>CM070590.1:30056775-40023648 GCA_036346355.1 Rhipidocladum racemiflorum
ACAAAAGATTTTGAAATCCAAAGGATCAAGGACCAAAAGAGAAAAACAGAATTCCCCTTTGACCAAATTGCAAAACAAAATCTCCCCCTGAGAAGGAAAATGTGTGTGAATGTGCAATGTGTCCAAAATTCCTAAAAATCTCCAAACTTCTCACAAAATGCCAGAAACAAATCCCCCTTTTTCTTAAACTTTTCAACGATTCCCAAATTTCTCCCCCTTTGACAATGGATTCATCAAGAGTACAAAAGAGAGAATTTGTTCAAAATTTTTCTTTTGCGACAATGATTTCACAATGAGAAACAAAGGAGTGCCAAAATAGAAAAGATGAGCTCATTCGATCATATAACCTTATATATCACATAATATGTAAAATACATGATCTTGATGTGATTTTAACAAGTTAGGGAATGACATGCATCTCAACCTCAATTCAGGTCAACTATAGCCAAGTACTAAGCAAGATCTCAGAGAGAAGAACAAAAGCTCAAAAATTGAAACAACTAACAACTCAGGCGAGCAAGTGATTTCAACTCCAATCTAGTAGACCAAATTAATCTTTAAACAAGAATCGCATGTGGCATGCTTGAAGCATACTTCTTTTATTTCCTTGGATTGGCATGCTTGAAGCATACATCTTGTTTTTGAGGGAATGGCATGCTTGAAGCATACATCTTAACCATTTTAAGGGAAGCATGCTTGAAGCAAATAACTCGAAGCTTTAGCTTTTAACTACCCCTTTTTTATTCCCTTTTCTTTTCTTTTTCTTTGATTGTAAAACATGCAAGAGTGATTAAGAGGTCTTATAAAAGAATAAAGCTGAAAACACACTTGCTTCATAGCCCAAATTTGTCAAGAAGATTCAATAACAAGCCTAGAAGAGTAAGATATCACATAGTATTTAGCTATAGGCAATCAGTCCAGGGAATTCCACAATGTCATTTTTAGTTCAAGTGAAAGAACTTGGCAAAGAAACTCCCCCTCAAAACAAACCCATTGGATGAACAATCCCAAGTTCTCCCCGAATAAAAGCAAAACGAGAAGAAGACAAAGGTTTTGTGAAAATGTCTGCCAATTGATGTTCAGTATCCACATGATGAAGCACAATGTTGCCTTTTTCAACATGATCTCTAAGAAAGTGAAATCTGATGTCAATATGTTTTGTTCTTGAATGTTGCACAGGGTTCTTAGCAATGCAAATTGCACTAGTGTTATCACACAGAAGAGGAACACTATCCAAAATAACCCCATAATCTTTAAGTGTAGCTACTATCCAAAGAATTTGAGAACAACAACTAGCAACAGCCACATATTCAGATTCAGCAGTTGATTGTGCAACAGAAGATTGCTTTCTAGATGACCATGCAATGAGAGAATTTCCCAAGAAGTGACATGAACCAGGAAGTGCTTTTCCTATCAATTCTACATCCTCCAAAATCAGCATCGTAAAAGATCTCAAACTAATGCATGAGGAAGTAGAAAGCCAAATGCCAAAATCTTGAGTTCCATGAAGATACTCGAAAATCCTTTTGACAAATTGTCGATGTGAAGCACGTGGGGAAGCTTGAAAACGAGCACACAAGCATACAAAGCAAATTGTATATCCGCCTTGATGCGTTGAGGTACAAAAGTGAACCTATCATGCTTCTATATTCCTTTGATCAACCGGCTCACCATCTTCATCGTGGTCAAGTGCGCAAGTGCTCTCCATGGGTGTCATGATCGGCTTGTCGCTTTCCATCCCAAAACGATGTAGCAAGTCTCTTGTATATTTGCTTTGATGCACAAAAGTACCATCCTTTGTTTGCTTGATTTGAAATCCCAAAAAGTATGTCAACTCACCCATCATACTCATCTCAAACTCCTTCCTCATTGTTTCTGAAAACTCAGACACTAAAACATGAGATGAACCACCAAAGATAATATCATCAACATAAATCCAACGAATAGTTGATCATTGCCTTGCTTGAGTAAAAAGAGAGTTTTGTCAACCTTTCCCATTAAAAGCCCTTTTCAAGTAAAAGGTTTTTAGCCTATCATACCATGCTCTAGGGGCTTGTTTCAAACCATACAAAGCTTTTGTTAGTTTGAACACATGATTTGGAAACTTTGGATTTTCAAAACCAGGTGGTTGCTTGACATAAACCTCCTCATTTATGTAGCCATTCAGAAAAGCACTTTTCACATCCATTTGATACAATTTGAAACCTTTGGATGCAGCAAAAGCTAAAAGGATTCTAATGGCTTCAATTCTAGCAACAGAGCAAAGGTTTCATCAAAATCTAAGCCTTCAATTTGAGTGTAACCTTGAGCAACCAATCTAGCCTTGTTTCTAAGAACAACACCATCCTCACTTTGTTTATTTTTGAAAACCCATCTAGTTCCAATAACATTAAAATCTGGAGGTGGTGAGACAAGTTTCCAAACTTTATTTCGTTCAAAATTCTCTAATTCTTCATGCATGGCATTGATCCAAGATTCGATCGAGATAATGCATGAGATATATCTTTGGGTTCAAAAGAAGCAACTAAAGCAGAATGAGTATGAGTGTCAGAATGAATAAACCTGGATCGAGTGACTCTCTCATTTAGGTCTCCAATCATTTGTTCAAATGGATGCATTTTCTGAATGTGCAAGGGAGCATTGGCTTTTGAGACTTCTCCTTCTCCTTCTTCATTTTCAGCATGTACAGATGATGTTGTAGCTTGAGGATGGTTAGCTGTAGGTGATGTAGTAGTAGGTGCCAAAGGTGCTACAAATTGTTGTGCATTAGAAAGAGTCAAGACCTCATCTTCAACATCATCATTATCTTCAAAGATTTTCTCCCCGAACATATGCGCCTGTACTGCATTGCTTGGACTAGTGCCTGGACTAGCCTCATCAAAAGTAACTTCACAAGTTTCCACAATTTTGTTAGTCTCCAAAACAAGCACCACGATAGCCACGAGTATGAGCAGATATCCAAGGAAAAAGCCATCCATTGATCTAGCTTCAAATTTATCAAGATTTCAGATTTCAAGACAAAGCATTTGCATCCAAAAACCTAAAGTGAGAAACAGTGAGGCCTGTGTCCAAACCGAAGCTCATATGGAGTCTTACCCAATTTTGATCTCAAAACACACGGTTTGAAACATAACATGCAGCTTGAAATCGCTTCAAATTTCAAAAGTTTCTAGGAGTGTGATGTTCATCTAACATGGTTCTAGCCATCTCAACCAACGTTCTATTTTTCCTTTCAACTACACCATTTTGTTGAGGCACTCTAGGAGATGAAAATTGATGATCAATTCCTTTTCAAGACAAAAGTGATCAAAAGAAGCATTTTTGAATTCAGTTCCATTATCACTTCTAATAGCTTTGAGAGCTCCTGGATGATCAATAGAAAGCCTAAGAACAAGACTTCTAAAATGACTAAAAGCCTCATCCTTAGATGCCATAAAGTATACCCAAGAGTATCTAGAAAAATCATCAACAATCACAAGCACATACCATTTGCCTCCAAAGGATTGAACTCGAGATGGTCCAATCAGTATCAAGATGTAGAAGCTGTCTGGAGGCGTTTGTCATCACCATGGTAAGAGGTGGATGTGAACCTGCAATCATCTTACCATGTCTACAAGAAGAACAGACTAGATTGCTATCACCCTTAAGCTTAGGCAAGCCACGTATGAGATCTAAACCACTTACACGAGTAAGATGATTAAAACCAACATGACCAAGTCTATGATGCCAAAAGAATAAATCTTTAGAAACATTGGCAATTAGACACCTATGCTTAGAAGAAGGTGATGCAACAAAATCAGCTTTAAAGACTCTTCCAAAACGAGAAATTTTGAACACAAGATCACCTGAAGCATCTAGCACTTTGCATTCATTTTTCTTAAAGCTTATCTCAAGATCTTCATCAAGCATTTGTGAGACAGAAAGCAAGTTATATTTCAAATTTTCAACAAGAGCCACATCTTTGAACATAAACTTGTCACTTACCTTTATTGTACCTTTTGCCACAACAGAAGAGGAAGAAGCATCTCCAAAAGTAACACTTTCAAAGACAAGATGCACGAGTGAGGAGGAGAACCAATTCTTATCACCGGACATGTGGCGTGAGCATCCGAATCCACTAGCCATATGTTCTCCTTCCTCGCGAGAAGCCTACATAGCAAAACATGTCGAGGTCTCGATCAAGTTAGGAATGAGATTTTTGGGAATCCAGATCGAGACACACGACGCACAACAAGAGGGTACAACACGATAATTTTTATGCACAAAATCAGATTTGCCTTTTCCCATGTTTCTAGGAACAGGAAGGTGTTTTCATCACTCTAGGCGCATAAAAATGTGCTTTGCTGAAATTTGACCTAGCCTTAGTTCTTTCCTTCTTTTCTTTGTTTGGCTAGTCTAAAGCAAAAATCTACTAAGTGTCCATCTCTACCACAATGAGTGCAAGTGTACTTGACATGATGTTTAGCTTTAACAGAAAAGCACATTTTGCATTCATCATAGTAGAAGATAAAACCAAAGCAGATTGAAAAGCAATTTTCTTAGGCTCATTAGATAACTCAATTTTGCAAGGAGCCTGAACAACAGTGCGAGGTTTAGTTTCATATGTGGCATAAGGATCAAAACCTAAACCTCTCTTGTTTGTGCTAACCTTAGATTGATCCAAGATCATGTTCAACTTCTTCTTGCCATTAGTGAAACGTTCCAAAGAATTTTGCAAGTAATCAACTTTCTTAGCAAGAGTTAAACAATTATTGCAAGGAACATCTACTTTTCCTTTTTGCTTGCGACAAGTTGAGCATGAGAGAATTTCATGTGAAAGCAAATTATCGATTAATTGAGAAACCCTAGCATTTGCATCTTTCAATTTTAATTCAAGAGTTGAGCATTTAGAACAAGAAGTTGAACTATGCAAATCATCGATTGGAACAGCTAGCATGTACAACATGTTTCTCATTTTTCTCATTTAGATGCAACAAAGAGCATGTTCTTTTCTAAGCAAGGTGAGCTCATTGTAAATTAAGTCACATGATTTGCAAGTATCATCACTAGGAATCAAAGTCTTAAGTCTAGCAATTTCAGCATTCAATGATTCAATAATGAAATCATGTTTCTTAATTTTCTTATCACGTTTGTCAAGCAATTTTCCAAGACGAGCAACAGCAATAGCTAATTCATCATAAGAGGGATCTACCTCATTGAAGTCGCTGTCGTGGTCGCCCCCTGAAGCTATCCTTGCTGCTTGCCATGAGACATAATCCTATCAAATCATGCTTGCTTGGAGTTGCATCATCTTCGCTGCTCTCCGAGTCCACATCGCTCAAATTGACTTGTTCAAGAGCGGAAAGAACTCAGTGAACCACCTTGCGGTTGATGAAGCTCTTCTTCTTCCTATCATTTGACGAGAACCTTTTCTTCTCATTCCTTCATCGTTGTCCTTCTCCTCCTTTGATGTTTTTCCTGCAAGCTTAGGACAATTTGTGCGAATATGGTTGAGGTCACCACACTCATAGCATCTTGGAGGACCACCTCTCTTTCTCATTCTCACATTCTCGCAAAGCTTTGTTAAAGCGAGAAGAGAGTAGTGCCAGATCTTCTTCAGAAACTCTTCAAGTTGCTCATCCGTTAAAGAAGACATGGAAGACAAGGCAAAGCTAGAAGAAGAATTTGCATTTGACATGTTAGGGTTAGAGATCAAAGCAATTGATTTAATGTTACCCTTCCTGGCAAGAACATCCAACTCATGAGTTTTCAACTTAGAGTAAAGAACATCTAATGTGAGTGTGCTCATGGTAGTAGATTCTTGTATAGATGTTACTTTCATCTCCCACACCGACATGTCCAAAGCACTAAGCAATTGTCGAGCATTTTCAGCATAAGTGTAGCTAACTCCAACAAAGACGTAGATTGCTAAGAATTTTATTGAAACGTGCAAAGAAGTCATCTCTGATTCACTAGGTTTCATCTCAAAACGCATGTATTCTTTTTTGTAAATATCTTGGCGAACCTCTTTGATAGTGTTAGAACCCTCATGGTAATCACAAAGAGATTTCCATACCTCATATCGGATCGAAGATGAACCACACGATCAAAGTCGGCTGCGTCCCAAGCCATGGATGATCAAGTTGCGCGCCTTGCTATTTGCTTCAACATGTGTGCGATTGGTGTCGTTGACGTTGTCGTTTGGGACTTCATATGGCTTGTAGACCTTCTCCCAAATTGTGAAGCCATGTGCTTGGATGAACGCCTCCATCTTGGCCTTCCAAAACTGAAAATCAACACCATCGAACACACATGGTTTTGTCGAATAACGATCCATTGATCTAATCACCGGTTAAGATAGATTAGAGAAACCTTGCTCTGATACTCACTTGTAGGATCGAAGTATACGAATATAGCAATCGAGGGGGTGAATGATTGTGCGGAAGCTAAAACCAAATTCTTGATCTATTAAAGTTCACCCCAAAATGTAACCAAATAATTGCTTCGTTTTACAAAACAGAAAGACAGAGGTTTAGTAAAACGCGAATTCCCAGAGATCCAACCGTCGGATCGATCTGAAATTTGGACACAAGAAACTAGATTCCAGTACGAATCCAACCCAAAAAGAATCAGCTCGATCGGACTTATGGATCAAAAGTTATAAGCTTCGCAAGCTTGCTGTTTTAGAACTTGACGAGAATCAATCTAATCAAAACTTCAAGACTAAACAAGATCTTCAAAAGATTAATCAACTAGACTTTGAGAAACTCTAAAACAATACCCTAGAAAGGTTTTTGATGGATCAAATCAAGATGAAACTCAACGATCAAAAACCAATCTAGAATTAGAACATGCATGCAAACAAGAACCAAAACAGAAAACACTGTAGCGACGTGGTTACTGTAGCACGCAAAAATCTTGGAAGAATTGATCTTTATTTCTTGTCTAAAATACTCTCATCAAAAGAGTACAAACCCTAAAACCAAGCTCAAAGCTTGATGCGCTCAGCTCTACTTGGTGCCTTTCAACAGGAGACCCCCACCTATTTAAAGCACCAACCCACAAGGAGTTCTGAATACGATTCCTATTCCTAGAAGGAATCCGTGATCCAACACAACTCTACTTGGCCCAACCTAGCCGAGTACAACTCTTGCACGCCGTATGGTAACCCTTCCATACTCACGTGACTAACACTTTGCACGCCGTGATGGCCACCGCCATACTCACGGGACTAACACTTTGCACGCGAATGACCTCCCGCCATTCTCACGTGACTAACCATTCTTCATGTGCACCAGTCTCTTAGCCCGAACGTCCCGCATGACATCCTTGACCACCCAGACCTCAGTTCCTCCTGAACCTAGTCCCGAACCTCAGTTCCTCCATGAACCTAGTTCCGGTCCCGTCATCGACCACATTCATCTTCGAGCAATACCGCACATGAACAAACCACAAAACAAATCCGAGTACAAGTCCACGACTTGACTCAATGTCAATCCATGCAACTACTCACATGAGCATTGCATAAAGTCCACTTCAAAGAAGCATCATGAAATCATCACAAATTTCATAATCTCAAATTCAAATTATTTCAATTCTGCTCAAAACCCTAATTCAAGAAAACGCATTCACGACGGACAAGGAAATAAGGTCCGCGTACACATGAAAAATCACTCAAAAAACATTCACAACGGACAGACAAAATCGGTCCGTTGTACAAGTGAAAGTTTCGGTTCCAAGAAGAAATCATTCTCGCGAAAACACGCTCACGACGGACAAACAAAATCGGTCCGTCAGACATGCGAAATCAAACCTCAAAAAGCCATTCACGATCGACCAAAGAAGTTTGTCCGCCGTACATGCAAAACTTAATGGTTTCTTGGAAGATTGAGTTCGACTCATGAGCTCAAAAACACGCTCACGACAGCACTCCAAAACTTTGTCCGTCGTACATGGGAAAATGAGGTTGCCAAAGCATGTTTACGACAGACCAACAAACTTTGTCCGTCGTAGATGGGAAACTTACTGTTTTCTTTAAGTTTGGTCCGGCGCCAAAGCGAAACTTACTGTTTCTTGTCAAATTGACAAAACACATGAACAAACATATTTGCAAATTCAATTCTAAGCCAATTTTTCAGCACATGATTTCACAGAATGAGTACCCAGATGTTTTTCCTGAAGATCTACCTGGTATGCCGCCAGATAGGGACATAGAGTTTGTGATAGAGCTTGTACCTGGTACAGCACCGATAGCAAAGAGACCTTATCGGATGTCCACCGAAGAATTGGTAGAGATGAAGAATCAACTTGAAGAGTTAATGGAGAAAGGATTTATCAGACCAAGTTCGTCGCCGTGGGGAGCACCAGTTTTGTTCGTCAAGAAGAAGGACGGGAGTTTCAGGATGTGCATTGACTACCGTGCACTCAATGAAGTCACCGTGAAGAATAAGTACCCGCTACCCAGGATCGATGATCTGTTTGATCAGCTAAGAGGAGCCAGAGTTTTCTCCAAGATTGATCTGAGATCGGGATACCATCAGTTGAAGATCCGATCAGAAGATATTCCAAAAACTGCATTCTCGTCAAGATACGAACACTATGAGTTCACTGTTATGTCCTTTGGTCTGACGAATGCGCCAACATATTTCATGAATATGATGAATAAAGTGTTCATGGAGTATTTGGACAAGTTTGTTGTTGTGTTCATAGATGACATTCTAATCTACTCCAAGACAGAGGATGAACATGCATAGCACTTGAAGCGAGTTTTGGAAAAGCTGAGGGAACAGCAGCTCTTCGCCAAATTCAGTAAATGTGATTTTTGGAAGGACAAGGTGGAGTTCCTCGGACATGTAATGACCGCAGAAGGAGTCGTCGTTGATCCAAGTAAAGTAGAAGCTGTGTTACATTGGGAGCAGCCAAAGACTGTGACCCAGATCCGGAGTTTCCTTAGAATGGCAGGTTACTACCGCCGTTTCATTGAAGGCTTTTCAACTATTGCGAGACCTCTTACGCAATTGCTGAAAAAGGAGAAGAAGTTTACATGGACGCCAGAGTGCGAGAAAGGATTCCAAGAACTGAAGACGAGATTGACATCAGCACCAGTGTTGGTTCTGCCGGACGTCAATCAAAGCTTTGATATCTATTGTGATGCATCGCGCCAAGGACTTGGATGTGTGTTGATGCAGAACGGAAAGGTTGTTGCCTATGCATCAAGGCAGTTGAGGCCGCATGAGGAGAATTACCCGACACATGACCTAGAGTTAGCTGCCGTAGTGCATGCCTTGAAAATATGGCGTCACTATCTGATCGGGAACTGATGTGAAGTGTACACGGATCATAAGAGCCTTAAGTACATATTCACCCAGTCGGATCTAAATATGAGGCAAAGGAGATGGTTAGAGTTGATTGAGGATTACAATGTCAGAATCCATTATCATCCCAGAAAGGCTAATGTGGTGGCCGATGCCTTGAGTCGGAAAAGCCATACCGTGAATATGTTGATAGCCACGAATCAGGATGAGCTATGCCAGGAATTTCAGAGAATGAAGATTGAGGTGGTACCTAGTGGATTCTTGGCCGCACTGGAGGTAAAGCCTACCCTAGAAGATCAGATTCGGGAAGGACAGAAGGATGATGAGAAGATCCGCAGGATTAAGTCTAAAATGGAGGAAGGCAAGGCAAAGGACTACAAGCTAGATGAGCAGGGCACGTTATGGATGAGGGATCGCGTTTGTGTGCCGAACAGGAAGGAACTGAAGCAGTTGATTCTAGAAGAAGCCCATGACTCCAAGTACTCGATTCATCCTGGAAGTGCCAAGATGTATCAAGACTTGAAGGAGAGATTCTGGTGGCCGAGCATGAAGCGTGAAGTTGCCGAGCATGTTGCATTGTGCGACGTATGCCAGAGAGTCAAGGCAATGCATCGAGACCAGGATTGTTGCAATTACCAAGATACCTGAGTGGAAGTGGGAGGAAATCGGAATGGATTTCATCACTGGTTTACCCAAGACTCAAGGGGGTTATGACTCCATATGGGTTATAGTGGATCGCTTGACCAAGGTCGCCTATTTTATTCCCGTGAAGACCACTTACTCGGGGGATTAGTTAGCAGAGTTGTATATGATCAGGATCGTCTGTTTGCACGGAGTGCCAAAGAGGATTGTATCGGACAGAGGTACCCAATTTACCTCAAGGTTCTGGAATAAGTTGCATGAAGCCATGGGAACCCGTTTGAACTTCAGTACAGCCTATCATCCACAGACGGATGGACAGACCGAAAGAATCAATCAGATTCTGGAAGATATGCTAAGAGCGTGTGCATTGGCTTATGCTACCTTTTGGGATAAGAGTTTGCCGTATGCGGAGTTCAGTTACAACAACAGTTACCAGGCAAGTTTGCAAATGTCACCATTTGAAGCACTATATGGTTGACCCTGTCGGACGCCATTGAACTGGAATGAGACAAGTGAACACCGTGTCTTTGGGCCATATATTCTTCAAGAAGCTGAAGAGCAGATTGCCATGATTAGGGAAAGGTTGAAGATAGCCCAATCACGACAGAAGAGTTATGCTGACAATCATCGCCGGGATTTGAGTTTTGAACCAGAAGACTTTGTATACCTCAGAGTTACGCCTCTCAGGGGAGTTAAGAGATTCCATGCCAAAGGGAAACTTGCACTCCGTTATGTTGGACCATTTAGGATTTTGAGCCGCAGAGGCGAAGTTGCTTACCAGCTGGAGTTGCCGCATTCGTTAGCAGGAGTACATGACGTGTTCCATGTGTCCCAGCTAAAGAAGTGTCTTCGAATGCCAGATGAGCAAACGCCCTTGGAGTCGATTGAACTGCAAGAGGATCTGACTTATAAGGAGCATCCCGTGAAGATTTTGGATACTATGGACCGAGAGACTAGAAATAAGTCAACCCGTTTCTGTAGAGTTCAGTGGAGCAACCATGAAGAAAGCGAAGCGACTTGGGAACGCGAAGAGGATTTGAGGAAAGAGTTTCCGAACCTATTCTTTAGTTAGCCTTAAATCTCGGGGACGAGATTCTATTAAGGGGGGGAGGTTTATAATACCCCAATTTTTTCTTTTCATGAAATTAAATATTATTTTGCACATTTGTGAATTTTTGGAATTTTTTGGAATTTATTTGGATTTAATTTGAATTTATTCCATATTGAAATAATTAAAGAAATTAAATTTTCAAATAAAGTTTTGTTGGAAATATTTTATTTGAGTCCCAAATGCCCTAAAATATTTTCCAGAATTTTTCTAGAATTTTTCTGAGTATTTTGCTATTTTTCTTGAATTAAATGAATTACTGGAAATTATTTTAAATATTAAATCGCTGGAAAATCGAGTCGGGTCAAGTACTGTTCATCCGACTGAGTCGAACCCGAGTCGGACTCGAGTCCGACCCGAGCCACATGACTCGACCGAATCCACTCGGCCGAGCCCTAATCGCGTGACCGTTGGATTCAGATCCAACGGCCACGATTGAGCCACATCACCCGAGCCTGAGCCCGACCGAGCTAGCCAGCTCGCCCGAGCCAGACCCGAGCCCAAACCACCGCACCGTTGGATCTTGATCCAACGGCTGTGATTGAGCCACGTCACCCAATCCGAGTCGCCGCCGGACTCCGCCGCCGCAACGGAGTGGGCCTCGGTTTCTGTGCGTTTCACGGACGCCAAGGGCCCTATTTATTGCGCCGCCACCCGTGTCGGGGCCGCCACTTCATTGCGCACCCGTAGCCCTAACTCACCTCGCGTGAGCCGCCGTGGTTGCGCCGCTAGAGCTCGTCGGAGTAAGGAGAAGGAGCCGCCGCGGTTTTGGTCGAATTCCGCCGTCGTCCGCCGTCCTCCATCGCAGTTGACCCCAGATCCGGGACCGGGAGGTCAAGACGCGTCCGGGAGTCCAACTCACCTCGCTGGAGCGCCCCGAAACGCCGTCGGCTAGGTCGTCGTCCCCTGCGCCGGTGACCCAGCGCCGCCGCTCGCCATCGCCGGACTTCGAGCTCTGCCAGCCGTCGGATCTTCATCAAGCGGTCCAGATTGTGCCACATCACCGTCGGTTAGATCCCGTTCCAAAATCCCAGATCCAATCTCGACCGTTGGATCTAGATCCAACGGTCCAGATCAAACGCGTTAACCCAAACGCGTGAGTCCAGATCTAATTTGGGCCGTTGATTTTCAAATCAACGGCCGAGATTGCGCCACGTGACGGGGAGCTTGACCGCCGCGGCCGCACCCGCGGCAGACGCCGACACGCCGAACGCCGACCAAACCGCACCATGACGCCACGCCGACGCCATGGCGGGCCCACACGCCGCCGCCACCCAGCCCGTAGTGACGTCGGCAATGACGTCACCAAGGTCCCACCCGCCAAGACTGCGGCCGAGCCTCGCCGACGCCAAGAATGACGCTACCCGAGGGGCCACCTATCGATCGCACCACGTGGCCGTGGGACCGAGTCCACGGTGGACCAAGCCAAGCCGTGGGCTGAGCCCATGAGCCGGCTGACGTCAGCCGCCCAATCAGAGGCTGCCACGTGTCACTGCTGACGCAATAAATAATTTCCAAAAAAGAAAATGCTTTAATAATTTGGTTTAATAATTGATTTGAATTTCAAAACTTCAAACACTCATAACTTTTGCGTTTCAACTCCGATTTGAGTGATTCAAATTTCTAAATTTGTATAAAATTGAGATCTACTCAAATATGAATTTTATTTAATTTTTGGACTAAAGTTTTTCTCTGTAAAATTATTTAATTGATTATTTAAACTTTAAATAATCATAACTCTTGTGTTTTAACTCCGATTTGAGCGATTCCAGTTCCTAAAAATTCATAAAATTATGTTCTCTCTGTTTATGGATTTTATTTGGATGTTTGGACACTTTTTGCCTAGTGTTTATTCGTGTATTGCTATTTGCACACTTTACGAGTAGACGTTGAAGTGCCGGAAGGATTCGAAGGAGAAGTGTTGATCCAGGAGCCAGCTCCGGACCAAGAACAAGTACTTTTTGAAGGCAAGTTATGCTTTGACCATGTTGATCCCATTTTGAAACCTATTTTGGTTCAAATTATTGCATGCTAGTTTAAATTAGAAAATGCTCTACTTAATTATGGGTAATTAGATAAATGCCTAATTGCTGTATGACACCTTGATTACTTAAATATGTGCCATGACCCCTTATCACCCTAGTTGTGGATTATTAGTTGGACATTACTAAATTGCCAACAAGGGTTTGTAGATCGTTGTAGTATATGGCTTAGACCTGCTACGTGCTCATGACATGATTTTGGACACTCAAACGTTAATATTGACTTAATGACATATTGAACCTGTTTTGGAAAGGTATCATGTGATGTTGATGGCACGTGGTGCATGGTAACCAACTGGGGTTTGATAAATAGCTTTTGACCGGGGCATGTGGCAAGAATGATCAGGTGGGCCAGTTGTGGCATTGGGAATGTTGTTTTGGTTCTTCGGGTAGTCTTGCCCTGGTGACCCTAAGGACTTCACCTTGCAAGCCTTTGAACTGAGTCAATCTTGCAACCACATGTCTGTAATGGGACGTACCTAGTTGATTAAGTTGCTAATAACGTACCTGTGGGACCTCAGGAGGTCAACTACACCCTTTGTGTAAGTTGTACGGGGGAGCGTACCGGGGCTGCGGCCAGGTACCCATCTAACGGTTGGTTGGCCTAAACTTCGTTTAGCTAAGGGAAGGTTTAGTGTGCAACAACCGGGGAGGACCACTTGTGCTGTTAGAAGTTTCCGAAAGACTTTGTTACGGGAACTCGCCTTTGTGGTGTTTGACTGTATCTTGTAGGTAACGTGCATAACCTCTGCAGAGTGTAAAATCTATTCGAATAGCCGTGTCCGCGGTATTGGACATCGCTCGGGAATTACAGTCAAGAGTTAGACTTTCTCAAAAATAACTTGGACTTGAAAGGTTGGGTTGGATTAATAATGATGTTGATAGAAATGTGGATTAGGATGGGAAAGATGTTTACTAAACCCCTTGAAAAGTTATTTATGCTTTACTTGTTTCTACTGCTTTCGAATCTACTTATGCTACTTGTCAAATGTTGTTTACTGCAAATATACCTTGAGTTATTCCTTTGTATCAAGCCATGCATGTAGTATATTAGTTGCATTCTGTGCATGACTTGCTGAGTACCAAAGTACTCACCCTTGCCACAATACAACACCAGTTGAAGAGGAGACTACACCAGCTTTGGAGGAGGAGCTCCAAGAGGAACCGTCTAGTTAGGGAGCAAGCCCACTGGGCCTGCCTGTGGTATCTTTGGATGGTGCCACGGGTTATCTTATTTTTATTTGCTATTATTTCTCTCTTAATAAGTTTAGCCTGCGTGCGTATATTTGTAACTTGACCATAAGGTCGAGCAACCAGTTTGACTATTTAATTAAAGTACTTTATTAGTATCGAGTGGTATGATTGTGATATTTACCGATGTTAAGACTGTGTGCACTAGCGCGTTCTTGGACTAGTGCTGAATACACACAGGGTCCGGATTTGCAAATTCGGGTCCCGACAAGTAACGTGCCAAGATCTGTTGTTTCTGGAAGACGGTTGCCTTGTAGGCCCCGTCAGGGGTAGAGTTGACCTTTCAGGGTGGTATACCTTCCAGCTCCGTCTTTGCTTTGACTAGTCTGTTTTCTGGTCGCCGTTTGAGGCATTTGGGTTTCCTCATGGTTTTGTCAGAAAAGCTATCTTATTCAGTTTCCATTGAGGAGATTCCTGTTGTGAAGGAGTTTGTTAATGTGTTCCCTGACGAGTTGCCTGGCTTACCTCCTGTGAGGAGTGTGGAGTTTCGTATTGATCTTGTTCCTGGCACTCAACCTATTTCTATCTCTCCATACCGCTTGGCTCGTCCTTTTCAAGACGAGTTGAAGAAGCAGTTGGAGGATCTGTTGGCCAAGGGCTTTATTCGGCGTAGCGTTTCGCCATGGGGAGCACCCGTCCTCTTCGTCTCGAAGAAGGATGGAAGTTGGCGTATGTGCATTGATTATCGTGCTCTTAATCAAGTGACAATCAAGAACAAGTATCCTTTGCCTCGCATCGAGGATCTGTTTGACCAACTGAAGGGAGCAAAGGAGCATGAGCGACATCTGAGGCTTGTGCTGAGCACCTTGAGGGAGAATCAGTTCTTTGCTAAGCTGAAAAAGTGCGAGTTCTGGATTTCAGAAGTGGGTTTTCTTGGTCACATCATCAATCCAGAGGGCATATCTGTAGATCCTGGCAAAGTCTCAGCGGTTTTGGATTGGAAGAGGCCTTCCAATGTCAAAGAGGTGCGTAGTTTCCTTGGGTTGGCTGGCTACTATCGGCATTTTGTGCAGGATTTCTCTATCATTGCCAAGCCACTTTCGCAGCTGACTCAGAAGGGGATGAAATTCCAGTGGACTGCAGAGTGTGAGCACAGTTTCTGCACTTTGAAGGAGAAGTTAGTGACTGCTCCTGTTCTTACCCTTCCTGAGCCGGGGAAGCGCTTCACTGTTTATTCTGATGCTTCTCGTTTGGGACTTGGTTGTGTGCTCATGCAAGATGGCAAGGTGATTGCTTATGCATCGAGGCAGCTGAAAAAGCATGAGCAAAACTATCCCACGCATGATCTTGAGCTAGCCGCTGTGGTGTTTGCATTGAAGATATGGAGGCATTACCTGTATGGCGAGTCTTGTGACATTTTCACTGATCACAATAGCCTCAAGTACATCTTTACCCAGAAAGATTTGAACTTGAGGCAGAGGAGGTGGCTAGAATTGATAAAGGATTATGACCTCACAATCCAGTATTGTCGGGACCCGAATTTGCAAATCCGGACCCTCTGTGTATTCAGCACTAGTCCAGGAACGCGCTAGTGCACACTGTCTTAACATCGGTAAATATCACAATCATACCACTCGATACTAATAAAGTACTTTAATTAAATAGTCAAACTGGTTGCTCGACCTTATGGTCAAGTTACAAATAAACGCCACGCGGGGCGAAACTTATTAAGAGAAAAATAGTAGCAGCGGAAAAAATCAGATAACTTTGTGGCGCCATCCAAGATACCACGAGTAAATCGACCGGCTCGCTCCCTAAGTAGACGGTTCCTCTTGGAGCTCCTCCTCCAAAGCTGGTGTAGTCTCCTCTTCAACTGGTGTTGTATTGTGGCAAGGGTGAGTACTTGCTACTCAGCAAGTCATGCACAGAATGCAACTAATATACTACATGCATGGCTTGGTACAAAGGAATAGCTCAAGGTTTATTTGCAGTAAGAGCTCTTCACAAGTATCATAAGTAGATTCGAAAGCAGTAGAAACAAGTAAAGCATAAATAACTTTTCAAGGAGTTTAGTAAACATCTTTCCCATCCTAATCCACATTTCCATCAACATCATTATTAATCCAACCCAACCTTCCAAGTCCAAGTTATTTTTGAGAAAATCTAATCCTTGATCAGTAATTCCCGGCGATGTCCAATACCGCGGACACGGCTATTCGAATAGATTGTACACTCTGCAGAGGTTATGCACTTTACCCACAAGATACAATCAAACACCACAAAGGCGAGTTCCTCAGAACAAAGTCTTTCGGAAACTTCTAACAATACAAGTGGTCCTCCCTGTTATTGCACACTAACCCTTCCCTTAGCTAAGGCGAAGTTTAGGCCAATCAACTGCTAGATGGGTACCTGCCTCACTCAGACGCCCCCCGTACAACTTACACAAAGGGTGTAGTTGACCTCCTGAGCTCCCACAGGTACGTTATTAGCAACTTAGTCAACTAGGTCCATCCCATTACAGACATGTGGTTGCACGCTTGACTCAGTTCAAAGGCTTGCAAGGTTAAGTCCTTAGGGTGACCAGGGCAAGACTACCCGAAGAACCAAACCAACATTCCCAATGCCACAACTAGCCCACCTGATTATTCTTGCCACATGCCCCGGTCGAAAACTATTTATCAAACCCCAGTTGATTACCATGCACCACGTGCCATCAACATCACATCATACCTTTCCAAAACGGTTCAATATATCATTAAGTCAATATTAACATTTGATTGTCCAAAATCATGTCATGAGCACGTAGCAGGTGCTCTAAGCGATACGACAACGATCTACAAACCCATGTTGGCAATTTAGTAATGTCCAACTAGTAAACCACAACTAGGGTGACAAGGGGGTCATGGCACATACTTAAGTAATCAAGGTGTCATACAACAATTTGGCATTTATCTAATTCCCCATAAAGTATTTTCTAATTGAACTAGCATGCAATAGGTTAAATCAAAATCGATTTCAAAATAGGATCAACATGGTCAAAGCACAACTTGCCTTCAAAAAGTACTTGTTCTTGGTCTTGAGTTGGATCCTGAGTCAATACTTCTCCTTCGAATCCTTCCGGCACTTCAACGTCTACTCGTAAAGTGTGCAAATAGCAACCAATGAATAAAACAGTAGACAAAAACATTCAAACATCCAAATAAAGTCCATAAACAGAGAGAACATAATTTTACGAATTTTTAGAAACTGGAATCGTCAAATTCGGAGTTAAAATGCAAAAGTTATAGCATTTTGAAGTTTAAATAATCAATTAAATAATTTTACAGAGAAAAACTTTAGTCCAAAAATTAATTAAAATTCATATTTAGGTAGATCTCAATTTTATACAAATTTACAAATTTGAATCGCTCAAATCGGAGTTGAAACACAAAAGTTATAAGTGTTTGAAGTTTGAATCAAAATCTGAAATCATTATTTCGAAGTAATAAATCATTTTCTTTTTGGGAAATTAATTATTGCGTCAGCAAGGACACGTGGCAGCCTCTGATTGGTTTGCTGACGTCAGCCGGTCCATGGACTTGGTCCACGCTCGGCTAGGGTTCACCGTGGACCCGGTCCACGGCTCACGTGAGGCCCGGCGGTGGGGCCACTCGGGTGACGTCATTGCTGACGTCAGCGGAAACTCATCCCGCTGCGCTGACAAGTGGGACCCACTGTGACGTCATGGTGCGGTCACTGACATGCGGGCCCTGTGTCGATGACCCCACACGCCGCGTGAGCACGGCGGCTTCGGCTCCGGACCGCGTGTACGATCGTGTCCGTTGATTTGAAAATCAACGGCTGCGATTAGATCCAGGGGTTAACACGTTGAAAACTACTCGGTGATCGTGGGCCGTTCGATCTAAATCGGACGGTCCAGATCTAACCTTACGTTAACGCTGTTACGGCACGTGGTGATCGTGGGCCGTTGGATCTTGATCCAACGGTCCAGATCTAATCGGGTTTGGAAACACATGAACTCACCTCAACCGCACGATCAAGATCGGACGGCGCACAGAGCTCGCGAGGGCTGATGGCGGTGCGGTGGTCGGGGACGAACGGAGCTGGGGAAGGCGACCTTCGAAACGGCGTTGCGGTGCTCCTCCAGCGAGATGGATGCACGCCTCGGGCGCGTCTCAGCGAGGGGTTTTCAGATATGGGCTCGGCGTCGACGGAGCGGCTCTGGACACGGCGGAAGACGGCAGAAACCACCGTGGAGACCCAACCAACTCTGGCGAGCAATTGGGCACGAACGGCGGCGGCTAGGGTTTCGGGAGGTGGGGCAAAAGGTGCGCACGGTTGAAGCGAACCTCGGACGATGACCCACGCCTTAAATGGCCTCGGCATGCGCGCACAAACCGGAAACCTAACCGGACGCGGCGGCTACACGGCGGCGGAGTCCGGCTCGGACTCGGCGGGGACGACGACGGAGAACCGTCCACGTGGCGCGATCGACGGTCACGATCGCGTGGGTGCGATCGGATCCGACCCGGACTCAGCTCGAACCGGTGCGGTCCAATTTGGACCGTTGGATCTCGATTCAACGGTCGGGATCGAATAGGGTTCGGTCAAGTCACGTGGCTCGGGTCGGACTCGAGTCCGACTCGAGTTCCGACTCGGTCGGATGAACAGTGCTCGACCCGATTGAAATTCTTTAATTATTTTAAAATGGAATAAATTCAAATAAATTCCAAATAAATTCCAGAAAATTCCAAAAATTCACCAAAGAGCCAAATCACACATAAATTTAAGAAAAGCAAAATTTTGAGGTGTTACAAACCTCCCCCCTTAATAGAATCTCGTCCCCGAGATTCAGGGCTTACTACAGAATAGGTTTGGAAACTCTTTCTTCAAATCCTCTTCGCGCTCCCAAGTTGCTTCGCTCTCTGCATGGTTGCTCCACTGAACTCTACAGAAGCGGGTTGACTTATTTCTGGTCTCTCGATCCATAGTGTCCAAAATCTTCACGGGATGCTCCTTGTAAGTCAAATCTTCTTGCAACTCAATTGACTCTAGCAGTGTCTGTTCCTCAGGTACTCGAAGACACTTCTTCAACTGGGACACGTGGAACACGTCATGCACTCCTGCTAACGACTGTGGCAACTCCAGCTGGTAAGCAACTTCGCCTCTGCGGCTCAAAATCTTAAATGGTCCAACATAACGGGGTGCAAGTTTTCCTTTGGCATGGAACCTATTAACTCCCCTGAGAGGCGTAACTCTGAGGTATACATAGTATTCTGGTTCAAAACTCAAATCCCGGCGACGGTTGTCAGCATAACTCTTCTGTCGTGATTGGGCTATCTTCAACCTCTCCCTAATCATGGCAATCTGCTCTTCAGCTTCTTGAAGAATATCAGGCCCAAAGACACGGCGTTCACCTGTCTCGTTCCAATTCAATGGCGTCCGACATGGTCGACCATACAGTGCCTCAAAAGGTGACATCTGTAAACTAGCTTGGTAACTATTGTTGTAACTGAACTCGGCATACGGCAAACTCTTATCCCAAGAGGTAGCATAAGCCAATGCACATGCTCTTAGCATATCCTCCAGAATCTGATTGACTCTTTCGGTCTGTCCATCCGTCTGTGGATGATAGGTTACATCTTGAAGTTCAAACGGGTTCCCATAGCTTCATGCAATTTATTCCAGAATCTTGAGGTAAATTGGGTACCCCTGTCCGATACAATCCTCTTTGGCACTCCGTGCAAACAGACAATCCTGGTCATATGCAACTCTGCTAACTTATCCCCCGAGTAAGTGGTCTTCACGGGGATAAAATGGGCTACTTTGGTCAAGCGATCCACTATAACCCATATGGAGTCATAACCTCCTTGAGTCTTAGGCAAACCGGTAATGAAATCCATTCCGATTTCCTCCCACTTCCACTCAGATATTTTCAGCGGCTGCAACAGTCCTGCTGGTCTCTGATGCATTGCCTTGACTCTCTGGCATACGTCGCACAATGCAACATGCTCGGCAACTTCACGCTTCATGCTCGGCCACCAGAATCTTTCCTTCAAATCCTGATACATCTTGGTACTTCCTGGGTGAATTGAATACTTGGAATCATAGGCTTCCTCCAAAATCAGCTGTTTTAATTCCTTCTTGTCGGGCACACAAATCCGAACCTTTATCCATAACGTGCCCTGCTCATCTAACTCGAAATCCTTTGCCATGCCTTCTTCCTTGATGGACTTAATCCTGCGGATCTTGTCATCATCCTTCTGTCCATCTCGGATCTGATCTTCTAGGGTAGGTTTTACTTCCAATGCGGCCAAGAATCCGCTAGGTACCACCTCAATCTTCATTCTCTGGAAATCCTCACATAACTCATCCTGACTTGTGGCTATCAACATATTCACGGTATGGCTTTTCCGACTCAAGGCATCGGCAACTACGTTGGCCTTCCCGGGATGGTAATGGATTCCAACATTGTAGTCCTTGATCAACTCTAACCATCTCCTCTGCCTCATGTTCAAGTCTGATTGGGTGAAGATGTACTTAAGACTCTTATGGTCCGTGTATACTTCACATCTGTTTCCAATTAGATAGTGACGCCATATCTTCAAGGCATGCACTACGGCAGCTAACTCTAGGTCATGTGTCAGATAATTCTTCTCATGCGGCCTCAACTGCCTTGATGCATAAGCGACGACCTTTCCGTTCTGCATCAGCACACATCCAAGTCCTTGACGCGATGCATCACAATAGATATCAAAGCTTTGATTAACATCCGGTAGAACTAACACCGGCGCTGATGTCAATCGCTTCTTCAGCTCCTGAAAACCTTTCTCACATTCTGGCGTCCATGCAAACTTCTTCTCCTTTTTCAGCAATTGCGCAAGAGGTCTCGCAATTGTCGAAAAGCCTTCAATGAAATGGCGATAGTAACCTGCCATTCCAAGGAAACTCCGGATCTGGGTCATGGTCTTCGGCTGCTCCCAGTGTAACACAGCTTCTACTTTGTTTGGGTCTACAGTGACTCCTTCTGCGGTCATTACATGTCCGAGGAATTCCACCTTGTCCTTCCAAAAATCACACTTACTGAACTTGGCGAAGAGTTGTTGTTCCCTCAGCTTTTCCAATACTCGCCTCAAGTGCTCTGCATGTTCATCCTCTGTCTTGGAGTAGATTAGGATATCATCTATGAATACAACAACAAACTTGTCCAAATATTCCATGAACACCTTATTCATCATATTCATGAAATATGCCGGCGCATTCGTCAGACCAAAGGACATAACTGTAAACTCGTAATGTCCATATCTTGACGAGAATGCGGTCTTCAGAATATCCTCTGATCGGATCTTCAACTGATGGTATCCCGATCTCAGATCAATCTTGGAGAAAACTCCGGCTCCTCTCAGCTGGTCAAACAAATCATCAATCCTGGGTAGCGGGTATTTGTTCTTCACAGTAACTTCATTGAGTGCAAGGTAATCAATGCACATCCTGAAACTCCCGTCCTTCTTCTTGACGAACAAAACTAGTGCTCCCCACGGCGACGAACTCGGTCTGATAAATCCTTTCTCCATTAACTCTTCAAATTGCTTCTTCATCTCTACCAATTCTTCGGTGGACATCCGATAAGGTCTCTTTGCTATCGGTCTTTGTACTGTACAAGCTCTATCACAAACTCTATGTCCCTGTCCGCGGCATACTGTAGATCTTCAGAAAAAACATCTGGGTACTCATTCACTACTGAGACATCTTCTATGCTAATTGCCTTGGTGCTGTTAACCATCAACTGTCCATCTCTAACGGTGGTAGCTTGAAATTCCACTTTCTTTCCACACGGGCTCTCAACTGAGATAGTCCTCCGTCCACAATCCAGTATGGCCTTGTGCTTGGATAACCAATCCATTCCCAAAATGACATCTAAGGTCTGGGTCTCCAAAATAATAAGGTTCGCTAGGAACTCTATCCCATCTATTAGTATTCTCACCCCAGAACATCCAACTTTCGTTCGGAGTTCGAAACCAGGGGTTTGAACTAAAAGCATGCATTTAAGCCTTGCAATCTCCAACTCATTTTTAGCAGCAAAGCCTTGGGAAACAAACGAATGCGAAGCTCCAGAATCAAACAAAACTGTCGCAGGTACTGAGTTAACAAGTAACTTACCCAGTACGACGTCCGTAGCATTCTGTAGTGCATCCGCGGTGACATGGTTGACTCGGCCTCTCACCACGCCGATGTGGCTCTCGTGCCGGGCGTCCTAGCGGTGTGGATCCCGTGTTGAAGCGGATCAAGTTACTCCTGCTGTCTTCTTTGGACAATCATTGGCAAAGTGTCCTGGCTCGTTGCGATTGTAGCGCGTCTCACTGTTCCTTGCTGACTGCCTGGAGCGGCGTTTCTAGCTGGGGCTGGGGTCTGATAGTTCTGATTGACGGGTCTTGGTGCTGGTGACGGTGTCCTAGTTGCATTCTGTGGCTGGAATCTGAAAAACTGATTTGGCGCAACCCTCAAGCGTTGCTGCGCTCCCTGACGTGATCCCTGTTGTTGCATCCTGCGCTTCCTGTTCTCATCCAGTTCCTTGCGCTTGTCCTCAAGAATAAGTGCTTTATTCACCAATTCTTGGAAATCTGGAAAGGTGTGGGTGATCAATCCCACCTGTAGTCCTGAGTTAAGTCCCTTCATGAAGCGAGACTGTCTGGCTTTATCTGTCGCTACATCCTTAGGTGCGTAGCGTGCAAGCTGTGTGAACTTATTCAGGTATTCGGCCACTGGCTGATTACCTTGCTTCAGTGCTCTGAACTCCTCCTTCTGGAGATCCATGATTCCTTCAGGCACGTGATACTAATGGAATGCAGCTGTGAACTCTTCCCAAGTGATGTCCTGAGGGTTCTCTTGCGTGGCACAGAAGTTCTCCCACCATTCGGCGGCGGTCCCTTCTAACTGATGAGAGGCGTAGAGTACCTTCTCATTTCCCATGCATTGAGCAATGTGTAGCTTTCTCTCAATTGACCTTAACCAATCATCGGCCTCTAATGGATTGGCATTCCCAGAGAAAGTGGGTGGGTGAGTCCTCATAAACTCTGACAGTCTTGTATTCTGGCGTTGTCCCTGATTGACTTGATTAGCTGTGGCCTGAGCAGTGACGTTTTGCATCTGTTGCATCATAACATGCATCAACTGAGTCTGAGCAGCGAGAAAAGCTCCGAAATTCTGCATATCAAGTGGCGGTGCTGGTGCTCCATCATTGGGGTTTTCTGTTGGGCGAGAACCACTCCCATTGCCTCCAAGGTTTCCACGGGTGTTCACCATCTGTTGATTTGCTCTAGGCTTTAGAGATGAGAGGGAAACTAGAATAGACAAGTGATATGAAACTTATGCGGGGCGAAAGGTGTAACTTTAAGGTCCAACTTTATTATTTTAATCAATAGTAACTTGGTATGGTTGCTTACAATGCCTAGGGGCCTTGCAACACATACTGCACACTCAGCAAGCAATGAAAATCCAAATCGAACTAACACTGGAGTCTAACGCCTAAAGGGTGACTCTTTATTCTTTGACGCGACTCGGCAAGGAGTCTCACTATAGAACCTACGCTCACTCATCGAGAAAACCTCCACGGCCTGGGTACGGATGCTGCGGCATAGGCGCGAAACGGTTGCCATGACCAGCAACTATGTCATCTGTGGTAGTCGAAGAAGCAGTGTCCTCCTCAAGCTCTGGCTCCTCCGGGTCTGGCTCGTGCACCTCGAGCATTGGCTCCGGCTCTGGTGTGTATAATGCCGTCTCTAACTCTCCAATCCTTTACAGAAGGTGTGACACATACTCTTGAGCTTCCCGCCATCTATTCTTCTCTGTCGTGATCTCCTTGCGGGCCTTCTGTAGCTCCTTGCTTGTATCATAGAGTACATCCTCCTGGGCGACAACAAGTCGTGCCAACTGTGTAACCATGGCATTCTCATCCTGAATCGCCTTCGGGTCAAGAAGGTTATTGCTGCGCGGGTGATATCGGAACACCGTGCTCTCCAATTCTCTGGTGTAGATACGGGTAATGTGCCGCATTGCTCGTCGCGACACCTCCTGGATACCCATCTGCATTGTAGACCTCCTGGCAGTGCAGTGTATCGGGCGATTGCCTGGGCCCTTCTTCCTAGCAGGTACCACAATCTTCACGTCACAAGCCTTGATCAATCCTGCTTGTCTGATCACTTCCACTTGGTATTGCGGCTTCTCAAAATCTCCAAGAGTCTGTAGCATACGCCAAAGTTCTGCGGCGTGACCAACCTCCAGATCGACGTAGTTAAACTCTCCCTCCATCTGTCACAAGAGTGCTCACGTAAGAACTCGAAATTTTTAAATCGTGACAAGGTAAGGAAAAATTCAGCAAGAGACAAGAAAAGAGGGAAGGGGATAAGTCGAGATATCATTTCTTATCTTGACAAATTTTTAGCTTTTAGAAAATAGGTTTTAACCTCTCTACGACCATTTTAGCTAGGGTTGAGCCTACGGTCAGTATGGCTCTGATACCACCTCTGTCGGGACCCAAATTTGCAAATCCGGACCCTCTATGTATTCAGCACTAGTCCAGGAACGTGCTAGTGCACACAGTCTTAACATCGGTAAATATCACAATCATACCACTCGATACTAATAAAGTACTTTAATTAAATAGTCAAACTGTTTGCTCGACCTTATGGTCAAGTTACAAATAAACGCCACGCGGGGCGAAACTTATTAAGAGAAAAATAGTAGCAGCGGAAAAAATCAGATAACTTCGTGGCGCCATCCAGTATACCACAGGCAACTGACTGGGCTCGCTCCCTAAGTAGACGGTTCCTCTTGGAGCTCCTCCTCCAAAGCTGGTGTAGTCTCCTCTTCAACTGGTGTTGTATTGTGGCAAGGGTGAGTACTTGGTACTCAGCAAGTCATGCACAGAATGCAACTAATATACTACATGCATGGCTTGGTACAAAGGAATAGCTCAAGGTTTATTTGCAGTAAGAGCTCTTCACAAGTATCATAAGTAGATTCGAAAGCAGTAGAAACAAGTAAAGCATAAATAACTTTTCAAGGAGTTTAGTAAACATCTTTCCCATCCTAATCCACATTTCCATCAACATCATTATTAATCCAACCCAACCTTCCAAGTCCAAGTTATTTTTGAGAAAATCTAACCCTTGACTGTAATTCCCGAGCGATGTCCAATACCGCGGACACGGCTATTCGAATAGATTGTACACTCTGCAGAGGTTATGCACTTTACCCACAAGATACAGTCAAACACCACAAAGGCGAGTTCCCGTAACAAAGTCTTTCGGAAACTTCTAACAATACAAGTGGTCCTCCCCGGTTATTGCACACTAACCCTTCCCTTAGCTAAGGCGAAGTTTAGGCCAATCAACCGTTAGATGGGTACCTGGCCTCACCGATGCGCTCCCCCGTACAACTTACACAAAGGGTGTAGTTGACCTCCTGAGGTCCCACAGGTACGTTATTAGCAACTTAGTCAACTAGGTCCATCCCATTACAGACATGTGGTTGCACGCTTGACTCAGTTCAAAGGCTTGCAAGGTTAAGTCCTTAGGGTGACCAGGGCAAGACTACCCGAAGAACCAAACCAACATTCCCAATGCCACAACTGGCCCACCTGATTATTCTTGCCACATGCCCCGGTCGAAAACTATTTATCAAACCCCAGTTGATTACCATGCACCACGTGCCATCAACATCACATCATACCTTTCCAAAACGGTTCAATATATCATTAAGTCAATATTAACATTTGATTGTCCAAAATCATGTCATGAGCACGTAGCAGGTCTAAGCAGTATACTACAACGATCTACAAACCCATGTTGGCAATTTAGTAATGTCCAACTAGTAAACCACAACTAGGGTGACAAGGGGGTCATGGCACATACTTAAGTAATCAAGGTGTCATACAACAATTTGGCATTTATCTAATTCCCCATAAAGTATTTTCTAATTGAACTAGCATGCAATAGGTTAAATCAAAATAGATTTCAAAATAGGATCAACATGGTCAAAGCACAACTTGCCTTCAAAAAGTACTTGTTCTTGGTCTTGAGTTGGATCCTGAGTCAATACTTCTCCTTCGAATCCTTCCGGCACTTCAACGTCTACTCGTAAAGCGTGCAAATAGCAACCAATGAATAAAACAGTAGACAAAAACATCCAAACATCCAAATAAAGTCCATAAATAGAGAGAACAAAATTTTATGAATTTTTAGAAACTGGAATCGTCAAATTCGGAATTAAAATGCAAAAGTTATAGCATTTTGAAGTTTAAATAATCAATTAAATAATTTTACAGAGAAAAACTTTAGTCCAAAAATTAATTAAAATTCATATTTAGGTAGATCTCAATTTTATACAAATTTAGAAATTTGAATCGCTCAAATCGGAGTTGAAACGCAAAAGTTATAAGCGTTTGAAGTTTGAATCAAAATCTGAAATCATTATTTCGAATTAATAAATCATTTTCTTTTTGGGAAATTAATTATTGCGTCAGCAAGGACACGTGGCAGCCTCTGATTGGTCTGCTGACGTCAGCCGGTCCATGGACTTGGTCCACGCTCGGCTCGGGTTCACCGTGGACCCGGTCCACGGCTCACGTGAGACTGACAGGTGGGGCCACTCGGGTGACGTCATTGCTGACGTCAGCGGAAACTCAGCCCGCTGCGCTGACAAGTGGGACCCACTGTGACGTCATGGTGCGGTCACTGACATGCGGGCCCTGTGTGTCAGTGACCCACACACGCGCGCGTGGGCACGGCGGCTCGGCTCCCCGGACACGTGGCACGATCGTGTCCGTTGATTTGAAAATCAACGGCCGCGATTAGATCCAGGGGTTAACACGTTGAAAACTACTCGGTGATCGTGGGCCGTTCGATCTAAATCGGACGGTCCAGATCTAACCTTACGTTAACGCTGTTACGGCACGTGGTGATCGTGGGCCGTTGGATCTTGATCCAACGGTCCAGATCTAATCGGGTTTGGAAACACGTGAACTCACCTCAACCGCACGATCAAGATCGGACGGCGCACAGAGCTCGCGAGGGCTGATGGCGGTGCGGTGGTCGGGGACGAACGCAGCTGGGGAAGGCGACCTTCGAAACGGCGTTGCGGTGCTCCTCTGGCGAGATGGATGCACGCCTCGGGCGCGTCTCGGCGAGGGGTTTTCAGATATGGGCTCGGCGTCGACGAAGCGGCTCTGGACACGGCGGAAGACGGCAGAAACCACCGTGGAGACCCAACCAACTCCGGCGAGCAATCGGGCACGAACGGCGGCGGCTAGGGTTTCGGGAGGTGGGGCAAAAGGTGCGCATGGTTGAAGCGAACATCGGACGATGACCCACGCCTTAAATGGCCTCGGCATGCGCGCACAAACCGGAAACCTAACCGGACGCGGCGGCTACACGGCGGCGGAGTCCGGCTCGGACTAGGCGGGGACGACGACAGAGAACCGTCCACGTGGCGCGATCGACGTTCACGATCGCGTGGGTGCGATCGGATCCGACCCGGACTCAGCTCGAACCGGTGCGGTCCAATTTGGACCGTTGGATCTCTATCCAACGGTCGGGATCGAATAGGGTTCGGTCAAGTCACGTGGCTCGGGTCGGACTCGAGTCCGACTCGGGTTCCGACTCGGTCGGATGAACAGTACTCGACCCGATTGATTTTCCAGCGATTTAATATTTAAAACAATTTCCAGTAATTCATTTAATTCATTAAAAATAGCAAAAGACTCAGAAAAATTCCAGAAAAATTCTGGAAAATATTTTGGGGCATTTTGGACTCAAATAAAATATTTCCAACAAAATTTTATTTGCAAAGTTAAATTCTTTAATTATTTTAAAATGGAATAAATTCAAATAAATTCCAAATAAATCCAAATAAATTCTAGAAAATTCCAAAAATTCACCAAAGTGCCAAATCACACATAAATTTAAGAAAAGCAAAATTTTGAGGTGTTACAAGTATCATCCGGGGAAGGCAAATGTGGTGGCCGACGCTCTCAGTCGCAAAACAATGCCCCCTGTTATTGATTGTCTTGTTGCTGATTTTGAGCGTTTGGGGGTCTCCTACTGCTTTGCGGGGACCGTGCAAGCTGAAACTCAATTGATTCTTGAGTCAGCGATTCCCGAGCGTGTGCGGGAGGCACAGTAGCATGACCGTTTGCTCCAGCAGGTGAGGAGACGCCTGGAGGATGGCAAGTTAGGAGACTTTACCGTTGATGATGCGGGAGCTTTGAGGTTTCAGGGTCGTCTGTGTGTGCCTCAGAAATCCCAAGTGAAAGAGGACATTTTGAAAGAGGCTCATCGCACCTCGCACACGGTCCATCCTGGGGAGACCAAGTTGTACAGGGACTTGAAGAAGAATTTCTGGTGGAAAAGGATGAGAGTGGATATTGCCAAGTATGTGGCGTCTTGTGGGATCTGTCAGAAGATCAAAGCTGAGCATAAGCGTCCCACCGGTCTGTTGCAGCCATTGGAGATTCCTGTGTGGCCATGGGATGACATGTCCAAGGATTTTGTGGTTGGTTTACCTCGTTCTCCACGAGGGAAGGATGCTGTTTGGGTTGTGGTGGATCGTCTCAGCAAGTCTGCGCATTTCATTCCTATCCGCACTACCAATTCAGTGAGCGAGTTGGCTCCCATCTATGTGCGGGAGATTGTGAGACTGCATGGTGTACCCAAGACCATTATTTCTGATCGGGATGTGAAGTTTGTCACCAAGTTCTGGGAGAGTTTGCAGAGTGCTTTGGGTACGCAGCTTCGCCTTAGTACCACTTTTCACCCTCAGACGGATGGGCAGTCTGAGCGTACCATCCAGACTTTGGAAGACATGCTCAGGGCCTGTGTGATGGCTTGGAAAGGTAGCTGGGAGGATCATTTGCCTCTTGCGGAGTTTGCTTACAATAACAGCTATCATTCCAGCATCCGGGCTGCTCCTTATGAGGTACTGTATAGCCGGAAGTGCAGATCGCCACTTTGTTGGGATGCCGTGGGCGAGAGAGCAGTTCTTGGACCGGATTGGGTTCAGCAGACTGTTGATCGCGTGGCGGAGGTACGGCAGAACCTTCTCGCAGCGCAGAGCAGATAGAAAAGCTATGCTGATGTGAGGCGGCGAGACTTGGAGTTTGAGGTGGGTGATAGCGTACTCTTACGAGTATCTCCCACCAAGGGTGTGGTGCGTTTTGGCACCAAAGGAAAGCTCAGTCCAAGGTATGTTGGGCCTTTTCCTATCATCGCCCGTGTGGGAAGGCTGGCCTATCGTGCAGAGCTACCTAATCCATGCAAGGTGTGCATAATGTGTTCCATGTCTCGATGTTGAGGAAATACTTGCATGATCCGGAGTTGGTGGTTCCGTTGGAACCATTAGTGCTTGAGCAGGACCTCACCTTCGAGTCCCGTCCTGTGGAAATTCTGGGGACTTCGGAGCGAGTGATGAAGAACAGGACGCTTAAGTTTGTCAAGGTCCTGTGGTCACATTAGACCGAGAGAGAAGCGACTTGGGAGCTGGAGTATCGCATGCGCGAGAAGTATCCCGAGCTTTTCGCCTCAGGTATATGATGTGAAAACCTAGCTATCTTCGGTTTTGCTGGGTTGCGTGTTGGTGCGTTTAGATTCGAGGTCGAATCCTGTTGAAGGGGGGAAGAATGTGACACCACGGAGTGTCGTAACCTTATTTAACGTGCATGATATGGTCAAAAACAGTATGAGATGTGGAAATAAGGTCAAAACCATAGGGTTTGGAGGTTAATAACGTTTTCGGGCCATTTCCGGGGTTTTGGGCCTTCCCGGGGGATTTTGGGCCTTAAAGAGGGGGTTGTGGGCTTTGGTGGGATGGATTAAGAATCCTTTTAGGATTAGGATTGGGGGTGGGGGCTGGTAAAAGGGCTCCCTCCCTGCCCCTTGCGACCCATAGCACTTGGTGTGCCCCCCCACCAACTCCCCTAGCCCTAGCCGCACCTTCCGCCCTCACCCCTCTAGCCGTGCGCCCCTTGCCCCTTGCCCTCTCCACCTCTCCACCTCCCCACCACCTCTCCTCCACCCCCTTGCTGTCCTAGGGTGGCCTCCCCACCCCTGCAACCTCGCGGATCCATCCGAGGAGCGAGGAGCGAGGAGATCCATTGGAGCTTTCGTGCGTCGGGCAAAGGTATGATCATGGGGTTCCCTGCGATTGATCTAGGTACTGTTCTTAAGGTGTTTATCAAGTTTTTAGATCAATTGGTGGTGCTGGATTGGAGTAATTTGGGTTAGATCTAGACGTTGCCACATTTCTGTTTTGGGACAGCATGAGCAGTCCACCTAGGGTTCCTGTTTTCGCCAATTTAGATTTTGAATCTGACCGTACGGACTTTGAAGAAGTTGTAGATAATTTAATTATCTTTCCGTGGATATAAAGAACGTTAAATTCCGCCCAGCCGTTTGAAAGTTATGACTGTTTTACCGAGCGTGTTAAAATCTGTGACGTAATTGAAACAGATCACGGTAATCTGTAGATTAAACAACTTTAGAGTCCGAATCATCTTTCTTATACCTAGAGAAAGTTTGGAAATTTCCTAAGCTACGCGAGGATGTACTCGTTTGATTGATTCGGAGTCCCAGATCTCAAGTTATGACTTGTGCAAGGCTGCTGTCCCGCCGGGACAAAGCCTCCGTTTTTAGGTTTTTCGAGTAGATGGCAATGTCGGGGTAGATGAGGGTTTGCGTACTGTTTTGTGGTTATGTTTGTGAGCGTGTGGTACCTATGTGCAGGTGGTGCGACCCCAGGAGTGCCCTCTACTTCCCGCCAATCCGTTGCACGTGGTTGAGGCAAGTGTGTTGTGATGGATAGCGAGTTGTAGGTTGCATGTTGAGATTAGATGGAATTGTCTACATGATATATGATCACTTGCCATGTTTTAATGATTGCTATGATATGATGAGCATGTTTAAGATGTTATGATGCCATGTGGTAATATATGAGTTATATATTATGTTGGCATGCTTGCATACATAACATGTTACATGGCCCGGGCGGTGAGAAAGTCATATCTAATCCGGGAAGGTCGGTGAGAAAGATATGACTAATTCGGAGAGCCAATGAGTAAGCCCTACATCATGATTCCATTCACCGCGGTGAACGGAAGCGAGGAGTAGGCACCCTCCATCTTCGGGATGGAAGGGGGGAGAGGGTGGACACCGACGTGTGTGTACTCAACCATACCGGTATGAGTTTCCAAGAAGACATGAGCATTGCATTACATTGCATACATGATGATGATGATATTGTTAAGTGTTCATGAATGAGATGATATACATGATGGGAGATGTTATTGCCATGATATTGTTATTGTTGTCCATTGCAATATGCTTGCTGAGTTTCGAACTCACGCTTGTGTTTTCTTGTTGTTTTAGGTACCATGAGAACGGCATGCGGGGAAGGGAAATAGTCACACGCCCACACGTAGCTTCACCATATTGATTCCACCAGTTATTCTATTAGTTTGATAATAAATTGCGTGTGATGATCATTGATTTAAGGCTTAGCTTTGCTTTATGAGAGTTTTATTGTTCGTTTGATACTTGGAGACATTAAGTGCTTGATAATAGTCTTATATTGTCGTTAAGACTTTAATTATTGCTGTTTTAGCTATATCTCATATTGCCTTACATTGCTATACTATTGTTGCTCCTTTGAATCGTGTTAAAACAAAGGAGGTGCTGCCGAAATCTCGGTTTTTAGCATATGCGCCTTTGCTGGAATTTTATGTTAATTGTGGTATTTAGGTGTTGTTTAGCTTATGTTTGGTAGCATTCAGGCATATTAAATGCCGGGGTGTTACAGGTCTATGGTTAGAGATGTAGTCAGTTAAGGGAAGTTAAAGTGTTCCGAGATAAAGTTGCTATCGGGTTACCTTTAAGTGTACTTGAGACAGCTGAGAACCATCCATTCCTTTATGGTTGAGTCAAGAAGATGGATGTGCTATCGCATCGGAGGAAAGAGTTGCTGCGTGTGCTTAATAACTAACAAAGGATAATTGTTTACCTGAAGAATTACTCTAGCCACCACAGTGTACGCCAGCCAGCCAGCCAATACCATTATCCCAATAATAGTTGAACCTTGAGTTCAATATGCATGAGTACCTAGTTGAAATGGAGTTTAAGTCAGTACTAGAGAATCAAGCCGACAAGGATAGTGTCAGACCAACAGGAATGCCGTTCAAGTCTTGATGAAGACCGCATAATTGCATGTAAGGTTTGTTGTCAGATATAGCTTGTCTAATTTCTACGAGAAGCCGAAAATCAAGTGTTCAGGAACAGAAGCAAGCGTGCCTATCAATGGAGTTACCAGAAACGTCAGCATGAGTGCATGAGATGTTCAAGATTTTCCGACAAAGAAGGTATCAAGATTTTCTGCAGAAGAAGTGCTTCTTGTGCCAAAGAAGCAGACACAGTTAAAGTCAGTGGAGTTGCAAGAGGATCTCATCCGCAAGGAGCAGCCTACAAAATTTTGGATGTTATCAAGCGCTTGTTCAGAACTGACCCTGTCCAGTATGCAGTTGCTTCGAAGTTTGAAGAAGCTCAAGTGTTGAGTCCCCTGAACCTATTTCTATAGTTAGCCCTGAATCTCGGGGACTAGATTCTGTTAAGGGGGGAGGTTTCTAACATCCCAAAATTTGGGTTTTCAAAAATTTTTGGTTTAGTTTAGCTTCCCAAAAATTTTCGTTGATTTTCTCGCGTTATAAAGCATGATTGGAATTTTCTAAAAGCTAAAACAATTTAATTTGATTATTTGTAAACCTCAAATAAAATAAATTTAATTTTATTTGGATTCCTTGTGCTACAAGAAATTCTTCTGTAATTTTTAAGATTTTTCGGAGCTCGTTTGCTATTTATTGGATTTATTCGGGATCGATTTGTATTAAGCCCTCTTAGTGAAATTAATTAATTATTTGAAAAAGTTTATATAAAGTTTTGTTACAAATATTTTATTTGAGTTCAAAATATCTCAAAATATTTTCTAGAATTTTTCCAGAATTTTTCTGGTATTTTTCTTTCCTCAAATAATTTATTTGAATTTTTGGAATCATTTTTATTCAAAAATGCTACGTGTCGCCACCACAGCACGCCACGTGTCAAGAGTCCGGCTGGTGCACGCCAACTGTTCGGTAAAATGCCCACAAGGCCTGTTTTTGCTCCAAACGCGTCCAAATTTTTTTTTTCTTGACCTAGCCGCAACCCCTAACCTTTGTAGACCTCCCACACGTCCCCTAGACCTCAGATCAATTTTCTAAAATTACAAAACCGCCGCGAGAAGCCCGGATGTCGCTCCACGATGGTCGAACTTTGGAGCCGCGTCCCGGGCAGCTCGTTGACTATTTTCGAGATCCGTCTTCGCCATGGTGTGCTCCTAGGTACCATCTGTACGCCTTTCAAATTTCGTCCAATTTGGCCAAGGGAATCAAAAGTTACGGCCGTTTCAATCTCGAATCTTCCCGAGGCCGTATCTCCCTCAATTTTTCAAAGTTAGGTGCTAAAATTTTTTGTGTAGACTCCTGGGGATGTGCTCTACATGATGCTCATCTTTCCTCATGGTTTTGCCCTCTGGATTTTGTGCAGAAAATTCTTTTCTCCGATCAGACTGCGTTTCAGGCAGCGGCAAACTTCCTCGTGCGTTCCCTACTGTTCCAGAAGGTAATTCTTTGATCTAACTATGTCATGGTGTGCCTCTTGGTCCCATCTAGCTCTCGGTCAAATTTCGTTAAGTTCCGATCATTATTCTAGAAGTTATGGCCGTCCAAAGTTTTGATCCGAAACCCGTTAATCGGCAGTTTGTGATTAATCCAGAGGGATGCCGCAAAATCTGCCTATACCGTTGAGTTCGTCTCGCCGCATTCTACGTAGTGGACATTCCCCCTTTGCCATCCCATCCTCCGGAATGTTTTTTTATATATTTAGGCCACCGTTTAGCCGTCGCCTTTTGACGCCGGCTATTTTAGTTCGCTCCGATCGTGTTGTCGCGTCCGGTGGATCATCATGTACTGTTTTGGATCATCTTAGAATTCTTTTGGTCTCCGTTTGCCGTCGGAGCCCGATTCCGGCCTAAAACCGTCGTCTTTAACCTAGCCGTTGCCGCCGGTTCGCGTATCGGTTAGCCATCCTTGGTAGCGTTTTGTCGCAGCCATGTTGTTGCACCGACGGTCTCTACCTTGTTTCATGAGTATCCTATCAATGTTTGACCTCCGCCGTTAACGTTCCATCGTTAACGTTCACCGTTAACGTTCGCCGTTAACGATCAACCTTTAACGTTTTGCTGTTAACATTCGCTGTTAATGTTTCACCATTAACATTTCCCCGTTAACGTTCCGTTAACGCTCCGTCGTTCACGTTTCGCCGTTAACGCTCCGTCGTTAACGTTTCGCCGTTAACGCTTCATCGTTAACACTTGGCTCTCATCGCTTCGTTGTCATCGCATGCGTCCATTCATGCAAGAACCCTAGTGTGATGTCCTCATCTTATCTATCATCATGACTGAGCCTAGCCTCATCCTCATGTCATCTTCAAAGCTGAATCAAAACCCTAACCTAAGACCAGTTCGATGAACTAAGTTCATCGTGAGCCGCGTTGTTATCTTTGCAATCCTTCCCATTGTTTCAATCGTGGTAAGACACTTGTCTTGTCTTAACCCTGAAGTTCTAATCCGCCTTTACCCTAGACTTCATTCGTGGACTTGGTCGACAGACCATTGGCCATGTGTCATACCCTTGTGCCCGATCTAATCTATCCGTCTCTCTTTTGTTTGACCGTGTTTCGTTCAGTCAACAAAAGTCAACCTTGCGCCTCAGTTTAGTTCATTGTGAACTAACTTATCTTTATGGACCCGGTCTATAGATCGAGAGCCCATATGTCATTATCTGTCCAATCAAGATAATAACTTCGGAAGAAATATTGTTCGGAATATTATTCTTTCTTCACCAGTTATTAATCTTTCCCTCTTCGGTGTTTTCCCGAAAGTCTGTTCTCTTTTGTCAACTTTTCGATCTAATCCGTTCAAGTTCCTAATTTCTTCCAAGCCATTGTGCCAAATGCTGTTTGTTCTTAATTTGGAGTTTTACTTGATTGTCTTTTGAGTGGGTTTGTATTTGCTTCTTCTTTAATCGTTAGACGCGTCGTCCGGAAATCGTTCTACTAGAGGTTAGAACGTATATATATGTATATATACGCTGTGTTGTACGTATATATTAGGCAACCACATGCATGTATACAAAAATATATTAGGTAGTAAATGTGAATACTTATATTTTGCAATATGTTGTATTCGGTTTCTCCTCACGTCGCCACAAATTTAACAAGAGTATACTTGTATACGGCGAGAAACGATACCATCTTTGAGGAAACCAAAAAAAAATAGTTTGTACGTATTAATTTCCAGGATTTGTGTATTTTGTCTTTTTCGCTACAAATTCGTTTCAAGTCCGAATCGCTTGCAACAAATTTTGTTAAATAGTAAAAATTTATACCTTCCTACGTAAATTTTACTGAAATTTTATAATTAAATTTGTACTGTTAAATTATTCATGGAAAGTCCAAATTTATGAATTTTGTATCTCCTAAACTATACGTCCAAAAATGTCAAAATAAATTTTATAAATCTTATAAAATTCTAAACTAATTATGTGGAAGTTTTCATGAGATTTCGTACTAATTTGATTTGTAGCATTTCTCCGAATGTGTGTTTGTATGTCGATTTGCGTATTTATTTGGTTCTTATCTCATTCAGCGTGAGCGTCGAGGCGTGTGAGGGTGTCGATTTCGAGGAGCAAGCTCAAGTTCAAGATCTAGATCAAGGCCCACTGATATTTGAAGGCAAGTTATGCTTTGATCATTTTGCTCCTATGTTTTAAAATGTTATGTTGATTCAAGTTATGCATGCTAATTTAACTACAATGTGTTCAAGTAATTTGGGATTAGATAATTACCACTTGGTAGTGTCACCTTGTCCATAATACTTGTATGCCAATAAATCCTTTGTCACCCTAGGTTGGATTATACATACTGGTTATTATTGATCACCAGAATGGGGTTGTTAGAACGTGGTAGTTCTGCTTAGCCATGCCATTCGAACTAATGTCACCTATTTGGAAATATGCTGAATACTGACTATTGAACTATGGAACCTGTTTTGAAAGAATGTGACATGTGTTGTTGGTAAGTTGTTGGCACATGGTGCATGATAACCAACTGGGTGGGAAAATGGTTTAGGTTGTGGCAAGTGGCAAGTGATCAATGGGCGGCCCTGGTGTGGCACATGGGAGAGTTGTTGATTGGATTTGGTTTTGTGAACTTTGGGTAGTCTTGCCACGGTCAACCTAAGGACTTAACCTTGCAAGCCTTTGAACTGAGTCTAACATACAACCACATGTCTGGAGTGGGACAGACCTAGTTGAGTATGATTCCGAAGTCTTAGCATGTGAGACCTCAGGTGGTTTTTGTAGCTATGAATGTGGAAAGAAGGGTGTAGTGTTTACCGGAATGGTCTTACATCTCTTCAACGGTATACGTTGGCCCTGTACTTCCGCTCCGCAAAAGGGAAGGGATAGTGGGTACTATACCGGGAGGTACGCATGCGAGGATGGAAGTTTCGGAAAGACTTTGTTATGGTTACTCGCATGTGTGGTGTTTAACTATATCGTGTGGGTAAAGTGTATAACCTTTGCAAAGTGTACAAACTATTCGAATAGCCGTGTCCACGGTATTGGACATTACTCGGGGATTACAGTCAAGGGTTAGACTTTATTAAAAATGTGGTTGGGATAAAAGATGAAGTTGTTGGAAGTATGGATTAGGATGTGGGAATGCTTTTACTTAATTTCCAGAAAAGTTACTGTTACATTATTTGTTTTTACCGCTTTCGAATCTATTTATGTTACTTGTTAAATGCTGCTTCACTGCAAAATAAACCTGTTAAGCCATTCCATTGGAATAAGCCTGGCATGTAGTATATTAGGTTGCATTCTCAGGCATAGCTTGTTGAGTACCAATGTACTCACCCCTTCAAAAATCACAACACCAGAAGAAGAGGATCTGCAAGCCAATGATGAGGAGCAGGACGGAGAGGCGAACAACTAGGGGCAAGCCAAGTCAGTTGCCTGTGGCATACTGAGGCGCCACGAATAATGTTATGTTTCCGCTGTTGCTATTTTATTGTTTACTCTGAACTCAGCCCTGCGTGGCTTAATATTGTAAGGATGACCTTAAGGTCCTAACAATTTTTTTATATGAGTTGAATACTTTATTATTATTATTTCCGCTGTGTATGTGTAATGGTATTCATCTCTGTTGTATCTGTGAGCACCAGCGTGGTCCTGGACTGGTGTGTCACACAGAGTGTTCGGAACTCAGATTCCGGGCGCGACAGGAGGTGGTATCAGAGCCATACTGACTGTAGGTCTTGACCCTAGATAGATTGGCCGCCTTTAGGAGCTTCAAAAACTTTTCTAAAGAGAAAATTTAACTTGAAAGAATAATATGTTCTTGACTTATCTTGTCTTATTCTTCTATTCTCTCCTCTTTGCTGAAACTTCTATCCTTTCCTTCGGTTTAAATGGAAGTCTTACCTGAGTCGTTCCGAATAGTTAACGATGTTTCACACTTAAGAAGAAAGTTCTGGATGACGCTGTCCACCCTGAAGATCGTGGAGCGAGGGATCATCAAGCTCGAAGAAAAGTAGATCGATGAAGTCTTCCCAAAGCTTGAAGAACCAGTGCTTTAGTAGTCGGTTGAGACTCATGTGTGAGAGTCGCGTCTCTTAAGATAGGAGATTTACCCTTTTAGACGCTAGATCTTTGTGTGCTTAGGTTAATTTGGTTCTTCTTTGATTGTTGAGTGTGTAGTATGCGTTGCATAGCTTTTACGCTTTTGTAAGCAACCATACCAAGTTATTAATACTGTGTTTAAATTTTTGGGTTAAACCTGCTTCCCTACACTAGGATTCTTGAACCTTACCTCTGCTTTCCCCTCTCAACTGAACCCTGGTGTTTCAACAGATGGAAGAGACAGACATGCAAGAATATTTGACTTATAAGGAATACCCCATCAGAATTTTGGACTCAGTTGATCAAAAAACAAGAAATAAATCAAACAATCCGCTTCTACAGAGTCCCATGGAGTAATCACTCGGAAAGCGAAGCGACATGGGAACGCGAAGAAGACCTGAAGGAGTTTCCGAACGTATTCTCTAGTTAGCCTCGAATGTCGGGGACGAGATTCTGTTAAGGGGGGGGGGAGGTTTGTAACGTCCTAAAAATTTCTTTTTATATATTTAGTGTATTTCTGGGTTTATTTGTAATTTTCCGGAATCTACATTGAAGCCTCGCGAGTAAATCGGATTCACGTTTATTGAACTAATCGTATTACATAAAGATCACGCATTTTTTTGCATAAGCATAAAATCTAAAATTTTGTTTAAAATTAAGATAACGGGTAGACGAGAGTGTTCTCTTCGAATATTTTCGGAAAACATGTTATATAACTCAATTCGTTGATTTGACAAAAGTCTGTACAAGTGTCTGATTTCACTAAAAGAATTTTTGTGAAAAATCTAGGCGTCGAAAAATCGCGAAACCAACTTTGTTAAGTTCCAAATAATTCCTAGTATTTTAGGGCAGTTTTCTAGATTTTTAGAACTTCTCCGTTATTTTTTTTAACACGTTTTCTTTTGAATGTATATATATGTGTATGTATCAAAATGCAACAGTATTGGCTTGGGTGGGATTCGAACATGAGATCGTCCACTTCAAGTAACAGGAGCTGCCACCAAATTACGGTGGGACTTTTTGTGTACCTACACACATGAAGCATTCCGAGCGTTTTCTCTGCATGAAGCATTTCTAGCAATCCATGTCATTGCCGTTTCCAACTTCCAGCCGTTTTCACGTGTTGTTGCCAGCCGTTTCCATGCAGTAGCTGCCAACCGTTTCTTTTTCTCCAGCCGCCTCCCATTTTCTGGACGTTTGCATTACGGCCGTTACCCATTTCCTTGCATGCACACGTTTATAACAGGCAGTGCATGTGTGATTAATGGCATGAACGTTTCTTTTCTCTAGCCATGCGCACACAACGGCATTTCCTTTACTGGCTAGCGACGTTTTCATTTCCTTTGCAGCATACACGTTTCCATTTCTCTGGCAACTTCCAACCTTCCAGCCATTTCCATCCTCCAGCCGTGTCCCTCATTCCAGTCATTTCTCCTAGCAACATTCCTTCACTCTTCTACCAATCACATTTTTTCCCCGCCGTTGACGTCGCCGACTCGCGCTCCTCTCGCCGCTGTTGCCATCACCTACGTCGCAGCCGTTGTCGCTGCTGCCGTTGGAGCCGTCGCCGCCGCCATTGACATCGCCGCTGTCGCCGACGTAGTCCTTGCCACCACTACTGTCTCGTCGTCGCCGTTGGAGGCGTCGTTTCCGCCGCCGTCACCGTCACCGCCGCCGTTGACGTCGCCGCGCCGTTGGTGACGCCGCCGCCGCCGCTTACAGCGCCGTCGACGCACTCTCCGATCTCACGTTCTCTGTATCGACGGTCTGCGCTACTGCCTGCGCCGAACGGTATTCCATTTATCTCCTTCCTTTCGCACGCGCTCTATCTCTGTTGATCGGTGGATCTCGTCGTGTATTTACGCGTGTATATATATATTAGTATGTAAGCATGCCCACGTATATGTTAGGCCGCACGCCGGTATATATATATTTGTACTAGAGGTTAGAACGTATATATATGTATATATACGCTGTGTTGTACGTATATATTAGGCAACCACATGCATGTATACAAAAATATATTAGGCAGTAAATGTGAATACTTATATTTTGCAATATGTTGTATTCGGTTTCTCCTCACGTCGCCAGCCAGCCGAACAAGAGTATACTTGTATACGGCAGGAACAGTACCATGCTGAGGATTCAAAAAAAAAATAGTTTGTACGTATTAATTTCCAGGATTTGTGCATTTTGTCTTTTTCGCTACAAATTCGTTTCAAGTCCGAATCGCTTGCAACAAATTTTGTTAAATAGTAAAAATTTATACCTTCCTACGTAAATTTTACTGAAATTTTATAATTAAATTTGTACTGTTAAATTATTCATGGAAAGTCCAAACTTATGAATTTTGTATCTCCTAAACTATACGTCCAAAAATGTCAAAATAAATTTTATAAATCTTATAAAATTCTAAACTAATTATGTGGAAGTTTTCATGAGATTTCGTACTAATTTGATTTGTAGCATTTCTCCGAATGTGTATTTGTATGTCGATTTGCGTATTTATTTGGTTCTTATCTGTTACGCGTAGACGTCGAACTGTGTGAGGGTGTCGATTTCGAGGAGCAAGCTCAAGTTCAAGATCTAGATCAAGGCCCACTGATATTTGAAGGCAAGTTATGCTTTGATCATTTTGCTCCTATGTTTTAAAATGTTATGTTGATTCAAGTTATGCATGCTAATTTAACTACAATGTGTTCAAGTAATTTGGGATTAGATAATTACCACTTGGTAGTGTCACCTTGTCCATAATACTTGTATGCCAATAAATCCTTTGTCACCCTAGGTTGGATTATACATACTGGTTATTATTGATCACCAGAATGGGGTTGTTAGAACGTGGTAGTTCTGCTTAGCCATGCCATTCGAACTAATGTCACCTATTTGGAAATATGCTGAATACTGACTATTGAACTATGAACCTGTTTTGAAAGAATGTGACATGTGTTGTTGGTAAGTTGTTGGCACATGGTGCATGATAACCAACTGGGTGGGAAAATAGTTTAGGTTGTGGCAAGTGGCAAGTGATCAATGGGCGGCCCTGGTGTGGCACATGGGAGAGTTGTTGATTGGATTTGGTTTTGTGAACTTTGGGTAGTCTTGCCACGGTCAACCTAAGGACTTAACCTTGCAAGCCTTTGAACTGAGTCTAACATACAACCACATGTTTGGAGTGGGACAGACCTAGTTGAGTATGATTCAGAAGTCTTAGCATGTGAGACCTCAGGTGGTTTTTGTAGCTATGAATGTGGAAAGAAGGGTGTAGTGTTTACCGGAATGGTCTTACATCTCTTCAACGGTATACGTTGGCCCTGTACTTCCGCTCCGCATAAGGGAAGGGATAGTGGGTACTATACCGGGAGGTACGCATGCGAGGATGGATGTTTCGGAAAGACTTTGTTATGGTTACTCGCCTGTGTGGTGTTTAACTATATCGTGTGGGTAAAGTGTATAACCTTTGCAGAGTGTACAAACTATTCGAATAGCCGTGTCCACGGTATTGGCCATTACTCGGGGATTACAGTCAAGGGTTAGACTTTATTAAAAATGTGGTTGGGATAAAAGATGAAGTTGATGGAAGTATGGATTAGGATGTGGGAATGCTTTTACTTAATTTCCAGAAAAGTTACTGTTACATTATTTGTTTTTACCGCTTTCGAATCTATTTATGTTACTTGTTAAATGCTGCTTCACTGCAAAATAAACCTGTTAAGCCATTCCATTGGAATAAGCCTGGCATGTAGTATATTAGGTTGCATTCTGTGCATAGCTTGTTGAGTACCAATGTACTCACCCCTTCAAAAATAACAACACCAGAAGAAGAGGATCTGCAAGCCAATGATGAGGAGCAGGACGGAGAGGCGAACAACTAGGGGCAAGCCAAGTCAGTTGCCTGTGGCATACTAAGGCGCCACGAATAATGTTATGTTTCCGCTGTTGCTATTTTATTGTTTACTCTGAACTCAGCCCTGCGTGGCTTAATATTGTAAGGATGACCTTAAGGTCCTAACAATTTTTTTATATGAGTTGAATACTTTATTATTATTATTTCCGTTGTGTATGTGTAATGGTTTTCATCTCTGTTGTATCTGTGAGCACCAGCGTGGTCCTGGACTGGTGTGTCACACAGAGTGTTCGGAACTCAAATTCCGGGCGCGACAGGAGGTGGTATCAGAGCCATACTGACTGTAGGTCTTGACCCTAGATAGATTGGCCGCCTTTAGGAGCTTCAAAAACTTTTCTAAAGAGAAAATTTAACTTGAAAGAATAATATGTTCTTGACTTATCTTGTCTTATTCTTCTATTCTCTCCTCTTTGCTGAAACTTCTATCCTTTCCTTCGGTTTAAATGGAAGTCTTACCTGAGTCGTTCCGAATAGTTAACGATGTTTCACACTTAAGAAGAAAGTTCTGGATGACGCTGTCCACCCTGAAGATCGTGGAGCGAGGGATCATCAAGCTCGAAGAAAAGTAGATCGATGAAGTCTTCCCAAAGCTTGAAGAACCAGTGCTTTAGTAGTCGGTTGAGACTCATGTGTGAGAGTCGCGTCTCTTAAGATAGGAGATTTACCCTTTTAGACGCTAGATCTTTGTGTGCTTAGGTTAATTTGGTTCTTCTTTGATTGTTGAGTGTGTAGTATGTGTTGCATAGCTTTTACGTTTTTGTAAGCAACCATACCAAGTTATTAATACTGTTTTTAAATTTTTGGGTTAAACCTGCTTCCCTACACTAGGATTCTTGAACCTTACCTCTGCTTTCCCCTCTCAACTGAACCCTGGTGTTTCAACAGATGGAAGAGACAGACATGCGAGAATATTTGACTTATAAGGAATACCCCATCAGAATTTTGGACTCAGTTGATCAAAAAACAAGAAATAAATCAAACAATCCGCTTCTACAGAGTCCCATGGAGTAATCACTCGGAAAGCGAAGCGACATGGGAACGCGAAGAAGACCTGAAGGAGTTTCCGAACATATTCTCTAGTTAGCCTCGAATCTCGGGGACGAGATTCTGTTAAGGGGGGGAGGTTTGTAACGTCCCAAAAATTTCTTTTTATATATTTAGTGTATTTCTGGGTTTATTTGTAATTTTCCGGAATCTACTTTGAAGCCTCGCGAGTAAATCGGATTCACGTTTATTGAACTAATCGTATTAAATAAAGATCACGCATTTTTTTGCATAAGCATAAAATCTAAAATTTTGTTTAAAATTAAGATAACGGGTAGACGAGAGTGTTCTCTTCGAATATTTTCGGAAAACATGTTATATAACTCAATTAGTTGATTTTACAAAAGTCTGTACAAGTGTCTGATTTCACTAAAAGAATTTTTGTGAAAAATATAGGCGTCGAAAAATCGCGAAACCAACTTTGTTAAGTTCCAAATAATTCCTAGTATTTTAGGGCAGTTTTCTAGATTTTTAGAACTTCTCCGTTATTTTTTTTAACACGTTTTCTTTTGAATGTATATGCGTATGTATCAAAATGCAACAGTATTGGCTTGGGTGGGATTCGAACATGAGATCGTCCACTTCAAGTAACAGGAGCTGCCACCAAATTACGGTGGGACTTTTTGTGTACCTACACACATGAAGCATTCCGAGCGTTTTCTCTGCATGAAGCATTTCTAGCAATCCATGTCATTGCCGTTTCCAACTTCCAGCCGTTTTCACGTGTTGTTGCCAGCCGTTTCCATGCAGTAGCTGCCAACCGTTTCTTTTTCTCCAGCCGCCTCCCATTTTCTGGACGTTTGCATTACGGCCGTTACCCATTTCCTTGCATGCACACGTTTATAACAGGCAGTGCATGTGTGATTAATGGCATGAACGTCTCTTTTCTCTAGCCATGCGCACACAACGGCATTTCCTTTACTGGCTAGCGACGTTTTCATTTCCTTTGCAGCATACACGTTTCCATTTCTCTGGCAACTTCCAACCTTCCAGCCATTTCCATAATCCAGCCGTGTCCCACATTCCAGTCATTTCTCCTAGCAACATTCCTTCACTCTTCTACCAATCACATTTTTTCCCCGCCGTTGACGTCGCCGACTCGCGCTCCTCTCGCCGCTGTTGCCATCACCTACGTCGCAGCCATTGTCGCTGCTGCCGTTGGAGCCGTCGCCGCCGCCATTGACATCGCCGCTGTCGCCGACGTAGTCCTTGCCACCACTACCGTCTCGTCGTCGCCGTTGGAGGCGTCGTTTCCGCCGCCGTCACCGTCACCGCCGCCGTTGACGTCGCCGCGCCGTTGGTGCCGCCGCCGCCGCCGCTTACCGTGCCGTCGACGCACTGTCCGATCTCACGTTCTCTGTATCGACGGTCTGCGCTACTGCCTGCGCCGAACGGTATTCCTTTTATCTCCTTCCTTTCGCACGCGCTCTATCTCTGTTGATCGGTGGATCTCGTCGTGTATTTACGCATGTATATATATATTAGTATGTAAGCATGCCCACGTATATGTTAGGCCGCACGCCGGTATATATATATTTGTACTAGAGGTTAGAACGTATATATATGTATATATACGCTGTGTTGTACGTATATATTAGGCAACCACATGCATGCATACAAAAATATATTAGGCAGTAAATGTGAATACTTATATTTTGCAATATGTTGTATTCGGTTTCTCCTCACGTCGCCAGCCAGCCGAACAAGAGTATACTTGTATACGGCAGGAACAGTACCATGCTGAGGAAACCAAAAAAAAAATAGTTTGTACGTATTAATTTCCAGGATTTGTGCATTTTGTCTTTTTCGCTACAAATTCGTTTCAAGTCCGAATCGCTTGCAACAAATTTTGTTAAATAGCAAAAATTTATACCTTCCTATGTAAATTTTACTGAAATTTTATAATTAAATTTGTACTGTTAAATTATTCATGGAAAGTCCAAATTTATGAATTTTGTATCTCCTAAACTATACGTCCAAAAATGTCAAAATAAATTTTATAAATCTTATAAAATTCTAAACTAATTATGTGGAAGTTTTCATGAGATTTCGTACTAATTTGATTTGTAGCATTTCTCCGAATGTGTGTTTGTATGTCGATTTGCGTATTTATTTGGTTCTTATCTGTTACGCGTAGACGTCGAACTGTGTGAGGGTGTCGATTTCGAGGAGCAAGCTCAAGTTCAAGATCTAGATCAAGGCCCACTGATATTTGAAGGCAAGTTATGCTTTGATCATTTTGCTCCTATGTTTTAAAATGTTATGTTGATTCAAGTTATGCATGCTAATTTAACTACAATGTGTTCAAGTAATTTGGGATTAGATAATTACCACTTGGTAGTGTCACCTTGTCCATAATACTTGTATGCCAATAAATCCTTTGTCACCCTAGGTTGGATTATACATACTGGTTATTATTGATCACCAGAATGGGGTTGTTAGAACGTGGTAGTTCTGCTTAGCCATGCCATTCGAACTAATGTCACCTATTTGGAAATATGCTGAATACTGACTATTGAACTATGGAACCTGTTTTGAAAGAATGTGACATGTGTTGTTGGTAAGTTGCTGGCACATGGTGCATGATAACCAACTGGGTGGGAAAATGGTTTAGGCTGTGGCAAGTGGCAAGTGATCAATGGGCGGGCCCGGTGTGGCACATGGGAGAGATGTTGATTGGATTAGGTTTTGTGAACTTTGGGTAGTCTTGCCACGGTCAATCTAAGGACTTAACCTTGCAAGCCTTTGAACTGAGTCTAACATACAACCACATGTCTGGAGTGGGACAGACCTAGTTGAGTATGATTCCGAAGTCTTAGCATGTGAGACCTCAGGTGGTTTTTGTAGCTATGAATGTGGAAAGAAGGGTGTAGTGTTTACCGGAATGGTCTTACATCTCTTCAACGGTATACGTTGGCCCTGTACTTCCGCTCCGCAAAAGGGAAGGGATAGTGGGAACTATACCGGGAGGTACGCATGCGAGGATGGAAGTTTCGGAAAGACTTTGTTATGGTTACTCGCCTGTGTGGTGTTTAACTATATCGTGTGGGTAAAGTGTATAACCTCTGCAGAGTGTACAAACTATTCGAATAGCCGTGTCCACGGTATTGGACATTGCTCGGGGATTACAGTCAAGGGTTAGACTTTATTAAAAATGTGGTTGGGATAAAAGATGAAGTTGATGGAAGTATGGATTAGGATGTGGGAATGCTTTTACTTAATTTCCAGAAAAGTTACTGTTACACTATTTGTTTTTACCGCTTTCGAATCTATTTATGTTACTTGTTAAATGCTGCTTCACTGCAAAATAAACCTGTTAAGCCATTCCATTGGAATAAGCCTGGCATGTAGTATATTAGGTTGCATTCTGTGCATAGCTTGTTGAGTACTAATGTACTCACCCCTTCAAAAATCACAACACCAGAAGAAGAGGATCTGCAAGCCAATGATGAGGAGCAGGACGGAGAGGCGAACAACTAGGGGCAAGCCAAGTCAGTTGCCTGTGGCATACTGAGGCGCCACGAATAATGTTATGTTTCCGATGTTGCTATTTTATTGTTTACTCTGAACTCAGCCCTGCGTGGCTTAATATTGTTAGGCTGACCTTAAGGTCCTAACAATTTTTTTATATGAGTTGAATACTTTATTATTATTATTTCCGTTGTGTATGTGTAATGGTATTCATCTCTGTTGTATCTGTGAGCACCAGCGTGGTCCTGGACTGGTGTGTCACACAGAGTGTTCGGAACTCAAATTCTGGGCGCGACAGGAGGTGGTATCAGAGCCATACTCACTGTAGGTCTTGACCCTAAATAGATTGGCCGCCTTTAGGAGCTTCAAAATTTTTTTCTAAAGAGAAAATTTAACTTGAAAGAATAATATGTTGTTGACTTATCTTGTCTTATTCTTCTATTCTCTCCTCTTTGCTGAAACTTCTATCCTTTCCTTCGGTTTAAATGGACTGGTGTGTCACACAGAGTGTTCGGAACTCAAATTCCGGGCGCGACAACAGTCAAGGGTTAGCTTTTCATAAAATTGATCTTGGGTTTGGAGGCAGTTTGCCTGTGGAAACGTGATAACTTTTTAAGGATGTGGAATGGTTTACTTGTGGAATAACTGTGAAATCTATTACTGTCATTATTTGTCTTACTGCTTTACAATCTATTATGTTTATTTATGATTATTGCTTTTCTGCAAAATAACCATTCAGCCTGTTACTTGGAATAAGCCATGCATATAGTTATTAGACTTGCATTCTGTGCATGATTTGCTGAGTGCTTTATGTACTCACCCCTTGCAAACAAACAATCACCAGTGAGCAAAAGTCTACATCGTCGAAGAAGAAGAAGTTCCGTGAGAAGGCGATTATCTAGGAGTCGAACCCTGTCAGTTGCCTGTGGCGTATTGATGGGATTCACCGATGTTCTTCGTTCCGCTGCTGCTTATTTGGAGTTGAAGCTATCAAGGCCTCACAAATGTAAGGTTGACCTTAAGGTCGTTCAATAGTTTATATTCTATATTTGTGTTATTTCTCTTTTCCGCTGTGTATGATTGTGATATTCATCTATGTTGAGACTGTGTGCACTAGCGTGATCCTGGACTACTACTGAATACACAGAGGGTCTGGATTTGCACATTCGGGTCCTGACAAGTAGTGACGCCATACTTGTCGATCTTCACGTGCTGGAGATGGACCCAACGGCACCGAATAGGGGAATCTTGAAAAGTACGTAGTCAAGCTCACAAATCTCCTCTATGAACCCATAGTAGGAGCTTCTTGTCATCCCAGTGGTATTGAACGCATCTATGTGTACACCGCTGTTTTGGTTTGTGCTCTTCATATCCTGATCTCTCGTATAAAATGTGGACCCATTTAAGTCGTATCCTTTCCATGTACCAACTGTAAAAGTTGGTCCTAGGGCCAACCATGCTAGCGTGTCATCTAACAAGCTCCCAGTGATGGCTCGCTCCTTCAACCATTTGTTGAACTGAAGGTTATGCTGTCTCGTCATCCAAGACTCCTGCCGTGTTGGATTCTCTTGCCTTAGCCATTGCTTGTGCTCAACAATATAGGCAAACACTACAGCCATGTGTTGCAAAACCGTGAAATGGGCTCAAGCATATGCAACTGAGTCAGGCATGATTGCTTTCCTTCTGATGGTCCTGATACCTTAGAGCCTCCCCTCATGGCGAGATCGAGGCACACTAATCGGTTCGACCTGGGCCATGTAATCAACGCAGAACTCGACGACCTCTTTTGTTGCATAAGCTTTGACAATGCTACCCTCCGGACGAGATCGATTCCGTACGTAAGACTTGAGAATTCCCATGTACCTCTCGAACGGGTACATGCTACGTAGGAATACCGGCCCGCACATCTTTATCTCTATCACAAGGTGAACAATGACATGGACTATGATATCAAAAAATGATGGAGGGAAATACATCTCAAGATTACATAGCCATAACCACCTCAGCCTGCAGAGCATCTAGTCCTTCGGTATCGATGACCTTCTGAGCGATTGTGTTAAAGAAATAACATAGCCTCATGATTGTTTCCTGGACCTTGACCGGCAAAATGATTCTAATTGCGACAGGGAGCATCTGTGTCATCAGCACATGACAATCATGGGACTTCATACCGGTAATTTGAAATTTTCCATCGAAACAAGTCTATTCATATTGGAGGAGTAGCCGGACGGAACTTTCACACCATGTAAGCACTAGCACAGTTCAGTTCTTTCGGTCTTTGATAGAGTATAACAAGCTGGTTCTAAGTACGTACTGCCTTTATCAGTCTCTTTCGGTGCTAACTCAAGTCTTATGCCCATATCGACCAAGTCAAGTCGTGCATTGATACCATCCTTTGTTTTGCCCTTAATGTTGAGTAAAAGACCAATCACGCTGTCACAGACATTCTTCTCAACGTGCATGACGTCGATGCAGTGGCGAACTTCTAAGTGCTCCTAGTATGATAGGTCCCAGAATATTGATCTCTTCTTCCACATGCTCTTCTCACGAGTACTTGATTTACGTCCCTTTCCATGGGCACCATCGAAGTCCTTAACAATGTCATGAACATCTCTCCCACTCAAAGGCCTTGGAGCTGAACCGTTTTCGTTCCTTCTGTCGAAAAGTTGCTTCAACTTGCGATATGGGTGATTCCTCCAAAGGAACCTACGGTGATGCATGTACACGGTTTGGCGGGAGTGATTCAGCCATACACTCTTAGTATCATGTAAGCAGTGAGTGCAGGCTTTGGATCCTTTTGTATTTTGGCCTGATAGGTTAGCAAAGGCAGGGTAATCATTTATGGTTCAGAACAACAGGCAGTGCAAAGTGAAGTTCTCCCATTTGTACGCATCCCATACGTGTACCCCGGTAACCCACAATGTTTTTAGATCTTCCACCAATGGAGTTAGGTACACATCAATATCGTTTCCAGGTTGTTTCAGTCCTTGGATAAGTACAGACAACAAAATGTACTTCCGCTTCATCGACAACCAAGGAGGAAGGTTGTAGATACAGAGATTTACGGGCCAAGTGCTATGCCGGCTACTCATGTTACCGAAAAGATTCATTCCATCTGTACTCAATCCAAACCTTATATTCCTCGGATCTGCACCGAATTCTTGAAAGCTCCTATCGATGTTTCTCCATTGGATGGAATCAGCAGGGTGCCTTAGCATTCCATCATTCTTATGCTCCTTGGAGTGCCAACGCAATAGTTTTGCCTCCTTTAGGTTCGCAAACAAATGCTTCAAACGGGGAATTACAGGCAGATAACATGCCACCTTAGCAGGAGGTCCTTTTTCCAACTCAATCCTCTCACCATCAGCATATGAATGACTCTTACGCTTGTACCGGAATACGTTGCACACCGGACATACATGCAAGTTTGCGTACTCTTTGCGGTACAGGATACAGTCGTTCGGACATGCATGTATTCTTTCTACTTCCATTCCCATAGGACAAAGAATCTTCTTGGCTTTGTAGGTGGTTGTCGGCAACTCATTTCCCTCTGGAAGCATGTCCGCCAATAGACATAACAGCGTTGTGAAACTCTTGTCGGACCAACCATTGCTTGCCTTCAATTTCAATAGTTCAAGCACGGATGACAACCTTGGGTATTTCAACTTGCACCCTGCGAACAAAGGTTTCTCCAAGTCCTCCATCAAGCCCTAGAACTTTCTATATTCCCTGTAATCAAGGTTTACTTCTGCGTCATGTAGCATCTCATCCAGATTGTCATCCTACAACTTATCCTCATTGGAAGCACAATCAATATGATCATCCGACATATCATTGACTTCGTCGACGATATTAACAATATTAGTTGCTTCCTGTATATTCTGCTCTTCGCCATGACTGGTCCAACATGTATAGCCCCCCTTGAAACCCCTTAGAATCAAATGTGCTTCAATATGTGCTGAGTTTCGAAACATCTTTAAATTTTCACAATCAATGCACAAACAATACATAAATTGCTCATCCTTATTAAACATATCCTCCTCTGCAACTCTATTAAAGGTGGATACACCATTAATGTACTCAACACTCGTACGGTTCGCAGCATTCATCCAGCTTCGATCCATCTACGCTACACATGTAACACCTAGTGTTAAATATTAAGTACGACATGTGTTCATACACATACATTCTTAAATTAATTATGCAATTACTACCTTACATCACAACAATCTTAGAACTATAAGCTAGATCGCCAAAGTTAGATCTAAACAATCTTTAAATTCTATCCTTACAAATTAATTAAGCTATACATCATGATTATAATGAAAATAAAACCATTAGATCAAACAACATGGCTGTACAAGCTAGATCTAAATAAAATCATCAAATTCCTTCCTTATGATCAAGCTATAGCTAGATGTTGAATAAAATGTAATTAAAATATATTACTAACCTTAGAGCACCAAAATCAAATGAATCTACTATCACCCTTCAAAAATAAAGGTCGCCTTTCAGAAAATTGCCTCACAGCCGTGCCAGTCACAAGAAGTGGCTCGAGGATCCCGAAACCCTAAAATGCACGAAGCGGCTCGAGGATCTGTTTTATATAGGAGATATCACAGATGGTTATTAAAAAAAGCTATATATGATAATTATTTACAGATAGTTTATAAATACCAAACTTCTGTGATGACTAATGTTTTACATATGGTTTTCATTTATGAACCGTCTGTGTTAATGAAATATCACAGACGGCTCTTAACTACGAGCCATCTGTGGTAATGAAACATCACAGACGGTACTCAACTTCGAGCCGTCTATGATGATAAGCTTACAGACGGTTTCGAAACAGAACCGTCTGTGATGTTACTAGTAGCACACCAAAGGTGACGACGAGTACACCTATAGAAGCAACCTCGTTGTGCATGGCGGTCTTGGTTGCTTCCGTAGGCATACTCGCCGTCTCCTTCGGCGTGCCGCAGCAAAGAGTAATGAACATACCTCGGCAAAGAGTAATTAACGTACCTCGGCAACGGGGGGTGGCAACGACGGCCGCGATTCGGGGGGACACCAGGGAGGACGTCTAGGTCGGTTTACTCACGAATGAAGGCTAGGGTTTGCGGACTTGCCTTCGTCGCTTTATATAGAGATTCGTACAGACGGTTTTAAATTTAAAACAGTCTGTGATTGTCAATTAGATCACAGACTGTTTTTAAATTAAAACTGTCTATGATAGTCACTATATCACAGACCGTTCTATGTTGAAACCGTCTTTGATATGTACATTGACGGTTGTATATAAATCAACCGTCTGTGATACAATCTTCGTCTCTTCGTTTCCCGCGCAACTTTAAATGAGAACATCATTTCTCGCTTGTGTTCAATTCCCGTACGCTTATTAAAACATACTTCCAACACCTTCCTCCGGCGCCACTACTCCTTCTTCCCGTACTCATGGCATCTCCTCCTTCTCCCACAATCTTTGCCTCCTTCGACGCCGCTCCATCACCGCCCCCAGCGCCGCCGCGGGAGGAGGAGGAGGCAAAGGAGCAGGAGGACGAGGAGGAGGTCACCTCTGTCATCTGCTGGGGGAGCTCATCGGAGGATGATGATGATGACGATGACGATGAATTCGCCATCGACGACGACATTCCCCCGTGCAGCGACGACGAGTTGTGGTACCAGTGATCGGGCTCCTCCTCGTCATATGTTGATTAATATATATATTATAATTAATATAATGTTCTATGTTAATTATTAACTATTGTACTTTTGGTTCTGCCGTTATGGGTTTAATATATTGTTTTAATGAAGCCATTGCATTGTTTTAATTATTGTACTTTGTTATGCCATCGTTTGTCGATCACATAAAAATATCAAAAAAGGAATGTGAGAATGCAGTTAGATATGTTACAAAAATTTAAAAATCACTCAATTACGGTTACAAAAATATTAACACGAATCAGCTACTGTACCTGAACCGAAAACACAAAACTGCAACAGACGTCTCTGCTTATAAGCTAGATGACCAACCTAAATACAGACGGTTATAAACACAAACCGCCTGTGATAATAACCAATATCACAGACGATTTGTGTTTATAACAGTCTGTGATATAGTCATAGATAGTTTTAATATAAACCTGTATGTGATATTATTTCACATCACAGATGGTTTTAATATACAACCGTCTGTGATAATATCAAAGGCGACGTTAATATAAAACCATCTGTGATTTTTTGTTTATCACAGACTGGTATAATTAACAACCATCTGTGATAGGTACGCTGACGGTTGGATTATAGAACCGTCTGTGATATTGCATATTATAGACGGTTTTTGAAGACCGTCTGTGATGTTGTGTCTAATATAAACATTTCTGTAGTAGTGTTGCTATAATGGATGAGAGAGAGGAGCAGCAGCTCTGTGCCTTGTTCGGCTGGAGAAGAAGCAGCTGACAGTGGGGTCCGGTCCCACCGTCAGTTTACTCTTTTTTAAATTTAAATAGTGTTGAGAAATACAAAGGCTTAGAGAAAATAGCAAAAGAAATCAAAAATTTTGGAAAATTTCTCAAAAATACTTAATAATATTTTTTAACTTACTGTAAAATTTTCATAAAATTTTGAGTTATAATTTTTCTACAGTAATCATTTTGTTTAATCTAAAAATAGCAAAAGGTATAATAAAATTCCAAAAAAATCAGCAAAAATCTCATAAAATCATAAATAAATAAATATTAAACCAAGATATGCAAATTTCATGGTGTTACATGTCAATGTCAAGCTGCGATACCACGGGGTGGTAGTTATCCTTTTCTATTCTTCCAGAGGTGCGCAGTACTCTTCTAGTTACACTATCTATATTTACTCTTGAATTCGCAGGTTTTCCGTTACATGAAAAAGCGATAGCAAGATTACTCAATATGTTCTTTATATTAACACCCTTACTCCCGAAGGAATCTGAGCCCAGCCAGCCACCCCATGTGGCAGTCTGCTTTTTTGCGAAAAAACTCCCGGTTTCTTCGAAATTACGGCCGCCTCCTTGCGCGATTTTATGTGAGAGAAAAATATTTTCCCTGGTTCGCGTTTAGGTCCCTGGTTTGCCATTTTACATGGAGAACCTCCCGTTAAGTACGAATCGCGAGCGAGCCCTTTCCTAAGTTTTAAGAATAGCGAACAGGTTCAAAATTGTAACAAATAGGTCCTCGCGCTTTACGTTCGGGTCCTTTCTCCGTTTTGTCCGAAAAAATATTTTCGTGATCCGTTTTTTCTCCAAAGCATGCGAAAAATATTTTCGATGGCCGTTTTTCAAAAAAAAATAAAATGAAAAACCGTTTCCTTTCTCCGTTTTGCCCGGAAAAAATGTTTTCGTGATCCGTTTTTCCTCCGGAGCATGGGGGAAATGTTTTCGGTGGCTATTTCCCCAAAAAAAAATGGGAGACCGTTTCCTTTCTCCATTTTGCCCGAAAAAAATATTTTCGTGATCCGTTTTTTCTCCGGAGCATGGGAAAAATGTTTTCTTTGGCCGTTTTCCCAAAAAAATTGGAAAACTGTTTCCTTTCTCCGTTTTGCCCAGAAAAAATGTTTTCGTGATCCGTTTTTCCTCCTGAGCAAGGGGAAAATGTTTTCGATGGTTATTTCCCCAAAAAAAATATGGGAGACTGTTTGCTTTCTCTGTTTTGCCCGAATTTTTTTTTTCGTTATCCGTTTTTGCTCCGGAGCATGAGTAAAATGTTTTCGTTGGCCGTTTCCTAAAAAAAAAATGAAAATTCGTTTTTCATCCGTCGTTTCTCCGTTTTTTTCCGTTTTTCTTCATTTTTCATGGGAAAATAAGCGCATAGGGTGTTTAGCTCGGTATCTAAAATTTCTTTTGCGGCTCGATCTCTAATATTTTTTAAGGCATGTATTATTGCCCGTTCACCGCATATGGTGTTAAACTCGGCGTCTATAGCTTTTTTTTGGCAGTTTAGGATCTAATATTTCTTAGAACATGTATTATTCTTTTTTCCCCCAAGAAGGGCCGTTGTTTCGCTAGTTCGTTGACGGTTCTTACGTAGCGTATTTTTTCCCAGAAATACCCAAGCGAACAAAAAAACGCTCGGATATTCCTACCTTTTTTGAGAGATAAAATCTTGGATCAAATTTCGCACGACGCGGCGGTGCGCGCAACTCTTACTAGTATAAATGACGTTTTAGACATGTACGCAATCGTTAGTAAACAAACAAGATGATCCTCATTTCCCTTTTTTGAAAAAAATGTCTTTCGCTATGGTACTTCATTCTAAAAAAATTTCACTAAGCTGCCCGCTTTCGGTCACTGTGACTACTAAAAGAAAGAGAGAATAAACCTTGTGCTATGATTAGCAACAAGAAAATAATGTGTGACAATTCAGGAGTATGTAGCTATTTTTCATCTAAAAAATATAGAATGCTGTTCTTAGTAGAACAAAAATCGCATCATTTATTAAGGCCCTGTTTGGTAGAGCTACATATCCCAACTACACCTTAGAGCTAAAACTTATAGACTGAAATAAGATGACTTAAGTTTATAATTTTATTCTAAAATATAAACATGATGACCCATCTAAACATTCTTAATATACCCACAGCTCCAACTCCACAAATATGGTGAAGCTAGGAATACCTAACTCCACCAGCTCCACAAATTGGTTGGAACTGGAACTCTACCAAACTGTCGGACCCCGGAATAACACCTCCGAAATCCTCTGTGTATTCTGTACTAGTCCAGGAAATGCTAGTACACACAGTAGAAATGAAACCATAGCATATCCGTCGTTCTTTATTAAAGATAAATATTCAAAGTTACAAATGAAATGGCGCGCAGGCCAACGAATAAATAAAAGCAGCGGAATTAAAGAATAATAAATAGAGCCCAATTAATTTGCCACAGGCAATCGACTGGGGACGCGGCCTAGTCCAACTGGTCCTCACCATCGTGATACTCCTCCTCTAAAGTGGTAAATTAAGCAAGGGTGAGTACATACGTACTCAGCAAACCACACCGGAAATGCAATATAAATGTACGGGTAATCAAAGGATGGCAATATGGTTTGTTTAAGCATAAAGCAACCGTTTAATAACATTTTCAATGATTTTAAAAGGCATACTTTATTCCAAAATCAAATCTATACAATTTTAACTCAGGAATCTCTCCTGGAATTGGCTAAGTTTTACCCATAATGGACTCCCTCCATCCAACATTATTTTCCGAAAATCAAATTTTAATTTACCAAAGTCTAATCTGAGAATGGCTTGCTCGGCATGCCCATAACCGCGGGCGCGGCTAATCGATTAGTTTGACACTCTGCAGAGGTTGTACAACTTTACCCACAAGACATAACATTTCCCTTTTTATGTCAACACACTTCCTTTGGTGAGTGACAGAGAAACATATGACAAAGCCCCTATATTAAAATCATACACGTAGTCATGCCCGCTAAGGTTTCACCGCTGAAAGACTCCCTCTAATCAGAAGCCCCCTCTTGCGCCGAAGTGGCAGCATCTCGCTTTCACCACACCACTACCCCCATATGGCATGACTGTCCATGAAATGATTTAATAAGGATAGCCAGGTCTGTCCCATTCCAGACTCGTGGTAGTACGGTTAGGCTTTACATTCAGCGAGACTCAGACCGGTCCTTAATTGACTAGGCGAGACTGTCCACAAACCTAGAACCATGACCTCACCACTTTCTAACCAATTCTCGCCCGGTCTAAGTCATTTTCATTTTAACCATACTAATCTCCACATTATCACTAACATTGATCACTATAAATTTCCACATGAACAAGATATCATTTTGGCATAAAGTTCCCCAAAATTTCCTGAGTTAAGTTCTATGCATGGCTAAGCAATGTCTAACTATTACCATAGTCATAACTCATATTTTTACTAAGGTTACAAGGGTATCGGAATTCAAATGTCAAAGGTCGCATATCGGAATTGGATTTAACTATCATTTAAAACTAGGTCGAAAATTAATGTCTATAATAAATAAGTATGCAATAATTGTAAATACAACATACAAGTTCATAAAACTGGGAGCAACATGGTCAAGGGGGTGTGACTTGCCTGGTTCGACGAGTTCTTTGCCGAATTAAATGGTTAGAACTCCTCGGACTCTCCGTAATCTACGCGCGAAAAACAACCAAATACAAATAAGATCCAAATGAATTCAAATAAACACAAATTGAATTTCAAACTAGCTCTAAACTGAAGTTTAAGATTTTTAATGAATTTAGGAAGAAGAACGGAGCCAAACTGAGTTCAAACGGGCGAAAACGGGCTCCCGGAAATTGAAAACGAATAAAACGGGATTTTCTGGAATTTTTAAATTATTTTTAAAAGAAAATCCGAATTTCTGCATCATGCTGACGTCAGCAGTCTTTTTCGGTTTTTGGAAATTCTTTTTAAAAAAGAAAAACGGCTTTATGACGTCAGCATGACGTCATAAAGGATTTTTAAAAACCTTTTTTTTTTTCTTTTTTTAAAACCGCCTGATAGGTGGGGCCAGGCCCGCGTGGACCGAGTCCACGCGCGGCGATGGACCAAGCGCACGCGTGCGGGAGCGCGCTTGGCGCGCCGTAGCGCACGCGCGCGGCGCATGGCGCGCGGCGGCGCCGGAGAGGGCGAGGCGAGGCGAGCGCGCGACCGGGCGTGAGGCGCCAGAGCGCGGCCGGCGAGCCGGGCGGCGGGCCGGAGGGGCAGCGGAGCCGGGCTACGTGGGACGGCGCGCTGGCGCTCTCGCTCGCCGGAGCCGAGGAAGACGGCGGCGGCGACGCACTGGGGAGGAGGAGCATTGGGATGCGAGGGGCACGAGGATGAGGGGCACCCTTGGGGGGTTTTATAGGGGGGCGCAGGGCGGGGCAGCGCTCAACCGCGCGCGAAAATCGCGGCGGCGGTTGCGGGGAGGCGGCGGCGCGCGTGGGCGTGGGGAGGAGCAAGGAGCCGAGCGTCACACAAACACCCCCTAAATAACAGAGGGAGGAGTAAGTGATTAGTCATGATACCGATTTTCAACAAAGGTACCATTCTAGAGTGATGGGAGCAAATCTTAGCAGTATGAAAGAAAAGCAAATTATCAAAATTGAAATAGTGCCATTTTCTTCCCTAAATATTTGACAGTTGACAGTATGCACCCTATGCGTCGCAATGCATTATTTCCTATTTTGCCCATAGAGATCATACTTCACCTTGTTATTTGTGCCGTCCATAATTAGTTATAGTGGTATCTTTGTCGTAAATTACTTTAAAAATGTTTGCTTAAATATCAACGTACGTACTAGTCACGATTATTGCGAAAATGGGGAAGTAATATATGCCCATTGCCTTGGTCCTGATGCACGCAAACAAAGCACCAGACTGCCACCATTAAAAAGCACCCTAAAGAGCCTTTGGCCATGTTCCTTCCAGCTTCTTCGCTGAGCACACTTCTCTGTCTCCCAGATCTCTTGCATGCTCTCCATTTCTTTCCTCTCCCACATCCTCCTCTTCAACATCGTTTACTGACGATCACAACTCCATCTAGTTCTACAGGTCAAAATGGAGGTAAGATAGCCAAAACTCATCGATCTCACATGATTCCATTGAAACTGATTTGATATGCGCGTCTTGATGCTCTAAATCTTACTATTCTGAACTCTGGGAACCTTTCTGCTCCAAACTAAAATTTAGCGATTTAGTATCGTTGAGTTGAGACATGGTGATGACTGATGAGTTCGGTTCTCCTTGAATTGTTTTGTGATCCAGAAGGGGAGGAGGCGGCACATCCCGGTGTTCGGGGAGTGGAACCAGCAGTGCGACGAGCTGCCCATCACGCAGTACTTCGAGTCGGCGATACAGGCCGGCCTCGCCAGGGCCAGCCACTACTACCGCGACGCCGCCAGCGAGATGCTCTGCAGGGCATCCTCGTCGCCTCCACACAAGCCAGCTAAGAAGGTAAGATTGTACACTCGAGATCTCAATGCTCCCTCTAGCATTTTTTTTCTTCTGTTGTTACAGTTCTGTTTTGACCCTTGTTTTGTTCCTCTCTTGATCGTGACGGTTTTCACTTTTTTCACATTTCAGGTGAGGAGTACAAGGGATGGGATGGAGAACCAGGCGGGGGTGGGGAGGAGGGAGCAGGGGCCATGCGTGGCTGACGGTGTGACCCATGCACCGAGGCGACCTAGGGTTGTTAGGGCAGTGGACGAGGACCTGTACAAAGTCCCTGCTGACCTACTCCGCAAGAAGGCAAAAGGGGTACTGGTACTTCCATCTCTACTCTAGTGACAACATTACTGACGAAGAAAGTTTACTTTACTTGCCCAAAGGCTCGTTATACAAGTAGGAATGCAAGTACACATTTCAGAACATGTTATTTTGACAGTGCAATGGTGTACCTTCAACTTTCAGTTGTGTGCATTTGTAAGCCGAAATATATTATTTGTAAAGGCACTGATTATTTATTCCCGCCTCCTGCTTCCATCTAGTTTTTACTCTTCCTGGATAGCAATGTGGATTTTCCAATCTTGTTAAGAGTTGATGTTCTCTTCAAAATAGTTGCCATTTATTAATTACTACATGGCTAGAACGAACTAGTACAAATTTGAATTGTAGTGTTTTTTTTTGTTTGTTTCTCTCGATAGTTTGAAATTGTTTTCATTGTTGTTGTTACCCATAAAAGATTACTTCTAATAATTCTCATGAGCTCACTATGTTTCTTCTTCCAGAGGAAGAATGTGAGGAGCTTGTGGATGGGCTGCGTGGGGCTCAATTGCGTCGCCTGAAAAGTGTGAAGTCGCCTACGGGGGCATCCCTTTTTGTCGTGTAGCTTTCTTCGTCCTTTTCGTATGGAAAGAAGAGACGACCAGATAATCTAAAAGGCTATGCCAATGTTCTGTTGTGCTCCAAGCGGAGACTTTCTGCCAATGCCTTTGTGTGCTTGACCATTTATGTTTACCAGCGCTGCAAGCTAGGTGACTGCCCCTTGTGGTGAATGGAGCAATAAGTAGCAGGCATGTTTGCAAACTTCATATGTAAATTACCTAGTGAAATGTATGGTCGATGATCATTTTCTCAAGTTAAGGATTCCATTTATCTTATTTTTACAAATTGAAGAATGGCACATCTAGGATTCTTTTAGTGGCGGTGGGGAAAAAAAATCATCGACATCTAGCAAATTTCCATGCTTAGTACATATCAGGGAAAATGATATGTAAGCACACACGATCGAGGAATTTTGAGTGTGGTGCGAACATACGCTACTACAGAACCGGGCATCACAACCGGCATATTAGAAGTGATTTCGTGCAAACCGGTTGTAATGTGCGCACCAGAAGTGGTTTGTGGCAACGGGCAGGAGAGGGCTTCTAGAACCAGTTTGAGACACGAACCGCTTCTGAAGTCTGGGTTTTAGAAGCGGTTCGTGTATCAAACCGCTTCTGGAAAGTCAGAAGCGGTTTGACACACGAACAGCTTCTAGAATTCAACCTTCAGAAGCGGTTCGTGTCTCAAACCGGTTCTAGAAGCCCTCCCACCCAGCGCATTTAAAACCCTTCTTCCTCCCCGAGCCAACAGTGATGAATAGAGAAGGGCTGAGAACTGTTCTTCTGGAGAGGTGCTGTCCAAATTTTAAAATTTTCAATTGCTGGTGATTTAGCTTCAAATTAAGTGTTTCAAGGTCAGTAAGAACATGTTAACATCTTTCTCACCTACATATTGCTGTTTTTTATGCATTGGATGTGGAGAAATCATGATTTATTCTTGTTGAAATGTGTTGCTTTGCTAGGTCACTCTAGAACATATTAGGCAAGGCCATGATCAATTGTAGGGAGTTGTTCCCCAAAATTTATTTCGTATGCTTGTTTTTGTTATGGTATGAAGATGTATGGTGGAGATCTAGTTCAAAATATGACATTGCAATGAAATAATTAGTAGTGTATAAAATAAAATAGGAAAACATGTGAATGATAAAAAAATAATTACAAAGGTAAAAAGGGATAAAAAAATAATTACAAAGGTAGATCTTTAATTGCATGAAGGTGTAGGTGGGGTTGTTTTTTTTGGAGAAGAAAAAATTATATGAAATTATAACTTGGTGTAGATGAACCGGCAATGGATGTACAATGCAGACCGTCGCTCGAGAGAGTTCATTGATGGCGTGCAGGCTTTTCTCGATGCGGCCATTACATTCCTGCCTCCAAGCAGCTTCATATGTTGTCCGTGTGTAGATTGCAAGAACGAGAAGGAGCACTCACAGCGATGGTAGGTTACGAACCATTTGATCATGAGAGGTTTCATGCCAAACTATACCTGTTGGAACAACCATGGCGAAGTAGAGGCGATTAGCCAGGAAGATGATAAAGAAGACGAGGAAGAAGAAGAGGGATTCAACAATATCCCGGATGGAATATTGCATTGCTATTCCGTGGAAAATACACTCAGTGACTTTGGTGATGATGAGCTGGACCAGATGCTGCGTGACGGAGAGGGAGACTACACATATGAAAGACAGTTCGAGAAGTTCCAGCGCATGTTAGAGGACCACAGAACTCCTTTGTACCCAAACTGTGGGCAAGACCACAAAAAGTTGCGTACCACACTGGAACTTATGCAATGGAAGGCCACAAATGGTGTGTCAGACAAGCAATTCGATGAGTTGTTATCACTCATAAAGAAGTTGCTTCCAGAAGATAACACTCTGCCCGAATCTACATATGAAGCAAAGGAAGTCGTCTGTCCTTTGGGATTGAAAGTACAGAAGATACACGCATGTCCTAGCGATTGTATCCTGTATCGCAATGCGTATGACAATTTGGATGTTTGTCCAGTGTGCAAAGAATCACGATATAAGGTGAAGAGTGACGATCCAGGTGAAATGGAAGGGGAGCGTAAGAAGAAGAGACCTCCAGCTGAAGTGTTATGGTATTTCCCTGTGATTCCCCGATTAAAGCGTATGTTTGCTAACAAAGCGCATGCCCAGATGATGCATTGGCACAAAGAAGAGCGTAAGGACGACGGTATGCTTAGACACCCTGCAGGTGGCTCACAGTGGAGGAAAGTTGATCGGATGTACCCAGACTTCGCACAAGAAGTGAGAAACATAAGGTTTTGGTTGAGTACCGATGGGATGAATCCTTTCGGAGAGTTGAGCAACAGCCATAGCACCTGGCCTGTTACACTATGTATGTATAACATTCCTCCATGGTTGTGCATGAAGCGAAAGTACATCATGATGCCGTTGTTGATCCAAGGCCCCAAGCAACCTGGAAATGACATCGATGTCTACTTGAAACCATTGGTTGAAGATCTTGTGACATTGTGGGAGGATTATGCACGGGTATGGGATGAGTACAAAAGGGAGTATTTCACCCTACGTGCATTGTTATTTGTAACAATCAACGATTGTCCTGCTCTTGGTAACCCGTTTGGCCTAACTATCAATGGATATAGAGCTTGCATCTAATGCTTAGATGAAACGGATAGCATGTACCTGAAAAACTCTCGAAAGGTTGTGTACATGGGTCACCGTAGGTTTCTTCCTACGAGTCACCCGTGGCGGAAGACATGTAGGAAATTTAACGGGCAACTAGACCTTCGTGCTAGGCCTCAACATCGTAGTGGGCCACATGTGCTTGATATGGTAAAGGATCTGAAAGTAGTATTCGGAAAGGGTCCTGGAAGCAAACCTGTGCAGAATGAGGATGGTCAGGCACCAATGTGGAAGAAGAAGTCAATATTTTGGGACTTGCCTTATTGGGAAGTCTTGGAGGTTCGTCACTCACTTGACTTCATGCACATCACGAAGAATGTTTGCTTGGACCTGCTAGGCTACATAGATATGTACGACAAATCAAAATATACACTGCAAGCTCAGAAGGACCTTAAACTCTTGGAACTGAGGAACAACCTACATCCGGAAAAGAGAGAAAAATGACAACATTACCTACATCCTGCGAGCTGCACTCTAAGCAAAGAAGAGAAAAAAGCATGATAGAGTGCCTGAATAGTGCGAAGGTCCCTTTCGGATACTCATCGAATGTAAAGAGACTCATAAACACGAAAGAGAATAACATCGTACACCTGAAATCCCATGATTGTCTTGTGTTGATGACACAGTTGCTCCCAGTGGCTATGAGAGGTATACTGCTCGAGTGGGTATGGGGGACAATCACAAAGTTGTGTTCTTTTTTCAACGCGATTTCGCAGAAGGTCATCGAGCCAGATAAACTAAGTAAGCTGCAAGATGACGTGGTACAAAGTGTGGCTTGTCTTGAGATGATATTTGTAACACTCCAAAATTTTGCTTTTCTTAAATTCATGTGTGATTTGGCACTTTGGTGAATTTTTCGAATTTTCTGGAATTTGTTTCAATTTATTTGGAATTTATTTGAATTTATTCCATTGTGAAATAATTAAAGAATTTAACTTTGCAAATAAAAAATTTGTTGGAAATATTTTATTTGAGTCCAAAATGTCCCAAAATATTTTCCAGAATTTTTCTGGAATTTTTTTGAGTATTTTGCTATTTTTCTTGAATTAAATGAAGTTCTGGAAATTATTTTGAATATTAAATCGCTGGAAAATCAATCGGGTCGAGTACTGTTCATCCGACCGTGTCGGAACCCGAGTCGGACTCGAGTCCGACCAGCCAATCGACTCGGCCAACCCAATCTTAACCCTACTCGATCCCGACCGTTGGATCGGGATCCAACGGTCCGGATTGGACCGCATCGGTTCGAGCCGAAACCGGGCCAGATCCGATCGCGCTCGCGCGATCGTGACCGTCGATCGCGCCACGTGGATGGCTCTCTTCGTCGTCCCCGCCGAATCCGAGCCGGATTCCTCCGCCGCGTAGCTGCCGTGTTCCGTTAGGGTTCCGATTTGTGCGCGCATCCCGGGGTTATTTAATGCGTGGGACATCGCCCGAGGTTGCCCTTTTCTGTGCGCACCCAAAACCCTAGCCCGCCGAGCCCTAGCCGCCGCCGCTTAGCCGCAATCGCTCGTCGTAGTAGCTCTCTTCTCCGCCACGGTTTTTGCTTTGTTCCGCCGCCGTCCGCCGTCCTCCGCCGCTCTTGTGGCCAGATCTGGGATCCTCGCGACGAGGCGAACCTGGGCGCGCACTTCATCTCGCCGGAGACCCTCGGAAACGCCGCGCGGGAGGTCGCCATCTTCGTCTCCGATACCCAAGCCTCGCCGCGCCATCACCGGACCCCGCAAGCTCCGTGGACCGTCCGATCAAGATCCGACGTCCCGGATTGCGCCACGTCATCCCACGGTGAGAACCACGTGCAATTCCCAGATCCAATCTCAATTGTTGGATTTAGATCCAACGGTCCGGATTGACCACGTTCACCCCAAACGTGCGTCATCAGATCCGATCGGGACCGTTGATTTTCAAATCAACGGCCCGGATCGTGCCACGTGCCTAGGAGTCGAATCCGCCGCGACGCTGAAGGCAGTGGAGTCACTGACACGCCAGGCCCGCGTGTCAGCGACCGCACCGTGACGTCGCCCACGACGTCACCGGTGGGTCCCACCTGTCGGTCACACGTGAGCCGTGGACCAGGTCCACGGTAGACCCGAGCCAAACCATGGACCACGTCCATGAACCGGCTGACGTCAGCAGACCAATCAGAGACCGACACGTGTCCTTGCTGACGCAATAATTAATTTCCGAAAACGAAAATGATTTATTAATTCGAAATAATGATTTCAGATTTTGATTCAAACTTCAAACGCTTATAACTTTTGTGTTTCAACTCCGATTTGAGTGATTCAAATTTCTAAATTTGTATAAAATTGAGATCTACCTAATGGTGAATTTTATTTAATTTTTGGACTAAAGTTTTCCTCTGTATTATTATTTAATTGATTATTTAAACTTCAAAATGCTATAACTTTTGTATTTAAACTCCGAATTTGACGATTCCAGTTTCTAAAAATTCATAAAATTATGTTCTCTCTGTTTATGAACTTTATTTGGATGTATGGGCACTTTTGTCTATTGTTTTATTCATTTGTTGCTATTTGCACGCGTTACGAGTAGACGTTGAAGTGCTGGAAGGATTCGAAGGAGAAGTATTGACCCAGGAGCCAGCTCAGGACCAAGAGCAAGTACTTTTTGAGGGCAAGTTATGCTTTGACCATGTTGATCCCATTTTGAAGTTAATTTGATTTAAATGAATGCATGCTAGTTTAAATTAGAAAATGCTTTACTTAATTATGGGTAAATAGATAAATGCCAAATTGCTGTATGACACCTTGGTTAATTATATATATGTGCCATGACCCTTGTCACCCTAGTTGTGGTTTACTAGTTGGACATTACTAAATTGCCAATGTGGGAATTTAGACCGTTGTAGTATATTGCTTAGACCTGCTACGTGCTCGTGACATGATTTTGGACAATCAAATGTTAACGTTGACTTAATGATATATTGAACCTGTTTTGGAAAGGTATCATGTGTTGTGATGTTGATGGCACGTGGTGCATGGTAATCAACTGGGGTTTGATAAATAGCTTTTGATCGGGGCATGTGGCAAGAATGATTAGGTGGGCCAGTTGTGGCACCGGGAACATTCACTACTACAGAATGACACATTACTATCGCTTCATCTGTGTCGGTTCTAAACTTTTGACTAAAAAACCGATTGTGATAAGTATATTCCATTTGGAAATCTTGGTAACGAGTTATCTGTCGGTTACGAGAGGGAACTGACGATTAGATGCGATAATAATCCCAATCGGTTCTAGATAAGAACCGATTGTGATAATCATTGTTTTATCACTGTCGGTTTTTATATAGAACCGATTGTAATGATAGGTATTATCACAATCGGTTTGAGGAAGAAGCGGGTGTGATGAAAGCGCGCAGGGTTATCACAATCGCTTCTTTTCCGGAGAACCGATTGCAATGAGATGGTATTATCATAATCGGTTTTTGGGAAGAAGCCGATTGTGATGAGCAAGGGGTTATCACAATCATTTCTTTTCGAGAACCGATTGTGAGATCCTCGCAATTTCCCCTTGAGGAACAAAGAAAAAAACAAACTCAACACGGACCGCTCTGCTAGAATCCCAACACGAGACCTCATCTACCCTTCATTCATGCTTTAATATTTGTGCAACTTGTTTTCGGACGATGAATAGTACCGCTCTGCTAGAATCCCAACTCGCGGTTCAACTCTCGGACAATTTATATAGACACATGTAGTGATGCAAAATATATATAACATTAGTCTTCCCACAGTTGTACTTTCATTACAATATATATCACCACATCCATTGTTTATAATTATTAAACATATATTACAGCTAATATATTACATTTACCGGCCCCGTCAGTGAGTCACCCGAGTCGCGAGTCGGTATCAAACTTCAGAACTCACAGCGGACAAGTGATGGTTCATCCTCGAGATGATGAACCCGATCTAGGCAGCGGCAGTCCCCTATGGTGATCGGCGCAGTACTCCACCTCCTCCTCCTCCTCCTCCTCCTCCTTCTTCTCCTCCTCGTCCTCCTCGTCGTATTAGTAAAATCCGTCCTCCTCCTCCTCCTCTTAAATGCGTCGTCCCCTCCTCCTCCTCCTCGTAAATGCGTCGTCTTGTTCGCCATCTCTGTGGCGCTTCTGCTATGGCTTTGGGGCGCTCGGATGGGGTGGCCCGGGAGATGGGATGGGAGGCAGTGGAAGCGCGGCGCCGCGCCGGAGTGAAGCCGCGAAGTGTGCCAATTTGGCGCTGGCGCCGTGAAGCGGCTGGAGGAGCGTCTGATGACTCCACGGGATTCCTCGAGACCTTGCCTGGAGAAGGAGAAGCTGCCATTCTGCGGTCGGCCGAAAGGATCAAGTTAGACCTTGCGAGAGAAGAAAGGGGCTATATGAAAGAAGATCGAAAAAGGAGCTATATGGAGTCACCGTCGTTCCTTGCGGAGAAGTTAGACCTTGCAGAGAAGAAAGGAAAGCGATCAAACCTTGGAAGAGTACCCCGATATCGATGAAAGGAGTTATATGAAGAGGCTATATGTTTGAGCGGTCAAATTAGCGGGGAAAGGCGAGAAGTGCGATAATATCCGTGACCGGTTCATATCGAGCCGTGGCTGTGATGACCTATGTTATTGCGGTCGGTTCTTTTTTAGAACGAATCTGAGATTACATTATACATTATCGGTTCTATAAAGCCAGAAGCAGTGTTGAGATCCAAATTATCACGATCGGTTTTACATATAAGCGGCGGTGATAAATAAATAATCACAAAGCGGTTCTTGTATAGAACCGATTGTGATGAGTCGCTAAGGTTTATATATGTACCATCACGGACTCGGGATGAACTTATTAACTCTCGTCCGAGTTGGTTAAGCTAAGCGATTTCTCTATTTTCTGCCTAGCTTACTTGTGGCTTTATTCAAAGGTGGGCCCCATTCCTTGAATCCCTTCAATTTTGTATTAACATACATTATTCGATTTTGATTTGGTGTCATTAGCCGAGTGTATGGTTGAAAGCGAGGGGGTGTAGGAGATCGGTCGTTGAAGGTTAAAGTTAATTGAAACCTAGCTAGCTTGATCGAGCTAGATTTCCCCTGGATTTGTGGCTTTCCTCGAAGGTGATCGGCATTAATTCTTATAAATCCCTTCAATATTTGCGAGTAGGACTTAAATTAGTTTTTATTTGGTCAATGTGTACATTACATGTCATAATTGTGTCAATATAATTAATATGATCAATGATAGAGTCGTAGTTAATTAGGGCTGCGTAACCTATCGTCTCCGTTTGAGGGTGCTTGTTTATAAGTATGCTAAAATGGCATATTTATAAATAAGCGATCTCGAATTGTCCACGTTTTGGGCGGTTGAGGATATGTGGCTCGGGCAAGTTCTAATTAGGCATTGTACAAACTCTAGAGAAAGTTTGGCGGACATCTCCTGGCAGTGTTCTCCGAATACACATCCTCTTGACATGTTAGCTCGTCGTGTATTTGGAGAACAGCGAGAAGATCTTGCGAAATTTTCTCTAAGTTATGCAACATCTTAAAACGTCTTTCGAACCACATATCCTCGAATGGGATTAGGACCTAACCTCACTTAGAGATTAGGAGTCATCGTTGGTACGTGCATTAGCAGTGATCTCTGAGATATACGTTTCTTTATATAAGATCATTCAACAAAAAACTTTGTTTTAGGGTTCAACCCTTCTTTTATTTCATTGATTAGGGCATTATTAATTTATTGTTTGCGGTTTACTTGTAGATGGGTACCGTGGAAGAATGGATGTATCACAAAAGCCGTGTGAGTCTTTGAATTTGAGAGGGAGTTAAGGAGTTCATAAAATTGCGAGAAGAAGATATGGTTATGAGAGGTGTAAAGTTCATATATTGTCCTTGTATTGGATTGCACCAATCTCGGGAGATTTAACAACTCGAAGCTCAAATTGAAGGGCATTTGATTCGAGCGTGGCCGTGAGAATTACACGTGTTGGATCCATCATGGGGAGATAGGTAGTACCTGCATTGCTCATAGCGAACATGCTGGAAGCCCGATCCGCGAGTTGGAGCGTGATATGTTCGATGACGATAATTTAGATCAAATGTTGCGGGATGTGGAGAAATTACGGAAAGAGAGTTCGAAAAATTTAAAAGCTTGATGGATAGCGATGCCAAACCATTGTTTTCAAGTTGCAAGGGAATACACCAAGTTGGGTTCGGTTCTTGCATTGTTTGAACTGAAGGCAAAACACCGTTAGACGAGAATACAAGTTTCAATGCACTTTTAATACTTCTATCGGATATGCTTCGGAGAAGCAGGTGCCAACAAGTATTTATGAAGCGAAGAAGCTATTATGTCCCATGGGAATGGAAATAGAAAGGATACATGCATGTCCAAATGATTGCATACTATACCCATAACGTCCATAAAGGCTAGCGCATTTGTCATTTGTGGTGTACCCGATACAAACAAAATGAGAAGCGTAATGACAAGAAGCGTAAGAACCTAATTGGCACGGTGAAGATGTGAAAAAGGGGCACCGGCCAAGGTGTTATGGTATTTGCCCATCATTCCCGTTTAGAAGCGGTTATTTGCAAATCCTAAAGAGGCAAAATTGTTGCGTTGGCATTATGAATCCTGAAAGAAGATGGCAAGTTGAGACATCCGGCCCGATTCGGCTCAATGGAGAAACATTAATTGGCAACATGAGGGAGTTTGGTGCGAGATGAGGAACATAAGATTTGGATTGAAATGCGGATGGTATGAATCCGTTTGGTAATATAGGCGATCGACCTGATTGCCAGCGGGTTTTGTTGTGTATCTACAATTTGCCTCCTTGGTTATGCATGAAGCGGAAGTATATCATGATGTAGTTGCTAATCTCAGTCCCAAACAATGGGTAATGATATTGATGTGTACCTATCACCACTAATTGAGGATTTGGTAAAATTGTGGAATGTGGGGTTGAGGTGTGGGATGCATACAAAAGAGAACTTCATCCTACGGGCTATGATATTTTGCACCATAAATGATTTTCCAGCCTTTGGTAATTTGGCGGGCTATAGCACGAAGGGAGCCAAAGCTTGTCCAATTTGTGAAGAGGACAACGATGGCTTGTGGCTGCGGTCGAAAACGGTGTACATGGGTCACCGTAGGTTTTCTACCAAAGTCATCGATATCGTAAGATGGATGACAAATTTGATGGAAAGAGGAAGTTAAGTACGGCCCACCTGTAGCCTCATGGCGGAAGGCAAGTATATTCACGTGTAGAGGATATCGATGTTCGATTATGGTAGGCCGTAAATCTGTTAGTCCTAGGACCATTTTGGAAAAGAAGTCGATATTTTGGGACTTACCATATTGGAAGGAGTTAGATGTGATCAATGTATTGATGTCATGCACGTTGAGAAAAATGTTTGTGATAATTTGGTAGGCATCTGCTGAACATGCACAGGAAGACCAAGGATGGTTTGAATGCTCGCCGTGATATGACCTACATGGGGATCGAGGCCAAAGCTTGCGATGATGGAGGAGGATGGAAAAGGAGGTACATCCCCGCTGCATGCTACACCTTATCCAGAAGAGAAGAAGACCTCTGCAAGTGTCTCCCGCGATATTAAAGTTCCATCGGGCTACTCGCATAAAACATTAAGAAGCTTGTGTCTATGGATGATTTGAAGTTGATCGGTATGAAGTCCCATTTGTCATGTCTTGATGACCCAAATGCTCCCACTGTTGCAATCGATATCCTACCATATGGCGTCAGGTTGGCAATCACGATTTATGCTATTTCTTCAATGCGATTTCATGCAAGGTTATTGATCGGAGTATACTAGACAACTTACAGTGAGGTGGTGCAGACTCTTTGTCGGCTTGAGATGCATTTCCCCGTCGTTCTTCGACGTCATGGTCCCACCTCGTTGTTCACCTTGTTAGAGAGATTAAGATTTGTGGACCCGCATTCACTGCGTTACATGTATCCGTTCGAGAGGTACATGGGTATATTAAAGTCATACGTGAGGAATGAGTCGAGCATCGAGGGTAGTATTATTGAAGGTTATGGGATTGAAGAGGTTATTGAGTTCTGCGTGGACTACCTAGGTAAAAGACAACTGGATTGGTGTTCCTATATCTCGTCATGAGGCGTTGGTGGCAAAGGAACCATTGGGTCAAATCTAATGAGCCCACAATTTGATATGTCTTGTAAAGCGCATTTCAGTCTTGCAACCACAATGCGAAGTTCATCCATACATCCAACGGCCTGACACAAGTTGATATTACGGGGAAGAGAATCCACTTATGGATGAGCTTTCCATCACCTGCAGAACACAACGACGATTCCTCACATGGTTCAAAGAAAAGGTGAAGGTCTCCGTTAATCTGAGGATGTCAAATGGTTGGGTGACGGACCAAGATTTAATATCTGAGACATAGCAAGGTTACGATATTAATGGCTACACATTTTATCTTTGAAAGTCAAGATGCAAAGAGCGAGTGCAAAAGCAAAGGTGGTGTGAGCATAGATGCTTTGTCCCAGATGATCACTCAATTAGAGGATCGTCCATTGCAATGAGCATGTTACTACGGGATGATCGAAGAAATATGGGAGCTCGACTACTGAATATACCAAGTTCCATTGTTCCGATGTAAGTGGGTGAGACTTCCTCACGGAGTTAAGGTCGACAGAGGCGAGGTTTTACAATTGTTGATCTGAATAGGTAGCCTCTGAGATGAACCAGTTAGTCCCTGCAAAGCAAGCAACTCAAGTTTTCTACGATGCGTGTCCAGCCAATCCAGGGTTGCGTCGTACTTCATGGCAAGAGGAGGATTGTTGGAGTTGAAAATGCTAGTAGATGAAGAAGAGTACAACCAATTTGATGAAACACCTCCGTTTTGCGAGATGGGGCATGTCTTAGCGGTGACGACGGCACACATGGAACACATTACATGCGTGTAGATCATCAAGAAGGGTTGTATTTTAAATAAATTAAGTTGTAAGAATTCCTGTATTAATGTAGCATTTTGTGGAATATATATGTCAAATGGATCTTATAGTATAGCAAATTTGAAAAAAGATTTGAATTATTAGAGCTCTTTTGAATGAAGACTCTGTTTTAAAAAAAAATAGAAATTGGATCATAGTCATCACAATCGGTTCGTTTAGGAAACCCGACACAGATAGTATAGTGCGATGGTTCTTCTATAGAACCGACCGCAGATACTCCAAATATTGCGATCGGTTTTATATAGAGCGAATAAACGAGATACTCAAATATTGCGTCGGTTTTATATAGGCCCGACAGTGATACTCAACATATTGCGTCGGTTTTCTAGAAGCAAACACGAGATACTCCACATATTGCGATCGGTCTCTTTGGTTAAGCAAATCGTGATAAAACCCGAGCATTTTCATTTTAGCGCGCCATACTCAGTTCATTTCGAGCGCGCCATGATTTCGTTCAATTCATTCCACAACCCTAGCTCGACCACCTCCCCAGGGCGCCTCCCCTCGCCTCCTCCCCAGCGCCTCCCCCATGGCGGGTACCCGTGGCGCCTCCCCCTCGGCTCCTCGATCCCACACCCTAGCTCGGACCACCTCCCCCACCGGCGCCTCCCCCTCCGGGTCCTCCCCGGCGCCTCCCCTCGGCGATTCCCCCTAGCGCCTCCCCTCCGGCTCCTCCCCCTGGCGCCTCCCCATCGGCGTGGTACCCGTGGCGCCTCCCCCCTCCGTCCTCGATCCCACACCTAGCTCGACCACCTCCCCACGGCGCCTCCCCCTCAGGTCCTCCCCGCGCCTCCCCCTCGGCGGTCCCCACTGGCGCCTCCCCTCGGCTCCTCCCCGGCGCCTCCCCCCGTGGCGGGTACCGTGGCGCCTCCCCTCCGGCTCCTCGATCCCACACCTGGCTGACCACCTCCCCAGGCGCCTCCCCCTCGGGTCCTCCCAGCGCCTCCCCCTCGAGCTCCTCCCCCACCTGGCGCCTCCCCTCAGAAGCTCCTCCCCGGCGCCTCCCCTGGCAAATTCCCCGGCGCCTCCCCCTCCGGCTCCTCCCCCAGCGCCTCCCTCCTGGCTCTCCCCCAGTCGGCGCGTCCCCCATCGAAAGCTCCTCCCCATTGCCGACTCGGTTCGGCGCGCCTTATAAGATGCATTTGGATGTGGGCTGTAATTGGTTGTAAATAGCTCGATGATGATTGCTTTTGAATGAGGCTTGATTAATCGATCATTAAAGGAACTTGCTAGACCTAGAACAACACCTTTGCTCTTAGTGACAATTTGGTGCCACTTGCTCTTAATGCATTGTTCTAGGGTCGGAGCTTGATCTTGTGCTTATTCCTTTATGCTCTTAGCTGACAATTTGGTGGCACTTGCTCTTAATGCATTGTGGTAGGGTTAGTTAGTGCTATATTCATTCTGCTATCTTTGTACTTGTTGTTTTACGTACTAAGCGATCTTTTGTTCTAGGAGTTGTAATCACGAAATTTTTAGATGTAATAGCCGGTGATATATTGGCCATCTAGAAGTTGAATGGCGGCTAATTAATTTAGCAACCCTTCTATAGCAATGTCGAGCAATCCATCATTGCAATTTGAAACTTGTAACACATGCTATATTATCGCACTTTATTATCGAGTTTAGTTGCGTAACCTATCGTCTCCCGTTAGAAGTGCTTGTTTATAAGTATGCTAAAATGGCATATTTATAAATAAGCAGTCTCAGTATCCCACGTTTTTTTGAACATTCGAGGATATGTGGCTCAAGGGCAAGTTCTAGGCAAATTTGTTGTACAAACTCTAGAGAAAGTTTCGGCATCTCCTGGTGTTCTTGAATACACACCCTCTTGACCTGTTGTCGAGGGCGTGTATTTGGAGAGCAATGAGAGAAGATCTTCTTCTCTAGAGTTATACAGCCAACCAAACTGCTAGGCACCCATATCCTCGAATGAAGATGAGACCTAACCTAATTAGAGATTGGAGTCATCGTTGGTGTCACGTGCGTATTAGTCGGTCTACAAATAGACATGTGAATTGTTTTCTATTATTTGAAATTTGAATTGCTTCCTCTCATGAAGTTTAGGTTTGACATATCGTCTTACTTGCCGAGAAATGTAGCAAGAGAGAGCAGGCTCAACGCCAGAGAGAGAAGAAGGTCCTGCACCCCCATCGAGGAAGGTTAGAAAGGCCGAGAGGACCGAATAAAGGAGCCACGGGGAGAAACGCCGCCATAAGTGCTCCGGCTTCAATGCTGGGGGTTTGTACGCGGGTCTGGCAGATTTAAGCGCTACTCCTCTTTTCTCGGCCAATTGGTGAGGAGCAGTGCCGATCACAGTGGGGCTGGGAGGAAATGGAGCGTAAGCGACGAAAGAACCATTGTGGGGCGAAGTTAAGGGAAAATGGATTATATGCAGAGGAAGATGAAATCAATGCGAGGCAGTGCGCCTTGAAGAGAATGGGTGTGGCTTTGAGGCATTTCAGGTGACCATGCATGCCAAGTTCGTGTTGAAGGACCAGTACTCCCTTCCAAAGTTATCCATTTGTTACACGAGGTTTGGGAGGAGTTTGCAAGGATGAGGAATACGCCGGCGGAGGAAGGCTGAGAGAGAAGAAAATATCGCTATCTGAGGCGTAACACACGCGCACCACCTCGGTTCCGAGGTATGTAGGGAAGAAAGGCAGTGGGTCGACTAGCGGAGAGTGTGCAACCTTCTGGGACAACGATGCCTTACTCCCACATATCGAGGAGCGGGCACGCGGCCCTAGGTATTAAGCGAGGGCGAAGAAAACCTCACGGCGGTCGATTGTCATTCCAAACCGCGGCGTATACAGGATCGTCACGACCATCGTAAGATATCTAACATAGTACATTGCATATTATATTCCCATTGTATTTTAGTAATAATTTATACTTGCGACTGCAGGGAGGAGGTAAACTGCAGAAGAGCAAGGAGCATTTGAAAGCCAAGGGTCAAGGGACATCCTGTGTTCGGCAATCGGGAAGCCCGATCATAAGGGCGGGTGCTTGCGAGTGCGGGGTATCTGAAGAGGTCCTTCTTTGTAGGAGGCGCTTCAGTGCGAGGGCAAGATCATGGGAAAAACCGTGTGGTAGCGGATTAGAAAGCGCGAGATGAAGGAGGAGTTGAAGGAGAAGTTAAAAGTGAGATGATGGCATTTGAGATGATAGCGATGTTCTCGAGAGTCAGATTCCTCAACCATCGCCTATACTCACGCCCTAGCCATTTGCGCTTCCAATAAGGAAGCTGTGCATTCCACACCTCAAGGTAATAAGCTGTTTCCAGACCAAAAGGTACATGAGTAAGCTTAACACGGTTATGATGAAGATCTTTGATCACTTCTTGCAGGTCTGCCAAAGTGCTTGACTAGTCGTCGGCGGCAATCGGAATACAGTTGAGGTGGCGGGGTTGCATTTCCAAGCAGGAGGATGACCACGGTGCATGGTATACCTTTGGGGATGGGCTACATGAGGGTGCAGGTGGGACTATGTCCACGATGTTTATGTCTCATGCCCTCGAGTTCCCCCTAACGAGATATCACCACTCTTGGGCAACACGGATCCGTTCATCAAGTGGCCCTTTGACGGGTGTCGTAGTGCAAGCACCTCCTCTTCGCTACTGCTGGTACCTCGCTACTACTTACGCTCTGCTGGTACTCTGCTGCTCTGCGCTCAAGCACTTTGATGCTCTTCTGCTCACTCTCACCTTTCTGATTGCTACTCTACTGCTACTGCTGCTTAGTCTGAATGCTGCTCTTTGGTGCTGCTCCTGACACTGCTGCTGCTCACAGGTACTCACTAGCTGCTGCTCCTGGTACTACTCCTGCTGCTGCTCCTGCTCTGCTCCTCCTCACTCTTGCTCCTCTGCTCCTACTCACGCACTCTTTTTGCTCTGCTCCACTGCTTTGCACATGCTCCTGCCCTTTGCTACACAACCTCGCACCCTCGCTGTTTGCACCTCTGCACCTCCACTGCACGCCTCGCTGCGGCTACAAATCTTTAGTGCCAGGTGGGGCGCAAGGACTTCTACCACGATGACGAAAGATACAAAGCGAGTTCGTGAGAGTCCTCGTGAAGAAGGCAAAGTTGTCGAGGACGCATGAGAACACCCTGATGATCACAAGCGGTACATACATGAAAGCCCTTTCTCCCAAGCCAAGAATTGAATTCTTTAGGCTTGTTCTCGCCACCTACATGGATGGTACATCGATGAGTCACATGAGGGCGAGCCTGCGCCACGATTTCATAGTGAAGTATCGGCCAGCATCAAACGCACCGAGGATGGGACCTTCGATCGATTTGAGGATCTGTACTTTATGTACAACTTGAAAGCCGTCGATATTTCTACCATACGATCTGGTATGTGAGTCTCGCTTCCATACTCAATCGATGACTATTTATTGATTTTTGTATTATATTTTTAACAATTGACATGAATTGCGGTGGATCATGAGGCAGCGAGCCGTGGACGGGTAGAGCACCTGTCGGGTTTGTCGACCCGAGATGGCTGTCTGCGACCATGGCTAAGTATCAATCGGAGTTCCTTGCAGGATACATCAGCGGGGCATTGCATGAGGAGGCAAAAAAGGACTTCATTCTCTTCCCATACCACCAGGAGTATGTACTACTATACAATTCAATTACATGTACACACTTCAACCTTGCATTAACTTATTCTCTTGCATTGTGTCACCGTTTAATAAGCAACCATTAGGTTCTACTTGTGGTTGTTAGAGTCAAAACAAGGTCTACCACGTTGAACTCGCTCGAAAATGAACCGATGGAATATGCGTCCCGAGCCTGTTTTGAAAAGTAAGTACATTCCTCTAACCTAACACTTTACATATTGAACTCACGTTACGTATTTTTAACCTGATGGCATCTCTCAATGTATAGGGCTTTCATGTCTTACGTTCTTCGAGCGTGGCCGACACGATGATAAACAAGGCACCAAACTCGAGTGGAGGCGCTTCAAGGTACAAGTGTCTATCATAGGATTTTTACGGCACCTATTTTTAATTCGTCTCCTAATTTAAGTTTCTTTGTTCACGATGTCATCAACAAAGTGCGATGATCTATGCGGCTTTTACGTGATGCATCATCCACGATTTTGGTTGGTCGCTCACATCTTTTCCTAAGGTATAGAGCAGATTATTTGCACTCTTGTCTATGTGATATTTGTTTACAAGCATAATACTATCAGCATGTTTTAGTTCCAATTTAAGACTTAAATATATTAGTGCACTACTATCTATTTTGCAGGACATTGATATCAACCGGAAGAGCTAACCAGCAGCGATCTCAAGAAATTACGAGACCATTTATGCGGTGGTGCTTTGAATGAAGTTATAACGGATGATGGTAGATATAGAGACCATTCAAGCAAATACTAGTCCATAAAGTGTAAACAAAATTTATCGAATGTGAATGTGATGCATTGCAGATTGTAAACAATATTAATTTTAATGCAATGTGTGTAGATTGTGATGTATATGTTCTGTGATATTGTGGATTGTGATGAATGTGTCATATTGTCAATGCTGAGGCCATTTTCGGACGATGGGCGAGTAACATCATCACAATCGGTTATTTATTTGGGAACCGATTGGGATGATGCGATCACAATCGGTTCTTCTTTGGAACCGATTGGGATATATCTGATATCTGTCGGTTCTTGCAGGAACCGATTGGGATATCATCTGATATCACAATCAGGTTTGCATAAAGAACCGATTTTGATAATATTATTATCCCCATCGGTTTCAATAAAAAACCGGATTGTGATAATGTAATAATTTGAATCGGTTCTAAAAAAGAACCGATTGTGATATTATTATTATCCCCATCGGTTCTACAAGTGAACCGATTGTGATAATGTAATCATTTGTATCGGTTCTAGATAAGAACCGATTGTGATATTATACTTATACTTGTCGGTTCTAAGAGAAACGCATTGTGATAAGTGTAATATCACGCATCGGTTAAATAAAAGAACAGCGATGATAATGTATTATTAGTGTCGGTTAAAAACCGACTGTGATATATCTACCTTATCACTGTCGTTGGACTTTGTATCGCCACCAAAACCGACGGTGATGGCCGAAAAAAACCGATAGTAATGTGCCATTCTGTAGTAGTGATTGTGTTGGTTCTTCGGGTAGTCTTGCCCTGGTCACCCTAAGGACTTAACCTTGCAAGCCTTTGAACTGGGTCAAACGTGCAACCACATGTCTGTAATGGGACGGACCTAGTTGAATAAGTTGCTAATAACGTACCTGTGGGACCTCAGGATGTCAACTACACCCTTTGTGTAAGTTGTACGGGGGAGCGTACTGGGGCTGCGGCCAGGTACCCATCTAACGGTTGGTTGGCCTAAACTTCGCCTTAGCTAAGGGAAGGGTTAGTGTGCAACAACCGGGGAGGACTACTTGCATTGTTAGAAGTTTCTGAAAGACTTTGTTACGGGAACTCACCTTTGTGGTGTTTGACTGTATCTTGTGGGTAAAGTGCATAACCTCTGCAGAGTGTAAAATCTATTCGAATAGCCGTGTCCGCGGTATTGGACATCACTCGAGAATTACAGTCAAGGGTTAGACTTTCTTGAAAATAACTTGGACTTGAAAGGTTGGGCTTGGTTAAATAATGATGTCGATGGAAATGAGGATTAGGAATGGGAAAGATGTTGATTAAAACTCCTGGAAAAGTTATTGATCTTATACTTGCTTCTATTGCTTTCGAATCTACTTATGCTACTTGTCAAATGCTGTTTTACTGCAAACATACCCTGAGCTATTCCTTTGTATTAAGCCATGCATGTAGTATATTAGTTTGCATTCTGAGCATGACTTGCTAAGTACCAAGTACTCACCCTTGCCACAATACAACACCAGTTGAAGAGGAGACTACACCAGCTTTGGAGGATGAGCTCCAAGATGAACCGTCTACTTAGGGAGCGAGCCCAGTCAGTTGCCTGTGGTATACTGGATGGCGCTGTCAGCGTACTAGCCGACAGGCACCTCCGAGTCTGGTGCTTGTGAGGTTCAGACGGGGGGGCTTTCGGGGCAATCGCCGGAGAAAGGAGCAAGATGACCGGAGTAACCGGAAGCTCAGGAGAACGGGGAGATGCAAGGCATTTATCCAGGTTCAGGCCCTCCAAAGAGTAACAACCCTAGTCCTGGTTCTCTTGCTATTGCTTGTATGCTAACTTGAGAGGGTGAAACCTACTGACCATGGATCGAACCCCTTCTCCCATGCACCCCGGCTCCCTTTTATACTCGGGCTGACGGGGGCGCATGGGAGGCTTACACCGCAATCCATAATCATTACACTGGCGCGGGCGCATTTAAGGCGCACATCACTGTTCTTACATCCCAGTAACATCTGCCGCAGCAGTCACGTCCCCGCCTTGGGCCCCACGTCCGCCAACGCCACCCGCTCCGTAAGGGGGTGAGGCGCTACCGTGATGTCACACATAATTAATGCACGCTTGGGGAAGACGCGCCGCCATACTGTATCCTCCATGCTTTGCATTTAATGCGCACGATTCGCATTAAATACCCTTGATCGGGGCGCTGCAGCCTCGGGGGCGGACGCTAGGGGAGTGGCCTGCATGCCACACGTCATTGGCGACCACCTTCTTTGGTCGCCAGCGCGCCTGCTCGCCACGCGTCCCTTGGGCGACCACCTTCCTGGGCGCCCAGGGGTGTGGCCTGGTCGCCACCTGTCCAATGGGCGACCACCTTCCTGGGCGCCCAGTGGTGTGGCCTGGTCGCCACCTGTCCACTGGGCGACCACTTCACTGGTCACCTTGGGGTGCAGCCTGTCTGCCACATGTCCCTTGGGCGACCACCTTCCTAGGCGCCCAGTGGCGTGGCCTGGTCGCCAACCATCCACTGGGCGACCACTTTCTGGCGCCAGCGTGTGGCTCGTTGCTGCCACCGCCCATCGGGCGACCACCTTTCTGGGCGCCCAGTGGCGTGGCCTGATCGCCACCTGATCACTGGGCGACCACCAGGTGACCCCGCCACTGCCTGGGTGGTGGGGCCCAGACGTCCCCCACCCGTCTGGCAATCATGCTTGCTGCGGGGGAGCGGGTACCCTGGTGTGGAATACGCCGACAGTAGCCCCCGGGACCACCCTGGAGCGCCTTCCGGTCTCCGACATTCTTTTTTAGACAACCTTCGGAGAGCCGCTGAGTCTCCCGGGTGGGCCCCTTACACGCCCACGCGCCCCGCAGTCTTTAAAGGTCTTCCGGCTTCTCCGGTTCCCGAGGCGGGGTGCGCAGTTATTCCCGCCTCGTAACGGACGCACGATCCGCATGATCTTTCCGGACCTCCTACCTTTAGGGGGGTTTCAAAACTTCCTTTTACACGAACCGTCGCGCCCTTTCGGTTTTCCCGCCAAGCCTTCCTTCGCAGCCTTATAAGGGGCTGACCGAGGGGGGAGTGGTTCTTCCTCCTCCTTACCCCCCTCGCTCCACTTCGGATTTTCCTTGCTCTTTCTTCTTCTTCGACGCGCTCCGAAACTCTTCTGCGCTCGATGGCTCCCATTCTCCCCTCGTTGACAGTTGAGGAGGAGGTTGCCGCCAGGCTCTCCCGGAACATAACTGCGGGCGCCCTCCGCGTCCGCGCCGGGACCGTTGAGCCCCATTGCCGGCCCGGGAAAGTGGTATTCTTCGGGTGGCAGCTTCTTGCCGGCCTGCTGCCGCCGGTTTCTGATTTTTACCTTTCCGTTCTCAACTTCTACGCTATTCACCACAGTCATCTTCCCCCCAACTCCGTCGTCCTTCTTTCTGCCTTTGCCCACTTCTGTGAAATGTTTGTAGGAGTGTTACCCAACCTCCTACTTTTTCGCCTGTTACCGGGAGCTGCCACCTGCGGCTCCGTGACGGGACAATGTCGCGCTACATTCCACCGACTACGGCCGTCCACTGGAGGAATTGGCGCCAAGATTGGGTGTACGTCGAGGGCGACAATGGCATCGAGTCTTTGGAGCTTCCGGTAGTCCAAATGTTAGCAACCCCAATTGGGAGGCCCAGGTGAGCGAGACGCCCGAGCTCCAGGCGATGCTAGCCCGTGTTGACCAGCTGCGGACGGCGGGCCTGATAGGGCCCATGGTTATCCGGGACTTCGTCTCCCGGAGACTGTGCCCTCTGCGCCGTCGCGTCCGCCCGGCCTGGCAGTATATGGGCCTGGGCGACGGGACCCGGAGTATCATCGGAGGTAACCCGCTTCGCCTTAGATCATCCCTTGCCCTTCTTCTTTATTGGTTGAATCTGGCGCTGACAGCATTTCTGTCTCCTGGGGCTTCTGCCTTCTCTTCTCTTTTTTGTCGTTGTTAGCCACCGGGAACCTGGCTCCCGACGTGATCGACAGGTGGATGGCGCAACTAGGCTTTGTTAGCCCCGTTCCGCCGTTCCCGGATGGAGCGGTTCCGCTATGCCGGTTATCGCCCGGAGAGCGAGCGACGATAATTCGCGCCATGCCGTCGATGGACGCCATGGGCACACCCGACGTGATACGCCGGGCCCCCCTAATGATCAGGGACCCTCCCCCCGCCGGCGGCCAGGGGAGGGGTGATCAAGGGAGGCGCAGGAACTTGATAGTAGCCACGGTGGTAATGGATCTCACAGCCTCGGCTTCCACCCACTTAGTGAACTTGTCAACGGCGACGAACAGGTGGGTGTAGCCCCCTGTGGCCCGCGGGAACGGACCCAGGATATCCAGCCCCCAGACCGCGAAGGGCCATGAGAGCGGGATAGTTTGCAGGGCCTGGGCTGGTTGGTGGATCTGCTTGGCGTGGAACTGGCACGCTTCACATCTCCTCACCAGCTCGCAGGCATCCTGGTGGGCGGTTGGCCAATAGAACCCTTGGCGGAAAGCCTTTCCCGCCATCGTTCGTCCGGATACATGGCTCCCGCACACGCCTCCATGGATATCCGAGAGCAGACCGCTCCCCTCTTCCCGAGTGATGCACTTCAGAAGAACTCCGTTCTTACCCCGTCGGTACAGGTCCCCGCCCACCAGGGTATAGTACTTGGCCTTTCGCGCTATCTTCTCTGCTGACACATCATCATCGGGGCACACTTGATCCCTCAGGTAGGCCAAGATCGAATCCATCCACGTGCCTTCCCGGTCAAGCACAGCGACCACAAGGTGGTCGTCCGGGTACTCCGCCTGGCCGGGCGTTTCCACCGGAACCACTTTCCCTCCGGGGGCGAGGGCCGAAGTGGCGTCACCATCGTCTCCACCAGGCACGGGAGCTGCGATGGACGGTCGCGGAAGCCTTTCTTCGAAGACCCCAACCGGCACAGGGGATCTGGTAGAAGCGAGCTGGGCGAGTTCGTACGCCAGATGGTTGTCGCGCCGTGGGATGTGAGTATACCCCAACCCTTCGAAATGCCGTTCTAATTTCCTGACCTCCGCCAGGTATGCCGCCATGATGGGGTCAGGACAGGAGAAATCCTTCCTTGCTTGATTGACGACCAGCAGGGAGTCGCCCTTCACTTGTAGGCGCCGAATACCGATGGCTGCGGCGGCCCGAAGCCCAGTCAGCAAACCCTCGTACTCGGCGATGTTGTTAGTGGCCTTGAAGTCGAGGATGACCACGTATTTGAGGAGGTCCCCGGTTGGGGAGACCAAGAGGACCCCAGCCCCCGCGCCTTCGAACCTGAAGGAGCCGTCGAAGAAGAGCGTCCATGGGGAGGGCGCGGGGACCTCATCGGTTTCGGATTCGGCTGGAGTCCATTCGACGACGAAGTCCGCCAGCCTTTGACTTTTTACCGCGGTACGAGGAGTGAACTTGACGCCGAACTCCCCCAGCTCGACGGACCACTTTGCGATGCGGCCCTCGGCTTCTCGGTTGTGGAGGATCTCGCGCAAGGGGTAGGAGGAGACCACTGTGATTTCCCTCACCTGGAAGTAGTGGCGCAGCTTCCTCGATGCTACTATCACGGCGTATACCATCTTCTGAGCCTGAGGGTACCTTGTTTCCGCGTCGTGTAGCATTTTCCTGATGTAATAGACCGGTCGTTGAATGCCTTCCCGCTCCGCCACCAGCGCCGCACTCACCACAGAGGGGCTAGCCGCTACATACAGCAGCAGCGGCTCGCCTGGCTCGGGGGCGACCAGTACCGGGGGGGAGGAAAGGTACTTCTTCAGGTCTTCGAACGCTCTCAGTGTACGGGGTCCATTCAAACGAGTTGGTCTTCTTCAGCAACTTGAACAGCGGTAGGCTTTTCTCCCCTAACCGGGCTATAAACCGGCCAAGGGAGGCCAATCGGCCAGTCAAGCACTGCAGTTGCTTGAGCCGGGTAGGCGGCTGCATCCGCTCAATTGCTTCTATCTTCTCTGGGTTGACCTCAATCCCGCGACTGGAGACCAAGAACCCAAGCAGCTTCCCGGATGAGACACCAAACACGCACTTCTCAGGATTCAACTTTACACAGTATTTTCTGAGGCGGGAGAAGGTCTCTCCCAGGTCTTGGACAAGCTCACCGGCCTCTTTGGTCTTCACTACTAGATCATCAACATATACTTCGAGGTTCTTCCCTATCTGGGACCGAAACACAATGTGCATGGCCCGCTGATAGGTGGCACCAGCATTCTTCAGCCTGAAAGGCATTTTGACATAGCAATATACACCGAGAGGAGTCACAAAGGCACTTTTCTCTTCGTCTTCCTGCGCCATACTAATCTGATGGTAGCCGGAGTAGGCGTCGAGGAAGCACAAAGCTTCGCACCCCGCCGTGGAGTCGAGAACGATGTCTATCCGCGGAAGGGGGTACGGGTCCTTGGGGCAGGCTTTGTTGAGGTCGATGAAATCGATGCACATACGCCACTTCCCGTTGGACTTCTTTACAAGTACGGGGTTGGCCAACCACTCCGGATAGGTGGCCTCCCGCACAATCTTCGCAGACAAAAGCTTCTCCACCTCATCCCGAATGGCGTCCTGCCGCTCTGGCGCCTGCCTCCGGATCTTTTGCCGAACCGGGTGCGCTTCAGGGAGCGTTGCCAATCGGTGCTCAATCACCTCCCTGGGGACCCCGGTCATTTCTGATGGTCCCCAGGCGAACACATCCAGGTTAGACTGGAGGAAGGTGACGAGCGCGCCTTCCTATTTGGCGCTGAGGTCGGTGCCGATCTTGACGACCTTGCCCGAGCCATCCTCACCCACGGAGACCACCTTCGCCTCGCCCGAGGGTCTGGGCGAAGCGCGGGTCCTGACCGAGGAGGGGGACGGGCCGTCGTCCTTGTCGCGCGCCGAGCAGGTGGTGCCGGCCAGGTCCTGCAGCTGCTTGCTGAGACGCAGGGCTTCCAGTCTGTCCACCTTCACCGTGATTGGACCTCCGGGCCCGGGAATCTTCACCAGCATGTAGGCATAATGGGCCACAGCCATGAATTTGACCAGGGCCGGGCGGCCAAGCAAGGCGTTGTAGGGGAGGTCGAAATCAGCGACCTCAAAGTCTACCAGCTCCGTCCGGAAGTTCTCCACGCTTCCGAACGTGACTGGCAGTCGGACTTGCCCCAGGGGTAAGAGGCCCACCCCGGGGGCAACCCCGTAGAAGAGTGGGACCGGACGCAGCTCCTCGTACGGGATCTGGAGCGCCTGGTAAGCCCCAACGGACAACAAGTTGATGGCGCTGCCTCCATCAACAAGAACCCGTCCGAGCTTCGCGTTGCGAACCGTGGGGGAGACCACGATCGGCAGATGGCTCGGGCCGGAAATATTCTCCGGGTGGTCGGCCCGGCTGAAGGTGATCGGTTGCTCCGACCACTTCAGCGGCCTGCTCGCCCCGGAGGACGATACGGTGGCACACACCTGCCTCAGATCCCGCTTGTACTGCGAGTTCGAGGAGTAGGTGGCCGAGCCGCCGTGTATGAACGCCACCGTGTGCTCCGCCTGCTGGAAAGCCAGCGGAGCCGTGTCTTCATCGTCGTCGTCTCCATGGTCTTTTTCACGGCGCTTCTTGAGCCGCCTGTCCACCAGTTTGGACACAACTTGGCAGTCTTCCAAGTCGTGTCCACCTGTCCGATGGATGGGGCAATAGGGCTTACCGCCATCATTTTCGCGGCGGGGCGAGTGGCGGTCCCTGCGATCACCGCGCCGGTCCCGACGCTCATCCCTTCGGTCCTGATCATCGCGACGCCGGGATTTGGTTTCCGGCTCGGCCACCAGGACTTCCCTAGCAGCGGCCTCCTTCCGTTTCTTCTTCTTCTTCTTGCGGTCGGAGGACTTTGAGGTGCCGGCGTCGCCAGAGTCGGAAGGCCTCACCGCGCACTTCCGAGCTTCGGCCGCCCTGGCGCACTTGTGCGCCAGAGAGAACAACTCGGACGTGGTGGAGATGATGCAGGTAGCCATCTTCTCTCGCATCTTCTGGTCCCGGACCCCCCTCCGGAAAGCAATGATCACCGACTGCTTAGAGATTCAGGGGATCGTATTGCGGCAGTGGCTGAACCGCCAGATGAACTCTCTCAAGGACTCCCCCTCTGTCTGCTCCAGAGCGTGGAGGTCATCCTCCACGCCGGGTTGAGCGTAGGAGCCCTGAAAGTTGGCGACAAAAATGTCGCACAGCTCCTCCCATGAGTGCACGGAGCCTCGCGGGAGGTTGAGTAGCCAAGACCGGGCAGAGCCCGTCAGCGACGTCGGGAGGTAGTTGGCCATGACCTTCTCGGACCCTACCGCTGAGCGCACCACTGTGGTGTAGATTTGCAGGAACTCCTCCGAGTTGGTGGTGACGTCCTACTTCTCGATGGAGGCAGGGTGGAATCTCTCCGGCCACGCAGCTTGCCGGAGGCGGAGAGAAAACCCCTGACACCCAACGTTGTAGGGGGAACAGCGTCGCTCGCCGGCCCCTTGACCCCGGAACGGGGTCGAGGAGTGCGAGTCTACGCTCTCCCCGGAGTCAGAGGGGGAAGCCCCCTGTTGATCAGCGGGTCCCTGGGGGGGCGCGCGCTGCTGCAGACGCTCGCGGCGTCCCCTGAGGACATGGCGGAGGTCGCCATTGCGCTGGAGCCGTCTTTCGTTGAGGCTAGTCCTCAGATCCCTACGATCTCCCATCGACTCGGAGGGACCGGGGGGAAAGTGGGAGCGTGTGCATGTCCCCCTGTTCCAGAGGGGGCTGCATCCAGGGCTCCCTTCCCCTTGTCCCGGGCCTTGACGCCGGGAGAAGCTACCGTGTGGCGGCTGGAACCCTGCGCTTCGGTTGCGCGCATTCCTTGCTGCCTCGTGCCGGAAGTCCCTGGCTGGGTTGCCGCCTCAACCTGTTGTTGAGCGGTGTCAACTAGGCGGGCGATATCCCGCAGCCACGGAGCGGCTGGGGTATCGCCCCCCAGCGGAACTAGAGGATGATCGAGTAACAACCGTGCCGCAAGAAGGCTTCGCGCGGGAGTCTCACCCTCCAGCACCAGACGTCGCTGAACGGGCAAGGCCCCAAGCGCTGGGGCCGCACGCGTCCCTCCCGCGGCGGAGGGGCCCGGCTCCTTCCCCGGGCGCCGGGACCGGCTACCGGCACCGCTTTCCTCGGGCGGGTTGCTGCGCTTTGAGTGTGACTCCGCCATGCAGCTAATCACACCCGCTTATCCTAAGCTCCGAACTGGAAACCGAAAGAAGAGGGCAATCTAACCAACAATAGCCCCCTACCTGGCGCGCCACTGTCAGCGTACTAGCCGACAGGCACCTCCGAGTCGGGTGCTTATGAGGTTCAGACGGGGGGGCTTTCGGGGCAATCGCCGGAGAAAGGAGGAAGATGACCGGAGTAACCGGAAGCTCAGGAGAATGGGGAGACGCAAGGCATTTATCCAAGTTCAGGCCCTCCGAAGAGTAACAACCCTAGTCCTGGTTCTCTTGCTATTGCTTGTATGCTAACTTGAGAGGGTGAAACCTACTGACCATGGACCGAACCCCTTCTCCCATGCACCCCGGATCCCTTTTATACTCGGGCTGACGGGGGCGCATGGGAGGCTTACACCGCAATCCATAATCATTAAACTGGCGCGGGCGCATTTAAGGTGCACGTCACTGTTCTTACATCCCAGTAACATCTGCCGCAGCCGTCACGTCCCCGCCTCGGGCCCCACGTTCGCCAACGCCACCCGCTCCGTAAGGGGGTGAGGCGCTGCCGTGATGTCACACATAATTAATGCATGCCTGGGGAAGACGCACCGCCATACTGTATCCTCCATGCTTTTCATTTAATGCGCACGATTCGCATTAAATACCCTTGATCGGGGCGCTGCAGCCTCGGGGGCGGACGCTAGGGGAGTGGCCTGCATGCCACTTGTCTGCTGGGCGACCACCTCGCTGGTCGCCCAGGGGCGCGGCTTGTCTGCCACGCGTCCCTTGGGTGACCACCTTCCTGGGCGCCCAGTGGTGTGGCTGGTCGCCACCTGTCCACTAGGCGACCACCTCACTGGTCGCCCTGGGGCGCAGCCTGTCTGCCACGTGTCCCTTGGGCGACCACCTTCCTGGGCGCCCAGTGGCGTGGCCTGGTCGCCAACCATCCACTGGGCGACCACTTTCCTGGGCGCCCAGTGGTGTGGCCTGGTTGCCCACCGTCCACTGGGCGACCACCTTTCTGGGCGCCCAGTGGCGTGGCCTGATCGCCACCTGACCACTGGGCGACCACCAGGTGACCCCGCCACTGCCTGGGTGGTGGGGCCCAGACGTCCCCCACCCGTCTGGCAATCGTACTTGCTGCGGGGGAGTGGGTACCCTGGTGTGGAATACGCCGACAGTAGCCCCCGGGACCACCCTGGAGCGCCTTCCAGTCTCCGACATTCTTTTTTAGACGACCTTCGGAGAGCCGCTGAGTCTCCCGGGTGGGCCCCTTACACGCCCACGCGCCCCGCAGTCTTTAAAGGTCTTCCGGCTTCTCCGGTTCCCGAGGCGGGGTGCGCAGTTATTCCCGCCTCGTAACGGACGCACGATCCGCACGATCTTTCCGGACCTCCTACCTTTAGGGGGGTTTCAAAACTTCCTTTTACACGAACCGTCGTGCCCTTTCGGTTTTCCCGCCGAGCCTTCCATCGCAGCCTTATAAGGGGCTCACCGAGGGGGGAGTGGTTCTTCCTCCTCCTTACCCCCCTCGCTCCGCTTCGGATTTTCCTTGCTCCTTCTTCTTCTTCGACGCGCTCTGGTACTCTTCTGCGCTCAATGGCTCCCATTCTCCCCTCGTCGACAGTTGAGGAGGAGGTTGCCGCCAGGCTCTCCCGGAACATAACTGCGGGCGCCCTCCGCATCCGCGCCGGGACCGTTGAGCCCCATTGCCGGCCCGGGGAAGTGGTATTCTTCGGGTGGCAGCTTCTTGCCGGCCTGCTGCCGCCGGTTTCTGATTTTTACCTTTCCGTTCTCAACTTCTACGCTATTGACCACATTCATCTTCCCCCAACTCCGTCGTCCTTCTTTCTGCCTTTGCCCACTTCTGCGAAATGTTTGTAGGAGTGTTACCCAACCTCCTACTTTTTCGTTTCTTTTACACCCTTCGCGCCGCGGGCGGCAATTCGCCTATTACCGGGAGCTGCCACCTGCGGCTCCATGACGGGACAATGTCGCGCTACATTCCACTGGACTGCCGGTCCAGCTGGAGGAATTGGCGCGAAGATTGGGTGTACGTCGAGGACGACAGCGGCATCGAGGTGCTGGAGCTTCCGGCTGGTCCAGCGGTTAGCAACCCCAATTGGGGGGCCCAGGTGAGCGAGACGCCCGAGCTCCAGGCAATGCTGGCCCGTGTTGACCAGCTGCGGACGGCGGGCCTGACAGGGTCCATGGTTATCCGGGACTTCGTCTCCCGGAGATCAGGCCTCTGCTCAGCCGCGGCCCGCCTACCGGGCAAAGATATGGGCCTGGGCGACGGGACCCGGAGTATCGTCGGAGGTAACCCGCTTCGCCTGAGATCATCCCTTGCCCTTCTTCTTTATTGGTTGAATCTGGCGCTGACAGCATTTCTGTCTCCTGGGGCTTCCGCCTTCTCTTCTCTTTTTTGTCGTTGTCAGCCGCCGGGAACCTGGCTCCCGACGTGATCGACAGGTGGATGGCGCAACTGGGCTTTGTTAGCCCCGTTCCGCCGTTCCCGGAGGGAGTGGTTCTGCTCTGCCGGTTATCGCCCGGAGAGCGAGCGACGATAACTTGCGCCATGCCGTCGATGGACGCCATGGGCACACCTGACGTGATACGCCGGGCCCCCCTAATGATCAGGGACCCTCCCCCCGCCGGCAGCCAGGGGAGGGGTGATCAAGGGAGGCGCAGGCGTCCCGACGACGACGATGATGGCAGCAGGTCTACCCAAAGGCCCCGCCTCCTCGGCCCGGCCGGGGCAGGACCCTCTACATCGGCCGCGGGCACTTCTTCTGCTGCGGCGGGTCCGACGACCAGTGCGACCTCGTCCTCTTTCACCACCGTCGGGGTGGTGGCGATGGACCCTCCGGCACCGACGCCTTTTCAGCCACCGCCAGCTCCGACGGTAGTGCAGCGGCTGCCACCGCCTCGGGAAAGATGTTGGGCTTGAAAGGTTGGGCTTGGTTAAATAATGATGTCGATGGAAATGTGGATTAGGAATGGGAAAGATGTTGATTAAAACTCCTGGAAAAGTTATTGATCTTATACTTGCTTCTATTGCTTTCGAATCTACTTATGCTACTTGTCAAATGCTTTTTTACTGCAAACATACCCTGAGCTATTCCTTTGTATTAAGCTATGCATGTAGTATATTAGTTTGCATTCTGTGCATGACTTGCTGAGTACCAAGTACTCACCCTTGCCACAATACAACACCAGTTGAAGAGGAGACTACACCAGCTTTGGAGGAGGAGCTCCAAGAGGAACCGTCTACATAGGGAGCGAGACCAGTCAGTTGCCTGTGGTATACTGGATGGCGCCACGAAGTTATTTTATTTTCCGCTGCTATTATTTCTCTCTTAATAAGTTTCGTCCTGCGTGGGGTATATTTGTAACTTGACCATAAGGTTGAGCAAGCAGTTTGACTATTTATTTAAAGTACTTTGTTAGTATCGAGTGGTATGATTGTGATATTTACCGATGTTAAGATTGTGTGCACTAGCGCGTTCCTGGACTAGTGCTGAATAAATAGAGGGTCCGGATTTGCAAATTCGGGTCCCGACAGAGGTGGTATCAGAGCCATATTGACTGTAGGCTCACCCATAGTTAGAATGGTCGTAGTGAGGATAAAACCTATTTTCTAAAAGATAAAATTTGCCAAGATAATGAATGAATTCTCGACTTACCCTTTTCTTTCTTGTTCATACCCCTTGCTGAGTTCTTTTTGTCTTTCACATTGGTTTTAAAGTGCTGCGTTCTTATGCAAGTATCCTTTGACAGATGGAAGGAGAGATCAACTACGTCGATCTTGAGGTTGGTCACGCCGCAAAACTTTGGAGTATGCTGCAGACTCTCGGAGGTTTTGAGAAGCCAAAATACCAAGTGGATGTAATCAGACAAGCAGGACTGATCAAGGCTTGTGACGTGAAGATTGTGGTACCTGCCAGGAAGAAGGGCCCGGGCAATCGCCCGATACATTGCACTGCCAGGAGGTCTACAATGCAGATGGGTATCCAGGAGGTGTCGCGACGAGCAATGCGGCACATTGCCCGCATCTACGCCAGAGAGTTAGAGGGCACGGTGTTCCGTTATCATCCGCGCAGCAATAACCTTCTCGACCCGAAGATGATTCAGGATGAGAACGCCGTGATCACACAATTGGCACGACTTGTGGTCGCCCAGGAGGATGTACTTGATGATACGAGCAAGGAGCTACAGAAGGCCCGCAAGGAGATCACCGTAGAGAAGAACAGATGGCGGGAGACTCAGGAGTATGTGTCACATATTCTGCACAGGATTGGAGAGTTAGAGACGGCGTTGTACGCACCAGAGCCGGAGCCAGTACTCGAGCTACACGAGCCAGATCCGGAAGAGCCAGAGCTTGAGGAGGGCACCGCTTCTTCGACTACCACAGTTGACACAGTTGCAGGGCATGGCGGTCGTTTCGCGCCTATGCCGAAGCACCCGTACCCAGGCCGTGGAGGTTTTCTCGAGGAGTGAGCATAGGTGTTGTAGTGAGACTCCTTCGTCGAGTCGTGTCATAGAATAAAGAGTCACCCTTTAGGCGTTAAACTCCAGTGTTAGTTGGATTTGGATTTTCATTGCTTGCTGAGTGTGCAGTATGTGTTGCAAGGCCCCTAGGCATTGTAAGCAACCATACCAAGTTATTACTATTATTAATAATAAAGTTGGATTTTGAGTTACACCCTTCGCCCCGCATAGTTCCATATTACTTGTCTATTCTTGTTTCCCTCTCGTCTCTAAAAACTTGGAGCAATCGACAGATGGTGAACACCCGCAGAAACCTTGGAGGCAATGGAAGTGGTTCTCGCCCAGCAGAAAACCCCAATGATGGAGCACCAGCACCGCCAGTTGATATGCAGAATTTCGGAGCTTTTCTCGCTGCTCAGACTCAGTTGATGCATGCCATGATGCAACAGATGCAACACGTCACCGCTAAGGCCACTGCTAATCAAGTCAATCAGGGACAACGCCAGAATACAAGACTGTCAGAGTTCATGAGGACTCATCCACCCACTTTCTCCGGGAATGCTAACCCGTTGGAAGCCGTTGATAGGTTAAGGTCAATTGAGAGGAAGCTACACATTGCTCAATGCATGGGAAATGAGAAGGTACTCTACGCTTCTCATCAGTTGGAAGGAACAGCCGCCGAATGGTGGGAGAACTTCTGCGCTACGCAGGAGAATCCACGGGACATCACTTGGGAGGAGTTTACAGCTGCATTTCGCCAGTATCATGTGCCAGAAGGAATCATGGACCTCAAGAAGGAGGAGTTCAGAGCACTGAAGCAGGGTAATCAGCCGGTGGACGAATACCTGAACAAGTTCACATAGCTTGCACGTTACGCACTTGAAGACGTAGCAACAGATAAAGCCAGACAGTCTCGCTTTATGAAGGGACTTAACTCAGGACTACAGGTGGGACTGATCACCCACACCTTTCCAGATTTTCAGGAGCTGGTGAATAAGGCGCTTATTCTTGAGGACAAGCGCAAGGAACTGGATGAGAACAGGAAGCGCAGGATGCAGCATTAGGGATCGCATCAGGGAGCGCAGCAACGCTTGAGGGTTGCGCCCAATCAGTTTTTCAGATTCCAGCCGCAGAATGCTACAAGGACACCGTCACCAGCACCAAGACCCGTTAATCAGAACTATCAGACCCCAGCACCAGCCAGAAACGCCGCTTCAGGCAGTCAACAGGGGATAGTGAGACGCTGCTACAACTGCAACGAGCCAGGACACTTTGCCAACAGTTGACCTAAGAAGACAGCAGGAGTGACCCCAGTCCGCTTCAATCTGGGATCCACACCAGCCAGGACGACAGCACCAGGAGCAGCACCCCAGACCGTGGTGAGAGGCCGAGTCAACCTTGTCACCGCAGAAGCACTGCAGAATGCCACGGATGTCGTACTGGATAAGTTACTTGTTAACTCAGTACCTGCAACAGTTTTGTTTGATTCTGGAGCTTCGCATTCGTTTGTTTCAGAAGGCTTTGCTGCTAAAAATGATTTGGAGATTGCAAGACTTAAATGCATGCTTTTAGTTCAAACCCCTGGTTCCGAACTCCGAACGAAAGTAGGAAGTTCCGGGGTAAGAATACTAATAGATGGGATAGAGTTCCTAGCGAACCTTATTATTTTGGAGACCCAGACCTTAGATGTTATTTTGGGAATGGATTGGTTATCCAAGCACAAGGCCGTATTGGATTGTGGACGAAGGACTATCTCAGTTGAGAGCCCGTGTGGAAAGAAAGTGGAATTTCAAGCTACCGCCGTTAGAGATGGACAGTTGATGGTTAACAGCACCAAGGCAATCAGCATAGAAGATGTCTCAGTAGTGAATGAGTACCCAGATGTTTTTCCTGAAGATCTACCTGGTATGCCGCCAGACAGGGACATAGAGTTTGTGATAGAGCTTGTACCTGGTACAGCACCGATAGCAAAGAGACCTTATCGGATGTCCACCGAGGAGTGGTAGAGATGAAGAAGCAGCTTGAAGAGTTAATGGAGAAAGGATTTATCAGACCGAGTTCGTCGCCGTGGGGATCACCAGTTTTGTTCGTCAAGAAGAAGGACGGGAGTTTCAGGATGTGCATTGATTACCGTGCACTCAATGAAGTTACTGTGAAGAACAAATACCCACTACCCAGGATTGATGATTTGTTTGATCAGCTGAGAGGAGCCAGAGTTTTCTCCAAGATTGATCTGAGATCGGGATACCACCAACTGAAGATCCGATCGGAAGATATTCCGAAGACCGCATTCTTGTCAAGATATGGACATTACGAGTTTACAGTTATGTCCTTTGGTTTGACGAATGCGCCAGCATATTTCATGAATATGATGAATAAGGTGTTCATGGAGTATTTGGACAAGTTTGTCGTTGTGTTTATAGATGATATCTTAGTCTACTCCAAGACAGAGGATGAACATGCAGAGCACTTGAGGCGAGTTTTGGAAAAGCTAAGGGAACAGCAGCTCTTCGCCAAGTTCAGTAAGTGTGATTTTTGGAAGGACAAGGTGGAGTTCCTCGGACATGTAATGACCGCAGAAGGAGTCGCCGTTGATCCAAGCAAGGTAGAAGCTGTGTTACATTGGGAGCAGCCAAAGATCGTGACCCAGATCCGAAGTTTCCTTGGAATGGCAGGTTACTACCGCCGTTTCATTGAAGGCTTTTCGACAATTGCGAAACCTCTTACGCAATTGCTGAAAAAGGAGAAGAAGTTTGCATGGACGCCAGAGTGCGAGAAAGGTTTTCAAGAATTGAAGAGGCGATTGACATCAGCACCGGTGTTAGTCCTACCGGACGTCAATCAAAGCTTTGATATTTATTGTGACGCATCGCGCCAAGGACTTGGATGTGTGCTGATGCAGAATGGAAAGGTCATCGCTTATGCATCAAGGCAGTTGAGGCCGCATGAGGAGAATTATCCAACGCATGACTTAGAGCTAGCTGCCGTAGTGCATGCTCTGAAGTTGTGGCGTCACTATTTAATTGGAAACAGATGTGAAGTATACACGGACCATAAGAGTCTTAAGTATATCTTCACCCAATCAGACCTGAACATGAGGCAGAGGAGATGGTTAGAGTTGATCAAAGATTATAATGTTGGAATCCATTACCATCCAGGAAAGGCTAACGTAGTTGCCGATGCTCTGAGTCGGAAAAGCCATACGGTGAACATGTTGCTTGCCACAAGTTAGGATGAGCTATGTGAGGATTTCCAGAGAATGCAGATTGAAGTGGTACCAGAAGGATTCTTAGCCGCATTGGAAGTGAAGCCTACCCTGGAAGATCAGATCCGAGAAGGACAGGAAGATGATGACAAGATCCGCAGGATTAAGTCCAACATGGATGAAGGCAAGGCAGAGGACTTCAAGTTGGATGAGCAAGGCACGTTATGGATGAAGGATCGCATTTGTGTGCCGAACAAGAAGGAGCTGAAGCAGTTGATTCTAGGAGAAGCCCATGACTCAAAGTATTCCATTCATCCTGGAAGTGCCAAGATGTATCAGGATTTAAAAGAAAGATTCTGGTGACCGAACATGAAGCGTGAAGTTGCCGAGCATGTTGCGCTGTGTGACATATGCCAGAGAGTCAAGGCAATGCATCAGAGACCAGCAGGATTGCTACAGCCGTTGAAGATACCTGAGTGGAAGTGGGAGGAAATCGGAATGGATTTCATTACCGGTTTGCCTAAGACTCAAGGAGGATATGATTCTATATGGGTTATAGTGGATCGCTTGACTAAGGTGGCCCATTTTATCCCTGTGAAGACCACTTACTCGGGAGATAAGTTAGCAGAGTTGTATATGACCAGGATTGTCTGTTTGCACGGAGTGCCAAAGAGGATTGTATCAGACAGAGGTACCCAATTTACCTCAAGATTCTGGAATAAACTGCATGAAGCTATGGGAACCCGTTTGAACTTCAGTACAGCTTATCATCCACAGACGGATGGTCAGACTGAAAGAGTCAATCAGATTCCAGAGGATATGTTAAGAGCGTGTGCAATTACTTACGCTACCTCTTGGGATAAAAGTCTGCCGTACGCCGAGTTCAGCTACAACAATAGTTACAAAGCAAGTTTGCAAATGTCACCATTTGAAGCACTATATGGTCGACCCTGTCGGACACCGTTGAACTGGAATGAGACAGGTGAAAGCCGTGTCTTTGGACGAGATATTCTTCAAGAAGCCAAAGAACAGATTGCCATGATCAGGGAGAGATTAAAGATTGCCCAATCGCGACAGAAGAGTTATGCTGACAACCGTCGCCGAGACCTGAGTTTTGAACCAGAAGATTTTGTGTATCTCAGAGTCACACCGCTCAGAGGAGTTAAGAGATTCCATGCTAAAGGAAAACTCGCGCCGAGATATGTCGGACCATTCAAGGTTCTCAGCCGCAGAGGTGAAGTCGCTTATCAGCTAGAGTTACCGCAATCACTAGCAGGAGTGCATGACGTGTTCCACGTGTCCCCGCTGAAGAAGTGTCTCCGAGTACCTGAGGAGCAGACACCGCTAGAGTCAATTGAGTTGCAAGAAGATCTGACTTACAAGGAGCACCCCGTGAAGATTCTGGACACAATGGATCGAGAAACTAGAAACAAGTCAACCCGTTTCTGCAGAGTTCAATGGAGCAACCACGCGGAGAGTGAAGCAACTTGGGAGCGCGAAGAGGATTTGAAGAAAGAGTTTCCGAACCTATTTCTTTAGAAAGCCCTGAATCTCGGGGACGAGATTACATTAAGGGGAGGTTTGTAACACCCCAAAATTTTGCTTTTCTTAAATTCATGTGTGATTTGGCACTTTGGTGAATTTTTGGAATTTTCTGGAATTTGTTTGGATTTATTTGGAATTTATTCCATTGTGAAATAATTAAAGAATTTAACTTTGCAAAAAAAAAATTTGTTGGAAAAATTTTATTTGAGTCAAAAATGTCCCAAAATATTTTCCAGAATTTTTCTGAGTATTTTGCTATTTTTCTTGAATTAAATGAATTTTTGGAAATTATTTTGAATATTAAATCGCTGGAAAATCAATCGGGTCGAGTACTGTTCATCCGACGAGTCGGAACCCGAGTCGGACTCGAGTCCGACCCGAGCCAACTGACTCGACCGAACCCAATCCTAACCCTACTCGATCCCGACCGTTGGATCGGGATCCAACGGTCCGGATTGGACCGCATCGGTTCGAGCCGAAACCGGGCCGGATTCGATCGCGCCCGCGCGATCGTGACCGTCGATCGCGCCACGTGGATGGCTCTCCGTCGTCGTCCCCGCCGAATCCGAGCTGGATTCCTCCGCCGCGTAGCCCCCGTGTTCCGTTAGGGTTCCGATTTGTGCGCGCATCCCGGGTTATTTAATGCGTGGGACATCGCCCGAGGTTGCCCTTTTCCGTGCACACCCGAAACCCTAGCCCGTCGAGCCCTAGCCGCCGCCGCTTAGCCGCAATCGCTCGCCGTAGTAGCTCTCTTCTCCGCCACGGTTTTTGCTTTGTTCCGCCGCCGTCCGCCGTCCTCCGCCGCTCTCGTGGCCAGATCTGGGATCCTCGCGACGAGGCGAACCTGGGCGCGCACTTCATCTCGCCGGAGACCCTCGGAAACGCCGCGCGGGAGGTCGCCGTCTTCGTCTCCGATACCCAAGCCTCGCCGCGCCATCACCGGACCCCGTAAGCTCCGTGGACCGTCCGATCAAGATCCGATGTCCCGGATTGCGCCACGTCATCCCACGATGAGAACCACGTGCGATTCCCAGATCCAATCACAACCGTTGGATTTAGATCCAACGGTCCGGATTGACCACGTTCACCCCAAACGTGCGTCATCAGATCCGATCGGGACCGTTGATTTTCAAATCAACGGCCCGGATCGTGCCACGTGCCCATGTGCACGTGCGTGGGTCACTGACACGCCGGGCCCGCGTGTCAGTGACCGCACCGTGACGTCGTCCACGACGTCACCGGTGGGTCCCACCTGTCGGTCACACGTGAGCCGTGGACCAGGTCCACGGTAGACCCGAGCCAAACCATGGACCACGTCCATGAACCTACCGACGCCGGACCAATCGAGACCGACACGCGTGTCCTGCCGACGCCAATAATTAATTTCCGAAAAAGAAAATGATTTATTAATTCGAAATAATGATTTCAGATTTTGATTCAAACTTCAAACGCTTATAACTTTTGCGTTTCAACTCCGATTTGAGTGATTCAAATTTCTAAATTTGTATAAAATGAGATCTACCTAATGGTGAATTTTATTTAATTTTTGGACTAAAGTTTTCCTCTGTATTATTATTTAATTGATTATTTGAACTTCAAAATGCTATAACTTTTGCATTTAAACTCCGAATTTGACGATTCCAGTTTCTAAAAATTCATAAAATTATGTTCTCTCTGTTTATGAACTTTATTTGGATGTATGGGCACTTTTGTCTATTGTTTTATTCATTGTTGCTATTTGCACGCGTTACGAGTTGACGTTGATGTGCCGGAAGGATTCGAAGGAGAAGTATTGACCCAGGAGCCAGCTCAGGACCAAGAGCAAGTACTTTTTGAAGGCAAGTTATGCTTTGACCATGTTGATCCCATTTTGAAGTTAATTTGATTTAAATGAATGCATGCTAGTTTAAATTAGAAAATGCTTTACTTAATTATGGGTAAATAGATAAATGCCAAATTGCTGTATGACACCTTGGTTAATTATATATATATGTGCCATGACCCTTGTCACCCTAGTTGTGGTTTACTAGTTGGACATTACTAAATTGCCAACGTGGGAATTTAGACCGTTGTAGTATATTTTCCGCTGCTATTATTTCTCTCTTAATAAGTTTCGCCCTGCGTGGCATATATTTGTAACTTGACCATAAGGTCGAGCAACCAGTTTGACTATTTAATTAAAGTACTTTCTTAGTATCGAGTGGTATGATTGTGATATTTACCGATGTTAAGACTGTGTGCACTAGCGCATTCCTGGACTAGTGCTGAATACACAGAGGGTCCGGATTTGCAAATTCGGGTCCCGACAATATTTCCTCCTGCGTTCTTTGATATTATGGTTCATCTCACTGTTAACCTTGTCAAAGAGATAGGTATTCTCGGACCCGTGTATCTGCACAATATGTTCCCTTTCGAGAGGTACATGAGTGTGCTAAAGAAGTATGTTCGTAACCGTTCTCGTCCAGAAGGATGCATTGCCGAGGGTTATGGGACAGAGGAGGTGATTGAGTTTTGTGTGGATTACATTAATGATCTAAATCCGATCGGCGTCCCAATATCACGCCATGAGGGGAGGCTACGGGGAAAAGGGACACTAGGAAGGAAAGCAATTGCATGCAATGATCTTCTTACATTTAAGCAAGCACATTTCATGGTTTTGAAAAATCAACTGTGGTGGCCCCGTATGTTGTTGAGCACAAGAGTATTCTATGCAGTGAATTCCCTAGGAGGTCTGAGGATTGGATAACACTGAAGCACATGGATTCTTTCGGCATTTGGTTACAAAACTACATCCTTTTCAAAGGGTCAGACAATGAACAGTTGCAACGATTGGCATGGGGACCATCTAGTAAAATTGTGACATTCAAGGGGTATGAGATAAATGGTTACACATTTTACACTAGATCCCAGGATAACAAGAGCACCAATCAGAACAGCGGTGTCCGTATAGATGCCGAAGACAACAAAGGCAAGGTGGACACATATTATGGTTTCATAGAAGAGATATGGGAGCTTGACTATGGACCTTTAAAGGTCCCTCTATTTAAGTTCCAATGGCTCAAACTGACTTCAGGCGGTGTAAAGGTCGACAAATACAGCATGACAACCGTAGACCTCACGCAAGTCGGCTATATGCGCGAACCGTTGGTCCTTGCAAATGATGTGAGACAGGTCTTCTATGTAATAGACATGTCAAGCAAACCTAAGAAGAAGAAAGATAATAGTAAGCCAAAGCGACACGTGGTTCTCCAAGGCTAAAGAAGGATTGTCGGAGTTGAGGACGTCACAGATGAGGAAGATTATAGTCAGTTCGATGAGCTCCCTCCATTTGCGGTGGATGTTGACATAAGCCTCCTGAATGACACAGACGTGGATGCTCCTTACATATGTCGCGATCATAACGAAGGAAGACTTGTAAAGACATAGTATGGTACTACTTAAAATGTAGTACTACTGTATAAACTTGTTTATTTGAACTTGTGTGATCATTTTTAGATGTGTCTTCTACTGTATTACGTGTCTTCTACTACATTACGTGTTTATTTGAACTTGTGTGATCATTTTTAGTAGGGGTGAAAACAGGACAGGAAATATCCGCCCGATCCGATCCCGAATCCGTTACTGTATGGGTTAGGATATGGGAAGAGCAATATTCGATTAGTTATTCTTCCATTAATTTGGTTCATTATTGGATAGATAGAGTAGTTGTTTGATACTAGCAATAAAAAACACTACTTTGTTATTAAGCGTGTACTTCAACAAATCTATCAACAAACAAATAGAGTGATGACATAGCAAACAAATCCGAGTAGTCCTCATTATAAGAGAAGTCTATCTTCAGTTTGTCAGAATGTGACAATTCAGCACTATTTAATATCTCCAGGAATTTATTCCATAAGGTTAATTATAGTGCTGAAATAAACAAATATAGCTCCCCTTGTTTATTGTTTATTCCATAAGGTTATTCCATAAATTCCTGCAGATAATTAACCTTATGGAATAAATAATTAACCTTATGGAATAAAAAACAATAAATAAAAACAATAAATAGTGCTGAATTAAACAAATAGAGCTCCCCTTGTTCAGAATATGACAAAAACAATAAATAAAAAGCGGTGGCGCAAGCAGGGCTCGAACCCACGATTGCGCGAGTGAGCCTACGCTCGAACGCCACACGCTAACAAGAGGATACGTATAATTCTCAATGTTCTTACTTGGCAAATACATCATTTGAATAGAAGCTTGTAGCCTTCTACAAGCGGTTCTAACTAATAACCGCTTGTAGAGATCTCTTCTACAAGCGGTTCTAATTAAGAACCGCTTGTAGAGAGCTCTTTCTACAAGCGGTTCTAATTAATAACTGCTTGTAGAAGCTTCTACAAGCGGTTCTAATTACAAACTGCTTGTAGAGGTCACGTTTACAAGCGGTTTGTAATACGAACCGCTTGTAAAAGAGGCTTCCTTTATATATCCCTTCCGCTCACTCACACGGTCACACCCCCAAATTTTTCCTAAGTCCCACGCCGATGCCTCACGCCGTGCGCGCCCTACTCGCCTCCTCTGTGCCACCGCGCTGACGCCGCCTCCACCACTGCGCCGACCTCTTCTGCCACCACGCCGACGTCGCCCTGCGCCACCCCACCCCGGAGGAGCTAGGTATAGATGCGTCTACGCCCCCTGCTCCTCCTGTTACTGTTCCCCATAAGGTGTTCGGTGAAATGCCCACAAGATGTTTTCTTGTATATTTTGATTGAGAGACATTGTATATATGTTAATTTTCACATTTATGGTTGTTTGCATATATGTTTCATGTTGGTATATATGTTGTCTATATATGTTGTTTGGTGGTTAAGGTACCATTATTAATTGTATGTATGTTGGTATATATATTGCCCATATATGTTGTTTGGTGGTTAAGGTACCATTATTAATTGTATGTATGTTGGTATATATGTTGCCCATATATGTTGTTTGGTGGTTAAGGTACCATTATTAATTGTATGTATGTTGGTATATATATTGCCCATATATGTTGTTTTGTGGTTAAGGTACCATTATTAATTGTATGTATGTTGGTATATATGTTGCCCATATATGTTGTTTGGTGGTTAAGGTACCATTATTAATTGTATGTATGTTGGTATATATGTTGCCCATATATGTTGTTTGGTGGTTAAGGTACCATTATTAATTGTATTTATGTTGGTACCTATTTTTCAAAATATGCTTAATAAATGAAAACTCGCTATTGTACCTCGGAAATCATTCAATAGAGCTTCTTCCATAATTTGTGATCAAAATCGAAAGAGGGTTGAAATGGAGGTAGAGCACACTACAAATGAAATAAACGTGTAAGCCATGGACCCGAACGGTCAATCATGTAAGTGAACTGGCCATGCTGACGTGCAAATATATGTTTGATTTCCTAGGAAACAGGATAGAAATGACAATGTCATCCTTATATATGTTTGAATTCCTGGGAAACTGGCCATTGTTTACTTATATTCCAAACCGGAAATTGATCGCCAAGATCTGGACGCTCGGAACCACCACATCTGGACTATATACTTGTATATAGATGTTTTTGCATTTAAGGTTGCATTATTTCATGTGCATGCATAAGGTTACCTATGTCAACATTTTTTTGGAATTAGGATAGATGGCACAACCAACACGTGGTGACCCTAATTTCGACGAGGAAGAACAGTTCTTGTTAGACTCCATCTGCGGCTACGAAGGTGATGCTGCAGCCGATGAGGCTATTGGTGGTGCAGCCACTGTGGCCGGTAACACTGGTTCCGGCGAGAACGTGGACACCGTTGACACCAAGGTATAGTCTGAAAAATATAATTCCCATGGGCATGTTAATTAATCGCAATTCATTATTAGAATACACTCTGACATTTATATATATATGTTTGTGTATTTAAAGCCTAGTACATCGAGCAACCAATCCAAGAATCAGTAACCTAACAAGAAGCCGTCCACAAAGCATGTGTTTACCGACGTTAACAATGATGGGAAGCCGGTTGCCCCTCTTTCATCAGTTGGGCCGTTCAACAAAACTTGCGGTTACCATGTAAGGGATCACGTCCCAATTAGCATCAAGAAATGGGCCGAAGTTCCTAAAGCTACCAAGGACCTACTCTGGCAAGATATTAAGGAAAATTTCACATTTCCTCAAGGTTCCGAAGATAGGGCCATGAAATATACTTTGAAGAAGATGGCACTCTTATTTCAGTCATGGAAGACGGCTCTCAGCAAAAAGTATGTGTAGGAGGGAGAAAGACCTGACTTCAACCAATTTCCTAATCTGGCCGATCACTGGGAGGCATTCGAGGAGTACAAGCTATCAGCTGAAGGCCATGTTGCAAGTCAAAAGAATAAGACCAATGCACAGATTAAGAAATACCACCACCATCTCGGCACCGGTGGTTACCTCAAGGCTGTACCGAAATGGGAGAAGAAAGAAGAAGAATTAATGGCCAAGGACGTCACACCGGCTACTGCTTTGTGGGAAGAGTGCCTACGCAATTGGTTCATGGGTCACGGGGGGAGCCTTGCAGATGATGGCAGTTTGGTGATGCCACCAAGTGTGCAAGATGTTGGCCAAAGAATTGTACAAGTCATCGACCAGTCTCTGTCAGGCTTCTTTATGGTAGACAGGGAGAATGATGAGCTAACACATGCCCTCCAAAACCCTGAGCACTTGGGACATTCGGGCGATGATGTGGACGATGGCAGTGTAGGTCTCTAGTCCTGGTCCCAAAGCCCGCCCATACACCTCGTACTCGGGTGCATAGGTGAAGCTGGCCCTCCAGAGCATGTCCCTAAGGAGGGAAGGGAATCCGTCCACATCCTCAGCGCGGGTAACCATGACCAAAGGTCCGTAATTCATGTATCATTTGAAAAAGAAAAGATGGGTTAGAAAACTCACTTTGTCAAATCAAATGAGTACAAGATTAAGGTGTAGGACTGTAACACCCCAAAATTTTGCTTTTCTTAAATTCATGTGTGATTTGGCACTTTGGTGAATTTTTGGAATTTTCTGGAATTTATTTGGATTTATTTGGAATTTATTTGAATTTATTCCATTTTGAAATAATTAAAGAATTTAATTTTGCAAATAAAATTTTGTTGGAAATATTTTATTTGAGTCCAAAATGTTTCAAAATATTTTCCAGAATTTTTCTGAGTCATTTGCTATTTTTAATGAATTAAATGAATTACTGGGAATTATTTTAAATATTAATCGCTGGAAAATCAACCGAGTGCATCGTTTCATCCGACCGAGCCCGAGTCAGACTCGAGTTCGAGTCCGACCCGAGCCACGTGACTCAACCGAACCCACTCCTAAACCTAATCAATCCCAACCGTTGGATCAAGATCCAACGGCTGAGATCCAACCGTACCGGTTCGAGCCGTATCCGGCCCGGATTCGATCACGTGCGATCGTGATCGCGCCCGTGGGCGGCGAGAGTCGCCGCTCGCTGACCGAAGCCGACTGGGCCGAGCGCCAGCGGATCGACTAGGGCTCATGCGCCGAGCACGCCTCGGCTATTTAATGCCCGGATCGCACCGAGTATCGCCACGTGACTGCGGCGCTACTTTTTGCCCTAAGTTGCTAAGCCCTAGCAGCCGCCGCTTGCGGGATTGCTCGCGAGTAGCTAGGGTATCGTGGTGGTTTTTCTCACCTTCGCCGTCCGCCGTGTGGCGAGGAGAAGGAGGTCGAGCCGATCCCCGAGGCCAAAGCACTCGACGTGACCCCGCACGCCGGGAGGAACCACTGGTAGCGCCGCGTCCGGGCCTCGTATCGTTCCCGTCTCCGGTGCCCAAGCCTCGCCGCATCATCGCCGGACTCATGAGCTCGTGGGCGTCGAGATCCGTGGATCGGACGATTGAGGTGAGTTCACGTGTTCCAACCAGATCGGGCCGTTGGATCAAGATCCAACGGTTCACAATTGCCACGTCTTGGAGTAGTGTTATTATAGGATTAGATCGACCGTCCGACGCTAAATCGAGCGGCCCACGATCAACGAGTAGTTTCAAGCGTGTTAACCACTGGATCTAATCCGCGCCGCTGATTTTCAAACCAACGGCCAGTGATTGCACGTGTCGGGAAGTTGGACCGACGCGGTCGGGCCGCCCACGCGTGCAAGGTGGAGTGTTTCGCCGACACGCGTGTCGAGGGCCCGCATGTCGTGGTCTCAGCCTGGCGCCGACGCGTCGGCGATGACGCTACCCGAGTGGGCCCACATGTCGGCGACACGCGTGAGTCGTGGACCGAGTCCACTGCGGTGGACCCAAGCCGGCGTGGACCGAGCCCATGAGCGGTAGGCTTGACGCCACAGCCAATCGAGCTGACACGTGTCCATGCTTGGCGCAATAATTAATTTCCAAAAGAAAATGATTTATTAATTCGAAATATTGATTCAAATTTAGATTCAAACTTCAAACGCTTATAACTTTATGCGTTTCAACTCCGATTTGAGTGATTCAAATTTCTAAATTTGTATAAAATTAAGATCTACCTAAATATAAATTTTATTTAATTTTTGGACTAAAGTTTTTCTCTGTAATATTATTTAATTGATGATTTAAACTTTAATAAATCATAACTTTTATGCTTTAACTCCAAATTTGTGATTTATTCCAGGTTTCTAAAATCCAGAAAATTATATGTTCTCTCTGTTTATGGATTTTATTTGGAGTTTTGGGATGTTTTGCCTAGTGTTTATTTGTGTATTTGCTATTTGCACGCTTTTACGAGTAGACGTTGAAGTGCCTAAGGATTCAAGGAGAAGTGTTGACTGTGGATCCAACTCAAGATCAAGAGCAAGTACTTTTTGAAGGCAAGTTGTGCTTTGACCATGTTGATCCTATTTTGAAATCTATTTTGATTTAAACTATTGCATGCTAGTTCAATTAGAAAAATACTTTGTTTAAACATGGGGTTAGAAAAATACCAAATTGCTATATTACACCTTGATTACTTAAGTATGTGCATGACCCTTTGTCACCCTAGTTGTGGTTTACTAGTTGGACATTATTAAATTGCCAACATGGGTTTAGATCGTTGTAGTATCGCTTAGACTGCACACTTTCGTGCTCATGACATGATTTTTGGATAATCAAATGTTAATATTGACTTAATGATATATTGAAGCTGTTTTGGAAAAGTATCATGTGATGTTGAAGGCACGTGGTGCATGGTAATCAACTGGGTTTGATAAATGATTTTCGATCCAGGCATGTGGCAAGAGTAATCAGTGGGCCATGTGGCATTGGGAGTGTTGATTTTGGTTTTTCGGGTAGTCTTGCCTGGTCACTCTAAGGACTTAACCTTGCAAGCCTTTGAACTGGGTCATACTTGCAACCACCAGGTGGAATGGGGACGGCCCTAGTTGACTAAGTCGCTAAGGACTCACTTGTGGAGCCTCAGTGGTGTCGGGCTTACACCGCGTTTGTGTGATTGTATGCGGGGGCGATCGTGGCGTGGCGAGGTACCCATCTAACGGTGTGTTGGTCCCATACTACGCCTTGGCTAAGGGAAGGGATGGTGTAGAGCACGTCTGGAGAGGACCACTGTGTTGTTTGAGGCTTCCAAAGGCTTTGTTACTGGGAACTCCTTTGTGGTGTTTGACTGTATCTTGTGGGTAAAGTGCATAACCTCTGCAGAGTGTAGAATCTATTTAAATAGCCGAGTCCACTGATCTTGGACAATGCTCGGAATTACAGTCAAGGGGTAGACTTTCTGAAAATAACTTGGATTTGAAAAGTTGGGTTGGTTTAACAATGAAGATGATGGAAATGTGGTTTAGGATGGGAAAAATGTGTATTAAAACTTCTTGAAAAGTTATTTACGCTTTACTTATTTCTACCGCTTCGAATCTACTTTTATTACTTGTCAAAAGTTTCAAGCATCATAAATATACCTTGAGCTATTCCTTTGTACCAAGCCATGCATATAGTATATTAGCTTGCATTCTGCAGCATGACTTGCCTTGAAAGTACCAAGTACTCACCTTGCCTCAACACAATACCAGTTGAAGAGGAGACTACGCCACTTTGGAGGAGGAACTCCAAGAAGACCCGCCTACTTAGGGGATCACGAGCCCGGTCAGTTGCCTGTGGTATACTTTGGATGGCGCCACGAAGTTTATTTGATTTTCATTCTGCTGCTATTTCTCTTTTAATAAGTTTCGCTTGCAAGGCATATATTTGTAACTTGGCCATAAGGTCGAGTAACCCTTTGATTATTTAAATAAAGTACTTTGATAGTATCGTTTGGTATGATTGTGATATATACCGATGTTAAGCAGACTGTGTGCACTAGCGGCGTTCTGGACTAGTGCTTGAATACACGAGGGTCGGATTTGCAAATTCGGGTCCCGACAGAGGTGGTATCGAGCCATACTTGACTCAGAGGCTCAACTCCTAAGCTAGAATGGTCGAGGAGGATAAAACCTATTTTCTAAAGCTAAAATTTGTGAAGACAAGAAATGACATCTCGACTTATCCCTTCTCTCTTTTCTTGTCTCTTGCTGAAATTTTCCCTTACCTTGTCACAATTTAAAAATTCCGAAGTTCTTACGTAAAGCACTCTTGTGACAGATGGAGGAAGAGTTCAACTACGTTGATCCAGGGAGTTGGTCACCGCCCGGAACTTTGGCATATGCTACAGACTCTCGGAGATTTTGAGAAGCCCCAATACCAAGTGGAAGTGATCGCACAAGCGGGGATTGATCAAGGCTTGTGACGTGAGGATTGAGAATACCGCTAGGAAGAAGGGCCAGGCAATAGATACACCGCCTTGCCAGGAGATCTACAATGCAGATGGGTATCCAAGAAGTATCACGACGCCGCCAATGCGACACATTACCCGTATCTCGCCGAGAGTTGGAGAGCACGGTGTTAAGCTATCACCCGCAGCGATAACCTTCTTGACCGAAGGAGATTCGAGGATGAGGATGCCACGACATACGCTTGGCACGATTTATAGTCGCCAGAGGATGTACTAGATAATACAAGCAAGGAGCTGCTGAAGGCCCGCAAGAGATCACGACAGAAGAATAGATGGCGGAAGCTCAAGAGTATGTGGCACACCTTCTGCGAGAAGGATTGACGAGTTGGAGATGACTTGTGCGGACGGACCACCCAGAGCCGACGAAGCTACGAGCCGAATCCGAGGAGTCAGATCTCGATGAGGACACCGCTTTCTTCGACTACCATAGAGGACACGATTCTTTGGACATGGCAATCGCTTTGGCGCCTATGCCGCAGACCCGTACCCGGTGCCGTGGAGGTTTTCTCGATGAGTAAGCATAGGTTCTCTGATGAGACTCCTTCACGAGTCGAAATATAGAATAAAGAGTCACCCTTTAGGCGTTAGACTCCAGAATTAGTTCGATTTGGATTTGCTTTGTTTGCTGAGTGTGCAGTATGTGTTGCAAGGCCCTTAGGCATTGTAAGCAGCCATACCAAGTTATTGATATTAATAATAAAGTTGGACCTTAAGGCTACACCTTTTGCCCCGCACAAGTTCCATATTACTTGTCTATTCTTGTTTCCCTCTCATCTCTAAACCTAGAACAAATCGACAGATGGTGAACACCCGTGGAAACTTTGGAAGCAATGGGAGTGGATCTCGCCCAGCAGAAAACCCCAATGATGGAGCACCGAAGACCGCCAATCGATATGCAGAATTTCGTAGCTTTTCTTGCTGCCCTGACTCGCTGATGCATGCTATGATGCAACAAATGCAGCACGTCCTTTACCAAAGCACGCCAATCAAGTTAATCGAGGACCACGCCTTGAGAATACAAGACTATCGGAGTTCATGAGGACTCACCCACCCACTTTCTGCAGAATGCCAATCCATTGGAGGCCGATGATTGGTTAAGATCAATCGAGAGGAAGCTACACATAGCTCAATGCATAGGAAATGAGAAGGTACTCTACGCTTCTCATCAGTTGGAAGGAGACAAATTACCGAATGGTGGGAGAACTTCTCGTACACGCAAGAGAACCTCAAGATATCACTTGGGAAGAGTTCACAAATTGCATTCTCGACCGTATCACGTGCCTGAAGGAATCATGGACCTTAGAAGGAGGAGTTGAGCATCAAGCAAGGTAATCACCAGTTGGTCAACACCGAACAAGTTCACACTAGCATGCTACGACCTTTTTGAGGATGTGGCGACAGATAAATCCGCATCAGTCTCGCTTTATGAAGGGACTTAACTCGAGGATTGCAAGTAGGATTGATCACCCACACCTTTCCCGGATTTCAAGAGTTGGTGAATAAGGCACTTATTCTTGAGGACAAGCGCAAGGAGCCTGGATGAGAACAGAAGCGCAGATGCAACAAAGGATCACGCCTGGGGAACGCAATACCGAGAGTTGCACCAAATCAATTCTTGATTCCAACCACGAGAATGCAACAAGGACACCATCCCGCCAAGACACCTGCCAATCGAACTACCGGACCCCAGCCCCCGCTAGAAACGCTACTCCAGGCAATAAAGGAACCGCGGAGACGCTGCTACAAGCCTGTAACGAGCCAGGACACTTTGCCAACGCTTGTCAGAAGAAGACAAAGCGAGCGATACCCGCCGCTTCAATCTAGGAACCACCAGCTAGGACGCCAAAGACCAGAGCCACACCCTGCATCAGAGGCCGAGTCAACCATGTCACCGCAGATGCACCGCAATGCTACGGACGTCGTGCTGGGTAAGTTACTTGTTAACTTTCGCATTCGCAATGCTTTTGTTTGACTGAGCTTAGATTCGCTTGTTTCGCAAGGCTTTGCTACTAGAAATGATTTGAGGATTTCAAGACTTAAGTGCATGCTTTTAGTTCAAAACTGGTTCAGAACTCCGAACGGGAGCGAGTAGGATGTTAAAGTGAGAATACTAATAGATGGAATAGAGTTCCTAGCAAACCTTATAATTTTGGAGACCGGACCTTAGATGTTATATTGGGAATGGATTGGTTATCCAAGCACAAGGTGTATTGGATTGTGGACGAAGGACTATCTCGATTGAGAGCCCGTGGTGGGAAGAAAGTGGAATTTCAAGCCCCTGCAGTTAGAGATGGACTGATTGATGGTTAGCAGTACAAGGCAATCGGCATAGAGGATGTCCTGATAGTGAATGAGTACCCGATGTTTTTCCCGAAGATCTACTCCGGTATGCCGCCGACAGGACATAGAGTTTGTGATAGAGCTTGTACTGCACAAGACCGATAGCAAAGAGACTCCTATCGGATGTCCACCGAGGAGTTGGTAGAAATGAAGAAACAGCTAGAAGAGTTAATGGAGAAAGGATTTATCAGACCGAGTTCGCCGCCGTGGGAGCACCAGTTTGTTTGTCAAGAAGAAGGACGGAGTTTCAGGATGTGCATTGACTACAGTGCACTAAATGAAGTCACCGTGAAGAATAAGTATCCGCTACCAGGATTGATGATTTGTTTGATCGGTTGAGAGGAGCCGGAGTTTTCTCCAAGATTGATCCGAGATCTGGATATCATCGAGTTGAAGATCCGATCGAGAAGATATTCCAGACGCATTCTGCGTCAAGATATGGACATTACTGAGTTTACTGCATTTATGTCCTTTAGTCTCAAACGAATGCGCCATGACTTATTTCATGAATATGATGAATAAGGTGTTCATGGAATATTTGGACAAGTTTGTCGCCGTGTTCATAGGACGATATCCTAATCTACTCCAAGACAGAGTGAACATGCCGAACACTTAAGGCGAGAGTTTTGGAAAAAGCCGAGGAACAACAACTTTTCGCCAAGTTCAGAAGTGTGATTTTTGGAAGGACAAGGTGGAGTTTCTTGGACATGTAATGACCTGAAGAGGAGTCGCCAGTAGATCCAAGCAAAGTAGAAGGCGTGTTACATTGGGAATGCCAAGGACTGTGACCCATTCGAGTTTCCTTGAATGGCAGGATACTACCGCCGTTTCATCGAAGGCTTCTCGACGATTGCGAAACCCCTTACGAATAGCTGAAGAAGGAAAAGAAGTTTGCATGGACGCCTGTAATGTGAGAAAGGATTTCAGAGCTGAAGAAGCGATTGACATCGACACCGGTGTTAGTTCTACCGGATGTTGCTCAAAGCTTCGATATTTATTGTGACGCGATCGCGCCAAGGACTTGGATGTGTCGTCACGATGCGCAATGGAAAGGTAAGCTATGCATCAAGGCGCTTGAGGCCGTGATGAGGAAAATTATCCGACACATGACTTAGAGTTAGCCGTAGTGCATGCTTTGAAGATATGGCGTCACTATCTCGATTGGAAACAGATGTGAAGTGTATACGGATCATAAGAGCCTTAAGTACATATTCACCGATCGGATCGAATATGAGGCGGAGGAGATGGTTAGAGTTGATCAAGGACTATAATGTTGGAATCCATTACCATCCTGGGATGGCCAGCGAGTAGCCGATGCCCCGAGTCGAAAAGCCATGCCGTGGAGTACATTGCTAGCCACAAGTCGGGATGAGTTATGTGAGGATTTTGAAGTTGAAGATGGAGGTTGTACCTAGCGGATTCTTAGCCGCATTGGAAGTAAAGCCTACCTAGAGGATCGATCCAGAAGGGCCAGAGGGATGATGACAAGATCCGCGGATTAAGTCCATCAAGGAGGAAGGCAAGGCAGAGGACTTCAAGTTGGATGAGCAAGGCACGTTATGGATGAAGGATCGGATTTGTGTGCCTAACAAAAGGAGTTAAAGCAATCGATTCTCGAAGAAGCCCATGACTCTAAGTACTCAATTCATCCTGAAGCGCCAAGATGTATCGAGATCACAAGGAGAGATTCTCGTGGCCGAGTATGAAACGTGAGGTTGCCGAGCATGTTGCATTGTGCGGACGTATGCCGTAGAGTCAAGGCAATGCATCGGAGACCGACCAGATTGCTACAACAAAATACCGAGTGGAAGTGGAGGAAATCGGAATGGATTTCATTACCGGGTTGCCGAAGACTCAAGGAGGTTATGACTCCATATGGGTTATAGTGGATCGCTTGACTAAAGTAGCCCATTTTATCCCCCGTGAAGACCACTTACTCCGGGTGATAAATTAGCGTAATTGTACATGATTAGGATTGTCTGTTTGCACGGTAGTGCCAAAGAGGATTGTATCTGACGAGAGGCACCCAATTTACCTCGAGGTTACGGAATAAGTTGCATGAAGCCATGGGAACCCGCTTGAACTTCAAGATCTGACCTATCATCCACAGACGGATGGGATGCAGGCCGAAAGAGTCAACCCGGTCTCGAGGATATGTTAAGAGCTTGTGCATTGGCTTATGCTACCTCTTGGGATAAGAGTTTACGTGATGCCGAGTCTGGCAGTTACAACAATAGTTATCGAGCTAGTTTACAGATGTCACCTTTTGAGGCATCTTTGTATGGTCGACTGTGGACGCCATTGAATTGGAATGAGACGCCAAGCGGCCGTGTCTTCTGGACCGATATACTTCAAGAAGTCAAGAAGCGATTGCCACGATTAGGGAAAGGTTGAAAATTAATCTCGACAGAAGAGTTCTGTGACAATCGTCGCGAGACTTGAGTTTTGAACCGTAAGACTTTGTATACCTCAGAGTTACGCCTCGGGGAGTTAAGGAGGTTCCATGCCAAAGGGAAACTCGCACCCGTTATGTTGGACCATTCAAGATTTTGAGCCGCAGAGCGAAGTTGCTTATCATTTGGAGTTGCCCGGTCGTTAGCAGGAGTGCATGACGTATTCCATGTGTCCCGATTGAAGAAGTGTCTCCGAGTTCCCCGAGGCAGACATCAAGCTAGAGTCAATTGAGTTGCAAGAGGATTTGACTTATAAGGAGCATCCCGTGAAGATTTTAGACACAATGGATCGAGAAACTAGAAACAAGTCAACCCGTTTCAGAGTTCAAGTGGAGCAAACCATGAAAGCGGCGACTTGGGAGTCACGAGAGGATTTGAAGAAAGAGTTTCCAAACCTATTTCTTTAGTAAGCCCTGAATCTAGACGTAGATTCTATTAAGGGGAGGTTTGTAACACCCCAAAATTATGCTTTTCTTAAATTCATGTGTGATTTGGCACTTTTGTGAATTTTTGGAATTTTCTGGAATTTATTTGGATTTATTTGGAATTTATTTGAATTTATTCCATTTTGAAATAATTAAAGAATTTAATTTTGCAAATAAAATTTTGTTGGAAATATTTTATTTGAGTCCAAAATGTTTCAAAATATTTTCCAGAATTTTTCTGGAATTTTTCCGAGTCATTTGCTATTTTTAATGAATTAAATGAATTACTGGGAATTATTTTAAATATTAATCGCTGGAAAATCAACCTGAGCTGCATCGTTTCATCCGACCAGCCCGAGTCGGACTCGAAGTTCGAAGTCCGAACACGTGACTCAACCGAACCACTCCTAAACCTAATCAATCCCAATTGGATCAAGATCCACGGCCGAGATCCAACCGCGGTTGAAAGCCGTGATCTCGCCCGGATTCGATCGCGCCCGTGCGTCGTGGCCGTTGATCGCGCCACGTGGGATCTACCGAGAGTCGTCGTCTTCGGCTGAGAGAGGCCGACTCGGCCGAGTCGCTGCAGGATCGACTAGGGCTCCCGCCGAACGCCTCCGGCTATTTAATGCCCGGATCGCACTCGAGTATCGCCGTGACTGCGTGGCGCTATTTTTTGCCCTAGCTTGCTAAGCCCTAGCAGCCGCTTGCTCGATTGCTCGAGTAGCTAGGGGTATCGTGGTGGTTTTTCACCTTCCGCCGCCGTCGCCGCCGAGGAGAAGGAGAGGTCGAGCAGATCCCCCAAGGCGACTCGAGCGTGACCGCAAGACGCGTCGCCGGAGGAGCCCCGTAGCGCCGTCGGGCTCGTCCATCGTTCGCCTCCGGTGCCCTAAGCCTCGCCAGCGCCATCGTGACTCCGCGAGCTCTGTGGACCGGGCCGATCGGTCGGACGATTGAGGTGAGTTCACGTGTTCCAAACCCGATTAGATCGACCGTTGGATCAAGATCCAAGCGGTTCAATTGCCACGCGGAGTAGTGTTATTATAGGATTAGATCACGGACCGTCGATCTAAATCGAACGCCCACGATCAACGAGTAGTTTCAACGTGTTAACTCACGGATCTAATCCGTAGTTGATTTTCAAACCAACGGCCGTGATTCGCCACGTGTCGGGAAGTTGGACCGGCCGCGGTCGCGCCGCGCCCACGACGTCGCAGTGTGGCAGGACACGACACGGCCGCGTGTCGAGGCCCGCATGTCGTCGCTGACAGCCGGCCGGCGTGGCCGATGACGCACCTTGAGTGGGCCCACATGTCGACACGCGGAGTCGTGGGACCGAGTCCACGGTGGACCAAGGCCCGGCGTGGGCCGAGCCCATGAGCTTTACCGGCGTCGGCCAGCGATATCAGAGCGACGTGTCCATCTTGATGCCAATAATTAATTTCAGAAAAAAGAAAATGATTTATTAATTAAATATTGATTCAAATTTAGATTCAAACTTCAAACGCTTATAACTTTTATGCTTCAACTCCGATTTGAGTGATTCAAATTTCTAAATTTGTATAAAATTAAGATCTACCTAAATATAAATTTTATTTAATTTTTGGACTAAAGTTTTTCTCCGTAATATTATTTAATTGATGATTTAAACTTTAATAAATCATAACTTTTGCGTTTTAACTCCAAATTTGATTTATTCCAGCTTCTAAAAATCCAGAAAATTATGTTCTCTCTGTTTATGGATTTTATTTGGAGTTTTGGGATGTTTTTGCCTAGTGTTTATTTGTGTATTTGCTATTTGCACGCTTTACAGTGAGCGTTGAAGTCTGGGAAGGATTCGAAGGAGAAGTGTTGACTCAGGATCCAACTCAAGATCAAGAGCAAGTACTTTTTGAAGGCAAGTTGTGCTTTGACCATGTTGATCCTATTTCGAAATCTATTTTGATTTAAACTATTGCATGCTAGTTCAATTAGAAAAATACTTTGTTTAAACATGGGGTTAGATAAATACCAAATTGCTATATGACACCTTGATTACTTAAGTATGTGCCATGACCGCTTGTCACCCTAGTTGTGGTTTACTAGTTGGACATTATTAAATTGCCAACATGGGTTTAGATCGTTGTAGTATCTTGCTTAGACCGCTACGTGCTCATGACATGATTTTGGATAATCAAATGTTAATATTGACTTAATGATATATTGAACCTGTTTTGGAAAAGTATCATGTGATGTTGAAGGCACGTGGTGCATGGTAATCAATCAGTTTGATAAACGCTTTTCGGCCGGGCATGTGGCAAGAGTAATCAGTGGGCCGCTTGTGGCATTGGGAGTGTTGATTTGGTTTTTCTAGTCTTGCCCTGGTCACTCTAAGGACTTAACCTTGCAAGCCTTTGAACTGGTCATACTTGCAACCACCATTTGAATGGGCGGCCCTAGTTGACTAAGTCGCTAAGGACTCACTTGTGGAGCCTCAGGGTGTCGCTACACCGCTTGTGTGATTATGCACGGGGAGCGTATCGTGGGTGTGGCCAGTACCCATCTAACGGTGTGTTGGTCCCATACTTCGCCTTGGCTAAGGGAAGGATGGTGTAGAGCACGCACGGAGAGGACCACCTGTGTTGTTTGAAGAGGCTTCCGAAAGGCTTTATTACGTGAACTCGCCTTTTGTGGTGTTTGGACTGTATCTTGTGGGTAAAGTGCATAACCTCTGCAGAGTGTAGAATCTATTTAAATAGCCGAGTCCACTGCATCGACAATGCTCGGGAATTACAGTCAAGGGGTAGACTTTCTGAAAATAACTTGGATTTGAAAAGTTGGGTTGGTTTAACAATGAAGATGATGGAAATGTGGTTTAGGATGGGAAAAATGTGTATTAAAACTTCTTGAAAAGTTATTTACGCTTTACTTATTTCTACTGCTTTCGAATCTACTTTTATTACTTGTCAAAAGCTGTTTACTGCAAATATACCTTGAGCTATTCCTTTGTACCAAGCCATGCATATAGTATATTAGCTTGCATTCTGCAGATGACTTGTGAGTACCAAGTACTCACCTCTTGCCTCAACACAATACTGAGTTGAAGAGGAGACTACGCCAATTTGAGGAGGAACCCAAGAAGACCTGGCTACTTAGGGGATGCGAGCCGATCATTGCACTGTGGTATCTTGGATGGCGCCATGGTTTATTTGATTTTTATTTCTCTTTTAATAAGTTTAGCTTGCAAGGCATATATTTGTAACTTGGCCATAAGGTCGAGTAACCCTTTGATTATTTAAATAAAGTACTTTGATAGTATCGCTTGGTATGATTGTGATATATACCGATGTTAAGATCAGGTGCACTAAGCGGCCTCTGGACTAGTGCTGAATACACAGAGGGTCCGGATTTGCAAATTCGGGGTCCCGACAAGGACTAAGATTGGTAAGGAATAAAAGAATGCACAACAGTAGTACTTCTAAAATTACTTGATAGGAAAATAATTTTGACCCAAAAGTAGGTCCTAAACTGGTGGTAGCCGGTACGTTCTAACCTACAGTCCGTATTGAGCTCTGATACCAAGCCTGTGGGGACCCGTCCCCGGGACTCCTTTGATTCAGTCACTTGAACCAGGCAAATCAAGTGAATCAAGGGAACATTGGGCGTCCCGCATATATACCCGTATTGGTCCCAGGAAAGTTCACAACACGCGTGACAATGCATAACAGTTTGGATCATATCTCATGCAATAACGGGAATTTAAACATTTATATTACCTACCAAAAGTGATACAGTAGTTCACAACGACATACACATAGAGTTTTACATTAACAAGCAGCGGAAATAAACATAAACGACAAAAGTGTTATCCAGCGTAGTATACCCCAACCCTCGGGCAACCGGCTTGGGGTTAAGAACGTCCCTCTAAGCGTAATCATCATCGAAATCTACCCGGTAAAGGTCTCCAGGCAGTGCCTCATCCTCACTTGCAGCAAGTGGACAATCCGATTGAGTACAAAGAGTGTACTCGCACAATAATATAAGTTGTACGCTGAGCTCTAGCTACATGTGGTTGCTACATCAAGAGAATGGCAAAATGGTAATTTCAGCATAGAGCAACATTTTAAGTAAAACATAGACATGTATAGATTGAAACTTGCATTAGTAAACGTTTTCAAAATCTAATACATAATATAACATCATCATAAACTTATCCATTTCATGCCTCTAGGCATTTCTCCGAATCATGAGTCCAACGCTTATGTTCGCTCCCACCTATGGATACTCCAATATCTGTGAAGTTCCTCCCACGAGTACTCCAATACTCGCGAAGTTCTCCTCATGAGTACTCCAATAGTGATGAGACTAAGTTTCCCAAACCATTCAATCTTACCCGGTCCTTAATACTCACCTAGTGACTGACAACTTAAGTGATCGTCCTTGACCATGGACGCAACTATTAAAATAGTTTAAACTCTGCAGAGGTACGACTTTACCCACACGACATGCCACACTCGTAAGCAAGGCTATGAGCACAATTCCTTTGATGTGCCGGCCGAGGTAAACGTGACAAAACCATTTTTCCAGTATGCAGGGTAGTGTATTTAAACCACCCGGGTGATTGTGACCCTTGATCCCGCGTGCTCAGTGCTCTGTGTATGTGAATCAAGGAGTACACCCGTTGTGGAACATCCCTAAATCCACAAAGTTCGAGGTATTTCGAAGGATATTCCCGACACTCCACAAAGTTCAAGGAATTCCGCGGACATTCCTTGACACTCTACAAAGCTCAAGGAATTCCGAGTGCACGTGGTTTAAATATCCCTAGTCATACACAAGTACTTGGTTAAGCCGGTCCCATAAACGACGTGTGGTTCGCACGATAGTTACTTAAAGAGATGTCACTAGGATTCAATGCTTAAGGTCCTTAACCAACATTGCTACACAATAACCACAATTGAACCATTATCATCATAATTAATTTGATCTTTGCGATCAATGAACTAAGTCCATCTATCGCGGTTCCTAACAAGGTTCTAAGCATGACTAAGCAATTTGCGAGAACCCATACAAAATATTAAACCACCTAAGGTGACAACGGAATGTGAAAGGAACATGGCAAGGGGTGATATGACAACTTGGCAATAGCTAAGCATTCTACCCAAAACATAGTTGTAATTGAAAGTAGGCATGCAATTGATAAAATAACTTCAAACGTAATTTGCAAATAATGGGATCAAGTATGCTCAAGGATTAAGTCGTGCATTGCTGCTCGTTCTTGATCTCGTACGCGTAGTCGTACTCAGGAGTAGCCTCCGAAGCGTCAACACCTAACGAGAAAATCCAATTTCAAAAGAACACCAATTAAGAACCAAACAAGAAATAACACGAGAGCATGCACAATCATGCATGAAATGCATCATGATCATACCCCTAATCCTAGCATGCATTAGAGAAGCACTGTATCAGCCCAGGTCCGGAGTATCCGAGCTCTAACCCGGAGTATCCGAGCCTACCCTCTCTTGTCCTCTAGTGCTAACTAATCCGGAATATCCGGGTTTAACCCCAGAATAACCAGGCAAACTGGACTATCCGGAGTATCCGAATGGAAGTCCGGATTATCCGAGTTGGGTTTTTCGGTTTCAATTGACTGTTTCATACTGACACATCCGGAATGTCTGGATGGAAGTCTAGACTATCCGGACTGGTTGTTCTATCCGAAAATGGCTATTGCACAAGGAGCTCCTATATTCCAAAAAGGTGACTTGGGGTGGTGCCTTACCACTTCTAGGGTGTTCTTATACTTGGTGGGAGGCCGGTTCGTCGACGGGATGAGAAATGGCCTCGCGGAATTGCTCGTTGTGCTTTCCCCTGGTATCAACTCATCCTCCTTGCTTGAGGAAGCAATGCCTTCTCTTGAGCTTGTAGTAGTGTCAACTCCTCCTCCTCAAGCTTGCAACACAACATGCACGACCCGATCATCGACAAGGAGATGATTTTCATGGAGAGGAAGATGGATGAGCTCCACATAACAAATTTTCAGAAAAAGGGAGAGTAAAGGAAGGATTAGAACTCACCCAAAACTTGGTGTCTCAAAAATCCATTTGGATGGATTTGAAGCTCTTGATCTTGGCTTTAAAATGGTGTGACATGCACAAGCCAAAACTGAATTTTTGGAAGGGTTTTGGAGGATCAAAAGAGAAGAGTGTGGGAGAGAGTGAGAGGGTTCTTGCTCTCTCCTTGTGCAGAATTTTCAGGTGGGGGCTGAGCAAATGAGGGCTTGGAGGAGACTCCAAGGTGGGAAAAGTATATATATGGCTGCCCCCTCCACCACTTACATGTGGGCCAAAGTCCCACATGTCATAGGAAGGTAAGGAAGTGGGTATGTAGTAGGTAAGATGAGAAAAAGTAGATTAGGTGTGCAGAATTTTCCTCTCTCTCTTACTAGTGGGGTCCTCATGTCATAGGGTATGGGCAATGCAGCATGGGTATAAGTAAGTAGTAGTTTTTAGTTGTCATGAACCTTAGAAATTCATACTAATCTAACTAAAATGATGCTAGCATTTATAAAATCTTAATTAATTGTTGATTATGCCACTAACATGAATGTTATTGTAACACCCCGGCATTTAATACGCCTGAATGCTACCAAACATAAGCTAAACAACATCTAAATACCATGAATTAAGGTAAATTATAGCAAAGGAGTAAATGCTAAAACCCAAGATTTCGGCAACATCTCCTTTGTTTTAACATGATTTGAAGGAGCAACAACAGCATAGCAATATAAGGCAATATGAGAGACAATTAAAACAGCAATAATTAACGACTTAGCAACAATATAAGTCTAGTTTCAAGCACTTAATGTCTCAAAGAGTCAAACGAACAATAAGACTCTCATATAGCAAAGCTAAACCTTTAAAGCAATAATCATCACATGCAATTTATTATCAAAAACTAATTGAATGACTTGTGGAATCAAATGAGTGAAGCTACGTGCGGAAGTGTGTCTATTTCCCTTCCCCGCATGCCGGTCTCATGGTACCTAAAAGAACAAGAGAACACAAGCATGAGTTCGAAACTCAGTAAGCACTACAAGAAACAGGAAAAAATTTGTGGGTTTTTTTAAATTCGTGGGCCAAAAATAAACCCACGAATTTATATATTGAAATTCGTCGCATTAAAAAAAACCCACGTATTTAATTAAATTCGTGGGTACCAAAAAAACCCACGAATTTATACTTTAAATTCGTTGGTTTTTACATCACAAGACGAATTTATTTAAATTGGCTTACCGTCTGCCCACGAATTTAAGGGTGTGGTTTTAACCTCTGTCTCTCTCTCTTCGCTCGTCTCAGCCACACCTGCGTCTCCTCTCTCTTCGCGAGCCTCTCACCCACCGCGCCGCCTTCCCCGCCCGCCGCCCCGTCGCTTGCCAGCTGCGCCGGCTGACCACCCTAGGCCGCCCGCCCCTCGCCCACCGCCCAGCGCCGCTTCGCCGTCCCCGTCGCCCGCGGCGTTCTGTGCCGCTTCTATCGCCGACCACCCCAGCCGCCGCCCGCCGCCCACTCGCGCCAGCGCCGCCGCCGTCCCGTTCGCCACGCCGGCGCTCTGAGCCGCCGCCGTGACCACCAGGCGCCGCCCCTGTGTCGCCGCCCCCATTCTCCTGAAGTATTAACAACTATTATTTCTTATTTGGTAGTAAGTCTTATTTGCTCATTCCTATTATTTTGCATTGCTCTAAAATCTTTTGAATTGCTATGATTGAACACCTTATTTTCTAGTACAAGGTGGATCATTGCAGTTTCAAACTGACATGACTAACAATTAATCGATCATCCAGTTGCTGACAATAAACCAAACAAATTGATTCATGTGTGACTAAGAAAGACCTGCCGGCAGGATGGATCCAGTTCAAACGATTCATGATCTGTGTGTGATTCATGATCTATGTGTGACTTACTAAGTGTCTTTTTTGAATAAGTATTTTGATAAGGATCCAGTTCAAACGAAATAAAACTAGTTCCTGTGTGTTTATTTTGATGAATAGAACCTGATTGTACAAAAATACTTAAGATGTATTATTGAACTGTTGCCGTTCCTCCATATGTGCTAGATGTGCTTTAGATGTTAAAGCCTAGTCCAGAGACCCTCTCCATAATATGTACTACTATAATCAGCCTAGGAATGTTTACCAAAGTATAGACTATCGCATTACGAAGAATTAATCTTATTTGTGTTCAGCCTAATTAGTCTTGAATTACCACATTGATGTGTTGTGTTAATCTATTTATGTGCTTTGTTTCCTTGTCAATTCTAAGTGGTGTGTTCAACTTATTGATGTGTTATATACATCTCGCTTTAAGTCAAAGTCGTTTTTGTTCAGTTAGGCATGTGAAAGCTCCATGTTTCAATGGCTGCTTTCAGAAGAGCTCTTGACAAAATTGTTCTAGTCAATGTGCACTACAAGAAACAGTGAAAAATTCGTGGATTTTTTAAAATTCCAATCTTCATCATATCTATTGTTTCTGTTCTCAATTCATATGAAGAAAATGTCTTGGTATTGCGCTGTTTTTTTGGCAGAGAGAAGAACTCGACTTGCTTGAACAACATTAATTTAGTAAGACCATTAGTAATTATCTAAACTCATTGCCTATTAGGCCATCACCAACATGGATTAAAAGAGTACTAAAGATTATCTACTAGTATGTTTAGTTGGGATAACCTTATGCTCGAATTTGCCCTTCATTTTAATTTTGTGATGATTCAATGGTATTCTAAAGGGAAAATAAAATTAAAATGTACTGAGCTATTTTTCTAATATCAAATTAGGATGCTCACAGAGGAGTTTTGAATGCTCCAATGGAGCATTCTTTTCATCTCTATGATGAATTACCAATCAGATAAGCCTAAAAGTCTTTTTTAGGTTAACCCAGCTTTTAAGTTGTGAATTTACAAGATGGATAATGTACCATCTCCTCGTATAAGCTTCAATTTGGAGGTGGGACTTAATCTTATGAGGATAGTCAGGAAAAAAAATCCATATATGTGACTTAAACCTTTTCTTAAGCTTATAAACTCAGTAAGCCCAAGTTAGGCTAAACAGATCTTATCTGAAAAACATGTGTTAGTGTTATTTAATTACATTGGCCATGTAATTGAGTTACTATGCTATGCTCATCATCTAGCTGATCTATATATCATATTTTTTTTGTATTTGCACAAGTTGCACTTATCTGAAAAACATGTGCTCGTTTGAAGTTATTTCATCTCATTTTAGATATTTTTATTCTCTCGCTGCCATTGTATATAACGTTAGATTTAGGGTTTGCGTCGAACAGTAGAGAGCCTAGGCGTCACCCGTTCGGGAACGGCGCATATCACATTTACTTGTGATGTGCGCGGTTCCGGAATTGTCCAGCGTATTTTGGATAGCCCGAGAATGTTGGTTGTTGCATGGGACCTGTGACGTGTCAGCGATCCGAATGTGATTTTGGCCACATAACCATGTTGTTCTCCGATGCACCAGCATCAGGCGTGCGTTTGGTTATGCTACCGAAATTTCGTTCGGTTCGTAGCGCACGTCACAGGTCGCATGCAACGGCCTCCATTCTTGGGTGGGTTTAGAACACATCTTTCCTAACAGGGTTGTCTTTGTCACCTAAGCCACGGTTGTACGTTGACATCATTTCATTTGTTTAGCTTTGAGAATGGGTGACGATCGAAGGGCGATGTATGACGGATGGAGGAGTGATGGGGGGCACTCAAGGGAATGGGGGCAGATCACGGATGCTTTCTTGAAGCAAGCATTCGCTCGAGGAGCTGAATATGTGTATTGCCCGTGTACCCTCTGCGAGAATAACAGCTACTACAGCAAGGATATAGTGCAGTATCACATTTGCAAAAACGGGTTCATGCCTAACTATTTGGTGTGGCACCGTCATGGAGAGGCCGCAGGGCAGCCCATTGAGTCAGACCATGGGGACGATCATGATCGGATGGAAGAGATGTTGGATGATCTTGGCAGGGGGATTGAATTTAACTCTGGGGAGGGGTCACAGCCAGAGGAGGTTAAGGAATTCTATAGGCTACTTGACGCCTCGGATGAGAAGCTGCATGACTTGACCAATGTGACCGTCTTGCAGGCGGTTACACGGCTTATGTCGATCAAGTCGAAGTTCAACTTTTCGAACAAATGCTTCAACGCTTTGCTTGAACTTATGAATGATGTCCTGCCGCCTAACCACAAGATGCCAAAGGATTTGTACCAATCGAAAAAGTTGATGGCTGGCCTGGGGATGAATTACCAGAAGATTGATGTGTGCGAGAATAATTGCATGCTGTTCTGGAAGGATCATGACAAGGATACTCATTGTATGCATTGCGGTAAGTGTAGATTCGTTGAGGTGGTAGATGAGGAAGGGGTATCAGTGACTACAAAGGTCGCAACTAAACAGCTTCGGTACATGCCGATCACGGATAGGCTTAAACGGCTGTACATGTCAAAAGAAACAGCGAAACATATGCGGTGGCACAAAGAAGGTAAGCGTGAGGACCAAGACCCGGATATGATGGTGCATCCGTCTGATGGCGAGGCATGGCAGGCATTGGACCGATTTGATCCTGCATTTGCAAGCGACCCTAGGAGTGTCCGTCTTGGTTTGTCCACGGACGGTTTCACACCTTTCAGCACAAGCGCTAGCCCCTACTCTTGTTGGCCGGTATTCATCATGCCATACAATCTTCCACCTGAGATTTGCTTGAAAGAGGGGTTCATATTCCTTGCTCTTGTCATTCCAGGTCCTAAGCATCCAGGGAAGGATCTCAATGTGTTCATGCGGCCCTTAATTGACGAGCTGAAAAAGTTGTGGCAAGGAGAAAAGGCATACGACAGCGTTGCTGGTAGAGAATTTACCTTACGAGCCGCATACCTGTGGTCGGTCCATGATTTGTTGGCATATGCCATTTGGGCCGGCTGGTGTGTTCATGGTCGCCTGTGTTGTCCAATTTGTATGGCTGACTCTGATGCATTCAGGCTCACGCACGGTAAAAAGATCACATTCTTCGATTGCCATCGACGGTGGCTTCCGGCGAGGCACCCTTTTAGGAATGACGTCAAAGCATTTCGAAAAGGAAAGAAAGTTAAAAAAGGGCCGCCGAAGCGACTCACATGAGAGGAGATAGCTGAATGGCATAGTCGGCTTGAACGATCTACAGAAGTGGGTTTCACTGGCTATGGAAAGGAGCACAACTGGACTCATATTTCTTTTCTTTGGGAGCTGCCTTACGCGAAAGCTTTGATTCTGCCGCATAACATAGATTTGATGCACCAAGAGCGCAATGTGGCAGAAAGCATCATAAGCATGGTGTTTGATGTAACCGACAAAACCAAGTCAAATTGTGAGCTAAACCAAGTCAAATTGAGTAAATTGAGCTACCTTCACAAAACTTACTCAATTATATCACATTTAGGCAAATAAAACTCAATTCTGTCAAAGTTGAGCCAGACTTAGTCAACTTGAGCAAATTCAGCTATACGTGCAAAACTTAGTCGATTTTACGACACTTAGGCAACTCATGCTTAAACCTTGCACAAATCATCTCAATGTTTGCTAAGTTTGCGAATTGAGTTAACTTTGTTATTTGTGAGTCAAGACTAGTCAAATCCTGCAAATTGAGGTATTTATGCAATAATTATTCGATTCTTATCAAATTGATAATTAACATGTAAACCCTAGTCAAATTGAGGCATTCGTTCAAAACTCAGTCGATTCTACCACATTTAGCCAAATATAGCTTAAATCTTATCAAATTCATCTCAATGGTTGCTAAGTTTGCGAAACAAGGTAATTCTATCAATTGTGATCCAAACTTAGTCAACTTGACGAAATTGGCTTATTCGTGCAAAACTGATTCGATCCTAGGACATTTAGCACAAATCATTTCGATATTTGCTAAGTTCGACGATATGTTACTTGTAACACAACCTAGTCTTGAACTTGCAGGTTTTCTCGTCACGCCCAAAGACGCGTACTAACGATTTACATCATAGAAGACGTCATAGTCTCGCCCTCCGGCGGTGGTGGTAGCGCTCACAACTCCAACAACCCCGAGACATGAATTGCATTGTGAGCTGGATTGGTGTATTACTGTTGGACTTTATGACTTCGTCGTCGGATTTGTATTGTGATGGATAGATTGTAATGTGGATTGTAATGCGTAGTTTACAAATTGTCGTTGGATGTGTGATTGGTTATCTAAGGATCTGCTAGAATGTCTCCTTCTGGTTTGAGAGATTGATATATATATTATCACTGCAAATGTTTTTTTTGTCTGCTGAGTGGATGTCCTATTTACTAGAGAGGTCATGCCGAAATTTTGTACATTTCGGTGACTTAGTTATTCGTTGTGGAGTTTGATTCTTGAATCATGTTGGTAATACTCTTGAATTGTTCGTAATACTCTTGAATCTTGAGTTGTCGATATATATTGCGTTTTGATTGAATGTATAGATATTGATATTGAGTGTTTGATTGAATGTTGAGATGCATACCGATCGATATATATTGAGTGTTTGATCGATATAGATATTGAGTGTTTGATTGAATGTTGAATAAGTTTGATTGAAAGTTCGATCGATATATATTTGAGTATATATATTTGATCGATATATATTTGAATCTTGTGATGGACTTATTGTGATGTGTTGAATAAGATTGAATGTGAAGATGTTTGTGTTGAATGACATGAATATCGATCCATATATATGTGTGGTCGATATATTGAGTGTTTGATTGAATGTTGAATAAGTTTAATTGAATGTATTGAGTGTGATGCATATGGATATATATATATATATATATATATTAAGCGTCAGTTAAATTCGTGGGTTTCTGCCTGGCCCACGAATTTAAGTTAAATTCGTGGGTTTTCCTGGCCCACGAATTTAACTTAAATTGTGAGTTTTCTGGCCCATTTAATTTAACTTAAATTGTGGTTTCTTGGCCCACGAATTTAAGTTAAATTCGTGGGTTTTCCTGACCCACGAATTTACGAATTAAATTCGTGGGGCCAGAGAAACCCACGAATTTATCAGTTAAATTGCGGCCGTGCGAGAAACTCACTTAATTTAACTTAAATTCGTGGGCACCCACGAATTTAATTGATTAATTTCGTCGAGTTAAATTCGTGGCCTAAATTCGACGGTTTGCGCACGAATTTATAGTAAATTCGTGGGTTTTGGCCTAAATTCGTGGGTTTCTGGCCCACGAATTTTCCCGTGATTCCTGTAGTGAAGCATATTGCAATGGACAACAAGAACAATTACATGGCAATAATATCTCACATCATGTATATCATCTCATTCATGAACACATAACATTATCATCATCATTATGTATGCAATGCAATGCGATGCCCATGTCTCCTTGGAAACTCATACCAGTATGGTTGAGTACACACCCGTCGGTGTGCACCCTCTCCCCCTTCCATCCCAAAGATGGAGGGTGCCTACTCCTCGCTTCGGTTCACCGCGGTGAATGGAATCACGATGTAGGACTTACTCATTGGCTCTCTGGAATAGTCATAACTTTCTCACCGACCTTCCCCAGACTAGTTATGACTTTCTCACCGCCCGGGCGATGTAACATGCCATGTATGCAAATATGCCAACATCATAATTAACTTGTACATTAACACATGGCATCATAACATAGTAAACATGCTCATCATAACATTGGCAATCATTAAAGCATGGCAAGTGATCACATCATATAATCAATCTAATCTATTATCAACAAGTAACCTACAAACCGCTATCCATTACAATACACTTGCCTCAACCACAGGCAACGGATTGGCGGGAAGTAGAAGGCACTCCCGGGGTCACACCACCTGCACATAGGTACCCCACACTCACAATCATGTCCACGAAACAGTACGCAAACCCTCATCTACCCCGACATTGCCAACTACTCACAATACCCAAAAACTGAGGTTCTATACCGCCGGGACGGCAGCCTTCCAAAAGGCATAACTCAGGTTCTAGGACTCCGAATCAATTAAATGACTACATCCTCGCGTAGCTTAGGAAATTTCTTAACTTTTTCTAAGTATATGGAAAGACAGATTCGGACTCTAAAATTGATTAATCTACAAAATACTGAGATCTGTTACAATCACGTCACAGATTTTAACACGCTCGCTAAAACAGCCATAACTTTCAAACGGCTGATCGGAATTTAACGTTCTTTATACCCACTGAAAGGTATTGAAATTACCTACAACTTCTTCAACAGCCGTACGACCAAATTCGGACTCTAAATTGGCGAAAACCCAAACTCTAGGTCGACTGCTCATGCTACCCGAAACAAAGAACGTGGCAACTTCTAGATCTAATCCAATCTACTAAATTCCAGCACCACCAATTGATCTAAAAACATGATAATGATCCTTAGAACTGTAACACCCCGGCATTTAATATGCCCGAATGCTACCAAACATCGACTAAGCAACCTCTATATACCACAATTATAAGTAAATTACAGCAAAGGGATAAGTGCTAAACACCGAAATTTCAGCAGCATCTCCTTTGTTTTATCATGATTTGAACAATAGCAAAATATCACATGATATATCATAATGGAAAACATCCAAGGCAGCATCAATGGGTAATATAGCAGCACTTTAAGTCTACCAAAATGGAATTAACCATCTCATAATCTAATACGAAGTGAAGGATGTAATCAAGCATACAAACAAATCATAATCCTAGTTTCATCACACTAGAATCATGATCTCAACTCTGAAGGGTAATTATAGTCTAAATGTGTGGAAAATTATGTGATGAAGTGCTGCTAAGCCATTTTTCCTGCATGCCGGTGTCAACGTACCTAAAAACAATATAAAACACAAGCGTGAGTTCATCACTCAGCAAGTATATTGCAACGGTACAACCATAACAATTGCATGGCAATAATATCTCACATCATGTAAACCATCTCATTCATGAACACATAACATTATCATCTTCATTATGTATGCAATGCAATGCGATGCTCATGTCTCCTTGGAAACTCATACCGGTATGGTTGAGTACACACCTGTCGGTGTGCACCCTCTCCCCCCTTCCATCCCGAAGATGGAGGGCGCCTACTCCTCGCTTCCGTTCACCGCGGTGAATGGAATCACGATGTAGGACTTACTCATTGGCTCTCCGGATTAGTCATAACTTTCTCACCGACCTTCCCCGGACTAGTTATGACTTTCTCACCGCCCGGGCCATGTATCATGCCATGTATGCAAATATGCCAACAACATGATTAACTTGTACATTAACACATGGCATCATCACAGATAACTTGTGCATTAACACATGGCATCATTCACATAATAAACATATTCATCATATCAATGGCACACATTAAAGCATGGCATGTGAACATATCATATATTGAAATCTCAATCTCAATCAATCAAACAAACCGCAACCCGCTACCATTCCAATACACTTGCCTCAACCACGGGCGACGGATTGGCGAGATGTAGAAGGCACTCCTGGGGTCACACCACCTGCACATAGGTACCACACACTCACAATCATGTCCACAAAATAGTACGCAAACCCTCATCTACCCCGACATAGCCAATTACTCACAATACCCAAAAACAGAGTTTCTGTCCCGCCGGGAGAGCAGTCTTCCAAAAGGCATAACTCAGGTTCTAATACTCCGAATCAATTAAACGAGTACATCCTCGCGTAGCTTAGGAAATTTCCCAACTTTTTCTAGTTATAGGGAAAGACTGATTCGGATTCTAATGTTGTTTAATCTACAAAATACCGTGATTTGTTCCAATCACGTCACAGATTTTATCACGCTCGGTAAAACAGTCATAACTTTTAAACGGCTGATCGGAATTTAACGTTCTTTTATGTCCACTGAAAGATAATTACATTACCTACAACTTCTTCAACAGGCGACTGCTCATGCTGTCCCAAAACAGAAACGTGGCAACATCTAGATCTAATCCAATCTACTCATGTCCAGCACCACCAATTGATCTAAAATCATGATAAACACCCTTAGAACAGTAGCTACCCCAGCCCCAAGGAGTCCCATGGCCATACCTTCGCCCGACGACCAAAATCCCAATGAAACTCCTCCCAGATCGCTCCTCGCTCCTCACTCCAACGGATGGATCCACGAGGTGCAGGGGTGGGGAGGCCACCCTAGGGCAGCAAGGGGGTGGAGGAGAGGTGGTGGAGAGGTGGGGAGCAATGGGGCAAGGTAGGGGGAGGCGCACGGCTAAGGGAGGAGGGAGAGGGGGTGGCGGCTAGGGCACATGAGGGTGGGGAGGCGGCGTACAAGGGCATGGGGCGCAAGGGGGCAGGGGGAAGGCCCTTTTGCCAGCCCCCACACCTAATCCTAATCCTAAATGGATTCCCACTCCATCCCACCAAGGCCCACAATCCCCCCTTTTAGGCCCAAACTCCCCCGGAAAGGCCCAAAACCCCGGAAACGCTATTAACCTCCATACCCTATGGTTTTAACCTTAATTCCACATTTGATAAAGTTTTTAACCTCATCATGCTCAATAAATAGGGATACGACACTCCGTGGGGTCGCATCACTTCATAAGGCCCAAAAACGCGAGTAAACCTCAAGCCGTAAGGTTTTATTCTCTAATTTCACATTTTATAATGTCACACCACAGCGTAGTGTCACATTCTTCCCCCCTTCAACAGGAACAAACGACAAACGAGTTCCCAAAACCAACACTTAGCGAAAAAAAGTGTTGATCTAGCTCAACTAAGGGCAACTGCTCACAGTTCGACCTTCACTTCCATTCCCAAACAGAATCTGCGTTTCAACCACAAAGGGCTCCAACAACCCAAAACGCTCGAAACCTCACGACAAACACTTCACACTACTATCATAACCAACCTGTAACACCCCAAAATTTTGATTTTCTTAAATTCATGTGTGTTTTGGCACTTTGGTGAATTTTTGGAATTTTCTGGAATTTATTTGGATTTATTTGGAATTTATTTGAATATATTCCATTTGGAAATAATTAAAGAATTGGACTTTGCAAATAAAAATTTGTTGGAAATATTTTATTTGAGTCCAAAATGTTCCAAAATATTTTCCAGAATTTTTCTGGAATTTTTCTGAGTCTTTTGCTATTTTTAATGGATTAAATAAATTTCTGGAAATTAATTTGAATTATTTAATTGGTTTAATAGCGAGTGGGTTTGTACTGTTCCACCGACCGAGCCCGAGTCAGACTCGAGTTCGAGTCCGACTCGAACCCAACCGTGCCTAACCCTCTCGACCGTCCGATCAAGATCGAACAGCCGAGATTGAGCCACGTCACCCGAGCCCTAGCCCGACCGAGCCAGCCAGCTCGCCCGAGTCACACCCGAGCCCAAACCTTTGCAACGTTGGATCTTGATCCAACGGCTGTGCACGTGCCACATCACCCTCTACGTGTCACCGCCGGACTCCGCCGCCGCCAGTGCGTGGGCCCTCGTTTTCCGCGTTTTTCGCGGACGTCGAGGGGGTATTTAATGTGCCGCCGCCGCTGTCGGGTTGCCGATTTCCGTGCGCACCCGTAGCCCTAGCTCACGCCGCCCAAGCCACAGCAATTGCTCGCCGGAGTTGGAGGAGCGTTCCGCCGCGTTCAAGTGCTGATTCTGCCGCCGTCCGCCGTTCTCCGCCGCCGTTGAGCCCAGTTCCGGAACCGTGAGATCAAGCCGCGCCAGTGGAGACCCTTCACGTCGCCGGAGTTGCCCCGCAACGCCGTCGCCATGGTCGCCGTCCCTGTCTCCGGTGGGCCAGCGCCGTCGCAAGCCATCGCCGACCCTGAGCTCGCTCCACCGTCCGATCCAGATCCAACGCCCCAGATCTCGCCACGTCACCCCCGGTGAGTTCCACATTGAAATTCCCAGATCTAATCTCAACCGTTGGATCTAGATCCAACGGCTTAGATCGTGCCACGTAGCCATCACCGCACAGTACTAGATCCATTCTCAGCCGTTAGATTTAGATCAAACGGTTAGCGTTAACCCGTGTTGTATGCATTAGATGGAATCTTGACCGTCCAATCAAGATCGAACAGTCCAGATTGGCCACGTTCACCCCAAACGTGCGTCACCAGATCCAATCTGGGCTGTTGATTTTCGAATCAACGGCCGAGATCGCGCCACGTGGCTGGAAGTCTGACCGTCGCGGACAGCGCCGCGTGTGGGAGCGTGTCTCTGACACGCGGGGCCCGCGTGTCAAAGGGCCCACCTGTCAGCCACGCCGTGCGCGCGTGAACCCAGCCGCTAACAAGGCAGGCCCACACGTCAGTGAAGTCACCCATGACGTCACCAGTGGGTCCCACCTGTCGATGCGTGCCGAGTCCCCGCCGACGCCAAGAATGACGCCACCCCGCTGGGTCCCACCTGTCGCCTCACGGAGCCGTGGGCCGGTCCACTGTGACTCCGAGCCAAACCATGGACCACGTCCATGGACCAGCTGACGTCAGCCGCCCAATCAGGGGCTGACACGTGTCCCTGCAAACGCAATAAAAGAATTTCCGAAAAAGAAAATGATTTATTAATCCGAATTATTGAATTCAAATTGGATTCAAACTTCAAATGATTATAACTTTTGCATTTTAACTCCGATTCGAGTGATTCAAATTTCTAAATTTGTATAAAATTGAGATCTACCTAATGATGAATTTTATTTAATTTTTGGACAAAAGTTTTTCTCTGTAATATTATTTAATTGATTATTTAAACTTCAAAATGCTATAACTTTCGCGTTTAAACTCCGAATTTGACGATTCTAGTTTCTAAAAATTCATAAAATGATGTTCTCTCTGTTTATGAACTTTATTTGGATGTTTGGACAGTTTTTGTCTACTGTTTTATTCATTTGTTGCTATTTGCACGCGTTACGAGTAGACGTTGAAGTGCCGGAAGGATTCGAAGGAGAAGTGTTGACCCAGGAGCCAGCTCAGGACCAAGAGCAAGTACTTTTTGAAGGCAAGTTGTGCTTTGACCATGTTGATCCCATTTTGAAACCTATTTTGATTTAATTTATTGCATGCTAGTTCAATTAGAAAATACTTTATTTAGACATGGGAAATTAGATAAATGCCAATTTGTTGTATGACACCTTGATTAATTAAATATGTGCCAAGACCCCTTGTCATCCTAGTTGTGGATTACTAGATGGACACTACTAAATTGCCAACATGGGTTTTTAGACCGTTGTAGCATATTGCTTAGACCTGCTACGTGCTGATGACATGATTTTGGACAATCAAATGTTAATATTGACTTAATGATATATTGAACCTGTTTTGGTAAGGTATCATGTGATGTTGATGGCACGTGGTGCATGGTAATCAACTCGGCTTTGATAAATAGCTTTTGACCGGGGCATGTGGCAACGATGATCAGGAGGGCCAGTTGTGGCGTAGGGAATGTTGGTTTGGATCTTCGGGTAGACTTGCCCTGGTCACCCTAAGGACTTAACCTTGCAAGCCTTTGAACTGGGTCAAACGTGCAACCACATGTCTGTAATGGGACGGACCTAGTTGATTAAGTTGCTAATAACGTACCTGTGGGACCTCAGGATGTCAACTACACCCTTTGTGTAAGTTGAGCGGGAGGCGTCTGGCTGAGGCCAGGTACCCATCTAACGGTTGGTTGGCCTAAACTTCGCCTTAGCTAAGGGAAGGGTTAGTGTGCAAAACCGGAGAGGACCACTTGTATTGTTAGAAGTTTCCGAAAGACTTTGTTATGGGAACTCGCCTTTGTGGTGTTTGACTGTATCTTGTGGGTAAAATGCATAACCTCTGCAGAGTGTAAAATCTATTCGAATAGCCGTGTCCGCGGTATTGGACATCGCTCGGGAATTACAGTCAAGGGTTAGACTTTCACGAAAACAATTTGGGCTTGGAAATGGGTTTTGGTTTAAAGAATGATGTTGATGGAAATGTGGACAAAGATTGGGAAAGATGTTCACTAAACTCCTTGAAAAGTTATCGATCTTGTACTTGTTTCTATTGCTTTCGAATCTACTTATGTTTCTTGTCAAATGCTGTTTACTGCAAATATACCTTGAGCTATTCCTATGTATCAAGCCATGCATATAGTATATTAGCTTGCATTCTGTGCATGACTTGCTGAGTACCAAGTACTCACCCTTGCCGCAATACAACACCAGTTGAAGAGGAGACTACACCAGCTTTGGAGGAGGAGCTCCAAGAGGAACCGTCTACTTAGGGAGCGAGCCCAGTCAGTTGCCTGTGGTATACTGGATGGCGCCACGATGTTATTTTCCGCTGCTATTATTTCTCTTTTAATAAGTTTCGTCCTGCGAGGCGTATATTTGTAACTTGACCATAAGGTCAAGCAACCAGTTTGATTATTTGATCAAGAGTCTGGCATGACGCCGCAATAACTCTTTTGACCTTGGAGAAAGACAAACACATGAATAAATTGAATGCTTCTCCCCATAAAGCAATCAAAAAACTGAGCATCAAAGCTGGAAAGGCGACCAAAAGAAGCGCAACACTAGACTCTTCTTCTTCGTCTTCAACCAAGGAAGACAAAACCACACACCGCATACGGAACAATCCGCGAAAATCGAATACCAAACACCTTTTTTTCCTTTTGGTTTCAATCAACTAAAATCAAGAAAACCAACCAAGACCGACCGTTAGAACGGTAAAGAGCATTTGAAAGAATCCACCACAAACTCTTCTATTCGACGCCAGCCAACTACCCGGTTTTCGACAGAAAGGATAAGCACTCTTCTCCCACAGGGGTTAATAGTTCTTCGGTGATGGCGCTAACCGGCCACACCGTCAAATCACACCCTTACTATGAACAAAAAGAGGTGACCGAAACCCTTCGATACCACAACCCCACTCTATCTCAACAACAAGAACAATTCAATCATTTATCTCATTGACATAGCAACATGCATTATCAAATGAAGCATTCAACATCAAATCTTAAATACAACATTTAAGCGTAAAGAAACGATACCCATACCCTTTCCTACTTTGCATCCATTGTTTGTCAAATTTTAGATTAGTTATACCACTTTTGCAAGTTCTAATGTTGCTATCCTATGACAAAATTTTAGTTGAAACCTAAGCCATGTTTCTAAGTTATTCCACATCACATTTTAGTTGTACCTATAGCATGACACTAAAAATACACATTCCAAGGACCTACAGCCCGCCTCGATACCAATCAGAATACCTCAAAGATTTAATATGCCCGAATGCTACCAAACATAGGCTAAACAACATCTAAATACCACAAACTAAGGTAAATTACAGCAAAGGAGTAAATGCTAATACCGAAAATTTCGGCATCATCTCCTTTGTTTGTCCATGAATTGAAGCAACAACAATATGATCACAGGGTATAGTATAAAGAATGACATCTAACTCATCAATAATAAAGGTTCTAGCAGCAGTATAAGACTAGAATAAAGATTCCAACCATCTCATGAGGCAAACGAAGTAAATGAGGAAACCAAGCACACAAATTAACCATCACAATTTAATGGAAGGAACATGTCATTGTTTATATGTGTGATGCTAAGTGATGACGTGTGACTAGCTCCCTTTCCCGCGAGCCGGTTTCATGGTACCTAAGAAAAACAACATAACACAAGCGTGAGTTCATCACTCAGCAAGTATATTGCAATGGAACAAGAAAATACATTCTAATACCTTCATCACCACTTTTCACATACGACATCATACACATCTCATATTCATAGCGTAAGCATATCATTGACATCATCATATATCATCATCATATAACACCCTCATATAATGCAATGCAATGCGATGCACATATCTCCTGGAAACTCATACCGGTATGGTTGAGTACACACCCGTCGGTGTGCACCCTCTCCCCCCTTCCATCTCGAAGATGGAGGGTGCCTACTCCTCGCTTCCATACACTGCGGTGGATGGAATCATTATGTAGGAATTACTCATTGGCTCTCTGGAATAGTCATAACTTTCTCACCGACCTTCCCCGGACTAGTTATGACTTTCTCACCGCCCGGGCCATGTATGCAAACATGCCAACATCATAAATAACTTGTACACTAACACATGGCATCATAACATAATAAACATATTCATCGTATCATTAGCAATCATTAAGGCTTGGCATGTAAACATATCATGTATTCAAATTCAATCTCAACCAATCTAGCAACTACAACGCGCTACCCATTCCAATACACTTGCCTCAACCACGGCGACGGATTGGCGAGAAGTAGAAGGCACTCACGGGGTCACACCACCTGCACATAGGGACCACACACTCACAATCATGTCCACAAAACAGTAAGCAAACCCCCTTCTACCCCGATATCGCAAACTACTCGCTAAACCCAAAAACAGAGGTTCTGTCCCGTCGGGACAGCAGCATTCCAAAAGGCATAACTCGGGTTCAAAGACTCCGAATCAATTAAAACAATACATCCTCGTGTAGCTTAGAAAATTTCCTAACTTTTTCTAAGTATACGGAAAGACTGATTCGGACTCTAAAGTGGTTTAACCTACAGAATACCGTGATTTGTTCCAATCACGTCACAGATTTTAATACGTTCGGTAAAACGAGCATAACTTTCAAACGGCTGGGCAGAATTGGACGTTATTTATACCCACTGAAAGGTATGGAAATTACCTACAACTTCTTCAACAGGCGGCTGACCAAATTCCGAGTCTAAATTGACGAAAACCCAAGCCCTAGCTCGACTGCTCAATCTGCCCGAAACAGAGAACGTGGCAACTCTAGTTTTCTCCCAAATCTACCCATGGACAGCACCACCACTTGATCTAAAAACATGAAAATGACCTTTAGAATAGCACCTATACCCAAACCATAGATCAACCATGCCATACCTCTCCAAGAAGATCCGAAACCAATGAAGTCTTCCTTCCCGCCGGCCGCTCCTTCCTCCCGATCCGCGACGGTTCGCCGGAGATTCCCGAATTCTGGCGATCCTCCGAGCGGGACAGCGAGGAACACCACGAGAGAGGATGCCATAGGGCTGCTAGGAGAGGTGTGGGTGGCTTGGGAAGGGAGGGGGAGTGGAGGCGCCATGGGGGAGAGGAGATGGGAAGGGAGGCCAATGGGGGTGGCGGCTAGGGTTTCATGGGGAGGGCGCACAAGGGGCAGGAGGTGGGGCGCATGGGGGCCTTGTGCTGCCCTCCTCCCCCTCATGGGCCAAAGCAACCCTCCCTCGGCCCAAGTGGGGTCCCCCCCTAAGGCCCAATTCGCCCCGGAGAGGCCCAAACTCCCGAAAACGGCCCGGAAAAGCGATTAAACTGCATAGCATAAAGTTTTATTCTCTAATTTCACATTTTATAATGTCACACCATTCCGTAGTGTCACATTCGTACTGCTAGGGGTAGATCACGTAGTACTGAGTAGATCTATTAGCAACCGTTGGATCTAGATGCAACGCACCAGATTGAGCCACGTAGCCCCTTAACCGCACTGTCGACGATTGATTTCGCCGGCAATGAGATTTGTGATTCCAGGGGATTCGTGCGGGATCAGAGCTTGATGGTAACACAGGATGCGAGGGCGATCTCTTTATAGACAGGTTCGGGCTCTCACAGAGGAGAAAATACCCTAGTCCTGTGTTCTTAGATATATGAGCCTGATCCTTTTTTCTTTCCCCCCTTTATATACTAGGGGAAGGATATGCCACAAAATGGGCGCCACCTGGCCCTGAACATGGTGGCTTCATGAGTACGTACTTTGTCTCTTATCGACTGCGCCCCACTACGTCCAGGGGATGCGGTCGTGCCTTCCCCGACCAGCGCCTGCCACTCCGCCAGGTTCCGGCGCCTGCAGGCTCTGCCGATATCAGGCCGCATGCTTCGCTTTTGATGGGTTGTTTGGGCGTGGCACGAAGCTTCGCTGAAGGATCGGCGAGCTGCCTTGGGGAATAAGTCGGGCCATCCCCCGGGCCCATCATGGCGCTTCCCGGCTCTGGGCCTACTGCTCCGCCTTCGGCCCAGTCGGGTGTAGGCCCCACTTGCGGGACCCCCATCTTAGGCATCCCACAGCAGCCCCCAAGTGCTTTAGGATCAGATTTCCTCCTCTTATCCTGTCATAAAGATTTTATGGGAAAAAAGATCGTAAAGAACTTGTTAAGTAAGGCCACCGTGGTTGGTTGGCTCGGGGCCGAGTGGTACCGTGCCGTTCACGGTCTTGGCGATCGGCTTGCAAAGCTCGACCGACCCTCATGGGGCGTACCTTGAATGAGTTGTTTGGCTCGTGGCGAGTGGCACCGTGCGTTCGCTCTTGCGCGCAACCGGCTTGTCGCCACCGACCCTCATGGGGCGTACCATAGTCTTTTGGCTCATGGCCGAGTGGTACCAGCGCTCGCACGGTCTTGCAAAGAATCGCTTGTCGCTCAGTTGACCCTCATGGGGCGTACCATAGTCTTTTGGCTCGTGGCCGAGTGGTACCCGCGCCAGTTTACGGTGCGCGGCAATTGGCTTGTCGCTGAGCTGACCCTCATGGGGCGTACCATAGTCTTTTGGCTCGTGGCCGAGTGGTACCCGCGCCCGTTTACGGCGCGCGGCAACTGGCTTGTCGCTCAGCTGACCCTCATGGGGCGTACCATAGTCTTTTTGCTCGTGGCCGAGTGGTACCCGCGCCCGTTTACGGCGCGCGGCAATTGGCTTGTCGCTCAGCTGACCCTCGTGGGGCGTACCATAGTCTTTTGGCTCGTGGCCGAGTGGTACCCGCGCCCGTCTACGGTGCACGGCAACTGGCTTGTCGCTCAGCTGACCCTCGTGGGGCGTACCATAGTCTTTTGGCTCATGGCCGGGCGGTACCCGCGCCCGTTTACGGTGTGCGGCAATCGGCTTCCAAAGCTCGATCGACCCTCATGGGGCATACCTTGGTCATATAGAGTAATGCCTGTGCCCATTGATGGCGCACTGCTTCAGACTCTCATGGAGCGCATTCTCAAGATCGTGTTAGTAAAAATCCTCCCACGATACCCGATCCCGCTATACAGCAGCGACCGGCAGTTGACCCCAAATTATGGAGCATACTGCTGGAGGATGTTCGGAAAATGCCCAGCCCCAATCTTCGGTGGCGGCCGTCGTTCAGGCCCATCATGGGGCGCACTTTATCCCAAACTTCGAACCAGACTTGACACCTGGTCGCGTTTTGCGTGACACAGCTCTTGGCCCAACATGGGGCGTGCCCTAGATCTGGCCCAGAATCGAGCACGGAAGCCCTTGCTTTTCCCGCCGTAAGGCGAAAATTGAGGCTCATTTCTTATAAATGAGGAAAACCTTGCTGGGGTAAAGACATCTTTGCCCCTCCCCCACCACGGCTGAGAAATCTTCGAATCTCCTTTGGCGATCTGGGCGACCTAGGGTTTCTAGTTTCGTGCCCAAGACTCTCGGCGGTTGCTCCCATAGGGTCTCCTTCATCGAGATGTCTTCTTCTTCTTGCTCTTCTTCGTCGTCGTCGGAGGATGGCGCTGGTCCAGCGAACACGGGGTGGGAGACCTCCATTACTACGGAGTCCCGCCTGGAGGAGCTGGTCGCGGCTGGCGTTATCCCTCCGCTGGAGTTGATCTCCGCCCGTCCCGCCGTAGGTGATCCTTACCCCCTACTCCTGGATAATGAGATCGTGGTCTTCGAGTCCTTCTTTTGGCAGGGATTTAGCGTTTCAAGGAGCGCTTTTTTCCGAGGCCTCCTTCACTTTTACGAGATTGAGCTGATCAATTTGAATCCCAACTCCATTCTTCACATTGCTCTCTTCGTTCAACTTTGCGAGGCGTATCTTGGGATACGTCCTCATTTTGACTTGTTCCGCTCCCTCTTCCTGCTCAAGCCTCATCCGAACCGGGCTACTCCCAACGTCATTGGGGGCGCCGGACTTCAGCTGCGAGAGGGCTTGAAGAAACATTACTTCGCCATTCCCCTCCAGACTTCCCTTAAAGGTTGGAGGCGAGAGTGGTTCTATTGTGCAAATGTTGATCCTTTTCTCGCCCCTTTCACTGGCCGCGCCCCTAAAGCTTCTCGATGCTGGAGTGATGCCCCAGATGGCGGCGGGTTGAACCAAGTCACCGAGCTTCTGGCGTGGACTAATGATCTGAAGAGTCGGGGGCTATCAGGCCCCGGGATCGCGATCAGCTTTGTGAAGCGCCGGGTGCAACCCTTAAAGGAGAGAATCCACTTGGGGTTCCAGTATGGCGGGACTCAGGATCCCACCTGGGATACAAGCACGTCCCTATCGAGAGATGCATTGGCGGCGCGGGTGGTTGACTTCTTCGCGCCTGGCACTGAGATTACCAACAGGGGCTGCCCTCACAAATTTTCGGCGGCAAACCCTCCCCCTCCTGTGAGTGTCCCACTCTCTCGAGAAGCTGTCCCATGATTTTTGCCTGATGTGTGATTCTGACAACGTGCAATCGTTCATCTTTCAGGAACGTGAGTCCTTATTTTTTGACGCTCCGGTCGTCGGCCTCTCTCGGCTGAGGAATGTTCAGGCCAAGAGAGCGGCTGACACTTCGGCCGATGAGCTGCGCTAGCAATCGGCGGAGGAGGCTGCTGATCCCTCGCCGGCCGGGCCTTCGACCTCCAGTGTCCCCGGGTCACAAGGCGCAGAGCCGCAGCCCTCTGTCTTAGGGGCAGCCCCGATTGCTGGTGTCGGGTCGGGCTCCTCTCCAAGCGGTGCTGGGACTCGGATGAAGCCTGGGATGAAGTTTAAAAAATCCAGGAGGTATTCTTTCGGGCAATCCTTGTCTTTTTGTTCTTACCTGCGCTGAGACGTTTCCTTTTTGTCAATTCAGGACTCCTACTATGGACATCACAGTGGAGGGATCTCCTGAAAAGGAGCCCCCGGAGCCGGCTTCTCCAAGGGGGACCCCCCTCGTCGGCTAGGTCACCGTCTCCTTCGGTAGCTGGGGCGTCGCCACCTCGTGCTGCTGGCCCGACCGCTAAGCCGTCGAGTGGTCCGGCAGTCGATGAGCTTGACCCGGCGTCACCTCCCGAAGTGGAGGAGGTGCATCGAGAGCCACCACCGCTCGGTTCTCTGTCGAAGCCCCCGAATCGGACCGTGTGGTGCGAGGGGGGTTCCGACTGGAAAGGGATGGAGGAGGACGAGGAAGCGGAGATAGCGGCTCTGACGGAGCTTTACGAGCTCACCATCAGGTGTAGCACGCTCGTTATGGTGAATTTTCTGTCTTTCTTTAGTCTGTTATCATCAGGGAATGCTGGCCCCCACCTGAAACTCTGCCATGTCGCCTAGGACATGGGAGAGCGCTCGGAGCAGAGGTCGCGGTTTTTTCGGAAGGTGCTCCCCAAGCTCAAGGAGCACCAGAAGTATCAGGACAAGGTCAACGAGATCAACGACGACAGATGGAGAGAGGTCCACGGGCTGGAGACCCAGTGCATGACGCTCCGAGAGGCAAAAGTGGAGCTTGAGCATACGCTCGAAGGTAAGATTCCTCCCTGGGTTTTTTATGGACACTTTCTTAAATAGCTGGAAAAAATGACGGCGACCTCGTGTTTCAGAACGCGACTCGACCATCGCTGAGTTGAGGGCACGACTGGAGGCTTCAGAAAGCTCTAACCTCGAAACTGGAGCTGGCTTGGAGAAGACACAGCGAGAGTTGGAGGGTAAGCTCCCTTGGCTTGAATTGAACGTGCTTGGCGCTGGGTGTGTTCTTTAGCGGCAGCTTGGCTTTGGTGCAGAATACAAGGGGAAGATAGCCGCTGTCGAACGAAGCCACACGGAGCTACGCGTCGCTTGCGAGCCAGTTCTGCATCTTCTGCGTATCGAAGGAGCTGAACCAGGCCAGGAGGATGACGTCGTTTCGCTTCTCTCGGATGGAGCCGACAGGATCAAAGCTTATGCAAAGGAGTCGACGACCATGAGTGCGAACCAGGCGTTGGCGGTGATCAAATCTCACTATCCAAGGGTTGACCTTGAAGCTGTCAAAGAGGGTTTCGCCTGTGATGAAGACAAAGCCAACGCACTGCTCAAAGAGGTCTCCGGTACATCGTAGGCCTTGTTAGAGAATCTTGAATTTTGACTTTGAGGTACCCCTTCGTGTCAAACGTTGACTCTTGTGTAAGGCGCTGTTCGAAGTTTTCATATGACTTGCCACATTTGTACTTTGTCGGGTTAAATAGCTTTTGCTACCCTTCTGGCCGAGTGCTTCTGCCCTCGAGCGTCGGGACTTTGAGTAGCACTCGGGACAGCATTTGCTACCCTTCTGGCCGAGTGGTTCAGCCCTCGAGCATCGGGACTTAGTTTGTGACCTAGCCTTCTCGCCCCAGGCACGCCCCAATGTCCTCGTCCTCGAGCGTCGGGAACCACGTTGCTGCTTCCTGGCTGAGTGGTTTAGCCCCCAAGCTCATGTGGTCACCTTCCGCTTAATTGGGCCCACTCCGCGGGAAGGACAACTTAATTTGAACCGCGCCTGACACGTGCCTGGCGATATGTCCCTTCGTTCCGTTCAGATTACGTCGAAACGGTGCCTAACACATGTTGATCTTCTTCATGATTCGAGGACATTGGCAGCATCGCGGCGTCGCTTCATCTTCTGTGTCTTTAAATGGCGTCGCCTCGACTCTGGAGCCATGCACGGCCTATAAATGGGACGTCACCGCTCCTGAGCGATCGTCCCTCTCTTCGAGTCTTCTTCCCCTCCTTCCTCCCAGCTTTCCTCCATGTCTAACACGAGGAGGTTTGTTGGCCCCTACGCGGCGTTTTTTCGCCAGCGGTTCTTCGGACTGCTCCACAGCTGGGAGGAGGCGGAGTCCTGGGAGGAACACGACTTCGCCATTCTGGAGGCGGAAAAGAGGACGGGGCCGCCAGGGACACCGCCTCCGTGGCCGCCTTGCTGGAGGTGGCCCCGGGGCTCCACGAGGTGGCCGAGATTATCACAGAGATGGTCGGGTGTGAACGCCGCGACGACCTAACCGTTAGGGCTCTCGTCCACCTTATACCACCCCTTTGGGTGGTCGAGGACGAGATCAGGGCGGCACTGGGTCGTGCGCACTGCCTCGACTCGACGACCCGCCCCGGCCTCCCAAATGCAGACTAAGAAGAAGAAGAAGAAGCAGCTCCAGCCCACCAAAGAAAGAACAATAGCAGTGGTAGCAAGATCTGCGGCAGGAGCCGCCCTTCTTTTTTTTTAATACGAGAAAATGAAAAAAGTTAGTAATGTAAATTACTGTCGTTATGGAATACTAATTGGCACTCTTTTGCTCCTCTAAGTTTGATCGTTTTTCTTTGAGTAGTTTACACTAGTCGACAACCCCAGCTCCTGCAGCGAGGTGCTGGAGGGCCGAATTTTCATCGACTGCAGTCTAGTGACCCCGATCTCTGTTCAACGAAATTCCTGGAGTATCGATCGTTATTCCCGAGTGGTTGGTAGCTTCTTTTAGCCTATTCTTTTCTAACTCGTGCGCTAGTACAGACGTTCGGATATTGCCCCTTGATGCGATCTCATATCGAACGTGCATCTTCGTGTATTCTGTATCGGCACGGCTCGGATCAAACGATACGCTAGGAGGGTGATAACCACTCGGGATTAATCGGGTCACTAGTCAAAACTGATCAAAGTACTAGACAATTGGGAGCTTTATTTAATGCATGGGAGCGAGATACATAACTTATGCGTAGAAGAGACGCAGCTGTTCAGCGTTCCAAGTATTCGCCAGGACATCGCCATCTTCCCGTCTGAGTCGATAGGCACCCGGCCGGACCGTCTCCTCCACAATGTACGGACCTTCCCAAATTGGAGAGAGCTTGTGCTCACTTTTCTGGTTCCTCCTGAGGACCAGATCTCCTTTTGAAAAGACTCTACTTCTGACATTGCGAGAATGGTAACGCCGAAGTCCCTGGAGGTACTTGGCCGACTGGATGGGTGCAACGTTTCGAGCCTCCTCGAGTTGATCAAGCTCTACCATTCGGCTCCCCTCGGACTCGGCTTCCTTGTAATTCCGAACCCTCGTGGATTTGAATTCTAGTTCAGTTGGCAGAACCGCCTCTGCACCGTAAACTAGGAAAAAGGGAGTTTGCCCAGTTGCCTACCGGGAGTGGTTCTGAGTCCCAGTACCGACGGTAACTCTTTCACCCATCGGGCAGCGTATGGTTTGAGGCGATCGAAGACCCTGGCCTTGAGGCCCTGGAGGACTAAGCCATTAGCCCGCTCCACCTGCCCATTGCTTCGTGGATGAGCTACCGAGGCGAAGCAAATCTTGATTCCGACGCCTTCGCACCACTCTTGAAATTCTTCACTCCTGAATTGGGTACCGTTGTCTGTAATGATCCGGTTGGGAACTCCGAATCTGACCACGATATCCTGGAAGAACTCCATGGCCTTAAGCGCAGTGATCGTGGCGACTGGTTTAGCTTCGATCCACTTGGTGAACTTGTCAATGGCTACGAAAAGGTAGGCGAAACCACCTTGCGCCTTCTTGAGTGGGCCAACTAAGTCGAGCCCCCATACCGCAAAGGGCCAAGAGATGGGGATAGTTTGTAGCTCCTGTGCCGGCAAGTGTGTCTGCCTTGCATAGAACTGGCAGCCCTCGCAAGTTTGAACGATCTCCTTAGCATCCATCACCGCGGTAGGCCAAAAGAAGCCCTGGCGGTAGGCTTTCCCAACCAAGGCGCTTGACGCCGCGTGATGGCCGCACATCCTCGAGTGGATTTCTTTGAGCAGGTCTCTTCCCACTTGTTCCGAAATGCACCGCCTGAGGACACCTGAGGTGCTCTTCCGAAAGAGCTCCTCGCCAACCACCACATAGGATTTGGCTTGTCGGGAGATGCGCTCGGCCAGAGCGGTTGCCTCTGGAAGTTTGTCCTTCAGGAGATAATCTAGATATGGGGCCGTCCAGTTGGGGTTAATGAGTAGGACTCCGGTCTCAGGATCCTTACTTGGCTCCCATCGTTTTGCAACAGTTGGTTCGTAAAGATCCTGGACGAAGATACCACTCAGGACCTCTGCCTGAGTGGCTCCCATTTTAGCCAACTCATCGGCTGCTTCTTTATTATGGCGGAGGACATGGACCAGCTCCAGACCGTCAAACTTTCCTTCCAATTCTCGAACTTGCTGGCAATACGCCGTCATAGTCTGATCGACGCACGACCAGTCCTTCTGTACTTGGCTCACCACCAACTTGGAGTCACCGCGAACCGCCAATCGTTGGATTCCGAGCGATGTGGCGATGCGGAGCCCGTGGATGAGCGCCTTGTACTCTGCGGCATTATTCGAGGCCGTGAAGTGAATCCAAAGGACGTACTTCAACCTATCGCCTTTCGGCGAGACGAGGAGAATTCCCGCCCCGGACCCGCCGAGCATGAGAGATCCGTCGAAGTGCATGGTCCAATACTCCGGCTCTTCTTTCATGCGGGGAGCTTGGGATTCAGTCCACTCGGCCGTAAAGTCGGCCAAAGCCTGGGACTTGACGGCGGTGCGTGGCTTGAACGAGATGTCAAAGGCTCCAAGCTCGGCCACCCACTTTGAGATTCTCCCAGTAGCTTCTCGATTATGGAGGACCTCTCCCACGGGGAAAGAAGTCACTACTGAAATCGAGTGCCCTTGGAAATAATGCTTCAGCATCCGCGACGAGATCAAAATTGCGTACAGCAGCTTCTGGACTTGAGGATATCACGTCTTGGATTCGCCCAGTACTTCGCTGACAAAATAAACCGAGCGTTGTACGCCGTAGCGGTGTCCAGACTCTTCCCGCTCCACAACTATCACAGCACTAACTACATGAGTTGTTGCCCCTATGTAACGCAGGAGAAGTTCACTTGGCACCGGTGAGACTAGGATTGGAGGGGTGGAGAGGAACACCTTGAGTTCTTCGAAGGCTTGCGGTGCCTCTGCCGTCCATTCAAAACGGTCCTGCTTCTTGAGGAGCTTGAAGAAAGGCATCCCCCGAACCCCCAACCGGGAGATAAACCTGCCAAGCGCTACCATGCAGCCAGTAACTTTTTGAACATCTTTCTGGCTGGTAGGTGGGGCCATCCTCATGATGGCCCCGATTTTCTCCGGGTTTGGCTCGATCCCACGATAAGAGACAATGAACCCGAGTAGTTTCCCGGAAGAAACTCCGAAAACGCACTTCTCAGGGTTTAGCCTCATCCGGAACGCCCTTAGACTTGCGAACGTCTCGGCCAGATCGGAGGTGAGACTGTCCTCGGTCTGTGTTTTAACCACTACATCATCCACATATGCCTCTACGTTGCGTCCGAGCTGATGGTGAAAACACATTTGTATGTCGCCCGATAAGTTGCGCCAGCGTTTTTCAGCCGAAACGGCATGGTGACATAGCAATATGCTCCGAATGGAGTAATAAACGAAGTCTTCTCACAATACTCCTCTCGAAGCCGGATTTGGTGATAGCCTGAGTAGGCGTCCAGGAAACTAAGTAGTTGAGATCCAGCAGTGGAGTCCACCACTTGATCGATGCGGGGCAGACCAAAGGGATCTTTTGGGCAAGCCTTATTGAGGTCGGTATAGTCAACACACATGCGCTAACTTTTATTCTTCTTTTGAACGAGTGCAGGGTTTGCCAACCAGTCGGGATGATACACTTCTTTGATAAAACCTGCGGCAAGCAGTTTTGTGATCTCCTCCCTGATGACCTCTCGGCGGTCTTGGGCGAACCGTCATAACCTTTGCTTGACCGGCCTGGCCGATTCATTTACGTTCAGCGCATGCTCGATCACCTCCCTGGGACTCCGGGCATGTCCGACGGCTTCCAGGCAAATACGTCTTTGTTTGCCCGCAGAAAGGTGACGTGCGCGTCCTCCTATTTCTTTCCGAGCCCTGTCCCGATCAAGGCCGTTTGAGCCAAATCGGACGGGTCGAGGGTAATTCTCTTGGTATCTTCTTCGGGACCAATCCCAGGGTTCGGCGCTTTGCGGGCAGGGACGCTTCCTTCTGGCTTGTCGGAATCCACCTCTTGCCAAATCCTCTCCCGACCCGCTCGCGCCTCCAGGGACTCGGCCATCTCGCAGCTCTCCCTGTCACAGGAAAAAGACTGCCTGATATCACCGCGTAAAGCGATAATACCACTCGGCCCTTGCATTTTCAGTGTCAGGTACGCATAGTGGGGCACTGCCATGAACTTGGCTAGCGCTGGTCTCCCCAAGATGGCATGGTATGTTGTCGCGCAATCAGCCACCTCGAAGCCAAGGTTCTCTGTCCGGTAATTTTCTCTTGCACCGAAAGTGACCGGCAGAATGATTTGTTCGAGTGGTGTCGCGGATGTTCCGGGTATGACACCGTGAAAAGGCAACGACCCGCGCTTAAGCTCCGACCGTGGAATTCCCATGTCGTCAAGAGTTTTGACAAAGAGGACATTGAGCCCACTTCCACCGTCAATCAATACCCTCTTGAGCTTGATGCCGCGGACAACGGGCTCCAAGACAAGCGGATATCTACCGGGGAATGGGACTCGATCTGGGTGATCCGAGCGGTCGTAAGTTATCGCAACCTCGGACCACCGTACGTATTGGGGGGTCTCCGGCTCTATTGCGTTGATGTCTCGGGCGGTGAGCTTTTGCTTCCGCTTGGACTCATACGCAGCCGAACCCCCAAATATGTAGTTAAGCTCGAGATCGACTTCATGATAGTCTTCCTCGGCTTCGGGGGGAGGCGGCTTGGCGGCATGTCCACTCGGACCTTGTCCAGCCTGCTTCTTGCTCTCCCGGGCAAATCTCTTCAAAGTGAAGCAGTCCGTGGCGGCATGTCTCCCCTTTGGATGAAAGAGGCAAAGCGAGTTCATCACCTTATCATACCCGTCCTCTTTGAGGGCGCGAGGGTGAGCAGGTTCAGCGACTGCCACTAGCTCTTCACCCTTGCGCTTCTTTTCCTTCCGCCGGGGGGCTCGACCTGATCCTTCCCCTCGTCATGCCGTTCCGCCAAGGCCTCGGAGGCTGAAGCGTAGCGGTCCGCTAGGGCGAACAGCTCACGAACCGATGTTGGTGGCTTCCGAGACATCTTCTTGATGAGATCAGGGTCGTTGACTCCCTTCTGGAAGGCAGCTATCACAACCGCATCCATGACATCCCGAACAGTGCTCTTCCTATGCATGAAGCGCTTGACGAACTCCCGGAGGGACTTGTTCCTCTTTTGGTGCAGCTGATAGAGGTCCCAGGGGGTGCCCGGGCGCTCGTACATGCCTTGGAAGTTTGAAATAAATTGCTCACACAGATCTCCCCAGGAATCTATAGAGTTCGCTGGGAGTCCAGTGAGCCAAGCTTGGCCTAGGGGCGAGAGGGTAACCGGTAAGTAATTTGCCATTACTTTTTGATCCCCCCCGGCAGCCCTAACCACCAGAGCATACACCTGTAACCAAGCCTCCGGGTCCCTCTCACCGTCAAACCTAGTGATGCCCTTGGGATTAAACCCATCAGGCCAAACCACTCGGCGTAGGTGAGGGGTAAACGCGCGAACCCCTTCTATGACCCCGCGGCAACCCCTGGGCGGTGATCGGCATGGAGGGGATCGCACCTGGCGTGCTTCGCGATCTCGTGGAAGGATGCCGTAATGTTCATACTCGTCGGCATGGCGGTGTTGCTCCTCCCTTTCTCGGTCACGGCGCCTGGCGTCGAGGTCAGAACGGAGGTCGCGGTTGATGCTGTGTCGCAAGTCGTCTCCGCGGGGAGGAACATGATGTCCCTGGCGGGGGGCTTCCCGACCTGACCGGCTGCTGGCCGTCTGGGTCCACGCCGGACCACGTGACCGCTCCTTTGCCAGCTGGTCGGTCTGGGCCTGCTGGATAGCTGCTGACGTCACCATGGCCTTTACTTCGGCCACGATCGGGGCGGCTGGATCGCCCGCCCCCAGCATAGGGTTCAAGGTATCCAGGAGCGTCTTGGAGGCGACGATATTCTGCTGTGGAGTACGGAAGACCGCTTGGTCCCCCATCTTGGCTTGCAGAATGTCTTCATTGACGCCACGGGCGCGGTCCCGCAGAGCACGCGCCCGCGCGTCCGGTTCTATTGTTCGGCCACCTTCCAAGTCGGCGGTGGCCGAAGTGTCGAGGCGTTGCTGCGAATCCGCCCGCGATCCCTCGATTACGCAGACTCTACGGAAATTCAAGCAACTCTCTACGCTTTCTTCTGACTCAGCCGGTGAGCTGGGAGAGCCTGAAGAGGATAGCTCCAGGCGCTCGGAAGTGCCGAGTGGTTTGGCGGTGAGAACCCCCACCATTCATGTCTCGGCGCCCATGAGTCTGACTCCCTAGCAGGACCGGACATTCGGTCCCCTACTCGGTGCTTTGGAGCACGAGACAGGGGGACCTCCTGATCGGCGCAGAAGTCGTGACGATGGCTCGCCGGAGACCTCGCCGTGCTGCAGCGCGGCCTCCTCAGAGAGGGAAAGGTTCCCGAGGCTGTTGGAGATGTAGGTCAGGCTTCCGAAGCAGAAAACCTGACCCGGGAAGAAGACTGTGGAGACTCCGCTCGTCGTAGCCATCAAGCTCGACGAAGATCTTGACACAATCCCCTACCTGGCGCGCCAACTGTCGACGATCGATTTCGCCGGCAATGAGATTTGTGATTCTAGGGGATTCGTGCGGGATCAGAGCTAGATGGTAACACAGGATGCGAGGGCGATCTCTTTTTAGACAGGTTCGGGCTCTCACGGAGGAGATAATACCCTAGTCCTGTGTTCTTGGATATATGAGCCTGATCCTTTTTTCTTCCCCCCTTTATATACTAGGGGAAGGATATGCCACAAAATGGGCGCCACCTGGCCCTGAACATGGTGGCTTCATGAGTACGTACTTTGTCTCTTATCGACTGGGCCCCACTACGTCCAGGGGATGCGGTCGTGCCTTCCCCGACCCGCGCCTGCCACTCCGCCAGGTTCCGGCGCCTGCAGGCTCTGCCGATGTCAGGCCGCATGCTTCGCTTTTGACGGGTTGTTTGGGCGTGGCACGAAGCTTCGCTGAAGGATCGGCGAGCTGCCTTGGGGAAGAAGTCGGGCCATCCCCCGGGCCCATCATGGCGCTTCCAGGCTCTGGGCCTACTGCTCCACCTTCGGGTGTAGGCCCCACTTGCGGGACCCCCATCTCAGACATCCCACACACACCATGCTAGATTAGATCTCAGCCATTGGATTAAGATCGTACGGTTAGATTCGACCACGTTATAGCGTTAGATGTAATCTTAGCCGTTAAATCCATAGTGTACGGCCTAGATCGTGCCACACGTCGAGCGCCGGGTCATGCCACGTCACCCCTCAGCGATGCGGTTAAACCCGATCGGATCTTAGCCTTCCGATTCGAATTGAACGGTCTAGATCAAACCGCGTAGATCCACTGTGGCGGGATTAGATCTAATCTGGACCGTCGGATTTCAAACCGATGGCCCAGATTGCGCCTCATGGCTAGAAGCCGAACCGGCGCGGTCAGCGCGGCGTCGCCTGGTCGTCGTTGACGTCATGCGTGATGTCAGCAGGGGACCAGTGTGTTAGTGGCCAAGCTCACCGTGCGATGATGTCACCCGTGATGTCATGCTGACGTCACGTGGGGCCCAGCTGTCAGCTGTCTCGGGCGGGCCATGCTGACATCAGCAGCTGATGTCACCCGAGTGGGACCCACGTGTCAGTGACAATGTTCCCGTGGACCAGGTCCACAGTGGACCAAAACCAAGCTGTGGAACGAGTCCATAGGCCAGCTGACGTCATACTTGCGCAATAATTCAATTTTTCTTTAGAAAATTAATTTGGCCGAAATTCAAAATCCACGCTGACGTCATGCTGACATCATATTTCGTATTTTTCAATAGAAAAATAAATGAATTAATTCGGTTTATTCTTTTAATTGATTTTTCAAAATTCAAACAGTTATAACTTTTGCGTTTTAACTCCGATTGAGGTGATTCCAATTTCTAAATTTTTTATAAAATTGAGCTCTATTTAATGGTGAATTTTATTTAATTTTTGAACATGAGTTTTTCCTCTATTTTATTTATTTGTTGTTTATTTATCGGATACGCGTAGACGTTGAACTGCCCGAAGGCTTCGAAGGAGAGGTTTTTACCCAGGAGCAAGTTCAAGACTAGGAACTAGTACTTTTTGAAGGCAAGTTATGCTTTGATCATGTTGATCCCACTTTGGGAAATTATATTGATTTAAAGTATTGCATGATAATTTAATTAGAGGCGATTTTAATTAATTCTGGGAATTAGCTAAATGCCTAATGGAGGTTTGCCACCTTGTTATATATAATTGTATGCCATGAATCTTTTGTCACCCTAGGATGTGGACTAACTACTTGGACATTATTAATTTGCCAACATGTGTTAATCTAGATCGATGTAGTGTGCTTAGCCCTGCTACGTGAATATGACATGATTTCGGAATATCATTTATTAAAATTGACTTAATGAGATATGGAACATGTTTTGGAAAAGCATCACGTGTTGTTGATGATATTGATGGCACGAGGTGCATGGTAATCAACCGGGGTGATAAAATGATTTAGACTAGGGCAAGTGGCAAGATTGTTCTGGTGGGCCAAGGTGTGGCATCGGGAACGTCGATTTGGTTTTGATAACTGGGTAGTCTTGCCCTGGTTAACCTAAGGACTTAACCTTGCAAGCCTTTGAACTGAGTTCATCATGCAACCACATGTCTGGAATGGGATAGACCTAGTTGAGTAGGTTGCTGATATCTTGCATGTTGTACCTCGGGGTGTCAGCTATACTTCTGTGTAGTTGTATGGGGAAGCGAACCAGAGCTGCGGCCAGATACCAGTCCAATGGTTCGTTGTCCTAAACTTCACCTTTGCTAAGGGAAGGGTTAGTGTGCAACAACCGGGGTGGTTCACTTTGTTGGCATACGGGTGAAGGGAATATGCCCTAGATCAATCATGGTGATGATTGTAACACATCTTTGTTCATGTGATTATGATAACTTTGTTTATCGGTTCCCTGAATAAATGTTGCAATTTTGTCCATTGGGTACATCCTAATTGTGAAACACATTGTCGAGTGACATTATTCTAAACGGGTCCCTGATCCATATTATTACGAGGAGCGGTGATGATTTGATCAGCACATGTATTGGTTGATGGTAATGTTTCATATACCATAGATATGGAGATATCAAACCAATAATGTGGACACATGTTGAAGAACATGGGTAGTCGGACAAGACCCACTCCAAGACGCTGTGAGTTGTTATCTCTTATAGTGCCATCAGCGTATAGTCTCGAGTGGTACGCCTATATGGTACTTAGACCTAAGATTGTCATGGATACCTAGCATGAAGACTTGTATGCTTTGGTATCATCAAACGCTACACCGTAATAGGGTAGTTATAAAGATGACTACTAGGTATGCCACGATACATCGCCAAGGGTGTGTTGATCAAGATGGGATTTGCTCCTCCTAGATAATGGGAGAGATACCTCTGGGCCCCTCGTGTGGATGGATAGGGAAAGCGCACAACCGTGCTAATATGACTAAGGAGTTAGTCATGGTTTGTATCCATCACACTGTTAAGTGAAGTGGTCGAGCTATCAAGAAGGGTGGCGCGCATCTCGCCTTGAGCTTGACTCGTATCGTGAGGCAAAGTGATCGTATGTGAGTTTAATCAACTCCAATAACTTCCCGGTCTATGACAGAAAGGATAAGCACTCTTCTCCTACAGGGGTTAATAATTCTTCGGTGATGGCGTTAACCGGCCACACAATCAAACCACACCCTTACTATGAACAAAAAGGGCTGACCGAAAACCTTTGGCACCACAACCCCACTTCATCACAAATATAGCAACTCAATCAAATCTATCATAAAGATAGCGTTATACATCATCAAAATGCAGCATTTAACATCAAAGCTTAAATACAATATTTAAGCGGATAGCATCGATACCCACACCCTTCCTACTGTGCATCAGAGTGTGTCAAGTTTTAAATTAGGTAGCCAAACTATTTCAGATTTTAAGGTTATTACCCTAAGGCCAAATTTTAACAAGTAAACCTATGCCATGTTTCTACTTTTTCAAGTCAATATTTTTGTTTACTCTAGAGTAATTTGCTACAATCACATTCCACGGACCTAAAGCCCGCTCTGATACCAACTCTAACACCCCAGTATCTAGTATGCTTGAATGTTACCAAACATAGACTAGTCAACATCTAAAAACCACAAATAAAGATAAATTACAGCAAATGAGCAAATGCTAACACCGGAAATTTCGGCAGCATCTCCTTTGTTTTTCCATGATTCGGAGCAACAACAAAATACCACATGATATATCATAACGAAAATCATCCAAAGCAGCAATAACAGGTAATAATGCGGCAATTTAAGTCTAGCATAATGAATTTAACCACTCCACGAACCAATACGAAGTAAAGGATGTAATCAAGCTCATGAACAACTCATAATCCTAGTTTCGTCACACTAGACTCAAGATCACAACTCCGAAAGGAAAATATTGTCTAATTGTGTGGAAATTATGTGATGAAGTGCCGCTAAGCCCCTTTTCCGCGTGTCGGTGTCAAAGTACCTAAGAAAAACAACATAAACACAAGCATGAGTTCATCACTCAGCAAGTATATTGCAATTATACCAAAACAATAACAACTCACATACATACTTAATGCCATTCACATAACCTGAGAATCAACTCATGAACTTCCTTTATGCTCTCATATAACACCATCATAAACATCTCAAATAAACATCTTCATATGCATTTCATAGAACATCATAATCATCTCATAAACCACTTCATTCATGCAATGCAATGCACATATGACATGAACATGTAAAGATTGGCATGAACATTTAAAACAATGAAATCATGATCGATATGAAATCATGTTCATCATGTCATAGGCAAACATCAATCATGGCATCATATCATAAAACATGTGTAAACTATCTCATATTCAAACATTATGGCTCCCTAAGCCGCAACCACTACAATACACTTGCCTTAACCTCGGGCGACGGATTGGCGAGAGGTTGAGGGCACTCCCGGGGTCACACCACCTGCACATAAGTACCACATACTCAAAACGTGCCCACAAAACAGTACATACTCACTCATCTACCCCGATTACGCAAACTACTCCGGAAAACGAAAAATAGAGAATATGTCCCCCCTGGGACAACAGACTTCAATCTATGATAACTTGAGTTCTAGGTCTCCAAATCGAGTAAACGAGTACATCATCGTGAAGCTTAGGAAATTTCATAGCTTTATCTAAGTATTGGGAAAAGCTGATTCGGCCTCTAAAATTGTTTAATCTACAAAACATTACGTTCTGTCCCAATTACATCACAGATTTGAACACGTTCGGTAAAACAATTATATATTTCAAACGACTGGGCAGAATTGGACGTTCTTGGTGTCCAACTAAAGCTACTGAAGTTATATACAACTTTCTCAACAAGCGGCCGACCAAAATCCGAATCTAAAATTTCAAAAACCGAGCCCTAAGCATGAGCGCCGAATCTGCCCGAGATCAAAACGATGGACATATTTGCAATTACACTAATCCCATCTAGGACAGCACCTATGCATCAAGATTAACCATGGAATTCACCATCTAACCAGCACCTACACCCTAAAACCAAGATCCCCAGGGCTTACCTCTTCTTGGCGAGATACTCTATCGACGAGCTTCGCCTCCTCGCGGCCCGATCTCCTCTCCAAACCCCGGGGATGCCTAAATCACCGGAATCGCCGGTTCCCCATGGATGGAGAGCTCCCAAACAGCGAGATCGCGTGGAGGGGGAGGCCCTAGGGCTGGCTAGAGGTGGGGAGGTGGCACAAGAGGATGGGGGCGCCATGGGGGAAGGGGGAGGACGCACCATGGGAGGGGGGTGGCGGCTAGGTTAGGGGAGAATGGGAGGGCAGCTAGGGTTAAGGGGTGGGGCGCCCAGGGCAGGGTGCTGCCCTCCTCTCCCACCTCATGGGCCAAAAAGCCCCCACCTATGGCCCAAGAAGGTCCCCCAAGGCCCGAGTTAGGTCCCCCAAGGCCCAAAATCCCGAAATCGGCCCAGAAACACGATTAAACTGCATAACGTAAAGTTTTAATCTCCGATTTCATATTTTATAATGTTTCGACCTTCCGTAGTGTCACATTCTCCCCCCTTAAACAGGAATCGACCCTGAATCCGAGACACGCCACAACACAAAACAACCAACACAAAGAGAACTAAACCTCACTGTGACACTATGGTTTGGTGTGACGTTATAGAAGGTGAAACTAGAGAATAAAACCTTTCGGCTTAGGGTTTTCTCGCGTTTTTGGGCCGGTTGAAGTGTTATGTCGCCACGGAGTGTCGTAACCTTATTTAACGTGCATGATAAGGTTAATAACATTATGAGATGTGGAATTAAGGTTAAAACTATAGGATATGGAGGTTAATAGCTTTTCCGGGGCGTTTTCGGGCCGTTTCCGGGGTTTTGGGCCTTCCCGGGGGAGTTTGGGCCTTGGTGGGCTTTGGTGGGATGGAGTAGGTCTCCATAACGGACTAGTAATGGGTGTGGGGGCTGGTAAAAGGGCTCCCCACCAGCCTTTTGGGCGTGCTCCCCCTGCCCTTGGGCGCCCCCACCTCCCCCTCCTAAGCCCTAGCCGCCACCCCCTCTCCCTCTCCCTCTTGTGCGCCTCCACCTCCCCCTTTGCCCCATTGCTCTCCACCTCTCCACCACCTCTCCTCCACCCCCTTGCTGCCCTAGGGTGGTCTCCACACCTTTGCACCTTGTGGATCCATCCGTTGGAGCGAGGAGCGATCCGCGAGGAGATCTATTGGAGATTCGTTCGTTGGGCAAAGGTATGATCATGGGGATCCTTGGAATTGATCTAGGTACTGTTCTTAGGGTGATTATCAAGTTTTTATATCAATTGGTGGTGCTGGATTGGAGTTCTTTGGGTTAGATCTAGACGTTGCCACGTTTCTGTTTTCGGGCAGATTCAGCAGTCGGGCTAGGGTTCGAGTTTTCGTCGATTTAGATTCTGAATCTGTCCGTACGGACTTAAAATAAGTTGTAGATAATTTAATTATCTTTCCGTGGACATAAAGCACGTTAAAATCCGATCCGCCGTTTGAAAGTTATGGCCGTTTTACCGAGCGTGTTAAAATCTGTGACGCGATTGGAACAGATTGTAGTAATCTGTAGATTAAACAATTTTAGAGTCCGAATCAGTCTTTCCGTATAACTAGAAAAAGGTAGGAAATTTCCTAAGCTTCGCGATGGTGTACTCGTTTAATCGATTTGGAGTCCCAGAACTCAAGTTATGGCCTTTGCAAGGATGCTGTCCCGCCGGGACAGAACCTCTGTTTTTAGGTTTGCAAGTAGTGGGCAATGTCGGGTTAGATGGGGATTTGTGTACTGTTTTGTGGGCATTATTGTGAGTGTGTGATGCCTATGTGCAGGTGGTGTGACACCGGGAGTGCCCTCTACGTCTCACAAATCCGTCGCCCGCGGTTGAGGCAAGTGTGTTGTAATGTATAGCGGATTGTAGGTTGTTTGTTGATATTGGGTGAAAGATTGAACACTTGCTATGCTCACTTGCCATGCTTGCTGTTTTCCAATGAAATATTGAGTATGATTATCATGGTTCGATGCCATGTGTTTGTATTTGTCATGATGAGTTGCCATATGTTTATGTACATGTGAAATATGATAATTGGCATAGTTGCATGCATGACATGTTACATGGCCCGGGCGGTGAGAAAGTCATTAACTAATCCGGGAAGGTCGGTGAGAAAGTTATGACTAATCCGGAGAGCCATTAGAGTAAGTCCTACATCGTGATTCCATCTACCGTGGGTTGTGGAAGCGAGGAGTAGGCACCCTCCATCTTCGGGATGGAAGGGGGGAGAGGGTGCACACCGACGAGTGTGTACTCAACCATACCGGTATGAGTTTCCATGGAGATATGAGCATAACATTGCATTGCAATACATTTTTTTTAATGATGATGATGTTGTTATGTGCTCAAGTATGAGATGTTATATGTGATGTGAGGTATTATTGTCTTGTAAATGATCTTGTTGTCCATTACGATATGCTTGCTGAGTTTTCGAACTCACGCTTGTGTTTTATGTTGTTTTTAGGTACTTTGAGATCGGCATGCGGGAAAAAGGGATCTAGCTACACTTCTACACGTAGCTCCACCATCATAGTCCATAATTAACCACTTGGAGACATGATATTAAGACTTGTGCCCTAAACTTAATGTATGGTTTAATCTAGCATGCTTGTGAATCCTTATTTGCTTCGTTATAGTTTATGAAGTGGTTAAGCGTGGTATTATTGGCGTAACTTGATGTTATGTCCATTTATGTTGTTGTTTTAGATGTCGTGTGCTATGATATATATCTTGCCATGATATTGAGATTGTGTTAATTCATGGAAAAACAAAGGAGATGCTGCCGAAGTATCGGTTTTAGCATATGAACCTTTGCTGGAATTTATGTTTAATTGTGGTACTTAGATGTTGTTTAGCTTATGTTTGGTAGCATTCGGGCATATTAAATGCCGGGGTGTTACAGTTGGTATCAGAGCGGGCTGTAGGTCCTTGGAATGTGTATTTTTAGTGTCATGCTATAGGGTACAACTAAAATGTGATGTGGAATAACTTAGAAACATGGCTTAGGTTTTTACTAAAATTTTGTCATAGGATAGCAACATTAAAACTTGCAAAAGTGGTATAACTAATCTAAAATTTGACACACATGGATGCACAGTAGGAAGGGTATGGGTATCGTTGTTTACGCTTAAATGTTGTACTTAAGCCTTGTTGCTAAATGCTATATTTGATATAGTACGTTGCTATGTCTATGAGATAAATGATTGAATTATTCCTGTTGTGGTGGTAAAAGTGGGGTTTTGGTGCCGAAGGGTTTGGGCCACCTCTCTTATTTCATAGTAAGGGTGAGGTTTGACGGTGTGGCCGGTTAGCGCCACCACCGAAGAACTATTGGCCCCTGTAGGAGAAGAGTGCTTATCCTTTGTCATTGATCGGGTAGTTGACTGGAGTCAAATAGAAGAGTTAATGGTGGTTTCCTTCGTATGTTCTTTGCCGTTCTGACGGTCGGTGTTCTTTGCTTTTCTTGGCTTTAGTAGATTTGAATCAAATGAAAAGTGTTGGGTTTTCGCGGATCGTTCCGTATGCGGTGTGTGGTTTTCTCTTCCTTGGTTGAAGACGAAGAAGAGGAGACTAGTGTTGCACTTCTTTTTTGCGCCTTTCCAGTTTTGATGCCTGTTGATTGCATTATGGGGAACAAGCATTCAATTTATCCCTGTGTTTGTCTTTCTCTGAGGTTAAAGGAGTTATTGCGGAGTTGTGCGGACACTGGCCGTCGTGGCTGAAGTTCTGTGGCTTTGTAGTAGTACGTGGTGTTTGATTTCGTTATTTTACTGGTTTAAGAAATCATCTTTGAAAAACCCTTCTTGTTTCGTGAAAGATTGGGATTTGGTGCTAAGGTTTTATTTGCAAAGGTTTATTTGATCGGTTGGTTCCTCTCCAAAGGGGAGTCTTGGAGATTGAAAAGTGTTTTGGAGAATTCCTTTGCATGACCAAGTTTGGGTTTGTCTCATCGCAATTTTGAGAGTCAAATTTTCCTTATGAACTTAGGATGAGTTTTAAAACTAAAATGTCAGTAAACAAAGTAGTCTTTTGGTGAAATCGTTTGTCCCTAGTAAGAATTGATGTTTAGCATGTTATGTAGTAGGTAACAATGTGGTTTATGGATTGATGTGTTGCTAAGTTAAATTTTGAGTTGAATCAATTCAATGTGATTAATATCTCTAGCTTGAGAATAAATAGACTACTAGTGTTGCAGTTTACTCTTAGCGAGAATGATTAAATGTGTTAATGTACATGCTTAGAATCTGTTGCCTTGCTTTAAAAGTGCTTATGATCCTTGTTAATGTTAAAAGTTTAAACTTTGATACATAGTTAAAACATTAAGATGATGTAGACTGCTGTTATTGTAAAAGAAACTTTCTTTGGTTGTTAAAGATGTTCTAATCTAATGGATTAATAGAGAAATTTAATCGTGTTGACTAGTGACTTTAATTTGGATGTTGATTAGAGTTGCTATTTATGTTGTTGCAAACTACTAGTATCTTTGGAAGTATGCAGTTGTGTCGCTACAATGCTAGTATTGATATCAATGGAGAAGACATAAGACTTATTGTTAATGATGTTGTTAATGGTAGTGTTAATGCTAGTATTCAGTCTATTTTAAATAGTGGAGTATGTTGTGTGGTGGTAATTTTGTTATCACCTATGTATAGGGTAGCTAAAAGTAATGTTGTTGGTTGATGATTATGCCCATTTGTTGTTATTGATGACTAAGTAGTTGTGGTAACTGTTTAGATTATTCGTTGGAAAACCATGGTTAAACTAGAGGAAAATTTTAACATGTTGCGATGGAGTGAGCTTTGGATAATTAACATGATGTACAATTTCATCCTTAATGAATGTATGCCTTGGAATCCTAGTTATGAACTTTGTCTTGTAGAGATAATATTTACATGTTGAAGTCGTTGTTTAACTGAATAAGGTTCGGTTGTCGAGACGTGAATATATAGGTGGTATGAAATTTATAGGTTGATCTTGCTGAAAGATTTGTGGAAGTACTATGTTTCAAATTTAGAATAAGATGTATTATGTTTCGGTGAGCCGTGGGGATCATGTCATTATAGTCTTGGTTGGGTGCCTTTTTGATAAGCATCATAAACCCTTATTAAAAAATGTTGGGAATGGTAACTAGAGGAAGAATTTGTTGTGAAACTTTCGGTTGAATTGTGTTGGGGCTCCTCAGATAGTAAATAGTGATTATTGAAGTCTTTAATGGAAAGCGTAGTGGAGTACTAGAGATGTTTCCTTTCATGCTGAGCTGTTGTCTAAAAACCTTTGAAACTGGTTTGGTTGTTTGCCATCTCGGTTGAATGCTTTCGGTTGAGGTGTTCCTTATGTTGAGTTTCAGAGTTTCCCCAAAACCCGTAGTGGTTGGTGTCAACCTTTGGTTTTGGCGAATTTGTTTAGTTCGTGTTGTGAGTTTGAGTTTACATCCAAAAGTTTTTGAGTGGATCGCGCCCTTTCGCGTTCGCACTGATTTATCTTTGGAATTAATTTTAAAAGGAAGCAGATGGTCATAAAGGGTTGTGTTGGAAACTTTTGAGTTAAGCCCTTGATGTGTAACTCTATTTGACTAGAGTTGGAGTCATTTGGAAAATGTGTCTGGTGTGCGGGTGTTTTACAAGTCTGGATTTTTATGAATGTTTCATAAGTGAATTTGGTTAGTGAAGAGTTTTCTTTTTGGATTGAGTTTCCCTCTCTTTTGATAAAAATTTATGGCACTTGTGTCTGCAGATGTTTGATTTTGGAGTCGATGTTCTGTTCCAAAGGGTTGAGTTTGATTTTGCGAGGTGTTGCAAAGCTAGTGTTAAATCGAAGATGGGTTTTCACACGATGTGGTGTTTTGTTGATTAACGATGTTGCCGTCATAGTTTATATGAATTAGCGCAACTCTCGATGTTATTCGAAATTTATTCATATGATACCGAGGCAAAAGTCATCATGTGAATGACTATTCGGTAGTGTGGTTACATGATGAGGGAATGGTGAAAAGTAAACATGACATCGTTTTTACATGTTAAATGATAAAAGAGTCGTTGAGCCAAGTCGGTGAGAAAGTCATATATGGAGATATGACTAATCCGGAGTGCTCCTGAAGAGTGTGCATTTATGTCATGAAACGAGATTTCCCTTGCTTTCTAGTATGAAAAGAAGCAATGAACAATTTACGGTATGTTGGTTGTGATGTAGGGATTTATGCTTCCTTTGTGTTTTGGCTTGGATGTTGCCGAATTCTTTCCAAAATGGTTGTTAACGCTTTGGGTTTGAGTTGTTGTGTGTACACTTGGGCTTGATAGCTAAGTGTTTTTGTGTGAGGGCGAGACCCTCTTAAGAAAGGAACCAATTGTGGTTTGGTAAGGTTTTCGATCCTAGCTTGGGCTAGGTGTCGAACCTTAGTGGTATAAGGGTGGTTTGTGATGGAGGTTGATGATGTATGGGTTTAACCTTTACTAAGAGTAGCGATGGGTGGAAGTGAAGTTGACGGTAGATCGGTGATAATTGCCTGCCGTGAGCGATTGTCTTCACTAGTTGTTTTTGGGTTTGAGTCTTGCACAGGAAAGGATGGAATAAAATGTTAGTATGATCGTGTATCGGAAGGGCTAGTGTGCCTTAATGAGTTATTCCCTCGATGGAAACTTTCGAATGAAGAGAGGTCGTTAAAGGAATTGTGACTTCCTTTGACTTTGTCATGTTGAGTTTATTGCAGTGTGTAGTCAAGTAGGTTGTGATAGAAGGGTGAGGTGTTTGTCGTGAGGATTCGAGCGTTTTGGGTTGTTGAAGCCCTTCGAGGTTGAAACGCAGATTCTGTTTGGGATTTGAATTGAAAGTTGAACTGTGAGCGGTTGCCCTTAGTTGAGCTAGATCAACACTTTTTCTTTAAGTGTTGGTTTTGGGAACTCGTTTGTCGTTTGTTTCCGGTTCTAGTCGTTGTGCGAATGTTTTGTGCTGCAGAGAAGCCTTTTGTCCCTTGGGGACTTTGTTGTTGTTTTTGGCGTCCTTCGGATTCGAGGTCGAATCCTGTTGAAGGGGGGAAGAATGTGACACTATGGTTTGGTGTGACGTTATAGAAGGTGAAACTAGAGAATAAAACCTTTCGGCTTAGGGTTTTCTCGCGTTTTTGGGCCGGTTGAAGTGTTATGTCGCCACGGAGTGTCGTAACCTTATATAACGTGCATGATAAGGTTAATAACATTATGAGATGTGGAATTAAGGTTAAAACTATAGGATATGGAGGTTAATAGCTTTTCCGGGGCGTTTCCGGGGTTTTGGGCCTTCCCGGGGGAGTTTGGGCCTTGGTGGGTTTTGGTGGGATGGAGTAGGTCTCCGTAACGGACTAGGATTGGGTGTGGGGGCTGGTAAAAGGGCTCCCCACCAGCCTTTTGGGCGTGCTCCCCCTGCCCTTGGGCGCCCCCACCTCCCCCTCCTAAGCCCTAGCCGCCACCCCCTCTCCCTCTCCCTCTTGTGCGCCTCCACCTCCCCCTTTGCCCCATTGCTCCCCACCTCTCCACCACCTCTCCTCCACCCCCTTGCTGCCCTAGGGTGGTCTCCACACCTCTGCACCTTGTGGATCCATCCGTTGGAGCGAGGAGCGAGGAGCGAGGAGCGAGGAGCGTGGAGCGAGGAGCGATCCGCGAGGAGATCTATTGGAGATTCGTTCGTTGGGCAAAGGTATGATCATGGGGATCCTTGGAATTGATCTAGGTACTGTTCTTAGGGTGATTATCAAGTTTTTAGATCAATTGGTGGTGCTGGATTGGAGTTCTTTGGGTTAGATCTAGACGTTGCCACGTTTCTGTTTTCGGGCAGATTGAGCAGTCGGGATAGAGTTCGAGTTTTCATCGATTTAGAATCCGAATCTGTCCGTACGGACTTAAAAGAAGTTGTAGATAATTTAATTATATCTCCGTGGACATAAAGCAAGTTAAAATCCAATCAGCCGTTTGAATGTTATGGCCGTTTTACCGAGCGTGTTAAAATCTGTTACGCGATTGGAACAGATCGTAGTAATCTGTAGATTAAACAATTTTAGAGTCCGAATCAGTCTTTCCGTATAACTAGAAAAAGGTAGGAAATTTCCTAAGCTTCGCGATGGTGTACTCGTTTAATCGATTTGGAGTCCCAGAACTCAAGTTATGGCCTTTGCAAGGATGCTGTCCCGTCGGGACAGAACCTCTGTTTTTAGGTTTGCAAGTAGTGGGCAATGTCGGGTTAGATGGGGATTTGTGTACTGTTTTGTGGGCATTATTGTGAGTGTGTGATGCCTATGTGCAGGTGGTGTGACACCGGGAGTGCCCTCTACGTCCCACAAATCCGTCGCCCGTGGTTGAGGCAAGTGTGTTGTAATGTATAGCGGATTGTAGGTTGTTTGTTGATATTGGGTGAAAGATTGAACACTTGCTATGCTCACTTGCCATGCTTGCTGTTTTCCAATGAAATATTGAGTATGATTATCATGGTTCGATGGCATGTGTTTATATTTGTCATGATGAGTTGCCATATGTTTATGTACATGTGAAATATGATAATTGGCATAGTTGCATGCATGACATGTTACATGGCCCGGGCGGTGAGAAAGTCATTAACTAATCCGGGAAGGTCGGTGAGAAAGTTATGACTAATCCGGAGAGCCATTAGAGTAAGTCCTACATCGTGATTCCATCTACCGTGGGTTGTGGAAGCGAGGAGTAGGCACCCTCCATCTTCGGGATGGAAGGGGGGAGAGGGTGCACACCGACGGGTGTGTACTCAACCATACCGGTTTGAGTTTCCATGGAGATATGAGCATAACATTGCATTGCAATACATTTTTTTTAATGATGATGATGTTGTTATGTGCTCAAGTATGAGATGTTATATGTGATGTGAGGTATTATTGTCTTGTAAATGATCTTGTTGTCCATTACAATATGCTTGCTGAGTTTTCGAACTCACGCTTGTGTTTTATGTTGTTTTTAGGTACTTTGAGATCGGCATGCGGGAAAAAGGGATCTAGCTACACTTCTACACGTAGCTCCACCATCATAGTCCATAATTAACCACTTGGAGACATGATATTAAGAGTTGTGCCCTAAACTTAATGTATGGTTTAATCTAGCATGCTTGTGAATCCTTATTTGCTTCGTTATAGTTTATGAAGTGGTTAAGCGTGGTATTATTGGCGTAATTTGATGTTATGTCCATTTATGTTGTTGTTTTAGATGTCGTGTGCTATGATATAAATCTTGCCATGATATTGAGATTGTGTTAATTCATGGAAAAACAAAGGAGATGCTGCCGAAATATCGGTTTTTAGCATATGAACCTTTGCTGGAATTTATGTTTAATTGTGGTACTTAGATGTTGTTTAGCTTATGTTTGGTAGCATTCGGGCATATTAAATGCCGGGGTGTTACACCTCACGGTTCATACTTGATGATAATTGTGACACTACGGGATGTAGAGACACTATAAAAGGGTGAAATTAGAGTATGTGACTTTATAAAATGTGAAAATGAAGGTTAAAACTTTACGTTATGCCGTTTAATCGCGTTTTCGAGCCGATTTCAGGAGTTTGGGCCTTTTTGGGGAAACTTGGGGGGATCTTTTTGGGCCTTAGGTGGAGCCTCCTTGGCCCATGTGGGGAGGAGGGGGCTGCCAACCTGCCCTAGGGTGCCCCCATACCCTCCCCCATGCGCCCCACCGCCTCCTCTCCCTCCCATAGCCGCCACACCCCTTTTGCCCCTTGCTGTGCGCCTGCCCTCCCCTCCCCTTGCGTCACCACCCCCTCCACCACCTCCCATGTGACACCACAGAGTGTCGTAATCTTATAAAATGTGGATGTTGAGGTCAAAACATTATAAAATGTTTAAATGGAGGTTAAAACTTTACGTTATGCCGTTTATAGCGTGTTTTTGGGCCGTTTTCGGGTGTTTGGGCCTCTCTAGGGGACTTTGGGCCTTGGGGGTTGAGTTGGGCCTCTAGTGGATGGGTTTGGGCCCAAGGGGGGACTTTTTGGCAGCCAAATCTAGCCCCCACCCCTTGGTGCGCCCCCACTCCCTTTCCCAACCCTAGCCGCCACCCCCTAGCCCCCCCATGCGCCTCCACCCTTCCCCTTCCTCTCCATCTTCCCCCATGGCGCCACCACCTCTCCCCTCCCATCTCCACCACCCTTGCTGCCCTAGGGAAGCCTCTCCACCTCACCACCTCTAAGATCCGTCCATTGGAGCACTCCGCGATGAGGAGATCTGGTGGATTTGGAGCGAGGAAAGAGATCGCGCGAACCGGGAGGAGATCTATTGGTTTTTCGTTCGTCGGGAAGGTATGGCCATGGGGATCCTTGGGGTTGGTCTAGGATCTGTTCTAAGGGTTAATATCATGTTTTTAGATCAATTGGTGGTGCTGTAATTGGGAATATTAGATGAAATCTAGAGTTTGCTACGTTCTCTGTTTCGGGCAGCATGAGCAGTCGACCTATGGTTTGGGTTTTCGCCAATTTAGAGTCGTAATTTGGTCGTCCGCCTGTTGAAGAAGTTGTAGGTAACTTCAATACCTATCAGTGGGTATAAAGAACGTACAATTCCGCCTAGTTGTTTCAAAGTTATGCTTGTTTTACCTAACGTATTAAAAACTGTGACGTGATTGGAACAGATCACGGTATTCTGTAGATTAAACCACCTTAGAGTCCAAATCAGCCTTTCCATATACTTAGAAAAAGTTAGGAAATTTCCTAAGCTATGCGAGGATGTACTCGTTTAATTGATTCGGAGTCTTAGAACCCGAGTTATGCCTTTTGGAAGGCTGCTGTCCTGACGGGACAGAACCTCTGTTTTTGAGTTTTGCGAGTAGTTTGCGATGTCGGGGTAGAAGAGTGTTTGTGTACTGTTCTGCGGACATGATTGTGAGTGTGTGGTACCAATGTGTAGGTGGTGTGACCCTGGGATTGCTTTCTACTTCTCACCAATCCGTCGCCCGTGGTTGAGGCAAGTGTATTGGAATGGGTAGCGGGTTGTAGATTGCTAGTTTTGTTGAGATTGAAATGGAATATATGATATGTTCACATGCAATGCTTTGATGTTTGCCATTGATATGATGAATATGTTTTATTATGTTATGATGCCATGTGTTAATGTACAAGATATTTATGATGTTGGCATATTTGCATACATGACATGATACATGGCCCGGACAGTGAGAAAGTCATAACTAGTCCGGGGAAGGTCGGTGAGAAAGTTATGACTATTTCGGAGAGCCAATGAGTAAGTCCTACATCGTGATTCCATCCACCGCGGTGTATGAAAGCGAGGAGTAGGCACCCTCCATCTTCGGGATGGAAGGGGGGAGAGGGTGCACACCGACGGGTGTGTACTCAACCATACCGGTATGAGTTTCCAAGGAGACATGTGCATCGCATCGCATTGCATACATGATGATGATGATAATGATATGTGATCATGAATGAGAAGATAGACATGATGTGAGTTGTTGTAGCCATGTAATTGTTCTTTTTTACCATTACAATATACTTGCTGAGTGTTGAACTCACGTCTGTGCTTTCTTGTTGTTTTAGGTACCATGAGACCGGCATGCGGGGAAGGGTGTAACACCCCGGCATTTAATATGCCTGAATGCTACCAAACATAAGCTAAACAACATCTAAATACCACAATTAAACATAAATTCCAGCAAAGGCGCACATGCTAAAAACCGAGATTTCGGCAGCATCTCCTTTGTTTTAACATGATTTGAAGGAGCAACAACAGTATAGCACTATATGGAATATGAGAGACAACTAAAAACAGCAATACTTAACGACTTAGCAACAATGTAAGTCTAGTTCCAAACATATAATGTGTCCAAGAGTCGAACGAACGAAAAGATTCTCATTTAGCAAAGCTAAGCCTTAAAGCAATGATCATCACACGCAATTTATTATCAACACTAATTGAATGACTTGTGAAATCAAAAGAGTGAAGCTACGTGTGGAAGTGTGACTATTTCCCTTCCCCGCATGCCGGATTCATGGTACCTAAAAGAAAACAACATAAACATAAGCGTGAGTTCATCACTCAGCAAGCATATTGCAATGGACAACAAGAACAATAACATGGCAATAATGTCTCACATCATGTATATCATCTCATTCATGAACACATAACATTATCATCATCATTACGTATGCAATCCAATGCAATGCTCATGTCTCCTTGGAAACTCATACCGGTATGGTTGAGTACACACCCGTCGGTGTGCACCCTCTCCCCCCTTCCATCCCGAAGATGGAGGGTGCCTACTCCTCGCTTCCGTTCACCGCGGTGAATGGAATCACGATGTAGGACTTACTCATTGGCTCTCCGGATTAGTCATATCTTTCTCACCGACCTTCCCGGATTAGATATGACTTCCTCACCGCCCGGGCCATGTAACATGTCATGTATGCAATTATGCCAACATCATGTTTAACTCACATATTAACACATGGCATCATAACATAATAAACATGCTCATCATATCATTGGCAATCATAAAAGCATGGCAAGTGATCATATATCATGTAGTCAATTCCATCTATAATCAACAAGCAACCTACAAATCGCTATCCATCACAACACACTTGCCTCAACCACGCGCAACGGATTGGCGGGAAGTAGAAGGCACTCCCGGGGTTGCACCACCTGCACATAGGTATCACACACTCACAATCATGTCCACAAAACAGTACACAAACCCTCATCTACCCCGACATTGCCAACTACTCGCAAAACCTAAAAACAGAGGTTCTGTTCCGTCGAGACGGCAGCCTTCCAAAAGGCATAACTCGGGTTCTAAGACTCCAAGTCAATTAAACGAGTACATCCTCGCGTAGCTTAGGAAATTTCCCAACTTTTTCTAGGTATAAGGAAAGACTGATTCGGACTCTAAAGTTATTTAATCTACAAAAAACCGTGATCTGTTCCAATCACGTCACACATTTTAACACGCTCGGTAAAACAGCCATAACTTTCAAACGGCTGGGCAGAATTTAAATTTCTTTATATCCACGGAAAGATAATGAAATTATCTACAAGTTCTTCAACGTCTGTACGATCAGATTCCGAATCTAATTTGGCGAAAAACCGAACCCTAGGTCGACTGCTCATGCTGCCCGAAACAGAGAACGTGGAACTTCTAGATCTAATCCAATCTACTCAATTCCAGTACCACCAATTGATCTAAAAACTTTATAAACACCCTTAGAACAGTACCTAGACCAACCCCAAGGATTCCCATGGACATACCTTTGCCCAACGCACGAAAACCGAATAGATCTCCTCCCGGTTCGCGCGATTTCCTTCCTCGCTCCAATCCCGCCGGATCTCCTCGTCGCGGAGCGCTCCAACTTATGGATCTTTGAGGTGTGGAGGTGGAGAACTCCCCTAGGGGCAGCAAGGGAGGAGGAGAGGTGGTGGAGACGTGGTGGAGCAATGGGGAGCAATTGGGGAGGTGGAGGCGCCACAAGGAGGAGGTGGGGAGGTGTGGGGGGGCGGCTAGGACTTTTGGGGGCGCAAGGGCAGGGGGTGAACGCCTAAAGGGGCTGGGGGAGGCCCCCAACCAGGTCTCCTACTCCTATTAGGACTCAAACTCCATCCCACCAAAGCCCACGACCCTTTCCTTTAGGCCCAAACTCCCCCGGAAAGGCCCAAAACCCCGGAAACGGCCCGAAAACGGCCCGGAAACGCTATTAAGCGTCCTATCATATAGTTTTGACCTCCAATACCATATTTCATAAAGTTTTTGACTTTATCATTCACATTAAATAATGTCACACCATTCCGTAGTGTCACAAAGGGAAATAGTCACACTTATACACGTAGCTTCACTTATTTGTTCCCATAGTCGTTCAATTGGAGTCTTGATAATAAATTCAGTGTGATGCTTATTGATTTATGGTTTAGTTTTGCGATATGAGAGTCTTATTGTTCGTTTGGCTCATGGAGACATTGAATGCTTGGAATTAGACTTATATTGCTGTCATGCCGTTAATTATTGCTATTTTAGATGCCTCTTATATTGCCATATATTGCTATGCTGTTGTTGTTCCTTCAATTCTTGTTAAAACAAAGGAGATGCTGCCGAAATTTCGGTTTTTAGCATTCGTGCCTTTGCTGTAATTTACTTGTATTTGTGGTATTTAGAGGTTGCTTAGTTCATGTTTGGTAGCATTCGGGCATATTAAATGCCGGGGTGCTACAGTTGGTATCAGAGCAGGCTGTAGGTCCTTGGATTGTGTATTTTTAGTGTCATGCTATAGGGTACAACTAAAATGTGATGTGGAGCAACTTAGAAACATGGCTCAGGTTCCAACTAAAATTTTGTCATAGGATAGCAACATTAAAACTTGCAAAAGTGGTATAACTAATCTAAAATTTGACACACAATGGATGCATAGTAGGAAAGGGTATGGGTATCGTTTCTTTACGCTTAAATGTTGTATTTAAGCTTTGATGTTGAATGCTTCATTTGATAATGCATGTTGCTATGTCTGTGAGATATATGATTGAAATGTGCTTGTTGTGGTGATAAAGTGGGGGTTGTGGTGCCGAAGGGTTTCGGTCACCACTTTTGTTAATAGTAAGGGTGTGGTTTGACAGTTTGGCCGGTTAAAGCCATCACTGAAGAACTATTAACCCCTTGTGGGGAAGAGTGCTTACCTTTTTTATCGTAGATCGGGTAGTTGGCTGGAAACAAATAGAAGAGTTGATGGTGGTTTCCTTCGGATGCTTTTCACCATTCTGACGGTCGGTTTGATTGGTCTTCTTGGTTTTTAGTCGATTGAAATCAAAAGAAAAGTGTTTGGTCTTGGATTTTCGCGGATTGTTCTGTATGCGGTATGTGGTTTTGTCTTCCTTGGTTGAAGACGAAGAAGAAGAGTCTAGTGTTGCGCTTCTTTTGGTCGCCTTTCCAGCTTTGATGCTTAGTTTGTTGATTGCTTTATGGGGAGAAGCATTCAATCTATTCATGTGTTTGTCTTTCTCCGAGGTCAAAAGAGTTATTGCGGCGTTATGCCAGACTTGGTTGTCAGGGCTGAAGTTCTATGGCTTTGTAGGAGTAAATGGTGTTTGATTTCGTCATTTTATTGGTTTGAGAAATCATCTTTGAAAGCCCTTCTTGTTACGTGAAAGTTTGGGGTTTGGTGTTAAGGTTTTATTTGAAATGGATTACTTGATCGCTTGGTTCCCTTTTAAGAAAATTGTGTTTCAACCATTTTCCTCTATGGGAGTCTTTGAGATTGAAAAGTGTTTTGGAGAATTTCCTCTTACATGATCAAGTTTGGGTTTGTCTCATTGCAACTTTGAGAGTCAAGCTTCCTTGTGAGTTTTGGTTGAGTATTAAAAGAAAAAAAATGCTGCAAATAAAGTAAGTATTCGTTTGACTGAAATTACTTGTCAAAAGTGAAAATTGTTGTTTAGCATGTTATGTAGTACGTAACAATGTGATTTATGGAAATGATGTACACCTTAGTTAATTTGCGAGTTGAATCAATTAAATGTAATTGTTACCTTTAGCTTAAGATTAAATGAACCTCTAGTGATGTAGAGTACCCCATAGTGGGAATGATTAAATGTGCTAATGTATGTGCTTAGAATCTGTTGCTTTGCTTTAAACCGTGCTTATGACCCCCGATTATGTTTAAAGTTTTAAACCCTGATGCATAGTTAGAACATTAAGATGATGTAGACTGTTGTTATTGTTAAAGAAACTTTGCTGGTTATTTAAAGATGTTCTAATCTAACGGGTTAATAAAGAAATTTAATCGTGTTGACTAGTGACTTTAATTTGGAAGTTGATTAGAGTTGCTATTTACGTTGTTGCAACCTGCTAGTATATTTGGAAGTATGCAGTTGTGTCTCTACAATGCTAGTATTGATATCAATTGAGAAGACATACGACTTATTGTTAATGATGTTGTTAAGGGCAGTGTTAATGCTAGTATTCAATCTATTTTAAATAGTTGGAGTATTTTGTGTGGTAGTAATTTTGTTATCACCTATGTATAGGGTAGCTAAAAGTAATGTTGTGTCGGGACCCGAATCTGCAAATCCGGACCCTCTCTGTATTATGTACTAGTCCAGGATCATGCTAGTACACACAGTCAAACAGGGTTGAATATCACATCCATACACAGGGGAAATATAAATAAAGTACTTCAGCATTAATATAAACTGATTACAAGACCTTAAGGTCACCTTACCAAAAGTTTGCCTCGCAGGGCTTACAATAACAAAAGTAAATAAACAGCAGCGGAATGAAGAACGTTAGTGACTCCCATCAATATGCCATAGGCAACTGACAAGGTTCAACTCCTAGATAACTGCCTCCTCGCGGATCTTCTCCTCCTTTGAAGTTGTAGTCTTCTCCTTAGCTGATGATTTTGTTGGAAGCAAGATTGAGTATACAACATACTCAGCAAGTCATGCACAGAGGTGCAATCCTATTACTATATGCATGGCTTCTTCCAAAGGAATGGCTTAAGTGGTTAATTTGCATTAAGCAACATTTTGCTTTGATTAAATACTCTTAATAGATTCAAAAGCAGTAAAACCATATTATATAATAAGTTATCAATCTCTTTTTAAACAATTCGGCTCAAAGCCCTAATTTACTTTAGCAATTGTCTTTGGCACTCGGCCACCCATTACCACATTTCATTTTAGAAAAATCTAACCCTTGACTGTAATCCCCGAGCGTTGTCCAGTTCCGTGGACTCGGCTATTCGAATAGATTTTTACACACTCTGCAGAGGTTATGCACTTTACCCACACGATACAGTCAAACACCACGAAGGCGAGTGACAGTAACAAAGCCTTTCGAAAACTGCTAACTATACAAGTGGACCTCTCCGGTTTTTGCCATACACCATCCCTTCCCTTAGCAGAGGCGAAGTATGGGACCGACATACCATTGGATAGGGTACCTAGCCGTAGCACTGGTACGCTTCCCCGTACAACTACACAAAAGGTGTAGTTGACACCCTGAGGTACCAAATGCAAGTTATTAGCAACCTACTCAACTAGGTCCGCCCCATTACAGACATGTGGTTGCATGATTAACCCAGTTCAAAGGCTTGCAAGGTTAAGTCCTTAGAGTGACCAGGGCAAGACTACCCGAAGAACCAAAATGACTTTCCCAGTGCCACTCATGGGCCACCCTATCATTCTTGCCACTTGCCCCGGTCTAAATCTATTTATCACCCCAGTTTGATTATTGTGCAACGCATGCCAACAATAATATCAATTACCATGTAGAACCACAAGGGTACCTACACTTCACATCATCACGTGGCAAGATTACACTAGTTCCAAAACTCATTCCATATAACATTAGTCAATATTATTTTGCCATTTGAAGCACATTTCACGTAAGCATAGCTAAGCAACTAATCACGGTCTAGCCTCCCTTGTTGGCACAATATAACATCCAACTATTTAAACCCAACTTATGGTGACAATGGATACATGGCATACAAATATTAATCATCAAAGGTGGATTTAACAAATAGGTTGATTAGCTAATTTACCCAAATTAAATTATTCACTTTAATCAATATAGCATGCATAATTTAAACCAAAATACATTTCAAAAACTAGGAGCAATATGGTCAAAGCACAACTTGCCTTCGTAAAGCAGCGAGTCTTGGGCTGGAGCTTGATCCTCGAAATTCGCGTTCTCACACAGCTCGACATCTACGCGTAACAGATAAAGAACCAGATAAACACGTAACACAACGTACAAAACACACATTCGAAAACAATGCGACAAATAAAAGTAGCTTATAATCCCCATGCAAATTTCTAAATAATTATTTTAGCATTTTCTAAGATTTATAAAATTTATTTTGGAATTTTTGGACGTATAGCTTAAGAGATACAAAATTCGCAAGTTTTGACTTTCTGCGAATAATTTAACAGTATATATTTGATTATAAAATTTCAGTAAAATTAGCATAGCTAGGTTCTAATATTAACTAATTAATAAAATTAGTCGCATACTATTCGGACTTAAAATGAATTTGTAGAGAAAAAGATAAATTTCACAATTTGGGTTCAAAATCATGTACACTTAACCTTTAGCTCCATGCATGGTACTATTCATGGCTTGGGGAACTCCACGCATGCGTGCTAGTGCTGTGGGTTCGGTTTTGAGAAGGTTTCATGCACACATACAACAACTTGGTTCATGTTAAAACAAAATATCTATATATACATACACGTATACTTCCTACTGTATACAAGACTACGTACAACATATATATATCTAGGTTCAAGATTCAGTCTTATATATATATATATATATATATATATATACATATGTACGCATAGCCTAATATATATATACACGTACGGCTACGCTAACAAATATACGCGTAACCTAATATCTACATATACATACGGCCTAATGCCTACGTATACATGCTAACACATATATCTATATATGTACGTACATGCATTGGGTCTAATATTTATCTACACGCATATAGAAGATTATACACCCTATGTATACATGCTAACACATATATATATATCCAGTACTCGCCGGAGCGCTCGCCGTCAGAGACGAAGGAATAGGAAACAAAACGCTCACTGGAATTTGTTTTGGCGTGGCTGGAAACTCACCGGATCCTTTCTCTGTTACCACTTCAACATCCAAGGAAAAATACTAGAACTAGTAGCTGCCCAATAGGCCCTTACGTGAGAGTAAAAACTGATGGAGGAGTTTAGTGTTACTAGAAACTGATTAGAAACCGATGGAACGAAGGGAGCAGAAGGAGCGGCTGAAAGGAAACGGCTTCAATGAATAAGGCGTGGAGTATTCATGGCAATGCTAATGGTGATCGGTTACTAATTGTATTCATAAAGCCAAGGCTAGTGACGAAATACTAGTACACGTACAGGGAATGGGTGAGTAAACAAAGAGCTGGGAACGGCCGAACTGAATTGAAATAATAAGGCTGGGAACGGCCGAACTGAATTGAAATAATAAGGCTAGAAACGGATGGAGTACAATTGCACGCTACTATAAACTGGGGGAGCGGATGAAGGAAGTAACAGCTTGGAGGAAATGCACACAAAGAAACAGCTGGGAGGAGCAATTCGTGCGTGGGAAAAATGGCGAGACGTGAAACGGTTGGGAAAACAAAGGTACAAGTATACATACATACTCGTATACGCACACATTTACACACGTCATGACTAGGAAATGAACCGGCTAACAAAACGTGCAGGACTCAAGCCTAATAATATACACGTATACCTATATAGTACATGCACACATCCACATGTTCTCCAAACATGCCGTGGAAAAAAAACAGGAGGTTCTAAAATTATAAAAAATTCCTCTAAAATACTAGGAACTATTTGGAACCTAACGAAGTTGGTTTCGCGATTTTTCGACCGGTAGATTTTTCGTAAAAATTCTTTTAGTGGATCAGACACCTGTACCGATTTTTGTAAAATCCGCGACTTACGTTATATAACATATTTTTTGAAAATATTTGAAGCGAACACTCTCGTCTACCAATTATCTTAATTATCAACAAAATTTTGGATTTTATGTTTATGCAAAAATGCGTGAAATTTATTTAATACGATTAGTTCAATAAACTTGAGTCCAAATAAATTCCAGAAAATTCTAAATAATCCCAGAAACACACTAAATATATTAAAGGCAAATTTTGGGATGTTACATGCTGTTGGTTGATGATTATGCCCATTTGTTGTTATTGATGACTAAGTAGTGGTGGTAACTATTTATATTACTCTTTGGAAAACCATGGTTAAAGTAGAGGAAAATTTTAACATGTTGCGATGCAGTGAGCTTTGGATAATTAACATGATGAATGATTTTATCCTTAATGAAAGTATAACTTAATCTCACTTACGAATTCTTCCCTATGGAAATAATATTTACATGTTGAAGTCGCTTGTTAATTGAATAAGTTTCGATTGTCGAGACGTTTACATATAGGTGGTATGAAATTCATTGGTTGATCATGCTGAAAGATTTGTTGGAGCATTTGTTTCAATCTAGAATATGATGTTATATGATATGTTGGTCCGTGGGGATCTTGTTGACGTAGTCTTCATTGGATGTCTTCGGATAAGCATCATAAACTCTATTTATAAGTATTGGGAAAGGTAATAAGAGAAAGAATTTGTTCTGTAGCTCTTGTTGTAACCTGAGGGGTTTCTCGATGAGTAAATAGTGAATATTGAATGTTTAAAAGATAAGTATAGGGTTTCATGCTGAGCTAGTGTTTAAAACCATTTGGACTGGTTTGGTTGTTTGCTATCTTGGTCAAATGCTTTCGGTCAAGGCGTTTTTTTATGTTGTGTGTCAGAGTTTCCCTAAACTCGTAGGGATTGGTGTTGATCTTTGGGTTTGGCCTATTTGTTTAGTTGTGCTATGAGTATGGATTGACACCCAAAAGTTTTAAGTGGATCGCGCTCCTTCACGTTCGCCCTGAATTTTCTTTGGGAATAAATTTTAAAGGAAATAGTTGGACATAGTGGGTTGTGTTGGAGTTTGTTGGGATTTAATTTGTGACTCTTTCTGGCTAGAATTGGAGTTATTTAGAAAATGTGTGTGGTGTTTGCATGTGTTTCAAAAGGGTGGATTTTATGAATGTTTCATCAGTGATTTTGTTAGTGAAGTGTTCCCTTCTTGGAAATGAGTTTCCCTTTCTTGTTGACAACATTTGTGGTGGTTGTGTGTGCTGATGTCTAACTTTGGAGTCGATGTTCTTTTCCAAAATGCTGATTTTGGTTAAAATGTGAGGTTTTGCAAGTTTAGCTTTCGACAAATGGTGGGTTCTAACATGACGTGGTGTGTTCCCGCTAACTGTGTTGCAGTCATAGTCTATATGATTTAGCGCAGCCGTCAATGTTATGTGTGTTTCAATCATGTGATACCGAGGAAGAAGTCTTGAAAAGTGTGCATTCTTGTCATGTATCGAGATTTCCATTTCTTCCAAGTATGAAAAGAAAGAATGAATAATTTGTGGTGTTTTGGCTGTGGTGTTAGAGGTTTGAGTTTTCTTTGCGGTTTGGCTTATAAAAATGAAATGAGTACTCTTTGGTTGTTGCCGAACTCTTTCCGATGTGGCTTTTAGCGCCTTGGAGTTCGAGTTGTTGGATGTGGATCATTTTGGGTTCATGGGTCTTGGTTGAGCTTACTCAATGATTGTACCCTTGTTCCGATTCTTTGAAAGGAAGAATGCGAGGGCAAAACCTTCTTAGAAAGAGGAATATAGTGTGGGTTTGTAATGACCTAAGATATTAGGCGTTGCTAGTGGTTGATCATAACTAGTTTGGAAGTGAAGAGTAAAGGAAGGTTGTGTAGGACTCAATTCAAACCTTCTTGGAGACTTGTGTCATTGATGTGTCCCTCAGTAGGGTTGATTAAATTATTAGTGGACCACTTGGTGGTTACTAGTAATTGCTTTTCCTTTTCGAAGTGTATTGGATCTTTCATCGCCGAGCTCTGAGCGAGTTTTGTCAACCGATGTGGATTGCTCGGTTGATATTGTTTTTGCGGGTTTTAAGGACCCTGGTTATAAAGTAGGTTTTTCCTTCGGTGGTAGTGGTGGGTATTGGTCTTTTGTAAAAGGTCAATCTTTTGCAAGGTGTTAGCCGATTGTTCAAGCAGTTGGTAGTCTTGGAGTGGTGTGTCTTGCTTGGTTCGCGTCGTCTAGAATACGACGAACCACAGTAGAGAGGTTGAGATGTGAAAGCACTTTTGTGCGTGGGAGCTGAAGAGGGTTCTAGAGGTTGGTGTTGTGTTCTTCTGAGGAGAAACATCGGTTAAAGGGATCGGGCACTTTAGTGCCAAGGAATGCATAAAAATGAAGAATATGAGAACGTTTCCCTTCGTTGTCAGCTTAGGAAGTTATCCTTTTGCTTGGGACGTTCTGAATCCTTATGTTTGTACTCGGTGTTTCAAAGTGGAGTAAGAATTCTGGCAAGTTTTGAATGTGAGTTATCTTTAGAGCTGTCAGTCTTTGATCCTTAGCTCCTTGCTTCTAAGTGCTGGCTAGTGCAAATCGTAGGGGCTTCTAAGCGAGTTATGAGGCGTGAACCATAGCTCCCTTCGATTTGGTTGTTTGCAAAGTGGCGTGTCTCGGATTCGGTGTCGAATCCTGTTGAAGGGGGGGGGGAGAATGTGACACCACGGAGTGTCGTAATCTTATAAAATGTGGATGTTGAGGTCAAAACATTATAAAATGTGTAAATAGAGGTCAAAACTTTACGTTATGCCGTTTATAGCGTGTTTTTGGGCTGTTTTCGATTGTTTGGGCCTCTCCGGGGGACTTTGGGCCTTGGGGGTTGAGTTGGGCCTCCGGTGGAAGGGTTTGGGCCCAGGGGGGACTTTTGGGCAGCCAAATCTGGCCCCCACCCCTTGGTGCGTCCCCACTCCCTTTTCCAACCCTAGCCGCCACCCCCTAGCCCCCCATGCGCCTCCACCCTTCCCCTTCCTCTCCATCTTCCCCCATGGCGCCACCACCTCTCCCCTCCCCTCTCCACCACCCTTGCTGCCCTAGGGAAGCCTCTTGTAACACCCCAGCATTTAATATGTCTGAATGCTACCAAACATAAGCTAAACAACATCTAAACACCACAATTAAACATAAATTCCAGCAAAGGCGTGTAACACCCCGGCATTTAATATGCCCGAATGCTACCAAACCTAAGCTAAACAACATCTAAATACCACAATTAAACATAAATTCCAGCAAAGGTACATATGCTAAAAACCGATATTTCGGCAGCATCTCCTTTGTTTTTCCATGAATTAACACAATATCAATATCATGACCAGATATATCATAGCACATGACATCTAAAACATCAACATAAATGGATATATCATCAAATTACGCCAAATAATACCACGCTCAACCACTTCATAAACTAAAACGAAACAAATAAGGAATCACTAGCATGCTAAATTAAACCATACATTAAGTTTAAGGCACAACTCTTAAAATCATGTCTCCAAGTGATTAATTATGGACTACGATGGTGGAGCTACGTGTAGAAGTGTAGCTAGACCCCTTTTTCCCGCATGCCGATCTCAAAGTACCTAAAAACAACATAAAACACAAGCGTGAGTTCGAAAACTTAGCAAGCATATTGTAATGGACAACAAGATCATTTACAAGACAATAATACCTCACATCACATATATCATCTCATACTTGAGCACATAACAACATCATCATCATTAAATATGTATTGCAATGCAATGCAATGTTATGCTCACATCTCCTTGGAAACTCATACCGGTATGGTTGAGTACACACCCGTCGGTGTGCACCCTCTCCCCCCTTCCATCCCGAAGATGGAGGGTGCCTACTCCTCGCTTCCACCACCCACGGTAGATGGAATCACGATGTAGGACTTACTCTAATGGCTCTCCGGATTAGTCATAACTTTCTCACCGACCTTCCCGGATTAGTTAATGACTTTCTCACCGCCCGGGCCATGTAACATGTCATGTATGCAAGCATGCCAACAATATATAAAACTCATATATTAACACGTGGCATCATAACATCTTAAACATGCTCATCATATCATAGCAATCATTAAAACATGGCAAGTGGACATATATCATATAGACAATTTCATCTAATCTCAACATGCAACCTACAACTCGCTATCCATCACAACACACTTGCCTCAACCACGTGCAACGGATTGGCGGGAAGAAGAGGGCACTCCCGGGGTCACACCACCTGCACATAGGCATCACACACTCACAATCATAACCTCAAAACAGTACGCTAACCCCCATTTAACCCGACATTGCCAACTACTCGCAAAACCTAAAAACAGAGGTTCTGTCCCGGCGGGACAGCAGCCTTGCAAAAGGCATAACTTGAGTTCTGGGACTCCGAATGAATTAAACGAGTACATCCTCGCGTATCTTAGGAAATTTCCCAACTTTCTCTAGGTATAAGGAAAGACTGATTCGGCCTCTAAAGTTGTTTAATATACAGATTACCGAGATCTGTTCCAATCGCGTCACAGAGTTTTAGGCGCTCGGTAAAAAAGCCATAACTTTCAAACGGCAGATCAGAATTTAACGTGCTTTACGTCCACGGAAATATAATTAAATTATCTACAACTTCTTTTAAGTCCGTACGGACAGATTCGGATTCTAAATCGACGAAAACTCGAACCCTAGCCCGACTGCTCAATCTGACCGAAAACAGAAACGTGGCAACGTCTAGATCTAACCCAAAGAACTCCAACCCAGCACCACCAATTGATCTAAAAACTTCATAAACACCCTAAGAACAGTACCTAGATCAAACCCAGGGATCCCCATGATCATACCTTTGCCCAACGAACGAATCTCCAATAGATCTCCTCGCGGATCGCTCCTCGCTCCACGCTCCTCGCTCCAACGGATGGATCCACAAGGTGCAGAGGTGTGGAGACCACCCTAGGGAAGCAATGGGGTGGAGGAGAGGTGGTGGAGAGGTGGGGCAATGGAGGAGAGCAAGGGGGAGGCGCAAGGCTCAAAGGGAAGGGGCGGCTAGGTCTTGGCAAGTGGGGGAGGTGAGGGGGGCGCACCAAGGCCTCAAGGGGCGCAAAGGCAGCAGGGTGGACGCCCCAAAGGGGCAGGGAAACCCCTTTTACCAGCCCCCACACCCAATTCTAGTCCGTTACGGAGACCTAATCCATCCCACCAAAGCCCACCAAGGCCCAAAACTCCCCCGGGAAGGCCCAAAACCCCGGAAACGGCCCGGAAAAGCTATCAACCTCCAATTCCTATGGTTTTAACCTTATTTCCACATCTCATAATGTATTTAACCTTATCATGCACGATAAATTAGGTTACGACACTCCGTGGCGACATAACACTTCAACCGACCCAAAAACGCGAGTAAACCTCTGCCGAAGGGTTTTAACCTAAATTCCACATTCCATAAGGTTTTTGTCCTCAACATTCACATTGTATAAGATTACGACACTCCGTGGTGTCACATTCTACCCCCCTTAAACAGGATTCGACCTCGAATCCGACGAACGCCAAAATCAACAACAAAGTCCCCAAGGGACAAAAGACTTCCATACAACATAAAACATTCACACAAAGACTCAAACCGGAACAAACGACAAGCGAGTTCTCAAAACCAACCCTTGGCGAGGAAATGTTGATTTAGCTCAACAAAGTGCAACCTCGCACGGTTCCTCCTTCACCTCAATTGCCAAAAAGACCACAAAAGAAAACGGTCTCACACTCCTCATTCGATACACTCCTTGGCACTAAAGTGCCTGATCCCTTAAGCAATGCTACTTTCCAGAAGAACACGGCTTCAACCGCTAGAACCCTCTTCAGCTCCCACGCACAAAAGTGTTTTCACACCTCAACCTCTCTACTATGGTTCGCCGTAATCAAGACGATGCGAGCCAAGAGAGACACTACACTCCAAGACAACCCACTGTTTGAACAAACGGGGTCTAAAACCAAAGTTCTTAAAACCCGCAAGAACAGTAACAACCGAACAAAAATGCTACAGTTGACTTAACTCGATCATAGATTAGCGACAAAAGACCCAATGCACTTCGAAAAAGGAAAGCAATTACTAGCAACCACCAAGTGGTCCACTAGTACTTAATCAACCCTATCGAGGAACACATCAACGGCACAATTCTCCAAGAAGGTTTGAATTGAGTCAACTCAACCTTCCTTTACTCCTCACCTTTAAACCATTTACGATCCACTACTAACAACACCTAATGCTTAGGTCGATAACAACCCAAACTGGATTTCTCATCCAAGCGGGTCTCGCCCTCAAGCTTTCCACCCAAGGACTAAAACAAGGACACAACGATTGGATAAACTCAACCACAAACCATGAACCCAATTGGTCCCCATGCTTAACCTTGAATCCAATGCACTACAATCACTTTGGAAAGGATTCGATAACAACCCAAGAGCATTCAGTTTCACTTTCTAAACCATGATGCAAAGGAAACACAAATCTCCTTCATCACAACCAACATACCAGAAATTATTCATTACTTCTGTGACACCACGGATTGTCCTAAACTTATAAAATGGGATTTATGAGGACCAAACATTATGAAATATGTCATTCAAGATTAAAAAAAACATATAGTTTGGGTTTTTATTTCGTTTCGGACCGTTTCCGGGTTTTTGGGCCGCTCCGGGGTTGTGTGGGCTTTGGGGGAACCTTCGTGGGCCAAGTGGTGGGGATTCTTAGGCCCATGAGGGGGTGAGGAGGGGGAGGAAACCCTGCTGCCCTAGCGCCCTCCCCACCCCATGCGCCGCACCCCCCCTTGCCCTCCACCTCTCCCTCTCCTTCCACCTCCCATCTTCCTCCTCTAGATCTCCTCTCCCTTCCCAAGCACCTCCACCCCTAGGTGCTGCCCCTCCCTTCTCCTACCTTGTGGGCGCACTCCAAGACCTCCTCCTCGCTGCCAAGGTGCTGTCCAAGCCATTGGAAGGAGTTGCAACGAGGAGGATTGGTGGAAACGGCACGTGGAAGGAGATCGGGGAAGGAGCGTGAAGGTTTGATCATCGCTTGGTGATCCTCCAAGAAGGTAATGGGGAAACTCTTTGGGGTGGATCCCTTACTTCTGTAGAGGATGAATGCCATGTTTTTAGATCAAGGGAAGTACTGTTTTGGGGTAGAATCCATGAAATCTAGAGTTGTATTCACGTTCTGGTTCGGGCAGATTGGGCACCCGAGCTAGTGAAGGCGTTTTCGCAAATTTAGAGTTTGAATCTGACCGTACGGACTTCTAGGAAGTTGTAGATAATTTCATTATCTTTCCGTGCATATAAAGAAGTTGAAATTCCGCCCAGCCGTTTAGAAGTTATGCCTGTTTTACCGAACGCTGTCAAATCTGTGACGAGATTGAGACAGTTCGTGTTCAATGTTAGATTAAACAACATTAGAGTCCGAATCAGTCTTTACCTATAACTAGAAAAAGGTGGGAAATTTCCTAAGCTACGCGAGGACGTACTCGTTTAATCAATTTGGACTTCTAGAACTCTAGTTATGATTTTTCTGCCGCTGTCCAGAACGGGGCAAATCTGTGATTTCGGGGTTTTGGTGTATATCGTGTATTGGGTGTAGAGGGTACTGTTTTGAGGAGTCATATTGAGTGTGTGGCATGTGTTTGCAGGTGGTGTAGGTGGTGTGCCGCCGAGTGCCCTCAACCTCTCATCACTCCGTTGCCCGCAATTGAAGGCAAGTGTGTTGTGTGGATTGAATGTTGTTTGTGTTGCTAGTGTTGCTTGATAATGTTTGTGATAGACCACATTGTGTCTTGCCATGAACTACATGCTATACTTGATATGTTATCACTTTGCCATGTTTTAAATATTGTCGTTGATACGATATATTCATGCCATGATTAACATGCTTGATGGTGACAAGTGGTATACATGTTATGTTGTGAATGGGCACCGTCGATGGTCGATCACGGTCCTACATGTTGAGATGCTATGTGTTGATATGCAATATTTCGATTTGTGTATATATTGCTGTCCATTGTGCATGCATAGCATAATTTTTATGGCGGCCGGTGAGATAAGTCATAACTAATCCGGATGGGTCGGTGAGAACCGTTATGACTAGTCCGGGGCTATTCTTTTGAGTAAGACCTACATCGTGATTCCTTCACCGAGGTGATTGGAAGCGAGAGATAGGCACCCTCCATCTTCGGGATGGAAGGGGAAAAAGGGTGCATGCCGACGGTGTGCACTCAACCATACCGGTATGAGTTTCCAAGGAGACATGTGCATTGCATTGCATTAATGAAACATGATGATGTTTATGAGATGATTATATTGATGCTTACAAGATGAATGTGATGCTAACCATGTTGTGTTATGATGTGCTATGGGAGAGTTATGATGATGGTTTGTTGACTTAATTTTTGTTTATCCATTACGATACACTTTGCTGAGTTTTGAACTCACGCTTGTGTTATGTTTTTTGGTACCTTGAAACTGGCATGAGGGAAAAGGGGAATAATCACACATTTTCACGTAGCTCACGCAAGTGATTCCACAATGGAATTGTTTGTATTCATAATAATAAAGTAGATGCGACTTAATTCATGTTTATGGTTTAGAGGTTGCTTTATTCCTTTCAATTGTCTCATGATGACGTTGAAATGCGTAAATTGGACTTAAATGGTTTCCATGTCGTTTATTATTGTGGTTTTAGATGTTTCACATTATATCATATGTTGCTATGCTTGTATGGTTGTTTGAGATCATGAATAAACAAAGGAGATGCTGCCGAAATTTCGGGTTTTAGCATTTACCCCTTTGCTGGAATTTATGCTATAGTTGTGGTATTTAGATGGTGTTTAGCTTATGTTTGGTAGCATTCAGGCATATTTAATGCCGAGTGTTATTCTGATTAGTATCAGAGCGGGCTGTAGGTCCTTGGAATGTGAATTTTAGTGTTATACCTTAGGATCAACTAAAATGTGATGTGTGATAACTTAGCAACATTGCATAGGTTGTAACTAAAACTTGCTCTAGGATAGCAACATTAAAACTTTGTAAAAGTATAATGATTAATTTAAAATTTTGACACACTTGGTTGCACAGTAGGATGGGAATTTGGGGATTCATCATTGCATTGCGTTGCTTATATGATGAAAGCCATGTTTATGATGTTTGTTTGTTTGCTCTTGTTTCTATGATGTTGTGCTTATGTTATGTGGTTGACTGTGTGTGCGACTATAGCAGATATGCCGAGGGGTAGAGGCCGTGGACGCCGTGGCCGGGGAGGCCAGGCGAGGCTCTCGAGGAGTTCTTGAGTCTGTCGGCCGAGGGTAGCGTTCGCCCAATGCTCATGGGCCAGCTCAGAGGAGCTTCAGGCCTGATCGGGCGGGGGTGCCCGCCGCCAATGATGACCTAGTTCAGGCTCTGCAGAGGGAGATTCAGGAGCTGCGCCAGCAGTTGCGGGCAGCCCCTGCTGTTGTGCCTCCCCCTGCAGTGGCCCCAGTTGTGCTTCCCCCTGCAGTGGCCCCTGTTGTTGGCCCCGCTGCGCCGGAGCCGAGGATGAGTCTTCGAGAGTGGATGACCCTCCGTCTTGACACCTTTGACGGAGCGGGCACGCCGGTCCAGGCCGCAGATTGGCTGCGGTACATGGAGCGGCAGTTCGAGGTTTTGGAGCTGACCTCGGTTCAAAGGGCTCGCTTTGTGGCTTTCCAACTGAAGGGCCAAGCGGACATTTGGTGGGAGGGAGTTCTGGCTGCTAGAGCTCCCGCTCTCGGACTTGTCACTTGGGAGGATTTTGTGGCTCGTTTCCGAGCCAAGTACTACCCCGAGTCCTTCCTCGAGAGGATGGAGCATACTCTGACGACTCTTTCCCGAGGAAAGAAGTCGGTAGCAGGTATGAGGCGGAGTTCAACAGCGTGGTGCGTTCGTGCCGGTATTGCAGCGGATGACAGGAGAAGGCAAGGAGGTTCCGTAGGGGCCTCAACCAGAGTTCAGAGTTGTCATGGGGGCGATCGTCCTCGTGACTTCTCGCTCCGTGGTGGAGCGGCGAAGGGCATGGAGCTCGAGTTGGAGCTCTCCCGGATAAGCAAAACCCGGTGGTTCAGGGGTCCTGCGGCCCAGTGGGGGCAGAAGAGGACTTTTGGTGTAGGGGGTGGGTCTTCTCAGCGACCCACCTTCAAGAAGTTCAAGGGAGGACATGGATCTTCCTCAGGGGCTAAGAAGCCGCCTTGATCGTCTTCCTCGCGAGCGGGTGTTCGGCTGTGCGGGCAGGCATGATGTGCTTCAAGTGCGGTGGTGAGCACCTTGCTTATGAGTGTTTTTGGACTGGGAGTTGCAACCACTGCAGGCAAGCTCCGGCCACATGGGACGAGTCTGCCGGATGAATCCCGGTAGCATCATCAAGTGGGAGACGGTGCCTTCTCCTCCCACTCCAGGCGTCTTCTCGAGGATCGGCGCACATGATGGTCGCTCTGTGTCTCAGCCACCCTTTGCGTGGACGCCACCACCGCTATTGGTGCCCGCCGCCGTCGGCTCCTCCCGGCTACTTCCGCCTCCTCCACTTTGTTGGGACACTAGCCGCGTGTCGGGGCCCCGATGCCTCGGTGCCACTGAGTGTACGCCTTGCCGACACCGAGTCACCGGCATCCCGAGGTGGTTTCAGTACTCTACTTGTGGATTCGATTGAAGCCCTTGTTTTGTTTGATTCTCGAGCATCCTATTCTTTTGTGTCGTCGGAGTTTGCTAGTAGAGCAAAGCTGGGAGTTCAGTGATTTCTGAGTGCATGGCCGGGTCGATTCTCCTGGGGTTTGATTGCTAGTTCATTGGTTTGTCCGGTTGCACCGCTGCCATTGACGATGAGGTTTTCTTTGCCAATCTTATGGTGATTCAGTTAGCTCCTTTTGATGTCATTTTGGGCATGGACTGGTTGCATCGATCAGTGCCAATATCTGTTAAGCTTTCGGAGGACGATTACTTTGCAGGCCCGTCGGGGTGGAGTTGACCTTTCAGGGTGGAGTACCGCTCTAGTTCCATCTTCGCTTTGTCCATCTTGTTTCCCAGTCGTCGTTTGAGGCATTTGGGTGTTCTTATGGCACTTACTGAAAAGCCATCTTCTTCAGTCATCATTGCGGAGATTCCTGTGGTAAAGGAGTTTGGTGATGTATTCCTCGATGATTTGCCTGGTTTGCCTCCCGTGAGAAGCGTGGAGTTTCGTATTGACCTGGTGCCTGGTACTCGACCTATTTCGATCTCTCCATACCGCTTGGCTCGTCCTTTTCTAGACGAGTTGAAGAAGCAATTGGAGGATTTGTTGGCCAAGGGTTTTATCCGCGCAGATGTGTCGCCATGGGGAGCACCCGTCCTCTTTGTTTCGAAGAAGGATGGTAGTTGGCGCATGTGCATCGACTATCGTGCTCTCAATCAGGTAATAGTCAAGAACAAGTATCCGTTGCCCCGCATCGAGGATCTCTTTGACCAAGCGAAGGAGCAAAGGTGTTCTCCAAGATTGATCTTCACCTGGTTATAATCGATTCGTGTGAGGGAGCAAGATATTGAGAAGACTGCTTTCTCCACTAGGTATGGGCATTATGAATTTAAAGTTATGTCTTTTGGACTAACTAATGCGCCAGCATTTTTTATTGAGGAGATTAACATTATGCTCCAAAAGTATCTAGATGAGTTTGTGGTAGAGTTCATCGATGACATTCAGATATATTCTAAATCAGAAGAGGAGCATGAGCAGCATTTGAGGCTTGTGCTGAGTATGTTGAGGGAGAATCAATTCTTTGCTAAGTTGAAGAAATGCGAGTTCTGGATTTCAGAAGTGGGTTTTCTTGGCCACATCATCAATCCAGATGGCATATCAGTAGATCCTAGCAAGGTCTCAGCAGTTCTGGATTGGAAGAGACCTTCCAATGTGAAAGAGGTCCGCAGTTTCCTTGGGTTGGCGGGCTATTATCGGCGCTTTGTGCAAGATTTCTCCATCATTGCTAAGCCGCTTCACAGCTTGACACATGTAAGGGTATGAAATTTCAAGTGGGTGCCGATTGTGAGCGCAGCTTCGGCACTTTGAAGGAGAAGTTAGCGATCGCTCCTGTTCTTACCCTTCCCGAGCACTGAGGCGTTTCACTGTCTATTCTCGACGCTTCTCTTCCGGGATTGGGTTGTGTGCTCATGCAGGAGGGCAAAGTGATTGCTTATGCATCGAGACAAGTTGAAAAAGCATGAGCGCATTATCCCACGCATGACCTTGAGTTAGCCATTGTGGTGTTTGCCTTGAAGATTTGGAGGCACTATTTGTATGGTGAGTCTTGTGACATCTTCACTGATCACAAGAGTCTCAAGTACATCTTCACTCGAAAGATCTGAATTTGAGGCGAGGAGATGGGTGGAGTTGATAAAGGATTATGACCTTACTATCCAAGATCATCCGGGAAAGGCAAACGTGGTGGCCGATGCTCTTAGTCGCAAGACAAAGGCCCCGTTGTTGATTGTCTTGTTGCTGATTTTGGAGCGTCTAGGGGTCTCCCTCGCTTATGGGACCGTGCAAGCTGAAACTCAATTGATTCTTGAGTCGGGCCGATTCCCGGCGTGTCGCGGGAGGCACAGAACATGATCGTTTGCTTCACCGGTGAGGAACGTCTTGAGGATGGCAAGTCGGGAGACTTTACCATTGATGATGTAGGAGTTTTGAGGTTTCAGGGCCGTCAGGCGTGCCTCGTAAATCCCAAGTGAAAGAGGACATTCTGAAAGAAGCTCATCGCACCGTGCACACGGTCCATCCCGAGAGACCAAGATGTACAGGACTTGAAAAAGAGCTTACGGTGGAAAAGGATGAGAGTGGATATCGCCAAGTATGTGGCGTCTTGTGGGATCTGTCGGAAGATCAAAGCTGAGCATAAGCGACACTGCCGCCAAGGTGCGACCATTGGAGATTCCCGTGTGGCCATGGGATGACATCTCCATGGATTTCGTGGTTGGCCTACCTCGTACTCCTCGAGGAAGGATGCCGCTTGGGTTGTGGTGGACCGTCTCTCAGCAAGTCTGCGCATTTCATTCCTATCCGCACTACCAATTCGGCGACTTGGCTCCCATCTATGTGCGGGAGATTGTGAGATCGCATGGTGTGCCCAAGACCATTATCTCTGATCGGGATGCGAAGTTCGTTTCCAAGTTCTGGGAGAGTCTGCAGAGTGCTTTGGGTACGCAGCTTCACCTTAGTACCGCTTTTCACCCTCAGACGGATGGTCAGTCTGAGCGTACCATCCAGACGTTGGAGGACATGCTCAGGGGCCTGTGTGATGGCGTGGAAGGGTAGCTAAAGATCACTTGCCATTGGCGAGTTTGCTTATAATAACAGCTACCATTCCAAAGATCCGGCTGCTCCTTTTGAGGTACTTTATGGCGGCGCAGATCGCCACTTTGTTGGGATGTCGTGGAGAGAGAGCGGTGCTCGTCCAGATCGGGTTCAGCAGACAGTCGATCGTGTGGCACAGTGCGACAGAACCTTCTCGCAGACGCAGCAGCGTAAAGTTATCTTTGGCGTGAGAAGGCGGGATTTAGAGTTTGAGGTGGGTGATGGTGTGCTCTTCACGAGTGTCTCCTACCAAAGGTGTGGTACGCTTTGGTACCAAAGGAAAGCTTAGCCCGAGGTATGTTGGGCCATTTCCTATTTTGGCTCGAGTCGGCAAGTTAGCTTACCGTTTGGAGCTACCGGATTCGATGCAAGGAGTGCACAATGTGTTTCATGTTTCGATGCTAAGGAAGTATTTGCACGATCCAGAGTTGGTGGTTCCGTTGGAACCCTGGCGTAGATCGAACCTCACTTTTGAGTCCAGACCGGTGAGAGTCCTGGAGAACTCAGAGCGAGTACTGAAGAACCGGACGCTCAAATTTGTTAAAATTTTGTGGTCGCACCAGACTGAGAGGGAAGCAACTTGGGAGCTGGAGTCTCGTATGCGCGAGAAGTATCCCGAGCTTTTCGTCTCAGGTATGTGTTGTGAAAAATCTGGTTATCCTTTGTTCTGTGGGTTCCGTTTGGAGTGCGCTCTAGATTCGAGGTCGAATCCTGTTGAAGGAGGAGAATGTGACACCACGGATTGTCCTAAACTTATAAAATGGGATTTATGAGGACCAAACATTATGAAATATGTCATTCAAGATTAAAAACATATAGTTTGGGTTTTTATTTCGTTTCGGACCGCTTCCGGTTTTTGGGCCGCTCCGGGTTGTGTGGGCTTTGGGGAACCTTCGTGGGCCAAGTGGTGGGGATTCTTAGGCCCATGAGGGGGTGAGGAGGGGGAGGAAACCCTGCTGCCCTAGCGCCTCCCCACCCCATGCGCCGCACCCCCTTGCCCTCCACCTCTCCCTCTCCTTCCACCTCCCATCTTCCTCCTCTAGATCTCCTCTCCCTTCCCAAGCACCTCCACCCCTAGGTGCTGCCCTCCCTTCTCCTACCTTGTGGGCGCACTCCAAGACCTCCTCCTCGCTGCCAAGGTGCTGTCCAAGCCATTGGAAGGAGTTGCAACGAGGAGGATCGGTGGAAACGGCACGTGGAAGGATATCGGGGAAGGAGCGTGAAGGTTTGATCATCGCTTGGTGATCCTCCAAGAAGGTAATGGGGAAACTCTTTGGGGTGGATCCTTACTTCTGTAGAGGATGAATGCCATGTTTTTAGATCAAGGGAGGTACTGTTTTGGGGTAGAATCCATGAAATCTAGAGTTGTATTCACGTTCTGGTTCGGGCAGATTGGGCACCCGAGCTAGTGAAGGCGTTTTCGCAAATTTAGAATTTGAATCTGACCGTACGGACTTCTAGGAAGTTGTAGATAATTTCATTATCTTTCCGTGCATATAAAGAAGTTGAAATTCCGCCCAGCCGTTTAGAAGTTATGCCTGTTTTACCGAGCGCTGTCAAATCTGTGACGAGATTGAGACAGTTCGTGTTCAATGTTAGATTAAACAACATTAGAGTCCGAATCAGTCTTTACCTATAACTAGAAAAAGGTGGGAAATTTCCTAAGCTACGCGAGGACGTACTCGTTTAATCAATTTGGACTTCTAGAACTCAAGTTATGATTTTTCAAGCCGCTGTCCAGAACGGGCAAATCTGTGATTTCGGGTTTTGGTGTATATCGTATATTGGGTGTAGAGGGTACTGTTTTGAGGAGTCATATTGAGTGTGTGGCATGTGTTTGCAGGTGGTGTAGGTGGTGTGCCGCTGGAGTGCCCTCAACCTCTCATCACTCCGTTGCCGCAATTGAAGGCAAGTGTGTTGTGTGGATTGAATGTTGTTTGTGTTGCTAGTGTTGCTTGATAATGTTTGTGATAGACCACATTGTGTCTTGCCATGAACTACATGCTATACTTGATATGTTATCACTTTGCCATGTTTTAAATATTGTCGTTGATACGATATATTCATGCCATGATTAACATGCTTGATGGTGACAAGTGGTATACATGTTATGTTGTGAATGGGCACCGTCGATGGTCGATCACGGTCCTACATGTTGAGATGCTATGTGTTGATATGCAATATTTCGATTTGTGTATATATTGCTGTCCATTGTGCATGCATAGCATAATTTTTATGGTCAGTCCGTGAGATAAGTCATAACTAATCCGGATGGGTCGGTGAGAACCGTTATGACTAGTCCGGGGCTATTCTTTTGAGTAAGACCTACATCGTGATTCCTTCACCGAGGTGATTGGAAGCGAGAGATAGGCACCCTCCATCTTCGGGATGGAAGGGGGAAAAAGGGTGCATGCCGACGGGTGTGCACTCAACCATACCGGTATGAGTTTCCAAGGAGACATGTGCATTGCATTGCATTAATGAAACATGATGATGTTTATGAGATGATTATATTGATGCTTACAAGATGAATGTGATGCTAACCATGTTGTGTTATGATGTGCTATGGGAGAGTTATGATGATGGTTTGTTGACTTAATTTTTTGTTTATCCATTACGATACACTTTGCTGAGTTTTGAACTCACGCTTGTGTTATGTTTTTTTTTTAGGTACCTTGAAACTGGCATGAGGGAAAAGGGGAATAATCACACATTTTCACGTAGCTCACGCAAGTGATTCCACAATGGAATTGTTTGTATTCATAATAATAAAGTAGATGCGACTTAATTCATGTTTATGGTTTAGAGGTTGCTTTATTCCTTTCAATTGTCTCATGATGACGTTGAAATGCGTAAATTGGACTTAAATGGTTTCCATGTCGTTTATTATTGTGGTTTTAGATGTTTCACATTATATCATATGTTGCTATGCTTGTATGGTTGTTTGAGATCATGAATAAACAAAGGAGATGCTTTGCCGAAATTTCGGGTTTTAGCATTTACCCCTTTGCTGGAATTTATGCTATAGTTGTGGTATTTAGATGGTGTTTAGCTTATGTTTGGTAGCATTCAGCATATTTAATGCCTGGTGTTACTGATTGGTATCGAGCTGGTCAGAGGTCCTTGGAATGTGAATTTTAGTGTTATACCTTAGTATCAACTAAAATGTGATGTGTGATAACTTAGCAACATTGCATAGGTTGTAACTAAAACTTGCTATAGGATAGCAACATTAAAACTTTGTAAAAGTATAATGATTAATTTAAAATTTTGACACACTTGGTTGCACAAGAGGATGGGAATTTGGGGATTCATCATTGCATTGCGTTGTTTATATGATGAAAGCCATGTTTATGATGTTTGTTTGTTTGCTCTTGTTTCTATGATGTTGTGCTTATGTTATGTGGTTGGACTGTGTGTGCGACTATAGCAGATATGCCGAGGGGTAGAGGCCGTGGGACGCCGTGGGTCGGGGAGGCCAGGCGAGGCTCGTGGAGTTGCCGAGTCTGTCCGAGGGTAGCGTTCGCCCAATGCTCATGGGCCAGCTCAGAGGAGCTTCCAGCCTGATCACCGGCGGTGCCCGCCGCCAATGATGACCTAGTTCAGGCTCTGCAGAGGGAGATTCAGAGCCGCGCCGCCAGCCATGGCAGCCCGCCGTTGTTCTCCCCTGCAGCGGCCCCAGTTGTGCTTCCTCTCGCAGCGCCTCGCTGTTGGCCCCGCACGTGAGCCGAGGATGAGTCTTCGAGTGGATGACCCTCCGCCTTGACACCTTTGACGGAGCGGGCACGCCGGTCAGCCGCAGATTGGCTGCGGTACATGGAGCGGCAACGAGGTTTTGGAGCTGACCTCGGTTCAAAGGGCTCGCTTTGTGGCTTTCCAACCGAAGGGCCAAGCGGACATTTGGTGGGAGGGAGTTCTGGCTAGAGCCCCCGCTCTCGGACCTGTCACCTGGGAGGACTTTGTGGCTCGCTTCCGAGCCAAGTTCTACCCAGAGTCTTTCCTCGAGAGGATGGAGCATACTCACCCGACTCTTTCCCGAGGAAAGAAGTCGGTAACGGAGTATGAGGCGGAGTTCAACAGCGTGGTGCGTTTCGTGCCAGCTGTTGCAGCGGATGACAGGGAGAAGGCAAGGAGGTTCCGTAGGGGCCTCAACCAGGAGTTCAGAGTTGTCATGGGGGCGACTGTCCCTCGTGACTTCTGCTCCGTGGTGGAGCAGGCGAAGGGCATGGAGCTCGAGTTGGAGCTCTCCCGGGATAAGCAAAACCCGGGTGGTTCAGGGGTCCCTGCGGCCCCTGGTGGGGGCCAGAAGAGGACTTTTGGTGGAGGGGGTGGGTCTTCTCAGCGACCCACCTTCAAGAAGTTCAAGGGAGGACAGGGATCTTCCTCAGGGGCTAAGAAGCCGCCCCAGTCGTCTTCCTCGCGAGCGGTGTTCGGCCTGTGCCCGGGCAGGCATGATGTGCTTCAAGTGCGGTGGTGAGCACCGTGCTTCGAGTGTGGTTGGACTGAGTTGCAACCACTGCGTGGCAAGCCCGGCCACATGGGGCGAGTCTGCCGGATGAATCCCGGTAGCATCATCAAGTGGGAGACGGTGCCTTCTCCTCCCACTCCGGGCGTCTTCTCGAGGATCGGCGCACATGATGGCTGCCCTGTGTCTCACCCACCTTTGCGTGGGACGCCACCACCGCTTATTGGTGCCCGCCGCCCGGCTCCTCCCGCCTACTCCGCCTCCTCCAGCCTTGTTGGGACACCCACCGTGTCGGGGCCCCCGATGCCTCGGTGCCACAGAGTGTACGCCTTGCCGATAGTCAGCCGGGCATCCCGAGGTGGTTTCGTACTCTACTTGTGGATTCAGTTGAAGCCCTTGTTTTGTTTGATTCGAGCATCCTATTCTTTTGTGTCGTCGGAGTTTGCTAGTAGAGCAAAGTCTGGGAGTTCAGCGGATTTCGAGTCTTTGGCCGGGCTTCTCCTGGGGTTTGATTGCTAGTTCATTGGTTTGTCCGGTTGCACCGCTGCCATTGGACGATGAGGTTTTCTTTGCCAATCTTATGGTGATTCAGTTAGCTCCTTTTGATGTCATTTTGGGCATGGACTGGTTGCATCGATCGTGCCAATATCTCATGCTTTCGGAGGACGCAGTTACTTTGGCAGTTCCGTCGAGTGGAGTTGACCTTCGTGGTGGAGTACCGCTCTAGTTCCATCTTCGTTTTGTCCATCTTGTTTCCCGATCGTCGTTTGAGGCATTTGGGTGTTCTTATGGCACTTAACAAAGCCATCTTCTTCAGTCATCATTGCGGAGATTCCTGTGGTAAAGGAGTTTGGTGATGTATTCCTCGATGATTTGCCTGGTTTGCCTCCCGTGAGAAGCGTGGAGTTTCGTATTGACCTGGTGCCTGGTACTCGACCTATTTCGATCTCTCCATACCGCTTGGCTCGTCCTTTTCAAGACGAGTTGAAGAAGCAATTGGAGGATTTGTTGGCCAAGGGTTTTATCCTGCCGCAGTTGTGTCGCCATGGGGAGCACCCGCCCTCTTTGTTTCAAGAAGGATGGTAGTTGGCGCATGTGCATCGACTATCGTGCTCTCAATCAGGTAATAGTCAAGAACAAGTATCCGCTGTTGCCCGCATCGAGGATCTCTTTGACCAACTCAAGGGAGCAAAGGTGTTCTCCAAGATTGATCTTCCCCGTTATAATCGATTCGTGTGAGGGAGCAAGATATTGAGAAGACTGCTTTCTCCACTAGGTATGGGCATTATGAATTTAAAGTTATGTCTTTTGGACTAACTAATGCGCTCTTTGCTTTTATGGAGGCGATGAACAGTATGCTCCACAAGTATCTTGATGAGTTTGTGGTAGTGTTCATCGATGACATTCTGATTTATTCTAAATCAGAAGAGGAGCATGAGCAGCATTTGAGGCTTGTGCTGAGTATGTTGAGGGAGAATCAATTCTTTGCTAAGTTGAAGAAATGCGAGTTCGGATTTCGTAGTGGGTTTTCTTGGCCACATCATCAATCCGGATGGCATATCAAGAGATCCTAGCAAGGTCTCAGCAGTTCTGGATTGGAAGAGACCTTCCAATGTGAAAGAGGTCCGCAGTTTCCTTGGGTTGGCGGGCTATTATCGGCGCTTTGTGCAAGATTTCTCCATCATTGCTAAGCCGCTTTCACAGTTGACACAGAAGGGTATGAAATTTCAGTGGACTGCCGATTGTGAGCGCAGTTTCGGCACTTTGAAGGAGAAGTTAGCGACTGCTCCTGTTCTTACCCTTCCCGAGCCTGGGAGGCGTTTCACTGTCTATTCTGACGCTTCTCTTCTGGGATTGGGTTGTGTGCTCATGCAGGAGGGCAAAGTGATTGCTTATGCATCGAGACAGTTGAAAAAGCATGAGCAGAATTATCCCACGCATGACCTTGAGTTAGCCGCTGTGGTGTTTGCCTTGAAGATTTGGAGGCACTATTTGTATGGTGAGTCTTGTGACATCTTCACTGATCACAAGAGTCTCAAGTACATCTTCACTCGTAAAGATCTGAATTTGAGGCAGAGGAGATGGTCGGAGTTGATAAAGGATTATGACCTTACTATCCAAAGATCATCCGGGAAAGGCAAACGTGGTGGCCGATGCTCTTAGTCGCAAGACAGTGCCCCCGTTGTTGATTGTCTTGTTGCTGATTTTGAGCGCCTAGGGTCTCCCTACCGCTTATGCGGGGACCGTGCAAGCTGAAACTCAATTGATTCTTGAGTCACGATTCCCGAGCGTGTCACGGGAGGCACAGAACATGATCGCTTGCTTCACCGGTGAGGAACGTCTTGAGGATGGCAAGTCGGAGACTTTACCATTGATGATGTAGGAGTTTTGAGGTTTTAGGGCCGTGCAGGCGTGCCTCGTAAATCCCAAGTGAAAGAGGACATTCTGAAAGAAGCTCATCGCACTGCAGACACGGTCCATCCCGAGAGACCAAGATGTACAGGACTTGAAAAAGAGATTCGTGGAAAAGGATGAGAGTGGATATCGCCAAGTATGTGGCGTCTTGTGGGATCTGTCGGAAGATCAAAGTGAGCATAAGCGACCTGGCCTGTTGCAGCCATTGGAGATTCCCGTGTGGCCATGGGATGACATCTCCATGGATTTCGTGGTTGGCCTACCTCGTACTCCTCGAGGGAAGGATGCCGCTTGGGTTGTGGTGGACCGTCTCAAGCAAGTCTCACAAGATTTCATTCCTATCCGCACTACCAATTCAATGAGCGACTTGGCTCCCATCTATGTGCGGGAGATTGTGAGACTGCATGGTGTGCCCAAGACCATTATCTCTCGATCGGGATGCGAAGTTCGTTTCCAAGTTCCGGGAGAGTCTGCAGAGTGCTTTGGAGTGCAGCGTTAGCCTTAGTACCGCTTTTCACCCTCAGACGGATGGTCACCTGAGCGTACCATCCAGACGTTGGAGGACATGCTCGTGGCCTGTGTGATGGCGTGGAAGGGTAGCTGGGAAGATCACTTGCCATTGGCGAGTTTGCTTATAATAACAGCTACCATTCCAAAGATCCGGCTGCTCCTTTTGAGGTACTTTATGGCCGGAAGTGCAGATCGCCACTTTGTTGGGATCTTTGTGGGAGAGAGAGCGGTGCTCGGTCCAGGCCCAGGTTCAGCAGACAGTCGATCGTGTGGCACAGGTGCGACAGAACCTTCTCGCAGCACAGAGCAGGCAGAAAAGTTATGCTGACGTGAGAAGGCGGGATTTAGAGTTTGAGGTGGGTGACAGTGTGCTCTTACGAGTGTCTCCTACCAAAGGTGTGGTACGCTTTGGTACCAAAGGAAAGCTTAGCCCGAGGTATGTTGGGCCATTTCCTATTTTGGCTCGAGTCGGCAAGTTAGCTTACCATTTGGAGCTACCGGATTCGATGCAAGGAGTGCACAATGTGTTTCATGTTTCGATGCTAAGGAAGTATTTGCACGATCCGGAGTTGGTGGTTCCGTTGGAACCCCTGGCGGTAGATCAGAACCTCACTTTTGAGTCCAGACCGGTGAGAGTCCTGGAGAACTCAGAGCTTAGCATCAAGAACCTGACGCTCAAATTTGTTAAAATTTTGTGGTCGCACTGCATCGAGAGGGAAGCAACTTGGGAGCTGGAGTCTCGTATGCGCGAGAAGTATCCCGAGCTTTTCGCCTCAGGTATGTGTTGTGAAAAATCTGGTTATCCTTTGTTCTTGGGTTCCGTTTGGAGTGCGCTCTAGATTCGAGGTCGAATCCTGTTGAAGGAGGAGAATGTGACACCACGGATTGTCCTAAACTTATAAAATGGGATTTATGAGGACCAAACATTATGAAATATGTCATTCAAGATTAAAAAAACATATAGTTTGGGTTTTTATTTCGCTTCGGACTGCTTTCCGGTTTTTGGGCCGCTCCGGGTTGTGTGGGCTTTGGGGAACCTTCGTGGGCCAAGTGGTGGGGATTCTTAGGCCCATGAGGGGTGAGGAGGGGAGGAAACCCTGCTGCCCTAGCGCCTCCCCACCCCATGCGCCGCACCCCCCCCCTTGCCCTCCACCTCTCCCTCTCCTTCCACCTCCCATCTTCCTCCTCTAGATCTCCTCTCCCTTCCCAAGCACCTCCACCCCTAGGTGCTGCCCCTCCCTTCTCCTACCTTGTGGGCGCACTCCAAGACCTCCTCCTCGCTGCCAAGGTGCTGTCCAAGCCATTGGAAGGAGTTGCAACGAGGAGGATCGGTGGAAACGGCACGTGGAAGGATATCGGGGAAGGAGCGTGAAGGTTTGATCATCGCTTGGTGATCCTCCAAGAAGGTAATGGGGAAACTCTTTGGGGTGGATCCCTTACTTCTGTAGAGGATGAATGCCATGTTTTTAGATCAAGGGAAGTACTGTTTTGGGGTAGAATCCATGAAATCTAGAGTTGTATTCACGTTCTGGTTCGGGCAGATTGGGCACCCGAGCTAGTGAAGGCGTTTTCGCAAATTTAGAATTTGAATCTGACCGTACGGACTTCTAGGAAGTTGTAGATAATTTCATTATCTTTCCGTGCATATAAAGAAGTTGAAATTCCGCCCAGCCGTTTAGAAGTTATGCCTGTTTTACCGAGCGCTGTCAAATCTGTGACGAGATTGAGACAGTTCGTGTTCAATGTTAGATTAAACAACATTAGAGTCCGAATCAGTCTTTACCTATAACTAGAAAAAGGTGGGAAATTTCTAAGCTACGCGAGGACGTACTCGTTTAATCAATTTGGACTTCTAGAACTCAAGTTATGATTTTTCAAGCCGCTGTCCAGAACTGGGGCAAATCTGTGATTTCGGGTTTTGGTGTATATCGTGTATTGGGTGTAGAGGGTACTGTTTTGAGGAGTCATATTGAGTGTGTGGCATGTGTTTGCAGGTGGTGTAGGTGGTGTGTCGCCGGGAGTGCCCTCAACCTCTCATCACTCCGTTGCCCGCAATTGAAGGCAAGTGTGTTGTGTGGATTGAATGTTGTTTGTGTTGCTAGTGTTGCTTGATAATGTTTGTGATAGACCACATTGTGTCTTGCCATGAACTACATGCTATACTTGATATGTTATCACTTTGCCATGTTTTAAATATTGTCGTTGATACGATATATTCATGCCATGATTAACATGCTTGATGGTGACAAGTGGTATACATGTTATGTTGTGAATGGGCACCGTCGATGGTCGATCACGGTCCTACATGTTGAGATGCTATGTGTTGATATGCAATATTTCGATTTGTGTATATATTGCTGTCCATTGTGCATGCATAGCATAATTTTTATGGTCGGGCGGTGAGATAAGTCATAACTAATCCGGATGGGTCGGTGAGAACCGTTATGACTAGTCCGGGCTATTCTTTTGAGTAAGACCTACATCGTGATTCCTTCACCGAGGTGATTGGAAGCGAGAGATAGGCACCCTCCATCTTCGGGATGGAAGGGGGAAAAAGGGTGCATGCCGACGGGTGTGCACTCAACCATACCGGTATGAGTTTCCAAGGAGACATGTGCATTGCATTGCATTAATGAAACATGATGATGTTTATGAGATGATTATATTGATGCTTACAAGATGAATGTGATGCTAACCATGTTGTGTTATGATGTGCTATGGGAGAGTTATGATGATGGTTTGTTGACTTAATTTTTGTTTATCCATTACGATACACTTTGCCGAGTTTTGAACTCACGCTTGTGTTATGTTTTTTAGGTACCTTGAAACTGCATGAGGGAAAAGGGGAATAATCACACATTTTCACGTAGCTCACGCAAGTGATTCCACAATGGAATTGTTTGTATTCATAATAATAAAGTAGATGCGACTTAATTCATGTTTATGGTTTAGAGGTTGCTTTATTCCTTTCAATTGTCTCATGATGACGTTGAAATGCGTAAATTGGACTTAAATGGTTTCCATGTCGTTTATTATTGTGGTTTTAGATGTTTCACATTATATCATATGTTGCTATGCTTGTATGGTTGTTTGAGATCATGAATAAACAAAGGAGATGCTGCCGAAATTTCGGGTTTTAGCATTTACCCCTTTGCTGGAATTTATGCTATAGTTGTGGTATTTAGATGGTGTTTAGCTTATGTTTGGTAGCATTCAGGCATATTTAATGCCGGGGTGTTACAACTTCTTTTCATACTAGAAAGCAAGGGAAATCTCGTTTCATGACATGAATGCAAACTTTTCAAGAGCACTCCGGAATAGTCATATCTCCATATATGACTTTCTCACCGACCTGGCTCAACGACTCTTTTATCATTTAACATGTCAAAACGATGTCATGTTTACTTTTCACTATTCCTTCATCATGTAACCACACTACCGAAAAGTCATTCACATGACGACTTCTTCCTCGGTATCACATGAATAAATCTCGAATAACATCGAGAGTTGCGCTAATTCATATAAACTATGTTGGCAGCATAGTTAACAGTAAGGCACCACATCATATCAGAACCCACCAACGATAGATAGCTAAACTTTGCAAAACATCGCATTTTAACCAAAATCGGCATTTTGGAAAAGAACATCGACTCCAAAGTCAAACATCTGCACACACAACCACCACAAATTTTCTCAAAGAGAAAGGGAAACTCATTTCAAAAGGGAACACTTCACCAACAAAATCACTTATGAAACATTCATGAAATCCACTTTGTGAAGCACTCGCAACACCACACACACTTTCCGAATAAATTCAACTCTAGTCAAATAAAGTTACAAATTAAATGCTTGACTCAAAAAAGTTTTCCAACACAACCCGTTATGACCATCTGCTTCCTTTTAAAATTAATTCCAAAGATAATTCAGTGCGAACGTGAAAGGGCGCGATCCACTCAAAAACTTTTGGGGTGTAAATCCATACTCATAGCACCGACTAAACAAATTAGCCAAAACCAAATATTTGCACCAATTTCTACGAGTTTTAGGGACACTCTGAAACTCAGCATATGGAACACCTTGACCGAAAACCCTTCAACCAAAATGGCAAACAACCCAACCAGTCCAAAAGCTTTTAAACACAAGCTCAGCATAAAAAAAACCATCTCTAGTACTCCACTACGCTTTCCATTAAAAGACTTCAATAATTACTATCTACTCCCTGAGAAGCCCCAACACAATTAAATCAGAAACTTCACAACAAATTCTTCCTCTAGTTACCAATCCCAACACTTTTAATAAGGGTTTATGAGGCTTATCAAAAAGGTACCCAACCAAAACTATAATGACATGATCCCCACGGATCACCGAATCATAATACATCTTATTCCAAGTTTGAAACATAGTTTTTTTTCAATAATTCTTTCGGCAAGATCAACATATGAATTTCATACCACCTATATATTCACGTCTCGTCAACCGAACCTTATTCAGTTAAACAACGACTTCAACATGTAAATATTATCTCTACAAGACAAAGTTCATAAATATGATTCTAAGACATGCATTCATTAAGGATGAAATTGTACATCATGTTAATTATCCAAAGCTCACATCAACACAACTTGTTAAAATTTTCCTCTTATTTTAACCATGGTTTTCCAACGAATAATCTAAACAGTTATCACAACTACTTAGTCATTAATAACAACAAATGGGCATAATCATCAACCAACAACATTTCTTTTAGCTACCCTATACATAGGTGATAACAAAATTACCACCATACAACATACTCCCACTATTTAAAATAGACTGAATACTAGCATTAACACTACCATTAGCAACATCATTAACAATAAGTCTTATGTCTTCTTAATTGATATCAATACTAGCATTGCAGAGACACAACTACATACTTCCAAATTTACTAGTAGTTTGCAACAACGTAAATAGCAACTCTAATCAACTTCCAAATTAAAGTCGCTAGGCAACACGATTAAATTTCTCTATTAATCCATTAGATTGGAACATCTTTAAACAACCAGCAAGGTTTCTTTATCAATAACAGCAGTCTACATCATCTTAAAGTTTTAACTATGCATCAGGGTTTAAAACTTTAAACATTAACAAGGATCATAAGCACTTTCAAAGCAAGGCAACAGATTCTAAGCATGTACATTAACACCTTTAATCATTCTCGCTAAGAGTAAACTACAACACTAGTAGTCTATTTATTCTCAAGCTAGAGATGATAATCACATTGAATTGTTTCAACTCACAAATTAACTTAACAATGCATCATCCCATAAATCACATTAGTACATGCTACATAACATGCTAAACAACAATTCTTACTAGGGACAAACGATTTCAGTCAAAAGACTACTCACTTGCTTGCAGCATTTTAGTTTTAAAATTCAACCCAAAATCATAAGGAAACTTGACTCTCGAAATTGCAATGACACAAACCCAAACTTGATCATGCAAAAGGAATTCTCCAAAACACTTTTACATCTCAAGGACTCCCATAAGGAAAAAGGTTGAAAGACAGTTTTCTTGAAAGGAAACCAAGCGCTCAATCAAACCTTTGCAAATAAAACCTTAACTCCAAACTTTCACGAAACAAGAAGGGTTCTTCAAAGATGATTTCTTAAACCAACAAAATAACGAAATCAAACACCACTTACTCCTACAAAGCCACTGAACTTCAGCCCTGACAACCAGGTCTGGCATAACTCCGCAATAACTCCTTTAACCTCGGAGAAAGACAAACATAGGAATAAGTTTGAATGCTTCTTCCCCATAAAGCCATAAACAAACTAATCATTAAAACTGGAAAGGCGCCCAAAAGAAGCGCAACACTAGACTCCTCTTCTTCGTCTTCAACCAAGGAAGACAAAACCACACACCGCATACGGAACGATCCGCAAAAATCCAATACAAAACACTTTTCTTTTGGTTCAACTCAACTAAAGCCAAGAAAAGCAACGAAACCGACCGTTAGGACGGCAAAGAACATCCGAAGGAAACCACCATCAACTCTTCTATTTGACTCCAGTCAACTACCCGATCAAGGATAGAAAGGATAAGCACTCTTCTCCTACAGGGGTTAACAGTTCTTCGGTGATGGCGCTAATCGGCCACACCGTCAAACCTCGCCCTTACTATGAACAAAAAAAGAGGTGACCGAAACCCTTCGGTACCACAACCCCACTCTTATCACCACAACAGGAATAATTCAATCATTTATCTCATAGACATAGCAATGTACTATATCAAATATAGCATTTAGCAACAAGGCTTAAGTACAACATTTAAGCGTAAGGAAACGATACCCATACCCTTTTCCTACTGTGCATCCATTGTGTTTCAAATTTTAGATTAGTTATACCACTTTTGCAAGTTTTAATGTTGCTATCCTATAACAAAATTTTAGTTAAGACCTAAGCCATGTTTCTAAGTTATTCCACATCACATTTTAGTTGTACCCTATAGCATGTCACTAGAAATTCACATTCCAAGGACCTACAGCCCGCTCTGATACCAACTGTAACACCCCGGCATTTAATATGCCCGAATGCTACCAAACCTAAGCTAAACAACATCTAAATACCACAATTAAACATAAATTCCAGCAAAGGTACATATGCTAAAAACCGATATTTCGGCAGCATCTCCTTTGTTTTTCCATGAATTAACACAATATCAATATCATGGCAAGATATATCATAGCACATGACATCTAAAACATCAACATAAATGGATATATCATCAAATTACGCCAAATAATACCACGCTCAACCACTTCATAAACTAAAACGAAACAAATAAGGAATCACTAGCATGCTAAATTAAACCATACATTAAGTTTAAGGCACAACTCTTAAAATCATGTCTCCAAGTGATTAATTATGGACTACGATGGTGGAGCTACGTGTAGAAGTGTAGCTAGACCCCTTTTTCCCGCATGCCGATCTCAAAGTACCTAAAAACAACATAAAACACAAGCGTGAGTTCGAAAACTCAGCAAGCATATTGTAATGGACAACAAGATCATTTACAAGACAATAATACCTCACATCACATATATCATCTCATACTTGAGCACATAACAACATCATCATCATTAAATATGTATTGCAATGCAATGCAATGTTATGCTCAAATCTCCTTGGAAACTCATACCGGTATGGTTGAGTACACACCCGTCGGTGTGCACCCTCTCCCCCCTTCCATCCCGAAGATGGAGGGTGCCTACTCCTCGCTTCCACCACCCACGGTAGATGGAATCACGATGTAGGACTTACTCTAATGGCTCTCCGGATTAGTCATAACTTTCTCACCGACCTTCCCGGATTAGTTAATGACTTTCTCACCGCCCGGGCCATGTAACATGTCATGTATGCAAGCATGCCAACAATATATAAAACTCATATATTAACACATGGCATCATAACATCTTAAACATGCTCATCATATCATAGCAATCATTAAAACATGGCAAGTGGACATATATCATATAGACAATTTCATCTAATCTCAACATGCAACCTACAACTCGCTATCCATCACAACACACTTGCCTCAACCACGTGCAACGGATTGGCGAGAAGAAGAGGGCACTCCCGGGGTCACACCACCTGCACATAGGCATCACACACTCACAATCATAACCTCAAAACAGTACGCTAACCCCCATCTAACCCGACATTGCCAACTACTCGCAAAACCTAAAAACAGAGGTTCTGTCCCGGCGGGACAGCAGCCTTGCAAAAGGCATAACTTGAGTTCTAGGACTCCGAATGAATTAAACGAGTACATCCTCGCGTATCTTAGGAAATTTCCCAACTTTCTCTAGGTATAAGGAAAGACTGATTTGGCCTCTAAAGTTGTTTAATCTACAGATTACCGAGATCTGTTCCAATCGCGTCACAGATTTTTAGGCGCTCGGTAAAAGAGCCATAACTTTCAAACGGTTGATCGAAATTTAACGTGCTTTACGTCCACGGAAATTTAATTAAATTATCTACAACTTCTTTTAAGTCCATACGGACATATTCGGACTCTAAATCGACGAAAACTCGAACCCTAGCCCGACTGCTCAATCTGCCCGAAAACAGAAACGTGGCAACGTCTAGATCTAACCCAAAGAACTCCAACCCAGCACCACCAATTGATCTAAAAACTTCATAAACACCCTAAGAACAGTACCTAGATCAAACCCAAGGATCCCCATGATGATACCTTTGCCCAACGAACGAATCTCCAATAGATCTCCTCGCGGATCGCTCCTCGCTCCACGCTCCACGCTCCTCGCTCCTCGCTCCTCGCTCCAACGGATGGATCCACAAGGTGCAGAGGTGTGGAGACCACCCTAGGGCAGCAAGGGGGTGGAGGAGAGGTGGTGGAGAGGTGGGGCAATGGAGGAGAGCAAGGGGGAGGCGCAAGGCTCAAAGGGAAGGGGCGGCTAGGGCTTGGCAAGTGGGGGGAGGTGAGGGGGGCGCACCAAGGCCTCAAGGGGCGCAAAGGCAGCAGGGTGGACGCCCCAAAGGGGCAGGGAAACCCCTTTTACCAGTCCCCACACCCAATTCTAGTCCGTTACGGAGACCTAATCCATCCCACCAAAGCCCACCAAGGCCCAAAACTCCCCCGGGAAGGCCCGAAACCCCGAAAACGGCCCGGAAACGGCCCGGAAAAGCTATCAACCTCCAATTCCTATGGTTTTAACCTTATTTCCATATCTCATAATGTATTTAACCTTATCATGCATGATAAATTAGGTTACGACACTCCGTGGCGACATAACACTTCAACCGACCCAAAAACGCGAGTAAACTTCTGCCGAAGGGTTTTAACCTAAATTCCACATTCCATAAGGTTTTTGTCCTCAACATTCACATTGTATAAGATTACGACACTCCGTGGTGTCACAAGGCGCACATGCTAAAAACCGAGATTTCGGCAGCATCTCCTTTGTTTTAACATGATTTGAAGGAACCACAACAGTTTAGCAATATATGGAATAGAAGAGACAACTAAAAACAACAATGATTAACGATTTAGCAACAATATAAGTCTAGTTCCAAACATATGATGTCTCCAAGAGTCAAACGAACGAAAAGACTCTCATTTAGCAAGCTAAACCTTAAAGCAATGATCATCACACGCAATTTATTCTCAACACTAATTGAATGACTTGTGAAATCAAAGGAGTGAAGCTACGAGTGGAAGTGTGTCTATTTCCCTTCCCCGCATGCCGGTCTCATGGTACCTAAAACAACAAGAAAACACAAGCGTGAGTTCGAAACTCAGCAAGCATATTGCAATGGACAACAAGAACAATAACATGGCAATAATGTCTCACATCAGGTATATCATCTCATTAATGAACACATAACATTATCATCATCACTATGTATGCAATGCAATGCTCATGTCTCCTTGGAAACTCATACCGGTATGGTTGAGTACACACCCATCGGTATGCACCCTCTCCCCCCTTCCATCCCGAAGATGGAGGGTCCCTACTCCTCGCTTCCGTTCACCGCGGTGAATGGAATCAGGATGTAGGACTTACTCATTGGCTCTCCGGATTAGTCATAACTTTCTCACCGACCTTCCCGGACTAGTTATGACTTTCTCACTGCCCGGGCCATGTAACATGCCATGTATGCAATTATGCCATCATCATTTTTAACTCGTACATTAACACATGGCATCATAACATAATAAACATGCTCATTATATCATTGGCAATCATTAAAGCATGGCAAGTGATCATATATCATGTAATCAATTTCATCTATTCTCAACAAGCAACCTACAAATCGCTATCCATTACAACACACTTGCCTCAACCACGGGCAACGGATTGGCGGGAAGTAGAAGGCACTCCCGGGGTTGCACCTCCTGCACATAGGCATCACACACTCACAATCATGTCCACAAAACAGTACGCAAACCCTCATCTACCCCGACATTGCCAACTAATAGCAAAACCTAAAAACAGAGGTTCTGTCCCGTCGGGACAGCAGTCTTCCAAAAGTCATAACTTGAGTTCTGGGACTCCGAATCAATTAAACGAGTACATCCTCGCGTAGCTTAGGAAATTTTCCAACTTTTTCTAGTTATAGGGAAAGACTGATTCGGAATTTAAAGTTGTTTAATCTACAAAATACCGTGATCTGTTCCAATCACATCACATATTTTAACACACTCGGTAAGACAGTCATAACTTTCAAACGGCTGATCAGAATTTATCGTTCTTTATGTCTACGGAAAGATAATTAAATTACCTGCAACTTCTTCAAGATCTGTACGACCAGATTCCAAATCTAAATTGGCGAAAAACTGAACCCTAGGTCGACTGCTCATGCTGTCCCAAAACAGAAACATGGCAACATCTAGATCTAATCCAATATACTCATGTCCAGCACCACCAGTTGATCTGAAATCATGATAAAAACCCTTAGAACAGTACCTAGCCCAACCCCAAGGAGTCCCATGGCCATACCTTCGCCCGACGACCGAAATCCCAACGAAACTCCTCCCGGATCGCACCTCGCTCCTCGCTCCAACGGATGGATCCACGAGGTGCAAGTTTGGGGAGGCCACCCTAGGGTAGCAAGGGGGTGGAGGAGAGGTGGCGGAGAGGTGGGGAGCAATGGGGGCAAGGGAGGGGGAGGCGCACGGCCAAGGGAGAGGGAGGGGCGGCTAGGCAAGGGAGGAGGAGAGGTGGGGCGCAAGCTAGGGCAGGGGTGGGCGCACCAAGTGGCAGGGAAGCCCCCCTTTACCAGCCCTAAGCCTCTTTCCTAATCCTAAATGGATCCCCACTCCATCCCACCAAAGCCCACAACCCCCTCTTTTAGGCCCAAACTCCCCCGGGAAGGCCAAAAACCCCGGAAACGGCCCGAAAATGCTATTAACCACCATACCCTATGGTTTTAACCTTAATTCCACATTTCATAAAGTTTTTAACCTCATCATGCTCAATAAATAAGGATACGACACTCCGTGGTGTCACATTCTTCCCCCCTTTAACAGGATTCGACCTCGAATCTAATTCGCACCCAAACGCAACCCAGCAAAGCAAAAGATAGCTAGGTCTCACATCACATACCTGAGACAAAAAGCTCGGGATACTTCTCGCGCATGCGAGACTCCAGCTCCCAAGTCGCTTCTCTCTCGGTCTGATGTGACCACAGGACCTTGACAAACTTAAGCGTCATGTTCTTCATTACTCGCTCCGAAGTCCCCAGAATTTCCACAGGACGGGACTCGAAGGTGAGGTCCTGCTCAAGCACTAGTGGTTCCAATGGAACCACCAACTCCGGATCATGCAAGTATTTCCTCAACATCGAGACATGGAACACATTATGCACGCCTTGCGTAGACTCTGGTAGCTCCAGACGATAGGCCAGCCTACCAACTCGGGCGATGATAGGAAATGGCCCAACAAACCTCTGACTGAGCTTTCCTTTGGTGCCAAAACGCACCACACCCTTGGTGGGAGATACTCGCAAGAGTACGCTATCACCCACCTCAAACTCCAAATCTCGCCGCCTCACATCAGCATAGCTTTTCTCTGCGCTTCAGATCGCGAGAAGGTTCTGCCGTACCTCCGCCACGCGATCAACAGTCTGCTGAACCCAATCCGGTCCAAGAACTGCTCTCTCGCCCACGGCATCCCAACAAAGTGGTGATCTGCATTTCCGGCCATACAGTACCTCATAAGGAGCAGCCCGGATGCTTGAATGGTAGCTGTTATTGTAAGCAAACTCTGTAAGAGGCAAATGATCTTCCCAGCTACCTTTCCAAGCCATCACACAAGCCCTGAGCATGTCCTCCAAAGTCTGAATAGTACGCTCAGACTGCCCATCGGTCTGAGGGTGAAAAGCGGTACTAAGGCGAAGCTGCGTACCCAAAGCGCTCTGCAAGCTCTCCCAAAACTTGGAGACAAACTTCGCATCCCGATCAGAAATAATGGTCTTGGGTCACAATCTCCCGCACATAGATGGGAGCCAACTCGCTCGCTGAATTGGTAGTGCGGATAAGAATGAAATGCGCAGACTTGCTAAGACGGTCCACCACAACCCAAACAGCATCCTTCCCTCGTGGAGTACGAGGTAGGCCAACCACGAAATCCATGGAGATGTCATCCCATGGCCACACAGGAATCTCCAATGGCTGCAACAGACCATGGACGCTTTATGCTCAGCCTTGATCTTCTGACAGATCCCAGACGACGCCATTTACTTTGCAATATCCACTCTCATCCTCTTCCACCGTAAATTCTTTTTCAAGTCCTCATACATCTTGGTCTCCCCAGATGGACCGTGTACGGTGCGATGAGCCTCTTTCGTAATATCCTCTTTCACTTGGGATTTCGAGGCACGCATTGCACGACCTCGAAACCTCAAAGCTCCCACATCATCAACGGTAAAGTCTCCGGACTTGCCATCCTCAAGGCGTTCCTCACCTGCCCGGAGCAACCGGTCATCTTCTTTGTGTGTCCGCAAGACGCTCGGGAATCGCCGACTCAAGAATCAATTGAGTTTCAGCCTGCACGGTCCTCGCAGCAAGAGGGAGACTCCCAAACGCTCAAAATCAGCAACAAGACAATCAACAACAGGGGCATTGTCTTGCGATCGAGAGCGTCCACCACCACATTTGCCTTACCCGAATGGTACCGATAGTGAGGTCATAGTCCTTTATCAACTCTAGCCACCTCCTCCGCCTCAAGTTCAAATCTTTCTGAGTAAAGATGTACTTGAGGCTCTTGTGATCAGTGAAGATATCACAAGACTCGCCATACAGTAATGCCTCCATATCTTCGCAAACACCACAAATGCTAGCTCAAGATCATGCGTGGGATAGTTCTCGCTGCGTGCTTTTTCAGCCGCCTCGATGCGTAAGCAATCACCTTGCCATCTTGCATGAGCACACAACCAAGTCCCAAACGAGAAGCATCGAATAAATCAGAAGCGCTTCCGGCTCGGGAAGGGTAAGAACAGGAGCAGTCACTAACTTCTCCTTCAAAGTGCAGAAACTGTGCTCACACTCTGCAGTCCACTGAAATTTCATCCCTTTCTGAGTCAGCTGCGAAAGTGGCTTGGCAATGATTGAGAAATCCTGCACAAAACGCCGATAGTAGCCAGCTAACCCAAGGAAACTACACACCTCTTTGACATTGTAAGGCCTCTTCCAATCCAAAACTGCTGATACTTTGCTAGGATCTACGGATATGCCCTCTGGATTGATGATGTGGCCAAGAAAACCCACTTCTGAAATCCAGAATTCGTACCTTTTCAGCTTAGCAAAGAACTGATTCTCCCTCAAGGTGCTCAGCACAAGCCTCAAATGTCGCTCATGCTCCTCTTCTAATTTAGAGTAAACCAAAATGTCATCGATGAACACTACCACAAACTCATCAAGGTACTTGTGTAGCATACTGTTCATTGCCTCCATAAAGACAGCAGGAGCATTAGTTAGTCCAAAAGACATTACTTTAAATTCATAATGCCCATACCTAGTGGAGAAAGTAGTCTTCTCAATGTCCTGCTCCCTCACACGAATCTGATTATACCCCGACTGAAGATCAATCTTGGAGAACACCTTTGCTCCCTTCAGTTGGTCAAACAGATCCTCAATGCGAGGCAAAGGATACTTATTCTTCACTGTCACTTGATTAAGAGCACGATAATCAATGCACATGCGCCAACTTCCATCCTTCTTCGAGACGAAGAGAACGGGTGCTCCCCACGGCGAAACGCTACGCCGAATAAAGCCTTTGGCCAACAAATCCTCCAACTGCTTCTTCAACTCGTCTTGAAAAGGACGAGCCAAGCGGTATGGAGAGATAGAAATAGGTCGAGTGCCCGGAACAAGATCAATACGAAACTCCACATTCCTCACGGGAGGTAGACCAGGCAACTCATCAGGGAACACATCAACAAACTCCTTCACTACAGGAATCTCCTCAATGGAAATCAAGAAGATGGCTTCTCAGACAAGGTCATGAGGAAACCCAACTGCCTCAAACGGCGACCAGAAAACAGACTAGCCAAAGCAAAGACGGAACTGGAAGGTAAACCACCCTAAAAGGTCAACTCTACCCCTGACGGGGCCTGCAAGGTAATCGTCCGCAAAAAGCAACAGATCTTGGCACGGTACTGATGCAACCAGTCCATGCCCAAAATGACATCAAAAGGATCCAATTGGATCACCATAAGATTGGCAAAGAAAACCTCATCATCAATGGCAATGGTGCAACCCGGGCAAACCAAAGAGCTAGTAATCAAACCCCCAGGAGAACTGACTAGCACAGACTCAGAAATCCGCTGAACTCCCAACTTAGCTCTACTAGCAAACTCAGACGACACAAAAGAATAGGATGCTCCGGAATCAAACAGAACAAAGGCATCAACGGAATCCACGAGCAGAGTACCTGAAACCACCTCTGGATGCCCGGCTGACTCGGCGGTCGGCAAAGCGTACACTCCTGGTGGCACCGGGATAGTAGGAGCCCCGACTCCTGGCTGATGCCCCAACAGAGCTGGGGGCGGACGAGTCAACTGCGGAGGAGCAGACAGCTGCGGGTACCAGTAAGCCACTGGTGGTGCCCACGCAAAGGGCGGCTGAGGAGCAGGAGCAGCCATCATGTGCACCGATCCTCTGGAAGACGCCGCTGGAGTGGGAGGAGAAGGCACCGTCTCCCACTTGATGGTGCTATCGGGATTCATCCGTCAGACTCGTCCCATGTGGCCAGGCTTGCCACAGTGGTTGCAACTCCCGGTCCAACCACACTCTGAAGCACGGTGCTCACCACCGCACTTGAAACACAACATGCCCTGCCCAGGCACAGGACGAACAGCCACTCGCGGGGAAGACGACTGGGGTGGCCTCATCTTAGCCCCTGAGGAGGAGCCCTGTCCCCCCTTGAACTTCTTGAAGGTGGGTCGCTGAGAAGACCCACCTCCTCCACAAATGGTCCTCTTCTGGCCCCCGCCTGGGACCGAAGGAACCCCTGAACCACCCGGTTTTGTTTATCCCGGGAGAGCTCCAACTCGAGCTCCATGCCCTTTGCCTGCTCTACCACGGAGCAGAAGTCACGAGGGACAGTCGGCCCCATGACAACTCTGAACTCCTGGTTGAGGCCTCTACGAAACCTCCTTTCCTTCTCCCGATCGTCGGCTGCCACAGCCGGCACAAAGCGCACCACGCTGTTGAACTCCACCTCATACTCTGCCACCGACCTCTTTCCCTGGGAAAGAGTTGTCAGAGTATGCTCCATCCGCTCAAGGAAAGACTCTGGGTAGAACTTGGCTCGGAAGTGAGCCACAATGTCCTCCCAGGTGACTGGACCAAGATTGTGGGCTCTAGCAGCCAGAACCCCCTCCCACCAGATATCAGCTTGGCCTTTCAGCTAAAAGGCCACAAAGCGAGCCCTCTGAACCGAGGTCAGCTCTAGGACCTCAAACTGCCTCTCCATGTACCGCAACCAATCTGCGGATTGGATCGCCGTGCCCGCTCCGTCAAAAGTGTCAAGACGGAGGGACATCCACTCCCGGAGACTCATCCTCGGCTCCAGCACAGCGGGGGCAACAACTGAGGCCGCTGCAGGGGGAGGCACAACAGTAGGGTCTGCCCGCACCGCCGGGCGCAGCTCTCGAATCTCCTCTGCAGAGATCGAACTAAATCTCATTGGCGGCGGGTACCTCCGCCTTGATCAGGCTGGCTGAAGCTCCTCCCGAGCTGGCCCATGAGCATTGAGCGAGCGCTACCTCACTCTGCACTCAGCAACTCCCTAGGAACCTCGCCCCTGGCCTCCACGGCCACGGCGACCACGGCCTCTACCCCTCGGCATGGTTGCTACAAACAGACAACCATCCATTCACATAAATATAAGCACAATACCATATAATCAAGTACAATGATCAAACATCATCACAAGCATAGTCTTCATCAAATAATTAAGCGCAATGCAATGATATACCAAAACCCCATCCTACTATGCAACCAAGTGTGTCAAATTTTAGATTAGTTATACCACTTTTGCAAGTTTTAATGTTGCTATCCTATAACAAAATTTTAGTTAAGACCTAAGCCATGTTTCTAAGTTATTCCACATCAAATTTTAGTTATAACCTAAGGTATGACACTAAAAATACATATTCCAAGGACCTACAGCCCGCTCTGATACCAACTGTAACACCCCGGCATTTAATATGCCTGAATGCTACCAAACATAAGCTAAACAACATCTAAACACCACAATTAAACATAAATTCCAGCAAAGGCGCACATGCTAAAAACCGAGATTTCGGCAGCATCTCCTTTGTTTTAACATGATTTGAAGGAACCACAACAGTTTAGCAATATATGGAATAGAAGAGACAACTAAAAACAACAATGATTAACGACTTAGCAACAATATAAGTCTAGTTCCAAACATATGATGTCTCCAAGAGTCAAACGAACGAAAAGACTCTCATTTAGCAAGCTAAACCTTAAAGCAATGATCATCACACACAATTTATTCTCAACACTAATTGAATGACTTGTGAAATCAAAGGAGTGAAGCTACGTGTGGAAGTGTGTCTATTTCCCTTCCCCGCATGCCCGTCTCATGGTACCTAAAACAACAAGAAAACACAAGCGTGAGTTCGAAACTCAGCAAGCATATTGCAATGGACAACAAGAACAATAACATGGCAATAATGTCTCACATCTGGTATATCATCTCATTCATGAACACATAACATTATCATCATCACTATGTATGCAAAGCAATGCTCATGTCTCCTTGGAAACTCATACCGGTATGGTTGAGTACACACCCGTCGGTGTGCACCCTCTCCCCCCTTCCATCCTGAAGATGGACGGTGCCTACTCCTCGCTTCCGTTCACCGCGGTGAATGGAATCACGATGTAGGAGTTACTCATTGGCTCTCCGGATTAGTCATAACTTTCTCACCGACCTTCCCGGACTAGTTATGACTTTCTCACCGCCCGGGCCATGTAACATGCCATGTATGCAATTAAGCCAACATCATATTTAACTCGTACATTAACACATGACATCATAACATAATAAACATGCTCATCATATCATTGGAAATCATTAAAGCATGGCAAGTGATCATATATCATGTAATCAATTTCATCTATTCTCAACAAGCAACCTACAAATCGCTATCCATTACAACACACTTGCCTCAACCACAGGCAACGGATTGGCGGGAAGTAGAAGGCACTCCCGTGGTCGCACCACCTACACATAGGCATCACACACTCACAATCATGTCCACAAAACAGTACGCAAACCCTCATCTACCCCGACATTGCCAACTACTCGCAAAACCTAAAAACAGAGGTTCTGTCCCGTCGGGACAGCAGCCTTCCAAAAGGCATAACTTGAGTTATGGTACTCCGAATCAATTAAACGAGTACATCCTCACGTAGCTTAGGAAATTTCCCAACTTTTCTAGTTATAGGGAAAGACTGATTCGGAATCTAAAGTTGTTTAATCTACAAAATACCGTGATCTATTCCAATCACATCACAGATTTTAACACGCTCGGTAAAACAGTCATAACTTTCAAACGGCTGATCGGAATTTAACGTTCTTTATGTCCACGGAAAGAAAATTTAACGTTCTTTATGTCCACTGAAAGATAATTAAATTTCCCAACTTTGTTTGCAGCATTTTAGTTTTAAAGCCCATCCCAAATTCGTAAGGAAACTTGACTCTCAAAATTGCAATGAGATAAACCCAAACTTTGTCATGCAAAAGGAATTCTTCAAAACACTTTTCATTTGGTTTCCATCAACTAAAACCAAGAAAACCAACCAAGAACGACCATAGAACGATAAAGAACATACGAAGGAATCCACCACCAAACTCTTCTATTTGACTCCAGTCAACTACCCGATCTACGACAGAAAGGGTAAGCACTCTTCTCCTACAGGGGGTAATAGTTCTTCGGTGATGGCGCTAACCGGCCACACCGTCAAACCTCACCCTTACTATGAACAAAAAGAGGTGACCGAAATCCTTCAGCACCACAACCCACTATATCACAAATAACAAGAACAATTCAATCATTTATCTCATAGACATAACAACATGCTTTATCAAATGAAGCATTCAACATTATAGCTTAAATACAACATTTAAGCGTAAAGGAACGATACCCATACCCTTTCCTACTGTGCATCCAGTGTGTGTCAAATTTTAGATTAGTTATACCACTTTTGCAAGTTTTAATGTTTCTATCCTATGACAAAACTTAAGCCATGTTTCTAAGTTATTCCACATCACATTTTAGTTGTACCCTATAGCATGACACTAAAAAAAAAATACGCATTCCAAGGACCTACATACCGCTTCGATACTAATCAGAATAACACCCGGCATTGAATATGCCTGAATGCTACCAAACATAAGCTAAACAACATATAAATACCACATTTAAACATAAATTCTAGCAAAGGCGCACATGCTAAAAAAAACCGAGATTTCGGCAGCATCTCCTTTGTTTTAACATGGTTTGAAGGAGCAACAACAGTATAGCACTATGGAATATGAGAGACAACTAAAAACAGCAATAATTAACGACTTAGCAACAATGTAAGTCTAGTTCCAAATAGATAATGTCTCCAAGAGTCAAACAAACGAAAAGATTCTCATTTAGCAAAACTAAGCCTTAAAGCAATGATCATCACACGCAATTTATTATCAACACTAATTGAATGACTTGTGAAATCAAAAGAGTGAAGCTACGTGTGGAAGTGTGACTATTTCCCTTCCCCGCATGCCGGATTCATGGTACCTAAAAGAAAACAACATAAACACAAGCGTGAGTTCATCACCCAGCAAGCATATTGCAATGGACAACAAGAACAATAACATGGCAATAATGTCTCACATCATATATATCATCTCATTCATGAACACATAACATTATCATCATCATTACGTATGCAATGCAATGCAATGCTCATGTCTCCTTGGAAACTCATACCGGTATGGTTGAGTACACACCCGTCGGTGTGCACCCTCTCCCCCCTTCCATCCCGAAGATGGAAGGTGCCTACTCCTCGCTTCCAAACACCACGTGTATGGAATCACAATGTAGGACTTACTCAATGGCTCTCCGGATTAGTCATAACTTTCTCACCGACCTTCCCCGGACTAGTTATGACTTTCTCACCGCCCGGGCCATGTAACATGCCATGTATGCAATTATGCCAACATCATAATTAACTCGTATATTAACACATGGCATCATAACAAAATAAACATGCTCATCATATCATTGGCAATCATTAAAGCATGGCAAGTGATCATATATCATGTAGTCAACTTCATCTATTCTCAACAAACAACCTACAAATCGCTATCCATTACAACACACTTGCCTCAACCACGGGCAACGGATTGGCGGGAAGTAGAAGGCTCTCCCGGGGTCACACCACCTGCACATAGGCATCACACACTCACAATCATGTCCACAAAACAGTACGCAAACCCTCATCTACACCGACATTGCCAACTACTCGCAAAACCTAAAAACAAAAGTTCTGTCCCGTCGGGACAGCAGCCTTCCAAAAGGCATAACTCGGGTTCTAAACTCCGAATCAATTAAACGAGTACATCGTCGCATAGATTAGGAAATTTCCCAACTTTTTCTAGGTATAGGGAAAGACTGATTCGGACTCTAAAGTTGTTTAATCTACAAAATACCGTGATCTGTTCCAATCACGTCAAAGATTTTAACACTCTCGGTAAAACAGCCATAACTTTCAAACGGCTGGGCGGAATTAAAATTTCTTTATATCCACGGAAAGATAACGGAATTATCTACAACTTCTTCGACGTCCATACGACCAGATTCCGAATCTAATTTGGCGAAAAACCAAACCCTAGGTCGACTGCTCATGCTGCCCGAAACAGAGAACGTGGCAACTTCTAGATCTAATCTAATCTACTCAATTCTAGTACCACCAATTGATCTAAAAACTTGATAAACACCCTTAGAACAGTACCTAGACCAACCCCAATGATTCCCATGGTCATACATTTGCCCAACGCACGAAAACCCAATAGATCTCCTCCCGGTTCACGCGATCTCCTTCCTCGCTCCAATCCCGCCGGATCTCCTCGTCGCGGAGCGCTCCAACGGATGGATCTTTGAGGTGTGGAGGTGGAGAACTCCCCTAGGGGCAGCAAGGGAGGAGGAGAGGTGGTGGAGCAATGGGGAGCAATGGGGGAGGTGGAGGCGCCACAAGGAGGAGGTGGGGAGGTGGGGGGGCGGCTAGGACTTGTGGGGGCGCAAGGGCAGGGGGTGAACGCCTAAAGGGGCTGGGGGAGGCCCCCAACCAGGTCTCCTACTCCTATTAGGACTCAAACTCCATCCCACCAAAGCCCACGACCCTTTCCTTTAGGCCCAAACTCCCCCGGAAACGGCCCAAAACCCCGGAAACGGCCCGAAAACGACCCGAAAACGCTATTAAGCCTCATATCATATGGTTTTAACCTCCAATACCATATTTCATAAAGTTTTTTGACCTTAACATTCACATTAAATAATCTCACACCATTCCATAGTGTCACATTTCAATACCTTTCAGTGTACATAAAGAACGTCCAATTCCGCCCATCCGTTTGAAAGTTATGCTCGTTTTACCGAACGTGTTAAAAACTGTGACGAGATTGGAACAGATCACGGTATTCTGTAGATGAAACCACTTTAGAGGCCGAATAAGTTTTTTTGTGTACTTAGAAAAAGTTAGGAAATTTCCTAAGCTATGCGAGGATGTACTTGTTTAATCAATTTCAAGTGTTAGAACTCAAGTTATGCTCGTTGGAAGTCTGCTGACCTAACGGGATAGAACCTCTGTTTTTGGGTTTTGCGAGTAGTTTGCGATGTCGTGGTAGAAGAGTGTTTGCGTACTATTTTGGGGGCACGTTTTGAGTGCGTGGTATGTATGTGAGGTGGTGTGACCCCGGGAGTGCCCTCATCCTCTCGCCAATCCGTCGCCCGAGGTTAAGGCAAGTGTATTGGAATGGGTATCATTTAGATTGTTGCTAAACTTGATTGGATACAACTTGCTTTATGATATGATGCTAAGAATGATGTATGCCTATGACATGATGAACATGATTTCATATTGATTATGATTGTGTGGTATTTAATGTTTATGCCAATATTTACATGTTATGTCATATGTAAATTCATAATGGAAGAGGCGTCCCATGCTGATGCGGGCCTCTGTGTTCACACGCAGTGAACACGAAAGACCTACCTCGTAGTCCCATCCACGTGTGTGCATGGGAGCGAGTCAGTAAGAGTATGCACCCTCCATCTACGGGATGGAAGGGGAAGGGGGTGCACGCCGACGGGTGTGCACTTGGCAATACCGGTATGTGCTTCGTGGAGATATGAGCATTTGCATTGCATACATGATGATGATGAAATGAGTACAATGATGTTGAGACATGAGTGTGATATGGTATATGCAGCTATGACTTGTTCATGATATTGATCATGGTATGTAGTGATGAAAACGTTGAATTGTTCTTGTTGGTCCATTGCAATATACTTGCTGAGTGTTGAACTCATGCTTTTGCTTTCTTGTTGTTTTAGGTACCATGAGAGCGGCATGCGGGGAAGGGAACTAGTCACACTCCTACACGTAGCATCACACATTTGTTTTCACAGTTATTCAGTTGGTGTTTTGATAATAAATTGAGTGTGATGCAAACTGGTTTATGGTTTAGTTTTGTATTCTGAGAGCCTTACTGTTCGTTTGGCTCATGGAGACTTTAAATGCTTAAAGTTGGACTTATATTGCTGTCATACGACTATTTATTGCTGTTTTAGATGTCTCATTTATTGCCATACATTGCTATGATATAGTTGTTGCTTCAATTCATGTTAAAACAAAGGAGATGCTGCCGAAATTTCGATTTTTAGCATTTGTGCATTTGCTGTAATTTATGTTTATTTATGGTTTTTAAGTGTTGTTTAGTCTATGTTTGGTAGCATTCGGGCATACTAGATGCCGGGGTGTGACACTACGGTATGGTGTGACATTATAAAATATGAAATTAGAGAATAAAACCTTACGGCTTGAGGTTTACTCGCGTTTTTGGGCCTTATGAAGTGATGTGACCCCACGGAGTGTCGTAACCTTATAAATGGTGCATGATGAGGTCAAAAACATTATGAGATGTGCAATTAAGGTTAAAACCATATGGTTTGAGGTTTATTTGCGTTTCCGGGCCGTTTCCGGCAGTCTTGGCCTTTCTGGGGAGATTGGGCCTAAAGGAAAGGGTCGTGGGCTTTGGTGGGATGGAGTTTGAGTCCAAATAGGAGTAGGAGACCTGGTTTGGGGCCTCCCCCAGCCACTTTAGGCATCCACCCCTGCCTCTTGCGCACCCAAGTGCCCTAGCCGCCTCCCACACCTCCCCACCTCCTCCTTATGGTGCCTCCACCTCCCCCGTTGCTCCCCATTGTTCCACCACCCCTCCACCACCTCTCCACCTCCCTTGATGCCCCTAGGGCAGTTCCCCACCTTAGCACCTCGAAGATCCATCCGTTGGAGCGCTCCGCGACGAGGATATCCGGCGGGATTGGAGCGAGGAAGGAGATCACGCGAACCAGGAGGAGATCTAATGGGTTTTCGTGCGTCGGGCGAAGGTATGGCCATGGGACTTCCTGGGGTTGGGCTAGGTACTGTTCTAAGGATCAATATCAAGTTTTTAGATCAATTGGTGGTGCTTGAACTGAGTAGATTAGATGAAATCTAGAAGTTGCCACGTTCTCTGTTTCGGGCAGCATGAGTAGTCGACATAGGGTTCAATTTTTCGCCAATTTAGATTTGGAATTTGGTCGGCCGCCTGTTTAAGAAGTTGTAGGTAATTTAATTATCTTTCAGTGGACATAAAGAACGTTAAATTCCGATCTGCCGTTTGAAAGTTATGACTGTTTTACCCCCGTTTTAAAATCTGTGACGTGATTGGAACATATCACGGTATTTTGTAGATTAAACAACTTTAGACTCCGAATCAGTCTTTCCCTATAACTATAAAAAGTTGGGAAATTTCCGAAGCTACGCAAGGATGTACTCGTTTAATTGATTCGGAGTCCCAGAACTCAAGTTATGCCTTTTGGAAGGCTGCTGTCCGGACGGGATAGAACCTCTGTTTTTAGGTTTTGCGAGTAGTTGGCAATGTCGGGGTAGATGAGGGTTTGCGTACTATTTTGTGGACATGATTGTGAGTGTGTGATGCCTATGTGCAGGTGGTGCGACCCCGGAGTGCCTTCTACTTCCCGCCAATCAGTTGCCCGTGGTTGAGGCAAGTGTGTTGTAATGGATAGCGATTTTTAGGTTGCTTGTTGAGAATAGATGAAATTGATTACATGATATATGATCACTTGCCATGATTTAATGATTGCCAATGATATGATGAGCATGTTTATTATGTTATGATGCCATGTGTTAATGTACGAGTTAAATATGATGTTGGCATAATTGCATACATGGCATGTTACATGGCCCGGGCGGTGAGAAAGTCATAACTAGTCCGGGGAAGGTCGGTGAGAAAGTTATGACTAATCCAGAGAGCCACTGAGTAAGTCCTACATCGTGATTCCATCCACGTGGTGTTTGGAAGCGAGGAGTAGGCACCCTCCATCTTTGGGATGGAAGGGGGGAGAGGGTGCACACCAACGGTTGTGTACTCAACCATACCGGTATGAGTTTCCAAGGAGACATGAGCATTACATTTGCATACATAGTGATGATGATAATGTTATGTGTTCATGAATGAGATGATATACCTGACGTGAGACATTATTGCCATGTTATTGTTCTTGTTCTCCATTGCGATATGCTTGCTGAGTTTCGAACTCACGCTTGTGTTTTCTTGTTATTTTAGGTACGATGAGACCGGCATGCGGGGAAGGGAAATAGACACAATTCCACATGTAGCTTCACTCCTTTGATTTCACAAGTTATTCAATTAGTGTTGAGAATAAATTGCGTGTGATGATCATTGCTTTAAGGTTTAGCTTTGCTAAATGAGAGTCTTTTCGTTCGTTTGACTCTTGGAGACATCATATGTTTTGAACTAGACTTATATTGTTGCTAAGTCGTTAATCATTGTTGTTTTTAGTTGTCTCTTCCATTCCATATATTGCTAAACTGTTGTTGTTCCTTCAAATCATGTTAAAACAAAGGAGATGCTGCCGAAATCTCGGTTTTTAGCATGTGCGCCTTTGCTGGAATTTATGTTTAATTGTGGTGTTTAGATGTTGTTTAGCTTATGTTTGGTAGCATTCAGGCATATTAAATGTCAGTGTTACTGAGTTGGTATCAGAGCGGGCTGTAGGTCCTTGGAATATGTATTTTTAGTGTCATACCTTAGGTTGCAACTAAAATGTGATGTGGAATAACTTAGAAACATGGCTTAGGTCTTAACTAAAATTTTGTCATAGGATAGCAACATTAAAACTTGCAAAAGTGGTATAACTAACCTAAAATTTGACACACTTGGATGCACAGTAGGAAGGGTATGGGTGTCGTTGTCTACGCTTAAATGTTGTATTTAAGCCTTGTTGCTAAATGCTATATTTGATATAGTATGCTGCTATGTGTATGAGAGAATTGAATTGAATTGTTCATGTTATTGTGTTAAAATGGGGTTGTGGTACCGAAGGGTTTCGGCCACCTCTCTTATTTCATAGTAAGGGTGAGGTTTGACAGTGTGGCCGGTTAGCGCCATCACCGAAGAACTATTAACCCCTGTAGGAGAAGAGTGCTTATCCTTTCTGCCGTAGATCGGGTAGTTGACTAGAGTCAAATAGAAGAGTTGATGGTGGTTTCCTTCGGATGCTTTTTCACTGTTCTGACGGTCGGTTTTGGTTGGTCTTCTTTGTTTTTAGTCGATTGAAATCAAAAGAAAAGTGTTTCGACTTGGATTTTCGCGGATTGATCCATAGGCGGTTTGTGGTTTTGTCTTCCTTGGGTGAAGACGAAGAAGAAGAGTCTAGTGTTGCGCTTCCTTTGGTTGCCCTTCCAGTTTTGATGCCTAGTTTGTTGGTTGCCTTATGGGGAAGAAGAATTCAATTTATTCATGTGTTTGTCTTTCTTTGAGGTTAAAGGAGTTATTGCGGAGTTATGCCAGACCTGGCTGTCAGGGCTGAAGTTCTGTGGCTTTGTAGGAGTAAGTGGTGTTTGATTTCGTTATTTTGCTGGGATAAGAAATCATCTTTGAAAAACCCTTCTTGTTTCGTGAAAGATTGGGGTTTGGTGCTAAGGTTTTATTTGCAAAGGTTTATTTGATCGGTTTGTTCCCTCCTGTGGGAGTCTTTGAGATTTAATTGTGCTTTGGAGTCATGTCCCATTGCAACTTTGAGAGTCAAGCTTCTTTGTGAGCTTTGGTTGAGTTTTAAATCTAAAATGCTGCAAATAAAGTAAGTATTCGTTTGACTGAAATTACTTGTCAAAAGTGAAAATTTGTTGTTTAGCATGTTATGTAGTAGGTAACAATGTGGTTTATGGATTGGTGTGTTGCTAAGTTAAATTTTGAGTTGAATCAATTCAATGTGATTAATATCTCTAGCTTGAGAATAAATAGACTACTAGTGTTGTGGTTTAGTACTCTTAGCTAGAATGATTGAATAAGTTAATGTACATGCTTAGAATCTTTTGCCTTGCTTTAAAAGTGCTTATGATCCTCGTAAATGTTAAAAGTTTAAACCTTGATGCATAGTTAGAACATTAAGATGATGTAAATTAATTGTAACACCCCGGCATTTAATATGCCTGAATGCTACCAAACATAAGCTAAACAACATCTAAATACCACAATTAAACATAAATTCCAGCAAAGGCGCACATGCTAAAAGCCGAGATTTCGGCAGCATCTCCTTTGTTTTAACATGAATTAACACAATATCAATATCGTGGCAAGATATGTCATAGCACACGACAAATAAAACATCAACATAAATGGATATATCATCAAATTACGCAATAAAAGCATGCTCAACCACTTCATAAGCTATAACCAAGCAAATAGGGAATCACAAGCATGCTAAATTAAACCCTACATTAAGTTTATGGCACAACTCTTAATATCATGTCTCCAAGTGATTAATTATGGACTATGATGGTGGAGCTACGTGTAGAAGTGTAGCTAGACCCCTTTTTCCCGCATGCCGATCTCAAAGTACCTAAAAACAACATAAAACACAAGCGTGAGTTCGAAAACTCAGCAAGCATATTGTAATGGACAACAAGATCATTAAAAAGACAATAATACCTTACATCACATATAACATCTCATACTTGAGCACATAACAACATCATCATCATTAAATATGTATTGCAATGCAATGCAATGCAATGTTATGCTCATATCTCCTTGGAAACTCATACCGGTATGGTTGAGTACACACCCGTCGGTGTGCACCCTCTCCCCCCTTCCATCCCGAAGATGGAGGGTGCCTACTCCTCGCTTCCACAACCCACGGTAGATGAAATCACGATGTAGGACTTACTCTAATGGCTCTCCGGATTAGTCATAACTTTCTCACCGACCTTCCCGGATTAGTTAATGACTTTCTCACCGCCCGGGCCATGTAACATGTCATGCATGCAACTATGCCAATTATCATATTTCACATGTACATAAACATATGGCAACTCATCATGACAAATATAAACACATGGCATCGAACCATGATAATCATACTCAATATTTCATTGGAAAACAGCAAGCATGGCAAGTGAGCATAGCAAGTGTTCAATCTTTCACCCAATATCAACAAACAACCTACAATCCGCTATACATTACAACACACTTGCCTCAACCGCGGCGACGGATTTGTGGGACGTAGAGGGCACTCCCGGTGTCACACCACCTGCACATAGGCATCACACACTCACAATAATGCCCGCAAAACAGTACACAAATCCCCATCTAACCCGACATTGCCCACTACTTGCAAACCTAAAAACAGAGGTTCTGTCCCGGCGAGACAGCAGCCTTGCAAAGGCCATAACTTGAGTTATGGGACTCCAAATCGATTAAACGAGTATACCATCGCGAAGCTTAGGAAATTTCCTACCTTTTTCTAGTTATACGGAAAGACTGATTCGGACTCTAAAATTGTTTAATCTACAGATTACTACGATCTGTTCCAATCGCGTCACAGATTTTAACACGCTCGGTAAAACGGCCATAACTTTCAAACGGCTGATCAGATGTTAACGTGCTTTATGCCCACGGAAATATAATTAAATTATCTACAACTTCTTTTAAGTCCGTATGGACAGATTCGGATTCTAAATCGACGAAAACTCGAGCCCTAGCCAGACTGCTCAATCTGCCCGAAAACAGAAACGTGGCAACGTCTAGATATAACCCAAAGAACTCCAACCCAGCACCACCAATTGATCTAAAAACTTCATAAACACCGTAAGAACAGTACCTAGATCAAACCCAAGGATCCCCATGATCATACCTTTGCCCAACGAACGAATCTCCAATAGATCTCCTCGCGGATCGCTCCTCGCTCCACACTCCTCGCTCCAACGGATGGATCCACAAGGTGCAGAGGTGTGGAGACCACCCTAGGGCAGCAAGGGGGTGGAGGAGAGGTGGTGTGCAATGGGGAGCAATGGGGGCGCCATGGGGGCAAGAGATGGGGCGGCTAGGAGGTGGAGGGAGGAGGAAGGGTGGCGGCTAGGGTTAGGGGCGCATGGGGCAGGGGTGAACGCCCCAAGGGCTGGTGGGGAGCCCTTTTACCAGCCCCCACACCCAAACCTAGTCCGTTACGGAGACCTACTCCATCCCACCAAAGCCCACCAAGGCCCAAACTCCCCCGGGAAGGCCCAAAACCCCGGAAACGGCCCGGAAACGGCCCGGAAAAGCTATTAACCTCCATATCCTATAGTTTTAACCTTAATTCCACATCTCATAATGTTATTAACCTTATCATGCACGTTAAATAAGGTTACGACACTCCGTGGTGTCACAACACTTCAAAAGGCCCAAAAACGCGAGTAAACCTCTAGCCGTAAGATTTTCTTCTCTAATTTCACAATCTGTAATGTCACACCAAAACGTAGTGTCACATTAATGATACTGTTAAAGAAACCTTGCCGGTTGTTTAAAGATGTTCTAATCTAACGGGTTAATAGAGAAACTTAATCAGGTTGACTAGTGGCTTTAATTTGGAAGTTGATTAGAGTTGCTATTTTTGTTGTTGCAAAATATTAGCATGGTTGGAAGTATGCAGTCGTGTTCCTAAAATGCTAGTGTCGAGGCCAATTGGAAAGATATGGGTTTTGTAGTTTGATGATATTGCAAGAACTTTGTACTGGTCTAACTTATTAAATTTAATTTAATAGTTGGAGTATGTTGTGTAGTGACAATTTTGTTGTAATCTATCTATAGGGTATCTAAAAGTAATGTTGTCGTTTGATGATTATGCTCGTTGGTTGTTATTAATAACCTTGTAGTGGTGGTAATTGTTTAGATTACTTGTTGAAAACCATGGTTAAAATAGAGGAAAATTTTAGCATGTTGCGATGGAGTCAGCTTTGGATAATTAACATGATGTAGAATTTTATCCTTAATGAATGTATGTCTTAGAATCATAGTTATGAACTCTGTCTTGTAGAGATAATATTTACATGTTTAAGTCGTTTGTTAACTGAATGAGTTTCGATTGTCGAGTCGTTGACATATAGGTGGTATGAAATTTATATGTTGATCTTGCTGAAGGATTTGTGGAAGTACTATGGTTCAATTTAGAATAAAAAGTATTATGATTCGGTGATCCGTTGGGATCATGTCAATATAGTCTTGGTTGGGTGCCTTCTTGATAAGCATCATAAAACCTAATTAAAAGTGTTGGGGAGGATAATAAGAGAAAGAGTTTGTTTTGAAGCTCTTGTTGTAACCGGAGGGGTTTCTCGATGAGTAAAAAGTGTAATTTGAATGTTTAAAAGGATAAGAATAGGGTTTAATGCTGAGCTTGTGTTTAAAACCTTCTGGACTGGTTTGGTTATTTGCCATCTCGGTTGAATACTGTCGGTGGAGGTGTTCCTTATGTTGAGTTTAATAGTTTCCCCAAAACTCGTAGTGTTTGGTGTCGACCTTTGGTTTTGGCGAAATTGTTTAGTTCGTGTTGTGAGTTTGAGTTCACATCCAAAAGTTTTTGAGTGGATCGCGCTCCTTCGCGTCCACACTGAATTATCTTTGGAATAAATTTTAAAGGAAACAGATGGACATAGTGGGTTGTGTTTGAAACTCTTGAGATTTAATTTGTAACTCTTTTTGTTGGCTAGAGTTGGAGTTATTTTGAAAATGTGTGTGATGTTTGCGAGTGCTTCAAAAGGTGGATTTTATGAATGTTTTACAAAGTGATTTTGTTAGTAAGGTGTTCCCCTTTTGGAAATGAGTTTCCCTGTTCTTGAGAAAATTTGTGATGGTTGAGGGCGCAGATGCTCGACTTGAAGTTTTGATGTTCTCTTCCAAAATGCTGAATTTGGATTAAATACAATGTTTTGCAAGTTCAGTTTTCAATTGAGGTGGGTTCTCTTATGACGTGGTGGTTTACTGTCAACTATGCTGCCGTCATAGTCTATATGAATGTCCGCAACCTTCGATGTTAATTGTGTTTCCATCATTTGATACAGAGGAAGAAGTCATTTGGTGAATGACTATTCGATACCGTTGTTACATGATGAATGAAGGGTGAAAAAGGAAAACGAGACATTGTTGATGCATAATTAATCATAAAGGAGTCGACGAGCCAGGTCGGTCAGAAAGTCATATAAGGATATATGACTAATCCAGAGTGCTCTTGAAAAGTGTGCATGCATGTCATGAATCGAGATGTCCATTTCTTTCTAGTATGAAAAGAAATAATGAAGAAATTATGGTATTTTGGTTGTGGTGTAGGGGATTTATGCTTCCTTTGTGATTTGACTTGGTTGTTGCCAAATTCTTTCCAAAATGGTTGTTAACGCTTTGGGTTTGAGTTGTCGTGTGTACACTTGGGCTTGATAGCTAAGTGTTTTTGTGTGAGGGCGAGACCCTCTTAAGAAAGGAACCAGTTGTGGTTTGGTAAGGTTTTACGATCCTAGCTTGGGGCTTGATGTCGAACCTTAGTGTTATAAGGGTGGTTCGTGATGGAGGTTGATGATGTATGGGTTTAACCTTTACTAAGAGTAGCGATGGGTGGAAGTGAAGTTGACGGTAGATCGGTGATAATTGTCCTGCCGTGAGCAATTGTCTTCACTAGTTGTTTTTTGGTTGGAGTCTTGCCTGGGAGAGGATGGAATGAAATGTTAGTATGATCGTGTATCGGAAGGGCAACTGTGCCTTAATGAGATATTCCCCTCGATGGAAATTTTCGGGAATGTAGAGAGGTCGTTAAAGGAATTGTGACTTGCTTTGATTATGACATGTTGAGTTTAATGGAGTGTGGTAGTCATGTTGGTTGTGATAGAAGTGTGAAGTGTTTGTCGTTAGGATTCTAGCGTTTTGGGTTGTTGGAGCCCTTTGTGGTTGAAACGCAGATTCTGTTTGGGAATGGAAGTGAAGGTCGAACTGTGAGCGGTTGCCCTTAGTTGAGCTAGATCAACACTTTTTCGCTAAGTGTTGGTTTTGGGAACTCGTTTGTCGTTTGTCCCGGTTTTAGTCGTTGTGCGAATGTTTTGTGCTGTAGAGAAGCCTTTTGTCCCTTGGGGACTTTGTTGTTGATTTAGGCGTCCTTCAGATTCGAGGTCGAATCCTGTTGAAGGGGGGAAGAATGTGACACTACGGTATGGTGTGACAATATAAAATGTGAAATTAGAGAATAAAACCTTACAGCTTGAGGTTTACTCGCGTTTTTGGGCCTTATGAAGTGATGTGACCCCACGGAGTGTCTTAACCTCATAAATGGTGCATGATGAGGTCAAAAACATTATGAGATGTGCAATTAAGGTTAAAACCATACGGTTTGACGTTTATTTGCGTTTCTGGGCCGTTTCCGGGAGTTTGGGCCTTTCCGGGGGAGTTTGGGCCTAAAGGAAAGGGTCGTGGGCTTTGGTGGGATAGAGTTTGAGTCCAAATATGAGTAGGAGACCTGGTTGGGGGCCTCCCCCAGCCCCTTTAGGCGTCCACCCCTGCCCCTTGTGCCCCCAAGTGCCCTAGCCGCCTCCCACACCTCCCCACCTCCTCCTTGTGGCGCCTCCACCTCCCCCATTGCTCCCCATTGCTCCACCACCCCTCCACCACCTCTCCACCTCCCTTGCTGCCCCTAGGGGAGTTCCCCACCTTAGCACCTCGAATATCCATCCGTTGGAGCGCTTCGCGACGAGGAGATCCGGCGGGATTGGAGCGAGGAAGGAGATCGCGCGAACCGGGAGGAGATCTATTGGGTTTTCGTGCGTCGAGCGAAGGTATGGCCATAGGACTCCCTAGGGTTGGGCTAGGTACTGTTCTAAGGATCAATATCAAGTTTTTACATCAATTGGTGGTGCTGGAATTGAGTAGATTAGATGAAATCAAGAAGTTGTCACGTTCTCTGTTTTGGGCAGCATGAGCAGTCGACCTAGGGTTCAGTTTTTCGACAACTTAGATTTGGAATTTGGTCGGCCGCCTGTTGAATAAGTTGTAGGTAATTTAATTATCTTTCAGTGGAAATAAAGAACGTTAAATTTGGATCAGCCGTTTGAAAGTTATGACTGTTTTACCGAGCGTGTTAAAATCTGTGACGTGATTGGAACAGATCACGGTATTTTGTAGATTAAACAACTTTAGAGTCCGAATCAGTCTTTCGCTATAACTATAAAAAGTTGGGAAATTTCCTAAGATACGCGAGGATGTACTCATTTAATTGATTCGGAGTCCCAGAACTCAAGTTATGCCTTTTGGAAGGCTGCTGTCCCGACGGGACAGAACCTCTGTTTTTAGGTTTTGCGAGTAGTTGGCAATGTCGGGGTAGATGAGGGCTTGCGTACTATTTTGTGGACATGATTGTGAGTGTGTGATGCCTATGTGTAGGTGGTGCGACCCCGGGAGTGCCTTCTACTTCCCGCCAATTCGTTGCCCGTGGTTGAGGCAAGTGTGTTGTAATGGATAGCGATTTTTAGGTTGCTTGTTGAGAATAGATGAAATTGATTACATGATATATGATCACTTGTCATGCTTTAATGATTGCCAATGATATGATGAGCATGTTTATTATGTTATGATGCCATGTGTTAATGTACGAGTTAAATATGATGTTGGCATAATTGCATACATGGCATGTTACATGGCCCGGGCGGTGAGAAAGTCATAACTAGTCCGGGGAAGGTCAGTGAGAAAGTTATGACTAATCCAGAGAGCCATTGAGTAAGTCCTACATCGTGATTCCATCCACATGGTGTTTGGAAGCGAGGAGTAGGCACCCTCCATCTTCGGGATGGAAGGGCGGAGAGGGTGCACACCGACGGGTGTGTACTCAACCATACGGGTATGAGTTTCCAAGGAGACATGAGCATTGCATTTGCATACATTGTGATGATGATAATGTTTTGTGTTCATGAATAAGATGATATACCTGATGTGAGACATTATTGCCATGTTATTGTTCTTGTTGTCCATTGCGATATGCTTGCTGAGTTTCGAACTCATGCTTGTGTTTTCTTGTTGTTTTAGGTACCATGAGACCGGCATGCGGGGAAGGGAAATAGACACACTTCCACACGTAGCTTCACTCCTTTGATTTGACAAGTCATTCAATTAGTGTTGAGAATAAATTGCGTGTGATGATCATTGCTTTAAGGTTTAGCTTTGCTAAATGAGAGTCTTTTCGTTCGTTTGACTCTTGGAGACATCATATGTTTGGAACTAGACTTATATTGTTGCTAAGTCGTTAATCATTGTTGTTTTTAGTTGTCTCTTCTATTCCATATATTGCTAAATTGTTGTTGTTCCTTCAAATCATGTTAAAACAAAGGAGATGCTGCCGAAATCTCGGTTTTTAGCATGTGCGCCTTTGCTAGAATTTATGTTTAATTGTGGTGTTTAGATGTTGTTTAGGTTATGTTTGGTAGCATTCAGGCATATTAAATGCCGGGGTGTTACACGGGGTGTTACAGTTTGTATCAGAGCGAGCTGTAAGTTCTTGGAAGGTGTATTTTTAGTGTCATGCTATAGGATACAACTAAAATGTGATGTGGAATAACTTAGAAACATGGCTTAGGTTTTAACTAAAATTTTTTCATAGGATAGCAACATTAAAACTTGCAAAAGTGGAATAACTAATCTAAAATTTGACACAAATGGATGCACAGTAGGAAAGGGCATGGGTATCGTTTCTTTACGCTTAAATGTTGTATTTAAGTTTTGATGTTGAATGCTTCATTTGCTAATGCATGTTGCTATGTCTATGAGATAAATGATTGAATGGTGCTTGTTGTGGTGATAAAGTGAGGTTATGGTGCCGAAGGGTTTCGGTCACCACTTTTGTTCATAGTAAGGGTGTCGTTTGATGGTATGGCCGGTTAAAGCCATCACCGAAGAACTATTAACCCCTTGTGGGGAAAGAGTGCCTACCTTTTCTATCGTAGATCGGGTAGTTGACTGGAGACAAATAGAAGAGTTGATGGTGGTTTCCTTCGGATGCTTTTCACCATTCTGACGGTCGGTTTTGGTTGGTCTTCTTGGTTTTTAGTCTATTGAAATCAAAAGAAAAGTGTTTGGTCTTGGATTTTCGCGGATTGATCCACAGGTAGTTTGTGGTTTTGTCTTCCTTGGGTGAAGACGAAGAAGAAGAGTCTAGTGTTGTGCTTCTTTTGGTCGCCTTTCCAGCATTGATGCTTAGTTTGTTGATTGCTTTATGGGGGAGAAGCATTCAATTTATTCCTGTGTTTGTCTTTCTCCGAGGTCAATAGAGTTATTACGGCGTTATGCCAGACCTGGTTATCAGGGCTGAAGTTTTGTGGCTTTGTAGGAGTAAGTGGTGTTTGATTTCGTCATTTTACTGGTTCAGGAAATCATATTTGAAAACCCTTCTCATTTCGTGAAAGTTTGGGGTTTGGTGTTAAGGCTTTATTTGAAAAGGATTACTTGATCTCTCGGTCCCCTTTTGAGAAAATTGTCTTTCAACCATTTTCCTCTATGGGAGTCTTTGAGATTGAAAAGTGTTTTGGAGAATTTTTCTTTCTCATGACCAAGTTTGAGTTTGACCCATTGCAACTTTGAGAGTCAAGTTTCTTTGTCAATATTGGTTTAGTTTTAAAAAGAAAATGCTCCAAATAAAGTAAGTAGTCATTTGACTGAAATTAGTTGTCAAAAGTGAAAATTGTTGTCTAGCATGTTATGTAGTATGTAACGATGTGGTTTACGGAAATGATGTACTCCTAAGTTAATTTGCGGTTGTTATCTTTAGCTTGAGATTAAATAGGCTACTAGTGTTGTAGAGTACTCTATAATGAGAATAATTAAATGTGTTAATGTTCATGCTTGGAATATGTTGCTTTGTTATAAAAGTGCTTATGACCCCGATAATGTTTCAAGTTTAAACCCTGATGCATAGTTAGAACATTAAGATGATGTAAATTACTGATATTGTAAAAGAAACCTTGCTGGTTGTTTATAGATGTTCTAATTTAACGTGTTAGTAGTGAAATTCAATCATGCTAGCTTGTGACCTTAACTTGGAAGATAATTAGAGTTGCTATTTATGTTGTTGCAAACCATTAGTATATTTGGAAGTATGCAGATGTGTTCTTATAATGCTAGTACCGATGTCAATTCGGAAAAACATAGATCTTGTTGTTGTTTTAAGAACATTGTGCTGATCTAACTTATTAAATTTACTTTAATAGTTGGAGTATGTTATGTTGTGACAATTTGTTATGATATATGGATAGAGTAACTAAAAACATTGTTGTTGTTTATGATTATGCCCATTTATTGATAGTGAGGATTTAGTAGTGGTGGTAATTGTGTAGATTACTTGTTGGAAACCATGGTTAAAATAGAGGAAATTGTAACATGGTGTGATGGAGTGAACTTTGGATAATTTACACGATGAATGATTTTATCCGTAATGAATGTGTAATTTAGAGTCCCACTTACGAATTCTACCCTGTGGAGATAATATTTACTTGTTGAAGTCGTTTGTTAACTGAATAAGTTTCGATTGTCGAGACGTTGACATATAGGTGGTATGAAATTTGTAGGTTGATCATGCTGAAAGACCCGTTTTCATTCATGTGATACTGTAACACCTCGGCATCTAGCATACCTGAATGCTACCAAATATAGGCTAAACAACATCTAAATACCATAAACTAAGATAAATTACAGCAAAGGAGTAAATGCTAAAACCGAAAATTTCAGCAGCATCTCCTTTGTTTTTCCATGAATTGAAGCAACAACAATATGATCACAGGATATAGTATAAAGAATGACATCTAAATCATCAATAACAAGGGTTCTAGCAGCAGTATAAGCCTAGAATAAAGATTCCAACTCTCTCATGAGCCAAACGAAGTAATTAAGGAAACCAAGCACACAAATTAACCATTGCACCAAGTTGCATGGCACTACTCTTATTATCATGACCAAGATGAATAAATTGTCTATAAGTGTGGAGCTACGTGTAAATGTGTAGCTAATGCCCTTCCCCGTATGCCGGTTTCATGGTACCTAAAACAACAAGAAAACACAAGCGTGAGTTCAACACTCAGCAAGTATATTGCAATGGTACAAAAGAACAATTACATGGCTACAACAACTCACATCATGTCTATCATCTCATTCATGATCACATATCATTATCATCATCATCATGTATGCAATGCGATGCGATGCACATGTCTCCTGGAAACTCATACCGGTATGGTTGAGTACACACCCATCGGTGTGCACCCTCTCCCACCTTCCATTCCGAAGATGGAGGGTGCCTACTCCTCGCTTCCATACACCGCGGTGGATGGAATCACGATGTAGGACTTACTCATTGGCTCTCCGGAATAGTCATAACTTTCTCACCGACCTTCCCCGGACTAGTTTTGACTTTCTCACCGCCCGGGCCATGTATGCAAACATGCCAACATCATAAATAACTTGTACATTAACACATGGCATCATAACATAATAAGCATATTCATCATATCAAATGGAAATCTTTAAAACATGGCATGTGAACATATCATATATTCAATTTCAATCTCAACCAATCTAGCAAACTACAACCCGCTACCCATACGGATACACTTGCCTCAACCACGGGCGACGGATTGGTGAGAAGTAGAGGGCACCCCCGGGGTCACACCACCTGCACAAAGGCACCACACACTCAAAATCATGCCTACAAAACAATATGCAAACACTCTTCTACCCCGACTTCGCAAACTACTCGCACAACCCAAAAATAGAGATTCTGTCCTGCTGGGACAGCTGACTTGCAACGAGCATAACTCGGGTTCTAATACCCCGAATTAATTAAACGAGTACATCCTCGCTAGCTTAGGAAATTTCCTAACTTTTTCTAAGTATATGGAAAGACTGATTCGGAATCTAAAGTGGTTTAATCTATAGAATACCGTGATCTGTTCCAATCACGTCACAATTTTTAATACGTGTGGTAAAACGAGCATAACTTTAAACGGCTGGACGGAATTGGACGTTCTTTATACCCACTGAAAGGTGTTGAAGTTACCTACAACTTTTTCAACAGGCGGACGACCAAATTTCGACTCTAAATTGGCGAAAACCCAAACCCTAGGTCAACTGCTCATGCTGCCCGAAACAGAGAACGTGGCAAACTCTAGATTTCATCTAATCTACCCAATTACAGCACCACCAATTGATCTAAAAACATGATATTAACCCTTATAACAATACCTAGACCAACCCCAAGGATTCCCGTGGCCATACCTTCGCCCGATGAACGAAAAACCAACGAATCTCCTCCCGGTTCGCGCGATCTCCTTCCTCGCGCCGATTCTGCTGGATCTCCTCGTCGCAGAGCCTCCCAACGGAGAGGACAATAGGGTGGAGAGGTGGGGATCTCCCCTAGGGCAGCAAGGGGTGGAGAGGAGAGGGGAGAGGTGGAGGCGCATGGGGGAGAGGTGGAGGCGCATGGGGAAGAGGTAGAGGCGGCTAGGGTTGAGGGGGCGCATGTGGGCAGGGGGAGGACGCCCCCAAGGCAGGATAACCTGTCTCCCCCTCTCTCATGGTCCAAAAAATCCTCCCACCAAGGCCCACGACACATCCCCCTTGGGCCCGAACTCCCCCGGTGTAACACCCCGGCATTGAATATGCCTGAATGCTACCAAATATAAGCTAAACAACATCTAAATACCACATTTAAACATAAATTCCAGCAAAGGCGCACATGCTAAAAACCGAGATTTCGGCAGTATCTCCTTTGTTTTAACATGGTTTGAAGGAGCAACAACAGTATAGCACTATGGAATATGAGAGACAACTAAAAACAGCAATAATTAACGACTTAGCAACAATGTAAGTCTAGTTCCAAACATATAATGTCTCCAAGAGTCAAATGAACGAAAAGATTCTCATTTAGCAAAGCTAAGCCTTAAAGCAATGATCATCACACGTAATATATTATCAACACTAATTGAATGACTTGTGAAATCAAAAGAGTGAAGCTACGTGTGGAAGTGTGACTATTTCCCTTCCCCGCATGCCGGATTCATGGTACCTAAAAAAAAACAACATAAACACAAGCGTGAGTTCATCACTCAGCAAGCATATTGCAATGGACAACAAGAACAATAATATGGCAACAATGTCTCACATCATGTATATCATCTCATTCATGAACACATAACATTATCATCATCATTACGTATGCAATGCAATGCTCATGTCTGCTTGGAAACTCATACCGGTATGGTTGAGTACACACCCGTCGGTGTGCACCCTCTCCCCCCTTCCATCCCGAAGATGGAGGGGTACTCCTCGCTTCCAAACACCACGTGGATGGAATCACGATGTAGGACTTACTAAATGGCTCTCCGGATTAGTCATAACTTTCTCACCGACCTTCCCCGGACTAGTTATGACTTTCTCACCGCCCGGGCCATGTAACATGCCATGTATGCAATTATGCCAACATCATATTTAACTCGTACATTAACACATGGCATCATAACATAATAAACATGCTCATCATATCATTGGCAATTATTAAAACATGGCAAGTGATCATATATCATGTAGTCAATTCCATCTATTCTCAACAAGCAACCTACAAATCGGTATCCATTACAACACACTTGCCTCAACCACGGGCAACGGATTGGCGGGAAGTAGAAGGCACTCCCGGGGTCGCACCACCTGCACATAGGTATCACACACTCACAATCATGTCCACAAAACAGTATGCAAACCCTCATCTACCCCGACATTGCCAACTACTCGCAAAACATAAAAACAGAGGTTCTATCCCGTCGGGACAACAGCCTTCCAAAAGGCATAACTCGGGTTCTAAAACTCCGAATCAATTAAACGAGAACATCCTCGCGTAGCTTAGGAAATTCCCAACTTTTTATAGGTATAGGGAAAGACTGATTCGGACTCTAAAGTTGTTTAATCTACAAAATACCGTGATCTGTTCCAATCACGTCACAGATTTTAACACTCTCGGTAAAATAGCCATAACTTTCGAATGGCTGGGCGGAATTTAAATTTCATTATATCCACGAAAAGATAATGAAATTATCTACAACTTCTTCAACGTCCGTACGACCAGATTCCGAATCTAATTTGGCGAAAAACCGAACCCTAGGTCGACTGCTCATGTTGCCCGAAACAGAGAACTTGACAACTTCTAGATCTAATCCAATCTACTCAATTCCAGTACCACCAATTGATCTAAAAACTTGATAAACACCCTTATAACAGTACCTAGACCAACCCCAAGGATTCCCATGGCCATACCTTTGCCCAACGCACGAAAACCGAATAGATCTCCTCCCGGTTCGCGCAATCTCCTTCCTCGCTCCAATCCCGCCGGATCTCCTCGTCGCGGAGCGGTCCAACGGATGGATCTTTGAGGTGTGGAGGTGGAGAACTCCCCTAGGTGCAGCAAGGGAGGAGGAGAGGTGGTGGACAGGTGGTGGAGCAATGGGGAGCAATGGGGGAGGTGGAGGCGCCACAAGGAGGAGGTGGGGGGGTGTGGGGGGCGGCTAGGACTTTTGGGGGCGCAAGGGCAGGGGGTGAATGCCTAAAGGGGCTGGGGGAGGCCCCCAACCAGGTCTCCTACTCCTATTAGGACTCAAACTCCATCCCACCGAAGCCCACGACCCTTTTCTTTAGGCCCAAACTCCATAGAACAGGCCCAAAACCCCGGAAACGGCTCGAAAACGGCCTGGAAACGCTATTAAGCCTCCTATCATATGGTTTTAACCTCCAATACCATATTTCATAAAGTTTTTGACCTTAACATTCACATTAAATAATCTCACACCATTCCGTGGTGTCACATTCTCCCCCCCTTCAACAGGATTCGACCCCGAATCCGAGACACGCCACTTCGCAAACAACCAAATCAGAGGGAGTTATGGTTCACGCCTCAGAACCCGCTTAGAAGCCCCTACGATTTGCACCAGCCAGCACTCAGAGGTAAGGAGCGACTGACAGCTCTAAAGATAACTCACAATAAAAAACTTGCGAGAACTTTACTCAACATTGAAACACAAAGCACTCAAACAAGGCCTCGGCATGACCCAAGCGATAGGACAAAATCCCAGACAGACCACGCAGGAAAACGGTCTCATTCTCCTCATTCTAAGCATTCCTTGGCACTGAAGTGCCCGATCCCTTTAACTCAGGCTACTCTCCAGAAAAACACGGTACCAACCTCCCTTCTGTGGTTCCTTGTACTCAAGACGACGCGAAGCAGGAGAGACACATCGCTCTAAGATTACCACAGAACGAACAACCTACTTTAATCAGGATCCGTAAGACTCGCGTAACAGAAACGACCGAACTTTCCCCTGCGGTTTGACACAACTCGCTTCTTGCCCAACGACAAAAGCACCAATACACTTCAAAAGGAAAAAAGATCACTAGCAACCACCAAGTGGTCCACTCAAAATGTAATCAACCCTACTGAGGAACACGTCAACGACACAATTCTCCACGAAGGTTTGCATTGAGTCATACACAACCTTCCACTCAAAGGACCACGATAAAGAGCACAATCATTGAGTGAGCTCAACCATAACATGAACCCAAGTGGCCCTCATCCAACAACTCAAACCCCAAAGCGTTAAAACCACTTTAGAAGGGATTCGACAACAACCAGAGAGTATTCATTTTAATTTCCTAAGCCAAAACGCAAAGGAAACACAAATCCCTTCACCACAACCAACACCAGAAATTCTTCATTGTTTCTTTTCATACTAGAAAGCAAGGGAAATCTCGTTTCAAGACATGAATGCACATTCTTCAAGAGCACTCCGGATTAGTCATATCTCCATATATGACTTTCTCACCGACCTGGCTCAACGACTCTTTTATCATTTAACATCTATACACGATGTCTTGTTTACTTTTCACCATTCATTCACCATATAACAACAATACCGAAAAGTCATTCACAAAAAGACTTCTTCCTCGGTATCACATGATTAAAATACACATAACACTGATGGTTGCGCTAAATCATATAGACTATGACAGCAACATCGTTAACAACAAAACACCACATCGTGTGAAGACCCATCATCCATTTAAAACTAACTTTGCAACACCTCGCAAAATCAAACTCAACCCTTTGGAACAGAACATCAACTCCAAAGTCAAACATCTGCACACACAACCGCCATAAATTTTATCAAAAGAGAGGGAAACTCAATCCCAAAAGAAAACTCTTCACTAACCAAATTCACTTATGAAACATTCATAAAAACCAAACTTGTGAAACATCCGCACACCAGACACATTTTCCAAATGACTCCAACTCTAGCCAAACAGAGTTACACATCAAGGGCTTAACTCAAAAGTTTCCAACACAACCCTTTATGACCATCTGCTTCCTTTTAAAATTAATTCCAAAGATAATTCGGTCTGACGAAAAGGCGCGATCGACTCAAAAACTTTTGGGGTGTAAATCCATACTCATAGCACCAACTAAACAAATTAGCCAAAACCAAATATTTGCACCAATTTCTACGAGTTTTAGGGAAACTCTGAAACACAGCATATGGAACATCTTGACCGAAAACCCTTCAACCAAAAGGGCAAACAACCGACCCAGTCCAAAAGCTTTTGAACACAAGCTCAGCATAAAAAGAACCATCTCTAGTACTCCACTACGCTTTCCATTAAAGACTTCAATAATCACTATTTACTCCCTGAGAAGCCCCAACACAATTAAACCAAAAGTTTCACAACGAATTCTTCCTCTAGTTACCATTCCTAACACTTTTAATTAGGGTTTATGATGCTTATCAAAAAGGCACCCATCCAATACTGTGTTGACATGATCCACACATATCACTGAATCATAATACTTCTTATTCTCTATTGGAGCATAGTACTTCAACAAATCTTTCAGCAAGATCAACATATAAATTTCATACTTCCTATATATTCATGTCTCGACAACCAAACCTTATTCAGTTAAACAACGACTTCAACATGTAAATATTATCTCCATAGGGAAGAATTCGTAAGTGAGACTCTAAGTTATACTTTCATTAAGGATAAGACCATTTATCATATTAATTATCCAAAGCTCACTCCATCGCAACATGTTAACATTTTCCTCTATTTAACCATGATTTTCCAACGAGTAATCTAAACAGTTACCACCACTACTTAGTCATCAATAACAACAAATGGGCATGTTCATCAACCAACAACATTTCTTTTAGCTACTCTATTCAAAGGTGATAACAAAAACTACCACCACACAACATACTCCAACTATTTAAAATAGATTGAATACTAACATTAACACTGCCCTTAACAACATCATTAACAAAAAGTCTTATGTCTTCTCAATTGATATCAATACTAGCATTGTAGAGACACAACTGCATACTTCCAAATATACTAGTATTTTGCAACAACATAAATACAACTCTAATCAACTTCAAAATTAAAGCCACTAGTCAACACGATTAAATTTCTCTATTAATCCATTAGATTAGAGCATCTTTAAACAACCAGCAAAGTTTCTTTAACAATAACAGCAGTCTACATCATCTTAATGTTTTAACTATGCATCAAGGTTTAAACTTTTAACATTAACAAGGATCATAAGCACTTTTAAAGCAAGGCAATAGATTCTAAGCATGTACTTTAGCACATTCAATCATTCTCGCTAAGAGTAAACTACAACACTAGTAGTCTAGTTATTTTCAATCTAGAGGTAACACCATCATTGAATTGATTCAACTCACAAATTAACTTAACAATACGTCATCCCATAAACTACATTGGTACATGCTACATAATATGCTAAACAGCAATTCGTAATAAGGACAAACGATTTCTATCAAAAGACTACTGACTTTGTTTGCAGCATTTTAGTTTTAAAGCCCATCCCAAATTCATAAGGAAACTTGACTCTCAAAATTGCAATGAGACAAACCCAAACTTTGTCATGCAAAAGGAATTCTTCAAAACACTTTTCATTCTCAAAGACTCCCATAAAGGAAATGGTTGAAAGACAATTTTCTTAACGGAAACCAAGCGACCAAGTAATCCATTTCAAATAAAACCTTAATCTCAAACCCCAAACTTTCACGAAACAAGAAGGATTTTTCAAAGATGATTTCTCAAACCAGTAAAATGATGAAATCAAACACCACTTACTCCTACAAAGCCACAGAACTTCAGCCCTAACAGCTAGGTCTGACACAACTCTGCAATAACTCCTTTAACCTCGGAGAAAGACAAACACAGGAATAAATTTGAATGCTTCTTCCCCATAAAGAAATCAACAAACTAAGCATTAAAACTGGAAAGGCGCCCAAAAGAAGCGCAACACTAGACTCCTCTTCTTCGTCTTCAACCAAGGAAGACAAAACCACACACCGCATACGGAACAATCCGCGAAAATCCAATACCAAACACTTTTCTTTTGGTTTCCATCAACTAAAACCAAGAAAACCAACAAAGAACGACCATAGAACGATAAAGAACATACGAAGGAATCCACCACCAAACTCTTCTATTTGACTCCAGTCAACTACCCGATCTACGATAGAAAGGGTAAGCACTCTTCTCGTACAGGGGTTAATAGTTCTTCGGTGATGGCGCTAACCGGCCACACCGTCAAAGCTCATCCTTACTATGAACAAAAAGAGGTGACCGAAATCCTTCGGCACCACAACCTACTATATCACAAATAACAAGAACAATTCAATCATTTATCTCATAGACATAGCAACATGCTTTATCAAATGAAGCATTCAACATTATAGCTTAAATAAAACATTTAAGCGTAAAGGAACGATACCCATACCCTTTTCCTACTGTGCATCCAGTGTGTGTCAAATTTTAGATTAGTTATACCACTTTTGCAAGTTTTAATGTTGCTATCCTATGACAAAATTTTAGTTAAGACCTAAGCCATGTTTCTAAGTTATTCCACATCACATTTTAGTTGTACCCTATAGCATGACACTAAAAAAAATACGCATTCCAATGACCTACAGCCCGCTCTGATACTAACTGTAACACCCCGACATTGAATATGCCTAAATGCTACCAAACATAAGCTAAACAACATCTAAATACCACATTTAAACATAAATTCCAGCAAAGGCGCACATGCTAAAAACTGAGATTTCGGCAGCATCTCCTTTGTTTTAACATGGTTTGAAGGAGCAACAACAGTATAGCACTATGGAATATGAGAGACAACTAAAAACAGCAATAATTAATGACTTAGCAACAATGTAAGTCTAGTTCCAAACATATAATGTCTCCAATAGTCAAACGAACGAAAAGATTCTCATTTAGCAAAGCTAAGCCTTAAAGCAATGATCATCACACGCAATTTATTATCAACACTAATTGAATGACTTGTGAAATCAAAAGAGTGAAGCTACGTGTGGAAGTGTGACTATTTCCCTTCCCCGCATGCCGGATTCATGGTAACTAAAAGAAAACAACATAAACACAAGCGTGAGTTCATCACTCAGCAAGCATATTGCACTGGACAACAAGAACAATAACATGGCAATAATGTCTCACATCATGTATATCATCTCATTCATGAACACATAACATTATCATCATCATTACGTATGCAATGCAATGCTCATGTCTCCTTGGAAACTCATACCGGTATGGTTGAGTACACACCCGTCGGTGTGCACCCTCTCCCCCCTTCCATCCCGAAGATGGAGGGTGCCTACTCCTCGCTTCCAAACACCACGTGGACGGCATCACGATGTAGGACTTACTCAATGGCTCTCCGGATTAGTTATAACTTTCTCACCGACCTTTCCTGGACTAGTTAGGACTTTCTCACCGCCCGGGCCATGTATGCAATTATGCCAACATCATATTTAACTCGTACATTAACACAGGGCATCATAACACAATAAACATGCTCATCATATCATTGGCAATTATTAAAGCATGGCAAGTGATCATATATCATGTAGTCAATTCCATCTATGCTCAACAATCAACCTACAAATTGGTATCCATTACAACACACTTGCCTCAACCACGGGCAATGGATTGGCGGGAAGTAGAAGGCACTCCCGGGGTCGCACCACCTGCACATAGGTATCACACACTCACAATCATGTCCACAAAACAGTACGCAAACCCTCATCTACCCCGACATTGCCAACTACTCGCAAAACCTAAAAACAGAGGTTCTGTCCCGTCGGGACAGCAGCCTTCCAAAAGGCATAACTCGGGTTCTAAAACTCCGAATCAATTAAACGAGTACATCCTCGCGTAGCTTAGGAAATTTCCCAACTTTTTATAGGTATAGGGAAAGACTGATTAGGACTCTAAAGTTGTTTAATCTAAAAAATACCGTGATCTGTTCCAATCACGTCACAGATTTTAACACTCTCGGTAAAACAGCCATAACTTTCAAACGGCAGGGCGGAATTTAAATTTCTTTATATCCACGGAAAGATAACGAAATCATCTACAACTTTTTAAACGTCCGTATGACCAGATTCCGAATCTAATTTGGCGAAAAACTGAACCCTAGGTCGACCGCTCATGCTGCCCGAAACAAAGAACGTGGCAACTTCTAGATCTAATCCAATCTACTCAATTCCAGTACCAACAATTGATCTAAAAACTTGATAAACACCCTTATAACAGTACATAGACCAACCCCAAGGATTCCCATGGCCATACCTTTGCCCAACGCACGAAAACCCAATAGATCTCCTCCCGGTTCGTGCGATCTCCTTCCTCGCTCCAATCCCACCGAATCTCCTCGTCGCGGAGCGCTCCAACGGATGGATCTTTGAGGTGTGGAGGTGGAGAACTCCCCTAGGTGCAGCAAGGGAGGAGGAGAGGTGGTGGAGAGGTGGTGGAGCAATAGGGGAGGTGGAGGCGCCACAAGGAGGAGGTGGGGAGGTGTGGGGGGCGGCTAGGACTTGTGGGGGCGCAAGGGCAGGGGGTGAACGCCTAAAGGGGCTGGGGGAGGCCCCCAACCAGGTCTCCTACTCCTATTAGGACTCAAACTCCATCCCACCAAAGCCCACGACCCTTTCCTTTAGGCCCAAACTCCCCCAAAAAGGCCCAAAACCCCGGAAACGGCCCGAAAACGCTATTAAGCCTCCTATCATATGGTTTTAACCTCCAATACCATATTTCATAAAGTTTTTGACCTTAACATTCACATTAAATAATATCACACCATTCCGTAGTGTCACACCCGGAGAGGCCCAAACTCCCGAAAACGGCCTGGAAACGCGAATAAACCTCATACCGTATGGTTTCAACCTCCAATTCCACATTCCATAATGTTTTTGCCCTCAACATTCAGCTTTTATAAGGTTACGACACTCCGTGGTGTCACATTCTCCCCCCCCCCTTCAATAGGATTCGACCTCGAATCAAATACATGCCACTATGCCAAATCAACAACACACAGAGATCTAATCCTCACGGTTCAAACCTGAAGAAAAGAGCTTTGGGTAAAGCTCGCCCCCGCGAGACTTCAACTCCCAGGTCGCTTCTCTAAATAAAACCACTGGAATTTACACTGATCAAGACTCGATGACAGGACGCCTAGGTTCGAAGACCAACGGCTCTAATGATAACTCGCAATCAAAACTTGCGAGAACTTTACTCAACATTGAAACATAAAGTACTCACACATGGTCTCAACACGACCCCAAGCGATAAGATAAATCCTCAAATAGCCCACAAAAGAAAACGGTCTCATACTCCTCGTTCTATGCATTCCTCGGCACTGAAGTGCCCGATCCCTTTAACTAATGCTACTCTCCAGAAGAACACGGTACCAACCTCCCTTCTATTGTTCCTTGTACTCAAGACGACATGAAACAGGAGAGACACAACGCTCTAAGATTACCACCAGAAGGAACAACTTACTATATATCCATGATCCTTAAGACTCGCACAACAGAAACGACCAAACGTTCCTCTGCGGTTGACACAACTCGCTCATTGCCCAACGACAAAAAAAATCCAATACACTTCAAAAGGAAAAGCAATTACTAGCAACCACCAAGTGGTCCACTAATAATTTAATCAACCCTACTGAGGAATACCTCAACGACACAATTCTCCAAGAAGGTTTGCATTGAGTCATACCCAACCTTCCACTCAAAGGACCACGATAAAGAGTACAATCATTGAGTGAGTTCAACCATAAACATGAACCCAATTGGTCCACATACAACAACTCAAACCCCAAAGCGCTAAAACCACTTTGGAAAGGATCTGGCAACATCCAAAGAGCACACATTTTATTTTTCTAAACCAAATCGCAAAGAAAACTAAAACCTCTAACACCACAGCCAAAATACCACAATTTATTCATTCTTTCTTTTCATACTAGGAAGAAATGGAAATCTCGATACATGACAAGAATGCACACTTTTCAAGAGCACTCCGGATTAGTCATATATCCATATATGACTTTCTCACCGACCTGGCTCATCAACTCCTTTATGATTAATTATGCATAAACAATGTCTCATTTTCCTTTTCACCATTCATTCATCATGTAACAACGGTACCGAATACTCATTCACCAAATGACTTTTTCCTCGGTATCAAATAATGGAAACAAAACTAACGTCGAAGGTTGCGGAAATTTATATAGACTATGACGGCAGCATAGTTGACAGTAAAACACCACATCGCATCACATCCCACATCAATTGAAAACTGAACTTGCAAAACATTGCATTTCATGCAAATTCAACATTTTGGAAGAGAACATCAAAATTTCAAGTCGAGCATCTGCTCCCACAACCGTCACAAATTTTCTCAAGGAGAGGGAAACTCATTTCAAAAAGGGAATACCTCACTAACAAAATCACTTTATAAAACATTCATAAAATCCACCTTTTTGAAGCACTCGCAAACATCACACACCTTATGCAAATAAATCCATCTCCAGTCAAAAAGTGTTACAAATTAAATCTCTAGAGTTTCCAACACAACCCACTATGTCCATCTGCTTCCGTTAAAATTTATTCCAAAGATAATTCAGGGTGAATGCGAAGGAGCGCGATCCACTCAAAAACTTTTGGGTGTAAATCCATATTCATAGCACAAATTAAACAAAATAGCCAAAACCAAAGATTGGCACCAATAGCTACGGGTTTTATGGAAACTCGGAAACACAACACAAGGAATACCTTGACCGAAGGCATTCAACCAAAATGGCAAACAACCACACCAGTTCAAAAGGTTTTAAACACCAGCTCAGCATGAATCCCACCATAACTTGTATTCCACTACACTTACCATTTAAGCATTCAACAATCACTATTTACTCATCAAGAGAGTCAAACCGGATTTAACAAAATTTACATAACAATTTCTTTCTCTAGTTACCATTCCCAACACTTTTAAGTAAGGTTTAAGATGCTTATGACAAAGGCACCCAACCAAGACTACATTGACATCATCCCCACGGATCACCAAATCATATAACAACGTATTCTATATTTCAAACATAGTACTTCAATAGCTACTTGAGCATGGTCAACCTATCAATTTTATACTATCCATACATCAAAATCTTGACAATTGAAACTTGTTCAATCAATAAAATGACTTCAACAATTAAGTAATATCTCTACAAGATAAAATTCGTAAATAGGATTCTAAGATATGCATTCATTAAAATTAAAATCTTGCATCATGATTATTATCCATTGTTCATCCCATCACAACATGTACTCGACATAATACCACAGTTTTACACTTTTCTTCTATTGGATCAATGGTTTCCAACAATTAACAACACTACCAAGGCATCAATATCAATTTTTGCATAATCACCAATCAACAACATTGCTTTTAGCTACCTTACACATATGTTGCAACAAAATTGTCACTACACAACATACTTCAACTATTAAATTAGAATTAATAAGTTAGATCAGCACAATGCTCTTAAAACAACAACCAGACCTATGTTTTTTTTCCCCAATTGACATTGGTACTAGCATTAACACTGCCCTTAACAACATCATTAACAATAAGTCTTATGTCTTCTCAATTGATATCAATACTAGCATTGTAGAGACACAACTGCATACTTCCAAATATACTAGTAGTTTGCAACAACATAAATAGCAACTCTAATCAACTTCCAATTTAAAGCCATTAGTCAACATGATTAAATTTCTCTATTAACCCGTTAGATTAGAACATCTTTAAACTTTTAATATTAACGAGGATCATAAGCACTTTTAAAGCAAGACAACAGATTCTAAGCATGTACATTAACCCATTTAATCATTCTCGCTACAGAGTAAACTAGAACACTAGTAGTCTATTTATTCTCCAGCTAGAGATGAAAATCACATTGAATTGATTCAACTCAAAATTTAACTTAGCAACACATCATTCCATAAACCACATTGTCACCTACTACATAGCACAGACATAAACTTTTCTAAACACCTTCATGGCGCACGAACTCTTGACAAACAGGATGCAACTCAACTTTTAAAGATAACCACAACTCAAGAACCTGAACGAACACCGGTAGAAAATTTCTCCTTTCCAGGCAAGGAAGAAAAACAAAACTCCGACAGAAATGTAGGAGAGCTCAACTCTCAAATTCCCAAATTTGCCCACAAAACTCTTCAAGAAATCTCAAGATCTATACTTCCAAAAAGGAAAAAGGATGCACCAGGAAAAATCAAATGTTCATTAAATCTTTTTCGACAAAAGATTCAAACTTAGCTCCACCAACTCAAGGCCTGCACAAGGGGAAACTCCAACACTTTTTCTAAGATAGGGAGAACAACAACCACAAAAGTTTCCTCCTCAAGACAGCCCGTAATGACCAACAAAACCGGTGTCAAAGCAAAATTAGCGACCACCAGATGCGCAACACAAAACATTTCTTCTACGTCTTCAACCAAGGAAGACAAAACCACAAATCGCCTACGGAACAATCCGCGATAAATCAAATACCAAACACTTTTCTTTTGATTTCGATCGACTAAAACAAAGAAAACCAACCAAAACTGCCCGTTAGAATGGTAAAGAACATCCATAGGAATCCACCACCAATCTCTTCTATTTAACTCCAGTCAACTACCCGACCTATGACAAAAAAGGTAAGCACTCTTCTCCTACAGGGGTTAATAATTCTTTGGTGATGGTGTTAACAGGCCACACCGTCAAACCACACCCTTACTATGAACAAAAAAAGGTGACCGAATCCCTTCGGCATCACAACCCCACTATATCACAAATAACAAGAACAATTCAATCATTTATCTCATAGACATAGCAACATGCATTATCAAATGAAGCATTCAACATTAAAGCTTAAATACAACATTTAAGCGTAAAGAAACGATACCCATACCCTTTCCTACTGTGCATCCATGTGTGTCAAATTTTAGATTAGTTATTCCACTTTTGCAAGTTTTAATGTTGCTATCCTATGACAAAATTTTAGTTGAAACCTAAGCCATGTATATAAGTTATTCCACATCACATTTTAGTTGTACCCTATAGCATGACACTAAAAATACACATTCCAAGGACCTACTACCCGCTCTGATACCAACTGTAACACCCCGGCATCTAGCATGCCTGAATGCTACCAAATATAGGCTAAACAACATCTAAATACCACAAACTAAGATAAATTACAGCAAAGGAGTAATGCTAAAACCGAAAATTTCGGCAGCATCTCCTTTGTTTTTCCATGAATTGAAGCAACAATAATATGATCACAGGATATAGTATAAAGAATGACATCTAAATTATCAATAACAAGGGTTCTAGCAGCAGTATAAGCCTAGAATACAATCTTAACATATCAAGATGGCATAAACAGCGATAGCAATAACTTGAGAAAACAGGAATTTCAGCCATCATACAGCTAAGGATATAAGCTTATCCGTCTCATGTCAAATATGGACTAATCATTTACTCATGGCAACCAACAAAGCATCAACACCACAGTTTAGTTCAGTGAATTAACCATCACAAATAAAGGAAGGAACATGTCAATGTTTATATGTGTGATGCTAAGTGATGACGTGTGACTAGCTCCCTTTCCCGCATGCCGGTTTCATGGTACCTAAGAAAAACAACATAACACAAGCGTGAGTTCATCACTCAGCAAGTATATTGCAATGGAACAAGAAAATACATTCCAATACCTTCATCACCACTTTTCACATACGACATCATACACATCTCATATTCATAGTGTAAGCATATCATTGACATCATCATATAACATCCTCATATAATGCAATGCAATGCAATGCGATGCACATATCTCCTGGAAACTCATACCGGTATGGTTGAGTACACACCCGTCGGTGTGCACCCTTTCTAAGTATATGGAAAGACTGATTCGGACACTGAAGTGGTTTAATCTACAGAATCCCGTGATCTGTTCCAATCACGTCACAGTTTTTAATACGTTCGGTAAAATGAGCGTAACTTTCAAACGGCTAGGCAGAATTGGACGTTCTTTATGCCCACTGAAAGGTATTGAAGTTATCTACAACTTCTTCAACAGGCGGACGACCAAATTCCGAATCTAAATTGGTGAAAACCCAAACCCTAGGTCGACTGCTCATGCTGCCCAAAACAGATAACGTGGCAAACTGTAGATTTCATCTAATGTATCCAATTACAGCACCACCAATTGAGCTAAAAACATGAAATTAACCCTTAGAACAGATCCTAGACCAACCCCAAGGATCTCCGTGGCCATACCTTCGCCCGACGAATGAAAACCCAACGGATCTCCTCCCGGTTCGCGCGATCTCCTTCCTCGCTCCAAATCCACCGGATCTCCTCGTCGCGGAGCGCTCCAATGGACGGATCTGCAAGATGGTGAGGTGTGGATCTCCTCTAGGGAAGCAAGGGGGGGTGGAGAGGGGAGGGGAGAGGTGGGGGCGCCATGGGGGAAGATGGAGAGGAAGGGGAAGGGTGGAGGCGCATGGGGGGGGCTATGGGGTGGTGGGTATGGTTGGGAAAGGTAGTGGGGGTGTAACACCCCGGCAGTTAATATGCTCGAATGCTACCAAACATAGACTAAACAACATCTAAATACCACAATTAAACATAAATTACAGCAAAGGCGCACATGCTAAAAACCGAAATTTCGGCAGCATCTCCTTTGTTTTGACATGAATTGAAGCGATAGCAATAACAAGGCAGTTCAAAGCAAAACATAAGGCATCTAAAACAGCAATATAAACGAATATAACATCAACATAAGACAATAATACTAAAGCCAACCACTCCATAAACTATGGCTAACCAAATAAGGATCATAAGCACACAAAAATTATTCCAAACACCTAGTTCATGGCACTTATTACGGACTTGACTAAACAATAGTAAATGTGGCTGGACTACGTGAAGTTGTGTAGCTATTTCCCCTTCCCATATGCCGGTGTCGTGGTACCAAAAAATAAACAACATAAACACAAGCGTGAGTTCATCACTCAGCAAGTTTATTGCAATGGTACAAACATAAACAATTACATGGCTACAACAACTCACATCATGTATATCATCTCATCCATGTTCACAAATCATTATCATCATCATTATGCTTGCAATGCGATGCGATGCGATGCTCATATCTCCTTGGAAACTCATACCGGTATGGTTGAGTACACACCCGTGGGCTTGCACCCTCTCCCCCCTTCCATCCCGAAGATGAAGGGTGCCTACTCCTCGCTTCCATACACCGCGGTGGATGGAATCACGATGTAGGACTTACTCATTGGCTCTCCGGAATAGTCATAACTTTCTCACCGACCTTCCCCGGACTAGTTATGACTTTCTCACCGCCCGGGCCATGTATCATGCCATGTATGCAAATATGCCAACATCATGAATAACTTGTACATTAACATATGGCATCATCATGGATAACTTGTACATTAACACATGGCATCATCACATAATAAACATATTCATCATATCAATGGCAAACATTAAAGCATGGCATGTGAACATATCATATATTCAAATTTCAATCTCAATCAATCAAACAACCCACAATCTGCTACCCATTCCAATACACTTGCCTCAACCACGGGCGACGGATTGGCGAGAAGTAGAAGGCACTCCCAGGGTCGCACCACCTGCACATAGGTACCACACACTCACAATCGTGTCCACAAAACAGTACGCAAACCCTCATCTACCCCGACATTGCCAACTACTCGCAAAACCTAGAAACAGAGGTTCTGTCCCGTCGGGACAGCAGCCTTCCAAAAGGCATAACTCGGGTTCTAAAACTCCGAATCAATTAAACGAGTACATCCTCGTGTAGCTTAGGAAATTTCCTAACTTTCTCTAGGTATAAGGAAAGACTGATTCGGAATCTAACGTTGTGTAATCTACAAAATACCGTGATCTGTTCCAATCACATCACAGATTTCAACACACTCGGTAAAACAGCCATAACTTTCAAACGGCTGATCGGAATTTTGCGTTCTTTATACCCACTGAAAGGTATTGAAATTACCTAAAACTTCTTCACAAGGCGGCTGACCAAATTCGGAACCTAAATTGACGAAAACTCTAACCCTAGGTCGACTTCTCACGCTGCCCGAAACAGAGAACGTGGCAACTTCTAGATTTCATCTAATCTACTCAATTCCAGCACCACCAATTGATCTAAAAACTTTATAATCACCCTTATAACAGTACCTAGACCAAACCCAAGGAGTCCCATGGCCATACCTTCGCCTGACGCACGAAAACCCAATAGATCTCCTCCCGATTCGCGCGATCTCCTTCCTTGCTCCAATCCCGCCGGATCTCCTCGTCGCGGAGCGCTCCAATGGATAGATCTTCGAGTTGGCAAGGTGGAGAACTCCCCTAGGGGCAGCAAGGGAGGTGGAGAGGTGGTGGAGGGGTGGAGAAGCAATGGGGAGCAATGGGGAGCCATGGGGATGGGACACACGAGCAAGGGAGGTGGAGATGGAGTTGTGGCGGCTAGGGTATGGAGGTGGGTCGCACAAACAGCAGGGGGGCGCACAAGGGGCTGGGGTTGGCCTCCAACCATGTCTCCTTCCCCCAAAAGGACTCAAACTCCTCCCCACCAAGGCCCACGACCCTTTCCCCTAGGCCCAAACTCCCCCGGAAAGGCCCAAACTCCCGGAAACGCTAATAACCTCCATACCCTATGGTTTTAACCTTAATTCCACATCTCATAATGTTTTTGACCTCATCATGCTCAATAAATAAGGATCCGACACTCCGTGGTGTCACATTCTCCCCCCTTCAACAGGATTCGACCTCGAATCCAAGACATGCCACTACGCCAAACCAACAACACAGAGATCTAATCTTCACGGTTCAAACCTGAAGAATAGAGCTTTGGGTAAAGCTCGCCTTCGCGAGACTTCAATAGGTCGCTTCTCTAAATAAAACCACTGGAATTTACACTGATCGAGACTCGATGACAGGACGCCTAGGTTCGAAGACCAACAGCTCTAACGATAACCCACGATCAACCTCTTGCAAGAACTTTACTCGACACTGAAACACAAAGCACTCACACATGGTCTTAGCACGACCCAAGCTGTAACACCCCGGCATTTAATATGCCCGAATGCTACCGAACATAGACTAAGCAACCTCTAAATACCACAATTACAAGTAAATTACAGCAAAGGAGCAAATGCTAATACCGAAAATTTCGGCAGCATCTCCTTTGTTTTTCCATGAATTGAAGCAACAATAATATTAACATGTCAAGATAGCATAATGAACGATAGCAATAACATGACCAATCGGAAATTCAACCTCCATACAACTAAAGATATAAGTCTATCCGTCACATGTCAAATATGGCCTAATCATTTACTCATGACTACCAACGAAGCATCAAAACCACAATTTAGTTCAGTGAATTAACCATCACAACTAAAGGAGAGAACATGTCAATGTTTATATGTGTGATGCTAAGTGATGACGTGTGACTAGCTCCCTTTCCCGCATGCCGGTTTCATGGTACCGAAGAAAAACACATAAACACAAGCGTGAGTTCATCACTTAGCAAGTTTATTGCAATGGAACAAGAAAATACATTCCAATACCTTCATCACCACTTTTCACATACGACATCATACACATCTCATATTCATAGTGTAAGCATATCATTGACATCATCATATATGATCATCATTTAACATCCTCATATAATGCAATGCGATGCACATATCTCCTGGAAACTCATACCGGTATGGTTGAGTACACACCCGTCGGTGTGCACCATCTCCCCCTTCCATCCCGAAGATGGAGGGTGCCTACTCCTGGCTTCCACACACCGCGGTGGATGGAATCACGATATAGGACTTACTCATTGGCGATCCAGAATAGTCATAACTTTCTCACCGACCTTCCCCGGACTAGTTATGACTTTCTCACCGCCCGGGCCATGTATCATGCCATGTATGCAAATATGCCAACATCATAAATAACTTTGTACATTAACACATGGCATCATAACATAATAAGCATATTCATCATATCAATGGCAAACATTAAAGCATGCCATGTGAACATATCATATATTCAATTTCAACTCAACAAAACTAGCAAACTACAACCCGCTACCCATTCCAATACACTTGCCTCAACCACGGGCGACGGATTGGCGAGACGTAGAGGGCACCCCCGGGGTCACAACACCTGCACATAGGCACCACACAATCAAAATCATGCCCACAAAACAATACGCAAACACTCTTCTACCCCGACTTCGCAAACTACACACAAAACCCAAAAACAGAGGTTTTGTCCCGTCGGGACAGCAGAATTGCAACGAGCATAACTCGGGTTCTACCACTCCGAAACGATTAAACGAGTACATCCTCGCGTAGCTTAGGAAATTTCCTAACTTTTTCTAAGTATATGGAAAAGCTGATTCGGAATCTAAAGTTGTTTAATCTACAAAATACCGTGATCTGTTCCAATCACGTCACAGTTTCTAGCACGGTTGGTAATACGAACATAACATTCAAACGGCTGGGCGGAATTGGACGTTCTTTATACCCACTGAAAGGTATTGAAATTACCTAGAACTTCTTCAACAGGCGGCCAACCAAATTCCGAATCTAAAATGGTGTAAACCCAAACCCTAGGTCGACTGCTCAATCTGCCCAAACAGAGAACGTGGCAACTCTAGTTTTCTCCCAAATCTACCCATGGACAGCACCTCCACTTGATCTAAAAACATGAAATCGACCTCTAGAACATCATCTAGACCCAACCCATAGATCACCCATGCCATACCTTTGCCCGACAAACTAAAACCCAACGGATCTCCTCCCGGTTCGCGCGATCTCCTTCCTTGCTTCGAAATCCACCGGATCTCCTCGTCGCGGAGCGCTCCAATGGACGGATCTGCGGGGTGGTGATGTGGAGAACTCCTCTAGGGGCAGCAAGGGGGGTGGATAGGGGAGGAGAGGGGTGGTGGCGCCATGGGGGAAGATGGAGAGGATGGGGAATGGTGGAGGCGCATGGGGGGGGCTAGGGGGTGGCGGCTATGGTTGGGAGAGGGAGTGGGGGCACACCAAGGGGTGGGGGCCAGATTTGGCTGCCCAAAAGTCCCCCCCCCTTGGGCCCAAACCCTTCCACCGGAGGCCCAACTCAACCCCCAAGGCCCAAAGTCCCCCGGAGAGGCTCAGACACCCGAAAACAGCCCAAAAACACGCTATAAACAGCATAACGTAAAGTTTTAACCTCCATTTTCACATTTTATAACGTTTTTGACCTCAACATTCACATTTTATAAGATACGACACTCCGTGGTGTCACACAAGCGATAGGATAAATCCTCAAATAGACCACAAAAGAAACGGTCTCATACTCTCTATTTCATACATTCCTTGGCACTAGATTGCCCGATCCCTTAGACCAACGTTACTCTCCAGAAGAAACACAGTACCAACCTTTAACTGCGACTCTTGATCCTCCTTCAGCTCTCGCGAGCAAAAGTGTTTTCACACCTCGAACTCCCTACTGTGGTTCGTCGTAAGCAAGACGACGCGAACCAAGCGGGACACAACACTCCAAGACTACCAACTGCTGGAACAAACGAGGTTAAAACTTTGCAAAAGATTGATCTTTTACAACTAGGCCAACACCCACCGTTACCACTGAAGGAAAAACCTACTTTATAACCAGGGTCCTTAAAATTCGCAAAAACACTGTCAACCGAGCAATCCACATCGGTCGACACAACTTGCTCTGAGATCGGCGACAAAAGATCCAATACACTTCGAAAGGATAAAGCAATTACTTGCAACCACCAAGTGGTCCACTAATAGTTTAATCAACCCTACCGTGGAACACATCAACGACCCGATTCTCCAAGAAGGTTTGCATTGGGTGAACTCAACCATAAACCATGAACCCCAAATGGTCCACCTACAACAACTCAAACCCCAAAGCGCTAAAACCACCACTATAAGATATCATGGATTTAATGGCGTTTAGACATAACCCGGCGTATAGCTTAAATGCCTACAAAACAAGTCTAAGCCGGCATTTATTGTTATTCGGGGCATTTAATTTTGCCGCATATATATGCCGACATAGCATTTTCGATGGCATATTTATATGCCATCCTATCTAGAATAATTTGGGGCATTTATAAATGCCGGTATATACCTACTGCAGTGTATATATACGCCGGGAAACGTTGGTCTAGTAGGGCGTTTATAAATGCCTTTCTTAGTATTTACCTTGGCGTTTGTAAACATCGGAAAAAATTGAGTTCAAGATGGCATTTATATACGCCGGTGAAAACCAACTACGACGTTTAGATAAAATGCGCGGCAATGGAAAACAGTAGGCGCAAGTTTTTGGTCCAGCGCCCATCAAAGATCCATCTCCTCGCGCCGCGTTTTTCCTGGCCCGACCCCAAAAGCCCTCGCGCCACCTACCTCCATCAGCTGCTCCCTCGATCCGCCCCTCTCCATCCGGCGCCACCCCACCTCCCCTCCATCATCCGGCGCCGCCCCAGCTCCCCCCTCATCCGGCGTCACCCCGGGTCCCCCCTCATCCAGCGCCGCCCCACCTCCCCTGCATCATCCGGCGCCGCCCCGGCTCCCCCCTCATCCAGCGCCGCCCTGGCTCCCCTCCATCCGGCGCGGCGCCACCGCAGCTCGACTCCATCCGACGCCGCCCCAGGTGGGGCAGTCCCCTCCATCCAGCGCGGCGCCGCCCCAGGTCCCCTCCATCCGGCGCCGCCCCAGGTCCCCTCCATCCGACGCCGCACCAGCTCCCCTCCATCCGACCCAGCATCCCTCCATTCGGTGCTACCCTAGCTCCCCTCCATCCGGCGCTTGAGCTCCCCTTCATCCGGCGCCCCAACTCCCTCCTACTCCTGTCATCCATTCGGTGCTCCATCTACCTCCTCCGCTCCTCTTGTCCCCCTCCACTCCTCCACCCCTACTCCATTCGGCGTTGACCTTGCTCCACGCTCTGGGCTCCAGCAAGCATCGGCTTCAACAAGCATCGGCTTCCATCCCAAGTTCTTCCTCTCCCGCACTGAAGTCTGAAGGTATAAATGTCCTTAATGTGTATGAGAGCTTCCTGTTACTATGGTTGGTTAACCAGTATGGTTGTTGAGTACTGAGTATGGTTGAGCTTCCTGTTACTATGGTTGGTTAACTAGTATGGTTGTTGAGTGAATATGGTTGAGCTTCCGATAATGTTATTCTTTTGATGTGTCATACTATGGTTGAGTTGTAACTGAAATGCAACAATAACTGAAATGCCTTATCCTTTGATGTGTCATACTATGGTTGAGCTTCCTGATCATGTTATTCTTTTGATGTGCACATCCTGCATGTACTTGTATTTGCATCTCCTTTGATGCCTAACTGTATTTGCATCTCCTGCGTGTACGAAATATGAATGGGTTGGACTCTTTATCTGCGTGTACATTAGTTTCCTGCCTTTTTGAGTAAAAAAATCATAGCAATATAACTGCTAATTGAAATTGATTTCATTGTATTTGTTGTACTAAGTAATAGCTAATGACATATATGACATGCAGAACCTCCACGAAACTGGAGCACATTATGGTACTTTTAGTGAGCTCAGCATTCCTCCAAAGCATTTTTGATGCGCTTTTATCACTTTGTGGTAATTATCTTTTTATTGTTATATTCATAGGCAAGCTAAAGATGTTTGTGAAGTCACTCAAGAAACGCATTGCGCACAAGAACTGAAAGGTCCAACTTCTTGCTCTTACAGAAGGAACTTTGTACATTGTTCTGTTGATTTGTCCTCTTTGATGTAACATACCCATTGATATTGTAACACCCCGGCATTTTATATGCCTGAATGCTACCAAACATAAGCTAAACAACATCTAAATACCACAATTAAACATAAATTCCAGCAAAGGCGCACATGCTAAAAACCGAGATTTCGGCAGCATCTCCTTTGTTTTAACATGAATTAACACAATATCAATACCATGGCAAGATATGTCATAGCACACGACAAATAAAACATCAACATAAATGGATATATCATCAAATTACGCCAATAAAAGCATGCTCAACCACTTCATAAGCTATAACCAAGCAAATAAGGAATCACAAGCATGCTAAATTAAACCCTACATTAAGTTTATGGCACAACTCTTAATATCATGTCTCCAAGTGATTAATTATGGACTATGATGGTGGAGCTACGTGTAGAAGTGTAGATAGACCCCTTTTTCCCGCATGCCGATCTCAAAGTACCTAAAAACAACATAAAACACAAGCGTGAGTTCGAAAACTCAGCAAGCATATTGTAATGGACAACAAGATCATTTACAAGACAATAATACCTTACATCACATATAACATCTCATACTTGAGCACATAACAACATCATCATCATTAAATATGTATTGCAATGCAATGCAATGCAATGTTATGCTCATATCTCCTTGGAAACTCATACCGGTATGGTTGAGTACACACCCGTCGGTGTGCACCCTCTCCCCCCTTCCATCCCGAAGATGGAGGGTGCCTACTCCTCGCTTCCATTCACCACGTGAATGGAATCACGATGTAGGTCTTACTCAATGGCGTTCCGGACTAGTCATAACTTTCTCACCGGCCTTTCCCGGATTAGTTAATGACTTTCTCACCGCCCTCGCCCCATCTCATGTCATGCATGCAACTATGCCAATTATCATATTTCACATGTACATAAACATATGGCATCTCATCATGACAAATATTACACATGGCATCGAATCATGATAAGTATATACACATAGCATCATATCATGATAATCATACTCAATATATCATTGGAAAACAGCAAGCAAGGCAAGTGATCATAGCAAGTATTCAATCTTTCATCCAATATCAACAAGCAACCTACAATCCGCTATACATTACAACACACTTGCCTCAACCGCGGGCGACGGATTTGTGGGAAGTCGAGGGCACTCCCGGTGTCACACCACCTGCACATAGGCATCACACACTCACAATCATGCCCATAAAATAGTACGCAAAACCCCATCTAACCCGACATTGCCCACTACTCGCAAAACCTAAAAACAGAGGTTCTGTCCCGACGGGACAGCAGCCTTGCAAAAAGCATAACTTGAGTTCTGCGACTCCGAATCAATTAAACGAGTACATCCTCGCGTAGCTTAGGAAATTTCCCAACTTTCTCTAGGTATAGGGAAAGACTGATTCGGACTCTAATGTCATCTAATCTACAGATTACCGTGATCTGTTCCAATTACGTCACAGATTTTAATATGCTCGGTAAAACAGTCATAACTTTCAAACGGCTGGGCAGAATTTAACGTTCTTTATATGCACGGAAAGACAATGAAATTATCTACAACTTCTTAAAAGTCCGTACAGTCAGATTCGAATTCTAAATTGGCGAAAACGCGAACCCTATCTCGACTGCTCAATCTGCCCGAAAATAGAAACGTGGCAACATCTAGATCTAACCCAAATTACTCAAATCCAGCGCCTCCAATTGATCAAGAAGCTTGATAAACTCCCTAATAACAGTACCTAGCTCATCCCCGAGGATCCCCATGATCATACCTTTGCCCGACGCACGAAAACTCCAATCGATCTCCTCGCTCCTCGCTCCTCGCTCCTCGCACCTCGCTCCTCGCTCCTCGCTCCTCGGATGGATCCATGAGGATGCAGGGGTTGGGAGGTCACCCTAGGGCAGCAAGGGGGGTGGAGGAGAGGTGGTGTGCAATGGGGAGCAATGGGGGCGCCATGGGGGCAAGAGATGGGGCGGCTAGGAGGTGGAGGGAGGAGGAAGGGTGGCTAGGGTTAGGGGCGCATGGGTGTAACATCCCAAAATTTTGCTTTTCTTAAAATCATGTGTGATTTGGCACTTTGGTGAATTTTTGGAATTTTCTGGAATTTATTTGGATTTATTTGGAATTTATTTGAATTTATTCCATTTTGAAATAATTAAAGAATTTAATTTTGCAAATAAATTTTTGTTGGAAATATTTTATTTGAGTCCAAAATAATCCAAAATATTTTCCAGAATTTTTCTGGAATTTTTTCTGAGTCATTTGTTATTTTTAATGAATTAAATGAATTACTGGGAATTATTTTAAATATTAATTACTGGAAAATCCAACTTTCGGGTCAAATCTTGTTCATCCGACCGAAGTCGGACTCGAGTCCGACCGAGCCGATTGACTCGACCGAACCCACTCCTAACCCTAATCGATCCCAACCGTTGGATCAAGATCCAACGGCCGAGATCCGCCCGACCAGCCGAGCCGTGTTCGACCGGACCGATCGCGCCGTGCGATCGTGGCGTTGATCGCGACACGCGGACGGCCACGATTTCGTCTTCCTTCAGAATCGAGCCGGACTCACGCCGAGTGCGCCGCCGCGTGACCGATTAGGGCTCGCCTGAGCACGCCTCCCGGGGCTATTTAATGCCCGGATCGCACCCCGAGGACCGCCGTGACCCCGCGCACTTCTTGCCCTAACCCGCCGAGCTCAAGCCGCCGTGGGTTCGCCGGAATCGCTCGCCGTAGTTGCGTGAAGCGCCACCACGGTCCTTGCCTCGCCTCGCCGTCCGCCCGTCCTCGCCGCCATTGACCCCAGTTGAAACCCCGGCGCGCACCAAGACACCCTCCATCTCGCCGAGCACGCCCCAACCGCCGTTTGGGTGGTCGCCCTGCCTCACGGCCAGCCGCAACTCCGTGAAGCCATCGCCGACCGAAGCTCCACCAACCGTCCGATCAAGATCCAAAGGCCCGGATCGTGCCACGCCACTTCGGTGAGTTTCCGTTGAAAATCCTAGATCTAATCCCAACCGTTGGATCTAGATCCAACGGCCCACGATCGATCACGTGCGCCCCAAGCACATGAGGCCAAACTCAATCCCGGTAGTCGGATTTCAAACCAACGGCCACGATTGTGCCAGCGTCGCCCAGAAGCCGAATCGGCGCCCAGCGCGTGCGTGATCAGCGACACGCGGGGCCAGCGTGTCGGCGATCGCGGACGTCACCCATGACGTCATCGGTGGGACCCACCGACAGCGTGAGCCGAGCCCGCCGACGCCAAAGAATGACGTCACCCGAGTGGGCCCACATGTCGGGCCTCACGTGGAGTGGGACCGAGTCCACGGTGGACCCAAGCCGAGTGTGGACCGAGCCCATGGACCGGTGGCGTCGGCCAGCCAATCAGGAGCTGCCACGTGTCCATCTTTGACGCAATAATTAATTTCCAAAAGAAAATGATTTATTAATTCGAAATATTGATTCAAATTTAGATTCAAACTTCAAACGCTTATAACTTTTGCGTTTCAACTCCGATTTGAGTGGTTCAAATTTCTAAATTTGTATAAAATTGAGATCTACCTAAATATGAATTTTATTTAATTTTTGGACTAAAGTTTTTCTCTGAAATATTATTTAATTGATTATTTAAACTTTAAATAATCATAACTTTTATGCTTTTAACTCCAAATTTGACGATTCCAGTTTCTAAAAATCCAGAAAATTATGTTCTCTCTGTTTATGGATTTTATTTGGAGTTTTGGGATCTTTTGCATAGTGTTCATTTGTGTATTTGCTATTTGCACGCTTTACGAGTAGACGTTGAAGTCTTGGGAAGGATTCGAGGAGAAGTGTTGACTCAGATCCAACTCAAGACCAAGAGCAAGTACTTTTTGAAGGCAAGTTGTGCTTTGACCATATTGATCCTATTTCAAATCTATTTTGATTTAAACTATTGCATGCTAGTTTAATTAGAAAGATACTTTGGTTTAAACACGGGGTTAGATAAATACCAATTTGTTATATGACACCTTGATTATCTAAGTATGTGCCATGATCCCTTGTCACCCTAGTTGTGGTTTACTAGTTGGACATTATTAAATTGCCAACATGGGTTTAGAACGTTGTAGTATCTTTGCTTAGACACCTACGTGCTCATGACATGATTTTGGATAATCCAATGCTAATATTGACTTAATGATATATTGAACCTGTTTTGGAAAAGTATCATGTGATGTTGATGGCACGTGGTGCATGGTAATCAAGCTGGGGTTTGATAAAACGATTTCGGCCAGGGCATGTGGCAAGAGTAATCAGTGGGCCGGTGTGGCATTGGGAGTGATGATTTGGTTTTTCGGGTAGTCTTGCCCTGGTCACTCTAAGGACTTAACCTTGCAAGCCTTTGAACTGGGTCATACTTGCAACCACATGGTGGAATGGGACGGCCCTAGTTGACTAAGTCGCTAAGGACTCACTTGTGGAGCCTCAGGGTGTCGATTACACCTTTTGTGTGATTGTACGGGGAGCGTGATCGTGGGCGTGGCCAGTACCCATCTAACGGTGTGTTGGTCCCATACTTCGCCTTGGCTAAGGGAAGGGATGGTGTAGAGCACGTCGAGAGGACCACCTGTGTTGTTTGAGGCTTCCAGAAGGCTTTGTTATGATCGCTCATTCGCATACTCTTGTATGGCGATTCACGGTACCGACGTGGTGAGTGGATTGTATCTTGTGGGTAAAGTGCATAACCTCTGCAGAGTGTAGAATCTATTTGAATAGCCGAGTCCACGGTACTGGACAATGCTCGGGAATTACAGTCAAGGGGTAGACTTTCTGAAAATAACCTGGATTTGAAAAGTTGGGTTGGTTTAACAAAGAAGATGATGGAAATGTGGTTTAGGATGGGGAAAAATGTTATTTAAACTTCTTGCAAAGTTATTTATGCTTTACTTGTTTTTTTGCTTCGAATCTACTTATATTACTTGTCAAATCTTGTTTACATAAATATACCTTGAGCTATTCCTTTGTACCAAGCCATGCATATAGTATATTAGCTTGCATTCTGTGCATGACTTGTCGAGTACCAAGTACTCACCCTTGCCTCAACACAATACCGATTGAAGAGGAGATTACGCCACTTTGGAGGAGGAACTCCAAGAGGACCCGACTACTTAGGGATCGAGCCCGGTCAGTTGCCTGTGGTATCTTTGGATGGCGCCACCAAGTTTATTTGATTTTCATTGCTATTGTTTCTCTCTGAATAAGTTTCGCCCTACGAGGCATATATTTGTAACTTGGCCATAAGGTCGAGTAACCAGTTTTATTACTTTAATAAAGTACTTTTATGGTATCGATTGGTATGATTGTGATATTTACCGATGTTAAAGACTGTGTGCACTAGCGCGTTCCTGGACTAGTGCTGAATACACAGAGGGTCCGGATTTGCAAATTCGGGGTCCCGACAATGGGGCAGGGGTGGACATCCCAAGGGCTGGTGGGGAGCCCTTTTACCAGCCCCCACACCCAAACCTAGTCCGTTACGGAGACCTACTCCATCCCACCAAAGCCCACCAAGGCCCAAACTCCCCCGGGAAGGCCCAAAACCCCGGAAACGGCCCGGAAAAGCTATAATCCTCCATATCCTATAGTTTTAACCTTAATTCCACATATCATAATGTTATTAACCTTATCTTGCACGTTAAATAAGGTTACGACACTCCGTGGTGTCACAACGCTTCAAAAGGCCCAAAAACGCGAGTAAACCTCAAGCCGTAAGATTTTCTTCTCTAATTTCGCAATTTGTAATGTCACACCAAAACGTAGTGTCACAGATATGATATGTAGCTATGCACATTTTCTTGAAGCGCGACATAACCATGGATATAATTGAGTTTATTTGTGACTTTAATGTAATGTACCCATTGATATGATCTGTACCTATGCACATTTATTTTAAAGTTTTGTTTTCCTATACTTGTATTTTACCTTGATATGATTACTTCATTCTATTTTGCCAAGAGTGCAGTTTTGAAATGAGATTGTACAACAGATTCTTCCTTTCTTTGTATATAATATTGTAAACTATTTCCATATCTTTCACTCTACTTTCTTTCTATAACACCGTCAACTACAGCAGATTCGACCGGTCTGTAGAAATAACCTTTCGAAAGGATATACCACTCGTATGCCTGAATAAGTTGCACATATGGCTAGCTAGTATCTATAGTGTCAAAATTGTGGTTGAAGCTTGATTAGTTGGATGGGGTAAAATGGGACATAATAATTAGTGTGTACTTCTATATATTTTTTAGTCTTAACTGGACTTCACTTGTGTACAACTTTCACCTGGATAAAGAGATTTTGTATCATTTTGGTATTGCTACATCATGCGTATGTGTTTCACTCCCAAACCTATTTATCACTGTTACATTCTGAGCATGACAGTCTTGCATATCATTCTTCTTTTCTGTAGTTGTGGACAGCTAAGGATGGGTACAACTTTGTGTTAATCCTTGCCCCCATTGGCCTTCTATGATTCTTGGCTGCCACCAGCCTAGGCGGCTTCACTGCTACCCTCCTGTGCTCTGCTTTTAGGTGAGTTGCAAGCCAAGTTCACACATGTTTGAATTTAATACATGTCCTAGTTGATTTTACTTGAAGATTTGTATGTAATTTTGAATGTTGTGTGATCGTCATTTCTCAATAGTAGCTATTGATTAGCAAGCATCCAAGCATGGACAAGGGGTGGTTGAGTTCACCTAGGTAATTATCTCTAAATGCAATGCTTAAAAGTTAGTTAATTCTAGCTTGTTAAGTGTAATTATCTATATTTCCTACTATAGGTACACATATGACTACCAAAATGGTCTTATGAATTTTATAGAGTTTGCTTTCTCCAATTCAGCAAGGGGCGATACAATCCTTTGTCCATGTAGAAAATGTGTGAACCAGTATTGGCTAGAGAAAGATATTGTGTATGATCACTTAACTGATGATGGGTTTATGCCTAGATATACTACATGTATTTATCATGGTGAGGATTGGTATTCTTCGACAGATGGTAGTGTAACTGCTCATACTCAGAATGATCAAGTTGATGAAATAGATCCTATGTTGAGAGAGGGACTTGGTTTTTTTGATGATGTTAATTTAGATGTAACCGGTAATGATGATGATGAAGACAAGGATGTAGATGCAGGAACATACTACAAATTAGCTAATGAAGCTAGCCAAGAATTGTACCCAGGTTGTCAAAGGTTCTCTAGGCTACAATTCGTTGTGAGACTCTTGAACATAAAGAATTTATGGAATATGAGTAATGCTTGCTTTGATGAACTTCTTGTGCTTCTAAAGGAAGCATTACCTGATGGTTAAAATTTGCCAAAAAACTATCACGGGGCTAGAAAGTTGTTAGAGATGTTGGTGTTGGCTATAAGAACATTCATGCATGCATAAATGATTGCATATTGTATAGGAAAGAATATGCCAAATGTACCTCTTGCCCAACATGTAAAGCTGCTAGGTGGAAGTCAGAGAAAGTAAGTCTTGATGGAAAGCGCATCCATAGAGTTCCTATGAAAGTTGTTCGTCATTTTCCGCTTAAAAGAAGGCTTCAAAGACTATTCATGTCTTCAAAAACAGCAGCCAACCAGAGGTGGCATAGTGAAGGTCGAACCAAGGATGGGTTACTGCGACACACAATAGACTCTACTGCATGGAAAGACTTTGATTATAGGTTTCCAGAGTTCAGTTCAGAATGTCGCAACATTAGACTTGCTTTGGCAACTGATGGCTTCAGCCCATTTCGAACATTAAGTGTCTCTCATAGCACATGGCCTGTTATTTTGATTCCATATAATGTCCCCCCATGGGAATGCATGAAGCAATCAAATTTCATTCTCTCTATACTTATCCTTGGTCCAAGTTCACCTGGCAATAATATTGATGTCTATTTACAACTGATTATAGATGACCTTTCAGAATTTTGGCACAAAGGTGTTAGAACATATGATGCATCTCGTGCAGAGTGGTTCCAGCTACATGCTGCACTTGTTGGGACAATTACTGACTACCCATGTCATGCATATTTGTCTGGAAGGAAAACAAATGGGAATGTTGGTTGTGCTAATTGTTATCTTGGAACCTCCTCCCTACATTTAAAGCATGGTCGCAAAACATGCTACATGGGCCATCGTAGATTTCTACCCCATGACCATAAGTTTAGGTTCGAAGCACATGCATTTGATGGTACTCAAGAGCTGAGAGAGGCGCCTATCGCTCTAACTGGATATGATGTGTCGCAGCAAACAAAAAATTTGCACACCGTTTTTGGAAAAACCAGTGACAAGAAACCTATAAAGAAGAAGAGAAGTAAGGATAAAAACTTAGAGCCCAAATGGAAGAAAAGAAGTTGTTTCTTTCAATTACCTTATTGGGAAACTCTTCTAGTACGCCACAATATTGAGATGCAATGCATATTGAGAAGAATGTATTTGATAATGTAGTGAACACACTCCTCGGTACTAAAGATAAATCCAAAGACAACATAAATGCTCGCCTTGACATTCAAAAGATGGGTATAAGGCCAGATCTTCATCCTGTATCACAAGGAAACAAGACTTATCTACCTCCAGCAATTTTCACAATGAGCACAACAGAGAAGAAAATGTTTTGTCAGACATTAAAACAAGTCAAGTTCCTAGATGGTTATGCATCTAATTTGCAAAACAAGGTCCTTGTTGATAAGAGAAAGCTAGTTGGGCTTAAGAGTCATGATTGCCATGTTATTATGCAGCACTTGCTCCCTTTAGCTATAAGAAGAATTTTGCCAGAAATGGTTTGCACAGCACTGATTCGTTTGAGTAATTTCTTCAAGCAAATATACTCTCCAGTTATTTCCGTGAGTGACATGCAAAAGTTAGAATCTGATATTGCTGAAATACTTTGCCTCCTTGAGAAGATTTTCCCACCGGCTTTCTTTGATGTCATGGTCCATTTGTGTGTCCATCTTCCAACTGAGGCTAGGCTAACTGGACCTGTTCAGTACCGAAATATGTACCCTATTGAGAGGTATATTTTTATACTCATAACCATGACTAGATAAATTAATATATGCAATTATTATGGCCTGGCTGTATACTTCAATGATGCCATAGGTATTGGTCAAAATTAAAATCAATGGTTTGAACTCGAAGTCACCCAGAAGGATCAATAGCCGAAGAATATGTGCTTGATGAAAGCATTACTTTCTGTTCACGTTATTTGCATGGCTGTCAAACTAGGTTTACTTGTAGAGCACATAAAGATGAAAATAACACATATTCGAGTGAATTATCTTATCTAAGAAGAGTTTGTTGTCCATTGATGGGTCGCTATGTCATTGAATTGGATCATATATCTTGGATTCAAGCTCATCGATATGTATTGATCAATTATGAACACATTGCATCTTACGCTGAGTATGTTCTAAAAAATTGATATCCATATTTACTTTTCATTTCAACATATCACTAATACTGCCCAAACGTGTGTAGAAAATACCATCAATTTCTATCTATAGGCAAACGTCTAAGAAAGAGAGATGTGGAACGCATCCATCATGAAACTTTTCACACATGGTTGGAAGAGCATGTAAGTTTTACCAAGGATTACCTTCTATTAGCACTAAATATAGACTTATCAACCGATGTGTCTATTAATACCTTTTTACGTACTATAGGTCCAAAACTTACTTGCAAAAAGGAATGAAGTTCCTGAAGAACTTAAAGTCTTGGCCAGAAAGCCACACAAGATTGTATCCAAATACAATAGTTATGCTATAAATGGGTACAAATTTGAAACAGAGAACTATAGTAAGGGGAAAAGAACGCAAAATTTTGGAGTAGCTGTTATTGCAAGAACATCAAGCTTCTCTAGTGCAAAAGACAAGAATCCAATTGTAGGTGATGTCACATATTATGGCATCATCAAGGAAATTATCGAATTAAACTATTCTAACAAAGGATCAGTTGTGCTATTCAAGTGTGATTGGGTTGATACTATTCAAGGTAGAGGCATTCAAAAGGACAAGTTTGGAATAACACTTGTGAATTTCAATCACCTACTAAATACTGGTGATAGCCTATCTAACGAGCCATTCATTCTTGCAACTCAAGCTACACAAGTTTATTATGTGCAAGATCCTATTGACAAAGAGTGGCAAGCTGTGGTCTTTTCAAAACCAAGAGATGTTTTTGATATGGTAGCAAGAAATGAGGAACATCAAGAGAATGTAGATATCTTCAATGAGCCTGTTGAACCTTTAAATAATAACTTGCTCAGTGATTTTGGTGATGATAGCATTCGTGCTAGGACTGATATAAATGGTGTAACTATTGATGAGTCCTTAGATGAAGCAGCTAAGTCTAAATGGTATAACTATTTTTGTGTAATATTCTTTTTGTAATTTTAGTTCTCTTTATCTGATTCTAATAGTTATATACCCAGTAATTGCTGCAATGTTCTAATTCTATGTTTTTTTGTCTTCTTGCAGGAGAAAAAATGACAATAGAGGCGGAAAAAGGCAAAAGAGATAAAGTTCCATATGACATGGTGCGCAAAAATCGGATTACAAGTAATAATGAACTTTTCAAGAGGCTGAACCTTGTCCCAACGCTATGTCTCGGTGCCACAAAAGGAGGGAACAAAGGTATTTTGATGGAAATTGTCCCAACGCTATGTGACGTATTAGTCTTTAGGTCGACTGTCAATTAATATTGTGGATATTATTATATGTAGGAGACCTTACATGCTGAAATCAATGATGAATTAGAAGATCCCAACTATATCATGGATGGTGAGGCTGAAATAAATGATGACTATGATGATGTCGGTGATGCCACTAATGATGATGTTGAGGTGTATCATCCTGTGCCAAAGAAGACTTCTTGTATGTCTTCTTTCTTCGTTGTTAATATATCATTATCTGCGCATTGTATTTACATTCTAATTTCATAATGCTTCTTTTAGCTAAGAAAAGGAAAGTTAGGGGCCCAACAGGAATGTTGTCTATTTGGGAAGGGGATAAAGAAGTCATAAGCGTTTTATTTGATTCTGGTGCTTCACATTCATTCATTTCTCAAGACTTTGCTGTGGGAAATGGGTTGGAATTAAGAAAACTTAAGTGCACACTAGTAGTGCAATCACCTGGGTCGAAACTTCAATCTAACCTAGGATGTTCGGGAGTTAAGTTGGTCATAAGCGAGGTAGAGTTTCTAGCAAACCTAATTGTGCTAGATACCTAGACCTTGGATGTAATCCTTGGAATGGATTGGCTGACCAAGCACAAAGCCGTATTGGATTGTGGCCGCAGAGTAGTGTCTGTAGAGAATCAAGATGGAGAAAAAGTGGAATTTCAAGCAACCTCCGCCAAAATGGAAAACTACTGGTCAACAGCATGAAGACTGTCAGTCTAGAAGATGTGCCAGTGGTGAAAGAGTTTCCTGATGTTTTTCCTGAAGACTTGCCGGGTATGCCACCGGAAAGAGAAATTGAGTTCGTTATCGAGCTAGTGCCTGGCACAGCTCCAATCGCGAAAAGGCCTTACAGGATGTCAACAGAAGAACTAGTGGAGATGAAAAAGCAAATTGAAGAACTTATGGAAAAAGGTTTCATCAAACCTAGCTCATCGCCATGGGGAGCACCGGTTTTGTTTATCAAGAAGAAGGACGGAAGTTTCAGAATGTGTATAGATTATCGTGCACTCAACGAGGTGACGATAAAGAATAAATATCCTTTGCCCAGGATAGATGATCTTTTTGATCAGTTAAGAGGAGCCGGAGTCTTCTCTAAGATAGACCTTCGATGCAGATACCATCAATTAAAAATTCGGACCGAGGACATACCAAAGACAGCTTTTTCATCGAGGTATGGGCACTATGAATTCACAGTTATGTCATTCGGATTGACCAATACCCCGGCCTATTTCATGAATATGATGAACAAGGTATTCATGGAATATTTGGACAGGTTTGTCGTCGTTTTCATTGATGACATCCTGGTTTACTCCAAAACAGAAGAAGAGCATGCAGAACACCTAAGGATGGTTTTGGAGAAGTTAAGAGAAAACCAACTATATGCAAAATTTAGTAAATGTGACTTCTGGAAAAAGAAGGTAGAGTTCTTGGGTCATGTAATGACTGCCGAAGGAGTAGCTGTCGATCCGAAGAAAGTGGAGGCAGTGTTACATTGGGAGCAACCAAAGTCAGTCACCCAGATAAGAAGTTTTCTTGGAATGGCCGGATATTACCGCCGGTTCATTGAGGGTTTTTCATCAATTGCAAGACCTCTTACGCAATTGTTGAAAAAAGAGAAAAAGTTTGTATGGACGCCAGAGTGCGAAAAGAGTTTTCAAGAACTGAAGAAGCGTCTAACTTCGGCACCTGTTTTAGTGTTGCCAGATGTCGGGAACAGCTTTGACATATACTGTGATGCTTCGCGTCAAGGACTGGGGTGTGTTCTGATGCAAAATGGAAAAGTGGTAGCTTACGCATCGAGGCAGTTAAGGCCACATGAGCAGAATTACCCAACTCATGACCTTGAAATAGCTGCTGTAGTGCACGCCCTTAAAATATGGCACCACTATCTTATTGGAAACCGATGTGAAATATATATTGACCACAAAAGTTTAAAGTACATATTCACTCAGTCGGATCTTAACATGAGGCAAAGAAGATGGTTGGAATTGATCAAGGATTATAACATCGGAATCCACTACCATCTAGGAAAAGCAAATGTGGTAGCTGATGCTTTGGGTCGGAAAAGCCACAGCTTGAATTTGGTGGTTGCAGAAAATCAGACGGACTTATGTAAAGAGTTTCAGAAGCTAAGATTAGAGGTTTTACCTAGAGGATATTTGGCTACCATGGAAGTAAAGCCGATTCTAGAAGAGCAGATCATGGAACGTCAAAAGGATGATGATAAGATTCTTAGGATCAAGACCAAGATGGAAGAGGGCTTAGCCAAGGACTTCAGAGTCGACGAGCAAGGTACCTTGTGGATGAAAAATAGAATATGTGTACCTCATAAACCTGAATTGAAGCAGTTGATTCTTGTGGAAGCACATGATTCCAAGTACTCAATTCATCTAGGAAGTGCAAAAATGTATCAGGGTCTCAAGGAGAGGTTCTGGTGGCCAAACATGAAACGAGAAGTTGCTGAACACATCGCATTGTGTGACATATGTCAAAGAGTAAAGGCAATGCATCAAAGGCCAGCAGGACTGTTACAACCTTTGAATGTACCTGAGTGGAATTGGGAGGAAATCGGTATGGATTTCATTACCGGTTTACCCAGAACTCAACAAGGATTTGATTCAATTTGGGTGATAGTTGATCGCCTAACCAAAGTCGCCCACTTTATTCCGGTGAAAACCACTTACTCCGGAGATCGTCTAGCTGAGCTGTATATGGCCAGAATTGTGTGCTTGCATGGTGTACCAAAGAAGATAGTATCGGATCGAGGTACTCAGTTTACCTCAAGGTTTTGGAATAAGTTGCATACAACAATGGGCACCCGTTTGAATTTCAGTACGGCATACCATCCGCAGACAGATGGTCAGACTGAAAGAGTAAATCAGATACTTGAGGATATGCTAAGGGCTTGTGCTCTGTCGTATGCCACTTCATGGGACAAATGTCTACCATACGCAGAATTTAGCTATAACAACAGTTATCAAGCTAGTTTGAAGATGTCTCCATTTGAAGCTTTATATGATCGTTCATGTCGAACCCCGCTGAATTGGAATGAGACGGGGGAACGTCAAGTCTTTGGACCAGACATACTCTCAGATGCCGAGAAAAAGATTGCTTTGATCAGAGAAAGATTGAAAACTGCACAATCAAAACAAAAGAGTTATGTCGACAATCGTTGCCGCGAGCTAAGCTTTGAGCCAGAGGATTATGTATATCTCCGGGTCACTCCGCTCAAGGGAGTTAAAAGGTTCCACACTAAAGGAAAAATCGCCGCAAGATACGTTGGTCCATTCAAGATTTTGAGCTGTAGAGGTGAAGTTGCATATCAGTTAGAGTTGCCGCAATCACTTGCAGAAGTACATGATGTCTTCCACGTATCTCAACTTAAGAAGTGCCTTTGGGTGCCAGCTGAACAAACACCTCTGGAAGAGATCGAGTTGCAAGAAGATCTGACTTACAAAAAGCGTCCATTCAAGATCTTAGATACATCCGAACGAGAAACCAGGAACAAGACGATTCGTTTCTGCAAAGTTCAGTGGAGCAATCACTCAGAAAGTGAAGCGACTTGGGAGCGCGAAGAAGATTTGAAGGAGTTTCCCGACTTATTCTTTAGTTAGCCTCGAATCTCGGGGACGAGATTCTGTTAAGGGGGGAGGTTTGTAACGTCCCAAAATTTCTTTTAATATATTTAGTGTGTTTCTGGGATTATTTGTATTTTTTCGGAATCTATTTGGAAGCCTCGCGAGTAAGTCGGATTCACGTTTATTGAACTAATCATATTTAATAAAGATCAGGCGTTTTCGAATAAGCATAAAATCCACATTTTTGTTGATAATTAAGATAATTGGTAGACGAGAGTGTTCGCTTCAAATATTTTCAAAAAATATGTTATATAACGTAAATCGTTGATTTTACAAAAATCGGTATAGGTGTCTGATTCACAAAAAGAATTGTCGTGGAAAATCTACATGTCGAAAAATCGCGAAACCAACCTCGTTAAATTCCAAATGTTCCCTAGTATTTTAGAGTTTTTTTCCCTAATGTTTAGAGCATTTTTACTATTTTATTTTAACAAGTTTTGTGAATATGGGTGTGTGTTGGTGTATATATCAAACCACATGCATTTTCCATCCGTACTATACACGCAAACAAATTTCATTTTTTTTTCTCCAAGCCGTTACCTGCATGCATGATACTTGGCATTTGTTTTTCTAGCCGATCGTGTGTGTGTGCTTGGATGCTTGGTTTTCCAGCCGGTTCTTCTGACTTCCAAGCCACACGAACGTTTTCTCCACCCACATAAATGCACCCACCAGTTTCAGTTACTAGTCACCCTAATGAAGTTGCATTCCAGCCGTTTCCTTTTCATTGCATGCATGCATGCATCAGGGCTGTGCGATTTCTATTCCAGCCGTTCTCCATCCTGAACGTCAGGAGTCACTAGTACCTAGATACACCTTCATCTACCTCTACACTACTACCTCCATTCCTCCAGATTGTGGCCATTTCCTCCTCTCCTCATATCACCTGGTATCCTCAAACTCCACACGACCGACTCGGCCGACCGACTGCCTCCTGGCCACTGCTGCTTGTCCGGCCGACCGTGCGCTCCTCTCGTCACCGTCGTCGCATTGCTGCCATCGCTGTCGCCGCATTGCCGCTACTGCCGTCGCCGTCGCCGCCGGCGCACTCTCCGGCCTCGCCTTCTTCCGCGTCGACGATCCGCGCTACTACCCGTCGTCGATCGGTACTTTTTTTATTTCTTTTGCGCGCACTCTACCTTTATTGATCGATAGATCCTGTTGACACGTAATCGTGTATATATATGTTAGTATATATACGTATAGGTTAGGCGGATGTATTCTGTAGCCTGCGCCTATCCATGTCTACGTGTAGGTATACTTGGTCGATTCACATGTAGATATAGTCGCACGTAGATATATTCGGTTGCTACGCATGTAAATATTTATATCGTAGCATCTTGAGTCGGTACTCTTTGTTATTTGACGCTAGCAGTATGTATACGTATGGATATATTCGTCGAATCTGCATGTGTATATTCGGCCGTTTCGCAAGTATAAATTTTCTTTATGCGAGTATACGGTCATATTAGGGAGAATACGTAGTTAAATACGCAGTCTATACTATTTTTTTCGGTTCTTCACGTGTCCTAGCCGAACAGAAGTATACGTGTATATAGTGTGAATAGTGCCATGTAGAAATAGCAAGTGAAGTGTAGTTGTACATGCTAATTTTCCAGATTTGCGAATTTTGTCTTTTTCACTACAAATTCGTTTTTAGTCCAAATCGATTGCAACAAATTTTGTTAATTATTAAATATTAATACCTAGCTACACTAATTTTTCTGAAATTTTATAATCAAATCTATACTATTAAATTATTCATGGAAAGTCCAAACTTACGAACTTTGTAACTCGCAAACTACACGTCCAAAAATGTTAAAATAAAATTTATAAATCTTTGAAAATGCTAAACTAATTATCTGGAAGTTTTCGTGAAATTCCAAACTAGTTTGATTTGTAGCATTTTCTAAATATGTGTTGTATGTTGATTGCGTGTTTATTTGGTTCTTTAATTGTTGCGCGTAGACGTCGAACTGTGTGAAGGAGTTGATTTCGAGGAGCAAACTCAAGATCAAGATCTAGACCAAGACCAGCTGATATTTGAAGGCAAGTTATGCTTTGATCATTTTGTTCCCATGTTTTAAAATATTAGTTTGTTTTAAATTATGCATGCTAGTTTAATTATGATGCTTTCGAGTAAATTTGGGATTAGGTAAATACCACTTGATATTTTCACCTTGTCCATAATACTTGTATGCCAATATACCATTTGTCACCCTAGGTTGGATTATACATACTGGTTAGTACTGATCACCAGAATGGGTTAATTAGAACGTGGTAGTTCTGCTTAGCCATGCCATTCGAGCTAAGGACACAATTTTCAAAGTAAGTTGAATACTGACTATTGAACTATGGAACCTGTTTTGCAAGAATGTGACATGTGTTGTTGATAAGTTGTTGGCACATGGTGCATGGTAATCAATCGGGTGGGAAAATGGTTTAGACTGTGGCAAGTGATCAAGGGGGGCCCGATGTGGCACATGGGAGTGATGCTGTTGAATTTGGTTTTGTGAACTTTGGGTAGTCTTGCCACGGTCAACCTAAGGACTTAACCTTGCAAGCCTTTGAACTGGGCCTAACATACAACCACATGTCTGGAGTGGGACAGACCTAGTTAAGTATGAATCCGAAGTCTTAGCATGTGAGACCTCAGGTGGTTTTTGTATCTGTAAATTTGGAAAGAAGGGTGTAGTGTTTACCGATTGGTCTTACATCTCTTCAACGGTACACGTTGGCCCTGTACTTCCGCTCCGCAAAAGGGAAGGGACAGCGGGAACTATACCGGGAGATACGCATGCGAGGATAGAGGTTTTGGAAAGACTTTGTTATGGTTACTCGCTCATGTGGTGTTTAACTATATCGTGTGGGTAAAGTGTATAACCTCTGCAGAGTGTACAAACTATTCGAATAGCCGAGTCCACGGTATTGGACATTGCTCGGGGATTACAATCAAGGGTTAGACTTTATTAAAAAATGTGGTTGGGATAAAGGATGAAGTTGGTGGAAGTATGGATTAGGATGTGGGAATACTTTTACATAACTTCTGGAAAAGTTATTGTTACATTATTTGTTTTTACCGCTTTCGAATCTATTTATGTTACTTGTTAAATGCTGCTTCACCGCAAAATAAACATGTTAAGCCATTCCATTGGAATAAGCCTGGCATGTAGTATATTAGGTTGCATTCTGTGCATAGCTTGTTGAGTACCAATGTACTCACCCCTCCAAAAATCACAACACCAGAAGAAGAGGATCTGCGAGCCAATGAAGAGGAGCAGAACGGAGAGGCGAACAACTAGGGGCAAGCAAAGTCAGTTGCCTGGGGCATACTGAGGCGCCACGAATAATGTTATGTTTTTCCGCTGTTGCTATTTTATTTGTTTACTCTGAACTCAGCCTTGTGTGGCTTAATATTGTAAGGCTGACATTAAGGTCTTAGCAATTATTATTTGAGTTGAATACTTTATTGTTATTATTTCCGCTGTGTATGTGTACTGGTATTCATCTCTATTGTATTTGTGAGCACCAGCGTGGTCCTGGACTGGTGTGTCACACAGAGTGTTCGGAACTCAAATTCCGGGCGCGACACATACTTTCCATTTGTTTTACTCTACTTAATTATATATTTCTATAATCAGTAAGTAGCCTCTCATGCACTTAAAATATTAATGTAACAGTGTGATATCCTATTGTATTTATTTACGTATGTTGATGACACCAAACTTATGCAGTTATCTTATATGTATCTTGCTTCTTATATTTTCAGATTTCCGCAAAAAGATGTAGAGGTCGTGCTTGCTCGGATTTACAAGGCGAAATATTGACTTATAAAATATATTTATATACATATGGATATACTTTTGCAATGTACCACAGTTTCAAATGGGATGCTGTGATGACCCAAAACATGTGGGATGCTATGATAACCCAAAACATGTTGACATATTATATATATCTTTTGTTGACTCCAAACCAAAACAAGTATCTTTTGTTCACTTGTAAACTTATCATGCTAGCCATTGTAAATTTATCGAAGTGTTCACTCATTGTAAATTTATCATGCTACTTGTCATGGCTATTGGAAACGCTCTGTGTGCACCTCATTGAATATGATTTAATGTCATTTGTAAATATTGTTCTATGCATAAATTGTGGAGCAACGTCTACAAATGGTCCAGCATAAAATTTGTGATATCATGCTATTAGAAGTGACAAAATCAGGGTGCTTATAAATGCCATGGTAAACAAATTAGGTGGTGCTTATAAATGCCATGGAATCTAAGAAACGGGGGCGTTTATAAACATCCTGGAAATTCTACAAACGGGGCGTTTATAAACGCCGTGGAAATTCCACAAAAGGGGCGTTTATAAACGCCGTGGAAATTCTACAAACTGGGGCGTTTATAAACGCCGTGGAAATTACAAAAATGGGGGCGTTTGTAAACGCTGTGGAAATTCTAAAAACGGCGGCGTTTATAAACGCCATGGAAAGCCTGTATACAGGGGCACTTACAAACGTCGTGGAAACCTTAGAGGGGCGTTTGTAGACGCCGTGGAAAGTCTAAAACCGGGGGCATTTACAAATGCCATGGTATGTCTAAACGCCACGGTTTACTTTTCCCGACGCCATTTTCCCTGATATTTTGTAAACGCCATGGAAAAAACTTTTGGGGGCATTTGCAGTGCTTCTAGGGCAATTATAGATGCCTTAGGAAGTGGAACGTGTTGTAGTGCACTTTGGAAAGGATCCGACAACATCCAAAGAGCACACATTTTAATTTCCTATGCCAAGACACAAAGGAAACACAAATCCCCTGCACCATAGCCAACATACCAGAAATTCTTCATTGTTTCTTTTCATAATAGAAAGCAAGGGAAATATCGTTTCATGACATAAATGCACACTCTTCAAGAGCACTCCGGATTAGTCATACCTCCATATATGACTTTCTCACCGTCCTAGCTCATCGACTCTTTTATGATTGAATAAACATAAACGATGTCATGCTTCCTTTTCACCATTCATTCACCATGTAGCAACAATACCGAGAAATCATTCACCAAACGACTACTTCCTCCGTATCACAGGTTTGAAACACACATAACATTGACGGTTGCGCTAAATCATATAACTATGATGGCAACACCGATAACAGCAAAACATCACGTCGTAAAAGAACCCACAACAATTGAAAACTGAACTTGAAAAACATTGCATTTCATCCAAAGTCAACATTTTGGAAGATAACATCAAAGTTTCAAGTCGAGCCTCTGCTCCCACAACCGTCACAAATTTTCTCAAGGAGAGGGAAACTCATTTCCAAAAGGGAACACCTCACTAACAAAGTCACTTTATAAAACATTCATAAAATACACCTTTTTGAAGCACTCACACACATCACACACATTATGCAAATAAATCCAACTCCAGTCAAAAAGAGTTACAAATTAAATCTCAAGAGTTTCCAACACAACCCACTATGTCCATCTGCTTTTCGTTAAAATTTATTCCAAAGATAATTCAAGGTGAACGCGAAGGAGCGCGATCCACTCAAAATCTTTTGGGTGTAAAACCATACTCATAACACAAATTAAACAAAATAGCCAAAACCAAAGATTGGCACCAATAGCTACGGGTTTTAGGGAAACTCGGAAACACGACACAAGGAATACCTTGACCGAAGGCATTCAACCAAAATGGCAAACAACCACACCAGTTCAAAAGGTTTTAAACACCAGCTCAGCATGAATCCCACCATAACTTGTATTCCACTACACTTACCATTTAAGCATTCAATAATCACTATTTACTCACCAAGAGAGTCCAACCGGTTTTAACAAAATTCACATAACAATTTCTTTCTCTAGTTACCATTCCCAACACTTTTAATTAAAGTTTAAGATGCTTCTCACAAAGGCACCCAACCAAGACTACATTGACATGATCCCCACGGATCACCAAATCATATAACAACGTATTCTATATTTCAAACATAGTACTTCAACAGCTACTTGAGCATGGTCATCCTATCAATTTTATACCATCCATACCTCAACATCTTGACAATTAAAACTTGTTTAATCAATAAAATGGTTTCAACAAAAAAGTATTATCTCTACAAGATAAAATTCGTAAATAGGATTCTAAGATATGCATTCATTGAGATTAAAATCTTGCATCATGATTATTATCCATTGTTCATCCCATCACAACATGTACTCGACATAATACCATAGTTTTACACTTTTCTTCTATTGGATCAATGGTTTCCAACAATTAACAACACTACCAAAGCATCAATATCAATTCCTTGCATAATCATCAATCAACAACATTGCTTTTAGCTACCTTACACATAGGTTGCAACAAAATTGTCACTACACAACATACTACAACTATTAAATTAGATTTAATAAGTTAGATCAGCACAATGTTCTTAACAACATCATTAACAATAAGTCTTATGTCTTCTCAATTGATATCAATACTAACATTGTAGAGACACAACTGCATACTTCCAAATATACTAGTAGTTTGCAACAACGTAAATAGCAACTCTAATCAACTTCCAAATTAAAGTCACTAGTCAACACGATTAAGTTTCTCTATTAATCCATTAGATTAGAACATCTTTAAACAACCAGCAAAGTTTCTTTAACAATAACAGTAGTCTACACCATCTTAATGTTTAACTATGCATCAGGGTTTAAAATTTTAAACATAATCGAGGGTCATAAGCACTTTCAAATCAGAGCAACAGATTCTAAGCATGTACATTAACACATTTACTCATTCTCGCTAAGAGTAAACTACAACACTAGTAGTCTATTTATTCTCAAGCTAGAGGTGACAACCGCATTGAATTGTTTCAACTCACAAATTAACTTAACAATACGTCATCCCATAAACCGCATTGGTACATGCTACATAACATGCTAAAGAACAATTCTTACTAGGGACCAACGATTTCAGTCAAAAGACTACTTGCTTTGTTTGCAGCATTTTAGTTTTAAAACTCATCCCAAATTCATAAGGAAACATGACTCTCAAAATTACAATGAGACAAACCCAAACTTGGACATGCAAAGGAATTCTCCAAAACACTTTTGAATCTCAAAGACTCCCACAGGAGGGAACCAAGCGATCAAATAAACCTTTGCGGACAAAGCACAAAACATAAATCGACACAACTTATCTTTTTGCACAAGCTTAAATACAACGTTTAAGCATAAAGAAACGATACCCATACCCTTTCCTACTGTGCATCCATGTGTGTCAAATTTTAGATTAGTTACCACTTTTGCAAGTTTTAAAGTTGCTATCCTATGACAAAATTTTAGTTAAAACCTAAGCCATGTTTCTAAGTTATTCCACATCACATTTTAGTTGTATCCTATAGCATGACACTAAAAATGCACATTCCAAGGACCTACAGCCCGCTCTGATACCAACTGTAACACCCCGGCATTTAATATGCCCGAATGCTACCAAACATAGACTAAACAACATCTAAATACCACAATTAAACATAAATTACTGCAAAGGCGCACATGCTAAAAACCGAAATTTCGGCAGCATCTCCTTTGTTTTAACATGAATCGAAGCGATAGCAATAACAAGGCAGTTCATAGCAAAACATAAGGCATCTAAAATAGCAATATAAACGAATATAACATCAACATAAGACAATAATACTAAAGCCAACCACTCCATAAACTATGGCTAAGCAAATAAGAATCATAAACACACAAAAATTATTCCAAACACCTAGTTCATGGCACTTATTATGAACTTGACTAAACAATAGTAAATGTGACTGGACTACGTGAAGTTGTGTATGTAACACCCCGGCACCTCACGTGCCCGAAGTGCTACCAAAACCTATGTAATTTTCACTAAAATTTTTTCGCAAGACCTCCCCTACTAAGTGGACATCCACTCAGTAGGCAAAAGAGATCACAATTATCAATATAGCAATAATAATTTCAACATGTCATGGAATCAATCAACCATCATGACATGTAGGCAATTAACAACTACAAAAAATCCATTCATTAACAACTCAACTTAAATACCACATGATTACACAAATGGATTAACTAGTTACAAATTTACTAATTGATTCCAAAAGTCTGAAACATGTCATGAGACACAGTGGAGGTGCAGCTACGCCCCAAACCCAGCAAGTTGCTCTTCCGAGTACCTAAAAATATTAACAAACAAGCGTGAGTTCGAAAACTCAGCAAAGTGCATCAAATCAATAAGAACAACAAGTTAGCAATTCCAACCCATCATTAAGAATGTAACTCTTACAAGATTCAACCAATACATAAACAATTGTACCGCTACCACTTGCCTCATTTCCCTTTTTATACACATACCTCATTGAATCTTTTTGGGTGAGTCCACGACTCGATCCCAACTTTTCACAACTCCATTTAACACACAAAACTCAATCATTAGCGATGCAATGCACATGTATGCTCTTTTTAGATGCACGTACCGGTACTACCGAGTGCACACCCGTCGGTGTGCACCCTCACGTCCCTTCCATCCGGTGGAAGGTGCCTACTCTTACTGTCTCGCTCCCATTCACCTCGATGAATGGGACTACGAGGTAGGACTTTCGTGTTCACTACGTGTGAACACAGAGGCCCGCATCAGGATGGGTCGCCTCTTCTTTTATGAATGCACAAATGCAATTAACACAATTAAATTGCATAAACAAACATTTCTATCCTTCCACATGGACATAAGTGAATACAAACATGGCAATCCAATCTCATATTCATTAATATAATCATCAAATCAACCAAAACACTAACAAATACTTAACCTTCATATGCCTCTAATCGATTCACACACACAAGGGACAAATGAATAAATTTATGAACTTAACATTTGCACCAACATAAATATCAACATGATGAAAATCACAAAGCAAAGCATGATTCATTCCTTTTTAGCATTTAATCGAAATGACACACTTGCCTTCTACCGAGAGGAATGGAGTGGCGGAAAGAAGAGGTCACTCCCGAAGCTACTCCATCTGGAAACATAATTACATACTAAATTCCACAAGTTCTTGAGTCAACAAACAACAACAAACCACATAAATACTCCCTAAGTCAAACTTGCCCCAAATCTGAAATTTCATCCAAAACTGGTTTGGGTAGCCCACTTTGCCAAAGCAAAACTATTGCTAAACAACTCCAAATTGAGCAACCAAAGACATTTTAAGCATCTACTCAGAAAGTTCTAGCTATCTCTAGGCAAAATTAAATCCAAATTCTGCCTCTATCTTGCTCAAAATCACAACTCAAAATTGAATCTACTAATAGTTGCAATTTGGACAGCAAAGAGGTAAAACTTGCATAACTTTCTAATGGTTCAACTAAAATTCAAGTTCTTGGACTCTAAATGAGCACAAAAGGATAAACTACAGTTACCCCATAACCATTTATTCAACCATTGATTTTAAAGTCCTCAAACTAAAGTCTGAACTTTAGTTTAAAGTCTGAACATTTCAGAAGTTTAAGTTTTAATATAGCAATTTCAACAAAGCATAACTTTTGCTTCAATTGACCAAATTGAGTAAACTTAGACTCTAATTAACCACAAAAGGGTCACCTTTCATTATTACAAACCCATTTATGTTGGTTCTTCATCAAACAATCCCAGATTTCAAAATAATACGTGTCATTTGCATTGAGTTCAATTCCGGACAGCTTTCATTCAAATTATCATATCTTTTAATTGGCTAAACCAAAATTGGAGTTCTTGTGCTATAATCGACCGAGAGACAACCATCTATCCATAAATCAAACCCATAAAAGCTAGTTCTTCTCCAATCACTACCAGATTTCAAAAGAGTGGCTTACCCAAAATAACTTCTTCTCTGAATTTCAGACAGAAAAAAAGTTTCGGGTATCCCACTTCAACAATCCATAACTTTTGATTCCCAACTCCAAATCATGGAAACAAGTACATTTTATGAAACTATAGAAAATTTCCTACAACTCTCTAGGCAAACATAAAAGCTCAATCGGTATGCAGCTAGGTCTAAAACGCAGTTGAACATTTCAGCTCACAAAACAATCTACTCGGGACAGTAAACACTAAAAACGGCATAACTTTTAATTGGCTTCATGGATTTTCGACTTCTTGTACTCCATTTGAAGGTAATTAGATTACCTACAACTTTGTCTACTAACGAAAATGCATTTGACCAACCTAGGTACCCCAAAACTGAGCTACAACAACAGGCAGAAATCTGCTCGAAAAAACAGCAAAAGGTTTCCCTCCAAAAGATCTAGTTTCCCCCCAAAATTTTTAGATCTAGCAACCCTAGAGCCTACACAACCAGCCAAGACCTCCATTGGAGCACCAAGAGCAAGCTCAAGCACTACCTTTACTCACCCAAGAGGAGGAAGGCTGCTGCTCGGGCTGAGGAGGGGCTGCTGCTCGGGGTTGGAGGAGGAGGAGGAGGAGGAGCTCCAAGGGCAGCCATGGGGGAGCTCCAAAGGAAGGGGAGGGAGACGCCATGGACCATGGGGGCTGCTGCTGCCACTCGAAAATGGGGAAGAAGGAAGTGGCTGCTTGCTCTCTCAACCGAGTGGAGAAACCAAAGAGGAGTGGAGGGGGAAAAAGGAAAAGAGGAGGGTTAGGTGAGGGAGTGAAGGAAAAATAGATGGAAATATTTTCTCTCCCACACCAGATCAAGGTGACAAACCCTGCAGATTAGCAGAAGGTCCACAAAATTCCCCGACGAGAAAATGCTAAAACTAGGAACAAAGTTTAGCGACGTTACAGTGTAGCTATTTCCCCTTCCCATATGCTGGCGTCATGGTACCTAAAAATAAACAACATAAACACAAGCGTGAGTTCATCACTCAGCAAGTATATTGCAATGGTACTAACATAAAGAATTACATGGCTACAACAACTCACATCATGTATATCATCTCATCCATGTTCACAAATCATTATCATCATCATTATGTATGCAATGCGATGCGATGCTCATATCTCCTTGGAAACTCATACCGGTATGGTTGAGTACACACCCATCGGTTGGCACCCTCTCCCCCTTTCCATCCCAAAGATGGAGGGTGCCTACTCTTCTCTTCCGTTCACCGCGGTGAATGGAATCACGATGTAGGACTTACTCATTGGCTCTCCGGAATAGTCATAACTTCCTCACCAACCTTCCCCGGACTAGTTATGACTTTCTCACTGCCCGGGCCATGTATCATGCCATGTATGCAAATATGCCAACATCATGAATAACTTGTACATTAACATATGGCATCATCATGGATAACTTGTACATTAACACATGGCATCATCACATAATAAACATATTCATCATATCAATGGCAAACATTAAAGCATGGTATGTGAACATATCATATATTCAAATTTCAATCTCAATCAATCAAACAACCCACAATCCGCTACCAATTCCAATACACTTGCCTCAACCACGGGCAATGGATTGGCGAGAAGTAGAAGGCACTCCCGGGGTCGCACCACCTGCACATAGGTACCACACACTCACAATCATGTCCACAAAACAGTACGCAAACCCTCATCTACCCCGACATTGCCAACTACTCGCAAAACCTAGAAACAGATGTTATGCCCCGTCGGGATAGCAGCTTTCCAAAAGGCATAACTCGGGTTCTAAAACTCCGAATCAATTAAACGAGTACATCCTCACGTAGCTTAGGAAATTTCCTAACTTTCTCTAGGTATAAGGAAAGGCTGATTCAGAATCTAAAGTTGTTTAATCTACAAAATACCGTGATCTGTTCCAATCACGTCACAGATTTTAACACGCTCGGTAAAACAGCCATAATTTTCAAACGGCTGATCAGAATTTCGCGTTCTTTATACCCACTGAAATTTATTAAAATTACCTACAACTTCTTCGAAAGGCGGCTGACCAAATTCGGACTATAAATTGACAAAAACTCTAACCCTAGGTCGACTGCTCATGCTGCCCGAAACAGAGAACGTGGCAACTTTTAGATTTCGTCTAATCTACTCAATTCCAGCACCATCAATTGGTCTAAAAACTTTATAATCACCCTTATAACAGTACCGAGACCAACCCCAAGGAGTCCCATGGCCATACCTTCGCCCGACGCGCGAAAACCCATTAGATCTCCTCCCGGTTCGCGCGATCTCCTTCCTTGCTCCAATCCCGCCGGATCTCCTCGTCGCGGAGCGCTCCAATGGATGGATCTTCGAGTTGGCAAGGTGGAGAACTCCCCTAGGGGCAGCAAGGGAGGTGGAGAGGTGGTGGAGGGGTGGAGGAGCAATGGGGAGCCATGGGGAGGGGCGCACGCAAGCAAGGGAGGTGGAGATGGAGTTGTGGCGGCTAGGGTATGGGGGTGGGGCGCACAAACAGCAGGGGGGAGCACAAGGGGCTAGGGTTGGCCTCCAACCAGGTTTCCTTCCCCCAAAAGGACTCAAACTCCTCCCCACCAAGGCCCACGACCCTTTCCCCTAGGCCCAAACTCCCCCGGAAAGGCCCAAACTCCCGGAAACGCTAATAACCTCCATACCCTATGGTTTTAACCTTAATTCCACATCTCATAATGTTTTTGACCTCATCATGCTCAATAAATAAGGATCCGACACTCCGTGGTATCACAGGGGGGCGCACCAAGGGGTGGAGGCCAGATTTGGCTGCAAAAAGTCCCCCTTGGGCCCAAACCCTTCCACCGGAGGCCCAACTCAACCCCCAAGGCCCAAAGTCCCCCGGAGAGGCCCAAACACCCGAAAACGGCCCAAAAACACGCTATAAACGGCATAACGTAAAGTTTTAACCTCCATTTTCACATTTTATAAAGTTTTGACATTCCGTAGTGTCACATTCTTCCCCCCTTCTACAGGATTCGACCCCGAATCTGAGACATGCCACTTCGCAAACAACCAAATCGAAGGGAGCTATGGTTCATGCCTTAGAACCCACTTAGAAGCCCCTACAATTTGCACCAGCCAGCACCCAGAAGCAAGGAGCTAAGGATCAAAGACTAACAGCTCTAAAGATAAATCACATTCAAAACTTGCCAGAATTCTTACTCCACTTTGAAACACCGAGTACAAACATAAGGATTCGAAACGTCCCAAGCAAAATGATAACTTCCTGAACTGACAAAGAAGGGAGACGGTCTCATATTCCTCATTTTTATGCATTCCTTGGGACTAAAGTGCCTAATCCCTTTAACTGATATTTCTCCTCAGAAGAACACGGCACCAACCTCTAGAACCCTCTTCAGCTCCCACGCACAAAAGTGCTTTCACATCTCAACCTCTCTATTGTGGTTCATCGTATTCTAGACGGTGCGAACCAAGCAAGACACAACACTCCAAGACTACCAACTGCTTGAACAACCGGCTAACACCTTGCAAAAGATTGACCTTTTACAAAAGACCAATACCCACCACTACCACCGAAGGAAAAACCTACTTTATAACCAGGGTTCTTAAAACCCGTAAAAACAATATCAATCGAGCAATCCACATTGGTTGACACAACTCGCTCAGAGCTCGGCGACAAAAGATCCAATACACTTTGAAAAGGAAAAGCAATTACTAGCAACCACCAAGTGGTCCACTAATAATTTAATCAACCCTACCGAGGGACACATCAATGACACAAGTCTTCAAGAAGGTTTGAATTGAGTCCTACACAACCTTCCTTTACTCTTCACTTCCAAACTAGTTACGATCAACCACTAGCAACGCCTAATATCTTAGGTCATTACAAAACCCACTCTAGATTCCTCTTTCTAAGAAGGTTTCACCCTCGTATTCTTCCTTTCAAAGAATCGGAACAAGGGTACAATCCTTGAGTAAGCTCAACCAAGACCCATGAACCCAAAATGATCCACATCCAACAACTCGAACTCCAAAGCGCTAAAAGCCACATTGGAAAGAGTTCGGCAACAACCAAAGAGTACTCATTTTATTTTTCCTAAGTCAAGATGCAAAGAAAGCTTAGATCTCTTACACCACAACCAACATACCTGTAACACCCCAGCATTTAATATGCCCGAATGCTACCAAACATAGACTAAACAACACCTAGATACCATGAATTAAGCTAAATTACAGCAAAGGAACAAATGCTAATACCGAAAAATTTCGGTAGCATCTCCTTTGTTTTTCCATGATTCGGAGCAACAACAAAATAGCACAAGTTATATCATAATAGAAAGCATCTAAAACAGCAATATCATGTGACATAGCAACAATATAAGTCCAGGATAAAGCCATCAACCACTTCATGAACTAAACGAATCAAATAGTAAGACCGAGCACACAGTTAAACAATTCTCCAAGTTTCATGGCAATACTTTCATTATCATGACTCCAAGTAGTAACACTGTCTAATTTGTGTGGAGCTACGTAAAGAAGTGTAGCTAAACCCTTTTTCCCGCATGCCGGTTTCATGGTACCTAAGAAAAACAACATAAACACAAGCATGAGTTCATCACTCAGCAAGTATATTGCAATGGAACAAGAAAACACATTCCAATACCTTCATCACCACTTTTCTCACACAACATCATATACATCTCATATTCATAGTGAAAGCATATCATTGACATCATCATAAATCATCCTCACATAACATCCTCATATAATGCAATGCAATGTAATGCAATGCGATGCACATATCTCCTGGAAACTCATACCGGTATGGTTGAGTACACACCCGTCGGTGTGCACCCTCTCCCCCCTTCCATCCCAAAGATGGAGGGTGCCTACTCCTCGCTTCCGTTTACCGCGGTGAATGGAATCACGATGTAGGACTTACTCATTGGCTCTCCGGATTAGTCATAACTTTCTCACCGACCTTCCCGGACTAGTTATGACTTTCTCACCGCCCAGGCCATGTAATCATGCCATGTATGCAATTATGCCAACATCGTAATTAACTCGTACATTAACACATGGCATCATAACATAATAAACATGCTCATCATATCATTGGCAATCATTAAAGCATGGCAAGTGATCATATCATATAGTCAATTTCATCAATTCTCAACAAGCAACCTACAAATCGCTATCCATTACAACACACTTGCCTCAACCACGGGCAACGGATTGGCGGGAAGTAGAAGGCACTCCCGTGGTCGCACCACCTGCACATAGGAATCACACACTCACAATCATGTCCACAAAACAGTACGCAAACCCTCATCTACCCCGACATTGCCAACTACTCGCAAAACCTAAAAACAGAGATTCTGTCCCGTCGGGACAGCAGCCTTCCAAAAGGCATAACTTGAGTTCTGGGACTCCGAATCAATTAAATGAGTATATCCTCGCGTAGCTTAGGAAATTTCCCAACTTTTTATAGATATAGGGAAAGACTTATTCGGACTCTAAAGTTATTTAATCTACAAAATACCGTGATCTGTTCCAATCACGTCACAGATTTTAACACGCTCGGTAAAACAGTCATAACTTTCAAACGGCTGATCGGAATTTAACGTTCTTTATGTCCACTGAAAGATAATTAAATTACCTACAATTTCTTCAAAAGGCGGCTGACCAAATTCCAATTCTAAATTGGCGAGAAACTGAACCCTAGGTTGACTGCTCATGCTGTCCCAAAACAGAAACGTGGCAAGATCTAGATCTAATCCAATCTACTCAATTCCAGCACCAACAATTGATCTAAAAACATGATAAACACCCTTAGAACAGTACCTAGCCCAACCCCAAGGAGTCCCATGGCCATACGTTCGCCCGACGATCGAAATCCCAATGAAACTCCTCCCGGATCGCTCCTCGCTCCACGCTCCTCGCTCCTCGCTCCTCGCTCCTCGCTCCTCGCTTCCAATGGATGGATCCTCGAGGTGCAGGGGTGGGGAGGCTACCCTAGGGCAGCAAGGGGGTGGAGGAGAGGTGGTGGAGAGGAGAGGAGAGGAGGTGGAGGTGCATGGGGAAGGAGATGGGGGCGGCTTGGAGGTGGAGGGAGGAGGAGGAAGTGTGGCGGCTAGGGTTAGGGGCGCATGGGGGCAGGGTGGGGGCGCCCAAGGCAGTATAGCCTACCTCTCCCTCCCTCATGGGCCCAAAACACCTCCCACCAAAGCCCACGGCTCATCCCCCTTGGGCCCTAACTCCCCCGGAGAGGCCCAAACTCCCGAAAACAGCCCGGAAATGCGAATAAACCTCACAGCGTATAGTTTTAACCTTAAATTTCACATTTTATAATGTTTTGCCCTCAACATTCACATTTTATAAGGTTACGACACTCCGTGGTGACACATCACTTCATAAGGCCCAAAAACGCGAGTAAACCTCAAGCCGAAAGGTTTTATTCTCTAATTTCACATTTTATAATGTCACACCATACCGTAGTGTCACTTCTTCCCCTCTTCAACAGGATTCGACCTCGAATCCGAAGGACGCCAAAATCAACAACAAAATCCCCAAGGGACAAAAGACTTCTCTACAGCACAAAACATCCGCACGAAAACTCAAACCGGAACAAACGACAAGCGAGTTCTCAAAACCAACACTTGGCGAGAAAAGTATTGATCTAGCTCAACTAAGGGAAACCTCTCACAGTTCAACCTTCACTTCAATTCCCAAACAGAAACTGCGTTTCAAACACAAAGGGCTCCATCAACCCAAAATGCTCGAATCCTCACGACAAACACTTCACACTTCTATCACAACCAACCTGACTACCACACTCCATTAAACTCAACATGACATAATCAAAGCAAGTCACAATTCCTTTAACGACCTCTCTACATTCCCGAAAATTTCCATCGAGGGGAATAACTCATTAAGGCACACTTGCCCTTCCGATACACGATCATGCTAACATTTCATTCCATCGTCTCCCCGGCAAGACTCAAATCCAAAAACAACTAGTGACGACAATTGCTCACGGCAGGACAAATATCACCGAACTACCGTCAACTTCACTTCCACCCATCGCTACTCTTAATAATGGTTAAACCCATGCATCATCAACCTCCATCACAAACCACCCTTATACCACTAAGGTTCTACACCTAGCCCCAAGCTAGGATCGTAAAACCTTACCAAACCACAATTGGTTCCTTTCTTAAGAGGGTCTCGCCATCACACAAAAACAGTTAGCTATCAAGCCCAAGTGGACCACACACGACAACTCAAACCCAAAGCGTTAACAACCCTTTTTGGAAATAAATCGGCAACATCCAAGCCAAGTCACAAAGGAAGCATAAATCCCCTACACCACAACCAACATACTAGAAATTCTTCATTGTTTCTTTTCATACTAGGAAGCAAGGGAAATCTCGTTTCATGACATGAATGCACATTCTTCAAGAGCACTCCGGATTAGTCATGTCTCCATATATGACTTTCTCACCGACCTGGCTCAACGACTCTTTTATCATTTAACATCTAAAAACGATGTCCTGTTCACTTTTTACCATTTCTTCATCATGTAACTACACTACCGAAAAGTCATTCACATAACGACTTCTTTCCCGGTATCACATGAATAAATCTCGAATAACATCGAGAGTTGCGCTAATTCATATAAACTATGACGGCAGCATAGTTAATAGTAAGGCACCACATCATATCGGAACCCACCAACGATAGATAGCTAAACTTGCAAAACATCGCATTTTAACCAAAATCACCATTTTGGAAAATAACATCGACTCCAAAGTCGAACATCTGCACAAACAACCACCATAAATTTTCTTAAAGAGAAAGGGAAACTCATTTTCAAAAGAGAACACTTCACTAATAGCATCGCCGATGAAACATCCACAAACCACCTTTTGAAGCACTTGCAAGCTCTACACAGATTTTTTCCCCCAAATAACTCCAACTCTAGCAAAGAAAAGATTACAAATTAAACCTCGTGAGTTTTCCAACATAACCCTTTATGTCCATTTGTTTCCTTTAAAAATTTATTGCAAAGATAATTCAGGGTGCACGCGAAGGGCGCGATCCACTCAAAAACTTTTGGGGTGTAAATCCATACTCATAGCACCAACTAAACAAATTAGCCAAAACCAAATATTTGCACCAATTTCTACGAGTTTTAGGGAAACTCTGAAACACAACATATGGAACACCTTGACCGAAAACCCTTCAACCAAAATGGCAAACAACCAAACCAGTCCAAAAGCTTTTAAACACAAGCTCAGCATAAATACAATCATCTCTAGTGTTCCACTACACTTTCCATCAAAGACTTCGAAATTCACTATTTACTCATTGAGAAAGTCCAACCGGTTTTAACAAAATTGACGTAACAAATTCTTTCTCTAGTTACCATTTCCAACACTTTTAATTAAACTTTATGATGCTTATCAAAAAGGCACCCAGCCAAGACTATATTGACATGAACCGAATCATAATACTTCTTATTCTAACATTGAAACATAGCACTTCAATAGATTCTTAAGCATGATCAACGTATCAATTTTATACCATCCATAAATCAACATATTGACGATTAAAACTCGTTCAATCAATAAAATGACTTCGATAAATAAGTATTATCTCTACACGATAAAATTCATAACTATGATTCTAAGACATACATTCATTAATGATAAAATTCTACATCAGGTTAATTATCCAAAGCTCACTCCATCGCAACATGTTAAAATTTTCCTCTATTTTAACCATGGTTTTCCAACGAGTAATCTAAACAGTTACCACCACTAGTTAGTCATTAATAAAAACAAATGGGCATAATCATCAACCAACAACATTACTTTTAGCTACCCTATACATAGGTGATAAAAAAATTACCACCACCCAACATACCCCAACTATTTAAAATAGATTAGCATTAACACTTCTCTTAACAACATCATGAACAATAAGTCTTATGTTTTCCCAATTGATATCAATACTAACATTGTAGAGACACAACTGCATACTTCCAAATATACTAGTATTTCGCAACAACATGAATAGCAACTCTAATCAACTTCCAAGTTAAGGTCACAAGCTAGCATGATCAAATTTCTTTACTAACATGTTTATATTAGAACATCTTTAAACAACCAACAAAGCTTCTTTAACAATATCAGCAGTTTACATCATCTTAATGTTCTAACTATGCAACAGGGTTTACAACCTTAAACATTATCAAGGGTCATAAGCACTTTTAAAGCAAAGCAACAGATTCTAAGCATGTACTTTAGCACATTCAATCATTCTCGCTAAGAGTAAACTTCAACACAAGTAGTCTATTTATTCTCAAGCTAGAGATAACAACCGCATTGAATTGTTTCAACTCACAAATTAACTTAACAATGCATCATCCCATAAACCACATTGGTACATGCTACATAACATGCTAAACAGCAATTCTTACTAGGGACAAACGATTTCAGTCAAAAGACTACTTTCTTTGTTTGCAGTATTTTAGTTTTAAAACTCATCCCAAATTCATAAGGAAACTTGACTCTCAAAATTGCAATGAGACAAACCCAAACTTGATCATGCAAAAGGAATTTTCCAAAACACTTTTAAATCTCAAAGACTCCCACAGGAGGGAACCAAGCGATCAAATAAACCTTTGCAATTAAAACCTTAACACCAAACCCCAAACTTTCACGAAACAAGAAGGGTTCTTCAAAGATGATTTCTTAAACCAACAAAATAACAAAATCAAACACCATATACTCCTACAAAGCCACAGAACTTCAGCCCTGACAGCCAGGTCTGGCACAACTCCGCAATAACTCCTTTAACCTTGGGGAAAGACAAACACAGGAATAAATTGAATGCTTCTTCCCCATAAAGCAATCAACAAACTAGGCATCAAAACTGGAAAGGCGCCCAAAAGAAGCGCAACACTAGACTCCTCTTCTTCGTCTTCAACCAAGGAAGACAAAACCACACACCGCATACAGAACGATCCGCGAAAAACCAATACCAAACACTTTTCTTTTGGTTTCCATCAACTAAAACCAAGAAAACCAACCAAGACCGACCACAGAACGATAAAGAACATCCGAAGGAATCCACCACCAAACTCTTCTATTTGACTCCAGTCAACTACCCGATCTACGACAGAAAGGATAAGCACTCTTCTCCCACTGGGGTTAATAGTTCTTCGGTGATGGCGCTAGCTGGCCACACCGTCAAACCACCCCCTTACTATGAACCAAAAAGAGGTGACCGAAACCCTTCGGCACCACAACCCTACTTTATCACCACCACAAGAACAATTCAATCATTTATCTCATAGACATAGCAACATGCATGATCAAATGAAGCATTCTGTAACACCCCGGCATTTAATATGCCTGAATGCTACCAAACATAAGCTAAACAATATCTAAATACCACATTTAACATAAAATTCCAGCAAAGGCGCATATGCCAAAAACCGAGATTTCGGCAGCATCTCCTTTGTTTTAACATGAATTGAAGGAGCAACAACAGTATAACAATATAAGGCAATATGAGAGACATCTAAAACAACAATAATTAGAGTCTTAACGACAATATAAGACTATCATCAAGCACTTAATGTCTCCAAGTGTCAAACGAACAATAAAACTCTCATAAAGCAAAGCTAAGCCTTAAATCAATGAGCATCACACGCAATTTATTATCAAACTAATAGAATGACTTGTGGAATCAATATGGTGAAGCTACGTGTGGGCGTGTGAATATTTCCCTTCCCCGCATGCCGTTCTCATGGTACCTAAAACAACAAGAAAACACAAGCGTGAGTTCGAAACTCAGCAAGCATATTGCAATGGACAACAAGAACAATATCATGGCAATAACATCTCCCATCATGTATATCATCTCATTCATGAACACTTAACAATATCATCATCATTATGTATGCAATGTAATGCAATGCTCATGTCTCCTTGGAAACTCATACCGGTATGGTTGAGTACACACCCGTCGGTGTGCACCCTCTCCCCCTTTCCATCCCGAAGATGGAGGGTGCCTACTCCTCGCTTCCAAACACCACGTGGATGGAATCACGATGTAGGACTTACTCAATGGCTCTCCGAATTAGTCATATCTTTCTCACCGACCTTCCCGGATTAGTTATGACTTTCTCACCGCCCGGGCCATGTAACATGTCATGTATGCAATTATGCCAACATCATGTTTAACTCACATATTAACACATGGCATCATAACATAATAAACATGCTCATCATATCTTTGGCAATCATTAAAGCATGGCAAGTGATCATATATCATATAGTCAATTCCATCTATTCTCAACAAGCAACCTACAACTCGCTATCCATCACAACACACTTGCCTCAACAACGTGCAACGGATTGGCGCGAAGTAGAGGGCACTCCCGGGGTCGCACCACCTGCACATAGGTACCACACGCTCACAAACCCAACCACAAAACAGTACGCAAACCCTCATCTACCCTGACATTGCCAACTACTCGCAAAACCCGAAAACAGCTGTTCTGTCCCGTCAGGACAACAGCCTTGCAAAAGGCATAACTTGAGTTCTGGGACTCCGAATCAACTAAACGAGTACATCCTCGCATAGCTTAGGAAATTTCCCAACTTTCTCTGGGAATAGGGAAAGACTGATTCGGACTCTAAAGTTGTTTAATCTATAAAATACCGTGATCTGTTCCAATCACGTCATAGATTTTAATACGCTCGGTAAAACAGCCATAACTTTCAAACGGCTGGGCGGAAATTAACTTTCTTTATATCCACGGAAAGATAATGAAATTATCTACAACTTCTTCAACATTCGTACGGACAGACTCAGACTCTAAATTGACGAAAACTCGAACCCTAGGGCGACTGCTCATGCTGTCCCAAAACAGAAACGTGGCAACTTCTAGATCTAATCCAATATACTCAAATGCAGCACCACCAATTGATCTAAAAACTTTATAAACACTCTTAGAACAGTACCTAGATCAATCCCAAGGTTTCCCATGGTCATACCATTGCCCGACGCACGAAAACTCTAATAGATCTCCTCGCTCCTCGCTCCTCGGATGGATCCATGAGGATGCAGGGGTGGGGAGGCCACCTGTAACACCCCAAAATTTTGCTTTTCTTAAATTCATGTGTGATTTGACACATTGGTGAATTTTTGGAATTTTCGGGAGTTTATTTGGATTTATTTTGAATTTATTTGAATTTATTCCATTTTGAAATAATTAAAGAATTAAACTTTGCAAATAAAAATTTGTTGGAAATATTTTATTTGAGTCCAAAATGTTCCAAAATATTTTCCAGAATTTTTCTGGAATTTTTCTGAGTCTTTTGCAATTTGTAATGATTTAATTGAATTTCTGAGAATTTAATTGGATTAATTAAATCGAGTTGGTTTCACTGTTCATCCGACCGAGCCCGAGTCAGAATCGAGTCCGAGTCTGACCCGAACCCGACCACGCGCGTGGTTGAGCCGAACCCACTCGGCCGAAACCCTACGCGCGTGACCGTTGGATCAAGATCCAACGGCCACGATTGAGCCACGTCGCCGGACCCGAGCCCGATCGAGCCAGCCAGCTCACCGAACCGGACCCGAGTCCAAACCCATGCGACCGTTGGATCTAGATCCAACGGTTCACGTTGTGCCACGTAGCCCTCTCCGTGTCGCCGTCGGACTCCGCCACCGCGTCGGAGTGGACCTCGGTTTCCGCGCGTTTCACGGACGCCGAGGGCCCTATTTAATGCGCCGTCTTTCGTGTCATGACCTAGACTTCTGTGCGCACCCGTAGCCCTAGACAACGTCGCCCGAGCCACCGTGGTTGCGCCGCAATCGCTCGCCGGAGTTGATTGCGTGTTCCGCCGCGGTTTTCTGTTGTTTCCGCCGCCGTTGAGGTCAGATCCGGAACCACAAGAGCCAGCCGCATCGGAGGGAACCTTCCACTTCACCAGAGCACACTCGCAACGCCGCTGCTATCGTCGTCGTCTCCATCTCCGTCCAGCAAGCACCGCCGTGGACATCGCCGTGACCTCGAAGCTTTTCAACTGTCGGATCTCCATCGCACGGACCAGATCGCGCCACGTCACCCACCGGTGAGATCCACGTGCTAAACCCCTTATCCAATCTCAGCCGTTAGATCTAGATCGTACGGTTAGCGTTAGCCGCGTTATACGCATTAGATTGGATCCCCACCGTTGGATCTAGATCCTACGGTCCAGATTAACCGCGTTAACCCAAACGCGTGAAACCCAGATCCAATCCGAGCCGTCAGATTTCAAATCAACGGCCCGGATTGCGCCACGTAGCGGAAGCTTGACCGCCGCGGTCAGCCGCAGCGTGGGCGTGGAGTCACCGACACGCCGCCAGCGTGTCGGCCAGCCGCGCACCATGACGTCACGCTGGCGTCATGGCGGACCCGCACGTCAGCGGCCACCCCAGCCGTGCGGTGACGCCAGCAATGACGTCACCAGTGGGTCCCACCTATCAGCAAAGGGCTGAGTCCCCGGCGTCGCCAATAGCGTCACCCCAGTGGGTCCCACCTGTCAGTCTCACGGGGAGCCGTGGACCGGGTCCACGGTAGAACCGAGCCAAACCATGGACCACGTCCATGAACCGGCTAACATCAGCAGACCAAGCAGAGGCTGCCACGTGTCCTCGCTGACGCAATAATTAATTTCCGAAAAAGAAAATGATTTATTAATTCGAAATAATGATTTCAGATTTTGTTTCAAACTTCAAACGCTTATAACTTTTTCGTTTTAACTCCGAATTGAGTGATTCAAATTTGTAAATTTGTATAAAATTGAGATCTACCTAATAATGAATTTTATTTAATATTTGGACTAAAGTTTTCCTCTGTAATATTATTTAATTGATTATTTAAACTTCAAAATGCTATAACTTTTGCATTTAAACTCCGAATTTGACGATTCCAGTTTCTAGAAATTCATAAAATTATGCTCTCTCTGTTTATGGACTTTATTTGGATGTTTGGACACTTTTTGTCTACTATTTTATTCATTTGTTACTATTTGCACGCGTTACGAGTAGACGTTGAAGTGCCGGAAGGATTCGAAGGAGAAGTGTTGACCCAGGAGCCAGCTCAGGACCAAGAACAAGTACTTTTTGAAGGCAAGTTATGCTTTGACCATGTTGAACCCATTTTGAAACCTAGTTTGATTCAAATTATTGCATGCTAGTTTAAATTAGAAAATGCTTTACTTAATTATGGGTAATTAGATAAATGCCTAATTGCTATATGACACCTTGGTTAATTAAATATGTGCCATGACCCCCTTGTCACCCTAGTTGTGGTTTACTAGTTGTACATTACTAAAATTTCCAACATGGGTTTTAGACCGTTGTAGTATTGTGACACCTCGGAGTGTCGTATCCTTAATTTTTGAACATGATAAGGTTAAATACAGTATGAGATGTGGAAATAAGGTTAAGATCATAAGGATCGGGGGTTAATAACGTTTCCGGGCCGTTTAAGCCGTTTAGGAGTTTGGGCCTTCAGAGTTTTGGGCCTTGGTGGGCTTTGGTGGGATGGATTAGGACTCCGTAACGGACTAGGATTGGGTTGAGGGCTGTTAAAGGGGCTCCCCCTGCCCCCTGCGCCCCCGCCTCAGCCCCTTAAGCGCCCCGCCTCCCCTCTTGCGCCTCTCTCCCTCCACCTCACTAAGCCCTAGCCCCCTTAACCGTCGCATCCCCTCCCCTTTCCTCCACCTCACACCACCTCCCCTCCACCCCTTGCTGCCCCTAGGGTGGTCTCCCCACCCTGCACCTCGTGAGTCATCCCGTGGAAGGCGAGGAAGCGAGGAGCAAGGAGCGGAGGCGAGGCGTGGAGCGGAGCGATGTCGCGAGAGATTCGCGGAGATTGATTGGAGTTTTGCGCTTGGGCAAGGTATGATCTTGAGGATCCTTGGGGATGATCTAGGTACTGTTATTAGGGTGTTTATCAAGTTTTTAGATCAATTGGAGGCGCTGGTTTGAAATTTAATTTGGGTTTTAGATCTAAACTTGTCCACGTTTCTGTTTTCGGGCAGATTGAGCAGTCGAACTAGGGTTCGAGTTTCCGTCGATTTAGAATCGAATCAGACCGTACGGACTTCTAGGAAGTTGTAGATAATTTAATTATCTTTCCGTAGGACGTAAAGCACGTTAATTTCCGATCAGCCGTTTGAAAGTTATGGCTGTTTTACCGAGCGCCTAAAAATCTGTGACGTAACTGGAACAGATTGTGGTAATCTGTAGATTAAACAATTTTAGAGTCCGAATCAGTCTTTCCCTATAACTAGAAAAAGTTGGGAAATTTCCTAAGCTTCGCGACGGTGTACTCGTTTATTCGATTTGGAGTCCCAGAACTCAAGTTATGCCTTTTGCAAGGCTGCTGTCCCGCCGGGACAGAACCTCTGTTTTAGGTTTTGCGAGTAGTTGGCAATGTCGGGTTAGATGGGGGCGTGTGTACTGTTTTGAGGTTATGATTGTGAGTGTGTGATGCCTATGTGCAGGTGGTGTGACCCCGGGAGTTCCCTCTTCTTCCCGTAATCCGTTGCGTGGTTGAGGCAAGTGTGTTGTGATGGATAGCAAGTTGTAGGTTGCATGTTGAAATTAGATGGAATTGCCTACATGATATATGTCCACTTGCCATGTTTTAATGATTGATATGATATGATGAGCATGTTTAACATATTATGATGCCATGTGTTAATATGTGAATTGAATATGATATTTGGCATGGTTGCATGCATGTCATGAGATAGAGCGAGGGCGGTGAGAAAGTCATAGCTAGTAGCAAAGGTCGGTGAGAAAGTTATGACTAGTCCGGAGCAGCCATTGAGTAAGTCCTATGTCGTGATTCCATCCACGTGGTGTTTGGAAGCGAGTAGGCACCCTCCATCTTCGGGATGGAAGGGAGGAAAGGTGCACACCGACGGGTGTGTACTTCCGCATTACCGGTATGAGGTTCGAGGAGTCAGGAGCAATGCATTACATCGCATACAAATTGATGATGATATTGATAAGTATTCATGAATGAGATGTTATACATGATGAAAGATGTTATTGACTTGTTGTTATGCTTGTTGTCCATTACGGTATGCTTGCTGAGTTTTCGAACTCACCCTTGTGTTTTCTTGTTGTTTTAGGTACCATGAGAACGGCATGCGGGAAGGGGAATAGTCACACTCTCACCGTTGCTTCACTTTAATGTTTCCCCAAGTCAATTCATTTAGTTTGATAATACATTGCGTGTGATGGCCTTTTAAATTAAGTCTTAGCTTGGTTAATGAGAGTTCTATTGTTTGTTTGACACTTGGAACTTTAAGAGCTTGATGTTAGTCTTTTATTATCGTTAAGACTTTATTTATTGCTGTTTTAGATGTTTCTCTTATTGCCATATAATGCTATATTGTTCTTTGTTCCTTAAATTCATGATAAAACAAAGGAGAGTCTGCCGAAATCTCGGTTTTTAGCCTATGCACCTTTGCTGGAATTTTATGTTAAATGTGGTATTTAGATGTTGATTAGCTTATGTTTGGTAACATTCAAGCATAGTAAATGCCGGGGTGTTACTGATTGGTATCGAAGCCCGTGTAGGTCCTTGGAATGTGAATTTTTAGTGTCATGCTATAGGGTACAACTAAAATGTGATGTGGAATAACTTAGAAACATGGCTTAGGTTCTAACTAAAACCTTGTTATAGGATAGCAACATTAAAACTTGTAAAAGTGGTATAACTAATCTAAAATTTGACACACAGTTGCCTGATGGGATGGGGTTTTGGTTCATCATTGCATTGCGCTTAATTATTTAATGAAGGATATGCTTATGATGATGTTTGATCTATGATCTTGATTGTGTGATTTTGTGTTTATGTTTTAGTGTTTGGATGGTTATGTCTGCCTAAGCAGCCATGCCAAAAGGGGTAGAGGCCGTGGGCCGCCGTGGCCCGTGGAGGCCGAGCGAGGCTCCGGAAGAGTTCTGCGAGTGCAATGCATATAAATGATTGGATTGTTCTGTTGTGGTGATTAAAGTGGGGTTGTGGTGCCGAAGGGTTTAGGTCACCTCTTTTTTAGTTCATAGTAACGGTGAGGTTTGTGGTGTGGCCGGTTAAGCGCCATCAGAAGAACTATTAATCCACATGGAGAAGAATGCTTATCCTTTCTGTCCTTGATCGGGTAGTTGGCTGAGTCAAATAGAAGAGTTGATGGTGGTTCCCTTGGATGTTCTCTGCCCGTTACGGCCAGTCAGTTTATTTTCTTGGCTTTAGTTGAGCTGAACCAAAAGAAAGTGTTTTCTATTGGATTTTCGCGGATCGTTCGAGTGCGGTGGTGAGCACCGTGCTTGAGGTGTGGTTGGACCGGAGTTGCAACCAGCATGGCAAAACCAAGGCCACATGGGGCCGAGTCTGTAGGATGAATCCCGAGTAGCCTCATCAAGTGGGAGAGCAGTGCCTTCTCCTCCACTCCGGTAGCGTCTTCCGGAGGATCGGTGCACTTGATGGCTGCCCCTGTTTCTCGGCCACCTTTGCGTGGGCGCCACCGCGTCTTGGTGCCGCGGTCTGCTCCTCCTCGGTTGCCTCCTCCGCTCCCGGCCTTGATGGGGCATCGGCCTGAGTCGGGGCTCTCGCCTTCGGCGCCACGAGAGTCATGCTTTGCGGCCAGCAGTCGGTAGGGCATCGGAGGTGGTTTTAGTACTCTGCTCGTGGATTCCGTTGATGCCTTTGTTCTATTTGATTCCGGAGCATCCTACTCTTTTGTGTCGTCGAGGTTTGCTAGTAAGAGCTAAGTTGGGAGTTCGGAGTTTACGAGTCCGTGTTAGTCGGTTCTCCTGGGGGTTGATTGCTAGTTCTTTGGTTTGCCCTGGTTGCACCATTGCCATTGATGATGAGGTTTTCTTTGCCAATCTCATGGTGATCAGTTGGCTCCTTTTGATGTCATTTTGGGCATGAGCTGGCTGCATCGATTACCGTGCTAAGATCTGTTGTTTCTGGAAAAGGCGATTTCATATGCAGGCCCGTCCGTGAAGAGTTGACCTTCGGTGGTATATACCCTCGATTCCGTCTTTGCTTTGACTAGTTTGTTTCTGGTCGGCGTTTGAAAGGTATTGGGTTTCCTCATGACTTTGTGCGAGAAACCATCTTCCTCAGTTCCCATTGAGGAGATTTACGTAGTGAAGGAGATTCGTTGATGTGTTCTGACGAGTTACTGGTCTACCTCTGTGAGGAATGTGGAGTTCGTATTGATCTTGCTCCGGGCACTCGACCTATTTCTATCTCTCCATACCGCTTAGCTCGACCTTTTCAAGAGCGAGTTGAAAAGCGATTGGAGGATCTGACATTAAACCAAAGGCTTCATTAGCGTAGCGTATCGCCATGGGAGCACCATCCTCTTCGTCTCGAAGAAGGATGGAAGTTGGCGTATGTGCATTGATTATCGTGCTCTTAACCAAGTGATAGTCAAAAACAAGTATCCTTTGCCTACGCATCGAGGATCTGTTTGACCAAGCCCGGAAAGGAGCAAAGGTGTTCTCAAAATTGATCTTGATCGAGTACAATCAGATCCGTGTGAGAGCGAGACATTGAAGACTTTCTCCCACCTAGGTATGGGCATTATGAATTTAAAGTTATGTCTTTTGGACTAACTAATGCTCTCTTGTCTTTATGGAGGCGATGAGCAGTATGCTACACAAGTACCTTGATGAGTTTGTGGTAGTGTTCATCGATGACATTCTGATTACTCTAAATCGGAGAAGAGGAGCATGGCGACACTTGAGGCTTGTCTTGAGTACCACGAGGAGAATCAATTCTTTGCTAAGCTGAAAAGTCACGAGTTACGGATTTGAAGTGGGTTTTCTTGGCCACATCATCAATCCGGAGGGCATATCTGTAGATCTAGCAAAGTCTCAGTGATTTTGGATTGGAAGAGGCCTTCCAATGTCAAAGAGGTGCATAGTTTCCTTGGGTTGGTGGCTACTATCGGCGTTTTTGTGAGATTTCTCTATCATTGCCAAGCCACTTTCTGGCTGACTCGAAGGGATGAAGTTCCGGTGGACTACAGTGTGAGCACACTTTGAAGGAGAAGTTAGTGGCTTGCTCTGTTCTTACCCTTCCCGAACGAGGAAGCGCTTCAGCTTTATTTGATACGATGCTTCTCGGTTGGGACTTGGTTGTGTGCTCATGCAAAATGGCAAGGTGATTGCTTATGCTTGGCGTTTGAAAAGCATGAAGCGAGAACTATCCAGCCCATGATCTTGAGCTAGCTTGTGGTGTTTGCATTGAAGATATGGAGGCATTATTTATGCAGCGAATCTTGTGATATTTTCTGATCACAAGAGCCTCAAGTACATCTTTACTCGAGAAAGATTTGAACTTGAGGCGGAGGAGGTAACTAGAGTTGATAAAGGATTATGACCTCACTATCCGGTATCATCAGGGAAGGCAAATGTGGTGGCCGGCGCTCTCGATCATAAGACAATGCCCCATTGTTGATTGTCTTGTTGCTGATTTTGGCGTTTGGGAGTCTCCTACTCGCTGCGGGGACCGTGCAAGCTGAAACTCAAATGATTCTTGGAGTCGATTCACGAGCGTGTCACGAGAGGCCTGGCCCGGCATGATCGTTTGCTCCAGCGGTGAGGAACGCCTTGAGGATGGCAAGTCGGGGAGACTTTACCGTTGATGATCACGGGAGTTTTGAGGTTTCAGAGGCCGTCGTGCGTGCCCGAAATCTCAAGTGAAAGAAGACATTCGAGAGAAGCTCATCGCACCCCGTGCACAGTCCATCTGAGAGACCAAGATGTCTGAGGGACTTGAAGAAAATTTACGTGGAAAAGGATGAGAGTGGATATTGCCAAGTATGTGGCGTCTTGTAGGATCTGTCCCGGAGAAGATCAAAGCTGAGCATAAAGCGTCCAGCCGTCTGTTCTGACCATTGGAGGTTCTGTGTGGCCATGGGATGGACATCTCCATGGATTTAGTAGTTGGTCTACCTCGTTCTCCACGGGAAGGATCTTGTTTGGGTTGTGGTGGGACCGTCTCGGCAAATCTGCGCATTTCATTCCCATCATTGCGACCAATTCGTAGGCAGGAGTTGGCTCCCATCTATGTCTGAGGTGTGAGATTGCATGGTGTACCCAAGACCATTATCTCTGATCGGGATGCTGAGTTAAATCTCCAAGTTACGAGAGAGTTTTGCCGAGAGTGCTTTGGGTATGACTTTGCCTTAGTACCGCTTTTCACCCTCAGACAGATGGGCGATCTGGCGTACCATCAAACTTTGGAGGACATGCTCGGGGGCTGTGTGATGGCTTGGAAGGTAGTAGGAAGACCATTTGCCCCTTGCGAGTTTGCTTACAATAACGGCTACCATTCCGGCATCCGAGGGCTGCTCCCTTATGAGGTCTTGTATGGTCGGAAGCCACGGTCGCCACTTTGTTGGGATCTTTGTGGCGAGAAACTATTCTTGGACGGATTAGGTGCAGCGAATTTGTTGTCAGCGTGTCGGAGGTTCGGCAAAACCTTCTCGCGGCCAGGAGCGAGGCAGAAAAGCTATCTTGATGTGGCGGCGAGACTTGGAGTTTGAGGTGGGTGATAGCGTACTCTTTGCAGTATCTCCCACCAAGGTGTGGTGCGTTTTGGCACCAAGAAAGCTTCGATCCAAGGTATGTTGGGCCTTTTCCTATCCTCGCCGAGTTGGCGGGTTGGCCTATAGCCTAGAAAGCCACTAGGAATCCATGCAAGGTGTGCATGATGTGTTCCATGTCTCGATGTTGAAGAAATACTTGATCAGGAGTTGGTGGTTCCATTGGAACCATTAGTGCTTGGCCAGGACCTCACCCAGAGTCCCGTCTGTGGAAGTGCAGGGACTTGGAGGCGAGTGATGAAGAACAGGCGCTTAAGTTTGTCAGGTCTTGTGGTCACATCAGGCCAGAAGCGACTTGGGAGCTGGAATCTACGCATCGCGAGAAGTATCGAGCTTTTCACCTCAGGTATGTGATGTGAAATTACGAGCATCTTTGGTTTTCTTGGGTTTACGTGATTAGTGCGTTTAGATTCGAGGTGAATCCCGTTGAAGGGAAGAATGTGACACCTCAGTGTCGTATCCTTAATTTTTGAACATGATAAGGTTAAATACAGTATGAGATGTGGAAATAAGGTTAAGATCATAAGGATCGGGGTTAATAACGTTTCGGGCCGTTCGGGCAGTTTAGGTTTTGGGCCTTCGAGGAGTTTTGGGCCTTGGTGGGCTTTGGTGGGATGGATTAGGACTCAGTAGCGGACTAGGATTGGGTTGAGGGCTGTTAAAGGGGCTCCCCCTGCCCCCCTTGCGCCCCCGCCTCAGCCACTGCCTCGCCTCCCTCTTGCGCCCCTCTCCTCCCTCACTCCCCTAAGCCCCTAGCCCCCTTAACCGTCGCATCCCCTCCCCTTTCCTCCACCTCCACACCACCTCCCCTCCACCCCTTGCTGCCCTAGGGTGGTCTCCCACCCCTGCACCTCGCGGAGTCATCCGTGGAAGCGGAGCGAGAGCAAGGAAGCGGAGGCGAGGAGCGATGGAAGCGAGGCGGTCGCGAGAGATTCGCGGAGATTGATTGGAGTTTGTGCGCCGGGCAAGGTATGATCTTAGGGATCCTTAGAGGATGATCTAGGTACTGTTATTAGGGTGTTTATCAAGTTTTTAGATCAATTGGAGGCGCTGGTTTGAAGTAATTTGGGTTAGATCTAAACTTGTCCACGTTTCTGTTTCGGGCAGATTGAGCAGTCGAACTAGGGTTCGAGTTTCCGTCAATTTAGAATCCGAATCAGACCATCGGACTTCTAGGAAGTTGTAGATAATTTAATTATCTTTCTGTGGACGTAAAGCACGTTAATTTCCGATCAGCCGTTTGAAAGTTATGGCTGTTTTACCAGCGCCTAAAAATCTGTGACGTAACTGGAACAGATTGTGGTAATCTGTAGATTAAACAATTTTAGAGTCGAATCAGTCTTTCTCTATAACTAGAAAAAGTTGGGAAATTTCTAAGATTGTGACGGTGTACTCGTTTATTCGATTTGGAGTCCCAGAACTCAAGTTATGCCTTTTGCAAGGCTGCTGTCCACTTGGGACAGAACCTCTGTTTTTAGGTTTTGCGAGTAGTTGGCAATGTCGGGTTAGATGGGGCGTGTGTACTGTTTGAGGTTATGATTGTGAGTGTGTGATGCCTATGTGCAGGTGGTGTGACCCCGGAGTTCCCTCTTCTTCCCGCCAATCCGTTGCCGTGGTTGAGGCAAGTGTGTTGTGATGGATAGCAAGTTGTAGGTTGCATGTTGAAATTAGATGGAATTGCCTACATGATATATGTCCACTTGCCATGTTTAATGATTGATATGATATGATGAGCATGTTTAACATATTATGATGCCATGTGTTAATATGTGAATTGAATATGATATTTGGCATGGTTGCATGCATGTCATGAGATAGAGGCGAGGGCGGTGAGAAAGTCATAGCTAGTCCAGGCAAGGTCAGTGAAAGTTATGACTAGTCCGGGCGCCATTGAGTAAGTCCTATGTCGTGATTCCATCCACGTGGTGTTTGGAAGCGAGTAGGCACCCTCCATCTTCGGGATGGAAGGGAGGAAAGTGCACACGGCCACGGGTGTGTACTTCCATACCGGTATGAGGTTCGGAGGGTCGAGCAATGCATTACATCGCATACAAATTGATGATGATATTGATAAGTATTCATGAATGAGATGTTATACATGATGAAAGATGTTATTGACTTGTTGTTATGCTTGTTGTCCATTGCGGTATGCTTCTTGAGTTCGAACTCACCCTTGTGTTTTTCTTGTTGTTTTAGGTACCATGAGAGCGGCATGCAGGGGAAAGGGAATAGTCACACTCTCACACGTTGCTTCACTTTAATGTTTCCCCAAGTCAATTCATTTAGTTTGATAATACATTGCGTGTGATGGCCTTTAAATTAAGTCTTAGCTTGGTTAATGAGAGTTCTATTGTTTGTTTGACACTTGGAACTTTAAGAGCTTGATGTTAGTCTTTTATTGTCGTTAAGACTTTATTTATTGCTGTTTTAGATGTTTCTCTTATTGCCATATAATGCTATATTGTTGCTGTTCCTTAAATTCATGATAAAACAAAGGAGGTGCTGCCGAAATCTCGGTTTTTAGCCTATGCACCTTTGCTGGAATTTTATGTTAAATGTGGTATTTAGATGTTGATTAGCTTATGTTTGGTAACATTCAAGCATAGTAAATGCCGGGGTGTTACAAGTATATTGCTTAGACCTGCTACGTGCTCATGACATGATTTTGGACAATCAAGTGTTAATATTGACTTAATGATATATTGAACCTGTTTTGGAAAGGTATCATGTGATGTTGATGGCACGTGGTGCATGGTAACCAACTGGGCTTTGATAAATAGCTTTTGACCGGGGCATGTGGCAAGAATGTTCAGGTGGGCCAGTTGTGGCACCGGGAACGTTGGTTTGGTTCTTCGGGTAGTCTTGCCCTGGTCACCCTAAGGACTTAACCTTGCAAGCCTTTGAACTGGGTCAAACGTGCAACCACATGTATGTAATGGGACGGACCTAGTTGATTAAGTTGCTAATAACGTACCGGTGGGACCTCAGGATGTCAACTACACCCTTTGTGTAAGTTGAACGGGGGAGCGTACCGGGGCTGCGGCCAGGTACCCATCTAATGGTTGGTTGGCCTAAACTTCGCCTTAGCTAAGGGAAGGGTTAGTGTGCAACAACCGGAGAGGACCACTTGTATTGTTGGAGGTTTCCGAAAGACTTTGTTACGGGAACTCGCCTTTGTGGTGTTTGACTGTATCTTGTGGGTAAAGTGCATAACCTCTGCAGAGTGTAAAATCTATTCGAATAGCCGTGTCCGCAGTATTGGACATCGCTCGGGAATTACAGTCAAGGGTTAGACTTTCTTGAAAATAACTTGGACTTGAAAGGTTGGGTTTGGTTAAATAGTGATGTTGATGGAAATGTGGTTTAGGAATGGGAAGGATGTTGATTAAACTCTTGGAAAGGTTATTTACGTTATACTTGTTTCTACTGCTTTCGAATCTACTTATGCTACTTGTCAAATGTTGTTTTACTGCAAATACACCTTGAGCTACTCCTTTGTACCAAGCCATGCATGTAGTATATTAGTTGCATTCTGTGCATGACTTAGGGAGCGAGGAGCTTTGGAGGAGGAGCTTCCAGAGGAACAAGTATGCCACAATACAACACCAGTTGAAGAAGAATCTACACCAGCTTTGGAGGAGGAGCTTCCAGAGGAACCGTCTACTTAGGGAGCGAGCCCAGTCAGTTGCCTGTGGTATACTGGATGGCGCCACGAAGTTATCTTATTTTTCCACTGCTATTATTTCTCTCTTAATAAGTTTCGCCCTGCGTGGCGTATATTTGTAACTTGACCATAAGGTCGAGCAACCAGTTTGACTTTTTAATTAAAGTACTTTATTAGTATCGAGTGGTATGATTGTGATATTTACCGATGTTAAGACTGTGTGCACTAGCACGTTCCTGGACTAGTGCTGAATACACAGAGGGTCCGGATTTGCAGATTCGGGTCCCGACAGAGGTGGTATCAGAGCCATATCTTATTCGTAAACTCACCCATAGATAGAATGGTCGTAGTGAGGATAAAACCTATTTTCTAAAGTTAAAAGTGGTCAAGATAATGAATGAATTCTCAACTTACCCCTTTTCTTTCTTGTTCATACCCCTGCTGAGTTCTTTTCGTCTTCCACATTGATTTTTAAAAGTGTTGCGTTCTTACGCAAGTATCCTTTGACAGATGGAAGGAGAAATCAACTACGTCGATCTTGAGTTTGGTCACGCCGCAGAACTTTGGTGTATGCTGCAGACTCTCGGAGGTTTTGAGAAGCCAAAATACCAAGTGGATGTGATCAGACAAGCAGGATTGATCAAGGCTTGTGACGTGAAGATTGTGGTACCTGCCAGGAGGAAGGGCCCGGGCAATCGCCCGATACATTGCACTGCCAGGAGGTCTACAATGCAGATGGGTATCCAGGAGGTGTCGCGACGAGCAATGCGGCACATTGCCCGCATCTACGCCAGAGAGTTAGAGGGCATGGTGTTCCGTTACCATCCGCGCAGTAATAACCTTCTCGACCCGAAGATGATTCAGGATGAGAACGCCGTGATCACACAATCGGCACGACTTGTGGTCGCCCAGGAGGATGTACTTGATGATACGAGCAAGGAGCTATAGAAGGCCCGCAAGGAATCACCGCAGAGAAGAACAGATGGCGGGAGACTCAGGAGTATGTGTCACATCTTCTGCACAGGATTGGAGAGTTAGAGACGGCGCGTTATGCGCACGTAATCCGAGCGATGCTCGAGCTACACGAGCCAGATCCGGAAGAGCCAGAGCTTGAGGAGGACACCGCTTCTTCGACTACCACAGTTGACACAGTTGTGGGGCATGGCAATCGTTTCGCACCTATGCCGAAGCACCCGTACCCAGGCCGTGGAGGTTTTCTCCATGAGTGAGCATAGTCGTTAAGGTTGAGACTCCTTCGTCGAGTCGCGTTATAGAATAAGAGTCACCCTTTAGAGGCGTTGGATCTTCATTGTTTGCTGAGTGTGCAGTATGTGTTGCAAGGCCCTTAGGCATTGTAAGCAACCATACCAAGTTATTACTATTATTAATAATAAAGTTGGATTTTTGAGTTACACTTTTCCCCCGCATAAGTTTCCCTGTTACTTGTCTATTCTTGTTCCCTCTCAACTCTAAGCCTTGGAGCAACCGACAGATGGTGAACACCCGCGAAAACTTTGGAGGCAATGGAAGTGGTTCTCGCCCAGCTGGGAACCCCAATGATGGAGCACCAAAGACCGCCGATTGATATGCAGAATTTGAGCTTTTCTTGTTGCTCGACTCGGTTGATGCATGCCATGATGCAACAGATGCAGCACGTCACCGCTCAGGCCACTTCGCTAATCAAGTCAATCGGGGACAACGCCGTAATACAAGACTGCCGAGTTCATGAGGACTCACCCACCCACTTTTTCTGGGAATGCCAATCCGTTGGAGGCTGATGATTGGTTAAGGTCAATTGAGAGGAAGCTACACATTGCTCAATGCATGGGAAATGAGAAGGTACTCTACGCTTCTCATCAGTTGGAAGGAACAGCCGCTGAATGGTGGGAGAACTTCTATGCCACGCAAAAGAACCCTCAAGACATCACTTGGGAGGAGTTCACAGTTGCGTTTCGTCAGTATCATGTGCCAGAAGGAATTATGGACCTCAAGAAGGAGGAGTTCAGAGCACTGAAGCAAGGTAATCAGCCAGTGGTCAAATACCTGAACAAGTTCACACAGCATACACGCTACGCACCTGAGGATGTAGCGACAGATAAAGCCAGACAATCTCGCTTCATGAAGGGACTTAACTCAGGATTGCAGGTGGGACTGATCACCCACACCTTTCCAGATTTCCAGGAACTGGTGAATAAGGCACTTATTCTTGAGGACAAGCGCAAGGAACTGGATGAGAACAGGAAGCGCAGGATGCAGCATCAGGGATCGCGCTAGGGAGCACAGCAACGTTTGAGGGTTGCGCCAAATCAGTTTTTCAGATTCCAGCCGCAGAATGCAACCAGGACAACGTCACCAGCACCAAGACCCGTCAATCAGAACTATCAGACCCCAGCCCGGCCCGAAACGCCGCTTGTGCAAATAACAAGGGACAAGTGAGACGCTGCTACAATTGCAACGAGCCAGGGCACTTTGCCAACAGTTGTCCTAAGAAGACAGGAGTGGCCCCGCCGCTTCAACTGGGATCCACACCAGCCAGGACGCCAGACCAGGAGCAAACCGAGGGACAAAGACAGCCAGGGGCACCCTGCATCGTGGTGAGAGGCTGAGTCAACCATGTCACCGCAGATGCACTTCAGAATGCCACGGATGTCGTACTGGGTAAGTTACTTGTCAACTCAGTACCTGCAACAGTTTTGTTTGATTCTGGAGCTTCGCATTCGTTTGTTTCACAAGGCTTTGCTGCTAAAAATGATTTGGAGATTGCAAGACTTAAATGCATGCTTTTAGTTCAAACCCCTGGTTCCGAACTCCGAACGAAAGTAGGATGTTATGGGGTGAGAATACTAATAGATGGGATAGAGTTCCTAGCGAACCTTATTATTTTGGAGACCCAGACCTTAGATGTTATTTTGGGAATGGATTGGTTATCCAAGCACAAGGCTGTATTGGATTGTGGACGAAGGACTATCTCAGTTGAGAACCCGTGTGGAAAGAAAGTGGAATTTCATGCTACCGCCGTTAGAGATGGACAGTTGATGGTTAACAGCACCAAGGTAATCAGCATAGAAGATGTCTCAGTAGTGAATGAGTACCCAGATGTTTTTCCTGAAGATCTACCTGGTATGCCGCCAGACAGGGACATAGAGTTTGTGATATAGCTTGTACCTGGTACATCACCGATAGCAAAGAGACCTTATCGGATGTCCACCGAGGAGTTGGTAGAGATGAAGAAGCAGCTTGAAGAGTTAATGGAGAAAGGATTTATCAGACCGTGTTCGTCGCCGTGGGGAGCGCCAGTTCTGTTTGTCAAGAAGAAGGATGGGAGTTTCAGGATGTGCATTGACTACCGTGCACTCAATGAAGTCACCGTGAAGAATAAGTATCCGCTACCCAGGATCGATGATTTGTTTGATCAGCTGAGAGGAGCCGGAGTTTTCTCTAAGATTGATCTAAGATCGGGGTACCACCAGTTGAAGATCCGATCAGAGGATATTCCGAAGACTGCATTTTCATCAAGATACGGACATTACGATTTTACAGTTATGTCGTTTGGTTTGACGAATGCGCCAGCATATTTCATGAATATGATGAATAAGGTGTTCATGGAATATTTGGACAAGTTTGTTGTTGTGTTCATAGATGATATCTTAGTTTACTCCAAGACAGAGGATGAACATGCAGAGCACTTGAGGCGAGTTTTGGAAAAGCTGAGGGAACAGCAACTCTTCGCCAAGTTCAGTAAGTGTGATTTTTGGAAGGACAAGGTGGAGTTCCTCTGACATGTAATGACCGCAGAAGGAGTCGCCGTAGATCCAAGCAAGGTAGAAGCTGTGTTACATTGGGAACAGCCGAAGACCGTGACCCAGATCCGGAGTTTCCTTGGAATGGCAGGTTACTATCGCCGTTTCATTGAAGGCTTTTCAACAATTGCGAAACCTCTCACGCAATTGCTGAAAAAGGAGAAGAAGTTTGCATGGACGCCAGAGTGCGAGAAAGGTTTTCAAGAGCTGAAGGAACGATTGACATCAGCGCCGGTATTGGTTCTACCAGACGTCAATCAAAGCTTTGATATATATTGTGACGCATCGCGTCAAGGACTTGGATGCGTCTTTGATGCAGAATGGAAAGGTAAGTAAACTACGCGTCAAGGCAGTTGAGGCCGCATGAGGAGAATTATCCGACGCATGACTTAGAGCTAGCTGCCGTAGTGCATGCTTTGAAGTTATGGCATCACTATTTAATTGGAAACAGATGTGAAGGATACACGGACCATAAGAGTCTTAAGTATATCTTCACCCAATCAGACCTGAACATGAGGTAGAGGAGTTGGTTAGAGTTGATCAAAGATTATAATGTTGGAATCCATTACCATCCAGGAAAGGCTAACGTAGTTGCCGATGCTCTGAGTCGGAAAAGCCATACGGTGAACATGTTGCTTGCCACATGTCAGGATGAGCTATGTGAGGATTTCCAGAGAATGCAGATTGAAGTGGTACCAGAAGGATTCTTAGCCGCATTGGAAGTGAAGCCTACCCTGGAGGATCAAATCCGAGAAGGACAGGAGGATGATGACAAGATCCGTAGGATTAAGTCCAACATGGATGAAGGCAAGGCAGAGGACTTCAAGTTGGATGAGCAAGGCACGTTGTGGATGAAGGATCGCATTTGTGTACCGAACAAGAAGGAGCTGAAGCAGTTGATTTTAGAAGAAGCTCATGACTCAAAGTATTCCATTCATCCTGGAAGCGCCAAGATGTATCAGGATTTGAAAGAAAGATTCTGGTGGCCAAACATGAAGCGTGAAGTTGTCAAGCATGTTGCGCTGTGCGACATATGCCAGAGAGTCAAAGCAATGCATCAGAGACCAGCAGGATTGCTACAGCCGTTGAAGATACTAGAGTGGAAATGGGAAGAAATCGGAATGGATTTCATTACCGGTTTGCCGAAAACTCAAGGAGGATACGACTCCATATGGGTCATAATAGACCGGTTGACTAAGGTGGCCCACTTTATTCCTGTGAAGACAACCTACTCGGGAGATAAATTAGCAGAGTTGTACATGATCAGGATCGTCTGTTTGCACGGAGTGCCAAAGAAGATCGTATCGGATAGAGGTACTTAGTTTACCTCGAGGTTCTGGAATAAGCTACATGAAGCCATGGGAACCCGTTTGAACTTCAGTACCGCTTATCATCCACAGACGGATGGTCAGACTGAAAGAGTCAATCAGATTCTGGAAGATATGTTAAGAGCGTGTGCATTGTCTTGTGCTACCTCTTGGGATAAGAGTCTGCCGTATGCGGAGTTCAGCTACAACAACAGTTACCAAGCAAGTTTGCAAATGTCACCATTTGAAGCACTATATGGTCGACCCTATCGGACACCGTTGAACTGGAATGAGACAGGTGAAAGCCGTGTCTTTGGACCAGATATTCTTCAAGAAGCCGAAGAACAGATTGCCATGATCAGGGAGAGATTAAAGATTGCCCAATCACGACAGAAGAGTTATGCTGACAACCGTCGCCGAGACCTGAGTTTCGAACCAGAGGATTTCGTGTATCTCAGAGTCACACCACTCAGAGGAGTTAAGAGATTCCATGCTAAAGGAAAACTCGCGCCGAGATATGTTGGACCATTCAAGGTTCTCAACCGCAGAGGTGAAGTTGCTTATCAGCTAGAGTTACCGCAATCACTAGCAGGAGTGCATGACGTGTTCCATGTGTCCCAGCTGAAGAAGTGTCTCCGAGTGCCTAAGGAGCAGACACCGCTAGAGTCAATTGAGCTAAAAGAAGATCTGACTTACAAGGAGCATCCCGTGAAGATTCTGGACACCATGGATCGAGAGACGAGAAACAAGTCAACCCGTTTCTGCAGAGTTCAATGGAGCAACCACGCGGAGAGTGAAGCAACTTGGGAGCGCGAAGAGGATTTGAAGAAAGAGTTTCCGAACCTATTCTGTAGAGAGCCCTGAATCTCGGGGATGAGATTCTGTTAAGGGGGGAGGTTTGTAACACCCCAAAATTTTGCTTTTCTTAAATTCATGTGTGATTTGGCACTTTGGTGAATTTTTGGAATTTTCTGGAGTTTATTTGGATTTATTTGGAATTTATTTGAATTTATTCCATTTTGAAATAATTAAAGAATTAAACTTTGCAAATAAAAATTTCTTGGAAATATTTTATTTGAGTCCAAAATGTTCCAAAATATTTTCCAAAATTTTTCTGGAATTTTTCTGGAATTTTTCTGAGTCTTTTGCTATTTTTAATGATTTAATTGAATTTCTGAGAATTTAATTGGATTAATTAAATTGAGTTGGTTTCACTGTTCATCCGACCGAGCCCGAGTCAGACTCAAGTCCGAGTCCGACCCGAACCCGACCACGCCCGTGGTTGAGCCGAACCCACTCGGCCGAAACCCTACGCGCGTGACACTTGGATCAAGATCCAACGGTCACGATTGAGCCACGTCGCCGAACCCGAGCCCGATCGAGCCAGCCAGCTCATCGAACTGGACTCGAGTCCAAACCCACGCGGCTGTTGGATCTAGATCCAACGGTTCACGTTGTGCCACGTCGCCCTCTCTGTGTCGCCGTCGGACTCCGCCGCCGCGTCGGAGTGGACCTCGGTTTCCGCGCGTTTCACGGACGCCGAGGGCCCTATTTAATGCGCCGTCTTTCGTGTCGTGACCTAGACTTCCGTGCGCACCCGTAGCCCTAGACAACGTCGCCCGAGCCGCCGTGGTTGCGCCGCAATCGCTCGCCGGAGTTGATTGTGTGTTCCGCCGCGGTTTTCCGTTGTTTCCGCCGCCGTTGAGGTCAGATCCGGAACCGCAAGAGCCAGCCGCGTCGGAGGGAACCTTCCACTTCACCGGAGCACACCCGCAACGCCGCTGCTATCGTCGTCGTCTCCATCTCCGGCCAGCAAGCACCGCCGTGGACATCGCCGTGACCTCGAAGCTTTTCAACCGTCGGATCTCCATCGCACGGACCAGATCGCGCCACGTCACCCGCCGGTGAGATCCACGTGCTAAACCCCTTATCCAATCTCAGCCGTTAGATCTAGATCGTACGGTTAGCGTTAGCCGCGTTATACGCGTTAGATTGGATCCCAACCGTTGGATCTAGATCCAACGGTCCAGATTAACCGCGTTAACCCAAACGCGTGAAACCCAGATCCAATCCGAGCCGTCGGATTTCAAATCAATGGCCCGGATTGCGCCACGTAGCGGAAGCTTGACCGCCGCGGTCAGCCCACGCGTGGGCGTGGGTCACTGACACGCCGGGCCCGCGTGTCAGCGACCGCACCATGACGTCACGCTGACGTCATGGCGGACCCGCACGTCAGCGGCCACCCCAGCCGTGCGGTGACGCCAGCAATGACGTCACCAGTGGGTCCCACCTGTCAGCAACGGGCTGAGTCCCCGCTGACGTCAGCAATGACGTCACCCCAGTGGGTCCCACCTGTTAGTCTCACGGGGAGCCGTGGACCGGGTCCACGATAGACCCGAGCCAAACCATGGACCACGTCCATGAACCGGCTGACGTCAGCAGACCAATCAGAGGCTGCCACGTGTCCTCGCTTACGCAATAATTAATTTCCGAAAAAGAAAATGATTTATTAATTCGAAATAATGATTTCAGATTTTGTTTCAAACTTCCAACGCTTATAACTTTTGCGTTTTAACTCCGAATTGAGTGATTGAAATTTCTAAATTTGTATAAAATTGAGATCTACCTAATGATAAATTTTATTTAATTTTTGGACTAAAGTTGTCCTCTTTAATATTATTTAATTGATTATTTAAACTTCAAAATGCTATAACTTTTGCATTTAAACTCCGAATTTGACGATTCCCGTTTCTAAAAATTCCTAAAATTATGCTCTCTCTGTTTATGGACTTTATTTGGATGTTTGGACACTTTTTGTCTACTGTTTTATTCATTTGTTACTATTTGCACGCGTTACGAGTAGACGTTGAAGTGCCGGAAGGATTCGAAGGAGAAGTGTTGACCCAGGAGCCAGCTCAGGACCAAGAGCAAGTACTTTTTGAAGGCAAGTTATGCTTTGACCATGTTGAACCCATTTTGAAACCTAGTTTGATTCAAATTATTGCATGCTAGTTTAAATTAGAAAATGCTTTACTTAATTATGGGTAATTAGATAAGTGCCTAATTGCTGTATGACACCTTGGTTAATTAAATATGTGCCATGACCCCCTTGTCACCCTAGTTGTGGTTTATTAGTTGGACATTACTAAAATTTCCAACATGGGTTTTAGACCGTTGTAGTATATTGCTTAGACCTGCTACGTGCTCATGACATGATTTTGGACAATCAAATGTTAATATTGACTTAATGATATATTGAACCTGTTTTGGAAAGGTATCATGTGATGTTGATGGCACGTGGTGCATGGTAATCAACTGGGCTTTGATAAATAGCTTTTGACTGGGGCATGTGGCAAGAATGTTTAGGTGGGCCAGTTGTGGCACCGGGAACGTTGGTTTGGTTCTTCGGGTAGTCTTACCCTGGTCACCCTAAGGACTTAACCTTGCAAGCCTTTGAACTGGGTCAAACGTGCAACCACATGTTTGTAATGGGACGGACCTAGTTGATTAAGTTGCTAATAACGTACCTGTGGGGCCTCAGGATGTCAACTACACCCTTTGTGTAAGTTGAACGGGGGAGCGTACCGGGGCTGCGGCCAGGTACCCATCTAACGGTTGGTTGGCCTAAACTTCGTCTTAGCTAAGGGAAGGGTTAGTGTGCAACAACCGGAGAGGACCACTTGTATTGTTGGAGGTTTCCGAAAGACTTTGTTACGGGAACTCGGCTTTGTGGTGTTTGACTGTATCTTGTGGGTAAAGTGCATAACCTCTGCAGAGTGTAAAATCTATTCGAATAGCCGTGTCCGCGGTATTGGACATCGCTCGGGAATTACAGTCAAGGGTTAGACTTTCTTGAAAATAACTTGGACTTGAAAGGTTGGGTTTGGTTAAATAGTGATGTTGATGGAAATGTGGTTTAGGAATGGGAAGGATGTTGATTAAACTCTTGGAAAGGTTATTTACGTTATACTTGTTTCTACAGCTTTCGAATCTACTTATGCTACTTGTCAAATGCTGTTTTACTGCAAATACAACTTGAGCTACTCCTTTGTACCAAGCCATGCATGTAGTATATTAGTTGCATTCTGTGCATGACTTGCTGAGTACCAAAGTACTCACCCTTGCCACAATACAACACCAGTTGAAGAAGAATCTACACCAGCTTTGGAGGAGGAGCTTCCAGAGGAACCGTCTACTTAGGGAGCGAGCCCAGTCAGTTGCCTGTGGTATACTGGATGGCGCCACGAAGTTATCTTATTTTTCCGCTGCTATTATTTCTCTCTTAATAAGTATCGCCCTGCGTGGCGTATATTTGTAACTTGACCATAAGGTCGAGCAACCAGTTTGACTATTTAATTAAAGTACTTTATTAGTATCGAGTGGTATGATTGTGATATTTACCGATGTTAAGACTGTGTGCACTAGCGCGTTCCTGGACTAGTGCTGAATACACAGAGGGTCCGCCTTCAACAGGATTCGACCTCGAATCCGAAGGACGCCAAAATCAACAACAAAGTCCCCAAGGGACAAAGGCTTCTCAGTAGCACAAAACATTCGCACAACGACAAAACAAGAAAAACGGAACAAACGACAAACGAGTTCCCAAAACCAACACTTAGCGAAAAAGTGTTGATCTAGCTCAATTAAGGGCAACCACTCACAGTTCGACCTTCACTTCAATTCCCAAACAGAATCTGCGTTTTAACCACAAAGGGCTTCAACAACCCAAAACGCTCGAATCCTCACGACAACCACTTCACACTTCTAACACAACCAACCTGACTACCCCACACTCCATTAAACTCAACATGACATAATCAAAGCAAGTCACAATTCCTTTAACGACCTCTCTACATTCCCAAAAATTTCCATCGAGGGGAATAACTCATTAAGGCACACTTGCCCTTCCGGTACACGATCATGCTAACATTTCATTCTATCTTCTCCCAAGCAAGACTCAAATCCAAAAACAACTAGTGACGATAATTGCTCACGGCAGGACAAATATCACCGAACTACCGTCAACTTCACTTCCACCCATCGCTACTCTTAATAATGGTTAAAACCTTACATCATCAACCTCCATCACAAACCACCCTTATACCACTAAGGTTCAACACCTAGACCTAAGCTAGGATCGTAAAACTGTACCAAACCACAATTGGTTCCTTTCTTAAGAGGGTCTCGCCCTCACACAAAAACACTTAGCTATCAAGCCCAAGTGTACACACGACAACTCAAACCCAAGGCGTTAACAACCAATTTGGAAAGAATTCGGCAACATCCAAGCCAAATCACAAAGGAAGCATAAATCCCCTACACCACAACCAAACTACCATAATTTCTTCATTCTTTCTTTTTCATACTAGAAAGCAAGGGAAATCTCGTTTCATGACATAAATGCACACTCTTCAGGAGCACTCCGGATTAGTCATATCTCCATATATGACTTTCTCACCGACCTGGCTCAACGACTCTTTTATCATTTAACATGTAAAAACGATGTCATGTTTACTTTTCACCATTCCTTCATCATGTAACCACACTACCGAAAAGTCATTCACATGACGACTTCTTCCTCGGTATCACATGAATAAATCTCGAATAACATCGAGAGTTGCGCTAATTCATATAAACTATGACAGCAGCATAGTTAACAGTAAGGCACCACATCAAATCAGAACCCACCAACGATAGATAGCTAAACTTTGCAAAACATCGCATTTTAACCAAAATCAACGTTTTGGAAAAGAACATTGACTCCAAAGTTAGACATCTGCACAAACAACTGCCATAAATTTTATCAAAAGAGAGGGAAACTCAATCCCAAAAGAAAACTCTTCTCTAGCCAAATTCACTTATGAAACATTCATAAAAATCCAGACTTGTGAAACACCCGCACACCAGACACATTTTCCAAATGACTCCAACTCTAGCCAAATAGAGTTACACATCAAGGGCTTAACTCAAAAGTTTCCAACACAACCCTTTATGACCATCTGCTTCCTTTTAAAATTATTTCCAAAGATAATTCGGTCTGACGCGAAAGGGCGCGATCGACTCAAAACTTTTGGATGTAAATCCAAACTCACAACACGAACTAAACAAATTACCAAACCAAAGGTCGACACCAAACATTACGAGTTTTGGGAAACTCAAACACAAAGATAAGGAACACCTTGACCGAAACCCTTCAACCAAAATGGCAATCAACCAAACCAGTCCAAAAGCTTTTAAACACAAGCTCAGCATAAAAAGAACCATCTCTAGAACTCCACTACGCTTTCCATTAAAAGACTTTAATAATCACTTTTTACTCCCTGAGGAGCCCCAACACAATTCAACCAAAAGCTTCACAACAAATTCTTCCTCTAGGTACCATTCCCAACACTTTTAATAAGGGTTTATGATGCTTATCAAGAAGGCACCCAACCAAGACTACATTGACATGATCCCCACAGATCACCGAATCATAATATTTCTTATTCTAAATTTGAAACATAATACTTCAACAGCTACTTGAGCATGGTCAACCTACCAATTTTATACTATCCATACTTCAAAATCTTGACAATTGAAACTTGTTCAATCAATAAAATGACTTCAACAAATCTTTCAGCAAAATCAACATATAAATTTCATACCTCCTATATATTCACGTCTCGACAACCGAACCTTATTCAGTTAGACAACGACTTCAACATGTACATATTATCTCCGTAGGGAAGAATTCGTAAGGGAGAGTCTAATTTATACTTTGATTAAGGATAACATCATTCATCATGTTAATTATCCAAAGCTCACTCCATCGCAACATGTTAAAAATTTCCTCTATTTTAACCATGGTTTTCCAACGAGTAATCTAAACAGTTACCACTACTACTTAGTCATCAAAATCAACAAATGGGCATAACCATCAACCAACAACATTACTTTTAGCTACCCTATACATAGGTGATAACAAAATTACCACCACACAACATACTCCAATTATTTAAAATAGATTGAATACTAGCATTAACACTGCCTTTAACAACATCATTAACAATAAGTCTTATGTCTTCTCAGTTGATATCAGTACTAGCATTGTAGAGACACAACTGCATACCTCCAAATATACTAGTAGTTTGCAACAACGTAAATAGCAACTCTAATCAACATCCAAATTAAAGTCGCTAGGCAACATGATTAAATTTCTCTATTAATTCATTAGATTAGAACATCTTTAAACAACCAGCAAGGTTTCTTTATCAATAACAGCAGTCTACATCATCTTAAAGTTTTAACTATGCATCAGGGTTTAAAACTTTAAACATTAACAAGGATCATAAGCACTTTTAAAGCAAGGCAACAGATTCTAAGCATGTACATCAACCCATTTAATCATTTCCGCTACAGAGTAAACTACAACACTAGTAGTCTGTTTATTCTCAAGCTAGAGATATTAATCACATTGAATTTATTCAACTCAAAATTTATCTTAGCAACAAATCAATCCATAAACCACATTGTTACCTACTACATAACATGCTAAACAACAATTCTTACTAGGGACAAACGATTTCAGTCAAAAAGACTACTTACTTTGTTTGCAGCATTTTAGTTTTAAAACTCATCCCAAATTCATAAGGAAACTTGACTCTCAAAATTGCAATGAGACAAACCCAAACTTGGTCATGCAAAGGAATTCTCCAAAACACTTTGCAATATCCAAGACTCCCACTGGAGGGAACCAGCCGATCAAATAAACCTTTGCAAATAAAACCTTAGCACCAAACCCCAATCTTTCACGAAACAAGAAGGGTTTTTCAAAGATGATTTCTTAAACCAGTAAAATAACGAAATCAAACACCACGTACTACTACAAAGCCACGTAACTTCAGCCCCGACAGCCAGTGTCCGCACAACTCCATAATAACTCCTTTAACCTCAGAGAAAGACAAACACAGGGATAAATTGAATTCTTGTTCCCCATAATGCAATCAACAGGCATCAAAACTGGAAAGGCGCCCAAAAGAAGCGCAACACTAGTCTCCTCTTCTTCGTCTTCAACCAAGGAAGACAAAACCACACACCGCATACGGAACGATCCGCGAAAACCCAACACTTTTCATTTGATTCAAATCTACTAAAGCCAAGAAAAGCAACGAACACCGACCGTCAGAACGGCAAAGAACATACGAAGGAAACCACCATTAACTCTTCTATTTGACTCCAGTCAACTACCCGATCAACGACAGAAAGGATAAGCACTCTTCTCCTACAGGGGTCAATAGTTCTTCGGTGGTGGCGCTAACCGGCCACACCGTCAAACCTCACCCTTACTATGAAATAAGAGAGGTGGCCGAAACCCTTCGGCACCAAAACCCCACTTTTATCACCACAACAGGAACAATTCAATCATTTATCTCATTGACATAGCATCATGCATTGTCAAATGAAGCATTCAACATCAAAGCTTAAATACAACATTTAAGCGTAAGGAAACGATACCCATACCCTTTCCTACTGTGCATCCATTGTGTGTCAAATTTTAGATTAGTTATACCACTTTTGCAAGTTTTAAAGTTGCTATTCTATGACAAAGTTTTAGTTAGAACCTAAGCCATGTTTCTAAGTTATTCCACATCACATTTTAGTTGTAACCTAAGGTATGACACTAAAAATACATATTTCAAGGACCTACAGCCCGCTCTGATACCAACTGTAACACCCCGGCATTTAATATGCCTGAATACTACCAAACATAAGCTAAACAACATCTAAATACCACATTTAACATAAAATTCCAGCAAAGGCGCATATGCTAAAAACCGAGATTTCGGCAGCATCTCCTTTGTTTTAACATGAATTGAAGGAGCAACAACAGTATAACAATATAAGGCAATATGAGAGACATCTAAAACAACAATAATTAGAGTCTTAACGACAATATAAGACTATCATCAAGCACTTAATGTCTCCAAGTGTCAAACGAACAATAAAACTCTCATAAAGCAAAGCTAAGCCTTAAATCAATGAGCATCACACGCAATTTATTATCAAACTAATAGAATGACTTGTGGAACAAATATGGTGAAGCTACGTGCGGGCGTGTGACTATTTCGCTTCCCCGCATGCCATTCTCATGGTACCTAAAACAACAAGAAAACACAAGCGTGAGTTCGAAACTCAGCAAGCATATTGCAATGGACAACAAGAACAATATCATGGCAATAACATCTCCCATCATGTATATCATCTCATTCATGAACACTTAATAATATCATCATTATTATGTATGCAATGTAATGCAATGCTCATGTCTCCTTGGAAACTCATACCGGTATGGTTGAGTACACACCCGTCGGTGTGCACCCTCTCCCCCCTTCCATCCCGAAGATGGAGGGTGCCTACTCCTCGCTTCCAAACACCACGTGGATGGAATCACGATGTAGGACTTACTCAATGGCTCTCCAGATTAGTCATATCTTTCTCACCGACCTTCCCGGATTAGTTATGACTTTCTCACCGCCCGGGCCATGTAACATGTCAAGTATGCAATTATGCCAACATCATGTTTAACTCACATATTAACACATGGCATCATAACATAATAAACATGCTCATCATATCATTGGTAATTATTAAAGCATGGCAAGTGATCATATATCATATAGTCAATTCCATCTATTCTCAACAAGCAACCTACAACTCGCTATCCATCACAACACACTTGCCTCAACCACGTGCAACAGATTGGCCGGAAGTAGAGGGCACTCCCGGGGTCGCACCACCAGCACATAGGTACCACACGCTCACAAACACAACCACAAAACAGTATGCAAACCCTCATCTACCCCGACATTGCCAACTACTCGCAAAACCCGAAAACAGCGGTTCTGTCCCGTCGGGACAGCAGCCTTGCAAAAGGCATAACTTGAGTTCTGGGACTGCGAATCAACTAAACGAGTACATCCTCGCGTAGCTTAGGAAATTTCCCAACTTTCTCTAGGTATAGGGAAAGACTGATTCGGACTCTAAAGTTGTTTAATCTACAAAATACCGTGATCTGTTCCAATCACGTCATAGATTTTAATACGCTCGGTAAAACAGCCATAACTTTCAAACGGCTGGGCGGAAATTAACTTTCTTTATATCCACGGAAAGATAATGAAATTATCTACAACTTCTTCAACATCAGGACGGACAGACTCGGAATCTAAATTGACGAAAACTCGAACCCTAGGGAGACTGCTCATGCTGTCCCAAAACAGAAACGTGGCAACTTCTAGATCTAATCCAATATACTCAAATCCAGCACCACCAATTGATCTAAAAATTTGATAAACACTCTTAGAACAGTACCTAGATCAATCCCAAGGTTTCCCATGGTCATACCATTGCCCGACGCACAAAAACTCCAATAGATCTCCTCGCTCCTCGCTCCTCGGATGGATCCATGAGGATGCAGGGGTGGTGAGGCCACCCTAGGGAAGCAAGGGGGTGGAGGAGAGGTGGTGGAGAGGTTGAGAGGTGGAGAGCAATGGGGGCAAAGGGGGCGCAAGGAAGAGGAGGAGGTGGGGAGGTGTGGGAGGCGGCTAGGGCACTTGGGGCGCAAGGGCTAGGGGAGGACGCCCAAAAGGGCAGGAGGAGGCCCCCCAAACCGGACTCCTACCCTAAATGGACTCGAACACCATCCCACCAAAGCCCACAGACCTTTCCCTTAGGCCCAAACTCCCCCGGAAAGGCCCAAAACCCCTGAAACGGCCCGGAAACGCTATTAACCTCCATACCTTATGGTTTTAACCTCCCATACCATATTTCATAAAGTTTTTGACCTTAACATGCACCATTTAAAAGGTTACGACACTCCATGGTGACACATCACTTCAAAAGGCTCAAAAACGCGAGTAAACCTCAAGCCGAAAGATTTTAATCTCTAATTTCACATTCTATAATGTCACACCATACCGTAGTGTCACACATTCAACATCAAAGCTTAAATACAACATTTAAGCGTAAAGAAACGATACCCATACCCTTTCCAACTGTGCATCCATTGTGTGTCAAATTTTAGATTAGTTATACCACTTTTGCAAGTTTTAATGTTGCTATCCTATGACAAAATTTTAGTAAAAAACTAAGCCATGTTTCTAAGTTATTCCACATCACATTTTAGTTATAACCTAAGGTATGACACTAAAAATACACATTCCAAGGACCTACAACCCGCTCTGATACCATCTGTAACACCCCGGCATTTAATATGCCCGAATGCTACCAAACATAAACTAAACAACACCTAGATACCATGAATTAAGCTAAATTACAGCAAAGGAACAAATGCTAATAACGAAAAATTTCGGCAGCATCTCCTTTGTTTTTCCATGATTCGGAGCAACATCAAAATAGCACAAGTTATATCATAATAGAAAGCATCTAAAACAGCAATATCATGTGACATAGCAACAATATAAGTCCAGGATAAAGCCTTCAACCACTTCATGTGCTAAACGAATCAAATAGTAAGACCGAGCACACAATTAATCAATTCTCCAAGTTTCATGGCAATACTTTCATTATCATGACTCCAAGTAGTAACACTGTCTAATTTGTGTGGAGCTACGTGAAGAAGTGTAGCTTAACCCTTTTTTCCGCATGCCGGTTTCATGGTACCTAAGAAAAACAACATAAACACAAGCGTGAGTTCATCGCTCAGCAAGTATATTGCAATGGAACAAGAAAACACATTCCAATACCTTCATCACCACTTTTCTCACAGAACATCATACACATCTCATATTCATAGTGAAAGCATATCATTGACATCATCATAAATCATCCTCACATAACATCCACATATAATGCAATGCAATGTAATGCAATGCGATGCACATATCTCCTGGAAACTCATACCTATATGGTTGAGTACACACCCGTCGGTGTGCACCCTCTCCCCCCTTCCATCCCGAAGATAGAGGGTGACTACTCCTCGCTTCCGTTCACCGCGGTGAATCGAATCACGATGTAGGACTTACTCATTGGCTCTCCGATTAGTCATAACTTTCTCACCGACCTTCCCGGACTAGTTATGACTTTCTCACCGCCCGGGCCATATAATCATGCTATGTATGCAATTATGCCAACATCGTAATTAACTCGTACATTAACACATGGCATCATAACATAATAAACATGCTCATCATATCATTGGCAATCATTAAACCATGGCAAGTGATCATATCATATAGTCAATTTCATCTATTCTCAACAAGCAACCTACAAATCGCTATCCATTACAACACACTTGCCTCAACCACGGGCAATGGATTGGCGAGAAGTAGAAGGCACTCCCGGGGTCACACCACCTGCACATAGGCATCACACACTCACAATCATGTCCAGAAAACAGTACACAAACCATCATCTACCCCGACATTGCCAACTACTCGCAAAACCTAAAAACAGAGGTTCTGTCCCGTCGGGACAGCAGCCTTCCAAAAGGCATAACTTGAGTTCTGGGACTCCGAATCAATTAAAAGAGTACATTCTCGCGTAGCTTAGGAAATTTCCCAACTTTTTCTAGTTATAGGGAAAGACTGATTCGGACTCTAAAGTTGTTTACTCTACAAAATACCGTGATCTGTTCCAATCACGTCACAGATTTTAACATGCTCGGTAAAACAGTCATAACTTTCAAACGGCTGATAAGAATTTAACGTTTTTTATGTACACTGAAATATAATTAAATCACCTACAACTTCTTCAACAGGCGGCTGACCAAATTCCAAATCTAAATTGGCGAAAAACTTAACCCTAGGTCGACTGCCCATGCTGTCCCAAAACAGAAACGTGGCAAGATCTAGATCTAATCCAATCTACTCAATTCCAGCACCAACAATTGATCTAAAAACATGATAAACACCCTTAAAACAGTACCTAGCCCAACCCCAAGGAGTCCCATGGCCATACCTTCGCCCGACGACCGAAATCCCAACGAAACTCCTCCCGGATCGCTCCTCGCTCCACGGTCCTCGCTCATCGCTCCTCGCTCCTCGCTTCCAATGGATGGATCCTCGAGGTGCAGGGGTGGGGAGGCTATCCTAGGGCAGCAAGGGGTTGGAGGAGAGGTGGTGGAGAGGAGAGGAGAGGAGGTGGAGGTGCATGGGGAAGGAGATGGGGGCGGCTAGGAGGTGGAGGGAGGAGGAGGAAGGGTGGCGGCTAGGGTTAGGGGCACATGGGGGCAGGGTGGAGGTGGCCAAGGCATTATAGCCTGCCTCTCCCTCCCTCATGGGCCCAAAACACCTCCCACCAAGGCCCACGGCTCATCCCCCTTGGGCCCTAACTCCCTCGGAGAGGCCCAAACTCCCGAAAACAGCCCGGAAATGCGAATAAACCTCACAGCGTATAGTTTTAACCTTAAATTTCACATTTTATAATGTTTTGCCCTCAACATTCATATTTTATAAGGTTACGACACTCCGTGGTGACACATCACTTCATAAGGCCCAAAAACGCGAGTAAACCTCCAGCCGAAAGGTTTTATTCTCTAATTTCACATTTTATAATGTCACACCATACCGTAGTGTCACAATACCAGAAGATATTCATTCTTACTTCTCGTACTAGAAGGCAATTGAAATCTCGATTCAGGACATGCATGCAGCTTTCCAAGAGCACTCCGGATTAGTCATATATCCATATATGACTTTCTCCCCGACTTGGCTGAACGACTCTTTTATCATTTAACATCTATAAATGATGTCATGATTACTTTTCACCATTCATTCATCATGTAACAACACTACCGAATAATCATTCACAAGACGACTTCTTCCTCTGTATCACATGAATAAAACTCGAATAACATCGAGGATTGCGCTAATTCATATAAACTATGACGACAGCATAGTTAACAGCAAAACACCACGTCGTGTCAAAACCCACCATCCATTTAAAGCTAACCTTGCAAAACCTTGCATTCTAACCAAAATCAACATTTTGGAACAGAACATCAACTCCAAAGTCAAACGTCTGCACACACAACCACCACAATTTTTCTCAAAGAGAAAGGGAAATTCCTTTCCAAAAGAGAACACTTCACCAACAAAATCACTTTTAAAACATTCATAAAATCCACCCCTTTTTGAAGCGCTTGCAAACACCACACACTTTTTTTTCTTTCAAATAATCCAACTCCAGCCAAAAGAGTTACAAATCAAATCTCAAGAATTTTCCAACACAACCCTCTAAGTCCTTCTGCTTCCTTTAAAATTTATTCCAAAGATAATTCAGTGCGAACGCGAAGGGACGCGATCCACTCAAGAACTTTTGGGTGTAATTCCATACTCATAGTACAACCTAAACAAGTTAGCCAAATCCAAAGGTTGGCATTAATCACTACGACTTTTAGGGAAACTCTAAAACACAACAGAAGAAACACTTCGACCAAAAGTATTCAACCAAAATAGCAACCAACCAAATCAGTCCAAAAGGTTTTAGACACAAGCTTAGGATGAAACCCACCATATCTAGTATTCCACTATACTTACCATTTAAGCATTCAATATACACTACATACTCATCGAGAAGCCTCATTATAATTCAACCAAAAGCTACATAACCAATTCTTTCTCTAGTTACCTTTCCTAACATTTATAAATACAGTTTATGATGATTAACAAAACGTCTTCCATTCTATACTACCTCATCATGATCCCCACAGACCAACACATCATATAACAACATATTCTATATTTCAAAGATAGTACTTCAACAGATACTTAAGCATGATCAACGTATCAATTTTTATACCATCCATACATCAACATCTTGAAAATTAAAACTTGTTCAATCAATAAAATGACTTCAACAAATAAGTATTATCTCTACAAGGTAAAGCTCGTAACTATGATTCTAAGACATACATTCATTAAGGATAAAATTCTACATCATGTTAATTATCCATAGTCCACTCCATCACAACATGTACTCAACATAATACCACAGTTTTACACTTTCCTTCTATTGGATCAATGGTTTCCAACAATTAACAACACTACCAAGGCATCAATATTAATTCTTTACATAATCATCAATCAACAACATTGCTTTTAGCTAACTTACACATAGGTTGCAACAAAATTGTCACTACACAACATACTCCAACTATTAAATTAGATTTAATAAGTTAGATCAGCACAATGTTCTAACTATGCATCAAGGTTTAAACTTTTAACATTAACGAGAATCATAAGCACTTTTAAAGCAAGGCAACAGATTCTAAGCATGTACATTAACCCATTTAATCATTCTCGCTACAGAGTAAACTACAACACAAGTAGTCTACTAGTATATTGCCCGTGCTAACGCTACGGCGATATTTGGTAATACAATTCAAATAAGCAAAAGGTGTTATATCTTTTGGTAATCAAATGTCGTAAGATGTGCACAAAAGAAAGATACAAAGATTTATTATATCGTTGATTACATAAGCAAGTGCATAAGGTAACATAGCAGCTGTTTATCATTAAAAACCATATAATCCCTGATACGCTTAAGGATTTCCCGTATAACTTCAGGAATGTTGTCTTTCGATTCATTCTCTGTAACACCCCGGCATCTAATACGCCTGAATGCTACCAAACATCGATTATGTATCATCTAAATACTACAAATAAAAGAAAATTACAGCAAAGGACCAATTGCTAGAACCGAAAATTTCGGCAGCATCTCCTTTGTTTAATCATGATCTCGCGCAACCATAATAGCATAGCAGAATATGACATAATATGAATCATCTAAAATAGCAATAATAAGCGACACGGAAGCAATATAAGTCCACTTTAAGCATCCCAAAGTCATCATTAGCCAAATGAAACGAATAAGGCAATCCTAGCACACATCTAAACCATAAACATCAATGGTATCACATTAAGTTTATTGTCATGACTCCAAATGATTCCATTGTGGAATCAATTGCGTGAACTACGTGGAGATGTGTGACTATTCCCCTTTTCCCTCATGCCGATCTCAAGATACCTAAAAACAACATAAAACACAAGTGTGAGTTCAAAACTCAGCAAAGTGTATTGTAATGGAAAAACAAAGATCAAGTCAACAAACCATCATCACCAATCTCCAAAAGCACATCATAACACAACATGGTTAGCATTCCAAACATCTTTTAAGCATCCATGTACTCATCTCGTGAGCAACTCATAAGTATTCACATCTTCATCTCATAAACATCATCATATACATATTTCATTAATGCAATGCAATGCACATGTCTCCTTGGAAACTCATACCGGTATGGTTGAGTGCACACCCGTCGGCATGCACCCTTTTCCCCTTCCATCCCGAAGATGGAGGGTGCCTATCACTCGCTTCCATTCACCACGGTGGATGGAATCACGATGTAGGTCTTACTCAAGAATAGCCCCGGACTAGTCATAACGGTTCTCACCGACCCTCCCGGAATAGTTATGACTTATCTCACCGGTCGGCCATGAAAATATGCCATGTATGCAAAATGGACAACAACGCATTACATATATAGGAGTATTGCATATCATCACATGGCATGTAATCCACTTATCAACAATAAGTACATTTAAATCATGGCATAATGGCTTCATATCAAGCAATACATGTAATTCATGGCAAGACAACATGTTATATATTCCAAATACTATGAAGCACAACTAGCAACACATATAGCATACAATCCACACAACACACTTGCCTTCAATTGCGGGCAACGGAGTGACGAGAGGTTGAGGGCACTCCCGAAGGCACACCACCTGCAAACACGTGCCACACACTCAAATCAAGCCCATAAAACAGTACACATACATCCCACTACCCCGAATTCGCCTACAACTCCTAAAATCAGAAAACAGCAAATCTGTCCCTTTAGGACAGCAGCCTTCCAAAGGGCATAACTTCTGTTCTAAAACTCCAAATTGATTAAACGAGTACACCATCGCGAAGCTTAGGAAATTTCCTAGCTTTCCCTAAGTATTGAGAAAAGCCAGATCGGCCTCTAAAATTGTTTAATCTAACGTTGAACACGAACTGTCCCAAACTCGTCACAGATTTGACAGCGCTCGGTAAAACGGCCATAACTACCAAACGGCTGCGTGGAATTTCGACTTCTTGTACTCCAATTAAAGATAATTCAATTATCTACAACTTTCTGAACAGGCGGCCGTCCAAATTCGGAATCTAAATTAGTTTAATCTAATGTTGAACACAGACTGTCCCAACCTCGTCACAGATTGGACAACGCCCACCAAAACGGCCATAACATTCATACCGTAACTCCAAAAATTCTCAAAAAAAAAACACAAAATAGGCCTTGATGATACCTACAACTTCTTCAACAGGAGGTCAGCCAAATTCCAACTCTAAAATTGCGAAATCGCACCCCCTAAAACGGACTCCAAATCTGCCCAAAACTGAGTACAATACGAACTCTAGTTCTTTTCAGATCTACTCCATGGCAGCACGTCCTCTTGATCTAAAAAATCCAAATCTACCATACGAACAGCACCTAGGCCTTCCCCAAGGTTTCCCCATGGACATACCTTAGTCCGACGAACGACGAACACGAAGAATGTCTCTCGATCACCCGATCTCGCTCCCACGCGCCAAATCCTTCGGGATCCCTCGTCGCGGTTCTTCCAAACAGCGAGGGCAGCACGTAGACGTGTCGTGGCAGCGAGGGGAGGGGTTGGATCACAGCCAAGGTCTGTGGCTAAAGGTGGAGGCGCCACAAGGGGAAGGAGATGGGGCAGCTAGGAGGGGAGGGAGTGGGGCGGCGGCTTGGGGAGGAGAGCAAGGGGGTAGGGCGCCCTAGGGCATGGGGAGGGGGCGCATGGGCAGGTGTTTGCTGCCCCCTCCCCCACATGGGCTAATAACTCCCCCCTTTGTCCCAAGTGGGTTCCCCCCAAAGGCCCACCCGCCCGGAAAGGCCTGGACTCAAATCGGCCCGAACGCGATTAACTGCATACCGTAAAGTTTTAATCTCCCAATTCACATTTTATAATGTCACACCATTTCGTAGTGTCACATTCTCCCCCCCTTCAACTGGATTCGACCTCGAATCCGAAGGACACCAAAAACAACTACCAAGTCCCCAAGGGACAAAGGGCTTCTCAGCCGCAAAGGCTCCATCAACCCAAAACGCTCGAATCCTCACGACAAACATTTCGCACTTCTATCACAACCAACCTGACTACCACACTCCATCAAAATCAATCATGACACATAATCCCATCTCTTCCAATTATTTGACCCTTTTCACAAAGAATCAAAATTAACTAATGTCAGCTACGTACATAGCCTTCATCGACAAAACTTTTCTTTTCTTCCACAAACCACGCTACACTTTCATTCTACCCCTCCCAGGCATAACACACACCCAGGGACAACTAGCTACGACAAAGTTCACGCAGATCACTATATTTCAAATTATCATCACTTTTTAACAATCCAACCATATTATCAACAAGGTTTGGACCGACAACACCAACTTCCAACATGACCACCCTTCGAACCACAACCAAAGTTCTACGCCTAGCCCAAGGTAGAGCTGTAAATTCTTACCAAACCTCAACTGGTTCTTTTCCTATGAGGGTCTCGCCCTCACACTTTCTCACTCAAAGACTACCAAACCCATGAGTATAATCCTCCATTATGCTCAACAATTCCATAGACATTTCTATTCACATCTCAAACGAGAATGCCAACAAAGAGCAACTCCTTTAGTCGGATGAACCACATTTATCAACTCGAACCCAAAACACAACAAATCACTTGGAACAAATGTTTGACAACCTCGAAAGATCACTCGATCTCTTTTCCTAAGTCAAGTCGCAAAGGAAAAACTCCAATCTCAAATCAATGCGATACATCTCGCATCGGGGACCACTCAAACAAAAAGAGAGACTCCACACAATTCTTTGTCAGAAATTCTCAACAATCAATGACAACTCGACTCACTTTCACCACAGCCAAGCATCTCATAAAAACAACATTGTGGAAGAGAAAATCGATTCTCAAATCAATCGAAAGAATCCACAACCGCCATAATAACTCTCAAGGAAACAAGGAAACCCAATCCTCTTACAACAAAGCCAAATGCCAGGAACTCTTCACTCTTTCTTTTCATGCTAAAGAGCAAATGGAAATCTAGATTCATGACATGAAACCAAGCTTTTCGAGAGCACTCCGGATTAGTCATATTTCCCTATATGACTTACTCACCGACCTGGCTCAATGACTCTTTTATCAATAGACATCTATAAATGATGTCATGTTTCCTTTTCACCATTCATTCATCATGTACAACGCTACCAAATAGTTATTCACAAGACAACTTCTTCCTCTGCATCACATGATTAAAACTTGGATAGCATCGATGATTGCGCCAAATCATAAAACTATGAGGGGAACACCATTAACAGGAAAACACCACGTCATACATAACCTGTCGACAATTGAAAGCCAAATTTGTAAAGCATCGCGTTTTAACCAAAATCAACATTTTGAAAGAGAACATCAATTCTCAAAGAGAAATGGGAGACTCATTTTCCCAAAATGAGAACACTTCACCAACCCGAATCACTTATAAACATTCATAAAATCCACCCTTGTGAAACACTTTGCAAACACTGCACATATTTTCCAAATAAAGCCAACTCTAATCACAATAGAGTTACAAGTTAAGTGCCTAACTCTAGGGTTTCCAACACAACCTACCATGTCCATTTACTTCCTTTGCATATGGTTTCCAAAGATAATTCAATTGAACACAAAAGAGCGCGATCCACTCAAAACTTTTGGGTGAAAGTCCATACTCATAGCATAAATTAAACAAATGGGCCAAAGTCCATGTTTGGCACCAATCACTACAAGTTTAGGGAAACTCTGAAATACAACAGAAGGAACACTTCGACCAAAAGCATCCAACCAAAATAGCAACAACCAAACAGTCCAAAAGTTTTAAACACCAGTTCAACAAACATACAACCACCTCTAGTGTTGCACTATGCTTTCCATTAAAGACTTCCGTAATCACTACTTACTCCTTAAGGAGACCCATCATAATTCAACCAAAAACTACATGACAAATTCTTTCACCAATTACCTTTCCCAACACTTATAAATAAGGTTTATGATGCTTATCAAAAATACACCCAACCAGGATTTACCTCATCCTGATCCCCACAGACAAACCCATCATATAACATCATTTTCTCACTTTTAAACATGATACTTCAACAGATACTTAAGCATGATCAACCTATCAATTGTATAATATCCGTACGTCAGCTTTTCGACAATCAAAACTTATTCAGTTAATCAATGACTTCAACAAGTAAATATTATCTCTACAAGACAAAATTCGTAAGTAGAATTTTACAACATACATTCATTAAGAATAAAATCCTTCATCAGGTTAATTGTCCAAGATTCACTCCATCTCAACATGTTACGTTTTCCCCCATTTTTTAACCATGATTTTTCAACAAGTAATTTAAACAGTTACTACCACTACTCAGTCATTGATATCAATAATTTGCATAATCCTAAAGACAACCGCATTGCTTTTAGTTACCCTATCCATAGGTTATAATAAAGTTGCCACTACACAACATTCTCCAACTATTAAAATAAATTTAATGAGTTAGACCATCCAACGCTCTTAACAACATCATCACATAACATATCTATGTCTTCCCAAATGACACTTGTATTAGCATTTCAAGAACACAACTGTGTACTTCCAACTATACTAAAAATTTGCAACAACATGAATAACAATTCTATTCAACTTACAAGTTAAGGTCACCAACCAGCGCAGTTAAATTTCTGTACTAACATATTAAGTTACAACAGCTTTAAACCAGCTTTAAACAACCAACCAGGTTTCTATAACAATGTTAATAGTCTACATCATCTCGATATCCCAACTGCGCAACAAGATTTTAGAGTTTCAGACATTGTCAATGGTCATGTGCATTTAAAACAAAGCAATAGATTCTAAGCATGCACATTGACACCTTTAGTCATTCTCGCTACAGACTAATCTACAATTCAAGACGTTTATTTAATCTTAAGCTTAAGATAACAACCACATTGTATTGATTCAACTCACAATTTAACCTAGGAGTACATCATTTCCATAAACCACATTATTACACACCACTTAACATGCTAAACAACAATTCTCACTATTAACAAATAACTTCAGTCAAAAGACTACTTACTCTGATTACAGCATTTTCTTTTAAAACTCAACCAAGATTCACAAAGAAACTTGTCTCACATAAATTGCAATGGGGCATGACTCACACTTGACCATGCAAAAGACCTCCAAAACACATTTCGATCTTAAAGACTCTCATAGGAGGGAACCAAGCGATCAAGAAACCTTTGCGGTCAAAGGCACAAAACATAAATAGACACATCTTAAATTTTTGCACACAACTTCAAGAACCTCTTTTAAACTCAGAGTAAGACACGCAAGAACAAAATGATACTTTTCTTTGCAAGGCAACTGACAAAACCGACGTCAAAGCCAAAAGTTGCTACCAAACGACACGCACACAAAACTCTTCTTCTTCGTCTTCAATCAAAGAAGACAAAACCACAAACCGCCTACGGAACAATCTGCGAAAAGATCCAATACTAAACACTTTTCTTTTGATTACACTCAAATAAAACCAAATAAAACCGACTAAAACCGATCGTCAGAACGGTAGTCCACCACCAATCTCTTCTTTTTGACTCCAATCAACTACCCAAACTGCGATAGAAAAGGTAAGCATTCTTTCCCCACAAGGGTTAATACTTCTTCGGTGATGGCTTTAATCGACCATACCGTCAAACCACAACCTTACTATAAACAAAAAGGTGACCGAAACCCTTCGGCACCACAACCCCACTTTATCACAATAACATAAGCAATTCAATCAATTATCTCATATACATAGCAGCATACTTTATCACATAAAACATTCAACATCAAGGCTTAAATATAACATTTAAGCGTAAACAAACGATACCCATACCCATTCCTACTGTGCATCAATGTGTGTCAAATTTTAAATTAATTATTTCGCTTACACAAATTTTAATGCTGTTATCCTATGGCAAAATTTTAAGTATAACCTAAACCATGTTTCTAGGTTATCCCACATCAAGATTTTAGTTAACCCTATGGTATTTCTCTAAATTCATACTCCACGGACCTGAAGCCCGCTCTGATACCAACTGTAACACCCCGGCATCTAATACGCCTGAATGCTACCAAACATCGATTATGTATCATCTAAATACTACAAATAAAAGAAAATTACAGCAAAGGACCAATTGCTAGAACCGAAAATTTCGGCAGCATCTCCTTTGTTTAATCATGATCTCGCGCAACCATAATAGCATAGCAGAATATGACATAATATGAAACATCTAAAACAGCAATAATAAGCGACACGGAAGCAATATAAGTCCACTTTAAGCATCCCAAAGTCATCATTAGCCAAATGAAATGAATAAGGCAATCCTAGCACACATCTAAACCATAAACATCAATGGTATCACATTAAGTTTATTGTCATGACTCCAAATGATTCCATTGTGGAATCAATTGCGTGAACTACGTGGAGATGTGTGACTATTCCCCTTTTCCCTCATGCCGATCTCAAGATACCTAAAAACAACATAAAACACAAGCGTGAGTTCAAAAATCAGCAAAGTGTATTGTAATGGAAAAACAAAGATCAAGTCAACAAACCATCATCACCAATCTCCAAAAGCACATCATAACACAACATGGTTAGCATTCCAAACATCTTTTAAGCATCCATGTACTCATCTCGTGAGCAACTTATAAGTATTCACATCGTCATCTCATAAACATCATCATATACATATTTCATTAATGCAATGCAATGCATATGTCTCCTTGGAAACTCATACCGATATGGTTGAGTGCACACCCGTCGGCATGCACCCTTTTCCCCCTTCCATCCCGAAGATGGAGGGTGCCTATCACTCGCTTCCATTCACCACGGTGGATGGAATCACGATGTAGGTCTTACTCAAGAATATCCCCGGACTAGTCATAACGGTTCTCACCGACCCTCCCGGAATAGTTATGACTTATCTCACCGGCCGGCCATGAAAATATGCCATGTATGCAAAATGGACAACAACGTACACATATATAGGAGTATTGCATATCATCACATGGCATGTAATCCACTTATCAACAATAAGTACATTTAAATCATGGCATAATGGCTTCATATCAAGCAATTCATGTAATTCATGGCAAGACAACATGTTATATATTCCAAATACTATGAAGCACAACTAGCAACACATATAGCATACAATCCACACAACACACTTGCCTTCAATTGCGGGCAACGGAGTGACGAGAGGTTGAGGGCACTCCCGAAGGCACACCACCTGCAAACACGTGCCACACACTCAAATCAAGCCCATAAAACAGTACACATACATCCCACTACCCCGACTTCGATTACAACTCCTAAAATCAGAAAACAACAAATCTGTCCCTTTAGGACAGCAGCCTTCCAAAGGGCATAACTTCTGTTCTAAGACTCCAAATGTAACACCCCGGCATTTAATATGCCCGAATGCTACCAAACATAAGCTAAACAACATCCAAATATCATATTTAACATAAAATTCCAGCAAAGGCGCATAGGCTAAAAACCGAGATTTCGGCAGCACCTCCTTTGTTTTATCATGAATTTAAGGAGCAACAACGATATAGCATTATATGGCAATAAGGGAAACATCTAAAACATCAATAAATAGAGTCTTAACGACAATAAAAAGACTAACATTTAGCACTTAAAGTTCCAAGTGTCAAATGAACAATAAAACTGTCATTAACCAAGCTAAGCCTTAATTTAATGACCATCACACGCAATTTATTATCAATCTAAAAGAATTGACTTGGGGAAACATTAAGGTGAAGCAACATGTGGGCGTGTGTCTATTCCCATTTCCCGCATGCCGTTCTCATGGTACCTAAAACAATAAGAAAAAAACACAAGCGTGAGTTCGAAACTCAGCAAGCATATTGCAATGGACAACAAGAACAACAATATGGCAATAGCATCTCCCTTCATGTAAATCATCTTATTCATAAACACTTAACATTGTCATCATCAATATGTATGAGATGTAATGCAATGCTCATGTCTCCTTGGAAACTCATACCGGTATGGTTGAGTACACACCTTCCCCCCTTCCATCCCGAAGATGGAGGGTGCCTACTCATCGCTTCCATTCACCACGTGGATGGAATCACGATGTAGATCTTACTCAATGGCGTTCCGGACTAGTCATAACTTTCTCACCGACCTTGCCGGACTAGTTATGACTTTCTCACCGCCCTCGCCCTATCTCATGTCATGCATGCAACTATGCCAATTATCATATTTCACATGTACATAAACATATGGCATCTCATCATGACAAATATTAACACATGGCATCGAATCATGATAATCATACTCAATATATCATTGGAAAACAGCAAGCATGGCAAGTGATCATAGCAAGTAATCAATCTTTCATCTAATCTCCACAAGCAACCTACAATTCCGCTATTCATTACAACACACTTGCCTCAACCGTGGGCGACGGGATTGTGGGAAGTAGAGGGCACCCCCGGGGTCACACCACCTGCACAACGGCATCACATACTCTCAATAATGCCCACAAAACAGTACACAAATCCCCATCTCACCCGACATTGCCCGCTACTCGCAAAACCTAAAATAGAGGTTCTGTCCCGGCGGGACAGCAGCCTTGAAAAGGCCATAACTTGAGTTCTGGGACACCAAATCGATTAAACGAGTACACCATCGCGAAGCTTAAGAAATTTCCTACCTTTTTATAGTTATACGGAAAGACTGATTCGGACTGTAAAATTGTTTAATCTACAGATTACTACGATCTGTTCTAATTGCGTTACAGATTTTAACACGCTCGGTAAAACGGCCATAACTTTCAAACGGCTGATCAGATTTTAACGTGCTTTATGTCCACGGAAAGATAATTAAATTATCTACAACTTATTTTAAGTCCGTACGGACAGATTCGGATTCTAAGTCGACGAAAACTCGAACCCTAGCCCGACTGCTCAATCTGCCCGAAAACAGAAATGTGGCAACGTCTAGATCTAACCCAAAGAACTCCAACCCAGCACCACCAATTGATCTAAAAACTTCATAAACACCCTAAGAACAGTACCTAGATCAAACCCAAGGATCCCCATGATCATACCTTTGCCCAACGAACGAATCTCCAATAGATCTCCTCGCGGATCGCTCCTCGCTCCACGCTCCTCGCTCCTCGCTCCAACGGATGGATCCACAAGGTGCAGAGGTGTGGAGACCACCCTAGGGCAGCAAGGGAGTGGAGGAGAGGTGGTGGAGAGGTGGGGCAATGGAGGAGAGCAAGGGGGAGGCGCAAGGCTCAAAGGGAAGGGGCGGCTAGGGCTTGGCAAGTGGGGGGAGGTGAGGGGGGCGCACCAAGGCCTCAAGGGGCGCAAAGGCAGCAGGGTGGACGCCCCAAAGGGGCAGGAAACCCCTTTACCAGCCCCACACCCAATTCTAGTCCGTTACGGAGACCTAATCCATCCCACCAAAGCCCACCAAGGCCCAAAACTCCCCCGGGAAGGCCCAAAACCCCGAAAACGGCCCGGAAAAGCTATTAACCTCCATAACCTATAATTTTAACCTTAATTCCACATTTCATACTGTTTTTAACCATATCAAGCACGTAAAATAAAGTTATGACACTCCGTGGTGTCACATTCTTCCCCCCTTCAACAGGATTCGACCTCGAATCTAAACGCACCAACACGCAACCCAGCAAAACCGAAGATAGCTAGGTTTTCACATCACATACCTGAGGTGAAAAGCTCGGGATATTTCTCACGCATACGAGACTCCAGCTCCCAAGTTGCCTCTCTCTCGGTCTGATGTGACCACAACACTTTAACGAACTTGAGCGTCCGGTTCTTCATCACTCGCTCCGAAGTCCCTGAATTTCCACAGGACGGGACTCGAAGGTGAGGTCCTGCTCAAGTACTAATGGTTCCAACGGAACCACCAACTCCGGATCATGCAAGTATTTCCTCAACATCGAGACATGGAACACATTATGCACACCTTGCATAGCTTCCGGTAGCTCCAGACGATAGGCCAACCTACCAACTCGGGCGATGATAGGAAAAGGCCCAACATACCTTGGACTGAGCTTTCCTTTGGTGCCAAAACGCACCACACCCTTGGTGGGAGATACTCGCAAGAGTACGCTATCACCCACCTCAAACTCCAAGTCTCGCCGCCTCACATCAGCCTGGCTCTTACATGCGCTCTGCTTCATGCGAGAAGGTTCTGCCGTACCTCCGCCACGCGATCAACAGTCTGCTGAACCCAATCCGGTCCAAGAACTGCTCTCTCGCCCACTACATCCCAACAAAGTGGCGATCTGCACTTCCGGCCATATAGTACCTCATAAGGAGCAGCCCGGATGCTAGAATGATAGCTGTTATTATAAGCAAACTCCGCAAGAGGCAAATCATCCTCCCAGCTACCTTTCCAAGCCATCACACAGGCCCTGAGCATGTCTTCCAACGTCTGGATGGTACGCTCAGACTGCCCATCCGTCTGAGGGTGAAAAGCGGTACTAAGGCGAAGCTGCGTACCCAAAGCACTCTGCAAACTCTCCCCGAACTTGGAGACGAACTTCGCATCCCGATCAGAAATAATGGTCTTAGGTACACCATGCAGTCTCACAATCCCCCGCACATAGATGGGAGCCAACTCGCTCACAGAATTGGTCGTGCGGATAGGAATGAAATGCGCAGACTTGCTGAGACGGTCCACCACAACCCAAACAGCATCCTTCCCTCATGGAGAACGAGGTAGACCAACCACGAAATCCATGGAGATGTCATCCCATGGCCACACAGGAATCTCCAATGGCTGCAACAGACCGGCGGGACGCTTATGCTCAGCTTTGATCTTCTGACAGATCCCACAAGACGCCACATACTTGGCAATATCCACTCTCATCCTTTTCCACCGTAAATTCTTCTTCAAGTCCTCTGTACATCTTGGTCTCCCGGGATGGACCGTGTATGCAGTGTGATGAGCTTCTTTCAGAATGTCTTCTTTCACTTGAGATTTACGAGGCACGCCTGACGGCCCTGAAACCTCGTAACTCCCGCATCATCAATGGTAAAGTCTCCGGACTTGCCATCCTCCAGTGTTTCCTGCTTTCTTTGGAGCAAACGGTCATCTTCTTTGTGCCTCCCGCGCTCGGGAATCGCCGACTCAAGAATCAATCGAAGTTTCAGCTTGCACGGTCCCCATAAGCGATAGGAGACCCCCAAACGCTCAAAATCAGCAACAAGACAATCAACAATAGGGGCATTGTCTTGCGGTAGCGTCGGCCACAACATTTGCCTTCCCCGGTTGATACTGGATAGTAAGGTTATAATCCTTTATCAATTCTAGCCACCTCCTCTGCCTCAAGTTCAAATCTTTCTGAGTAAAGATGTACTTGAGGCTCTTGTGATCAGTGAAAATGTCACAAGACTCGCCGTCTGAGTAATGCCTCCATATCTTCAATGCAAACACCACGGCGGCTAGCTCAAGATCATGCGTGGGATAGTTACGCTCGTGCTTTTCAAGCGCCTCGACGCATAAGCAATCACCTTGCCCTCTTGCATGAGCACACACCCAAGTCCCAACCGAGAAGCATCGTAATACACCGTGAAGCGCTTCCCGGCTCGGGAAGGGTAAGAACGAGGAGCGATCCACTAATTTCTCCTTCATAGTGTAGAAACTGTGCTCACACTCTGCGATCCACTGAATTTCATCCCTTCGAGTCACCGCGAAAGTGGCTTGGCAATGATAGAGAAATCCTGCACGAAACGCCGATAGTAGCCAGCCAACCCAAGGAAACTACGCACCTCTTTGACATTGGAAGGCCTCTTCCAATCCAAAACTCTTGAGACTTTGCTAGGATCTCTGAGATATGCCCTCTGGATTGATGATGTGGCCAAGAAAACCCACTTCAAATCCGTAACTCGCACTTTTTCAGCTTAGCAAAGAACTGATTTTCCCTCAAGGTGCTCGGCACAAGCCTCGGATGTCGCTCATGCTCCTCTTCCGATTTAGAGTAAACTGAATGTCATCGATGAACACTACCACAAACTCATCAAGATATTTGTGTAGCATACTGTTCATCGCCTCCATAAAGACAAAGAGAGCATTAGTTAGTCCAAAAGACATAACTTTAAATTCATAATGCCCATACCTAGTGGAGAAAGCGATCTTCTCAATGTCCTGCTCCCTCACACGGATCTGATTGTACCGATCAAGATCAATCTTGGAGAACACCTTTGCTCCCTTGATTGGTCAAACAGATCCTCGATGCGAGGCAAAGGATACTTGTTCTTGACTGTCACTTGATTAAGAGCACGATAATCAATGCACATACGCCAACTTCCATCCTTCTTCGAGACGAAGAGGACGGTGCTCCCCATGGTGAAACGCTACGCCCGAATGAAGCCCTTGGCCAACAGATCCTCCAACTACTTCTTCAACTCGTCTTGAAAAGGACGAGCCAAGCGGTATGGAGAGATAGAAATAGGTCGAGTGCCGTGAACAAGATCAATACGAAACTCCACATTCCTCACAGGAGGTAGACCAGCAACTCGTCAGGAACACATCAACGAACTCCTTCACTACAGAAATCTCCTCAATGGGAATCGAGGAAGATGGTTTCTCGAGACAAAGTCATGAGGAAACCCAACAGCCTCAAACGCCGACCGTAAAACAAACTAGTCAAAGCAAAGACGGAATCGAGGGTATACCACCCTGAAAGGTCAACTCTTCCCGGACGGGCCTGCAAGGCAACAGCTGTCTTCCAAAAACAACAGATCTTAGCACGGTCGATGCAGCCAACATGCCCAAAATGACATCAAAAGGAGCCAACTGGATCACCATGAGATTGGCAAAGAAAACCTCATCATCAATGGCAATGGTGCAACCAGGGCAAACCAAAGAACTAGCAATCAACCCCTAGGAGAACTGACTAACACGGACTCGAGAAATTACTGAACTCCCAACTTAGCTCTACTAGCAAACTCCGACGACACAAAAGAATAGGATGCTCCGAATCAAACAGAACAAAGGCATCAATGGAATCCACGAGCAGAGTACACGAAACCACCTCTGGATGCCCGGTGACTCGGTCGGCAAAGCGTACACTCTGGTGGCGCCGGGACGTATGAGCCCCGACTCGGTGATGCCCCATCAAGGCTGGGGCGGAGGAGGCAATCGAGGAGGAAGCAGGCCAGCTGCGGGCACCGACGCTGGCCGTGGCGGCCACGCAAAGGGCGGCTGAGAAACAGGGGCAGCCATCATGTGCACCGATCCTCCTGGAAGACGCCGGCCGGAGTGGGAGGAGAAGGCACCGTCTCACTTGATGATGCTCTTGGGATTCATCCGTGAGACTCGTCCCATGTGGCTGGGCTTGCCACAGTGGTTGCAACTCCGGTCCAACCACACTCTGAAGCACGGTGCTCACCACCGCACTTGAAACACTTCATGCCCTGCCCGGGCACAGACGAACAACCGCTCGCGAAGAAGGCATCAAGCGGCCCCATTTTAGCCCACGAGGAGGAGCCTGTCCCCTTGAACTTCTTGAAGGTGGGTCGCTGAGAAGACCCACCTCCTCCACCAAAGGTCCTCTTCGGCCCCGCTTTGGGCCGCAGAACCCTGAACCGCCGGGTTTGCTTATCCGGGAGAGCTCCAACTCGAGCTCCATGCCCTTCGCTGCTTCCACCACGGAGCGAGAAGTCACGAGGACAATCGCCCCATGACAACTCTGAACTCCTGGTTGAGGCCCCTACGGAACCTCCTCGCCTTCTCCCTGTCGTCGGTGCCACGGCCGCACGGCGCACCACGCCGTTGAACTCCACCTCATACTCTGCCACCGACCTCTTTCCTGGGAAAGAGTCGCCGAGTATGCTCCATCCTCTCAAGGAAAGACTCGGGTAGAACTTGGCTCGAGGCGAGCCACAAAGTCCTCCTGTGTGGATCGACCAAGATCGTGGGTTCTAGCGGCGGAACCCCTTCCCACCAGATATCGGCTTGGCCTTTCACCTGAAAGGCCACAAAGCGAGCCCTCTGGACCGAGGTCAATTCTAGGACCTCAAAGCGCCTTTCCATGTACCGCAGCCAATCTGCGGTGGATCGGCGTGCCGCTCCGTCAAAAGTGTCAAGGCGGAGGGTCATCCACTCTCGGAGACTCATCCTCGGCTCCGTGGCGAGGACAAAAGCGGGGCCCAGCTGCAGGAGGCACCACAGCGAGGGGCTGCCATGGCTGCTAGCGCGGCTCTGAATCTCCTCTGCAGAGCCTGAACTAAATCATCATTGGCGGCGGGCACCCCGCCCAGGCAGCTGGAAGCTCCTCTGAGCTAGTCCACGAGCATTGAGCGAACGCTACCCTCAAAGCAGACTCCTCAACTCCCTGGGAGCCTCGCCCCTGGCCTCCACGGCCTCGGCGTCCACGGCCTCTACCCCTCGGCATGGCTGCTTCAGACAGACAACCATCCAAACACAAAAACATAAACACAACATCACACAACCAAGAACATAGATCAAACATCATCATAGCATAGTCTTCATCAAATAATTAAGCGCAATGCAATAATGAACCAAGACCCCATCCTCTTTGTGCAACCAAGTGTGTCAAATTTTAGATTAGTTATACCACTTTTGCAAGTTTTAATGTTGCTATCCTATAACAAAGTTTTAGTTAGAACCTAAGCCATGTTTCTAAGTTATTCCACATTATATTTTAGTTGCAACTTAAGGTATAACACTAAAATACTTATTCCAAGGACCTACTGACCAGCTCGATACCAATCAGTAACACCAGGCATTTAATATGCCCGAATGCTACCAAACATAAGCTAAACAACATCCAAATATCATATTTAACATAAAATTCCAGCAAAGGCGCATAGGCTAAAAACCGAGATTTCGGCAGCACCTCCTTTGTTTTATCATGAATTTAAGGAGCAACAACGATATAGCATTATATGGCAATAAGGGAAACATCAAAAACAGCAATAAATAGAGTCTTAACGACAATAAAAAGACTAACATTTAGCACTTAAAGTTCCAAGTGTCAAACGAACAATAAAACTCTCATTAACCAAGCTAAGCCTTAATTTAATGACCATCACACGCAATTTATTATCAATCTAAAAGAATTGACTTGCGGAAACATTAAGGTGAAGCAACGGGTGGGCGTGTGTCTATTCCCTTTTCCGCATGCCGTTCTCATGGTACCTAAAACAATAAGAAAAAAACACAAGCGTGAGTTCGAAACTCAGCAAGCATATTGCAATGGACAACAAGAACAACAATATGGCAATAGCATCTCCCTTCATGTAAATCATCTTATTCATAAACACTTAACATTGTCATCATCAATATGTATGAGCTGTAATGCAATGCTCATGTCTCCTTGGAAACTCATACCGGTATGGTTGAGTACACACCCGTCGGTGTGCACCCTTTTCCCCCCTTCCATCCCGAAGATGGAGGGTGCCTACTCATCGCTTCCATTCACCACGTGGATGGAATCACGATGTAGGTCTTACTCAATGGCGTTCGGGACTAGTCATAACTTTCTCACCGACCTTGCCGGACTAGTTATGACTTTCTCACCGCCCTCGCCCTATCGCATGTCATGCATGCAACTATGCCAATTATCATATTTCACATGTACATAAACATATGGCATCTCATCATGACAAATATTAACACATGGCATCGAATCATGATAATCATACTCAATATATCATTGGAAAACAGCAAGCATGGCAAGTGATCATAGCAAGTAATCAATCTTTCATCTAATCTCCACAAGCAACCTACAATTCCGCTATTCATTACAACACACTTGCCTCAACCGTGGGCGACGGGATTGTGGGAAGTAGAGGGCACCTCCGGGGTCACACCACCTGCACAACGGCATCACATACTCTCAATAATGCCCACAAAACAGTACACAAATCCCCATCTCACCCGACATTGCCCGCTACTCGCAAAACCTAAAACAGAGGTTCTGTCCCGGCGGGACAGCAGCCTTGCAAAGGCCATAACTTGAGTTCTGGGACTCCAAATCGATTAAACGAGTACACCATCGCGAAGCTTAGGAAATTTCCTACCTTTTTCTAGTTATAGGAAAGACTGATTCGGACTCTAAAATTGTTTAATCTACAGATTACTACGATCTGTTCTAATTTCGTCACAGATTTTAACACGCTCGGTAAAACGGCCATAACTTTCAAACGGCTGATCGGATTTTAACGTGCTTTATGTCCACGGAAAGATAATTAAATTATCTACAACTTATTTTAAGTCCGTACGGACAGATTCGGAATATAAATCGACGAAAACTCGAACCCTAGCCCGACTGCTCAATCTGCCCGAAAATAGAAACGTGGCAACGTCTAGATCTAACCCAAAGAACTCCAACCCAGCACCACCAATTGATCTAAAAACTTCATAAACACCCTAAGAACAGTACCTAGATAAAACCCAAGGATCCCCATGATCATACCTTTGCCCAACGAACGAATCTCCAATAGATCTCCTCGCGGATCGCTCCTCGCTCCAACGGATGGATCCACAATGTGCAGAGGTGTGGAGACCACCCTAGGGCAGCAAGGGGGTGGAGGAGAGGTGGTGGAGAGGTGGGGCAATGGAGGAGAGCAAGGGGGAGGCGCAAGGCTCAAATGGAAGGGGCGGCTAGGGCTTGGCAAGTGGGGGGAGGTGAGGGGGGCGCACCAAGGCCTCAAGGGGCGCAAAGGCAGCAGGGTGGACGCCCCAAAGGGGCATGGAAACCCCTTTTACCAGCCCCCACACCAAATTCTAGTCCGTTACGGAGACCTAATCCATCCCACCAAAGCCCACCATGGCCCAAAACTCCCCCGGGAAGGCCCAAAACCCCGAAAACGGCCCGGAAACGGCCCGAAAAAGCTATTAACCTCCATAACCTATAATTTTAACCTTAATTCCACATTTCATACTGTTTTTAACCATATCAAGCACGTAAAATAAAGTTATGACACTCCGTGGTGTCACACCAAATTGATTAAAGGAGTACACCATCGCGAAGCTTAGGAAATTTCCTAGCTTTTCCTAAGTATTGAGAAAAGCCAGATCGGCCTCTAAAATTGTTTAATCTAACGTTGAACACGAACTGTCCCAATCTCGTCACAGATTTGACAGCGCTCGGTAAAACAGCCATAACTACCGAACGGCTGGGTGGAATTTCGACTTCTTGTACTCCAATGAAAGATAATTCAATTATCTACAACTTTCTCAACAGGCGGCCATCCAAATTCGGACTCTAAATTAGTTTAATCTAATGTTGAACACAGACTGTCCCAACCTCGTCACAGATTGGACAGTGCCCACCAAAACGGCCATAACTTTCATACCGTAACTCCAAAAATTCTCAAAAAAATACACAAAATAGGCCTTGACGACACCTACAACTTCTTCAACAGGAGGTCGGCCAAATTCCGAATCTAAAATTGCGAAATAGCACCCCCTAAAACGCATTCCAAATCTGCCCGAAACTGAGTACAATACAAACTCTAGTTCTTTTCAGATCTACTCCATGGCAGCACATCCTCTTGATCTAAAAACTCCAAATCTACCATGAGAACAGCACCTAGACCTTCCCCAAGGTTTCCCCATGGACATACCATAGTCCGACGAACGACGAACACGAAGAATGTCTCTCGATCACCCGATCTCGCTCCCACGCGCCAAATCCTTCGGGATCCCTCGTCGCGGTTCTTCCAAACAGCGAGGGCAGCACGTAGACGTGTCGTGGCAGCGAGGGGAGGGGTTGGATCACAGCCAAGGTCTGTGGCTAAAGGTGGAGGCGCCACAAGGGGAAGGAGATGGGGCAGCTAGGAGGGGAGGGAGTGGGGCGGCGGCTTGGGGACGAGAGCAAGGGGGTAGGGCGCCCTAGGGCATGGGAAGGGGGTGCATGGGCAGGTGTTTGGTGCCCCCCTCCCCCACATGGGCTAATAACTCCCCCCTTTGGCCCAAGTGGGTTCCCCCCAAAGGCCCAATTCGCCCCGGAAAGGCCCAGACTCCCGAAATCGGCCCGGAAACGCGATTAACTGCATACCGTAAAGTTTTAATCTCCCAATTCACATTTTATAATGTCACACCATTTCGTAGTGTCACATTCTCCCCCCCTTCAACTGGATTCGACCTCGAATCCGAAGGACACCAAAAACAACTACCAAGTCCCCAAGGGACAAAGGGCTTCTCAGCCGCAAAGGCTCCATCAACCCAAAACGCTCGAATCCTCACGACAAACATTTCGCACTTCTATCACAACCAACCTGACTACCACACTCCATCAAAATCAATCATGACTCATAATCCCATCTCTTCCAATTATTTGACACTTTTCACAAAGAATCAAAATTAACTAATGTCAGCTTCGTACATAGCCTTCATCGAGAAAACTTTTCTTTTCTTCCACAAACCACGCTACACTTTCATTCTACCCCCTCCCAGGCATAACACACACCAGGGACAACTAGCTACGACAAAGTTCACGACAGATCACTATATTTCAAATTATCATCACTTTTTAACAATCCAACCATATTCTCAACAAGGTTTGGACCGACAACACCAACTTCCAACATGACCACCCTTCGAACCACAACCAAAGTTCTACGCCTAGCCCAAGGTAGAGCTGTAAATTCTTACCAAACCTCAACTGGTTCTTTTCCTATGAGGGTCTCGCCCTCACACTTTCTCACTCAAAGACTACCAAACCCATGAGTATAATCCTCCATTATGCTCAACAATTCCATAGACATTTCTATTCACATCTCAAACGAGAATGCCAACAAAGAGCAACTCCCTTAGTCGGATGAACCACATTCATCAACTCGAACCCAAAACACAACAAATCACTTGCAACAAAGGTTTGACAACCTCGAAAGATCACTTGATCGCTTTTCCTAAGTCAAGTCGCAAAGGAAGAACTCCAATCTGAAATCAATGCGATACATCTCGCATCGGGGACCACTCAAACAAAAAGAGAGACTCCACACAATTCTTTGTCAGAAATTCTCAACAATCAATGACAACTCGACTCACTTTCACCACAGCCAAGCATCTCATAAAAACAACATTGTGGAAGAGAAAACCGATTCTCAAATCAATCGAAACAATCCACAACCGCCATAATAACTCTCAAGGAAACAAGGAAACCCAATCCTCTTACAACAAAGCCAAATGCCAGGAACTCTTCACTCTTTCTTTTCATGCTAAAGAGCAAATGGAAATCTAGATTCATGACATGAAACCAAGCTTTTCGAGAGCACTCCGGATTAGTCATATTTCCCTATATGACTTACTCACCGACCTGGCTCAATGACTCTTTTATCAATAGACATCTATAAATGATGTCATGTTTCCTTTTCACCATTCATTTATCATGTACAACGCTACCAAATAGTCATTCACAAGACAACTTCTTCCTCTGCATCACATGATTAAAACTTGGATAGCATCGATGATTGCGCCAAATCATAAAACTATGAGGGGAACACCATTAACAGGAAAACACCACATCATACATAACCCGTCGACAATTGAAAGCCAAATTTGTAAAGCATCGTGTTTTAACCAAAATTAACATTTTGAAAGAGAACATCAATTCTCAAAGAGAAATGGGAGACTCATTTTCCCAAAATGAGAACACTTCACCAACCCGAATCACTTATAAACATTCATAAAATCCACCCTTGTGAAACACTTTGCAAACACCGCACATATTTTCCAAATAAAGCCAACTCTAATCACAATAGAGTTACAAGTTAAGTGCCTAACTCTAGGGTTTCCAACACAACCTACCATGTCCATTTACTTCCTTTGCATATGGTTTCCAAAGATAATTCAATTGAACACAAAAGAGCGCGATCCACTCAAAACTTTTGGGTAAAAGTCCATACTCATAGCATAAATTAAACAAATGGGCCAAAGTCCATGTTTGGCACCAATCACTACAAGTTTAGGGAAACTCTGAAATACAACAGAAGGAACACTTCGACCAAAAGCATCCAACCAAAATAGCAACAACCAAACAGTCCAAAAGTTTTAAACACCAGTTCAACAAAGATACAACCACCTCTTGTGTTGCACTATGCTTTCCATTAAAGACTTCCGTAATCACTACTTACTCCTTAAGGAGACCCATCATAATTGAACCAAAAACTAAATGACAAATTCTTTCACCAATTACCTTTCCCAACACTTATAAATACGGTTTATGATGCTTATCAAAAATACACCCAACCAGGATTTACCTCATCCTGATCACCACAGACAAACCCATCATATAACATCATTTTCTCACTTTTAAACATAATACTTCAACAGATACTTAAGCATGATCAACCTATCAATTGTATAATATCCGTACGTCAGCTTTTCGACAATCAAAACTTATTCAGTTAATCAATGACTTCAACAAGTAAATATTATCTCTACAAGACAAAATTCGTAAGTAGAATTTTACAACATACATTCATTAAGAATAGAATCCTTCATCAGGTTAATTGTCCAAGATTCACTCCATCTCAACATGTTACGTTTTCCCCCCATTTTTTAACCATGATTTTTCAACAAGTAATTTAAACAGTTACTACCACTACTCAGTCATTGATATCAATAATTTGCATAATCCTAAAGACAACCGCATTGCTTTTAGTTACCCTATCCATAGGTTATAATAAAGTTGCCACTACACAACATTCTCCAACTATTAAAATAAATTTAATGAGTTAGACCATCCAACGCTCTTAACAACATCATCACATAACATATCTATGTCTTCCCAAATGACACTTGTATTAGCATTTCAAGAACACAACTGTGTACTTCCAACTATACTAAAAATTTGCAACAACATGAATAACAATTCTATTCAACTTGCAAGTTAAGGTCACCAACCAGCGCAGTTAAATTTCTGTACTAACATATTAAGTTACAACAGCTTTAAACCAGCTTTAAACAACCAACCAGGTTTCTATAACAATGTTAATAGTCTACATCATCTCGATATCCCAACTGCGCAACAAGATTTTAGAGTTTCAGACATTGTCAATGGTCATGTGCATTTAAAACAAAGCAATAGATTCTAAGCATGCACATTGACACCTTTATTCATTCTCGCTACAGACTAATCTACAATTCAAGACGTTTATTTAATCTTAAGCTTAAGATAACAACCACATTGGATTGATTCAACTCACAATTTAACCTAAGAGTACATCATTTCCATAAACCACATTATTACACACCACTTAACATGCTAAACAACAATTCTCACTATTAACAAATAACTTCAGTCAAAAGACTACTTACTCTGATTACAGCATTTTCTTTTAAAACTCAACCAAGATTCACAAAGAAACTTGTCTCACATAAATTGCAATGGGGCATGACTCACACTTGACCATGCAAAAGACCTCCAAAACACATTTCGATCTTAAAGACTCTCATAGGAGGGAACCAAGCGATCAAGAAACCTTTGCGGTCAAAGGCACAAAACATAAATCGACACATCTTAAATTTTTGCACACAACTTCAAGAACCTCTTTTAAACTCAGAGTAAGACACGCAAGAACAAAATGATACTTTTCTTTGCAAGGCAACCGACAAAACCGACGTCAAAGCCAAAAGTTGCTACCAAACGACACGCACACAAAACTCTTCTTCTTCGTCTTCAATCAAAGAAGACAAAACCACAAACCGCCTACGGAACAATCTGCGAAAAGATCCAATACTAAACACTTTTCTTTTGATTTCACTCAAATAAAACCAAATAAAACCGACTAAAACCGATCGTCAGAACAGTAGTCCACCACCAATCTCTTCTTTTTGACTCCAATCAACTACCCAAACTGCGATAGAAAAGGTAAGCATTCTTTCCCCACAAGGGTTAATAGTTCTTCGGTGATGGCTTTAATCGACCATACCGTCAAACCACAACCTTACTATAAACAAAAAGGTGACCAAAACCCTTCGGCACCACAACCCCACTTTATCACAATAACATAAGCAATTCAATCAATTATCTCATATACATAGCAGCATACTTTATCACATAAAACATTCAACATCAAGGCTTAAATATAACATTTAAGCGTAAACAAACGATACCCATACCCATTCCTCTCATGCATCGATTGTGTGTCAAATTTTAAATTAATTATTTCACTTACACAAATTTTAATGCTGCTATCCTATGGCAAAATTTTAAGTATAACCTAAACCATGTTTCTATGTTATCCCACATCAAGATTTTAGTTAACCCTATGGTATTTCTCTAAATTCATACTCCACGGACCTGAAGCCCATTCTGATACCAACTGTAACACCCCGGCATCTAATACACCTGAATGCTACCAAACATCGATTATGTATCATCTAAATACTACAAATAAAAGAAAATTACAGCAAAGGACCAATTGCTAGAACCAAAAATTTCGGCAGCATCTCCTTTGTTTAATCATGATCTCGCGCAACCATAATAGCATAGCAGAATATGACATAATATGAAACATCTAAAACAGCAATAATAAGCGACACGGAAGCAATATAAGTCCACTTTAAGCATCCCAAAGTCATCATTAGCCAAATGAAACGAATAAGGCAATCCTAGCACACATCTAAACCATAAACATCAATGGTATCACATTAAGTTTATTGTCATGACTCCAAATGATTCCATTGTGGAATCAATTGCGTGAACTACGTGGAGATGTGTGACTATTCCCCTTTTCCCTCATGCCGATCTCAAGATACCTAAAAACAACATAAAACACAAGCGTGAGTTCAAAACTCAGCAAAGTGTATTGTAATGGAAAAACAAAGATCAAGTCAACAAACCATCATCACCAATCTCCAAAAGCACATCATAACACAACATGGTTAGCATACCAAACATCTTTTAAGCATCCATGTACTCATCTCGTGAGCAACTCATAAGTATTCACATCGTCATCTCATAAACATCATCATATACATATTTCATTAATGCAATGCAATGCACATGTCTCCTTGGAAACTCATACCGGTATGGTTGAGTGCACACCCGTCGGCATGCACCCTTTTCCCCCTTCCATCCCGAAGATGGAGGGTGCCTATCACTCGCTTCCAATCACCACGGTGGATGGAATCACGATGTAGGTCTTACTCAAGAATAGCCCCGGACTAGTCATAACGGTTCTCACCGACCCTCCCGGAATAGTTATGACTTATCTCACCGGCCGGCCATGAAAATATGCCATGTATGCAAAATGGACAACAACGTACACATATATAGGAGTATTGCATATCATCACATGGCATGTAATCCACTTATCAACAATAAGTACATTTAAATCATGGCATAATGGCTTCATATCAAGCAATACATGTAATTCATGGCAAGACAATATGTTATATATTGCAAATACTATGAAGCACAACTAGCAACACATATAGCATACAATCCACACAACACACTTGCCTTCAATTGCGGGCAACGGAGTGACGATAGGTTGAGGGCACTCCCGGAGGCACACCACCTACAAACACGTGCCACACACTCAAATCAAGCCCATAAAATAGTACACATACATCCCACTACCCCGACTTCGCTTACAACTCCTAAAATCAGAAAACAGCAAATCTGTCCCTTTAGGACAGCAGCATTTCAAAGGGCATAACTTCTGTTCTAAGACTCCAAATTGATTAAACGAGTACACCATCGCGAAGCTTAGGAAATTTCCTAGCTTTTCCTAAGTATTGAGAAAAGCCAGATCGGCCTCTAAAATTGTTTAATCTAACGTTGAACACGAATTGTCCCAATCTCGTCACAGATTTGACAGCGCTCGGTAAAACGGCCATAACTACCAAACGGCTCAGTGGAATTTCTACTTCTTGTACTCCAATTAAATATAATTCAATTATCTACAACTTTCTCAACAGGCGGCCGTCCAAATTCGGATTCTAAATTAGTTTAATATAATGTTGAACACAGACTGTCCCAACCTCATCACAGATTGGACAGCGCTCACCAAAACGGCCATAACTTTCATATCGTAACTCCAAAAATTCTCAAAAAAAATACACAAAATAGGCCCTGACGATACCTACAACTTGTTCAACAGGAGGTCGGCCAAATTCCGAGTCTAAAATTGCAAAATCGCACCCCCCTAAAACGTACTCCAAATCTTCCCGAAACTGAGTACAATACGAACTCTAGTTCTTTTCAGATCTACTCCATGGCAGCACGTCCTCTTGATCTAAAAACTCCAAGTCTACCATGAGAACAGCACCTAGACCTTCCCCAAGGTTTCCCCATGGACATACCTTAGTCCGACGAACGACGAACACGAAGAATGTCTCTCGATCACCCGATCTCGCTCCCACGCGCCAAATCCTTCGGGATCCCTCGTCGCGGTTCTTCCAAACAGCGAGGGCAGCACGTAGACGTGTCGTGGCAGAGAGGGGAGGGGTTGGATCACAGCCAAGGTCTATGGCTAAAGGTGGAGGCGCCACAAGGGGAAGGAGATGGGGCAGCTAGGAGGGGAGGGAGTGGGGCGGCGGCTTGGGGAGGAGAGCAAGGGGGTAGGGCGCCCTAGGGCATGGGGAGGGGGCGCATGGGAAGGTGTTTGCTGCCCCCCTCCCCCACATGGGCTAATAACTCCCCCCTTTGGCCCAAGTGGGTTCCCCCCAAAGGCCCAATTCGCCCCGGAAAGGCCCAGACTCCCGAAATCGGCCCGAAAACGCGATTAACTGCATACCGTAAAGTTTTAATCTCCCAATTCACATTTTATAATGTCACACCATTTCATAGTGTCACATTCTCATTGTAGTTCAATAGGCTCATGAGAAACTTAGCCCTCAACAGCTTCCCATCCTATACATGTATTATTATGGACCATCATCAGAAAATATTAATTGTGCTATAGTAAGGCAAAGTATAATAAATAAATAATAGTACTCACAGTGCAAATTGATGGTAATTTTATAACATCCCAAGAGCGCATTGTCGGGACCCCGAATTTGCAAATCCGGACCCTCTGTGTATTCAGCACTAGTCCAGGAACGCGCTAGTGCACACAGTCTTAACATTGGTAAATATCACAATCATACCAATCGATATTAAATAAGTACTTTATTTAAATAGTCAAACTGGTTACTCGACCTTATGGTCAAGTTACAAATATATGCCTCGCAAGGCGAAACTTATTCAGAGAAAAAAAATAATAGCAGCGGAAAATCAAATAACTTCGTGGCGCCATCCAAAGATACCACAGGCAAAGACCAGGCTCGCTTCCTAAGTAGACGGATCCTCTTGGAGTTCCTCCTCCAAAGTGGCGTAATCTCCTCTTCAACTGATATTGTGTTGAGGCAAGGGTGAGTACTTGGTACTCGGCAAGTCATGCATGAGAATGCAAGCTAATATACTATATGCATGGCTTAGTACAAAGGAATAGCTCAAGGTATATTTGCGATGCAAAGATTTGATAAATAATATAAGTAGATTCGGCGGTAGAAATAAGTAAAGCATAAATAACTTTTCAAGAAGTTTATTAAACTTTTTCCCCATCCTAAACCACATTTCCATCATCTTCATTATTAAACCATCCCAACTTTCCAAATCCAAGTTATTTTTGAGAAAATCTAACCCTTGACTGTAATTCCCGAGCGATGTCCAATACCGCGGACACGGCTATTCGAATAGATTCTAAACTCTGCAGAGGTTATGCACTTTACCCACAAGATACAGTCAAACACCACAAAGGCGAGTTCAGTAACAAAGTCTTTGGAGACTTCTAACAATACAAGTGGTCCTCCCGGTTATTGCAAGCACTAACCCTTCACTTCGCTAAGGCGAAGTCTAGGCCAATCAACTGTTAGATGGGTACCTGGCCTCGGCCAGATGCGCTCCCCGTACAACTTACACAAAGGGTGTAGTTGACCTCCTGAGGTCCCACAGGTACGTTATCAGCAACTTAGTCAACTAGGTCCGTCCCATTACAGACATGTGGTTGCACGTTAGACCCAGTTCAAAGGCTTGCAAGGTTAAGTCCTTAGGGTGACCAGGGCAAGACTACCCGAAGAACCAAATCAACACTCCCAACGCCACAACTGGCCCACCTGATTACTCTTGCCACATGCCCCGGTCAAAACTGTTTATCAAACCCCAGTTGATTACCATGCACCACGTGCCATCAACATCACATGATACTTTTCCAAAACAGGTTCAATATATCATTTAAGTCAATATTAACATTTGATTATCCAAAATCATATCATGAGCACGTAGCAGGTCTAAGCAGTGTACTACAACGGTCTAAAACCCATGTTGGCAAATTAATAATGTCCAACTAGTAAACCACAACTAGGGTGACAAAGGGTCATGGCACATACTTAAATAATCAAGGTGTCATACAGCAAATTGGTACTTATCTAACCCCCCATGTTTAAACAAAGTATTTTCTTAATTGAACTAGCATGCAATAGTTTAAATCAAAATAGATTTCGAAATAGGATCAACATGGTCAAAGCACAACTTGCCTTCAAAAAGTACTTGCTCTTGGTCTTGAGTTGGATCCTGAGTCAATACTTCTCCTTCGAATCCTTCCGGCACTTCAACGTCTACTCGTAAAGCGTGCAAATAGCAAATACACAAATAAACAATAGGCAAAAAGTGTCCAAACACCCAAATAAAATCCATAAACAGAGAGAACATAATTTTGTGGATTTTTAGAAACTGGAATAAATCAAATTCGGAGTTAAAAGCATAAAAGTTATGATTATTTAAAGTTTAAATAATCATTTAAATAATTTTGCAGAGAAAAACTTTAGTCCAAAAATTAAATAAAATTCATATTTAGGTAGATCTCAATTTTATACAAATTTAGAAATTTGAATCGCTCAAATCGGAGTTGAAACGCAAAAGTTATAAGCGTTTGAAGTTTGAATCTAAATTTGAATCAATATTTCAAATTAATAAATCATTTCTTTTTTTCGGAAATTAATTATTGCGTCAGCATGGACACGTGGCAGCCTCTGATTGGTTGGCTGACGTCAGTCGGTCCATGGACTCGGTCCACGCTCGGCTCGGGTCTACCGTGGACTCGGTCCACGACTCTACGTGTCGCTGACATGTGGGACCACTCGGATGACGTCATTGCTGACGTCAGCGGGGCTCAGCCCACGGTGCTGACAGGTGGGTCCACCGATGACGTCATGGATGACGTCCGCGGTGCAGCCGGGCCGACACGCGGGCCCCGTGTCGGTGGCCACGCACGCTGCGTCTGGCGACGACGCGTCGGTCCAACTTCCCGACACGTGGCGCCAATCACGACCGTTGGTTTGAAAATCAGCGGCGCGGATTAGATCCAGGGTTAACACGTTGAAACTACTCGTCGATCGTGGGCCGTTCGATTTAGATCGGACGGTCGGATCTAATCCTATAATAACACTACTACGGCGCGTGGCAATTGTGAACCGCTGGATCTTGATCCAGCGGTCCAGATCTAATCGGGTTGGGGACACGTGAACTCACCTCAACCGTCCGATCTGGATCGGCGGTTCCACCGAGCTCGCGAAGTCCAGCGATGGCGCGGCGAGGCTTGGGCACCGGAGACGAAACGACGACGAGCCCGGCGGCGTTCCGGGGTTGCTCGGCGAGATGAATCCTTCCTTGGTGCGTCTCGTCACGGTGGTTCCGGACCTAGGCTCCTTCTCGGCGGAAGGCAGCCAGGGCGGCGAGGCAGGGCAAAAACCGCGGCGGAGTGGCGCTCAACTACGGCGAGCTCGCCGCGAACAAGCAGCGGCGGCTCGAGCGAGATGGCTCGAGAGAGCAGTGCGCAAGGGCGAGGCAACCTCGGGGGCGTCTCACGCTTTAAATAGCCTCGCCGTTCGTGCGAGGCGGAAACCTAATTCTACGGCGGCGGGCGCGGCGGCGAGTCCGGCTCGGACTCGGCGGAGACGACGACGCTCGGCCGTCCACGTGGCACGATCAACGGCCCACGATCACGCTGGCGCGATCGGATCCGGGCGGATACGGCTCGAGCCGTGCAGGCGGATCTCGGCCGTTGGATCTTGATCCAACGGTTGGGATTGATTAGGTTTAGGAGTGGGTTCGGTCGAGTCACGTGGCTCGTCGGACTCGAACTCGAGTCGACTCGGGCTCGATCGGATGAACGATGTAGGCTTCGGTTTGATTTTCCAGCGATTTAATATTTAAAATAATTCCCGATAATTCATTTAATTCATTAAAAATAGCAAAAGACTCTAAAAATTCGGAAAAATTCTTGAAAATACTTTGGATCATTTTGGACTCAAATAAAATATTTCCAACAAAATTTTATTTGAAAAATTAAATTCTTTAATTATTTCAAAATGGAATAAATTCAAATAAATTCCAAATAAATCCAAATAAATTCCAGAAAATTCCAAAAATTCACCAAAGTGCCAAATCACACATGAATTTAAGAAAAGCAAAATTTTGGGGTGTTACAAACCTCCCCCCTTAATAGAATCTCGTCCAGAGATTCGAGGCTCACTCTGAGAATAGGTTTGGAAACTCTTTCCTCAAATCCTCTTCGCGCTCCCAAGTCGCTTCGCTATCTGTATGGTTGCTCCACTGAACTCTATAGAAACGGGTTGACTTGTTTCTAGTTTCTCGATCCATTGTGTCCAGAATCCTCACGGGATGCTCCTTATAAGTCAAATCCTCTTGCAACTCAATTGACTCTAGCGGTGTCTGTTCCTCAGGAACTCGGAGACACTTCTTCAATTGGGACACATGGAATACATCATGCACTCCTGCCAACGACTGTGGCAACTCCAACTGGTAAGCAACTTCGCCTCTGCGACTCAAAATCTTAAATGGTCCAACATAACAGGGTGCGAGTTTCCCTTTGGCATGGAACCTCTTAACTCCCCTGAGAGGCGTAACTCTGAGGTAAACAAAGTCTTCTGGTTCAAAACTCAAGTCTCGGCGACGATTGTCAGCATAACTCTTTTGTCGGGATTGGGCTATCTTCAACCTTTCCCTAATCATAGCGATCTGCTCTTCAGCCTCTTGAAGAATATCAGGTCCAAAGACACGGCGCTCGCCGGTCTCATTCCAATTCAATGGCGTCCGGCGAGTCGACCATACTGATGCCTCAAAAGGTGACATCTGTAAACTAGCCTGATAACTATTGTTGTAACTGAACTCGGCATACGGCAAACTCTTATCCCAAGAGGTAGCATAAGCCAACGCACAAGCTCTCAACATATCCTCCAGAATCTGGTTGACTCTTTCGGTCTGTCCATCCGTCTGTGGATGATAAGGTATCTTGAAGTTCAAAGCGGGTTCCCATGGCTTCATGCAACTTATTCCAGAACCTTGAGGTAAATTGGGTACCTCTGTCCGATACAATCCTCTTTGGCACTCCGTGCAAACAGACAATCTGATCATGTATAATTACGCTAATTTATCTCCCGAGTAAGTGGTCTTCACAGGAATAAAATGGGCTACTTTAGTCAAGCGATCCACTATAACCCATATGGAGTCATAACCCCCTTGAGTCTTCGGCAAACCGGTAATGAAATCCATTCCTATTTCCTCCCACTTCCACTCAGGTATTTTCAACAGCTGTAGCAATCCTGCTGGTCTCTGATGCATTGCCTTGACTCTCTGGCATACGTCGCACAACGCAACATGCTCGGCAACTTCACGTTTCATACTCGGCCACGTAATCTCTCCTTGAGATCCCGATACATCTTGGCGCTTCGGGGTGAATTGAGTACTTGGAGTCATGGGCTTCTTCCAAAATCAGTTGCTTTAACTCCTTTTTGTTAGGCACACAAATCCGATCCTTCATCCATAACGTGCCTTGCTCATCCAACTTGAAGTCCTCTGCCTTGCCTTCTTCCTTGATGGACTTAATCCTGCGGATCTTGTCATCATCCTTTTGTCCTTCTCGAATCTGATCCTCTAGGGTAGGTTTTACTTCTAATGCGGCCAAGAAACCGCTAGGTACAACCTCAATCTTTATTTTCTGAAAGTCCGACATAACTCATCTTGATTTGTGGCTAGCAACATACTCACGGTATGGCTCTTCCGACTCGAGCATCGGCAACTACGTTGGCCTTCCCGGATGGTAATGGATTCCAACATTGTAGTCCTTGATCAACTCCAGCCATCTCCTTTGCCTCATATTCAGATCCGATCGTGAATATGTACTTAAGGCTCTTATGATCCGTATACACTTCACATCTGTTTCCAATCGATAGTGACGCCATATCTTCAAAGCATGCACTACGGCAGCCTAACTCTAGGTCATGTGTCGGATAATTTTCCTCATGCGGCCTCAATCGCCTTGATGCATAAGCGGCGACCTTTCCATTCTGCATCGGCACACATCCAAGTCCTTGGCGCGATGCGTCACAATAAATGTCAAAGCTTTGAGCAACATCCAGAGAACTAACACCGGTCTTGATGTCAATCGCTCCTTTAGCTCCTGAAATCCTTTCTCACATTCAGCGTCCATGCAAACTTCTTTTCCTTCTTCAAGATGCGTAAGAGGTTTCGCAATTGTCGAGAAGCCTTCGATGAAAGCAGCGGTAGTATCCTGCCATTCCAAGGAAACTCCGAATGCAGGTCACGATCTTGGTGCTCCCAATGTAACACAGCCTTCTACTTTGCTTGGATCTCGGCGACTCCTTCTGCGGTCATTACATGTCCAAGGAACTCCACTTTGTCCCTCCAAAAATCACACTTGCTGAACTTGGCGAAAAGTTGCAGTTCCTCGGCTTTTCCAAAACTTCGCCTCAAGTGTTCGGCATGTTCATCCTCTGTCTTGGAGTAGATTAGGATATCGTCTATGAACACGACGACAAACTTGTCCAAATATTCCATGAACACCTTATTCATCATATTCATGAAATAAGTTTGGCGCATTTGTCACCCAAAAGACATAATCGTAAACTCGTAATGTCCATATCTTGGCGAGAATGTAGTCTTGAATATCCTCGATCGGATCTTCAAGCGATGGTATCCCGATTTCAGATCAATCTTGGAGAAAACTCCGGCTCCTTTTAGTTGATCAAACAAATCATCAATCCTGGGTAGCGGATACTTATTCTTCACGGTGACTTCATTGAGTGCACGATAGTCGATGCACATCCTGAAACTCCCGTCCTTCTTCTTGACAAACAAAGCGGTGCTCCCCACGGCGACTAACTTGGTGCGATAAATCCTTTCTCCATCAACTCCTCTAGCTGTTTCTTCATCTCTACCAACTCCTCGGTGGACATCCGATAGGGTCTCTTTGCTATCGGTCTTTGTACAGTACAAGCTCTATCACAAACTCTATGTCCCTGTCTCGCGGCATACCAGGTAGATCTTCAGAAAAACATCTCGGGTACTCATTCACTCTTGAGACATCATCTATGCTGATTGCCTTGGTACTGTTTACCATCAATCGTCCATCTCTAATCTGCGGTGGCTTGAAATTCCACTTTCCTTCCACACGGGCTCTCAATCGAGATAGTCCTTCGCCCACAATCCAATACGGCCTTGTGCTTGGATAACCAATCCATTCCCAATATGACGTCTAAGGTGCAGGTCTCCAAAATTATAAGGTTTGCTAGGAACTCTATTCCATCTATTAGTATTCTCACCCGGAACATCCTACTTTCGTTCGGAGTTCGGAACCAGGGTTTGAACTAAAAGCATGCACTTAAGTCTTGAAATCCCCAAATCATTTCTAGTAGCAAAGCCTTGCGAAACAAGCGAATGCGAAGCTCGAGTCAAACAAAATCAAGCAGGTGTACTGAGTTAACAAGTAACTTACCCGATCTGACGTCCGTAGCATTCAAGTGCGTCTACGGTGACATGATTGACTCGGCCTCTCACCACGATGCTGGGGTGTGGCTCTGATCTTTGGCGTCCTAGCTGGGTGGTTCCTAGATTGAAGCGAATCGAGTCACTCCTGCTGTCTTCTTGGACAAGCTGTTGGCAAAGTGTCTGGCTCGTTGCGATTGTAGCGGCGTCTCCTTTGTTCCTTCTTGTTGCACAGGTAGCGTTTCTAGCGGTGAGGTGCAGTAGTTACGATTGACAGGTCTTTGTCTTTGAGGATGGTGTCCTTGTTGCATTCTGTGGTTGGAATCTGAAGAATTGATTTGGTGCAACTCTCAGCGCCATTATGCGTTCACTGGCGTGATCCTCTTTGTTGCATCCTGCGCTTCTGTTCTCATCCGGTTCCTTGCGCTTGTCCTCAAGAATAAGCGCCTTATTCACCAACTCTTGGAAATCTGGGAAGGTGTGGGTGATCAACCCTACTTGCAATCCTGAGTTAAGTCCCTTCATAAAAGCGAGGCTGCCTGGATTTATCTGTCGCTACATCCTCAGTGCGTGGCGTGCTAGCTGTGTGAACTTGTTCGTAGTCGACCACCGGCTGATTACCTTATTTCAGTGCTCTGAACTCCTCCTTCTTAAGGTCCATGATTCCTTCAGGCACGTGATCTTTGTCGAATGCATTTGTGAACTCTTCCCAAGTGATATCTTGAGGGTTCTCTTGCGTGTACGAAGTTCTCCCACCATTCGGTAATGTTCCTTCCAGTGGTGAGAAACGTAGAGTACCTTCTCATTTCCTATGCATTGAGCTATGTGTAGCTTCCTCTCGATTGATCTTAACCAATCATCGGCCTCTAATGGATTGGCATTCCCAGAGAAAGTGGGTGGGTGAGTTCTCATGAACTCTGATAGTCTTGTATTCTGGCGTTGTCCATGGTTAACTTGATTAGCAGTGGCCTGAGCGGTGACGTGTTGCATTTGTTGCATCATTGCATGCATCAACTGAGTCTGAGCAGCAAGAAATGCTCCAAAATTCTGCATATCAACTGGCGGTGCTGGTGCTCCATCATTGGGGTTTTACGTAGGCGAGAACCACTTCCATTGCCTCCAAAGTTTCCACGGGTGTTCACCATCTGTTGATTTGCTCTAGGTTTAGAGATGAGAGGGAAACGAGAATAGACAAGTAATATGGAACTTATGCGGGGCGAAAGGTGTAACCTTAAGGTCTAACTTTATTATTGATATTAATAACTTGGTATGGTTGCTCACAATGCCGAAGGGCTGTGCAACACATCCTGCACACTCAGCAAACAATGAAAACCAAATCGAGCTAACTCTGGAGTCTAACGCCTAAAGGGTGACTCTTTATTCTATGACGCGACTCGGCGAAGGAGTCTCACTATAGAACCTTATACTCACTCATCGAGAAAACCTCCACGGCCTGGGTACGGGTGCTGTGGCATAGGCGTAACGATCGCCATGTCCAAAGAATCGTGTCCTCTATGGTAGTCGAAGAAGCGGTGTCCTCATCGAGATCTAACTCCTCCGGATCTGGCTCGTGTAGCTCAATCTTGGCCCCTGGGTGGTCCGTACAAGGTCATCTCCAACTCGTCAATCCTTCGTAGAAGGTGTGCCACATACTCTTGAGCTTCCCGCCATCTGTTCTTCTCTGTCGTGATTTCCTTGCGGGCCTTCTGTAGCTCCTTGCTTGTATTATCTAGTACATCCTCCTGGGCGACGACAAATCGTGCCAACTGTGTAACCGTGGCATCCTCATCCTGAATTGCCTTCTGGTCAAGAAGGTTATCGCTGCGCGGATGATAACGGAACACCGTGCTCTCCAACTCTCTGGCGTAGATACTGGTAATGTGCTGCATTGCTCGTCGTGATACTTCTTGGATACCCATCTGCATTGTAGATCTCCTGGCAGTGCAGTGTATTGGGCAATTGCCTGGGCCCCTCTTCCTGGCAGGTACCTCAATCTTCACGTCACAAGCCTTGATCAATCCCGCTTGTCTGATCACTTCCACTTGGTATTGGGGCTTCTCAAAATCTCCGAGAGTTTGTAGCATGTGCCAAAGTTCCGCAGCGTGACCAACTCCCAGATCAACGTAGTTGAACTCTTCCTCCATCTGTCACAAGAGTGCTTTACGTAAGAATTCGGAATTTTTAAATTGTGACAAGGTAAGGGAAAATTTTAGCAAGAGACAAGAAAAGAGAGAAGGGGACAAGTCGAGATGTCATTTCTTGTCTTCACAAATTTTTAGCTTTTAGAAAATAGGTTTTATCCTCACTACGACCATTCTATCTTAGGGTTGAGCCTACGGTCAAGTATGGCTCTGATACCACCTCTGTCGGGACCCCGAATTTGCAAATCCGGACCCTCTGTGTATTCAGCACTAGTCCAGGAACGCGCTAGTGCACACAGTCTTAACATTGGTAAATATCACAATCATACCAATCGATATTAAATAAGTACTTTATTTAAATAGTCAAACTGGTTACTCGACCTTATGGTCAAGTTACAAATATATGCCTCGCAAGGCGAAACTTATTCAGAGAAAAAAATAATAGCAGCGGAAAATCAAATAACTTCGTGGCGCCATCCAGTATACCACAGGCAACTGACTGGGCTCGCTTCCCTAAGTAGACGGATCCTCTTGGAGTTCCTCCTCCAAAGCTGGCGTAATCTCCTCTTCAACTGATATTGTGTTGAGGCAAGGGTGAGTACTTGGTACTCAGCAAGTCATGCACAGAATGCAAGCTAATATACTATATGCATGGCTTAGTACAAAGGAATAGCTCAAGGTATATTTGCAGTAAACAGCATTTGATAAATAATATAAGTAGATTCGAAAGCAGTAGAAATAAGTAAAGCATAAATAACTTTTCAAGAAGTTTAATAAACTTTTTCCCCATCCTAAACCACATTTCCATCATCTTCATTATTAAACCATCCCAACTTTCCAAATCCAAGTTATTTTTGAGAAAATCTAACCCTTGACTGTAATTCCCGAGCGATGTCCAATACCGCGGACACGGCTATTCGAATAGATTCTAAACTCTGCAGAGGTTATGCACTTTACCCACAAGATACAGTCAAACACCACAAAGGCGAGTTCCCGTAACAAAGTCTTTCGGAGACTTCTAACAATACAAGTGGTCCTCCCCGGTTATTGCGCACTAACCCTTCCCTTCGCTAAGGCGAAGTCTAGGCCAATCAACCGTTAGATGGGTACCTGGCCTCACCCCAGACGCTCCCCGCACAACTTACACAAAGGGTGTAGTTGACCTCCCGAGGTCCCACAGTGCGTTATCGACAACTTAGTCAACTAGGTCCGTCCCATTACAGACATGTGGTTGCACGTTAGACCCGATTCAAAGGCTTGCAAGGTTAAGTCCTTAGGGTGACCAGGGCAAGACTACCCGAAGAACCAAATCAACACTCCCAACGCCACAACTGGCCCACCTGATTACTCTTGCCACATGCCCCGGTCAAAACTGTTTATCAAACCCCAGTTGATTACCATGCACCACGTGCCATCAACATCACATGATACTTTTCCAAAACAGGTTCAATATATTATTTAAGTCAATATTAACATTTGATTATCCAAAATCATATCATGAGCACGTAGCAGGTCTAAGCAGTGTACTACAAAGGTCTAAAACCCATGTTGGCAAATTAATAATGTCCAACTAGTAAACCACAACTAGGGTGACAAAGGGTCATGGCACATACTTAAATAATCAAGGTGTCATACAAAGAAATTGGTACTTATCTAACCCCCATGTTTAAACAAAGTATTTTCTTAATTGAACTAGCATGCAATAGTTTAAATCAAAATAGATTTCGAAATAGGATCAACATGGTCAAAGCACAACTTGCCTTCAAAAAGTACTTGCTCTTGGTCTTGACTTGGATCCTGAGTCAATACTTCTCCTTCGAATCCTTCCGGCACTTCAACGTCTACTCGTAAAGCGTGCAAATAGCAAATACACAAATAAAAAATAGGCAAAAAGTGTCCAAACACCCAAATAAAATCCATAAACAGAGAGAACATAATTTTGTGGATTTTTAGAAACTGGAATCGTCAAATTCGGAGTTAAAACGCAAAAGTTATGATTATTTAAAGTTTAAATAATCATTTAAATAATTTTGCAGAGAAAAACTTTATTCCAAAAATTAAATAAAATTCATATTTAGGTAGATCTCAATTTTATACAAATTTAGAAATTTGAATCGCTCAAATCGGAGTTGAAACGCAAAAGTTATAAGCGTTTGAAGTTTGAATCTAAATTTGAATCAATATTTCAAATTAATAAATCATTTCTTTCTTTCGGAAATTAATTATTGCGTCAGCATGGACACGTGGCAGCCTCTGATTGGTTGGCTGACGTCAGTCGGTCCATGGACTCGGTCCACGCTCGGCTCGGGTCTACCATGGACTCGGTCCACGACTCTACGTGTCGCTGACATGTGGGACCACTCGGATGACGTCATTCTTGGCGTCGGCGAGGCTCGACCACGCAGTCGACAGGTGGGTCCACCGATGACGTCATGGATGACGTCACGGTGCAGTCGCTGACACGCGGGCCCCGCGTGTCAGTGGCCACGCACGCGCGCGTACGACGCTGACCGCGTCGGTCCAACTTCCCGACACATGGCGCAATCACGACCGTTGGTTTGAAAATCAACGGCGCGGATTAGATCCAGGGTTAACACGTTCAAACTACTCGTCGATCGTGGGCCGTTCGATTTAGATCGGACGGTCCAGATCTAATCCTATAATAACACTACTACGGCACGCGTGGCAATTGTGAACCGCTGGATCTTGATCCAACGGTCCGCATCTAATCGGGTTGGGGACACGTGAACTCACCTCAACCGTCCAATCTGATCTCGACGGTTCACCGAGCTCGCGAAGTCCAGCGATGGCGCCGGCGAGGCTTGGGCACCGAGACGAACGACGACGAGCCCGACGGGCGCTTCGGGTTGCTCGGCCGAGATGAATCCTTCCTTCGGTGCGTCTCGTCACGGTGGTTCCGACCTGGCTCCTTCTCGGCGGAAGACGACGGACGGCGGCGAGGCAGGCAAAAAACGCGGCGGAGTGGCGCTCAACTACGGCGAGCTCGCGCGGGCAAAGCGGCGACGGCTCGGCGAGATGGCTCGGGAACGGGTGCGCAGGGCGAGGCAACCTCGGGGGCGTCTCACGCTTTAAATAGCCTCGGCGTTCGTGCGAGACGGAAACCTAATTCTACACGGCGGCGGGCGCGGCGGCGAGTCCGGCTCGGACTTCGGCGGAGACGACGACGCCAGCCGATCCGCATTAGCACGATCAACGGCCACGATCACGCGGCGCGATCGGATCCGGGCCGGATACGGCTCGAACTGCACGCAGGCGGATCTCACCGTTGGATCTTGATCCAACGGTTGGGATTGATTAGGTTTATGAGTGGGTTCGGTCGAGTCAACTGGCTCGGTTCGGACTCGAACTCGTGTCTGACTCGGTCTCGTTCGGATGAACAGTAACCGACTCGGTTTGGATTTCCAGCGATTTAATATTTAAAATAATTCCCGATAATTCATTTAATTCATTAAAAATAGCAAAGACTGGAAAAATTCGGAAAAATTCTGGAAAATACTTTGGATCATTTTGGACTCAAATAAAATATTTCCAACAAAATTTTATTTGCAAAATTAAATTCTTTAATTATTTCAAAATGGAATAAATTCAAATAAATTCCAAATAAATCCAAATAAATTCCAGAAAATTCCAAAAATTCACCAAAGTGCCAAATCACACATGAATTTAAGAAAAGCAAAATTTTGGGGTGTTACACGCATGAAGTTGATTACAAAATATCCTGTGATGTCCCTACAAAAGGACACATAGTTACATCTATGTAGACAAAGAAACTTGTTACGTGTAATTTTATAAGCAAGTTACCTGTCTTCTGTTTTTGAAACACATGTCGGTAGCCTTGTGCCAACGAAGTTGCAACTTTTCGAGTGGAAAAGAACAATGGGATACAATCTTAGATATGCACAGTAATCACAAAGTTCAGGGTTATCCAACGGATTCACACATTGTGAAGGCAAAAAGATTCTAGAGTTTTGCAAGCATAGGATACCACGACGACTTACATGACGAGCATCTCGTTTGGCATGTATAACTTCTGAACTAAGCTGCTTAAGAAGTTCGGGAGCTCATTTTTCAAAAGGAACAGTGTCATTTTATTCATGTATACCTGTTGTGATAATGACATGGAAAGTCATCTGAACAAGTCTGCGGTTTCTCTACCAAATGAGAGACCGGATACAATTTGATTGTCGGTGAGGTAAAACGTTGCAAGAAAAAATGTGTTGGTGTGTGGAACTATGCGACGTTGCAACTATTTGTAATTTGCTGGCATCATTTCGACAATCTTGTCATGCAGAGCACTGTTTGTCACGAGAACACCACCCGGAGGGTAGATGATTCTGCGCCCCGTTAGGTCAGCTGCAAGATCCAACGGTTTCCCACTCCATTCACTGATATGTCAATTTACAAGTTACAAAATCACCATGGTTATAATGGCAAATTGATGGAACAAAATGAACATTTCGTGGAGTCTTGTCTTAGCAAGCGAGGTATATACCTGACCTCCAGCTTCTTGCACACAAATTACTCCAACAACATGATCCCAAGCCTATGTCGACACCAGGAAAAGAAAGGATCAGTGTAAACTGAGATAAACAAGCTCTTTAATTGATCATGCAGTACGAGGGGAATTGCAAGCTACTGGGCACCTTGATTAGAGTTTTCACCCGTGCTCGTTGGACAAAAACTAAGGCTCTCCCAGAAGCTACCATTAGATACTTGCACAAGCTATAAAACAGCAACAAGAAGAGCGCATCACAATCACTCATGCACCGATCAATTGGTAATCAATCTAAGATAGTCACTATCAACCTAAGTCAGATACTTTTGTAGGAAATCCTCTCAAAAGTAATATGACAGCAGGACATCACAAGAAAGCAAAAGGATATTTCTCATTTTAGATTATGCTGACAAACCCGTAGTAAACAAAAAACCATAATATCCTTTGACAACTTTTTAGGATTGGGAGAAAATCTGTCAGTACTTGAAATGCATATTGTTGATTCGTTAGCACCATGTTTAAACTGGTTACGAATGTGGACACGCATGTATACATAAGTAGTGTATTGGTAAAATGGAAACTTGAAGTGTAACATACCTGCAGCAGCAAGAAGATAGGAGAAGAATTTTATTCCCATCTCTAGGATCAGATTCATCCATCGTTGAGCTGAAGAGAACAGATAATGGTATCATATTCCAAGTTTGGCTATCAGGAATGCAGAAGCGTGCCATATGTACAACTAAACAGGGATCAACAAAGCATCTCTTCCAAACATCCTGTGCTGTTGTGAACTGGCCAATCTCAACAGACAGGTGCCTAGACCAAGTACCACAGCCTACATGAGACACCATAAGGATGCCATGGCCAGGACAGGCAGCAAGCACTACTACAGACATGCTCATCTGTGTCGGTTTGCAACAGACATTAGTGTCGGTTTTACAACCGACAAAGAAATACCGACAGTAATAACCGTGAATTATCAGTGTCGGTTTAAAAACCGACACAAATAAAATTATTAGTGTCGGTTCTATACACGAACCGATACAAATAGTGACATATCCGTGTCGGTTCTATGTACAAACCGACACAAATATATATTTATCTGTGTCGGTTGTATACACAAACCGACACAAAGATTCACATATCAGTGTCGGCTCGAATCACAAACCGACACAAACATGGACATATCAGTGTCGGTTTACACATCAACTGACACAGATATGTAACTATCAGTGTCGGTTTGACACACGAACCGACAGAAATGTAGTGTCGGTTATAAACACAAACCGACACAATAGGCATATCACTGTCGGTTTGTACTAAAAACCGACACAAATAATTCGACACCAAAAAAAAATAAAAAGCTGTATTTTTGGCTAGCCTCAGGAATACTGCTAGCCATGCCCTCTGGATATCACATTGCATTCCAAATATCAGGTGCATTGAAATGTTACCAACAGTAATATGCAACTAGACCAAATATCAGGTGGAAACAATACATTCAAACCAATACAGAACCAAAAAATTCAAAACATCAAATAAAGCCTGCTTTGATGATAAGAACCTTAGATTTTCTGTCACCAAACTGTCCAAAGGGGAACTCTTTCTGTAGTATTGATGCTCAGGAGAAACAAATGCAGTATCAAACTCCTTCATCACACCTACGTACACAACCCATATTATCTAACAGCTGGAACTATTGCATACAACCCAATGCATAAACCGCAAAGTACAAAACATGGGCAAAGTAGAATATGCAACAAATAATGTCAGATCATTTCACTCAAAAAATATGCGACCATATACTCACAAAATTCACAAGGGATGATATTTCACAACTATTAGTGGACTAAGTACAAAGAAATCTTATAGGAAGACATGATGAATACCACATTTCATAACTTTAAAAAACTAAGATGAAAAGCGTTAGATTTTGGATTAGCAATATATTCTTATCTAGATTGGGCGTGTAATGAGAAAGTAACAGATATAAGCTAATGGGAACGTGACTAATTGGGATGAAAGACTTGCAACGTGAATACCAGTGTTCACCCAAAAGGGAATTTTGCAAAACAAAGCAGACTTGCAATCTTAAGGGTACCTTGAGTATTTCACAGAGCTGTGGAGCCGCTGTAGCATAAATCGACAGGCGCTAATTTGGTTCTTCATTTTCATAAGTCGACAGGCGCTAATCAAAGAATATGGCAGCCAAGAAATCCTGCACTCGTCAAAGTTCATGTTTTATTTAACCAATATAGTATTTTTTCCCCAAACTACAGTCTAGTATAACATATGTATGTAGACTTTGCCTAATGCAAATGTCATTAGATGAGAGAAAATAAGGATATATGAGAGAAGCCATAATGAAAAATTCAGGCATATAGCTGGTTATTAATGCCAATCGCTCTGTCAAGGCCTACAACATACTACACAAATTAAGCTCCCAATAGATTTAAAGAACCTAAAAATTTCCTTTACGTTGTCACTATTTTTCACAGACTTAGATGATGATATATATGCTCTAAAGCACATGTACAGCAAATAATATCTGTTGGTTTAAGATCCACGGTAGCTATCAATAGAAAATCATGACCAGCAGAAAATAACCCCGTGGTTGCTAATATGATAACCTCAATGAAAATCTATTGTTCATTAATTCTTAATCCAAAGGAAAGCTACATGATTCAGCGCGACACAAACTTGAGGTAAAATATCCTAGCACTAACATAGGAATAGGTACTTAACTGTGTAAGACTAATTATGAGCGCACTTTCATTTTTGTCATTCGAACACAACCTCATGTGTATATCCATTCATATAGTAAGCACAATTGAAATGATTGGAACTACCTATATATCCAAAAACATTATGATTCGTTGTTGCATTTGTAGAGGACAGCAAATCGGTCTATATAGAAGCATGGAATAACACATAACCAGTGCATGAAATAACACAAGACTACTTTCGGATCCAAAAGTGCATGAACTTCGTATAAGTACAGAAGACTCCAACGATTGAACATCTTTTCACACTCCATCATCATTTTACATATATCAATCGGAGTGGGATGGAGACACATTATGTTCTAGATGTGTACAGAAGACTGGGTCATTATTGTCAGGATCATGAAACGCGCCACTCTTGCTGATGATTTGACTCATGATGAACCAAGCGAGTTGTCCTTGAATGGCTCTGATTTCAGGTTGTGTTAGTTTTTCCGTAGGCACTTTGAGGCGCTATAAGGGGAAAGAATTAATATAAGAGCTTTAATAGAAATCGTTAGACACGAATCAATTTGTGTTGTTAGCATGACAAACCTCTACATCATTGTCTACAATTGTAGAGCCTAAGAGTACCCGCATGTAATGGCATACAAAATACCCACATAAATTTGTGCCTTGCGATTGTTTGTTACACTGCAAAATAAATAAACTGCAATGTCACAAAATGAGTCTTTTACTACAAATTGAGATACTGGAATAATATGTGCGTACCGGGAAATCAGTACGTATTGAGAAGTGCTTTTGGTATGGGCGGTATTTCGTGGACTTTTGACAGTATCTTTTGAAGGCATTTTGGAATATATTTGTCATGTCCTTGTAAAGCTCTTTATCTTTGTTTAGGGGATCCAGTACAACTATTTTGCTTTTCTCTAGCGTAATGGCAAAGAGTATCCAATGGAATCTACATAAACATGTAATATGCCATACAAAATTAGAGCAAAGATCGCAATAAGAGTAAGGAACAACATCGAGTGATCTAACTAGCTAGCGAACCACTTACTTGAAGTTGTAGGGACAAAGTATCATGTCCTTGTCTTGAAGTTTAATGAAAACCTTATAGATGTAATCCTCGACATCTTTTGGTGTTCTTTGGACTTGAGGTTCGGACACTGTTCCCGGGTCGAGGAATCCCACACGAACTGCTGGGGTTTTTCTTAGTTCAAAAGTTTCGTACCTACATAATAAAGAAGTTTGACATTACATTTATCGATATTAAATTAACGTAGACAACGATTTATGTAGTTCACACTTACAGTGTCCAGCATCTCAAAAGAGACACGTCAAGGGCATCCTGGTAGTACATGTTGTGCAAGTTATCGAATTCAACCAGGAAGTAGCCACCCCCCTCATGGTGAAAATGCTCTTCTTTATAAACTCCACATATCGACTTCGGCAGCACGTCCTGGTTGGACCGCTCTATGTACCACTTGTGCAATCTTTGCATCATCATTGTTAGGGTATTCAACATTTTTTCGGTCACAAGAGGCTTCCCCATCTCGAATTTCAATCTTGCTACAATATCTTGTCCTGTAGACTTCGCCTTGCCCTTACATTGGCTCAGGATAACATCATATTCAGACCTGGCGTCGCCTAAGCTGGTCGACTTGGCTTTCCTACTATGCGATTTCCTTTTAACATTCAGGGTAGATTTTTTTTGGAGGGTTTTCTGCGTAAGATCTATTAGAGGACGCTGAGCTGCTGGTGATGACTGCGGAAGATCTATTGGAGGACACTGAGCTGTTGGTGACGACTGCGGAAGATCTAGTGGAGGACAGGGCGGCAATTGAAGGTCGAGAACAATGTCACGCTTGCGCCACTGAATGAATGTGTGCATGGCACTTCCTAAAGTTGTCACTTCATCATTTCCGGGCATTTCCAACATCATGTCGGTGAATTGCGGAAGTACCGTGTCCACCTCGACCTTTGTGTATCCCGGCGCGATTGGGGAGATGTGCAAAACACCCCCTTCTTGGCACGGATAAGCCATGCCTGTAGCTGCCTGAATAGAGATGTTCATGACAGGAATGTTGAGCTGGCACGGTGTCGGATGTTGTATGTCGTCCACAGGATAGTGGGCTAATAAAGTATCTTCTACTAGTGGTGTCGACGCACAACTGCTGCGATGGCGCGAGGTGCCGGGGATAACAGTGTTCTCGACTTCTACATGGCTCAGGGCTGCTTGCACTTCTCTTTGTACTTGTTCTTGTATGGTGCCATGTAAATCTCGAAGCAGCTCTTGCTTTATTGCTTCTCGTTCACTTTCGAGTTGCCCTTGTTTGGCTCTCTTCCGACTCCTGTAAGAGCTGGCGTGTTCTGGGAATCCCTTGCTCCAAGGTACCTTAGCCCCAACACCTCGTGTCCGACCAGGGTGCTCTTTAGTTCCTATGGCCACGGTAAGTTCATCATTATCCCTATCTGAAACGAAAGTGCCTTGTGTAGCCTGGACGGACAAGTCTTGGACTCTTTTGGAGATCGCTTCATCTTCGTTGTTTTTGAATGATAATCTCCCACCAGACGTGACAGTTGCCCTTGCCAGCACATAGTGTTTGACTCGGTCTGGTAGTCCAAACAAAGGGCTTCTGCTATTGGACTGAATGGACTCTGCTTCTTGCCTCTCCCACTGGGTTATTTTTCCCGCGTATCCACCTGTGCCTAATCTGTGGGGATGAATGTTCTTTCTAGAGATTGCCGCGTGCTCCTCACTTGACTTCTTTGCTGATTCTTGTAACTTCATCGCCACAAACTCATCCCATTGTGGTTCCAATTTCGGATATTTCCCGATGGGACTCAGGTTTTTCTTAACGTATGTGCAATTCAACCGAGTCTTGAAGTTCTTCCAACACGTACCCATGGTCATCAATGCATCCCGGCGCACGAGGTCTTCTGCTTCTTCGTGGAATTCAAAGCTTTGTTTTAGCTCTGTGCAAAGGTCCTCTTTGGTGGCGCGGGGTACTTTATGCCAGTCTTGATAGGTGATTGGCACTTTATCCCTGGCAATATACCCGCAGGTTGACCTGTACTTAGCCGCCGCTACTTTTGGTTCTGTAGGGGACCCAGAATCTGAAACATCCGAGATGGTATGTCGGCCTTCAGGTTTTTTGGTTTGCCAGTCTTGATAGGTGATTGGCACTTTATCTCATTCACAGTATGAACAATAAGATGGACCATGATATCAAAAAATGATGGAGGAAAATACATCTCTAGTTGGCATAGAGTCTTCACCACATCATCTTGCAGTTCACATAGTCCAACGGGATCGATGACCTTCTGTGAAATTGCGTTAAAGAAGAAACATAACCTCATTATTGTCTCTCGGACTTTGTCAGGCAAAATACCTCTAATTGCAACAGGAAGCATTTGTGTCATCATCACATGGCAATCGTGAGACTTCATGCCAGTTAACTTCAAATCTTTCATCGAGACCAGTTTTTTGATGTTTGCGGAATAACCGGACGGAACTTTTACACTATGTAAGCACTTGCAAAGTTCTGTTCTCTCTTTTTTGGATAGAGTGTAGCAAGCTGGGGGAAGATAAACTCGGCCTGACCCGGTGTCTTAAGGATGTAGCTCGGATCTGATTTTCATATCTTCTAAGTCCTTTCGTGACTTGAGTCCATCCTTTGTTTTTCTAGGAATATTCAATAAAAGACCAATCAAGCTGTCACATACATTCTTCTCCACGTGCATGACATCGATGCAATGTCGAACTTCTAAGTCTTTCCAATAGGGCAAGTCCCAAAATACCGATCTCTTCTTCCATGTGGTCTTCTCAGTTCGGGATCTCGAAGTATTATTACTACCTTTTCCAAGTACAACATTAATATCCTTAACCATATCATATACTTCTTCACCACGGCGAGGCCTTGGAGCTAAACCGTTCTCCTTTGTTCTGTCAAACTGTTTCTTCATATTGCGGTAGGGGTGATTCCTTCGTAGGAACCTACGGTGACGCATATACACAGTTTTTCTTGAGTTGTTGAGCCACACACTATTTGTTTCATCCAAGCACTGTGGACAGGCTTTGGCTCCTTTTATAGTACGACCAGATAGGTTACCTAGGCAGGAAAATCATTGATGGTGCAAAACAATAATGCATGTAGAGTGAAGTATTCCCGTTTGTACTCATCCCATACCTGCACACCTTCATTCCACAGTATCAAAATATCTTCCACTAATGGTTGCAGGTATACATCAATATCGTTGCCAGGTTGTCTCGGCCCTTGAATAAGCAGCGACATCATAATGTACTTTCGTTTCATACACAACCAAGGAGGAAGGTTGTAGATACAGAGAGTCACGGGCCAAGTGCTATGAATGCTACTCATATTACCGAAAGGATTCATTCCATCTGTACTCAATCCAAACCTTATATTCCTAGGTTCATTTCCGAAGTTTTTCCTGAAGAGCCTATCGATGGTTCGCCATCGCGAGAATCAGCAGGGTGTCTCAGCTTTCCATCCCTCTTACGCTCTTCTGAGTGCCATCGCAACAATTTGGCGTGCTTTTTGTTTCCAAATAAACGCTTCAACCGAGGGATTACTGGCAAATACCATACCACTTTAACAGGAGGTCCTTTTTTCACCTCTATGACATTGTTGTCATCACTCTTACGCTTGTATCTCGATGCTTTACATACCGGACATACATGCAGGTCTGAATACTCTTTGCGATAGAGTATACAGTCATTTGGACATGCATGTATTCTTTCTACTTCCAATCCCAAGGGACATACAACCTTCTTTGCAAGATATGTGGTTTCAGGCAATACGTTTCCCTCTGGAAGCATGTCCGCTAAGAGATGTAACAACGCCGTGAAACTCTTATCGGACCAACCATTGCTTGCCTTCAATTTTAGTAGTGAAAGCACGGTGTGCAATTTTGTGTATTCCTCCTTGCAACCCGGGAACAAAGGTTTGTCTGAGTCCTCCATCAAACGCTGGAATTGATTAAACTCTCTCTGGCTAGTGTAGTTCCCTTCTGCGTCGCGCAACATCTGAGCCAAATTATTATCATCATCGACGAGCAACCTATCCTCATCGGATCCGTAACCGATGTCATCTACCATGTTGCTAGCTCCGTCATTGATAACGTTATCTCCTCCATGTATGATCTCTTCTTCACCGTGCCTTGTCCAATATGTATAGCCAGGTAAAAAACCCCTTCGAATCAAGTGCAAGTGGATATGCTCTTTATCTGAAAACATCTTCTCATTCTTGCAATCAATACATGGACAATGTATGTATTCCTTTTTCTTTTGCAACTTGTCCTCCTCCGTGAATCTTAGAAAAGCAGAGACGCCGTCAATGTATTCTCGACTGTAACGGTCTGCACTGTACATCCATCTCCGGTCCATCTATAATTAATTAACATAAACGATTATCAAAGTAACCTTAATTGAGCTAGATGTACGCATTCAATTTCAATTAAATCACCATAAACACAAATATTAAAATTTAATCTATATTATATAGTGGATGGACATAATTTTAAATTAAATCACCATATGCACAAATATAGTGGATGGACATAATTTTAAACTAAATCACCATAAACACAAATAGAGTGGATGGGCACAAATATTAAAATTTAATCTATATTATATAGTGGATGGACATAATTTTAAATTAAATCACCATAAACACAAAATATAGTCGATGGACATAATTTTAAATTTAATCTATATTATATAGTGGATGGACCTAATTTTAAATTTAAACTAAATCACCATAAACACAAATATTAAAATTTAATCTATATTATATAATGGATGGACATAATTTTAAATTAAATCACCATAAACACAAATATAGTGGATGGACATAATTTTAATTTTAATCTATATTATATAGTGGATGGACATAATTTTAAATTTCAATTAAATCACCATAAACACAAATATTAAAATTTAATCTATATTATATAGTGGATGTACGCATTAAATTTCAATTCAATCATCGTAAACACAAATATTAAAATTAACTAACAATAGTGGATGGACAAAATTTTAATCTATATTATATAATTTTTATCTATATTATATAATTTCAATTTATTAACTAAATCTAAACCATAATATGAACTACATATACATTAACCTTAATTGAAATAGATGTAAACATTAAATTTCAACTAGATCACTACAAATGAATGCTTATTAAAATTTAATATCTTAAATTTAATATATGTTTGATAATAATTAATTAGCTAACAATAGTAAATAGACATAATTTTATTCTATATTATAGAAAGCTAGACAAAAGTGCATCTAATGGAGTTAGGTAATAAATTCATTATCTACAAAATGCTGGATCAATAAAAACATATTAATTAACTTTAATTGAACTAGATATAAATATTAAATTGTAACTACATCACTACAAATCAATACTTACTAAAATTTAATATATGTTTGATAGTACTTAATTAGCCAACAATAGTAGATGGACATAATTTTAATCCATATATTCATCATCTAAAGCTACACAAAAGTTCATCTAAAGGAGCTACACAGAAGAGCTAGGTAATATATTCAATATATATTATATAAAGCTACACAAAAGTTCATCTAAAGGAGCTAGCTAGGTAATATATTCAACATCTATAAAATGTTAGATCAATAAAAACAAAATCAATCTAAACCATAATTTGTGCTCATATAAATTATTCTTCATTCTACTAAATCTAAAAATTAAATTGCATCTAGATAACCACAGATTAAGAGAGGAGAACAATTTACTCACCTTGAAACACTTAGAGAGAGTACAAACACTCAAAAATGCATCAAATAAAGGATGAAGGAAGAAGCACCAAGCGCTGGTTTGGGTTTGCAGTCGGGATGAGGTAGGTGAGATCGATGAGGAATGGAGCAAGAGCTGCGAGCTGCACTGCCACAGGGAGTTGCGAGCTGCACTGCACTGGTAATATAGGTGGGCTTATTAGTGTCGGTCGGTAACCGGAACCGACACAAATACTACTTATTAGTGCCGGTTCTATTTACAAACCGAAACGAATAATCCGAAAAAAATATTTGTGTCGGTTTGTAAACAGAGCCGGTACAAATAAAATTTTATTAGTGTCGGTTGTAATGACAAACCGACACAAATAATATTTGTTTCGGTTTTGATAACAAACCGACACTAATAAAAAAATATTACTGTCGGCTCCAAGTACAAACCGACACAAATAGACTTGAACCCGATTGTAGTTTTAGAACCGACACAAAAAAGTTTACGGTGTCGGTTCCAGAAAAACCGACACTGATATACCGACTCCTATTTGCTGTTCTGTAGTAGTGAGGATTCATGTCTTGCTGGTAATCCAAGCAAATAAACAGCACTACATCAAAATTATCCGGTTTCACAACGATTCAGACACATCCACAAAATTGAATCCAAGCAAAGTTAAAAGAGTCCCATTTCTTCACAATGAAACGTGATTTCAAAGTCTTCTATAAATCCATAGATTCAGATCGCCCTTTAGCTTGACAAATACACGCATTTTACCATGGGAATTTTACTTCAATGCCACTGCGAAATTTTTTGGTTCGGTGAAATGCAACCCACTGTATGACAAATGGGGCATCGGCTCACATGTCAGTGATACATGGAGCGGAATTTTCACTGAACCATAAATTTTAGGGTAGCATGCAAGCTGAACGCCCCATTGTACTGAACACCAATAAGTTCTAGAACGTAATAGCTACTTATGTTGAATAGTATCTCCAGGCACACTAAATTTCCCTCAATATCCACTCTTGTCAAACACTCACTCACGCCCTAAATAACAGTCACCAGACGCGAAGAAGAAAGAAAAGAAAAGTGCTACGCAGGCAAGCTGCTTAGGACTAAAATTCGCTAATCAATCACTTCAACTAATCCCAGGACAACAACAACAACCACAACAACTCAACCCTATAGTTATACCATAAAAAAAACAAGCGCTGCTGAGTGCGTAACTACAATCTCAAGATCATATATTCAAATTTCCTAACACGCATACAAGAAGAAGAAAAAACGACGGATGGACGGGTTGTGCGCGGTCTACATACCTTCTTGATGGACGGGTCGAGCCACTCGTACCAGCGGGCCTTGCACTGCTTGGCGGACTTGCGGACGAGGAGCGACGAGATGCGCGCCCACTTGTTCTTAACGTACTTCATGACGACCGCCTTGAGGATCTCGTCCTCTGTGTTCTTCCACACGCCGCCCTTTATCATGATCCTCATCTTGCTGCCCTCCTTCTATTCGACCTCCCCCTCTTCTGGTTATCCTCCCCCTTGGTACTGCCGCGCTACCGGCTGCGCTGCTCCAGCGAGGCGCGTTCCCCCGCCTGGTTTTAGGGTTCCGCCGGGGCGGCCGCTTGCGGGGAGGGTCGCGCAAATCGTAGGGTTGTGAGGAGGAGGGGTTTGTAGTGTCTAGGGTTTGGTGAGGCGGGGTGTAATGGAGTAGGGATGGGGATGGGTGATGCAGCGGCGGTGGTGCGACGAGGTGGTGGGAGAGAAGCGGGAGGGGCGGAAGGGGGACGGAGCCATGTAGGGCGTGTGGCCGTAGGAGGAGTTTGGGCTAGGTGCTGTTTGTTTCCACTCCGCCGCCATCCCGCGCATACATTGTATTGTGCCGCCGCGCCGCTGCGGCTTTCATCGGGCGCACCGCCCCGATGTCCGGTTCTGGATCGGCCAGCGCCGGCACCACCGCCTCCAATATCAGCAAGCACGCCCACGCCAGGTCGGTGGGCGACCTCACTGCCCGCTTGTCCATGGGAAACACCTCGGAGACCGCGTCCATCACGAACCTCGTCGGATCGACGCAACGCTTGAGCGCATCGGGCAGCTCAGCACGCAGTGCGTCCACCTCCTTCCGCCGCGCGACCACGAAGCCGAGGAAGGCCATGAAATTCATGCTGGAGCAGAGCGACCTGAGGCCCTCGGAGATGCCGGCGGCGTCGGAGGGGGAGCCAGGCCGCACCGAGCTCTCGGCTAGGTAGTCCAGGCAGGAGAGCACGAGCGAGACGGAGCCTTCGATGGAGAGATCCCGGTGGCGGAGCGAGTGGGGTTTAGGTGTGATTAGGGGCGGCGCACGATTGGGGGCCACGCGAGGGATCGGTGGACTCACGGGGCCGGCGAATGGGGGCCACGCGGGGGATCGGGGGCCACACGGGAGATTGGGAATTGGGATGAACCGGATGATTTGGTCCATCAGATTTGATGAGGAAGGGGGATAAAACATCTTAGCGCTTGATTCTGAGGAAGGGGGATTTTTTGGTGCATGTGTTAGGGTGAACAAAGAAAAGGTATCCTCTGTGGGGGCTGAATTGTGTGTGCATGCAAAAAAAATTAACTGGTGAATTATAAAGGGGTAAAGATTTATTCTCCAGCTAGAGATGATAATCACATTGAATTGATTCAACTCAAAATTTAACTTAGCAACACATCATTCCATAGACCACATTGTTACCTACTACATAGCACGGACATAAACTTTTCTAAACACCTTCATAGGTCACCTACTCTTGACGAACAGGATGTAACCCAACTCTAAAGATAACTACAGCTCAAGAACATGAACGAACACTGATAAACAACTTCTCTTTTCCAGGCAAGGAAGAAAACCAACTCCAACATAAATGCAGGAGAGATCAACTCTGATAGCCAAAACTCTTCAAGAAATCTCAAGATCTATACTTCCAAGAAGGAAGAAGGATGCACTAGGAAAAACCAAATGTTCAACGAAATCTTTTCCGATAAAGATTCAAACTTAGCTCCACCCAACTTAAGGTCTGCACAAGGGGAAACTCCAACACTTTTCTCAGATAGGGAGGACAACAACCACACAAGTTTCCTCCCCAAGACAGTCCATAATAACCAACAAAACCGGGTGTCAAAGCAAAGATTACGACCAACGACACGCAACACAAAACTTTTATTCTTTGTCTTCAACCAAAGAAGACAAAACCACAAATCGCCTACGGAACAATCCGCGATAAATCAAATATCAAACACTTTTCTTTTGATTTCGATCGACTAAAACAAAGAAAACCAACCAAAACCGACCGTCAGAACGGTAAAGAACATCCATAGGAATCCACCACCAATCTCTTCTATTTGACTCCAGTCAACTACCTAACCTACGACAGAAAAGGTGAGCACTCTTCTCCTACAGGGGTTAATAATTCTTCGGTGATGGTGTTAATGTAACACCCCGGCATCTAGTTTGCTTGAATGCTACCAAACATAGACTAAACAACATCTAAATACCACAATTAAACATAAATTACAGCAAAGGCGCACATGCTAAATACCGAAATTTCGGTAGCATCTCCTTTGTTTTAACATCAATTGAAGCGATAGCAATAACAAGGCAGTTTATAGCAAAACATAAGGCATCTAAAACAGCAATATAAACAAATATAGCATCAACATAAGACAATAATACTAAATCCAACCACTCCATAAACTATGACTAATCAAATAAGGATCACAAGCACACAAAAGTTATTCCAAACACCTAGTTCATGACACTTATTATGAACTTGACTAAACAATAGTAAATATGGCTGGACTATGTGAAGATGTGTAGCTATTTTCCCTTCCCACATGCCGGTGTCATGGTACCTAAAATAAACAACATAAACACAAGCGTGAGTTCATCACTCAGCAAGTATATTGCAATGGTACAAACATAAACAATTACATGGCTACAACAACTCACATCATGTATGTCATCTCATTCATGATCACAAATCATTATCATCATCATTATGTATGCAATGCGATGCGATGCTCATATCTCCTTGGAAACTCATACCGGTATGGTTGAGTACACACCCGTCGGTGTGCACCCTCTCCCCCCTTCCATCCCGAAGAAGGAGGGTGCCTACTCCTCGCTTCCATTCACCGCGGTGAATGGAATCACGATGTACGACTTACTCATTGGCTCTCCGGAATAGTCATAACTTTCTCACCGACCTTCCCCCGACTAGTTATGACTTTCTCAACGCCCGGGCCATGTAACATGCCATGTATGCAAATATGCCAACATCATAATTAACTTGTACATTAACACATGGCATCATAACATAGTAAACATGCTCATCATAACATTGGCAATCATTAAAGCATGGCAAGTTATCATATCATATAATCAATTTCATCTATTATCAACAAGCAACCTACAAACCGCTATCCATTACAATACACTTGCCTCAACCACGGGCAACGGATTGGCGAGAAGTAGAAGGTACTCCCGGGGTCACACCACCTGCACATAGGTACCACACACTCATAATCATGTCCACAAAACAGTAAGCAAACCCTCATCTACCCCGACATTGCCAACTACTCGCAATACCCAAAAACAGAGGTTCTGTCCCGCCGGGACAGTAGCCTTCCAAAAGGCATAACTCGGGTTCTAAAACTCCGAATCAATTAAATGAGTACATCCTCACGTATCTTAGGAAATTTCCCAACTTTTTATAAGTATATGGAAAGACTGATTCTGCCTCTAAAGTTGTTTAATCTACAAAATACCGAGATCTGTTCCAATCACGTCACAGATTTTAACACGCTCGGTAAAACATCCATAACTTTCAAATGGCTGATCGGAATTGGACGTTCTTTATATACACGGAAAGATATTGAAATTATCTACAACTTCTTCAACAGGAGGACGTCCAAATTCGGACTCTAAATTGGGGAAAAACCGACCCCCTAGGTCGACTGCTCATGCTGTCCGAAACAGAGAACGTGACCACTTATAGAATTCATCTAATCTACTCAATTCCAGCACCACCAATTGATCTAAAAACATGATATTAATCCTTAGAACAGTACCTAGCCCAACCCCAAGGAGTCCCATGGCCATACCTTCGCCCGACGTACGAAAACCCAATAGATCTCCTCCCGGATCGCTCCTCGCTCCTCGATCCTCGCTCCAACGGATGGATCCTTGAGGTGCAGGGGTGGGGAGGCTACCCTAGGGCAGAAAGGGGTGGAGAAGAGGTGGTGGAGAGGTGGGGAGCAAAGGGCAAAGGGGAGGGGAGGCGCATGGCAAGGAGGGGGGAAGGGGGCGGCTAGGGCTCAAGGGGGAGGTGTGGGGGCGCACAAGGGTGTGTGGGGGCGCAATAAGGGCAGGGGAGGACCCTCTTACCAGCTCTAAACAGGATTCCTAATCCTAAATGGATTCATACTCCATCCCACCAAAGCCCACAACCCCTTCTTTTAGGCCCAAACTCCCCCGGAAGGCCCAAACTCCCGGAAACGGCCCGGAAGCGCGATTAAACCTCATACCATATGGTTTTTAACCTCCAATACCATATTTCATAATGTTTTTGACCTCATCATGCTCAATAAATGAGGTTACGACACTCCGTGGTGTCACAGTTAACAGGCCACACCGTCAAACCACACCCTTACTATGAAGAAAAAGAGGTGACCGAAACCCTTCGGCATCACAACCACAAGAACAATTCAATCATTTATCTCATAGACATAGCAACATGCATTATCAAATGAAGCATTCAAAATCAAAGCTTAAATACAACATTTAAGTGTAAGGAAACGATACCCATACCCTTTTCCTACTATGCATCCATGTGTGTCAAATTTTAGATTAGGTATACCACTTTTGCAAGTTTTAATGCTGCTATCCTATGACAAAATTTTAGTTAAGACCTAATCCATGTTTCTAAGTTATTCCACATCACATTTTAGTTGTACCCTATAGCATGACACTAAAAATACACATTCCAAGGACCTACAGCCCGCTCTGATACCAACTGTAACACCCCGGCATTTAATATGACCGAATGCTACCAAACCTAGACTAAGCAACCTCTAAATACCACAATTACAAGTAAATTACAGCAAAGGAGCAAATGCTAATACCGAAAATTTCGGTAGCATCTCCTTTGTTTTTCCATGAATTGAGCAACAACAATCTTAATATATCAAGATAGCATAAAGAACGATAGTAATAACTTGAGAAAACAGGAATTTCAGCCATCATACAGCTAAGGATATAAGCCTATCCGTCTCATGTCAAATATGGACTAATCATTTACTCATGGCAACCAACAAAGCATCAACACCATAGTTTAGTTCAGTGAATTAACCATCACAAATATAGGAAGGAACATGTCAATGTTTATATGTGTGATGCTAAGTGATGACGTGTGACTAGCTCCCTTTCCCGCATGCCGGTTTCATGGTACCTAAGAAAAACAACATAAACACAAGCGTGAGTTCATCACTCAGCAAGTATATTGCAATGGAACAAGAAAATACATTCCAATACCTTCATCACCACTTTTCACATACGATATCATACACATCTCATATTCATAGTGTAAGCATATCATTGACATCATCATAAATCATCATCATATAACATCCTCATATAATGCAATGCAATGCAATGCGATGCACATATCTCCTGGAAACTCATACCGGTATGGTTGAGTACACACCCGTCGGTGTGCACCCTTTCCCCCCTTCCATCCCGAAGATGGAGGGTGCCTACTCCTCGCTTCCATACACCGCGGTGGATGGAATCACGATGTTCGACTTACTCATTGGCTCTCCGGAATAGTCATAACTTTCTCACCGACCTTCCCCGGACTAGTTATGACTTCCTCACCACCCGAGCCATGTATGCAAGCATGCCAACATCATAAATAACTTGTATATTAACCCATGGCATCATAACATAATAAGCATATTCATCATATCAACAGCAAACATTAAAGCTTGGCATGTGAACATATCATATATTCAATTTCAATCTCAACCAATCTAGCAAACCACAAACCGCTACCCATTCCAATACACTTGCCTCAACCACGACGACGGATTGGCGAGTCATAGAGGGCACTCCCGGGATCACACCACCTGCACATATTTACCACACACTCACAATCATGTCCACAAAACAGTACACAAACATTCTTCTATCCCGACATCGCAAACTACAGGCAAAACCCAAAAACAGAGGTTATGTCCCGTCGGGACAGCAGCCTTCCAAAAGGCATAACTCATGTTCTAAGATTCCGAATCAATTAAACGAGTACATCCTCACATAGCTTAGGAAATTTCCTAACTTTTCCTAAGTATATGGAAACACTGATTCGGATTCTAAAGTGGTTTAATCTACAGAATACCGTGATCTGTTCCAATCACGTCACAGTTTTTAATACGTTCGGTAAAACGAGCGTAACTTTCAAACGGCTTGGAAGAATTGGACGTTCTTTATACCCACGGAAAGGTATTGAAGTTACCTACAAATTCTTCAACAGGCGGACGACCAAATTCCGAATCTAAATTGGCAAAAACCCAAACCGTAGGTCGACTGCTCATGCTGCCCGAAACAGAGAACGTGGCAAACTCTAGATTTCATCTAATCTACCCAATTACAGCACCACCAATTGATCTAAAAACATGAAATTAACCCTTAGAACAGATCCTAGCCCAACCCCAAGGATCCCCGTTGCCATACCTTCGCCTGACGAACGAAAACCCAACGGATCTCCTCTCGGTTCGCGCAATCTCCTTCCTCGCTCCAAATCCACCGGATCTCCTTGTCGCGGAGCGCTCCAATGGATGGATCTGCGGGATGGTGAGGTGGGGATCTCCTATAGGGCAGCAAGGGGGGTGGAGAGGGGAGGGGAGAGGTGGTGGCGCCATGGGGGAAGATGGAGAGGAAGGGGAAGGGTAGAGGCGCATGGGGTGGCTAGGGGGTGGCGGCTAGGGTTGGGAAAGGGAGTGGGGGGCGCACCAAGGGGTTGGTGCCAGATTTGACTGCCCAAAAGTCTCCCCCCTTGGTCCCAAACCCTTCCACCGGAGGCCCAACTCAACCCCCAAGGCCCAAAGTCCCCCGGAGAGGCCCAAACACCCGAAAACGGCCCAAAAACACGCTATAAACGGCATAACGTAAAGTTTTAACCTCCATTTTCACATTTTATAATGTTTTGACCTTCCGTAGTGTCACACCATTGCAACAAGTTGCATGGCACTACTCTTATTATCATGACCAAGATGAATAAATTGTCTATAAGTGTGGAGCTACGTGTAGATGTGTAGCTGTGACACCACGGAGTGTCGTAACCTTATATAATGTGAATGTTGAGGTCCAAAACATTATGAAATACATTATGAAATATGGAATTGGAGGTTGAAACCATACGGTATGAGGTTTATTTGCGTTTACGGGCCGTTTCTGGGAGTTTGGGCCTTCCCGGGGGAGTTTGGGCCTAAGGGAAAGGGTCGTGGGCCTTAGTGGGGAGGAGTTTGAGTTCTTTTGGGAGTAGGAGACCTAGTTGGAGGCCTCCCTCAGCCCCTTGTGTGCCTCTCCCTGCTGTTGTGCGCCCCCCTTTCAACCCTAGCCTCCCCCCACTCTCCCCTCCACCCCTTGCCTCCACCTCTCCTAGCCGTCACCTCCCAAGCCCTTGCGCCCCTCTCTTCACCTCTCCACCACCCCTTGCTGCCCTAGGGGAGTTCTCCACCTCACCATCTTGCAGATCCATCCATTGGAGCGCTCCGCGACGAGGAGATCCGGTGTATTCGGAGCGAGGAAGGAGATCGCGCGAACCGGGAGGAGATCCGTTGGGTTTTTGTTCGTCGGTCAAAGGTATGGCCATGAGAATCCTTGGGGTTGGTCTAGGATATGTTCTAAGGGTTAATATCATGTTTTTAGATCAATTGGTGGTGCTGTAGTTGGGTAGATTAGATGGAATCTTGAGTTTGCCAAGTTCTCTGTTTCGGGCAGCATGAGCAGTCTACCTAGGGTTTGGGTTTTTGCCAATTTAGAGTCGGAATTTGGTCGTCCGCCTGTTGAAGAAGTTGTAGTAACTTCAATAACTTTCAGTGGGTATAAAGAAAGTCCAATTCCTCCCAGCCGTTTGAAAGTTATGCTCGTTTTACCGAACGTGTTAAAAACTGTGATGTGATTAGAACAGATCACGGTATTCTGTAGATTAAACCACCTTAGAGTCCTAATCAGTCTTTCCATATACTTAGAAAAAGTTAGGAAATTTCCTAAGCTACGCGAGGATGTACTCGTTTATTCGATTCGGAGTCTTAGAACCCGAGTTATGCCTTTTGGAAGGCTGCTTTCCCGACGGGACAGAACGTCTATTTTTTGGTTTTGCGAGTAGTTTGCGATGTCGGGGTAGAAGAGGGTTTGCGTACTGTTTTGTGGACATGATTGTGAGTGTGTGGTACCTATGTGCAGGTGGTGTGACACCGGGAGTGCCCTCTACGTCTCGCCAATCCGTCGCCGTGGTTGAGGCAAGTGTATTGGAATGGGTAGCGGGTTGTAGTTTGCTAGATTGGTTGAGGTTGAAATTGAATATATGATATGTTCACATGCCATGTTTTAATAATTGCCATTTGATATGATGAATATACTTATTATGTTATGATGCCATGTGTTAATGTACAAGTTATTTATGATGTTGGCATGTTTGCATACATGGCATGATACATGGGCCGGGCGGTGAGAAAGTCATAACTAGTCCAGGGAAGGTCGGTGAGAAAGTTATGACTACTCCGGAGAGCCAATGAGTAAGTCCTACATCGTGATTCCATCCACCGCGGTGTATGGAAGCGAGGAGTAGGCACTCTCCATCTTCGGGATGGAAGGGGGGAGAGGGTGCACACCGACGGGTGTTGTAACATCCCAAAATTTGCTTTTAATTTATGTAGTGTGTTTCTGGGTTTATTTGAATTTTTCAGAAATTATTTAAAGTCCTCGATGTCAATTCGGAAGGAAGTCTATTGAACTAATCATGTGAAATAAAGATCAGGCATTTTCGAATAAGCATAAAAATTAAAATTTTGTTGATAATTAAGATAGTTGGCAGACGAGAGTGTTCGCTTCAAATATTTTCGAAAAACATGTTTTATAACTTGAGTCGTTGATTTTACGAAAATCTGTACAGGTGTCGGATTCACTAAAAGATTTTTTACGAAAAATCTATACGTCGAAAAATCACAAAACCAACTTTGTTAGGTTACAAATAGTGCCTAGTATTTTGGAGGAATTTTTCGGATTTTTAGAACCCATGTGCTATTTTTTTTCCAACCATATTGGAAACGATGCATGTAGTATTGTAGAGGAGACACTTACGTGAGTCATGGATGTGTGCTTTCCAGCCGTGTCTCATGAATGTCCATGCATGTTTGTAGTAATTAATGTGATTGAGAATGCTTCCTTTCCCAGCTGCCGTTTCCTCCAAAACAAATGCTATTACTAGCTGTGCATGGGAGTATTACTAGCACGCATATTCCAGCCGTTTTCTCATGCAGGGAATTGCTAGTGGCATGGACTAGTAATGTAGTGCTCTTTCAATTGAGCATTCAAGAACTAGTAACCGGCCACATTTAGTCTTGGCGTGCATGCGTAGATACCATTACGGCCTAGAGGCAAATACCAACCATTGCTAGCCCTTACGTTTCCCTGATCAACATGAATAGCAACACTAGTGGGACTAGCAACGCTCCATGATTTTTTTTCCAGCCATCCATTTCACTACAAGCCATACTAGCCTACCCCATTTCCATTGCCTCATTCCGCCGCCATGGACGTCGCCGCCGTCGTTGGAGCCGCCGCCGTTCGCGTCATCACTGCCGTTGCCGACTCGGGCGACCGACTATCGTCTAGCCACCGCTGCTCGACCGGCTGACCACGTGCTTCCCTCGTTATCGCCGTCATCTTCGTCGTCCTTGTCGCCGTTACCGTGTCGCCATCGTCGTCGCAGTCTCGTCGTCGTCGCCTTAGCCGCTGCCGTCGCCGTTGCTGTCTACGACGTCGTCGCCGTCGCTACCGCCGTTGACGCCGCCGTCGCCGGTGCACTTTCTTGGACCCCTTCTCCTGCGTCGACGGTCTGCACTACTATCGTCGCCGACTGGTAGTCCCTCATCGCTAGTATAACTTTCCATATGTTTGTATACGTGTATATATACATATGTATACATATATATTTATTTTTAGTAGGGTGTATTCACCGAACCAGTGCGTGCATGAATTTCAAGTCAAGCCGAACAGTGCCATGCAAACTAGGAAAAGTGAGTTACATGTGTTAATTTTCGGTATTTGTGAAATTTGTCTTTTTCCCTACAAATTCGTTTTAAGTCCAAACTACCTGCGACAAATTTTGTTAATTAGTACAAATTAATACCTTTCTACAGTAATTTTTATGAAATTTTATAATTAAATTTATATTGTTAAATTATTTGCGGAAAGTCCAAACTAACGAATTTTGTATCTCTTGAACTATACGTCCAAAAATTCCAAAATAAATTGTATAAATCTTAGAAAATGCTAAAATAATTATTTAGAAACTTGCATGGGGTTATAAGCTAGTTTGATTTGTAGCATTGTTTTCGAATGTGTGTTTGTACGTTGTTCCGAGTGTTTATTTGGTTCTTTATTTGCTATGCGTTGACGTCGAGTTGTGTGACGCTGTCGGAAGAGAGGATCAGGACCAAGACCAAGATCTAGACAACAACCAGCTGATCCTTGAAGGCAAGTTGTGCTTTGACCATATTGCTCCTAGTTTTGGAAATGTATTTTGATTTAAATTATGCATGCTATATTGATTAAAGTGATTAATTTAATTTGGGTAAAATAGCTAATCAACCTATTTGTTAATTCCACCTTTCATGATTAATATTTGTATAACATGTATTCCATTGTCACCTTAAGTTGGGTTAAAATAGTTGGATGATATGATTGTGCCAACACGGGAGGCTAGACCGTGAGTAGTTGCTTAACCATGCTTACGTGAAATATGTTTCAAATGGCAAAATAATATTGACTAATGTTATATGAAATGAATTTTGGAGTTAGTGTAATCTTGCCACGTGATGATGTGAAGTGTAGGTACCCTTGTGGTTCTACATGGTAATTGATATTATTGTTGGCATGCGTTGCACAATAATCAAACTAGGGTGGTAAATAGATTTAGACCGGAGCAAGTGGAAAGAATGATAGGGTGGGCCATGAGTGGCACTAGGAAAGTCGTTTTGGTTCTTCGGGTAGTCTTGCCCTGGTCACCCTAAGGACTTAACCTTGCAAGCCTTTGAACTGGGTCAATCATGAAACCACATGTCTGTAATGGGGCGGACCTAGTTGAGTAGGTTGCTAATAACTTGCATTTGGTACCTCAGGGTGTCAACTATACCTTCTGTGTAGTTGAACGGGGCAGCGTACCGGTGCTACGGCTAGGTACCCTATCCAACGGTTGGCTGACCTATACTTCGCCTGTACTAAGGGAAGGGATAGTTGTCGGGACCCCGAATTTGCAAATCCGGACCCTCTGTGTATTCAGCACTAGTCCAGGAACGCGCTAGTGCACACAGTCTTAACATTGGTAAATATCACAATCATACCATTCGATATTATCAAAGTACTTTATTTAAATAACCAAACTGGTTACTTGACCTTATGGTCAAGTTACAAATGTATGCCTCGCAAGGCGAAACTTATTAAAAGAGAAATAATAGCAGCGGAAAATCAAATAAACTTCGTGGCGCCATCCAGTATACCACAGGCAACTGACTGGGCTCGCTTCCCTAGGTAGACGGATCTTCTTGGAGTTCCTCCTCCAAAGCTGGCGTAATCTCCTCTTCAACTGATATTGTGTTGAGGCAAGGGTGAGTACTTGGTACTCAGCAAGTCATGCACAGAATGCAGGCTAATATACTATATGCATGGCTTGGTACAAAGGAATAGCACAAGGTATTTTTGCAGTAAACAGCATTTGAAAAGTAATATGAGTAGATTCGAAAGCAGTAGAAATAAGTAAAGCATAAATAACTTTTCAAGAAGTTTAATAAACATTTTTCCCCATCCTAAACCACATTTCCATCATCTTCATTACTAAACCAACCCAACCTTTCAAATCCAAGTTATTTTCAGAAAATCTAACCCTTGACTGTAATTCCCGAGCATTGTCCAAGATCAGTGGACTCGGCTATTTAAATAGATTCTACACTCTGCAGAGGTTATGCACTTTACCCACAAGATACAAGTCAAACACCACAAAGGCGAAGTTCAGTAACAAAGCCTTTCGGAAGCCTCAAACAACACAGGTGGTCCTCTCCGGTTCGTGCTCTACACCATCCCTTCCCTTAGCCAAGGCGAAGTATGGGACCAACACACCGTTAGATGGGTATCTGGCCACAGCCACGATACGCTCCCCCGTACAATCACACAAACGGTGTAATTGACACCCTGAGGCTCCACAAGTGAGTCCTTAGCGACTTAGTCAACTAGGGCCGTCCCATTCCAGCCATGTGGTTGCAAGTATGACCAGTTCAAAGGCTTGCAAGGTTAAGTCCTTAGAGTGACCAGGGCAAGACTACCCAAGAACCAAATCAACATTCCCAACGCCACAACCGGCCCACCCGATTACTCTTGCCACATGCCCTGGCCGAAATCGTTTATCAAACCCCAGTTGATTATCATGCACCACGTGCCATCAACATCACATGATACTTTTCCAAAATAGGTTCAATATATCATTAAGTCAATATTAACATTTGATTGTCCAAAATCATGTCATGAGCACGTAGTGTGCTCCTAAGCAAAGATACTACAACGGTCTAAACCCATGTTGGCAATTTAATAATGTCCAACTAGTAAACCACAACTAGGGTGACAAAGGGTCATGGCACATACTTAAGTAATCAAGGTGTCATATAGCAAATTGGTATTTATCTAACCCCCATGTTTAAACAAAGTATTTTTCTAATGGAACTAGCATGCAATAGTTTAAAATCAAAATAGATTTCGAAATAGGATCAACATGGTCAAAGCACAACTTGCCTTCAAAAAGTACTTGCTCTTGGTCTTGAGTTGGATCCTGAGTCAACACTTCTCCTTCGAATCCTTCCGGCACTTCAACGTCTACTCGTAAAGCGTGCAAATAGCAAATACACAAATAAACACTAGGCAAAAACATCCCAAAACTCCAAATAAAATCCATAAACAGAGAGAACATAATTTTCTGGATTTTTAGAAACTGGAATCGTCAAATTTGGAGTTAAAACGCAAAAGTTATGATTATTTAAAGTTTAAATAATCAATTAAATAATTTTACAGAGAAAAACTTTAGTCCAAAAATTAAATAAAATTTATATTTAGGTAGATCTTAATTTTATACAAATTTAGAAATTTGAATCACTCAAATCGGAGTTGAAACGCAAAAGTTATAAGCGTTTGAAGTTTGAATCTAAATTTGAAATCATTATTTCGAATTAATAAATCATTTTCTTTTTCGGAAATTAATTATTGCGTCAGCATGGACACGTGTCAGCTCCTGATTGGCTGGCTGACGTCAGCCGGCTCATGGGCTCGGTCCACGCTCGGCTTGGGTCCACCGTGGACTCGGTCCACGACTCCACGTGAGATTGACATGTGGGCCCACTCGGGTGACGTCATCGCTGACGTCGTAGGCTCAGCCAGTGCGACATGTGGGACCCACTTGGACGTCATGGGTGACGTCGGCGCTCAGGACGGCCCGACATCTTGAGCCCCTCGACACGCCGGGCCGCGTGTCGGCGTCACACGCCAGCGTCGCGTGGGGCCAGCCGACCGCGTCGGTCCAACTTCCCGACACGTGGCGCACTCACGGCCGGGGGTTTGAAAATCCACGGCGCGGATTAGATCCAGGGTTAACACGTTGAAACTACTCGTTGATCGTGGGCCGTTCGAGTTAGATCGGACGGTCCGGATCGACTCCTATAATAACACTACTCCCAAGACGCGTGGCAATTGTGAACCGTTGGATCTTGATCCAACGGTCCCAGATCCAATCGGGTTGGGGACACGTGAACTCACCTCAACCGTCCGATCTAGATCCGGCGGTTCACCGAGCTTCGCGAAAGTCCAGCGATGGCGCGGCGAGGCTTGGGCGCCGAGACGAACGACGACGAGCCCGACGGCGTTCGGGGTTGCTCGGCGAGATGAATCCTTCCTTCGGTGCGTCTCGTCACGGTGGTTCCGGATCTGGCTCCTTCTCGGCGGAAGGCAGCGGACGGCCGGCGGAATCGAGCAAAAACGCGGCGGTCACTTCCTCCAACTACGGCGAGCTCGCACGGCAAACAACGGCGCTCAAGCGAGATGGCTCGGGAACGGGTGCGCAAAGATGAGGGCAACCTCGGGGGACGTCTCACGCTTTAAATAGCCCCGGCGTTCGTGCGGGACACGGAAACCTAGTTTCCCACGGCGGCGGGCGCGGCGGCGGAGTCCGAGGCGGAGACGACGACGCACAGCCGTCCACGTGGCACGATCAACGGCCACGATCGCACGGGCGCGATCGGATCCGGGCCGGATACGGCTCGAACCGTGCAGGCGGATCTCAGCCGTTGGATCTTGATCCAACGGTTGGGATTGATTAGGGTTTTGAGCTGGTTTGATCGAGTCAACTGGCTCGGGTCGGACTCGAGTCCGACTCGGGTTCCGACTCGGTCGGATGAACAGTACTCGACCCGAGTTGAATTTCCAGCGATTTAATATTTAAAATAATTCCCAGTAATTCATTTAATTCATTAAAAATAGCAAATGACTCAGAAAAATTCTGGAAAATACTTTGGATCATTTTGGACTCAAATAAAATATTTCCAACAAAATTTTATTTGCAAAATCAAATTCTTTAATTATTTCAAAATGGAATAAATTCAAATAAATTCCAAATAAATCCAAATAAATTCCAGAAAATTCCAAAAATTCACCAAAGTGCCAATCACACATGAATTTAAGAAAAGAAAAATTTTGGGGTGTTACAAACCTCCCCCCCTTAATAGAATCTCGTCCCCGAGATTCAGGGCTTACTAAAGGAATAGGTTTGGAAACTCTTTCTTCAAATCCTCTTCGCGCTCCCAAGTCGCTTCGCTTTCTTCATGGTTGCTCCACTGAACTCTACAAAAACGGGTTGACTTGTTTCTAGTTTCTCGATCCATTGTGTCTAAAATCTTCACGGGATGCTCCTTGTAAGTCAAATCCTCTTGCAACTCAATTGACTCTAGCGGTGTCTGTTCCTCAGGAACTCGGAGACACTTCTTCAACTGGGACACATGGAATACGTCATGCACTCCTGCTAACGACTGTGGCAACTCCAGCTGATAAGCAACTTCGCCTCTGCGGCTCAAAATCTTAAATGGTCCAACATAACGGGGTGCGAGTTTCCCTTTGGCATGGAACCTCTTAACTCCCCTGAGAGGCGTAACTCTGAGGTAAACAAAGTCTTCTGGTTCAAAACTCAAGTCCCGGCGACGATTGTCAGCATAACTCTTCTGTCGAGATTGGGCTATCTTCAACCTTTCCCTAATCATGGCGATCTGCTCTTCAGCCTCTTGAAGAATATCAGGCCCAAAGACACGGCGCTCGCCAGTCTCATTCCAATTCAATGGCGTCCGACAGGGTCGACCATACAGTGCCTCAAAAGGTGACATCTGTAAACTAGCCTGATAACTATTGTTGTAACTGAACTCGGCATACGGTAAACTCTTATCCCAAGAAGTAGCACAAGCTAATGCACAAGCTCTCAACATATCTTCCAGAATCTGGTTGACTCTTTCGGTCTGTCCATCCGTCTGTGGATGATAAGTCATCTTGAAATTCAAACGGGTTCCCATGGCTTCATGCAACTTATTCCGTAACCTTGAGGTAAATTGGGTACCTGTCCGATACAATCCTCTTTGGCACTCCGTGCAAGCAGACAATCTCGATCATGTACAATTACGCTAATTTATCTCCCGAGTAAGTGGTCTTCACGGGATAAAATGGGCTACTTTAGTCAAGCGATCCACTATAACCCATATGGAGTCATAACCCCTTGAGTCTTCGGCAAGCCGGTAATGAAATCCATTCCGATTTCCTCCCACTTCCACTCGAGGTATTTTCAGTGGTGTAGCAATCCTGCTGGTCTCTGATGCATTGCCTTGACTCTCTGGCATACATCGCACAATGCAACATGCTCGGCAACTTCACGTTTCATACTCGGCCACCAGAATCTCTCCTTCAGATCCTGATACATCTTGGCGCTTCCAGGATGAATTGAGTACTTGGAGTCATGGGCTTCTTCCAGAATCAGTTGCTTTAACTCCTTTTTGTTAGGCACACAAATCCGATCCTTCATCCATAACGTGCCTTGCTCATCCAACTTGAAGTCCTCTGCCTTGCCTTCCTCCTTGATGGACTTAATCATGCGGATCTTGTCATCATCCTTCTGTCCTTCTCGGATCTGATCCTCTAGGGTAGGCTTTACTTCCAATGCGGCCAAGAATCCGCTAGGTACAACCTCAATCTTCATCTTCTGAAAATCCTCACATAACTCATCCTGACTTGTGGCTAGCAACGTACTCACGGTATGGCTTTTCCGACTCAGAGCATCGGCTACTACGTTGGCCTTCCCAGGATGGTAATGGATTCCAACATTATAGTCCTTGATCAACTCCAACCATCTCCTCTGCCTCATATTCAGATCCGACTGGGTGAATATGTACTTAAGGCTCTTATGATCCGTATATACTTCACATCTGTTTCCGATCAGATAGTGACGCCATATCTTCAAAGCATGCACTACGGCAGCTAACTCTAAGTCATGTGTCGGATAATTTTCCTCATGCGGCCTCAACTGCCTTGATGCATAAGCGACGACCTTTCCATTCTGCATCAGCACACATCCAAGTCCTTGGCGCGATGCGTCACAATAAATATCGAAGCTTTGAGCAACATCCGGTAGAACTAACACCGGTGCTGATGTCAATCGCTTCTTCAGCTCCTGAAATCCTTTCTCACATTCTGGCGTCCATGCAAACTTCTTTTCCTTCTTCAACAGTTGCGTAAGGGGTTTCGCAATTGTCGAGAAGCCTTCAATGAAACGGCGGTAGTATCCTGCCATTCCAAGGAAACTCCGAATCTGGGTCACAGTCTTCGGCTGCTCCCAATGTAACACAGCTTCTACTTTGCTTGGATCTACGGCGACTCCTTCTGCGGTCATTACATGTCCCAGAAACTCCACCTTGTCCTTCCAAAAATCACACTTGCTGAACTTGGCGAAAAGTTGCTGTTCCCTCAGCTTTTCCAAAACTCGCCTTAAGTGTTCGGCATGTTCATCCTCCGTCCTGGAGTAGATTAGGATATCGTCTATGAACACGACGACAAACTTGTCCAAATATTCCATGAACACCTTATTCATCATATTCATGAAATAAGCTGGCGCATTCGTCAGACCAAAGGACATAATCAGAACTCGTAATGTCCATATCTTGACGAGAATGCGGTCTTCGAATATCTTCCGATCGGATCTTCAATCGATGGTATCCCGATCTCGAGATCAATCTTGGAGAAAACTCCGGCTCCTCTTAACTGATCAAACAAATCATCAATCTGGGTAGCGGATACTTATTCTTCACGGTGACTTCATTGAGTGCACGGTAGTCAATGCACATCCTGCAACTCCCGTCCTTCTTCTTGACACACACAACGGTTGCTCCCCACGGCGACGAACTTGGTCTGATAAATCCTTTCTCCATTAACTCCTCTAGCTGTTTCTTCATTTCTACCAACTCCTCGGTGGACATCCGATAGGGTCTCTTTGCTATCGGTGCTGTACCAGGTACAAGCTCTATAACAAACTCTATGTCCCTGTCTGGCGGCATACCAGGTAGATCTTCGGGAAAAACATCGGGGTACTCATTCACTACTGGAACATCCTCTATGCTGATCGCCTTGGTACTGTTAACCATCAACTGTCCATCTCTAACTGCAGTGGCTTGAAATTCCACTTTCTTCCCACACGGGCTCTCAACTGAGATAGTCCTTCGTCCACAATCCAATACGGCCTTGTGCTTGGATAACCACCCATTCCCAATATGACGTCTAAGGTGCAGGTCTCCAAAATTATAAGGTTCGCTAGGAACTCTATTCCATCTATTAGTATTCTCACCCCGGAACATCCTACTTTCGTTCGGAGTTCGAACCAGGGTTTGAACTAAAAGCATGCACTTAAGTCTTGCAATCCTCAAATCATTTCTAGTAGCAAAGCCTTGCGAAACAAACGAATGCGAAGCTCCGAGTCAAACAAAAGCTGTGTAATCGAGTTAACAAGTAACTTACCCAAGACGACGTCCGTAGCATTCTCGCAGTGCATCTGCGGTGACATGGTTGACTCGGCCTCTCACCACGGTGCAGGGTGTGGCTCCTGGTCTTGGCGTCCTAGCTGGGTGGTTCCTAGGTTGAAGCGGCCCAGGGTCACTCCTGCTGTCTTCTTTGGACAACTGTTGGCAAAGTGTCTGGCTCGTTGCGATTGTAGCAGCGTCTCACGGTTCCTTCTTGTTGCACAGGGTAGCGTTTCTAGCGGGGCTGGGTGCAGTAGTTCGATTGACAGGTCTTGGTGCTGAGGATGGTGTCCTTGTTGCATTCTCGTGGTTGGAATCAAGAATTGATTTGGTGCAACTCTCGGTATTGCGTTCCTGGCGTGATCCTTCTTTGTTGCATCCTGCGCTTCTGTTCTCATCCAGTTCCTTGCGCTTGTCCTCAAGAATAAGTGCCTTATTCACCAACTCTTGGAAATCTGGAAAGGTGTGGGTGATCAATCCTACTTGCAATCCCGAGTTAAGTCCCTTCATAAAAGCGACTGCCTGGATTTATCTGTCGCTACATCCTCAAAGCGTAGCGTGCTAGCTGTGTGAATTTGTTCAGTAGTCGGCCACCGGTGATTACCTTGCTTGATGCTCAACTCCTCCTTCTTAAGGTCCATGATTCCTTCAGGCACGTGATCTTGTCGAATGCACTGTGAACTCTTCCCAAGTGATATCTTGAGGGTTCTCTTGCGTGGCACGAAGTTCTCCCACCATTCGGCTGTCCCTTCCAACCGATGAGAAGCGTAGAGTACCTTCTCATTTCCTATGCATTGAGCTATGTGTAGCTTCCTCTCGATTGATCTTAACCAATCATCGGCCTCCAATGGATTGGCATTCCCGGAGAAAGTGGGTGGGTGAGTCCTCATGAACTCGATAGTCTTGTATTCTGGCGTGGTCCCCGATTAACTTGATTGGTGTGGCTCGAGCAAAGGACGTGCTGCATTTGTTGCATCATAGCATGCATCAATCGAGTCCGGGCAGCAAGAAAAGCTCAAATTCTGCATATCCGATGGCGGTCTTTGGTGCTCCATCATTGGGGTTTCTGTTTGGCGAGAACCACTTCCATTGCTTCCAAAGTTTCGCGGGTGTTCACCATCTGGTCGATTTGCTCTAGGTTTAGAGATGAGAGGGAACAAGAATAGACAAGTAATATGGAACTTATGCGGGGCGAAAGGTGTAGCCTTAAGGTCCAACTTTATTATTAGTAACTTGGTATGGCTGCTTACAATGCCTAAGGGCCTTGCAACACATACTGCACACTCAGCAAACAAAGCAAATCCAAATCGAACTAATTTTGGAGTCTAACGCCTAAAGGGTGACTCTTTATTCTATGACGCGACTCGGCGAAGGAGTCTCACTGTAGAACCTATGTTCACTCATCAAGAAAACCTCCATCTGTCACAAGAGTGCTTTACGTAAGAACTCGGAATTTTTAAATTGTGACAAGGTAAGGGATAATTTCAGCAAGAGACAAGAAAAGAGAGAAGGGGATAAGTCGAGATGTCATTTCTTGTCTTGACAAATTTTTAGCTTTAGAAAATAGGTTTTATCCTCACCACGACCATTCTAGCTAGGGTTGAGCCTACAGTCAAGTATGGCTCTGATACCACCTCTGTCGGGACCCCGAATTTGCAAATCCGGACCCTCTGTGTATTCAGCACTAGTCCAGGAACGCGCTAGTGCACACAGTCTTAACATTGGTAAATATCACAATCATACCATTCGATATTATCAAAGTACTTTATTTAAATAACCAAACTGGTTACTTGACCTTATGGTCAAGTTACAAATGTATGCCTCGCAAGGCGAAACTTATTAAAAGAGAAATAATAGCAGCGGAAAATCAAATAAACTTCGTGGCGCCATCCAAAGATACCACAGGCAACCTGATGGGCTCGCTTCCCTAGGTAGACGGATCTTCTTGGAGTTCCTCCTCCAAAGTCGGGCGTAATCTCCTCTTCAACCGATATTGTGTTGAGGCAAGGGTGAGTACTTGGTACTCGGCAAGTCATGCAATGCACGAGAATGTGCTAATATACTATATGCATGGCTTGGTACAAAGGAATAGCACAAGGTATTTTTGCGATGCTTGACATTTGAAAAGTAATATGAGTAGATTCGAAAGCGGTAGAAATAAGTAAAGCATAAATAACTTTTCAAGAAGTTTAATAAACATTTTTCCCCATCCTAAACCACATTTCCATCATCTTCATTACTAAACCAACACAACCTTTCAAATCCAAGTTATTTTCAGAAAATCTAACCCTTGACTGTAATTCCCGAGCATTGTCGATCTGCAGTGGACTCGGCTATTTAAATAGATTCTACACTCTGCAGAGGTTATGCACTTTACCCACAAGATACAAATAAACACCACAAAGGCGAAGTTCCTCAGAATAAAGCCTTTCTAAGCCTCAAACAACACAGTGGTCCTCTCCGGTTCGTGCTCTACACCATCCCTTCCCTTAGCCAAGGCGAAGTATGGGACCAACACACCGTTAGATGGGTATCGGCCCACGACCACGATACGCTCCCCCGTACAATCACACAAACGGTGTAATTGACACCCTGAGGCTCCACAAGTGAGTCCTTAGCGACTTAGTCAACTAGGGCCGTCCCATTCCAGCCATGTGGTTGCAAGTATGACCCAGTTCAAAGGCTTGCAAGGTTAAGTCCTTAGAGTGACCAGGGCAAGACTACCCGAAGAACCAAATCAACATTCCCAACGCCACAACTGGCCCACCCGATTACTCTTGCCACATGCCCCGGTCGAAAACTGTTTATCAAACCCCAGTTGATTATCATGCACCACGTGCCATCAACATCACATGATACTTTTCCAAAACAGGTTCAATATATCATTAAGTCAATATTAACATTTGATTGTCCAAAATCATGTCATGAGCACGTAGCAGGTCTAAGCAGTATACTACAACGGTCTAAACCCATGTTGGCAATTTAATAATGTCCAACTAGTAAACCACAACTAGGGTGACAAAGGGTCATGGCACATACTTAAGTAATCAAGGTGTCATATAGCAAATTGGTATTTATCTAACCCCCATGTTTAAACAAAGTATTTTTCTAATGGAACTAGCATGCAATAGTTTAAAATCAAAATAGATTTCGAAATAGGATCAACATGGTCAAAGCACAACTTGCCTTCAAAAAGTACTTGCTCTTGGTCTTGAGTTGGATCCTGAGTCAACACTTCTCCTTCGAATCCTTCCCAGACTTCAACGTCTACTCGTAAAGCGTGCAAATAGCAAATACACAAATAAACACTAGGCAAAAACATCCCAAAACTCCAAATAAAATCCATAAACAGAGAGAACATAATTTTCTGGATTTTTAGAAACTGGAATCACAAATTTGGAGTTAAAAGCATAAAAGTTATGATTATTTAAAGTTTAAATAATCAATTAAATAATTTTACAGAGAAAAACTTTAGTCCAAAAATTAAATAAAATTTATATTTAGGTAGATCTTAATTTTATACAAATTTAGAAATTTGAATCACTCAAATCGGAGTTGAAACGCCAAAAGTTATAAGCGTTTGAAGTTTGAATCTAAATTTGAAATCATTATTTCGAATTAATAAATCATTTTCTTTTTCGAAATTAATTATTGCGTCGGCATGGACACGTGTCGGCTCGATTGGCTGGCTGGCGTCACCGGCTCATGGGCTCGGTCCACGCTCGGCTTAGTCCACCGTGGACTCGGTCCACGACTCCACGTGAGATCGACATGTGGGCCCACTCGGGTGACGTCATCGCCGACGTCGGCGGGCTCAGCCACGCGGTCGACATGTGGGACCCACCGTGGACGTCATGGGTGATGTCGGCGCTCGGGACGGCGGCCGACATGCGGGCCCTCGACACGCGGGCCGCGTGTCGGCGTCCTACACGCCAGCGTGCGTGGGCGGCCCGACCGCAGCGTCGGTCCAACTTCCCGACACGTGGCGCAATCACGGCCGTTGGTTTGAAAATCAACGGCGCGGATTAGATCCAGGGTTAACACGTTGAAACTACTCGTTGATCGTGGGCCGTTCGATTTAGATCGGACGGTCCAGATCCAATCCTATAATAACACTACTCCGGCACGTGGCAATTGTGAACCGTTGGATCTTGATCCAACGGTCCAGATCCAATCGGGTTGGGGACACGTGAACTCACCTCAACCGTCCGATCTAGATCTGACGGTTCACCGAGCTCGCGAAGTCCAGCGATGGCGCGGCGAGGCTTGGGCGCCGGAGACGAGAACGACGACGAGCCCGACGGCGTTTCGGGGTTGCTCCGGCGAGATGAATCCTTCCTTCGGGTGCGTCTCGTCACGGTGGTTCCGGATCTGGGCTCCTTCTCGGCGGAAGACGACGGACGGCGGCGGAATCGAGCAAAAACCGCGGCGGTCACTTCCTCCAACTACGGCGAGCTCGCACGGGCAAACGACGGCGGCTCAGGCGAGATGGCTCGGGGGAACGGGTGCGCAAAGATGAGGGCAACCTCGGGGGACGTCTCACGCTTTAAATAGCCCCGGCGTTCGTGCGGGACACGGAAACCTAGTTTCCCACGGCGGCGGGCGCGGCGGCGGAGTCCGGCTCGGTCTCGGCGGAGACGACGACAAGCCACCGCCCACGTGGCACGATCAACGGCCACGATCGCACGGGCGCGATCGGATCCGGGCCGGATACGGCTCGAACCGGTACGGGCGGATCTCAGCCGTTGGATCTTGATCCAACGGTTGGGATTGATTAGGGTTTTGAGCTGGTTTGATCGAGTCACGCGTGGCTCGGTCGGACTCGAGTCCGACTCGGGTTCCGACTTCGATCGGATGAAACGATACTTGACCCGAGTTGAATTTCCAGCGATTTAATATTTAAAATAATTCCCAGTAATTCATTTAATTCATTAAAAATAGCAAATGACTCAGAAAAATTCCAGAAAAATTCTGGAAAATACTTTGGATCATTTTGGACTCAAATAAAATATTTCCAACAAAATTTTATTTGCAAAATCAAATTCTTTAATTATTTCAAAATGGAATAAATTCAAATAAATTCCAAATAAATCCAAATAAATTCCAGAAAATTCCAAAAATTCACCAAAGTGCCAATCACACATGAATTTAAGAAAAGAAAAATTTTGGGGTGTTACAATAGTGTGCAACAACCGGAGAGGTCCACTTGTATAGTAGAGGCTTCTGAAAGGCTTTGTTATGATCACTCATTCGCATACTCTTGTATGGCGATTCACGGCAGACGTGGTGAGTTGATTGTATCTTGTGGGTAAAGTGCATAACCTATGCAGAGTGTGTAAAAATCTATTCGAATAGCCGAGTCCAAGGTACTGGACAACGCTCGGGGATTACAGTCAAGGGTTAGATTTTTCTAAAATGAAATGTGGGAATGGGTGGCCGAGTGCCAGAGACAATTGCTAAAGTAAATTAGGGCTTTGTGCCGAATTGTTTAAAAAGATATTGATAACTTATTATATAATATGGTTTTACTGCTTTGGAATCTATAAAGAGTATTTAATCAAAGCAAAATGTTGCTTGATGCAAATTAACCACTTAAGCCATTCCTTTGGAAGAAGCTATGCATATAGTAATAGGATTGCACCTCTGTGCATGACTTGCTGAGTATGTTGTATACTCACCCTTGCTTTCAACACAATCATCAGTTGAGGAGAAGACTACAACTTCAAAGAAGGTGAAGTTCCATGAGGAGGCGATTATCTAGGAGTTGAACCTTGTCAGTTTCCTGTGGCATACTGATGGGAGTCACCGACGTTCTTCATTCCGCTGCTGATTATTCACTTTTGTTATTGTAAGCCCTGCGAGACAAACTTTTGGTAAGGTGACCTTAAGGTCTTGTAATCAGTTTGTATTAATGCTGAAGTACTTTATTTATATTTCCCCTGTGTATGGATGTGATATTCAACCCTGTATGACTGTGTGTACTAGCGTGATCCTGGACTAGTACAGAATATACAGAGGGTCCGGATTTGCAGATTCGGGTCCCGACAGAGGTGGTATCAGAGCCATACTAACTGTAGGTCTTGACCCTAGATAGATTCGCCATCTTTAGGAGCTTCAAAATTATTTTTTTTTGTAAAGAGAAAATTTAACTTGAAAGAATAATATGCTCGTGACTTGTCTTATTCTTCTATTCTCTCCTCTTTGCTGAAACTTCTATCCTTTCCTTCGGTTTAAATGGAAATCTTACCTGAGTCGTTCTTAATAGTCTACATTGTTTCACACTTAAGGAGAAAGTACTGGATGTTGTTGTCAACCCTGAAGATCATGGAGTGAGGAATCATCGAGCTCGAAGAGAAGTAGATTGATGAAGTCTTCCCGAAGCTTGAGGAACTAGTGCTTTGGTAGTCAGTGAGACTCATGTGTGACAGTCGCGTCTCTTAAGATAGGGAGTTACCATTTTAGACGCTAGATCATTGTGTGCTTAGGTTAATTTGGTTCTTCCTTGATTGCTGAGTACCAAGTTATTAATAGTTGCGTGTTTAAGTTTTTGGGTTAAACCTGCTTCCCTACACTAGGATTCTTGAGCCGTACCTCTGCTCTTCCCTCTAAACTGAACCCTAGTGTGTCAACAGATGGAAGAGACAGAATTGAATGAAGATTTGACATATAAAGAACATCCAGTGAAGATTCTAGATACCATGGACCACGAGACAAGAAAGAAATCAACCCGCCTTTGCCGGGTACAATGGATCAATCACTCAGAGTGTGAAGCAACATGGGAATGTGAAGAAAACCTGAAGAAGGAGTTTCCAAACCTATTCTCTAGTTAGCCTCGAATCTCGAGGACGAGATTCTGTTAAGGGGGGAGGTTTGTAACATCACAAAATTTGCTTTTAATTTATTTAGTGTGTTTCTAGGTTTATTTGAATTTTTCAGAAATTATTTAAAGTCCTCGCTGTTAATTCGGATGGAAGTCTATTGAACTAATCATGTTAAATAAAGATCAGGCATTTTTGAATAAGCATAAAAATTAAAATTTTGTTGATAATTAAGATAGTTGGCAAACGAGAGTGTTCGCTTCAAATATTTTCGAAAAACATGTTTTATAACTTGAGTCGTTGATTTTACGAAAATTTGTACAGGTGTCGGATTCACTAAAAGATTTTTTACGAAAAATCTATACGTCGAAAAATCACAAAACCAACTTTGTTAGGTTCCAAATAGTGCCTACTATTTTGGAGGAATTTTCCAGATTTTTAGAACCCCTGTGCTATTTTTTTTCCAACCATATTGGAACGTATATGTAGAAAAAAAAACGATGCATGTAGTATTGTAGAGGAGACACTTACGTGAGTCAAGGATGTGTGCTTTCCAGCTGTGTCTCATGAATGTCCATGCATGTTTGTAGTAATTAACGTGATTGAGAATGCTTCCTTTCCCAGCTGTCGTTTCCTCCAAAACAAATGCTATTACTAGCTGTGCATGGGAGTATTACTAGCACGCATATTCCAGCCGTTTTCTCATGCAGGGAATTGCTAGTGGCATGGACTAGTAATGTAGTGCTCTTTTAATTGAGCATTCAAGAACTAGTAACCGGCCACATTTAGTCTTGGCGTGCATGCGTAGATGCCATTACGGCCTGGAGGCAAATACCAACCATTGCTAGCCCTTACGTTTCCCTGATCAACATGAATAGCAACACTAGTGGGACTAGCAACGCTCCATGATTTTATTTTTTCCAGCCATCCATTTCACTACAAGCCATACTAGCCTACCCCATTTCCATTGCCTCATTCCGCCGCCATGGACGTCGCCGCCGTCGTTGGAGCCGCCGCCGTCGCGTCATCGCTGCCGTTGCCAACTCAGGCGACCGACTATCGTCTAGCCGCCGTTGCTCGACCGGCTGACCCCGTGCTTCCCTCGTCGTCGCCGTCATCGTCGTCGTCCTTGTCGCTGTTGCCGTGTCGCCATCGTCGTCACCGTCTCGTCGTCATCGCCATAGCCGCTGCCGTCGCCGTTGCTGTCTACGACGTCATCGCCGTCGCTACCGCCGTTGACGCCGCCGTCGCTGGTGCACTTTCTTGGACCCCTTCTCCTGCATCGACGGTCTGCACTACTATCGCCGCCGACCGGTAGTCCCTAATCTCTCTTGCGCGCGCTTTGTTCCTATTTTTATCTTGTTTATATATTCGCGTAGGTATATATATATACATAGGTATAGTTGAACAGACGCATATATACATGTATATAAAATACTCGCTAGGCGCACGCATATTTCTATATTAGTCGTAGCATGTATACATATATATATAAACACTGTGTTGTACATATATATGTGTACCTGCGGTTATATTCGATTATTATACCCGTGTATATATATGTATATGTGTATACCTGCGGTTATTTTTGGTTGATCTGCACGCAGATATGTTCGACTGAAACGCTAGTATAACTTTCCATATGTTTGTATACGTGTATATATACGTATGTATCTATATATATTTATTTTTAGTAGGGTGTATTCACCGAACCAGTGCGTGCATGAATTTCAAGTCAAGCCGAACAGTGCCATGCAAACTAGGAAAAGTGAGTTACATGTGTTAATTTTCGGTATTTGTGAAATTTGTCTTTTTCACTACAAATTCGTTTTAAGTCCAAACTATGTGCGACAAATTTTGTTAATTAGTACAAATTAATACCTGTCTACAGTAATTTTTATGAAATTTTATAATTAAATTTATACTGTTAAATTATTTGCGGAAAGTCCAAACTTACGAATTTTGTATCTCTTGAACTATACGTCCAAAAATTCCAAAATAAATTTTATAAATCTTAGAAAATGCTAAAATAATTATTTAGAAAATTGCATGGGGTTATAAGCTAGTTTGATTTGTAGCATTGTTTTCGAATGTGTGTTTATACGTTGTTCCGAGTGTTTATTTGGTTCTTTATTTGCTATGCGTAGACGTCGAGTTGTGTGACGCTGTTGGAAGTGAGGATCAGGACCAAGATCAAGATCTAGACCACAACCAGCTGATCCTTGAAGGCAAGTTGTGCTTTGACCATATTGCTCCTAGTTTTGGAAATGTATTTTGATTTATATTATGCATGCTGTATTGATTAAAGTGATTAATTTAATTTGGGTAAAATAGCTAATCAACCTATTTGTTAATTCCACCTTTGATGATTAATATTTGTATACCATGTATTCCATTGTCACCTTAAGTTGGGTTAAAATAGTTGGATGATATGATTGTGCCAACACGGGAGGCTAGACCGTGAGTAGTTGCTTAGCCATGCTTACGTGAAATATGTTTCAAATGGCAAAATAATATTGACTAATGTTATATGAAATGAATTTTGGAGTTAGTGTAATCTTGCCACGTGATGATGTGAAGTGTAGGTACCCTTGTGGTTCTACATGGTAATTGATATTATTGTTGGCATGCGTAAATAGATTTAGACCAGGGCAAGTGGCAAGAATGATAGGGTGGGCCATGAGTGGCACTGGGAAAGTCGTTTTGGTTCTTCGGGGAGTCTTGCCCTGGTCACCCTAAGGACTTAACCTTGCAAGCCTTTGAACTGGGTCAATCATGCAACCACATGTCTGTAATGGGGCGGACCTAGTTGAGTAGGTTGATAATAACTTGCATTTGGTACCTCAGGGTGTCAACTATACCTTTTGTGTAGTTGAACGGGGGAGCGTACCGGTGCTACGGCTAGGTACCCTATCCAACGGTTGGCTGACCTATACTTCGCCTGTACTAAGGGAAGGGATAGTGTGCAACAACCGGAGAGGTCCACTTGTATAGTTAGAGGCTTCTGAAAGGCTTTGTTATGATCACTCATTCGCATACTCTTGTATGGCGATTCACGGCAAACGTGGTGAGTTGATCGTATCTTGTGGGTAAAGTGCATAACCTCTGCAGAGTGTGTAAAAATCTATTCGAATAGCCGAGTCCACAGTATTGGACAACGCTCGGGGATTACAGTCACGGGTTAGATTTTTCTAAAATGAAATGTGGGAATGGGTGGCCGAGTGCCAGAGACAATTGCTAAAGTAAATTAGGGCTTTGTGCCGAATTGTTTAAAAAGAGATTGATAACTTATTATATAATATGGTTTTACTGCTTTTGAATCTATTAAGAGTATTTAATCAAAGCAAAAGGCTGCTTGATGCAACTTAACCACTTAAGCCATTCCTTTGGAAGAAGCCATGCATATAGTAATAGAATTGCACCTCTGTGCATGACTTGCTGAGTATGTTGTATACTCACCCTTGCTTTCAACACAATCATCAGTTGAGGAGAAGACTACAACTTCAAAGAAGGTGAAGTTCCATGAGGAGGCGATTATCTAGGAGTTGAACCTTGTCAGTTGCCTGTGGCATACTGATGGGAGTTACCGACGTTCTTCATTCCGCTGGTGATTATTCACTTTTGTTATTGTAAGCCCTGCAAGGCAAACTTTTGGTAAGGTGACCTTAAGGTCTTGTAATCAGTTTGTATTAATGCTGAAGTACTTTATTTATATTTCCCATGTGTATGGATTTGATATTCAACCCTGTATGACTGTGTGTACTAGCGTGATCCTGGACTAGTACGGAATACACAGAGGGTCCGGATTTTGCAGATTCGGGTCCCGACAGGTGTGTACTCAACCATACCGGTATGAGTTTCCAGGAGATATGTGCATCGCATTGCATTGCATTGCATTATATGAGGATGTTATATGATGACGATTTATGATGATGTCAATGATATGCTTACACTATGAATATGAGATATGTATGATGTCGTATGTGAAAAGTGGTGATGAAGGTATTGGAATGTATTTTCTTGTTCCATTGCAATATACTTGCTGAGTGATGAACTCACGCTTGTGTTTATGTTGTTTTTCTTATGTACCATGAAACCGGCATGCGGGAAAGGGAGCTAGTCACACATCATCACTTAGCTTCACACATATAAACAATGACATGTTCCTTCCTTTAATTGTGATGGTTAATTCACTGAACTAAACTGTGGTGTTGATGCTTTGTTGGTTGCCATGAGTAAATGATTAGTCCATATTTGACATGAGACGAATAGGCTTATATCCTTAACTGTATGATGGCTGAAATTCCTGTTTTCTCAAGTTATTACTATCGTTCTTTATGCTATCTTGTTATGTGAAGTTTGTTGTTGCTCAATCCATGGAAAAACAAAGGAGATGGCCGAAATTTTCGGTATTAGCATTTGCTCCTTTGCTGTAATTTACTTGTAATTGTGGTATTTAGAGGTTGCTTAGTCTATGTTTGGTAGCATTCGGGCATATTAAATGCCGGGTTGTTACAGTTGGTATCAGAGAGGGCTGTAGGTCCTTGGAATGTGTATTTTTAGTGTCATACCTTAGTTTACAACTAAAATGTGATGTGGGATAACTTAGAAACATGGCTTAGGTTTTAACTAAAATTTTGTTATAGGATAGCAACATTAAAACTTGCAAAAGTGGTATAACTAATCTAAAATTTGACACACATGGATGCACAGTAGGAAAGGGTATGGGTATCATTCCTTTACGCTTAAATGTTGTATTTAAGCTTTGATGTTAAATGCTTCATTTGATAATGAGATAAATGATTAAATTGTGCTTGTTGTGGTGATAAAGTGGGGTTGTGGTGCTGAAGGGTTTCGGTCACCACTTTTGTTAACAGTAAAGGTGTGGTTTGATGGTATGGCCAGTTAAAGCCATCACCGAAGAACTATGAATCCCTTGTGGGGAAAGAGTGCTTACCTTTTCTATCGTAGATCGTGCAGTTGGCTGGAGACAAATAGAAGAGTTGATGGTGGTATCCTTCGGATGCTCTTCACCGTTCCGACGGTCGTTTTTGGTTGGTCTTCTTAATTTTTTTAGTCGATTGAAATCAAAAGAAAAGTGTTTGGTCTTGGATTTTCGCGGATTGTTCCGTATGCGGTTTGTGGTTTTGTCTTCCTTGGTTGAAGACGAAGAAGAAGAGTCTAGTGTTGCGCTTTTGTTGGTTGCTATTTTTGCTTTGACACCGGTTTTGTTGGTCATTACGGACTGTCTTGAGGAGGAAACTTTTGTGGTTGTTGTTCTCCCTATCTAAGAAAAAGTGTTGGAGTTTCCCCTTGTGAAGGCCTTGAGTTGGTGGAGCTAAGTTTGAATCTTTTATCGGAAAAGTTTTAATGAACATTTGATTTTCCCTGGTGCATCCTTCTTCCTTCATGGAAGTATAGATCTTGAGATTTCTTGAAGAGTTTTGTGGGCAAATTTGGGAATTTGAGAGTTGAGCTATCCTGCATTTCTGTTGGAGTTTTGTTTCTTCTTCCTTGCTTGGAAAGGAGAAATTTTCTATCGGTGTTCGTTCTGATTCTTGAGTTGTGGTTATCTTTAAAAGTTGAGTTGCATCCTGTTTGTCAAGAGTTCGTGCCCCATGAAGGTGTTTAGAAAAGTTTATGTCCATGCTATGTAGTAGGTAACAATGTGGTTTATGGAATGATGTGTTGCTAAGTTAAATTTTGAGTTGAATCAATTCAATGTAATTATCATCTCTAGCTGGGGAATAAATAGACTACTAGTGTTGTAGTTTACTCTGTAGCGAGAATGATTAAATGGGTTAATGTACATGCTTAGAATCTGTTGCCTTGCTTTAAAAGTGCTTATGATCCTCATTAATGTTAAAAGTTTAAACCTTGATGCCTAGTTAGAACATTAAGATGACGTAAATTAATGATACTGTTAAAGAAACCTTGCCGATTGTTTAAAGATGTTCTAATCTAACGGGTTAATAGAGAAATTTAATCATGTTGACTAGTGGCTTTAATTTGGAAGTTGATTAGAGTTGCTATTTATGCTGTTGCAAACTACTAGTATATTTGGAAGTATGCAGTTGTGTCTTTACAATGCTAGTATTGATATCAATTGACAAGACATAAGACTTATTGTTATGATGTTATTAAGGGTAGTGTTAATGCTAGTACCGATGTCAATTGGGGAAAAAACATAGGTCTGGTTGTTGTTTTAAGAACATTGTGCTGATCTAACTTATTAAATCTAATTTAATAGTTGGAGTATGTTGTGTAGTGACAATTTTGTTGCAACCTATGTGTAAGGTAGCTAAAATCAATGTTGTTGATTGATGATTATGCAAAGAATTGATATTGATGCCTTAGTAGTGTTGTTAATCGTTGGAAACCATTGATCCAATAGAAGAAAAGTGTAAAACTGTGGTATTATGTCGAGTACATGTTGTGATGGGATGAACAATGGATAATAATCATGAAGCAAGATTTTAACCTTAATGAATGCATATCTTAGAATCCTATTTACGAATTTTATCTTGTAGAGATATTACTTATTTGTTGAAGTCATTTTATTGATTGAACAAGTTTCAATTGTCAAGATTTTGACGTATGGATAGTATAAAATTGATAGGTTGACCATGCTCAAGTAGCTTTTGAAGTACTATGTTTGAAATATAGAATACGTTGTTATATGCTTTGGTGATCCATGGGGATCATGTCAATGTAGTCTTGGTTGGGTGCCTTTATGATAAGCATCTTAAACCTTAATTAAAAGTGTTGGGAATGGTAACTAGAGAAAAAAATTGTTATGTAAATTTTGTTAAATCCGGTTGGACTCTCTTGATGAGTAAATAGTGATTATTGAATGCTTAAATGGTAAGTGTAGTGGAATACAAGTTATAGTGGGATTCATGCTGAGCTGGTGTTTAAAACCTTTTGAACTGGTGTGGTTGTTTGCCATTTTGGTTGAATGCCTTTGGTCAAGGTATTCCTTGTGTTGTGTTTCCGAGTTTCCCTAAAACCCGTAGCTATTGGTGCCAATATTTGGTTTTGGCTATTTTGTTTAATTTGTGCTATGAGTATGGATTTACACCCAAAAGTTTTTGAGTGGATCGCGCTCCTTCGCGTTCACCCTGAATTATCTTTGGAATAAATTTTAACGGAAGTAGATGGACATAGTGGGTTGTGTTGGAAACTCTTGAGATTTAATTTGTAACTCTTTTTGACTGGAGTTGGATTTATTTGCATAATGTGTGTGATGTTTGCGAGTGCTTCAAAAAGGTGGATATTATGAATATTTTATGAGCTGATTTTGTTAGTGAGGTGTTCCCTTTTTGAAATGAGTTTCCCTCTCCTTGAGAAAATTTGTGACGGTTGTGGTAGCAGATGCTCGACTTGAAATTTTGATGTTCTCTTCCAAAAATGTTGAATTTGGATGAAATGCAATGTTTTGCAAGTTCAGTTTTGCAAGTTCAATTTTGATGTGGGATGTTATGCGACGTGGTGTTTTACTGTCAACTATGCTGCCGTCATAGTCTATATGAATTTCCGCAACCTTCGATGTTAATTGTGTTTCCATTATTTGATACCGAGGAAGAAGTCATTTGGTGAATGACTATTCGGTACCGTTGTTACATGATGAATGAATGGTGAAAAGGAAAACGAGATATTGTTTATGCATAATTAATCATAAAGGAGTCGATGAGCCAGGTCGGTGAGAAAGTCATACATGGATATATGACTAATCCGGAGTGCTCTTGAAAAGTGTGCATTCTTGTCATGTATCGAGATTTCCATTTCTTCCTAGTATGAAAAGAAAGAATGAATAAATTGTGGTATTTTGGCTGTGGTGTTAGAGGTTTGAGTTTTCTTTGCGATTTGGCTTAGAAAAATGAAATGTGTGCTCTTTGGATGTTACTGGATCCTTTCCAAAGTGGTTTTAGCGCTTTGGAGTTTGAGTTGTTGTATGTGGACCAATTGGGTTCATGTTTATGGTTGAGCTCACTCAATGATTGTACTCTTTATCGTGGTCCTTTGAGTGGAAGGTTGTGTATGACTCAATGCAAACCTTCTTGTAGAATTGTGTCGTTGAGGTGTTCCTCGGTAAGGTTGATTAAATTATTAGTGGACCGCTTGGTGGTTGCTAGTAATCGCTTTTCCTTTTGAAGTGTATTTGATCTTTTTGTCGTTAGGCAATGAGCGAGTTGTGTCAACCGCCGAGGAACGTTCGGTCTTTTCTGTTGCGCGAGTCTTAAGGATCCTGGATATAAAGTAGGTTGTTCCTTAGAGCGTTGTGTCTCTTCTGTTTCGCGTTGTTTTGAGTACAAGGAACCACAGAAGGGAGGTTGGTACCGTGTTCTTCTGGAGAGTAGCATTAGTTAAAGGGATCGAGCACTTTAGTGCCAAGGAATGCATAGAACGAGGTGTATGAGACCGTTTTCTTTTGTGGGCTGTTTGAGGATTTATCTTATCGCTTGCGGTCGTGATGAGACCATGTGTGAGTACTTTGTGTTTCAATGTTGAGTAAAGTTCTCGCAAGTTTTGATTGCGAGTTATCATTAGAGCCATTGGTCTTCGAACCTAGGCTTCCTGTCGTCGAGTCTCAATCAGTGTAAATTCCAGTGGTTTTAATTAGAGAAGCGACCTGGGAGTTGAAGTCTCGCGGGGGCGAGCTTTACCCAAAGCTCTTTTTCTTCAGGATTGAACCGTGAAGATTAGATCTCTGTGTTTTGTTGGTTTGGCGTAGTGGCATGTCTTCGATTCGGGGTCGAATCCTGTTGAAGGGGGGTACAATGTGACACTACGGTATGGTGTGACATTATAAAATATGAAATTAGAGAATAAAACCTTACAGCTTGAGGTTTACTCGCGTTTTTGGGCTTCCGGGGGAGTTTGGGCCTAGCGGGAGGTATTTGGGCCTTAGGGGAATTAAGTGGGCCGAAGGTGGGTGTGACACTACGGATTGGTGTGATATTATAAAATGTGAGTTTAGAGGATAAAACCTTACGGCTCGAGGTTTACTTGCGTTTTCGGGTCTTGGGGGGATTAAGTGATATGACACCACGGAGTGTCGTAACCTTATTTAATTTGCTTGATGAGGTCAAAAACTTTATAAAATATGAAATTGGAGGTTAAAACTTTACGTTATGCCATTTAATCGCGTTTCCGGGCCGATTTTGGGAGATTGGGCCTTTCCGGGGGAGTTTGGGCCCAAGGGGGGAAGAACCGTGGGCTTTTGTGGAGAGAGATTGGCCCATGGAGGGGGGAGAATGTGGGTAAAGGGGCTAGGGGAGCCTCCTCCCTGCCCTAGCCGCCTCCCCACATGCCTCCACCTCCCCCTTGCGCCTCCACCAATTCCCTCCTCCCTCTAGTCCTCTTCCTCCACCTCCACCTCAAGCCGCACCACCCCCCCTCCTCCTTGCGCCCCCAAGGACGCCCCCTCGCTGCCACGACACGTCTACGTGCTGCCCTCGCTGTTTGGAAGAACCGCGACGAGGGATCCCGAAGGATTTGCCGCGTGGGAGCGAGATCGGGTGATCGAGAGACATTCTTCGTGTTCGTCGTTCGTCGGACTAAGGTATGTCCATGGGGAAACCTTGGGGAAGGTCTAGGTGCTGTTCTCATGGTAGATTTGGAGTTTTTAGATCAAGAGGACGTGCTGCCATGGAGTAGATCTGAAAAGAACTAGAGTTTGTATTGTACTCAGTTTCGGGCAGATTTGGAGTCCGTGTTAGGGTGTGCGATTTCGCAATTTTAGTTTCCGAATTTGGCCGACCTCCTGTTGAAGAACTTGTAGGTATCGTCAAGACCTATTTTTTGTATTTTTTTGAGAATTTTTGGAGTTACGGTCTGAAAGTTATGGCCATTTTGGTGGGCGCTGTCCAATCTATGTCGAGGTTGGGACAGTCTGTGTTCAACATTAGATTAAACTAATTAAGATTTCGAATCTGACCGTACGGACTTCTAGGAAGTTGTAGATAATTTCATTACCTTTCAGTGCATATAAAGAAATTGAAATTCCACCCAGCCGTTTGAAAGTTATGACTGTTTTACCGAGCGTGTTAAAATCTGTGACGCGATTGGAACAGATCTCGGTAATCTGTAGATTAAACAACTTTAGAGGCCGAATCAGACTTTCCATATACCTAGAGAAAGTTGGGAAATTTCCTAAGCAACGCGAGGGTGTACTCGTTTAATTCATTCGGAATCCCAGAACTCTAGTTATGCCTTTTGCAAGGCTGCTGTCCCGACGGGACAGAACCTCTGTTTTAGGTTTTGCGAGTAGGGGGCAATGTTGGGTTAGATGGGGGTTTGCGTACTGTTTTGTGGTTACGATTGTGATTGTGTGATACCCCTGTGCAGGAGGTGTGACCCCGGGAGTGCCTTCTACTTCCCGCCTGTGACACCACGGAGTGTCATAACTTTATTTTACGTGCTTGATACGGTTAAAAACAGTATGAAATGTGGAATTAAGGTTAAAACTATAGGTTATGGAGGTTAATAGCTTTTCCGGGCCGTTTCCGGGCCGTTTTCGGGGTTTTGGGCCTTCCTGGGGGAGTTTTGGGCCTTGGTGGGCTTTGGTGGGATGGATTAGGTCTCCGTAACGGACTAGAATTGGGTGTGGGGGCTGGTAAAAGGGGTTTCCCTGCCCCTTTGGGGCGTCCACCCTGCTGCCTTTGCGCCCCTTGAGGCCTTGGTGCGCCCCCCTCACCTCCCCCCACTTGCCAAGCCCTAGCCGCCCCTTCCCTTTGAGCCTTGCGCCTCCCCCTTGCTCTCCTCCATTGCCCCACCTCTCCACCACCTCTCCTCCACCCCCTTGCTGTCCTAGGGTGGTCTCCACACCTCTGCACCTTGTGGATCCATCCGTTGGAGCGAGGAGCGAGGAGCGATGAGCGTGGAGCGAGGAGCGATCCGCGAGGAGATCTATTGGAGATTCGTTCGTTGGGCAAAGGTATGATCATGGGGATCCTTGGGTTCGATCTAGGTACTGTTCTTAGGGTGTTTATGAAGTTTTTAGATCAATTGGTGGTGCTGGGTTGGAGTTCTTTGTGTTAGATCTAGACGTTGCCACGTTTCTGTTTTCGGGCAGATTGAGCAGTCAGGCTAGGGTTCGAGTTTTCGTCGATTTAGAATCCGAATATGTCCGTACGGACTTAAAAGAAGTTGTAGATAATTTAATTATCTTTCCGTGGACATAAAGCACGTTAAAATCCGATCCGCCTTTTGAAAGTTATGGCCGTTTTACCGAGCGTGTTAAAATCTGTGACGCAATTAGAACAGATCGTAGTAATCTGTAGATTAAACAATTTTAGAATCCGAATCAGTCTTTCCGTATAACTAGAAAAAGGTAGGAAATTTCCTAAGCTTCGCGATGGTGTACTCGTTTAATCGATTTGGAGTCCCAGAACTCAAGTTATGGCCTTTGCAAGGCTGCTGTCCCGCCGGGACAGAACCTCTGTTTTAGGTTTTGCGAGTAGCGGGCAATGTCGGGTGAGATGGGGATTTGTGTACTGTTTTGTGGGCATTATTGAGAGTATGTGATGCCGTTGTGCAGGTGGTGTGACCCCGGGGGTGCCCTCTACTTCCCACAATCCCGTCGCCCACGGTTGAGGCAAGTGTGTTGTAATGAATAAGCGGAATTGTAGGTTGCTTGTGGAGATTAGATGAAAGATTGAATACTTGCTATGATCACTTGCCATGCTGGCTGTTTTCCAATGATATATTGAGTATGATTATCATGATTCGATGCCATGTGTTAATATTTGTCATGATGAGATGCCATATGTTTATGTACATGTGAAATATGATAATTGGCATAGTTGCATGCATGACATGAGATAGGGCGAGGGCGGTGAGAAAGTCATAACTAGTCCGGCAAGGTCGGTGAGAAAGTTATGACTAGTCCGGAACGCCATTGAGTAAGACCTACATCGTGATTCCATCCACGTGGTGAATGGAAGCGATGAGTAGGCACCCTCCATCTTCGGGATGGAAGGGGGGAAAAGGGTGCACACCGACGGGTGTGTACTCAACCATACCGGTATGAGTTTCCAAGGAGACATGAGCATTGCATTACATCTCATACATATTGATGATGACAATGTTAAGTGTTTATGAATAAGATGATTTACATGAAGGGAGATGCTATTGCCATATTGTTGTTCTTGTTGTCCATTGCAATATGCTTGCTGAGTTTCGAACTCACGCTTGTGTTTTTTTTTTCTTATTGTTTTAGGTACCATGAGAACGGCATGCGGGAAAAGGGAATAGACACACGCCCACACGTTGCTTCACCTTAATGTTTCCCCAAGTCAATTCTTTTAGATTGATAATAAATTGCGTGTGATGGTCATTAAATTAAGGCTTAGCTTGGTTAATGAGAGTTTTATTGTTCGTTTGACACTTGGAACTTTAAGTGCTAAATGTTAGTCTTTTATTGTCGTTAAGACTCTATTTATTGCTGTTTTAGATGTTTCCCTTATTGCCATATAATGCTATATCGTTGTTGCTCCTTAAATTCATGATAAAACAAAGGAGGTGCTGCCGAAATCTCGGTTTTTAGCCTATGCGCCTTTGCTGGAATTTTATGTTAAATATGATATTTGGATGTTGTTTAGCTTATGTTTGGTAGCATTCGGGCATATTAAATGCCGGGGTGTTACAGTTGGTATCAGAGCGGGCTGTAGGTCCTTGGAATAAGTATTTTAGTGTTATACCTTAAGTTGCAACTAAAATATGATGTGGAATAACTTAGAAACATGGCTTAGGTTCTAACTAAAACTTTGTTATAGGATACTAACATTAAAACTTGCAAAAGTGGTATAACTAATCTAAAATTTGACACACTTGGTTGCACAGTAGGATGGGGTCTTGGTTCATTATTGCATTGCGCTTAATTATTTGATGAAGACTATGCTATGATGATGTTTGATCTATGTTCTTGGTTGTGTGATGTTGTGTTTATGTTTTTGTGTTTGGATGGTTGTCTGTCTGAAGCAGCCATGCCGAGGAGTAGAGGCCGTGGACGCCAAGGCCGTGGAGGCTAGGGGCGAGGCTCCCATGGAGTTGAGGAGTCTGTTGCTGAGGGTAGTGTTTCACTTAATGCTCGTGGACCAGCTCAGGAGGAGCTTCCAACAAGACACGGAAGGTGCCCGCCGCCAATGATGATTTAGTTCAGCTCTCGCAGGGAGATTCAGAGCTGCGCCAAAGAGCTGCGGGCAGCCCCTGCTGTGGTGCCTCCCCCTGCAGTGGCCCCAGTTGTTGCCCCCGCTGCGCCGGAGCCGAGGATGAGTCTCCGAGAGTGGATGACCCTCCGTCTTGACACTTTTGACGGAGCGGGCACGCCGATCCAGTCCGCAGATTGGCTGCGGTACATGGAAAGGCGCTTGAGGTCCTAGAATTGACCTCGGTCCGTAGGGCTCGCTTTGTGGCCTTTCGGTGAAAGGCCAAGGCGATATCTGGTGGGAAGGGGTTCCGCCGCTAGAACCCCGATCTTGGTCCACCACCTGGGAGGACTTTGTGGCTCGCTTCCGAGCCAAGTTCTACCCGGAGTCTTTCCTTGAGAGGATGGAGCATACTCTGACGACTCTTTCCCAGGGAAAGAGGTCGGTGGCAGAGTATGAGGTGGAGTTCAACAGCGTGGTGCGCTTCGTGCCGGCCGTGGCAGCCGACTTAATGGAGAAGGCGAGGAGGTTCAGTAGGGGCCTCAATCTGGATTTCAGAGTTGTCATGGGGGCGACTGTCCCTCGTGACTTCTGCTCCGTGGTGGAGCAGTCGAAGGGCATGGAGCTCGAGTTGGAGCTCTCCCGGAAAAGCAAAACCCGGCGGTTCAGGGTTCTCGCGGCCCAGCGAGGCCGAAGAGGACCTTTGGTGGAGGAGGTGGGTCTTCTCACACCCACCTTCAAGAAGTTCAAGGGGACACGGCTCCTCCTCGTGGCTAAATGGGGCCGCCCTGGGATCGTCTTCTTCGCGAGCGGTCGTTTGTCTGTGCCCGGCAGGAGCATGAAGTGTTTCAAGTGCGGTGATGTGCACCGTGCTTTAGAGTGTGGTTGGACCGGAGTTGCAACCACTGTGGCAAGCCCGCCACATGGGACGAAGTCTGCGGATGAATCCCAAGAGCATCATCAAGTGGGAGACGGTGCCTTCTCCTCCCACTCCAGGCGTCTTCCAGAGGATCGGTGCACATGATGGCTGCCCTGCTTCTCAGCCACCCTTTGCGTGGGCGCCACCAGCGCGCATCGGTGCCCGTGAATCGTCTGCTTCCTCCTCGCTTGCCTCCTCCGCCCCAGCCTTGATGGGGCATCACCGAGTCGGGGCTCCTTCGTCCGGCGCCACCAGAGTGTATGCTTTGCCGACCGCCGAGTCACCAGGCATCCAGAGGTGGTTTCAGGTACTCGCTCATGGATTCCGTTGATGCCTTTGTTCTATTTGATTCCTGAGCATCCTATTCTTTTGTGTCGCTCGGAGTTTGCTAGTAGAGCTAAGTTGGGAGTTCAATGGATTTCTCGAGTCCGTGTTAGTCGCTTCTCCTGGGGTTGATTGCTAGTTCTTTGGTTTGCCCTGGTTGCACCATTGCCATTGATGATGAGGTTTTCTTTGCCAATCTCATGGTGATCCAGCTTGGCTCCTTTTGATGTCATTTTGGGCATGGACTGGCTGCATCGCATCGTGCTAAGATCTGTTGTTTCGAAGACAGCTTGCCTTGCAGGCCCCGTCCGGGAAGAGTTGATCTTTCAGGGTGGTATACCCTCCAGCCTGGTCTTTGCTTTGACTAGTTTGTTTTCCGGTCGGGCGTTTGAGGCTCATGGGTTTCCTCATGACTTTGTTTGAGAAACCATCTTCCTCGCCTCCCATTGAGGAGATTTCTGTAGTGAAGGAGTTTGTTGATGTGTTCCCTGACGAGTTGCCTGGTCTACCTCCTGTGAGGAATGTGGAGTTTCGTATTGATCTTGTTCCTAGCACTCGACCTATTTCTATCTCTCCATACCGCTTGGCTCGTCCTTTTCAAGACGAGTTGAAGAAGCAGTTGGAGGATCTGTTGGCCAAGGGCTTCATTCGGCGTAGCGTTTCGCCATGGGGAGCACCCGTCCTCTTCGTCTCGAAGAAGGATGGAAGTTGGCGTATGTGCATTGATTATCGTGCTCTTAATCAAGTGACAGTCAAGAACAAGTATCCTTTGCCTCGCATCGAGGATCCGCTTGACCAATCAAGGGAGCAAAGGTGTTCTCCAAGATTGATCTTCACTGGTACAATCAGATCCGTGTGAGGGAGCAGACATTGAGAAGACCGCTTTCTCCACTAGGTATGGGCATTATGAATTTAAAGTTATGTCTTTTGGACTAACTAATGCTCTCGCTGTCTTTATGGAGGCGATGAACAGTATGCTACACGAGTATCTTGATGAGTTTGTGGTAGTGTTCATCGATGACATTCTGGTTTACTCTAAATCGTAAGAGGAGCATGAGCGACATCTCGAGGCTTGTCTTGAGCACCTTGAGGGAAAATCAGTTCTTTGCTAAGCTGAAAAGTGCGAGTTCTGGATTTCGTATGGGTTTTCTTGGCCACATCATCAATCCAGAGGGCATATCTCAGAGATCCTAGCAAAGTCTCAAGAGCTTTGGATTGGAAGAGGCCTTCCAATGTCAAAGAGGTGCGTAGTTTCCTTGGGTTGGTCAAGCTACTATCGGCGTTTCGTGCAGATTTCTCTATCATTGCCAAGCCACTTTCGCAGCCTGACTCGAAGGGGATGAAATTCCAAAGGATCGCAGAGTGTGAGCACAGTTTACGCACTATGAAGGAGAAGTTAGTGATCGCTCCTGTTCTTACCCTTCCCGAGCCGAAGCGCTTCACGGTGTATTCTCGATGCTTCTCGGTTGGGACTTGGGTGTGTGCTCATGCAAGAGGGCAAGGTGATTGCTTATGCGCCGAGGTAGTTGAAAAGCACGAGCGTAACTATCCCACGCATGATCTTGAGCTAGCCGCCGTGGTGTTTGCATTGAAGATATGGAGGCATTACTCAGACGGCGAGTCTTGTGACATTTTCACTAATCACAAGAGCCTCAAGTACATCTTTACTCGTAAAGATTTGAACTTGAGGCAGAGGAGGTGGCTAGAATTGATAAAGGATTATGACCTTACTATCCAAGTATCATCCGGGAAGGCAAATGTTGTGGCCGACGCTCACCGCAAGACAATGCCCCGTATTGTTGATTGTCTTGTTGCTGATTTTGAGCGCTTGGGGTCTCCCTACCGCTTATGGGACCGTGCAAGCTGAAACTCGATTGATTCTTGAGTCGGGCCGATTCTCGGCGCAGCGGGAGGCACAAAGAAGATGACCGTTTGCTCCAAAGAAAGTAGGAACGCTTTGAGGATGGCAAGTCCGAGACTTTACCATTGATGATGCGGAGTTATGAGGTTTCAGGGCCGTCAGGCGCGTGCCTCGTAAATCTCAAGTGAAAGAAGACATTCTGAAAGAAGCTCATCGCACCTCAGACACGGTCCATCCTGGGAGACCAAGATGTACAGGACTTGAAGAAGAATTTCGTGGAAAAGGATGAGAGTGGATATTGCCAAGTATGTGGCGTCTTGTGGGATCTGTCAGAAGATCAAAGCTGAGCATAAGCGTCCCGCCGGTCTGTTGCAGCCATTGGAGATTCCTGTGTGGCCATAGGATGACATCTCCATGGATTTCGTGGTTGGTCTACCTCGTTCTCCATGAGGGAAGGATGTTGTTTGGGTTGTGGTGGACCGTCTCAGCAAGTCTGCGCATTTCATTCCTATCCGCACGACCAATTCTGCGAGCGAGTTGGCTCCCATCTATGTGCGGGAGATTGTGAGACTGCATGGTGTACCTAAGACCATTATTTCTGATCGGGATGCGAAGTTCGTCTCCAAGTTCTGGGAGAGTTTGCAGAGTGCTTTGGGTACGCAGCTTCGCCTTAGTACCGCTTTTCACCCTCAGACGGATGGGCAGTCTGAGCGTACCATCCAGACGTTGGAAGACATGCTCAGGGCCTGTGTGATGGCTTGGAAAGGTAGCTGGGAGGATCATTTGCCTCTTGCGGAGTTTGCTTATAATAACAGCTATCATTCCAGCATCCGGGCTGCTCCTTATGAGGTACTATATGGCCGGAAGTGCAGATCGCCACTTTGTTGGGATGCAGTGGGCGAGAGAGCAGTTCTTGGACCGGATTGGGTTCAGCAGATCGCTGATCGCGTGGCGGAGGTACGGCAGAACCTTTCTCGCAGCGCAGAGCGCATGTAAGAGCTATGCTGATGTGAGGCGGCGAGACTTGGAGTTTGAGGTGGGTGATAGCGCACTTTTGCGAGTATCTCTATTTGCAAATCCGACCCTCAGTGTATTCAAGACTAGTCCAGAACGCGCTAGTGCACACAGCCTTAACATCGGTAAATATCACAATCATACCAATCGATACCAATAAAGTACTTTATTTAAATAACCAATCGGTTACTTGACCTTATGGTCAAGTTACAAATGTATGCCTCAACTTATTCAGAGAGAAATAATAGCAAATGAAAATCAAATAGACTTCGTGGCGCCATCCAAAGATACCACAGGCTCGCATCCCTAAGTAGACGGGTCCTCTTGGAACTCCTCCTCCGCGTAGTCTCCTCTTCAACCGGTATTGTGTTGAGGCAAGGGTGAGTACTTGGTACTCGGCAAGTCATGCACAGCAAGCTAATATACTATATGCATGGCTTGGTACAAAGGAATAGCTCAAGGTATATTTAGGTAAGAGTAATATAAGTAGATTCAGCGAGAGAAATAAGTAAAGCATAAATAACTTTTCAAGAAGTTTAACAAACATTTTTCCCATCCTAAACCATAATTCCATCATCTTCCTTGTTAAACCAACCCATCTTTTCAAACCAAGTTATTTTCGTAAAGTCTACCCCTTGACTGTAATTCCCGAGCATTGTCCAAGTGGACTCGGCTATTCAAATAGATTCTACACTCTGCAGAGGTTATGCACTTTACCCACAAGATACGTCAAACACCACAAAGGCGAGTTCAAAGCCTTTCTAAGCCTCAAACAACACAGTGGTCCTCTCCTAGCTCAAATTGCTCTACACCATCCCTTCCCTTAGCCAAGGCGAAGTATGGGACCAACACACCGTTAGATGGGTACCACGACCACGATACGCCCCGCACAATCACACAAACGGTGTAATCGACACGAGGCTCCACAAGTGAGTCCTTAGCGACTTAGTCAACTAGGGCCGTCCCATTCCCATGTGGTTGCAAGTATGACCCAGTTCAAAGGCTTGCAAGGTTAAGTCCTTAGAGTGACCAGGCAAGACTACCAAACCAAATCAACATCCCCAATGCCAACCGGCCCACTTACTCTTGCCACATGCCCTGGATCAAACTGATTACCATGCACCACGTGCCATCAACATCACATGATACTTTTCCAAAACAGGTTCAATATATCATTAAGTCCATATTAGCATTTGATTGTCCAAAATCATGTCATGAGCACGTATACTACAACAAACCCATGTTGGCAACTTAATAATGTCCAACTAGTAAACCACAACTAGGGTGACAAAGGGTCATGGCACATACTTAAGTAATCAAGGTGTCATATAGCAAATTGGTATTTATCTAACCCCCATGTTTAAACAAAGTATCTTTCTAATTGAACTAGCATGCAATAGTTTAAATCAAAATAGATTTCGAAATAGGATCAATATGGTCAAAGCACAACTTGCCTTCAAAAAGTACTTGTTCTTGGTCTTGAGTTGGATCCTGAGTCAATACTTCTCCTTCGAATCCTTCCGGCTTCAACGCCTACTCGTAGCGTGCAAATAGCAAATACACAAATAAACACTAGGCAAAAACATCCCAAAACTCCAAATAAAATCCATAAACAGAGAGAACATAATTTTCTGGATTTTTAGAAACTGAATCACAAATTTGGAGTTAAAACGCAAAAGTTATGATTTATTAAAGTTTAAATAATCAATTAAATAATATTACAGAGAAAAACTTTAGTCCAAAAATTAAATAAAATTTATATTTAGGTAGATCTTAATTTTATACAAATTTAGAAATTTGAATCACTCAAATCGGAGTTGAAACGCAAAAGTTATAAGCGTTTGAAGTTTGAATCTAAATTTGAATCAATATTTCGAATTAATAAATCATTTTCTTTTTTCGAAATTAATTATTGTCGGCATGGACACGCACCATGGGCTCGGTCCACGCTTGGGGTTTCACGCACGCTGCGCAATCTCGCCGCTGATTTGAAAATCAACGGTCCGATCTAGACCTCTCGCTCAAAACTACACGGTTGATCCTGGCCGCTCGATCTAGATCGGACGGTCCAGATCTAACCCTAAAGCTACAACACAACTAACCACGCACCGTAAATCTAACGGTTGAAACCTAATCGATCTCGATCCAACGGTGCACCGGCGACCACCCTAACGGCGCCGGGCGTCTCCGCCAAGTGAGTGCACCAGAGGGTGCGCCTGACGCAAGGGCGGAGGATGACGAAAAACCACGGCGGCACTCCCCAAACTCCGGCGAAATCGCGAGGCGACGGCGGGCGTTGGAACTTAGGGCAATAGGCGCTAAATGGCCTCGCGCGCACAAAGCGGAAACCTAAGATCTTGATCCAACGGCTGGGATCAATTAGGTTTTCAAGTTGGTTCGAGTTTGATTTTCCAGCGATTTAATATTTAAAATAATTCCTAGTAATTCATTTAATTCATTAAAAATAGCAAATGACTTTAAAATTCAAATACTTTGGATCATTTTGGACTCAAATAAAATATTTCCAACAAAATTTTATTTGCAAAATTAAATTCTTTAATTATTTCAAAATGGAATAAATTCAAATAAATTCCAAATAAATCCAAATAAATTCCGTAAAATTCCAAAATTCACCAAAGTGCCGAATCACACATGAATTCAAGGAAAGCAAAATTTTGGGGTGTTACAAACCTCCCCTTAATAGAATCTCGGCTCACTAAAGGAATAGGTTTGGAAACTCTTTCTTCAAATCCTCTTCGCTCCCAAGTCGCTTTTCATGGTTGCTCCATCGAACTCTACTGACTTGTTTCTAGTTTCTCGATCCATTGTGTCCGTAATCCTCACGATACTCCTTATAAGTCAAATCCTCTTGCAACTCAATTGACTCTAGCTGAACTCGGAGACACTTTTTTAGCCGACACGTGGAACACGCCATGTACTCCTGCAACTCTAGTCGTAAGCAACTTCGCCTTTGCGGCTCAAAATCCTAAATGGTCCAACATAACGGGTGCAAGTTTCCCTTTGGCATGGAACCTCTTAACTCCCGAGAGGCGTAACTCGAGGTAAACAAAGTCTTCGCTCAAAACTCAAGTCTCGCGACGATTGTCAAGATAACTCTTCCGATTGGGCTATCTTCAACCTTTCCTAATTATAGCGATCTCTTGAAGAATATCAAGGCCCAAAGACACGGCCACGGTCTCATTCCAATTCAATGGCGTCGACTCAAAAGGTGACATCTCAGAACTAGCCTGATAACTATTGTTGTAATCAACTCGGCATACGGCAAACTTTTATCCCAAGAGGTAGCATAAGCCAATGCACAAGCTCTCAACATATCCTCCAGAATCTGGTTGACTCTTTCTGGCCATCCGTGGATGATAGGTCTGGTTCAAACGGGTTCCCATGGCTTCATGCAACTTATTCCAACCTTGAGGTAAATTGGGTACCTACAATCCTCTTTGGCAATGCAAACAGACAATCCTAATCATGTACAATTTATCCCCGAGTAAGTGGTCTTCACGGGATAAAATGGGCTACTTTAGTCAAGCGATCCACTATAACCCATATGGAGTCATAACCTCCTTGAGTCTTCAATGAAATCCATTCCGATTTCCTCCCACTTCCACTCTTATTTTAGCAATCCTGGTCTCTCGATGCATTGCCTTGACTCTCTGGCATACGTCGCACAATGCAACATGCTCGGCAACCTCACGTTTCATACTCGGCCACCAGAATCTCTCCTTCAGATCCTGATACATCTTGGCGCTTCCAGGATGAATTGAATACTTAGAGTCATGGGCTTCTTCCAGAATCAGTTGCTTTAACTCCTTTCTGTTAGGCACACAAATCCGATCCTTCATCCATAACGTGCCTTGCTCATCCAACTTGAAGTCCTCTGCCTTGCCTTCCTCCTTGATGGACTTAATCCTGCGGATCTTGTCATCATCCCTCTGTCCTTCTCGGATCTGGTCCTCTAAAGTAGGCTTTACTTCCAATGCGGCCAAGAATCCGCTAGGTACAACCTCCATCTTCAACTTCTGCAAATCCTTACATAACTCATCCTGGCTTGTGGCTAGCAACGCACTCACGGTATGGCTTTTCCGACTCAGAGCATCGGCTACTACGTTGGCCTTCCCGGGATGGTAATGGATTCCAACATTATAGTCCTTGATCAACTCTAACCATCTCCTCTGCCTCATATTCAGATCCGACTGGGTGAATATGTACTTAAGGCTCTTATGATCCGTATACACTTCACATCTGTTTCCAATCAGATAGTGACGCCATATCTTCAAAGCATGCACTACGGCAACTCTAGGTCATGTGTCGGATAATTTTCCTCATGCGGTCTCAATCGCTTTGATGCATAAGCGACGACCTTTCCATTCTCAACACATCCAAGTCCTGTCACAATAAATATCGAAGCTTTGAGCAACATCCCGTAGAACTAACACGGTCCAATCGCTTCTTCAAATCCTTTCTCACATTCTCAAGCGTCCATGCAAACTTCTTTTCCTTCTTCGTAAGAGGTTTTGCAATTGTCGAAAAGCCTTCGATGAAAGTTGTATCCTGCCATTCCAAGGAAACTCCGAATGGGTCACAGCCTTTGGTCCCCAATGTAACACAGCCTCTACTTTGCTTGGATCTACGTCATTACGTGTCCAAGAAACTCCACCTTGTCCTTCCAAAAATCACACTTTGCTGAACTTGGCGAAAAGTTGCTGTTCCTCGCCTTTTCCAAAACTCGCCTTAAGTGTTCGGCATGTTCATCCTCTGTCTTGGAGTAGACTAGGATATCGTCTATGAACACGACGACAAACTTGTCCAAATATTCCATGAACACCTTATTCATCATATTCATGAAATAGGTGGCGCGATTCGTCAAAGGACATAATCAGAACTCGTAATGTCCATATCTTGACGAGAATGCGCCGAATATCCTCTCGATCGGATCTTCAATCGATGGTATCCCGATCTCGCATCAATCTTGAGAAAACTCCGCTCCTCTCAACCGATCAAACAAATCATCAATCCTGGGTAGCGGATACTTATTCTTCACTGGTGACTTCGTTGAGTGCACGGTAGTCAATGCACATCCTGAAACTCCCGTCCTTCTTCTTGACAAACAAAACTGGTGCTCCCACGATAAATCCTTTCTCCATTAACTCTTCTAGTCTGTTTCTTCATCTCCACCAACTCCTCGGTAGACATCCGATAGGTCTCTTTGCTATCGATCGTACTGTGTACAAGCTCTATCACAAACTCTATGTCCCACTGGCGGCATACCGTAGGTCTTCGGAAATACATCGTACTCATTCACTACTGACATCCTCTATGCTGATTGCCTTGGTACTTAACCATCAATCGTCCATCTCTAACTGCGCTTGAAATTCCACTTTCTTCCCACACGGGCTCTCGATCGAGATAGTCCTTCGCCCACAATCCAATACGGCCTTGTGCTTGGATAACCAATCCATTCCCAATATAACATCTAAGGTCCTGGTCTCCAAAATTATAAGGTTTGCTAGGAACTCTATTCCATCTATTAGTATTCTCACCCCGAACATCCTACTTCCGCTCGGAGTTCGAACCAGGGTTTGAACTAAAAGCATGCACTTATGTCTTGAAATTCTCAATTCATTTCTAGTAGCATAGCATTGCGAAACAAACGAATTCGAAGCTCAAGAGTCAAACAAAAGTTAACAAGTAACTTACCCGTGACATGGTTGACTCGGCCTCACCACGGTCGTGGCTCAGTGGTTCCTAGATTGAAGCGAACCGATAATTAGATTGGTCTTGGTGCGAGGGTGTCCTCGTTGCATTCGTGGTTGGAATCAAGAATTGATTTGGTGCAACCCTCAGTCGGCGTGATCGCTCTCATCCAGTTCCTTGCGCTTGTCCTCAAGAATAAGTGCCTTATTCACCAACTCTTGGAAATCTGGAAAGGTGTGGGTGATCAACCCAACTTGCAATCCTGAGTTAAGTCCCTTCATAAAGCGAGACTATCTGGATTTATCTGTCGCCACATCCTCTGTGAACTTGTTCGTAGTCGGCCACTGATTACCTTGCTTCGGCTCTGAACTCCTCCTTCTTAAGGTCCATGATTCCTTCAGCACGTGATACATGCGAACTCTTCCCAAGTGATATCTTGAGGGTTCTCGTTCTCCCACCATTCGGCCTTCCAACCGATGAGAAGCGTAGAGTACCTTCTCATTTCCTATGCATTGAGCTATGTGTAGCTTCCTCTCGATTGATCTTAACCAATCATCGGCCTCCAATGGATTGGCATTCCCGGAGAAAGTGGGTGGGTGAGTCCTCATGAACTCGACAGCCTTGCATTCGCGTGGTCCCCGATTAACTTGATTAGCGCGGCCTGGGCTGCATTTGTTGCATCATAGCATGCATCAATCGAGTCTGGCAGCAAGAAACGCTCCAAATTCTGCATATCCAGTGCTCCATCATTGGGGTTTTCAGAACCACTTCCATTGCTTCCAAAGTTTCCACGGGTGTTCACCATCTCATTTGTTCTAGGTTTAGAGATGAGAAACAAGAATAGACAAGTAATATGGAACTTATGAGGCGAAAGGTGTATCCTTAAGGTCCAACTTTATTATTAATATTGATAACTTGGTATGGTTGCTTACAATGCCTAAGGGCCTTGCAACACATCTGCACACTCAAGAAACAAAGCAAATCCAAATCGAACTAATTCGAGTCTAACGCCTAAAGGGTGACTCTTTATTCTATGACTTGACTCGCGAAGGAGTCTCATCAGTAGAACCTATGCTCACTCATCGAGAAAACCTCCACGGCCTGGAGTACGGTGTCGCGCATAGGAACGATTGCCATGTCCAAAGAATCGTGTCCTCTATGGTAGTCGTCCTCATCGAGATCGACTCCTCCGGATCTCGCTCGTAGCTCAGGTCATCTCCAACTCGTCAATCCTTCGTAGAAGGTGTGCCACATACTCTTGAGCTTCCCGCCATCTCGCTCTTCTTCTGCCGTGATCTCCTGGGCCTTCGTAGCTCCTTGCTTGTATTATCTAGTACATCCTCCTGGCGACAATAAATCGTGCCAACTGTAAGGCATCCTCATCATGAATCTCCTTCGGTCAAGAAGGTTATCGCTGGTGATAACGGAACACCGTGCTCTCCAACTCTCCTGGCGTAATGTGTCGCATTGCGCGTCGTGATACTTCTTGGATACCCATCTGCATTGTAGATCTCCGACGTATCGGCGATTGCACTGGCCCTTTTCCTAGCACCTCAATCTTCACGTCACAAGCCTTGATCAATCCCGCTTGTCCGATCACTTCCACTTGGTATTGGGGCTTCTCAAAATCTCCGAGAGTCTGCATATGCCAAAGTTCCGCGGCGTGACCAACTCCCAGATCAACGTGGTTGAACTCTTCCTCCATCTGTCACAAGAGTGCTTTACGTAAGAACTCGGAATTTTTAAATTGTGACAAGGTAAGGGAAAATTTCAGCAAGAGACAAGAAAAGAGAGAAGGGGATAAGTCGAGATGTCATTTCTTGTCTTGACAACTTTTTAGCTTTAGAAAAATAGGTTTTATCCTCACTACGACCATTCTAGCTAGGGTTGAGCCTACAAATCAAGTATGGCTCGATACCACCTCTCCCGAATTTGCAATCCGACCCTTATTCAGCACTAGTCCAGAACGCGCTAGTGCACATATAACATCGGTAAATATCACAATCATACCAATCGATACCAATAAAGTACTTTATTTAAATAACCTAAAGTTACTTGACCTTATGGTCAAGTTACAAATGTATGCCTCGTAAAGGCGAAACTTATTCAGAGAGAAATAATAGCGAAAATCAAATAGACTTGGGCGCCATCCAAAGATACCACAGGCTCGCATCCCTAAGTAGACGGGTCCTCTTGGAACTCCTCCTCCGGCGTAGTCTCCTCTTCAACTGTATTGTGTTGAGGCAAGGGTGAGTACTTGGTACTCAAGAAGTCATGCTGCAAGCTAATATACTATATGCATGGCTTGGTACAAAGGAATAGCTCAAGGTATATTTAATTCAAGAGTAATATAAGTAGATTCGAAAGCGGTAGAAATAAGTAAAGCATAAATAACTTTTCAAGAAGTTTAACAAACATTTTTCCCATCCTAAACCATAATTCCATCATCTTCCTTGTTAAACCAACCCATCTTTTCAAAACCAAGTTATTTTCGTAAAGTCTACCCCTTTGACTGTAATTCCCGAGCATTGTCCTGGACTCTATTCAAATAGATTCTACACTCTGCAGAGGTTATGCACTTTACCCACAAGATACAATCAAACACCACAAAGGCGAGTTCCGTAACAAAGCCTTTCGAAGCCTCAAACAACACAGTGGTCCTCTCCGCTCTACACCATCCCTTCCCTTAGCCAAGGCGAAGTATGGGACCAACACACCGTTAGATGGGTATCAATCACACAAACGGTGTAATACACCCGAGGCTCCACAAGTGAGTCCTTAGCGACTTAGTCAACTAGGGCCGTCCCATTCCAGCCATGTGGTTGCAAGTATGACCCAGTTCAAAGGCTTGCAAGGTTAAGTCCTTAGAGTGACCAGGCAAGACTACCCGAAAACCAAATCAACATCCCCAATGCCACAAGCGGCCCACTGATTACTCTTGCCACATGCCCCATCAAACCCTAGTTGATTACCATGCACCACGTGCCATCAACATCACATGATACTTTTCCAAAACAGGTTCAATATATCATTAAGTCCATATTAGCATTTGATTGTCCAAAATCATGTCATGAGCACGTGATACTACAACGGTCTAAACCCATGTTGGCAACTTAATAATGTCCAACTAGTAAACCACAACTAGGGTGACAAAGGGTCATGGCACATACTTAAGTAATCAAGGTGTCATATAGCAAATTGGTATTTATCTAACCCCCATGTTTAAACAAAGTATCTTTCTAATTGAACTAGCATGCAATAGTTTAAATCAAAATAGATTTCGAAATAGGATCAATATGGTCAAAGCACAACTTGCCTTCAAAAAGTACTTGTTCTTGGTCTTGAGTTGGATCCTGAGTCAATACTTCTCCTTCGAATCCTTCCGGCACTTCAACGTCTACTCGTAAAGCGTGCAAATAGCAAATACACAAATAAACACTAGGCAAAAACATCCCAAAACTCCAAATAAAATCCATAAACAGAGAGAACATAATTTTCTGGATTTTTAGAAACTGGAATCGTCAAATTTGGAGTTAAAACGCAAAAGTTATGATTTATTAAAGTTTAAATAATCAATTAAATAATATTACAGAGAAAAACTTTAGTCCAAAAATTAAATAAAATTTATATTTAGGTAGATCTTAATTTTATACAAATTTAGAAATTTGAATCACTCAAATCGGAGTTGAAACGCAAAAGTTATAAGCGTTTGAAGTTTGAATCTAAATTTGAATCAATATTTCGAATTAATAAATCATTTTCTTTTTTCGGAAATTAATTATTGCGTCAGCATGGACACGTGGCAGCACTGGATTGGTCTGCTGACGTCAGCCGGTCCATGGGCTCGGTCCACGCTTGGCTCGGGTCTACCGTGGACTCGGTCCACGACTCTACGTCTCGCTGACATGTGGGCCCCACCTGCCAGCGCTGGGTTTCACGCACGCGTGACTGCGGCTGACACGTGGGCCCTCTGACTCGCGGGTCCCGCGTGTCAGAGACACGCTCCCAGCCGCGTGGCGCCGAAAGCACACGCGTGGCACAATCTCGCCGTTGATTTGAAAATCAACGGTCGGCATTGAATCTAGACCTCTCGCTCAAAACTACACGGTTGATCCGGCCGCTCGATCTAGATCGGACGGTCCAGATCTAACCCTAAAGCTACAACACAACTAACTACCGCGACCGTACGATCTAAATCTAACGGTTGAAACCTAATCAGAGACGGAAACAGTAACGGGCGACGTGGCCTCACCTCGTGCGTTGGATCTCGATCCAACGGTGCACCGAGCTCGCGGACGACGATGGCTCGCGGCGGCGCGGCCGGCCGGCCGAGGACGGCGACCACCCTAACGGGCGCCGGGCGTCTCCGGCCAAGTGAGTGCACCAGTAGGTGCGCCGACGCAAGGTTCTCGATCCGAGCTTGAAGGCGGCGGAGGATGACGAACGGCGCCGAACGGCGAAAACCACGGCACTCCCCAAACTCCGGCGAAATCGCGAGGCGACGGCGGCGCTTGGGCGTTGGAACTTAGGGCAATAGGCGCGCACACGAACGGCGATCCTCGGGCGATAACCCACGCCTTAAATGGCCTCGCAGCGTGCACAAAGCGGAAACCTAATCGGTCACGCGGCTATGCGGCGCGGAGTCCGGCTCGATCACGGAAGACGACGCAATCCCACCGCCCACGCGTCGCGATCAACGGCCACGATCGCGACGGCGCGATCGGGTCCGGTCGGACGCGCGCTCGAATCGCAGGCGGATCTCGGCTGGATCTTGATCCAACGGTTGGGATCAATTAGGTTTTCAAGTTGGTTCTGGCCGAGTCAATCGGCTCGGTCGGACTCGAACTCGAGTCCGACTCGGGCTCGATCGGATGAACAAGACTTGACCCGAGTTTGATTTTCCAGCGATTTAATATTTAAAATAATTCCTAGTAATTCATTTAATTCATTAAAAATAGCAAATGACTTTAAAAATTCCGGAAAAATTCGAAAATACTTTGGATCATTTTGGACTCAAATAAAATATTTCCAACAAAATTTTATTTGCAAAATTAAATTCTTTAATTATTTCAAAATGGAATAAATTCAAATAAATTCCAAATAAATCCAAATAAATTCCAGAAAATTCCAAAAATTCACCAAAGTGCCAAATCACACATGAATTCAAGGAAAGCAAAATTTTGGGGTGTTACAATCTCCCACCAAGGGTGTGGTGCGTTTTGGCACCAAAGGAAAGCTCAGTCCAAGGTATGTTGGGCCTTTTCCTATCATCGCCCGAGTTGGTAGGTTGGCCTATCTTCTGGAGCTACCGGAAGCTATGCAAGGTGTGCATAATGTGTTCCATGTCTCGATGTTGAGGAAATACTTGCATGATCCGGAGTTGGTGATTCCGTTGGAACCATTAGTACTTGAGTAGGACCTCACCTTCGTGTCCCGTCCTGTGGAAATTCTGGGGACTTCGGAGCGAGTGATGAAGAACCGGACGCTCAAGTTCGTTAAAGTGTTGTGGTCACATCAGACCGAGAGAGAGGCAACTTGGGAGCTGGAGTCTCATATGCGCGAGAAATATACCGAGCTTTTCACCTCAGGTATTTGATGTGAAAACCTAGCTATCTTCGGTTTTGCTGGGTTGCGTGTTGGTGCGTTTAGATTCGAGGTCGAATCCTGTTGAAGGGGGGAAGAATGTGACACCACGGAGTGTCATAACATTATTTTACGTGCTTGATACGGTTAAAAACAGTATAAAATGTGGAATTAAGGTTAAAACTATAGGTTATGGAGGTTAATAGCTTTTCCGGGCCGTTTCCGGGCCGTTTTCGGGGTTTTGGGCCTTCATGGGGGAGTTTTGGGCCTTGGTGGGCTTTGGTGGGATGGATTAGGTCTCCGTAACGGACTAGAATTGGGTGTGGGGGCTGGTAAAAGGGGTTTCCCTGCCCCTTTGGGGCGTCCACCCTGCTGCCTTTGCGCCCCTTGAGGCCTTGGTGCGCCCCCCTCACCTCCCCCCACTTGCCAAGCCCTAGCCGCCCCTTCCCTTTGAGCCTTGCGCCTCCCCCTTGCTCTCCTCCATTGCCCCACCTCTCCACCACCTCTCCTCCACCCCCTTGCTTCCCTAGGGTGGTCTCCACACCTCTGCACCTTGTGGATCCATCCGTTGGAGCGAGGAGCGAGGAGCGAGGAGCGTGGAGCGAGGAGCGATCCGCGAGGAGATCTATTGGAGATTCGTTCGTTGGGCAAAGGTATGATCATGGGGATCCTTGGGTTTGATCTAGGTACTGTTCTTAGGGTGTTTATGAAGTTTTTAGATCAATTGGTGGTGCTGGGTTGGAGTTCTTTGGGTTAGATCTAGACATTGCCACGTTTCTGTTTTCGGGCAGATTGAGCAGTCCGGCTAGGGTTCGAGTTTTCGTCGATTTAGATTCCGAATCTGTCCGTACGGACTTAAAAGAAGTTGTAGATAATTTAATTATATTTCTGCGGACATAAAGCACATTAAAATCCGATCAGCCGTTTGAAAGTTATGGCCGTTTTACCGAGCGTGTTAAAATCTGTGACGCAATTAGAACAGATCGTAGTAATCTGTAGATTAAACAATTTTAGAGTCCGAATCAGTCTTTCCGTATAACTAGAAAAATGTAGGAAATTTCCTAAGCTTCGCGATGGTGTACTCGTTTAATCGATTTGGAGTCCCAGAACTCAGGTTATGGCCTTTGCAAGGCTGCTGTCCCGCCGGGACAGAACCTCTGTTTTAGGTTTTGCGAGTAGCGGGCAATGTCGGGTGAGATGGGGATTTGTGTACTGTTTTGTGGGCATTATTGAGAGTATGTGATGCCGTTGTGCAGGTGGTGTGACCCCGGGGGTGCCCTCTACTTCCCACAATCCCGTCGCCCACGGTTGAGGCAAGTGTGTTGTAATGAATAGCGGAATTGTAGATTGCTTGTGGAGATTAGATGAAAGATTGAATACTTGCTATGATCACTTAGCATGCTTGCTGTTTTCCAATGATATATTGAGTATGATTATCATGATTCAATGCCATGTGTTAATATTTGTCATGATGAGATGCCATATGTTTATGTACATGTGAAATATGATAATTGGCATAGTTGCATGCATGACATGAGATAGGGCGATGGCGGTGAGAAAGTCATAACTAGTCCGGCAAGGTCGGTGAGAAAGTTATGACTAGTCCGGAACGCCATTGAGTAAGACCTACATCGTGATTCCATCCACGTGGTGAATGGAAGCGATGAGTAGGCACCCTCCATCTTCGGGATGGAAGGGGGGAAAAGGGTGCACACCGACGGGTGTGTACTCAACCATACCGGTATGAGTTTCCAAGGAGACATGAGCATTGCATTACATCTCATACATATTGATGATGACAATGTTAAGTGTTTATGAATAAGATGATTTACATGAAGGGAGATGCTATTGCCATATTGTTGTTCTTGTTGTCCATTGCAATATGCTTGCTGAGTTTCGAACTCACGCTTGTGTTTTTTCTTATTGTTTTAGGTACCATGAGAACGGCATGCGGGAAAAGGGAATAGACACACGCCCACACGTTGCTTCACCTTAATGTTTCCCCAAGTCAATTCTTTTAGATTGATAATAAATTGCGTGTGATGGTCATTAAATTAAGGCTTAGCTTGGTTAATGAGAGTTTTATTGTTCGTTTGACACTTGGAACTTTAAGTGCTAAATGTTAGTCTTTTATTGTCGTTAAGACTCTATTTATTGCTGTTTTAGATGTTTCCCTTATTGCCATATAATGCTATATCGTTGTTGCTCCTTAAATTCATGATAAAACAAAGGAGGTGCTGCCGAAATCTCGGTTTTTAGCCTATGTACCTTTGCTGGAATTTTATGTTAAATATGATATTTGGATGTTGTTTAGCTTATGTTTGGTAGCATTCGGGCATATTAAATGCCGGGGTGTTACACCGCCAATCCGTTGCACGTGGTTGAGGCAAGTGTGTTGTGATGGATAGCGAGTTGTAGGTTGCATGTTGAAATTAGATTGAATTGTCTACATGATATATGACCACTTGCCATGTTTTAATGATTGCTATGATATTATGAGCATGTTTAAGATGTTATGATGCCATGTGTTAATATATGAGTTTTATATATTGTTGGCATGCTTGCATACATGACATGTTACATGGCCCGGGCGGTGAGAAAGTCATTAACTAATCCGGGAAGGTCGGTGAGAAAGTTATGACTAATCCGGAGAGCCAATAGAGTAAGTCCTACATCGTGATTCCATCTACCGTGGGTTGTGGAAGCGAGGAGTAGGCACCCTCCATCTTCTGGATGGAAGGGGGGAGAGGGTGCACACCGACGGGTGTGTACTCAACCATACCGGTATGAGTTTCCAAGGAGATATGAGCATTGCATTGCATTGCATACACAATGATGATGATTTTGTTAAAGTGTTCATGATTGAGATGATATACATGATGTGAGATGTTATTTTCTATGATATTGTTATTGTTGTCCATTACAATATGCTTGCTGAGTTTCGAACTCACGCTTGTGTTTTATGTTGTTTTTAGGTACTTTGAGATCGGCATGCGGGAAAAAGGGGTTTAGCTACACTTCTACACATAGCTCCACCATCATAGTCTATGATTAATCACTTGGAGACATGATTTAAAGAGTTGTGCCATAAAGTTAATGTATGGTTTAATCTAGCATGCTTGTGATCCCTTATTTGCTTCGTTATAGTTTATGAAGTGGTTGAGCGTGGTATTATTGGCGTAGTTTGATGATACATCCATTTATGTTGATGTTTTAGATGTCGTGTGCTATGATATATCTTGCCATGATATTGATATTGTGTTAATTCATGGAAAAACAAAGGAGATGCTGCCGAAATATCGATTTTTAGCATATGTACCTTTGCTGGAATTTATGTTTAAATGTGATATTTAGTTGTTGTTTAGCTTATGTTTGGTAGCATTCAGGCATATTAAATGCCGGGGTGTTACAGTTGGTATCAGAGCGGGCTGTAGGTCCTTGGAATGTGAATTTTAGTGTCATGCCATAGGGTACAACTAAAATATGATGTGGAATAACTTAGAAACATGGCTTAGGTCTTAACTAAAATTTTGTTATAGGATAGCAACATTAAAACTTGCAAAAAATGGTATAACTAATATAAAATTTGACACACACTGGATGCACAGTAGGAAAGGGTATGGGTATCGTTTCTTTACGCTTAAATGTTGTATTTAAGCTTTGATGTTGAATGCTTCTTTTGACAATGCATGTTGCTATGTCAATGATATATGTTGTGGTGATAAGAGTGGGGTTGTGGTACCGAAGGGTTTCGGTCACCTCTTGTTGTTTATAGTTAGGGTGAGGTTTGACGGTGTGGCCGGTTAGCGCCATCACCGAAGAACTATTAACCCCTGTAGGAGAAAAGCGCTTACCCTTCCTGTCGTAAATCGGGTAGTTGATTGGAGACGAAAAGGAAGAGTTAATGGTGGTTTCCTTCGGATGTTCTTTGTCGTTCTGACGGTCGGTGTTTGTTGCTTTTCTTGGCTTTAGCTGTTTTGAACCAAATGAAAAATGTTGGGTTTTCGCGGATCATTCCGTATGCGGTGTGTGGTTTTGTCTTCCTTGGTTGAAGACGAAGAAGAGGAGTCTAGTATTGCGCTTCTTTTGGGCGCCTTTCCAGTTTTAATGATTAGTTTGTTGATGGCTTTATGGGGAAGAAGCATTCAAATTTATCCCTGTGTTTGTCTTTCTCCGAGGTTAACGGAGTTATTGCGGAGTTATGCCAGACCTGGCTGTCAGGGCTGAAGTTTTGTGTCTTTGTAGAAGTAAGTGGTGTTTGATTCGTTATTTTGCTGGTTTAAGAAAATCATCTTTGAAGAGCCCTTCCTATTTTGTGAAAGTTTGGAGTTAGGGTTTATTTGCAAAGGTATATTTGATCGATTGGTTACCTCCAGTAGGAGTCTTTGAGATTTAAAAAGTGTTTTGGAGAATTCCTTTGCATGACCAAGTTTGGGTTTGTCTCATCGCAATTTTGAGAGTCAAATTTTCCTTATGAATTTGGGATGAGTTTTAAAACTAAAATGATGTAAACATAGTAGTCTTTTGACTGAAATCGTTTGTCCCTAGTAAGAATTGATGTTTAGCATGTTATGTAGTAGGTAACAATGTGGTTTATGGATTGATGTGTTGCTAAGTTAAATTTTGAGTTGAATCAATTCAATGTGATTAATATCTCTAGCTTGAGAATAAATAGACTACTAGTGTTGCAGTTTACTCTTAGCGAGAATGATTAAATGTGTTAATGTACATGCTTAGAATCTGTTGCCTTGCTTTAAAAGTGCTTATGATCCTTGTTAATGTTAAAAGTTTAAACTTTGATGCATAGTTAAAACATTAAGATGATGTAGACTGCTGTTATTGTAAAAGAAACTTTCTTTGGTTGTTAAAGATGTTCTAATCTAATGGATTAATAGAGAAATTTAATCGTGTTGACTAGTGACTTTAATTTGGATGTTGATTAGAGTTGCTATTTATGTTGTTGCAAACTACTAGTATCTTTGGAAGTATGCAGTTGTGTCGCTACAATGCTAGTATTGATATCAATAGGAGAAGACATAAGACTTATTGTTAATGATGTTGTTAATGGTAGTGTTAATGCTAGTATTCAGTCTATTTCAAATAGTGGGAGTATGTTGTGTGGTGGTAATTTTGTTATCACCTATGTATAGGGTAGCTAAAAGTAATGTTGTTGGTTGATGATTATGCCCACTTGTTGTTATTGATGACGAAGTAGTTGTGGTAACTGTTTAGATTATTCGTTGGAAAACCATGGTTAAAATAGAGGAAAATTTTAACATGTTGCGATGGAGTGAGCTTTGGATAATTAACATGATGTACAATTTCATCCTTAATGAATGTATGCCTTGGAATCCTAGTTATGAACTTTGTCTTGTAGAGATAATATTTACATGTTGAAGTCGTTGTTTAACTGAATAAGGTTCGGTTGTCGAGACGTGAATATATAGGTGGCATGAAATTTATATGCTGATCTTGCTGAAAGATTTATTGAAATACTATGTTTCCAACTTGGAATAAGATGTATTATGATTCGGTGACCCGTGAGGGTCATGTCAATATAGTTTTGGTTGGGTGCTTTTTTCGGTAAGCTCCTTAAACCCTAATTAAAAGTTTTGGGATTGGTAACTAGAGGAAGAATTTGTTGTGAAGTTTCTGATTTATTTGTGTTGGGGCTTCTCAGGAAGTAGATAGTAATTATTGAAGTCTTTTAATGGAAAGCGTAGTGGAGTACTAGAGATGATTCTTTTTATGCTGAGCTTGTGTTTAGAAGCTTTTGGACTGGTTTGGTTGTTTGCCATTTTTGGTTGAATGCTTTCGGTTGAGGTGTTCCTTATGTTGAGTTTCAGAGTTTCCCCAAAACTCGTAGCGTTTGTTGTCGGCCTTTGGTTTTGGCAAAATTGTTTAGTTCGTGTTGTGAGTTTGAATTCGCATTCCAAAATTTTTTGAGTGGATCGCACTCCTTCGCGTCCACGCTGAATTATCTTTGGAATGAATTTTAAAGGAAACCAATGGCATAGAGGGCTATGTTGGAAAACTCACGAGATTTAGTTTGTAATCTTTTCTTTGCTAGAGTTGGAGTTATTTGGAAAAGTCTGTGTAGAGTTTGCAAGTGTTTCAAAAAGTGGTTTTTGTGGATGTTTCATTGGCGATGCCGTTAGTGAGGTGTTCTCTTTTGAAAATAAGTTTCCCCTTCTCTTTGAGAAAACTTATTGGCGGTTGCTTGTGCAGATATTTGACTTTGGAGTCGATGTTCTTTTCCAAAATGGTGATTTTGGTTAAAATGCGATGTTTGCAAGTTTAGTTATCTATCGTTGGTGGGTTCTGATATGATGTGGTGCCTTAACTGTTAACTATGTTGCCGACATAGTGTATATGAATTAGCGCAACTCTCGATGTTATTCGAGATTTATTCATGTGATACCGAGAAAGAAGTCGTTATGTGAATGATTATTCGGTATTGTGTTACATGAAGAATGAATGGTGAAAAGTAAACATGACATCGTTTTTAGATGTTAATTAATAAAAGAGTCGTTGAGCCAGGTCGGTGAGAAAGTCATATATGGAGATATGACTAATCCGGAGTGCTCTTGAAGAATGTGCATTTATGTCTTGAAACGAGTTTTCCCTTGCTTTCTAATATGAAAAGAAACGAATGAAGAAATTATGGTATGTTGGTTGTGGTGTAGGAGATTTGTGATTCCTTTGCGTCTTGGCTTAGGAAGTTAAAATGAATGCTCTTTGGCTGTTGACAAATCCTTTCCAAAGTGATTGTGGTGCATGGGATTCAAAGTTGTGCATGGGGATCATTTGGGTTCATGGTTTGTGGCATTGCTAGTGGTTGATCGTGATTAGTTTGGAAGTGAAGAGTTAAGGAAGGTTGGGTATGGCCCAATTCAAACTTTCTTGGAGAATTGTGTTGTTGAGATGTTCCTCGGTAGGGTTGATTAAATTATTAGGGGACCACTTGGTGGTTGCTAGTGATCGCTTTTCCTTTTGAAGTGTATTGGATCTTTTGTCGTTGGGCAAGGAGCGAGTTGTGTCAACCGCAGAGGAACATTCGGTCTTTTCTGTTGAGCGAGTCTTAAGGATCCTGGATATAAAGTAGGTTGTTCCTTCTGGTGGTAATCTTAGAGCGTTATGTCTCTCCTGTTTCGCGTCGTCTTGAGTACAAGGAACCTCAGAAGGGAGGTTGGTACCGTGTTCTTCTGGAGAGTAGCATTAGTTAAAGGGATCGGGCACTTTAGTGCCAAGGAATGCATGGAATGAGGAGTGTGAGATTGTTTTATTTCGTGTTCTGATTGGGACTTTACCCTACCGCTTGGGTCATGCTGAGGCCGTATGTGAGTGCATTTGTGTTTCAATGATTGAGTAAGAATTCTGGCAAGTTTTGAATGTGAAGTTGTCTTTAGAGCCGTCAGTCTTCGAGCCTTAGCTCCTTGTTCTGAGCGGTGGCTGGTGCAAATTGTAGGGGCTTTTAAGCGGGTTCTGAGGCGTGAACCATCGCTCCCTTTGATTTGGTTGTTTGCGAAATGGCGTGTCTCGGATTCGAGGTCGAATCCTGTTGAAGGGGGGAAGAATGTGACACTACGGATTGGTGTGACATTATAAAATGTGAGTTTAGAGGATAAAACCTTACGGCTCGAGGTTTACTTGCGTTTTCGGGTCTTGGGGGGGATTAAGTGATATGACACCACGGAGTGTCGTAACCTTATTTAATTTGCTTGATGAGGTCAAAAACTTTATAAAATATGAAATTGGAGGTTAAAACTTTACGTTATGCCGTTTAATCGCGTTTCCGGGCCGATTTTGGGAGATTGGGCCTTTCCGGGGGAGTTTGGGCCCAAGGGGGGAAGAACCGTGGGCTTTTGTGGAGAGAGATTGGCCCATGGAGGGGGGAGAACGTGGGTAAAGGGGCTAGGGGCGCCTCCTCCCTGCCCTAGCCGCCTCCCCACACGCCTCCACCTCCCCCTTGCGCCTCCACCAATTCCCTCCTCCCTCTAGTCCTCTTCCTCCACCTCCACCTCAAGCCGCGCCACCCCCCTCCTCCTTGCGCCCCCAAGGACGGCCCCTCGCTGCCACGACATGTCTACATGCTGCCCTCGCTGTTTGGAAGAACCGCGACGAGGGATCCCGAAGGATTTGGCGCGTGGGAGCGAGATCGGGTGATCGAGAGACATTCTTCGTGTTCGTCGTTCGTCGGACTAAGGTATGTCCATGGGGAAACCTTGGGAAGGTCTAGGTGCTGTTCTCTTGGTAGATTTGGAGTTTTTAGATCAAGAGGACGTGCTGCCATGGAGTAGATCTGAAAAGAACTAGAGTTTGTATTGTACTCAGTTTCGGGCAGAATTGGAGTCCGTGTTAGGGCGTGCGATTTCGCAATTTTAGAATCGGAATTTGGCCGACCTCCTGTTGAAGAAGTTGTAGGTATCGTCAAGACCTATTTTGTGTATTTTTTTGAGAATTTGTGGACTTACGGTCTGAAAGTTATGGCCGTTTTGGTGGGTGCTGTCCAATCTGTGTCGAGGTTGGGACAGTCTGTGTTCAACATTAGATTAAACTAATTTAGAATTCGAATCTGACCGTACGGACTTCTAGGAAGTTGTAGATAATATCATTACCTTTCAGTGCATATAAAGAAATTGAAATTCCACCCAGCCGTTTGAAAGTTATGACTGTTTTACCGAGCGTGTTAAAATCTGTGACGCGATTGGAACAGATCTCAGTAATCTGTAGATTAAACAACTTTAGAGGCCGAATCAGACTTTCCATATACCTAGAGAAAGTTGGGAAATTTCCTAAGCTACGCGAGGGTGTACTCGTTTAATTCATTCGGAATCCCAGAACTCAAGTTATGCCTTTTGCAAGGCTGCTGTCCCGACGGGACAGAACCTCTGTTTTAGGTTTTGCGAGTAGGGGGCAATGTCGGGTTAGATGGGGGTTTGCGTACTGTTTTGTGGTTATGATTGTGATTGTGTGATACCCCTGTGCAGGAGGTGTGACCCCGGGAGTGCCTTCTACTTCCCGCCAATCCGTTGCACGTGGTTGAGGCAAGTGTGTTGTGATGGATAGCGAGTTGTAGGTTGCATGTTGAAATTAGATTGAATTGTCTACATGATATATGACCACTTGCCATGTTTTAATGATTGCTATGATATTATGAGCATGTTTAAGATGTTATGATGCCATGTGTTAATATATGAGTTTTATATATTGTTGGCATGCTTGCATACATGACATGTTACATGGCCCGGGCGGTGAGAAAGTCATTAACTAATCCGGGAAGGTCGGTGAGGAAGTTTTGACTAATCCGGAGAGCCAATAGAGTAAGTCCTACATCGTGATTCCATCTACTGTGGGTTGTGGAAGCGAGGAGTAGGCACCCTCCATCTTCGGGATGGAAGGGGGGAGAGGGTGCACACCGACGGGTGTGTACTCAACCATATCGGTATGAGTTTCCAAGGAGATATGAGCATTGCATTGCATTGCATACACAATGATGATGATTTTGTTAAAGTGTTCATGATTGAGATGATATACATGATGTGAGATGTTATTTTCTATGATATTGTTATTGTTGTCCATTACAATATGCTTGCTGAGTTTCGAACTCACGCTTGTGTTTTATGTTGTTTTTAGGTACTTTGAGATCGGCATGCGGGAAAAAGGGGTTTAGCTACACTTCTACACATAGCTCCACCATCATAGTCTATGATTAATCACTTGGAGACATGATTTAAAGAGTTGTGCCATAAAGTTAATGTATGGTTTAATCTAGCATGCTTGTGATCCCTTATTTGCTTCGTTATAGTTTATGAAGTGGTTGAGCGTGGTATTATTGGCGTAGTTTGATGATACATCCATTTATGTTGATGTTTTAGATGTCGTGTGCTATGATATATCTTGCCATGATATTGATATTGTGTTAATTCATGGAAAAACAAAGGAGATGCTGCCGAAATATCGGTTTTTAGCATATGTACCTTTGCTGGAATTTATGTTTAAATGTGATATTTAGTTGTTGTTTAGCTTATGTTTGGTAGAATTCAGGCATATTAAATGCCGGGGTGTTACAGTGGGGGAAGTTTTGGGCCATTTGGTGGAACTTTTGGGCAGCAAGGGCTGCTGCCCACACCCCACACCCCATGCGCCAACCCCTCCCCACTTGGGCTCCCCAACCCCTCCTCTTCAAACCCTAGCCGCCACCCCCACAACCCATGCGCCTCCTCCTCCACCTCCCCTTCCCTTGAGCCACCACCCCCTCCACCTCCTCCCCACCCCCTTGCTGCCCCTAGGGGAGCGCTCTGCGACGAGTTGATCTGGTGGATTTGGAGCGAGGGAGGAGATCCGTTGGTTCTTCGTTCCTTGGGCGAAGGTATGGCCACAGGAATCCTTGGGGTTGCTCTAGGTACTGTTCTAAGGGTTGATATCATGTTTTTAGATCAATTGGTGGTGCTGTAATTGGGTAGATTAGATGGAATCTAGAGTTTGCTACGTTCTCTGTTTTGGGCAGCATGAGCAGTCAACCTAGGGTTTGGGTTTTTACTAATTTAGATTCAGAATTTGGTCGTCCGCCTGTTGAAGAAGTTGTAGGTAATTGAAATACCTTTAATTGGACATAATGTATGCTTAATTCCGATCAGCCGTTTGAAAGTTATACTTGTTTTACCGAGCGTGTTCAAAACTGTGACGAGATTGGAACAGATCATGGTATTCTGTAGATTAACCCACTTTAGATTCCGAATCAGTCTTTCCATATAATTATAAAAAGTTAGGAAATTTCCTAACCTACGCAAGGATGTACTCGTTTAATCGATTCGGAGTCTTAGAACCCGAGTTATGCTTGTTGCAAGTCTGCTGTCCCAACGGGACAGAACCTCTGTTTTTAGGTTGTGCGAGTAGTTTGCGAAGTCGGGGTAGAAGAGTGTTTGTGTATTGTTTTGTGGGCATGATTTTGAGTGTGTGGTGCCTATGTGTAGGTGGTGTGACCCCGGAGGTGCCCTCTACTTCTCGCCAATCCGTTGCTCGTGGTTGAGGCAAGTGTATTGGAATGGGTAGCGGGTTTGTATGTTGCTAGTTTTGATAAGTTGAAATTGAATATATGATGTGTTCACATGCCATGCTTCAATGTTTGCTATTGATATGATGAATACGGTTTATTATGTTGTGATGCTATGTGTTGATGTACAAGTTATTTATGATGTTGGCATGTTTGCATACATGGCATGATACATGGCCGGGTCGGTGAGAAAGTCATAACTAGCCCGGGAAGGTCGGTGAGAAAGTTATGACTAGTCCGGGGCGCCAAAGAGTAAGTCCTACATCGTGATTCCATCCACCGCGGTAAATGGAACCGAGGAGTAGGCACCCTCCATCTTCGGGATGGAAGGGGGAAGAGGGTGCACACCGATGGGTGTGTACTCAACCATACCGGTATGAGTTTCCAGGAGACATGTGCATCGCATCGCATTGCATACATGATGATGACGATAATGATATGTGATCATGAATAAGATGATAGACATGATGTGAGTTGATGTAGCCATGTAATTGTTTTTTTGTACCATTGCAATATACTTGCTGAGTGTTGAACTCACGCTTGTGCTTTCTTGTTGTTTTAGGTACCACGAAACCAGCATACGGGGAAGGGCATTAGCTACACATCTACACGTAGCTCCACACTTATAGACAATTTATTCATCTTGGTCATGATAATAAGAGTAGTGCCATGCAACTTGGTGAAATGGTTAATTTGTGTGCTTGGTTTCCTCATTTACTTCATTTGGCTCATGAGATGGTTGGAATCTTTATTCTAGGCTTATACTGCTGCTAGAACCCTTGTTATTGATGATTTAGATATCATTTTTTATACTATATCCTGTGATCATATTGTTATTGCTTCAATTCATGGAAAAACAAAGGAGATGCTGCCGAAGTTTTCGGTTTTAGCATTTACTCCTTTGCTGTAATTTATCATAATTTATGGTATTTAGATGTTGTTTAGCCTATGTTTGGTAGCATTCAGGCATGCTAGATGCCGGGGTGTTACACTCTCAAACCAGTGAAATGATGAAATCAAACACCACTTACTCCTACAAAGCCACAAAATTTCAGCCCTGACAACCAAGTTTGGCTTAACGCCGCAATAACTATTTTGACCTCGGAGAAAGACAAACACATGAATAAATTGAATGCTTCTCCCCATAAAGCAATCAACAAACTAAGCATCAAAGCTGGAAAGGCGACCAAAAGAAGCGCAACACTAGACTCTCCTTCTTCGTCTTCAACCAAGGAAGACAAAACCACACACTGCATACAGAACAATCCACAAGAATCCAATGCCCACACACTTTTCTTTTGATTTCAATCAACTAAAACAAAGAAAACCCACCTCACCGATCGTCAGAACGATAAAGAACATCCGAAGGATTCCACCACCAATCTCTTCTATTTGACTCCAGTCAACTACCCGATCTACGACAGAAAGGGTAAGCACTCTTCTCCTATAGGGGTTAATAATTCTTCGGTGATGGCGTTAACCGGCCACGCCATCAAACCACACCCTTACTATAAACAAAAAGAGGTGACCAAAACCCTTCGGCACCGCAACCCCACTTTATCACAATAACAAGGATAATCCAATGAATTCTCTCAATAACATAGCAACATACATTATCAAATATCGCATTCAACATTAAGGCTTAAATACAACATTTAAGCATAAAGTAACGATACCCATACCCTTTCCTACTGTGCATCCATGTGTGTCAAATTTTTAGATCAGTTATTCCACTTACACAAGTTTTAATGTTGCTATCCTATGACAAAATTTTAAGTACATTCTAAGCCATGTTTCTAGGTTATCCCACATCACATTTTAGTTGAACCTAAGGTATGACACTAAAAATACACATTACAAGGACCTACAGCCCGCTCTGATACCAACTGTAACACCCCGGCATCTAGTATGCCCGAATGCTACCAAACATAGACTAAACAACACCTAAATACCATAAATAAAGATAAATTACATCAAAGGCACAAATGCTAAAAACCGAAATTTCGGCAGCATCTCCTTTGTTTTAACATGACTTGAAGCAATAGCAATAACATGGCAAGATATATCATAACATAAGACATCTAAAGCAGCAATATAAATGGATAAAGCATCCTCATAAACAAATAATACACAATCCAACCACTCCATAAACTATAGCTAAGTAAATAAGGATCACATGCACACCAAAATTATTCCACACAATAAGTTCATGGCACTTATTATGATCATGACTCAAATTGGTAAATGTGACTGGAACTACGTGCAGATGTATAGCTATTGCCCCTTTGTGAGGACCCCTCTTCTTATACCGTACTGTACGCCGTCTACTGTGGCGTATAGCACCGTATAGCAACAGAAGCCTCGACACCGAAAATCTGAATCTAAAAAAAATTCGATCGACGGGGTCGAACCCTTAGCTTCAGACCCGGTGCCTGTACACATCCGATACCGGTTCCCTGGATCAGTAGCCCAGTATCGCGTACCAACAACACGAGTATCAATGCACAAAGTAATGAACTAAAGTTAAATTACATAACTGGGGGTAAATCTTGTACATACACATTACAAAATCCAAAAGTGGAATAATAGCGGAAGCAAAAGAAACACTAAACTAAATAGCTGGCCTCGACAACCCCACAAAGCATCGATCGAGGAAGGACCACAACCGCCGCACAGCTCGCAGAACAGAGGACCACCTAAGCCATCCGGATCACCATCGGAACCATCCTTTGAGACAAGGTTAGTAAACAACAGCAAAGCAACGGTGAGTACACGTATGTACTCGCAAGTCTTTAATGTATGGAAATATAGTTAAATGCAGGCTATTTCAACAGGAATAAGCTTCTATACTAGGTTGATTGCATAAAGCAGCATTTATTTGTAAACAACATTTAACAACCGATAGCATTAGTAATTGAAAGAGCATTTGACAAAAAACATATTTCACAGTATATGTATAATGTATATTATCCCAACCGGTTCGCCATTCCTACTTGAATGCAACAGATGGGCTAGATTGTCGACTCTATCCATCAAACACTTCCTTTCCATTCGAGACTCACACTTTTTCAGAAGAACACACAAAACCAAACTTCTATACTCTCCATACTTATCTGGGCTAGATGCTCTTAACCGTGAGCACGGCTAATCGATTAGTTTTACTTAACACTTCTGCAGAAGTTGCACACATTCCCCACATGGGTCTATCTAGCAAGCGTGTTGCCATGACGCGCGATACTTTTCAGTACCCGATTCTTGCAGATTGACCATGCCGTTCCCATCATCGGTGTCAGCCAGACATCAGCACAATAGTGTGATCCCACCCTGGCGGATTTAGGCGGCTGTACGCTGCAGCGCAACACGGGGTATCCCTTGCCCCGGGCCCCATTACCCCACGAGTGGCACTATTGTTGCAAATGAACCCACAACACCCCCTTCTTCTGTCCAATGGATGACAGAAGTCCCTTCCGAGAACCCCGCCAGTTGCAGACCTGTCAACTGCGCAAGTTCTCATCTTGCTCTTCGGCCTACCAACAAATCTGGCTATCCCCCGAAGTCAGGTAAATAGGCATTCTCGCCTTGATTCAGTTCATGTGGTTGCGCGAGACTCACCCAGCATTAACTTTGAGTTCGGTCCTTATATTTTTGTTGACTCGGGCAAGGACTCCAATCCTAACCACACCATCACCTTCACATTCTATACCTCCTCCCCGAGTCATTTACACCACTCATTTTTATCAATTAACCATTAACCATTTTGACTCAATTCATTTTGAAATCATATTTTGATTGATGAGTGTAACTGCCAAGGACTAGACTCAAATCTATTGCATTGACTAAGCATATGCATTTATTAACATTTTATACCCAAGTGACATTTATTAAGTTGCCTAACCTCTACTAGGGCTATCAATGTGACCATGGGAAATAGATTAAGGAAAACCACCAATTTGGGTTATATCTACCATTCCCACAAATTAGCACATTTACTGAAATTAAACGCATGCATATAGTTTGATAAATCAAAGTAAACATCATAAAATATTGGATCAAGATGATCAAAGGAGGTGTTTGCACATGCTGCTGCTCTGATGGATCCGGACGAACTCAGATTGTTCGAGGCGACTCCGACTCACTCGCCTAATCGAATAAAACATCAAAAACAAATAACAGAGAAATAAATTAGCAAAAAGTGACTTTAGAAGCATAAACACCAACTTAACATCAAATAGAACTCATCTAGACACTAAGAAAGCAAAGAACGAAACAAGCGAGAAAAATGGCGAAATCGCGATTCGAACGGCGATTTCGCGAATTTCGACAACTTGAACAAAATGCGCAAAATAATTTAAAATTCAACTAAATTTTGTTAAACACCTAGAATTAGGTATAATACACCTAATGGAACTTACGGGAACTCGTTTGGATTTAAAACGAACAAACGGAAGCCAAAACAGTGAAAATCAATACACAAAATGCTGAAAAATCAGAAAAAAAGAAAAACGGCACTATTCACCGTAACGCAAGAGCCATTTCTGTCCAGAATCCATTCGAACGACTTGCGACCGATTCCAGCGACTCCACTAGGTACTTTAGGATGTCTAGGACCTATCTGGACCTTGCCCCTTGAAAATTCACTTAATTTGCATCGAAATCCGATCGAAAGCGCAAATTAAGCCGAGGTTTACGCCGATTCGCACAGGTCCGAACGGCTCAAACTCGATTCCACTTGGCGCGAGGAGCATGTTTTCGACTCTACTAAGTCTAAATCACCCTAAATGACTCATTCCGACAGCTAATCAAGAAGAAACCCCTAAATGTGGAATATAGCCAAAATGGTTATTTTGCTCGAAAACGAGCAATCTCGCCCAAAAGGGCCGTTTTGAGCTGAAATGCCGCGAGACTTGTTTTAAGCCCTCGGCTAGTTGCTTAGGGATACTTACGACCTATCGGAGCCATTCCCCAGCATGGATGACTTAATTTTCTCTGACTTTTGATCAATTGCCCGCTTAACTCCGGTAATTACCCGAGAAACGGCAAAAGTCCGAAAAGTGACTTGAATGCGATCCAAAACACGCGGGAAGCATGCTATCGACCTTAGTGACGTTAAACGAAGCTAAACAAAGCTAAATGCCTTAAACGGCTTGTGGGGCCTATAATTACTAAAATAAAATGCAAAGTGCTAAAATGCAAATCTAGCGATTCTAACTGCTTTTCTAGCCTCTAACGGGACTAATGGTAAAGTCAATACATGCCTCGGAGCTCTAGGATTTTATGAAATAAAAATAAATTAAAAGAGACCTAGAGCTAACAACTTGTAGCAGGTTTTGATGAAACTTAATTTCGACTCTTCGGATCGCAACCAGGGCTATCAGAAGAGCTAATGGAGCTATCATTATACGCTATGGACCTTCGGTCCATTGTAAAAATAGTTAACACCTAAATGAATAAAATAAATTTCGGCTTAGCGAAATTGAATTCCGATTCCTCCAGAGCTTACTCTAGCCACCGTAATCATGCTATGGGAAAAATCTATACATGCTATGCACCACTAGACCTCCGATAAATCGAAGACCTAGCGATGAACTTGAGCGAATACGAGGGTGACTAAAAGCTAGGTTGGCTATAGGATTAAATGAGCCTAAGGATGATCTGAGTCTAGATTCTAAAGCACAATTGCCATGCGACGTGTCTAACACATGGAACCTAGTTTTGACCTAGGCTAGGGTTTGAGATAACTTAACGAAATGCGAAGCTACGAAGGGGGAAGTCGTAGCTACGGCAAGAGGGAAGTCCTGGGAGCCGAGAAATCAAGCTAGAACTCAAAAACCCCACGGGAACTCAAATAAACATCCATGGGAAATGAAGGAAAACTCACATGAGAGGGTCCAAAGGGTGGAGATCGCGATGAGGAAGTCCAATCTTGCCTCCAGATCAAGTTTTGCCGGTTGAATCGCCTCCAGAAGGTGCAAATGGGTGCTCTAGGGTTTGAGAACCTCCTTCTCTGTTGCTTGGTCGCATGGGAGAGAGGAAATGGAGTGTTGGCTTTTGGTTTGCTTGAGCACATGCTTAAAACACTATGCACTTACAAGGGGTATTTTGGTCAAGTGACAAACCTTGAAGGTTAAAGCTTCCAAAGTTGATTACTAATTATTCCAAAGTATTTTGGAAGCTATTAGGGTCACTTTGACACTTACCCAACTTAATTTGCAATTACTTATGAGTGAAATTACTTAAGTTGAAGGGTTCTTTCTGATCCCAAGCAAGTATATTCACTCAAAATACAGAAATACACAAGCACAGTGTATTATTGAACAGTATATGAGTACAAATGTACAGTGACTCGAGTATAGAAATACTCGGGATATTACAGTCTACCCCCCTTACAAAAATCTCGACCTCGAGATTGCTAATGCTCTCGAAGAAAGTCGGGGTACTCGGCTTGGATATGATCTTCACGTTCCCACGTGGCTTCATCTTCTGAATGGTTGCTCCATCGACCCTCGAGCATCTTGATAACCTGATCGCGAGTATGACGCCAAATTGTCTCGAGAATACGAACTGGATATTCTCGATACGAAAGATCAGGTTGCAGATCAAGATGGTCCAATTGAGTAACTTCTGATGGAATCCGAAGACTCTTCTTCAGCTGGGATACGTGGAATACATCGTGAACGTCCGAAAGATGTGGTGGTAGCTCAAGTCGATAAGCTACAACACCAACCTTCTCGAGAATCTGGAACGGACCGATGTATCGCGGAGCTAGCTTCCCGCGGACTTGAAATCTGCGAGTGCCGCGGAGTGGTGAGACCTTGAGGTAGACAAAGTCACCCACCTCAAAGCTCAACTCGCGGTGACGGCGATCAGCGTAGCTCTTCTGACGAGACTGAGCTTCTTTCAGCCGGTCTCGAATCCAGCTAACTTGCCTTTCAGCCTCTTCAATCATAGCTGGTCCGAAGAATTGCCTCTCACCAACCTCGGACCAAAACAAGGGCGTTCTGCACTTCTTGCCATAAAGAGCCTCGAATGGCGACATCTGAAGGCTGATTTGGTGACTGTTGTTGTAGGAGAACTCGATGAAGGGCAAGCATTTCTCGCACGACTTGTCAAAGCACAAGACACAAGCCCTCAACATGTCTTCTAGGATTTGATTTGCCCTTTCCGCTTGTTCATCGATGCTGGGATGGTAAGCAGTGCTGAAAGATAGCCTGGTGCCAAGAATAGACTGCAAACTTTCCCAAAATCTGGAAGTGAACTGCGAACCACGGTTAGAGACTATGACTTTTGGAACTCCATGGAGCCGAACAATATTCTGCAGATAGAGTTCCGCTAGCTTGGCTCCAGAATAGGTGGTATGAACTGGAATGAAATGTGCCACCTTGGTCAAGCGGTCAATGATCACCCAAATGGAGTCGTGACCGGCGGAGGACCTCGGTAGACCGATAATAAAATCCATCCCAATCTCTTCCCACTTCCACTCAGGAATCTGCAATGGCTGAAGTAGCCCTGCTGGCCTCTGGTGCTCAGCCTTGACTCGCTGGCACACATCGCAACGTGCCACATGAGCAGCAATGTCTTTCTTCATTCCTGGCCACCAGAACTACCTGCGAAGGTCCTGGTACATCTTGGTGCTACCAGGATGAACAGAGAGAGGAGTATCATGAGCTTCCGACAGGATCAACCCCTTGATCTCAACATCATCAGGGACATACACCTGCTGCCCATGGAAGATCAGCCCATTGGACTTCACAGAAAAACCTGGAGATGCTCTATTTTCAGTCAACTGGCGCCTAATCTCAATGATTGCCTCATCTTGGAGCTGTGCCTCAAGAATTTGAGATTCTAGAGTAGGTTGAATCGTCAATGCTGCAATGAAGCCATGTTCAACCACCTCCAGATTCAGCTTGCTGAACTCCTCAACTAATTGAGGCTGACTGATGACACCCAAGGCATTCACTGTATGCAGCTTGCGACTAAGGGCATCTGCAACCACATTTGCCTTGCCTGGGTGATAGTGAATCCCCAAATCATAATCCTTGATCAGCTCTAGCCACCGCTACGCTGCCTCGTGTTCAGATCTGGTTGGGAGAAGAAGTACTTCAAGCTCTTGTGGTCGGTATAGATCTCACATCTCTGCCTATGAGATAATGCCGCCACGCCTTGAGTGCATGAACCACTTCGCCAACTCCAGATCATGAGTCGGGTAGTTGGCTTCATGGGGCTTCAATCGACGAGAAGCATATGCCACTACCTTGCCTTCCTCGCATCAACACACAGCCAAGACCTTGGCGAGATGCATCGCAATAAATGTCAAAGGCCTTGTGAATGTCTCGGCAGGATCAAGATCGAGCAGCTTGTGAGTCGCTTCTTCAGCTCCTCAAAACTGGATCTACAAGCAAGCGACCACTCATACTTCTTGTCTTTCTTGAGTAGCTCACATCGGTGGCTTAGCAATCTTGGAGAAATTCTCGATAAACCGGCGATAATATCCGGCTAAACCAAGAAAACTCCGAATCTCCGGGACATTGCGGGGCGGTTCCCAATTGAGCACATCTTGCACCATGCTAGGATCAATAGCAACTCCGCCCTTTGATAGAATGGGCCCAGAAATGCCACTTCCTTCAGCCAGAACTCGCACTTGGTGAACTTGGCATAAAGCTGATGCTCACGAAGCTTGTCAAGCACCATATGCAAGTGAAGTGCATGCTCTTCCTCATCCTTGGAGTAAATGAGGATGTCATCAATGAACACAACCACAAATCTATCAAGGAACTCCATGAAGACCTTGTTCATCAGATTCATAAAGATGGCTGGTGCATTGGTGAGGCCAAATGAGACAATCAGCATACTGCATAAACCGTAGCGAGTAGAGAAGGCGGTCTTCGGAATATCCTCATGCCTGACCTTCAACTGGAAGTAGCCAGACCTCAAGTCAATTTTGGAAAAGACTTGAGCTCCGCCCAACTGATCAAACAAGTCGTCGATCCACGGAAGAGGATACTTGTTCTTGATCGTCACTTCATTCAAAGAACGGTAGTCGACGCACAAGCAAAGACTGCCATCCTTCTTCTTCACAAACAGCACTGGGCTGCCCCATGGGGAAGAACTAGGGCGAATGAACCCTTTCTCCTGCTGTTCCTTGAGCTGCGCCTTCAACTCAGCCAGCTCATCTAAAGGCATCCGGTACGGGCGCTTAGAAATAGGCGCTGTACCAGGCATCAACTCAATGATGAACTCTAGGTCAAGGTCAGGAGGTAAACCTGGCAGCTCATCAGGAAACACATCCAGGTACTCACACACCACAGGTACCTGACTGACCTCTGGAACTGAAATGGCATGAAGAATAGCCAACTGGTTGGAAAGCAACTTGGCTGAATATGTGACATGAATGCCATCGGGATTGATTAAGGAAATAGACTTCTTGGCACAGTCAATGCATCCCTGGTTCTTGGATAACCAATCCATGCCCAAGATGACATCAAGCCCGATGGTGTCAATGATAATCAAGTCACCCCCGAATGCTACCCCATTGATTTCGACAGCAACACCCGGGCTATAGAACTTAGCTCTCAAGATGGAACCGGGAGAACGAATCACTAGATCCCTCTCAAGGCAAACAGACTCCAAACTTTGTTGCTCCACAAACTTCAAAGAAACGAAAGAATGCGAAGCGCCTGAATCAAACAGTACCAATGCAGGAACAGAATGCACGAGTAACGTACCTAGTATCACATCTGGTGCCTCTGCTGCCTACTCTGCTGTGGCCACATTGAGGCGTCCATGCCCCGGTCCTGAAGAAGTCCTGGCACCTGCACGGCCTCCCTGCGAACCTCCACGCCCACTCTGCTACCCCTGTGCACGGACTGGAGCACTCTGCCCCTGCGAGCGATGTGCAGGTGGTAGTCTGGACGGACAAGCTCTGGCCATATGCCCCTTGCCCCGACAGGTGAAGCAAGTGACATCAGTGAAGGGAAGCTGAACTCCGGCTGGCTGACCCCCACGGCTATAAGGCTGAGCCGCGGACTGAGCGGGTCGAGGAGAACTGCATGTAGACCTCACTGCCGCTGCTGGAGACTGAGGGCCTGAGCGGAAAGAAGGATGGGTCCTAGAGGGACCACTGCCTGAAGCCCTCGCCGCCCACTTACGCTTGCGGCTCTCAAGTAGCGCCTTAGCGCTATCCTCGATATCAATGGCCTTGTTCACCAACACCTGAAGACTGGGTATGGCGTGCCCTGCCAGCTGATACCTGATCTCCTCAGTAAGGCGCTCCTTGAATAGAGCGATCCTCCTAGCCTCACTAGGGATCTCATCCTCCACATACCTCGCCAAGTGGTTCAACTGATGAAGGAAGTCTACCACTGACTTGCCACCCTGTCTCAAGCTGTAGAACTCCCTCCTCTTGATCTCTAGTAGACTGGATGGAATATGGGCCTCACGAAAAGCTGCCTGAAAATCTGCCCAAGTAGTGATCTGGCCTGGTGGGCGAATGGCCCTGGCTGCCCCACCAAGCTCTGCTGCCCCTCAGTAGATAGTACGTGGCAAATCGCACCTTCTCAAGATCTGTGCAGCCAACCAACTCAAGCTTGCCCCCAATATCAGCAAGCCAATCATCGGCCTCAGTGGATCCATTTCTGAGCGAAGGTCGGCGGCCTAGTCCGGAAACTCGACAGACGAGATCGTAGCCGTGGTCATTGCCGCCGCCGCTTCCTGAGCGGCCTGAACCATAAGCTCGATGAGCTGAGTCTGCCGCATCAAGATCGCGGCCATGTCGGGTGTAGGAGGTGGAGGAGGTGGAAGCTCCTCATCCTAGGCAGGCGGCTGGGACTGAGCCTCAGCAGACCCACCGGCAGGGGCCTGTGACAACTGGGCCCCCGCCCCTACTGCACTGCCACGCTCCTGTCGGGACCCCGAATTTGCAAATCCGGACCCTCTGTGTATTCAGCACTAGTCCAGGAACGCGCTAGTGCACACAATCTTAACATCGGTAAATATCACAATCATACCACTCGATACCAATAAAGTATTTTATTTAAATAGTCAAACTGGTTACTCAACCTTATGGTCAAGTTACAAATGTATGCCTCGCAGGGCGAAACTTATTAAGAAAGAAATAGTAGCAGCGGAAAATCAAATAACTCCGTGGCGCCATTCAGTATACAACAGGCAACTGACTGGGCTCGCTCCCTAAGTAGACGGTTCCTCTTGGAGCTCCTCCTCCAAAGCTGGTGTAGTCTCTTCTTCAACTGGTGTTGTATTGTGGCAAGGGTGAGTACTTGGTACTCAGCAAGTCATGCACAGAATGCAAGCTAATATACTACATGAATGGCTTGATACAAAGGAATGGCTCAACGTATATTTGCAGTAAACAGCATTTGACAAGTAGCATAAGTAGATTCAAAAGCAGTAGAAACAATTATAGCGTAATTAACTTTTCAAGGAGTTTAATAAACATCTTTCCCATCCTAATCCATATTTCCATCAACGTCATTATTAATCCAACCCAACCTTTCAGATCCAAGTTATTTTTGAGAAAGTCTAACCCTTGACTATAATTCCCGAGCGATGTCCAATACCGCGGACACGGCTATTCGAATAGATTGTACACTCTGCAGAGGTTATGCACTTTACCCACAAGATACAGTCAAACACCACAAAGGCGAGTTCCCGTAACAAAGTCTTTCGGAAACTTCTAACAATACAAGTGGTCCTTCCCGGTTATTGCACACTAACCCTTCCCTTAGCTAAGACGAAGTTTAGGCCAATCAACCGTTAGATGGGTACCTGGCCTCAGCCCGATGACGCCTCCCCGCACAACTTACACAAAGGGTGTAGTTGACCTCCCGAGGTCCCACAGTAATGCGTTATTAGCAACTTAGTCAACTAGGTCCGTCCCATTACAGACATGTGGTTGCACGTTAGACCCAGTTCAAAGGCTTGCAAGGTTAAGTCCTTAGGGTGACCAGGGCAAGACTACCCGAAGAACCAAATCAACATCCCCAATGCCACAACTGGCCCACCTGATCATTCTTGCCACATGCCCCGGTCGAAAACTATTTATCAAACCCCAGTTGATTACCATGCACCACGTGCCATCAACATCACAAGATACCTTTCCAGAACAGGTTCAATATATCATTAAGTCAATATTAACATTTGATTGTCCAAAATCATGTCATGAGCACGTAGCAGGTCTAAGCAGTATACTACAACGGTCTAAAACCCATGTTGGCAATTTAATAATGTCCAACTAGTAATCCACAACTAGGGTGACAAGGGTCATGGCACATACTTAAGTAATCAAGGTGTCATACAGCAATTTGGCATTTATCTAATTCCCATATTTAAATAAAGTATTTTCTAATTGAACTAGCATGCAATAGGTTAAATCAAAATAGATTTCAAAATAGGATCAACATGGTCAAAGCACAACTTGCCTTCAAAAAGTACTTGTTCTTGGTCTTGAGTTGGATCCTGAGTCAATACTTCTCTTTCGAATCCTTCCGGCACTTCAACGTCTACTCGTAAAGCGTGCAAATAGCAATACACGAATAAATAATAGGAAAAAATTGTCCAAACATCCAAATAAAATCCATAAACAGAGAGAACATAATTTTATGAATTTTTAGAAACTGGAATCGTCAAATTTGGAGTTAAAATGCAAAAGTTATGATTATTTAAAGTTTAAATAATCAATTAAATAATTTTATAGAGAAAAACTTTAGTCCAAAAATTAAATAAAATTCATAATTAGGTAGATCTCAATTTTATACAAATTTAGAAATTTGAATCACTCAAATCGGAGTTGAAACGCAAAAGTTATAAGCGTTTGAAGTTTGAATCAAAATCTGAAATCATTATTTCGAATTAATAAATCATTTTCTTTTTCGAAATTAATTATTGCGTCGGCCGACACGTGGCAGCATCTGATTGGTCTGGCGTCGCCACCGGTCCATGGACTTGGTCCACGCCGGCTCGGGTCTACCGTGGACTCGGCCCACGGCTCCTCGTGAGATCGACATGTGGGTCCGCCGGTGACGCCATCGCCGACGTCGTGGGGCTCGGCCACGGTGCCGGCAGTGGGACCCATCGTGGACGTCATTGCTGATGTCGGCGCTCGGTGGGGCGATCATCGACATGCGCCGCCATGACGTCAGTGTGACGTCATGGTGCAGGGTGGCTGGGCCGCTGACATGCGGGCCCCGCGTGTCAGCGTCACACGCACGCGCGCGTGGACGGCGCTGACCGCGGCGGTCAGTCTTCCCGGACGCGTGGCGCATTCTCGGCCGTTGATTTGAAAATCAACGGCCCAGATTAGATCTGGCTCTCACGCGTTTGGGTTAACGCGTTTGATCTGGACCGTTGAATCTAGATCGGACGGTCAAGATTGGATCTAGTGGTTTTGGACGGAATCTCACCGTGAGATGACGTGGCGCAATCTGGGACGTTGGATCTTGATCGGACGGCTGAGAAGCTTCGAGCGACGGCGATGGCGTGCGGCGGAGCTGGCTGGCCGGAGGTGGGGACGGCGACACGGGCAACGGCGTCTGCGGGCTTCTCCGGCGAGGTGAGAGGTCCCTTCGGGTGCGTCTCGTCGCGGTGAGTCCGGATCTGGGGTCAACGGCGGCGGGGGACGGCGGACGGCGGCGGAACGAAGCAAAAACCGCGAAGGAGGAGTGCTACAACTCCGGCGAGCGATTGCGGCGCGCCGTAACCGCGCGGCGGCAGCTAAGGCAACGGCTGCGCAAGGTCAAGGTGATCCTCGGGGTGTGATCCAGGCATTAAATAGCCTCGGCTTCCGCGCGGAAAACGGAAACCTAATCCCTCACGGCGGTGGGCGCGGCGGCGGAGTCCAGCTCGGACTCGGGCGGAGACGACGACGGAGGACCGTCCACGTGGCGCGATCAACGGCCACGATTGGCTCGGGCGCGCACGGATCCGGATCGGATCCGATCGAACGGTGCGGCGCGGATCCTAACCGTTGGATCTTGATCCGACGGTCCACAATGGTTAGGGTTTGGACGCGGTTCGACCGAATCACGTGGCTCGGGTCGGACTCGAGTCCGACTCGGGTTTCGACTCGGTCGGATGAACAGTACTTGACCCGACTCGATTTTCCAGCGAATTAATATTTAAAATAATTTCCAGTAATTGATTTAATTCATTAAAAATAACAAAATAATCAGAAAAATTCCAGAAAAATTCTGGAAAATATTTTAGGGTATTTGGGACTCAAATAAAATATTTCCAACAAAACTTTATTTGCAAAATTAAATTCTTTAATTATTTTAAAATGGAATAAATTCCAATAAATTCCAAATAAATCCAAATAAATTCCAGAAAATTCCTAAAATTCACCAAAGTACTAAATCACACATGGATTTAAGAAAATCAAAATTTTGGGCTGTTACAGCTCAAGATCGTCACCGCCGAAGCGCACGAAGGACTCTCCTTCCGAGGCATCCCTGAAATTTACAATTTGGGTCAATTAAGCTGCATGAAACAGGTGAAGAAAAATGCTTAACTCTATTGGATGCACCCAAAGATGCATCATTCTAGCAAGCACTCAACAAGAGAAGCATAAGAACCAACTCGAGAATCAAATCAAAAGCCAAAAAGCAATTTTAGGAAACGACAAAATAATCCCTAATTACAACCACAAACATCTAACCTTAACCCGCTTGAACTAAGCACGTGTTCCTTCTAATTCTTTTGAACAAGACAGAAGAAGAAATCAAGTTTTGAATTTTGGATTAAGATCAGATTCATTTTGAAGAGTAGATCAGAGGAAAGCTATAGAATGGAAAAGAATAGCATTCTGCATTTTCCAATTAGAGTTTGTAGCTTCAAAATAACTTTTGAGAAGAAGAAAAATCTGCTCCTAAGTCTAACGACCGGGCTAACTAAGTCTTCCTGCAGTCAATTGGCTCTGATACCAACGCTGTGAGGACCCCTCTTCCTATACCATATCAGACGCCGTCTCATCGTGGCGTATAGCACCGTATAGCAATAAGCCTCGACACCAAAATCTGAATCTAAAAATTCGATCGACGGATCGAACCCTTAGCTTCAGACCGGTGCTCAGACGCATCCGATACCGTTCCCTGGATCAAGAGCCCAAAGATCGCGTACCAACAACACGAGTATCAATGCACAAAGTAATGAACTAAAGTTAAATTACATAACTGGGGGTAAATCTTGTACATACACATTACAAAATCCAAAAGTGGAATAATAGCGGAAGCAAAAGAAACACTAAACCAGCGCAGCTGGCCTGACAACCCCACAGGCTACTGACTGGAGGAAGGACCACAACCACCGCACAGCTCGCAGAACAGAGGACCACCTGAGCCATCCGGATCACCATCGGAACCATCCTCTGAGACAAGGTTAGTAAACAACAGCAAAGCAACGGTGAGTACACATATGTACTCGCAAGTCTTTAGTGTATGGAAATATAGTTAATTGCAGGCTATTTCAACAGGAATAAACTTCTATACTAGGTTGATTGCATAAAGCAGCATTTATTTGTAAACAACATTTAACAACCGATAGCATTAGTAATTGAAAGAGCATTTGACATAAAACATATTTCACAGTATATGTATAATGTATAATATCCCAACCGGTTCGCCATTCCCGCTCGAATGCAACCGATGGGCTAGATTGTCGACTCTAACCATCAAACACTTCCTTTCCGTTCGAGACTCACAATTTTTCAGAAGAAGACACAAAACCAAACTTCTATACTCTCCATACTTATCTGGGCTAGATGCTCTTAACCGTGAGCACGGCTAATCGATTAGTTTTACTTAACACTTCTGCAGAAGTTGCACACATTCCCCACATGGGTCTATATAGCAAGCGTGTTGCCACGACGCGCGATACTTTTCAGTACCTGACTCTTGCAGATTGACCATGCCGTTCCCATCATCGGTGTTAGCGGACATCAAAGACAATAGCGTGATCCCACCCAGGCGGATTTAGGCGGCCGTACGCTGCAGCGCAACACGGGGTATCCCTTGCCCCGGGCCCCATTACCCCACGAGTGGCACTATTGTTGCAGCGAGAACCCACAACACCCCCTTCTTCTGTCCAATGGATGACAGAAGTCCCTTCCGAGAACCCCGCCAGTTGCAGACCTGTCAACTGCGCAAGTTCTCATCTTGCTCTTCGGCCTACCAACAAATCTGCTATCCCTCAAGTCAGGTACATAGGCATTCTGCTCCAGTTCAGTTCATGTGGTTGCGCGAGACTCACCCAGCATTAACTTTGAGTTCGGTCCTTATATTTTTGTTGACTCGGGCAAGGACTCCAATCCTAACCACACCATCACCTTCACATTCTATACCTCCTCCCCGAGTCATTTACACCACTCATTTTTATCAATTAACCATTAACCATTTTGACTCAATTCATTTTGAAATCATATTTTGATTGATGAGTGTAACTGCCAAGGACTAGACTCAAATCTATTGCATTGACTAAGCGTATGCATTTATTAACATTTTATACCCAAGTGACATTTATTAAGTTGCCTAACCTCTACTAGGGCTATCAATGTGACCATGGGAAATAGATTAAGGAAAACCACCAATTTGGGTTATATCTACCATTCCCACAAACTAGCACATTTACTGAAATTAAACGCATGCATATAGTTTGATAAATCAAAGTAAACATCGTAAAATATTGGATCAAGATGATCAAAGGAGGTGCTTGCCTGTCTGCTGCTGCTCTGATGGATCCGGGATGAACTCAGGATTGTTCGAGGCGACTCCGGACTCACTCGCCTCTAATCGAATAAAAACATCAAAAACAGCGAACAGAGAAATAAATTAGCAAAAAGTGACTTTAGAAGTATAAACACCAACTTAACATCAAATAGAACTCATCTAGACACTAAGAAAGCAAAGAAACAAAACAAGCGAGAAAAATGGCGAAATCGCGATTCGAAACGGCGATTTCGGCGAATTTCTCGCCAACTTGAACAAAATGCGCAAAATAATTTAAAATTCAACTAAATTTTGTTAAACACCTAGAATTAGGTATAATACACCTAATGGAACTTACGGGAACTCGTTTGGATTTAAAACGAACAAACGAAAGCCAAAACAGTGAAAATAAATACACAAAATGCTGAAAAATCAGAAAAAAGAAAAACGGCACTATTCACCGTAACGCAAGAGCCATTTCTGTCCAGAATCCATTCGAACAACTTGCGACCGATTCCAGCGACTCCACTAGGTACTTTAGGATGTCTAGGACCTATCTGGACCTTGCCCCTTGAAAATTCACTTAATTTGAATCGAAATCCGATCGAAAGCGCAAATTAAGCCGAGGTTTACGCCTCGATTCACACAGGGTTCGAAAACGGCTCAAACTCGATTCCACTTGCGCGAGGAGCACGTTTTCGACTCTACTAAGTCTAAATGACCCTAAATGACTCATTCCGACAGCTAACTGGCAAAGAAACCCCTAAATGTGGAATATAGCCAAAATGGCTATTTTGCTCGAAAACGAGCAATCTCGCCCAAAAGGGCCATTTTGAGCTGAAATGCCGCGAGACTTGTTTTAAGCCCTCGGCTAGTTGCTTAGGGATACTTACGACCTATCGGAGCCATTCCCCAGCATGGATGACTTAATCTTCTCTGACTTTTGATCAATTGCCCGCTTAACTCCGGTAATTACCCGAGAAACGGCAAAAGTTCGAAAAGTGACTTGAATGCGATCCAAAACACGCGGGAAACATGCTATCGACCTTAGTGACCTTAAACGAAGCTAAACAAAGCTAAATGCCTTAAACGGCTTGTGAGGCCTATAATTACTAAAATAAAATGCAAAGTGCTAAAATGCAAATCTAGCGATTCTAACTGCTTTTCTAGCCTCTAAGGGGACTAATGGTAAAGTCAATACATGCCTCGGAGCTCTAGGATTTTATGAAATAAAAATAAATTAAAAGAGACCTAGAGCTAACAACTTCTAGCAGGTTTTGATGAAACTTAATTTCGACTCTTCTGATCGCAACCAGGGCTATCAGAAGGGCTAATGGAGCTATCGTTATACGCTATGGACCTTCGGTCCATTGTAAAAATAGTTATCACCTAAATGAATAAAATAAATTTCGGCTTAGCGAAATTGAATTCCGATTCCTCCGGTAGCGACTCTAGCCACCAGAACTGCTATGGGAAAAATCTATACATGCTATGCACCACTAGACCTTCGATAAATCGAAGACCTAGCGATGAACTTGAGCGAATACGAGGGTGACTAAAAGCTAGGTTGGCTATAGGATTAAATGAGCCTAAGGATGATCTGAGTCTAGATTCTAAAGCACAATTGCCATGCGACGTGTCTAACACATGGAACCTAGTTTTGACCTAGGCTAGGGTTTGAGATAACTTAACGAAATGCGAAGCTACGAAGGGGGAAGTCGTAGCTACGGCAAGAGGGAAGTCCCGGGAGCCGAGAAATCGAGCTAGAACTCAAAAACCCCACGGTAACTCAAATAAACATCCATGGGAAATGAAGGAAAACTCACATGAGAGGGTCCAAAGGGTGGAGATCGCGATGAGGAAGTCCAATCTTGCCTCCAGATCAAGTTTTGCCGGTTGAATCGCCTCCAGAAGGTGCAAATGGGTGCTCTAGGGTTTGGGAACCTCCTTCTCTGTTGCTTGGTCTTATGGGAGAGAGGAAATGGAGTGTTGGCTTTTGGTTTGCTTGAGCACATGCTTAAAACACTATGCACTTACAAGGGGTATTTTGGTCAAGTGACAAACCTTGAAGGTTAAAGCTTCCAAAGTTGATTACTAATTATTCCAAAGTATTTTGGAAGCTATTAGGATCACTTTGACACTTACCTAACTTAATTTGCAATTACTTATGAGTGAAATTACTTAAGTTGAAGGGTTCTTTCTGATCCCAAGCAAGTATATTCACTCAAAATACAGAAATACACAAGCACAGTGTATTATTGAACAGTACATGAGTACAAATGTATAGTGACTCGAGTATAGAAATACTCGGGATATTACACCCTTCCCACATGCCGGTGTCATGGTACCTAAAACAACATAAAACACAAGCGTGGGTTCATCACTCAGGAAGTATATTGCAATGGGTCATACAAAACAATTCAATTATTATCATTTCTCTATAACAACTTAACATCATGATCAAGTCATACTTCATATGCAACATCATATTCATGTCTCAACCTCATTGAGATCATTTCATCATCATCATCATGAATGCAACGCAATGCATTGCACATGTCTCCTCGACGCAGGTATTGCTAAGTGCACACCCGTCGGCGTGCACCCACGTCCCCCTTCCATCCCGTAGATGGAGGGTGCCTACTCCTCGCTTCCACTCACCGCGTGGGTGGAATCACGAGGTAGGTCTTACATCCATGGCGCGCCAGATTAGTCATAATTTTCTCACCGACCTTACCGGAATAGTTATGACTTTCTCACCGACCGGGCCAAGTTTCATGCCATGTATGCAACCTATGCCTTAATCATTAACCATAAACCATTGCATAACATCTTAACATACCCTTTTTATCATATCATGGCAAACACTAAGCATGGCAAGATAGCATAACATGGAAACAATTGCATCTAGTCAAGACAAGCAAATAAACCACATGCTACCCATCCCAATACACTTGCCTTAACCTCGGGCGACAGATTGGCGGGATGAGGAGGGCACTCCCGAGGTCACACCACCTGCACATAGGTGCCACACAATCACAACGTGCCCACAAAATAGTACGCCCTCGCCCATCTACCCCGATTTCGCAAACTACTCCCGAAAATGAAAAACAGAGAATATGTCCCCCCGGGACAGCAGACTTCGATCTTGCATAACTTTAGTTCTAAGAATCCGAATCGATTAAACGAGTACATCCTCGCGTATCTTACGAAATTTCCTAACTTTTTCTAAGTATATGGAAAAACTGATTCGTCCTCCAAACTGGTTTAATCTACTAAATACCGTGATCTGTTCCAATCTCGTCACAGTTTTGAACATGTTCAGTAAATTGAGCATAACTGTCAAACGGCTGGGTGGAATTGGACGTTCTTTATGTCCACTGAAAGGTATTGAAGTTACCTACAACTTCTTCAACAGGCGGACGACCAAATTACGAAACTAAAAATGCCAGAAACGCGACCGAAGGCTGATGACCCAATCTGTCCGAGGACAGAACGCATGACAAAGATGAAATCAATCTAAACCCTTTTAATCATAGCACCTAAACATGGATCTAAGGCATGGAATACCCCATCTAGCAACACCCAAAAAACCCCAAGGAGACCACGATTCGTTACCTCTTCGAGAAGAACCGAAAGATGACGGAATCTCCCTTCCTTCCGGTCGCTCTTTCCTTCCGAAACACAACGATCCCGCCGGAGACTCCCGAATCTGGCGATCCACAAAGTGGGAAGATGACGAGCACTACGGTGGAGGACGTCACGGGGCTGCTAGGGGAGGGGAGAAAGGTGGGGGCGCATGGGGTGGAGAGGGGGGCGGCTAGGGGTGGCGCAAGGGGGGAGGAGAGGGTGGCCGCTAGGGTTTGGTGGGAGGGGGCGCAAGAGGAGGGTGGGGCACAAGGGAGGGTGGGCAGCAGCCCTTGCTGCCCAAAAGCTCCACCAAACGGCCCAAAACTTCCCCCACCTTCGGCCCACTTCATCCCCCTAAGGCCCAAACAGCTCCCGCTAAGCCCAAATCCCCCCCGGAAGGCCAAAATCTCCCCCGAAAAGGCCCAACCTCATGGAAAGGGCCCAAAAACATGCTACAACCATCGTACCTAAATGTAGAAATCGAAAATTACTCAAACCGTCGTTCCGTAGTGTCATAGAGACACACGACTCAACAAAATAGGCACAACATGAGTATTTTTATGCACAAAACCAGGTTTGCCTTTTCCCGTGTTTCTAGCAAGAAAAGGTACTTGTTTCACCCTAGAAACATAATGAGAAGTAGAGTGTGTCTTTCTGAAATTAGACCTACTATTGAACTTTTCTCTCTTTTGTTGTTTAGCTAGTCTAAAGCAAAAGTCTACTAAATATCCATCTCTACCACAATGAGTGCAAGTGTACTTAACGGGATGTTTTGCTTTAGAAGTAGAAGAAACATTTGCATTCATCATAGTAGAAGATAAAACTCGGGCTTCTCCGCGGGAATTGTGGGCCTTGGGGGTTTGAAATTAGGCTTCTGGTGGGACGGTTTGGGCCTAAGTGGGCTGGTTTCGGCCCAAGAGAGGGGTTCTTGGGTAGCAAACCCTAGCCTCCCCCACCCCTTGGGGCGCCACCCCCCTTCCCCCACTTCCTCCCCCTCCTAGCCGCCATCCCCTTTGCCCCCTTCCTCCCTTGCGCCTTCCCCCTTTGCCCCCTTCATCCCTTACGCCTCCCCTCCACCTCCTAGCTAGCCCTAGCATTCTCCTCACGCCGCTCTCGCGCGGGTTGGAGGCCATCCATCCATCGGGATCCGGCGAACCCGGTGTTCCCGGCGATTGGAGGAGAGATCGGGTCGCGAGGAGGAGACGTTCGTCGACCGGGTGATCCGTCAAGAAGAGGTACGGATTTGGGGTATTGTTCGGGGTGGTCTAGGTGATGTTAGATGGGTAATTTCATGGTTAAATTTGGTGTTTAGGTGCTGTTCCTACATGAGATTAGGGAGATTGCATTTGCTGTCCCACGTTCTGTTTCGGGCAGATTGGACGTCCGACATAGGGTTTGATATTTTGTAATTTTAGAAGCGTTTTCTGGTCGTCCGTATGTTGAGAAATTTGTAGATAATTTCAGTACCTTTCAGTGGACACCACGAAAGTGAATTTTCGATCAGTCGTTTGAAAGTTATGGTTGTTTTACCAAACGTGTTCAAAACTGTGACGAGATTGGGATAGATTACGTTGATCTGTAGATTAGACAATTTTCGAAGCCGAATAAGTTTTTCCCAATACTTAGAAAAACCTTGAAAATTTCCTAATCTTAGAGAAAAAGTACTCATTTACTTGATTTGGAGTTTTAGAACTCAATTTTTGCTAGTTGGAAGTCCGTTGTCCTGACGGGACAGATTCTCTGTTTTTGGGTTTTGGGAGTAGTTTGCGAAGTCGGGGTAGATGAGCGTTTGTGTACTGTTTTGTGGGCACGTTTTGAGTGTGTGGTACCCATGTGCAGGTGGTGTGACCCTGGGAGTGCCCTCAACCCATCGCCAATCCGTCGCCCACGGTTGAAGGCAAGTGTATTGTAGTGGTTGCAGCTTAGGGAGCTGTAATGTTTGATAATGAGATGGTTTACATATGTTTTATGATATGATGCCATGATTGACTCTTGCTTGCGACATGATGAGAATGGTTTATTATGAGGCTATGCAATGATTAGTTGAGTTTATGTGCAAGTTGTTTATGCTTATGACATAGTTGCATACATGGCATGCGAACTGGTCAGGTCGGTGAGAAAGTCATAACTAGTCTGGTAAGGTCGGTGAGAACGTTATGACTAATCCAGAGTGCCATTGAGTAAGACCTACCTTGTGATTCCATCCAAAGTTGTGAATGGAAGCGAGGAGTAGGCACCCTCCATCTACGGGATGGAAGGGGAAAGAGGGTGCACACCGACGGGTGTGCACTCGGTAATACCGGTATGTGCTTCAAGGAGACCTGTGCATTGCATTGCATATATGATGATGTTTATGAGATGTACACCGTGGGAATATGAGATGCTTATGATGTTTATGAGATGTACACCATGTGAATATGAAATGCTTATGATGCTAATGATGAGATGCAATGATGATGGTATTGAAATCTGTTCCTTGTTCCATTTCAATATACTTGCTGAGTGATGAACTCACGCTTGTGTTTATGATGTTTTTTTTAGGTACCATAAAATCGGCATGCGGGAAAGGGGCTTAGTGGCACATCATCACAAAGTTTCACTCATTAAGACATACACAATTTTTGCCATTCGTAGTTGTGATTATAAGTTAATGCGTTGAGAACTTGGAGTATGCCTTACTTGTGTGCTCGGTTATATTATTTACTTTGTTTTAGATCATGCAGTGGTTAAATTCATTATGCTAGACTTAAATTGTTGCTATGTCACATGTTATTGCTATTTTAGATGCTTTCTATTATGATATATCTTGAGATATTCTTGTTGTTACTCCGTACCATGGAAAACAAAGGGGATGCTGCCGAAATTTTTGGTTTTAGCATTTGCGCCCTTGCTGTAATTTATCTTTATTTATGGTTTTTAGATGCTGCTTCTATCATGTTTGGTGACATCCAAGGCATACTAGATGCCGGGGTGTTACAGTTGGTATCAGAGCGGGCTTCAGGTCCGTGGTGCATGAACTTAGTGAATTACCATAGGTTCAACTAAGATTTTGATGTGGGATAACCTAGAAACATGGCTTAGGTTATACTTAAAATTTTATCATTGGATAGCAACATTAAAACTTGTGTAAGTGGAATAACTAATTTAAAATTTGACACACATGGATGCACAGTAGGAAAGGGTATGGTTATCATTGTTTACGCTTAAATGTTGTATTTAAGCTCTGATGTTGAATGCTACATTAGGTAATGTATGTTGTTATGCTTATGAAATAATTGATTCTTATTATCGTGACAAAGTGGGGTTGTGGTGCCGAAGGGTTTCGGTCACCTTTTCGTTCATAGTAAGGCTGTGGTTTGACGATGTGGCCGGGTAGAGCCATCACTGAAGAACTATTAAAACCCCGTGGGGAAAGAGTGCTTACCCCTTTTCTGTCGTAGAACGGGTAGTGCCTGGAGTCAAATAGAAGAGTTTGGTGGTGGATTCCTTTGGATGTTCTTTACCGTTCTGATGATCGGTTTTGTTAGGTTTTTTTGGTGTTTTGTTGGTTAGGAACCAAGGAAAGGTGTTTGGTTTTGAGTACTCGCTGATTGTTCGTTTGGCGGTTTGTGGTTTTTGTCTTCTTTGGGTGAAGATTAAGAAGAGGAGTTTTATGTTGCGCGTCTTTTGATCGCAATCTTTTGCTTTGACACCCGGTTTTTGTTGGTTATTGTGCATTGTCTTGGGGAGGAAACATGTGTGGTTGTTGTTCTCCCTATTTAAAAAAAGTGTTGGAGTTTCTCCTTATGTAGACCCTAAGTTGGGTGGAGTTCAGTTTGAATCTTTGTCGGAAATGATTTAGTTGAACATTTGGTTTTCCCGGGTGCATCCTTTTTCCTTCATGGAAGTATAGATCTTGAGATTTCTTAAAGAGTTTTGGGCTATCAAAGTTGGAAATTTGAGAGTTGAGCTCTCCTGCATTTCTGTTTGAGTTTTGTTTTTCTTCCTTGCCTAGAAAGGAGAAATTGTTTATCGGTGTTCGTTCATGTTCTTGAGCTGTGGATATCTTTAAGTTGGGTGGCATCCTGTTTGTCAAGAGTAGGTGATCCATCAAGGTGTTTAGGAAGTTTTGTGTCCGTGCCATGTAGTTTGTACCAATGTGGTTTATGGATTGATGTATTGCTAAGTTAATTTGTGAGTTGAAACAATTCAATATGATTGTTATCTTTAGCTTGAGAATAAATAGACTACTAGTGTTGTAGAGTACTCTGTAGTGAGAATGATTAAATGTGTTAATGTACATGCCTAGAATCTGTTGCTTTGCTTTAAAAGTGCTTATGACCCTCGATAATGTTTAAAGTTTTAAACCCTGATGCATAGTTAGAACATTAAGATGATGTAAACTACTGATATGGTCAAAGAAACTTTGCTGGTTATATAAAGATGTTCTAATTTAACGTGTTAACAGAGAACTTTAATCGTGTTGGCTAGTGACTTTAAATTGGAAGTTGTGACACCACGAAGTGTCGTAGCCTTATAAAATGTGAATGTTGAGGGCAAAAACATTATGGAATGTGGAATTGGAGGTTGAAACCATACGTTATGCAGTTTAATCGCAGTTCCGGGCCGATTTCGGGAGTTTGGGCCTCTCCGGGGGAGTTTGGGCCTAAGGTGATGAGTCGTGGGCCTTGGTGGGAGGGAGTTTGGGCCCATGAGGGACGGAGGAACTAGGTTGGGCTGCCTTGTGCAACCCCCTAGTCCTCTTGGGCGCCACCCCCCTAGCCTTAGGGTTTCCCCTCCCTTCCACCTCCTAGCCGCCACCCCCATGCGCCTCTCCTCTCCCCATTGCGCCACCACCCCCTCTCCACCTCCCTTGCTGCCCCTAGGGGAGTTCTCCACCTCACCAACCCGAAGATCCATCCATTGGAGCGCTCTACGATGAGGAGATCCGGTGGATTTGGAGCGAGAAAGGAGATCGAGCGAACCGGGAGGAGATCCGTTGGGTTTTCGTTCGTTCGGCGAAGGTATGGCCACGGGGATCCTTGGGGTTGGTATAGGTTATGTTCTAAGGGTTAATATCATGTTTTTAGATCAATTGGTGGTGCTGTAATTGGGTAGATTAGATGAAATCTAGAGTATGCCACGTTCTCTGTTTCGGGCAGCATGAGCAGTCGACATAGGGTTTGGGTTTTCGCCAATTTAGATTCAGAATTTGGTCGTCCACCTGTTCAAGAAGTTGAAGGTAACTTCAATACCTTTCAGTGGGTATAAAGAACGTCCAATTCCGCCAAGCCGTTTGAAAGTTATGCTCGTTTTATCGATCGTATTAAAAACTGTGACGTGATTGAAACAGATCACGATATTCTGTAGATTAAACCACTTTAGATTCCGAATCAGTCCTTCCATATAATTAGAAAAAGTTAGGAAATTTCCTAAGCTATGCGAGGATGTACTCGTTTAATAGATTCGGAGTCTTAGAACCCGAGTTATGCCTTTTGGAAGGCTGCTGTCCTGACAGGACAGAACCTCTGTTTTTGGGTTTTGCGAGAACTTTGCGATGTCAGGGTAGAAGATTGTTTGCGTACTATTTTGTGGACATGATTGTGAGTGTGTGGTACCTATGTGCAGGTATGTGACCCCGGGAGTGCCTTCTACTTCTCGCCAATCCGTCGCCCGTGGTTGAGGCAAGTGTATTGGAATGGGTAGCGGGTTGTAGTTTGCTAGATTGGTTGAGATTGAAATTGAATATATGATATGTTCACATACCATGCTTTAATGTTTGCCATTGATATGATGAATATGCTTATTATGTTTTGATACCATGTGTTAATGTACAAGTTATTTATGATGTTTGCTTGTTTGCATACATGACATGATACATGGCCCAGGCGGTGAGAAAGTCATAACTAGTTCGGGGAAGGTCGGTGAGAAAGTTATGACTATTCCAGAGAGCGAATGAGTAAGTCCTACATCGTGATTCCATCCACCGCGGTGTATGTAAGCGAGGAGTAGGCACCATCCATCTTCGGGATGGAAGGGGGAGAGGGTGCACACCGACGGGTGTGTACTCAACCATACCGGTATGAGTTTCCAAGGAGACATGTGCATCGCATCGCATTGCATACATAATGATGATGATAATGATATGTGATCATGAATGAGATGATAGACATGATGTGAGTTGTTGTAGCCATGTAATCGTTCTTTTGTACCATTGCAATATACTTGCTGAGTGTTGAACTCACGCTTGTGCTTTCTTGTTGTTTTAGGTACCATGAGACCGGCATGCGGGGAAGGGAAATAGTCAGACTTCTACACGTAGCTTCACTTATTTGTTCCCACAATCATTCAATTGGAGTCTTCATAATAAATTAAGTGTGATGCTTATTGATTTATGGTTTAGTTTTGCGATATGAGAGTCTTATCGTTCGTTTGGCTCATGGAGATATTGAATGCTTGGAACTAGACTTATATTGCTGTCATGCCGTTAATTATTGCTATTTTAGATGCGTCTTATATTGCCATATATTGCTATGCTGTTATTGTTTCTTCAATTCATGTTAAAACAAAGGAGATGCTACCGAAATTTCGGGTTTTAGCATTCGTGCCTTTCCTATAATTTACTTGTATTTGTGGTATTTAGAGGTTGCTTAGTCTATGTTTGGTAGCATTCGGGCATATTAAATGCCGGGGTGTTACAGAAGTTGATTGGAGTTGCTACTATGTTATTATAAACTATTAGTATATTTGGTAGTATGCAGTTGTGTTCCTATAATGCTAGTATCGATGTCAATTGGAAGAATATAGAGGTTTTGTTGTTTGATGATGTTTTAAGTGCATCGTGATGGTCTAACTTATTTATTTAAATAGTTGGAGCATGCTCTGTAGTGGCCATTTTGTTATAACCTATGTATAGGGTAGCTAAAAGCAATGTTGTTGTTTAATGATTATGTCCATTTATCGTTATTGATGATTTAGTAGTGGTGGTAATTGTTTAGATTACTTGCTAAAAACCATGGTTAAATGGAGGAAATTATAGCGTGTTTTGATGGAGTGAACCTTGGATAATTAACATGATGTAGAATTTTACCCTTAAATGAATGTATATCGTAGAATCATACTTATGAATTCTATCTTGTGGATATAACATTTATGTGTTGAAGTCATTTATTGATTAAGTTTCGATTGTCGAGAAATTTACGTATGGATGGTATAAAATTGTAACACCCCGGCATTTAATATGCCCGAATGCTACCAAACATAAGCTAAGCAACATCTAAGTACCACAATTAAACATAAATTCCAGCAAATGTTCATATGCTAAAAACCGATATTTCGGCAGCATCTCCTTTGTTTTTCCATGAATTAACACAATCTCAATATCATGGCAAGATATATATATATCATAGCACACGACATCTAAAACAACAACATAAATGGACATAACATCAAGTTACGCCAATAATACCATGATTAACCACTTCATAAACTATAACGAAGCAAATAAGGATTCACAAGCATGCTAGATTAAACCATACATTAAGTTTAGGGCACAACTCTTAATATCATGTCTCCAAGTGGTTAATTATGGACTATGATGGTGGAGCTACGTGTAGAAGTGTAGCTAGATCCCTTTTTCCCGCATGCCGATCTCAAAGTACCTAAAAACAACATAAAACACAAGCGTGAGTTCGAAAACTCAGCAAGCATATTGTAATGGACAACAAGATCATTTACAAGACAATAATACCTCACATCACATATAACAACTCATACTTGAGCACATAACAACATCATCATCATTAAAAAAAATGTATTGCAATGCAATGCAATGCAATGTTATGCTCATATCTCCATGGAAACTCATACCGGTATGGTTGAGTACACACCCGTCGGTGTGCACCCTCTCCCCCCTTCCATCCCGAAGATGGAGGGTGCCTACTCCTCGCTTCCACAACCCACGGTAGATGGAATCACGATGTAGGACTTACTCTAATGGCTCTCCGGATTAGTCATAACTTTCTCACCGACCTTCTCGGATTAGTTAATGACTTTCTCACCGCCCGGGCCATGTAACATGTCATGCATGCAACTATGCCAATTATCATATTTCACATGTACATAAACATATGGCAACTCATCATGACAAATATAAACACATGGCATCGAACCATGATAATCATACTCAATATTTCATTGGAAAACAGCAAGCATGGCAAGTGAGCATAGCAAGTGTTCAATCTTTCACCCAATATCAACAAACAACCTACAATCCGCTATACATTACAACACACTTGCCTCAACCGCGGGCGACGGATTTGTGGGACGTAGAGGGCACTCCCGGTGTCACACCACCTGCACATAGGCATCACACACTCACAATAATGCCCGCAAAACACTACACAAATCCCCATCTAACCCGACATTGCCCACTACATGCAAACCTAAAAACAGAGGTTCTGTCCCGGCGGGACAGCATCCTTGCAAAGGCCATAACTTGAGTTCTGGGACTCCAAATCGATTAAGCGAGTACACCGTCGCGAAGCTTAGGAAATTTCCTACCTTTTTCTAGTTATACGGAAAGACTGATTCGGACTCTAAAATTATTTAATCTACAGATTACTACGATCTGTTCCAATCGCGTCACAGATTTTAACACGCTCGGTAAAACGGCCATAACTTTCAAACGGCTGATCGGATTTTAACGTGCTTTATGTCCACGGAAAGATAATTAAATTATCTACAACTTATTTTAAGTCCGTACGGACAGATTCGTATTCTAAATCGACAAAAACTCGAACCCTAGCCAGACTGCTCAATCTTCCCGAAAACAGAAACGTGGCAACGTCTAGATCTAACCCAAAGAACTCCAACCCAGCACCACCAATTGATCTAAAAACTTCATAAACACCCTAATAACAGTACCTAGATCAAACCCAAGGATCCCCATGATCATACCTTTGCCCAACGAACGAATCTCCAATAGATCTCCTCGCGGATCGCTCCTCGCTCCACGCTCCTCGCTCCTCGCTCCTCGCTCCAACGGATGGATCCACAAGGTGCAGAGGTGTGGAGACCACCCTAGGGCAGCAAGGGGGTGGAGGAGAGGTGGTGGAGAGTTGGGGAGCAATGGGGCAAAGGGAGGGGGAGGCGCACGGCCAAGGGAGGAGGGAGGCGGCTAGGAAAAGGGCAAGTGGGGGGAAGGGCGCACAAGGGGCAGGGGTGAACGTCCAAGGGCTGGTGGGGAGCCCTTTTACCAGCCCCCACACCCAATCCTAGTCCGTTACGAAGACCTACTCCATCCCACCAAAGCCCACTTAAGGCCCAAACTCCCCTGGGAAGGCCCAAAACCCCAGCGGCCCTAAACGTTATTAACCTCCATACCTTATGGTTTTAACCTGCCATACCATATTTCATAAAGTTTTTGACCTTAACATGCACCATTTAAAAGGTTACGACACTCCGTGGTGACACATCACTTCAAACGGCCCAAAAACGCGAGTAAACCTCAAGCCGAAAGGTTTTATTCTCTAATTTCACATTCTATAATGTCACACCATACCGTAGTGTCACAGCCATGATATTGTTCTTCTTGTCCATTGCAATATGCTTGCTGAGTTTCGAACTCACGCTTGTGTTTTCTTGTTATTTTAGGTACCATGAGAATGGCATGCGGGGAAGGGAAATAGTCACACGCCCACACGTAGCTTCACCATATTGATTCCACAAGTCATTCTATTAGTTTGATAATAAATTGCGTGTGAGGATTTTTGCTTTAAGGTTTAGCTTTGCTATATGAGAGTTTTATTGTTCGTTTGACCCTTGGAGACATTATGTGTTTGAAACTAGACTTATATTGTTGCTAAGTCGTTAATTATTGATGTTTTTAGTTGTCTCTCATAATCCATACATTGATATACTGTTGTTGCTCCTTTAATTCATGTTAAAACAAAGGAGATGCTGCCGAAATTTTGGTTTTTAGCATATGTACCTTTGCTGGAATTTATGGTAACTTGTGGTATTTAGATGTTGTTTAGCTTATGTTTGGTTGCATTCAGGCATAGTAAATGCCGGGGTGTTACAACCAGATGAGCAGACACTGCTAGAGTCAATAGAGCTGCTTGAAGATCTGACTTACAAGGAGCACCCCATGATATTTCAAGAAGATATTGGCTAGACGAAGGCCAGACAATGGCGTACAAACCCAGCTTAAGTTCAACACTGACGGTTCGCTAAGCACATGACTATACAACACTGAGTAGATAGAGATAAAATTGCACATTGTATAATTACCGAGGATCTTCCACTTTAATTAAATGAGAGCTCTAGCTTTGAAAGGATGATCCAACGTGGTTTTTTGCCCACAATACCAACACATTAGTAGGATAGCAACTACACGTGACATATATGCAATGTATAAAAATAAACTGGCCATGTTGAAAGAGGCCTACAAGAGAGTTGGTTTTTTCCTTTGCTTTAATCTTAGATATATGGACTTCACCCCACCATAGAGCAGCCTATATTAGTGTTATCGTACATTACTTGGATTAAGACTATAACATAAACAAAGGGGTCATAGGGAAGGCCAATCGATAAGGCACACACTGGACGTGCTATGCAAGGGTTGAATTGAGTGCATATGCAAGCTTATTGATGTTTATGGCATGTGTGCATTCATGGCATGAGGACTAGCCAGGACGGTGAGAAAGTCATAACTAATCCGGTAAGGTCGGTGAAAAAGTTATGACTAGTCCGGAGCACCATTGAGAAAGACCTACCTCGTGATTCCATCCACAGTTGTGAATGGAAGCGAGGAGTAGGCATCTTCCACGGGATGGAAGGGAAAAGGGGGTGCACACCGACGGGTGTGCACTCGGCAATACCGGTATGTGCTTCAAGGAGACATGTGCATTGCATTGCATTGCATGAATGAGGATGATTATGAGATGTTTATGAAGAAGAACTATGAGATGTTTATGATGAAGTGTTATGATATGTGATATTTATGCTATTGAGATTGCCCTCTCCATTGGGAAGCTCCGCGACGAGAGGATCCGGCGTAATCAGCGCGTGGAAGGAGATCGGGTGAACCGGGATGAGATCCATTGGGTTTTCGGTCGTCGGGCGAAGGTATGGCCATGGGAATACTTGGGGTTGGGCTAGGTACTGTTCTAAGGATGATTATAAAGTTTTTAGATCAATTGGTGGTACTAGATTTGATTAGACTAGATGGATTCTTGAGTTGGTCACGTCCTCTGTTTCGGGCAGCATGAGCAGTCAACCTAGGGCTTAGGTTTTCGCCAATTTAGATTCGGAATCTGGTCGTACGGATGTTGAATAAGTTGTAGATAATTTCATTATCTTTCAGTGGATATAAAGAACGTCCAATTCCGCCTAGCCGTTTGAAAGTTATGGCTGTTTTACCGAGCGTGTTAAAATCTGTGATGTGATTGGAACAGATCACAGTATTTTATAGATTAAATAACTTTAGAATCCGAATCAGTCTTTCCATATACCTATAGAAAGTTGGGAAATTTCCTAAGCTACGCGAGGATGTACTCGTTTACTTGATTCGGAGTTTTAGAACCCGAGTTATGCCTTTTGGAAAGCTTCTATCCCGACGGGATAGAATCTCTGTTTTTTTGGTTTTGCGAGTAGTTGGCAATGTTAGGGTAGATGAGGGTTTGCGTACTATTTTGTGGACATGATTGTGAGTGTGTGGTACCTATGTGCAGGTGGTGTGACCCCGGGAGTGCCCTCTTCATCTCGCCAATCCGTCGCCCGTGGTTGAGGCAAGTGTATTGAAATGGGTAGCGGATTGTGGGTTGTTTGATTGATTGAGATTGAAATTTGAATATATGATATGTTCACATGCCATGATTTAATGTTTGCCATTGATATGATGAATATGTTTATTATGTGATGATGCCATGTGTTAATGTACAAGTTATCCATGATGATGCCATATGTTAATGTGCAAGTTATTCATGATGTTGGCATATTTGCATACATGGCCCGGGCGGTGAGAAAGTCATAACTAGTCCGGGGAAGGTCGGTGAGAAAGTTATGACTATTCCGGAGAGCCAATGAGTAAGTCCTACATCGTGATTCCATTCACCGCGGTGAACGGAAGCGAGGAGTAGGCACCCTCCATCTTCGGGATGGAAGGGGGGAGAGGGTTCACACCGACGGGTGTGTACTCAACCATACCGGTATGAGTTTCCGGGAGATATGTGCATCGCATTGCATTATATGAGGATGTTATATGATGATGATATATGATGATGTCAATGATATGCTTACGCTATGAATATGAGATGTGTATGATGTCGTATGTGAAAAGTGGTGATGAAGGTATTAGAATGTATTTTCTTGTTCCATTGCAATATACTTGCTGAGTGATGAACTCACGCTTGTGTTTATGTGTTTTTCTTAGGTACCATGAAACCGGCATGCGGGAAAGGGAGCTAGTCACACGTCATCACTTAGCATCACACAAATAAACAATGACATGTTCTCTCCTTTAGTTGTGATGGTTAATTCACTGAACTAAATTGTGGTTTTGATGCTTCGTTGGTTGTCATGAGTAAATGATTAGGCCATATTTGATATGTGACGGATAGACTTATATCTTTAGTTGCAAGGGGCAAAAGGGGTGTGGCGGCTATGGGAGGGAGAGGAGGAGGTGGAGGCTGCTAGGGTAGCAGGGGGGGCACCCCAAGGGCATCATGCTGCCCCCCTCTCCCCTCATGGGCCAGAGAGCCCTACTTTTGGCCCACGAGGGGTCCCCCCTAAGGCCCAACACGCCCCGGGAAGGCCCAAACTCTCGAAATCGACCTGGAAACGCGATTAAACGGCATAACGTAAAATTTTAACCTCCATTTTCATATTTTATAATGTCACATTCTCCAATTTCACCTTTTACGGTGTCCCGACATTCCGTAGTGTCACACCCTCTTCCATTATGAATGCACAAATGCAATTAACACAATTAACTTGCATCTACATTCATTTCCATCTTTTCACATGGACATATTTGAATACATACATAGCAATTAATTCTCATATTCGTGAATATAATCATCATCATCTGCTCAATCAATAGCATTAAATAACTTTAAATGTATAACCATTTGACATTTCTACTTTACTCCTATGCTGCAATACAAATCATGTAATTTATTTCAACATGTCTATATTCATAATGATTAACAAGAATCACAACCCTTGCATCACAGTAGCAATACATTTTCCTGTACCCACACAGGACAGAGTGACGAGAAGCTTTGGCGACACCCAAGATCAGAATTCCTGCAATAAACATAAATACATTCATCTCGAACAATGCAAATCATTTCAAGCGGCAACCAACAAAACTGTTTCGCTCTTTGCGAATCCCGCTTTAAACTTCCACAACTAGACCCATTAACTTTTCTTACGCAACCCAACTCAATTTCATGCACCCATCGACAATAAAATGCCCACAACATTCCATATCAACTCTTCTACTCGATTCCCCAAAATAGCCATGTCACCTCAAAATTTCCATTCCCGGACAGCAATCACACAAACTCGCATAACATCCAAATGACGAAACCAAAATTTGAGTTCTTGTTCTCCAAACGACCACAAGGGAATAAGATTCAGTTATCACAAAGCCATCCAAGCAAGAGCCATCTTAAAGGCCCTCAAATCGTTCTCCAAATACTCAGCTACTAATCTGAATTTTCGGCAACTTTAGTTTCAGGATAGCAACTTAAACAAAGTATAACTTTTGCTTTTCTTAACCAAATTGAGTAAACTTACTGTAACACCCCGGCATCTAGTATGCCCTGGATGTCACCACTTAAAGAAGAAATAGCAACTAAATACCACAATTAAGAATAAATTTTAGCAAGGGTGTAAATGCTTTAACCGAAATTTGGGCAGCATCTCCTTTGTTTTTCCATGGTTTGAAGCCACAACAATATTACCATAGTTTCTAAACAACGATAACAAGTTCATATCACAATAGCATAGGTAATGGAAGCATCAACTAGATAAGCCATGGGTTCAGCATTAATTCCTTGTAAAGACATAAATAACTACGTTACAACAATTAACTATGGGGGTTCATCACGAACCAATCATCATCACAACTTAATAGAAATAAACAACTCCAACAGGATTCATAATTCTTATCAACTAGTGAGCTCAAGATAGTGATGTGGTGTTCTAATCCCTTTTCCCAAAAGCTGAGCATGCCGTACCTAAAAGAAACATAAACAACAAGCGTGAGTTCATCACTCAGCAAAGTGTATTGCAATGGAATAGAACAACAACATTATTGAGAGGTGTGGCAGCAAGGGGTGAGTATGGATCCCTCCTAGGGCCGGCTACGGGAGGAAGGGAGGTGGAGGAGCAAGGGGAGGGGGTGGAGGCGCAATGCCAAGGGGGAGGCAAGGGGAGGGATGGCACAAGGGGCTTGGCGGCTAGGGTTAGCCCCTTTGGGGTGCATGGGGGGCCAGCAGGGCTGCTGCCCCAAAACACCTCCTTATGGGCCTAAAACTCCCCCACATTTGGCCCAGGTTAGACCCCCCCAAGGCCCAAACTCCCCCGGAAGCCCAAATTCTCCCCCGGAAAGCCCAAATTCTCCCCCGAAAAGCCCAAACTGTGACACTACAGTATGGTGTGACATTATAAAATGTGAAATTAGAGAATAAAACCTTTTGGCTTGAGGTTTACTCGCGTTTTTGGGCCTTTTGAAGTGTTGTGACACCACGGAGCGTCGTAACCTTATAAAAGGTGCATGATGAGGTCAAAAACATATTGAAATATGATATGGGAGGTTAAAACTATAAGGTATGGAGGTTAATAGCGTTGTCGGGCCGTTTCCGGGCCGTTTCCGGGGTTTTGGGCCTTCCCGGGGGAGTTTGGGCCTTAAAGAGGGGGTTGTGGGCTTTGGTGGGATGGAGTGGGAATCCATTTAGGATTAGGAAAGGGGCTTATGGCTGGTTAAAGGGGGGTTTCCCTGCCCTTTTGGGCGTCCTCCCCCTGCCCTTTGCGCCCCTAAGTGCCCTAGCCGCCTCCCACACCTCCCCACCTCCTCCTTGGGCGCCTCCACCTCCCCCAAGCCTCTCCCCTTGCGCCACCACCCTCTCCACCACCTCTCCACCTCCATTGCTATGCCTAGGTGAGTTCTTGACCTCACCACCTCAAAGATCCATCCGTTGGAGCGCTCCGCGACGAGGAGATCCGGCGGGATTGGAGCTAGGAAGGAGATCGCGCGAACCGGGAGGAGATCTATTGGGTTTTCTTGCGTCGGGCAAAGGTGGTGTGACCTCGGTAGTGCCCTCTACTTCCCGCCAATCCGTTGCCCGTGGTTGAGGCAAGTGTGTTGTGATGGATAGCGATTTGTAGGTTGCTTGTTGAGAATAGATGGAATTGACTACATGATATATGATCACTTGCCATGCTTTTATGATTGCCAATGATATGATGAGCATGTTTAATATGTTATGATGCCATGTGTTAATATGAGAGTTAAATATGATGTTGGCATAAATGCATACATGGCATGTTACATGGCTCGGGCGGTGAGAAAGACATAACTAGTCCGGGAAGGTCGGTGAGAAAGTTATGACTAATCCGGAAAGCCAATGAGTAAGTCCTACATCGTGATTCCATTCACCGCGGTGAACGGAAGCGAGGAGTAGTCACCCTCCATCTTCGGGATGGAAGGGGGGAGAGGGTGCACACCGACGGGTGTGTACTCAACCATACCGGTATGAGTTTCCAAGGAGACATGAGCATTGCATTACATTGCATACATAATGATGATGATATTGTTAAGTGTTCATGAATGAGATGATATATATGATGGGAGATGTTATTGCCATGTTATTGTTCTTGTTGTCCATTGCAATATGCTTGCTGAGTTTCGAACTCACGCTTGTGTTTTCTTGTTATTTTAGGTACCATGAGAACGGCATGCGGGGAAGGGAAATAGTCACACGCCCACACGTAGCTTCACCATATTGATTCCACATGTCATTCTATTAGTTTGATAATAAATTGCGTGTGATGATTATTGCTTTAAGGTTTAGCTTTGCTATATGAGAGTTTTATTGTTCGTTTGACCCTTGGAGACATTATGTGTTTGAAACTAGACTTATATTGTTGCTAAGTCGTTAATTATTGCTGTTTTTAGTTGTCTCTCATAATCCATACATTGCTATACTGTTGTTGCTCGTTTAATTCTTGTTAAAACAAAGGAGATGTTGCCGAAATTTCGGTTTTTAGCATATGTACCTTTGCTGGAATTTATGGTAACTTGTGGTATTTAGATGTTGTTTAGCTTATGTTTGGTAGCATTCAAGCATATTAAATGCCGGGGTGTTACAGTTGGTATGAGAGCGGGCTGTAGGTCCTTGGAATATGTATTTTTGGTGTCATACCTTAGGTTACAACTAAAATGTGATGTGGAATAACTTAGAAACATGGCTTAGGTTTTTACTAAAATTTTGTTATAGGATAGCAACATTAAAAATTGCAAAAGTGGTATAACTAATCTAAAATTTGACACACAATGGATGCACAGTAGGAAAGGGTATGGGTATCGTTTCCTTTCGCTTAAATGTTGTATTTAAGCTTCGATGTTGAATGCTTCATTTGATAATGCATGCTGCTATGTCGATGAGATAAATCATTGAATTGTGCTTGTTGTGGTTATAAAGTGGGGTTGTGGTGCCGAAGGGTTTCGGTCACCACTTTTGTTCATAGTAAGGGTGTGGTTTGACAGTATGGCCGGTTAAAGCCATCACCGAAGAACTATTAACCCCTGTAGGAGAAGAGTGCTTACCCTTTATGTCGTAAATCGGGTAGTTGACTGGAGTCAAATAGAAAAGTTTGGTGGTGGATTCCTTCGGATGTTCTTTATCGTTCTGTGGTCGGTCTTGGTTGATTTTATTGGTTTAGTTGATGGAAACCAAAAGAAAAGTGTTTGGTATTGGATTTTCGTGGATCGTTCTGTATGTGGTGTGTGGTTTTGTCTTCCTTGGTTGAAGACGAAGAAGAGGAGTCTAGGGTGGCGCTTCTTTCGGGCGCCTTTCCACTTTTAATGCTTAGTTTGTTGATTTCTTTATGGGGAAGAAGCATTCAATTTCATTCGGAGTTGTGCCAGACCCGACTGTCAGGGCTGAAGATCTGTGGCTTTGTAGGAGTAAGTGGTGTTTGATTTCGATATTTTACTGGTTTAAGAAATCATCGTTGAAAAACCCTTCTTGTTTCGTGAAAGTTTGGGGTTTGGTGTTAAGGTTTTAATTGCAAAGGTTTAATTGAGCGCTTGGTTCCCTTTCGAGAAAATTGTCTTTCAACCATTTTCCTCTATGGGAGTCCTTGAGATTTAAAAGTGTTTTGGAAAATTCCTTTTGCATGACCAAGTTTGGGTTTGTCTCATTGCAATTTTGAGAGTCAAGTTTCCTTATGAATTCGGGATGAGCTTTAAAACTAAAATGTTGTAAACAATGTAAGTAGTCTTTTGACTGAAATCGTTTGTCCCTAGTAAGAATTACTGTTTAGCCTGTTATGTAGCATGTACAAATGTGATTTATGGTATGATGCATTGTTAAGTTAATTTGTGAGTTGAAACAATTCCATGCGGTTGTTATCTCTAGCTTCAGAATAAATAGACTACTAGTGTTGTAGTTTACTCTTAGCGAGAATGATTTAATGTGCTAAAGTACATGCTTAGAATCTGTTGCTTTGCTTTAAAAGTGCTTATGACCCTTGATAATGTTTAAAGTTTTAAACCCTGCTGCATAGTTAGAACATTATGATGATGTAAACTACTGATAGTGTTAAAGAAGCTTTGCTGGTTGTTTAAAGATGTTCTAATTTAAACATGTTAGTAGAGAAATTTGATCATGCTAGCTTGTGACCTTAACTTGGAAGTTGATTAGAGTTTCTATTCATGTTGTTACAAAATATTAGCATGATTGGAAGTATGCAGTCGTGTTCCTAAAATGCTAGTTTTGATATCAATTGAGAAGACATAAGACTATTTGTTAATGATGTTGTTAAAAACATTGTGCTAATCTAACTTATTAAATCCAATTTAATAGTTGGAGTATGTTGTTTGGTGGAAGTTTTGTTATAACCGATGTATAGGGTAGCTAAAAGCAATGTTGTTGATTGATGATTTTGCAAAGAATTGATATTGATGCTTTGGTAGTGTGGTTAATTGTTGGAAACCATTGATCCAATAGAAGAAAAAGTGTAAAACTGTGGTATTATGTCAAGTACATGTTGTGATGGGATGAACAATGGATAATAATCATGATGCAAGATTTTAATCTTAATGATTGCATATCTTAGAATCCTATTTACGAATTTTATCTTGTAGAGATATTACTTATTTGTTGAAGTCATTTTATAGATTGAACAAGTTTCAATTGTCAAGATTTTGACGTATGGATGGTATAAATTGATAGGTTGACCATGCTCAAGTAGCTGTTGAAGTACTATGTTTCAAATTTAGAGTAAGAAGTATTATTATTTAGTGATCCGTGGGGATCATGTCAATGTAGTCTGGGTTGGGTGCCTTTGTGATAAGCATCTTAAACCTTAATTAAAAGTGTTGGGAATGGTAACTAGAGGAAGAATTTGTTGTGAAGCTTTTGGTTGATTTGTGTTGGGGCTCCTCAAGGAGTAAATAGTGATTACTGAAGTCTTTAATAGAAAGCGTAGTGGAGTACTAGAGATGGTTCTTTTTATGCTGAGCTTGTGTTCAAAAGCTTTTGGACTGGTTTGGTTGTTTGCCACTTTAGTTGAAGAGTTTTCGGTCAAGATGTTCCATATGCTGTGTTTCAGAGTTTCCCTAAAACTCGTATAAATTGGTGCAAATATTTGGTTTTGGCTAATTTGTTTAGTTGGTCCTATGAGTATGGATTTACACCCAAAAGTTTTTGAGTCGATCGCGCCCTTTCGCGTTCGCACTGAATTATCTTTGAAATTAATTTTAAAAGGAAGTAGATGGTCATAAAGGGTTGTGTTGGAAACTTTTGAGTTAAGCCCTTGTTGTGTAACTCTGTTTGGCTAGAGTTGGAGTCATTTGGAAAATGTGTCTGGTGTGCGGATGTTTCACAAGTCTGGATTTTTTATGAATGTTTCATAAGTGAATTTGGTTAGAGAAGAGTTTTCTTTTGGGATTGAGTTTCCCTCTCTTTTGATAAAATTTATGGCAGTTGTTTGTGCAGATGTCTAACTTTGGAGTCAATGTTCTTTTCCAAAACGTTGATCTTGGTTAAAATGCGATGTTTTGCAAAGTTTAGCTATCTATCGTTGGTGGGTTCTGATTTGATGTGGTGCCTTACTGTTAATATTGTTGCCGTCATAGTCTATATGATTTAGCGCAACCGTCAGCGTTATGGGTGTTTCAATCATTTGATACCGAGGAAGAAGTTATTTGGTGAATGACTATTCGGTACCGTTGTTCCATGATGAATGAATGGTGAAAAGTAAACATGACATCGTTTTACATTTTAAATGATAAAAGAGTCGTTGAGCCAGGTCGGTGAGAAAGTCATATATGGAGATATGACTAATCCGGAGTGCTCCTGAAGAATGTGCATTTATGTCATGAAACGAGATTTCCCTTGCTTTCTAGTATGAAAAGAAAGAATGAAGAAATTATGGTATCTTGGTTATGGTGTAGGGGATTTATGCTTCCTTTGTGTGCTCTTTGGATGTTGCCGAATTCTTTCCAAAATGGTTGTTAACGCTTTGGGTTTGAGTTGTCGTGAGTACACTTGGGCTTGATAGCTAAGTGTTTTTGTGTGAGGGCGAGACCCTCTTAAGAAAGGAACCAATTGTGGTTTGGTAAAGTTTTTACGATCCTAGCTTGGGGCTAGGTGTAGAACCTTAGTGGTATAAGGGTGGTTTGTGATGGAGGTTGATGATGTATGGATTTAACCTTTATTAAGAGTAGTGATGGGTGGAAGTGAAGTTGACGGTAGTTCGGTGATGTTTGTCCTGCCGTGAGTAATTGTCATCACTAGTTGTTTTGGATTTGAGTTTTGCCTGGGAGAGGATAGAATGAATGTTAGCATGATCGTGTATCGGAAGGGCAAGTGTGCCTTAATGAGTTATTCCCCTCGAGGGAATTTTTCGGGAATGTAGAGAGGTCATTAAAGGAATTGTGACTTGCTTTGATTATGTCATGTTGAGTTTAATGGAGTATGGTAGTCAGGTTGGTTGTGATAGAAGTATGAAGTGTTGGCCGTGAGGATTCGAGCGTTTTGGGTTGATGGAGCCCTTTGTGGTTGGTACGCAGATTCTGTTTGGGAATGGAAGTGAAGGTCGACCTATGAGAGGTTGCCCTAGGTTGAGTTAGATCATTACTTTTCTCGCCAAGTGTTGGTTTTGAGAACTCGTTTGTCGTTTGTTCCGGTTTTAGTCATTGTGCGAATGTTTTGAGCTGTAGAGAAGCCATTTGTCCCTTGGGGACTTTGTTGTTGATTATGGCGTCTTTCGGATTCGAGGTCGAATCCTGTTGAAGGGGGGAAGAATGTGACACTACGGTATGGTGTGACATTATAAAATGTGAAATTAGAGAATAAAACCTTTCGGCTTGAGGTTTACTCGCGTTTTTGGGCCTTTTGAAGTGTTGTGACACCACGGAGCGTCGTAACCTTATAAAAGGTCCATGATGAGGTCAAAAACATATTAAAATATGATATGGGAGGTTAAAACCATAAGGTATGGAGGTTAATAGCGTTGTCGGGCCGTTTCTGGGCCGTTTCCGGGGTTTGGGGCCTTCCCGGGGGAGTTTGGGCCTTAAAGAGGGGGTTGTGGGCTTTGGAGGGATGGAGTGGGAATCCATTTAGGATTAGGAAAGGGGCTTAGGGATGGTTAAAGGGGGGTTTCCCTGCCCTTTTGGGCGTCCTCCCCCTGGCCTTTGCGCCCCCAAGTGCCCTAGCCGCCTCCCACACGTCCCCACCTCCTCCTTGGGCGCCTCCACCTCCCCAAGCCTCTCCCCTTGCGCCACCACCCTCTCCACCACCTCTCCACCTCCCTTGCTATGCCTAGGTGAGTTCTTGACCTCACCACCTCAAAGATCCATCCGTTGGAGCGCTCCGCGACGAGGAGATCCGGCGGGATTGGAGCGAGGAAGGAGATCGCACGAACCGGGAGGAGATCTATTGGGTTTTCTTGCGTCGGGCAAAGGTGGTGCGACCTCGAGAGTGCCCTCTACTTCCCGCCAAACCGTTGCCCGTGGTTGAGGCAAGTGTGTTGTGATGGATAGTGATTTGTAGGTTGCTTGTTGAGAATAGATGGAATTGACTACATGATATATGATCACTTGCCATGCTTTCATGATTGCCAATGATATGATGAGCATGTTTAATATGTTATGATGCCATGTGTTAGTATGTGAGTTAAATATGATGTTGGCATAAATGCATACATGGCTCGGGCGGTGAGAAAGTCATAACTAGTCCGGGAAGGTCGGTGAGAAAGTTATGACTAATCCGGAAAGCCAATGAGTAAGTCCTACATCGTGATTCCATTCAGTGCGGTGAACGGAAGCAAGGAGTAGGCACCCTCCATCTTCGGGATGGAAGGGGGGTGAGGGTGCACACCGACGGGTGTGTACTCATCCATACCGGTATGAGTTTCCAAGGAGACATGAGCATTGCATTACATTGCATACATAATGATGATGATATTGTTAAGTGTTCATGAATGAGATGATATATATGATGGGAGATGTTATTGCCATGATATTGTTCTTGTTGTCCATTGCAATATGCTTGCTGAGTTTTGAACTCACGCTTGTGTTTTCTTGTTATTTTAGGTACCATGAGAACGGCATGCGGGGAAGGGAAATAGTCACACGCCCACACGTAGCTTCACCATATTGATTCCACAAGTCATTCTATTAGTTTGATAATAAATTGCGTGTGATGATTATTGCTTTAAGGTTTAGCTTTGCTATATAAGAGTTTTATTGTTCGTTTGACCCTTGGAGACATTATGTGTTTGAAACTAGACTTATATTGTTGCTAAGTCGTTAATTATTGTTGTTTTTAGTTGTCTCTCATAATCCATACATTGCTATACTGTTGTTGCTCTTTAAATTCATGTTAAAACAAAGGAGATGCTGCCGAAATTTTGGTTTTTAGCATATGTACCTTTGCTGGAATTTATGGTAACTTGTGGTATTTAGATGTTATTTAGCTTATGTTTGGTAGCATTCAGGCATATTAAATGCCGGGGTGTTACACAAACTCACGGAAAAAAAGCCAAAAGACATGACACCAAAGTCATTCCAGAATGCCGACATCGAAAAAGACTCAAACCGTCATTCCGTAGTGTCACATTAAAGGAGCTATTGCGGTGTTATGCCAGACCTGGTTGTCAGGGCTGAAGTTCTGTGGCTTTGTAGGAGTAAGTGGTGTGTGATTTCGTCATTTTACTGGTTTGAGAAATCATCTTTGAAACCCTTCTTGTTTAGTGAAAGGTTGGGGTTTGGTATTAAGGTTTTATTTGAAAAAGATTACTTGATCGCTTGGTTCCCTTTCGAAAAAATTGTCTTTCAACCTTTTTCCTCTATGGGGGTTTCTGAGATTGAAAAGTGTTTTGGAGAATTCCTTTTGCATGACCAATTTGCATTTGTCTCATTGCAACTTTGAGAGTCAAGCTTCTTTGTGAGTTTTGGTTGAGTATTAAAAGGAAAATGCTGCAAATAAAGTAAGTATTCATTTGACTGAAATTACTTGTTAAAAGTGAAAATTGTTGTTTAGCATGTTATCTAATATGTAAAAATGTGGTTTATGGAAATGATGTACACCTTAGTTAATTTGCGAGTTGAATCAATTAAATGTAATTGTTACCTTTAGCTTAAGATTAAATGAACCTCTAGTGATGTAGAGTACCCCATAGTGGGAATGATTAAATGTGTTAATGTACATGCTTATAATCTGTTACTTTGCTTTAAAGGTGCTTATGACCCCCGATTATGTTTAAAGTTTTAAACCCTGATACATAGTTAGAACATTAAGATGATGTAGACTGCTGTTATTGTTAAAGAAACTTTGCTGGTTGTTTAAAGATGTTCTAATCTAACGGATTAATAGAGAAATTTAATCGTGTTGACTAGTGACTTTAATTCGGAAGTTGATTAGAGTTGCTATTTACGTTGTTGCAAACTACTAGTATATTTTGAAGTATGCAGTTGTGTCTCTACAATGTTAGTATTGATATCAATTGAGAAGACATAAGACTTATTGTTAATGATGCTGTTAAGGGCATTGTTAATGCTAGTATTCAATCTATTTTAAATAGTTGGAGTATGTTGTGTGATGGTAATTTTGTTATCACCTCTGTATAGGGTAGCTAAAAGTAATGTTGTTGGTTGATGATCATGCCCATTTGTTGTTATTGATGACTAAGTAGTGGTGGTAACTGTTTAGATTACTCGTTGGAAAACCATGGTTAAATAGAGGAAAACTTTAACATATTGCGATGGAATGAGCTTTGGATAATTAACATGATGAATGATTTTATCCTTAATGAAAGTATAACTTAGAGTCTCACTTACAAATTCTTCCCTGTGGAGATAATATTTACATGTTGAAGTCGCTTGTTAACTGAATAAGTTTCGATTGTCGAGACGTTTACATATAGGTGGTATGAAATTTATTGGTTGATCATGCTGAAAGATTTGTTGAAGTACCATGTTTCAAATTTACAATAAGATGTATTATGATTTGGTGATCCGTGGGGATCATGTCAATGTTGTCTTGGTTGGGTGCCTTTGTGATAAGCATCTTAAACTGTAACACCCCGGCATTTAATATGCCAGAATGCTACCAAACATAGATTAATCAACCTCTAAATAGCATCAATTAAGATAAATTACAGCAAAGGAGTAAATGCTAAAACCGAAAATTTTGGCAGCATCTCTTTTGTTTTTCCATGAATTGAAGCAACAACAATAAGGTCTTATTTGCAAAGGTTTATTTGATCGCTTGGTTCCCTCCTGTGGGAGTCTTTGAGATTTAAAAGTGTTTTGAAAAATTCCTTTTGCATGATCAAGTTTGGGTTTGTCTCATTGCAATTTTGAGAGTCAAGTTTCCTTATGAATTTAGGATGAGTTTTAAAACTAAAATACTGCAAACAAAGTAAGTAATCTTTTGACTGAAATCTTTTGTCCCTAGTAAGAATTGTTGTTTAGCATGTTATGTAGCATGTACCAATGTGGTTTATGGGATGATGCATTGTTAAGTTAATTTGTGAGTTGAAACAATTCAATGCGGTTGTTATCTCTAGCTTTAGAATAAATAGACTACTAGTGTTGAAGTTTACTCTTAGCGAGAATGATTGAATGTGCTAAAGTACATGCTTAGAATCTGTTGCTTTGCTTTAAAAGTGCTTATGACCCTTGGTAATGTTTAAGGTTGTAAACCCTGTTGCATAGTTAGAACATTAAGATGATGTAAACTGCTGATACTGTTAAAGAAATCTTGCCGGTTGGTTAAAGATGTTCTAATCTAACGGGTTAATAGAGAAACTTAATCAGGTTGACTAGTGGCTTTAATTTGGAAGTTGATTAGAGTTGCTATTTATGTTGTTGCAAAATATTAGCATGGTTAGAAGTATGCAATCGTGTTCCTAAAATGCTAGTGTTGAGGCCAATTGGAAAGATATGGGTTTTGTAGTTTGATAATATTGCAAGAACTTTGTGCTGGTCTAACTTATTAAATTTAATTTAATAGTTGGAGTATGTTGTGTAGTGACAATTTTGTTGTAACCTATCGATAGAGTAGCTAAAAGTAATGTTGTCGTTTGATGATTATGCTCGTTGGTTGTTATTAATAACCTAGTAGTGGTGGTAATTGTTTAGATTACTTGTTGAAAACCATGGTTAAAATAGAGGAAAATTTTAACATGTTGCGATGGAGTGAGCTGTGGATAATTAACATGATGTACAAATTCATCCTTAATGAATGCATGTCGTAGAATCATATTTACGAACCTTGTCTTGTGGAGATAATATTTACATGTTGACGTCGCTTGTTAACTGAATAAGTTTCGATTGTCGAGACGTTTACAAATAGGTGGTATGAAAGTTTCTGGTTGGTCACGCTGAAAGTTTTGTTGGAGCACTTGTTTCAAATCTAGAATATGATGTTATTTGTTATGTTGGTCAGTGGGAATCTTAGTGACTTAGTCTTCGTGGGATGTATTTTCGTAAGCATCATAAACTTTATTTATAAGTATTGGGGAAGATAATAAGAGAAAGAATTTGTTTTGAAGCTCTTGTTGTAACCTGAGGGGTTTCTCGATGAGAAAAAAATGAATATTGAATGTTTAAAAGGATAAGTATAGGGTTTCATGCTGAGCTTGTGTTTAAAACATTCTGGATTGGTTTGGTTGTTTGCCATCTTGGTTGAATGCTTTCGGCTGAACTGACTAGCACAGACTCAGAAATCCGCTGAACTCCCAACTTAGCTCTACTAGCAAACTCAGATGACACAAAGGAATAGGATGCTCCGGAATCAAATAGAATAAAGGCATCAACGGAATCCACGAGCAGAGTGCCTGAAACCACCTCTGGATGCCCGGCTGACTCGGCGGTCGGCAAAGCGTACACTCCTAGTGGCGCCGAGACAGTAGGAGCTCCGACTCCCGGCTGATGCCCCAACAAAGCTGGGGATGGAGGAGGCAACTGAGGAGGAGCAGACGGCTGCGGGCACCAGTAAGCCGCAGGTGGCACCCACGCAAAGGGCGGCTGAGAAACAGGAGCAGCCATCATGTGCACCGATCCTCTGGAAGACGCCGCTGGAGTGGGAGGAGAAAGCACCGTCTCCCACTAGATGATGCTACCGGGATTCATCCGGCAGACTCGTCCCATGTGGCCGGGCTTGCCACAGTGGTTGCAACTCCCGGTCCAACCACACTCTGAAGCACTGTGACACTATGTTTTGGTGTGACATTACAAATTGCGAAATTAGAGAAGAAAATCTTACGGCTTGAGGTTTACTCGCGTTTTTGGGCCTTCCCGGGGGAGTTTGGGCCTTGGTGGGCTTTCGTGGGATAGAGTAGGTCTCCGTAACGGACTAGGTTTGGGTGTGGGGGCTGGTAAAAGGGCTCCCCACCAGCCCTTGGGGTGTCCACCCCTGCCCCTTGCGCCCCTAACCCTAGCCGCCACCCTTCCTCCTCCCTCCACCTCCTAGCCGCCCCATCTCTTGCCCCCATGGCGCCCCCATTGCTCCCCATTGCACACCACCTCTCCTCCACCCCCCTTGCTGCCCTAGGGTGACCTCCCCACCCCTGCATCCTCATGGATCCATCCGAGGAGCGAGGTGCGAGGAGCGAGGAGCGAGGAGTGAGGAGCGAGGAGCGAGGAGATCGATTGGAGTTTTCGTGCGTTGGGCGAAGGTATGATCATGGGGCTCCTCGGGGATGTGCTAGGTACTGTGATTAGAGAGTTTACCACGTTTTTAGATCAAGGGAGGTGCTGCCTTGGGGTAGATTTGATGGAAACTAGAGGTGTATCCACGTTTCTGGTTCGGGCAGATTGGGGACCCGAGTTAGGGCAGGCATTTTCGCCAATTTAGAGTTGTAATCTGGTCGTACGGACTTCTAGGAAGTTGTAGATAATTTCATTATATTTCAGTGCATATAAAGAAATTGAAATTCCGCCCAGCCGTTTGGATGTTATGGCTGTTTTCCCGAGCGCTGTCAAATCTATGACGAGATTGAGACAGTTCGTGTTCAACGTTAGATTAAACAACCTTAGAGTCCGAATCAGTCTTTCCCTATAACTAGAAAAAATTGGGAAATTTCCTAACCTTCGCGACGGTGTACTCGTTTAATCGATTTGGAGTCCCAGAACTCAAGTTATGTCCTTTGCAAGGCTGCTGTCCCGCCGGGACAGAACCTCTGTTTTTAGGTTTTGCGAGTAGTGGGCAATGTCGGGTGAGTTGAGGATTTGTGTACTGTTTTGTGGGCATTATTGAGAGTGTGTGATGCCTATGTGCAGGTGGTGTGACACCGGGAGTGCCCTCGACTTCCCACAAATCCGTCGCCCGCGGTTGAGGCAAGTGTGTTGTAATGTATAGCGGATTGTAGGTTGCTTGTTGATATTGGATGAAAGATTGAATACTTGCTATGATCACCTGCCTTGCTTGCTGTTTTCCAATGATATATTGAGTATGATTATCATGATATGATGCTATGTGTCTATACTTATCATGATTCGATGCCATGTGTTTATGTGTACTATGACATGATGCCATATGTTTATGTACAAATGAGATATGATAATTGGTATAGTTGCATGCATGTCATGAGATGGGGCGAGGGCGGTGAGAAAGTCATAACTAGTCCGGGGAAGGTCGGTGAGAAAGTTATGACTAGTCCGGAACGCCATTGAGTAAGACCTACGTCGTGATTCCATCCACGTGGTGAATGGAAGCGAGGAGTAGGCACTCTCCATCTTCGGGATGGAAGGGGGAAAAGGGTGCACACCGACGGGTGTGTACTCAACCATACCGGTATGAGTTTCCAAGGAGATATGAGCATAACATTGCATTGCATTGCATTGCAATACATATTTAATGATGATGATGTTGTTATGTGCTCAAGTATGAGATGTTATATGTGATGTAAGGTATTATTGTCTTGTAAATGATCTTGTTGTCCATTACAATATGCTTGCTGAGTTTTCGAACTCGCGCTTGTGTTTTATGTTGTTTTTAGGTACTTTGAGATCGGCATGCGGGAAAAAGGGGTCTAGCTACACTTCTACACGTAGCTCCACCATCATAGTCCATAATTAATCACTTGGAGACATGATATTAAGAGTTGTGCCTTAAACTTAATGTATGGTTTAATTTAGCATGCTAGTGATTCCTTATTTGCTTCGTTATAGTTTATGAAGTAGTTGAGTGTAGTATTTTTGGCGTAATTTGATGTTATGTCCATTTATGTTGATGTTATAGATGTCGTGTGCCATGTTATATCTTGCCATGATTGTGTTATTGTGTTAACTCATGGAAAAGCAAAGGAGATGCTGCCGAGATATCGGTTTTTAGCATATGTACCTTTGCTGGAATTTATGTTTAAATGTGGTATTTAGATGTTGTTTAGCTTATGTTTGGTAGCATTCGGGCATATTAAATGCCGGGGTGTTACAGTTGGTATCAGAGCGAGCTGTAGGTCCTTGGAATGTGAATTTTTAGTATCATGCTATAGGGTACAACTAAAATGTGATGTGGAATAACTTAGAAACATGGCTTAGGTCTTAACTAAAACTTTGTTATAGGATAGCAACATTAAAACTTGCAAAAGTGGTATAACTAATTTAAAATTTGACACACATGGAGGCACAGTAGGAAAGGGTATGGGAATCTTTGCGTTACGCTTAAATGTTGTATTTGAGCCTTGATGTTGAATGCTACATTTGTTTATGTATGTTGCTATGTTTATGAAAGAATTGAATGGAATTGTTCATGTTATTATGTTAAAGTGGGGTTGTGGTGCTGAAGGGTTTCGGTCACCTCTCTTTATGCATTGTAAGGGTGAAGTGTGACGGTGTGGCCGGTTAGCGCCATCACCGAAGAACTATTAACCCCTGTAGGAGAAGAGTGCTTACCCTTTCTGTCGTAGATCGGGTAGTTGACAGGAGTCAAATAGAAGAGTTTGGTGGTGGGTTCCTTCGTATGTTCTTCACCGTTCTAACGGTTGGTTTTGGTTGGTTTTCTTGGTTTTAGTTGATGGAAACTAAAAGAAAAATGTTTGGTATTGTATTTTTTCATGGATCATTCCGTATGCGATTTGTGGTTTTTGGTCTTCCTTGGTTGGAAACGAAGAAGAAGAGTTTAGAGTTGCGCCTTTTTAGTCGCCTTTGCTTTGACACCCGGTTTTGCTGGTTATTGTGGATTGTCTTAGGGAGGAAACATATGTGGTTGTTGTCCTCCCTATCTGAGAAAAGAGTTGAAGTTCTCCTAGTGCCGACCTTAGGTTGGGTGGAGCTAAGTTTTGTAACTTTATCGGAAAAGGTTTGGTTGAACATTTTGTTTTCCCTAGTGCATCCTTCTTCCTTCTTGGAAGTATGGGTCTTGAGATTTCTTGAAGAGTTTTGTGGGCAAATTTGGGAACTTGAGAGTGGAACTCTCCTGCATTTCTGTTAGAGTTTTGTTTTCTTCCTTGCCTGGAAAAGGAGAAATTGTCTATCGGTGTTAGATTACGGTTCTTGAGTTGTGGTTGTCCTTAAAAGTGGAGTTGCATCCTGTTTGTCAAAAGTGAAAATGGTTGTTTAGCATGTCATGTAGTATGTAACAATGTGGTTATTGGAAATGATTTGTTCTTAAGTTAATTGGTGAGTTGAATCAGTTAAAAGTAATATTTGTGTTTAGCTTAAGGCTAAATGAACTTCGAGTGTTGCAGATTACCCTATAATGAGAATGAATAAATATTTTAATGTACATGCTTAGAATCTGTTGCCTTGCTTTGAAAGTGCTTATGACCCTCGATTATGTTTAAAGTTTTAAACCCTAATGCATAGTTAAAACATTAAGATGATGTAGACTGTCGATATTGTTAAAGAAACTTTGCTGGTTGTCTAAAGATGTTCTAATCTAATGGATTAATAGAGAGATTTAATTGTGTTGACTAGTGACTTTAATTTGGAAGTTGATTAGAGTTGCTATTTATGTTGTCGCAAACCATTAGTATAATTGGAAGTATGCAGTTGTGTTCCTACGATGCTAGTATCGATGTCAATTGTGAAGACATGGGCTTTGCTGTTTATGATATTGCTAAAGCATTGGGATGGTCCAACCTATTAAATTTGTTTTTATAGTTGGAGTTGTTGTGTAGTGACAATTTGTTATGGTATATGGATAGTGTAACTAAAAACAATGTAGTTGTTTTTATGATTATGCCTATTTATGGATATTGATGATTTAGTAGTGGTGGTAATTGTTTGGATTACTTTTTGGAAGCCATTGTAAAATAGAGATTATTATAACATGTGGCGATGAAGTGAACCATGGATATTTTAGCATGATATAGAATTGTATCCTAAAGAAGGTATATCTTAGGATCATAATTTTCGACTTTGTCTTATGGAGATACTATTTGTATGTTGAAGTCATTTGTTAATGGAATAAGTTTTGATTGTCAAGATGTTGATGTATTTATGGTATAAAAATTGATAGGATGATCATGCTTAAGTATCTGTTGAAGTACTACGTTTGAAATATAGAATACGTTGTTTTATGATGTGTTGGTTTGTGGGGTTCTTGAGGAGGTAGTATGGATTGATTTAAGATGGGTTTTCTCGATAAGTAAATAGTGATTATGGAATGCTTAAATGTTAAGGATAGTGGGACACTGGTTATGGTGAGTCTAATGCCGAGCTTGTGTATAAAACCTTTTGGTCTGGGTTGGTGGTTTGCTATCTTGGTTAAATATTTTTTTTTTGGTCAAGGTGTTCTTTATGTTGCATTTTCGAGTTTCCCTAAAACCCGTAGAGGTTGGTGCCCATCTTTGGTTTTGGCTAAGTTGTTCAGTTTATGCTATGAGTTTGATTTTGCACCCAAAAGCCTTTGAGTGGATCGCGCTCCTTTGCGTTCGCACTGAAGCATACTTGGAGTAAATCTTAAAAAGGAAGCCGATGGACATAGTGGGCTGTGTTGAAAATTCTTGAGATCTAATTTGTAAATCTATTTGATTGGAACTGGATTTATTTGGAAAAGGTCATGTGGTGTTTGCGAGTGTTTCAAAAGGGTGGATTTTATGAATGTTTATAAGTGATTCGGGTTAGTGAAGTGTTCTCATTTTGGGAAAATGAGTCTCCCATTTCTCTTTGAGAATTGATGTTCTCTTTCAAAATGTTGATTTTGGTTAAAACGCGATGCTTTACAAATTTGGCTTTCAATTGTCGACGGGTTATGTATGACGTGGTGTTTTCCTGTTAATGGTGTTCCCCTCATAGTTTTATGATTTGGCGCAATCATCGATGCTACCCAAATTTTAATCATGTGATGCAGAGGAAGAAGTTGTCTTGTGAATGACTATTTGGTAGCGTTGTACATGATGAATGAATGGTGAAAAGCAAACATGACATCATTTATAGATGTCTATTGATAAAAGAGTCGTTGAGCCAGGTCGGTGAGTAAGTCATATAGGGAAATATGACTAATCCGGAGTGCTCTCGAAAAGCTTGGTTTCATGTCATGAATCTAGATTTCCATTTGCTCTTTAGCATGAAAAGAAAGAGTGAAGAGTTCCTGGCATTTGGCTTAGTTGTAAGAGGATTGGGTTTCCTTGTTTCCTTGAGAGTTATTATGGCGGTTGTGGATTCTTTCGATTGATTTGAGAATCGGTTTTCTCTTCCACAATGTTGTTTTTATGAGATGCTTGGCTGTGGTGAAAGTGAGTCGAGTTGTCATTGATTGTTGAGAATTTCTGACAAAGAATTGTGTGGAGTCTCTCTTTTTGTTTGAGTGGTCCCCGATGCGAGATGTATCGCATTGATTTGAGATTGGAGTTTTTCCTTTGCGACTTGACTTAGGAAAAGAGATCGAGTGATCTTTCGAGGTTGTCAAACCTTTGTTCGAAGTGATTTGTTGTGTTTTGGGTTCGAGTTGATGAATGTGGTTCATCCGACTACGGGAGTTGCTCTTTGTTGGCATTCTCGTTTGAGATGTGAATAGAAATGTCTATGGAATTGTTGAGCATAATGGAGGATTATACTCATGGGTTTGGTAGTCTTTGAGTGAGAAAGTGTGAGGGTGAGACCCTCATAGGAAAAGAACCAGTTGAGGTTTGGTAAGAATTTACAGCTCTACCTTGGGCTAGGCGTAGAACTTTGGTTGTGGTTCGAAGGGTGGTCATGTTGGAAGTTGGTGTTGTCGGTCCAAACCTTGTTGAGAATATGGTTGGATTGTTAAAAAGTGATGATAATTTGAAATATAGTGATCTGTCGTGAACTTTGTCATAGCTAGTTGTCCCTGGGTGTATGTTATGCAGGAGGGGTAGAATGAAAGTGTAGCGTGGTTTGTTGAAGAAAAGAAAAGTTTTGTCGATGAAGGCTATGTAATGGTGACAATAGTTAATTTTGATTCTTTGTGAAAAGGGTCAAATAATTGGAAGAGATGGGATTATGTGTCATGATTGAGTTTGATGGAGTGTGGTAGTCAGGTTGGTTGTGATAGAAGTGCGAAATGTTTGTCGTGAGGATTCGAGCGTTTTGGGTTGATGGAGCCTTTGCGGCTGAGAAGCCTTTTGTCCCTTGGGGACTTGGTAGTTGTTTTTGGTGTCCTTCGGATTCGAGGTCGAATCCTGTTGAAGGGGGGAAGAATGTGACACCACGTTTTGGTGTGACATTACAAATTGCGAAATTAGAGAAGAAAATCTTACGGCTTGAGGTTTACTCGCGTTTTTGGGCCTTCCCGGGGGAGTTTGGGCCTTGGTGGGCTTTGGTGGGATGGAGTAGGTCTCCGTAACGGACTAGGTTTGGGTGTGGGGGCTGGTAAAAGGGCTCCCCACCAGCCCTTGGGGCGTCCACCCCTGCCCCTTGCGCCCCTAACCCTAGCCGCCACCCTTCCTCCTCCCTCCACCTCCTAGCCGCCCCATCTCTTGCCCCCATGGCGCCCCCATTGCTCCCCATTGCACACCACCTCTCCTCCACCCCCCTTGCTGCCCTAGGGTGACCTCCCCACCCCTGCATCCTCATGTATCCATCCGAGGAGCGAGGAGCGAGGTGCGAGGTGCGAGGAGCGAGGAGCGAGGAGCGAGGAGCGAGGAGATCGATTGGAGTTTTCGTGCGTCGGGCGAAGGTATGATCATGGGGCTCCTTGGGGATGTGCTAGGTACTGTGATTAGAGAGTTTACCATGTTTTTAGATCAAGGGAGGTGCTGCCTTGGGGTAGATCTGTTTTTAGGTTTTGCGAGTAGTGGGCAATGTCGGGTGAGTTGGGGATTTGTGTACTGTTTTGTGGGCATTATTGAGAGTGTGTGATGCCTATGTGCAGGTGGTGTGACACCGGGAGTGCCCTCGACTTCCCACAAATCCGTCGCCCGCGGTTGAGGCAAGTGTGTTGTAATGTATAGCGGATTGTAGGTTGCTTGTTGATATTGGATGAAAGATTGAATACTTGCCATGATCACTTGCCTTGCTTGCTGTTTTCCAATGATATATTGAGTATGATTATCATGATATGATGCTATGTGTCTATACTTATCATGATTCGATGCCATGTGTTTATGTGTACTATGACATGATGCCATATGTTTATGTACAAATGAGATATGATAATTGGCATAGTTGCATGCATGTCATGAGATGGGGCGAGGGCGGTGAGAAAGTCATAACTAGTCCGGGGAAGGTCGGTGAGAAAGTTATGACTAGTCCGGAATGCCATTGAGTAAGACATACATCGTGATTCCATCCACGTGGTGAATGGAAGCGAGGAGTAGGCACCCTCCATCTTCGGGATGGAAGGGGAAAAGGAGTGCACACCGACGGGTGTGTACTCAACCATACCGGTATGAGTTTCCAAGGAGATATGAGCATAACATTGCATTGCATTGCATTGCAATACATATTTAATGATGATGATGTTGTTATGTGCTCAAGTATGAGATGTTATATGTGATGTAAGGTATTATTGTCTTGTAAATGATCTTGTTGTCCATTACAATATGCTTGCTGAGTTTTCGAACTCACGCTTGTGTTTTATGTTGTTTTTAGGTACTTTGAGATCGACATGCGGGAAAAAGGGGTCTAGCTACACTTCTACACGTAGCTCCACCGTCATAGTCCATAATTAATCACTTGGAGACATGATATTAAGAGTTGTGCCTTAAACTTAATATATGGTTTAATTTAGCATGCTAGTGATTCCTTATTTGCTTCGTTATAGTTTATGAAGTAGTTGAGCGTAGTATTTTTGGCGTAATTTGATGTTATGTCCATTTATGTTGATGTTATAGATGTCGTGTGCCATGTTATATCCTGCCATGATTGTGTTATTGTGTTAACTCATGGAAAAGCAAAGGAGATGTTGCCGAGATATCGGTTTTTAGCATATGTACCTTTGCTGGAATTTATGTTTAAATGTGGTATTTAGACGTTGTTTAGCTTATGTTTGGTAGCATTCGGGCATATTAAATGCCGGGGTGTTACAAGCACGGTGCTCACCACCGCACTTGAAGCACTTCATGCCCTGCCCAGGCACAGGACGAACAGCCGCTCGCGAGGAAGACGACTGAGGCGGTCCCATCTTGGCCCCTGAGGAGGAGCCCTGTCCTCCCTTGAACTTGTTGAAGGTGGGTCGCTGAGAAGACCCACCTCCTCCACCAAAGGTCCTCTTCTGGCCCCCGCCTGGGGCCGCAGGAACCCCTGGACGACCCGGGTTTTGCTTATCCCGGGAGAGCTCCAGCTCAAGCTCCATGCCCTTCGCCTGCTCCACCACGGAACAGAAGTCACGAGGGACAGTCGCCCCATGACAACTCTGAACTCCTGGTTGAGGCCCCTACGGAACCTCCTTGCCTTCTCCCGATCATCGGCTGCCACAGCCGGTACGAAGCGCACCACGCTGTTGAACTCCACCTCATACTCTACCACCGACCTCTTTCCCTGGGAAAGAGTCGTTAGAGTATGCTCCATCCGCTCAAGGAAAGACTCTGGGTAGAACTTGGCTCGGAAGCGAGCCACAAAGTCCTCCCAGGTGACTGGACCAAGATCGGGGGCTCTAGCAGCCAGAACCCCCTCCCACCAGATATCAACTTGGCCCTTCAGCTGAAAGGCTACAAAGCGAGCACTCTGGACCGAGGTCAACTCTAGGACCCCAAACTGCCTCTCCATGTACCGCATCCAATATGTGGACTGGATCGGCGTGCCCGCTCCGTCAAAAGTGTCAAGACGGAGGGACATCCACTCCCAGAGACTCATCCTCGGCTCCGGCACAGCGGGGGCAACAACTGGGGCCACTGCAGGGGGAGGTACAACAGCAGGGGCTGCCCGCAACTGCTGGCGCAGCTCTTGAATCTCCCTCTGCAGAGCCTGAACTAAATCTTCATTGGCGGCGGGTACCCCGATCGTGTCTGGCCCAGAGCTCCTCCTGAGCTGGCCCGCGAGCATTGAGCGAAACGCTACCCTCAGCAACAGACTCCGCAACTCCCTGGGAGCCTCGCCCCTGGCCTCCACGGCCACGGCGTCCACGGCCTCTACCCCTAGGCATGGCTGCTCCAGACAGACAACCATCCAAACACATAATCATAAACACAACATCATACAATCAAGAACATAGATCAAACATCATCATAGCATAGTATTCATCAAATAATTAAGCGCAATGCAATGATGAACCAAAACCCCAACCTACTGTGAAACCAAGTGTGTCAGATTTTAGATTAGTTATACCACTTTTGCAAGTTTTAATGTTGCTATCCTATAACAAAGTTTTAGTTAGAACCTAAACCATGTTTCTAAGTTATTCCACATCATATTTTAGTTGCAACTTAAGGCATGACACTAGAAATACATAATCCAAGGACCTACAGCCCGCTCTGATACCAACTGTAACAACCCAGCATTTAATATGCCTGAATGCTACCAAACAAAAGCTAAACAACATCTAAATACCACATTTAACATAAAATTCCAGCAAAGGCGCATAGGCTAAAAACCGAGATTTCGGCAGCACCTCCTTTGTTTTAACATGAATTTAAGGAGCAACAACAGTATAGCATTATAAGGCAATATGAGAGACATCTAAAACAGCAATAAATAGAGTCTTAACGACAATATAAGACTATCATCAAGCACTTAAAGTCTCCAAGTGTCAAACGAACAATAAAACTCTCATAAACAAAGCTAAGCCTTAAATCAATGATCATCACACGCAATTTATTATCAAACTAATAGAATGACTTGGGGAATCAATATGGTGAAGCTACGTGTGGGCGTGTGACTATTCCCCTTTCCCGCATGCCATTCTCATGGTACCTGAAACAACAAGAAAACACAAGCGTGAGTTCGAAACTCAGCAAGCATATTGCAATGGACAACAATAACAATATCATGGCAATGACATCTCCCATCATGTATATCATCTCATTCATGAACACTTAACAATATCGTCATCATTATGTATGCAATGTAATGCAATGCTCATGTCTCCTTGGAAACTCATACCGGTATGGTTGAGCACACACCCGTCGGTGTGCACCCTCTTCCACCCTTCCATCCCGAAGATGGAGGGTGCCTACTCCTCGCTTCCAAACACCACGTGGATGGAATCACGATGTAGGACTTACTAGATGGCTCTCCGGATTAGTCATATCTTTCTCACCGGCCTTCCCGGATTAGTTTTGACTTTCTCACCGCCCGGGCCATGTAACATGTCATGTATGCAATTATGCCAACATCATATTTATCTCACATATTAACACATGGCATCATAACATACTAAACATGCTCATCATATCATTGGAAATCATTAAAGCATGGCAAGTGATCAAATATCAAGTAGTCAATTCCATCTATACTCAACAAGCAACCTACAAATTGCTATCCATCACAACACACTTGCCTCAACCACGGGCAACGGATTGGCGGGAAGTAGAGGGCACTCCCGGGGTCACACCACCTGCACATAGGTAGGGGTGGATAACAAGCCAGTTGAACTTTTTTTCGAGCTTTCTTCGACACTGATTTATTCTTATTTATTATAGTTTCCTGTATTGTTTGAGACCCAACTTCGAACCGAGCTTAACGAGCTGAGCCTAACGAGCTGAGCCGAAGTTGACTCTGGTTCCAAATCAACTAATTTTTATTTTAAAAGAAAAATGAATGTAATCAGAGCAATTTTGAAATGAGCCACCGAGCCACCTCAACGAGCTTTTTTTCCAGCCCTACACATAGGTACCACACGCTCACAAACACAACCACAAAACAGTACGCAAACCCTCATCTACCCCGACATTGCCATCTACTCGCAAAACCTAAAAATAGAGGTTCTGTCCTGGCGGGAGCGCAGCCTTGCAAAAGGCATAACTTGGGCTCTGGGACTCCAAATCAATTAAACGAGTACATCCTCGCGTAGCTTAGGAAATTTCCAAACTTTCTCTAGGTATATGGAAAGACTGATTCGGAATCTAAAGTCGCCTAATCTACAGATTACCGTGATCTGTTCCAATTACGTCACAGATTTTAACATGCTCGGTAAAACAGCCATAACTTTCAAACGGCTGGGAGGAATTTAACTTTCTTTATATCCACGGAAAGATAATTAAATTATCTACAACTTCTTCAACATCCGTATGGACAGACTCGGATTCTAAATCGACGAAAACTCGAACCCTAGCCCGACTGCTCATGCTGTCCCAAAACAGTACGTGGCAACATCTAGATCTAATCCAAATTACTCCAATCCAGCACCACCAATTGATCTAAAAACTTCATAAACACCCTAAGAACAGTACCTAGATCAACCCCAAGGATCCCCATGATCATACCTTTGCCCGACGCACGAAAACTCCAATAGATCTCCTCGCTCCACGCTCCTCGCTCCTCGCTCCTCGGATGGATCCACGAGGATGCAGGGGTGGGGAGGCCACCTTAGGGCAGCAAGGGGGTGGAGGAGAGGTGGTGGGGAGGTGGAGAGGTGGAGAGGGCAAGGGGCAAGGGGCGCACGGCCAATGGGGGAGGGGGGGTGCGGCCAGCGGTTAGGGGATGGTGTGGGGGCGCAATAGAGGGGGGGCGCACATAAGGTAGGGAGGCCCTCCTATCAGCCCTCAACAAGGATTCCTAGTCTTAGAAGGACTCTTAATCCATCCCACCAAAGCTCACAACCCTCTCTTTAAGGCCCAAAATCCCCCAGAAAAGCCCAAAACCCCGGAAACGGCCGGAAAACGTTAAAAACCTCCAAACCCTATGGTTTTAACCTTATTTCCACATCTCATACTGTTTTTGACCATATCAAGCACGTTAAATAAAGTTACAACACTCCGTGGTGTCACATTCTTCCCCCCTTCAACAGGATTCGACCTCGAATCTAAACGCACCAACACGCAACCTAGCACAACCGAAGATACTTCTCGTGCATGCGAGACTTTAGCTCCCAAATCGCTTCTCTCTCGGTCTGATGTGACCACAGGACCTTGACAAACTTAAGCGTCCTGTTCTTCATCACTCGCTCCGAAGTCCCCAGAATTTCCATAGGACGGGACTCGAAGGTGAGGTCCTGCTCAAGCACTAATGGTTCCAACGGAACCACCAACTCCGGATCATGCAAGTATTTCCTCAACATCGAGACATGGAACACATTATGCACACCTTGCATGGATTCCGGTAGCTCCAGACGATAGGCTAGCCTACCAATTCGGGCGATGATAGGAAAAGGCCCAACATACCTCGGACTGAGCTTTCCTTTGGTGCCAAAACGCACCACACCCTTGGTGGGAGATACTCGTAAGAGTACGCTATCACCCACCTCAAACTCGAAGTCTCGCCGCCTCACATCAGCATAGCTTTTCTGTCTGCTCTATGCTGTGAGAAGGTTCTGTCGAACCTCCGACACGCGATGAACAGTCTGCTGAACCGAATCCGGTCCAAGAACCGCTCTCTCGCCCACGGCATGCCAACAAAGTGGCGATCTGCACTTCCGGCCATACAGTACCTCATAAGGAGCAGCCCGGATGCTGGAATGATAGCTGTTATTGTAAGCAAACTCTGCAAGGGGCAAATGATCTTCCCAGCTACCTTTCCAAGCCATCACACAGGCCCTGAGCATGTCCTCCAAAGTCTGAATCGTATGCTCAGACTGCCCATCCGTCTGGGGGTGAAAAGCGGTACTAAGGCGAAGCTACGTACCCAATGCACTCTGCAAACTCTCCCAGAACTTGGAGACGAACTTCGCATCCCGATCAGAAATAATGGTCTTGGGTACACCATGCAGTCTCACAATCTCCCGCACATAGATGGGAGCCAACTCGCTCGCTGAATTAGTCGTGCGGATAGGAATGAAATGCGCAGACTTGCTGAGACAGTCCACCACAACCCAAACAACATCCTTCCCTCGTGGAGTACGAGGTAGGCCAACCACGAAATCCATGGAGATGTCATCCCATGGCCACACAGGAATCTCCAATGGCTGCAACAGACCGGCGGGACGCCTACGCTCAGCTTTGATCTTCTGACAGATCCCACAAGACGCCACATACTTGGCAATTTCCACTCTCATCCTTTTCCACCAGAAATTCTTCTTCAAGTCCCTGTACATCTTGGTCTCCCCAGGATGGACCGTGTACGGGGTGCGATGAGCTTCTTTCATAATGTCTTCTTTCACTTGAGATTTCTGGGGCACGCACAGACGGCCCCGAAACCTCAAAGCTCCCGCATCATCAACGGTAAAGTTTTCCGACTTGCCATCCTCAAGGCGTTTCCTCACCTGCTGGAGCAAACGATCATGCTGCTGTGCCTCCCGCACACGCTCGGGAATTGCTGACTCAAGAATCAATTGAGTTTCAGCTTGCACGGTCCCCTCAAAGCAGTAGGAGACCCCCAAACGCTCAAAATCAGCAACAAGACAATCAACAACAGGGGTGTAACACCCCGGCATTGAATATGCCTGAATGCTACCAAACATAAGCTAAACAACATCTAAATACCACATTTAAACATAAATTCCAGCAAAGGCGCACATGCTAAAAACCGAGATTTCGGCAGCATCTCCTTTGTTTTAACATGAATTGAAGGAGCAACAACAGTAACACAAGTTATATCATAATGGAAAGCATCTAAAACAGCAATAATTAACGACTTAGCAATAATGTAAGTCTAGTTCCAAACATATAATGTCTCCAAGAGTTAAACAAACGAAAAGATTCTCATTTAGCAAAGCTAAGCCTTAAAGCAATGATCATCACACGAAATTTATTATCAACACTAATTGAATGACTTGTGAAATCAAAAGAGAGAAGCTACGTGTGGAAGTGTGACTATTTCCCTTCCCCGCATGCCAGATTCATGGTACCTAAAAGAAAACAACATAAACACAAGCGTGAGTTCATCACTCAGCAAGCATATTGTAATGGACAACAAGAACAATAACATGGCAATAATGTCTCACATCATGTATATCATCTCATTCATGAACACATAACATTATCATCATCATTACGTATGCAATGCAATGCAATGCTCATGTCTCCTTGGAAACTCATACCGGTATGGTTGAGTACACACCCGTCGGTGTGCACCCTCGCCCCCCTTCAATCTCGAAGATGGACGGTGCCTACTCCTCTCTTCCAAACACCACGTGGATGGAATCACGATGTAGGACTTACTCAATGGCTCTCCGGATTAGTCTTACATTCTCACCGACCTTTCCGGATTAGTTATGACTTTCTCACCGCCCGGGCCATGTAACATGTCATGTATGCAATTATGCCAACATCATATTTAACTCACATATTAACACATGGCATCATAACATAATAAACATGCTCATCATATCATTGGCAATCATAAAAGCATGGCAAGTGATCATATATCACGTAGTCAATTCCATCTATTCTCAACAAGCAACCTACAAATCGGTATCCATTACAACACACTTGCCTCAACCACGGGCAACGGATTGGCGGGAAGTAGAAGGCACTCCCAGAATCGCACCACCTGCACATAGGTATCATACACTCACAATCATATCCACAAAACAGTACGCAAACCCTCATCTACCCCGACATTGCCAACTACTCGCAAAACCTAAAAATAGAAGTTTTGTCCCATCGGGACAGCAGCATTCCAAAAGGCATAACTCGGGTTCTAAGACTCCGAATCAATTAAACGGGTACATCCTCGCGTAGCTTAGGAAATTTCCCAAATTTTTATAGGTATAGGAAATTTCCCAACTCCGAATCTACAAAATACCGTGATCTGTTCCAATCACGTCACAGATTTTAACACGCTCGGTAAAACAGCCATAACTGTCAAACGGCTGGGCGGAATTTAAATTTCTTTATATCCACGGAAAGATAACGAAATTATATACAACTTATTCAACGTCCGTACGACCAGATTCGGAATCTAATTTGGCGAAAAACCGAACCCTAGGTCGACTGCTCATGCTGCCCGAAACAGAGAACGTGGCAACTTCTAGATCTAATCCAATCTACTCAATTCCAGTACCACCAATTGATATAAAAACTTGATAAAAACCCTTAGAACAGTACCTAGACCAACCCGAAGGATTTCCATGGCCATACCTTTGCCCAACACACGAAAACCCAATATATCTCCTCCCGGTTCGCGCGATCTCCTTCCTCGCTCCAATCCCGCCGGATCTCCTCGTCGCGGAGCGCTCCAACGGATGGATCTTTGAGGTGTGGAGGTGGAGAACTCCCCTAGGGGAAGTAAGGGAGGAGGAGATGTTGTGGAGAGGTGGTGGAGCAATGGGGGAGGTGGAGGCGCCACAAGGAGGAGGTGGGGAGGTGTGGGGGGGCGGATAGGACTTGTGGGGGCGCAAGGGCAGGGGGTGAACACCTAAAGGAGCTGGGGGAGGCCCCCAACCTGGTCTCCTACTCCTAATTGGACTCAAACTCCATCCCACCAAAGCCCACAACCATTTCCTTTAGGCCCAAACTCCCCCGGAAAGGCCCAAAACCCCGGAAACGGCCCGGAAACGCTATTAAGCCTCCTATCGTATGGTTTTGACCTCCAATACCATATTTCATAAAGTTTTTGACCTTAACATTCACATTAAATAATCTCACACCATTCCGTAGTATCACATTCTCCACCCCCCCTTCAAATCAAAGGGAGTTATGGTCCACACGTCAGAACCCGCTTAGAAGCCCCTACGACTTGCACCAGCCAGCACTCAGAGGCAAGGAGCTAATGATCAAAGACTGACAGCTCTAAAGATAACTCACAATCAAAAACTTGCGAGAACTTTACTCAACATTGAAACACAAAGCACTCAAACAAGGCCTCGGCATGACCCAAGCGATAGGATAAAATCCCAAACAGACCACGTAGTAAAACGGTCTCATACTCCTCGTTCTAAGCATTCCTTGGCACTGAAGTGCCCGATCCTTTTAACTCAGGCTACTCTCCAGAAAAACACGGTACCAACCTCCCTTCTGTGGTTCCTTGTACTCAAGACGACGTGAAGCAGGAGAGACACAACGCTCTAAGATTACCACAGAATGAACATCCTACTTTAACCAGGATCCGTAAGACTCGCGTAACAGAAATGACCGAACTTTCCCCTGCGGTTTGACACAACTCGCTTCTTGCCCAATGACAAAAGCACAAATACACTTCAAAAGGAAAAACGATCACTAGCAACCACCAAGTGGTCCACTCAAAATGTAATCAACCCTACCGAGGAACACCTCAACGATACAATTCTCCACGAAGGTTTGCATTGAGTCATACACAACCTTCCACACAAAGGACCACGATAAAGAGCACAATCATTGAGTGAGCTCAACCATAACATGAACCCAAGTGGCCCTCATCCAACACTCAAACCCCAAAGCGTTAAAACCACTGTGGAAAGGATTCGACAAAAACCAGTGAGTATTCATTTTAATTTCCTAAGCCTAAACGCAAAGGAAACACAAATCCCTTCACAACAATCAACACCAGAAATTATTCATTCTTTTCTTTTCATACTAGAAAGCAAAAGAAATCTCGTTTCATGACATGAATGCACATACTTCAAGAGCACTCCGGAATAGTCATATCTCCATATATGACTTTCTCATGACACAGCTCAACGACTCTTTTATCATTTAACATCTATACACGATGTCTTGTTTACTTTTCACCATTCATTCATCATATAACAACAATACCGAAAAGTCATTCACAAAAAGACTTCTTCCTCGGTATCACATGATTGAAATACACATAACACTGACAGTTGCGCTAAATCATATAGACTATGACGGCAACAACGTTAACAACAAAACACCACATCGTGTGAAAACCCAACATCCATTTAAAACTAACCTTGCAACACCTCGCAAAAACAAACTCAACCTTTTGGAACAGAACATTGACTCCAAAGTCAAACATCTGCACACACAACCGCCATAAATTTTATCAAAAGAGAGGGAAACTCAATCCCAAAAGAAAATTCCTCACTAACCAAATTCACTTATGAAACTTTCATAAAAACCAGACTTGTGAAACATCCGCACACCAGACACATTTTCCAAATGACTCCAACTCTAGCCAAACAGAGTTACACATCAAGGGCTTAACTCAAAAGTTTCCAACACAACCCTTTATGACCATCTGCTTCCTTTTAAAATTAATTCCAAAGATAATTCGGTCACGAATGCGAAAAGGCGCGATCGACTCAAAAACTTTTGGGGTGTAAATCCATACTCATAGCACCAACTAAACAAATTAGCCAAAACCAAATATTTGCACCAATTTCTACGAGTTTTGGGGAAACTCTAAAACACAGCATATGGAACACCTTGATCGAAAACCCTTCAACCAAAAGGGCAAACAACCGACCCAGTTTAAAAGCTTTTGAACACAACCTCAGCATAAAAAGAACCATCTCTAGTACTCCACTACGCTTTCCATTAAAGACTTCAATAATCACTATTTACTCCCTGAGAAGCCCCAACACAATTAATACCAAAAGCTTCGCAACGAATTCTTCCTCTGGTTACCATTCCTAACACTTTTAATTAGGGTTTATGATGCTTATAAAAAATGCACCCAACCAATACTATATTGACATGATCCCCACAGATCACTGAATCATAATACGTCTTATTCTCTATTGGAGCACAGTACTTCAACAAATCTTTCAGCAAGATCAACATATAAATTTCATACTTCCTATATATTCACGTCTCGACAACCGAACCTTATTCAGTTAAACAACGACTTCAACATGTAAATATTATCTCCACAGGGAAGAATTCGTAAGTGAGACTCTAAATTATACTTTCATTAAGGATAAGACCATTTATCATATTAATTATCCAAAGCTCACTCCATCGCAACATGTTAAAATTTTCCTCTATTTTAACCATGGTTTTCCAACGAGTAATCTAAACAGTTACCACCACTACTTAGTCATTAATAACAACAAATGGGCATAATCATCAACCAACAATGTTACTTTTCGCAACTCTATTCAAAGGTGATAACAAAAACTACCACCACACAACATACTCCAACTATTTAAAATAGATTGAATACTAACATTAACACTGCCCTTAACAACATCATTAACATCATGTCTTATGTCTTCTCAATTTATATCAATACTAACATTGAAGGGACACGACTGCATACTTCCAAATATACTAGTAGTTTGCAACAACGTAAATAGCAACTCTAATCAACTTCCAAATTAAAGTCACTAGGCAACACAATTAAATTTCTTTTACTCCATTAGATTAGTACATCTTTAAACAACCAGCAAAGTTTCTTTAACGGTAACAGCAGTCTACATCATCTTAATGTTTTTAACTAGGCATCAGGGTTTAAAACTTTTAACATTATCAAGGGTCATAAGCACTTTTAAAGAAAAGCAACAGATTATAAGCATGTACTTTAGCACATTCAATCATTCTCGCTAAGAGTAAACTACAACACTAGTAGTCTATTTATTCTCAAGCTAGAGATAACAACCGCATTGAATTGTTTCAACTCAAAAATTAACTTAACAATGCATCATCCCATAAACCACATTGGTACATGCTACATAATATGCTAAACAGCAATTCTTACTAGGGACAAACGATTTCGGTCAAAAGATTACTTACTTTGTTTGCAACATTTTAGTTTTAAAGCTCATCCCGAGTTCATAAGGAAACTTGACTCTCAAAATTGCAATGAGACAAACCCAAACTTGGTCATGCAAAAGGAATTCTCCAAAACACTTTTCATTCTCAAAGACTCCCATAAAGGAAAATGGTTGAAAGACAATTTTCTTAACGGAAACCATGCGACCAAGTAATCCATTTCAAATAAAACCTTAATGTCAAACCCCAAACTTTCACGAAACAAGAAGGATTTTTCAAAGATGATTTCTCAAACCAGTAAAATGACGAAATCAAACACCACTTACTCCTACAAAGCCACAGAATTTCAGCCCTGACAGCCAGGTCTGGCACAACTCCGCAAAAACTCTTTTAACCTCGGAGAAAGACAAACACAGGAATAAATTGAATGCTTCTTCCCTATAAAACAATCAAAAAACTAGGCATTAAAACTGGAAAGGAGCCCAAAAGAAGCGCAACACTAGACTCCTCTTCTTCGTCTTCAACCAAGGAAGACAAACCCACACACCACATACGGAACAATCCGCGAAAATCTAATACCAAACACTTTTCTTTTGGTTTCCATCAACTAAAACCAAGAAAACCAACCAAGAACGACCATAGAACGATAAAGAACATACGAAGGAATCCACCACCAAACTCTTCTATTTGACTCCAGTCAACTACCCGATCTACGACAGAAAGGGTAAGCACTATTCTCCTACAGGGGTTAATAGTTCTTCGGTGATGGCGCTAACCGGCCACACCGTCAAACCTCACCCTTACTATGAACAAAAAGAGGTGACCGAAACCCTTCGGCACCACAACACCACTTTTATCACCACAACAGGAACAATTCAATCATTTATATCATAGACATAGCAACATGCTTTATCCAATGAAGCATTGAACATTATAGCTTAAATACAACATTTAAGCGTAAAGGAACGATACCCATACCCTTTCCTACTGTGCATCCAGTGTGTGTCAAATTTTAGATTAGTTATACCACTTTTGCAAATTTTAATGTTGTTATCCTATGACAAAATTTTAGTTAAGACCTAAGCCATGTTTCTAAGTTATTCCACATCACATTTTAGTTGTACCCTATAGCATGACACTAAAAAAAACGCATTCCAAGGACCTACAGCCCGCTCTGATACCAACTGTAACACCTCGGCATTGAATATGCCTGAATGCTACCAAACATAAGCTAAACAACATCTAAATACCACATTTAAACATAAATTCCAGCAAAGGCGCACATGCTAAAAACCGAGATTTCGGCAGCATCTCCTTTGTTTTAACATGAATTGAAGGACCAACAACAGTAACACAAGTTATATCATAATGGAAAGCATCTAAAATAGCAATAATTAACGACTTAGCAATAATGTAAGTCTAGTTCCAAATGTGACACCACGGATTGTCCTAAACTTATAAAATGGGAATTATGAGGACTAAACATTACGAAATATGTTATTCAAGGTTAAAAACCATATGGTTTGGGTTTTTATTTCGTTTCGGGAGGTTTTCGGGCTTTTGGGCCGCTCCGGGGACGTGTGGGCCTTAGGGAAAACTTAGTGGGCCAAGTGGTGGTTTCCTTGGCCCATGAAGGGATGAGGAGGGGGGAGAGAGCTGCTGCCCTAACTCCTCCCCACCCTTGCGCCGCACCCCCCCCCCTTGCTTCCTCTTCCTCTCCCTCCACCTCCCACCTTCCTCCTCTCTAGATCTCCCTCTCCCTCACCTCCACCCCTCCCTTGCGCCTCCTCTCCCATACCCAGCGACCTCGGTGCAACCTCCTCGCTGCCACACCGTGCCGTGGTGCTGTCCTCATTGGTGGGAGGACTCGCGACGTGGAGATCCGGCGGGAGGAGGAGATCGGGAGGAGTTCGGGTGGAGATCTTGCGAGGAAATTGTGATTCTTCAAGAAGGTAAAGGGGGAACTCTTTGGGGTGGATCTTTTACTGCTATAGAGGTTGAATAACATGTTTTTAGATCAAGGGAGGTGCTGCCATGGGGTAGGATTGATGAAATTTAGAGTTGTATTCACGTTCTGTTCGGGCAGATTGGGGACCCGAGATAGGGCAGGCGTTTTCGCCAATTTAGAGTTGGAATCTGGCCGTATGGACTTCTAGGAAGTTGTAGATAATTTCATTATCTTTCCGTGCATATAAAGAAGTTGAAATTCCGCCCAGCCGTTTAGAAGTTATGCCTGTTTTACCGAGCGCTGTCCAATCTGTGACGAGATTGAGACAGTTCGTGTTCAACGTTAGATTAAACAACATTAGAGTCCGAATCAGTCTTTACCTATAACTAGAAAAAGTTGGGAAATTTCCTAAGCTATGCGAGGATGTACTCGTTTAATCAATTTGGAATTCTAGAACTCAAGTTATGATTTTTCGAAGCCGCTGTCCAGAACGGGGCAAATCTGTGATTTCGGGGTTTTGGTGTATATCGTGTATTGGGTGTAGTGGGTACTATTTTGAGGAGTCAATTTGAGTGTGTGGCACGTGTTTGCAGGTGGTGTGCCTCCGGGAGTGCCCTCAACCTCTCGTCACTCCGTTGCCCGCGGTTGAAGGCAAGTGTGTTGTGTGGATTTAACGCTATATGTGATGCTAGAATTGCTTGATAGTATTGGGATAGATAACATGTTGTTTTGCCATGAGTTACATGTTATAAATGATATAATGTCCTCATGCCATGTTTTAATATTGACGATGATATAATGTCCTTATGCCATGATAAAGTAATATGCTTGTTGTTGATAAATGAATCACATGCCAAGTTGGTAACGGTTACGGTCGATTGTTAAATACGGCCCTACATGTTGAGATGCAATGTGTTGATATGCAATACTTCTACTTATGAATACGCTGCTGTCCATTTTGCATACATGGCATATTTTTCATGGCCAACCGGTGAGATAAGTCATAACTATTCCGGTAGGGGCGGTGAGAACTGTTATGACTAGTCCGGGGCTATTCTTTCGAATAAGTCCTACATCGTGATTCCTTCACTGAGGTGAATGGAAGCGAGTGATAGGCACCCTCCATCTTCGGGATGGAAGGGGGAAAAGGGTGCATGCCGACGGTGTGCACTCAACCATACCGGTATGAGTATTCCAGAAGACATGTGCATTGCATTGCATGAATGAATTTCATAAATGAAGGTGTTTATGAGATGATGATGAGAGTACTCATGAGATGCTCATGAGATGATTACCATGTTGTTTTAAAGGCTGCAAATTATGTTAAATGTGATGTGTTGTGATATAACCGTGAGACTGGAATGATGGTTTGTTGTCTTGATCCTTGTTGTTCCATTGCAATGCACTTTGCTGAGTGATGAACTCACGCTTGTGTTTTCGTTGTTTGTTTCTTTAGGTACCATGAAATCGGCGCGCGGGAAAGGGACTTAGCTACACTCCTCCACGTAGTATCACAATCTAGCTAATTCATCTTCTTTTGGAGACACTGCAATAAGTATTGCAATAATCATTAGTTTATGGTCTTAATGTTGGTTGTTTCCCTCATGTGAATCATGTGGGGCTATGGAGTGAATTGTTATATCTTCCTAGACTTAAATTGATGCTTATTCTTTTGCTAGCGATGCCTTTTGATGTTTTAATTGATGATTGGTTATCATTATCGCTGCATGTGAAGGTCTTGTTTATCCTACTTATTGTTATGATGATTATGTTGTTAAGTTTCATGCAAAAACAAAGAAGATGCTGTCAAAATTTTTCAATTACTCTAAATGATTACTTGCTGTAATTTACTTTAAATTATGGTATTAAATGTGTTATGGTCTATGTTTGGTGACATTCTGGGCTTAGTAGAAGCTGGGGTGTTACAGTTGGTATCAGAGCGGGCTGTAGGTCCTTGGAATGTATATTTTAGTGTCATACCATAGGTTCAACTAAAACTTTGAAGTGGGATAATCTAGAAACATGGCTTAGGTTGTAACTAAAACTTTGTTATAGGATAGCAACCTTAAAAAAAAATTGCAAGACTGGTATGACTAAATTAAAATCTGACACACTTGGATGCACAGTAGGATGGGTTTATGGATTTCGATTTCCTTTATCGCGCTGTTTATTTGTTGAAAGTTTTGATTATGTTGATGTTGTGATTATGATTGTGAATATGCTTGCTTGTGTGGATCAGAGCAGCCATGCCGAGGGGTAGAGGCCGTGGACGCCGTGGGCCGTCGAGGTCGGCGAGGCTCTCGTGTAGTTGCGGAGTCTGTCGAGGGTAGCGTTCGCCCAATGCTCATGGGCCAGCTCAGAGGAGCTTCCAGCCTGACACCGGGCGGGGTGCCCGCCGCCAATGACGACCTAGTTCAGGCTCTGCAGAGGGAGATTCGAGAGCTGCGCCCCGGTGCGGGCAGCCTCGCTGTTGTGCCTCCCCTGGCCCCGGCCAGTTGTGCCTCCCCTCGCATTGGCCTCTGTTGTTGGCCTGCCACGGAGCCGAGGATGAGTCTTCGAGTGGATGTCCCTCCGTCTTGACACCTTTGACGGAAGGGCACGCCGTTCGAGCCGCAGATTGGCTGCGGTACATGGAGCGGCAGTTCGAGGTTTTGGAGCTGACCTCGGTTCAAAGGGCTCGCTTTGTGGCCTTTCAGCTGAAGGGCCAAGCTGACATTTGGTGGGAGGGGGTTCTTGCCGCTAGAGCCCCCGCTCTTGGGCCGACCACTTGGGAGGATTTTGTGGCTCATTTCCGAGCCAAGTACTACCCCGAGTCCTTCCTAGAGAGGATGGAGCATACTCTGACGACTCTTTCCCAGGGAAAGAAGTCGGTAACGGAGTATGAGGCGGAGTTCAACAGCGTGGTGCGTTTCGTGCCGGTATTTGCGGTGGATGACAGGGAGAAGGCAAGGAGGTTCCGTAGGGGCCTCAACCAGGAGTTCAGAGTTGTCATGGGGGCGACTGTCTCTCGTGACTTCTGCTCCGTGGTGGAGCAGGCGAAGGGCATGGAGCTCGAGTTGGAGCTCTCCCGGGATAAGCAAAACCCGGGTGGTTTAGGGGTCCCTGCGGCCCCAGGTGGGGGCCAGAAGAGGACTTTTGGTGGAGGGGGTGGGTCTTCTCAGCGACCCACCTTCAGGAAGTTCAAGGGAGGACAGGGATCTTCCTCAGGGGCTAAGAAGCCGCCCCAGTCGTCTTCCTCGCGAGCGGGTGTTCGGCCTGTGCCCGGGCAGGGCATGATGTGCTTCAAGTGCGGTGGTGAGCACCGTGCTTCTGAGTGTGGTTGGACTGGGAGTTGCAACCACCGGTGGCAAGCCCGGCCACATGGGACGAGTCTGCCGGATGAATCCCGGTAGCATCATCAAGTGGGAGACGGTGCCTTCTCCTCCCACTCCAGCGGCGTCTTCTCGAGGATCGGTGCACATGATGGCTGCTCCTGTGTCTCAGCCACCCTTTGCGTGGACGCCACCAGCTGGTTATTGGTGCCCGCCGCCGTCGGCTCCTCCCCAGCTACTTCCGCCTCCTCCAGCCTTGTTGGGACACCCGGTAGCGTGTCGGGCCGCGATGCCTCGGTGCCACCTGGAGTGTACGCCTTGCCGACAGCTGAGTCAGCCGGGCATCCCGAGGTGGTTTCAGGTACTCTACTTGTGGATTCAGTTGATGCCCTTGTTTTGTTTGATTCTGGAGCATCCTATTCTTTTGTGTCGTCGGAGTTTGCTAGTAGAGCAAAGCTGGGAGTTCAGCGGATTTCTGAGTCTGTGCTGGTCAGTTCTCCTGGGGGTTTGATTGCTAGTTCTTTGGTTTGTCCGGGTTGCACTGTTGCTATTGATGATGAGGTTTTCTTTGCCAACCTTATGGTAATTCAGTTAGCTCCTTTTGATGTCATTTTGGGCATGGGTGGTTGCATCGATGTCGTGCCGATGCTCTGTTGCTTTCGGAGGACAGTTACTTTGCAGGCCCCGTCGGGGGTGGAGTTGACCTTTCAGGGTGGAGTACCCTCCAGTTCTATCTTCGTTTTGACTATCCTGTTTCCCAGTCGTCGTTTGAGGCATTTGGGTGTTCTCTTGGCACTTTCTGAAAAGCCATCTTCTTCGGTAGTCATTGAGGAGATTCCTGTGGTAAAGGAATTTGTTGATGTATTCCCCGATGATTTGCCTGGTTTGCCTCCCGTGAGAAGCGTGGAGTTTCGTATTGACCTTGTTCCGGGTACTCGGCCTATTTCTATCTCTCCATACCGCTTGGCTCGTCCTTTTCAAGACGAGTTGAAGAAGCAGTTGGAGGATTTGTTGGCCAAGGGTTTTATTCGGCGCAGTGTGTCGCCATGGGGAGCACCCGTCCTTTTTGTTTCAAAGAAGGATGGTAGTTGGCGCATGTGCATCGACTATCGTGCTCTCAATCAAGTGACAGTCAAGAACAAGTATCCGTTGCCCCGCATTGAGGATCTATTTGACCAACTGAAGGGAGCAAAGGTGTTCTCAAGATTGATCTTGATGCTGGTTATAATCGATTCGTGTGAGGGAACAAGATATTGAGAAGACTGCTTTCTCCACTAGGTATGGGCACTATGAATTTAAAGTTATGTCTTTTGGACTAACTAATGCCCCTATTTGTTTTTATGGAGGCGATGAACAGTATGTTACACCAAGATCTTGATGAGTTTGTGGTAGTGTTCATCGATGACATTCTCAGTTTACTCTAAATCGGAAGAAGAACATGAGCAGCATTTGAGGCTTGTAATCTTGAGTACATTGAGAGAGCATCACTTCTTTGCTAAGTTTAAGAAATGCGAGTTACGGATTTGAGGTGGGTTTTCTTGGCCACATCATCAATCCGGATGGCATATCGATAGATCCTAGCAAAGTCTCAGCAGTCCTGGATTGGAAGAGACCTTCCAATGTTAAAGAGGTGCGAAGTTTCCTTGGGTTGGCTGGCTATTATCGGCGCTTTGTGCAGGATTTCTCTATCATTGCTAAGCCGCTTTCACGCTTGACTCAAAGGAGATGAAATTTCGATGGGCAGATTGTGGCGCTTTACGCACTTTGAAGGAGAAGTTAGTGATCGCTCTGTTCTTACCCTTCCCGAGCCCGGAGGCGTTTCACTTGTCTATTCGACGCTTCGCCTGCAGGATTGGGTTGTGTGCTCATGCAAGAGGGCAAAGTGATTGCTTATGCGTCGAGACAGTTGAAAAAACATGAGCAGAATTACCCCACTCATGACCTTGAGTTAGCCGCTGTTGTGTTTGCATTGAAGATATGGAGGCATTATCTGTATGGTGAGTCTTGTGACATTTTCACTGATCACAAGAGTCTCAAGTACATCTTTACTCAGAAAGATTTGAACTTGAGACAGAGGAGATGGCTAGAATTGATAAAAGATTATGATCTCACAATCCAGTATCATCCGGGGAAGGCAAATGTGGTGGCCGACGCTCTCAGTCGCAAGACAATGCCCCCTGTTGTGGATTGTCTTGTTGCTGATTTTGAGCGTTTGGGAGTCTCCTACTGCTTTGCGGGGACCGTGCAAGCTGAAACTCAATTGATTCTTGAGTCAGCGATCCCCGAGCGTGCGGGAGGCACAAAGAAGATGATCGGTTGCTCCGGCAGTGAGGAAACGCTTGAGGATGGCAAGTCCGAGACTTTGCCGTTGATGATGTGGGAGCTTTGAGGTTTCGTGGTCGTTTGTGCGTGCCTCGAAATGCCAAGTGAGAGAGGATATTACGAAAGAGGCTCATCGCACCCGTACACGGTCCATCCTGGGAGACCAAGATGTACAGGACTTGAAGAAGAACTTCGGTGGAAAAGGATGAGAGTGGATATTGCCAAGTATGTGGCGTCTTGTGGGATCTGTCGAGAAGATCAAAGCCGAGCATAAGCGTCCGCCCGTCTGTTGCGGCCGTTGGAGATCCTGTGTGGCCATGGGATGACATCTCCATGGATTTTGTGGTTGGTTTATCTCGTTCTCCACGAGGGAAGGATGCTGTTTGGGTTGTGGTGGATCGTCTCAGCAAGTCCGCGCATTTCATTCCTATCCGCACTACCAACTCAGCGAGCGAGTTGGCTCCCATCTATGTGCGGGTGATAGTGAGACTGCATGGTGTGCCCAAGACCATTATTTCTGATCGGGATGCGAAGTTTGTCTCGAAGTTCTGGGAGAGTTTGCAGAGTGCTTTGGGTACGCAGCTTCGCCTCGATCGCCTTTCACCCTCAGACGGATGGGCGATCTGGCGTACCATCCAGACTTTGGAGGACATGCTCGAGGGCCTGTGTGTTGGCTTGGAAAGGTAGTTGGGAAGATCATTTGCCTCTTGCGAGTTTGCTTATAATAACAGCTACCATTCCAAGATCCGGCTACTCCTTATGAAGTACTTTATGGCCGGAAGTGCCGATCGCCACTTTGTTGGGATGCGGTGGGAGAGAGAGCCGTTCTTGGTCCAGGCCAGGTGCAGCAGACAATGGATCGTGTGGCGAGGTGCGACAGAACCTTCTCGCCAGAGCAGCGTAAAAGTTATCTTGATGTGAGAAGGCGGGATTTAGAGTTTGAGGTGGGTGACAGGTGTGCTCTTGCGAGTGTCTCCTACCAAGGGTGTGGTGCGCTTTGGTACCAAGGAAGCTTAGCCCAAGATATGTTGGGCCATTTCCTATTTTGGCTCGAGTCGGCAAGTTGGCTTACCGCTTGGAGCTACCGGATTCGATGCAAGGAGTTCGAATGTGTTTCATGTATCGATCTTGAGGAAGTACTTGCACGATCCGAGTTGGTGGTTCCGTTAGAACCACTAGCGGTTGATCGAACCTCACTTTTGAGTCCGGACTGTGAGAGTCCTGGAGAACTCAGGCGAGTCTTGAAGAACAGGCGCTCAAATTTGTCAAAATTTTGTGGTCGCACTGCATCGAGAGGGAAGCAACTTGGGAGCTGGAGTCTCGTATGCGAGAAGTATCCCGAGCTTTTCGTCTCGGTATGTGATGTGAAAATCTAATTATCCTTCGTTGTCTTTGGGTTCCGTGTTGGTGCGTTTTAGATTCGAGGTCGAATCCTGTTGAAGGAGGAGAATGTGACACCACGGATTGTCCTAAACTTATAAAATGGGAATTATGAGGACTAAACATTACGAAATATGTTATTCAAGGTTAAAAACCATATAGTTTGGGTTTTTATTTCGTTTTCGAGGTTTTCGGGCTTTTGGGCCGCTCCGGGACGTGTGGGCCTTAGGAAAACTTAGTGGGCCAAGTGGTGGTTTCCTTGGCCCATGAGGGGATGAGGAGGGGGGAGAGAGCTGCTGCCCTAACTCCTCCCCACCCTTGCGCCGCACCCCCCCGTGCTTCCTCTTCCTCTCCCTCCACCTCCCACCTTCCTCCTCTCTAGATCTCCCTCTCCCTCACCTCCACCCCTCCCTTGCGCCTCCTCTCCCATACCCAGCGACCTCGGTGCAACCTCCTCGCTGCCACACCATGCCGTGGTGCTGTCCTCATTGGTGGGAGGACTCGCGACGTGGAGATCCGGCGGGAGGAGGAGATCGGGAGGAGTTCGGGTGGAGATCTTGCGAGGAAATTGTGATTCTTCAAGAAGGTAAAGGGGGAACTCTTTGGGGTGGATCTTTTACTGCTGTAGAGGTTGAATAACATGTTTTTAGATCAAGGGAGGTGCTGCCATGGGGTAGGATTGATGAAATTTAGAGTTGTATTCACGTTCTGTTCGGGCAGATTAGATTTGGAATCTGGCCGTACGGACTTCTAGGAAGTTGTAGATAATTTCATTATCTTTCCGTGTATATAAAGAAATTGAAATTCCGCCCAGCCGTTTAGAAGTTATGCCTGTTTTACCGAGCGCTGTCCAATCTGTGACGAGATTGAGACAGTTCGTGTTCAACGTTAGATTAAACAACATTAGAGTCCGAATCAGTCTTTACCTATAACTAGAAAAAGTTGGGAAATTTCCTAAGCTACGCGAGGATGTACTCGTTTAATCAATTTGGAATTCTAGAACTCAAGTTATGATTTTTCGAAGCCGCTGTCCAGAACGGGGCAAATCTGTGATTTCGGGGTTTTGGTGTATATCGTGTATTAGGTGTAGTGGGTACTGTTTTGAGGAGTCAATTTGAGTGTGTGGCACGTGTTTGCAGGTGGTGTGCCTCCGGGAGTGCCCTCAACCTCTCGTCACTCCGTTGCCCGCGGTTGAAGGCAAGTGTGTTGTGTGGATTTAACGCTATATGTGATGCTAGAATTGCTTGATAGTATTGGGATAGATAACATGTTGTTTTGCCATGAGTTACATGTTATAAATGATATAATGTCCTCATGCCATGTTTTAATATTGACGATGATATAATGTCCTTATGCCATGATAAAGTAATATGCTTGTTGTTGATAAATGAATCACATGCCAAGTTAGTAACGATTCACGGTCGATTGTTAAATACGGCCCTACATGTTGAGATGCAATGTGTTGATATGCAATACTTCTACTTATGAATACGCTGCTGTCCATTTTGCATACATGGCATATTTTTCATGGCCGATCGGTGAGATAAGTCATAACTATTCCGGTAGGGGCGGTGAGAACTGTTATGACTAGTCCGGGGCTATTCTTTCGAATAAGTCCTACATCGTGATTCCTTCACTGAGGTGAATGGAAGCGAGTGATAGGCACCCTCCATCTTCGGGATGAAAGGGGGAAAAGGGTGCATGCCGACGGGTGTGCACTCAACCATACCGGTATGAGTATTCCAGAAGACATGTGCATTGCATTGCATGAATGAATTTCATAAATGAAGGTGTTTATGAGATGATGATGAGAGTACTCATGAGATGCTCATGAGATGATTACCATGTTGTTTTAAAGGCTACAAATTATGTTAAATGTGATGTGTTGTGATATAACCGTGGAGACTGGAATGATGGTTTGTTGTCTTGATCCTTGTTGTTCCATTGCAATGCACTTTCTTTGAGTGATGAACTCACGCTTGTGTTTTAGTTGTTTGTTTCTTTAGGTACCATGAAATCGGTCTTGTGGAAAGGGACTTAGCTACACTCCTCCACGTAGTATCACAATCTAGCTAATTCATCTTCTTTTGGAGACACTGCAATAAGTATTGCAATAATCATTAGTTTATGGTCTTAATGTTGGTTGTTTCCCTCATGTGAATCATGTGGGGCTATGGAGTGAATTGTTATATCTTCCTAGACTTAAATTGATGCTTATTCTTTTGCTAGCGATGCCTTTTGATGTTTTAATTGATGATTGGTTATCATTATCGCTGCATGTGAAGGTCTTGTTTATCCTACTTATTGTTATGATGATTATGTTGTTAAGTTTCATGCAAAAACAAAGAAGATGCTGTCAAAATTTTTCAATTACTCTAAATGATTACTTGCTGTAATTTACTTTAAATTATGGTATTAAATGTGTTATGGTCTATGTTTGGTGACATTCTGGGCTTAGTAGAAGCTGGGGTGTTACACCAAACATATAATGTCTCCAAGAGTCAAACGAACGAAAAGATTCTCATTTAGCAAAGCTAAGCCTTAAAGCAATGATCATCACACGCAATTTATTATCAACACTAATTGAATGACTTGTGAAATCAAAAGAGTGAAGCTACATGTGGAAGTGTGACTATTTCCCTTCCTCGCATGCCGGATTCATGGTACCTAAAAGAAAACAACATAAACACAAGCGTGAGTTCATCACTCAGCAAGCATATTGCAATGGACAACAAGAACAATAACATGGCAATAATGTCTCACATCATGTATATCATCTAATTCATGAACACATAACATTATCATCATCATTACGTATGCAATGCAATGCAATGCTCATGTCTCCTTGGAAACTCATACCGGTATGGTTGAGTACACACCCGTCGGTGTGCACCCTCTCCCCCCTTCCATCCCGAAGATGGAGGGTGCCTACTCCTCGCTTCCAAACACCACGTGGATGGAATCACGATGTAGGACTTACTCAATGGCTCTCCGGATTATTCATATCTTTCTTACCGACCTTCTCGGATTAGTTATGACTTTCTCACCGCCCGGGCCATGTGACATGTCATGTATGCAATTATGCCAACATCATATTTAACTCACATATTAACACATGGCATCATAACATAATAAACATGCTCATCATATCATTGGCAATCATAAAAGCATGGCAAGTGATCATATATCATGTAGTCAATTCCATCTATTCTCAACAAGCAACCTACAAATCGGTATCCATTACAACACACTTGCCTCAACCACGGGCAACGGATTGGCGGGAAGTAGAAGGCACTCCCGGGGTCGCACCACCTTCACATAGGTATCACACACTCACAATCATGTCCACAAAACAGTACGCAAACACTCATCTACCCCGACATTGCCTTCCAGAAGGCATAACTCGGGTTCTAAGACTCCGAATCAATTAAACGGGTACATCCTCGCGTAGCTTAGGAAATTTCCCAACTTTTTCTAGGTATAGGGAAAGACTGATTCGGACTCTAAAGTTGTTTAATCTACAAAATACCGTGATCTGTTCCAATCACGTCATAGATTTTAACACACTCGGTAAAACAGCCATAACTTTCAAACGGCTGGGCGGAATTTAAATTTCTTTATATCCACGGAAAGATAATGAAATTATCTACAACTTCTTCAACGTCCGTATGACCAGATTCGGAATCTAATTTGGCGAAAAACCGAACCCTATGTCGACTGCTCATGCTGCCCGAAACAGAGAACGTGGCAACTTCTAGATCTAATCCAATCTACTCAATTCCAGTACCACCAATTGATCTAAAAACTTGATAAACACCCTTATAACAGTACCTAGACCAACCCCAAGGATTTCCATGGCCATACCTTTGCCCAACACACGAAAACCCAATAGATCTCCTCCCGGTTAGCGCGATCTCCTTCCTCGCTCCAATCCCGCTGGATCTCTTCGTCGCGGAGCGCTCCAACGGATGGATCTTTGAGGTGTGGAGGTGGAGAACTCCCCTAGGAGCAGCAAGGGAGGAGGAGAGGTGGTGGAGAGGTGGTGGAGCAATGGGGAGCAATGGGGGAGGTGGAGGCGCCACAAGGAGGAGGTGGGGAGGTGTGGGGGGGGCGGCTAGGACTTGTGGGGGCGCAAGGGCAGGGGGTGAACGCCTAAAGGAGCTGGGGGAGGCCCCCAACCAGGTCTCCTACTCCTATTAGGACCCAAACTCCATCCCACCAAAGCCCACGACCCTTTCCTTTAGGCCCAAACTCCCCCGGAAAGGCCCAAAACCCCGGAAACAGCCCGAAAACGGCCCGGAAACGCTATTAAGCCTCCTATCATATGGTTTTAACCTCCAATACCATATTTCATAAAGTTTTTTACCTCAACATTCACATTAAATAATCTCACACCATTCCGTAGTGTCACATTCTCCCCCCTCTTCAAATCAAAGGGAGTTATGGTCCACACGTCAGAACCCACTTAGAAGCCCCTACGACTTGCACCAGCCAGCACTCAGAGGCAAGGAGCTAAGGATCAAAGACATACAGCTCTAAAGATAACTCACAATCAAAAACTTGTGAGAACTTTACTCAACATTGAAACACAAAGCACTCAAACAAGGCCTCGGCATGACCCAAGCGATAGGATAAAATCCCAAACAGACCACGTAGGAAAACGGTCTCATACTCCTCGTTCTAAGCATTCCTTGGCACTGAAGTGCCCGATCCCTTTAACTCAGGCTACTCTCCAGAAAAACACGGTACCAACCTCCTTAAGTGGTTCCTTGTACTCAAGGCGACCAGCGAGGAGAGATACAACGCTCTAAGATTACCACAGAACGAACAACCTACTTTAACAAGGATCCGTAAGACTCGCGTAACAGAAACGACCGAACTTTCCCCTGCGGTTTGACACAACTAGCTTCTTGCCCAACGACAAAAGCACCAATACACTTCAAAAGGAAAAACGATCACTAGCAACCACCAAGTGGTCCACTCAAAATGTAATCAACCCTACCGAGGAACACCTCAACGATACAATTCTCCACGAAGGTTTGCATTGAGTCATACACAACCTTCCACACAAAGGACCACGATAAAGAGCACAATCATTGAGTGAGCTCAACCATAACATGAACCCAAGTGGCCCTCATCCAACACTCAAACCCCAAAGCGTTAAAACCACTTTGGAAAGGATTCGACAACAACCAGAGAGTATTCATTTTAATTTCCTAAGCCAAAACGCAAAAGAAACACAAATCCCTTCACCACAATCAACACCAGAAATTATTCATTCTTTTCTTTTCATACTAGAAAGCAAAGGAAATCTCGTTTCATGACATGAATGCACATACTTCAAGAGCACTCCGGAATAGTCATATCTCCATATATGACTTTCTCACCGACACAGCTCAACGACTCTTTTATCATTTAACATCTATACACGATGTCTTGTTTACTTTTCACCATTCATTCATCATATAACAACAATACCGAAAAGTCATTCACAAAAAGACTTCTTCCTCGGTATCACATGATTGAAATACACATAACAACGATGGCGCTAAATCATATAGACTATGACGGCAACAACGTTAACAACAAAACACCACATCGTGTGAAAACCCAACATCCATTTAAAACAAACCTTGCAACACCTCGCAAAAACAAACTCAACCTTTTGGAACAGAACATCGACTCCAAAGTCAAACATCTGCACACACAACCGCCATAAATTTTATCAAAAGAGAGGGAAACTCAATCCCAAAAGAAAACTCCTCACTAACCAAATTCACTTATGAAACTTTAATAAAAACCAGACTTGTGAAACATCCGCACACCAGACACATTTTCCAAATGACTCCAACTCTAGCCAAACAGAGTTACACATCAAGGGCTTAACTCAAAAGTTTCCAACACAACCCTTTATGACCATCTGCTTCCTTTTAAAATTAATTCCAAAGATAATTCAGTGCGAATGCGAAAAGGCGCGATCGACTCAAAAACTTTTGGGGTGTAAATCCATACTCATAGCGCCAACTAAACAAATTAGCCAAAACCAAATATTTGCACCAATTTCTACGAGTTTTGGGGAAACTCTAAAACACAGCATATGGAACACCTTGATCGAAAACCCTTCAACCAAAAGGGCAAACAACCGACCCAGTTTAAAAGCTTTTGAACACAAGCTCAGCATAAAAAGAACCATCTCTTGTACTCCACTACGCTTTCCATTAAAGACTTCAATAATCACTATTTACTCCCTGAGAAGCCCCAACACAATTAATACCAAAAGCTTCGCAACGAATTCTTCCTCTGGTTACCATTCCTAACACTTTTAATTAGGGTTTATGATGCTTATCAAAAATGCACCCAACCAATACTATATTGACATGATCCCCACAGATCACTGAATCATAATACGTCTTATTCTCTATTGGAGCATAGTACTTCAACAAATCTTTCAGCAAGATCAACATATAAATTTCATACTTCCTATATATTCACGTCTCGACAACCGAACCTTATTCAGTTAAACAACGACTTCAACATGTAAATATTATCTCCACAGGGAAGAATTCGTAAGTGAGACTCTAAGTTATACTTTCATTAAGGATAAGACCATTTATCAAATTAATTATCCAAAGCTCACTCCATCGCAACATGTTAAAATTTTCCTCTATTTTAACCATGGTTTTCCAATGAGTAATCTAAACAGTTACCACCACTACTTAGTCATTAATAACAACAAATGGGCATAATCATCAACCAACAACGTTACTTTTCGCTACTCTATTCAAAGGTGATAACAAAAACTACCACCACACAACATACTCCAACTATTTAAAATAGATTGAATACTAACATTAACACTGCCCTTAACAACATCATTAACATCATGTCTTATGTCTTCTCAATTTATATCAATACTAGCATTGAAGGGACACATTGCATACTTCCAAATATACTAGTAGTTTGCAACAACGTAAATAGCAACTCTAATCAACTTCCAAATTAAAGTCACTAGGCAACACAATTAAATTTCTTTTACTCCATTAGATTAGTACATCTTTAAACAACCAGCAAAGTTTCTTTAACTTGATAACAATGATCTACATCATCTTAATGTTTTTAACTAGGCATCAGGGTTTAAAACTTTTAACATTATCAAGGGTCATAAGCACTTTTAAAGAAAAGCAACAGATTATAAGCATGTACTTTAGCACATTCAATCATTCTCGCTAAGAGTAAACTACAACACTAGTAGTCTATTTATTCTCAAGCTAGAGATAACAACCGCATTGAATTGTTTCAACTCAAAAATTAACTTAACAATGCATCATCCCATAAACCACATTGGTACATGCTACATAATATGCTAAACAGCAATTCTTACTAGGGACAAACGATTTCGGTCAAAAGATTACTTACTTTGTTTGCAACATTTTAGTTTTAAAGCTCATCCCGAGTTCATAAGGAAACTTGACTCTCAAAATTGCAATGAGACAAACCCAAACTTGGTCATGCAAAAGGAATTCTCCAAAACACTTTTCATTCTCAAAGACTCCCATAAAGGAAAATGGTTGAAAGACAATTTTCTTAACGGAAACCATGCGACCAAGTAATCCATTTCAAATAAAACCTTAATGTCAAACCCCAAACTTTCACGAAACAAGAAGGATTTTTCAAAGATGATTTCTCAAACCAGTAAAATGACGAAATCAAACACCACTTACTCCTACAAAGCCACAAAATTTCAGCCCTGACAGCCAGGTCTGGCACAACTCCGCAAAAACTCTTTTATCCTCGGAGAAAGACAAACACAGGAATAAATTGAATGCTTCTTCCCTATAAAACAATCAACAAACTAGGCATTAAAACTGGAAAGGAGCCCAAAAGAAGCGCAACACTAGACTCCTCTTCTTCGTCTTCAACCAAGGAAGACAAACCCACACACCACATACGGAACAATCCGCGAAAATCTAATACCAAACACTTTTCTTTTGGTTTCCATCAACTAAAACCAAGAAAACCAACCAAGAACGACCATAGAACGATAAAGAACATACGAAGGAATCCACCACCAAACTCTTCTATTTGACTCCAGTCAACTACCCGATCTACGATAGAAAGGGTAAGCACTATTCTCCTACAGGGGTTAATAGTTCTTCGGTGATGGCGCTAACCGGCCACACCGTCAAACCTCACCCTTACTATGAACAAAAAGAGGTGACCGAAACCCTTCGGCACCACAACACCACTTTTATCACCACAACAGGAACAATTCAATCATTTATCTCATAGACATAGCAACATGCTTTATCCAATGAAGCATTGATCATTATAGCTTAAATACAACATTTAAGCGTAAAGGAACGATACCCATACCCTTTCCTACTGTGCAACCAGTGTGTGTCAAATTTTAGATTAGTTATACCACTTTTGCAAATTTTAATGTTGCTATCCTATGACAAAATTTTAGTTAAGACCTAAGCCATGTTTCTAAGTTATTCCACATCACATTTTAGTTGTACCCTATAGCATGACACTAAAAAAACGCATTCCAAGGACCTACAGCCCGCTCTGATACCAACTGTAACACCTCGGCATTGAATATGCCTGAATGCTACCAAACATACGCTAAACAACATCTAAATACCACATTTAAACATAAATTCCAGCAAAGGCGCACATGCTAAAAACTGAGATTTCGGCAGCATCTCCTTTGTTTTAACATGAATTGAAGGAGCAACAACAGTAACACAAGTTATATCATAATGGAAAGCATCTAAAACAGCAATAATTAACGACTTAGCAATAATGTAAGTCTAGTTCCAAACATATAATGTCTCCAAGAGTCAAACGAACGAAAAGATTCTTATTTAGCAAAGCTAAGCCTTAAAGCAATGATCATCACACGCAATTTATTATCAGCACTAATTGAATGACTTGTGAAATCAAAAGAGTGAAGCTACGTGTGGAAGTGTGACTATTTCCCTTCCTCGCATGCCAGATTCATGGTACCTAAAAGAAAACAACATAAACACAAGCGTGAGTTCATCACTCAGCAAGCATATTGCAATGGACAACAAGAACAATAACATGGCAATAATGTCTCACATCATGTATATCATCTAATTCATGAACACATAACATTATCATCATCATTACGTATGCAATGCAATGTAATGCTCATGTCTCCTTGGAAACTCATACCGGTATGGTTGAGTACACACCCGTCGGTGTGCACCCTCTCCCCCCTTCCATCCCGAAGATGGAGGGTGCCTACTCCTCGCTTCCAAACACCACGTGGATGGAATCACTATGTAGGACTTACTCAATGGCTCTCCGGATTATTCATATCTTTCTCACCGACCTTCCCGGATTAGTTATGACTTTCTCACCGCCCGGGCCATGTAACATGTCATGTATGCAATTATGCCAACATCATATTTAACTCACATATTAACACATGGCATCATAACATAATAAACATGCTCATCATATCATTGGCAATCATAAAAGTATGGCAAGTGATCATATATCATGTAGTCAATTCCATCTATTCTCAACAAGCAACCTACAAATCGGTATCCATTACAACACACTTGCCTCAACCACGGGCAACGGATTGGCGGGAAGTAGAAGGCACTCCCGGGGTCGCACCACCTTCACATAGGTATCACACACTCACAATCATGTCCACAAAAGCGATGCATAAACACTCATCTACCCCGACATTGCCTTCCAGAAGGCATAACTCGGGTTCTAAGACTCCGAATCAATTAAACGGGTACATCCTCGCGTAGCTTAGGAAATTTCCCAACTTTTTCTAGGTATAGGGAAAGACTGAGTCGGACTCTAAAGTTGTTTAATCTACAAAATACCGTGATCTGTTCCAATCACGTCATAGATTTTAACACACTCGGTAAAACAGCCATAACTTTCAAACGGCTGGGTGGAATTTAAATTTATTTATATCCACGGAAATATAATGAAATTATCTACAACTTCTTCAACGTCCGTATGACCAGATTCGGAATCTAATTTGACGAAAAACCGAACCCTAAGTCGACTGCTCATGCTGCCCGAAACAGAGAACGTGGCAACTTCTAGATCTAATCCAATCTACTCAATTCCAGTACCACCAATTGATCTAAAAACTTGATAAACACCCTTATAACAGTACCTAGACCAACCCCAAGGATTTCCATGGTCATACCTTTGCCCAACACACGAAAAACCAATAGATCTCCTCCCGGTTCGCGCGATCTCCTTCCTCGCTCCAATCCCGCCGGATCTCTTCGTCGCGGAGCGCTCCAACGGATGGATCTTTGAGGTGTGGAGGTGGAGAACTCCCCTAGGAGCAGCAAGGGAGGAGGAGAGGTGGTGGAGAGGTGGTGGAGCAATGGGGAGCAATGGGGGAGGTGGAGGCGCCACAAGAAGGAGGTGGGGAGGTGTGGGGGGGCGGCTAGGACTTGTGGGGGCGCAAGGGCAGGGGTGAACGCCTAAAGGAGCTGGGGGAGGCCCCCAGCCAGGTCTCCTACTCCTATTAGGACTCAAACTCCATCCCACCAAAGCCCACGACCCTTTCCTTTAGGCCCAAACTCCCCCGGAAAGGCCCAAAACCCTGGAAACGGCCCGGAAACGGCCCGGAAACGCTATTAAGCCTCCTATCATATGGTTTTAACCTCCAATACCATATTTCATAAAGTTTTTGACCTTAACATTCACATTAAATAATCTCACACCATTCCGTAGTGTCACATTCTCCCCCCCCTCTTCAAATCAAAGGGAGTTATGGTCCACACGTTAGAACCCACTTAGAAGCCCCTACGACTTGCACCAGCCAGCACTCAGAAGCAAGGAACTAAGGATCAAAGACATACAGCTCTAAAGATAACTCACAATCAAAAACTTGTGAGAACTTTACTCAACATTGAAACACAAAGCACTCAAACAAGGCCTCGGCATGACCCAAGCGATAGGATAAAATCCCAAACAGACCACGCAGGAAAATGGTCTCATACTCCTCGTTCTAAGCATTCCTTGGCACTGAAGTGCCCGATCCCTTTAACTCAGGCTACTCTCCAGAAAAACACGGTACCAACCTCCCTTCTGTGGTTCCTTGTACTCAAGGCAGCGAAGCGAGAGATACAACGCTCTAAGATTACCACAGAGCGAACAACCTACTTTAACAAGGATCCGTAAGACTCGCGTAATGTAAAGCGACCGAACTTTCCTGCGGTTTTACACAACTAGCTTCTTGCCAAAAGACAAATGCACCAATACACTTCAAAAGGAAAAACGATCACTAGCAACCACCAAGTGGTCCACTCAAAATGTAATCAACCCTACCGAGGAACACCTCAACGATACAATTCTCCACGAAGGTTTGCATTGAGTCATACACAACCTTCCACACAAAGGACCACGATAAAGAGCACAATCATTGAGTGAGCTCAACCATAACATGAACCCAAGTGGCCCTCATCCAACACTCAAACCCCAAAGCGTTAAAACCACTTTGGAAAGGATTCGACAACAACCAGAGAGTATTCATTTTAATTTCCTAAGCCAAAACGCAAAAGAAACACAAATCCCTTCACCACAATCAACACCAGAAATTATTCATTCTTTTCTTTTCATACTAGAAAGCAAAGGAAATCTCGTTTCATGACATGAATGCACGTACTTCAAGAGCACTCCGGAATAGTCATATCTCCATATATGACTTTCTCACCGACCTGGCTCAACGACTCTTTTATCATTTAACATCTATACACGATGTCTTGTTTACTTTTCACCATTCATTCATCATATAACAACAATACCGAAAAGTCATTCACAAAAAGACTCTTTCCTCGGTATCACATGATTGAAATACACATAACACTGACAGTTGCGCTAAATCATATAGACTATGACGGCAACAACGTTAACAACAAAACACCACATCGTGTGAAAACCCAACATCCATTTAAAACTAACCTTGCAACACCTCGCAAAAACAAACTCAACCTTTTGGAACAGAACATCGACTCCAAAGTCAAACATCTGCACACACAACCGCCATAAATTTTATCAAAAGAGAGGGAAACTCAATCCCAAAATAAAACTCCTCACTAACCAAATTCACTTATGAAACTTTCATAAAAACCAGACTTGTGAAACATCCGCACACCAGACACATTTTCCAAATGACTCCAACTCTAGCCAAACAGAGTTACACATCAAGGGCTTAACTCAAAAGTTTCCAACACAACCCTTTATGACCATCTGCTTCCTTTTAAAATTAATTCCAAAGATAATTCAGTGCGAATGCGAAAAGGCGCGATCGACTCAAAAACTTTTTGGGTGTAAATCCATACTCATAGCACCAACTAAACAAATTAGCCAAAACCAAATATTTGCACCAATTTCTACGAGTTTTGGGGAAACTCTAAAACACAGCATATGGAACACCTTGATCGAAAACCCTTCAACCAAAAGGGCAAACAACCGACCCAGTTTAAAAGCTTTTGAACACAAGCTCAGCATAAAAAGAACCATCTCTTGTACTCCACTACGCTTTCCATTAAAGACTTCAATAATCACTATTTACTCCCTGAGAAGCCCCAACACAATTAATACCAAAAGCTTCGCAACGAATTCTTCCTCTGGTTACCATTCCTAACACTTTTAATTAGGGTTTATGATGCTTATCAAAAATGCACCCAACCAATACTATATTGACATGATCCCCACAGGTCACTGAATCATAATACGTCTTATTCTCTATTGGAGCATAGTACTTCAACAAATCTTTCAGCCAGATCAACATATAAATTTCATACTTCCTATATATTCACGTCTCGACAACCGAACCTTATTCAGTTAAACAATGACTTCAACATGTAAATATTATCTCCACAGGGAAGAATTCGTAAGTGAGACTCTAAGTTATACTTTCATTAAGGATAAGACCATTTATCATATTAATTATCCAAAGCTCACTCCATCGCAACATGTTAAAATTTTCCTCTATTTTAACCATGGTTTTCCAACGAGTAATCTAAACAGTTACCACCACTACTTAGTCATTAATAACAACAAATGGGCATAATCATCAACCAACAACGTTACTTTTCGCTACTCTATTCAAAGGTGATAACAAAAACTACCACCACACAACATACTCCAACTATTTAAAATAGATTGAATACTAACATTAACACTGCCCTTAACAACATCATTAACATCATGTCTTATGTCTTCTCAATTTATATCAATACTAGCATTGAAGGGACACGACTGCATACTTCCAAATATACTAGTAGTTTGCAACAACGTAAATAGCAACTCTAATCAACTTCCAAATTAAAGTCACTAGGCAACACAATTAAATTTCTTTTACTCCATTAGATTAGTACATCTTTAAACAACCAGCAAAGTTTCTTTAACGGTAACAGCAGTCTACATCATCTTAATGTTTTTAACTAGGCATCAGGGTTTAAAACTTTTAACATTATCAAGGGTCATAAGCACTTTTAAAGAAAAGCAACAGATTATAAGCATGTACTTTAGCACATTCAATCATTCTCGCTAAGAGTAAACTACAACACTAGTAGTCTATTTATTCTCAAGCTAGAGATAACAACCGCATTGAATTGTTTCAACTCAAAAATTAACTTAAAAATGCATCATCCCATAAACCACATTGGTACATGCTACATAATATGCTAAACAGCAATTCTTACTAGGGACAAACGATTTCGGTCAAAAGATTACTTACTTTGTTTGCAACATTTTAGTTTTAAAGCTCATCCCGAGTTCATAAGGAAACTTGACTCTCAAAATTGCAATGAGACAAACCCAAACTTGGTCATGCAAAAGGAATTCTCCAAAACACTTTTCATTCTCAAAGACTCCCATAAAGGAAAATGGTTGAAAGACAATTTTCTTAACGGAAACCATGCGACCAAGTAATCCTTTTCAAATAAAACCTTAATGTCAAACCCCAAACTTTCACGAAACAAGAAGGATTTTTCAAAGATGATTTCTCAAACCAGTAAAATGACGAAATCAAACACCACTTACTCCTACAAAGCCACAGAATTTCAGCCCTGACAGCCAGGTCTGGCACAACTCCGCAAAAACTCTTTTAACCTCGGAGAAAGACAAACACAGGAATAAATTGAATGCTTCTTCCCTATAAAACAATCAACAAACTAGGCATTAAAACTGGAAAGGAGCCCAAAAGAAGCGCAACACTAGACTCCTCTTCTTCGTTTTCAACCAAGGAAGACAAACCCACACACCACATACGGAACAATCCGCGAAAATCTAATACCAAACACTTTTCTTTTGGTTTCCATCAACAAAAACCAAGAAAACCAACCAGGAACGACCATAGAACGATAAAGAACATACGAAGGAATCCACCACCAAACTCTTCTATTTGACTCCAGTCAACTACCCGATCTACGACAGAAAGGGTAAGCACTCTTCTCCTACAGGGGTTAATAGTTCTTCGGTGATGGCGCTAACCGGCCACACCGTCAAACCTCACCCTTACTATGAACAAAAAGAGGTGACCGAAACCCTTCGGCACCACAACACCACTTTTATCACCACAACAGAAACAATTCAATCATTTATCTCATAGACATAGCAACATGCTTTATCCAATGAAGCATTCAACATTATAGCTTAAATACAACATTTAAGCGTAAAGGAACGATACCCATACCCTTTCCTACTGTGCATCCAGTGTGTGTCAAATTTTAGATTAGTTATACCACTTTTTCAAATTTTAATGTTGCTATCCTATGACAAAATTTTAGTTAAGACCTAAGCCATGTTTCTAAGTTATTCCACATCACATTTTAGTTGTACCCTATAGCATGACACTAAAATAAACGCATTCCAAGGACCTACAGCCCGCTCTGATACCAACTGTAACACCTCGGCATTGAATATGCCTGAATGCTACCAAACATAAGCTAAACAACATCTAAATACCACATTTAAACATAAATTCCAGCAAAGGCGCACATGCTAAAAACTGAGATTTCGGCAGCATCTCCTTTGTTTTAACATGAATTGAAGGAGCAACAACAGTAACACAAGTTATATCATAATGGAAAGCATCTAAAACATCAATAATTAGCGACTTAGCAATAATGTAAGTCTAGTTCCAAACATATAATGTCTCCAAGAGTCAAACGAACGAAAAGATTCTCATTTAGCAAAGCTAAGCCTTAAAGCAATGATCATCACACGTAATTTATTATCAACACTAATTGAATGACTTGTGAAATCAAAAGAGTGAAGCTACGTGTGGAAGTGTGACTATTTCCCTTCCTCGCATGCCGGATTCATGGTACCTACAAGAAAACAACATAAACACAAGCGTGAGTTCATCACTCAGCAAGCATATTGCAATGGACAACAAGAACAATAACATGGCAATAATGTCTCACATCATGTATATCATCTAATTCATGAACACATAACATTGTCATCATCATTACGTACGCAATGCAATGCAATGCTCATGTCTCCTTGGAAACTCATACCGGTATGGTTGAGTACACACCCGTCGGTGTGCACCCTCTCCCCCCTTCCATCCCGAAGATGGAGGGTGCCTACTCCTCGCTTCCAAACACCACGTGGATGGAATCACGATGTAGGACTTACTCAATGGCTCTCCGGATTATTCATATCTTTCTCACCGACCTTCCCGGATTAGTTATGACTTTCTCACCGCCCGGGCCATGTAACATATCATGTATGCAATTATGCCAACATCATATTTAACTCACATATTAACACATGGCATCATAACATAATAAACATGCTCATCATATCATTGGCAATCAGAAAAGCATGGCAAGTGATCATATATCATGTAGTCAATTCCATCTATTCTCAACAAGCAACCTACAAATCGGTATCCATTACAACACACTTGCCTCAACCACGGGCAACGGATTGGCGGGAAGTAGAAGGCACTCCCGGGGTCGCACCACCTTCACATAGGTATCACACACTCACAATCATGTCCACAAAACAGTACGCAAACACTCATCTACCCCGACATTGCCTTCCAGAAGGCATAACTCGGGTTCTAAGACTCCGAATCAATTAAACGGGTACATCCTCGCGTAGCTTAGGAAATTTCCCAACTTTTTCTAGGTATAGGGAAAGACTGATTCGGACTCTAAAGTTGTTTAATCTACAAAATACCGTGATCTGTTCCAATCACGTCATAGATTTTAACACACTCGGTAAAACAGACATAACTTTCAAACGGCTGGGCGGAATTTAAATTTCTTTATATCCACGGAAATATAACGAAATTATCTACAACTTCTTCAACTTCCGTATGAACAGATTCGGAATCTAATTTGGCGAAAAACCGAACCCTAAGTCGACTGCTCATGCTGCCCGAAACAGAGAACGTGGCAACTTCTAGATCTAATCCAATCTACTCAATTCCAGTACCACCAATTGATCTAAAAACTTGGTAAACACCCTTATAACAGTACCTAGACCAACCCCAAGGATTTGCATGGCCATACCTTTGCCCAACACACGAAAACCCAATAGATCTCCTCCCGGTTCGCGCGATCTCCTTCCTCGCTCCAATCCCGCCGGATCTCTTCGTCGCGGAGCGCTCCAACGGATGGATCTTTGAGGTGTGGAGGTGGAGAACTCCCCTAGGAGCAGCAAGGGAGGAGGAGAGGTGGTGGAGAGGTGGTGGAGCAATGGGGAGCAATGGGGGAGGTGGAGGCGCCACAAGGAGGAGGTGGGGAGGTGTGGGGGGCGGCTAGGACTTGTGGGGGCGCAAGGGCAGCGGGTGAACACCTAAAGGAGCTGGGGGAGGCCCCCAACCAGGTCTCCTACTCCTATTAGGACTCAAACTCCATCCCACCAAAGCCCACGACCCTTTCCTTTAGGCCCAAACTCCCCCGGAAAGGCCCAAAACCCCGGAAACGGCCCGAAAACGGCCCGAAAACGCTATTAAGCCTCCTATCATATGGTTTTAACCTCCAATACCATATTTCGTAAAGTTTTTGACCTTAACATTCACATTAAATAATCTCACACCATTCCGTAGTGTCACATTCTCCCCCCCCCTCTTCAAATCAAAGGGAGTTATGGTCCACACGTCAGAACCCACTTAGAAGCCCCTACGACTTGCACCAGCCAGCACTCAGAGGCAAGGAGCTAAGGATCAAAGACATACAGCTCTAAAGATAACTCACAATCAAAAACTTGTGAGAACTTTACTCAACATTGAAACACAAAGCACTCAAACAAGGCCTCGGCATGACCCAAGCGATAGGATAAAATCCCAAATAGACCACACAGGAAAACGGTCTCATACTCCTCGTTCTAAGCATTCCTTGGCACAGAAGTGCCCGATCCCTTTAACTCAGGCTACTCTCCAGAAAAACACAGTACCAACCTCCCTTCTGTGGTTCCTTGTACTCAAGACGACGCGAAGCAGGAGAGATACAACGCTCTAAGATTACCACAGAACGAACAACCTACTTTAACAAGGATCCGTAAGACTCGCGTAACAGAAACGACCGAACTTTCCCCTGCGGTTTGACACAACTAGCTTCTTGCCCAACGACAAAAGCACCAATACACTTCAAAAGGAAAAACGATCACTAGCAACCACCAAGTGGTCCACTCAAAATGTAATCAACCCTACCGAGGAACACCTCAACGATACAATTCTCCACGAAGGTTTGCATTGAGTCATACACAACCTTCCACACAAAGGACCATGATAAAGAGCACAATCATTGAGTGAGCTCAACCATAACATGAACCCAAGTGGCCCTCATCCAACACTCAAACCCCAAAGCGTTAAAACCACTTTGGAAAGGATTCGACAACAACCAGAGAGTATTCATTTTAATTTCCTAAGCCAAAACGCAAAAGAAACACAAATTCCTTCACCACAATCAACACCAGAAATTATTCATTCTTTTCTTTTCATACTAGAAAGCAAAGGAAATCTCGTTTCATGACATGAATGCACATACTTCAAGAGCACTCCGGAATAGTCATATCTCCATATATGACTTTCTCACCGACCTGGCTCAACGACTCTTTTATCATTTAACATCTATACATGATGTCTTGTTTACTTTTCACCATTCATTCATCATATAACAACAATACCGAAAAGTCATTCACAAAAAGACTTCTTCCTCGGTATCACATGATTGAAATACACATAACACTGACAGTTGCGCTAAATCATATAGACTATGACGGCAACAACGTTAACAACAAAACACCACATCGTGTGAAAACCCAACATCCATTTAGAACTAACCTTGCAACACCTCGCAAAAACAAACTCAACCTTTTGGAACAGAACATCGACTCCAAAGTAAAACATCTGCACACACAACCGCCATAAATTTTATCAAAAGAGAGGGAAACTCAATCCCAAAATAAAACTCCTCACTAACCAAATTCACTTATGAAACTTTCATAAAAACCAGACTTGTGAAACATCCGCACACCAGACACATTTTCCAAATGACTCCAACTCTAGCCAAACAGAGTTACACATCAAGGGCTTAACTCAAAAGTTTCCAACACAACCCTTTATGACCATCTGCTTCCTTTTAAAATTAATTCCAAAGATAATTCAGTGCAAATGCGAAAAGGCGCGATCGACTCAAAAACTTTTGGGGTGTAAATCCATACTCATAGCACCAACTAAACAAATTAGCCAAAACCAAATATTTGCACCAATTTCTACGAGTTTTGGGGAAACTCTAAAACACAGCATATGGAACACCTTGATCGAAAACCCTTCAACCAAAAGGGCAAACAACCGACCCAGTTTAAAAGCTTTTGAACACAAGCTCAGCATAAAAAGAACCATCTCTAGTACTCCACTACGCTTTCCATTAAAGACTTCAATAATCACTATTTACTCCCTGAGAAGCCCCAACACAATTAATACCAAAAGCTTCGCAACGAATTCTTCCTCTGGTTACCATTCCTAACACTTTTAATTAGGGTTTATGATGCTTATCAAAAATGCACCCAACCAATACTATATTGACATGATCCCCACAGATCACTGAATCATAATACGTCTTATTCTCTATTGGAGCATAGTACTTCAACAAATCTTTCAGCAAGATCAACATATAAATTTCATACTTCCTATATATTCACGTCTCGACAATCGAACCTTATTCAGTTAAACAACGACTTCAACATGTAAATATTATCTCCACAGGGAAGAATTCGTAAGTGAGACTCTAAGTTATACTTTCATTGAGGATAAGACCATTTATCATATTAATTATCCAAAGCTCACTCCATCGCAACATGTTAAAATTTTCCTCAATTTTAACCATGGTTTTCCAACGAGTAATCTAAACAGTTACCACCACTACTTAGTCATTAATAACAACAAATGGGCATAATCATCAACCAACAACGTTACTTTTCGCTACTCTATTCAAAGGTGATAACAAAAACTACCACCACACAACATACTCCAACTATTTAAAATAGATTGAATACTAACATTAACACTGCCCTTAACAACATCATTAACATCATGTCTTATGTCTTCTCAATTTATATCAATACTAGCATTGAAGGGACACGACTGCATACTTCCAAATATACTAGTAGTTTGCAACAACGTAAATAGCAACTCTAATCAACTTCCAAATTAAAGTCACTAGGCAACACAATTAAATTCCTGTTTTACTCCATTAGATTAGTACATCTTTAAACAACCAGCAAAGTTTCTTTAACGGTAACAGCAGTCTACATCATCTTAATGTTTTTAACTAGGCATCAGGGTTTAAAACTTTTAACATTATCAAGGGTCATAAGCACTTTTAAAGAAAAGCAACAGATTATAAGCATGTACTTTAGCACATTCAATCATTCTCGCTAAGAGTAAACTACAACACTAGTAGTCTATTTATTCTCAAGCTAGAGATAACAACCGCATTGAATTGTTTCAACTCAAAAATGAACTTAACAATGCATCATCCCATAAACCACATTGGTACATGCTACATAATATGCTAAACAACAATTCTTACTAGGGACAAACGATTTCGATCAAAAGATTACTTACTTTGTTTGCAACATTTTAGTTTTAAAGCTCATCCCGAGTTCATAAGGAAACTTGACTCTCAAAATTGCAATGAGACAAACCCAAACTTGGTCATGCAAAAGGAATTCTCCAAAACAGTTTTCATTCTCAAAGACTCCCATAAAGGAAAATGGTTGAAAGACAATTTTCTTAACAGAAACCATGCGACCAAGTAATCCATTTCAAATAAAACCTTAATGTCAAACCCCAAACTTTCACGAAACAAGAAGGATTTTTCAAAGATGATTTCTCAAACCAGTAAAATGACGAAATCAAACACCACTTACTCCTACAAAGCCACAGAATTTCAGCCCTGACAGCTAGGTCTGGCACAACTCCGCAAAAAACTCTTTTAACCTTGGAGAAAGACAAACACAGGAATAAATTGAATGCTTCTTCCCTATAAAACAATCAACAAACTAGGCATTAAAACTGGAAAGGCGCCCAAAAGAAGCGCAACACTAGACTCCTCTTCTTCGTCTTCAACCAAGGAAGACAAACCCACACACCACAAACGGAACAATCCGCGAAAATCTAATACCAAACACTTTTCTTTTGGTTTCCATCAACTAAAACCAAGAATACCAACCAAGAACGACCATAGAACGATAAAGAACATACGAAGGAATCCACCACCAAACTCTTCTATTTGACTCCAGCCAACTACCCGATCTACGACAGAAAGGGTAAGCACTCTTCTCCTACAGGGGTTAATAGTTCTTCGGTGATGGCGCTAACCGGCCACACCGTCAAACCACACCCTTACTATTAACAAAAGTGGTGACCGAAACCCTTCGGCACCACAACCCCACTTTATCACCACAACAGGCACAATTCAATCATTTATGTCATAGACATAGCAACATAGATTATCAAATGAAGAATTCAACATTATAGCTTAAATACAACATTTAAGCGTAAAGGAACGATACACATACCCTTTCCTACTGTGCATCTAGTGTGTGTCAAATTTTAGATTAGTTATACCACTTTTGCAAGTTTTAATGTTGCTATCCTATAACAAAATTTTAGTTAAGACCTAAGCCATGTTTCTAAGTTTTTCCACATCACATTTTAGTTGTACCCTATAGCATGACACTAAAAAAAACGCATTCCAAGGACCTACAGCCCGCTCTGATACCAACTGTAACACCCGGCATTGAATATGCCTGATGCTACCAAACGTAAGCTAAACAACATCTAAATACCACATTTAAACATAAATTCCAGCAAAGGCGCACATGCTAAAAACCGAGATTTCGGCAACATCTCCTTTTGTTTTAACATGAATTGAAGGAGCAACAACAGTAACACAAGTTATATCATAATGGAAAGCATCTAAAACAGCAATAATTAACGACTTAGCAATAATGTAAGTCTAGTTCCAAACATATAATGTCTCCAAGAGTCAAACGAACGAAAAGATTCTCATTTAGCAAAGCTAAGCCTTAAAGCAATGATCATCACACGCAATTTATTATCAACACTAATTGAATGACTTGTGAAATCAAAAGAGTGAAGCTACGTGTGGAAGTGTGACTATTTCCCTTCCTCGCATGCCGGATTCATGGTACCTAAAAGAAAACAACATAAACACAAGCGTGAGTTCATCACTCAGCAAGCATATTGCAATGGACAACAAGAACAATAACATGGCAATAATGTCTCACATCATGTATATCATCTCATTCATGAACACATAATATTATCATCATCATTACGTATGCAATGCAATGCAATGCTCATGTCTCCTTGGAAACTCATACCGGTATGGTTGAGTACACACCCGTCGGTGTGCACCCTCTCCCCCCTTCCATCCCGAAGATGGAGGGTGCCTACTCCTCGCTTCCAAACACCACGTGGATGGAATCACGATGTAGGACTTACTCAATGGCTCTCCGGATTATTCATATCTTTCTCACCGACCTTCCCGGATTAGTTATGACTTTCTCACCGCCCGGGCCATGTAACATGTTATGTATGCAGTTATGCCAACATCATATTTAACTCACATATTAACACATGGCATCATAACATAATAAACATGCTCATCATATCATTGGCAATAATAAAAGCATGGCAAGTGATCATATATCATGTAGTCAATTCCATCTATTCTCAACAAGCAACCTACAAATCGGTATCCATTACAACACACTTGCCTCAACCACGGGCAAAGGATTGGCGGGAAGTAGAAGGCACTCCCGGGGTCGCACCACCTTCACATAGGTATCAGACACTCACAATCATGTCCATAAAACAGTATGCAAACCCTCATCTACCTCGACATTGCCTTCCAGAAGGCATAACTCGGGTTCTAAGACTCCGAATCAATTAAACGGGTACATCCTCACGTAGCTTAGGAAATTTCCCAACTTTTTCTAGGTATAGGGAATGACTGATTCGGACTCTAAAGTTGTTCAATCTACAAAATACTGTTCCAATCACGTCACAGATTTTAACACACTCGGTAAAACAGCCATAACATTCAAACGGCTGGGTGGAATTTAAATTTTTTTATATCCACGGAAAGATAACGAAATTATCTACAACTTCTTCAACGTCCGTACGATCAGATTCGGAATCTAATTTGGCGAAAAACCAAACCCTAGGTCGACTGCTCATGCTGCCCGAAACAGAGAACGTGGCAACTTCTAGATCTAATCCAATCTACTCAATTCCAGTACCACCAATTGATCTAAAAACTTGATAAACACCCTTATAACAGTACCTAGACCAACCCCAAGGATTTCCATGGCCATACCTTTGCCCAACGCACGAAAACCCAATAGATCTCCTCCCGGTTCGCGCGATCTCCTTCCTCGCTCCAATCCCGCCGGATCTCCTCGTCGCGGAGCGCTCCAACGGATGGATCTTTGAGGTGTGGAGGTGGAGAACTCCCATAGGGGCAGCAAGGGAGGAGGAGAGGTGGTGGAGCAATGGGGAGCAATGGGGAGCAATGGGGGAGGTGGAGGCGCCACAAGGAGGAGGTGGGGAGGTGTGGGGGGGCGGCTAGGACTTGTCGGGGCGCAAGGGCAGGGGGTGAACGCCTAAAGGAGCTGGGGGAGGCCCCCAACTAGGTCTCCTACTCCTATTAGGACTCAAACTCCATCCCACCAAAGCCCACGACCCTTTCCTTTAGGCCCAAACTCCCAGGAAAGGCCCAAAACCCCGAAAACGGCCCGGAAACGCTATTAAGCCTCCTATCATATGGTTTTAACCTCCAATACCATATTTCATAAAGTTTTTGACCTTAACATTCATATTAAATAATCTCACACCATTCTGTAGTGTCACAAGGGGGCATTATCTTGCGACTGAGTGCGTCGGCCACCACATTTGCCTTCCCCGGATGATACTGGATTGTGAGGTCATAATCCTTTATCAACTCTAGCCACCTCCTCTGCCTCAAGTTCAAATCTTTTTGAGTAAAAATGTACTTGAGGCTCTTGTGATCAGTGAAAATATCACAAGACTCACCGTACAGGTAATGCCTCCATATCTTCAATGCAAACACCACGGCGGCTAGCTCAAGATCATGTGTGGGATAGTTCTCCTCATGCTTTTTCAGCTGTCTCAACGCATAAGAAATCACCTTGCCATCTTGCATGAGCACACAACCAAGTATCAACCGAGAAGCATCAGAATAAACAGTGAAGCGCTTCCCCGGCTCGGGAAGGGTAAGAACAGGAGCAGTCACTAACTTCTCCTTCAAAGTGCAGAAACTGTGCTCACATTCTGCAGTCCACTGAAATTTCATCCCCTTCTGAGTCAGCTGCGAAAGTGGGTTGGGAATGATAGAGAAATCCTGCACAAAACGCCGGTAGTAGCCAGCCAACCCAAGGAAACTACGCACCTCTTTGACATTGGAAGGCCTCTTCCAATCCAAAACTGCTGAGACTTTGCTAGGATATATAGATATCCCCTCTGGATTGATGACGTGGCCAAGAAAACCCACTTCTGAAATCCAGAACTAGCACTTTTTCAGCTTAGCAAAGAACTAATTCTCCCTCAAGGTGCTCAGCACAAGCCTCAAATGCCGCTCATGCTCCTCTTCTGATTTAGAGTAAACCAGAATGTCATCGATGAACACTACCACAAACTCATCAAGGTACTTGTGTAGCATACTGTTCATCGCCTCCATAAAGACAGCAGGAGCATTAGTTAGTCCAAAAGACATAACTTTAAATTCATAATGCCCATACCTAGTGGAGAAAACAGTCTTCTCAATGTCCTGCTCCCTCACACGAATCTGATTATATCCCGACTGAAGATCAATCTTAGAGAACACCTTTGCTCCCTTCAGTTGGTCAAACAGATCCTCGATGCGAGGCAAAGGATACTTGTTCTTGATTGTCACTTGATTAAGAGCACGATAATCAATGCACATACGCCAACTTCCATCTTTCTTCGAAACGAAGAGGACGGGTGCTCCCCATGGCGAAACGCTATGCCGAATAAATCCCTTGGCCAACAGATCCTCCAACTGCTTCTTCAACTCGTCTTGAAAAGGACGAGCCAAGCGGTATGGAGAGATAGAAATAGGTTGAGTACCAGGAACAAGATCTATACGAAACTTCACATTCCTCACGGGAGGTAAACCTGGAAATTCGTCAGGTAACACATCAACAAACTCCTTCACTACAGGAATCTCCTCAATGGAAACTGAAGAAGATGGCTTTTCTGACAAAGCCATGCGGAAACCCAATTGCCTCAAACGGCGACTAGAAAATAGACTAGTCAAAGCAAAGACGGAGCTGGAAGGTATACCACCCTGAAAGGTCAACTCTACCCCTGACGGGGCCTGCAAGGCAACTGTCTTCCAGAAACAACAGATCTTAGCACGGTACTGATGCAGCCAGTCCATGCCCAAAATAACATCAAAAGGAGCCAACTAGATCACCATAAGATTGGCAAAGAAAACCTCATCATCAATGGCGATGGTACAACCAGGGCAAACCAAAGAACTAGCAATCAAACCCCCAGGAGAACTGACTAGCACAGACTCAGAAATCCGCTGAACTCCCAACTTAGCTCTACTAGCAAACTCAGACGACACAAAGGAATAGGATGCTCCAGAATAAAACAGAACAAAGGCATCAACGGAATCCACAAGCAGAGTACCTGAAACCACCTCTGGATGCCCGGCTGACTCGGCGGTCGGCAAAGCGTACACTCCTGGTGGCGCCGAGACAGTAGGAGCTCTGACTCCCGGCTGATGCCGCAACAAAGCTGGGGGCGAAGGAGGCAACTCAGGAGGAGCAGACGGCTGCGGGCACCAGTAAGCCGCTGGTGGCGCCCACGCAAAGGGCAGCTGAGAAACAGGAGCAGCCATCATGTGCACTGATCCTCTGGAAGACGCCGCTGGAGTGGGAGGAGAAGGCACTGTCTCCCACTTGATGATGCTACCGGGATTCATCCGGTAGATTCGTCCCATGTGGCCGGGCTTGCCACAGTGGTTGCAACTCCTGGTCCAACCACACTCTGAAGCACGGTGCTCACCACCGCACTTGAAGCACTTCATGCCCTGCCCGGGCACAGGACGAACAGCCGCTCGCGAGGAAGATGACTGAGGCGGCCCCACCTTGGCCCCTAAGGAGGAGGCCTGTCCTCCCTTGAACTTCTTGAAGGTGGGTCGCTGAGAAGAGCCACCTCCTCCACCAAAGGTCCTCTTCTGGCCCCCGCTTGGGGCCGCAGGAACCCCTGGACCACCCGGGTTTTGCTTATCCCGGGAGAGCTCCAGCTCAAGCTCCATGCCCTTCGCCTGCTCCACCACAGAGAAGAAGTCACGAGGGACAGTCGCCCCTATGACAACTCTGAACTCCTAGTTGAGGCCCCTACGGAACCTCCTTGCCTTCTCCCGATCATCGGCTGCCACAGCCGGTACGAAGCGCACCACGCTGTTGAACTCCACCTCATACTCTGCCACCGACCTCTTTCCCTGGGAAAGAGTCGTCAGAGTATGCTCCATCCGCTCAAGGAAAGACTCTGGGTAGAACTTGGCTCGGAAGCGAGCCACAAAGTCCTCCCAGGTGATTGGACCAAGATCGGGGGCTCTAGCAGCCAGAACCCCCTCCCACCAGATATCAGCTTGGCCCTTCAGCTGAAAGGCCACAAAGCGAGCCCTCTGGACCGAGGTCAACTCTAGGACCCCAAACTGCCTCTCCATGTACCGCAGCCAATCTACGGACTGGATCGGCGTGCCCGCTCCGTCAAAAGTGTCAAGACGGAGGGACATCCACACCCGGAGACTCATCCTCGGCTTCGGCACAGCGGGGGCAACAACTGGGGCCACTGCAGGGGGAGGCACAACAGCAGGGGCTGCCCACAACTACTAGCGCAGCTCCTGAATCTCCCTCTGCAGAGCCTGAACTAAATCTTCATTGGCGGCGGGTACACCCGCCCCTGACTGTGCAGCTGGAAGCTCCTCCTGAGCTGGCCCGCGAGCATTGAGCGAAACGCTACCCTCAGCAATAGACTCCGCAACTCCCTGGGAGCCTCACCCCTGCCCTCCACGGCCACGGCATCCACGGCCTCTACCCCTCGGCATGGCTGCTTCAGACAGACAACCATCCAAACACATAATCATAAACACAACATCATACAATCAAGAACATAGATCAAACATCATCATAGCATAGTATTCATCAAATAATTAAGCGCAATGCAATGATGAACCAAAACCCCAACCTATTGTGCAACCAAGTGTGTCAGATTTTAGATTAGTTATACCACTTTTGCAAGTTTTAATGTTGCTATCCTATAACAAAGTTTTAGTTAGAACCTAAACCATGTTTCTAAGTTATTCCACATCATATTTTAGTTGCAACTTAAGGCATGACACTAGAAATACATAATCCAAGGACCTACAGCCCGCTCTGATACCAACTGTAACACCCCGGCATTTAATATGCCTGAATGCTACCAAACAAAAGCTAAACAACATCTAAATACCACATCTAACATAAAATTCCAGCAAAGGCGCATAGGCTAAAAACCGAGATTTCGGCAGCACCTCCTTTGTTTTAACATGAATTTAAGGAGCAACAACAGTATAGCATTATAAGGCAATATGAGAGACATCTAAAACAGCAATAAATAGAGTCTTAACGACAATATAAGACTATCATCAAGCACTTAAAGTCTCCAAGTGTCAAACGAACAATAAAACTCTCATAAACAAAGCTAAGCCTTAAATCAATGATCATCACACGCAATTTATTATCAAACTAATAGAATGACTTGGGGAATCAATATGGTGAAGCTACGTGTGGGCGTGTGACTATTCCCCTTTCCCGCATAACGTTCTCATGGTACCTAAAACAACAAGAAAACACAAGTGTGAGTTCAAATCTCAGCAAGCATATTGCAATGGACAACAATAACAATATCATGGCAATAACATCTCCCATCATGTATATCATCTCATTCATGAACACTTAACAATATCATCATCATTATGTATGCAATGTAATGCAATGCTCATGTCTCCTTGGAAACTCATACCGGTATGGTTGAGTACACACCCGTCGGTGTGCACCCTCTTCCCCCCTTCCATCCCGAAGATGGAGGGTGCCTACTCCTAGCTTCCAAACACCTCGTGGATGGAATCACGATGTAGGACTTACTAGATGGCTCTCCGGATTAGTCATATCTTTCTCTCCGGCCTTCCCGGATTAGTTATGACTTTCTCACCGCCCGGGTCATGTAACATGTCATGTATGCAATTATGCCAACATCATATTTATCTCACATATTAACACATGGCATCATAACATACTAAACATGCTCATCATATCATTGGAAATCATTAAAGCAAGGCAAGTGATCAAATATCAAGTAGTCAATTCCATCTATACTCAACAAGCAACCTATAAATTGCTATCCATCACAACACACTTGCCTCAACCACGGGCAACGGATTGGCGGGAAGTAGAGGGCACTCCCAGGGTCGCACCACCTGCACATAGGTACCACACGCTCACAAACACAACCACAAAACAGTATGCAAACCCTCATCTACCCTGACATTACCATCTACTCGCAAAACCTAAAAACAGAGGTTCTGTCCCGGCGGGACAGCAGCCTTGCAAAAGGCATAACTTGGGTTCTGGGACTCCGAATCAATTAAACGAGTATATCCTCGCGTAGCTTAGGAAATTTTCCAACTTTCTCTAGGTATATGGAAAGACTGATTCGGACTCTAAAGTCGTCTAATCTACAGATTACCGTGATCTGTTCCAATTACATCACAGATTTTAACACGCTCGGTAAAACAGCCAAAACATTCAAACGGCTGGGCAAAATTTAACTTTCTTTATATCCACAGAAATATAATTAAATTATCTACAACTTCTTTAACATCTGTACGGACAAACTCGGATTCTAAATCGACGAAAACTCGAACCCTAGCCCGACTGCTCATGCTGTCCCAAAACAGTACGTGGCAACATCTAGATCTAATCCAAATTACTCCAATCCAGCACCACCAATTGATCTAAAAACTTCATAAACACCCTAAGAACAGTACCTAGATCAACCCCAAGGATCCCCATGATCATACCTTTGCCCGACGCACGAAAACTCCAATGGATCTCCTCGCTCCTTGCTCCACGCTTCTCGCTCCTCGCTCCTCGCTCCTCGAATGGATTCACGAGGATGCAGGGGTGGGGAGGCCACCCTAGGGCAGAAAGGGGATGGAGGATAGGTGGTGGGGAGGTGGAGAGGTAGAGAGGGCATGGGGCAAGGGGCGCACGGCCAATGGGGGAAGGGGGGTGCGGCTAGGGGTTAGGGGATGGTGTGGGGGTGCAATAGAGGGGGGGGGCGCACATAAGGCAGGGAGGCCCTCCTATCAGCCCTCAACAAGGATTCCTAGTCCTAGAAGGACTCTTAATCCATCCCACCAAAGCCCACAACCCTCTCTTTAAGGCCCAAAATCCCCCGGAAAAGCCCAAAACCCCGGAAACGGCCCGGAAACGTTAAAAACCTCCAAACCCTATGGTTTTAACCTTATTTCCACATCTCATACTGCTTTTGACCATATCAAGCACGTTAAATAAAGTTACAACACTCCGTGGTGTCACACATAGTGGGTTGTGTTGGAAACTCTTAATTTGTAACTCTTTTTTGGCTAGAGTTGGAGTTGTTTTGAAAATGTGTGTGATGTTTGCGAGTGCTTCAAAAAGGTGGATTTTATGAAAGTTTTACAAAGTGATTTTGTTAGTGAGGTGTTCCCGTTTTGGGAATGAGTTTTCCTCTCCTTGAGGAAGTTTGTGAAGGTTGTGGGAGCAGATGTTCGACTTGAAATTTTGATGTTCTCTTCCAAAATGTTGAATTTGGATGAAATGCAATGTTTTGCAAGTTCAGTTTTCAATTGATGTGGGTTCTTTTACGACGTGGTGTTTTACTGTCAACTATGCTGCCGTCATAGTCTATATGAATTTCCGCAACTTTTGATATTAATTATGTTTCCATCTTTTGATACCGAGGTAGAAGTCATTTGGTGAATGACTATTCGGTACCATTGTCACATGATGAATGAAGGGTGAAAAAGGAAAACGAGACATTGTTTATGCACAATTAATCATAAAGGAGTCGACAAGCCAGGTCGGTGAGAAAGTCATATAAGGATATATGACTAATCCGGAGTGCTCTTGAAAAGTGTGCATGCATGTCATGAATCGAGATGTCCATTTCTTTCTAGTATGAAAAGAAAGAATGACGAAATTATGGTATTTTGGTTGTGGTGTAGGGGATTTATGCTTCCTTTGCGATTTGGCTTGGATGTTGCCGAATTCTTTCCAAAATGGTTGTTAACGCTTTGGGTTTGAGTTGTCGTGTGTACACTTGGGCTTGATAGCTAAGTGTTTTTGTGTGAGGGCGAGACCCTCTTAAGAAAGGAACCAATTGTGGTTTGGTAAGGTTTTACGATCCTAGCTTTGGGCTAGGTGTAGAACCTTAGTGGTATAAGAGTGGTTTGTGATGGAGGTTGATGATGTATGGGTTTAACCTTTACTAAGAGTAGCGATGGGTGGAAGTGAAGTTGACGGTAAATCGGTGATAATTGTCCAGCCGTGAGCAATTGTCTTCACTAGTTGTTTTTGGGTTTGAGTCTTGCCGGGGAGAGGATGGAATGAAATGTTAGTATGATCGTGTATCAGAAGGGCAAGTGTGCCTTATTGAGTTATTCCCCTCGATGGAAATTTTCGGGAATGTAGAGAGGTCGTTAAAGGAATTGTGACTTGCTTTGATTATGTCATGCTGAGTTTAATGGAGTGTGGTAGTCAGGTTGGTGTGATAGAAGTGTGAAGTGTTTATCGTGAGGATTCGAGCGTTTTGGGTTGATGGAGCCCTTTGTGGTTGGAACGCAGATTCTGTTTGGGAATTGAAGTGAAGGTCGATTTGTGAGAGGTTGCCCCTTAGTTGAGCTTGATCATTACTTTTCTCGCCAAGTGTTGGTTTTGAGAACTCGCTTGTTGTTTGTTCCGGTTTGAGGTTTCGTGCGGTTGTTTTGTGCTGCAGAGAAGTCTTTTGTCCCTTGGGGATTTTGTTGTTGATTTTTGGCGTCCTTCGGATTCGAGGTCGAATCCTATTGTAGGGGGGAAGACTGTGACACTACGGCATGGTGTGACATTATAAAATGTGAAATTAGAGAATAAAACCTTTCGGCTTGAGGTTTACTCGCGTTTTTGGGCCTTTTGAAGTGTTGTGACACCACGGAGTGTTGTAACCTTATAAATGGTGCATGATGAGGCCAAAAACATTATAAAATGTGAAATTTAAGGTTAAAACTATACGCTGTGAGGTTTATTCGCATTTCCGGGCTGTTTTCGGGAGTTTGGGCCTCTCCGGGGGAGTTAGGGCCCAAGGGGGATGAGCCGTGGGCCTTGGTGGGAGGTGTTTTGGGCCCATGAGGGAGGGAGAGGCAGGCTATACTTCCTTGGGCGCCTCCACCCTGCCCCCATGCGCCCCTAACCCTAGCCGCCACCCTTCCTCCTCCTCCCTCCACCTCCTAGCCGCCCTCATCTCCTTCCCCATGCACCTCCACCTCCTCTCCTCTCCTCTCCACCACCTCTCCTCCACCCCCTTGCTGCCCTAGGGTAGCCTCCCCACCCCTGCACCTCGAGGATCCATCCATTGGAAGCGAGGAGCGAGGAGCGTGGAGCGAGGAGCGATCCGGGAGGAGTTTCGTTGGAATTTCGGTCGTCGGGCGCAGGTGGTGCGACCCCGGGAGTGCCTTCTACTTCCCGCCAATCCGTTGCCCGTGGTTGAGGTACCATGAAACCAGCATGCGGGAAAAAGGGTTTAGCTCCACATCTACACGTAGCTCCACACAAATTAGACAGTGTTATCATTTGGAGTCATGATAATGAAAGTATTGCCATGGAACTTGGAGAATTGCTTAACTGTGTGCTCGGTCTTACTATTTGATTCGTTTAGCTCATGAAGTAGTTGAATGCTTTATCCTGGACTTATATTGTTGCTATGTCATATGTTATTGCTATTTTAGAAGCTTTCCATTATGATATAACTTGTGATACTCTGTTGATGCTCCGAATCATGGAAAAACAAAGGAGATGCTGCCGAAATTTTCGGTATTAGCATTTGTTCCTTTGCTGTAATTTACTTGTAATTGTGGTATTTAGAGGTTGCTTAGTCTATGTTTGGTAGCATTCGGGCATATTAAATGCCGGGGTGTTACAAAGACACAACACTCCATGACTACCAACTGCTTGAACAATCGGCTAACACCTTGCAAAAGATTGACCTTTTACAAAAGACCAATACCCACCACTACCACCGAAGGAAAAACCTACTTTATAACCAGGGTCCTTAAAACCCGCAAAAACAATATCAACCGAGAAATCCACATCGGTTGACACAACTCGCTCAGAGCTCGGCGAGAAAAGATCCAATACACTTCAAAAAGGAAAAGCAATTACTCGCAACCACCAAGTGGTCCACTAATAATTTAATCAACCCTACCGAGGGACACATCAATGACACAAGTCTCCAAGAAGGTTTGAATTGAGTCCTACACAACCTTCCTTTATTCTTCACTTCCAAACTAGTTACGATCAACCACTAGCAACGCCTAATATCTTAGGTCATTACAAACCCACACTAGATTCCTTTTTCTAAGAAGGTTTAGCCCTCGCATTCTTCCTTTGAAAGAATCGGAACAAGGGTACAATCATTGAGTAAGCTCAACCAAGACCCATGAACCCAAAATGATCCACATCCAACAACTCGAACTCCAAGGCGCTAAAAGCCACATTTGAAAGAGTGGAGTTCGGCAACAACCAAAGAGTACTCATGTCATTTTTCTAAGCCAAATCGCAAAGAAAACTCAAACCTCTAACACCACAGCCAAAACACCACAAATTATTCATTCTTTCTTTTCATACTAGGAAGAAATGGAAATGTCGATACATGACAAGAATGCACACTTTTCAAGAGCACTCCGGATTATTCATATATCCATATATGACTTTCTCACCGACCTGGCTCACCGACTCATTTATCATTGAACATTTATAAACGATGCCATGCTTCGTTTTCACCATTCACTCATCATGTAACAACAATACCGAAAAGTCATTCACTAAAAGACTTCTTCCTCGGTATCACATGATTGAAACACACATAACATTGATGGTTGCGCTAAATCATATAGACTATGACTGCAACACCGTTAGCTGGAACACACCATGTCATGTCAGAACCCACCATTTCTCGAAAGCTAAACTTACAAAACCTCACATTTTAACCAAAATCAGCATTTTGGAAAAGAACATCGACTCCAAAGTTAAACATCAGCACACACAACCGCCACAAATGTTCTCAACAAGAAAGGGAAACTCATTTCCATGAAGGGAACACTTCACTAACAAAATCACTGATGAAACATTCATAAAATCCACCCTTTTGAAACACTTGCAAACACCACACACATTTTCCAAATAACTCCAATTCTAGCCAAAAAGAGTGACAAATTAAATCCCAAGAAACTCCAACACAACCCACTATGTCCAACTGCTTCCTTTAAAATTTATTCCCAAAGAAAATTCAGGGCGAACGTGAAGGAGCGCGATCCACTTAAAACTTTTGGGTGTCAATCCACACTCATAGCACAACTAAACAAATGGGCCAAACCCAAAGATCAGCACCAATCCCTACGAGTTTAGGGGAACTCTGACACACAACATAAAAAAAACGCCTTGATTGAAAGCATTTGACCAAGATAGCAAACAACCAAATTAGTCCAAAAGGTTTTAAACACAAGCTCAGCATGAAACCCTATACTTATCTTTTAAAAATTCAATATTCACTATTTACTCATCGAGAAACCCCTCAGGTTACAACAAGAGCTACAAAACAAATTCTTGCTCTTATTACCTTTCCCAATACTTATAAATAGAGTTTATGATGCTTATCCAAAGACATCCAACGAAGACTACGTCAACAAGATCCCCACGGACCAACATATCATATAACATCATATTCTAGATTGAAACAAATGCTCCAACAAATCTTTCAGCATGATCAACCAATGAATTTCATACCACCAATATGTAAACATCTCGACAATCGAAACTTATTCAGTTAACAAGCGACTTCAACCTGTAAATATTATCTCCACAGGGAAGAATTCGTAAGTGAGATTAAGTTATACTTTCATTAAGGATAAAATCATTCATCATGTTAATTATCCAAAGCTCACTCCATCGCATCATGTTAAAATTTTCCTCTACTTTAACCATGGTTTTCCAACGAGTAATATAAACAGTTACCACCACTACTTAGTCATCAATAACAACAAATGGTCATAATCATCAACCAACAACATTACTTTTAGCTACCCTATACATAGGTGATAACAAAATTACCACCACACAACATACTCCAACTATTTAAAATAGATTGAATACTAGCATTAACACTGCCCTTAACAACATCATTAACAATAAGTCGTATGTTTTCTCAATTGATATCAATAATAGCATTGTAAAGACACAACTGCATACTTCCAAATATACTAGTAGGTTGCAACAACATAAATAACAACTCTAATCAACTTCCAAATTAAAGCCACTAGTCAACATGATTAAATTTCTCTATTAACCCGTTAGATTAGAACATCTTTAAACAATCGGCAAGGTTTCTTTAACAGTATCATTAATTTACATCATCTAAATGTTCTAGCTATGCATCAAGGTTTAAACTTTTAACATTAACAAGGATCATAAGCACTTTTAAAGCATGGCAACAGATTCTAAGCATGTACATTAACCCATTTAATCATTCCCACTATGGGGTACTCTACATCACTAGAGGTTCACCTAATCTTAAGCTAAAGGTAACAATCACATTTAATTGTTTCAACTCGCAAATTAACTTAACAATACGTCATTCCATAAACCACATTGGTACATACTACATAACATGCTAAACAACAATTTTCACTTTTGACAAGTAATTTCAGTCAAACGAATACTTACTTTATTTGCAGCATTTTTTTTTCTTTTAATACTCAACCAAAACTCACAAAGAAGCTTGACTCTCAAAGTTGCAATGAGACAAACCCAAACTTGGAAATTTTTTTTTAAATATACTATATTTTATTCCAAATTACAGAAATAAATGTCTGTTTCAAGAAATTTTAGTTTTATACGTCTGTCGCCTGTTCATCGGGCGATATAAGCCTGTCGCCCGATGGACGGGCGATAGGAGACCTTTCGCGTAGTCTGTCGCAAGTTAGACGGGCGACATGATTCTGTTGCCCGATGAACAGGTGACAGGATAAAAATCCCCCGTTGGACGGGCGACATATACCATTTTTGATATTTTTGTTAGTTTTTATGAGAAATTTTTGTTTAAATATATTATATTTTATTCCAAATTGCAGAAATAAATGTCTCTCGCAAGAAATTTCAGTTTTATACGTCTGTCGCAAGAAATAAATGTCTGTCGCAAGAAATTTTCGTTTTTATGATCTAGAAAGAAATAAATTTATAAATTATTAAGTAGGTAAATAAGGAATCGCAATAACCCTAAGATTGTCAACGATAACTTCTAACCCTTTTCGGCAGCCCGTAAAATATCAGGTTCGGATGTAATTTTCCGCAACAGTCCAACATGTTGACGGTTTGCTATATGGAGTACCATATTCTGGTGAAATATGTTTTTTACACCTTTTTTCATACGCAAATAAACTGTCGTAATAACCCTAAGTATCATTGTCAACGATCACATGTAACCATTTTCGGGACCCCGTAAAATATCTTGTTCGGTTGTAATTTTTCGGAACAGTACAGCATGTTGGCGGTTTGCTATATGGAGTACCATATTCTGGAGAAATTTGTTATTTAGACCTTTCTTTGATACGCAAACAGACTGTTGTAATAACCCTAAGTATTATTGTCAACGATTACTTCTAACCCTTTTCGGTAGCCCGTAAAATATCTGGTCCGTATGTAATTTTTCCATTATATGAATAGTTCAGCACAAGAAAACTTTAGCCAAAGTGTCAAAATCATTGCAAGCATTGGGAATAGCATGTAGATGCAGCCAATAACTTTTCTACGCAAACTCAACCTCAGTAGGGCAGATACAACGGTAGTTCATATGATATTCCAAGGATATTACAGCAGTGATGACATTGCTAGAAAAAGTGCGGAGTACACTGATTGTCATGGTGGAACAGTGATGACGTGGCCAAGGAAACCGGCGACCCACATCTCGCACCATCCGGGCGAAAGGGAGCAATCCTGAAGCTCGAAGCCTACGAAAGGAAAAACATGTAATTTATTTCAGTACAACACCAGTAAGAACACTACCACAAACATATTAAGAAATCTGAATTGTAATATGTTACCTGGGGACCCAACGAGGATCGATCTTCTAGCCGTACTGCGGTGTCCTCGGTCGAAGGACGCCCAGCATGTGCGGCTCGCCTCCCTCCTCTGGAAAAGCGGTGGCAATGTGGGCACAGTGACTACCATCGACCACCGGATCCAGCAACTCGAAGGGCCACTCGTCATCTCCTGGCTGGTCAGCCATACCTGTAAATAACAAATTGTGAGTTACATTTCAAAACCATATCAAAAGAAAATCGTCCGAATACTATAGGTTTCTCACAACAATGTGTTCAAACAAACACTCACGTAAAATTGTTCAAGCATCATAAATATTCAGAAGCTTGATTACAATAATTTTTCAGTGCACAACACTCACAGCCACATGCAGCAGGCTTACACACAGGGTTCACACAACACACAGCACATCGATTACATTGCGATTAAATTGCTTCTCATGTGGTACGTTGGCGTCGTGTAGCACTCGTTGCACAGGACGATCCACCCGCCACCGTCGGATTGCCATCTCCTCCTTCATCTCCTTCGTTTTGTGCGTGGCAATTCTTGAACGTATGTCCTGTTTGCTTGCACAATGAACATTTCTTCACGCGCTTGCCGACCGACTCATCCATGTCATTTCTGATACGTCTTGTCTTCCGACGCCCTGCTTTCCATATACCTGCATTAAAATCTGGGACCCAGAACCTTTCATCAGCACTAGGAGTTGTGGTGAAAGAACCCACAACACCGTAACCATACAGCTCCTCGCTCCAAGTTGCCATCACCCTTTCCTTCCTGAAATATTCAGATAGATAGGTACCAGGTTGCATTCCAAATAAAGCACATGCGGCTATCACATAAGAACACGGCCTGTGCAAAAGGTGGGGCTTGTTACACGAGCATTTGCAGATGTCCTGTAATACACACTCCTGAATGACAACCCGCTGGTTGGTTCCACGTCGTCCTTTATCCTTACAGATCACCTCGAAGCGCAGTGTTCGTGCACCAACTTTTATAGCTCTATGCTTGGCTGCCTTCTGACTCTTCTCTTCCATGTATTTACTGATCATGGAGGAGTACAGGAGCTTCTCATCTCTCACCACTATCTGTGCTGCTTGATGTCTGTCGATGAAGTACTTGGTTGTGCCCCGCAGCACTCCGTCAACAATTCCCACCAATGGGAGACACCTCATCCCTCTCATTACCCAGTTGTAAACTTCTGCAAAATTACTGGTCATCACACCGTATCTGGCACCATGTGTGTCATGTAACAGTGCCCACTTTTCCTTTGGTTCGTGCTTGATCCAGTCCGAGAAACATTTGATTGGCCTTTGCCTTCGACGACGATTAGTCGCGTCATCTTCTGTTGGCAGTGGGGGAAGAGGCTCCGCCTCATCGTGTCCTTCGCTGGCAGTACTCTTGTTCGCCGTCTCCTCTTTGTGTTTTCTTGTCAGCTCATCGATATTTTTCCACAGAGTCTTGAACTTGCTCTCCTGGTTCTGCTTACATAGTCTTTTGAACATGTTCATGAGTTCCTTGTTCCTGAATTGCTTGTAGAAATTTGCGCCCAAATGCCTCATGCACCATCGGCTCTGCAAGTCAGGACATGGAAATGGCTCCTCTGCCCCTGTTTGCAACTGGTTGATCGCACTAAGCAGACCAGCATGCCTGTCGTGCAGCACGCACACATCCTGACGAGTTTTGACCACCCCAATCTTCAAGTTCCGCAGGAACCATAGCCAACTCTCATAGTTCTCACTTTCTACAAAGGCGAATGCAACAGGCAGAATCTGGTTGTTTCCGTCAACACCCACAGCTGTCAAAATTTGCCCTTTGTATTTCCCGGTCAAGAATGTGCCGTCCACGCACAGCAATGGACGACAGTGATAGAACGCCTTAATGCAAGCTCCGAATGCGAAGAACACTCTCCTCAGATGCCTTTTAGTTGGCCACTTGATTGACGGACAATCTTGATAATCATAGTAAGTGCCGGGATTTCTTCCCTGAATGCAACTGAGCAGTGCGGGCAGATTGTGGTACGAGTCTTCAAACTTCCCAAACCTCGTTTCTAAGGCCTTCTGTTTCGCCCTCCAAGCCTTCCCATAGCTAATTGTGTACTGATATCTGTTCTCGATAGCTCGGATAATAGCACGGGGCTCATAAGTTAGGTTCTCCACTATCTCTGAGTACATGATATTCGCGACAAACCCAGATGACAGGTTCCTGTGAGCCATCATTGTTTCCTCAATCATACAGCTGTGCTGCTCAACCTTCGAGCATAACCAATGGGTGCCCCACTTCGGCTTGTACGCGTGCACTCTCCACGGACAGCCATGGATCTCACACACCACGTCGTAGCAGGTCGGCGTGGATTTCTTAACCCTGAAAGTCCTTCTTAATGATAAGGCCCAATCTTTCACAGCATCCTGCACAGCCTCCTTTGTCGCGTACATACCGTCAGGCCTAACCTCGTTGGGGATGTACTGCCAACGTATGTCGTTGGTTTCATTAACAACCAACCTCTCAAATTGATGTGTGCTCCACTCGGCTGGCACAGGCGGCTCCGTACCTCCATCTTCCTCATCGGACTCATCGTCGTCTTCCACTTCTGCTATGCCATACTCACGGTCTTCCTCTTCCATCCTAACTGTTATTTCATCAATTTGCTCACCTTCGTCTGCTAGTCCTAGCGTTACTTGTCCAACATTTGCTTCGTCCTCCCCAAATTCAGATTGTTCGCCACTTTGGCAAATAATGTCCTTGTTCGCTGTCTGCATGTACTGCCCACGGCTAGATCCCCCAATTTCGGTGTCACCAAAACTTAACTCATTTTGATCCTGACTACACTCACCACCGTCCGGCTGCTGCTGGGGGGCTACATCCCGGGCATAGGCTTGCACTAAAAGCACCCGGTTCCATCCCCGTTGCACTGTCCCCCTCACATATGATCTCCACGATGCGGTTCCATTCAACTCAACTAGCTCCCAACAAAATGGATTGTTCTGCATACTACAGAGGCAAAATACCTTCAGCTGCAACTTCTCTTCTTCCATCCGAAAAGTATAATACAACCACTTCATCACTGAAGAAAATGTGCGCTCTTCAACCCTACTCAAACTTCTGTCTACATACTGGAAGTTACTTAGATATGCACCCTCCGAACCATACATTACAACCCCTTCGCCATAATATATTCTAAATTGAACTCGATCTGCCATATCTGCAAATCCATTCATCCACCCACGAATTAATTACTTTCTGTAAAAAATATTACGACCGCCAACTTTGCTTTGGTATATCACGATGTAAGACTTACTCATTGGCTCTCCGGATTAGTCATAACTTTCTCACCGACCTTCCCGGACTAGTTGTGACTTTCTCACCGCCCGGGCCATGTAACATGCCATGTATGCAATTATGCCAACATCATATTTAACTCGTACATTAACACATGGCATCATAACATAATAAACATGCTCATCATATCCTTGGCAATCATTAAAACATGGCAAGTGATCATATATCATGTAGTCAATCTCATCTCTTCTCAACAAGCAACCTACAAATCGCTATCCATTACAACACACTTGCCTCAACCACGGGCAACGGATTGGCGGGAAGTAGAAGGCACTCCCGGGGTCGCACCACCTGCACATAGGTATCACACACTCACAATCATGTCCACAAAACAGTACGCAAACCCTCATCTACCCCGACATTGCCAACTACTCGCAAAACCTAAAAACAGAGGTTCTGTCCTGTCGGGACAGCAGCCTTGCAAAAGGCATAACTTGAGTTCTGGGACTCCCAATCAATTAAAAGGGTACATCCTCGCGTAGCTTAGGAAATTTCCCAACTTTTTCTAGGTATAGGGAAAGACTGATTCTGACCCTAAAGTTGGTTAATCTACAAAATACCGTGATCTGTTCCAATCACGTCATAGATTTTAACACGCTTGGTAAAACAGCCATAACATTCAAACGGCTAGGCGGAATTTAAAGTTCTTTATATCCACGGAAAGATAATGAAATTATCTACAACTTCTTCAACATCCGTACGACCAGATTCCGAATCTAAATTGGCAAAAAACTGAACCCTATTTCGACTGCTCATGCTGCCCGAAACAGAGAACGTGGCAACTTCTAGATCTTATCCAATCTACTCAAATCCAGCACCACCAATTGATCTAAAAACTTGATAAACACCCTTAGAACAGTACCTAAACCAACCCCAAGGATTCCCATGGCCATACCTTTGCCCAATGCACGAAAACCCAAAAGATCTCCTCCCGGTTCGCGCGATCTCCTTCCTCGCTCCAATCCCGCCGGATCTCCTCATCGCGGAGCGCTCCAACGAATGGATCTTCGAGGTGTGGAGGTGGAGAAATCCCCTAGGGGCAGCAAGGGAGGTGGAGAGGTGGTGGAGCAATGGGGAACAATGGGGGAGGTGGAGGCGCCGCAAGGAGGAGGTGGGGAGGTGTGGGGGGCGGCTAGGACTTGTGGGGGCGCAAGGGCAGGGGGTGGATGCCTAAAGGAACTGGGGGAGGCCCCCAACAAGGTCTCCTACTCCTATTAGGACTCAAACTCCATCCCACCAAAGCCCACGACCCTTTCCTTTAGGCCCAAACTCCCCCGGAAAGGCCCAAACTCCCGAAAACGGCCCGGAAACGCAAATTAACCTCATAACGTATGGTTTCAACCTCCAATTCCATATTTTATAATGTTTTTTACTTTAACATTCACATTTTGTAGTGCCACAATCTCTAATTTCACATTTTATAAAGTCTCGGCATTCCGTAGTGTCACAAGTTGATGGTAGTTTGGTGATATTTGTCCTACCGTGAACAATTGTTGTCACTAGTTGTTCTTGGATTTGAGTCTTGTCTGGGAAAGGATGGAATAAAATGTTAGTATGATCGTGTATCGGAAGGGCAAGTGTGCCTTAATGAGTTTTCCCCTCGATGCAAATTTTCGGGAATGTAGAAAGGTCGTTAAAGGAATTGTGACTTCCTTTGATTATGTCATGTTGAGTTTAATGGAGTATGGTAGTCAGGTTGGTTGTGATAGAAGTATGAGGTGTTTGCCGTGAGGATTCGAGCGTTTTGGGTTGACGGAGCCCTTTGTGGTTGAAACGCAGATTCTGTTTGGGAATGGAAGTGAAGGTCGACCTGTGAGAGGTTGCCCTTAGTTGAGCTAGATCATTACTTTTTTCGCCAAGTGTTGGTTTTTAGAACTCGCTTGTCGTTTGTTCCGGTTTGAGGTTTCGTGCGGTTGTTTTGTGCTGCAGAGAAGTCTTTTGTCCCTTGGGGATTTTGTTGTTGTTTTTTTGGCGTCCTTCGGATTGGAGGTCGAATCCTATTGAAGGGGGGAAGAATGTGACACTACGGTATGGTGTGACATTATAGAATGTGAAATTAGAGAATAAAACCTTTCGGCTTAAGGTTTACTCGCGTTTTTGGGCCTTTTGAAGTAATGTGTCATCACGGAGTGTCGGAACCATATAAATGGTGCATGATGAGGTAAAAAACATTATGAGATGTGGAATTAAGGTTAAAACCATAGGGTATGGAGGTTAATAGCGTTTCCAGGCCGTTTTCGGGGTTTTGGGCCTTCCCGGGGGAGTTTGGGCCTAAAAGGGGGGTTGTGGGCTTTGGTGGGATGGAGTGGGAATCCATGTAGGATTAGGAACAGGTGTGGGGGCTGGTAAAAGGCCTCCCCTGCCCCCTTGTTCCCCACACCCTGCCCCTTGGGCGCCCCCACCTCTCCCTCCTTGCCCTAGCCGCCACCCCCACCTCCCCCTCTCCCTTGCATGCGCCTCTACCTCCCCCATTGCTCCCCTTTGCTCCCCACCTCTCCACCACCTCTCCTCCACCCCCTTTCTGCCCTAGGGTGGCCTCCCCACCCCTGCACCTCGTGGATCCATCCGTTGGAGCGGGGAGCGAGGAGCGATCCAGGAGGAGTTTCGTTGGGATTTCGGTCGTCCGGCGAAGGTATGGCCATGGGACTCCTTGGGGTTGGGCTAGGTACTGTTATAAGGGTGTTTATCAAGTTTTTAGATCAATTGGTGGTGCTGGACATGAGTAGATTGGATTAGATCTAGATGTTGCCACATTTCTGTTTTGGGACAGCATGAGCAGTTGACCTAGGGTTCAGTTTTTCGCCAATTTAGATTTGGAATTTGGTCAGCCGCCTGTTGAATAAGTTGTAGGTAATTTAATTATCTTTCAGTGGACAGAAAGAACGTTAAATTCCGATCAGCCGTTTGAAAGTTATGACTGTTTTACCGAGCGTATTAAAATCTGTGACGTGATTGGAACAGATCACGGTATTTTTTAGATTAAACAACTTTAGATTCCGAATCAGTATTTCCCTATAACTAGAAAAAGTTGGGAAATTTCCTAAAATACGCGATGATGTACTCGTTTAATTGATTCGGAGTCCCAGAACTCAAGTTATGCCTTTTGAAAGGCTGCTGTCCCGACGGGACAGAACCTCTGTTTTTAGGTTTTGCGAGTAGTTGGCAATGTCGGGGTAGATGAGGGTTTGCATACTGTTTTGTGGACATGATTGTGAGTGTGTGATGCCTATGTGCAGGTGGTACGACCCCGGGAGTGCCTTCTACTTCCCGCCAATCCGTTGCCCGTGGTTGAGGCAAGTGTATTGTAATGGATAGCGATTGTAGGTTATTTGATTGATTGAGATTGAATTTGGAATATATGATATGTTCACATGCCATGCTTTAATGTTTGCCATTGATATGGTGAATAGGTTTATTATGTGATGATGCCATGTGTTAATCTACAAGTATCCATGATGATGCCATGTGTTAATGTACGAGTTAATTATGATGTTGGCATGATTGCATACATGGCATGATTACACGGCCCGGGCCGTGAGAAAGTTATAACTAGTCCAGGAAGGTCGGTGAGAAAGTTATGACTAATCCGGAGAGCCAACGAGTAAGTCCTACATCGTGATTCCATTCACCCCAGTGAACGGAAGCGAGGAGTAGGCACCCTCCATCTTCGGGATGGAAGGGGGGAGAGGGTGCACATCGACGGGTGTGTACTCAACCATACCGGTATGAGTTTCCAGGAGATATGTGCATCGCATTGCATTACATTGCATTGCATTATATGAGGATGAGTACACACCGGTATGGTTGAGTACACACCCGTCGGTGTGCACCCTCTCCCCCATTCCATCCCGAAGATGGAGGGTGCCTACTCCTCGCTTCCGTTCACCGTGGTGAATGGAATCACGATGTAGGACTTACTCATTGGCTCTCCGGATTAGTCATATCTTTCTCACAGACCTTCCCGGATTAGTTATGACTTTCTCACCGCCCGGGCCATGTAACATGTCATGTATGCAATTATGCCAACATCATATTTAACTCACATATTAACACATGGCATCTGTAACATAATAAACATGCTCATCATATCATTGGCAATCATAAAAGCATGGCGAGTGATCATATATCATGTAGTCAATTCCATCTATTCTTAACAAGCAACCTACAAATCGCTATCCATCACAACACACTTGCCTCAACCACGGGCAACGGATTGGCGGGAAGTAAAAGGCTCTCCCGGGGTCACACCACCTGCACATAGGCATCACACACTCACAATCATGTCCATAAAACAGTATGCAAACCCTCATCTACCCCGACATTGCCAACTACTCGCAAAACCTAAAAACAGAGGTTCTGTCCTGTCAGGACAGCAGCCTTGCAAAAGGCATAACTTGAGTTCTGGGACTCCGAATCAATTAAACGAGAGCATCCTCGCGTAGCTTAGGAAATTTCCCAACTTTCTCTAGGTATAAGGAAAGACTGATTCGGATTCTAAGGTTGTTTAATCTACAGATTACCGTGATCTGTTCCAATTACGTCACATATTTTATCACGCTCGGTAAAATAGCCATAACATTCAAACGGCTGGGCGGAATTTAACGTTCTTTATACCCACTGAAAGATAACGAAATTATCTACAACTTTTTCAACATCCGTATGACAAGATTCGGATTCTAAATTGACGAAAACGCAAACCCTAGGTCGACTGCTCATGCTGTCCCAAAACAGAAACATGGCAACTTCTAGATCTAATCCAATATACTCAAATCCAGCACCACCAATTGATGTAAAAACTTGATAAACACCCTTAGAATAGTACCTAGATCAATCCCAAGGTTTCCCATGGTCATACCTTTGCCCGACGCACGAAAACTCCAATAGATCTCCTCGCTCCTCGCTCCTCGCACCTCGCTCCTCGCTCAAAAACATTAACGCCTATGGAAGGGCGGAGAGGGTGCACACCGACGGGTGTGTACTCAACCATACCGGTATGAGATGGAGGGTGCCTACTCCTCGCTTCCGTTCACCGCGGTGAATGGAATCACGATGTAGGACTTACTCATTGGCTCTCCGAATTAGTCATATCTTTCTCACCGACCTTCCCGGATTAGTTATGACTTTCTCACCGCCCGGGCCATGTAACATGTCATGTATGCAATTATGCCAACATCATATTTAACTCACACATTAACACATGGCATCTATAACATAATAAACATGTTCATCATATCATTGGCAATCTTAAAAGCATGGCGAGTGATCATATATCATGTAGTGAATTCCATCTATTCTTAACAAGCAACCTACAAATCGCTATCCATCACAACACACTTGCCTCAACCACGGGCAACGGATTGGCGGGAAGTAAAAGGCTCTCCCGGGGTCACACCACATGCACATAGGCATCACACACTCATAATCATGTCCACAAAATAGTACGCAAACCCTCATCTACCCCGACATTGCCAACTACTCGCAAAACCTAAAAACAGAGGTTATGTCCTGTCGGGACAGCAGCCTTGCAAAAGGCATAACTTGAGTTCTGGACTCCGAATCAATTAAAAGAGTACATCCTCGCCTAGCTTAGGAAATTTCCCAACTTTCTATAGGTATAAGGAAAGACTTATTCGGACTCTAAAGTTGTTTAATCTACAGATTACCGTGATCTGTTCCAATTACGTCACAGATTTTATCACGCTCGATAAAATAGACATAACTTTCAAACGGCTGGGCAGAATTTAACGTTCTTTATACCCACTGAAAGATAATGAAATTATCTACAACTTCTTCAACATCCGTACGACAAGATTCGGATTCTAAAGTGACGAAAACGCAAACCCTAGGTCGACTGCTCATGCTGTCCCAAAACAGAAACGTGGCAACTTCTAGATCTAATCCAATATACTCAAATACAGCACCACCAATTGATCTAAAAACTTGATAAACACCCTTAGAACAGTACCTAGATCAATCCCAAGGTTTCCCGTGGTCATACCTTTGCCCGACGCACGAAAACTCCAATAGATCTCCTCGCTCCTCGCACCTCACTCCTCGCTCCTCGGATGGATCCATGAGGATGCAGGGGTGGGGAGGCCACCCTAGGGCAGAAAGGGGGTGGAGGAGAGGTGGTGGAGAGGTGGAGAGCAATGCGGGCAAAGGGGGCGCAAGGAAGAGGAGGAGGTGGGGAGGTGTGGGAGGCGGCTAAGGCACTTGGGGCGCAAGTGGCATGGGGAGGATGCCCAAAAGGCCAGGAGGAGGCCCCCCAAACAGGACTCCTACCCTAAATGGACTCGAACACCATCCCACCAAAGCCCACAGACATTTCCCTTAGGCCCAAACTCCCCCAGAAAGGCCCAAAACCCCTGAAACGGCCCGAAAACGGCCCGGAAACGCTATTAACCTCCATACCTTATGGTTTTAACCTCCCATACCATATTTCATAAAGTTTTTGACCTTAACATGCACCATTTAAAAGGTTACGACACTCCGTGGTGACACATCACTTCAAAAGGCCCAAAAACGCGAGTAAACCTCAAGCCGAAAGATTTTAATCTCTAATTTCACATTCTATAATGTCACGCCATACCATAGTGTCACAGATACCGAGGAAGAATTCTTTTGGTGGATGACTATTCGGTGTTGTTGTTACATGAAGAATGAATGGTGAAAAGGAAGCATGACGTTGTTTATAGATGTTTAATGATGAAAGAGTCGATGAGCCAGGTCGGTGAGAAAGTCATATATGGATATATGACTAATTCGGAGTGCTCTTGAAAAGTGTGCATGGATGTCATAAATCGAGACTTCTATTTCTTTCTGGTATGTTGGTTGTGGTGTAGGAGATTTGTATTTCCTTTGCATCTTAGCTTAGGAAAAATAAGATGAGTACTCTTTGGTTGTTGCCGAATTCTTTCCAGAGTGGCTTTTAGCGCTTTGGTGTTCGAGTTGTTGTATGTGGATTATTTTGGGTTCATGGGTTTCGGTTGAGCTTACTCAATGATTGTACTCTTTGTTGTGGTCCTTTGAGTGGAAGGTTGTGTATGACTCAATGCAAACCTTCTTAGAGAATTGTGTCGTTGAGGTGTTCCTCAGTAGGGTTGATCCAATGATTAGTGGACCACTTGGTGGTTGCTAGTAGTTACTTTCTGTTTTTTGAAGAGTATTGGATCTTTTTTGCCGATCTTAGAGTGTTGTGTCTCACTTGGTTTGCGTCGTCTTCAAAACGACGAACCACAGTTGAGAGGTTGAGACGTGAATCACTTTTGTGCGTGGGAGCGGAAGATGGATCTAGAAGTTGGTACCATGTCCTTCTGGAGAGTGGCTTTGGTTAAAGGGATCGGGCACTTTAGTGCCAAGGAATGCTTGGAATGAGGAGTTTGAGATCGTTTTATTTCGTGGTATGTTTGGGATTTTATCCTATCGCTTGGGTCATGTCGAGGCCTTGTTTGAGTGCTTTGTGTTTCGATGTTGAGTAAAGTTCTTGCAAGTTTTGTTTGTGAGCTATCGTTAGAGCTGTTGGTCTTCGAACCTAGGCGTCCTGTCATCGAGTCTCCTTCAGTGTAAATTCCAGTGGTTTTATTTAGAGAAGCGACTTGGGAGCTGGAGTCTCGCATGCGCGAGAAGTATCCCGAGCTTTTCGCCTCAGGTTTGTGATGTGAAAAAAAAACCTAGCTATCTTCGGTTTTGCTGGGTTGCGTGTTGGTGCGTTTTAGATTTGAGGTTGAATCCTGTTGAAGGGGGGAAGAATGTGACACCACGGAGTGTCGTATCCTTATTTATTGAGCATGATGAGGTCAAAAACATTATAAAATGTGGAATTAAGGTTAAAACCATAGGGTATGGAGGTTAATAGCGTTTTCGGGCCGTTTCCGGGAGTTTGGGCCTTTCCGGGGAGTTTTGGGCCTAGGGGAAAGGGTTGTGGGCTTTGGTGGGATGGAGTATGAGTCCATTTAGGACTAGGTTTTCCTGTTGGGCTGGTTTAAGGGGCTCCCCCTGCCCCTTGTGTGCGCCCCAACCTAGGGTTGTGCGCCCCCACCTCCTCCTCCCTTGCCTAGCCGCCCCACCTCCCTCTCCCTTGTGGCCGTGCGCCCCCTCCCCTTGCCCCCTTTGCTTCTCACCTCTCCTCCACCCCCTTGCTGCCCTAGGGTAGCCTCCCCACCCTCTGCACCTCGAGGATCCATCTGTTGGAGCGAGGAGCGAGGAGTGATCCCGGAGGAGATCTATTGGGATTTCGTGCGTCAGGTGAAGGTATGGCCATGGGACTCCTTGGGGTTGGGCTAGGTACTGTTCTAAGGATCATTATCAAGTTTTTAGATCAATTGGTGGTGCTGGAATTGAGTAGATTAGACGAAATCTAGAAGTTGTCACGTCCTCTGTTCCGGGCAGCATGAGCAGTCGACCTAGGGTTTGAGTTTTCATCAATTTAGACTCCGAATTTGGTCGGCCGCCTGTTGAAGAAGTTGTAGGTAGTTTCAATACCTTTCAGTGGGTATAAATAATGCGAAATTCCGATCAGCCGTTTGAAAGTTATGGCTGTTTTACCGAGCGTGTTAAAATCTGTGACGTGATTGGAACAGATCTCGGTATTTTGTATATTAAACAACTTTAGAGTCCGAATCAGCTTTTCCATATACCTAGAAAAAGTTAGGAAATTTCCTAAGCTACGTGAGGATGTACTCGTTTAATTGATTCGGAGTCTTAGAACCCGAGTTATGCCTTTTGGAAGGCTACTATCCCGACGGGACAGGATCTCTATTTTTGGGTTTTGCGAGTAGTTGGCAATGTCAGGGTAGATGAGGGTTTGCGTACTGTTTTGTGGACATGATTGTGAGTGTGTGGTACCTATGTGCAGGTGGTGTGACCCCGGGAGTGCCCTCTTTATCTCGCCAATCCGTCGCCCGTGGTTGAGGCAAGTGTATTGGAATGGGTAGCGGATTGTGGGTTGTTTGATTGATTGAGATTGAAATTTGAATATATGATATGTTCACATGCCATGCTTTAATGTTTGCCATTGATATGATGAATATGTTTATTATGTGATGATGCCATGTGTTAATGTACAATTTATCCATGATGATGCCATATGTTAATATACAAGTTATTCATGATGTTGGCATATTTGCATACATGGCATGTTACATGGCCCGGGCGGTGAGAAAGTCATAACTAGTCCGGGGAAGGTCGGTGAGAAAGTTATGACTATTCTGGAGAGCCAATGTGTAAGTCCTACATCGTGATTCCATTCACCGCGGTGAACGGAAGCGAGGAGTAGGCACCCTCCATCTTCGGGATGGAAGGGGGGAGAGGGTGCACTCCGACGGGTGTGTACTCAACCATACCGGTATGAGTTTCTAAGGAAATATGAGCATCGCATCGCATCGCATCGCATTGCATACATAATGATGATGATAATGATTTGTGAACATGGATGAGATGATATACATGATGTGAGTTGTTGTAGCCATGTAATTGTTTATTTTTGTACCATTGCAATATACTTGCTAAGTAATGAACTCACGCTTATGTTTATGTTGTTTATTTTTAGGTACCATGACACCGGCATATGAGAAGGGGAAATAGCTACACAACTTCATGTTGTCCAGCCACATTTACTATTGTTTAGTCATGTTCATAATAAGTGCCATGAACTAGGTGTTTGGAATAATTTTTGTGTGCTTATGATCCTTATTTGCTTAGCCATAGTTTATGGAGTGGTTGGCTTTAGTATTATTATCTTATGTTGATGCTATATTCGTTTATATTGCTGTTTTAGATGCCTTATGGTTTGCTATGAACTGCCTTGTTATTGCTATCGCTTCAATTCATGTTAAAACAAAGGAGATGCTGCCGAAATTTCGGTTTTTAGCATGTGCACCTTTGCTGTAATTTATGTTTAATTGTGGTATTTAGATGTTGTTTAGTCTATGTTTGGTAGCATTCGGGCATATTAAATGCCGTGGTGTTACAATCTGTTGCACAAGATTGTACATATTCTTTGGTTAATGTCTCTTCAGGATTCTGGCGTTTTAGGATAGAAGTTAGGTGGCCCAAGCCTACAAAACAGCCATAGTGTAGAGGAAAACTGCATAAGATCAAGTGAAATTATATCATAGGACAAAGCAACTAGTATCTGTTGTACAAGAACAATGGAAGTGTGTTTTTATAAGTAAACAGTGTCAAAACTGAAACCAAGGACACACTATGCCTCTCTCAGTGAACTGCCTTTGGTCCAGAAATTTGTACATACTTGTTATTAAGTGGTTCTTTGTCACACTTTAGCCTGTAAGGAGCTAGCTGCTTGTTGCCGCCTGAAAAACAGTAGTGTTAGGTAGTAAAACAAATCAAAATTTACTACTGGTGATAATGAAATGCACAAGACACATGGCAAATAAGAGTAGCAACTTACTTCAACAGAAATTTGATAATAAGAAAGTGATTGTGGGTCTAGCATGTTTAGCCCTAGTCTTTAAGAACCCTATACTGTAGCTATTAGATATTACAAAATTTACGGTAGATGTGAAAAGTTTACAAAATTTATTATTGGAAGTTAGAGCACGCAAATAATAACGTAAAAATGAGTAGTTACTGTGGCTCTAAAGAGATGCCTGTAACACCCCAACATTTAATATGCCTGAATGCTACCAAACATAAGCTAAACAACATCTAAATACCACAATTAAACATAAATTTCAGCAAAGGCGCACATGCTAAAAACCGAGATTTCGGCAGCATCTCCTTTGTTTTAACATGAATTGAAGGAGCAACAACAGTAACACAAGTTATATCATAATGGAAAGCATCTAAAACAGCAATGATCATCACACGCGATTTATTATCAACACTAATTGAATGACTTGTGAAATCAAAAGAGTGAAGCTACGTGTGGAAGTGTGACTATTTCCCTTCCCCGCATGCCGGATGCATGGTACCTAAAAGAAAACAACATAAACACAAGCGTGAGTTCATCACTCAGCAAGCATATTGCAATGGACAACAAGAACAATAACATGGCAATACTGTCTCACATCATGTATATCATCTCATTCATGAACACATAACATTATCATCATCATTACGTATGCAATGCAATGCAATGCTCATGTCTCCTTGGAAACTCAAACCGGTATGGTTGAGTACACACCCGTCGGTGTGCACCCTCTCCCCCTTTCATCCCGAAGATGGAGGGTGCCTACTCCTCGCTTCCAAACACCACATGGATGGAATCACAATGTAGGACTTACTCAATGGCTCTCCGGATTAGTCATAACTTTCTCACTGACCTTCCCCGGACTAGTTATGATTTTCTCACCGCCCGGGCCATGTAACATGCCATGTATGCAATTATGCCAACATCATATTTAACTCGTACGTTAACACATGGCATCATAACATAATAAACATGCTCATCATATCATTGGCAATCATTAAAGCATGGCAAGTGATCATATATCATGTAGTCAATTCCATCTATTCTCAACAAGCAACCTACAAATCGGTATCCATTACAACACACTTGCCTCAACCACGGTCAACGGATTTGCGGGAAGTAGAAGGCACTCCCGGGGTCGCACCACCTGCACATAGGTATCACACACTCACAATCATGTCCACAAAACAGTACGCAAACCCTCATTTACCCCGACATTGCCAACTACTCGCAAAACCTAAAAACAGAGGTTCTGTCCCGTCGGGACAGCAGCCTTCCAAAAGGCATAACTCGGGTTCTAAAACTCCTAATCAATTAAAAAAGTACATCCTCGCGTAGCTTAGGAAATTTCCCAACTTTTTCTAGATATAGGGAAAGACTGATTCGGACTCTAAAGTTGTTTAATCTACAAAATACCGTGATCTGTTCCAATCACGTCACAGATTTTAACAAGCTCGGGAAAACAACCATAACTTTCAAACGGCTAAACGGAATTTAACGTTCTTTATATCCACGGAAAGATAACAAAATTATCTACAACTGCTACAACGTCCGTATGACCAGATTCCAAATCTAATTTGGCGAAAAGCCGAACCCTAGGTCAACTGCTCATGCTGCCCGAAACAGAGAACGTGGCAACTTCTAGATCTAATCCAATATACTCAATTCCAGTATGACCAATTGATCTAAAAACTTGATAAACACCCTTATAACAGTAACTAGACCAACCCCAAGGATTCCCATGGCCATACCTTTGCCCAACGCACGAAAACCCAATAGATCTCCTCCCGGTTCGCGCGATCTCCTTCCTCGCTCCAATCCCGCCGGATCTCCTCGTCGCGGAGCGCTCCAACAGATGGATCTTTGAGGTGTGGAGGTGGAGAACTCCCCTAGGGGCAGAAAGGGAGGAGGAGAGGTGGTGAAGAGGTGGTGGAGCAATGGGGAGCAATGGGGGAGGTGGAGGCGCCACAAGGAGGAGGTGGGGAGGTGTGGGGGCGGCTAGGACTTGTGGGGGCGCAAGGGCTGGGGGTGAACGCCTAAAGGGGATGGGGGAGGCCCCCAACCAGGTCTCCTACTCCTATTAGGACTCAAACTCCATCCCACCAAAGCCCACGACCCTTTTCTTTAGGCCCAAACTCCCCCGGAAAAGTCCAAAACCCCGGAAACGGCCCGAAAACGGCCCGGAAACGCTATTAAACCTCCTATCATATGGTTTACTTTTCACTATTCATTCATCATATAACAACAATACCGAAAAGTCATTCACAAAAAGACTTCTTCATCGGTATCACATGATTGAAATACACATAACACTGACAGTTGCGCTAAATCATATAGACTATGACGGCAACAACGTTAACAACAAAACACCAAATCGTGTGAAAACCCATCATCCATTTAAAACTAACCTTGCAACACCTCGCAAAAACAAACTCAACCTTTTGGAACAGAACATCGACTCCAAAGTCAAACATCTGCACACACAACCGCTATAAATTTTATCAAAAGAGAGGGAAACTCAATCCCAAAAGAAAACTCCTCACTAACCAAATTCACTTATGAAACTTTCATAAAAACCAGACTTGTGAAACATCCGCACACCAGACACATTTTCCAAATGACTCCAACTCTAGCCAAACAGAGTTACACATCAAGGGCTTAACTCAAAAGTTTCCAACACAACCCTTTATGACCATCTGCTTCCTTTTAAAATTAATTCCAAAGATAATTCAGTGCGAACGCGAAAGGGCGCGATCGACTCAAAAACTTTTGAGGTGTAAATCCATACTCATAGCACCAACTAAACAAATTAGCCAAAACCAAATATTTGCACCAATTTCTACAAGTTTTAGGGAAACTCTGAAACACAGCATATGGAACATCTTGACCGAAAACCCTTCAACCAAAAGGTCAAACAACCGACCCAGTCCAAAAGCTTTTGAACACAAGCTCAGCATAAAAAGAACCATCTCAAGTACTCCACTACGCTTTCCATTAAAGACTTCATTAATCACTATTTACTCCCTGAGAAGCCCCAACACAATTAAACCAAAAGCTTCGCAACGAATTCTTCTTCTAGTTACCATTCCTAACACTTTTAATTAGGGTTTATGATGCTTATCAAAAATGCACCCAACCAATACTATATTGACATGATCCCCACAGATCACTGAATCATAATGCATCTTATTCTCTATTGGAGCATAGTACTTCAACAAATCTTTCAGCAAGATCAACATACAAATTTCATACTTCCTATATATTCACGTCTCGACAACCGAACCTTATTCAGTTAAACAACGACTTCAACATGTAAATATTATCTCCACAGGGAAGAATTCGTAAGTGAGACTCTAAGTTATACTTTCATTAAGGATAAGACCATTTATCATATTAATTATCCAAAGCTCACTCCATCGCAACATGTTAACATTTTCCTCTATTTAACCATGATTTTCCAACGAGTAATCTAAACAATTACCACCACTACTTAGTCATCAATAACAACAAATGGGCATGTTCATCAACCAACAACATTTCTTTTAGCTACTCTATTCAAAGGTGATAACAAAAACTACCACCACACAACATACTCCAACTATTTAAAATAGATTGAATACTAACATTAACACTGCCCTTAACAACATGATTAATAAAAAGTCTTATGTCTTCTCAATTGATATCAATACTATGCATACTTCCAAATATACTAGTATTTTGCAACAACGTAAATAGCAACTCTAATCAACTTCCAAATTAAAGTCACTAGGCAACACGATTAAATTTCTCTATTAATCCATTAGATTAGAGCATTTTTAAACAACCAGCAAAGTTTCTTTAACAATAACAGCAGTCTACATCATCTTAATGTTTCAACTATGCTACAGGGTTTAAAACTTTAAACATTATGAAGGGTCATAAGCACTTTTAAAGCAAAGCAACAGATTCTAAGCATGTACTTTAGCACATTCAATCATTCTCGCTAAGAGTAAACTACAACACTAGTAGTCTATTTATTCTCAAGCTAGAGATAACAACCGCATTGAATTGTTTCAACTCAAAAAATTAACTTAAAAATGCATCATCCCATAAACCACATTGGTACATGCTACATAATATGCTAAACAGCAATTCTTACTAGGGACAAACGATTTCGGTCAAAAGATTACTTACTTTGTTTGCAACATTTTAGTTTTAAAGCTCATCCCGAGTTCATAAGGAAACTTGACTCTCAAAATTGCAATGAGACAAAGCCAAACTTGGTCATGCAAAAGGAATTCTCCAAAACACTTTTCATTCTCAAAGACTCCCATAAAGGAAAATGGTTGAAAGACAATTTTCTTAACGGAAACCAAGCAACCAAGTAATCCATTTCAAATAAAACCTTAATCTCAAACCCCAAACTTTCACGAAACAAGAAGGATTTTTCAAAGATGATTTCTCAAACCAGTAAAATGACAAAATCAAACACCACTTACTCCTACAAAGCCACAGAACTTCAGCCCACAGCCAGTGCAGCACAACTCATAAAAACTCTTTTAACCTCGGAGAAAGACAAACATAGGAATAAATTGAATGCCTCTTCCCTGTAAAATAATCAACAAACTAGGCAATAAAACTGGAAAGGCGCCCAAAAGAAGCACAACACTAGACTCCTCTTCTTTGTCTTCAACCAAGGAAGACAAACCCACACACCACATACGGAACAATCCGCGAAAATCCAATACCAAACACTTTTCTTTTGGTTTCCATCAACTAAAACCAAGAAAACCAACCTAGAACGACCATAGAACGATAAAGAACATACGAAGGAATCAACCACCTAACTCTTCTATTTGACTCCAGTCAACTACCCGATCTACGACAGAAAGGGTAAGCACTCTTCTCCTACAGGGGTTAATAGTTCTTCGGTGATGGCGCTAACCGGCCACACCGTCAAACCTCACCCTTACTATGAACAAAAAGAGGTGACCGAAATCCTTCGGCACCACAACCCACTATATCACAAATAACAAGAACAATTCAATCATTTATCTCATAGACATAGCAACATGCTTTTTCAAATGAAGCATTCAACATTATAGCTTAAATACAACATTTAAGCGTAAAGGAAGGATACCCATACCCTTTCCTACTGTGCATCCAGTGTGTGTCAAATTTTAGATTAGTTATACCACTTTTGCAAGTTTTAATGTTGCTATCCTATGACAAAATTTTAGTTAAGACCTAAGCCATGTTTCTAAGTTATTCCACATCACATTTTAGTTCTACCCTATACCATGACACTAAAAAAAATACGCATTCCAAGGACCTACAGCCCGCTCTGATACCAACTGTAACACCCCGACATTTAATATGCCTGAATGCTACCAAACATAAGCTAAACAACATCTAAATACCATAATTAAACATAAATTCCAGCAAAGGCGCACATGCTAAAAATCGAGATTTCGGCAGCATCTCCTTTGTTTTAAGATGAATTGAAGGAGCACCAACAGTAACACAAGTTATATCATAATGGAAAGCATCTAAAACAGCAATAATTAACTACTTAGCAACAATGTAAGTCTAGTTCCAAACATATAATGTCTCCAAGAGTCAAACGAACGAAAAGATTCTCATTTAGCAAAGCTAAGCCTTAAAGCAATGATCATCACACGCGATTTATTATCAACACTAATTGAATGACTTGTGAAATCAAAAGAGTGAAGCTACGTGTGGAAGTGTGACTATTTCCCTTCCCCGCATGCCGGATTCATGATACCTAAAAGAAAACAACATAAACACAAGCATGAGTTCATCACTCATCAAGCATATTGCAATGGACAACAAGAACAACAACATGGCAATACTGTCTCACATCATGTATATCATCTCATTCATGAACACATAACATTACCATCATCATTACGTATGAAATGCAATGCAATGCTCATGTCTCCTTGGAAACTCATACCGGTATGGTTGAGTACACACCCGTCGGTGTGCACCCTGTCCCCCCTTCCATCCCGAAGAAGGAGGGTGCCTACTCCTCGCTTCCAAACACCACGTGGATGGAATCACGATGTAGTACTTACTCAATGGATCTCCGGATTAGTCATAACTTTCTCACCGACCTTCCCCGAACTAGTTATGACTTTCTCACCACCCGGGCCATGTAACATGCCATGTATGCAATTATGCCAACATCATATTTAACTCGTACATTAACACATGGCATAATAACATAATAAACATTCTCATCATATCATTGGCAATCATTAAAGCATGGCAAGTGATCATATATCCTGTAGTCAATTCCATCTATTCTCAACAAGCAACCTACAAATTGGTATCCATTACAACACACTTGCCTCAACCACGGGCAACGGATTGGCGGGAAGTAGAAGGCACTCCCGGGGTCGCACCACCTGCACATAGGTATCACACACTCACAATCATGTCCACAAAACAGTACGCAAACCCTCATCTACCCCGACATTGCCAACTACTCGCAAAACCTAAAAACAGAGGTTCTGTCCCGTCGGGACAGCAGCATTCCAAAAGGCATAACTCGGGTTCTAAAACTCCGAATCAATTAAACGAGTACATCCTCGCGTAGCTTAGGAAATTTCCCAACTTTTTCTAGGTATAGGGAAAGACTGATTCGGACTCTAAAGTTGTTTAATATACAAAATACCGTGATCTGTTCCAATCACGTCACAGATTTTAACACGCTCGGTAAAACAGCCATAACTTTCAAACGGCTGGGCGGAATTTAACGTTCTTTATATCCACGGAAAGATAACGAAATTATCTACAAGTTCTTAAACGTCCGTATGACCAGATTCCGAATCTAATTTGGCGAAAAGCCGAACCCTAGGTCAACTGCTCATGCTGCCCGAAACAGAGAACGTGGCAACTTCTAGATCTAATCCAATCTACTCAATTCCAGTACCACCAATTGATCTAAAAACTTTATAAACACCATTATAACAGTACCTAGACCAACCCCAAGGATTCCCATGGCCATACCTTTGCCCAACGCACGAAAACCCAATAGATCTCCTCCCGGTTCGCGCGATCTCCTTCCTCTCTCCAATCCCGCCGGATCTCCTCGTCGCGGAGCGCTCCAACGGATGGATATTTGAGGTGTGGAGGTGGAGAACTCCCCTAGGGCAGCAAGGGAGGAGGATAGGTGGTGGAGAGGTGGTAGAGCAATGGGGAGCAATGGGGTAGGTGGAGGCGCCACAAGGAGGAGGTGGGGAGGTGTGGGGGGCGGCTAGGACTTGTAGGGGCGCAAGGGCAGGATGTGAACGCCTAAAGGGGATGGGGGAGGCCCCCAACCTGGTCTCCTACTCCTATTAGGACTCAAACTCCATCCCACCAAAGCCCACGACCCTTTCCTTTAGGCCCAAACTCCCCCGGAAAGGCCCAAAACCCCGGAAACGGCCCGGAAACGCTATTAAACCTCCTATCATATGGTGTTAACCTCCAATACCATATTTCATAAAGTTTTTTTTGACCTTAACATTCACGTTAAATAATGTCACACCATTCCGTAGTGTCACAATGCCATTATTACGGTTTCTGACATGTTAATTCCTATCCAGTAACTACACAATCGAAGACTCGTACATAGTAAATACAAACAGATTGGTGTAGCTCACTATCACTGCACAATAGTAGTTTACGGGGCTTAAACAAGGAAATACACTGTACGGACACAAAATGGTACAGGAGTGCCGCCGCTAAACCCAAATATTCTTGACACCGCGTACCTTTGCATCTCCCCAAGAAGTCAGCAGCATGCTGCACCTAACATCGACACAAATTCAGCGACTCGCAACTCGCCAACCACTTGCAACCATCCGAAAGCGAAGCGATCGGCAAGCCAAGTTTTTATCTTTTTTGTTTCTCCCACTAAAAGCAAGAACCCCAACAGAGATCTTCTTTGCTGCTGCACCTGTTAAGACGAACTTCGGTCCAAACTCGATCATCGCCGCCGCACACTTCACAGATCGAGGCGTTTTGAAGGGGAAAACAATGCTCTGAGGAGACAGAGATTAGGTAAGGGATGGTCTTTCGGGACCAAAGCAGAAAATGCTACAAATTACTCTGATCAGGTTTCATTATTTGACATGGCTTAGAGGAGTGCAATAATATCTTGCTCATTAATGAATGATCAATGTGGAGATAATTGTGCCAATTTGAAAATAACAGCAGCAGTAGCAAGTAACACAACCATGCAAAACATGAATCTTTTTTCATGTCCTCTCTTGCAACAGAGGCTTCACAACCTAGTAGCAAAATTACATGAAAGGTTAATGAGTTTTGAAAATAAAATTAATAAATTACTAGTACAATTATAGTGATACTCGTAGGCACTGTACCTTCCAACATGCTGAGAATATGTATGGAGCATTTAATAAAGGTTCAGTGCTGACAACTTCAAACCAGCCATATGTAGACGGAACAAAACTTCTTTGTCACCATAGGCTAGACGGAACAAAAGCAAGCAAATACAAGTGTTATGAGATTTCATAAAAATGATCTGATTGAGCATGGAAGATTAGATGTACACTCACCAAAATAATACGATCACGATACTCATTGATCTGAATATGAGATTGCACATAGTAATGGACCTGAAAATACAATTATTTTATTATTTTAATGGACATGAAGAGTGACAGATTCAATTTTCATGATTATCGATACAATACAAAGGCATTCCAATTGCATCCAGTAGCATCAAATAGATGTGGTTCAGGAAAGAGATCAAATTAAAATAAATCAGTAGTACAAATATGAGAAACAAGAGGGCTAATATTCTATAACCTTTGCTATATCTGAAGCTACTATATACTTGTGACCAAATGTGCTCCAGATTTGTGACTCGAAATGAGCCATGGATAAGCACTTTAAGGATCTAATATAGTCCTCAGATAGTACATCTTCTACCTTATTGTTTCATCTAATTCAAAAATAAGATGGAGAGCTTACCAGCAACGAATTGATGCTGAATTTGATGCAAATATCCAAGGTGTCAGTGCCAATCACATAGGAGAGCGAAAATGTTATAATTTAACTGAGCAAAGTAAAGATAAATATTCCAATCTGTGTAGACCTTGAACCATCCTAAGACAAGCACAAGACATCCATGAAGTGTAGTTATATCCCAATTTACTTTTGGGTCAACAAAAGAGATATGAAAACATATACTAAGTTGCCAACATAGGTCATCACAGTTTTACGTTTGCATAAATATATGGGTCTTTGTAGTTTCCCACTAGCAAAAGTATATGTGTCTTTGTATTTTGAGTAGTTTCCCACTAGCAAAAGTACATGGGTCTTTGTATTTTGAGTAGTTTCCCACTAGCAAAAGTACATGGGTCTTTGTATTTTGAGTAGTTTCCCACTTGCAAAAGTATATCAAAAGGCTAGTTAGTAATATGTCACTTCATATTGCACATGCATCCAACAACCAAGCTTCATGTCCTTTTGCAGAAATCTGAAATTATGAAACAAAGTTATCTCTACTATTCTAAAGCAAGAGTTGGTGGCAGTGGTTCATTCTACACGGGGCCCACTTACACCGAGCGACGCCGCCGCCTCCCTGGCTTCCCCAGCCCCCAGCCCGACGCCCCGCTCCTCCTCCTCCCACCGAGCGACGCCGCCGCCTACCTGGCTTCCCCAGCCCCCGGCCGCCCCTCTCCCAGCCGGGCGACGCCTGCCGCCCGCAGTAGCCGGCGCCGCTCCCTGCCCCAGTGGACGCCGCCCTGCTCCGTCCTCGAGGCCGCCGCTCCTTCCCAGCCGGATCTCGGTGCCGCGCCCCCACCAACCGTCGTCGCCTCCCTGGCCGGCAGCCCTCCACCCCCCAGCCTGGCCGAGCCCCCTTTGGCCGGCTCGTCTCCACTCCGCAGACCGGTGAGCTCCGCCCCTGTTGCTCCTTCCCATGGCTGGCATCTCCTCCTTCCTCTCCTTGTGGTAAGTTGTGGTGAGGAATTTCCAGGTTTTTAGATGAGCTATTTGATGCATGCCAAGTGTTTGATGAATTGTCTAGATATCGAATCCTCAAGTTTGTGATTGATGATTGCAAGGCAATGCTTGATCTGAGATTACACTAATTTAATCTATGATGTGCTGGAATGATCAACTGAAGAGAGTTTACACTGAAGTTATCGATTATCGCTTTATTGTATGGTTATGAATCATTGAATGATTGTATCACTTTTTGTGGGTCCTTCAAATAGACTAACATCTATCGTCAGCATTGTCTGATTCAACTGAAACAATAGCTTAACTCAACCAATGCCGTCTTTTATTATTTTGTCCAATAAGGGTTCTATACTACAATATGGTTCAAGCTTACACCAAGTGATGCTGACCCATTGGTTTATTTTATCTCCTGAAACATGTGATTTATTTCTTGATGAAAGATCATTTGTGCTGTAAGATAACTTTCTTGGAAACTGTGGATGTTATCTGCATTGTTGTTAGTACCTTTTAGTTTAAATATTGTTGACATTTAGTTCAAAACATCTTTAACATGCTAAGTGTCCAGAAACTGGTTGGAGAACAAATGCACAACCTATAAAAGTTTTGTTTGATCACACTGGTGTTCTTCTATCCGTCAAATTTCTAATCTTTGCACTACTAGATGCCTAGATGATAAGGGAATTAGATCGGGGACTTAAAGTGTTGATAATTCTATAGATTAGAATTTTGGTGAGTCCTCAATTTCTCTACTATTCTAAAGCACCAGTTGGTGGCAGTGATCCGTTCTACATTTTCCCACTTAATTTTGAATTTTGAAATGGAACAAAATACCAATTAAGCCCTACACAAGAAACGATGCTGCTTCGTAGGCCTCAAAGCACAGCTCGCTCGCTCTCTCTCTCTCTCTCTCTCAGAAAGCTCGCTCGTGCTGAAGCGCCGACCAAATCGCTAGGTGCTAGGGTTTGCGGCCTCGGGGGCAGATCCGGCGGCGGCGGAGTAGTAGTCATTGGTGGATGGGCACGCCACCATGAAGCCTAATCCCAATCTCACGGGTTCTCAGCTCAAGCGTCCCAACCTCGCACGATCCGATCCGTGAGTACCTTCCAATCGCGCTTCCATTTCTTCCTCCTTTTTTATCCAAACAAAATACCTGTGATCTAACCCTAATTAATGCTCTTCCATTCTCCTCCTCAAGGCACATGTCTCCGTCGGCGCCGGCATCCGCTCCCCCACCACCCGCGCTGCCCTCCGCGCCACCACCACCACCGCCTGCGCAGAAGCTTACCACCAACGACGCCCTCGCCTACCTCAAGGCCGTCAAGGACAAGTTCCAGGACAAGCGCGACAAGTACGACGAGTTCCTCTAGGTCATGCGTGATTTCAAGAGCGGGAGGTCCGTCGCTTCACTTCCCTTGCTTTCCTTGGATTCTTCTCATCACATGCCATGGACCATTGAAACTCCTTTATTTATCTTGTCTTTCATTTTTTTTCCTTTCCGGGATTGGTTGCAGGATCGACACCGACGGTGTGATTATCCTTGTGAAGACCCTGTTTAATGGCTTCCCTGACCTCATCCTTGGCTTCAATGCTTTCTTGACAAATGGATATGCGCTCAAGCTCCACGACCTACAAGAAGCCCGTCGATTTCATGGAGGCAATCAATTTCGTCAACAAGATTAAGGTTTCGCCATCTTCTCCTCCTTTCATAGCTCCTGCTACAGACAAATGCTTTAATTGTTGTTACGGTTTCCTGCGCTGTAGAGTCGATTCCAGCAGGAGGACCATGTCTACAAGTCATTCTTTGGAATCCTCAACATGTATCGCATGCATAACAAGGCCATCCAAGATGTTTAGGAGGTACCATGCCTTTTCTGGAAACCTGGTTCATTGTATATGGCAGTGCAAAATTCTGTGTGACCACGGCTCTTTTCTAGGTCGCGACGCTATTCCACGAACATCCCGATTTGCCTTTTCTAGGTCGTTCCTAGAGGTGTTTCAGTCAAACACGATGACTGGGGATCGAGTTGGACAAGTTGGGTGAACCTTTTTTTTCCAAGGGATCGAGTGCATTGGATATTTTAGGTAGTAGACAGAAAGATATGTCCATGCCGTTCTCCAATCCTTTGATTTAGATGTAAAGAGGTTTAGAGTGTAGTCTAGCTCTGTCTAATGAGGTTTTAAATGGTTGGGGACAAATCCTCACCCTGCACAAGAGGATTTTCTTGTTAATTTTCCTTGTCAGTTGTCACCTTTAATCTTACTCTGTTATGCTCTATGAAATTTCAGTTTTGTTGGGAGGTTATTCCGTCATGCTCTTCAAGAACCAAGACCCAAATCTGTGCTGGTTCATTCGTTGTCATGTGCATATCTTTGCTGGACCTAAAAAGACTAGCATCAGCTTCCTATCAAGCATTCATAAGTAACTTAAGTCATGGGGCATTGGTCACTGCCAGTCCTGAGATAGTTGATGGTAAGCTCAAGTGTCTAGGTGAGTGTTGGGTATTTTTTGCATATATTCTTACGGTTACAAAAAACTTCCTTCCTTCATCAAGACCTGATATAATTCATATATGCCATGGTAGGCTAGATGTTCTTTCCTTTGTTTCCATTTTTTGGTTGTCTATTGCTATAGCTGACATACTTTTTTAGGCAATTTGCTGAAGTTATTGGACACTTCTGCTGCTGAAAATGTTTTGCCTATGACATATGGATGTTTACACCCACCTCTTGGAAAACATCGTCTGAAAGTATTGGATAATACAATGCCCTTTTAGTACAATTGGGCAATTGGCCATTTGACCATTTTAGATTTTCATTTCCTGTACAGATGGATATATGTATTTATTTAATAGAAATATTTAAGTTGCATAGGTTTATTTATACTTAGTTATGATAGTTTTGGTATGGTTATCTCAAGTTTATTGTTGGTGAGATATTTTTACAAGAGAGGTATGCATTCCTGAGTCCTGTTGTCATCAAGCTGTAACACCCCGGCATTTAATATGCCCGAATGCTACCAAACACAAGCTAAACAACAACTAAATACCACATTTAACATAAAATTCCAGCAAAGGTGCATAGGCTAAAAACCGAGATTTCGGCAGCACCTCCTTTGTTTTATCATGAATTTAAGGAACAGCAACAATATAGCATTATATGGCAATAAGAGAAACATCTAAAACAGCAATAAATAAAGTCTTAACGACAATAAGAGACTAACATTAAGCTCTTAAGGTTCCAAGTGTCAAACAAACAAAAGAACTCTCATTAACCAAGCTAAGACTTAATTTTAAAGACCATCACACGCAATTTATTATCAAACTAAATGAATTGACTTGGGGAAACATTAAGGTGAAGCAACGTGTGAGCGTGTGACTATTCCCCTTTCCCGCATGCCGTTCTCATGGTACCTAAAACAACAAGAAAACACAAGGGTGAGTTCGAAAACTCAGCAAGCATACTGCAATGGACAACAAGCATAACAACATGGCAATAACATCTTTCATCATGTATATCATCTCATTCATGATTACTTATCAATATCATCATCAATTTGTATGCGAAGTAATGCAATGCTCCTGACCCTCTGGAACCTCATACCGGTATGGGAAGTACACACCCGTCGGTGTGCACCCTTTCCTCCCTTCCATCCCGAAGATGGAGGGTGCCTACTAAACTTCCAAACACCACGTGGATGGAATCACGACATAGGACTTACTCAATGGCGTTCCGGATTAGTCATAACTTTCTCACCGACCTTGCCGGACTAGTTAAGACTTTCTCACCGCCCTCGCCCTATCTCATGACATGCATACAACCATGCCAATTATCATATTTAATTCCCATATTAACACATGGCATCATAATATGTTAAACATGCTCATCATATCATATCATTCATTAACACATGGCAAGTGGATATATATCATGTAAACAATTCCATCTAATCTCAACATGCAACCTACAACTCGCTATCCATCACAACACACTTGCCTCAACCACGTGCAACGGATTGGCGGGAAGAAGAAGGCACTTCCGGGGTCACACCACCTGCACATAGGCATCACACACTCACAATCATAGCCTCCAAACAGTACACAAACCCCCATCTAACCCGACATTGCCAACTACTCGCAAAACCTAAAAACAGAGGTTCTGTCCCGGCGGGACAGCAGCCTTGCAAAAGGCATAACTTGAGTTCTGGGACTCCGAATGAATTAAACGAGTACACCCTCGCGTAGCCTAGGAAATTTCGCAACTTTCTCTAGGTATAAGGAAAGTCTGATTCGGCTTCTAAAGTTGTTTAATCTACAGATTACCGAGATCTGTTCCAATTACGTCACAGATTTTTAGGTGCTCGGTAAAACAGCCATAACTTTCAAACGGCTGATCGGAATTTAACGTGCTTTACGTCCACGGAAAGATAATTAAATTATCTACAACTTCCTAGAAGTCCGTACGGTCGGATTCGGATTCTAAATCGACGGAAACTCGAACCCTAGTTCGACTGCTCAATCTGCCCGAAAACAGAAACGTGGACAAGTTTAGATCTAACCCAAATTACTTCAATCCAGCGCCTCCAATTGATCTAAAAACTTGATAAACATCCTAATAACAGTACCTAGATCATCCCCAAGGATCCCCAAGATCATACCTTTGGCCGATGCACAAAACTCCAAAGAATCCCCTCGCGAATCGCTCCTCGCTCCACGTTCCTCGCTCCTCGCTCCTCGCTCCTCGCTCCTCGCTCCACGGGATGACTCCACTAGGTGCAGGGGTGGGGAGGCCACCCTAGGGCAGCAAGGGGTGGAGGGGAGGTGGTGTGGAGGTGGAGAGGTGGAGGGGGGGGGGCGCACGGCTAGGGGATGGGAAGGGTGGCGGCTAGGGCTTTGGGGGGAGGAGAGGTGGGAGGTGGAGGGGGATGTGTGGGCGCATAGGGGTGTGGGGGCGCCCATATAGGGCTGGGAAAGCCCTCCCACCAGCCCCCAACACTGATTCCGTGTCCAAGGAGGAGCCCTAATCCATCCCACCAAGGCCCACAACCCCTCTTTAAGGCCCAAAAACCCCCGGAAAGGCCCAAAACCCCGGAAACGGCCCGGAATCGTCCCGAAAACGTTATTAACCTCCAATTCTTATGGTTTTAACCTTATTTCCACATCTCATACTGTATTTAACCTTATCATGTTCAATAATTAAGGATATGACACTCCGAGGTGTCACACAAGCGCTATCTGTCTTTCACCTCTTTATGCAGATAGTAGACATTTGATTAACACTTTATTCTTTTACAGTTTTGCAATATTATTGTGTCTTAACAATTTTTCTTTCTCATTTTGGTGCTAAGTTGGACCACCCCTTTTTTTTGTAGATTGTGGAGTTCATCTCTGTTTTGATGAAAATTGGTAGTGAAACTACTGAAAAAGAGCTAATCAGTCAATCAGCAATAAAGTGCTGCATTGATCTATTCTTTGAGTAAGTCAGATATTATGTTGTGTTATGTTCTTTTGTTTACCTGGTTAAAGGGCCTTTTCATATAATTGTTGAAACTGCAGGTACTCATATAACAACTTTTTGCACCATTATGTCAAGAATATCATTGTTTCTTGCCTGGAAGGTCAAAGAATTGAACTTGTTCAACACGTCCTTAATGAATGTGACATTGTTGGTAAAATTCTTTCTACAGAAAAACTTTATTCTTTGTCAACAGAGTCTAATGGCGTAAGTTACTAATAGGTTATGATAATTTCAACATGGTACTACTAAGAATTCCCTTTCATCTTTTCTGTCTTTTATGTGCAGCCTACTGTACCATCAGAAGGTAAAACCTCACCAAAAATTGGGAATGTTGGCCACATGACAAGAATAGCCAATAAGCTTATTCAACTGGGAAATAGTAACAGCACAATCCAGAATTATTTCCAGGTGATTTTTTCCCTTTTCTGCATTGACTCAACTATCTTTTGTTTGTAAGGCTACGGAATATCTACAGTTTTTTTTACTCACTATCTTGACTTGACCATTTTTTTATTAGGAGAATAGCGAGTGTGTCGAATGGCAGACAGATGTTTTGGTCAAGTGCAATGAGGTGGAGACTGTTTATCATTGGGCTTGTGGGTATGTTCCCTTTTTTTCTTTTTTTTTGGCATGCTATACCTTGCATTCATTTCCTCTAAGCATTTCTGCGCCTATACGTCTTGTTGCTACAGGCGCCCAACATCACTACATGATCGTGGTAGGGATAGTGATGATGATGACTTCCGAGACATGGATATGATGTGGCAGCTCTTGCTAATAACTTGAGCCAGGAATTCCGATATGGGATATATAGCAATGATGACATTGAAGAGGTGTGTGCATGTGCTAAATTGATAATGTCTGTAGCACATATTGTTTCAAATTGCGAATCTAATACGAAAAAGGTGAACCATGGACATGTTAAGGATTAACTTAATAAAATGACAATTCATTATCGTGTGAGGTCGAAGAGCATTGATTATATGATTTGTCAATAATGATTTAATAATAAACTACCTACCTTCATTTTATCTGATGCTCTTGATACCATTTTGTAGAATATATAATCTGAGTGTTGTTCAATTGTTTTTAAGATAGGTTTGTAAGAAATCTAGATAGTGATAGGGTGTTAACCGTGGGTAACATTAAGTTTTTTTTGTTTTTTTTTGGACATTTCTGAGATAGCATATTTGTCGGACTTAGTACCTTGTGTTTATCTCGAAAAATCATAGTTCCTCACTAGGACAAGTGATTCAATTTAACATAGTTTCATAAATCATCACCCACCTGCTACTATCTTCACAACTAGATGAAAGAATATATATTGTGGGGGTAATGGACAATGTTTGTGGTGAAAGGATATATATTGGGGGTAATGGACAATGTTGTTCCACAAGATCTTACAATGTGCTAATTGGAACTATACAAGTTTAGCAATGCTTCTGATGGTCTTGAGGAATGTGCGTCGAATAAAACACAATAACTTCTTTTGGCTACTGCTTCTGATTTAGGATTCCGTTGCAACGCACGGGCACCTTACTAGTAATGCATAGTTTCATGAATAGACAAGTTCTCTAGTAGGAAATTGACAATTAAATACCTAATATAAAAAATATGAAAACTGTATAGATGATAAATATTGTGATTATAAACCTCCATAAAAATATAAATAAAATAAAGAGAAGCAGCAAAGGTATCAGCAACAAGCAGCCTCTCTGTTCTTTGTTCTCATATGGCTCCACATCTAGAGTAATTAGATTTGTAGCTTCAATTAGCATTCCTAACCCCCATGGCATGTAGGACCAAATAATAGATTGAATGATTAGCTAACTAATCCAAGGCTAAAAAATCAGAAAAGAAATCTCAGAATATGAAGACCTTAAAGCTAACTTTAATAGTACAAACATCCTTTAACTCCATAAACCGTTATGATATCCTAAATAGAACACCATGATCACTCGCTAAGTAAGATTTTAATGAGCTTAAATGGTTGCTGATGAGGTGGGGAAGTGAAGTTTACCTAATGATCGTTTGGTCAGATTTAGAAGTGAGCCATCACGTTCCATTACCTACACATTCAAAAGTTCAATTCATTGTCTTCAATATTCAATCTGGACACAAGAAAATGAATATAAAAATATGGAGCTAAATTTCATACATTATGAAGTGGCCAAGGGATACACAAGCCAATAGCAGAACCTAACTTCATGACTCTGTGTTGTGGACAAGGGAGTATGACATTGTTGTCAAGAACGACATCAACTAGAACCTCATAGTATTCTCCCAACGGCAATCCATCTACACATATGAATGTCGCATCCATGCGATGAAGTCTTCCGTGTGCCACTATTTTGGAACCGCCAATAGAACATAAAGAAACTTCTTTTCCAACCTATAGAAAAATATGACTTCATATTCATAAAAGAATTTACATATCATAATTCTAAATTGAAAGTATATCATACCCCAAATGTAACACCCCGGCATTTAATATGCCCGAATGCTACCAAACATAAACTAAGCAACCTCTAAATACCACAATTATAAGTAAATTACAGCAAATAAACAAATGCTAATACCGAAAATTTCGGCAGCATCTCCTTTGTTTATCAATGATTCGGAGCAACAACAAAGTATCACAAGTTGTATCCTAATGGAAAGCATCTAAAACAGCAATAACATGTGACATATCAACAAAATAAGTCCAGCATAAAGCATTCAACCACTTCATGAGTTAAACGAATCAACTAGTAAGACCGAGCACACAGTTAAGCAATTCTCCAAGTTTCATGGCAATACTTTCATTATCATGACTCCAAATGATAACACTGTCTAATTTGTGTGGAGCTACGTGTAGATGTGTAGCAAAACCCTTTTACCCGCATGCTGGTTTCATGGTACCTAAGAAAAATAACATAAACACAAGCGTGAGTTCGAAACTCAGCAAGCATATTGCAATGGACAACAAGAACAATTACATGGCAATAATATCTCACATCATGTATATCATCTCATTCATGAACACATAACATTATCATCATCATTATGTATGCAATGCAATGCGATGCTCATGTCTCCTTGGAAACTCATACCGGTATGGTTGAGTACACACCCGTCGGTGTGCACCCTCTCCCCCCTTCCATCCCGAAGATGGAGGGTGCCTACTCCTCGCTTCCGTTCACCGCGGTGAATGGAATCACGATGTAGGACTTACTCATTGGGTCTCCGGATAAGTCATAACTTTCTCACCGACCTTCCCCGGACTAGTTATGACTTTCTCACCGCCCGGGCCATGTATCATGCCATGTATGCAAATATGCCAACATCATGATTATCTTGTACATTAACACATGGCATCATCATAGATAACTTGTGCATTAACACATGGCATCATTCAAATAATAAACATATTCATCATATCAATTGCATACAATAAAGCATGGCATGTGAACATATCATAAATTCAAATCTCAATCTAATTCAATCAAACAAACCACAACCCGCTACCATTCCAATACACTTGCCTCAACCACGGGCGACGGATTGGCGAGAAGTAGAAGGCCCTCCCGGGGTCACACCACCTGCACATAGGGACCACACACTCACAATCATGCCCACAAAATAGTACGCAAACCCTCATCTACCCCGACATTGCCAACTACTCGCAAAACCCAAAAACAGCGGTTCTGTCCCGTCGGGACATCAGCCTTCCAAAAGGCATAACTCGGATTCTAATACTCCAAATCAATTAAACAAGTACATCCTCGCGTAGCTTAGGAAATTTCCCAACTTTTTCTAGGTATAGGGAAAGACTGATTCGGACTCTAAAGTTGTTTAATCTACAAAATATTGTGATCTGTTCCAATCACATCACAGATTTTAACACGCTCGATAAAACAGCCATAACTTTCAAACGGCTGGGCGGAATTGGACGTTCTTTATGTCCACTGAAAGATAATGAAATTATCTACAACTTCAACATCTGTACGACCAGATTCCGACTCTAAATTGGCGAAAACCTAAGCCCTAGTTCGACTGCTCATGCTGCCCGAAACAGAGGACGTGGCAACTTCTAGATTTCATCTAATCTACTCAATTCCAGCACCACCAATTGATCTAAAAACTTGATAATGATCCTTAGAACAGTACCTAGCCCAACCCCAAGGAGTCCCATGGCCATACCTTCGCCCGACGCACGAAAACCCAATACATCTCCTCCCGGATCGCTCCTCGCTCCTCGCTCCAAATCCACCTGATCTCCTCGTCGCGGAGCGCTCCAATGGACGGATCTTCGAGGTGTTGAGGTGGACAACTCCCCTAGGGGCAGCAAGGGAGGTGGAGAGGGGAGGAGAGGGGTGGTGGCGCCGTGGGGGAAGATGGAGAGGAAGGGGAAGGTTGGAGGCGCATGGGGGGGCTAGGGGGTGGCGGCTAGGGTTGGGAGAGGGAGTTTGGGGCGCACCAAGGGGTGGGTGCCAGATTTGGCTGCCCAAAAGTCCCCCCTTGGGCCCAAACCCTTCCACCGGAGGCCCAACTCAACCCCCAAGGCCCAAAGTCCCCCGGAGAGGCCCAAACACCCGAAAACGGCCCAAAAACACGCTATAAACGGCATAACGTAAAGTTTTAACCTCCATTTACATATTTTATAATGTTTTGACCTCAACATCCACATTTTATAAGATTATGACACTCCGTGGTGTCACATTCTCCCCCCCTTCAATAGGCTTCGACCCCGAATCTGAGACACGCCGCTTCGCAAACAACCAAATCGAAGAGAGCTATGGTTCACGCCTTAGAACCCGCTTAGAAGCCCCTACGAATTGCACCAGCCAGCACTCAGAAGCAAGGAGCTAAGGATCAAAGACTGACAGCTCTAAAGATAACTCACATTCAAAACTTGCCAGAATTCTTACTCCACTTTGAAACACCGAGTACAAACATAAGGATTAAGAACGCCCCAAGCAAAAGGATAACTTCCTAAGCTGACAATGAAGGGAAACGGTCTCATATTCCTCATTTTTATGCATTCCTTGGCACTAAAGTGCCCGATCCCTTTAACCGATGTTTCTCCTCAAAAGAACACGGCACCAACCTCTAGAACCCTCTTCAGCTCCCACGCACAAAAGTGCTTTCACATCTCAACCTCTCTACTGTGGTTCATCGTATTCTAGACGACGCGAACCAAGCAAGACACAACACTCCAAGACTACCAACAGCTTGAACAATCGGCTAACACCTTGCAAAAGATTGATCTTTTACAAAAGACCAATACCTACCACTACCACCAAAGGAAAAACCTACTTTATAACCAGGGTCCTTAAAACCCTCAAAAACAATATCAACCGAGCAATCCACATCGGTTGACACAACTCGCTCAGAGCACGGCGACAAAAGATCCAATACACTTCGAAAAGGAAAAGCAATTACTAGCAACCACCAAGTGGTCCACTAATAATTTAATCAACCCTACCGAGGGATCAATGACACAAGTCTCCAAGAAGGTTTGAATTGAGTCCTACACAACCTTCCTTTACTCTTCACTTCCAAACTAGTTACGATTAACCACTAGCAACGCCTAATATCTTAGGTCATTACAAACCCACACTAGATTCCTCTTTATAAGAAGGTTTAGCCCTCGCATTCTTCCTTTCAAAGAATCGGAACAAGGGTCCAATCATTGAGTAAGCTCAACCAAGACCCATGAACCCAAAATGATCCACATCCGACAACTCGAACTCCAAGGCGCTAAAAGCCACATTGGAAAGAGTTCGGCAACAACCAAAGAGTACTCATGTCATTTTTCTAAGCCAAATCGCAAAGAAAACTCAAACCTCTAACACCACAGCCAAAACACCACAAATTATCCATTCTTTCTTTTCATACTAGGAAGAAATGGAAATCTCGATACATGACAAGAATGCACACTTTTCAAGAGCACTCCGGATTAGTCATATATCCATATATGACTTTCTCACCGACCTGGCTCACCAACTCATTTATCATTGCACATTTATAAACGATGCCATGCTTCATTTTCACCATTCACTCATCATGTAACAACAATACCGAAAAGTCATTCACCAAAAGACTTCTTCCTCGGTACCACATGATTGAAACACACATAACATTGACGGCTGCGCTAAATCATATGGACTATGACTGCAACACCGTTAGCTGGAACACACCACGTCATGTCAGAACCCACCATTTCTCAAAAGCTAAACTTGCAAAACCTCACATTTTAACCAAAATCAGCATTTTGGAAAAGAACATCGACTCCAAAGTTAAACATCAGCACACACAACCGCCACAAATGTTCTCAACAAGAAAGGGAAACTCATTTCCAAGAAGGGAACACTTCACTAACAAAATCACTGATGAAACATTCAAACACCACACACATTTTCCAAATAACTCCAATTCTAGCCAAAAAGAGTCACAAATTAAATCCCAATAAACTCCAACACAACCCACTATGTCTAACTGAATCCTTTAAAATTTATTCCCAAAGAAAATTCAGGGCGAACGTGAAGGAGCGCGATCCACTTAAAACTTTTGGGTGTCAATCCATACTCATAGCACAACTAAACAAATGGGCCAAACCCAAAGATCAACAACAATCCCTACGAGTTTAGGCAAACTCTGACACACAACATAAAAAAACGCCTTGATCGAAAGCATTTGACCAAGATAGCAAACAACCAAACCAGCCCAAAAGGTTTTAAACACAAGCTCAGCATGAAACCCTATACTTATCTTTTAAACATTCAATATTCACTATTTACTCATCGAGAAACCCCTCAGGTTACAACAAGAGCTACAAAACAAATTCTTTCTCTTATTACCTTTCCCAATACTTATAAATAGAGTTTATGATGCTTATCCAAAGACATCCAACGAAGACTACGTCAACAAGATCCCCACGGACCAACATATCATATAACATCATATTCTAGATTGAAACAAATGCTCCAACAAATCTTTCAGCATGATCAACCAATGAATTTCATACCACCTATATGTAAACGTCTCGACAATCGAAACTTATTCAGTTAACAAACGACTTCAACATGTAAATATTATCTCCACAGGGTAGAATTCGCAAGTAAGACTCTAAATTATACATTTATTAAGGATAAAATCATTCATCATGTTAATTACCCAAAGTTCACTCCATCACCACATGTTACAAATTCCTCTATTTTAACCATGGTTTTCAACAAGTAATCTAAACAGTTACCACCACTACTAGGTTATTAATAACAACCAACGAGCATAATCATCAAACGACAACATTACTTTTAGCTACCCTATAGATAGGTGATAACAAAATTACCACCACACAACATACTCCAACTATTTAAAATAGATTGAATACTAGCATTAACACTGCCCATAACAACATCATTAACAATAAGTCGTATGTCTTCTCAATTGATATCAATACTAGCATTGTACAGACACAACTGCATACTTCCAAATATACTAGTAGGTTGCAACAACATAAATAGCAACTCTAATCAACTTCCAAATTAAAGCCACTAGTCAACATGATTAAATTTCTCTATTAACCCATTAGATTAGAACATCTTCAAACAATCGGCAAGGTTTCTTTAACAGTATCATTAATTTACATCATCTTAATGTTCTAACTATGCATCAAAGTTTAAACTTTTAACATTAACAAGGATCATAAGCACTTTTAAAGCATGGCAACAGATTCTAAGCATGTACATTAACCCATTTAATCATTCCCACTATGGGGTACTCTACATCACTAGAGGTTCACCTAATCTTAAGCTAAAGGTAACAATTACATTTAATTGTTTCAACTCGCAAATTAACTTAACAATACGTCATTCCAAAAACCACAATGGTACATATTACATAACATGCTAAACAACAATTTTCACTTTTCTCTACTATTCTAAAGCACCACTTGGTGGCAGTGGTCCATTCTACACGTCATTAATTGCCCTGTTTAATTGCTCTACTTAATTGCCCTGCTTAATTGCCCTACTCAAGAAACGAAACGTTGCTTTAATTAGCCAGCTTTCACAAGAAACGAAGCGTTAAAGATAGATGTTTGATCTTGTAAAATAATTTTTTTTATTTTTTAATTTTTATTTTTCGTTATCAATTTTGTTTTTCGTAGCAACGCACGGGCATGTAGCTAGTGATAAGTAATTTCAGTCAAACGAATACTTACTTTATTTTCAGCATTTTTTTTCTTTTAATACTCAACCAAAACTCACAAAGAAGCTTGACTCTCAAAGTTGCAATGAGACAAACCCAAACTTGATCATGCAAGAGGAAATTTTCTAAAACACTTTTCAATCTCAAAGACCTCCAGAGAGGAAAATGGTTGAAACACAATTTTCTTAAAAGGGAACCAAGCGATCAAGTAATCCATTACAAATAAAACCTTAACACCAAAACCCAAACTTTCACAAAACAAGAAGGGCTTTCAAAGATGATTTCTCAAACCAGTAAAATGACGAAATCAAACACCATTTACTCCTACAAAGGCACAGAACTTCAGCCCTGACAACCAAGTCTGGCATAACGCCGCAATAACTCTTTTGACCTCGGAGAAAGACAAACACATGAATAAATTGAATGCTTCTCCCCATAAAGCAATCAACAAACTAAGCATCAAAGCTGGAAAGGCGACCAAAAGAAGCGCAACACTAGACTCTTCTTCTTCGTCTTCAACCAAGGAAGACAAAACCACATACCGCATATGGAACAATCCGCGAAAATCCAAGACCAAACACTTTTCTTTTGATTTCAATCGACTAAAAACCAAGAAGACAAACCAAAACCGACCATCAGAATGGTGAAAAGCATCCGAAGGAAACCACCATCAACTCTTCTATTTGTCTCCAGCCAACTACCCGATCTACGATAGAAAAGGTAAGCACTCTTTCCCCACAAGGGGTTAATAGTTCTTCGGTGATGGCTTTAACCGGCCATACCGTCAAACCACACCCTTACTATTAACAAAAGTGGTGACCGAAACCCTTCGGCACCACAACCCCACTTTATCACCACAACAAGCACAATTCAATCATTTATCTCATAGACATAGCAACATAGATTATCAAATGAAGCATTCAACATCAAAGCTTAAATACAACATTTAAGCGTAAAGGAACGATACCCATACCCTTTCCTACTGTGCATCCATGTGTGTCAAATTTTAGATTAGTTATACCATTTTTTTTGCAAGTTTTAATGTTGCTATCATATGACAAAATTTTAGTTAAAACCTAAGCCATGTTTCTAAGTTATCCCGCATGACATTTTAGTTGTAACCTAAGGTATGACACTAAAAATACACATTCCAAGGACCTACAGCCCGCTCTAATTCCAAGCATCTAGTATGCCTGAATGCTACCAAACATGAGCTAAACAACATCTAAATACCATGAATTAAGGTAAATTACAGCAAAGGAGTAAATGCTAAAACCCAAAATTTCGGCAGCATCTCCATTGTTTTAACATGATTTGAAGGAGCAACAATAGCATAGCAATATAAGGCACTATGAGAGACAACTAAAATAGCAATAATTAAGGACTTAACAACGATATAAGTCTATTTTCAAGCATGTAATGCCTCCAAGAGTCAAACGAACAATAAGACTCTCAAATAGCAAAGCTAAACCTTAAAGCAACAATCATCACACGCAGTTTATTATCAAAAACTAATTGAATGACTTATGGAATCAAATGAGTGAAGCTACGTGCGGAAGTGTGAATATTTTCCTTCCCCGCATGCCAGTCTCATGGTACCTAAAACAACAAGAAAACATAAGCGTGAGTTCAAAACTCAGCAAGCATATTGTAATGGTACAACAAGAACAATTACATGGCAATAATATCTCACATCATGTAAACCATCTCATTCATGATCACATATCATTATCATCATCATTATGTAATCATCATCATTATGTATGCAATGCAATGCGATGCTCATATCTCCTTGGAAACTCATACCGGTATGGTCGAGTACACACCCGTCGGTGTGCACCCTCTCCCCCCTTCCATCCCGAAGATGGAGGGTGCCTACTCCTCGCTTCCGTTCACCGCGGTGAATGGAATCACGATGTAGGACTTACTCATTGGCTCTCCGGAATAGTCATAACTTTCTCACCGACCTTCCCCGGACTAGTTATGACTTTCTCACCGCCCGGGCCATGTATGCAAATATGCCAACATCATAATTAACTTGTACATTAACACATGGCATCATAACATAATAAGCATACTCATCATATCATTGGCAATCATTAAAGCATGGCAAGTGATCATATCATATAATCAATTTCATCTAGTCTCAACAAGCAACCTACAAACCGCTATCCATTACAATACACATGCCTCAACCACGGGCAACGGATTGGCGAGAAGTAGAAGGCACTCCCGTAGTCACACTGTAACACCCCGGCATCTAATATGCCTGAATGCTACCAAACATAAGTTAATCAACATCTAAACACCACAATTAAACATAAATTCCAACAAAGGCGCACATGCTAAAACCGAGATTTCGGCAGCATCTCCTTTGTTTTGACATGATTTGAAGGAACAACAACAGTGTAGCAATATATGGAATATGAGAGACAACTAAAAACAGCAATAATTAACGACTTAGCCACAATATAAGTCTAGTTCCAAACATATAATGTCTCCAAGAGTCAAACGAACGAAAAGACTCTCATTTAGCAAAGCTAAACCGTAAAGCAATGATCATCACACGCAATTTATTATCAACACTAATTGAATGACTTGTGAAATCAAAAGAGTCAAGCTACGTGTGGAAGTGTGACTATTTCCCTTCCCCTCATGCCGGTCTCATGGTACCTAAAACAACAAGAAAACACAAGCGTGAGTTCGAAACTCAGCAAGCATATTGCAATGGACAACAAGAACAATAACATGGCAATAATGTCTCACATCATGTATATCATCTCATTCATGAACACATAACATTATCATCATCATTATGTATGCAATGCAATGCAATTCTCATGTCTCCTTGGAAACTCATACCGGTATGGTTGAGTACACACCCGTTAGTGTGCACCCTCTCCCCCCTTCCATCCCGAAGATGGAGGGTGCCTACTCCTCGCTTCAAAACACCACGTGGATGGAATCATGATGTAGGACTTACTCAATGGCTCTCCGGATTAGTCATAACTTTCTCACCGACCTTCCCCGGACTAGTTATGACTTTCTCACCGCCCGGGCCATGTTACATGCCATGTATGCAATTATGCCAACATCATATTTAACTCGTACATTAACACATGGCATCATAACATAATAAACATGCTCATCATATCATTGGCAATCATTAAAGCATGGCAAGTGATCATATATCATGTAATCAATTTCATCTATTCTCAACAAGCAACCTACAAATCGCTATCCATTACAACACATTTGCCTCAACCACGGGCAACAGATTGGCGGGAAGTAGAAGGCACTCCCGGGGTCGCACCACCTGCACATAGGAATCACACACTCACAATCATGTCCACAAAATAGTACGCAAATGTGACACTACGTTTTGGTGTGACATTACAAATTGCAAAATTAGAGAAGAAAATCTTACGGCTTGAGGTTTACCCGCGTTTTTGGGCCTTTTGAAGCGTTGTGACACCACGGAGTGTCGTAACCTTATTTAACGTGCATGATAAGGTTAATAACATTATGAGATGTGGAATTAAGGTTAAAACTATAGGATATGGAGGTTAATAGCTTTTCCGGGCCGTTTACGGGGTTTTGGGCCTTCCCGGGGGAGTTTGGGCATTGGTGGACTTTGGTGGGATGGAGTAGGTCTCCGTAACGGACTAGGTTTGGGTGTGGGGGCTGGTAAAAGGGATCCCCACCAGCCCTTGGGGCGTTCACCCCTGCCCCATGCGCCGCTAACCCTAGCCGCCACCCTTCCTCCTCCCTCCACCTCCTAGCCGCCCCATCTCTTGCCCCCATGGCGCCCCCATTGCTCCCCATTGCACACCACCTCTCCTCCACCCCCCTTGCTGCCCTAGGGTGACCTCCCCACCCCTGCATCCTCATGGATCCATCCGAGGAGCGAGGAGCGAGGAAATCGATTGGAGTTTTCGTGCGTCGGGCAAAGGTATGATCATGGGGATCCTCGGGGATGAGCTAGGTACTGTTATTAGGGAGTTTATCAAGTTTTTTGATCAATTGGAGGCGCTGGATTTGAGTAATTTGGGTTAGATCTAGATGTTGCCACGTTTCTATTTTCGGGCAGATTGAGCAGTCGAGATAGGGTTCGCGTTTTCGCCATTTAGATTTCGAATATGACTGTACGGACTTTAAAGAAGTTGTAGATAATTTCATTATCTTTCCGTGCATATAAATAACGTTAAATTCCACCTAGCCGTTTGAAAGTTATGACTGTTTTACCGAGCATATTAAAATCTGTGACGTAATTGGAACAGATCACGGTAATCTGTAGATTAGATGACATTAGAATCCGAATCAGTCTTTCCCTATACCTAGAGAAAGTTGGGAAATTTCCTAAGCTACGCGAGGATGTACTCGTTTAATTGATTCGGAGTCCCAGAACTCAAGTTATGCTTTTTGCAAGGCTGCTGTCCCGTCGGGACAGAACCTCTGTTTTTAGGTTTTGCGAGTAGTGGGCAATGTCGGGTTAGATGGGGTTTTGCATACTGTTTTGTGGGCATGATTGTGAGTGTGTGATGCCTATGTGCAGGTGGTGTGACACCGGGAGTGCCCTCGACTTACCACAAATCCGTCGCCCGCGGTTGAGGCAAGTGTGTTGTAATGTATAGCGGATTGTAGGTTGCTTGTTGATATTGGATGAAAGATTGAATACTTGCTATGATCACTTGCCTTGCTTGCTGTTTTCCAATGATATATTGAGTATGATTATCATGATATGATGCTATGTGTCTATACTTATCATGATTCGATGCCATGTGTAATATTTGTCATGATGAGATGCCATATGTTTATGTACATGTGAAATATGATAATTGGCATAGTTGCATGCATGACATGAGATGGGGCGAGGGCGGTGAGAAAGTCATTAACTAATCCGGGAAAGGCCGGTGAGAAAGTTATGACTAGTCCGGAACGCCATTGAGTAAGACCTACATCGTGATTCCATTCACGTGGTGAATGGAAGCGAGGAGTAGGCACCCTCCATCTTCGGGATGGAAGGGGGGAGAGGGTGCACACCGACGGGTGTGTACTCAACCATACCGGTATGAGTTTCCAAGGAGATATGAGCATAACATTGCATTGCATTGCATTGCAATACATATTTAATGATGATGATGTTGTTATGTGCTCAAGTATGAGATGTTATATGTGATGTAAGGTATTATTGTCTTGTAAATGATCTTGTTGTCCATTACAATATGCTTGCTGAGTTTTCGAACTCACGCTTGTGTTTTATGTTGTTTTAGGTACTTTGAGATCGGCATGCGGGAAAAAGGGGTCTAGCTACACTTCTACACGTAGCTCCACCATCATAGTCCATAATTAATCACTTGGAGACATGATATTAAGAGTTGTGCCATAAACTTAATGTAGGGTTTAATTTAGCATGCTTGTGATTCCTTATTTGCTTGGTTATAGCTTATGAAGTGGTTGAGCATGCTTTTATTGGCGTTATTTGATGATATATCCATTTATGTTGATGTTTTATTTGTCGTGTGCTATGACATATCTTGCCATGATATTGATATTGTGTTAATTCATGTTAAAACAAAGGAGATGCTGCCGAAATCTCGGTTTTTAGCATGTGCGCCTTTGCTGGAATTTATGTTTAATTGTGGTATTTAGATGTTGTTTAGCTTATGTTTGGTAGCATTCAGGCATATTAAATGCCGAGGTGTTACAGCAAACCCTCATCTACCCTGACATTGCCAACTACTCGCAAAACCTAAAAATAGAGGTTCTGTCCCGTCGGGATAGCAGCCTTCCAAAAGGCATAACTTGAGTTCTAGGACTCCGAATCAATTAAACGAGTACATCCACACGTAGCTTAGGAAATTTACCAACTTTTTCTAGTTATAGGGAAAGAACTCTAAAGTTGTTTAGTCTACAAAATACCGTGATCTGTTCCAATCACGTCACAGATTTTACCACGCTCGGTAAGATAGTCATAACTTTCAAACGGCTGATCGGCATTTAACGTTCTTTATGTCCACTGAAAGATAATTAAATTACCTACAAATTCTTCAACAGGCGGCTGACCAAATTCCAAACCTAAATTGGCAAAAAACTGAACCCTAGGTCGACTGCTCATGCTGTCCCAAAACAGAAACGTGGCAACATCTAGATCTAATCCAATCTACTCATGTCCAGCACCACCAATTGATCTATAATCATGATAAACAATCTTAGAACAGTACCTAGCCCAACCCCAAGGAGTCCCATGGCCAAACCTTCGCCCGACGAACGAAATCCCAACGAAACTCCTCCCTCCTCGCTCCTCGCTCCAACGGATGGATCCACGAGGTGCATGGGTGGGGAGGCCACCCTAGGGCAGCAAGGGGGTGGAGGATAGGTGGGGAGACAAGGGGACAAGGGAGGTGGGGGGCGCACGGCACAAGTCGGGAGGGAGAGGAGTGGCGGCTAGGGCACTTGGGGGTGGGGAGGGGGCGCACAAGCGGTGGGGCGCAAGGGGCAGGGGAAAGGCCCTTTTTGCCAGCCCCCACACCTAATCCTAATCCTAAATGGATTCCCACTCCATCCCACCAAAGCCCATAATCCCCCCTTTTAGGCCCATACTCCCCCGGAAAGGCCCAAAACCCCGGAAACGGCCCGAAAACGCTATTAACCTCTAGACCATATGGTTTTAACCTTAATTCCATATTTCATAAAGTTTTTGACCTCATCATGCTCAATAAATTAGGATACAACACTCTGTGGTGTCACATTCTTCCCCACTTTAACAGGACTCGACCTCGAATCTAATTCGCACCCAAACGCAACCCAGCAAAGCAAAAGATAGCTAGGTCTCACATCACATACCTAAGACAAAAAGCTTGAGATACTTCTCGCGCATGCGAGACTCCATCTCCCAAGTCGCTTCTCTCTCGGTCTGATGTGACCACAGGACCTTGACAAACTTAAGCGTCCTGTTCTTCATTACTCGCTCCGAAGTCCCCAGAATTTCCATAGGACGGGACTCGAAGGTGAGGTCCTGCTCAAGCACTAGTGGTTCCAATGGAACCACCAACTCCGGATCATGCAAGTATTTCCTCAACATCGAGATATGGGACACATTATGCACGCCTTGCATAGACTCCGGTAGCTCCAAACGATAGGCCAGCCTACCAACTCGTGCGATGATAGGAAATGGCCCAACAAACCTCAGACTGAGCTTTCCTTTGGTGCCAAAACGCACCACACCCTTGGTGGGAGATACTCGCAAGAGTACGCTATCACCCACCTCAAACTCCAAATCTCGCCGCCTCACATCAGCATAGCTTTTCTGTCTGCTCTGCGCTGCGAGAAGGTTCTGCCGTACCTCGCCACGCGATCGACAGGCTGCTGAACCCAATCCGGTCCAAGAACTGTTCTCTCGCCCGCGGCATCCCAACAAAGTGGCGATCTGCACTTCCGGCCATACAATACCTCATAAGGAGCAGCCCGGATGCTGGAATGGTAGATGTTATTGTAAGCAAACTCTGCAAGAGGCAAATGATCTTCCCAGCTACCTTTCCAAGCCATCACACAGGCCCTGAGCATGTCCTCCAAAGTCTGAATCATATGCTCAGACTGCCCATCGGTCTGAGGGTGAAAAGCGGTACTAAGGCGAAGCTGCGTACCCAAAGCGCTCTGCAAGCTCTCCCAAAACTTGGAGACAAACTTCGCATCCTGATCAGAAATAATGGTCTTGGGTACACCATGCAGTCTCACAATCTCCCGCACATAGATGGGAGCCAACTCGCTCGCTGAATTGGTAGTGCGGATAGGAATGAAATGCGCAGACTTGCTGAGACGGTCCACCACAACCCAAACAGCATCCTTCCCTCGTGGAGTACGAGGTAGGCCAACCACGAAATCCATAGAGATGTCATCCCATGGCCACACAGGAATCTCCAATGGCTGCAACAGATCAGCGGGACGCTGATGCTCAGCCTTGATCTTCTAACAGATCCCACAAGACGCCACATACTTGGCAATATCCACTCTCATCCTTTTCCACCAGAAATTCTCTTTCAAGTCCCTGTACATCTTGGTCTCCCCAGGATGGACCGTGTACGGGGTGCGATGAGCCTCCTTCAGAATATCATCTTTCACTTGGGATTTCTGAGGTACGCACAGACGACCCCGAAACCTCAAAGCTCCCACATCATCAACGGTAAAGTCTCCAGACTTGCCATCCTCAAGGCGTTTCCTCACCTGCTGGAGCAACCGATCATGCTGTTGTGCCTTCCGCACACGCTCGGGAATCGCTGACTCAAGAATCAATTGAGTTTCAGCCTGCACGGTCCCCGCAAAGCAGTAGGAGACACCCAAACGCTCAAAATCAGCAACAAGACAATCAATGACAGGGGGCATTGTCTTGCGACTGAGAGCATTAGCCACCACATTGGCCTTCCCCGGATGATACTGGATAGTGAGGTCATAATCCTTTATCAATTCTAGCCATCTCCTCTGCCTCAAGTTCAAATCTTTCTGAGTAAAGATGTACTTGAGGCTCTTGTTGTAACACCCCGGCATCTAATACGCCTGAATGCTACCAAACATCGATTATGTATCATCTAAATACTGCAAATAAAAGAAAATTACAGCAAAGGACCAATTGCTAGAACCGAAAATTTCGGCAGCATCTCCTTTGTTTAATCATGATCTCGCACAACCATAATAGCATAGCAGAATATGACATAATATGAAACATCTAAAACAGCAATAATAAGCGACACGGAAGCAATATAAGTCCACTTTAAGCATCCCAAAGTCATCATTAGCCAAATGAAACGAATAAGGGAATCCTAGCACACATCTAAACCATAAACATCAATGGTATCACATTAAGTTTATTGTCATGACTCCAAATGATTCCATTGTGGAATCAATTGCGTGAACTACGTGGAGATGTGTGACTATTCCCCTTTTCCCTCATGCCGATCTCAAGGTACCTAAAAACAACATAAAACACAAGCGTGAGTTCAAAACTCAGCAAAGTGTATTGTAATGGAAAAACAAAGATCAAGTCAACAAACCATCATCACCAATCTCCAAAAGCACATCATAACACAACATGGTTAGCATTCCAAACATCTTTTAAGCATCCATGTACTCATCTCGTGAGCAACTCATAAGTATTCACATCGTCATCTCATAAACATCATCATATACATATTTCATTAATGCAATGCAATGCACATGTCTCCTTGGAAACTCATACCGGTATGGTTGAGTGCACACCCGTCGGCATGCACCCTTTTCCCCCTTCCATCCCGAAGATGGAGGGTGCCTATCACTCGCTTCCATTCACCACGGTGGATGGAATCACGATGTAGGTCTTACTCAAGAATAGCCCCGGACTAGTCATAACGGTTCTCACCGACCCTCCCGGAATAGTTATGACTTATCTCACCGGCCGGCCATGAAAATATGCCATGTATGCAAAATGGACAACAACGTACACATATATAGGAGTATTGCATATCATCACATGGCATGTAATCCACTTATCAACAATAAGTACATTTAAATCATGGCATAATGGCTTCATATCAAGCAATACATGTAATTCATGGCAAGACAACATGTTATCTATTCCAAATACTATGAAGCATAACTAGCAACACATATAGCATACAATCCACACAACACACTTGCCTTCAATTGCGGGCAACGGAGTGACGAGAGGTTGAGGGCACTCCCGGAGGCACACCACCTGCAAACACGTGCCACACACTCAAATCAAGCCCATAAAACAGTACACATACATCCCACTACCCCGACTTCGCTTACAACTCCTAAAATCAGAAAACAGCAAATCTGTCCCTTTAGGACAGCAGCCTTCCAAAGGGCATAACTTCTGTTCTAAAACTCCAAATTGATTAAAAGAGTACACCATCGCGAAGCTTAGGAAATTTCCTAGCTTTTCCTAAGTATTGAGAAAAGCCAGATCGGCCTCTAAAATTGTTTAATCTAACGTTGAACACGAACTGTCCCAATTTCGTCACAGATTTGAAAGCGCTCGGTAAAACGGCCATAACTAGATAACGGCTGGGTGGAATTTCGATTTCTTGTACTCCAATTAAAGATAATTCAATTATCTACAACTTTCTCAACAGGCGGCCGTCCAAATTCGGACTCTAAATTAGTTTAATCTAATGTTCAACACAGACTGTCCCAACCTCGTCACAGATTGGACAGCGCCCACCAAAACGGCCATAACTTTCATACCGTAACTCCAAAAATTCTCAAACAAATACACAAAATAGGTCTTGACGATACCTACAACTTCTTCAAAAGGAGGTCGGCCAAATTCCGAATCTAAAATTGCGAAATCACACCCCCTAAAACGGACTCCAAATCTGCCCGAAACTGAGTACAATACGAACTCTAGTTCTTTTCAGATCTACTCCATGGCAGCACGTCCTCTTGATCTAAAAACTCCAAATCTACCATGATAACAGCACCTAGACCTTCCCCAAGGTTTCCCCATGGACATACCTTAGTCCGACGAACGACGAACACGAAGAATGTCTCTCGATCACCCGATCTCGCTCCCACGCGCCAAATCCTTCGGGATCCCTCATCGCGGTTCTTCCAAACAGCGAGGGCAGCACGTAGACGTGTCGTGGCAGCGAGGGGAGGGGTTGGATCACAGCCAAGGTCTTTGGCTAAAGGTGGAGGCGCCACAAGGGGAAGGAGATGGGGCAGCTAGGAGGGGAGGGAGTGGGGCGGCGGCTTGGGTAGGAGAGCAAGGGGGTAGGGCGCCCTAGGGCATGGGGAGGGGGCGCATGGGTAGGGGTTTGCTGCCCCCCTCCCCCACATGGGCTAATAACTCCCCCCTTTGGCCCAAGTGGGTTCCCCCCAAAGGCCGAATTCGCCCCGGAAAGGCCCAAACTCCCGAAATCGGCCCGGAAACGCGATTAACTGCATACCGTAAAGTTTTAATCTCCCAATTCACATTTTATAATGTCACACCATTTCGTAGTGTCACATTCTCCCCCCTTCAACTGGATTCGACCTCGAATCCGAAGGACACCAAAAACAAATACCAAGTCCCCAAGGGACAAAGGGCTTCTCAGCCGCAAAGGCTCCATCAACCCAAAACGCTCGAATCCTCACGACAAACATTTTGCACTTCTATCACAACCAACCTGACTACCACACTCCATCAAAATCAATCATGACACATAATCCCATCTCTTCCAATTATTTGACCCTTTTCACAAAGAATCAAAATTAACTAATGTCGACTCATTACATAGCCTTCATCGACAAAACTTTTCTTTTTTTCCACAAACCACGCTACACTTTCATTCTACCCCCTCCCAGGCATAACACACACCCAGGGACAACTAGCTACGACAAAGTTCACGACAGATCACTATATTTCAAATTATCATCACTTTTTAACAATCCAACCATATTCTCAACAAGGTTTGGACCGACAACACCAACTTCCAACATGACCACCCTTCGAACCACAACCAAAGTTCTACGCCTAGCCCAAGGTAGAGCTGTAAATTCTTATCAAACCTCAACTGGTTCTTTTCCTATGAGGGTCTCGCCCTCACACTTTCTCACTCAAAGACTACCAAACCCATGAGTATAATCCTCCATTATGCTTAACAATTCCATAGACATTTCTATTCACATCTCAAACAAGAATGCCTACAAAGAGCAACTCCCTTAGTCGGATGAACCACATTCATCAACTCGAACCCAAAACACAACAAATCACTTGGAACAAAGGTTTGACAACCTCGAAAGATCACTCGATCTCTTTTCCTAAGTCAAGTCGCAAAGGAAAAACTCCAATCTCAAATCAATGCGATACATCTCGCATCGGGGACCACTCAAACAAAAAGAGAGACTCCACACAATTCTTTGTCAGAAATTCTCAACAATCAATGACAACTCGACTCACTTTCACCACAGCCAAGCATCTCATAAAAACAACATTGTGGAAGAGAAAACCGATTCTCAAATCAATCGAAAGAATCCACAACCGCCATAATAACTCTCAAGGAAACAAGGAAACCCAATCCTCTTACAACAAAGCCAAATGCCAGGAACTCTTCACTCTTTCTTTTCATGCTAAAGAGCAAATGGAAATCTAGATTCATGACATGAAACCAAGCTTTTCGAGAGCACTCCGGATTAGTCATATTTCCCTATATGACTTACTCACCGACCTGGCTCAACGACTCTTTTATCAATAGACATCTATAAATGATGTCATGTTTCCTTTTCACCATTCATTCATCATGTACAACGCTACCAAATAGTCATTCACAAGACAACTTCTTCCTCTGCATCACATGATTAAAACTTGGATAGCATCGATGATTGCGCCAAATCATAAAACTATGAGGGGAACACCATTAACAGGAAAACACCATTTTTTAACCATGATTTTTCAACAAGTAATTTAAACAGTTACTACCACTACTCAGTCATTGATATCAATAATTTTCATAATCCTAAAGACAACCGCATTGCTTTTAGTTACCCTATCCATAGGTTATAATAAAGTTGCCACTACACAACATTCTCCAACTATTAAAATAAATTTAATGAGTTAGACCATCCAACGCTCTTAACAACATCATCACATAACATATCTATGTCTTCCCAAATGACAATTGTATTAGCATTTCAAGAACACAACTGTGTACTTCCAACTATACTAAAAATTTGCAACAACATGAATAACAATTCTATTCAACTTACAAGTTAAGGTCACCAACCAGCGCAGTTAAATTTCTGTACTAACATATTAAGTTACAACAGCTTTAAACCAGCTTTAAACAACCAACCAGGTTTCTATAACAATGTTAATAGTCTACATCATCTCGATATCCCAACTGCGCAACAAGATTTTAGAGTTTCAGACATTGTCAATGGTCATGTGCATTTAAAACAAAGCAATAGATTCTAAGCATGCACATTGACACCTTTAGTCATTCTCGCTCTGAGACTAATCTACAATTCAAGACGTTTATTTAATCTTAAGCTTAAGATAACAACCACATTGGATTGATTCAACTCACAATTTAACCTAGGAGTACATCATTTCCATAAACCACATTACTACACACCACTTAACATGCTAAACAACAATTCTCACTATTAACAAATAACTTCAGTCAAAAGACTACTTACTCACGATTCTGACATTTTCTTTTAAAACTCAACCAAGATTCACAAAGAAACTTGTCTCACATAAATTGCAATGGGTCATGACTCACACTTGACCATGCAAAAGACCTCCAAAACACATTTCGATCTTAAAGACTCTCATAGGAGGCAACCAAGCGATCAAGAAACCTTTGCGGTCAAAGGCACAAAACTTAAATCGACACATCTTAAATTTTTGCACACAACTTCAAGAACCTCTTTTAAACTCAGAGTAACACACGCAAGAACAAAACAATACTTTTCTTTGCAAGGCAACCGACAAAACCGACGTCAAAGCCAAAAGTTGCTACCAAACGACACGCACACAAAACTCTTCTTCGTCTTCAATCAAAGAAGACAAAACCACAAACCGCCTACGGAACAATCTGCGAAAAGATCCAATACTAAACACTTTTCTTTTGATTTCACTCAAATAAAACCAAATAAAACCGACTAAAACCGATCGTCAGAACGGTAGTCCGCCACCAATCTCTTCTTTTTGACTCCAATCAACTACCCAAACTGCGATAGAAAAGGTAAGCATTCTTTCCCCACAAGGGTTAATAGTTCTTCGGTGATGGCTTTAATCGACCATACCGTCAAACCACAACCTTACTATAAACAAAAAGGTGATCGAAACCCTTCGGCACCACAACCCCACTTTATCACAATAACATAAGCAATTCAATCAATTATCTCATATACATAGTAGCATACTTTATCACATAAAACATTCAACATCAATGCTTAAATATAACATTTAAGCGTAAACAAACGATACCCATACCCATTCCTACTGTGCATTAGTGTGTGTCAAATTTTAAATTAATTATTTCACTTACACAAATTTTAATGCTGCTATCCTATGGCAAAATTTTAAGTATAACCTAAACCATGTTTCTAGGTTATCCCACATCAAGATTTTAGTTAACCCTATGGTATTTCTCTAAATTCATACTCCACGGACCTGAAGCCCGCTCTGATACCAACTGTAACACCCCGGCATCTAATACGCCTGAATGCTACCAAACATCGATTATGTATCATCTAAATACTGCAAATAAAAGAAAATTACAGCAAAGGACCAATTGCTAGAACCGAAAATTTTGGCAGCATCTCCTTTGTTTAATCATGATCTCGCGCAACCATAATAGCATAGCAGAATATGACATAATATGAAACATCTAAAACAGCAATAATAAGCGACACGAAAGCAATATAAGTCCACTTTAAGCATCCCAAAGTCATCATTAGCCAAATGAAACGAATAAGGCAATCCTAGCACACATCTAAACCATAAACATCAATGGTATCACATTAAGTTTATTGTCATGACTCCAAATGATTCCATTGTGGAATCAATTGCGTGAACTACGTGGAGATGTGTGACTATTCCCCTTTTCCCTCATGCCGATCTCAAGGTACCTAAAAACAACATAAAACACAAGCGTGAGTTCAAAACTCAGCAAAGTGTATTGTAATGGAAAAACAAAGATCAAGTCAACAAACCATCATCACCAATCTCCAAAAGCACATCATAACACAACATGGTTAGCATTCCAAACATCTTTTAAGCATCCATGTACTCATCTCGTGAGCAACTCATAAGTATTCACATCGTCATCTCATAAACATCATCATATACATATTTCATTAATGCAATGCAATGCACATGTCTCCTTGAAAACTCATACCGGTATGGTTGAGTGCACACCCGTCGGCATGCACCCTTTTCCCCCTTCCATCCCGAAGATGGAGGGTGCCTATCACTCGCTTCCATTCACCACGGTGGATGGAATCACGATGTAGGTCTTACTCAAGAATAGCCCCGGACTAGTCATAACGGTTCTCACCGACCCTCCCGGAATAGTTATGACTTATCTCACCGGCCGGCTATGAAAATATGCCATGTATGCAAAATGGACAACAACGTACACATATATAGGAGTATTGCATATCATCACATGGCATGTAATCCACTTATCAACAATAAGTACATTTAAATCATGGCATAATGGCTTCATATCAAGCAATACATGTAATTCATGGCAAGACAACATGTTATCTATTCCAAATACTATGAAGCATAACTAGCAACACATATAGCATACAATCCACACAACACACTTGCCTTCAATTGCGGGCAACGGAGTGACGAGAGGTTGAGGGCACCCCGGAGGCACACCACCTGCAAACACGTGCCACACACTCAAATCAAGCCCATAAAATAGTACACATACATCCCACTTCCCCGACTTCGCTTACAACTCCTAAAATCAGAAAACAGCAAATCTGTCCCTTTAAGACAGCAGCCTTCCAAAGGGCATAACTTCTGTTCTAAGACTCCAAATTGATTAAACGAGTACACCATCGCGAAGCTTAGGAAATTTCCTAGATTTTCCTAAGTATTGAGAAAAGCCAGATCGGCCTCTAAAATTGTTTAATCTAACGTTGAACACGAACTGTCCCAATCTCATCACAGATTTGACAGCGCTCGGTAAAACGGCCATAACTACCAAACGGCTGGGTGGAATTTCAACTTCTTGTACTCCAATTAAAGATAATTCAATTATCTACAACTTTCTTAACAGGCGGCCGTCCAAATTCGGACTCTAAATTAGTTTAATCTAATGTTCAACACAGACTGTCCCAACCTCATCACAGATTGGACAGCGCCCACCAAAACGGCCATAACTTTCATACCGTATCTCCAAAAATTCTCAAAAAAATACACAAAATAGATCCTGACAATACCTAGAACTTCTTCAACAGGAGGGTGGCCAAATTCCGAATCTAAAATTGCGAAATCGCACCCCCTAAAACGGACTCCAAATCTGCCCGAAACTGAGTACAATACGAACTCTAGTTCTTTTCAGATCTACTCCATGGCAGCACGTTCTCTTGATCTAAAAACACCAAATCTACCATGAGAACAGCACCTAGACCTTCCCCAAGGTTTCCCCATGGACATACCTTAGTCTGACGAACGACGAACACGAAGAATGTCTCTTGATCACCCGATCTCGCTCCCACGCGCCAAATCCTTCGGGATCCCTCGTCGCGGTTCTTCCAAACAGCGAGGGCAGCACGTAGACGTGTCGTGGCAGTGAGGGGAGGGGTTGGATCACAGCCAAGGTCTTTGGCTAAAGGTGGAGGCGCCACAAGGGGAAGGAGATGGGGCAGCTAGGAGGGGAGGGAGTGGGGCGGCGGCTTGGGGATGAGAGCAAGGGGGTAGGGCGCCCTAGGGCATGGGGAGGGGGTGCATGGGCAGGGGTTTGCTGCCCTCCTTCCCCACATGGGCTAATAACTACCCCCTTTGGCCCAAGTGGGTTCCCCCCAAAGGCCCAATTCGCCCCGGAAAGGCCCAAACTCCCGAAATCGGCCCGGAAACGCGATTAACTGCATACCGTAAAGTTTTAATCTCCCAATTCACATTTTATAATGTCACACCATTTCGTAGTGTCACACTTGTGATCAGTGAAAACATCACAAGACTCGCCATACAGGTAATGCCTCCATATCTTCAATGCAAACACCACGGCGGCTAGCTCAAGATCATTCGTGGGATAATTCTGCTCATACTTTTTCAACTGCCTCGATGCATAAGCAATCACCTTGCCATCTTGCATGAGCACACAACCAAGTCCCAAACGAGAAGCGTCAGAATAAACAGTGAAGCGCTTCCCCGGCTCGGGAAGGGTAAGAACAGGAGCAATCACTAACTTCTCCTTCAAAGTGCAGAAAATGTGCTCACATTCTGCAGTCCACTGGAATTTCACCCCCTTCTGAGTCAGCTGCGAAAGTGGCTTGGCAATGATAGAGAAATCCTGCACAAAACGCCGATAGTAGCCAGCCAACCCAAGGAAACTACGCACCTCTTTGACATTGGAAGGCTTCTTCCAATCCAAGACTGCTGATACTTTGCTAGGATCTACGGATATGCCCTCTAGATTGATGATGTGGCCAAGAAAGCCCACTTCTGAAATCCAGAACTCGCACTTTTTCAACTTAGCAAGGAACTGATTCTCCCTCAAGGTACTCAGCACAAGCCTCAAATGCCGCTCGTGCTCCTCTTCTGATTTAGAGTAAATCAGAATGTCATCGATGAACACTACCACAAACTCATCAAGGTACTTATATAGCATACTGTTCATCGCCTCCATAAAGACAGCAGGAGCATTAGTTAGTCCAAAAGACATAACTTTAAATTCATAATGCCCATACCTAGTGGAGAATGCAGTCTTCTCAATGTCCTGCTCCCTCACACGGATTTGATTATACCCCGACTGAAGATCAATCTTGGAGAACACCTTTGCTCCCTTCAGTTGGTCAAACAGATCCTCAATGCGAGGCAAAGGATACTTGTTCTTGACTGTCACTTGATTAAGAGCACGGTAGTCAACGCACATACGCCAACTTCCTGTAATACTACGGGTCGTTCTCCAAATCTGGAAATTCTGATCCGGGTGCTTGGAGGACCTGTTAGATTTTTTTTTAGGTTTACGTTTAGGTGTGGGAGAATTCTAGCTCTTCTTTATAATTGTCCCCCACCTAACCATACCCCTTCCTCTCTCTCTCTCCCTCCCCACCTGCTTTTCCCAGCCCGAGCACCCGACCGAGCGTCGTCTCCCTGCCGAGCGACCGCCTCGTGCGCCACCTAGCCGGTGCTGGCGCTGCCGCCACCTCCTTCGGCCGGCCTTCCTGCTCCTGGCCCGAGCCACCACCTCCTCCGACCGGCCTCCCCGCTCTCAACCCGAGACACCGCCTCCCTCGGCCTTGCGCCGCCGCGCCCCGTGTGCCCGATCGCTGCCCCGGCCGCCGCCGTTTCTCCCCTGAGCGTGCTCCCAAGCCCGAGGGCGTCGCCTCCCCCTGGCTCCTCCCGGCTCGGCCGCTGCCCCGTGCGTCGTCCCCGGCCGACGTCACCGCTGTGGGCCCTCCAGCCGAGCTCGGTGCCGCCCCTAGCCTACCTTCCTCCCCCTTTGCCTTCTCTCTGTGGTGAGGACTCAAAAATCATGGTAGATCGAGGTGTTTAGTTCTTTATGCATGCTAGGTGTTTGTTGAAATGCCTAGAAGGTTTATTTTTGGTATCTCATTGTTTTTGAGTATTGGTCTATGAGTACTTGTATGACACATTTGATTGTGAACCTGCGGTTAGGGAACACCTTCTGTTTGTGCACTGGATCCTAGTTGATTAAATATGATCGCATTGGTGTTTGCCATTTCCCTGTTGTAATCCTTGAAGGGTTACATATGTGTGTAGTTTAGATTGTCTTATGCGTGTTGGCATGGCCCAATTTACCGTAAAATGCTTGGGTTTGAATCGTTGTGTAGCTAGGGTTGTGGTTTTAGTAGATCTTGTATTGTGCTTACATGCAAATCATGGTTGCTTCATGGTTGTATTCTGTTAGATGATTACGAGAACAAAGAAATGAACAATTTAATGTTACTACTATATGAGAAGGAAAGTTATAGGTGGACATAGATTGGATGGTGCAGAAATGTTTTTGGTTTAGTTGTTTTTGAGCAAATGAAATCTTTAGTAGCTGTAGGGAGCAGCTTAGCATGCTTATGTTATCCGCTCATCAGGCCTCTCAGTTGCTATTAAATTAAGTGTCATAATATTGTGGTAAATTAATATTCTTTTTATGTAACACAGACTTGATTTGGCCTTTCTGTTTGACACTTGTGGGCTTGGTTAGTTTTACTTAGCCGTAATTGATGTCCTCAATTGATGCAAAGAAGATTAGTACTTCTCCCTCCCTTGGGTGTAACTATAGATTTGTGTGTGTTTTCTATTCACTCTGGATAAAATGGAAAAGACTACCTTGGATACGTAAGAAGGAAATAAATTGCAACATTAAGTAATTGATGCAACTTTGCAAAGCTCTCAGTGAAATGAAATCTATTCTCTATTCCTTGAGGGCTTTTATCCCCTTTTATCGTTATCTATCTTCAGTCTTCAGGCATACAATAGCAAAGGAGCACTATTGTGATTGATACATTATGAATTGTATGTTTGTTCTCTTGTTTAATTCGGAGTGGTTTTTGTTATGCTACAATAGCTTTCATGAAGATTTTTTTCATATGCATGCATGCTACCAGTGGGTTGCTAAAGAGGGAGGTAGTATTTGCGTCTTGAGTTTAAGAGTGTTTCTGTTTTATCCATGTCCATTTATTTGTTTTGTTCTCTAGGGTTGGAGATTTCTATTACCGCAATCGGGACGTCAGTTAATCGCCGAGGTTAAAGGCAAGTACTTTCCGATGAGCATTGAAGATAGATTATTGATTGTTATGATTGCAAGTGCTTGGTAGATTAATAAGATGATTGATTATTGAGAGTATCCAACATTTTTACTCATTGCCTTTAAGTGATCATTCTTACTTATGATGTGCAGTGCTAATGTTATCAATAAAAGATAAAAATTGTCTTGTTATGAGCATGTTTGCGCATGTGTTTATTCCTACAAATATGTTTATTCTTATGCATATGGTTGTGATGAGGGAAATGGGTTCATAATGGAAGTGCTCTGTTGATAGTGTTGTCGCATGACAGATGAGCAATGAAAAGTAAATGTTGCATCATTTGCATTCATAGCATTTAATGGGCCAGGTCGGTGAGTAAGTCATAACTAATCCGGTGAAGTCGGTGAGAAAGTTATGACTAATCCGGAGTGCCCTTGTGTAAAACCTACTTTGGGTAGGTACCTCCACGGGATGGAGGTAGAGTGTGAACATCGACGGGTGTTCCCTCAACTATACCGGTATAGGCTTTAAAAAGGTGCATACGAGCATTCAAGCATAACTACATTGCATATCATTGCCAAGGGAGTGATGGTCAACGTGTGGTTGTGACAAATTGGGTGAATTATGACTATGTCTGATGCAATTGCATGTTACTATTGTTGATGAATGGTAATGGGTGGTCCTTCAGTTGAGCGAAGTTTTCAGGTTAAGAATGGGTCGAGTCGTGGGCTCATCCAAGGTTGTCTCATGAGGTATGTGAAATAAATGAGCAATGTAGTTGATAAGGTAACTGACAACGCTTTCTTTGGGTTATGTACTTGTTAATCTGGTATAAGCATTTGAGCATGTTACTGATTTAAATACTATAATTGATATTGTTATTGCTAATTGTTGTATTTTGCTGAGTCTTCGACTCACGCTTGTTGTTATTGTTTGTAGGTGCCTTGAAGCCGACATGCATGGATGGGGGTAGTGGCACGAACACGTTTTGCATCGTCACAGTTTCACTTTTTATCTTACCGCTTCTAATTGTTTTAAGTTCATGTTTTGTAATTAAGTTGTGGCTGTCGTATGTGCTTGGTTGGTTCCTTAAGTTACTTTAGAATGTTTCCTTCGAAGGCCATGACCCTTTGTATGTGCTTAGCGGGTCATGATGGTTAGTTCATATTTGTTGTTGATATTATTATGTTAATTGTCTTCTGTCTGCTGAGTGGATGTCCTAGTTTTAGGGGAGGTGCTGTCGAAATTTCTAGTAATTTCGCTAACTGGCTAGAATTTAGCTTGCTTTGCTAGATTATTCTAGTGTCTGGTGTTAGAGACTTGTTTGAGGGTGTAACATTCAGGGCACGTGCGGTGCCGGGGTGTTACACTTCCATCCTTCTTCGAGACGAAGAGGATGGGTGCTCCCCATGGCGACACGCTACGCCGAATAAAGCCCTTGGCCAACAGATCCTCCAACTACTTCTTCAACTCGTCTTGAAAAGGACGAGCCAAGCGGTATGGAGAGATAGAAATGGGTTGAGTGCCAGGAACAAGATCAATACGAAACTCCACATTCCTCACAGGAGGTAAACCAGGCAACTCGTCAGGGAACACATCGACAAACTCCTTTACTACAGGAATCTCCTCAATGGAAACTGAAGAAGATGGCTTCTCAGACAAGGTCATGAGAAAACCCAACCACCTCAAACGGCGACCAGAAAACAGACTAGCCAAAGCAAAGACGGAACTGGAAGGTAAACCACCCTGAAAGGTCAACTGTACCCCTGACGGGGCCTGCATGGTAACCGTCCGCAAAAAGCAACAGATCTTAGCATGGTACTAATGCAACCAGTCCATGCCCAAAATGACATCAAAAGGAACCAACTGGATCACCATAAGATTGGCAAAGAAAACCTCATCATCAGTGGCAATGGTGCAACCCAGGCAAACCAAAGAGCTAGAAATCAAACCCCCAGGAGAACTGACTAGCACAGACTCAGAAATCCGCTGAACTCCCAGCTTAGTTCTACTGGCAAACTCAGACGACACAAAGGAATATGATGCTCCGGAATCAAACAAAACAAAGGCATCAACGGAATCCACGAGCAGAGTACCCGAAACCACCTCTGGATGCCCGGCTGACTCGGCGGTCAGCAAGGCGTACACTCCTGGTGGCGCCGGACGATGAGCCCCGACTCGGTGATGCCCCAACAAGGCTGGGGCGGAGGAGGCAAGCGAGGAGGAAGCAGGCAGCTGCGGGCACCGATGGCTGCTGGTGGCACCCACGCAAAGGGAGGCTGAGAAGCAGGAGCCGCCATCATGTGCACCGATCCTTTGGAACACGCCGCTAGAGTGGGAGGAGAAGGCACCGTCTCCCACTTGATGATGCTACCAGGATTCATCCGGCAGACTCGTCCCATGTGGCCGGGCTTGCCACAGTGGTTGCAACTCCCGGTCCAACCACACTCTGAAGCACGGTGCTCACCACCACACTTGAAGCACTTCATGCCCTGCCCGGGCATAGGACGAACAGCCGCTCGTGACGAACAGCCCCATCTTAGTTCCTGAGAAGGAGCCCTGTCCTCCCTTGAACTTCTTGAAGGTGGGTCGCTGGGAAGACCCACCTCCTCCACCAAAGGTCCTCTTCGGCCCCGCTTTGCTGGCGAGAACCCCTGAACCACCCAGGTTTTGCTTATCCCAGGAGAGCTCCAACTCGAGCTCCATGCCCTTCGCCTGCTCCACCACAGAGCAGAAGTCACGAGGGACGGTCGCTCCCATGACAACTCTGAACTCCTGGTTGAGGCCTCTGTGGAACCTCCTCGCCTTCTCCCTGTCGTCGGTTGCTCTGGTGGCACGAAGCGCCTGTTGTTGAACTCCGCCTCATACTCTGCCACCGACCTCTTTCCCTGGGAAAGAGTCGTCAGAGTATGCTCCATCCGCTCAAGAAAATACTCTGGGTAGAACTTGGCTCGGAAGCGAGCCACAAAGTCCTCCCAGGTGACCGGACCATGATCGGGGGCTCTAGCAGCCAGAACCCCCTCCCACCAGATATCAGCTTGGCCCTTCAGCTGAAAAGCCACAAAGCGTGCCCTCTGAACCGAGGTCAACTCTAGGACCTCAAACTGCCTCTCCATGTACCGCAGCCAATCTGCGGACTGGATTGGCGAATCCGCTCCGTCAAAAGTGTCAAGACGGAGGGACATCCACTCCCGGAGACTCATCCTCGACTCCGGCACAGCGGGGCAGCAACTGGGGCCACTGTAGGGGGAGGCACAACAGCAGGGGCTGCTCGCAACTGCTGGCGCAGCTCCTGAATCTCCCTCTGCAGAGCTTGAACTAAATCCTCATTGGCGGCGGGTACCTCTGCCCCTAACTGTGCCGCTGGAAGCTCCTCCTGAGCTGGCCCATGAGCATTGAGCGAAGCGCTACCCTCAGCTACAGACTCAGCAGCTCCCTATGAACCTCGTCCCTGGCCTCCACGGCCATGGCGACCACGGCCTCTACCCCTCGGCATGGTTGCTACAAACAGACAACCATCCATTCACATAAATATAAGCACAACACCATATAATCAAGTACAATGATCAAACATCATCATAAGCATAGTCTTCATCAAATAATTAAGCGCAATGCAATGATATACCAAAACCCCATCCTACTGTGCAACCAAGTGTGTTAAATTTTATATTAGTTATACCACTTTTGCCAATTTTAATGTTGCTATCCTATAACAAAATTTTAGTTGAGACCTAAGCCATGTTTCTAAGTTATTCCACATCAAATTTTAGTTATAACCTAAGGTATGACACTAAAAATAAACATTCCAAGGACCTACAGCCCGCTCTGATACCAACTGTAACACCCCGGCATCTAATATGCCTGAATGCTACCAAACATAAGTTAATCAACATCTAAACACCATAATTAAACATAAATTCCAGCAAAGGCGCACATAGTAAAACCGAGATTTCGGCAGCATCTCCTTTGTTTTAACATGATTTGAAGGGACAACAACAGTGTATCAATATATGGAATATGAGAGACAACTAAAAACAGCAATAATTAACGACTTAGAGCCACAATATAAGTCTAGTTCCAAACAAATAATGTCTCCAAGAGTCAAACGAACGAAAGGACTCTCATTTAGCAAAGCTAAACCGTAAAGCAATGATCATCACACGCAATTTATTATCAACACTAATTGAATGACTTGTGAAATCAAAAGAGTGAAGCTACGTGTGGAAGTGTGACTATTTCCCTTCCCCTCATGCCGGTCTCATGGTACCTAAAACAACAAGAAAACACAAGCGTGAGTTCGAAACTCAGCAAGCATATTGCAATTGACAACAAGAACAATAACATGGCAATAATGTCTCACATCATGTATATCATCTCATTCATGAACACATAACATTATCATCATAATTATGTATGAAATGCAATGCAATGCTCATGTCTCCTTGGAAACTCATACCGGTATGGTTGAGTACACACCCGTCGGTGTGCACCCTCTCCCCCCTTCCATCCCGAAGATGGAGGGTGCCTACTCCTCGCTTCCAAACACCACGTGGATGGAATCATGATGTAGGACTTACTCAATGGCTCTCCGGATTAGTCATAACTTTCTCACCGACCTTCCCCGGACTAGTTATGACTTTCTCACCGCCCGGGCCATGTAACATGCCATGTATGCAATTATGCCAACATCATATTTAACTCATACATTAACACATGGCATCATGACATAATAAATATGCTCATCATATCGTTGGCAATCATTAAAGCACGGCAAGTGATCATATATCATGTAATCAATTTCATCTATTCTCAACAAGCAACCTACAAATCGCTATCCATTACAACACACTTGCCTCAACCACGGGCAACGGATTGGCGGGAAGTAGAAGGCAGTCCCGGGGTCGCACCACCTGCACATAGGCATCACACACTCACAATCATGTCCACAAAACAGTATGCAAACCCTCATTTACCCCGACATTGCCAACTACTCGCAAAACCTAAAAACAGAGGTTCTGTCCCGTCGGGACAGCAGCCTTCCAAACGGCATAACTTGTGTTCTGGGACTCCGAATCAATTAAACGAGTAAATCCTCGCATAGCTTAGGAAATTTCACAACTTTTTCTAGTTATAGGGAAAGACTGATTCGGACTCTAAAGTTGTTTAATCTACAAAATACCGTGATCTGTTCCAATCACGTCACAGATTTTACCACGCTCGGTAAAACAGTAATAACTTTCAAACGGCTGATGGGAATTTAACGTTCTTTATGTCCACTGAAAGACAATTAAATTACCTACAACTTCTGCAACAGGCGGCCGACCAAATTCCAAACCTAAATTGGCGAAAAACTGAACCCTAGGTCGACTGCTCATGCTGTCCCAAAACAGAAACGTGGTAACATCTAGATCTAATCCAATCTACTCATGTCCAGCACCGCCAATTGATCTAAAATCATGATAAACACCCTTAGAACAGTACCTAGCCCAACCCCAAGGAGTCCCATGGCCATACCTTCGCCCGATGAACGAAATCCCAGATCGCTCCTCGCTCCAACGGATGGATCCACGAGGTGCAGGGGTGGGAAGGCCACCATAGGGCAGCAAGGGGGTGCAGGAGAGGTGGGGAGACAAGGGGACAAGGGAGGTGGGGGGCGCACGGCACAAGTTGTAACACCCCGGCATTTACTATGCCTGAATGCTACCAAACATAAGCTAAACAACATCTAAATACCACAAGTTACCATAAATTCCAGCAAAGGTACATATGCTAAAAACCGAAATTTCGGCAGCATCTCCTTTGTTTTAACATGAATTAAAGGAGCGACAACAGTATATCAATGTATGGATTATGAGAGACAACTAAAAACAGCAATAATTAACGACTTAGCAACAATATAAGTCTAGTTTCAAACACATAATGTCTCCAAGGGTCAAACGAACAATAAAACTCTCATATAGCAAAGCTAAGCCTTAAATCAATAATCATCACACGCAATTTATTATCAAACTAATAGAACGACTTGTGGAATCAATATGGTGAAGCTACGTGTGGGCGTGTGACTATTTCCCTTCCCCGCATGCCGTTCTCATGGTACCTAAAATAACAAGAAAACACAAGCGTGAGTTCGAAACTCAGCAAGCATATTGCAATGGACAACAAGAACAATATCATGGCAACAACATCTCCCATTATATATATCATCTCATTCATGAACACTTAACAATATCATCATCATTATGTATGCAATGTAATGCAATGCTCATGTCTCCTTGGAAACTCATACCGGTATGGTTGAGTACACACCCGTCGGTGTGCACCCTCTCCCCCCTTCCATCCCGAAGATGGAGGGTGCCTACTCCTCGCTTCCGTTCACCGCGGTGAATGGAATCACGATGTAGGACTTACTCATTGGCTTTCCGGATTAGTCATAACTTTCTCACCGACCTTCCCGGACTAGTTATGACTTTCTCACCGCCCGAGCCATGTAACATGCCATGTATGCATTTATGCCAACATCATATTTAACTCACATATTAACACATGGCATCATAACATATTAAACATGCTCATCATATCATTGGCAATCATAAAAGCATGGCAAGTGATCATATATCATGTAGTCAATTCCATCTATTCTCAACAAGCAACCTACAAATCGCTATCCATCAACACACTTGCCTTAACCACGGGAAACGGATTGGCGGGAAGTAGAGGGCACTCTCGGGGTCGCACCACCTGCACATAGGTACCACACGCTCGCAATCATTTCCACAAAATAGTATGCAAACCCTCATCTACCCCGACATTGCCAACTACTCGCAAAACCTAAAAACAGATGTTCTGTCCCGTCGGGACAGCAGCCTTGCCAAAGGCATAACTTGAGTTCTGGGACTCCGAATCAATTAAACCAGTACATCCTTGCGTAGCTTAGGAAATTACCCTACTTTCTCTAGGTATATGGAAAGACTGATCCGGAGTCTAAAGTTGTTTAATCTACAGATTACCGTGATCTGTTCCAATTACGTCATAGATTTTATCACGCTCGGTAAAACAGCCATAACATTCAAACGACTGGGTGGAATTTGACGTTCTTTATACCCACTGAAACATAATGAAATTATATACAACTTCTTCAACATCCGTACGGACAGATTCGGATTCTAAATTGACGAAAACGCAAACCCTAGGTCGACTGCTCATGCTGTCCCAAAAATAGAACGTGGCAACATCTAGATCTAATCCAAATTACTCAATTCCAGCACCACCAATTGATTTAAAAACTTGATAAACACCCTTAGAACAGTACCTAGATTAACCCCAAGGATTTCCATGGACATACCTTTCCCGACGCACGAAAACCCAATAGATCTCCTCCCGGTTCGCGCGATCCCTTTCCTCGCTTCCAAATCCACCGGATCTCCTCATCGCGGAGCGCTCCAATGGATGGATCTTCGAGGTGGTGAGTTCAAGAACTCACCTAGGCGCAGCAAGGGAGGTGGAGAGGTGGTGGAGAGGGTGGTGGTGCAAGGGGAGAGGCTTGGGGGAGGTGGAGGCGCCCAAGGAGGAGGTGGGGAGGTGTGGGAGGCGGCTAGGGCACTTGGGGGCGCAAGGGGTAGGGGGAGGATGCCCAAAAGGGCAGGGAAACCCCCCTTTAACCAGCCCTAAGCCCCTTTCCTAATCCTAAATGGATTCCCACTCCATCCCACCAAAGCCCACAACCCCCTCTTTAAGGCCCAAACTCCCCCGGGAAGGCCCAAAACCCCGGAAACGGCCCGACAACGCTATTAACCTCCATACCTTATGGTTTTAACCTCCCATATCATATTTCAATATGTTTTTGACCTCATCATGCATCTTTTATAAGGTTACGACGCTCCGTGGTGTCACAACACTTCAAAAGGCCCAAAAACGCGAGTAAACCTCAAGCCGAAAGGTTTTATTCTCTAATTTCACATTTTATAATGTCACACCATACCGTAGTGTCACACAAGTGTATCACCCCGGCATCTAGTTTGCCCGAATGCTACCAAACATAGATTAAACAACATCTAAATACCACAATTAAACATAAATTACAGCAAAGGCGCACATGCTAAAAACCAAAATTTCGGCAGCATCTCCTTTGTTTTAACATGAATTGAAGCGATAGCAATAACAAGGCAGTTCATAGCAAAACAACAGATTCTAAGCATGTACTTTAGCACATTCAATCATTCTCGCTAAGAGTAAACTACAACACTAGTAGTCTATTTGTTTTCAAGCTAGAGATAACAACCGCATTGAATTGTTTCAACTCACAAATTAATTTAACAACGCATCATCCCATAAACCGCATTAGTACATGATACATAACATGCTAAACAGCAATTCTTACTAGGAAACGATTTCAGTCAAAAGACTACTTACTTTTTTTTGAAACATTTTAGTTTTAAAGCTCATCCCAAATTCATAAGGAAATTTGACTCTCAAAATTGCAATGAGACAAACCCAAACTTGGTCATGCAAAAGGAATTTACCAAAACACTTTTCAATCTCAATGACTCCCACAGGAAGGAACCAAGCGATCAAATAAACCTTTACAAATAAAACCTTAACACCAAACCCCAAACTTTCACGAAACAAGAAGGGTTCTTCAAAGATGATTTCTTAAACCAGCAAAATAACGAAATCAAACACCACTTACTCCTACAAAGCCACAGAACTGCAGCCCTGACAGCCAGGTCTGGCACAACTCCTTTAACCTTGGAGAAAGGCAAACATAGGAATAAATTGAATGCTTCTTCCCCATAAAGCAATCAACAAACTAGGCATCAAAACTGGAAAGACGCCCAAAAGAAGTGCAACACTAGACTCCTCTTCTTCGTCTTCAACCAAGGAAGACAAAACCACACACCGCATACGGAACGATCCACGAAAATCCAATACCAAACACTTTTCTTTTGATTTCCGTTAACTAAAACCAAGAAAACCAACCAAGACCGACCACAGAACGATAAAGAACATCCGAAGGAATCCACCACCAAACTCTTCTATTTGACTCCAGTCAACTACTCGATCTACGACAGAAAGGGTAAGCACTCTTCTCCTCTGTAGGGGTTAATAGTTCTTCGGTGATGGCGCTAACCGGCCACACCGTCAAACCTCACCCTTACTATGAATAAAGAGAGGTGACCGAAACCCTTCGGCACCACAACCCCACTCTATCACAACAACAAGAGCAATTCAATCATTTATCTCATTGACAAAGCAACATGCATTGTCAAATGAAGCATTCAACCTCATAGCTAAAATACAACATTTAAGCGTAAAGAAACGATACCCATACCCTTTCCTACTGTGCATCCATTGTGTGTCAAATTTTAGATTAGTTATACCACTTTTGCAAGTTTTAATGTTGCTATCCTATGACAAAATTTTAGTAAAAACCTAAGCCATGTTTCTAAGTTATTCCACATCACATTTATTTGTAACCTAAGGTATGATACTAAAAATACATATTCCAAGGACCTACAGCCCGCTCTGATACCAACTGTAACACCCCGGCATCTAGTTTGCTCGAATGCTACCAAACATAGATTAAACAACATCTAAATACCACAATTAAACATAAATTACAGCAATGGCGCACATGCTAAAAACCGAAATTTCGGCAGCATCTCCTTTGTTTTAACATGAATTGAAGCAATAGCAATAACAAGGCAGTTCATAGCAAAACATAAGGCATCTAAAACAGCAACATAAACGAATATAGCATCAACATAAGACAATAATACTAAAACCAACCACTCCATAAACTATGGCTAAGCAAATAAGGATCACAAGCACACAAAAGTTATTCCAAACACCTAGTTCATGGCACTTATTATGAACTTGACCAAACAATAGTAAATGTGGCTGGACTATGTGAAGATGTGTAGCTATTTCCCCTTCCCACATGCCGGTGTCATGGTACCTAAAATAAACAACATAAACACAAGCGTGAGTTCATCACTCAGCAAGTATATTACAATGGTACAAACATAAACAATTACATGGCTACAACAACTCACATCATGTATATCATCTCATTCATGATCACAAATCATTATCATCATCATTATGTATGCAATGCGATGCGATGCTCATATCTCCTTGGAAAATCATACCGGTATGGTTGAGTACACACCCGTCGGTGTGCACCCTCTCCCCCCTTCCATCCCGAAGATGGAGGGTGCCTACTCCTCGCTTCCGTTCACCGCGGTGAATGGAATCACGATGTAGGACTTACTCATTGGCTCTCCGGAATAGTCATAACTTTCTCACCGACCTTCCTCGGACTAGTTATGACTTTCTCACCGCCCGGGCCATGTAACATGCCATGTATAAAAATATGCCAACATCATAATTAACTTGTACATTAAAACATGGCATCATAACATAATAAGCATACTCATCATATCATTGGCAATCATTAAACCATGGCAAGTGATCATATCATATAATCAATTTCATCTAGTCTCAACAAGCAACCTACAAACCGCTATCCATTACAATACACTTGCCTCAACCACGGGCAACGGATTGGCGAGAAGTAGAAGGTACTCCCGGGGTCACACCACCTACACATAGGTACCACACACTCACAATCATGTACACAAAACAGTACGCAAACCCTCATCTACCCTAACATTGCCAACTACTCGCAAAACCTAAAAATAGAGGTTCTGTCCCGTCGGGGCAGCAGCCTTCCAAAAGGCATAACTTGGGTTCTGGGACTCCGAATCAATTAAACGAGTACATCCTCGCGTAGATTAGGAAATTTCCTAACTTTTTCTAAGTATATGGAAAGACTGATTCGGAATCTAAAGTGGTTTAATCTACATAATACCGTGATCTGTTCCAATCACGTCACAGATTTTAACACGCTCGGTAAAACAGCCATAACGTTCAAACAGCTGATTGGAATTGGACGTTCTTTATATCCACGAAAAGATAATGAAATTTTCTACAACTTCTTGAACATCCGTACGACCAAATTCGGACTCTAAATTGGCAAAAAACTAAACCCTAGGTCGACTGCTCATGCTGTCCAAAATAGAGAACGTGGCAACTTCTAGATCTAATCTACTCAATTCCAGCACCACCAATTGATCTAAAGACATGATAATGACCCTTAGAACAGTACCTAGATCAACCCCAAGGATTCCCATGGCCATACCTTCGCCCGACGCATGAAAACCCAATGGATCTCCTCCCAGTTCGCGCGATCTCCTTCCTCGCTCCAAATCCACCGGATCTCCTTGTCGCGGAGCGCTCCAATGGATGGATCTTCGGGTTGGTGAGGTGGAGAACCCCCCTAGGGGTAGCAAGGGAGGTGGAGAGGTGAGGAGAGGGGTGGTGGCGCAATGGGGAGCAAGGGGGTGGTGGGGGCGCATGCAAGGGAGAGGGGGAGGTGGGGGGTGGCGGCTAGGGCATGGAGGGGGAGGGAGGGGGCGCACCAAAGGGGGTGGGGGCGCAGGGCAAGGGTAGGGGGGCTCTAATTACCAGCCCAAACTGGTCTCCTACTCCTAAAAGGACTCAAACTCTCCCCCACCAAGGCCCACGACCCTTTCCCCTAGGCCCAAACTCCCCCCGGAAAGGCCCAAATCCCCGGAAACGGCCCGGAAACGCAAATAAACCTCATACCGTATGGTTTTAACCTTAATTCCACATTTTATTATGATTTTGCCCTCAACATTCACATTTTGTAATGCCACAATCTCTAATTTCACATTTTATAAAGTTTCGGCATTCCGTAGTGTCATAACAAGTAGGGAGGGAGAGGGGTGGCGGCTAGGGCACTTGGGGGTGGGGAGGGGGCGCACAAGGGGTGGGGCGCAAGGGGCAGGGGAAAGGCCCTTTTTGCCAGCCCCCACACCAAATCCTAATCCTAAATGGATTCCCACTCCATCCCACCAAAGCCCACAATCCCCCCTATTAGGCCCAAACTCCCCCGAAAAGGCCCAAAACCCCGAAAACGGCCCGGAAACGCTATTAACCTCCAAACCCTATGGTTTTAACCTTAATTCTACATTTCATAAAGTTTTTAACCTCATCATGCTCAATAAATAAGGATACGACACTCCGTGTTGTCACACACACCACCTGCACATGGGTATCACACACTCACAATCATGTCCACAAAACAGTAAGCAAACCCTCTTCTACCCCAACATCGCAAACTACTCGCTAAACCCAAAAACAGAGGTTCTGTCCCATCGGGACAGCTGCCTTCCGAAAGGCATAACTCGGGTTCTATGACTCCGAATCAATTAAACGAGTACATCCTCGCGTAGCTTAGGAAATTTCCCAACTTTTTCTAAATATATGGAAAAACTTTTTCGGAATCTAAAGTTGTTTAATCTACAAAATACCGTGATCTGTTCCAATCACCTCACAGATTTTAACACGCTCGGTAAAACGATCATAACTTTCAAACGGCTGGGCGGAATTGGACGTTCTTTATACCCACGGAAAGATAATGAAATTACCTACAACTTCTTCAACAGTCGTACGACCAAATTCCAAATACTCGCAAAACCTAAAAACAGAGGTTCTGTCCCGTCGGGACAGCATCCTTCCAAAAGGTACAACTTGAGTTATGGGACTCCGAATCAATTAAACGAGTACATCCTCGCATAGCTTAGGAAATTTCCTAACTTTTTCTAGGTATATGGAAAGACTGATTCGGACTCTAAAGTGGTTTAGTCTACATAATACCGTGATCTGTTCCAATCACATCACAGATTTTAATACGCTCGGTAAAACGATCATAACTTTCAAACGGCTAGGCAGAATTGGACGTTCTTTATACCCACGGAAAGATATTGAAATTACCTACAACTTCTTCAACAGTTGTACAACCAAATTCCGAATCTAAATTGGCGAAAAATCAAACCCTAGGTCGACTGCTCATGTTGCCCGAAACAGAGAACATGGCAACTTCTAGATTTCATCTAATCTACTCAATTCCAGCACTACCAATTGATCTAAAAATGTGATAATCACCCTTAGAACAGATCCTAGATCAACCCCAAGGATTTCCATGGCCATACCTTCGCCCGACGCACGAAAACCCAACGGATCTCCTCCCGGTTCGCGCGATCTCCTTCGTCGCTCCAATCCGCCGGATCTCCTTGTCGCGGAGCGCTCCAATGGATGGATCTTTGGGGTGGTGAGGTGGAGAACTCCCCTGGGGGCAGCAAGGGTGGAGGAGAGGTGAGGAGAGGGGTGGTGGTGCAATGGGGAGGAAGGAGGAGGAAGAGGAAGGGTGGAGGCGCAAGTGGGGGCTAGGGGAGGCGGCTAGGGTTGAGAGGGAAGTTGGAGGGGCGCATATGGGGAGAGGGGGGTGCACCAAGGGCTGGGGCAGCAGGTTTGCTGTCCTAGTCCACCTCCACATGGCCTAATTATGTCCCACTTTCGGCCCAAATAGACCCCCAAGGCCCGAACTCCCCCGGAAGGCCCAATTCCCCTTCGGAAAGGCCCAAATCCCCCCCGGAAAGGCCCAAACTCCCAGAAACGGCCCAAAAACACGATACAAGAGTCGTACTTTAAGGTCGAGATCGAAAATGACTCATACCGTCATTCCATAGTGTCACAATCATCACAAACTCTAGCAAGCAATTCATCATTTACTGGTTCAATAGGCTCCTTGAACGCATTTGTATTCTCGTGTTCTTCCTCATCTCTAGATTCCAAGTCATAAACACATCTTTGCTTAGAAAATACCACAGCATGACACTCTTTGTCGATAGGATCTTGCACGTAATAAACATGCATAGCTTGACTTGCAAGAATGAATGGCTCATGACAAAGCCTATCTCTAGTATTTAATAGATGATTGAAATTCACAAGTGTTATTCCATACTTATCTTTCTGAATACATCTACCTTGAACATTATCAACCCAATCACATCTGAATAGCACTACTGAACCTTTGTTAGAGTAATTTAATTCAATGATTTCTTTGATGATGCCATAATATGTTACATCACCTACAGTTGGATTCTTGTCCTTTGCACTAGAGAAGTTTGACGTTCTTGCAACCATGGTTACTCCAAAATTTTGTGTGGTTTTCCCGTTGCCGTAGCTTTCTGTTTCAAATTTGTACCCTTTTATATAATAACTATTGTACTTTGACACAATCTTGTGTGGCTTGCTAGCCAACACTTCTATTTCCTTAGGAACTTCATTTCTTGCTGCTAGTATGGTCCGAACCTAACATTGGAATGCATTGGTCAGTTGGTAACTCTATAGATATTTAAATACATAGGTGAGTTGGTTACTGTATAAAAATTTACTATAAGACATAGTAATCCTTTCTACAGACTTACATGATCCTCAAACCATATGTGAAACGTCTCATGATGAATGCGTTCTACGTCCCTTTGTCGTAGGCGTTTTTCCATAGAAAGTAATTGATAATGTTTTCTACACAGGTTTGGGTATCATTAGTGACATAGTCAACTTAAAAAACATGAAATAGAAATTATGTTTTTTAGAACATACTGAGTATAAGGTGCAATGCCGTCATAATTGACCAGCACATATCGATGAGCTTGAATCCAAGAAATATGGTCCAATTCAATAATGCAATGGCCCATCAATGGACACCCAAGTCTTCTTAAGTATTCCATTTCACTAGAATATGTCATATTATCACCATTTTGTTCCCCACGAGTGAATCTAGTTTGACAGCCATGCAAATAACGTGAGCAAAAAGTAATACTTTCATCAAGGACATATCCTTCAGCTATTGATGTAACACCCCGGCATTTATTATGCCTGAATGCTACCAAACATAAGCTAAACAACATCTAAATACCACAATTAAGCATAAATTCCAGCAAAGGCGCACAAGCTAAAAACCGAGATTTCGGCAGCATCTCCTTTGTTTTGACATGAATTGAAGGAGCAATAACAGTATAACAATATAAGGCAATATGAGAGACAGCTAAAACAGTAATAATTAAAGACTTAACGATAATATAAGTCTATTATCAAGCACTTAAAGTCTCCAAGTGTCAAACGAACAATAAAACTCTCATATAGCAAAGCTAAACCTTAAAGCAATAATCATCACACGTAGTTTATTATCACAACTAATAGAATGACTTGTGGAATAAAAATGGGTGAAGCTACGTGTAGACGTGTGACTACTTCCCTTCCCCACATGTCGTTCTCATGGTACCTAAAACAACAAGGAAACACAAGCGTGAGTTCAAAACTCAGCAAGCATATTGCAATGGTACAACAGGAACAATTACATAGCAATAATATCTCATATCATGTAAAAACCATCTCATTCATGGTCACATATTATCATCATCATCAATATGTATGAAGTGCAATGCGATGCTCATGTCTCCTTGGAAACTCATACCGGTATGGTTGAGTACACACCCGTCGGTGTGCACTCTCTCCCCCCTTCCATCCCGAAGATGGAGGGTGCCTACTCCTCGCTTCCGTTCACCACGGTGAATGGAATCACGATGTAAGACTTACTCATTGGCTCTCTAGATTAGTCATAACTTTCTCACCGACCTTCCCGGACTAGTTATGACTTTCTCACCGCCCGGACCATGTAATCATGCCATGTATGCAAATATGCCAACGTCATAATTAACTTGTATATTAACACATGGCATCATAACATGATAAACATACTCATCTTATCAGTGGCAATCATTAAAGCATGGCAAGTGATCATCACATATAATCAATCTCATCTAGTCTCAACTAGCAGCCTACAAATCGCTACCATTACAATACACTTGCCTCAACCACGGGCGACGGATTGGCGAGAAGTAGTAGGCCCTCCCGGGGTCACACCACCTGTACATAAGGACCACACACTCACAATCAAGCCCACAAAACAGTACGCAAACCCTCATCTACCCCGACATCGCCAACTACTCGCAAAACCCGAAAACAGCGGTTCTGTCCCGTCGGGACAGCAGCCTCCCAAAAGGCATAACTCGGGTTCTAGGACTCCGAATCAATTAAACGAGTACATCCTCGCATAGCATAGGAAATTTCCCAACTTTTTCTAGGTATAGGGAAAGACTGATTCGGACTCTAAAGTTGTTTAATCTACAAAATACCGTGATCTGTTCCAATCACGTCACAGATTTTAACACGCTCGGTAAAACAGCCATAACTTTCAAACGGCTGATCCGAATTTAACGTTCTTTATATCCACTGAAAGGTAATGAAATTATCTACAACTTCTTAAAGTTCCGTACGACCAAATTCCAACTCTAAATTGGCGAAAAACTGAACCCTAGGTCGACTGCTCATGCTGTCCCAAAACAGAAACGTGGCAACATCTAGATCTAATCCAATCTACTCAATTCCAGCACCACCAATTGATCTAAAAACTTGATAAAAACCCTTAGAACAGTACCTAGGCCAACCCCAAGGATTCCCATCGCCATACCTTCGCCCGACGCACAAAAACTGAATGGATCTCCTCCCGATTCGCTCCTCGCTCCTTGCTCCTCGCTCCAATGGATGGATACTCAAGGTGCAGGGGTTGGGGAGGCCACCCTAGGGCAGCAAGGGGGTGGTGGAGAGGTGGGGAGGCAAGGGGGCAAAGGGGAGGGGCGCTCGGCCAAAGGGGAGAGGGGGGTGCGGCTAGGGCCAAGGGGAGGAGGGGTGGGGGCGCACACAAGGGGCTGGGGGCGCACAAGGGGCAGGTAGGCCCCCCTTTACCAGCCCCAAACCTGAATTATAGTCCTAAATGGATTCCCACTCTATCCCACCAAAGCCCACAACCCCCTCTTTTAGGCCCAAACTCCCCCGGGAAGGCCCAAAACCCCGGAAACGGCCTGAAAACGCAATTAAACCTCCTACCATATAGTTTTAACCTCTAATACCATATTTCATAATGTTTTTAACCTCATCAATCACATTTTATAAGGTTACGACACTCCGTGGTGTCACATCTGTTCATAAGGCCCAAAAACGCGAGTAAACCTCAAGCCGAAAGGTTTTATTATCTAATTTCACATTTTATAATGTCGCACCATACCGTAGTGTCACATTCTTCCCCCCTTCAACAGGATTCGACCTCGAATCCGAAGGACGCCAAAATCAACAACAAAATCCCCAAGGGACAAAAGACTTCTCTGCAGCACAAAACATCCGCACGAAAACTCAAACCGGAACAAACGACCAGCGAGTTCTGAAAACCAACACTTGGCGAGAAAAGTATTGATCTAGCTCAACTAAGGGCAACCTCTCACAGTTCGACCTTCACTTCAATCCCCAAACAGAAACTGCGTTTCAACCACAAAGGGCTCCATCAACCCAAAACGCTCGAATCCTCACGACAAACACTTCACACTTGTATCACAACCAACCTGACTACCACACTCCATTAAACTCAACATGACGTAATCAAAACAAGTCACAATTCCTTTAACGACCTCTCTACATTCCCGAAAATTTCCATCAAGGGGAATAACTCATTAAGGCACACTTGCCCTTCCGATACACGATCATGCTAACATTTCATTCCATCCTCTCCCAGGCAAGACTCAAATCCAAAAACAACTAGTGACGATAATTGCTCACGGCAGGACAAATATCACCGAACTACCATCAACTTCACTTCCATCCATCACAAACCACCCTTATACCACTAAGATTCTACACCTAGCCCCAAGCTAGGATCGTAAAACCTTACCAAACCACAATTGGTTCCTTTCTTAAGAGGGTCTCGCCCTCACACAAAAACACTTAGCTATCAAGCCCAAGTGGACCACACACGACAACTCAAACCCAAAGCGTTAACTACCATTTTTGGAAATAAATCAGCAACATCCAAGCCAAGTCACAAAGGAAGCATAAATCCCCTACACCACAACCAACATACCAGAAATTCTTAATTGTTTCTTTTCATACTAGGAAGCAAGGGAAATCTCGTTTCATGACATGAATGCACATTCTTCAAGAGCACTCCGGATTAGTCATGTCTCCATATATGACTTTCTCACCGACCTGGCTCAACGACTCTTTTATCATTTAACACCTAAAGACGATGTCATGCTTACTTTTCACCATTCCTTCATCATGTAACAACACTACCGAAAAGTCATTCTCATGACGACTTCTTCCTCGGTATCTCACGAATAAATCTCGAATAACATCGAGATTTGCGCTAATTCATAAAAACTATGATGGTAGCATAGTTAACAGTAAGGCACCACATCATACCAGAATCCCACCAACGATAGAAAGCTAAACTCGCAAAACATCGCGTTTTAACCAAAAAAATCAACATTTGGAAAAGGACATCGGCTCCAAAGTTAAACATCTACACAAACAACTGTCATAATTTTTCTCAAGGAGAAAGGGGAAACTCATTTTCAAAAGAGCACACTTCACTAACAGCATCGCCGATGAAACATCCACAAAAACCACCTTTTGAAGCACTTGCAAACTCTACATAGATTTTTTTCCCAAATAACTCCAACTCTAGCAAAGAAAAGATTACAAATTAAACCTCGACAATTTCCAACTTAACCCACTAAGATCTGTTGCGTCCTTTAACATTTACTCCAAAGATGATTCAGTGCGAACGCGAAGGAGCGCGATCCACTCAAAGACTTTTGGGTGTAAAACCATACACATAGCACAAATTAAACAAAATAGCCAACACCAAAGATTGGCAACATTAGCTACGGGTTTTAGGGAAACTCAGAAACACCACACAAGGAATACCTTGACCGAAGGCATTCAACCAAAATGGCAAACAACCACACCAGTTCAAAAGGTTTTAAACAACAAATTTCAAAGATGAAACCCACTATAACTCGTATTCCACTACACTTACCATTTAAGCATTCAATAATCACTATTTACTCATCAAAAGAGTCCAACCGGATTTAACAACATTTACATAACAATTTCTTTCTCTAGTTACCATTCCCAACACTTTTAAATAAGGTTTAAGATGCCGATCACAAAGGCAACCAACCAAGACTACATTGACATGATCCCCACGGATCACCAAAACATAATACATCTTATTCTAAATTTGAAACATAGTACTTCAACAAATCTTTAGGCATGATCAACCTATAAGTTTCATACCACCTATATGTCAACGTCTCGACAATCGAAACTTATTCAGTTAACAAACGACTTCAACATGTAAATATTATCTCCACAGCAAGTAAGACTCTAAATTATACATTCTTTAAGGATAAAATCATTCATCATGTTAATTACCCAAAGTTCACTCCATCACCACATGTTACAAATTCCTCTATTTAACCATGGTTTTCCAACGAGTAATCTAAACAGTTACCACCACTATCAATACAACAAATGGGCATGATCATCAACCAACAACATTACTTTTAGCTACCCTATACATAGGTGATAACAAAATTACCACCACACAACATACTCCAACTATTTAAAATAGATTGAATACTAGCATTAACACTGCCCTTAACAACATCATTAACAAAAAGTCTTATGTCTTCTCAATTGATATCAATACTTGCATTGTAGAGACACAACTGCATACTTCCAAATATACTAGTAGTTTGCAACAATGTAAATAGCAACTCTAATCAAGTTCCAAATTAAAGTCACTAGGCAACACGATTAAATTCCTCTATTACTCAATTAGATTAGAACATCTTTAAACAACCAGCAAAGTTTCTTTAACAGTAACAACAGTCTACATCATCTTAATGTTTTAACTATGCATCAGGGTTTAAAACTTTAAACATAATCGGGGGGTCATAAGCACTTTTATAACAAAGCAACAGATTCTAAGCATGTACATTAATACCTTTAATCATTCTCGCTATAGAGTAATCTACAACACTAGAAGTTCATTTAATCTTAAGCTAAACATAAATATTACATTTAACTAATTCAACTCACCAATTAACATAAGAACAAATCATTCCATAAACCACATTGTTACCTACTACATAACATGCTAAACAACAATTCTTACTAGGGACAAACGATTTCAGTCAAAAGACTACTTACTTTGTTTGCAGCATTTTAGTTTTAAAACTCATCCCAAATTCATAAGGAAACATGACTCTCAAAATTGCAATGAGACAAACCCAAACTTGGTCATGCAAAGGAATTTTCCAAAACACTTTTAAACCTCAAAGGCTCCCACAAGAGGGAACCACGCGATCAAATAACCTTTGCAAATAAGACCTTAACACCAAACCCCAAATTTTCACAAAACAAGAAGGGTTGTCCAAAGATGATTTCTTAAACCAGTAAAATAACGAAATCAAACACCATTTACTCCTACAAAGCCATAGAACTTCAGCCCGGATAACCAAGTCTGGCATAACGCCGCAATAACTCTTTTGACCTTGAAGAAAGACAAATACATGAATAAATTGAATGCTTCTCCCCATAAAGCAATCAACAAACTAAGCATCAAAGCTGGGAAGGCGACCAAAAGAAGCGCAACACTAGGCTCTTGTTCTTCGTCTTCAACCAAGGAAGACAAAACCACATACCGCATACGGAACAATCCACGAAAATCCAAGACCAAACACTTTTCATTTGATTCAAATCAACTAAAGCCAAGAAAAGCAACGAAAACCGACCGTCAGAATGGCAAAGAACATACGAAGGAACCCACCACTAACTCTTCTTTTTGTCTCCAGTCAACTACCCGATCTACGACAGAAAGGGTAAGCACTCTTCTCCTACAGGGGTTAATAGTTCTTCGGTGATGGCGCTAACCTGCCACACCGTCAAACCTCACCCTTACTATGAAATAAGAGAGGTGACCGAAACCCTTCGGCACCAAAACCCCACTTTTATCACCACAACAGGAACAATTCAATCATTTATCTCATAGACATAGCAACCTGCATTATCAAAGGAAGCATTCAACATCATAGCTTAAATACAACATTTAAGCGTAAAGAAACGATACCCATACCCTTTCCTACTGTGCGTCCATTGTGTGTCAAATTTTTAGATTAGTTATACCACTTTTGCAAGTTTTAATGTTGCTATCCTATGACAAAATTTTAGTTAAAACCTAGGCCATGTTTCTAAGTTATTCCACATCACACTTTAGTTGTATCCTATAGCATGACACTAAAAATACACATTCCAAGGACCTACAGCCCGCTCTGATACCAACTGTAACACCCCAGCATTTATTATGCCTGAATGCTACCAAACATAAGCTAAACAACATCTAAATACCACAATTAAGCATAAATTCCAGCAAAGGCGCACATGGTAAAACCGAGATTTCGGCAGCATCTCCTTTGTTTTGACATGAATTGAAGGAGCAACAACAGTATAGCAATATAAGGCAATATGAGAGAGCTAAAAAAGCAATAATTAAAGACTTAATGACAATATAAGTCTATTATCAAGCACTTAAAGTCTCCAAGTGTCAAACGAACAATAAAACTCTCATATAGCAAAGCTAAACCTTAAAGCCATAATCATCACACACAGTTTATTATCACAACTAATAGAATGACTTGTGGAATCAAAATGGGTGAAGCTACGTGTAGACGTGTGACTACTTCCCTTCCCCGCATGTCGTTCTCATGGTACCTAAAACAACAAGAAAACACAAGCGTGAGTTCAAAACTCAGCAAGCATATTGCAATGGTACAACAGGAACAATTACATAGCAATAATATCTCACATCATGTAAAAACCATCTCATTCATGGTCACATATTATCATCATCATCAATATGTATGAAGTGCAATGCGATGCACATGTCTCCTTGGAAACTCATACCGGTATGGTTGAGTACACACCCGTCGGTGTGCACCCTCTCCCCCCTTCCATCCCGAAGATGGAGGGTGCCTACTCCTCGCTTCCGTTCACCGCGGTGAATGGAATCACGATGTAGGACTTACTCATTGGCTCTCCGGATTAGTCATAACTTTCTCACCGACCTTCCCGGACTAATTATGACTTTGTCACTGCCCGGGCCATGTAATCATGCCATGTATGCAAATATGCCAACATCATAATTAACTTGTATATTAACACATGGCATCATAACATGATAAACATACTCATCATATCATTGGCAATCATTAAAGCATGGCAAGTGATCATCACATATAATCAATCTCATCTAGTCTCAACTAGCAGCCTACAAATTGCTACCATTACAATACACTTGCCTCAACCATGGGCGACGGATTGGCGAGAAGTAGTAGGCCCTCCCGGGGTCACACCACCTGCACATAGGGACCACACACTCACAATCAAGCCCACAAAACAGTACGCAAACCCTCATCTACCCCAACATTGCCAACTACTAGCAAAACCCGAAAACAGCGGTTCTGTCCCGTCGGGACAGCAGCCTCCCAAAAGGCATAACTCGGGTTCTAGAACTCCAAATCAATTAAACGAGTATATCCTCGCGTATCTTAGGAAATTTCCCAACTTTTTCTAGGTATAGGGAAAGACTGATTCGGACTCTAAAGTTGTTTAATCTACAAAATACCGTGATCTGCTCCAATCACGTCACAGATTTTAACGCGCTCGGTAAAACAGCCATAACTTTCAAACGGCTGATCGGAATTTAACGTTATTTATGGCCACTGAAAGATAATGAAATTATCTACAACTTCTTCAACTTCCGTACGACCAAATTCCAAATCTAAATTGGCGAAAAACTGAACCCTAGGTCGACTGCTCATGCTGTCCAAAAAGAGAAACGTGGCAACATCTAGATCTGATCCAATCTACTCAATTCCAGCACCACCAATTGATCTAAAAACTTGATAAACACCCTTAGAACAGTACCAAGACCAACCCCAAGGATTCCAATGGCCATACCTTCGCCCGACGCACAAAAACTGAATGGATCTCCTCCCGGTTCGCTCCTCCCTCTTCGCTCCTCGCTCCTCGCTCCTTGCTCCTCGCTCCAATGGATGGATCCTCGAGGTGCAGGGGGTGGGGAGGCCACCCTAGGGCAGCAAGGGGGTGGAGGAGAGGTGGTGGAGAGGTGGGGAGGCAAGGGGGCAAAGCGGAGGGGCGCTCGGCCAAAGGGGAGAGGGGGGTGCGGCTAGGGCCAAGGGGAGGAGGGGTGGGGGCGCATAAGGGGCAGGGAGGCCCCCCTTTACCATCCCCAAACCTGAATCCTAGTCCTAAATGGATTCCCACTCCGTCCCACCAAAGCCCACAACCCCCTCTTTTAGGCCCAAACTCCCCCGGGAAGGCCCAAAACCCCGAAAACGGCCTGGAAACGCAATTAAACCTCCTACCATATAGTTTTAACCTCTAATACCATATTTCATAATGTTTTTAACCTCATCATTCACATTTTATAAGGTTACGACACTCCGTGGTGTCACATCACTTCATAAGGCCCAAAAACGCGAGTAAACCTCAAGCCGAAAGGTTTTATTCTCTAATTTCACATTTTATAATGTCACACCATACCGTAGTGTCACAATTGATCCTTCAGGGTGACTTCTAGTACGAACCATATATTTTAATTTTGACCAATACCTCTCAATAGAGTACATATTTCTAAATTGAGAAGGTCCAGCAAGCCTAGCCTCTGTTGGAAGATGGACACACAAGTGAACCATGACGTCAAAAAAGGCCAGCGAAAAAATATTTTCCAATAGGCAAAGAACTTCAGCAATCTCATATTCTAACTTTTGCATGTCACTAACAGAAATAAATGGGGAGAAAATTTGCTTGAAAAAATTGCTCAAGCGAACCAAGGCTGTGCAAACCTTTTGAGGTAAAGTTCTTCTTGCAGCTAGAGGGAGCAATTGCATAATGACATGACAATCATGGGTCTTAAGACCAACTAGCATTCTCTGATCAACTAGTACCTTTTTTCCAAGTTAGATGCATATCCATCTGGAAACTTGACTTGTTGTAATGTTTGACAAAAAAGTTTCTTCTCTGTTGTGCTCATCGTAAAAATTGTTGCAGGAAGAACAGTCTTGCCACCTTTGTCTACAGGATGAAGCTCTGGCCTTGTTCCCATTTCTTTAAGATCAAGACGAGCATTCAGGTTGTCCTTGGTTTTATCTTTAATACCTAGTAATGTGTTCGCTATATTAGCAAATACATTGTTCTCAATATGCATTGGATCTAAATTGTGGCGTACTAGAAGTGTTTCCCAATAAGGTAATTGAAAGAAACAACTCCGTTTCTTCCACTCAGGCTCCATCTTTATTTCCTCAGGGATCTTCTTCTTTCTAGGTTCCTTCTCTAGCGCCTTTCCAAAAGTGACATGCAAATCTTTTGTTTGGTTTGATGCATCATATCCAGTTAGAGGAATAGGTGCATCTCTCATCTCAACAGTATCATCAAATAGATATGGTTCAAACTGAAACTTATGGTCCTTCTCTAGAAATCTACGATGTCCCATGTAGCATGTTTTGTGGCCATGTTTCAAATAAAGCGAGCTGGTTTCAAGAAAGCAATTAGCACAACCAACAATCCCATTTGTTTTTCTTCCTGACAAATATGCATGACCTGGGTAGTCACTAATTGTCCAGAGAAGTGCAGCACGTAACTGAAACCACACTGCACGAGATGCATCATAAGTTCGAACACCTTCATGCCAAAATTCTAAAAGGTCATCTATAGTTAGTTGTAAATACACATCAATATTATTTCCAGGAGAATATGGACCAGGTATAAGTACAGAGAGAATGAAATTTGATTGCTTCATGCACTCCCCTTGTGACACTACGGTATGGTGTGACATTATAAAATGTGACATTAGAAAATAAAACCTTACGGCTGGAGGTTTACTCGCGTTTTTGGGTTTAGGGGGGATGAAGTGATGTGACACCAAGGAGTGTCGTAACCTTATTTAATGTGCATTATGAGGCCAAAAACATTATGAAATATGAAATCGGAGTTTAAAACTATACGGTATGAGGTTTAATCGCATTTCCGGGCCGATTTCGGGAGTTTGGGCCCTTCCGGGGAAATTTGGGCCTAAGGGGGATGAGTCGTGGGCTTTTGTGGAAGGGGTAGGGGCCCATGAGGGAGGAGGGACCAGGCTAAGGGGGCTTGGGGTGCCCCCTCCCTGCCCTAGCCGCCCCCACATGCCCCCTCCCTCCCCTTGTGGCGCCTCCCCTAGCCGCCGCCCCCATTGCCATGCGCCCCCTCCTACCTCCTCCCTATTGCACCACCACCCCTCCACCACCTCTCCTCCACCCCTTGCTTCGCTAGGGTAGCCTCTCCACTCCTGCACCTCGAAGATCCGTCCATTGGAGCGAGGAGCGAGGAACGATCCGGGAGGAGATCTATTGGGTTTTCGTGCGTCGGGCGAAGGTATGGCCATGGGACTCTTTGGGGTTGGTCTAGGTACTGTTCTAAGGGTGATTATCAAGTTTTTAGATCAATTGGTGGTGCTGGAATTGAGTAGATTAGACGAAATCTAGAAGTTGTCACGTCCTCTGTTTCGGGCAGCATGAGCAGTCGACCTAGGGTTTGAGTTTTCGTCAATTTAGAGTCCGAATTTGGCCGGCCGCCTGTTGAAGAAGTTGTAGGTAATTTCAATACCTTCCAGTAGGTATAAAAAACGTGAAATTCTGATCAGCCAATTGAATGTTATGGCTGTTTTACCGAGCGTGTTAAAATCTGTGACGTGATTGGAACAGATCTCGGTATTTTGTAGATTAAACAACTTTAGAGTCCGAATCAGCTTTTCCATATATTTAGAGTCCGAATCAGCTTGTAGATTAAATGCCGGGGTGTTACAGTTGGTATCAGAGCGGGCTGTAGGTCCTTGGAACATGTATTTTTAGCATCATACCTTAGGTTACAACTAAAATGTGATGTGGAATAACTTAGAAACATGGCTTAGGTTTTTACTAAAATTTTGTCATAGGATAGCAACATTAAAACTTGCAAAAGTGGTATAACTAATCTAAAATTTGACACACATGGATGCACAGTAGGAAAGGATATGGGTATCGTTCCTTTACGCTTAAGTGTTGTATTTAAGCTATGATGTTGAATGCTTCATTTGATAATGAGATAAACGATTGAATTGTGCTTGTTGTGGTGATAAAGTGGGGTTGTGGTGCTGAAGGGTTTCGGTCACCACTTTTGTTAATAGTAAGGGTGTGGTTTGACGGTATGGCCGGATAAAGCCATCACTGAAGAACTATGAATCCCTTTTGTGGGAAAAGAGTGCTTACCTTTTCTATCGTAGATCGGGTAGTTGGCTGGAGACAAATAGAAGAGTTGATGGTGGTATCCTTCGGATGCTTTTCACCGTTCCGATGGTCGGTTTTGGTTGGTCTTCTTGTTTTTTTTTAGTTGATTGAAATCAAAAGAAAAGTGTTTGGTCTTGGATTCTCACGGATTGTTCCATATGCGGTATGTGGTTTTGTCTTCCTTGGTTGAAGACGAAGAAGAAGAGTCTAGTGTTGCGCTTCTGTTAGTCGCCTTTTTGCTTTGACACCAGTTTTGTTGGTTGCCTTGCAAAGAAAAGTATAGTTTTGGTTCTTGTGTGTCTTACTCTAAGTATAAAAGAAGTTATTGAAGCGTGTGCAAAAAGTTAAGTTGTGTCAATTTATGTTTTGTGCCTTTGTCCGCAAAGGTTTATTTGATCGCTCGATCGCTTGGTTCCCTCCTGTGGGAGTCTTTGAGATTTAAAAGTGTTTTGGAGAATTCCTTTGCATGACCAAGTTTGGGTTTGTCTCATTGCAATTTTGAGAGTCAAGTTTCCTTATGAATTTGGGATGAGTTTTAAAACTAAAAATGCTGCAAACAAAGTAAGTAGTCTTTTGACTGAAATCGTTTGTCCCTAGTAAGAATTGCTATTTAGCATGTTATGTAGCATGTACCAATGCGGTTTATGGGATGATGCATTGTTAAGTTAATTTGTGAGTTGAAACAATTCAATGCGGTTGTTATCTCTAGCTTGAGAATAAATAGACTACTAGTGTTGTAGTTTACTCTTAGCGAGAATGATTGAATGTGCTAAAGTACATGCTTAGAATCTGTTGTTTTGCTTTAAAAGTGCTTATGACCCTTGATAATGTTTAAAGTTTTAAATCCGGTTGCATAGTTAGAACGTTAAGATGATGTAAACTGCTGATATTGTTAAAGAAGCTTTGCTGATTGTTTAAAGATGTTCTAATTTAAACATGTTAGTAGAGAAATTTGATCATGCTAGCTTGTGACCTTAACTTGGAAGTTGATTAGAGTTGCTATTCATGTTGTTGCAAAATATTAGCATGATTGGAAGTATGCGGTCGTGTTCCTAAAATGCTAGTGTCGAGGCCAATTGGAAAGATATGGGTTTTGTAGTTTGATGATATTGCAAGAACTTTGTACTGGTCTAACTTATTAAATTTAATTTAATAGTTGGAGTATGTTGTGTAGTGACAATTTTGTTGTAACCTATCTATAGGGTAGCTAAAAGTAATGTTGTCGTTTGATGATTATGCTCATTGGTTGTTATTAATAACCTAGTAGTGGTGGTAATTGTTTAGATTACTTGTTGAAAACCATGGTTAAAATAAAGGAATTTGTAACAAGTGGTGATGGAGTGAACTTTGGGTAATTAACATGATGAATGATTTTATCCTTAATGAATGTATAATTTAGAGTCTTACTTGCGAATTCTACCCTGTGGAGATAATATTTACATGTTGAAGTCGTTTGTTAACTGAATAAGTTTCGATTGTCGAGAGTTTGACATATAGGTGGTATGAAATTTATAGGTTGATCATGCTGAAATATTTGTTGAAGTACTATATTTCAAATGTAGAATAAGATGTATTATGATATGATGATCCGTGGGGATCATGTCGATGTAGTCTTGGTTGGGTGTCTTATTTTATAAGCACCATAAATTTTAATTAAAAGTGTTGGAAATGGTAACTAGAGAAAGAATTTATTACGTCAATTTTGTTAAAACCGGTTGGACTTTCTCAATGAGTAAGTAGTTAATTTCGAAGTCTTTAATGGAAAGCGTAGTGGAACACTAGAGATGATTGTATTTATGCTGAGCTTGTGTTTAAAAGCTTTTGGACTGGTTTGGTTGGTTGCCATTTTGGTTGAAGGGTTTTCGGTCAAGGTGTTCCATATGTTGTGTTTCAGAGTTTCCCTAAAACTCGTAGAAATTGGTGCAAACATTTGGTTTTGGCTAATTTGTTTAGTTGGTGCTATGAGTATGGATTTACACCCCAAAAGTTTTTGAGTGGATCGCACTGTTCGCGTGCACCCTGAATTATCTTTGGAATAAATTTTAAAGGACACAAATGGACATAGAGAGTTATGTTGGAAAACTCACGAGGTTTAATTTGTAATCTTTTCTTTGCTAGAGTTGGAGTTATTTGGGAAAAAAAATCTGTGTAGAGTTTGCAAGTGCTTCAAAAAGGTGGATTTTGTGAATGTTTTATAAAGTGATTTTGTTAGTGAGGTGTTCCCTTTTGGAAATGAGTTTCCCTCTCCTTGAGAAAATTTGTGACGGTTGTGGGAGCAGATGCTCGACTTGAAATTTTGATGTTATCTTCCAAAATGTAGAATTTGGATGAAATGCAATGTTTTACAAGTTCAGTTTTCAATTGATGTGGGTTGTTTTACGACATGGTGTTTTGCTGTTATCGGTGTTGCCGTCATAGTTATAAGTTTTAGCGCAACCGTAAATGTTATGTGTCTTTCAAACATGTGATACCGACGAAGTAGTCGGTTGGTGAATGATTATTCGATATTGTTGTTACATGAAGAATGAATGGTGAAAAGGAAGCATGACATTGTTTATAGATGTTTAATGATGAAAAAGTCGGTGAGCTAGGTCGGTGAGAAAGTCATACATGGATATATGACTAATCCGGAGTGCTCTTGAAAAGTGTGCATGCACATCACAAATCGAGATTTCTATTTCTGCCTGGCATGAAAGAAAACAATGAAGAATTTCTGGTATGTTGGTTGTGGTGTAGGGGATTTGCGTTTCCTTTTTGTCTTGGCATAGGAAATTAAAATGTGTGCTCTTTGGATGTTGTCGGATCCTTTTCAAAGTGGTTTTAGCGCTTTGGGGTTTCAGTTATTGTAGGTGGACCATTTGGGGTTCATGATTGAGTGCACCCAATGCAAACCTTCTTGGAGAATCGGGTCATTGGTGCATTCCACGGTAGGATTGATTAAACTATTAGTGGACCACTTGGTGGTTGCAAGTAATTGCTTTATCCTTTCGAAATGTATTGGATCTTTTGTCGCCGATCTTTGAGCGGGTTGTGTCGACCGATGTGGATTGCTCGGTTGACAGTGTTTAAGGACCCTGGTTATAAAATGGGTTTTTCATTCAGTGGTAACAGTGGGTGTTGGCCTAGTTGTAAAAGATCAATCTTTTGTAAGGTTTTAACCTCGTTTGTTCAAGCAGTTGGTAGTCTTGGAGTGATGTGTCACGCTTGGTTCGCGTCGTCTTGCTTATGACGAACCACAGTAGGGAGATCGAGGGGTGAAAACACTTTTGCTCGCGAGAGCTGAAGGAGGATCAAGAGTCGGAGTTAGAGGTTGGTACCGTGTTTCTTCTGGAGAGTAGCGTTGCGTTGATCAAAGGGATCGGGCACTCTAGTGCCAAGGAATGTATGAAATGGGAAGTGTGAGACCGTTTCTTTTGTGGTCTGTTTGAGGATTTATCCTATCGCTTGGGTCGTGCTGAGACCATGTGTGAGTACTTTGTGTTTCGATGTTGAGTAAAGTTCTCGTAAGTTTTAATTGCGAGCTATTGTTAGAGCTATTGGTCTTCGAACCTAGGCGTCCTGTCATCGAGTCTCGATCAGTGAAAATTCAAGTGGTTTTATTTAGGGAAGCGACCTAGGAGTTGAAGTCTCGCGGGGGCGAGCTTTACCCAAAGGTCTTTTCTTCAGGTTTGAACCGCGAAGTTTAGATCTTTGTGTATTGTTGGTTTGGCGGAGTGGCATGTATTCGATTCGGGGTCGAATCCTGTTGAAGGGGGGTAGAATGTGACACTACGGTATGGTGTGACATTATAAAATGTGAAATTAGAAAATAAAACCTTACGGCTGGAGGTTTACTCGCGTTTTTGGGCCTAGGGGGGATGAAGTGATGTGACACCACGGAGTGTCGTAACCTTATTTAATGTGCAGGATGAGGCCAAAAACATTATGAAATATGAAATCGGAGTTTAAAACTATACGGTATGAGGTTTATTCGCATTTCCGGGCCGATTTCGGGAGTTTGGGCCCTTCCGGGGAAGTTTGGGCCTAAGGGGGACAAGTCGTGGGCTTTTGTGGAAGGGGTAGGGGCCCATGAGGGAGGAGGGACCAGGCTAAAGCGGGCTTGGGGCGCCCCCTCCCTGCCCTGGCCGCCCCCCACATGCCCCCTCCCTCCCCTTGTGGCGCCTCCCCTACCCGCCGCCCCCCATTGCCATGCGCCCCCTCCTACCTCCTCCCCATTGCACCACCACCCCTCCACCACCTCTCCTCCACCCCTTGGTGCCCTAGGGTAGCCTCTCCACTCCTGCACCTCGAAGATCCGTCCATTGGAGCGAGGAGCGAGGAGCGATCCGGGAGGAGATCTATTGGGTTTTCGTGCGTCGGGCGAAGGTATGGCCATGGGACTCTTTGGGGTTGGTCTAGGTACTGTTCTAAGGGTTATTATCAAGTTTTTAGATCAATTGGTGGTGCTGTAATTGAGTAGATTAGATGAAATCTAGAAGTTGTCACGTCCTCTGTTTCGGGCAGCATGAGCAGTGAACCTAGGGTTTGAGTTTTCATCAATGTAGAGTCCGAATTTGGTCGGCCGCCTGTTGAATAAGTTGTAGGTAATTTCAATACCTTTCATTGGGTATAAAAAACGTAAAATTCCAATCAGCCGTTTGAAAGTTATGGCCGTTTTACCGAGCGTATTAAAATCTGTGACGTGATTGGAACAGATCTCGGTATTTGTAGATTAAACAACTTTAGAGTCTGAATCAGCTTTTCCATATAGCTAGAAAAAGTTAGGAAATTTTCTAAGCTACGTGAAGATGTACTCGTTTAATTGATTCGGAGTGTTAGAACCCAAGTTATGCCTTTTGGAAGGCTGTTGTCCCAACAGGACAGAATCTCTGTTTTTGGGTTTTGCGAGTAGTTGGCAATGTTGGGGTAGATGATGGTTTGCATACTGTTTTGTGGACATGATTGTGAGTGTGTGGTACCTATGTGCAGGTGTTGTGACCCCTGGAGTGCCTTCTTCATCTCGCCAATCCGTCGCCCGTGGTGGAGGCAAGTGTATTGGAATGGGTAGCGGATTGTGGGTTGTTTGATTGATTGAGATTGAAATCTGAATATATGATATGTTCACATGCCATGCTTTAATGTTTGCCATTGATATGATGAATATGTTTATTATGTGATGATGCCATGTGTTAATGTACAAGTTATCCATGATGATGCCATATGTTAATGTACATGTTATTCATGATGTTGGCATATTGGCATACATGGCATGATACATGGCCCGGGCGGTGAGAAAGTCATAACTAGTCCGGGGAAGGTTGGTGAGAAAGTTAAGACTATTCCGGAGAGCCAATGAGTAAGTCCTACATCGTGATTCCATCCACCGCGGTTTGGGGAAGCGAGGAGTAGGCACCCTCCATCTTCGGGATGGAAGGGGGGAGAGGGTGCACACCGACGGGTGTGTACTCAACCATACTGGTATGAGTTTCCAAGGAGATATGAGCATCGCATCGCATTGCATACATAATGATAATGATAATGTTATGTGTTCATGAATGAGATGATGTACATGATGTGAGACATTATTGCCATGTTATTGTTCTTGTTGTCCATTGCAATATGCTTGCTGAGTGATGAACTCACGCTTGTGTTTATGTTGTTTTCTTTTAGGTACCATGAATCCGGCATGCGGGGAAGGGAAATAGTCACACTTCCACACGTAGCTTCACTCTTTTGATTTCACAAGTCATTCAATTAGTTTTGATAATAAATTGCGTGTGATGATCATTGCTTTAAGGCTTAGCTTTGCTAAATGTGAATCTTTTCGTTCGTTTGACTCTTGGAGACATTATATGTTTGGAACTAGACTTACATTGTTGCTAGGTCATTAATTATTGCTGTTTTAGATGCTTTCCATTATGATATAACTTGTGTTACTGTTGTTGCTCCTTCAATTCATGTTAAAACAAAGGAGATGCTGCCAAAATCTCGGTTTTTAGCATGTGCGCCTTTGCTGGAATTTATGTTTAATTGTGGTATTTAGATGTTGTTTAGCTTATGTTTGGTAGCATTCAGGCATATTAAATGTCGGGGTGTTACATCTCAATTGATATCAATACTAGCATTTTAGAGACACAATTGCATACTTCCAAATATACTAGTAGTTTGCAACAACGTAAATAGCAACTCTAATCAACTTCCAAATTAAAGTCACTAGTCAACACGATTAAATTTCTATATTAATCCATTAGATTAGAACATCTTTAACAACCAGCAAAGTTTCTTTAACAATAACAGCAGTCTACATCATCTTAATGTTTTAACTATGCATCAAGGTTTAAAACTTTAAACATTATCGGGGGTCATAAGCACTTTTATAACAAAGCAACAGATTCTAAGCATGTACATTTACACATTCAATCATTCTCGCTACAGAGTAATCTACAACACTAGTAGTCTATTTATTCTCAAGCTAGAGATATTAATCACATTGAATTGACTCCACTCACAATTTAACTTAACAATACATCATCCCATAAACCACATTGGTACATGGTACATAACATGCTAAACAACAATTCTTACTAGGGACAAACGATTTCAGTGAAAAGACTACTTACTTTGTTTGCAGCATTTTAGTTTTAAAACTCATCCCAAATTCATAAAGGAAACTTGACTCTCAAAATTGCAATGAGACAAACCCAAACTTGGTCATGGAAAAGGAATTCTCCAAAACACTTTTCAATCTCAAAGGCTCCCATAGAGGAAAATGGTTGAAAGACAATTTTCTTAAAAGGGAACCAAGCGATTTAGTAATCCTTTTCAAATAAAACCTTAACACCAAACCCCAAACTTTCACGAAACAAGAAGGGTTTTCAAAGATGATTTCTCAAACCAGAAAAATGATGAAATCAAACACCACTTACTCCTACAAAGCCACAGAACTTCAGCCCTAACAACCAGGTCTGGCATAGCACCTCAATAACTCCTTTAACCTCGGAGAAAGACAAACACAGAAATAAATTGAATGCTTCTTCCCCATAAAGCAATCAACAAACTAAGCATCAAAACTGGAAAGGCGCCCAAAAGAAGCGCAACACTAGACTCCTCTTCTTCGTCTTTAACCAAGGAAGACAAAACCACACACCGCATACGGAACGATCCGCGAAAAACCAATACCAAACACTTTTCTTTTGGTTTCCATCAACTAAAACCAAGAAAACCAACCAAGACCGACCACAGAACGATAAAGAACATCCGAAGGAATCCACCACTAAACTCTTCTATTTGACTCCAGTCAACTACCCGATCTACGACAGAAAGGGTAAGCACTCTTCTCCTACAGGGGTTAATAGTTCTTCGGTGATGGCGCTAACCGGCCACACCGTCAAACCTCACCCTTACTATGAACCAAAAAAGTTGACCGAAACCCTTCGGCACCACAACCCCACTTTATCACCACAAAAAGCATAATTCAATCATTTATCTCATAGACATAGCAACATGCATTGTCAAATGAAGCATTCAACATCAAAGCTTAAATACAACATTTAAGCGTAAGGAAACGATACCCATACCCTTTTCCTACTGTGCATCCATGTGTGTCAAATTTTAGTTTAGTTATACCACTTTTGCAAGTTTTAATGTTGCTATCCTACGACAAAATTTTAGTAAAAACCTAAGCCATTTTTCTAAGTTATTCCACATCACATTTTAGTTGTAACCTAAGGTATGATACTAAAAATACATATTCCAAGGACCTACAGCCCGCTCTGATACCAACTGTAACACACCGACATCTAATGTGCCCGAATACTACCAAACATAGACTAAACAACATCTAAATACTACAATTAAGCATAAATTACAGCAAAGCCGCACATGTTAAAACCCGAAATTTCGGCAGCATCTCCTTTGTTTTATCATGATTTGAACAATAGCAATATCATAGCAAAATATTTCATAACATAAGACATCTAAAGCAGCAATATAAAATGGATAAAACATCATCATAAACAATTAAACCAAAACCAACCACACAAACATCTATAGCTAAGCAAAGAGGATCAACAGCACATTAAAATTATTCCATACACCTAGTTCAGGGCACTATTATTATGATCATGACTCAAGGTTGGTAAATATGACTGGAACTACGTGAAGATGTGTAGCTAATGCCCTTTCCCACATGCCGGTGTCATGGTACCTAAAAAACACAATATAAACACAAGCGTGAGTTCATCACTCAGCAAGTATATTGCAATGGTACAAACAAAAACAATTACATGGCTACAACAACTCACGTCATGTATATCATCTCATTCATGTTCACAAATCGTTATCATCATCATTATGTATGCAATGCGATGCGATGCGATGCTCATATCTCCATGGAAACTCATATCGGTATGGTTGAGTACACACCCGTCGGTGTGCACCCTCTCCCCCCTTCCATCCCGAAGATGGAGGGTGCCTGCTCCTCGCTTCCCCACACCGCGGTGGATGGAATCACGATGTAGGACTTACTCATTGGCTCTCCGGAATAATCATAACTTTCTCACCGACATTCCCCGGACTAGTTATGACTTTCTCACCGCCGGGGCCATGTATCATGTCATGTATGCAATCATGCCAACATCATAAATCACTTGTACATTATAACATGGCATCATAACATAGTAAGCATATCCATCATATCATTGGCAATCATTAAATTATAGCATGTGAACATATCATGTAATAGATCTCAATCACAACCGATCTAGCAAACAATAACCCGCTACCCATTCCAATACACTTGCCTCAACCACGGGCAACGGATTGGCGAGATGTAGAGGGCACTCCCGGGGTCACACCACCTGCACATAGGTACCACATACTCACAATCATGTACACAAAACAGTACGCAAACCCTCATCTACCCCGACATTGCCAACTACTCGCAAAACCCAAAAACAGAGGTTCTATCCCGTCGGGACAGCAGCCTTCCAAATGGCATAACTCGGGTTCTAAGACTCCGAATCAATTAAACGAGTACATCCTCGCGTAGCTTAGGAAATTTCCTAACTTTTTCTAAGTATATGGAAAAGCTGATTCGGACTCTAAAGTTGTTTAATCTACAAAATACCGTGATCTGTTCCAATCACGTCGCAGATTTTAACACGCTCGGTAAAACAGCCATAACATTCAAACGGCTGGGCGGAATTGGATGTTCTTTATACCCACGGAAAGATATTGAAATTACCTACAAGTTCTTCCACATCCGTACGACCACATTCCGACTCTAAATTGACGAAAACCCAAACCCTAAGTCGACTGCTCATGCTGCCCGAAACAAAGAACGTGGCAACTTCTATATTTGATCAAATCTACTCAATTCCAGCACAACCAATTGATCTAGAAATATGATAATGACCCTAAGAATAGTACCTAGGACAACCCCAAGGAGTCCCATGGCCATACCTTCGCCCAACGCATGAAAACCCAATAGATCTCCTCCCGGTTCGCGCGATCTCCTTCCTCGCTCCAATCCCGCCGGATCTCCTCATCGCGGAGCGCTCCAACGGATTGATCTTCAAGGTGGTGAGGTCAAGAACTCACCTAGGTGCAGCAAGGGAGGTGGAGAGGTGGTGGAGAGGGTGGTGGCGCAAGGGAAGAGGCTTGGGAGAGGTGGAGGCGCCCAAGGAGGAGGTGGGGAGGTGTGGGAGGCGGCTAGGGCACTTGAGGGCGCAAGGGGCAGGGGTGGGGGCGCAAAAGAGGCAGGGGAAAGGCCCCCAACCAAGACTCCTACTCCCAACTGGACTCAAACTCTATCCCACCAAAGCCCACGACCCCTTCTCTTAGGCCCAAAACTCCCCGGAAAGGCCCAAACTCCCGGAAACGCTAATAACCTCCATACCTTATGGTTTTAACCTAAATTTCATATTTCATAATGTTTTTGACCTCATCATTCACATAAATAAGGTTACGACACTCCGTGGTGTCACACTAAAATCTGGAAATCTAAAGTCAAAGTTCTTCCATGCAGTAGAATCCGCTGGATGCCGCATGAACCCATCCTCAATTCAACATTCACTATGCCATTTGTGGTTGGCTGCTGTTTTCAAAGACATGTATCGCCTTTGCACTCTTCTTTTAAGAGGGAAATGACGAACAACTTTTACAGGAACTCTATGAATGCGCTTCCCATCACCACTCACTTTCTCTGATTTCCATCTAGGAGCTTTACAAGTTGGGCAAGAAGTAAAGTTGGCATATTCTTTCCTATACAATATGCAATCATTTATGCATGCATCGATGTTCTCATAACCAATTCCAACATCTCTAACAAACTTTCTAGCACCATGATAATTTTTAGGAAAATTTTCACCTTTAGGCAATGCTTCTTTCAAAAGTAAGAGAAGCTCATCGAAGCAAGCATTACTCATATTCCATAAATTCTTAATATTCAAGAGTCTCACAATGAATTGAAGTCTAGAAAACCTTTGACAGCATGGATATAATTCTTGGCTAGCTTCATTAGCTAATCTATAGTATGTTTCAGAATCCACATCCTTTTCTTCCTCATCGTCGCTATAGGTCACATCTATGTTGGCATCAAAAAAACCAAGCCCCTCTCTCAACATGGGATCTATTTCATCAGCATTTTCATTGTGAATATGTGAAGTTTCATTGTGGGCTATCGGAGAAGACCAATCCTCACCATGATAAATCCATGTAGTGTATCCGGATATAAAACCATCACAAGTTAAATGATCATGGACAATATTTTTCTCTAACCAGAACTGATTCACACATTTTTTACATGGACAGAGAATTTTATCTCCCCTTGCTGAATTGCAAAAAGCAAACTCAATAAAATTCTTAAGACCATTTTGGTAATCATCTGTGTACCTATAGTAGAAGATACAATTAATTACACTGCATTTAACATTTTATAATTAACTAATTTTAGACCATAAATTTCGAGCTAATTACCTAAGAGAATGCATCCACACTTTCTCCATGATTGCTAATCATTAGCTAATCCAGAACTAATGAACATGCACAACAAATATTTATTTCAACCAGCAAATATATATAGATATATGTTGTTTTAACATGAGTAAATGTAGCATGTTGCACACATGAAAGCAGTGGAAGCTGTTAAGGTATATATTGGCTTGATAACGGAGGGACCGACAAGACAAAGGCAATCAATAATTCAGCTGTTGAACGTGAAGTAGACCTTCCAAATGATTGTTTCAAGGCTAGGCCTACATGCTCCGCACGCTACCATTGGGCCACATAACCTGAATCATAATTGTTGTTAGAATGGCCAATTGATTACTTTAGAAGAACAAGTAATATACAGTTCTTAATTAGTTATTAATCTTCTTTTTATTACTACCCTGAACAGCTATGTGATGTAGCTAATTAAGTCTAACAAGCACATAACAAGATAATTTTTCCTAGCATTCGTTGTCATTTGCAACCACACTAATCAACGAAGCACAACCAAGATTTCATCTCTCCTTCATTGATGGCAATGTTGTACAAAATATAAGGTACTAAAGCAGTAAATTCACAATGTTGTACAAAATATAAATTACCAAAGTAGTAAATCCTTAATTAGCCTTCATGGCCTGCATCCTCCATCTCCTTCAAAAGCACCAATGCTTCCTTGTGTGTGCTGCGGTTAAGACAATGGATGAATTGAATGATGCAAAGATGAGACCAGCTGTGTATGGATGGATGGATGCTTAACTGAACTTTACTTGCTAGGAACTGAATAAGTAAATTGAGTATCGCACAACCTTTCCATGACATAGACATGATTTAACATGAATAATACTACTGCATAGAAATAGAATTTTGATTTTGTAGCATTTTAAATAAATCACACTAACATGCTATTGTCCTCAGTTTGGTATGAGCATATGTTGCAAATAACCAAAACAACAAATTGGGTAGGTAGTAAAGGTTTATATGCCACAACAATGTGCTCATTCCTGAAATCCAATTTTATTCAAAGTTCAAGAGTGGGTATCAACAAATGACCTTCACCATTCAAGACTACCAATATCCAATCAGCATCAGCACATGGTGAACCTGAAAAGAGAGAAAGCAACTTTAATATCATAAGAGGAATATCATAAGAGGATGAGCTTAATGTACACACAAAGCAACTTTAATATCATAAGAGGATGAGCTTAATGTACAGAATAATATTTACATATAGTAAGTAATTAGAACCACTGTGTTTGTTTAGTATGAAAAACCTACATGTTCAATTATCTACTGGGTTTGCTGCTAAATCTCAGTTCCAAAAGGCCAAAAGTGTAAGAACTCTACACACATATCAACCTGTTAATCTAGTATCAAATTCCTAACTTGGCCGAAAGGAATAAGAAAAACAAAACAGCAGAAGCTAAGCTTCCTCACAAAGTACAATAGCATCAATGCCAAACAGTGAAAAGAAATGGTGAAAAGGATAAACTTTCTTCTGCAAAATTCATCAAGTTGCAATGGTAATAGGCTGCAGGAACTTAAAATAGCCCTTGATCACATACTCAACACAATCATCTCAACCTAAAATTTCCAGTCATACGCAATGGATAAATAGATTCTTCAGAAACATTTCAAGTTGGCATGCTATCCAATTCAAGAACAGGTCATCCCCCAATCCAAAAGCTAAACCCCTCCACTAATTACCACACAAGCGATAGCGAAACCTCTCCTAAACCTCCATGATTAGCTGCTAAATACATCACATTGCATTCTCGCATGGCCCAAACGCAAGCAAGAAACTACCCAACAACTTAGTCACAATTCACAACAAACCTCTCGACGACCGTCATCTTCTTCTTGTGGTGACCTAAGGAAGCAATTCGTGCGGCGACGCCCAAGCCAGTCGCTGCTGTCGCCCAAGATTTGGTTCGGCCCAGACGCTACCAACTAATTGACCAGGGAAGGAGAAGCGTGTGGTGGGAGATGACGCACACGGTGGCTGGCGTCGTGGCGAGATAAATCGAGGAGGCGGCGCGTGGTGGCTGGCGTCGTGAGGGGCGGCGCGGGCGGTGCAGTAAGGGGCGACTCGTGAGGGGCGATGCGTGGTGGCTGGCGTCAAGGGGGCGGCGCGTGAGGGGTGGGGCGGCGGTGGTGCGGCGCAGTGATCGGGGCGACGCAATCTGGGTGGCTGCTAGCAGCTAGGTTAGGGAAAAATGGGGATTTTTTTTCTAGGGGAACGCCGGTCGCGCGCGATATAGGACCTGCTGCCCATGTGTGCGCGCCCTTTTTTCCACCTACGCGCACTTTTTCCACCTAGCGTGCCCTTTTTTCATCGAAACGCCATAACCTGGCAGTTAAAGAAGCCAGAACTGCATTAGAATTCTCCGGCGTTTGTTTATGTCTTAGTAAGTATACAACTACATCTACAAACGCCGTAATATCCAACTTTTCCAGTCATTAAAAAACTCCGGTAATAAAGTCTACTACAGCGTTTCTAAATGCCCTAGACTATTAACATTTACCGATGTATATATTCGCCGTAGAAACATATGTACCGGCATATATATACGCCAAGAAATTTATATGCCGCAAAAACTAATAAATGCCGGGAATTTTTTTTACAAGGGCGGTTAACCTATGTGCTGGCTAAAATAAACGCCGGAAAATTAGGATTATCCTGTAGTGAGTTCAACATTCAACATTAACAGAGCAAGTGATCTCATACATTTTTGAGCTCAAGCCCAAAGGAGAACTTCAGTTCAAGTTGTTACTACGTGAAGTGTCAGATAACCAAGCGTGCTCATATCCGAGAGCGCGGCAATTCGAATCGCTTAATTAACCCTGCAGGGAAACATTGACCACACGACATGTGCCACAAAGACCTCATGTCAACCCTCCTCCCACCCATACCAATTCGTTGGGGCATCTTCATGCGGTCCGAAAATCTAGCACCCCCTCTAGCGGCCCAAGCCCTGCTTGGCCCTCAAGGGTCGGCCTAAGCCTCGCCCTCAACCACGCGCCAAAATCGCATGAGGTCATGGCCCATCGAACGGCATGCGATGAAAGAAAAGCTTTACCGTTCCATTCCGGCATGCGATCAACAAAGTGGTGCTCGGTCACAGGCAATCATCGGATCGGTCCTTAACTGACACAGGCGAGACTACCACACTTGGGTCTCCACACCCAAGTGATCCAACTCTCTCGCCCGGTCCCATTTCATATTCCATTTCTACTCATAACTATAACCACTGCCATAGCAACCCAATGTTTGTAAAGAGGAACAATCTCAAGCGATGGATCCATCCATCACTTGGCCCATACCCGACTTCTAAGCAAAACTAAGCATGTACACGATATATTTACACATATACTAGCTCCAAGGAGATATTAAGCAAGTTCCAATGGATGTAACTGTAGCAAATAGGTTCTACTTTCAATCCCATAATTTAACTCCTAATGCATAACTTAACACCCAATAAGCAATTGATTCACAAAAATAGAATTACAATTAGAGTCGAATATGCTTAGGTGCTTGCCTGATGCTTCTGCTTGCGTATCGACGACAAGTTGCTCGTCGGCAATCCCCTCAACCACGGTCACGTCAGTCACCGCGGTTTCGTTCTCTACACGAGTACAATGCACAATCAAGATGCATGCGATGCAATGCGAAAGAAGACAAAATACAAATGCAAACCCCCGCCGCAAAAAACTCAACCGACGAATACTGCGCAAACCGCAGATCAGCCAACCCGGACAATCCGGGTTTAATATCCGGACAGTCCGGATCATCCGGACATTCCGGATAATTCATCCGGACATTCCGGATAATTCATCCGGACACTCCGGATAATTTATCCGGACACTCCGGACGACCCAGGACTCGGAAATCGACGAGCGACATTGGAGTGCTCCCAAGCCCTACTACTTCGCGAAGGCCCGATCTACGACTTTCCTACACTCGACAAAGCCGGAGAAGCTTCGAGCTAGCACAACACACACTAAAACGATGCCCGACCATGTAGCCCCAACCAAACTTAATCCAAATCCTCGGGATGGCATCACCACTACCCGATCTACAACCCTAACACCCAACATTCCCCAATCCAACCCCCAAATCCAAACTACACACCCAAAACCATAACATTCCCAACATTGGTCCCCAAAACCCCGATCTACTAAACCTAGCCTCCAAAAGCTCCTAGGACCCAAGAACTAAGGACCCAACTCCAAGATGAGACCTTACCTTCAAGGAGGAGGGAGGAGATGGAGGGGAAATCACGTAGGGGAAGGAGGACACCGGCTTGGAGAAGAGCTTGAGGACACCAAGGCGGGGGAAGTCACCGGGGAGGAGCACGGGAGGACGCCGGCCGGTGGGGAGTCGCCGGAGACGAGGTTGGGGTGGAGGAGGGACGCACCAAGGAGTGGGGAGCAAATGGGGAGGAGAAGAAATGAGGTAGATGTGACACTACGGTATGGTGTGACATTATAAAATGTGAAATTAGAGAATAAAACCTTTCGGCTTGAGGTTTACTCGCGTTTTTGGGCCTTTTGAAGTGTTGTGACACCACAGAGCGTCGTAACCTTATAAAAGGTGCATGATGAGGTGAAAAACATATTGAAATATGATATAGGAGGTTAAAACTATAAGGTATGGAGGTTAATAGCATTGTCGGGCCGTTTCCGGGCCGTTTTCGGGGTTTAGGGCCTTCCCGGGGGAGTTTGGGCCTTAAAGAGGGGGTTGTGGGCTTTGGTGGGATGGAGTGGGAATCAATTTAGGATTAGGAAAGGGGCTTAGGGCAGGTTAAAGGGGGGTTTCCCTGCCCTTTTGGGCGTCCTCCCCCTGCCCCTTGCGCCCCCAAGAGCCCTAGCCGCCTCCCACACCTCCACACCTCCTCCTTGGGCGCCTCTACCTCCCCCAAGCCTCTCCCCTTGCGCCACCACCCTCTCCACCACCTCTCCACCTCCCTTGTTGTGCCTAGGTGAGTTCTTGACCTCACCACCTCGAAGATCCATCCATTGGAGCGCTCCGCGACGAGGAGATCCGGTGGATTTGGAAGCGAGGAAGGGGATCGCGCGAACCGGGAGGAGATCTATTGGGTTTTCGTGCGTCCGGCAAAGGTATGTCCATGGAAATCCTTGGGGTTAATCTAGGTACTGTTCTAAGGGTGTTTATCAAGTTTTTAGATCAATTGGTGGTGCTGGAATTGAGTAATTTGGATTAGATCTAGATGTTGCCATGTTCTGTTTTTGGGACAGCATGAGCAGTCGACCTAGGGTTTGCGTTTTCGTCAATTTAGAATCCGAATCTGTCCGTACGGATGTTGAAGAAGTTGTAGATAATTTCATTATCTTTCAGTGGGTATAAAGCACGTTAAATTCCGCCCAACCTTTTGAATGTTATGGCTGTTTTACCGAGCGTGATAAAATCTGTGACGTAATTGGAACAGATCTCGGTAATCTGTAGATTAAACAACTTTAGATTCTGAATCAGTCTTTCCATATACCTAGAGAAAGTTGGGAAATTTCCTAAGCTACGCGAGGATGTACTCGTTTAATTGATTCGGAGTCCCAGAACTCAAGTTATGCCTTTTGCAAGGCTGTTGTCCCGACGGGACAGATCCTCTGTTTTTAGGTTTTGCGAGTAGTTGGCAATGTCGGGGTAGATGAGGGTTTGCGTACTGTTTTGTGGACTTGATTGTGAGCGTGTGGTACCTATGTGCAGGTGGTGCGACCCCGGGAGTGCCCTCTACTCCCCACCAATCTGTTGGCCGTGGTTGAGGCAAGTGTGTTGTGATGGATAGCGATTTGTAGGTTGCTTGTTGAGAATAGATGGAATTGACTACATGATATATGATCACTTGCCATGCTTTTATGATTGCCAATGATATGATGAGCATGTTTAATATGTTATGATGCCATGTGTTAATATGTGAGTTAAATATGATGTTGGCATAAATGCATACATGGCATGTTACATGGCTCGGGCGGTGAGAAAGTCATAACTAGTCCGGGAAGGTCGGTGAGAAAGTTATGAGTAATCCGGAAAGCCAATGAGTAAGTCCTACATCGTGATTCCATTCACCGTGGTGAACGGAAGCGAGGAGTAGGCACCCTCCATCTTCGGGATGGAAGGGGGGAGAGGGTGCACACCGACGGGTGTGTACTCAACCATACCGGTATGAGTTTCCAAGGAGACATGAGCATTGCATTACATTGCATACATAATGATGATGATATTGTTAAGTGTTCATGAATGAGATGATATATATGATGGGAGATGTTATTGCCATGATATTGTTCTTGTTGTCCATTGCAATATGCTTGCTGAGTTTCAAACTCACGCTTGTGTTTTCTTGTTATTTTAGGTACCATGAGAACGGCATGCGGGGAAGGGAAATAGTCACACGCCCACACGTAGCTTCACCATATTGATTCCACAAGTCATTCTATTAGTTTGATAATAAATTGCGTGTAATGATTATTGCTTTAAGGTTTAGCTTTGCTATATGAGAGTTTTATTGTTCGTTTGACCCTTGGAGACTAGACTTATATTGTTGCTAAGTCGTTAATTATTGCTGTTTTTAGTTGTCTCTCATAATCCATACATTGATATACTGTTGTTGCTCCTTTAATTCATGTTAAAACAAAGGAGATGCTGCCGAAATTTCGGTTTTTTAGCATATGTACCTTTGCTGGAATTTATGGTAACTTGTGGTATTTAAATGTTGTTTAGCTTATGTTTGGTAGCATTCAGGCATAGTAAATGCCGGGGTGTTACAGTAGAGGCCAAGGGAAATGAGTCTTCATACTAAACCCCCCGACAAGTCCGGACACTCCGGATGTTGAACCCGGAGACTCCGGGTTGGGGTCTTCGTTAGGATTAACCCGGACACTCTGGACAATTAGTCCGGATACTCCGGGTTGAGTTGTTCGGGCGAGCTAATCCGGATACTCCGGACATTTAATCCGGACATTCTGGGTTATATCTGGACATTCCGGATGTTTAATCCGGATAGTCCAGATTTCCCAGAATTTTTAAAATTAGGGCCTTAACAAACCCTCCCCCTTATTTCAATTACTGTTTTTTATTAAATAGGATTGGGTACAGATAAAACTAAGTTACAAAAAATGAAATATAGACGACTTTAATGAGAGTGCAATATCAGTATGTCGTGATCCATCTATATATGTTCCGACGATGACGAACACATGTGGTCCGATCGATGTGCACAGCATGTACCAGCAACAGGCCTGCTTCCGGATCAAGCACAGTGCATGCCGACCGGTCACGGACGAGAGACGACCAAAGATCATGCGCGTCAAAGCATGTGCATGCAGTTCTAGATAAAAATTTATGGCATGCAGCGCTTGCTCAGTGGCCAACAGGCCACAACATGCATGCAATGCAACCTTCCTGTTTCAAGCTGCAAAATTAACTCTTCTATTGTATGCAATGCTACGGTGGACGAGGCTAGCAGGTAGGCTGGCAGCACTGTACTGCAGTGCAGTGGTATGGGCCAGGCGCCTTGGGGTACGTGAGGCTAAGCAGTATATCTCCCAGTCATATAAACTTTGTATCCATTAATTGTACAGTAGTAACAGTACAGCTGTTGACTTGTACGGCAAGCACAGATCTGCTCTGCCTTGCAAAAAGTTAAGGAAGATGGTAGAGGAAAAAAAGACTCGGTTCCTTAGAGTAGGCCTACCGGCTACCACCGGTCGACTCACGTGGCAGAAAGGGGAGTGATATGAGCTGAGGGTGAAAACGAAACGAAAACTTTTCGACCGTTCTGAAGAAAAATGGAAATATAAGTCTTTTTTCAGAAACAGAAATGGAAAATACTGGTTTGAAAATAAAAACGAAAATTTTTTTGTCGGAAACGAAAACGGTAGAACCAATTCTGACGAAAACGGATACGGAAACGGAAACGAAAATTCTGTATAAGTGAAACCGTAAACTAAAAACAAAAATGGGCCGAAAAAGGAAATGGGCTTGGCCCAAAAATGAGAAGGGAGAGTTTATATTTATTTTCAAATTAAAATAATTTCATAAATACAAATGATTTTATATAAAATACTAAATAGAGTTCAAAAATTCTGAATTTTTTTTCAAAATTACATTGGAACGTTTTGAACCTAGAAAAATTATTTTTAATATAATTTTATTTTAGTTCATATAAATAAATTAATTTTATAAATAAAAAATAGCAAAATGGTATTTATAAACTCCAGAAAATCATATATGAACATAGAATAATAATATAAAAATTTTAGGGTGATAAACTTTCATAGTTGGTGGAGGAAGAGAATATCAATTATAATAATATAGATGAGGACATGATGGTATGATATGGGAGACAAGTAATGTGCCTTCAGCTGACAAACTTGAAAAAATTTTCTAGTGATACCAATGAATATAACACTATTCTTGTATCCACCTTGGAGGTGGAATGGGCTATATTATTCTTGTGGTCATGTATATTGTGATTCGATTCTCTACTGTGTTCTTGTGGAATTTTTCGCTTTCATTTCCGTATGCGCTCCATTCCGTTATGCTTTCGTTTCCGTCACAATCTAGTTCCATATCCGCTTTCAGGGATCTTGATTTCATTTCTGTTACCGGTAAAAAATGTGGAAACGGAAACGGAACAGTCATTTACCGGCCGTTTCCGTACCGTTTTCATCCCTAGATTAGAGTTGTTGAGATATAACAACACTTTCGGTACTGACTATTAACATACAACTAGACTTTATTTTTTTGTTTATAAATTTGTAAAAATTTTCAACAGACTTGTTACTATAAATATGACATCTTATTGTATAAGTAAATCAATTTAATAAAGATGAGAGTTTTGCATTCGTATATCCTGTGTGTTCTTCGTAATTATTCTGACGATTCTATCGGTGCATTGTGTTTGATTTACAGCGATCGTCGTCAATTTACAACATGTTTTCAGTGCGAGGTTCTCCAAAGGCTGAACTCCTCACCATACCGAGGGCGTGTCTATTTTACGGTTACTCGTAGCGTCCTGACCGTGCGCTCTCAATCTAAACATGACACATGTACATGAGGCATACCTGGAGAGCTTACACGTGGAGGCAGGGGAAGCAAGCATCGTTTATCCACATCGTGTGAATAAAAATGATGGATTGCGGCCGCACGAAAGCACAGGGAATGCACTACTACCGGCCTAGAATGGGTGGTAGTGCTAGCCCAGCAGTTGTACCGAGCTTTCTCTCTACGTGTTTGGGCTAAGCGGCACTACCAGTGTGGGGGCACGATATTGCCGGTTGAGCAGCACTACTAGTCTGTCAATGGTGGTAGTTATTTTCTAGAGAGATCTTCGAACGAGATTTAGCACAAGCGGCAATACGGTCTCTGGGGAGCGGTACTATCAGCCCTAGATGGGCTGTATTGCTGAATTTATCTACAAAGGATGAGTTATTTTTGAGCAATTTGGCGATTATTGTATACCATTTTGGACATTGTTATGTGATGTATTTCCTTGTCTTTGATGGTTGCAAGGCAACGATGCGAGGTCATGGTGAGACAGAGGATGACTAGGAGTAGGTGAGGTGCTTTGGAGGTCTAGATGGTTGGGGATCGCCGGAGAATGACTAGAGACATAGTCACTGCAAGCCAAGGAGGCAAGGGAACCGCTTGGATGCTAGCTTAAAGCTGCTCGGATCAAGGAGAGCGTTGAGATTGCGGTTTAGAGGGTAGAGTAGCGGTCAAGGTATCTCGCTTTGAGAAGTGTGGAAAACCCGTTTGTTAGTGAGCTTTGGGTAAACCCAATAGCTAAGTGAGTGAGTCAATCCTAGCCCTTAGAGAGGTTGGTTAGGATTGAAGTAACTCATCCAAGGATGGAGGATGACTCAAAGAGGCTATAAATAGAGGGAGAGAGGGGTGTCTCTCCCGTTGAATGTTTTGGTCCTCATTTGAGCTTTTTCACCTCATTGCGAGGCTTTGTAAACCTTCATCCAAAGATAAAAAATTTATTTATTTACTTCTAAATTTAAATTTTGCATTTAAATTATATTTTAAATTTCATAATTTAAATTCCACATTTACTTTCAAGCAAATTAATTCCACACATTTGGATTTGCTTGCTCTACTTCTAAATGCTTGTGGATTTTGTGCCAAGGGTGAATGTGGATGGTTGAATCTTCCTTAGATCATATCCCAATCATCTAGTCAACACTTCTCTTGGTTTTGAAACCTTTATTCCTGAGCTCCAAGTCAAAATACACAAGGTTACCGTCTGTAATTGAACTGCTAAAATTTAAGGCAAGCAATGGTTGGTCCGAACATGCTTCCTGTGATAGTAGGATCAATGTTTAAGATGAGGTTTTGTCCAGTCAGGGGTTTAGGTCAGCTTGCCGGGTAGTTTGGTCCTTAAGGGACTAATTTCTGGACCTTCGGTGGGGCGGTGGGGATTCTGGCCCATATGGAAGGGGGAGATCATTTAAACCTAGCCCATCCCTCTCCACCCCCATGCCACACCACCCCCTAGCCCACCCCCTTTAGCCGCACGCCTCCCCGCTCCTTGCCTTGCGTCCCTTTCTTCCCCCCTATACGGCCCTAGCTAGGGATTTTTTCCACCAAACCACACCCCCTCCTTCCCCTACGTCCCTTCTCCCTCTTTTCTCATCGGGCGAATCCACCAACCCTAGAGCTTCTGCGTTTCCTACTGATTGGAGGGAGGACTTGTAAAACCCCGGCATCTAGTCTGCCTGAATGTTACCAAACATAGACTAAACAACATCTAAATACCACAAATAAAGATAAATTACAGCAAAGGTGCAAATGCTAAAACCGAAAATTTCGGCAGCTTCTCCTTTGTTTTTCCATGATTCGGAGCAACAACAGAGTATCACAAGTTATATCATAATGGAAAGCATCTAAAACAGCAATAACAGGTGACATAGCAACAATATAAGTCCAGGATAAAGCATTCAACCACTTCATTAGCTAAACGAATCAAATAATAAGACCGAGCACACAGTTAAGCAATTCTCCAAGTTTCATAGCATAAATTTTATTATCATAATTCCAAATGATAACACTATCTAATTTGTGTGGAGCTACGTGTAGATGTGTAGCTAAACCCTTTTCACGCATGCCGGTTTCATGGTACCTAAGAAAAACAACATAAACAGAAGCGTGAGTTCATCACTCAGCAAGTATATTGCAATGGAACAAGAAAACACATTCCAATACCTTCATCACTACTTTCCATATTCAGCATCATAAACATCTCTTATTCACATTGTATGCATCATCATATAACATCATCATATAATGCAATGCATATGTCTCCTTGAAGCACATACCGGTATTGCCGAGTGCACACCCGTCGGCGTGCACCCCCTTTCCCCTTCCATCCCATAGATGCAGGGTGCCTACTCCTCGCTTCCATTCACAATTGTGGATGGAATCATGAGGTAGGTCTTATTCAATGGCGCTCCGGATTAGTCATAACTTTCTCACCGACCTTACCGGACTAGTTATGACTTTCTCACCGATCGGGCCAGTTTTCATGCCATGTATGCAACACATGTCTTAAACATAAACAAATTGCATATAAACTCAACTAATCATTGCATAGCCTCATAATAAACCATTTTCATCATGTCGCAAGCAAGAATCAATCATGGCATCTTATCATAAAAACATGTGTAAACCATATCATATCCAAACATTATGGCTCCCTAAGCCCCAACCACTACAATACACTGCCTTCACCCTCGTGAGACGGCTGTAACACCCCAGCATCTAGTATGCTTGAATGTAACCAAACATAGACTAGTCAACATCTAAAAACCACAAATAAAGATAAATTACAGCAAAGGAGCAAATGCTAAAAGTGAAAATTTCGGCAGCATCTTCTTTGTTTTTCCATGGTACGGAGCAACAACAAGAATATCTCAAGATATATCATAATGAAAAGCATCTAAGACAGCAATAACAGGTGACATAACAGCAATTTAAGTCTAGCATAATGAATTTAACCACTTCATGATCTAAAACGAAGTAAATAATATGGCCAAGCACATCAATAAGGCATACTCCAAGTTTTCAACGCATTACCTTATTATCATAACTCCAAATGATAAAAACTGTCTAATGTGTGGAGCTACGTGAAGAACTGTAGCTAAACCCTTTTCCCGCATGCCAGTTGCAAGGTACCTAAAACATCATAAAACATAAGCGTGAGTTCATCACTCAGCAAGCATATTGCAATGGGACAAAGAGAAACAGCTTTCAATGCTAACATCAATACATTTCATACTTAACATCATAACTCATGGCATAATTTCATATTCATCATCATAACCATGTCATAATATCATTGTACTCACATCATTAACATCAACATATATGCAATGCAATGCACATGTCTACTCGAAGCACATACCGGTATTGCCGAGTGCACACCCATCGGCGTGCACCCTCTTTCCCCTTCCAACCCGTAGATGGAGGGTGCCTACTCCTCGCTTCCATTCACAACTGTGGATGGAATCACGAGGTAGGTCTTATTCAATGGCGCTCCAGATTAGTCATAACTTTCTCACCAACTTTACCGGACTAGTTATGACTTTCTCGCCGACCTGGCCAGCTCTCATGCCATGTATGCAAATATGGCATAGACATAAATAACTTGCACATAAACTCAACTAATCATTGCATAGCCTCGTAATAAACCATTTTCATCATGTCGCAAGCAAGAGTCAATCATTGCATCATATCATAAAACATGTGTGAACCATCTCATTATCAAACATTACGGCTCCCTAAGCCGTAGCCACTACAATACACTTGCCTTCAACCGCGGGCGACGGATTAGCGAGAGGATGAGGGTAATCCCGGGGCCACAACACCTGCACATAGGTACCACACACTCAAAACGTGCCCTCAAAACAGTACAAGAATGATCCCCTACCCCGACTTCGCAATCAACCCCTAAAACCCGAAAATAGAGAATCTGTCCCTACGGGACAGCGGTCTTCCAACTAGCATAACTTTAGTTCTAAAACTCAAAATTAAGTAAACGAGTACATTTTCTCGTAGCTTAGGAAATTTTTTATCTTTTTCTAAGTATTGGAAAAACTGATTCGGCTTCTAAAATTGCCTAATCTACAGATCCACCCGATCTGTCCCAATCGCGTCACAGTTTTGAGCACATTCGGTAAAACAACCATAACTTTCAAACAGCAGATCGGAATTATGCGTTCTTAGTGTCCACTGAAAGGTATTGAAATTATCTACAACTTTCTCAACATACAGCCAACCAGAAAAAACATATAAATTTTCGAAATCGTAAGCCCTAGGTCGGACGCCCAATCTACCCAAAACAAAACACCATGCAAACTCTAGATTTCATCAAATCTAACCAATGGCAGCACAACCTTTTGATCTAATAGCACGAAATCCTCCATTAACACAGCACCTAATCCACCCTAAAGGTTTCCCATCACCATACCTTAGCCCAACGAATGAAGAGCCGACGAACACGCCTCCCGATCGCCCGATCTTCCTCCACGCGCAATTCCCGCCGGATCTACTCGTCGTGGAGCTCCCCAATGGCGAGGGCAACGGCGTGGAAGAGCGCAGCAGCAAGGGGTGGGTGTGGAGCTCGCCTAGGGCTGGCTAGAGGTGGTGGGGAGGAAGGGGGAACAAGGTGGCGGATAGGGGAGGCAATGGGGGAGGCGCATGGGGGGGAGAGGGGTGGGTGGCGGCTAGGGTTGAGGGAGAGGGGAGTGGGGGGCGCACCAAGGGGTGGGGGCTAGGGTTGGCTGCCCAAAAGTTCCCCCTCTTGGGCCCAAACCCTTCCACCGGAGGCCCAACTCAACCCCCAAGGCCCAAAGTCCCCCGGAAATGCCCAAACACTCGGAAACGGCCCAAAAACAAGCTATAAAGTCATACCGAAATGCCGAATTCTATAATGTCACATTCTGGGGTGTCACATTCTCTCCCCCTTAACAGGATTCGACCCCGAATCCGAGACACACCACTTCGCAACCAACCAAATCGAAGGGAGCTAAGGTTCACTTCTCAGAACCCGCTCAGAAACCCCTACGATTTGCACTAGCTCGGACTCAAAAGCAAGGAACTAAGGCTCGAAGATTAACGGCTCTAACGATAACTCACAATCAAAACTTGCCAGAATCTTATTCAACATTGAAATACAAAGCACTCACATTCGGCCTCAGCACGACCCAAGCGGTAGGATAAATCCTCAAATAGACCACAAAAGAAAACGATCTCACACTCCTCATTTCATACATTTCTTGGCACTAAAGTGTCCGATCCCTTTAATCGAAACTACTCTCTAGAAGAACACGGTACCAGCCTCTCTACTGTGATTCATCGTATTCAAGACGACGCGAACCAACAGAGACACAACACTCCAAGGCTATCAACTGCTTGAACAATCGGCTAAAACCTTGCAAAAGATTGATCTTTTACAAAAGACCAATACCCACCACTACCACCGAAGGAAAAACCTACTTTATAACCAGGGTCCACAAAACCCGCAAAAACATTATCAACCGAGCAATCCACATCGGTTGACACAACTCGCTCAGAGATCGGTGACAAAAAGATCCAATACACTTCCAAAAGGAAAAGTAATTACTAGCAACCACCAAGTGGTCCACTAATAATTTAATCAACCCCACCGAGGAACACATCGATGACACAATTCTCCAAGAAGGTTTGAATTGGGTCATACACAACCTTCCTTTACTCTTCACTTTTAAACCATTTACGATCAACTACTAGCCACACCAGGTTTCTCTTACTAAGAAAGTCTCGCCCTCACGTCTTTCCACTCAAAGGACCAAGACAAAGTGTACCACTATTGGGTAAGTTCAACCACCAACCATCAACCCAATTGATCCCCATGCATAACTTTGAGCCCAATGCACTACAATCACTTTGGAAAGGATTCGACAACAACCAAAGAGCACTCATTTTAATTTCCTAAGCCAAGACGCAAAGGAAACACTAATCTCCTACACAAACAGCCAAAATATCAAAAATTATTCATTGTTTCTTTTCATACTAAAAAGAAAGGGACATCTCGATTCATGACATGAATCGAGACTTTTCAAGAGCACTCCGGATTAGTCATATATCTATATATGACTTTCTCACCGACCTGGCTCATCGACTCTTTTATCATTAAACATCTATAAACAATGTCATGTTTTCTTTTCACCATTCATTCTTCATGTAACAACAATACCGAATAGTCATTCACAAAAAAAACTTCTTCCTCCGTATCACATGATTGAAACACAATTAACATCGATGGCTGCGAAATTCATATAAACTATGACGGCAACCCCATTAACAGGGAAACACCACCACGTCGTAAAAGAACACACATCAATTGAAAAACTAAACTGGCAAAACCTTGCATTTTAACCACAATCATCATTTGGAAAAGAACATCACCTCCATAGTTAAACATCTGCACATACAACCGCCATAAATTTTCTCAAAGAGAAAGGGAAACTCATTTCCAAAAAAAAGGGAACACTTCACTAAAAAAATCACTTATGAAACATTCATAAAGTCCACCTTTTGAAGTACTTGCAAACACCACACACATTTTCCATATAACTCCAACTCTAGCCAAATAGAGTTACAAATCAAGTGCTTAACTCAAGAGTTTCCAACACAACCCACTATGTCCATTTGCTTCCTTTAAATAATGATTCCAAAGATAATTCAGTGTGAACGCGAAAGAGCGCGATCCACTCAAATACTTTTGGGTGTAACTCCATACTCATAGCATAAACTAAACAAATGGGCCAAAACCAAAGATCGACACCAATCACTACGAGTTTAGGGAAACTCTGAAACACAACATAAAGAACACCTTGACCGAAAGCATTCAACCAAGATAGCAAGCAACCCAACCAGTCCAAAAGGTTTTAAACACAAGCTCAGCATAGATCCCACCATACCTAGTAATCAATTACGCTTACCATTAAAGATTTTCAAATCCACTATTTTACACATTGAGAAGCCCCAACAGGACTTAACAAAAACCACATAACAAATTCTTTCTGTAATTACCTTTCCCAACATTTATAAATAAAGTTTATGATGCTTATCATAAGACATCCAACCAAGACTACCTCAACATGATCCCCACGGACCATCATTTCATATAACATCATATTCTATTTTTAAAAACATAATACTTTAGCAAGATCAACCTATCTATTTCATACCATCCATACATCAACTTTTCAACAATCGAACTTTTTCCATTAATCAATGACTTCAACAAGTAAATGTCATCTCCACAAGATAAAGTTTGTAAATAGGACTTTACGACATTCATTCATTAAGGATAAATCCTTACATCATGATAATTATCCATTGTTCATTCGATCACAACAGTGCTCAACATTAAACCACATTTTACAGTTTGTCTCTATTTTAACAATCGTTTTCAACGATTAATCACACTACCAAGTCATCAATATCAATAATTTGCATAATCATAAAAATAACTGCATTGTTTTTAGCTACCCTATTCATAGGTTATAACACAATTGCCACTACACAACGTACTACAACTATTAAAATAAATTTAATAAGTTAGACAATCCCAATGCTCTTTACAACAACATCAAGCAACAACTCCTACCTTCTCATTTGTCATCTGTATTAGCATTTCAAGAACACAATTACATCCTTCCAATTATGCTAATAGTTTGCAACAACATAAATAGCAACTCTAATGAACTTCCAAATTAAGGTCACAAGCCAGCATGATTAAATTTCTCTACTAACATGTTTAAATTAGAACATCTTTAAGCAACCAACAAGGTTTTTGTTACAATATCAATAGTTTACATCATCTTAATGTTCTCACTACGCATCAGGGTTTAAAACTTTAAACATTACCGATGGTCATAAGCACTTTTAAAGCAAAGCAACATATTCTAAGCATGTACATTAACACTTTCTAATCATTCTCGCTATAAAGTAATATACAACACTAGAAGTCTATTTATTTTCAAGCTAAATATAACAAGCGCATTGAATCGTTTCAACTCACAAATTAACTTAGAAGTAGATCACTTCCAAAAACCACATTGTTACATTCTACATAACATGCTAAACAACAATTCTCACTATTGACAAACGATTTCAGTCAAAAGACTATTACTTTGTTTGTAGCATTTTTTTTAAAACTCAACCCAAATTCACAAGGAAACTTGACTCTCAAAATTGCAATGAGACAAACCCAAACTTGGTCATGCAAAAGGAAATTCTCCAAAACACTTTTCAATCTCAAAGACTCACAAGAGGGAACCAAGTGATCAAGTAAACTTTTACGGACAAAGGCACAAAACATAAATCAACACATCTTAAGTCTTTGCACACAACTTCAATAACATCTTTTAAACTCAGAGTGAGACACACAAGAATCAAAACTATACTTTTCTTTGCAGAGCAGCCAGTAAAGCCGGTGTCAAACCAAAAAGGCGACCAAAAAGGCGCAACACCAAACTCTTCTTCTTCGTCTTCAACCAAGGAAGACAAAACCACAAACCGCCGAATGATCAATCCGCGAAAATCCAATACCAAACACTTTTCCTTTGATTTCAATCAACTAAAACCAAGGAAAACCAACCCAACCGATCGTTAGAACGGTAAAGAAAATCCGAAGGAATCCACCACCAAACTCTTCTATTTGACTCCAGTCAACTACCAGATCTACGACAGAAAGGGTAAGCACTCTTCTCCCACAGGTGTTAATAGTTCTTCGCTGATGGCTCTAACCGGCCACACCATCAAACCACACCCTTACTATGAACAAAAAGAGGTGACCGAAACCCTTTCGGCACCACAACCCACTTTATCACAATAACAAGAACAATCCAATCAATTCTCTCCATAACATAGCAACATACATTATCACATATATCATTCAACACCAAGACTTAAATACAACATTTAAGCGTAAAGCAACGATACCCATACCATTTCCTACTGTGCATCCATGTGTGTCAAATTTTAAATTAGTTATTCCACTTACACAAGTTTTAATGTTGCTATCCTATGACAAAATTTTAAGTATAACCTAAGCCATGTTTCTAGGTTATCCCACAGGATATTTTAGTTGAACCTTAAGTTTGACACCAAAATACATATTCCAAAGACCTAATGCCCGCTCTGATACCAACTGTAACACCCCAGCATCTAGTATGCTTGAATGTTACCAAACATAGACTAGTCAACATCTAAAAACCATAAATAAAGATAAATTACAGCAAAGGAGCAAATGCTAAAAGCGAAAATTTCGGCAGCATCTCCTTTGTTTTTCCATGGTATGGAGCAACAACAAGAATATCTCAAGATATATCATAATGGAAATCATCTAAGACAGCAATAACAGGTGACATAACAACAATTTAAGTCTAGCATAATGAATTTAACCACTTCATGATCTAAAAAAAAGTAAATAACATGGCCAATCACATCTATAAGGCATACTCCATGTTTTCAACGCATTAACTTATTATCATAACTCCAAATGATAAAAACTGTCTAATGTGTGGAGCTACGTGAAGAAGTGTAGCTAAACCCTTTTCCCGCATGCCGGTTGCAAGGTACCTAAAACATCATAAAACACAAGCGTGAGTTCATCACTCAGCAAGCATATTGCAATGGGACAAAGATAAACAACTTTCAATGCTAACATCAATACATTTCATACTTCACATCATACTCATGGCATAATTTCATATTCATCATCATAACCATGTCATAATCTCATTGTACTCACATCATTAACATCAACATATATGCAATGCAATGCACATGTCTCCTCGAAGCACATACCGGTATTGCCGAGTGCACACCCGTCAGCGTGCACCCTCTTTCCCCTTCCAACCCGTAGATGGAGGGTGCCTACGCCTCGCTTCCATTCACAACTATGGATGGAATCACGAGGTAGGTCTTTTTCAATGGTGCTCCGGATTAGTCATAACTTTCTCAACAACCTTACCGGACTAGTTATGACTTTCTCACCGACCTGGCCAGTTCTAATGCCTGTAACACCCCGGCATCTAGTATGCCCGAATGCTACCAAACATAGACTAAACATCACCTAAATACCATAATTAAGATAAATTACAGCAAAGCAGAAATGCTAAAAACCGAAATTTCGGCAGCATCTCCTTTGTTTTAACATGGATTGAAACAATAGCAATATCATGGCAAGATATATGATAACCTAAGACATCTAAAGCAGCAATATAAATGGATAAAACGTCAACATAAACCAATTAACCAAATCCAATCACTCCATAATTTACAGCTAAGCAAATAAGGATCACAAGCACACTAAAATTATTCCATACACCAAATTCATGGCACTTATTATGATCATGTCTCAAATTGGTAAATGTGACTGGAACTACGTGAAGATGTGTAGCTATTGCCCCTTCCCACATGCCGATGTCATGGTTCCTAAAACAACATAAAACACAAGCGTGAGTTCATCACTCAGTAAGTATATTGCAATGGGTCAAACAGAACAATTCAATATTATCATCGCTACATAACAAACTTAACATCATGATTAAGTCATACTTCATATGCAACATCATATTCATATCTCAACCTCATTGAAATCATTTCATCATCATCATTATCATGTATACAATGCAATGCACATGTCTCCTTGACGCAAATACCGGTATTGCCGAGTGCACACCCGTCGGCGTGCACCCACGTCCCCCTTCCATCCCGTAGATGGAGGGTGCCTACTCCTCGCTTCCACTCACCGTGTGGGTGGAATCACGAGGTAGGTCTTACATCTATGGCACTCCGGATTAGTCATAACTTTCTCACCGACCTTACCGGAATAGTTATGACGTTCTCCTTGGCAAGACCCAGGATTTCATGCCATGTATGCAACATATGCCATAATCATTAACCATAAACCATTGCATAGCATCTTAACATACCCTTTTTCATCATATCATGGCGAATACTAAGCATGGCAAGATAGCATTACATGGAAACAATTACATCTGGTCAAGACAATCAAATGAAGCACATGCTACCCATCCCAATACACTTGCATTAACCTCGGGCGACGGATTGGCGGGATGAGGAGGGCACTCCCGGGGTCACACCACCTGCACATAGATGCCACACAATCACAACATGCCCACAAAACAGTACGCCATCGCCCATCTACCCCGATATCAAAAACTACTCCCGAAAATGAAAAACAGAGAATCTGTCCCTCCCGGACAGCAGACTTCAAACTATCAAAACTTTAAATCTAGGACTCCGAATTGATTAAACGAGTACATCCTCGCATAGCTTAGGAAATTTCCTAACTTTTTCTAAGTATATGGAAAAGCTGATTCGGAATCTAAAGTTGTTTAATCTACAAAACACTACGTTCTGTCGCAGTTACGTCACAGATTTGAACATATTCGGTAAATCGAGCATAACTTTCAAGCGGCTTGGCGGAATTGGACGTTCTTTATGTCCACTGAAAGGTATTGAAGTTACCTACAATTTATTCTACAGGTGGATGACCAAATTCCGAATCTAAGGTCGCGCAAACTCAAACCCTAGGTCAACCACACAATCTGCCCGAAACAAAGAACGTGGCAAACCTAGTTTTCTCCCAAATCTACCCAATGGCAGCACCACCACTTGATCTAAAAACATGAAATCGACCTCTAGAATAGCACCTAGACCCAACCCATAGATCACCCATGCCATACCTCTCCAAGCAGATCCGAAACCGATGAAGCCTTCCTTCCCACCGGTCGCTCCTTCCTCCCGATCCGCAACGGTTCGCCGGAGATTCCCGAATTCCGACGATCCTCCGAGCGGGACAGCGAGGAGCACCACGAGAGGGGTCGTCGTGGGGCTGCTAGGAGAGGGGTGGGTGGCTTGGGAAGGGAGGGGGAGGGTGGAGGCGCAATGGAGGGTGGAAGGGGCGGCTAGGAGGGAGATGTGGGGGGCGGCTAGGGCAATGAAGGGGGGCGCACAACCAAGAGAGGGGAGGGGGGGCAGGTGTAAGCAGCCCTTGTGCTGCCCTCCTCCCCCTCATGGGCCAAATCAACCCTCCCTCGGCCCAAGTGTGATTATGTAGATTGGATGAAAACTAGAGATTGCATAGTTCTCTGTTTCGGGCAGATTGGGCACACGACCTAGGGTTCGAGTTTCCGCAATTTTAGAGTCGGAATTTGGTCATCCGCCTATTGAAGAAGTTTTAGCTCACTTAAATACCTTTAATTGGACACTAAGAATGTCCAATTCCACCTAGCCGTTTGAAAGTTATGATCATTTTACTGAACATGTTCAAATCTTTGACATAATTGGGACAGAACGTAATGTTTTATAGATTAAACAATTTTAGAAGTCGAATCAGCTTTTCCCAATACTTAGAGAAAGCTAGGTAATTTCCTAAGCTTCGCGATGATGTACTCATTTACTCGATTTGGAGAACTAGAACTCAAGTTATGCTAGATTGAAGTCTGCTGTCCCGGGGGGGACAGATTCTCTGTTTTTCGTTTTCGGGAGTAGTTTGCGTAATCGGGGTAGATGAGCGAGTGTGTACTATTTTGTGGGCACGTTTTGAGTATGTGGTACTTATGTGCAGGTGGTGTGACCCCGGGAGTGCCCTCATCCTCTCGCCAATCCGTCGCCCGCGGTTAAGGCAAGTGTATTGGAATGGGTATCATGTTGTTTGCTTGCTTGTCTTGATTAGATGCAATTTGTATTCATGTTATGCTATCTTGCTATGCTTAGTGTTTGCCCATGATATGATGCAAAATGGTGTGATATGATGCTATGCAATGATTAATTCTTTATGATTATGGCATACGTTGCATACATGGCATGAAAACTGGCCCAGTCGGTGAGAACGTCATAACTAGTCCGGTAAGGTCGGTGAGAAAGTTATGACTAATCCGGAGCGCCATGGATGTAAGACCTACGTCGTGATTCCACCCACGTAGTGAGTGGAAGCGAGGAGTAGGCACCCTCCATCTACGGGATGGAAGGAGAACGAGGGTGCACGCCGACGGGTGTGCACTCGGCAATACCGGTATTTGCTTCGAGGAGACATGTGCATTGCATTGCATTGCACACATGATGATGATAATGAAATGTGTACATTGAGATAGAAACATGGTCATGATGTTGTATATGAAATCATGATTCGATCATGATGTTAAGTATGGTATGTATTGATGTTGGCTTTGATTTGATCTTTATGATCCATTGCAATATACTTGCTGAGTGATGAGCTCACGCTTGTGTTTTATGTTGTTTTTAGGTACCATGAAATCGGCCTGCGGGAAAGGGGCTTAGTGGCACATCTTCATAAAGTTTCACTCATTAAGACATACACAATTTTTGCCATTCGTACTTGTGATTATAAGTTAATGCGTTGAGAACTTGGAGTATGCCTTACTTGTGTGCTTGTTTACATCCATTACTTCGTTTTAGATCATGGTATGGCTAAATTCGATATGCTAGACATAAATTGCTGCAATGTCACCGGTTATCGTTGTTTAGATGCTTCCCATTATGATATATCTTGTGATATTATTGTTGATGCTCCGTACCATGGAAAAACAAAGGAGATGCTGCCGAAATTTTCGGTTTAGGCATTTGCTCCTTTGCTGTAATTTACCATTATTTGTGGTATTTAGATGTTGTTTAGTCTATGTTTGGTAACACTCAGGCATACCAGATGCCGGGTGTTACAACCTGAGGCGGTCTTCTTGCAGCGACATTCTAGCAACAATTCCCTTTGCGCGTGGAGAGTGATGCAGCGAATCCTCATCACCTGACATGGTTAATAGAAGACAAGTAAACAATATAACAAGTATAATGTTCCTATCAACTACAAGGAGGTGGTGGCAATTCTGTCAACATTCAAGCCTATAACCAAAGCTCTTACAAGTTCTTACATGCAGCAGGTGCTGACGGCGGTTGGTGTGGTCAAAAGTTCTCCGAAGCTTGGATAAAGTGATTGCCAACGGACCGAACAAATGTACGCGGTTGGATGTGGACCTTGGATAGGCAATATTTATTTCCTATATAATCTGGTAATTCTAGCTATTGTAATGATAAGTAATAATCCAAACTAGAATTCACAAGCCCTAGTTGCCGATCTCAAAGATACAAGTGAATTTCAAGACAACACAAAAGCAAAGATAAGGGCACTTATGCAATCAAGGAATGAGCTATGAAATATAAGTGAAGCACCAAAAGCTCTATTGCACAAGTCGTAGAGAGACGCTAACTTATTGCTTCAAGAATGTTAAAAGGGCACAAGATTGCTCACTAATTAATAAATTGCACAACCTAAAAGTAACGAACACAAATTAGTGTTTTGCTCAATGTAGTGCGACCGGCCACAATTTTCTTTTCCTTTTCCTTTTTTTCTTCTTCTTCTCTTTTTTTTGGCCTTTTGGCTCTTTCTCTTTTCTTTCTTTTGGTGACTTTCGGCCAACAATAGTATGAACAAAGTTTTGGAATCCCTAACTCGGTGTCACAAGATAAAATGATATGATAATTGAAGATTATGCAATGTATCTAGTAGAGCAGCCCTAAGCAATATCAACAAGCTAGTCTCAAATAGGATCAAAGTGTTCACAAAGGATGAATTGGTTCCCAAAGGTAGGTGTACTATTATTTTTTGGAACTTTATGGTTTATGGATGCTATTGCACACAAAGATGCTATTTCACACAAAGACTCAAAGGAACGAGCTCAAATTTCAAAAACGCTCCAAGAAACCCTAATTCGGTTTTTCAAGGGCGCAGACTTGTCGCCAAGATTAAAGTTTGAAGATCACCGAATTTGATTGGTTGACTGTGGAAAGAATTGAAGCTTATATCCTTAGCTTTCAATAGAGTACAAGAACATCCAATTTGGAGTTCGGGTGTGAAAGTTATGCACGAAACACCAAACTGGACAGGACTGAAGGATTAAAGCGATGCGAAGAAAGAAAAAGATCAGCAACTAAAACAAGGACTCTAATGGATCAAAACCTACCAAACTAACTAAAATAACAGATTGAAACTATGTAACACCACGGAGTGTCGTAATCTTATAAAATGTGGATGTTGAGGTCAAAACATTATAAACTATGTAAATGGAGGTTAAAACTTTACGTTATGCCGTTTATAGCGTGTTTTTGGGCCGTTTTCGGGTGTTTGGGCCTCTCTGGGGGACTTTGGGCCTTGGGGGTAGAGTTGGGCCTCCGGTGGAAGGGTTTGGGCCCAAGGGGGGGACTTTTGGGCAGCCAAATCTGGCCCCCACCCCTTGCTGTGCCCCAAACTCCCTCTCCCAACCCTAGCCGCCACCCCCTAGCCCGCCCATGCACCTCCACTCTTCCCCTTCCTCTCCATCTTCCCCCATGGCGCCACCACCCCTCTCCTCCCCTCTCCACCTCCCTTGCTGCCCCTAGTGGAGTTCTCCACCTCAACACCTCGAAGATCCGTTCATTGGAGCGCTCCGCGACGAGGAGATCCGATGGATTTGGAGCGAGGAAGGAGATCACGCGAACCGGGAGGAGATCCGTTGGATTTTCGGTCGTCGGGCGAAGGTATGGCCATGGGAATCCTTGGGGTTGGTCTAGGATCTGTTCTAAGGGTGATTATCATGTTTTTAGATCAATTGGTGGTGCTGGAATTGAGTAGATTAGATGGAATCTTGAGTTTGCCACGTTCTTTGTTTTGGGCACCATGAGCAATCGACCTAGGGCATGGGTTTTCGTCAATTTAGAGTCATAATTTGGTCGTACGACTGTTGAAGAAGTTGTAGGTAATTTCAATATATTTCAGTGGGTATAAAGAACGTCCAATTCCGCCTAGCCGTTTGAAAGTTATGATCGTTTTACCGAGCGTGTTAAAATCTGTGACGTGATTGGAATAGATCACGGTATTTTGTAGATTAAACAACTTTAGATTCCGAATCAGTTTTTAGATATACTTAGAAAAAGTTGGCAAATTTCCTAATCTACGCGAGGATGTACTCGTTTAATTGATTCGGAGTCCCAGAACTCAAGTTGTGCCTTTTGGAAGGCTGCTGTCCCGATGGGACAGAACCTCTGTTTTTGGGTTTCGCGAGTAGTTGGCGATGTTGGGGTAGAAGAGGGTTTGCGTACTGTTTTGTGGACATGATTGTGAGTGTGTGATACCTATGTGCAGGTGGTGTGACCCCGGGAGTGCCTTCTACATCTCGCCAATCCGTCGCCCGTGGTTGAGGCAAGTGTATTGGAATGGGTAGCGGGTTATAATTTGCTAAATCGGTTGTGATTGAAATCTAATACATGATATGTTCACATGCTATGCTTTAATGATTGCCAATGATATGATGGATATGCTTACTATGTTATGATGCCATGTGATAATTTACAAGTGATTTATGATGTTGGCATGATTGCATACATGACATGATACATGGCCCGGGCGGTGAGAAAGTCATAACTAGTCCGGGGAAGGTCGGTGAGAACGTTATGACTATTCCGGAGAGCCAATGAGTAAGTCCTACATCGTGATTCCATCCACCGCAGTGTGGGGAAGCGAGGAGTAGGCACCCTCGATCTTCGGATGGAAGGGGGGAGAGGGTGCACATCGACGGGTGTGTACTCAACCATACCGGTATGAGTTTCCAAGGAGATATGAGCATCGCATCGCATACATAATGATGATGATAATGATTTGTGAACATGAATGAGATGATATACATGATGTGAGTTGTGGTAGCCATGTAATTGTTTTTGTTTGTACCATTGCAATATACTTGCTGAGTGATGAACTCACGCTTGTGTTTTTGTTGTTTTTTTAGGTACCATGACACCGGCATGTGAGAAAGGGCATTAGCTACACATCTTCACGTAGTTCCAGTCACATTTACCAACCTTGAGTCATGATCATAATAATAGTGCCCTGAACTAGGTGTATGGAATAATTTTAATGTGCTGTTGATCCTCTTTGCTTAGCTATAGATGTTTGTGCGGTTGGTTTAGGTTTGATTGCTTATGATGTTGTTTTATCCATTATATATTGCTGCTTTAGATGTCTTATGTTATGAAATATTTTGCTATGATGTTGCTATTGTTCAAATCATGATAAAAGAAAGGAGATGCTGCCGAAATTTCGGTGTTTAGCATTTGTGCTTTTGCTAGAATTTGTCGTCACTTATGGTTTTTAGCTGATGTTTAGTCTATGTTTGGTAGCATTCGGGCATACTAGATGACGGGGTGTTACAAACTAAAGGTTGAATTTTTGTGGGGTAATTTTTAATTTTAGGACAAAAATCGAAAACTAATCTAAGGTACAGATTTTCTCACCGATCAACTGAGGCTCTGATACCACTTGATGTAACATTGGGTGTCCCGATCTTTCGATGAGAATGATAACCTTCGATTTGGGTGGAGACGACTTTGACGATCCGACTACAACGTACAACGACGATGTGCCTTAGCAATCGCTAAACCAACTCCAGAGGGTTATTGACCTTGCCGTGGGCACGATCAGCCTGATCACGAAGATCAATTCCTGCAAGCAATCGAAGAACAAGCAAGAACAAGGCAAAAGCAATCTAAAATTACAAATATAGATGAAGTATTGAAAAGTTGGGGTTCCGATACAAGGAGCTTGTTAGGCGGCCGTTGAGCACGTCTAAAAAACTCAAAATAGTAGCAAAAGGCTAAACTATCAAATAACCAAAACCCAAGTTATTTTGGGGGACTCCCTAGATATATATAGGAGAAATAGGAGGCCAAAACCATGCTAGGGGCGTCCAAAGCACAACCATGGCTGAGTAGGACTCATATTCCTAGTTTGACTCGGATTTGGAAAGATGACTGAACTTTTTTTGCTGATTCCCATTGACTCGTAAGGAATTTGGACATGAGGCCAGATCCATTGGAAATAGGACGACGAAACCTTTCAAACCAGTACTCATAGACCCCAAACACCCTTGTGGATAAAAAGTTATGGTCATTTTAAGTTGGTGCTATCCCGGAGGCCGAATCCGAGTTGAACTTGTGCACCGGAAGAATTGGCTTCATGCTTGACGTTTGGGAGTCCTTCTCCTTGGTTCCTAAGGACAATAAAATCATCACAAAGATTAAATAGCATTCCATTCATTAAATTATTTGTATGCAACCCGAGGATCGCATTCACCTGGTAATTGAATTGACGTGCGCGAGCTCGAGTAATTGACCCTTGTATTACATTGTTGGTTTCAATTGGGTTTGTAGGCATGGCCGTATACATGGTAGTGATGTCCTCATCATGCTCCCTTTCTTGCATTTGAGTCGTCCTCGACTCAAGTTCATCATCTTCTCCCAAGTTTTCCCTCTTGCATCCGTCTTCCTTCGTGGAAGTTGTTGATCTCAAGATTTGTGGAGTAGTTGTTTGTCGGCATTTGGAAATTTAAGAGTTGACCTCTCTTGCGTTTTTTATTGGGTTTTCTGGAAAGAAAGCTATTTTTCTTGTTGTTCTTTAAGCTTAGTGTTGTGTCTTACTTGAAGGTTGGGTGCATGACCCGCGAGGGTGTTCAAGATATTAAGTCGGTGTTGGGTGGTTGGGACATTGAGATGAGGTAAATTACTGAACCAGTTAAAGTGAAGTTGTGGTTCTTTCAAGACAACCTAATTGATTGTGTTGATAAAGAAAGATTAATCGAGATGCTAAGTGATCCAAAGTGAAAGTCGATTAGTGTTTTATGCAAAGTGTTGTGAGTTATGAGAATTATTAGAGGTTTGAGATTAGTAAGTATTGATTCCGGGTGAGAAGGTCTAGAATTTTCTGAGTGACAAATTAGTATAGCAAGGTTATGGTGCAAAGTACCAGAGTAGGATGGTGTAAAGACTTGAGGATTGTTGGGTTTTGTTGTTTATGGGCTGAGTAAACTGTGAAACGACAAAACGACTTAATTTATGTGTAATCAAAGAATAGGGATATGGAATGATTGTAGGAAAGGTTGAAATTGTTCTTAACAGTTGTTTGTCTGGGCTCTGCAGTTATGAAAGATGTCTAGTTGAGTTCGTATTGAGTGGTTAGAATTACTTATTGGTTGAATGAACTAGGGATATTGAGCATATAATTTGGGGATTGTGCGAAAGACATTTGTTGATTATGCCAAGATAAGAGATGAAGAGATGTGTTTTAAGCTTGGGATAGACAGTTGTATGAAAGATGAGTCATATTGGTTGGTAGACCAAATAAAAGTTGATATGAGTCTTATGTTGAGTTAATTGGTAAGTTATTTGTGCCGAAGTTGTGAGAACGTGGTTCTCCTTGTTGATTGTCATAAGATAGACTTGGTTTAGAGTTTATGATAACATGACCGATGGTGGTTATGTGAATAGTGCCAATCTTTGTTTTTGGCTAAGCTGTTTAGCTTACGTGTTGATTTTGAGGTTTTATACCCAAGAGTATATGAGTGGATCGCGTCCTTTCGCATGCAACATGAATTATCTTTGTAATCGGTATTTAAAGGAAGCAATTAATCATAACGGGTTGTGTGGGAAGCTCTTGAGTTGAAAATACTTGTAACTCTACCTTGACTGGAGTTTAGTTTAATTGAAGAAGTTTGTGAAGTTTACGAGTGTTTCAAAATGTGAAACTTATGATTGTTTCATAAGTGCTTTGTGGTTGTCTAAGAGATGTTTTGCTTTTGTAAAGGCTTGATGTTTGTTTTTGTGAAAGTGAGTTACCTTAATAAAGTTTCGTCCGGTGTTTCTCTTCTAATGGAGTTTTTCCCTCGAGTATGTTTGCTGCTTGTGAAAATGAATGTAACACCCCGGCATTGAATATGCCTGAATGCTACAAAACATAAGCTAAACAACATCTAAATACCACATTTAAACATAAATTCCAGCAAAGGCGCACATGCTAAAAACTGAGATTTCGGCAGCATCTCCTTTGTTTTAACATGGTTTGAAGGAGCAACAACAGTATAGCACTATGGAATATGAGAGACAACTAAAAACAGCAATAATTAACGACTTAGCAACAATGTAAGTCTAGTTCCAAACATATAATGTCTCCAAGAGTCAAATGAACGAAAAGATTCTCATTTAGCAAAGCTAAGCCTTAAAGCAATGATCATCACACACAATTTATTATCAACACTAATTGAATGACTTGTGAAATCAAAAGAGTGAAGCTACGTTGTAACACCCCAGCATTTAATATGCCCGAATGCTACCAAACACAAGCTAAACAACAACTAAATACCACATTTAACATAAAATTCCAGCAAAGGTGCATAGGCTAAAAACCGAGATTTTGGCAGCACCTCCTTTGTTTTATCATGAATTTAAGGAACAGCAACAATATAGCATTATGTGGCAATAAGAGAAACATCTAAAACAGCAATAAATAAAGTCTTAACGACAATAAGAGACTAACATTAAGCTCTTAAGGTTCCAAGTGTCAAACAAACAATAGAACTCTCATTAACCAAGCTAAGACTTAATTTTAAAGACCATCACACGCAATTTATTATCAAACTAAATGAATTGACTTGGGGAAACATTAAGGTGAAGCAACGTGTGAGCATGTGACTATTCCCCTTTCCCGCATGCCGTTCTCATGGTACCTAAAACAACAAGAAAACACAAGGGTGAGTTCGAAAACTCAGCAAGCATACTGCAATGGACAACAAGCATAACAACATGGCAATAACATCTTCCATCATGTATATCATCTCATTCATGATTACTTATCAATATCATCATCAATTTGTATGCGAAGTAATGCAATGCTCCTGACCCTCTGGAACCTCATACCGGTATGGGAAGTACACACCCGTCGGTGTGCACCCTTTCCTCCCTTCCATCCCGAAGATGGAGGGTGCCTACTCGCTTCCAAACACCACGTGGATGGAATCACGACATAGGACTTACTCAATGGCGTTCCGGATTAGTCATAACTTTCTCATCGACCTTGCCGGACTAGTTAAGACTTTCTCACCGCCCTCGCCCTATCTCATGACATGCATGCAACCATGCCAATTATCATATTTAATTCACATATTAACACATGGCATCATAATATGTTAAACATGCTCATCATATCTTATCATTCATTAACACATGGCAAGTGGACATATATCATGTAAACAATTCCATCTAATCTCAACATGCAACCTACAACTCGCTATCCATCACAACACACTTGCCTCAACCACGTGCAACGGATTGGCGGGAAGAAGAGGGCACTTCCGGGTCACACCACCTGCACATAGGCATCACACACTCACAATCATAGCCTCCAAACAGTACACAAACCCCCATCTAACCCGACATTGCCAACTACTCGCAAAACCTAAAAACAGAGGTTCTGTCCCGGCGGGACAGCAGCCTTGCAAAAGGCATAACTTGAGTTCTGGGACTCCGAATGAATTAAACGAGTACACCCTCGCATAGCCTAGGAAATTTCCCAACTTTCTCTAGGTATAAGGAAAGTCTGATTCGGCCTCTAAAGTTGTTTAATCTACAGATTACCGAGATCTGTTCCAATTACGTCACAGATTTTTAGGCGCTCGGTAAAACAGCCATAACTTTCAAACGGCTGATCGGAATTTAACGTGCTTTATGTCCACGGAAATATAATTAAATTATCTACAACTTCCTAGAAGTCCGTACAGTCGGATTCGGATTCTAAATCGACGGAAACTCGAACCCTAGATCGACTGCTCAATCTGCCCGAAAACAGAAACGTGGACAAGTTTAGATCTAACCCAAATTACTTCAATCCAGCACCTCCAATTGATCTAAAAACTTGATAAACATCCTAATAACAGTACCTAGATCATCCCCAAGGATCCCCAAGATCATACCTTTGGCCGACGAACAAATCTCCAAAGAATCCCCTCGCGAATCGCTCCTCGCTCCACGTTCCTCGCTCCTCGCTCCTCGCTCCACGGGATGACTCCACGAGGTGCAGGGGTGGGGAGGCCACCCTAGAGAAGCAAGGGGTGGAGGGGAGGTGGTGTGGAGGTGGAGAGGTGGAGGGGGGGGCGCACGGCTAGGGGATGGGAAGGGTGGCGGCTAGGGCTTTGGGGGGAGGAGAGGTGGGAGGTGGAGGGGGATGTGTGGGCGCATAGGGGTGTGGGGGCGCCCATATAGGGCTGGGAAAGCCCTCCCACCAGCCCCCAACACTGATTCCGTGTCCAAGGAGGAGCCCTAATCCATCCCACCAAGGCCCACAACCCCTCTTTAAGGCCCAAAAACCCCCGGAAAGGCCCAAAACCCCGGAAACGGCCCGGAATCGGCCCGGAAACGTTATTAACCTCCAATTCTTATGGTTTTAACCTTATTTCCACATCTCATACTGTATTTAACCTTATCATGTTCAATAATTAAGGATACGACACTCCGAGGTGTCACATACGTGTGGAAGTGTGACTATTTCCCTTCCCCGCATGCCGGATTCATGGTACCTAAAAGAAAACAACATAAACACAAGCGTGAGTTCATCACTCTTCAAGCATATTGCAATGGACAACAAGAACAATAACATAGCAATAATGTCTCACATCATGTATATCATCTCATTCATGAACACATAACATTATCATCATCATTACGTATGCAATGCAATGCAATGCTCATGTCTCCTTGGAAACTCATACCGGTATGGTTGAGTACACACCCGTCGGTGTGCACCCTCTCCCCCCTTCCATCCCGAAGATGGAGGGTGCCTACTCCTCGCTTCCAAACACCACATGGATGGAATCACGATGTAGGACTTACTCAATGGCTCTCCGGATTAGTCATAACTTTCTCACCGACCTTCCCCGGACTAGTTATGACTTTCTCACCGCTCGGGGCATGTAACATGCCATGTATGCAATTATGCCAACATCATATTTAACTCGTACATTAACACATGGCATCATAACATAATAAACATGCTCATCATATCATTGGCAATAATTAAAGCATGGCAAGTGATCATATATCATGTAGTCAATTCCATTACAACACACTTGCCTCAACCACGGGCAACGGATTGACGGGAAGTAGAAGGCACTCCCGGGGTCGCACCACCTGCACATAGGTATCACACACTCACAATCATGTCCACAAAAATGTACGCAAACCCTCATCTACCCCGACATTGCCAACTACTCGCAAAACCTAAAAAACAGAGGTTCTGTCCCGTCGGGACAGCAGCCTTCCAAAAGGCATAACTCGGGTTCTAAAACTCCGAATCAATTAAACGAGTACATCCTCGCGTAGCTTATGAAATTTCCCAACTTTTTCTAGGTATAGAGAAAGACTGATTCGGAATCTAAAGTTGTTTAATCTACAAAATACCGTGATCTGTTCCAATCACGTCACAGATTTTAACACGCTCGGTAAAACAGCCATAACTTTCAAACGGCTGGGCGGAATTTAAATTTCTTTATATCCACGGAAAGATAACGAAATTATCTACAACTTCTTCAACGTCCGTACGACCAGATTCCAATTCTAATTCGGTAAAACATCCATGTTAAATTATCTTTGAGGTGTGGAGGTGGAGAACTCCCCTAGGGGCTTCAAGGGAGGAGGAGAGGTGGTGGAGAGGTGGTGGAGTAGTGGGGAGCAATGGGGGAGGTGGAGGCGCCACAAGCAGGAGGTGGGGAGGTGTGGGGGGGCGGCTAGGACTTGTGGGGGCGCATGGGCAGGGGTTGAACGCCTAAAGGGGCTGGGGGAGGCCCCCAACCAGGTCTCCTACTCCTATTAGGACTCAAACTCCATCCCACCAAAGCCCACGACCCTTTCCTTTAGGCCCAAACTCCCCCGGAAAGGCCTAAAACCCCGGAAACGGCCCGAAAACGGCCCGGAAACGCTATTAAGCCACCTATCATATGGTTTTAACCTCCAATACCATATTTCATAAAGTTTCTGACCTTAACATTCACATTAAATAATCTCACACCATTCCGTAGTGTCACATTCTCCCCCCCTTCAACAGGATTCGACCCCGAATCCGAGATAAACCACTTCGCAAACAACCAAATCAGAGGGAGTTATGGTTCACGCCTCAGAACCCGCTTAGAAGCCCCTACGATTTGCACCAGCCAGCACTCAGAGGTAAGGAGCGACTGACAGCTCTAAAGACAACTCACAATCAAAAACTTGCGAGAACTTTACTCAACATTGAAACACAAAGCACTCAAACAAGGCCTCGGCATGACCCAAGCGATAGGATAAAATCCCAAACAGACCACGCAGGAAAACGGTCTCATACTCCTCGTTCTAAGCATTCCTTGGCACTAAAGTGCCCGATCCCTTTAACTCAGGCTACTCTCCAGAAAAACACGGTACCAACCTCCCTTCTGTGGTTGCTTGTACTCAAGACGACAGGAAGCAGGAGAGACACAACGATCTAAGATTACCACAGAACGAACAACCTACTTTAACCAGGATCCATAAGACTCGCGTAACAGAAATGACCGAACTTTCCCCTGCGGTTTGACACAACTCGCTTCTTGCCCAACGACAAAAGCACCAATACACTTCAAAAGGAAAAACGATCACTAGCAACCACCAAGTGGTCCACTCAAAATGTAATCAACCCTGCTGAGGAACACCTCAACAACACAATTCTCCATGAAGGTTTGCATTGAGTCATACACAACCTTCCACTCAAAGGACCACGATAAAGAGCACAATCATTGAGTGAGCTCAACCATAACATGAACCCAAGTGGCCCTCATCCAACAACTCAAACCCCAAAGCGTTAAAACCACTTTGGAAAGGATTCGACAACAACCAGAGAGTATTCATTTTAATTTCCTAAGCCAAAACGCAAAGGAAACACAAATCCCTTCACCACAACCAACACCAGAAATTCTTCAATGTTTCTTTTCATACTAGAAAGCAAGGGAAATTTCGTTTCAAGACATGAATGCACATTCTTCAAGAGCACTCCGGATTAGTCATATCTCCATATATGACTTTCTCACCGACCTGGCTCAATGACTCTTTTAGCATTTAACATCTATACACGATGTCTTGTTTACTTTTCACCATTCATTCATCATATAACAATAATACCGAAAAGTCATTCACAAAAAGACTTCTTCCTCGGTATCACATGATTGAAATACACATAACACTGACGGTTGCGCTAAATCATATATACTATGACGGCAACATCGTTAACAACAAAACACCACATCGTGTGAAGACCCATCATCCATTTAAAACTAACTTTGCAACACCTCGCAAAATCAAACTCAACCCTTTGGAACAGAACATCAACTCCAAAGTCAAACATCTGCACACACAACCGCCATAAATTTTATCAAAAGAGAGGGAAACTCAATCCCAAAAAAAAACTCTTCACTAACCAAATTCACTTATGACACATTCAGAAAAACCAGACTTGTGAAACATCCGCACACCAAACACATTTTCCAAATTACTCCAACTCTAGCCAAAAAGAGTTACACATCAAGGGCTTAACTCAAAAGTTTCCAACACAACCCTTTATGACCATCTGCTTCCTTTTAAAATTAATTCCAAAGATAATTCAGTGCGAACGCGAAAAGGCGCGATCGACTCAAAAACTTTTGGGGTGTAAATCCATACTCATAGCACCAACTAAACAAATTAGCCAAAACCAAATATTTGCACCAATTTCTACGAGTTTTAGGAAACTACAAACACACAGCATATGGAACATCTTGACCGAAAACCCTTCAACCAAAAGGGCAAACAACCGACCCAGTCCAAAAGCTTTTGAACACAAGCTCAGCATAAAAAGAACCAACTCTAGTACTCCACTACGCTTTCCATTAAAGACTTCAATAATCACTATTTACTCCCTGAGAAGCCCCAACACAATTAAACCAAAAGCTTCACAACAAATTCTTCCTCCAGTTACCATTCCTAACACTTTTAATTAGGGTTTATGATGCTTATCAAAAAGGCACCCAACCAATACTGTGTTGACATGATCCCCACAGATCACTGAATCACAATACTTCTTATTCTCTATTGGAGCATAGTACTTCAACAAATCTTTCAGCAAGATCAACATATAAATTTCATACTTCCTATATATTCACGTCTCGACAACCGAACCTTATTCAGTTAAACAACGACTTCAACGTGTAAATATTATCTCCACAGTGAAGAATTCGTAAGTGAGACTCTAAGTTATACTTTCATTAAGGATAAGACCATTTATCATATTAATTATCCAAAGCTCACTCCATCGCAACATGTTAACATTTTCCTCTATTTAACCATGATTTTCCAACGAGTAATCTAAACAGTTACCACCACTACTTAGTCATCAATAACAACATGTAACACCCCGGCATTTAATATGCCCGAATGCTACCAAACATAAGCTAACCAACATCTAAATACCACCATTTATCATAAATTCCAGCAAGGATGCATATGCTAAAAACCGACATTTCGGCAGCATCTCCTTTGTTTTAACATGCTACGAAGAATCAACAATATTATAGCAATGTAAGGCAATATGAGAGACATCTAAAACAGCAATTATTAAAGACTTAACGGCAAAATAAGTCTAACATCAAGCACTTAATGTTTCCAAGTGTCAAATGAACAAATAAACTCTCAAATAGTAAAGCTAAACATTAAAGCAATGATCATCACACGCAATTTATTATCAAACTAATAGAATGACTTGTGGAATCATTATGGTGAAGCTACGTGTGGGCGTGTGACTATTTCCCTTCCCCGCATGCCGATCTCATGGTACCTAAAACAACAAGAAAACACAAGCGTGAGTTCGAAACTCAGCAAGCATATTGCAATGGACAACAAGAACATCAACATGGCAATAACATCTCCCCTCATGTAAATCATCTTATTCGTAAACACTTAACATTGTCATCATCAATATGTATGCGATGTAATGCAATGCTCATGTTTCCTTGGAAACTCATACCGGTATGGTTGAGTACACACCCGTCGGTGTGCACCCTCTCCCCCCTTCCATCCCGAAGATGGAGGGTGCCTACTCCTCGCTTCCACAACCCACGGTAGATGGAATCACGATGTAGGACTTACTCTATTGGCTCTCCGGATTAGTCATAACTTTCTCACCGACCTTCTCTGATTAGTTAATGACTTTCTCACCGCCCGGGCCATGTAACATGTCATGTATGCAACCATGCCAACATCATATAAAACTCATATATTAACACATGGCATCATAACATCTTAAACATGCTCATCATATCATAGCAATCATTAAAACATGGCAAGTGGACATATATCATGTAGACAATTCCATCTAATCTCAACATGCAACCTACAACTCGCTATCCATCACAACACACTTGACTCAACCACGTGCAACGGATTGGCGGGAAGTAGAGGGCACTCCCGGGGTCGCACCACCTACACATAGGTATCACACACTCACAATCATAACCACAGAACAGTACGCATACCCTCATCTACCCCGACATTGCCAACGACTCGCAAAACCTAAAAACAGAGGTTCTGTCCCGGCGGGACAACAGCCTTGCAAAAGGCATAACTTGGGCTCTGGGACTCCGAATCAATTAAACGAGTACATCCTCGTGTAGCTTAGGAAATTTCCCAACTTTCTCTAGGTATAAGGAAAGATTGATTCGGACTCTAAAGTTGTTTAATCTACAGATCACCGTGATCTGTTCCAATTACGTCACAGATTTTAACACGCTCGGTAAAACAGCCATAACTTTCAAACGGCTGGGTGGAAATTAACGTTCTTTATATCCACGGAAAGATAATTAAATTATCTAGAACTTATTCAACATCCGGACGACAAGAATCGGACTCGAAATTGGCGATAATGCGAACCCTAGATCGACTGCTCATGCTGCCCCAAAACAGAAACGTGGCAACATCTAGATCTAATCCAAATTACTCAAATCCAGCAACACCAATTGATCTAAAAACTTGATAATCACCCTAAGAACAGTACCTAGATCAACCCCAGGGAACCCCATGATCATACCTTTGCCCGACGAACGAAAACCCCAATCGATCCCCTCGCTCCTCGCTCCTCGGATGGATCCACGAGGTTGCAGGGGTGGGGAGGCCACCCTAGGGCAGCAAGGGGGTGGAGGAGAGGTGGTGGGGAGGTGGAGAGGTGGAGGGGGCAAGGGCAAGGGGGCGCAAGGCCAAAGGGGTGAGGGGAGGGGAGGTGCGGCTAGGGCAAGGAGAGGTGGTGGGCGCACCAAAGGGGAGGGCAGCAGGGGTGGAGGCGCACCAAGGGCAGGGAACCCCCCTTTTTACCAGCCCAAGCCCCTTTTCTAATCCTAAATGGATTCCTACTCCATCCCACCAAAGCCCACAACCCCCTCTTTAAGGCCCAAAATCCCCCGGGAAGGCCCAAAACCCCAGAAACGGCCCGGAAACGTTATAAACCTCCAAACCTTATGGTTTTAACCATATTTCCACATCTCATACTATTTTTTACCATATCAAGCACGTTAAATAAAGTTACGATACTCCGTGGTGTCATAATTCTTCCCCCCTTCAACAGGATTCGACCTCGAATCTAAACGCACCAACACGCAACCCAGCACAACCGAAGATAGCTAGGTTTTCACATCACATACCTGAGGCGAAAAGCTCGGGATACTTCTGGCGCATGCGAGACTCTAGCTCCCAAGTCGCTTCTCTCTCGGTCTGATGTGACCACAGGACCTTGACAAACTTAAGCGTCCTGTTCTTCATTACTCGCTCCGAAATCCCCAGAATTTCCACAGGACGGGACTCGAAGGTGAGGTCCTGCTCAAGCACTAATGGTTCCAACGGAACCACCAACTCCGGATCATGCAAGTATTTCCTCAACATCGAGACATGGAACACATTATGCACACCTTGCATGGATTCCGGTAGCTCCAGACGATAGGCCAGCCTACCAACTCGGGAGATGATAGGAAAAGGCCCAACATACCTCGGACTGAGCTTTCCTTTGGTGCCAAAACGCACCACACCCTTGGTGGGAGATACTCGCAAGAGTACGCTATCACCCACCTCACATCAGCATAGCTTTTCTGTCTGCTCTGTGCTGCGAGAAGGTTCTGCCGAACCTCCGACACGCGATCAATAGTCTGCTGAACCAAATTCGGTCCAAGAACCGCTCTCTCGCCCACGGCATCCCAACAAAGTGGCGATCTGCACTTCCGACCATACAATACCTCATAAGGAGCAGCCCGGATGCTGCAATGATAGTTGTTATTGTAAGCAAACTCTGCAAGGGGCAAATGGACTTCCCAGCTACCTTTCCAAGCCATCACACAGGCACTGAGCATGTCCTCCAAATTATGGATGGTACACTCAGACTGCACATCCGTCTGGGGGTGAAAAGCGGTACTAAGGCGAAGCTGCGTACCCAATGCACTCTGCAAACTCTCCCAGAACTTGGAGACGAACTTCGCATCCCGATCAAAAATAATGGTCTTGGGTACACCATGCAGTCTCACAATCTCCCGCACATAGATGGGAGCCAACTCGCTCGCTGAATTAGTCGTGCGGATAGGAATGAAATGCGCAGACTTGCTGAGACGGTCCACCACAACCCAAACAACATCCTTCCATCGTGGAGTACGAGGTAGGCCAACCACGAAATCCATGGAGATGTCATCCCATGGCCACACAGGAATCTCCAATGGCTGCAACAGACCAGCGAGACGCTTATGCTCAGCTTTGATCTTCTGATAGATCCCACAAGATGCCACATACTTGGCAATATCCACTCTCATCCTTTTCCACCAGAAATTCTTCATCAAGTCCCTGTACATCTTGGTCTCCCCAGGATGGACCGTGTACGGGGTGCGATGAGCTTCTTTCAGAATGTCTTCTTTCACTTGAGATTTTTGGGGCACGCACAGACGGCCCTAAAACCTCAAAGCTCGCGCATCATCAATGGTAAAGTCTCCCTACTTGCCATCCTCAAGGCATTTCCTCACCTGCTGGAGCAAACGATCATGCTGCTGTGCCTCCCGCACACGCTCGGGAATTGCTGACTCAAGAATCAATTGAGTTTCAGCTTGCACGGTCCCCGCAAAGCAGTAGGAGACCCCCAAATGCTCAAAATCAGCAACAAGACAATCAACAACAGGGGGCATTGTCTTGCGACTGAGTGCGTCGGCCACCACATTTGCCTTCCCCGGATGATACTGGATAGTAAGGTCATAATCCTTTATCAATTCTAGCCACCTCCTCTGCCTCAAGTTCAAATCTTTCTGAGTAAAGATGTACTTGAGGCTGTTGTGATCAGTGAAAATATCACAAGACTCGCCATACAGGTAGTGCCTCCATATCTTCAATGCAAACACAACGGCGGCTAGCTCAAGATCATGTGTGGGATAGTTCTGCTCATGCTTTTTCAGCTGTCTCGACGCATAAGCAATCACCTTGCCATCCTGCATGAGCACACAACCAAGTCCCAAACGAGAAGCATCAGAATAAACAGTGAAGCGCTTCCCCGGCTCGGGAAGGGTAAGAACAGGAGCAGTCACTAACTTCTCCTTCAAAGTGCAGAAACTGTGCTCACACTCTGCAGTCCACTGAAATTTCATCCCCTTCTGAGTCAGCTGCGAAAGTGGCTTGGCAATGATAGAGAAATCCTGCACAAAATGCCGGTAGTAGCCAGCCAACCCACGGAAACTACGCACCTCTTTGACATTGGAAGGCCTCTTCCATTCCAAAATTGCTGAGACTTTGCTAGGATCTACAGATATGCCCTCTGGATTGATGACGTGGCCAAGAAAACCCACTTCTGAAATCCTGAACTCGCACTTTTTCAGCTTAGCAAAGAACTGATTCTCCCTCAAGGTGCTCAACACAAGCCTCAAATGTCGCTCATGCTCCTCTTCTGATTTAGAGTAAACCAGAATATCGTCGATGAACACTACCACAAACTCATCAAGGTACTTGTGTAGCATACTGTTCATCGCCTCCATAAAGACAGCAGGAGCATTAGTTAGTCCAAAAGACATAACTTTAAATTCATAATGCCCATACCTAGTGGAGAAAGCAGTCTTCTCAATGTCCTGCTCCCTCACACAGATCTGATTATACCCCGACTGAAGATCAATCTTGGAGAACACCTTTGCTCCCTTCAGTTGGTCAAACAGATCCTCGATGCGAGGCAAAGGATACTTGTTCTTGACTGTCACTTGATTAAGAGCACGATAATCAATGCACATACGCCAACTCCCATCCATCTTCGAGACGAAGAGGACGGGTGCTCCCCATGGCGAAACGCTACGCCGAATAAAGCCCTTGGCCAACAGATCCTCCAACTGCTTCTTCAACTCGTCTTGAAAAGGACGAGCCAAGCGGTATGGAGAGATAGAAATAGGTCGAGTGCCAGGAACAAGATCAATACGAAACTCCACATTCCTCACGGGAGGTAAACCAGGCAACTCGTCAGAGAACACATCAATAAACTCCTTCACTACAGGAATCTCCTCAATGGAAACTGAAGAAGATGGCTTTTCTGACAAAGCCATGAGGAAACCCAATTGCCTCAAACGGTGACTAGAAAACAGACTAGTCAAAGCAAAGACGGAGCTAGAAGGTATACCACCCTAAAAGGTCAACTCTACCCCTGACGGGGCCTGCAAGGCAACCGTCTTCCAGAAACAACAGATCTTAGCACGGTACTGATGCAGCCAGTCCATGCCCAAAATGACATCAAAAGGAGCCAACTGGATCACCATAAGATTGGCAAAGAAAACCTCATCATCAATGGCGATGGTACAACCAGGGCAAACTAAAGAACTAGCAATCAAACCCCCAGGAGAACTGACTAGCACAGACTTAGAAATCCGCTGAACTCCCAACTAAGCTCTACTAGCAAACTCAGACGACACAAAGGAATAGGATGCTCCAGAATCAAACAGAACAAAGGTATCAACGGAATCCACGAGCAGAGTACCTGAAACCACCTCTGGATGCCCGGCTGACTCAGCGGTCGGCAAAGCGTACACTCCTGGTGGCGCCGAGACAGTAGGAGCTCCGACTCCCGGCTGATGCCCCAACAAAGCTGGGGGCGGAGGAGGCAACTGAGGAGGAGCAGACGGCTGCGGGCACCAGTAAGCCACTGGTGGCGCCCACGCAAAGGGCGGCTGAGAAACAGGAGCAGCCATCATGTGCACCAATCCTCTGGAAGACGCCGCTGGAGTGGGAGGAGAAGGCACCGTCTCCCACTTGATGATGCTACCGGGATTCATCCGGCAGACTCGTCCCATGTGGCCGGGCTTGCCACAGTGGTTGCAACTCCCGGTCCGACCACACTCTGAAGCACGGTGCTCACCACCGCACTTGAAGCACTTCATGCCCTGCCCGGGCACAGGACGAACAGCCGCTCGCGAGGAAGACGACTGAGGCGGCCCCATCTTGGCCCCTGAGGAGGAGCCCTGTCCTCCCTTGAACTTCTTGAAGGTGGGTCGCTCAGAAGACCCACCTCCTCCACCAAAGGTCCTCTTCTGGCCCCCGCCTGGGGCTGCAGGAACACCTGGACCACCCGGGTTTTGCTTATCCCGGGAGAGCTCCAGCTCAAGCTCCATGCCCTTCGCCTGCTCCACCACGGAGCAGAAGTCATGAGGGACAGTCGCCCCCATGACAACTCTGAACTCCTGGTTGAGGCCCCTACGGAACCTCCTTGCCTTCTCCCGATCATCGACTGCCACAGCCGGTACGAAGCGCACCACGCTGTTGAACTCCACCTCATACTCTACCACCGACCTCTTTCCCTGGGAAAGAGTCGTTAGAGTATGCTCCATCCGCTCAAGGAAAGACTCTGGGTAGAACTTGGCTCGGAAGCGAGCCACAAAGTCCTCCCAGGTGGCTGGACCAAGATCGGGGGCTCTAGCAGCCAGAACCCCCTCCCACCAGATGTCAGCTTGGCCCTTCAGCTGAAAGGCCACAAAGCAAGTCCTTTGGACTGAGGTCAACTCTAGGACCTCAAACTGCCTCTCCATGTACCGCAGCCAATCTGCGGACTGGATCGGCGTGCCCGCTCCATCAAAAGTGTCAAGACGGAGGGACATCCACTCCCGGAGACTCATCCTCGGCTCCGGCACAGTGGGGGCAACAACTGGGGCCGCTGCAGGGGGAGGCACAACAGCAGGGGCTGCCCGCAACTACTGGCGCAGCCCGTGAATCTCCCTCGGCAGAGCCTGAACTAAATCTTCATTGGCGGCGGGCACCCCCGCCCCTGACTGTGCAGCTGGAAGCTCCTCCTGAGCTGGCCCGCGAGCATTGAGCGAAACGCTACCCTCAGCAACAGACTCTGCAACTCCCTAGGAGCCTCGCCCCTGGCCTCCATGCCCACGGCGTCCACGGCCTCTACCCCTCGGCATGGCAGCTTCAGACAGACAACCATCCAAACACAAAAACATAAACACAACATCACACAACCAAGAACATAGATCAAAAATCATCATAGACATATTCTTTATCATATAATCAAGCGCGAAGCAATGATGAACCAAAACCCCATCCTACTGTGCAACCAAGTGTGTCAAATTTTAGATTAGTTATACCACTTTTGCAAGTTTTAATGTTGCTATCCTATAACAAAGTTTTAGTTAGAACCTAAGCCATGTTTCTAAGTTATTCCACATCATATTTTAGTTGCAACTTAAGGTATGACACTAAAAATACATATTCCAAGGACCTACAGCCCGCTCTGATACCAACTGTAACACCCCGGCATTTAATATGCCCGAATGCTACCAAACATAAGCTAACCAACATCTAAATACCACCATTTATCATAAATTCCAACAAGGATGCATATGCTAAAAACCGACATTTCGGCAGCATCTCCTTTGTTTTAACATGCTACGAAGAATCAACAATATTATAGCAATGTAAGGCAATATGAGAGACATCTAAAACAGCAATTATTAAAGACTTAACGGCAAAATAAGTCTAACATCAAGCACTTAATGTCTCCAAGTGTCAAATGAACAAATAAACTCTCAAATAGTAAAGCTAAACATTAAAGCAATGATCATCACACGCAATTTATTATCAAACTAATAGAATGACTTGTGGAATCATTATGGTGAAGCTACGTGTGGGCGTGTGACTATTTCCCTTCCCCGCATGCCGATCTCATGGTACCTAAAACAATAAGAAAACACAAGCGTGAGTTCGAAACTCAGCAAGCATATTGCAATGGACAACAAGAACATCAACATGGCAATAACATCTCCCATCATGTAAATCATCTTATTCGTAAACACTTAACATTGTCATCATCAATATGTATGCGATGTAAAGCAATGCTCATGTCTCCTTAGAAACTCATACCGGTATGGTTGAGTACACACCCGTCGGTGTGCACCCTCTCCCCCCTTCCATCCCGAAGATGGAGGGTGCCTACTCCTCGCTTCCACAACCCACGGTAGATGGAATCACGATGTAGGACTTACTCTATTGGCTCTCCGGATTAGTCATAACTTTCTCACCGACCTTCTCGGATTAGTTAATGACTTTCTCACCGCCCGGGCCATGTAACATGTCATGTATGCAAGCATGCCAACATCATATAAAACTCATATATTAACACATGTCATCATAACATCTTAAACATGCTCATCATATCATAGCAATCATTAACACATGGAAAGTGGACATATATCATGTAGACAATTCCATCTCATCTCAACATGCAACCTACAACTCGCTATCCATCACAACACACTTGCCTCAACCACGTGCAACGGATTGGCGGGTAGTAGAGGGCACTCCCGGGGTCGCACCACCTGCACATAGGTATCACACACTCACAATCAGAACCACAGAACAGTACGCAAACCCTCATCTACCCCGACATTGCCAACTACTCGCAAAACCTAAAAAACAGAGGTTCTGTCCCGTCGGGACAGCAGCCTTCCAAAAGGCATAACTCGGGTTCTAAGACTCCGAATCAATTAAACGAGTAAATCCTCACGTAGCTTATGAAATTTCCCAACTTTTTCTTGGTATAGGGAAAGAGTGATTCGGAATCTAAAGTTGTTTAATCTACAAAATACCGTGATCTGTTCCAATCACGTCACAGATTTTAACACGCTCGGTAAAACAGCCATAACTTTCAAACGGCTGGGCGGAATTTAAATTTCTTTATATCCACGGAAATATAACGAAATTATCTACAACTTCTTCAACGTCCGTACGATCAGATTCCAATTCTAATTTGGCGAAAAACCGAACCCTAGGTCGACTGCTCATGCTGCCCGAAACAGACAATGTGGCAACTTCTAGATCTAATCCAATCTACTCAATTCCAGTACCACTAATTGATCTAAAAACTTGATAAACACCCTTAGAACAGTACCTAGACCAACCCCAAGGATTCCCATGGCAATACCTTTGCCCAACGCACGAAAACCCAATAGATCTCCTCCCGGTTCGCGCGATCTCCTTCCTCGCTCCAATCCCGCCGGATCTCCTCGTCGTGGAGCGCTCCAACAGATGGATCTTTGAGGTGTGGAGGTGGAGAACTCACCTAGGGGCAGCAAGGGAGGAGGAGAGGTGATGGAAAGGTGGTGGAGCAATGGGGAGCAATGGGGAGGTGGAGGCGCCACAAGGAGGAGGTGGGGAGGTGTGGGGGGCGGCTAGGACTTGTGGGGGCGCAAGGGCAGGGGGTGAACGCCTAAAGGGGCTGGGGGAGGCCCCCAACCAGGTCTCCTACTCCTATTAGGACTCAAACTCCATCCCACCAAAGCCCACGACCCTTTCCTTTAGGCCCAAACTCCCCCGGAAAGGCCCAAAACCCCGGAAACGCTATTAAGCCTCCTATCATATGGTTTTAACCTCCAATACCATATTTCATAAAGTTTTTGACCTTAACATTCACATTAAATAATCTCACACCATTCCGTAGTGTCACATTCTCCCCCCCTTCAACAGGATTCGACCCCGAATCCGAGACACGCCACTTCGCAAACAACCAAATCAGAGGGAGTTATGGTTCACGCCTCAGAACCCGCTTAGAAGCCCCTACGATTTGCACCAGCCAGCACTCAGAGGTAAGGAGCGACTGACAGCTTTAAAGACAACTCACAATCAAAAACTTGCGAGAACTTTACTCAACATTGAAACACAAATCACTCAAACAAGGCCTCGGCATGACCCAAGCGATAGGATAAAATCCCAAACAGACCACGCAGGAAAACGGTCTCATACTCCTCGTTCTAAGCATTCCTTGGCACTGAAGTGCCCGATCCCTTTAACTCAGGCTACTCTCCAGAAAAACACGGTACCAACCTCCCTTCTGTGGTTCCTTGTACTCAAGACGACGGGAAGCAGGAGAGACACAACGCTCTAAGATTACCACAGAACGAACAACCTACTTTAACCAGGATCCATAAGACTCGTGTAACAGAAACGACCGAACTTTCCCCTGCGGTTTGACACAACTCGCTTCTTGCCCAACGACAAAAGCACCAATACACTTCAAAAGGAAAAACGATCACTAGCAACCACCAAGTGGTCCACTCAAAATGTAATCAACCCTACTGAGGAACACCTCAACGACACAATTCTCCATGAGGTGTGGAGGTGGAGAACTCCCCTAGGGGCAGCAAGGGAGGAGGAGAGGTGGTGGAGCAATGGGGAGCAATGGGGGAGGTGGAGGCGCCACAAGGAGGAGGTGGGGAGGTGTGGGGGCGGCTAGGACTTGTGGGGGCGCAAGGGCAGGGGGTGAACGCCTAAAGGGGCTGGGGGAGGCCCCCAACCAGGTCTCCTACTCCTATTAGGACTCAAACTCCATCCCACCAAAGCCCACAACCCTTTCCTTTAGGCCCAAACTCCCCTGGAAAGGCCCAAAACCCCGGAAACGGCCCGAAAATGGCCCGGAAACGCTATTAAGCCTCCTATCATATGGTTTTAACCTCCAATACCATATTTCATAAAGTTTTTGACCTTAACATTCACATTAAATAATCTCACACTATTCCGTAGTGTCACAATGAAACATGACATTGTTTATATATATTTATAACCATAAAAAAGTTGTTGAGCCAGGTCGGTGAGAAAGTCATATAGGGATATATGACTAATCCGGAGTGCTCTTGAAAAGTTTGCATTCATGTCATCAATCGATATTTCCATTGCTCTCTAGCATGAAAAGAAAAAGTGAATAATTTATGGCATTTGGCTATGCTATAAGAGATTAGAGTTTTCCTTTCTCTTTGGGAGTTTTTGTGGCAGTTGTGGATCCTTGTGTGTGTGATCTGAGAATCGGTTTTCTCTTCCAAAATGTGTTTTTGGTTAAAATGAGAGGCTTGGCTTTGGTGTGTGAAAGCGAGTTGAGTTGTATTTGGTTGTTGAGAACTTCTGTCAAAGATTTGTGTGGAGTCTCTCTATTGTTGGAGTGCTCCCCGATGCGAAATTGTATCGTATTGATTTGAGATTTGAGTTTTTCCTTTGCGGCTTGAATTAGGAAAAGAAATAGAGTGATCTTTGGATGTTGTCGAATCTTTGTTCCAAAGTGATTTGTGGCACTTTGGGTTCAAGTACATGAATGTGGTTCATCCGGCTAGAGAGAGTTGCTATTTGTTGGCCTTCTCATTTGAGAAATGAATATGAATGTTTATAAATTGATGAGTATAATAGAGGAGTATACTCATGGGCTTGGTTATTTGAGTGAGAGTATGAGAGGGCGAGACCCTCTTAAAAAAATTGTGGTTTGGAAATGGTTTGCGGCCCTAGCTTGCGCTAGGTGTTCTACATTAGTGGTATAAAGGTGGAGTATGATGGAGGTTGTTGATGTCGTGGTTCAAATTTTTGTTGAGAGTACCGTTTGGTGGTAGTGATGGTTATAGAAAAATTTGAAGTAAGAACGTTATGATGTGAACACTTTAACACCCCCGCTGTAAAACCCCAGCATCTAGTATGCCCGAATGCTACCAAACATAGACTAAACATCAACTAAATACCATAAATGAAGACAAATTTCACCAAAGGCACAAATGCTAAACATCGAAATTTCGGCAGCATCTCCTTTGTTTTATCATGATTTGAACAATAGCAAAATATCACATGATATAACATAATGGAAAAAACATCCAAGGCAGCATCAATGGGTAATATAGCAGCAATTTAAGTCTACCATAATGGAATTAACCATCTCATAATCTAATACGATGTGAAGGATGTATTCAAGCATACGAACAAATCATAATCCTAGTTTCATCACACTAGAATCATAATCACAACTCCGAAGGGTAATTATAGTCTAAATGTGTGGAAAAATATGTGATGAAGTGCCGCTAAGCCCTTTTCCCGCATGCCGGTGTCAAAGTACCTAAAAAACAACATAAAACACAAGCGTGAGTTCATCACTCAGCAAGTATATTGCAATGGTACAAACATAAACAATTACATGGCTACAACAACTCACAACATGTATATCATCTCATTCATGATCACAAATCATTATCATCATCATTATGTATGCAATGCAATGCGATGCTCATATCTCCTTGGAAACTCATACCAGTATGGTTGAGTACACACCCGTCGGTGTGCACCCTCTCCCCCCTTCCATCCCGAAGATGGAGGGTGCCTACTCCTCGCTTCCGTTCACCGCGGTGAATGGAATCACGATGTAGGACTTACTCATTGGCTCTCCGGAATAGTCATAACTTTCTCACCGACCTTCCCCGGACTAGTTATGACTTTCTCACTGCCCGGGCCATGTATCATGCCATGTATGCAAATAAGCCAACATCATGAATAACTTGTACATTAACACATGGCATCATCATAGATGACTTGTACATTAACACATGGCATCATTCACATAATAAACATATTCATCATATCAATGGCACACATTAAAGCATGGCATGTGAACATATCATATATTCAAATCTCAATCTCAATCAAACAAACAAACCACAACCCGCTACCATTCCAATACACTTGCCTCAACCACGGGCGACGGATTGGCGAGATGTAGAGGGCACTCCCGAGGTCACACCACCTGCACATAGGGACCACACACTCACAATCATGTCCACAAAACAGTACGCAAACCCTCATCTACCCCGACATTGCCAATTACTCGCAATAACCAAAACAGAGGTTCTGTCCCGTCGTGACAGCAGCTTTCCAAAAGGCATAACTTGAGTTCTGGGACTTTGAATCAATTAAACGAGTACATCCTCGCGTAGCTTAGGAAATTTCCCAAATTTTTCTAAGTATATGGAAAGACTGATTCAGACTCTAAAGTTGTTTAATCTACAGATTACCGTGATCTGTTCCAATCGCGTCACAGATTTTAACACGTTTGGTAAAACAGCCATAACTTTCAAATGGCTGATCAGAATTTAACGTTCTTTATACCCACTGAAAGATATTGAAATTATCTATAACTTCTTCAACAGGCAGACGTCCAAATTCGGAATCTAAATTGGCGAAAAACTAAACCCTAGGTCGACTGCTCATGCTGTCCCAAAAGAGAAACGTGGCAACATCTAGATCTAATCCAATCTACTCAATTCCAGCAGCACCAATTGATCTAAAAACTTGATAAACACCCTTAGAACAGTACCTAGACCAACCCCAAGGATTCCAATGGCCATACCTTCGCCCGACGCACAAAAACTGAATGGATCTCTTCCCGGTTCGCTCCTCGCTCCTTGCTCCTCGCTCCTTGCTCCAATGGATGGATCCTTGAGGTGCAGGGTGGGGAGGCTACCCTAGGGCAGGAAGGGGTGGAGGAGAGGTGGTGGAGAGGTGGTGGAGCAAAGGGGAGCAATGGGGGAGGTGGAGGCGCATGCAAGGGAGAGGGGGAGGTGGGGGTGGCGGCTAGGGCATGGAGGGAGAGGTGGGGGCGCCCAAGGGAGGGTGTGGGCGCAAGGAGGGCAGGGGGGCCTTTTAACAGCCCACATAAGACTCCTAGTCCTAAATGGACTCATACTCCATCCCACTAAAGCCCACAACCCCTTCTTTTAGGCCCATACTCCCCCGAAAAGGCCCAAACTCCCGGAAACGGCCCGGAAACGCAATTAAACCTCATACCATATGGTTTCAACCTCCAATTTCATATTTCATAAAGTTTTTGACCTTAACATTCACGTTAAATAATGTCACACCATTCCGTAGTGTCACATTCTTCCCCCCTTCAACAGGATTCGACCCCGAATCCGAGACACGCCACTTCGCAAACAACCAAATCAAAGGGAGTTATGGTTCACACCTCAGAACCCGCTTAGAAGCCCCTACGATTTGCACCAGCCAGCACACAGAGGCAAGGAGCTAAGGATCAAAGATTGAACGCTCTAAAGATAACTCACATTCAAAACTTGCCAGAATTCTTACTCAACATTGAAACACAAAAGCACTCACGTACGGCATCGGCACAACCCAAGCGGTAGGCTAAAGTCCCAAACAGACCACGAAATAAAACGGTCTCATACTCCTCATTCCATGCATTCCTTGGCACTAAAGTGCCTGATCCAGTTAACCAAAGCCACTCTCCAGAAGGACATGGTACCAACTTCTAGTTCTATCTTCCGCTCCCACGCACAAAAGTGATTCACTTCTCAACCTCTCAACTATGGTTCGTCGTATTCAAGACGACACAGACCAAGTGAGACACAACACTCTAAGATCACTAACTGCTTGAACCAACGGGGTTACATGCTGATCTTTTACAACGAGACCAACACCCACCCCACTACCACCGAAAGGAGAGGCCTACGTTATGACCAGGGTTCTGAAAACCCGCAAATTAAACAACAACTGAACATTCTTCTTCGGTTGGCACAACACGCTCTAAGATCGGCGACCAAAGGATCCACTATACTTCAAAAGGAAAAGCGATTACTAGCAACCACCAAGTGGTCCACTAATAATTTAATCAACTCTACCGAGGAACACCTCAACGACACAATTCTCCAAGAAGGTTTGCATTGAGTCATACACAACCTTCCACTCAAAGGACCACGACAAAGAGTACAATCATTGAGTGAGCTCAACCATAAACATGAACCCAATTGGTCCACCTACAACAACTCAAACCCCAAAGCGCTAAAACCACTTTGAAAAGGATCCGGCAACATCCAAAGATCACACATTTTCTTTTCTTTTCTTTTTCTAAGCCAAATCGCAAAGAAAACTCAACTTCTAACACCACAGGCAAAATACCACAAATTATTCATTCTTTCCTTTCATACTAGGAAGCAAGGAAAATCTCGTTTCATGACATGAATGCACACTCTTCAAGAGCACTCCGGATTAGTCATATCTCCATATATAACTTTCTCATCGACCTGGCTCAACGACTCTTTTATCATTTAACATCTACAAACGATGTCCTGTTTACTTTTCACCATTTCTTCATCATGTAACAACACTACCGAAAAGTCATTCACATAACGACTTTTTTCTCAGTATCAAATGATGGAAACACAATTAAGATCGAAGGTTGCGGAAATTCATATAGACTATGATGACAGCATAGTTGACAGTAAAACACCACGTCGTAAAAGAACCCACATCAATTGAAAACTGAACTTGCAAAACGTTGCATTTCATCCAAATTCAACATTTTGGAAGAGAACATCAAAATTTCAAGTCGAGCATCTGCTCCCACAACCATCACAAACTTCCTCAAGGAGAGGGAAACTCATTCCCAAAAGTGGAACACCTCACTAACAAAATCACTTTGTAGAACATTCATAAAATCAACCTTTTTGAAGCACTTGCAAACATCACACACATTTTCAAAACAACTCCAACTCTAGCCAAAAAGAGTTACAAATTAAATCTCAAGAGTTTCCAACACAACCCACTATGTCCATCTGTTTCAAATTTATTCCAAAGATAATTCAATGTGGACGCGAAGGAGCGCGATCCACTCAAAAACTTTTGGATGTGAACTCAAACTCACAACACGAACTAAACAATTTCGCCAAAACCAAAGGTCGACAACAAACACTACAGTTTTGGGTAAACTCCGAAACTCAACAAAAGGAACACCTCAACCGAAAGCATTCAACCAAGATGGCAAACAACTAAACCAGTCCAGAAGGTTTTAAACACAAGCTCAGCATGAAACCCTATTGTGACACTACGGTATGGTGTGACATTATAGAATGTGAAATTAGAGAATAAAACCTTTCGGCTTGAGGTTTACTCGCGTTTTTGGGCCGTTTGAAGTGATGTGTCACCACGGAGTGTCGTAACCTTTTAAATGGTGCATGTTAAGGTCAAAAACTTTATGAAATATGGTATGGCAGGTTAAAACCATAAGGTATGGAGGTTAATAACGTTTAGGGCCGTTTAGGGCCGTTTTAGGGTTTTGGGCCTTCCCGGAGTTTGGGCCTTAAGTGGGCTTTGGTGGGATGGAGTAGGTCTCCGTAATGGACTAGGATTGGGTGTGGGGCTGGTAAAAGGGCTCCCACCAGCCCTTGGGCGTTCACCCCTGCCCCTTGTGCGCCCTTCCCCACTTGCCCGTGCCCTAGCCGCCTCCCTCCTCCCTTGGCCGTGCGCCTCCCCCTCCTTTGCCCCATTGCTCCCCACCTCTCCACCACCTCTCCTCCACCCCCTTGCTGCCCTAGGGTGGTCTACACACCTCTGCACCTTGTGGATCCATCCGTTGGAGCGAGGAGCGAGGAGCGATCCGCGAGGAGATCTATTGGAGATTCGTTCGTTGGGCAAAGGTATGATCATGGGGATCCTTGGGTTTGATCTAGGTACTGTTCTTAGGGTGTTTATGAAGTTTTTAGATCAATTGGTGGTGCTGGTTTGGAGTTCTTTGGGTTAGATCTAGACGTTGCCACGTTTCTGTTTTCGGGCAGATTGAGCAATCGGGCTAGGGTTCGAGTTTTCGTCGATTTAGAATCCGAATCTGTCCGTACGGACTTAAAAGAAGTTGTAGATAATTTAATTATCTTTCCGTGGACATAAAGCACGTTAAAATCCGATCAGCCATTTGAAAGTGATGGCCGTTTTACCGAGCGTGTTAAAATCTGTGACGCGATTGGAACAGATCGTAGTAATCTGTAGATTAAACAATTTTAGAGTCCGAATTAGTCTTTCCGTATAACTAGAAAAATGTAGAAAATTCCTATGCTTCGCGATGGTGTACTCGTTTAATCGATTTGGAGTCCCAGAACTCAAGTTATGGCCTTTGCAAGGCTGCTGTCCCGCCGGGACAGAACCTCTGTTTTTAGGTTTGCAAGTAGTGGGCAATGTCGGGTTAGATGGGGATTTGTGTACTGTTTTGTGGGCATGATTGTGAGTGTGTGATGCCTATGTGCAGGTGGTGTGACACCGGGAGTGCCCTCGACTTCCCACAAATCCGTCGCCGCGGTTGAGGCAAGTGTGTTGTAATGTATAGCGGATTGTAGGTTGCTTGTTGATATTGGATGAAAGATTGAATACTTGCTATGATCACTTGCCTTGCTTGCTGTTTTCCAATGATATATTGAGTATGATTATCATGATATGATGCTATGTGTCTATACTTATCATGATTCGATGCCATGTGTAATATTTGTCATGATGAGATGCCATATGTTTATGTACATGTGAAATATGATAATTGGCATAGTTGCATGCATGACATGAGATAGGGCGAGGGCGGTGAGAAAGTCATAACTAGTCCGGCAAGGTCGGTGAGAAAGTTATGACTAGTCCGGAACGCCATTGAGTAAGACCTACATCGTGATTCCATCCACGTGGTGAATGGAAGCGAGGAGTAGGCACCATCCATCTTCGGGATGGAAGGGGGAAAATGGTGCACACCGACGGTGTGTACTCAACCATACCAGTATGAGTTTCCAAGGAGATATGAGCATAACATTGCATTGCATTGCATTGCAATACATATTTAATGATGATGATGTTGTTATGTGCTCAAGTATGAGATGTTATATGTGATGTAAGGTATTATTGTCTTGTAAATGATCTTGTTGTCCATTACAATATGCTTGCTAAGTTTTCGAACTCACGCTTGTGTTTTATGTTGTTTTTAGGTACTTTGAGATCGGCATGCGGGAAAAAGTGGTCTAGCTACACTTCTACACGTAGCTCCACCATCATAGTCCATAATTAATCACTTGGAGACATGATATTAAGAGTTGTGCCTTAAACTTAATGTATGGTTTAATTTAGCATGCTAGTGATTCCTTATTTGCTTCGTTTTAGTTTATGAAGTGGTTGAGCGTGGTATTATTGGCGTAATTTGATGATATATCCATTTATGTTGATGTTTTAGATGTCGTGTGCTATGATATATCTTGCCATGATATTGATATGGTGTTAATTCATGGAAAAACAAAGGAGATGCTGCCGAAATATCAGTTTTTAGCATATGTACCTTTGCTGGAATTTATGTTTAAATGTGGTATTTAGATGTTGTTTAGCTTATGTTTGGTAGCATTCGGGCATATTAAATGCCGGGGTGTTACAGTTGGTATCAGAGCGGGCTGTAGGTCCTTGGAATGCGTATTTTTAGTGTCATGCCACAGGGTACAACTAAAATATGATGTGGAATAACTTAGAAACATGGCTTAGGTTTCAACTAAAACTTTGTCATAGGATAGCAACATTAAAACTTGCAAAAAATGGTATAACTAATCTAAAATTTGATACACACTGGATGCATAGTAGGAAAGGGTATGGGTATCGTTTCTTTACGCTTAAATGTTGTATTTAAGCTTTGATGTTGAATGCTTCTTTTGACAATGCATGTTGCTATGTCAATGATATATGTTGTGGTGATAAGAGTGGGGTTGTGGTACCGAAGGGTTTCGGTCACCTCTTGTTGTTTATAGTTAGGGTGAGGTTTGACGGTGTAGCCGGTTAGCGCCATCACCGAAGAACTGTTAACCCCTATAGGAGAAAAGCGCTTACCCTTTCTGTCGTAAATCGGGTAGTTGATTGGAGACGAAAAGGAAGAGTTAATGGTGGTTTCCTTCGGATGTTCTTTGTCGTTCTGACGGTCGGTGTTTGTTGCTTTTCTTGGCTTTAGCTGTTTTGAACCAAATGAAAAGGTGATGGGCTTTCGCGGATCGTTCCGTATGCGGTGTGTGGTTTTGTCTTCCTTGGGTGAAGACGTAGAAGAGGAGTCTAGTGTTGCGCTTCTTTTGGGCGCCTTTCCAGTTTTGATGCACATAATTGCTTTATGAAGAACAAACATTCGATTTATTCCTGTGGTTGTCTGTCTCCAAGGCTAAAGGAGTTTTGTTCGGAGTTGTGCCAGACCTGGCTGTCAGGGCTGAAGTTCTGTGGCTTCGTAGTAGTAACTAGTGTTTGATTTCATCATTTTACTGGTTTGAGAAATCATCTTTGAAAGCCCCTCTTGAGTCGTGAAAGTTAGGGGTTTGGTGTTAAGGTTTTATTTGAAAAGGTTAATGGAGCACTTGGTTCCCTTTCGAGAAAAGTTGTCTTCCAACCAGTTTCCTCTATGGAAGTCTTTGAGATTGAAAAGTGTTTTGGATAATTCCTTTGCATAACCATGTTTGGGTTTGTCTCATTGCAATTTTGAGAGTCAAGTTTCCTTATAAATTTGGGATGAGTTTTAAAACTAAAATGCTGTAAACAAAGTAAGTAGTCTTTTGACTGAAATCGTTTGTCCCTAGTAAGAATTGATGTTTAGCATGTTATGTAGTAGGTAACAATGTGGTTTATGGATTGATGTGTTGCTAAGTTAAATTTTGAGTTGAATCAATTCAATGTGAGTAAAATCTCTAAGTTTGAGAATAAATAGACTACTAGTGTTGTAGTTCACTCTTAGCGAGAATGATTGAAAGTGTTAATGTTCATGCTTAGAATCTGTTGCCTTGCTTTAAAAGTGCTTATGATCCTCGTTAATGTTAAAAGTTTAAACCTTGATGCATAGTTAAAACATTAAGATGATGTAAACTGCTGATATTGTTAAGAAGCTTTGCTTGGTGTTTAAAGATGTGCTAATCTAACGGATTAGTAGAGACTAGTGACTTTAATTTGGAAGTTGATTGGAGTGGTTATTTATGTTGTTGCAAACTATTAGTATATTTGGAAGTATGCAGTTGTGACCCTTCAATGCTAGTTTTCAATCTATTTTAAATAGTTGGAGTATGTTGTAATTTTGTTATCACCTATGTATAGGGTAGCTAAAAGTAATGTTGATCGGTTGATGATTATGCCTATTTGTTTTTATTGATGACTTAGTAGTGGTGGTAGTTGTGTAGAATACTTGTTGGAAACCATTGACTAAATGGAGGGTGTTGTAACCTGTGGTGATGGAGTGAACCATGGATAATTAACCTGATGTAGAGTTTTATCCTTAATGAATGTATGCCTTGGAATCCTAGCTTAGGGCTGGTTAAAGGGGGGTTTCCCTGCCCTTTTGGGCATCCTCCCCCTGCCCCTTGCGCCCCAAGTGCCCTAGCCGCCTCCCACACCTCCCCACCTCCTCCTTGGGCGCCTCCACCTCCCCCAAGCCTCTCCCCTTGCGCCACCACCCTCTCCACCACCTCTCCACCTCCCTTGCTACGCCTAGGTGAGTTCTTGACCTCACCACCTCGAAGATCCATCCATTGGAGCGCTCCGCGACGAGGAGATCCGGTGGATTTGAAAGCGAGGAAGGGGATCGCGCGAACTGGGAGGAGATCTATTGGGTTTTCATGCGTCGGGCAAAGGTATGTCCATGGAAATCCTTGGGGTTAATCTAGGTACTGTTATAAGGGTTTTTATCAAGTTTTTAGATCAATTGGTGGTGCTGGAATTGAGTAATTTGGATTAGATCTAGATGTTGCCACGTTCTGTTTTTGGGACAGCATGAGCAGTCGACCTAGGGTTTGCGTTTTAGTCAATTTAGAATCCGAATCTGTCCGTACGGATGTTGAAGAAGTTGTAGATAATTTCATTATCTTTCAGTGGGTATAAAGCACGTTAAATTCCACCCAGCCGTTTGAAAGTTATAGCTATTTTACCGAGCGTGATAAAATCTGTGACGTAATTGGAACAGATCACGGTAATCAGTAGATTAAACAACTTTAGAGTCCGAATCAGTCTTTCCATATACCTAGAGAAAGTTGGGAAATTTCCTAAGATACGCGAGGATGTACTCGTTTAATTGATTCGGAGTCCCAGAACTCAAGTTATGCCTTTTGCAAGGCTGTTGTCCCGATGGGACAGAACCTCTGTTTTTAGGTTTTGCGAGTAGTTGGCAATGTCGGGGTAGATGAGGGTTTGCGTACTATTTTGTGGACATGATTGTGAGCGTGTGGTACCTATGTGCAGGTGGTGCGACCCCGGGAGTGCCCTCTACTTCCCGCCAATCCGTTGCCCGTGGTTGAGGCAAGTGTGTTGTGATGGATAGCGATTTGTAGGTTGCTTGTTGAGAATATATGGAATTGACTACATGATATATGATCACTTGCCATGCTTTTATGATTGCCAATGATATGATGAGCATGTTTAATATGTTATGATGCCATGTGTTAATATGTGAGTTAAATATGATGTTGGCATAAATGCATACATGGCATGTTACATGGCTTGGGCAGTGAGAAAGTCATAACTAGTCCGGGAAGGTCGGTGAGAAAGTTATGACTAATCTGGAAAGCCAATGAGTAAGTCCTACATCGTGATTCCATTCACCGCAGTTGAGCAGGCGAGGAGTAGGCACCCTCTATCTTCGGGATGGAAGGGGGGAGAGGGTGCACACCGACGGGTGTGTACTCAACCATACCGGTATGAGTTTCCAAGGAGACATGAGCATTGCATTACATTGCATACATAATGATGATGATATTGTTAAGTGTTCATGAATGAGATGATATATATGATGGGAGATGTTATTGCCATGATATTGTTCTTGTTGTCCATTGCAATATGCTTGCTGAGTTTCGAACTCACGCTTGTGTTTTCTTGTTATTTTAGGTACCATGAGAACGGCATGCGGGGAAGGGAAATAGTCACACGCCCACACGTAGCTTCACCATATTGATTCCACAAGTCATTCTATTAGTTTGATAATAAATTGCGTGTGATGATTATTGCTTTAAGGTTTAGCTTTGCTATATGACAGTTTTATTGTTCGTTTGACCCTTGGAGACATTATGTGTTTGAAACTAGACTTATATTGTTGCTAAGTCGTTAATTATTGCTGTTTTTAGTTGTCTCTCATAATCCATACATTGATATACTGTTGTTGCTCCTTTAATTCTTGTTAAAGCAAAGGAGATGCTGCCGAAATTTCGGTTTTTAGCATATGTACCTTTGCTGGAATTTATGGTAACTTGTGGTATTTAGATGTTGTTTAGCTTATGTTTGGTAGCATTCAGGCATAGTAAATGCCGGGTGTTACGATTGGTATCGAGCGGGTCAGTAGGTCCTTGGAATATGTATTTTTAGTGTCATACCTTAGGTTACAACTAAAATGTGATGTGGAATAACTTAGAAACATGGCTTAGGTTTTTACTAAAATTTTGTTATAGGATTGCAACATTAAAACTTGCAAAAGTGGTATAACTAATCTAAAATTTGACACACAATGGATGCACAGTAGGAAAGGGTATGGGTATCGTTTCCTTACGCTTAAATGTTGTATTTAAGCTTCGATGTTGAATGCTTCATTTGATAATGCATGCTGCTATGTCGATGAGATAAATGATTGAATTGTGCTTGTTGTGGTGATAAAGTGGGGTTGTTGTGCCGAAGGGTTTTGGTCACCACTTTTGTTCATAGTAAGGGTGTGGTTTGACGGTATGGCCGGTTAAAGCCATCACCGAAGAACTATTAACCCCTGTAGGAGAAAAGTGCTTACCCTTTCTGTCGTAAATCGGGTAGTTGACTGGAGTCAAATAGAAAAGTTTGGTGGTGGATTCCTTCGGATGTTCTTTATCGTTCTGTGGTCGGTCTTGGTTGGTTTTATTGGTTTTAGTTGATGGAAACCAAAAGAAAAGTGTTTAGTTTTGGATTTTCGCGGATCGTTCCGTATGTGGTGTGTGGTTTTCTCTTCCTTGGTTGAAGACGAAGAAGAGGAGTTGTAACACCCCAGCTTCTACTAAGCCCAGAATGTCACCAACAAAGACCATACAACAATTAATACCATGATTAAATGGAAAATTTCGGCAGCATCTCCTTTGTTTTAGCATAAATTTGAGCATCACAATATCATATCAATATATATCTCAATCAGGATATCAATATGCATCGACAACAATAGATGAGCATCAACTAGAATAACAACAAGCAATGATAATCATGGAATAAGCATCAATTAAGACTAGGATGATAAAGTAAATCGCTCCAAAGACCCACATGGCACACATGAGGGAAACCAACACACATAATATCCATACACCAAAATCAACATAACTTATTGCCATGTTTCCATAGAAATGGGTGAATTATCTAGATTATGAGTGCTACGTGAGGAAGTGTAGCTAAAATTCCCTTCCAGCGCCGATTTCATTGTACCTAAATAAACAAACAACATAAAACACAAGCGTGAGCTCATAACTCAAGAAAGTGTATTGTAATGGAACAACAAGGATCAAGACAACAAACCATCATCCCAGTCTCCACAGTTATATCACAACACATCATATTTAACATTATATACATCCTTTAAAACAACATGATATTCATCTCATGAACATCTCATGAGTACTCTCATCATCATCTCATAAACATCTTCATTTATGTATTTCATTCATGCAATGCAATGCACATGTCTCCTGGAATACTCTTACCGGTATGGTTGAGTGCACACCCGTCGGCATGCACCCTTTCCCCCTTCCATCCCGAAGATGGAGGGTGCCTATCACTCGCTTCCATTCACCCCGGTGAAGGAATCACGATGTAGGACTTATTCAAAAGAATAGCCCCGGACTAATCATAACAGTTCTCACCGACCCTACCGGAATAGTTATGACTTATCTCACCGGCCGGCCATGAAAATATGCCATGTATGCAAAACAGACAGCAACATATACATGAATAGAAATATTGCATATCAACACTTGGCATCTAAACATGTAGGTCCGTACTCAACAATCGACGGTAACCATTCAAAACATGGCATGTGAATCATTCATCAACAACAAACATTTTTAATCAGGGCATGAGGACAACATATCATCGACAACTTTTAAATCATGGCCTAAGGACGTCATATCAATTATAACATGTAATTCATGGCCAGACAACATGTTATCTATTCCGAATGCTATCAAGCAAATCTAGCAACGCATATAGCATACAATCCACACAACACACTTGCCTTCAACCACGGGCAACGGAGTGACGAGAGGTTGAGGGCACTCCTGGAGGCACACCACCTGCAAACACGTTCCATACACTCAAATCGAGTCCACAGAACAGCACACATAAATCCCACTACCCCGACTTCGCTTACAACTCCTAAAATCATAAAACGGCAAATCTGTCCCTTCGGGACAGCAGCCTTCCAATGGGCATAACTTCTGTTCTAGGACTCCAAATTGAATAAACGAGTACACCCTCGCGTATCTTAGGAAATTTCTCAACTTTTTCTAGTTATAGGGAAAGACTGATTCGGACTCTAATGTTGTTTAATCTAACATTGAACACGAACTGTCTCAATCTCGTCACAAATTTGACAGCGCTCGGTAAAACGGCCATAACTTCCAAACGGCTAGGCGGAATTTCAATTTCTTTATATGCACTGAAAGGTATTGAAATTATCTACAACTCCCACGTGCCAAATCCTTCGGGATCCCTCGTCGCGGTTCTTCCAAACAGCGAGGGCAGCACGTAGACGTGTCGTGGCAGCGAGGGGAGGGGTTGGATCACAGCCAAGGTCTTTGGCTAAAGGTTGAGGCGCCACAAGGGGAAGGAGATGGGGCAGCTAGGAGGGGAGGGAGTGGGGCGGCGGCTTGGGGAGGAGAGCAAGGGGGTGGGGCGCCCTAGGGCATGGGGAGGGGGCGCATGGGCAGGTGTTTGCTGCCCCCCTCCCCCACATGGGCTAATAACTCCCCCTTTGGCCCAAGTGGGTTCCCCCCAAAGGCCCAATTCGCCCCGGAAAGGCCCCAAACTCCCGAAATCGGCCCGGAAACGCGATTAAATTGCATACCATAAAGTTTTAATCTCCCAATTCACATTTTATAATGTCACACCATTTCGTAGTGTGACATTCTTCCCCCCTTCAACAGGATTCGACCTCGAATCCGAAGGACGCCAAAATCAACAACAAAGTCCCCAAGGGACAAAAGGTATCAGTGCAACCTTGCACGGTTCCTCCTTCACCTCAATTGCCAAAAAGACCACGAAAGTAAACGGTCTCACACTCCTCATTCGATACATTCCTTGGCACTAAAGTGCCTGATCCCTTAAGCAATGCTACTCTCCAGAAGAACACGGCTTCAACCGCTAGAACCCTCTTCAGCTCCCACGCACAAAAGTGTTTTCACACCTCAACTTCTCTACTATGGTTCGCCGTAATCAAGACGACGCGAGCCAAGAGAGACACTACACTCCAAGACAACCCACTGTTTGAATAAACGGGGTTTAAAACCCAAAGTTCTTAAAACCCGCAAGAACAGTAACAACCGAACAAAAATGCTACAGTTGACTCAACTCGATCATAGATCAGCGACAAAAGATCCAATGCACTTCGAAAAAGGAAAGCAATTACTAGCAACCACCAAGTGGTCCACTAGTACTTAATCAACCCTATCGAGGAACACATCAACGGCACAATTCTCCAAGAAGGTTTGAATTGAGTCAAACTCAACCTTCCTTTACTCATCACCTTTAAACCATTTACGATCCACTACTAACAACACCTAATGCTTAGGTCGATAACAACCCAAACTGGATTTCTCATCCAAGCAGGTCTCGCCCTCAAGCTTTCCACCCAAGGACTAAAACAAGGACACAACGATTGGATAAACTCAACCACAAACCATGAACCCAATTGGTCCCCATGCTTAACCTTGAATCCAATGCACTACAATCACTTTGGAAAGGATTCGACAACAACCAAAGAGCATTCAGTTTAACTTTCTAAACCATGATGCAAAGGAAACACAAATCTCCTTCATCACAACCATCATACCAGAAATCCTTTATTCTTTCTTTTCATACTAGAAAGAAATGGACATCTCGATTCATAACATGAATGCAAACTTTTCAAGAGCACTCCGGATTAGTCATGTATCCATATATGACTTTCTCACCGACCTGGCTCAACGGCTCCTTTATCATTAAACATCGATAAACGATGTCATGTTTCCCTTTCCACCATTCATTCATCATGTAACAACCAATACCGAATAGTCATTCACCAAACGACTTCTTCGGTATCAAAGAATTGAAACACCATTAACATCGAAGGTTGCAGAAATTCAGATAGACCATGACTGCAAACCGTTAGCAGGAAAACACCACGTCATAACAGAACCCTCCATTACTAGAAAGCTAACCTTGCAAAACCTCGCATTTTAACCAAAATCAGCATTTTGGAAAAGAACATCGATTCCAAAGTCAAACATCTGCACACACAACCACCACAAATTTTCTCAGAGAGAAAGGGAAACTCATTTCAAAAGTGAACACTTCACCAACAAAATCACTTATGAAACATTCATGAAATCCACTTTGTGAAGCACTCACAACACCACACACACTTTCCGAATAAATTCAACTTTAGTCAAATAAAGTTACAAATTAAATGCTTGACTAAAAAAGTTTTCCAACACAACCCGTTATGACCATCTGCTTCCTTTTTAAAATTAATTCCAGAGATAATTCAGTGCGAACGCGAAAGGGCGCGATCCACTCAAAAACTTTTGGGGTGTAAATCCATACTCATAGCACCGACTAAACAAATTAGCCAAATCCAAATATCGACACCACACGCTACGAGTTTTTTGGGGAAACTCTGAAACACAGCATATGGAACACCTGGACCGAAAACTCTTCAACCAAAAATGGCAAACAACCAAACCAGTCCAAAAGCTTTTAAACACAAGCTCAGCATAAAAAGAACTATCTCTAGTACTCCACTACGCTTTCCATTAAAAGACTTCAATAATTACTATCTACTTCCTGAGAAGCCCCAACACAATTAAATCAGAAACTTCACAACAAATTCTTCCTCTAGTTACCATTCCCAACACTTTTAATAAGGGTTTATGATGCTTATCAAAAATACACCCAACCAGGATTTACCTCATCCTGATCCCCACAAACAAACCCATCATATAACATCATTTTCTCACTTTTAAACATAATACTTCAACAGATACTTAAGCATGATCAACCTATCAATTGTATAATATCCGTACGTCAGCTTTTCGACAATCGAAACTTATTCAGTTAATCAAAGACTTCAACAAGTAAATATTATCTCTACAAGACAAAATTCGTAAGTAGAATTTTACAACATACATTCATTAAGAATAAAATCCTACATCAGGTTAATTGTCCAAGATTCACTCCATCTCAACATGTTACGTTTTCCCCCATTTTTTAACCATGATTTTTCAACAAGTAATTTAAACAGTTACTACCACTACTCAGTCATTGATATCAATAATTTGCATAATCCTAAAGACAACCGCATTGCTTTTAGTTACCCTATCCATAGGTTATAATAAAGTTGCCACTACACAACATTCTCCAACTATTAAAATAAATTTAATGAGTTAGACCATCCAACGCTCTTAACAACATCATCACATAACATATCTATGTCTTCCCAAATGACAATTGTATTAGCATTTCAAGAACACAACTGTACTTCCAACTATACTAAAAATTTGCAACAACATGAATAACAATTCTATTCAACTTACAAGTTAAGGTCACCAACCAGTATGATTAAATTTCTGTACTAACATATTAAGTTACAACAAGCTTTAAACCAGCTTTAAACAACCAACCAGGTTTCTATAACAATGTTAATAGTCTACATCATCTCGATATCCCAAGCACAAGAACAAGATTTTAGAGGTTTAGACATTGTCGAGTAATTAGTGTGCATTTAAAACAAAGTAATAGATTCTAAGCATGCACATTGACACCTTTAGTCATTCTCGCTACAGACTAATCTACAATTCAAGACGTTTATTTAATCTTAAGCTTAAGATAACAACCACATTGGATTGATTCAACTCACAATTTAACCTAGGAGTACATCATTTCTATAAACCACATTATTACACACCACTTAACATGCTAAACAACAATTCTCACTATTAACAAATAACTTCAGTCAAAAGACTACTTACTCTGATTACATCATTTTCTTTTAAAACTCATCCAAGATTCACAAAGAAACTTGTCTCACATAAATTGCAATGGGGCATGACTCACACTTGACCATGCAAAAGACCTCCAAAACACATTTCGATCTTAAAGACTCTCATAGGAGGGAACCAAGCGATCAAGAAACCTTTGCGGTCAAAGGCACAAAACATAAATCGACACATCTTAAATTTTTGCACACAACTTCAAGAACCTCTTTTAAACTCAGAGTAAGACACGCAAGAACAAAACGATACTTTTCTTTGCAAGGCAACCGACAAAACCGACGTCAAAGCCAAAAGTTGCTACCAAACAACACGCACACAAAACTCTTCTTCTTCGTCTTCAATCAAAGAAGACAAAACCACAAACTGCCTGTGAATCGATCCGCGAAAATCCAAGACCAAACACTTTTCTTTTGATTTCAATCGACTAAACACAAAGAAGACCAACCAAAACTGACCGTCAGAACGGTGAAAAAAACATACGAAGGAATCCACCATTGGCTCTTCTTTTTGACTCCAATCAACTACCTGATCTACGACAGAAAGGGTAAGCATTCTTTCCCCATAAGGGTTAATAGTTCTTCGGTGATGGCTTTAATCGACCATACCGTCAAACCACAACCTTACTATAAACAAAAAGGTGACCGAAACCCTTCGGTACCACAACCCCACTTTTAACACCACAACAGGAATAATTCAATCATTTATCTCATAGACATAGCAATGTACTATATCAAATATAGCATTTAGCAACAAGGCTTAAATACTACATTTAAGCGTAAGGAAACGATACCCATACCCTTTTCCTACTTTGCATCCATTGTGTGTCAAATTTTAGATTAGTTATACCACTTTTGCAAGTTTTAATGTTGCTATACTATAACAAAATTTTAGTTAAGACCTAAGCCATGTTACTAAGTTATTCCACATCACATTTTAGTTGTATCCTATAGCATGTTACTAGAAATTCACATTCCAAGGACCTACAGCCCGCTCTGATACCAACTGTAACACCCCAGCTTCTACTAAGCCCAGAATGTCACCAACAAAGACCATACAACAATTAATACCATGATTAAATGGAAAATTTCGGCAGCATCTCCTTTGTTTTAGCATAAATTTGAGCATCACAATATCATATCAATATATATCTCAATCAGGATATCAATATGCATCGACAACAATAGATGAGCATCAACTAGAATAACAACAAGCAATGATAATCATGGAATAAGCATCAATTAAGACTAGGATGATAAAGTAAATCGCTCCAAAGACCCACATGGCACACATGAGGGAAACCAACACACATAATATCCATACACCAAAATCAACATAACTTATTGCCATGTTTCCATAGAAATGGGTGAATTATCTAGATTATGAGTGCTACGTGAGGAAGTGTAGCTAAAATTCCCTTCCCGCGCGCCGATTTCATTGTACCTAAATAAACAAACAACATAAAACACAAGCGTGAGCTCATAACTCAGCAAAGTGTATTGTAATGGAACAACAAGGATCAAGACAACAAACCATCATCCCAGTCTCCACAGTTATATCACAACACATCATATTTAACATTATATACATCCTTTAAAACAACATGATATTCATCTCATGAACATCTCATGAGTACTCTCATCATCATCTCATAAACATCTTCATTTATGTATTTCATTCATGCAATGCAATGCACATGTCTCCTGGAATACTCATACCGGTATGGTTGAGTGCACACCCGTCGGCATGCACCCTTTCCCCCTTCCATCCCGAAGATGGAGGGTGCCTATCACTCGCTTCCATTCACCTCGGTGAAGGAATCACGATGTAGGACTTATTCAAAAGAATAGCCCGGACTAGTCATAACAGCTTCTCACCGACCCTACCGGAATAGTTATGACTTATCTCACCGGCCGGCCATGAAAATATGCCATGTATGCAAAACAGACAGCAACATATACATGAATAGAAATATTGCATATCAACACTTGGCATCTAAACATGTAGGTCCGTACTCAACAATCGACGGTAACCATTCAAAACATGGCATGTGAATCATTCATCAACAACAAACATTTTTAATCAGGGCATGAGGACACCATATCATCGACAACATTTAAATCATGGCCTAAGGACGTCATATCAATTATAACATGTAATTCATGGCCAGACAACATGTTATCTATTCCGAATGCTATCAAGCAAATCTATCAACGCATATAGCATACAATCCACACAACACACTTGCCTTCAACCACGGGCAACGGAGTGACGAGAGGTTGAGGGCACTCCTGGAGGCACACCACCTGCAAACACGTGCCATACACTCAAATCGAGTCCACAGAACAGCACACATAAATCCCACTACCCCGACTTAAACACAACTCCTAAAATCAGAAAACGGCAAATCTGTCCCTTCGGGACAGCAGCCTTCCAATGGGCATAACTTCTGTTCTAGGACTCCAAATTGAATAAACGAGTACACCCTCGCGTAGCTTAGGAAATTTCCCAACTTTTTCTAGTTATAGGGAAAGACTGATTCGGAGTCTAATGTTGTTTAATCTAACGTTGAACACGAACTGTATCAATCTCGTCACAGATTTGACAGCGCTCGGTAAAACGGCCATAACTTCCAAACGGCTGGGCAGAATTTCAATTTCTTTATATGCTATGAAAGGTATTGAAATTATCTACAACTTCCTAGAAGTCCGTATGGTCAGATTCGAATTCTAAATTAGTTTAATCTAATGTTGAACACAGACTGTCCTAACCTCGACACAGATTGGACAGCGCCCACCAAAACGGCCATAACTTTCAGACCGTAACTCCAAAAATTCTCAAAAAAATACACAAAATAGGTCTTGACGATACCTACAACTTCTTCAACAGGAGGTCGGCCAAATTCCGAATCTAAAATTGCAAAATCGCACCCCCTAAAATGGACACCAAATCTGCCCGAAACTGAGTACAATACGAACTCTAGTTCTTTTCAGATCTACTCCATGGCAGCACGTCCTCTTGATCTAAAAACTCCAAATCTACCATGAGAACAGCACCTAGACCTTCCCCAAGGTTTCCCCATGGACATACCTTAGTCCGACGAACGACGAACACGAAGAATGTCTCTCGATCACCCGATCTCGCTCCCACGCGCCAAATCCTTCGGGATCCCTCGTCGCGGTTCTTCCAAACAGCGAGGTCAGCACGTAGACGTGTCGTGGCAGCGAGGGGAGGGGTTGGATCACAGCCAAGGTCTTTGGCTAAAGGTGGAGGCGCCACAAGGGGAAGGAGATGGGGCAGCTAGGAGGGGAGGGAGTGGGGCGGCGGCTTGGGGAGGAGAGCAAGGGGGTGGGGCGCGCTAGGGCATGGGGAGGGGGCGCATGGGCAGGTGTTTGCTACCCCCCTCCCCCACATGGGCTAATAACTCCCCCTTTGGCCCAAGTGGGTTCCCCCCAAAGGCCCAATTCGCCCCGGAAAGGCCCCAAACTCCCGAAATCGGCCCGGAAACGCGATTAAATTGCATACCGTAAAGTTTTAATCTCCCAATTCACATTTTATAATGTCACACCATTTCGTAGTGTCACAGGAGTCTAGGGTGGCGCTTCTTTTGGGCGCCTTTCCACTTTTAATGCTTAGTTTGTTGATTTCTTTATGAGGAAGAAGCATTCAATTTCATTCCTGTGTTTGTCTTTCTCCGAGGTTAAAGGAGTTATTATGAGTTGTGCCGGACCAGTATCGGGGCTGAAGATCTTTTGCTTTGTAGGAGTAAGTGGTGTTTGATTTCGATATTTTACTGGTTTAAGAAATCATCGTTGAAAAACCCTTCTTGTTTCGTGAAAGTTTGGGGTTTCGTGTTAAGGTTTTAATTGCAAAGGTTTAATTGAGCGCTTGGTTCCCTTTCGAGAAAATTGTCTTTCAACCATTTTTCTCTATGGGAGTCCTTGAGATTTAAAAGTGTTTTGGAAAATTCCTTTTGCATGACCAAGTTTGGGTTTGTCTCATTGCAATTTTGAGAGTCAAGTTTCTTTATGAATTCGGGATGAGCTTTAAAACTAAAATGTTGCAAACAAAGTAAGTAGTCTTTTGACTGAAATCGTTTGTCCCTAGTAAGAATTGCTGTTTAGCATGTTATGTAGCATGTACCAATGTGATTTATGGGATGATGCATTGTTAAGTTAATTTGTGAGTTGAAACAATTCCATGCGGTTGTTATCTCTAGCTTGAGAATAAATAGACTACTAGTGTTGTAGTTTACTCTTAGCGAGAATGATTTAATGTGCTAAAGTACATGCTTAGAATCCGTTGCTTTGCTTTAAAAGTGCTTATGACCCTTGATAATGTTTAAAGTTTTAAACCCTGTTCCATAGTTAGAACATTAAGATGATGTAAATCATTGATAGTGTTAAAGAAGCTTTCTTTGGTTGTTTAAAGATGTTCTAATTTAAACATGTTAGTAGAGAAATTTGATCATGCTAGCTTGTGACCTTAACTTGGAAGTTGATTAGAGTTGCTATTCATGTTGTTACAAAATATTAGCATGATTGGAAGTATGCGATCGTGTTCCAAAAATGCTAGTTTTGATATCAATTGAGAAGACATAAGACTATTTGTTAATGATGTTGTTAAAAACATTGTGCTAATCTAACTTATTAAATCCAATTTAATAGTTGGAGTATGTTGTGTGGTGGAAGTTTTGTTATAACCGATGTATAGAGTAGCTAAAAGCAATGTTGTTGATTGATGATTTTGCAAAGAATTGATATTGATGCTTTGGTAGTGTGGTTAATTGTTGGAAACCATTGATCCAATAGAAGAAAAAGTGTAAAACTGTGGTATTATGTCAAGTACATGTTGTGATAGGATGAACAATGGATAATAATCATGATGCAAGATTTTAATCTTAATGATTGCATATCTTAGAATCCTATTTACGAATTTTATCTTATAGAGATATTACTTATTTGTTGAAGTCATTTTATAGATTGAACAAGTTTCAATTGTCAAGATTTTGAAGTATGGATGGTATAAATTGATAGGTTGACCATGCTCAAGTAGCTGTTGAAGTACTATGTTTCAAATTTAGAGTAAGAAGTATTATGATTTAGTGATCCGTGGGGATCATGTCAATGTAGTCTGGGTTGGGTGCCTTTGTGATAAGCATCTTAAACCTTAATTAAAAGTGTTGGGAATGGTAACTAGAGGAAGAATTTGTTGTGAAGCTTTTGGTTGATTTGTGTTGGGGCTCCTCAAGGAGTAAATAGTGATTACTGAAGTCTTTAATAGAAAGTGTAGTGGAGTTGTGACACCACGGATTGTCCTAAACTATTAAAATGGGATTTATGAGGACCAAACATTATGAAATATGTCATTCAAGATTAAAAAAAAACATATAGTTTGGGTTTTTATTTCGTTTCGGACCGTTTCCGGGTTTTTGGGCCGCTCTGGGGTTGTGTGGGCTTTGGGGGAACCTTCGTGGGCCAAGTGGTGGGGATTCTTAGGCCCATGAGGGGGTGAGGAGGGGGAGGAAACCCTGCTGCCCTAGAGCCCTCCCCACCCCATGCGCCGCACCCCCCCCCTTGCCCTCCACCTCTCCCTCTCCTTCCACCTCCCATCTTCCTCCTCTAGATCTCCTCTCCCTTCCCAAGCACCTCCACCCCTAGGTGCTGCCCCTCCCTTCTCCTACCTTGTGGGCGCACTCCAAGACCTCCTCCTCGCTGCCAAGGTGCTGTCCAAGCCATTGGAAGGAGTTGCAACGAGGAGGATCGGTGGAAACGGCACGTGGAAGGAGATCGGGGAAGGAGCGTGAAGGTTTGATCATCGCTTGGTGATCCTCCAAGAAGGTAATGGGGAAACTCTTTGGGGTGGATCCCTTACTTCTGTAGAGGATGAATGCCATGTTTTTAGATCAAGGGAGGTACTGTTTTGGGGTAGAATCCATGAAATCTAGAGTTGTATTCACGTTCTGGTTCGGGCAGATTGGGCACCCGAGCTAGTGAAGGCGTTTTCGCAAATTTAGAGTTTGAATCTGACCGTACGGACTTCTAGGAAGTTGTAGATAATTTCATTATCTTTCCGTGCATATAAAGAAGTTGAAATTCCGCCCAGCCGTTTAGAAGTTATGCCTGTTTTACCGAGCGCTGTCAAATCTGTGACGAGATTGAGACAGTTCGTGTTCAATGTTAGATTAAACAACATTAGAGTCCGAATCAGTCTTTACCTATAACTAGAAAAAGGTGGGAAATATAATAATCTACTCGAGGAATTAATCGTATAATCAATTTGTACTTATAGAACTCAAGTTATGATTTTTCGAAGCAGCTGTCCAGAACGGGGCAAATCTGTGATTTCGGGGTTTTGGTGTATATCGTGTATTGGGTGTAGAGGGTACTGTTTTGAGGAGTCATATTGAGTGTGTGGCACGTGTTTGCAGGTGGTGTAGGTGGTGTGCCGCCGGGAGTGCCCTCAACCTCTCATCACTCCGTTGCCCGCAATTGAAGGCAAGTGTGTTGTGTGGATTGAATGTTGTTTGTGTTGCTAGTGTTGCTTGATAATGTTTGTGATAGACCACATTGTGTCTTGCCATGAACTACATGCTATACTTGATATGTTATCACTTTGCCATGTTTTAAATATTGTCGTTGATACGATATATTCATGCCATGATTAACATGCTTGATGGTGACAAGTGGTATACATGTTATGTTGTGAATGGGCACCGTCGATGGTCGATCACGGTCCTACATGTTGAGATGCTATGTGTTGATATGCAATATTTCGATTTGTGTATATATTGCTGTCCATTGTGCATGCATAGCATAATTTTTATGGTCGGCCGGTGAGATAAGTCATAACTAATCCGGATGGGTCGGTGAGAACCGTTATGACTAGTCCGGGCTATTCTTTTGAGTAAGACCTACATCGTGATTCCTTCACCGAGGTGATTGGAAGCGAGAGATAGGCACCCTCCATCTTCGGGATGGAAGGGGAAAAAAGGGTGCATGCCGACGGTGTGCACTCAACCATACCTGTATGACTTTCCAAGGAGACATGTGCATTGCATTGCATTAATGAAACATGATGATGTTTATGAGATGATTATATTGATGCTTACAAGATGAATGTGATGCTAACCATGTTGTGTTATGATGTGCTATGGGAGAGTTATGATGATGGTTTGTTGACTTAATTTTTGTTTATCCATTACGATACACTTTGCCGAGTTTTGAACTCACGCTTGTGTTATGTTTTTTTAGGTACCTTGAAGCTGGCATGAGGGAAAAGGGAATAATCACACATTTTCACGTAGCTCACGCAAGTGATTCCACAATGGAATTGTTTGTATTCATAATAATAAAGTAGATGCGACTTAATTCATGTTTATGGTTTAGAGGTTGCTTTATTCCTTTCAATTGTCTCATGATGACGTTGAAATGCGTAAATTGGACTTAAATGGTTTCCATGTCGTTTATTATTGTGGTTTTAGATGTTTCACATTATATCATATGTTGCTATGCTTGTATGGTTGTTTGAGATCATGAATAAACAAAGGAGATGTTGCCGAAATTTCGGGTTTTAGCATTTACCCCTTTGCTGGAATTTATGCTATAGTTGTGGTACTTAGATGGTGTTTAGCTTATGTTTGGTAGCATTCAGGCATATTTAATGCCGGGGTGTTACAGTTGGTATCAGAGCGGGCTGTAGGTCCTTGGAATGTGAATTTTAGTGTTATACCTTAGGATCAACTAAAATGTGATGTGTGATAACTTAGAAACATTGCATAGGTTGTAACTAAAACTTGCTCTAGGATAGCAACATTAAAACTTTGTAAAAGTATAATGATTAATTTAAAATTTTGACACACTTGGTTGCACAAAGAGGATGGGAATTTGGGGATTCATCATTGCATTGCGTTGCTTATATGATGAAAGCCATGTTTATGATGTTTGTTTGTTTGCTCTTGTTTCTATGATGTTGTGCTTATGTTATGTGGTTGGTTGTGTGTGCGACTATAGCGAGATATGCCGAGGGGTAGAGGCCGTGGACGCCGTGGCCGGGAGGCCAGGCGAGGCTCTCAGGAGTTCTTGAGTCTGTCGGCCGAGGGTAGCGTTCGCCCAATGCTCATGGGCCGGCTCGGGAGGAGCTTCGGCCCGGCCTGATCCGGGCGGGGTGCCGCCGCCAATGATGACCTAGTTCAGGCTCTGCAGAGGGAGATTCGGGGCTGCGCCCGGCGGTGCGGGCAGCCCCTGTTGTTGTGCCTCCCCTGCGATGGCCCAGCTTGTACTTCCCCTGCGGTGGCCTGTTGTTGGCCCCGCTGCGCCGGGCCGAGGATGAGTCTTCGAGTGGATGACCCTCCGTCTTGACACCTTTGACGGAGCGCGCGCCGGTCGAGCCGCAGATTGGCTGCGGTACATGGAGAAAGCGGCGATTCGAGGTTTTAGGCTGACCTCGGTTCAAAGGGCTCGCTTTGTGGCTTTCAAGCCCGAAGGGCCAAGCGGACATTTGGTGGGAGGGAGTTACATTTGCTAGAGCTCCCGCTCTCGGACTTGTCACTTGGGAGGATTTTGTGGCTCGTTTAGAGCCAAGTACTACCGAGTCCTTCCTCGAGAGGATGGAGCATACTGGCGACTCTTTCCCGAGGAAAGAAGTCGGTAGCAGTATGAGGCGGAGTTCAACAGCGTGGTGCGTTTCGTGCCAGCTGTTGCAGCGGATGACAGGGAGAAAGCAAGGAGGTTCCGTAGGGGCCTCAACCAGGAGTTCAGAGTTGTCATGGGGGCGACTGTCCCTCGTGACTTCTGCTCTGTGGTGGAAGCGGCGAAGGGCATGTAGCTCGAGTGGGAGCTCTCCGGGGATAAGCAAAACCCGGGTGGTTCTGGGGCCCGTGGGGCCCCTGGTGGGGGCAAGAAGAGGACTTTGGGTGGAGGGGGTGGGTCTTCTCGACCCACCTTCAAGAAGTTCAAGGGAGGACAGGATCTTCCTCGGGGCTAAGAAGCCGCCCGATCGTCTTCCTCGCGAGCGGGTGTTCGGCTGTGCCGGGCAGGGCATGATGTGCTTCAAGTGCGGTGGTGAGCACCGTGCTTCCGAGTGTGGTTGGGTGGGAGTTGCAACCACTTTGTAAGCCCGGCCACATGGGGCGAATCTGTAGGATGAATCCGGTAGCATCATCAAGTGGGAGACGGTGCCTTCTCCTCCCACTCCGGTAGCGTCTTCTCGAGGATCGGCGCACATGATGGCTGCTCTGTGTCTCGGCCACCCTTTGCGTGGGCGCCACCGGTGCTTATTGGTGCCCGCCCGTCGGCTCCTCCCGGCTACTTCCGCCTCCTCCGGCCTTGTTGGGACACCAGCCGCGTGTCGGGGCCCCCGATGCCTCGTAGCCACAAGGAGTGTACGCCTTGCCGACAGCTGAGTCAGCCGGGCATCCCGAGGTGGTTTCAGGTACTCTACTTGTGGATTCAGTTGAAGCCCTTGTTTTGTTTGATTCTGGAGCATCCTATTCTTTTGTGTCGTCGGAGTTTGCTAGTAGAGCAAAGCTGGGAGTTCAGCGGATTTCTGAGTCTGTGCTGGTCAGTTCTCCCGGGGGTTTGATTGCTAGTTCATTGGTTTGTCCGGGTTGCACCGTTGCCATTGACGATGAGGTTTTCTTTGCCAATCTTATGGTGATTCGGTTAGCTCCTTTTGATGTCATTTTGGGCATGGACTGGTTGCATCGATCGTGCCAATATCTGTTGCTTTCGGAGGACAGTTACTTTGCAGGCCCGTCGGTGGAGTTGACCTTTCAGGGTGGAGTACCCTCTAGTTCCATCTTCGTTTTGTCCATCTTGTTTCCCAGTCGTCGTTTGAGGCATTTGGGTGTTCTTATGGCACTTACTGAAAAGCCATCTTCTTCAGTCATCATTGCGGAGATTCCTGTGGTAAAGGAGTTTGGTGATGTATTCCCCGATGATTTGCCTGGTTTGCCTCCCGTGAGAAGCGTGGAGTTTCGTATTGACCTGGTGCCTGGTACTCGACCTATTTCGATGTCTCCATACCGCTTGGCTCGTCCTTTTCAAGACGAGTTGAAGAAGCAATTGGAGGATTTGTTGGCCAAGGGTTTTATCCGGCGCAGTGTGTCGCCATGGGGAGCACCCGTCCTCTTTGTTTCGAAGAAGGATGGTAGTTGGCGCATGTGCATCGACTATCCTGCTCTCAATCAGTAACGATCAAGAACAAGTATCCGTTGCCCGCATCGAGGATCTCTTTGACCAAGCGAAGGGAGCAAAGTTGTTCTCAAGATTGATCTTGATCTGGTTATAATCAGATTCGTGTGAGGGAGCAAGATATTGAGAAGACCGCTTTCTCCACTAGGTATGGGCATTATGAATTTAAAGTTATGTCTTTTGGACTAACTAATGCGCTCTTTGTTTTTATGGAGGCGATGAGCAAGATGCTCCACAAGTATCTTGATGAGTTTGTGGTAGTGTTCATCGATGACATTCGATTTATTCTAAATCGGAGGAGGAGCATGAGCAGCATTTGAGGCTTGTCGAGTATGTTGAGGGAGAATCAATTCTTTGCTAAGTTGAAGAAATGCGAGTTCTGGATTTCAGAAGTGGGTTTTCTTGGCCACATCATCAATCCAGATGGCATATCAGTAGATCCTAGCAAGGTCTCAGCAGTTCTGGATTGGAAGAGACCTTCCAATGTGAAAGAGGTGCGCAGTTTCCTTGGGTTGGCGGGCTATTATCGGCGCTTTGTGCAAGATTTCTCCATCATTGCTAAGCCGCTTTCTGATTGACACGAAGGGTATGAAATTTCGATGGATCGCCGATTGTGGCGCAGTTTCGGCACTTTGAAGGAGAAGTTAGTGGCTGCTCCTGTTCTTACCCTTCCCAGAGCACAGGAGGCGTTTCACTTGTCTATTCGACGCTTCTCTTAGGATTGGGTTGTGTGCTCATGCAGGAGGGCAAAGTGATTGCTTATGCATCGAGGCAGTTGAAAAAGCATGAGCGAGAATTATCCCACGCATGACCTTGAGTTAGCCGCTGTGGTGTTTGCCTTGAAGATTTGGAGGCACTATTTGTATGGTGAGTCTTGTGACATCTTCACTGATCACAAGAGTCTCAAGTACATCTTCACTCAGAAAGATCTGAATTTGAGGCAGAGGAGATGGCTGGAGTTGATAAAGGATTATGACCTTACTATCCGGTATCATCAGGAAAGGCAAGCGTGGTGGCCGATGCTCTTAGTCGCAAGACAAGTGCCCCGTTGTTGATTGTCTTGTTGCTGATTTTGAGCGTCTAGGGGTCTCCCTCGCTTATGCGGGGACCGTGCAAGCTGAAACTCAATTGATTCTTGAGTCGGCGATTCCGGCGTGTCAGCGGGAGGCACGACAACATGATCGTTTGCTTCAGGTGGTGAGGAACGTCTTGAGGATGGCAAGTCGGAGACTTTACCATTGATGATGTAGGAGTTTTGAGGTTTCAGGGCCGTGCAGGCGTGCCTCGTAAATCCCAAGTGAAAGAGGACATTCTGAAAGAAGCTCATCGCACCCGTGCACGGTCCATCCTGGAGAGACCAAGATGTACAGGACTTGAAAAAGAGCTTACGGTGGAAAAGGATGAGAGTGGATATCGCCAAGTATGTGGCGTCTTGTGGGATCTGTCGGAAGATCAAAGGCTGAGCATAAGCGACCTGCCGGTCTGTTGCGACCATTGAAGATTCCCGTGTGGCCATGGGATGACATCTCCATGGATTTCGTGGTTGGCCTACCTCGTACTCCTCGAGGGAAGGATGCCGTTTGGGTTGTGGTGGACCGTCTCAGCAAGTCTGCGCATTTCATTCCTATCCGCACTACCAATTCAGCGAGCGACTTGGCTCCCATCTATGTGCGGGAGATTGTGAGACTGCATGGTGTGCCCAAGACCATTATCTCTGATCGGGATGCGAAGTTCGTTTCCAAGTTAGGAGAGTCTGCAGAGTGCTTTGGAGTGCAGCGGCCGCCTTAGTACCGCTTTTCACCCTCAGACGGATGGTCAGTCTGAGCGTACCATCCAGACGTTGGAGGACATGCTCAGGGCCTGTGTGATGGCGTGGAAGGGTAGCTGGGAAGATCACTTGCCATTGGCGAGTTTGCTTATAATAACAGCTACCATTCCGAGATCCGGCTGCTCCTTTTGAGGTACTTTATGGCCGGAAGTGCAGATCGCCACTTTGTTGGGATCTTTGTGGGAGAGAGAGCGGTGCTCGGTCCAGACCAGGTTCAGCGCAGACAATCGATCGTGTGGCACAGTGACAGAACCTTCTCGCGACAGAGCGAGCGAGAAAAGTTATGCTTTGGCGTGAGAAGGCGGGATTTAGAGTTTGAGGTGGGTGACAGTGTGCTCTTACGAGTGTCTCCTACCAAAGGTGTGGTACGCTTTGGTACCAAAGGAAAGCTTAGCCCGAGGTATGTTGGGCCATTTCCTATTTTGGCTCGAGTCGGCAAGTTAGCTTACCGTTTGGAGCTACCGGATTCGATGCAAGGAGTGCACAATGTGTTTCATGTTTCGATGCTAAGGAAGTATTTGCACGATCCGAGTTGGTGGTTCCGTTGGAACCCCTGGCGGTAGATCAGAACCTCACTTTTGAGTCCAGACCGGTGAGAGTCCTGGAGAACTCAGAGCGAGTACTGAAGAACCGGACGCTCAAATTTGTTAAAATTTTGTGGTCGCACCAAACTGAGAGGGAAGCAACTTGGGAGCTGGAGTCTCGTATGTGAGAAGTATCCGAGCTTTTAGTCTCGAGGTTTGTGTTGTGAAAAATCTGGTTATCCTTTGTTCTGCGGTTCCGTTTGGGTGCGCTCTAGATTCGAGGTCGAATCCTGTTGAAGGAGGAGAATGTGACACCACGGATTGTCCTAAACTTATAAAATGGGATTTATGAGGACCAAACATTATGAAATATGTCATTCAAGATTAAAAACATATAGTTTGGGTTTTATTTCGTTTCGGACCGTTTCGGGGTTTTTGGGCCTTTCGGGGGGTGTTTGGGCTTTGGGGAACCTTCGTGGGCCAAGTGGTGGGGATTCCTAGGCCCATGAGGGGGTGAGGAGGGGGAGGAAACCCTGCTGCCCTAGAGTCCTCCCCACCCCATGCGCCGCACCCCCCGTGCCCGCCACCACTCCCGCTCCGTCCACCACCCATCTTCCACCTCGAGATCACCACACCCATCCCAAGCACCACCACCCCAAGGTGCTGCCCCTCCCTTCTCCTACCTTGTGGGCGCACTCCAAGACCTCCTCCTCGCTGCCAAGGTGCTGTCCAAGCCATTGGAAGGAGTTGCAACGAGGAGGATCGGTGGAAACGGCGCGTGGAAGGAGATCGGGGAAGGAGCGTGAAGGTTTGATCATCGCTTGGTGATCCTCCAAGAAGGTAATGGGGAAACTCTTTGGGGTGGATCCCTTACTTCTGTAGAGGATGAATGCCATGTTTTTAGATCAAGGGAGGTACTGTTTTGGGGTAGAATCCATGAAATCTAGAGTTGTATTCACGTTCTGGTTCGGGCAGATTGGGCACCCGAGCTAGTGAAGGCGTTTTCGCAAATTTAGAGTTTGAATCTGACCGTACGGACTTCTAGGAAGTTGTAGATAATTTCATTATCTTTCCGTGCATATAAAGAAGTTGAAATTCCGCCCAGCCGTTTAGAAGTTATGCCTGTTTTACCGAGCGCTGTCAAATCTGTGACGAGATTGAGACAGTTCGTGTTCAATGTTAGATTAAACAACATTAGAGTCCGAATCAGTCTTTACCTATAACTAGAAAAAGGTGGGAAATTTCCTAAGCTACGCGAGGACGTACTCGTTTAATCAATTTGGACTTCTAGAACTCAAGTTATGATTTTTCGAAGCCGCTGTCCAGAACGGGGCAAATCTGTGATTTCGGGGTTTTGGTGTATATCGTGTATTGGGTGTAGAGGGTACTGTTTTGAGGAGTCATATTGAGTGTGTGGCACGTGTTTGCAGGTGGTGTAGGTGGTGTGCCGCCGGGAGTGCCCTCAACCTCTCATCACTCCGTTGCCCGCAATTGAAGGCAAGTGTGTTGTGTGGATTGAATGTTGTTTGTGTTGCTAGTGTTGCTTGATAATGTTTGTGATAGACCACATTGTGTCTTGCCATGAACTACATGCTATACTTGATATGTTATCACTTTGCCATGTTTTAAATATTGTCGTTGATACGATATATTCATGCCATGATTAACATGCTTGATGGTGACAAGTGGTATACATGTTATGTTGTGAATGGGCACCGTCGATGGTCGATCACGGTCCTACATGTTGAGATGCTATGTGTTGATATGCAATATTTCGATTTGTGTATATATTGCTGTCCATTGTGCATGCATAGCATAATTTTTATGGCCGGCCGGTGAGATAAGTCATAACTAATCCGGATGGGTCGGTGAGAACCGTTATGACTAGTCCGGGGCTATTCTTTTGAGTAAGACCTACATCGTGATTCCTTCACCGAGGTGATTGGAAGCGAGAGATAGGCACCCTCCATCTTCGGGATGGAAGGGGGAAAAAGGGTGCATGCCGACGGGTGTGCACTCAACCATACCGGTATGAGTTTCCAAGGAGACATGTGCATTGCATTGCATTAATGAAACATGATGATGTTTATGAGATGATTATATTGATGCTTACAAGATGAATGTGATGCTAACCATGTTGTGTTATGATGTGCTATGGGAGAGTTATGATGATGGTTTGTTGACTTAATTTTTGTTTATCCATTACGATACACTTTGCTGAGTTTTGAACTCACGCTTGTGTTATGTTTTTAGGTACCTTGAAGCGGCATGAGGGAAAAGGGGAATAATCACACATTTTCACGTAGCTCACGCAAGTGATTCCACAATGGAATTGTTTGTATTCATAATAATAAAGTAGATGCGACTTAATTCATGTTTATGGTTTAGAGGTTGCTTTATTCCTTTCAATTGTCTCATGATGACGTTGAAATGCGTAAATTGGACTTAAATGGTTTCCATGTCGTTTATTATTGTGGTTTTAGATGTTTCACATTATATCATATGTTGCTATGCTTGTATGGTTGTTTGAGATCATGAATAAACAAAGGAGATGCTGCCGAAATTTCGGGTTTTAGCATTTACCCCTTTGCTGGAATTTATGCTATAGTTGTGGTACTTAGATGGTGTTTAGCTTATGTTTGGTAGCATTCAGGCATATTTAATGCCGGGGTGTTACAGGAGTACTAGAGATGGTTCTTTTTATGCTGAGCTTGTGTTCAAAAGCTTTTGGACTGGTTTGGTTGTTTGCCATTTTAGTTGAAGAGTTTTCGGTCATGGTGTTCCATATCTTTGTGTTTGAGTTTCCTAAAACTCGTATAAATTGGTGCAAATATTTGGTTTTGGCTAATTTGTTTAGTTGGTGTTATGAGTATGGATTTACACCCCAAAAGTTTTTGAGTCGATCGCGCCCTTTCGCGTTCGCACTGAATTATCTTTGAAATTAATTTTAAAAGGAAGCAGATGGTCATAAAGGGTTGTGTTGGAAACTTTTGAGTTAAGCCCTTGATGTGTAACTCTGTTTGGCTAGAGTTGGAGTCATTTGGAAAATGTGTCTGGTAACTTGTGGTATTTAGATGTTTTTTAGCTTATGTTTGGTAGCATTCAGGCATAGTAAATGCCGGGGCATATCAATGGCACACATTAAAGCATGGCATGTGAACATATCATATATTCAAATCTCAATCTCAATCAATCAAACAAACCACAACCCGCTACCATTCCAATACACTTGCCTCAACCACGGGCGACGGATTGGCGAGATGTAGAGGGCACTCCCGAGGTCACACCACCTGCACATAGGGACCACACACTCACAATCATGTCCACAAAATAGTACGCAAACCTCATCTACCCCGACATTGCCAATTACTCGCAATAACCAAAAACAGAGGTTCTGTCCCGTCGGGACAGCAGCCTTCCAAAAGGCATAACTTGAGTTAATATGCCCGAATGCTACTGAACATAGATTAAGCAACCTCTAAATACCACAAATACAAGTAAATTACAGCAAAGGCACGAATGCTAAAAACCGAAATTTCGGCAGCATCTCCTTTGTTTTAACAAGAGTTGAAGAAACAACAATAGCATAGCAATATATGGCAATATAAGAGGCATCTAAAATAGCAGTAATTAAAGGCATGACAACAATATAAGTCTAATTCCAAGCATTCAATGTCTCCATGAGCCAAACGAACAATAAGACTGTAACACCCCGGCATCTAGTATGCATGAATGCTACCAAACGTAAGCTAAACAACATCTAAATACCATGAATTAAGGTAAATTACAACAAGGGAGTAAATGCTAAAATCCGAGATTTCGGCAGCATCTCCTTTGTTTTAACATGATTTGAAGGAGCAACAACAGTATAGCAATATATGGCAATATGAGAGACAACTAAAACCGCAATAATTAAAGACTTAACAACAATATAAGTCTAGTTTCACGCATTTAATGTCTCCAAAAGTCAAACGAACAATAAGACTCTCATTTAGCAAAGCTAAACCTTAAAGCAATAATCATCATACGCAATTTATTATCAAAGACTAAATTAATGACTTGTGGAATCAAATGAGTGAATCTACGTGCGGAAATGTGACTATTTCCCTTCCCCGCATGCCGGTCTCATGGTACCTAAAACAACAAGAAAACACAAGCGTGAGTTCAAAATTCAGCAAGTATATTGAGATGGTTCAAACAAAAACAATTACATGGCTACAACAACTCACATCATGTATATCATCTCATTCATATTCACAAATCCTTATCATCATCATTATGTATGCAATGCGATGCGATGCGATGCTCATATCTCCTTGGAAACTCATACCGGTATGGTTGAGTACACACCCGTCGGTGTGCACCCTCTGTCCCCTTCCATCCCAAAGATGGAGGGTGCCTACTCCTCGCTTCCCCACACCGCGGTGGATGGAATCACGATGTAGGACTTATTCATTGGCTCTCCGGATTAGTCATAACTTTCTCACCGACCTTCCCCGGACTAGTTATGACTTTCTCACCGCCCGGGCCATGTATCATGCCATGTATGCAAATATGCCAACATCATGAATAACTTGTACATTAACACATGGCATCATCATAGATAACTTGTACATTAACACATGGCATCATCACGAAATAAACATATTCATCATATCAATGGCAAACATTAAAGCATGGCATATGAACATATCATATATTCAAATTTCAATCTCAATCAATTAAACAAACTACAGCCCGCTACCCATTCCAATACACTTGCCTCAACCACGGGCGACGGATTGGCGAGATGTAGAGGGCACTCCCGGGGTCACACCACCTGCACATAGGTACCACACACTCACATTCATGACCACAAAACAGTTCGCAAACCCACATCTACCCCGACATTGCTATCTACTCGCAATAACCAAAAACAGAGGTTCTGTCCCGCCGGGACAACAGTCTTCCAAAAGGCATAACTCGGGTTCTAAAACTCCGAATCAATTAAACGAGTACATCCTCGCGTAGCTTAGGAAATTTCCTAACTTTTCCTAAGTATAAGGAAAGACTGATTCGGACTCTAAAGTTGTTTAATCTGCAAAATACCGAGATCTGTTCCAATCACGTCAAAGATTTTAGCAGGCTCGGTAAAACAGCCATAACTTTCAAACAGCTGATCGGAATTTAACGTTCTTTATACCCACTGAAAGGTATTGAAATTATATACAACTTCGTCAACAGGCAAACGTCCAAATTCGGAATCTAAATTGGCGAAAAACCGAACCCTAGGTCGACTGCTCATGCTATCCGAAACAGAGAACGTGACCACTTCTAGAATTCATCTAATCTACTCAATTCTAGCGCCACCAATTGATCTAAAAACATGATATTGATCCTTAGAACAGTACCTAGCCCAACCCCATGGAGTCCCATGGCCATACCTTCGCCCGACGAACGAAAAACCCACGGATCGCCTCCCGGTTCGCGCGATCTCCCTCCTCGCTCCAATTCCACCGGATCTCCTCGTCGCGGAGCTCTCCAATAGATGGATCTTCAGGTTGGAGAGGTGGAGAACTCCCCTAGGGCAGCAAGGGTGGTGGAGAGGTGAGGAGAGGGGTGGTGGTGCAAAGGGGAACAATAATGGGGGTGGCGGCTAGGGCAAAAAGGGAGAGGGAGAGGTGGGGAGAGGCTAGGGCACAAGGGGGCGCAATGGGGCAGGGGTGGGGCGCATAAAGGGGCAGGGGAAGGCCCCCAACCTGGTCTCCTACTCCTATTTGGACTCCCACTCCTTCCCACCAAAGCCCACGACCCTTTCCCTTAGGCCCAAACTCCCCTGGAAAGGCCCAAACTCCCGAAAACAGCCCGAAAACGCATGTAAACCTCATACCACATGGTTTTAACCTTCATTCCACATTTTATAATGTTCTTGCCCTCAACATTCACATTTTGTAATGCCACAATCTCTAATTTCACATTTAATAAAGTTTCGGCATTCCGTAGTGTCATAAAGACTCTCATATCGCAAAACTAAACCATAAATCAAAAAGCATCACACTTAATTTATTATCAAGACCCAATTGAATGACTATGAGAACAAATGAGTGAAGCTACGTGTAGAAGTGTGACTATTTCCCTTCCCCGCATGCCGGTCTCATGGTACCTAAAACAACAAGAAAGCACAAGCGTGAGTTCAACACTCAGCAAGTATATTGCAATGGTACAAAAGAACAATTACATGACTACAACAACTCAAATCATGTCTATCACCTTATTCATGATCACATATCATTATCATCATCATCATGTATGCAATGCGATGCGATGCACATGTCTCCTGGAAACTCATACCGGTATGGTTGAGTACACACCCGTCGGTGTGCACCCCCTCCCCCCTTCCATCCCGAAGATGGAGGTGTAACACCCCGGCATTTAATATGCCCGCATGCTACCAAACATAAGCTAAACAACATCTAAATACCAAATTTAACATAAAATTCCAGCAAAGGCTCATATGCTAAAAACCGAGATTTCGGCAGCATCTCCTTTGTTTTAACATGAATTGAAGGAGCAACAATAGTATAACACTATAAGGCAATATGAGAGACATCTAAAACAGCAATAATTAGAGTCTTAACAACAATATTAGGCTATCATCAAGCACTTAATGTCTCCAAGTGTCAAACGAACAATAAAACTCTCATAAAGCAAAGCTAAGCCTTAAATCAATGAGCATCACACACAATTTATTATCAAACTAATAGAATGACTTGTGGAATCAATATGGTGAAGCTACGTGTGGGCGTGTGACTATTTCCCTTCCCCGCATTCCGTTCTCATGGTACCTAAAACAACAAGAAAACACAAGCATGAGTTCGAAACTCAGCAAGCATATTGCAATGGACAACAAGAACAATATCATGGCAATAACGTCTCCCATCATGTATATCATCTCATTCATGAACACTTAACAATATCATCATCATTATGTATGCAATGTAATGCAATGCTCATGTCTCCTTGGAAACTCATACCGGTATGGTTGAGTACACACCCGTCGGGGTGCACCCTCTCCCCCCTTCCATCCCGAAGATGGAGGGTGCCTACTCCTCGCTTCCGTTCACCACGGTGAATGGAATCACGATGTAGGACTTACTCATTGGCTCTTCGGATTAGTCATATCTTTCTCACCGACCTTCCCGGATTAGTTATGACTTTCTCACCGTCCGGGCCATGTAACATGTCATGTATGCAATTATGCCAACATCATGTTTAACTCACATATTAACACATGGCATCATAACATAATAAACATGCTCATCATATCATTGGCAATCATAAAAGCATGGCAACTGATCATATATCAAGTAGTCAATTCCATCTATTCTCAACAAGCAACCTACAAATCACTATCCATCACAACACACTTGCCTCAACCACGGCCAACGGATTGGCGGGAAGTAGAAGGCACTCCCGGGGTCACACCACCTGCAAATAGGCATCACACACTCACAATCATGTCCACAAAACAGTATGCAAAACCTCATCTACCCCGACATTGCCAACTACTCTCAAAATCTAAAAATAGAGGTTCTGTCCCGTCGGGACAGCAGCCTTGCAAAAGGCATAACTTGAGTTCTATGACTCCGAATCAATTAAAAGAGTACATCCTCACGTAGCTTAGGAAATTTTTCAACTTTCTCTAGGTATAGGGAAAGGATGATTCGGACTCTAAAGTCATTTAATCTACAGATTACCGTGATCTGTTCCAATCACGTCATAGATTTTATCACGCTCGGTAAAACAACCAAAACTTTCAAACGGCTGGGCGGAATTTAACGTTCTTTAAAACCACTCAAAGATAATGAAATTATCTACAACTTCTTCAACATTCGTACGCACAGATTCGTATTCTAACTTGACGAAAACCCAAACCCTAGGTCGACTGCTCATGCTGTCCCAAAACAGAAACGTGGCAACATCTAGATCTAATCCAAATTACTCAAATACAGCACCACCAAATGATCTAAAAACTTGATAAACACCCTAAGAACAGTACCTAGATCAACCCCAAGGATCCCCATGATCATACCTTTGCCCGACGCACGAAAACTCCAATAGATCTCCTCGCTCCTCGCTCCTCGGATGGATCCACGAGGATGCAGGGGTGGGGAGGCCACCCTAGGACAGCAAGGGGGGTGGAGGAGAGGTGGTGGAGAGGTGGAGAGGGCAGCAAGGGGGCGCACGGCCACACAAGGGGGAGGGAGAGGGGGTGCGGCTAGGGCCAAGGGAAGGTGGGGGGCGCACAAGGGGCTTGTGGGGCGCATGAGGGGCAGGGGGGAGGCCTTTTACCAGCCCCCACAAGGAATCCTAGTCCTAAATGGACTCTTACTCCATCCCACCAAAGCCCACGACCCCCACTTTAATGCCCAAAATCCCCCGGAAAGGCCCAAAACCCTGGAAACGGCCCGGAAACGGCCCGAAAACCCGAGTCCCCAACCGTAGTGTCACATTCTAATCTCTAATTTCACATTCTAAAATGTCACACCATACCGTAGTGTCACATTCTTCCCCCCTTCAACAGGATTCGACCTCGAATCCGAAGGACGCCAAAAAACAACAACAAAGTCCCCAAGGGACAAAAGGCTTCTCTGCAGCACAAAACAACCGCACGAAACCTCAAACCGGAACAAACGACAAGCGAGTTCTCAAAACCAACACTTAACGAAAAAGTGTTGATCTAGCTTAACTAAGGGCAACCGCTCACAGTTCGACCTTCACTTCAAATCCCAAACAGAATCTGCGTTTCAGCCGCGAAGGGCTCCAACAAGCCAAAACGCTCGAATCCTCACGACAAACACTTCACACTTCTATCACAACCAACCTGACTACCTGTAATAAACTCAACATGACACAATCATGCGATTCACAATTCCTTTAACGACCTCTCTACATTCCCGAAAATTTCCATCGAGGGGAATAACTCATTAAGGCACATTTGCCTTTCCGATACACGATCATGCTAACATTCATTCCATCCTCTCCCAGGCAAGACTCAACCCAGAAACAACTAGTTAAGACAATTGCTCACGGCAGGACAATTATCACCGAACTACCGTCAACTGCACTTCCACCCATCGCTACTCTTATTAAAGGTTAACCCATACATCATCAACCTCCATCACAAACCACCCTTATACCACTAAGGTTCGACACCTAGCCCCAAGCTAGGATCGAAAAAACCTTACCAAACTACAATTGGTTCCTTTCTTAAGAGGGTCTCGCCCTCACACAAAAACACTTAGCTATCAAGCCCAAGTGTACACACGACAACTCAAACCCAAAGCGTTAACAACCATTTTGAAAAGGATTCGACAACAACCAGAGAGTATTCATTTTAATTTCCTAAGCAAAAACGCAAAGGAAACACAAATCCCTTCACCACAACCAACACCAGAAATTCTTCATTGTTTCTTTTCATACTAGAAAGCAAGGGAAATCTCGTTTCATGACATAAATGCACACTCTTCAGGAGCACTCCGGATTAGTCATATCTCCATATATGACTTTCTCACCGACCTGGCTCGACGACTCTTTTATCATTTAACATGTAAAAACGATGTCATGATTACTTTTCACCATTCCTTCATCATGTAACCACACTACCGAAAAGTCATTCACATGACGACTTCTCCCTCGGTATCACATGAATAAATCTCGAATAACATCAAGAGTTGCGCTAAATCATATAGACTATGACAGCAACATCATTGACTGTAAAACACCACGTCGTAAAAGAACCCACATCAATTGAAAGCTAAACTTGCACAACATTGCATTTCCTCTAAATTCAACATTTTGGAAGAGAACATCAAAATTTCAAGTCGAGCATCTGCTCCCACAACCATCACAACTTCCTCAAGGAGAGGGAAACTCATTCCCAAAAGGGGAACACCTCACTAACAAAATCACTTTGTAAAACTTTCATAAAGTCCACCTTTTTGAAGCACTCGCAAACATCACACACACTTTTCAAAACAACTCCAACTCTAGCCCAAAAGAGTTACAAATTAAATCTCAAGAGTTTCCAACACAACCCACTAAGTCCATCTGTTTCCTTTAAAATTTATTCCAAAGATAATTCAGTGTGGATGCGAAGGAGCGCGATCCACTCAAAAAAAATTTGGGGTGTAAATCCATACTCATAGCACCGACTAAATAAGTTAGCCAAAACCAAATATTTCCACCAATTTCTACGAGTTTTAGGGAAACTCTGAAACACAGCATATGGAACACCTTGACCGAAAACCCCTCAACCAAAATTGCAAAAAACCAAACCAGTCCAAAAGCTTTTAAACACAAGCTCAGCATAAAAAGAACCATCTCTAGTACTCCACTACGCTTTCTATTAAAAGACTTCAATAATTACTATCTACTCCCTGAGGAGCCCCAACACAATACAACCAAAAGCTTCACAACAAATTCTTTCTCTTATTATCTTCCCCAATACTTATAAATAAAGGTTTATGATGCTTACTAAAAGACATCCCACGAAGACTAAGCCAACAAGATCCCCATTGACCAACATAACAAATAACATCATATTCTAGATTTGAAACAAGTGCTCCAACAAAACTTTCAGCGGGATCAACCAATAACTTTCATACCACCAATATGTAAACGTCTCGACAACCGAAACTTATTCAGTTAACAAGCGACTTCAACAAGTAAATATTATCTCCACAAGACAAGGTTCGTAAATACGATTCTACGACATACATTCATTAAGGATGAAATTGTACATCATGTTAATTATCCAAAGCTCATTCCATTGCAACATGTTAAAATTTTCCTCTATTTTAACCATGATTCTCAACAAGTAATCTAAAAAATTACCACCACTACTAGATTATTAATAACAACCAACGAGCATAATCATCAAACGACAACATTACTTTTAGCTACCCTATAGACAGGTTACAACAAAATTGTCACTACACAACATACTCCAACTATTAAATTAAATTTAATAAGTTAGACCAGCACGAAGTTCTTGCAATATCATCAAACTACAAAACCCATATCTTTCCAATTGGCCTCGACACTAGCATTTTAGGAACACGACTGCATACTTCCAACCATACTAATAATTTGCAACAACATAAATAGCAACTCTAATCAACTTCTAAATTAAAGCCACTAGTCAACCTGATTAAATTTCTCTATTAATCCATTAGATTAGAGCATCTTTAAACAACCAGCAAAGTTTCTTTAACAATAACAGCAGTCTACATCATCTTAATGTTTTAACTATGCACCAGGGTTTAAAACTTTTAAACATTATCGGGGGTCATAAGCACTTTTATAACAAAGCAACAGATTCTAAGCATGTACATTAACACATTTAATCATTCTCGCTAAGAGTAAACTACAACACTAGTAGTCTATTTATTCTCAAGCTAGAGATATTAATCACATTGAATTGATTCAACTCAAAATTTAACTTAGCCACACATCAATCCATAAACCACATTGTTACCTACTACATAACATGCTAAACATCAATTCTTACTAGGGACAAACGATTTCAATCAAAAGACTACTTACTTTGTTTGCAGCATTTTAGTTTTAAAACTCATCCCAAATTCATAAGGAAACTTGACTCTCAAAATTGCAATGAGACAAACCCAAACTTGGTCATGCAAAAGGAATTCTCCAAAACACTTTTCAATCTCAAAGACTCCCACAGGAGGGAACCAAGCGATCAAATAAACCTTTGCAATTAAAACCTTAACACCAAACCCCAAACTTTCACGAAACAAGAAGGGTTTTTTTCAAACATGATTTCTTAAACTAGTAAAATAACGAAATCAAACACCACGAACTACTACAAAGCCACAGAACTTCAGCCCTGACAGCCAGGTCTGGCACAACTCCGCAATAACTCCTTTAACCTCAGAGAAAGACAAACACAGGGATAAATTGAATGCTTGTTCCCCATAATGCAATCAACATGCATCAAAACTGGAAAGGCGCTCAAAAGAAGCGCAACAGTAGTCTCCTCTTCTTCGTCTTCAACCAAGGAAGACAAAACCACACACCGCATACGGAACGATCCGCGAAAACCCAACACTTTTCATTTGATTCAAATCTACTAAAGCCAAGAAAATCAACGAACACCGACCGACAGAACGGCAAAGAACACACGAAGGAAACAACCATTAACTCTTCTATTTGACTCCAGTCAACTACCCGATCAACGACAGAAAGGATAAGCACTCTTCTCCTACAGGGGTCAATAGTTCTTCGGTGATGGCGCAAACCGGCCACACCGTCAAACCTCACCCTTACTATGAAATAAGAGAGGTGACCGAAACCCTTCGGCACCAAAACCCCACTTTTACCACCACAACAGGAATAATTCAATCATTTATCTCATAGACATAGCAACGTACTATATCAAATATAGCATTTAGCAACAAGACTTAAATACAACATTTAAGCATAAACAACGATACCCATACCCTTCCTACTGTTCATCCATGTGTGTCAAATTTTAGATTAGTTATACCACTTTTGCAAGTTTTAACGTTGCTATCCTATGACAAAATTTTAGTAAAAACCTAAGCCATGTTTCTAAGTTATTCCACATCACATTTTAGTTGTACCCTATAGCATGACACTAAAAATACACATTCCAAGGACCTACAGCCCGCTCTGATACCAACTGTAACACCCCGGCATTTAATATGCCCGAATGCTACCAAACATAAGCTAAACAACATCTAAATACCACATTTAACATAAAATTCCAGCAAAGGCTCATATGCTAAAAACCGAGATTTCGGCAGCATCTCCTTTAATTTAACATGAATTGAAGGAGCAACAACAGTATAACACTATAAGGCAATATGAGAGACATCTAAAACAGCAATAATTAGAGTCTTAACGACAATATAAGACTATCATCAAGCACTTAATGTCTCCAAGTGTCAAACGAACAATAAAACTCTCATAAAGCAAAGCTAAGCCTTAAAACAATGAGCATCACACACAATTTATTATCAAACTAATAGAATGACTTGTGGAATCAATATGGTGAAGCTACATGTGGGCGTGTGACTATTTCCCTTCCCCGCATGCCGTTCTCATGGTACCTAAAACAAAAAGAAAACACAAGCGTGACTTCGAAACTCAGCAAGCATATTGCAATGGAGAACAAGAACACTATCATGGCAATAACGTCTCCCATCATGTATATCATCTCATTCATGAACACTTAACAATATCATCATCATTATGTATGCAATGTAATGCAATGCTCATGTCTCCTTGGAAACTCATACCGGTATGGTTGAGTACACACCCGTCGGTGTGCACCCTCTCCCCCCTTCCATCCCGAAGATGGAGGGTGCCTACTCCTCGCTTCCAAACACCACGTGGATGGAATCATGATGTAGGACTTACTCAATGGCTCTCTGGATTAGTCATAACTTTCTCACCGACCTTCCCCGGACTAGTTATGACTTTCTCAGCGCCCGGGCCATGTAACATGCCATGTATGCAATTATGCCAACATCATATTTAACTCGTACATTAACACATGGAATCATAACATAATAAACATGCTTATCATATCATTGGCAATAATTAAAGCATGGCAAGTGATCATATATCATGTAGTCAATTCCATCTATTCTCAACAAGCAACCTACAAATCGGTATCCATTACAACACACTTGCCTCAACCACGGGCAACGGATTGGCGGGAAGTAGAAGGCACTCCCGGGGTCGCACCACCTGCACATAGGAATCACACACTCACAATCATGTCCACAAAACAGTACGCAAACCCTCATCTACCCCGACATTGCCAACTACTCGCAAAACCGAAAAATAGAGGTTCTGTCCCGTCGGGACAGCAGCATTGCAAAAGGCATAACTTGAGTTCTGGGACTCCAAATCAATTAAACGAGTACATCCTCGCGTAGCTTCGAAAATTTCCGAACTTTCTCTAGGTATAGGGAAAGAATGATTCGGACTCCAAAGTCGTTTAATCTACAGATTACCGTGATCTGTTCCAATAACGTCACAGATTTTATCACGCTCGGTAAAATAGCCATAACTTTCAAACGGCTGGGCAGAATTTAACGTTCTTTATACCCACTGAAACATACTGAAATTATCTACAACTTCTTCATTGACGAAAACGCAAACCCTAGGTCGACTGCTCATGCTGTCCCAAAACAGAAACGTGGCAACATCTAGATCTAATCCAAATTACTCAAATCCAGCACCACCAATTGATCTAAAAACTTGATAAACACCCTAAGAACAGTACCTAGATCAACCCCAAGGATCCCCATGATCATACCTTTGCCCGATGCACGAAAACTCCAACAGATCTCCTCGCTCCTCGCTCCACGCTCCTCGCTCCTCTGATGGATCCACGAGGATGCAGGGGTGGGGAGGCCACCCTAGGACAGCAAGGGGGGTGGAGGAGAGGTGGTGGAGAGGTGGAGAGGGCAGCAAGGGGGCGCACGGCCACACAAGGGGGAGGGAGAGGGGGTTGAGGCTAGGGCCAAGGGAAGGTGGGGGGGCGCACAAGGGGCTTGTGGGGTGCATGAGGGGCAGGGGGAGGCCTTTTACCAGGCCCCACAAGGAATCCTAGTCCTAAATGGACTCTTACTCCATCCCACCAAAGCCCACAACACCCTTTTTAAGGCCCAAAATCCCCAGGAAAGGCCCAAAACCCCGGAAACGGCCCGAAAACTGTGACACTACGAAATGGTGTGACATTATAAAATGTGAATTGGGAGATTTAAAACTTTACGGTATGAAATTTAATCGTGTTTCCGGGCCGATTTCGGGAGTTTGGGCCTTTCCAGGGCGAATTGGGCCTTTGGGGGGAACCCACTTGGGCCAAAGGGGGAGTTATTAGCCCATGTGGGGGAGGGGGGCAGCAAACACCTGCCCATGCGCCCCCTCCCCATGCCCTAGGGCGCCCCACCCCCTTGCTCTCCTCCCCAAGCCGCCGCCCCACTCCCTCCCCTCCTAGCTGCCCCATCTCCTTCCCCTTGTGGCGCCTCCACCTTTAGCCAAAGACCTTGGCTGTGATCCAACCCCTCCCCTCGCTGCCACGACACGTCTACGTGCTGCGCTCGCTGTTTGGAAGAACCGCGACGAGGGATCCCGAAGGATTTGGCGCGTGGGAGCGAGATCGGTTGATCGAGAGACATTATTCGTGTTCGTCGTTCGTCGGACTAAGGTATGTCCATGGGGAAACCTTGGGGAAGGCCTAGGTGCTGTTCTCATGGTAGATTTGGAGTTTTTAGATCAAGAGGACGTGCTGCCATGGAGTAGATCTGAAAAGAACTAGAGTTCGTATTGTACTCAGTTTCGGGCAGATTTGGAGTCCGTTTTAGGGGATGCGATTTCGCAATTTTAGAGTCGGAATTTGGCCGACCTCCTGTTGAAGAAGTTGTAGGTATCGTCAAGACCTATTTTGTGTATTTGTTTGAGAATTTTTGGAGTTACAGTCTGAAAGTTATGGCCGTTTTGGTGGGCGCTGTCCAATCTGTGTCGAGGTTGGGACAGTCTGTGTTCAACATTAGATTAAACTAATTTAGACTTCGAATCTGACCGTACGAACTTCTAGGAAGTTGTAGACAATTTCAATACCTTTCAGTGTATATAAAGAAATTGAAATTCCGCCCAGCCGTTTGGAAGTTATGGCCGTTTTACCGAGCGCTGTCAAATCTGTGACGAGATTGAGACAGTTCGTGTTCAACGATAGATTAAACAACATTAGAGTCCGAATCAGTCTTTCCCTATAACTAGAAAAAGTTGTGAAATTTCCTAAGCTACGCGAGGGTGTACTCTTTTATTCAATTTGAAGTCCTAGAACAGAAGTTATGCCCATTGGAAGGCTGCTGTCCCGAAGGGACAGATTTGCCGTTTTCTGATTTTAGGAGTTGTAAGCGAAGTCGGGGTAGTGGGATTTATGTGTGCTGTTTTGTGGACTCGATTTGAGTGTATGGCACGTGTTTGCAGGTGGTGTGCCTCCAGGAGTGCCCTCAACCTGTCGTCACTCCGTTGCCGTGGTTGAAGGCAAGTGTGTTGTAATGAATAGCGGATTGTAGGTTGTTTGTTGAGATTAGATGAAGGATTGAATACTTGCTATGATCACTTGCCATGCTTGCTGATTTCCAATGATATGTTGAGTATGATTATCATGATATGATGCTATTTGTTTATGTTTATCATGATACGATGCCATGTGTCTATATTTGTCATGATATGATGCCATGTGTTTATGTGTACCATGATATGATGCCATATGTTTATGTACAAATGAGATATGTTAATTGGCATAGTTGCATGCATGGCATGAGATAGGGCGAGGGCGGTGAGAAAGTCATAACTAGTCCGGCAAGGTCGGTGAGAAAGTTATGACTAGTCCGGAACACCATTGAGTAAGACCTATATCGTGATTCCATCCACGTGGTGAATGGAAGCGAGGAGTAGGCACCCTCCATCTTCGGGATGGAAGGTGGAAAAGGGTGCACACCGACGGGTGTGTACTCAACCATACCGGTATGAGTATTCCAGGAGACATGTGCATTGCATTGCATGAATGAAATACATAAATGAAGATGTTTATGAGATGATGATGAGAGTACTCATGAGATGCTCATGAGATGAATATCATGTTGTTTTAAGGGATGTATATAATGTTAAATATGATGTGTTGTGATATAACTGTGGAGACTGGGATGATGATTTGTTGTCTTGATCCTTTTTGTTCCATTACAATACACTTTGCTGAGTTATAAACTCACGCTTGTGTTTTATGTTGTTTGTTTATTTAGGTACAATGAAATCGGCGCGCGGGAAGGGAATTTAGCTACACTTCCTCACGTAGCACTCATAATCTAGATAATTCACTCATTTCTATGGAAACATGGCAATAAGTTATGTTGATTTTGGTGTATGGATATTATGTGTGTTGGTTTCCCTCATGTGTGCCATGTGGGTCTTGGAGCGATTTACTTTATCATCCTAGTCTTAATTGATGCTTATTCCATGATTATCATTGCTTGTTGTTATTCTAGTTGATGCTCATCTATTGTTGTCGATGCATATTGATATCCTGATTGAGATATATATTGATATGATATTGTGATGCTCAAATTTATGCTAAAACAAAGGAGATGCTGCCAAAATTTTCCATTTAATCATGGTATTAATTGTTGTATGGTCTTTGTTGGTGACATTCTGGGCTTAGTAGAAGCTGGGGTGTTACAGTTGGTATCAGAGCGGGCTGTAGGTCCTTGGAATGTGAATTTCTAGTGACATGCTATAGGGTACAACTAAAATGTGATGTGGAATAAATTAGAAACATAGCTTAGGTCTTAACTAAAATTTTGTTATAGGATAGCAACATTAAAACTTGCAAAAGTGGTATAACTAATCTAAAATTTGACACACAATGGATGCACAGTAGGAAAAGGGTATGGGTATCGTTTCCTTACGCTTAAATATTGTATTTAAGCCTTGTTGCTAAATGCTATATTTGATATAGTACATTGCTATGTCTATGAGATAAATGATTGAATTATTCCTGTTGTGGTGATAAAAGTGGGGTTGTGGTACCGAAGGTTTTCGGTCACCTTTTTGTTTATAGTAAGGTTCTGGTTTGACGGTATGGTCGATTAAAGCCATCACCGAAGAACTATTAACCCTTGTGGGGAAAGAATGCTTACCCTTTCTGTCGTAGATCGGGTAGTTGATTGGTGTCAAAAAGAAGAGCCAATGGTGGATTCCTTCGTATGTTTTTTTTCACCGTTCTGACGGTCAGTGTTGGTTTGTCTTCTTTGTGTTTAGTCGATTGAAATCAAAAGAAAAGTGTTTGGTCTTGGATTTTCGTGGATCGATTCACAGGCAGTTTGTGGTTTTGTCTTCTTTGATTGAAGACGAAGAAGAAGAGTTTTGTGTGCGTGTCGTTTGGTAGCAACTTTTGGCTTTGACGTCGGTTTTGTCGGTTGCCTTGCAAAGAAAAGTATCGTTTTGTTCTTGCGTGTCTTACTCTGAGTTTAAAAGAGGTTCTTGAAGTTGTGTGCAAAAATTTAAGATGTGTCGATTTATGTTTTGTGCCTTTGACCGCAAAGGTTTCTTGATCGCTTGGTTCCCTCCTATGAGAGTCTTTAAGATCGAAATGTGTTTTGGAGGTCTTTTGCATGGTCAAGTGTGAGTCATGCCCCATTGCAATTTATGTGAGACAAGTTTCTTTGTGAATCTTGGTTGAGTTTTAAAAGAAAATGCTGTAATCAGAGTAAGTAGTCTTTTGACTGAAGTTATTTGTTAATAGTGAGAATTGTTGTTTAGCATGTTAAGTGGTGTGTAATAATGTGGTTTATGGAAATGATGTACTCCTAGGTTAAATTGTGAGTTGAATCAATCCAATGTGGTTGTTATCTTAAGCTTAAGATTAAATAAACGTCTTGAATTGTAGATTAGTCTCAGAGCGAGAATGACTAAAGGTGTCAATGTGCATGCTTAGAATCTATTGCTTTGTTTTAAATGCACATGACCATTGACAATGTCTCAAATCAGAAAATCTTGTTGCTTGTGATTGGGATATCGAGATGATGTAGACTATTAACATTGTTATAGAAACCTGGTTGGTTGTTTAAAGCTGGTTTAAAGCTGTTGTAACTTAATATGTTAGTACAGAAATTTAACTGCGCTGGTTGGTGACCTTAACTTGTAAGTTGAATAGAATTGTTATTCATGTTGTTGCAAATTTTTAGTATAGTTGGAAGTACACAGTTGTGTTCTTGAAATGCTAATACAATTGTCATTTGGGAAGACATAGATATGTTATGTGATGATGTTGTTAAGAGCGTTGGATGGTCTAACTCATTAAATTTATTTTAATAGTTGGAGAATATTGTGTAGTGGCAACTTTATTATAACCTATGGATAGGGTAACTAAAAGCAATGCGGTTGTCTTTAGGATTATGCAAATTATTGATATCAATGACTGAGTAGTGGTAGTAACTGTTTAAATTACTTGTTGAAAAATCATGGTTAAAAAATGGGGGGAAACGTAACATGTTGAGATGGAGTGAATCTTGGACAATTAACCTGATGTAGGATTTTATTCTTAATGAATGTATGTTGTAAAATTCTACTTACGAATTTTGTCTTGTAGAGATAATATTTACTTGTTGAAGTCATTGATTAACTGAATAAGTTTCGATTGTCGAAAAGCTGACGTACGGATATTATACAATTGATAGGTTGATCATGCTTAAGTATCTGTTGAAGTATTATGTTTAAAAGTGAGAAAATGATGTTATATGATGGGTTTGTCTGTGGGGATCAGGATGAGGTAAATCCTGGTTGGGTGTATTTTTGATAAGCATCATAAACCCTTATGAAAAGTGTTGGGAATGGTAACTAGAGGAAGAATTTATTGTGAAGTTTCTGATTTAATTATGTTGGGGCTTCTCAGGAAGTAGATAGTAATTATTGAAGTCTTTTAATGGAAAGCATAGTGGAGTACTAGAGATTGTTCTTTTTATGCTGAGCTTGTGTTTAAAAGCTTTTGGACTGGTTTGGTTGTTTGCCATTTTTGGTTGAAGAGTTTTCGGTCCAGGTGTTCCATATGCTGTGTTTCAGAGTTTCCCCAAAAACTCGTAGCGTGTGGTATCGATATTTGGATTTGGCTAATTTGTTTAGTCGGTGCTATGAGTATGGATTTACACCCCAAAAGTTTTTGAGTGGATCGCGCCCTTTCGCGTTCGCACTGAATTATCTCTGGAATTAATTTTAAAAAGGAAGCAGATGGTCATAACGGGTTGTGTTGGAAAACTTTTTGAGTCAAGCATTTAATTTGTAACTTTATTTGACTAGAGTTGAATTTATTCGGAAAGTGTGTGTGGTGTTGTGAGTGCTTCACAAAGTGGATTTCATGAATGTTTCATAAGTGATTTTGTTGGTGAAGTGTTTCCTTTTGAAATGAGTTTCCCATTCTCTCTGAGAAAATTTGTGGTGGTTGTGTGTGCAGATGTTTGACTTTGGAGTCGATGTTCTTTTCCAAAATGCTGATTTTGGTTAAAATGCGAGGTTTTGCAAGTTTAGCTTTCAAGTAATGGAGGGTTCTGTTATGATGTGGTGTTTTCCTGCTAACGGTTTGCAGTCATGGTCTATCTGAATTTCTGCAACCTTCGATGTTAATGGTGTTTCAATTCTTTGATACCGAAGAAGTCGTTTGGTGAATGACTATTCGGTATTGGTTGTTACATGATGAATGAATGGTGGAAAGGGAAACATGACATCGTTTATCGATGTTTAATGATAAAGGAGCCGTTGAGCCAGGTCGGTGAGAAAGTCATATATGGATACATGACTAATCCGGAGTGCTCTTGAAAAGTTTGCATTCATGTTATGAATCGAGATGTCCATTTCTTTCTAGTATGAGAAGAAAGAATAAAGGATTTCTGGTATGATGGTTGTGATGAAGGAGATTTGTGTTTCCTTTGCATCATGGTTTAGAAAGTTAAACTGAATGCTCTTTGGTTGTTGTCGAATCCTTTCCAAAGTGATTGTAGTGCATTGGATTCAAGGTTAAGCATGGGGACCAATTGGGTTCATGGTTTGTGGTTGAGTTTATCCAATCGTTGTGTCCTTGTTTTAGTCCTTGGGTGGAAAGCTTGAGGGCGAGACCCGCTTGGATGAGAAATCCAGTTTGGGTTGTTATCGACCTAAGCATTAGGTGTTGTTAGTAGTGGATCGTAAATGGTTTAAAGGTGATGAGTAAAGGAAGGTTGAGTTTGACTCAATTCAAACCTTCTTGGAGAATTGTGCCGTTGATGTGTTCCTCGATAGGGTTGATTAAGTACTAGTGGACCACTTGGTGGTTGCTAGTAATTGCTTTCCTTTTTCGAAGTGCATTGGATCTTTTGTCGCTGATCTATGATCGAGTTGAGTCAATCAGCAGCATTTTTGTTCGGTTGTTACTGTTCTTGCGGGTTTTAAGAACTTTGGGTTTTAAACCCCGTTTGTTCAAACAGTGGGTTGTCTTGGAGTGTAGTGTCTCTCTTGGCTCGCGTCGTCTTGATTACGGCGAACCATAGTAGAGAGGATGAGGTGTGAAAACACTTTTGTGCGTGGGAGCTGAAGAGGGTTCTAGCGGTTGAAGCCGTGTTCTTCTGGAGAGTAGCATTGCTTAAGGGATCAGGCACTTTAGTGCCAAGGAATGTATCGAATGAGGAGTGTGAGACCGTTTACTTTCGTGGTCTTTTTGGCAATTGAGGTGAAGGAGGAACCGTGCAAGGTTGCACTTTGTTGAGCTAAATCAACATTTCCTCGCCAAGGGTTGGTTTTGAGAACTCGTTTGTCGTTTGTTTCCGGTTCTAGCCGTTGTGCGAATGTTTTGTGCTGCAGAGAAGCCTTTTATCCCTTGGGGACTTTGTTGTTGATTTTGGCGTCCTTCGGATTCGAGGTCGAATCCTGTTGAAGGGGGGAAGAATGTGACACTACGAAATGGTGTGACATTATAAAATGTGAATTGGGAGATTTAAAACTTTACGGTATGCAATTTAATCGCGTTTCCGGGCCGATTTCGGGAGTTTGGGCCTTTCCGGGGCGAATTGGGCCTTTGGGGGGAACCCACTTGGGCCAAAGGGGGAGTTATTAGCCCATGTGGGGGAGGGGGGCAGCAAACACCTGCCCATGCGCCCCCTCCCCATGCCCTAGGGCGCCCCACCCCCTTGCTCTCCTCCCCAAGCCGCCGCCCCACTCCCTCCCCTCCTAGCTGCCCCATCTCCTTCCCCTTGTGGCGCCTCCACCTTTAGCCAAAGACCTTGGCTGTGATCCAACCCCTCCCCTCGCTGCCATGACACGTCTACGTGCTGCCCTCGCTGTTTGGAAGAACCGCGACGAGGGATCCCGAAGGATTTGGCGCGTGGGAGCGAGATCGGGTGATCGAGAGACATTCTTCGTGTTCGTCGTTTGTCGGACTAAGGTATGTCCATGGGGAAACCTTGGGGAAGGTCTAGGTGCTGTTCTCATGGTAGATTTGGAGTTTTTAGATCAAGAGGACGTGCTGCCATGGAGTAGATCTGAAAAGAACTAGAGTTCGTATTGTACTCAGTTTCGGGCAGATTTGGAGTTCGTTTTAGGGGGTGCGATTTCGCAATTTTAGATTCGGAATTTGGCCGACCTCTTGTTGAAGAAGTTGTAGGTATCGTCAAGACCTATTTTGTGTATTTTTTGGAGAATTTTTGGAGTTACGGTCTGAAAGTTATGGCCGTTTTGGTGGGCGCTGTCCAATCTGTGTCGAGGTTGGGACAGTCTGTGTTCAACATTAGATTAAACTAATTTAGATTTCGAATCTGACCGTACGGACTTCTAGGAAGTTGTAGATAATTTCAATACCTTTCTGTGCATATAAAGAAATTGAAATTCCGCTTAGCCGTTTGGAAGTTATGGCCGTTTTACCGAGCGCTGTCAAATCTGTGACGAGATTGAGACAGTTTGTGTTGAACGTTAGATTAAGCAACATTAGAATCCGAATCAGTCTTTCCCTATAACTAGAAAAAGTTGGGAAATTTCCTAAGCTACGCGAGGGTGTACTAGTTTATTCAATTTGGAGTCCTAGAACAGAAGTTATGCCCATTGGAATGTTGTTGTCCCGAAGGGACAGATTTGCCGTTTTCTGATTTTAGGAGTTGTAAGCGAAGTCGGGGTAGTGGGATTTATGTGTGCTGTTTTGTGGACTCGATTTGAGTGTATGGCACGTGTTTGCAGGTGGTGTGCCTCCAGGAGTGCCCTCAACCTCTCGTCACTCCGTTGCCGTGGTTGAAGGCAAGTGTGTTGTAATGAATAGCGGATTGTACGTTGTTTGTTGAGATTAGATGAAGGATTGAATACTTGCTATGATCACTTGCCATGCTTGCTGATTTCCAATGATATGTTGAGTGTGATTATCATGATATGATGCTATTTGTTTATGTTTATCATGATACGATGCCATGTGTCTATATTTGTCATGATATGATGCCATGTGTTTATGTGTACCATGATATGATGCCATATGTTTATGTACAAATGAGATATGATAATTGGCATAGTTGCATGCATGGCATGAGATAGGGCGACGGCGGTGAGAAAGTCATAACTAGTCCGGCAAGGTCGGTGAGAAAGTTATGACTAGTCCGGAATGCCATTGAGTAAGACCTATATCGTGATTCCATCCACGTGGTGAATGGAAGCGAGGAGTAGGCACCCTCCATCTTCGGGATGGAAGGGGGAAAAGGGTGCACACCGACGGGTGTGTACTCAACCATACCGGTATGAGTATTCCAGGAGACATGTGCATTGCATTGCATGAATGAAATACATAAATGAAGATGTTTATGAGATGATGATGAGAGTACTCATGAGATGCTCATGAGATGAATATCATGTTGTTTTAAAGGATGTATATAATGTTAAATATGATGTGTTGTGATATAACTGTGGAGACTGGGATGATGGTTTGTTGTCTTGATCCTTGTTGTTCCATTACAATACACTTTGCTGAGTTATAAACTCACGCTTGTGTTTTATGTTGTTTGTTTATTTAGGTACAATGAAATCGCGCGAGGAAGGGAATTTAGCTACACTTCCTCACGTAGCACTCATAATCTAGATAATTCACCCATTTCTATGGAAACATGGCAATAAGTTATGTTGATTTTGGTGTATGGATATTATGTGTGTTGGTTTCCCTCATGTGTGCCATGTGGGTCTTGGAGCGATTTACTTTATCATCCTAGTCTTAATTGATGCTTATTCCATGATTATCATTGCTTTTTATTATTCTAGTTGATGCTCATCTATTGTTGTCGATGCATATTGATATCCTGATTGAGATATATATTGATATGATATTGTGATGCTCAAATTTATGCTAAAACAAAGGAGATGCTGCCGAAATTTTCCATTTAATCATGGTATTAATTGTTGTATGGTCTTTGTTGGTGACATTCTGGGCTTAGTAGAAGCTGGGGTGTTACAAAAACGTTATTAACCTCCAAACCCTATGGTTTTAACCTTATTTCCACATCTCATACTGTTTTTGACCTTATCATGCATGTTAAATAAGGTTACGACACTCCGTGGTGTCACAACACTTCAAAAGGCCCAAAAACGCGAGTAAACCTCAAACCGAAAGGTTTTAATCTCTAATTTCACATTCTAAAATGTCACACCATACCGTAGTTTCACATTCTTCACCCCTTCAACAGGATTCGACCTCGAATCCGAAGGACGCAAAAAAACAACAACAAAGTCCCCAAGGGACAAAGGCTTCTCTGCAGCACAAAACAACCGCACGAAACCTCAAACCGGAACAAACGACAAGCGAGTTCTCAAAACCAACACAACGAAAAAGTGTTGATCTAGCTCAACTAAGGGTAACCGCTCACAGTTCGACCTTCACTTCAAATCCCAAACAGAATCTGCGTTTCAACCGCGAAGGGCTCCAACAACCCAAAATGCTCGAATCCTCACGACAAACACTTCACACTTCTATCACAACCAACCTGACTACACACTGTAATAAACTCAACATGACACAATCAAGCGACTCACAATTCCTTTAACGACCTCTCTACATTCCCAAAAATTTCCATCGAGGGGAATAACTCATTAAGGCACACTTGCCTTTCTGATACACGATCATTCTAACATTCATTCCATCCTCTCCCAGGCAAGACTCAACCCAGAAACAACTAGTTAAGACAATTGCTCACGGCAGGAAAATTATCACCGAACTACCGTCAACTTCACTTCCACCCATCGCTACTCTTATTAAAGGTTAACCCATACATCATCAACCTCCATCACAAACCACCCTTATACCACTAAGGTTCGACACCTAGCCCCAAGCTAGGATCGAAAATGTGACACCACGGATTGTCCTAAACTTATAAAATGAGATCAAAACAATATGAATTATGGTATGGGAGGTTAAAACCATATGGTATGAGGTTTTAACGAGTTTCGGGCTGTTTTCGGGTTTTTTTGGGCCGCTCCGGGGATGTTTTGGGCTTGGGGGAACTTGGTGGGCCGAGTGGTGGGACTCCCTTGGCCCATGTGGGGGTGTGGAGGGGGAGCTAACCCTGCTGCCCTAGCCATCCCCCTCCCCCTTGCACCGCACCACCCCTCTCCCTCTCCCATCTCCCCTCTCCTCTCTAGCTTCCCCTCCTCCCTCTAGTCCTCATCCTCCTCCTCCACCTCAAGCAGCACCCCCCTCCTCCTTGCACCCCCAAGGACGCCTCCTCGCTGCCACGACTCGCCCCGCTGCTGCCCTTGCTGTGGAGGAGCTCCGCGACGAGTGGATTGGACGGGATCGGCGCGTGCGAGGAAAAACGGGGGAAGAACGCGAAGATTCGGCCGTCGATTCGTGATTCTCCAAGAAGGTAATGGGGGAATCTTTTGGGGTAGACCTCTTGCTGCTGTAGAGGGTGAATACCATGTTTTTAGATCAAGGGAGGTGCTGCCATGGGGTAGGATTGATGAAAACTAGAGGTGTATTCACGTTCTGGTTCGGGCAGATTGGGAACCCGAGTTAGGGCAGGCGATTTCACAATTTTAGAGTCTGAATCTGGACGACCGCCTGTTGAAGAAGTTGTAGGTATCGTCAAGACCTATTTTTTGTATTTTTTTGAGAATTTTTAGAGTTAATGTCTGGAAGATATGGCCGTTTTACCGAGCGCTGTCCAATTTGTGACGAGATTGGGACAGTCTGTGTTCAACATTAGATTAAACAATTTTAGAAGCTGATTTGGCTTTTCCCCATACTTAGAAAAACCTAGGAAATTTCCTAAGCTTCGCGATGGTGTACTTGTTTAATCAATTTGGAGTTTTAGAACAGAAGTTATGCCCTTTGGAAGGCTGCTGTCCCGAAGGGACAGATTTGCTGTTTTCTGATTTTAGGAGTTGTAAGCGAAGTCGGGGTAGTGGGATGTATGTGTACTGTTTTTTGGGCTTGATTTGAGTGTGTGGCACGTGTTTGCAGGTGGTGTGCCTCCGGGAGTGCCCTCAACCTCTCGGCACTCCGTTGCCCGCAATTGAAGGCAAGTGTGTTGTGTGGATTGTATGCTATATGTGTTGCTAGTTGTGCTAAATAGTATTTGGAATAGATAACATGTTGTCTTGCCATGAATTACATGTATTGCTTGATATGAAGCCATTATGCCATGATTTAAATGTACTTATTGTTGATAAGTGGATTACATGCCATGTGATGATATGCAATACTCCTATATATGTGTACGTTGTTGTCCATTTTGCATACATGGCATATTTTCATGGGCGACCGGTGAGATAAGTCATAACTATTCCGGGAGGGTCGGTGAGAACCGTTATGACTAGTCCGGGGCTATTCTTGAGTAAGTCCTACATCGTGATTCCATTCACCGTGGTGAATGGAAGCGAGTGATAGGCACCCTCCATCTTCGGGATGGAAGGGGGAAAAGGGTGCATGCCGACGGGTGTGCACTCCACCATACCGGTATGAGTTTCCAAGGAGACATGTGCATTGCATTGCATTAATGAAATATGTATATGATGATGTTTATGAGATGACGATGTGAATACTTATGAGTTGTTCACGAGATGAGTACGTGGATGCTTAAAAGATGTTTGGAATGCTAACCATGTTGTGTTATGATGTGCTTTTGGAGATTGGTGATGATGGTTTGTTGACTTAATCTTTGTTTTTCCATTACAATACACTTTGCTGAGTTTTGAACTCACGCTTGTGTTTTATGTTGTTTTTAGGTACCTTGAGATCGGCATGAGGGAAAAGGGGAATAGTCACACATCTCCACGTAGTTCACGCAATTGATTCCACAATGGAATCATTTGGAGTCATGACAATAAATTTAATGTGATACAATTGATGTTTATGGTTTAGATGGGTGCTAGAATTGCCGTATTCGTTTCATTTGGCTAATGATGACCTTGTGATGCTTAAAGTGGACTCATATTGCTTCCGCGTCGCTTATTATTGCTGTTTTAGATGTTTCATATTATGTCATATTCTGCCATGCTATTATGGTTGCTCGAGATCATGATTAAACAAGGAGATGCTGCCGAAATTTTCGGTTCTAGCAATTGTTCCTTTGCTGTAATTTTCTTTTATTTGTAGTTTTTAGATGTTACGTAATCTATGTTTGGTAGCATTCAGGCGTATTAGATGCCGGGGTGTTACAGAAAAACCTTACCAAACCACAATTGGTTCCTTTCTTAAGAGGGTCTCGCCCTCACACAAAAACACTTAGCTATCAAGCCCAAGTGTACACACGACAACTCAAACCCAAAGCGTTAACAACCATTTTGAAAAGGATTTGACAACAACCAGAGAGTATTCATTTTAATTTCCTAAGCAAAAACGCAAAGGAAACACAAATCCCTTCACCACAACCAACACCAGAAATTCTTCATTGTTTCTTTTCATACTAGAAAGCAAGGGAAATCTCGTTTCATGACATAAATGCACACTCTTCAGGAGCACTCCGGATTAGTCATATCTCCATATATGACTTTCTCACCGACCTGGCTCGATGACTCTTTCATCATTTAACATGTTAAAACGATGTCATGATTACTTTTCACCATTCCTTCATCATGTAACCACACTACCAAAAAGTCATTCACATGACGACTTCTCCCTCGGTATCACATGAATAAATCTTGAATAACATCGAGAGTTGCGCTAAATCATATAGACTATGACAGCAACATCGTTGATAGTAAAACACCACGTCGTAAAAGAACCCACATCAATTGAAAGCTGAACTTGCACAACATTGCATTTCCTCCAAATTCAACATTTTGGAAGAGAACATCAAAATTTCAAGTCGAGCATCTGCTCCCACAACCATCACAACTTCCTCAAGGATAAGGAAACTCATTCCCAAAAGGGGAACACCTCACTAACAAAATCACTTTGTAAAACTTTCATAAAGTCCACCTTTTTTTTGAAGCACTGGCAAACATCACACACATTTTTCAAAACAACTCCAACTCTAGCCCAAAAGAGTTACAAATTAAATCTCAAGAGTTTCCAACACAACCCACTAAGTCCATCTGTTTCCTTTAAAATTTATTCCAAAGATAATTCAGTGTGGATGCGAAGGAGCGCGATCCACTCAAAAAAAAATTTTGGGGTGTAAATCCATACTCATAGCACCGACTAGACAATTAGCCAAAACCAAATATTTGCACCAATTTCTACGAGTTTTAGGGAAACTCTGAAACACAGCATATGGAACACCTTGACCGAAAACCCCTCAACCAAAATGGCAAACAACCAAACCAGTCCAAAAGCTTTTAAACACAAACTCAGCATAAAAAGAACCATCTCTAGTACTCCACTACGCTTTCCATTAAAAGACTTCAATAATTACTATCTACTCCCTGAGGAGCCCCAACATAATACAACCAAAAGCTTCACAACAAATTCTTTCTCTTATTATCTTCCCCAATACTTATAAATAAAGGTTTATGATGCTTACTAAAAGACATCCCACGAAGACTAAGCCAACAAGATCCCCATTGACCAACATAACAAATAACATCATATTCTAGATTTGAAACAAGTGCTCCATCAAAACTTTCAGCGGGACCAACCAATAACTTTCATACCACCTATATGTAAACGTCTCGACAACCGAAACTTATTCAGTGAACAAGCGACTTCAACAAGTAAATATTATCTCCACAAGACAAGGTTCGTAAATACGATTCTACGACATACATTCATTAAGGATGAAATTGTACATCATGTTAATTATCCAAAGCTCATTCCATCGCAACATGTTAAAATTTTCCTCTATTTTAACCATGGTTCTCAACAAGTAATCTAAACAATTACCACCACTACTAGATTATTAATAACAACCAACGAGCATAATCATCAAACGACAACATTACTTTTAGCTACCCTATAGACAGGTTACAACAAAATTGTCACTACACAACATACTGCAACTATTAAATTAAATTTAATAAGTTAGACCAGCACGAAGTTCTTGCAATATCATCAAACTGCAAAACACATATCTTTCCAATTGGCCTCGACACTAGCATTTTAGGAACACGACTGCATACTTCCAACCATACTAATAATTTGCAACAACATAAATAGCAACTCTAATCAACTTCCAAATTAAAGCCACTAGTCAACCTAATTAAATTTCTCTATTAATCCATTAGATTAGAGCATCTTTAAACAACCAGCAAAGTTTCTTTAACAATAACAGCGGTCTGCATCATCTTAATGTTTTAACTATGCATCAGGGTTCAAAACTTTTAAACATTATCGGGGGGTCATAAGCACTTTTATAACAAAGCAACAGATTCTAAGCATGTACATTAACACATTTAATCATTCTCGCTAAGAGTAAACTACAACACTAGTAGTCTATTTATTCTCAAGCTAGAGATATTAATCACATTGAATTGATTCAACTCAAAATTTAACTTAGCCACACATCAATCCATAAACCACATTGTTACCTACTACATAACATGCTAAACATCAATTCTTACTAGGGACAAATGATTTCAGTCAAAAGACTACTTACTTTGTTTGCAGCATTTTAGTTTTAAAACTCATCCCAAATTCATAAGGAAACTTGACTCTCAAAATTGCAATGAGACAAACCCAAACTTGGTCATGCAAAAGGAATTATCCAAAAAACTTTTCAATCTCAAAGACTCCCACAGGAGGGAACCAACCGATCAAATAAACCTTTGCAATTAAAACCTTAACACCAAACCCAAAACTTTCACGAAACAAGAAGGGTTTTTCAAAGATGATTTCTTAAACCAGTAAAATAACGAAATCAAACACCACGTACTACTACAAAGCCACAGAACTTCAGCCCTGACAGCCGTGTCCGCACAACTCATAATAACTCCTTTATCCTCAGAGAAAGACAAACACAGGGATAAATTGAATGCTTGTTCCCCATAATGCAATCAACAGGCATCAAAACTGGAAAGGCGCCCAAAAGAAGCGCAACACTAGTCTCCTCTTCTTCGTCTTCAACCAAGGAAGACAAAACCACACACCGCACACGGAACGATCCGCGAAAACCCAACACTTTTCATTTGATTCAAATCTACTAAAGCCAAGAAAAGCAACGAACACCGACCGACAGAACGGCAAAGAACACACGAAGGAAACCACCATTAACTCTTCTATTTGACTCCAGTCAACTACCCGATCAATGACAGAAAGGATAAGCACTCTTCTCCTACAGGGGTCAATAGTTCTTCGGTGATGGCGCTAACCGGCCACACCGTCAAACCTCACCCTTACTATGAAATAAGAGAGGTGACCGAAACCGTTCGGCACCAAAACCCCACTTTTACCACCACAACAGGAATAATTCAATCATTTATCTCATAGACATAGCAACGTACTATATCAAATATAGCATTTAGCAACAAGACTTAAATACAACATTTAAGCGTAAACAACGATACCCATACCCTTCCTACTGTGCATCCATGTGTGTCAAATTTTAGATTAGTTATACCACTTTTGCAAGTTTTAATGTTGCTATCCTATGACAAAATTTTAGTAAAAACCTAAGCCATGTTTCTAAGTTATTCCACATCACATTTTAGTTGTACCCTATAGCATGACACTAAAAATACACATTCCAAGGACCTACAACCCGCTCTGATACCAACTGTAACACCCCGGCATTTAATATGCCCGAATGCTACCAAACATAAGCTAAACAACATCTAAATACCACATTTAACAAAAAATTCCAGCAAAGGCTCATATGCTAAAAACCGAGATTTCGGCAGCATCTCCTTTGTTTTAACATGAATTGAAGGAGCAACAACAGTATAACACTATAAGGCAATATGAGAGACATCTAAAACAGCAATAATTAGAGTCTTAACGACAATATAAGACTATCATCAAGCACTTAATGTCTACAAGTGTCAAACGAACAATAAAACTCTCATAAAGCAAAGCTAAGCATTAAATCAATGAGCATCACACGCAATTTATTATCAAACTAATAGAATGACTTGTGGAATCAATATGGTGAAGCTACGTGTGGGCGTGTGACTATTTCCCTTCCCCGCATGCCGTTCTCATGGTAGCTAAAACAACAAGAAAACACAAGCGTGAGTTCGAAACTCAGCAAGCATATTGCAATGGACAACAAGAACAATATCATGGCAATAACGTCTCCCATCATGTATATCATCTCATTCATGAACACATAACAATATCATCATCATTATGTATGCAATGTAATGCAATGCTCATGTCTCCTTGGAAACTCATACCGGTATGGTTGAGTACACACCCGTCGGTGTGCACCCTCTCCCCCCTTCCATCCCGAAGATGGAGGGTGCCTACTCCTTGCTTCCAAACACCACGTGGATGGAATCACGATGTAGGACTTACTCAATGGCTCTCCGGATTAGTCATAACTTTCTCACCGACCTTCCCCAGACTAGTTATGACTTTCTCACCGCCCGGGCCATGTAACATGCCATGTATGCAATTATGCCAACATCATATTTAACTCGTACATTAACACATGGCATCATAACATAATAAACATGCTCATCATATCATTGGCAATCATTAAAGCATGGCAAGTGATCATATATCATGTAGTCAATTCCATCTATTCTCAACAAGCAACCTATAAATCGGTATCCATTACAACACACATGCCTCAACCACGAGCAACGGATTGGCAGGAAGTAGAAGGCACTCCCGGGGTCGCACCACCTGCACATAGGCATCAGACACTCACAATCATGTCCACAAAACAGTACGCAAACCCTAATCTACCCCGACATTGCCAACTACTCGCAAAACCGAAAAACAGAGGTTCTGTCCCGTCTGGATAGCAGCCTTGCAAAAGGCATAACTTGAGTTCTGGGACTCCGAATCAATTAAACGAGTACATGCACGCGTAGCTTAGGAAATTTCCCAACTTTCTCTAGGTATAGGGAAAGACTGATTCGGATTCTAAAGTCATTTAATCTACAGATTACCGTGATCTGTTCCAATCACGTCACAGATTTTATCACGCTCGGTAAAACAGCCATAACTTTCAAATGGCTACGCAGAATTTAACATTCTTTATACCCACTGACAGACAATGAAATTATCCACAAGTTCTTCAACATCCGTACGAACAGATTCGGATTCTAAATTGACGAAAACGCAAACCCTAGGTCGACTGCTCATGCTGTCCCAAAACAGAAACGTGGCAACATCTAGATCTAATCCAAATTACTCAAATCCAGCACCACCAATTGATGTAAAAACTTGATACACACCCTAAGAACAGTACCTAGATCAACCCCAAGGATCCCCATGATCATACCTTTGCCCGACGCACGAAAACTCCAATAGATCTCCTCGCTCCACGCTCCTCGCTCCTCGGATGGATCCACGAGGATGCAGGGGTGGGGAGGCCACCCTAGGGCAGCAAGGGGGTTGGAGGAGAGGTGGTGGAGAGGTGGAGAGGGCAGCAGGGGGGCGCACGGCCACACAAGGGGGAGGGAGAGGGGGTGCGGCTAGGGCCAAGGGTTGGTGGGGGTCGCACAAGGGGCTTGTGGGGCGCATGAGGGGCAGGGGGGAGGCCTTTTACCAGCCCCCACAAGGAATCCTAGTCCTAAATGGACTCTTACTCCATCCCACCAAAGCCCACAACCCCCTCTTTAAGGCCCAAAATCCCCCGGAAAGGCCGAAAACCCCGGAAACGGCCCGAAAACGTTATTAACGTCCAAACCCTATGGTTTTAACCTTATTTCCACATCTCATACTGTTTTTGACCGTATGATGCATGGTAAATAAGGTTACGACACTCCGTGGTGTCACAACACTTCAAAAGGCCCAAAAACGCAAGTAAACCTCAAACCGAAAGGTTTTAATCTCTAATTTCACATTCTAAAATGTCACACCATACCGTAGTGTCACACAACTGCATACTTCCAAATATACTTAGTAGTTTGCAACAACGTAAATAGCAACTCTAATCAACTTCCAAATTAAAGCCACTAGTCAACATGACTAAATTTCTCTATTAACATGTAAAATTAGAGCATCTTTAACAACCCGCAAAGTTTCTTCAACAATATCAGTAATTTATATCATCTTAATGTTCTAATTATGCATCAGGGTTTTAAACTTTAAACATTATCGGGGGTCATAAGCACTTGTATAACAAGCAACAGATTCTAAGCATGTACATTAACACATTCAATCATTCTCACTAAGAGTAAACTACAACACTAGTAGTCTATTTATTCTCAAGCTAGAGATATCAACCACATTGAATTGTTTCAACTCACAAATTAACTTAACAATACATCATCCCATAAACCACATTGGTACATGCTACATAACAGGCTAACAACAATTCTTAATAAGGACAACCGATTTCTATCAAAAGACTACTTACTTGGTTTGCAGCATTTTAGTTTTAAAACTCATCCCAAAGTCATAAGGAAACTTGACTCTCAAAATTGCAATGAGACAAACCCCAAACTTAGTCATTCAAAAGGAATTCTACAAAACACTTTTCAATCTCAAAGACTCCCATAAAGGAAAATGGTTGAAAGACAATTTTCCTAAAGGAAACCAAGCGATCAAGTAATCCATTTCAAATAAAACATTAACCTCAAACCCCAAACTTTCACGAAACAAGAAGGGCTTTCAACGATGATTTCTCAAACCAGTAAAATGACGAAATCAAACACCATTTACTCCTACAAAGCCACAGAACTTCAGCCCGGACAACCAAGTCTGGCATAACGCCGCAATAACTCTTTTGACCTTGAAGAAAGACAAACACAGGAATAAATTGAATGCTTCTCCCCATAAAGCAATTAACAAACTAAGCATCAAAGCTGGAAAGGCGACCAAAAGAAGCGCAACACTAGACTTTTCTTCTTCGTCTTCAACCAAGGAAGACAAAACCACATACCGCATACGGAACAATCCGCGAAAATCCAGGACCAAACACTTTTCTTTTGATTTTAATCAACTAAAACCAAGAAAACCAACCGAAACCGACCCTTAGAACGGTAAAGAGCATACGAAGGAATCCACCACCAAACTCTTCTATTTGACTCCAGTCAACTACCCGATTTACGACAGAAAGGGTAAGCACTCTTCTCCTATAAGGGTTAATAGTTCTTCGGTGATGGCGCTAACCGGCCACACCGTCAAACCGCACCCTTACTATGAATAAAGAGAGGTGGCCGAAACCCTTCGGCACCACAACCCCATTTTAACACAATAACACGAACAATTGAATTCAATTCTCTCATACACAAAGTATCATACTCTATCAAATATAGCATTTAGCAACAAGGCTTAAATACAACATTTAAGCGTAAACAACGATACCCATACCCTTCCTACTGTGCATCCAAGTGTGTTAAATTTTAGATTAGTTATACCACTTTTGCAAGTTTTAATGTTGCTATCCTATGACAAAATTTTAGTTAAGACCAAAACCATGTTTCTAAGTTATTGTACATCACATTTTAGTTGTACTCTATAGCATGACACTAAAAATACACATTCCAATGACCTACAGCCCGCTCTAATACCAACTGTAACAACCCGGCATTTAATATGCCTGAATGCTACCAAACATAAGCTAAACAACATCTAAATACCATGAATTAAGGTAAATTACAACAAAGGAGTAAATGCTAAAACCCGAGATTTCGGCAGCATCTCCTTTGTTTTAACATGATTTGAAGGAGCAACAACAGCATAGCAATATAAGGCAATATGAGAGACAATTAAAACAGCAATAATTAACGACTTAGCAACAATATAAGTCTAGTTTCAAGCACTTAATGTCTCAAAGAGTCAAATGAAAAATAAGACTCTCATATAGCAAAGCTAAACCTTTAAAGCAATAATCATCACACGCAATTTATTATCAAAAACTAATTGAATGACTTGTGGAATCAAATGAGTGAAGCTATGTGCGGAAGTGTGTCTATTTCCCTTCCCCGCATGTCGGTCTCATGGTACCTAAAACAACAAGAAAACACAAGCGTGAGTTCGAAACTCAGCAAGCATATTGCAATGGACAACAAGAACAATTACATGGCAATAATATCTCGCATCATGTATATCATCTCATTAATGAACACATAACATTATCATCATCATTATGTATGCAATGCAATGCGATGCTCATGTCTCCTTGGAAACTCATACCGGTATGGTTGAGTACACACCCGTCGGTGTGCACCCTCTCCCCCCTTCCATCCCGAAGATGGAGGGTGCCTACTCCTCGCTTCCGTTCACCGCGGTGAATGGAATCACGATGTAGGACTTACTCATTGGCTCTCCGGAATAGTCATAACTTTCTCACCGACCTTCCCCGGACTAGTTATGACTTTCTCACCACCCGGGCCATGTAACATGCCATGTCTGCAAATATGCCAACATCATAATTAACTTGTACATTAACACATGGCATCATAACATAGTAAACATGCTCATCATAACATTGGCAATCATTAAAGCATGGCAAGTGATCATATCATATTGTCAATTTCATCTATTATCAACAAGCAACCTACAAACCGCTATCAATTACAATACACTTGCCTCAACCACGGGCAATGGATTTGCGGGAAGTAGAAGGCACTCCCAGGGTCGCACCACCTGCACATAGGTACCACACACTCACAATCATGTCCACAAAACAGTACGCAAACCCTCATCTATCCCGACATTGCCAACTACTCGCAATACCCAAAAACAGAGGTTCTGTCCCACCGGGACAACAGTCTTCCAAAAAGCATAACTCGGGTTATAGGACTCCGAATCAATTAAACGAGTACATCCTCGCCTAGCTTAGGAAATTTCCTAACTTTTTATAAGTATATGGAAAGACTGATTTGGACTCTAAAGTTGTATAATCTACAAAATACCGAGATCTGTTCCAATCACGTCACAAATTTTAACACGCTCGGAAAAACAGACAACTTTCAAACGGCTGATCAGAATTTAACGTTCTTTATACCCACTGAAAGGTATTGAAATTACCTACAACTTCTTCAACAGCTGTACGACCAAATTCGGAATCTAAATTGGCGAAAACCCAAACCCTAGGTCGACTGCTCATGCTGCCCGAAACAGAGAACGTGGCAACTTCTAGATCTAATCCAATCTACTCAATTCCAGCACCACCAATTGATCTAAAAACATGATAATTGTCCTTAGAACAGTACCTAGCCCAACCCAAAGGAGTCCCATGGCCATACTTTCGCCCGACGCACGAAAACCCAATAGATCTCCTCCCGGATCGCTCCTCACTCCTCGCTCCAACGGACGGATCTTCGAGGTGCATGGGTGGAGGGGCTACCCTAGGGCAGCAAGGGGTGGAGGAGAGGTGGTGGCGCAATGGGGAGCAACAGGGAGGTGGGGGCGCATGCAAGGGAGAGGGGGAGGTGGGGGTGGCGGCTAGGGCATGGAGGAAGGGAAAGGGGGCGCACATAGTAGGGGGGGCGCATGGCAGCAGGGGGAGCCCCTTATTACCAGCCCAAACAAGTCTCCTTCTCCCACATGGACTCAAACTCTTCCCCACCAAGGCCCACGACCCTTTCCCCTAGGCCCAAACTCGCCCGGAAAGGCCCAAACTCCCCCGAAAAGATGATTAAACCTCAAACCGTAGGGTTTTAACCTTAATTCCACATTTTATAATGTTTTTGACCTCATCATTCACATTTTGTAATGCCAAAATCTCTAATTTCACATTTTATAAAGTCTCGGCATTCCGTAGTGTCACATTTTCAATGGCGCTCCGGATTTGTCATAACTTTCTCACCGACCTTACCGGACTAGTTATGACTTTCTCTCCGACCTGGCCAGTTCTCATGCCATGTATGCAAATATGTCATAAACATAAACAACTTGGACATAAACTCAACTAATTATTGCATAGCCTCATAATAAACCATTTTGATCATGTCGCAAGCAAGTGTCAATCATGGCATCATATCATAAAACATGTGTAAACCATCTCATTATCAAACATTACGGCTCCCTAAGCCGCAACCACTACAATACAATTGCCTTTAACCCTTTGGAACGGTGTGGCAAGATGATGATGCCACTCATGGGGTCACAACACCTACAAATACATGTTTTCCACTCAATATAATACCACCCAAGCAAGTACAAAACTTAGAACACAACGATTCTACCTGAAACCGTGAAAACCTGAAAACAGACCAATTTGTCCGTCGGGACAGCAGGCGTCCAACAATCATAACTTGAGTTCTAATACTCCAAATTAAGTAAACTAGTACATTTTCTCAAAGCTTAGGAAATTTCCTACCTTTTTCTAAGTATTGGGAAAAACTGTTTCGGCCTCTAAATGTAACACCCCGGCATTTAATATGCCCGAATGCTACCAAACATAGATTAAACAACACCTAGATACCATGAATTAAGCCAAATTACATCAAAGGAACAAATGCTAATACCAAAAAATTTCGGCAGCATCTCCTTTGTTTTTCCATGATTCGGAGCAACAACAAAATAGCACAAGTTATATCATAATGGAAAGCATCTAAAACAGCAATATCATGTGACATAGCAACAATATAAGTCCAGGATAAAGCCTTCAACCACTTCATGACCTAAACGAATCAAATAGTAAGACCGAGCACACAGTTAATCAATTCTCCAAGTTTCATGGCAATACTTTCATTATCATGACTCCAAGTAGTAACACTGTCTAATTTGTCTGGACCTACGTGAAGAAGTGTAGCTAAACCCTTTTTCCCGCATGCCGGTTTCATGGTACCTAAGAAAAACAACATAAACACAAGCGTGAGTTCATCACTCAGCAAGTATATTGCAATGGAACAGGAAAACACATTCCAATACCTTCATCACCACTTTTCTCACACAACATCATACACATCTCATATTCATAGTGAAAGCATATCATTGACATCATCATAAATCATCCTCACATAACATCCTCATATAATGCAATGCAATGTAATGCAATGCGATGCACATATCTCCTGGAATCTCATACCGGTATGGTTGAGTACACACCCGTCGGTGTGCACCCTCTCCCCCCTTCCATCCCGAAGATGGAGGGTGCCTACTCCTCGCTTCCGTTCACCGCGGTGAATGGAATCACGATGTAGGACTTACTCATTGGCTCTCCGGATTAGTCATAACTTTCTCACCAACCTTCCCGGACTAGTTATGACTTTCTCACCGCCCGGGCCATGTATGCAATTATGCCAACATCGTAATTAACTCGTACATTAACACATGGCATCATAACATAATAAACATGCTCATCATATCATTGGCAATCATTAAAGCATGGCAAGTGATCATATCATATAGTCAATTTCATCTATTCTCAACAAGTAACCTACAAATCGCTATCCATTACAACACACTTGCCTCAACCACGGGCAACGGATTGGCGAGAAGTAGAAGGCACTCCCGGGGTCGCACCACCTTCGCCCGATGACCGAAATCCCAACGAAACTCCTCCCGGATCGCTCCTCGCTCCATGCTCCTCGCTCCTCGCTTCCAATGGATGGATCCTCGAGGTGCAGGGGTGGGGAGGCTACCCTAGGGCAGCAAGGGGGTGGAGGAGAGGTGGTGGAGAGGAGAGGAGAGGAGGTGGAGGCGCATGGGGAAGGAGATGGGGGGCGGCTAGGAGGTGGAGGGAGGAGGAGGAAGGGTGGCGGCTAGGGTTAGGGGCGCATGGGGAAGGAGATGGGGGCGGCTAGGAGGTGGAGGGAGGAGGAGGAAGGGTGGCGGCTAGGGTTAAGGGCGCATGGGGGCAGGGTGGAGGCGCCCAAGGCAGTATAGCCTGCCTCTCCCTCCCTCATGGGCCCAAAACACCTCCCACCAAGGCCCACGGCTCATCCCCCTTGGGCCCTAACTCCCCCGGAGAGGCCCAAACTCCCGAAAACAGCCCGGAAATGCGAATAAACCTCACAGCGTATAGTTTTAACCTTAAATTTCACATTTTATAATGTTTTGCCCTCAACATTCACATTTTATAAGGTTACGACACTCCGTGGTGACACATCACTTCATAAGGCCCAAAAACGCGAGTAAACCTCAAGCCGAAAAGTTTTATTCTCTAATTTCACATTTTATAATGTCACACCATACCGTAGTGTCACACTAAAATTGCCTAATCTACAGATCAACCCGATCTGTCCCAATCACGTCACAGTTTTGAACATGTTCGGTAAAACAGCCATAACTTTCAAACGGCTAATCAGAATTTCACGTTCTTGGTGTCCACTGAAAGGTATTGAAATTATATACAACTTTCTCAACAGACAACCGACCAGAAAACGCATATAAAATTGGCAAAACTGAGTACTAAGCACGAACACCCAATTTGCCCGAGATCAAAACAATGGATAGATTTGCAATTTCACTAATCCCATCTAGGAACAACACCTATGCAACAAAATTAACCATGGAATTCATCATCTAACCAGCACCTACACCCTAAACCCAAGATCCCCGAGGCTTACCTCTTCTTGGCGAGACACTCGATCGACGAACTTCGCCTCCTCGCGGCCCGATCTCCTCTCCAAACGCCGGGGACACCGAAATCGCCGGAATCGCCGGTTCCCCGTGGATGGAGAGCTACTGAACAGCGACATCGCGTGGAGGAGGAGGCCCTAGGGCCGGCTAGAGGTGGGGCGGTGGCACAAGAGGATGGGGGCGCCATGGGGGAGGGGGCAGGGCGCACCATGGGAGGGGGGTGGCGGCTAGGGTAGGGGAGAGTGGGAGGGCGGCTAGGGTTAAGGGGTGGAGCACCAAGGGTTAGTGCAGGCAGGTTTTTTTCCGCCCTCATGGGCCTAAAACTCCCCACTAAAAGCCCAGAGTTCAACTCCTCGAGGCCCAAATCCTCCCGGAGAGGCCCAAATCCTACCGGAAAGGCCTGAAACCCCTTAAATCACCAAAAACACGAAAAGAATTCATACCATAGTGTCACATTCTCCCCCCTTAACACGATTCGACCCCGAATCCGAGACTCACCACTTTGCAGTCAACCAATTCGAAGGGAGCTAAGGTTCACTAGCAACTACAAAGTGGTCCACTAATAATTTAATCAACCCCACTGAGGAACACATCAATGACACAATTCTCCAAAAAGGTTTGAATTGAGTCATACACAACCTTCCTTTACTCCTCACTTTTAAACTATTTACGACCCACTAATAGCAACACCTAATAACTTAGGTCATTAACAACCCACACTAGATTTCTCTTTCTAAGAAGGTTTCGCACTTATGCTCTTCCACTCAAAGGACTAAAACAAAGAGAACAACCATTGAGTAAGCTCAACCATAAACCATGAACCCAATTGATCCTCATGCATAGATTTAAATCCAATGCACTACAATCACTTTGGAAAGGGTTTGACAACATCCAAAGAGCACTCATTTTAGTTCCCTAAGCCAAATAGCAAAGGAAGCACAAATCTCCTACACCACAACCAAAATACCAAAAATTCTTCATTCTTTCCTTTCATGCTAGAAAGGAATGGACCTCTCAATTCATGACATGAATGCAAACCTTTCAAGAGCACTCCGGATTAGTCATATATCCATATATGACATTCTCACCGACCTGGCTCAATGACTCCTTTATGATTAAGTATACATAAATGATGCCATGATTCTTTTCCATTCATTCATCAGGTAACAACATTACCAAATAGTCATGCACCAAGAGACTTTTTCCTCGGTATCACATGATTAAAACACAAATAACATCAATGATTGCGCTAAATCATATAAACTATGACAGCAACACCGTTAACAAGAAAACACCACGTCATATCAGAACCCACCATCAATTGAAGGCTAGACTTACAAAACCTCGCATTCTAGCCAAAATCAACATTTTGGAAAAGAACAACGACTCCAAAGTCAAACACCTGCACACACAACCGCCACAAATTCTCTCAAAGAGAAAGGGGAAATCATTTCAAAAGGGAACACTTCACTAACAAAATCACTTATAAAACATTCATAAAATCCACCTTGTGAAGCACTTGCAAACACCACACACATCTTCCAAATAACTCCAACTCTAGCCAAACAGAGTTACAAATTAAATCTCAAGAGTTTCCAACACAACCCACTATGTCCATCTGCTTCCTTTAAAATTTATTCCAAAGATCATTCAATGTGAACGCGAAAGAGTGCGATCCACTCAAATACTTTTGGGTGTAAATCCATACTCACAGCATAAATTAAACAAATAGGCCAAAACCAGATATTGGCACCGATCACTACGAGTTTTAGGGAAAACTCTGAAACACAACATACAGAACACCTTGACCGAAAGCATTCAATCAGAATAGTAAACAACCCAACCAGACCAAAAAGGTTTTAAACACCAGCTCCGCATAGATACAACCATCTCTTGTGTTCCATTATGCTTTCCATTAAAGAATTCAATATTCACTATATACTCCTTGAGAAGCCCCATCATAATTCATCCAAAAGCTACATAACAAATTCTTTCTCTAGTTATGTTTCCCAACACTTATAAATAAGGTTTATGATGCTTATCAAAAAGATATCGAACCAACACTACCTCATCCTAATCCCCACAGACACACACACACATCATATAACATCATATTCCCAATTTAAAACATAATACTTGAACAAAAACTTTAGGCTGATCAACCTATCAATTTTATACTATGCATACATCAATTTCTCAACAATCGAATCTTAATCAATTAATCAATGACTTCAACAAGTAAATATCATCTCCACAAGATAAAATTCGTAAATATGATTTTAAGATATACATTCATTAAGGATAAAATTCTACATCATGTTAATTATCCAAGGTTCACTCCATCACAACATGTTACAATTTCCTCCATTTAACCATGGTTTTCGGCAAGTAGTCTAAACAATTACCACCACTACTAAGTCATCAATAACAATAAATGGGCATAATCATCAAACAACAACTTTCCTTTTAGCTACCCTATACACAGGTTATAACAAAGTTGCCACTACACAACGTACTCCAACTATTTAAAATAAGTTGAATAAGTTAAACCATCACAAAGCTCTTAAGGCAACCACAAAACCTATGTCTTCCCAATTGGCATCGATAATAGCTGTGACACTACGGAATGGTGTGACATTATAAAATATGAATGTTGAGGTTAAAAATATTATGGAATGTGGAATTTCAGGTTGAAACCATATGGTATGAGGTTTATTTGCGTTTCCGGGCCGATTCCGGGAGTTTGGGCCTTTCCAAGGGAGTTTGGGCCTAAGGGAAGGGGTCGTGGGCTTTGGTGGGAAGGAGTTTGAGTCCAAATAGGAGTAGGAGACCTGGTTGGGGGCTTCCCCCAACCCTTATTGCGCCCCACCCTGCTTCCTTGCGCCCCCATGGAAGCCCTAGCCGCCCCCCTCTCTCCCCTCCAACCCTTGCCACCACCTCTCCTAGCTGCCACCTCCCTAGCCCTTGCGCCCCTCTCCTCCCCTCTCCACCTCCCTTGCTGCCCCTAGGGGAATTCTCCACCTCAACACCTCGAAGATCCGTCCATTGGAGCGCTCCGCGACGAGGAGATCCGGTGGATTTGGAGCGAGGAAGGAGATCGCGCGAACCGGGAAGAGATCTATTGGTTTTTCGTTCGTCGGGCGAAGGTATGGCCATGGGGATCCTTGGGGTTGGCCTAGGATCTGTTCTAAGGGTTAATATCATATTTTTAGATCAATTGGTGGTGCTGTAATTGGGTAGATTAGATGAAATCTAGAGTTTGCCACGTTCTCTGTTTCGGGCAGCATAAGTAGTCGACCTAGGGTTTGGGTTTTCGTCGGAATTTGGTCATCCACCGGTTGAATAAGTTGTATGTAACTTCAATACCTTTCAGTGGGTATAAAAAAGTCAAATTCCGCCAAACCGTTTGAATGTTATGCTCGTTTTGCCGAACGTGTTAAAAACTGTGACGTGATTGGAACAGATCACGGTATTCTGTAGATTAAACCACCTTCGATTCCGAATCAGTTTTTACATATACTTAGAAAAAGTTAGGAAATTTCCTAAGCTACGCGAGGATGTACTCGTTTAATCGATTCGGAGTTTTAGAACACAAGTTATGCCTTTTGGAAGGCTGCTGTCCCGACGGGACAGAACCTCTATTTTTGGGTTTTGCGAGTAGTTTGCGATGTCGGGGTAGAAGAGTGTTTGCATACTGTTTTGTGGACATGATTGTGAGTGTGTGGTACCCGTGGTTGAGGCAAGTGTATTGGAATGGGTAGCGGATTGTAGTTTGCTAGATTGGTTGAGATTTAAATTGAATATATGATATGTTCACATGCCATGCTTTAATGATTGCCATTGATATGATGAATATGCTTATTATGTTATGATGCCATGTGTTTATGTACAAGTTATTTATGATGTTGGCATGTTTGCATACATGGCATGATACATGGCCTGGGAAGTGAGAAAGTCATAACTAGTCCGGGGAAGGTCGGTGAGAAAGTTATGACTATTCCAGAGAGCCAATGAGTAAGTCCTACATCGTTATTCCATCCACCGCGGTGTTTGGAAGCGAGGAGTAGGCACCCTCCATCTTCGGGATGGAAGGGGGAGAGGGTGCACACCGACGGGTGTGTACTCAACCATACCGGTATGAGTTTCTAGGAGATATGTGCATTGCATTGCATTGCATTATATGAGGATGTTATATGATGATGATATATGATGATGTCAAAGATATGCTTACGCTATGAATATGAGATGTGTATGATGTCGTATGTGAAAAGTGGTGATGAAGGTATTAGAATGTATTTTCTTGTTCCATTGCAATATACTTGCTGAGTGATGAACTCACGCTTGTGTTTATGTTGTTTTTCTTAGGTACCATGAAACCGGCATGCGGGAAAGGGAGCTAGTCACACGTCATCACTTAGCATCACACATATAAACAATGACTTGTTCCTTCCTTTAATTGTGATGGTTAATTTGTGTGCTTGGTTTCCTCATTTACCTCGTTTGGCTCATGAGATGGTTGGAATCTTTATTCTAGGCTTAAACTGCTGCTAGAATCCTTATTATTGATGATTTAGATGTCATTCTTTATACCATATCCTGTGATCATATTATTGTTGCTTCAATTCATGGAAAAACAAAGGAGATGCTTGTGACACTGCGGAATGGTGTGACATTATTTAACGTGAATTTTAAGGTCAAAAAACTTTATGAAATATGGTATTGGAGGTTAAAACCATATGATAGGAGGCTTAATAGCGTTTCTGGGCCGTTTTCGGGCCGTTTCCGGGTTTTTGGGCCTTTCCGGGGGAGTTTGGGCCTAAAGGAAACGGTCGTGGGCTTTGGTGGGATGGATTTTGAGTCCTAATAGGAGTAGGAGACTTGGTTGGGGGCCTCCCCCAGCCGCTTTATGCGTTCACCCCCTGCCCTTGCGTCCCCACAAGTCCTAGCCGCCCCCCCACACCTCCCCACCTCCTCCTTGTGGCGCCTCCACCTCCCCCATTGCTCCACATTGCTCCACCACCTCTCCACCACCTCTCCTCCTCCCTTGCTGCCCCTAGGGGATTTCTCCACCTCCACACCTCAAATATCCATCCGTTGGAGTACTCCGCGACGAGGAGATCCGGTAGGATTGGAGCGAGGAAGGAGATCGTGCGAACCGGGAGGAGATCTATTGGGTTTTCGTACGTTGGGCAAAGGTATGGCCATGGGAATCCTTGGGGTTGGTCTAGGTACTGTTCTAAGGGTGTTTATCAAGTTTTTAGATCAATTAGTTGTACTGGAATTGAGTAGATTGGATTAGATCTAGAAGTTGCCACGTTCTCTGTTTCGGGAAGCATGAGCAGTCGACATAGGGTTCGGTTTTTCGCCAAATTAGAGTCGGAATCTGGTTGTACGGACGTTGAAGAAGTTGTAGATAATTTCGTTATCTTTCCGTGGATATAAACAACGTTAAATTCCGCCCAGCCGTTTGAAAGTTATGGCTGTTTTACCGAGCATGCTAAAATCTGTGACATGATTGGAACAGATCACGGTATTTTGTAGATTAAACAACTTTAGATTCCGAATCAGTCTTTCCCTATACCTAGAAAAAGTTGGGAAATTTCCTAAGCTACGCGATGATGTACTAGTTTAATTGATTCGGAGTCTTAGAACCCGAGTTATGCCTTTTGGAAGGCTGCTGTCCCGACGGGACAGAACCTCTGTTTTTAGGTTTTGCGAGTAGTTGGCAATGTCGGGGTAGATGAGGGTTTGCGTACTGTTTTGTGGACATGATTGTGAGTGTGTGATACCTATGTGCAGGTGGTGCGACCCTAGGAGTGCCTTCTACTTCCCGCCAATCCGTTGCCCGTGGTTGAGGCAAGTGTGTTGTAATGGATACCGATTTGTAGGTTGCTTGTTGAGAATAGATGGAATTGACTACATGATATATGATCACTTGCCTTGCTTTAATGATTGCCAATGATATGATGAGCATGTTTATTATGTTATGATGCCATGTGTTAATGTACGAGTTAAATATGATGTTGGCATAATTGCATACATGGCATGTTACATGGCCCGGGCGGTGAGAAAGTCATAACTAGTCCGGGGAAGGTCGGTGAGAAAGTTATGACTAATCCGGAGAGCCATTGAGTAAGTCCTACATCGTGATTCCATCCACGTGGTGTTTGGAAGCGAGGAGTAGGCACCCTCCATCTTCAGGATGGAAGGGGGGAGAGGGTGCACACCGACGGGTGTGTACTCAACCATACCGGTATGAGTTTCCAAGGAGACATGAGCATTGCATTGCATTGCATACACAATGATGATGATAATGTTAAGTGTTCATGAATGAGATGATATACATGATGTGAGACATTATTGCCATGTTATTGTTCTTGTTGTCCATTGCAATATGCTTGCTGAGTGATGAACTCACACTTGTGTTTATGTTGTTTTCTTTTAGGTACCATGAATCCGGCATGCGGGGAAGCGAAATAGTCACACTTCCACACGTAGCTTCACTCTTTTGATTTCACAAGTCATTTAATTAGTGTTGATAATAAATTGCGTGTGATGATCATTGCTTTAAGGCTTAGCTTTGCTAAATGAGAATTTTTCCGTTCGTTTGACTCTTGGAGACATTATATGTTTGGAACTAGACTTACATTGTTGCTAAGTCGTTAATTATTGTTGTTTTAGATGCTTTCCATTATGATATAACTTGTGTTACTGTTGTTGCTCCTTCAATTCATGTTAAAACAAAGGAGATGCTGCCGAAATCTCGGTTTTTAGCATGTGCGCCTTTGCTGGAATTTATGTTTAATTGTGGTATTTAGATGTTGTTTAGCTTATGTTTGGTAGCATTCAGGCATATTAAATGTCGGGGTGTTACAATGCTGCCAAAATTTTTGGTTCTAGCATTTACTCCTTTGCTGTAATTTATCTTAATTTATGGTATTTAGATGTTGTTTAGCCTATGTTTGGTAGCATTCAGGCATGCTAGATGCCGGGGTGTTACAATTGGTATCAGAGCGGGCTATAGGTCCTTGGAATGTGTATTTTTAGTGTCATGCTATAGGGTACAACTAAAATGTGATGTGGAATAACTTAGAAACATGCTTAGGTTTTAAGTAAAACTTTGTCATATGATAGCAACATTAAAACTTGCAAAAGTGGTATAACTAATCTAAAATTTGACACACAATGGATGCACAGTAGGAAAGGGTATGGGTATCGTTTCTTTACTCTTAAATGTTGTATTTAAGCTATGATGTTGAATGCTTTATTTGATAATGCATGTTGCTATGTCTATGAGATAAATGATTGAATTGTTCTTGTTGTTGTGATAAAGTGGGGTTTTGGTGCCGAAGGTTTTCGGCCACCTCTCTTATTTCATAGTAAGGGTGAGGTTTGACGGTGTGGCTGGTTACCGTAATCACCGAAGAACTATTAACCCCTGTAGGAGAAGAGTGCTTATCCCTTCTGTCGTAGATCGGGTAGTTGACTGGAGTCAAATAGAAGAGTTTGGTGGTGGATTCCTTCGTATGTTCTTTACCGTTCTGACGGTCGGTTTTGGCTGTTTTTCTTGACTTTAGTTGATTGAAATCAAAAGAAAAGTGTTTGGGATTGGATTTTTCGCGGAGAGTCCCTTCGGTGTTCTTTGGTTTTGTCCTCCTTGGTTGAAGACGAAGAAGAGGAATTTAGCGTTGGGCCTTTTTTAGTCACCTTTTGGCTTGGACACCGGTTTTGTCGGTTGCCTTGCAAAGAAAAGTATAGTTTTTGTTCTTGTGTGTCTTACTCTGAGTTTAAAAGAAGTTATTGAAGCGTGTGCAAAAAGTTAAGTTGTGTCGATTGATGTTTTGTGCCTTTGTCCACAAAGGTTTATTTGATCGCTTGGTTCCCTCCTGTGGGAGTCTTTGAGATAGAAAAGTGTTTTGGAGACTTCCTTTTGCATGACCAAGTTTGGGTTTGTCTCATTGCAATTTAGAGAGTCAAGTTTCCTTATGAATTTGGGATGAGTTTTAAAACTAAAATGCTGCAAACAATGTAAGTAGTCTTTTGACTGAAATCATTTGTCCCTAGTAAGAATTGTTGTTTAGCATGTTATGTAGCATGTACCAATGTGGTTTATGGGATGACGTATTGTTAAGTTAATTTGTGAGTTTAAACAATTCAATGCTGTTGTTATCTCTAGCTTGAGAATAAATAGACTACTAGTGTTGTAGTTTACTCTGTAGCGAGAATGATTAAATGGGTTAATGTACATGCTTAGAATCGGTTGCCTTGCTTTAAAAGTGCTTATGATCCTTGTTAATGTTAAAAGTTTAAACCTTGATGCATAGTTAGAACATTAAGATGATGTAAATTAATGATACTGTTAAAGAAACCTTGCCGATTGTTTAAAGATGTTCTAATCTAACGGGATAATAGAGAAATTTAATCATGTTGACTAGTGGCTTTAATTTGGAAGTTGATTAGAGTTGCTATTTATGTTGTTGCAACCTACTAGTATATTTGGAAGTATGCAGTGGTGTCTCTACAATGCTAGTATTGATGAAAAATGGAGAAGACATAAGACTTATTGTTAATGATGTTGTTAAGGGCAGTGTTAATGCTAGTACCGATGTCAATTGGAAAAAAAACATAGGTCTGGTTGTTGTTTTAAGAACATTGTGCTGATCTAACTTATTAAATCTAATTTAATAGTTGGAGTATGTTGTGTAGTGACAATTTTGTTGCAACCTATGTGTAGGGTAGCTAAAAGCAATGTTGTTGATTGATGATTATGCAAAGAATTGATATTGATGCCTTGGTAGTGTTGTTAATTGTTGGAAACCATTGATCCAATAGAAGAAAAGTGTAAAACGGTGGTATTATGTCGAGTACATGTTGTGATGGGATGAACAATGGATAATAATCATGATGCAAGATTTTAATCTTAATGAATGCATATCTTAGAATCATATTTACGAATTTTATCTTGTAGAGATATTACTTATTTGTTGAAGTCATTTTATTGATTGAACAAGTTTCAATTGTCAAGAGTTTGACGTATGGATAGTATAAAATTTATAGGTTGACCATGCTAAAGTAGCTGTTGAAGTACTATGTTTGAAATATAGAATATGTTGTTATATGATTTGGTGATCCGTGGGGATCATGTCAATGTAGTCTTGGTTGGGTGCCTTTGTGATAAGCATCTTAAACCTTAATTAAAAGTGTTGGGAATGGTAACTAGAGAAAGAAATTGTTATGTAAATTTTGATAAATCCGGTTGGACTCTCTTGATGAGTAAATAGTGATTTTTGAATGCTTAAATGGTAAGTGTAGTGGAATACAAGTTATGGCGGGATTCATGCTGAGCTGGTGTTTAAAACCCTTTCAATTGGTGTGGTTGTTTGCCATTTTGGTTGAATGCCTTCGGTCAAGGTATTCCTTGTGTTGTGTTTTCGAGTTTCCCTAAAACCCATAGCTATGGGTGCCAATCTTTGGTCTTGGCTATTTTGTTTAATTTGTGTTATGAGTATGGATTTACACCCAAAAGTTTTTTGAGTGGATCGTGCTCCTTCGCGTTCACCCTGAATTATCTTGGGAATAAATTTTAACGGAAGCAGATGGACATAGTGGGTTCTGTTGGAAACTCTTGAGATTTAAGTTGTAACTCTTTTTGACTGGAGTTGGATTTATTTGCATAACGTGTGTGGTGTTTGATAGTGCTCCAAAAGGTGGTTTTTATGGATGTTTCATCGGTGATGTTGTTAGCAAAGTGTTCTCTTTTGGGATATGAGTTTCCCTTTCTTTTGAGAAAAATATGTGGCGGTTGCGTGTACAGATGTTTGACTTTGAAGTCGATGTTCTTTTACAAAATGTTGATTTTGGTTAAAATGCGATGTTTTGCAAGTTTAGTTTTCAAATTGACGTGGCTTCCTATACGATGTGGTGTTCCTATTAATGGTGTTGCCATCATAGTTTATATGAATTTCGCAGCCATCGATGTTAATTGTGTTTCAATCATGTGATACCGAGGAAGAAGTCTTTTGGTGGATGACTATTCGGTATTGTTGTTACATGAAAAATGAATGGTGAAAAGGAAGCATGACATTGTTTATAGATGTTTAATGATGAAAGAGTCGATGAGCCAGGTCGGTGAGAAAGTCATATATGGATATATGACTAATCCGGAGTGCTCTTGAAAAATGTGCATGCATGTCATAAATCGAGACTTCTATTTCTTTCTGTTATGTTGGTTGTGGTGTAGGAGATTTGTGTTTCCTTTGCATCTTAGCTTAGGAAAAATAAGATGAGTACTCTTTGGTTGTTGCCGGATTCTTTCCAAAGTGGCTTCTAGCTCTTTGGAGTTTGAGTTGTTGTATGTGGATCATTTTGGGTTCATGGGTTTTGGTTGAGCTTACTCAATGATTGTACCCTTTGTTCTGATTCTTTGAAAGGAAGAATGCGAGGGCGAGACCTTCTAAGAAAGGAAAATTTAGTGTGGGTTGGTAATGACCTAAGATATTAGGCGTTGCTAGTGGTTGATCGTAAATAGTTTGGAAGTGAAGAGTAAAGGAAGGTTGGGTATGACCCAATTCAAATTTTCTTGGAGAATTGTCATTGAGGTGTTCCTCGATAGGGTTGATCAAATTATTAGTGGACCACTTGGTGGTTGCTAGTAATTGCTTTCTATTTTTGAACAGTATTGGATCTTTTGTCGCCGATCTTTGAGCGTGTTGTGCCAACCGAAGAGGAATGTTCAGTTGTTGTTGAATTTGCGGGTTTTCAGAACCCTGGTCATAACGTAGGCTTCTCCTTTCGGTGGTAGTGGGGTGGGTGTTGGTCTTGTTGTAAAAGATCAGCATGTAACCCCGTTGGTTCGAGCAGTTAGACTTTGAGGTATACGTAATCTTTCGGTTCGAAGCTCAGATATCCACGGCGATTATCAGCGTAACTCTTCTGCCTTGATTGTGCAATCCTCAGCCTTTCCCAATGTACTAATCAAAAGTTATATGTAATAAAGGATGTTGAGAGTTAATTTGTCTCTTGCTAAGACTAAGTTTTTAATAAAGTTGATCATATTGGAAACCCATGCTTGATAGGTTATCCCTAGAATTAAATTAGTGACTCATGCGCGAGGCAGTTTTGGTCTATAGTTAGAAATGTAACCAGTTGAAAGGAGTTTGAATTTTCTCCAAGATTGACCTGCAATCAGGATATCATCAGCTGAAGGTCAGGTCAGAAGATATTATGAAGATCGCATTCTCATCAAGATACAGACATTACGAGTTTACAGTTATGTCCTTTGGTCGGACAAATGCGCCCGCGTATTTCATGAACTTGATGAATAAGGTTTTCATAGAATACCTGGAGAAGTTTGTCGTTGTATTCATAGATGACATTCTAGTCTACTCCAAGACAAGAGAAGAGCATGTAGAACATCTGAGGCTAGTGTTAGAGAAGCTGAGGGAACAACAACTCTTCGCTAAGTTTAGTAAGTGTGATCTCTGGAAGAGCAAAGTGGAATTTCTCTGACATGTAATGACCGCCGAAGGAGTAGCAGTAGACCCAAGCAAAGTGGAAGCAGTGTTGCATTGGGAACAGCCATAGACGGTGACCCAGATCCGTAGTTTTCTTGGAATGATTGGTTATTACCACCGCTTTATTAAAGGATTTTCGACGGTTGCAAGACCTCTTACACAATTGTTGAAAAAAAGAGAAAAAGTTTGTATGGACACCGGAGTGCGAGAAGAGTTTCCAAGAACTGAAGAAGCATATAACTTCAGCACCTATCTTCGAGTTGCCGCATGTAAGGAACAGCTTCGACATATACTGTGATGCTTCGTGCCATGGACTCGGATGTGTACTGATGCAGAACAGGATAGTGGTATCTTACGCATCAAGACAGTTAAGGCCACATGAGCAGAATTACCCAATGCATGACCTAGAGCTAGCTGTTGTAGTGCACGCCCTTAAAATATGGCCACTATCTCATCAGAAACCGATGTGAAATTTATACTGACCACAAAAGTTTAAAGTATATATTCACTCAATCGGATCTTAACATGAGGCAAAGAAGATGGTTGGAGTTGATCAAGGATTTTATGTCTGCCTGAGGTGCCGATAAAGATTGTGTCAGATCGGGGTACCCAATTTACCTCAAGATTCTGGAATAAGTTGCATGAAGCCATGGGAACCCATTTGAACTTCCATACAGCTTATCATCCGCAGACCGATGGATAGACGGAAAGGGTAAACCAGATTCTGGAGGACATGTTGAGAGCGTGTGCATTGGCTTATGCTACATCTTGGGACAAATGTTTGTTGTATGCCGAGTTTAACTACAATAGTAGCTATCAGGCAAGCTTGTAGATGTCGCCATTTGAAGCACTGTATGATAGACCTTGTCAGACACTGTTGAACTGGAATGAGACCGGAGAGCGTCATGTCCTTGGACCAGACATTCTCTGAGAAGTTGAAGAGCAGATTGCCAAGATCAGGGAGAGGCTGAAGATTGCACAGTCAAGGTAGAAGAGTTATGCTGATAATCGCCGTAGAGAGTTGAGCTTCGAGCCTAGAGATTTTGTGTATCTCAGGGTTACGCCTCTTAAAGGAGTTAAGAAGTTCCATGTAACACCCCAGCTTTTACTAAGCCCAGAATGTCACCAAACATAGACCCTAACACATTTAATACCATAATTTAAGGTAAATTACAGCAAGTAATCATTTGGAATAATTGGAAATTTTGGTAGCATCTCCTTTGTTTTTGCATGAAACTTAACAGCATAGCATCATATCAATATGTAAGACAAACGAGATATCCATACGCAGCGATAAGGATAGCTAAACATCAACTAAAACATCAATAAGCATCGATAGCAAAATAATAAGCATCAATTTAAATCTAGGAAGTTAAAACAACTCCCTCCATAGCCCCACATGATACACATGAGGGAGACAACCAAACATACAGACCATACACTAAAGATTATTGTAACACCCCGGCATTTACTATGCCTAAATGTTACCAAATATAAGCTAAACAACATCTAAATACCACATTTAACATCAAATTCCAGCAAAGGTGCATAGACTAAAAACCGAGATTTCGGCAGCACCTCCTTTGTTTTATCATGAATTTAAGGAACAGCAACAATATAGCATTATATGGCAATAAGAGAAACATCTAAAACAGCAATAAATAAAGTCTTAACGACAATAAAAGACTAACATCAAGCTCTTAAAGTTCCAAGTGTCAAACAAACAATAGAACTCTCATTAACCAAGCTAAGACTTAATTTAAAGGCCATCACACGCAATTTATTATCCAACTAAATGAATTGACTTGGGGAAACATTAAGGTGAAGCAACGTGTGAGAGTGTGACTATTCCCCTTTCCCGCATGCCGTTCTCATGGTACCTAAAACAACAAGAAAACACAAGGGTGAGTTCGAAAACTCAGCAAGCATACTGCAATGGACAACAAGCATAACAACAAGTCAATAACATCTTTCAGCATGTATAACATCTCATTCATGAATACTTATCAATATCATCATCAATTTGTATGCGATGTAATGCATTGCTCGACCCTCTGGAACCTCATACCGGTATGGGAAGTACACACCCGTCGGTGTGCACCCTTTCCCCCTTCCATCCCGAAGATGGAGGGTGCCTACTCGCTTCCAAACACCACGTGGATGGAATCACGACATAGGACTTACTCAATGGCGTTCCGGACTAGTCATAACTTTCTCACCGACCTTGCCGGACTAGTTAAGACTTTCTCACCGCCCTCGCCCTATCTCATGACATGCATGCAACCATGCCAAATATCATATTCAATTCACATATTAACACATGGCATCATAATATGTTAAACATGCTCATCATATCATATCAATCATTAAAACATGGCAAGTGGACATATATCATGTAGGCAATTCCATCTAATTTCAACATGCAACCTACAACTTGCTATCCATCACAACACACTTGCCTCAACCACGTGCAGCGGATTGGCGGGAAGAAGAGGGAACTCCGGGTCACACCACCTGCACATAGGCATCACACACTCACAATCATAACCTCAAAACAGTACACACGCCCCATCTAACCCGACATTGCCAACTACTCGCAAAACCTAAAAACAGAGGTTCTGTCCCGGCGGGACAGCAGCCTTGCAAAAGGCATAACTTGAGTTCTGGGACTCCAAATCGAATAAACGAGTACACCGTCGCGAAGCTTAGGAAATTTCCCAACTTTTTCTAGTTATAGGGAAAGACTGATTCGGACTCTAAAATTGTTTAATCTACAGATTACCACAATCTGTTCCAGTTACGTCACAGATTTTTAGGCGCTCGGTAAAACAGCCATAACTTTCAAACGGCTGATCGGAAATTAACGTGCTTTACGTCCACGGAAAGATAATTAAATTATCTACAACTTCCTAGAAGTCCGTACGGTCTGATTCGGATTCTAAATCGACGGAAACTCGAACCCTAGTTCGACTGCTCAATCTGCCCGAAAACAGAAACGTGGACAAGTTTAGATCTAACCCAAATTACTTCAAACCAGCGCCTCCAATTGATCTAAAAACTTGGTAAACACCCTAATAACAGTACCTAGATCAAAACCAAGGATCCTCATGTTCATACCTTTGCCCGAAGCGCAAAACTCCAATCAATCTCCGCGAATCTCCTCGCGAATCGCTCCTCGCTCCACGTTCCTCGCTCCTCGCTCCTTGCTCCTCGCTCCTCGCTCCACGGGATGACTCCGCGAGGTGCAGGGGTGGGGAGGCCACCCTAGGGCAGCAAGGGGTGGAGGGGAGGTGGTGTGGAGGTGGAGGAAAGGGAGGGGGGTGCGCACGGTTTTGGGGGGCTAGGGCGTAGGGGCGGGGGAGGGAGGAGAGGGGCGCACGAGGGGGAGGTGGGGGCGCAAGGGGCTGAGATGGGGCGCAAGGGGGGCAGGGGGAGCCCCTTTTAACAGCCCTCAACCCAATCCTAGTCCGTTACGGAGTCCTAATCCATCCCACCAAAGCCCACCAAGGCCCAAAACTCCCCCGGGAAGGCCCAAAACCCCGAAAACGGCCCGGAAACGGCCCGGAAACGTTATTAACCCCCGATCCTTATGATCTTAACCTTATTTCCACATCTCATACTGTATTTAACCTTATCATGCTCAAAAATTAAGGATACGACACTCCGAGGTGTCACAATTATTGTAATGCTTATTGTCATGTCTCCACAACAAGTGAATTTGCTAGATTATGATACTACGTGGAGTAGTGTAGCTAAAACCCTTTCCCGTGCGCCGATTTCATGGTACCTAAAGAAAACAAACAACGAAAATACAAGCGTGAGTTCATAACTCAGCGAAGTGTAACACAATGGAAAACAGAGTGCAAGACAACAAACCATCAACTTCAATCTTCATAAGCATTACATATCACATCATTACCATTCTCACGCATTACCGACATGGTAAAAACATCATAATCATCTCTTGATCAATATGGTGTTCGTCTCATGAACTCATGAACAATTCAACAACATTCTCATTCATAGTTTCATTCATGCAATGCAATGCACATGTCTTCTGGAATACTCATACCGGTATGGTTGAGTGCACACCCGTCGGCATGCACCCTTTTCCCCTTCCATCCCGAAGATGGAGGGTGCCTATCACTGCTTCAGTCACCTCGGTGATGGAATCACGAGGTAGGACTTACTCAAACGAATGGCCCCGGACTAGTCATAACGGTTCTCACCGCCCCTACCGGAATAGTTATGACTTAACTCACCGCCAGCCATGAAAATATGCCATGCATGCAAAATGGACAGTAACGTATTCATAAATAGAATATTGCATATCAACGTATGGCCTCTCAACATGTAAGACCGTGATCAACAATCAACGGTAACCTTTCAAAGACATGGCATGAATCCTTTATCAACAACAAGCATTTTAATCATAGCATGAGGACCCCATATCATCGACATTATTTCAATCATGGCCTAAGGACATCCTATCCATTATAACATGTAATTCCATGGCATGGCAAGACAACATGTTAACTATTCCAAATACCATCAATCAATTCTAGCAGCACGTATAACATAAAAACCACGCGAAAACACTTGCCTTCACCCACGAGTAACGGAGTGACGAGAGGTTGAGGGCACTCGAGGCACACCACCTGCAAACACGTGCCACTCACTCAAATTGGGTCCACAATACAGTACACAAATAAATCCCACTACCCGACTTCGCATACAACTCCTAAAATCAGAAAACAGCAAATCTGTCCCTTCGGGACAGCGGACTTCCAATGGGCATAACTTCTGTTCTAGGACTCCAAATTGAATAAACAAGTACATCCCCGCATAGCTTAGGAAATTTCCCAACTTTTTCTAGTTATAGGGAAAGACTAATTAGGACTCTAATGTTGTTTAATCTAACGTTGAACACGAACTGTCCCAATCTCGTCACAGATTTGACAGCGCTCGGTAAAACAGCCATAACTTCTAAACGGCTGGGCGGAATTTCAATTTCTTTATATGCACGGAAAGATAAGGAAATTATCTACAACTTCCTAAAAGTCCGTACGGTCAGATTCAAACTCGAAATTGGCGAAAACGCCTGCCCTAGTTCGGGTTCCCAATCTGCCCGAACCAGAACATGAACACAACTCTAGATTTCATCAATCCTACCCCATGGCAGCACCTCCCTTGATCTAAAAACATGAAATTCATCCCTATAACAGTACCTAGACCCAAACCCAAGGATCACCCATGCCTTACCTCCTCCCGACGAATGACGAACGCCGAGATCTATCCTCCCGAGCCTCCCGAACGTCCTCCTCGCGCTAGAATCGCCGGATCTCCTCGTCGCGGGGCTTCCCGTTGGAGGGGACAGCGAGGTTGTGTGGTGGGGGATCTCCTCTTTGCAGCAAAGGAGGTGGAGAGGAGGAATTGGGGGCGCATCCAAGGGGGAGGGGAGGAGGCGCCCAAGAGGGAGAGGAGGAGGCACCCAAGAGAGATGGGGATTGGGGAGGGCGGCTAGGGCAGGGAGGGACGCCCCTAGCCCCCAAAATTCTGCCTCTTCTCCCTCATGGGCCCTAACTCTCTCCCACCAAGGCCCACGACTCACCCCCCTAAGGCCCAAACTCCTCCGGGAAGGCCCAAACTTCCGAAATCGGCCCGGAAACGCGATTAAACTGCATAACGTAAAGTTTTAATCTCCGATTTCATACTTTATAAGGTCACATTCTCTAATTCACATTTGTTTACGGTGTCTCGGCATTCCGTGGTGTCACATTCTCCCCCCCTTAAACAGGATTCGACCTCGAATCCGAACGAACGCTAAGAACCACAACAAAGCCCCTACAGGACAAAAACTTCTGTGCAACAGAAGGCAACCACACAACACTCAAACCGAATCATCGACAAGCAACCTACCAAACCAACACTTAACGAGAAAGAGTTGACTTAGCCCAGCTAAGTACAACCTCTCACGGTTCCACCTTTCCTTCCAATTATTTGACCCCTTTTTCGCAAGGAATCAAAATTTACTAATGTCATCTTCGCTCATAGCCTACATCGACCATACTTTCCTTTCGACTGCCAACCACATTACACTTTTCATTCTATCCTCTCCCAGGCATAACGCACACCCAGGGACGTCTAGCTAAGACAATAACCACGAGAAAGCATTTTACATCACAATTTCTATAACATTTGCTTCCACCCAATGATACTTTCAACCAAATTCAAACCACGACGCCAACAACCTCCATCATCATCCACCCTCATACCACTAATGTCCATCACCTAGCCCCAGCTAGGATCGTAACTCACTACTAACTCTCAATTGGCACTTTTCCCCAAGAAGATGTCGCCCTCACAACCAAATCACACAAACAACGAGGACCACGAGTATAGCTCTTAGATTATGCTCAACAATAATCCGAGGCCCTTCTTATTCTCGCTCCTATCAATAGTGCAAAAGAAGTACAATTCTTTTGAATCCAAGTAGACCACATACAACAACTCGAACCTCAAAGCGCCACAAATCACTTTGGAAAGAACCCGATAACATTGAAAGACCACCCTTTTTGCTTTTCCTAAATCAAGCAAAGAAAAAACTCAAATCTCCAATCAACGCGATACAATTCGCATTGGGGAGCACTCAAACAAATAGAGACTCCACACAATTCTCTTGACAGAAGTTCTCAACAACTAGAGACAACTCGACTCGCTTTCACCACAGCCAAACTTTTCACTTTAACCAAAATCAACATCTTGGAAGAGAACTGCCACAAAAACTCTCGAAGAGAAAGAGAAACTCAAATCCCTTGCATAACATAGCCAAAATGCCAGCATTTATCCATTCATTCCTTTTCATGCTAGAGAGCAATGAAAATCTCGATTCATAACACGAATGCGAATTCTTCAAGAGCACTCCGGATTAGTCATATATCTCTATATGACTTTCTCACCGTCTGGCTCAACAACTCTTTTATGCTTATAAAAACGATGTCATGAATCTTTTTCACCATTTATTCGTCATGTAACCACGATACCCATTAACCATTCACAAAGAGACTTCATTCTCTTTGTCACATGATTGACACCCAACAACATCGATGGTTGCTCAAATTCGCATAAACTACGACGGCGTTAACCGAAAAAAAATACCATATCGCATCACAACCCAACAACCACTGCACGCAATGCGTGCAAAACATCGCATTTTAACCCAAGCCAATAACAGAAGATAGCATCAACTCTCAAATCAAACGTCTACGCCTAATAACCGCTACCAATTCTCTTAAAGGAAAGGAAACACATTCCCGGCGAGGAACACCTTACCAACAAAATCACTTATGAAACAATCATAAGATTCACCTTTTGAAACGCAGCTACTTAAACACCACACACGCTTTCCCAAATAAATGCAACTCTAGTCACGATAGAATTACAATTTAAGCACTTAACACCAGGGTTACCAAAGATAAATCAGTTGAACGCTAAAGAGAGCGTCCCACCCCAACGCTTTGGGTGTTAAACCATACTCATAGCATAGACTAAACAGATTAGCCCAAAACCAAAGATTGGCATGGTTCAATACCACACCACATTTGGAACCCATAAGCCGGTTACTTCAAATACTACTCTTTCATCCATATTTCCAATCATCGGAGTCAAGTTTGTAACTTGACAAAATGCCACTTAATCAGGGAGATTTTATTGCACCCTAATCAAGACGCCTAAACAAAGAGGCAGCACTCCCGAGAAAATTTATACATTCATTTGAATCAGAAACTTTCAAAAGAAAGTTCGACTCAAATCCCACCATTACTCGCATTCCAATACTCTTAGCCAATACGGATGTCATAATCACCCAAATCCCGAGAAGTCAAACACTGTTGCACACAAGCTACAACATCTGCTCTTAATAAAATCACTTTTCACTGTTCATATAACCACAATTGATTATATTACCAACGAACCATAGACCATATCTACCGTATGACAATCAACAAGGAGAACCACGTTCTCACAACTCCAGCACAATTATCTTATCAGTTTATCCAACATAAGACGCATATCAACAACTTCTTTTGGTCTACTAACCATGACGAACCATTATTCATGCAACTTATTATCCCCAAGCGTAGCACACATCTCTTTACAATTATTCCGGTGTAATCAACAATTACCACTGGGTATAACCCTAAGTCACATATTCCATATCACGATTCATTCCACCAATAATTAATACTAACCACGCGACACGATCTCCACTAGACATCCCTCATAAATACGGATCCTGCATGCACATCTGTCAAGAATAATTCAACCTTTCCTACAAACATTCCATATATCCTCATTAATTGATTACACGCAATTTTAAGTCATATTGTCGACTCCACAATACTAAGCTGACCCACCACTACAATAGGCAGACTTTCACACCCTCTTCTTGCTATAACAAGTTCATCAACCGAGACATTCTATGCTAACTAATCTCAAACATCCATTAGATTCCATAACCCGCATCACTTTGCACACACCACTAATCAACTGTCACTTTGGATCACCTGACGTCTCGTTTAATCATCTCTTATCAACACAATATTTTAGTTTATCTTTAAACAAACAACAAGTTTACTTTAACCGGACCACTAGCTCATATCAACCAAAAACTCTAACTTCTCGTCATACACTTAACTTCTTAAACATCCGCGTGAATCACGCACCCAACTCTTAAGGAAACCATAATTGCTCCGAGAAAGAACAACACCCAAAACACCTTTCCTTCCGGAAAGCTCAACCATAAATCACAAGAGAAGTCAACTCTTAAATTCCCAAATGCCGACACGCAACTACTTCACAACTCTCGAGATCAACAACTTCCGCGAAGGAAAATGGTTGCAAGAGGGAAAACCAAGCGATTAACCAAATCTTTTTTAGATAAGGCCATAACCCCAAACTTCAAACTTTCACGAAACAAACGGTTTTTTCAAAGATGAATTCCCAAGCAAGTCATCATTGCAATCAAACACCACTTAGGCCCCAACAACAAGATCTGGCACAACACCGCAATAACTCTTTTAAACCTCGGAGAAAGACAAACACAAAAATAAATTGAAACCACATCCCTTCCGACAAAACCTTGACACCTAAATCCATGCGACTTAGATTTTTTTTTTCCATCGAAACTTCAATAACTTCCTTTCAAATTGGAGAATGGTAACCCAAGAATCAATCTATAAGTTTCTCTATAAGGCAAACAACAAATCGGGCGTCAAAGCTGGCAAGGCGACCAAAAGAGGCGCAACCCTAAATTCTTCTCTTGTCTTCAACAAAAGAAGACAAAACCAAAACCACCAAAAGAACTATTGGTGAGTATCCAAAACCGAACACTTTTTCTTTTATTTCAACCAACCAAAACCGTTCGTCAAAACGGCAAAGGAAATTCGGAGGGTCAATCCACAACTCTACTACTCGACTCCAACCAACTACCCAATCTACGACAGAAAGGATAAGCACTCTCCCAACAGGAGGTTAAAAGTCCATCGGTGATGGCACTAACCGGCCACACCGTCAAACCCAACAATACTACAAACAACAGAAGGTGACCGAAACCCCTTTCGGCACCACAACCCACAAAATCTCAAATGTATCAACACAATCGATTCTTTCATAAACATAGCAACATATATTACCAAATGTAACATTCCACATAAAAGCTTAAATACAACATTTAAGCGTAAAGCAACGGTACCCATACCCATTCCTCTTGTGCAGCAGTGTGTCAAGTTTTAAATTAGTTATTCCACTTACACAAGTTTTAATGTTGCTATCCTATGGCAAAGTTTTAAGTAAAACCTAAGCCATGTTTCTAGGTTATACCACTTCATATTTTAGTTGAACCTATAGTATGACACTAAATACACATTCCAGGGACCTACAGCCCGCTCTGATACCAACTGTAACACCCCAGCTTTTACTAAGCCCAGAATGTCACCAAACATAGACCCTAACACATTTAATACCATAATTTAAGGTAAATTACAGCAAGTAATCATTTGGAATAATTGGAAATTTTGGTAGCATCTCCTTTGTTTTTGCATGAAACTTAACAGCATAGCATCATATCAATATGTAAGACAAACGAGATATCCATACGCAGCGATAAGGATAGCTAAACATCAACTAAAACATCAATAAGCATCGATAGCAAAATAATAAGCATCAATTTAAATCTAGGAAGTTAAAACAACTCCTCCATAGCCCCACATGATACACATGAGGGAGACAACCAAACATACAGACCATACACTAAAGATTATTGTAATGCTTATTGTCATGTCTCCACAACAGGTGAATTTGCTAGATTATGATACTACGTGGAGTAGTGTAGCTAAAACCCTTTCCCGCGCGCCGATTTCATGGTACCTAAAGAAAACAAACAACGAAAATACAAGCGTGAGTTCATAACTCAGCGAAGTGTAACACAATGGAAAAGCAGTGCAAGACAACAAACCATCAACTTCAATCTTCATAAGCATTACATATCACATCATTACCATTCTCACGCATTACCGACATGGTAAAAACATCATAATCATCTCTTGATCAATATGGTGTTCGTCTCATGAACTCATGAACAATTCAACAACATTCTCATTCATAGTTTCATTCATGCAATGCAATGCACATGTCTTCCGAATACTCATACCGGTATGGTTGAGTGCACACCCGTCGGCATGCACCCTTTTCCCCTTCCATCCCGAAGATGGAGGGTGCCTATCACTGCTTCCAGTCACCTCGGTGATGGAATCACGAGGTAGGACTTACTCAAACGAATGGCCCCGGACTAGTCATAACGGTTCTCACCGCCCCTACCGGAATAGTTATGACTTAACTCACCGGCCAGCCATGAAAATATGCCATGCATGCAAAATGGACAGTAACGTATTCATAAATAGAATATTGCATATCAACGTATGGCCTCTCAACATGTAAGACCGTGATCAACAATCAACGGTAACCTTTCAAAGACATGGCATGAATCCTTTATCAACAACAAGCATTTTAATCATAGCATGAGGACCCCATATCATCGACATTATTTCAATCATGGCCTAAGGACATCCTATCCATTATAACATGTAATTCCATGGCATGGCAAGACAACATGTTAACTATTCCAAATACCATCAATCAATTCTAGCAGCACGTATAACATAAAAACCACGCAAAACACTTGCCTTCACCCATGAGTAACGGAGTGACGAGAGGTTGAGGGCACTCCCGGAGGCACACCACCTGCAAACACGTGCCACTCACTCAAATTGGGTCCACAATACAGTACACAAATAAATCCCACTACCCGACTTCGCATACAACTCCTAAAATCAGAAAACAGCAAATCTGTCCCTTCGGGACAGCGGACTTCCAATGGGCATAACTTCTGTTCTAGGACTCCAAATTGAATAAACAAGTACATCCCCGCATAGCTTAGGAAATTTCCCAACTTTTTCTAGTTATAGGGAAAGACTAATTCGGATTCTAATGTTGTTTAATCTAACGTTGAACACGAACTGTCCCAATCTCGTCACAGATTTGACAGCGCTCGGTAAAACAGCCATAACTTCTAAACGGCTGGGAGGAATTTCAATTTCTTTATATGCACGGAAAGATAAGGAAATTATCTACAACTTCCTAAAAGTCCGTACGGTCAGATTCAAACTCGAAATTGGCGAAAACGCCTGCCCTAGTTCGGGTTCCCAATCTGCCCGAACCAGAACATGAACACAACTCTAGATTTCATCAATCCTACCCCATGGCAGCACCTCCCTTGATCTAAAAACATGAAATTCATCCCTATAACAGTACCTAGACCCAAACCCAAGGATCACCCATGCCTTACCTCCTCCCGACGAACGCCGAGATCTATCCTCCCGAGCCTCCCGAACGTCCTCCTCGCGCTAGAATCGCCGGATCTCCTCGTCGCGGGGCTTCCCGTTGGAGGGGACAGCGAGGTTGTGTGGTGGGGGATCTCCTCTTTGCAGCAAAGGAGGTGGAGAGGAGGAATTGGGGGCGCATCCAAGGGGGAGGGGAGGAGGCGCCCAAGAGGGAGAGGAGGAGGCACCCAAGAGAGATGGGGATTGGGGGAGGGGCGGCTAGGGCAGGGAGGGACGCCCCTAGCCCCCAAAATTCTGCCTCTTCTCCCTCATGGGCCCTAACTCTCTCCCACCAAGGCCCACGACTCACCCCCCTAAGGCCCAAACTCCTCCGGGAAGGCCCAAACTTCCGAAATCGGCCCGGAAACGCGATTAAACTGCATAACGTAAAGTTTTAATCTCCGATTTCATACTTTATAAGGTCACATTCTCTAATTCACATTTGTTTACGGTGTCTCGGCATTCCGTGGTGTCACATTCCATGCAAAAGGGAAGCTTGCACCAAGATATGTTGGTCCATTCAAGATCCTAAGTCATAGAGGTGAAGTGCATATCAATTGGAATTACCATAGTCTTTGACGGGAGTGCATGATGTGTTCCATGTGTCACAACTGAAGAAGTGCCAACAAAACAGACACCTCTAGAGGAGATTGAACTGCAAGAAAAGCTGACTTATAAGGAATACCCTATCAGGATTTTGGACACAGTTGATCTAGAGATAAGAAATAAATCAATCCGCTTCTGCAGAGTTCAATGGAGCAACCGCTCAGAGAGTGAAGCAACCTGGGAGCGTGAAGAAGTTTTGAAGCAGGAGTTCCCTAACCTATTGTCTATTTAACCCTAAATCTCGGGGATGAGATTCTGTTAGGGGGAAGGTTTGTAACATCCCAAAATTTTCTTTTAATATATTTAATGTGTTTTTGAGAATATTTAGAATTTTTCAGAATTTATTTGAAATCTTTGAGGTTAATTTGAATTCAAGCCTTATTGAACTAATTTCATTAAATAAAGATCATTCATTTTTACATAAGCATAAAATCTAAAATTGTGTTTATAATAAATATAATTACAAGATGAGAGTGTTTCTCTCAAATATTTTCAAAAACATGTTATATAAATTAAGTTGTTGATTTTATAAAAATCTGTACAAGTATCTAATTCACTAAAAGAATTTTTGCGAAAAATTTATACGTCGAAAAATTACGAAACCAACTTTGTTAAGTTTCAAATAATTCCTAGTATTTTAGAGCCTTTTTGTTATTTTATCATAATCGTGTTTTGTTTCAGTACTATTTAATTTCTGGAAAATGTATCGGCTAACTGATTTTTCTTTCTCTTCTGCTAAAAAATGTAACGTGACCCATTGATGATGCCAGTTTCCTTTCCTATACATGTGGATTAGCAATGCAAATGAATTAGTAACAGAACTTCTTGTATGCATGAATTACAAGAATAAAAGTCGAACCATGCATAAAAGACGATGTGAGACAAATATTCAGAATCAATACCTTCCATCGAAAGGGCATTTACATAATTAGCTGAAAGTATAAGTTACATCAGTAAGACAGAAAATGTATGGAGCATTTACGATATCGGCTAGAGAAGAAAGGACAAAATAATTGTGAGAGCAAAGATCTCAACAAGTGAGTAGCACTGGAAGGAGAAGAAGTATGATAATCCCTAAGCAAAGGTGCTAAAAGATTGTGGCAACCTTAAACAGAAAAGGGAGGGGGCATCCCTATAAAAGGAACAAAAAGAAAAGAAAGGGGCATGAAAAGAAGACTCCTATGTCTAATGGAGCTGACGACGCTTCCTGCCAGGAGCATTACCTGCGCTGGAACTGCTGCTAGAATCTAATGATTCATGGAGGGCAGCATCGGCAGGGGGTGCTAGTGGAAGCGCCGGGCTGTTATCGGCTGGCGGGGAAGCGACAGCCTCCGCGGCATCCTCCGCAGGAACAATGTCTATGCCAGCATCAGGTGCCTCAGCTTCTGCCGGGAGAGGGGCAGCTGCTGCAGGATCTTCGGCGGCCTCGGCGTCGAGGTCTTCCAGAAGGTCACAAGCAATGGCTTCATCGTCGGCAACTTCTTCCTCAGCGTGGACCTCGGCCGACATTTCTTCCTGAAGGGCCGAGGCGATGGTCGAGTCATCATCCGATGATGAATAGTAACTGGAGGAGGAGTTAGAGGAAGAAGACATGGTGCAGATTGTGAAAATTACTTTGAGATGATGCGGTGGACTACGGTTCATCTAGTACTTATAGACCAAAATGAGCAAACGAATCGCCATGTCATGGGAAATGAAGCATCCTTCAAGCAAATGCTGGTAGAATACGAGGTGATTCAACACAGGAAAATTTATGACGCGGCGTCTCGAGGAGATAATTTCCAGCAGAAGGCGAGGCGTTCTGATGCTATCACGACACAACAACCCAAGGGGGAACTACTATAGGAGAGAGAAGCAATGGAGGCGGCTACATGTCAAAACATGAACTGATGATTTTTGGGACATGATGCATATCCCAAAAATGGGGGGCATATGTTAGCACCCAAATTTGGCCGACTGAGGCAGGTACGATCGTAACATGAACCTAGAGAAGTTGCACGGGCCGGTTGGCTACAGATAACGGAACGGGACAAGAATCAAGAAGATCTGATCATGTAGGGGATAGAAAGGAAAGCCAGAGATGATACGATCTGGACTCAATACGGTTGCAATCAAGATAGAAGGATAGATTCGGAGTCCGATTATGATTGAAGAGGCCGTGACAAACACAATCGAAGTCTTCAAACTATAACTGGAGGACGGCGTGCTACTCCAAGAAAAACAAACACACACCCAAACAACTGTCTTTTACGTATTACTTTACTTTCCTCGCATTAGGAGTAGTTCCTATAGCTTTGTAGTCCTTCCTCTCTAATACACTTTGATCAATACGAGTTGCACAACGCTAGTTGTTGATCTTTGCTGCATTACGGTAAGCTCTAGTTTCTTTCCGATCTTGCTGCGCATTGCCTTCATTGGAGGAAGGAAGCTTTTACCCTAGTCTGGTCAACTCACAAGTGTTGATTAGATCTGTTTACCTCGATCCACGTCGGTTCCCTTGAAATCAGTTGGGATCATCCCATCACCAGGCTCAGATTGTTCTCGATCGATCACGTCTGAGAGACACATCTCTTGCCAGTTGCGTGATCAAACTGGCTTGCACACTCGCGAACTTGAACCTAGTTTTCTCGTGTGTTGGCGGCGATCGACCTGAGGCCACGTTTTTCAGTGCCAACAAGGACGTATGGAGAAGAGAACTAATGCTTTATGCCTAAATCCTGATAGAAGCTGCTAAAGTAGGAGTTCTTGAACTCTATGCCATTGTCACTTTGTATCGCTCGTAAGGCAGCTGGGAGCTCAATGGACAACCTACGTGTGATACTACGGAATGACGGTATGAGTCATTTTCGATCTCGGCCATAAGGTACGACTCTTGTAACATGTTTTTGCGCCGTGTCTGCAAGTGTGGGCCTTTCCGGGGGATTTTGGGCCTTTCCGGAGGGGAATTGGGCCTTCCGGGGGAGTTCGGGCCTTGGGGGGTCCATATGGGCCGAAGGTGGGACATATTTGGGCCTTTTGGAGGTGGTCTAGGACAGCAAAACTGCTGCCCTAGCCCTACCTGCGCCCCAAACAAGTCCCCTCCCTAGCCCTAGCCCCCACTTGTTTCCCCTCCACCCCATTGCCTCCTCCTCCCTAGCCGCCACCCCTCCCTCACCCTTGCGCCTCCCCTTGCTCCACCACGTGCCCTTGCTGCGTCCCCCTTGCTGCCATGCCACGCCATGGTGCTGCCCTCGCCGGTAGGAGGATCCGCGACGAGGAGAACCGGTGGCCACGACGCGTGGGAGCGAGATCGGGCGATCGAGAGGCATTCTTCGTGTTCGTCGTTCGTCGGACTAAGGTATGTCCATGGGGAAACCTTGGGGAAGGTCTAGGTGCTGTTCTCATGGTAGATTTGGAGTTGTTAGATCAAGAGGATGTGCTGCCATGGAGTAGATCTGAAAAGAACTAGAGTTCGTATTGTACTTAGTTTCGGGCAGATTTGGAGTCCGTTTTAGGGGGTGCGATTTCGCAATTTTAGATTTGGAATTTGGCCGACCTCCTGTTGAAGAAGTTGTAGGTATCGTCAAGACCTATTTTGTGTATATTTTTGAGAATTTTTGGAGTTACGGTCTGAAAGTTATGGCCGTTTTGGTGGGCGCTGTCCAATCTGTGTCGAGGTTGGGACAGTCTGTGTTCAACGTTAGATTAAACTAATTTAGAGTTCGAATCTGACCGTACGGACTTCTAGGAAGTTGTAGATAATTTCAATATCTTTCAGTGCATATAAATAAATTGAAATTCCGCCCATCCGTTTGGATGTTATGCCTGTTTTACCGAGCGCTGTCAAATTTGTGACGAGATTGAGACAGTTCGTGTTCAACGTTACATTAAACAACATTAGAGTCCGAATCAGTCTTTACCTATAACTAGAAAAAGTTGGGAAATTTCCTAAGCTACGCGAGGATGTACTCGTTTATTCAATTTGGAGTTCTAGAACTCAAGTTATGATTTTTCGAAGCCGCTGTCCAAAACGGGGCAAAATCTGTGATTTCGGGGTTTTGGAGTATTTAGCGTATTAGGTGTAGTGGGTACTGTTTTGAGGAGTCGAATTAAGTGTGTGGCACGTGTTTGCAGATGGTGTGCCTTCGGGAGTGCCCTCAACCTCTCGTCACTCCGTTGTCCGCGGTTGAAGGCAAGTGTGTTGTATGGATTGAACATTATACGTGTTGCTAGAATTGCTTGATAGTGTTTGGGATAGATAACATGCTGTCTTGCCATGAACTGCATGTTATAATTGATATGATGTCCACTTGCCATGGTTTAATGATTGCTATGATATGATGAGCATGTTTAAGATGTTATGATGCCATGTGTTAATATATGAGTTTTATATTGTTGGCATGCTTGCATACATGACATGTTACATGGCCCGGGCGGTGAGAAAGTCATTAACTAATCCGGGAAGGTCGGTGAGAAAGTTATGACTAATCCGGAGAGCCATTAGAGTAAGTCCTACATCGTGATTCCATCTACCGTGGGTGGTGGAAGCGAGGAGTAGGCACCCTCCATCTTCGGGATGGAAGGGGGGAGAGGGTGCACACCGACGGGTGTGTACTCAACCATACCGGTATGAGTTTCCAAGGAGATATGAGCATAGCATTGCATTGCATTGCATTACAATACATATTAAATGATGAGGATGTTGTTATGTGTTCAAGTTGGAAATGTTATATGTGACGTGAGGTATTATTGTCTTGTAAATGATCTTGTTGTCCATTACAATATGCTTGCTGAGTTTTCGAACTCACGCTTGTGTTTTATGTTGTTTGTTTGTTTAGGTACAATGAAATCGGCGTATGGAAAGGGATCTAGCTACACTCCTCCACGTAGTATCATAATCTAGCTAATTCACCTGTTTTGGAGACACGACATTAAGTATTACAATAATCATTAGTGTATGGTCTCAGATGTTTGGTTGTTTCCCTCATGTATATCATGTGGGGCTATGGAGGGAGTTGTTTTAACTTCCTAGAGTTAAATTGATGCTTATTATTTTGCTATCGATGCTTATTGATGTTTTAGTTGATGATTAGCTATCCTTATCGCTGCGTATGGATATCTCGTTTGTCTTACATATTGATATGATGCTATGTTGTTAAGTTTCATGCAAAAACAAAGGAGATGCTGTCAAAATTTCAAATTATTCCAAATGATTACTTGCTGTAATTTACCTTAAATTATGGTATTAAATGTGTCATGATCTATGTTTGGTGACATTCTCGGGCTTAGTAAAAGCTGGGTGTTACGATTGGTATCGAGCGGTCAGAGGTCCCTGGAATGTGTATTTAGTGTCATAACTATAGGTTCAACTAAAATATGAAGTGGAATAACCTAGAAACATGGCTTAGGTTTTACTTAAAACTTTGCCATAGGATAGCAACATTAAAACTTGTGTAAGTGGAATAATTAATTTAAAACTTGACACACTTTGTTGCACAAGAGGAATGGGTATGGGTACCATTGCTTTACGCTTAAATGTTGTATTTAAGCTTTGTTGTTGAATGTTACATTTGGTAATATATGTTGCTATGTTTATGAAAGAATTGATTGTGTTGATACAATTGAGATTATGTGGGTTGTGGTGCCGAAAGGGTTTCGGTCACCTTCGTTGTTTGTATTATTGTTGGGTTTGTGGTGTGGCGGGTAGTGCCATCACCGATGGACTTTTAACCTCCTGTTGGGAGAGTGCTTATCCTTTCTGTCGTAGATTGGGTAGTTGGTTGGAGTCGAGTAGTAGAGTTGTGGATTGACCCTCCGAATTTTCTTTGCCGTTTTGACGAACGGTTTTGGTTGGTTTTTGGTTGGTTGAAATAAAAGAAAAAGTGTTCGGTTTTGGATACTCACCGATGGTTCTTTTGGTGGTTTTGGTTTTGTCTTCTTTGGTTGAAGACAAAAGAAGAATTTCGGGTTGCGCCTCTTTTGGTCGCCTTGTCAGCTTTAACGCCCGATTTGTTGTTTGCCTTATAAAAAGCAAATTATACTGCAGCTTAATGACTAAGCCAACATCCTTAAGAATGAAATGATCATTAATGCACACGGTACCTTTAACGATGACTCTACCTAACGAAGCATCCCCAAAGGTGATCACCTCATCACCGGGAGCTTGGACTAGGGAAGAGAACCATCGGTAGTCTCCGATCATATGGCGAGAACAGCCAGAGTCTACAATCTAAACATCCCACTTCCCTGTCCTACGGACCTGAATCAATGAGAGCGAAAGGCAAATGTCTTAGTACCAAGATAGATCAGTGCGGATCTAGCAACCCAATACTGAGTTACTCGAGCAGAAGAAGAATCAGTCAAAGGAGCAAAAGAATGCAATCTAGCGTCTCTCCATGACTCTATTCTCATAAACTCAAAAACAGCTCCTGTAGGATGCCTCAGAGCAGGTGTTGGGTAGGTCCGCCAGTGTGCAAAGGTCAGACCATCCTGGTGCTGCCCAGACCTCCTGCTGGAGGAAGTAAACTCACGCCGCTGATATCTAGCTCAATGCAAAGAATGAGGAATATCATGAGGACGACCGAAGGACTGACTCGGGACTACTCTAGGGTGAAAACCAAAGGTAGAAGCATAAAAACCAAGCCCCATACGATGTCCAAAAACAGGGAACTCCCTATCCTATCTAGAAGTAGTAGTAGGAGAAGCACCCTTCTCGTCGAAAGTCCCATGGATAATCCCGACTGATCTAAACATAGTGGTGCTCATCTGTGGAGACCTCCTTCTCTAACTCAGAACACCTCGACCTAGCCTTAGCATGAAACTTGCCTAATTTACAGAAGGCATCATTTAGCTCGTCGTAGGTGGGTACCTCATTGGCGTCGCTAAGAAGATCGTCATCGCTGATGCCATTGGCGTCCGCCATGAAGCACATGCCAGAGAAGTCCTCATCGCCCTTGATCTTCTCTCACGGTTCATCCTCACCGTCGTTGCTGCATGTCTCTGTGTCGGAGAAGTCGATGTCGTCGAGCGCGGCGAGTACACGGTGGAAGAGCTTCTTGTTTTTGTGAAGTTGCGGTACTTCTTATCTCACACCAGCTCATAAGCTAGAGGCTTCTTGTTGTGGTTCTTATTGTGTAGTCAGTCTTGCTTGAACCGCCGAAGTCGTTCTTGCCATTCTCTAGCTTGGGGCACTTTACTCGAATGTGGTTGGGACCACTAAACTCGAAGCAAGTCACGATGCCACCTCTCTTCCTCTCTCACTCTCTTGTAGATGTTGGAAAATTTACACTCGACAAGAGCAAGCTCATTTTCTGGAAATCGTTCCAGAATTTCATTTCTTACATCGCAAATAGCGGAGAGAGAAAAACCAGAAGAAAAATCGAGAGATGGTCTAGAAGAGGATCCAATGGGACCGGTGACCAGGGCCATCGACTGAGATTTCATCCTACGAGACACGATGTCGAGCACATTAGTCTTGAGACGGGAATAAAGCTCATCAAGAGTTAAAGTCGATAGATCAATAGTGTCATTGATGGTGGTCACCTTCAGCTACCAAACTCTCAAATTGAGTACTGTTAGAAAGTGCCTAGCGTTCTTCGAATTAGAATATTTGGTACCAACTGATCGAAGATTGCTAAGGATCTTGGAAAACTGAGCAAAGCACTCATCGAGACTTTCACCAGGGTGCTGTTCAAATTTGTTGTAGTCACGTTTGTACTGGTCCTGCCTCATTGTCCTGATCTGGGTGGTACCCTCATGGTAAGCATTGAGGGTCACCTAGATCTGATGAGCGGATCATAGGTGAGAGACCCGGTCATACTCACCATGGCTGAGTCCCTGTATGAGGATGTTCTTTGCCATAGCGTTTGCCTCAACGTTAGCCATGTTCGCAGTGTTGACGTCGTCATCGGCAGAACCCTCATACGGGAGTTTCACCTTCTACCATATCAGGAAGCCCTGGGTAGTGATGTATTAATACATCCACATTTTCCAAAATGGATAATCAAATCTAGCAAAAATTGGAAGCTTCGTTGAGTACTTATCCATTGCCATGGCTCTCGAGACCGGTCAAGATCTAAAAAGAGCAAAACCGGCTCTGATACCAATTGAAAGATCGAGATGGCGATCAGAGGGGGTGAGGGTGAATGATCCCAAATAAAATTTTTCTCCGCTCAAAATACTCCAAAAAATCCCTCAAGTAAAATCTGAAAGACTCGAAGATTTTTCTTAAAACCGGTGCTCCTCAAATTCACGAACCCTCAAAAACCGGAACAACTAGTCAACTATTTGTACCCTTAGCATGCATGGATGAGAACCATGAAACATGTGAGGAATTTTGGAATCATAATCCTAGTTGTCAAGTGTCCAAACAAAAAGGAATCAATTCAAACATTACTTTTCAAAAAGAGATAAAGCCAAAACACCAAATTCTCTTTTAGAAAAAGGAAAGTAGATTTTTCATAAATTATCCTCACTTAGAGCAGGTGGATGGTAGAATTCTGTTCCTATAGAATTTTTGGGAATTTTTTTCCCAATGAACAAATAAGTCTTGAAGTACTCCACCAAAAACTAACTCAAAAAGCCTTGTAAAAAAATAAAAAAATATGAAAGACCACAGACAGTTAGGAACTTCGATCAGAAAATTTGGGGCGCAGTATTCACCTCATAATGCCCAAACGGTGAAACCAGTGGACCCCCAAATTTTTTCACATACGAATATATGAGTCATGCACCTTATCTAAGGAAAATCACCAAAAAAAGGTTTTTCTATATTTTTCTAAAAAACAATTACTAACTGCTGCATGAAGAACAAGTTCAGGACAGATTTGCAACTTGATATAAACTTGATCTCTAGTTTATCCTAGGGTGCAAGAGAGATGTAAAACAATATGAGCACCCTCAAGACATCCTAGATTAATAGCATTTAGAAGGAGGGGAGGCAAATCTGAATTGCAAGAAAGTAAATTATGGGAATTTAAATGCGGGAAATTAAATGCTGAATTTAAATTGCATAAAGTAAAGATATAATGTAAATGCAAAATTTAAATTCACAAGAATAGCAAAGAAAATTTTTGTATTTTTTGGGTGGAAGGTTTACAAAGCCTCAATTCATATCGGCAAAAGCTCAAAGAAGCAACTCAAACCTTCAAGTGAAGGAGGGCACCCCTCCCCCTCTATTTATACTACTCTTGAGCCACCTACCACCCTTGGATGAGTCCCTCAACCCTATAGCACTCTACCATGGGGTAGGATTAACCTACTCACGCAACCATGGAAGGGCAACCCAAAACCCTACACATATAATGGGTTTTCTTGCACGGTTTTCAAAGCATACTACCTAGATCCGTTATCCTGTCAACTATACAGCGAGCCAATGGCCCTCATCGATCCTCGCGAAATCTAGCTATTATCATCGCATTTCCTTACCTTCTTGACGTGCTGGGACTCCGTCACCGATCATCTTCCGGCGAATTTCGACCGTTTGGACCTCCGACTGTAACACCCCGGCATCTAGTATGCCTGAATGTTACCAAACATAGACTAAACAACATCTAAATACTACAAATAAAGATAAATTACAGCAAAGGAGTAAATGTTAGAACCGAAAATTTCGGCAGCATCTCCTTTGTTTTTCCATGAATTGAAGCAACAACAATATTAACATATCAAGATAGCGTAATGAACGATAGCAATAACTTGACAATCAGGAATTTTAGCCACCATACCACTAAGGATATAAGCCTAACCGTCACATGTCAAATATGGACTAATCATTTACTCATGACGACCATCGAAGCATCAAAACCACAATTTAGTTCAATGCATTAACCATCACAATTAAAGGAAAGAACATGTCATTGTTTAAATGTGTGATGCTAAGTGATGACGTGTGATTAGCTCCCTTTCCCGCATGCCGGTTTCATGGTACCTAAAAACATCATAAAAACACAAGCGTGAGTTCATCACTCAGCAAAGTGTATTGCAATGGTACAAAAATAATAACAATTCACATACATACTTTATGCCATTCACACATCATGAGAATCAACTCATAAACTTCTTCATTTATGCTCTCATATGACATTGTCATAATCATCTTCATATGCATCTCATAGAACATCATAAGCATCTCATAAAACAACGTCATCCATGCAATGCAATGCGATTCACATGTCTCTTTGAAGCAGATACCGGTATTGCCGAGTGCACACCCGTCGGCGTGCACCCTCTTTCCCCTTCCATACCGTAGATGGAGGGTGCCTACTCCTCGCTTCCATTCAGAACCGTGGATGGAATCACGAGGTAGGACTTACTCAATGGCTATCAGGATTAGTCATAACTTTCTCACCGACCTTATCGGGCTAGTTATGACTTTCTCACCGATCGGGCCAGTTCTCATGCCATGTATGCAACTATGCCATAAACATAAACAACTTACACATAACTCAACTAATCATTGCATAGCATCATAATAAACCATTTTCATCATATCATGGGCAAACACTAATCATGGCAAGATATCACATCATGTAATCCATTTGCATCTAGTCAAGACTAGCAACATACAACATGCTACCCATTCCAATACACTTGCCTTAACCGCGGGCGACGGATTGGCGAGAGGATGAGGGCACTCCCGGGGTCACACCACCTGCACATGGATACCACACACTCAAAACATGCCCACAAAATAGTACACAACCGCTCATCTACCCCAACTGCGCAAACTACTCCTAGAACCGAAAAACAGAGAATCTGTCCGCCGAGATAGTAGGCTTCAAACTAGCATAACTTGAGTTCGAGTACTTCAAATCAAGTAAAAGATTACATTTTCTCATAGCTTAAGAAATTTCCTAGCCTTTTCTAAGTATTGGGAAAAGCTGACTCAGCCTCTAAATTTGTTTAATCTATAGAACAACGTAATCTATCCCAATCTCATCACAGTTTTGAACACGTTCGTTAAAACTGCCATAACTTTCAAACGGCTGAACGGAATTAAGAATTCTTGGTGTCCAATTAAAGGTATTGAAGTTATCTACAACTTTCGCAAAAGGCAGCTGACCAAATTCTGAATCTAAAATTGCGAAAAATCAAACCCTACGTCGTGTGCCCAATCTGCCCGAAGCAGAACACTATGAAATCTCTATTTTTCATAAAATCTATCCAATCGCAGCACCACCTTTAGATCTAACAACACCAAAACATCCTCTAGCACAGAACCTAGACCATCCCCAAGGATTACCCCTAGCCATACCGTCGCCCGACGAACGAAGAATCCGACGAACACGCCTCCCGATCGCCCGATCTTCCTCCACGCGCCAATCTCGCCGGATCCTCTCATCGTGGAGCTCCCCAATGGCGAGGGCAATGGCGTGGAAGAGCGTGGTAGCAAGGGGTGGGGGTGGAGCTCGCCTAGGGCCGGCTAGAGGTGGTGGGGAGGAATGAGCAAGGTGGCGGCTGGGGGAGGCAATGGGGGAGGCGCATGGGGGGGAGAGAGGTGGGTGGCGGCTAGGGTTGTAGGAGAGGGGAGTGGGGGCACACCATGGGTTGGGGGCTAGGTTTGGCTACCCAAAAGTCCCCCCTTGGGCCCAAACCCTTCCACCGGAGGCCCAACTGAACCCCAAGGCCCAAAGTCCCCCGGAGAGGCCCAAACACCCGGAAACGGCCCAAAAACACACTGTAAAGTCATACCGAAATGCCGAATTCTAAATGTCACATTTTGGGGTGTCACACTGACGCACCTCGCCTAGTCCCGATCATCCTCTACATCACCATGACCTAGCACCGTTGTCCAGCAACCATCAAAGACAAGGAAAGACATCACATAGCATTGTCCAACAATAGTCACAAATCCTCACAATTAATCATGTCTCATTCATCAGTCGGTTCTACCGCCAGCCATAGGCCAGTAGTACCACAAGAAGCTAACACAACTCAAATTGCTTCCTTTTTAATTCCAATTCAAATCAAACTCAAACCTGGGCACATGTTGCTCAAAATAAAGTCAAATACTTATCACAAATATGGATGGACCTCCACATGGTCCTTCACATCATAATCGATTTTGTTAGAAAACCAACATAGATAATATACATATCATAATCGGTTCTTGTAAAAAAACCGACAAATACAATATAAATATCACAATCGGTTCTTATAAAAATTCGGCACATATAATATACATATCACAATCGGTTCTTCTATAAAACTAACACAAATAATGCATATGACAATAGATTTTTATTAAAAACCGACACTGATGTCAACCATATATATGTACCCTTCGCCCCCAGCTATCTCATTTCTCCTCCCTTTTGCCCTTTCCACTCCACCCCGAATGCCCGCGCCCCTGAGCTCCCTAGCCGGTCCCCACGCAATCGAGCTCCCCCGTCGGCCCTGTAACACCCCAAAATTTTTTCTTTTCTTAACTTCATGTGTGTTTTGGCACTTTAGTGAATTTTTGGAATTTTCTAGAATTTATTTGGAATTTATTCCATTTTGAAATAATTAAAGAATTTGACTTTGCAAATAAAAATTTGTTGGAAATATTTTATTTGAGTCCAAAATGTTCCAAAATATTTTCCAGAATTTTTCTGAAATTTTTCTGAGTATTTTGCTATTTTTCTTGAAATAAATGGATTTCTGGAAATTATTTTGAATATTAAATCGCTGGAAAATCGAATCGGGTCGAGTATCGCTCATCCGATCGAAGTCGGAACTCGAGTCGACTTGAGTCCGACCGAGCCACGTGACTGACCGAACCGCCGCTGCGGTAATCGTGGCCGTTGAGCGCCACGTGGGACGGCCGCTCGTCATCGTCCGCCGAAGTCCGGATCGGACTCGCCGCCAGCAGCTGCCGTCGCGTCCGGTTAGGTTTCCGTTTTGCGCACGCACGCCAAGGGTATTTAAGGACCGGGACATGTCCCGAGGATCGCCTTGACCTAGCTCACCTTTTGCCCTAGCCGCCGCCTAGAATGCCCTACCGCAGCCGCAACTGCTCGCCGGAGTTGGAGCACTTCCCCGCCGCGGTTTTCGTCGATTTCCGTCTTCATCCGCCATCCTCGGCCGTGTGGGTGCTCGGATCCGGAAACCTTGCGACGAGCCGCGTCGAGCCGCACCATCCATCTCGCCGAAGCTCGCCCGCAGCGCCGTTCTTCGTGTCATTGTCTTCGTCTCCGGCAGCCAGGACCCCGCCGCGTCGCCATCACCGTCGTTAAGCTTCCCCACCGTCCGATCGAGATCGAACGGTTATGGTAAGCCACGTGTAACCCAAATCCTAGAAACTAGATCGGATCTGGACCGTTGGATCAAGATCCAACGGCTCACGATCGGCCACGTCACCCGTAACGTAATCCACGTTACGGGGTTAACGTTATTCTCAACCGTTGGATCTAGATCCAACGGCGTAGATTTACCGCGTTCACTCCAACGCGGGATAACCAGATCCAATCTGGGCCGTTGATTTTCGAATCAACGGTCGAGATCGCGCCACGTGGCCAGGAGGCCAATCAGCGTGGTCAGCGCCCACGCGTGGGAACGTGTCTCTAACACTCGGGGCCCGTGTGTCAGAGGGCCCACCTGTCAGCGGCCACCCCAGTCGTGCGATGACGTCAGCCTTGACGTCACCAGTGGGTCCCACCTGTCAGCAGCGGGCTGAGTCCCCGCTGACGTCAGCAATGACGTCACCCCAGTGGGTCCCACCTGTCAGTGACCCGAGCCGTGGACCGGGTCCACGGTGGACCAAGCCGCGCCCGTGCGCCGGGTCCATGGACCCGAGGCCACGTGTCGTCACCCGATTGGTCCACGTGTCATGCTGACGCAATAAAAGAATTTCCGAAAAAGAAAATGATTTATTAATTCGAATTATTAATTTCAAATTCGATTCAAACTTCAAACGCTTATAACTTTTGCGTTTCAACTCCGATTTGAGTGATTCAAATTTCTAAATTTGTATAAAATTGAGATCTACCTAATGATGAATTTTATTTAATTTTTGGACTAAAGTTTTCTCTGTAATATTATTTAAATTGATTATTTTAAACTCTAAATGCTTGTATCTTTTTCATTTGAACTCCGAATTTGACGATTCCAGTTTCTAAAAATTTATAGAATTATGTTCTCTCTGTTTATGAACTTTATTTGGTTGTTTGGACACTTTTTTCTACTGTTTTTTCATTTGTTGCTATTTGCACGCGTTACGAGTAGACGTTGAAGTGCCGGAAGGATTCGAAGGAGAAGTATTGACACAGGAGCTAGCTCAGGACCAAGAGCAAGTACTTTTTGAAGGCAAGTTGTGCTTTTACCATGTTGATCCCATTTTGAAATCTATTTTGATTCAATGAATTGCATGCTAGTTTAATTAGAAAATACTTTATTTAATTCTGGGGAATTAGATAAATGCCTAATTGCTGTATGACACCTTGGTTAATTAAATATGTGCCATGACCCCTTGTCACCCTAGTTGTGGTTTACTAGTTGGACATTATTAAATTGCCAACATGGGAATTTAGACCGTTGTAGTATATTGTTTAGACTTGTTACGTGCTCATGACATGATTTTGGACGATCAAATGTTAATATGGACTTAATGATATATTGAACCTGTTTTGGAAAAGTATCATGTGAAGTTGATGGCACGTGGTGCATGGTAATCAACTGGGGCTTTGATAAATAGCTTTTGACTAGGGGCATGTGGCAAGAATGATCGGGTGGGCCAGTTGTGGCACCGGGAATGTTGGTTTGGTTCTTCGGGTAGTCTTGCCCTGGTCACCCTAAGGACTTAACCTTGCAAGCCTTTGAACTGGGTCAAACGTGCAACCACATGTCTGTAATGGGACGGACCTAGTTGATTAAGTTACCAATAACTTACTTGTGGGACCTCTGGGTGTCAACTACACCGTTTGTGTAAGTTGAATGGGGGAGCGTACCGGGGCTGCGGCCAGGTACCCATCTAACGGTTGGTTGGCCTAAACTTCGCCTTAGCTAAGGGAAGGGTTAGTGTCCAACACCGGAGAGGAACACTTGTATTGTTAGAAGTTTCCGAGAGACTTTGTTACAGGAACTCGCCTTTGTGGTGTTTGACTGTATCTTGTGGGTAAAGTGCATAACCTCTGCAGAGTGTAAAATCTATTCGAATAGCCGTGTCCGCGGTATTGGACATCGCTCGGAGATTACAATCAAGGGTTAGACTTTCTTGAAAATAACTTGGACTTGAAAGGTGGGGTTTGGTTAAACAATGATGTCGATGGAAATGTGGATTAGGAAGGGGAAAGAAGTTGATTAAACTCCTGGGAAAAGCTATTGATCTTATACTTGCTTCTATTGCTTTCGAATCTACTTATGCTACTTGTCAAATGCTGTTTTACTGCAAATATACCCTGAGCTATTCCTTTGTATTAAGCCATGCATGTAGTATATTAGCTTGCATTCTGTGCATGACTTGATGAGTACCAAGTACTCACCCTTGCCACAATACAACACCAGTTGAAGAGGAGACTACACCAGCTTTGGAGGAGGAGCTCCAAGAGGAACCGTCTACTTAGGGAGCGAGCCCAGTCAGTTGCCTGTGGTATACTGGATGGCGCCACGGAGTTATTTTATTTTCCGCTGCTATTATTTCTCTCTTAATAAGTTTCGCCCTGCGTGGCATATATTTGTAACTTGACCATAAGGTCGAGCAACCAGTTTGACTATTTAATTAAAGTACTTTATTAGTACCGAGTGGTATGATTGTGATATTTACCGATGTTAAGACTATGTGCACTAGCGCGTTCTTGGACTAGTGCTGAATACACAGAGGGTCCGAATTTGCAAATTCGGGTCCCGACAGAGGTGGTATCAGAGTCATACTGACCGTAGGCTCACCCATAGTTAGAATGGTCGTAGTGAGGATAAAACCTATTTTTCTAAAGTTAAAAGTGGTCAAGATAATGAATGAATTCTCGACTTACCCCTTTTCATTCTTGTTCATACCCCTTGCTGAGTTCTTTCGTCTACCACATTGGTTTTAAAGTGCTGCGTTCTTACGTAAGTATCCTTTGACAGATGGAAGGAGAGATCAACTACGTCGATCTTGAGGTTGGTCACGCCGCAGAACTTTGGTGTATGCTGCAGACTCTCGGAGGTTTTGAGAAGCCAAAATACCAAGTGGATGTAATCAGACAAGCAGGATTGATCAAGGCTTGTGACGTGAAGTTTGTGGTACCTGCCAGAAAGAAGGGCCCGGGCAATCGCCCAATACATTGCACTGCCAGGAGGTCTACAATGCAGATGGGTATTGTAGGACCGAGTAGGCAACTAGAGGGGGGGTGAATAGATGCCGAATAAAATTCAACTATTTCTTTCGGAAAATTAAAGACCCCTAAATAGCGAAAGAATATTTAATATCGTAGAGATCAAAATCCTAGATTAATTAGCGAGACAAGTCGAACAAAAATCAAAACTAGTTCTATCAAAACTCGAACAAACTTTCTAATCAAGAATCATAGCAAAAGAGTATGTAAAGAATTGCATAACCTTTTCTTTATTCCAAAGCCACTCCTTCTGGGAGGACACAAAAATCTCTAATCTCACAAGATTAGAAAACCACCAAAATCTCTAATCTCACAAGATTAGAAAACCTTAAACAAACTAAAGAAAACACAAAATCTCTTCTTTGTTGTAGGCACCTCTTACTTCTTGCCCTTTGCCTTGGATTGATTTCTAAGCCCCTAGAACTCTCTATTTAAAGGACAAGAGGTGCACCAAAATCTGTCCACCAAGCCGATTTGGATTCAACTCCAATCCAAACCGAAACCGTTTTCGTTTCCTTTTTCTTTCAAATAGATGTTGACTCGGTTTCCCTTTTCTTTACGCCGGCTGCCTGCAAGGATGCACTTGCCTGCAACACAACTCACGCACGCAACACAACGCATGCACGCCACACACATGCACCACGCACACATGCATGCACGCAACACACTACATGCAAACACATACTCGCATGCACACACACACTTGCATGCATGCACACACTCACACATGCATTAAATGCATTCACACACACATACATGCACACACATGCATGTATACTCACACACTCACATGCATGCACACACACATGCACGTACACACACACACTTGCATGCATGCACACACATATGCACACACACACTCTAAAATTCGTATACACGCGTACGGCTTCCTACCACTACGCTGCAACGATCTCGATCTCACGTGCACCGTTCTCTAGTCCGAAACATCTCGCATGACACCCTCGACCCTCACGACCTCAGTTCCTCCCTGAACCTAGTCTCAGTCCTGTCACCGACCACGTTCGACCTCAAGCAACACCTGCACGTGAACAAAAACACAAAAACAATTTCCGAGCCCAAGTCCGCGACTAGACTCAAGTTAATCCATGCAACCACTCACATGAGCGCATTGCATCAAATAAAATCAACCAAAAACATAATTAAAAATCAGACCAAACTCTTTTGCAAAATCTGAATCTTTTCAAATAAAGAAACCAAAAAATAAATCGTTTCAAATTGGTTTCAAATCCTTTTCAAATACTGAACCAAAATCAAATCAACTCAAATCTTTTCAAATCTCTTCGAATATTCAAATACTCATCATCAAAAACACATGGATCAAAAAACAATGATCCTTCAATCTCCCCCTTGATGAGTAATTTGACAAAACACAATATAAGATTTGACAAAGGTAGAAAAAATACCAAATGAGAGTTTGAGAGAGTTCGAGACCAAAAGATTCCAAGACCAAGTAAATCCAAATTCTCAAACAGTTTGAATTTCTCCTTTCTTTTTATTTTTCTTCTTCTTGACTTGCTCTCCCCCTTTTTGACAAAATAGTCATCAAGATCTCAAAACTCCCCCTTAATGAATGCAGTATCTCAAGCTTTGAAGTATATTCAAGGTATATAATCAAAGTAAAGCATTTGGAGAGTTTTTACGAGAATTTTCATATTTTGTATCAATTTATCCAATGAGAAAGCAAATTGTGAGAATATGGAGGCTCTAACACATAGAATAGTTGTTGCATAAGCAAATTAGAGCAAACAAGTAAAATGTCATAAATTGATTTTGCCAAAGCTAAAAAGAAATCTATCATGAGCAAAGAGAGACTTTCAAATTCACTAATGTTTGTCACAAGCCTTTTCAAAAATTTGAATTTCCTTTTTCTCTTTTAGCAAGTTTGACAATTTTGCCTTGTGATCAACAGGGATGACAAGTAACTGCACACTAGCCCATACTTGTGTATGAGTAGGTAGTTCTTTCTTGTTCTTTCTCAGTTTAAATTGGCAAGTGGCTTCACATTGTTCTGAACTTTTGTTTAGACAAGAAGCCTTTTCTTGCATCTTTTGAATTGAAATCCCTGGCAAGGAAGCTGCACATTGTACTAAACTTGTGTTTAGCCAAGTAGCTTTTGCTTGCATCTTTTTCAACTTGCTTTTAATATTAAAACACTGATTTTGCTTGAGACTCATAATGATCATTTGAAGTCCAACAAAAAGCTCACACATAGTTTCTAATCAGCTCTAGCCTTTCAACAGATGATAAGAAACTTTTAAGCCTATTTCACAAATGCAATACCATAATGAGCAAGAGCCAAAATATTCTCGAAAAGCATCTCAAATTGAATTATTTTAGTCTTTTAGTGAGAAGTGAAGCAATGTAGCATTAATTTGACTATATACACAAGAATAGTCAACAAAGCTTTGTACTACATGATGCAATGAAAACATGGGAGTTTTTCTTTAAGCGTAACATCAAAATAGCTCCTTGTAGTAACCAAAGTCAAGTAACACAAATGAAAGAGTTAAAATCAAGACTCCCCCTCAAATCAACCCATGGGGATGAATGATCCCAAGTTCGCCGCGTAAGAAAGCAAAGCGAGAAGAATCAAGCGGCTTAGTGAAAATATCAGCAATTTGAGCATCCGAATCAACAAATTTCAGTTTAATAGCTCCTTTTTCAACATGATCTCTAAGAAAATGATAACGAACATCAATGTGTTTAGTCCTTGAATGTTGAACAGGATTTTTAGCGATGTGAATTGCACTAGTATTATCACAAAGAAGTGGAACACTATTAAAGTTAATGCCGTAATCTTTAAGAGTTGAAGTGATCCAAAGAATTTGTGAACAACAACTAGCGGCTGCAACGTATTCAGCTTCAGCAGTTGATTGAGCAACTGAGGACTGTTTCTTAGAAGACCAAGAAATAAGTGAAGTGCCAAGAAAATGACATGTGCCAGAAGTACTCTTTCTATCTAATCTACACCCCGCAAAATCAGCATCAGAATATCCTAGGAGTGTAAGCGAAGAGGAACAAGAATACCAAATACCAAATTCAGAAGTGGAGCGAAGATACCTAAAAATTCTTTTAATTGCTTGTCGATGTGATTCTCGAGGAGAGGCTTGAAATCGAGCGCACAAACATACTGCAAAATGTATGTCAGGCCTCGAAGCAGTCAAGTACAAAAGTGATCCAATCATGCTTCTGTATTCCTTTTGGTCCATCTCGACACCATTTTCGTCAGGATCCAAAATTGTTGTTGTGCTCATTGGAGTAGATACTAATTTTCCTTCTCCCATATCGAATTTCTTTAGTAGCTCCTTTGTATACTTGGATTGGTGCAGGAAGATCCCGTCTTTCGCTTGCTTGATTTGAAATCCAAGAAAGTATGTCAACTCTCCCATCATACTCATCTCGAATTCCCTAGACATTAGCTCAGAAAAATGCAACACAAGAGAGTGGGAGGATCCTCCAAAGATAATATCATCCACATAAATTTGCACCACAAGAAATTGATCATTTGAATTTTGAGTAAATAGAGTTTTATCAACTTTTCCCATCTCAAAATTATGTTGAAGCAAGAAGCCTTTTAATCTATCATACCATGCACGAGGAGCTTGTTTTAATCCATAAAGAGCTTTTGATAAACGATACACATGATTAGGAAATTTTTCATTTTCAAAACCAGGGGTTGTTTCACAAAAACTTCTTCTTCTATAAAACCGTTTAGAAAAGCACTTTTCACATCCATTTGAAATAACTTAAAACCTTTTGAAGCTGCAAAAGCCAAGAGGATGCGAATAGCTTCTAAACGAGCAACAGGAGCAAATGTTTCATCAAAATCAATTCCTTCAAGTTGAGAATATCCTTGAGCTACAAGTCTAGCTTTGTTTCTAACAATTATTCCATCTTCATTTAACTTGTTCTTAAAAACCCATTTTGTTCCAATAATGTTTTGATTTTTAGGAGGTTCCACTAAAGACCAAACTTTATTCCTTTCAAAATTTTCTAACTCTTCATGCATCGCATCTACCCAAGAACTATCTGTTAAAGCATGAGTAATGTTCTTAGGTTCAAAATTTGCAACAAAAGCAGAATGCATGCATAAAAGAGTTTGAGATGAATTAGAACGTGTCACCCTTTCATGAAGACTTCCAATAATTTGTTCAGAGGATGGTTCTTCAAAAGCAGTAAGGGAGGTCCAGTTGTTTCAGATGGGAGAATCTGAAGTAGTAGTCACATCAATTTGTTCAGAACATCTTCCCGCTCTGTAGGTATGAGCTCATCATCATCATTATCTTCATCATTTTCTTGAATCTTTTATCCAAAAGATTGGCTCTAAATCTTCTCGTGAACCTGAAATGTCGGGTCTAGCTCGAGGCTAGCCTCATCAAAAGTAACATCGCATGTCTCCAACAATTTGTTAGTCGATAAATCAAGTACACGATATCCACGAGAGTGCAACGAATAGCCAAGGAAAATACCATCTGTACTACGAGCTTCGAATTTATCAAGATTTCCATGTTTAAGAATAAAGCATTTGCAACCAAACACTCGTAAGTGAGAAACAGATGGTTTACGATCAAATCTCAGTTCATAAGATGTTTTACCAAGTAAAGCTCTGAGATAGACCCTATTTGATATATAGCAAGCAGAAGAAATTGCCTCAGCCCAAAATTTTCTTGAAGTGTTGTATTCATCTAGCATAGTTCTAGCCATTTGAATCAAAGTTCTATTTTTCCTTTCTACAACACCATTCTGTGAGGGAAAATATGGCGAAGAAAAATGATGTTCAATCCCATTAGTTTCATAAAAAGATTTAAACAAGGCATTTTTTAATTCTGTACCATTATCTGTTTTTATGGCTTTCAATGAGATAGGCAATTCATTTATCAATCTCTTAATGAAGACATGAAAGAGTCCAAAAATCTCATCTTTTGAAGACAGAAAATGCACCCAAGAGTATCTCGAATAATCATCAACTATTACTAGAAAGTACCACTTACCTCCGGCCGATTGTACTCGAGATGGTCCTACTGTATACATGTGAAGAAGTTGACCGGGGCCAGTGGTCATTACAGTAGAGACAGGAGCATGAGGGGCTCCAACCATCTTACCATGTCGACAGGAAGCACAAACAATGTCTTTGCAAGATTTTAATTTTGGCAAGCCACGAATTAAGTCTAGACCACTCAATCTAGATAACAGATCAAAGCCCATGTGACCTAACCGACGATGCCAAAAATTGAGATTTCTAGATTCTGAAGCAACAAAACAATGTGAACTTGAAGCATTGCTAAAATTTGCTATGAAAATTTTTCCAAGTCTAGGTATCTCAAGAGTCAAGTTTCCAGAAGCATCGAGTACTCTACATGCATTTGGTTTAAAACTCACTTCAAAGTTTTCATCCAACAATTGAGATACAGACAGAAGGTTGAATTTCAGTTTAGACACCAAAGAGACATTCTTTAAAGTAAAGTGATCATTCACCTTCACAGTACCTTTTGTAATGACGCGTCCAGTAGTAGCATCTCCAAAAGTTATCGTTTCGTTCCCATATGCTTTTGTTAGGGAGGAGAACCAACTTGGGTTGCCTGTCATGTGTTGGCAGCATCCTGAATCAACAACCCAGATGTTCTCCTTCCCTTCTCGTACCACCTACATGTTATGAACAGAAGATGTTGAGGATTCAGCGCTGGGGTTAGAGAAATATGATTTAGGTATCCAGCACTGAATCACTCGACGAGGAGGTGATCGTACAAAAGCTTGTGAATGCAAAGTAGATGAATTTCCAGGTATTTTGTTTGCTTTCACTAGCGGAACATGTGGAGAAATGATACGTGTTTGTCTAAAGTTAGACTTAGCCTTTGAATTTTCCTTTCTCTGTTGTTTGGCTAGTCTAAAACAAAAATTCATCAAATGACCATCTTTTCCACAATGAGTGCAATTGTACTTAACAAATGGTTTGACTTTAGAAGTAGAAGCAACATTTGCATTCAACATAGTAGAAGATAAAATTCCAGCAGATTTGAAGACAGCTTTCTCGTGTTCTTTGACAATTTCAAACTTTCCACTTTCAAGAGTTTTAACAATAGTAGGAGCATATGATTTGTGATGAGCATAAGGATCAAAACCTAAACCTTTGTGATGAGTGCTGACTCTTGATTGATCCAAAATCATATTTAGATTTTTCTTTCCTTTAGTAAAACGTTCTAAAGACTTTCGAAGTAATGCATTTTTCGAGGGTGTGTGAAACACTTATTACAGAAACATCTACTTTTTCTTTTGCTAGCGACAAGTTGAGCATGACAGAACTTCATGTGTAAGCAAATCATTAAACAATTGAGTAATCTTAGCATCTGCATCATGCAACTTCAATTCTAGTATGGGACATTTAGAACAAGAAGTTTGACCATGTAAACCATCAGTAGAGCAACCAACATTTTTCACAAGTTTTTCATTTTTCAATTGTTTGGCATAAACTTGTTCTAGTTTAATCATATGTTCCTCTTTTAGAGATTTAATTTCAAATTTGAGATCTAAGCAAGAATCACATGTCTTTTCAGAATTTGAATTTCTAAGATCAAAGTTTTCAGTTTTCAGCATGGATAGATCTTTCTCTAAGTTTTTATTTTTGAGTGAAGATTTTCTTAAAGATTTTCTCAATATGACTAAAACTTCACAAAGCTCATCATACGAAGGTATTACCTCATCACCGTCGCTGGAGGTGCTGTCATTGTCACTAGAATCACTAGTGTTCCCTTTCGCCATGAATCACAGTCCGGTGAAATCTTTCTCGTTCAGCTTCGTTTGCTTTGCTTCCTTCTCATCGTCAGTTGAATCATCAATGTCACTTAAGTCTAAGCGACCAATTGCCGCGAAGACTTTGTTGAGCATCTTCTTTGTCCGTTGCTTATTTTTGTCCTTGCTCTCTTTTGGCCGGAAGGACTTGGAGGAGTTGCTTTGCTCCTTCTCCTCTTTATCTTTGTTCTTGAAACAGTTAGCACGGATGTGCCCGGCCTTGCCGCAGTTGTAGCAGTGGATGGAGGCTCCTCTTCTCTCCCTTGATCTCATGTAAGCTGCATTGACACGCTTGGAAAGAAGAGCAAGTGTATCTTCTGGTATTTGATCTAGCTGTTCATCACTAAGAGCACTCAAAGCAGTAATGGAATATGATGATGAAGAACTAGTAGCATTATCATATGAAGAATTAGCATTAAGAGCCATAGAGTTATCATTGGAAGTTCTTGAAACAATGTCTATCTCAAAAGTCTTGAGACTAGAATATAGTTTATCCAAAGTCATTTCACTCATCTTGTGAGCTTCCCTAAAAGCAGTCACTTTCATTTGCCAGATTTTAAGATCAAGAGATGATAGGAAATGTCTAGCATTTTCAGAGTCAGTGTACTTTACATCTACAGCTCTAAGATTGTTTAAGATTCTGTTAAAGCGAGCAAAACAATCATCTAGCGATTCTCCAGAGTTCATTTCAAATCTAGTGTATTCCTTTTTAAATTGATCTTGCCTAGCTTCTTTTACAGAGTCAGTGCCCTCATGATAATCTTGAAGAGATTTCCAAATTTCATGAGCAGTGAGTAAATGAAGGCCTCTATCGAATTCTGTTATAGCAAGTCCGGCAAGCAATATGTTTCTAGCTCTATTATTGTTTTCAACATCTTTTTCAAAATAGATTTTATCAATATCATCATTAGAAGGAAGATATTTTCACCTTGCGCCAAATCGCGTTACCTTGAGCTTGAAGATATGCAGTCATCCGGATCCGCCAGTGGGGGAAGTCTGTGCCATCGAAGATTGGCGGCTTGTTTGAGTATTTCTCTGTTGCCATAACTTACCGTTTACTAATCACCTGTTAAGATGGATTAGTAGAGCCTTGCTCTGATACCACTTGTAGGACCGAGTAGGCAACTAGAGGGGGGGTGAATAGATGCCGAATAAAATTCAACTATTTCTTTCGGAAAATTAAAGACCCCTAAATAGCGGAAGAATATTTAATATCGTAGAGATCAAAACCCTAGATTAATTAGCGAGACAAGTCGAACAAAAATCAAAACTAGTTCTATCAAAACTCGAACAAACTTTCTAATCAAGAATCATAGCAAAAGAGTATGTAAAGAATTGCATAACCTTTTCTTTATTCCAAAGCCACTCCTTCCGGGAGGACACCAAAATCTCTAATCTCACAAGATTAGAAAACCACCAAAATCTCTAATCTCACAAGATTAGAAAACCTTAAACAAACTAAAGAAAACACAAAATCTCTTCTTTGTGCCGCTGGACTGTGCCGCTGGAAGCTCCTCCTGAGCTGGCCCATGAGCATTGGGCGAAACGCTACCCTCAGCGATAGACTCCGCAACTACCTGAGAGCCTCGCCCCTGACCTCGACGGCCACGGCGTCCACGGCCTCTACCCCTCGGCATGGCTGCTACAGTCACACAAGCAAGCATATTCACAATCATAATCACAACATCAACATAATCAAAACTTTCAACAAATAAACAGCGCGATAAAGGAAATCGAAATCCATAAACCCATCCTACTGTGCATCCAAGTGTGTCAGATTTTAATTTAGTCATACCAGTCTTGCAATTTTTTTTTTTAAGGTTGCTATCCTATAACAAAGTTTTAGTTACAACCTAAGCCATGTTTCTAGATTATCCCACTTCAAAGTTTTAGTTGAACCTATGGTATGACACTAAAATATACATTCCAAGGACCTACAGCCCGCTCTGATACCAACTGTAACACCCCAGCTTCTACTAAGCCCAGAATGTCACCAAACATAGACCATAACACATTTAATACCATAATTTAAAGTAAATTACAGCAAGTAATCATTTAGAGTAATTGAAAATTTTGACAGCATCTTCTTTGTTTTTGCATGAAACTTAACAACATAATCATCATAACAATAAGTAGGATAAACAAGACCTTCACATGCAGCGATAATGATAACCAATCATCAATTAAAACATCAAAAGGCATCGCTAGCAAAAGAATAAGCATCAATTTAAGTCTAGGAAGATATAACAATTCACTCCATAGCCCCACATGATTCACATGAGGGAAACAACCAACATTAAGACCATAAACTAATGATTATTGCAATACTTATTGCAGTGTCTCCAAAAGAAGATGAATTAGCTAGATTGTGATACTACGTGGAGGAGTGTAGCTAAGTCCCTTTCCCGCGCGCCGATTTCATGGTACCTAAAGAAACAAACAACGAAAACACAAGCGTGAGTTCATCACTCAGCAAAGTGCATTGCAATGGAACAACAAGGATCAAGACAACAAACCATCATTCCAGTCTCCACGGTTATATCACAACACATCACATTTAACATAATTTGCAGCCTTTAAAACAACATGGTAATCATCTCATGAGCATCTCATGAGTACTCTCATCATCATCTCATAAACACCTTCATTTATGAAATTCATTCATGCAATGCAATGCACATGTCTTCTGGAATACTCATACCGGTATGGTTGAGTGCACACCCGTCGGCATGCACCCTTTCCCCCTTCCATCCCGAAGATGGAGGGTGCCTATCACTCGCTTCCATTCACCTCGGTGAAGGAATCACGATGTAGGACTTATTCGAAAGAATAGCCCGAACTAGTCATAACAGTTCTCACCGCCCCTACCGAATAGTTATGACTTATCTCACCGGTCGGCCATGAAAAATATGCCATGTATGCAAAATGGACAGCAGCGTATTCATAAGTAGAAGTATTGCATATCAACACATTGCATCTCAACATGTAGGGCCGTATTTAACAATCGACCGTAATCATACCAACTTGGCATGTGATTCATTTATCAACAACAAGCATATTACTTTATTATGGCATAAGGACATTATATCATCGTCAATATTAAAACATGGCATGAGGACATTATATCATTTATAACATGTAACTCATGGCAAAACAACATGTTATCTATCCCAATACTATCAAGCAATTCTAGCATCACATATAGCGTTAAATCCACACAACACACTTGCCTTCAACCGCGGGCAACGGAGTGATGAGAGGTTGAGGGCACTCCCGGAGGCACACCACCTGCAAACACGTGCCACACACTCAAATTGACTCCTCAAAACAGTACCCACTACACCCAATACACGATATACACCAAAACCCCGAAATCACAGATTTACCCCGTTCTGGACAGCGGCTTCGAAAAATCATAACTTGAGTTCTAGAATTCCAAATTGATTAAAAGAGTACATCCTCGCGTAGCTTAGGAAATTTCCCAACTTTTTCTAGTTATAGGTAAAGACTGATTCGGACTCTAATGTTGTTTAATCTAACGTTAAACACGAACTGTCTCAATCTCGTCACAGATTTGACAGCGCTCGGTAAAACAGGCATAACTTCTAAACGGCTGGGCGGCATTTCAATTTATTTATATGCACGGAAAGATAATGAAATTATCTACAACTTCCTAGAAGTCCGTACGGCCAGATTCCAACTCTAAATTGGCGAAAACGCCTGCCCTATCTCGGGTCCCCAATCTGCCCGAACAGAACGTGAATACAACTCTAAATTTCATCAATCCTACCCCATGGCAGCACCTCCCTTGATCTAAAAACATGTTATTCAACCTCTACAGCAGTAAAAGATCCACCCCAAAGAGTTCCCCCTTTACCTTCTTGAAGAATCACAATTTCCTCGCAAGATCTCCACCCGAACTCCTCCCGATCTCCTCCTCCCGCCGGATCTCCACGTCGCGAGTCCTCCCACCAATGAGGACAGCACCACGGCACGGTGTGGCAGCGAGGAGGTTGCACCGAGGTCGCTGGGTATGGGAGAGGAGGCGCAAGGGAGGGGTGGAGGTGAGGGAGAGGGAGATCTAGAGAGGAGGAAGGTGGGAGGTGGAGGGAGAGGAAGAGGAAGCAAGGGGGGGGGTGCGGCGCAAGGGTGGGGAGGAGTTAGGGCAGCAGCTCTCTCCCCCCTCCTCATCCCCTCATGGGCCAAGGAAACCACCACTTGGCCCACTAAGTTTTCCCCAAGGCCCACACGTCCCCGGAGCGGCCCAAAAGCCCGAAAACCTCCCGAAACGAAATAAAAACCCAAACCATATGGTTTTTAACCTTGAATAACATATTTCGTAATGTTTAGTCCTCATAATTCCCATTTTATAAGTTTAGGACAATCCGTGGTGTCACATTCTCCCCTCCTTCAACAGGATTCGACCTCGAATCTAAAACGCACCAACACGGAACCCAGCACAACGAAGGATAATTAGATTTTCACATCACATACCTGAGACGAAAAGCTCGGGATACTTCTCGCGCATACGAGACTCCAGCTCCCAAGTTGCTTCCCTCTCAGTCTGGTGCGACCACAAAATTTTGACAAATTTGAGCGTCCTGTTCTTCAGTACTCGCTCTGAGTTCTCCAGGACTCTCACAGGTCTGGACTCAAAAGTGAGGTTCTGATCAACCGCTAGTGGTTCTAACGGAACCACCAACTCCGGATCGTGCAAGTACTTCCTCAGCATCGATACATGAAACACATTGTGAACTCCTTGCATCGAATCCGGTAGCTCCAAGCGGTAAGCCAACTTGCCGACTCGAGCCAAAATAGGAAATGGCCCAACATATCTTGGGCTAAGCTTCCCTTTGGTACCAAAGCGTACCACACCCTTGGTAGGAGACACTCGCAAGAGCACACTGTCACCCACCTCAAACTCTAAATCCCGCCTTCTCACATCAGCATAACTTTTCTGCCTGCTCTGCGCGGCGAGAAGGTTCTGTCGCACCTCTGCCACACGATCCACTGTCTGCTGCACCCAGTCTGGACCAAGAACGGCTCTCTCTCCCACTGCATCCCAACAAAGTGGCGATCGGCACTTCCGGCCATAAAGTACTTCATAAGGAGCAGCCCGGATGCTGGAATGGTAGCTGTTATTATAAGCAAACTCTGCAAGAGGCAAATGATCTTCCCAACTACCTTTCCAAGCCAACACACAGGCCCTGAGCATGTCCTCCAAAGTCTGGATGGTACGCCGCATCGCCCATCCGTCTGAGGGTGAAAGGCGGCATCGAGGCGAAGCCGCTGCACTCCAAAGCACTCTGCAAACTCTCCCAGAACTTGGAGACAAACTTCGCATCCCGATCAGAAATAATGGTCTTGGGCACACCATGCAGTCTCACTATCTCCCGCACATAGATGGGAGCCAACTCGCTCGCTGAGTTGGTAGTGCGGATAGGAATGAAATGCGCGGACTTGCTGAGACGATCCACCACAACCCAAACAGCATCCTTCCCTCGTGGAGAACGAGGTAAACCAACCACAAAATCCATGGAGATGTCATCCCATGGCCACACAGGGATCTCCAACGGCTGCAACAGACCGCGGACGCTTTATGCTCGACTTTGATCTTCTAACAGATCCCACAAGACGCCACATACTTGGCAATATCCACTCTCATCCTTTTCCACCGTAAGTTCTTCTTCAAGTCCTCAGTACATCTTGGTCTCCCCAGGATGGACCGTGTACGGGGTGCGATGAGCCTCTTTCAGAATATCCTCTCTCACTTGGCATTTCTGAGGCACGCACAAACGACCCTGAAACCTCAAAGCTCCCACATCATCAACGGCAAAGTCTCCAGACTTGCCATCCTCAAGGCGTTTCCTCACCTGCTGGAGCAACCGATCATCTTCTTTGTGCCTCCCGCTGCCTTTCGGGGATCGCTGACTCAAGAATCAATTGAGTTTCAGCTTGCACGGTCCCCGCAAAGCAGTAGGAGACTCCCAAACGCTCAAAATCAGCAACAAGACAATCCACAACAGGGGGCATTGTCTTGCGACTGAGAGCGTCGGCCACCACATTTGCCTTTCCCGGATGATACTGGATTGTGAGATCATAATCTTTTATCAATTCTAGCCATCTCCTCTGTCTCAAGTTCAAATCTTTCTGAGTAAAGATGTACTTGAGACTCTTGTGATCAGTGAAAATGTCACAAGACTCACCATACAGGTAATGCCTCCATATTTTCAATGCAAACACAACAGCGGCTAACTCAAGATCATGAGTGGGGTAATTCTGCTCATGCTTTTTCAACTGTCTCGACGCATAAGCAATCACTTTGCCTTCTTGCATGAGCACACAACCCAATCCCAGACGAGAAGCGTCAGAATAGACAGTGAAACGCCTCCCGGGCTCGGGAAGGGTAAGAACAGGAGCAGTCACTAACTTCTCCTTCAAAGTGCAGAAACTGCGCTCACAATCTGCAGTCCACTGAAATTTCATCTCCTTCTGAGTCAACTGTGAAAGCGGCTTAGCAATGATGGAGAAATCCTGCACAAAGCGCCGATAATAGCCAGCCAACCCAAGGAAACTTCGCACCTCTTTAACATTGGAAGGTCTCTTCCAATCCAGAACTGCTGAGACTTTGCTAGGATCTACTGATATGCCATCTGGATTGATGATGTGGCCAAGAAAACCCACCTCTGAAATCCAGAACTCGCATTTCTTCAACTTAGCAAAGAAGTGATGCTCTCTCAATGTACTCAGTACAAGCCTCAAATGTTGCTCATGTTCTTCTTCCGATTTAGAGTAAACGAGAATGTCATCGATGAACACTACCACAAACTCATCAAGATCTTTGGTGTAACATACTGTTCATCGCCTCCATAAAAACAGCAGGGGCATTAGTTAGTCCAAAAGACATAACTTTAAATTCATAGTGCCCATACCTAGTGGAGAAAGCGATCTTCTCAATATCTTGTTCCCTCACACGAATCGATTATAACCAGGTCAAGATCAATCTTGGAGAACACCTTTGCTCCCTTCGCTTGGTCAAATAGATCCTCAATGCGGGCAACGGATACTTGTTCTTGATCGTCACTTGATTGAGAGCACGATAGTCGATGCACATGCGCCAACTACCATCCTTCTTTGAAACAAAAAGGACGGAGTGCTCCCCATGGCGACACATCGCCGAATAAAACCCTTGGCCAACAAATCCTCCAACTGCTTCTTCAACTCGTCTTGAAAAGGACGAGCCAAGCGGTATGGAGAGATAGAAATAGGCCGAGTACCCGGAACAAGGTCAATACGAAACTCCACGCTTCTCACGGGAGGCAAACCAGGCAAATCATCGGGGAATACATCAACAAATTCCTTTACCACAGGAATCTCCTCAATGACTACCGAAGAAGATGGCTTTTCAGAAAGTGCCAAGAGAACACCCAAATGCCTCAAACGACGACTGGGAAACAGGATAGTCAAAACGAAGATAGAACTGGAGGGTACTCCACCCTGAAAGGTCAACTCCACCCCCGACGGGGCCTGCAAAGTAACTGTCCTCCGAAAGCAACAGATACTGGCACGATACTGATGCAACCAGTCCATGCCCAAAATGACATCAAAAGGAGCTAACTGAATTACCATAAGGTTGGCAAAGAAAACCTCATCATCAATAGCAACAGTGCAACCCGGACAAACCAAAGAACTAGCAATCAAACCCCAGAGAACCGGCCAAAGCCTGCACTCGAGAAATCCATTGAACTCCCGACTTTGCTCTACTAGCAAACTCCGACGACACAAAAGAATAGGATGCTCCAGAATCAAACAAAACAAGGGCATCAACTGAATCCACAAGTAGAGTACCTGAAACCACCTCGGGATGCCCGGCTGACTCAGCTGTCGGCAAGGCGTACACTCCAGGTGGCACCGAGGCATCGGGGGCCCCGACACGCGGCTGGTGTCCCAACAAGGCTGGAGGAGGCGGAAGTAGCTGGGGAGGAGCCGACGGCGGCGGGCACCAATAACCAGCTGGTGGCGTCCACGCAAAGGGTGGCTGAGACACAGGAGCAGCCATCATGTGCACCAATCCTCGAGAAGACGCCACTGGAGTGGGAGGAGAAGGCACCGTCTCCCACTTGATGATGCTACCGGGATTCATCCGGCAGACTCGTCCCATGTGGCCGGGCTTGCCACAGTGGTTGCAACTCCCAGTCCAACCACACTCAGAAGCACGGTGCTCACCACCGCACTTGAAGCACATCATGCCCTGCCGGGCACAGCCGAACACTCCGCTCGCGAGGAAGACGATCGGGCGGCTTCTTAGCCCCCGAGGAAGATCCTGTCCTCCCTTGAACTTCTTGAAGGTGGGTCGCTAAGAAGACCCACCCTCCACCAAAAGTCCTATTCTGGCCCCCACCTGGGGCCGCAGGGACCCCTGAACCACCCGGGTTTTGCTTATCTCGGGAGAGCTCCAACTAGAGCTCCATGCCCTTCGCTGCTCCACCACGGAGCGAGAAGTCACGAGGACAGTCGCCCCATGACAACTCTGAACTCCTGGTTGAGGCCCCTACGGAACCTCCTTGCCTTCTCCCCATCCATTGCAAATACCGGCACGAACGCACCACGCTGTTGAACTCGCCTCATACTCCGTTACCGACTTCTTTCCCTGGGAAAGAGTCGTCAGAGTATGCTCCATCCTCTCGAGGAAGGACTCGGGGTAGTACTTGGCTCGGAAACGAGCCACAAAATCCTCCCAAGTGGTCGGCCCAAGAGCGGGGGCTCTAGCGGCAAGAACCCCCTCCCACCAAATGTCAGCTTGGCCCTTCAGCTAAAAGGCCACAAAGCGAGCCCTTTGAACCGAGGTTAGCTCCAAAACCTCGAACTGCCGCTCCATGTACCGCAGCCAATCTGCGGCTGGACGGCGTGCCGCTCCGTCAAAGGTGTCAAGACGGAGGGACATCCACTCTCGAAGACTCATCCTCGGCTCCGGCGCAGCCAGGCCAACAGGGGCCAATGCGGGGAGGCACAACTGGGCCACTGCAGGGGAGGCACAACAACAGGGCTGCCCGCACCGCCGGGCGCAGCTCTGAATCTCCCTCTGCAGAGCCTGAACTAGGTCGTCATTGGCGGCGGGCACCCCGCCGGATCAGTGCCGCTGGAAGCTCCTCCTGAGCTGGCCCATGAGCATTGGGCGAAACGCTACCCTCAGCGACAGACTCCGCAACTACCTGAGAGCCTCGCCCCTGACCTCGACGGCCACGGCGTCCACGGCCTCTACCCCTCGGCATGGCTGCTACAGTCACACAAGCAAGCATATTCACAATCATAATCACAACATCAACATAATCAAAACTTTCAACAAATAAACAGCGCGATAAAGGAAATCGAAATCCATAAACCCATCCTACTGTGCATCCAAGTGTGTCAGATTTTAATTTAGTCATACCAGTCTTGCAATTTTTTTTTTTAAGGTTGCTATCCTATAACAAAGTTTTAGTTACAACCTAAGCCATGTTTCTAGATTATCCCACTTCAAAGTTTTAGTTGAACCTATGGTATGACACTAAAATATACATTCCAAGGACCTACAGCCCGCTCTGATACCAACTGTAACACCCCAGCTTCTACTAAGCCCAGAATGTCACCAAACATAGACCATAACACATTTAATACCATAATTTAAAGTAAATTACAGCAAGTAATCATTTAGAGTAATTGAAAATTTTGACAGCATCTTCTTTGTTTTTGCATGAAACTTAACAACATAATCATCATAACAATAAGTAGGATAAACAAGACCTTCACATGCAGCGATAATGATCACCAATCATCAATTAAAACATCAAAAGGCATCGCTAGCAAAAGAATAAGCATCAATTTAAGTCTAGGAAGATATAACAATTCACTCCATAGCCCCACATGATTCACATGAGGGAAACAACCAACATTAAGACCATAAACTAATGATTATTGCAATACTTATTGCAGTGTCTCCAAAAGAAGATGAATTAGCTAGATTGTGATACTACGTGGAGGAGTGTAGCTAAGTCCCTTTCCAGCGCCGATTTCATGGTACCTAAAGAAACAAACAACGAAAACACAAGCGTGAGTTCATCACTCAAAGCAAAGTGCATTGCAATGGAACAACAAGGATCAAGACAACAAACCATCATTCCGGTCTCACGGTTATATCACAACACATCACATTTAACATAATTTGCAGCCTTTAAAACAACATGGTAATCATCTCATGAGCATCTCATGAGTACTCTCATCATCATCTCATAAACACCTTCATTTATGAAATTCATTCATGCAATGCACCGCACATGTCTTCGGAATACTCATACGGTATGGTTGAGTGCACACCCGTCGGCATGCACCCTTTTCCCCTTCCATCCCGAAGATGGAGGGTGCCTATCACTCGCTTCCATTCACCTCGGTGAAGGAATCACGATGTAGGACTTATTCGAAAGAATAGCCCCGGACTAGTCATAACAGCTTCTCACCGCCCTACCGGAATAGTTATGACTTATCTCACCGATCGGCCATGAAAAATATGCCATGTATGCAAAATGGACAGCAACGTATTCATAAGTAGAAGTATTGCATATCAACACATTGCATCTCAACATGTAGGGCCGTATTTAACAATCGATCGTAACCGTTACCAACTTGGCATGTGATTCATTTATCAACAACAAGCATATTACTTTATCATGGCATAAGGACATTATATCATCGTCAATATTAAAACATGGCATGAGGACATTATATCATTTATAACATGTAACTCATGGCAAAACAACATGTTATCTATCCCAATACTATCAAGCAATTCTAGCATCACATATAGCGTTAAATCCACACAACACACTTGCCTTCAACCGCGGGCAACGGAGTGACGAGAGGTTGAGGGCACTCCCGGAGGCACACCACCTGCAAACACGTGCCACACACTCAAATTGACTCCTCAAAACAGTACCCACTACACCCAATACACGATATACACCAAAACCCCGAAATCACAGATTTACCCCGTTCTGGACAGCGGCTTCGAAAAATCATAACTTGAGTTCTGGAATTCCAAATTGATTAAAAGAGTACATCCTCGCGTAGCTTAGGAAATTTCCCAACTTTTTCTAGTTATAGGTAAAGACTGATTCGGACTCTAATGTTGTTTAATCTAACGTTGAACACGAACTGTCTCAATCTCGTCACAGATTTGACAGCGCTCGGTAAAACAGGCATAACTTCTAAACGGCTGGGCGGAATTTCAATTTCTTTATATGCACGGAAAGATAATGAAATTATCTACAACTTCCTAGAAGTCCGTACGGCCAGATTCCAACTATAAATTGGCGAAAACGCCTGCCCTATCTCGGGTCCCCAATCTGCCCGAACAGAACGTGAATACAACTCTAAATTTCATCAATCCTACCCCATGGCAGCACCTCCCTTGATCTAAAAACATGTTATTCAACCTCTACAGCAGTAAAAGATCCACCCCAAAGAGTTCCCCCTTTACCTTTTTGAAGAATCACAATTTCCTCGCAAGATCTCCTCCCGAACTCCTCCCGATCTCCTCCTCCCGCCGGATCTCCACGTCGCGAGTCCTCCCACCAATGAGGACAGCACCACGGCACGGTGTGGCAGCGAGGAGGTTGCACCGAGGTCGCTGGGTATGGGAGAGGAGGCGCAAGGGAGGGGTGGAGGTGAGGGAGAGGGAGATCTAGAGAGGAGGAAGGTGGGAGGTGGAGGGAGAGGAAGAGGAAGCAAGGGGGGGTGCGGCGCAAGGGTGGGGAGGAGTTAGGGCAGCAGCTCTCTCCCCCCTCCTCATCCCCTCATGGGCCAAGGAAACCACCACTTGGCCCACTAAGTTTTCCCCAAGGCCCACACGTCCCCGGAGCGGCCCAAAAGCCCGAAAACCTCCCGAAACGAAATAAAAACCCAAACCATATGGTTTTTAACCTTGAATAACATATTTCGTAATGTTTAGTCCTCATAATTCCCATTTTATAAGTTTAGGACAATCCGTGGTGTCACATGCACACACACACTTGCATGCATGCACACACTCACACATGCATTAAATGCATTCACACACACATACATGCACACACATGCATGTATACTCACACACTCACATGCATGCACACACACATGCACGTACACACACACTTGCATGCATGCACACACATATGCACACACACTCTAAAATTCGTATACACGCGTACGGCTTCCTGCCACTACGCTGCAATGATCTCGATCTCACGTGCACCGTTCTCTAGTCCGAAACATCTCGCATGACACCCTCGACCCTCACGACCTCAGTTCCTCCCTGAACCTAGTCTCAGTCCTGTCACCGACCACGTTCGACCTCAAGCAACACCTGCACGTGAACAAAAACACAAAAACAATTTCCGAGCCCAAGTCCGCGACTTGACTCAAGTTAATCCATGCAACCACTCACACGAGCGCATTGCATCAAATAAAATCAACCAAAAACATAATTAAAAATCAGACCAAACTCTTTTGCAAAATCTGAATCTTTTCAAATAAAGAAACTAAAAAATAAATCGTTTCAAATTGGTTTCAAATCCTCTTCAAATACTGAACCAAAATCAAATCAACTCAAATCTTTTCAAATCTCTTCGAATATTCAAATACTCATCATCAAAAACACATGGATCAAAAAACAATGATCCTTCAATCTCCCCCTTGATGAGTAATTTGACAAAACACAATATAAGATTTGACAAAGGTAGAAAAAATACCAAATGAGAGTTTGAGAGAGTTCGAGACCAAAAAGATTCCAAGACCAAGTAAATCCAAATTCTCAAACAGTTTGAATTTCTCCTTTCTTTTTATTTTTCTTCTTCTTGACTTGCTCTCCCCCTTTTTGACAAAATAGTCATCAAGATCACAAAACTCCCCCTTAATGAATCCAGTATCTCAGGCTTTGAAGTATATTCAAGGTATATAATCAAAGTAAAGCATTTGGAGAGTTTTTATGAGATTTTTCATATTTTGTATCAATTTATCCAATGAGAAAGCAAATTGTGAGAATATGGAGGCTCTAACACATAGAATAGTTGTTGCATAAGCAAATTAGAGCAAACAAGTAAAATGTCATAAATTGATTTTGCCAAAGCTAAAAAGAAATCTATCATGAGCAAAGAGAGACTTTCAAATTCACTAATGTTTGTCTCAAGCATTTTCAAAAATTTGAATTTCCTTTTTCTCTTTTAGCAAGTTTGACAATTTTGCTTTGTGATCAACAGGGATGACAAGTAACTGCACACTAGCCCATACTTGTGTATGAGTAGGTAGTTCTTTCTTGTTCTTTCTCAGTTTAAATTGGCAAGTGGCTTCACATTGTTCTGAACTTTTGTTTAGACAAGTAGCCTTTTCTTGCATCTTTTGAATTGAAATCCCTGGCAAGGAAGCTGCACATTGTACTAAACTTGTGTTTAGCCAAGTAGCTTTTGCTTGCATCTTTTTCAACTTGCTTTTAATATTAAAACACTAATTTTGCTTGAGACTCATAATGATCATTTGAAGTCCAACAAAAAGCTCACACATAGTTTCTAATCAGCTCTAGCCTTTCAACAGATGACAAGAAACTTTTAAGCCTATTTCACAAATGCAATACCATAATGAGCAAGGGCCAGAATATTCTCGAAAAGCATCTCAAATTGAATTATTTTAGTCTTTTAGTGAGAAGTGATGCAATGTAGCATTAATTTGACTATATACACAAGAATAGTCAACAAAGCTTTGTACTACATGATGCAATGAAAACATGGGAGTTTTTCTTTAAGCGTAACATCAAAATAGCTCCTTGTAGTAACCAAAGTCAAGTAACACAAATGAAAGAGTTAAAATCAAGATTCCCCCTCAAATCAACCCATGGGGATGAATGATCCCAAGTTCGCCGCGTAAGAAAGCAAAGCGAGAAGAATCAAGCGGCTTAGTGAAAATATCAGCAATTTGAGCATCCAAATCAACAAATTTCAGTTTAATAACTCCTTTTTCAACATGATCTCTAAGAAAATGATACCGAACATCAATGTGTTTAGTCCTTGAATGTTGAACAGGATTTTTAGCGATGTGAATTGCACTAGTATTATCACAAAGAAGTGGAACACTATTAAAGTTAATGCCGTAATCTTTAAGAGTTGAAGTGATCCAAAGAATTTGTGAACAACAACTAGCGGCTGCAACGTATTCAGCTTCAGCAGTAGATTGAGCAACTGAGGACTGTTTCTTAGAAGACCAAGAAACAAGTGAAGTGCCAAGAAAATGACATGTGCCAGAAGTACTCTTTCTATCTAATCTACACCCCGCAAAATCAGCATCAGAATATCCTAGGAGTGTAAGCGAAGAGGAACAAGAATACCAAATACCAAATTCAGAAGTGGAGCGAAGATACCTGAAAATTCTTTTAATTGCTTGTCGATGTGATTCTCGAGGAGAGGCTTGAAATCGAGCGCACAAACATACTGCAAAATGTATGTCGTGCCTCGGCGATCAAGTACAGAAGTGATCCAATCATGCTTCTGTATTCCTTTTGGTCCATCTCGACACCATTTTCGTCAGGATCCAAAATTGTTGTTGTGCTCATTGGAGTAGATACTAACTTTCCTTCTCCCATATCGAATTTCTTTAGTAGCTCCTTTGTATACTTGGATTGGTGCAGGAAGATCCCGTCTTTCGCTTGCTTGATTTGAAATCCAAGAAAGTATGTCAACTCTCCCATCATACTCATCTCGAATTCCCTAGACATTAGCTCGTAAAAATGCAACACAAGAGAGTGGGAGGATCCTCCAAAGATAATATCATCCACATAAATTTGCACCACAAGAAATTGATCATTTGAATTTTGAGTAAATAGAGTTTTATCAACTTTTCCCATCTCAAAATTATGTTGAAGCAAGAAGCCTTTTAATCTATCATACCATGCACGAGGAGCTTGTTTTAATCCATAAAGAGCTTTTGATAAACGATACACATGATTAGGAAATTTTTCATTTTCCAAACCAGGGGGTTGTTTCACAAAAACTTCTTCTTCTATAAAACCGTTTAGAAAAGCACTTTTCACATCCATTTGAAATAACTTAAAACCTTTTGAAGCCGCAAAAGCCATGAGGATGCGAATAGCTTCTAAACGAGCAACAGGAGCAAATGTTTCATCAAAATCAATTCCTTCAAGTTGAGAATATCCTTGAGCTACAAGTCTAGCTTTGTTTCTAACAATTATTCCATCTTCATTTAACTTGTTCTTAAAAACCCATTTTGTTCCAATAATGTTTTGATTTTTAGGAGGTTCCACTAAAGACCAAACTTTATTCCTTTCAAAATTTTCTAACTCTTCATGCATCGCATCTACCCAAGAACTATCAGTTAAAGCATGAGTAATGTTCTTAGGTTCAAAATTTGCAACAAAAGCAGAATGCATGCATAAAAGAGTTTGAGATGAATTAGAACGTGTCACCCTTTCATGAAGACTTCCAATAATTTGTTCAGGAGGATGGTTCTTCAAAACAGTAAGGGGAGGTCCAGTTGTTTCAGTAGGAGAATCTGAAGTAGTAGTCACATCAATTTGTTCAGGAACATCTTCCCGTTCTATAGGTATGAGCTCATCATCATCATTATCTTCATCATTTTCTTCGAATCTTTTATCCAAAAAGATTGGCTCTAAATCTTCTCGTGAACCTGAAATGTCGGGTCTAGCTCCAGGGCTAGCCTCATCAAAAGTAACATCGCATGTCTCCAACAATTTGTTAGTCGATAAATCAAGTACACGATATCCACAAGAGTGCAACGAATAGCCAAGGAAAATACCATCTGTACTACGAGCTTCGAATTTATCAAGATTTCCATGTTTAAGAATAAAGTATTTGCAACCAAACACTCGTAAGTGAGAAACAGATGGTTTACGATCAAATCTCAGTTCATAAGATGTTTTACCAAGTAAAGCTCTGAGATAGACCCTATTTGATATATAGCAAGCAGAAGAAAATGCCTCAGCCCAAAATTTTCTTGAAGTGTTGTATTCATCTAGCATAGTTCTAGCCATTTGAATCAAAGTTCTATTTTTCCTTTCTACAACACCATTCTGTGAGGGAGAATATGGCGAAGAAAAATGATGTTCAATCCCATTAGTTTCACAAAAAGATTTAAACAAGGCATTTTTGAATTATGTACCATTATCTGTTCTTATGGCTTTCAATGAGATAGGCAATTCATTTATCAATCTCTTAATGAAGACATGAAAGAGTCCAAAAATCTCATCTTTTGAAGACAGAAAATGCACCCAACAGTATCTCGAATAATCATTAACTATTACTAGAAAGTACCACTTACCTCCGGCCGATTGTACTCGAGATGGTCCTACTGTATCCATGTGAAGAAGTTGACCGGGGCCAGTGGTCATTACAGTAGAGACAGGAGCATGAGGGGCTCCAACCATCTTACCATGTCGACAGGAAGCACAAACAATGTCTTTGCAAGATTTTAATTTTGGCAAGCCACGAATTAAGTCTAGACCACTCAATCTAGATAACAGATCAAAGCCCATGTGACCTAACCGACGATGCCAAAAATTGAGATTTCTAGATTCTGAAGCAACAAAACAATGTGAACATGAAGCATTGCTAAAATTTGCTATGAAAATTTTTCCAAGTCTAGATATCTCAAGAGTCAAGTTTCCAGAAGCATCGAGTACTCTACATGCATTTGGTTTAAAACTCACTTGAAAGTTTTCATCCAACAATTGAGATACAGACAAAAGGTTGAATTTCAGTTTAGACACCAAAGAGACATTCTTTAAAGTAAAGTGATCATTCACCTTCACAGTACCTTTTGCAATGACGCGTCCAGTAGTAGCATCTCCAAAAGTGATCGTTTCGTTCCCAGATGCTTTTGTTAGGGAGGAGAACCAACTTGGGTTGTCTGTCATGTGTTGGCAGCATCCTGAATCAACAACCCAGATATTCTCCTTCCCTTCTCGTACCACCTACATGTTATGAACAGAAGATGTTGAGGATTCAGCGCTGGGGTTAGAGAAATATGATTTAGGTATCCAAAGATCAATCACTCGACGAGGAGGTGATCGTACAAAAGCTTGTGAATGCAAAGTAGATGAATTTCCAGGTATTTTGTTTTCTTTCACTAGCGGAACATGTGGAGAAATGATACGTGTTTGTCTAAAGTTAGACTTAGCCTTTGAATTTTCCTTTCTCTGTTGTTTGGCTAGTCTAAAACAAAAATTCATCAAATGACCATCTTTTCCACAATGAGTGCAATTGTACTTAACAAATGGTTTGACTTTAGAAGCAGAAGCAACATTTGCATTCAACATAGTAGAAGATAAAATTCCAGCAGATTTGAAGACAGTTTTCTCAGGTTCTTTGACAATTTCAAACTTTCCACTTTCAAGAGTTTTAACAATAGTAGGAGCATATGATTTGTGATGAGCATAAAGATCAAAACCTAAACCTTTGTGATGAGTGCTGACTCTTGATTGATCCAAAATCATATTTAGATTTTTCTTTCCTTTAGTAAAACATTCTAAAGACTTTTCCAAGTAATCAATTTTTCGAGAGAGTGTTAAACAATTATTACAGGAAACATCTACTTTTTCTTTTTGCTTGTGACAAGTTGAGCATGAAAGAACTTCATGTGTAAGCAAATCATTAAACAATTGAGTAATCTTAGCATCTGCATCATGCAACTTCAATTCTCGTATGGGACATTTAGAACAAGAAGTTTGACCATGTAAACCATCAGTAGAGCAACCAACATTTTTCACAAGTTTTTCATTTTTCAATTGTTTGGCATAAACTTGTTCTAGTTTAATCATATGTTCCTCTTTTAGAGATTTAATTTCAAATTTGAGATCTAAGCAAGAATCACATGTCTTTTCGTAATTTGAATTTCTAAGATCAAAGTTTTCGTTTTCAGCATGGATAGATCTTTCTCTAAGTTTTTATTTTTGAGTGAAGATTTTCTTAAAGATTTTCTCAATATGACTAAAACTTCACAAAGCTCATCATACGAAGGTATTACCTCATCACCGTCATTTGGAGGTGTCTGTCGTTGTCACTAGAATCACTAGTGTTCCCTTTCGCCATGAAGCACAGTCCGGTGAAATCTTTCTCGTTCAGCTTCGTTTGCTTTGCTTCCTCCTCATCGTCAGTTGAATCATCAATGTCGCTTAAGTCTAAGCGACCAATTGCCGCTAAGACTTTGTTGAGCATCTTCTTTGTCCGTTGCTTTTTTTTGTCCTTGCTCTCTTTTGGTCGAAGGACTTGGAGGAGTTGCTTTGCTCCTTCTCCTCTTTATCTTTGTTCTTGAAACAGCTTAGCACGGATGTGCCGGCCTTACTTGCAGCTTGTAGCAAAGGATGGAGGCTCCTCTTCTCTCCCTTGATCTCATGTAAGCTGCATTGACACGCTTAGAAAGAAGAGCAAGTGTATCTTCTGGTATTTGATCTAGCTGTTCATTACTAAGAGCACTCAAAGCAGTAATGGAATATGATGATGAAGAACTAGTAGCATTATCATATGAAGAATTAGCATTAAGAGCCATAGAGTTATCATTGGAAGTTCTTGAAACAATGTCTATCTCAAAAGTCTTGAGACTAGAATATAGTTTATCCAAAGTCATTTCACTCATCTTGTGAGCTTCCCTAAAAGCAGTCACTTTCATTTGCCAGATTTTAAGATCAAGAGATGATAGGAAATGTCTAGCATTTTCAGAGTCAGTGTACTTTACATCTACAGCTCTAAGATTGTTTAAGATTCTGTTAAAGCGAGCAAAACAATTATCTAGCGATTCTCTAGAGTTCATTTCAAATCTAGTGTATTCCTTTTTAAATTGATCTTGCCTAGCTTCTTTTATAGAGTCAGTGCCCTCATGATAATCTTGAAGAGATTTCCAAATTTCATGAGCAGTGAGTAAATGACAGACTCTATCGAATTCTTTTCTAGCAAGTCCTTGAAGCAATATGTTTCTAGCTCTATTATTGTTTTCAACATCTTTTTCAAACTCGATTTTATCAATATCATCATTAGAAGGAAGCTCGTACGAAATTTTTACCTTACACCAAATCGCGTTACCTTGAGCTTGAAGATATGCAGTCATCTAGATCCGCCAGTGGGGGAAGTCTATGCCATCGAAGATTGGCGGCTTGTTTGAGTATTTCTCTGTTGCCATAACTTACCGTTTACTAATCACCTGTTAAGATGGATTAGTAGAGCCTTGCTCTGATACCACTTGTAGGACCGAGTAGGCAACTAGAGGGGGGGTGAATAGATGCCGAATAAAATTCAACTATTTCTTTCGGAAAATTAAAGACCCCTAAATAGCGGAAGAATATTTAATATCGTAGAGATCAAAACCCTAGATTAATTAGCGAGACAAGTCGAACAAAAATCAAAACTAGTTCTATCAAAACTCGAACAAACTTTCTAATCAAGAATCATAGCAAAAGAGTATGTAAAGAATTGCATAACCTTTTCTTTATTCCAAAGCCACTCCTTCCGAGGACACCAAAATCTCTAATCTCACAAGATTAGAAAACCACCAAAATCTCTAATCTCACAAGATTAGAAAACCTTAAACAAACTAAAGAAAACACAAAATCTCTTCTTTGTTGTAGGCACCTCTTGCTTCTTGCCCTTTGCCTTGGATTGATTTCTAAGCCCCTAGAACTCTCTATTTAAAGGACAAGAGGTGCACCAAAATCTGTCCACCAAGCCGATTTGGATTCAACTCCAATCCAAACCGAAACCGTTTCCGTTTCCTTTTTCTTTCAAACAGATGTTGACTCGGTTTCCCTTTTCTTTACGCCGGCTGCCTGCAAGGATGCACTTGCCTGCAACACAACTCACGCACGCAACACAACGCACGCACGCCACACACATGCACCACGCACACATGCATGCACGCAACACACTACATGCAAACACATACTCGCATGCACACACACACACTTGCATGCATGCACACACACACTTGCATGCATGCACACACTCACACATGCATTAAATGCATTCACACACACATACATGCACACACATGCATGTATACTCACACACTCACATGCATGCACACACACATGCACGTACACACACACACTTGCATGCATGCACACACATATGCACACACACACGCTAAAATTCGTATACACGCGTACGGCTTCCTGCCACTACGCTGCAACGATCTCGATCTCACGTGCACCGTTCTCTAGTCCGAAACATCTCGCATGACACCCTCGACCCTCACGACCTCAGTTCCTCCCTGAACCTAGTCTCAGTCCTGTCACCGACCACGTTCGACCTCAAGCAACACCTGCACGTGAACAAAAACACAAAAACAATTTCCGAGCCCAAGTCCGCGACTTGACTCAAGTTAATCCATGCAACCACTCACACGAGCGCATTGCATCAAATAAAATCAACCAAAAACATAATTAAAAATCAGACCAAACTCTTTTGCAAAATCTGAATCTTTTCAAATAAAGAAACCAAAAAATAAATCGTTTCAAATTGGTTTCAAATCCTTTTCAAGTACTGAACCAAAATCAAATCAACTCAAATCTTTTCAAATCTCTTTGAATATTCAAATACTCATCATCAAAAACACATGGATCAAAAAACAATGATCCTTCAGGTATCCAGGAGGTGTCACGACGAGCAATGCGGCACATTGCCCGCATCTACGCCAGAGAGTTAGAGGGCACGGTATTCCGTTATCATCCGCGCAGCAATAACCTTCTCGACCCGACGGGTGTGTACTCAACCATACCGGTATGAGTTTCCAAGGAGACATGAGCATTGCATGAGCATTGCATTGCATTGCATACGTAATGATGATGACGGGGAAAGTCGTTAATTATTGTTGTTTTAGATGCTTTCCATTATGATATAACTTGTGTTACTGTTGTTGCTCCTTCAATTCATGTTAAAATAAAGGAGATGCTGCCGAAATCTCGGTTTTTAGCATGTGCGCCTTTGCTGGAATTTATGTTTAATTGTGGTATTTAGATGTTGTTTAGCTTATGTTTGGTAGCATTCAGGCATATTAAATGTCGGGGTGTTACAAGAACGCCGTGATCACACAATTGGCACGACTTGTTGTCGCTCAGGAGGATGTACTTGATGACAAGAGCAAGGAGCTACAGAAGGCCCGCGAGGAGATCACTGCAGAGAAGAACAGATGGCGGGAGACTCAGGAGTATGTGTCACATCTTCTGCACAGGATTGGAGAGTTAGAGACGGCGTTGTACGCACCAGAGCCGGAGCCGATGCTCGAGCTACACGAGCGATCCGGAAGAGCCGAGCTTGAAGAGGACACCGCTTCTTCGACTACCACGCAGTTGACACGATTGCAGGGCATGGCGCTCATTTCGCGCCTATGCCGCAAAGACCCGCATCAGTGCCGTGGAGGTTTTCGATGAGTGAGCGTAGGTGTTGTAGTGAGACTCTTTCGTCGAGTCGCGTCATAGAATAAAGAGTCACCCTTTAGGCGTTAAACTCCAGTGTTAGTTTGATTTGGATTTTCATTGCTTGCTGAGTGTGCAGTATGTGTTGCAAGGCCCCTAGGCATTGTAAGCAACCATACCAAGTTATTAATTAAATAATAAAGTTGGACTTGAGTTACACCCTTCGCCCCGTATAGTTCCATATTACTTGTCTATTCTTGTTTCCCTCTCGTCTCTAAAACCTAGAGCAAACCACAGATGGTGAACACTCGTGGAAACCTTGGAGGCAATGGAAGTGGTTCTCGCCCAGCAGAAAACCCCAATGATGGAGCACCAGCACCGCCAGTTGATATGCAGAATTTCGGAGCTTTTCTTGCTGCTCAGACTTAGTTGATGCATGCCATGATGCAACAGATGCAGCACGTCACCGCTTCGGGCCACTTTGCTAATCAAGTCAATCGTGACAACGCCGTAATACAAGGACTGTCAGAGTTCATGAGGACTCATCCACCCACTTTCTCCGGGAATGCTAACCCGTTAGAAGCCGATGACTGGTTAAGGTCAATTGAGAGGAAGCTACACATTGCTCAATGCATGGGAAATGAGAAGGTACTCTACGCTTCTCATCAGTTGGAAGGAACAGCCGCCGAATGGTGGGAGAACTTCTGCGCTACGCGGGATAACCCACAGAACATCACTTGGGAGGAGTTTACAGCTGCATTTCGCCAGTATCATGTGCCAGAAGGAATTATGGACCTCAAGAAGGAGGAATTCAGAGCACTGAAGCAAGGTAATCAGCCTGTGGCCGAATACCTGAAAAAGTTCACACAGCTTGCACGCTACGCACCTGAAGACGTAGCGACAGATAAAGCCAGACAGTCTCGCTTCATGAAGGGACTTAACTCATGACTACAGGTGGGACTAATCACCCACACCTTTCCAGATTTCTAGGAGCTGGTGAATAAGGCGCTTATTCTTGAGGACAAGCGCAAGGAACTGGATGAGAACAGGAAGCACAGGATGCAGCATCAGGGATCGCGTCAGAGAGCGCAGCAGCGTTTGAGGGTTGCGCCAAATCAGTTTTTCAGATTCCAGCCACAGAATACAACAAGGACACCATCACCAGCAACAAGACCCGTCAATTAGAACTATCAGACTCCAGCCCCAGCCAGAAACGTAGCTTCAGGCAGTCAACAAGGGACAGTGAGACGCTGCTACAACTGCAACGAGCCAGGACACTTTGCCAACAGTTGTCCTAAGAAGACAGCAGGAGTGACCCCAGTTCGCTTCAATTTGGGATCCACACCAGCCTGGACGCCAGCACCAGGAGCAAACCGAAGGACAGCACAGCCAGGAGCAGCACCCCAGACCGTGGTGAGAGGCCGAGTCAACCATGTCACCGCAGATGCACTGCAGAATGCCACAGACGTCGTACTGGGTAAGTTACTAGTCAACTCGGTACACCTTGATTTTGTTTGATTCCGGAGCTTCGCATTCGTTTGTTTCTCAAGGCTTTGCTGCTAAAAATGATTTGGAGATTGCAAGACTTAAGTGCATGCTTTTAGTTCAAACCCCTGGTTCCGAACTCCGAACGAAAGTAGGATGTTCTGGGGTGAGAATACTAATAGATGGGATAGAGTTCCTAGCGAACCTTATTATTTTGGAGACCCAGACCTTAGATGTTATTTTCGGAATGGATTGGTTATCCAAGCACAAGGCCGTATTGGATTGTGGACGAAGGACTATCTCAGTTGAGAGCCCGTGTGGAAAGAAAGTGGAATTTCAAGCTACCGCCGTTAGAGATGGACAGTTGATGGTAAACAGTACCAAGGTAATCAGCATAGAAGATGTTGCGGTGGTAAAGAGTATCCAGATGTTTTTCCTGAAGATCTACCTGGTATGCCGCCTGACAGGGACATAGAGTTTGTGATAGAGCTTGTACCTGGTACAGCACCGATAGCAAAGAAACCTTATCGGATGTCCACCGAGGAATTGGTAGAGATGAAGAAACAGCTTGAAGAGTTAATGGAGAAAGGATTTATTAGACCAAGTTCGTCGCCGTGGGGAGCGCCAGTTCTGTTTGTCAAGAAGAAGGATGGGAGTTTCAGGATGTGCATTGACTACCGTGCACTCAATGAAGTCACCGTGAAGAATGAGTACCCGCTACCCAGGATCGATGACTTGTTTGACCAGCTGAGAGGAGCCAGAGTTTTCTCCAAGATTGATCTGAGATCGGGATACCATCAGTTGAAGATCCGATCAGAAGATATCCCGAAGACCGCATTCTCGTCAAGATACGGACATTATGAGTTTACTGTTATGTCCTTTGGTCTGACGAATGTGCCAGCATATTTCATAAATATGAGGAATAAGGTGTTCATGGAGTATTTGAACAAGTTTGTTGTTGTGTTCATAGATGATATCCTAATCTACTCCAAGACAGAGGATGAACATGCCGAGCACTTGAGGCGAGTTTTGGAAAAGCTAAGGGAACAGCAACTTTTCGCCAAGTTCAGTAAGTGCGATTTTTGGAAGGACAAGGTGGAGTTCCTCGGACATGTAATGACCACACAAGGGGTTGCCGTTGATCCAAGCAAGGTAGAAGCTGTGATACATTGGGAGCAGCCGAAGACCGTGACCCAGATCCGAAGTTTCCTTGGAATGGGAGGTTACTATCGCCGTTTCATTGAAGGCTTTTCGACAATTGCGAAACCTCTTAAGCAATTGCTGAAAAAGGAGAAGTTTGCATGGACGCCGGAGTGTGAGAAAGGTTTTCAGGAGCTGAAGGAACGATTGACATCAGCGCCGGTGTTAGTTCTACCGGATGTTAATCAAAGCTTTGATATTTATTTTGACGCATCGCGCCAAGGACTTAGATGTGTGTTGATGCAGAATGGGAAGGTCGTTGCTTATGCATCAAGGTAGTTGAGGCCACATGAGGAGAATTATCCGACACATGACCTAGAGCTAGCTGCCGTAGTGCATGCCCTGAAGTTATGGCGTCACTATTTAATTGGAAACAGATGTGAAGTATACACGGACCATAAGAGTCTTAAGTACATCTTCACCCAATCAGACCTGAACATGAGGCAGAGGAGATGGTTAGAGTTGATCAAGGACTACAATGTTGGAATCCATTACCATCCCGGGAAGGCCAACGTAGTTGCCGATGCTCTGAGTCGGAAAAGCCATACTGTGAACATGTTGATAGCCACAAGTCAGGTGGAGCTATGTGAGGATTTCCAGAGAATGCAAATTGAAGTCATACCAGAAGGATTCTTGGCCGCCTTAGAAGTAAAGCCTACCCTAGAAGATCAGATCCGAGAAGGACAGAAGGATGATGACAAGATCCGAAGGATTAAGTCCAACATAGACGAAGGCAAGGCAGAGGACTTCAAGTTGGATGAGCAAGGCACGTTGTGGATGAAGGGTCGCATTTGCGTGCCGAACAAGAAGGAGCTGAAGCGATTGATTCTAGAAGAAGCCCATGACTCCAAGTACTCCATTCATCCTGGAAGTGCCAAGATGTATCAGGATTTGAAGGAAAGGTTCTGGTGGCCAAGCATGAAGCGCGAAGTTGCCGAGCATGTTGCGCTGTGCGACATATGTCAGAGAGTCAAGGCAATGCATCAGAGACCAGCAGGATTGCTACAGCCGTTGAAGATACCTGAGTGGAAGTGGGAGGAAATCGGAATGGACTTCATTACCGGTTTACCCAAGACTCAGGGTGGATATGACTCCATATGGGTCATAGTGGATCGCTTGACTAAAGTGGCCCACTTTATTCCTGTAAAGACAACCTACTCGGGAGATAAATTAGCTGAGTTGTATATGACCAGGATCGTCTGTTTGCACGGAGTGCCGAAGAAGATTGTATCGGACAGAGGTACCCAGTTTACCTCGAGGTTTTGGAATAAGCTGCATGAAGCCATGGGAACCCGCTTGAACTTCAGTACAGCTTATCATCCACAGACGGATGGGCAAACAGAAAGGGTTAATCAGATTTTGGAGGATATGCTACGAGCTTGTGCTTTAGCTTATGCTACCTCTTGGGATAGAAGTCTGCCGTACGCCGAGTTCAGCTACAACAACAGTTACCAAGCAAGTTTGCAAATGTCACCATTTGAAGCACTATATGGTCGACCCTGTCGGACACCGTTGAACTGGAATGAGACAGGTGAAAGCCGTGTCTTTGGGCCGGATATTCTTCAAGAAGCCGAGGGACAGATTGCCATGATCAGGGAGAGATTAAAGATAGCCCAATAGCGACAGAAGAGTTATGCTGACAACCGTCGTCGAGACCTGAGTTTTGAACCAGAGGATTTCGTGTATCTCAGAGTCACACCGCTCAGAGGAGTTAAGAGATTCCATGCCAAAGGAAAACTCGCGCCGAGATATGTTGGACCATTCAAGGTTCTCAGCCGCAGAGGTGAAGTTGCTTATCAGCTAGAGTTACCGCAATCACTAGCAGGAGTGCATGACGTGTTCCACGTGTCCCAGTTGAAGAAGTGTCTCCGAGTACCCGAGGAGCAGACACCGCTAGAGTCAATCGAGTTACAAGAGGATCTGACCTACAAGGAACACCCCGTGAAGATTCTAGACACAATGGATCGAGAGACGAGGAACAAGTCAACCCATTTCTGCAGAGTTCAATGGAGCAACCATGCGGAGAGTGAAGCAACTTGGGAGCGCGAAGAGGATTTAAAGAAAGAATTTTCGAACCTATTTCTTTAGAAAGCCCTGAATCTCGGGGACGAGATTCTGTTAAGGAGGGAGGTTTGTAACACCCCAAAATTTTTTCTTTTCTTAACTTCATGTGTGTTTTGGCATTTTAGTGAATTTTGGAATTTTCTGGAATTTATTTGGAATTTATTTGAATTTATTCCATTTTGAAATAATTAAAGAATTTGACTTTGCAAATAAAAACTTGTTGGAAATATTTTATTTGAGTCCAAAATGTTCCAAAATATTTTTCAGAATTTTTCTGGAATTTTTCTGAGTATTTTGCTATTTTTCTTGAATTAAATGAATTTCCGGAAATTATTTTGAATATTAAATCACTGGAAAATCGAATCGGGTCGAGTACTGTTCATCCGACTGAGTCGGAACCCGAGTTAGACTTGAGTCCGACCCGAGCCACGTGACCTGACCAAACCCGCTCGCGCCGTGCAATCGTGGCCATTGATCGCACCACGTGGACAGCTGCCCGTCATCGTCCCCGCCCGAGTCCGGATCGGACTCCGCTGCCGCGTAGCCGCCGCGTCCTGTTAGGTTTCCGTTTTGCGCAAGCACGCCGAGGGTATTTAAGGACCGGGACATGTCCCGAGGATCGCCTTGACCTAGCTCACCTTTTGCCCTAGCCGTCGCCTAGAACGCCCTACCGCAGCCGCAACTGCTCGCCGGAGGGTGAGCGCTTCCCCGCCGTGGTTTTCGTCGATTTCCGTCTTCATCCGCCATCCTCGGCCGCGTGGGTGCTCGGATCCGGAAACCTTGCGACGAGCCGCGACGAGCCGCGTCGAGCCGCACCATCCATCTCGCCGAAGCTCGCCCGCAGCGCCGTTCTCCGTGTCATCGTCTTCGTCTCCGGCAGCCAGGACCCCGCCGCGTCGCTATCACCGTCGTTAAGCTTCCCCACCGTCCGATCGAGATCGAACGGTTACGGTAAGCCACGTGTAACCCAAATCATAGAAACTAGATCGGATCTGGACCGTTGGATCAAGATCCAACGGCCCACGATCGGCCACGTCACCCGTAACGTAATCCACGTTACGGGTTTAACGTTATTCTCAACCGTTGGATCTAGATCCAACGGCGTAGATTTACCGCGTTCACTCCAACGCGGGATAACCAGATCCAATCTGGGCCGTTGATTTTCGAATCAACGGCCGAGATCGCGCCACGTGGCTGGGAGGCCAATCAGCGCGGTCAGCGCCCGCGCGTGGGAACATGTCTCTGACACGCGGGGCCCGCGTATCAGAGGGCCCACCTGTCAGCGGCCACCCCAGCCGTGCGATGACGTCAGCCTTGACGCTACACTGGGTCCCACCGCCGCCAGCTGGTTGAGTCCCCGCTGACGTCAGCAATGACGTCACCCTAGTGGGTCCCACTTGTTAGTGACCCGAGCCGTGGACCAGGTCCACGGTGGACCAAGCCGCGCCCGTGCGTTGGGTCCATGGACCCGAGGCCACGTGTCGTCACCCGATTGGTCCACGTGTCATGCTGGCGCAATAAAAGAATTTCCGAAAAAGAAAATGATTTATTAATTCGAATTATTAATTTCAAATTCGATTCAAACTTCAAACGCTTATAACTTTTACGTTTCAACTCCGATTTGAGTGATTCAAATTTCTAAATTTGTATAAAATTGAGATCTACCTTATGATGAATTTTATTTAATTTTTGGACTAAAGTTTTCTCTGTAATATTATTTAAATTGATTATTTTAAACTCTAAATGCTTGTATCTTTTTCATTTGAACTCCGAATTTGACGATTCCAGTTTCTAAAAATTTATAGAATTATGTTCTCTCTGTTTATGAACTTTATTTGGTTGTTTGGACACTTTTTTCTACTGTTTTTTTCATTTGTTGCTATTTGCACGCGTTACGAGTAGACGTTGAAGTGCCGGAAGGATTCGAAGGAGAAGTATTGACCCAGGAGCTAGCTCAGGACCAAGAGCAAGTACTTTTTGAAGGCAAGTTGTGCTTTTACCATGTTGATCCCATTTTGAAATCTATTTTGATTCAATGAATTGCATGCTAGTTTAATTAGAAAATACTTTATTTAATTCTGGGGAATTAGATAAATGCCTAATTGCTGTATGACACCTTGGTTAATTAAATATGTGCCATGACCCCTTGTCACCCTAGTTGTGGTTTACTAGTTGGACATTATTAAATTGCCATCATGGGAATTTAGACCGTTGTAGTATATTGCTTAGACTTGTTACGTGCTCATGACATGATTTTGGACGATCAAATGTTAATATGGACTTAATGATATATTGAACCTGTTTTGGAAAAGTATCATGTGAAGTTGATGGCACGTGGTGCATGGTAATCAACTGGGGCTTTGATAAATAGCTTTTGACCAGGGGCATGTGGCAAGAATGATCGGGTGGGCCAGTTGTGGCACCGGGAATGTTGGTTTGGTTCTTCGGGTAGTCTTGCCCTGGTCACCCTAAGGACTTAACCTTGCAAGCCTTTGAACTGGGTCAAACGTGCAACCACATGTCTGTAATGGGACGGACCTAGTTGATTAAGTTACCAATAACTTACTTGTGGGACCTCTGGGTGTCAACTACACCATTTGTGTAAGTTGAACGGGGGAGTGTACCGGGGCTGCGGCCAGGTACCCATCTAACGGTTGGTTGGCCTAAACTTCGCCTTAGCTAAGGGAAGGGTTAGTGTGCAACACCGGAGAGGAACACTTGTATTGTTAGAAGTTTCCGAAAGACTTTGTTACGGGAACTCGCCTTTGTGGTGTTTGACTGTATCTTGTGGGTAAAGTGCATAACCTCTGCAGAGTGTAAAATCTATTCGAATAGCCGTGTCCGCGGTATTGGACATCGCTCGGGGATTACAATCAAGGGTTAGACTTTCTTGAAAATAACTTGGACTTGAAAGGTGGGGTTTGGTTAAACAATGATGTCGATGGAAATGTGGATTAGGAAGGGGAAAGAAGTTGATTAATCTCCTCGGAAAAGCTATTGATCTTATACTTGCTTCTACTGCTTTCGAATCTACTTATGCTACTTATCAAATGCTGTTTTACTGGAAATATACCCTGAGCTATTCCTTTGTATTAAGCCATGCATGTAGTATATTAGCTTGCATTCTGTGCATGACTTGCTGAGTACCAAGTACTCACCCTTGCCACAATACAACACCAGTCGAAGAGGAGACTACACCAACTTTGGAGGAGGAGCTCCAAGAGGAACCGTCTACTTAGGGAGCGAGCCCAGTCAGTTGCCTGTGGTATACTGGATGGCGCCACGGAGTTATTTTATTTTCCGCTGCTATTATTTCTCTCTTAATAAGTTTCGCCCTGCGTGGCGTATATTTGTAACTTGACCATAAGGTCGAGCAACCAGTTTGACTATTTAATTAAAGTACTTTATTAGTACCGAGTGGTATGATTGTGATATTTACCGATGTTAAGACTGTGTGCACTAGCGCGTTCCTGGACTAGTGCTGAATACACAGAGGGTCCGGATTTGCAAATTCGGGTCCCGACAGGCCCCCCCTCCCCCAAGCTCCGCCGCAGGCCTGAGCTCCCCCCGATAGCCTCCCCTCCCTTGAGCTCCCCCGCCGGCCTGAGCTCCCCCTGGTGGCCTCCCCTCCCTGAGCTCCCCCTGCTGGCCCCAATGCTGAAATAAGGTGGTGGTTTAGGGTTTAGCCAGGGTTTTGATGAGTGGAGTTCATTTGGTGTATAAGACATGTTCAAATGTTTAGTGACAGATCTGGGTGCATTTTTGTTGATGTTAGAATAGTAAATGCCTTAGATGATCAGAATGGGTTATAGATCACATATTTGGATATAATTCTATGGGACGGGAGGTGATGAATTGCACATCCCTAGCTACTTCCCTGAATGGACAGTGGGATGCTTGTTTAAACTTCTGTTAGAAGACATTTCCTTCACATTAGGTAGCTCATACTTTCTTAGAAGGGTTTCTCAACCTCGATATGTCACAATGTAGATTTACCATAATTGAAGACATAGTGCATATTGTAGTATATATCAAAATAAGCAAATTTGGATACATCAACTTTTCGTTTTGCTTTTAGTTGATCTATCTCCTTTCCTTTCAGCAACATGTTCCATTGATTTTAATTGCTAAACTAAATTTTTGTTGTCTTTACAATTGCTGTCATCTATTTGATTATGTTAATTTTTCTATATTTGAATCATGTCCACTAATTATTGTAGTTAGCTTTAGTGGACATGATTATACATTAATATTCTTTAGTACTATATACTTGCTCTTATTATCGCACTTTATTATGCTAGAGTTTAGGTTGCGTAACCTATGTGTCTCCCGTTTGAGAGTGCCTCTTTATAAATATGCTAAAATGGCATTTTTATAAGCAAACAGTCTCGAATTGTCCACGTTTTTTGGACAGTTCGAGGATATATGGTTCGGGCAAGTTCCTGAGCTGTTGTACAACTCTAAACAAAGTTTCGGCAGTATCTCTCAGGTGTTCTCTGGATACACACCCTCTTGACCTGTTGTCGAGATGTGCATTTGGAGAACAGCGGGGAGATGCTGCTGAAATTTTGTCTGGAGTTGTACAACGGTTTAGGAACTTTCCTGAATCGCATATCCTCGAATTGGATTAGGGATCAAACCTATTTAGAAATTAGAATTCATTGTTGGTATGTACTTAGTTGGTCAACAGATAGACGTTTCTTTAAGATCTTCTGTTAATCTGTTAATTTACTACAAAATGCTTTTTCTTATGAAGTTTAGGTTTCACATATATATATATATATTCACAATGTCTCAAAGAGAAAGCACTGGCTCAACGCCAGAGAGAGAAGAAGGTTCTGCTGAGCATACGATTTTTTGCTGACATCTATAGTTCGTCTCGTAATATGATTTTCTTTCTTCATAGTGTCATCAACAAGGGTGCAACAACTTTTGCAGTTTCTACATCATGCATCACATGAAGATCTCGGTCGATTGTGCAGACATGTTCCCTAAGATCAAAGTCCCCCACCAGAGCCAAGAGAACAAAGACCTCAACAGAATACGAGACCACATATGCACGTGGTACTGTTAGAGGTTATAGCTTCGGATGGTAGGTATAGAGATGGGAAAGCCCCCAACTAGTCCGACATATGTTTTAACTAATATTATATTATATCAATATGAGATGTGTTCTGTGAATGATGATGTCAATGTGATGTGCAATGTGAATGATGCTGTGAATGTTCTATGATATTGTCATGTACTATGATTTTTGTATTGTGATTCTGTGAATTTGGGGTTGTTTTTTAAATGTGTACAGTGATGAAAACCTCATCACAGTCGGTTTGAACTAAGAACCGACGTACAGTGATGAAAACCTCATCATAGTCAGTTCTAACCAAGAACCGACTGTGATGATAGATTCATCACGGTCAGTTCTTAACTAGAACCGATACTGATGATACATTATCATAGTCGGTTATAATTTATAACCGACACTAATAATATGCTTATTAGAGTCGGTTCTTAACTAGAACCGACGCAGTGTCGTTTCTAGTTAAGAACCAACACTAATAGGCATATTAGCAGTGTAGGTTCTAGTTAAGAACCGATAGTGATGATTAATTATTACTGTCGGTTGAGAACCGACTGTGATAGAGCCTGGGCATCACTGTCGTTGGACTTTGTGTCGCCCCAAAATCGACAGTGATGATGAAAAAAGAAACAATTGGGATGTACATTCCTGTAATAGTGATTAGTCTGGTGGCCCAAGCATCTTGTAAGCATTTAGTTTCAACCAAGTATAGAAACTCTACTTCTTCATTTCACATCGAGGATCTTGCGAACGTTATAGAGATCTCGCCTTCTTTTTCTTGGCAGATGTAATTCAAGCTTGGGGTTAAGTTAAATACCTCGAATAGTCCGTAAGTTCTTATTGCAGATTTTGTGCATTATTTAACTGTGAATTGTGTAAAGTGCGTGTAGATGTATTCAAATTATGAATTATAAGTCATTTATTCTATTTGAATGTTTGTTATGTGTATATATCTCAACAGTGAACTGTGTATGTGTCTTACGTCTGTTTGAATGCATTTCATGTGTGTTTATCTCGACTGTGAATTATGTATCTTATATCTTCTTCAATGTGTGTTGTGTATTTTGTACAGAGGGCATGCAATTATTTTGATATACGTTTTCTTATGTATTAACCGTTCAACCGTTCAAGATATATAACTATCACATATTGTTTTTTTTTAGATAACGCTGCATGATGGGTTCTTAAACGGTATGTGATAATCACCGACTCTTTTTTCACGCAAGGTTTCAAAACCCTGTATGCTTACTGTTTTTAACCGTTGTGATTTCCTTTGTGTGGTACGTAGCGAGTGGATTACTGCATTGCGAAAACTAGAAGGTAAAAACTCATAGCATCGCGGTGACAAAACTAAGTAGGTAGAGTCATACAGTGACAACAGAAAAGGAAAATACAAATAATATAAGCTTGGTTTATTCAGGCGACGCAGTTGAGGCCCAGGCAACCTATCCACAAGTTCCTCAGCGCTTTCTTCTGCATGCAAAAACACAAACGTACGATGAAACCGAGCATGTGGTAGCAAAATAAAAGGAATTTGATAAACATCATTCGAATGTTTTTATTGCTGAAATCACTTAAATCTAAGACCATCGGATCGTTGTTGAAATTCGGAGTATCAATTATATCCGATCCTATAGTTTGATATAACGGCTCAGTGATATTCGGGTGAGGTTTCCAACGGTCCAAAATTTAGATAACTAAAACAAAAACATCCTAATGATACCTATACACTTCCAAATAAAAACGTTTTAACCAAAGTGCATTAATGTCAACCAAAAACAAAGGCATGAGCTTTAACATACGCGCGCGTCCGTACGTACCCTTCGTCTCGGCTCGTCGCAGACGAAGTCCGGCGGGGGCACCTGGTACAGGTCGGCATCGATGGGCCGCATCACCATGGTGGTTGCGACCTTCGTCGGCGTGTGCGCCGCTGTTGTGGCCCCACCGTCGGACGCCCTCGACGGCGTCCGCGTCGCGTGCCGCCTCCGCTTGCCGCCGCCGCTCAGCTTCTCAGGCCTCCTCACCTTGTTGGGCGCCGGCTTGCGCTGCGGCGGCGAGTACCTAAACCAGACGTCGCTGCAGGCCTCTGGGTCCGGCTCGTAGCACACTGTGGCCACCGCGGGCGTCGACAGGCCGTCCCTGTAGTAGCAGTAGTTCCACTCCCCGAACGCCGGCACACGCCGCCGCCTCGCCTTCTGCATACGTTCAGAGCAAATTAACCATTGCACGATAAACTAAAACTAGCTTAGCTAACTAATTAACTAATTCGATTACTTTTTTCACTTACCTCCATTTTTCGGTTTATGCAGGGCAGACAGAACGAGAGAAGAGATCAAGGTAGCGATCGAGTTGTGTTCGGTGAGAGTAGTATGTAGCCTAGACTAGCTAGTGCTGTAGAGGTAGGAGAGGGCCAATGGCCGGATGGATGTGCGTGTATTTATGGCTGGACAGGTGAGTGCAGTGCAGGTGCAAGAGCGCTAGAGAATGACCTGTGTGTGAGGCTGCAGTTAGAGACGTTATTAGATGTAGAGTGAGAAGCGAGACAGAGAGATCGATCCAGTGGAAATGCATAGAATTCAAGTGAGGTGGAAAAAGGAACGAACGGGGAGGCGAGGGAGGCATGTGGGAAGCGGTAAGGGTACAGTAGAAGCAACTGTGGCCTGCAGATATAGGTAGGGAGACAGAGTCTGCGGAGCTAGTGTGGAGTGGATTAATTTCAGTTTGACGTGCTTTTGGTACTACAGACTAGATGTCTGGATGGGCTTCATTTCCTACTGTGTGGCACTTCATGGCCGGCTTGCGCCTGCCTGTACATGGCTGTGATCGAGCATGTACAACATCTGCAGACTGCTTGCAGCGCGTGTACACGCGAGGGTCCCGGCAGTCATTGTGGGAAGAACCACATATGTTGGTGTACGGGGTGCCTGTGGTGTTCTGAATTTCTGATTTGTGCATGATTAGAGAATGACACGCGAGTTATTAGTTGTTCAAATGTAATGCCCATTGATTAACTACTAGTTACATGCCCGTGCGTTGCTACGAAAAACAAAATTGATAACAAAAAATAAAGATTTTAAAATAAAAAAAATTATTTCACAAGATCAAACATCTATCTTTAACGCTTCGTTTCTTGCAAAAGCTAGCTAATTAAAGCAACGCTTCGTTTCTTGCGTATGGCAATTAAGCAGGGCAATTAAGTAGAGCAATTAACCAGGGCAATTAATGACGTAGAATGGACCACTGCCACCAACTGCTGCTTTAGAATAGTAAAGAATTATGACATTTTTAATTATATTTTGTCTAGCACCCAAACGACCCGTGGCACTGGCTAGAGAAGGTATATAGACAAATTAAACCACGTGTACTCCGTCGTGCCCGGCAGCGGCTTGGTGACTTTCACGACAAAAGCACACTGGCAGCTACATTTGAGGGGATTCAAAGAAATGCTAAAGGTGAAATTGACATGTCTTCGCAGAATAGATTTTTGTAAGGCTACTATAGGCGGCTCAATAGCACTAAACCACATGTCAGAATCCAAATATGCAAAATCGAACTCTCTGTGTATAGTGTACTAGGCTAGGCTAGGATCATGCTAATGAACACAATGGTAATATAGATGTAATATCAACTCCATACGCAACGGAATAATAATAAACAACTAAATTTGATAAATAAATAGATAGTGTGATGAACTTATGGTCGACTTTACATTCATTTATTAGTCCTCGCAGGGCTTATTTAATAAATAAACAACAATAGAATGAAAACTTCAGCAAACAACTCATCGATTTGCCATAGGCAATCGACAAGGCTCAACTTCTAATAACCATTTCCTCTTGATACTCCTCTAGGGCTGGTCTCGATTTCTCGAATTGTTGGTTTATTGATGTAAGGGTTAGTACACAAGTACTCAACAAGTTATACACAGAATGCAAGTCTTAATCCAAAATAATGGCAGTAGTACACCAATAGATTAAAACAAAAGGTAAAACAAATAATAGTAAAAATAAGATTATCAGATATTTCTCAAGTTAAACCGGTACATAGCGTAATCCAATTCATTTTCTTTTTTTTTTGGCAAAAAGCCTCCATTCCCAACTTTAATTTTTATAATTCTAACTTTTATGTTATACATTTTAACTGCAAGATATGATAAATCTCTTATTGTCATGCATTTGACACACTTCCTTAGGCATGCAACAAAGAAAATGATAACAAAACCTTTTAGAAACTCTATATGAACATAGAATCTCCCAATAAGGCCAACCTCACTATTCCTTTGATGTTCGACTAAGAAGATCATAAAAAATCTTTCAGAACTCTATCCGAACAAGATACTCTTGATAGGACTGGTCTCACTATTCCACCCTCACACAAAGTAGAAGAATAGGACAGACTAATCGTTGGATTAGGAACAACAACTGTTCAAGATATGAAGCCACTGCAACACACACCTTCCCCAACCATACACACAGCTTGGTTTATGTCCTGAGATATTATATGTCAAGACTCAATAACTTGTTTAGTTAGGTTTGTCCCATTACATACATATGGTAGTATGATGTAGCTCAGTTTAATGTCTTACAAAGTTATGTCCTTAAATGACCAATAAAAGACTTCCTACTAACCTCAGTAACTAGTATCACTTGATTCACACAGAATCACCAACCCATTGTCACATAAACCCACCATATAGCACATAGTGTAACACCCCAACATAACATGTGCTCAAGATATTACTACCATTTATATTTTTCCTCACTTTTACCATAATGTTAAACATAGTTTCAGCAAGCAACCTAAACAATTATCATCACTACTAAGCTATCAATATCAATAATAAATTTAGAACCATATGCCCACGCTTGCCCAAGTCTTTGCACCAGATCACAAGCGTCCGGGAGCAACCTTTACCTTTTCGCGATGACGATGAACGAGATTAAGTAAATAATAGATAAACAGTCACACCTCTCAATTCAAGGAAGATAATCAAACTAAGTTCACATATCCATATTGCAATTATGTGATTATTCCATCATCTAGATATAGGTAAGTACTATCTTATTCATGAGTGAACACTAAAAATAAAAAATTGTGGTAGATAAAGTGATAAGTAATATAATGGAGTTGCTCTCATCCCATGCATATCGCCTTCAAAAATCATCTAAAAATATTAAAATAAGCAACAGTGAGTCTACAACTCAGCAAATACATAATAAAATAGTAGCATAACTGTGACACTACGGAATGGTGTGACATTATAAAAATTTGAATGTTGAGGTTAAAACTATATGCTATGAAGTTTAATCGCGTTTTCGGGCCTCTTCGGGGGAGTTTGGACCTTGCGGGAGCTAGTTTAGACCTTGAGGGAATTAAATGGGCCATCGGTGGGGGCTTTTTGGCCCATGTGGGGGGGGGAAGACCTGCCAACCCCTTTAGGGTTTCCCCCCATGCGCCCCACACCCTCCCTCCCTCTCCCTCATGCGCCCCCACACCCCCTCCTTCTCCCCCATGCGCCTCCATCTCCCCTAGCCGCCCCTCCTTGCGCCCTCTCCTTACCATCCCCTCTCCACCACCCTTGCCGCCCTAGGGAAGCCTCTCCACCTCACGGTGGATTTGGAGCGAGGAAGGATATCGCGTGAACCGGGAGGAGATTCGTTGGGTTTTCATTCGTCGGGCGAAGGTATGGCCACCGGGATCCTTGGGGTTGGTCTAGGTACTATTCTAAGGGTTAATATCATGTTTTTAGATCAATTGGTGGTGCTGTAATTGGGTAGATTAGATGAAATCTAGAGTTTGCCACGTTCTCTGTTTCGGGCAGCATGAGCAGTCGACCTAGGGATTGGGTTTTCGCCAATTTAGAGTCGGAATTTGGTCGTCCACCTGTTGAAGAAGTTGTACGTAATTGAAATACCTTTAATTGGACATAAAGTATTCTTAATTCTCATCAGCCGTTTGAAAGTTATGCTTGTTTTACCGAGCGTGTTCAAAACTGTGACGAGATTGGAACAGATCACGGTATTCTGTAGATTAAACCACTTTAGATTCTGAATCATCTTTCCATATACTTAGAAAAAGTTAGGAAATTTCCTAAGCTGTGCGAGGGTGTACTCGTTTAATTGATTCAGGGTCTTAGAACCCGAGTTATGCTCGTTGCAAGTCTGCTGTCCCGACGAGACAAAACCTCTGTTTTGGGTTGTGCGAGTAGTTTGCGAAGTCTGGGTAGAAGAGTGTTTGCGTATTGTTTTGTGGGCATGATTTTGAGTGTGTGGTGCCTATGTGCAGGTGGTGTGACCCCGGGGGTGCCCTCTACTTCTCGCCAATCCGTCGCCCGTGGTTGAGGCAAGTGTATTGGAATGGGTAGCGGGTTGTAGTTTGCTAGATTGGTTGAGATTGAAATTGAATATATGATATGTTCACATGCCATGCTTTAATGGTTGCCATTGATATGATGAATATGTTTATTATGTTATGATGCCATGTGTTAATGTACAAGTTATCTATGATGTTGGCATGTTCGTATACATGGCATGATGCATGGCCGGGTCGGTGAGAAAGTCATAACTAGTCCGGGAAGGTCGGTGAGAAAGTTATGACTAGTCCGGGGTGCCATTGAGTAAGTCCTACATCGTGATTCCATCCACCGCGGTGAATGGAAGCGAGGAGTAGGCACCCTCCATCTTCGGGATGGAAGGGGGGTTCTAAAACTCGGGTTCTAAAACTCCAGGGTCATCAGTGGCGGTTTTTCTTCCGAACTGCCACAGATAGTTGAGTATCAGTGGCGGTTTGTAGTTAGAACCGCCACAGATACTTCGATAGCTATCAGTGGCGGTTCTAACCCAAAACCTCCACTGATAATCTGACTATCTGTGGCGGTTCAGACTAAAAACTACCACTGATACTTGGGTACTATCAGTGGCGGTTGGAGGAAAAAACCGCTACTGATAATTTGAGTATTTGTGGCGGAGGTAGTTTAGAACCGCCACTGGTATGATTATTTGTGGCGGTTTGAGTTTAGAACCGCCACAAATAACATCCACTATAAATGCTAGTCGCTACAGCACTCTACAGAAGCTCCTGGTCATCTTCCTCCCTGAAAAAAGAGCAAAGTTTCAGATTTCAGATTTTGTTTGCAAGGAATCTTGAGCTTTTACTTCCTAGGGTTGTTCCAAGGTGAGTAATTTGTTCTCCTCTCTTCATTTGTGGTGATTTAGTTGCAATTTAATGTTTAGATCTAGTTTATTTAAGATTATCCTCTCTTCAATTGCAAAGCTTAGATTCAATTTTTTTATTTACCTAGCATTTTGTAGATTAATTTATATCTAGATGATGAATTTATTACCTTGATCCATTAGATTAATTGTTGTCTACCTTTTTTGGATGACAAATTATGGCAAGCATATATTACATGGGTTTAATTAAGATTGTACTTAAGATTTGTTTCTAATTACCATTAATTTTCTTACCGTTAGTGGGTGCGTGTACATCTTGCTCCATTAGTGGCTATTGTTAGCTCATTTTTATCAATGATGGTTTAATTAAGGTTGTACTCTCTTCAAATGCAAAGTTAATATTTAATTTATATGTAGTTACAATTTAATGTTTATATCTAGTTTATTGAATTGCAAAGTTTAGATTGCAAAGCTTAGATTAAATTTGTTGTTATTTACCTAGCATTTTGTAGATTAATTTATCTAGATGATGAATTTATTACCTTGCTCCATTAGATTAATTGTTGTCTACCTTTCTTAGATGACAAATTATGGCAAGCATATATTAAATTTATTTAATTAAGTGTGACACCACGGAGTGTCGTAACCTTATTTAATGTGAATGTTGAGGTCAAAAACATTATGAATTATGGAATGGGAGGTTGAAACCTTACGGTATGTAGGTTAATAGCGTTTCCGGGCCGTTTCCGAGCTGTTTTCGGGAGTTTGGGCCTTCCCGGGGCGTGTTGGGCCTAGGGGGGACCCCTCGCGGGCCAAAAGTGGGGCTCTTTGGCGCATGAGGGGAGAGGGGGGCAGCATGTTGCCCTTGGGGCGCCCCCCTGCTGCCCTAGCAGCCTCCACCTCCTCCTCTCCCTCCCATAGTCGCCACACACCCTTTTGCCCCTTGCTTGCTCCCCATTGCTCCTCCACCCCTCTCCTCACCTCTCCACCACCCTTGTTGCCCCTAGGGGAGTTATCCACCTCAACACCTCGAAGATCCGTCCATTGGAGCGCTCCGCGACGAGGAGATCCGGTGGATTTGGAGCGAGGAATGAGATCGTGCGAACCGGGAGGAGATCCATTGGGTTTTCGTGCGTCGGGCGAAGGTATGGCCATGGAAATCCTTGGGGTTGGTCTAGGATATGTTATAAGGCTTAATATCATGTGTTTAGATCAATTAGTGGTGCTGTAGTTAGGTAGATTAGATGGAATCTTGAGTTTGCCACGTTCTCTATTTCGGGCAGCATGAGCAGTCGACCTAGGGTTTGGGTTTTCGTCAATTTAGAGTCGGAATTTGGTCGTACGGCTGTTGACGAAATTGTAGGTAATTTCAATACCTTTCAGTGGGTATAAAGAACGTCCCATTCCGCCTAGCCGTTTGAAAGTTATGCTTGTTTTACCGAACGTATTAAAATCTGTGACGTGATTGGAGCAGATCACAGTATTTTGTAGATTAAACAACTTTAGAGTCCGAATCAGCTTTTCCATATACTTAGAAAAAGTTAAGAAATTTCCTAAGCTACGCGAGGATGCACTCGTTTATTCGATTCGGAGTCTTAGAACCCGAGTTATGCCTTTTGGAAGGCTGCTGTCCCGACGGGACAAAACCTCTATTTTTGGGTTTTGCCAGTAGTTTGCGATGTCGGGTTAGAAGAGGGTTTGCGTACTATTTACTGGACATGATTGTGAGTGTCTGGTACCTATGTGCAGGTGGTGCGACCCCGGGAGTGCCTTATACTTCTCGCCAATCCGTCGTCGTGGTTGAGGCAAGTGTATTGGAATGGGTAGCGGGTTGTAGTTGCTAGATTGGTTGAGATTGAGATTGAATATATGATATGTTCACATGCCATGCCTTAATGATTGCCAATGATATGATGAATATGTTGATTATGTTATGTTTGCCAATGATATGATGAATATGTTGATTATATTATGATGCCATGTGTTAGTGTACAAGTTATTTATGATGTTGGCATGTTTGCATACATGGCATGTTACATGGCCCGGGCGGTGAGAAAGTCATAACTAATCTGGGGAAGGTCGGTGAGAAAGTTATGACTATTCTGGAGAGCCAATGAGTAAGTCCTACATCGTGATTCCATCCACCGCGGTGTATGGAAGCGAGGAGTAGGCACCCACCATCTTCGGGATGGAAGGGGGGAGAGGGTGCACACCGACGGGTGTGTACTCAACCATACCAGTATGAGTTTCCAGGAGATATGTGCATCACATTGCATTGCATTGCATCATATGAGGATGTTATATGAGGATGATTTATGATGATGTCAATGATATGCTTACACTATGAATATGAGATGTGTATGCTGTCGTATGTGAAAAGTGGTGATGAAGGTATTGGAATGTATTTTCTTGTTCCATTGCAATATACTTGCTGAGCGATGAACTCACGCTTGTGTTTATGTTGTTTTTCTTAGGTACCATGAAACCGGCGTGCGGGAAAAAAGGTTTAGCTACACATCTACACGTAGCTCCACACAAATTAGACGGTGTTATCATTTGGAGTCATGATAATAAAAGTAATGCCATGAAACTTGGAGAATTGCTTAACCGCGTGCTCGATCATATTATTTGATTCGTTTAGCTCCTAAAGTGGTTGAATGCTTTATCCTGGACTTATATTGTTGCTATGTCACCTGTTATTGTTGTTTTAGATGCTTTCCATTATGATATAACTTGTGATGCTTTATTGTTGCTCCGAATCATGGAAAAACAAAGGAGATGCTGCCGAAATTTTCGGTATTAGCATTTGCTCCTTTGCTGTAATTTACTTGTAATTGTGGTATTTAGAGGTTTCTTAGTCTATGTTTGGTAGCATTCGGGCATATTAAATGTCAGGGTGTTACATTAAGATTGTTGGATATTAATGAACAATAAATGTAATTAATATGGTAGATAGGTGATAATGAGGTTGCCTTGCATTTTTATTAACCTAGCATTTTGTAGATTAATTTATATGTTGATGATTTATGTAATTAAGGTTATTGCATATTAATAATTTTTACATTAATTAATTGTAGATGGACCGGAGTTGGATGTACAATGCAAACCGTTACAGCCGAGAATACATCGACGGCGTATCTGCTTTTCTAAGAGCAGCTGAGGAGAACAAATTGCAAAAGAAGACGGAGTACATACATTGTCCATGCATTGATTGTAAGAATGAGAAGATGTTTTCGGACAAAGACCAAATCCACTTGCACCTGATTCGGAGGGGCTTTGTACCTAGCTATACATGTTGGACAAGGCACGGTGAAGTGGAGATCATAATTCAATGTGATAATGTCGACGACGACGGAGCCGACAATATGGTAGCTGACATCGGGTTTGGATCCGATGAGGATAGGTTGGTCGTTGATGATGACAATAATGTGACACTACGGAAGGTCGTAACGATATAAAATATGACATTATATATATTTTGGCTTTTCGGTACGACTTTATAGCGCTTTTTCGGGCCGTTTTCGGTCGTTTGGGCCTTTCCGGGGAAACTTGGGCCTTGGGGGATCTTTTTGGGCCTGAGGTGGGGGCTTCTTGGCCCATGTGTTGAGGAGGGGGCAGCCACCCTGCCCTAGGGCGCCCCCAACACCTCCCCATGTGCCCCACCTCCTCCTCCTCCCCCTCCCATAGCCACCGCCCCCTTGCCCCTTGCCATGCGCCACCATCTCACCTTCCCCTTGCACCACCACCTCTCCACCTCCCTTGCTGCCCCTAGGGGAGTTCTCCACCTCAACAGCTCAAAGATCCATCAGTTGGAGCGCTCTGCGACGAGGAGATCCGGCGGGATTGGAGCGAGGAAGGAGATCGCGCGAACCGGGAGGAGATCTATTGGGTTTTCGTGCATCGGACGAAGGTATGGCCATGGGAATCCTTGGGGTTGGTCTAGGATATGTTCTAAGGGTGATTATCAGGTTTTTAGATCAATTGGTGGTGCTGGAATTGAGTAGATTAGATTTGATCTAGAAGTTGCCACGTTCTCTATTTCGGGCAGCATGTGCAGTCGACCTAGGGTTCGGGTTTTTGCCAATTTAGAGTCGGAATTTGGTCGTACGGCTGTTCAAGAAGTTGTATGTAATTTCAATATCTTTCCGTGGTTATAAAGAACGTCCAATTCCGCCCAGCCATTTCAAAGTTATGGCTGTTTTACCGAGCTCTTAAAATCTGTGATGTGATTGGAACAAATGACGGTATTTTGTAGATTAAACAACTTTAGAGTCCGAATCAGCTTTTCCATATACTTAGAAAAAGTTAGGAAATTTCCTAAGCTACGCGAGGATGTACTCATTTAATTGATTCGGAGTCTTAGAACTCAAGTTGTTCCTTTTGGAATGCTGCTGTCCCGACGGGACAGAACCTCTGTTTTTGGGTTTAGCGAGTAGTTTGCGATGTCGGGGTAGAAGAGGTTTTGCTTACTATTTTGTGGACATGATTGTGAGTGTGTGGTCCCTATGTGCAGGTGGTTTGACCCAGGGAGTGCCTTCTACTTCTCGCCAATCCGTCGCCGTGGTTGAGGCAAGTGTATTGGAATGGGTAGTGGGTTATCGTTTGCTTGATCGATTGTGATTGAAATTTAATATAAGATATGTTCACATGCCATGCTTTAATGATTGCCAATGATATGATGAATATGCTTACTATGCCATGAAGCCATGTGTTAATATACAAGTGATTTACGATGTTGGCATGTTTGCATACATGGCATGATACATGGCCGGGCGGTGAGAAAGTCATAACTAGTCCGGGGAATGTCGGTGAGAAAGTTATGACTATTCCGGAGAGCCAATGAGTAAGTCCTACATCGTGATTCCATCCACCGCGGTGTGTGGAAGCGAGGAGTAGGCACCCTCCATCTTCGGGATGGAAGTGGGGAGAGGGTGCACACCGACAGGTGTGTACTCAACCATACCGGTATGAGTTTCCAGGAGATATGTGCATCGCATTGCATTGCATTGCATTGCATTATATGAGAGTGTTATATGATGATGATATATGATGATGTCAATGATATGCTTATGCTATGAATATGAGATGTGTATGATGTTGTATGTGAAAAGTGGTGATGAAGGTATTAGAATGTATATTCTTGTTCCATTGCAATATACTTGCTGAGTGATGAACTCACGCTTGTGTTTGTGTTGTTTTTGTTAGGTACCATGAAACCGGCATGCGGGAAAAAGGGCATTAGCTACACATCTACACGTAGCTTCACATTATTATACAGTTTAATCAGTGGGAGCCATGATAATAATGATTAGTGCCATGAATCTTGGTGTATGGGCTTGAGTTCATCGTTTGGTTGGTTATATTTGTTGGAATGGTTGAATTCCTTATTTTAGACATAAGTGATGCTTTACTCATTGTTATTGCTGTTTTAGATGTCTTATGCTATGATATAACTTGCCTTGTTATTACTCTTGCTCCAATTCATGTTAAAACAAAGGAGATGCTGCCGAAATTTTGATTTTTAGCATTTACTCCTTTGCTGTAATTTATCTTAGTTTATGGTATTTAGATGTCGTTTAGACTATGTTTGGTAGCATTCGGGCATACTAGATGCCGGGGTGTTACAAATAATCTGGCTCAAATGTTGCGCGATGTAGATGGAAACTACAGTAGTCAGAGAGAGTTTAATCAGTTCAAGGGTTTGATGGAGGACTCGGAGAAACCTTTGTTCCCGGGTTGCAAGGAGGAATACACAAAGTTGCACACTGTGCTTTCACTACTGAAATTGAAAGCTAGCAATGGTTGGTCCGACAAGATTTTCACAGCGTTGCTACGTCTCTTAGCGGACATGCTTCCAGAGGGCAACCTGTTGCCTAAGACCACGTATTTTGCCAAGAAGGTTGTATGTCCCTTGGGATTGGAGGTAGAAAGAATACACACGTGTCCAAACGACTGTATACTCTATCGCAAAGACTACGCAGACACGCATGTATGTCCGGTGTGTAAAGCATCGCGATACAAGCGTAAGGGCGAGGACAGCGAAAGCATAGAGGTGAAGAATGGAGCGCCTACTAAAGTGGTGTGGTATTTGCAAGTAATACCTCGTCTAAAGCGTTTATTTGCAAATAAAAAGCATGCCAAGCTGATGCGATGGCACTCAGAAGAGCAAAAGAGGGATGGAAAGCTGAGACACCCCGCTGATTCTGCCTAGTGGAGAACCATCGATAGACTCTTTAGGGAGAACTTCGGAAATGATCTGAGGAATATCAGGTTTGGGTTGAGTATGGATGGAATGAATCCTTTCGGTAACATGACCAGCATTCATAGCACCTGGCCTGTGACTCTCTGTATCTACAACCTTCCTCCTTGGTTGTGCATGAAACGAAAGTACATTATGATGTCGCTGCTTATTCAAGGGCCGAGACAACCTGACAATGATATTGATGTATACCTACAACCATTGGTGGAAGATCTTGTGCTACTTTGGAATGAAGGTGTACAGGTATGGGATGAGTACAAACGGGAGTACTTCACTCTACGTGCATTGTTGTTCTGCACCATCAATGATTTCCTGGCCCTGGGTAACCTGTCCGGCCTTACTATAAAAGGAGCTAAAGCCTGCCCCCAATGCCTGGATGAAACTAGTAGTGTGTGGCTTCATAACTCGAGGAAAACAGTCTACATGCGTCACCGTCGGTTCCTTCGAAGGAATCACCCGTACCGCAATATGAAAAAACAATTCGACGGTACAAAGGAGGATGGTTCAGCTCCAAGGCCTCTTACCGGGGAAGAGGTATATGTTATGGTTAAGGATATCAATGTTGTTCTTGGAAAGAGGGGTACATCGAGGTCCCATACTGAGAAAAACACGTGGAAGAAGATATCCATATTTTGGGACTTGCCCTATTGGAAGGACTTAGAGGTTCGACACTGCATCGACGTAATGCATGTAGAGAAGAATGTATGTGACAGCATGCTTGGCCTTTTACTGAATATTCCTAGCAAAACAAAGGATGGACTGAAGGCCCGTCGGGATCTGGAAGATATGAAGATCAGAGCTGAGCTACATCCTTAAGACACCGGGAAAGGCCGACTTTACCTTACCCCAAAGATGCTACACTGGCCCAAGAAAGAGAAAACAGACCTCTGCAAGTGCTTGCACGGTGTGAAAGTTCCGTCCGGTTACTCCGCAAACATCAAGAAACTGGTATCGATGAAAGATTTAAAGTTAACTGGCATGAAGTCTCATGATTGTCATGTGATGATGACACAAATGCTCCCTATTGCAATTAGAGGTATTTTGCCCGACAAGGTTCGAGAGGCAATCATGAGGTAGTGTTTCTTCTTTAACACGATTTCACAGAAGGTCATCGATCCCGCTGGACTTTATGAACTGCAGGCTGATGTGGTCAAGACTCTGCGTCATCTAGAGATGTATTTTCCTCCATCATTTTTCGATATCATGGTCCATCTCATTGTTCACGTTATGAACGAGATAAATATTTGTGGCCCAGTATTCCTGCATCAGATGTACCCGTTCGAAAGGTACATGGGTGTTCTGAAGAAATATGTGCGTAATCGATCGCGGCCGGAAGGTTCCATTGTAGAAGGTTATGCAACTGAGGAGGTTATTGAGTTCTGCATCGATTACATGCACGAATTTGAACCGGTAGGAGTGCCTGTATCACGCCATGAGGGGAGGCTAGCTGGGAAAGGAGTAATAGGAAAGAAATCCACAAATTCTTATGATCATTTTCTATTCGAACAAGCTCATTTCACAGTCTTGCAACAGTCAGTCGAGGTGTCCCCGTATATGGACATGCACAAGGCTAAGCTACGGAGGGAAAATCGTGGACGATCAGAGGTTTGGTGTAACACCCCGGCATTTAATATGCCTGAATGCTACCAAACATAAGCTAAACAACATCTAAATACCACAATTAAACATAAATTCCAGCAAAGGCGCACATGCTAAAAACCGAGATTTCGACAGCATCTCCTTTGTTTTAACATGAATTGAAGCAACAACAATCATAACATGTCAATATAGCATAATGAACGATAGCAATATCATGATCAAATGGAAAAACAGCCACCATACCACTAAGGATAGAAATTCTATCCGTCACATGACAAATATGGACTAATCAATTACTCATAACGACCAACGAATCATCGAAACCATAGATTAGCTTAATGAATTAACCATAACCATAAGGGAAGGAACATGTCATTGTTTAAATGTGTGATGCTAAGTGATGACGTGTGACTAGCTCCCTTTCCCGCATGTCGGATTCATGGTACCTAAAAGAAAACAACATAAACACAAGCGTGAGTTCATCACTCAGCAAGTATATTGCAAAGGTACAAACATAAACAATTACATAGCAATAATATCTCACATCATGTAAACCATCTTACTCATGGTCACATATTATCATTATCATCAATATGTATGAAGTGCAATGCGATGCTATGCTCATGTCTCCTTGGAAACTCATACCGGTATGGTTGAGTACACACCTGTCGGTGTGCACCCTCTCCCCCCTTCCATCCCGAAGATGGAGGGTGCCTACTCCTCGCTTCCGTTCACCGCGGTGAATGGAATCACGATGTAGGACTTACTCATTGGCTATCCGGATTAGTCATATCTTTCTCACCGACCTTCCCGGATTAGTTATGACTTTCTCACCGCCCGGGCCATGTAACATGTCATGTATGCAATTATGCCAACATCATGTTTAACTCACATATTAACACATGGCATCATAACATAATAAACATGCTCATCATATCATTGGCAATCATAAAAGCATGGCAAGTGATCATATATCATGTAGTCAATTCCATATATTCTCAACAAGCAACCTACAAATCGCTATCCATCACAACACACTTGCCTCAACCACGGGCAACGGATTGGCGGGAAGTAGAGGGCACTCCCGGGGTCGCACCACCTGCACATAGGTACCACACGCTCGCAATCATGTCCACAAAACAGTATGCAAACCCTCATCTACCCCGACATTGCCAACTACTCGCAAAACCTAAAAACAGAGGTTCTGTCCCGTCGCGACAGCAGCCTTGCAAAAGGCATAACTTGAGTTCTGGGACTCCGAATCAATTAAAAGAGTACATCCTCGCGTAGCTTAGGAAATTTCCCAATTTTATCTAGGTATAGGGAAAGACTGATTCGGAATCTAAAGTCATTTAATCTACAGATTACCGTGATCTATTCCAATCACGTCACAGATTTTATCACGCTCGGTAAAACAGCCATAACTTTCAAACAACTGGGCGAAATTTAACGTTCTTTATACCCACTGAAATATAATACAATTATCTACAACTTCTTCAACATCCGTACGGACAGATTCGGATTCTAAATTGACTAAAACTCAAACCCTAGGTCGACTGCTCATGCTGTCCCAAAACAGTAACGTGGCAACATCTAGATCTAATCCAAATTACTCAAATCCAGCACCACCAATTGATCTAAAAACTTGATAAACACCCTAAGAACAGTACCTAGATCAACCCCAAGGATCCCCACGATCATACCTTTGCCCGACGCACGAAAACTCCAATAGATCTCCTCGCTCCTCGCTCCACACTCCTCGCTCCTCGCTCCACGGATGGATCCACGACGATGCAGGGGTGGGGAGGCCACCCTAGGGCAGCAAGGGGGGTGGAGGAGAGGTGGAGAGGTGGAGAGCAAGGGAGGCGCACGGCCACCAAGGGGGGAGGGAGGCTAGGGCCAAGGGGGGGAAATTGGGGCGCCCAAAGGGAGGGTGGGGGCGCACATAAAGGGCAGGGGCAGCCCTCTTACCAGCCCCAACAAGGATTCCTAATCCTAAATGGACTCTTAATCCATCCCACCAAAGCCCACAACCCCTTCTTTAAGACCCAAAATCCCCCCGGGAAGGCCCAAAACCCCGGAAACGGCCCGGAAACGTTATTAACCAGCATACCTTGTGGTTTTAACCTTATTTCTACATCTCATACTGTTTTTGACCTTATCATGCATGTTAAATAAGGTTACGACACTCCGTGGTGACACAACACTTCAAAAAGGCCCAAAAACGCGAGTAAACCTCAAGCCGTAAGGTTTTATCCTCTAATTTCACATTTTATATTGTCACACCATACCGTAGTATCACATTCTTCCCCCCTTCAACAGAATTCGACCTCGAATCCGAAGGACGCCAAAATCAACAACAAAGTCCCCAAGGGACAAAAGGCTTCTCTACAGCACAAAACAATCGCACAAGAACTAAAACCGGAACAAACGACAAACGACCCAAAACCACCACTTAACGAAAAAAGTGTTGACCTAGCTCAACTAAGGGCAACCGCTCACAGTTCGACCTTCACTTCAAATCCCAAACAGAATCCGCGTTTCAACCGCGAAGGGCTCCAACAACCCAAAACGCTCGAATCCTCACGACAAACACTTCACACTTCTATCACAACCAACTTGACTACACACTGCAATAAACACAACATGACACAGTCAAGCGACTCACAATTCCTTTAACGACCTCTCTACATTCCCGAAAATTTCCATCAAGGGGAATAACTCATTAAGGCACACTTGCCTTTCCGATACACGATCATGCTAACATTCATTCCATCCTCTCCCAGGCAAGACTCAAACCCAAAAACAACTAGTTAAGACAATTGCTCACGGCAGGACAAATATCACCGAACTACCGTCAACTTCACTTCCACCCATCGCTACTCTTAATAATGGTTAAATCCTTACATCATCAACTTCCATCACAAACCACCCTTATACCACTAAGGTTCTACACCTAGCCCCAAGCTAGGATCGTAAAACTTTACCAAACCACAATTGGTTCCTTTCTTAATAGGGTCTCGCCCTCACACAAAAACACTTAGCTATCAAACCCATGTGTACACACGACAACTCAAACCCAAAGCGTTAACAACCATTTTGGAAAGAATTCGGCAACATCCAAGCTAAATCACAAAGGAAGCATAAATCCCCTACACCACAACCAAAATACCATAATTTCTTCATTCTTTCTTTTCATACTAGAAAGAAATGGACATCTCGATTCTTGACATGCATGCACACTTTTCAAGAGCACTCCGGATTAGTCATATATCCTTATATGACTTTCTCACCGACCTGGCTCGACGACTCTTTTATCATTTAACATCTAAAAACGATGTCTTGTTTACTTTTCACCATTCATTCATCATATACCAACAATACCGAAAAGTCATTCACCAAAAGACTTCTTCCTCGGTATCACATGATTGAAAATACACATAACACTGACGGTTGCGCTAAATCTTATAGACTATGACGGCAACATCGTTGACAGTAAAACACCACGTCGTAAAAGAACCCACATCAATTGAAAGCTGAACTTGCACAACATTGCATTTCATCCAAATTCAACATTTTGGAAGAGAACATCAAAATTTCAAGTCGAGCATCTGCTCCCACAACCATCACAAACTTCCTCAAGGAGAGGGAAACTCATTCCCAAAAGGGGCTCGTACACATCACACACATTTTCAAAACAACTCCAACTCTAGCCAAAAAGAGTTACAAATTAAATCTCAAGAGTTTCCAACACAACCCACTAAGTCCATCTGTTTCCTTTAAAATTTATTCCAAAGATAATTCAGTGTGGACGCGAAGGAGCGCGATCCACTCAAAAACTTTTGGATGAAAACTCAAACTCACAACACGAACTAAACAAATTCGCCACAACCAAAGGTCGACACCAAACACTACGAGTTTTTGGGGAAACTCTGAAACACAGCATATGGAACACCTTGACCGAAAACCCTTCAACCAAAATGGCAAACAACCAAACCAGTCCAAAAGCTTTTAAACACAAGCTTAGCATAAAAAGAACTATCTCTAGAACTCCACTACGCTGTAACATCCCAAAATTTGCTGTTAATATATTTGGTGTATTTCTGGGATTATTTGTAATTTTTCAAAATCTACTTAGAAGCCTCGCGAGTAAATCGGATTCACGTTGATTGAATTAATCGTATTAAATAAAGATCAGGCCTTTTCGAATAAGCGTAAAATCTAAAATTTTGTTGTTAATTAAGATAGTTGGTAGTCGAGAGTGTTCGCTTCGAATAATTTCGAAAAACATGTTGAAAAATCGCGAAACCAACTTTGTTAGGTTCCAAATAGTTCCTAGTATGTTAAAGGAATTTTCTAGATTTTTCGAACCTCTCTGCTATTTTTTTTCCTTACTAAACATGTTTTTGACGCGTATACGAGTATGCATGTTCCCTTGGCGTTTGATTTTCCGACCGATTCCATTTCCCTGCAATAAATGATCTGGCAACGTTTCCCATTTCTTTAGCATGCATGGACGTTTCTCTCCCAACCATTTCTACTACTGCTTGTTCTCCATTTCTCAAGCAACGAGTAAACTTCCAGCTGTTCTCTCCATTCTAGTAACGTGAACCACTTAGTACTAGTAACTCTCTACCTCATGCATGAATTAGTGGTAAGGTGTGGTATAGTAATGTGTGAATGCATGGCCTTGTGACGTGAGTGCTAGCAATTGCTCCCTGCGACTAGTAACTGGCATATAGTCTTATGTGAATACAAAAGCAAAGCTAGTAATTGCCATGAAGCCACATCTTTAGCAAGCTAGTGTTCATACCATAAAAACATGCATGTCAGTTAGGGAAGTGTTGAGCGTCAATAGTCTTGCGCCGAACCAGCCGTTCCCATTCCGTGTCTTTCCAGGTGATTCATTCGCTCCATCAATTTTTAGCCACATTTCCTCCGGCCGTTTCCACCACTAGCACGCATGAATTCCACCATTTCAATTCTCCAGCCGTTTCCCTGCTCTCCTGTACGCTTGAACCAGCACCGGTCTTAAGTTGTTTTTTTTATTTCCATTCCGTGCGCTTCTCCATTCCAACCATTTCATTTTCCATACGATCTGCTCATTCTCATTTTGGCCAAGTCTTCCCTTCTTCCATCTCATCCTCCCCTCATATCTCCTGCTGATTCCATCTCCAAACGACTGATTCGGCCGACCACTTCTGCTCGTCCGACGCCGCCACCGTGGTCGCCGACGCCGTGTACGTGGTCGCCGCCGCTGCCGTGTACGACTACGCCTCCGTGGTCGCCAACGTCGCCGCCGTAGCCGCCGTGGTCGCCGACGCCCCACGGACGTGGACGTTGCCGTAGTCGTCGCCGTCGTCTACATCGCGAGCGCACTTTCCGGCCACGCCGCCTTCTTCCTACGCCCAACGAATTGCACCGTTGCTTCGCGTCGTCCGGTAGTTCTCCTTATTTTTGTTTTATGCGCACTCTATTCCGTTGATTAGTTGATCTAGTCTGTTTGTATTTGTGTTGTAGATGTATTTGGTTAATCTGCATGTATACTTTTGCATCATGGTAATGTTATGCATTCGGTACTTCTACTGTTATTAGACAAAAATAACCTAAATAAATAAATGAAGCGATAGCATGGGGAATTTCTAATCTGTTTTTCACGTACGTTTCGCCGAGCAAGTCGTCAGGAGTTCGTGCGTGCGTGAAGAATTTGTATGCATGTATACTGTATATAAGTCAGAATCGATCATGTATATATTTGGCTGTGCGCATGTATTTATAGTAGAAAGTATACGTGTATGTGTATGCTTGTATGTAAATGTCTTCATGTGTATCAAGTCCAACCAGTTGGCTTACGTGATGAATTTGCCAAGGCGCCGAACAGTGCCATGCATAGGAAAAGAAACTAGATAGTTAGTTATACATGAACATTTCAAGAATTTGCGAAATTTGTCTTTTTCACTACAAATTCGTTTTAAGTCCAAACTGTGTGCAACCAATTTTGTTAATTAATAAAAATTAATACCTTTCTACAGTAATTTTTGTGAAATTTTACAATTAAATTTATACTGTTAAATTAATTGCGGAAAGTACAAACTTGCGAATTTTGCAACTACTAAACTATACGTGTCAAAATGTCGAAATAAATTTTATAAATCTTAGAATATGCTAAACTAATTTTCTGGAAGTTTTCGCGAAATTACGCATTAATTTGATTTGCGGCATTTTTTCGATTGTGTGTTTACCTGGTTGTTTGCTACGCGTAGACGTTGATCTGAGCGGGAGTGTGGAAGTCGAAGACCAAGCTCAAGACTTAGATCAAGAGTATCAGCTATTTGAAGGCAAGTTGTGCTTTGACCATATTGCTCCTAGTTTTTGAAATGTATTTTGATTTAAATTATGCATGCTATGTTGATTAAAATGAATAATTTAATTTGGGCTAATTAGTTAATCAACCAGTTGTTAGTTCCATCCTTGTTAATATTATTTGTATGCCATATGTTCCATTGTCACCTTAAGTTGGGATTAAACTGTTGGATGATATGATTGTGCCAACACGGGAGGCTAGACCGTGACTAGTTGCTTAGCTATGCTTGCGCGACATATATTTCAAATAGCAAAATAATATTGACTAATGACAAATGGAATGATTTTGGAAGTTATGTGTGATCTTGTTGTGACACCTCGGAGTGTCGTATCCTTAATTTTTTGAACATGATATGGTTAAATACAGTATGAGATGTGGAAATAAGGTTAAGATCATAAGGATCGGGGGTTAATAACGTTTCCGGGCCGTTTCCGGGCCGTTTTCGGGGTTTTGGGCCTTCCCAGAGGAGTTTTGGGCCTTGGTGGGCTTTGGTGGGATGGATTAGGACTCCGTAACGGACTAGGATTGGGTTGAGGGCTGTTAAAAGGGGCTCCCCCTGCCCCCTTGCGCCCCCACCTCAGCCCCTTGCGCCCCCCACCTTCCCCCTTGCGCCCCTCTCCTCCCTCCCCCTCCCCTAAGCCCTAGCCCCCCCATACCGTGCGCACCCCCTCCCTTTCCTCCACCTCCACACCACCTCCCCTCCACCCCTTGCTGCCCTAGGGTGGTCTCCCCACCCCTGCACCTCGCGGTCATCCCGTGGAGCGAGGAGCGAGGAGCAAGGAGCGAGGAGCGAGGAACATGGAGCGAGGAGCGATTCGCGAGGAGATTCGCGGAGATTGATTGGAGTTTTGCGCTTCGGGCAAAGGTATGATCTTGGGGATCCTTGGGGATGATCTAGGTACTGTTATTAGGGTGTTTATCAAGTTTTTAGATCAATTGGAGGCGCTGGATTGAAGTAATTTGGGTTAGATCTAAACTTGTCCACGTTTCTGTTTTCGGGCAGATTGAGCAGTCGAACTAGGGTTCGAGTTTCCGTCGATTTAGAATCCGAATCAGACCGTACGGACTTCTAGGAAGTTGTAGATAATTTAATTATCTTTCCGTGGACGTAAAGCACGTTAATTTCCGATCAGCCGTTTGAAAGTTATGGCTGTTTTACCGAGCGCCTAAAAATCTGTGACGTAACTGGAACAGATTGTGGTAATCTGTAGATTAAACAATTTTAGAGTCCGAATCAGTCTTTCCCTATAACTAGAAAAAGTTGGGAAATTTCCTAAGCTTCGCGACGGTGTACTCGTTTATTCGATTTGGAGTCCCAGAACTCAAGTTATGCCTTTTGCAAGGCTGCTGTCCCGCCGGGACAGAACCTCTGTTTTAGGTTTTGCGAGTAGTTGGCAATGTCGGGTTAGATGAGGGTGTGTACTGTTTTGAGGTTATGATTGTGAGTGTGTGATGCCTATGTGCAGGTGGTGTGACCCCGGGAGTTCCCTCTTCTTCCCGCCAATCCGTTGCACGTGGTTGAGGCAAGTGTGTTGTGATGGATAGCGAGTTGTAGGTTGCATGTTGAGATTAGATGGAATTGTTTACATGATATATGTCCACTTGCCATGTTTTAATGATTGATATGATATGATGAGCATGTTTAACATATTATGATGCCATGTGTTAATATGTGAATTGAATATGATAATTGGCATGGTTGCATGCATGTCATGAGATAGGGCGAGGGCGGTGAGAAAGTCTTAACTAGTCCGGCAAGGTCGGTGAGAAAGTTATGACTAATCCGGAACGCCATTGAGTAAGTCCTATGTCGTGATTCCATCCACGTGGTGTTTGGAAGCGAGTAGGCACCCTCCATCTTCGGGATGGAAGGGGAAAGGGTGCACACCGACGGGTGTGTACTTCCCATACCGGTATGAGGTTCCAGAGGGTCGTGGAGCAATGCATTACATCGCATACAAATTGATGATGATATTGATAAGTATTCATGAATGAGATGTTATACATGCTGAAAGATGTTATTGACTTGTTGTTATGCTTGTTGTCCATTGCGGTATGCTTGCTGAGTTTTCGAACTCACCCTTGTGTTTTCTTGTTGTTTTAGGTACCATGAGTACGGCATGCGGGAAAGGGGAATAGTCACACGCTCACACGTTGCTTCACTTTAATGTTTCCCAAGTCAATTCATATAGTTTGATAATAAATTGCGTGTGATGATCTTTAAAATTAAGTCTTAGCTTGGTTAATGAGAGTTCTATTGTTTGTTTGACACTTGGAACCTTAAGAGCTTAATGTTAGTCTCTTATTGTCGTTAAGACTTTATTTATTGCTGTTTTAGATGTTTCTCTTATTGCCATATAATGCTATATTGTTGCTGTTCCTTAAATTCATGATAAAACAAAAGAGGTGCTGCCGAAATCTCGGTTTTTAGTCTATGCACCTTTGCTGGAATTTGATGTTAAATGTGGTATTTAGATGTTGTTTAGCTTAGGTTTGGTAACATTCAGGCATAGTAAATGCCGGGGTGTTACTGATTGGTATCGAGCTGGTCAGTAGGTCCTTGGAATGTGAATTTTTAGTGTCATGCTATAGGGTACAACTAAAATGTGATGTGGAATAACTTAGAAACATGGCTTAGGTTCTAACTAAAACCTTGTTATAGGATAGCAACGTTAAAACTTGTAAAAGTGGTATAACTAATCTAAAATCTGACACACTTGGTTGCACAGTAGGATGGGGTTTTGATTCATCATTGCATTGCGCTTAATTATTTAATGAAGGATATGCTTATGATGATGTTTGATCTATGATCTTGATTGTGTGATTTTGTGTTTATGTTTTGTGTTTGGATGGTTGTCTGTCTAAGCAGCCATGCCAAGGGGTAGAGGCCGTGGACGCCATGGCCGTGGAGGCCAGGGGCGAGGCTCCCAGAGAGTTGCGGAGTCTGTCTGTATAAATGATTGGGTTGTTCCTGTTGTGGTGATAAAAGTGGGGTTGTGGTGCCGAAGGGTTTCGGTCACCTCTTTTTGGTTCATAGTAACGGTGAGGTTTGACGGTGTGGCCGGTTAGCGCCATCACCGAAGAACTATTAACCCCTGTAGGAGAAGAGTGTTTATCCTTTCTGTCCTTGATCGGGTAGTTGACTGGAGTCAAATAGAAGAGTTGATGGTGGTTCCCTTCGGATGTTCTCTGCCGTTCTGACGGTCGGTTTCGCTGTTTTTCTTGGCTTTAGTTGAGCTGAACCAAAAGAAAAGTGTTTTGTATTGGATTTTCGCGGATCGTTCTGAGTGCGGTGGTGAGCACCGTGCTTCAGAGTGTGGTTGGACCGGGAGTTGCAACCACTGTGGCAAGCCCGGCCATACGGGACGAGTCTGCCGGATGAATCCCGGTAGCATCATCAAGTGGGAGACGGTGTCTTCTCCTCCCACTCCAGCGGCGTCTTCCAGAGGATCGGTGCACATGATGGCTGCTCCTGTTTCTCAGCCGCCCTTTGCGTGGGCGCCACCAGCGGCTTACTGGTGCCCGCAGCCGTCTGCTCCTCCTCAGTTGCCTCCTCCGCCCCCAGCCTTGATGGGGCATCAGCCTGGAGTCGGGGCTCCTTCTGTCCCGGCGCCACCAGGAGTGTACGCTTTGCCGACCGCCGAGTCAGTCGGGCATCCAGAGGTGGTTTCAGGTACTCTACTCGTGGATTCCGTTGATGCCTTTGTTCTGTTTGATTCCGGTGCATCCTATTCCTTTGTGTCGTCTGAGTTTGCTAGTAGAGCTAAATTGGGGGTCCAGCGGATTTCTGAGTTTGTGCTAGTCAGTTCCCCTGGGGGTTGATTGCTAGTTCTTTGGTTTGCCCTGGTTGCACCATTGCCATTGATGATGAGGTTTTCTTTGCCAATCTCATGGTGATCCAGTTGGCTCCTTTTGATGTCATTTTGGGCATGGACTGGCTGCATCGATCTGTGCTCGAATCTGTTGTTTCTGGAAGACAGCTTGCCTTGCAGGCCCGTCCGTGAAGAGTTGACCTTTCAGGGTGGTATACCCTCCGGTTCCGTCTTTGCTTTGACTAGTTTGTTTTAGTCGGGCGTTTGAGGCTATTGGGTTTCCTCATGACTTTGTCTGAGAAACCATCTTCTTCAGTTTCCATTGAGGAGATTTCTGTAGTGAAGGAGTTCGTTGATGTGTTCCCTGACGAGTTGCCTGGTCTACCTCCTGTGAGGAATGTGGAGTTTCGTATTGATCTTGCTCCGGGCACTCGACCTATTTCTATCTCTCCATACCGCTTAGCTCGACCTTTTCAAGACGAGTTGAAGAAGCAGTTGGAGGATCTGTTGGCCAAAGGCTTCATTCGGCGTAGCGTATCGCCATGGGGAGCACCCGTCCTCTTCGTCTCGAAGAAGGATGGAAGTTGGCGTATGTGCATTGATTATCGTGCTCTTAACCAAGTGACAGTCAAAAACAAGTATCCTTTGCCTCGCATCGAGGATCTGTTTGACCAACTGAAGGGAGAAAAGGTGTTCTCCAAAATTGATCTTCGATCGAGGTATAATCGGATCCGTGTGAGGAGCAGGACATTGAGAAGACTGCTTTCTCCACTAGGTATGGGCATTATGAATTTAAAGTTATGTCTTTTGGACTAACTAATGCTCTCTTTGTCTTTATGGAGGCGATGAACAGTATGCTACACAAGTACCTTGATGAGTTTGTGGTAGTGTTCATCGATGACATTCTCGATTTACTCTAAATCGGAAGAGGAGCATGAGCGACACTTGAGGCTTGTCTTTGAGTACCCTGAGGAGAATCAATTCTTTGCTAAGCTGAAAAAGTGCGAGTTACGGATTTCGTAAGTGGGTTTTCTTGGCCACATCATCAATCCGGAGGGCATATCGGTAGATCCTAGCAAAGTCTCGGTTTTGGATTGGAAGAGGCCTTCCAATGTCAAAGAGGTGCGTAGTTTCCTTGGGTTGGCTGGATACTATCGGCGTTTTGTGCGGGATTTCTCTATCATTGCCAAGCCACTTTCTGGCCCGACTCGAGAAGGGATGAAGTTCCAGTGGATCAGCAGAGTGTGAGCACAGCTTACACTTTGAAGGAGAAGTTAGTGATCGGCTCTGTTCTTACCCTTCCCGAACCGGGAAGCGCTTCACTGTTTATTCGATGCTTCTCGATTGGGACTTGGGTGTGTGCTCATGCAAGAGGGCAAGGTGATTGCTTATGCTTCGAGGCGATTGAAAAAGCATGAGCGAGAACTATCCCACGCATGATCTTGAGCTAACCGCCGTGGTGTTTGCATTGAAGATTTGGAGGCATTACTCAGACGGCGAGTCTTGTGATATTTTCACTGATCACAAGAGCCTCAAGTACATCTTTACTCAGAAAGATTTGAACTTGAGGCAGAGGAGGTGGCTAGAGTTGATAAAGGATTATGACCTCACGATCCAGTATCATCCGGGGAAAGCAAATGTGGTGGCCGATGCTCTTAGTCGCAAGACAATGCCCCCTGTTGTTGATTGTCTTGTTGCTGATTTTGAGCGTTTGGGAGTCTCCTACTGCTTTGCGGGGACCATGCAGGCTGAAACTCAAATGATTCTTGAGTCAGCGATTCTGGCGTGTCTGAGAGGCACAAAGAACATGATCGTTTGCTCCAGAAGTGAGGAAACGCCTTGAGGAAGGCAAGTCCGAGACTTTCTTGTTGATGATGCGGGAGCTTTGAGGTTTCAGGGTCGTCTCATGCGCACTCCGTAAATCTCGAGTGAAAGAAGACGATTCGAGAGAAGCTCATCGCACCCCGTACACGGTCCATCCTGGAGAGACCAAGATGTACAGGGACTTGAAGAAGAATTTCTGGTGGAAAAGGATGAGAGTGGATATTGCCAAGTATGTGGCGTCTTGTGGGATCTGTCAGAAGATCAAAGGCGAGCATAAGCGTCCGCCGATCTGTTGCGACCATTGGAGATTCTGTGTGGCCATGGGATGACATCTCCATGGATTTTGTGGTTGGTTTACCTCGTTCTCCACGAGGAAGGATGTTGTTTGGGTTGTGGTGGACCGTCTCGGCAAGTCTGCGCATTTCATTCCCATCCATACGACCAATTCAGCGAGCGAGTTGGCTCCCATCTATGTGCGGGAGATTGTGAGATTGCATGGTGTACCCAAGACCATTATCTCTGATCGGGATGCGAAGTTCGTCTCCAAGTTAGGAGAGTTTGCAGAGTGCTTTGGGTGCAGCAGCTTTGCCTTAGTACCGCTTTTCACCCCTCAGACAGGATGGGCGTCTGAGCGTACCATCCAAACTTTGGAGGACATGCTCAGGGCCTGTGTGATGGCTTGGAAGGGTAGCTGGGAAGACCATTTGCCCCTTGCGAGTTTGCTTACAATAACAGCTATCATTCCAAAGATCCTGGTCTGCTTCCTTATGAGGTCTTGTATGGTCGGAAGTGCAGATCGCCACTTTGTTGGGATCTTGTGGGCGAGAGAGCTATTCTTGGGCCGGATTGGGTTCAGCAGATCGTTGATCGCGTGTCGGAGGTTCGGCAAAACCTTCTCGCAAAGACAGAGCGCAGAAGAGCTATCTTGATGTGAGGCGGCGAGACTTGGAGTTTGAGGTGGGTGATAAGCGTACTCTTGCGAGTATCTCCCACCAAGGGTGTGGTGCATTTTGGCACCAAAGGAAAGCTTCGACCCAAGGTATGTTGGGCCTTTTCCTATCCTCGCCGAGTGGGCAGGTTGGCCTATCGCCTAGAGCTACCGGAATCCATGCAAGGTGTGCATGATGTGTTCCATGTCTCGATGTTGAAGAAATACTTGCACGATCCGGAGTTGGTGGTTCCATTGGAACCATTAGTGCTTGAGCAGGACCTCACCTTCGAGTCCCGTCTGTGGAAAGTGCAGGGACTTGAGGCGAGTGATGAAGAACAGACGCTTAAGTTTGTCAAGGTCCTGTGGTCACATCAGACCGAGAGAGAAGCGACTTGGGAGCTGGAATCTCGCATGCGCGAGAAGTATCCCGAACTTTTCGCCTCAGGTGTGTGATGTGAAAACCTAGCTGTCTTTGGTTTTGCTGGGTTTCGTGTTGGTGCGTTTAGATTCGAGGTCGAATCCTGTTGAAGGGGGGAAGAATGTGACACCTCGGAGTGTCGTATCCTTAATTTTTGAACATGATATGGTTAAATACAGTATGAGATGTGGAAATAAGGTTAAGATCATAAGGATCGGGGGTTAATAACGTTTAGGCCGTTTAGGGCCGTTTCGGGGTTTTGGGCCTTCCCGGGGGAGTTTTGGGCCTTGGTGGGCTTTGGTGGGATGGATTAGGACTCCGTAACGGACTAGGATTGGGTTGAGGGCTGTTAAAAGGGGCTCCCCCTGCCCCCTTGCGCCCCCACCTCAGCCCCTTGCGCCCCACCTTCCCCTTGCGCCCCTCTCCTCCCTCCCCTCCCTAAGCCCTAGCCCCCATACCGTGCGCACCTCCCTCTCCTCCCCCTCCACCCCCCCTCCCCTCCACCCCTTGCTCCCCAAGGGTGGCCTCCCCACCCCTGCACCTCGCGGTCATCCCGTGGAGCGAGGAGCGAGGAGCAAGGAGCGAGGAGCGAGGAACATGGAGCGAGGAGCGATTCGCGAGGAGATTCGCGGAGATTGATTGGAGTTTTGCGCTTCGGGCAAAGGTATGATCTTGGGGATCCTTGGGGATGATCTAGGTACTGTTATTAGGGTGTTTATCAAGTTTTTAGATCAATTGGAGGCGCTGGATTGAAGTAATTTGGGTTAGATCTAAACTTGTCCACGTTTCTGTTTTCGGGCAGATTGAGCAGTCGAACTAGGGTTCGAGTTTCCGTCGATTTAGAATCCGAATCAGACCGTACGGACTTCTAGGAAGTTGTAGATAATTTAATTATCTTTCCGTGGACGTAAAGCACGTTAATTTCCGATCAGCCGTTTGAAAGTTATGGCTGTTTTACCGAGCGCCTAAAAATCTGTGACGTAACTGGAACAGATTGTGGTAATCTGTAGATTAAACAATTTTAGAGTCCGAATCAGTCTTTCCCTATAACTAGAAAAAGTTGGGAAATTTCCTAAGCTTCGCGACGGTGTACTCGTTTATTCGATTTGGAGTCCCAGAACTCAAGTTATGCCTTTTGCAAGGCTGCTGTCCCGCCGGGACAGAACCTCTGTTTTAGGTTTTGCGAGTAGTTGGCAATGTCGGGTTAGATGAGGGTGTGTACTGTTTTGAGGTTATGATTGTGAGTGTGTGATGCCTATGTGCAGGTGGTGTGACCCCGGGAGTTCCCTCTTCTTCCCGCCAATCCGTTGCACGTGGTTGAGGCAAGTGTGTTGTGATGGATAGCGAGTTGTAGGTTGCATGTTGAGATTAGATGGAATTGTTTACATGATATATGTCCACTTGCCATGTTTTAATGATTGATATGATATGATGAGCATGTTTAACATATTATGATGCCATGTGTTAATATGTGAATTGAATATGATAATTGGCATGGTTGCATGCATGTCATGAGATAGGGCGAGGCGGTGAGAAAGTCTTAACTAGTCCGGCAAGGTCGGTGAGAAAGTTATGACTAATCCGGAACGCCATTGAGTAAGTCCTATGTCGTGATTCCATCCACGTGGTGTTTGGAAGCGAGTAGGCACCCTCCATCTTCGGGATGGAAGGGGGAAAGGGTGCACACCGACGGGTGTGTACTTCCCATACCGGTATGAGGTTCCAGAGGGTCAGGAGCAATGCATTACATCGCATACAAATTGATGATGATATTGATAAGTATTCATGAATGAGATGTTATACATGATGAAAGATGTTATTGACTTGTTGTTATGCTTGTTGTCCATTGCAGTATGCTTGCTGAGTTTTCGAACTCACCCTTGTGTTTTTCTTGTTGTTTTAGGTACCATGAGAACGGCATGCGGGAAAGGGGAATAGTCACACGCTCACACGTTGCTTCACTTTAATGTTTCCCCAAGTCAATTCATATAGTTTGATAATAAATTGCGTGTGATGATCTTTAAAATTAAGTCTTAGCTTGGTTAATGAGAGTTCTATTGTTTGTTTGACACTTGGAACCTTAAGAGCTTAATGTTAGTCTCTTATTGTCGTTAAGACTTTATTTATTGCTGTTTTAGATGTTTCTCTTATTGCCATATAATGCTATATTGTTGCTGTTCCTTAAATTCATGATAAAACAAAAGAGGTGCTGCCGAAATCTCGGTTTTTAGTCTATGCACCTTTGCTGGAATTTGATGTTAAATGTGGTATTTAGATGTTGTTTAGCTTAGGTTTGGTAACATTCAGGCATAGTAAATGCCGGGGTGTTACACTTGTCACGTGATGATGTGAAGTGTAGGTACCTTTGTGGTTCTACATGGTAACTGATATTATTGTTGGCATGTGTTGCACAATAATGGAACAGGGGTGGGAAAATATTTAGTCTGGGGCAAGTGGTATGAGGCTTTATGCCAGGTGGGCCTTTATGGCACAGATTTTGAGATAACAGCCTTTGCGGCAATGGGATGAGTGATGTGAGACGATTTGGGTCAGGGTTTGTGAGAAGGATGTCTTGCCCTGGACAGTTAAGGACTTCACCTTGCAAGCCTTTGAACTGGGCCTTACGTACAACCACATGACTGGAGTGGGACAGTCCTAGTTTAGTAGGATTCTGAAATCTTACCTTTGATACCTCAGGGTGACAGTTACGTCGGTAATCAGCGTGTGGGGAGCGATCACTGCTACGGCTTGGTACCCTATCCAACGGTATGTCGGTCCTATACTTCGTCTCTGAGAGAAGGGATAGTGTATGGCAACCGGAGAGGGTCATAGGTGGAGATTGAGGTTTTCGAAAAGCTTTGTTATGATCACTCATTCGCATACTCTTGTATGGCGATTCACGGCTGACGTGGTGAGTTGATTATATCTTGTGGGAAAAGTGTACAACCTCTGCAGAGTGTGTCAAAACTATTCGAATAGCCGAGTCCACGGTACTGGACAAAGCTCGGGGATTACAGTCAAGGGATAGATTTTCCAAAACAAAATGTGGGAATGGGTGGCTGTATGCCAAAGATAATTGCGAAAGTGATTTAGGGCTTTGTGCCAAATGGTTTGAAAAGAGATTGATAACTTATTATATAATATGGTATTTCTGCTTTTGAATCTATTAAGATTATTTGATAGAGACAAAATGTTGCTTTTCTGCAAAATAACCATTCAAATTTGCCTTTTGGAATAAGCCATGCATATAGTTATTAGACTTGCATTACAGGCATGACTTGTCGAGTGCTTTATGTACTCACCCCTTGCAACAAACAAATCACCGGTGAGCGAAGTCTACAACGTCGAAGAAGAAGAAGTTCCGTGAGAAGACGATTATCTAGGAGTCGAACCTGTCGATTACTGTGGCGTATTGATGGGATTCACGGTGTTCTTCATTCATTGCCGTTTATTCTCTTTTGTTGTTGTAAGCCCTGCGTGGCAGACTATTTGTAAGGTGACCTTAAGGTCTTGTAACCAGTTTATTTAATAATTGAAGTACTTTATTATTAATTCCGCTGTGTATGATTGTGGTACTTCATCCCTGTTATTACTGTGTGCACTAGCGTGATCCTGGACTAGTGCAGAATACACAGAGGGTCCGGATTTGTAGATTCGGGTCCCGACAGAGGTGGTATCAGAGCCATACTGACTGTAGGTCTTGACCCTAGGTAGATTGGCCGTCTTTAGGAGCTTCAAAATTATTTTCGAAAGAGAAAGTTTAACTTGAAAGAATAATATGTTCTTATCTTGTCTTATTCTTCTATTCTCTCCTCTTTGCTGATACTTCTATCCTTTCCTTCGGTTTAAATGGAAATCTTACCTGAGTCATTCTTAATAGGTAACGATGTTTCACACTTAAGGAGAAAGTACTGGATGCCAATGTCGCTGTCAACCCTGAAGATCATGGGGCGAGGGATCATCAAGCTCGAAGAAAAGTAGATCGATGAAGTCTTCCCGAAGCTTGAAGAACCAGTGCTTTAGTAGTCGGTTGAGACTCATGTGTGAGAGTTGCGTCTCTCAAGATAGGAGAGTTACCCTTTTAGCCGATAGATATTTGTGTGCTCAGGTTAATTTGGCTTTTTATTGTTTGTTGGGTGTGCAGTATGTGTTGCATAGCTTTTAGGCTTGGATAAGCAACCATACCAAGTTATTAATAGTTGTTTGTATAGGTTTTTGGGTTAAACCTGCTTCCCTGCACTAGGATTTTTGAACCATACCTCTGCTCTTCCCTCTCAACTAAACCTTGGGGTGTCAACAGATGGAAAGGACAGATCACCACGATGTTCCTGAAGCAGTTCTAGTCAATACAGTTGCCGCTACCGTTAATAACGCAGAGACAAACAACCAACTATCTACCATACCAGCAATAACTAATCAGTACTTGGATCATATTCTCATCTCTCAAACCCGCTTCTGCAGAGTCCAATAGAGTAATCACTCAGAAAGCGAAGCGACATGGAAAAGCGAAGAAGATTTGACCGAGTTTCCGAACCTATTCTATAGTTAGCCTCGAATCTCGGGGACGAGATTCTGTTAAGGGGGGAGGTTTGTAACATCCCAAAATTTGCTGTTAATATATTTGGTGTATTTCTGGGATTATTTGTAATTTTTCGAAGTCTACTTAGAAGCCTCGCGAGTAAATCGGATTCACGTTGATTGAATTAATCGTATTAAATAAAGATCAGGCCTTTTCGAATAAGCGTAAAATCTAAAATTTTGTTGTTAATTAAGATAGTTGGTAGTCGAGAGTGTTCGCTTCGAATAATTTCGAAAAACATGTTGAAAAATCGCGAAACCAACTTTGTTAGGTTCCAAATAGTTCCTAGTATGTTAAAGGAATTTTCTAGATTTTTCGAACCTCTTTGCTATTTTTTTTCCTTACTAAACATGTTTTTGACGCGTATACGAGTATGCATGTTCCCTTGGCGTTTGATTTTCCGACCGATTCCATTTCCCTGCAATAAATGATCTGGCAACGTTTCCCATTTCTTTAGCATGCATGGACGTTTCTCTCCCAACCATTTCTACTACTGCTTGTTCTCCATTTCTCAAGCAACGAGTAAACTTCCAGCTGTTCTCTCCATTCTAGTAACGTGAACCACTTAGTACTAGTAACTCTCTACCTCATGCATGAATTAGTGGTAAGGTGTGGTATAGTAATGTGTGAATGCATGGCCTTGTGACGTGAGTGCTAGCAATTGCTCCCTGCGACCAGTAACTGGCATATAGTCTTATGTGAATACTAAAGCAAAGCTAGTAATTGCCATGAAGCCACATCTTTAGCAAGCTAGTGTTCATACCATAAAAACATGCATGTCAGTTAGGGAAGTGTTGAGCGTCAATAGTCTTGTGCCGAACCAGCCGTTCCCATTCCGTGTCTTTCCAGGTGATTCATTCGCTCCATCAATTTTTTTAGCCACATTTCCTCCGGTCGTTTCCACCACTAGCACGCATGAATTCCACCATTTCAATTCTCCAGCCGTTTCCCTGCTCTCCTGTACGCTTGAACCAGCACCGGTCTTAAGTTGTTTTTTTTATTTCCATTCCGTGCGCTTCTCCATTCCAACCATTTCATTTTCCATACGATCTGCTCATTCTCATTTTGGCCAAGTCTTCCCTTCTTCCATCTCATCCTCCCCTCATATCTCCTGCTGATTCCATCTCCAAACGACTGATTCGGCCGACCACTTCTGCTCGTCCGACGCCGCCACCGTGGTCGCCGACGCCGTGTACGTGGTCGCCGCCGCTGCCGTGTACGACTACGCCTCCGTGGTCGCCAATGTCGCCGCCTTAGCCGCCGTGGTCGCCGACGCCCCACGGACGTGGACGTTGCCGTAGTCGTCGCCGTCGTCTACATCGCGAGCGCACTTTCCGGCCACGCCGCCTTCTTCCTACGCCCAACGAATTGCACCGTTGCTTCGCGTCGTCCGGTAGTTCTCCTTATTTTTGTTTTATGCGCACTCTATTCCGTTGATTAGTTGATCTAGTCTGTTTGTATTTGTGTTGTAGATGTATTTGGTTAATCTGCATGTATACTTTTGCATCATGGTAATGTTATGCATTCGGTACTTCTACTGTTATTAGACAAAAATAACCTAAATAAATAAATGAAGCGATAGCATGGGGAATTTCTAATCTGTTTTTCACGTACGTTTCGCCGAGCAAGTCGTCAGGAGTTCGTGCGTGCGTGAAGAATTTGTATGCATGTATACTGTATATAAGTCAGAATCGATCATGTATATATTTGGCTGTGCGCATGTATTTATAGTAGAAAGTATACGTGTATGTGTATGCTTGTATGTAAATGTCTTCATGTGTATCAAGTCCAACCAGTTGGCTTACGTGATGAATTTGCCAAGGCGCCGAACAGTGCCATGCATAGGAAAAGAAACTAGATAGTTAGTTATACATGAACATTTCAAGAATTTTCGAAATTTGTCTTTTCACTACAAATTCGTTTTAAGTCCAAACTGTGTGCAACCAATTTTGTTAATTAATAAAAATTAATACCTTTCTACAGATAATTTTTGTGAAATTTTACAATTAAATTTATACTTTGTTAAATTAATTATGAAAGTACAAACTTGCGAATTTTGCAACTACTAAACTATACGTGTCAAAATGTCGAAATAAATTTTATAAATCTTAGAATATGCTAAACTAATTTTCTGGAAGTTTTCATAAATTACGCATTAATTTGATTTGCGGCATTTTTCGATTGTGTGTTTACAGGTTGTTTGCTACGCGTGAGCGTTGATCTGAGCGGGAGTGTGGAAGTCGAAGACCAAGCTCAAGACTTAGATCAAGAGTATCAGCTATTTGAAGGCAAGTTGTGCTTTGACCATATTGCTCCTAGTTTTTGAAATGTATTTTGATTTAAATTATGCATGCTATGTTGATTAAAATGAATAATTTAATTTGGGCTAATTAGTTAATCAACCAGTTGTTAGTTCCATCCTTGTTAATATTATTTGTATGCCATATGTTCCATTGTCACCTTAAGTTGGGATTAAACTGTTGGATGATATGATTGTGCCAACACGGGAGGCTAGACCGTGACTAGTTGCTTAGCTATGCTTGCGCGACATATATTTCAAATAGCAAAATAATATTGACTAATGACAAATGGAATGATTTTGGAAGTTATGTGTGATCTTGTCACGTGATGATGTGAAGTGTAGGTACCTTTGTGGTTCTACATGGTAACTGATATTATTGTTGGCATGTGTTGCACAATAATGGAACAGGGGTGGGAAAATATTTAGTCTGGGGCAAGTGGTATGAGGCTTTATGCCAGGTGGGCCTTTATGGCACAGATTTTGAGATAACAGCCTTTGCGGCAATGGGATGAGTGATGTGAGACGATTCGGGTCAGGGTTTGTGAGAAGGATGTCTTGCCCTGGGCAGTTAAGGACTTCACCTTGCAAGCCTTTGAACTGGGCCTTACGTACAACCACATGACTGGAGTGGGACAGTCCTAGTTTAGTAGGATTCTGAAATCTTACCTTTGATACCTCAGGGTGACAGTTACGTCGGGGTAACTGTGTGGGGGAGCGTACCTGTGCTACGGCTTGGTACCCTATCCAACGGTATGTCGGTCCTATACTTCGTCTCTGCTGAGAGAAGGGATAGTGTATGGCAACCGGAGAGGGTCATAGGTGGAGATTGAGGTTTCCGAAAAGCTTTGTTATGATCACTCATTCGCATACTCTTGTATGGCGATTCACGGCTGACGTGGTGAGTTGATTATATCTTGTGGGAAAAGTGTACAACCTCTGCAGAGTGTGTCAAAACTATTCGAATAGCCGAGTCCACGGTACTGGACAAAGCTCGGGGATTACAGTCAAGGGATAGATTTTCCAAAACAAAATGTGGGAATGGGTGGCTGTATGCCAAAGATAATTGCGAAAGTGATTTAGGGCTTTGTGCCAAATGGTTTGAAAAGAGATTGATAACTTATTATATAATATGGTATTTCTGCTTTTGAATCTATTAAGATTATTTGATAGAGACAAAATGTTGCTTTTCTGCAAAATAACCATTCAGCCTGCCTTTTGGAATAAGCCATGCATATAGTTATTAGACTTGCATTCTGTGCATGACTTGCTGAGTGCTTTATGTACTCACCCCTTGCAACAAACAAATCACCAGTGAGCAGAAGTCTACAACGTCGAAGAAGAAGAAGTTCCGTGAGAAGACGATTATCTAGGAGTCGAACCCTGTCAGTTGCCTGTGGCGTATTGATGGGATTCACCGGTGTTCTTCATTCCGCTGCTGTTTATTCTCTTTTGTTGTTGTAAGCCCTGCGTGGCAGACTATTTGTAAGGTGACCTTAAGGTCTTGTAACCAGTTTATTTAATAATTGAAGTACTTTATTATTAATTCCGCTGTGTATGATTGTGGTACTTCATCCCTGTTATTACTGTGTGCACTAGCGTGATCCTGGACTAGTGCAGAATACACAGAGGGTCCGGATTTGTAGATTCGGGTCCCGACATACGCTTTCCATTAAAAGACTTTAATAATCACTTTTTACTCCCTGAGGAGCCCCAACACAATTCAACCAAAAGCTTCACAACAAATTCTTCCTGTAGTTACCATTCCCAACACTTTTAATAAGAGTTTATGATGCTTATCAAAAAGGCACCCAACCAAGACTATATTGACATGATCCCCACGGATCACCGAATCATAATACTTCTTATTCTAAATTTGAAACATAGTACTTCCACAAATCTTTCAGCAAGATCAACATATAAATTTCATACCTCCTATATATTCACGTCTCGACAACCGAACCTTATTCAGTTAAACAACGACTTTAACATGTAAATATTATCTCTACAAGACAAAGTTCATAACTAGGATTCCAAGGCATACATTCATTAAGGATAAAATTCTACATCAGGTTAATTATCCATGGTTCACTCCATCACCGTAGGTTACAATACCCTCCATTTAATCAATGGTTTCCAACAAGTATTCTACACAACTACCACCACTACTAAGTCATCAATATCGAAAATTTGGTTATCATCAATCAACACATTGCTTTTAGCTATCCTATGCATAGGTGATAACCAAATTACCACCACACAACATACTCCAACTATTTAAAATAGATTGAATACTAGCATTAACACTGCCCTTAACAACATCATTAAGAATAAGTCTTATGTCTTCTCAATTGATATCAATACTAGCATTTATAGGAACACATACGCATACTTCCAAATATACTAATGGTTTGCAACAACATAAATAGAAACTCTAATCAACTTCCAAATTAAAGTGGCTAGGCATCACGATTAAATTTCTCTATTAATCCATTAGATTAGAACATCTTTAAATGACCAGCAAGGTTTCTTTATCAATAACAGCAGTCTACATCATCTTAAAGTTTTAACTATGCATCATGATTTAAAACTTTAAACATTAACAAGGATCATAAGCACTTTTAAAGCAAGGCAACAGATTCTAAGCATGTATATTAACCCATTTAATCATTCTCGCTACAGAGTAAACTACAACACCAGTAGTCTATTTATTCTCAAGCTAGATATGATAATCACATTGAATTGATTCAACTCAAAATTGGACTTAGCAACACGTCATTCCATAAACCACATTGTTACCTACTACATAACATGCTAAACAGCAATTTTTTCTAGGGACAAACGATTTCAGTCAAAAGACTACTTACTTTGTTTGCAGCATTTTAGTTTTAAAACTCATCCCAAATTCATAAGGAAACTTGACTCTCAAAATTGCCATGAGACAAACCCAAACTTGGTCATGCAAAGGAATTCTCCAAAACACTTTTCAATCTCAAAGACTCCCACAGGAGGGAACCAACCGATCAAATAAACCTTTGCAAATAAAACCTTAACACCAAACTCCAATCTTTCATGAAACAAGAAGGGTTTTTCAAAGATGATTTCTTAAACCAGTAAAATAACGAAATCAAACACCACGTACTACTACAAAGCCACAGAACTTCAGCCCTGACAGCCAGGTCTGGCACAACTCTGCAATAACTCCTTTAACCTCAGAGAAAGACAAACACAGGGATAAATTGAATGCTTGTTCCCCATAATGCAATCAATAGGCATTAAAACTAGAAAGGCGCCCAAAAGAAGCGCAACACTAGTCTCCTCTTCTTCGTCTTCAACCAAGGAAGATAAAACCACACACCGCATACGGAACGATCCGCGAAAACCCAACACTTTTCATTTGATTCAAATCTACTAAAGCCAAGAAAAGCAACGAACACCGACCGTCAGAACGGCAAAGAACATCCGAAGGAATCCACCACCAAACTCTTCTATTTGACTCCGGTCAACTACCCGATCTAAGATAGAAAGGGTAAGCACTCTTCTCCTACAGGGGTTAATAGTTCTTCGGTGATGGCGCTAACCGGCCACACCGTCAAACCCCACCCTTACTATGAACAAAAAGAGGTGACCGAAACCCTTCGGCACCAAAACCCCACTTTTATCACCACAACAGGAATAATTCAATCATTTATCTCATAGACATAGCAACGTACTATATCAAATATAGCATTTAGCAACAGGGCTTAAATACAACATTTAAGCGTAAACAACGATACCCATACCCTTCCTACTGTGCATCCATGTGTGTCAAATTTTAGATTAGTTATACCACTTTTGTAAGTTTTAATGTTGCTATCCTGTGACTAAATTTTAGTAAAAACCTAAGCCATGGTTCTAAGTTATTCCACATCACATTTTAGTTGTACCCTATAGCATGACACTAAAAATACATATTCCAAGGACCTACAGCCCGCTCTGATACGAACTGTAACACCCCGGCATTTAATATGCCTGAATGCTACCAAACACAAGCTAAACAACATCTAAATACCACAATTAAACATAAATTCCAGCAAAGGCGCATATGCTAAAAACCGAGATTTCGGCAGCATCTCCTTTGTTTTAACATGAATTGAAGCAACAACAATCATAACATGTCAATATAGCATAATGAACGATAGCAATATCATGATCAAACGGAAAAACAGCCACCACACCACTAAGGATAGAAATTCTATCCGTCACATGACAAATATGGACTAATCAATTACTCATAACGACCAACGAATCATCGAAACCATAGATTAGCTTAATGAATTAACCATAACCATAAGGGAAGGAACATGTCATTGTTTAAATGTGTGATGCTAAGTGATGACGTGTGAAAAGCTCCCTTTCCCGCATGTCGGATTCATGGTGCCTTAAAGAAAACAACATAAACACAAGTGTGAGTTCATCACTCAGCAAGTATATTGCAATGGTACAAACATAAACAATTACATAGCAATAATATCTCACATCATGTAAACCATCTTACTCATGGTCACATATTATCATCATCATCATCAATATGTATGAAGTGCAATGCGATGCTATACTCATGTCTCTTTGGAAACTCATACCGATATGGTTGAGTACACACCCGTCGGTGTGCACCCTCTCCCCCCTTCCATCCCGAAGATGGAGGGTGCCTACTCCTCGCTTCCGTTCACCGCGGTGAATGGAATCACGATGTAGGACTTACTCATTGGCTCTCCGGATTAGTCATATCTTTCTCACCGACCTTCCCGGATTAGTTATGACTTTCTCACCGCCCGGGCCATGTAACATGTCATGTATGCAATTATGCCAACATCATGTTTAACTCACATATTAACACATGGCATCATAACATAATAAACATGCTCATCATATCATTGGCAATCATAAAAGCATGGCAAGTGATCATATATCATGTAGTCAATTCCATATATTCTCAACAAGAAACCTACAAATCGCTATCCATCACAACACACTTGCCTCAACCACGGGCAACGGATTGGCGGGAAGTAGAGGGCACTCCCGGGGTCACACCACCTGCACATAGGTACCACACGCTCACAATCATGTCCACAAAACTATATGCAAACCCCCATCTACCCCGACGTTGCCAACTACTCGCAAAACCTAAAAACAGAGGTTCTATCGCGTCGTGACAGCAGCCTTGCAAAAGGCATAACTTGAGTTCTAGGACTCCGAATCAATTAAAAGAGTACATCCGTGCGTAGCTTAGGAAATTTCCCAACTTTCTCTAGGTATAGGGAAAGACTGATTCCGAATCTAAAGTCGTTTAATCTACAGATTACCGTGATCTGTTCCAATCACATCACATATTTTATCACGCTCGGTAAAACAGCCATAACTTTCAAAAGGCTGGGCGGAATTTAACGTTCTTTATACCCACTAAAAGATAATGAAATTATCTACAACTTCTTCAACATCCGTATGGACAGATTCGGATTCTAAATTGACGAAAACGCAAACCCTAGGTCGACAGTTCATGCTGTCCCAAAACAGTAACGTGGCAACATCTAGATCTAATCCAAATTACTCAAATCCAGCACCACCAATTGATCTAAAAACTTGATAAACACCCTAAGAACAGTACCTAGATCAACCCCAAGGATCCCCATGATCATACCTTTGCCCGACGCACGAAAACTCCAATAGATCTCCTCGCTCCTCGCTCCTCGCTCCACGGACGGATCCACGAGGATGCAGGGGTGGGGAGGCCACCCTAGGGCAGCAAGCGGGATGGAGGAGAGGTGGAGAGCAAGGGGGGCGCACGGCCACCAAGGGGGGAGGGAGGCTAGGGCCAAGGGGGGGAAAGTGGGGCGCCCAAAGGGAGGGTGGGGGCGCACATAAAGGGCAGGGGCAGCCCTCTTACCAGCCCCAATAAGGATTCCTAATCCTAAATGGACTCTTAATCCATCCCACCAAAGCCCACAACCCCCTCTTTAAGGCCCAAAATCCCCCTGGGAAGGCCCAAAATCCCGGAAACGGCCCGGAAACGTTATTAACCACCATACCCTATGGTTTTAACCTTATTTCTACATCTCATTCTGTTTTTGACCTTATCATGCACGTTAAATAAGGTTACGACACTCCGTGCTGACACAACACTTCAAAAAGGCCCAAAAACGCGAGTAAACCTCAAGCCGTAAGGTTTTATCCTCTAATTTCTCATTTTATAATGTCACACCATACCGTAGTATCACATTTGGATAACAAAAGAGCACAATCATGTGTTCAATCATTGGTTCAAGGAGCACATGTCTGATGAAGAAACGAGTGTTACGTTGAGGTTGTTGGCAAAAAGGCCATCAGGTACAATCGTGACATGGCAAGGATACGACATAAATGGATATACATTTTACACGAGAGCTCAGGATAGCAAAAGTACTTACCAAAACAGTGGTGTCCGTATAGATGCCTATTAAAACACAGGCAGCAAGAAGAGCAGCTTCTATGGGGTTATAGAGGAGATTTGGGAGCTCGACTACTGCATTTTCAAGATCCCGGTGTTTCAGTGTTGTTGGGTCAAACTCCCAAAGGGTGTCAAGGTGGACAAATACGGCTTCACTACTGTGGACATCGAGCAAGTCGGATATAGAGACGAACCATTCGTTCTTGCGAAGCAAGTAGCACAAGTCTTTTATGTAATCGACCCGGCAGATAAGAAGCGTCATGTAGTTCTTCAAGAAAAACGAAGGATCGTCGGAGTTGAGAATGTCGTGGATGAGGAAGAGTACAACCAGTTTGATGAGTTGCCTCCTTTCATAGATTGCAGCATCAGGCTCGAGGAAGAAACTACTCCGGAAGCCACCTATCATCGCGATGATCATGAAGAAGGCCAAATTGTGAAAAAAAATAATTAGGTAGGAGTAATGGCAAAATGTGTGTATTTATGTGGGGTAATAGAAATCTAATGTCAAAAATATGTACTACGTGGAGTAATGGCAATTTTTTTTATCTGTAATAATCTTTTATTTTCACATGTGAAATAAGTAAACACATACATCCATTAGTAATTAGTAAATTTAGTAAGAATATATATTTTTTCATCATAGATAAATTAATTATGAATAATTAGTAGTTAATATATATGATAGGTACATTAATACATCAAGTCATAACTTCATATTAAAATGAGATCTTAAAAACAGTATCAGTGGCGGTTCGTAATAAAAACCGCCACTGATATTTATATCTGTGGCAGTTTATATTTAGAACCGCCACTGATAATGCTTATCTGTGGCGGTTTATATTAAGAACCGCCACTGCTAATGCTTATCTGTGGCGGTTTATATTAATAACCGCCACTGATACGTACCCCATATATAAACCCCACAGTGTTGGCTGTTTTCGTCACGATGTGAAATAACCCTAAGTTCCCCACAGGCCACAGCTGAGCGGTGCTTGTCGACGCCTCGCTCCGCTTCTCCTCGCTCGGCGCCGCTTCGCCCACGTCGACGCCGCCGCGCGCCATCCGCTCGGCGCCCCGTCCCGTCGGCGCCACCCGTCCCCGTCGACGCCGCCGCTTCCCCGCCGCTTCGCATGGTACGTCCTCGTCCGCCCCCGTCGACGCCCTCGCCCCCGATGCGTCCCGTCGACGCCTCTGCTCCCCGCCCCCCTATTGTCTTTTAGGGCTTTATAGCTTAAATGTGATGAGCAAGCTTGATCGTTGCATATGACATCGAATTGATTCCATGAATAGGATGCCTAATACTAGCTTAGCTTCCTCTGGGATTCATGTTCTGTAGCAGCATATTGCCGAATCTTTTTACTCCATTTGGTCTGATTCTGATCAAATTGATGGTTATCATTGCATATGGCTTGCGCTGTCATTGTGTAAGTAAGACGTCTTATATCACCATGGATAGAGCCTAAGGTTCAATGGTATTGACCGAATGGCTGCCTCTTTTGCTTTGCCCAGTCTTGTACTCTATCCTCCTCATGTGTCCGTTTTACATTCGAAAGTTGCAGTAGAGATGTGCGTGCCACTTATAGGACTGCATTTGGTGTTTTACTCTTGAGTCAATACATAAAATATATTTCTTGCTTTGTCTGTTATTTTTCCTTCTGATGTGTTTAAGGCTGTATTGTACATCACAAGCTATGCCTCAATAGATGCCACTTAAAGTGAAGGCACATCGACAGTAGCCATGCTACATAACCCAACCTTTGATGAGTTGAAGATTTAAAGTAATGATGGGAACCTTTGATCGATGTCCACCATTTGTGTGTGTGATGGCTGCTTTATCTTAATTCTAAGATGTCAATCTTCCTTGAATTGTGTTGCAGCCAAGCAACCTTTATTGAGCTACAAATTGCGATCACCAGCTAGTATGTAGCACAACATCTTATTTGCTTAGTTTTGGGCACCCCCACAAAAATATTCGTATGGCTTCCTGCCATCTATAAGTGTAGTGGTTCTGATTGCTTTGTTCTATTCGTATGTCATCCTGCCATCCTGCCATCATTTTACCATTTTTTGTCATCATATGATGCAAATGCTTCAATGTTTCAATGTACATGTCAATGCTTCAATGTTTTCTGTTGCTTATTCTTTTATTGCTTGATGATGCAAATTGGGTCAAATGATGAATTAGACAATTAATGTTGTGAATTAGGCCTTCAATCAGTAGACTTACATGCTAAAAATTGTTTAGTTCATTTCATTGTTGCAAAGCTTGTTCATTATTCTTTACCTGTAGTTGTTCTCTTTTGAGTATTGTATGTGTTACTTTATTTGCCAATATGCACTGCTATATATGTTGGTTCGGTTGATTAAATAACCTACAATCAGTATATATCTATTATTCCAATGGTATGATCATAAGAACAGTGAAATTGATTAAATAATACCTTAAACTGCATGATTAGGAAGGTAAGGATTGAAGGCCTTATTTACATAGTTAATTGTCTACTTCAAATGAGATAAACTTGACCCAGGTGTAGATGAGGTAAGAGCTAGACTCTAGCATTCCTACACCAAGTGCCTGAGAGCAATATCAATAAATTAACTTACATTCTCTTAAATCTAATATGCTCAATCTGTTTGATGTGTAATTAATTAGTAGTGCCAATGGTATGTATGAACTACATTTTGCTACCTTTAAAGTCCTCCTCAACCCGTCCGCCATAATAACCTACAATCTGTATATATGTAGTTCTTATGGAGTTTGAGCCCCAGCTTGGGTTAGAGGATGCTTCCAACCCTTCGCCGAACTCAAGCCCAAGCAGATACCTTAATATCCATCGAACCACCTCAGATGCCGAGGTCTCCCCCGCTGATGCTCCTGTTGCAAGACGTCGAGGCTGAGGGAAAACTAAGAAGCCTGAAGGCCGGCATACCATAACGAGGGTCTCAGATGCTGGAGTCCCTCTTTCACCGAAAAAATAGCATCAAAATATAGGTCAACATGCGGGTACATCGCAAGGGATAAAGTTCCAATCAGCTATTTGGATTGGCACAAAGTGCCCGGTGCCACAAAAATGGATATATGGACAGAGCTGAAAGAATCTTTGGAATTCCCCGAAGATGCCGAAGAGCTCGTGCGTCGAAATGCGTTGATAACCATGGATGTCGCATGGAGGAACTTCAAGTCCAGGCTGAATACAAACTATGTGTTGAAAAATCGGTCAGCCATCGAAGATTATCCTAAAGTAGAGCCATATTGGGATGAATTTGTTGCGATGAAGCAAGATGAAACAGCAATGAAATCCAGTGAACACCACCGACAGATTGCAAGGATGAACACTCACCCCCACAGACTAGGCACGAGCGGGTACGCGGGTAAAATTCCCCTGTGGGAGAGGCAAGAATTAGATGCAGTCCGATCGACTGGCACAAGTCCCTTAGCTGGATTACCGGATCGAGTTAAGCATTATGTGCTAGCAAGAGCATCTATCATGTCTGATGGGGGCTTATCATTCAAAAGCAGCACTAATGAGGCAATCTCCCAACGAATTCAGGAGCTGCACGTCGAGTCCACCCAAGGAAATTTTCACGAGGATAGGGAGAAGGACGAACTAACAGCGGCCATGGGAAACAAAGAGCACCCTGGTCGGACACGAGGCGTTGGGGTTAAGGTTCCCTGGAAGATAGGTTTCCCAGAGCATGAAGACTCTTATAGGAGTCGCAAGAGAGCCAAAGAAGAGCGTGCGGAACGAGATTTGGAACTGATGAAGGAAAAGGTGCTTCGAGAATTACAAGGCACCATAGCACAACAAGTTCAGCAAAAAGTGCAAGAAGCTATGAGCCAGTCGCAAGGACACAACACTGTTCTCACCAGCCGTACGAATCGCCTAATTCAAAGGAGCCTATTCCAGGAGCCAATTCGTCACCAGCACCTCAACATGAAATGCTTAGTGTGACCACTTCAAATGATGAACTTACAACACCTGATCCAAAGAAATGGCGCATTAGACAAGCCATATCAGTTAGATCAGGCGAAGCCAGAACAGAGTATGATGTTATCTTGGGAAAAAGTAAGGGCAAGGCGAAATCTAAAGGACAAGATAATCAAGAAAGGCTGAAATTCAAGATGGGGAAGCCATTAGTCACCAAATCAAAGTTTAATAGCCTAACACTCATGATGCAGCGATTACATAACTGGTACATGGAGCGATCCAACCAAGATGTACTCCCGAAGGTGATCACTGCCATTTTCCAGATGGAACATTTTCACCATGAGGGTCCTGGCTACTTCCTGATAGAATTCGATAACTTGCACAACCTGTTCTATCACGACACCCTCGACGTCTGTTTTTTGAGATGCTGGGCACTGTAAGTGGCTAATATATAAATCATGGTTTACATTCATGTAATACCGATAAATGTCATGTCTAACTTTTTCCTTATCTAGATACGAGTTGATTGAACTGAGAAGAACCAAGGGGCCAGTGGGATTCCTCGACCGAGCAGTCATGGGTCGAAATCACGAGAGTACCAAAGGAGGTCGAGGAATACGTATACAGGGCGTTGCTAAAACTACAAGATAAGGACTTCATACTTCTTCCATACAATTTTAAGTAAGTTTCTCGCTGGCTAGTTAAATTATTCGTTGAATTCGTTCATTACTCTTATCCTAGGAGTAATGATTATAGCATCATACATGCGTATGTAGGTTCCACTGGATTCTCGTAGTAATTACTCCAGAAAAGAGCAAGCTGCTGATCATGGACCCACTGGACAAAGATAAAAAAAAGACTACTAAGAGCTGTTAAGACTAATGAATGAGGCGTTCAAAAGATATTATACAAAAAGCTTGAGATACCGCCCATTCCAGAAATCCTTTTCAGTCCGTACTAAATTTCCGGTACGCACGCAAGCAATATTCTTATATCGCATTTCATAGTAAATAATTCCTTCAATATTCTGATATCGCAAGCAATATTCTTATATCGCAGTGCCACAAGCAGTCGCAAGGCACAAATTTGTGTGGGTACTTTGTGTGCCAATACATGCGCGAAATCTTAGGTTCTACAATTGTAGACAATGACGTAAAGGTTTGTCATGTTAACTTCACGAATTTATTCGCACCATTCAATTTCCCCGAAGATAAACTCTGAGATTTTATTTTCCTACTTGTAGCGCCTCAAATTGCCTACGGCAGGATGCTTCCTGTTGAAATCCAAGCCATTCAGGGACAACTCGCCTACTTCATCATGATGGAAGTCATTAACAAAAAGGGCGAGTTTTATGATGAAGACAACAACGATCCATTGATCCATACTCTTCTTACACGTCCTTCGCCTCCAAACAACTCTGAAGGCTCGTAGGCTCGTAGCTTAGGAAGTAGTTGGTTCGTTAGTAGATCTGAAGTCTGTAAATGTGGTTAGGATGTAGTCATGATGGTGCTCATCTTTGTATGCCCCGAAGATGACCATCATTGTTGGTTTATCAATTGTAATGCGTTGAATGGGTTGCCACTTATAGTTCACTTTGAAAGCTGTCCAAAATGGATATGAGAGCATGCATTATGTGGGTGGCCATGGCTAGCAATTCCTGTTTGCACATTTTTGTTAACCTGTTCTCACAATGTTGGCCTATGTTTGCATGTGCTTTTGGCCAGATTTCTTTTTTTAGTTACTTAATTGGTGAATTAATATGTTCTCTATTAACAGATGAAAGATACAGGTGAAGTGCTTATTGGGCGTCACATTAGATTGTGGTCAGCACTTAATATGTGGTGAAGTTACTTGTGAATTATCATATTCTCAAACTATAATCACTTGGTTAGTGGAATTTAGGTTGTAGAAGCAGTTCAAGCTGTGAAGACTACAAACGCCAAGGGAGAAGTGAAATATCCTATCAAGGTCTGTAAAGTGCATTTGGTACTTTCTTACCCTTTTCATGAAATTTTGCTTGTACCTATGGCTTTATCTGTTCTGCAGAGCATTAATATTTTGAAAGCTCATGGTAAAAGCGCTAAGGATAGTTACCTGCTGAATGGATATGCACTGAACACAGGCCGTGCAGCTCAAGGAATGCCTACTAGAGTAACACCTGCTAGAATTGCTTGTCTTGATTTTAACCTTCAGAAGACAAAAATGCAATTGGGTGTTCAAGTCCTCGTAACTGATCCAAGGGAACTCGAAAAGATCCGTCAGAGGTATGCGCATTTTCAGTTTTGCAGGTTATTATTTCCCTTTCACTATGTGCATTTTCTGTTTTGAAGTTTATTATATTCCTTTCTGTTATTTCCTGAATGAAAGAGCAATGACTGCTCTCTTTTAAACCACTTGCATATTGCTTGTTTCTGAATTTTTGTGCTGGATCCCCATGCTTTTATGATTGGATTGAAAAGCAATTCATTTCATTTTTTGAGGGACCTAATGCATTACTCTTTTTTTTCCTGCAGAGAATCTGACATAACAAAGGAGCGGATTGAGAAAATTCTCAAGGCTGGTGCTAATGTTGTATTGACCACCAAGGGAATCGATGATATGTCATTGAAGGTATGTTTTCGTAATTCAAGAATAAGTTGTTTCTTTATGTACGTTTAAATGTGTTTCTAAATATAGTTTCAAAGCAGGAACTATTTATGTATTTTTGGTTGGGTTGGCTAGCTTTTCTACTGTATGACATATTTTGCTTAGTTACTGGTGATTTTGGTTGGGTGCTTCATACATAATCTGTTGCACTACGCGTAAGGTGGTATATTCATGACCAAGCAGTTTTTGAATATTGTATATTCTGTTTAATCCCATTCATGACTTATTGGCTTGATGGTCCCATGAATTTACTTTTGGCTTGAAACTCTACCGAAGTTGCTTGAAATTTGCTATGATTCTGAAGAAATGTGGGAATGCATTATCTCAATTCAATGCCCTTTGAACATGAAAAATATATTTATATAATGCTCTTCTGTTTCTAATTACGCTTGGATATTCTAATCTAACAGCAATAATGTTCTAAAGTAATATCTGGGGTGTGGATGACTTGTACAATAGAAATTTATATATAAAACAACCTTTACCCTTGATGTTCCCCTGGAATATGGCAGATCATCTTTTATAGTGGTCTAGCCCAAGTATTAATTAATGCTACATAAACTGTTTGGCAATATCCTGATATAGTACGAAAGTGCAGGTGACTACTTTAGCTGATATGGAAGTTGAAGAAACGTTCGATTCATCGTTCCTTGGACATGCTAATGAGGTTGTGGAGGAAAGAACTGCTGACGATGATGTAATTCTGGTGAAAGGCACAAAAAACACTAGTGCGGTTTGTATTTTTGCCATGCCATTGTTGAGCTTTTGTTTGCTATGATGAGAGTAGCATTAGTTTATGCAGATCTCAATTATAGTTACGGGCATAACACTTATATTGTCAATTAAGTTGTTACTTCTTACTATGACGGTACACTACACTTATATTGTCAATTAAGTTGTTACTTGATACTATATCTGTAGTTCATTTGTGTGCTATTTCAGAGGGCATGGCTAGCACTTTCCTGAGGCTAGCCAGAAATGTAGGTTTTTTTTATTGTCGGACGGGGTTATCAGTGGCAGTTCCAGCTAAAAACCGCCACTGATAATGCATACCAGTGGCGGTTCGAATTAAAAACCGCCACTGATAATAGAATTATCAGTGGCGGTTTTTAATTGGAACCGCCACTGGTATGCATTAGGAGTGGCGGTTTTTAGTTGGAACCGCCACGGATATGGAATTATCAGTGGCTGTTTTTAGCTGGAACCGCCACTGATATTATCATTATCAGTGGCGGTTTTTCTCTCCAACCGCCACTAATGAGTATTATCAGTGGCGGTTTTCAAACCGTCTCTGAAAATCTCCGATTATCACTGGCGCTTAATCTGTGGCGGTTCAAAAAACGCCACTGATGTCTCTTACGAACCGCCACTGATGTCCCTCTCCATAGTAGTGCTTGTTATTGATGATTTAGATGTCATTCTTTATACTATATCCTATGGTCATATTGTTGTTGCTTCAATTCATGGAAAAACAAAGAAGATGCTGTCGAAATTTTCAGTTGTAGCATTTACTCCTTTACTGTAATTTATCTTAATTTATGGTATTTAGATGTTGTTTAGCCTATGTTTGGTAGCATTCAGGTATGAAGATGCCGGGGTGTTACAATAACAATTTTTCACATTCATCTCATTATTCATATTTGGGTGAGCCCACAATTCAATAACATGACCATTTATCACATTCATCTCATTATCATCTTTTATCATTAGGGATGTAATGTAAATATGTTTATATGCTCATATGCTCAACACAAAGTGTACACTGGTGTAACAACCCAGCATTTTTATATGCCCGAATGCTACCAAACATAGACTAATCAACCTCTAAATACCATAAATTAAGATAAATTACAGCAAAGGAGTAAATGCTAAAACCGAAAATTTCGGCATCATCTCCTTTGTTTTAACATGATTTGAGACAATAGCAATGATAGGCAAGTAATATCATATCATAAGACATCTAAAGAAGCAATGAAAATGGATATAACAACAACATAAGGCAATAATATCAAGTCCAACCACTCCATAAACTATAACGAAGCAAGTAAGGGACACGACCACACAATTTAATCCATTCACCAAGATTCATGGCACTATTATTATGATCATGACACAAATTGGTAAATGTGATTGGAACTACGTGAAGATGTGTAGCTATTTCCGTTTCCCACATGCCGGTTTCATGGTACCTAAGAAAAATAAACATAAACACAAGCGTGAGTTCATCACTCAGCAAGTATATTACAATGGTACACAAGAACAATTACATGGCTACAACAACTCATATTATGTCTATCATCTCATTCATGATCACATATCAATAACATCATCATTATGTATGCAATGCGATGCGATGCTCATGTCTCCTTGGAAACTCATACCGGTATGGTTGAGTACACACCCGTCGGTGTGCACCCTCTCCCCCCTTTCATCCCGAAGATGGAGGGTGCCTACTACTCGCTTCCGTTCACCGCGGTGAATGGAATCACGATGTAGGACTTACTCATTGGCTCTCCGGATTAGTCATAACTTTCTCACCGACCTTCCTCCGACTAGTTATGACTTTCTCACCGCCCGGGCCATGTAACATGCCATGTATGCAAACATGCCAACATCATAAATAACTTGTACACTAACACATGGTATCATAACATAATAAACATATTCATCACATCATTGGCAATCATTAAGGCATGGCATGTGAACATATCATGTATTCAAATTCAATCCCAACCAATCTAGCAACTACAAACCGCTACCCATTCCAACACACTTGCCTCAACCACGGGCGACGGATTGGAGAGGAGTAGAAGGCACTCCCGGGGTCACACCACCTGCACATAGGTACCACACACTCACAATCATGTCCACAAAACAGTAAGCAATCGCACTTCTACCCCGACATCGCAAACTATTCGCTAAACCCAAAAACAGAGGTTCTGTCCCATCAGGACAGCAGCCTTCTAAAAGGCATAACTCGGGTTCTAAGACTCCAAATCAATTAAACGAGTACATCCTCGCGTAGCTTAGGAATTTCCTAACTTTTTCTAAGTATACGGAAAGACTGATTCGGACTCTAAAGTTGTTTAATCTACAAAATACCGTGATCTGTTCCAATCACATCACAGATTTTAATACGTTCGGTAAAACGAGCATAACTTTCAAACGGCTGGACGGAATTGGACATTCTTTAACAGGCGTACGACCAAATTCTAGATTTCATCTAATTATCTACAACTTCTGCAACAGGCGTACGACCAAATTCCGATTCTAAATTGGCGAAAACCCAAGCCCTAGGTCGACTGCTCATGCTGCCCGAAACAGAGAACGTGGCAACTTCTAGATTTCATCTAATCTACTCAATTCCAGCACCACCAATTGATTTAAAAACATGATAATAAGCCTTAGAACAGATCATAGACCAACCCCAAGGATTCCCATGGCCATACCTTCGCCCGACGCACGAAAACCCAACGGATCTCCTCCCGGTTCGCGCGATCTCCTTCCTCGCTCCAAATCCACCGGATCTCCTCGTCGCGGAGCGCTCCAATGGATGGATCTTCGAGTTGGCGAGGTGGAGAACTCCCCTAGGGGAAGCAAGGGAGGTGGAGAGGTGGTGGCGCAATGGGGAGCAAGGGGGAGGTGGGGGTGCATGCAAGGGAGAGGGGGAGGTGGGGGGTGGCGGCTAGGGCATGGAGGGAGAGGAGGGGGGCACACAAAGAGAGGTGGGGCGCATGCAAGGGAAGGGGGCTCCTTTTACCAGCCCAAACTGGTCTCCTACTCCTAAAAGGACTCAAAGTCTCCCCCACCAAGGCCCATGACCCTTTCCCCTAGGCCCAAACTCCCCCGGAAAGGCCCAAATCCTCGGAAACGGCCCGAAAACGCAAATAAACCTCATATCGTAGGGTATTAACCGTAATTCCACATTTTATAATGTTTTTGACCTCAATATTCACATTTTATAATGTTACGACACTCCGTGGTGTCACAACTAGTATCACTGAATACACAATCGTCGATGTCGCACTCTCTCTTACACTCCATCCCATGGAGGTGCCTACGGAACTAGGTTTTTCATGCTACACCATGTAGGTCATAGAGACTCAAGTATGTCACCTCTTTCCACCATGAATGTATATATGCAAATGACATGAGTTATTAACATACTACGTCATCTTCATTATTCTCATTATCATAACATATCATCTTTCATAATAAATGAAAGGTACTATGTAAATCATCATAATAGCAAGTTTTTAATTAGAACAATAAGATTGAACCATTCATGTCATCATTCTACCATGCACTTGTCTTTTTACCTATGATGGATGGAATTGCGTGGGGTTGAACCCAAACCGTAGTCACACCTCCTATAGTAGGTAAACCCGTATCCAAATCATGCTATAATGTTACAAGCATCAAACGTAATAACATCACACTTACACACAACCCTGGGCTTAACTTTCTTCCTCGCTTAGCAGTTTACCCATTACTGTCCCGATGGTCGGAAGGCTATAACTCCTAGCTTAGGAGCCCAAACAAATGAAACCATTTGTTTTCTAAAAACTACAGAAAATTACCTACAATTTTCTAGTTATCCGTATTTTCTACTTAATTAATTTAACCCCTAATTTCCAGCCTTGAAGACTGATCTGTTGTCTTTACTTGACAGCAGACTTTTCAATTTCATAAAATTTTTATACAACTCTAAACATAGTGAACCATATCATATCTGGAATCTAGGGAAAATTATCTAGCTTTCTCTTGTAATGAACATAATTTAATTCATCCATTAACAATCCCTAATCAGTAGATTACCACAACTATTCTCAGCAGCGACCGATTTCTGGATAGCAGGCTTCTATATGCCATAACTTTCAAACTACTCTAGATTTTATGTTCTTATGATTTAATTAAACGTTATACAATAATCTACATTTTTATAATGTTTACAAGACAAAAAAACTGACCATACCCCAAAAATCACTCCAAAAATAGAAACCACTATTAAATGAGTACTAGTCAGTCCCAAACTCCATTACGATGCTCTCCAACTTTCGCATCCATATGAATATAACATCGCTCCACTAGAACAATAACACAAACAACAACAATCTAGTGCTTATGATTGCGTCCCGAACGTGTTGTGCATTTCAATAGAATATGAAAAAGGGTGATACATGTAACACCCCGGCACCCACGTGCCCTGAATGTTACACCCTCAAGCAAAGCAACATAGGGAAATAAGAGAAAACATCAAACTACCTAAACATGCTAGTAGGTTGTCGAACTAATCAAAAATTTTGGCAGCACCTTTCCTAAAACCTGGACATCCACTCCGCAGACAAAAGACAATATATAATATAATGACAATGTCAGTTAAGCACAACATAGGGTCATGGTATCAATCAACCATCATGACCCAACTAAGCACAAACATTAAGCATAAACGACTAAACGAGGCATCCAAAAGGCGATCACAACGCACAATAAGGCAAACTGCAATTATAAACATCACAACTAGGGATTTAGAACATTAGAACAACAAGCCATCATCATCTACTTACAATCTAACTACTCAAAAGCAAGTTTCTACCAATAACACATAACCAAAAGTGGAGTCATTGCACAAATCTAACTACAGAACCGCGCTTCACAAGCGGTTCGAAATGAGTGAAATCATGTGCTGAAAAATTGGCATTGAACTGAATTTGCAAATGTGTTGGTGCTTGGGCATGTGCCGGACCAAATTTCAAAAACAGTAAGTTTCCCATCTGCGCCGAACCAAAATTTTGGTCCGCCGTGAATGTGTATTTGGGACATTTGCGCCTGACTAAGCTTTAACAAAAATAGTAAGTTTTTACATTGACGCCGGACCAAATTTCCTTTTGCGCCGGACCAAACTAGAGTTCACTTTTCATCTGCGCCGGACCAAAATTTTGGTCCGTGGTGAACGGGTTTGTGAGGCTTGTTTTTGCATGGTCGCTGGACCAAAATTTTGGTCCGTCGTGAACGAGTTTTTGAGCCTTGGTGCCGGATCAACTCCTTACAAAAAAACAGAAAGTTTTCTATTTATGCTGTACCAAATTTCTTTTGGTCCGCCGTGAACATTGTTTTGAACGTTTTTGCGCTAGATCAATTTGATTTGTAACCGAGACATTCGCGTGTACGTCGGACCATGTTTTTGGTCCGTCGTGAGCTGCGCCGGACCAATGTTTGGTCCGGCGTGAATGGTTTTTGCTCGAGGTTGATTTTTGTGATTTTGAAAATTGTTTTGGTGATTGATCTGAGGTTATGAAGTTTGTTTGAATTTCATAATGCATGTTTTGATGTTATGCAATGCTCATGTGAGTAGTTGCATGGATTAATGTTGAGTCAAGTCGCTGACTTGTGCTCGGAGAATTTTGTGTTTGTTCATGTGCAGGTATTGCTCGAAGGCGAACGTGGTCAATGACGGGACCGTAACTAGGTTCATGGAAGAACTGAGGTTCGTGACTAGGTTCAGGGAGGAATCGAGGTCTTGGCGGTCAAGGATTTCATGCGGGATGTTCGGGCTAAGAGAATGGTGCACATGAAGAATGGTTAGTCACGTGAGTATGGCATGGTGGCCATACGCATGCAAGAGTTGTTAGTCACGTGAGTATGGCTGGGTTGCCATACGCGTGCAAGAGTTGTATTTGGCAAGGTTGGGCCAAGTGGAGTTGTGTTGAATACATACTGCTTCTAGGATTAGGAGTGGGACTCCTTCTAGGATTAGTAGTAGGAATTTTATTGAGGACTCCTTGTGTTTTGCTCCTTTAAATAGGAGGGGTTGTCTCCTGTTGAAGGGCATCAATTAGAGTTGGACGCATTGAGAGCCTTGTTTAGGGTTTGTACTCTTTTTATGGGAGTACTTTATACAAAATGAAATAAAGATCAATTCTTCTAGATCCTTGCGTGCTACAGTAACCACATTGCTACAGTGTTTCCAGTTTTGGTTCTTGTTTGCATGCTTGTTCTAATTTTAGATTGGTTTTTGTTCCTTGAGTTTCATCTTGAGTTGATCCATCAAAAAAATTTCTACGGTATTGATTTAGAGTTCCTCAAAGTTTAGTTGATTAATCTTTTGTCATTCTTGATTAATCTTGAAGTTTTGGTTAGATTGATTCTCGTCAAGTTCTGTTACAGCTTGTTTGTGAGGTTCATAAGTTTTCATCCGTAAGTCTGATGGAGCTGATTCTTTTTGGGTTCGATTCGTATTGGAATCTAGTTTCTTGTGTCCAACTTTCAGATCGATCCGACGGTTGGATCTCCAAAAATTCGTGGTTTACCGAACCTCTGTTAATCTATTTTTATCAAATACAAGGCAATTATTTGGTTCCGTTTTGGGGTGAATTTTTAATAGATCAAAATTTTGATTTTAGCTTCCACACAATCATTCACCCCCCTTTGATTGCTATATTCGTATACTTCGATCCTACAAGTGGTATCATAGCCAGGTTTTTCTAATCTATCTTAACCGGTGATTAGATTAATGGATCGTTATACAGCAAAACAATGTGTGTTCGATGGTGTTGATTTTTGGTTTTGGAAGGCCAAGATGGAGGCATTCATCCAACCTCAAGGCTTCGCGATTTGGGAGAAGGTCTACAAGCCATATGAAGTTCCTGAGAATGACAACGTCAACGACGCTAATCGCGCACATGTTGAAGCAAACAGCAAGGCGCGCAACTTGATCATCCAAAGCTTGGGACACAATGACTTTGACCGTGTGATCCATCTCAAATCCGCATATGAGGTATGGAAATCTCTTTGTGATTACCATGAGGGTTCTAACACTATCAAAGAGGTTCGGCAAGATCTTTACAAAAAGGAATACATGTGATTTGAGATGAAGCCTGGTGAGTCGCTAGATGATTTCTTTGCAAGCTTTAATAAAATTCTTAGCAATTTGCGTGCTGTTGGAGTTAGCTTTGATGCTACTGCTAATGCTACACAATTGCTTGGTGCATTAGACATGTCTATTTGGGAGATGAAAGTAACATCCATTAGAGAATCAACTATCATGAGTACACTTACTTTAGATGTTCTTTATTCTAAGTTGAAAACTCATGAGTTGGATGTTCTTGCCAGGAAGGGTAATGTTAAATCAATTGCTTTGATATCTAGTCCTAACATGTCAAATGCAAATTCTTCTTCTAGCTTTGCTTTGTTCTCCTTGTCTTCACTAACCGATGAACAGATTGAATATTTTCCTGAGGAAGATATGGCACTACTCTGTTCTCGCTTTAACAAAGCTTTGCAGAATGTGAGAATGAGTAAAACAGGTGGTCCTCCAAGGTGCTATGAGTGTAGTGATCTCAATCACATGCGTTCAAATTGTCCTACGCTTGTAGGAAAAGCATCAAAGGAGGAGAAGGACAATAGAAAAGAGAAAAACAAGTTCTTTTCAAGCGATAGAAAAAAGAAGAACTTCATCAACAGTAAGGTTGTCCACTGAGTTCTTGCCGCTCTTGAACAAGTCAATTTGAGCGATGTGGATTCGGAGAGCAGCGAGGACGATGCAACTCCAATCAAGCATGATTTGATGGGGTTGTGTCTCATGGCAAGCAGTAAGGACAACTTTATCGAGGATGACCATGGCAGCGACTTCAATGAGGTAGATCCTTCTTATGATGAATTAGCAAATGCTGTTGCCCGTCTTGGAAAATTGCTTGACAAACGTGATAGAAAAATTAAGAAACATGATATTCTTGTGGAGTCATTGAATGCTGAAATTGCTAGACTTAAAACTTTGATTCCTAATGATAATGCTTGCAAATCATGTGACTTAATTTACAATGAGCTCACCTTGCTTAGGAAAGAACATGCTCTTCTAATACATCTAAATGAGAAAAATGAGAAACATGTTAAAAATGCTAGCTGTTCCACTGGTGAATTGCATGGTTCAACTTCTTCTTCTAAATGCTCAAATCTAGAATTGAAGTTAAAATATGCAAATGCTAGGGTTTCTCAAATGACTGATAATCTGCTCACACATGAGGTTCTTTCAAGCTCTACTTGTCGTAAGCAAAAAGGGAAGGTTGATATTCCTTGCAACAATTATTTAACTCTTGCTAAGAAAGTTGAGTACTTGCAAAGTTCTTTGGAACGATTCACTAATGGTAAGAAAAATTTGAACATAATTTTGGATAAATCAAAGGTTTGCTCAAATAAAAAGGGTTTAGGTTTTGATCTTCATGCTTCATTTGAAACCAAACCTCGCACTGTTGTTCATGCTCCTTGAAATGACAAAATTGAGATTCTTAATTACCCTAAAAAGATTGCTTTTAAATCTCCTGGTTTTCTTTCTTCTACTATGATGAATGCAAAATGTGCTTCTACTGTTAAAACCAAACATCATGTCAAGTACACTTGTTGTGACACTACGGATTGTCGTGATATTATAAAATATGAAATTGGAAATTAAAACTTTACGGTATGGGGTTTAATCACGTTTTCAGGCCGTTTTAGGGAGTTTGGGCCTTTCCGGGATGATTTGAGCCTTAGGGGGGACCCCACATGGGCCAAAAGTGAAGTTTTCCATCCCATGTGGGGGAGGGGGGCAAACTCGTGCCATGCACCCCCTTGTGCCCTAGCCGCTCCCCTTTCCCTCTCCCTCTCCCTCTTCCTCCCCCTCAAGCCACCACCCCCTTTGGCGCCTCCCCACCCCATGCGCCACTCCCTCCCTCTCCTCCACCCCCCTAGCCGGCCTAGGAGAGATCCCCACCTCTCCACCCAACTGTCATCACCGTTGGGAGGCTCCGCTACGTGGAGATCCGGCAGAATCGGCGCGGGGAAGGAGATCGGGGGAACCGGGTGTAACACCCCGGCATTTAATATGCCTGAATGTTACCAAACATAGACTAAGCAACCTCTAAATACCACAAATACAAGTAAATTATAGCAAAGGCACAAATGCTAAAAACCAAAATTTCGGCAACATCTCCTTTGTTTTAACATGAATTGGAGGAACAACAATAGCATAGCAATATATGGAAATGTAAGAGGCATCTAAAATAGCAATAATTAAAGGCATGACAGCAATATAAGGCCAAGTCCAAACATTCAATGTCTCCATGAGCCAAACGAACAATAAGACTCTCATAACACCAAACTAAACCATAAATCAATAAATATCACACTTAATTATTATCAAGACACAATTGAGTGAATTGTGGGGACAAATGAGTGAAGCTACGTGTAGAGGTGTGACTATTCCCCTTCCCTCATGCCGGTCTCATGGTACCTAAAACAACAAGAAAGCACAAGCGTGAGTTCAACACTCATCAAGTATATTGCAATGGTACAAAAATCAATTACATGGCTACAACAACTCACACCATGTCTATCATCTCATTCATGATCACATATCAATATCATCATCATTATGTATGCAATGCGATGCGATGCTCATGTATCCTTCGAAACTCATACCGGTATGGTTGAGTACACACCCGTCGATGTGCACCCTCACCCCCCTTCCATCCCGAAGATGGAGGGTGCCTACTCCTCGCTTCCATACACCGCGGTGGATGGAATCACGATGTAGGACTTACTCATTGGCTCTCCGGAATAGTCATAACTTTCTCACCGACCTTCCCCGGACTAGTTATGACTTTCTCACCGCCCGGGCCATGTATCATGTCATGGTATTCAAACATGCCAACATCATAAATCACTTGTACATTAACACATGGCATCATAACATAGTAAGCATATTCATCATATCATTGGCAATCATTAAAGCATAGCATGTGAATATATCATATATTAAATTTCAATCTCAACCGATCTAGCAAATTATAACCCGCTACCCATTCCAATACACTTGCCTCAACCACGGGCGACGGATTGGCGAGAAGTAGAAGGCACTCCCGGGGTCACACCACCTGCACATAGGGACCACACACTCACAATCATGTCCACAAAACAGTAAGCAAACCCTCTTCTACCCCGACATCGCAAACTGCTCGCTAAACCCAAAAACAGAGGTTCTGTCCCGTCGGGACAGCAGACTTCCAAAAGGCATAACTAGGGTTCTAAAACTCCGAATCAATTAAACGAGTACATCCACGCGTAGCTTAGGAAATTTCCTAACTTGTTCTAAGTATATGTAAAGACTGATTCGGACTCTAAAGTGGTTTAATCTACAGAATACCGTGATCTGTTCCAATCACGTCACAGATTTTAATACGTTCGGTAAAACGAGCATAACTTCCAAACGGCACGGCGGAATTGGACGTTCTTTATACCCACTGAAAGTTATTGAAGTTACCTACAACTTCTTCAACAGGAGGCCGACCAAATTCCGAATCTAAATTGGCGAAAACCCAAACCCTAGGTCGACTGCTCATGCTGCCCGAAACAGAGAACGTGGCAACTTCTAGATTTCATCTAATCTACTCAATTCCAGCACCACCAATTGATCTAAAAACATGATATTGACCCTTAGAACAGATCCTAGACCAACCCCAAAGATCTCCGTGGCCATACCTTCGCCCGACGACCGAAAACCCAACGGATCTCCTCCCGGTTCGTGCGATCTCCTTCCTCGCTCCAAATCCACCGGATCTCCTCGTCGCGGAGCGCTCAAACAGATGGATCTTTGGGTTGGTGAGGTGTAGAACTCCCCTAGGGGCAGCAAGGGAGGTGGAGAGGTGGTGGAGAGGTGGTGGCGCAATGGGGAGCAAGGGGGGGCGGCGCAAGCAAGGGAGAGGGGGAAAGTGGGGGTGGCTGCTAGGGCATGGAGGTGGGGGCGCAACCAGTAGGGGGAGGCACAATATGGGCTGAGGAAGGCCCCCAACCTGGTATCCTACTCCCAAAAGGACTCAAACTCTTCCCCACCAAGGCCCACGACCCTTTCCCCTAGGCCCAAACTCCCCCGGAAAGGCCCAAATCCCCGGAAACGGCCCGGAAACACAAAGAAACCTTATACCGTATGGTTTCAACCTCCAATTCCATATTTCATAATGTTTTTGACCTCAAAATTCACCTTATATAAGGTTACAACACTCCGTGGTGTCACACCGGGAGGAGAAAAGTCGCCGTTCGTCGGTTCATCGTTCGTCGGTTGAAGGTATGGCTAGGGGTAATCCTTGGGGATGAACTAGGTGCTGTGCTAGAGAGTGTTTTTGGTACTTTTAGATTGAAAAGTGGTGCTGCAATTAGATGGAATTAGTGAAAACTAGAGTTTGCTTAGCGTTCTGTTTCGGGCAGATTGGGCACTCGACCTAGGGTTTGAGTTTTCGCAATTTTAGAGTCGGAATTTGGACGGCCGCCTGTTGAGTAAGTTGTAGATAACTTCAATACCTATAATTGGCAGCTAGAATGTCCAATTCCGCCCAGCCGTTTGAAATTTATGGTCGTTTTACCGAACGTGTTCAAAACTGTGACGTGATTGGGATAGATCGTGTTGATCTATAGATTGGGCAATTTTAGAAGCCGAATCAGCTTTTACCAATACTTAGAAAAAGCTAGGAAATTTCCTAAGCTTTGCGATGATGTACTCGTTTACTCAATTTCGTGTCTTAGAATGCAAGTTATGATTGTTAGAATCCTGCTGTCCCAACGGACAGATTGGTCTGTTTTTCAGGTTTTCGGGGTTTCGGGTAGAATCGTTGTGTTCTAAGTTTTGTACTTGCTTGGGTGGTATGATATTGAGTGGAAAATATGTATGTGCAGGTGGTGTGACCCCAGGGGTGCCCTCATCCTCTCGCCAATCCGTCGCCCGTGGTTAAGACAAGTGTATTGTAGTGGTTGCGGCTTATGGAGCCGTAATGTTTGATAATGAGGTGGTTTACACATGTTTTATGATATGATGCCATAATTGATGTTTGGCTATGACATGATGAACATGATTTCATATTGGTCATGATTTCGTTGTATTAAATGTTTATGCCAATCTTTACATGTTTATGTCATATGTGCATTCATAATGGAAGAGGCGTCCCATGCTGATGCGAGCCTCTGTGTTCACATGTAGTTAACACGAAAGACCTACCTCGTAGTCCCATCCACGGTTGTGCATGGGAGCGAGTCAGTAAGAGTAGGCACCCTCCATCTACGGGATGGAAGGGGAAAGGGGGTGTACGCCGACGGGTGTGCACTCGGCAATATCGGTATGTGCTTCAAAGAGATATGTGCATTGCATTGCATGAATGAAGTGGTTTATGAAATGATTATGATGTTCTATGAGATGCATATGAAGATGCTATTTGAGATGTCTATGATGATGTTATATGAGCATAAATGAAGTTCATGAGTTGATCCTCAGGATATGTGAATGGCATTAAGTATGTATGTGAATGGTTATTGTTTTTGTACCATTGCAATACACTTCGCTGAGTGTTGAACTCACGCTTGTGTTTTTATAATGTTTTTTAGGTACCATGAAATCGGCATGCGGGAAAGGGAGCTAGTCACACGTCATCACTTAGCATCACACATTTAAACAATGACATGTTCCTTCCTTTAATTGTGATGGTTAATTCATTGAACTAAATTGTGGTTTTGATGCTTCGTTGGTCGTCATGAGTAAGTTATTAGTCCATATTTGACATGTGATGGATAGGCTTAAATTCCTGATTGTCAATTGTTATTGCTATTTTAGATGTTTCGTATCATGCTATATCTTGTCTTAATATTGTTGTTGCTGCATTTAATGGAAAAACAAAGGAGATACTGCCGAAATTTTCGGTTTTAGCATTTGCACCTTTGCTATAATTTATCTTTAATTATGGTATTTAAATGCTTTTTCTATCATGTTTGGTAACATTCAGGCATACTAGATGCTGGGGTGTTAAAGTTGGTATCAGAGCGGGCTTTAGGTCCGTGGAATGTGAATGTAGCAAATTACTCTAGAGTAAACTAAAATGTTGACTTGGAAAAAGTAGAAACATGGCATAGTTTACTTGTTAAAATTTGGCCTTAGGGCAATAACCTTAAAATCTCAAATAGTCTTGTTAACTAATTTAAAACTTGACACACTCTGATGCACAGTAGGAAGGGTATGGGTATCAATGCTATTTGCTTAAATATTGTATTTATGCTTTGATGTTAAATGCTGCATTTTGATGATGTATAATGCTATCTTTATGATAGATTTGATTGAGTTGCTATATTTGTGATGAAGTGGGGTTGTGGTGCCGAAGGGTTTCGGTCACCTCTTTTTGTTCATAGTAAGGGTGTGGTTTGATGGTGTGGCCGGTTAACGCCATCACCGAAGAATTATTAACCCCTATAGGAGAAGAGTGCTTATCCTTTCTGTCATAGACCGGGTAGTTGGCTGGAGTTGATTAGAAAAGTTGATGGTGGATCCTTTTGGATTTCTTTTACCGTTTTGACGATCGGTGATGTTGGTTTTCTTGGTTTTAGTTGATTGAAATCAAAAGAAAAGTGTGTGGGTATTGGATTCTCGCACATTGTTTCGTAGGCGGTTTGTGGTTTTGTCTTCCTTGGTTGAAGACGAAGAAGAAGAGTTGTGTGTTGCGCGTCTTTTGGGCGCAATTTTTGTTTTGACACCCGGTTTTGTTGGTAATGGTGGACTGTCTTGGGGAGGAAACATGTGTGGTTGTTGTTCTCCCTATCTAAGAATGTGTTGAAGTTTCTCCTTGTGCAGACCTTAAGTTGGGTGGCGTTAAGTTTGAATCTTTATCGGAAAAGATTTGGTGGAACATTTGTTTTTTCCTGGTGCCTCCATCATCCTTCTTGGAAGTATAGTTTTGAGGTTTCTTGAAGAGTTTTGGGCTATCAAAGTTGGAAATTTGAGAGTTGAGCTCTCCTGCATTTCTGTTGGAGTGTTTTTTTCTTCCTTGCCTGGAAAGGAGAAATTGTTATATGGTGTTCGTTCTTGTTCCTGAGCTGTGGTTATCTTTAAAGTTGGGTTGCATCCTGTTTGTCAAGAGTTCGTGACCCATGAAGGTGTTTAAAAAGTTTTTGTGTTCGTGCTATGTAGTATGTAATAATGTGGTTTACGGAATAACATATTTCTAAGTTAATCTGTGAGTTGAATCGATTCAATGTGATTGTATCTTTAGCTTGAGGATAAATAGACTACTAGTGTTGTAGTTTGCTCTATAGTGAGAATGGTTAAATGTGTTAATGTTTCGGCTCAGAATATGTTGCTTTGCTTTAAAAGTGCCTATGACGCCCTATAATATTTAAAGTTTTAAACCCTGATGCATAGTTAGAACATTAAGATGATGTAAACTACTGATATTGTTAAAGAAACCTTACTGGTTGTTTAAAGATGTTCTAATTTAACGTGTTAGTAGATAAATTTAATCATGCTGGCTTGTGACCTTAACTTGGAAGTTGATTAGAGTTGCTATTTATGTTGTTGCAAACTATTAGTATATTTGGAAGTATGCATAAGTGTTCCTATAATGCTAGTACCGATGTCAATTGGGAAAATATAGGTTTTGCTGTTGTTTCAAGAACATTGTGCTGGTCTAACTTATTAAATTTATTATAATAGTTGGAGTATGTTGTGTAATGACAATTTGTTAAGATATATGGATAGAGTAACTAAAAACAATACAGTTGCTTTTATGATTATGCCCATTTGTGATAGTGATGACTTAGTAGTGGTGGTAATTGTGTATACTACTTGTTGGAAACCATTGTTAAAATGAAAGTTATTGTAACATGTTGTGATGGAGTGAACCATGGATAATTAACATGATGTAGAATTTTATCCTTAGTGAATGTATATCTTAGAATGTCGGGACCCCGAATTTGCAAATCCGGACCCTCTGTGTATTCAGCACTAGTCCAGGAACGCGCTAGTGCACACAGTCTTTAACATCGGTAAATATCACAATCATACCAATCGATATTATCAAAGTACTTTATTTAAATAACCAAACTGGTTACTCGACCTTATGGTCAAGTTACAAATGTATGCCTCGCAAGGCGAAACTTATTAAAAGAGAAATAATAGCAGCGGAAAAATCAAATAACTTCGTGGCGCCATCCAGTATACCACAGGCAACTGACTGGGCTCGCTTCCCTAAGTAGACGGATCCTCTTGGAGTTCCTCCTCCAAAGCTGGCGTAGTCTCCTCTTCAACTGATGTTGTGTTGAGGCAAGGGTGAGTACTTGGTACTCAGCAAGTCATGCACAGAATGCAAGCTAATATACTATATGCATGGCTTGGTACAAAGGAATAGCTCAAGGTATATTTGCAGTAAACAACATTTGACAAGTAATATAAGTAGATTCGAAAGCAGTAGAAATAAGTAAAGCATAAATAACTTTTCAAGAAGTTTAGTAAACATTTCCCCATCCTAAACCACTTTTCCATCATCTTCATTATCAAACCAACCCAACCTTTCAAACCAAATTATTTTTGAGAACCCTTGACTGTAATTCCCGAGCGATGTCCAATACCGCGGACACGGCTATCCGAATAGATTCTATACTCTGCAGAGGTTATGCACTTTACCCACAAGATACAGTCAAACACCACAAAGGCGAGTTCCCGTAACAAAGTCTTTCGGAAACTTCTAACAATACAAGTGGTCCTCCCCGGTTATTGCGCACTAACCCTTCCCTTAGCTAAGGCGAAGTCTAGGCCAATCAACCGTTAGATGGGTACCTGGCCTCACCCAGACGCTCCCGCACAACTTACACAAAGGGTGTAGTTGACCTCCTGAGGCCCCACAGTAATGCGTTATTAGCGACTTAGTCAACTAGGTCCGTCCCATTACGTACATGTGGTTGCACGTTAGACCCAGTTCAAAGGCTTGCAAGGTTAAGTCCTTAGGGTGACCAGGGCAAGACTACCCAAAATCAAAACAACACTCCCAATGCCACAACTGCCCACCTGATTACTCTTTGCCACATGCCCTGGTCGAAAATCATTTATCAAACCCCGCTTGATTACCATGCACCACGTGCCATCAACATCACATGATACTTTTCCAAAACAGGTTCAATATATCATTAAGTCAATATTAACATTTGATTATCCAAAATCATGTTATGAGCACGAAAGGGTCTAAGCAAAGATACTACAACGGTCTAAACCCAGGTTGGCAATTTAATAATGTCCAACTAGTAATCCACAACTAGGGTGACAAGGGTCATGGCACATACTTAAATAATCAAGGTGTCATACAAAGAAATTGGTACTTATCTAACCCCCATGTTTAAACCAAGTATTTTTCTAATTGAACTAGCATGCAATAGTTTAAATCAAAATAGATTTCAAATAGGATCAACATGGTCAAAGCACAACTTGCCTTCAAAAGTACTTGCTCTTGGTCTTGAGTTGGATCCTGAGTCAATACTTCTCCTTCGAATCCTTCCCAAGACTTCAACGTCTACTCGTAAAGCGTGCAAATAGCAAATACACGAATAAACAATAGGCAAAAAAGTGTCCAAACATCCAAATAAAATCCATAAACAGAAAGAACATAATTTTATGGATTTTTAGAAACTGGAATCAAAATTTGGAGTTAAGACGTTAAAAGTTATGATTATTTAAAGTTTAAATAATCATTTAAATAATTTTGCAGAGAAAAACTTTAGTCCAAAAATTAAATAAAATTTATATTTAAGTAGATCTCATTTTTATACAAATTTATAAATTTGAATCACTCAAATCGGAGTTGAAAGCATAAAAGTTATAAGCGTTTGAAGTTTGAATCTAAATTTGAATCAATATTTCGAATTAATAAATCATTTCTTTTCTAAATTAATTATTGCGTCATCATGGACACGTGGCAGCCTCTCGATTGGTTGGTCGACGTCACCGGTCCATGGACTTGGTCCACGCTTGGCTTGGGTCCACCAGTGGACTCGGTCCACGACTCACGTGTCGGCCGACATGTGGGACCACTGATGACGTCATGGGTGACGTCAGCGCTTGGCTGGGTCAGCCACTGACATGCGGGCCCTCGGACACGCGGGCGGGCGCGTGTCGGCGTCCTGCGCATCTTGGCGTGGGCCAGCTGACCGCGTCGGTCCAACTTCCCGACACGTGGCGCAATCTCGACCGTTGATTTGAAATTCAACGACCACGATTAGATCCAGGGTTAACGCGTTGAATCTACTCGATGATCGTGGGCCGTTCGATCTAGATCGGACGGTCCAGATCTAATCCTATAATAATCACCACTACGGCACGTGGCGATTGTGAACCGTTGGATCTTGATCCAACGGTCCAGATCTAATCGGGTTTGGAACACGTGAACTCACCTCAACCGCACGATCAAGATCGGACGGTCCACAAAGCTCGCGAGGGCGATGGCGACGCGGCGGAGCTGCAGCCACCGGAGACGGAGACGACGACAATCCCGACGGCGCTCCGGGGTCGTTCCGGCGAAGTGAGTGGTCTCTTCGTGCGCTGGCCGGGGTTCCGGTTCGGGCTCCTTCTACGGAAGACAACGGACGGCGGCGAGAAAGCAAAATCATGGCGGTCACCTCCTCCAACTACGGCGAGCTCGCCACGGCAAACAAGCGGCTCAGCGAGATGGCTCGAGGAAAGCAGTGCGCAAGGATGAGGGCAACCTCGGGCGTGACTGGGCTTTAAATAGCCTCGGCGTCCGTGCCCGAGACGAAAACCTAATTCTACACGGCGGCGGGCGCGGCGGAGGAGTCCGGCTCGGACTCGGTGGGGACGATGACGCTCAGCCATCCACGTGGCACGATCAACGGCCACGATCGCACGGGCGCGATCGGATCCGGGCCGGATACGGCTCGAACCGGTACGGGCGGATCTCAGCCGTTGGATCTTGATCCAACGGTTGGGATTGATTAGGGTTTTGAGCTGGTTTGATCGAATCAACTGGCTCGGGTCGGACTCGAGTCCGACTCGGTCGGATGAACAGTACTCGATCCGAGTTGAATTTCCAGCGATTTAATATTTAAAATAATTCCCAGTAATTCATTTAATTCATTAAAAATAGCAAATGACTCAGAAAAATTCCAGAAAAATTCTGGAAAATACTTTGGATCATTTTGGACTCAAATAAAATATTTCGAACAAAATTTTATTTGCAAAATTAAATTCTTTAATTATTTCAAAATGGAATAAATTCAAATAAATTCCAAATAAATCCAAATAAATTCCAGAAAATTCCAAAAATTCACCAAAGTGCCAAATCACACATGAATTTAAGAAAAGCAAAATTTTGGGGTGTTACAAACCTCCCCCCTTAATAGAATCTCGTCCCCGAGATTCAGGGCTTACTAAAGGAATAGGTTTGGAAACTCTTTCTTCAAATCCTCTTCGCGCTCCCAAGTCGCTTCGCTCTCTGCATGGTTGCTCCACTGAACTCTACAGAAACGGTTTGACTTATTTCTAGTTTCTCGATCCATTGTGTCTAGAATCCTAACGGATGCTCCTTATAAGTCAAATCCTCTTGCAACTCAATTGACTCTAGCGGTGTCTGCTCCTCAGAACTCGGAGACACTTCTTCAATCGGGACACATGGAATACATCATGCACTCCACCTTAACGATCGTGGCAACTCCGGTGGTAAGCAACTTCGCCTCTGCGACTCAAAATCTTAAATGGTCCAACATAACGGGTGCGAGTTTCCCTCCGCATGGAACCTCTTAACTCCCCGAGGCGTAACTCGAGGTAAACAAAGTCTTACGGTTCAAAACTCAAGTCTCGGCGACGATTGTCAAGATAACTCTTTTGTCGAGATTGGGCTATCTTCAACCTTTCCCTAATCATAGCGACCGCTTCTTCACCTCTTGAAGAATATCAGGCCCAAAGATACGGCGCTCGCGGTCTCATTCCAATTCAATGGCGTCAGGCGAGTCGACCATACAAAGGCCTCAAAAGGTGACATCTGTAAACTAGCCTGATAACTATTGTTGTAACTGAACTCGGCATACGGTAAACTCTTATCCCAAGAAGTAGCATAAGCTAATGCACAAGCTCTCAACATATCCTCCGGAATCTGGTTGACTCTTTCGGTCTGTCCATCCGTCTGTGGATGATAAGGTATCTTGAAGTTCAAACGGGTTCCCATGGCTTCATGCAACTTATTCCAAAACCTTGAGGTAAATTGGGTACCTCGTCTGATACAATCCTCTTTGGCACTCCGTGCAAACAGACAATCTCGATCATGTACAATTACGCTAATTTATCTCCCGAGTAAGTGGTCTTCACGGGGATAAAATGGGCTACTTTAGTCAAGCGATCCACTATAACCCATATGGAGTCATAACCTCCTTGAGTCTTCGGCAAACCGGTAATGAAATCCATTCCGATTTCCTCCCACTTCCACTCAGGTATTTTCAGCGGTTGTAGCAATCCTGCTGGTCTCTGATGCATTGCCTTGACTCTCGGGCATCCGCCGCACAATGCAACATGCTCGGCAACTTCACGTTTCATACTCGGCCACTGAATCTCTCCTTGAGATCCTGATACATCTTGGCGCTTCGGGATGAATTGAGTACTTGGAGTCATGGGCTTCTTCCAGAATCAGTTGCTTTAACTCCTTCTTGTTAGGCACACAAATGCGATCCTTCATCCACAACGTGCCTTGCTCATCCAACTTGAAGTCCTCTGCCTTGCCTTCCTCCTTGATGGACTTAATCCTGCGGATCTTGTCATCATCATACATCCTTCTCGGATCTGATCCTCTAGGGTAGGCTTTACTTCTAATGCGGCCAAGAATCCGCTAGGTACTACCTCAATCTTCATTTTCTGGAAATCCTCACATAACTCATCCTGACTTGTGGCTAGCAACGTACCCACGGTATGGCTTTTCCGACTCAGGGCATCGGCTACTACGTTGGCCTTCCCGGGATGGTAATGGATTCCAACATTATAGTCTTTGATCAACTCTAACCATCTCCTCTGCCTCATATTCAGATCCGACTGGGTGAATATGCACTTAAGGCTCTTATGATCCGTATACACTTCACATCTGTTTCCAACCAGATAATGACGCCTTATCTTCAAGGCATGCACTACGGCAGCTAACTCTAGGTCATGTGTCGGATAATTTTCCTCATGCGGCCTCAACTGCCTTGATGCATAAGCGACGACCTTTCCATTCTGCATCAGCACACATCCAAGTCCTTGGCGCGATGCGTCACAATAAATATCGAAGCTTTGAGCAACATCCGGTAGAACTAACACCGGTGCTGATGTCAATCGCTTCTTGACCACGAAATCCTTTCTCACATTCTGGCGTCCATGCAAACTTCTTTTCCTTCTTCAAAGCCATTGCGTAAGAGGTTTCGCAATTGTCGAGAAGCCTTCGATGAAAGCGGCGGTAGTATCCTGCCATTCCAAGGAAACTCGAACTGGTCACGATCTTGGTGCTCCCAATGTAACAGCTTCTACTTTGCTTGGATCTACTGGCGACTCCTTCTGCGGTCATTACATGTCCAAGAAACTCCACCTTGTCCTTCCAAAAATCACACTTATCAACTTGGCGAAAAGTTGTTGTTCCTCGGCTTTTCCAAAACTCGCCTTAAGTGTTCGGCATGTTCACTCTCTGTCTTGGAGTAGATTAGGATATCGTCTATGAATACGACGACAAACTTGTCCAAATATTCCATGAACACCTTATTCATCATATTCATGAAATAAGCTGGCGCATTCGTCAGCCCAAAGGACATAACCGTAAACTCGTAATGTCCATATCTTGACGAGAATGCAGTCTTCGGAATATCTTCTGATCGGATCTTCAACTGATGGTATCCTGATCTCAGATCAATCTTGGAGAAAACTCCGGCTCCTCTCAACTGATCGAACAAATCATCAATCCTGGGTAGCGGATACTTATTCTTCACGGTGACTTCATTGAGTGCACGGTAGTCAATGCACATCCTGAAACTCCCGTCCTTCTTCTTGACAAACAAAACTGGTGCTCCCCACGGCGACGAACTTGGTCTGATAAATCCTTTCTCCATTAACTCTTCTAGCTGTTTCTTCATTTCTACCAACTCCTCGGTGGACATCCGATAGGGTCTCTTTGCTATCGGTCTTTGTGCATCACAAGCTCTATCACAAACTCTATGTCCCTATCTGGCGGCATACCAGGTAGATCTTCGGGAAAAACATCTGGGTACTCATTCACTACTGGGACATCCTCTATGCTGATTGCCTTGGTACTGTTAACCATCAACTGTCCATCTCTAACTGCAGTGGCTTGAAATTCCACTTTCTTCCCACACGGGCTCTCAACTGAGATAGTCCTTCGTCCACAATCCAATACGGCCTTGTGCTTGGATAACCAATCCATTCCCAATATGACGTCTAAGGTCTGGGTTTCCAAAATTATAAGGTTCGCTAGGAACTCTATTCCATCTATTAGTATTCTCACCCCGGAACATCCTACTTTCGTTCGGAGTTCGGAACCAGGGGTTTGAACTAAAAGCATGCATCTAAGTCTTGCAATCCTCAAATCATTTCTAGTAGCAAAGCCTTGCGAAACAAACGAATGCGAAGCTCCAGAGTCAAACAAAACTGTTGCAGGTACTGAGTTAACAAGTAACTTACCCAGTACGACGTCCGTAGCATTCTCGCAAAGGCATCCGCGGTGACATGGTTGACTCGGCCTCTCACCACGGTGCAGGATGTGGCTCCTGGCCAGGCGTCCTAGCTGGGTGGTTCCTAGATTGATGCGAACTGGGTCACTCTGCTGTCTTCTTTGGACAAGCTGTTGGCAAAGTGTCTGGCTCGTTCTGCGATTGTAGCGGCGTCTCACTGTTCCTTCTTGATTTGCACAGGTAAGCGTTTCTAGCGGGGGGCTGGGGTCAGTAGTTACGATTGACAGGTCTTGGTCTTTGGGGATGGTGCCCTTGTTGCATTCTGTGGTTGGAATCAAGAATTGATTTGGTGCAACTCTCGGTATTGCGTTCCCTGGCGTGATCCTTGCTGTTGCATCCTGCGCTTCCTGTTCTCTTCCAGTTCCTTGCGCTTGTCCTCAAGAATAAGCGCCTTATTCACCAACTCTTGGAAATTTAGGAAGGTGTGGGTGATCAATCCTACTTGCAATCCTGAGTTAAGTCCCTTCATAAAACGAGACTGTCTGGATTTATCTGTCGCTACATCCTCAGGTGCGTAGCGTGCTAGCTGTGTGAACTTGTTCAGGTAGTCGGCCACTGGCTGATTACCTTGCCTCAGTGCCCTGAACTCCTCCTTCTTAAGGTCCATGATTCCTTCAGGCACGTGATACCGCTTAACGCAATTGTGAACTCTTCCCAAGTGATATCTTGAGGGTTCTCTTGCGTGGCACGTAAGTTTTCCCACCATTCGGCTGTCCCTTCCAGCTGATGAGAAGCGTAGAGTACCTTCTCATTTCCTATGCATTGAGCTATGTGTAGCTTCCTCTCGATTGATCTTAACCAATCATCGGCCTCCAATGGATTGGCATTCCCGGAGAAAGTGGGTGGGTGAGTTCTCATGAACTCTGACAGTCTTGTATTCTGGCGTTGTCCATGATTAACTTGATTAGCAGTGGCCTGAGCGGTGACGTGTTGCATTTGTTGCATCATAGCATGCATCAATCGAGTGCAGGCAGCAAGAAAAGCTCCGAAATTCTGCATATCCGTGGCGGTCTTTGGTGCTCCATCATTGGGATTTTTCTTTGGCGAGAACCACTCCCATTACTTCCAAAGTTTCCACGGTGTTCACCATCTGTCGGTTTGCTCTAGGTTTAGAGATGAGAGGGAAACAAGAATAGACAAGTAACATGGAACTTATGCGGGGCGAAAGGGGTAACTTTAATGTCCAACTTTATTATTAATAACTTGGTATGGCTGCTTACAATGCCTAAGGGCCTTGCAACACATACTGCACACTCAGCAAACAAAGCAAATCCAAATCGAACTAACTCTGGAGTCTAAAGCCTAAAGGGTGACTCTTTATTCTATGACGTGACTCGGCGAAGGAGTCTCACTATAGAACCTATGCTCACTCATCGAGAAAACCTCAACGGCTTGGTGCGGTCTTTGTGGCATAGGCGTAACGATCGCCATGTCCAAAGAATCGTGTCCTCTATGGTAGTCGAAGAAGCGGTGTCCTCATCGAGATCCGACTCCTCTGGATCTGGCTCGTGTAGCTCAATCTTGGCTCTGGGTGCAGTCCGTACAAGGTCATCTCCAACTCGTCAATCCTTCGTAGAAGGTGTGCAACATACTCTTGAGCTTACCGCCATCTTTTCTTGTCTGTCGTGATATCCTTGAGGGCCTTATTTTGCTCCTTGCTTGTATTATCTAGTACATCCTCTTGGGCGACAAAAAATCGTGCCAACAGAGTAACCATGGCATCCTAATCCTGAAACGCATTCTGGTCAAGAAGGTTATCGCTTCGCCGATGATAACGGAACACCGAACTCACCAACTCTCAGGCGTAGATAGGTGTAATGTGCCGCATTGCTCGTCGTGATACTTCTTGGATACCCATCTGCATTGTAGATCTCCCGGCAAAGGCAAAGTGTATCGGCGATTGCCTGGCCCTTTTTCCTAGCAGTACCTCAATCTTCATGTCACAAGCCTTGATCAATCCCGCTTGTCCGATCACTTCCACTTGGTATTGGGGCTTCTCAAAATCTCCGAGAGTCTCGTAGCATATGCCAAAGTTCCGGCGTGACCAACTCCCGAGATCAACGTAGTTGAACTCTTCCTCCATCTGTCACAAGAGTGCTTTACGTAAGAACTCGAATTTTTAAATTGTGACAAGGTAAGGGAAAATTTCAGCAAGAGACAAGAAAAGAGAGAAGGGGATAAGTCGAGATGTCATTTCTTGTCTTCACAAATTTTTAGCTTTTAGAAAATAGGTTTTATCCTCACTACGACCATTCTAGCTAGGGTTGAGCCTACAATCAAGTATGGCTCGATACCACCTCTGTCGGGACCCCGAATTTGCAAATCCGACCCTCTGTGTATTCAGCACTAGTCCAGAACGCAGCTAGTGCACCACAGTCTTTAACATCGGTAAATATCACAATCATACCAATCGATATTATCAAAGTACTTTATTTAAATAACCAAACTAGTTACTCGACCTTATGGTCAAGTTACAAATGTATGCCTACTTAAGGCGAAACTTATTAAAAGAGAAATAATAGCAGCGGAAAAATCAAATAACCCGTGGCGCCATCCAAAGATACCACGTGCAACTGATGGGCTCGCTTCCCTAAGTAGACGGATCCTCTTGGAGTTCCTCCTCCAAAGTGGCGTAGTCTCCTCTTCAACCGATGTTGTGTTGAGGCAAGGGTGAGTACTTGGTACTCGACAAGTCATGCACCTGAGAATGCAAGCTAATATACTATATGCATGGCTTGGTACAAAGGAATAGCTCAAGGTATATTTGCGATGAAACAGCATTTGACAAGTAATATAAGTAGATTCGAAAGCAGTAGAAATAAGTAAAGCATAAATAACTTTTCAAGAAGTTTAGTAAACATTTCCCCATCCTAAACCACTTTTCCATCATCTTCATTATCAAACCAACCCAACCTTTCAAACCAAATTATTTTTGAGAAAGTCTAACCCTTGACTGTAATTCCCGAGCGATGTCCAATACCGCGGACACGGCTATCCGAATAGATTCTATACTCTGCAGAGGTTATGCACTTTACCCACAAGATACCAAACACCACAAAGGCGAGTTCAGTAACAAAGTCTTTCGGAAACTTCTAACAATACAAGTGGTCCTCCCCGGTTATTGCGCACTAACCCTTCCCTTAGCTAAGGCGAAGTCTAGGCCAATCAACCGTTAGATGGGTACCTGGCCTCAGCCCCGGTACGCTCCCCCGTACAACTTACACAAAGGGTGTAGTTGACCTCCTAAGGCCCCACAGTGCGTTATTAGCGACTTAGTCAACTAGGTCCGTCCCATTACTGAGACATGTGGTTGCACGTTAGACCCAGTTCAAAGGCTTGCAAGGTTAAGTCCTTAGGGTGACCAGGCAAGACTACCCGAAAAAACCAAAACAACACTCCCAATGCCACAACCGGCCCACCTGATTACTCTTTGCCACATGCCCCTGGCCGAAATCGTTTATCAAACCCCAGTTGATTACCATGCACCACGTGCCATCAACATCACATGATACTTTTCCAAAACAGGTTCAATATATCATTAAGTCAATATTAACATTTGATTATCCAAAATCATGTTATGAGCACGAGCGTGTCTAAGCAAAGATACTACAACGGTCTAAACCCAGGTTGGCAATTTAATAATGTCCAACTAGTAATCCACAACTAGGGTGACAAGGGTCATGGCACATACTTAAATAATCAAGGTGTCATACAAAGAAATTGGTACTTATCTAACCCCATGTTTAAACCAAGTATTTTTCTAATTGAACTAGCATGCAATAGTTTAAATCAAAATAGATTTGAAATAGGATCAACATGGTCAAAGCACAACTTGCCTTCAAAAAGTACTTGCTCTTGGTCTTGAGTTGGATCCTGAGTCAATACTTCTCCTTCGAATCCTTCCAGGCACTTCAACGTCTACTCGTAAAAGCGTGCAAATAGCAAATACACGAATAAACAATAGGCAAAAAGTGTCCAAACATCCAAATAAAATCCATAAACAGAAAGAACATAATTTTATGGATTTTTAGAAACTGGAATAAATCAAATTTGGAGTTAAGGCGCAAAAGTTATGATTATTTAAAGTTTAAATAATCATTTAAATAATTTTGCAGAGAAAAACTTTAGTCCAAAAATTAAATAAAATTTATATTTAAGTAGATCTCATTTTTATACAAATTTAGAAATTTGAATCACTCAAATCGGAGTTGAAACATAAAAGTTATAAGCGTTTGAAGTTTGAATCTAAATTTGAATCAATATTTCGAATTAATAAATCATTTCTTTTCGGAAATTAATTATTGCGTCATCATGGACACGTGGCAGCCTCGATTGGTTGGTGACGTCGGCCGGTCCATGGACTTGGTCCACGCTTGGCTTGGGTCCACCGTGGACTCGGTCCACGACTTCACGTGTCGACATGTGGGACCACCGATGACGTCATGGGTGACGTCGGCGCTTGGTCGGGTCGACCAGCGACATGCGGGCCCTCGACACGCGGGCCGCGTGTCGGCGTCACTGCGCTGCCAGCGTGGGCCGGCGCCGACGCGTCGGTCCAACTTCGACACGTGGCGCAATCTCGGCCGCTGATTTGAAATTCAGCGGCGCGATTAGATCCAGGGTTAACGCGTTGAATCTACTCGATGATCGTGGGCCGTTCGATCTAGATCGGACGGTCCAGATCTAATCTATAATAATCACCACTACGGCACGTGGCGATTGTGAACCGTTGGATCTTGATCCAACGGTCCAGATCTAATCGGGTTTGGAACACGTGAACTCACCTCAACCGCACGATCAAGATCGGACGGTCCACAAAGCTTCGCGAGGGCGATGGCGGCAGCGGCGGGCTGCAGCCACCGGAGGCGGAGGCGGCGGCGATCCGGCGGCGCTCGGGTCGTTCGGCGAAGTGAGTGGTCTCTTCAGTGAGCCTGGCCGGGGTTCGTTGCAGGCTCCTTCTCGGCGGAAGACAGGACGGCGGCGAGCGAAAGCAAAAACGCGGCGGTCACCTCCTCCAACTACGGCGAGCTCGCACGGGCAAACGGCGGCGGCTCAGGCGAGATGGCTCGGGGAAACGGGTGCGCAAGGATGAGGGCAACCTCGGGGCGTGACCAGGGCTTTAAATAGCCTCGGCGTCCGTGCCCGAGACGAAAACCTAATTCTACACGGCGGCGGGCGCGGCGGAGGAGTCCGGCTCGGACTCGGCGGGGACGATGACGCTCAGCCATCCACGTGGCACGATCAACGGCCACGATCGCACGGGCGCGATCGGATCCGGGCCGGATACGGCTCGAACCGGTACGGGCGGATCTCAGCCGTTGGATCTTGATCCAACGGTTGGGATTGATTAGGGTTTTGAGCTGGTTTGATCGAATCAACTGGCTCGGGTCGGACTCGAGTCCGACTCGGTCGGATGAACAGTACTCGATCCGAGTTGAATTTCCAGCGATTTAATATTTAAAATAATTCCCAGTAATTCATTTAATTCATTAAAAATAGCAAATGACTCAGAAAAATTCCAGAAAAATTCTGGAAAATACTTTGGATCATTTTGGACTCAAATAAAATATTTCCAACAAAATTTTATTTGCAAAATTAAATTCTTTAATTATTTCAAAATGGAATAAATTCAAATAAATTCCAAATAAATCCAAATAAATTCCAGAAAATTCCAAAAATTCACCAAAGTGCCAAATCACACATGAATTTAAGAAAAGCAAAATTTTGGGGTGTTACATAGAACCATAGTTACGAATTTTGTCATGTAGAGATAATATTTACTTGTTGAAGTCATTTATTGATTGAACAAGTTTCAATTGTCCAGATGTTGACGTATGGATGGTATAAAATTGATAGGTTGATCATGCTTGAGTATCTGTTGAAGTACTATGTTTGAAATATAGAATACGTTGTTATATGATGTGTTGGTCTGTGGGGATCATGATGAGGTAGTATTGGTTGGATGTCTTTTGATAATCGTCATAAACTTTATTTATAATTGTTGGGGAAGGTAACTAGAGAAAGAATTGGTTATGTAGCTTTTGGTTGAATTATGATGGGGCTTCTCGATTAGTAAATAGTGAATATTGAATGCTTAAATGGTGAGTATAGTGGAATACTAGATATGGTGGGTTTCATGCTGAGCGTGTGTCTAAAACCTTTTGGACTGGTTTGGCTGTTTGCTATTTTGCTTGAAGGGTTTCGGTCAAGGTGTTCCTTATATTTGGTTTCAGAGTTTCCCTAAAACATGTAGTGATTGGTGCCAATTTTTGGTTTTGGCTAATTTGTTCAGTTTATGCTATGAATATGGTTTTACACCCAAAAGTCTTTGAGTGGATCGCGCTCTTTTGCGTTCACGTTGAATTACCTTTGGAATAAATGCTTAAAAGGAAGCTGATGGTCATATTGGGTTGTGTTGGAAACTTTTGAGTTAAGCCCTTGATGTGTAACTCTATTTGGCTAGAGTTGGACTTATTTGGAAAATGTGTCTGGTGTTTGCGTGTGCTTCACAAGGGTTGATTTCAGGAATGTTTCATAAGTGATTTTGTTCGTGAAGTGTTCCCTTTTTGGAAATGAGTTTCCTTTTCTCTTTGAGAAAATTTGTGGCGGTTGTGTGTGCAGATGTTTGACTTTGGAGTCGTTGCTAAGAAGTCTCTTGGTGAATGACTATTCGGTATTGTTGTTACATGATGAATAAATGGTCAAAAGGAAGCATGATATCATTTGTGTATAATTAATCATAAAAGAGTTGATGAGCCAAGTCGGTGAGAGTCATATATGGATATATGACTAATCCGGAGTGCTCTTGAAAGGCTGCATACATGTCATTAATCGGGATTTCCATTGTATTTTGGCTGTGGTATAGGAGATGTGTGTTTTCCTTTGCGATTTGGCTTAGGAAGATAAAATGAGTACTCTTTGGTTGTTGCCAAATTCTTTCCAAAGTGGCTTTTAGCGCTTTTGGGGTTTGAGTTGTTGTGTGTGGATCAATTTGGGTTCATGGTTTATGATTCAGCTCACCCAATGCCAACCTTCTTGGAGAATTGGGTCGTTGATGTGTTCCACGGTAGGGTTGATTAAATTATTAGTGGACCACTTGGTGGTTTCTAGTAATTGTTTTTCCTTTTGGAAGTGTATTGGATCTTGTTGTCGCCGAGCTCTGAGCAAGTTGTGTCAACCGAAGTGGATTGCTCGGCTGATAGTGTTTTTGCGGGTTTTGAGGACCCTGGTTATAAAGTATGTTTTTTTCCTTCGGTGGTAGTGGTGGGTATTGGTCTTTCGTAAAAGATCAATCTTTTGCAAGGTTTTAGCCGATTGTTCAAGCAATTGGTAGTCTTTGAGTGTTGTGTCTCACTTGGTTCGCGTCGTCTAGAATACGACGAACCACAGTAGTAGGGATGAAAACGGTACGGAAACGGTCGTTAAATGATTGTTCCGTTTCCATTTCCACATTTTTTACTGGTAACGGAAACGAAATCGGAAACCCCGGAAACGGATACGGAACTGGATAGTCACGGAAACGAAAGCGGAACGGAACAGAACGGATACGAAAACGAAAACGAAAGCAGAAAATTCCATAAGAACATAGTAGAGAATCACAATATTCATGACCACAAGAACAATGCAGCCCATTCCACCTCCAAGATGGATACAAGAATAGTGTTATGTTCACTGGTATCGTTAGAATATTTTTCTCAAATTTGTCAGTTATTATTCGATGTTCATTTATGATTTTCTAAAATTTATCTTGGATTTTCTGGAGTTTATAAATACCATTTTGCTACTTTTAGATTTATAAAATTAATTTATTTATAAAAAATAATGCTGGAAATAATTTTTCTAGGTTCAAAATATTCCAAAGTATTTTTGAGAATTTTTTCGGAATTTTTGAACTCTATTTAATATTTTATATAAAACTATTTGTATTTATGAAATTATTTTAATTCGAAAATAAATATAAACTGTTCTTTCTCATTTTTGGGCCAAGCCCATTTCTCCTTATGGCCCGTTTCCGTTTTTAGTTTCCGGTTCAACTTATACGGAATTTCCGTTTCCGTTACCGTTTCCGTCGGAATTGGCTCTCCCGTTTCCGTTTCCGTTTCCGACAAAAAAATTCCGTTTTCGTTTCCGTACCGATATTTTCCGTTTCTGTTTCCGAAAAAAAGCTTCCGTTTCCGTTTTTCTTCGGAACGGTCGGAAACTTTCCGTTCCGTTTTCACCCATACACAGTAGAGAGGTTGAGGTGTGGAAGCACTTTTGTGCGTGGGAGCTGAAGAGGGTTCTAGAGGTTGGTGCCATGTTTTTCTGGGGAGAAAACATCGGTCAAAGGGATCGGGCACTTTAGTGCCAAGGAATGCATAGAAATGAGGAGTATGAGACCGTTTCCCTTCGTTGTCTATTTAGGAAGTTATCCTTTTGCTTGGGACGTTCTGAGCCCTTATGTTTGTACTCTGTGTTTCAAAGTTGAGTAAGATTCTGGCAAGTTTTGAATGTGAGTTATCTTTAGAGCCGTCAGTCTTCGAGCCTTAGCTCCTTGCTTCTGAGTGCTGGCTGGTGCAAATCGTAAGGGCTTCTAAGCGGGTTCTGAGACATGAACCATAGCTCCCTTCGATTTGGTTGATTGCGAAGTGGAGTGTCTCGGATTCGGGGTCGAATCCTGTTGAAGGGGGAAGAATGTGACACTATGGATTGTCGTGACATTATAAAATGTGAAATTGGAGATTAAAACTTTACGGTATGAGGTTTAATCGTGTTTTCGGGAGTTCAGGCCTTTCTGGGCCGATTTGGGCCTTAGGGGGGACCCCACATTGGCCAAAAGTGGAGTTTTCCGGCCCATGTGGGGGAGGGGGCAGCAAACTCCTGCCATGCGCCCCCCTTTTGCCCTAGCCGCCCCCCTTTCCCTCTCCCTCTCCCTCCGCCTCAAGCCGCCACCCCCTTTGGCGCCTCCCCACCCCATGCGCCACTCCCTCCCTCTCCTCCACCCCTATCCACCCCGCTATACTCTCCGTTGGGAGGCTCCGCGATGTGGAGATCCGGCGGAATCGACGCGAGGAAGGAGATCGGGGGAACCGGGAGGAGAAGAGTCACCGTTCGTCGGTTCATCGTTCGTTGGGTGAAGGTATGGCTAGGGGTAATCCTTGGGGATGAACTAGGTGCTGTGCTATAGGGTGTCTTGGTGCTTTTAGACTGAAAAGTGGTGGTTCAATTAGATGGAATTGGTGAAAACTAGAGTTTGCTTAGCGTTCTGTTTCGGGCAGATTTGGCACACGACCTAGGGTTTGAGTTTTCACAATTTTAGATTGAGAATTTGGTCGGCTGCCTGTTGAGGAAGTTGTAGATAACTTAAATACCTTTAATTGGACCACAAGAATGTCCAATTACGCACAGCTGTTTGAAAGTTATGATCATTTTATCCAACGTATTCAAAACTGTGACGTGATTGGGACAGATCGTGTTGATATGTAGATTGGGCAATTTTAGAAGCCGAATCAGCTTTTACCAATATTTAGAAAAAGTTAGGAAATTTCCTAAGCTTAATGATGATGTACTCATTTACTCAATTTGGAGTTTTAGAACTCAAGTTATGATTGTTGGAAGCCTACTGTCCCAACGGACATATTGGTCCGTTTTTCAGGTTTTCGGGGTTTCGGGTAGAATCGTTGTGTTCTGAGTTTTGTACTTGCTTGGGTTGTATGATATTGAGTGGAAAACATGTATGTGCAGGTGGTGTGACCCCGGGGTGCCCTCATCTTCTCGCCAATCCGTCGACCGTGGTTAAGGCAAGTGTATTGTAGTGGTTGCGGCTTATGGAGCCGTAATGTTTGATAATGAGGTGGTTTACAAATGTTTTATGATATGATGCCATAATTGATGTTTGGCTATGACATGATGAACATGATTTCATATTGGTCATGATTTCGTTGTATTAAATGTTTATGCCAATCTTTACATGTTTATGTCATATGTGCATTCATAATGGAAGAGGCGTCCCATGCTGATGCGGGCCTCTGTGTTCACATGTAGTGAACACGAAAGACCTACCTCGTAGTCCCATCCATGGTTGTGCATGGGAGCGAGTCAGTAAGAGTAGGCACCCTCCATCTACGGAATGGAAGGGGAAAGTGTGATACTACGGAATGTCAAAACTTTATAAATTGCGAAATTTGAGGTTAAAAGCTATACGCTATGAAGTTTAATCGCGTTTCCGGACCGATTTCGGGAGTTTGGGCCTTTCCGGGGCGAATTGGGCCTTAGGGGGGGACTCCACTTGGGACAAAGGTGGGGGTTTCTCGGCCCATGAGGGGGAGGAGGGCAGCATGACCTGCCATGCGCCCCCCACAGCCCTTGTGCGCCCCCACCTCTCCCCTTGGCAAACCCTAGCCGCCACCCCTCCATCTCCCTCCTAGGCGCCCCCTCCATCCTCCATTGCACCACCACCCCTCCCTTCCCTTCTCCACCACCCTTGCTGCCCTAGGGAAGCCTCCCCACCTCACCACCCCGCAGATCCATCCATTGGAGCGCTCCGCGACGAGGAGACCCGGTGGATTTGGAGCGAGGAAGGAGATCGCGCGAACTAGGAGGAGATCCGTTGGTTTTTCGTTCGTCGGGCGAAGGTATGGCCACGGGGATCCTTGGGGTTGGTCTAGGTACTGTTCTAAGGGTTAATATCATGTTTGTAAATCAGTTGGTGGTGCTGTAATTGGGTAGATTAGATGAAATCTAGAGTTTGCCACGTTCTCTGTTTCGGGCAGCATGAGCAGTCGCCAATATAGATTCGGAATTTGGTCGTCCGCCTGTTGAAGAAGTTGTAGGTAATTGAAATGCCTTTAATTGGCCATAAAGTATGCTTAATTCCGATCAGCCGTTTGAAAGTTATGCTTGTTTTACCGAGCGTGTTCAAAATTGTGACGAGATTGGAACAGATCACGGTATTCTGTAGATGAAAGTTAGAAAAAGTTAGAAAATTTACTAAGCTACGCGAGGATGTACTCATTTAATTGTTTTGGAGTTTTAGAACCCGAGTTATGCTCGTTGCATGTCTGCTGTTTTTGGGTTGTGCGAGTAGTTTGCGAACTCGGGGTAGAAGTGTGTTTGCGTATAGTTTTGTGGGCATGATTTTGAGTGTGTGGTTCCTATGTGCAGGTGGTGTGACCCCGGGGGTGCCCTCTACTTCTCGCTAATCCATCGCCCGTGGTTGAGGCAAGTGTATTGGAATGGGTAGCGAATTGTAGATTGCTAGTTTTGTTGAGTTGAAATTGGATATAGGATATGTTCACATGGCATGCTTTAATGATTGCCCCTTGACATGATGAATATGGTTTATTATGTTGTGATGCCATGTGTTATTGTACAAGTTATCTATGATGTTGGCATGTTTGAATACATGGCATGATACATGGGCGGGTCGGTGAGAAAGTCATAACTAGTCCGGTAAGGTCGGTGAGAAAGTTATGACTAGTCTGGGGCGCCATTGAGTAAGTCCTACATCGTGATTCCATCCACCACGGTGAATGGAAGCAAGGAGTAGTGTAACACCCCGGCATCTAGTGTGCCCGAATGCTACCAAACATAGACTAAACAACATCTAAATACCTCAATTAAGCATAAATTACAGCAAAGGCACTCATGCTAAAACCCGAAATTTCGGCAGCATCTCCTTTGTTTTATCATGATTTGAACAATAGCAATATTATAGCAAAATATTTCATAACATAAGACATCTAAAGCAGCAATATATAATGGATAAAACATCATCATAAACGATTAAACCAAAACCAACCACAAAAACATCTATAGCTAAGCAAAGAGGATCAACAACACATTAAAATTATTCCATACACCTAGTTCAGGGCACTATTATTATGATCATGACTCAAGGTTGGTAAATATGACTGGAACTACGTGAAGATGTGTAGCTAATGTCCTTTCCCACATGCCGGTGTCATGGTACCTAAAAAAAACAACATAAACACAAGCGTGAGTTCATCACTCAGCAAGTATATTGCAATGGTACAAACAAAACAATTACATGGCTACAACAACTCACGTCATGTATATCATCTCATTCATGTTCACAAATCATTATCATCATCATTATGTATGCAATGCGATGCGATGCGATGCTCATATCTCCTTGGAAACTCATACCGGTATGGTTGAGTACACACCCGTCGGTGTGCACCCTCTCCCCCCTTCCATCCCGAAGATGGAGGGTGCCTACTCCTCGCTTCCCCACACCGCGGTGGATGGAATCACGATGTAGGACTTACTCATTGGCTCTCCGGAATAGTCATAACTTTCTCACTGACCTTCCCCGGACTAGTTATGACTTTCTCACCGCCCAAGCCATGTATCATGTCATGTATGCAATCATGCCAACATCATAAATCACATGTAAATTATCACATGGCATCATAACATAGTAAGCATATCCATCATATCATTGGCAATCATTAAAGCATAGCATGTGAACATATCATGTAATAGATCTTAATCACAACCGATCTAGCAAACAATAACCCGCTACCCATTCCAATAGACTTGCCTCAACCACGGGCGACGGATTGGCGAGATGTAGAGGGAACTCCCGAGGTCACACCACCTGCACATAGGTACCACACACTCACAATCATGTCCACAAAACAGTATGCAAACCCTCATCTACCCCGACATTGCCAACTACTCGCAAAACCCAAAAACATAGGTTCTGTCCCGTCGGGACAGCAGCCTTCCAAAAGGCATAACTCGGGTTCTAAAACTCCGAATCAATTAAAAGAGTACATCCTCATGTAGCTTAGGAAATTTCCCAACTTTTTCTAAGTATATGGAAAAACTGATTCGGATTCTAAAATTGTTTAATCTACAAAATACCGTGATCTGTTCCAATCATGTCACAGATTTTAACATGCTCGGTAAAACGATCATAACATTCAAATGGCTGGGCGGAATTGGACGTTCTTTATACCCACAGAAAGATATTGAAATTACCTACAACTTTTTCAACATCCGTACGACCAAGTTCGGTGTGAAATCATGTGCTGAAAAATTGGCTTAGAATTGAATTTGCAAATATGTTTGTTCATGTGTTTTGTCAATTTGACAAAAAGCAGTAAGTTTCACTTTTGCGCCGGACCAAGATCTCAAGAAACAGTAAGTTTCCCATCTACGACGGACAAACTTTGTTGGTCTGTCGTGGACATGCTTTTGAACTCATTGAGCAAAACTCAATTTTCCTCAAAAAACCAGTAAGTTGTGCATGTACGACGGACAAAGTTTTTGGGTCTGTCGTGAACGTGTTTTTGAGCTCATGAGTCGAACTCAATCTTCCGAGAAACCAGTAAGTTTTGCATGTACGGCGGACAAACTTCTTTGGTCAGTCGTGAATAGCTTTTTGAGGTTTGATTTCGCATGTACGACGGACCGATTTTGTTTGTCCGTCGTGAACGTGTTTTCACCAGAATGATTTCTTCTTAGAACCGAAACTTTCACTTGTACAACGGACCGATTTTGTCTGTCCGTTGTGAATGGTTTTTTGAGTGATTTTTCATGTGTACGCCGGACCATATTTCCTTGTCCATCGTGAATGCGTTTTTGCTGAATTAGGGTTTTGAGCAGAATTGAAATAATTTGAATTTGAGATTATGAAATTTGTGATGATTTCATGATGCTTCTTTTGAAGTGGATTTTATGCAATGCTCATGTGAGTAGTTGCATGGATTGACATTGAGTCAAGTCGTGGACTTGTGCTCGGATTTGTTTTGTAGTTTGTTCATGTGCAGGTATTGCTCGAAGACGAATGTGGTTGATGACGGGACCGGAACTAGGTTCATGGAGGAACTGAGGTTCGGGACTAGGTTCAGGAGGAACTGAGGTCTTGGTGGTCAAGGATGTCATGCGGGACGTTCGGGCTAAGAGAATGGTGCACATGAAGAATGGTTAGTCACGTGAGAATGGCAGGAGGTCATTCGCGTGCAAAGTGTTAGTCACGTGAGTATGGCAGGTGGCCATACGCGTGCAAAGTGTTAGTCACGTGAGTATGGAAGGGTTACCATACGCGTGCAAGAGTTGTACTCGGCCAGGTTGGGCAAAGTAGAGTTGTGTTGGATACGGATTCCTTCTAGGGAATAGGAATCGTATTCAGAACTCCTTGTGGGTTGGTGCTTTAAATAGGTGGGGGGTCTCCTGTTGAAAGGCACCAAGTAGAGCTGAGCGCATCAAGCTTTGAGCTTGGTTTTAGGGTTTATACACTTTTGATGAGAGTATTTTAGACAAGAAATAAAGATCAATTCTTCCAAGATTTTTGCGTGCTACAGTAACCACGTCGCTACAGTGTTTTCTGTTTTGGTTCTTGTTTGCATGCTTGTTCTAATTCTAGATTGGTTTTTGATCGTTGAGTTTCATCTTGATTTGATCCATCAAAAACCGTTCTAGGGTATTGATTTAGAGTTTCTCAAAGTCTAGTTGATTAATCTTTTGAAGATCTTGTTTAATCTTGAAGTTTTGATTAGATTGATTCTCGTCAAGCTCTGAAACAGCAAGCTTGCGAAGCTTATAACTTTTGATCCATAAGTCCGATCGAGCTGATTCTTTTTGGGTTCGGTTTGTACTGGAATCTAGTTTCTTGTGTCAAAATTTCAGATCGATCCGACGGTTGGATCTCCAGGAATTTGCGTTTTACCGAACCTCTGTCATTCTGTTTTTGTCGAAAACGAGGCAATTATTTGGTTCTGTTTTGGGGTGAACTTTTAATAAATCAAGAATTTGGTTTTAGCTTCCGCACAATCATTCACCCCCCCCTCTGATTGCTATATTCGTATACTTCGATCCTACAAGTGGTATCAGAGCAAGGTTTCTCTAATCTATCTTAACCGGTGATTAGATCAATGGATCGTTATTCGACAAAACCATGTGTGTTCGATGGTGTTGATTTTCAGTTTTGGAAGGCCAAGATGGAGGCGTTCATCCAAGCACAGGGCTTCACAATTTGGGAGAAGGTCTACAAGCCATATGAAGTCCCTGCAAACGACAACGTCAACGACACCAATCGCACACATGTTGAAGCAAATAGCAAGGCGCGCAACTTGATCATCCAAGGCTTGGGACGCAGCGACTTTGATCGTGTGGTTCATCTTCGATCCGCATATGAGGTATGGAAATCTCTTTGTGATTACCATGCGGGTTCTAACACTGTCAAAGAGGTTCGCCAAGATATTTACAAAAAAGAATACATGCGTTTTGAGATGAAACCTAGTGAATCTGTAGATGACTTCTTTGCACGTTTCAATAAAATTCTTAGCAATCTACGTCTTTGTTGGAGTTAGCTACACCGATGCTGAAAATGCTCGATAATTGCTTAGTGCTTTGGACATGTCGTGTGGGAGATGAAAGTAACATCTATACAAGAATCTACTACCATGAGCACACTCACATTAGATGTTCTTTACTCTAAGTTGAAAACTCATGAGTTGGATGTTCTTGCCAGGAAGGGTAACATTAAATCAATTGCTTTGATCTCTAACCCTAACATGTCAAATGCAAATTCTTCTTCTAGCTTTGCCTTGTCTTCCATGTCTTCTTTAACAGATGAGCAACTTGAAGAGTTTCCTGAAGAAGATCTGGCACTACTCTCTTCTCGCTTTAACAAAGCTTTGCGAGAATGTGAGAATGAGAAAGAGAGGTGGTCCTCCAAGATGCTATGAGTGTGGTGACCTCAACCATATTCGCACAAATTGTCCTAAGCTTGCAGGAAAAACATCAAAGGAGGAGAAGGACAACGGCAGAAGGAATGAGAAGAAAAAGTTCTCGTCAAATGATAGGAAGAAGAAGAGCTTCATCAACCGCAAGGTGGTTCACTGAGTTCTTTCCGCTCTTGAACAAGTCAATTTGAAGCGATGTGGACTCGGAGAGCAGCGAAGATGATGCAACTCCAAGCAAGCATGATTTGATAGGATTATGTCTCATGGCAAGCAGCAAGGATAGCTTCACCAGGGGCGACCACGACAGCGACTTCAATGAGGTAGATCCCTCTTATGATGAATTTGCTATTGTTGTTGCTCGTCTTGGAAAATTGCTTGACAAACGTGATAAGAAAATTAAGAAACATGATTTCATTATTGAATCATTGAATGCTGAATTTGCTAGACTTAAGACTTTGATTCCTAGTGATGATACTTGCAAATCATGTGACTTAATTTACAATGAGCTCACCTTGCTTAGGAAAGAACATGCTCTTTTGTTGCATCTAAATGAGAAAAATGAGAAACATGTTGTACATGCTAGCTGTTCCACTGATGATTTGCATAGTTCAACTTCTTGTTCTAAATGCTCAACTCTTGAATTAAAATTGAAAGATGCAAATGCTAGGGTTTCTCAATTAATCGATAATTTGCTTTCACATGAAATTCTCTCATGCTCAACTTGTCGCAAGCAAAAGGAAAAGTAGATGTTCCTGCAATAATTGTTTAACTCTTGCTAAGAAAGTTGATTACTTGCAAAATTCTTTGGAACGTTTCACTAATGGCAAGAAGAAGTTGAACATGATTTTGGATCAATCTAAGGTTAGCACAAACAAGAGAGGTTTAGGTTTTGATCCTTATGCCACATATGAAACTAAACCTCGCTCTGTTGTTCAGGCTCCTTGCAAAATTGAGTTATCTAATGAGCCTAAGAAAATTGCTTTTCAATCTGCTGGTTTTTATCTTCTACTATGATGAATGCAAAATGTGCTTTTCTTGTTAAAGCTAAACATCATGTCAAGTACACTTGCACTCATTGTGGTAGAGATGGACACTTAGTAGATTTTTGCTTTAGACTAGCCAAACAAAGAAAAGAAGGAAAGAAGCGAGGCTAGGTCAAATTTCAGCAAAGCACATTTTTATGCGCCTAGAGTGATGAAAACACCTTCTGTTCCTACAAACATGGGAAAAGGCAAATCTGATTTTGTGCATAAAAATTATCGTGTTGTGCCCCTCTTGTTGTGCGTCGTGTGTCTCGATCTTTGGATTCCCAAAAATCTCATTCCTAACCCCAAGATCGAGACCTCGACATGTTTTGTTGCTATGTAGGCTTCTCGCGAGGAAGGAGAACATATGGCTAGTGGATTAGGATGCTCACGCCACATGTCCGGTAATAAGAATTGGTTCTCCTCCTCACTCGTGCATCTCGTCTTTGAAAGTGTTACTTTTGGAGATGCTTCTTCCTCTTCTGTTGTGGCAAAAGGTACAATAAAGGTAAGTGACAAGTTTATGTTCAAAGATGTGACTCTTGTTGAAAATTTGAAATATAACTTGCTTTCTGTCTCACAAATGCTTGATGAAGATCTTGAGATAAGCTTTAAGAAAAATGAATGCAAAGTGCTAGATGCTTCAGGTGATCTTGTGTTCAAAATTTCTCGTTTTGGAAGAGTCTTTAAACCTGATTTTGATGCATCACCTTCTTCTAAGCATAGGTGTCTAATTGCCAATGTTTCTAAAGATTTATTCTTTTGGCATCGTAGACTTGGTCATGTTGGTTTTGATCATCTTACTCGTGTAAGTGGTTTAGATCTTATACGTGGCCTGCCTAAGCTTAAGGGTGATAGCAATCTAGTATGTTCTTCTTGTAGACATGGTAAGATGATTGCAGGTTCACATCCACCTCTTACCATGATGATGACAAAGCGCTCGGGACAGCTTCTACATCTTGATACACTTGGACCATCTCGAGTTCAATCCTTTGGAGGCAAAGCGGTATGTGCTTGTGATTGTTGATGATTTTTCTAGATACTCTTGGGTGTATTTTATGGCATCTAAGGATGAGGCTTTTAGTCATTTTAGAAGTCTTGTTCTTAGGCTTTCTGTTGACCATCCAGAGCTCTCAAAGCTATTAGAAGTGATAATGGAACTGAATTCAAAAATGCTTCCTTTGATCTCTTTTGTGCTGAAAAGGAATTGATCATCAATTTTCATCTCCTAGAGTGCCTCAACAAAATGGTGTAGTCGAAAGAAAAAAGCGAGCGTTAGTTGAGATGGCTAGAACCATGTTAGATGAACATCTCTCTCCTAGAAACTTTTGGGCTGAAGCGATTTCAAGCGCATGTTATGTTTCAAACCGTGTTTTTGAGATCAAAATTGGGTAAGACTCCATATGAGCTTCGGTTTGGACATAGACCTTCTGTTTCTCACTTTAGGGTTTTTGGATGCAAATGCTTTGTCTTGAAATCTGGAAATCTTGATAAATTTGAAGCTAGATCAATGGATGGCTTTTTCCTTGGATATCCTGCTCATACTCGTGGCTATCGTGTGCTTGTTTTGGAGACTAACAAAATTGTGGAAACTTGTGAAGTTACTTTTGATGAGGCTAGTCTAGGCACTAGTCCAAGCAATGCAGTACAAAGCATATGTTCAGGGGGAGAAAATCTTTGAAGATGATGATGATGTTGAAGATGAGGTCTTGACTCTTCCTAATGCACAACAAGATGTAGCACCTTTGGCACCTACTACTACATCACCTACAGCTAACCATCCTCAAGCTACAACATCATCTGTACATGCTGAAAATGAAGAATGAGAAGGAGAAGTCTCAAAAGCCAATGCTCCCTTGCACATTCAAAAAATGCATCCATCTGAGCAAATGATTGGAGACCTAAATGAGAGAGTCACTCGATCCTGGTTTATTCATTCTGACACTCATGCTCATTCTGCTTTAGTTGCTTCTTTTGAACCCAAAGATATATCTCATGCATTATCTGACGAATCTTGGATCAATGCCATGCATGAAGAATTAGAGAATTTTGAACGAAATAAAGTTTGGAAACTTGTCTCACCACCTCCTGATTTTAATGTTATTGGAACTAGATGGGTTTTCAAAAATAAACAAAGTGAGGATGGTGTTGTTGTTAGAAACAAGGCTAGATTGGTTGCTCAAGGTTACACTCAAATTGAAGGCTTAGATTTTGATGAAACCTTTGCTCCTGTTGCTAGAATTGAAGCCATTAGAATCCTTTTAGCTTTTGCTGCATCCAAAGGTTTCAAATTGTATCAAATGGATGTGAAAAGTGCTTTCCTTAATGGCTACATAAATGAGGAGGTTTTTGTCAAGCAACCACCTGGTTTTGAAAATCCAAAGTTTCCAAATCATGTGTTCAAACTATCAAAAGCTTTGTATGGTTTGAAACAAGCCCCTAGAGCATGGTATGATAGGCTAAAAACATTTTTACTTGAAAGGGGGTTTTCAATGGGAAAGATTGACAAAACTCTCTTTTTACTCAAGCAAGGCAATGATCAACTATTCGTTCAGATTTATGTTGATGATATTATCTTTGGTGGTTCATCTCATGTTTTAGTGTCTGAGTTTTCAGAAACAATGAGGAAGGAGTTTGAGATGAGTATGATGGGTGAGTTGACATACTTTTTGGGATTTCAAATCAAGCAAACAAAGGATGGTACTTTTGTGCATCAAAGCAAATACACAAGAGACTTGCTACATCGTTTTGGGATGGAAAACAGCAAACCAATCATGACACCTATGGAAAGCAATTGCACACTTGATCCGGATGAAGATGGTGAGCCGGTTGATCAAAAGGAATATAGAAGCATGATAGGTTCACTTTTGTACCTCACTGCTTCAAGGCCGGATATACAATTTGCTGTATGCTTGTGTGCTCGTTTTCAAGCTTTCCCACATGCTTCACATCGACAAGCTGTCAAAAGGATTTTCAGGTATCTTCATGGAACTCAAGATTTTGACATTTGGCTTTCTACTTCCTCATGCATTAGTTTGAGATCTTTTTCTGATGCTGATTTTGGAGGATGTAGAATTGATAGGAAAAGCACTTCTGGTTCATGTCACTTCTTGGGAAATTCTCTCATTGCATGGTCATCTAGAAAGCAATCTTCATTTGCACAATCAATCTGAATCTGAATATGTGGCTGCTGCTAGTTGTTGTTCTCAAATTCTTTGGATAGTAGCTACACTTAAAGATTATGGGTTTAATTTGGATAGTGTTCCTCTTTTGTGTGATAACACTAGTGCAATTTGCATTGCTAAGAACCCCGTGCAACACTCTAGAACAAAACACATTGACATCAGATTTCACTTTCTTAGAGATCATGTTGAAAAAGGCAACATTGTGCTTCATCATGTGGATACTGAACATCAATTGGCAGACATTTTCACAAAACCTTTGTCTTCTTCTCATTTTGCTTTTATTCGGGGAGAACTTGGGATTGTTCATCCAATGGGTTTGTTTTGAGGGGGAGTTTCCTTGCCAAGTTCTTTCACTTGATAAGCTCACTTTATCATATTTCTTTATATACTATATAATTGAGCTAATATATGATAATCTAAATTGTCTCACTTGAACTAAGAATGACATTGCGGAATTCCCTGATCTGATTGCCTATAGCTAAATACTCTGTGATATCTTACTCTTCTAGGCTTGATATTGAATCCTCTTGACAAATTTGGGCTATGAAGCAAGTGTGGTTTCAACTTTACTCTTTCATAAGACCATTTAATCATTTTTGCATGTTTATAATCAAAGAAAAAGAAAAAAGAAAAGGGAATAAAAAAAAGGGGTGTTAAAAGCAAAAGCTTCAAGTTGTATGCTTCAGGCATGCTTTCCTTAAAAAATAAGATGTATGCTTCAAGCATGCCATTCCCTCAAAGATAAGATGTATGCTTCAAGCATGCCACTCCTAGAAAATAAAAGAAGTATGCTTCAAGCATGCCACATGCGATTTATTGTTTAAAGATTAAATTGGTCTACTAAATTGGAGTTGAAACTACTTGCTCGCCCTAAGTTGTTAGTTGCTTCAATTTTTTTTAAAGCCTTGCTTTTTCTGCTAAGATCTTGCTTAGTACTTGGCTATAGTTGACTAAATTGAGGTTGAGATGCATGTCATTCCCTAACTTGTTAAAATCACATCAAGATCATGTATTTTGCATATTATATGATATATAAGGTTATATGATCGAATGAGCTCATCTTTTCCTATCTTGGCACTCCCTTGTTTCTCCTTGTGAAATCTTTGCTACAGGAAAAATTTTGAACCTGTTCTCTCTTTTTGTACTCTTGATGAATCCATTGTCAAAGGGGGAGAAATTTGGGAATCGTTGAAAAGTTTAAGGAAAAAGGGGGAGAAGAAAAAGGGGGAGTTGTTTTTGGAAATTTGAGAATTTTGGGAGAAGTTCTGAGATTTTTGGAATTTTTGGGCACATTGCACATTCACACACATTTTCCTTCTCAGGGGGAGATTTTGTTTTGCATTTTGGTTAAAGGGGGAATTCTGTGTTTTCTTTTTGGTCCTTGATCCTTTGGATTTCAAAATCTTTTGTAAAGTGAATGCCAAATGTTCAATTCTAAGTGGTGTTGCCAATGTTTTCATCAAGGGGGAGATTGTGAAATCATGTGCTGAAAAATTGGCTTAGAATTGAATTTGCAAATATGTTTGTTCATGTGTTTTGTCAATTTGACAAGAAGCAGTAAGTTTCGCTTTTGCGCCGGACCAAGATCTCAAGAAACAGAAAGTTTCCCATCTACGACGGACAAACTTTGTTGGTCTGTCGTGGACATGCTTTTGAACTCATTGAGCCAAACTCAATTTTCCTCAAAAAACCAGTAAGTTGTGCATGTATGACGGACAAAGTTTTTGGGTCTGTCGTGAACGTATTTTTGAGCTCATGAGTCGAACTCAATCTTCCAAGAAACCAAGAAGTTTTGCATTTACGGCGTACAAACTTCTTTGGTAAGTCGTGAATTGCTTTTTGAGGTTTTATTTCGCTTGTACGACGGACCGATTTTGTTTGTCCGTCGTGAACGTGTTTTCGCTTAATGATTTCTTCTTAGAACCGAAACTTTCACTTGTACAACGGACCGATTTTGTCTGTCCGTTGTGAATGGTTTTTTGAGTGATTTTTCATGTGTACGCCGGACCATATTTCCTTGTCCATCGTGAATGCGTTTTTGCTGAATTAGGGTTTTGAGCAGAATTGAAATAATTTGAATTTGAGATTATGAAATTTGTGATGATTTCATGATGCTTCTTTTGAAGTGGATTTTATGCAATGCTCATGTGAGTAGTTGCATGGATTGACATTGAGTCAAGTCGTGGACTTGTGCTCGGATTTGTTTTGTGGTTTGTTCATGTGCAGGTATTGCTCGAAGACGAATGTGGTCGATGACGGGACCGGAACTAGGTTCATGGAGGAACTGAGGTTCGGGACTAGGTTCAGGAGGAACTGAGGTCTTGGTGGTCAAGGATGTCATGCGGGACGTTCGGGCTAAGAGAATGGTGCACATGAAGAATGGTTAGTCACGTGAGAATGGCAGGAGGTCATTCGCGTGCAAAGTGTTAGTCACGTGAGTATGGCAGGTGGCCATACGCGTGCAAAGTGTTAGTCACATGAGTATGGAAGGGTTACCATACGCGTGCAAGAGTTGTACTCGGCCAGGTTGGGCCAAGTAGAGTTGTGTTGGATACGGATTCCTTCTAGGGAATAGGAATCGTATTCAGAACTCCTTGTGGGTTGGTGCTTTAAATAGGTGGGGGGGTCTCCTGTTGAAAGGCACCAAGTAGAGCTGAGCGCATCAAGCTTTGAGCTTAGTTTTAGGGTTTATACTCTTTTGATGAGAGTATTTTAGACAAGAAATAAAGATCAATTCTTCCAAGATTTTTGCGTGCTCTGATAACCACGTCGCTCTGATGTTTTCTGTTTTGGTTCTTATTTGCATGCTTGTTCTAATTCTAGATTGGTTTTTGATCGTTGAGTTTCATCTTGATTTGATCCATCAAAAACCGTTCTATGGTATTGATTTAGAGTTTCTTAAAGTCTAGTTGATTAATCTTTTGAAGATCTTGTTTAATCTTGAAGTTTTGATTAGATTGATTCTCGTCAAGCTCTGAAATAGCAAGCTTGCGAAGCTTATAACTTTTGATCCGTGAGTCCGATCGAGCTGATTCTTTTTGCGTTCGGTTCGTACTGGAATCTAGTTTCTTGTGTCCAAATTTCAGATCGATCCGACGGTTGGATTTCCGGAAATTTGCGTTTTACCGAACCTCTATCATTCTATTTTTGTCGAAAACGAGGCAATTATTTGGTTCTGTTTTGGGGTGAACTTTTAATAAATCAAGAATTTGGTTTTAGCTTCCGCACAATAATTCACCCCCCCTCTGATTGCTATATTCGTATACTTCGATCCTACATTCGGAATATAAATTGACGAAATCCCAAGCCCTAGGTCGACTGCTCATGCTGCCCGAAACAGATAACGTGGCAACCTCTAGATTTCATCTAATCTACTCAATTCTAGCACCACCAATTGATTTAGAAACTTGATAATCACCCTTAGAACATATCCTAGACCAACCCCAAGGATTCCCATGGCCATACCTTCGCCCGACGACCGAAAACCCATCGGATCTCCTCCCGGTTCGCGCGATCTCCTTCCTCGCTCCAAATCCACCGGATCTCCTCGTCGCGGAGCGCTCCAATGGACGGATCTTCGAGGTGTTGAGGTGGAGAACTCCCCTAGGGGCAGCAAGGGAGGTGGAGACGGGAGGAGAGGGGTGGTGGCACCATGGGGAAGATGGAGAGGAAGGGGAAGGGTGGAGGCGCATGGGGGGCTAGGGGGTGGCAGCTAGGGTTGGGAGAGGGAGTTTGGGGCGCACCAAGCGGTGGGGGCCAGATTTGACTGCCCAAAAGTCCCCCCCCTTGGGCCCAGACCCTTCCACCGGAGGCCCAACTCAATCCCTAAGGCCCAAAGTCCCCCGGAGAGGCCCAAACACCCGAAAACGGCCCAAAAACACGCTATAAATAGCATAACGTAAAGTTTTAACCTTCATTTTCACATTTTATAAAGTTTTTGACCTCAACATTCACATTTTATAAGATACGACACTCCGTGGTGTCACATTCTACCCCCCTTCAACAGGATTCGACCTCGAATCCAAGACACACCAATACGCAACCCAGCAAAGCAAAAGATAGCTAGGTTTCACATCTCATACTTGAGGCGAAAAGCTCGGGGTACTTCTCGCGCATGCGAGACTTCAACTCCCAGGTCACTTCTCTCTCTGACTAAAGCCATTGGAACTACACTGATCGAGACCCGATGGTAAGATGCTTTGGCTCGAAGACCCACAGTTCTAACGATAACCCACGATCAACCTCTTGCAAGAACTTTACTCAACATTGAAACCCAAAGCACCCATACAAGGCCTCGGCATGACCCAAGCGATATGATAAAATCCCAAACAGACCACGAAAGGAAACGGTCTCACACTCCTCCTTCGATACATCCCTTGGCACTAAAGTGCCCGATCCCTTTAACCAAAGCCACTCTCCAGAAGGACTTGGTACCAACTTCTAGATCCATTTTCCGCTCCCATGCACAACAGTGATTGACGTCTCAACCTCTCAACTGTGGTTCGTCGTATTTGCGACGACGCAAACCAAGTGAGAAACAACACTCTAAGATTACTAACTGCTTGAACCATCGGGGTTACATTCTGATCTTTTACAACAAGACCAACACCCACCCCACTACCACTGAAAGGAGAAGCCTACATTATGGCCAAGGTTCTGAAAACCCGCAAAATCAATAATAGCCGAACATTCCACTTTGGTTGGCACAACACGCTCAATAGCCCGGCGACAAAAAGATCCAATACTCTTCGAAAACCGAAAGCAATTACTAGCAACCACCAAGTGGTTCACTAATAATTTGATCAACCCTACCGAGGGACACATAAACGGAAACAATTCTCCAAGAAGGTTTGAATTGGGACATAGACAACCTTACTTTACTCTTCACTTCTACACCATTTACGATCAACTACTAGCCACACCAGATTTCTCTTACTAAGAAAGCCTCGCCCTCACATCCTTCCACTTAAAGGACTAGGACAAACAGTACCATTGATGAGCAAGCCCAACCGTAACATGAACCCAATTGGTTCACATACAACAACTCGAACTTCAAAGCGCTAAAAGCCACATTGGAAAGAGTTCGGCAACAACCAAAGAGTACTCATTTTATTTTTCCTAAGACAAGATGCAAAGAAAGCTCAGATCTCTTACACCACAACCAACATACCAGAAGATATTCATTCTTACTTGTCGTACTAGAAGGCAATTGAAATCTCGATTCAGGACATACATGCAGCTTTCCAAGAGCACTCCGGATTAGTCATATATCCATATATGACTTTCTCACCTACCTGGCTCAACGACTCTTTTATCATTTAACATCTATAAACGATGTCATGATTACTTTTCACCATTCATTCATCATGTAACAACACTACCGAATAGTCATTCACAAGACGACTTCTTCCTCTATATCACATGAATAAAACTCGAATAACATCGAGGATTGCGCTAATTCATATAAACTATGACGGCAGCATAGTTAACAGCAAAACACCACGTCGTGTCAAAACCCACCATCCATTGAAAGCTAACCTTGTAAAACCTCGCATTCTAACCAAAATCAACATTTTGGAACAGAACATCAACTCCAAAGTCAAACGTCTGCACACACAACCACCGCAATTTTTTTTTTCAAAGAGAAAGAGAAATTCATTTCAAAAGGGAACACTTTACTAACAAAATCACTTATGAACCATTCATAAAATCCACCTTGTGAAGCATTTTCAAACACCGCACACATTTTGAAATAACTCCAACTCTAGCCAAATGGAGTTACAAACTGAATCTCAAGAATCTCCAACACAACCCACTAAGACCTTCTACTTCCTTGAAAATTTACTCCAAATATGATGCAACGTGAACGCAAAGGAGCGCGATCTGCACAAAGACTTTTGGGTGTAAAACCATACTCATAGCATAAACTGAACAAATTAGCCAAATCCAAAAATAGACACCAATTTCTATGAGTTTTAGGGAAACTCTGAAACACAGCATAAGGAATACTTTGACCAAAAGCATTCAACCAAGATAGCAAACAACCAAACCAGTCGTAAGGTTTTAAACACCAGCTTAGCATAAATACAATCATCTCTAGTGTTCCACTACGCTTTCCATTAAAGACTTCAAAATTCACTACTTACTCATTGAGGAAGTCCAACCGGATTTAACAAAATTTACATAACAATTTCTTTCTCTAGTTACCATTCCCAGCACTTATAAATAAAGTTTACGATGCTTATTAAAAAAAACATCCAACCAATACTACTTCATCCTGTTCCCCAAAGACAAACACATCATACAACATCTTATTCTCATTCTAAAACATAATACTTCAACAAATACTTTAGCATGATCAACCTATCAATTTTATACCATCCATAAGTCAACATCTTGACAATTGGAACCTGTTCAATCAATAAATGACTTCAACAAGTAAATATTATCTCCACAAGGCAAAGCTCGTAACTATGATTCTAAGACATACATTCATTATGGATAAAATTCTACATCTTATTAATTATCCATGGTCCACTCCATCACAACATGTTACAGTAACCTCCATTTTTAACAAGGATTTTCAACCATTAATCTAAGCAATTACCACCACTGCTAAGCCATCAATATCAACAAACGGCATAATCATCAACCAACAACATTACGTTTAGCTACCCTATACATAGGTTATAACAAAAGTACCACCACACAACATACTCCAACTATTGAGAATAGATTGAATACTAGCATTAACACTGCCCTTAACAACATCATTAACAATAAGTCTTATGTCTTCTCAATTGATATCAATACCAGCATTGTAGAGACACAACTGCATACTTCCGAATATACTAGTAGTTTGCAACAACATAAATATCAAATCTAATCAACTTCCAAATTAAAGCCACTAGTCAACATGATTAAATTTCTCTATTAACCCGTTAGATTAGAACATCTTTAAACAATCGGCAAGGTTTCTTTAACAGTATCATTAATTTATATCATCTTAATGTTCTAACTATGCATCGAGGTTTAAACTTTTAACATTAACAAGGATCATAAGCACTTTTATAACAAAGCAACAGATTCTAAGCATGTACACTAACACATTCAATCATTCTCGCTATAGAGTAATCTACAACACTAGTAGTTTATTTATTCTCAAGCTAGAGATATTAATCACATTGAATTTATTCCACTCACAATTTAACTTAACAATACATCATCCCATCAACCACATTGGTACATGCTACATAACATGCTAAACAACAATTCTTACTAGGGACAAACGATTTCAGTCAAAAGACTACTTACTTTGGTTGCAGCATTTTAGTTTTAAAACTCATCCCAAATTCATAAGGAAACTTGACTCTCAAAATTGCAATGAGACAAACCCAAACTTGGTCATGCAAAAGGAATTCTCCAAAACACTTTTAAATCTCAAAGGCTCCCATAGAGGAAAATGGTTGAAAGAGAATTTTCTTAAAAGGGAACCAAGCGATTTAGTAATCCTTTTCAAATAAAACCTTAACACCAAACCCTAAACTTTCACGAAACAAGAAGGTTTTTCAAAGATGATTTCTCAAACCAGAAAAATGACGAAATCAAACACCACTTACTCCTACAAAGCCACAGAACTTCAGCCACGACAGCAGTGCGGCATAGCACCTCAATAACTCCTTTAACCTCGGAGAAAGACAAACACATAAATAAATTGAATGCTTCTTCCCCATAAAGCAATCAACAAACTAAGCATCAAAACTGGAAAGGCGCCCAAAAGAAGCGCAACACTAGAACCAAGGAAGACAAAACCACACACCACATACGGAACGATCCGCGAAAAACCAATACCAAACACTTTTCTTTTGGTTTCCATCAACTAAAACCAAGAAAACCAACGAAGACCAACCACAGAATGATAAAGAACATCCGAAGGAACCCACCACCAAACTCTTCTATTTGACTACAGTCAACTACCCGATCTACGACAGAAAGGGTAAGCACTCTTCTCCTACAAGGGTTAATAGTTCTTCGGTGATGGCGCTAACCAGCCACACCGTCAAACCTCACCCTTACTATGAACAAAAAGAGGTGACCGAAACCCTTCGGCACCACAACCCCACTTTATCACCACAACAAGCACAATTCAATCATTTATCTCATAGACATAGCAACATGCATTGTCAAATGAAGCATTCAACATCAAAGCTTAAATACAACATTTAAGCGTAAAGAAACGATACCCATACCCTTTCTGTCGACGATTGGAGAACGGGCTCCCGTCGAGCTTACTTGTTGAATGGGGGATCAACAGAGCCCCGTCGTATGGACCGAGGAGGTTGTTCGAGCGATGCAAGGTCGGGAGAAAGGGGGACACGGTGTTTTATCCAGGTTCGGGCCTCTCTCTGCCGAGATAACAGCCCTACTCTAGTGTATTGTGTTCTATCTCTTTGTCCCCTCCCCCTACAGATCTTTAGGGGGGGTTTAAATACTACGACTATAGGTACAAAGAAGGCAACTACCTCCTGGGATCACGCTATGTAGCCATATTTGTGATCCGCCGTCCTTGATTCGTGCACTGTTTGAATTTCAGGTAGGATTTCCCTTGATCTTCGGCTGATTGGTTGTCTCCTTCCCTCCTCGTAGCGCTTGCCGGGCCCACCGACCAAACACCTGAGTAGGTCATGGTCTCCACGAGCATGCTTGCTCGTGGGGGTGTTTGGTATTGCCGCGAGTAAAGGCGTGGACACGTAGGCTCGGAGGAAGAGGAGGGATGCTCGTTTCATTCTCCCGAGCATCTTCTTTCAGTACTGCCTGGTCGGTGGTGCTCAACTTTTCACGGGGGCACCATGGTCTTTTGCCAGATAGCCAATCCCCGACAGCTAGCCCCCGAGGTTCAAGCGGGGAACCCTCGGGCTTCCCCTTGAGCCTAAGAAGACTTAAAAGGGGAGATTGAATTTCTTATGGTCGTGGCTTACGACCATTTTACGTCGGGAGACGACCTTTTACCCGGCCACGTGCTGCTTCGCTGCGTGGCTGCTTGGTTGTTCTGCGGTTCCTTCTCCGAGAAGCCTCCTTGTAACGGTACGGCAGTTTCTCGGAAAGTGCGTTTTCACCGGGCAGGTGTCGCTATGTGATAGGCGGCGATTTTTAACCTGTCCCTTCGCTGTCTTTTTAACCCTTTCTACCGGGAGAGTTCGGAGTTACACCGTGCCCCTTTGCTCGTCTTCGGCCAAAAAAATCTTCTAGGAGCCCTAGCGCCCAAGAACCCTTTTCACTCTCCTTCTTCCTTTGGCAATGGCGCATTTCAAAGTCAGTCAGATGACCCGTAGGAGGCTCCAGGTGCTCACGGACGAGGGGTACATCGACCCAAGCTTGGGCCGAGTGCCTGGGAACGACGCGGCGCCGGCGCCGCGGGTGGCGGAGATCGTCTCCTGCGAGCTGTATGCCGTCAACGGACTCCGACTGCCCGAGAGCGACTTCCTCGCCTCCGTGCTCGCCTTTTGTGGGTGCGAGATCTCTCATCTCCACCCCAACTCCATTCTCGCCCTTGCGGTTTTCTCCCACCTCTGCGAGGCGTTCGTGGGTGTGATGCCCATCGCCAGCCTTTTCTTCCATTTCTATTCTCCCTTTCGTACCGGCCGGGATGGTCCCGCCGGCTGCGTCTATCTTCGTCTTCGGCCCAACCGACCATACGAGTACCCTCTTATTGCTTTGAAGGACTCGGTGTCGGGTTGGGCCGACCTTTGGTTTTACCAGAAGAAGGCGGAGGGGTCCCAGTTGGTCTATACTGGGGAGGCCGCTCCGTCTACTGAGACAGCGCGGCCGCCCCTGCAGCCTGAGGAAGAGCGGGTGCTCAGGACGATCAGCGAGCTCGCCTAGATGGGCTCACTGGTCAAGACATTGCCCGGGATTTTACCTTCAACCGGGTGTCCCCCCTGAGGCGCCGCGAGCACCCTTTCTTCGAGGTGACCGGGTGGCATGACCTCACCCGTGAGGACAACGCAGGTACGTTCTTGGACCCCTTTCTCGAGCACTATTGTTTCCTGGCGAATTGGCGCTACTTTTTTCTTTTAACCCTTGGTCGTGTCGCAGCTCCGAGGATGGACTGGGTTGATGAGAGGGTCACCGAGATGTTCGGCGCCCCGAAGGTGAAGGAGCTGATGCCCAATCGTCAGATCCCCAAGAACGTTTTTGACCGCGGCGATGCGGTAAGTACATCTGTTTGCTCCCGCCCGAGGGCATGTTTTCAGAGCTCATTTCTCCCTATTTCTGTTTGCAGGAGAAGGTCGCCCTCGAGCTCGCCATGTCGAGCACCGCGTCGCTGCCGCAAGCTGATCCCCCGGCCAGGGGTTCCCGCAAGAGGTCGGCGGGTCGAGGCCGCCAAGCATCCGCTTCGCCTCCCCGCGCCAAGCGGTCGAAGCGCCGAGCTTCGACCAGGACTCCCACGCAACACCTTGAGTACGCCGACCGCCGGGAGGTAAGCGAGCTTCGAATCTGGTTTGATGACTTCAAACGGAAGAGGCCGGAGCTGATGGGCCGACTGGAACAGCTCGCCGAGCAGGCGAAGAAGGCCGAGGAGGAGGCCAGGTCCCCCCCGAGCAAGGAGCAATTGGAGAGAAAAATCAAGGCTCTCCAGGACCAGCTCGCTCAAGTGGTCGAGGACCCTGAGGAGGAGGAAGAGGAGGAGGAAGCCTACGCTCTGGTCAGGAGGAGCAGGAGGTCGACTTCCCGATCAACCTCCGCATTGGAAGAGGTCGACATGGACGATGTCGACCCGGCGATGGCGCGAGCCAGCGGTGCCGCGGAAGATCGCGTCGTGGCCGTCGCTGAGGCCTATGAGGCCGCCTCGGGTAGGACGCCCGTGTCCCGCAGTGAGGAGACCGAGGAGGATGACGCTGCTCGCCGGGCAGAAGGTAAGCTCCGCTTCGTCCTCTTGTTTGGTTCCTTCGTTCTTGTCTTGCGATTTTTTCCGGGCTAACCCCACTCCGTTTGGCGTGGGTGTGATAGCTCGGATGTTGCTCTTGGACTTTCGTCAGATGGCTGAGGAGATTATCGACTCTGCAGTTGACGCCGAGCTCGACCGCGTCTTCGACCAAGTAATGGCCGAGACGGAGGAGGAGTTTGCGTTTACCGCGCCTCGAGTCCGAGCTTCCCTTGGCGGATGCCGAGCTTCCTCCGGTGGAAGGGGAACCTAATCCAGCCGCGGAGGAGCAAGAGCCGCAGGGGGCCGAGGACCAGGAAGTCTTGGCCCTGGTCCCCTGCGAAGGGGCAGGCGCAAGCGAGGCCCAGGCGACGGGCTCTTATGGTCAAGGGGTGGTGGCTCCCGACCCACGGCCCTTGGCCGCGAGCCAAGAAGAGGAGCCGGTCGCTGCCGGCCGGTGCCTCGGTGCGGACCAAGAAGCGGCGGTCGTGATCGACCAGCCACCTCCAGCCGCGGACCAAGGGGAAGAAGTGGTCGTGATCGACCAGCTGCCTCCAGCCGCGGATCACGGAGAGGAGGTGGTCGTTGACGACCAGCTGCCTCCAGCCGCGGATCACGGGCCAGAGGTGGTCGTCCTCGACCAATCGTCTCCGGTCATGGAGTACCAATCGCCTCTGGCCTCGAAGGTGCAAGGGGAGAAAGCGCTTGTAGTCGGCGTTCAGCCCCCAAGCGCAGCGGCCGGGCAGGAGGAAGGCGGCCATGAGCCGCCTGTTGACGCGGAAGACCAACCTCAGGGCGACCTGGGGTTGGTCGAAGGAGGAAACGCCGTTGCCCTCCTGGGAGCACCGGGTGCCCAGGAGGGGCAAGATCCTAACGCGCCCGGCTTCGGGATCGTGATGGCCCTCGTCGTCAACCCCTTTTCCGAGTGGCGCTACCGACCTTCATTGCCGGAGACAAAGCGGTCACCGGCTCTTCTGGTAAGTCCTTTGCTTCTATCTTTTTCCATGAGGCGAGCAATCTTCTGGCGGTTCTTCTTGACTTTCCTTCCTTTTTTGCTCGAAGTTTGCTGCGAAGGCTATGGAGGACATCGACGCCTCCGCAGTTCCAGCAGAAGAGTTCTGGGCGTACCATCGCGAACAAGACGCCAAGATCGCTGATCTCGAGCGTCGGGTCTCCGAGGTGCGCGAGGCCGACCTGAAGGAGCTGGAGTCGGCGAAGAGCCTCATCGCCGGGCTCCGGGACCAGCTCTTTGAGAGCGAGACGGTGAAGAGCACTTCAGAACAGAAGTGTGCCGAGCTCGAAGAGGAACTGGTGAAGCTGCGGTAGGAGGTCCCCGACCTGCGTGGTGACCTTCAGCGAGCTCGGGAGCACGAAGAAGCTCAGCTCAAGGAGGTGCAACGCCTTCGTGACAGCGCGGCCGAAGGTCGCGCTGCTCGGCGGAAGGTTTTGGACCTGGAGGCAGAGGTCGACTCCCTTAAGGAGGAGCTTGCTGCCACCCGGGCTGAGCATAGGACTTAGCTCTTCTTTTTCCCTTTTTAGCTCTTGCAAATTCTGTAAAAAAGAAATAACCTTTTCGGTTAAACGAGCAAAATCACGGATGCTTGGGACCTTACGCGTTTTTCTCGAGTCCGCTTTCGATGTATGCTCGCGTGATCCTGGTTCTGTAGAAAAAGGACCAAGTCCCTGCATAAGAGTATATAACACGGATACGAGCAAAGAATCCTTAAAAAGGACGGAACGTTCCTGTCATACGGAGCCCCCGCCATGGACAAAGGTCGTGCCCTTGCGAGCACGAGTTTGTTCATGGGGACGTTGAGGGATACTTTGATCGTAACGCTTTTTGAACGTTTAAACAGGTCGATTGCGTTGGGAGATGCATGAGCACGAGCATTGTTACGTGCGCAGCGTAGATGAGCTTTAAACCAACAATACGTAGAGCCGTCTTACCCGAGCGGTCGCTGTACCGGGCTTAAATGGATGCTCGCGATCGACCACGCATACAGTGAAGAGCTACTATGGAAAGTGAACGAGTGGGCGAGCATCCGGCCGGGGGCCAAAGGGAATGGTGCGCACATATTCGTCGAATAAGCTCGTCCGTAGTGCTGGTAGACGACGATGCTCGTTCGACAAAGCGAGGACAAAAAATGAGAAGGAAAGGAAATGTTTTATAGGAAAAAATGCAAGGAGTGCGAGATAGGGTTACGCGTCTAAACGTAGAATTTACGCAGTTGATCAATGTTCCAGGTGCTGGTGAGCACCCGACCGTCCTCCATCGCGAGGCGAACAGCCCCCGGGCGTGCTGTGGACAGGACCGTGTAGGGTCCCTCCCATCTTGGGGTCAGCTTATTGGCTTTCGACAGGTCTTGAAGTCTTCGTAAGACCATGTCACCAACTTGCAGGGACCTTGGTCGGACTGACTTGGCCGCGTGCCTACGAAGAGCTTGTAGGTAAATTGCAGACCGAAGCAGCGCCCGTTCGCGTGTTGCTTCGACGAGGTCTAGGTCGAGGAGGCGTTCATCCTCCTGATCGATGGAATCGATCAGTTGCACCCTTGGGGAACCTAGCACAATTTCGGCAGGCAAAATGGCCTCCGTACCGTAGACGAGTTGGAAAGGCGTTTCGCCTGTGGCTCGACTCGTTGTGGTGCGGACGGACCAAAGAATGGCGGGAAGCTCATCCACCCACTGCTGCCTGTGTTGGCTGAGGCTTTCGAAGACCCTCTTTTTTATGCCCTGAACTAACTGCCCATTTGCTCGTTCGGCTGCTCCGTTGCTCTATGGATGTGCCACAGAGGCGAAACAGACCTTGGTCCCGACCTCCTCGCAGTAACTTTGGAACAGTTCACTGGTGAACTGGGTCCCGTTGTCTGTGATGAGACGGTTGGGTATCCCGAACCGAGTTATCACATTGCTGCAGAGGAATCTCTTGGCCGCCTGGGCCGAGATGGTTGAGACGGGCTCGGCCTCTATCCACTTAGTGAAAGTGTCGATGGCCACGAGCAAATACTTGCAGCCTTTCTGACCCCGGGGAAAAGGTCCAAGGACGTCGAGCCCCCAGGTCGAGAATGGCCACGAAAGCGGTATGGTTTGCAGGGCGTATGCTGGTTGACGGGCTTTGCGAGCATGGAACTGGCATGCTCGGCAGGTCGTTACGATTGACCGTGCATCCGTCAAGGCCGTAGGCCAGTAGTAACCCAATCGGAAGGCCTTGCTCACAAGCGTTCTAAAAGACGAGTGAGCTCCGCACATTCCTTCATGGATATCACGAAGAAGGTATTGGCCTTCCTCCTGAGAGACGCATCTGGAAAGGATTCCTAATGCGCCTTTTCGGTATAGGTCGCCTTCGATCAGTTTGTACTGAGAAGATCGCCTTGTTAGCCGGGAACACTCGGCTTCTTCCTCGGGCAATGTCCCATGCGCAAGGTATTGGATAAATGGCGTCATCCAACTTGCACTTTGCTCGAGGAAGGAAACCCTACCGTCGGACTCTGGTGCCTCCTCTTCAGAGGGAATGGAGGGCTTATATAGGTGCTCGACAAGCACCCCCGCCGGAGCGGTGGTTTGAGAGGAACCGACTTTAGACATTTGGTCGGCCATGGAATTATCCTTCCTGGGGATGTAGATTACTTCAAAATTCTTGAAGTATTTCTCCATCTTCCTTACTTCGGCCAGGTACAGCGCCATTAAGGTATCGGAACACTGATACTCCTTGTTGACCTGGTTCACGACCAACTGTGAATCGCCCTTCACAGTGAGCCGTTGGACTCCTAGTGATTTACATGCCCGAAGTCCGGCCAAAAGGCCTTCGTACTCCGCCGCGTTGTTGGTCGCGGCGAAATGTAGTTGGATGGCGATCAAGTTGCTCTCCATCCGGGAGACCAAGACGACGCCACTTCGAGCGCCAGATGCTCGGGATCCATCGAAATACAAAGGTCCAGGAGTTTTCCCTTGAACCATTGGTTTCGCTGGCTGGTGGTGCTGGAGCCGACCATTCTGCCACGAAATCAGCCAGAACTTGTGATTTTATCGCCGTGCGGGCCGAAAACATCATCTTGAACTCGACGAGCTCCATTGCCCACTTGGCTATGCAACCACTGGCGTCCTGGTTTTTCAAGATCTCCCTGAGCGGGAAGCTGGTCGGCACCACGATCTTGTGTGCTTGAAAGTAGTGGCGCAACTTCCTGGAGGCCATCAGCAACGAGTACAGTAGTTTCTGGACCTCGGGGTAACGCTCCTTTGGTCCATGAAGTACTTCGCTGACATAATAGATAGGTCGTTGGGAACCATCTCTTTCTACTGCTAACACTGCGCTTACCGCCTGCGGGGTTGCCACCAGGTATAGTAGCAATTCTTCCCCCGCTGCAGGTGTGACGAGGACGGGCGGCTTGGAAATGTACCGTTTTAGCTCTTTGAACGAGTGATCAGCTTCCTCCGTCCACGTGAAGCCATCGTGCTTGCGGAGGGCTTTAAAGAAACGTAGTCCTCGCTCCCCCAGCCGGGAAATGAACCGGCTTAAAGCGGCCATTCTCCCGGTCAGAGCTTGCACTTCCTTCACGCACGTGGGGGACCTCATGTTCTCAATGGCTTCGATTTTCCCCGGGTTTGCCCCGACGCCTTGTTGTCCGACCATGTAGCCGAGCACCTTGCCAGCTTTCACGCCGAACACGCATTTTTCTGGATTTAGCTTTATTCGATGCTTATTGAGGTTACAGAAGGTTTCTTCCAAGTCAGCAACGTGACCCGAAGTACTCTTGCTTTTGACAACTATGTCGTCGACATAGACCTCCAAATTTCGACCTACTTGGTCTGTGAAAGTTTTCTGCATGAGGCGCTGAAAGGTTGCTCCCGCATTTCTTAGACCGAAAGACATGGTCGTATAGCAGAAGGTACCGAATGGGGTGATGAAGGAAGTCTTTTCTTCATCTTCGCGCGACAGGCTGATCTGATGATAGCCTGAATAGGCATCTAGGAAGCTCATGGTTTGTGATCCCGCCGTCGCGTCGACCAATTGATCTATGCGAGGCAACGGATAGTTGTCTTTCGGGCATGCCGCGTTTAGACCCATGTGATCGACGCACATGCGCCACCTGCCTCCTTTCTTTCTGACCAAGACTGGATTGGCTAGCCACTCGGAGTGTTCGACCTCCCTGATGAAGCCAGCTTTTAGGAGTTTGTCGAGTTCCTCCTGGATGATTGCCTGTTTTTCCGGGGAAAAGCGTCTAAGTTTCTGTCTCACTGGTTTTTTGTCGGTGAGCGCTGCTTTGTGCTCAATCACCTCCCTAGGGACCCCGGGCATGTCGGATGGTTCCCAGGCGAACGCATCCAAGCTTGCCCGGAGGAAGGTGATGAGCTCGAGTTCCTATTTGGGATCTAAGGAAGATCCCAAATGCACGACTTTGGCCGGTTCCAACTCGTTGAGCGGAATAGCCTTGGTCTCTCCTCCAGGTTGGAGGGCAAGTTTAGGTCGGGAATGTTTTGGCTCTTGGTCAGGGCCGCGAGTGGATAACTGACCGACCATATCCAACGCCCTTTCGTCGCAATTGAGTGCGGACTTGTGGTTCCCTTTTATGGTTATGACCCCGTTCGGTCCGGGAATCTTCAGGCACTGATACGCGTGGTGCGAGGCGGCCATGAACTTGGCCAAGGCCGGCCTACCGAGGATGGCGTTGTAGTCCGATTCGAAGTCTACCACCTCGAAGGTGATTAACTCCGTTCTGAAGTTACTCGGGCCGCCGAAAGTCACGGGCAGGACGACCTGCCCTAGAGGTTTGATCGAGGTGCCTGGGACTATCCCGAAGAAGGGCACAACTACACTTTTGATTTTGGAATGAGGAATCTGCATCTCGTCCAAAACCTTGGCTGAAATAAGGTCCAAAGAGCTCCCGAAGTCTATGAGGACCCGACCAACGACGGTATTGCTGATGGTGGGGTTCACGACCATCGGAAGCCTCTGTGGTTTCCAAGGGGACAATCGTCCTTGGAGAAGGTGAGAGACAACTCGGACCATTTGAGTTGCTGCACTGGCGGCTTACCTTAGGTGACATGGTGCATTTCCCTCGCAGCGTCCTTTAAGTCCCGGCGAGATTTATAGGCAGAGGAGCCCCCGAAGATAACTGCGATGTGGTTCTGAGGTTCTTGATATTCCATGCCGTCTTCGTTTTCTTCGACGGGCTGCTTGCCCTTGCCGTTTTCACCCTGCTCTGGAAGCGACGGCATGGGACCCCTACCGCTGTAAAACTGCTCCAGGCGGTAGGTCCATGTTCGGCAATTCCGTAGGTCATGCCCGTGTGCCTGGTGAAGCGAACAGTAGAGTTTGCCCCGTTGATCTGCCTGGCCACCTCGGTCGCGAGGCCTGTGTGGTTGTCCTCTCCCCCGAGCGTTAAACCCCCGGCTGCCAAGCTGGGTTGCTCGGTCGTTGTTGTTCCACCGCGTCAACCATGCCCGGTGGGAGCTGCTTTTTCTTCTTCTTCTTGATCTTCTTATCCACAGAGTTCGAGCCCTTTTTACTAGCGGAGGTTTCTAGCCCGGGCTGAGGTGGCAGCTTTCCTTCATCCAGCATTTTCTTCCACTGGACGGCCTCATCCGCGTTGGCATACTGATCAGCCATTCGGAAAAGCTCGTTTGCCGTCAGATCCGGATGGATCTCCAGGTCCTGCATGAAGCGCACGTCCCGTACCCCGAACTTGAAAGCTCGGACGACGGCCTCGTCCGATATGTTCGGGATCGAGTTCCATACCTGGATGAACCTCTAGATGAACTGTCGCAGGGTTTCTCCATCCATCTGTATCAAGTGCTCCAGGTCGCGCTCCTTTCCCAGGCGGATGTAACAGCTCTGGAAATTTGCTCGGAGCGTGGTGCTGAGCTGCCCCCAGGATCGTATGGAACCCTCCTTTTGGTTAAAGAGCCATGTGCGAGCAGCTCCGTCCAGAACCGTCGGCAGATAATTCGCCATCACCCTTTCATCGCCTCCGGCGGCGAGGATGGCGGTGGTATATATTGAGAGAAATTCATCCGGGTTCTAGGTCCCGTTGAACCTCTCGATGTGGCTGGGCTTGAACCTGTTCGGCCATGCGACATTCTGGAGAGAGCCCGTGAAGGCCTAGCAACCGAAGCTCGGGGTTTCGCGGTGAAACCCTCGGTCATAGCGTCCTCCGCGCGGGTCTCCCGCCCAATGCCCCGTTCGCGGGCCGAGTCGAGAGAAGACTTCATGCGTCGATCGTGTCGTCGACCGCTTGGTCGTGGAGCGTTCAGAACGCTCGTAATCCGGACGATTGTAGAGGTGTCGCTCCGAGGTTGCTCTAGGACTGTCCCGGGGCTTTTCCCGGATCAGATTAGCGGTCTGGGGCGATCTCCGAGCATGGCTCCGAGATTCATCTCTGTGCGAACGCACGGGGGAGCGTCTGTGTTGGTCCCGGGAAATACTCCGGGCATCCCGGTCGTGGGGAGGATCCGAGACTTTCAGTTCGGCGGCAAGCCTCTCCAGATCTTCGGCCACGACCTTGCCTACGGCCTCTAGGTCCACTTGCTCGGGAAAACTGCGTAGGTCGCGTACGACCACCGCCAAGGCCTGTAGCCGTTCTTGTTTCTGGTGAATTGGCGGCGGCGAGCTATGGCGGCGCTCCGGGGCGCGATCGGGGGTTCGGTACTCGCGAGAGTTCCTTTCCGCGGAAGTGGTCTTTCCCAAAGACGCCTCTAGGTGGAGCCTGGCCGCCTCATAGTGGTCGCATTTAGCAGCGTCCGAGGATCGTACCTCGGGCTCGGTACGGCTCCCAGCCATGTTGACATGACGAGAGTGAGATGAATGCGATGGGGACATCATCGTATCCCCTTGAGATGCAGTCTCTCGGTCGAACTCTAGGTCGTCTGGTATATCCAGGCCATCGTAGAGTCTGTCATAGTCATCCTCGCGGTCTCCGAGGGTAATGTTTAGAGAACGGAGGGTCTGCCCTCGCATCCCAGGGTTCGGGGAAGAGCTCCCGGACTCGGTGTGACCTATGGGATCGGCCACGCCGTCGCCGGCGTAATACATGTCGTCGTCATCGACGTCGTCGAAGTCACAAAGATTCCGAGTATCTCCCGAGTTCGGCATCCTCGAGGATCTTGATCCGCACGGGAATCAAGCTGTCGTCCCCACGGACGGCGTCAGCTGTCGATGATTGGAGAACGGGCTCCCGTCGAGCTTACTTGTTGAATGGGGGATCAACAGAGCCCCGTTGTACGGACCGAGGAGGTCGTTCGAGCGATGCAAGGTCGGGAGAAAGGGGGACATGGTGTTTTATCCTGGTTCGGGCCTCTCTCTACCGAGATAACAGCCCTACTCCAGTGTATTGTGTTCTATCTCTTTGTCCCCTCCTCCTTACAGATCTTCAGGGGGAGTACTCATGAGATGCTCATGAGATGATTATCATGTTGTTTTAAAGGATGTATATAATGTTAAATATGATGTGTTGTGATATAACTGTGGAGACTGGGATGATGGTTTGTTGTCTTGATCCTTGTTGATCTATTACAATACACTTTGCTGAGTTATGAACTCACGCTTGTGTTTACGTTGTTTGTTTCTTTAGGTACCATGAAATCGGCGTGCGGGAAAGGGATCTAGCTACACTCCTCCACGTAGTATCATAATCTAGCTAATTCACCTGTTTTGGAGACACGACAATAAGTATTACAATAATCATTAGTGTATGGTCTTTATGTTTGGTTGTTTCCCCCATGTGTATCATGTGGGGCTATGGAGTGAGTTGTTTTATCTTCCTAGACTTAAATTGATGCTTATTCTTTTGCTAACGATGCTTATTGATGTTTTAGTTGATGATTAGCTATCATTATCGCTGCGTATGGAGATCTTGTTTGTCCTACATATTGATATGATTGTAACACCCCAGCTTCTACTAAGCCCAGAATGTCACCAAACATAGACCATAACACATTTAATACCATAATTTAAAATAAATTACAGCAAGTAATCATTTAGAGTAATTGAAAATTTTGACAGCATATTCTTTGTTTTTGCATGAAACTTAACAACATAATCATCATAACAATAAGTAGGATAAACAAGACCTTCACATGCAGCGATAATGATAACCAATCATCAATTAAAACATCAAAAGGCATCGCTAGCAAAAGAATAAGCATCAATTTAAGTCTAGGAAGATATAACAATTCACTCCATAGCCCCACATGATTCACATGAGGGAAACAACCAACATTAAGACCATAAACTAATGATTATTGCAATACTTATTGCAGTGTCTCCAAAAGAAGATGAATTAGCTAGATTGTGATACTACGTGGAGAAGTGTAGCTAAGTCCCTTTCCGCGCGCGATTTCATGGTACCTAAAGAAACAAACAACGAAAACACAAGCGTGAGTTCATCACTCAAGAAAGTGCATTGCAATGGAACAACAAGGATCAAGACAACAAACCATCATTCCAGTCTCCACGGTTATATCACAACACATCACATTTAACATAATTTGCAGCCTTTAAAACAACATGGTAATCATCTCATGAGCATCTCATGAGTACTCTCATCATCATCTCATAAACACCTTCATTTATGAAATTCATTCATGCAATGCAATGCACATGTCTTCTGGAGTACTCATACCGGTATGGTTGAGTGCACACCCGTCGGCATGCACCCTTTTCCCCCTTCCATCCCGAAGATGGAGGGTGCCTATCACTCGCTTCCATTCACCTCAGTGAAGGAATCACGATGTAGGACTTATTCGAAAGAATAGCCCGGACTAGTCATAACAGTTCTCACCGCCCTACCGAATAGTTATGACTTATCTCACCGATCGGCCATGAAAAATATGCCATGTATGCAAAATGGACAGCAGCGTATTCATAAGTAGAAGTATTGCATATCAACACATTGCATCTCAACATGTAGGGCCGTATTTAACAATCGATCAGAATCATACCAACTTGGCATGTGATTCATTTATCAACAACAAGCATATTACTTTATCATGGCATAAGGACATTATATCATCGTCAATATTAAAACATGGCATGAGGACATTATATCATTTATAACATGTAACTCATGGCAAAACAACATGTTATCTATCCCAATAACATCAAGCAATTCTAGCATCACATATAGCGTTAAATCCACACAACACACTTGCCTTCAACCGCGGGCAACGGAGTGACGAGAGGTTGAGGGCACTCCCGGAGGCACACCACCTGCAAACACGTGCCACACACTCAATTTGACTCCTCAAAACAGTACCCACTACACCCAATACACGATATACACCAAAACCCGAAATCACAGATTTGCCCCGTTCTGGACAGCGGCTTCGAAAAATCATAACTTGAGTTCTAGAATTCCAAATTGATTAAACGAGTACATCCTCGCGTAGCTTAGGAAATTTCCCAACTTTTTCTAGTTATAGGTAAAGACTGATTCGGACTCTAATGTTGCTTAATCTAACGTTGAACACGAACTGTCTCAATCTCGTCACAGATTTGACAGCGCTCGGTAAAACAGGCATAACTTCTAAACGGCTGGGCGGAATTTCAATTTCTTTATATGCACGGAAAGATAATGAAATTATCTACAACTTCCTAGAAGTCCGTACGGCCAGATTCCAATTCTAAATTGGCGAAAACGCCTGCCCTAACTCGGGTCCCCAATCTGCCCGAACCAGAACGCGAATACAACTCTAGTTTTTCATCAAATCTAACCCATGGCAGCACCTCCCTTGATCTAAAAACATGATAATCCCCCTCTACAGCAGCAAGAGATCTACCCCACAAGATCCCCCCATTACCTTCTTGGAGAATCACCAATCGACGATCCAACCTTCGCGTTCCTCCCCCGACTTCCTTCCACGCGCCCGTTTCCACCAATCCTCCTCGTCGCAGCCCCTCCCAACAACTTGGACAGCGCCATGGCAGCGAGTAGGAGACCTTGGGATGCGCCCACAAGGGAGGAGAGGGGTGGGGCGGCAGCACCTAGGGAAGGGGCGGTTGGGAAGGGAGAGGAGAGGTGAGGTGAGGGGAGATGAGGGGAAAAAATGGGGAATGAGGGGAGAGGAGATGGGGGCTGCGCATGGGGGGTGGGGAGAGCTAGGGCAGCAGGGTTTGCTGCCCCCCTCACCCCCACATGGGCCAAGTGGATCCCACCATCCGGCCCGCGAAGTTTCCCTCAAGCCCAAAACCTCCCCGGAGCGGCCCAAACACCCGAAAACGGCCCGAAACGCGTTAAAAAGTGAAATCTCAGGGTTTTAGTTGCAAAATCCCCAACTTATCCCATTTTACCACATTTTAAAACCTATTTTCACAAATTAGAAAGTCTCGACATTCCGCAGTATCACATTCTACCCCCCTTAACTGGATTCGACCTCGAATCTCACGCTTCAACTCTAAAACAATGTCCACTAGGACTCATCTTCTTTGCGAACTCCACACACCCACGCAAAGACTCAAACAGTGGCAACGACAACGCAATTCTCCAAATCCATCTATTAACAAGAGTAACTTGACTTAGCTTAACTAAGCACAACTTGACATGATTCCTCATTTACTTCAATCGCTATCATGATTCATAAACTCAGAATGACACAATCATCATGAAACACATCCCTTTTTACCATTAGCATTAAATCGGTCAACCGAGGTTCCAAACTTGAACCCCCCAAAAGACCATTTACGCAAAACCCCATCTCTTCCAATTATTTGACCCCTTTTCACAAGGAATCAAAATTTACTAATGTCATCTTCGCTCATAGCCTACATCGACCATACTTTCTTTTATTTGCCAACCACGTTACACTTTTCATTCTATACTCTCCCAGGCATAACGCACACCCAGGGACATCTAGCTAAGACAATGTCCACGACAAAGCATTTTACATCACAATTTCTATAACATTTGCTTCCACCCAACGATACCTTCAACCAAATACAAACCACGACATCATCAACCTCCAATATCATCCACCCTCATACCACTAATGTCCAAAGCACCTAGCCCAAGCTAGGACCGTAACTCACTACCAAAACTCAATTAGCACTTTTCCCAAGAGGATGTCGCCCTCACAAACAATTCACACAAACAACGAAACCCACGAGTATAGCTCTTAGATTATACTCAACAATAACTCGAGACCCTTCTTATTCTCACTCCTATCAATAGTGCAAAAGAAGTACGATTCTTTTGAATCCAAGTAGACCACATACAACAACTCGAACCTCAAAGCGCCACAAAGGAAAACTCAAATCTCCAATCAACGTGATACAATTCGCATCGGGGAGCACCCAAACAAATAGAGACTCCACACAATTCTCTTGTGAAGTTCTTAACAACTAAAGACAACTCGACTCGCTTTCACCACAGCCAAACTTTTCATTTTAACCAAAATCAACATCTTGGAAGAGAAGCGCCACGAAAACTCTCGAAGAAAGGGAAACTCAAATCCCTTGCATAACATAACCAAAATACCAAGATTTATCCATTCATTCCTTTTCATGCTAGAGAGCAATGGAAATCTCAATTCATAACACGAATGCGAATTCTTCAAGAGCACTCCGGATTAGTCATATATCTCTATATGACTTTCTCACCGTCCTGGCTCAACAACTATTTTATGCTTATAAAACGATGTCATGAATCTTTTTCACCATTTATTCGTCATGTAACCACGATACCCATTAACCAATCACAAAGAGACTTCATTCTCTTTGTCACGTGATTGACACCCAACAACATCGATGGTTGCTCAAATTCGTATAAACTATGACGGCGTTAACCGAAAAATACCATATCGCATCACAACCCAACAACCACTGCACGCAATGCGTGCAAAACATCGCATTTTAACCAAAGCCAATAACAGAAGATAGCATCAACTCTCAAATCAAACATCTACGCCTAATAACCGCTACCAATTCTCTTAAAGAGAAAGGAAACACATTCCCAGCAGGGAACATTTTACCAACAAAAATCACTTATGAAACGATCATAAGACTCACCTTTTTTTTTTTTTTGAAACGCTCGCAAAAACCACACACGTTTCCCAAATAAATCCAACTCTAGTCACGATAAAATTACAATTTAAGCGCTTAACTCCAGGGTTACCAAAGATAAATCAGTTGAACGCTAAAGAGAGCGTCCCACTCCAACGCTTTGGGTGTTAACCCAAACTCATAGCATAGACTAAACAGATTAACCCAAATCCAATGATTGGCATGGTTCAATACCCCACCACATTTGGAACTCATAAGCCGGTTACTTCAAATACTACTCTTTCATCCATATTTCCAATCATCGGAGTCAAGTTTGTAACTTGACAAAATGCCACTTAAGCAGGGGAGATTTTATTGCACACTAATCAAGACGCCTAAACAAAGAGGCAGGCACTCCCAGAAAATTTATACATTCATTTGAATCCGTAAACCTTCAAAAGAAAGTTCGACTCAAATCCCACCATTACTCGCATTCCAATACTCTTAGCCAAAACGGACGTCATAATCACCCAAATCCCGAGAAGTCCAACACTGTTGCACACAAACTACAACATCTGCTCTTGATAAAATCACTTTTCACTGTTCATATAACCACAATTGATTATATCACCAACGAACCGTAGACTATATCTACCGTATGACAACCAACAAGGAGAACCACATTCTCACAACTCCAGCACAATTAACTTATCAGTTAATCCAACATAAGACGCATATCAACAACTTCTTTTGGTCTACTAACCATGACGAACCATTATTCATGCAACTTATTATCCCAAGTGTAGCACACATCTCTTTACAATTATTCCGGCGTAATCAACAATTACCCTGGAAATAATCCCTAAGTCACATATTCCATCTCACCAGTTCATTCCACCAATAATTAATACTACCCATGCGACACGATCTCCACTAGACATTCCTCATAAATACGGATCCCAGACAGACCTCTGTCAAGAATAATTCAACCTTTCCTACAATCATTCCATATATCCCCATTAATTGATTACACGAATTTTAAGTTATATTGTCGACCCACAATATTAACTGACCCACCAGCTACAATAGGCAGAATTTCACACCATCTTCTTGCTATAACAAGTTCATCAGCCGAGACATTCTATGCTAACGAATTTCAAACATCCATTAGATTCCTTAACCCGCATCACTTTGCACACACCACTAATCAACTTTCACTTTGGATCACCCGACGTCTCGTTTAATCATCTCTTATCAACACAATATTTTAGTTTATCTTTAAACCAACAACCAATTCACTTTAACCGAACCACTAGCTCATATCAACCGAAAACTCTAACTTCTCGTCATACACTTAACTTCTTAAACATTCGCGTGAATCACGCACCCAACTCTTAAGGAAACCATAATTGCTCCAGAAAAGAACAACACCCAAAACACCTTTCCTTCCGGAAAGCTCATCCATAAACCACAAGAGAAGTCAACTCTTAAATTCCCAAATGCCGACACGCAACTATTCCCCAACTCTCGAGATCAACAACTTCCACGAAGGAAGATGGTTGCAAGAGGGAAAACCAAGCGATTAACCAAAAATTTTTAGGCCATAACCCCAAACTTCAAACTTTCACGAAACAAACGGTTTTTCAAAGATGAATTCCCAAGCAAGTCATCATTGCAATCAAACACCACTTAGGCCCCGACAACAAGATTTGGCACAACACCGCAATAACTCTTTTAAACCTCGGAAAAAGACAACCACAAGAATAAATTGAAAACTTTCTCCGTAAAGCAACCGATCAACCACATTCTTTCCGACAAAACCTTGACACCTAAATCCATGCGACTTAGATTTTTCATCGGAACTTCAATAAATTCTTTTTCAAATTGGAGAATGGTAACCCAAGAATCAATCTATAAGTTTCTCTACAAGGCAAACAACAAATCGGGCGTCAAAGCTGACAAGGCAACCAAAAGAGGCGCAACCCGAAATTCTTCTTTGCCTTCAACCAAAGAAGACAAAACCAAAACCATTCGTCAAACCGGCAAAGGAAATTCGGAGGGTCATTCCACAACTCTACTACTCGACTCCAACCAACTACCCAATCTACGACAGAAAGGATAAGCACTCTCCCAACAGGAGGTTAAAAGTCCATCGGTGATGGCACTAACCGGCCGCACCGTCAAACCCAACATTACTACAACCAACAGAAGGTGACTGAAACCCCTTTCGGCACCACAACCCACATAATCTCAAAAGTATCAACACAATCAATTCTTTCATAAACATAGCAACATATATTACCAAATGTAACATTCAACATCAAAGCTTAAATACAACATTTAAGCGTAAAGCAACGGTACCCATACCCATTCCTCTTGTAACAGAGTGTGTCAAGTTTTAAATTAATTATTCCACTTACACAAGTTTTAATGTTGCTATCCTATGGCAAAGTTTTAAGTAAAACCTAAGCCATGTTTCTAGGTTATCCCACTTCATATTTTAGTTGAACCTATAGTTATGACACTAAATACACATTCCAGGGACCTACAAACCGCTCGATACCAATCAGTAACACCCAGCCTTCTACTAAGCCCAGAATGTCACCAAACATAGACCATAACACATTTAATACCATAATTTAAAATAAATTACAGCAAGTAATCATTTAGAGTAATTGAAAATTTTGACAGCATATTCTTTGTTTTTGCATGAAACTTAACAACATAATCATCATAACAATAAGTAGGATAAACAAGACCTTCACATGCAGCGATAATGATAACCAATCATCAATTAAAACATCAAAAGGCATCGCTAGCAAAAGAATAAGCATCAATTTAAGTCTAGGAAGATATAACAATTCACTCCATAGCCCCACATGATTCACATGAGGGAAACAACCAACATTAAGACCATAAACTAATGATTATTGCAATACTTATTGCAGTGTCTCCAAAAGAAGATGAATTAGCTAGATTGTGATACTACGTGGAGAAGTGTAGCTAAGTCCCTTTCCCACGCGCCGATTTCATGGTACCTAAAGAAACAAACAACGAAAACACAAGCGTGAGTTCATCACTCGACAAAGTGCATTGCAATGGAACAACAAGGATCAAGACAACAAACCATCATTCCAGTCTCACGGTTATATCACAACACATCACATTTAACATAATTTGCAGCCTTTAAAACAACATGGTAATCATCTCATGAGCATCTCATGAGTACTCTCATCATCATCTCATAAACACCTTCATTTATGAAATTCATTCATGCAATGCAATGCACATGTCTTCTGGAGTACTCATACCGGTATGGTTGAGTGCACACCCGTCGGCATGCACCCTTTCCCCCTTCCATCCCGAAGATGGAGGGTGCCTATCACTCGCTTCCATTCACCTCAGTGAAGGAATCACGATGTAGGACTTATTCGAAAGAATAGCCCCGGACTAGTCATAACAGTTCTCACCGCCCCTACCGGAATAGTTATGACTTATCTCACCGGTCGGCCATGAAAAATATGCCATGTATGCAAAATGGACAGCAGCGTATTCATAAGTAGAAGTATTGCATATCAACACATTGCATCTCAACATGTAGGGCCGTATTTAACAATCGACCGAAAAAGTTATCAACTTGGCATGTGATTCATTTATCAACAACAAGCATATTACTTTATCATGGCATAAGGACATTATATCATCGTCAATATTAAAACATGGCATGAGGACATTATATCATTTATAACATGTAACTCATGGCAAAACAACATGTTATCTATCCCAATAACATCAAGCAATTCTAGCATCACATATAGCGTTAAATCCACACAACACACTTGCCTTCAACCGCGGGCAACGGAGTGACGAGAGGTTGAGGGCACTCCCGAAGGCACACCACCTGCAAACACGTGCCACACACTCAATTTGACTCCTCAAAACAGTACCCACTACACCCAATACACGATATACACAAAAACCCCGAAATCACAGATTTGCCCCGTTCTGGACAGCGGCTTCGAAAAATCATAACTTGAGTTCTAGAATTCCAAATTGATTAAACGAGTACATCCTCGCGTAGCTTAGGAAATTTCCCAACTTTTTCTAGTTATAGGTAAAGACTGATTCGGACTCTAATGTTGCTTAATCTAACGTTGAACACGAACTGTCTCAATCTCGTCACAGATTTGACAGCGCTCGGTAAAACAGGCATAACTTCTAAACGGCTGGGCGGAATTTCAATTTCTTTATATGCACGGAAAGATAATGAAATTATCTACAACTTCCTAGAAGTCCGTACGGCCAGATTCCAATTCTAAATTGGCGAAAACGCCTGCCCTAACTCGGGTCCCCAATCTGCCCGAACCAGAACGCGAATACAACTCTAGTTTTTCATCAAATCTAACCCATGGCAGCACCTCCCTTGATCTAAAAACATGATAATCCCCCTCTACAGCAGCAAGAGATCTACCCCACAAGATCCCCCCATTACCTTCTTGGAGAATCACCAATCGACGACCCAACCTTCGCGTTCCTCCCCCGACTTCCTTCCACGCGCCGTTTCCACCAATCCTCCTCGTCGCAGCCCCTCCCAACAACTTGGACAGCGCCATGGCAGCGAGTAGGAGACCTTGGGATGCGCCCACAAGGGAGGAGAGGGGTGGGGCGGCAGCACCTAGGGAAGGGGCGGTTGGGAAGGGAGAGGAGAGGTGAGGTGAGGGGAGATGAGGGGAAAAAATGGGGAATGAGGGGAGAGGAGATGGGGGCTGCGCATGGGGGGTGGGGAGAGCTAGGGCAGCAGGGTTTGCTGCCCCCCTCACCCCCACATGGGCCAAGTGGATCCCACCATCCGGCCCGCGAAGTTTCCCTCAAGCCCAAAACCTCCCCGGAGCGGCCCAAACACCCGAAAACGGCCCGAAACGCGTTAAAAAGTGAAATCTCAGGGTTTTAGTTGCAAAATCCCCAACTTATCCCATTTTACCACATTTTAAAACCTATTTTCACAAATTAGAAAGTCTCGACATTCCGCAGTATCACAATGATGTTATGTTGTTAAGTTTCATGCATAAACAAAGGAGATGCTGTCAAAATTTTCAATTATTCTAAATGATTACTTGCTGTAATTTACCTTAAACTATGGTATTAAATGTGTTATGGTCTATGTTTGGTGACATTCTGGGCTTAGTAAAAGCCGGGGTGTTACACACACGGCATCATAACATAGTAAGCATATCCATCATATCATTGGCAATCATTAAAGCATAGCATGTGAACATATCATGTAATAGATCTTAATCACAACCGATCTAGCCAACAATAACCCGCTACCCATTCCAATACACTTGCCTCAACAACGGGCGACAGATTGGCGAGATGTAGAGGGAACTCCCGGGGTCACACCACCTTCTGTTGTTTGTAGTAATGTTGGGTTTGACGGTGTGGCCGGTTAGTGCCATCACCGATGGACTTTTAACCTCATGTTGGGAGAGTGCTTATCCTTTCTGTCGTAGATTGGGTAGTTGGTTGGAGTCGAGTAGTAGAGTTGTGGATTGACCCTCCGAATTTCCTTTGCCGTTTTGACGAATGGTTTTGGTTGGTTTTTGGTTGGTTGAAATAAAATAAAAAGTGTTCGGTTTTGGATACTCACCGATAGTTCTTTTGGTGATTTTGGTTTTGTTTTCTTTGGTTGAAGACAAAAGAAGAATTTAGGGTTGCGCCTCTTTTGGTCGCCTTGCCAGCTTTGACGCCCGATTTGTTGTTTGCCTTATAGAGAAACTTATAGATTGATTCTTGGGTTACCATTCTCCAATTTGAAAAGAAGTTATTGAAGTTTCGATGAAAAATCTAAGTCGCATGGATTTAGGTGTCAAGGTTTTGTCGGAAAGGATGTGGTTGATCGGTTGCTTTACGGAGAAAGTTTTCAATTTATTCTTGTGTTTGTCTTTCTCCGAGGTTTAAAAGAGTTATTGCGGTGTTGTGCCAGACCTTGTTGTTAGGGTCTAAGTGGTGTTTGATCGCAATGATGACTTGCTTGGGAATTCATCTTTGAAAAACCGTTTGTTTCGTGAAAGTTTGAAGTTTGGGGTTATGGCCTTATCTGAAAAAAAAAAGATTTGGTTAATCGCTTGGTTTTCCCTCTTGCAACCATCTTCCTTCGCGGAAGTTGTTGATCTTGAGAGTTGTGGAGTAGTTGCGTGTCGGCATTTGGGAATTTAAGAGTTGACTTCTCTTGTGATTTATGGTTGAGTTTTCCAGAAGGAAAGGTGTTTTGGGTGTTGTTCTTTTCTGGAGCAATTATGGTTTCCTTAAGAGTTGGGTGCGTGATTCACGCGGATGTTTAAGATGTTAAGTGTATGACGAGAAGTTAGAGTTTTCGGATGATATGAGCTAGTGGTTCGGTTAAAGTGAATTTGTTGTTTGTTTAAAGATAAACTAAAATATTGTGTTGATAAGAGATGATTAAACGAGACGCCAGTGATCCAAGTGAAAGTTGATTAGTGGTGTGTGCAAAGTGATGCGGGTTATGGAATCTAATGGATGTTTGAGATTAGTTAGCATAGAATGTCTCGGTTGATGAACTTGTTATAGCAAGAAGATGGTGTGAAATTCTGCCTATTGTAGCTGGTGGGTCAGTTAATATTGTGGGTCGACAATATGACTTAAAATACGTGTAATCAATTAATGAGGATATATGGAATGATTGTAGGAAAGGTTGAATTATTCTTGATAGATGTCTGTCTGGGATCCGTATTTATGAGGGATGTCTAGTGGAGATCGTGTCGCGTGGTTAGTATTAATTATTGGTGGAATGAACTGGTGATATGGAATATGTGACTTAGGGATTATACCCAGGGTAATTTTTTATTACGCCGGAATAATTGTAAAGAGATGTGTGCTACTGTAACACCCCTTAAAACTAATCTAAAGAGCAAGAAAAATTTAAGACATCTCCTCTAAAAAGCGAGCGTCACTAAGCAATTCATGATAAACAATTCATCCAAGAATATAAGCAATTCAACAATACTAACGACAGCAAGTCTAAACCAACCATAAGCAAGAATAAGTTTAGTCATAACAACGAATAGTCTAAGTGTAAATAAAATTCAGCAAGCTAATGCATTAAATAAACACTAGTTCATGGGGATGCGAAGACATTCGAAGGTTTATTGTGTTGCTAGCCCACCTCATGCTTATGTCTCTTGCACGCTACGAAAACAACAAAACACAAGCGTTGAGATTGGATAATCTCAGCAAGCGGAACAATTAACACATAAACACATCCATCAAGGATTTAACACACCACAACATCGATTACCACAACCTGCGGTAAAATGCTCATGATTATGCATATGCTTATGCCATGATCCTCCTCACCGTGCCCTTTCTCGGGAACACACACGGTGTTGTCAGAAATCTTGATCGCGCCATTGGCGTCGACAAACTTCCAATGCATGAATATGCAGTTAATGCTTCATGCATGAATTCATTCACAATTTTCCACATTGAGTCCACATGTTTGCATACCATCATATAACATGGATAGAAAACAAATATCAATGAGACGAACTACTTAAACAATTCAACCAGAGACAACATCATTCTTCTCTTTACTCATGATTCATAGACAAAGCTCATCATCACAATGCTAATCTAAATATTGCAATCATCAAAGCAATTGATTAAACCATGTATGATTTATGTAATGGAGATTATAACTTGGAGGCAATGCAAACAACGGTGTATAGCTCAACCATAACACTACTTCCACTTGCCTTTACCGACGTGACGACGGATCTGAATTAACGTCCAGATGGGGCACCACCTGTACAATCATAATTTCAGTATGTAACAGCAGCACAACAGATCACCACGACTCAAACACGCAATTCCTACAACCCGTTCCCCCTTTCCAACACGAAACCCCGTTCTGTCCGACCGAACAGCAGCAACCCCATTCTCTTTTTCGTATCTTTTTCTACAGAACATAAAAAATATGAAAAAATTACAGGAGCTAGATATTGACGAGATCTACAACTTTCCAGAAGATCATAAATTCTAATTCCTCTGTTAAATATGCCTAAACAGTCGTCCAACACAGTGGATGAAATCTGTTCCCAGATTCTGTTCGTCGGTTTGCAACAGCGATAACTCTCAGAAAACTTCCCCAAAAATTCTTAAAAAATTACAGAAGCTAGGTCTCGACGTTATCTACAACTTTCTAGTTATAGGTTTTGGCAGGAAAAATCATCTATGCCACGAAAAACGCGAAACAATCCGCGCTGCACAAATCCCCCTTCCAGAAACAGCACCACGTGAACATCTACCCTTCTCCCCCAACAAGATCCATCCAAAACCCTCACCACCAGATCTAATACACTCCTAATCCCTAGGTAAAACAGAGGTAAAAGTTTGGGAATTTTACCTAGTGATCTCCCTGCAAACCCACAAAGAACACGAAGAACCCGGTCGGCGATCTGCTCGTCCTCCACGCCTCCACGGAGTCGCTCCTCGCCTTCTCCTTCGCGATTCGCGGTGGATCTTGAGCCACCACGTGGGGAGAGGAAGGGGAGGGAGAGGTGGCTGCTAGGGGAGGGAGAGGTGGCTGCCTAGGGTTGGGGAGAGGTGCGGCCACAAAGGGGGGGGGGCGCACCACAAGAGGGTGGGGGAGGTGGGCCGGCCCACTAATGAGGTGGGAAGGTGGAGGTGGGGAGGGGGATTCCCAGCCCAGGCCCAGGTTTTCTTCGGCCTTTTTCCCATAGCCCACAACCCCAAAATTAAAATTAAAATGCAACATTTTCTTCAATTGTTTCATTCCCCGACAATTCCGTCAATCCTCTCCGAATCAAAACAAGGAAGAAAAGTTCTAGGGCATCACAGCTACGCTTGGGATAATAAGTTGCATGAATAATGGTTCGTCATGGTTAGTAGACCAAATTAAGTTGTTGATATGCGTCTTATGTTGGATTAACTGATAAGTTAATTGTGCTGGAGTTGTGAGAACGTGGTTCTCCTTGTTGATTGTCATACGGTAGATATGGTCTATGGTTCGTTGGTAATATAATCAATTGTGGTTATATGAACAGTGAAAAGTGATTTTATTAAGAGCAGATGTTGTAGCTTGTGTGCAACAGTGTTGGACTTCTCGGGATTTGGGTGATTATGACATCCGTATTGGCTAAGAGTATTGGAATGCGAGTAATGGTGGGATTTGAGTCGAACTTTCTTTTGAAGGTTTACGGATTCAAATGAATGTATAAATTTTCTGGGAGTGCCTGCCTCTTTGTTTAGGCGTCTTGATTAGTGTGCAATAAAATCTCCCCTGATTAAGGGCATTTTGTCAAGTTACAAACTTGACTCCGATGATTGGAAATATGGATGAAAGAGTAGTATTTGAAGTAACCGGCTTATGGGTTCCAAATGTGGTGTGGTATTGAACCATACCAATCTTTGGATTTGGGCTAATCTGTTTAGTCTATGCTATGAGTATGGATTAACACCCAAAGCGTTGGAGTGGGACGCTCTCTTTAGCGTTCAACTGATTTATCTTTGGTAACCCTGGAGTTAAGCACTTAAATTGTAATTCTATCGTGACTAGAGTTGGATTTATTTGGGAAACGTGTGTGGTGTTTGCGAGCGTTTCAAAAAGGTGAATCTTACGATTGTTTCATAAGTGATTTTGTTGGTAAGGTGTTCCCTGTGGGGAATGTGTTTCCTTTCTCTTTAAGAGAATTGGTAGCGGTTATTAGGCGTAGATGTTTGATTTGAGAGTTGATGCTATCTTCTGTTATTGGTTTTGGTTAAAATGCGATGTTTTGCACGCATTGCGTGCAGTGGTTGTTGGGTTGTGATGCGATATGGTATTTTTCGGTTAACGCCGTCGTAGTTTATGCGAATTTGAGCAACCATCGATGTTGTTGGGTGTCAATCATGTGACAAAGAGAATGAAGTCTCTTTGTGAATGGTTAATGGGTATCGTGGTTACATGACGAATAAATGGTGAAAAAGATTCATGACATCGTTTTATAAGCATAAAAGAGTTGTTGAGCCAGGACGGTGAGAAAGTCATATAGAGATATATGACTAATCCAGAGTGCTCTTGAAGAATTCGCATTCGTGTTATGAATCGAGATTTCCATTGCTCTCTAGCATGAAAAGGAATGAATGGATAAATGCTGGTATTTTGGTTATGTTATGCAAGGGATTTGAGTTTCCCTTTCTCTTCGAGAGTTTTTGTGGCAGTTCTCTTCCAAGATGTTGATTTTGGTTAAAATGAAAAGTTTGGCTGTGGTGAAAGCGAGTCGAGTTGTCTTTAGTTGTTGAGAACTTCTGTTAAGAGAATTGTGTGGAGTCTCTATTTGTTTGAGTGCTCCCCGATGCGAATTTTATTGCGTTGATTGGAGATTTGAGTTTTCCTTTGCGGCTTGACTTAGGAAAAGCAAAAGGGTGGTCTTTAAATGTTATCGGGTTCTTTCCAAAGTTATTTGTGGCGCTTTGAGGTTCGAGTTGTTGTATGTGGTCTACTTGGATTCAAAAGAATCATACTTCTTTTGCACTATTGATAGGAGCGAGAATAAGAAGGGCCTTGGGTTATTGTTGAGTATAATCTAAGAGCTATACTCATGGGCTTCGTTGTTTGTGTGAATTGTTTGTGAGGGCGACATCCTCTTGGGAAAAGTGCCAATTGAGATTTGGTAGTGAGTTACGGTCCTAGCTTGGGCTAGGTGCTGGACATTAGTGGTATGAGGGTGGATGATGATGGAGGTTGTTGATGTCGTGGTTTGAATTTGGTTGAAAGTATCGTTGGGTGGAAGCAAATGTTATAGAAATTGTGATGTAAAATGCTTTGTCGTGGACATTGTCTTAGCTAGACGTCCCTGGGTGTGCGTTATGCCTGGGAGAGGATAGAATGAAAAGTGTAATGTGGTTGGCAGTCGAAAGGAAAGTATGGTCGATGTAGGCTATGAGCGAAGATGACATTAGTAAATTTTGATTCCTTGCGAAAAGGGGTCAAATAATTGGAAGAGATGGGGTTTTGCGTAAATGGTCTTTTTGGGGGGTTCAAGTTTGGAACCTCGGTTGACCGTTTTAATACTAATGGTAAAAAAGGGATGTGTTTCATGATGATTGTGTCATTCTGAGTTTATGAATCATGATAGAGATTGAAGTAAATGAGGAATCATGTCAAGTTGTGCTTAGTTAAGCTAAGTCAAGTCACTCTTGTTAATAGATGGATTTGGAGAATTGAGTTGTCGTTGCTACTGTTTGAGTCTTTGCGTGGGTGTGTTGAGTTCGCAAAGAAGATGAGTCCCTAGTGGACATTGTTTTAGAGTTGACGTGTAAGATTCGAGGTCGAATCCAGTTAAGGGGGGAAGAATGTGACACTACGGAACGGTGTGACATTATAAAATATGATATTTGGGAGTAAAACTTTGCGGCATGAGATTAAACCATATTTCTATGTCGTTTTGGGTCGTTTCTGGGAGGTTCGGGCTGTTTTCTGGGTGATCGGTGTGATACTATGGAATGTCGAGACTTTATAATTTGTGATAATAGGTTATAAAATGTGGTAAAATGGGATAGGTTGGGGATTTTGCAACTAAAACCCTGAGATTTCACGTTTTAACACGTTTCGGGCTGTTTCCAGGCTTCCGGGCCTCTCCGAGGTCGATTTGGGCCTTGGGGGGAATTCGTGGGCCGGAGGTGGGGCACTTGGGCCCATGTGGGAGTAGTGGGGGGCAGCACACCCTGCTGCCCTAGCCCCCCCCCCGCCCATGCGCAGCCCCCCACCCCACATCTCCCAACTCCACCACCCACGAGCCCCTCCTCCTCTTCCTCCACACCCCAAGCCGCACCACCCCTCCTCCTTGCGCCTCCTCCCCCACCACCACGTGCCCTTGCTGCGTCCCCCTCGCTGCCATGCCACGCCTTGGTGCTGCCCTCGCCGGTAGGAGGATCCGCGACGAGGAGAACCGGTGGCCACGTCGCGTGGGGAGAGATCGGGTGGAGTTCGCGCGAAGGAGAGTGATCGATTCGTGGTTCTTCAAGAAGGTAATGGGGTAAACCTATGGGGATTGATTAGATGCTGTGTAGTGGTGGATTATCATGTTTTTGGATCATGGCAGGTGCTGCCATGGGGTAGAATTGATGAAAAACTAGAGTTGTACTCACGTTTTGGTTCGGGCAGATTGGGAACTCAAACTAGGGCAGGCGTTTTCGCCAATTTAGAATTTGAATCTGACCGTACGGACTTTTAGGAAGTTGTAGATAATTTCCTTATCTTTCCGTGCATATAAAGAACGTTAAAATCCGCCCAGCCGTTTGGGAGATATGGCCGTTTTACCGAGCGCTGTCAAATCTGTGACGAGATTGGGACAGTTCGTGTTCAACGTTAGATTAAACAACATTAGAGTCCGAATTAGTCTTTCCCTATAACTAGAAAAAGTTGGGAAATTTCCTAAGCTACGCGGGGATGTACTCTTTTATTCAATTTGGAGTCCTAGAACCGAAGTTATGCCCATTGGGAGGCTGCTGTCCCGAAGTGACAGATTTGCTGTTTTCTGATTTTCGGAGTTGTAAGCGAAGTCAGGTAGTGGGATTTATATGTGTGCTGTTTTGTGGACTCGATTTGAGTGTGTGGCACGTATTTGCAGGTGGTGTGCCTCCGGGAGTACCCTCTTCGTCCCGCCACTCCGTCCCCCGCGGTTGAGGCAAGTCTAATGGAATGAGTAGAGAGTTGTAGGGTGTTTGATGATGAGATGCAATGGAATTTATGTTGAGTACTTATGCCATGCTTTATATGTTATCACCGATATGATGTCCTCATGCCATGATTTAAATGCTTGCTGTTTTTTATGATGTCCTCATGCCATGCTTGAGAAGGTTGCCGTTGGTATGTGTTTTGAGCTATCTTGATGTGATGCCATGAGACAATATGCAAGAAGTATTTAAGTACATTGCTGTCCATTGTGCATACATGGCATATTTTTATGGCCGGCCGGTGAGATAAGTCATAATTATTCCGGTAGGGTCGGTGAGAATAGTTATGACTAGTCCGGGGCTATTCTTTTGAGTAAGTCCTACATCGTGATTCCATCACCGAGGTGAATGGAAGCGAGTGATAGGCACCCTCCATCTTCGGGATGGAAGGGGGGAAAAGGGTGCATGCCGATGGGTGTGCACTCAACCATACCGGTATGAGTATTCCAGAAGACATGTGCATTGCATTGCATGAATGAAATACATAAATGAAGATGTTTATGAGATGGTGATGAGAGTACTCATGAGATGCTCATGAGATGAATAGCATGTTGTTTTAAAGGTTGTATATAATGTTAAATATGATGTGTTGTGATATAACTGTGGAGACTGGAATGATAGTTTGTTGTCTTGATCCTTGTTGATCCATTTCAATACACTTTGCTGAGTTATGAACTCACGCTTGTGTTTTATGTTGTTTGTTTATTTAGGTACAATGAAATCGACGTGCGGGAAAGGGATCTAGCTACACACCTCCACGTAGTATCATAATCTAGCTAATTCACCTGTTTTGGAGACACTGCATTAAGTATTACAATAATCATTAGTGTATGGTCTGTATGTTTGGTTGTTTCCCTCTTGTGTATCATGTGGGGCTATGGAGGGAGTTGTTTTAACTTCCTAGATTTAAATTGATGCTTATTATTTTGCTATCGATGCTTATTGATGTTTTAGTTGATGATTAGCTATCCTTATCGCTGCGTATGGATATCTCGTTTGTCTTACATATTGATATGATATTGTGATGTTCAAATTTATGCTAAAACAAAGGAGATGCTGCTGAAATTTCCCATTTAATCATGGTATTAATTGTTGTATAGTCTATGTTGGTGACATTCTGGGCTTAGTAGAAGCTGGGGTGTTACAATCGGGCCGTGGGGGAAAGCAATTGGGCCGAAGGTGGAATGAATTGGGCCCATGAGGGAGAGCTTTAGGGCAGCACACCCTGCTGCCCTACCTTCCTTGGTGCGCCCCTCCCTTGCCCCCAAGCCGCCACCCCTCTCCCCCATCTCCCCCAAACCGCCCCTCCCTCCTCACATCTTGCAAACCACCTCCCCCACTCCTTGCGCCTTCCCCCTCCACAATCCCTTGCCGTGCTGTGACGCCATCGCTGCCACGCCATGCCACGGTGGTTCCCTCGCCGGTGGGAGGATCCGCGACGAGGAGAACCGGTGGCAACGTCGCGTGGGAGGAGATCGGGTGGAGATCGTGAAGAAAAGGTCGTCGATTGGTGATTCTCCAAGAAGGTAATGGGGGGATCCTGTGGGGTAGATCTCTTGCTGCTGTAGAGGGGGATTACCATGTTTTTAGATCAAGGGAGGTGCTGCCATGGGGTAGAATTGACGAAAACTTGAATTGTATTCACGTTCGGTTCGTGCAGATTTGGAATCCGAACTAGGGCAGCCGTTTTCGCCAATTTAGATTTGGAATCTGGTCGTACGGATGTTGAAGAAGTTGTAGGTAATTTAATTATCTTTCCGTGGACATAAAGAACGTTAAATTCCGATGAGCCGTTTGAAAGTTATGACTGTTTTACCGAGCGTGTTAAAATCTGTGACGTGATTGGAACAGATCACGGTATTTTGTAGATTAAACAACATTAGAGTCCGAATCAGTCTTTCCCTATAACTAGAAAAAGTTGGGAAATTTCCTAAGCTACGCGAGGATGTACTTGTTTATTCAATTTGGAGTCCTAGAACAGATGTTATGCCCATTGGAAGGCTGCTGTCCCGAAGGGACAGATTTGCTGTTTTCTGATTTTCGGAGTTGTAAGCAAAGTCGGGGTAGTGGGATATATGTGTGCTGTCTTGTGGACTCGATTTGAGTGTGTGGCACGTGTTTGCAGGTGGTGTGCCTCCAGGAGTGCCCTCAACCTCTTGTCACTCCGTTGCCCGTGGTTGAAGGCAAGTGTGTTGCGTGGATTGTATGCTATACGTGTTACTAGAATTGCTTGATAGTATTTGGAATAGATAACATGTTGTCTTGCCATGAATTACATGTTATAATTGATAGGATGTCCTTAGGCCATTATTTAAATGTTGTCGATGATATTGTGTCCTCATGCCATGATTAAAAATGCTTGTTGTTAATAAATGATTCACATGCCATGTTTTGAACGGTTACCGTCGATTGTTGAATACGGTCCTACATGTTGAGATGCCATGTGTTGATATGAAATATTTCTATTTATGTATACGTTGATGTCCATTTTGCATACATGGCATATTTTCATGGCCGGCCGGTGAGATAAGTCATAACTATTCCGGTAGGGTCGGTGAGAACAGTTATGACTAGTCTGGGGCTATTCTTTTGAGTAAGTCCTACATCGTGATTCCATCACCGAGGTTAATGGAAGTGAGTGATAGGCACCCTCCATCTTCGGGATGGAAGGGGGAAAAGGGTGCATGCCGACGGGTGTGCACTCAACCATACCGGTATGAGTATTCCAGGAGACATGTGCATTGCATTGCATGAATGACATACATAAATGAAGATGTTTATGAGATGAAGATGAGAGTACTCATGAGATGCTCATGAGATGATTATCATGTTGTTTTAAAGGATGTATATAATGTTAAATATGATGTGTTGTGATATAACTGTGGAGACTGGGATGATGGTTTGTTGTCTTGATCCTTGTTGATCCATTACAATACACTTTGCTGAGTTATGAACTCACGCTTGTGTTTACGTTGTTTGTTTCTTTAGGTACCATGAAATCGGAGTGCGGGAAAGGGATCTAGCTACACTCCTCCACGTAGTATCATAATCTAGCTAATTCACCTGTTTTGGAGACACGGCAATAAGTATTACAATAATCATTAGTGTATGGTCTTTATGTTTGGTTGTTTCCCCCATGTGTATCATGTGGGTCTATGGAGTGAGTTGTTTTATCTTCCTAGACTTAAATTGATGCTTATTGATGTTTTAGTTGATGATTAGCTATCATTATCGCTGCGTATGGAGATCTTGTTTGTCCTACATATTGATATGATGTTATGTTGTTAAGTTTCATGCATAAACAAAGGAGATGCTGTCAAAATTTTCAATTATTCTAAATGATTACTTGCTGTAATTTACCTTAAACTATGGTATTAAATGTGTTATGGTCTATGTTTGGTGACATTCTGGGCTTAGTAAAAGCCGGGGTGTTACACACATGGCATCATAACATAGTAAGCATATCCATCATATCATTGGCAATCATTAAAGCATAGCATGTGAACATATCATGTAATATACCTTAATCACAACCGATCTAGCAAACAATAACCCGCTACCCATTCCAATACACTTGCCTCAACCACGGGCGGCGGATTGGCGAGATGTAGAGGGAACCACTTGCCTCCCCACTTCCATCCCGAAGATGGAGGGTGCCTACTCCTCGCTTCCGTTCACCGCGGTGAATGGAATCACGATGTAGGACTTACTCATTGGCTCTCCGGAATAGTCATAACTTTCTCACCGACCTTCCCCGGACTAGTTTTGACTTTCTCACCGCCCGGGCCATGTATCATGCCATGTATGCAAACATGCCAACATCATAAATAACTTGTACACTAACACATGGCATCATAACATAATAAACATATTCATCATATCATTGGCACTCATTAAGGCATGGCATGTGAACATATCATGTATTCAAATTCAATCTCAACCAATCTAGCAACTACAACCTGCTACCCATTCCAATACACTTGCCTCAACCACGGTGACGGATTGGCGAGAAGTAGAAGGCACTCCCGGGGTCACACCACCTGCACATAGGGACACACTCACAATCAGGTCCACAAAACAGTAAGCAAACCCTCTTCCACCCCGACATCGCAAACTACACACAAAACCCAAAAACAAAGGTTATGTCCCGCCGGGACAGCAGCTTTCCAAAAGGCATAACTCGGGTTCTAGTACTCCGAATCAATTAAACGAGTATATCCTCGCGTAGCTTAGAAAATTTCCTAACTTTTTCTAAGTATACGGAAAGACTGATTCGGACTCTAAAGTGGTTTAATCTACAGAATACCGTGATCTGTTCCAATCACGTCACAGATTTTAATACGTTCGGTAAAACGAGCATAACTTTCGAACGGCTAGGCAGAATTGGACGTTCTATATACCCACTAAAAGGTATTGAAGTTACCTACAACTTCTTCAACAGGCGGACGACCAAATTCCAAATCTAAATTAGCGAAAACCCAAACCATAGGTCGACTGCTCATGCTGCCCGAAACAGAGAACGTGGCAAACTCTAGATTTCGTCTAATCTACCCAATTACAGCACCACCAATTGATCTAAAAACATGATATTAACCCTTAGAACAGATCCTAGACCAATCTCAAGGATTCCCGTGGCCATACCTTTACCCGACGAACAAAGAACCAACGGATCTCCTCCCGGTTCGCGCGATCTCCTTCTCGCTCCAAATCCACCGGATCTCCTCGTCGCGGAGCGCTCCAATGGATGGATCTGTGGGGTGGTGAGGTGGAGAGGCTTCCCTAGGGCAGCAAGGGTGGTGGAGAGGGGAGGGGAGAGGTGGTGGCGCCATGGGGGAGGATGGAGAGGAAGGGGAAGGGTGGAGGCGCATCAGGGGGGCTAGGGGGTGGTGGTGTAACACCCCGGCATCTAGTATGCCAGAATGCTACCAAACATAGACTAAACAACATCTAAATACCACAACTAACGATAAATTAAAGCAAAGGCGCATATGCTAAAAACCAAAATTTCGGCAGCATCTCCTTTGTTTTATCATGATTTGAACAATAGCAATATCATAGTAAAATATTCCATAACATAAGACATCTAAAGCAGCAATATATAATGGATAAAACATCATCATAAACGATTAAACCAAAACCAACCACACAAACATCTATAGCTAAGCAAAGAGGATCAACAGCACATTAAAATTATTCCATACACCTAGTTCAGGGCACTATTATTATGATCATGACTCAAGGTTGGTAAATTTGACTGGAACTACGTGAAGATGTGTAGCTAATGCCCTTTCCCACATGCTGGTGTCATGGTACCTAAAAAAAAACATAAACACAAGCGTGAGTTCATCACTCAGCAAGTATATTGCAATGGTACAAACAAAAACAATTACATGGCTACAACAACTCACATCATGTATATAATCTCATTCATGTTCACAAATCATTATCATCATCATTATGTATGCAATGCGATGCGATGCTCATATCTCCTTGGAAACTCATACCGGTATGGTTGAGTACACACCCGTCGGTGTGCACCCTCTCCCCCCTTCCATCCCTAAGATGGAGGGTGCCTACTCCTCGCTTCCGTTCACCGCGGTGAATGGAATCACGATGTAGGACTTACTCATTAGCTCTCCGGAATAGTTATAACTTTCTCACCGACCTTACCCGGACTAGTTATGACTTTCTCACCACCCGGGCCATGTATCATGCCATGTATGCAAATATGCAAACATCATGAATAACTTGTACATTAACACATGGCATCATCATAGATATCTTGTACATTAACACATGGCACCATCATAGATAACTTGTACATTAACTCATGGCACCATCACGTAATAAACATATTCATCATATCAATGGCAAACATTAAAGCATGGCATGTGAACATATCATATATTCAAATTTCCATCTCAATCAATCAAACAATCTACAACCCGCTACCCATTCCAATACACTTGCTTCAACCACGGGCGACGGATTGGCGAGAAGTAGAAGGCACTCCCGGGGTCACACCACCAGCACATAGGTACCACACACTCACAATCATGTCCACAAAAAAGTACGCAAACCCTCATACCCCGACGTTGCCAACTACTCGCAACACCCAAAAAAACAGAGGTTCTGTCCCGTCGGGACAGCAGCCTTCCAAAAGGCATAACTTGAGTTCTGGGACTCCGAATCAACTAAATGAGTACATCCTCACATAGCTTAGGAAATTTCCCAACTTTTTCTAAGTATAAGTAAAGACTGATTCGGACTCTAAAGTGGTTTAATCTACAGAATACCGTGATCTGTTCCAATCACGTTACAGATTTTAACACGCACGGTAAAACAGCCATAACTTTCAAACGGCTGATCGAAATTTAACGTTCTTTATACCCACGGAAAGGTATTGAAATTATCTACAACTTATTCAACAGGTGGACGGCCAAATTCGGAATCTAAATTAGCCAATTGATCATGCTCATGCTGTCCAAAACAGAGAACGTGGCAACTTTTAGATCTAATCCAATCTACTCAAATCCAGCACCACCAATTGATCTAAAAACATGATATTGATCCTTAGAACAGTACCTAGCCCAATCCCAAGGAGTCCCATGGCCATACCTTCGCCCGACGCACGAAAACCCAATAGATCTCCTCCCGGTTCGCTCCTCGCTCCTCGCTCCAAATCCACCGGATCTCCTTGTCGCGGAGCGCTCCAATGGACGGATCTTTGAGGTGTTGAGGTGGAAAACTCCCCTAGGGGAAGGAAGGGAGGTGGAGAGGGGAGGAGAGGGGTGGTGGCGACATGGGGGAAGATGGAGAGGAAGGGGAAGGGTGGATGCGCATGGCGGGCTAGGGGGTGGCGGCTAGGGTTGGGAGAGGGAGTTTGGGGCGCACCAAGGGGTGGGGGCCAGATTTGGCTGCCCAAAAGTCCCCCCCTTGGGCCCAAACCCTTCCACCGGAGGCCCAACTCAACCCCCAAGGCCCAAAGTCCCCCGGAGAGCCCCAAACACCTGAAAACGGTCCAAAAACACGCTATAAACGGCATAACGTAATGTTTTAACCTCCATTTACATATTTTATAATGTTTTGACCTCAATATCCACATTTTACAAGATTATGACACTCAGTGGTGTCACATTCTCCCCCCCTTCAACAGGATTCGAACCCGAATCCGAGACACGCCACTTCGCAAACAACCAAATCGAAGAGAGCTATGGTTCACGCCTCAGAACCCGCTTAGAAGCCCCTACAATTTGCACCAGCCAGCACTCAGAAGCAAGGAGCTAAGGATCAAAGACTGACAGCTCTAAAGATAACTCACATTCAAAACTTGCTAGAATTCTTACTCCACTTTGAAACACCGAGTACAAACATAAGGATTCAGAACGTCCCAAGCAAAAGGATAATTTCCTAAGCTGACAATGAAGGGAAACTGTGACACTACGGTATGGTGTGACATTATAAAATGTGAAATTAGAGAATAAAACCTTTCGGCTTGAGGTTTACTCGCGTTTTTGGGCCTTATGAAGTGATGTGTCACCACGGAGTGTCGAAACCTTATAAAAAGTGAATGTTGTGCCCAAAAACTTTATGAAATGTGGAATTAAGGTTAAAACCATAGGGTATGGAGGTTAATAGCGTTTCCAGGCCGTTTCCGGGGTTTTGGGCCTTCCCGGGGGAGTTTGGGCCTAAAAGAGGGGGTTGTGGGCTTTGGTGAGTTGGAGTGGGAATCCATTTAGGATTAGGAACAGGTGTGGAGGCTGGTAAAAGGCCTTCCCCCTGCACTTCATGCGCCCCACCCTGCCCTTGTGCGCCCCCATTGCCTCCTTGCCCTAGCCGCCACCCCCACATCCCCCTCTCCCTTGCATGGGCCTCCACTTCCCCCATTGCTCCCCTTTGCTCCCCACCTCTCCACTGTAATATCATCCTTTTCGTGGCTTCCAAGGTGGAGTATGTTGGACTTAATCTTTGATTTTAGTGGGTGTTTTAGGGCCCTAATTAAGTGGGAAAGTGCTCATTTTATTAACCCTAAGAATTTTCATCTTTCCTTTTCTACCCCTCCCCTCACTACCCCATGGAGAAGCATTTCCTCCTTCCCCCAACCGTGCAACTCCCTTGTTTTCTTCTTCCTCCCAAAGTAGAAGCACCCATGGCCTCCTCTCCTCCTTCCTCCTGCTCCTTCTCCCGTGAGAGCAGCCCAAGCTCCTCCTCCTCCTCAAGCCATGGCGCTTTGTGAAATCATGTGTTGAAAAATTGGCTTAGAATTGAATTTGCAAAATGTGTTTGTTCATGTGTTTTATCAATTTGACAAGAAACAGTAAGTTTCGCTTTGGCGCCGGATCAAACTTAAAGAAAACAGTAAGTTTCCCATCTACGACGGACAAATTTTGTTGGTCTGTCAAAAACATGCTTTGGCAACCTCACTTTCCCATGTACGACGGACCGATTTTGTTTGTCTGTCGTGAACGTGTTTTTGAGCTCATGAGTCGAACTCAATTCTCCAAGAAGCCGGTAAGTTTTGCATGTACGACGGACCAAGTTTTTGGGTCTGTCGTGGACATGCTTTTTGAGCTTATGTGCCAAACTCTTTTCAAAAGGAACCGATATTTTCACTTGTACAACATACTGATTTTGTTGGTCCGTTGTGAACGTGTTTTGCTCGGTTTTGATTTCTTCTTGAAACCGAGACTTTCATGTGTACACCGGACCGATTTTGTCTGTCCGTTGTGAATGGTTTTTTTGAGTGGTTTTTCATGTGTACGCCGGACCATATTTGTTTGTCCGTCGTGAATGCGTTTTTGCTGAATTAGGGTTTTGAGCAAAATTGGAGTTGTGTTTGATTCATTTTTGGAATTATGAAATTTGTGAGAATTTCATGATGCTTCTTTTGAAGTGGACTTTATGCAATGCTCGTGTGAGTATTTGCATGGATTGATGTGAGTCAAGTCGTGGACTTGTGCTCGGAATTGTTTTGTGGTTTGTTCATGTGCAGGTATTGCTCGAAGACGAACGTGGTCGATGACGGGACCGGAAATAGGTTCTTGGAGGAGCTGAGGTTCAGGACTAGGTTCAGGGAGGAACTGAGGTCTTGGTGGTCAAGGATGTCATGCGGGACGTTCGGGCTAAGAGAATGGTGCACATGAAGAATGGTTAGTCACGTGAGAATGGCAGGAGGTCATTCGCGTGCAAAGTGTTAGTCACGTGAGTATGGCAGGTGGCCATACGCGTGCAAAGTGTTAGTCACGTGAGTATTGTAGGGTTGCCATATGCGTGCAAGAGTTGTACTCGGCCAGGTTGGGCCAAGTAGAGTTGTGTTGGATACAGATTCCTTCTAGGGAATAGGAATCGTATTCAGAACTCCTTGTGGGTTGGTGCTTTAAATAGGAGGGGTTGTCTCCTGTTGAAGAGCATCGAATTGAGGAGAGCTAGGCGCATAGAGCCTTGGGCTCAAAGTTTAGGGTTTGTACTCTTTTGATGGGAGTAATTTAGACAAAAGAAATAAAGATCAATTCTTCTAGTTCCCGCATTGCTTCAACGTTCTCTTTTTGGTTCTTGTTTGCATGCTTGTTCTAGTTCTAGATTGGTTTTTGTTCTTTAAGTTTTATCTTGATTTGATCCATCAAAAACCTCTCTAGGGTATTGATCTAGTGTTTCTCAAAGTCTAGTTGATCAATCTTTTGTCGTTCTTGTTTAATCTTGAAGTTTTGATTAGATTGATTCTCGTCAAGTTCTGGATCAGCAAGCTTGCGAAGCTCATAACTTTTGATCCGTAAGTCCGATCGAGCTGATTCTTTTTGGGTTCGATTCATACTGGAATCTAGTTTCTTGTGTCCAAATTTCAGATAGATCCGACGGTTGGATCTCCGGGAATTCGCATTTTACTGAACCTCTGTCATTCTGTTTTTGTCGAAAACGAGGCAATTATTTGGTTCTGTTTTGGGGTGAACTTTTAATAGATCAAGAATTTGGTTTTAGCTTCCGCACAATCATTCACCCCCCTCTGATTGCTATATTCGTATATTTTGATCCTACAAGTGGTATCAGAGCAAGGTTTTTCTAATCTATCTTAATCGGTGATTAGATCAATGGATCATTATTCGACAAAACCTTGTGTGTTCAATGGTGTTGATTTTCAGTTTTGGAAAGCCAAGATGGAGGCGTTCATCCAAGCTCAGGGATTCGCAATTTGGGAGAAGGTCTACAAGCCATATGAAGTCCCTACAAACGACAACGTCAACGACACCAATCGCACACATGTTGAAGCTAACAGCAAGGCGCGCAACTTGATCATCCAAGGCTTGGGACGTAGCGACTTCGATCGTGTGATTCATCTTCGATCCGCATATGAGGTATGGAAATCTCTTTGTGATTACCATGAGGGTTCTAACACTATTAAAGAGGTTCGTCAAGATCTTTACAAAAAGGAATACATGCGATTTGAGATGAAGCCCGGTGAGTCACTAGATGACTTCTTTGCACGTTTCAATAAAATTCTTAGTAATCTTCGTGCTGTTGGAGTTAGCTTTGATGATGCTGCTAATGCTAGACAATTGCTTGGTGCTTTAGACATGTCTATTTGGGAGATGAAAGTTACATCCATTAGAGAATCTACTATCATGAGTACACTTACATTAGATGTTCTGTATTCTAAATTGAAAACTCATGAGTTGGATGTTCTTGCAAGGAAAGGTAATATTAAATCAATTGCTTTGATCTCTAACCCTAACATGTCAAATGCAAATTCTTCTTCTAGCTTTGCCTTGTCTTCCATGTCTTCTTTAACAGATGAGCAACTTGAAGAGTTTCCTGAAGAAGATCTGGCACTACTCTCTTCTCGCTTTAACAAAGCTTTGCAGAATGTGAGAATGAGAAAGAGAGGTGGTCCTCCAAGATGCTATGAGTGTGGTGACCTCAACCATATTCGCACAAATTGTCCTAAGCTTGCAGGAAAAACATCAAAGGAGGAGAAGGACATCGACATAATGAATGAGAAGAAAAGGTTCTCGTCAAATGATAGGAAGAAGAAGAGCTTCATCAACCGCAATGTGGTTCACCGAGTTCTTTCCGCTCTTGAACAAGTCAATTTGAGCGATGTGGACTCGGAGAGCAGCGAAGATGATGCAACTCCAAGCAAGCATGATTTGATGGGATTGTGTCTCATGGCAAGCAGCAAGGATAGCTTCACCGAGGACGGCAATGACAGCGACTTCAATGAGGTAGATCCTTCTTATGATGAATTAGCCAATGCTGTTGCCCGTCTTGGAAAATTACTTGACAAACGTGATAGAAAAATTAAGAAACATGATATTCTTGTGGAGTCATTGAATGCTAAAATTGCTAGACTTAAGACATTGATTCCTGATGATGATACTTGTAAATCATGTGACTTAATTTACAATGAGCTCACCTTGCTTAGGAAAGAACATGCTCTTCTGTTACATCTAAATGAGAAAAATGAGAAACTTGTTAAAAATGCTAGTTGTTCTACCATTGATTTGCATGATACAACTCCATGTTCTAAATGCTCCATACTAGAATTGAAGTTGCAAGATGCAAATGTTAGGGTTTCTCAAATGACAGAAGATTTGCTTACACATAAGGTTCTTTCATGCTCAACTTGTTGCAAGCAAAAAGGAAAAGTGAACGTTCCCTGTAATAATTGTTTAACTCTTTCTCGAAAAATTGATTACTTGGAAAAGTCATTAGAACGTTTCACTAAAGGAAAGAAAAACCTAAACATGATCTTGGATCAATCAAAAGTCAGCACTCATAACAAAGGTTTAGGTTTTGATTCTTATGCTCATCATAAATCACATGCTCCCACTGTTGTTAAAACACTTGACGGAGGAAAATTTGAAATTGTCAATGAGCCTAAGAAAACTGTCTTTAAGTCTGCTGGAGTGTTATCTTCTACTATGATGAATGCAAATGTTGCTTCTACTTCTAAAGCCAAACATCCTGTTAAATACACTTGCACTCATTGTGGTAGAGATGGACATTTAGTAGATTTTTGCTTTAGACTAGCCAAACAACAAAAGAAAGAAAGAGCTAATGCTAGGTCTAATTTCAGTAAAGGCATGCTTTGCTTCTCACTACGTGCCTAGGGTGATGCAAGCACCTTTTGTTGCTAGAAACACGGAACAGGCAAATTTGATTTTGTGCATAAGATCGCTCGTGTTGTGCCTATCGTTGTCCGTCGTGTGTCTCGATCTTTGGATTCTTAAACATCTTATTTCTAACCCCAGTACTGAGACCTCGACACTTTCCGCTTCTATGTAGGCTTCTCACGCGAGGAGGGAGAACATGTGGCTAGTGAATTTCGGATGCTCACTTCATATGTTCAGTGATAAGATTTGGTTCTCCTTCACTCGTGCATCTCATGCTGAAAGTGTTGCCTTTGGAGATGCTTCTTCCACTTGCTTTTCGCAAAGGCACTAGTTCAAATGATGCAGTACAAGTGCATATGTTCAGGGGGAGAGTGTCTTTGTTCATAAAGATGATGATAATGCTGTTGAGGACGAGATAATTAGAGGTTTACATGAGAGACTCTTCCCACGTGCTTGTGTGTGCTTGTTTTCAAGCTTCCCACGTGCTTCACATCGACAAGCTATCAAAAGGATTTTCAGGTATCTTCATAGAACTCAAGATTTTGGCATTTGGCTTTCTGCTTCCTCATGGATTAGTTTAAGAGCTTTTTCTGATGTTGACTTTGGAGGATGTTGATTTGATTTGGTTCGTGCCACCTCTTGAGTAATCCCTTTTCTTGAGCATATTGATACTGGATTTCACTTCCTTAGAGATCATGTTGAAAAAGAAAACATTGTGCTTCATCATGTGGATACTGAACATCAATTGGCAGACATTTTCACAAAACCTTTGTCTTCTTCTCGTTTTGCTTTTATTCGGGGAGAACTTGGGATTGTTCATCCAATGGGTTTGTTTTGAGGGGGAGTTTCCTTGCCAAGTTCTTTCACTTAATGAGCTCACTTTATCATATTTCTTTATATATTATGTAATTGAGCTAATATATGATAATCTAATTGTCTCACTTGAACTATAAATGACATTGTGGAATTCCCTGGACTGATTGCCTATAGCTAAATACTCTGTGATATCTCACTCTTCTAGGCTTGATATTGAATCTTCTTGACAAATTTGGGCTATGAAGCAAGTGTGTTTTCAACTTTACTCTTTCATAAGACCCTTAATCACTTTTGCATGTTTACAATCAAAGAAAAGGAAAAGAAAAGGGAATCAATATAAAAAAAAGGGTTAAAAGCAAAAGCTTCAAGTTATGTGCTTCAGGCTTGCTTTCCCTAAAAAGATAAGATGTATGCTTCAAGCATGCCATTCCCTCAAAGATAAGATGTATGCTTCAAGCATGCCACTCCTAGAAAATAAAAGAAGTATGCTTCAAGCATGCCACATGCAACTTATTGTTTAAAGATTAAATTGGTCTACTAGATTGGAGTTGAAACTACTTGCTCGCCCTAAGTTGTTAGTTGCTTCAATTTTTAAAGCCTTGCTTTTTCTGCTAAGATCTTGCTTAGTACTTGGCTATAGTTGACTAAATTGAGGTTGAGATGCATGTCATTCCCTAACTTGTTAAAATCACATCAAGATCATGTATTTTGCATATTATGTGATATATAAGGTTATATGATCGAATGAGCTCATCTTTTCCTATCTTGGCACTTCCTTGTTTCTCTTTGTGAAATCATTGTTTTAGGAAAAATTTTGAACCTGTTCTCTCTTTTGTACTCTTGATGAATCCATTGTCAAAGGGGGAGAAATTTGGAAATCGTTGAAAAGTTTAAGGAAAAAGAGGGAGAAGAAAAAGGGGGAGTTGTTTTTGGAAATTTGAGAATTTTGGGAGAAGTTTGGAGAATTTTGAAATTTTTGGGCACATTGCACATTCACACACATTTTACTTCTCAGGGGGAGATTTTGTTTTGCATTTTGGTCAAAGGGGGAATTCTGTGTTTTCTCTTTTTAGTCCTTAATCCTTTGGATTTCAAAATCTTTTGTAAAGTGAATGCCAAATGTTCAATTCTAAAGTGGTGTTGCCAATGTTTTCATCAAGGGGGAGATTGTGAAATCATGTGTTGAAAAATTGGCTTAGAATTGAATTTGCAAAATGTGTTTGTTCATGTGTTTTATCAATTTGACAAGAAACAGTAAGTTTCGCTTTGGCGCCGGACCAAACTTAAAGAAAACAGTAAGTTTCCCATCTACGACGGACAAATTTTGTTGGTCTGTCAAAAACATGCTTTGGCAACCTCACTTTCCCATGCAATGACGGACCGATTTTGTTTGTCTGTCGTGAACGTGTTTTTGAGCTCATGAGTCGAACTCAATTCTCCAAGAAGCCGGTAAGTTTTGCATGTACGACGGACCAAGTTTTTGGGTCTGTCGTGGACATGCTTTTTGAGCTTATGTGCCAAACTCTTTTCAAAAGGAACCGATATTTTCACTTGTACAATGATCGATTTTGTTGGTCCGTTGTGAACGTGTTTTGCTCGGTTTTGATTTCTTCTTGAAACCGAGACTTTCATGTGTACACCGGACCGATTTTGTCTGTCTGCTGTGAATGGTTTTTTTGAGTGGTTTTTCATGTACGCCGGACCATATTTGTTTGTCCGTCGTGAATGCGTTTTGCTTTGAATTAGGGTTTTGAGCAAAATTGGAATTGTGTTTGATTCATTTTTGGGATTATGAAATTTGTGAGAATTTCATGATGCTTCTTTGAAGTGGACTTTATGCAATGCTCGTGTGAGTATTTGTATGGATTGATGTGAGTCAAGTCGTGGACTTGTGCTCGGAATTGTTTTGTGGTTTGTTCATGTGCGTGTATTGCTCGAAGACGAGCGTGGTCGATGACGGGACCGGAAATAGGTTCATGGAGGAGCTGAGTTTCAGGAATAGGTTCACAGAGCAACTGAGGTCTTGGTGGTCAAGCAAGTCATGCGGCACGTTCGGGCAAAGAGAATGGTGCACATGAAGAATGGTTAGTCACGTGAGAATGGCAGGAGGTCATTCGCGTGCAAAGTGTTAGTCACGTGAGTATGGCAGGTGGCCATACGCGTGCAAAGTGTTAGTCACGTGAGTATGGTAGGGTTGCCATACGCGTGCAAGAGTTGTACTCGGCCAGGTTGGGCCAAGTAGAGTTGTGTTGGAATCTGATTCCTTCTAGGGAATAGGAATCGTATTCAGAACTCCTTGTGGGTTGGTGCTTTAAATAGGAGGGGTTGTCTCCTGTTGAAGAGCATCGAATTGTGGAGAGCTAGGCGCATAGAGCCTTGGGCTCAAAGTTTAGGGTTTGTACTCTTTTGATGGGAGTAATTTAGACAAAAGAAATAAAGATCAATTCTTCTAGTTCCCGCATTGCTTCAACGTTCTCTTTTTGGTTCTTGTTTGCATGCTTGTTCTAGTTCTAGATTGGTTTTTGTTCTTTAAGTTTTATCTTGATTTGATCCATCAAAAACCTCTCTAGGGTATTGATCTAGTGTTTCTCAAAGTCTAGTTGATCAATCTTTTGTCGTTCTTGTTTAATCTTGAAGTTTTGATTAGATTGATTCTCGTCAAGTTCTGGATCAGCAAGCTTACGAAGCTCATAACTTTTGATCCGTAAGTCCGATCAAGCTGATTCTTTTTGGGTTCGATTCGTAGTGGAATCTAGTTTCTTGTGTCCAAATTTCAGATTGATCTGACGGTTGGATCTCCGGGAATTCGCATTTTACCGAACCTCTGTCATTCTGTTTTTGTCGAAAACGAGGCAATTATTTGGTTCTGTTTTGGGGTGAACTTTTAATAGATCAAGAATTTGGTTTTAGCTTCCGCACAATCATTCACCCCCCTTTGATTGCTATATTCGTATATTTCGATCATACACGCTTCCTCCCCAAGGCAGCAGCACCCCTCCTCCTTCCCTTGCCGTTTTGGAGCATGGAACCCAGGTAAGATTTGGTGATTTTTGTTGTGGAGGCTATGGTGTGTGTAGGGTTGAGGATAGAGTAGTTTCCCCCAAGTTTTGTTTGATTTTTGGGCGGATTGGAGTGAAACCCTAGAGTTTGTGCAAGTTCTGTTTTCGGGCAGATTCCAGCCGCCGCATTGGACGGCCGATTTGGGGATCCTAGATCGTTTTTCTGGTGGTCCGGATGAAGGGAAAGTTGTAGATCTTTCTCTTACGGTTAAGTGGAGTACAAGAACGTGAATTTTCGCCTAGCCGTTTGAAAGTTATGGCTATTTTAGTGTTTGCTGTCCAATGTCTTTTTCAGATGAGAGCTGCTGCCTTAATCTGTGATTTAGGGCAAGTTGGGAGCCGAATTAGGATTTCCTTTTGCCTAGAAAAAGTTGAGAAATTTCCTGTAGATGTTCAAAATGTCTTCATTTAAATGATTTGGAATTGTATAGCAATTTTTCTGCCTTGATGAACCTGCTGTCCATAATTCTGTTTTGTGAAGAAAGTTCAGACATGCACAGAGTTTAGAGCAATGCTCAGGTTAAGTTTTGAGGACTTTGGAGGCTCAATTAGAGTTTCCATTTGCCTAGAGAGTTGTGAGGAATTTTGTGGAGATTATGAAACAGCCATCGTTTGTTTGATTCCGATTAGTATAGCAATTTTTATGAAGTAAGCACTGCATGCTGTCCTGTAAGGACTGAAAATAGAGGCTGATTCTTAATCTGTTATTTAGAATTAGTTAGAGGCATTTTTTCTGAATAGACGAGTGGAATAATTTGAAGATAAGGTTCTTGTGGTTAATTAGAGCCTGAGAACACTGAATTTGGTTCAGTTTTGCAAAAGTTATATTAATTCTAGTGCTTGTTGTCCAGATTGGGACAAAATGATTAGTATGGTTGATTTAAGTGTTTTGAGTGGAGTAGTATCTAGTAGTCTTTTAATTGAAAGCTAATGAGATTATTGTTGGCACTTGAGTATAGATTGTTCTAAGTTAACCTAAAGTGGGACTTATGAGTTTGTGGTTCGGATTTGTTTTTGGGTTGGCTATAGAGCATGATTGCTTAGTTTTGAGGGAATGTTTTTATGTGTCTTTGTGCAGGATGTGTGACGTCAGGAGTGGCCCTAGCCCCGTGCCACTCCATTCTTCGTGGGTAAAGGAAAGTACATCGAGCTTCTGAGGGTGGCTTGCATGTGGGGTTGAGATGTTCTTGTTATAAATGTTTTATGCTAATTCATATGGATTATTCACTAGTAGAAACTTCACTTTCTGTGATGAAGGAAATGCGTCATAATATGCCAAAAAATCGTCACAGTTAGGTTTTTATGACGTACTTATGACGGAATAGCAAGCGTCATAGTATCCGCGTCATAGAAAGTTTTTGTTGACGAAACAAGTACTATTCGTCATAGATTGTCAGAATAATCCATGACGCCTCAATATGCGTCATTGAATTACGCATTCTATGACGATTTGGTATGTCATACAAGGTTATAAAAATGTCGTTAATAAGATCGATTTCGTCATAAAAAGAGTGTCACGAAGGCTTTCCCGGGCCGTTGACCAACTATTTTGTGACGATTTTGTTCATCATTGATGGCTGCCACGTAGGAAAAAATTTTCGTCACTAACACGTCAATGACACGTCAACATAGTACACGTTAGCTGATGCGACATTTTTTTAGTGACGATTTTGGTCGTCATAGAAGGACAAGTTGTCTAGTAAGAAACCAGCGTGTAGGATGAGTGGGTGACATGGCACGTTTTTAGTGACGAAATTTGTCATCATTTAAAGGTTTCTAGGTGATTATTTTCTTGACACGTTCATCGTCATAAAATTATAGAACATGTACATTGATAGAAACTATTACTTTATACAATATCACAAATCATAATTGTCTAAAGGTGACTTCAATACATAACAAGAATAAGTTCACATGGCACATTGACAGAAACTAGTACTTTATACAATATCACAAATCATAATTGTCTCAAGGTGACTTCAACACATAGCAAGAATAAGTTCACATGCATCCAGACACATAGATAAAATCCTTATAAAGTGTTTGAACCACTTCCAACAATTAACCAAAATAAGTCCAGATGCAACTGCACACATAACTGATAAGTCTAACTTATATATCTTGTTGTACTACTTCCAACAGGTAACCAAAATCATAACTTGTTGATTACTAGTTAGGTTTCTGAAGGCACAAGAGCTTCCTCAGTAAAACATTGGTTTCTTCTTGCTGCTTTTTGAGAGCCTCCATTTCTTCCTGGGTTTTGATCAAGGCTTCATCTGATGCCTGAGATTTTTGCTTTAGGCCCTCAATCTCGTGCTGCTGTTGCTCAATGGTACCTTGCATTGCAGCTGCTCCTCTTTTCTCTGCTTCAAGTTGCTCCTCAAGCTGTTGCTCTTTTGCTGTCTTTGTAGTCTTCGTATTGGCTGATTTTATGCCAACATTCTCAGAGGAATGTGTTTGTTGCACTTTTAGTGGTCGATTACCTTGGAGACAGCCTCTGTTGGAGTACATGAGGGTTGATCCTCACCATCATGTTGCACCAAACCTTCCATCTCAACCTAAGATAATAAACAACAGCATTTTAACAAACCACTTGCTGAAATTATGTAGATAACTTCATATGCTTGCATTTATAAAGGTTTTAGAACATACGTTAAAAGTATTATTTACATGAGATGGCAGTTGATTGAGAACACAATTAATGTTCACCATGTTTGAACATAGAAAATGAAACTTCAAAATGGAAGTAATGAAAAGATGACTTAATGTGCACTCACTAACAAAGCTGCACTAACCATAGTAAAACAAATGTTTACTGGTTCAAGAATGAAGCAGTGAATTCAATTGATCATATTTGATTATAGTTCTAATCAATTCATTAATGACATTAGCATGGAAAGCTACATTTCAGTTTTGCATTGGAATAGTCAGAGGGCACCAGACAACTATTTTTTTTATAAATTGTGTTGTCACCTACTAATTTATGTTATCTGCTAGTTGCCTTTGAATTGTGTACTATTTGTAATCAATACCAACAAGCCTACAGTTGAAGTTTGCCAACACTCCAAGAAAAAAGATGCAGTACATGGTATATTTTTGAATTTAGTTTGAAGACCGGAATGAAGAATAGAAACATACCAATGCTTCCTGCACAGTTTCAGAATATGCTTTTTTCTTCTTGCTGTAGTGGCATGCCTTGAACATATCCAATGCATCTATGTCTGGGTTTTCAGCATTCTCCTTCTGTAATTGGGTATTTGCAAGTATTTGATTTTTAAGTATTTGTACAAGATGAATAATTGTACATTGGAAATAAATAACTATATGGAAAATAAATAACTACAACAGAATTGTACTTACTAAAGAATGGCAATGTGCTATGTAGCTAAGAGATCCTGTCGTTTGATGGAATTTCACTTTACCACGGTTCTGCTTGTTCTTCTCAGAGATTTCCTATAGTACATGATTCAGTTAGATGTTTTCGAAAATATGATATGAGAAAACTAAGTATTCACTCATAGTACCTTGTTTTTCGGGTCTAACCAAATTAGAACTTGAGCATGCCACTGCTCATCAGTCATATTAGGGACCGGAGATGTTGAACGAATTTCATTTGCTGGGACACCATCGAAATATTTCTTCTTCAAATAATATCTATTCTGCCTTGTGCCACGCCTCAATAGATCATTACATGAATCCTGGGTGGACTTATCATTGGCGTCAACGACTAGATTTACCTACCAAGATTTAAGGATTGGAAACAAAGGATTAAAAAAGGTACTATGTGCAATCAGATAAATGTACTATGTGCAGTTCAATCAGATACATGTACTATGTGCAGACTTCTATTGTTCAAAGTTCCATCAATGTGTAGTGAATACATGAGTAGTATTAACCAGGCTTACTAATTCTAAATCTGAACATACAACATTGTGGTTAAAAACTTTATTCACATATACTATGATGAACGATTTTACTTACATTTAATTTTGCGACGAAGTCCTCAAAAACTTTGTTGTCATTCTTGTACTGTTTCCAGTGTGGGAGGATAGGCATGTGGTTCCTAATTTGAATGCCAGCCTCCGATGCAAGCTTAGCAGACTGCACTGCTTTGGTGGGCCTTCTCATACCTTCAGCAATTTTGATGGGCATCCTCCTATTATCCATCATTTTATTCATCCTGTGCAGCTGTTTACCTATTGTGGCTCCCCTCCTCTTTTTTGGAATTTGTCCTGTTGTTTATACATCAATGATTTGATAGCAGTTTGTGCACAAGAAATTAAAACAAATGAAGGAACATGGCACAACAAACATACCTTGGTTGGGTAGCTGGTTGTTGTCACTAGGCGCAACATTATCAGTGCCCTCTTGTGGGTCAAAACCTTCTGTGGCCGAGGACCAGTCTACAGGTGGACTCTGAGGTTCCAAAATTGGTTCATGTCCTTCTCTCTCAGCTTGATCATCATGAAGTTCTGGTTCTGATGCTTGATTAGATGTATCTTGTTGCTGTTGAGCTCCTTCCAAATGTTTGTCTAATGTTTTTGAGACTCCAATGGGTTGCTCGATTGGTGTAGCTGCTCTCACTCTCTTTGAATGTCTTGTGCCACCTGGAGGCATGTTGTCGGTGTCTGAACTGTTGCGTTTTAAAGGTTTCCTATTGGCCAATCTCTTATATAATTTCTGAAATAAAAGAAATCATCAATGCAATTGTGTGAACTAAAGGAAATATACAGCAAGACAACAATAACCTAAAGCAAGCAAGACCTACAATTTAGATGAACAGGACAGAATAGCAAAAAAGTACATGCATCTAACATCCTTTTTTCCCAGGTAGATAGATGGACAAGCACTTTAGAGGGTGTAGCGATGATGGCAGGGACACCTTCCTCGTCATCCATATCATCTTCTGGGTCATAATCGGAGTCCACATTTATAGGCACATTTGAGTTGCTAGGATTTATAGTGCTAGTTGATTGTAAATCTTTTGCAATTTGTTGGAGACCAAGGGATTGTACTTTTTTTTTTGATCTGCTCAATGTTTGCATGTCGTGTCTCTTCATATGGATGTAGTTCAGGTACTATATTATAGAAAAAAAAGTATTATTGTTGGAAAAGTAATCATTTTTTTAACTTGCAAAATTGAGCATAGGTATGCAAAGTATATAATGGAATGATGCAACATGAACAATCTCAAGCGTAGTTTCACATGAAAAGATAGTAAGAGAAACAACTTGGGAACTGATAATAATATTTTTCTATCCTTATGATGACAAGATCTGATACCATCCTCATCTTAAATTTCTTATTGACCCTTATATGCAAATATTGCAAGAAGCTGAAGCTGTGGTGGTCAATGGCAATGGTTCTCAACTTGATAAAAAATTTACCATTATGTCCTGCAGTAATTCTTGCCATTTTTAATCCCAAAATGGAAATCTCCAAGTTAATAGTTCTGAATCTTTTATTTCATAGCAGAATATTAGTTACATAGCCGAGCGTGTTGTGGGGCATGGTTCGTTAGGAGTTGTCTTCGAGGTGGGCTGTTAACAGCAGTTGTGTTTAGTTTGATGACATTTGGTTTGTTGAAATTATCTTTAAAAGGCTAAGTGTCTAGAAACTGGTGAGAGAGTAGCTATAAAGAAAGTTCTTCAAGATGTGAGGTACAAGAACCATGCAAAATTGAGCATAGGTATGCAAAGTACTGAATGGAATGATGCAACATGCACAATCACAATCGTAGTTTCATATGAAAAGATAGTAAGAGAAATAACCTTTCCCTTTGGTGCGTCGTGTTCTCATTGGCTTCTCTTGATAGGTTGTTTTGAAGGCCTAGGATATATGATCTGCATTTAATAGATAATACACATCTCAAAATTAGATATAATTAGATACAAGAAAATGGTATCAAATAAATACATGCCTTAGAGCTAGGAGAAAATTTATTTTGATCAGAACAATTATGGTAGCTTTGGAAGAGAAGCATATTCACGTGGAACCAGTATATAGCACATAGCGCATAGCAGGTAATTATGTCCACTCTCTCAGATAATTGACAAGCTAACATTAACTTTTAGTTACCAATTAGATTGTTCCTGTGATACTCTTTTTTCTCAGTTTATTCATTATAAGATTGCCAATTTAATAGTACTTCTATGTATCAAAATAAATTTTCTACTAGCTCTAAGTATGTATCATTATAAGGCCTCTAATCCAATACATCTGAACTCCCATCACTACAAAAACACGGCAATGGATCTAATGAGCAATTAGATCAGAACAAGTATGGAAAAGGGAACCAGAATAGAGTTATCCAATTGCTTCATTCCCATTACATGGAATAAAAGCTGATAATAGTACTTATATGTATCAAAATAAATTTTCTCCTAGCTCTAAGGCCTCTAATCCAATAACTCCCGATAATACATCTCATTGGACTCAAATAAATACATGCCGACTGAAATCAAATTTCATCCACCGAATAAATAAAGATATTGTTTGCCTAATCATGCTATCAGTAAAGGAAGACCTAGAGGATCTAGATTGTTTGCCTAATCAGATCTAGATACAAAGAAAGATTTGAGCAGCCCTCATAGCGGAGGTAGCGGATCACCGGGAGGACCTAGATGATGGAGAAGAAGGGGTAGTAGAGGAGAAGAAGGGAGACGAACCTGCTTGCCGACGCCCTTGTAGCGGAGGTAGCGGATCACCGGCGGCGCCTCCTCGTCTCGGATGTAGAGCAGTGGAGCAGTGGGGAAGCCTCGCCGACTGGAAGTGGGGGAGGAGCGATGGCTTAGGGGATATGCGGGATGATGGAGAAGAAGGGGTAGTAGAGGAGAAGAACCTGCTTGACGGCACCCTCGTAGTGGAGGTGGGGAATCATCGGCGGTGCCTCCTCGTCTCGCGCGAACGTGGAGCAGTGGAGGCTGGAGAGGTTGTGGGATGACCTAGTATTTGGGGGAAGTGGGAGTCGGTATTATCGGGAGAAGTATAGGGTGGTTTCCACTGAAATTTGAGGGAAAATTAGTAGAGGTAAAAATTGGCAGAGGTAAAAATTGGCTCCACCTAAATTTTAATGTGGGAAAAAAATAGTTTTAGTGTGGTAATTTTAAAAACAAATGTAAGTAGTAGTTTGATTATGGGGAATTAGCATAAATAAAACCATAGGAATTGCAATATAAAGAAAAAAAATCTACATGTACATACCTAATCCTCATCGTTGTCATCGATTGGAATATCGTCATGCTCACTATCACTAACAAACTGCACGAAAGTGTCATCTTCATCGGATTCACTCAAACTATCCTCTCTTCTTGTTTGGTTGACTATGTTGTGCACTACATCAGCATCAACATGTTGGACTTCGTCATCGTCGTCACGGTGAAAAGTGTTCGAAGGAGGATTAATATCTTGCACATTACATTCATAATCCGAACAATCTTCTTCTTGGTATGCACAATCATGGGGCCTCTCATTTTCGTAGACACATTATATAGATGTCTATGCTCAAATTTCTGCACAACTCTTGATTTGTGCCCCACCGATTGTCCTAGGTAAAATACCTTTTGCTTGAGACGGCAAAATAAATGGATCTGTCTTGTACCATAACCTCTCAATATTGACAGAATTAAAATATCCATCATTTTTAATGCCTCTTGTCTTGCCCTCTAGATTGTACCAGTCACAACGAAATAAAACAACTGACCGACGATTTTGTAGATCTGAGTTGTATACCAACTCTATTATCTCTGTCAATGAACCATAAAATTCTGTGTCTTTACCTTTATGAGTACCCTCAGTCATGATGGAACTATTCTGTGTCTTCATGTTTTTCTCACGATCAACGGTGTTGTACCGAACGCCATTAACAGTGCAAGATGAGTATATTGTGACTCGAAGATCTGGACCACACGATAATGCCCATAGGTGATCGCTAATCCCATCTCTCCTCTCGCTCAAGTGGTTCTTAAACCATTTCGGAAAACCAACCATCATCCTTTTCTCCATATCATGTGTCCCTTCTTTCTCTATCTCCTGTCTAAACAATCTGCAAAATAGCAAAATTCGACTAACCATTATTTTACACAAAAGTAAGTTTATATTTAGCACTAAATTCAAATGTAGATAGTATTAGTTACTCACTTCACATAGGGATCAACCTCCTCGCAATTATTTAGGACATACCAAACAAGCTTGTCAAATTCTTCAGGAAGGTATGTAATTCTGTTGGCTCCTATTAAATTAACACCATGTGTAAAAACAGAGACGTCACAATCCACCGAAATTCCTAGAGATCCATCACCACTTTTGTCCCCTTGATTAAATCTAGTGTTTACATCATTCATATATCTTGAACAAAATGTCAATGCTTCATCGGCTATGTATCCCTCCGCAATGGAACCTTCAGGCCTCGCCTTGTTCCTCACGAAACCCTTTAAAGTGCATAGTCGACGCTCTATTGGGTACATCCAGCCAATTTGTATTGTACATCTAAAAATTGCCTCATCTGGTAGATGAACAGCTAAGTGCACCATCACATCAAAGAAAGCAGGAGGGTATATTTTCTCAAGCTTGCATAAAATGATTGGGATTTGTGCTTTAAGTCGTCGCAATACATCTATCTTCAGATTTCTACTGCACAATTCCCTAAAGAAGTTCCCCAACTCCACAATTGCTTCATATATATCCCTACGCACCACTCCCCGAAGGCCAACGGGTAATAATCTTTGTATAAGGATATGACAATCATGTGTTTTCAGCTCCTGTAACTTCAATCCATCTGCACTAATACATCTAGCTAAGTTGGAACCAAAGCCATCTGGTAATTTCACCTCTCTAATAAAATCACAAAATGCAAGCTTCTGCTCCTTTGTCAACGTATAGCATGCATGCGGGACTCTATAAGATGTTCCACTCTCCTCTAAATGCAATTCCCTCCTTATGCCCATATCTTGCAAATCAAGCCTAGCATTCAGAGTGTCTTTTGTCTTCTCCTGTACGTTTAGAAAAGTAGCAAGAATGTTCATGCATATATTTTTCTCGATGTGCATCACATCAAGATTATGTGCCAACATCAATTCCATCCAATATGGCAAATCAAACAATCTAACCTTCCTCTTAAATAATGCAGGCTCATCATTCTCATCACGCTTCCTTTTCTTATTTGAAGGAGGACAAGGATGCTTTCCTGGTTTGACATCTTTCACTTTCTCCAGCTGCTCCAAAAGCTCTTGTCTACTAAACTTCCCTGACTTCTCACGCTTCTCATGGTGTTCATCAAAAGCTAAGCTTCTCCGCATACGGTCGTCCATTGAGAGGTAACGACGGTGTCCAATGTAACAGATCTTATTCCTAATACCCCGTGATAGTGGATCTTTGTCACAATGAATGCATGCATAATATCCTTTTGTAATTCGCCCTGATAAAGTACTTAAAGCAGGGTAATCATGGATACAGCAAATAACTGCAGCACGCATATTAAACACCTCGGGGGTAAACGCATCATAAGTAGGGACACCTTGCCATAGTTCAAGCAACTCATCAATGAGAGGTTCCATGAATAGGTGAAAATCCTTCCCAGGACATTTTGGACCAGGGATGAGTAATGCCATCATGCAGTTCGATTGATCCATGCATACCCATGGTGGCATGTTGTAAGGCATTACAAGCACCGGCCACATGCTGTATGACGTACTCATAATTCCAAATGGATTGAAACCATCCGTAGCTATGCCAAGCCTCAAGTTCCTTGCATCTTCAGCAAAATCTGGATATTTTCTATCAAAGTCTTTCCACGCCTCTCCATCAGCTGGATGACTCATCTCATTATCATTTGGCTGTCGCTTCAACTTGTGCCATTGTGTATCCTCTGCTATTTGTTTTGAAGTAAAATATCTCTGCAATCGTGGTCTCAGCGGAAAATATCTCAACACCTTTTGAGGCACCCGCCTATTGACATTCCCATCTATCCACCTTGATTCACCGCATATAGGGCATTCATCTCTATTCTCAAATTCCTTTCTAAATAGCACATAGTTATTGAAGCAAACATGGATAGACTCATATCCAAGACCCAATTCAGTAAGGTATTTCTTCACTTCATAAAATGAACTTGGAAGCTTGCAATGGGGGAATGCTTGCGACAGTAGCTTTACTAGTGCATCAAAAGCGGAATTGCTGATTCGATAGTATGACTTCACATGAAGTAACTTGACGAGAAAAGAGAATCTTGAAAATGGTGATTGAGAACAAAGTACCTGCTTCGCATCTGCCAGCACTCTAGCAAAATTAGGATGTTCTCCACCTTCTCTCAAGCCGTAGAGCTCCTTTATCATATCGAGCAACCCTTCCTCCTCATCATCATCCTCACTCCCAATGACGCCATCGTGACCCAGAACTTTCCATATCACAATTAATTTCATTGACATGCACCGGAGAATCCACACCTTCAACATCAAATGATTCTCCATGATGAACCCACCTCGTGTATGTACTTGACATGCCATTTATATGAATGTGGTCTTCCACAATGGACTGAGGTCTCCGTACGTGATTAAGACATTCACGACATGAGCAAGGTATCTCATTATTCCGACCAAATCTTTCTTGAACAAATGTCATGAATTCTCCCACGCCTTTGACATATGCAGGTTTAAATTGTTTAGCATTGATCCAACTTCTATCCATCTTTTCAACATCATGCATGAGAAGAATAAAGCATAATTAGGCAAGTATTTCCAAAGTAATGTAGATATATATATATCACCAAGTAAACTAGGAGGTACTAAAAAATTGTGCAAAAATGAACCATAATTAACCACAATAGTATATATAATAGAGCTTAAGGGCAATAGGTTGTACTTGTGAAATACAGAGCTCCCAGGTCTAAATACTTTACTTTGTTTTCGTTGCTCTACCTCTGTTCACAGCCTTTTGTAGGATTGTATTGCACATATTTAAAGGCTACTGATTTCAGAGACCGACTGCTTTCATTGCTCGCTTCTCGGTTGCATCAGCAAAGTTGGACTCGGAATGTGACTACCATACCAGTCGTTCTCCTCAGCCTCATTGAGTCCAGCGCCCTAGAGAAGTAGAGAGAGACTCGGTTTCTAATCTTGCTCGGCGCTAGACCTAGGTCGCGCCCACACCTTGCCCGGCGGGGGCTGTGGCGGCGGGGAGATGGCGCCTGCGGAGGAGGCGGGCGGCGGGGAGTTCCTCGTGGGGATGAAGGTGCTGGTGGTGGACGACGACCCTACGTGCCTCGCCGTGCTCAAGAGGATGCTCATCGAGTGCCACTACGTCGGTGAGCAGCTTGCTTTGCCAACCCCCCTCCCCTTGCCGTCTCGCTTAGGAGTTTGATTTGCTCTTCCCGTGATTCTGGGGAATTTTACACGGTCCTGTAGTTCTCAATTTTTGAGAGATTTTGCTACTTTTTAGGTTTCTATATCTGAGAGTGGATTTGTGACGTATATTTGCTTAAGGATTAGTGATTGCATTGGAGATCTGAGATTCTGAGTCGATTCGTGTGTGAGAAAAATCTGAGCAGGCGCATGGCTACTGTTGCTGATTGCTAACTCCGAGCACTTATGCCTTAAGCAAAAGTATTAAGGATTAGATTATTGGGATTCATGTGAACTTGATTATGATTCTAGTACCGTTACTAGACTTGCATATCTTAGGAATATATCTTTGATTAACCTATATTACAATATCTTAGGAATGGATCGTTGATTAACCCATCTTTTGCTCTTTATCCGGATAACGTTATGTTAGGCCTAATGACTGCAAACTGTGCAGGAAAGTTTTTGGGGATCACCAAGTTAGTACAGGTGCTATGCATCACCTAATCAGGGTCATAATAAGATATCTTCCACACGGTTCGTTCTGTTGTGGGACATTGTTGTCAACATGAATAATATATAGAATCCATGTTCTTTAAGGCGTTCCTATTTTCTTCTAGTTTCTGTTCTGCACACGAAGACTGATGTAGCTGGAATCAATCTCAAGTTGTGCTCCAGTCGTGTTATTGATTTCTCCTTATGAATATATATGAACATAATCCACCATATAATACGTTTTATATATTTTTGCAGCAACAACGCGCAGTACTTTGGGGAGTTTGGCATCGGCATCTATTTTGATTGATGCTTCGGGAGACATGGTACAGATACATGAATTTTTATTTATCTTGTGATTCAGATCTAATTATTCATGACATGTTGTCAGATTTGGCATGGAGAAAATAAACTGTTACAAGGCATGTCCGTTTTGCTGTTGGTCGCGAATCATATGCATCAGGATCAGAAGATGGCACTGGTAATATATTGCTATGCTTTGCTGTGGTTATAAAAATGTCGTGCACTGTACATATAGGAGTATTAGCTGATAATTTTGTTACTAACAACATTGCTATATAGGCATGATTCAAGTATGCTCTTATTCTGGTTTATAATGTCAGACCTACCTTCGAAGGTGTCAAAAACCAGGTTTGGTCATTGAAGCCATACAACATAGTGCATATTTCCTTTTGTTTGTGTGATCAGATTGTTTTTGTGTTCACATAGAAAATGTATTGGTATATCCATTGTTTGGAAAGCTGTCAAGATGGTTATCACTGTTTCCTGCTGCTAATGTTAGGGTTAGAATTAGACAATCCTCATAGTTGATTCATTTTTCCATGTGTGTCACTTCCTTGGATGGTAGTAGATCTCACATTTGGTGGCTTCCATGTAGCAGAGGAGGGCAACGCAATGGTGGTGGTGATGGATCGGTTGCTGACCTCGATATCACTTCTCCAAAAGATTGTTTTGTCCAAATCTGTGATCTCAAAAGTATTTGGCTCGGTGAGAGATTCTATAGCAGAAAAATACGGAGGGTTAGCTATTCTCTTGTCCAACTAGAATGATCCAATCTTATGTGGAATTTAACCACTGATCCAATCTTGTGTGGAATTTAACCACTGATCCAAATCTGTTCATGTTCATGCTTTTGGTTTCCAAATCTGAAAGACTTTGTTTGCTGTTGGTTTTGATAACCATTAGTCTACTTTCCTTTACATGTTGTTTCTTCCTTTTTCTGTTAACTTTCTTGGCAAATTTATAAACTACACTTATTTTCGCTTCCTCTTGATGGAATCCTATCCTGTTAAGAACTCTTGATGGAATCACTAAGATCTACCTGCAGGATAACATTAAGAAAGCAATTGTTGCCAAGATTTTTTAGGACTCCAATGTAGTATGTTTTCTTTCATTCTGAAAAGAACTTTTTCCGAGAAACCCATGGTATGACAAAAATGATATGAAGTGCTTTGCACAACCCAGCCACTCCTATTCCGAAGCCAGGTAGAGATGTATATAACCGATCCTGGTTAGCAATTTCACTTATCATCGAACTGTTGATTACCATAGTAAATTAGTAATGTATAATGAAACTTGGCACATGCCATATTTACGAAAAATGACTTAGTGATTAAATTGTAATGTATAATGCAAAGCAATGTTCTGAAATAAAGAAAAGGACTTGATAACGTTGCAAGAAGCACTTGAGCTGCAACTTGGCTATTTGCCCAACTAAGATTGGTGAAACATTAATCCATTAGTTGAAAGCAGGATTATATCATGGGTTATTGCAGGCATGTTGCCGGATCTGTTTTTCTAGATTCTCTTGCAGGGTGTGCTACATATTGACTTTTGAATTCTATAGTGCATCACCTACATCACTACATTTTTGATGAAGAAAGTGGTAAAAAATGATGAAGAAAGTACTATACCATCTTTTTCTTATGAACTTGTTTACTTATACCTGGTAGATGGGTCATGTATATATCTTTTTACCCCCCTTACATGTAATCAACAAATCTGACCATCAGTTACAAAATTACAAAATTAAATGAATTAGTTTGTCTATATTTTTTAAAATCTTTGATGCTTCCAGGTTCCACATTTTTGTTTGCTAATATTTTTATTATATTTTGATAGAATGAAAGTAGTGTGCAAGTCGTGGAACAATCTTCCTTGTCGACGCTGACAATGAGGCCGAGCCTGATCAGCGGGGTGTGTGACATCGTTGAGAATTGGAGTGCAGCCCGCGGCAGTGTGTGTAGTGCAGGCGGCCAGCAAACCGGCCAGTTGGGAGACTGGGATTGTTAGATTTAATCTTGTTGTTAGTTACTTAGATTCAGTCTTTCAGTTAGTTTCAGTTTTCAATTTGTTTTCTTCAGTTACATGCAGTCCGAGTAGAAGTAGTAGTAGTTTTCAGACTATTAGTAGAAGCTCTCCGAGTAAATTCAGACGAAGGTGTTTTGATGGAACACGATATATTAATGTAAGACTAGCTTGTAATTGGTCACAAGGCTATAAATAAAGCACAATCTGGCTGGTGGAAGCATTGACAGGAAAAGCAATTGAGTCTCTGTTTGTTCTGCAATCAGAAGTGCAATCAAAATCTGGCTGCACTCCACACGCCACCTGCACTAATTTGGTTACTGCCGTGCGTTGATGCCGGATTGCTTATGGCCGATTTTTTCATTATGAGCTATGTCCTGATATTTAGGGATGGCTATTGTCAATATTTGTTTGAAGTTAACGCTGGAATCAAGTGTATAAAATTTTTTTGTAGTTAATGGATTGTTTTTGTTGTTAGCAATAAGGAAAAACGCAATCCCATTAAATATTAAAAACAACTGCTAATGATGTTAAAAGTTTGCTTATGGAATTGTTTGAACCAATTGTTGATACTTCAACTCGTCTTTTTGAGCCCGCGGCGGCATGTGGAGTGCAGGCGGCCAGCAGACTGGCCGGCTAGGAGTGTGACACCACGGATTGTCCTAAACTTATAAAAAGGGAATTATGAGGACCAAACATTACGAAATATGTTATTCAAGGTTAAAACCATATGGTTTGGGTTTTTATTTCGTTTCGGGAGGTTTTCGGGCTTTTGGGCCGCTCCGGGGACGTGCGGGCCTTGGGGAAAACTTAGTGGGCCAAGTGGTGGTTTCCTTGGCCCATGAGGGGATGAGGAGGGGGGAGAGAGCTGCTGCCCTAGCTCCTCCCCCCCCGTGCGCCCCACCCCCCCCATGCTTCCTCGTCCTCTCCCTCCACCTCCCACCTTCCTCCTCTCTAGATCTCCCTCTCCCTCACCTCCACCCCTCCCTTGCGCCTCCTCTCCCATACCCAGCGACCTCGGTGCAACCTCCTCGCTGCCACACCGTGCCGTGGTGCTGTCCTCATTGGTGGGAGGACTCGCGACGTGGAGATCCGGCGGGAGGAGGAGATCGGGAGGAGTTCGGGTGGAGATCTTGCGAGGAAATTGTGATTCTTCAAGAAGGTAATGGGGGAACTCTTTGGGGTGGATCTTTTACTGCTGTAGAGGTTGAATAACATGTTTTTAGATCAAGGGAGGTGCTGCCATGGGGTAGGATTGATGAAATTTAGAGTTGTATTCACGTTCTGTTCGGGCAGATTGGGGACCCGAGATAGGGCAGGCGTTTTAGCCAATTTAGAGTTGGAATCTGGCCGTACGGACTTCTAGGAAGTTGTAGATAATTTCATTATCTTTCCGTGCATATAAAGAAATTGAAATTCTGCCCAGCCGTTTAGAAGTTATGCCTGTTTTACCGAGCGCTGTCAAATCTGTGACGAGATTGAGACAGTTCGTGTTCAACGTTAGATTAAACAACATTAGAGTCCGAATCAGTCTTTACCTATAACTAGAAAAAGTTGGGAAATTTCCTAAGCTACGCGAGGATGTACTCGTTTAATCAATTTGGAATTCTAGAACTCAAGTTATGATTTTTCGCCGCTGTCCATAACGTGGCAAAACTGTGATTTCGGTTTGTTGGTGTATATCGTGGATTGTGAGTAGTGGGTAATGTTTTTAGGAGTCAAATTGAGTGTTTGGCACGTGTTTGCAGGTGGTGTGCCTCGAGTGCCCTCAACCTCTCGCTACCCGTTGCCCGCGGTTGAAGGCAAGTGTGTTGTGTGGATTTAACGCTATATGTGATGCTAGAATTGCTTGATAGTATTGGGATAGATAACATGTTGTTTTGCCATGAGTTACATGTTATAAATGATATAATGTCCTCATGCCATGTTTTGATATTGACGATGATATAATGTCCTTATGCCATGATAAAGTAATATGCTTGTTGTTGATAAATGAATCACATGCCAAGTTGGTAACGGTTACGGTCGATTGTTAAATACGGCCCTACATGTTGAGATGCAATGTGTTGATATGCAATACTTCTACTTATGAATACGCTGCTGTCCATTTTGCATACATGGCATATTTTTCATGGCCGACCGGTGAGATAAGTCATAACTATTCCGGTAGGGGCGGTGAGAACTGTTATGACTAGTCCGGGGCTATTCTTTCGAATAAGTCCTACATCGTGATTCCTTCACTGAGGTGAATGGAAGCGAGTGATAGGCACCCTCCATCTTCGGGATGGAAGGGGGAAAAGGGTGCATGCCGACGGGTGTGCACTCAACCATACCGGTATGAGTATTCCTTTAGACATGTGCATTGCATTGCATGAATGAATTTCATAAATGAAGGTGTTTATGAGATGATGATGAGAGTACTCATGAGATGCTCATGAGATGATTACCATGTTGTTTTAAAGGCTGCAAATTATGTTAAATGTGATGTGTTGTGATATAACCGTGGAGACTGGAATGATGGTTTGTTGTCTTGATCCTTGTTGTTCCATTGCAATGCAATTTGCTGAGTGAAGAACTCACGCTTGTGTTTTCGTTGTTTGTTTCTTTAGGTACCATGAAATCGGCGCGCGGGAAAGGGACTTAGCTACACTTCTCCACGTAGTATCACAATCTAGCTAATTCATCTTCTTTTGGAGACACTGCAATAAGTATTGCAATAATCATTAGTTTATGGTCTTAATGTTGGTTGTTTCCCTCATGTGAACCATGTGGGGCTATGGAGTGAATTGTTATATCTTCCTAGACTTAAATTGATGCTTATTCTTTTGCTAGCGATGCCTTTTGATGTTTTAATTGATGATTGGTTATCATTATCGCTGCATGTGAAGGTCTTGTTTATCCTACTTATTGTTATGATGATTATGTTGTTAAGTTTCATGCAAAAACAAAGAAGATGCTGTCAAAATTTTCAATTACTCTAAATGATTACTTGCTGTAATTTACTTTAAATTATGGTATTAAATGTGTTATGGTCTATGTTTGGTGACATTCTGGGCTTAGTAGAAGCTGGGGTGTTACAAGGAGATTGGGACGAGTTTATCTATGTATATCAAAAAAGTAAAAACCTAATCAATAGTTGCCCATTGGCGCGACGGTAAGGCGATGCGGGTGTATTGGAGAGGTCCCGAGTTCGAGCCACGCAACTGCAATTGTGTTTTGGGTTTTTTTTTCTCTGTCCTTAACATGTGGACCCCAAATATGGGTCCCACATGGACCACATCTGACGTGTTATGTGTAACCCACATGTATATGGGCTCAACAACAACACGTTGGTCAAGGGGCCCACTAGGCCTAGCGACTCGCAAATATAATTATCCTGACGAAAGTATATTGTCATAGAAAATACATACATATGACGTCATGGTGCGACCAGGAACCCCAACATGATTTTCACTATCTATGACGATTTGTTTTGTTATGTTATGACAAAATTTTATGTTTCGTCACTAAAATTCGATGGGCCAAGGGGCACGATATGATCCATGACGAATTTCAAAAATTAGTCATAGAAGATTGAACATTTATGACAAAATGTCAAAACGTCACGACATTTTCGTCATAGATAAGCACTTCTCTTGTAGTGATTGTAATTGTTAGTACTGTTGGTGCTCATTCTTGTGATGATGAGAATGGATTTTTGTTGAGAGTTGTCGTTGGTAAGTTGGATTCACGGTAAGCATATTGTATCGTTGAGAATGTTGAAATGAGAAGGGTGACGGTGGGTAAATTAGCTACATGTTATTTCTATGAGTAGGAACAAGTGTTGTCATTATTTTTGCCTCAACTTGGGAAGTTGAATTATGGCAAATGACAAGGGATTACTTATGATGCATTTTCTTTAAAAGTGAATGATTCGATGGCACGCACTGATGTGAGTTTGTTGATTGAAACCTTTAGTTGAGAATAGAGGTTGCATGTTTTGCATTCATGTCATGCATGAGATATTCGAGCCAGGATGGTGAGAAAGTCATATGGGGACATATGACTAATCCGGAGAGCTCTTGAGAAGTCCTACCTCATAGTCTATCGATTGCATTGGTTGCATTCTGTCCTGCATGAGACAAAGGCCAGGTCAGTGAGAAAGTCATAACTAATCTGGTGAGGTCGGTGAGAAAGTTATGACTAACCCGGAGAGCCACTAGGAAGTCCTACCTCATAATCCCATCCATTGTGGGGAGATGGGAGCGAGTCATTAAGAGTAGGCCCCTCCACGGGATGGAAGGGAATGAGACGGTGCACGTCGACGGGCGCGCACTCATTATACCGGTATAATTCAGGAAAAGGTGCATGAGCATGAATGCATTCATCATCTCATTGCATTGCATTGCTAATGAAAGTCCACTAAATGATGTGGAAAAAAAAGGGGTTAAGACGTTGAATTGTGGTCTCAAGTAAAGATGAGTAAGGATCGTGATATTACCGGTTTTATTTCTTTCCATTTCTACTTGATGAATTCAATTAAGGGTTGTTAGTATGTTACTACTTAAGAAATTCTATTTGGCTATGTTTATCCCTTTGATGTACTTGCTCAGTCTTCGACTCACACTTGGTTGTTTATTGTTTGTAGGTACCTTGAAGTTGACATGCATGGAAGGGAGTAGTGGCACGAACACGTTTTGAATCACCATAGTTTCATATTAACTTGTCACTTCTAATCTTAATGAGTTCATGCCTTGTAATTAAATTGTGGTAGTTGTATGTGCTTAGTTGGGTCATGACGGTTAGTTGATACCATGACCCATGTTTGTGCTTGGTTGGTTATCTTAAATTACTTATGTTGTTGTTATATTAAATGCTGTCTTTGTCTGCTGAGTGGATGTCCTACTTTTAGGGGAAGTACTGCCGAAATTTCTAATAATTTCGGTAAGTTGCTAGTATGTCAGCTTGCTTTGCTAAATTATTCTAGTGTCTTGTGCTAGATGATGTTTGATGGTGTAACATTCTGGGCACATGCGGTGCCGGGGTGTTACATCCACCACCTCTCCTCCACCCCCTTGCTGCCCTAGGGTGGCCACCCCACCCCCTGCACCTCGAGGATCCATCCATTGGAGCGAGGAGCAAGGAGCGAGGAGCGAGGAGCGAGGAACGAGGAGCGAGGAACGAGGAGCGAGGAGCGAACTGGGAGGAGATCCATTCAGATTTCGTGCGTTGGGCAAAGGTATGGCCATGGGAATCCTTGGGGTTGGTCTAGGTACTGTTCTAAGGGTGTTTATCAAGTTTTTAGATCAATTGGTGGTGCTGGATTTGATTAGATTAGATGGATTCTTGAGTTGGTCACGTTCTCTGTTTCGGACAGCATGAGAAGTTGACCTAGGGTTCGGTTTTTTGTCAATTTAGAGTCCGAATTTGGTCATACGGATGCTGATGAAGTAGTAGATAATTTCATTATCTTTCCATGGATATAAAGAACGTTAAATTCCGATCAGCCGTTTGAAAGTTATGGCTGTTTTACCGAGCATGTTAAAATCTGTGACGTGATTGCAACAGATCACGGTATTTTGTAGATTAAACAACTTTAGATTCCAAATCAGTCTTTACTTATACCTAGAAAAAGTTGGGAAATTTCCTAAGCTACGCGAAGATGTACTCGTTTAATTGATTCGGAGTCCCAGAACTCAAGTTATGCCTTTTGGAAGGCTGCTGTCCCGACGGGACAGAACCTCTGTTTTTGGTTATCGCGAGTAGTTGGCAATGTCGGGGTAGATGAGGGTTTGCGTACTGTTTTGTGGGCTTGATTGTGAGTGTGTGGTCCCTATGTGCAGGTGGTGTGACCCCGGGAGGGTCTTCTACTTCTCGCCAATCCGTCGCCCGTGGTTGAGGCAAGTGTATTGTAATGGATAGCTGTTTGTAGGTTGCTAGTTGAGACTAGATGAGATTAATTATATGAGATGATCACTTGCCATGCTTTAATGATTTCCAATGATATGATGAGCATGTTTATCATGTTATGTTGCCATGTGTTAATGTACGAGTTAATTATGATGTTGGCATAATTGCATACATGGCATGATTACATGGCCCAGGCGGTGAGAAAGTCATAACTAGTCCAGGAAGGTCGGTGAGAAAGTTATGACTAATCCGGAGAGCCAATGAGTAAGTCCTACATCGTGATTCCATTCACCGCGATGAACGAAAGCGAGGAGTAGGCACCCTCCATCTTCGGGATGGAAGGAGGGAGAGGGTGCACACCGACGGGTGTGTACTCAACCATACCGGTATGAGTTTCCAGGAGATATGTGCATCGCATTGCATTACATTGCATTGCATTATATGAGGATGTTATATGAGGATGATTTATGATGATGTCAATGTTATGCTTACACTATGATTATGAGATGTGTATGATGTTGTATGTGAAAAGTGATGATGAAGGTATTGGAATGTGTTTTCTTGTTCCATTGCAATATACTTGCTGAGTGATGAACTCACGCTTGTGCTTATGTTGTTTTTCTTAGGTACCATGAAACCGGAATGCGGGAAAAAGGGGTTACCTACACATCTACACGTAGCTCCACACAAATTACACTGTGTTATCATTTGGAGTCATGATAATGAAAGTATTTTCATGAAATTTGGAGAATTGCTTAACTGTGTGCTCGGTCTTACTATTTGATTCGTTTAGCTCATGAGGTGGCTGAATGCTTTATTCTGGACTTATATTGTTGCTATGTCACTTGTTATTGCTGTTTTAGATGCTTTCCATTATGATATAACTTGTGATACTTTGTTGTTGCTCCGATTCATGGAAAAACAAAGGAGATGCTGCCGAAATTTTCGGTATTAGCATTTGTCCCTTTGCTGTAATTTACTTGTAATTGTGGTATATAGAGGTTGCTTAGTCGATGTTTGGTAGCATTCGGGCATATTAAATGCCGGGGTGTTACAGAAACGGTCTCATATTCCTCATTTTTATGCATTCCTTGGCACTAAAGTGCCCGATCCCTTTAACCGTTGTTTCTCCTCAGAAGAACACGGCACCAACCTCTAGAACCCTCTTCAGCTCCCACGCACAAAAGTGCTTTCACATCTCAACCTCTCTACTGTGGTTCGTCGTATTCTAGACGACGCAAACTAAGCAAGACACAACGCTCCAAGACTACCAACTACTTGAACAATCGGCTAACACCTTGCAAAAGATTGACCTTTTACAAAAAACCAATACCCACCACTACCACCGAAGGAAAAACCTACTTTATAACCAGGGTCCTTAAAACCCACAAAAACAATAACAATCAAGCAATCCACATCGGTTGACACAACTCGCTCAGAGCTCAGCGACAAAAGATCCAATACACTTCGAAAAGGAAAAGCAATTACTAGCAACCACCAAGTGGTCCACTCATAATTTAATCAACCCTACCGAGGGACACATCAATGACACAAGTCTCCAAGAAGGTTTGAATTGAGTTCTACACAACCTTCCTTTACTCTTCACTTCCAAACTAGTTACGATCAACCACTAGCAACGCCTAATATCTTAGGTCATTACAAACTCACACTGGATTCCTCTTTATAAGAAGGTTTAGCACTTGCATTCTTCCTTTCAAAGAATCAGAACAAGGGTACAATCATTGAGTAAGCTCAACCAAGACCCATGAACCCAAAATGATCCACATCCAACAACTCGAACTCCAAGGCGCTAAAAGCCACATTTGAAAGTGTTCGGCAACAACTAAAGAGTACTCATGTCATTTTTCTAAGCCAAATCGCAAAGAAAACTCAAACCTCTAACACCACAGCCAAAACACCACAAATTATCCATTCTTTCTTTTCATACTAGGAAGAAATGGAAATCTCGATACATGACAAGAATGCACACTTTTCAAGAGCACTCCGGATTAGTCATATATCCATATATGACTTTCTCACTGACCTGGCTCACCGACTCATTTATCATTGAACATTTATAAACGATGCCATGCTTCATTTTCACCATTCACTCATCATGTAACAACAATACCGAAAAGTCTTTCACCAAAAGACTTCTTCCTCGGTATCACATGATTGAAACACACATAACATTGACGGCTGCGCTAAATCATTTAGACTATGACTTCAACACCGATAGCTGGAACGCACCACGTCATGTCAGAACCCACCATTTCTCGAAAGCTAAACTTGCAAAACCTCACATTTTAACCAAAATCAGCATTTTGGAAAAGAACATCGACTCCAAAGTTAAACATCAGCACACACAACCGCCACAAATGTTCTCAACAAGAAAGGGAAACTCATTTCCAAGAAGGGAACACTTCACTAACAAAATCACTGATGAAACATTCATAAAATCCACCCTTTTGAAACACTTGCAAACACCACACACATTTTCAAAATAACTCCAATTCTAGCCAAAAAAAGTCACAAATTAAATCCCAATAAACTCCAACACAACCCACTATGTCCAACTGCTTCCTTTAAAATTTATTCCCAAAGAAAATTCAGGGCGAACATGAAGGAGCGCGATCCACTTAAAACTTTTGGGTGTCAATCTATACTGATAGCACAACTAAACAAATGGGTCAAACCCAAAGATCAACACTAATCCCTACGAGTTTAGGGAAACTCTGACACACAACATAAAAAAACGCCTTGATCGAAAGCATTTGACCAAGATAGCAAACAACCAAACCAGTCCAAAAGGTTTTAAACACAAGCTCAGCATGAAACCCTATACTTATCTTTTAAACATTCAATATTCACTATTTACTCATCGAGAAACCCCTCAGGTTACAACAAGAGCTACAAAACAAATTCTTTCTCTTATTACCTTTCCCAATACTTATAAATAGAGTTTATGATGCTTATCCAAAGACATCCAACGAAGACTACGTCAACAAGATCCCCACGGACCAACATATCATATAACATCATATTCTAGATTGAAACAAACGCTCCAACAAATCTTTCAGCATGATCAACCAATGAATTTCATACCACCTATATGTAAACGTCTCGACAATCGAAACTTATTCAGTTAACAAGCGACTTCAACATATAAATATTATCTCCACAGGGAAGAATTCGTAAGTGAGATTAAGTTATACTTTCATTAAGGATAAAATCATTCATCATGTTAATTATCCAAAGCTCACTCCATCGCAACATGTTAACATTTTCCTCTACTTTAACCATGGTTTTCCAACGAGTAATATAGACAGTTACCACCACTACTTAGTCATCAATAACAACAAATGGGCATAATCATCAACCAACAACATTACTTTTAGCTACCCTATACATAGGTGATAACAAAATTACCACCACACAACATACTCCAACTATTTAAAATAGATTGAATACTAGCATTAACACTACCCTTAACAACATCTTTAACAATAAGTCGTATGTCTTCTCAATTGATATCAATACTAGCATTGTAGAGACACAACTGCATACTTCCAAATATACTAGTAGGTTGCAACAACATAAATAGCAACTCTAATCAACTTCCAAATTAAAGCCACTAGTCAACATGATTAAATTTCTCTATTAACCCGTTAGATTAGAACATCTTTAAACAATCGGCAAGGTTTCTTTAACAGTATCATTAATTTACATCATCTTAATGTTCTAACTATGCATCAAGGTTTAAACTTTTAACATTAACAAGGATCATAAGCACTTTTAAAGCATGGCAACAGATTCTAAGCATGTACATTAACGCATTTAATCATTCCCACTATGGGGTACTCTACATCACTAGAGGTTCACCTAATCTTAAGCTAAAGGTAACAATTACATTTAACTATTTCAACTCGCAAATTAACTTAACAATACGTCATTCCATAAACCACATTGGTACATACTACATAACATGCTAAACAACAATTTTCACTTTTGACAAGTAATTTCAGTCAAACGAATACTTACTTTATTTGCAGCATTTTTTTTCTTTTAATACTCAACCAAAACTCACAAAGAAGCTTGACTCTCAAAGTTGCAATGAGACAAACCCAAACTAGATCATGCAAGAGGAATTTCTCCAAAACACTTTTCAATCTCAAAGACTCCCATAGAGGAAAATGGTTGAAACGCAATTTTCTTAAAAGGGAACCAAGCGATCAAGTAATCCATTTCAAATAAAACCTTAACACCAAACCCCAAACTTTCACGAAACAAGAAGGGCTTTCAAAGATGATTTCTCAAACCAGTAAAATGACGAAATCAAACACCATTTACTCCTACAAAGCCACAGAACTTCAACCCTGACAACCAAGTCTGGCATAACGCCGCAATAACTCTTTTGACCTCGGAGAAAGACAAACACAGGAATAAATTGAATGCTTCTCCCCATAAAGCAATCAACAAACTAAGCATCAAAGCTGGAAAGGCGACCAAAAGAAGCGCAACACTAGACTCTTCTTCTTCGTCTTCAACCAAGGAAGACAAAACCACATACCGCATACGGAACAATCCGCGAAAATCCAAGACCAAACACTTTTCTTTTGATTTCAATCGACTAAAAACCAAGAAGACCAACCAAAACCGACCGTCAGAAAGCTGAAAAGCATCCGAAGGAAATCACCATCAACTCTTCTATTTGTCTCCAGCCAACTACCCGATCTACGATAGAAAAGGTAAGCACTCTTTCCCCACAAGGGGTTAATAGTTCTTCGGTGATGGCTTTAACCGGCCATACCGTCAAACCACACCCTTACTATTAACAAAAGTGGTGAACGAAACCCTTCGGCACCACAACCCCACTTTATCACAACAACAAGAGCAATTCAATCATTTATCTCATTGACATAGCAACATGCATTCTCAAATGAAGCATTCAACATCAAAGTTTAAATACAACATTTAAGCGTAAAGAAACGATACCCATACCCTTTTCCTACTATGCATCCATGTGTGTCAAATTTTAGATTAGTTATACCACTTTTGCAAGTTTTAATGTTGCTATCCTATGACAAAATTTTAGTTAAAACCTGAGCCATGTTTCTAAGTTATTCCACATCACATTTTAGTTGTACCCTATAGCATGACACTAAAAATACACATTCCAAGGACCTACAGCCTGCTCTGATACCAACTGTAACACCCCGGCATCTAGTATGCCAGAATGCTACCAAACATAGACTAAACAACATCTAAATACCACAACTAACGATAAATTACAGCAAAGGCGCATATGCTAAAAACCGAAATTTCGGCAGCATCTCCTTTGTTTTTTCATGATTTGAACAATAGCAATATCATACCAAAATATTTCATAACATAAGACATCTAAAGCAGCAATATATAATGGATAAAACATCATCATAAGCAATTAAACCAAAACCAACCACACAAACATCTATAGCACCATCACGTAATAAACATATTCATCATATCAATGGCAAACATTAAAGCATGGCATGTGAACATATCATATATTCAAATTTCAATCTCAATCAATCAAACAATCTACAACCCGCTACCCATTCCAATACACTTGCCTCAATCACGAGCGACGGATTGGCGAGAAGTAGAAGGCACTCCCGGGGTCACACCACCTGCACATAAGTACCACACACTCACAATCATGTCCACAAAACAGTACGCAAACCCTCATACCCCGACGTTGCCAACTACTCGCAACACCCAAAAAAACAGAGGTTCTGTCCCGTCGGGACAGCAGCCTTCCAAAAGGCATAACTTGAGTTCTGGGACTCCGAATCAATTAAACGAGTACATCCTCACATAGCTTAGGAAATTTACCAACTTTTTCTAAGTATAAGGAAAGATTGATTCGGACTCTAAAGTGGTTTAATCTACAGAATACCGTGATCTGTTCCAATCATGTCTCAAATTTTAACACGCTCGGTAAAACAGCCATAACTTTCAAACGGCTGATCGGAATTTAACGTTCTTTATACCCACAGAAAGGCATTGAAATTATCTACAACTTCTTCAACAGGCGGACGACAAAATTCGGAGTCTAAATTGGCGAAAAACTAAACCCTAGGTCGACTGCTCATGCTGTCCAAAACAGAGAACGTGGCAACTTCTAGATCTAATCCAATCTACTCAAATCCAGCACCACCAATTGATCTAAAAATATGATATTGATCCTTAGAATAGTACCTAGCACAACCCCAAGGAGTCCCATGGCCATACCTTCGCCCGACGCACGAAAACCCAATAGATCTCCTCCCGGAACGCTCCTCGCTCCAAATCCACCGGATCTCCTCGTCGCGGAGCGCTCCAATGGACGGATCTTCGTGGTGTTGTGGTGTATAACTCCCCTTGGGGCAGCATGGGTGGTGGTGTGGGGTGGTGTGGGGTGGTGGCGCCTTGGGGGAAGATGGAGTGGATGGGGATGGGTGGAGGCGCATGGGGGGGCTAGGGGGTGGCGGCTAGGGTTGGGAGAGGGAGTTTGGGGCGCACCAAGGGGTGGGGGCCAGATTTGGCTGCCCAAAAGTCCCCCCCTTGAGCCCAAACCCTTCCACCGGAGGCCCAACTGAACTCCCAAGGCCCAAAGTCCCCCGGAGAGGCCCAAACACCCGAAAACGGCCCAAAAACACGCTATAAATGGCATAACGTAAAGTTTTAACATCCATTTGAACATTTTATAAAGTTTTGACCTTCCGTAGTGTCACATTCTTCCCCCCTTCAACAGGATTCGACCCCGAATCCGAGATACGCCACTTCGCAAACAACCAAATTGAAGGGAGCTATGGTTCACACCTCAGAACCTGCTTAGAAGCCCCTACGATTTGCACCAGCCAGCACTTAGAAGCAAGGAGCTAAGGATCAAAGACTAACAGCTCTTAAGATAACTCACATTCAAAACTTGCCAGCATTCTTACTCCACTTTGAAACACAAAGTACAAACATAAGGACTCAGAACATCCCAAGCAAAAGAATAACTTCCTAAACTGACAATGAAGCGAAACGGTCTCATATTCCTCATTTTTATGCATTCCATGGCACTAAAGTGCCCGATCACTTTAACCGAAGTTTCTCCTCAGAAGAACACGGCACCAACCTCTAGAACCCTCTTCAGCTCCCACGCACAAAAGTGCTTTCACATCTCAACCTCTCTACTGTGGTTCGTTGTATTCTAGACGACGCGAACCAAGCAGGACACAACACTCCAAGACTACCAACTGCTTGAACAATCGGCTAACACCTTGAAAAAGATTGACCTTTTACAAAAGACCAATACCCACTACTACCATCGAAGGAAAAACCTACTTTATAACCAGGGTCCTTAAAACCCGCAAAAACAATATCAACCGAGCAATCCACATCGGTTGACACAACTCGCTCAGAGCTCGGCGACAAAAGATCCAATACACTTCGAAAAGGAAAAGCAATTACTAGCAACCACCAAGTGGTCCACTAATAATTTAATCAACCCTACCGAGGGACACATCAATGACACAAGTCTCCAAGAAGGTTTGAATTGAGTCCTACACAACCTTCCTTTACTCTTCACTTCCAAACTAGTTATGATCAACCACTAGCAATGCCTAATATCTTAGGTCATTACAAACCCACACTAGATTCCTCTTTCTAAGAAGGTTTCGCCCTCGCATTCTTCCTTTCAAAGAATCGGAACAAGGGTACAATCATTGAGTAAGCTCAACCAAGACCCATGAACCCAAAATGATTCACATCCAACAACTCGAACTCCGAAGCACTAAAAGCCACATTGGAAAGAGTTCGGCAACAACCAAAGTGTACTCATTTTATTTTTCCTAAGCCAAGATGCAAAGAAAGCTCAGATCTCTTACACCACAACCAACATACCAGAAGATATTCATTCTTACTTCTCGTACTAGAAGGCAATTGAAATCTCGATTCAGGACATGCATGCAGCTTTCCAAGAGCACTCCGGATTAGTCATATCTCCATATATGACTTTCTCACCGATCTGGCTCAACGACTCTTTTATCATTTAACATCTATAAATGATGTCATGATTACTTTTCACCATTCATTCATCATGTAACAACACTACCGAATAGTCATTCACAAGACGACTTCTTCCTCTGTATCACATGAATAAAACTCGAATAACATCGAGGATTGCGCTAATTCATACAAACTATGACGGCAGCATAGTTAACCGCAAAACACCACGTCGTGTCAAAACCCACCATCCATTTAAAGCTAACCTTGCAAAAGCTCGCATTCTAACCAAAATCAACATTTTTGAACATAACATCAACTCCAAAGTCAAACGTTTGCACACACAACCGCCACAATTTTTCTCAAAGAGAAAGGGAAACTCATTTCCAAAAGGGAACACATCACCAACAAAATCACTTTTAAAACATTCATAAAATCCACCCCTTTTTGAAGCGCCTGCAAACACCACACACTTTTTTTTTCTTTCAAATAACTCCAACTCCAGCCAAAAGAGTTACAAATTAAATCTTAAGAATTTTCCAACACAACCCTCTATGTCCTTCTGCTTCCATTAAAATTTATTCCAAAGATAATTTAGTGCGAACGCGAAGGGGCGCGATCCACTCAAGAACTTTTGGGTGTAATTCCATACTCATAGTACAACCTCAACAAGTTAGCCAAATCCAAAGGTTGGCATTAATCACTACGAGTTTTAGGGAAACTCTGAAACACAGCAGAAGAAACACTTCGACCAAAAGTATTCAACCAAAATAGCAACCAACCAAAAGAGTCCAAAAGGTTTTAGACACAAGCTCAGGATGAAACCCACCATATCTAGTATTCCACTATACTTACCATTTAAGCATTCAATATGCACTATATACTCATCGAGAAGTCTCATTATAATTCAATCAAAAGCTACATAACCAATTCTTTCTCTAGTTACCTTTCCCAACATTTATAAATATAGTTTATGATGATTAACAAAACGTCTTCCATTCTATACTACCTCATCATGATCCCCACAGACCAACACATCATATAACAACGTATTCTATATTTCAAACATAGTACTTCAACAGATACTTAAGCATGATCAACGTATCAATTTTATACCATCCATACATCAACATCTTGACAATTAAAACTTGTTCAATCAATAAAATGACTTCAACAAATAAGTATTATCTCTACAAGGCAAAGTTCGTAACTATGATTCTAAGACATACATTCATTAAGGATAAAATTCTACATCATGTTAATTATCCATGGTCCACTCCATCACAACATGATACAGTAACCTCCATTTTAACAAGGACTTTCAACAATTAATCTAAGCAATTACCACCACTACTAAGCCATCAATATCAATAATTTGCATAATCATCAATCAACAACATTGCTTTTATCTACCCTATACATAGGTTGCAACAAAATTGTCACTACACAACATACTCCAACTATTAAATTAGATTTAACTAGTTACATGCCCATGCGTTGCTACGAAAAACAAAATTGATAACGAAAAATAAAGATTAAAAAATAAAAAAATTTATTTCACAAGATCAAATATCTATCTTTAATGCTTCGTTTCTTGCAAAAGCTGGCTAATTAAAGCAACGCTTCGTTTCTTGCGTAGGGCAATTAAGCAGGGCAATTAAGCGGCAATTAATGACGTGGGAAGAACGGACTACTGCCACCAAGTGCTGCTTTAGAATAGTAGAGATAAGTTAGACCTTCACGAAGCTCTTACAATATCATCAAACAACAAAACCTATACCTTTCCAATTGGCCTCGATACTAGCATTTTAGGAACACGGCTGCGTACTACCAATCATGCTAATATTTTGCAACAACATGAATAGCAACTCTAATTAACTTCCAAGTTAAAGTCACTAGTCAACACGACTAAATTTCTCTATTAATCCATTAGATTAGAACATCTTTAAACAACCAGCAAGGTTTCTTTAACAATGATATCAGTCTACATCATCTTAATGTTTTAACTATGCATCAAGGTTTAAACTTTTAACATTAACAAGGATCATAAGCACTTTTAAAGCAAGGCAACAGATTCTAAGCATGTACATTAATCAATTTAATCATTCTAGCAACAGAGTGAATTACAACATTAGTAGTCTATTTATTCTCAATCTAGAGATAACAACCGCATTGAATTGTTTAAACTCACAAATTAACTTAACAATACGTCATCCCATAAACCACATTGGTACATGCTACATAACATGCTAAACAACAATTCTTACTAGGGACAAACGATTTTAGTCAAAAGACTACTTACTTTGTTTGCAGCATTTTAGTTTTAAAACTCATCCCAAATTCATAAGGAAGCTTGACTCTCAAAATTGCAATGAGACAAACCCAAACTTGGTCATGCAAAAGGAATTCTCAAAAAACACTTTTCAATCTCAAAGACTCCCATAGAGGAAAATGGTTGAAAGACAATTTTCTCGAAAGGGAACCAAGCGATCAAGTAATCCTTTTCAAATAAAACCTTAACACCAAACCCCAACCGTTCACTAAACAAGAAGGGTTTTCAAAGATGATTTCTCAAACCAGTAAAATGACGAAATCAAACACCACTTAGTCCTACGAAGCCACAGAACTTCAGGCCTGACAACCGGGTCTGGCATAACGACGCAATATCTCTCATGACCTCGGGGAAAGACAAACACATGATTAAATTGAATGCTTCTCCCCCATAAAGCAATCAACAAACTAAGCATCAAAGCTGGAAAGGCAACCAAAAGAAGTGTAACACTAGACTCTTCTTCTTCGTCTTCAACCAAGGAAGACAAAACCACACACCGCATATGGAACAATCCGGGAAAATCCAATACCAAACACTTTTCTTTTGGTTTCAATCAACTAGAGCCAAGAAGACCAACCGAAACCGACCGTTAGAACGGTAAAGAGCAACTGAAAGAATCCACCACAAACTCTTCTATTCGTGTAACACCCTGGCATTTAATATGCCTGAATGCTACCAAACATAAGCTAAACAACATCTAAATACCACATTTAACATAAAATTCCAGCAAAGGCGCATATGCTAAAAACCAAGATTTCGGCAGCATCTCCTTTGTTTTAACATGAATTAAAGGAGCAACAACAGTATAGCAATAAGGCAATATGAGAGACATCTAAAACAGCAATAATTAGAGTCTTAACGAAAATATAATACTATCAACAAGCACTTAATGTCTCCAAGTGTCAAACGAACAATAAAACTCTCATAAAGCAAAGCTAAGCCTTAAATCAATGAGCATCACACGCAATTTATTATCAAACTAATAGAATGACTTGTGGAATCAATATGGTGAAGCTACGTGTGGGCGTGTGACTATTTCCCTTCCCCGCATGCCGTTCTCATGGTACTTAAAACAACAAGAAAACACAAGCGTGAGTTCGAAACTTAGCAAGCATATTGCAATGGACAACAAGAACAATATCATGGCAATAACATCTCCCATCATGTATATCATCTCATTCATGAACACTTAACAATATCATCCTCATTATGTATGCAATGTAATGCAATGCTCATGTCTCCTTGGAAACTCATACCGGTATGTGTGACACCACGGAATGCCGAGACACCGTAAACAAATGTGAATTAGAGAATGTGACCTTATAAAGTATGAAATCGGAGATTAAAACTTTACGTTATGCGGTTTAATCGCGTTTCCGGGCCGATTTCGGAAGTTTGGGCCTTCCCGGGGGAGTTTGGGCCTTAGGGGGGTGAGTCGTGGGCCTTGGTGGGAGCAAGTTAGGGCCCATGAGGGAGGAGAGGCAGGATTTTGGGGGCTAGGGGCGTCCCTCCCTGCCCTAGCCGCCCCTCCCCCATTCCCCATTTTCTCTTGGGCGCCTCCTCCTCTCCCTCTTGGCGCCTCCTCCCTCCCCCTTGGGTGCGCCCCAATTCCTCCTCTCCACCTCCTTTGCTGCAAAGAGGAGATCCCCACCACACAACCTCGCTGTCCTCTCCAACGGGAAGCCCCGTGACGAGGAGATCCGGCGATTCCAGCGAGGAGGGCGTTCGGGAGGCTCGGGAGGATAGATCTCGGCGTTAATGCGTTCGTCGGGAGGAGGTAAGGCATGGGTGATCCTTGGGTTTGGGTCTAGGTACTGTTTTAGGGATGAATTTCATGTTTTTAGATCAAGGGAGGTGCTGCCATGGGTTAGATCTAATGAAAACTAGAGTTGTATTCGCGTTCTGGTTCGGGCAGATTGGGGACCCGAACTAGGGTAGGAGTTTTGGCCAATTTAGAGATTGAATCTGATCGTACGGACTTTTAGGAAGTTGTAGATAATTTCATTATCTTTCCGTGCATATAAAGCACGTTAAAATCCGCCCAGCCGTTTGGGAGATATGGCCGTTTTACCGAGCGCTGTCAAATCTGTGACGAGATTGAGACAGTTCGTGTTCAACGTTAGATTAAACAACTTTATAGTCCGAATCAGTCTTTACCTATAACTAGAAAAAGTTGGGAAATTTCCTAAGCTACGCGAGGATGTACTCGTTTATGCAATTTGGAGTACTAGAACTCAAGTTATGTTTTTCAAGCCGCTGTCCAGAACGGGCAGAATCTGTGATTTCGGGGTTTTGGAGTTTATAGCGTATTAGGTGTAGTGGGTACTGTTTTGAGGAGTCGAATTAAGTGTGTGGCACGTGTTTGCAGGTGGTGTGCCTCCGAGTGCCCTCAACCTCTCGTCACTCCGTTGCCCGCGGTTGAAGGCAAGTGTGTTGTGTGGATTGAACATTATATGTGTTGCTAGAATTGCTTGATAGTGTTTGGGATAGATAACATGTTGTCTTGCCATGAACTACATGTTATAATTGTTATGATGTCCTTATGCCATGTTTTAAATATTGTCGATGATATGATGTCTTCATGCCATGATTAAAATGCTTGATGAGGATAAGTGATTTACATGCTATGTTGTGAATGGGCACCGTCGATGGTCGAATACGGCCCTACATGTTGAGATGCCATGTGTTGCTATGCAATACTTCTATTTGTGTATACATGGCTGTCCATTTTGCATGCATGGCATATTTTCATGGCTGGCCGGTGAGATAAGTCATAACTATTCCGGTAGGGTCGGTGAGAACTGTTATGACTAGTCCGGGGCTAAACTTTTGAGTAAGACCTACATCGTGATTCCATCCACCGCGGTGAATGGAAGCGAGTGATAGGCACCCTCCATCTTCGGGATGGAAGGGGGAAAAGGGTGCATGCCGACGGGTGTGCACTCAACCATACCGGTATGAGTATTCCAGAAGACATGTGCATTGCATTGCATGAATGAAACTATGAATGAGAATGTTGTTGAATTGTTCATGAGTTCATGAGACGAACACCATATTGATCAAGAGATGATTATGATGTTTTTACCATGTCGTGTATGTGAGAATGGTAATGATGTGATATGTAATGCTTATGAAGATTGAAGTTGATGGTTTGTTGTCTTGCACTCTGTTTCCATTGTATTACACTTCGCTGAGTTATGAACTCACGCTTGTATTTTCGTTGTTTGTTTTCTTTAGGTACCATGAAATCGGCCGCTGAAAGGGTTTTAGCTACACTACTCCACGTAGTATCATAATCTAGCAATTTCACCTGTTGTGGAGACATGACAATAAGCATTACAATAATCTTTAGTGTATGGTCTGTATGTTTGGTTGTCTCCCTCATGTGTATCATGTGGGGCTATGGAGGGAGTTGTTTTAACTTCCTAGATTTAAATTGATGCTTATTATTTTGCTATCGATGCTTATTGATGTTTTAGTTGATGATTAGTTATCCTTATCGCTGCGTATGGATATCTCGTTTGTCTTACATTTTGATTTGATGCGATGTTGTTAAGTTTCATGCAAAAACAAAGGAGATGCTGTCAAAATTTTCAATTATTCTAAATGATAACTTGCTGGAATTTACTTTAATTTATGGTATTAAATGTGTTATGGTCTATGTTTGGTGACATTCTGGGCTTAGTAGAAGCTGGGGTGTTACAGTATGGTTGAGTACACACCCGTCGGTGTGCACCCTCTCCCCCCTTCCATCCCGAAGATGGAGGGTGCCTACTCCTCGCTTCCGTTCACCGCGGTGAATGGAATCACGATGTAGGACTTACTCATTGGCTCTCCGGATTAGTCATATCTTTCTCACCGACCTTCCCGGATTAGTTATGACTTTCTCACTGCCCGGGCCATGTAACATGTCATGTATGCAATTTACATTAAGTGCTTGATGATAGTATTATATTTTCGTTAAGACTCTAATTATTGCTGTTTTAGATGTCTCTCATATTGCCTTATTGCTATACTGTTGTTGCTCCTTTAATTCATGTTAAAACAAAGGAGATGCTGCCGAAATCTCGGTTTTTAGCATATGCGCCTTTGCTAGAATTTTATGTTAAATGTGGTATTTAGATGTTGTTTAGCTTATGTTTGGTAGCATTCAGGCATATTAAATGCCGGGGTGTTACAATTCGACTCCAGCCAACTACTCGGTTTACGATAGAAAGGATAAGCACTCTTATCCCACAGGGGTTAATAGTTCTTCGGTGATGGCGCTAACCGGTCACACCGTCAAACCACACCCTTACGATGAACAAAAAGTGGTGACCGAAACCCTTCGGCACCACAACCCCACTTTATCACCACAACAAGAACAATTCAATCATTTATCTCTTTGACATAGCAACATGCATTATCAAATGAAGCATTCAACATCAAAGGTTAAATACAATATTTAAGCGTAAAGAAACGATACCCATACCCTTTCCTACTGTGCATCCATTGTGTGTCAAATTTTAGATTAGTTATACCACTTTTGCAAGTTTTAATGTTGCTATCCTATGACAAAATTTTAGTTGAAACCTAAGCCATGTTTCTAAGTTATTCCACATCACATTTTAGTTCTACCCTATAGCATGACACTAAAAATACACATTCCAAGGACCATAGCCCGCTCTAATACCAACTGTAACACCCCGGCATTTAATATGCCCAAATGCTACCAAACATAGACTAAGCAACCTCTAAATACCACAATTACAAGTAAATTAGAGCAAAGGAGTAAATGCTAATACCGAAAATTTCGGCAGCATCTCCTTTGTTTTTCCATTAATTGAAGCAACAACAATATTAACATGTCAAGATAGCATAATGAACGATAGCAATAACATGACCAATCGAAAATTCAACCACCATACAACTAAAGATATAAGTCTATCCGTCACATGTCAAATATGGCCTAATCATTTACTCATGACAACCAACGAAGCATCAAAACCACAATTTAGTTCAGTGAATTAACCATGACAACTAAAGGAGAGAATATGTCATTGTTTATATGTGTGATGCTTAGTGATGACATGTGACTAGCTCCCTTTCACGCATGCCGGTTTCATGGTACCTAATAAAAACAACATAAACACAAGCGTGAGTTCATCACTCAGGAAGTATATTACAATGGAACAAGAAAATACATTCTAATACCTTCATCACCACTTTTCACATACGACATCATACACATCTCATATTCATAGCGTAAGCACATCATTGTTTATATGTGTGATGCTTAGTGATGACGTGTGACTAGCTCCCTTTCACGCATGCCGGTTTCATGGTACCTAATAAAAACAACATAAACACAAGTGTGAGTTCATCACTCAGGAAGTATATTACAATGGAACAAGAAAATACATTCTAATACCTTCATCACCACTTTTCACATACGACATCATACACATCTCATATTCATAGCGTAAGCACATCATTGACATCATCATATATCATCATCATATAACATCCTCATATAATGCAATGCAATGCGATGCACATATCTCCTGGAAACTCATACCGGTATGGTTGAGTACACACCCGTCGGTGTGCACCCTCTCCCCCCTTCCATCCCGAAGATGGAGGGTGCCTACTCCTCGCTTCCGTTCACCGCAGTGAATTGAATCATGATGTAGGACTTACTCATTGGCTCTCCGGAATAGTCATAATTTTCTCACCGACCTTCCCCGGACTAGTTATGACTTTCTCACCGCCCGGGCCATGTATCATGCCATGTATGCAAACATGCCAACATCATAAATAACTTGTACACTAACACATGGCATCATAACATAATAAATATATTCATCATATCATTGGCAATCATTAAGGCATGGCATGTGAACATATCATGTATTCAAGTTCAATCTCAACCAATCTAGCATCTACAACCCGTTACCCATTCCAATACACTTGCCTCAACCACGGCGACGAATTGGCAAGAAGTAGAAGGCACTCCCGGGGTCACACCACCTGCACATAGGGACACACTCACAATCATGTCCACAAAACAGTAAGCAAACCCTCTTCGACCCCGACATCGCAAACTGCACGCAAAACCCAAAAACAGAGGTTCTGTCCAAATGGCATAACTCGGGTTCTAATACTCTGAATCAATTAAACGAGTACAACCTCGCGTAGCTTAGGAAATTTCCTAACTTTTTCTAAGTATACGGAAAGACTGATTCGGACTCTAAAGTGGTTTAATCCACAGAATACCGTGATCTGTTCCAATCACATCACAGATTTTAATACGTTCGGTAAAACAAGCATAACATTCAAACGGCTGGACAGAATTGGACGTTCTTTATACCCACTGAAATGTATTGAAGTTACCTACAACTTCTTCAATAGGAGGACGACCAAATTCCAATTCTAAATTGGCGAAAACCCAAACCCTAGGTCGACTGCTCATGCTGCCCGAAACAGAGAACATGGCAAACTCTAGATTTCATCTAATCTACCCAATTACAGCACCACCAATTGATCTAAAAACATGATATTAACCCTTAGAACAGGTCCTAGACCAACCCCAAGGATTCCCGTGGCCATAACTTTGCCTGACGAACGAAGAACCAACGGATCTCCTCCCGGTTCGCGCGATCTCCTTCCTCGCTACAAATCCACCGGATCTCCTCGTCGCGGAGCACTCCAATGGACGGATCTGTGGGGTGGTGAGGTGGAGAGGCTTCCCTAGGGCAGCAAGGGTGGTGGAGAGGGGAGGGGAGAGGAGGTGGCGCCATGGGGGAAGATGGAGAGGAAGGGAAAGGGTGGAGGCGCATGGGGGGGCTAGGGGGTGGCGGCTTGGGTTGGGAAAGGGAGTGGGGGCCAGATTTGGCTACCCAAAAGACCCCCCTTGGGCCCAAACACTTCCACCGGAGGCCCAACTCAACCCCCAAAGCCCAAAGTCCCCCGGAGAGGCCCAAACACCCGAAAACGGCCCAAAAACACGCTATAAATGGCATAACGTAAAGTTTTAACCTCCATTTTCACATTTTATAAAGTTTTGACCTTCCGTAGTGTCACACTTAGGGGGGACCCCACTTGGGCCAAAGGTGGGGGTTTCTTGGTGTAACACCCCAGCACCTCACGTGCCCTAAGTGCTACCAAAACCTATCTAATTTTCACTAAATTTTTTTTTGCAAGACCTCCCCTACTAAGTGGACATCCACTCAGCAGGCAAAAGAGATCACAATAGTCAATATAGCGATAATAATTTCAACATGTCATGGAATCAATCAACCATCATGACATGTAGGCAATTAACAACTACCAAAAATCCATTCATTAACAACTCAACTTAAATACCACATGATTACACAAATAAATTAACTAGTTACAAATTTACTAATTGATTCCAAAAGTCTGAAACATGTCGTGAGACACAGTGGAGGTGCAGCTACGCCCCAAACCCGGCAAGTCGCTCTTCCGAGTACCTAAAAATATTAACAAACAAGCGTGAGTTCGAAAACTCAACAAAGTGCATCAAATCAATATGATTAACAAGTTAGCAATTCCAACCCATCATTAAGAATGTAACTCTTACAAGATTCAACCAATACATAAACAATTCTACCGCTACCACTTACCTCATTGCCCTTTTCATACACATACCTCATTGAATCTTTTTTGGGTGAGTCCACGACTCGATCCCAACTCTTCACAACTCCATTTAACACACAAAACTCAATCGTTAGCGATGCAATGCACATGTATGCTCTTTTTAGATGCACGTACCGGTACTGCCGAGTGCACACCCGTCGGTGTGCACCCTCACGTCCCTTCCATCCCGTGGAAGGTGCCTACTCTTACTGTCTCGCTCCCATTCACCGCGATCAATGGGACTACGAGGTAGGACTTTCGTGTTCACTACGTGTGAACACAGAGGCCCGCATCAGAATGGGTCACCTCTTCCATTATGAATGCACAAATGCAATTAACACAATTAAGTTGCAAACTGCATTCATTTATATCTTTTCACATGTATGAAATTTGAATACCTACATAGCCATGCATTCTCACAATCATGAAGATAATCATCATCATCATCCACTCACTCATTAGCATTAAACAACTTTAAATGCATAATCATTTACTCTTATAATACCTTCACAATTCATGAAATTCACTTCAACATGCACATATTCATAAGGATTAGCAAGAATCAAATCCTAGCATTATACTAGAAATGCACTTGCCTTCTACCCACACGAAACAATGTGGCGCGAGGTTGAAGCCACCTCCGAAGCCACACCTCCTGAAATAAACATTGCGGAATCGATTTCATACAAACTATAGCCAACACAACCACAAACAACACTTTTACTCACTAAGTCAAGTTTTCCCCAAATCTGAATTTTCATACAAAACTGGTTTGGGTAGTCCTCTTTGCCAAAGCAAAACTATTGCTATACAACTCCAAATTGAGTAAACAAAGACACTTTAAGCATCTACTCAGAATGCTCTAATTATCTCTAGGCAAATTTAAATCCAAATTCTGCTTCTATCTTGCTCAAAATCACAGATCAAAATTGAATCTTTTATTAGTTGCACTTTGGGCAGAATTCGGTAAAACTTTCATAACTTTTTAATGGTTGAACCAAATTTCATGTTCTTGGACTCTAATCGACCGTAAGACAACCATATATCCATACATCAAGCCCATTCAAGTTGGTTCTTCCCCAATCACTACCAGATTTCAAAAGAGTACTCTACCCGAAAAACCTCATTTCTAAAATTTCAGACAAATAGCAGTTTCGGGGAGCCTGTTTCAACAATGCATAACTTATGATTAAATAATACAAAACAAGCAAACAAATATATTTTATTCATTTACACAAAATTTCTTAGATATGTCTAGGCAAATGGAAAGACTGATTCGGCTTGCAACTTGCCCAAATCAATCGAACAAAATTAAATCTACTACTAGTTCACAACTTGTACAACAGAGAGTAATTTGGGCATAACTTTTAAATGGTTGATTCAAATTGAGTGTTCTTGAGCTCTACAGAAACTTGAGAGCATTATCTACAACTTCTCTGGCAACCAAATTAACAGGGGATGGCTCCAAGAGCTTCTAATCAACCTCTGAACATTCAACCCAATTTCTGAACTTCCAGAAAAACAGATTTCTGGGTAGGAAGTTCAAAACAACATAACTTTTGATTCTTGAACTGGAATCAAACAAACGAGTACATTTTATTAAACAACAGGAAATTTCCCACAACTTTCTAGGCAAATGGAAAAGCTAACTCGGTCAGCAACAAGCTCAAATCTGAAGCTCAACTTTTCAGCTCACAGACCCACTTACTCGGGACAGTCTGTAGTAAAATCGACATAACTTTCAAATGGCTTAACGGATTTTCGAGTTCTTGTACTCCATTTAAAGGTAAAAGGAAGGGCTACAACTTCCTCTTTCGCTGACTAAGCATTAGACCAACCAAAATACCCCAAAACTTAGCTGCAAAATAGATCAAAAATCTGCTCGAAAACAAATCCTAGGTTTCCCTCCAAAATAGCTAGTTTCCCTCCACAAGGTTCAACTCTCGAACCCTAGAACCACTCCTAGGCAGTGTAGGACGTCCAGATCTGAGCTCACAAGCAAGGAAACTAGGGATTTGCTCCACTTACCTAGGGAAGAAGAAGAGGAACCAGCATCTGCTGCTGCTGCGCAGGGAGGAGGGAGCCACCAGCTAGGAGAGGAAGGAGGGGGTGCTGCCGGCCATGGTGGTGGGGGAAACTCCTTGCTGCAGCTGGGGAAGGAGGAGGAGGAGCCCAAGGTCTTGGTGCTGCTGTCCCACACGCCAAGGAGGAGAAGACGCCAAGGCCAAGGGAGTGGCTGGTTCGGTTTGGGGGCAACCAGCCAAAATGAGAGGGAGAGAGAGAAAAAATGAGGGGAAATGGAAGGAAAAAGGTGGAGTGGGGGGGAAAAGAATGGCTAGGGGCTTGACTCACTCCACAGATGATTGACTACCCCATAGTACAGCCGGTGGTCCACTGATTTTTCCCCGACGAACGAGCTCTAAACTCGGAACCAACATTAAGTGCTATTACACTTGGCCCATGAGGGGGGAGGGCAACATGACCTGCCATGCGCCCCCCCTCCCACTGCCCTTGTGCGCCCCCCACCTCTCCCCTTGGCAAACCCTAGCCGCCACCCCTCTCATCTCCCTCCTAGGCGCCCCCTCCATCCTCCATTGCACCACCACCCCTCCCCTCCATTCTCCACAACCCTTGCTGCCCTAGGGAAGCCTCCCCACCTCAGCACCCCGCCGATCCGTTCATTGGAGCGCTCCGCGACGAGGAGACCCGGTGGATTTGAAGCGAGGAAGGAGATCGCACGAACCGGGAGGAGATCCGTTGGTTTTTCATTCATCGGGCGAAGGTATGGCCACGGGGATCCTTTGGGTTGGTCTAGGTACTGTTCTAAGGGTTAATATCATGTTTTTAGATCAATTGGTTGTGCTATAATTGGGTAGATTAGATGAAATCTAGAGTTTGCCACGTTCTCTGTTTCGGGCAGCATGAGCTGTCAACCTAGGGTTTGGGTTTTCGCCAATTTTGATTCGGAATTTGGTCGTCCGCCTGTTGAAGAAGTTGTAGGTAATTGAAATAACTTTAATTGGACATAAAGTATGCTTAATTCCGATCATCCGTTTGAAAGTTATGCTTGTTTTACCGAGCGTGTTCAAAACTGTGACGATATTGGAACAGATCATGGTATTCTGTAGATTAAACCACTTTAGATTCCGAATCAGTCTTTCCATATACTTAGAAAAAGTTAGGAACTTTCCTAAACTACGCGAGGATGTACTCGTTGAATCGATTCGAAGTCTGAGAACCCGAGTTATGCTCGTTGCAAGTCTGCTGTCCCGACGGGACAGAACATCCATTTTTGGGTTGTGCGAGTAGTTTGCGAAGTCGGGGTAGAAGAGTGTTTACGTATTGTTTTGTGGGCATGATTTTGAGTGTGTGGTGCCTATGTGCAGGTGGTGTGACCCCGGGGGTGCCCTCTTCTTCTCGCTAATCCGTCGCCCGTGGTTGAGGCAAGTGTATTGGAATGGGTAGCGAATTGCAGATTGCTAGTTTTGTTGAGTTGAAATTGGATATAAGATATGTTCACATGCCATGCTTTATGTAACACCCCGGCATTTAATATGCCTGAATGCTACCAAACATAAGCTAAACAACATCTAAACACCACAATTAAACATAAATTCCAACAAAGGCGCACATGCTAAAAACTGAGATTTCGGCAGCATCTCCTTTGTTTTAACATGATTTGAAGGCGCAACAACAGTTTAGCAATATATGCAATAGAAGAGACAACAACAAAAAACAGCAATGATTAACGACTTAGCAACAATATAAGTCTAGTTCCAAACATATGATGTCTCCAAGAGTCAAACGAACGAAAAGACTCTCATTTAGCAAAGCTAAACCTTAAAGCAATGATCATCACATGCAATTTATTATCAACACTAATTGAATGACTTGTGAAATCAAAGGAGTAAAGCTACGTGTGGAAGTGTGTCTATTTCCCTTCCCCGCATGCCGGTCTCATGGTACCTAAAACAACAAGAAAACACAAGCGTGAGTTCGAAACTCAGCAAGCATATTGCAATGGACAACAAGAACAATAACATGGCAATAATGTCTCACATCATATATATCATCTCATTCATGAACACATAACATTATCATCATCACACTATCATCATCACTATGTATGCAATGCAATCCTCATGTCTCCTTGGAAACTCATACCGGTATGGTCGAGTACACACCCGTCGGTGTGCACCCTCTCCCCCCTTCCATCCCGAAGATGGAGGGTGCCTACTCCTCGCTTCCAAACACCACGTGGATGGAATCACGATGTAGGACTTACTCAATGGCTCTTCGGATTAGTCATAACTTTCTCACCGACCTTCCCCGGACTAGTTATGACTTTCTCACCGCCCGGGCCATGTAACATGCCATGTATGCAATTATGCCAACATCATATTTAACTCGTACATTAACACATGGCATCATAACATAAAAAACATGCTCATCATATCATTGGCAATCATTAAAGCATGGCAAGTGATCATACATCATGTAATCAATTTCATCTATTCTCAACAAGCAACCTACAAATCGCTATCCATTACAACACACTTGCCTCAACCCCGGGCAACGGATTGGCGGGAAGTAGAAGGCACTCCCGGGGTCGCACCACCTGCACATAGGCATCACATGCTCACAATCATGTCCACAAAACAGTACGCAAACCCTCATCTACCCCGACATTGCCAACTACTCGCAAATCCTAAAAAACAGAGGTTCTGTCCTGTCGGGACAGCAGCCTTCCAAAAGGCATAACATGAGTTCTGGGACTTCGAATCAATTAAACGAGTACATCCTCGCGTAGCTTAGGAAATTTCCCAACTTTTTCTAGTTATAGGGAAAGACTGATTCGGATTCTAAAGTTGTTTATTCTACAAAATACCGTGATCTGTTCCAATCATGTCACATATTTTAACACGCTCGGTAAAATAGTCATAACTTTCAAACGGATGATCGGAATTTAACATTCTTTATGTCCACGGAAAGATAATTAAATTACCTACAACGTCTTCAACATCTGTACGACCAGATTCCAAGTCTAAATTGACTATAAACTGAACCCTAGGTCCACTGCTCATGCTGTCCCAAAACAGAAACATGGCAACATCTAGATCTAATCCAATCTACTCAAGTACAGCACCACCAATTGATCTAAATCATGTTAAACACCCTTAGAACAGTACCTAGCCCAACCCGAAGGAGTCCCATGGCCATACCTTCGCCCGACGACCGAAATCCCAACGAAACTCCTCCCGGATCGCTCCTCGCTCCACGCTCCTAGCTCCAATGGATGGATCCTCGAGGTGCAGGGGGTGGGGAGGCTACCCTAGGCAGCAAGGGGGTGGAGGAGAGGTGGTGGAGAGGTGGGGAGGCAAAGGGGGACAAGGGGAGGGGCGCACGGCCACAAGGGAGAGGGAGAGGGAGGAGGGGAAGCTAGGGCACAAGAGGAGATGGGGGGGCGCACAAGCCATGGTGGGGGCGCACAAAGGGGCAGAGAGAGCCCCTTTTTATCAGCCCAAGAATGAATCCTAGTCCTAAATGGATTCCTACTCCATCCCACCAAAGCCCACAACCCCCTCTTTTAGGCCCAAACTCCCCCGGAAAGGTCCAAAACCCCGGAAACGGCCCGGAAACGCTATTAACCTCCATACCCTATGGTTTTAATCTTAATTCCACATCTCATAATGTTTTGACCTTAACATCCACATCATATAAGGTTACGACACTCCGTGGTGTCACAACACTTCATAAGGCCCAAAAACGCGAGTAAACCTCAAGCCGTAAGATTTTATTCTCTAATTTCACATTTTATAATGTCACACCATACCGTAGTGTCACACTTTAATGATTGCCCACTGATATGATGAATATGGTCTATTATGTTGTGATGCCATGTGTTAATGTACAAGTTATCTATGATGTTGGCATGTTTGCATACATGGCATGACACATGGCCGGGTTGGTGAGAAAGTCATAACTAGTCCGGTAAGTTCGGTGAGAAAGTTATGACTAGTCTGGGGCGCCATTGAGTAAGTCCTACATCGTGATTCAATCCCCCGCGATGAATGGAAGCGAGGAGTAGGCACCCTCCATCTTCGGGATGGAAGGGGGGAGAGGGTGCACACCGACGGGTGTGTACTCAACCATACCGGTATGAGTTTCCAGGAGACATGTGCATCACATCGCATTGCATACATGATGAGGATGATAATGATATATGATCATGAATAAGATGATAGACATGATGTGAGTTGTTGTAGCCATGTAATTGTTCTTTTGTACCATTGCAATATACTTGCTGAGTGTTGAACTCACGCTTGTACTTTCTTGTTGTTTTAGGTACCATGAGACCGGCATGCGGGGAAGGGAAATAGTCACACTTCTACACATAGCTTCACTCATTTGTTCCCACAGTCATTCAATTGGGTCTTGATAATAAATTAAGTGTGATGCTTATTGATTTATGGTTTGGTTTTGCGATATGAGAGTCTTATTGTTCGTTTGGCTCATGGAGACATTGAATGCTTGGAATTAGACTTATATTGTTGTCATGCCTTTAATTATTGCTATTTTAGATGCGTCTTATATTGCCATATATTGCTATGCTATTGTTGTTCCTTCAACTCATGTTAAAACAAAGGAGATGCTGCCGAAATTTCGGTTTTTAGCATTCGTGCATTTGCTGTAATTTACTTATATTTGTGGTATTTAGAGGTTGCTTAGTCTATGTTTGGTAGCATTCGGGCATATTAAATGCCAGGGTGTTACAAACATCTTTGACAAATTTTCTAGCCTCATGATAGTTTTTGGGCAAATTTTCACCTTCAGGAAGTGCTTCTTTTAATAGTGCAACAAGTTCATCAAAACATGCATTACTTACTCCCCATAAATTTTTTTATGTTAAGGAGCCTAACAATGAACTGCAGCTTTGAAAACCTTTTACAACCCGGGTATAACTCTTTGCTAGCTTCACTAGCCAACCTATAGTATGTTCCCGTGTCTACATCTTTCTCTCCCATGTTTTCATTATTGTTTACATCCTTAGCACTGTCACCAAAAAACCCAAGTCCTTCTCTAAGCATGGCATCCATTTCATCATCCATATCAGTTTTTTCTTGTGGGTCTGAGTTATGAACAGGTTGAGCACACAAATCCTCACCATGGAATATCCATTCAGTGTACCCTCCCAAAAAACCATTGCAGATCAAGTGATTATAAACATTACTCTTGTCTAACCAATATAAATTAGCACAACTACTACAGGGGCAACGGATGGTATTAGATCTTGCTGACTTGGAAAATGCAAACTCGAAAAACCGATTGATACCATTTTGGTACTCAATTGTGTGCCTAGGTAAATGCATCCATTTCTTGTCCATATTTGTGCTGTAAGAAACAACAATTCGTTTGGACATTTCAAATGAAAGCTAGTCAATCAATTCAAAAGGTAACTAATACAAACTTAGACAACAGTCAATTTATCAGTAATCATCTATGGGGATCAATATATATAACCGTGATTGCAGTGTGTATCTCACCTGAAACTTGAAATTGCTTGTGGATTAGCCAGAGAGGGACGTGGTGAACTGCAGCTAACATGTAGATAGATAAACATAGTAATATTAACAATTAGCATTCCCCATTTCACCATGCATCATAAATAAAAAACTATTAAGTCAATAGAAAAATTGTGTAGTAAACAAGGTTCATTAAGAGGAGAAATTCACATGTACGTAGAATAAATGAAACGAATTAAGTAAAAACAGAATAGATTTTAAAAGAAAATTTAAGCATTTGCTCTTGTGAGGAACTAATCATCATTTCTACTCATTAGAAAGGAAATCAGTAGTTTAGGCAAGAGACCATAACTGAGAATTTTTGCACAAATAGTATCACAAAAATAGGGACGTGTTACATGAATGGCTCATATTTACCACCATCAACAACACCACAGCTACAACTTATGGTGGAAGCACCATGTGATCTCCCCCTCCTCATAAATTGTTTATTAGACTATTCATTCCAACATATAGCAGCAGCAATAACAATGCCAAAACTGGTTACTTGCTGTGGAACAAGCCCTCCTAGTTTAGCAGAAAACAAAATGAAGCAATGTTGTGGCCGTTGTTGTAAATGATTATTTGCAAGGGTAGTAGATATAAAACCAAAGAAGCACTTCGCATAACAATTGGTAAACTATCAGTGTGAGATTTACTACAATTTTCGCTTTGAGTAGTTGTAGTTACTACCACGATCTCATAGCTAACTAGCTTGTGCTAACCACCGAAACTATCTTCTTATGAGTGCTCCTTAGACTCTTCTTGCAAATATTGGCGTAATTAACAAATTCACATCATTCGATAGTAGAAAAAATAATATGATCAAATATTTACACTTCTAGATACAAAAAAATACATGTTCTAAGAGGCACTTCTAGTTAATCATTGTCAAGTTGTACCTTTAGACTTCTAAATATTCTAGTTACACCAAAATAACTAGCTTAACCAAAAGTAGAACTGCTCCAATGCTGCCAAAGTGAATCTTAAACCTCTGCAGGTAACCATAAAGGAACAGAGTATGAGACATAAGCATATATTTGAGCAAAGGAAAAACATTGCACACACAAATTAAAGGGTAAAGATTGCATACACCAATTAAATACTACTCTGCTATCTAGACATAACTTTGAGAAAGATGAAAAATTCTCATATTTAAATCACAGAAAAATACTATGGGACAATCCTGATTCAGAAAGAAGTTGTATTACAATATAAAAAGGGGTAGAGAATTCAGAATCCAATATGAGTTTGATGCATTTCCTTCTCACAAATTAAGGGGATGACCAAATCACTCTAGATCTAAATACCATGGGGACACCAAAAATTAGAAGAAAAACCATCATAGTGTTGGAAATATTACGATATTAGCAAATTTCTTATTACGCTAATTCCAAGCAGAATTAATAACCAGAGAATAACAAAGTCACAAAAGCATAGATACTAAAGAATGATATTACCTAATATCAAAGCATAAGAATAACTCTTTTTTCAAGTATCTAAGCATGTATGAACAATAACTGTGGCTCACAACTAGGAACAAAAGCTCAAGTTGATTAGCAAAAGCATATATGAACAATATTCTACTCTTGCAGTTCAGCTCCTAACTAGCAAAAAACTCTATCTGGACACAATAACTTAAGATGTTTGCCATGATAGTAAAATACAATGGTTAAATCATTTGGAAATTTAAAAGAACTAACCCAATTATTAGTTTAACTTTTGATATTTCACAACTTGTCTATTGACACACAACAACAAGTGCAAGAAATTGTTTGGCACGCATTAACTAATGCAGTGCATGAAGTTCGCCAAGAATTGGGCACAAGGATACAATCTCGATCATCATATGACGAGAATTATCTCCCAACAATAGATGATCAAGATGCACCACAAGAAATGGAAATCAATCCAAAAAATATTTTGCTACTTCAAAGGTAAACAATTGTGTCCTAATATGCTACCATTTCACCCTCGTCCTCGCAAAGGCATATACCAAATGCAATGGAACATAATACACTTTCAGATGATCCAGCCATACAGGTGGCACACAAGATGCAGGACACTAAGGCATCACTTGCAAGTTACAGCACGTCAACATGCAGAGCTACCACCACAATTACATACAAAACTACTGTCTCAGGCAGTACAAATCATGTCCTTGTCCACACGAAGCTACAAGCAACAAGGGCATTTTGGATCAAGGAGTTCTAGAGCTTACTTACCTCACCGAATTGTGTTCTGGAGCTAGCTCACTTACCTTGACAGTATTGTGTTGTGCAGCTTACTTACCATGTGCTCACTTACCATGTACTCACTTACCTTGACAGTATGGAGCTCACTTACCTTGACAACAATGGATCAAGCAGGGTGATGATGCCGACGGCGTTCGACCAGATGGGGTAGGGCGACGGTGGCTGACAGGATGGAGAGTAGGGTGACGGTGCCCGATCGGATGGAGATTAGGGCGACGGTGGCCGGCCGGATGCAGTAGGGCGCGGCGGTGGCCGGATGGAGTAGGGCGCAGCGGTGGCCGGATGGAGTAGCTGGGTGACGGTGGCCGGCCAGATGGAGTAGGGTGCGGCGGCGGCCGGATGGAGAGGAGTGCTTGCGCGCGCGTTAGGGCGGTGGTGGCTGGCTGGATGGAGTAGGGTGCGACGCCGCCGGATGGAGAGTGCTCGCGCAAGCGTTAGGGCGACGATGGCTGGCTGGATGGAGTAGGGTGCGGCGCCGCTGGATGGAGAGTGCTCGCACGCGCGTTAGGGCTGCGGCCAGATGGAGTAGGATCCGTGCATGCTGCGCGCGATTTCGGTAAGAACCGGGAGATGCAAATGCCAGAGGAGATTTGGGAATTGGGATCGATTGAAGACCCATGCCGGCCAGGAGAGGCCTTCGATCGATGTTGGGCGCGCGTATCAAGGAGGAAGTGAAAAACTCGCGCCTATACTATCTCATTCCCGCTCATGGTATAACCCGGCATTTGTAATTTCTGACGTTTATAAACGTCGTGCTTAAGAAATCTCGACGTATACCATGTGCCCTTATTTATATAATAGCCGGCGTATAATAAGTGCCATCTAAAGTCTAAGTCGGCATTTATATTTGCCATTTTTATTAACAATATGCCGACATTTATTTTATGTTGCGTAACAATCTATTCTGGCACTTTACATATGCCACGCAACTAAGCGCCCTTGAATTAAGATAAACGCCATGGAATTAATATTTCCTGGCATTTATGCTAAATGCCAAGCATAATTAAATGCCATGTAATCCCTATCCGTGTTGTAGTGCCACAGGGCAGGTATCAGAGCAAGGTGCATAAAGACGAACCCGAGACTTGACGACCACTTAGGGAATTGATTAGGACTATCATCATGCATTAGGTGGAAGTTAGTGCATATATCCCGCCCTATGTATATATATGGTGAGTGAGGGAATACGTTGGAATCATGCATTTCATGTCATGTCATGCATGTGCCATGCCATTTGCATCGTGAACTGTGTTTTGGGTGTGTTAGACTTGTTGGACTCCAGTGCGGAGTGCTACAGTCTGACTTGGGTTTAGTTCGCGGGGTTGTCAAAACTAAGACCTATCCTTTACGTGTGGCCTAACTCTTGTTGTCTGACTTGGTTGACGACAGAATGAGGACCCGCAGTGGCTTGGGAGATGACGATGGCACTAGGCGATCGCAGCCTAGTGGTAGCGATCCACCTCCTAATCCCAACCTGCTGGATGTGTTGCTGCGATCAGAGCAGAACCAGCAGACTACCAACTGGATCTTGGAGATGTTGGTCCAGAATCAGGCTGCTCCAGGTGGCCGCGGTGAAGGGCGTGGCCGACCCAATGGATACCTGGATTTCCTACACACTCAGTCGCCGACCTTCTCTCGGGCAAGTGATCCATTGGAGGCTGATGACTGGCTGCGTACGATAGAGCAGAAGTTTGCTCTTATCCACTGCGAAGATCTTCAGAAGGCTCCTTTCGCAGCGCAGCAGCTTCAGGGCCCGACTGGGGCATGGTGGGCCAACTTCGTGGTGATGCAGCCTGTCGGTCATTAGGTGACCTGGGCAGTGTTCCAAGAGGCCTTTCGTGCGTATCACATCCCGAAGGGGCTCATGGATATCAAGAAGCAGCAGTTTCTTGCCCTCAAGCAGCTGAGCAAGTCAGTGATGGACTATTCACGGGAGTTCAACAACTTGGCTTAGTATGCGCCGGAGGAAGTGGACACCGATCAGAAGAAGCAGAGTCGGTTCATGAATGGGCTGTCCGCCAAGATGCAGGACAAGCTTTCAGTGTGCGACTTCACCGACTTCAATCCCTTGGTGAGTCGGGCGATCACTGTAGAGCACAAAATGAGGAACCATCAGGAGGAGAGGAAGCGGAAGAGGTCAGTGCAGTACTCGGCGGGTGGTAGTTCACAGCGGACCCGGACTGTCCCTCTTCCACCACCGAGGGCCCCTGTTCCTGCACCTCCCTTGCCGGCTGGAGTGGCCCGGCTTCTTGTCGCTGCTCCTCGACCCTCGCAGCCGCAGCCCGGAGTGCGGGTGGTGACGAACTTTGGACCGGGCCCATGCTACAACTGCGGGCGTGCGAGGCATTTCATCCGCGACTGTCCCTTCCCAAGGAGGGGCAACAATCCCAACACCCCAAGGCCTCAAGGCGCGACTGCACCACCTCCACTTCTTATGCCGAGCCATGGCCGCGTCAACTATATGGATGCTGAAGCGATTCCCGCGCCATCAGGCCGACCGGGTACATTATGCATTGAGGGACATGCTGCTAGGGTGTTATTTGACTCAGGGGCTTCCCATTCCTTCATTAGCAAAGATTTTGTCATGCAACGTCAGATGAAAGTAAGTTGTGGCCGTACCTCGTTCCTGATTGAAGCGCTGGGTTCTAAGATTGTTGCAAATCATGTGGTCCAGAAGGCCACTATGCAAATCCAAGGGGTTCCTTTCCTTGTCAACCTGCTACTCCTTGATCTTCGTGGGATGGATGTCATCTTGGGCTTGAATTGGCTTACACAGCAGCAGGCCATTCTAGAATGCTCTCGTCGTTCCATCTCGCTCAAGGGACCAAAGGGCGACTTGCTGACTCTACTTCTTGACGATGGTGGGGCCGCTCTCTGTTCCTTGAATGACACTGAAGTTTAGGAATTAGAATCCATTCCCGTGGTTTCGGAGTACCCGGATGTGTTCCCAGCGGAATTGCCAGGGATGCCGCCCGATCGGGACATTGAGTTCGTAGTGGAGCTTCAGCCCGGGACTGCTCCCGTGTCCAAGCGGCCATATAGAATGCCACCCAATGAATTGGCCGAACTGAAGACTCAGCTGAAGGAACTGATGGACAAGGGATTCATTCGCCCGAGCTCCTCACCTTGGGGCTGCTCGGCTCTCTTCGTGACGAAGAAGGACGGCTCCCTTCGACTCTGTGTTGATTATCGACCACTGAACGCAGTCACTGTCAAGAAAAAGTACCCCTGCCTCGGATCGATATCCTGTTTGATCAGCTTGCTGGTGCACGGATATTCTCTAAGATTTATTTGAGGCTCGGGTACCATCAGATCAAGATTCGGGCCGAGGATACTCCGAAGACAGCCTTCTCTACTCCTTATGGATTGTACGAGTACATCGTCATGTCATTCGATCTAACGAATGCACCGGCGTACTTCATGTATCTCATGAACTCCATCTTCATGGAGGAGTTGGATTCTTTTGTGGTCATTTTCATTGATGACATTCTCATCTATTCAGCAAATGAAGAAGAGCATGAAAGGCATCTTCGCATCGTTCTCGGGCGACTCAGGGAACATCGCCTTTACGCCAAATTCAGCAAGTGCGAGTTTTAGCTGAAAGAGGTATCTTTCTTGGGGCACATCCTCTCTGAGCAAGGTGTTGCTGTCGACCCCAGTAAAGTCCAGGATGTCCTCAATTGGGAGCAACCCAAGACAGTTACGGAGGTCCGAAGTTTTCTTGGGCTTGCGGGCTATTACCGCCGATTCATTTAAGACTTCTCAAAGATTGCCAAGCCCATGACGGAGCTGCTGAAAAAGGGTGCTGAGTTGAAATCTTCAGCGGGCTATGAGCAAGCACTTCAAACCTTGAAACAGTGCCTGTTAGTGTTATGCCCTTGAGGCAATCATATGGATGATTGTAACATGACTATGTTTATGAATAATAATATGATTATTGGTCCAATGAATGTATATCATTGTTTTGATCAACAAGTGTGTGACTTGTTTATGTAGCACTTTACTTATTGATATAATTCGATAAATATCTCTGATCGGATATCATCGTATAGGACAACGATGAATAGATCAGCACATGTATTGTTCGATGATCATGTTTAATAGATCATGGGATACGGAGATATCATCAATATATATTGTGGACGCATGTTGAAGAACATGGGTTAGATATACCCACAATGGGACACTGCGAGAATGTTATGTTCTTATGTGTCATCAGTGTATCTCATACATAGTAGATGTATAATCCTTAGTCCTGAGATTGTCATATTCCCTACATGTGTAATAGTTTACCTTGGGGTTACCAAACAATATTTCCTAACTGGATAGTTATAAAGGTAGCTTTCATGTTTACTATGAAACATGCAGAGGGAAGTGAGCAGTCGAGATGGAATTTGCCACTCCAATGTAACAGAGATATATGTCTAGACCACTCATGTGATATGATTAAGTGCATGGCCATGCCATGATTGAGAAGTCAATCACAACTTATTAATATATCACGGATACGAGAGATGGATTGAACTGTCTAAGGATGACATGCTTCTTGCCTTGAGTTTGATCTTCATATAGTTTGGCAAAGGGATTATTACATCAGTACTTTAATCATATGCGTTTGGGAGTTGGCATGCTCTGCAAGGAGCCGCTACCGACTATTGGATTAGAAAGGGTTTTCTGAATCCATGTCCAAATGCGCATGAACCTACAAGGTCACACACTTAACGCGCTGGGACGCATCAATTCGGATTGGATCCGTAATTAATGGACCTCGTGGGCTTAACGCGTAGATGGGCCCTGACTGCCTAGGGTTTCACATTGTGGCTATATAAGGAGGGGAGGAGGCTGGACGCAGAACAGACTTTCGTGCGGTTTAGAGGTGTTTCGCCAGAAACCCTAGGCACCTCCTCTCGTTGCCCCTACCGAGCGACCCGGTGCTTGCACACCGACGCACGGCGTTCCATCCCCGGACGTGTGGACTGCTGTGGTGACGCTGCTGCTACTGCGGCGTGGAGAGGACGATCCGCAGCGAGGACGATCCGTGGCGAGGATGATCCGCGGCGATGATCCGCAGCGAGGACGATCCACGGCGAGGACGATCCACTACAACGACGTGCGAAGGATTCCGCAACTGCGCGTCTAGTGTAATAGATCTATGATCCCCTTCTTGCGAGTAGCTTTTCTGGTTTGCGGTAGAAATTTTAATTTGTGCTACAGTAGCATGCGTGCGAAGGATTCCGCAATTCGCCGCCAAGGGTGCTGCCCCTTGGACCCTGCCAGGGGCGCTGCCCCTTGAACCCTGCCTTGGGCGCTGCCACTTGGAACCCCGCCAGGGGCGTTGCCCCTTGGAACCCCGATGTCGTAGAATCTATTTTGTTTAACTCATTTTTGCAGGTTGTTGTGTGAAATAGTATGGCCTATGTGTATGTGATGCATGTAATATTTACATGGCCTGCGTGCCGTGTCAAGACATAAGGCTATTTCATTACCAAAAAGTTGTATAATGACCTGCGTGTCGACTTGTGATGCTTGGAACCTTTATGTAAAATTCATTATCAAAAGTTGTAAGGAGTTGCATCTACAATAATGAAGATGGTGGCATCGAGTATGATGGATAGGTGGACAATCAAGCAAGATGGCTAAGTGAATGGGCAACCATGATGATAGAGATCATAATGCTAAGGGCCATGCTATTTCACAGCTTAATTTTGATTTTCTGTGGATGTGTGTTTAATCCTTGCTATTTTCTTTATGCTCATTGCATTTGATGCCATGTTCATAGTAGATATTGTTCATCCCCATAGTTATAAAAAATTTTAAATCAAATATGTCCATCCAATTGTTGCACCCATCAAGAATTTAGATCATTATTGATATGACTGCCAAAGTAGTATATCAATGACTATCTTAATAGATGTTAGGGATGTGTTGGACACATCGCGCATAACAATGGTTGATTTAATTGAGCTATCAAAACGGTTTTGGGCTTAAGGACATAAGTGGTTGGAATATGATTTTAGTAATGAAGGAATGGATACAAGACGATTGGTGTCTAGGAAAACACACATGAGGCTAGGTTTCTTAATTGGCACCCGAAAACGGGAAGTGCTCCCTCCCTCATGTGAGCCCTAGGGGCAAGTTGACCTGGCCATGACTAAAGTTGACAGAGGCATTCATTACTTGTTTTCATGCTCAACCAACAAGAGTTACATAATATGTAATTAGCAAAGATGTTGCTTACCTATGTCATTAGATTTCTAGCAGTGATGCCAAAGCTCACTAGTGTTTGATGAATATGGATCTTGAATACTCACCATGTGTCCATAAAGGGGGCACATGATAGGAGTTTCTTTTGTTAAAATGTTTAATAAAAGTATTACATAAACATAGTGCTTAGAAACTTTGCAAGTTTTTGTTGTAATTCAATGGCACCTCCTGCTGCTCCTGGTTTTGCTTTGAGATCGGTTTTGGAAAGAGAAAAACTAAATGGAACAAATTTTGTTGATTGGTATCTGTGATACTATGGAATGTCGAGACTTTATAATTTGTGATAATAGGTTATAAAATGTGGTAAAATGGGATAGGTTGGGGATTTTGCAACTAAAACCCTAAGATTTCACGTTTTAACGCTGCGTTTGGTCAAGCTTTCCTTCCTGCCTTTCCGAGGTCGATTTGGGCCTTGGGGGGAATTCGTGGGCCGGAGGTGGGGCACTTGGGCCCATGTGGGAGTAGTGGGGGGCAGCACACCCTGCTGCCCTAGCCCCCACCCCTCCATTGCGCAGCCCCCATCCCCTCATCTCCCATCTCCTCCTCCCTCTAGCCCCTCCTCCTCTTCCTCCACACCCCAAGCCGCACCACCCCTCCTCCTTGCGCCTCCTCCCCCACCACCACGTGCCCTTGCTGCGTCCCCCTCGCTGCCATGCCACGCCTTGGTGCTGCCCTCACCGGTAGGAGGATCCGCGATGAGGAGAACCGGTGGCCACGTCGCGTGGGGAGAGATCGGGTGGAGTTTGCGCGAAGGAGAGCGATCGATTCGTGGTTCTTCAAGAAGGTAATGGGGGAAACCTTTGGGGATTGATTAGATGCTGTGTAGTGGTGGATTATCATGTTTTTGGATCATGGGAGGTGCTGCCATGGGGTAGAATTGATGAAAAACTAGAGTTGTACTCACGTTTTGGTTCGGGCTGATTGGGAACCCGAACTAGGGCAGGCGTTTTCGCCAATTTAGAATTTGAATCTGACCGTACGGACTTTTAGGAAGTTGTAGATAATTTCCTTATCTTTCCGTGCATATAAAGAACGTTAAAATCTGCCCAGCCGTTTGCGGGATATGGCCGTTTTACCGAGCGCTGTCAAATCTGTGACGAGATTGGGATAGTTCGTGTTCAACATTAGATTAAACAACATTAGAGTCCGAATTAGTCTTTCCCTATAACTAGAAAAAGTTGGGAAATTTCCTAAGCTACGCGGGGATGTACTCGTTTATTCAATTTGGAGTCCTAGAACCGAAGTTATGCCCATTGGGAGGCTGCTGTCCCGAAGTGACAGATTTGCTATTTTCTGATTTTCGGAGTTGTAAGCGAAGTCGGGTAGTGGGATTTATATGTGTGCTGTTTTGTGGACTCGATTTGAGTGTGTGGCATGTATTTGCAGGTGGTGTGCCTCCGGGAGTACCCTCTTCGTCCCTCCACTCCGTCCCCCGCGGTTGAGGCAAGTGTAATGGAATGAGTAGAGAGTTGTAGGGTGTTTGATGATGAGATGCAATGGAATTTATGTTGAGTACTTATGCCATGCTTTATATGTTATCACCGATATGATGTCCTCATGCCATGATTTAAATGCTTGCTGTTGTTATGATGTCCTCATGCCATGCTTGAGAAGGTTGCCGTTGGTATGTGTTTTGAGCTATCTTGATGTGATGCCATGAGACAATATGCAAGATGTATTTAAGTACGTTGCTGTCCATTGTGCATACATGGCATATTTTCATGGCCGGCCGGTGAGATAAGTCATAACTATTCCGGTAGGGTCGGTGAGAACAGTTATGACTAGTCCGGGGCTATTCTTTTGAGTAAGTCCTACATCGTGATTCCATCACCGAGGTGAATGGAAGCGAGTGATAGGCACCCTCCATCTTCGGGATGGAAGGGGGGAAAAGGGTGCATGCCGACGGGTGTGCACTCAACCATACCGATATGAGTATTCCGGAAGACATGTGCATTGCATTGCATGAATGAAATACATAAATGAAGATGTTTATGAGATGGTGATTAGAGTACTCATGAGATGCTCATGAGATGAATAGCATGTTGTTTTAAAGGTTGTATATAATGTTAAATATGATGTGTTGTGATATAACTGTGGAGACTGGAATGATGGTTTGTTGTCTTGATCCTTGTTGATCCATTTCAATACATTTTGCTGAGTTATGAACTCACGCTTGTGTTTTATGTTGTTTGTTTATTTAGGTACAATGAAATCGGCGTGCGGGAAAGGGATCTAGCTACACTCCTCCACGTAGTATCATAATCTAGCTAATTCACCTGTTTTGGAGACACGGCATTAAGTATTACAATAATCATTAGTGTATGGTCTGTATGTTTGGTTGTTTCCCTCATGTGTATCATGTGGGGCTATGGAGGGAGTTGTTTTAACTTCCTAGATTTAAATTGATGCTTATTATTTTGCTATCGATGCTTATTGATGTTTTAGTTGATGATTAGCTATCCTTATCGCTGCGTATGGATATCTCGTTTGTCTTACATATTGATATGATATTGTGATGTTCAAATTTATGCTAAAACAAAGGAGATGCTGCTGAAATTTCCCATTTAATCATGGTATTAATGGTTGTATGGTCTATGTTGGTTACATTCAGAGCTTTGAGCCATTCATTATGAATTTTCATATGAATAGCATGGAGAAGAGCCTGACCGAGCTACATGGGATGCTCAAGGCTGCCGAGGAAAGCATTAAGAAGAAACCCAATCATGTGATGATGGTTCAGAAGACAACTGCCTACAAAAAGAGGAAAGCTAAGGCTTGGGGAAAGGGAAAAGGCAAGGGCAAGGCTCAAGATGAGATCACGAGCCTCAAAACTAAGCTTCAGAAGCTCAAAGTCGGCCCTCAACCCGAAACCCAGTGCTTCTATTGCAAGAAGTCAGGACATTGGAAACGGAACTGTAACACCTCGGCATTTACTATGCCTGAATGCTACCAAACATAAGCTAAACAACATCTAAATACCACAAGTTACCATAAATTCCAGCAAAGGTACATATGCTAAAAACCGAAATTTCGGCAGCATCTCCTTTGTTTTAACATGAATTAAAGGAGCAACAACAGTATATCAATGTATGGATTATGAGAGACAACTAAAACAAGCAATAATTAATGACTTAGCAACAATATAAGTCTAGTTTCAAACACATAATGTCTCCAAGGGTCAAACGAACAATAAAACTCTCATATAGCAAAGCTAAACCTTAAAGCAATAATCATCACACGCAATTTATTATCAAACTAACAGAATGACTTGTGGAATCAATATGGTGAAGCTACGTGTGGGCGTGTGACTATTTCTCTTGCCCGCATGCCGTTCTCATGGTACCTAAAATAACAAGAAAACACAAGCGTGAGTTCGAAACTCAGCAAACATATTGCAATGGACAACAAGAACAATATCATGGCAATAACATCTCCCATCATATATATCATCTCATTCATGAACACTTAACAATATCATCATCATTATGTATGCAATGTAATGCAATGCTCATGTCTCCTTGGAAACTCATACCGGTATGGTTGAGTACACACCCGTCGGTGTGCACCCTCTCCCCCCTTCCATCCCGAATATGGAGTGTGGCTACTACTCGCTTCCGTTCACCGCGGTGAATGGAATCACGATGTAGGACTTACTCATTGACTTTCCGGATTAGTCATAACTTTCTCACCGACCTTCCCGGACTAGTTATGACTTTCTCACCGCCCGAGCCATGTAACATGCCATGTATGCATTTATGCCAACATCATATTTAACTCACATATTAACACATGGCATCATAACATATTAAACATGCTCATCATATCATTGGCAATCATAAAAGCATGGCAAGTGATCATATATCATGTAGTCAATTCCATCTATTCTCAACAAGCAACCTACAAATCGCTATCCATCACAACACACTTGCCTCAACCACGGGCAACGGATTGGCGGGAAGTAGAGGGCACTCCCGGGGTCGCACCACCTGCACATAGGTACCACACGCTCACAATCATGTCCACAAAACAGTACGCAAACCCTCATCCACCCCGACATTGCCAACTACTCGCAAAACCTAAAAACAGAGCTTCTGTCCCGTCGGGACAGCAGCCTTGCAAAAGGCATAACTTGAGTTCTGGGACTCCGAATCAATTAAAAGAGTATATCCTCACGTAGCTTAGGAAATTTCCCAACTTTCTCTAGGTATATATAAAGACTGATTCAGAAACTAAAGTTGTTTACTCTACAGATTACCGTGATTTGTTCCAATTACGTCACAGATTTTATCACGCTCGGTAAAACAGCCATAACTTTCAAATGGCTAGGCGGAATTTAACTTGCTTTATACCCACTGAAAGATAATGAAATTATATATAACTTCTTCAACATCCGTATGGACAGATTCGGATTCTAAATTGACGAAAACGCAAACCCTAGGTCGACTGCTCATGCTGTACCAAAAACAGAACGTGGCAACATCTAGATCTAATCCAAATTACTCAATTCCAGCACCACCAATTGATCTAAAAACTTGATAAATACCCTTAGAACAGTACCTAGATTAATCCCAAGGATTTCCATAGACATACCTTTGCCCGACGCACGAAAACCCAATAGATCTCCTCCCGGTTCGCGCGATCCCCTTCCTCGCTTCCAAATCCACCGGATCTCCTCATCGCGGAGCGCTCCAATGGATGGATATTCGAGGTGGTGAGGTCAAGAACTCACCTAGGCGCTGCAAGGGAGGTGGAGAAGTGGTGGAGATGGTGGTGGCGCAAGGGGAGAAGCTGTGACACTACGGTTTGGTGTGACGTTATAGAAGGTGAAATTAGAGAATAAAACCTTTCGGCTTGAGGTTTACTCGCGTTTTTGGGCCTTTTGAAGCGTTGTGACACCACGGAGTGTCGTAACATTATTTAACGTGCATGATAAGGTTAATAACATTATGAGATGTGGAATTAAGGTTAAAACTATAGGATATGGAGCTTAATAGCTTTTCTGGGGCGTTTCCGGGCCGTTTCCGGGGTTTTGGGCCTTCCCGGGGGAGTTTGGACCTTGGTGGGCTTTGGTGGGATGGAGTAGGTCTCCGTAACGGACTAGGATTGGGTGTGGGGGCTGGTAAAAGGGCTCCCCACCAGCCTTTTGGGCGTGCTCCCCCTGCCCTTGGGCGCCCCCACCTCTCCCTCCAAGCCCTAGCCGCCACCACCACCTTCCCCTCTCCCTTCCTTGCGCCTCCACCTCCCCCATTGCTCCCCATTGCTCCCTATTGCACACCACCTCTCCTCCACCCCCCTTGCTGCCCTAGGGTGGCCTCCCCACCCCTGCATCCTCATGGATCCATCCGAGGAGCGAGGAGCGAGGAGATCGATTGGAGTTTTCGTTCGTCGGGCAAAGGTATGATCATGGGGATCCTTGGAATTGATCTAGGTACAGTTCTTAGGGTGATTATCAAGTTTTTAGATCAATTGGTGGTGCTGGATTGGAGTAATTTGGGTTAGATCTAGACGTTGCCACGTTTCTGTTTTGGGACAGCATGAGCAGTCGACCTATGGTTCCTGTTTTCGCCAATTTAGATTTCGATTCTGACTGTACGGACTTTTAAGAAGTTGTAGATAATTTTATTATCTTTCCGTGCATATAAAGAACGTTAAATTCCGCCCAGCCGTTTAAAAGTTATGACTGTTTTACCGAGCGTATTAAAATCTGTGACGCGATTGGAACAGATCTCGGTAATATGTAGATTAGACGACTTTAGAGTCCGAATCAGTCTTTCCTTATACCTAGAGAAAGTTGGGAAATTTCCTAAGCTACGCGAGGATGTACTCGTTTAATTGATTCGGAGTCTCAGAACTCAAGTTATGCCTTTTGCAAGGCTGCTGTCCTGCCGGGACAGAACCTCTGCTTTTAGGTTTTGCGAGTAGTTGGCAATGTCGGGTTAGATGGGGGTTTGCGTACTGTTTTGTGGGCATGATTGTGAGTGTGTGATACCTGTGTGCAGGTGGTGCGACCCCGGGAGTGCCTTCTACTTCCTGCCTTTCCGTTGCCCGTGGTTGAGGCAAGTGTGTTGTAATGAATAACGAATGTTATGTTGCTTGTTGAGACTAGATGAAAGATGGATTTCATGATATGATCAATTGCCATGCTTTAATGTTTTCCTATGATATGATGAGTATGCTATGATGCCATGTGTTAAATATACAAGTTTATGATGATGATGGCATATTTGCATACATGACATGTTACATGGCTCGGGCAGTGAGAAAGTCATAACTAGTCCGGGAAGGTCGGTGAGAAAGTTATGACTAATCCGGAAAGCCAATGAGTAAGTCCTACATCGTGATTCCATTCATCGTGGTGAACGGAAGCGAGGAGTAGGCACCCTCCATCTTCGGATGGAAGGGGGAGAGGGTGCACACCGACGGGTGTGTACTCAACCATACCGGTATGAGTTTCCAAGGAGACATGAGCATTGCATTACATTGCATACATAGTGATGATGATATCATAAGTGTTCATGAATGAGATGATATACATGATGGGTGATGTTATTGCCATGATATTGTTCTTGTTGTCCATTACAATATGCTTGCCGAAGTTTCGAACTCACGCTTGTGTTTTCTTGTTGTTTTAGGTACCATGAGAACGGCATGCGGGGAAAGGGGAATAGTCACACACCTACACGTAGCTTCACTTATTTTGATTCCACAAGTCATTCCATTAGTTTTATAATAAATTGCGTGTGATGATCATTGATTTAAGGCTTAGCTTGGTTTATGAGAGTTTTATTGTTCGTTTGACACTTGGAGACTTTGAGTGCTTGATGATAGTCTTATATTGTCGCTAAGACTCTATTTATTGCTGTTTTAGATGTATCTCATATTGCCTTATAATGCTATATTGTTGTTGCTCCTTAAATTTATGTTAAAACAAAGGAGGTGTCACGAAATCTCGGTTTTTAGCCTATGCACCTTTGCTGGAATTTTATGTTAAATGTGGTATTTAGATGTTGTTTAGCTTATGTTTGGTAGCATTCAGGCATATTAAATGCCGGGGTGTTACAGAAGCTTGGGGGAGGTGGAGGCGCCCAAGGAGGAGGTGGGGAGGTGTGGGAGGCGGCTAGGGCACTTGGGGGCGCAAGGGGCAGGGGGAGGATGCCCAAAAGGGCAGGGAAACCCCCCTTTAACCAGCCCTAAGCCTCTTTCCTAATCCTAAATGGATTCCCACTCCATCCCACCAAAGCCCACAACCCCCTCTTTAAGGCCCAAACTCCCCCGGGAAGGCCCAAAACCCCGGAAACGGCCCGACAACGCTATTAACCTCCATACCTTATGGTTTTAACCTCCCATATCATATTTCAATATGTTTTTGACCTCATCATGCACCTTTTATAAGGTTACGACGCTCCGTGGTGTCACAACACTTCAAAAGGCCCAAAAACGTGAGTAAACCTCAAGCCGAAAGGTTTTATTCTCTAATTTCACATTTTATAATGTCACACCATACCGTAGTGTCACAGGAACTGCGAGAAGTACCTAGCAGATAAAAAGAATGGGAGTGTGACTTCCACTTCAGGTATTAATGTTATAGAAATTAATCTTGCTACTTCTTGTTCCAGCTCTTGGGTATATGATACCGGATCGGTTGCTCACATTTGCAATTCGATGCAGGGGCTCACAAAGAGTAGAGACTTGGCAAAAGGAGAAGTGGATATTCGCGTGGGGAATAAAGCAAGAGTTGCTGGTCTTGCCGTTGGCACCTACCCATTGCATTTGCCTTTAGGATTAGTTTTAGAACTTAATAATTGTTATTTTATTCCATCTTTGAGTAGAAACATTATTTCATCTTCCTGTTTGGAACATGAAGGTTATGAATTCAGAATAAAGAACTTTGTTTGTTCAATATTTTTGAATGATATGTATTATGGTCGTTGTCCCATGGTGGATGGGTTATACGTCCTTGAACTCAAAGAAAAACATGTCTATAACATTAATGTCAAAAGACCTCGACCAAATGATTTGAACCCTACCTTCTTATGGCATTGTCGCTTGGGTCACATAAATGAGAAGCGCATGAAGAAGCTACTTGGTGATGGACTTCTCACCTCATTTGATTTTGAATCATTTGAAACATGTGAGTCTTGTTTACTTGGCAAGATGACAAAAACCTGTGGGCCCCCGGATCGACCATCCGGAGTCCTCTGTGTATTTCTGTACTAGTCCCAGATCAGTAGCTAGTACACACAGTCAAAAGTGATGAATCAACAACCATATCACGAATACATATAACTAAATAAGAATAATACCAAATAAAAGCAAAGACCTTATGGTCAAGGTTTACCATTACGGCCTGAATAGGCTGAACGACTTGAACACTGCAGCGGAAGACGAAAACGCCAATGCGACCCATCCAAATGCCCACAGGCAATCGAGTGGAGAACGCACCCTAGTCGATGGAAATCTTGAACAGCTTCTTTCACTTCTGAGAGAGGATAAGAATGTAGCACGTGAGTACATAAAGTACTCAGCAAGTCTGGGAGATTATGCACAATGTAGGCTATCCAAAGATGGCTTAATATGGTTCTTTTGCATAAAGCCAAGTTTCATCAAATCATACTTGTTAATAAATTTCACAAAGCATATTTGAGCAATTCTTTTTAATAATTGAATTACGTAATATTGTAGTGAAGGTTCTAACCACCACTCACTAATATACAGGCTCTATCCGCCACATCTCAACAAAATCAGGGTTCAATCCAATCACATGGCTATGTCCGCCATGGTTCACAAAATCAGGTTCTTTCCACCTACCTGGCTTTGACCGCCAGAAGCACACCCGAGAGTTCTAACCGCTCCCGGATCCCAAAACAAAACATTGTTTAGTTTGAAATCAAAACCCAAAGTCTACCAGTATGAAAGCATTCAGCAAGCTTCGCCTTTGACCGTAGGCACGGCTATTCGAATAGTTTTAACTCTGCAGAGGTGTACAACTTTACCCACAAGACACGATCATCCCCTAATGCCAAGCTATTAGCACACTTCCTATGGTGTGCCGGCAGAGAGATCGTGACAAGGCCGTTACAATGTATCTACCTAGCTAGACCCACCCGCTGAGGTTTCACCGCTGTTAGGGTTCTCTCCACCCAGTACAGAAGCCCCCTCCTGCGCCGTGTGAGAAAAACAACAACAACAACAATGCCTCCTTCCGGCTCTCACACAACAACCGAGTGGTGAGTCTAAACTAGGCTTCTACAAATTAGTGGGCCAGGTCGTACCATTATAGACATGTGGTAGTACGGTTATGCTTAGAATGGAGACAATCATAAGCGTCGGTCCTTAATTGACTTGGGGCGGTACTTACACAAACCCAGATCATCGCTCTATCCACTCCCGCCAAACAACCATTTCCGCCCAAGTCCAAATCATTTTTCATTTTCTTTTTATTTTAGAAAACAGTACTAAAATCATACTAATAATCATCAAATCACATTTGATAACATTCTTTTTGAATAATCCCACCCATGGGTTGTTTTCATCGATAAAGATCCTAAGCAATTCTACCGTACTACATAGCAAAGGGTACCATATAAGCATAGGCATGGTATAGACAAGGTCCTAGGGTTACAATGGATATGATTAACAATATCAAGGAGGAATCAACAATTTCGGATTAACTATCACTTATATTTGACATATTTCGTTAAAAATAGCCATGCAACTTTATAAACAGATTAAAAGCATTTCATAAACACGGGATCAAAATGCGTCAAGGGACTTGCCTCGGTCACAGCGAGAAGGTTGAACTCTTTCAAGCCCGTCGGCGAGGTCGGCGGAATCGTCGACTACGCGCAAAACGAGACAAATAAATAAATAACAGAAAATAATTAAAATCCAAAAATTACAAAATTAGTACTGGCAGGTAGATCTTGATTTTAGATGAATTTAGAAACATGAACGGAGTCAATCGGAGTTCGGACGCAAAAGTTATAAGCGTTCGAAGTTGAAAAATGATGGAAAATCAAGAAAAGGAGAAAAGTTACTGTTTGCTACAGTAACTCGCGAGAGGTGTTCTTCCAGAACAGAACTAAAACTACAGAGAACACTTTGCCCCCAAAAAAAATCGATTTTGGCCTCATTTTCGCACGGAATTGAGTCAAATAAAAACCTAGGATCACTAGATTACATACTTAGGGACCTAGGGAAGAGAGGAATTGAACCAAACCTCGCCGGAATCGGAGCAATCGACGAAGAACGGAGGTTCGGCCGAAAAGAGAAAAACTCGAAATTCGTCGCCAACTCTTGATCAAACCTAAAATTGATGATTGGGTTAGAATCTAGACTCATCCACGGTCACAAAGAACCAAGTGGCATGAAGAATAGCTCACCGGAGAAGAATCTACAAGCATGAACTTGAAGAACACCGAAAAAGTGTGACAAGGCTTTGGTTTTCTTGATCTCCCGGGCACACGAGTGGAGTAGAGGGAAAGGGGAGCACACCACCGGAACCGGGATACTTATACGGACTGAATGGAGGTGGTGGTGCGGCGTTTGGAGGTGAAACGGTAGTGCATTTCGGTATATCATTAGCCCGGCCGTTTCCGATGAGATTGGCGGCAAGTGGAGGTGGGGAATGGCAAGAGATCGACGCTACGAAACCAACGGAACCGGCCGTTCGCATTTTGGAGTTGAATTGGAGTTATGAGCATTGGAATCAAGCCCTAGCCATTGTTGCACTTGAGAGCTCTCTGTTACTTTGGGGTTGGCTGGAGGTTGAAGAAAGCTACTATTCACGTGACGCGTGGCAAGCCACCATTGGTCCTCCTTTACGCGAACAAACCGCCCTAGAGAAAAATTAGGAAAAATGATCTAAAAATTCCGAAAAAATTCCTAGAACCATTTTAGAACATTTGGGACCCAATAAAATTGGTTTCGCTGAATTTGGATGATTTTTGTGGAATTGAATATTCGGGCGCGGATCGCAGGCATTAAACAAAAGCCGCGCGAGATAAAATAGGAACGGAGGTCCAAAAATCTGGGGAATGATTCCAAAAATCGTTTTGGAATATTTGGAACACAAATGAAGTGGTTTGGGGATTTTTGGAGCATTTTTGGACTCAGGTGAAATTTCGGGTACCAGCGGGAATTTAGAAATTCGATTTTTCGAACGGAAGGGATTTAAATCCCGATTTTGGAGGGGAATGGATGCTAGGTTAATATAAACACCAATGAAACTCCAAATTTTTTAATTTAAATAATTTAAACTAGATTTTCTCCGGAAAGCGAAAACTAGGGTGTTACAAAACCCCTTTCATAGGTTTTAGTGAGAGGGCAAGTGAATTGTTGGCCCTAGTACATACAGATGTATGTGGACCAATGAGCTCGATTGCTAGAGGTGGGTTTCAGTACTTTGTAACTTTTACTGATGACTTTAGTAGATATGGATATATCTATTTAATGAGGCATAAGTCTGAAACCTTTGAAAGGTTCAAAGAGTTTCAAAACGAAGTACAAAATCAACTTGGCAAATCAATAAAACACTTACGATCAGATCGTGGTGGCGAATACTTGAGCCAAGAGTTTGGTGATCATCTAAAGCAATGTGGAATCGTTCCACAACTTACTCCGCCAGGAACGCCTCAATGGAATGGCGTATCCGAACGACGGAATCGAACTTTATTGGATATGGTTCGGTCAATGATGAGCCAAACAGATCTGCCATTATCCTTCTGGGGTTCGCTCTAGAGACAGCTGCGTTCACATTAAATAGGGTCCCATCAAATTCCGTTGAGAAGGCACCATATGAGATATGGACTAGGAGAAGTCCCATGTTGTCATTTCTCAAGATATGGGGGTGTGAGGCTTATGTAAAACATTTGCAATCAGATAAACTCGCACCTAAATCAGAAAAATGCTTCTTTGTGGGGTATCCTAAAGAAACAAAAGGATATTACTTTTACAAAAGAAACGAGAACAAAGTTTTTGTTGCTCGAAATGGTGTCTTTTTGAAGAAAGAGCTTCTTTCAAAAGAAATCAGTGGGAGTGATGTGCATCTCGATGAAGTTCGAGAATCACATGACTGTGTTCAAACTGCCACTGAACCATCACATGATGTACAAAATGTTGTACAACCTGTGGAAGAGACACCAGCCCCACGTAGGTCGGGAAGGCCGCATCATGAACCTATAAGATATGGACATGACGTATTATTGTTGGACAATGATGAGCCCACGACTTATGAAGAAGCCATGATGGACCCAAACTCCGAAAAATGGCTTGGAGCCATGAGATCCGAAATTCAATCCATGCATGACAATCAAGTTTGGAACTTGGTCGATCCTCCTGATGGTGTAAAAACCATAGAATGCAAATGGATTTTCAAGAAGAAGACAGACGTAGATGGAAATGTTCAGATCTATAAGGCACGGTTGGTGGCAAAGGGTTTCAAACAAGTTCAAGGAATTGACTATGATGAAACTTTCTCACCGGTAGCCATGCTCAAGTCTGTCCGTATCATTTTAGCAATTGCTGCATATTTCGATTATGAAATATGACAGATGGACGTCAAAACAGCTTTCCTTAATGGGAATCTATCTAAGGATGTATACATGATACAACCTGAGTGTTTTGTTGATCCTAAAAATGCTAAACAGATATGCAAGCTTCAGAGATCCATTTATGGGTTAAAGCAAGCATCTCGGAGTTGGAACATTCGTTTTGATGAAGTGGTCAAAGGATTTGGCTTTATCAAAAATGAAGAAGAGCCTTGTGTTTACAAGAAGGCTAGTGGGAGCGCACTTGTGTTTCTGATCTTGTATGTGGATGACATATTATTGATCGGGAATGATATTCCTATGCTTGAAGACGTTAAGACTTCGTTGAAAAGGAGTTTCTCAATGAAGGACTTGGGAGAAGCATGTTATATCTTGGGCATAAAAATCTATAGATGTGGTGGGCCGGCCAGGCTCAGCCCTCCCCTCGGCCAACTAAGCGAAAACACCACGCGTCTAGTGACCCATATGAACGGTTTTATGAACGCCAACCTCTCCCTTCGACAAAGCCATGAGTCCATACACTAGGGGGTCAACCCCCGGTAAGAGGAGGAGATGGATAAGGATCACCCCCTCTCCCCCCGCAATGAGGGGAAGTACCCTTCCGTGGCGAAGGAGGAAACCGGAGGGAATCACTCCCAGTCGTGCCTTCCTTCGACGTGAACCTAATGCTAAATCACCAATGTCTGACACCCTCCAACAACTCCTCCCAAATACATGGTGACGTGTCCAGGCAATCTGAGACCCCTACACAAGTGAAATTCCCGTCGAACCCCTATAAAAGGTGTACGAACATAGGGTAAAAAACCCAACGTATTAGAGACGTGAGTCAATAAAAAAAATTCAGATTAGCCCCTGGCAAGAAATAATAAAGAAAAAGAAAGCCAATCAATACGGGCATATCCAAGCCCGCCCTATAAAGCGGAAAAGAGGATGAGTAGAAGCGAGTTCCCGAAACAAGAAGCAGTCTGACGAGTAAGAAGAGGGAGAGACCCGGTGGTTCCACACAACCACACTGGCGCCGTCCGTGGGGAACCCAACCGCAAGGTGAAACCACCACCTGCCGATCAAGCCCAAGGGTAAGTTTCCTGCAACCATGCCACCAAAGAAAGGAAAGGAGGCAGTATCCAAGGGGGCGGCAACGACGGCAGGAACAGAAGAACCAAGGCGGCGTCACGAAGCCAACTGAGATCCCCTCGACTTCTCGCATGACGAGACGCAGATGCCACCGCATATGTGGCCCGAAACATGGCGGGAACTTTACATCCACAGACTCGGTGGCGCGTCGCAGCGAGCCCCAAACGGGCGGCCTCCGGACGGACGAACTAAGTTTCGACACCAGGAGGAGATGTGGCGGAAGCGCCGACACATCCGACTCATCGCCGAGACCCACGGAAATGAAGAAACCCACGGAGGAGGAACCGAGCTCGGGAGAGATTGACCCCAACGTGCGCGCTGATGGAAGCCAACGAGCAACTCATGGCGTAGTTGAGGCGTCTACAAGGACAACTGACGGGGTCAATACGAATCACAAGATGAAAGCCCGAGCCGCGAGGTGCTATCTCCAATGGCGATGGCGCACAGGAAGATCACGATCCAAACCTCAAGATTCGCTTCACGGGCCAAAAATGGCCCTCCCTGAAGCTTCAAATTTCCCACTGTTAAGCCATATGACTGGCCTGACGGACCCAAGGGAGTTCCTCCGCTTATGATACTGGCGATTGAAGCGGGAGGAGATGATGACATCAAGGCGAAGGGGCTCCTTCTAGCCCTTGAAGGCATAGCCCTGTCTGGTACTCTTCACTGAGCCCCGATCGATCACTGTTGGCCACAACTCCGCTCCAAGCTTGAAGGCAACTTTCGTGGTAACTTCGACGGAATGAAAGAGGAAAGTGACCTATTTGCAAATGACAACGCTAAGGGGAAACCCTTAAAAGTTACTTCCAGCGCTCCCTGATTAAGTGCCGTACGAGGAGTGCGACACTACTATCATCAATGCGCACGCTATGCCTGCGTAGGGGACCGTTAGGCGGAAAGGCTCGCCAGAAGAGGTGCGCACGGTGGAAGAACTCTTTGCGAAGATGAGGGAGTACGCGCGAAGGAAGACAACTTCCGAAGGGAAGACGGCCCCAACAGAGAAGCAAGAATTCGCTTCCACGCAAGAGAGGGCGAGGAAGGACCTCCCGCCCAACCCAAAAATGAGGGAACGATACCAGAGCCAGGAAGAAGAGACGAGAGGAGGAGAATCCACCACATTGAAAAGCCAAGAGATCGGCAAGCCACGGGCGACATGCCATGAGCAAAGAAAGACGAGGACCACCCGGCCGAGGAAAACAAGACGAGGGAAGCCGAGTTAACAAGAAAGAAGGGACAGAGCCCCGGCAGCATTTCCGTGAATATCACGGGAAAATATCACTCACGACACCATCCAATGCAAAGTGATCAACGGATATAGGCGGTTCGAGGCGAAACAAAGGGAAGTCAAGATGCATCTGCGCCGCGGAAGCGCCTCTGTTGGACGACAACACCCCTCGTGTAGGAATGAATCATCTTCGTCGCATTATCAACGCCATTGCGGGGGCTCTCATCACATCTCTCGTCAAAAAGAGAGGAAGGCGACGCCCGGCAAATTAACCACGTTGCAATTACCCCCCACTCACCCTTCCTCCAGAAATGCGAACCAATCACATTCACACAGAGGACGCCACGAGGGTACACTTCCCGCACCAAGATTCCTTGGTAGTAACCGCCATTATCGCCGATCGCGAACGTCGAATATTGGTAGATGGAGGGAGCGCCGCGGACATACTATCCATGGAGGCTTTCCGACAAATGATGATTCCACAAGATCGGTTGAAAAAATCGGAGGTGCCGCTGATGGGTTTTGGAGGAAGCACGGTCAGCACCCTGGGCAATTGGAGCTTGAAGTCACATTCACGACGCCTCAAACCAGCGTCACAAGTCGCGTCACATTCGATGTGGTAGACATGCCATTCCAATACAATGCGATCCTAGGCGAGGCTCGTTGACAACCATGGGGGCCATAATTCATCACGGTTTCCTATGCATGAAAATCCCTACCGCAGATGGTGTCATCACGGTGCGAGGAGACCAAGCCTTGGCAAGGAAGATAGATATGGAGAACCCACCTCAAGTCAAACACGTCCGCGCTACTGAGCTAGATCCCGTCGTACCTGCGAATCGCAGCCGGTGGCTCCTAAACCACAACCCCAGGAGAAACCCAACGGATACCGCTCGGGCCAGAAGCAAAGAAGACAAGAAGTATTGGCGCCATGTTGTCTCCAGAGGAGGAAAAACACTTGTCAGCCGCTTCCTCCAGGAATATGAAACCGTGTTCGCAGGGGCCTCAAGACCTTCCTGGCGCCCCGAGAGAAACTATTGAACATGCTCTCACTTAATCCAAACGTGAAGCCTAGGAAGCAAAAATTGAGAAAACTTGCAGCAGAAAGACAAGAAGTCTGCGAAGGTGGAAGTGGCTAAACTGCTCGGCGGGAATCATCCGCTAAACTCGATACCGGATTGGTGGCCAACATCGTCTTAGTCAAGAAGGCTAGCGGGGCATGGAGGATGTGCATCGACTTCACCGATTTAAACAAAGCATGCCCGAAAGATGACTTCCCCTGCGCATCGACCACCGGTTGATTCAACCTCCGGTCGAAGGATGAGCTTCCTTGATGCGTACTCGTTATCACCAAATCTATATGCAAGAAGGAGACGAAGACAAGACAGCATTCGTTACTCCCTTCTGCACCTATTGCTTCGCACGGATGCCTTCCGGGCTCAAAACGCAGTGCTACCTTCGCCGACTCATCACGAAGATCTTCGCCGATCGATTGGGAAGAAATGTGGAAGCCTACGTTAGCGATATCATTGTCAAAAGTGAGAAGAAAGAAGATCACAACGGGACCTCCGAAACTTTCGTAAATTTGATAAAAGGAAAGGTGAAGCTTAACCCGTCAAAATGCGTTTTAGCGTGGACGCTGGAAAGCCGCTAGGCTTCCTGGTCTCCCAACGGGCATAGAAGCGAATCCGAGAAAGATAAGAGCTGTCCAAGACATGGCCCCACCAAGAAACCTGAAAGAAGTACAACGGTTGGCGGGCGGATAGCGGCGCTCGATCGGTTCTTGCCAAAATCCATGAGCGAAGTCTCACGGTCTTTAAAGCCTTGCGCACAAACGATAGTTTCGTCGACAGGGAATGCCAACGTGCCTTCGATAACTTGAAGCAGAGCCTCATGGAAATCCCTGTCCTACAAAGCCCGGCAAGGTGAGGAGCTTCACATATCTAGCAGCTAGCCCTCTACCGTAAGCGCCGTGTTAGTGCGACCTCAAGGCGCCAAACAACGGTCTACTTTGTCTCTGAAGCCTCCAAGGAGCGGCTACGATACTCGGAAATGGAAAAAGCGGCATATGCTCTGTTAATGGCATCTCAAAGCTCCGGCATTATTTTCAAGCCAACCGCATCAAGGTGCCAACTACATATCCCCTAGGGTCTATGCTCTTCACAGGAAAGCACGGGCGCATCGGCAAGTGGGCTGTCGAGCTAGCTCCCTTTGAATTAACCATAATTCCTCGCCACGGCAATCAAAAGCCAAGCCCTCGCCGATTTCATGGTAGAATGGACCTCCCACCGAGAACAACCAAACTCCAACAATGTGGTCCATCCACTCCGACGGGTCTTGGGGCGAGTGGGCGGGAATAGCGGCGGTGATACACACACCAGCGGAGAAAAAGTGGAGTTTGCAGCAAAGGTGGAATTTCCTTCAACTAACAATATAGCCGAGTATGAAGCGCTATTATTGGGTATCGTAAAGCAAAGATCATGGGAGCAAGAAAGGCGATAATATACACCGACTCGAAACTCATTCAGGGGCACATCACCAAAGAATATCAAGTGAGGGATGAGCAGCTCCAGATGTATGTCGATATGATCCGGACAATGGAGAAAGGCTTCACCGGTTCACCGTTAATGCAATTCCCAGGTCTCAAAACGAGCGTCTTGACGAAGCTAGCCAAGATCGCAGCCACCTGGAGGAAGCCTACCTTCGACAATCTTCTTCGAGATACTTCGCACCCCTCCATTCCTTCCCGAGATAAACCTCATCGTTCGGGCGTGGCGAAGACTGGAGGGATGAGATATACAACTACCTCCTGGAAGGAGTTTTGCTGCACGAGGATACACAGGCGGCGCGTCGAAAGACGAGCAAAGAAGTACGCCATCATCAACGGCCTCTTGTTCCGTAGCGGCCTCTGCGCTCGTGGCTCTGTTGCATCTCGCGAGAAGAAGGAGTTCAAGCCTTACTTGAAGCACACGAGGGAGATTATGGAGCGCACTGTGCCCCTAGGAATCTCGTGGAGAAAGCTATTCGGATGGGGCTCTATCGCCTTCGTTGCAAGATGCGAGCACATGGTCCGACACCGCCATGCGTGCCAATGGATGACCAAGCAAACGAGGGCCCCGCCCAACGAATCGCATGCGGTACCCCGGCCTGGCCCTTCGCCAAGTGGGGAATAGACATTGTTGGGGCGCTTCCTAAAGCTCGAGCAAACCTTCGCTTTTAATCGTCGCCATCGATTACTTCTCCGCCGATCGAGGCAGAGCCGATAAGATAACCGCAGAGGCCGCCGTCAAATTCCTATGGAAAACAATTATCTGCCCGATACGGGGTCCCTTACCGGTCGTGAATCGACAATGGGACTCAATTCGACTCCTGGAAATTCCGCGACATCGTGATAATCTCGGATAAAGATCTGCCGCCTCGTGGGTCATCCTCGATCGAGCAGGCGGTGGAACAGGCGAACGGGTTACTTCTTGATGGCATAAAAAAGGCTTTACGGCTCTAAGAAGGGCTTTGGCCCGACGAGCCGATCACGCCTTATGGGCAACACGCGCCCGGCCTCAAGAGCGACGGTTCTCCCTTCCGCCTCCTTTTCGGGAAGAAGCCGCTTTCTCTGCGGAGATCTGTGCAAAATCATACGAGTAATCAAAACCCCGACCCATGAGGCAATTGACGCCACGTGTGATCTAAAGGAAGAACACAAGCTTCAAGCCTTAAAGACCATGAAAGCCTACGCGAGGCGCCCACCCAAGCTTCAACAAGAAGGTGAAGAAAGCGTGAACTACACCCTGGAGACATGGTGCTCAAGCCGGCCGCTCCGGCCTTCGCAGCCGAAACAACCTGGAAGGACCATACATCATCCAAGAGTCAACAGCCAAGGGTGCCCACAAGCTCATTACCCCTGCGGAGAAGAGATACCACGGACCTGGAACACCGACGCGCTCAAAAAATTTTTTCCGTAGGTGGTCGAATCCGAAGGAAAGAAATGTACCGATCCTTATCAATAAAAAAATGGAAAGACATCGCGAGTTTGAGCCATCTTCATGTTCTCCAAGATTCAAATCAAGAAACCTATTAGGATTTCGCGGATGCTTGGTCGGGCATAAGTCCCACCCATCCCTCGCTCCGGAGACCCGTTGCCTCGTCTGTAGGATTTTCGCGGATGCTTGGTCGGGCATAAGTCCCACCCATCCCTTGCTCCGAGACCCGTTGCCTCGTCGGTAGGATTTCATGGATGCTTGGTCGGGCATAAGTCCCACCCATCCTCGCTCAGGAGACCCGCTGCCTCGTCTGGGTAGGATTTCGCGGATGCTTGGTCGGGCATAAGTCCCACCCATCCTCGCTCCGAGACCCGCTGCCTCGTGCAGGGTAGGATTTCGCGGATGCTTGGTCGGGCATAAGTCCCACCCATCCTCGCTCCGAGACCCGCTGCCTCGTCTGTAGGATTTCGCGGATGCTTGGTCGGGCATAAGTCCCACCCATCCTCGCTCAGGAGACCCGTTGCCTCGTCTGTAGGATTTCGCGGATGCTTGGTCGGGCATAAGTCCCACCCATCCTCGCTCCGAGACCCGTTGCCTCGTCTGGGTAGGATTTCGCGGATGCTTGGTCGGGCATAAGTCCCACCCATCCCTTGCTCAGGAGACCCGTTGCCTCGTCTTAGGGTAGGATTTCGCGGATGCTTGGTCGGGCATAAGTCCCACCCATCCCTTGCTCCGAGACCCGTTGCCTCGTCGGGTAGGATTTGTGGATGCTTGGTCGGGCATAAGTCCCACCCATCCCTTGCTCCGAGACCCGTTGCCTCGTGGGGGTAGGATTTCGCGATGCTTGGTCGGGCATAAGTCCCACCCATCTCTCGCTCCGAGACCCGTTGCCTCGTCGGCGTAGGATTTCGCGGATGCTTGGTCGGGCATAAGTCCCACCCATCCTCGCTCCGAGACCCGCTGCCTCGTGCCGGGTAGGATTTCGCGGATGCTTGGTCGGGCATAAGTCCCACCCATCCTCGCTCCGAGACCCGCTGCCTCGTCGGGTAGGATTTCGCGGATGCTTGGTCGGGCATAAGTCCCACTCATCCTCGCTCAGGAGACCCGCTGCCTCGTCTTAGGATTTCGCGGATGCTTGGTCGGGCGTAAGTCCCACCCATCCTCGCCACGTAGTCCCGTTGCCTCGCGGGGTAAGAATTCGTGGGTAGTTAGTCGCACCGACACTACAATTGCTCGCCCCCGCTCATCTATTCACGAAATAACCGTCAGGGTTAAGGTACCAACCTCACCTTCGCTCCGAAGGACCGGAGAACACGCCGTACTACCCTCGCCAAGTCATTGAGAAAATACACCCGAGCCAGATCCCGTCTTTCTCTCGGCAAGGAGGGAGGGTTAGCTTACGCATTATGCGACCATATGAGACCATTTCACGACTACTACTCAAGGCACGATAGGAAGCTAAGAATGTAAGATCAGAAGGAATTCAAACAAAGAAGACAAAGAACAGATATAAGTACCAATCCCCGACTGGGAATTACATAACATCGTCCCAAGCATACATAGAACAGTAATCCAACAAAAGCTTTTATACGAAACGAAGCGGACTTAGATGCGATTAGCACGCGCCACGGCTTCCGCGAGGGCGTCCTTGGCTTCTAGCAGCCGCGGCACCATCCCGATCAAAATGTCGAGGTTGGCGAGGTCTCGGACGAGGGCCTCCTCTGCGGCCATTATCATGTCGAAATCTGCCCATAGACCTTCAATGAAGGCCTCGAAATCGTCGGCGGCTGGAAGACCCCCGGGAGCGAGCGTCACCAGAGGATCAGAACCATGATAGGGGCTCCTCCTCCTCCAAAGCAGCTGGCGGGATCTACGCCACAGGCGGCCCCTCATCCAGGTTGGCAAAAATGGGGTCTTCTTCCATAATTTCCCCGGGGAGGTCAGCCATTGAAAAATCAAAGGAAGGCAGGGGAAGAGAGCGATCGTCTACTCTGATACTAACAAGGTGGGCGAGGAAGGTGAAAAGGGCCAGAGTTAAATAATAACGCGAGAAGCCCAAGCGTCTACACGTCCCCCGAGAAGTTCGCCGGACCATTAAGTCCCGCTAATACTGACGTTTGGTCTCCATTGGGAGAAGCTAAACGCTTTTTCTGACGAAGGGACCCGTAGAGCGAATCGAACATACATGATCATTTGATAAAATAAGTGATTTAACCCAAGTGTCTACAAAAATCCCTCACACGAAGATACACCAACTAAGAAGGAGGCGGCTTCTCTTTGCCTTTCCCGAGTCACGCATCACAAAGACGAGCTCGACGAATCGACTCCCTTGCGGTGGGCTCCGTCTTTGCTTCCGTAAATCGACATAAAACTTGACGATAATCTAGATGCGGCGGAGGAAGGCTTCACCGACGAAGGGATATCTCGAACCCCGGTAACGACGGGCCGCAGAAGAAAACCGAAATGCTCGCGTATATGAGTACATCCTTTTGCCTCCAATAGCCGAGCCGTTTTCACGGAGCCCAATCTCGCTATGTCGCCGAAGGTTAGTCTTGAATCCCCAAAAATCTTAGTAGATTTCTCAAGGAAGGAGACACTTCCAGTCGAGGAAGGAATACGACTGAGCCGCATCAATACCGAACCGAGGAGCTGCCAAGGAAGGCCTCTGTAGCCCCGTGAATCCCGAGACAACGGATTCCAATTCCGTCTGAACCATGTCGTGACGCTCCTCCGCTCGTTGAGCGTTCTGAAGATGCATTTGAACTTCGCTCGCGCCGTTGCGAGTTGAGAGGGAATTCCTCCACTTGCTTCTTCAACATGTTCTTGCCTTCTTCAAAGAACCACCAATAGGTTTTTCAACTCCTCTATTCGATCATCCTTCTTCTTTTCGTTTCGCTCCCGCCGCATGCGGGCTCGCTCCTCCTCGGCGAGACGGTCCCTCATCAGAGAAATTACCCCCTCCAGTTCTGCATTTTTCGCAGCTAAGTCCCGACTCTGGGACGCTTCAGCCTGCACCTTGGCCAACGAGTCCTCAGAGTCCTGAAGTGCCCTTGAAAGACTAGCCTTCTCCGCCTCTAGTTCCGCTACTCGTTCCTTCATGGCCTCACAATCCTGGGCCCCTTGTTGAATCGACCTGGCACGTCCGAAATCGACGTGATATCTCTGAAGCGAGTACAGCCCCCTAAAAATGGAGAAGATATGAAGCAGGATATTGAAAGACATTGATACCAGTAGGATAAGCTCAAAAGGAAGGATACCTTTAGATGATGGTCCATCGAGATCTCGCAGAGAGAAAGGTCATTGACTTCCTCAAATAAAGCCACAGATTTATTGTAAGGAGAAAAGGTCGCGCATCTTTCTTAAGGACGGAGAAACAGCCGCCCCTTTCAAAATCGAGGTCAAAAATCCGACAAATCAAAGCGGACAAAGGAAGAGCCCACACCACCCGCAGGGGCTGGCGGGCCCGAAGGTAAAATCCCCTCATCCGGGGGGGGACGCCTTGAGTACTTGGAATCGGAGGTTCTCGACCCTCCTCCTCCGCGACAGGCAAAGGACTGGCAAGCGCCCCAGTTTGGACCTGTTTCAACGGTGTTAAATCCTCCGCCTCCTCCGCATTATTACCTCCTGCATTAACCTCATCAAGACCTGAAAGAATATCGCACCCTAACGAGCCGGGCGGAAAAGTATCAGAGTAAGACCTTCTCCCCAGTGGGGTGTCGAGGAGTGGAAATGTTCAACCGCAAACCCCGAGTCTCCTGTCGCGGCGGCATCCCATCTTCAAGTTGCCCTTGTGCGCACTCCGCACCGGAGAATCACCATCATCCTCGTCATATATGTCGATAGTCTCCACTCCGAATCCCTGCAAATGAATACCCGGATCGACTCCCGCCAACAGGCACATTAATGAAGGGTCAAGTGGGAGGGCCGAGGACCTCCCCACAGCTAGCCGGACTTGATGTTGCCTCGGAAAGCTCGTGATCTGGGGCAGATGGCACATGCGAGGGTTCGCCCACAAATGACCAAGGGAATCGCTTTGAGGGACCCCGCACCTACGTAATCCGGAGGCGGAGGCGGAGAGACGTAGCCGCCACGTAACCGGAGGAATCACCTCGCCGCCGGATTCCTCCGAATCCCAATCCGCCTCCTTGTCGCCATCATCATCCCGAATCCTCGCTCCCACCCGGCAGCGGCTTGGGGCAGCGCAACACGAGCTAACCTTGCTCGCTTAGCAGGCGGGAGAGCCAATCGACTCGGGGATGAGGCGCGCGGCGTCCCGATCGATAAAAACGAGAACATCGGGTGGCCCCACGGCGCCCATAGCGACCTCATACTCCGTTGCCTGGCAAGGACCCGAAGCTTGCGAGCCAATCTCTCACGCCCCACGCCCGGTCTTGTACCCTTCAGACGAATCACGACACCGTATTCTCCCAAATGACCGCCTCCAGAGTAACGGGGAACTCTGGCCAAAGGGTCGATACGACATAGGCAGTATTCTTCCACCAAATCTCGCATTGTACTCTGGGCACGAAGGGCCTTCAGATAGTCAAGATGTCTAATTTCTTCCGCGGTCGCGCTCCAATTAGGGGATCGAATCGCGCGGACTGGACCCATTGAAGTATGAAGCGGAGAGTCCGTGCCCACGAGAATTTGATAATACCACCGGGACATCCATCCTGAGTCCCATTTCCCCTTGGCGGCCGCTACTGGGATTTCCTTTATAAGAGATCTCTTCGTCTGGAAATTCAGAGAACCGAAACATGACTTACGACCTTCGTTCCCTGCTTTCTGTTGCTTCGGTTGCCAAAACGCGTCTTCTATGAGAGAAAACAAGCGTCCTGTCAGGTGGATTCCAGCCGGGTGGAAAGCCCATTCCAACACCGCCAATCGCCGCGATGGCATTAGGGGTAGCCGTGACAGCCCGCATGGAAAACCCGAGTATCGATGATAGTAGAGGGGCGACGGAACGGTCCTCGCCGAGAAATGCCGCGAACACCATCGCTTCATTTGCCTCGAGGCCGAGGGGTTTCTTCACCACCCGGGAGGCGCATGGAAGGGCGTATTACCCCAAAATCAGCCGCTAGTGCATCGAGGTCGGCAGAGCTCAACGCCGACCGCCCCAAAATGGGGGATAATCCCGCGGCATCCTCTTCGCTCAGAACTGGTTTTATCTTAGGGGGGCGCCTAGGACCCATGGAGATCTAGGTGGGTAGGAGATCAGGGAGACAGGCACCAGAGGAGAATGCGAACGAGAAAAGAAAACGGACGAAATGCGGAGCCAAAGAGGATGAACTTCGCCACCATCGGAAAACCCTATCTCTATAAAAAAAAAAAAAAAAAAAAAAAAAAAAAATCCCGGACGTTTAATGTTGCATCCCAAATGAGCGATCCACTTCTACCCGCCGACATGAGGGGCTAGTGTGGTGGGTAGGCCAGCTCACCCTCCTCGGCCAACTAAGCGAAAACACCACGCGCCTAGTGACCCATATGAACGGTTTTATGAACGCCAACCTCTCCCTTCGACAAAGCCATGAGTCCATACACTAGGGGTCAACCCTGGTAAGAGGAGGAGATGGATAAGGATCACCCCTCTCCCCAATGAGGGGAAGTACCCTTCCGTGGCGAAGGAGGAAACCGAGGAGGAATCACTCCCGATCGTGCCTTCCTTCGACGTGAACCTAATGCTAAATCACCAATGTCTGACACCCTCCAACAACTCCTCCCAAATACATGGTGACGTGTCCAGGCAATCTGAGACCCCTACACAAGTGAAATTCCCGTCGAACCCCTATAAAAGGTGTACGAACATAGGGTAAAAAACCCAACGTATTAGAGACGTGAGTCAATAAAAAAAATTCAGATTAGCCCCTGGCAAGAAATAATAAAGAAAAAGAAAGCCAATCAATACGGGCATATCCAAGCCCGCCCTATAAAGCGGAAAAGAGGACAGAGTAGAAGCAGGTTCCCCGAAAAACAAGAAGCAGTCTGACGAGTAAGAAGAGGGAGAGACCCGGTGGTTCCACACAACCACAATAGAGATAGATCAAAAAGGTTGATTGGATTAAGCCAGGAAACGTACATTAACAAAGTATTGAAAAGGTTCAATATGCATGAATCTAAGAGAGGTTTCATGCCAATGTCACATGGCATCAGTCTAAGCAAGAATCAGTGTCCTTCGACAACTGATGAGCGAGACAGGATGAGCAAGATTCCATATGCTTCGGCTATTGGATCTATCATGTATGCCATGATCTGTATGCGCCCAGATGTCTCATATGCTCTAACTGTCACAAGTAGATACCAAGCGGATCCCGGTGATGGTCATTGGATAGCCGTGAAAAATATACTAAAGTACTTGAGAAGAACTAAGGGTATGTTCCTAGTCTTTGGAGGTGAGGAAGAACTGGTTGTAAAAGGTTACACCGATGCAAGCTTCCAAACTAACAAAGATGATTTTCGATCACAATCCGGTTTCGTGTTTACACTAAATGGAGGAGCAGTAAGCTGGAAGAGTTCCAAGCAAAGCACGGTGGCTGATTCTACGACAGAAGCGGAGTACATTGCGGTTTTGGATGCCGCAAAAGAAGCTGTATGGATAAAGAAGTTTATCTCAAGCTTGGTGTGGTCGCTAGTGCCTCTAGTCCAATGGACATCTATTGTGATAATAGTGGTGCCATTGCACAAGCAAAAGAGCCTAGATCACATCAGAAGTCCAAACATATACTCCGACGCTATCACCTTATTCGCAAGATTGCGGATAGAGGTGATGTGAAGATATGCAAAGTACATACGGAAGCCAATGTGGTTGATCCATTGACAAAGCCACTGCCACAGCCTAAGCATGAGGCGCACACGAGGTCTATTGGTATTAGATACTTAATTGATTGACTCAAGTGCAAGTGGGAGATTGTTAGTGTTATGCCCTTGAGGCAATGATATGGATGATTGTAACATGACTATGTTTATGAATAATAATATGATTATTGGTCCAATGAATGTATATCATTGTTTTGATCAACAAGTGTGTGACTTGTTTATGAAGCTCTTTACTTATTGATATAATTCGATAAATATCTCTGATCGGATATCATCGTATAGGACAACAATGAATAGATCAGCACATGTATTGTTCGATGATCATGTTTCATAGATCATGGGATATGGAGATATCATCAATATATATTGTGGACGCATGTTGAAGAACATGGGTTAGATAGACCCAAAATGGGACACTGCGAGAATGTTACGTTCTTATGTGTCATCAGTGTATCTCATACATAGTAGATGTATGATCCTTAGACCTGAGATTTTCATATTCCCCACATGTGTAATAGTTTACCTTGGGGTTACCAAACACTATTTCCTAACTAGATAGTTATAAAGGTAGCTTTCATGTTTACTATGAAACATGCAGAGGGAAGTGAGCAGTCGAGATGGAATTTGCCACTCCAATGTAACGGAGATATATGTCTAGGCCACTCGTGTGTTATGATTAGGGAAGTGCATGGCCATACCGTGATTGAGAAGTCAATCATAACTTATTAATATATCACGGATACGAGAGATGGATTGCACTGTCAAAGGATGACATGCTTCTCGCCTTGAATTCGATCTTCATATAGTTTGGCAAAGGGATTATTACATCAGTACTTTAATCATATGCGTTTGGGAGTTGGCTTGCTCTGCAAGGAGCCGCTACCGACTATTGGATTAGAAAGGGTTTTCTGAATCCATGTCCAAATGCGCATGAACCTACAGGGTCACACACTTAACGGGCTGGGACGCATCAATTCGGATTGGATCCGTAATTAACGGACCTCGTGGGCTTAGCGTGTAGATGGGCCCTGACTGCCTAGGGTTTCACCTCGTGGCTATATAAGGAGGGGAGGAGGCTGGACGCAGAAACGACTTTCGTGCGGTTTAGAGGTGTTTCGCCAGAAACCCTAGCCACCTCCTCTCGTTGCCCCTGCCGAGTGACCCGGTGCTTGCACACCGACGCACGGCTTTCCATCCCCAGACGTGTGGACTACTGTGGTGACGCTGCTGCTACTGCGGCGTGGAGAGGACGATCCGCAGCGAGGACGATCCGTGGCGAGGATGATCCGCGGCGACGATCCGCAGCGAGGACGATCCACACCGAAAACGATCCACTACAACGACGTGCGAAGGATTCCGCAACTGCGCGTCTAGTGGTAATAGATCTATGATCCCCTTCTTGGGAGTAGCTTTTCTGGTTTGCGGTAGAAATTTTAATTTGTGCTAGAGTAGCATACCACGTTCCCCAGCAGTGCCTCACTATGGCTCCCGTCCTTACGCAACCTGACATCCACAAGCCATTTGATGTCCATTGCGATGCATCGGGTATCGGCTTTGGCTGTGTGCTTATGCAAGAAAGCCAGGTCGTCGCCTATGCGTCTCGACAGTTGAAGCATCATGAAGAGCACTACCCAACCCATGACTTAGAGCTTTCAGCAGTGGTCCATGCTTTGAAAATTTTGCGCCACTATCTTCTTGGGAACAAGTGCAACATCTATACCGACAACAAGAGTCTCAAGCACATCTTCACTCAGGCAGATCTGAATATGAGGCAATGAAGGTGGCTTGAGTTGATCAAAGATTATAGCGTAGAAGTGCATTACCACCCGGGGAAAGCCAATGTGGTGGCTAACGCGTTGAGTCACAAGGCTCGATGCAACTGCATCACTCTTCAACCCCGAAGTGCCACCCTCTGTGCCGAATTCCAGAAACTCGGCTTAGAGATGGTTGAAAAAGGGTCCTTGGCCAATCTGGAGTTAAATTCCATGCTGTTGGATCAGATTAGGGAGGCACAAAAAGGGGACAGTGACATTGCTGAAATATGCAGCAAACTGAGTTCCGGCCAAGCCCATGATTTCCATCTTGATGACCGTGGAACTTTATGGTTCGGTGAGCGCTTGGTCATCTCAGAAAACCAGGAATTGCAAAGAATGGTTCTTGATGAAGCCCACAACTCCTTGCTCACAATCCATCCGGGTAGCAACAAGATGTACCAAGAATGAAGCGACGGTTTTGGTGGACTCGCATGAAGCGTGAGATTGCTCGCTATGTGGCCGAATGCGACGTCTGCAAAAGGGTGGAGGCGGAACATGTTAAGCTAGTAAGTACTCTTCAGCCGCTGCCCATTCCTAGCTGGAAGTGGGAAGATATTGGTATGGATTTCATCACCGCCCTGCCGACGACTTCTTTGGGTCATGACTCGATCTGGGTTATAGTCGACCAGTTGACGAAGTCCGCACATTTCCTAGCCGTTCTCACCACCTATCCAACCAAGAGGTATGCGGAGTTGTACATCTCCCAGATTGTGTGCCTTCATGGAGTGCCAAAGTGGATAGTTTCATATCGAGGTTCTCAGTTTGTCTCTCGATTCTGGAGAAGTCTGCATGAGGCTTTAGGCACCAAGCTGTTACACAGCTCAGCGTATCATCCGCAAACTGATGGCCAGACCGAGAGGGTCAATCAGATCTTTGAGGATATATTGAGGGCTTGTGTTCTGTCATATGGGAAGAAATGGGACGAGTGCCTTCCATATGCCGAGTTTGCTTACAACAACAGCTACCAAGCCAGCATCAAAATGTCTCCTTTCGAAGCGCTCTATGGCCGTAGCTGTCGGACACCCCTGAATTGGTCCGAGAGTGGAGAACGTCCCTTCTTTTGACCAGATGTGGTCGAGTGGAGAACGTCCCTTCTTTTGACCAGATGTGGTCAAGTCAGCAGAGGAGAAGGTGAAGACCATTCAAGAGAATCTGAGGGTAGCACAATCGCGGCAGAAGAGCTATGCTGACCGCCGCAGGAGACCTCTCTCCTTCGAGGATGGTGATCGTGTCTATCTGAAGGTGTCGCCTCTCCGGGACACCCGTCGTTTCGGAATCAAGGGAAAGTTGACACCTCGCTACATAGGACCTTTCCAGATCCTTGCGAGGCGTGGTCAAGTGGCGTATCAGCTGGAGCTTCCTCCCTCTCTGGCAATGGTCCACGATGTCTTCCACATATCTCATTTGAAGAAGTGCCTCCGTACTCCCTTCAAGTCACTGGAGGTGGACGAACTCAAAGTTCAGCCTGAACCTGATCTGTCCTACCAAGAGTATCCTATTCGGGGTTTGGGAGAAGCTGAACGCAAGACCTGTCGACGGACTCTCAAGTTCTACAAAGTTTAGTGGAGCAATCACACTGAAGATGAAGCTACTTGGGAGCCCGAAGATCGCTTGAAGACCGAGTATCCCGAGTTCTTCCGTACCATGTAAGTTGCTAGTCTGCAAACTCTCCGCAACCCCAAGCATATCGATCCGAGTGTGACTGTACTGTCTGTCTGTATTCCACTCTGTTTATGCGTCTGTTCTGAATCTCGGGGCGAGATTCCCTTAAGGGGGGAGGGTTTGTCAAGGCCCCAGTTTCAAAAAGTCTGGGAAATCCAGAGTATCCGGATTAAACATCTGGAATGTCCAGATATAACCCAGAATGTCTGGATTAAATGTTTGGAATATCCGGATTAGCTCGCCCGAACGCCTCAACCCGGAGTATCCGGACAAAGTGTCCAGAGTGTCCGTGTTACTTCTACCGAAGACCCCAACCCGGAGTCTCCGGGTTAAACGTCCAGAGTATCCGGACCTTGCGGGACTTAAGTATAAAATCCCATTTCGAGGCTCTTCATTCACCTCACCTCACACTTGTGCTCTCCACCTTCCCCGTGTGCTCTCCTCCACCCAAGCTCATCTCCGGTGAGCTCCTCACCCCGGCGTCCTCCCGTGCTCCTCCCCGGCGACTCCTCCACCCCGGTGTCCTCAAGCTCCTCCCCAAGCCGGCGTCTTCCTCTTCCTACCCGGCTTCCCCTTCCTCTCCTTCATCCTCCTCGAAGGTGAGGCCTCTTCTTGGAGTTGATTCGTGGGTTCTTGGGTTCTAGGGCATCCTTGGAGGTAGATTTGGGGCTTGGTTTTGTAGTTTGAGGTTGGGGTAAACTTTGGGGAATGTTAGGGTTTTGATGGGTGGTTGGATTTTGGGATGGTTTTGACAATGTAGGGTGTAGAGCGAGAGATCAGGGGTAGATGATTCCGTTCTAAGCATTGGATTAGGTTTTGGTTGGGATCCTTGGATGTGGGTGTATTTTCCTCGTGTTTGGGCTAGCTCAGAGCTTCTCTGGCTTTGCCGAGTGTAGGAAAGTCGTAGATCGGGCCTTCGCGAAGTAGTAGGGCTTGGGAGCACTCTAATGTCGCTCGTCGGTTTCCATGTCCTGGGTCGTCCGTAGTGTCCGGATGAATTATCCAGAATGTCCGGATGATCCGGACTGTCCGGATATTAAACCCGGAATGTCCGGGTTGGCTGATCTGCGGTTCGCACAGTATTCGCCGGTTGAGTTGTTTTGCGGCAGGGGTTTGCAATTGTATTTTCTCTTCTTGCGCATTGCATCGCATGCATCTTGATTGTGCATTGTACTCGTGTAGAGAACGAGACCGCGGTGACTGACGTGACCGTGGTTGAGGGGATTGCCGACGAGCAACTTGTCATCGGTGCGCAAGCGGAAGCACAAGGCAAGCACCTAAGCATATTCAACCTTAGTTGTAATTTTACTTTTGTGAATCAATTGCCTATTGGATGCTAAGTTGTGCATTAGGAATTAAAAGGCAACCTGTTTGGGTTTTCGCTAATTTAGAGTCAGAATTTGGTCGTCCTCCTGTTGAAGAAGTTGTATGTAACTTCAATACCTTCCAGTGGGTATAAAGAACGTCCAATTCCGCCCAGCCGTTTGAAAGTTATGCTCCTTTTACCGAACGTATTAAAAACTTTGACGTGATTGGAATAGATCACAGTATTCTGTAGATTAAACCACTTTAGAGTCCGAATCAGTCTTTACATATACTTAGGAAAAGTTAGGAAATTTCCTAAGATATGCGAGGATGTACTCTTTTAATCGATTCGGAGTCTTAGATCCCGAGTTAAGCTCGTTGCAAGTCTGCTGTCCCGGCGGGACAGAACCTCTGTTTTTGGATTGTGCGAGTAGTTTGTGAAGTCGGGGTAGAAGAGTGTTTGCATATTGTTTTGTGGGCATGATTTTGAGTATGTGGTGCCTATGTGCAGGTGGTGTGACCCCAGGGGTGCCCTCTACTTCTCGCCAATCCGTCGCCCGTGGTTGAGGCAAGTGTATTGGAATGGGTAGTGGGTTGTAATTTGCTAGATTAGTTGAGATTGAAATTGAATATATGATATGTTCACATGCCATGCTTTAATGAGTTCCATTGATATGATGAATATGCTTATTATGTTATGATGCCATGTGTTAATGTATAAGTTATTTATGATGTTCGCATGATTGCATACATGGCATGATACCTAGCCCGGGCGGTGAGAAAGTCATAACTAGTCCGGGGAAGGTCGGTGAGAAAGTTATGACTATTCCGGAGAGCCAATGAGTAAGTCCTACATCGTGATTCCATCCACTACGGTGTATGGAAGAGAGGAGTAGGCACCCTCCATCTTTGGGATGGAAGGGGGGAGAGGGTGCACACCGACGGGTGTGTACTCAACCATACCGGTATGAGTTTCCAAGAGACATTTGACAAGGACAACATAACCCTATCAAAAACACAATCCCGTACTTTCAATTAATTCCATGACTAGCAACGATTGGCATAATACACTAATCAACCTTCACTTTAGGTCAATTATCATCTCGATTAATCATCCCCTACCAACACAACAATTTAGGTTGTCCTTAAAAAACCAATAATTTCACTTTAACTGAATTAGTAATTTACTTCACCTCAATATCCCAACTACCCATCACCGACCTAACATCTTGAACATCCTCATGGGTCACGGACCCAACCTTTAAGGAGGCCACCAATCTTAAGCATAATCAACACCAAGAATCAATTTTCTTTCCAGAAAACCCAATCATATATCACAAGAGAACTCTACTATCGCATTTCCAACCTCTAACACGCAACAACAGCTCAACAAATCTCAAGGTTTACAACTTCCACGTAGAAAGACAAATGCAAGGAATCTTCCATAAAAAGGAAAACCAAGCGAACAACCACAAGCACAACACAATAGTTTTCTCCCGAAACCAGCCCATGACAACCAACAAAACCCTTTACCAACAACTGTCGAAAGAACAACCAGCGAACACTCATTACCCAAACACTTTTCCTTGGTTTTCAACCAACAAAGACCAAAGAAACCAGCCAAACCGAACACCAGAATGGTAAAAGCAATCCGGAAGAATTTATCATAATCTTTTTCTCTTTGACTCTAACCGTCGAAGTCAGAGAAATCAACCCTTTTTTCCGATCTATGATGTAGCGGATACTAACTCTTTCCTACGAGAGGTTCCAAATCTTCCGGTCGTGGCTTTACCTAGCCACAACCACCACGGCCACTACGCAACAACTGAAACACTTCGGCACCACTTAAACTCAACAACAAACAATTTAATTCATTACTTTCATAGACCTAGAAACATACTTTATCAAATATAGCATTCAACATCAAAACTTATTACAACCTTTAAGCGTAATGCAATGATACCCAATACCCTTCCTACTGTGCATCTGTGTGTCAAGTTTTAAGTTAATTAACTAATCTATTCCATGTTGCTAAGTTCACACGGCAAAATTATAGTTTACTCTAGAGTAATTTACTAATTTCATAGACCATGGACCTAATGCCCGCTCTGATACCAACTGTAACACCCCGGCACCGCACGTGCCCTGAATGTTACACCCTCAACAACAACTAGCACAAGACACTAGAATGATCTACCAAGGTAAGCTAGCAACTTACCGAAATTATTAGAAATTTCGGCAGCACCTCCCCTAAAACTAGGACATCCACTCAGCAGACAAAAGATATCATTGAATATAACAACATAAGCAATTTGAGATAACCATCCAAGCACATACGACTACCACACATTAATTACCAGACATGAACTCATTAAAATTATAAGCGACAAGTTAAAATGAACTAAAGTGATTCAAAACGTGTTCGTGCCACTACTCCCTTCCCTGCATGTCGGCTTCAAGGTACCTACAAACAATAAATGAACAAGTGTGAGTCGAAGACTCAGCAAAGTACATCAAGAACAATAGCATAAACAATTGACACATTTAGAACCATAATATGACAATCTTTCTTTAATTAAAGTTAACAATTAAACAAAACAGTAATACCACATTCACCTCACTAAATCCCTCAGTAACTCACATACTCAACAATTCAATGTACAATGCAATGGAAGGAGTCCACGACTCCATTCCAAACCTGGGCATTCACCACAGCTCAACAATTCAACAAGACCCCATTATGCAATGCAATCCAATGCAATGCAATGCAATGACATTTGTATGCTCATATGCATCTTCTGTAGCCTATACCAGTATAGCGGAGTGCACCCTCTCATTCCCCTACATCCCGTGGAGGGGCCTACTCTTAATAACTCATAGTGGCACTCCGGATTAGTCATAACTTTCTCACCGACCGCACCGGATTAGTTATGACTTTCTCACCGCCCTGGCCTGTCTCATGAAGGACATGAATGCAACCGATGCTAGTGGCACTCCGGATTAGTCATAACTTTCTCACTGACCTCACCGGATTAGTTATGACTTTCTCACCGACCTGGCCTTTGCAATGTTTTGGATATGAATGAGAATGATGCATTGTTTCTCGTCATATACTTTACACATTCATTTACCCACTCATTAATACCGTTCATCTCATAAGCATTTCATATTCATGTGAGCAAATATGATCGATCCCCAACAGTAAGAAAGGAAACATTATGATAACAAAATATAACAATTATGGTTAGATCACGACAACGTCAATAATTCTCATTCACAATTATTAGAAAGCGACTTAAAGGTTTAAACCACAAATCAACACTCAACCATCCTCAAAGCAAAACAAAATGTACTTGCCTTTAACCTCGGCGATGAACTGACGTCCCGCTTATGTATTAGGAACCACCAGCCCTAGAGAACAAGACAATACTCAAAATCCATTCTTCGGGTGAAAACTAACTCGGCGATATAAACTCTAGTGACAACATTACTCCCTAACCCAAAAAGGCAAAACACTATCATCATTAATCAACAGTTATTCGCTTAACTAGCTATATATGTATATATATACATTGATCACTCGTCACAGGAGATTAATCTTTTGGATCTTCATTCCTTGATCACAAACATTTCCACGGCGTATTGTAAACCAAAGCTATCACACCACGCCATTCAACCCAATAAATTGCTAATTAGCAAAACATTACCGACCACAATTCCATCAAGAGGGTAAGCAACTTCTAAAACATGTACGAAAATAGGGGTTATTGTAACACCCCGGCATTTAATATGCCTAAATGCTACCAAACATAAGCTAAACAACATCTAAATACCACATTTAACATAAAATTCCAGCAAAGACGCATATGCTAAAAACCGAGATTTCGGCAGCATCTCCTTTGTTTTAACATGAATTGAAGGAGCAACAACAGTATAACAATATAAGGCAATATGAGAGACATCTAAAACAGAAATAATTAGTCTTAACGACAATATAAGACTATCATCAAGCACTTAATGTCTCCAAGTGTCAAACGAACAATAAAACTCTCATAAAGCAAAGCTAAGCCTTAAATCAATGAGCATCACACGCAATTTATTATCAAACTAATAGAATGACTTGTGGAATCAATATTGTGAAGCTACGTGTGGGCGTGTGACTATTTCCCTTCCCCGCATGCTGTTCTCATGGTACCTAAAACAACAAGAAAACACAAGCGTGAGTTCGAAACTCAGCAAGCATATTGCAATTGACAACAAGAACAATATCATAGCAATAACATCTCCCATCATGTATATCATCTCATTCATGAACACTTAACAATATCATCATCATTATGTATGCAATGTAATGCAATGCTCATGTCTCCTTGGAAACTCATACCGGTATGGTTGAGTACACACCCGTCGGTGTGCACCCTCTCCCCCCTTCCATCCCGAAGATGGAGGGTGCCTACTCCTCGCTTCCAAACACCACGTGGATGGAATCACGATGTAGGACTTACTCAATGGCTCTCCGGATTAGTCATATCTTTCTCACCGACCTTCCCGGATTAGTTATGACTTTCTCACCGCCCGGGCCATGTAACATGTCATGTATGCAATTATGCCAACATCATATTTAACTCACATATTAACACATGGCATCATAGCATACTAAACATGCTCATCATATCATTGGCAATCATTAAAGCATGGCAAGTGATCATATATCATGTAATCAATATCATCTATTCTCAACAAGCAACCTACAAGTCGCTATCCATTACAACACACTTGCCTCCACCACGGGCAACGGATTGGCGGGAAGTAGAAGGCACTCCCGGGGTCGCACCACCTGCACATAGGCATCACACACTCACAATCATGTCCACAAAATTGTATGCAAACCCTCATCTACCCCAACATTGCCAACTACTCACAAAACCTAAAAACAGAGGTTCTGTCCCGTCGGGACAGCAGCCTTGCAAAAGGCATAACTTGAGTTCTGGGACTCCGAATCAATTAAACGAGTACATCCTCGCGTAGCTTAGGAAATTTCCCAACTTTCTCTAGGTATAAGGAAAGACTGATTCGGACACTAAAGTTGTTTAATCTACAGATTACCGTGATATGTTCCAATTACGTCATAGATTTTAACACGCTCGGTAAAACAGCCATAACATTCAAACGGTTGGGCGGAATTTAAGTTTCTTTATACCCACTGAAAGGTATTGAAATTATCTACAACTTCTTCAACATCCGTACGACAAGATTCGGATTCTAAATTGACGAAAACGCAAACCCTAGGTCGACTGCTCATGCTGTCCCAAAACAGAAACGTGGCAACTTCTAGATCTAATCCAATACAGCACTACCAATTGATCTAAAAACTTGATAAACACCCTTAAAACAGTACCTAGATCAATCCCAATGTTTCCCATGGTCATACCTTTGCCCGACGCACGAAAGCTCCAATAGATCTCCTCGCTCCTCGCACCTCGCTCCTCGCTCCTCGCTCCTCGGATGGATCCATGAGGATGCAGGGGTGGGGAGGCCACCCTAGGGCAGAAAGGGGGTGGAGGAGAGGTGGTGGAGAGGTCGAGAGGTGGAGAGCAATGGGGGCAAAGGGGGCGCAAGGAAGAGGAGGAGGTGGGGAGGTGTGGGAGGCGGCTAGGGCACTTTGGGCGCAAGGGGCAGGGGGGACGCCCAAAAGGGCAGGAGGAGGCCCCCCAAACAGGACTCCTACCCTAAATGGACTCGAACACCATCCCACCAAAGCCCACGGACCTTTCCCTTAGGCCCAAACTCCCCCGGAAAGGCCCAAAACCTCTGAAACGGCCCGGAAACGGCCCGAAAACGCTATTAACCTCCATACCTTATGGTTTTAACCTCCCATACCATATTTCATAAATTTTTTGATCTTAACATGCACCATTTAAAAGGTTACGACACTCCGTGGTGACACATCACTTCAAAAGGCCCAAAAACGCGAGTAAACCTCAAGCCGAAAGATTTTGATCTTTAATTTCACATTCTATAATGTCACACCATACCGTAGTGTCACATTCTTCCCGCCTTCAATAGGATTCGACCTCGAATCCGAAGGACGCCAAAATCAACAACAAAGTCCCCAAGGGACAAAGGCTTCTCAGCAGCACAAAACATTCGCACAACGACAAAACAAAAAAAACCGGAATAAACGACAAACGAGTTCCCAAAACCAACACTTAGCGAAAAAGTGTTGATCTAGCTCAACTAAGGGCAACCACTCACAGTTCGACCTTCACTTCAATTCCCAAACAGAATCTGCGTTTTAACCACAAAGGGCTTCGTCAACCCAAAACGCTCGAAACCTCACGACAAACACTTCACACTGCTATCACAACCAACCTGACTACCACACTTCATTAAACTCAACATGACATAATCAAAGCAAGTCACAATTCCTTTAACGACCTCTCTACATTCCCGAAAATTTCCATCGAGGGGAATAACTCATTAAGGCACACTTGCCCTTCCGATACACGATCATACTAACATTTTATTCCATCCTTTCCTGCACAAGACTCAAATCCAAGAACAACTAGTGACGACAATTGCTCACAAAGCAGACAAATATCACAGAACTACCGTCAACTTCACTTCCACCCATCGCTACTCTTAATAATGGTTAAACCCATACATCATCAACCTCCATCACAAACTACCCTTATACCACTAAGGTTCGACACCTAGCCCCAAGCTAGGATCGTAAAACTTTACCAAACCACATTTGGTTCCTTTCTTAAGAGGGTCTCGCCCTCACACAAAAACAATTAGCTATCAAGCCCAAGTGTACACACAACAACTCAAACCCAAAGCGTTAACAACCATTTTGGAAAGAATTCGGCAACATCCAAGCCAAATCACAAAGGAAGCATAAATCCCCTACATCACAACCAACATACCAGAAATTCTTCATTGCTTCTTTTCATACTAGAAAGCAAGGGAAATCTCGTTTCATGACATAAATGCACACTCTTCAGGAGCACTCCGGATTAGTCATATCTCCATATATGACTTTCTCACCGACCTGGCCCAACGACTCTTTTATCATTTAACATGTAAAAACGATGTCATGTTTACTTTTCACCATTTCTTCATCATGTAACCACACTACCGAAAAGTCATTCATATGACAACTTCTTCCTCGGTATCACATGAATAAATCTCGAATAACATCGAGAATTGCGCTAATTCATATAAACTATGACGACAACATAGTTAACAGTAAGGCACCACATCAAATCAGAACCCACCAACGATAGATAGCTAAACTTTGCAAAACATCGCATTTTAACCAAAATCAACGTTTTGGAAAAGAACATTGACTCCAAAGTTAGACATCTGCACAAACAACTGCCATAAATTTTATCAAAAGAGAGGGAAACTCAATCCCAAAAGAAAACTCTTCTCTAGCCAAATTCACTTATGAAACATTCATAAAAATACAGACTTGTGAAACACCCGCACACCAGACACATTTTCCAAATGACTCCAACTCTAGCCAAATAGAGTTACACATCAAGGGCTTAACTCAAAAGTTTCCAACACAACCATTTATGACCATCTGCTTCCTTTTAAAATTATTTCCAAAGATAATTCAGTGCGAACGCGAAAGGGCGCGATCGACTCAAAAACTTTTGGATGTAAATACAAACTCACAACACGAACTAAACAAATTCGCCAAAACCAAAGGTCAACACCAAACATTATGAGTTTTGGGGAAACTCTGAAACACAGCATAAGGAACACCTTGACCAAAAACCCTTCAACCAAAATGGCAAACAACCAAACCAGTCCAAAAGCTTTTAAACACAAGCTTAGCATAAAAAGAATCATCTCTAGAACTCCACTACGCTTTCCATTAAAAGACTTTAATAATCACTTTTTACTCCCTAAGGAGCCCAGCACAATTCAACCAAAAGCTTCACAACAAATTCTTCCTCTAGTTACCATTCCCAACACTTTTAATAAGGGTTTATGATGCTTATCAAGAAGGCACCCAACCAAGACTACATTGACATGATCCCCACGAATCACCGAATCATAATATTTCTTATTCTAAATTTGAAACATAATACTTCAACATCTACTTGAGCATGGTCAACCTACCAATTTTATACTATCCATACGTCAAAATCTTGACAATTGAAACTTGTTCAATCAATAAAATGACTTCAACAAATCTTTCAGCAAAATCAACATATAAATTTCATACCTCCTATATATTCATGTCTCGACAACCGAACCTTATTCAGTTAGACAACGACTTCAACATGTACATATTATCTCCGTAGGGAAGAATTCGTAAGGGAGAGTCTAATTTATACTTTCATTAAGGATAACATCATTCATCATGTTAATTATCCAAAGCTCACTCCATCGCAACATGTTAAAAATTTCCTCTATTTTAACCATGGTTTTCCAACGAGTAATCTAAACAGTTACCACTACTACTTAGTCATCAAAATCAACAAATGGGCATAACCATCAACCAACAACATTGCTTTTAGCTACCCTATACATAGGCGATAACAAAATTACCACCACACAACATACTCCAACTATTTAAAATAGATTGAATACTAGCATTAACACTGCCTTTAACAACATCATTAACAATAAGTCTTATGTCTTCTCAATTGATATCAGTACTAGCATTGTAGAGACACAACTGCATACCTCCAAATATACTAGTAGTTTGCAACAACGTAAATAGCAACTCTAATCAACATCCAAATTAAAGTCGCTAGGCAATACGATTAAATTTCTCTATTAATTCATTAGATTAGAACATCTTTAAACAACCCGAAGGTTTCTTTATCAAGAATAATGATCTACATCATCTTAAAGTTTTAACTATGCATCAGGGTTTAAAACTTTAAACATTAACAAGGATCATAAGCACTTTTAAAGCAAGGCAACAGATTCTAAGCATGTACATCAACCCATTTAATCATTCCCGCTACAGAGTAAACTACAACACTAGTAGTCTACTAGTAGGTTGTCCGTACGTTGCAACGGAATATCAAAAGAAGTAGCACATAAATCACACATGTATGTACCAGAAATGATGGAAAGTGCTCACATGTCATTACTACATTAAAGCGAACCACATGCAATAAGGTCGGCAGAAGTGTTTCAAATATGAATTACAAAAAGATTAATCGACCAAATAAGGCCATTTTTCCAGACAAATAGTACTACCCACGTTTATTAACCTTGTTGATTTACATGTTCAAATTCTAGAAAGAAGAAGAAAAAACTGTAATGGTTCAGGCTTGGTGTGCCAAGTGTTATAGAAGAAAACTAAAACTCTGTGCTGTCATAAGTATTATTTATGAGCAGTGCAATGCAATGCAGAAAGGAAAAACTTAGTCCGTATTTTATAAGCACAAAGTATTCTGAAGTTAGAAGTCAAATGAAGAACACATGTATTGATCCGAGAAAGGCTAAAATCAATTATGGAGACATTCAAACCAAAAGTTATGGTACACATCCTCTTCCCTTGAAAAGTAAAGCTCATTGAATGATTCTTGTCTGGCATTTCATCTCAAGCCAAAAGAATGTTACCCCTGCCTTGCACCTTATGGTGGCAAGTAACAATTAACAACTCAAACCGAGAAGCAAAAATATCGCATAACATATCAACTGGATCTAGAGTAAAACAAGATCTTGTTTCGTTGTAAAATTGAATTGGATCAGATTATGTCAGGGAAATTGTATAAAGCAACATAAATCGCATCATTTATAAACCAGGGGAAACATTGGCCTTTGTTTTCCACCGAATCCACCTCCACATATTAAAAATTAAAAATACAGATATGAATCAAAAGCAGTGTTCAGAGGACAAACCAGTGCAAATCTCGATATCCAAATTCACATGCACTTTCAGCTACAGCCAAGGATACAGTAACCTGCATCTATAGGATGGTACATAGTAAGCCTAACAATTCTGTAGTTGATGTAAAATTCAAATAAGCTTAGGAAATGCCAGGTGCATACTTGAATCAATAAATTGCGAGCCTCATTGTAGTCAAGTAAAGCAAACTTTTTTGAGGTCTCACCCACCATTAGCTTTTACAAAGACAATATAGAACTGCAACAAAACTTACTTATGAGATAGATAATTTAGAAACATGGTCCCTCACTTATGCTTCACAACAATGACAGAACGCTGTGGGGTTTATTTAACCTGAAGTCTTACCTGTTCACTTGAAAAGTCACTTGGATGATCATTCTTGGATCCACATTTAGCATCCCAATCTTCCCAAGCACTAATCAATGAAGGGTTATATGGTCCCTGCACAACCAAAAGCTACAAGAATACATGAAGTTGAGAAGTATTTAAACTCCTTCGCCTATTATACACTATCCTGTGCATATAAAGCTCAAACCTATTGGCTGTTGTGTCAGGCAGGCTTAATCATTTTTTTATAATATCTAAACTAAATGTATCAGTGTTATTTTGAAGGATATAACATACAAATTCTTCACTCATGATATATGCGCAGTAAAATTATATCTATGCAGTTTCCCACTGCAATGATGACGAAAGGCACGCACTCTTTAGTTTCCATGAAGCCATTACATGGATATTCTTTCTCATTATCCCCCAAGTCCGCTCTCAGATTATTGTTAGACAAAGCAAAACTTCCTCCAAGTACTTCTTCCGAATTCTACAAAACAGAACCATCTAATGATTATAGAACCTTACAGGGTGGACACTACAGATGAATGAAACAAACCTTCTAGCTCTCTCCATTGACAATGAATCTCCATCAAAAGGGACCACTTTGCAGACAGTGCTTCCAGCCCTGTAGGCCTCCCCATACGTTCCTTTGCCAAACTTCATTATGCTACCTAGCTCACTATTTTCACAAACACTTCTTTGTTAAATCATAAGTAACCACATCAGTGCAGGCAAATAAATGTATGATAAAATTTCTTCCATTAAATCCATTTTTAACAGGTTATGGCCAACTGATCTTGTTCAAGCTGTCCTTAATACAAAGTAACAAAAATTTATGTGGAAGGTTGAAACACCTACCAATAAGCAGTATAGGCAGTTTTGATATAGACACAAGGCATACCACTCTAATAGCAGAAGCCAGAAGGGGTTTCTTACATGAAAATGTAGCATAAACAGAAGGAAAGAAAAGGAGTGTTTGCCTAGTCTTGTTTGGTCCATACAATTGGACGTAATAATGAGAGGCATCCTTTTTCTTGCTTGGGCTGTGTTTCTTGCCATCTTGGAGAGAGCTTTATGAAACAACAACAGAAAAGAAAAATGAATTGATAGTCTACACAAGTGGAGAAAGTTGTCTCGCTATCTTCCCTTTGCAATCCCCGTTTACTCTTGCTGTGAACCGATCAATTTATCTAGTCCTGTAAAATTTCAAAAGCATAGATGGATAGGATAGATACACATAGATGGAGAAGGGAACTGCAACAACTGATACGTATGGGTAGTGGATTGGGAGCAGATCAAACAAAGGAAGATTTGGTAGCAGTCCAGTGTGTAGGCAACAAATATACTGGACTGACTGGAGGAGTGTGTGTGTGTTGGTGGTGAGGCAGGTAGGGAAAGGGAGTACGGGACCTGACTTGGATCTTGTACTTGGCGAAGAGTCCGAAGTGCTCCAAGAGGAGGGAGGGGAGGCTCGAGAGTAAGAAGACACTCTCGTGCAAGAGGAAGGTGACCACAGTGGCCAGCTGGAACTCACTGAAGTTTCCGATGAGGCACTGCATTTCGCCCCATCCCAACAAGGCCGCTCCAGCCGCCGCGACAAGAGCAAGAGGAGGGAAGATCTGTCAGGATCGAGACGTACAGGGAGAGAGAGATGCGGGGACAGTGGAATCGGATGGGTGAGGAGTGGTACCTGCTAGGCCGACTTGAGGATGGAGCTCGCGCGTTCGACAAAGTGGAGGAAGTAGTTCTTGGATGATTCTCCGCCGCATCAGCCCGAAGGTAGCTCCGCCGTCCTACCCCTCTCCCGGAACTCATCGCCGCTGAGGACGATCAAGTGCAGGCACTTTCTCCTCCCCTCCTTGTCAGACGCATCCAAAGAAGCCTTCAATCTCGCCGCAAGAGAGAAGATGCGGGCCCGCCTTGATGACCGCGGCCTCCGAGGTGACCTAGTGGAGCGAGCCGAAACATGAAGAGTTGACGTGCTGTAGGTCGAGTCCGGAGACGATCCCCGATAGCCGGCACCCCGCATCTGCTCCACCTCCAGCGAGAGCGTCTTAGTGGGTTTGTTTCGAGGGCCACGCCGGCGCGGCGCGCTCCCCTGCACCGTCGAGGTGGAGCACCCGCGATGTCGCCACGATGGAGGCCCTCACGTCGGGCAGGGATGTGGACACAAGGGGCGACTTGAGGACAAGCACGAACAGTGCATACACGAGGAAGAGCGCCACGCACCAGCCGCCGGTGACCTCCGCATTGCCGTCGATGCGGCGACGGCCGGGCACGGGCCAAGGGAACAACGGCCGCGCACGGGGGGCACTGGATCTAAAAGGGGAGCTACCTCAGCTATGTGGGGTGCGGCGAGGGCTGGGTTGGGGGCATTCGTGGGCCGAGGAAAACGTATGTGAGGCAGACGGTTTCACAAATGATCTCCCGACTGCGCGCGTGGAGAGCAAGGGGACGAACATGGTAAACTCAATCATTTATTAGTTTAGATTTATTCTCAAGTTAGAGATATTAATCACATTGAATTTATTCAACTCAAAATTTATCTTAGCAACACATCAATCCATAAACCACATTGTTACCTACTACATAACATGCTAAACATCAATTCTTACTAGGGACAAACGATTTCAGTCAAAAGACTACTTACTTTGTTTGCAGCATTTTAGTTTTAAAACTCATCCCAAATTTATAAGGAAACTTGACTCTCAAAATTGCAATGAGACAAATGTGACGTTATAGAAGGTGAAATTAGAGAATAAAACCTTTCGGCTTGAGGTTTACTCGCGTTTTTGGGCCTTTTGAAGCGTTGTGACACCACGGAGTGTCGTAACCTTATTTCACGTGCATGATAAGGTTAATAACATTATGAGATGTGAAATTAAGGTTAAAACTATAGGATATGGAGGTTAATAGCTTTTCCGGGGCGTTTTGGCCGTTTAGGGGTTTTGGGCCTTCCCGAAGTTTGGGCCTTGGTGGGCTTTGGTGGGATGGAGTAGGTCTCCGTAACGGACTAGGATTGGGTGTGGGGCTGGTAAAAGGGCTCCCCACCAGCCTTTGGGCGTGCTCCCCTGCCCTTGGGCGCCCCACCTCCCTCCAAGCCCTAGCCGCCACCCCCACCTTCCCCTCTCCCTTCCTTGCGCCTCCACCACCCCCAATGCTCCCCATTGCTCCCTATTGCACACCACCTCTCCTCCACCCCCTTGCTGCCCTAGGGTGGCCTCCCCACCCCTGCATCCTCATGGATCCATCCGAGGAGCGAGGAGCGAGGAGCGAGGAACGAGGAGCGAGGAGCGAGGAGCGAGGAGATCGATTGGAGTTTTCGTTCGTCGGGCAAAGGTATGATCATGGGGATCCTTGGAATTGATCTAGGTACTGTTCTTAGGGTGATTATCAAGTTTTTAGATCAATTGGTGGTGCTGGATTGGAGTAATTTGGGTTAGATCTAGACGTCGCCACGTTTCTGTTTTGGGACAGCATGAGCAGTCGACCTAGGGTTCCTATTTTCGCCAATTTAGATTTCGAATCTGACTGTACGGCCTTTTAAGAAGTTGTACATAATTTTATTATCTTTCCGTGCATATAAAGAACGTTAAATTCCGCCCAGCCATTTGAAAGTTATGACTGTTTTACCGAGCGTATTAAAATCTGTGACGCGATTGGAACAGATCTCGGTAATCTGTAGATTAGACGACTTTAGAGTCCGAATCAGTCTTTCCATATACCTAGAGAAAGTTGGGAAATTTCCTAAGCTACGCGAGGATGTACTCGTTTAATTGATTCGGAGTCCCAGAACTCAAGTTATGCTTTTTGCAAGGCTGCTGTCCCGTCGGGACAGAACCTCTGTTTTTAGGTTTTGCGAGTAGTGGGCAATGTCGGGTTAGGTGGGGTTTTGCGTACTGTTTTGTGGGTATGATTGTGAGTGTGTGATGCCTATGTGCAGGTGGTGTGACACCGGGAGTGCCCTCGACTTCCCACAAATCCGTCGCCATGATTGAGGCAAGTGTGTTGTAATGTATAAGCAGAATCGTAGGTTGCTTGTGGAGATTAGATGAAAGATTGAATACTTGCTATGATCACTTGCCATGCTTGCTGTTTTCCAATGATATATTGAGTATGATTATCATGATATGATGCTATGTGTCTATACTTATCATGATTCGATGCCATGCGTTTATGTGTACTATGACATGATGCCATATGTTTATGTACAAATGAGATATGATAATTGGCATAGTTGCATGCATGTCATGAGATGGGGCGGCGGTGAGAAAGTCATAACTAGTCCGGGGAAGGTCGGTGAGAAAGTTATGACTAGTCCGGAACGCCATTGAGTAAGACCTACATCGTGATTCCATCCACGTGGTGAATGGAAGCGAGGAGTAGGCACCCTCCATCTTCGGGATGGAAGCGGGAAAAGGGTGCACGCCGACGGGTGTGTAATCAACCATACCGGTATGAGATTCCAAGGAGACATGAGCATTGCATTACATCGCATACATATTGATGATGACAATGTTAAGTGTTTATGAATAAGATGATTTACATGATGGGAGATGTTATTGCCATGTTGTTGTTCTTGTTGTCCATTGCAATATGCTTGCTGAGTTTCGAACTCACGCTTGTGTTTTCTTGTTGTTTTAGGTACCATGAGATCGGCATGCGGGGAAGGGAAATAGTCACACGCCCACACGTAGCTTCACCTTAATGATTCCACAAGTCATTCTATTAGTTTGATAATAAATTGCATGTGATGATCATTGCTTTAGTGTTTAGCTTTACTATTTGAGAGCTTATTTGTTCTTTTGACACTTGGAGACATTAAGTGCTTGATGTTAGTCTTATATTGTCGTTAAGACTCTATTTATTGCTGTTTTAGATGTCTCTCATATTGCCTTATAATGCTATACTGTTGTTGCTCCTTAAATCCATGTTAAAACAAAGGAGGTGCTGCCGAAATCTCGGTTTTTAGCCTATGCACCTTTGCTGGAATTTTATGTTAAATGTGGTATTTAGATGTTGTTTAGCTTATGTTTGGTAAATGCCGGGGTGTTACAGTTGGTATCAGAGCCAGGTTGTAGGTCCTTGGAATGTGTATTTTTAGTGTCATGCTATAGGGTACAACTAAAATGTGATGTGGAATAACTTAGAAACATGGCTTAGGTTTTTACTAAAATTTTGTCATAGGATAGCAACATTAAAACTTGCAAAAGTGGTATAACTAATCTAAAATTTGACACACATGGATGCACAGTAGGAAGGGTATGGGTATCGTTGTTTACGCTTAAATGTTGTATTTAAGCCTTGTTGCTAAATGCTATATTTGATATAGTACGTTGCTATGTCTATGAGATAAATGATTGAATTATTCCTGTTGTGGTGGTAAAAGTGGGGTTTTGGTGCCGAAGGGTTTCGGCCACCTCTCTTATTTCATAGTAAGGGTGAGGTTTGACGGTGTGGCCGGTTAGCGCCACCACCGAAGAACTATTGACCCCTGTAGGAGAAGAGTGCTTATCCTTTCTGTCGTTGATCGGGTAGTTGACCGGAGTCAAATAGAAGAGTTAATGGTGGTTTCCTTCAGATGTTCTTTGCCGCTCGACGGTCGGTGTTCTTTGCTTTTCTTGGCTTTAGTAGATTTGAATCAAATGAAAAGTGTTGGGTTTTCAAGGATCGTTCCGTATGCGGTGTGTGGTTTTGTCTTACTTGGTTGAAGACGAAGAAGAGGAGACTAGTGTTGAGCTTCTTTTGGTCGCATTTCCAGTTTTGATGCCTGTTGATTGCATTATGGGGAACAAGCATTCAATTTATCCTGTGTTTGTCTTTCTCTAAGGTTAAAGGAGTTATTATGAGTTGTGCCGGACACAATTGTCGGTGGCTGAAGTTATGGCTTTGTAGTAGTACATCGTGTTTGATTTCGTTATTTTACTGGTTTAAGAAATCATCTTTGAAAAACTCTTCTTGTTTCGTGAAAGATTGGGGTTTGGTGCTAAGGTTTTATTTGCAAATGTTTATTTGATCGGTTGGTTCCCTCCAGTGGGAGTCTTGGAGATTGAAAAGTGTTTTGGAGAATTCCTTTGCATGACCAAGTTTGGGTTTGTCTCATTACAATTTTGAGAGTCAAGTTTCCTTATGAATTTGGGGTGAGTTTTAAAACTAAAATGTTGCAAATAAAGAAAGTAGTCTTTTGACTGAAATCGTTTGTCCCTAGTAAGAATTGATGTTTAAGCATGTTATGTAGTAGGTAACAATGTGATTAATATCTCTAGCTTGTGAATAAATAGACTACTAGTGTTGTAGTTTACTCTTAGCGAGATTGATTGAATGCGTTAATGTACATGCTTGGAATCTGTTGCTTTGTCATAAAAGTACTTATGACCCCGATCATGTTTAAAAGTTTTAAACCGGATGCATAGTTAACACATTAAGATGATGTAGACTGTTGTTACCGTTGAAGAAACTTTCTTTGGTTGTTTAAAGATGTTCTAATTTAATGGAGTAGTAGAGGAATTTAATTGTGTTGCCTAGTGACTTTAATTTGGAAGTTGATAAGATTTGCTATTTACGTTGTTGCAAACTACTAGTATATTTGGGAAGTATGCAGTTGTGTCCCTTCAATGCTAGTTTGATATCAATTGAGAAGACATAAGATTATTTGTTAATGAGGTTGTTAAGAACATTGTGCTAATCTAGTTTATTAAATCCAATTTAATAGTTGGAGTATGTTGTGTGGTGGAAGTTTTGTTATAACCAATGTATAGGGTAGCTACAAGCAATGTTGTTGATTAATGATTATGCAAATAATTGATATTGATGCTTTGGTAGTGTGGTTAACCGTTGAAATCTATTGATCCAATAGAAGAAAAAGGTGTAAAATTGGGGTATTTTGTCAAGTACATGTTGTGATGGGATGAACAATGGATAATAATCATGATGCAAGATTTTAATCTTAATGATTGCATATCTTAGAATCCTATTTGCGAAATTTTATCTTGTAGAGATATTACTTAATTGTTGAAATCATTTTATAGATTGAACAAGTTTCATTTGTCAAAATTTTGATATAAGGTTGGTATATAACTGATACGTTGATCATGCTTAAGAATCTGTGAAGTCGCTTGTTAACTGAATAAGTTTCGATTGTCGAGACGTTTACATATAGGTGGTATGAAATTTATATGTTGATCTTGCTGAAAGATTTGTGGAAGTACTATGTTTCAAATTTAGAATAAGATGTATTATGATTCGGTGAGCCGTGGGGATCATGTCATTATAGTCTTGGTTGGGTGCCTTTTGATAAGCATCATAAACCCTTATTAAAAATGTTGGGAATGGTAACTAGAGGAAGAATTTGTTGTGAAACTTTCGGTTGAATTGTGTTGGGGCTCCTCAGATAGTAAATAGTGATTATTGAAGTCTTTAATGGAAAGCGTAGTGGAGTACTAGAGATGGTTCCTTTCATGCTAAGTCGTTGTCTAAAAAACCTTTGAAAGCTGGTTTGGTTGTTTGCCATCTCGGTTGAATGCTTTCGGTTGAGGTGCTCCTTATGTTGAGTTTTGAGTTTCCCCAAAACTCGTAGTGGTTGGTGTCGACCTTTGGTTTTGGCGAATTTGTTTAGTTCGTGTTGTGAGTTTGAGTTTACATCCAAAGTTTTTGAGTGGATCGCGCCCTTCGCGTTCACACCGATTTATCTTTGGAATTAATTTTAAAAGGAAGCAGATGGTCATAAAGGGTTGTGTTGGAAACTTTTGAGTTAAGCCCTTGATGTGTAACTCTATTTGACTAGAGTTGAGTCATTTGGAAAATGTGTCGGTGTGCGGGTGTTTTACAAGTCTGAATTTTTATGAATGTTTCATAAGTGAATTTGGTTAGTGAAGAGTTTTCTTTTGGATTGAGTTTCCCTCTCTTTTGATAAAAATTTATGGCGCTTGTGTCTGCGGATGTTTGATTTTGGAGTCGATGTTCTGTTCCAAAGGGTTGAGTTTGATTTTGCGAGGTGTTGCAAAGCTAGTGTTAAATCGAAGATGGGTTTTCACACGATGTGGTTTTGTTGATTAACGATGTTGCCGCCATAGTTTATATGAATTAGCGCAACTCTCGATGTTATTCGAGATTTATTCATATGATACCGAGGCGTAAGTCATCATGTGAATGACTATTCGGTAGTGTGGTTACATGATGAGGGAATGGTGAAAAGTAAACATGACATCGCTTTTACATGTTAAATGATAAAAGAGTCATTGAGCCAGGTCGGTGAGAAAGTCATATATGGAGATATGACTAATCCGGAGTGCTCCTGAAGAGTGTGCATTTATGTCATGAAACGAGATTTCCCTTGCTTTCTAGTATGAAAAGAAGCAATGAACAATTTCTCGTATGTTGGTTGTGATGTAGGGATTTATGCTTCCTTTGTGTTTTGGCTTGAATGTTGCCGAATTCTTTCCAAAATGGTTGTTAACGCTTTGGGTTTGAGTTGTTGTGTGTACACTTGGGCTTGATAGCTAAGTGTTTTTGTGTGAGGGCGAGACCCTCTTAAGAAAGGAACCAATTGTGGTTTGGTAAGGTTTTCGATCCTAGCTTGGGCTAGGTGTCGAACCTTAGTGGTATAAGGGTGGTTTGTGATGGAGGTTGATGATGTATGGGTTTAACCTTTACTAAGAGTAGCGATGGGTGGAAGTGAAGTTGACTGTAGATCGGTAATAATTGCCTGTCGTGAGCGATTGTCTTCACTAGTTGTTTTTGGGTTTGAGTCTTGCCTGGGAAAGGATGGAATAAAATGTTAGTATGAGCGTGTATCGGAAGGGCTAGTGTGCCTTAATGAGTTATTCCCCTCGATGGAAACTTTCGGGAATGAAGAGAGGTCGTTAAAGGAATTGTGACTTCCTTTGATTATGTCATGTTGAGTTTATTGCAGTGTGTAGTCAGGTAGGTTGTGATAGAAGTGTGAGGTGTTTGTCATGAGGATTCGAGCGTTTTGGGTTGTTGAAGCCCTTCGAGGTTGAAACGCAGATTCTGTTTTGGATTTGAATTGAAAGTCGAACTGTGAGCGGTTGCCCTTAGTTGAGCTAGATCAACACTTTTTCTTTAAGTGTTGGTTTTGGGAACTCGTTTGTCGTTTGTTTCCGGTTCTAGTCGTTGTGCGAATGTTTTGTGCTGCAGAGAAGCCTTTTGTCCCTTGGGGACTTTGTTGTTGTTTTTGGCGTCCTTCGGATTCGAGGTCGAATCCTGTTGAAGGGGGGAAGAATGTGACATTATAGAAGGTGAAATTAGAGAATAAAACCTTTCGGCTTGAGGTTTACTCGCGTTTTTGGGCCTTTTGAAGCGTTGTGACACCACGGAGTGTCGTAACCTTATTTCACGTGCATGATAAGGTTAATAACATTATGAGATGTGGAATTAAGGTTAAAACTATAGGATATGGAGGTTAATAGCTTTTCCGGGGCGTTTTCGGTAGGGATGTGATCGGATCGGATACGGTCGAATATCGTCCTATTCATATCCGTATCCGTATTTTTTATCGAATACAGAATCGAATATGAATAGTATCGAATACAGAATCGAATACGAATTATACAGGATAATATCGGTTACGAATACAGATCGAATACGGATCGGAATCAACATGGATACGAATAATATTAGTCGGATATTTTAAAATCCAATTTCAGTTTTTTTCCAAAATCGGTCCAAATTTAAATTCAAAATTCCAAAAGAAATATATTTGTATGTCTTTTTTTGCCTTTTTATCCCTAGCTTGTCATACATGTGACTCTGTGAGTAGCAATGTACCCCATTGCAATAATTGAACCAAATTATTTGCAGCTGGCATATGTTGCTGAATCCTAAATAGCCCTCCTGAAATACCACTTGCCAATTTCTGTACCACCTTTACCCAAATATCTCCAAATTAGCATCTAGCACACATGAACACATTATATCTTGTCATCCAATGCAGACCCCAGTCTACAATGATGAAACATGTTAAATTGTTAATGTGTTATTCTGAAACGTGTTATTCGGATAGTATCCGTATGTCATATTCGGATATTATCCAAACAAAAACTCGGATATTCCGTATCCATCGGATAATCAGTGTTCCATATCCGTATCCGTATCCATGTAAATTATCTGTATCCATATCCTTATCCGAGAATTCAACTGGATATCTGTGAAACTATCCAAATCATCATCCAAATCAATTCGGTCGGTCGGTCGGTCAGAAAATATTTGTACCAGTTCCATCCCTAGTTTTCGGGCCGTTTCCGGGGTTTTGGGCCTTCCCGGGGGAGTTTGGGCCTTGGTGGGCTTTGGTGGGATGGAGTAGGTCTCCGTAACGGACTAGGATTGGGTGTGGGGGCTGGTAAAAGGGCTCCCCACCAGCCTTTTGGGCGTGCTCCCCCTGCCCTTGGGCGCCCCCACCTCTCCCTCCAAGCCCTAGCCGCCACCCCCCACCTTCCCCTCTCCCTTCCTTGCGCCTCCACCTCCCCCATTGCTCTCCATTGCTCCCTATTGCACACCACCTTTCCTCCACCCCCTTGCTGCCCTAGGGTGGCCTCCCCACCCCTGCATCCTCATGGATCCATCCGAGGAGCGAGGAGCGAGGAGCGAGGAACGAGGAGCGAGGAGCGAGGAGCGAGGAGATCGATTGGAGTTTTCGTTCGTCGGGCAAAGGTATGATCATGGGGATCCTTGGAATTGATCTAGGTACTGTTCTTAGGGTGATTATCAAGTTTTTAGATCAATTGGTGGTGCTAGATTGGAGTAATTTGGGTTAGATCTAGACGTCGCCACGTTTCTGTTTTGGGACAGCATGAGCAGTCGACCTAGGGTTCCTATTTTCGCCAATTTAGATTTCGAATCTGACTGTACGGACTTTTAAGAAGTTGTAGATAATTTTATTATCTTTCCGTGCATATAAAGAACGTTAAATTCCGCCCAGCCATTTGAAAGTTATGACTGTTTTACCGAGCGTATTAAAATCTGTGACGCGATTGGAACAGATCTCGGTAATCTGTAGATTAGACGACTTTAGAGTCCAAATCAGTCTTTCCATATACCTAGAAAAAGTTGGGAAATTTCCTAAGCTACGCGAGGATGTACTCATTTAATTGATTCGGAGTCCCAGAACTCAAGTTATGCTTTTTGCAAGGCTGCTGTCCCGTCGGGACAGAACCTCTGTTTTTAGGTTTTGCGAGTAGTGGACAATGTCGGGTTAGATGGGGTTTTAAGTACTGTTTTGTGGGTATGATTGTGAGTGTGTGATGCCTATGTGCAGGTGGTGTGACACCGGGAGTGCCCTCGACTTCCCACAAATCCGTCGCCCGCGGTTGAGGCAAGTGTGTTGTAATGTATAGCGGAATCGTAGGTTGCTTGTGGAGATTAGATGAAAGATTGAATACTTGCTATGATCACTTGCCATGCTTGCTGTTTTCCAATGATATATTGAGTATGATTATCATGATATGATGCTATGTGTCTATACTTATCATGATTCGATGCCATGCGTTTATGTGTACTATGACATGATGCCATATGTTTATGTACAAATGAGATATGATAATTGGCATAGTTGCATGCATGTCATGAGATGGGGCGAGGGCGGTGAGAAAGTCATAACTAGTCCGGGGAAGGTCGGTGAGAAAGTTATGACTAGTCCGGAACGCCATTGAGTAAGACCTACATCGTGATTCCATCCACGTGGTGAATGGAAGCGAGGAGTAGGCACCCTCCATCTTCGGGATGGAAGGGGGAAAAGGGTGCACGCCGACGGGTGTGTACTCAACCATACCGGTATGAGATTCCAAGGAGACATGAGCATTGCATTACATCGCATACATATTGATGATGATAATGTTAAGTGTTTATGAATAAGATGATTTACATGATGGGAGATGTTATTGCCATGTTGTTGTTCTTGTTGTCCATTGCAATATGCTTGCTGAGTTTCGAACTCACGCTTGTGTTTTCTTGTTGTTTTAGGTACCATGAGATCGGCATGCGGGGAAGGGAAATAGTCACACGCCCACACGTAGCTTCACCTTAATGATTCTACAAGTCATTCTATTAGTTTGATAATAAATTGCATGTGATGATCATTGCTTTAGTGTTTAGCTTTACTATTTGAGAGCTTATTTGTTCTTTTGACACTTGGAGACATTAAGTGCTTGATGTTAGTCTTATATTGTCGTTAAGACTCTATTTATTGCTGTTTTAGATGTCTCTCATATTGCCTTATAATGCTATACTGTTGTTGCTCCTTAAATCCATGTTAAAACAAAGGAGGTGCTGCCGAAATCTCGGTTTTTAGCCTATGCACCTTTGCTGGAATTTTATGTTAAATGTGGTATTTAGATGTTGTTTAGCTTATGTTTGGTAGCACTCAGGCATATTAAATGCCGGGGTGTTACAACAAACCCAAACTTGGTCATGCAAAGGAATTCTCCAAAACACTTTTCAATCTCCAAGACTCCCACTAGAGGGAACCAACCGATCAAATAAACCTTTGCAAATAAAACCTTAGCACCAAACCCCAAATCTTTCACGAAACAAGAAGGGTTTTTCAAAGATGATTTCTTAAACCAGTAAAATAACGAAATCAAACACCACGTACTACTACAAAGCCACAGAACTTCAGCCCTGACAGCCAGGTCTGGCACAACTCTGCAATAACTCCTTTAACCTCAGAGAAAGACAAACACAGGGATAAATTGAATGCTTGTTCCCCATAATGCAATCAATAGGCATCAAAACTGGAAAGGTGCCCAAAAGAAGCGCAACACTAGTCTCCTCTTCTTCGTCTTCAACCAAGGAAGACAAAACCACACACCGCATACGGAACGATCCGCGAAAACCCAACACTTTTCATTTGATTCAAATCTACTAAAGCCAAGAAAAGCAACGAACACCGACCGTCAGAACGGCAAAGAACATACGAAGGAAACCACCATTAACTCTTCTATTTGACTCCAATCAACTACCCGATCAACGATAGAAAGGATAAGCACTCTTCTCCTACAGGGGTTAATAGTTCTTCGGTGGTGGCGCTAACCGGCCACACCGTCAAACCTCACCCTTACTATGAAATAAGAGAGGAGGCCGAAACCCTTCGGCACCAAAACCCCACTTTTACCACCACAACAGGAATAATTCAATCATTTATCTCATAGACATAACAACGTACTATATCAAATATAGCATTTAGCAATAAGGCTTAAATACAACATTTAAGCGTAAACAACGATACCCATACTCTTCCTACTGTGCATCCATGTGTGTCAAATTTTAGATTAGTTATACCACATTTGCAAGTTTTAATGTTGCTATCCAATGACAAAATTTTAGTAAAAACCTAAGCCATGTTTCTAAGTTATTCCACGTCACATTTTAGTTGTACCCTATAGCATGACACTAAAAATACACATTCCAAGGACCTACAGCCCGCTCTGATACCAACTGTAACACCCCGGCATTTAATATGCCTGAATGCTACCAAACATAAGCTAAACAACATCTAAATACCACATTTAACATAAAATTCCAGCAAAGGCGCATATGCTAAAAACCGAGATTTCGGCAGCATCTCCTTTGTTTTAACATGAATTGAAGGAGCAACAACAGTATAACAATATAAGGCAATATGAGAGACATCTAAAACAACAATAATTAGAGTCTTAACAACAATATAAGACTATCATCAAGCACTTAATGTCTCCAAGTGTCAAACGAACAATAAAACTCTCATAAAGCAAAGCTAAGCCTTAAATCAATGAGCATCACACGCAATTTATTATCAAACTAATAGAATGACTTGTGGAATCAATATGGTGAAGCTACGTGTGGGCGTGTGACTATTTCCCTTCCCCGCATGCTGTTCTCATGGTACCTAAAACAACAAGGAAACACAAGCGTGAGTTCGAAACTCAGCAAGCATATTGCAATGGACAACAAGAACAATATCATGGCAATAACATCTCCCATCATGTATATCATCTCATTCATGAACACTTAACAATATCATCATCATTATGTATGCAATGTAATGCAATGCTCATGTCTCCTTGGAAACTCATACCGGTATGGTTGAGTACACACCCGTCGGTGTGCACCCTCTCCCCCCTTCCATCCCGAAGATGGAGGGTGCCTACTCCTCGCTTCCAAACACCACGTGGATGGAATCACGATGTAGGACTTACTCAATGGCTCTCCGGATTAGTCATATCTTTCTCACAGACCTTCCCGGATTAGTTATGACTTTCTCACCGCCCGGGCCATTTAACATGTCATGTATGCAATTATGCCAACATCATATTTAACTCACATATTAACACATGGCATCATAACATACTAAACATGCTCATCATATCATTGTCAATCATTAAAGCATGGCAAGTGATCATATATCATGTAGTCAATCTCATCAATTCTCAACAAGCAACCTACAAGTCGCTATCCATTACAACACACTTGCCTCCACCACGGGCAACGGATTGGCGGGAAGTAGAAGGCACTCCCGGGGTCGCACCACCTGCACATAGGCATCACACACTCACAATCATGTCCACAAAACAGTACGCAAACCCTCATCTACGCCAACATTGCCAACTACTCACAAAACCTAAAAACAGAGGTTCTGTCCCGTCGGGATAGCAGCCTTGCAAAAGGCATAACTTGAGTTCTAGGACTCCGAATCAATTAAACGAGTACATCCTCACGTATCTTAGGAAATTTCCCAACTTTCCCTAGGTATAAGGAAAGACTGATTCGGACTCTAAAGTTATTTAATCTACCGATTACCGTGATCTGTTCCAATTACGTCACAGATTTTAACACGCTCGGTAAAACAGCCATAACTTTCAAACGGCTGGGCGGAATTTAACTTTCTTTATACCCACTGAAAGGTATTGAAATTTTCTACAACTTCTTCAACATCCGTACGACAAGATTCGGAATCTAAATTGACGAAAACGCAAACCCTAGTTCGACTGGTCATGCTGTCCCAAAATAGAAACGTGGCAACTTCTAGATCTAATCCAATATACTCAAATCCAGCACCACCAATTGATCTAAAAACTTGATAAACACCCTTAAAACAGTACCTATATCAATCTCAAGGTTTCCCATGGTCATACCTTTGCCCGACGCACGAAAACTCCAATAGATCTCCTCGCTCATTGCTCCTCGCTCCTCGCACCTCGCTCCTCGCTCCTCGGATGGATCCATGAGGATGCAGGGGTGGGGAGGCCACCCTAGGGCAGCAAGGGGGTGTCGGGACCCCGAATTTGCAAATCCGGACCCTCTGTGTATTCAGCACTAGTCCAGGAACGCGCTAGTGCACACAGTCTTTAACATCGGTAAATATCACAATCATACCAATCGATATTATCAAAGTACTTTATTTAAATAACCAAACTGGTTACTCGACCTTATGGTCAAGTTACAAATGTATGCCTCGCAAGGCGAAACTTATTAAAAGAGAAATAATAGCAGCGGAAAAATCAAATAACTTCGTGGCGCCATCCAGTATACCACAGGCAACTGACCGGCTCGCTTCCTAAGTAGACGGATCCTCTTGGAGTTCCTCCTCCAAAGTCGGGCGTAGTCTCCTCTTCAACCGATGTTGTGTTGAGGCAAGGGTGAGTACTTGGTACTCGACAAGTCATGCAATGTAATGCAAGCTAATATACTATATGCATGGCTTGGTACAAAGGAATAGCTCAAGGTATATTTGCGATAAACAACATTTGACAAGTAATATAAGTAGATTCAAAGCGAGAAATAAGTAAAGCATAAATAACTTTTCAAGAAGTTTAGTAAACATTTCCCCATCCTAAACCACTTTTCCATCATCTTCATTATCAAACCAACCCAACCTTTCAAACCAAATTATTTTTGAGAAAGTCTAACCCTTGATCAGTAATTCCCGAGCGATGTCCAATACCGCGGACACGGCTATTCGAATAGATTCTATACTCTGCAGAGGTTATGCACTTTACCCACAAGATACAGTCAAACACCACAAAGGCGAGTTCCCGTAACAAAGTCTTTCTAAACTTCTAACAATACAAGTGGTCCTCCCTGTTATTGCGCACTAACCCTTCCCTTAGCTAAGGCGAAGTCTAGGCCAATCAACCGTTAGATGGGTACTGGCCTCGGCCCGATGACGCTCCCCGCACAACTTACACAAAGGGTGTAGTTGACCTCCTGAGGCCCCACAGTGCGTTATTAGCGACTTAGTCAACTAGGTCCGTCCCATTACTGCACATGTGGTTGCACGTTAGACCCAGTTCAAAGGCTTGCAAGGTTAAGTCCTTAGGGTGACCAGGCAAGACTACCCAAAACCAAAACAACACTCCCAATGCCACAACTGGCCCACTGATTACTCTTTGCCACATGCCCCTGGCCGAAATCGTTTATCAAACCCCGCTTGATTACCATGCACCACGTGCCATCAACATCACATGATACTTTTCCAAAACAGGTTCAATATATCATTAAGTCAATATTAACATTTGATTATCCAAAATCATGTTATGAGCACGAAAGGTGTCTAAGCAAAGATACTACAACGGTCTAAACCCAGGTTGGCAATTTAATAATGTCCAACTAGTAATCCACAACTAGGGTGACAAGGGTCATGGCACATACTTAAATAATCAAGGTGTCATACAAAGAAATTGGTACTTATCTAACCCCCATGTTTAAACCAAGTATTTTTCTAATTGAACTAGCATGCAATAGTTTAAATCAAAATAGATTTCGAAATAGGATCAACATGGTCAAAGCACAACTTGCCTTCAAAAAGTACTTGCTCTTGGTCTTGAGTTGGATCCTGAGTCAATACTTCTCCTTCGAATCCTTCCGGCACTTCAACGTCTACTCGTAAAGCGTGCAAATAGCAAATACACGAATAAACAATAGGCAAAAAGTGTCCAAACATCCAAATAAAATCCATAAACAGAAAGAACATAATTTTATGGATTTTTAGAAACCGAATAAATCAAATTTGGAGTTAAGACGCAAAAGTTATGATTATTTAAAGTTTAAATAATCATTTAAATAATTTTGCAGAGAAAAACTTTAGTCCAAAAATTAAATAAAATTTATATTTAAGTAGATCTCATTTTTATACAAATTTAGAAATTTGAATCACTCAAATCGGAGTTGAAACGCAAAAGTTATAAGCGTTTGAAGTTTGAATCTAAATTTGAATCAATATTTCGAATTAATAAATCATTTCTTTTTCGGAAATTAATTATTGCGTCATCATGGACACGTGGCAGCCTCTGATTGGTTGGTCGACGCCACCGGTCCATGGACTTGGTCCACGCTGGCTTGGGTCCACTGCGTGGACTCGGTCCACGACTCTACGTGTCGCTGACATGTGGGACCACTGATGACGTCATGGGTGACGTCAGCGCTTGGCTGGGTCAGCCACTGACATGCGGGCCCTCTGACACGCGGGCCCCGCGTGTCAGCGTCACACGCACCAGTAGCGTGGGCGGCGCCGACGCGTCGGTCCAACTTCCCGACACGTGGCGCCAATCTCGACCGCTGATTTGAAATTCAACGGCGCGATTAGATCCAGGGTTAACGCGTTGAATCTACTCGATGATCGTGGGCGTTCGATCTAGATCGGACGGTCCGGATCTAATCCTATAATAATCACCACTACGGCGCGTGGCGATTGTGAACCGCTGATCTTGATCCAACGGTCCGGATCTAATCGGGTTTGGAACACGTGAACTCACCTCAACCGCACGATCAAGATCGGACGGTCCACAAGCTTCGCGAGGGCGATGGCGACGCCGCGAGCTGCAGCCACCGGAGACGGAGACGACGACGATCCCGACGGCGCCCGGTCATTCCGGCGAAGTGAGTGGTCTCTTCGGTGCGCTGGCCGGGGTTCGGTTCAGCTCCTTCGGCGGAAGACAACGGACGGCGAGGCGAAAGCAAAAACGCGGCGGTCACCTCCTCCAACTACGGCGAGCTCGCACGGCAAACGGCGGCGCTCGGGTGAGATGGCTCGGGAAAGCAGTGCGCAAGGATGAGGGCAACCTCGGGCGTGACCAGGGCTTTAAATAGCCTCGGCGTCGTGTCGAGGCGAAAACCTAATTCTACACTGCGGCGGGCGCTGCGGCGTAGTCCGGCTCGGACTAGGCGGAGACGATGACGCTCAGCCATCCACGTGGCACAATCAACGGCCACGATCGCGTGGAAGCGATCGGATCCGGGCCGGATACGGCTCGAACCGTGCAGTGGATCTCGGTGGTTGGATCTTGATCCAACGGTTGGGATTGATTAGGGTTTTGAGCTGGTTTGATCGAATCAATCGGCTCGGTCGGACTCGAGTCCGACTTCGGTCGGATGAAACGATGCTCGATCCGAGTTGAATTTCCAGCGATTTAATATTTAAAATAATTCCCGATAATTCATTTAATTCATTAAAAATAGCAAATGACTCAAAAATTCGAGAAAAATTCGAAAATACTTTGGATCATTTTGGACTCAAATAAAATATTTCCAACAAAATTTTATTTGAAAAATTAAATTCTTTAATTATTTCAAAATGGAATAAATTCAAATAAATTCCAAATAAATCCAAATAAATTCAGAAAATTCCAAAATTCACCAAAGTGCCAAATCACACATGAATTTAAGAAAAGCAAAATTTTGGGGTGTTACAAACCTCCCCTTAATAGAATCTCGTCCCCGAGATTCGTGGCTTACTAAAGGAATAGGTTTGGAAACTCTTTCTTCAAATCCTCTTCAGCTCCCAAGTCGCTTCGCTCTCTGCATGGTTGCTCCAATCGAACTCTCTGAAGCGGTTTGACTTATTTCTAGTTTCTCGATCCATTGTGTCTAGAATCCTCACGGGATGCTCCTTATAAGTCAAATCCTCTTGCAACTCAATTGACTCTAGCGGTGTGCTCCTCAGAACTCGGAGACACTTCTTCAACTGGGACACATGGAATACATCATGCACTCCTCGCCAACGATCGTGGCAACTCCAGCTGGTAAGCAACTTCGCCTCTGCGACTCAAAATCTTAAATGGTCCAACATAACGGGGTGCGAGTTTCCCTCTGGCATGGAACCTCTTAACTCCCCTGAGAGGCGTAACTCTGAGGTAAACAAAGTCTTCTGGTTCAAAACTCAAGTCTCGGCGACGATTGTCAGCATAACTCTTTTGTCGAGATTGGGCTATCTTCAACCTTTCCCTAATCATAGCGATCTGCTCTTCAGCCTCTTGAAGAATATCAGGCCCAAAGATACGGCGCCACGGTCTCATTCCAATTCAATGGCGTCCGACAGGTCGACCATACAAAGGCCTCAAAAGGTGACATCTGTAAACTAGCCTGATAACTATTGTTGTAACTGAACTCGGCATACGGTAAACTCTTATCCCAAGAAGTAGCATAAGCTAATGCACAAGCTCTCAACATATCCTCCAGAATCTGGTTGACTCTTTCGGTCTGTCCATCCGTCTGCATGGATGATAAGTCATCTTGAAGTTCAAACGGGTTCCCATGGCTTCATGCAACTTATTCCAAAACCTTGAGGTAAATTGGGTACCTCTGTCCGATACAATCCTCTTTGGCACTCGTGCAAGCAGACAATCCTGATCATGTACAATTCGCTTAATTTATCTCCCGAGTAAGTGGTCTTCACGGGGATAAAATGGGCTACTTTAGTCAAGCGATCCACTATAACCCATATGGAGTCATAACCTCCTTGAGTCTTGACAAACCGTAATGAAATCCATTCCGATTTCCTCCCACTTCCACTCGGGTATTTTCAGCGGTTGTAGCAATCCTGCTGGTCTCGATGCATTGCCTTGACTCTCGGCATACGTCGCACAATGCAACATGCTCGGCAACTTCACGTTTCATACTCGGCCACCAGAATCTCTCCTTCAGATCCTGATACATCTTGGCGCTTCCAGGATGAATTGAGTACTTGGAGTCATGGGCTTCTTCCAGAATCAGTTGCTTTAACTCCTTCTTGTTTGGCACACAAATGCGATCCTTCATCCACAACGTGCCTTGCTCATCCAACTTGAAGTCCTCTGCCTTGCCTTCCTCCTTGATGGACTTAATCCTGCGGATCTTGTCATCATTCTTCGGTCCTTCTCGGATCTGATCCTCTAGGGTAGGCTTTACTTCTAATGCGGCCAAGAATCCGCTAGGTACTACCTCAATCTTCATTTTCTGGAAATCCTCACATAACTCATCCTGACTTGTGGCTAGCAACGTACCCACGGTATGGCTTTTCCGACTCAGGGCATCGGCTACTACGTTGGCCTTCCCGGGATGGTAATGGATTCCAACATTATAGTCTTTGATCAACTCTAACCATCTCCTCTGCCTCATATTCAGATCCGACTCGTGAATATGTATTTAAGGCTCTTATGATCCGTATACACTTCACATCTGTTTCCAATCGATAATGACGCCATATCTTCAAGGCATGCACTACGGCCTAACTCTAGGTCATGTGTCGGATAATTTTCCTCATGCGGCCTCAATCGCCTTGATGCATAGTTTAATTTACCTTTCCATTCTCGTGACAAGACACATCCAAGTCCTTGGCGCGATGCGTCACAATAAATATCGAAGCTTTGAGCAACATCCGGTAGAACTAACACCGGTCTTGATGTCAATCGCTTCTTCAGCTCCTGAAATCCTTTCTCACATTCTCAAGCGCCCATGCAAACTTCTTTTCCTTCTTCAAAGAGCTATGCGTAAGAGGTTTCGCAATTGTCGAGAAGCCTTCGATGAAACGGCGGTAGTATCCTGCCATTCCAAGGAAACTCAGAATGGGTCACGCCTTGGCTGCTCCCAATGTAACACGCCTTCTACTTTGCTTGGATCTACTGGCGACTCCTTCATGCGGTCATTACATGTCCAAGAAACTCCACCTTGTCCTTCCAAAAATCACACTTATCGAACTTGGCGAAAAGTTGCTGTTCCTCGGCTTTTCCAAAACTCGCCTTAAGTGTTCGGCATGTTCACTCTCTGCCTTGGAGTAGATTAGGATATCGTCTATGAATACGACGACAAACTTGTCCAAATATTCCATGAACACCTTATTCATCATATTCATGAAATAAATTTGGCGCATTAAATCGTCCCAAAGGACATAACCGTAAACTCGTAATGTCCATATCTTGACGAGAATGCGATCTTGAATATCTTCCGATCGGATCTTCAATCGATGGTATCCCGATCTCGAGATCAATCTTGGAGAAAACTCCGGCTCCTCTCAACTGATCGAACAAATCATCAATCCTGGTAGCGGATACTTATTCTTCACGGTGACTTCATTGAGTGCACGGTAGTCAATGCACATCCCGAAACTCCCGTCCTTCTTCTTGACAAACAAAACTGTGCTCCCCACGGCGACTAACTTGGTCTCGATAAATCCTTTCTCCATTAACTCTTCTAGCTGTTTCTTCATTTCTACCAACTCCTCGGTGGACATCCGATAGGGTCTCTTTGCTATCGGTCTTTGTGCAACAAGCTCTATCACAAACTCTATGTCCTCGTCTGGCGGCATACTGTAGATCTTCTGGAAAAACATCCGGGTACTCATTCACTCTGGGACATCCTCTATGCCGATTGCCTTGGTACTGTTAACCATCAATCGGCCCATCTCTAATCGCGTGGCTTGAAATTCCACTTTCTTCCCACACGGGCTCTCAATCGAGATAGTCCTTCATCCACAATCCAATACGGCCTTGTGCTTGGATAACCAATCCATTCCCAATTTGACGCCTAAGGTCCGGGTTTCCAAAATTATAAGGTTCGCTAGGAACTCTATTCCATCTATTAGTATTCTCACCCTAACATCCTACTTTCGCTCGGAGTTCTAACCAGGGGTTTGAACTAAAAGCATGCATCTAAGTCTTGCAATCCTCAAATCATTTCTAGTAGCAAAGCCTTGCGAAACAAACGAATGCGAAGCTCGCAGTCAAACAAAGCTGTTGCAGGTGGGAGTTAACAAGTAACTTACCCAAGACGACGTCCATAGCATTCTGCGGTGCATCTGCGGTGACATGGTTGACTCGGCCTCTCACCACGGTGCAGGATGTGGCTCCTGGTCGGGCGCCCTAGCTGGGTGGTTCCTAGATTGAAGCGAATCGGGTCACTCCTGCTGTCTTCTTTGGACAAGCTGTTGGCAAAGTGTCTCGCTCGTTGCGATTGTAGCAGCGTCTCACTGTTCTTGCCGATCGCTCGAGTAAGCGTTTCTAGCGGGGCCGGGTCTCGTAGTTCGATTGATGTGTCTTGGTGCCGGGATGGTGCCCTTGTTGCATTCGTGGTTGGAATCAAGAATTGATTTGGTGCAACTCTCGGTATTGCATTCCCTGGCGTGATCCTTGCCGTTGCATCCTCGCGCTTCTGTTCTCATCCAGTTCTTTGCGCTTTGTCCTCAAGAATAAGCGCCTTATTCACCAACTCTTGGAAATGCAGGAAGGTGTGGGTGATCAATCCTACTTGCAATCCTGAGTTAAGTCCCTTCATAAAACGAGGTATGCCTGGATTTATCTGTCGCTACATCCTCGGTGCGTGGCGTGCTAGCTATGTGAACTTGTTTAGGTAGTCGGCCACCGGTGATTACCTTGCCTCGATGCCCTGAACTCCTCCTTCTTAAGGTCCATGATTCCTTCGTGCACGTGATACCGCTTGTAACGCACTGTGAACTCTTCCCAAGTGATATCTTGAGGGTTCTCTTTGCGTGGCACGAAGTTTTCCCACCATTCGCGGCTGTCCCTTCCGGTGATGAGAAGCGTAGAGTACCTTCTCATTTCCTATGCATTGAGCTATGTGTAGCTTCCTCTCGATTGATCTTAACCAATCATCGGCCTCCAATGGATTGGCATTCCCGGAGAAAGTGGGTGGGTGAGTCCTCATGAACTCGATAGTCTTGTATTCTCGGGCGTTGTCCATGATTAACTTGATTAGCAAGTGGCCTGAGCGGTGACGTGTTGCATTTGTTGCATCATAGCATGCATCAATCGAGTCCGGGCAAAGCAAGAAAAGCTCGAAATTCTGCATATCCAGTGGCGGTGCTGGTGCTCCATCATTGGGGTTTTCTGGGCGAGAACCACTCCCATTGCTTCCAAAGTTTCCACGGGTGTTCACCATCTGTCTGGTTTGCTCTAGGTTTAGAGATGAGAGGGAAACAAGAATAGACAAGTAACATGGAACTTATGCGGGCGAAAGGGGTAACTTTAAGGTCCAACTTTATTATTAATAACTTGGTATGGCTGCTTACAATGCCTAAGGGCCTTGCAACACATAATGCACACTCAAAGAAACAAAGCAAATCCAAATCGAACTAACTCGAGTCTAAAGCCTAAAGGGTGACTCTTTATTCTATGACGTGACTCGGCGAAGGAGTCTCACTATAGAACCTATGCTCACTCATCGAGAAAACCTCCACGGCCTGGTATGGGTCTTTGTGGCATAGGCGCCGAAACGATCGCCATGTCCAAAGAATCGTGTCCTCTATGGTAGTCGAAGAAGCGGTGTCCTCATCGAGATCGACTCCTCACGTTACGGCTCGTGTAGCTCGAGCATCGCTCTGAGTCCGGTCCGTACAAGGTCATCTCCAACTCGTCAATCCTTCGTAGAAGGTGTGCCACATACTCTTGAGCTTCCCGCCATCTGTTTCTTCTCTGTCGTGATCTCCTTGCGGGCCTTCGTAGCTCCTTGCTTGTATTATCTAGTACATCCTCTTGGCGGCGACAAATCGTGCCAATCGTGTAACCATGGCATCCTCATCCCGAATCGCCTTCGGTCAAGAAGGTTATCGCTCTTGCGGATGATAACGGAACACCGTACTCTCGAACTCTCTGGCGTGAATACGGGTAATGTGCCGCATTGCTCGTCGTGATACTTCTTGGATACCCATCTGCATTGTAGATCTCTGGCGGTCTGCGATGTATCGAGCGATTGCCTGGCCCTTTTTCCTAGCAGTACCTCAATCTTCACGTCACAAGCCTTGATCAATCCCGCTTGTCCGATCACTTCCACTTGGTATTGGGGCTTCTCAAAATCTCCCGAGTCCGTAGCATATGCCAAAGTTCCGCGGCGTGACCAACTCCCGAGATCAACGTAGTTGAACTCTTCCTCCATCTGTCACAAGAGTGCTTTACGTAAGAACTCGGAATTTTTAAATTGTGACAAGGTAAGGGAAAATTTCAGCAAGAGACAAGAAAAGAGAGAAGGGATAAGTCGAGATGTCATTTCTTGTCTTCACAAATTTTTAGCTTTTAGAAAATAGGTTTTATCCTCACTACGACCATTCTAGCTAGGGTTGAGCCTACAATCAAACCTGGCTCGATACCACCTCTGTCGGGACCCGAATTTGCAAATCCGACCCTCTGTGTATTCAGACTAGTCCAGAACGCGCTAGTGCACACAGTCTTTAACATCGGTAAATATCACAATCATACCAATCGATATTATCAAAGTACTTTATTTAAATAACTAAAGCGGTTACTCGACCTTATGGTCAAGTTACAAATGTATGCCTGCAAGGCGAAACTTATTAAAAGAGAAATAATAGCAGCGGAAAAATCAAATAACTCGTGGCGCCATCCAAGATACCACAGCAACCGACCGGGCTCGCTTCCCTAAGTAGACGGATCCTCTTGGAGTTCCTCCTCCAAAGTGGCGTAGTCTCCTCTTCAACCGATGTTGTGTTGAGGCAAGGGTGAGTACTTGGTACTCTGCAAGTCATGCACGTAATGCAAGCTAATATACTATATGCATGGCTTGGTACAAAGGAATAGCTCAAGGTATATTTGCAAGAAACAACATTTGACAAGTAATATAAGTAGATTCAAAGCGAGAAATAAGTAAAGCATAAATAACTTTTCAAGAAGTTTAGTAAACATTTCCCCATCCTAAACCACTTTTCCATCATCTTCATTATCAAACCAACCCAACCTTTCAAACCAAATTATTTTTGAGAAAGTCTAACCCTTGATTTGTAATTCCCGAGCGATGTCCAATACCGCGGACACGGCTATTCGAATAGATTCTATACTCTGCAGAGGTTATGCACTTTACCCACAAGATACAATCAAACACCACAAAGGCGAGTTCGTAACAAAGTCTTTGGAAACTTCTAACAATACAAGTGGTCCTCCCCAGGTTATTGCGCACTAACCCTTCCCTTAGCTAAGGCGAAGTCTAGGCCAATCAACCGTTAGATGGGTACCTGGCCTCACTTCAGACGCTCCCCGCACAACTTACACAAAGGGTGTAGTTGACCTCCTGAGGCCCCACAGTGCGTTATTAGCGACTTAGTCAACTAGGTCCGTCCCATTCTGAGACATGTGGTTGCACGTTAGACCCAGTTCAAAGGCTTGCAAGGTTAAGTCCTTAGGGTGACCAGGGCAAGACTACCCGAAAAACCAAAACAACACTCCCAATGCCACAACTAGCCCACCTGATTACTCTTTGCCACATGCCCCGGTCGAAAACTGTTTATCAAACCCCAGTTGATTACCATGCACCACGTGCCATCAACATCACATGATACTTTTCCAAAACAGGTTCAATATATCATTAAGTCAATATTAACATTTTATTATCCAAAATCATGTTATGAGCACGTAGTGTGTCTAAGCAAGATACTACAACGGTCTAAACCCAGGTTGGCAATTTAATAATGTCCAACTAGTAATCCACAACTAGGGTGACAAGGGTCATGGCACATACTTAAATAATCAAGGTGTCATACAAAGCAAATTGGTACTTATCTAACCCCATGTTTAAACCAAGTATTTTTCTAATTGAACTAGCATGCAATAGTTTAAATCAAAATAGATTTGAAATAGGATCAACATGGTCAAAGCACAACTTGCCTTCAAAAGTACTTGCTCTTGGTCTTGAGTTGGATCCTAAGTCAATACTTCTCCTTCGAATCCTTCCCAAGACTTCAACGTCTACTCGTAAAGCGTGCAAATAGCAAATACACGAATAAACAATAGGCAAAAAGTGTCCAAAAATCCAAATAAAATACATAAACAGAAAGAAAATAATTTTATGGATTTTTAGAAACTGAATCACAAATTTGGAGTTAAGACGTTAAAAGTTATGATTATTTAAAGTTTAAATAATCATTTAAATAATTTTGCAGAGAAAAACTTTAGTCCAAAAATTAAATAAAATTTATATTTAAGTAGATCTTATTTTTATACAAATTTAGAAATTTGAATAACTCAAATCGGAGTTGAAACGCAAAAGTTATAAGCGTTTGAAGTTTGAATCTAAATTTGAATCAATATTTCGAATTAATAAATCATTTCTTTTTCGGAAATTAATTATTGCGTCATCATGGACACGTGGCAGCCTCGATTGGTTGGGTGGCGTCGGTGGTCCATGGACTTGGTCCACGCTGGCTTGGGTCCATTGGACTCGGTCCACGACTCTACGTGTCGCTGACATGTGGGACCACTGATGACGTCATGGGTGACGTCAGCGCTTGGCTGGTCGACCAGCGACATCTGCGCCCTTCCGACACGCGGGCCCCGCGTGTCGGTCTGCCACACGCACGCCTGCGGATTCGGCGCCGACGCGTCGGTCCAACTTCCCGACACGCGTGGCGCAATCTCGGCCGCTGATTTGAAATTCAACGGCCGCGAATAGATCCAGGGTTACCGCGTGGAATCTACTCGATGATCGTGGGCGCTCGATCTAGATCGGACGGTCCAGATCTAATCCTATAATAATCACCACTACGGCGCGTGGCGATTGTGAACCGCTGGATCTTGATCCAACGGTCCGAATCTAATCGGGTTTGGAACACGTGAACTCACCTCACCCGCACGATCAAGATCGGACGGTCCACAAAGCTCGCGAGGGCGATGGCGATCTTGGCGGAGCTGCAGCCACCGGAGACGGAGACGACGACGATCCCGACGGGCGCTCGGTCGTTCCGGCGAAGTGAGTGGTCTCTTCGGTGCGCTGGCCGGGTTCCGTTACGGGCTCCTTCTCGGCGGAAGACAACGGACGGCGGCGAGAAAGCAAAAAATCAAGCGGTCACCTCCTCCAACTACTGGCGAGCTCGCCTGCAAACGGCGCGGCTCAGCGAGATGGCTCGGGAAGCAGTGCGCAAGGATGAGGGCAACCTCGGGCGTGACCAGGGCTTTAAATAGCCTCGGCGTCCGTGCGAGACGAAAACCTAATTCTACACTACGGCGGCGCGGCGGAGGAGTCCGGCTCGGACTCGGCGGGACGATGACGCTCAGCCATCCATTAGCACGATCAACGCCACGATCGCCGGGGCGCGATCGGATCCGGCCGGATCTGGCTCGAGCCGTGCAGGCGGATCTCGGTAGTTGGATCTTGATCCAACGGTTGGGATTGATTAGGGTTTTGAGCTGGTTTGATCGAATCAATCGCTCGGTCGGACTCGAGTCCGACTCGGTCGGATGAACAGTACTCGATCCGAGTTGAATTTCCAGCGATTTAATATTTAAAATAATTCCCAGTAATTCATTTAATTCATTAAAAATAGCAAATGACTCAGAAAAATTCCAGAAAAATTCTGGAAAATACTTTGGATCATTTTGGACTCAAATAAAATATTTCCAACAAAATTTTATTTGCAAAATTAAATTCTTTAATTATTTCAAAATGGAATAAATTCAAATAAATTCCAAATAAATCCAAATAAATTCTAGAAAATTCCAAAAATTCACCAAAGTGCCAAATCAAACATAAATTCAACTCAAAACACCAATGGAAGTACTCAATTGTAAGCAAACGATAAACCAAATTCTCAAGTCCAACGATTAACAAAGCGATTCGGCTTAGCTCAACGAAATGACTTGTCACGATTCAACATTCACTCCAACTTCTAGTAAAGTTTGCGAGGGACACAACTCCCTAGCATTCTAGACTCCAAAGAATTTCGTGAACAAAGAATATAAGAACTTTCTCAACCTCTATTTCATCCACTAAAGGACTCGATCGAATTGATTATTATTCCAAATCCCCATATCAAACATAGCATACCACTATCGCGCAATAATTTGATGTAGCTCAGAGAACTTCTTTTGGCCCTACCGGACAAGACCTCCATTTAGCCAACGAGGATATGGTTCCAACCTCTAAACTCAATTCTACATTCCCTTTTTCATCTTCAATCCAATCTCCCCTCCTTAACCATTTCACCACCTTTAATCTTACTCATGACAACCAAATTGATCCGATGCCTTTTCATATAACATACCTTTAAATCATATCTCCACAAAATCACTTATACCATCCACTTACACATCTCGGTTTCCAAACTTGAAGCCCGAAGAATCAAATACACAAAATCCATCCTTTCCAATTGTTCGACCTTTTTTTTAACAAAAGGATAATAACCAACCGAAGTTGTCAAAGGACAACTTGCTAAAATTAAATGCTTACCACAGGACACTTTACATCAAATTGCCATCACCTCCTTTACAAATAACATTACTCCCAAAAGATTTTTGTAACACCCCGACATTTAATATGCCTGAATGCTACCAAACATAAGCTAAACAACATCTAAATACCACAATTAAACATAAATTCCAGCAAAGGCGCACATGCTAAAAACCGAGATTTCGGCAGCATCTCCTTTGTTTTAACATGAATTGAAGGAGCAACAACAGTAACACAAGTTATATTATAATGGAAAGCATCTAAAACAGCAATAATTAACGACTTAGCAACAATGTAAGTCTAGTTCCAAACATATAATGTTTCCAAGAGTCAAACGAACGAAAAGATTCTCATTTAGCAAAGCTAAGCCTTAAAGCAATGATCATCACACGCAATTTATTATCAACACTAATTGAATGACTTGTGAAATCAAAAGAGTGAAGCTACGTGTGGAAGTGTGACTATTTCCCTTCCCCGCATGCCGGATTCATGGTACCTAAAAGAAAACAACATAAACACAAGCGTGAGTTCATCACTCAGCAAGCATATTGCAATGGACAACAAGAACAATAACATGGCAATAATGTCTCACATCATGTATATCATCTCATTCATGAACACATAACATTATCATCATCATTACGTATGCAATGCAATGCAATGCTCATGTCTCCTTGGAAACTCATACCGGTATGGTTGAGTACACACCCGTCGGTGTGCACCCTCTCCCCCCTTCCATCCCGAAGATGGAGGGTGCCTACTCCTCGCTTCCAAACACCACGTGGATGGAATCACGATGTAGGACTTACTCAATGGCTCTCCGGATTAGTCATAACTTTCTCACCGACCTTCCCCGGACTAGTTATGACTTTCTCACCGCCCGGGCCATGTAACATGCCATGTATGCAATTATGCCAACATCATATTTCACTCGTACATTAACACATGTCATTATAACATAATAAACATGCTCATCATATCATTGGCAATCATTAAAGCATGGCAAGTGATCATATATCATGTAGTCAATTCCATCTATTCTCAACAGGCAACCTACAAATCGGTATCCATTACAACACACTTGCCTCAACCACGGGCAACGGATTGGCGGGAAGTAGAAGGCACTCCCGGGGTCGCACCACCTGCACATAGGTATCACACACTCACAATGATGTCCACAAAACAGTACGCAAACCCTCATCTACCCCGACATTGCCAACTACTTGCAAAACCTAAAAACAGAGGTTCTGTCCCGTCGGGACAGCCGCCTTCCAAAAGTCATAACTCGGGTTCTAAGACTCCGAATCAATTAAACGAGTACATAAAGTTGTTTAATCTACAAAATACCGTGATCTGTTCGGACTCTAAAGCTGTTTAATCTACAAAATACCGTGATCTGTTCCAAACACGTCACAGATTTTAACACGCTCGGTAAAATAGCCATAACTTTCAAACGGCTCGGCGGAATTTAACGTTCTTTATATCCACGGAAAGATAACAAAATTATATACAACTTATTCATTATCCGTATGACCAGATTCCGACTCTAATTTGGCGAAAAACCGAACCATAGGTCGACTGCTCATGCTGCCCGAAACAGAGAACGTGGCAACTTCTAGATCTAATCCAATCTACTCAATTCTAGTACCACCAATTGATCTAAAAACTTGATAAACACCCTTAGAACAGTACCTAGACCAACCCCAAGGATTCCCATGGCCATACCTTTGCCCAACGCACGAAAACCCAATAGATCTCCTCCCGGTTCGCGCGATCTCCTTCCTCGCTCCAATCCCGCCGGATCTCCTCGTCGCGGAGCGCTCCAACGGATGGATCTTTGAGGTGTGGAGGTGGAGAACTCCCCTAGGGGCAGCAAGGGAGGAGGTGTCGGGACCCCGAATTTGCAAATCCGGACCCTCTGTGTATTCAGCACTAGTCCAGGAACGCGCTAGTGCACACAGTCTTAACATCGGTATATATCACAATCATACCAAACGATACTATCAAAGTACTTTATTTAAATAATCAAAGGGTTACTCGACCTTATGGCCAAGTTACAAATATATGCCTTGCAAGGCAAAACTTATTGAAAGAGAAATAACGTAAAGAAATGAAAATCAAATAAACTGTGGGCGCCATCCAAGATACCACAGCAACCGATCGGGCTCGCATCCCCTAAGTAGACGGGTCCTCTTGGAACTCCTCTTCCGAACCGGCGTAGTCTCCTCTTCAACTGGTATTGTGTTGAGGCAAGGGTGAGTACTTGGTACTCAAAGAAGTCATGCACAGATAATGCAAGCTAATATACTATATGCATGGCTTAGTACAAAGGAATAGCTCGAGGTATATTTGCGAAACAACTTTTGACAAGTAATATAAGTAGATTCGAAGCGAGAAATAAGTAAAGCATAAATAACTTTTCAAGAAGTTTAATAAACATTTTTCCCATCCTAAACCATATTTCCATCATCTTCCTTGTTAAACCAACCCATCTTTTCAAAACCAAGTTATTTTCGTAAAATCTAACCCTTGATCAGTAATTCCCGAGCATTGTCCAGTCAGTGGACTCGGCTTATTCAAATAGATTCTACACTCGCAGAGGTTATGCACTTTACCCACAAGATACAATCCACTCACCACGTACCGTGAATCGCCATACAAGAGTATGCGAATGAGCGATCATAACAAAGCCTTTCTAAGCCTCAAACAACACAGTGGTCCTCTCTGGTCATGCTCTACACCATCCCTTCCCTTAGCCAAGGCGGGCATGGGACCAACACACCGTTAGATGGGTACTGGCCACACCACGATACGCCTCCCGCACAATCACACAAAGGTGTAATCGACACCCTGAGGCTCCACAAGTGAGTCCTTAGCGACTTAGTCAACTAGGGCCGTCCCATTCCAGCCATGTGGTTGCAAGTATGACCTCCAGCCCAAAGGCTTGCAAGGTTAAGTCCTTAGAGTGACCAGGCAAGACTACCCGAAAAACCAAATCAACACTCCCAATGCCACACTGCCCACCTGATTACTTCTTGCCACATGCCCTTGGCCGAAATCAGTTTATCAAACCCAGCTTGATTACCATGCACCACGTGCCATCAACATCACATGATACTTTTCCAAAACAGGTTCAATATATCATTAAGTCAATATTAACATTTAATTATCCAAAATCATGTCATGAGCACGTAAAGGTGTCTAAGCAAAGATACTACAACGATCTAAACCCATGTTGGCAATTTAATAATGTCCAACTAGTAAACCACAACTAGGGTGACAAAGGGTCATGGCACATACTTAAGTAATCAAGGTGTCGGATATCAAATTGGTATTTATCTAACCCCAGTGTTTAAACCAAAGTATCTTTCTAATTAAACTAGCATGCAATAGTTTAAATCAAAATAGATTTCAAATGGGATCAACATGGTCAAAGCACAACTTGCCTTCAAAAAGCACTTGCTCTTGGTCTTGAGTTGGATCCTGAAAGTTAATACTTCTCCTTCGAATCCTTCCCAGACTTCAACGCCTACTCGTAAAGCGTGCAAATAGCAAATACACAAATAAACACTATGCAAAAGATCCCAAAACTCCAAATAAAATCCATAAACAGAGAGAACATAATTTTTTGGATTTTTAGAAACTGGAATCGCTAAATTTGGAGTTAAAACGCATAAAGTTATGATTATTTAAAGTTTAAATAATCAATTAAATAATTTTACAGAGAAAAACTTTAGTCCAAAATTAAATAAAATTCATATTTAGGTAGATCTCAATTTTATACAAATTTAGAAATTTGAATCGCTCAATCGGAGTTGAAACGCAAAAGTTATAAGCGTTTGAAGTTTGAATCTAAATTTGAAATCATTATTCGAATTAATAAATCATTTTCTTTTTCGAAATTAATTATTAAGGCCAAGATGGACACGCGGGCAGCTCCCTGATTGGCTTGCTAACGCCAGTAGGCCCATGGGCTCGGCCCACGCCGCCGGGTCCACGGTGGACTCGGCCCACGGCTCACGTGGATCGACATGTGGGCCCTACCGGGGGACGCTATCGGCCGACGCCGTCAGCCACGGCGCCGATGTGGGACCGCATCGTGACGCTATGGGTGACGCGCGCTAATGGGTTAGCCATCGACATGCGGGCTCTTCGACACGCGGGCCTGTCGGTGTCTACTGCCACAGCGATCGCTACGGACGGCGCTACCGCCACCAACTTCCCGACACGTGGCGCAATCTCGGGCCCGCTGGTTTGAAAATCAACGCGCGGATTAGATCCAGGGTTAACACGCTGAAACTACTCGATGCTCGTGGGCCGCTCGATCTAGACGGACGGTCCGTATCTAATCTATAATCGCGACCGCTTAAAGACGTGGCGACAGGAACTGCTAGATCTTGATCCAACGGTCCCGTATCTAATCGGGTTTGGAACACGCGATCTCACCTCAACCGCTCGATCTGGATCCGACGGTCCTCCGAGCTCAGCCGGACGCGATGGTTTCACGGCGGCGCCGCTTGACGGAGTCGAGACGATGACCACGTCTACGCGCCACGGGGCTTCTCCGGCGAGATGAAACCTCCTTCTGATCACGCGGGGACTCGATCTGGGCTCCTTCTCGGCGGAAGACGCATTTGACGACGAAAACGGCGCAAACCAAGAGCGAGGGAAGAGACAACTCCGCGAGCGATTGCGGCTCAACGGGCGGCGCTCAAGTAGATGGCTCGGGAAACGGGTGCGCAAGGATGAGGGCAACCTCGGGGGGACGTCTCATGCTTTAAATAGCCTCGGCGTTCGTGCCTCTAGACGGAAACTCTAGTTCGTTAACGGCTGGCCGATGCGGCGCGGAGTCCGGCTCGGACTCGCGAAGACGACGAAATCGTGGCCGCCCACGCACGATCGACGCCACGATCGACGCAGCGCGACGGATCCGGCCGATACGGCCGAACCTGCGGTCGATCTCACCGTTGGATCTTGATCCAACGGTTGGGATTGATTAGGGTTAGGAGTGGGTTTGGTCGAGTCACGTGGCTCGGGTCGGATGAACAGTAACCGACCCGGTCGGTCCTTTTCCAGCGAATTAATATTTAAAATAATTCCCAGTAATTCATTTAATTCATTAAAAATAGCAAAAGACTCAGAAAAATTCCAGAAAAATTCTGGAAAATATTTTGGATCATTTTGGACTCAAATAAAATATTTCCAATAAAATTTTATTTGCAAATTAAATTTTAATTATTTCAAAATGGAATAAATTCAAATAAATTCCAAATAAATCCAAATAAATTCCGAGAAAATTCCAAAATTCACCAAAGTGCCAAATCACACATGAATTTAAGAAAAGCAAAATTTTGGGATGTTACAAACCTCCTCTCTTAATAGAATCTCACCCGAGATTCAGGGCTCACTAAAGGAATAGGTTTGGAAATTCTTCCTTCAAATCCTCTTCGCTCCCAAGTCGCTTCGCTTTCTTCATGGTTGCTCCATCAACTCTACAGTAAACTGGTTGACTTGTTTCAGTTTCGATCCATTGTGTCTAGAATCCTCACAGATGTTCCTTATAAGTCAAATCCTCATGCAACTCAATTGACTCTAGCGGTGTCTGTTCTCGTGAACTCTGGAGACACTTCTTTAACTAGGACACATGGAATACATCATGTACCGCTAACGCATCGTGGGCAACTCCGGTGATAAGCAACTTCATCATGCTCAAAATCTTAAATGGTCCAACATAACGGTGCAAGTTTCCCTTTGGCATGGAACCTCTTAACTCCCCGAGAGGCGTAACTCACGAGGTATACAAAGCCTCTTCTGGTTCAAAACTCAAATCTCGGCGATTATCAAGATAACTCTTACATCGAGATTGGGCTATCTTCAACCTTTCCCTAATCATAGCGACCTGCTCCTCGTATCTTGAAGAATATCAGGCCCAAAGACACGGCTGCCGCCAGGTCTCATTCCAATTCAAAGGCGTCCCAGTGGTCGACCATACAAAGGCCTCAAAAGGTGACATCTCAGAACTAGCCTTTGATAACTATTGTTGTAACTAAACTCGGCATACTGCAAACTTTTATCCCAAGAGGTAGCATAAGCCAATGCACAAGCTCTTAGCATATCCTCCAAAATCGTTGACTCTTTCTGCCTCTGTCCATCCGCCTATGGATGATAGTCGTACTGAAGTTTAAGCACGGGTTCCCATGGCTTCATGCAACTTATTCCGTAACCTTGAGGTAAATTGGGTACCTCTCGATACATCCCTCTTTGCACTCCGCAAACAAACAATCCCGATCATGTACAACTCTGCTAACTTATCTCCCGAGCAGGTGGTCTTCACGAGATAAAATGGGCTACTTTGGTCAAGCGATCCACTATAACCCATATGGAGTCATAACCTCCTTGAGTCTTCTAAGAACCGGTAATGAAATCCATTCGATTTCCTCCCACTTCCACTCATCGTATCTTCGGCAGCAATCCCGCCGGGTCTCCGATGCATTGCCTTGACTTTCCGGCATACGCCGCACAATGCAACATGCTCGCAACTTCACGCTTCATACTTGGCCACCGAGAATCTCTCCTTCGAGATCCTCGATACATCTTGGCGCTTCAGATGAATTGAGTACTTGGAGTCATGGGCTTCCTCCAAAATCACGCTTTAACTCCTCCTGTCGTGCACACAAACCGATCCTTCATCCAAACGTGCCTTGTTCATCCAATTTGAAGTCCTCTCGCTTGCCTTCCTCCTTTTGGACTTAATCCTACGGATCTTGTCATCATCCTTCATCCTTCTCGGATCTGATCCTCTAGGGTAGGCTTTACTTCCAATGCGCCAAGAATCCAATAGGTACAACCTCAATCTTCATCTTTGAAAATCCTCACAACTCATCCCGACTTGTGGCTAGCAACGCACTCACTGTGATGGCTTTTCCGACTCGAGCATCGGCTACCACGCTGGCCTTCCGTGATGGTAATGGATTCCAACATTATAGTCCTTGATCAACTCTAGCCATCTCCTTTGCCTCCTATTCAGATCCGACTGGTGAATATGTACTTAAGGCTCTTATGATCCGTATACACTTCACATCTGCTTTCCAATCGAGATAGTGACGCCATATCTTCAAAGCATGCACCACTACAGCCTAACTCTAGGTCATGTGTCGGAATTTTCTCATGCGGCCTCAATCGCCTTTGATGCATGTTTACTTACCTTTCCATTCCAGACAAGACACATCCAAGTCCAGCGCGCGTCACAATAAATATCGGCTTTGAGCAACATCCTAGAACTAACACCGGTGCCGATGTCAATCGCTTCTCTCAAATCCTTTCACATCTCAAGGCCCATGCAAACTTCTTTTTCCTTCTTCAAAGAATTGGCGTAAGGGGTTTGCAATCGTCGAAAGCCTTCGATGAACGGGCGGTAGTATCCCGCCATTCCAAGGAAACTCCGAACCTGGGGTCACGCTTTGGTTGTTCCCAATGTAACACCGCTTCTACTTTGCTTGGATCCACGGCGATTCTTCTGCGGTCATTACATGTCCAAGAAACTCCACTTTGTCCTTCCAAAAGTCACACTTGCTTTAACTTGGTGAAAAGTTGTCGTTCCTCTCGGCTTTTCCAAAACTCGCCTTAAGTGTTCTGGCATGTTCATCCTCCGCCTTGGAGTAGATTAGATATCGTCTATGAACACGACGACAAACTTGTCCAAATATTCCATGAACACCTTATTCATCATATTCATGAAATAAGTCGCGATTCGTCACCCAAAGGACATAATCAGAACTCAGAATGTCCATATCTTGACGAGAATGCGCTTTTCTGAATATCTTCGATCGGATCTTCAATCGATGGTATCCCGATCTCAGATCAATCTTGGAGAAAACTCCGCCTCTTAACTGATCAAACAAATCATCAATCCTGGGTAGCTTGATACTTATTCTTCACGGTGACTTCATTGAGTGCACGGTAGTCAATGCACATCCCGAAACTCCCGCCCTTCTTCTTGACAAACAAACTCGGTACTCCCCACGGCGACTAACTTGGTCTCGATAAATCCTTTTATCCATTAGCTCTTCCAATGCTTCTTCATCTCTCTACCAACTCCTCGGTAGACATCCGATAGGTCTCTTTGCTATCGGTGCTGTGCACTTACAAGCTCTATCACAAACTCTATGTCCCCTCGTCCCATGCGGCATACCAGAGATCCTCTGGGAAAACATCGGGGTACTCATTCACTTCACTGGGACATCCTCTATGCCGATTGCCTTGGTACTCATAACCATCAACTGCCCATCTCTAACTGCAGGTGGCTTGAAATTCCACTTTCTTCCCACACTGCTCTCGATCGAGATAGTCCTTCGTCACAATCCAATACGACCTTGTGCTTGGATAACCAATCCATTCCCAATATAACATCTAAGGTCCGGGTCTCCAAAATTATAAGGTTTGCTAGGAACTCTATTCCATCTATTAGTATTCTCACCGGAACATCCTACTTCCGCTCGGAGTTCGGAACTGTGGGTTTGAACTAAAAGCATGCACTTAAGTCTTGCAATTCTCAAGTCATTTCTAGTAGCAAAGCCTTGCTAAACAAACGAATCACGAAGCTCCGTGAGTCAAACAAAATCAGCAGTCTTGTGTACGGAAGTTATCAAGTAACTTACCCAAAGACGTACGCCCGTAGCATTCTCGCAGGCATCTCATGCGGCGACATGGTTGACTCGGCCTCACCACTGATGCAGGTGTGGCTCCTGGCCGGGCGCTCTAGCTGGGTGGTTCCTAGATTGAAGCGAATCGGAGTCGCTTCTCGCTGCCTTCTTCTGACAATCATAGCAAAGTGTCTCGCTCGTTGCTTGTAATATATGCCTCATCGCTCCTTGCCGACTCTGGAGTAGTGTTTCTAAGCGGGGTCAGTTTGGTAGTTCGATTGGCGTGTCTTGGTGCCGGGATGGTGTCCTTGTTGCATTCTCGTGGTTGGAATCAAGAATTGATTTGGTGCAACTCTCAAGCGCCGCTATGCTCCTCGACGTGATCCTTCTTTGTGCATCCTCGCGCTCTTCTCATCCAGCCTTCCTTGCGCTTGTCCTCAAGAATAAGCGCCTTATTCACCAACTCTTGGAAATCTGGAAAGGTGTGGGTGATCAATCCTACTTGCAATCCTCGAAGTTAAGTCCCTTCATAAAACGAGGATCGTCTGGATTTATCCGTCGCTACATCCTCAAAAGGTGCGTAGCGTGCTATATGTGAACTTGTTCGTAGTGCCACCGCTGATTACCTTGCTTCAAAGGTTCTCAACTCCTCCTTCTTAAGGTCCATGATTCCTTCAGCACGTGATATCTGTCGAATGCAAACCAGAACTCTTCCCAAGTGATATCTTGAGGGTTCTCTCTGCGTGCACAGTTCTCCCACCATTCGGCGGTCGCTCCTTCCAACGATGAGAAGCGTAAAGTACCTTCTCATTCCCTATGCATTGAGCTATGTGTAGCTTCCTCTCACTGATCTTAACCAATCGCCGGGCCTCCCAACGGATTGGCATTCTCAGAGAAAGTGGGTGGGTGAGTCCTCATGAACTCGACGTGCCTTTGTATTCTGGCGTGGTCCCCGATTAACTTGATTAGCAAAGTGGCCTGAAAGTGATCGTGCTGCATTTGTTGCATCATAGCATGCATCAATCGGGTCTAGCAGCAAGAAATGCTCCAAAATTCTGCATATCATCCAAGCGGCTGGTGCTCTATCATTGGGGTTTTCATTGGCGAGATCCACTCCCATTGCTTCCAAAGTTTCCACTGTGTTCACCATCATCCGCCGATTTGCTCTAGGTTTAGAGATGAGAGGAAACAAGAATAGACAAGTAATATGGAACTTATGCGGGCGAAAGGGGTAACTTTAAGGTCCAACTTTATTATTAATAACTTGGTATGGTGCTTACAATGCCTAAGGGCCTTGCAACACATACCGCACACTCAAAGAAACAAAGCAAATCCAAATCGAACTAACTCTCGAGTCTAACGCCTAAAGGGTGACTCTTTATTCTATGACTCGACTCGAAGGAATCTCACTATAGAACCTATGTTCACTCATCGAGAAAACCTCCACGGCCTGGTACGGTGCCGTGGCATAGGCGCCAAACGATCGCCATGACCAAAGCAATCGTGTCCTCTGTGGTAGTCGAAGAAGCGTGTCCTCATCGAGATCCGACTCCTCCGATCTCGCTCGTAGCTCGAGTATCGCTCGATCCGTCCGCATAAGGTCATCTCCAACTCGCCAATCCTTCGTAGAAGGTGTGCCACATACTCCCGAGCTTCCCGCCATCTGCTCTTCTCTGCCGTGATTTCCTTGCGGGCCTTCAGAGCTCCTTGCTTGTATTATCTAGTACATCTTCCTGGCGACGAATCGTGCCAATCAGGTAACCGTGGCATTCTCATCCTGAATCGCCTTCGGTCAAGAAGGTTATCGCTGCCGGATGATAACGGAACACCGTGCTTTCCAACTCTCCGGCGTGGATATCGTAATGTGCCGCATTGCTCGTCGTGGAAACTTCTTGGATACCCATCTGCATTGTAGATCTTCTAGCAAGGCAGTATCGAGCGATTGCCTGGGCCCCTCTTCCTGGCAGGTACCTCAATCCTCACGTCACAAGCCTTGATCAATCCTGCTTGTCTGATCACTTCCACTTGGTATTGGGGCTTCTCAAAATCTCCGAGAGTTTGTAACATGTGCCAAAGTTCCGCGGCGTGACCAACTCCTAGATCAACGTAGTTGAACTCTTCCTCCATCTGTCACAAGAGTGCTTTACGTAAGAACTCGGAATTTTCAAATTGTGACAAGGTAAGGGAAAATTTCAGCAAGAGACAAGAAAAGAGAGAAGGGGATAAGTCGAGATGTCATTTCTTATCTTCACAAATTTTTAGCTTTAGAAAATAGGTTTTATCCTCACTACGACCATTCTAACTTAGGGTTGAGCCTACAGTCAAGTATGGCTCTGATACCACCTCTGTCGGGACCCCGAATTTGCAAATCCGACCCTCTGTATTCAGCACTAGTCCAGAACGCGCTAGTGCACACAGCCTTAACATCGGTATATATCACAATCATACCAAACGATACTATCAAAGTACTTTATTTAAATAATCAAAGGGTTACTCGACCTTATGGCCAAGTTACAAATATATGCCTTGCAAGGCAAAACTTATTGAAAGAGAAATAACAAATGAAAATCAAATAACTGTGGCGCCATCCAAAGATACCATGTGCAACTCGACTCGGCTCGTGATCCCTAAGTAGACGGGTCCTCTTGAACTCCTCTTCCGAATCGGCGTAGTCTCCTCTTCAACTGTATTGTGTTGAGGCAAGGGTGAGTACTTGCACTCAAGAAGTCATGCAATGTAATGCAAGCTAATATACTATATGCATGGCTTAGTACAAAGGAATAGCTCAGTATATTTGGCAAGAAATGCCTTTTGACAAGTAATATAAGTAGATTCGGAAGTTAGAGAAATAAGTAAAGCATAAATAACTTTTCAAGAAGTTTAATAAACATTTTTCCCATCCTAAACCATATTTCCATCATCTTCCTTGTTAAACCAACTCCATCTTTTCAAAACCAAGTTATTTTCGTAAAATCTAACCCTTGACTGTAATTCCCAGCATTGTCCAAAGATCTGCGGACTCGGCTATTCAAATAGATTCTACACTCGCAGAGGTTATGCACTTTACCCACAAGATACAATCCACTCACCACGCCACCGTGAATCGCCATACAAGAGTATGCGAATGAGCGATCATAACAAAGCCTTCTGGAAGCCTCAAACAACACAGTGGTCCTCTTCCTGCTCAGGCTCTACACCATCCTTCTCTTAGCCAAGGCGAAGTATGGGACCAACACACCGCTAGATGGGTACTGCCACAGCCACGATACGCCTCCCCGCATAATCACACAAAAGGTGTAATCAACACTCGAGGCTCCACAAGTGAGTCCTAGCGACTTAGTCAACTAGGGGCCGCCCCATTTCCAGCCATGTGGTTGCAAGTATGACCCAGCCCAAAGGCTTGCAAGGTTAAGTCCTTAGAGTGACCAGGGCAAGACTACCCGAAAAACCAAATCAACACTCCCAATGCCACACTCGCCCACCTCGATACATTTTGCCACATGCCCCTTGGCCAAAATCGCTTTATCAAACCCCGCTTGATTACCATGCACCACGCCATCAACATCACATGATACTTTTCCAAAACAGGTTCAATATATCATTAAGTCAATATTAACATTTAATTATCCAAAATCATGTCATGAGCACGAGTGTGCCCAAGCAAGATACTACAACGATCTAAACCCATGTTGGCAATTTAATAATGTCCAACTAGTAAACCACAACTAGGGTGACAAAGGGTCATGGCACATACTTAAGTAATCAAGGTGTCGATATCAAATTTGTATTTATCTAACCCCTATGTTTAAACCAAAGTATCTTTCTAATTCTACTAGCAAGCAATAGTTTAAATCAAAATAGATTTCTACATTTGATCAACATGGTCAAAGAACAACTTGCCTTCAAAAAGCACTTGCTCTTGGTCTTGAGTTGATCCTCCGAAAGTTAACTTCTCCTTCGAATCCTTCCTAAGACTTCAACGCTGCCTACTCAGTAAAGCTGCAAATAGCAAATACACAAATAAACACTATGCAAAAAGATCCTAAACTCCAAATAAAATCCATAAACAGAGAGAACATAATTTTCTGATTTTTAGAAACCGAATCGCTAAATTTGGAGTTAAAACGCGAAAAGTTATGATTATTTAAAGTTTAAATAATCAATTAAATAATTTTACAGAGAAAACTTTAGTCCAAAATTAAATAAAATTCATATTTAGGTAGATCTCAATTTTATACAAATTTAGAAATTTGAATCGCTTCAATCGGAGTTGAAACGCAAAAGTTATAAGCGCTTAGTTTGAATCTAAATTTGAAATCATTATTCGAATTAATAAATCATTTTCTTTTTCTGAATTAATTATTATCACAAGTATGGACACGCGGTGCCTCGATTGGCTTGTCGACGCCACCGGTCCATGGGCTCGCCCACGCCGGCCAGTCCACGGACTCGGCCCACGCCACGCGGATCGATATGTGGGCTCACCGGTGACGCTATCGCCGACGTCACGGGGCTCACTTCACTGCTACCGACATGCGGGACTCCATCAGACGCCATGGGTGACGCCGCTGGCTGGTTAGCCATCGACATGCGGGGCTCTCTTCGACACGCTGGCCTCCGCGTCGGGTCGGGCCACACGCGACGCGCTACGATTGCTGACCGATCGCCGGGTCCAACTTCCCGACACGCGATGCAATTCGCCCGCTGGTTTGAAAATCAACGCGCCGGATTAGATCCAGGGTTAACACGCTGAAACTACTCGATGCTGTGGGCCGCTCGATCTAGATCTGGACGGTCCATCTAATCTCTATAATCGCATCAAGCATAAAGACGTGGCGATTAGGAACTGCTAGGATCTTGATCCAACCCGGCCCGCATCTAATCGTTTGGAACACGTGATCTCACCTCAACCGCTCGATCCGGATCTGACGGTCCTCCGAGCTCGCGGACGGCGATGGTTTCACTAAGGCGCCGCTTGACGGAGCTGGAGACGATGACCACGCTACGCGCCACGGGCTTCTCCGGCGAGATGAAACCTCCTTCGCGCGCCTCGCCGTCGGACTCGGACTGGGCTCCTTCTGCTACGAAGACGACGGACGACGGCGGAAAACTACAGAAACCGCATATGAGGGAAGAGACAACTCCGCGAAGCGACATGCTCAACTGGCGGCGGCTCAGGCGAGATGGCCTTGGAAACGGTGCGCAAGGATGAGGGCAACCTCGGGACGCCTCATGCTTTAAATAGCCTCTGCTGCTCGTGCCCTAGACGGAAACCTAGTTCGTTACATTTACGGCGGGCGCGCGGCGAGTCCTACGACTGGCGAAGACGACGAATCGCGGCCCACGTGGCACGATCGACGGCCACGATCGCGACGGGCGCGATCGGATCCCGGCCGGATATCGGCCGAACCTAAGACGGGCCGATCTCACCGCTGGATCTTGATCCAACGGGTTGGGATTGATTAGGTTAGGAGTGGGTTTGGTCGAGTCACGTGGTTCGGCTCTGATGAACAAAGAACTCATTTGTCGGTCCTTTCCAGCCAATTAATATTTAAAATAATTCCCAAGAATTCATTTAATTCATTAAAATAGCAAAAGACTTTAAAAATTCCGTAAAATTCTCGAAAATATTTTGATCATTTTGACTCAAATAAAATATTTCCAATAAAATTTTATTTGCAAAATTAAATTCTTTAATTATTTCAAAATGGAATAAATTCAAATAAATTCCAAATAAATCCAAATAAATTCCAGAAAATTCCAAAAATTCACCAAAGTGCCAAATCACACATGAATTTAAGAAAAGCAAAATTTTGGGATGTTACAGGAGGAGAGGTGGTAGAGAGGTGGTGGAGCAATGGGTAGCAATGGGGGAGGTGGAGGCGCCACAAGGAGGAGGTGGGGAGGTGTGGGGGGGCGGCTAGGACTTGAGGGGGCGCAAGGGCAGGGGGTGAACGCCTAAAGGGGCTGGGGGAGGCCCCCAACCAGGTCTCCTACTCCTATTAGGACTCAAACTCCATCCCACCAAAGCCCACGACCCTTTCCTTTAGGCCCAAAACCCCGGAAACGGCCCGGAAACGCTATTTCATAAAGTTTTTTGACCTTAACATTCACGTTAAATAATGTCACACCATTCCATAGTGTCACATTCTCCCCCCTTCAACAGGATTTGACCCCGAATCCGAGACACGCCACTTCCCAAACAATCAAATCAAAGGGAGTTATGGTCCACACCTCAGAACCCGCTTAGAAGCCCCTACGACTTGCACCAGCCAGCACTCAGAGGCAAGGAGCTAAGGATCAAAAACTGACAGCTCTAAAGATAACTCACAATCAAAAACTTGCGAGAACTTTACTCAACATTGAAACACAAAGCACTCAAACAAGGCCTCGGCATGACCCAAGCGATAGGATAAAATCCCAAACAGACCACGCAGGAAAACGGTCTCATACTCCTCGTTCTAAGCATTCCTTGGCACTGAAGTGCCCGATCCCTTTAACTCAGGCTACTCTCCAGAAAAACACGGTACCAACCTCCCTTCTGTGGTTCCTTGTACTCAAGACGACGCGAAGCAGGAGAGACACAACGCTCTAAGATTACCACAGAACGAACAACCTACTTTAACCAGGATGCGTAAGACTCGCGTAACAGAAACGACCGAACTTTCCCCTGCGGTTTGACACAACCCGCTTCTTGCCCAACGACAAAAGCACCAATACACTTCAAAAGGAAAAACGATCACTAGCAACCACCAATTGGTCCACTCAAAAAGTAATCAACCCTACTGAGGAACACCTCAACGACACAATTCTCCACGAAGGTTTGCATTGAGTCATACACAACCTTCCACTCAAAGGACGAGGATAAAGAGCACAATCATTGAGTGAGCTCAACCATAACATGAACCCAAGTGGCCCTCATCCAACAACTCAAACCCCAAAGCGTTAAAACCACATTGGAAAGGATTTGACAACAACCAGAGAGTATTCATTTTAATTTCCTAAGCCAAAACGCAAAGGAAACACACATCCCTTCACAACAATCAACACCAGAAATTATTCATTCTTTTCTTTTCATACTAGAAAGCAAAGGAAATCTCGTTTCATGACATGAATGCATATACTTCAAGAGCACTACGGAATAGTCATATCTCCATATATGACTTTCTCACCGACCTGGCTCAACGACTCTTTTATCATTTAACATCTATACACGATGTCTTGTTTACTTTTCACCATTCATTCATCATATAACAACAATACCGAAAAGTCATTCACAAAAAGACTTCTTCCTCGGTATCACATGATTGAAATACAAATAACACTGACAGTTGCGCTAAATCATATAGACTATGACGGCAACAATGTTAACAACAAAACACCACATCGTGTGAAAACCCATCATCCATTTAAAACTAACCTTGCAACACCTCGCAAAAACAAACTCAACCTTTTGGAACAGAACATCGACTCCAAAGTCAAAATGTGCACACACAACTGCCATAAATTTTATCAAAAGAGAGGGAAACTCAATCCCAAAAGAAAACTCCTCACTAACCAAATTCACTTATGAAACCTTCATAAAAACCAGACTTGTGAAACATCCGCACACCAGACACATTTTCCAAATGACTCCAACTCTAGCCAAACAGAGTTACACATCAAGGGCTTAACTCAAAAGTTTCCAACACAACCCTTTATGACCATCTGCTTCCTTTTAAAATTAATTCCAAAGATAATTCAGTGCGAACGCGAAAGGGCGCGATCTACTCAAAAACTTTTGGGGTGTAAATCCATACTCATAGCACCAACTAAACAAATTAGCCAAAACCAAATATTTGCACCAATTTCTATGAGTTTTAGGGAAACTCTGAAACATAGCATATGGAACATCTTGACCGAAAACCCTTCAACCAAAAGGGCAAACAATCGACCCAGTCCAAAAGCTTTTGAACACAAGCTCAACATAAAAAGAACCATCTCTATTACTCCACTACGCTTTCCATTAAAGACTTCAATAATCACTATTTACTCCCTGAGAAGCCCCAACACAATTAAACCAAAAGCTTCACAACGAATTCTTCCTCTAGTTACCATTCCTAACACTTTTAATTAGGGTTTATGATGCTTATCAAAAATGCACCCAACCAATACTATATTGAAATGATCTCCACAGATCACTGAATCATAATACTTCTTATTCTCTATTGGAGCATAGTACTTCAACAAATCTTTCAGCAAGATCAACATATAAATTTCAAACTTCCTATATATTCACGTCTCGACAACCGAACCTTATTCAGTTAAACAACGACTTCAACATGTAAATATTATCTCCACAGGGAAGAATTCGTAAGTGAGACTCTAAGTTATACTTTCATTAAGGATAAGACCATTTATCATATTAATTATCCAAAGCTCACTCCATCGCAACATGTTAACATTTTCCTCTATTTTACCATGATTTTCCAACGAGTAATCTAAACAGTTACCACCACTACTTAGTCATCAATAACAACAAATGGGCATGTTCATCAACCAACAACATTTCTTTTAGCTACTCTATTCAAAGGTGATAACAAAAACTACCACCACACAACATACTCCAACTATTTAAAATAGACTGGATACTAACATTAACACTGCCCTTAACAACATCATTGACAAAAAGTCTTATGTCTTCTCAATTGATATCAATACTAGCATTGTAGAGACACAACTGCATACTTCCAAATATACTAGTATTTTGCAACAACGTAAATAGCAACTCTAATCAACTTCCAAATTAAAGTCACTAGGCAACACGATTAAATTTCTCTATTAATCCATTAGATTAGAGCATCTTTAAACAACCAGCAAAGTTTTTTAACAATAACAACAATCTACATCATCTTAATGTTTCAACTATGCAACAGGGTTTAAAACTTTAAACATTATCAAGGGTCATAAGCACTTTTAAAGCAAAGGAACAGATTCTAAGCATGTACTTTAGCACATTCAATCATTCTCGCTAAGAGTAAACTACAACACTAGTAGTCTATTTATTCTCAAGCTAGAGATAACAACCGCATTGAATTGTTTCAACTCAAAAATTAACTTAACAATGCATCATCCCATAAACCACATTGGTACATGCTACATAATATGCTAAACATCAATTCTTACTAGGGACAAACGATTTCGGTCAAAAGATTACTTACTTTGTTTGCAACATTTTAGTTTTAAAGCTCATCCCGAGTTCATAAGGAAACTTGACTCTCAAAATTGCAATGAGACAAACCCAAACTTAGTCATGCAAAAGGAATTCTCCAAAACACTTTTCATTCTCAAAGACTCCCATAAAGGAAAATGGTTGAAAGACAATTTTCTTAACGGAAACCAAGCGACCAAGTAATCCATTTCAAATAAAACCTTAATCTCAAACCCTAAACTTTCACGAAACAAGAAGGATTTTTCAAAGATGATTTCTCAAACCAGTAAAATGACGAAATCAAACACTACTTACTCCTACAAAGCCACAGAACTTTAGACCTGACAGCCAGGTCTGGCACAACTCCGCAAAAACTCTTTTAACCTCGGAGAAAGACAAACACATGAATAAATTGAATGCTTCTTCCCTATAAAACAATCAACAAACTAGGCATTAAAACTGGAAAGGCACCCAAAAGAAGCGCAACACTAGACTCCTCTTCTTCGTCTTTAACCAAGGAAGACAAACCCACACACCACATACGGAACAATCCGCGAAAATCCAATACCAAACACTTTTCTTTTGGTTTCCATCAACTAAAACCAAGAAAACCAACCAACAACAACCATAGAATGATAAAGAACATACGAAGGAATCCACCACCAAACTCTTCTATTTGACTCCAGTCAACTACCCGATCTACGACAGAAAGGGTAAGCACTCTTCTCCTACAGGGATTAATAGTTCTTCGGTGATGGCGCTAACCGGCCACACCGTCAAACCTCACCCTTACTATGAACAAAAAGAGGTGACCGAAATCCTTCGGCACCACAACCCACTATATCACAAATAACAAGAACAATTCAATCATTTATCTCATAGACATAGAAACATGCTTTATCAAATGAAGCATTCAACATTATAGCTTAAATACAACATTTAAGCGTAAAGGAACGATACCCATACCCTTTCCTACTGTGCATCCAATGTGTGTCAAATTTTAGATTAGTTATACCACTTTTGCAAGTTTTAATGTTGCTATCCTATGACAAAATTTTTGTTAAGACCTAAGCCATGTTTCTAAGTTATTCCACATCACATTTTAGTTGTACCCTATAGCATGACACTAAAAAAAATACACATTCCAAGGACCTACAGCCCGCTCTAATACCAACTGTAACACCCCGACATTTAATATGCCTGAATGCTACCAAACATAAGCTAAACAATATCTAAATACCACAATTAAACATAAATTCCAGCAATGGCGCACATGCTAAAAACCGAGATTTCGGCAGCATCTCCTTTGTTTTAATATGAATTGAAGGAGCAACAACAGTAACACAAGTTATATCATAATGGAAAGCATCTAAAACAGCAATAATTAACGACTTAGCAACAATGTAAGTCTAGTTCCAAACATATAATGTCTCCAAGAGTCAAATGAACGAAAAGATTCTCATTTAGCAAAGCTAAGCCTTAAAGCAATGATCATCACACGCAATTTGTTATCAACACTAATTGAATGACTTGTGAAATCAAAAGAGTGAAGCTACGTGTGGAAGTGTGACTATTTCCCTCCCCCGCATGCCGGATTCATGGTACCTAAAAGAAAACAACATAAACACAAGCGTGAGTTCATCACTCAGCAAGCATATTGCAATGGACAACAAGAACAATAACATGGCAATAATGTCTCACATCATGTATATCATCTCATTCATGAACACATAACATTATCATCATCATTACGTATGCAATGCAATGCAATGCAATGCTCATGTCTCCTTGGAAACTCATACCGGTATGGTTGAGTACACACCCGTCGGTGTGCACCCTCTCCCCCCTTCCATCCCGAAGATGGATGGTGCCTACTCCTCGCTTCCAAACACCACGTGGATGGAATCACGATGTAGGACTTACTCAATGGCTCTCCGGATTAGTCATAACTTTCTCACCGACCTTCCCCGGACTAGTTATGACTTTCTCACCGCCCGGGCCATGTAACATGCCATGTATGCAATTATGCCAACATCATATTTAACTCGTACATTAACACATGTCATCATAACATAATAAACATGCTCATCATATCATTGGCAATCATTAAAGCATGGCAAGTGATCATATATCATGTAGTCAATTCCATCTATTCTCAACAAGCAACCTACAAATCGGTATCCATTACTACACACTTGCCTCAACCAAGGGCAACGGATTGGCGGGAAGTAGAAGGCACTCCCGGGGTCACACCACTTGCACATAGGTATCACACACTCACAATCATGTCCACAAAACAGTACGCAAACACTCATCTACCCCGACATTGCCAACTACTCGCAAAACCTAAAAACGGAGGTTCTGTCCCGTCGGGACAGCCGCCTTCCAAAAGGCATAACTCGGGTTCTAAGACTCAGAATCAATTAAACGAGTACATCCTCGCGTAGCTTAGGAAATTTCCCAAGTTTTTCTAGGTATAGGGAAAGACTGATTCGGACTCTAAAGTTGTTTAATCTACAAAATACTGTGATCTGTTCCAATCACGTCACAGATTTTAACACGCTCGGTAAAATAGCCATAACTTTCAAACGGCTGGGCGGAATTTAACATTCTTTATATCCACGGAAAGATAACGAAATTATCTACAACTTCTTCAACATCCGTATGACCAGATTCTAATTTTAATTTGGCGAAAAACCGAACCCTAGGTCGACTGCTCATGCTGCCCGAAACAGAGAACGTGGCAACTTCTAGATCTAATCCAATCTACTCAATTCCAGTACCACCAATTGATCTAAAAACTTGATAAACACCCTTAGAACAGTACCTATACCAACCCCAAGCATTCACATGGCCATACCTTTGCCCAACGCACGAAAACCCAATAGATCTCCTCCATGTTCGCGCGATCTCCTTCCTCGCTCCAATCCCGCCGGATTTCCTCGTCGCGGATCGCTCCAACGGATGGATCTTTGAGGTGTGGAGGTGGAGAACTACCCTAGGGGCAGCAAGGGAGGAGTAGAGGTGGTGGAGAGGTGGTGGAGCAATGGGTAGCAATGGGGGAGGTGGAGGCGCCACAAGGAGGAGGTGGGGAGGTGTGGGGGGCGGCTAGGACTTGTGGGGGCGCAAGGGCAGGGGGTGAACGCATAAAGGGGCTGGGCGAGTCCCCCAACCAGGTCTCCTACTCCTATTAGGACTCAAACTCCATCCCACCAAAGCCCACGACCCTTTCCTTTAGGCCCAAACTCCCCCGGAAAGGCCCAAAACCCCGGAAATGGCCCGAAAACGGCCCGGAAACGCTATTAAGCCTCCTATCATATGGTTTTAACCTCCAATACCATATTTCATAAAGTTTTTTGATCTTAACATTCATGTTAAATAATGTCACACCATTCCATAGTGTCACAGTTTTGAACTGACATCACAAACCTCCATCATAAACCACCATTTAAACCACAACAAAAGTTCTACACCTAGCCCAAGCTGGAACCACAAATCATTACCAAACCAAATCCAGTTCCTTTCCTAAGGGAATCTCACCCTCACATTCTTTCACTCAAAGACCATGTCCAAGAGTATAATCCTTTAGTATACTCAACCATAAACCATATACCATGAACATTCGTTTTCTTAACTCAGGCTAGAATGCAAAAGGGATACAATTCTCTTAACCTGAAAGAACCACATACATCACCTTCAGAAGAACTCGACAAATCTCAAAGATCATTCAGTTTCGTTTCCTAAGTCAAATCGCAAAGATAAACTCAAATCTCAAATCAATGCGATACAATTCGCATCAAGGAGCACACAAATAAAAGAGAGACTCCACACAAATTTTGTTAGAAACTATCGATAACCAAAGCAACTCAACTCGTTTTCACCAAATCAAGACCTCTCATAGAGAAAAGGAAACTCATTCCCAAAAGAAGAACACTTCACCATCAAAATCACTTATGAAACATTCATAAGATTCACATTTGAGACACTGGCAACCACCACACACATTTTCAATTAAAACCAACTCTAGTCAACCTAGAGTTACGAATATTTTTGACGTAAGAGCGTCCAACATAATCCATTTGTAACACCCCGGCAGTTACTATGCCTGAATGCTACCAAACAAAAGCTAAACAATATCTAAATACCATAATTAAACATAAATTCCAGCAAAGGCGTACATGCTAAAAATCGAGATTTCGGTAGCATCCCCTTTGTTTTAACACGAATTGAAGCAACAACAATAATAACATGTCAATGTGGCATAACGAACGATAGCAATAACATGATCAAACGGAAAAAAAAAACTGCCACCATACCACTAAGGATATAAATTCTATCCATCACATGACAAATATGGACTAATTAATTACTCATAACGACCAACGAATCATCGAAACCATAGTTTAGTTCAATGAATTAACCATAACCATAAGGGAAGGAACATGCCATTGTTTAAATGTGTGATGCTAAGTGATGACGTGTGACTAGCTCCCTTTCCCGCATGTCGGATTCATGGTACCTAAAAGAAAACAACATAAACACAAGCGTGAGTTCATCACTCAGCAAGTATATTGCAATGGTACAAACATAAACAATTACATAGCAATAATACCTCACATCATGTAAACCATCTCATTCATGGTCACATATTATCATCATCATCAATATGTATGCAGTGCAATGTGATGCTCATGTCTCCGTGGAAACTCATACCGGTATGGTTGAGTACACACCCGTCGGTGTGCACCCTCTCCCCCCTTCCATCCCGAAAAGATGGAGGGTGCCTACTCCTCGCTTCCAAACACCACGGTGGATGGAATCACGATGTAGGACTTACTCATTGGCTCTCCGGAATAGTCATAACTTTCTCACCGACCTTCCCCGGACTAGTTATGACTTTCTCACCGCCCGGGCCATGTAACATGCCATGTATGCAAATATGCCAAAATCATAATTAACTTGTACATTAACACATGGCATCATAACATAATAAGCATACTCATCATATCATAGGCAATCATTAAAGCATGGCAAGTGATCATATCATATAAAACAATTCCATCTAGTCTCAACTAGGAACCTACAAACCGCTATCCATTACAATACACTTGCCTCAACCACAAGCAACGGATTGGCGGGAAGTAGAAGGCACTCCCGGGGTCGCACCACCTGCACATAGGTACCACACACTCACAATAATGTCCACAAAACAGTACGCAAACCCTCATCTACCCCGACATTGCCAACTACTCGCAAAACCCAAAAATAGCGGTTCTGTCCCGTCGGGACAGCAGCCTTCCAAAAGGCATAACTCGGGTTCTAAGACTCCAAATCAATTAAATGAGTACATCCTCGCGTATCTTAGGAAATTTCCCAACTTTTTCTAGTTATATGGAAAGACTGATTTGGACTCTAAAGTTGTTTAATGTACAAAATACCGTGATCTGTTCCAATCACGTCACAGATTTTAACACGCTCGGTAAAACAGTCATAACTTTCAAACGGCTGATCGGATTTGGACGTTCTTTATATCCACGGAAAGATAATGAAATTATCTACAACTTCTTCAACATCCGTACGACCAGATTCGGAATTTAAATAGGCGAAACACCGAACCCTAGGTCGACTGCTCATGCTGTCCGAAACAGAGAACGTGACCAACTCAAGAATCCATCTAATCTAATCAAATCCAGCACCACCAATTGATCAAAAAACTTGATAAACATCCTTAGAACAGTACCTAGACCAACCCCAAGGATTCCCATGGCCATACCTTTGCCCAACGCACGAAAACTGAATGGATCTCGTCCCGGTTCGCTCCTCGCTCCTTGCTCCTCGCTCCAATGGATGGATCCTTGAGGTGCAGGGGGTGGGGAGGCCACCCTAGGGCAGCAAGGGGGTGGAGGAGAGGTGGTGGAGAGGTGGAGAGGCAAGGGGCAAAGGGGGTGGGGGCACGCGGCCAAGGAGGAAGAGGGGAAGGTGGGGGTGGCGGCTAGGGCATGGAGGAGGGAGGTGGGGGCGCAGGGCAAGGGCAGGGGCAGCCCTTTTTATCAGCCCAAACTGGTCTCCTACTCCTAAAAGGACTCAAACTCTCCCCCACCAAGGCCCACGACCCTTTCCCCTAGGCCCAAACTCCCCCGGAAAGGCCCAAAACCCCGGAAACGGCCCGGAAATGCGATTAAACCTCATAGTGTATGGTTTTAACCTTAATTCCACATTTTATAATGTTTTTGACCTTATCAAGCACATTAAATAAGGTTACGACACTCCGTGGTGTCATACTCTTCCCCCCTTCAACAGGATTCGACCTCGAATCTGAAAGACGCCAAAAACAACAACAAAGTCCCCAAGGGACAAAAGACTTCTCTGCAGCACACAACATTCGCACAATGACTCAAACCAGAACAAACGACAAGCGAGCTCCCAAAACCAATCCTTGTGTTGATTTAGCTCAACAGAGTGCAACCTCTCTTGATTCCCTCTTCACCTCAATTCCCAAATAGACCACGAAAGAAGAACGGTCTCACACTCCTCCATCCATCCCTCATTGGCACTAACGTGCCCGATCCCTTTAATCTAAACTACTCTTCAGAAGGGCACGGTACCAACCTCTAGAACCCTCTTCATCTCCCACGCACAAACGTGTTTTCACACCTCAACCTCTCTACTGTGGTTCGCCATAATCAAAACGACGACGAACCAAGTGAGACAAATACTCCAAGACCAGCAACTATTTGAACAAACGAGGTTAAGACCTTGCAAAGGATTGCTCTTTTACAAAAGACCAATACCCAACACTACCGCCTAAAGGAAAAGGCCCACCTTACAATCAGGGTCCTTAAACTTGCAAGGAAAAAATGTAACAACCAAACAAAATCGCTACGATTGACACAACCTCGTTCAACCTCAGCAACAGAAAGGTCCAATACACTCTTAAAAGGAAAACAATTACTAGCAACCACAAAGTGGTTCACTAATACTCTAATCAAACCTACCGAGGAACATCTCAACGACACAATTCTCCAAGAAGGTTTGCATTGAGTCAAACACAACCTTCCCTTCAATGGACCACGATAAAGAGCACAATCATTGCGTGAGCTGTCGGGACCCCGAATTTGCAAATCCGGACCCTCTGTGTATTCAGCACTAGTCCAGGAACGCGCTAGTGCACACAGTCTTAACATCGGTATATATCACAATCATACCAAACGATACTATCAAAGTACTTTATTTAAATAATCAAAGGGTTACTCGACCTTATGGCCAAGTTACAAATATATGCCTTGCAAGGCAGAACTTATTAAAAGAGAAATAACTGCAGCGGAAAATCAAATAAACTTCCCGTGGCGCCATCCGTATACTACACAAGTAACTCGCATCCCTAAGTGACGGGTCTTCTTCGGGAGTTCCTCCTCCAAATGGCGTAATCTCCTCTTCAACTGATATTGTGTTGAGGCAAGGTGAGTACTTGGTACTCAGCAAGTCATGCACAGAATGCAAGCTAATATACTATATGCATGGCTTAGTACAAAGGAGTAGCTCAGGGTATATTTGCAGTAAACAGCTTTTGACAAGTAATATAAGTAGATTCGAAAGCAGTAGAAATAAGTAAAGCATAAATAACTTTTCAAGAAGTTTAAATAACATTTTTCCCCATCCTAAACCATATTTCCATCATCTTCCTTGTTAAACCAACCCATCTTTTCAAAACCAAGTTATTTCCAGAAAATCTAACCCTTGATCAGTAATTAGCATTGTCCAGCAGTGGACTCGGCTATTCAAATAGATTCTACACTCTGCAGAGGTTATGCACTTTACCCACAAGATACAATCCACTCACCACGTCGGCGTGAATCGCCATACAAGAGTATGCGAATGAGCGATCATAACAAAGCCTTTTCGGAAGCCTCAAACAACACAGGTGGTCCTCTCCAGACGTGCTCTACACCATCCCTTCCTTGTAGCCAAGGCGAGTATGGGACCAACACACACCGTTAGATGGGTACCTGGCCACGACCACGATCGCTCCCCGCATAATCACACAAACGGTGTAATCGACACCTGAGGCTCCACAAGTGAGTCCCTTAGCGACTTAGTCAACTAGGACCGTCCCATTCCAGCCCATGTGGTTGCAAGTATGACCCAGTTCAAAGGCTTGCAAGGTTAAGTCCTTAGAGTGACCAGGCAAGACTACCCGAAAAACCAAATCAACACTCCCAATGCTACAATGGCCCACCTGATTACTCTTGCCACATGCCCGGTCGAAATCGTTTATCAAACCCCGCTTGATTACCATGCACCACGGCCATCAACATCACATGATACTTTTCCAAAACAGGTTCAATATATCATTAAGTCCATATTAGCATTTGATTATCCAAAATCATGTCATGAGCACGTGGCAGGTCTAAGCGTATACTACAACGATCTAAACCCATGTTGGCAATTTAATAATGTCCAACTAGTAAACTACAACTAGGGTGACAAGGGATCATGGCACATACTTAAGTAATCAAGGTGTCATATAGCAAATTGGTATTTATCTAACTTGAGTTTAAACAAAGTATCTTTCTAATTGAACTAGCATGCAATAGTTTAAATCAAAATAGATTTCGAAATGGGATCAATATGGTCAAAGCACAACTTGCCTTCAAAAGCACTTGCTCTTGGTCTTGAGTTGGATCCTGAGTCAATACTTTCCTTGAATCCCTCCTGCACTTCAACGCCTACTCAGTAAAGCGTGCAAATAGCAAATACACAAATGAACACTATGCAAAAGATCCCAAAACTCCAAATAAAATCCATAAACAGAGAGAATATAATTTTCTGGATTTTTAGAAACTGGAATAAATCAAATTTGGAGTTAAAACGCGAAAAGTTATAATTATTTAAAGTTTAAATAATCAATTAAATAATTTTACAGAGAAAAACTTTAGTCCAAAAATTAAATAAAATTCATATTTAGGTAGATCTCAATTTTATACAAATTTAGAAATTTGAATCGCTCAAATCGGAGTTGAAACGCAAAAGTTATAAGCGCTTGAAGTTTGAATCTAAATTTGAAATCATTATTCGAATTAATAAATCATTTTCTTTTCGAAATTAATTATTTGCGTCAAAGATGGACACGTGGCAGCTCCTGATTGGCCTGCTGACGTCAGCGATCCATGGACTTGGTCCATGCTCACGGAGTCCGGTGGACTCTGGTCACGCACTCTACGTGTCGCCGACATGTGGGCCTCTCTCGGGTGGCGTCATCGGCGAAAATGCCGAGGCTCACCACGGCGGCCGTGGGGACCCATCTGACGTCATGGGTGACGCCAGCTTGCTGGGTCGACCATGACATGCGGCCCCTCGACCACGGGCCCCGCTCCGGTCTGCACGCACGCGCTGGGCCGCGTTGGCCGCAAGCGGTCCATCTTCCCGACACGTGGCGCAATCTCACCGTTGGTTTGAAAATCAGCGGCGCGGATTAGATCCGTGGTTAACACGTTGAAACTACTCGTTGCTCGTGGGCCGTTCGATCTAGATCGGACGGTCCAGATCTAATCCTATATTCGTGACCGCCACAAAGACGTGGCAATTGTGAACCGCTGGATCTTGATCCAACGATCTAGATCTAATCGGGTTTGGGAACACGTGAGCTCACCTCAACCGTCCGATTCGGATCCGACGGTCCTCCGAGCTTCAGCCAGGCGCGTGGCTTCACGGCGCCGCGGATCGGCCGAGATCGGCGACGACCTTGCCGCCGGCGTTTACGCGCCATTCGGAGTGAGGGGTACTCCAGCGCTCCTCGCCTTGGGAATCCGGATCCGGGCTCCTTCTCGGCTAAGACGACGGCAGCTAAAACCGGCGCCAAACCGCAGCTGAGGGAAGAGATAACTCCGCGAGCGATCTCAGCGGTGGCGGCATCGGCCCGAGATGGCTCGAGGAAGCGGAGCAAGGATGAGGGCAACCTCGGGGACGTCTCACGCTTTAAATAGCCTCGTCCCGTGCCTGAGCGGAAACCTAGTTCGCTACGCGGCAAGGGCGCTGGCCGAGTCCGCTCGGACTCGGCGAAGACGATTTAAATCGTGGCCGTCCGCCCACGTGGCGCGATCAACGCCACGACGATCGGCGCGATCGGATCCGCCCGATTCGAACCGACGTGCATTTAGCCGATCTCGGCCTGGATCTTGATCCAACGGTTGGGATTGATTAGGGTTAGGATGGGTCTAGTCGGTCAAGGTCGGACTTTAGTCCGACTCGATCGGATGAACGAGTACTTTGACCGAGTTGGATTTTCCAGCGAATTAATATTTAAAATAATTCCCGTAATTCATTTTAATTCATTAAAAATAGCAAAAGACTCGAAAAATTCCAGAAAAATTCTGGAAATATTTTGGAACATTTTGGACTCAAATAAAATATTTCCAACAAAATTTTATTTGCAAAATTAAATTCTTTAATTATTTCAAAATGGAATAAATTCAAATAAATTCCAAATAAATCCAAATAAATTCCAGAAAATTCCAAAATTCACCAAAGTGCCAAATCACACATGAATTTAAGAAAAGCAAAATTTTGGGATGTTACAAACCTCCCCTTAATAGAATCTCGCCCCAGATTCGAGCTTACTAAAGGAATAGGTTTGGAAATTCTTTCTTCAAATCCTCTTCACGCCCCTAAGTCGCTTCGCTTTCATGGTTGCTCCACTGAACTCTACAAAAGCGGGTTGACTTGTTTCTAGTTTCTCGATCCATTGTGTCTAGAATCCTCACAGATGTTCCTTATAAGTCAAATCCTCTTGCAACTCAATTGACTCTAGCGGTCTCATTCCTCGGGAACTCGGAGACACTTCTTTAATCGGGACATGGAATACATCATGTACTCCTGCCAACGATCGTGGCAACTCACTGGTAGGCAACTTCACCTCTGACTCAAAATCTTAAATGGTCCAACATAACGGAAAGTGCGAGTTTCCTTTGGCATGGAACCTCTTAACTCCCCGAGGCGTAACTCGAGGTATACAAAGTCTTCTGGTTCAAAACTCAAATCTCGCGACGATTGTCAGATAACTCTTCCGCTCGAGATTGGGCTATCTTCAACCTTTCCCTAATTATGGCGATCCGCTCTTCAAAGCCTCTTGAAGAATATTAGGCCCAAAGACAGCGCTGGAACGGCCTCATTCCAATTCAATGGCGTCAGGCATGAGTCGACCATCTGATTACCTCAAAAGGTGACATCTGTAAAACTAGCCTGATAACTATTGTTGTAACTAAACTCGCTCGGCATACGGCAAACTTTTATCCCAAGAGGTAGCATAAGCCAATGCACAAGCTCTTAGCATATCTTCCGTAATCTCGTTGACTCTCTTGGTCTGTCCATCCGCTCAGGATGATAAGTCAGACATCTTGAAGTTCAAAGCGGGTCCCCATGGCTTCATGCAACTTATTCCAAAACCTTGAAAGGTAAATTAGGTACTCATCGTCTGATACAATCCTCTTTGGCACTCCGCAAACAAACAATCCCGATCATGTACAACTCTCGCTTAACTTATCTCCGAGTAAGTGGTCTTCACGGGATGAAATGGGCTACTTTAGTCAAGCGATCCACTATAACCCATATGGAGTCATAACCTCCTTGAGTCTTCGGCAAACCGGTAATGAAATCCATTCCGATTTCCTCCCACTTCCACTCGGAGTATTTTCAATGGGTCAGTAGCAACTGCTGGTCTCTGATGCATTGCCTTGACTCTACGGCATACGCACAATGCAACATGCTCGGCAACTTCACGCTTCATACTCGCCACTGCATCTCTCCTTCGAGATCCCTGATACATCTTGGCGCTTCCAGATGAATCGAGTACTTAGAGTCATGGGCTTCTTCCAAAATCAGCTTGCTTTAACTCCTTTGTTAGGCACACAAATGCGATCCTTCATCCACAACGTGCCTTGTTCATCCAATTTGAAGTCCTCTCGCTCTGCCTTCCTCCTTGATGGACTTAATCTGCGGATCCCGTCATCATCCTTCCTGTCCTTCCTGGATCTGATCCTCTAGGGTAGGCTTTACTTCCAATGCCAAGAATCGCTAGGTACAACCTCAATCTTCATCTTTCGAAAATCCTCACATAACTCATCCCGACTTGTGGCTAGCAGCGTACTCACGCGGTATGGCTCTTCCGACTCGAGCATCGGCTACTACGTTGGCCTTCGGATGGTAATGGATTCAACATTATAGTCCTTGATCAACTCTAGCCATCTCCTTTGCCTCATATTCAGATCATTTGGGTGAATATGTACTTCTAAGGCTCTTATGATCCGTATATACCTCATCTGTTTCCAATCGATAGTGACGCCATATCTTCAAAGCATGCACTACGGCTAACTCTAGGTCATGTGTCGGATAATTTTCTCATGCGGCCTCAATCGCCTTGATGCATAAGCGGCGACCTTTCCATTCTCAGACGACACATCCAAGTCCTTGGCGATGCCACAATAAATATCGACTTTGAGCAACATCCTCAGAACTAACACTCTTTGATGTCAATCGCTTCTTCTTCCTGAAATCCTTCCTCACATTCCAAGGCCCATGCAAACTTCTTTTCCTTCTTCAAAGAATTGCGTAAGAGGTTTCGCAATTGTCGGAAAAGCCTTCGATGAAACGGCGGTAATATCCTGCCATTCCAAGGAAACTCGAATGGGTCACGCCTTGGTATTCCTAATGTAACACAGCTTCCACTTTGCTTGGATCTACGGCGACTTCATCTGCGGTCATCACATGTCCAAGAAACTCCACCTTGTCCTTCCAAAAATCACACTTGTTTGAACTTGGCGAAAAGTTATTGCTCCTCGACTTTTCCAAAACTCGCCTTAAGTGTTCGGCATGTTCATCCTACCTGCCTTGGAGTAGATTAGGATATCGTCTATGAACACGACGACAAACTTGTCCAAATATTCCATGAACACCTTATTCATCATATTCATGAAATAAGCCGGCGCATTAAACCCCAAAGGACATAATCAGAACTCGTAATGTCCATATCTTGACGAATGCAGTCTTCGAATATCTTACGATCGGATCTTCAATCGATGGTATCCGATCTGGATCAATCTTGGAGAAAACTCCGGCTCCTCTTAACTGATCAAACAAATCATCAATCCTGCGGAGGTAGCGGATACTTATTCTTCACGACTTCATTGGAGTGCCACGGTAGTCAATGCACATCCTGAAACTCCCGCCCTTCTTCTTGACAAACAAAATCGGTGCTCCCCACGGCGTAACTTGGTCTCGATAAATCCTTTCTCCATTAACTCTTCTAGTCGCTGTTCTTCATCTCTACCAACTCCTCGGTAGACATCCGATAGAGTCTCTTTGCTATCGGTCTTTTTACAAGTTCTATCACAAACTCTATGTCCCTTTGCCTGCGGCATACGAGGTAGATCCTCGGGAAAACGTCTGGGTACTCATTCACTACCGGGACATCCTCTATGTCGATTGCCTTGGTAATCTGTTAACCATCAACTGTCCATCTCTAATCGCAGTGGCTTGAAATTCCACTTTCTTTCCCTACACGGGCTCTCAATCGAGATAATCCTTCATTCGTAATCCAAGACGGCCTTGTGCTTGATAACCAATCCATTCCCAATATAACATCTAAGGTCTGGTCTCCAAAATTATAAGGTTTGCTAGGAACTCTATTCCATCTATTAGTATTCTCACCTCGAACATCCTACTTCGCTCGAGTTCTGAAACTGTGGGTTTGAACTAAAGCGTGCACTTAAGTCTTGCAATTCTCAAGTCATTTCTAGTAGCAAAGCCTTGCAGAAACAAAGCGAATCTGAAGCTCGAGTCAAACAAAATCGCTGTGGAATCTTGAGTTAACAAGTAACTTACCCAAGACGACGTCCGTAGCATTCTCGCGGTGCATCTGCGGTGACATGGTTGACTCGGCCTCTCACCACGGGTGGTGGCTCTGTCGGCGTCCTAGCGGGTGGTTCCTAGGTTGAAGCGAATCGGGTCGCTCCTCGCTGTCTTCTTTGGACAATCATGGCAAAGTGTCTGGCTCGCTGCGGTAACAAAGATCTCTCACTTTCCCCTGTTGCCGCCGGGTAGCGTTTCTAGCGGAAGTGGGGTCTCGTAGTTCGATCGAAGGTCTTGGTGCTGGGGAGGGTGTCCTTGTTGCATTCTCGTGGGTTGGAATCTGAAGAATTGATTTGGTGCAACTCTCAAGCGCCATATGCTCTCGACGTGATCCTTGCCGCGTGCATCTCGCCTTCCTGCTCATCCAGTTCCTTGCGCTTGTCCTCAAGAATAAGTGCCTTATTCACCAACTCTTGGAAATCTGGAAAGGTGTGGGTGATCAACCCTACTTGCACTCCCGAGTTAAGTCCCTTCATAAAGCGAGACGGTCTGGATTTAGCTGTCGCTACATCCTCGAAAAAGCGAGCGTGCTAGCCGTGAACTTGTTCGGTAGTCGCCACCTTGGTGATTACCTTGCCTCAAAGGTTCTGAACTCCTCCTTCTTAAGGTCCATAATTCCTTCAGGCACGTGATCTTGTCGGAATGCACTGTGAACTCTTCCCAAGTGCTATCTTGAGGGTTCTCTGCGTGGGCATGGGTTCTCCACCATTCGGCTGTTCCTTCCAACCGATGAGAAGCGTAAAAGTACCTTCTCATTCCTATGCATTGAGCTATGTGTAGCTTCCTCTCAATTGATCTTAACCATCATCGCCGGCCTCAATGGATTGGCATTTCCGAGAGAAGGTGGGTGGGTGAGTCTCATGAACTCGATGACCTTGTATTCTCGTGGTCACGATTAACTTGATTAGCAGTGGTCGAGCAATGACGTGCTGCATTTGTTGCATCATAGCATGCATCAACTGGGTCTGAGCAGCAAGAAATGCTCCAAAATTCTGCACATCCAAGGGCGGTGCTGGTGCTTCCATCATTGGGGTTTCATGGGCGAGATCCACTCCCATTGCTTCCAAAGTTCCCACGGGTGTTCACCATCTGGCCGATTTGCTCTAGGTTTAGAGATGAGAGGAAACAAGAATAGACAAGTAATATGGAACTTATGCGAGGCTAAAGGGGTAACTTTAAGGTCCATCTTTATTATTAATAACTTGGTATGGCTGCCATAATGCCTAAGGGCCTTGCAACACATACTTGCACACTCAAAGAAACAAAGCAAATCCAAATCGAACTAACTCTGAGTCTAACGCCTAAAGGGTGACTCTTTATTTTATGACGCGACTCGGCGAAGGAGTCTCACTATAGAACCTAAAGCTCACTCATCGAGAAAACCTCCACTACCGAGTACGGGTCGGCATAAGCGGCTAAACGACGCCATGTCCAGCCGACTATGTCATCTGTGGTAGTCGAAGAAGCGTTGTCCTCATCGAGATCTGACTCCTCTGGATCCGCTCGTAGCTCGAGCATCTTGGCTCGGGTCCGAGTCCGTACAAAGTCATCTCCAACTTCGCCAATCCTTCGTGAAGGTGTGCCACATACTCTTGAGCTTCACATCCATGGTCACAAGAGTGCTTTACGTAAGAACTGGAATTTTCAAATTGTGACAAGGTAAGGGAAAATTTCAGCAAGAGACGAAAGAGAGAAGGGGATAAGTCGAGATGTCATTTCTTGTCTTCTACAAATTTTTAGCTTTAGAAAATAGGTTTTATCCTCACTCGACCATTCTAGCTTAGGGTTGAGTTCTACATCAAGTATGGCTCGATACCACCCTCCGGGACCCCGAATTTGCAAATCCGACCCTCTGTGTATTCAGCACTAGTCCAGAACGCGCTTAGTGCACATACGATCTTAACATCGGGTATATATCACAATCATACCAAACGATACTATCAAAGTACTTTATTTAAATAATCAAGGGTTACTCACCTTATGGCCAAGTTACAATATATGCCTTGCAAGGCGTAACTTATTAAAGAGAAATAGCAGCGGAAAATCAAAATAAACTTTCGTGGCGCCATCCAGATACCACAATCGACCGGGCTCGCATCCCCTAAGTAGATCGGGTCTTCGGGAGTTCCTCCTCCAAAGTGGCGTAATCTCCTCTTCAACGATATTGTGTTGAGGCAAGGGTGAGTACTTGGTATCGACAAGTCATGCACAGAATGCAAGCTAATATACTATATGCATGGCTTAGTACAAAGGAGTAGCTCGGGGTATATTTGCAGAACAGCTTTGACAAGTAATATAAGTAGATTCGGCGTTAGAAATAAGTAAAGCATAAATAACTTTTCAAGAAGTTTAAATAACATTTTCCCCATCCTAAACCATATTTCCATCATCTTCCTTGTTAAACCAACCCATCTTTTCAAAACCAAGTTATTTCCGTAAAATCTAACCCTTGATCATAATTCCGGAGCATTGTCCAAGATCACGGACTCGGCTATTCAAATAGATTCTACACTCTGCAGAGGTTATGCACTTTACCCACAAGATACAATCCACTCACCACGTCACCGTGAATCGCCATACAAGAGTATGCGAATGGCGATCATAACAAAGCCTTTCGGAAGCCTCAAACAACAAGGTGGTCCTCCTAAGACGCGTGCCTACACCATCCCTTCCCTTAGCCAAGCGAAATGGGACCAACACACCGTTAGATGGGTACCTGGCCACGCCCACGATACGCCTCCCCGTACAATCACACAAAGCGGTGTGGCAATCGACACCCGAGGCTCCACAAGTGAGTCCTTAGCGACTTAGTCAACTAGGGCCGTCCCATTCCGACCATGTGGTTGCAAGTATGACCAGTTCAAAGGCTTGCAAGGTTAAGTCCTTAGAGTGACCAGGGCAAGACTACCCAAAAACCAAATCAACACTCCCAATGCCACAACCGCCCACTGATTACTCTTGCCACATGCCCCGGTCAAATCTGTTTATCAAACCCCGTTGATTACCATGCACCACGTGCCATCAAATCACATGATACTTTTCCAAAACAAGTTCAATATATCATTAAGTCCATATTAGCATTTGATTATCCAAAATCATGTCATGAGCACGTAGCAGGTCTAAGCAGCATACTACAACGATCTAAACCCATGTTGGCAATTTAATAATGTCAAACTAGAAAACCACAACTTGGTTGACAAGTTATCATGGCACATACTTAAGTAATCTAGGTGTCTTATAGCAAATTGGTATTTATCTAACCCCAAGTTTTATACAAAGTTTCTTTATAATTGAACTAGCATGCAATAGTTTAAATCAAAATAGATTTGAAATGGGATCAATATGGTCAAAGCACAACTTGCCTTCAAAAGCACTTGCTCTTGGTCTTGAGTTGGATCCTGAGTCAATACTTCTCCTTCGAATCCCTCCCACTTCAACGTCTACTCGTAAAGCGTGCAAATAGCAAATACACAAATGAACACTATGCAAAAGATCCAAAACTCCAAATAAAATCCATAAACAGAGAGAACATAATTTTCTGGATTTTTAGAAATCGAATCACAAATTTGGAGTTAAACTAAAAGTTATAATTATTTAAAGTTTAAATAATCAATTAAATAATTTTACAGAGAAAAACTTTAGTCCAAAAATTAAATAAAATTCATATTTAGGTAGATCTCAATTTTATACAAATTTAGAAATTTGAATCGCTCAAATCGGAGTTGAAAGCACTTAAAAGTTATAAGCGTTTGAAGTTTGAATCTAAATTTGAAATCATTATTCGAATTAATAAATCATTTTCTTTTTAGAAATTAATTATTGCGTCAGCATGGACACGTGGCAGCTCTGATTGGCCTGGCGGCGTCGGTGATCCATGGACTTGGTCCATGCTCGGCTTCGGAGTCCACGGTGGACTCGGTCCACGACTCTCGTGTCGCCGACATGTGGGCTCCTCTCGTGACGCCATCAGCCGACGTCGGCCGGCTCACCACTGCCGATGTGGGACTTTCCACTGTGGACGTCATGGGTGACGCGCTCGGTCAGCTAGCGACATGCGCCTTCCGACATCGCGGCCTCCTGCGGGCCTTGACACGACGCTGCTGGGCCAGCGTTGACATGGTCCATCTTCCCGACACGTGGCGCAATCTCACCGCTGGTTTGAAAATCAAGCGCGGATTAGATCCGTGGTTAACACGCTGAAACTACTCGTTGCTCGTGGGCCGCTCGATCTAGATCGACGGTCCGGATCTAATCCTATATTCGTGCTCGACAAAGACGTGGCATTTGTGAACCGCTGATCTTGATCCAACGATCTAGATCTAATCGGGTTTGGGAACACGTGAAGCTCACCTCAACCGTCCGTCTGGATCGATCCGACGGTCCTCCGAGCTCGCGACGGCGATGGTTTACCAGCGCGCTGGCTTGGCCGGAGACGGACGCGACCTTGCCGTCGGCGTTCGCGCGCCCGGCGGAGTGAGGTACTCGACGCGTCACTCGCCTTGGGAATCCGGACCGTCTCCTTTCGGCGGAAGACGACTGACGGCGGCAGCGAAGCCGCAAACCGCAGCCGGAGGGAAGAGACAACTCCGCGAGCGGTGCGGCTCAACGGTGGCGGCTCCGGCGAGATGGCTCGGGAACGGAGTGCGCAAGGATGAGGGGCAACCTCGGGGCGCTCACGCTTTAAATAGCCTCGGCGTCCCAGTGCCCTAGACGGAAACCTAGTTCGCTACGGCGGTGGCGGCTAAGTCCGCTCGACTCGGGCGAAGACGACAAAATCGTGGCGCCCACGTGGCGGCGATCCAGCGATCGCACGGGCGCGATCGGATCCGCGATTGCGGCTACGCGCCAACGAAGTGCGGCCGATCTCACCGTTGGATCTTGATCCAACGGTTGGGATTGATTAGGTTAGAGTGGGTTCTGGCCGAGTCAATCGGCTCGAATCGACTTAGTCCCGACTTTCGGCCGGATGAACGATGCTTGACTCCGAGTTGGATTTTCCAACAATTAATATTTAAAATAATTCCCAGTAATTCATTTAATTCATTAAAAATAGCAAAAGACTAAAATTCCAAAAATTCTGGAAAATATTTTGGAACATTTTGGACTCAAATAAAATATTTCCAACAAAATTTTATTTGCAAAATTAAATTCTTTAATTATTTCAAAATGGAATAAATTCAAATAAATTCCAAATAAATCCAAATAAATTCCAGAAAATTCCAAAAATTCACCAAAGTGCCAAATCACACATGAATTTAAGAAAAGCAAAATTTTGGGATGTTACATGAGCTCAACCATAAACATGAACCCAAGTGGCCCTCATCCAACAACTCAAACCCCAAAGCGCTAAAACCACATTTGGAAAGGATTCGACAACAACCAGAGAGTATTCATTTTAATTTCCTAAGCCAAAACGCAAAGGAAACACAAATCCCTTCACCACAACCAACACCAGACATTATTCATTCTTTTCTTTTCATACTAGAAAGCAAGGGAAATCTCGTTTCATGACATGAATGCACATTCTTCAAGAGCACTCCGAAATAGTCATATCTCCATATATGCTTTCTCACCGACCTGGCTCAACGACTCTTTTATCATTTAACATCTATACACGATGTCTTGTTTACTTTTCACCATTCATTCATCATATAACAACAATACCGAAAAGTCTTTCACCAAAAGACTTCTCCCTCGGTATCACATGATTGAAATACACATAACACTGACGGTTGCGCTAAATCATATAGACTATGACGGCAACATCGTTAATAACAAAACACCACATCGTGTGAAAACCCATCATCCATTTAAAACTAACCTTGCAAAACCTCGCAAAATCAAACTCAACCCTTTGGAACAGAACATCGACTCTAAAATCAAACATCTGCACACACAACCGCCATAAATTTTATCAAAAGAGAGGGAAACTAAATCCCAAAAGAAAGCTTTTCACCAACTAAATTCACTTATGAGACATTCATAAAAATCCAGACTTGTGAAACATCCGCACACCATACCCATTTTCCAAATGACTCCAATTCTAGCCAAACAGAGTTACACATCAAGGGCTTAACTCAAAAGTTTCCAACACAATCCTTCATTACCATCTGCTTCCTTTTAAAATTAATTCCAAAGATAATTTAGAGCGAACGCGAAAGGGCGCGATCGACTCAAAAAACTTTTGGGGTGTAAATCCATACTCATAGCACCAACTAAACACATTAGCCAAAACCAAATATTTGCTCCAATTTCTACGAGTTTTAGGGAAACTCTGAAACACAGCATATGGAACACCTTGACCGAAAACCCTTCAACCAAAAAGGCAAACAACCAAACCAGTCCAAAAACTTTTGAACACAAGCTCAGCATAAATACAATCATCTGTAGTACTCCACTACGCTTTCCATTAAAGACTTCAATAATCACTATTTACTCCCTGAGAAGCCCCAACACAATTAACCAAAAGTTTCACAACAAATTATTCCTCTAGTTACCATTCCTAACACTTTTAATTAGGGTTTATGATGCTTATCAAAAAGGCACCCAACCAATACTATATCGACATGATCCCCACGGATCATCATATCATAATACATCTTATTCTACATTTGAAATATAGTACTTCAATAAATCTTTCAGCAAGATCAACATATAAATTTCATACCTCCTATATACTCACGTCTCGACAACCGAACCTTATTCAGTTAAACAATGGCTTCAACATGTAAATATTATCTCCACAGGGAAGAATTCGTAAGTGAGACTCTATGTTATACTTTCATTAAGGATAAGATCATTTATCATGTTAATTATCCAAAGCTCACTCCATCGCAACATGTTAAAATTTTCCTCTATTTTAACCATGGTTTTCCAACGAGTAATCTAAACAGTTACCACCACTACTTAGTCATCAATAACAACAAAAGGGCATAATCATCAACCAACAACATTACTTTTAGCTACCCTATACAAAGGTGATAACAAAATTACCACCACACAACATACTCCCACTATTTAAAATAGATTGAATACTAGCATTAACACTGCCTTTAACAACATCATTAGCAATAAGTCTTATGTCTTCTCAATTGATATCAATACTAGGATTGTAGAGACACAACTGCATACTTCCAAATATATTAGTAGTTTGCAACAACGTAAATAGCAACTCTAATCAACTTCCAAATTAAAGTCACTAGGCAACACGATTAAATTTCTCTATTAATCCATTAGATTAGAGCATCTTTAAACAACTAGCAAAGTTTCTTTAACAATAGCAGCAGTCTACATCATCTTAATGTTTCAACTATGCGTCAGGGTTTAAAACTTTAAACATAATCGAGGGTCATTGTCGGGACCCAAATCTGCAAATCCGGACCCTCTATGTATTCAGCACTAGTCCAGGAACGCGCTAGTGCACACAGTCTTAACATCGGTAAATATCACAATCATACCACTCGATACTAATAAAGTACTTTAATTAAATAGTCAAACTAGTTGCTCGACCTTATGGTCAAGTTACAAATATATGCCATGCAGGGCGAAACTTATTAAGAGAGAAATAGTAGCAGCGGAAAAATAAGATAACTTCGTGGCGCCATCCAGTATACCACATGCAACTGACTGGGCTCGCTCCCTCAGTAGATGGTTCCTCTTGGAGCTCCTCCTCCAAAGTTGGTGTAGACTCCTCTTCAACTGGTGTTGTATTGCGGCAAGGGTGAGTACTTGGTACTCAGCAAGTCATGCACAGAATGCAGCTAATATACTACATGCATGGCTTAATACAAGGAGTGGCTCAAGGTATATTTGCAGTAAAGAGCATTTAAAAAGTATCATAAGTAGATTCGAAAGCAGTAGAAACAAGTATAAGATCAATAACTTTTCCAGGAGTTCAATAAACATCTTTCCCGATTCTAATCCACATTTCCATCAACATCATTATTAAACCAAACCCAACCTTTCCGAGACCAAGTTATTTTCAAGAAAGTCTAAACCTTGACTGTAATTCCCGAGCGATGTCCAATACCGCGGACACGGCTATTCGAATAGATTTTACACTCTGCAAAGGTTATGCACTTTACCCACAAGATACAGTCAAACACCACAAAGGCGAGTTCCCGTAACAAAGTCTTTCGGAAACTTTTAACAGCACAAGTGGTCCTCTCCGGTGTTGCACACTAACCCTTCCCTTAGCAAAGGCGAAGTTTATGTCAATCCTCCGTTAGATGGGTACCTGGCCGCAGCCCCGGTACGCTCCCCCGTACAACATACACAAAGGGTGTAGTTGACACCCAGAGGTCCCACAGGTACGTTATTAGCAACTTAGTCAACTAGGTCCGTCCCATTACAGACATGTGGTTGCACGTTTGACCCAGTTCAAAGGCTTGCAAGGTGAAGTCCTTAGGGTGACCAGGGCAAGACTACCCGAAGAACCAAACCAACTGTAACACCCCGGCATTTAATATGCCCGAATGCTACCAAACATAAGCTAAACAACAACTAAATACCACATTTAACATAAAATTCCAGCAAAGGCGCGTAGGCTAAAAACCGAGATTTCGGCAGCACCTCCTTTGTTTTTATCATGAATTTAAGGAACAGCAACAATATAGCATTATATGGCAATAAGAGAAACATCTAAAACAGCAATAAATGAAGTCTTAACGACAATAAAAGACTAACATTAAGCTCTTAAGGTTTCAAGTGTCCAACGAACAATAAAACTCTCATAAACCAAGCTAAGCCTTAATTCAATGACCATCACACGCAATTTATTATAAAACTAATGATATGACTTGTGGAATCAAAATGATTGAAGCTACGTGTAGATGTGTGACTATTTCCCTTTCCCGTATGCCGTTCACTTGGTACCTAAAAAAAAACAAGAAAACACAAGCGTGAGTTCGAAAACTCAGCAAGCATATTGCAGTGGACAACAAGCATAACTACATGGCAATAACATCTTCCTTCATGTATATCATCTCATTCATGATTACTTATCAATATCATCATCAATTGGTATGCGATGTAATGCAATGCTCCTGACCCTCTGGAACGTCATACCGGTATGGTGGAGTACACACCCGTCGGTGTGCACCCTTTCCTCCCTGCCATCCCGAAGATGGAGGGTGCCTACTCGCTTCCAAACACCACGTGGATGGAATCACGACATAGGACTTACTCAATGGCGTTCCGGATTAGTCATAACTTTCTCACCGACCTTGCCGGACTAGTTACGACTTTCTCACCGCCCTCGCCCTATCTCATGACATGCATGCAACCATGCCAATTATCATATTTAATTCACATATTAACACATGGCATCATAATATGTTAAACATGCTCATCATATCATATCAATCATTAACACATGGCAAGTGGACATATATCATGTAAACAATTCCATCTAATCTCAACATGCAACCTACAACTCGCTATCCATCACAACACACTTGCCTCAAACACGTGCAACGGATTGGCGGGAAGAAGAGGGCACTCCCGGGGTCACACCACCTGCACATAGGCATCACACACTCACAATCATAACCTCAAAACAGTACACAAACCCCCATCTAACCCGACATTGCCAACTACTCGCAAAACCTAAAACAGCGGTTCTGTCCCGGCGGGACAGCAGCCTTGCAAAAGGCATAACCTGAGTTCTGGGACTCCGAATGAAATAAACGAGTACACCCTCACGTAGCTTAGGAAATTTCCCAACTTTCTCTAGGTATAAGGAAAGACTGATTCGGCCTCTAAAGTTGTTTAATCTACAGATTACCGAGATCTATTCCAATCGCGTCACAGATTTTTAGGCGCTCGGTAAAACAGCCATAACTTTCAAACGGCTGATCGGAATTTAACGTGCTTTACGTCCACGGAAAGATAATTAAATTGTCTACAACTTCCTAGAAGTCCGTATGGTCAGATTCGAATTCTAAATTGATGAAAACTCGAACCCTAGCTCGACTGCTCAATCTGCCCGAAAACAGAAACGTGGACAAGTTTAGATCTAACCCAAATTACTTCAAACCAACGCCTCCAATTGATCTAAAATCTTCATAAACATCCTAATAACAGTACCTAGATCAATTCCAAGGATCCCCATGTTCATACCTTTGCCCGAAGCACAAAACTCCAATCAATCTCCGCGGATCTCCTCGCTCCTCGCTCCTCGCTCCACGTTCCTCGCTCCTCGCTCCTCGCTCCACGGGATGGATCCACGAGGTGCAGGGGTGGGGTGGCCACCCTAGGGCAGCAAGGGGTGGAGGGGAGGTGGTGTGGAGGTGGAGGAAGGGGATGGGGCACACGGTATGGGGGGGGGCGGCTAGGGCTTAGGGAAAGGGGGAGGGAGGAGAGGTGGAGGGAGGGGGGCGCATGGGGCTGAGGTGGGGCGCAAGGGGGGGCAGGGGGAGCCCCTTTTACCAGCCCCCACACCCTGCCCTAGTCCAATAAGAGTCCCTCTCAATCCCTCCAAAGCCCACCAAGGCCCAAAACTCCCGGGAAGGCCCAAAACTCGAAACGGCCCTAAACGGCCCTAAAAGCTATTAACCTCCAATTCCTATGGTTTTAACCTTATTTCCACATCTCATAATGTTTATAGCCTCATCATGCTCAATAATTAAGGATACGACACTCCGTGGCGACATAACACTTCAACCGGCCCAAAAACGCGAGTAAACCTCTACCGAAGGGTTTTAACCTAAATTCCATATTCCGTAGAGTTTTTGTCCTCAACATTCACATTGTATAAGATTACGACACTCCGAGGTGTCACATTCTTCCCCCCTTCAACAGGATTCGACCTCGAATCTAAACGCACCAACACGAAACCCAGCAAAACCAAAGATAGCTAGGTTTTCACATCACATACCTGAGGTGAAAAGCTCGGGATACTTCTCGCGCATGCGAGATTCCAGCTCCCAAGTCGCTTCCCTCTCGGTCTGATGTGACCACAGGACCTTGACAAACTTAAGCGTCCTGTTCTTCATCACTCGCTCTGAAGTCCCCAGAATTTCCACAGGACGGGACTCGAAGGTGAGGTCCTGCTGAAGCACTAATGGTTCCAATGGAACCACCAACTCTGGATCATGCAAGTATTTCTTCAACATCGAGACATGGAACTAGGGATGTGATCGGATCGGATACGGTCGAATATCGTCCTATTCATATCCGTATCCGTATTTTTTACCGAATACAGAATCGAATACGAATAGTTTCGAATACAGAATCGAATACGAATAATACAGGATAATATCGGTTACGAATACAGATCGAATACGGATCGGAATCAACATGGATACGAATAATATTAGTCGGATATTTTAAAATCCAATTTCAGTTTTTTTCCAAAATCGGTCCAAATTTAAATTCAAAATTCCAAAAGAAATATATTTGTATGTCTTTTTTTTGCCTTTTTATCCCTAGCTTGTCATACATGTGACTCTGTGAGTAACAATGTACCCCATTGCAATAATTGAATCAAATGATTTGCAGCTGGCATATGCTGCTGAATCCTAAGTAGCCCTCCTAAAACGCCACTTGCCAATTTCTGTATCACATTTACCCAAATATCTCCAAATTAGCATCTAGCACACATGAACACATTATATCTTGTCATTCAATGCAGACCCCAGTCTCTGAAATAGTGAAACATGTTAATTTGTTAATGTGTTATTCTGAAACGTGTTATTCGGATAATATCCGTATGTCATATTCGGATATTATCCGAACAAAAACTCGGATATTCCGTATCCATCGGATAATCAGCGTTCCATATCCGTATCCGTATCCATGTAAATTATCTGTATCCATATCCTTATCCGAGAAATCAACTGGATATCTGTGAAACTATCCAAATCACCATCCAAATCAATTCGGTCGGTCGGTCGGTCGGAAAATATCCGTACTAGTTCCATCCCTACATGGAACACATTATGCACACCTTGCATGGATTCCGGTAGCTCTAGGCGATAGGCCAACCTGCCAACTCGGGCGAGGATAGGAAAAGGCCCAACATACCTTGGACTGAGCTTTCCTTTCGTGCCAAAACGCACCACACCCTTGGTGGGAGATACTCGCAAGAGTACGCTATCACCCACCTCAAACTCCAAGTCTCGCCGCCTCACATCAGCATAGCTCTTCTGTCTGCTCTGCGCTGCGAGAAGGTTCTGCCGAACCTCCGACACGCGATCAACAGTCTGCTGCACCCAATCCGGTCCAAGAATAGCTCTCTCGCCCACGGCATCCCAACAAAGTGGCGATCTGCACTTCCGACCACACAGTACCTCATAAGGAGCAGCCCGGATGCTGGAATGATAGCAAGGGGCAAATGGTCTTCCCAGCTACGCTTCCAAGCCATCACACAGGCCCTAAGCATGTCCTCCAAAGTTTGGATGGTACGCTCAGACTGCCCATCTGTCTGAGGGTGAAAAGCGGTACTAAGGCGAAGCTGCGTACCCAAAGCACTCTGCAAACTCTCCCAGAACTTGGAGACGAACTTCACATCCCGATCAGAGATAATGGTCTTGGGTACACCATGCAATCTCACAATCTCCCGCACATAGATGGGAGCCAACTCGCTCGCTGAATTGGTCGTGCGGATGGGAATGAAATGCACAGACCTGCTGAGACGGTCCACCACAACCCAAACAGCATCCTTCCTCGTGGAGTACGAGGTAAGCCAACCACAAAATCCATGGAGATGTCATCCCATGGCCACACAGAATCTCCAAAGGCTGCAACAAGCGTGGACGCTTTATGCTCAGCTTTGATCTTCGGCAAATCCCACAAGACGCCACATACTTGGCAATATCCACTCTCATCCTTTTCCACCGAAATTCTTCTTCAAGTCCTCAGTACATCTTGGTCTCCCAGGATGGACCGTGTATGGGTGCGATGAGCTTCTTTCAGGATGTCTTCTTTCACTTGAGATTTACGGGGTACACACAGACGGCCCTGAAACCTCAAAGCTCCGCATCATCAACGGTAAAGTCTCCGGACTTGCCTTCCCCAAGGCGTTTCCTCACTTGCTGGAGCAAACGATCATCTTCTTTGTGCCTCTCGCTGACACGCTCGAGAATCGACTCAAGAATCATTTGAGTTTCACCTGCACGGTCCCATAAAGCAATAGGAAACTCTCAAACGCTCAAAATCAGCAACAAGACAATCAACAACAGGGGGCATTGTCTTGCGACTAAGAGCATCGGCCACCACATTTGCCTTCCCCGGATGATACTGGATAGTGAGGTCATAATCCTTTATCAACTCTAGCCACCTCCTCTGCCTCAAGTTCAAATCTTTCTGAGTAAAGATGTACTTGAGGCTCTTGTGATCAGTGAAAATATCACAAGACTCACCGTCTGAGTAATGCCTCCATATCTTCAATGCAAACACCACGGCGGCTAGCTCAAGATCATGCGTGGGATAATTCTGCTCATGCTTTTTCAACTGCCTCGAAGCATAAGCAATCACCTTGCCATCTTGCATGAGTACACAACCAAGTCCCAACCGAGAAGCATCAGAGTACACAGTGAAGCGCTTTCCCGGCTTGGGAAGGGTAAGAACAGGAGCAGTCACTAACTTCTCCTTCAAAGTGCAGAAACTGTGCTCACACTCTGCAGTCCACTGGAATTTCATCCCTTACGAGTCACCGCGAAAGTGGCTTGGCAATGATAGAGAAATCCTGCACAAAACGTCGATAGTAGCCAGCCAACCCAAGGAAACTACGCACCTCTTTGACATTGGAAGGCCTCTTCCAATCCAAAACTGTTGAGACTTTTGCTAGGATCTACAGATATGCCCTCTGGATTGATGATGTGGCCAAGAAAACCCACTTCTGAAATCCAGAACTCGCACTTTTTAAGCTTAGCAAAGAATTGATTCCCCCTCAGGGTACTCAGCACAAGCCTCAAGTGTCGCTGATGCTCCTCTTCTGATTTAGAGTAAATCAGAATGTCATCGATGAACACTACCACAAACTCATCAAGGTACTTGTGTAGCATACTGTTCATTGCCTCCATAAAGACAGCAGGGGCATTAGTTAGTCCAAAAGACATAACTTTAAATTCATAATGCCCATACCTAGTGGAGAAAGCAGTCTTCTCAATGTCCTGCTCCCTCACACGGATCTGATTATACCCTCGATCAAGATCAATCTTGGAGAACACCTTTGCTCCCTTCAGTTGGTCAAACAGATCCTCGATGCGAGGCAAAGGATACTTGTTTTTGACTGTCACTTGATTAAGAGCACGATAATCAATGCACATGCGCCAACTTCCATCCTTCTTCGAGACAAAGAGAACGGGTGCTCCCCATGGCGAAAGGCTACGCCGAATAAAGCCCTTGGCCAACAGATCCTCCAACTGCTTCTTCAACTCGTCTTGAAAAGGTCGAGCCAAGCGGTATGGAGAGATAGAAATAGGTCGAGTGCCAGGAACAAGATCAATACGAAACTCCACATTCCTCACAGGAGGTAGACCAGGCAACTCGTCAGGGAACACATCAACGAACTCCTTCACTACTGAAATCTCCTCAATGGGAACTAAGGAAGATGGTTTCTCAGACAAAGTCATGAGGAAACCCAACAGCCTCAAACGGCGACCAGAAAACAGACTAGTCAAAGCAAAGACGGAACTGGAAGGTAAACCACCCTGAAAGGTCAACTCTACTCCTGACGGGGCCTGCAAGGCAACCGTCTTCCAGAAACAACAAATCTTGGCGCGGTGCTGATGCAACCAGTCCATGCCAAAAATGACATCAAAAGGAGCCAACTGGATCACCATAAAATTGGCAAAGAAAACCTCATCATCAATGGCAATGGTGCAACCAGGGCAAACCAAAGAACTAGCAATCAAACCCCCAGGGGAACTGACTAGCACAGACTCAGAAATCCGCTGGACCCCCAATTTAGCTCTACTAGCAAACTCAGACGACACCAAGGAATAGGATGCACCGGAATCAAACAGAATAAAGGCATCAACGGAATCCACGAGTAGAGTACCTGAAACCACCTCTGGATGCCCTACCGACTCGCGGTCGGCAAAGCGCACACTCTTGGTGGCGCCGACGTATGAGCCCGACTCGGTGATGCCCCATCAAGGCCGGGGCGGAGGAGGCAATCGAGGAGGAGCAGACGCCGCGGGCACCAAGACGCTACCGGTGGCGCCCACACAAAGGGCGGTGAGAAACAGGAGCAGCCATCATGTGCACCGATCCTCTAGAAGACGGCTGGAGTGGGAGGAGAAGGCACCGCCTCCCACTTGATGATGCTCTTGGGATTCATCCGGCAGACTCGTCCCATGTGGCGGGCTTGCCACGATGGTTGCAACTCCGGTCCAACCACACTACACTCTGTCTGGACTCCGAATTTGCAAATCCGTGACCCTCTCCGTGGTATTCCAAGACTAGTCCAGGAACGCGCTTAGTGCACACAAGCCTTAACATCGGTATATATCACAATCATACCAAACGATACCAACAAAGTACTTTATTTAAATAACCAAACTGGGTACTCGACCTTATGGCCAAGTTACAAAATGTATGCCTCACAAGGCGAAACTTATAATAGCAGCGGAAAAATCAAATAAACTTCGTGGCGCCATCCAAAGATACCACAGCCAATCGATCGCTCGTGATCCCTAAGTAGACGGTCCTCTTGGAAATCCTCCTCCTAAGTGGCGTAGTCTCCTCTTCAACTGGTGTTGTGTTGAGGCAAGGGTGAGTACTTGGTACTCAAAGAAGTCATGCACACAAGCTAATATACTATATGCATGGCTTGGTACAAAGGAATAGCTCAAGGTATATTTGCAGAAATAAATTTTTGACAAGTAATAAAGTAGATTCAAAGCGGTAGAAATAAGTAAAGCATAAATAACTTTCAAGAAGTTTAACAAACATTTTTCCCCATCCTAACCCACATTTCCATCATCTTCATTGTTAAACCAACCCAACTTTTCAAATCCAAGTTATTTTCGTAAAGTCTAACCCTTGGACTCAGAATTCCCAGCATTGTCCAAGATCGTGGACTCGCTATTTAAATAGATTCTCAACTCATAGAGGTTATGCACTTTACCCACAAGATACAAACACCACAAAGGCGAAGTTCAGAATAAAGCCTTTCGAAGCCTCAAACAACACAGTGGTCCTCCTGCTCAGGCTCTACACCATCCCTTCCCCTTAGCTAAGGCGAAGTATGGGACCAACACACCGTTAGATGGGTATCTGCCACGCCTACGATACGCCCCTGCATAATCACACAAACGGTGTAATCGACACTCGAGGCTCCACAAGTGAGTCCTAGCGACTTAGTCAACTAGGGGCCGTCCCATTCCACCATGTGGTTGCAAGTATGACCTGGCCAAAGGCTTGCAAGGTTAAGTCCTTAGAGTGACCAGGGGCAAGACTACCCGAAAAACCAAATCAACACTCCCAATGCCACAACTGGCCCAATTGACATTTCCTGCCACATGCCCCTATTTAAAATCAAGATCAAACCCGCTGATTACCATGCACCACGTGCCTTCAACATCACATGATACTTTTCCCAAAACAGTTCAATATATCGTTAAGTCAATATTAACATTTGATTGTCCAAAACCATGTCATGAGCACGAAGTGTCTAAGCAAGATACTACAACTAAGCCTAAACCCATGTTGGCAATTTAATAATGTCCAACTAATAAACTACAACTAGGGTGACAAAGGGTCATGGCACATACTTAAGTAATCAAGGTGTCATATAGCAATTTGGTATTTATCTAACCCCCATGTTTAAACAAAGTATTTTTCTAATTGAACTAGCATGCAATAGTTTAAATCAAAATAGATTTCAAATAGGATCAACATGGTCAAAGCACAACTTGCCTTCAAAAAGTACTTGCTTCTTGGTCTTGAGTTGATCCTCGAGTCAACACTTCTCCTTCAATCCTTCCCACTTCAACGCTCACTCGTAGCGTGCAAATAGCAAATACACAAATAAACACTAGGCAAAACATCCCAAAACTCCAAATAAAATCCATAAACGGAGAGAACACAATTTTCGATTTTAGGAATCGAATCACAAATTTGGAGTTAAAACGCAAAGTTATGATTTATTAAAGTTTAAATCATCAATTAAATAATATTACAGAGAAAAACTTTAGTCCAAAATTAAATAAAATTTATATTTAGGTAGATCTTAATTTTATACAAATTTAGAAATTTGAATCACTCAATCGAGTTGAAACGCAAAAAGTTATAAGCGTTGAAGTTTGAATCTAAATTTGAATCAATATTTCGAATTAATAAATCATTTTTTTTTCGAAATTAATTATTGCGCCAAAGATGGACACGTGTCACTCGATTGGTCGACGCCACCGATCATGGGCTCGCTCACTGCGCGTTTTCGATCACGGTGGACCCGGTCCACAGCTTCCACGTGAGATCGACATGTGGGACCCACCGTCTGGCGGTCTCACGAAATGCGCCGACGGTGGGCCCTCGACATGCTGGGGCCCGCGTGACACGCCAGCTTACGCCAGACGGCTACCACGCTGCCGGTCCATCTCCTCGACACGCGCGCAATCGCGGACCGCTGGTTTGAAAATCAACGCGGATTAGATCCAGGGTTAACACGCTAAACTACTCGATGATCGTGGGCCGCTCGATCTAGATCGGACGGCCCGAGATCTAATCCTATAATAGCAATCGCTACTAAGACGCGGGCGATTGTGAACCGCTGATCTTGATCCAACGGCCCGCATCTAATCGGGTTTGGAACACGTGAACTACCTCAACCGCCCGATCTGATCTGACGGTCCCTCTGAGCTCGCGTGAGTCCGCGATGGCACGGCCGAAGCTTGGGCACCGAGACGAACGACGACGAGCCCGATGGCGTTCCGGGGTTGCTCGGCGAGATGAAGGGTCCTTCGTGCGCTCGACGCGAGGACTCGGATTCGGCTCCTTCTCGCGGAAGACGACTGACGGCATGACCGAGCAAAAAACCACGCGGCACACTTCCTCCAACTCACGGCGAAGACGGCAAACGACGCGGCCAGCGATGGCTCGGGAACGGGTGCGCAAGGATGAGGGCAACCTGGGGACATCTCACGCTTTTAAATAGCCTCGGCTTCTGCGCTCTAGACGGAAACCTAGTTCTTACTACATGGCAAGGGCGGCTACGGAGTCCGGCCACGGCGGACGATGAAGCTCACCGCCCACGTGGCACGATCAACGACCACGACAAGACGGCCGGCGATCGGATCCTGGCGGATACGGCTCGAACCGCACGGCATTTGGATCTCAAATTGGCCGTTGGATCTTGGATCCAACTGGGATTGATTAGGTTTAGGAGCCGGTTCTTGGCTTGAGTCACGCGGTTCTCGGTCGGACTCGAATCCTCGAGTCCGACTCGGGCTCATTTCGGATGAACAAGATTTGACCCGAGTTTGATTTTCAGCGATTTAATATTTAAAATAATTCCTAGTAATTCATTTAATTCATTAAAATAGCAAATGACTTAGAAAAATTCCGTAAAATTCTGGAAAATACTTTTGATCATTTTGGACTCAAATAAAATATTTCCAACAAAATTTATTTGCAAAATTAAATTCTTTAATTATTTCAAAATGGAATAAATTCAAATAAATTCCAAATAAATCCAAATAAATTCCAGAAAATTCCAAAATTCACCAAAGTGCCAAATCACACATGAATTTAAGAAAAGCAAAATTTTGGGGTGTTACAAACCTCCCCCTTAATAGAATCTCGCCCCGAGATTCGTGGCTTACTAAAGAAATAGGTTTGGAAACTCTTTCTTCAAATCCTCTTCATGGGCCTCCCAAGTCGCTTCGCTTCTTCATGGTTGCTCCAATCGAACTCTACAAACGGGTTGACTTGTTTCTAGTTTCTCGATCCATTGTGTCCGTAATCCTCACGGATACTCCTTATAAGTCAAATCCTTTTGCAACTCAATTGACTCTAGCGTGTTCTGCTCTCAGAACTCGGAGACACTTTTTAGCCGACACGTGGAACACGTCATGTACTCGCTAACGATCATGCAGAACTCTAGTGGTAAGCAACTTCGCCTTTGCGGCTCAAAAATCCTAAATGGTCCAACATAACGGGTGCAAGTTTCCTTTGGCATGGAACCTCTTAACTCCCCGAGAGGCGAACTCGAGGTAAACAAAGTCTTCTCGTTCAAAACTCAAGTCTCGCGGCGATTTATCAAGATAATTCTTCCTGGCCGAGATTGGGCTATCTTCAACCTTTTCCCTAATTATAGCGATCTCGCTTCTTTCAGCCTCTTGAAGAATATCAGCCCAAAGACACGGCCACGGTCTCATTCCAATTCAATGGCGTCAGACAGGTCGACTCATACAAAGGCCTCAAAAAGGTGACATCTGTAGACTAGCCTCGATAACTATTGTTGTAATCGAACTCAAGATACGGTAAACTCTTATCCCAAGAGGTAGCATAAGCCAATGCACAAGCTTTCTTAACATATCCTCCGTGAATCTGGTTGACTCTTTTCTGGCCTGTCCATCCGCCTCAGGATGATAGGTCAGATCTGAAGTTCAAACGGGTTCCCATGGCTTCATGCAACTTATTCCAACCTTGAGGTAAATTGGGTACCTCTGTCTGATACAATCCTCTTTGGCACTCCGTGCAAACAGCATAATCCTAATCATGTACAATTCTGCTAATTTATCTCCCGAGGTGGTCTTCACGGGATAAAATGGGCTACTTTAGTCGCCGATCCACTATAACCCATATGGAGTCATAACTCCTTGAGTCTTCGGCAACCCGTAATGAAATCCATTCCGATTTCCTCCCACTTCCACTCGAGTATTTTCACTGCACAGTAGCAATCCTGGCTGGTCTCTCGATGCATTGCCTTGACTCTTCCGGCATACGCCGACAATGCAACATGCTCGGCAACCTCACGCTTCATACCTCGCCACTGCATCTCTCCTTCGGGATCCTCGATACATCTTGGCGCTCTGTGATGAATTGAGTACTTAGAGTCATGGGCTTCTTCCGTAATCGATTGCTTTAACTCCTTTTGTTAGGCACACAATCCGATCCTTCATCCATAACGTGCCTTGCTCATCCAACTTGAAGTCCTCGCTTTGCCTTCCTCCTTGATGGACTTAATCCTCCGCTGATCTTGTCATCATCCCTCTGGCCCTTCTCTGACCGATCCTCTAGGGTAGGCTTTACTTCCAATGCGGCCAAGAATCCGCTAGGTACAACCTCCATCTTCAACTTCTGAAAATCCTCACATAACTCATCCTGACTTGTGGCTAGCAATGTACTCACGGCATGGCTTTTCCGACTCAGGGGCACTGGCTACTACGCTGGCCTTCCCAGGATGGTAATGGATTCCAACATTATAGTCCTTGATCAACTCTAACCATCTCCTCTGCCTCATATTCAGATCCGACTGGGTGAATATGTACTTAAGGCTCTTATGATCCGTATACACTTCACATCTGTTTCCAATCAGATAGTGACGCCATATCTTCAAAGCATGCACTACGGCAGCTAACTCTAAGTCATGTGCTCGGATAATTTTCCTCATGCCTCAATCGCCTTGATGCATAAGCGCTTACCTTTCCATTCTCAGCATCAAGACACATCCAAGTCCTTAGCGCGTGCTGACAAGCAATAAATATCGAAGCTTTTGAGCAACATCCCGTAGAACTAACACCTATGTGCCGACGCCAATCGCTTCTTCACCTCAAATCCTTTCTCACATTCTCGCGCCCATGCAAACTTCTTTTCCTTCTTCAGCTATTGTAAGGGGTTTCGCAATCGCCGAAGCTCTTCGATGAAACGGCGAGTATCTGCCATTCCAAGGAAACTCCGACCGGGTCACGCCTTTGGTCGCTCCCAATGTAACACCGCTTCTACTTTGCTTGGATCTACTGGCGACTCCTTCGCTGGTCATTACATGTCCAAGAAACTCCACCTTGTCCTTCCAAAAATCACACTTTGCCGTAACTTGGCTAAAAGTTGTCGCTCTCCTCGCCTTTTCCAAAACTCGCCTTAAGTGTTCTAAGATGTTCACTCTCCCTTGGAGTAGATTAGGATATCGCCTATGAACACGAATACAAACTTGTCCAAATATTCCATGAACACCTTATTCATCATATTCATGAAATAAGTCGCGATTCGCTTAAATAAAAGGACATAAACCGTAAACTCGTAATGTCCATATCTTGACGAGAATGCGCCTTAATATCTTCTCGATCGGATCTTCAATCGATGATATCCCGATCTCGCATCAATCTTGAGAAAACTCCGCTCCTCTCAACTGATCAAACAAATCATCAATCCTGGTAGCGGATACTTATTCCTCACTGGTGACTTCATTGAGTGCACGGTAGTCAATGCACATCCTCGAAACTCCCGTCCTTCTTCTTGACAAACAAAACCGGTGCTCCCCACGGCGAATTTAATCCTCGTCCGATAAATCCTTTCTCCATTAACTCTTCTAGTAGCTGTTTCTTCATTTCTACCAACTCCTCGGTGGACATCCGATAGGTCTCTTTATACTCTGGTCTGTACCGTACAAGCTCTATCACAAACTCTATGTCCCCTCGTCTCAGCATACCGTAGATCTTCTGAAAACATCTCGGGTACTCATTCACTACCGGGACATCCTCTATGTCGATTGCCTTGGTACCGTAACCATCAATCTGTCCATTTCTAATCGCAGTGGCTTGAAATTCCACTTTCTTCCCACACGGTTTCCATCGAGATAGTCCTTCGTCCACAATCCAATACGGCCTTGTGCTTGGATAACCATCCATTCCCAATATGACGCCTAGGTCCTGGTCTCCAAAATCATAAGGTTCGCTAGGAACTCTATTCCATCTATTAGTATTCTCACCCTAACATCCTACTGCTCGGGAGTTCTAACTGTGGGTTTGAACTAAAAGCATGCACTTAAGTCTTGCAATCCTTAAATCATTTCTAGTAGCAAAGCCTTGCATAAACAACGTAGAATGCGAAGCTCCAGAGTCAAACAAAACTGCCGCAGTATCGAGTTAACAAGTAACTTACCCAAGACGACGTCCGTGAGCATTCTCGCAGCATCTGCGGTGACATGGTTGACTCGGCCTCTCACCAATGCCTGGGGTGTGGCTCCCGTGCTGGCGCCTCTAGCTGGGTGGTTCCTTAGATTGAAGCGAATCAGTCGCCTCGTCAGTTTTCTTTGACAATCATGGCAAAGTGTCTGGCTCGCTGGTAGCTTGTAGCGCGTCTCACTTCTCGCGATCGCACAGAGTAGCGTTTTAGCGGGCCGGGGTCTCGTAGTTCTGATTGCAGTCTTGGTGCTGAGGATGGTGTCCTTGTTGCATTCTCGCGGGTTGGAATCTGAAGAATTGATTTGGTGCAACTTCGCGCCGCTGGCGCCTCGACGTGATCCTTCTTTGCATCCTCGCGCTTCCTGTTCTCATCCGGGCCTCTTGCGCTTGTCCTCAAGAATAAGCGCCTTATTCACCAACTCTTGGAAATCCGGAAAGGTGTGGGTGATCAACCCTACTTGCAATCCCGAGTTAAGTCCCTTCATAAAACGAGACTGCCTGGATTTATCCGTCGCTACATCCTCAAAAAGCGAGCGCGTGCTGCGTGTGAACTTGTTCAGTAGTCGGCCACCGGCCGATTACCTTGCTTGATCTGCTCAACTCCTCCTTCTTAAGGTCCATGATTCCTTCAGCACGTGATACCGCCGAATGCATTGCGTGAACTCTTCCCAAGTGATATCTTGAGGGTTCTTCTATGCGTGGTACGTGTTCTCCCACCATTTGGCTACGTTTTTCCAGGTGATGAGAAGCGTAGAGTACCTTCTCATTTCCTATGCATTGAGCTATGTGTAGCTTCCTCTCGATTGATCTTAACCAATCATCGGCCTCCAATGGATTGGCATTCCCGAGAAAGTGGGTGGGTGAGTTCTCATGAACTCGATAGTCTTGTGTTCAAGCGTGGTCCACTGATTAACTGGATTAGCAAAGTAGCCTGAGCAAAGGACGTGCTGCATTTGTTGCATCATAGCATGCATCAACCGAATCCGGGCAGCAAGAAAAGCTCCAAATTCTGCATATCCGGTGGTGGTGGGTGCTCCATCATTGGGGTTTTCATGGCGAACCACTTCCATTGCTTCCAAAGTTTCGCGGTGTTCACCATCCTGGCCGATTTGCTCTAGGTTTAGAGATGAGAGGGAAACAAGAATAGACAAGTAATATGGAACTTATGCGGGGCGAAAGGTGTAGCCTTAAGGTCCAACTTTATTATTAGTAACTTGGTATGGTCACAATGCCTAAGGGCCTTGCAACACATAATGCACACTCAAAGCAAACAAGCAAATCCAAATCGAACTAACTCTAGAGTCTAACGCCTAAAGGGTGACTTCTTTATTCTATGTCTCGACTGCCGAAGGAGTCTCATCAGAGAACCTATGCTCACTCATCGAGAAAACCTCCATCTCACAAGAGTGCTTTACGTAAGAACTCGAATTTTTAAATCGTGACTGTAAGGGAAAATTTCAGCAAGAGACAAGAAAAGAGAGAAGGGGATAAGTCAGATGTCATCTCTTGTCTTCACAAATTTTTAGCTTTAGAAAATAGGTTTTATCCTCACTACGACCATTCTAGCTTAGGTTGAGCCTACAAGAAAACTCCGGCTCGATACCACCTCTGCCGACCCCGACTTTGCAACCGACCTCGTGTATTCAAAGACTAGTCCAGAACGCCGCTTAGTGCACACGCCTTAACATCAGTATATATCACAATCATACCAAACGATACCAACAAAGTACTTTATTTAAATAACTAAACCGGGTACTCGACCTTATGGCCAAGTTACAAATGTATGCCTCAAGGCGAAACTTATAATAGCAGCGGAAAAATCAAATAAACTTCTGTGGCGCCATCCAAGATACCACAGCAACCGATCGGGCTCGCATCCCCTAAGTAGACGGTCCTCTTGGAAATCCTCCTCCGTCGGGCGTAGTCTCCTCTTCAACTGTGTTGTGTTGAGGCAAGGTGAGTACTTGGTACTCAAAGAAGTCATGCAATGCACGCAAGCTAATATACTATATGCATGGCTTGGTACAAAGGAATAGCTCAAGGTATATTTGCAAGAGAAATGCTTTTGACAAGTAATAAAAGTAGATTCAAAGCGTGAGAAATAAGTAAAGCATAAATAACTTTCAAGAAGTTTAACAAACATTTTTCCCCATCCTAACCTACATTTCCATCATCTTCATTGTTAAACCAACCCAAACTTTTCAAATCCAAGTTATTTTCGTAAAGTCTAACCCTTGATCGTAATTCCCGAGCATTGTCCAGCACTGGACTCGGCTATTTAAATAGATTCTCAACTCAGAGGTTATGCACTTTACCCACAAGATACAAAAACACCACAAAGGCGAGTTCCCAGAATAAAGCCTTCTGAGCCTCAAACAACACAGTGGTCCTCTCCTGTCAGGCTCTACACCATCCCTTCCCTTAGCTAAGGCGAAGCATGGGACCAACACACCGTTAGATGGGTATCTCGGCCACACCACGATACGCCCCTCGCATAATCACACAAACTGGCTAACTAACACCTGAGGCTCCACAAGTGAGTCCTTAGCGACTTAGTCAACTAGGGCCGTCCCATTCGGCCATGTGGTTGCAAGTATGACCGGCTCAAAGGCTTTGCAAGGTTAAGTCCTTAGAGTGACCAGGGCAAGACTACCCTAAAACCAAATCAACACTCCCAATGCCAATCGCCCACCTCGATTACTCTTGCCACATGCCCCTTGGCCGAAAATCGCTTATCAAACTCCCGCTTGATTACTGATGCACCACGTGGCCTTCAACATCACATGATACTTTTCCCAAAACAGTTCAATATATCGTTAAGTCAATATTAACATTTGATTGTCCAAAACCATGTCATGAACACGAGCGTGCTCCAAGCAGATACTACAAATCTTCTAAACCCATGTTGGCAATTTAATAATGTCCAACTAATAAACTACAACTAGGGTGACAAAGGGTCATGGCACATACTTAAGTAATCAAGGTGTCATATAGCAATTTGGTATTTATCTAACCCCATGTTTAAACAAAGTATTTTTCTAATTGAACTAGCATGCAATAGTTTAAATCAAAATAGATTTAAATAGGATCAACATGGTCAAAGCACAACTTGCCTTCAAAAAGTACTTGCTCTTGGTCTTGAGTTGGATCCTCGAGTCAACACTTCTCCTTCGAATCCTTCCCAGACTTCAACGCCTACTCGTAAAGCTGCAAATAGCAAATACACAAATAAACACTAGGCAAAAACATCCTAAAACTCCAAATAAAATCCATAAACGGAGAGAACACAATTTTCTGGATTTTTAGGAACTGAATCGCCAAATTTGGAGTTAAACGCAAAGTTATGATTTATTAAAGTTTAAATCATCAATTAAATAATATTACAGAGAAAAACTGTAGTCCAAAAGTTAAATAAAATTTATATTTAGGTAGATCTTAATTTTATACAAATTTAGAAATTTGAATCACTCAAATCGGAGTTGAAACGCAAAAGTTATAAGCGCTTGAAGTTTGAATCTAAATTTGAATCAATATTTCGAATTAATAAATCTTTTTTTTTTCGAAATTAATTATTGCGTCAGCATGGACACGTTGTCACCCTCGACACGTCGACGTCACCGACTCATTGGCTCGCTCACGGCGCTGCTCGTCCACGTGGACCCGGCCACACTCCACGCTGAGGATCGATATGTGGGACCCACCGCCGCAGGTCTCACGCAAACGCTGCTCGTGTGGGCCTCTCGACATAGCGGCCCCGAGAACAGGACACGCGCTACACGCTGCATCGCGACCGCCGTCCATCTCTCGACACGTGGCGCAATCGCGACCGCTGGTTTGAAAATCAACCGCGCGGATTAGATCCAGGGTTAACACGCTAAACTACTCGATGATCGTGGGCCGCTCGATCTAGATCGGACGGTCCAGATCTAATCCTATAATAGCAATCGCACGGGCACGTGGCGAATTGGAACCGCTGGATCTTGATCCAACGGTCCAGATCTAATCGGGTTTGGAACACGTGAACTCACCTCAACCGTCCGATCCGGATCCGACGGTCTCCTTCGAGCTCGCGGAGTCCTGGCGATGGCACGGGCAAGCTTGGGCACCTGAGACGAACGACGACGAGCCCGATGGCGCTCCGGGGTTGCTCCGCGAGATGAAGGGTCCTTCGGTAAAGCGCCTCGACGCGAGGACTCCGGATTCGGCTCCTTCTCGTGGAAGACGACGGACGGCGCATGGACCGAGCAAAACCGCTGGCGGTCACTTCCTCCAACTACGCGAGCTCGCACGCAAACGACTGCTCAGTAGATGGCTCTGAACGGGTGCGCAAGGATGAGGGCAACCTCGGGACATCTCACGCTTTAAATAGCCTCGCTGCGTTTCTAGGCGGACTAAACCCTAGTTCTTTACGGCGCGCGGGCGGGAAGTCCGGCCGGACTCGGCTGGGACGATGAAGCTCAGCCGGCCCACGTGGCACGATCAACGGCCACGATCGCGCGCCGCGATCGGATCCGGGCGGATACGGCGCTCGAACCTAAGACGCGTTGGATCTCAAATGTTGGATCTTGATCCAACCGGTTGGGATTGATTAGGTTTAGGAGTGGGTTCTGGTTGAGTCACGTGGCTCGGTCGGACTCGAACTCGAGTATGACTCGGCTCTGCCTGATGAACAGTATTTGACCCGAGTTTGATTTTTCCAAACGATTTAATATTTAAAATAATTCCTAGTAATTCATTTAATTCATTAAAATAGCAATGACTAAAATTCCAGAAAATTGCTGGAAAATACTTTGGATCATTTTGGACTCAAATAAAATATTTCCAACAAAAATTTATTTGCAAAATTAAATTCTTTAATTATTTCAAAATGGAATAAATTCAAATAAATTCCAAATAAATCCAAATAAATTCCAGAAAATTCCAAAAATTCACCAAAGTGCCAAATCACACATGAATTTAAGAAAAGCAAAATTTTGGGGTGTTACAACGGTGCTCACCACCGCACTCGGAACGATCCGCGAAAATCCAATACAAAACACTTTTCTTTTGGTTCAGCTCAACTAAAGCCAAGAAAAAGCAAATAAACCGACCGTCGAGCGGCAAAGAACATCTGAAGGGAACCACCATCAACTCTTCTATTTGACTCCACCAACTACCCGATCAAGGACAGAAAGGATAAGCATTCTTCTCCTACAGGGGTTAATAGTTCTTCTGATGGCGCTAACCTGCCACACCACAAACCTCACCGTTACTATGAACCAAAAGAGGTGACCAAAACCCTTCGGCACCACAACCCCACTTTTATCACCACAACAGTGGACAATCCAATCATTTATACAGACCAGACTCCACAACTCTCTGGGAGCCTCGCCTGCCTCCACGGCCACGGCCCCACGCCACTGGCCCACGGCCTCTACCCTTGGCATGGTCTTAGACAGACAACCATCCAAACACAAAAACAAAAACACAAAATCACACAATCAAGATCATAGATCAAACATCATCATAAGCATATCCTTCATTAAATAATTAAGTGCAATGCAATGATGAACCAAAACCCCATCCTATCAGGCAACCAAGTGTGTCAAATTTTAGATTAGTTATACCACTTTTACAAGTTTTAATGTTGCTATCCTATAACAAAGTTTTAGTTAAGACCTAAGCCATGTTTCTAAGTTATTCCACATCACATTTTAGTTGTACCCTATAGCATGACACTAAAAATTCACATTCCAAGGACCTACAGCCCGCTCTGATACCAACTGTAACACCCCGGCATTTAATATGCCCGAATGCTACCAAACATAAGCTAAACAACAACTAAATACCACATTTAACATAAAATTCCAGCAAAGGCGCGTAGGCTAAAAACCGAGATTTCGGCAACACCTCCTTTGTTTTTATCATGAATTTAAGGAACAGCAACAATATAGCATTATATGGCAATAAGAGAAACATCTAAAACAGCAATAAATGAAGTCTTAACGACAATAAAAGACTAACATTAAGCTCTTAAGGTTCCAAGTGTCCAACGAACAATAAAACTCTCATAAACCAAGCTAAGCCTTAATTCAATGACCATCACACGCAATTTATTATAAAACTAATGGAATGACTTGTGGAATCAAAATGATTGAAGCTACGTGTAGATGTGTGACTATTTCCCTTTCCCGTATGCCGTTCACTTGGTACCTAAAAAAAAAACAAGAAAACACAAGCGTGAGTTCGAAAACTCAGCAAGCATATTGCAGTGGACAACAAGCATAACTACATGGCAATAACATCTTCCTTCATGTATATCATCTCATTCATGATTACTTATCAATATCATCATCAATTGGTATGCGATGTAATGCAATGCTCGACCCTCCGAACGTCATACCGGTATGGTGGAGTACACACCCGTCGGTGTGCACCCTTTCCTCCCTGCCATCCCGAAGATGGAGGGTGCCTACTCGCTTCCAAACACCACGTGGATGGAATCACGACATAGGACTTACTCAATGGCATTCCGGATTAGTCATAACTTTCTCACCGACCTTGCCGGACTAGTTACGACTTTCTCACCGCCCTCGCCCTATCTCATGACATGCATGCAACCATGCCAATTATCATATTTAATTCACATATTAACACATGGCATCATAATATGTTAAACATGCTCATCATATCATATCAATCATTAACACATGGCAAGTGGACATATATCATGTAAACAATTCCATCTAATCTCAACATGCAACCTACAACTCGCTATCCATCACAACACACTTGCCTCAAACACGTGCAACGGATTGGCGGGAAGAAGAGGGCACTCCCGGGGTCACACCACCTGCACATAGGCATCACACACTCACAATCATAACCTCAAAACAGTACACAAACCCCCATCTAACCCGACATTGCCAACTACTCGCAAAACCTAAAACAGAGGTTCTGTCCCGGCGGGACAGCAGCCTTGCAAAAGGCATAACTTGAGTTCTGGGACTCCGAATGAAATAAACGAGTACACCCTCGCGTAGCTTAGGAAATTTCCCAACTTTCTCTAGGTATAAGGAAAGACTGATTCGGCCTCTAAAGTTGTTTAATCTACAGATTACCGAGATCTGTTCCAATCGCGTCACAGATTTTTAGGCGCTCGGTAAAACAGCCATAACTTTCAAACGGCTGATAAGAATTTAACGTGCTTTATGTCCACGGAAAGATAATTAAATTATCTACAACTTCCTAGAAGTCCGTATGGTCAGATTCGAAATCTAAATTGACGAAAACTCGAACCCTAGCTCGACTGCTCAATCTGCCCGAAAACAGAAACGTGGACAAGTTTAGATCTAACCCAAATTACTTCAAACCAACGCCTCCAATTGATCTAAAATCTTCATAAACATCCTAATAACAGTACCTAGATCAATTCCAAGGATCCCCATGTTCATACCTTTGCCCGAAGCACAAAACTCCAATCAATCTCCGCGGATCTCCTCGCTCCTCGCTCCTCGCTCCACGTTCCTCGCTCCTCGCTCCTTGCTCCTCGCTCCACGGGATGGATCCACGAGGTGCAGGGGTGGGGTGGCCACCCTAGGGCAGCTAGGGGTGGCGGGGAGGTGGTGTGGAGGTGGGGGACGGGGAGGGGCGACGGTATGGGGCGGCTAGGGCTTAGGAAAGGGGAGGGAGGAGAGGTGGAGGAGGGGCGCATGGGGCTGAGGTGGGGCGCAAGGGGAAGGGGAGCCTATTACCAGACCCCACACCCTGCACTAGTCCAATAAGAGTCCCTCTCAATCCCTCCAAAGCCCACCAAGGCCCAAAACTCCCCCGGGAAGGCCCAAAACCCCGAAAACGGCCCGGAAACGGCCCGGAAAAGCTATTAACCTCCAATTCCTATGGTTTTAACCTTATTTCCACATCTCATAATGTTTATAGCCTCATCATGCTCAATAATTAAGGATACAACACTCCGTGGCGACATAACACTTCAACCGGCCCAAAAACGGGAGTAAACCTCTACCGAAGGGTTTTAACCTAAATTCCATATTCCGTAGAGTTTTTGTCCTCAACATTCACATTGTATAAGATTACGACACTCCGAGGTGTCACACCAACATTCCCGGTGCCACAACTGGCCCACCTGATCATTCTTGCCACACGCCCCGGTCGAAAACTATTTATCAAACCCCAGTTGATCATTACCATGCACCACGTGCTATCAACGTCACATGATACCTTTCCAAAATAGGTTCAATATATCATTAAGTCAATATTAACATTTGATTATCCAAAAATCATGTCATGAGCACGTAGCAGGTCTAAGCAATATACTACAACGATCTACAAACCCATGTTGGCAATTTAGTAGTGTCCAACTAGTAATCCACAACTAGGGTGACAAGGGGTCATGGCACATATTTAATTAATCAAGGTGTCATACAGCAAATTGGCATTTATCTAATTCCCCGGGATTAAATAAAGTATTTTCTAATTGAACTAGCATGCAATAAGTTAAATCAAAATAGGTTTCCAAAATAGGATCAATATGGTCAAAGCATAACTTGCCTTCAAAAAGTACTTGTTCTTGGTCCTGAGCTGGCTCTGGTCAACACTTCTTGAATCCTTCTGCACTTCGACGTCTACTCGTAAAGCGTGCAAATAGAAGATAATAAATAAACAGTAGACAAAAAGTGTCCAAACATCCAAATAAAGTCCATAAATAGAGAGAGCATAATTTTATGAATTTTTAGAAACTGGAATCGTCAAATTCGGAGTTAAAATGCAAAAGTTATAGCATTTTGAAGTTTAAATAATCAATTAAATAATATTACAGAGGAAAACTTTAGACCAAAAATTATATAAAATTCATAATTAGGTAGATCTCAATTTTATACAAATTTAGAAATTTGAATCACTCAAATCGGAGTTAAAATGCAAAAGTTATAAGCGTTTGAAGTTTGAATCAAAATTTGAAATCAATAATTCGAATTAATAAATCATTTTCTTTTTCGAAAATTCTTTTATTGCATCATCATGACACGTGGACCAATCCGGTGCCGCCACGTCGCCTCGGGTCCATGGACCCGGCGCACGGGCGCGGCTCGGTCTACCGTGGACCTGGTCCATGGCTCACGTGTCTCGGCCGACAGTGGGCCTCGGATGACGTCAGCGGTGACGTCATCACGCACGGCTGAGGACGGCTGACAGCTGGGCCCCACCGTGACGTCAGCGGTGACGTCATGGTGCACTCGGCTGAGACGCTAACGCGTGGGCCCCACTGACACACAGGCCCCGCGTGTCAGAGTCACGCGCCCACGCGCGGGCGCTGACCGCGCTGACCGCGACGGTTGGCCTCCCGGCCACGTGGCTAGATCTCGGCCGTTGATTTGAAAATCAACGGCTCAGATTGGATCTGGCTTAACGCGTTAAGAAACTACTCCGCTGATCTGGACCGTTCGATCTTGATCGGACGGTCAAGATCCAATCTAACGAAAACAACGTGGGTTAACGCTAACCGTTCGATCTAGATCTAACGGCTGAGATCTATTCTAGCTTGGTGCAGTTTAGGTGTGACACTACGAAATGGTGTGACATTATAAAATGTGAATTGGGAGATTAAAACTTTACGGTATGCAGTTAATCGCGTTTCCGGGCCGATTTCGGGAGTCTGGGCCTTTCCGGGGCGAATTGGGCCTTTGGGGGGAACCCACTTGGGCCAAAGGGGGGAGTTATTAGCCCATGTGGGGGAGGGGGGCAGCAAACACCTGCCCATGCACCCCCTCCCCATGCCCTAGGGCGCCCTACCCCCTTGCTCTCCTCCCCAAGCCGCCGCCCCACTCCCTCCCCTCCTAGCTGCCCCATCTCCTTCCCCTTGTAGCGCCTCCACCTTTAGCCACAGACCTTGGCTGTGATCCAACCCCTCCCCTCGCTGCCACGACACGTCTACGTGCTGCCCTCGCTGTTTGGAAGAACCGCGACGAGGGATCCCGAAGGATTTGGCGCGTGGGAGCAAGATCGGGTGATCGAGAGACATTCTTCGTGTTCGTCGTTCGTCGGACTAAGGTATGTCCATGGGGAAACCTTGGGGAAGGTCTAGGTGCTGTTCTCATGGTAGATTTGGAGTTTTTAGATCAAGAGGACGTGCTGCCATGGAGTAGATCTGAAAAGAACTAGAGTTCGTATTGTACTCAGTTTCGGGCAGATTTGGAGTCCGTTTTAGGGGGTGCGATTTCGCAATTTTAGAGTCGGAATTTGGCCGACCTCCTGTTAAAGAAATTGTAGGTATCGTCAAGACCTATTTTGTGTATTTTTTGAGAATTTTTGGAGTTACGGTATGAAAGTTATGGCCATTTTACCGAGCGCTGTCAAATCTGTGACGAGATTGGGATAGTTCGTGTTCAACGTTAGATTAAACAATTTTAGAAGCTGATCTGGCTTTTCTCAATACTTAGGAAAAGCTAGGAAATTTCCTAAGCTTTGTGATGGTGTACTCGTTTAATCAATTTGGAGTCTTAGAACAGAAGTTATGCCCTTTGGAAGGCTGCTGTCCTAAAGGGACAGATTTGCTGTTTTCTGATTTTAGGAGTTGTAAGCGAAGTCGGGGTAGTGGGATGTATGTGTACTGTTTTATGGGCTTGATTTGAGTGTGTGGCACGTGTTTGCAGGTGGTGTGCCTCCGGGAGTGCCCTCAACCTCTCGTCACTCCGTTGCCCGCAATTGAAGGCAAGTGTGTTGTGTGGATTGTATGCTATATGTGTTGCTAGTTGTGCTTCATAGTATTTGGAATAGATAACATGTTGTCTTGCCATGAATTACATGTATTGCTTGATATGAAGCCATTATGCCATGATTTAAATGTACTTATTGTTGATAAGTGGATTACATGCCATGTGATGATATGCAATACTCCTATATATGTGTAATGCTTGTTGTCCATTTTGCATACATGGCATATTTTCATGGCCGGCCGGTGAGATAAGTCATAACTATTCCGGTAGGGTCGGTGAGAACCGTTATGACTAGTCCGGGGCTATTCTTGAGTAAGACCTACATCGTGATTCCATCCACCGTGGTGAATGGAAGCGAGTGATAGGCACCCTCCATCTTCGGGATGGAAGGGGGAAAAGGGTGTATGCCGACGGGTGTGCACTCAACCATACCGGTATGAGTTTCCAAGGAGACATGTGCATTGCATTGCATTAATGAAATATGTATATGATGATGTTTATGAGATGACGATGTGAATACTTATGAGTTGCTCACGAGATGAGTACATGGATGCTTAAAAGATGTTTGGAATGCTAACCATGTTGTGTTATGATGTGCTTTTGGAGATTGGTGATGATGGTTTGTTGACTTGATCTTTGTTTTTCCATTACAATACACTTTGCTGAGTTTTGAACTCACGCTTGTGTTTTATGTTGTTTTTAGGTATCTTGAGATCGGCATGAGGGAAAAGGGGAATAGTCACACATCTCCACGTAGTTCACGCAATTGATTCCACAATGGAATTGTAACACCCCAAAATTTTGCTTTTCTTAAATTCATGTGTGATTTGGCACTTTGGTGAATTTTTGGAATTTTCTGGAATTTATTTGGATTTATTTGGAATTTATTTGAATTTATTCCATTTTGAAATAATTAAAGAATTTAATTTTGCAAATAAAATTTTGTTGGAAATATTTTATTTGAGTCCAAAATGATCCAAAGTATTTTCCAGAATTTTTCTGGAATTTTTTAAAGTCTTTTGCTATTTTTAATGAATTAAATGAATTATCGAATTATTTTAAATATTAAATCGTTGGAAAATCAAATCGAAGTCGATTCTTGTTCATCCGATCGAGCCCGAAGTCAGACTCGAGTTCGAGTCCGACCCGAGCCACGTGACTCGACCGAACCCACTCCTAAACCTAATCAATCCCAACCGTTGGATCAAGATCCAACGGCTGAGATCTGCCCGTACCGGTTCGAGCCATATCCGGCCCGGATCCGATCGCGCCCGCGTGATCGTGGCCGTTGATCGTGCCACGTGGACGGCTGAGCGTCGTCGTCTCCGCCGAGTCCGAGCCGGACTCCGCCGCCGCGCCCGCCGCCGTGTAGAATTAGGTTTCCGTCTCGGGCACGAACGCCGAGGCTATTTAAAGCGTGAGACGTCCCCCGAGGTTGCCCTCGTCCTTGCGCACCTGTTCCCGAGCCATCTCGCTGGCCGTCGCCGTTTGCCCGTGCGTGCTCGCCGGAGTTGTAGCCCTGCGGCGCAGCGGTTGAACGCCGATTCCGCGCCGTCCCGCTGCCTCCGCCGAAGGAGCCTGTGTCCGGAACCACCGTGACGAGACGCACCCGAAGGAAGGATTCATCTCGCCGGAGCAACCCCGAAACGCCGTCGGGCTCGTCGTCGTTCTCGTCTCCGGTGCCCAAGCCTCGCCGCGCCATCGCTGGACTTCGCGAGCTCGGTGAACCGTCAGATCCAGATCGGACGGTTGAGGTGAGTTCACGTGTCCCCAACCCGATTAGATCTGGACCGTTGGATCAAGATCCAACGGTTCACAATTGCCACGTGCCGTAGTAGTGTTATTATAGGATTAGATCTGGACCGTCCGATCTAAATCGAACGGCCCACGATCGACGAGTAGTTTCAACGTGTTAACCCTGGATCTAATCCGCGCCGTTGATTTTCAAACCAACGGTCGTGATTGCGCCACGTGTCGGGAAGTTGGACCGACGGTCGTCGTCTGCAGCAGCGTCGCGTGGCCAGCGACACGCGGGGCCGCGTGTCGGCCGGCGCACCGTGACGTCATCCATGACGTCATCGGTGGACCCACCTGCCGACTGCGGTGAGCCCGCCGACGCCAAGAATGACGCTATCCGAAAGTGGTCCCACATGTCGGCCGACACGTAGAGTCGTGGGACCGAGTCCACTGAGACCCGAGCCGGCGTGGACCGAGTCCATGGATCGACCGACGCCACCAACCAATCAGAGGCTGCCACGTGTCCATGCTGACGCAATAATTAATTTCCGAAAAAAAGAAATGATTTATTAATTTGAAATATTGATTCAAATTTAGATTCAAACTTCAAACGCTTATAACTTTTGCGTTTCAACTCCGATTTGAGCGATTCAAATTTCTAAATTTGTATAAAATTGAGATCTACCTAAATATGAATTTTATTTAATTTTTGGACTAAAGTTTTTCTCTGCAAAATTATTAAATTATTATTTAAACTTTAAATAATCATAACTTTTGCGTTTTAACTCCGAATTTGACGATTCCAGTTTCTAAAAATCCACAAAATTATGTTCTCTCTGTTTATGGATTTTATTTGGGTGTTTGGACACTTTTTGCCTACTGTTTATTTGTGTATTTGCTATTTGCACGCTTTACGAGTAGACGTTGAAGTGCCGGAGGGATTCGAAGGAGAAGTATTGACTCAGGATCCAACTCAAGACCAAGAGCAAGTACTTTTTGAAGGCAAGTTGTGCTTTGACCATGTTGATCCTATTTCGAAATCTATTTTGATTTAAACTATTGCATGCTAGTTCAATTAAGAAAATACTTTGTTTAAACATGGGGGTTAGATAAGTACCAATTTGTCGTATGACACCTTGATTATTTAAGTATGTGCCATGACCCTTTGTCACCCTAGTTGTGGTTTACTAGTTGGACATTATTAATTTGCCAACATGGGTTTTAGACCGTTGTAGTACACTGCTTAGACCTGCTACGTGCTCATAACATGATTTTGGATAATCAAATGTTAATATTGACTTAAATGATATATTGAACCTGTTTTGGAAAAGTATCATGTGATGTTGATGGCACGTGGTGCATGGTAATCAACTGGGGTTTGATAAACAGTTTTGACCGGGGCATGTGGCAAGAGTAATCAGGTGGGCCAGTTGTGGCGTTGGGAGTGTTGATTTGGTTCTTCGGGTAGTCTTGCCCTGGTCACCCTAAGGACTTAACCTTGCAAGCCTTTGAACTGGGTCTAACGTGCAACCACATGTCTCAGAATGGGACGGACCTAGTTGACTAAGTTCTTGATAACGTACTTGTGGGACCTCGGGAGGTCAACTACACCCTTTGTGTAAGTTGTGCGGGGAGCGTCTGGGCCGAGGCCAGTACCCATCTAACGGTTGATTGGCCTAGACTTCGCCTTAGCGAAGGGAAGGGTTAGTGCTTGCAATAACCGGGAGGACCACTTGTATTGTTAGAAGTCTCAGAAAGACTTTGTTACTGAACTCGCCTTTTTGGTGTTTGACTGTATCTTGTTGGTCAAGTGCATAACCTCTGCAGAGTTTAGAATCTATTCGAATAGCCGTGTCAGCGGTATTGGACATCGCTCAGAATTACAGTCAAGGGTTAGATTTTCTCAAAAATAACTTGGATTTGGAAAGTTGGGATGGTTTAATAATGAAGATGATGGAAATGTGGTTTAGGATGGGGAAAAAGTTTATTAAACTTCTTGAAAAGTTATTTATGCTTTACTTATTTCTCTTTGCTTTCGAATCTACTTATATTATTTATCAAATGCTGTTTCTTTGCAAATATACCTTGAGCTATTCCTTTGTACTAAGCCATGCATATAGTATATTAGCTTGCATTCATGCATGACTTGCTGAGTACCAAGTACTCACCCTTGCCTCAACACAATATCGCTTGAAGAGGAGATTACGCCACTTTGGAGGAGGAACTCCAAGAGGATCCGTCTACTTAGGGAAGCGAGCCCGATCGATTGCCTGTGGTATCTTGGATGGCGCCACGGTTATTTGATTTTCTGCTATTATTTTTCTCTGAATAAGTTTCGCCTTGCGAGGCATATATTTGTAACTTGACCATAAGGTCGAGTAACTTGATTTGACTATTTAAATAAAGTACTTATTTAATATCGATTGGTATGATTGTGATATTTACCAATGTTAAGACTGTGTGCACTAGCGCGTTCCTGGACTAGTGCTGAATACACAGAGGGTCCGGATTTGCAAATTCGGGGTCCCGACAGGAATCATTTGGAGTCATGACAATAAACTTAATGTGATACCATTGATGTTTATGGTTTAGATGTGTGCTAGGATTGCCTTATTCGTTTCATTTGGCTAATGATGACTTTGGGATGCTTAAAGTGGACTTATATTGCTTCCGTGTCGCTTATTATTGCTATTTTAGATGTTTCATATTATGTCATATTCTGCTATGCTATCACTACTAGAATTAAGAGTATTAACGACCAATAAATAACAACCGTGAGAAAATTCTGGTCGTTAATCGATTTTGTGGAGTAACTCTTCCAAAAAAAATAGGTACTAACTACCATAACTTTTCCCGTCGTTAGGAAGCGTAGAAAAATCCCGGACACTAAATTTTTTTTTGCGCAAACTCCCGCGGTTTATTCTTGGCGCAAAATCCCGAGAGACCAATTTATTCTGGGCTCGTCATATTTTTTCGCTCCCCAGTCAAACTCCAACCCTAGCCTAGCTTCTAGCGAGACCTCCCTCGCTCCCTGCCGACGCCGCCCGCCCCACTCCCGGCGGCCGCCCTTTTCCGCTTCCTGGCCATGAGCCCCGCTCGATACGCCGCCCGCCGCTTCGCTGCCTCGCTCCTGGGCGCCCGACGCCAACGCTCCGGCGCCTGACGCTCGCCTGCGCCTCCGGCGCCTGACGCCCGCCTCAGACTTTGGCCACTCGCCCACCACACCTGGCTCAGCCTAGCCTCGCCGCCCGACGCCACGTCATTCAGATTGCAAAGGTGAGGATTCCACCCTTAAATCTTATTCTCAAGTGGTATATTCTCCTAATTGTTTCCATACCCTTCAAGTGGTCATCTTTATTGAAGAACTTCACCTTTATCGACCGAGTGAATCATAGATATTGGCTTCTTGAAAATCAATAGTCATCTCTTCAATTTGTAATTGAATTTGTCTTAATTCTTCTGGTGTCTGATTAGTCATAGACACACCACGATTGATTAGTAAATCGAAGACTTTGATATTCTTTAGTGGATGTCCGTACTCTTCTTTGTTATTATGATCTGATTCTTTTTTATAACTCTCAATGAAATGATCCCAGAACTGATATAGTTTATCTATCATACCTTTGGCTTTCACAGCTTTCAGTGTTTGTTCAGCAACAACAGAAGATAGCTGAAACCAAACAAAAAATTTTGTATGATAATCTATTAAGTCTATAGTAATTTTTGTAACTGACACATATTTTGCATGGTGCAAAGGGGAAGCATATGTTTAGTGGATTGGGTTTTCTCACCTTCCAAGAATGGTGCATCCTTTAAACTGGAACTCTAGAGTACAAACGACTCCATACTACACTGTCATAACCTCTAGTAGCTATAAAGGGAATATATAGATCATCATTGTCTTCACATGAACCTTTCGTCCAATTTGATACTTCTTTGTTCATACGCTCGATTTAGTGATTGTGATCAAATGCATTTCCTCTCTCTGTCTTTTACATCATATTTAATTCACACTTTTATTATTTACATAATAAAAATTACAAAATTATGCAGATGGCTCCGAGTAAGACTTGGATGGGTCTGGTTAATGATCGATTAAATAAGGAATACTTGGATGGGGTAGAGAGTTTCCTCAACTATGCCTTGATGGGTTGGGTGGTGTGGTTGACATTCGATGTCCATGTATCCGTTCTTTGCAATACATACTCTAGGTCACGTGAGGTTGTATCTTCTCATTTGAAAGTGTATGGTATCCTTGAGAGCTATACCTTTGGTATCATCATGGTGAAGTCGTAGGGGAACCTCGACATGATTTAGATGTTGAAGGAGAGGACAACTCGCAAGAAGCCATGTGAAGAAGGATATGATGGAATGCAAGAGTTGATGATGGATTTGTTTCCTCAAGATAACGATACTAACAAACAAACAATGACTCCACCATCTCTTGATGAGGGATTCAAAGAGGAACCAAATCTTTGACGCTGCAGATTTCTATAGTTTACTTGAAAACTATAATCAACCACTTTACCAAGGCTCTAGTACCTCTAAATTGTCTGCTCTAGTAAACTTACTTCATATTAAGAATTTGGGAAAGTGGAGCAATAAGTCCTTCACCATGTTGTTGGAGTTACTTTGCAAGGACTTTCTACCACATGACTCTAGTTTGCCAAAGTCTTATTATGAAGCCAAAAAGACTATCCAGGCGCTCGGACTGAGTTACAAGAAAATTCATGCATGCAAGAATGATTGCATGCTTTACTGGAAAGAGGATATCGATGTTGATTCCTGTAAGTTGTGTGGACTATCTAGATGGAAGGAAGATAAGCATACAGGGGAAACTATGCAATCAGCAAAAGGGAAAAAGATCCCAATTAAGACTTTGCGTTACTTTCCACTCAAGCCTAGACTGCAGCGTATGTATATGTCCAATAAAATTTCTGCTTTCGGTATGTGGCATAAGGAGGGTAGGGTAGATGATGGAGTGATGCGGCACCCTGCTGATTCAAAAGCATGGAAATTTTTTGATGAAACCCACCCCTCATTTGCCTCTGAACCTCGCAATGTTAGGCTATGCCTTGCTAGTGATGGTTTCCAACCATTTGCTAACATGCGCACGTCATATAGCATTTGGCCTATATTCCTTGTTCCTCTCAATTTGCCTCCTTGGATGTGCATGAAGCAGGAAAATGTAATGTTATCCATGTTGATTCCAGGATCAGATGGTCCCGGGGATGCAATTGATATTTACTTGCAACCATTGATAGATGAACTTATTGAACTTTGGGAGGATGGAGTTAACACTTATGATGCATCAACCAAAACCAATTTTAACCTACGTGCAGCCATTCTTTGGATGGTCCATGACTTCCCTGCTTATGGGAACCTATCAGGTCATAGCACTAAGGGAAGGTTGGCATGTCCTGTTTGCCACAAAGAAACTTGTTCATTGTGGCTTACGAAAGGTGGGAAGTTTTGCTACATGGGTCATCGACGCTTTTTTCCCAAAGGTCATAGATGGAGAAATGAAAAAGATACTTTTGACAGTTGCCGAGAGAGTCGAGGACCACCAAGACCACTAACTGGAGATGATGTACTACAACAAGTGCATGATCTAGAGGGGATTATCTTGTCAAAGGATAAAAGTAAGAAGACCAAGATATCACACAGTGATAGGGGAGATAATTGGAACAAAAAGAGCATATTTTTGGATTTACCGTACTTCAAAACCCTTTTGCTACGTCATAATCTTGATGTGATGCATATAGAAAAGAATATATGTGATAGTATCATCGGAACAATTATGAATATCAATGGGAAGACGAAGGATAATATTAATAGTCGTCTTGATTTGCAATTGATGAACCTAAGGTCTCATCTGCATCCTGTACATGATGGAGGGAAGTTAATTTTGCCACCTGCAGCTTACACTTTGTCTCCTGAAAAAAAGAATTTACTGCTCATGTTTTTAAAAGATCTGCGTGTTCCAGATGGATTTTCTTCGAATATTAGCCGCTGCATTAATATGAAAGAGAGAAAAATATCAGGATTGAAGAGCCATGACTGCCATGTTATATTAAATCATATACTTCCTCTTGCACTACGTGGACTTGTCCCTCAAAATATTTATGAACCTTTGGTAGAGCTTTCGCAATTCTTTTGCAAATTAAACTCGAAAGCACTTTCAGTTGAACAGCTTAATGCATTGGAGGCTCAAATACCACAAACACTATGTAAGCTTGAAAAGGAATTCCCCCCATCCTTTTTTGATATCATGATGCATTTGCCTATTCATTTGGCTAATGAGGCTCTTATTGGTGGACCTACAATATATCGTTGGATGTATCTCTTTGAGAGACATATACATTGTTTGAAATCGCTAGTACGCAACATGGCTCGCCCTGAGGGTTCGATTGGCGAGGGCTACATTGCAGATGAGTTTATGACACTATGCTCTAGGTACTTGGGTGATGTGGAGACCAAACACAATCGCCCTGGAAGAATCCAGGATGCATCAATTGATGTGAATTTTTATTTGTCAATATTTTCATATGCTGGAAGACCATTAGGTGCTCAGAAACTCGAGATCTTGATATGCTTGAAGCAGAACAAGCTCATATATATGTTTTGAAAAATTGTGACGAAGTTCAACCATACATCAGGTATTAGCTAGTGATATCTTTTCTTATTTTTTGTTCTACACATGTTATAATTCCTCTTTCATAATCATATAATATATCTTTTATAATGTTGTAGTGAGTACTCCAGTACTCGAGAAGGCTCTTCAGTACAATCTTTTACTACCAAATGGAACCGAAACTTCATTAAATGGTTTAAAGAGAAGGTAAAATAAATAAATTTGCTAAAGACGAGTACATTTCAAATCTATCTATTTCTTGATATTACATGGTTATATTTTAACTCTCCAGGTACATCACTTGTATGAAAATGATAATAGTGAGCTAATGGAAGACCTTCTGTCTCTTTCACGTGGTCCCTTAAAAAATATAACAAGTTTTACTGGCTATGATATTAATGGATTTAGATATCGCACAGAGAGTCGAGACAGATTTCGCTGCACACAGAATAGTTGGGTGGTGGTTCTTTCAGAAGAAACAAGGGATGGTGATGATGTGGAATATTATGGTGTATTAACAGATATACTTGAGCTGCAATTTTTAGGTGGAAGACGTGTGCCATTTTTTCGCTGCAACTGGATGGACGTGTTTAACAAGAATAATGGGATAAAGAAAGATAAATATGGGCTCATTAGTGTGAACTTGCAGCGCATACTTCGGACTGATGAGCCATTTGTCCTAGCTAGCCAAGCTGCTCAAGTTTTTTTTGTGAAGGATAACCAAAACAAAGGATGGCACTTGGTTGTAAAAATGCAACCACGTGATACTTATGATGTACCGGGTGGATATTCAGATGATGAAAGCAATTTTTCTGAGGCTGGTCATGGCGACGAAGAAGATATACTTCAACCTCCAACAACATCCTCAAAGAGAAAGAGAAAATCATGATCCGACCTGTTTATTAGAGTGTTGGCCTCAAGCCAATCATTTCCATTTTGCATGTTTTTACACCTTATGAAGGAACCATGAAATTATTAGTCTTTTAGTCATATATAGAAAATTTGTATAGTTAATGATAAAGCATGTACTTTATCAGTCAATAGTTATTTTCTCCATATTATGATTTGAATTTCTTTTTTTGCATTATTGTACCTTCTGTGGCCATATAATGATGCTATTAGTCTCATAGTTATGTAAACTTTTAAGTACTTGACAATAATGTTATTTATGTAGGTTTTCGCGATGCAAGGGTCTAGGTATGGAAGAGTCAAAGCCTCGGCTTGGGATAGGAGCGCTTCACAATTTATTAGTCCTGGATTGCTTCGGCAGCAACATGCGAGGCGGACATTTCTAACGGCTAGAAGTGATTCAATAGAGTACACCAATAACATGGCTACAGGTACACGTTATGGAAAACATACTGCAACACCAAATGGTAATGTTATTACTAGCCATGCTCTCGAAAACTAAATAGTAGTATTGAAGTTAATGTCTTATTTAAAATGCAAAACCTTTAGTTCATTGCATATGTTGATATGCTTTTTTTTGTAGATAAGAATGATGTCTCCGAAGAAGATACCGTAGAAGGCTGGTTTAATAAGTTTCGCAATGCTAAAAAATCAAAAAGTCATACTCCTCTCTTCAATATCTTGAATAATAATTATGTATTTCACTGGCCTTTTAAGATTTTCATAATTTTCTCCAGCAATGAATGATGATAATGATGGCAATGACAAGGGTAACTTAGGAAATGATATGCATGCTGAAGAGGAGCAAAATAACAAACCCATATATAGAAGGCAGACAACACGTTATGGAAAACATACTGCAACACCAAATGGTAATGTTATTACTAGCCATTCTCTCGAAAACTAAATAATAGTATTGAAGTTAATGTCTTATTTAAAATGCAAAACCTTTAGTACATTGCATATGTTGATATGCTTGTTTTTGTAGATAAGAATGATGTCTCCGAAGAAGATGATATCGTAGAAGGCTGGTATAATAAGTTTCACAATGCCAAAAAATCAAAAAGTCATACTCTTCTCTCTTCAATATCTTGAATAATAATTATGTATTTCACTGGCCTTTTAAGATATTCATAATTTTCTCCAGCAATGAATGATGATAATGATGGCAATGACAAGGGTGACTTAGGAAATGATATGCATGCTGAAGAGGAGCAAAATAACAAACCCATATATAGAAGGCAGACAACACGTTATGGAAAACATATTGCAACACCAAATGGTAATGTTATTACTAGCCATTCTCTCGAAAACTAAATATTAGTATTGAAGTTAATGTCTTATTTAAAATGCAAAACCTTTAGTACATTGCAGATGTTGATATGCTTGTTTTTGTAGATAAGAATGATGTCTCCGGAGAAGATGATACCGTAGAAGGCTGGTTTAATAAGTTTCGCAATGCTAAAAAATCAAAAAGTCATACTCTTGTCTTCAATATCTTGAATAATAATTATGTATTTCATTGGCCTTTTAAGATTTTCATAATTTTCTCCAGCAATGAATGATGATAATGATGCCAACGAGGGTGACTTAGGAGATGATATGCATTCTGAAGAGATACATGTGACTGAAAGTCTTACATATTCTAGAAATGATGGTATGGGTAAATATGTAACATTTATGCATTTTTTTCCTTTATCGACACAACTTATTGATGGGTTCATGTTATGGTACTCTCGCAGATTGTTTAGATCAATTATCAACCAAAGATTATGTGGAAAGTGGGCAACACAAAACGCACAAAAGTCATAATGATATCTTAGAGAACAGTATGGACAATGACACAAATGAAATTATTATTTTTCTATGTGGGCTTAATTTTGATTAAGGAATTATGATTTTTTTCAGCTTCTCAAACAAATAAAAAATGCAATGGACGTGGCAAGAATAAATGTAAGGAAGTTGCTGCTCTAAAGGATAAACAGAAAATTAAAGTTCAATTTTACAACAACCGTGCTCTTTCGAGAAGTTTTTCACGGCACCTAGGCAGAATAGTACTTGATACTAACATTACCCCACTAAGGGTGAAAGCATGGGCGAACATTAGTGGTGCAGCTTTGGAGCACATTTTTGAGACAATTAAGGTACAAGTTCCATATGTGCCTATTTTTTCATTGTATCTTTAGTGAACTATAGTTTTGTTTTCTTAATTTACTATCTTGCTTCAACAACACTGCAGGACAAGTTTGAAAACAAAGATGAAAATATTAAAATTGACATGTACAAAAATGAGATAATGGCGCATGTCAAAGATCTTTGGATCAATTGGCGTGGAGACTTAAATCGACATTTTGTGAAACCAGCAAAGAATATGCAGGAGGCTATAAAAAATGTTCCTAAGGATGTTGACAAATCTGATTGGGAGTGGCTAGTGAAGGAGCATTTCTATAGTAAGGAGTTTAGAGTAAGTGTTAATACTGTTGCTTATTTCACATTCTTTCCAATAGTTGAAATGTGATCGCTTATGTGGATACAACAAGTAATTCCATTTCATTATATGTAGGCAAAGAGCATTAGAAACTCAAAAAATAGATCTAACTTGAAAATGCCGCATCGCACTGGCAGCAAACCCTATAGAGAGATAATCTGGAACATGGTATGCACTAAACTTCTTTACCCATTTGCACTTCAAATAGTACTTGACAAGTTACATAATGCTATCTATTCCGATAGGGAGGAAAGGACAACAAGCCACCAAGTATGGATAAGTTATTTTTTCACACTCACAAGAAGGGGGAAGTTTTGGTGGATGCTGAAACATCCAGCAAGCATGTAATGTGAAATATTTTCTTATGAATTACATGAAATAATATATATGTGTGGTTAAGAGTTACGTATTAAAATACACATTTTGCATTACAAGCACAAATTGAAAATGTAGTCAACTCGAATCCTAACCTTTCAAATATTGAAATTATGGACAAGTGTTACCCTTCAAAGCGACGTGATCATGTAGTGGGATATGGTGGTGGCATTAAAGCAAGAGATTTGAGAGGTCCAGTAGTTACAAAGTCTGAATTGCTATCTAGACTTCAAGAATCTGAGGAAAACAATAAGACACTTCAAGAACAAAATTATAAGATCATGGATCGAATGAGCCAGGTGCTGGAAGAATGGGCAGAAATGAAGAGTTGTTTTCTTGGTAGGCATGATGATGGTAGTCATGGTAGTGATGCTAGCCCATACGAATCTGAACGTGATGATGTATGTTAGCTCTACACGTAACATGATTTGATTTATATTATTATATTTTCTTATTTCTATGACAATTCATTTATATCTATTAACTAATTTAAACTGTGTTATTTTTGTAGACCTCCAAATGAAGTAGCTACATGCACGACAAGCCAAGCCAATATTTGCTGAAGGGATTTTTGCATTCATTCACCAAGAATAATGTTATAGTTTTCCTATTAGTTGCAGATAATGAATATTTTTCATATTTTTAGTTGCAGTTTTGATGTTCTGTTAGGTTAGTCACCATATTGTTAGTGCAGAATAATTTTTTCTTGAATGTTACTGAATTAGTATTACATCTCAAACATTAGATGCAAAGAACGAGTTCAATTATTTGGTTTCAATTAATAAAATGCGGTTCTTAATATAATGATATGTTGCATATAGTATCTTTGGATATAGCTGTCTTGTGCCAGGTATTATTTCTCTACGTGCTTCAGATTTGATTCCACTTACCAATAAATGAGTGCTAAAGATGTTATTGAAAGAATCAATCGAGATAACCTGGAAGGATATGAGCATTTGTACAGCATGGTTCCAGAAGAAGTTGAAAACAAGACCGCAAAAGGTTCATCGAGATGCACAAATGGACTTCTGTGGCTCACAAGGTGCCTCAAATTCTCTTGCATAATTTGTCACTTTTTCTTTGAGCTTAATCTGCATGCCAAGTACCAAACTTGTATTCACTCTGCCTTTCAGGGCTATGGACTTCCTTGTTGAACTATTCCGTAACTTGGTTGAGCATCCAGACTGGACTATGAGTCAAGCTTGTACTGATTCATATACAAAAACTCTGAAAAAATGGCATGGCTGGCTTGCCAGCTCTAGTTTTACGGTATATTCTTTCTATCAATGTTGACCCACATAATCAGCATACACATGGTGTCTTCATGAAATGAATACTTCCAACATTTTTTAATCATAGATTCATAGTACATACTAAGGGAAAACCAGTTTTATCGAACTGAAGGCACCAAAGATGAATAAACACGGGCGACTTTTGTTTATTAAACATGTTTGACCATTTGGTAAATAACTTTAGTCACATATAAGTTTTTTTAATGAATGTGGAGAACAAGACATCAGTTCATAATTGACTGAAGAAGTTCTTTGCTTTGCTGCTGATTTCTGACAATTTGTTGAATGAACTTAAAAAAACTATGTCGTATGGCTTGTATCTTTCCAGCAACATACCCCATTCTCTAAAATGAGGTTCATATTTTTATTAGGTATGAAGAAACTGCACAACATGGATAGAATCCTTGAACGATACGAGAGATGTTTGTTATCTGAAGGAGGAGATTGTGACACCACGGAATGCCGAGACACCGTAAACAAATGTGAATTAGAGAATGTGACCTTATAAAGTATGAAATCGGAGATTAAAACTTTACGTTATGCAGTTTAATCGCGTTTCCGGGCCGATTTCGGAAGTTTGGGCCTTCCCGGAGGAGTTTGGGCCTTAGGGGGGTGAGTCGTGGGCCTTGGTGGGAGAGAGTTAGGGCCCATGAGGGAGAAGAGGCAGAATTTTGGGGGCTAGGGGCGTCCCTCCCTGCCCTAGCCGCCCCTCCCCCAATCCCCATCTCTCTTGGGTGCCTCCTCCTCTCCCTCTTGGGCGCCTCCTCCCCTCCCCCTTGGATGCGCCCCCAATTCCTCCTCTCCACCTCCTTTGCTGCAAAGAGGATATCCCCCACCACACAACCTCGCTGTCCCCTCAGCAGGAAGCCCCGCGACGAGGAGATCCGGCGATTCTAGCGCGAGGAGGGCGTTCGGGAGGCTCGGGAGGATAGATCTCGGCGTTAAGCTGCTCGTCGGGAGGAGGTAAGGCATGGGTGATCCTTGGGTTTGGGTCTAGGTACTGTTATAGGGATGAATTTCATGTTTTTAGATCAAGGGAGGTGCTGCCATGGGGTAGGATTGATGAAATCTAGAGTTGTGTTCATGTTCTGGTTCGGGCAGATTGGGAACCCGAACTAGGGCAGGCGTTTTCGCCAATTTTGAGTTTGAATCTGACCGTACGGACTTTTAGGAAGTTGTAGATAATTTCCTTATCTTTCCGTGCATATAAAGAAATTGAAATTCCGCCCAGCCGTTTAGAAGTTATGGCTGTTTTACCGAGCGCTGTCAAATCTGTGACGAGATTGGGACAGTTCGTGTTCAACGTTAGATTAAACAACATTAGAGTCCGAATTAGTCTTTCCCTATAACTAGAAAAAGTTGGGAAATTTCCTAAGCTATGCGGGGATGTACTTGTTTATTCAATTTGGAGTCCTAGAACAGAAGTTATGCCCATTGGAAGTCCGCTGTCCCGAAGGGACAGATTTGCTGTTTTCTGATTTTAGGAGTTGTATGCGAAGTCGGGTAGTGGGATTTATTTGTGTACTGTATTGTGGACCCAATTTGAGTGAGTGGCACGTGTTTGCAGGTGGTGTGCCTCCGGGAGTGCCCTCAACCTCTCGTCACTCCGTTACTCGTGGGTGAAGGCAAGTGTTTTGCGTGGTTTTTATGTTATACGTGCTGCTAGAATTGATTGATGGTATTTGGAATAGTTAACATGTTGTCTTGCCATGCCATGGAATTACATGTTATAATGGATAGGATGTCCTTAGGCCATGATTGAAATAATGTCGATGATATGGGGTCCTCATGCTATGATTAAAATGCTTGTTGTTGATAAAGGATTCATGCCATGTCTTTGAAAGGTTACCGTTGATTGTTGATCACGGTCTTACATGTTGAGAGGCCATACGTTGATATGCAATATTCTATTTATGAATACGTTACTGTCCATTTTGCATGCATGGCATATTTTCATGGCTGGCGGTGAGTTAAGTCATAACTATTCCGGTAGGCGGTGAGAACCGTTATGACTAGTCAGGGCCATTCGTTTGAGTAAGTCCTACCTCGTGATTCCATCACCGAGGTGACTGAAGCGAGTGATAGGCACCCTCCATCTTCGGGATGGAAGGGGAAAAGGGTGCATGCCGACGGGTGTGCACTCAACCATACCGGTATGAGTATTCCGTAAGACATGTGCATTGCATTGCATGAATGAAACTATGAATGAGAATGTTGTTGAATTGTTCATGAGTTCATGAGACGAACACCATATTGATCAAGAGATGATTATGATGTTTTTACCATGTCGTGGTATGCGTGAGAATGGTAATGATGTGATATGTAATGCTTATGAAGATTGAAGTTGATGGTTTGTTGTCTTGCACTCTGTTTTCCATTGTGTTACACTTCATTTGAGTTATGAACTCACGCTTGTATTTTCGTTGTTTGTTTTCTTTAGGTACCATGAAATCGGGCGCCGGAAAGGGTTTTAGCTACACTACTCCACGTAGTATCATAATCTAGCAAATTCACTGTTGTGGAGACATGACAATAAGCATTACAATAATCTTTAGTGTATGGTCTCAGTATGTTTGGTTGTCTCCCTCATGTGTATCATGTGGGGCTATGGAGGGAGTTGTTTTAACTTCCTAGATTTAAATTGATGCTTATTATTTTGCTATCGATGCTTATTGATGTTTTAGTTGATGTTTAGCTATCCTTATCGCTGCGTATGGATATCTCGTTTGTCTTACATATTGATATGATGCTATCTTTGTTAAGTTTCATGCAAAAACAAAGGAGATGCTACCAAAATTTCCAATTATTCCAAATGATTACTTGCTGTAATTTACCTTAAATTATGGTATTAAATGTGTTAGGGTCTATGTTTGGTGACATTCGGGCTTAGTAAAAGCTGGGGTGTTCTGATTGGTATCGAGCGGTGTAGGTCCCTGGAATGTGTATTTAGTGTCATACTATAGGTTCAACTAAAATATGAAGTGGTATAACCTAGAAACATGGCTTAGGTTTTACTTAAAACTTTGCCATAGGATAGCAACATTAAAACTTGTGTAAGTGGAATAACTAATTTAAAACTTGACACACTCTGTTGCCTGATAGGAATGGGTATGGGTACCGTTGCTTTACGCTTAAATGTTGTATTTAAGCTTTTATGTGGAATGTTACATTTGGTAATATATGTTGCTATGTTTATGAAAGAATCGATTGTGTTGATACATTTGAGATTTTGTGGGTTGTGGTGCCGAAAGGGGTTTCGGTCACCTTCTGTTGTTTGTAGTATTGTTGGGTTTGACGGTGTGGCCGGTTAGTGCCATCACCGATGGACTTTTAACCTCCTGTTGGGAGAGTGCTTATCCTTTCTGTCGTAGATTGGGTAGTTGGTTGGAGTCGAGTAGTAGAGTTGTGGATTGACCCTCCGAATTTCCTTTGCCGTTTTGACGAACGGTTTTGGTTGGTTGAAATAAAAGAAAAAGTGTTCGGTTTTGGATACTCACCAATAGTTCTTTTGGTGGTTTTGGTTTTGTCTTCTTTTGTTGAAGACAAGAGAAGAATTTAGGGTTGCGCCTCTTTTGGTCGCCTTGCCAGCTTTGACGCCCGATTTGTTGTTTGCCTTATAGAGAAACTTATAGATTGATTCTTGGGTTACCATTCTCCAATTTGAAAGGAAGTTATTGAAGTTCCGATGGAAAAAAAAAAATCTAAGTCGCATGGATTTAGGTGTCAAGGTTTTGTCGGAAGGGATGTGGTTTCAATTTATTTTTGTGTTTGTCTTTCTCCGAGGTTTAAAAGAGTTATTGCGGTGTTGTGCCAGATCTTGTTGTTGGGGCCTAAGTGGTGTTTGATTGCAATGATGACTTGCTTGGGAATTCATCTTTGAAAAAAAAAAACCATTTGTTTCGTGAAAGTTTGAAGTTTGGGGTTATGGCCTTATCTGAAAAAAAAAGATTTGGTTAATCGCTTGGTTTTCCCTCTTGCAACCATTTTCCTTCGCGGAAGTTGTTGATCTCGAGAGTTGTGAAGTAGTTGCGTGTCGGCATTTGGGAATTTAAGAGTTGACTTCTCTTGTGATTTATGGTTGAGCTTTCCGGAAGGAAAGGTGTTTTGGGTGTTGTTCTTTTCTGGAGCAATTATGGTTTCCTTAAGAGTTGGGTGCGTGATTCACGCGGATGTTTAAGAAGTTAAGTGTATGACGAGAAGTTAGAGTTTTTGGTTGATATGAGCTAGTGGTCCGGTTAAAGTAAACTTGTTGTTTGTTTAAAGATAAACTAAAATATTGTGTTGATAAGAGATGATTAAAGCGAGACGTCGGGTGATCCAAAGTGACAGCTTGATTAGTGGTGTGTGCAAAGTGATGCGGGTTATGGAATCTAATGGATGTTTGAGATTAGTTAGCATAGAATGTCTCGGTTGATGAACTTGTTATAGCAAGAAGAGGGTGTGAAAGTCTGCCTATTGTAGCCGGTGGGTCGATTAGTATTGTGGGTCGACAATATGACTTAAAATTGCGTGTAATCAATTAATGAGGATATATGGAATGATTGTAGGAAAGGTTGAATTATTCTTGACAGATGTCCTGCAGGATCCGTATTTATGAGGGATGTCTAGTGGAGATCGTGTCGCGTGGTTAGTATTAATTATTGGTGGAATGAACTGGTGATATGGAATATGTGACTTAGGGGTTATACCTGTGGTAATTGTTGATTACACCGGAATAATTGTAAAGAGATGTGTGCTACGCTTGGGGATAATAAGTTGCATGAATAATGGTTCGTCATGGTTAGTAGACCAAAAGAAGTTGTTGATATGCGTCTTATGTTGGATTAACTGATAAGATAATTGTCTTTGGAGTTGTGAGAACGTGGTTCTCCTTGTTGATTGTCATACGGTAGATATTGTCTATGGTTCGTTGGTAATATAATCAATTGTGGTTATATGAACAGTGAAAAGTGATTTTATTAAGAGCAGATGTTGTAGCTTGTGTGCAATGATGTTTGACTTCTCGGGATTTGGGTGATTATGACATCCGTATTGGCTAAGAGTATTGGAATGCGAGTAATGGTGGGATTTGAGTCGAACTTTCTTTTGAAGGTTTACAGATTCAAATGAATGTATAAATTTTCTGGGAGTGCCTGCCTCTTTGTTTAGGCGTCTTGATTAGGGTGCAATAAAATCTCCCCTGATTAAGTGGCATTTTGTCAAGTTACAAACTTGACTCCGATGATTGGAAATATGGATGAAAGAGTAGTATTTGAAGTAACCGGCTTATGGGTTCCAAATGTGGTGTGGTATTGAACCATGCCAATCTTTGGTTTTGGGCTAATCTGTTTAGTCTATGCTATGAGTATGGTTTAACACCCAAAGCGTTGGGGTGGGACGCTCTCTTTAGCGTTCAACTGATTTATCTTTGGTAACCCTGGTGTTAAGTGCTTAAATTGTAATTCTATCGTGACTAGAGTTGCATTTATTTGGGAAACGTGTGTGGTGTTTGCGAGCGTTTCAAAAAGGTGAATCTTATGATTGTTTCATAAGTGATTTTGTTGGTAAGGTGTTCCCTGCTGGGAATGTGTTTCCTTTCTCTTTAAGAGAATTGGTAGCGGTTATTAGGCGTAGACGTTTGATTTGAGAGTTGATGCTATCTTCTGTTATTGGCTTGGGTTAAAATGCGATGTTTTGCACGCATTGCGTGCAGTGGTTGTTGGGTTGTGATGCGATATGGTATTTTTTTTTTGGTTAACGCCGTCGTAGTTTATGCGAATTTGAGCAACCATCGATGTTGTTGGGTGTCAATCATGTGACAAAGAGAATGAAGTCTCTTTGTGAATGGTTAATGGGTATCGTGGTTACATGACGAATAAATGGTGAAAAAGATTCATGACATCGTTTTTATAAGCATAAAAGAGTTGTTGAGCCAGGACGGTGAGAAAGTCATATAGAGATATATGACTAATCCGGAGTGCTCTTGAAGAATTCGCATTCGTGTTATGAATCGAGATTTTCATTGCTCTCTAGCATGAAAAGGAATGAATGGATAAATGCTGGCATTTTGGCTATGTTATGCAAGGGATTTGAGTTTCTCTTTCTCTTCGAGAGTTTTTGTGGCAGTTCTCTTCCAAGATGTTGATTTTGGTTAAAGTGAAAAGTTTGGCTGTGGTGAAAGCGAGTCGAGTTGTCTCTAGTTGTTGAGAACTTCTGTCAAGAGAATTGTGTGGAGTCTCTATTTGTTTGAGTGCTCCCCAATGCGAATTGTATCGCGTTGATTGGAGATTTGAGTTTTTCTTTCTTTGCTTGATTTAGGAAAAGCAAAAAGGGTGGTCTTTCAATGTTATCGGGTTCTTTCCAAAGTGATTTGTGGCGCTTTGAGGTTCGAGTTGTTGTATGTGGTCTACTTGGATTCAAAAGAATTGTACTTCTTTTGCACTATTGATAGGAGCGAGAATAAGAAGGGCCTCGGATTATTGTTGAGCATAATCTAAGAGCTATACTCGTGGTCCTCGTTGTTTGTGTGATTTGGTTGTGAGGGCGACATCTTCTTGGGGAAAAGTGCCAATTGAGAGTTAGTAGTGAGTTACGATCCTAGCTGGGGCTAGGTGATGGACATTAGTGGTATGAGGGTGGATGATGATGGAGGTTGTTGGCGTCGTGGTTTGAATTTGGTTGAAAGTATCATTGGGTGGAAGCAAATGTTATAGAAATTGTGATGTAAAATGCTTTCTCGTGGTTATTGTCTTAGCTAGACGTCCCTGGGTGTGCGTTATGCCCAGGAGAGGATAGAATGAAAAGTGTAATGTGGTTGGCAATGAAAGGAAAGTATGGTCGATGTAGGCTATGAGCGAAGATGACATTAGTAAATTTTGATTCCTTGCGAAAAAGGGGTCAAATAATTGGAAGGAAAGGTGGAACCGTGAGAGGTTGTTCTTAGCTGGGCTAAGTCAACTCTTTCTCGTTAAGTGTTGGTTTGGTAGGTTGCTTGTCGATGATTCGGTTTGAGTGTTGTGTGGTTGCCTTCTGTTGCACAGAAGTTTTTGTCCTGTAGGGGCTTTGTTGTGGTTCTTAGCGTTCGTTCGGATTCGAGGTCGAATCCTGTTTAAGGGGGGGAGAATGTGACACCACGGAATGCCGAGACACCGTAAACAAATGTGAATTAGAGAATGTGACCTTATAAAGTATGAAATTGGAGATTAAAACTTTACGTTATGCAGTTTAATCGCGTTTAGGCCGATTTCGAAGTTTGGGCCTTCCCGGAGGAGTTTGGGCCTTAGGGGGGTGAGTCGTGGGCCTTGGTGGGAGAGAGTTAGGGCCCATGAGGGAGAAGAGGCAGAATTTTGGGGGCTAGGGGCGTCCCTCCCTGCCCTAGCCGCCCCTCCCCCAATCCCCATCTCTCTTGGGTGCCTCCTCCTCTCCCTCTTGGGCGCCTCCTCCCCTCCCCCTTGGATGCGCCCCAATTCCTCCTCTCCACCTCCTTTGCTGCAAAGAGGAGATCCCCACCACACAACCTCGCTGTCCCTCCAACGGGAAGCCCCGCGACGAGGAGATCCGGCGATTCTAAGCGCGAGGAGGGCGTTCGGGAGGCTCGGGAGGATAGATCTCGGCGTTAGCTGGATTAGTCGGGAGGAGGTAAGGCATGGGTGATCCTTGGGTTTGGGTCTAGGTACTGTTATAGGGATGAATTTCATGTTTTTAGATCAAGGGAGGTGCTGCCATGGGGTAGGATTGATGAAATCTAGAGTTGTGTTCATGTTCTGGTTCGGGCAGATTGGGAACCCGAACTAGGGCAGGCGTTTTCGCCAATTTCGAGTTTGAATCTGACCGTACGGACTTTTAGGAAGTTGTAGATAATTTCCTTATCTTTCCGTGCATATAAAGAAATTGAAATTCCGCCCAGCCGTTTAGAAGTTATGGCTGTTTTACCGAGCGCTGTCAAATCTGTGACGAGATTGGGACAGTTCGTGTTCAACGTTAGATTAAACAACATTAGAGTCCGAATTAGTCTTTCCCTATAACTAGAAAAAGTTGGGAAATTTCCTAAGCTATGCGGGGATGTATTCAATTTGGAGTCCTAGAACAGAAGTTATGCCCATTGGAAGTCCGCTGTCCCGAAGGGACAGATTTGCTGTTTTCTGATTTTAGGAGTTGTATGCGAAGTCGGGTAGTAGGATTTATTTGTGTACTGTATTGTGGACCCAATTTGAGTGAGTGGCACGTGTTTGCAGGTGGTGTGCCTCCGGGAGTGCCCTCAACCTCTCGTCACTCCGTTACTCGTGGGTGAAGGCAAGTGTTTTGCGTGGTTTTTATGTTATACGTGCTGCTAGAATTGATTGATGGTATTTGGAATAGTTAACATGTTGTCTTGCCATGCCATGGAATTACATGTTATAATGGATAGGATGTCCTTAGGCCATGATTGAAATAATGTCGATGATATGGGGTCCTCATGCTATGATTAAAATGCTTGTTGTTGATAAAGGATTCATGCCATGTCTTTGAAAGGTTACCGTTGATTGTTGATCACGGTCTTACATGTTGAGAGGCCATACGTTGATATGCAATATTCTATTTATGAATACGTTACTGTCCATTTTGCATGCATGGCATATTTTCATGGCTGGCCGGTGAGTTAAGTCATAACTATTCCGGTAGGCGGTGAGAACCGTTATGACTAGTCGGGGCCATTCGTTTGAGTAAGTCCTACCTCGTGATTCCATCACCGAGGTGACTGGAAGCAGTGATAGGCACCCTCCATCTTCGGGATGGAAGGGGAAAAGGGTGCATGCCGACGGGTGTGCACTCAACCATACCGGTATGAGTATTCCGTAAGACATGTGCATTGCATTGCATGAATGAAACTATGAATGAGAATGTTGTTGAATTGTTCATGAGTTCATGAGACGAACACCATATTGATCAAGAGATGATTATGATGTTTTTACCATGTCGGTATGCGTGAGAATGGTAATGATGTGATATGTAATGCTTATGAAGATTGAAGTTGATGGTTTGTTGTCTTGCACTCTGTTTTCCATTGTGTTACACTTTTGAGTTATGAACTCACGCTTGTATTTTCGTTGTTTGTTTTCTTTAGGTACCATGAAATCATTGTGGGGAAAGGGTTTTAGCTACACTACTCCACGTAGTATCATAATCTAGCAAATTCACCTGTTGTGGAGACATGACAATAAGCATTACAATAATCTTTAGTGTATGGTCTGTATGTTTGGTTGTCTCCCTCATGTGTATCATGTGGGGCTATGGAGGGAGTTGTTTTAACTTCCTAGATTTAAATTGATGCTTATTATTTTGCTATCGATGCTTATTGATGTTTTAGTTGATGTTTAGCTATCCTTATCGCTGCGTATGGATATCTCGTTTGTCTTACATATTGATATGATGCTATGCTGTTAAGTTTCATGCAAAAACAAAGGAGATGCTACCAAAATTTCCAATTATTCCAAATGATTACTTGCTGTAATTTACCTTAAATTATGGTATTAAATGTGTTAGGGTCTATGTTTGGTGACATTCTGGGCTTAGTAAAAGCTGGGGTGTTACAGAGATGCGATTGATGAGTACCTTGAGCTGGAGGTAGGAAGGGGAAAGGTTTGTTCTAACAGCACAATCCTCTGAAGCTATGAGTATCACTTTATATTCTTTAATGATCAATATATATTCTAACATTATAGTAGTGTATTGTTGCGATCTTTAACTTACTGAGGACTCTGACTTGCACTGGACAGGGGAGCATGGACTATCACCACATGAAGTTGAGGTCTAGTATTCAAGCTCTACAAAAGAACCAAAGGTAATAAAAAAATATTTTTGACCGTGGTGGATGCTTCAGCCGTCATCGGAAGTCTAGAAGAGGATTGATGAATGCATGCACCGTCAGATATTCAGATCATATGGTCTCACTCATGTGGTTGCTGGATAATGTCCCCATCTCAAGATCCTAGAACTTCATATAACTAGGGGGAATGAATCATATCTCTTTCTTGAATGCTAGCTTCTCAACTTCGTTTTGTAGCCTTGAACCTCTACTAGTCCATGACAAGCTCCAATTTGTGCTGCTAGTTTGATGTTATTTTTGTGATCTATGTTGCTATGACTGTGCCACTTCTCTCTGATTCATCCCTGGCCGAGCCGAGGTCCATCCCGTCCAAGTCCATGTACCCGACCTTCGATGTTGGTGATCGAATTCTCGAAGAGAAGTTAGAGCTCGTTTGTTTTATGTGTGTTCTGATGATGTTGTGATCTCTGATCTGCATTTGTTTTATCCCAATGGTAGTGCCTTCTGTTTGTTTCTTGTTGTGATTACTACTGCAAAAAGTTTGTTTTTTTGTGCTTGAGTTAGAACTATTGGTAACTTGGTTCTCTGATAGGTGCGTGATGGCAAGTTACTGGTCAATGGACTAGTTCAGGATGAGGAGTTTGTGCTGAAGCCGCACAACAATGAGATGGAACCAATGGTATGTTATTTTCTCTGTCTACCACTAAGAATTGTGTATGCTGCATCATGATTCTACTTTGTGTAATCTTGCGTACTTAGTTGAGAAGATTCGATCAAAATATTTGGTTTTTCTCACGTGAGTCATCAAAAGGCAAACATAATTTTAGATTTTAGATTGTACATTGTATGAAAGTATCAATTATGATGCGTCTCGGTGTTGGGTGACCTTATATCGAAGCATCAAACCCCTCTACTGGTGGTACTGTAGTAGAGAATATCTAAGCATTGTGTATTTCAGTGGACATATTTATACGAAGCCGTTGGGTTTGATGCATGTATTCTTGTAGAGTATGTAGGCTTAAATCCTTTCGGAGGCTTGCGTTCTGACAGTTCCAAAAGCTGGATGTCCAGTCATGGTATGCTGTTACATAGCATTGTTTATCCTTTGTAATTTGGATTTTCTTAGAGGATCATCATACCGATCGAGCTGCTTAGAGAATAATCAAATTCTTGCATCAGTATGCAGGGAAGTGTCATGACGGAATTCGAGAACATGAAACTTTTTTTTAGAGAAAGCAGATGGTGACTTGACTGACATCTTAGAATCTCAACCAGTCAAGTGATTAGAGGTTGCTACTGTGAAGGAGGTTGCTACTGTGACTTGACTGACATCTTAGAATCTGTAACCATTCTCAGTGATTGGAGGTTGCTACAGTGATTTGACTGATATCTTAGAATCTGTAACCGTTTTCAGTGATTGGAGGTTGCTACTGTGAAGGAGGTTGCTGCGCCAGGAGGTTACTGTCTATGAGCTGCTGCGCCAGGAGGTTGCTGCTGTGAAGGAATATAATTTATCATTTTGTGGCATATATTTTTCTTTTTTTTATTCGCATTATATGGATGTACATCATTACTGTTAGTAGATAGGTAGAGCTCAAATATCATTTGAATCGTTGTCCATAACAATTGATATAAACGTGTGTGATCTGATTGTACTTTTGGATTGCAATAAAAAGGATTTTTATTCATGTTTGTGGATCCTCGATGTTTTGACAGAAAAAATGTTGTCTTAAACATACGGAAGTGTTCATTATTTCTAAATGATGAAGGCTGAATATATATAGCTTGGACTATTCTTATACACGAATAATGTGTTCGTTAATACTAAGAGTGGTCGTTAATGCTATAGCAGTGGCCGTTTGAATGTTAGCTAACCACGACCACAGAGTGGTCGTTAATACTAGAAATGTGGTTGTTGATAGTACATAATTAACGAGGACATACCATCTCGTCGTTAAAACAATTAACGACGGAAATTTGTATGTGGTTGCTAATACTATTAACGACGGAGGCTTTAACGACGGCTAACGACCACAATTTTGTGGTCGTTAATGACTTTTAGCGACCACATGTGAACTTTTAACGACCGTATTTACCGTCGTTGATAATCACTTTTCTAGTAGTGTATTATGGTTGCGCGAGATCATGATTAAACAAAGGAGATGCTGCCGAAATTTTCGGTTCTAGCAATTGGTCCTTTGCTGTAATTTTCTTTTATTTGTAGTATTTAGATGATACATAATCGATGTTTGGTAGCATTCGGGCGTATTAGATGCCGGGGTGTTACAGTTGGTATCAGAGCGGGCTTCAGGTCCGTGGAGTATGAATTTAGAGAAATACCATAGGGTTAACTAAAATATTGATGTGGGATAACCTAGAAACATGGTTTAGGTTATACTTAAAATTTTGCCATAGGATAGCAGCATTAAAATTTGTGTAAGTGAAATAATTAATTTAAAATTTGACACACACTGATGCACAATAGGAATGGGTATGGGTATCGTTTGTTTACGCTTAAATGTTATATTTAAGCCTTGATGTTGTTAAGAGCGTTGGATGGTCTAACTCATTAAATTTATTTTAATAGTTGGAGAATGTTGTGTAGTGGCAACTTTATTATAACCTATGGATAGGGTAACTAAAAGCAATGCGGTTGTCTTTAGGATTATGCAAATTATTGATATCAATGACCGAGTAGTGGTAGTAAATGTTTAAATTACTTGTTGAAAAATCATGGTTAAAAAATGGGGGAAAACGTAACATGTTTGTAACACCCCGGCATTTAATATGCCTAAATGCTACCAAACATAAGCTAAACAACATCTAAATACCACAATTAAACATAAATTCCAGCAAAGGCGCACATGCTAAAAACCGAGATTTTGGCAGCATCTCCTTTGTTTTAACATGAATTAACACAATATCAATATCATGGCAAGATATGTCATAGCACACGACAAATAAAACATCAACATAAATGGATATATCATCAAATTACGCCAATAAAAGCATGCTCAACCACTTCATAAGCTATAACCAAGCAAATAAGGAATCACAAGCATGCTAAATTAAACCATACATTAAGTTTAAGGCACAACTCTTAATATCATGTCTCCAAGTGATTAATTATGGACTATGATGGTGGAGCTACGTGTAGAAGTGTAGCTAAACCCCTTTTTCCCGCATGCCGATCTCAAAGTACCTAAAAACAACATAAAACACAAGCGTGAGTTCGAAAACTCAGCAAGCATATTGTAATGGACAACAAGATCATTTACAAGACAATAATACCTTACATCACATATAACATCTCATACTTGAGCACATAACAACATCATCATCATTAAATATGTATTGCAATGCAATGCAATGCAATGTATGCTCATATCTCCTTGGAAACTCATACCGGTATGGTTGAGTACACACCCGTCGGTGTGCACCCTCTCCCCCCTTCCATCCCGAAGATGGAGGGTGCCTACTCCTCGCTTCCATTCACCACGTGAATGGAATCACGATGTAGGTCTTACTCAATGGTGTTCCGGAATAGTCATAACTTTCTCACCGACCTTCCCCGGATTAGTTATGACTTTATCACCGCCCTCGCCCCATCTCATGTCATGCATGCAACTATGCCAATTATCATATCTCATTTGTACATAAACATATGGCATCATGTCATAGTACACATAAACACATGGCATCGAATCATGATAAGTATAGACACATAGCATCATATCATGATAATCATACTCAATATATCATTGGAAAACAGCAAGCATGGCAAGTGATCATAGCAAGTATTCAATTTTTTATCTAATCTCCACAAGCAACCTACGATTCCGCTATACATTACAACACACTTGCCTCAACCGCGGGCGACGGATTTGAGGGAAGTCGAGGGCACTCCCGGTGTCACACCACCTGCACATAGGCATCACACACTCACAATCATGCCCACAAAACAGTACACAAATCTCCATCTAACCCGACATTGCCCACTACTTGCAAACCTAAAAACAGAGGTTCTGTCCCGGCGGGACAGCAGCCTTGCAAAGGCCATAACTTGAGTTCTGGAACTCCAAATCGATTAAACGAGTACACCATCGCGAAGCTTAGGAAATTTCCTACCTTTTTCAAGTTATATGGAAAGACTGATTCGGACTCTAAAATTGTTTAATCTACAGATTACTACGATCTGTTCCAATCGCGTCACAGATTTTAACACGCTCGGTAAAACGGCGATAACTTTCAAACGGCTGATCGGATTTTAACGTACTTTATGTCCACGGAAAGATAATTAAATTGTCTACAACTTCTTTTAAGTCCGTACGGACAGATTCGGATTCTAAATCGACGAAAACTCGAGCCCTAGCCCGACTGCTCAATCTGCCCGAAAACAGAAACATGGCAACGTCTAGATCTAACCCAAAGAACTCCAACCCAGCACCACCAATTGATCTAAAAACTTCATAAACACCCTAAGAACAGTACCTATATCAAACCCAAGGATCCCCATGATCATACCTTTGCCCGACGCATGAAAACTCCAATCGATCTCCTCGCTCCTCGCACCTCGCACCTCGCTCCTCGCTCCTCGGATGGATCCATGAGGATGCAGGGGTGGGGAGGTCACCCTAGGGCAGCAAGGGGGGTGGAGGAGAGGTGGTGTGCAATGGGGAGCAATGGGGGCGCCATGGGGGCAAGAGATGGGGCGGCTAGGAGGTGGAGGGAGGAGGAAGGGTGGCGGCTAGGGTTAGGGGCGCATGGGGCAGGGGTGAACGCCCCAAGGGCTGGTGGGGAGCCCTTTTACCAGCCCCCACACCCAAACCTAGTCCGTTACGGAGACCTACTCCATCCCACCAAAGCCCACCAAGGCCCAAACTCCCCCGGGAAGGCCCAAAACCCCGAAAACGGCCCGGAAAAGCTATTAACCTCCATATCCTATAGTTTTAACCTTAATTCCACATCTCATAACGTTATTAACCTTATCATGCACGTTAAATAAGGTTACGACACTTCGTGGTGTCACAACACTTCAAACGGCCCAAAAACGCGAGTAAATCTCAAGCCGTAAGATTTTCTTCTCTAATTTCACATTTTGTAATGTCACACCATAACGTAGTGTCACATTCTTCCCCGCTTCAACAGGATTCGACCTCGAATCCAAAGGACACCAAAAACAACTACCAAGTCCCCAAGGGACAAAAGGCTTCACAGCCGCAAAAGGGCTCCGTCAACCCAAAACGCTCGAATCCTCACGACAAACATTTCGCACTTCTATCACAACCAACCTGACTACCACACTCCATCAAACTCAATCATGACACATAATCCCATCTCTTCCAATTATTTGACCCTTTTCACAAAGAATCAAAATTAACTAATGTCAGCTACGTACATAGCCTTCATCGACAAAACTTTTCTTTTCTTCCACAAACCACGCTACACTTTCATTCTACCCCCTCCCAGGCATAACACACACCCAGGGACAACTAGCTACGACAAAGTTCATGACAGATCACTATATTTCAAATTATCATCACTTTTTAACAATCCAACCATATTCTCAACAAGGTTTGGACCGACATCACCAACTTCCAACATTACCACCCTTCGAACCACAACCAAAGTTCTACGCCTAGCCCAAGGTAGAGCTATAAATTATTACCAAACCTCAACTGGTTCTTTTCCTATGAGGGTCTCGCCCTCACACTTTCTCACTCAAAAACTACCAAACCCATGAGTATAATCCTCCATTATGCTCAACAATTCCATAGACATTTCTATTCACATCTCAAACGAGAATGCCAACAAAGAGCAACTCCCTTAGTCGGATGAACCACATTCATCAACTCGAACCCAAAACACAACAAATCACTTGGAACAAAGGTTTGACAACCTCGAAAGATCACTCGATCTTTTTTCCTAAGTCAAGTCGCAAAGGAAAAACTCCAATCTCAAATCAATGCAATACATCTCGCATCGGGGACCACTCAAACAAAAAGAGAGACTCCACACAATTCTTTGTCAGAAAATCTCAACAATCAATGAAAACTCGACTCACGTTCACCACAGCCAAGCATCTCATAAAAACAACATTGTGGAAGAGAAAAAACGATTCTCAAATCAATCGAAAGAATCCACAACCGCCATAATAACTCTCAAGGAAACAAGGAAACCCAATCCTCTTACAACAAGCCAAATGCCAGGAATTCTTCACTCTTTCTTTTCATGCTAAAGAGCAATGGAAATCTAGATTCATGACATGAATCCAAGCTTTTCGAGAGCACTCCAGATTAGTCATATTTCCCTATATGACTTACTCACCGACCTGGCTCAACGACTCTTTTATCAATAGACATCTATAAACGATGTCATGTTTCCTTTTCACCATTCATTCATCATGTAGAACGCTACCAAATAGTTATTCACAAGACAACTTCTTCCTCTGCATCACAAGATTAAAACTCGGATAGCATCGATGATTGCGCCAAATCATAAAACTATGAGGGGAACACCATTAATAGGAAAACACCACGTCATACATAACCCGTCGACAATTGAAAGCCAAATTTGTAAAGCATCGCGTTTTAACCAAAATCAACATTTTGAAAGAGAACATCAATTCTCGAAGAGAAATGGGAGACTCATTTTCCCAAAATGAGAATACTTCACCAACCCGAATCACTTATAAACATTCATAAAATCCACCCTTTTGAAACACTCAAACACCACATGACCTTTTCCAAATAAATCCAATTCCATTCAAATAGAATTACAAATTAAATCTCAAGAATTTTCAACACAGCCCACTATGTCCATCGGCTTCCTTTTAATATTTACTCCAAGTATGCTTCGGTCTGACGAAGGAGCGCGATCCACTCAAAGGCTTTTGGGTGCAAAATCAAACTCATAGCATAAACTGAACAACTTAGCCAAAACCAAAGATGGGCACCAACCTCTACGAGTTTTAGGGAAACTCGAAAATGCAACATAAAGAACACCTTGACCAAAAAAAAACATTTAACCAAGATAGCAAACCACCAACTCAGACCAAAAGGTTTTATACACAAGCTCGGCATGAGACTCACCATAACCAGTGTCCCACTATCCTTAACATTTAAGCATTCCATATTCACTATTTACTTATCGAGAAAACCCATCTTAAATCAATACATACTACCTCCTCAAGAACCCCACAAACCAACACATCATAAAACAATGTATTCTATATTTCGAACGTAGTACTTCAACAGATACTTAAGCATGATCATCCTATCAATTTTTATACCATAAATACGTCAACATCTTGACAATCAAAACTTATTCCATTAACAAATGACTTCAACATACAAATAGTATCTCCATAAGACAAAGTCGAAAATTATGATCCTAAGATACACCTTCTTTAGGATACAATTCTATATCATGCTAAAATATCCATGGTTCACTTCATCGCCACATGTTATAATAACCTCTATTTTACAATGGCTTCCAAAAAGTAATCCAAACAATTACCACCACTACTAAATCATCAATATCCATAAATAGGCATAATCATAAAAACAACTACATTGTTTTTAGTTACACTATCCATATACCATAACAAATTGTCACTACACAACATACTCCAACTATAAAAACAAATTTAATAGGTTAGACCATCCCAATGTTTTAGCAATATCATAAACAGCAAAGCCTATGTCTTCACAATTGACATCGATACTAGCATCGTAGGAACACAGCTGCATACTTCCAATTATACTAATGGTTTGCGACAACATAAATAGCAACTCTAATCAACTTCCAAATTAAAGTCACTAGTCAACACGATTAAATCTCTCTATTAATCCATTAGATTAGAACATCTTTAAACAACCAGCAAAGTTTCTTTAACAAAAACGGCAGTCTACATCATCTTAATGTTTTTAACTATGCATTAGGGTTTAAAACTTTAAACATATTCGAGGGTCATAGGCACTTTCAAAGCAAGGCAACAGATTCTAAGCATGTACATTAACATATTTATTCATTCTCATTATAGGGTAATCTGCAACACTAGAAGTTCATTTAATCTTAAGCTAAACACAAATATTACTTTTAACTGATTCAACTCACCAATTAACTTAAGAACAAATCATTTCCAATAACCGCATTGTTACATACTACATGACATGCTAAACAACCATTTTCACTTTTGACAAACAGGATGCAACTCCACTTTTAAGGACAACCACAACTCAAGAACCAGAACGAACACTGATAGATAATTTCTCCTTTTTCCAAGCAAGGAAGAAAACAAAACTCTAACAGAAATGCAGGAGAGTTCCACTCTCAAGTTCCCAAATTTGCCCACAAAACTCTTCAAGAAATCTCAAGATCCATACTTCCAAGAAGGAAGAAGGATGCACTAGGGAAAACAAAATGTTCAACCAAACCTTTTCCGATAAAGTTACAAAACTTAGCTCCACCCAACCTAAGGTCGGCACTAGGATAACTTCAACTCTTTTCTCAGATAGGGAGGACAACAACCACATATGTTTCCTCCCTAAGACAATCCACAATAACCAAGAAACCAGGTGTCAAAGCAAAGGCGACTAAAAAGGCGCAACTCTAAACTCTTCTTCTTCGTTTCCAACCAAGGAAGACCAAAAACCACAAATCGCATACGGAATGATCCGCGAAAAAACCAATACCAAACATTTTTCTTTTAGTTTCCATCAACTAAAACCAAGAAAACCAACCAAAACCAACCGTCAGAACGGTGAAGAACATACGAAGGAACCCACCACCAAACTCTTCTATTTGACTCCCGTCAACTACCCGATCTACGACAGAAAGGGTAAGCACTCTTCTCCTACAGGGGTTAATAGTTATTCGGTGATGGCGCTAACCGGCTACACCGTCACACTTCACCCTTACAATGAATAAAGATAGGTGACCGAAACCCTTCGGCACCACAACCCCACTTTAACATAATAACATGAACAATTCAATTCAATTCTTTCATAAACATAGCAACATACATAAACAAATGTAGCATTCAACATCAAGGCTCAAATACAACATTTAAGCGTAACGCAACGATTCCCATACCCTTTCCTACTGTGCATCCATGTGTGTCAAATTTTAAATTACTTATACCACTTTTGCAAGTTTTAATGTTGCTATCCTATAACAAAGTTTTAGTTAAGACCTAAGCCATGTTTCTAAGTTATTCCACATCACATTTTAGTTGTACCCTATAGCATGATACTAAAAATTCACATTCCAAGGACCTACAGCCCACTCTGATACCAACTGTAACACCCCGGCATTTAATATGCCTAAATGCTACCAAACATAAGCTAAACAACATCTAAATACCACAATTAAACATAAATTCCAGCAAAGGCGCACATGCTAAAAACTGAGATTTTGGCAGCATCTCCTTTGTTTTAACATGAATTAACACAATATCAATATCTTGGCAAGATATGTCATAGCACACGACAAATAAAACATCAACATAAATGGATATATCATCAAATTACGCCAATAAAAGCATGCTCAACCACTTCATAAGCTATAACCAAGCAAATAAGGAATCACAAGCATGCTAAATTAAACCATACATTAAGTTTAAGGCACAACTCTTAATATCATGTCTCCAAGTGATTAATTATGGACTATGATGGTGGAGCTACGTGTAGAAGTGTAGCTAAACCCCTTTTTCCCGCATGACGATCTCAAAGTACCTAAAAACAACATAAAACACAAGCGTGAGTTTGAAAACTCAGCAAGCATATTGTAATGGACAACAAGATCATTTACAAGACAATAATACCTTACATCACATATAACATCTCATACTTGAGCACATAACAACATCATCATCATTAAATATGTATTGCAATGCAATGTATGCTCATATCTCCTTGGAAACTCATACCGGTATGGTTGAGTACACACCCGTCGGTGTGCACCCTCTCCCCCCTTCCATCCCGAAGATGGAGGGTGCCTACTCCTCGCTTCCATTCACCACGTGAATGGAATCACGATGTAGGTCTTACTCAATGGCGTTCCGGAATAGTCATAACTTTCTCACCGACCTTCCCCAGATTAGTTATGACTTTCTCACCGCCCTCGCCCCATCTCATGTCATGCATGCAACTATGCCAATTATCATATCTCATTTGTACATAAACATATGGCATCATGTCATAGTACACATAAACACATGGCATCGAATCATGATAAGTATAGACACATAGCATCATATCATGATAATCATACTCAATATATCATTGGAAAACAGCAAGCATGGCAAGTGATCATAGCAAGTATTCAATCTTTCATCTAATCTCCACAAGCAACCTACGATTCCGCTATACATTACAACACACTTGCCTCAACCGCGGGCGACGGATTTGAGGGAAGTCGAGGGCACTCCCGGTGTCACACCACCTGCACATAGGCATCACACACTCACAATCATGCCCACAAAACAGTACACAAATCCCCATCTAACCCGACATTGCCCACTACTTGCAAACCTAAAAACAGAGGTTCTGTCCCGGCGGGACAGCAGCCTTGCAAAGGCCATAACTTGAGTTCTGGGACTCCAAATCGATTAAACGAGTACACCATCGCGAAGCTTAGGAAATTTTCTACCTTTTTCTAGTTATATGGAAAGACTGATTCGGATTCTAAAATTGTTTAATCTACAGATTACTACGATCTGTTCCAATCGCGTCACAGATTTTAACACGCTCGGTAAAACAGCCATAACTTTCAAACGGCTGATCGGATTTTAACGTGCTTTATGTCCACGGAAAGATAATTAAATTGTCTACAACTTCTTTTAAGTCCGTACGGACAGATTCGGATTCTAAATCGATGAAAACTCGAGCCCTAGCCCGACTGCTCAATCTGCCCGAAAACAGAAACGTGGCAACGTCTAGATCCAACCCAAAGAACTCCAACCCAGCACCACCAATTGATCTAAAAACTTCATAAACACCCTAAGAACAGTACCTATATCAAACCCAAGGACCCCCATGATCATACCTTTGCCCGACGCACGAAAACTCTAATCGATCTCCTCGCTCCTCGCACCTCGCACCTCGCTCCTCGCTCCTCGCTCCACGCTCCTCGGATGGATCCATGAGGATGCAGGGGTGGGGAGGTCACCCTAGGGCAGCAAGGGGGGTGGAGGAGAGGTGGTGTGCAATGGGGAGCAATGGGGGCGCCATGGGGGTAAGAGATGGGGCGGCTAGGAGGTGAGGGAGGAGGAAGGGTGGCGGCTAGGGTTAGGGGCGCATGGGGCAGGGGTGAACGCCCCAAGGGCTGGTGGGGAGCCCTTTTACCAGCCCCCACACCCAAACCTAGTCCGTTACGGAGACCTACTCCATCCCACCAAAGCCCACCAAGGCCCAAACTCCCCCGGGAAGGCCCAAAACCCCGAAAACGGCCCGGAAACGGCCCGGAAAAGCTATTAACCTCCATATCCTATAGTTTTGACCTTAATTCCACATCTCATAACGTTATTAACCTTATCATGCACGTTAAATAAGGTTACGACACTCCGTGGTGTCACAACACTTCAAATGGCCCAAAAACGCGAGTAAATCTCAAGCCGTAAGATTTTCTTCTCTAATTTCACATTTTGTAATGTCACACCATAACGTAGTGTCACAATGTTGAGATGGAGTGAATCTTGGACAATTAACCTGATGAAGGATTTTATTCTTAATGAATGTATGTTGTAAAATTCTACTTACGAATTTTGTCTTGTAGAGATAATATTTACTTGTTGAAGTCATTGATTAACTGAATAAGTTTCGATTGTCGAAAAGCTGACGTACGGATATTATACAATTGATAGGTTGATCATGCTTAAGTATCTGTTGAAGTATTATGTTTAAAAGTGAGAAAATGATGTTATATGATGGGTTTGTCTGTGGGGATCAGGATGAGGTAAATCCTGGTTGGGTGTATTTTTGATAAGCATCATAAACCTTATTTATAAGTGTTGGGAAAGGTAATTGGTGAAAGAATTTGTCATGTAGTTTTTGGTTGAATTATGATGGGTCTCCTTAAGGAGTAAGTAGTGATTACTGAAGTCTTTAATGGAAAGCATAGTGCAACACTAGAGGTGGTTGTATCTTTGTTGAACTGGTGTTTAAAACTTTTGGACTGTTTGGTTGTTGCTATTTTGGTTGGATGCTTTTGGTCGAAGTGTTCCTTCTGTTGTATTTCAGAGTTTCCCTAAACTTGTAGTGATTGGTGCCAAACATGGGCTTTGGCCCATTTGTTTAATTTATGCTATGAGTATGGACTTTCACCCAAAAGTTTTGAGTGGATCGCGCTCTTTTGTGTTCAATTGAATTATCTTTGGAAACCATATGCAATGGAAGTAAATGGACATGGTAGGTTGTGTTGGAAACCCTAGAGTTATGCACTTAACTTGTAACTCTATTGTGATTAGAGTTGGCTTTATTTGGAAAATATGTGCGGTGTTTGCAAAGTGTTTCACAAGGGTGGATTTTATGAATGTTTATAAGTGATTCGGGTTGGTGAAGTGTTCTCATTTTGGGAAAATGAGTCTCCCATTTCTCTTTGAGAATTGATGTTCTCTTTCAAAATGTTGATTTTGGTTAAAACGCGATGCTTTACAAATTTGGCTTTCAATTGTCGATGGGTTATGTATGACGTGGTGTTTTCCTGTTAATGGTGTTCCCCTCATAGTTTTATGATTTGGCGCAATCATCGATGCTATCCAAGTTTTAATCATGTGATGCAGAGGAAGAAGTTGTCTTGTGAATGACTATTTGGTAGCGTTGTACATGATGAATGAATGGTGAAAAGGAAACATGACATCATTTATAGATGTCTATTGATAAAAGAGTCGTTGAGCCAGGTCGGTGAGTAAGTCATATAGGGAAATATGACTAATCCGGAGTGCTCTCGAAAAGCTTGGTTTCATGTCATGAATCTAGATTTCCATTTGCTCTTTAGCATGAAAAGAAAGAGTGAAGAGTGTCGGGACCCGAATTTGCAAATCCGGACCCTCTGTGTATTCAGCACTAGTCCAGGAACGCGCTAGTGCACACAGTCTTAACATCGGTAAATATCACAATCATACCACTCGATACTAATAAAGTACTTTAATTAATTAGTCAAACTGGTTGCTCGACCTTATGGTCAAGTTACAAATGTACGCTGTCGGGACCCCGAATTTGCAAATCCGGACCCTCTGTGTATTCAGCACTAGTCCAGGAATCACGCTAGTGCACACAGTCTTAACATCGGTAAATATCACAATCATACCACTCGATACTAAATAAGTACTTTATTTAAATAGTCAAACTGGTTACTCGACCTTATGGTCAAGTTACAAATATATGCCTCGCAAGGCGAAACTTATTCAGAGAAAAATAATAGCAGCGGAAAATCAAATAACTTCGTGGCGCCATCCAGTATACCACAGGCAACTGACTGGGCTCGCTTCCCTAAGTAGACGAATCCTCCTGGAGCTCCTCCTCCAAAGCTTGTGCAGTCTCCTCTTCAACTGGTGTTGTATTGTGGCAAGGGTGAGTACTTGGTACTCAGCAAGTCATGCACAGAATGCAAGCTAATATACTATATGCATGGCTTGGTACAAAGGAATAGCTCAAGGTATATTTGCGATGCTTGACATTTGACAAGTAACATAAGTAGATTCGAAAGCAGTAAAAGCAGGTATAGCATAGATAACTTTTCAAGGAATTTAATAAACATCTTTCCCATCCTAATCCACATTTCCACCATCTTCATTATTAATCCAGCCCAACCTTTCAAACCAAAGTTATTTTTGAGAAAATCTAACCCTTGACTGTAATTCCCGAGCGATGTCCAATACCACGGACACGGCTATTCGAATAGATTCTAAACTCTGCAGAGGTTATGCACTTTACCCACAAGATACAGTCAAACACCACAAAGGCGAGTTCCCGTAACAAAGTCTTTCGGAAACCTCTAACAATACAAGTGGTCCTCCCTGGTTATTGCGCACTAACCCTTCCCTTAGCTAAGGCGAAGTCTAGGCCAATCAACCGTTAGATGGGTACCTGGCCTCAGCCCCGGTACGCTCCCCCGTACAACTTACACAAAGGGTGTAGTTGACCTCCTGAGGTCCTACAGGTACGTTATTAGCAACTTAGTCAACTAGGTCCGTCCCATTACAGACATGTGGTTGCACGTTAGACCCAGTTCAAAGGCTTGCAAGGTTAAGTCCTTAGGGTGACCAGGGCAAGACTACCCGAAGAACCAAATCAACACTCCCAATGCCACAACTGGCCCACTGATTACTCTTGCCACATGCCCCGGTTGAAAATCATTTATCAAACCCCGATTGATTACCATGCACCATGTGCCATCAACATCACATGATACTTTTCCAAAACAGGTTCAATATATCATTAAGTCAATATTAACATTTGATTGTCCAAAATCATGTCATGAGCACGTAGCGTGCTCTAAGCGATTTACTACAACGGTCTAAAACCCACGTTGGCAATTTAATAATGTCCAACTAGTAATCCACAACTAGGGTGACAAGGGATCATGGCACATACTTAAATAATCAAGGTGTCATACAAAGAAATTGGCATTTATCTAACCCCAAGTTTAATCAAAGTATTTTTCTAATTGAACTAGCATGCAATAGTTTAAATCAAAATAGATTTTGAAATAGGATCAACATGGTCAAAGCACAACTTGCCTTCAAAAAGTACTTGTTCTTGGTCCTGAGTTGGATCCTGAGTCTATACTTCTCCTTCGAATCCTTCCGGCACTTCAACGTCTACTCGTAAAGCGTGCAAATAGCAAATACACGAATAAACAATAGGCAAAAGTGTCCAAACATCCAAATAAAATCCATAAACAGAGAGAACATAATTTTATGAATTTTTAGAAACTGGAATCGTCAAATTTGGAGTTAAAGCATAAAAGTTATGATTATTTAAAGTTTAAATAATCAATTAAATAATTTTGCAGAGAAAAATTTAGTCCAAAAATTAAATAAAATTCATATTTAGGTAGATCTCAATTTTATACAAATTTAGAAATTTGAATCACTCAAATCGGAGTTGAAGCGCTTAAGTTATAAGCGTTTGAAGTTTGAAACAAAATCAAATCATTATTTCGAATTAATAAATCATTTTCTTTTCGGAAATTAATTATTCTCGGCCTAGACACGTGGCAGCCTCTGATTGGTTGGCTGGCGTCGGTAGGTCCATGGACTCGGTCCACGCTTGGCTCGGGTCTCACCGTGGACCCGGCCCATAGCTCCACGTGAGACCGACATGTGGGACCACTCGGGTAGCGTCATCGGCCCGGCGTCGGCGGGGCTCGGCCATGGTGTCGGCAGGTGGGACCCACCGATGACGTCATGGGTGACGTCACGGTGCGGTCGCTGACAGGTGGGACCTCTGACACGCGGGCCCCGCGTGTCAGCGTCACACGCACGCGCGCGTGGACAGCGCTGACCGCGACGGTCAGGCTTCCCGACACGTGGCGCAATCTCGGCCGTTGATTTGAAATTCAACGGTCGCGATTAGATCCAGGGTTAACACGTTGAAACTACTCGATGATCGTGGGCCGTTCGATCTAGATCGGACGGTCCAGATCTAATCCTATAATAACACTACTGCGGCACGTGGCGATCGTGGGCCGTTGGATCTTGATCCAACGATCCAGATCTAATCGGGTTTGGAAACACGTGAACTCACCTCAACCGCACGATCAAGATCGGACGGCGCACGAGGCTCGCGAGGGCGATGGCGACGCGGCGAGGCTGCAGCCACCGGAGACGGAGACGACGACGAGCCCGGCAGCGCCGGGTCGCTCCGGCGAAGTGGGTGGTCTCTTCGGTGCGTCTCGGCGGACTCGGATCTGGGCTCCTTCGGCGGAAGACGACGGACGACAGCGAGCTTGGCGCCAAGAAATCGCGGCGGTCACCTCCTCCAACTACTGGCGAGCTCAGACGGCAAACGGCGACGGCTCAGGCGAGATGGCTCGAGGACACTGTGCGCACGGATGAGGGCAACCTCGGGCGTGACTGGCTTTAAATAGCCTAGGCGTTAGTGCGAGACGGAAACCTAGTTTCCCACGGCAAGCGCGGCGGCGGCGGAGTCCGGCTCGGACTTCGGCGGAGACGACGACGCACCGTCCGCGTGCACGATCAACGGCCACGATCGCGTGAAGCGCGATCGGATCCGGCCGGATTCGGCCGGCGATGCGGGAAATCGACCGTTGGATCTTGATCCAACGGTTGGGATCGATTAGGTTTTGGAGTTGGTTCGGTCGAGTCACGTGGCTCGGGTCAGACTCGAACTCGAGTCTGACTCGGGCTCGGTCGGATGAACAGTACTCGACCCGAGTTGAATTTCCAGCGATTTAATATTTAAAATAATTTCCAATAATTCATTTAATTCATTAAAAATAGCAAAAGACTCAGAAAAATTCCAGAAAAATTCTGGAAAATACTTTGGAACATTTTGGACTCAAATAAAATATTTCCAACAAAATTTTATTTGCAAAATTAAATTCTTTAATTATTTCAAAATGGAATAAATTCAAATAAATTCCAAATAAATCCAAATAAATTCCAGAAAATTCCAAAAATTCACCAAAGTGCCAAATCACACATGAATTTAAGAAAAGCAAAATTTTGGGGTGTTACAAACCTCCCCTTAATAGAATCTCGCCCCCGAGATTCGTGGCTTACTAAAGGAATAGGTTTGGAAACTCTTTCTTCAAATCCTCTTCAAGGCTCCCAAGTCGCTTCGCTTTCTTCATGGTTACTCCACTGAACTCTACAGAAACAGGTTGACTTATTTCTGGTCTCTCGATCCCATGTGTCCAGAATCCTCACGGGATGCTCCTTATAAGTCAAATCCTCTTGCAACTCAATTAACTCTAGCGGTGTCTGTTCCTTAGGAACTCGGAGACACTTCTTCAACTGGGACACATGGAATACATCATGTACTCCTGTTAACGACTGTGGCAACTCCAGCTGATAAGCAACTTCGCCTCTGCGGCTCAAAATCTTAAATGGTCCAACATAACGGGGTGCGAGTTTCCCTTTGGCATGGAACCTCTTAACTCCCCTGAGAGGCGTAACTCTGAGGTATACAAAGTCTTCCGGTTCAAAACTCAAATCCCTGCGACGATTGTCAGCATAACTCTTTTGTCGTGATTGGGCTATCTTCAACCTTTCCCTAATCATGGCGATCTGCTCTTCAGCCTCTTGAAGAATATCAGGCCCAAAGACACGGCGCCACGGTCTCATTCCAATTCAATGGCGTCCGACATGGTCGACCATACAGTGCCTCAAAAGGTGACATCTGTAAACTAGCCTGATAACTATTGTTGTAACTGAACTCGGCATACGGCAAACTCTTATCCCAAGAGGTAGCATAAGCTAATGCACAAGCTCTCAACATATCCTCCAGAATCTGGTTGACTCTTTCGGTCTGTCCATCCGTCTGTGGATGATAAGTCAGATCTTGAAGTTCAAACGGGTTCCCATGGCTTCATGCAACTTATTCCAGAACCTTGAGGTAAATTGGGTACCTCTGTCCGATACAATCCTCTTTGGCACTCCGTGCAAACAGACAATCCTGATCATGTACAATTCTGCTAATTTATCTCCCGAGTAAGTGGTCTTCACTGGTATAAAATGGGCTACTTTAGTCAAGCGATCCACTATAACCCATATGGAGTCATAACCTCCTTGAGTCTTCGGCAAACCGGTAATGTTATCCATTGCGATTTCCTCCCTCTTCCACTCGAGGTATTTTCAGCGCTGTAGCAATCCTCGCTGGTCTCGATGCATTGCCTTGACTCTCTGGCATACGTCACACAATGCAACATGCTCGGCAACTTCACGCTTCATACTCGGCCACCGTAATCTCTCCTTCAGATCCCGATACATCTTGGCGCTTCCAGGATGAATTGAGTACTTGAGTCATGGGCTTCTTCCGTAATCGCTTGCTTTAACTCCTTCTTGTTAGGCACACAAATGCGACCCTTCATCCATAACGTGCCTTGCTCATCCAACTTGAAGTCCTCTGCCTTGCCTCCTTCCTTGATGGACTTAATCCTGCGGATCTTGTCATCATCCTTCTGTCCTTCTCGGATCTGATCCTCCAGGGTAGGCTTTACTTCCAATGTGGCCAAGAATCCGCTAGGTACCACCTCAATCTTCATTTTCTGGAAATCCTCACATAACTCATCCTGACTTGTGGCTAGCAACGTACTCACGGTATGGCTTTTCCGACTCGAGCATCGGCTACTACGTTGGCCTTCCCGGATGGTAATGGATTCCAACGTTATAGTCCTTGATCAATTCTAACCATATACTCTGCCTCATATTCAGATCCGACTGGGTGAATATGTACTTAAGGCTCTTATGATCCGTATACACTTCACATCTGTTCCCGATCAGATAGTGACGCCATATCTTTAAGGCATGCACTACGGCAGCTAACTCTAGGTCATGTGTCGGATAATTTTCCTCATGCGGCCTCAACTGCCTGGATGCATAAGCGACGACCTTTCCATTCTGCATCAGCACACATCCAAGTCCTTGGCGCGATGCGTCACAATAAATATCGAAGCTTTGAGCAACATCCGGTAGAACTAACACCGGTGCTGATGTCAATCGCTTCTTCAGCTCCTGAAATCCTTTCTCACATTCTCAAGCGCCCATGCAAACTTCTTTTCCTTCTTCAAAGAATTGCGTAAGAGGTTTCGCAATTGTCGAGAAGCCTTCGATGAAACGGCGGTAGTATCCTGCCATTCCAAGGAAACTCCGAATCTGGTCACCGCCTTTGGTCGCCTCCCAATGTAACACAGCCTTCTACTTTGCTTGGATCTACTGGCGACTCTTCATGCGGTCATTACATGTCCAAGAAACTCCACCTTGTCCTTCCAAAAATCACACTTATCAACTTGGCGAAAAGTTGTCGCTCCTCGCCTTTTCCAAAACTCGCCTTAAGTGTCCTAAGATGTTCATCCTCCGCTTTGGAGTAGATTAGAATATCATCTATGAACACGACGACAAACTTGTCCAAATATTCCATGAACACCTTATTCATCATATTCATGAAATAAGTGGCGCATTAAATCGATCCAAAGGACATAATCAGAACTCGTAATGTCCATATCTTGACGAGAATGCGCCTTCTTGAATATCTTACGATCGGATCTTCAACTGATGGTATCCCGATCTCAGATCAATCTTGGAGAAAACTCCGGCTCCTCTCAGCTGATCAAACAAATCGTCAATCCTGGGTAGCGGATACTTATTCTTCACGGTGACTTCATTGAGTGCACGGTAGTCGATGCACATCCTGAAACTTCCGTCCTTCTTCTTGACAAACAAAACTGGTGCTCCCCACGGTGACGAGCTCGGTCTGATAAATCCTTTCTCCATTAACTCTCCTAGCTGTTTCTTCATCTCTACCAACTCCTCGGTGGACATCCGATAGGGTCTCTTTGCTATCAGTGCTGTACCAGGTACAAGCTCTATCACAAACTCTATGTCCCTGTCTGGCGGCATACTAGGTAGATCTTCAGGAAAAACGTCTGGGTACTCATTCACTACTGAGACATCATTTATGCTGATTGCCTTGGTACTGTTAACCATCAACTGTCCATCTCTAACTGCAGTGGCTTGAAATTCCACTTTCTTCCCACAAGGGCTCTCAACTGAGATAGTCCTTCGTCCACAATCCAGTACGGCCTTGTGCTTGGATAACCAATCCATTCCCAATATGACGTCTTAGGTCTGTGTTTCCAAAATAATTAGGTTTGCTAGGAACTCTATTCCATCTATTAGTATTCTCACCCCTAACATCCTACTTTCGTTCGGAGTTCGAACCAGGGTTTGAACTAAAAGCATGCACTTAAGTCTTGCAATCCTCAAATCATTTCTAGTAGCAAAGCCTTGCGAAACAAACGAATGCTAAGCTCGAGTCAAACAAAACCGTTGCAGTATCGAGTTAACAAGTAACTTACCCAAGACGACGTCCGTAGCATTTCGCGGTGCATCTGCGGTGACATGGTTGACTCGGCCTCTCACCACGGCCTGGGGTGTGGCTCTGTCTTTGGCGCCCTAGCTGGGGTAGTTCCTAGATTGAAGCGAATCGGGTCGCTCCTGCTGTCTTCTTTGGACAACTGTTGGCAAAGTGTCTGGCTCGTTGCGATTGTAGCGGCGTCTCACCGTCTTCTTGTTGCACGCTCGAGTAGCGTTTCTAGCGAAGTGGGGTGCAGTAGTTCTGATTGACAGATCTTGGTGCCGGATGGTGTCCCTGTCGCATTCGTGGTTGGAATCAAGAATTGATTTGGCGCAACTCTCGGTATTTGTTGCGTTCCTGGCGTGATCCTTCTTTGTTGCATCCTGCGCTTCTGTTCTCATCCAGTTCCTTGCGCTTTGTCCTCAAGAATAAGCGCCTTATTCACCAACTCTTGGAAATGCAGGAAGGTGTGGGTGATCAATCCTACTTGCAACCCCGAGTTAAGTCCTTCATAAAACGAGACTGCCTGGATTTATCTGTCGCTACATCCTCAAAGTGCGTAACGTGCTAGCCGTGTGTGACTTGTTCAGTAGTCGGCCACCGGCCGATTACCTTGCCTCAAAGGTGCCCTGAACTCCTCCTTCTTAAGGTCCATGATTCCTTCAGCACGTGATATCTTGTCGGAATGCATTGTGAACTCTTCCCAAGTGATATCTTGAGGGTTCTCTTGCGTGGCACGAAGTTCTCCCACCATTCTGGCCAATGTTCCTTCCAGGTGATGAGAAGCGTAGAGTACCTTCTCATTTCCTATGCATTGAGCTATGTGTAGCTTCCTCTCGATTGATCTTAACCAATCATCGGCCTCCAATGGATTGGCATTCCCAGAAAGTGGGTGGGTGAGTCCTCATGAACTCGGCGGTCTTGTATTCTCGCGTGGTCCCCGATTAACTTGATTAGCAAAGTGGATCACAAGAAGAACGTGTTGCATTTGTTGCATCATAGCATGCATCAATCGAGTCTGGGCAATGAGAAAAGCTCCAAATTCTGCACATCCAAAGGGCGGTCCGGTGCTCCTCATTGGGGTTTTCTGCTGGCGAGAACCGCTTCCATTGCCTCCAAAGTTTCCACGGTGTTCACCATCTGTCGATTTGCTCTAGGTTTAGAGATGAGAGGGAAACAAGAATAGACAAGTAATATGGAACTTATGCGCGACAGTGTAACTTTAAGGTCCAACTTTATTATTGATATTAATAACTTGGTATGGTTGCTTACAATGCCTAAGGGCCTTGCAACACATACTGCACACTCAAAGAAACAATGAAAATCCAAATCGAACTAACTCGAGTCTAACGCCTAAAGGGTGACTCTTTATTCTATGACGCGACTCGGCGAAGGAGTCTCACTATAGAACCTATGCTCACTCATCGAGAAAACCTCCACGGCCTGGAGTACGGGTCTTTGCGGCATAGGCGCGAAAGCTTGATTGCCATGTCCAAAGAATCGTGTCCTCTGTGGTAGTCGAAGAAGCGGTGTCCTCATCGAGATTTGACTCCTCCGGATCGGCTCGTGTAGCTCGAGTATCGCTCTGGTCCGTCCGCATAAGGTCATCTCCAACTCGTCAATCCTTCGCAGAAGGTGTGCCACATACTCTTGAGCTTCCCGCCATCTGTTCTTCTCTGTCGTGATCTCCTTGCGGGCCTTCAGAGCTCCTTGCTTGTATTATCTAGTACATCCTCTTGGCGACAACAAATCGTGCCAACCGTGTCACCGTGGCATCCTCATCCTGAATCGCCCGGGTCAAGAAGGTTATCGCTGCGCAGATGATAACGGAACACCGTGCTTTCCAACTCTCTGGCGTGAATACGTAACGTGTCGCATTGCTCGTCGTGATACCTCTTGGATACCCATCTGCATTGTAGATCTCCGGCAAAGGTCAAGTATCGAGCGATTGCCTGGCCCTTCTTCCTAGCAGTACCTCAATCTTCACATCACAAGCCTTGATCAATCCCGCTTGTCTGATCACTTCCACTTGGTATTGCGGCTTCTCAAACTCTCCGAGAGTTTGTAGCATATGCCAAAGTTCCGCGGCGTGACCAACTCCCAGATCAACGTAGTTGAACTCTTCCTCCATCTGTCACAAGAGTGCTTTACGTAAGAACTCGGAATTTTTAAATTGTGACAAGGTAAGGAAAAATTTCAGCAAGAGACAAGAAAAGAGAGAAGGGGATAAGTCGAGATGTCATTTCTTATCTTGATAAATTTTTAACTTTTAGAAAATAGGTTTTATCCTCACTACGACCATTCTATCTTAGGGTTGAGCCTACGGTCAAGTATGGCTCTGATACCACCTCTGTCGGGACCCCGAATTTGCAAATCCGGACCCTCTGTGTATTCAGCACTAGTCCAGGAATCACGCTAGTGCACACAGTCTTAACATCGGTAAATATCACAATCATACCACTCGATACTAAATAAGTACTTTATTTAAATAGTCAAACTGGTTACTCGACCTTATGGTCAAGTTACAAATATATGCCTCGCAAGGCGAAACTTATTCAGAGAAAAATAATAGCAGCGGAAAATCAAATAACTTCGTGGCGCCATCCAGTATACCACAGGCAACTGACTGGGCTCGCTTCCCTAAGTAGACGAATCCTCCTGGAGCTCCTCCTCCAAAGCTTGTGCAGTCTCCTCTTCAACTGGTGTTGTATTGTGGCAAGGGTGAGTACTTGGTACTCAGCAAGTCATGCACAGAATGCAAGCTAATATACTATATGCATGGCTTGGTACAAAGGAATAGCTCAAGGTATATTTGCAGTAAACAGCATTTGACAAGTAACATAAGTAGATTCGAAAGCAGTAAAAGCAGGTATAGCATAGATAACTTTTCAAGGAATTTAATAAACATCTTTCCCATCCTAATCCACATTTCCACCATCTTCATTATTAATCCAGCCCAACCTTTCAAACCAAAGTTATTTTTGAGAAAATCTAACCCTTGACTGTAATTCCCAAGCGATGTCCAATACCGCGGACACGGCTATTCGAATAGATTCTAAACTCTGCAGAGGTTATGCACTTTACCCACAAGATACAGTCAAACACCACAAAGGCGAGTTCCCGTAACAAAGTCTTTCGGAAACCTCTATTAATACAAGTGGTCCTCCCTGGTTATTGCGCACTAACCCTTCCCTTAGCTAAGGCGAAGTCTAGGCCAATCAACCGTTAGATGGGTACCTGGCCTCAGCCCCAGTACGCTCCCCCGTACAACTTACACAAAGGGTGTAGTTGACCTCCTGAGGTCCCACAGGTACGTTATTAGCAACTTAGTCAACTAGGTCCGTCCCATTACAGACATGTGGTTGCACGTTAGACCCAGTTCAAAGGCTTGCAAGGTTAAGTCCTTAGGGTGACCAGGGCAAGACTACCCGAAGAACCAAATCAACACTCCCAATGCCACAACTGGCCCACCTGATTACTCTTGCCACATGCCCCGGTTGAAAATCGCTTATCAAACCCCAGTTGATTACCATGCACCACGTGCCATCAACATCACATGATACTTTTCCAAAACAGGTTCAATATATCATTAAGTCAATATTAACATTTGATTGTCCAAAATCATGTCATGAGCACGTAGCAGGTCTAAGCAGTTTACTACAACGGTCTAAAACCCACGTTGGCAATTTAATAATGTCCAACTAGTAATCCACAACTAGGGTGACAAGGGATCATGGCACATACTTAAATAATCAAGGTGTCATACAGCAAATTGGCATTTATCTAACCCCCAAGTTTAATCAAAGTATTTTTCTAATTGAACTAGCATGCAATAGTTTAAATCAAAATAGATTTTGAAATAGGATCAACATGGTCAAAGCACAACTTGCCTTCAAAAAGTACTTGTTCTTGGTCCTGAGTTGGATCCTGAGTCAATACTTCTCCTTCGAATCCTTCCGGCACTTCAACGTCTACTCGTAAAGCGTGCAAATAGCAAATACACGAATAAACAATAGGCAAAAAGTGTACAAACATCCAAATAAAATCCATAAACAGAGAGAACATAATTTTATGAATTTTTAGAAACTGGAATCGTCAAATTTGGAGTTAAAACGCAAAAGTTATGATTATTTAAAGTTTAAATAATCAATTAAATAATTTTGCAGAGAAAAAATTTAGTCCAAAAATTAAATGAAATTCATATTTAGGTAGATCTCAATTTTATACAAATTTAGAAATTTGAATCACTCAAATCGGAGTTGAAACGCAAAAGTTATAAGCGTTTGAAGTTTGAAACAAAATCTGAAATCATTATTTCGAATTAATAAATCATTTTCTTTTTCGGAAATTAATTATTGCGTCAGCCTAGACACGTGGCAGCCTCTGATTGGTTGGCTGACGTCAGCCGGTCCATGGACTCGGTCCACGCTTGGCTCGGGTCTACCGTGGACCCGGTCCATAGCTCCACGTGAGACTGACATGTGGGACCACTCGGGTGACGTCATCGCTGACATCACGGGGCTCACTTACGGTGGCGGCAGTGGGACCCATCGATGACGTCATGGGTGACGCCACGGTGCGATCGGCCGACAGTGGGCCCTTCGACACGCGGGCCCCGCGTGTCGGCGTCACACGCGACGCTGCGTGGGCGCCGACCGCTGACGGTCGAGGCTTCCCGACATCGCGTGGCGCAATCTCGGCCGTTGATTTGAAATTCAACGGCCGCGATTAGATCCAGGGTTAACACGCTGAAACTACTCGATGATCGTGGCCGCTCGATCTAGATCGGACGGTCGGATCTAATCCTATAATAACACTACTACGACGTGGCGATCGTGGGCCGCTGGATCTTGATCCAACGGTCCGGATCTAATCGGTTTGGAAACACGTGAACTCACCTCAACCGCACGATCAAGATCGGACGGCGCCTGAGCTTCGCGAGGGCGATGGCGACGCGGCGAAGCTGCAGCAACCGGAGACGGAGACGACGACGAGCCCGACGGCGCTTCGGGGTCGCTCCGGCGAAGTGGGTGGTCTCTTCGGGTGCGTCTCGAAGCGGGGACTCCGGATCTGGGCTCCTTCTCGGCGGAAGACGACGGACGACGGCGGAAAACGGCGCAAACCGCGGCGGTCACCTCCTCCAACTACGGCGAGCTCGTACGGGCAAACGGCGACGGCTCAGGCGAGATGGCTCGGGGACACGGTGCGCCACGGATGAGGGCAACCTCGGGCGTGACTGTGGCTTTAAATAGCCTAGGCGTTGCGTGCGAGACGGAAACCTAGTTTCCCACTACGCGAAGGCGGCCGGCGAGTCCGGCTCGGACTCGGGCGGAGACGACGACGCACAGCCGTCCACGTGGCACGATCAACGGCCACGATCGCTGGGCGCGATCGGATCCGGGCCGGATTCGACCGAAGCGATGCGGAAATCGGCCGTTGGATCTTGATCCAACGGTTGGGATCGATTAGGTTTTGGAGTTGGTTCGGTCGAGTCACGTGGCTCGGTCGGACTCGAACTCGAAGTCGACTCGGGCTCGATCGGATGAACAAGATCGACCGAGTTGAATTTCCAGCGATTTAATATTTAAAATAATTTCCAATAATTCATTTAATTCATTAAAAATAGCAAAAGACTTTAAAAATTCCAGAAAAATTCTGGAAAATACTTTGGAACATTTTGGACTCAAATAAAATATTTCCAACAAAATTTTATTTGCAAAATTAAATTCTTTAATTATTTCAAAATGGAATAAATTCAAATAAATTCCAAATAAATCCAAATAAATTCCAGAAAATTCCAAAAATTCACCAAAGTGCCAAATCACACATGAATTTAAGAAAAGCAAAATTTTGGGGTGTTACATACGCCTCGCAGGGCGAAACTTATTAAGAGAGAAATAATAGCAGCGGAAATTAAGATAACATCGTGGCGCCATCCAGTATACCACAGGCAACTGACTGGGCTCGCTCCCTAAGTAGACGGTTCCTCGTGGAGCTCCTCCTGCAAAGCTGGTGTAGTCTCCTCTTCAACTGGTGTTGTATTGTGGCAAGGGTGAGTACTTGGTACTCAGCAAGTCATGCACAGAATGCAAGCTAATAGACTATATGCATGGCTTGATACAAAGGAATAGCTCAAGGTATATTTGCAAAGAAACAAAGATTTGACAAGTAGTATAAGTAGATTCGAAAGCAGTAGAAACAAGTATATCATAAATAACTTTTCAAGGAGTTTAATAAACATCTTTCCCATCCTAATCCACATTTCCATCAACATCATTATTTAACCAATCCCAACCTTTCAAGTCCAAGTTATTTTCAAGAAAGTCTAACCCTTGACTGTAATTCCCGAGCGATGTCCAATACCGCAGACACGGCTATTCGAATAGATTCTACACTCTGCAGAGGTTATGCACTTTACCCACAAGATACAGTCAAACACCACAAAGGCGAGTTCCCGTAACAAAGTCTTTCGGAAACTTCTAACAATACAAGTGGTCCTCCCCGGTTGTTGCACACTAACCCTTCCCTTAGCTAAGGCGAAGTTTAGGCCAACCAACCGTTAGATGGGTACTGCCTCACTTCCCGACGCTCCCCCGTACAACTTACACAAAGGGTGTAGTTGACCTCCTGAGGTCCCACAGGTACGTTATTAGCAACTTAATCAACTAGGTCCGTCCCATTACAGACATGTGGCTGCACGTTAGACCCAGTTCAAAGGCTTGCAAGGTGAAGTCCTTAGGGTGACCAGGGCAAGACTACCCAAAGAACCAAACCAACATTCCCAATGCCACAACTGGCCCACCTGATCATTCTTGCCACATGCCCAGGTCGAAAAACTATTTATCAAACCCCAGTTGATTACCATGCACCACGTGCCATCAACATCACATGATACCTTTCCAAAACAGGTTCAATATATCATTAAGTCAATATTAACATTTGATTGTCCAAAATCATGTCATGAGCACGTAGCAGGTCTAAGCAGTATACTACAACGATCTACAAACCCATGTTGGCAATTTTAGTAATGTCCAACTTGTAATCCACACTAGGGTGACAAAGGGGTCATGGCACATATTTAAGTAATCAAGGTGTCATACAGCAATTTGGCATTTATCTAACTTCCCATATTTAAATAAAGTAAAGCATTTTCTAATTTGAACTAGCATGCAATAATTTGAACCAAAATAGGTTTCAAAATGGGATCAATATGGTCAAAGCATAACTTGCCTTCAAAAAGTACTTGTTCTTGGTCTTGATTTGGATCCTGAGTCAATACTTCTCCTTCAAATCCTTCCGGCACTTCAACGTCTACTCGTAAAGCGTGCAAATAGCAATACACGAATAAACAATAGGAAAAAAGTGTCCAAAGATCCAAATAAAATCCATAAACAGAGAGAACATAATTTTATGAATTTTTAGGAACTGGAATCGTCAAATTCGGAGTTAAAATGCAAAAGTTATGATTATTTAAAGTTTAAATAATCAATTAAATAATATTACAGAGAAAAACTTTAGTCCAAAAATTAAATAAAATTCATAATTAGGTAGATCTCAATTTTATACAAATTTAGAAATTTGAATCACTCAAATCGGAGTTGAAACGCAAAAGTTATTAGCGTTTGAAGTTTGAATCAAAATCTGAAATCATTATTTCGAATTAATAAATCATTTTCTTTTTCGGTAATTAATTATTACGTCAGCGAGGACACGTGGCAGCCTCTGATTGGGTGGCTGACGTCAGCCGGTTCATGGACTCGGTCCACGCTCGGCTCGGGTCTACCGTGGACCCGGTCCACAGCTCATGTGAGACTAACAGGTGGGTCCCCTCAGGTGACGTCATTGCTGACGTCAGCGGGGCTCAGCCCACGGTGCTGACAGGTGGGACCCACTGGTGACGTCATCGCTGACGTCACTACACGGCTGGGGTGGCCGCTGACATGCGGGCCCGCCATGGCGACGCCGTGGCGTCATGGTGCGGTTTGGTCAGCGTCGGCCGACACGCGGGCCCGGCGTGTCGGGCCGTCACCGCGCGACGTGGCGCGGCGGTCAGGCTTCCCGACACGTGGCGCAATCTCGGCCGTTGATTTGAAAATCAACGGCCCATATTAGATCTGGACTCACGCGTTTGGGTTAATGCGTTTGATCTGGACCGTTGGATCTAGATCCAACGGTTGAGAACGGATCTGGGAATCGCACGTGGTTCTCACCGTGGGATGACGTGGCGCAATCTGGGCCCTTGAATGAAGATCCGATGGCTGAGGGAGCTCGAGGTCCGGTGATGGCGAGCGGCGGCGCTGGGTCACCGGCGCGGGGGACGACGACCTAGCCGACGGCGTTTCGGGGGCGCTCCGGCGAGGTGAGTTGGACTCCCGGACGCGTCTGTAACACCCCGGCATTTACTATGCCTTAATGTTACCAAACACAAGCTAATCAACTTCTAAATACCACATTTAACATAAAATTCCAGCAAAGGCGCATAGACTAAAAACCGAAATTTCGGCAGCACCTCCTTTGCTTTATCATGAAATTAAGGAACAACAACAATATAGCATTATATGGCAATAAGAGGAACATCTAAAACAGCAATAAATAAAGTCTTAACGACAATAAGAGACTAACATTAAGCTTCTAAGGTTCCAAGTGTCAAACAAACAATAGAACTCTCATTAACCAAGCTAAGACTTAATTTTAAAGACCATCACACGCAATTTATTATCAAACTAAATGAATTGACTTGGGGAAACATTAAGGTGAAGCAACGTGTGAGCGTGTGACTATTCCCCTTTCCCGCATGCCGTTCTCATGGTACCTAAAACAACAAGAAAACACAAGGGTGAGTTCGAAAATTCAGCAAGCATACTGCAATGGACAACCAGCATAACAACATGGCAATAACATCTTCCATCATGTATATCATCTCATTCATGATTACTTATCAATATCATCATCAATTTGTATGCGAAGTAATGCAATGCTCCTGACCCTCTGGAACCTCATACCGGTATGGTGGAGTACACACCCGTCGGTGTGCACCCTTTCCTCCCTTCCATCCCGAAGATGGAGGGTGCCTACTCGCTTCCAAACACCACGTGGATGGAATCACGACATAGGACTTACTCAATGGTGTTCCGGATTAGTCATAACTTTCTCACCGACCTTGCCGGACTAGTTAAGACTTTCTCACCGCCCTCGCCCTATCTCATGACATGCATGCAACCATGCCAATTATCATATTCAATTCACATATTAACACATGGCATCATAATATGTTAAACATGCTCATCATATCATATCAATCATTAACACATGGCAAGTGGACATATATCATGTAAACAATTCCATCTAATCTCAACATGCAACCTACAACTCGCTATCCATCACAACACACTTGCCTCAACCACGTGCGACGGATTGGCGGGAAGAAGAGGGCACTCCCGGGGTCACACCACCTGCACATAGGTATCACACACTCACAATCATAACCTCAAAACAGTACACAAACCCCCATCTAACCTGACATTGCCAACTACTCGCAAAACCTAAAACAGAGGTTCTGTCCCGGCGGGACAGCAGCCTTGCAAAAGGCATAACTTGAGTTCTGGGACTCCGAATGAATTAAACGAGTACACCCTCGCGTAGCCTAGGAAATTTCCCAACTTTCTCTAGGTATAAGGAAAGTCTGATTCGGCCTCTAAAGTTGTTTAATCTACAGATTACCGAGATCTGTTCCAATTATGTCACAGATTTTTAGGCGCTCGGTAAAACAGCCATAACTTTCAAACGGCTGATCGGAAATTAACGTGCTTTACGTCCACGGAAAGATAATTAAATTATCTACAACTTCATAGAAGTCCGTACGGTCGGATTCGGATTCTAAATTGATGGAAACTCGAACCCTAGTTCGACTGCTCAATCTGCCAGAAAACAGAAACGTGGACAAGTTTAGATCTAACCCAAATTACTTCAAACCAGCGCCTCCAATTGATCTAAAAACTTGATAGACACCCTAATAACAGTACCTAGATCATCCCCAAGGATCCCCAAGATCATACCTTTGGCCGATGAACAAAACTCCAATGAATCCCCTCGCGAATCGCTCCTCGCTCCACGTTACTCGCTCCTCGCTCCTCGCTCCACGGGATGACTCCACGAGGTGCAGGGGTGGGGAGGCCACCCTAGGGCAGAAAGGGGTGGAGGGGAGGTGGTGTGGAGGTGGAGGAAGGGGTGGGGGGCGCACGGTTTGGGGAGGGGGTGGCGGCTAGGGCATAGGGGGGGAAGAGGGAGGAGAGGTGGAGGGGCGCAAGGGGCTGAGGTGGGGCGCAAGGGGGCAGGGGCCCCTTTTAACAGCCCCCACACCCTGCCCTAGTCCAATAAGAGTCCCTCTCAATCCCTCCAAAGCCCACCAAGGCCCAAAACTCCCCCGGGAAGGCCCAAAACCCAGCGGCCCGAAACGGCCCGAAAAAGCTATTAACCTCCTATTCTTATGGTTTTAACCTTATTTCCACATCTCATACTGTATTTAACCTTATCATGTTCAAAAATTAAGGATACGACACTCCGAGGTGTCACATTCTTCCCCCCTTCAACAGGATTCGACCTCGAATCTAAACGCACCAACACGAAACCCAGCAAAACCAAAGACAGCTAGGTCTTCACATCACACACCTGAGGCGAAAAGTTCGGGATACTTCTCGCGCATGCGAGATTCCAGCTCCCAAGTCGCTTCTCTCTCGGTCTGATGTGACCACAGGACCTTGACAAACTTAAGCGTCCTGTTCTTCATCACTCGCTCTGAAGTCCCTAGAATTTCCACAGGACGGGACTCGAAGGTGAGGTCCTGCTGAAGCACTAATGGTTCCAATGGAACCACCAACTCCGGATCATGCAAGTATTTCCTCAACATCGAGACATGGAACACATTATGCACACCTTGCATGGATTCCGGTAGCTCTAGGCGATAGACCAACCTGCCAACTCGGGCGAGGATAAGAAAAGGCCCAACATATCTTGGACTGAGCTTTCCTTTCGTGCCAAAACGCACCACACCCTTGGTGGGAGATACTCGCAAGAGTACGTTATCACCCACCTCAAACTCCAAGTCTCGCCGCCTCACATCAGCATAGCTTTTTGCGCTCTGTCTTTGCGATAAGGTTCTGCCGAACCTCCGACACACGATCAATAGTCTGCTGCACCCAATCTGGTCCAAGAATAGCTCTCTCGCCCACGGCATCCCAACAGAGTGGCGATCTACACTTCCGGCCATACAGTACCTCATAAGGAGCAGGCCAGGATCTTTGGAATGATAGCTGTTATTGTAAGCAAACTCTGCAAGGGGCAAATGGTCTTCCCAGCTACCCTTCCAAGCCATCACACAGGCCACTGAGCATGTCCTCCAAAGTTTGGATGGTACGCCAGATCGCCCATCCTGTCTGAGGGTGAAAAGCGGTACTAAGGCGGCTGCGTACTCCAAAGCACTCTGCAAACTCTCTCGAACTTGGAGACGAACTTCGCATCCCGATCAGAGATAATGGTCTTGGGTACACCATGCAATCTCACAATCTCCCGCACATAGATGGGAGCCAACTCGCTCGCTGAATTGGTCGTGCGGATGGGAATGAAATGCGCAGACTTGCTGAGATGGTCCACCACAACCCAAACAGCATCCTTCCCTCGTGGAGTACGAGGTAAGCCAACCACAAAATCCATGGAGATGTCATCCCATGGCCACACAGGAATCTCCACAGGCTGCAACAAGCCAGCGGGACGCTTATGCTGAGCTTTGATCTTCTGGCAAATCCCACAAGACGCCACATACTTGGCAATATCCACTCTCATCCTTTTCCACGTAAATTCTTCTTCAAGTCCCTGTACATCTTGGTCTCCCCAAGATGGACCGTGTACGGGGTGCGATGAGCTTCTTTCAGGATGTCTTCTTTCACTTGAGATTTCTGGGGTACACACAGACGGCCCTGAAACCTCAAAGCTCCCGCATCATCAACAGTAAAGTCTCCGGACTTGCCTTCCTCAAGACGTTTCCTCACCTGCTGGAGCAAACGATCATGTCGCTATGCCTCTCGCTGCACGCTCGAGGAATCGACTCAAGAATCATTTGAGTTTCATCCTGCACGGTCCCCGCAAAGCAGTAGGAGACTCCCAAACGCTCAAAATCAGCAACAAGACAATCAACAACAGGGGGCATTGTCTTGCGACTAAGAGCATCGGTCACCACATTTGCTTTCCCCGGATGATCTTTTGGATAGTGAGGTCATAATCCTTTATCAACTCTAGCCACCTCCTCTGCCTCAAGTTCAAATCTTTCTGAGTAAAGATGTACTTGAGGCTCTTGTGATCAGTGAAAATATCACAAGACTCGCCGTCTGAGTAATGCCTCCATATCTTCAATGCAAACACCACGGCGGCTAGCTCAAGATCATGCGTGGGATAATTCTCGCTCATGCTTTTTCAAGCGCCTCAAGCATAAGCAATCACCTTGCCCTCTTGCATGAGCACACACCCAAGTCCCAACCGAGAAGCATCGAATAAACAAGTGAAGCGCTTCCCGGCTCGGGAAGGGTAAGAACGAGAGCAGCCACTAACTTCTCCTTCAAAGTGCGTGGCCGTGCTCACACTCTGCAGTCCACGGAACTTCATCCCTTTCGAGTCAGGTGTGAAAGTGGCTTGGCAATGATAGAGAAATCCTGCACAAAACGCCGATAGTAGCCAGCCAACCCAAGGAAACTACGCACCTCTTTGACATTGGAAGGCCTCTTCCAATCCAAAACCCTTGAGACTTTGCTAGGATCTACAGATATGCCCTCTGGATTGATGATGTGGCCAAGAAAACCCACTTCAAATCCGTAACTCGCACTTTTTCAGCTTAGCAAAGAATTGATTCCCTCAGGGTACTCAAGACAAGCCTCAAGTGTCGCTCATGCTCCTCTTCCGATTTAGAGTAAATCAGAATGTCATCGATGAACACTACCACAAACTCATCAAGGTACTTGTGTAGCATACTGTTCATCGCCTCCATAAAGACAAAGCAGGGGCATTAGTTAGTCCAAAAGATATAACTTTAAATTCATAATGCCCATACCTAGTGGAGAAAGCAGTCTTCTCAATGTCCTGCTCCCTCACACGGATCTGATTGTACCGATCAAGATCAATCTTGGAGAACACCTTTGCTCCCTTCAGTTGGTCAAGCAGATCCTCGATGCGAGGCAAAGGATACTTGTTCTTATTTGTCAATTGATTAAGAGCACGATAATCAATGCACATATGCCAACTTCCATCCTTCTTCGAGACGAAGAGGACGGGTGCTCCCCATGGCGAACGCTACGCCGAATGAAGCCCTTGGCCAACAGATCCTCCAATCGCTTCTTCAACTCGTCTTTAAAAGGACGAGCCAAGCGTATGGAGAGATAGAAATAGGTCGAGTGCCAGGAACAAGATCAATACGAAACTCCACATTCCTCACGGGAGGTAGACCAGGCAACTCGTCAGGGAACACATCAACGAACTCCTTCACTACGTAAATCTCCTCAATAGGAATCGAGGAAGATGGTTTCTCGAGACAAAGTCATGAGGAAACCCAACAGCCTCAAACGCCGACCGTAAAACAAACTAGTCAAAGCAAAGACAGGCTGGAGGGTATACCACCCTGAAAGGTCAACTCTTCCCAGGACGGGGCTCGCAAGGCAACTGTCTTCCGAAACAACAGATCTTAGCACGGCATCGATGCAGCGGTCCATGCCCAAAATGACATCAAAAGGAGCCAACTGGATCACCATGAGATTGGCAAAGAAAACCTCATCATCAATGGTAATGGTGCAACCAGGGCAAACCCAAGAACTAGCAATCAACCCCAGAGAATCGACTAACACGGACTCGAAATCCATTTGAACTCCCAACTTAGCTCTACTAGCAAACTCCGACGACACAAAAGAGTAGGATGCTCCTAATCAAATAGAACAAAGGCATCAACGGAATCCACGAGCGAGTACCGAAACCACCTCTGGATGCCCGGTGACTCGGCGGTCGGCAAAGCGCACACTCCTGGTGGCGCCGACAGAAGGAGCCCGACTCCAGCCGATGCCCCAACAAGGCTGGGGCGGAGGAGGCAATCGAGGAGGAGCAGACGGTGCGGGCACCAAGATGCGCTGGTGGCGCCACGCAAAGGGTGGGCGAGAAACAGGGCAGCCATCATGTGCACCGATCCTCTGGAAGACGCCGCTGGAGTGGGAGGAGAAGGCACCGTCTCCCACTTGATGATGCTACGGGGTTCATCCGGCAGACTTCGCCCCATATGGCCGGGCTTGCCACGGTGGTTGCAACTCCCGGTCCAACCACACTCAAGCACGGTGCTCGCCACCGCACTTGAAGCACTTCATGCCCTGCCCGGCACGGGACGAGCAATCGCTCATGAAGAAGACGACTGGGCGGCCCCATCTTAGCCCCCGAGGAGGAGCCCTGTCCTCCCTTGAACTTCTTGAAGGTGGGTCGAGAGGACCCACCTCCTCCACCAAAGGTCCTCTTCGCCCCGCTGGGCCGCAGGAACCCCGAACCTCCGGGTTACGCTTGTCCCGGAGAGCTCCAACTCGAGCTCCATGCCCTTCGCTTGCTCCATCACAGAGCAGAAGTCACGAGGGCACGCCCCCATGACAACTCTAAACTCCTGGTTGAGGCCCCTACGGAACCTCCTAGCTTTCTCCCGATCGTCACTGCCACAGTAGACGTCTGACCACCTGCTGTTGAACTCCTTCTCATACTGCCACCGACCTCTTTCCCTGGGAAAGAGTGGTCGAGTAAGCTCCATCCTCTCAAGGAAAGACTCGATGGAACTTGGCTCGAAGCGAGCCACAAAGTCCTCCTGTGTCATCGACCCGGATCGGGGCTCTAGCAGCCGTAACCCTCCCACCAGATATCCGCTTGGCCCTTCAGCTGAAAAGCCACAAAGCGAGTCCTCTGAACCGAGGTCAAATCTAGGACCTCAAACTGCCTCTCCATGTACCGCAGCCAATCTGCGGACTGGATTGGCGTGCCTGCTCCGTCGAAAGTGTCAAGACGGAGGGACATCCACTCCCGGAGACTCATCCTCGGCTCCGGTGCAGCGGGGGCAACAACAGGGGCCACTGCAGGGGGAGGCACAACAGCAGGGGCTGCCCGCAACTGCTGGCGCAGCTCCTGAATCTCCCTCTGCAGAGCCTGAACTAAATCTTCATTTGCGGCGGGCACCCCCGTTCCCGACCGTGCAGCTGGAAGCTCCTCCTGAGCTGGCCCACGAGCATTAAGCGAAACGCTACCCTCGACAAGCAGACTCCTCAACTCCCTGGGAGCCTCGCCCCTGGCGTCCACGGCCTCTACCCCTCGGCATGGCTGCTTTAGACAGACAACCACCCAAACACGAAAGCACACAATCAAGATCATAGATCAAACATCATCATAAGCATATTCCTTATCACATAATCAAGCGCGATGCAATGACGAACCAAAACCCATCCTACTGTGCATCCAAGTGTGTCAGATTTTAGATTAGTTATACCACTTTTACAAGTTTTAACGTTGCTATCCTATAACAAGGTTTTAGTTAGAACCTAAGCCATGTTTCTAAGTTATTCCACATCATATTTTAGTTGCAACTTAAGGTATGACACTAAAAATACATATTCCAAGGACCTACACTCCAGCTCTGATACCAACTGTAACACCCCGGCATTTACTATGCCTGAATGTTACCAAACACAAGCTAATCAACATCTAAATACCACATTTAACATAAAATTCCAGCAAAGGCGCATAGACTAAAAACCGAAATTTCGGCAGCACCTCCTTTGCTTTATCATGAAATTAAGGAACAGCAACAATATAGCATTATATGGCAATAAGAGGAACATCTAAAACAGCAATAAATAAAGTCTTAACGACAATAAGAGACTAACATTAAGCTCTTAAGGTTCCAAGTGTCAAACAAACAATAGAACTCTCATTAACCAAGCTAAGACTTAATTTTAAAGACCATCACACGCAATTTATTATCAAACTAAATGAATTGACTTGGGGAAACATTAAGGTGAAGCAACGTGTGAGCGTGTGACTATTCCCCTTTCCCGCATGCCGTTCTCATGGTACCTAAAACAACAAGAAAACACAAGGGTGAGTTCGAAAACTCAGCAAGCATACTGCAATGGACAACCAGCATAACAACATGGCAATAACATCTTCCATCATGTATATCATCTCATTCATGATTACTTATCAATATCATCATCAATTTGTATGCGAAGTAATGCAATGCTCCTGACCCTCTGGAACCTCATACCGGTATGGTGGAGTACACACCCGTCGGTGTGCACCCTTTCCTCCCTTCCATCCCGAAGATGGAGGGTGCCTACTCGCTTCCAAACACCACGTGGATGGAATCACGACATAGGACTTACTCAATGGCGTTCCGGATTAGTCATAACTTTCTCACCGACCTTGCCGGACTAGTTAAGACTTTCTCACCGCCCTCGCCCTATCTCATGTCATGCATGCAACCATGCCAATTATCATATTCAATTCACATATTAACACATGGCATCATAATTTGTTAAACATGCTCATCATATCATATCAATCATTAACACATGGCAAGTGGACATATATCATGTAAACAATTCCATCTAATCTCAACATGCAACCTACAACTCGCTATCCATCACAACACACTTGCCTCAACCACGTGCGACGGATTGGCGGGAAGAATAGGGCACTCCCGGGGTCACACCACCTGCACATAGGTATCACACACTCACAATCATAACCTCAAAATAGTACACAAACCCCCATCTAACCTGACATTGCCAACTACTCGCAAAACCTAAAACAGAGGTTCTGTCCCGGCGGGACAGCAGCCTTGCAAAAGGCATAACTTGAGTTCTGGGACTCCGAATGAATTAAACGAGTATACCCTCGCGTAGCCTAGGAAATTTCCCAACTTTCTCTAGGTATAAGGAAAGTCTGATTCGGCCTCTAAAGTTGTTTAATCTACAGATTACCGAGATCTGTTCCAATTACGTCACAGATTTTTAGGCGCTCGGTAAAACAGCCATAACTTTCAAACGGCCGATCGTAAATTAACGTGCTTTAAGTCCACGGAAAGATAATTAAATTATATACAACTTCCTAGAAGTCCGTACAGTCGGATTCGGATTCTAAATCGACTGAAACTCGAACCCTAGTTCGACTGCTCAATCTGCCCGAAAACAGAAACGTGGACAAGTTTAGATCTAACCCAAATTACTTCAAACCAGCGCCACCAATTGATCTAAAAACTTGATAGACACCCTAATAACAGTACCTAGATCATCCCCAAGGATCCCCAAGATCATACCTTTGGCCGATGAACAAAACTCCAATGAATCCCCTCGCGAATCGCTCCTCGCTCCACGTTACTCGCTCCTCGCTCCTCGCTCCTCGCTCCACGGGATGACTCCACGAGTTGCAGGGGTGGGGAGGCCACCCTAGGGCAGCAAGGGGTGGAGGGGAGGTGGTGTGGAGGTGGAGGAAGGGGTGGGGGGGGCGCACCGTTTGGGGAGGGGGGTGGCGGCTAGGGCTTAGGGGGGGAAGAGGGAGGAGAGGTGGAGGGGGCGCAAGGGGCTGAGGTGGGGGCGCAAGGGGGGCAGGGGGAGCCCCTTTTAACAGCCCCCACACCCTGCCCTAGTCCAATAAGAGTCCCTCTCAATCACTCCAAAGCCCACCAAGGCCCAAAACTCCCCCGGGAAGGCCCAAAACCCCGAAAACGGCCCGAAAAAGCTATTAACCTCCAATTCTTATGGTTTTAACCTTATTTCCACATCTCATACTGTATTTAACCTTATAATGTTCAAAAATTAAGGATACGACACTCCGAGGTGTCACAGCGTCTTGACCTCCCGGTCTCGGATCTGGGGTCAACGGCGACGGAGGACGGCGGACGGCGGTGGGATTCGACGAAAACCGCGGTGGCTCCTTCTCCTTACTCCGGCGAGCTCTAGCGGCGCAACCACGGCGGCTCAGGCGACGTTGTCTAGGGCTACGGGTGCGCAATGAAGTGGCGGTCCCGACACGGGTGGCGGCGCAATAAATAGAGCCCTCGGCGTCCGTGAAACGCACGGAAACCGAGACCTGCTCCGTTGCGGCGGCGGAGTCCGGCGGCGACTCGGATTGGATGACGTGGCACGCGCACAGCCGTTGGATCGAGATCCAACGGTGCGTGAGTTTGGGTTCGGGTCGGACTCGGGCGAGCTGGCTGGCTCGGTCGGGCTCGGGTCCGGCGACGTGGCTCAATCGTGGCCGTTGGATCTGAATCCAACGGTCACGCGGTTAGGGCTCGGCCGAGTGGGTTCGGTCGAGTCACGTGACTCGGGTCGGACTCAAACTTGAGTCTGACTCGGGCTTGGTCGGATGAACAGTAACCGACTCGGTTTGATTTTCCAGCGATTTAATATTTAAAATAATTCCCAGTAATTCATTTAATTCAAGAAAAATAGCAAAAAAACTCAGAAAAATTCCAGAAAAATTCTGGAAAATATTTTAGGGTATTTGGGACTCAAATAAAATATTTCCAACAAAATTTTATTTGCAAAGTTAAATTTTTTAATTATTTCAAAATGGAATAAATTCAAATAAATTCCAAATAAATCCAAATAAATTCCAGAAAATTCCAAAAATTCACCAATGTGCAAAACAATATTTTAATTTCATAAAAAGCAAAAATTGGGGTGTTACAAACCTCCCCCCTTAATAGAATCTCGTCCCCGAGATTTAAGGCTTACTACAGAATAGGTTTGGAAACTCTTTCTTCAAATCCTCTTCGCGCTCCCAAGTTGCCTCGCTCTCTGTATGATTGCTCCACTGAACTCTACAGAAACGGGTTGACTTGTTCCTCGTCTCTCGATCCATCGTGTCCAGAATCTTCACGGGGTGCTCCTTGTAAGTCAAATCTTCCTGCAACTCAATTGACTCTAGCGGTGTCTGTTCCTCAGGTACTCGGAGACACTTCTTCAACTGGGACACGTGGAACACGTCATGCACTCCTGCTAATGACTGCGGTAACTCCAGCTGGTAAGCAACTTCGCCTCTGCGGCTCAAAATCTTAAATGGTCCGACATAACGGGGTGCAAGTTTCCCTTTGGCATGGAACCTCTTAACTCCCCTGAGAGGCGTAACTCTGAGGTATACATAGTCTTCTGGTTCAAAACTCAAATCCCAGCGACGGTTGTCAGCATAACTCTTCTGTCGTGATTGGGCTATCTTCAACCTTTCCCTAATCATGGCAATCTGCTCTTCAGCTTCTTGAAGAATATCAGGCCTGAAGACACGGCGCTCACCGGTCTCATTCCAGTTTAATGGCGTCCGACAGGGTTGACCATACAGTGCCTCAAAAGGTGACATCTGTAAACTAGCCTGGTAACTATTGTTGTAACTGAACTCGGCATACGGCAAACTCTTATCCCAAGAGGTAGCATAAGCCAATGCACACGCTCTTAGCATATCCTCCAGGATCTGATTGACTCTTTCGGTCTGTCCATCCGTCTGTGGATGATAGGCTGTACTGAAGTTCAAACGGGTTCCCATGGCTTCATGCAACTTATTCCAGAACCTTGAGGTAAATTGGGTACCTCTGTCCGATACAATCCTCTTTGGCACTCTGTGCAAACAGACGATCCTGACCATATACAACTCTGCTAACTTATCTCCCGAGTAAGTGGTCTTTACGGGGATAAAATGGGCGACCTTGGTCAAGCGATCCACTATAACCCATATGGAGTCATAACCTCCTTGAGTTTTCGGCAAACCGGTAATGAAACCCATTCCGATTTCTTCCCATTTCCACTCTGGTATCTTCAACGGCTGTAGCAATCCTGCTAGCCTCTGATGCATTGCCTTGACTCTCTGGCATACGTCGCACAATGCAACATGCTCGGCGACTTCACGCTTCATGCTTGGCCACCAGAATCTCTCCTTCAAGCCTTGATACATCTTGGCACTTCCAGGATGAATTGAATACTTGAAGTCATGGGCTTCCTCCAAAATCAGCTGTTTTATTTCTTTCTTGTCGGGCCCACAAATCCGATCCTTCATCCATAACGTGCCCTGCTCATCTAGCTTGAAGTCCTTTGCCTTGCCTTCCTCCATTTTGGACTTAATCCTGCGGATCTTGTCATCATCCTTCTGTCCTTCTCGAATCTGATCTTCTAGGGTGGGCTTCACTTCCAATGCCGCCATGAACCCTTCTGGTACGACTTCAATCTGCATTCTCTGGAAATCCTCACATAGCTCATCCTGACTTGTGGCCAGCAACATACTCACGGTATGGCTTTTCCGGCTCAGAGCATCGGCAACTACATTTGCCTTTCCTGGATGGTAATGGATTCCAACATTGTAGTCCTTGATCAACTCTAACCATCTCCTCTGCCTCATGTTCAGGTCTGATTGGGTGAATATGTACTTAAGGCTCTTATGATCAGTGTACACTTCACATCTGTTCCCGATCAGATAGTGACGCCATATCTTCAAGGCATGCACTACGGCAGCTAACTCTAGGTCATGTGTCGGGTAATTCTCCTCATGCGGCCTCAACTGCCTTGATGCATAAGCAACAACCTTTCTGTTCTGCATCAGCACACATCCAAGTCCTTGACGCGATGCATCACAATAAATATCAAAGATTTGATTGACGTCCGGTAGGACTAACACCGGCGCTGATGTCAATCGTTTCTTCAGTTCTTGAAAACCTTTCTCGCACTCTGGCGTCCATGCAAACTTCTTCTCCTTTTTCAGCAATTGCGTGAGAGGTTTCGCAATTGTCGAAAAGCCTTCGATGAAACGGCAGTAGTAACCTGCCATTCCAAGGAAACTCTGGATCTGGGTCACAGTCTTCGGCTGCTCCCAATGTAACACAACTTCTACCTTGCTTGGATCAACGGCGACTCCTTCTGCGGTCATTACATGTCCGAGGAACTCCACCTTGTCCTTCCAAAAATCACACTTGCTGAACTTGGCGAAGAGTTGCTGTTCCCTCAGCTTTTCCAAAACTCGCCTCAAGTGTTCTGCATGTTCATCCTCTGTCTTGGAGTAGATTAGGATATCATCTATGAACACGACAACAAACTTGTCCAAATATTCCATGAACACCTTATTCATCATATTCATGAAATATGCTGGCGCATTCGTCAGACCAAAGGACATAACTGTAAACTCGTAATGTCCATATCTTGACGAGAATGCGGTCTTCGGAATATCCTCTGATCGGATCTTCAACTGATGGTATCCCGATCTTAGATCAATCTTGGAGAAAACTCCGGCTCCTCTCAGCTGGTCAAACAAATCATCAATCCTGGGTAGCGGATACTTATTCTTCACGGTGACTTCATTAAGTGCACGGTAGTCAATGCACATCCTGAAACTTCCGTCCTTCTTCTTGACAAACAAAACTGGTGCTCCCCACGGCGACGAACTCGGTCTGATAAATCCTTTCTCCATTAACTCTTCAAGCTGTTTCTTCATCTCTACCAATTCTTCGGTGGACATCCGATAAGGTCTCTTTGCTATCGGCGCTGTACCAGGTACAAGCTCTATCACAAACTCTATGTCCCTGTCTGGCGGCATACCAGGTAGATCTTCAGAAAAAACATCTGGGTACTCATTCACTACTGAGACATCCTTTATGCTGATTGCCTTGGTGCTGTTAACCATCAACTGTCCATCTCTAACTGCAGTAGATTGAAACTCCACTTTCTTTCCACACAGACTCTCAACTGAGATAGTCCTTCGTCCACAATCCAACACGGCTCTGTGCTTGGATAACCAATCCATTCCCAAAATAACATCTAAGGTCTGGGTCTCCAAAATAATAAGGTTCGCTAGGAACTCTATCCCATCTATTAGTATTCTCACCCCAGAACATCCTACTTTCGTTCGGAGTTCGGAACCAGGGGTTTGAACTAAAAGCATGCATTTAAGTCTTGCAATCTCCAAATCATTTTTAGCAGCAAAGCCTTGTGAAACAAACGAATGCGAAGCTCCAAAATCAAACAAAAGCATTGCGAGTGCGAGTTAACTAGTAACTTACCCAGTACGACGTCCGTAGCATTCTGTAGTGCATCCGCGGTGACATGGTTGACTCGGCCTCTCACCACAGTCTGGGATGTGGCTCCTGGTGCTGGCGTCCTAGCTGGTGTGGATCCCAGGTTGAAGCGGACTGGGGTTACTCCTGCTGTCTTCTTTGGACAACTGTTGGCAAAGTGTCCTGGCTCGTTGCAGTTGTAGCAGCGTCTCACTGTTCCTTCTTTGTTGCACGAGGCAGCGTTTACGCTGGGCTGGGTCGATAGTTCTGATTGACGGGTCTTGGTGCTTGTGATGGTGTCCTTGTTGCATATTGTGGCTAGAATCTGAAAAATTGATTTGGTGCAACTCTCATACGCTGTTGCGTTCCCTGGCGTGATCCCTGCTGTTGCATCCTGCGCTTCCTGTTCTCATCCAGTTCCTTGCGCTTGTCCTCAAGAATAAGCGCCTTATTCACCAACTCTTGGAAATCTGGAAAGGTGTGGGTGATCCATCCCACCTGCAATCCTTAGTTAAGTCCCTTCATGAAACGAGACTGTCTAGCTTTATCTGTTGCTACATCCTCAGGTGTGTAGCGAGCAAGCTGTGTGAACTTTTTCAGGTATTCGGCCACTGGCTGATTACCTTGCTTCAGTGCTCTGAACTCCTCCTTCTTGAGATCCATGATTCCTTCAGGCACGTGATACTGACGAAATGCAGCTGTGAACTCTTCCCAAGTGATGTCCTGAGGGTTCTCTTGCGTGGCACAGAAGTTCTCCCACCATTCGGTAATTTGTTCCTTCCGACTGATGAGAAGCGTAGAGTACCTTCTCATTTCCTATGCATTGAGCGATGTGTAACTTCCTCTCAATTGACCTTAACCAATCATCGGCCTCCAATGGATTGGCATTCCCAGAAAAAGTGGGTGGATGAGTCCTCATGAACTCTGACAGTCTTGTATTCTAGCGTTGTCCCTGATTGACTTGATTAGCAGTGGCCTGAGCAGTGACGTGTTGCATCTGTTGCATCATAGCATGCATCAACTGAGTCTGAGCAGCAAGAAATGCTCCAAAATTCTGCATGTCCAGTGGCGGTGCTGGTGCTCCATCATTGGGGTTTTCTGCTGGGCGAGAACCACACTCATTGCCTCCAAGATTTCCGCGGGTGTTCACCATCTGTCGATTTGCTCTAGGCTTTAGAGATGAGAGGGAAACAAGAATAGACAAGTGATATGGAACTTATGCGGGGCGAAAGGTGTAACTTTAAGGTCCAACTTTATTACTTTAATCAATAGTAACTTGGTATGGTTGCTTACAATGCCTAGGGGCCTTGCAACACATACTGCACACTCAGCAAGCAATGAAAATCCAATCGAACTAACACTAGAGTCTAACGCCTAAAGGGTGACTCTTTATTCTATGACGCGACTCGGCGAAGGAGTCTCACTATAGAACCTACGCTCACTCATCGAGAAAACCTCCACGGCCTGGGTACGGACGCTGCGGCATAGGCGCGAAACGATTGCTATGTCCAGCAACTGCGTCATCTGTGGTAGTCGAAGAGGCAGTGTCCTCCTCAAGCTCCGGCTCCTCCGGGTCTGGTTCGTGTAGCTCGAGCATTGGCTCCGGCTCTGGTGCGTACAATGCTGTCTCTAACTCTCCAATCCTTTGCAGAAGGTGAGACACATACTCTTGAGCTTCCCGCCATCTGTTCTTCTCTGTCGTGATCTCCTTGCGGGCCTTCTGTAGCTCCTTGCTTGTATCATCGAGTATATCCTCCTGGGCGACAACAAGTCGTGCCAACTGTGTAACCATGGCATTCTCCTCCTAAATCGCCTTCGGGTCAACAAGGTTATTGCTGCGCGGATGATACCGGAACACCGTGCTCTCCAATTCTCTGGCATAGATGCGGGTAATGTGTCGCATTGCTCGTCGTGACACTTCCTGGATACCCATCTGCATTGTAGACCTCCTGGCAGTGCAGGTATCGCAAGCATTGCCTGGCCCTTCTTCCTAGCAGGTACCACAATCTTCACGTCACAAGCCTTGATCAATCCTGCTTGTCTGATCACTTCCACTTGGTATTGCGGCTTCTCAAAATCTCCGAGAGTCTGTAGCATACGCCAAAGTTCTGCGGCGTGACCAACCTCCAGGTCGACGTAGTTGAACTCTCCTTCCATCTGTCACAAGAGTGCTCACATAAGAACTCGAAATTTTTAGATCGTGACAAGGTAAGGAAAAATTCAGCAAGAGACAAGAAAAGAGAGAAGGGGATAAGTCGAGATGTCATTTCTTATCTTGACGAACTTTTAGCTTTTAGAAAATAGGTTTTAACCTCTCTACGACCATTCTAGCAAGGGTTGAGCCTACGGTCAGTATGGCTCTGATACCACCTCTGTCGGGACCCGAATTTGCAAATCCGAACCCTCTGTGTATTCAGCACTAGTCCAGGAACGCGCTATTGCACACAGTCTTAACATCGGTAAATATCACAATCATACCACTCGATACTAATAAAGTACTTTAATTAATTAGTCAAACTGGTTGATCGACCTTATGGTCAAGTTACAAATGTACGCCTCGCAGGGCGAAACTTATTAAGAGAGAAATAATAGCAGCGAAAATTAAGATAACATCGTGGCGCCATCCAGTATACCACAGGCAACCGATCGCTCGCTCCTAAGTAGACGGTTCCTCGTGGAGCTCCTCTGCAAAGCCGTGTAGTCTCCTCTTCAACTGGTGTTGTATTGTGGCAAGGGTGAGTACTTGGTACTCAGCAAGTCATGCACAGAATGCAAGCTAATAGACTATATGCATGGCTTGATACAAAGGAATAGCTCAAGGTATATTTGCATGTAAAACATCATTTGACAAGTAGTATAAGTAGATTCGAAAGCAGTAGAAACAAGTATATCACAAATAACTTTTCAAGGAGTTTAATAAACATCTTTCCCATCCTAATCCACATTTCCATCAACATCATTATTTAACCAATCCCAACCTTTCAAGTCCAAGTTATTTTCAAGAAAGCCTAACCCTTGACTATAATTCCCGAGCGATGTCCAATACCGCGAACACGGCTATTCGAATAGATTCTACACTCTGCAGAGGTTATGCACTTTACCCACAAGATACAGTCAAACACCACAAAGGCGAGTTCCTGTAACAAAGTCTTTCGGAAACTTCTAACAATACAAGTGGTCCTCCCCGGTTGTTGCACACTAACCCTTCCCTTAGCTAAGGCGAAGTTTAGGCCAACCAACCGTTAGATGTGTACCTGGCCTCAGCCCCGGTACGCTCCCCCGTACAACTTACACAAAGGGTGTAGTTGACCTCCTGAGGTCCCACAGGTACGTTATTAGCAACTTAATCAACTAGGTCCGTCCCATTACAGACATGTGGTTGCACGTTAGACCCAGTTCAAAGGCTTGCAAGGTGAAGTCCATAGGGTGACCAGGGCAAGACTACCCAAAGAACCAAACCAACATTCCCAATGCCACAACTGGCCCACCTGATCATTCTTGCCACATGCCCCGGTCGAAAAACTATTTATCAAACCCCAGTTGATTACCATGCACCACGTGCCATCAACATCACATGATACCTTTCCAAAACGGGTTCAATATATCATTAAGTCAATATTAACATTTGATTGTCCAAAATCATGTCATGAGCACGTAAAGCGTGTCTAAGCAAAGATACTACAACGATCTACAAACCCATGTTGGCAATTTTAGTAATGTCCAACTAGTAATCCACACTAGGGTGACAAAGGGGTCATGGCACATATTTAAGTAATCAAGGTGTCATACAGCAATTTGGCATTTATCTAACTTCCCATATTTAAATAAAGTAAAGCATTTTCTAATTTTAACTAGCATGCAATAATTTGAACCAAAATAGGTTTCAAAATGGGATCAATATGGTTAAAGCATAACTTGCCTTCAAAAAGTACTTGTTCTTGGTCTTGAGTTGGATCATGAGTAAATACTTCTCCTTCAAATCCTTCCGGCACTTCAACGTCTACTCGTAAAGCGTGCAAATAGCAATACACGAATAAACAATAGGCAAAAAGTGTCCAAACATCCAAATAAAATCCATAAACAGAGAGAACATAATTTTATGAATTTTTAGGAACTGGAATCGTCAAATTCGGAGTTAAAATGCAAAAGTTATGACTATTTAAAGTTTAAATAATCAATTAAATAATATTACAGAGAAAAACTTTAGTCCAAAAATTAAATAAAATTCATAATTAGGTAGATCTCAATTTTATACAAATTTAGAAATTTTAATCACTCAAATCGGAGTTGAAACGCAAAAGTTATAAGCGATTGAAGTTTGAATCAACATCAGAAATCATTATTTCGAATTAATAAATCATTTTCTTTTTTGGAAATTAATTATTGCGTCAGCGAGGACACGTGGCAGCCTCTGATTGGGCGGCTGATGTCAGCCAGTTCATGGACTCGGTCCACACTCGGCTCGGGTCTACCGTGGACCCGGTCCACAGCTCACGTGAGACTGACAGGTGGGTCCCCTCGGGTGATGTCATTCTTTGGCGTCGGCGGGGCTCGACCACGGTGCGGCAAGTGGGACTCCATGACATCATCGGCGACGTCACTACCGCGGTGGGGTGGCCGCTGACATGTGGGCCCGCCATGACGTCAGCGTGACGTCATGGTGCGGTTTGGTCGCGTCGCTGACACGCGGGCCCGGCGTGTCAGCATCACACGCACGGGTGCGCTGACCGCGGCGGTCAGGCTTCCCGACACGTGGTGCAATCTCGGCCGTTGATTTGAAAATCAACGGCCCAGATTAGATCTGGACTCACGCGTTTGGGTTAACGCGTTTGATCTGGACCGTTGGATCTAGATCCAACGGTTGAGAACGGATCTGGGAATCGCACGTGGTTCTCACCGTGGGATGACGTGGCGCAATCTGGGCCCTTGGATGAAGATCCGACGGCTGAGGGAGCTCGAGGTCCGGTGATGGCGAGCGGCGGCGCTGGGTCACCGGCGCGGGGGACGACGACCTAGCCGACGGCGTTTCGGGCACGCTCCGGCGAGGTGAGTTGCACTCCCGGACGCGTCTTGACCTCCCGGTCTCGGATCTGGGGTTAACGGCGATGGAGGACGGTGGACGGCGGTGGGATTCGACGAAAACCGCGGCGGCTCCTTCTCCTTACTCCGTCGAGCTCTAGCGGCGCAACCACGGCGGCTCAAGCGACGTTGTCTAGGGCTACGGGTGCGCAATGAAGTGGCGGTCCCGACACGGGTGGCGGCGCAATAAATAGAGCCCTCGGCGTCCGTGAAACGCACGGAAATCGAGACCTGCTCCGTTGCGGCGGCGGAGTCCGGCGGTGACTCGGATTGGATGACGTGGCACGCGCACAGCCGTTGGATCGAGATCCAATGATTTAAGCGTAAACAACGATACCCATACCCTTCCTACTGTGCATCCATGTGTGTCAAATTTTAGATTAGTTAAACAATGACAAAATTTTAGTAAAAAACCTAAGCCATGTTTCTAAGTTATTCCACATCACATTTTAGTTGTACCCTATAGCATGACACTCAAAATACACGTTCGAAGGACCTACAGCCCGCTCTGATACCAACTGTAACACCCCGGCATTTACTATGCCTGAATGCTACCAAACAAAAGCTAAACAACATCTAAATACCATAAGTAAACATAAATTCCAGCAAAGGCGCACATGCTAAAAACCGAGATTTCGGCAGCATCCCCTTTGTTTTAACATGAATTGAAGCAACAACAATAATAACATGTCAATGTGGCATAACGAACGATAGCAATAACATGATCAAACGGAAAAAAAACAGCCACCATACCACTAAGGATATAAATTCTATGCATCACATGACAAATATGGACTAATCAATTACTCATAACGACCAACGAATCATCGAAACCATAGTTCAGTTCAATGAATTAACCATAACCATAAGGGAAGGAACATGTCATTGTTTAAATGTGTGATGCTAAGTGATGACTTGTGACTAGCTCCCTTTCCCGCATGTCGGATTCATGGTACCTAAAAGAAAACAACATAAACACAAGCGTGAGTCCATCACTCAGCAAGTATATTGCAATGGTACAAACATAAACAATTACTTAGCAATAATACCTCACATCATGTAAACCATTTCATTCATGATCACATATTATCATCATCATCAATATGTATGAAGTGCAATGCGATGCTCATGTCTCCGTGGAAACTCATACCGGTATGGTTGAGTACACACCCGTCGGTGTGCACCCTCTCCCCCCTTCCATCCCGAAAAGATGGAGGGTGCCTACTCCTCGCTTCCAAACACCGCGGTGGATGGAATCACGATGTAGGACTTACTCATTGGCTCTCTGGAATAGTCATAACTTTCTCACCGACCTTCCCCGGACTAGTTATGACTTTCTCACCGCCCGGACCATGTAACATGCCATGTATGCAAATATGCCAACATCATAATTAACTTGTACATTAACACATGGCATCATAACATAATAAGCATACTCATCATATCATAGGCAATTATTAAAGCATGGCAAGTGATCATATCATATAAAACAATTCCATCTAGTCTCAACTAGCAACGTACAAACCGCTATCCATTACAATACACTTGCCTCAACCACAAGCAACGGATTGGCGGGAAGTAGAAGGCACTCCCAAGGTCGCACCACCTGCACATAGGTACCACACACTCACAATAATGTCCACAAAGAAGTATGCAAACCCTCATCTACCCCGACATTGCCAACTACTCGCAAAACCCAAAAATAGCGGTTCTGTTCCGTCGGGACAGCAGCCTTCCAAAAGGCATAACTCAGGTTCTAAGACTCCAAATCAATTAAATGAGTACATCCTCGCATAGCTTAGGAAATTTCCCAACTCTTTCTAGGTATATGGAAAGACTGATTCGGACTCTAAAGTTGTTTAATCTACAAAATACCGTGATCTGTTCCAATCACGTCACAGATTTTAACACGCTCGGTAAAACAGTCATAACTTTCAAACGGCTAATCGGATTTTGACGTTCTTTATATCCACGGAAAGATAATGAAATTATATAAAACTTCTTCAACATCCGTATGACCAGATTCGGAATCTAAATTGGCGAAAAACCGAACCCTAGGTCGACTGCTCATGCTGTCCGAAACAGAGAACGTGACCAACTCAAGAATCCGTCTAATCTAATCAAATCCAGCACCACCAATTGATCAAAAAACTTGATAAACATCCTTATAACACTACCTAGACTAACCCGAAGGATTCCCATGGCCATACCTTTGCCCAACGCACGAAAACTGAACGGATCTCGTCCCGGTTCGCTCCTTGCTCCTCGCTCCAATGGATGGATTCTCGAGGTGCAGGGGGTGGGGAGGCCACCCTAGGGCAGCAAGGGGGTGGAGGAGAGGTGGTGTAGAGGTGGAGAGGCAAGGGGCAAACGGGGTGGGGGCGCACGGCCAAGGAGGAAGAGGGGAAGGTGGGGGTGGCGGCTAGGGCATGGAGGAGGGAGGTGGGGGCGCAGGGCAAGGGCAGGGGAAGCCCTTTTTATCAGCCCAAACTGGTCTCCTACTCCTAAAAGGACTCAAACTCTCCCTCACCAAGGACCACGACCCTTTCCCCTAGGCCCAAACTCCCCCGGAAAGGCCCAAAACCCCGGAAACGGCCCGAAAACGCGATTAAACCTTATAGTGTATGGTTTTAACCTTAATTCCACATTTTATAATGTTTTTGACCTTATCAAGCACATTAAATAAGGTTACGACACTCCGTGGTGTCACACCATTCTGTAGGTTTGCTTCTTTTAAATACTAAGTCCAAACATACTCCAATTTGCACACTAAAGAGCACGATCCACTCATACACTCTTGAGTGCAACTCCCATATTCAGCTTAGCCAAAACCAAAGATTGGCATGATACAATGAAATACCTTATTCCGGAATGCATCACCCGATTACTTCCAAAATTGCCCTTTCATCCTCATTTCCAATCGTCAAAGCGAAGGCCGCAACTTGACATAGAATAGAACTTAATTAGGGAAGTTCTATTGCCCCCTGATTAGAATGTCTTAACGAAAGCATACACTCCCAGAAAATCATATAGTCAATCGAATCTGTAAACCTTTAAAAGAAGGTTCAATTTGAATCCCACCATTTCTAGTATTCCAATACTCTTGCCATTAAATATTTCATGTTCACCAAATCCTGAAAAATCCACAGATTTTAATCAGAATTACAGTTACAAAACCCAATCTTCTTTTAATGTCCTGCTATTCATATAACCACCACTAGATATATTACCATCACCCCATAATCCAAGGCTATCTCACGACAATAAAAAAAAAGAGAACCACGTTCTCACTTCTTCAGCACCAAAACTTGTCAGTTAATTCACCGTAAGACGAACCATCTGTAACACCCCGGCATTGAATATGCCTGAATGCTACCAAACATAAGCTAAACAACATCTAAATACCACATTTAAACATAAATTCCAGCAAAGGCGCACATGCTAAAAATCGAGATTTCGGCAGCATCTCCTTTGTTTTAACATCGTTTGAAGGAGCAACAACAGTATAGCACTATGGAATATGAGAGACAACTAAAAACAGCAATAATTAACGACTTAGCAACAATGTAAGTCTAGTTCCAAACATATAATGTCTCCAAGAGTCAAACGAACGAAAAGATTCTCATTTAGCAAAGCTAAGCCTTAAAGCAATGATCATCACACGCAATTTATTATCAACACTAATTGAATGACTTGTGAAATCAAAAGAGTGAAGCTACGTGTGGAAGTGTGACTATTTCCCTTCCCCGCATGCCGGATTCATGGTACCTAAAAGAAAACAACATAAACACAAGCGTGAGTTCATCACTCAGCAAGCATATTGCAATGGACAATAAGAACAATAACATGGCAATAATGTCTCACATCATGTATACCATCTCATTCATGAACACATAACATTATCATCATCATTACGTATGCAATGCAATGCTCATGTCTCCTTGGAAACTCATACCGGTATGGTTGAGTACACACCCGTCGGTGTGCACCCTCTCCCCCCTTCCATCCCGAAGATGGAGGGTGCCTACTCCTCGCTTCCAAACACCACGTGGATGGAATCACGATGTAGGACTTACTCAATGGCTCTCCGGATTAGTCATAACTTTCTCACCGACCTTCCCCGGACTAGTTATGACTTTCTCACCGCCCGGGCCATGTAACATGCCATGTATGCAATTATGCCAACATCATATTTAACTCGTACATTAACACATGGCATCATAACATAATAAACATGCTCATCATATCATTGGCAATTATTAAAGCATGGCAAGTGATCATATATCATGTAGTCAATTCCATCTATTCTCAGCAAGCAACCTACAAATCGGTATCCATTACAACACACTTGCCTCAACCACGGGCAACGGATTGGCGGGAAGTAGATGGCACTCCCGGGGTCACACCACCTGCACATAGGTATCACACACTCACAATCATGTCCACAAAATAGTACGCAAACCCTCATCTACCCCGACATTGCCAACTACTCGCAAAACCTAAAAACAGAGGTTCTGTCCTGTCGGGACAGCAGCCTTCCAAAAGGCATAACTAGGGTTCTAAAACTCCGAATCAATTAAACGAGTACATCCTCGCATAGCTTATGAAATTTTCCAACTTTTTCTAGGTATAGGGAAAGACTGATTCGGACTCTAAAGTTGTTTAATCTACAAAATACCGTGATTTGTTCCAATCACGTCACAGATTTTAACACGCTCGGTAAAACAGCCATAACTTTCAAACGGCTGGGCGGAATTTAAATTTCTTTATATCCACGGAAAAATAACGAAATTATATACAACTTCTTCAACGTCCGTACGACCAGATTCCAAATCTAATTTGGTGAAAAACCGAACCCTAGGTCGACTGCTCATGCTGCCTGAAACAGAGAACGTGGCAACTTCTAGATCTAATCCAATCTACTCAATTCCAGTACCACCAATTGATCTAAAAACTTGATAAACACCCTTAGAATAGTACCTAGACCAACCCCAAGGATTCCCATGGCCATACCTTTGCCCAACGCACGAAAACCCAATAGATCTCCTCCCGGTTCGCGCGATCTCCTTCCTCGCTCCAATCTCGCCGGATCTCCTCGTCGCGGAGCGCTCCAATAGATGGATCTTTGAGGTGTGGAGGTGGAGAACTCCCCTAGGGTCAGCAAGGGAGGAGGAGAGGTGGTGGAGAGGTGGTGGAGCAATGGGGAGCAATGGGGGAGGTGGAGGCGCCACAAGGAGGAGGTGGGGAGGTGTGGGGGGGCGGTTAGGACTTGTGGGGGCGCAAGGGCAGGGGGTGAACGCCTAAAGGGGCTGGGGGAGGCCCCCAACCAGGTCTTCTACTCCTATTAGGACTCAAACTCCATCCCACCAAAGTCCATGACCCTTTCCTTTAGGCCCAAACTCCCCCGGAAAGGCCCAAAACCCCGGAAATGGCCCGAAAACGGCCCGGAAACGCTATTAAGCCTCCTATCATATGGTTTTAACCTCCAATACATATTTCATAAAGTTTTTGACCTTAACATTCACATTAAATAATCTCACACCATTCCGTAGTGTCACACCATCATCCAGACAATTGTTTATTCCAATTTTAAATCACAACTCTTCAACATTTATCTCGGCGTAATCAATAAATGTCTTTCGTACAATCCCTAAGTCACATAATCAATATCCTCAATTCATTCAGTCAATAAATAGTTCTAACAACTCGATACAACCTCCACTAGACATCTTTCATAAATACAGATCCCAGATAGATATTTGACAAGGACAACATAACCTTATCAAAAACACAATCCCGTACTTTCAATTAATTCCATGACTAGCAACGATTGGCATAATACACTAATCAACCTTCACTTTAGGTCAATTATTATCTCGATTAATCTTCCCCTACCAACACAAAAATTTAGGTTGTCCTTAAACAACCAATAATTTCACTTTAACTGAATCAGTTATTTACTTCACCTCAATATCCCAACTACCCATCACCGACCTAACATCTTGAACATCCTCATGGGTCACGGACCCAACCTTTAAGGAGGCCACCAATCTTAAGCATAATCAACACCAAGAATCAATTTTCTTTCAAGAAAACCCAATCATAAATCACAAGAGAACTCTACTATCGCATTTCCAACCTCTGACACGCAACAACAGCTCAACAAATCTCAAGGTTTACAACTTCCACGTAGAAAGACAAATGCAAGGAATCTTCCATAAAAAGGAAAACCAAGCAAACAACCACAAGCAAAACACAATAGTTTTCTCCCGAAACCAGCCCATGACAACCAACAAAACCCTTTACCAACAACCGTCGAAAGAACAACCAGCGAACAATCATTTCCCAAACACTTTTCCTTGGTTTTCAACCAATAAAGACTAAAGAAACCAGCCAAACCAAACACCAGAATGGTAAAGGCAATCCGGAAGAATTTATCATAATCTTTTTCTCTTTGACTCTAACCGTCGAAGTCCGAGAAATCAACCCTTTTTTTTCGATCTATGATGTAGCGGATACTAACTCTTTCCTACGAGAGGTTCCAAATCTTCCGGTCGTGGCTTTACCTAGCCACAACCACCACGGCCACTACGCAACAACTGAAACACTTCGGCACCACTTAAACTCAACAAAACAAACAATTTAATTCATAACTTCCATAGACCTAGAAACATACTTTATCAAATATAGCATTCAACATCAAAACTTAATACAACCTTTAAGCGTAATGCAATGATACCCAATACCCTTCCTACTGTGCATCTGTGTGTCAAGTTTTAAATTAATTAACTAATCTATTCCTTGTTGCTAAGTTCACACAGCAAAATTATAGTTTACTCTAGAGTAATTTACTAATTTCATAGACCATGGACCTAATGCCCGCTCTGATACCAACTATAACACCCCGGCACCGCACGTGCCCTGAATGTTACACCCTCAACAACAACTAGCACAAGACACTAGAATGATCTACCAAGGTAAGCTAGCAACTTACCGAAATTATTAGAAATTTCGGCAGCACCTCCCCTAAAACTAGGACATCCACTCAGCAGACAAAAGATATCATTGAATATAACAACAACATAAGCAATTTGAGATAACCATCCAAGCACATACGACTACCACACATTAATTACCAGACATGAACTCATTAAGATTATAAGCGACAAGTTAAAATGAACTAAAGTGATTCAAAACGTGTTCATGCCACTACTCCCTTCCCTCCATGTCGGCTTCAAGGTACCTAGAAACAATAAATGAACAAGTGTGAGTCGAAGACTCAGCAAAGTACATAAAGAACAATAGCATAAACAATTGACACATTCAAAACCATAATATGACAATCTTTCCTTAATTAAAGTTAACAATTAAACAAAACGGTAATACCACATTCACCTCACTAAATCCCTCTGTAACTCACATACTCAACAATTCAATGTACAATGCAATGGAAGGAGTCCACGACTCCATTCCAAACCTGGGCATTCACCACAGCTCAACAATTCAACAAGACCCCATTATGCAATGCAATGACATTTGTATGCTCATATGCATCTTCTGTAGCCTATACCGGTATAGCGGAGTGCACCCTCTCATTCCCCTACATCCCGTGGAGGGGCCTACTCTTAATAACTCATAGTGGCACTCCGTATTAGTCATAACTTTCTCACCGACCGCACCGGATTAGTTATGACTTTCTCACCGCCCTGGCCTGTCTCATGAAGGACATGAATGCAACCGATGCTAGTGGCGCTCCGGATTAGTCATAACTTTCTCACCGACCTCACCGGATTAGTTATGACTTTCTCACCGACCTGGCCTTTGCAATGTTTTGGATATGAATGAGAATGATGCATTGTTTCTCGTCATATACTTTACACATTCATTTACCCACTCATTAATACCGTTTATCTCATAAGCATTTCATATTCATGTGAGCAAATATGATCGATCCCCAACAGTAAGAAAGGAAACAGTATGATAACAAAATATAACAATTATGGTTATATCATGACAACGTCAATAATTCTCATTCACAATTATTAGAAAGCGACTTAAAGGTTTAAACCACAAATCAACACTCAACCATCCTCAAAGCAAAACAAAATGTACTTGCCTTTAACCTCGGTGATGAACTGACGTCCCGTTTGCGGTATTAGGAACCACCAACCCTAGAGAACAAGATAATACTCAAAATCCATTCTTCAGGTGAAAACTAACTCGGCGATATAAACTCTAGTGACAACATTACTCCCTAACCCAAAAAGGCAAAACACTATCATCATTAATCAACAGTTATTCGCTTAACCAGCTATATATGTATATATATACACTGATCACTCGTCACAGGAGATTAATGTTTTGGATCTTCACTCCTTGATCACAAACATTTCCACGGCGTATTGTAAACCAAAGCTATCACACCTGTGACACCACGGAGTGTCGTAACCTTATTTAATGTGAATGTTGAGGTCAAAAACTTGATGAAATATGAAATTAGAGGTTGAAACCATACGCTATGAAGTTTAATCGCGTTTCCGAGCCTCTCCGGGGGAGTTTGGGCCTTGCGGGAGCTAGTTTGGGCCTTGAGGGAATTAAATGGGCCGTCAGTTGGGGCTTTTTGGCCCAGGTGGGGGGGGGACCTGCCAACCCCTTTAGGGTTTCCCCCCATGGGCCATTACCTCCTCCTCCTCTCCCTGATGCGCCCCCACACCTCCTCCTCCTCCCCCATGCGACTCCATCTCCCCTAGCCGCCCCCCACCCCTTGTGGCTCTGCGCCCCCTCCCCATTGCCCCTTGCCTCTCCTCCTCTCCTCCACCCCCCTTGCTGCCCTAGGGTAGCCTCCCCACCCCTGCACCTCGAAGATCCATCCGTTGGAACGAGGAGCGAGGAGCGAGGAGATCTATTGGAGTTTTCGTGCGTCGGGCGAAGGTATGGCCATGGGACTCCTTGGGGTTGGGCTAGGTACTGTTCTAAGGATCAATATCATGTTTTTAGATCAATTGGTGGTGCTGGAATTGAGTAGATTGGATTAGATCTAGATGTTGCCACGTTCTCTGTTTTGGACAGCATGAGCAATCAACCTAGGGTTTAGTTTTTCGCCAATTTAGATTCCGAATTTGGTCGACCGCCTGTTGAAAAAGTTGTATATAATTTCAATATATTTCAGTGGGTATAAAGAACGTTAAATTCCGATCAGCCGTTTGAAAGTTATGGCTTTTTTACCGAGTGTGTTAAAATCTGTGACGTGATTGGAACAGATCACGGTATTCTGTAGATTAAACCACTTTAGAGTCCGAATCAGTCTTTCCTTATGCTTAGAAAAAGTTGGGAAATTTCCTAAGCTACGCGAGGATGTACTCGTTTAATTGATTCGGAGTCGAAGAACCCAAGTTATGCCTTTTGGAAGGCTGCTGTCCCGACGGGACAGAACCTCTGTTTTTGGGTTTTGCGAGTAGTTAGCAATGTCGGGATAGATGAGGGTTTGCGTACTGTTTTGTGGACATGATTGTGAGTGTGTGGTACCTATGTGCAGGTGGTGCGACCCCGGGAGTGCCTTCTACTACCCGCCAATCCGTTGCCCGTGGTTGAGGCAAGTGTATTGTAATGGATAGCGAATTGTAGGTTGCTTGTTGATAATAGATGAGATTGATTATATGATATGATCACTTGCCATGCTTTAATGATTGACAATGTTATGATGAGCATGGTTACTATGTTTTGATGCCATGTGTTAATGTACAAGTTAATTATGAGGTTGGCATATTTGCATACATCGCATGTTACATGGCCCAGGCGGTGAGAAAGTCATAACTAGTCTGGGGAAGGTCGGTGAGAAAGTTATGACTATTCCGGAGAGCCAATGAGTAATTCCTACATCGTGATTCCATTCACCGCGGTGAACGGAAGCGAGGAGTAGGCACCCTCGATCTTCGGGATGGAAGGGGGGAGAGGGTGCACACCGACGGGTGTGTACTCAACCATACCGGTATGAGTTTCCAAGGAGACATGAGCATAGCATTGCATTGCATACATAATGATGATGATAATGATATGTGATCAAGAATGACAAGGATTACATGATGTGAGATATTAATGCCATGTGATTGTTCTTGTCGTACCATTGCAATATGCTTGCTGAGTTTCGAACTCACGCTTGTGTTTTCTTGTTGTTTTATGTACCATGAGACCGGCATGCGGGGAAGGGAAATAGGCACACTTCCGCACGTAGATTCACTCATTTGATTCCACAAGTCATTCAATTAGTGTTTGGTAATAAATTGCGTGTGATGATTATTGCTTTAAGGTTTAGCTTTGCTAAATGAGAGCCTTATTGTTCGTTTGGCTCTTGGAGACATTAAATGTTTGAAACTAGACTTATGTTGTTGCTAAGTCGTTAATTATTGTGGTTTTTCGTTGTCTCTCATATTCCATATATTGCTATACTGTTGTTGCTCCTTCAAATCATGTTAAAACAAAGGAGATGCTGCCGAAATCTCGGGTTTTAGCATTTACTCCTTTGTTGTAATTTACCTTAATTCATGGTATTTAGATGTTGTTTAGCTTATGTTTGGTAGCATTCAGGCATATTAGATGCCTGGTGTTCTGATTGGTATCGAGCATTTGTAGGTCCCTGGAATGTGTATTTTTAGTGTCATGCTATAGGGTAGAACTAAAATGTGATGTGAAATAACTTAGAAATATGGCTTAGGTTTTAACTAAAATTTTATCATAGGATAGCAACATTAAAACTTGCAAAAGTGGTATAACTAATCTAAAATTTGACACACATGGATGCACAGTAGGAAAAGGGTATGGGTATCGTTTCCTTACGCTTAAATGTTGCATTTAAGTTTTGATGTTGAATGCTTGATTTGATAATGCATGTTGATATGTCAATGAGATAAATGATTGAATTGTTCTTGTTGTTGTGATAGAGTGGGGTTGTGGTGCCGAAGGGTTTCGGTCAACTCTTTTTGTTCATAGTAAGGGTGAGGTTTGACGGTGTGGCCGGTTAGCTCCATCACCGAAGAACTATTAATCCCTGTAGGAGAAGAGTGCTTACCCTTTCTGTCGTAGATCGTGTAGTTGACTGGAGTCAAATAGAAGAATTTGGTGGTGGATTCCTTCGGATGTTCTTTATCGTTATGTGGTCGGTCTTGGTTGGTTTTCTTTGTTTTAGTTGATTGAAACCAAAAGAAAAAAAAAGTTTTTGTTATTGGATTTTCGCGGATCGTTCCATATGCGGTATGTGGTTTTATCTTCCTTGGTTGAAGACGAAGAAGAAGAGTCTAGTGTTGCGCTTCTTTTGGGCGCTTTTCCAATTTTGATGCTTAGTTTGTTGATTGCTTTATGGGGAAGAAGCATTCAATTTATTCCTGTGTTTGTCTTTCTCCGAGGTTAAAAGAATTATTGTAGCGTTATGCCAGACCTGGTTGTCAGGGCTGAAGTTCTGTGGCTTTGTAGTAGTAAGTGGTGTTTGATTTCGTCATTTTTCTGGTTTGAGAAATCATCTTTGAAAACCCTTCTTGTTTCGTGAAAGTTTGGGGTTTGGTGTTAAGGTTTTATTTGAAAAGGATTACTAAATCGCTTGGTTCCCTTTTAAGAAAATTTTCTTTCAACCATTTTCCTCTATGGGAGTCCTTGAGATTGAAAAGTGCTTTGGAGAATTCCTTTTGCATGACCAAGTTTGGGTTTGTCTCATTGCAATTTTGAGAGTCAAGTTTCCTTATGAATTTGGGATGATCTTTAAAACTAAAATGCTGCAAACAAACTAAGTAGTCTTTTGACTGAAATCGTTAGTCAATAGTGAGAATGGTTGTTTAGCATGTTATGTAGTATGTACCAATGTGGTTTATGGAATGACGTATTGTTAAGTTAATTTGCGAGTTGAATCAATTAAATGTAATTGTTACCTTTAGCTTAAGATTAGGTGAACCTCTAGTGATGTAGATTACCCCATAGTGGGAATGATTAAATGTGTTAATGTACATGCTTAGAATCTGTTGCTTTGCTTTAAAAGTTCTTATGACCCCCGATTATGTTTAAAGTTTTAAACCCTGATGCATAGTTAGAACATTAAGATGATGTAGACTGCTGTTATTGTTAAAGAAACTTTGCTGGTTGTTTAAAGATGTTCTAATCTAATGGGTTAATAGAGAAATTTAATCATGTTGACTAGTGACTTTAATTTGGAAGTTGACTAGAGTTGTTATTTACGTTGTTGCAAACTACTAGTATATTTGGAAGTATTCAGTTGTGTCTCTACAATGCTAGTATTGATATCAATTGAGAAGACATAAGACTTATTGTTAATGATGTTGTTAAGGGCCGTGTTAATGCTAGTATTCAATCTATTTTAAATAGTTGGAGTATGTTGTGTGGTGGTGATTTTGTTATAACCTATGTATAGGGTAGCTAAACGTAATGTTGTTGATATTGATAGCTTGTAGTGGTGGTAATTGCTTAGATTAATTGTTGAAAATCCTTGTTAAAAATGGAGGTTACCATAACATGTTGTGATGGAGTGGACCATGGATAATTAATATGATGTATAATTTTATCCTTAATGAATGTATGTCCTAGAATCATAGTTCCGAGCTTCGCCTTGTGGAGATAATATTTACATGTTGAGGTCGTTATTTAACTGAAAAAGGTTCGGTTGTCGAGACGTGAACATATAGGAGGTATGAAATTTATAGGTTGATCTTGCTGAAAGATTTGTTGAAGTACTATGTGTGACACCACGGAGTGTCGTAACCTTATTTATGTGAATGATGAGGTCAAAAACATTATGAAATATGAAATTTAGGTTAAAACCATAAGGTGTGGAGGTTATTAGCGTTTCCGGGAGTTTGGGCCTTTCCGGGGAGTTTTGGGCCTAAGAGAAGGGGTCGTGGGCTTTGGTGGGATGGAGTTTGAGTCCAATTGGGAGTAGGAGTCCTGGTTGGGGGCCTTTCCCCTGCCTCTTTTGCGCCCCCACCCCTGCCCCTTGCGCCCCCAAGTGCCCTAGACGCCTCCCACACCTCCCCACCTCCTCCTTGGGCACCTCCACCTCCCCCAAGCCTCTCCCCTTGCGCCACCACCCTCTCCACCACCTCTCCACCTCCCTTTCTGCACCTAGGTGAGTTCTTGACCTCACCACCTCAAAGATCAATCCGTTGGAGCGCTCCGCGACGAGGAGATCCGGCGGGATTGGAGCGAGGAAGGAGATCGCGCGAACTGGTAGGAGATATATTGGGTTTTCGTGCGTCGGGCGAAGGTATGGCCATGGGACTCCTTGGGGTTGGCCTAGGTACTGTTCTTAAGGTCATTATCATGTTTTTAGATCAATTGGTGGTGCAGGAATTGAGTAGATTGGATGAAATCTAGAAGTTGCCACGTTCTCTGTTTCGGGCAGCATGAGCAGTCGACCTAGGGTTTGGGTTTTCGTCAATTTAGAGTCGGAATTTGGTCATACGTCTGTTGAAGAATTTGTAGGTAATTTCAATATCTTTCCGTGGGTATAAAGAACGTCCAATTCCGCCCAGCCGTTTGAAAGTTATGGCTATTTTACCGAGCGTGTTAAAATCTATGACGTGATTGGAACAGATCACGGTATTTTGTAGATTAAACAACTTTAGAGTACGAATCAGCTTTTCCATATACTTAGAAAAAGTTAGGAAATTTCCTAAGCTACGCGAGGATGTACACGTTTAATTGATTCGGGGTTTTAGAACCCGAGTTATGCCTTTTGGAAGGCTGTTGTCCCGACGGGACAGAACCTCTGTTTTTGGGTTTTACGAGTAGTTGGCAATGTCGGGGTAGATGAGGGTTTGTATACTATTTTGTGGACATGATTGTGAGTGTGTGGTACCTATGTGCAGGTGGTGTGACCCCAGGAGTGCCCTCTACATCTCGCCAATCCGTCGCCCGTGGTTGAGGCAAGTGTAATGGAATGGGTAGCGGGTTATTGTTTGCTAGATCGGTTGTGATTGAGATCTATTACATGATATGTTCACATGCTATGCTTTAATTATTGCCAATGATATGATGGATATGCTTACTATGTTATGATGCCATGTGATAATGTACAAGTGATTTATGATGTTGGCATGATTGCATACATGACATGATACATGGCCCGGGCGGTGAGAAAGTCATAACTAGTCCGGGGAAGGTCGGTGAGAAACTTTTGACTATTCTGGAGAGCCAATGAGTAAGTCCTACATCGTGATTCCATCCACCGCGGTGTGGGGAAGCGAGGAGTAGGCACCCTCCATCTTCGGGATGGAAGGGGGCAGAGGGTGCACACCGACGGGTGTGTACTCAACCATACCGGTATGAGTTTCCAAGGAGATATGTGTCGGGACCCGAATTTGCAAATCCGGACCCTCTGTGTATTCAGCACTAGTCCAGGAACGCGCTAGTGCACACAGTCTTAACATCGGTAAATATCATAATCATACCACTCGTTACTAATAAAGTACTTTAATTAATTAGTCAAACTGGTTGCTCGACCTTATGGTCAAGTTACAAATGTACGCCTCGCAGGGCGAAACTTATTAAGAGAGAAATAATAGCAGCGGAAATTAAGATAACATCGTGGCGCCATCCAGTATACCACAGGTAACTGACTGGGCTCGTTCCCTAAGTAGACGGTTCCTCGTGGAGCTCCTCCTCCAAAGCTGGTGTAGTCTCCTCTTCAACTGGTGTTGTATTGTGGCAAGGGTGAGTACTTGGTACTCAGCAAGTCATGCACATAATGCAAGCTAATAGACTATATGCATGGCTTAATACAAAGTAGTGGCTCAAGGTATATTTGCAGTAAAACAGCATTTGACAAGTAGCATAAGTAGATTCGAAAGCAGTAGAAACAAGTATATCATAAATAACTTTTCAAGGGGTTTAGTAAACATCTTTCCCATCCTAATCCACATTTCCATCAACATCATTATTTAACCAATCCCAACCTTTCAAATCCAAGTTATTTTCAAGAAAGTCTAACCCTTGACTGTAATTCCCGAGCGATGTCCAATACCGCGGACATGGCTATTCGAATAGATTCTACACTCTGCAGAGGTTATGCACTTTACCCACAAGATACAGTCAAACACCACAAAGGCGAGTTCCCGTAACAAAGTCTTTCGGAAACTTCTAACAATACAAGTGGTCCTCCCCGGTTGTTGCACACTAACCCTTCCCTTAGCTAAGGCGAAGTTTAGGCCAACCAACCGTTAGATGGGTACCTGGCCGCAGCCCCTGACGCTCCCCGCACAACTTACACAAAGGGTGTAGTTGACCTCCCGAGGTCCCACAGTAATGCGTTATTAGCAACTTAATCAACTAGGTCCGTCCCATTACAGACATGTGGTTGCAAGATTGACTCAGTTCAAAGGCTTGCAAGGTGAAGTCCTTAGGGTGACCAGGGCAAGACTACCCGAAGAACCAAAACAACATTCCCAATGCCACAACTGGCCCACCTGATCATTCTTGCCACATGCCCCGGTCAAAAGCTATTTATCAAACCCCAGTTGGTTACCATGCACCACGTGCCATCAACATCACATGATGCCTTTCCAAAACAGGTTCAATATGTCATTAAGTCAATATTAACGTTTGAGTGTCCAAAATCATGTCATGAGCACGTAGCAGGTCTAAGCCATAAACTACAACGATCTACAAACCCATGTTGGCAATTTAGTAATGTCCAACTAATAATCCACAACTAGGGTGACAAGGGGTCATGGCACATATTTAAGTAATCAAGGTGTCATACAGCAATTAGGCATTTATCTAATTACCCATAATTAAGTAGAGCATTTTCTAATTTAAACTAGCATGCAATAATTTGAACCACAATAGGTTTCAAAATAGGATCAATATGGTCAAAGCATAACTCGCCTTCAAAAAGTACTTGTTCTTGGTCCTGAGCTGGCTCCTGGGTCAACACTTCTCCTTCGAATCCTTCCGGCACTTCAACGTCTACTCGTAAAGCGTGCAAATAGCACTACACGAATAAACACTAGGCAAAAAGTGTCCAAACATCCAAATAAAATCCATAAACAGAGAGAACATAATTTTATGAATTTTTAGGAACTGGAATCGCTCAAATCGGAGTTAAAACACAAAAGTTATGATTATTTAAAGCTTAAATAATCAATTAAATAATTTTACAGAGAAAAACTTTAGTCCAAAAATTAAATAAAATTCATATTTGATTAGATCTCAATTTTATACAAATTTAGAAATTTGAATCACTCAAATCGGAGTTGAAACGCAAAAGTTATAAGCGTTTGAAGTTTTGAAATTCAAATCAATTATTAAACCGAATTATTAAATCATTTTCTTTTTCGGAAATTATTTATTGCGTCAGCAGTGACACGTGGCAGCCTCTGATTGGGCTGCTGACGTCAGCCGGTTCATGGACGTGGTCCATGGTTTGGCTTGGTCCACCGTGGACTCGGTCCACGGCTTACGTGTGCGACTGACAGGTGGCCCCCCCTCGGGTGACGTCATTGCTGACGTCAGCGGGGCTCAGCCCACGGTGCTGACGGGTGGGACCCACTGGTGACGTCATTGCTGACGTCACTACACGGCTGGGTGGCCGCTGACAGGTGGGCCCGTGCTGACGTCACGGTGCGGTTGCGGCTAAGCCGCTGACACGCGGGCCCGGCGTGTCAGCGTCACGCGCGTGGGTGCGTTAGGCTGCTTGGCCGCGGCGGTCGACCTTCCTGGGCAGCGTGTACGATCTCGACCATTGATTCGAAAATCAAAGGCCCAGATTAGATCTGGCTTTCACGCGTTTGGGTTAACGCGTTTGATCTGGACCGTTGGATCTAGATCCAACGGTCGAGATTGGATCTGGGGTTTTGGAACGGGATCTCACCGACGGTGATGTGGCGCAATCTAGACCGCTTGATGAAGATCCGACGGCTGGCAGAGCTCGAAGTCCCTTCCGACGCGGCTTGACCTCCCGGTTCCGGATCTGACCTCAACGGCGGCGGAGGACGGCGGACGGCGGTGGAAACAGCACATAACCACGGCGGAGCGCTACGGCAACTACGGCGAGCGATTGCGGCTAAACGGCGGCGGCTCAGGCGACGTTGTCTAGGGCTACGGGTGCGCACGGTAGTCGGCGTCACGGCACGGGTGGCGACGCATTAAATAGGGCCCTCGGCGTCCGTGAAACGCACGGAAATCGAGACCCTCTCCGTTGCGGCGGCGGAGTCCGGCGGCGACTCGGATTGGGTGACGTGGCTCAACCACAGCCGTTGGATCAAGATCCAACGGTGCGGTGGTTTGGGCTCGGGTCTAGCTCGGGTCTAGCTCGGGCGAGCTGGCTAGCTCGGTCGGGCTCGGGCTCGGGTGACGTGGCTCAATTGTGGCCGTTGGATCTGAATCCAACGGTCACGCGGCTAGGGCTCGGCCGAGTGGGTTCGGTCGAGTCACGTGGCTCGGGTCGGACTCGAATCCAACTCGGGTTCGACTCGGTCGGATGAACAGTACTTGACCCGACTCGATTTTCCAGCGATTTAATATTTAAAATAATTTCCAGTAATTCATTTAATTCAAGAAAAATAGCAAAATACTCAGAAAAATTCCAGAAAAATTCTGGAAAATATTTTATGGCATTTGGGACTCAAATAAAATATTTCCAACAAAACTTTATTTGAAAATTTAATTTCTTTAATTATTTCAATATGGAATAAATTCAAATTAAATCCAAATAAATCCCAGAAAATTCCAAAAATTCACAAATGTGCAAAATAATATTTAATTTCTTGAAAAGCAAAAAAATTGGGGTGTTACAAACCTCCCCCCTTAATAGAATCTCGTCCCCGAGATTTAAGGCTAACTAAGGAATAGGTTCGGAAACTCTTTCCTCAAATCCTCTTCGCGTTCCCAAGTCGCTTCGCTTTCTTCATGGTTGCTCCACTGAACTCTACAGAAACGGGTTGACTTATTTCTAGTCTCTCGGTCCATAGTATCCAAAATCTTCACGGGATGCTCCTTATAAGTCAGATCCTCTTGCAGTTCAATCGACTCCAAGGGCGTTTGCTCATCTGGCACTCGAAGACACTTCTTTAGCTGGGACACATGGAACACGTCATGTACTCCTCGCTAACGATCAGCAACTCCAGCTGGTAAGCAACTTCGCCTCTGCGGCTCAAAATCTTGAATGGTCCAACATATCTCGGCGCGAGTTTTCCTTTGGCATGGAATCTCTTAACTCCTCTAAGCGGTGTGACTCTGAGATACACGAAATCTTCTGGTTCGAAACTCAGGTCTCGGCGACGGTTGTCAGCATAACTCTTCTGTCGTGATTGGGCTATCTTCAACCTTTCCCTAATCATGGCAATCTGCTCTTCAGCTTCTCGAAGAATATCTGGCCCAAAGACACAGCATTCACCTATCTCATTCCAGTTCAATGGAGTCCGACAGGGTCGACCATATAGTGCTTCAAATGGTGACATTTGCAAACTTGCCTGGTAACTGTTATTGTAACTGAACTCGGCATACAGCAAACTCTTATCCCAAGAGGTAGCATAAGCCAATGCACACGCTCTTAGCATATCTTCCAGAATCTGATTGACTCTTTCGGTCTGTCCATCCGTCTGTGGATGATAGGGCATCTTGAAGTTCAAACGGGTTCCCATGGCTTCATGTAGCTTATTCCAGAACCTTGAGGTAAATTGGGTACCTCTGTCCGATACAATCCTCTTTGGCACTCCGTGCAAACAGACGATCCTGATCATATACAACTCTGCTAACTTGTCCCCCGAGTAAGTGGTCTTTACGGGGATAAAATGGGCTACTTTGGTCAAGCGGTCCACTATAACCCATATGGAGTCATAACCCCCTTGAGTCTTTGGTAAACCGGTGATGAAATCCATTCCGATTTCCTCCCACTTCCACTTTGTAGGACCGAGTAGGCAACTAGAGGGGGGGGGTGAATAGATGCCGAATAAAATTCAACTATTTCTTTCGGAAAATTAAAAACCCTTAAATAGCGGAAGAATATCTAATAAAGAAGAGATCAAAACCCTAGATTAATTAGCGAGACAAGTCGAACAAAAATCAAATCTAGTTCTATCAAAAATCGAACAAACCTTCTAATCAAGAATCAAAGCAAAAATAAGAGAATATTGCATAAACTTATTTTTTTATTCCAAAGCCATCTTCAACAAGATGACACCAAAAAAATCTTCTAATCTTCAATGATTAGAAAACCTAAACAAAATCTCTAATCTCACAAGATTAGAAAACCTAAACAAACTAAAGAGAGCACAAAAGCTTTTCTTTGTTGTAGGCACCTTTGCTTCTTGCCCTTTGCATTGGATTGATTCTCTAAGCCCCTAGAACCCCCTATTTAAAGGGCTCACATCCACCTAATCCTTTGTATTGGATTGAACAATCAGTCATCATGCCATAGTGGGCCGAGAAACTAGCCGAGTCGGCTACTCCTCTCGGACAGCGTCACGGTTGCCTTTTCTTCTCTCGGACACAGCGTCATGGTTGTCCCTTTTTTTTCTTCTCGGACACAGCCACCGATTGCCACTCGAGTCTCCGAGCTCTGGGCCTTGCACAAACCCCGATTCGGAAGCTGACCCAACACCACCAGTGATGCACCACACGCACATGCACATCACACCTGCCAATGCACTCTCACACACACTCTCTTGCATGCACATGCACACACACATGCATCTCACGCACACACACACATGCATACACCATATAACACACACCACGATGCTTATGCATGCAAACACACACACACACACTGCATCACGGCACATACAAATGCACACACACACTCTAAAAAATGTATACACGTCTGACCTCTGCCCGCTCTACTGCAATGATCTCGACCTCACGCATTACTTTGTCCTCTAGTCCAAACATCTCGTATGACATCCCTCGACCTTCACGACCTTAGTTCTTCCCTGAACCTAGTCTCGGTCCCGTCATCGACCATGTTTGACCTCAAGCAACACACAGTGAACAAAAAACACAAAACAATTTGAGCCCAAGTCACGACTTGACTCAAATTAATCCATACAACCAACTGGTTTCAGATCTTTTTCAAATAAAGAAACCAAAAAATAAATCGGTTCAAATTGATTTCAAATCTTTTTCCAAATACTGAGCCAAAATCAAATCAACTCAAATCTTTTCAAATCTCTTCGAATATTTAAATACTCATCATAAAAAACACATGGATCAAAAAACAATGATCCTTCAATCTCCCCCTTGATGAGTAATTTGACAAAACACAATAAGATTTGACAAGAGTAGAGAAAAAGAAAAGAAAAAAAATGAGAGTTTGAGACCCAAAAGATTCCAAGACCAAGTAAAGACCAAGAAAATCCAAATTCTCAAACAGTTTGAAATTCACCTCTCTTTTTATTCACCTCTCTTTTTATTTTTCTTCTTCTTGACTTTTGCTCTCCCCCTTTTTGACAAAATAGTCATCAAGATCTCAAAACTCCCCCTTAATGAATCGAGTATCTCAAGCTTTGAAGTATATTCAAGGTATATAATCAAAGTAAAGCATTTGGAGTTTTTACAAGAGTTTCACATTTTGTATCAATTTATCCAATGAGAAAGCAAATTGTGAAAATATGGAGGCTCTAACACATAGAATAGTTGTTGCATAAGCAAATTAGAGCAAACAAGTAAAATGTCATAAGCTGATTTTACCAAAGCTAAAAGAAATCTATCATGAGCAAGAGACTTTCAAATTCACTAATGTTTGTCTCAAGCCTTTTCAAAAATTTGAATTTCCTTTTTCTCTTTTAGCAAGTTTGACAATTTTGCTTTGTGATCAACGGGATGACAAGTAACTGCACACTAGCCCATACTTGTGTATGAGTAGGTAGTTCTTTCTTGTATCTTTCTCGATTTAAATTGGCAAGTGGCTTCACATTGTTCTGAACTTTTGTTTAGACAAGTAGCCTTTTTCTTGCATCTTTTGAATTTAAATCCCTGGCAAAGAAGTGCACATTGTACTAAACTTGTGTTTAGCCAAGTAGCTTTTGCTTGCATCTTTTTCAACTTGCTTTTATCATTTAAAACACTGATTTTGCTTGAGACTCATAATGATCATTTGAAGTCCAACAAAAGCTCACACATAGTTTCTAATCAGCTCTAGCCTTTCAACAGGATGACAAGAAACTTTTAAGCCTATTTCACAAATGCAATACCATAATGAACAAGAGCCAAAATATTCTCAAAAAGCATCTCAAATTGAATTATTTTAGTCTTTTAGTCTTTTAGTGAGAAGTGAAACAATGAAGCATTAATTTGACTATATACAAGAATAGTCAACAAAGCTTTGTACTACATGATGCAATGAAAGCAGGAGTTTTCTTTAAGTGTACGACAAAATAGCTCCTTGTAGAAACCAAAGTCAAGTAATTCAAATGAAAGAGTTAAAATCAAGACTCCCCCTCAAATCAACCCATGGGGATGAATGATCCCAAGTTCACACGTAAGAAAGCAAGCGAGAGGAATCAAAGCGGCTTAGTGAAAATATCAGCAATTTGAGCATCCGAATCAACAAATTTCAGTTCAATAGCTCCTTTTCAACATGATCTCTAAGAAAATGATATCGAACATCAATGTGTTTAGTCATGAATGTTGAGCAGGATTTTTAGCGATGTGAATTGCACTAGTATTATCACAAAGAAGTGGAACACTACTAAAGTTAATGCCGTAATCTTTAAGAGTTGAAGTGATCCAAAGAATTTGTGAACAACAACTAGCCGGTAACGTATTCAGCTTCAGCGATGGATTGAGCAATGAGGACTGTTTCTTAGAAGACCAAGAAACAAGTGAAGTGCCAAGAAAATGACATGTGCCAGTACTCTTTCTATCTAATCTACACCCTTAAAATCAGCATCGAATATCCTAGGAGTGTAAGCGAAGAAGAACAAAGAATACCAAATGCCAAATTCGGAAGTGGAGCGTAGATACCGAAAATTCTTTTAATTGCTTGTCGATGTGATTCTCGAGGAGAGGCTTGAAATCGAGCACACAAACATCTTTGCAAAATGTATGTCAGGCCTCGAAGCGATCAAATGCTGTAGATCAATCATGTACGTATTCTTTTTGGTCCATCTCGAGCACCATTCTCGTCAAGATCCAAAATTGTTGTTGTGCTCATTGGAGTAGATCATGACTTTCCTTCTCCCATGTCGAATTTCTTTAGTAGCTCCTTGTATACTTGGATTGGTGCAAGAAGATCCCTTCTTTAAACTTGCTTGACTTGAAATCAGGAAGTATGTCAACTCTCCCATCATACTCATCTCGAATTCCACTGGACATCATTTCGAAAACTGCAACACAAGAGAGTGGGAGGATCCTCCAAAGATAATATCATCCACATAAATTTGCACCACAAGGAATTGATCATTTGAATTTTGAGTAAGCGAGTTTTATCAACTTTTCCCATCTCAAAATTATGTTGAAGCAAGAAGCCTTTTAATCTATCATACCATGCACGAGGAGCTTGTTTTAATCCATAAAGAGCTTTTGATAAGCGATACACATGATTAGGAAATTTTCATTTTCAAAGCCTGGAGGTTGTTTCACAAAACTTCTTCTTCTATAAAACCGTTTTGAAAAGCACTTTTCACATCCATTTGAAATAACTTAAAACCTTTTGAAGCTTGCAAAAGCCAAGAGGATCTCCGAATAGCTTCTAAGCGAGCAACGAGGCAAATGTTTCATCAAAATCAATTCCTTCAAGTTGAGAATAACCTTGAGCTACAAGTCTAGCTTTGTTTCTAACAATTATTCCATCTTCATTTAACTTGTTCTTAAAACCCATTTTGTTCCAATAATGTTTTGATTTTAGGAGGTTCCACTAAAGACCAAACTTTATTCCTTTCAAAGTTTTCTAACTCTTCATGCATCGCATCTACCCAAGAACTTCTCGATTAAAGCATGAGTAATGTTCTTAGGTTCAAAATTTGCAACAAAGCAGAATGCATGCATAAAGTTTGAGATGAATTAGAGCGTGTCACCCTTTCATGAAGACTTTAATAATTTGTTCAGGAGGATGGTTCTTCAAAGCAGTGAGGAGGTCGGTTGTTTCGATCGTCGTGAGAGGTGTAGGAGAATCTGAAGTAGTAGTCACATCAATTTGTTCAGAAACAACTTCCGTTCTGTAGGTATGAGCTCATCATTGTCATCATCTTCATCATTTTCTTGAATCTTTTATCCAAAAGATTGGCTCTAAATCTTCTCGTGAACCTGAAATGTCGGGTCTAGCTCGGGGCTAGCCTCATCAAAAGTAACTTTCGCATGTCTCCAACAATTTGTTAGTTGATAAATCAAGTACACGATATCCACGAGAGTGCAACGAATAGCCAAGGAAAATACCATACTCACTGAGCTTAGAATTTATCAAGATTTCCATGTTTAAGAATAAAGCATTTGCAACCAAACACTCGTAAGTGAGAAAGCAGGATAGTTTCTGATCAAATCTCAGTTCATAAGATGTTTTACCAAGTAAAGCTCGAGATAGACCCTATTTGATATATAGCAAGCGAGAAGAGATTGCCTCGGCCCAAAATTTTCTTGAAGTGTTGTATTCATCTAGCATAGTTCTAGCCATTTGAATCAAAAGTTCTATTTTCCTTTCTACAACACCATTCGTGAGGAGAATATGGCGAAGAAATTGATGTTCAATCCCATTAGTTTCACAAAAGATTTAAACAAGGCATTTTTGAATTATTATATCTGTTCTTATGGCTTTCAATGAGTTAGGCAATTCATTTATCAATCTCTTAATGAAGACATGAAAGAGTCCAAAATCTCATCTTTTGAAGACCAATGGAAAATGCACCCAAGAGTATCTCGAATAATCATCAACTATTACTAGAAAGTACCACTTACCTACGTGGGTGTACTCGAGATGGTCTCTGTATCCATGTGAAGAAGTTGGCCGGGGCCGTTGGTCATTAGAGAGGCAGGAGCATGAGGGGCTCCAACCATCTTACCATGTCAATGACCAGAAGCACAAACAATGTCTTTGCAAGATTTCAATTTTGGCAAGCCACGAATTAAGTCTAGACCACTCAATCTGAATAATGAGATCAAAGCCCATGTGACCTAGCAAGCGATGCCAAAAATTGAGATTTCTAGATTAAAGCAACAAAACAATGTGAACTTGAAGCATTGCTAAAATTTACTATGAAAATTTTTCCAAGTCTAGATATCTCAAGAGTCAAGTTTCCGGAAGCATCAAGTACTCTACATGCATTTGGTTTTAAAACTCACTTCAAAGTTTTCATCCAACAATTGAGATCTGAGATAGAAGGTTGAATTTCAGTTTAGACACCAAAGAGACATTCTTTAAAGTAAAGTGATCATTCACCTTCACAAGTACCTTTGCAATGGCGCGTCCGATGGTAGCATCTCCAAAAGTGATCGTTTCGTTCCCGGATGCTTTTGTTAGGAGGAGAACCAACTTGGGTTGCTGTCATGTGTGTGACATCACTGAATCAACGACCAGATGTTCTCCTTCCCTTCGTACCACCTACATGTTATGAGCGAGGAAGATGTTGAGGATTATTATTTGGGGTTAGAGAAATATGATTTAGGTATCGACCGAATCACTTTCGGCGAGGAGGTGATCGTACAAAAGCTTGAGAATGCAAAGTAAATGAATTTCAGGTATTTTGTTTGCTTTCACTAGCCGGAACATGTGGAGAAATGATAATGTGTTTGTCTAAAGTTAGACTTAGCCTTTGAATTTTCCTTTCTCATTTGTTTGGCTAGTCTAAAACAAAAATTCATCAAATGACCATCTTTTCCACAATGAGTGCAATTGTACTTAACAAATGGTTTGTCTTTAGAAGCGAAGCAACATTTGCATTCATCATAGTAGAAGATAAAATTCAGCAGATTTGAAGAAGGCAGTTTTCTCGGGTTCTTTGACAATTTCAAACTTTCCACTTTCAAGAGTTTTAACAATAGTAGGAGCATATGATTTGTGATGAGCATAAGGATCAAAACCTAAACCTTTGTGATGAGTGCTTGACTTTTGATTGATCCAAAATCATATTTAGATTTCTTTCCTTTAGTAAAACGTTCTAAAAGACTTTTCCAAGTAATCAATTTTTAGGAGAGTGTTAAACAATTATTACGAAACATCTATTTTCTTTTGCTTGCGACAAGTTGAGCATGAAAGAACTTCATGTGTAAGCAAATCATTAACCAATTGAGTAATCTTAGCATCTGCATCATGCAACTTCAATTCTAGTATGGGACATTTAGAACAGAAGTTTGACCATGTAAACCATCAGTGAAAGCAACCAACATTTTTCACAAGTTTTTCATTTTCAATTGTTTGGCATAAACTTGTTCTAGTTCAATCATATGTTCCTCTTTTAGAGATTTAATTTCAAATTTGAGATCTAAGCAAGAATCACATGTCTTTTGAATTTGAATTTCTAAGATCAAAGTTTTTGAGTTTTAGCATGGATAGATCTTTCTCTAAGTTTTTATTTTTGAGTGAAGATTTTCTTAAAGATTTTCTCAATATGACTAAAACTTTACAAAGCTCATCATACGAAGGTATTACCTCATCACCGTCGCTGGAAGTCTGTCGTTGTCACAAGAATCACTAGTGTTCCCTTTCGCCATGAAGCATAGTCGGTGAAATCTTTCTCGTTAAAACCCCGTTTGCTTTGCTTCCTTCTCATCGTCAGTTGAATCATCAATGTAAGCTTAAGTCTAAGCGACCAATTGCATGAGACTTTGTTGAGCATCTTCTTTGTCAGTTGCTTATTTTTGTCCTTGCTCTCTTTTGGCCGGAAGGACTTGGAGGGTTGCTTTGCTCCTTTTCCTCTTTATCTTTGTTCTTGAAACAGCTTGATTAGCACGGATGTGCCCGGCCTTACCGCAGTTGTAGCGTGGATGGAGGCTCCTCTTCTCTCCCTTGATCTCATGTAAGCTGCATTGACACGCTTGGAAAGAAGAGCAAGTGTGTCTTCACAGTATTTGATCTGTTTGTTCATCACTAAGAGCACTCAAAGCGATAATGGAATATGATGATGAAGAACTAGTAGCATTATCATATGAAGAATTAGCATTAAGAGCCATAGAGTTATCATTGGAAGTTCTTGAAACAATGTCTATCTCAAAAGTCTTGAGACTAGAATATAGTTTATCCAAAGTCATTTCACTCATCTTATGAGCTTCCCTAAGCGATCACTTTCATTTGCGGATTTTAAGATCAAGAGATGATAGGAAATGTCTAGCATTCAGAGTCGATGTACTTTACATCTACAGCTCTAAGATTGTTTAAGATTACATTAGCGAGCAAAACAATCATCTAGAGATTCTCGAGTTCATTTCAAATCTAGTGTATTCCTTTTAAATTGATCTTGCCTAGCTTCTTTTCACAGTCGATTGCCTCATGATAATCTTGAAGAGATTTCCAAATTTCATGAAGCGGTGAGTAAATAATGGAACTCTATCGAATTCTTTTCTAGCAAGTCCTTGAAGCAATATGTTTCTAGCTCTATTATTGTTTTCAACATCTTTCTCAAATTAGATTTTATCAATATCATAATTAGAAGGAAGCTCGTACGAAATTTATAACTTGCGCCAAATCGCGATACCTTGAGCTTGAAGATATGCAGTCATCAGGATCCGCCCGATTGGGAAATGCGTGCCATCGAAGATTGGCGGCTTGTTTAGTATTTCTCTGTTGCCATAACTTACCGTTTACTAATCACCTGTTAAGATGGATTAGTAGAGCACAACTCTGATACCACTTGTAGGACCGAGTAGGCAACTAGAGGGGTGAATAGATGCCAGAATAAAATTCAACTATTTCTTTCGGAAAATTAAACACCCTTAAATAGCGGAAGAATATCTAATAAAGAAGAGATCAAAACCCTAGATTAATTCGCGAGACAAGTCGAACAAAAATCAAATCTAGTTCTATCAAAAATCGAACAAACCTTCTAATCAAGAATCAAAAGCAAAAATAAGAGAATATTGCATAAACTTATTTTTTATTCCAAAAGCCATCTTCAACAAGATGACACCAAAAAAATCTTCTAATCTTCAATGATTAGAAAACCCTAAACAAAATCTCTAATCTCACAAGATTAGAAAACCCTAAACAAACTAAAGAGAGCACAAAAGCTTTTCTTTGTTGTAGGCACCTTTTGCTTCTTGCCCTTTGCATTGGATTGATTCTCTAAGCCCCTAGAACCCCCTATTTAAAGGGCTCCACATCCACCTAATCCTTTTTGTATTCGGATTGAACAATCAGTCATCATGCCATAATTGGTGAGAAACTAGCCGAGTCAGCTACTCCTCTCGGACCAGCGTCACGGTTGCCTTTTCTTCTCTCGGACACAGCGTCATAGTTGTCCCTTTTTTTTTCTTCTCGGACCACGACCACCGATTGCCACTCGATCTCGAGCTGCTGGGCGACGACCAAACCCCGATTCGGAAGTGACCCAACACCACCCGTGATGCACCACGCACATGCACATCACACACGCCAATGCACTCTCACACACACACTCTCTTGCATGCACATGCACACACACATGCATCTCACGCACACACACACATGCATGCACACCATGCATAACACACACACGATGCTTATGCATGCAACACACACACACACACTCGCGTATGCGGCACATACAAATGCACACACACTCTAAAAAAATGTATACAGCGTGCGGCCTCCTGCCACTCTGTTTGCAATGATCTCGACCTCGACCTCACATTACTGCTGTCCTCTAGTCAAACATCTCGTATGACATCCTCGACCTTCCACGACCTTAGTTCTTCCACGAACCTAGTCTCGGTCCGAGTCATCGACCATGTTTGACCTCAAGCAACACCTTTGTCATGAACAAAAACACAAAAACAATTTCCGAGCCCAAGTCCACGACTTGACTCAAATTAATCCATACAACCAACTGGTTTCAGATCTTTTTCAAATAAAGAAACCAAAAAATAAATCGGTTCAAATTGATTTCAAATCTTTTTCCAAATACTGAGCCAAAATCAAATCAACTCAAATCTTTTCAAATCTCTTCGAATATTTAAATACTCATCATAAAAAACACATGGATCAAAAAACAATGATCCTTCACACTTAGGTATCTTCAGCGGTTGCAACAATCCTGCTGGTCTCTGATGCATTGCCTTGACTCTCTGGCATACGTCGCACAATGCAACATGCTCGGCAACTTTACGCTTCATGCTCGGCCACCATAATCTCTCCTTCAAGTCTTGATACATCTTGGCACTTCCAGAATCAACTGCTTCAGTTCCTTCCTGTTCGGCACACAAACGCGATCCCTCATCCATAACGTGCCCTGCTCATCTAGCTTGAAGTCCTTTGCCTTGCCTTCCTCCATTTTGGACTTAATCCTGCGGATCTTGTCATCATCCTTCTGTCCTTCCCGAATCTGATCTTCTAGGGTAGGCTTTACCTCCAGTGCGGCCAAGAATCCACTAGGTACCACCTCAATCTTCATTCTCTGAAATTCCTGGCATAGCTCATCCTGATTCGTGGCTATCAACATATTCACGGTATGGCTTTTCCGACTCAAGGCATCGGCCACCACATTAGCCTTTCCGGGATGATAATGGATTCCGACATTGTAATCCTTAATCAACTCTAACCATCTCCTTTGCCTCATATTCAGATCCGACTGGGTGAATATGTACTTAAGGCTCTTATGATCCGTGTACACTTCACATCTGTTCCCGATCGAGATAGTGACGCCATATCTTCAAGGCATGCACTACGGCAGCTAACTCTAGGTCATGTGTCGGGTAATTCTCCTCATGCGGCCTCAACTGCCTTGATGCATAGGCAACAACCTTTCCGTTCTGCATCAACACACATCTAAGTCCTTGGCGCGATGCATCACAAGAGATATCAAAGCTTTGATTGACGTCTGGCGTAACCAACATCGTGCTGATGTCAATCTCGTCTTCGATTCTTGGAATCCTTTCTCGCACTCAAGGCGTCCATGTAAACTTCTTCTCCTTTTCAGCAATTGCGTAAGAGGTCTCGCAATTGTTGAAAAGCCTTCAATGAAGCGGCGGTAGTAACCTGCCATTCCAAGGAAACTCCGGATCTGGTCACGAGTCTTGGTGCTCCCAATGTAACACGACTTCTACTTTACTTGGATCAACGGGCGACTCCTCCTGCGGTCATTACATGTCCGAGGAACTCCACCTTGTCCTTCCAAAAATCACATTTACTGAATTTGGCGAAGAGCTGCTGTTCCCTCAGCTTTTCCAAAACTCGCTTCAAGTGCTTTGCATGTTCATCCTCTGTCTTGGAGTAGATTAGAATATCATCTATGAACACAACAACAAACTTGTCCAAATACTCCATGAACACCTTATTCATCATATTCATGAAATATGCTGGTGCATTTGTCAGACCAAAAGACATAACAGTAAACTCATAGTGTCCGTATCTTGACGAGAATGCAGTTTTCGGAATATCTTCTGATCGGATCTTCAACTGATGGTATCCCGATCTCAGATCAATCTTGGAGAAAACTCTGGCTCCTCTCAGCTGGTCAAACAAATCATCAATCCTGGGTAGCGGATACTTATTCTTCACGGTGACTTCATTGAGTGCACGGTAGTCAATGCACATCCTGAAACTCCCGTCCTTCTTCTTGACAAACAAAACTGGTGCTCCCCACGGCGACGAACTTGGTCTGATAAATCCTTTCTCCATTAACTCTTCAAGCTGTTTCTTCATCTCTACCAATTCCTCGGTGGACATCCGATAGGGTCTCTTTGCTATCGGTGCTTTGTACTGTACAAGCTCTATCACAAACTCTATGTCCCTGTCTGGCGGCATACCAGGTAGATCTTCAGGAAAAACATCTGGGTACTCATTCACTACTGAGACATCCTCTATGTTGATTGCCTTGGTACTGTTAACCATCAACTGTCCATCTCTAACGGCAGTAGCTTGAAATTCCACTTTCTTTCCACACGGGCTCTCAACTGAGATAGTCCTTCGTCCACAATCCAATACGGCCTTGTGCTTGGATAACCAATCCATTCCCAAAATGACATCCAAGGTCTGGGTCTCCAAAATAATAAGGTTCGCTAGGAACTGTATCCCAAGTGATGTCCTGAGGGTTCTCTTGCGTGGCACAGAAGTTCTCCCACCATTCGGCGGCTGTTCCTTCCAACTGATGAGAAGCGTAGAGTACCTTCTCATTCCCTATGCATTGAGCAATGTGTAGCTTCCTCTCAATTGACCTTAACCAGTCATCGGCTTCCAACGGGTTAGCATTTCCGGAGAAAGTGGGTGGATGAGTCCTCATGAACTCTGACAGCCTTGTATTCTGGCGTTGTCCCTGATTAACTTGATTAGCAGTGGCCTGAGCAGTGATGTGTTGCATCTGTTGCATCATGGCATGCATCAACTGAGTCTGAGCAGCAAGAAAAGCTCCGAAATTCTGCATATCAACTGGCGGTGCTGGTGCTCCATCATTGGGGTTTTCTGCTAGGCGAGAACCACTTGCATTGCCTCCAAGGTTTCCACGAGTGTTCACCATCTGTGGTTTGCTTTAGGTTTTAGAGATGAGAGGGAAACAAGAATAGACAAGTAGTATGGAACTTATGCGGGGCGAAAGGTGTAACTTAAAGTCCAACTTTATTATTTTAATCAATAGTAACTTGGTATGGTTGCATACAATGCCTAGGGGCCTTGCAACACATACTGCACACTCAGCAAGCAATGAAAATCCAAATCGAACTAACACTGGAGTCTAATGCCTAAAGGGTGACTCTTTATTCTATGACGCGACTCGGCGAAGGAGTCTCACTATAGAACCTACGCTCACTCATCGAGAAAACCTCCACGGCACGGGTGCGAATGACTGCGGCATAGGCGCGAAACGATCGCCATGTCCAGCAACTGTGTCATCTGTCGGTAGTCGAAGAAGCAGTGTCCTCCTCAAGCTCCGGCTCCTCTGGGTCTGGCTCGTGCAGCTCGAGCATTGGCTCCGGCTCTGGTGCGTACAATGCCGTCTCTAACTCTCCAATCCTTTGAAGAAGGTGTGACACATACTCTTGAGCTTCCCACCATCTGTTCTTCTCTGTCGTGATCTCCTTACGGGCCTTCTGTAGCTCCTTGCTTGTATCATCGAGTACATCTTCCTGGGCGACAACAAGTCGTGCCAACTGTGTAACCATGGCATTCTCATCCTGAATCGCCTTCGGGTCAAGAAGGTTATTGCTGCGCGGATGATATCGGAACACCGTGCTCTCCAATTCTCTGGCGTAGATACGGGTAATGTGCCGCATTGCTCGTCGTGACGCCTCTTGGATACTGATGAGGACATCACTCCTATGCATACGACCGAGTCTCCTCCAGTTGTGATGCAAGGACCCATCACAAGAGCACGAGCACGGCAATTGAATCAACAGGTGAGCTCGTTCCTAAGTGCCCGTGCAGATACTTGTGAGGATGGTATGCTACCTAATGATATTATTGATTATCTTGTACTTAGGAACTTTGGAGAGGACCATGAAGGCCTTGGAAACCAGCAAGGACCAGGAGGGAGGCAAGGAGGGTGTCCAAGTCAAGTTGGAGGTTCAATTCATCTCGGAGTCGACTACCTCGGCCACCAAGAGCAGTGTTCACTAAAATCGTCACCCAGGCCACAAACGGGCTCCAATTTTGATGATCCACATATGCATAGAAAGCTAAGGAGATAAAATTTACAATGGCACCGGTTTCAGGTCATTTGGACTTCGGAGTCGACGGGAATTTACGTTGCAAGCTGGCGGACAGAATCTGTCCCGAGTCTTTGCGTCACCAATTTGGGCCGTTGGCCCATGTATCGTGTTGGAGTCCATCACGGACACGTCTAGGGTTTCTTGGACGTCCCCTAGCCTTTATATTCAGTAGCCGCCGCTAGGGTTTGCTTTGGGTTTTGCTTAGATTAATTCTGTCTTTGAACAGTGTCGCCGTTCATCGGTTTGTGAGACCCCAACTCGTGAGCTTCATCCTCAATTTCAAATTCAGTTGCATCTTTCTTGTTCTTGCTTGTGTTCTCGATTCATTGGCAGGGATTAGCCTTCGTGGCGAGGTCAACCAGGCAGCGCATGGTTGATAACCAGAGGACGCGTGGTGCTACGATTGCAGGGGTTTTTGATCGTGTCGATCAAGAAGCCGGATCATGTGTGTCTCGCGCCGCCTAATCGACTTATCCTCCACCTGACGGAAGTTCGGGCATCCCCTTACACCCCATCAAGTGGTATCAGAGCAAGGTTCACCGTCAGGTTCGCCTTCTCCCCATAGTTTGATTTAGTTTTGCGTTCGTCCTATAGTCCACGAAAAAGCCAAAAAAAAATTGCAGTTCATAGTCTACCATACCTAGAACCACGCCTAGCCTTTGCACAATTTCGGTTTCAGAGTCCGTAGTACTGAGTTTGTGTCCAGAATCGAGTCGTGTTGCTGGTTTACATCGTGGTCTTAATTTAGTCGTGTTTCACCTCCGCTTCATCCCATATCCTACACCGATCCAGTCACCAATCGCTTTTTGAGTCCTTGTTGGAATCGGTTTGTTTTGTGGTTCTCCTCAGTTTCGGAGTCCTAGTTGTGTTAGGGTTTCTCCTTCATAAACCCTAACCCCCCCACCTCCTGTTAGCCATATCGCCACCCCTCATCATAGAACCTGCCACCACAGATCATCGCGTTCATATCCACTCCATACGCCCTTGAGTTTGGAGAGGTGCCGCCTAGAAAACCCTGATTCGGAGTCCTTCCGTAAAACGGCCATAACTTTCGCATACGGACTCGGAATTAGGCGATTTTTTTTCACGGACATCTACAGAAAATTTTACATCCGATTCTCCACGACTTTGTCGGGTTCGCCGAAATTATTTTTGCTAAATTCACTCGGGAAGATTGAGTTTTTGGCCGCCGAAGTTTGAGCACGCTTTTCGGAAAACACTTTTTTTTCATATCAGTTTCATCTTACATCTGTTCAGGCTGAAAATTTGTGTACTATCTACCTTTGTGCTCCTGAGCCTAGGAAAAATATCAGAAAAATCAAAGAAAAATAAAAAAAAATTGGTGAAAGAGGCATAGAGGCATAGAGCCTAAAAAAAGGCAGGAGCAGAGGTAGGTGTTTTTACCGTGCCTGATAGAAGTGTTTGATACGGTTCTGATATCTGTCATATACTCTGATGCATTGTTGCTTGTCTCTACTTATTCCTTATTTTCTACCGCAGCTAGACTAAGGCCACATTTAGACCAGCAACTAGGGTAAGTACTTTGGACATTTATTCAGCATTACTATCTGTTACTGCATTGTGTGCCACCCATCCATATAAACTTCCTACAGCTCCACATATCAATCCTTCTGATCAGCACAGGTTATTGACCCTTGCAATCGCTTCATCACACCCTCACGGTGTCACGAACCAGCCACCGGTTGCACCGTCCCTCGCTGTGTTGGTAAGAACCGGGTAAGAACTTGGTAAGATTTCTTGAGAGCGTGAGATCCCACCTAGTAGTTCATAGGGCTCATAACACTTGTGTTTATGTTTCCTTCTGTCCTTTCTGCGCTAACCATGGCAGGTGGCAAGAAGGGCAGGAACGAGGATGACGATGTTACCATCGAAGACTGTGTCCTTTATTCAGAATTGTCGACCATGATGGACGAGATAAAAATGATGTTCAAGGAGCATGCCATGACGACAAACACGACCCTTGAGAGCATCGATCGAGAGTTTCCACCCTCACCGAGAGGATGGATGTCGTCGAAAAACGCCCTCCAGCGACCTCGGGAGGTGCAACCGTCAACAGCGGCGCCAACCACGACAACAACGACCACGATGAGGATGGTGAATTTGAGGAAGATGAAGATGAGCAGCAACGTGCCGCCAGGGAGCGTGCTGCTCAACGGGACGCCCGTCTGCATGACCGTCTTCGCCGCAACCATCACGGTATGGGAGGTAATAACCAGAACCGTAATGATGATCCTTTCGCTAAGGTAAAATTCACCATCCCTTCCTTTTCTGGAGCTTATGATGCTAATGCTTACTTAGATTGGGAGATGACGGTTGAGCAGAAATTTAACTCCCATCTAGTTCCCGAGATTCATAGGGTTAGACAAGCCACTATTGAATTTAAAGATTTTGCTATAATTTGGTGGAATGAACTAGTAAATGCCCGCTTACAACCTGATTCTTGGGCGAGATTAAAAGATGCTATGCGTAATAGATTTGTTCCTCCTTCCTACCAACGTGATATGCGCAAGAGATTGCAACGATTAGATCAAGGTAGTATGGTACTGCACAGGAATATTACCAAGAGCTTCAAAAGGGTATGTTACGTTGTGGGGTAGTAGAGGAACCCGAGGATAAAATTGCTCGTTTTACGGTAGGTTGCGCCCGTAAATTCAGGATATTGTTGATTATAAAGAATATACAATCACAATCGCTTGTTTCAACTCGCTATGTTAGCAGAGAAGGAATTGCAGGGACGCCATTCCAAGAGCAGAGCAATGCCGGTAGCACCTTCACGCCCGAACGACTACGGGACAAGCAAAGACAAGGCCTTCTTCCACCTTTCGACCAGCGGCAACGCCACCTCTGCCGAACACACGATCGGGCGACGGCACCACCCACCTGCGCTACGCCGCATAAAGCAAGTCGACACCGCCAACACCGGCCAATAGCTCCTCCGTCGCTTCCACAGGCCATACATCGACGGGAATTCGCTGCCACAAGTGCCAAGGGATTGGCCACGTCAAGAGAGAATGCCCCAGCCAGCGGGCATACATCGCCACCGATGACGGAGGTTACAACAGTGCCTCCGATGTTGAGGACGAAATCGATGACACCAGGGTGGACAACGACGAGGTTGATGATGAAGCCACCTTTGGCGCCGAGGATACTGCTGCGTACAGGTCCATCATTGTCCAGCGTGTCCTTAGCGCACAGATGAAGCAATCCGAGCAGCAGCAGCGCCACAACTTGTTCCAGATTTTCTTCGTCATCAACAGCCGACGAGCGCACGTGATCATTGACTCCGGCAGCTGCAACAACTTGGTGAGTACAGATTTGGTCAAGAAGCTTTGCTTGACCACACGCCCGCACCCACATCCATACCACATTCAGTGGCTGAATGATTCTGGCAAAGCTAAGGTAACACAAACAGTTCGGGTTCATTTTTCCATTGGTTCCTATTCTAATTTTGCTGATTGTGATGTGGTGCCGATGGAAGCTTGTTCTCTTTTATTGGGTCACCCATGGGAATATGACACTAATGCACTTCACCACGGTAGAAGTAATAAATACACTTTTATGCATAAGGGAAAGAAAATTACACTTCTACCTTTGACCCCCGCTGAAATTGTTAAATCTGATAGGGAGCGGATTGCTAATGACAAGAAACCCATTGATGAAAAATCTGAAATTCAGCATGTAGCCAACCAAATTAAATTGAGGAATCCCGTCTTGCTTGCTACAAAATCTGATCTTGCTGCAATTAGTGATGATGCTTTGTGTTATGCTGTGCTATGCAAAGATGCTTTGTTTTCATTGGATGATCAGCCCAGTACTTTGCCTCGTGCTGTCACTAACCTTTTGCAGGAGTATGCGGATGTTTTTCCTGCCAAGATACCTCCAGGACTCCCACCCCTACGAGGGATTGAGCACCAAATTGATTTGATACCTGGAGCGAGTTTGCCAAACCGAGCTGCTTATAGGACCAACCCCGAGGAGACTAAGGAGATTCAGCGCCAAGTCCAAGATCTTTTGGACCGCGGGTATATACGTGAGAGCCTTAGTCCTTGTCTTTGTTCCTGTTATTTTAGTTCCTAAGAAAGATGGCAGTTGGCGCATGTGCGTAGATTGTAGAGCCATTAACAATATCACAATAAGGTACTGTCATCCTATTCCTAGGCTAGACGACATGCTTGATGAGTTAAGTGGTTCTATAATTTTCTCTAAGGTTGACTTGCGTAGTGGATACCACCAAATAAGAATGAAATTGGGAGATGAATGGAAAATAGCTTTTAAAACCAAGTTTGGATTGTATAAGTGGTTAGTCATGCCTTTTGGTTTAACTAATGCACCGAGCACCTTCATGCGCTTAATGAACGAGGTTTTACGAGTTTTCATTGGGAAATTTGTGGTGGTTTATTTCGATGATATATTGATTTACAGCAAGTCATTACATGAACATCTTGATCATCTACGTGCTGTTTTTTATGCTTTGCGTACTGCACGTTTATTTGGTAACCTCGAGAAGTGCACTTTTTGCACCGAACGAGTATCGTTTCTTGGCTATGTCGTGACTCCACAGGGAATTGAGGTTGATGAAGCCAAGGTGCACGCGATTAAGAGTTGGCCAACGCCCACGACAATTTCACAAGTGCGGAGCTTCCATGGACTTGCCGGATTTTACCGCCGCTTTGTGAAGGACTTCAGCACCATTGCAGCTCCAATGAATGAATTGACGAAGAAGGGAGTTGTGTTCCATTGGGGGCAAGCACAGGAGAATGCCTTCAACCTTTTGAAAGATAAGCTTACTAATGCACCTTTACTCCAACTTCCTGATTTTAATAAGACCTTTGAGCTTGAATGTGATGCTAGTGGGATTGGAATTGGTGGTGTTTTGATGCAAGATAGAAAACCTGTTGCTTATTTTAGCGAAAAATTGAGTGGTCATGTTTTGAATTATTCCACGTATGATAAAGAATTGTATGCTCTTGTGCGATCTTTAGAAACGTGGCAACATTATCTTTGGCCCAAAGAATTTGTTATTCATTCTGATCATGAGTCGCTAAAACATATTCGCAGTCAAGTGAAACTGAATCGTAGACATGCTAAATGGGTTGAATTTATTGAACCTTTTCCTTATGTTATCAAACACAAGAAAGGGATTTAGTAAACATCTTTCCCATCCTAATCCACATTTCAATCAACATCATTATTAATCCAACCCAACCTTTCAAATCCAAGTTATTTTTGAGAAAATCTAACCCTTGACTATAATTCCCGAGCGATGTCCAATACCGCGGACACGGCTATTCGAATAGATTTTTCACTCTGTAGAGGTTATGCACTTTACCCACAAGATACAGTCAAACACCACAAAGGCGAGTTCCCGTAACAAAGTCTTTCAGAAACTTCTAACAATACAAGTGGTCCTCCCCGGTTGTTGCACACTAACCCTTCCCTTAGCTAAGGCGAAGTTTAGGCCAACCAACCATTAGATGGGTACCTGGCCGCAGCCCCGGTACGCTCCCCCGTACAACTTACACAAAGGGTGTAGTTGACCTCCTGAGGTCCCACAAGTACGTTATTAGCAACTTAATCAACTAGGTCCGTCCCATTACAGACATGCGGTTGCAAGATTGACTCAGTTCAAAGGCTTGCAAGGTGAAATCCTTAGGGTGACCAGGGCAAGACTACCCGAAGAACCAAAACAACATTCCCAATGCCACAACTGGCCCACCTGATCATTCTTGCCACATGCCCCGGTCAAAAGCTATTTATCAAACCCCAGTTGGTTACCATGCACCACGTGCCATCAACATCACATGATACCTTTCCAAAACAGGTTCAATATGTCATTAAGTCAATATTAACGTTTGAGTGTCCAAAATCATGTCATGAGCACGTAGCAGGTCTAAGCCATAAACTACAACGATCTACAAACCCATGTTGGCAATTTAGTAATGTCCAACTAATAATCCACAACTAGGGTGACAAGGGGTCATGGCACATATTTAAGTAATCAAGGTGTCATACAGCAATTAGGCATTTATCTAATTACCCATAATTAAGTAGAGCATTTTCTAATTTAAACTAGCATGCAATAATTTGAACCAAAATAGGTTTCAAAATAGGATCAATATGGTCAAAGCATAACTTGCCTTCAAAAAGTACTTGTTCTTGGTCCTGAGCTGGCTCCTGGGTCAACACTTCTCCTTCGAATCCTTCCGGCACTTCAACGTCTACTCGTAAAGCGTGCAAATAGCAATACATGAATAAACACTAGGCAAAAAGTGTCCAAACATCCAAATAAAATCCATAAACAAAGAGAACATAATTTTATGAATTTTTAGGAACTGGAATCGCTCAAATCGGAGTTAAAACACAAAAGTTATGATTATTTAAAGTTTAAATAATCAATTAAATAATTTTACAGAGAAAAACTTTAGTCCAAAAATTAAATAAAATTCATATTTGAGTAGATCTCAATTTTATACAAATTTAGAAATTTGAATCACTCAAATCGGAGTTGAAACGCAAAAGTTATAAGCGTTTGAAGTTTTGAAATTCAAATCAATTATTAAACCGAATTATTAAATCATTTTCTTTTTCGGAAATTATTTATTGCGTCAGCAGTGACACGTGGCAGCCTCTGATTGGGCTGCTGACGTCAGCCGGTTCATGGACGTGGTCCATGGTTTGGCTTGGTCCACCGTGGACTCGGTCCACGGCTTACGTGTGCGACCAACAGGTGGCCCCCCCTCGGGTGACGTCATTCTTGGCGTCGGCCACGGGCTCGACCACTTTGGCGGGTGGGGCCTTAGCGGTGAAGTCATTGCTAACGTCACTACACGGCTGGGTGGCCGCTGACAGGTGGGCCCGTGCTGACGTCACGGTGCGGTTGCGGCTAAGCCGCTGACACGCGGGCCCAGCGTGTCAGCGTCACGCGCGTGGGTGCGCTGGCTGCGCTGACCGCGGCGGTCAGCCTTCCTGGACGCGTGGCACGATCTCGGCCGTTGATTCGAAAATCAACGGCCCAGATTAGATCTGGCTTTCACGCGTTTGGGTTAACGCGTTTGATCTGGACCGTTGGATCTAGATCCAACGGTCGAGATTGGATCTGGGGTTTTGGAACGGGATCTCACCGACGGTGACGTGGCGCAATCTGGACCGCTTGATGAAGATCCGACGGCTGGATGAGCTCGAAGTCCGGCGATGGCGAGCGGCGGCGCTGGCTGACCGGAGTTGTGGACGGCGACCACGGCAACGGCTCTACGGGCGCGCTTCGGCGAAGTGAGAGGTCCCTTCCGACGCGGCTTGACCTCCTGGTTCCGGATCTGACCTCAACGGCGGCGGCGGACGGTGGCGAAAACAGCACATAACCGCGGCGGAGCGCTACGGCAACTACGGCGAGCGATTGCGGCTAAACGGCGATGGCTCAGGCAACGTTGTCTAGGGCTACGGGTGCGCACGGTAGTCGGCGTCACGGCATGGGTGGCGGCGCATTAAATAGGGCCCTCGGCGTCCATGAAACGCACAGAAACCGAGACCCTCTCCGTTGCGGCGGCGGAGTCCGGCGGCGACTCGGATTGGGTGACGTGGCTCAACCACAGCCGTTGGATCAAGATCCAACGGTGCGGTGGTTTGGGCTCGAATGCTTCCGCGGCGGTGGCGGCTCGGTCGGGCTCGGGCTCAGGTGACGTGGCTCAATCGTGGCCATTGGATCTGAATCCAACGGTCACGCGGCTAGGGCTCGGCCGAGTGGGTTCGGTCGAGTCACGTGGCTCGGGTCGGACTCGAATCCGACTCGGGTTCGACTCAGTCGGATGAACAGTACTTGACCCGACTTGATTTTCCAGCGATTTAATATTTAAAATAATTTCCAGTAATTCATTTAATTCAAGAAAAATAGCAAAATACTCAGAAAAATTCCAGAAAAATTCTGGAAAATATTTTAGGGCATTTGGGACTCAAATAAAATATTTCCAACAAAACTTTATTTGAAAATTTAATTTCTTTAATTATTTCAATATGGAATAAATTCAAATTAAATCCAAATAAATTCCAAAAAATTCCAAAAATTCACAAATGTGCAAAATAATATTTAATTTCATGAAAAGCAAAAAATTGGGGTGTTACAATTTTAGCATCGCATCGCATCGCATTGCATACGTAATGATGATGATAATGATTTGTGGACATGAATGAGGTGATATACATAACGTGAGTTGTTGTAGCCATGTAATTGTTTTTGTTTGTACCATTGCAATATACTTGCTGAGTGATGAACTCACGCTTGTGTTTATGTTGTTTTTTTTAGGTACCATGACACCGGCATGTGGGAAAGGGCATTAGCTACACATCTTCACGTAGTTCCAGTCATATTTACCAACCCTGAGTCTTGATCATAATAATAGTGCCCTGAACTAGGTGTATGGAATAATTTTAATGTGCTGTTGATCCTCTATGCTTAGCTATAGATGTTTGTGTGGTTGGTTTTGGTTTAATTGTTTATGGTGATGTTTTATCCATTATATATTGCTGCTTTAGATGTCTTATGTTATGAAATATTTTGCTATGATATTGCTATTGTTCAAATCATGATAAAACAAAGGAGATGCTGCCGAAATTTCGGGTTTTAGCATGTGCGCCTTTGCTGTAATTTATGCTTAATTATGGTATTTAGATGTTGTTTAGTCTATGTTTGGTAGCATTCGGGCACACTAGATGCTAGGGTGTTATAGTTGGTATCAGAGCGGGCTGTAGGTCCTTGGAATATGTATTTTTAGTATCATACCTTAGGTTACAACTAAAATGTGATGTGGAATAACTTAGAAACATGGCTTAGGTTTTTACTAAAATTTTGTCATAGGATAGCAACATTAAAACTTGCAAAAGTGGTATAACTAATCTAAAATTTGACACACATGGATGCACAGTAGGAAAAGGGTATGGGTATCGTTTCCTTAAGCTTAAATGTTGTATTTAAGCTTTGATGTTGAATGCTTCATTTGACAATGCATGTTGCTATGTCTATGAGATAAATGATTGAATTGTGCTTGTTGTGGTGATAAAGTGGGGTTGTGATGCCGAAGGGTTTCGGTCACCTCTTTTGGTTCATAGTAAGGGTGATATTTGACGGTGTGGCCGGTTAGTGCCATCACCGAAGAACTATTAACCCCTGTAGGAGAAGAGTGCTTACCCTTTATGTCGTAGATCGGGTAGTTGACGGGAGTCAAATAGAAGGGTTTGGTGGTGGATTCTTTCGGATGTTCTTTATCGTTCTGTGGTCGGTCTTGGTTGGTTTTCTTGGTTTTAGTTGATGGAAACCAAAAGAAAAGTGTTTGGTATTGGTTTTTCGCGGATCGTTCCATATGCGGTGTGTGGTTTTGTCTTCCTTGGTTGAAGACGAAGAAGAGGAGTCTAGTATTGCGCTTCTTTTGGGCGCCTTTCTAGTTTTGATGCTTAGTTTGTTGATTGCTTTATGGGGAAGAAGCATTCAATTTATTTCTGTGTTTGTCTTTCTACGAGGTTAAAGGAGTTATTGAGGTGCTATGCCAGACCTGGTTGTCAGGACTGAAGTTCTGTGGCTTTATAGGAGTAAGTGGTGTTTGATTTCGTCATTTTTCTGGTTTGAAAAATCATCTTTGAAAACCCTTCTTGTTTCGTCAAAGTTTGGGGTTTGGTGTTAAGGTTTTATTTGAAAAGGATTACTAAATCGCTTGGTTCTCTTTTAAGAAAATTGTCTTTCAACCATTTTCCTCTATGGGAGCCTTTGAGATTGAAAAGTGTTTTGGAGAATTTCTTTTGCATGACCAAGTTTGGGTTTGTCTCATTGCAATTTTGAGAGTCAAGTTTCCTTATGAATTTGGGATGAGTTTTAAAACTAAAATGCTGCAAACAAAGTAAGTAGTCTTTTGACTGAAATCGTTTGTCCCTAGTAAGAATTGTTGTTTAGCATGTTATGTAGCATGTACCGATGTGGTTTATGGGATGATATATTGTTAAGTTAAATTGTGAGTGGAGTCAATTCAATGTGATTAATATCTCTAGCTTGAGAATAAATAGACTACTAGTGTTGTAGATTACTCTATAGCGAGAATGATTGAATGTGTTAATGTACATGCTCAGAATCTGTTGCTTTGTTATAAAAGTGCTTATGACCCCCGATAATGTTTAAAGTTTTAAACCTTGATGCATAGTTAAAACATTAAGATGATGTCGACTACTGTTATTGTTAAAGAAACTTTGCTGGTTGTTAAAGATGTTCTAATCTAATGGATTAATAGAGAAATTTAATCTTGTTGACTAGTGACTTTAATTTGGAAGTTGATTAGAATTGCTATTTACGTTGTTGCAAACTACTAGTATATTTGGAAGTATGCAATTGTGTCTCTACAATGCTAGTATTGATATCAATTGAGAAGACATAAGACTTATTCTTAATGATGTCGTCAAGGGCAGTGTTAATGCTCGTATTCAATATATTTTAAATAGTGGGAGTATGTTGTGTGGTGGTAATTTTGTTATCAACTATGTATAGGGTAGCTAAAAGTAATGTTGTTCGTTGATGATTATGCCCATTTGTTCTTATTGATGACTAAGTGTGGTGGGAACTATTTAGATTACTCGTTGGAAAACGATGGTTAAAATAGAGGAAAATTTTAACATGTTGCGATGGAGTGAGCTTTGGATAATTAACATGATAAATGATCTTATCCTTAATGAAAGTATAACTTAGAGTCTCACTTACGAATTCTTCCCTGTGGAGATAATATTTACATATTGAATTCGTTGTTTAACTGAATAAGGTTCGGTTGTCGAGACGTGAACATATAGGTGGTATGAAATTATAAGCTAATCTTGCTGAAAGATTTGTTGAAGTACTATGTTTCAAATTTAGAATAAGATGTATTATGTTTTGGTGATCCATGGGGATGATGTCAATGTAGTCTTGGTTGGGTGCCTTTTTGATAAGCTTCATAAACCCTAATTAAAAGTGTTGGGAATGGTAACTAGAGGAAGAACTTGTTGTGAAGCTTTTGGTTGAATTGTGTTGGGGCTCCTCAGGGAGTAGATAGTGATTATTGAAGTCTTTAATGGAAAGCGTAGTGGAGTACTAGAGATGGTTCTTTTTTTATGCTGAGCTTGTTTTTAAAAGCTTTTGGACTGGTTTGGTTGTTTGCCATTTTGGTTGAAGGGTTTTCGGTCAAGGTGTTCCATATGCTGTGTTTCAGAGTTTCCCTAAAACTCGTAGAAATCGGTGCAAATATTTGGTTTTGGCTAATTTGTTTAGTTGGTGCTATGAGTATGGATTTACACCCCAAAAGTTTTTGAGTGGATTGCGCCCTTTCGCGTTCGCCCTGAATTATCTTTGGAATAAATTTTAAAGGAAACAAATGGACATAGAGGGTTATGTTGGAAAACTCACGAGGTTTAATTTGTAATCTTTTCTTTGCTAGAGTTGGAGTTATTTGAAAAAATCTGTGTAGAGTTTGCAAGTGCTTCAAAAGGTGGTTTTTGTGGATGTTTCATCGGCGATGCTGTTAGTGAAGTGTTCTCTTTTGAAAATAAGTTTCCCTTTCTCTTTGAGAAAATTTATGGCGGTTGTTTATGCAGATGTTTGACTTTGGAGTCGATGTTCTTTTCCAAAATGGTGATTTTGGTTAAAATGCGATGTTTTGCAAGTTTAGCTATCTATCATTGGTGGGTTCTGATATGATGTGGTGCCTTATTGTTAACTATGCTGCCATCACAGTTTATATGAATTTGCGCAACTCTCGATGTTATTCGAGATTTATTCATGTGATACCGAGAAAGAAGTCGTTATGTGAATGACTATTCGGTAGTGTTGTTACATGATGAAGGAATGGTGAAAAGTAAACAGGACATCGTTTTTAGATGTTAAATGATAAAAGAGTCGTTGAGCCAGGTCGGTGAGAAAGTCATATATGGAGATATGACTAATCCGGAGTGCTCTTGAAGAGTGTGCATTTTTGTCATGAAACAAGATTTCCCTTGCTTTGTAGTATGAAAAGAAACAATGAAGAATTTCTGGTATTTTGGTTGTGGTGTAGGGGATTTGCGTTTCCTTTGTGTCTTGGCATAGGAAATTAAAATGTGTGCTCTTTGGATGTTGCCGGATCCTTTCCAAAGTGGTTTTAGCGCTTTGGGGTTTGAGTTGTTGTAGGTGGACCAATTGGGTTCATGATTATGGTTGAGCTCACTCAATGATTGTACTATTTATCGTGGTCTATTGAGTGGAAGGTTGTGTATGACTCAATGCAAACCTTCTTGGAGAATTGTGTCGTTTAGATGTTCCTCGGTAGGGTTGATAAAATTATTAATGGACCACTTGGTGGTTGCTAGTGATCGCTTTTCCTTTTGAAGTGTATTGGATCTTTTGTCGTTGGGCAAGAAGCGAGTTGTGTCAACCGCAGAGGAACGTTCGGTCGTTTCTGTTGAGCGAGTATTAAGGATCCTGGATGTAAAGTAGGTTGTTCCTTCTTGTGGTAATCTTAGAGCGGAGCCGTGTGACACCACGGAGTGTCGTAACCTTATTTAAGGTGAATGTTGAGGTCAAAAACTTTATAAAATATGAAATTGGAGGTTGAAACCATATGCTATGAAGTTTAGTCGCGTTTCCGGGCCTCTCCGGGGGAGTTTGGGCCTTGCGGGGGCTAATTTGGGCCTTGAGGGAATTAAATGGGCCGTCACTGGGGGATTTTTGGCCCAGGTGGGGGGGAACCTGCCAACCCCTTTAGGGTTTCCCCCAATGCGCCCCACACCTCCTCCTCCTCGCCCTCATGCGCCCCCACACCTCCTCCTCCTCCCCCATGCGCCTCCATCTCCCCTAGCCGCCCCTCCTTGCGCCCCTCTCCTCCCCATCCCTCTCCACCACCTCTACTCCACCCCCTTGCTGTCCTAGGGTAGTCTCCTCATCCCTGCACCTCGAAGATCCGTCCATTGGTGCGAGGAGCGAGGAGCAAGGAGCGAGGAGCGATCCGGGAGGAGATCTATTGGGTTTTCGTGCGTCGGGCGAAGGTATGGCCATGGGACTCCTTGGGGTTGGGCTAGCTACTGTTCTAAGGATCATTATCAAGTTTTTAGATCAATTAGTGGTGCTGGAATTGAGTAGATTAGACGAAATCTAGAAGTTGTCACGTCCTCTGTTTCGGGCAGCATGAGCAGTCGACCTATGGTTTGAGTTTTCGTCAATTTAGAATCCGAATTTGGTCCGCCTCCTGTTGAAGAAGTTGTAGGTAATTTCAATACTTTTCAGTGGGTATAAAGAACGTGAAATTCCGATCAGCCGTTTGAAAGTTATGGCTGTTTTACCGAGCGTGTTAAAATCTGTGACCTGATTGGAACAGATCTCGGTATTTTGTATATTAAACAACTTTAGAGTCCGAATCAGCTTTTCCATATACCTAGAAAAAGTTATGAAATTTCCTAAGCTATGCGAGGATGTACTCGTTTAATTGATTCGAAGTCTTAGAACCCGAGTTATGCCTTTTGGAAGGCTGCTGTCTCGACGGGACAGAATCTCTATTTTTGGGTTGTGCGAGTAGTTGGCAATATCGGGGTAGATGAGGGTTTGCGTACTGTTTTGTGGACATGATTATGAGTGTGTGGTACCTATGTGCAGGTGGTGTGACCCCGGGAGTGCCCTCTTCATCTCGCCAATCCGTCGCCCGTGGTTGAGGCAAGTGTATTGGAATGGGTAGCGGATGTGGGTTGTTTGATTGATTGAGATTGAAATTTGAATATATGATATGTTCACATGCCATGCTTTAATGTTTGCCATTGATATGATGAATATGTTTATTATGTGATGATGCCATGTGTTAATGTACAAGTTATCCATGATGATGCCTTGTGTTAATGTACAAGTTATCCATGATGATGCCATATGTTAATGTACAAGTTATTCATGATGTTGGCATATTTGCATACATGGCATGTTACATGGCCCGGGCGGTGAGAAAGTCATAACTAGTCCGGGGAAGGTCGGTGAGAAAGTTATGACTATTCCGGAGAGCCAATGAGTAAGTCCTACATCGTGATTCCATTCACCGCAGTGAACGGAAGCGAGGAGTAGGCACCCTCCATCTTCAGGATGGAAGGGGGGAGAGGGTGCACACCGACGGGTGTGTACTCAACCATACCGGTATGAGTTTCCAAGGAGATATGAGCATCGCATCGCATCGCATTGCATACATAATGATGATGATAATGATTTGTGAACATGGATGAGATGATATACATGGTGTGAGTTGTTGTAGCCAGTAATTGTTTATGTTTGTACCATTGCAATATACTTGCTGAGTGATGAACTCACGCTTGTGTTTATGTTGTTTATTTTTAGGTACCATGACACCAGCATATGGGAAGGGGAAATAGCTACACAACTTCACGTAGTCCAGCCACATTTACTATTGTTTAGTCAAGTTTATAATAAGTGCCATGAACTAGGTGTTTGGAATAATTTTTGTGTGCTTATGATCCTTATTTGCTTAGCCATGGTTTATGGAGTGGTTGGCTTTAGTATTATTGTCTTATGTTGATGCTATATTCGTTTATATTGCTGTTTTAGATGCCTTATGTTTTGCTATGAACTGCCTTGTTAATGCTATCGCTTCAATTCATGTTAAAACAAAGGAGATGCTGCCGAAATTTCGGTTTTTAGCATGTGCGCCTTTGCTGTAATTTATGTTTAATTGTGGTATTTAGATGTTGTTTAGTCTATGTTTGGTAGCATTCGGGCATATTAAATGCCGGGGTGTTACAGTTGGTATCAGAGCGGGTTGTAGGTCCTTGGAATGTGTATTTTTAGTGTCATGTTATAGGGTACAACTAAAATGTGATGTGGAATAACTTAGAAACATGGCTTAGGTTTTAACTAAAATATTGTCATAGGATAGCAACATTAAAACTTGCAAAAGTGGTATAACTAATCTAAAACTTGACACACATGGTTGCACAGTAGGAAAAAGGGTATGGGAAATGTTTCCTTACGCTTAAATGTTGTATTTAAGTGTGACACCACGGAGTGTCGAATCCTTATTTACTGAGCATGATGAGGTCAAAAACAATATGAGATGTGGAATTAAGGTTAAAACCATAGGGTATGGAGGTTATTAGCGTTTCTGGGCCGTTTCCGGGAGTTTGGGCCTTTCCGGGGGAGTTTGGGCCTAGGGGAAAGGGTCGTGGGCCTTGGTGGGGAGAAGTTTGAGTCCTTTTGGGGGAAGGAGACCTAGTTGGAGGCCAACCCCAGCCCCTTGTGCCCCCCTGCTATTTGTGCGCCCCACCCCCATGCCCTAGCCGCCACAACTCCATCTCCACCTCCCTTGCTTGCGTGCGCCCCTCCCCATGGCTCCCCATTGCTCCCCATTGCTCCTCCACCCCTCCACCACCTCTCCACCTCCCTTGCTGTCCCTAGGGGAGTTCTCCACCTCGCCAACTCGAAGATCCATCCATTGGAGCGCTCCGCGATGAGGAGATCCGGCGGGATTGGAGCGAGGAAGGAGATCGCGCGAACCGGGAGGAGATCTATTCAGTTTTCGTGCGTTGGGCAAATGTGTGTGACCCCGGGAATGCCTTCTACATCTGGCCAATCCGTCGCCCGTGGTTGTGGCAAGTGTATTGGAATGGGTAGCGGGTTATTCTTTGCTATATCGGTTGTGATTGAAATCTCGTACATGATATGTTCACATGCTATGCTTTAATGATTGCCAATGATATGATGGATATGCTTACTATGTTATGATGCCAATAATGTACGAGTTAAATATGATGTTGGCATATTTGCATACATGGCATGATTACATGGCCCGGGCGGTGAGAAAGTCATAACTAGTCCGGGAAGGTCGGTGAGAAATTTATAACTAATCCGGAGAGCCAAAGAGTAAGTCCTACATCGTGATTCCATTCACCACGGTGAACAAAAGCGAGGAGTAGGCACCCTCCATCTTTGGGATGGAAGGGGGGAGAGGGTGCATACCGACGGGTGTGCACTCAACCATACCGGTATGAGTTTCGAAGGAGATATGTGCATCGCATTGCATTACATTGCATTGCATTATATGAGGATGATATATGAGGATGATTTATGATGATGTCAATGATGTGCTTACCCTATGAATATGAGATGTGTATGACGTTGTATGTAAAAAAGTGGTGATGAAGGTATTGAAATGTATTTTCTTGTTCCATTGCAATATACTTGCTGAGTGATGAACTCACGCTTGTGTTTATGTTGTTTTTCTTAGGTACCATGAAACCGGCATGCGGGAAAAAGGGTTTAGCTACACATCTACACGTAGCTCCACACAAATTAGACAGTGTTATCATTTGGAGTCATGATAATGAAAGTATTGCCATGAAACTTGGAGAATTGCTTAACTGTGTGTTTGGTCTTACTATTTGGTTCGTTTAGCTCATGAAGTGGTTGAATACTTTATCCTGGACTTATATTGTTGCTATGTCACAAGTTATTGCTGTTTTAGATGCTTTCCATTATGATATAACTTGTGATACTTTGTTGTTGCTCCGAATCATGGAAAAACAAAGGAGATGTTGCCGAAATCTCGGGTTTTAGCATTTGTTCCTTTGCTGTAATTTACTTGTAATTGTGGTATTTAGAGGTTGCTTAGTGTATGTTTGGTAGCATTCGGGCATATTAAATGCCGGGGTGTTCCAGTTGGTATCAGAGCCAGGTTGTAGGTCCTTGGAATGTGTATTTTTTGTGTCATGCTATAGGGTACAACTAAAATGTGATGTGGAATAACTTAGAAACATGGCTTAGGTTTCAACTAAAATTTTGTCATAGGATAGCAACATTAAAACTTGCAAAATTGGTATAACTTTATCTAAAATTTGACACACAATGGATGCACAGTAGGAAAGGGTATGGGTATGGTTTCCTTACGCTTAAATGTTGTATTTAAGGTTTGATGTTGAATGCTTCATTTGATAATGCATGTCACGATGTCTATGACATAAATGATTGAATTGTTCTTGTGGTGGTGATAAAGTGGGGTTTTGGTGCCGAAGGGTTTCGGCCACCTCTCTTATTTCATAGTATGGGTGAGGTTTGACAGTGTGGCCGGTTAGCGCCATCACCGAAGAACTATTAACCCCTGTAGGAGAAGAGTGCTTACCCTTTCTGTCGTAGATCGGGTAGTTGACTGGAGTCAAATAGAAGAGTTTGGTGGTGGTTTCCTTCGGATGTTCTTTATCGTTCTGTGGTCGGTCTTGGTTGGTTTTCTTAGTTCTAGTTGATGGAAACCAAAAGAAAAGTGTTTGGTATTGGTTTTTCGCGGATCGTTCCGTATGCGGTGTGTGGTTTGTCTTCCTTGGTTGAAGACGAAGAAGCTGAGTCTAGTGTTGCGCTTCTTTTGGGGGCCTTTCCAGTTTCGATGCTTAGTTTGTTGATTGCTTTATGGGAAGAAGCATTCAATTTATTCCTGTGTTTGTCTTTCTCCGAGGTTAAAGGAGTTATTGCGGTGTTATGCCAGACCTGGCTGTCAGGGCTGAAGTTCTGTGGCTTTGTAGGAGTAAATGGTGTTTGATTTCGTCATTTTACTGGCTTGAGAAATCATCTTTGAAAGCCCATCTTGTTTCGTGAAAGTTTGGGGTTTGAGGTTAAGGTTTTATTTGAAATGGATTACTTGATCGCTTGGTTTCCTTTAAAAAAAATTGTCTTTCAACCATTTTCCTTTATGGGAGTCTTTGAGATTGAAATGTGTTTTGTAGAATTCCTTTTGCATGACTAAGTTTGGGGTTGGTCTCATTGCAATTTTGAGAGTCAAGTTTCTTTATGAATTTGGGATGAGTTTTAAAACTAAAATGTTGCAATCAAAGCAAGTAGTCTTTTGACAAAAGTCGTTTGTCCCTAGTAAGAATTGTTGTTTAGCATGTTGTGTAGCATGTGCCAATGTGGTTTATGAGATGACGTACTGATAAGTTAATTTGTGAGTTGAAACAATTCAATGCGGTTGTTATCTATAGCTTGAGAATAAATAGACTACTAGAGTTGTAGTTTACTTTGTAGCGAGAATGATTAAATGGGTTAATGTACATGCTTAGAATTTGTGGCCTTGCTTTAAAAAGTGCTTATGATCCTTGTTAATGTTAAAAGTTTAAACCTTGATGCATAGTTAAACATTAAGATGATGTAGATCATTATTGTTAAAGAAACCTTGCTGGTTGTTTAAAGATGCTCTAATCTAATGGATTAATAGAGAAATTTAATCGTGTTGACTAGTGACTTTAATTTGGAAGTTGATTAGAGTTGCTTTTTACGTTGTAGCAAACTACTAGTATATTTGGCAGTATGCAGTAGTGTCTCTACAATGCTAGTATTGATATCAACTGAGAAGACATAAGACTTATTGTTAATGATGTTGTTAAGGGCAGTGTTAATGCTAGTATTCAATCTATTTTAAATAGTTTGAGTATGTTGTGTGGTGGTAATTTTGTTATCACCTCTGTATAGGGTAGCTAAAAGTAATGTTGTTGGTTGATGATCATGCCCATTTGTTGTTATTGATGACTAAGTAGTGGTGGTAACTGTTTAGATTACTCGTTGGAGAACCATGGTTAAATAGAGGAAAACTTTATCATGTTGCGATGGAATGAGCATTGGATAATTAACATGATGAATGATTTTATCCTCAATAAAAGTATAACTTAGAGTCTCACTTACGAATTCTTCCCTGTGGAGATAATATTTACATGTTGAAGTCGTTGTTTAACTGAATGAGGTTCGGTTGTCGAGACACGAACATAAAGGTGGTATTTGGATGTTGCCGGATCCTTTCCAAAGTGGTTTTAGCGCTTTGGGGTTTGAGTTGTTGTAGGTGGACCAATTGGGTTCATGACTATGGTTGAGCTCACTCAATGATTGTACTCTTTATCGTGGTCCATTGAGTGGAAGGTTGTGTATGACTCAATGCAAACCTTCTTGGAGAATTGTGTCGTTGAGATGTTCCTCGGTAGGGTTGATTAAATTATTAGTGGACCACTTGGTGGTTGCTAGTGATCGCTTTTCCTTTTGAAGTGTATTGGATCTTTTGTTATTGGGCAAGAAGCGAGTTATGTCAACCGCAGAGGAACGTTCGATCGTTTCTGTTACGCGAGTCTTACGGATCCTGGATATAAAGTAGGTTGTTTGTTCTGGTGGTAATCTTAGAGCATTGTGTCTCTCCTGTTTCGCGTCGTCTTGAGTACAAGGAACCACAGAAGGGAGGTTGGTACCGTGTTTTCTTGAGAATAGCATGAGTTAAAGGGATCGGACACATCAGTGCCAAGGAATGCTTAGAACGAGGAGTATGAGACCATTTCTTTTGTGGTTTGTTTGAGGATTTATCCTATCGCTTGGGTCGTGCTGAGACCATGTGTGAGTGCTTTGTGTTTTAGTGTCGAGTAAAGTTCTTGCAAGAGGTTGATCGTGGGTTAGCGTTAGAGCTGTTGGTCTTCGAACCTAGGCATCCTGTCATCGAGTCTCGATCAGTGTAAATTCCAGTGGTTTTATTTAGAGAAGCGACCTGGCAGTTGAAGTCTCGCGGAGGCGAGCTTTACCCAAAGCTCTTTTCTTCAGGTTTGAACCGCGAAGATTAGATCTCTGTGTGTTGTTGGTTTGGCGTAGTGGCATGTCTTGGATTCGAGGTCGAATCCTATTGAAGGGGGGGGAGAATGTGACACCACGGAGTGTCGGATCCTTATTTATTGAGCTTGATGAGGTCAAAAACAATATGAGATGTGGAATTAAGGTTAAAACCATAGGGTATGGAGGTTATTAGCGTTTCCGGGCCGTTTCCGGGAGTTTGGGCCTTTCAGGGGGAGTTTGGGCCTAGGGGAAAGGGTCGTGGGCCTTGGTGGGGAGGAGTTTGAGTCCTTTTGGGGGAAGGAAACCTGGTTGGAGGCCAACCCCAGCCCCTTGTGCGCCCCCTGCTATTTGTGCGCCCCACCCCCATGCCCTAGCCGCCACAACTCCATCTCCACCTCCCTTGCTTGCGTGCGCCCCTCCCCATGGCTCCCCATTGCTCCTCCACCGCTCCACCACCTCTTCACCTCCCTTGCTGCCCCTAGGGGAGTTATCCACCTCGCCAACTCGAAGATCCATCCATTGGAGCGCTCCGAGATGAGGAGATCCGGCGGGATTGGAGCGAGGAAGGAGATCGCGCGAACCGAGAGGAGATCTATTCAGTTTTCGTGCGTTGGGCAAAGGTGGTGTGACCCCGGGAGTGCCTTCTACATCTCGCTAATCCGTCGCCCGTGGTTGAGGCAAGTGTATTGGAATGGGTAGCGGGTTATTGTTTGCTATATTAGTTGTGATTGAAATCTCGTACATGATATGTTCACATGCTATACTTTAATGATTGCCAATGATATGATGGATATGCTTACTATGTTATGATGCCAATAATGTACGAGTTAAATATGATGTTGGCATATTTGCATACATGGCATGATTACATGGCCCGGGCGGTGAGAAAGTCATAACTAGTCCGGGAAGGTCGGTGAGAAAGTTATGACTAATCCGGAGAGCCAAAGAGTAAGTCCTACATCGTGATTCCATTCACCGCGGTGAACTGAAGCGAGGAGTAGGCATCCTCCATCTTCGGGATGGAAGGGGGGAGAGGGTGCATACCGACGGGTGTGCACTCAACCATACCGGTATGAGTTTCGAAGGAAATATGTGCATCGCATTGCATTATATGAGGATGATATATGAGGATGATTTATGATGATATCAATGATGTGCTTACCCTATGAATATGAGATGTGTATGATGTTGTATGTAAAAAAGTGGTGATGAAGGTATTGAAATGTATTTTCTTGTTCCATTGCAATATACTTGCTGAATGATGAACTCACGCTTGTGTTTATGTTATTTTTCTTAGGTACCATGAAACCGGCATGCAACACCCCAGCTTCTACTAAGCCCAGAATGTCACCAAACATAGACCATAACACATTTAATACCATAATTTAAAGTAAATTACAGCAAGTAATCATTTAGAATAATTGAAAATTTTGACAACATCTCCTTTGTTTTTGCATGAAACTTAACAACATAATCATCATATCAATAAGTAGGATAAACAAGACCTTCACACGCAGCGATAATGATAACCAATCATCAATTAAAACATCAATAGGCATCGCTAGCAAAAGAATAAGCATCAATTTAAATCTAGGAAGATATAACGATTCACTCCATAGCCCCACATGATACACATGGGGGAAACAACCAAACATTAAGACCATAAACTAATGATTATTGCAATGTCTCCAAAACAGGTGAATTAGCTAGATTATGATGCTACGTGGAGGAGTGTAGCTAAATCCCTTTCCCACGCGCCAATTTCATGGTACCTAAAGAAACAAACAACGAAAAACACAAGCGTGAGTTCAAAACTCAGCAAGGTGTAATATAATGAATCGACAAGGATCAAAACAACAAACCATCATACCAGTCTCCACAGTTATACCACAACACATCATACTTGACATTATACACACTCTTTAAAACAACATGATAATCATTTCATGAACACCTCATGAGTACTCTCATCATTAATTCATAAACTTCTTCATTCATGTATATCATTCATGCAATGCAATGCACATGTCTCCTGGAATTCTCATACCGGTATGGTTGAGTGCACACCCGTCGGCATGCACCCTTTTCCCCCTTCCATCCCGAAGATGGAGGGCGCCTATCACTCGCTTCCATTCACCGCGGTGGATGGAATCACGATGTAGGTCTTACTCAAAAGTTTAGCCCCGGACTAGTCATAACAGTTCTCACCGACCCTACCGGAATAGTTATGACTTATCTCACCGGCCGGCCATGAAAATATGCCATGCATGCAAATTGGACAGCAATGTATACACAAATAGAAATATTGCATCTCAACACATGGCATCTCAACATGTAGGACCGTATTCAACCATCGACGGTGCCCATTCACAACATAGCATGTAAATCACTTATCATCATCAAGCATTTTAATCATGGCATGAAGACATCATATCATCGACAATATTTAAAACATGGCATAAGGACATCATATCAATTATAACATGTAGTTCATGGCAAGACAGCATGTTATCTATCCCAAACACTATCAAGCAATTCTAGCAACACGTATAATGTTCAATCCACACAACACACTTGCCTTCAACCAGGCAACGGAGTGACGAGAGGTTGAGGGCACTCAAGGCACACCACCAGCAAACACGTGCCACACACTTAATTCGACTCCTCAAAACAGTACCCACTACACCTAATACGCTAAATACTCCAAAACCCCGAAATCACAGATTTTGCCCCGTTCTGGACAGCGGCTTCGAAAAATCATAACTTGAGTTCTAGAACTCCAAATTGAATAAACGAGTATATACTCGCATAGCTTAGGAAATTTCCCAACTTTTTCTAGTTATAGGTAAAGACTGATTCGGACTCTAATGTTGTTTAATCTAACGTTGAACACGAACTGTCTCAATCTCGTCACAGATTTAACAGCGCTCGGTAAAACAGGCATAACTTCCAAACGGCTGGGCGGAATTTCAATTTCTTTATATGAACTGAAAGATATTGAAATTATCTACAACTTCCTAGAAGTCAGTACGGTCAGATTCGAATTCTAAATTAGTTTAATCTAATATTGAACACAGACTGTCCCAACCTCGACACAGATTGGACAGCGCCCACCAAAACGGCCATAACTTTCAGACCGTAATTCCAAAAATTCTCAAAAAAATACAAAAAATAGTTCTTGACGATACCTACAACTTCTTCAACAGGAGGTTGGCCAAATTCTGAATCTAAAATTGCAAAATCGCACCCCCTAAAACGGACTCCAAATCTGCCCGAAACTGAGTACAATACGAACTCTAGTTCTTTTCAGATCTACTCCATGGCAGCACGTCCTCTTGATCTAACAACTCCAAATCTACCATGAGAACAGCACCTAGACCTTCCCCAAGGTTTCCCCATGGACATACCTTAGTCCGACGAGCAGCGAACACGAAGAATGCCTCTCGATCGCCCGATCTCGCTCCCACGCGTCGTGGCCACCGGTTCTCCTCGTCGCGGATCCTCCTACCGGCGAGGGCAGCACCATGGCGTGGCATGGCAGCGAGGGGGACGTAGCAAGGGCACGTGGTGGAGCAAGGGGAGGCGCAAGGGTGAGGGAGGGGTGGCGGCTAGGGAGGAGGAGGCAATGGGGTGGAGGGGAAACAAGTGGGGGCTAGGGCTAGGGAGGGGACTTGTTTGGGGCGCAGGTAGGGCTAGGGCAGCAGTTTTGCTGTCCTAGACCACCTCCAAAAGGCCCAAATATGTCCCACCTTCGGCCCATATGGACCCCCCAAGGCCCGAACTCCCCCGGAAGGCCCAATTCCCCTCCGGAAAAGGCCCAAAATCCCCCGGAAAGGCCCACACTTGCAGAAACGGCGCAAAAACATGTTACAAGAGTCGTACCTTATGGCCGAGATCGAAAATGACTCATACCGTCATTCCGTAGTATCACATTCTACCCCCCTTAACTGGATTCGACCTCGAATCTTACACGTTAACTCTAAAACAATGTCCACTAGAGACTCATCTTCTTTGCGAACTCAACACACCCACGCAAAGACTCAAACAATAGCAATGACAACTCCATTCTCCAAATCCATCTATTAACAAGAGTGACTTGGCTTAGCTTAACTAAGCACAACTTGACATGATTCCTCATTTACTTCAATCTCTATCATGATTCATAAACTCCGAATGACACAATCACCTTGAAACACATCACTTTTTCATCATAAGTATTAAAACGGTCAACCGAGGTTCCAAACTAGAACCCCCCCAAAAGACCATTTACGCAAAACCCCATCTCTCCCAATTATTTGACCCCTTTTCGCAAGGAATCAAAATTTACTAATGTCATCTTCGCTCATAGCCTACATCAACCATACTTTCCTTTATTTGCCAACCACAATACACTTTTCATTCTATCCTCTCCCAGGCATAACGCACACACAGGGACGTCTAGCTAATACAATGTCCACGACAAAGCATTTTACATCACACTTTCTATAACATTTGCTTCCACCCAACGATACTTTCAACCAAATTCAAACCACGACATCAACAACCTCCATCATCATCCACCCTCATATCACTAATGTCCATCACCTAGCCCAAACTAGGACCGTAACTCACTACCAAATCTCAATTGGCACTTTTCCCAAGAGGATGTCGCCCTCACAAACAATTCACACAAACAACGAAGCCCACGAGTATAGCTCTTAGATTATACTCAACAATAACCCGAGGCCCTTCTTATTCTCGCTCCTATCAATAGTGCAAAAGAAGTACTATTCTTTTGAATCCAAGTAGACCACATACAACAACTCGAATCTCAAAGCGCCACAAATCGCTTTGGAAAGAACCCGATAACATTGAAAGACCACCCTTTTGCTTTTCCTAAGTCAAGCCGCAAAGGAAAACTCAAATCTCCAATCAACGCGATACAATTCGCATCGGGGAGCACTCAAACAAATAGAGACTCCACACAATTCTCTTGTGAAGTTCTCAACAACTAAAGACAACTCGACTCGCCTTCACCACAGCCAAACTTTTCACTTTAACCAAAATCAACATCTTGGAAGAGAACTGCCACAAAAACTCTCGAAGAGAAAGGGAAACTCAAATCCCTTGCATAACAAAACCAAAATACCAGCATTTATCCATTCATTCATTTTCATGCTAGAGAGCAATGAAAAATCTCGATTCATAACACGAATGCGAATTCTACAAGAGCACTCAGGATTAGTCATATGTCTCTATATGACTTTCTCACCGTCCTGGCTCAACAACTCTTTTATGCTTATAAAAACGATGTCATGAATCTTTTTCACCATTTATTCATCATGTAACCACGATAGCCATTAACCATTCACCAAGAGACTTCATTCTCCTTGTCACATGATTGACACCCAACAACATCGATGGTTGCTCAAATTCGCATAAACTACGACGGTGTTAACCGAAAAATACCATATCTCATCACAACCCAACAACCACTGCACGCAATGCGCGCAAAACATCGCATTTTAACCAAAGCCAATAACAGAAGATAGCATCAACTTTCCAATCAAACATCTACGCCTAATAACCGCTACCAATTCTCTTAAAGAGAAAGGAAACACATTCCCAGCAGGGAACATTTTACCAACAAAAACACTTATGAAACAATCATAAGATTCACCTTTTTGAAACGCTCGCAAAAACCACACACGTTTCCCAAATCAATCCAACTCTAGTCACGATAGAATTACAATTTAAGCGCTTAACTCCAGGATTACCAAAGATAAATCAGTTGAACGCTAGAGAGAGCGTCCCACTCCAACGCTTTGGGTGTTAACCCATACTCATAGCATAGACTAAACAGATTAGCCCAAAACGGATGTCATAATCACCCAAATCCCGAGAAGTCCAACACTGTTGCACACAAGCTACAACATCTGCTCTTGATAAAATCACTTTTCACTTGTTCATATAACCACAATTGATTATATTACCAACGAACCGTAGACCATATCTACCGTATGACAACCAACAAGGAGAACCACGTTCTCACAACTCCAAAGACAATTAACTTATCAGTTAATCCAACATAAGACGCATATCAACAACTTCTTTTGGTCTACTAACCATGACGAACCATTATTCATGCAACTTATTATCCCAAGCCTAGCACACATCTCTTTACAATTATTCCGGCGTAATCAACAATTACCACAGGTATAATCCTAAGTCACATATTCCATATCACCGCTCATTCCACCAATAATTAATACTAACCACGCGACACGATCTCCACTAGACATTCCTCATAAATATGGATCCCAGACAGACCTCTGTCAAGAATAATTCAACCTTTCCTACAATCATTCCATATATCCTCATTAATTGATTACACGAATTTTAAGTCATATTGTCGACCCACAATATTAACTGACCCACCAGCTACAATAGGCAGAATTTCACACCATCTTCTTGCTATAACAAGTTCATCAACCGAGACATTCTATGTTAACGAATCTCAAACATCCATTAGATGCCTTTACCCGCATCACTTTGCACACACCACTAATCAACTTTCACTTTGGATCACCTGACGTCTCGTTTAATCATCTCTTATCAACACTATATTTTAGTTTATCTTTAAGCAAACAACAAATTCACTTTAACCGAACCACTAGCTCATATCATCCGAAAACTCTAACTTCTCGTCATACACTTAACTTCTTAAACATTCGCGTGAATCACGCACCCAACTCTTAAGGAAACCATAATTGCTCCAGAAAAGAACAACACCCAAAACACCTTTCCTTCCGGAAAGCTCAACCATAAATCACAAGAGAAGTCAACTCTTAAATTCCCAAATGCCGACACGCAACTACTCCACAACTCTCGAGATCAACAATTTCCACGAAGGAAGATGGTTGCACGAGGAAAAACCAAGCGATTAACCAAAATTTTAGGCCATAACCCCAAACTTCAAACTTTCACGAAACAAACGATTTTTCAAAGATGAATTCCCAAGCAAGTCATCATTGCAATCAAACACCACTTAGGCCCCAACAACAAGATCTGGCACAACACCGCAATAACTCTTTTAAACCTCGAAAAAGACAAACACAAGAATAAATTGAAATCTTTCTCCGTAAAGCAACCGATCAACCACATCCTTTCCGACAAAACCTTGACACCTAAATCCATGCGACTTAGATTTTTCATCGGAACTTCAATAACTTCCTTTCAAGTTGGAGAATGGTAACCCAAGAATCAATCTATAAGTTTTTCTATGAGGCAAACAACAAATCGGGCGTTAAAGCTGACAAGGCGACCAAAAGAGGCGCAACCCGAAATTCTTCTTTTGTCTTCAACCAAAGAAGACAAAACCAAAACCACCAAAAGAACCATCGGTGAGTATCCAAAACCGAACACTTTTTCTTTTATTTCAACCAACCAAAAACTAACCAAAACCGTTCGTCAAAACGGCAAAGAAAATTCGGAGGGTCAATCCACAACTCTACTACTCGACTCCAACCAACTACCCAATCTACGACAGAAAGGATAAGCACTCTCCCAACAGGAGGTTAAAAGTCCATCGATGATGGCACTACCCGGCCACACCGTCAAACCCAACAATACTACAAACAACAGAAGGTGACCGAAACCCCTTTCGGCACCACAACCCACATAATCTCAATTGTATCAACACAATCAATTCTTTCATAAACATAGCAACATATATTACCAAATGTAACATTCAACATCAAAGCTTAAATACAACATTTAAGCGTAAAGCAACGGTACCCATACCCATTCCTCAGGCAACAGAGTGTGTCAAGTTTTAAATTAATTATTCCACTTACACAAGTTTTAATGTTGCTATCCTATGGCAAAGTTTTAAGTAAAACCTAAGCCGTGTTTCTAGGTTATCCCACTTCATATTTTAGTTGAACCTATAATTATGACACTAAATACACATTCCAGGGACCTACAGCCCGCTCTGATACCAACTGTAACACCTCAGCTTCTACTAAGCCCAGAATGTCACCAAACATAGACCATAACACATTTAATACCATAATTTAAAGTAAATTACAGCAAGTAATCATTTAGAATAATTGAAAATTTTGACAGCATCTCCTTTGTTTTTGCATGAAACTTAACAACATAATCATCATATCAATAAGTAGGATAAACAAGACCTTCACACGCAGCGATAATGATAACCAATCATCAATTAAAACATCAATAGGCATCGCTAGCAAAAGAATAAGCATCAATTTAAATCTAGGAAGATATAACGATTCACTCCATAGCCCCACATGATACACATGGGGGAAACAACCAAACATTAAGACCATAAACTAATGATTATTGCAATGTCTCCAAAACAGGTGAATTAGCTAGATTATGATGCTACGTGGAGGAGTGTAGCTAAATCCCTTTCCCGCGCCAATTTCATGGTACCTAAAGAAACAAACAACGAAAAACACAAGCGTGAGTTCAAAACTCAGCAAGGTGTAATATAATGAATCGACAAGGATCAAAACAACAAACCATCATACCAGTCTCCACAGTTATACCACAACACATCATACTTGACATTATACACACTCTTTAAAACAACATGATAATCATTTCATGAACACCTCATGAGTACTCTCATCATTAATTCATAAACTTCTTCATTCATGTATATCATTCATGCAATGCAATGCACATGTCTCCTGGAATTCTCATACCGGTATGGTTGAGTGCACACCCGTCGGCATGCACCCTTTTCCCCCTTCCATCCCGAAGATGGAGGGTGCCTATCACTCGCTTCCATTCACCGCGGTGGATGGAATCACGATGTAGGTCTTACTTAAAAGTTTAGCCCCGGACTAGTCATAACAGTTCTCACCGACCCTACCGGAATAGTTATGACTTATCTCACCGGCCGGCCATGAAAATATGCCATGCATGCAAAATGGACAGCAATGTATACACAAATAGAAATATTGCATCTCAACACATGGCATCTCAACATGTAGGACCGTATTCAACCATCGACGGTGCCCATTCACAACATAGCATGTAAATCACTTATCATCATCAAGCATTTTAATCATGGCATGAAGACATCATATCATCGACAATATTTAAAACATGGCATAAGGACATCATATCAATTATAACATGTAGTTCATGGCAAGACAGCATGTTATCTATCCCAAACACTATCAAGCAATTCTAGCAACACGTATAATGTTCAATCCACACAACACACTTGCCTTCAACCGCGGGCAACGGAGTGACGAGAGGTTGAGGGCACTCCCGAAGGCACACCACCAGCAAACACGTGCCACACACTTAATTCGACTCCTCAAAACAGTACCCACTACACCTAATACGCTAAATACTCCAAAACCCCGAAATCACAGATTTTGCCCCGTTCTGGACAGCGGCTTCGAAAAATCATAACTTGAGTTCTAGAACTCCAAATTGAATAAACGAGTACATCCTCGCATAGCTTAGGAAATTTCCCAACTTTTTCTAGTTATAGGTAAAGACTAATTCGGAATCTAATGTTGTTTAATCTAACGTTGAACACGAACTGTCTCAATCTCGTCACAGATTTAACAGCGCTCGGTAAAACAGGCATAACTTCCAAACGGCTGGGCGGAATTTCAATTTCTTTATATGCACTGAAAGATATTGAAATTATATACAACTTCCTAGAAGTCAGTACGGTCAGATTCGAATTCTAAATTAGTTTAATCTAATATTGAACACAGACTGTCCCAACCTCGACACAGATTGGACAGCGCCCACCAAAACGGCCATAACTTTCAGACCGTAATTCCAAAAATTCTCAAAAAAATACACAAAATAGTTCTTGACGATACCTACAACTTCTTCAACAGGAGGTTGGCCAAATTCTGAATCTAAAATTGCAAAATCGCACCCCCTAAAACGGACTCCAAATCTGCCCGAAACTGAGTACAATACGAACTCTAGTTCTTTTCAGATCTACTCCATGGCAGCACGTCCTCTTGATCTAACAACTCCAAATCTACCATGAGAACAGCACCTAGACCTTCCCCAAGGTTTCCCCATGGACATACCTTAGTCCGACGAACGACGAACACGAAGAATGCCTCTCGATCGCCCGATCTCGCTCCCACGCGTCGTGGCCACCGGTTCTCCTCGTCGCGGATCCTCCTACCGGCGAGGGCAGCACCATGGCGTGGCATGGCAGCGAGGGGGACGCAGCAAGAGCACGTGGTGGAGCAAGGGGAGGCGCAAGGGTGAGGGAGGGGTGGCGGCTAGGGAGGAGGAGGCAATGGGGTGGAGGGGAAACAAGTGGGGGCTAGGGCTAGGGAGGGGACTTGTTTGGGGCGCAGGTATGTGACACTACGGAACGGTGAGACATTATAAAATATGATATTTGGGAGTGAAACTTTGCGGCATGAGATTAAACCATATTTTCTTTGTCGTTTTGGGTCGTTTCCGGGAGGTTCGAGTTGTTTTCTGGGTGATCGGGCCGTGGGGGAAAGCAATTGGGCCGAAGGTGGAATGAATTGGGCCCATGAGGGAGAGCTTTAGGGCAACACACCCTGCTGCCCTGCCCTGTTGGTGCGCCCCTCCCCTTGCCCCCCAAGCCGCCACCCCTCTCCCCATCTCCTCCTCCCTCTAGTTCTCCTCCTCCTCCTCCACACCCCCCAAGCCGCACCACCCCTTCCTCCTTGCACCCCCAAGGAAGCCTCCTCACTGCCACAACTCGCCTCGCTGCTGCCCTTGCCGTGGAGGAACTCCGCGACGAGTGGATTGGACGGGATCGGCGTGTGCGAGGAAAACCGGGGGAAGAACGCGAAGATTCGGCCGTCGATTCGTGATTCTCCAAGAAGGTAATGGGGGGATCTTGTGGGGTAGATCTTTTGCTGCTGTAGAGGGTGTTTACCATGTTTTTAGATCAAGGGAGGTGCTGCCATGGGGTAGGATTGGTGAAATCTAGAGTTGTATTCACGTTCTGGTTCGGGCAGTTTGGGAACCCGAGTTAGGGCAGGCGTTTTCGCAATTTTAGAGTCTGAATCTGGACGACCGCCTGTTGAGGAAGTTGTAGGTATCGTCGAGACCTATTTTGTGTATTTTTTTGAGAATTTTTAGAGTTACGGTCTGGAAGTTATGTCCGTTTTACCGAGCGCTGTCCAATCTGTGACGAGGTTGGGACAGTCTGTGTTCAACATTAGATTAAACAATTTTAGAGGCCGATTTGGCTTTTCCCCATACTTAGAAAAATCTAGGAAATTTCCTAAGCTTCGCGATGGTGTACTCGTTTAATCAATTTGGAGTCCTAGAACAGAAGTTATGCTCATTGGAAGGCTGCTGTCCCGAAGGGACAGATTTGCTGTTTTCTGATTTTAGGAGTTGTAAGCGAAGTCGGGTTAGTGGGATGTATGTGTACTGTTTTTTGGGCTTGATTTGAGTGTGTGGCACGTGTTTGCAGGTGGTGTGCCTCGAGTGCCCTCAACCTCTCGTCACTCCGTTGCCCGCGATTGAAGGCAAGTGTGTTGTGTGGATTGTATGCTATATGTGTTGCTAGTTGTGCTTCATAGTATTTGGAATAGATAACATGTTGTCTTGCCATGAATTACATGTATTGCTTGATATGAAGCCATTATGCCATGATTTAAATGTACTTATTGTTGATAAGTGGATTACATGCCATGTGATGATATGCAATACTCCTATATATGTGTACATTGTTGTCCATTTTGCATACATGGCATATTTTCATGGCCGACCGGTGAGATAAGTCATAACTATTCCGGGAGGGTCGGTGAGAACCGTTATGACTAGTCCGGGGCTATTCTTGAGTAAGACCTACATCGTGATTCCATTCACCGTGGTGAATGGAAGCGAGTGATAGGCACCCTCCATCTTCGGGATGGAAGGGGGAAAATGGTGCATGCCGACGGGTGTGCACTCCACCATACCGGTATGAGTTTCCAAGGAGACATGTGCATTGCATTGCATTAATGAAATATGTATATGCTGATGTTTATGAGATGACGATGTGAATACTTATGAGTTGCTCACGAGATGAGTACATGGATGCTTAAAAGGTGTTTGGAATGCTAACTATGTTGTGTTATGATGTGCTTTTGGAGATTGGTGATGATGGTTTGTTGACTTGATCTTTGTTTTTCCATTACAATACACTTTGCTGAGTTTTGAACTCACGCTTGTGTTTTATGTTGTTTTTAGGTACCTTGAGATCGGCATGAGGGAAAAGGGGAATAGTCACACATCTCCACGTAGTTCACGCAATTGATTCCACAATGGAATCATTTGGAGTCATGACAATAAATTTAATGTGATACAATTGATGTTTATGGTTTAGATGTGTGCTAGAATTGCCGTATTCGTTTCATTTGGCTAATGATGACCTTGTGATGCTTAAAGTGGACTCATATTGCTTCCGTGTCACTTATTATTGCTGTTTTAGATGTTTCATATTATGTCATATTCTGCCATGCTATTATGGTTGCTCGAGATCATGATTAAACAAAGGAGATGCTGCCGAAATTTTTGGTTCTAGCAATTGTTCCTTTGCTGTAATTTTCTTTTATTTGTAGTTTTTAGATGATACGTAATCTATGTTTGGTAGCATTCAAGCGTATTAGATGCCGGGGTGTTACAAGGTAGGGCTAGGGCAGCAGTTTTGCTGTCCTAGACCACCTCCAAAAGGCCCAAATATGTCCCACCTTCGGCCCATATGGACCCCCCAAGGCCCGAACTCCCCCGGAAGGCCCAATTCCTCTCCGGAAAGGCCCAAAATCCCCCGGAAAGGCCCACACTTGCAGAAACGGCGCAAAAACATGTTACAAGAGTCGTACCTTATGGCCGAGATCGAAAATGACTCATACCGTCATTCCGTAGTATCACATTCTACCCCCCTTAACTGGATTCGACCTCGAATCTTACACGTTAACTTTAAAACAATGTCCACTAGAGACTCATCTTCTTTGCGAACTCAACACACCCACGCAAAGACTCAAACAATAGCAATGACAACTCCATTCTCCAAATCCATCTATTAACAAGAGTGACTTGGCTTAGCTTAACTAAGCACAACTTGACATGATTCCTCATTTACTTCAATCTCTATCATGATTCATAAACTCCGAATGACACAATCACCTTGAAACACATCACTTTTTCATCATAAGTATTAAAACGGTCAACCGAGGTTCCAAACTAGAACCCCCCCAAAAAGACCATTTACGCAAAACCCCATCTCTCCCAATTATTTGACCCCTTTTCGCAAGGAATCAAAATTTACTAATGTCATCTTCGCTCATAGCCTACATCAACCATACTTTCCTTTCGACTGCCAACCATAATACACTTTTCATTCTATCCTCTCCCAGGCATAACGCACACACAGGGACGTCTAGCTAATACAATGTCCACGACAAAGCATTTTACATCACACTTTCTATAACATTTGCTTCCACCCAACGATACTTTCAACCAAATTCAAACCACGACATCAACAACCTCCATCATCATCCACCCTCATATCACTAATGTCCAGCACCTAGCCCAAACTAGGACCGTAACTCACTACCAAATCTCAATTGGCACTTTTCCCAAGAGGATGTCGCCCTCACAAACAATTCACACAAACAACGAAGCCCACGAGTATAGCTCTTAGATTATACTCAACAATAACCCGAGGCCCTTCTTATTCTCGCTCCTATCAATAGTGCAAAAGAAGTACTATTCTTTTGAATCCAAGTAGACCACATACAACAACTCGAATCTCAAAGCGCCACAAATCGCTTTGGAAAGAACCCGATAACATTGAAAGACCACCCTTTTGCTTTTCCTAAGTCAAGCCGCAAAGGAAAACTCAAATCTCCAATCAACGCGATACAATTCGCAGCGGGAGCACTCAAACAAATAGAGACTCCACACAATTCTCTTGTGAAGTTCTCAACAACTAAAGACAACTCGACTCGCCTTCACCACAGCCAAACTTTTCACTTTAACCAAAATCAACATCTTGGAAGAGAACTGCCACAAAAACTCTCGAAGAGAAAGGGAAACTCAAATCCCTTGCATAACAAAACCAAAATACCAGCATTTATCCATTCATTCATTTTCATGCTAGAGAGCAATGAAAAATCTCGATTCATAACACTAATGCGAATTCTACAAGAGCACTCAGGATTAGTCATATGTCTCTATATGACTTTCTCACCGTCCTGGCTCAACAACTCTTTTATGCTTATAAAAACGATGTCATGAATCTTTTTCACCATTTATTCATCATGTAACCACGATAGCCATTAACCATTCACCAAGAGACTTCATTCTCCTTGTCACATGATTGACACCCAACAACATCGATGGTTGCTCAAATTCGCATAAACTACGACGGCGTTAACCGAAAAATACCATATCTCATCACAACCCAACAACCACTTGCATAATGCGCGCATAAAACATCGCATTTTAACCAAAGCCAATAATGAAGATAGCATCAACTCTCCACTCAAACATCTACGCCTAATAACCGCTACCAAGTCTCTTAAAGAGAAAGGAAACACATTCCCAGCAGGGAACATTTTACCAACAAAAACACTTATGAAACAATCATAAGATTCACCTTTTTGAAACGCTCGCAAAAACCACACACGTTTCCCAAATCAATCCAACTCTAGTCACGATAGAATTACAATTTAAGCGCTTAACTCCAGGATTACCAAAGATAAATCAGTTGAACGCTAGAGAGAGCGTCCCACTCCAACGCTTTGGGTGTTAACCCATACTCATAGCATAGACTAAACAGATTAGCCCAAAACGGATGTCATAATCACCCAAATCCCGAGAAGTCCAACATCATTGCACACAAGCTACAACATCTGCTCTTGATAAAATCACTTTTCACTGTTCATATAACCACAATTGATTATATTACCAACGAACCGTAGACCATATCTACCGTATGACAACCAACAAGGAGAACCACGTTCTCACAACTCCAGCACAATTAACTTATCAGTTAATCCAACATAAGACGCATATCAACAACTTCTTTTGGTCTACTAACCATGACGAACCATTATTCATGCAACTTATTATCCCAAGCCTAGCACACATCTCTTTACAATTATTCCGGCGTAATCAACAATTACCCTGGGTATAATCCCTAAGTCACATATTCCATATCACCAGTTCATTCCACCAATAATTAATACTAACCACGCGACACGATCTCCACTAGACATTCCTCATAAATATGGATCCCAAACAGACCTCTGTCAAGAATAATTCAACCTTTCCTACAATCATTCCATATATCCTCATTAATTGATTACACGAATTTTAAGTCATATTGTCGACCCACAATATTAACTGACCCACCAGCTACAATAGGCAGAATTTCACACCATCTTCTTGCTATAACAAGTTCATCAACCGAGACATTCTATGTTAACGAATCTCAAACATCCATTAGATGCATTTACCCTCATCACTTTGCACACACCACTAATCAACTTTCACTTTGGATCACCTGACGTCTCGTTTAATCATCTCTTATCAGCACTATATTTTAGTTTATCTTTAAGCAAACAACAAATTCACTTTAACCGAACCACTAGCTCATATCATCCGAAAACTCTAACTTCTCGTCATACACTTAACTTCTTAAACATTCGCGTGAATCACGCACCCAACTCTTAAGGAAACCATAATTGCTCCAGAAAAGAACAACACCCAAAACACCTTTCCTTAGGAAAGCTCAACCATAAATCACAAGAGAAGTCAACTCTTAAATTCCCAAATGCCGACACGCAACTACTCCACAACTCTCGAGATCAACAACTTCCACGAAGGAAGATGGTTGCACGAGGAAAAACCAAGCGATTAACCAAAATTTTAGGCCATAACCCCAAACTTCAAACTTTCACGAAACAAACGATTTTTCAAAGATGAATTCCCAAGCAAGTCATCATTGCAATCAAACACCACTTAGGCCCCAACAACAAGATCTGGCACAACACCGCAATAACTCTTTTAAACCTCGAAAAAGACAAACACAAGAATAAATTGAAATCTTTCTCCGTAAAGCAACCGATCAACCACATCCTTTCCGACAAAACCTTGACACCTAAATCCATGCGACTTAGATTTTTCATCTGAACTTCAATAACTTCCTTTCAAGTTGGATAATGGTAACCCAAGAATCAATCTATAAGTTTTTCTATGAGGCAAACAACAAATCGGGCGTTAAAGCTGACAAGGCGACCAAAAGAGGCGCAACCCGAAATTCTTCTTTTGTCTTCAACCAAAGAAGACAAAACCAAAACCACCAAAAGAACCATCGGTGAGTATCCAAAACCGAACACTTTTTCTTTTATTTCAACCAACCAAAAACCAACCAAAACCGTTCGTCAAAACGGCAAAGAAAATTCGGAGGGTCAATCCACAACTCTACTACTCGACTCCAACCAACTACCCAATCTACGACAGAAAGGATAAGCACTCTCCCAACAGGAGGTTAAAAGTCCATCGGTGATGGCACTACCCGGCCACACCGTCAAACCCAACAATACTACAAACAACAGAAGGTGACCGAAACCCCTTTCGGCACCACAACCCACATAATCTCAATTGTATCAACACAATCAATTCTTTCATAAACATAGCAACATATATTACCAAATGTAACATTCAACATCAAAGCTTAAATACAACATTTAAGCGTAAAGCAACAGTACCCATACCCATTCCTCTTGTACAGAGTGTGTCAAGTTTTAAATTAATTATTCCACTTACACAAGTTTTAATGTTGCTATCCTATGGCAAAGTTTTAAGTAAAACCTAAGCCGTGTTTCTAGGTTATCCCACTTCATATTTTAGTTGAACCTATAATTATGACACTAAATACACATTCCAGGGACCTACAAACCGCTCGATACCAATCAGTAACACCCAGCTTCTACTAAGCCCGAGAATGTAAACAAACATAGACCATAACACATTTAATACCATAATTTAAAGTAAATTACAGCAAGTAATCATTTAGAATAATTGAAAATTTTGACAGCATCTCCTTTGTTTTTGCATGAAACTTAACAACATAATCATCATATCAATAAGTAGGATAAACAAGACCTTCACACGCAGCGATAATGATAACCAATCATCAATTAAAACATCAATAGGCATCGCTAGCAAAAGAATAAGCATCAATTTAAATCTAGGAAGATATAACGATTCACTCCATAGCCCCACATGATACACATGGGGGAACAACCAAACATTAAGACCATAAACTAATGATTATTGCAATGTCTCCAAAACAGGTGAATTAGCTAGATTATGATGCTACGTGGAGGAGTGTAGCTAAATCCCTTTCCCGCGCGCCGATTTCATGGTACCTAAAGAAACAAACAACGAAAAAACACAAGCGTGAGTTCAAAACTCAGCAAGGGGTAATATAATGAATCGACAAGGATCAAAACAACAAACCATCATACCAGTCTCCACAGTTATACCACAACACATCATACTTGACATTATATACACTCTTTAAAACAACATGATAATCATTTCATGAACACCTCATGAGTACTCTCATCATTAATTCATAAACTTCTTCATTCATGTATATCATTCATGCAATGCAATGCACATGTCTCCTGGAATTCTCATACCGGTATGGTTGAGTGCACACCCGTCGGCATGCACCCTTTTCCCCCTTCCATCCCGAAGATGGAGGGTGCCTATCACTCGCTTCCATTCACCGCGGTGGATGGAATCACGATGTAGGTCTTACTCAAAAGTTTAGCCCCGGACTAGTCATAACAGTTCTCACCGACCCTACCGGAATAGTTATGACTTATCTCACCGGCCGGCCATGAAAATATGCCATGCATGCAAAATGGACAGCAATGTATACACAAATAGAAATATTGCATCTCAACACATGGCATCTCAACATGTAGGACCGTATTCAACCATCGACGGTGCCCATTCACAACATAGCATGTAAATCACTTATCATCATCAAGCATTTTAATCATGGCATCAAGACATCATATCATCGACAATATTTAAAACATGGCATAAGGACATCATATCAATTATAACATGTAGTTCATGGCAAGACATCATGTTATCTATCCCAAATACTATCAAGCAATTCTAGCAACACGTATAATGTTCAATCCACACAACACACTTGCCTTCAACCGCGGGCAACGGAGTGACGAGAGGTTGAGGGCACTCCCGAAGGCACACCACCAGCAAACACGTGCCACACACTTAATTCGACTCCTCAAAACAGTACCCACTACACCTAATACGCTAAATACTCCAAAACCCCGAAATCACAGATTTTGCCCCGTTCTGGACAGCGGCTTCGAAAAATCATAACTTGAGTTCTAGAACTCCAAATTGAATAAACGAGTACATCCTCGCATAGCTTAGGAAATTTCCCAACTTTTTCTAGTTATAGGTAAAGACTGATTCGGAATCTAATGATGTTTAATCTAACGTTGAACACGAACTGTCTCAATCTCGTCACAGATTTAACAGCGCTCGGTAAAACAGGCATAACTTCCAAACGCTGGGCGGAATTTCAATTTCTTTATATTCACTGAAAGATATTGAAATTATCTACAACTTTTTAGAAGTCCTTACGGTCAGATTCGAAATCTAAATTAGTTTAATCTAATGTTGAACACAGACTGTCCCAACATCGACACAGATTGGACAGCGCCCACCAAAACGGCCATAACTTTCAGACCGTAACTCCAAAAATTCTCAAAAAAATACACAAAATAGTTCTTGACGATACCTACAACTTCTTCAACATGAGGTTGGCCAAATTCCGAATCTAAAATTGCGAAATCGCACCCCCTAAAACGGACTCCAAATCTGCCCGAAACTGAGTACAATACGAACTCTAGTTCTTTTCAGATCTAATCCATGGCAGCACGTCCTCTTGATCTAACAACTCTAAATCTACCATGAGAACAGCACCTAGACCTTCCCCAAGGTTTCCCCATGGACATACCTTAGTCCGACGAACGACGAACACGAAGAATGCCTCTCGATCGCCCGATCTCGCTCCCACGCGTCGTGGCCACCGGTTCTCCTCGTCGCGGATCCTCTTACCGGCTAGGGCAGCACCATGGCGTGGCATGGCAGCGAGGGGGACGCAGCAAGGGCACGTGGTGGAGCAAGGGGAGGCGCAAGGGTGAGGGAGGGGTGGCGGCTAGGGAGGAGGAGGCAATGGGGTGGAGGGGAAACAAGTGGGGGCTAGGGCTAGGGAGGGGACTTGTTTGGGGCGCAGGTAGGGCTAGGGTAGCAGTTTTGCTGTCCTAGACCACCTCCAAAAGGCCCAAATATGTCCCACCTTCGGCCCATATGGACTCCCCAAGGCCCGAACTCCCCCGGAAGGCCCAATTCCCCTCCGGAAAGGCCCAAAATCCCCCGGAAAGGCCCACACTTGCAGAAACGACGCAAAAACATGTTACAAGAATCGTACCTTATGGCCGAGATCGAAAATGACTCATACCGTCATTCCGTAGTATCACACGGCATGCGGGAAAAAGGGTTTAGCTACACATCTACACGTAGCTCCACACAAATTAGACAGTGTTATCATTTGGAGTCATGATAATGAAAGTATTGCCATGAAACTTGGAGAATTGCTTAACTGTGTGTTCGGTCTTACTATTTGGTTCGTTTAGCTCATGAAGTGGTTGAATACTTTATCCTGGACTTATATTGTTGCTATGTCACATGTTATTGCTGTTTTAGATGCTTTCCATTATGATATAACTTGTGATACTTTGTTGTTGCTCCGAATCATGGAAAAACAAAGGAGATGCTGCCGAAATCTCGGGTTTTAGCATTTGTTCCTTTGCTGTAATTTAGTTGTAATTGTGGTATTTAGAGGTTGCTTAGTCTATGTTTGGTAGCATTCAGGCATATTAAATGCCAGGGTGTTACATTAAGTTTTGATGTTGAATGCTTCATTTGATAATGCATGTTGCTATGTCAATGAGATAAATTCTTGAATTGTTCTTGTTGTTGTGATAGAGTGGGGTTGTGGTGCCGAAGGGTTTCGGTCAACTCTTTTTGTTCATAGTAAGGGTGAGGTTTGACAGTGTGGCCGGTTAGCGCCATCACCGAAGAACTATTAACCCCTGTAGGAGAAGAGTGCTTACCCTTTCTGTCGTAGATCGGGTAGTTGACTGGAGTCAAATAGAAGAATTTGGTGGTGGATTCCTTCGGATTTTCTTTATCGTTTTGTGGTCGGTCTTGGTTGGTTTTCTTGGTTTTAGTTGATTGAAACCAAAAGAAAAAAAATGTGTTTGGTATTGGATTTCCGCGGATCGTTCCGTATGTGGTGTGTGGTTTTGTCTTCCTTGGTTGAAGACAAAGAAGTAGAGTCTAGTGTTGCGCTTCTTTTGATGCTTAGTTTGTTGATTGCTTTATGGGGAAGAATCATTCAATTTATTCCTGTGTTTGTCTTTCTCTGAGGTTAAAAGAGTTATTGTGGCATTATGCCATACCTAGTTGTCAGGGCTAAAGTTCTCTGGCTTTGTAGGAGTAAGTGGTGTTTGATTTCGTCATTTTTCTGGTTTGAGAAATCATCTTTGAAAACCCTTCTTGTTTCGTGAAAGTTTGGGGTTTGGTGTTAAGGTTTTATTTGAAAAGGATTACTAAATCGGTTGGTTCCCTTTTAAGAAAATTGTCTTTCAACCATTTTCCTCTATGGGAGTCCTTGAGATTGAAAAGTGTTTTGGAGAATTCCTTTTTACATGACCAAGTTTGGGTTTGTCTCATTGCAATTTTGAGAGTGAAGTTTCCTTATGAATTTGGGATGAGCTTTAAAACTAAAATGCTGCAAACAAAGTAAGTAGTGTTTTGACTGAAATCGTTTGTCAATAGTGAGAATGGCTGTTTAGCATGTTATGTAGTATGTACCAATGTGGTTTATGGAATGATGTATTGTTAAGTTAAATTACGAGTTGAATCAATTAAATGTCCCTTAGCTTAAGATTAGGTGAACCTCTAGTGATGTAGAGTACCCCATAGTGGGAATGATTAAATGTGTTAATGTACATGCTTAGAATCTGTTGCTTTGCTTTAAAAGTGCTTATGACCCCCGATTATTTGCTTATTTGCTTAGTGATTGTTGCCAATTTTTGGTTTTGGCTTATTTGCTTAGTTTATGCTATGGGTATGGTTTTACACCCAAAGTCTTTGAGTGGATCGCGCCCCTTCGCGTTCGCACCGAGTTACCTTTGGAATAAATGGTTAAAAGGAAGCAGACGGTCATAGTGGGTTGTGTTGAAAATTCTTGAGATTTAATTTGTAACTCTTTCAGTTAGAGTTGGAGTTATTTGAAAAAAAAAGCGGTGTGGTGTTTGCAAGCGCTTCAAAGGGTGGATTTCAGGAATGTTTCCTAAGTGATTTTGTTAGTGAAGTGTTCCTCTTTTGGAAATGAGTTTCCTTTTCTCTTTGAGAAAATTTGTGGCGGTTGTATGTGCAGATGTTTAACTTTGGAGCCGATGTCCTTTTCCAAATGTTGATTGTGGTTAAAGTGCGAGGTTTTGCAAGTTTAGTTTTCAATTGACGTGGCTTCCTACACGGTGTGGTGTTCCTATTAATGGTGTGGCCGTCATAGTTTATATGAATTTCGCAGCCATCGATGTTAATTGTGTTTCAATCATGTGATACCGAGGAAGAAGTCTTTTGGTGGATGACTATTCGGTGTTGTTGTTACATGAAGAATGAATGGTGAAAAGGAAGCATGACATTGTTTATAGATGTTTAATGATGAAAGAGTCGATGAGCCAGGTCGGTGAGAAAGTCATATATGGATATATGACTAATCCGGAGTGCTCTTGAAAAGTGTGCATGCATGTCATAAATCGAGACTTCTATTTCTTTCTGGTATGTTGGTTGTGGTGTAGGAGATTTGTATTTCCTTTGCATCTTAGCTTAGGAAAAATAAGATGAGTACTCTTTGGTTTTTGCCGAATTCTTTCCAAAGTGGCTTTTAGCGCTTTGGAGTTCGAGTTGTTGTATGTGGATCATTTTGGGTTCATGGGTTTCGGTTGAGCTTACTCGATGATTGTACTCTTTGTTGTGGTCCTTTGAGTGGAAGGTTGTGTATGACTCAATGCAAACCTTCTTAGAGAATTGTGTCGTTGAGGCGTTCCTCAGTAGGGTTGATCCAATGATTAGTGGACCACTTGGTGGTTGCTAGTAATTGCTTTCTGTTTTTTAAGAGTATTGGATCTTTTGTCGCCGATCTTAGAGTGTTGTGTCTCACTTGGTTTGCGTCGTCTTGAAAACGACGAACCACAGTTGAGAGGTTGAGACGTGAATCACTTTTGTGCGTGGGAGCGGAAGATGGATCTAGAAGTTGGTACCATGTCCTTCTGGAGAGTGGCTTTGGTTAAAGGGATCGGGCACTTCAGTGCCAAGGAATGCTTGGAATGAGGAGTTTGATATCATTTTATTTCGTGGTCTGTTTGGGATTTTATCCTATCGCTTGGGTCATGTCGAGGCCTTGTTTGAGTGCTTTGTGTTTCAATGTTGAGTAAAGTTCTCGCAAGTTTTGATTGCGAGTTATCATTAGAGCCGTTGGTCTTCGAACCTAGGCGTCCTGTCATCGAGTCTCGATCAGTGTAAATTCCAGTGGTCTTATTTAGAGAAGCGACTTGGGAGTGGAAGTCTCGTGGGGGCGAGCTTTACGCAAAACTCTTTTCTTCAGGTTTGAACCGTGAAGATTAGACCTTTGAGTGTTGTTGGTTTGGCGTAGTGGCATGTCTTCGATTCGAGGTCGAATCCTGTTGAAGGGGGGGGAGAATGTGACACCACGGAGTGTCGTAACCTTATTTAAGGTGAATGTTAAGGTCAAAACATTATGAAATATGAAATTGGAGGTTGAAACCATACGCTATGAAGTTTAATCGCGTTTCCGGGCCTCTCCGGGGTAGTTTGGGCCTTGCGGGAGCTAGTTTTGGCCTTAAGGGAATTAAATGGGCCGTCAGTGGGGGCTTTTTGGCCCAGGTGGGGGGAAACCTGCCAACCCCTTTAGGGTTTCCCCCCATGCGCCCCACACCTCCTCCTCCTCTCCCTCATGCGCCCCCACACCTCCTCCTCCTCCCCCATGCGCCTCCATCTCCCCTAGCCGCCCCTCCTTGCGCCCCTCTCCTCCCCATCCCTCTCCACCACCTATCCTCCATCTTCAGGATGGAAGGGGGGAGAGGGTGCACACCGACGGGTGTGTACTCAACCATACCGGTATGAGTTTCCAAGGAGATATGAGCATCGCATCGCATCGCATTGCATACATAATGATGATGATAATGATTTGTGAACATGGATGAGATGATATACATGGTGTGAGTTGTTGTAGCCATGTAATTGTTTATGTTTGTACCATTGCAATATACTTGCTGAGTGATGAACTCACGCTTGTGTTTATGTTGTTTATTTTTAGGTACCATGACACCGGCATATGGGAAGGGGAAATAGCTACAAAACTTCACGTAGTCCAGCCACATTTACTATTGTTTAGTCAAGTTCATAATAAGTGCCATGAACTAGATGTTTGGAATAATTTTTGTGTGCTTATGATCCTTATTTGCTTAGCCATAGTTTATGGAGTGGTTGGCTGTGACACTACGGTATGGTGTGACATTATAGAATGTGAAATTAGAGAATAAAACCTTTCGGCTTGAGGTTTACTCGCGTTTTTGGGCCGTTTGAAGTGATGTGTCACCACGGAGTGTCGTAACCTTTTAAATGGTGCATGTTAAGGTCAAAAACTTTATGAAATATGGTATGGCAGGTTAAAACCATAAGGTATGGAGGTTAATAACGTTTTCGGGCCGTTTCCGGGCCATTTTCGGGGTTTTGGGCCTTCCCGGGGGAGTTTGGGCCTTAAGTGGGCTTTGGTGGGATGGAGTAGGTCTCCGTAACGGACTAGGATTGGGTGTGGGGGCTGGTAAAAGGGCTCCCCACCAGCCCTTGGACGTTCACCCCTGCCCCTTGTGCGCCCTTCCCCCCACTTGCCCTTTTCCTACCCGCCTCCCTCCTCCCTTGGCCGTGCGCCTCCCCCTCCCTTTGCCCCATTGCTCCCCAACTCTCCACCACCTCTCCTCCACCCCCTTGCTGCCCTAGGGTGGTCTCCACACCTCTGCACCTTGTGGATCCATCCGTTGGAGCGAGGAGCGAGGAGCGTGGAGCGAGGAGCGATCCGCGAGGAGATCTATTGGAGATTCGTTCGTTGGGCAAAGGTATGATCATGGGGATCCTTGGGTTTGATCTAGGTACTGTTCTTAGGGTGTTTATGAAGTTTTTAGATCAATTGGTTGTGCTGGGTTGGAGTTCTATGGGTTAGATCTAGACGTTGCCACGTTTCTGTTTTCGGGCAGATTGAGCAGTCGGGCTAGGGTTCGAGTTTTCATCGATTTAGAATCCGAATCTGTTCGTACGGACTTAAAGAAGTTGTAGATAATTTAATTATCTTTCCGTGGACATAAAGCACGTTAAAATCCGATCAGCCGTTTGAAAGTTATGGCCGTTTTACCGAGCGTGTTAAAATCTGTGACGCGATTGGAATAGATCGTAGTAATCTGTAGATTAAACAATTTTAGAGTCCGAATCAGTCTTTCCGTATAACTAGAAAAAGGTAGGAAATTTCCTAAGCTTCGCGACGGTGTACTCGTTTAATCGATTTGGAGTCCCAGAACTCAAGTTATGGCCTTTGCAAGGCTGCTGTCCCGCCGGGACAGAACCTCTGTTTTTAGGTTTGCAAGTAGTGGGCAATGTCGGGTTAGATGGGGATTTGTGTACTGTTTTGCGGGCATTATTGTGAGTGTGTGATGCCGATGTGCAGGTGGTGTGACACCGGGAGTGCCCTCTACGTCCCACAAATCCGTCGCCCACGGTTGAGGCAAGTGTGTTGTAATGTATAGCGGATTGTAGGTTGTTTGTTGATATTGGGTGAAAGATTGAACACTTGCTATGCTCACTTGCCATGCTTGCTGTTTTCCAATGAAATATTGAGTATGATTATCATGGTTCGATGCCATGTGTTTATATTTATCATGATGAGTTGCCATATGTTTATGTACATGTGAAATATGATAATTGGCATAGTTGCATGCATGACATGTTACATGGCCCGGGCAGTGAGAAAGTCATTAACTAATCCGGGAAGGTCGGTGAGAAAGTTATGACTAATCCGGAGAGCCATTAGAGTAAGTCCTACATCGTGATTCCATCTACCGTGGGTTGTGGAAGCGAGGTGTAGGCACCCTCCATCTTCGGGATGGAAGGGGGGAGAGGGTGCACACCGACGGGTGTGTACTCAACCATACCGGTATGAGTTTCCATGGAGATATGAGCATAACATTGCATTGCATTGCATTGCAACACATTTTTTTTAATGATGATGATGTTGTTATGTGCTCAAGTATGAGATGTTATATGTGATGTGAGGTATTATTGTCTTGTAAATGATCTTGTTGTCCATTACAATATGCTTGCTGAGTTTTCGAACTCACGCTTGTGTTTTATGTTGTTTTTAGGTACTTTGAGATCGGCATGTGGGAAAAAAGGGATCTAGCTACACTTCTACATGTAGCTCCACCATCATAGTCCATAATTAATCACTTGGAGACATGATATTAAGAGTTGTGCCCTAAACTTAATGTATGGTTTAATCTAGCATGCTTGTGAATCCTTATTTGCTTCGTTATAGTTTATGAAGTGGTTAAGCGTGGTATTATTGGCGTAACTTGATGTTATGTCCATTTATGTTGTTGTTTTAGATGTCGTGTGCTATGATATATATATATCTTGCCATGATATTGAGATTGTGTTAATTCATGGAAAAACAAAGGAGATGCTGCCGAAATATCGGTTTTTAGCATATGAACCTTTGCTGGAATTTATGTTTAATTGTGGTACTTAGATGTTGCTTAGCTTATGTTTGGTAGCATTCGGGCATATTAAATGCTGGGGTGTTACATTGGCTTTAGTATTATTGTCTTATGTTGATGCTATATTCGTTTATATTGCTGTTTTAGATGCCTTATGTTTTGCTATGAACTGCCTTGTTAATGCTATCGCTTCAATTCATGTTAAAACAAAGGAGATGCTGCCAAAATTTCGGTTTTTAGCATGTGCGCCTTTGCTGTAATTTATGTTTAATTGTGGTATTTAGATGTTGTTTAGTCTATGTTTGGTAGCATTCGGGCATATTAAATGCCGGGGTGTTACACCCCGGTTCCGCGTCGTCTTGAGTACAAGGAACCTCAGAGGGGAGTTTGGTACCGTGTTTTTCTGTGGAGTAGCATTAGTTAAAGGGATCATGCACTTCAGTGCCGAGGAATGCATAGAATGAGGAGTATGAGATTGTTTTCTTTTTTGGGCCGTTTGAGGATTTATCTTATAGCTTGGGGTCGTGCTGAGACCATGTGGTAGTACTTTGTGTTTCAATGTTGAGTAAAGTTCTCGCAAGTTTTGATTGCGAGTTATCGTTGATCTGTTGGTCTTTGAACCTAGGCGTCCTGTCATCGAGTCTCGATCAGTGTAAATTCTAGTGGTTTTATTTAGAGAAGCGACCTGGGAGTTGAAGTCTCGTGGAGGCGAGCTTTGCCCAAAGCTATTTTCTTCAGGTTTGAACCACGAAGATTAGATCTCCGTGTGTTGTTGGGTTGGCGTAGTGGCATGTCTAGGATTCGAGGTCGAATCCTGTTGAAGGGGGGAGAATGTGACACCACGGAGTGTTGTAACCTTATTTATGTGAATGATGAGGTCAAAAACATTATGAAATATGAAATTTAGGTTAAAACCATAAGGTGTGGAGGTTATTAGCGTTTCTGGGAGTTTGGGCCTTTCCGGGGAGTTTTGGGCCTAAGAGAAGGGGTCGTGGGCTTTGGTGGGATGGAGTTTGAGTCCAATTGGGAGTAGGAGTCCTGGTTGGGGGCCTTTCCCCTGCCTCTTTTGCACCCCCACCCCTGCCCCTTGCGCCCCCAAGTGCCCTAGCCGCCTCCACACCTCCCCACCTCCTCCTTGGGCGCCTCCACCTCCCCCAAGCCTCTCCCCTTGCGCCACCACCCTCTCCACCACCTCTCCACATGCCTTGCTGCACCTAGGTGAGTTCTTTACCTCACCACTTCGAAGATCAATCCGTTGGAGCGCTCCGCGATGAGGAGATCCGGCGGGATTGGAGCGAGGAAGGAGATTGCGCGAACCGGGAGAAGATCTATTGGGTTTTCGTGCGTCGGGCGAAGGTATGGCCATGGGACTCCTTGGGGTTGGCCTAGGTACTGTTCTTAGGGTCATTATCATGTTTTTAGATCAATTGGTGGTGCTGGAATTGAGTAGATTGGATGAAATCTAGAAGTTGCCACGTTCTCTGTTTCGGGCAGCATGAGCAGTCGACCTAGGGTTTGGGTTTTCGTCAATTTAGAGTCGGAATTTGGTCGTACGGCTCTTGAAGAAGTTGTAGGTAATTTCAATATCTTTTTGTGGGTATAAAGAACGTCCAATTCCACCCAGGCGTTTGAAAGTTATGGCTGTTTTACCTAGCGTGTTAAAATCTGTGACGTGATTGGAACAGATCACGGTATTTTGTAGATTAAAGAACTTTAGAGTCCGAATCAGCTTTTCCATATACTTAGAAAAAGTTAGGGAATTTCCTAAGCTACGCGAGGATGTACTCGTTTAATTGATTCGGAGTCTTAGAACCCGAGTTATGCCTTTTGGAAGGCTGCTGTCCCGACGGGACAGAACCTCTTTTTTGGGTTTGTATACTATTTTGTGGAGATGATTGTGAGTGTGTGGTACCTATGTGCAGGTGGTGTGACCCCGGGAGTGCCCTCTACATCTCGCCAATCCGTCGCCCGTGGTTGAGGCAAGTGTATTGGAATGGGTAGCGGGTTATTGTTTGCTAGATCGGTTGTGATTGAGATCTATTACATGATATGTTCACATGCTATGCTTTAATGATTGCCAATGATATGATGGATATGCTTACTATGTTATGATGCCATGTGATAATGTACAAGTGATTTATGATGTTGGCATGATTGCATACATGACATGATACATGGCCCGGGCGGTGAGAAAGTCATAACTAGTCCGGGGAAGGTCGGTGAGAAAGTTATGACTATTCTGGAGAGCCAATGAGTAAGTCCTACATCGTGATTCCATCCATCGCGGTGTGGGGAAGCGAGGAGTAGGCACCCTCCATCTTCGGGATGGAAGGGGGGAGAGGGTGCACACCGACGGGTGTGTACTCAACCATACCGGTATGAGTTTCCAAGGAGATATGAGCATCGCATCGCATTGCATACATAATGATGATGATAATGATTTGTGAACATGAATGAGATGATATACATGACGTGAGTTGTTGTAGCCATGTAATTGTTTTTGTTTGTACCATTGTAATATACTTGCTGAGTGATGAACTCACGCTTGTGTTTATGTTGTTTTTTTTAGGTACCATGACACCGGCATGTGGGAAAGGGCATTAGCTACACATCTTCACGTAGTTCCAGTCATATTTACCAACCCTGAGTCATTATCATAATAATAGTGCCCTGAACTAGGTGTATGGAATAATTTTAATGTGATGTTGATCCTCTTTGCTTAGCTATAGATGTTTGTGTGGTTGGTTTTGGTTTAATTGTTTATGATGATGTTTTATCCATTATATATTGCTGCTTTAGATGTCTTATGTTATGAAATATTTTGCTATGATATTGCTATTGTTCAAATCATGATAAAACAAAAGAGATGCTGCCGAAATTTCGGGTTTTAGCATGTGCGCCTTTGCTGTATTTTATGCTTAATTGTGGTATTTAGATGTTGTTTAGTCTATGTTTGGTAGCATTCGGGCACACTAGATGCCAGGTTGTTACACTGTTTTTCAAATTTAGAATAAGAAGTATTATGATTCGGTGATCCGTGGGGATCATGTCAATATAGTCTTGGTTGGGTGCCTTTTTGATAAGCATCATAAACCTTAATTAGAAGTGTTGGGAATGGTAACTAGAGAAAGAAATTGTTATGTAAATTTTGTTAAAAACCGGTTGGACTTTCTCAATTAGTAAGTAGTGAATTTTGAAGTCTTTAATGGAAAGCGTAGTGGAACACTAGAGATGATTGTATTTATGCTAAGCTGGTGTTTAAAACCTTCTGGACTGGTTTTGGTTGGTTGCTATTTTGGTTGAATGCTTTCGGTCAAAGTGTTCCTTCTGTTGTGTTTCAGAGTTTCCCTAAACTCGTAGTGATTGTTGCCAATTTTTGGTTTTGGCTTATTTGCTTAGTTTATGCTATGGGTATGGTTTTACACCCAAAGTCTTTGAGTGGATCGCGCCCCTTCGCGTTCGCACCGAGTTACCTTTGGAATAAATGTTTAAAAGGAAGCAGACGGTCATAGTGGGTTGTGTTGAAAATTCTTGAGATTTAATTGGTAACTCTTTCAGTTAGAGTTGGAGTTACTTGAAAAAAAAGGGTGTGGTGTTTGCAAGCGCTTCAAAGGGTGGATTTCAGGAATGTTTCATAAGTGATTTTGTTAGTGAAGTGTTCCTCGTTTGGAAATGAGTTTCCTTTTCTCTTTGAGAAAATTTGTGGTGGATGTATGTGCAGATGTTTAACTTTGGAGCCAATGTCCTTTTCCAAATGTTGATTGTGGTTAAAGTGCGAGGTTTTGCAAGTTTAGTTTTCAATTGACGTGGCTTCCTACACGATGTGGTGTTCCTATTAATGGTGTGGCCGTCAATAATTCTCATTCACAATTATTAGAAAGCGACTTAAAGGTTTAAACCACAAATCAACACTCAACCATCCTCAAAGCAAAACAAAATGTACTTGCCTTTAACCTCGGCGATGAACTGACGTCCCGTTTGCGGTATTAGGAACCACCAGCCCTAGAGAACAAGACAATACTCAAAATCCATTCTTCGGGTGAAAACTAACTCGGCGATATAAACTCTAGTGACAACATTACTCCCTAACCCAAAAAGGCAAAAAACTATCATCATTAATCAGCAGTTATTCGCTTAACCAGCTATATATGTATATAAATACACTGATCACTCGTCACAGGAGATTAATCTTTTGAATCTTCACTCCTTGATCACAAACATTTCCACGGCGTATTGTAAACCAAAGCTATCACACCACGCCATCCAACCCAAGAAATTGCTAATTAGCAAAACATTACCGACCACAATTCCATCAAGAGGGTAAGCAGCTTCTAAAACATGTACGAAAATAGGGGTTATGCAAAGCCAAACCGTATTTAGGTTGCATTCGCAACTAATGGGAATTGAAGCAAGAGATACAACCAAGCACACACTCATCAAACTTTACAAATAGGACTGATTATCGGTCATCAAACATGAACTAAATAGTAAATTGATATTTCTAAACTAAAGCATATAAACTACAATGTCATGCCCTATGAAATTTGTCCAGGAGACAGCAAACATATATAAATTCCATATTAACATTTCACAACCAACAACAAGTATCTTGTTAATCACTAATCTACGTTGAGATGTCACAACTAACAATGGATACAATTCAGGAAACCTTGTAGGCATTTCAACAAACACCTTGCATGCATAATGAAACCATACATCTCTATTCACTTGTGCTCGAGTGCTCACCACAAGAAGGCAAAAGGGGGAAGCTGGAGGAGCAGCCGGCCGTGGGGGAGACGCCGCCGGTCGCTGGAGGGGCTTCACCAGCAGGGGGGCCGGCGCCGGGTCGGCGTTTGGCCAGGAGGGCAACTGGAGGCTGCGCCGGCAGAGGCAAGCGATCTTGAGACGGCCGCCGAGCCGAGGAGGAGGCGCGGGGCGGCAGGCAACCAAGGAGGGCGGCGCTCGGGCGGCGGCCGAGCCGGGAGGAACCAGGGGCGACGGCTTCTGCTGCTACGGCAGGAGAGGGAGCAGGGCGGTGCCGGCTGCTAGGGCGGGAGAGGGAGCAGGGTGGCGCTGGGAGGAGCTAGGGGCGGCGGCGCCGGCTGCCAGGGGGAGTTGGCCGGGCGCAGGAGAGCTGGAGGGAGCAGGTGACCGGGTCGGCTGGAGCTCCTCCAGAGAAAAGCCAACAGGGGGCTCGGGCGTGGGGGTGAGCCCCAACTGGGTGGAGGAAAAAGGAGAAAGTAGAGAGAGTGAGGTGAGAAAAAACTCTAAATAAGATATCTCTATCTCACTCTCTACCTACTCTTTACACCACAGATCACAAGCAGGAGAACCAAACGCCCAGACCAGAAACCCCAAACTCAGATACCCAATCGCGATATTACACTCTCCCACCCTTAAAGGAATTCGACCCCGAATTCAAAGAACGCCAACTACAAAACAAAATCCACAGGGTACTTAAACATAAATTCAACTCAAAACACCAATGGAAATACTCAATTGTAAGCAAATGATAAACCAAATTCTCAAGTCCAACGATTAACAAAGCGATTCGGCTTAGCTCAACGAAGTGACTTGTCACGATTCAACATTCACTCCAACTTCTACTAAAGTTTGCGAGGGACACAACTCCCTAGCATTCTAGACTCCAAAGAATTTCGTGAACAAAGAATCTCATAAGAACTTTTTCAACCTCTATTTCATCCACTAAAGGACTCGATCGAATTGATTATTATTCCAAATCCCCATATCAAACATAGCATACCACTATCGCGCAATAATTTGATGTAGCTCAGAGAACTTCTTTTGGCCCTACCGGACAAGACCTCCATTTAGCCAACGAGGATATGGTTCCAACCTCTAAACTCAATTCTACATTCCCTTTTTCATCTTCAATCCAATCTCCCCTCCTTAACCATTTCACCACTTTTAATCTTACTCATGACAACCAAATTGATCCGATGCCTTTTCATCTAACATACCTTTAAATCATATCTCCACAAATCACTTATACCATCCACTTACACATCTCGGTTTCCAAACTTGAAGCCCAAAGAATCAAATACACAAAATCCATCCTTTCCAATTGTTCGACCTTTTTTTTTAACAAAAGGATCATAACAATTCGAAGTTGTCAAAGGACAACATGCTAAAATTAAATGCTTACCACAGGACACTTTACATCTAATTGCCATCACCTCCTTTACAAACAACATTACTCCCAAAAGATTTTGAACTGACATCACAAACCTCCATCATAAACCACCATTTAAACCACAACAGAAGTTCTACACCTAGCCCAAGCTGGAACCACAAATCATTACCAAACCAAATCCAGTTCCTTTCCTAAGGGAATCTCACCCTCACATTCTTTCACTCAAAAACCATGTCCAAGAGTATAATCCTTTAGTATACTCAACCATAAACCATATACCATGAACATTCGTTTTCTTAACTTAGGCTAGAATGCAAAAGGAATACAATTCTCTTAACCTGCAAGAACCACATACATCACCTTCAGAAGAACTCGACAAATCTCAAAGATCATTCAGTTTCATTTCCTAAGTCAAATCGTAAAGATAAACTCAAATCTCAAATCAATGCGATACAATTCGCATCGAGGAGCACTCAAATAAAAGAGAGACTCCACACAAATTTTGTTAGAAACTCACGATAACCAAAGCAACTCAACTCGTTTTCACCAAATCAAGATCTCTCACAGAGAAAAGGAAACTCATTCCCAACAGAAGAACACTTCACCATCAAAATCACTTATGAAACATTCATAAGATTCACATTTGAGACACTCGCAACCACCACGCACATTTTCAATTAAAACCAACTCTAGTCAACCTAGAGTTACGAATATTTTTGACGTAAGAGCGTCAAACATAATCCATTCTTTAGGTTTGCTTCTTTTAAATACTAAGTCCAAAGATACTCCAATTTGCACACTAAAGAGCACGATCCACTCATACACTCTTGAGTGCAACTCCCATATTCAGCTTAGCCAAAACCAAAGATTGGCATGATACAATGAAATACCTTATTCCGGAATCCATCACCCGATTACTTCCAAAATTACCCTTTCATCCTCATTTCCAATCGTCAAAGCAAAGGCCGCAACTTGACATAGAATAGAACTTAATTAGGGAAGTTCTATTGCCCCCTGATTAGAACGTCTTAACGAAAGCATACACTCGCAGAAAATCATATAGTCAATCGAATCTGTGAACCTTTAAAAGAAGGTTCAATTTGAATCCCACCATTTCTAGTATTCCAATACTCTTGCCATTAAATATTTCATGTTCACCAAATCCTAAAAAATCCACATATTTAAATCAGAATTACAGTTACAAAACCCAATCTTCTTTTAATGTCGTGCTATTCACATAACCACCACTAGATATATTACCATCACCCCATAATCCAAGGCTATCTCATGACAATAAACAAAGAGAACCACGTTCTCACTTCTTCAGCACCAAAACTTGTCAGTTAATTCACCGTAAGACGAACCATCATCCAGACAATTGTTTATTCCAATTTTAAATCACAACTCTTCAACATTTATATCGGCGTAATCAATAAATGTCTTTCGTACAATCCCTAAGTCACATAATCAATATCCTCAATTCATTCAGTCAATAAATAGTTCTAACAACTCGATACAACCTCCACTAGACATCTTTCATAAATACAGATCCCAGATAGACATTTGACAAGGACAACATAACCTTATCAAAAACACAATCCCGTACTTTCAATTAATTCCATCACTAGCAACGATTGGCATAATACACTAATCAACCTTCACTTTAGGTCAATTATCATCTCGATTAATCTTCCCCTACCAACACAACAATTTAGGTTGTCCTTAAACAACCAATAATTTCACTTTAACTGATTCAGTAATTTACTTCACCTCAATATCCCAACTACCCATCACCGACCTAACATCTTGAACATCCTCATGGGTCACGGACCCAACCTTTAAGGAGGCCACCAATCTTAAGCATAATCAACACCAAGAATCAATTTTCTTTCCAGAAAACCCAATCATAAATCACAAGAGAACTCTACTATCGCATTTCCAACCTCTGACACGCAACAACAGCTCAACAAATCTCAGGGTTTACAACTTCCACGTAGAAAGACAAATGCAAGGAATCTTCCATAAAAAGGAAAACCAAGCGAACAACCACAAGCACAACACAATAGTTTTCTCCCGAAACGAGCCCATGACAACCAACAAAACCCTTTACCAACAACCGTCGAAAGAACAACCAGCGAACACTCATTACCCAAACACTTTTCCTTGGTTTTCAATCAACAAAGACCAAAGAAAGCAGCCAAACCGAACACCAGAATGGTAAAAGCAATCCGGAAGAATTTATCATAATCTTTTTCTCTTTGACTCTAACCGTCGAAGTCAGAGAAATCAACCCTTTTTTTTCTATCTATGATGTAGCGGATACTAACTCTTTCCTACGAGAGGTTCCAAATCTTCCGGTCGTGGCTTTACCTAGCCACAACCACCACGGCCACTACGGAACAACTGAAACACTTCGGCACCACTTAAACTCAACAACACCAATAATTTAATTCATTACTTTCATAGACCTAGAAACATACTTTATCAAATATAGCATTCAACATCAAAACTTAATACAACCTTTAAGCGTAATGCAATGATACCCAATACCCTTCCTATTGTGCATCTGTGTGTCAAGTTTTAAGTTAATTAACTAATCTATTCCATGTTGCTAAGTTCACACAGCAAAATTATAGTTTACTCTAGAGTAATTTACTAATTTCATAGACCATGGACCTAATGCCCGCTCTGATACCAACTGTAACACCCCGGCACCGCACGTGCCCTGAATGTTACACCCTCAACAACAACTAGCACAAGACACTAGAATGATCTAGCAAGGTAAGCTAGCAACTTACCGAAATTATTAGAAATTTCGGCAGCACCTCCCCTAAAACTAGGACATCCAGTCAGCAGACAAAAGATATCATTGAATATAACAACAACATAAGCAATTTGAGATAACCATCCAAGCACATACGACTACCACACATTAATTACCAGACATGAACTCATTAAGATTATAAGCAACAAGTTAAAATGAACTAAAGTGATTCAAAACGTGTTCGTGCCACTACTCCCTTCCCTGCATGTCGGCTTCAAGGTACCTACAAACAATAAATGAACAAGTGTGAGTCGAAGACTCAGCAAAGTACATCAAGAACAAATAGCATAAACAATTGACACATTCAGAACCATAATATGACAATCTTTCTTTAATTAAAGTTAACAATTAAACAAAACGGTAATACCACATTCACCTCACTAAATCCCTCAGTAACTCACATACTCAACAATTCAATGTACAATGCAATGGAAGGAGTCCACGACTCCATTCCAAACCTGGGCATTCACCACAGCTCAACAATTCAACAAGACCCCATTATGCAATGCAATGCAATGCAATGACATTTGTATGCTCATATGCATCTTCTGTAGTCTATACCGGTATAGCGGAGTGCACCCTCTCATTCCCCTACATCCCGTGGAGGGGCCTACTCTTAATAACTCATAGTGGCACTCCGTATTAGTCATAACTTTCTCATCGACCGCACCGGATTAGTTATGACTTTCTCACCGCCCTGGCCTGTCTCATGAAGGACATGAATGCAACCGATGCTAGTGGCGCTCCGGATTAGTCATAACTTTCTCACCGACCGCACCGGATTAGTTATGACTTTCTCGCCGACCTGGCCTTTGCAATGTTTTGGATATGAATGAGAATGATGCATTGTTTCTCGTCATATACTTTACACATTCATTTACCCACTCATTAATATTGTTCATCTCATAAGCATTTCATATTCATGTGAGCAAATATGATCGATCCCCAACAGTAAGAAAGGAAACAGTATGATAACAAAATATAACAATTATGGTTATATCACAACAATGTCAATAATTCTCATTCACAATTATTAGAAAGCGACTTAAAGGTTTAAACCACAAATCAACACTCAACCATCCTCAAAGCAAAACAAAATGTACTTGCCTTTAACCTCGGCGATGAACTGACGTCCTGTTTGCGGTATTAGGAACCACCAGCCCTAGAGAACAAGACAATACTCGAAATCCATTCTTCGGGTGAAAACTAACTCGGCGATATAAACTCTAGTGACAACATTACTCCCTAACCCAAAAAGGCAAAACACTATCATCATTAATCAACAGTTATTCGCTTAACCAGCTATATATGTATATATATACACTGATCACTCGTCACAGGAGATTAATCTTTTGGATCTTCACTCCTTGATCACAAACATTTCCACGGCGTATTGTAAACCAAATGTAACACCCCGGCATTTAATATGCCTGAATGCTACCAAACATAAGCTAAACAACATCTAAATACCACAATTAAACATAAATTCCAGCAAAGGCGCACATGCTAAAAACTGAGATTTCGGCAGCATCTCCTTTGTTTTAACATGAATTAACACAATATCAATATCATGGCAAGATATGTCATAGCACACACGACAAATAAAACATCAACATAAATGGATATATCATCAAATTACGCCAATAAAAGCATGCTCAACCACTTCATAAGCTATAACCAAGCAAATAAGGAATCACAAGCATGCTAAATTAAACCCTACATTAAGTTTATGGCACAACTCTTAATATCATGTCTCCAAGTGATTAATTATGGACTATGATGCTGGAGCTACGTGTAGAAGTGTAGCTAGACCCCTTTTTCCCGCATGCCGATCTCAAAGTACCTAAAAACAACATAAAACACAAGCGTGAGTTCGAAAACTCAGCAAGCATATTGTAATGGACAACAAGATCATTTACAAGATAATAATACCTTACATCACATATAACATCTCATACTTGAGCACATAACAACATCATCATCATTAAATATGTATTGCAATGCAATGCAATGCAATGTTATGCTCATATCTCCTTGGAAACTCATACCGGTATGGTTGAGTACACACCCGTCGGTGTGCACCCTCTCCCCCCTTCCATCCCGAAGATGGAGGGTGCCTACTCCTCGCTTCCATTCACCACGTGAATGGAATCACGATGTAGGTCTTACTCAATGGCGTTCCGGACTAGTCATAACTTTCTCACCGGCCTTTCCCGGATTAGTTAATGACTTTCTCACCGCCCTCGCCCCATCTCATGTCATGCATGCAACTATGCCAATTATCATATTTCACATGTACATAAACATATGGCATCTCATCATGACAAATATTACACATGGCATCGAATCATGATAAGTATAGACACATAGCATCATATCATGATAATCATACTCAATATATCATTGGAAAACAGCAAGCAAGGCAAGTGATCATAGCAAGTATTCAATCTTTCATCCAATATCAACAAGCAACCTACAATCCGCTATACATTACAACACACTTGCCTCAACCGCGGGCGACGGATTTGTCGGAAGTCGAGGGCACTCTCGGTGACACACCACCTGCACATAGGCATCACACACTCACAATCATGCCCACAAAACAGTACGCAAAACCCCATCTAACCCGACATTGCCCACTACTCGCAAAACCTAAAAACAGAGGTTCTGTCCCAACGGGACAGCAGCCTCGCAAAAAGCATAACTTGAGTTTTGGGACTCCGAATCAATTAAACGAGTACATACTCGCGTAGCTTAGGAAATTTCCCAACATTCTCTAGGTATAGGGAAAGACTGATTCGGACTCTAATGTCGTCTAATCTACAGATTACCGTGATCTGTTCCAATTACGTCACAGATTTTAACACGCTCGGTAAAACAGCCATAACTTTTAAACAGCTGGGCGGAATTTAACTTTCTTTATATCCACGGAAAGATAATTAAATTATCTACAACTTCTTCAACATCCGTATGACAAGATTCGGATTCTAAATTGGTGAAAACGCAAACCCTAGCTCGACTGCTCAATCTGCCCGAAAATAGAAACGTGGCAACATCTAGATCTAACCCAAATTACTCAAATCCAGCGCCTCCAATTGATCAAAAAACTTGATAAACTCCCTAATAACATTACCTACCTCATCCCTAAGGATCCCCATGATCATACCTTTGCCCGACGCACGAAAACTCCGATCGATCTCCTCGCTCCTCGCTCCTCGCTCCTCGCACCTCGCACCTCGCTCCTCGGATGGATCCATGAGGATGCAGGGGTGGGGAGGTCACCCTAGGGCAGCAAGGGGGGTTGAGGAGAGGTGGTGTGCAATGGGGAGCAATGGGGGCGCCATGGGGGCAAGAGATGGGGCGGCTAGGAGGTGGAGGGAGGAGGAAGGGTGGCGGCTAGGGTTAGGGGCGCATGGGGCAGGGGTGGACGTCCCAAGGGCTGGTGGGGAGCCCTTTTACCAGCCCCCACACCCAAACCTAGTCCGTTACGGAGACCTACTCCATCCCACCAAAGCCCACCAAGGCCCAAACTCCCCCGGGAAGGCCCAAAACCCCGGAAACAGCCTGGAAAAGCTATTAACCTCCATATCCTATAGTTTTAACCTTAATTCCACATCTCATAATGTTATTAACCTTATCATGCACGTTAAATAAGGTTACGACACTCCGTGGTGTCACAACGCTTCAAAAGGCCCAAACACGCGAGTAAACCTCAAGCCGTAAGATTTTCTTCTCTAATTTACGCAATTTGTAATGTCACACCAAAACGTAGTGTCACATTCTTCCCCTTCAACTGGATTCGACCTCGAATCCGAAGGACACCAAAACAACTACCAAGTCCCCAAGGGACAAAAGGCTTCTCGATCGCAAAGGCTCCATCAACCCAAAACGCCGAATCCTCACGACAAACATGTCGCACTTCTATCACAACCAACCTGACTACCACACTCCATCAAACTCAATCATGACACATAATCCCATCTCTTCCAATTATTTGACCCTTTTCACAAAGAATCAAAATTAACTAATGTCAGCTCATTACATAGCCTTCATCGACAAAACTTTTCTTTTCTTCCACAAACCACGCTACACTTTCATTCTACCCTCCCAGGCATAACACACACCCAGGGACAACTAGCTACGACAAAGTTCACGACAGATCACTATATTTCAAATTATCATCACTTTTTAACAATCCAACCATATTCTCAACAAGGTTTGGACCGACATCACCAACTTCCAACATGACCACCCTTCGAACCACAACCAAAGTTCTACGCCAAGCCCAAGGTAGAGTCAGAATTATTACCAAACCTCAACTGGTTCTTTTCCTATAAGGGTCTCGCCCTCACACTTTCTCACTCAAAACTACCAAACCCATGAGTATAATCCTCCATTATGCTCAACAATTCCATAGACATTTCTATTCACATCTCAAACGAATGCCAACAAAGAGCAACTCCCTTAGTCGGATGAACCACATTCATCAACTCGAACCCAAAACACAACAAATCACTTGGAACAAAGGTTTGACAACCTCGAAAGATCACTCGATCTTTTTTCCTAAGTCAAGTCGCAAAGGAAAAACTCCAATCTCAAATCAATGCGATACATCTCGCATCGGGGACCACTCAAACAAAAGAGAGACTCCACACAATTTTTGTCGAATTCTCAACAATCAATGACAACTCGACTCACTTTCACCACAGCCAAGCATATCATAAAAACAACATTGTGGAAGAGAAAACCGATTCTCAAACCAATCGAAAGAATCCACAACCGCCATAATAACTCTCAAGGAAACAAGGAAACCCAATCCTCTTACAAGAAAGCCAAATGCCAGGAACTCTTCACTCTTTCTTTTCATGCTAAAGAGCAAATGGAAATCTAGATTCATGACATGAATCCAAGCTTTTCGAGAGCACACCGGATTAGTCATATTTCCCTATATGACTTACTCACCGACCTGGCTCAACGACTCTTTTATCAATAGACATCTATAAATGATGTCATGTTTCCTTTTCACCATTCATTCATCATGTACAACGCTACCAAATAGTCATTCACAAGACAACTTCTTCCTCTGCATCACATGATTAAAACTTGGATAGCATCGATGATTGCGCCCAATCATAAAACTATGAGGGGAACACCATAAACAAGAAAACACCACGTCATACATAACCCGTCGACAATTGAAAGCCAAATTTGTAAAGCATCGCGTTTTAACCAAAATCAACATTTTGAAAGAGAACATCAATTCTCAAAGAGAAATGGGAGACTCATTTTCCCAAAATGAGAACACTACACCAACCCGAATCACTTATAAACATTCATAAAATCCACCCTTTTGAAACACTCGCAAACACCACATGACCTTTTCCAAATAAATCCAGTTCCAATCAAATAGACTTACAAATTAAATCTCAAGAATTTTCAACACAGCCCACTATGTCCATCGGCTTCCTTTTTAAGATTTACTCCAAGTATGCTTCGTCTGAACGCGAAGGAGCGCTATCCACTCAAAGGCTTTTGGGTGCAAAATCAAACTCATAGCATAAACTGAACAACTTAGCCAAAACCAAAGATGGGCACCAACCTCTACGAGTTTTAGGGAAACTCGAAAATGCAACATAAAGAACACCTTGACCAAAAAAAACATTTAACCAAGATAGCAAACCACCAACCCAGACCAAAAGGTTTTATACACAAGCTCGGCATGAAACTCACCATAACCAGTGTCCCACTATCCTTAACATTTAAGCATTCCAAAATCACTATTTACTTATCGAGAAAACCCATCTTAAATAAATCCATACTACCTCCTCAAGAACCCCACAAACCAACACATCATAAAATAACGTATTCTATATTTCAAACGTAGTACTTCAACAGATACTTAAGAATGATCATCCTATCAATTTTTATACCATAAATACGTCAACATCATGACAATCAAAACTTATTCCATTAACAAATGACTTCAACATACAAATAGTATCTCCATAAGACAAAGTCGAAAATTATGATCCTAAGATACACCTTCTTTAGGATACAATTCTATATCATGCTAAAATATCCATGGTTCACTTCATCGCCACATGTTATAATAATCTCTATTTTACAATGGCTTCCAAAAAGTAATCCAAACAATTACCACCACTACTAAATCATCAATATCCATAAATAGGCATAATCATAAAAACAACTACATTGTTTTTAGTTACACTATCCATATACCATAACAAATTGTCACTACACAACATACTCCAACTATAAAAACAAATTTAATAGGTTAGACCATCCCAATGCTTTAGCAATAACATAAACAAAGAAAGCCTATGTCTTCACAATTGACATCGGTACTAGCATCGTAGGAACACAACTGCATACTTCCAATTATACTAATGGTTTGCGACAATATAAAAAGCAACTCTAATCAACTTCCAAATTAAAGTCACTAGTCAACACGATTAAATCTCTCTATTAATCCATTAGATTAGAACATCTTTAGACAACCAAAGAAAGTTTCTTTAACAATATCAATGAGCCTACATCATCTTAATGTTTTAACTATGCATTAGGGTTTAAAACTTTAAACATATTCGAGGGTCATAAGCACTTTCAAAGCAAGGTAACAGATTCTAAGCATGTACATTAACATATTTATTCATTCTCATTATAGGGTAATCTGCAACACTAGAAGTTCATTTAATCTTAAGCTAAGCACAAATATTACTTTTAACTGATTCAGCTCACCAATTAACTTAAGAACAAATCATTTCTAATAACCACATTGTTACATACTACATGACATGCTAAACAACCATTTTTACTTTTGACAAACAGGATGCAACTCCACTTTTAAGGACAACCACAACTCAAGAACCGTAATCTAACACCGATAGACAATTTCTCCTTTTCCAGGCAAGGAAGAAAACAAAACTCTAACAGAAATGCAGGAGAGTTCCACTCTCAAGTTCCCAAATTTGCCCACAAAACTCTTCAAGAAATCTCAAGATCCATACTTCCAAGAAGGAAGAAGGATGCACTAGGGAAAACAAAATGTTCGACAAAACCTTTTCCGATAAAGTTACAAAACTTAGCTCCACCCAACCTAAGGTCGGCACTAGGATAACTTCAACTCTTTTCTCAGATAGGGAGGACAACAACCACATATGTTTCCTCCCTAAGACAATCCACAATAACCAGCAAAACCGGGTGTCAAAGCAAAGGCGACTAATAAGGCGCAACTCTAAACTCTTCTTCTTCGTTTCCAACCAAGGAAGACCAAAAACCACAAATCGCATACGGAATGATCCGCGAAAAAAAACCAATACCAAACATTTTTCTTTTAGTTTCCATCAACTAAAACCAAGAAAAACAACCAAAACCAACCGTCAGAACGGTGAAGAACATACGAAGGAACCCACCACCAAACTCTTCTATTTGACTCCCGTCAACTACCCGATCTACGACAGAAAGGGTAAGCACTCTTCTCCTACAGGGGTTAATAGTTCTTCGGTGATGGCGCTAACCGGCCACACCGTCACACTTCACCCTTACAATGAATAAAGAGAGGTGACCGAAACCCTTCGGCACCACAACCCCACTTTAACATAATAATATGAACAATTCAATTCAATTCTTTCATAAACATAGCAACATACATAAACAAATGTAGCATTCAACATCAAGGCTCAAATACAACATTTAAGCGTAACGCAACGATTCCCATACCCTTTCCTACTGTGCATCCATGTGTGTCAAATTTTAAATTACTTATACCACTTTTGCAAGTTTTAATGTTGCTATCCTATAACAAAGTTTTAGTTAAGACCTAAGCCATGTTTCTAAGTTATTCCACATCACATTTTAGTTGTACCCTATAGCATGATACTAAAAATTCACATTCCAAGGACCTACAAATTTACTCGATACCAATCAGTAACACCAGGCATTTAATATGCCTGAATGCTACCAAACATAAGCTAAACAACATCTAAATACCACAATTAAACATAAATTCCAGCAAAGGCGCACAAGCTAAAAACCGAGATTTCGGCAGCATCTCCTTTGTTTTAACATGAATTAACACAATATCAATATCATGGCAAGATATGTCATAGCACACGACAAATAAAACATCAACATAAATGGATATATCATCAAATTACGCCAATAAAAGCATGCTCAACCACTTCATAAGCTATAACCAAGCAAATAAGGAATCACAAGCATGCTAAATTAAACCCTACATTAAGTTTATGGCACAACTCTTAATATCATGTCTCCAAGTGATTAATTATGGACTATGATGGTGGAGCTACATGTAGAAGTGTAGCTAGACCCCTTTTTCCCGCATGCCAATCTCAAAGTACCTAAAAACAACATAAAACACAAGCGTGAGTTCGAAAACTCAGCAAGCATATTGTAATGGACAACAAGATCATTTACAAGACAATAATACCTTACATCACATATAACATCTCATACTTGAGCACATAACAACATCATCATCATTAAATATGTATTGCAATGCAATGCAATGCAATGTTATGCTCATATCTCCTTGGAAACTCATACCGGTATGGTTGAGTACACACCCGTCGGTGTGCACCCTCTCCCCCCTTCCATCCCGAAGATGGAGGGTGCCTACTCCTCGCTTCCATTCACCATGTGAATGGAATCACGATGTAGGTCTTACTCAATGGCGTTCCGGACTAGTCATAACTTTCTCACCGGCCTTTCCCGGATTAGTTAATGACTTTCTCACCGCCCTCGCCCCATCTCATGTCATGCATGCAACTATGCCAATTATCATATTTCACATGTACATAAACATATGGCATCTCATCATGACAAATATTACACATGGCATCGAATCATGATAAGTATAGACACATAGCATCATATCATGATAATCATACTCAATATATCATTGGAAAACAGCAAGCAAGGCAAGTGATCATAGCAAGTATTCAATCTTTCATCCAATATCAACAAGCAACCTACAATCCGCTATATATTACAACACACTTGCCTCAACCGCGGGCGACGGATTTGTCGGAAGTCGAGGGCACTCCCGGTGACACATCACCTGCACATAGGCATCACACACTCACAATCATGCCCACAAAACAGTACGCAAAACCCCATCTAACCCTACATTGCCCACTACTCGCAAAACCTAAAAACAGAGGTTCTGTCCCGACGGGACAGCAGCCTTGCAAAAAGCATAACTTGAGTTTTGGGACTCCGAATCAATTAAACGAGTACATCCTCGCGTAGCTTAGGAAATTACCCAACATTCTCTAGGTATAGGAAAAGACTGATTCGGAATCTAATGTCGTCTAATCTACAGATTACCGTGATCTGTTCCAATTACGTCACAGATTTTAACACGCTCGGTAAAACAGCCATAACTTTTAAACGGCTGGGCGGAATTTAACTTTCTTTATATCCACGGAAATATAATTAAATTATCTACAACTTCTTCAACATCCATATGACAAGATTCGGATTCTAAATTGGTGAAAACGCAAACCCTAGCTCGACTGCTCAATCTGCCCGAAAACAGAAACGTGGCAACATCTAGATCTAACCCAAATTACTCAAATCCAGCGCCTCCAATTGATCAAAAAACTTTATAAACTCCCTAATAACAGTACCTAGCTCATACCTAAGGATCCCCATGATCATACCTTTGCCCGACGCACGAAAACTCCAATCGATCTCCTCGCTCCTCGCTCCTCGCTCCTCGCACCTCGCACCTCTCTCCTCGCTCCTCGCTCCTCGGATGGATCCATGAGGATGCAGGGGTGGGGAGGTCACCCTAGGGAAGCAAGGGGGGTTGAGGAGAGGTGGTGTGCAATGGGGAGCAATGGGGGCGCCATGGGGGCAAGAGATGGGGCGGCTAGGAGGTGGAGGGAGGAGGAAGGGTGGCGGCTAGGGTTAGGGGCGCATGGGGCTGGGGTGGACGTCCCAAGGGCTGGTGGGGAGCCCTTTTAGCAGCCCCCACACCCAAACCTAGTCTGTTACGGAGACCTACTCCATCCCACCAAAGCCCACCAAGGCCCAAACTCCCCCGGGAAGGCCCAAAACCCTAAACGGCCCTAAAAGCTATTAACCTCCATATCCTATAGTTTTAACCTTAATTCCACATCTCATAATGTTATTAACCTTATCATGCACGTTAAATAAGGTTACTACACTCCGTGGTGTCACAACGCTTCAAAAGGCCCAAAAACGCGAGTAAACCTCAAGCCGTAAGATTTTCTTCTATAATTTCGCAATTTGTAATGTCACACCAAAACGTAGTGTCACACCAAAGCTATCACACCACGCCATCCAACCCAAGAAATTGCTAATTAGCAAAACATTACCGACCACAATTCCATCAAGAGGGTAAGCAGCTTCTAAAACATGTACGAAAATAGGGGTTATGCAAAGCCAAACCGTATTTAGGTTGCATTCGCAACTAATGGGAATTGAAGCAACAGATACAACCAAGCACACACTCATCAAACTTTACAAATAGGACTGATTATCGGTCATCAAACATGAACTAAATTGTAAATTGATATTTCTAAACTAAAGCATATAAACTACAATGTCATGCCCTAAGAAATTTATCCAGGAGACAGCAAACATACATAAATTCCATATTAACATTTCACAACCAACAACAAGTATCTTGTTAATCACTAATCTACGTTGAGATGTCACCACTAACAATGGATACAATTCAGGAAACCTTGTAGGCATTTCAACAAACACCTTGCATGCATAATGAAACCATACATCTCTATTCACTTGTGCTCGAGTGCTCACCACAAGAAGGCAAAAGGGGGAAGCTGGAGGAGCAGCCGTCCGTGGGAGAGACACTGCCAGTCGCTGGAGGGGCTTCACCAGTAGGGGGGCCGGCGCCGGGTTGGCGTTAGGCCAGGAGGGCAACCAGGAGCGCTGCCGGCAGAGGCGGCCAGCGGGGCCAGCGTCGCCGAGCCGAGGAAGAGGCGCGAGCGGCGGCAGCCGAGGGGCGGCGCTCGGGCGGCGGCTGAGCCGGGAGGAACCAGGCGGCAGCCTGCTGCTACTAGAGAGGGAGCAGGGCGATGCCGGCTGCTAGGGCGGGAGAGGGAGCAGGTTGGCGCTGGGAGGAGCTAGGGGCGGCGGCGTCGGCTGCCAGGGGGAGTTGGCCGAGCGTAGGAGAGCTGGAGGGAGCAGGCGACCGGGTCAGCTGGAGCTCGTCCAGAGAAAAGCCAACAGGGGGCTCGGGCATGGTGGTGAGCCCCAACTGGGTGGGGGAATAAAGGAGAAAGTAGAGAGAGTGTGAGGTCGGGAAAAAACTCTAAATAAGAGATCTGTATCTCACTCTCTACCTACTCTTTACCCCACAGATCACAAGCAGGAGAACAAAACGCCCAGACCAGAAACCCCAAACTCAGATACCCAATCGCGATATTACATACATGATGATGATGATAATGATATGTGATCATGAATGAGATGATAGACATGATGTGAGTTGTTGTAGCCATGTAATTGTTCTTTTGTACCATTGCAATATACTTGCTGAGTGTTGAACTCACGCTTGTGCTTTCTTGTTGTTTTAGGTACCATGAGACCGGCATGCGGGGAAGGGAAATAGTCACACTTCTACACATAGCTTCACTCATTTGTTCCCACAGTCATTCAATTGGGTCTTGATAATAAATTAAGTGTGATGTTTATTGATTTATGGTTTAGCTTTGCGATATGAGAGTCTTATTGTTCGTTTGGCTCATGGAGACATTGAATGCTTAGATATAGACTTATATTGTTGTCATGCCTTTAATTATTGCTATTTTAGATGCATCTTATATTGCCATATATTGCTATGCTGTTGTTGTTCCTTCAGTTCATGTTGAAACAAAGGAGATGCTGCCGAAATTTTGGTTTTTAGCATTCGTGCCTTTGCTGTAATTTACTTGTATTTGTGGTATTTAGAGGTTGTTTAGTCTATGTTTGGTAGCATTCGGGCATATTAAATGCCGGGGTGTTACATTGATCCTTCTCTTTGGATGGCTAGTAGCATATTTTTTAGTTCATTATAGTTCTGTTCAGAACTTTGACACCTTCGTTCGGCATTCTCCATCCTCTCTCTTAATTCTGCATTTTCAACCTCCATTTGCCTCATTGCTGCAGTAGCTCTTGCTAGAGCAATAGATTTTGATCCACCTGGTAACAAGCCTAACCCACGTATTCTTCCTTTTTGCTCCTTTGGAAACACATCAGCATATAAGTCACCATCTTCTATTGATGTTACTCTAGGGCTTTCATCATTTTCAATCCTTTCTTGTATCACGTCCTACAAATATTTCATTTGTGAGAACATCTAAACCTACATATATGACATGTATTAGTCACATTGCTTTGAAACACTTACGATTTTTTGTTGACACGCTTCATTAAGGGATTGTCCATTTGCTTTCGTGTGTGTAACAATATACAATTCAGCCCAGGAAGGTTCACGACCAAGTTCATTTTCCTGATCAAGATATAAAACATATAGTTAGACCAAGAATCTCATAAGACCCATTCCCCCCTCCTTGATGAGATGATATGTTGTTTTCTCATGTAATTGCAAAGAAACTCAAAAATGCTAGATAAAGGAGAAGAGAACTATTATTGCACTTTATTAGTTGCTAGAACGGAAACATGGTTACATGGGTTAGAAAGCTAACAATAGCGATCATGTTGGACAATGCATCCACCACTATAGTTTGCACAAGAGATAGCCACAAGTCACTCCAATACTATACATCTTTACTTTTCAGCATCACTATAGTTTGCAAAGCAAGAGCATAAGCATCTGGAATGACTCATTTCAAAAAGATTAATAATATAGTTTGCAAGTATGAGAAATCTAGTAAATAAAAATCCACATGGTAACTATACTCACCAATTGGTGAGATACTACATCATAACTTCTTGATCCACATGTATGAAGTGCATTAACTTGGTTTTGACATACGTCTTTATTCTTCTGAGCTTTAGCCTACAATAAAAATGCATAGTTTTATTAATAGCATAACAGTTATAATGCTTCCACATATATTTACAGGTTTTCATTGCATATGAAAATATAGAAACCTTTGTCTCTTCCTTGGACCAATGCTCACAAGCCGTGCCCATTCTGAACTAGGAATCCTATTCTTACAACTATTTGCAATATTCTCCTCTTCAGAAAGATCCCCATCAAAATATGTTTTCTTCAATGTGTTTTTAAAGTCACGCCATTTCTTTGAAGCAGATGCCATCACCCACTCTTTGCATATTGGATCAATTATAAAATATTTCTGCAATTTGCATAAAATGGTGGGAATAAGTACATTAAAGTGAACATGCACCAAAACATGTACGTAACAGAAAATACAAGAATTGAGAGAGAGAGTACATTGAACAAAGTCCAAATCTTCTCCTTGTCTTCAGCTGGAACCATCCTCCAATCTTTGTGTTTTAGAGATATATCTCCTCCTTTGACTAGGACAGCAATGAAGTTTGTGAAATTACATGTCTTTATTCCACATGGTTGGACCGTCTGGAATTGATTTTCACATACATCTTCACATTTCCTTGAGTTGCAATGATTGACTTCATCTTTGTAGGGCCCCTTACATTTCTTTCCTTTGTTAGTTGTGCTACAAATTTTCAAAGCTTAGAGCATAAGCTAATTGTAGTGATGAAGATTTATTTCGGTGGAGCTAAACAATTGAAACATACCATGTGTCTCTTCTATAGGTTCATAACACACTCCAACTTGGTCATCAGTGCCATCACCCACATCTTCTTCGTCATTCTCATCATCTGTTTCTTCATTTTCCACTACATAGTTTGGATCAGCAACATCATCCATATTAGGGACATATTTCCTAGGAAAGGACACCTGCATAAAAATTATTTACCAAATTAAATCAAATAAGACTAAATCCGTTAGAGTTAGATGTGTAAATAAGCTCAGTATTTTTACCACATTGTTCAAGATTTGTTGATGCTGAGATGGGGTTTCACCAGGAATAGGTGTAGTTATGAGGTTTAGTTTCTTAAGAAGGGTATTGTTACATCTAATATTATTGTCACGCTTCATCTCATAAGGTGTTTACTACTGGTTTGTTCTTTTCCTTTTTCTGCCATCTTTGCTCCTGTAATATAAAAAAAGTATTATTTTAGAAATAACATGGTGCAGTAAAATTAATGTTAGAAAAAATTGAATAACATATAAAAGAAGAAAATAGATGTTATCAACAGAACTTATACCATTTTGAATTAATTGCTTTGTCCACTAGGGCATCAACGGTTAGCCCATTAATATCTACCCTAGCACAATTATCATCATCACCAAAGTCAATTGGTATGCCATCAGTTGAAGGCTCTCTAGGTCCGTTATAGAAGTACAACACTACTAGAATTCTGGGCTTCTGCAACGGTGAGAAATCGTTGCAATAGGGCCCATTTCGTTGCAATATGTACCAGTAGCCACAATCGCACAATCGTTGGCAGGCGTGGCTATTAGTTGCGTGGTCCAAAGTTTGGGCCACGATTTGCTTTTTGTTGCAATTGTAATGCTAATTGCAACAGGAATATGTGTTGCATTAGTCCGTAGTTGCAATGACGGTTTGATGTGGCAATAGTCTCAATTGCGTGGCAATAGTAGTCTCTATTGCCACGCTCTCATGCGTTGCATTAGATAGTAGTCGCAATGACCTTAATACCGTGGCAATATTTTTTATTGCCGTGGCAATAGAGGTCTCTATTGCCATGTGTTTAGACATTGCATTAGACAGTAGATGCAACAAAAACCAATCCATGGCAATAAGTGAGGTCGCAACGATATAATTTTCGTGGCAATATGATGTATTGCATTGAAATAACTTCGTTGCAATAAGTTATAACAATGATCTATATCAGTAGCAATTAATTTTATCGCAACGAGGCGTCAATGGATATTGCAATAATATTTGCTTATATACCGTTGTTGCAAAAGAAATGTACTCAAATTAGAAATTGCATGAACAGAAATATCCACTATAGCCATCAAATCATATATAAGAGCATTTGTAAGAATCTTTCAGTATGTACAAACATGAAGCAAAAGAGACAAATAATAGAATAACTTCATAGTAATCTCTGAACGAAAACTTTAAATTTCTCAACTAAGATTGCGATGACAGAACTAATCTATTGACTAGTGATTTGAGAATAGGTTGTTCCACATTGTAGGCTTGCTTGACTTGACCATGCCATGAGACCAGACGCTCTGCTCAAATTGTATCCTCCTGTTGAATAAAAGCACGGTTTATTCTTTTGAGCATAAACAAATCCAAGATGAAATTTATAGGCTGCCATATTGTAAATACAAGCAAATCAGGTGAAAGGACTCAACAAAGCCCATGAGCTCAAGTAAATCTAAACAACTACTCAGTTGCAAATCGTACCTTGTTCAGCCCTTCACCGACCTTTATTTTTAGCAACTTGCCTCATCAATTTCTTTGGGTAGTTATATAACGCGGTGTCCCATTGGAATCATTATTGAATAGATTACGCTTGACATTAGAACTTTGAGTGTTTTGATTATTCTTGCCCACAACTGTCGTAGCTGCATCATCAGTTGGGATGATGCTTGTTGGGTTAGTCTGCATTAGAAAAATGTAAAAATAAATTAAGCTCGCATACAATGTGCAAAACCATCCTTGAACTAAATTGTTTCCAATTTTTTACCTGCTGTATTGATGCTTCTCTCTGTTCTGCAATCAATGAAAGCATTTCTTCCCTGAGTGCAAGCCTTGCATTCTGCTCCTCTTGAATCTGTCGCCTACTTTCTTCTGCTATCCTATCCCTTTCAGCAACCTCATTTGCAAGTTGCTCCTTTAACTTTTGAACCTCACCTTGGAGCTCAACATTTTGTAGTTGGGCTGCAGCTGTAACACGAGCTTGTTGTTCGATTTGAGCCTGCATCCTTTCAGTACGTGTTCGACGTTTCGCCAAGTATCCCTGTCCGTGAAGTTGAGATGTTTTGCTTGATGTGAGTTCCTTGTAACTTGATTGGAAAATATTGTTTTCCTCTTCGTGTGAAAGGATGCCATTGTCTCGCTGTAATTCTACCTCACAAATCTTCTCACATGCCCCGTCCTAAGTGACAGAACAAAAGTTAATTGAATACTTTAGTTCCGAAAGATTGCAAAAAATTACAAACACATTGTGAATCCAATATCAAAGAAGTACTCACATAAACTTTTTTAGATGCAACGTCTGACCATTGCCCATTCTTCATGTGAGTGCTCATCCAGAGGTGCACATCATTTGGCTCTTCACCTGTTTCTGGGTGTCTCTAAAATTGCAAGAACATGACATATTAATCCTACATCATTTGTGAAAAGAAGAGCATTCAAACATATATTTACCTGCTCATAGCTAATTTGAGAAAATGGTTTGGAACCCATCAAATGCTTGGTCTTTTGTTTTTGGCGGTTTCGAGTTTTGGTTGCTAACCTTCTGCAGAGGGTGACAAGACAAAAGATTAGAGACACATTTTATGTGGCAGTGTAAAATATAAGAAAGAAAGTACAAAGACGTAGAATATAACTCTATATCTTTGTAATAGAGAAAGAAAGCATTGTATGTTTTATTCAAAATAAAAGCTATGCATAATTTCGTTTAACCTTGAATTGTTCGGACCCAAAATATAAGTTCAAGTAGTGCCACTCAACAATGTCTACATCTTCGTGCTTTTGTTTCATTCTCTCAGCATAAGTACTATACGCCTTGTATGTAGCACTCAATGTTGACCGCCATCCCCTCGTAACGCTCTTTGGCAATATCCCATATCTTTTCCTTTGCATTGGGGGTGTTTTGAAGGTCCCATTTATTCTGTTTTCAATGAAAACACAGAAAGAAATCAAAGTTTTTAGTGACTAGAAATATATATATGGAACCGAAACAAATAACATTATACGAACCATGACATCTGTAGCTATAGAATTTTTACTATTTGCTTTATGTCCTTCCACTTTTCACTCCAATGAGTGGTGCCCTTTTTCTTGTAAACATTACCACTTCATCGACAAAGGAGCGGGCGTTTGTTCCTATGGGACCTCCCAGCCTTGCAGAAAATTGTATTTCCATTTTTTGAGAGCCCATTTTTATTCTCTTATTGGGCTTTGCTAGACCTTTGAGTGTACCACGACCATTATTTTTGCACAATAGATTCGAAGCTACTAACAGATCATAAAGAACATAAACAAATATATTCACCGAGGCAGATTTGAGCATAATAATATAAACAAGTACCATTTATTTACACTTTACCATCAGTTCTCTGCTTTAAACGACGAGCATGAGATGGCGGCTTGTTGTTGATGGAGTTCTTTGTCATCGTTTTCCCCATCAGGTATGCTAGGAAGATTGTTGCGATGCTCCTGTACATACACAGCTGCATACAATGCAAACATCGGTAAGTAATTATGAACAATACAATATATCATGTATTCAGTGTTAGAAAACCATTTACTAATATCTAGAAGGTCGCCTTGCTGCCTCAACCATTCCTTATATGTTCTGATTGTATCCTCTCTATATTCATCCTTAAATTCTGCAATTAAATCAGCATGTTAGCTTTGTATGGTCAATGCATTATATGCTTATATGCCTAGAAGTGTGAAAAGTGCAGCAACATAGCTTACCCGTATCTGGTTCTTCACGTTGCAGGTTCTCAATCCATAGCTTGTATGCATCAATATTGTCATATGTAACAAATTCATCCAGGACTAGTGCCTCCCTAGAGCGCTTTATTGGTGTAATGCTAACCTGCATCTCCCTCGGCAGATCCTTAGCCATTAATAATCGAACCTTCCTCTCTGCCTCGTTGTTTGTTACCATTGTAAGTGCTTCATGTTCAAAATCAATCGGTTCAAGAGTTGCTACATCCCTGCCACATCGCTTCTTATATAACAAGTAATCTCTCCCTGAGTACCCAAACTTTGATTTCAAACACATCAAGTTGTAAAAGGAGATATCAGCTCTATCCATATCCATTTCATGGAATTCTTCTCCTGCAGGTGCCTCCTCGCACTGAAATAGTAAAGTCCAACTCTCACCGGTGAGCCTGCCAAAATATATTTTAAACTGAAATATGAATGTGTAGATGCTAGTCTAATTATGTCGATCGAGAAATGACAAAACAAAACAATTTCAGATGGTGGATTCATTTTGGAGGGTGAATTTACCCGCTAGGGGTGGATCAAAAATGGGGCGCCGCACCACGAACGCCATTCTCAATAGTCATGTTCCAGTTCACAAGACCTTCCCGAGCATCTAAAACAAGGCTCTTGCAAAGAGGTAAGACAACATGCAGTAATAATGCAACAATTAATAGTATTTGAATCATATAATGCATTCAACAAGAAAATACTTTGTTGTTGCAATGTTGCCAAATACCAATCAAACATGTTTCTGAAAATATGTAAGAAAAAGTACTCATTTGTTTATATTCTGCAGGTAATGAGACTTTAACTAAAAATATGAAGTATATGCATTTGATACAATATAACTGATAGCAATATACAATGAGAATTAAAATGCTACTAAGGATTACGATATAATGAGATAGCAATATACAATATAATCGATAGCAATAACTCATCCCGTGAATGTTGATCACGACAGTAGCATATAACTTAAGTATTTATCAACAGAGTCTGCTAAAATTTATCCCTAATCAATAAAACATCACAGTTTTGTCTTGCAACTGATAAAACATAGCAACCCAGCATTGAGACTATCAACAGCTTCCAGGTTTCAGCAAGAAGTTGTGATCTCAATTTCATGGGATCAACATTCACGGGATCAAAATTCACGGGATCAAAATTGCTACTGTCGTGATCAACATTCACGGGATCAAAATTGCTCTAGTCCAGATCAAAATTGCTAATGTCGTGATCTGAATTTCTCTGAATTTCACGGGATCAAAATTGATACTGTCGTGATCGAGCAAGACGAGAGACAAAGCAAAAGTATAATGAATAGGGATAGCAACTGACCCAAAACAGGATTAATATTGATACTGTCGTAATCGGCGCTCGCGTCTGCAGCGTGAGGGCGCGGGGCGACGACGCTTGAGGGCTTGAGACGGCTTCGGCGCTCTCGTCTGTGGCGTGAGGTGGGCAGCAGCCTGAGGGCGTGAGACAGCTTCGGCGCTCGCGTCTGCGCGTGAGGTGGGCGGCAGTGTGAGGGCGCGAGGCGACGGCGCTTGAGGGCTTGAGACGACTTCGGCCCTCGCGTCTGCGGCGTGAGGTGGGCGGCAGCGTGAGGGCGCGGGGCGACGACGCTTGAGGGCTTGAGATGGCTTCGGCGCTCTCGTCTGTGGCGTGAGGTGGGCGGCAGCCTGAGGGCGTGAGACAGCTTCGGCGCTCGCGTCTGCGCGTGAGGTGGGCGGCGCCAGCGGAGAGGTGAACTCACGTAGATCCGTTTCGTCGAGGGTGTCGAGGGTGGACAATGAAAGCGCCGCTTATTGGCGGCAAGGGTTTTGTGGGTAATACTCCGCGTGCATTGTTCTTTCCGCGTAATACTCCACTAATTGGCGGCAAGGGTTTTGTGCGGATCTGTAGTTTTCTGCGTAATACCATAAACCATATTTTCCTTTACAAAGAAAGTTCCAAAAATCTTGACAACTCCTAAATAGTATTTTCTCTCATTTCTTTTGAATTAAATCTTCCGAAAACCTAAACTTCGCAACTTAGTATCAGGAACGTGGTGACGAACTGGTAGGTGGGCTTGTGACCTGACAATGAAGCAGCAGACTAGAGCAAATGAATTCATAATATCAGCAACGATGAGCCCATGTGGAAGAGAAGACAGATTACAGACTATTTGGAAGAGAAGATGATTGAGCGATTGCTTTGTAAACGAAAGCAGTCGCAGATAATGAAAATAACTGTTTTCTTTATGATTTATAGTAATGAATGAAGCCAAAGACAAGCTAACATATGACCAAGATACTTGAGGAAGTACAAATTCAAGAATAAGATAACATTAGTATGTCATGATACAAGAAGTCAATAGCATAAGAGAGATAACCAGAGGTGACATGATAGAGCCTTTCAAAAACTTATTCTCTGACAACAAAGCAAACGGCTCTTACAACAAAGCAGATGGCTCAACTCCAAGTGCATACATGCTCATACAATTCAACACCATACAGGTTGATACAATTGAAAGGTCAGGAAATAAAAGATCACAAAAGCAGCCAAGTGCAGCTCATCCATTTGTTTGCCTTCCTTGGAGTCAGCTTTTTCTTCGGAGCATTCGACGATACACTTCCTTGTCTTAGTAGTGGTGGTCATATGACTTGTCCCTGCAGAAAAACAAGGAATCAAGTGGCTTAATGCTACAAGGCTTGTAAAGAATGGTATCAATATTGACTACAATTTCATCCACATACGTCCAGGACAAGAATGGTATCAATAGCAACAGAAAAACAATTGCATCTCCTACCGATCGAACAGCTAACTTGTGATCATTTTGGATATGCATTTTGCCTAGCCATAAGCTGTAAACTGAAGCAAAAACAGAAGCCCAAGTATCATACCTAAAAAAACATTAAGACGGCGTGTCTAAACAAAGAATTCATCATCCAATGCTTTTCCTACAGATTCGACAGGAGCAACATGGCCATCATCAATGTAGGTCTCATCGTCTACGTCATCCTCTAATTCTAAATCACATGGCTCCTGATCTCGGCATTCTGCATGTGCCTTTTCAATCACAGAAGCATCACCGCTTACCCCTTCCATGTCAGACCTACTCCAAGTTGTCATATCTTCATGTGTGTGCGCTACATCCATGTCTGCTACCCCCACGTCCAATGAGTCAACATCAATTTCACCCTCATTGTCTCGATCTGGTGGACCGGGCATGGCGAATAGATTTCTAGGTTTCATTCTTACAACAAAGGGACCAATTTGGATTCTTTGTGCCTTTCACATAAAACACCTTTCAGCCTGAGTCCCAAGAATATAAGGATCATCTAAATATCGAAATCGAGTTGTGTCAATATCAATAATTCCATATTGATCCTTTTTGAACCCTCTACCTTTATTTTTATTGGCAGCAGGCACATCGTACCAGTCATCGAAACAACACGACCTCCTTTTCATTTGGAAATTCTACGGATATGATTTTTTCACCACACCATACCAATCAATATTGCCGGTCTTGTCATCGCCTTTCACAACAACACCACTATTTTGTGTACTCAGGTTGTTCTCTATAAAATCTATCCGAAATAGAAAACCATTGATGAAACAAATGTTGTAAACACGTGCCTGATGGTCAGGTCCTTGAGCAAGGTCGAACAGAATACCACTTATTTTTCCTTCTTCATAGAGTTCATTGACCTGCGCAAAAGTACAAATTTCTACATTAAAGGTATTATTTCACAACAGATACTAATTTCCATTATAAAACTATGTAGTCACTCACCTTGCGCTCAAACCACCCTACAAATTGATCTTTGTGCCGCTTTTCAACATTCCGTGGATTACTCCTTTTGAGTTCATCCATATGCTCACTGTAGAGAAGGAAAAAAACAGGGCTTTAGTAAAATAATAATGCATATAGAAAGTAAAGTATATTTACATCTTAGTTGCTTACTTGACCCATGCAGTGGCTTCATCACAGTTTGTTAATATGTAGTGCCTAATCCGCTGCATCTCATACCTAGAAAGTGACTCAATAGTAAATCCTTTCTTAGTGTAGTCAATCGTTCCAAATATGCTTAGCCTGGATGGAGGTTCATTCACTGCTGCGCTTTCATGCCGCTCTGGACGATTAAGCTTGGTATCCACGTCCTCCAAGAAGCGAGAGCAAAATGTCATGCATTCCTCCGATATATATCCCTCGGCAATTGAACCTTCAGGGCAGGCTTTGTTGCGAACATAGCCTTTAAGCGTGCGTAGATATCTCTCAATTGGATACATCCATCTATAGCACACAGGCCCCCAAGTTTAGGCTCTTCAGAAGATGAACCGGCAAATGCATCATGATATCAAAAAAAGCTGGTGGGAAGATCATCTCAAGCCGACACAAGGTTTCTCTAATTGATTTGGTCATATTTTCTAAATCTTCCACACTCAGCTCCTTTGAACATATGGCATTGAAGAACCTACTAAGTTGAATCAATGGGATAACAACATCTTCTCGTAATATGTTGCGTCTTGCTATGGGCAAAAGTTTTTGGAATATAACATGGCAGTCATGAGTTTTGAGTCCGGACACCTTACACCCCTTCACGTCCACGCATCTCTTAATATTGGAGGCGTAGCCATCTAGCATCTTCACTCCTCCTATGAATTTGCATAAATATATCTTCTCATCCTTGCCCAAAAAGTACAAGCTTAGTAAAGTGTACTTATCATTCTTGAATAAAGGATGTTGATCCTTCCTGATCCCCAGATGTTGCATGTCCAGCCGAGCCTTCTCGCTATCCTTAGATTTACCTTCTATGTCAAGCAAAGTACCCAATATGCTGTCACAGATGTTTTTCTCAATGTGCATCACATCCAGATTATGTCTGACAAGCAGACCTTTCCAATAGGGTAGTTCAAAAAATATACTTTTCTTCCTCCAGTTGTGCCATCTATTTTCTTCTTCACATTGCTTCCTCTTATTTGACTTCTTCCCAAATGCCACTTGCTCAAAACTTTCAAACTGTTGCAACACTTGAGCACCAGTTAGTGGCACCGGAGCATCCCTAGTCTCAAACTTGTTATTGAAGCTAATCTTGTTCCGACGCCACCTGTGGTTCGAAGGTAAAAACCGGCGATGGCCCAAGTAGCAATGCTTAGACCCAAATTTCAACCATAAATACTCAGTATCCTTGTGGCAGTAGGGACATGCAAACTTGCCTTTTGTGCTCCAACCAGATAGCATCCCATATGCTGGAAAGTCATTAATTGTCCATAACAGGACTGCACGCAAAGTGAAATTCCTCTTCACCTTTACATCCCATGTCTCAACACCATCAACCCAAAGCTCTTTTAGCTCATCGATCGGCTGCAAATATACATCAATGTTGTTTCCTGGCGACTTTGGCCCTGGTATCAACATTGACATGATCCAAAACGATTGTTTCAAACACAACCAAGGAGGCAAGTTGTAAGGGATTAGGATCACAGGCCATGTGGTGTATGTAACATTTAACATCCCAAATGGATTGAAGCCATCGAAGCAAGACCAAGCCTAACATTGCGAGGATCCAATGCAAATTCTGGATACTTGTTATCTATGTGCTTCCATGCCACGGAGTCGGCAGGTGCCGCATTTTTCCATCGCGGGCCAGTCCTTCCTTATGCCATCGCATATGTGAAGATGTGGACTGCCTCATATATAACCTTTGCAGACGAGGAATAACAGGAAATACCGTAGGATTTTACATGGAACACGCTTCTTGGCTGAACCATTACCACTCGCCTCATCCTTGTCGGTGGAGGCATCCATTTTCCATCTAGACTCACCACATTTTGGACACGTATCCAAGTCCTCATATTCCTTTCAAATAGCACACAATCATTGACACATGCGTGTATCTTTTGGTAGTCGAGGCCAAGATCACGAACAACCTTTCGCACCTTGTCCAAAGTGTCCGAATGCAAGTGGCCTTCAGGAGCACAAGCGAGAACAGTGAAGTATGGCCGCTAAAGCATCATTACTCGGACCAAACATGCACTTGATCTCGAAAGAGCCTCGACAATGAAAGATATCTTAGTAGCCTCCTTGCAACCTGGGTACAATTCCTTCTCACCTCTTTTAACAATTCAAAGAATTTTTAGCACGCTCATTTGGCTCTTCATTACTACCTATGATGTCTCCATTTATAGCACCCACGATCGGTGTGGAAACCAGATCATTGATAGAAGCACCATCGCCTGTTGCACCAAGTCCTTCGATGTTTTCCTCATCCGAATCGCCGCCATGGTCTTCCCCTTGGATGAAACTTTCATCAAACCCTCTGGTAATCAAATGGCTTTGGACCTCGGATCGCATTCTATATGACATGCTACGGCATCTTGAACAAGGACAAGGAGCAGTTTCTCCTTTAGAGGTGCCTCCAAATGTAATTTCCATAAATTCCTTGAATCCTTGTTGCCACTCATCTGATGCCTTATCCATGCGCATCCAACTCCTATCATCATGTCTTCTCATCCTTGCCCAAAAAGTACAGATCCTAAAATGCAGTAAAATCCATCAAGATGTAAATGTACTGTCATCCATATAATATTGTAGCGTGTCTTGTGTCTTTGTTCAAGGGAATAGCAATCCTTTCCAAATGGCTTCCTAGGTTAGTGAGGAAATAAAGGTTTGGTATTAATATAAGCTCGATTAGTTATATAATATCTTTTAACCCAATCAAAGGTCTGATTAATATAAGGTTTGGTATTAATACACCTTTACGTCGAATGACAATCATCGAATGCAACTACCCTACATCAAGATATTTACCCAATGGACAAGCACAAAAATGGGAAAAGATGTGTAAGAAGCAGAATAAAGTTTACACTGGGTAAAAGCATTTATATAATAAATATCTCAATACTAGATTTTGGCACAACCAGTCAACCACACAATACCATGCGACAATTATGTACTCACATCTAGCCCCCGTAGTGTACAAATATTTGGTTGAACCGTAGAACCATGTAACAACACTAAATCTTTATTCCAAATCCAAGATATCAACTCCAATAGCTAGCAGTAATATCACTGAGACCCTGATCCTCTATAAGATCTTACAAGCCACAATATGAAGAAAACCATACAAAACTAATATTTCCAGTGTGTCAAATGCTATTTCTAATAGTAAGTAGCAGTTAATCAAGATCATCTCAATCAAGATTGAAAGAGCAAAAGGGGAACTTGAACCTCCTAGGCATTTCAACAAACATATTGTATGCATCAACAAGAACTCAACTAAACCCTAGGATTCCTCACCTCCACTTGCCACTAGGGGAGAGGGGAGGGGAGAGGCATCGGCTGGGGAGGCTGCAGGGGACGTCGCCGGCTACAGGAGTGGGCGGCACCACCACGACGAGCAGGGCGACGCCACCACAAAGCTACTGAGGAACCAGGGTGTTGGTGGAGGCTGGGCGACGAGGCGTCGCCGGTGCAGGGAGGAAGAGCCTGGCCTACTGGGGAGAGGAGGGAGGGAGGAGTCGCCTGGGAAGGAGAGTATGGAGTGCGCCGGCCTGGAAAGGAAGAGCGGGGAGGAGGCTCGGCAGGGGAGGACCACGATATGAAGTCTTCAGAATATCATGATTAGAGTTTGTCTATGCTGAAGTGCATATATACCTAGGTAAGCATGAGATGCCTGTCTATCTGTCAATAGAAAACTAATGCATGCCTCACATTTAGCAAACTCGATTGTTCTGCCAATAGAAGTTAAAAGCATTCGGTGGTGGAGGTTTTAGTACCAAATGTAATATGAATTATAGTTCAAGATTTAATCTCATATGCTTGCGCCTTTGCTTTGCGTGAAGGCTCCGTGCTCGCGTGAAGAACCTCATCTCGCATACTGCTACAATTAACGTGATTTAGTTCTCACCATTGGATGTAATCTCATTTTTTAGTCACGTGATACATGTCGACCCATAGGTAGACTTGTTGCCACATAAAAAGAAATCATGGCTATAAAATTAAAAATTGCCACGAAATAAAATATTATAGCAACAAAATTTTCCCATGGCAATAAAATCTTATTTAATGCAACGATTTCATTTTTTGTTGCAATACGACCAACCTTTTGCCACGACAGTTAACAATATCGCAACACACACTAATTTGTGGTAATATATTGGACGTATCACCACAATTTTCCAAATCGAGGCAATAACACCACTCTAATGCAACAAAATTTATGATGTTGTAAAACGTTTCGTGGCAAAAGCCCGGATTTCTAGTAGTGCAAGTCATTCTCGTCATCCTTGTCACTTGAGTCAAAATCGTAAACATCTCTTGGATTAGCAAATACTACAGCATGCCACGCTATGTCTATAGGATCTTGCACATAGTATACTTGGGTAGCTTGTCTTGCAAGAATAAATGGCTCATCATAAATGTTGTTGCCTTTGTTTAACAAGTGGTTGAAATTCACAAGTGTAACTCCATATTTGTCTTTTTGAATACCTCTACCTCGAACTGTATCAATCCAATCACATTTAAATAACACAATTGATCCCCTGTCTGAGTAATTAAGTTCAATTATTTCTTGGATGATACCATAGTATGTAACTTTTGCTGTTACTGGGTTTTGATCTTTAGCACTAGAGAAACTTGATGTTTGCGCCACCACAGCAACACCAAAAATTTTGAGTGGCCTTTTTCCCACCATAAGACTTTGTATGAAACTTATGACCATTTATAGCATAGCTGCTATATTTGGTCACAATTGTATAAGGCTTGTTAGCTAGGACTTGTAATTCTTCTGAAACTTCGTTACCTTCACTAAGCAATAGATTGACCTATCATAACACAATAACATCACATTTTAACAAAACAGAATACCTCCTATGTGTCATCAAGCTAATTTATAATATGTGTCATCAAGCTAAATTATATACTTACATATTTAGCTAACCATGTGTGAAATGTTTCATGATGAATACGCTTTATATCTCGCTTTTTAAGATGTTTGTCTGCTGAGAGAGAATTAATGTGCTTGCTGCATATATTTTCAACAATTGAGCAAAAATAAAAAATAATAATAGACATATAATTCAAACGAAAATAACATACTTGACATATGGCCCAATGTGTTGATAATTGATTAAAACATATCTATGGGCTTGAGCCCATGATTTATTGTCCAAATTCGTACTATAACTACCAACCAGAGGATGACCTGCTCTTGTATGATATCGTAGTTCAGATGTGCAACTGTTATTGTTTTCATCATTATGACCCCTACGAGTGAACTTGGTTTCACAACCATGTAGATAACGTGAGAAAAATGTAATGCTTTCATCTAACACATAGCCTTCGGCTATGGATCCTTCTGGGTGACTCTGTGTCCTAACCATTGATTTCAATTTCTTTAGGTACCTACAATTTAAATTTATACCTTTAGTCTGCCAAAATGATATATACATATAAATATACGAGTATGATTCAGTGAACACACCTCTCAAAAGGATACATATTTCGATAGTGTATAGGTCCAGCTACCCTAGCTTCTGTTGGAAGATGCACGCACAAATGAACCATGATGTCAAAAAATGATGGTGGAAAAATCTTCTCAAGGAGACAAAGTGTTTCAGCAACTTCCAACTCTAACTTCTCCATATCTCTCACATTGATAACTTTGGAGTATATTTACTTGAAAAAGATGCTTAAACGAATCAATGCTATGCAAACCTTTTGTGGCAAAATTCTTCTTATGGCTAGAGGGAGCAAGTGTTGCATTATAACATGACAATCATGACTCTTAAGACCTACTAGTTTCCTTTGATCAACCAAAACCTTGTTATGTAGATTAGATGAATAGCCATCTAGAAATTTGACTTGCTTCAATACTTGGCAGAACATTTTTTTCTCCGATGGTTTCATTGTGTAGATTGCTGGTGGTAAATAAGTCTTGTTTCCTTGTGCAATTGGATGGAGGTCCGATCTTATGCCCATTGCTTGGAGATCAAGATGAGAGCTTAAACTATCCTTTGACTTTTTATCAACATTTAAAAGAGTATTCACAATGTTGTCAAACACGTTTTTCTCGATATGCATTGCATCAAGGTTATGTCGAATTAAAAGGGTCTCCCAATAGGGTAACTGAAAGAAACAAGATCTCTTGTGCCACTTAGGTTGTATCTCCTCATCCCCACAACGTCGCTTCTTTGCACGTTTCTTCTCTTCTAGTTTTCCAAAGACTATGTGTAAATCTTTTGTTTCCTCAGATACATTGTACCCAGAAATTGGGATAGGGGCTTCTCTCAACTCTCTAGTACCATCAAATGATTTTGCATCATTCCTAAACTTGTGGTTCAAAGGTAGGAACCTACGGTGCCCCATGTAACATGCCTTGTGCCCATGTTTTAATTTCAATGAACAAGTTCAAGAGTGGCAAGTAGCACAAGCTACATCTGTATTAGTTCTTCTTCCAGACAAGTATGCATTGCCTGGGTAATCACTAATGGTCCATATTAACGCAGCACGTAGCATGAACCATTCTGAACAAGATGCATCAAAAGTCTGTACACCTTCATGAAAGAAATGATCAAGTTCTTCAACTAATAGTTGCAAATAAACATCTATATTATTTCTAGGGGATTTTGGCCCAGAGATCAGCAATGAGAGAATGAAATTTGATTGCTTCATGCATATCCATGGTGGGAAATTGTATGGAATCAAAATAACAAGCCATGTGCTGTGGGACACACTACAAGTACCAAATGGATTGAAACCATCTGTTGCCAAAGCAAGACGAATATTACGAAAGTCAGAACTGAACTCAGGATGGTTGAAGTCAAAGTCCTTCCATGCAGTAGAGTCTGCCGGATGCCTCAACAAGCCATCCTTTGTACGACCTTCGCTATGCCATCTGGCATCAATTGCTGTTTTGGGAGACATGAATATTCTTTGAAGTCTTCTTTTAAGCGGAAAATGGTGAACAACTTTTACTGGAACTCTATGCACGCGCTTTCCATCTAGACCAACTTTTTCGCTTTTCCATCTAGAAGTGCCGCATGTTGGGCATGAAAAGGCATTTTCATAATCTTTCCTATATAATATGCAATCATTTATGCATGCATCAATAGTGACATATCCAATACCAACATCTTTGACAAATTTTCTAGCCTCATCATAGTTTTTGGGCAAATTTTCACCTTCAGGAAGTGCTTCTTTTAATAGTGCAACAAGTTCATCAAAACATGCATTACTTACTCCCCATAAATTTTTTATGTTAAGGAGCCTAACAATGAACTGCAGCTTTGAAAACCTTTGACAACCCGGGTATAACTCTTTGCTAGCTTCACTAGCCAACCTATAGTATGTTTCCGTGTCTACATCTTTCTCTCCCATGTCTTCATTATTGTTTACATCCTTAGCACTGTCACCAAAAAACCCAAGTCCTTCTCTAAGCATGGCATCCATTTCATCATCCATATCAGTTTTTTCTTGTGGGTCTGAGTTATGAACAGGTTGAGCACACAAATCCTCACCATGGAATATCCATTCAGTGTACCCTCCCAAAAAAACCATTGCAGATCAAGTGATTATAAACATTACTCTTGTCTAACCAATATAAATTAGCACAACTACTACAGGGGCAACGGATGGTATTAGATCTTGCTGACTTGGAAAATGCCAACTCCAAAAACCGATTGATACCATTTTGGTACTCAATTGTGTGCCTAGGTAAATGCATCCATTTCTTGTCCATATTTGTGCTGTAAGAAACAACAATTCGTTTGGACATTTCAAATGAAAGCTAGTCAATCAATTCAAAAGGTAACTAATACAAACTTAGACAACAGTCAATTTATCAGTAATCATCCATGGGGATCAATATATATAACCGTGATTGCAGTGTGTATCTCACCTGAAACTTGAAATTGCTTGTGGATTAGCCAGAGAGGGACATGGTGAACTGCCCAGAGAGGGACGTGGTGAACTGCAGCCAACTCGTAGATAGATAAACATAGTAATATTAACAATTAGCATTCCCCATTTCACCATGCATCATACAACAGAAAAATTGTGTAGTAAACAAGGTTCATTAAGAGGAGAAATTCACACGTACGTAGAATAAATGAAACGAATTAAGTAAAAACAGAATAGATTTTAAAAGAAAATTTAAGCATTTGCTCTTGTGAGGAACTAATCATCATTTCTACTCATTAGAAAGGAAATCAGTAGTTCAGGCAATAGACCATAACTGAGAATTTTTGTAACACCCCGGCATTTAATATGCCCGAATGATACCAAACCTAGACTAAACAACATCTAAATACCACAATTAAACATAAATTACAACAAAGGCGCACATGCTAAAAACCGAAATTTCGGCAGCATCTCCTTTGTTTTAACACGAATTGAAGCAACAATAATAATAACATGTCAATATAGCATAAGGGACGATAGCAATAACATGATCAAACGAACAAACAGCCACCATACCACTAAGGATATAAATTCTAACCGTCACATGACAAATAAGGACTAATCATTTACTCATAACGACCAACGACTCAACGAAACCACAGTTTAGCTCAATGAATTAACCATAAACATAAGGGAAGGAACATGTCATTGTTAAATGTGATGCTAAGTGATGACGTGTGACTATCTCCCTTTCCCGCATGTCGGATTCATGGTACCTAAAAGAAAACAACATAAACACAAGCATGAGTTCATCACTTAGCAAGTATATTGCAATGGTACAAACATAAACAATTACATGGCTTCAACAACTCACATCATGTATCATCTCATTCAAGATCACATATCCTTTTCATCATCATTATGAATGCAATGCGATGCTCATGTCTCCTTGGAAACTCATACCGGTATGGTTGAGTACACACCCATCAGTGTGCACCCTCTCCCCCCTTCCATCCCGACGATGGAGGGTGCCTACTCCTCGCTTTCGTTCACTGTGGTGAATGGAATCACGATGTAGGACTTACTCATTGGCTCTCCGGATTAGTCATAACTTTCTCACCGACCTTCCCCGGACTAGTTATGACTTTCTCACCGCCCAGGCCATGTATCTTGCCATGTATGCAAATATGCCAACATCATGAATAATTTGTTCATTAACACATGGCATCATCATGGATAACTTGTACATTAACACATGGCATCATCACATAATAAACATATTCATCATATCAATGGCAACCATTAAAGCATGGCATGTGAACATATCATATATTCAAACTTCAATCTCAATCAATCAAACAACCTACAATCGCTATCCATTAAAATACACTTGCCTCAACCACGGGCAACGGATTGGCGGGAAGTAGAAGGCACTCCCGGGGTCTCACCACCTGCACATAGGTACCACACACTCACAATCATGTCCACAAAACAGTACGCAAACCCACATCTACCCCGACATTGCCAACTACTCGCAATAACCAAAAACAGAGGTTCTGTCCCGTCGGGACAGCAGCCTTCAAAAAGGCATAACTTGAGTTCTGGGACTTCGAATCAAATAAACGAGTACATCCTCGCATAGCTTAGGAAATTTCCCAACTTTTGCTAGGTATAAGGAAAGACTGATTCGGACTCTAAAGTTGTTTAATCTACAAAATACCGTGATCTGTTCGAATCACGTCACAGATTTTAACACGCTCGGTAAAACAGCCATAACATTCAAATGGCTGGGTGGAATTTAACGTTCTTTATATCCACGGAAAGATAATGAAATTATCTACAACTTCTTCAACAGGTGGCCGACCAAATTCGGAATCTAAAATTGCGAAAACCGAAACCCTAGGTCGACTGCACAAGCTGCCCGAAACAGAGAACGTGACAACTTCTAGATCTAATCTAATCTACTCAATTCCAGCACCACCAATTGATCTAAAAACATGATAATCACCCTTAGAACATACCCTAGCCCAACCCCAAGGATCCCCATGGCCATACCTTCGCCCGACGCACGAAAACCCAATAGATCTCCTCCCGGTTCGCGCGATCTCCTTCCTCACTCCAATCCCGCCGGATCTCCTCGTCGCGGAGCGCTCCAACGGATGGATCTTCAAGGTGTGGAGGTGGAGAACTCCCCTAGGGGCAGGGAGGTGGAGAGGTGGTGGAGCAATGGGGAACAATGGGGGAGGTGGAGGCGCCACAAGGAGGAGGTGGGGAGGTGTGGGGGGCGACTAGGACTTGTGGGGGCGCAAGGGCAGGGGGTGGACGCCTAAAGGGGCTGGGGGAGGCCCCCAATCAGGTCTCCTACTCCTATTAGGACTCAAACTCCATCCCACCAAAGCCCACAACCCTTTCCTTTAGGCCCAAACTCCCCCGGAAAGGTCCAAACTCCCGAAAACGGCCTGGAAACGCAAATTAACATCATAACGTATGGTTTCAACCTCCAATTCAATATTTTATAAAGTTTTTGACCTTAACATTCACATTAAATAATCTCACACCATTCCGTAGTGTCACAATTGTAACACCCCGGCATTTAATATGCCCGAATGCTACCAAACATAGACTAAGCAACCTCTAAATACCACAAATACAAGTAAATTACATCAAAGGCGCACATGCTAAAAACCAAGATTTCGGTAGCATCTCCTTTGTTTTAACATGAATTGAAGGAGCAACAATAGTATCACAAGTTATATCATAATGGAAAGCATCTAAAACAGGAATGACATGTGACATAGCAAAAATATAAGTCCAGGATAAAGCATTCAACCACTTCATGAGCTAAACGAATCAAATAATAAGACCAAACACACAGTTAAGCAATACTCCAAGTTTCATTGCAATACTTTCATTATCATGACTCCAAATGATAACACTGTCTAATTTGTGTGGAGCTACGTGTAGATGTGTAGCTAAACCCTTTTCCCCGCATGCCGGTTTCATGGTACCTAAGAAAAATAACATAAACACAAGCGTGAGTTCATCACTCAGCAAGTATAATGCAATGGAACAAGAAAATACATTCCAATACCTTCATCACCACTTTTCACATACAACATCATACACATCTCATATTCATAGTGTAAGCATATCATTGTCATCATCATAAATCATCCTCATTTAACATCCTCATATAATGCAATGCAATGTAATGCAATGCGATGCACATATCTCCTGGAAACTCATACCGGTATGGTTGAGTTCACACCCGTCGGTGTGCACCCTCTCCCCCCTTCCATCCCGAAGATGGAGGGTGCCTACTCCTCGCTTCCGTTCACCGCAGTGAATGGAATCACGATGTAGGACTTACTCATTGGCTCTCCGGATTAGTCATAACTTTCTCACCGACCTTCCCGGACTAGTTATGACTTTCTCACCGCCCGGGCCATGTAATCATGCCATGTATGCAAATATGCCAACATCATAATTAACTTGTACATTAACACATGGCATATTAACATGATAAACATACTCATCATATCATTGGCAATCATTAAAGCATGGCAAGTGATCATATCATATAATCCATTTTCATCTAGTCTCAACAAGCAACCTACAAATCGCTATCCATCACACTACACTTGCCTCAACCACGGGCGACGGATTGGCGAGAAGTAGTAGGTTGCCTAATAGGAGGTGAGGAGGTGTGGGGGGCGGCTAGGACTTGTGGGGGGGCAAGGGTAGGGGGTGGACGCCTAAAGGGGCTGGGGGAGGCCCCCAACCAGGTCTCCTACTCCTATTAGGACTCAAACTCCATCCCACCAAAGCCCACGACCCTTTCCTTTAGGCCCAAACTCCCCCGGAAAGGCCCAAACTCCCGAAAACGGCCCAGAAACGCAAATTAACCTCATAATGTATGGTTTCAACCTCCAATTCCATATTTTATAAAATTTTTGACCTTAACATTCACATTAAATAATCTCACACCATTCCGTAGTGTCACAATTTTTGCACAAATAGTGTCACAAAAATAGGGACGTGTTATATGAATGGGTCATATTTACCCCCATCAACAACACCACTGTGACACTACGGAGTGTCGTATCTTATAAAATGTGAATGTTGCGGTCAAAAACTTTATAAAATGTGAAAATGGTGGTTAAAACTTTACACTATGCTGTTTATAGCGTGTTTTTGGGCCGTTTTTGGGTGTTTGGGCCTCTCCGGGGGATTTTGGGCCTTGGGGGTTGAGTTGGGCCTCCGGTGGAAGGGTTTGGGCCCAAGGGGGGACTTTTGGGCAGCCAAATCTGGCCCCCACCCCTTGGTGCGCCCCAAACTCCCTCTCCCAACTCTAGCCGCCACCCCTAGCCCCCCCATGCGCCTCCACCCTTCCCCTTCCTCTCCATCTTCCCCCATGGCGCTACCACCCCTCTCCTCCCCTCTCCACCTCCCTTTCTGCCCCTAGGGGAGTTCTCCACCTCACCATCCCGAAGATCCATCCATTGGAGCGCTCCGCGACGACAAGATCCGGTGGATTTGGAGCGAGGAAGGAGATCGAGCGAACCGGGAGGAGATCCATTGGGTTTTCGTGCGTTGGGCGAAGGTATGGCCATGGGAATCCTTGGGGTTGGTCTAGGTACTGTTATAAGGGTGATTATCAAGTTTTTAGATCAATTGGTGGTTCTAGAATTGAGTGGATTGGATTAGATCTAGAAGTTGCCACGTTCTCTGTTTCGGGCAGCATGAGCAGTCGACCTAGGGTTTGGGTTTTCGCAAATTTAGAATCGGAATTTGGTCATACGGCTGTTGAAGAAGTTGTAGGTAATTTCAATATCTTTCCGTGGGTATAAAGAACGTCCAATTCCGCCCAGCCGTTTGAAAGTTATGGCTGTTTTACCGAGCGTGTTAAAATCTGTGACGTGATTGGAACAGATCACGGTATTTTGTAGATTAAACAACATTAGAGTCCGAATCAGCTTTTCCATATACTTAGAAAAAGTTGGGAAATTTCCTAAGCTACGCGTGGATGTACTCGTTTAATTGATTCGGAGTCTTAGAACCCAAGTTATGCCTTTTGGAAGGATGCTGTCCCGACGGGATAGAACCTCTGTTTTTGGGTTTTGCGAGTAGTTGGTGATGTCGGGGTAGAAGAGGGTTTGCGTACTGTTTTGTGGACATGATTGTGAGTGTGTGGTCCCTATGTGCAGGTGGTGCGACCCCGGGAGTGCCTTCTACTTCTCGCCAATCCGTCGCCCGTGGTGGAGGCAAGTGTATTGGAATGGGTAGCGGGTTGTAGTTTGTTTGATTGATTGAGATTGAAATTTGAATATATGATATGTTCACATGCCATGCTTTAATGTTTGCCATTGATATGATGAATATGTTTATTATGTGATGATGCCATGTGTTAATGTACAAGTTATCCATGATGATGCCATGTGTTAATGTACAAGTTATTCATGATGTTGGCATATTTGCATACATGGCATGATACATGGCCCGGGCGGTGAGAAAGTCATAACTAGTCCGGGGAAGGTCGGTGAGAAAGTTATGACTATTCCGTAGAGCCAATGAGTAAGTCCTACATCGTGATTCCATCCACCACGGTGTGGGGAAGCGAGGAGTAGGCAGCCTTCATCTTCGGGATGGAAGGGGGGAGAGGGTGCACACCGACGGGTGTGTACTCAACCATACCGGTATGAGTTTCCAAGGAGATATGAGCATCGCATCGCATCACATTGCATACATAATGACGATGATAATGATTTGTGAACATGAATGAGATGATATACATGATGTGAGTTGTTGTAGCCATGTAATTGTTTTTGTTTGTACCATTGCAATATACTTGCTGAGTGATGAACTCACGCTTGTGTTTATGTTGTTTTTTTAGGTACCATGACACTGGCATGTGGGAAAGGGCATTAGCTACACATCTTCACGTAGTTCCAGTCACATTTACCAACCTTGAGTCATGATCATAATAATAGTGCCCTGAACTAGGTGTATGGATTAATTTTAATGTGCTGTTGATCCTCTTTGCTTAGCTATAGATGTTTTTGTGGATGGTTTTGGTTTAATTGTTTATGATGATGTTTTATCCATTATATATTGCTTCTTTAGATGTCTTATGTTATGAAATATTTTGCTATGATATTGCTATTGTTCAAATCATGATAAAACAAAGGAGATGCTGCCGAAATTTCGGTGTTTAGCATTTGTGCCTTTGCTGAAATTTGTCTTCATGTATGGTATTTAGTTGATGTTTAGTCTATGTTTGGTAGCATTCGGGCATACTAGATGCTGGGGTGTTACTGTTGGTATCAGAGCGGGCTGTAGGTCCCTGGAATGTGTATTTTTAGTTTCATGCTATAGGATCCAACTAAAATGTGATGTGGAATAACTTAGAAACATGGCTTAGGTTTTAACTAAAATTTTGTCATAGGATAGCAACATTAAAACTTGCAAAAGTGGTATAACTAATCTAAAATTTGACACACATGGATGCACAGTAGGAAAGGGTATGGGTATCGTTTCTTTACACTTAAATGTTGTATTTAAGCTATAATGTTGAACGCTTCATTTGTTAATGCATGTTGCTATGCCAATGAGATAAATGACTGAATTGTTCTTGTTGTCGTGATAAAGTGGGGTTTTGGTGCCGAAGGGTTCCGGCTACCTCTCTTATTTCATAGTAAGGGTGAGGTTTGACGGTGTGGCTGGTTAGCGCCATCACCGAAGAACTATTAACCCCTGTAGGAGAAGAGTGCTTATCCTTTCTGTCTTAGATCGGGTAGTTTACTGGAGTTAAATAGAAGAGTTTGGTGGTGGATTCCTTCGTATGATCTTTACCATTCTGACGGTCGGTTTTGGGTGTTTTTCTTGATTTTAGTAATTGAAATCAAAAGAAAAGTGTTTGGAATTGGATGTTTTGCGGAGAGTCCCTTCGGTGTTTCTTGGTTTTGTCTTCCTTGGGTGAAGATGAAGAAGAGGAATTTAGCATTGCGCCTTTTTAGTTGCCTTTTGCTTTGACACCCGGTTTTGCTGGTCATTGTGGATTGTCTTAGGGAGGAAACATATGTGGTTATTGTCCTCCCTATCTAAGAAAAGAGTTGAAGTTCTCCTAATGCCGACCTTAGGTTGGGTGGAGCTAAGTTTTGAATCTTTATCGGAAAAGATTTGGTTGAACATTTGGTTTTCCCTAGTGCATCCTTCTTCCTTCTTGGAAGTATATATCTTGAGATTTCTTGAAGAGTTTTGTGGGCAAATTTGGGAACTTGAGAGTTGAGCTCTCCTGCATTTCTGTTGGAGTTTTGTTTTCTTCCTTGCCTGGAAAAGGAGAAATTGTCTATCGGTGTTCGTTCTGGTTCTTGAGTTGTGGTTATCTTTAAAAGTGGAGTTGCACCCTGTTTGTCAAAAGTGAAAATGGTTGTTTAGCATGTCATGTAGTATGTAACAATGTGGTTTATGGAAATGATTTGTTCTTAAGTTAATTGGTGAGTTGAATTAGTTAAATGTAATATTTGTGTTTAGCTTAAGATTAAATGAACTTCTAGTGTTGTAGATTACTCTATAGCGAGAATGATTAAATGTGTTAATGTACATGCTTAGAATATGTTGCCTTGCTTTGAAAGTGCTTATGACCCTCGATAATGTTTAAAGTTGTAAACACTGATGCATAGTTAGAACATTAAGGTGATGTAACCATCGCCTGACCCGAATTTGCAAATCCGACCTCTCGTGTATTCAAAGACTAGTCCAGGATCACGCTTAGTGCACACAGCCTCAACATAGATGAATATCACAATCATACGCGCAAATGAATAGTAAAAATAACTCAATAATAGAATATAAACTATTGAGCGACCTTAAGGTCAACCTTACATTTGTGAAACCTCGACGGCTTCAACTCCAAATAAGCAAGAATGAACGAAGAACATCGGTGAATCCCATCAATACGCCACAGCAACCTGACAGGGTTCGACTCCTAGATAATCGCTTCTCACTGAACTTCTTCTTCTTCGATTTATGTAGACTTTTGCTCACCTGGTGATTGTTTGTTTGCAAGGGGTGAGTACATAAAGCACTCAAGCAAGTCATGCAATGCAAGTCTAATAGCCATATGCATGGCTTATTCCAAATGACAGTCAAGGGGTTATTTTGCATAAAACAAGATTTCACAAATATTCATAATAGATTGTAAAGCGTAAAAACAGATAATAGTAGTAATAATTTCACAGCTTGTTTCAAAAGTAAATCATTCCACATCCTTAACCAATTATCACTTTTCCATAGGCAAACCGCTTCCAAAACCCAAGTTCAATTTTTGAGAAAATCTAACCCTTGACTCAGAATCCCCGAGCATTGTCCAAGACTGACTCGGCTATTCGAATAGGTTTTACACTCGCAGAGGTTATACACTTTACCCACAAGATACAATCCACTCTCACCACGCCGCCGTGGAATCGCCATACAAGAGTATGCGAATGAGCGATCATAACAAAGCCTTCTAAGCCTCAAACAACACAGTGGTCCTCTCCTGGTTCAGGCTCTACACCATCCCTTCCCTTAGCTAAGGCGAAGTATGGGACCAACACACCGTTAGATGGGGTATCTCGGCCACACCACGATACGCCTCCCCGCACAATCACACAAACGGTGTAATTGACACCTCGAGGCTCCACAAGTGAGTCCTTAGCGACTTAGTCAACTAGGGCCGCCCCATTCCAAACATGTGGTTGTACGATTGACTCACCAAAGGCTTGCAAGGTTAAGTCCTTAGGGTGACTTGTGGCAAGACTACCCAAGAACCAAATCAACATCCCCAATGCCAACTGCCCAATTGACATTTTGCCACATGCCCGGCCGAAAACTATTTATCAAACCCCAGCTTGATTACCATGCACCACGTGCCATCAACATCACATGATACCTTTCCAAAACAGGTTCAATATATCATTAAGTCAATATTAACATTTGATTGTCCAAAATCATGTCGTGAGCACGAGTGTCTAAGCAAGATACTACAATCGGTCTAAACCCAGGTTGGCAATTTAATAATGTCCAACTAGTAAACCACAACTAGGGTGACAAGGGTCATGGCACATACTTAAATAATCAAGGTGTCATACAAAGAATTTGGTATTTATCTAACCCCATGTTTAAACAAAGTATCTTTCTAATTGATCTAGCATGCAATAGTTTAAATCAAAATAGATTTCGAAATAGGATCAACATGGTCAAAGCACAACTTGCCTGGCCCTTGCAAACTTTTATCGTCTTTACTCTTTATCCTGATCCTTGATCCTCGAGCTTCAACTTCCACTTCTCGATCCTCACTGCTCGAACGACTTCCTGACGACACGCTCAACGATTAAGGAAGAAGCAAATACAAACCAATTCAAAAGACAAATCAAGTAAACTCCAAATTAAGAACTAACAGCATTGGGCACAACGGCTTAGGAGAGATTTGGGAACTCGAATCGGATTAGATCGAAGAGTCGCATTAAAGAGAACGGGCTTCTAAGAAACACCTAAAAGGGAAAGATTAATAACTGGTAAAGAAAGAATAATATTCAAGAATATTTCTTCCGAAGTTATTATCTTGATTGGACAGATAGCTTACATATGGGCACTGATCTATAGACCGGTCCATAAGGATATGTTAGTTCGCAGTGAACTAAACTGATTCTTGAGTTGACTTTTGTTGACCGAACTGACACAACAAACAAAAGAGAAGAAGACTCGATAGACTAGATTGGGCACAAAGGTATGACAGATGGCCAATGGTCTATCGACCAAGTCCAAGGAATTCCTCGATTAATGGCAGATTAGGCTTTCAGGATAAGACAAGACAAGTGTCTTACCACGGTTGAAACAACGGGAAAGATTGCAAAGATAACAACGCGCTCACGATAAACTTAGTTCATCGAACCGTGTTAGGTTAGGCTTTGATTCGCTTGAAGATGATATGACGCATGAGACTAGGCTCACGCCATGATGATAGAACAGTGAAGGCATCGCACTAGGTTTGTGCAAGAATACACGCATGCGATGACGACAACGAGGCTAAGAGAGCCAATTGTTAACGGCGAAACGTTAACGAGGAACGTTAACGACTAAACGTTAACGACGAGCGTTAACGGCAAAACATTAACGAGGAACGCGACGCAACGTTAACGACGAAAGGCATCTGAGGAACATTAACGGAGCGCTAATGACAAAACGTTAACGGCAAGACGTTATCGACGAGCCGCTAACGATGCAAAGTGTTAACCCGTGAAACATTGCTCCGAAAACGTTAATGAGGAACGCACCCGCTTAACGCATCGTGGATCGTTAACGGCCAACGTTAACGTGGAGGTCAACAATGATAGGAGACTTTTGAAGCGAAGTAGCGACCGCCGGTCGGTGCAACGACATGGCCGCGTAGAACGCTACCAAGGACGGCTAACCGTGCGCGCGAACCGGCGCACGGCTAGGTTGAAAAACGACGTTTAGGCCGGAATCGGCTCCGACGGCAAACGGAGACCAAAAGAACCTTAATGATGGACCAAAACAGTACAAGATGATCCTCCTCCGGACGCCGACAACACGGGCCGAGCGAACTAAAATAACCGGCGCTGGCGCGACGGCAAACGGCCTAAATATATAAAAAATTCGAGGATGGGATGGCAAAGAGAGAATGTCTACTGCGTAGAACGCCGCGAGACGAGCTCAACGGTATAGGCGATTTTGGCGGCGCTTCTTCCGGATTAATCACAAATCATGACCGGGCGATTAAGCTTTTGATCAAAACTTTGGACGGCTATAACTAGAATAATGATCGGAACTTAACGAAATTTGACCGAGAGCTAGATGGGACCAAGAGGCACACCGTGACGCAGGTGGCTCAAGAAATACCTTCTCGAACAGCGGGGAACGCGCGAGGAAGTTTGCCCGCTCTGAACGCAGCCTAACGGAGAAATTAATTTGCTGCGCCAAATCCAGAGGGCAAAACCTTGGGGCAAGATGTGCATCCTGTAGAGGACATCCCAGGAGTCTACACAAAAATTTCACCATCAAACTCGAAAAAATTGAGGGAGTTATGGCCTCGCAAGATTCGAGATTGAAACGGCCGTAACTTTTGATCCGTGGACCAAATTGGCTGAATTTTGGACAGCAAGTAGATGGTACCTTGTGGCACACCACGGAGAAGACGGATCTCGAAAAGAGTCGACGAGTTGCCCGGACGCTGCCTCCAAAGTTCGGCCGACGCTGGGCCACGTTCGGCGACATTGGATGGATCTCGAGTTTTGGAGATGATCCGAGGTTGTATATCCGTGGGAGAGGTCTAGGGGCACTTATATAGGTTTGGGGAAGAGGCTAGATCAAGAAAAATCAAGTTTGGACGCGCTTTGGAGGTGTTTCGGGTCGGTTTGGGCATTTTATCGAGCACTTACCGTAGCATGGGACGATCCGGCGACGTGGTCACCGGGAGTCCGACACGCGGCGTGGTGCTGGCTGGTTGGCCTGGCCCAGCCAGCTCGGTGGGCGAAGGCTGGTAATGGGTTTCGGAACTGGCCAACGGCGAGGCGTGAGGAGCAGGGTGACCGGTGGCGGCCATGAGCGGAAATGAGGGCTTGCCACAGGAGGCGGGGCCCAAGCGGCGGGGTGGGTCATGAGGAGTGAGGGGAAAAGGCCCAAAGCAATTTTCGAAATTTGCAGCATTTCAATAAAACAATTCCAATAAATCAAATAATTCAATAGAGGCACTAAAAATACTAAAATTCTAGAAAAATTCTAGAAAATATTTTTGAGACATTTCCAACTCAAATAAAATATTTTCAACAAAAAATTTATATAAACTTTTTCCAAATAATTTATTAATTTTAACAAAAGGGCTTAATACAAATCAAATTCAATTAAATCCAATAAATAGCAAACGAGTCTAAAAATCTCAAAAATACAGAAGAAACTTCTTGAAGCACAAGGAATCCAAATAAAATAAAATAAACTTTATTCGGAGTTTATAATGATCAAATTAAATTGTTTTAGCTTTTAGAAAATTCAAACCAAGCTTTATAAACGCGAGAAAATCAATGAAAATTTTTGGGAAGCTAAACAAAACCAAAATTTTGAAAACCCAAATTTTGGGATGTTACAAATCTCCCCTTAACAGTAATCTCGCCCCGAGATTCAAATATTATAGAATTAGGTTCAGGGGGACTCAACTCTTGGGCTTCTTCAAACTCCCAACAACTGTATACTGGACCGGGTCACTTCTGAACAAACGCTTGGTAACATCCAAAATTTTGCAGGCTGCTCCTTGCGGATGAGATCCTCTTACAAGTTCACTGACTCAACCAAAGGTCTACTTTTCTCGCACAAAAGGCACTTCTTCTCAAGGAAAATCTTAATACTAACTTTGTCGAAATCTTGAACATCTTCTGCACTCATGCCGACGCCGTAACTCCATTGATAGGCTCCTTGCTTCTCGCTCTGAACACTTGATTTTCCGCTTCTTCTAGAAATTGGACAGGCTGATCTGACAACAAAGCTTACTTGTGATTACGTGGTTTCCGACAAGACTTGAATAGCATTCCGGTTGGTCTGGCACTATCTTTGTCGGCTTGATTCTTCAGCATTGATTGAAACTTTGTATCAATCGAATACTCCTTAACAACCACTTTTCACGCAAGTGTCTCGTAAAGGGGTGGGACTAGGATTGAAGGGGCAGCATAACACCTTTTCTCCTAGGACAACTATTGGCAAAGTGTCCCTGGCTCATTACATCTAAAGCAACGCTTGACTGATGTCTGCTGGCTTCCACAGGATGTAGCACCAGTCTTGGTAGGGGTAAAGCTGAGATCGATGCGATCCGTCATGATCACTTTCTTCTCAGGATAGTGATTAGCAAAATATTCCTCGCGATGACGTGCATAGCAAACTCTAGAAAGCAGGCTTCTTTCTTGAGAACGTTTCACCGGGTTGGTGTTATGAAAACTCTAACCATCAGGGCGAAGCACAGGTGAAGGTGTCTCAAACAAAATCTAAGTAGTAGGGCAGCTAAATTGTTGAGGGGTACTCCTCATTCTGCATGCGTGGTCCTTCTTGACAAACTTTTCTTCGACGCTATGTGGTCTTCCAACCTTGCACTCATTTTTCGTGTTAAGGCCTTTGTTAACCAATTCTTCTTATCAATCGACTTCCTTAAGCAAGTTGCTTCCATAGCCTTACCATTCACTTTCTGTGTTAAAATCTTTACTGACGTAATTTCTGGGATGATCATGGCTTTCGAAATTGCTTGATCTTTCTGTGGCATTCCTTAACAAATGACCTGACTCACCACAGTTGTAACATGAACGTTTGGGTCATCGTGTCGGGTTGATGGGGCATTCTCTAGGCTAATGACCTCATTTATCACACAGGAAACAATTCCATGGTGACCAAGTACTACTGATTTCTTGAGGTAAATGGATAGGGTTGACATGTTTCTCCTTCTTTTCTTCACGTGGCACAGCTGGTGCGGATGACAATCATTCTCTTTTCGCTAACTCTTGAGCAATGACGGCTCGAAAATTCTCTCGCTGATGCCGAGTCACAGCGGTCACTATTGGATCTAAGGGACATTGAGCTGGGCAATGATCACGACCTTCGCAAAGATAGCAGGTGATATTGCGCATAGGACATTCTCCGGGTAAATGGCTTCCTTCACAGCTGGAACAATTGATTGCATGTTCATCAGCAGTGTATCCTATTTCTCCACATCGGATGCATGCACGGTCTTCTAACTTGTTTGGCTGACAACACTTCAAAGAACAACATCTCGTTATGGTATTAGGTGGTGGGGTTGTACTCTTCTCTGAACTCGCGGTAGTCACACTATCTTCTGATGACGCAACAAACTGACGAAGGGCGGTGGCAATTTCCAACCAAGTGATAGTATGTCCATCTTCCGAGGTGGCGTAGAAACCTTTCCTCCAAACTAATGCATCTCTTTTTTTTTAATGGCAAGTAGCACAGGGGACCTTCTCTTCATCTTCACATTACACTCAAGATAGCTTCTCTCCTATGACACGAAGCCATATTTCTGCGTCTTTGAGAGTGGTGATCCATCAAACGTGGGTGGTTACAATCTGTTCCATGTGTCGAATTGTCACGGTTGGTACGGTGGACTGTTGGTCACACGCTTTGACAACGACACGAGATAGTAGCAATCGAATCGACTTGAATCGCCTCAAAGTTATCGTAGTTGGTCCTTTCCATCTTTTGTCCACTCCATGGTTTTATGTAAGAGGGAAAAGCATAGAAGAGGTTCAAGAATCATATTGCAGCGGAGCAGTTATAACCCAAAAACTTGTACAAACATTATTAAGAACTTGGTATGGTTGCTTATCCAAGCCTAAAAGCTATGCAACGATCTTGCACACTCAAGAATAAAGAAAGATCCAAATTCCTAATCACACCATAATCTAGCGTCTAAAGGGTAACGCTCCTATCTTAAGAGACGTGACTCTCACACATGAGTCTCAACTTACTACTAAGCACTGGTTCTTCAAGCTTCTAGAACACTTCATCGATCCACTTCTCTTCGAGCTCGACGATTCCTTAATTCACGATCTTCAGGGTTGACGGCGACATCCAGTACTTTCTCCTTAAGTGTGAAACATCGTTAACTATTCGGAACAACTCAGGTAAGATTTCCATTTAAATCGGTGGGAAGGATAGAAATTTCAGCAAAGGGGAAAGAATAGAAGAGTAAGATAAGTCAAGAACGTATTATTCTTTCAAGTTAAAATTTCTCTTTAGAAAATAATTTTGAAGCTCCTAAAGACGGCCAACCTATCTAAGGTCAAGACCTACATAACCTGGCTCGATACCACCTGCTGCCGGGACCCGAATTTGCAAATCCGGACCCTCTGTGTATTCAGCACTAGTCCAGGATCACGCTAGTGCACACAGTCTCAACATAGATGAATATCACAATCATACGCAGCGGAATAGTAAAAATAACTCAATAATAGAATATAAACTATTGAGCGACCTTAAGGTCAACCTTACATTTGTGAAACCCTGACGGCTTCAACTCCAAATAAGCAGCAGCGGAACGAAGAACATCGGTGAATCCCATCAATACGCCACAGGCAACTGACAGGGTTCGACTCCTAGATAATCGCCTTCTCACGGAACTTCTTCTTCTTCGACGATGTAGACTTTTGCTCACTGGTGATTGTTTGTTTGCAAGGGGTGAGTACATAAAGCACTCAGCAAGTCATGCACAGAATGCAAGTCTAATAGCTATATGCATGGCTTATTCCAAATGACAGTCAAGGGGTTATTTTGCATAAAACAAGATTTCACAAATATTCATAATAGATTGTAAAGCGGTAAAAGCAGATAATAGTAGTAATAATTTCACGATTGTTTCAAAAGTAAATCATTCCACATCCTTAACCAATTATCACTTTTCCATAGGCAAACCGCCTCCAAACCCAAGTTCAATTTTTGAGAAAATCTAACCCTTGATCTGTAATCCCGAGCATTGTCCGATCAGTGGACTCGGCTATTCGAATAGGTTTTACACTCTGCAGAGGTTATACACTTTACCCACAAGATACAATCCACTCACCACGTCAGCCGTGAATCGCCATACAAGAGTATGCGAATGAGCGATCATAACAAAGCCTTTCGGAAGCCTCAAACAACACAGTGGTCCTCTCCTGGTTCGTGCTCTACACCATCCCTTCCCTTAGCCAAGGCGAAGTATGGGACCAACACACCGTTAGATGGGTATCGGCCACAGCCACGATCGCTCCCGCACAATCACACAAACGGTGTAATTGACACCCCGAGGCTCCACAAGTGAGTCCTTAGCGACTTAGTCAACTAGGGCCGTCCCATTCCAGCCATGTGGTTGTACGATTGACTCAGTTCAAAGGCTTGCAAGGTTAAGTCCTTAGGGTGACCAGGGCAAGACTACCCGAAGAACCAAATCAACATCCCCAATGCCACAACTGGCCCACCTGATTACTCTTGCCACATGCCCCGGTCGAAAACTATTTATCAAACCCCAGTTGATTACCATGCACCACGTGCCATCAACATCACATGATACCTTTCCAAAACAGGTTCAATATATCATTAAGTCAATATTAACATTTGATTGTCCAAAATCATGTCGTGAGCACGTAGCAGGTCTAAGCAGTATACTACAACGGTCTAAACCCAGGTTGGCAATTTAATAATGTCCAACTAGTAAACCACAACTAGGGTGACAAGGGTCATGGCACATACTTAAATAATCAAGGTGTCATACAGCAATTTGGTATTTATCTAACCCCCATGTTTAAACAAAGTATCTTTCTAATTGATCTAGCATGCAATAGTTTAAATCAAAATAGATTTCGAAATAGGATCAACATGGTCAAAGCACAACTTGCCTGGCCCTTGCAAACTTTACTGTCTTTTACTCTTTATCCTTGATCCTTGATCCTCGAGCTTCAACTTCCACTTTCTCGATCCTCACTGCTCGTTGAGCGACTTCGACGACACGTCTAACGATTAAGGAAGAAGCAAATACAAACCAATTCAAAAGACAAATCAAGTAAACTCCAAATTAAGAACGAACAGCATTGGGCACAACGGCTTAGGAGAGATTTGGGAACTCGAACGGATTAGATCGAAGAGTCGACAAAAGAGAACGGGCTTTCGGCAAAACAGAAAGGGAAAGATTAATAACTGGTAAAGAAAGAATAATATTCCGAAGAATATTTCTTCCGAAGTTATTATCTTGATTGGACAGATAGCGACATATGGGCACTCGATCTATAGACCGGGTCCATAAGGATATGTTAGTTCGCAGTGAACTAAACTGATTCTTGAAGTTGACTTTTGTTGACCGAACGGACACAGTCAAACAAAAGAGAAGAAGACTGATAGACTAGATTGGGCACAAAGGTATGACAGATGGCCAATGGTCTATCGACCAAGTCCACGAAGGAATTCTCGATTAATGGCAGATTAGGTTTTCAGGGATAAGACAAGACAAGTGTCTTACCACGGTTGAAACAACGGGAAAGATTGCAAAGATAACAACGCGGCTCACGATAAACTTAGTTCATCGAACCGGTGTTAGGTTAGGTTTTGATTCGGCTTGAAGATGATATGACGATGAGACTAGGCTCACGTCATGATGATAGAACAGGTGAAGGCATCGCACTAGGGTTTGTGCAAGAATACACGCATGCGATGACAACGAGGCGAAGAGAGCCAATTGTTAACGATGAAACGTTAACGAGGGAACGTTAACGACGAAACGTTAACGACGGAGCGTTAACGGCAAAACATTAACGGAGGAACGTTAACGACGAAACGTTAACGACGGAGCGTTAACGGAGGAACATTAACGGAGCGTTAATGACAAAACGTTAACGGCAAGACGTTACCGACGGAGCGTTAACGACAGAGTGTTAACGGTGAAACATTGTCGGCAAAACGTTAGCGGAGGAACGTTAACGGCGAACGTTAACGGTGGATCGTTAACGGCGAACGTTAACGGTGGAGGTCAACAATGATAGGAGACTTCATGAAGCGAAGTAGCGACCGTCGGTGCAACGACATGGCCGCGGTAGAACGCTACCAAGGACGGCTAACCGGTGCGCGAACCGGCGGCACGGGCTAGGTTGAAAAACGACGGGTTTAGGCCGGAATCGGCTCCGACGGCAAACGGAGACCAAAAGAACCTTAATGATGGACCAAAACAGTACAAGATGATCCTCCGGACGCGACAACACGGCCGGAGCGAACCAAAATAACCGGCGTCAAAAGGCGACGCGCGGCGACGGCAAACGGTGGCCTAAATATATAAAAAAAATTCCGGAGGATGGGATGGCAAAGGGAGAATGTCTACTGCGTAGAACGCGGCGAGACGAGCTCAACGGTATAGGCGGATTTTGCGGCGCCCTTCCGGATTAATCACAAACTGGCGATTAACGGGTTTCGGATCAAAACTTTGGACGGCTATAACTTCTAGAATAATGATCGGAACTTAACGAAATTTGACCGAGAGCTAGATGGGACCAAGAGGCACACCGTGACGCAGGTGGCTCGAAGAAATACCTTCTGGAACAGCGGGAACGCAGCGAGGAAGTTTGCCGCTGTCCTGAACGCAGTCTGAACGGAGAAATTAATTTGCTGCGCCAAATCCAGAGGGCAAAACCTTGGGGCAAGATGTGCATCCTGTAGAGGACATCCCCAGGAGTCTACACAAAAATTTCACCGTCAAACTCGAAAAATTGAGGGAGTTATGGCCTCGGCAAGATTCGAGATTGAAACGGCCGTAACTTTTGATCCCGTGGACCAAATTGGCTGAATTTTGGACAGCAAGTAGATGGTACCTTGTGGCACACCACGGAGAAGACGGATCTCGAAAAGAGTCGACGAGTTGCCCGGGACGCGTCTCCAAAGTTCGGCCGACGTTGGGCGACGTTCGGGCGACATTGGATGGATCTCGGAGTTTTGGAGATGATCCGGAGGTTGTATATCCGTGGGAGAGGTCTAGGGGCACTTATATAGGTTTGGGGAAGAGGCTAGATCAAGAAAATCAAGTTTGGACGCTGCGTTTGGAGGTGTTTGGGTCGGTTTGGGCATTTTATCGAGCACTTACCAGGCATGGGACGGATCCGGCGACGTGGCCGACCGGAGTCCGACACGTGGCGGGTGCTGGCTGGCCTGGCCTGGCCCAGCGCTCGATGGGCGCGCTAAGGTGGTCGGGTTTCGGCCACCGGCGAGGCGTGGAGGAGGATGGTGGACCAAAGGGCGGCCGAGCGGAGTGGGCCACAGGAGGCGGGGCCAAGCGGGCGGGGTGGGCTGGCGGGAGGAGTGGAGGGGAAAAGGCCCAAAGCAATTTTCGAAATTTGCAGCATTTCGAATAAAAACAATTCCAATAAATCAAATAATTCAATAGAGGCACTAAAATACTCGAAAAATTCTAGAAAAATTCTAGAAAATATTTTGAGACATTTCCAACTCAAATAAAATATTTTCAACAAAAATTTATATAAACTTTTCCAAATAATTTATTAATTTTAACAAAAGGGCTTAATACAAATCAAATTCAATTAAATCCAATAAATAGCAAACGAGTCTCAAAAAATCTCAAAAATTACAGAAGAACTTCTTGAAGCACAAGGAACTAAATAAAATAAAATAAACTTTATTCGAGTTTATAATGATCAAATTAAATTGTTTTAGCTTTTAGAAAATTCAAACCAAGCTTTATAAACGCCGAGAAAATCAATGAAAATTTTTGGGAAGCTAAACAAAACCAAAATTTTTGAAAACCCAAATTTTGGGATGTTACAAATCTCCCCTTTAATAATCTCGTCCCGAGATTCGTATGACTAGAATTAGGTTCAGGGGGACTCAACTCTTGGGCTTCTTCAAACTCCCAACAACTGTATACTGGACCGGGTCACTTCTGAACAAACGCTTGGTAACATCCAAAATTTTGCAGGCTGCTCCTTGCGGATGAGATCCTCTTACAAGTTCACTGACTCAACCAGGGTCTACTTTTCTGGCACAAAAGGCACTTCTTCATGGAAAATCTTAATACTAACTTTGTCGGGAAATCTTGAACATCTTCTCGTGACTCATGCCGACGCCGTAACTCCATTGATAGGCTCCTTTGCTTCTGCCTGAACACTTGATTTTCCGCTTCTTCTAGAAATTGACAGTCAGACCGACAACAAAGCTTACTTGTGATTACGTGGTTTCCGACAAGACTTGAATAGCATTCCGGTTGGTCTGGCACTATCTTTGTCGGCTTGATTCTTCAGCATTGATTGAAACTTTGTATCAACTGAATACTCCTTAACAATTCACTTTCTGACGCAAGTGTCTCTGAGGTGGGACTAGGATTGAAGTGGGCAGCATAACACCTTTTCTCCTAGGACAACTATTGGCAAAGTGTCCCGGCTCATTACATCTAAAGCAACGCTTGATCGATGTCTGGCAGCCTACAGATGTAGCACCGCCTGTAGGGGTAAAGTCGAGATCGATGCGATCCGTAATGATCACTTTCTTCTAAGGATAGTGATTAGCAAAATATTCTCAAGTGGATGACACATAGCAAACTCTAGAAAAGGCTTTTCTTGAGAACGTTCAACGTTGGTGTTATGAAAACTCTAACCATCGGCGGCTAATGTGAAAGGTGTCTCAAACAAAATCTAAGTAGTAGGGCAGCTAAATTGTTGAGGGTACTCCTCATTCGCATTTGCGTGGGTCTTCTTGACAAACTTTCTGACGATTGCCGTGGTCTTCCAATTCCTTGCACTCATTTTTCAGGTTAAGGCCTTTGTTAACCAATTCTTCTTGCTTCAACTGACTCCTTAAGCAAGTTGCTTCCATAGCCTACCATTCACTTTCTGTGTTAAAATCTTTACTGACGTAATTTCTGGGATGATCATGGCTTTCGAAATTGCTTGATCTTTCTGTGGCATTCCTTAACAAATGACCTGACTCACCGCTTGTAACATGAACGCTTGGGTCATCGTGTCGGTTGATGGGGCATTCTCTAGGCTAATGACCTCATTTATCACACAGAAACAATTCCATGGTGACCAAGTACTACTGATTTCTTTGAGGTAAATGGATAGGGTTGACATGTTTCTCCTTCTTTTCTTCACGTGGCACCTGGTCGGATGACAATCATTCTCTTTAGCTAACTCTTGAGCAATGACGGCTCGAATTCTCTCGATGCCGAGTCACGGTCACTATTGGATCTAAGGGACATTGAGCTGGGCAATGATCACGACCTTCGCAAAGATATGTGTGATATTGCGCATAGGACATTCTCCGGGTAATGGCTTCCTTCACAGCTGGAACAATTGATTGCATGTTCATCGGCCAAAGGTATCCTATTTCTCCACATCGGATGCATGCACGGTCTTCTAACTTGTTTGGTCGACAACACTTCAAAGAACAACATCTCGGTATGGTATTAGGTGCAGGGTTGTACTCTTCTCTCAACTCGCTGGTAGTCACACTATCTTCTCGATGACGCAACAAACCTGACGAGGCGGTGGCAATTTCCAACCAAGTGATAGTATGTCCATCTTCCGAGGTGGCGTAGAAACCTTCCTCCAAACTAATGCATCTCCTTTACCGGCAAGTAGCACGTGGGACCTTCTCTTCATCTTCACATTACACTAAAGCTAGCTTCTCTCCTATGACACGGCCATATTTCTGCCTTTGAGAGTGGCTGATCCATCAAACGTGGTGGTTACAAACTGATCCAAGTGTCGAATTGTCACGGTTGTGTACGGTGAACTGCCGTTGGTCACACCTGCTTTGACATCCGCCCGACCATAGTAGCAACTCGAACCGACTTGAATCGCTTCAAAGTTATCATGCCAGTAGTTGGTCCTTTCCATCTTTTGTCCACTCCAGGGTTTTAGGTAAGAGGGAAAAGCATAGATGAGGTTCAAGAATCCTATTGCAGGGGAGCAGGTTTAACCCAAAAACTTGTACAAACATTATTAAGAACTTGGTATGGTTGCTTATCCAAGCCTAAAAGCTATGCAACGCATACTGCACACTCAGCAATAAAGAAAGATCCAAATTCCTAATCACACCATAATCTAGCGTCTAAAGGGTAACGCTCCTATCTTAAGAGACGTGACTCTCACACATGAGTCTCAACTTACTACTAAGCACTGGTTCTTCAAGCTTCTAGAACACTTCATCGATCCACTTCTCTTCGAGCTCGACGATTCCTTGATTGAACAAGTTTTAATTTTCAAGATGTTGAAGTATGGATGAAATAAAATTGATAGGTTGACCATGCTCAAGTAGCTGTTGAAGTACTATGTTGGAAATATAGAATACGTTGTTATATGATTTGGTGATCCATGGGGATCATGTCAATGTAGTCTTGGTTGGGTGCCTTTATGATAAGCATCATAAACCCTAATTAAAAGTGTTGGGAATGGTAACTAGAGGAAGAATTTGTTGTGAAGCTTTTGGTTGAATTGTGTTGGGGCTCCTCAGGGAGTAGATGGTGATTATTGAAGTCTTTAATGGAAAGCGTAGGGGAGTACTAGAGATGGTTCTTTTTTTTATGCTGAGCTTGTGTTTAAAAGCTTTTGGACTGGTTTGGTTGTTTGCCATTTTGGTTGAAGGGTTTTCGGTCAAGGTGTTCCATATGCTGTGTTTCAGAGTTTCCCTAAAACTCGTAGAAATTGGTGCAAATATTTGGTTTTGGCTAATTTGTTTAGTTGGTGCTATGAGTATGGATTTACACCCCAAAAGTTTTTTGAGTGGATCACGCCCTTTCGCGTTCGCCCTGAATTATCTTTGGAATAAATTTTAAAGGAAACAAATGGACATAGAGGGTTCTGTTGGAAAACTCATGAGGTTTAATTTGTAACCTTTTCTTTGCTAGAGTTGGAGTGATTTGAAAAAAAAATCTGTGTAGAGTTTGCAAGTGCTTCAAAAGGTGGTTTTTGTGGATGTTTCAACGGCGATGCTGTTAGTGAACTGTTCTCTTTTGAAAATGAGTTTCCCTTTCTCTTTGAGAAAATTTATGGCGGTTGTTTGTGCAGATGTTTGACTTTGGAGTCGATGTTCTTTTCCAAAATGGTGATTTTGGTTAAAATGCGATGTTTTGCAAGTTTAGCTATCTATCGTTGGTGGGTTCTGATATGATGTGGTGCCTTACTGTTAACTATGCTGCCGTCATAGTTTATGTGAATTAGTGCAACTCTCGATGTTATTCGAGATTTATTCATGTGATACCGAGAAAGAAGTCGTTATGTGAATGACTATTCGGTAGTGTTGTTACATGATGAAGGAATGGTGAAAAGTAAACAGGACATCGTTTTTAGATGTTAAATGATAAAAGAGTTGTTGAGCCAGGTCGGTGAGTAAGTCATATATGGAGATATGACTAATCCGGAGTGCTCTTGAAGAGTGTGCATTTTTGTCATGAAACGAGATTTCCCTTGCTTTCTAGTATGAAAAGAAACAATGAAGAATTTCTGGTATTTTTGGTTGTGGTGTAGGGGTTTTGCGTTTCCTTTATGTCTTGGCATAGGAAATTAAAATTTGTGCCCTTTGGATGTTGCCGGATCCTTTCCAAAGTGGTTTTAGCGCTTTGGGGTTTGAGTTGTTGTAGGTGGACCAATTGGGTTCATGATTATGGTTGAGCTCACTCAATGATTGTACTCTTTATCGTGGTCCATTGAGTGGAAGGTTGTGTATGACTCAATGCAAACCTTCTTGGAGAATTGTGTCGTTGAGATGTTCCTCGGTAGTGTTGATTAAATTATTAGTGGACCACTTGGTGGTTGCTAGTGATCGCTTTTCCTTTTGAAGTGTATTGGATCTTTTGTTATTGGGCAAGAAGCGAGTTGTGTCAACCGCAGAGGAACGTTCGGTCGTTTCTGTTGAGCGAGTCTTAAGGATCCTGGATGTAAAGTAGGTTGTTCCTTCTGGTGGTAATCTTAGAGCGGTGTCTCTCCGGTTTCGCGTCGTCTTGAGTACAAGGAACCTCAGAGGGGAGTTTGGTACTGTGTTTTTCTGGAGAGTAGCATTAGTTAAAGGGATCAGGCACTTCAGTGCCGAGGAATGCATAGAATGAGGAGTGTGAGACCGTTTCCTTTCGTGGTCTGTTTGGGATTTTATCCTATCGCTTGGGTCATGCCGAGGCCTTGTATGGATGCTTTGGGTTTCAATATTGAGTAAAGTTCTTGCAAGAGGTTGATCGTGGGTTATCGTTAGAACTGTGGGTCTTCGAGCCTAAGCATCTTACCATCGGGTCTCGATCAGTGTAGTTCCAGTGGCTTTAGTCAGAGAGAGAAGTGGTTTGGGAACTGGAGTCTCGCATGTGCGAGAAGTACCCCGAGCTTTTCACCTAAGGTATGAGATGTGAAACCTAGCTATCTTTTGCTTTGCTGGGTTGCGTATTGGTGTGTCTTGGATTCGAGGTCGAATCCTGTTGAAGGGGGGAGAATGTGATACTACGGAGTATCGTATCTTATAAAATATGAATGTTGAGGTCAAAAACTTTATAAAATGTGAAAATGGAGGTTAAAACTTTACGTTATGCCGTTTATAGCGTGTTTTTGGGCCATTTTCAGGTGTTTGGGCCTCTCCGGGGGACTTTGGGCTTTGGGGGTTGAGTTGGGCCTCCGGTGGAAGGGTTTGGGCCCAAGGGGGGACTTTTGGGCAGCCAAATCTGGCCCCCACCCCTTGGTGCGCCCTAAATTCCCTCTCCCAACCCTAGCTGCCACCCCCTAGCCCCCCCATGCGCCTCCACCCTTCCCCTTCCTCTCCATCTTCCCCCATGGCGCCACCACCCCTCTCCTCCCCTCTCCACCTCCCTTGCTTCCCCTAGGGGAGTTCTCCACCTCACCATCCCGAAGATCCATCCATTGGAGCGCTCCGCGACGACGAGATCCAGTGGATTTGGAGCGAGGAAGGAGATCGCGCGAACCGGGAGGAGATCCATTGGGTTTTCGTGCGTTGGGCAAAGGTATGGCCATGGGAATCCTTGGGGTTGGTCTAGGTACTGTTATAAGGGTGATTATCAAGTTTTTAGATCAATTGGTGGTGCTGGAATTGAGTAGATTGGATTAGATCTAGAAGTTGCCACGTTCTCTGTTTCGGGCAGCATGAGCAGTCGACCTAGGGTTTGGGTTTTCGCCAATTTAGAGTCGGAATTTGGTCGTACGGCTGTTGAAGAAGTTGTAGATAATTTCAATATCTTTCCGTGGGTATAAAGAACGTCCAATTTCGCCAAGACGTTTGAAAGTTATAGCTTTTTTACCGAGCGTGTTAAAATCTGTGACGTGATTGTAACAGATCACGGTATTTTGCAGATTAAACAACATTAGAGTTCGAATCAGCTTTTCCATATACTTAGAAAAAGTTGGGAAATTTCCTAAGCTATGTGAGGATGTACTCGTTTAATTGATTCAGAGTCTTAGAACCCAAGTTATGCCTTTTGGAAGGCTTCTGTCCCGACGGGACAGAACCTCTGTTTTTGGGTTTTGCCAGTACTTGGTGATGTCGGCGTAGAAGAGGGTTTGCGTACTGTTTTGTGGACATGATTGTGAGTGTGTGGTCCCTATGTGCAGGTGGTGCGACCCCGGGAGTGCCTTCTACTTCTCGCCAATCCGTCGACCGTGGTGGAGGCGAGTGTATTGGAATGTGTAGCGGGTTGTAGTTTGTTTGATTGATTGAGATTAAAATTTGAATATATGATATGTTCACATGCCATGCTTTAATGTTTGCCATTGATATGATGAATATGTTTATTATGTGATGATGCCATGTGTTAATGTACAAGTTATCCATGATGATGCCATGTGTTAATGTACAAGTTATTCATGATGTTGGCATATTTGCATACATGGCAAGATACATGGCCCGGGCGGTGAGAAAGTCATAACTAGCCCGGGGAAGGTCGGTGAGAAAGTTATGACTATTCCGGAGAGCCAATGAGTAAGTCCTACATCGTGATTCCATCCACCGCGGTGTGGGGAAGCGAGGAGTAGGCACCCTCCATCTTCGGGATGGAAGGGGGGAGAGGGTGCACACCGACGGGTGTGTACTCAACCATACCGGTATGAGTTACCAAGGAGATATGAGCATCGCATCGCATCACATTGCATACATAATGATTATGATAATGATTTGTGAACATGAATGAGATGATATATATGATGTGAGTTGTTGTAGCCATTTAATTGTTTTTGTTTGTACCATTGCAATATACTTGCTGAGTGATGAACTCACGCTTGTGTTTATGTTGTTTTTTTTAGGTACCATGACACTGGCATGTGGGAAAGGGCATTAGCTACACATCTTCATGTAGTTCCAGTCACATTTACCAACCTTGAGTCATGATCATAATAATAGTGCCCTGAACTAGGTGTATAGATTAATTTTAATGTGCTGTTGATCCTCTTTGCTTAGCTATAGATGTTTGTGTAGTTGGTTTTGGTTTAATTGTTTATGATGATGTTTTATCCATTATATATTGCTGCTTTAGATGTCTTATGTTGTGAAATTGTAGGATCGAAGTATACGAATATAGCAATCAGAGGGGGGTGAATGATTGTGCGGAAGCTAAAACCAAATTCTTGATCTATTAAAAGTTCACCCCAAAACAGAACCAAATAATTGCCTCGTTTTCGAAAAAACAGAATGACAAAGGATCGGTAAAATGCGAATTCCCGGAGATCCAACTGTCGGAACGATCTGAAATTTGGACATGAGAAACTAGATTCCAATACTAATCTAACTCAAAAAGAATCAGCTCGATCATACTTACGGATCAAAAGTTATGAACCTCGCAAGCTTGCTGTGACAGAAGATGACGAGAATTAATCTAACCAAAACTTCAAGATTAAACAAGAACGACAAAAGTTTAATCAACTAAACTTAGAGAAACCCTAAATCAATTCTCTAGAAAGGTTTTGATGGATCAAATCAAGATAAAACTAAAAGAACAAAAACCAATCTAGAAAAGAACATGCATGCAAACAAGAACCAAAACAGGAAAAACTGTAGCAACGCGGTTACTGTAGCACGGAAGGACCTAGAAGAATTGATCTTTATTTCTTTTGTCTAAAGTACTCTCATCAAAAGGGTACAAACCCTAAAACTGAGCTTGAGGCTCTCAATGCGCTCAGCTCTGATTGATTCGATTGATGCCCTTCAACAGGAGACACCCCTCCTATTTAAAGGAGCAAAACACAAGGAGTTCTGAATACAATTCCTAATCTAGAAGGAGTATGTATACAACTCCTCTTGGCCCAACCTGGCCGAGTACAACTCTTGCACGCGTATGGCAACCCTACCATACTCACGTGACTAACACTTTGCACACGTATGGCCACCTGCCATACTCACGTGACTAACACTTTACACGCGAATGACCTCCTGCCATTCTCACATGACTAACCTTTCTTCATGTGCACCATTCTCTTAGCCCGAACGTCCCGCATGACATCCTTGACTACCAAGACCTCAGTTCCTCCCTGAACCTAGTCCCGAACCTCAGCTCCTCCATGAACCTAGTTCCGGTCCCGTCATCGACCACGTTCGTCTTCGAGCAATACCTGCACATGAACAAACCACAAGACAATTCCGAGCACAAGTCCACGACTTGACTCACATCAATCCATGCAAATACTCACACGAGCATTGCATAAAGTCCACTTCAAGCATCATGAAATTCTCACAAATTTCATAATCTCAAAAACAAATCAAACACAATTCCAATTTTGCTCAAAACCCTAATCGAGCAAAAACGCATTCACGACGAACCAAAAAATATGGTCCGGCGTACACATGAAAAAGTCACTCAAAAAACCATTCACAACGGACCAACAAAATCGGTCCGGTGTACAAGTGAAAGTCTCAGTTTCAAGAAGAAATCATTCCGGCGAAAACACGTTCACGACAGACTAAAGAAATCAGTCCGTCGTACAAGCGAAATCAATCCTCAAAAAGCCGTTCACGACTGACCAAAGAAATTGGTCCGACGTACATGCAAAACTTACTGGTTTCTTGGAAAATTGAGTCCGGCTCATGATCTCAAAAGCACGTCCACGACAGACCCAAAAACTTGGTCCGTTGTAGATGGGAAACTTACTATTTTCTTTAAGTTTGGTCCGGCGCCAAAGCGAAACTTACTGTTTCTTGTCAAATTGTGAAAACACAATAACAAACACATTTTGCAAATTCAATTCTAAGCCAATTTTTCAGCACATGATTTCACAATCTCCCCATTGATGAAAACATTGGCAACACCACTAAGAATTGAACATTTGGCATTCACTTTACAAAAGATTTTGAAATCCAAAGGATCAAGGACCAAAAAGAGAAAACACAGAATTCCCCCTTTGACCAAAATGCAAAACAAAATCTCCCCCTGAGAAGGAAAATGTGTGTGAATGTGCAATGTGCCCAAAAATTTCAAAATTCTCCAAACTTCTCCCAAAATTCTCAAATTTCCAAAAACAACTCCCCCTTTTTCTTTAAACTTTTCCACAATTCCCAAATTTCTCCCCCTTTGATAATAGATTCATCAAGAGTACAAAAGAGAGAACGAGTTCAAAATTTTTCCTGTAGCAAAGATTTCACAAGGAGAAACAAGGGAGTGCCAAGATAGGTAAAGATGAGCTCATTCGATCATATAACCTTATATATCACATAACATGCAAAATACATGATCTTGATGTGATTTTAGCAAGTTAGGGAATGACATGCATCTCAACCTCAATTCAGTCAACTATAGCCAAGTACTAAGCAAAACCTTTAGTAGAAAAACAAAGGCTCAAAGTTGAAGCAAATAACAAATCAGGGCGAGCAAGTAGTTTCAACTCCAATCTAGTGAACCAATTTAATCTTTAAACAGTAAACTGCATGTGGCATGCTTGAAGCATACTTCTTTTATTTCCTTGGAGTGGCATGCTTGAAGCATACATCTTGTTTTTTGAGGGAATGGCATGCTTGAAGCATACATCTTATCTTTTAGGGAAAGCATCCTGAAGCTCATAACTTGAGGCTTTTGCTTTTAACAACCCTTTTTTATTGATTCCCTTTTCTTTTCATTTTTCTTTGATTATAAACATGCAAAAGTGATTAAAAGGTCTTATGAAAGAGTAAAGTTGAAACCACACTTGCTTCATAGCCCAAATTTGTCAAGAGGATTCAATATCAAGCCTAGAAGAGTGAGATATCACAGAGTATTTAGCTATAGGCAATCAGTCCATGGAATTCCACAATGTCATTTTTAGTTCAAGTGAGACAATTATATTATCATATATTAGCTCAATTACATAACATATAAAAAAATATGATAAAGTGAGCTTATCAAGTGAAAGAACTTGGCAAGGAAATTCCCCCTCAAAACAAACCCATTGGATGAACAATCCCAAGTTCTCCCCGAATAAAAGCAAAACGAGAAGAAGACAAAGGTTTTGTGAAAATGTCTGCCAATTGATGTTCAGTATCCACATGATGAAGCACAATATTTTCTTTTTCAACATGATCTCTAAAAAAGTGAAATCCAGTATCAATATGCTCAAGAAAGGGGATTACTCAAAAGGTGGCACGAACCAAATCAATTCAACATCCTCCAAAATCAACATCAGAATAAGCGCTTAAACTAATGCATAAGGAAGCAGAAAGCCAAATGCCAAAATCTTGAGTACCATGGAGATACCTGAAAGTTCACTTGAACGCTTGTCGATGTGAAGCACGTGGGAAGCTTGAAAACAAGCACACACAAGCACGTGGGAAGAGTCTCTCATGTAAACCTCCAATTATTTCATCCTCAACAGCATCATCATCATCTTTTATGAACAAAGACACTCTCCCCCTGAACTAGTGCCTTTTGCGAAAACAGAAGTGGAAGAAGTATCTCCAAAGGCAACACTTTTAGCATGAGATGTATGAGTGAAGAAGAACCAAAACTTATCACTGAACATATGAAGTGAGCATCCGAAATTCAATAGCCACATGTTCTCCTTTCTCGCGTGAGAAGCCTACATAGAAGCAGAAATTGTCGAGGCCTCGGTACTGGGGTTAGAAATAAGATGTTTAGGAATCGATCTTGAGACACACGACGCACAACAGTAGGCACAACACGAGTATTCTTATGCACAAAAACAGATTTGCCTTTTTCCGTGTTTTTAGAAACAAAAGGTGTTTGTTTCACCCTAGGCACATAATGAGAAGTAGAGTGTGCCTTTTTGAAATTAGACCTTAAACCTTTCTCTCTTCTGTTGTTTAGCTAGTATAAAGCAAAAGTCTACTAAATGTCCATCTCTACCACAATGAGTGCAAGTGTACTTAACATGATGTTTTGCTTTAACAGTAGAAGCACATTTTGCATTCATCATAGTAGAAGATAAAAGACCAGCAGATTTAAAGACAGTTTTCTTAGGCACATTGACAATTTCAAATTTTCCACTTTCAAGTGTTTTGACAACAGTGGGAGCATGTGATTTATGATGAGCATAAGAATCAAAACCTAAACCTTTGTTATGAGTGCTGACTTTTGATTGATCCAAGATCATGTTTAGGTTTTTCTTTCCTTTAGTGAAACGTTCTAATGACTTTTCCAAGTAATCAATTTTTCGAGAAAGAGTTAAACAATTATTACAGGGAACGTCCACTTTTCCTTTTTGCTTGCGACAAGTTGAGCATGAAAGAACCTCATGTGTAAGCAAATCTTCTGTCATTTGAGAAACCCTAGCATTTGCATCATGCAACTTCAATTCTAGTATGGAGCATTTAGAACATGGAGTTGTATCATGCAAATCAATGGTAGAACAACTAGCGTGTTTAGCAAGTTTCTCATTTTTCTCATTTTCAGCATTGATTTGCTCTAACAAGGTAACATGTTCTTTCCTAAGCAACGTAAGCTCATTGTAAATTAAGTCACATGATTTGCACGCATCATCATCAGGAATCAAGGTTTTAAGTCTAGAAATTTCAGCATTCAATGACTCCACAACAAAATCATGTTTCTTAATTTTCTTGTCACGTTTATCAAGCAATTTACCAAGTCGAGCAACAGCAATAGCTAATTCATCGTAAGAAGGATCTACCTCATTGAAGTCGCTGTCGTGGTCGTCCTCAGTAAAGCTGTTGCTGCTTTTAGCCATGAGACACAACCCCGTCAACTCATGCTTGCTTGGAATTGCATCGTCCTCACTGCTCCCTGAATCCACATCGCTCAAATTGACTTGTTCAAGAGCGGAAAGAACTCGGTGGACAACTTTGTTGTTGATGAAGCTCTTCTTCTTTCTATTACTTGAAGAGAACTTCTTCTCTTTTCTTCTGTCGTTGTCCTTCTCCTCCCTTGATGCTTTACCTGCAAGTTTAGGACAATTTGGACGAATATGGTCAAGATCACCACACTCATAGCATCTTGGAGGATTAGCACCACCTCTCTTTCTCTTTATCACATTTTGCAAAGCTTTGTTAAAGCGAGAAGAGAGTAGTGCCAAGTCTTCTTCAGGAAATTCTTCAATTTGCTCATCTGTTAAAGAAGACAAGGAGGATAGGGCAAAGCTAGAAGAAGAATTTGCATTTGACATGTTAGGGTTAGAGATCAAAGCAATTGATTTAATATTACCTTTCCTTGCAAGAACATCCAACTCATGAGTTTTCAAGAATACAGAACATCTAATGTAAGTGTACTCATGACAGTAGATTCTCTAATGGATGTAACTTTCATCTCCCAAATAGACATGTATAAAGCACCAAGCAATTGTCTAGCATTAGCAGCATCATCAAAGCTAACTCCAACAGCACGAAGATTACTAAGAATTTTATTGAAACGTGCAAATAAGTCATCTAGCGACTCACCGGGTTTCATCTCAAATCGCATGTATTCTTTTTTGTAAAGATCTTGACGAACCTCTTTAATAGTGTTAGAACCCTCATGGTAATCACAAAGAGATTTCCATACCTCATATGCGGATCGAAGATGAATTACACGATCGAAGTTGCTACGTCCCAAGCCTTGGATGATCAAGTTGCGCGCCTTGCTGTTTGCTTCAACATGTGTGCGATTGGTGTCGTTGACGTTGTCGTTTGCAGGGACTTCATATGGCTTGTAGATCTTCTCCCAAATTGTGAAGCCTTGTGCTTGGATGAACGCCTCCATCTTGGCCTTCCAAAACTACAAATCAACACCATCGAACACACATGGTTTTGTCGAATAACGATCCATTAATCTAATCACCGGTTAAGATAGATTAGAAAAACCTTCCTCTGATACCACTTGTAGGATCGAAGTATACGAATATAGCAATCAGAGGGGGGGTGAATGATTGTGCGGAAGCTAAAACCAAATTCTTGATCTATTAAAAGTTCACCCCAAAACAGAACCAAATAATTGCCTCATTTTCGACAAAAACAGAATGATAGAGGTTCGATAAAATGTGAATTCCTGGAGATCCAACTGTTGGAATGATCTGAAATTTGGACACAAGAAACTAGATTCCAATACGAATCTAACTCAAAAAGAATCAGCTCGATCGGACTTACGGATCAAAAGTTATGAACCTTACAAGCTTGCTATGACAGAAGATGACGAGAATTAATCTAACCAAAACTTCAAGATTAAACAAGAACGACAAAAGTTTAATCAACTAAACTTAGAGAAACCCTAAATCAATTCTCTAGAAAGGTTTTGATGGATCAAATCAAGATAAAACTAAAAGAACAAAAACCAATCTAGAAAAGAACAAGCATGCAAACAAGAACCAAAACACGAAACAACAGAGCAACGCTTATCAGAGTACGCAAGGATCTAGAAGAATTGATCTTTATTTCTTTTGTCTAAAGTACTCTCATCAAAAGAGTACAAACCCTAAAACTGAGCTTGAGGCTCTCAATGCGCTCAGCTCTGATTGATTCGATTGATGCCCTTCAACAGGAGACACCCCTCCTATTTAAAGGAGCAAAACACAAGGAGTTCTGAATACAATTCCTAATCTAGAAGGAGTATGTATACAACTCCTCTTGGCCCAACCTGGCCGAGTACAACTCTTACACGCGTATGGCAACCCTACCATACTCACGTGACTAACAATTTGCACGCGTATGGCCACCTGCCATACTCACGTTACTAACACTTTGCACGCGAATGACCTCCTGCCATTCTCACGTGACTAACCATTCTTCATGTGCACCATTCTCTTAGCCCGAACGTCCCGCATGACATCCTTGACCACCAAGACCTCAGTTCCTCCCTGAACATAGTCCCGAACCTCAACTCCTCCATGAACCTAGTTTCGGTCCCGTCATCGACCACGTTCGTCTTCGAGCAATACCTGCACATGAACAAACCACAAGACAATTCCGAGCACAAGTCCACGACTTGACTCACATCAATCCATGCAAATACTCACACGAGCATTGCATAAAGTCCACTTCAAGCATCATGAAATTCTCATAAATTTCATAATCTCAAAAACAAATCAAACACAATTCCAATTTTGCTCAAAACCCTAATCGAGCAAAAACGCATTCACGACGGACCAAAAAATATGGTCCGGCGTACACATGAAAAAGTCACTCAAAAAACCATTCACAACGGACCAACAAAATCGGTTCGGTGTACAAGTGAAAGTCTCGGTTTCAAGAAGAAATCATTCCGGCGAAAACACGTTCACGACAGACTAAAGAAATCAGTCCGTCGTATAAGCGAAATCAATCCTCAAAAAGCCGTTCACGACTGACCAAAAAAATTGGTCCGACGTACATGCAAAACTTACTGGTTTCTTGGAAAATTGAGTCCGGCTCATGATCTCAAAAGCACGTCCACGACAGACCCAAAAACTTGGTCCGTTGTAGATGGGAAACTTACTGTTTTCTTTAAGTTTGGTCCGGCGCCAAAGCGAAACTTACTGTTTCTTGTCAAATTGTCAAAACACATGAACAAACACATTTTGCAAATTCAATTCTAAGCCAAATTTTTCAGCACATGATTTCACAGAAATATTTTGCTATGATATTGCTATTGTTCAAATCATGATAAAACAAAGGAGATGCTGCCGAAATTTCGGTGTTTAGCATTTGTGCCTTTGCTGAAATTTGTCTTCATGTATTGTATTTAGTTGATGTTTAGTCTATGTTTGGTAGCATTCGGGCATACTAGATGCCGGGGTGTTACAACCACAGCTACAACTTTTGGTGGAAGCACCTTGTGATCTCCCCCTCCTCATAAACTGTTTATTAGACTATTCATTCCAACATATAGCAGCAGCAATAACAATACCAAAACTGGTTACTTACTGTGGAACAAGCCCTCCTAGTTTAGCAGAAAACAAAATGAAGCAATATTGTGGCCGTTGTTGTAAATGATTATTTGCAAGGGTAGTAAATATAAAACCAAAGAAGCACTTCGCATTACAATTGGTAAACTATCAGTGTGAGATTTACTACAATTTTAGCTTTGAGTAGTTGTAGTTACTACCACGATCTCCTAGCTAACTAGCTTGTGCTAACCACCAAAACTATCTTCTTATGAGTGCTCCTTAGACTCTTCTTGCAAATATTGGCGTAATTAACAAATTCACATCATTCGATAGTAGAAAAAATAATATGATCAAATATTTACACTTCTAGATACAAAAAAAATACATGTTCTAAGAGGCACTTCTAGTTAATCATTGTCAAGTTGTACCTTTAGACTTCTAAATATTCTAGTTACACCAAAATAACTAGCTTAACCAAAAGTAGAACTGCTCCAATGCTGCTAAAGTGAATCTTAAACCTCTGCAGGCAACCATAAAGCAACAGAGTATGAGACATAAGCATATATTTGAGCAAAGGAAAAACATTGCACACACAAATTAAAGGGTAAACATTGCATACACCAATTAAATACTACTCTGCTATCTAGACATAACTTTGATAAAGATGAAAAATTCTCATATTTAAATCACAGAAAAATACTATGGGACAATCCTGATTCAGAAAGAAGTTGTATTACAATATAAAAAGGGGTAGAGAATTCAGAATCCAATATGAGTTTGATGCATTCCCTTCTCACAAATTAAGGGGATGACCAAATCACTCTAGATCTAAATACCATGGGGACACCAAAAATTAGAAGAAAAACCATCATAGTGTTGGAAATATTACGCTATTAGCAAATTTCTTATTACGCTAATTCCAAGCATAATTAATAACCAGAGAATAACAAAGTCAAAAAAGCATAGATACTAAAGAATGATATTACCTAATATCAAAGCATAAGAATAACTCATTTTTCAAGTATCTAAGCATGTATGAACAATAACTGTGGCTCACAATTAGCAACAAAAGCTCAAGTTGATTAGCAAAAGCATATATGAACAATATTCTACTCCTGTAGTTCAGCTCCTAACTAGCAAAAAAGTCTATCTGGACACAATAACTTAAGATGTTTGCCATGATAGTAAAATACAATGGTTAAATCATTTGGATATTTAAAAGAACTAATCCAATTATTAGTTTAACTTTTGATATTTCACAACTTGTCTTTCGACACACAACAACAAGTGCAAGAAATTGTTTGGCACACAGTAACTAATGCAGTGCATGAAGTTCACCAAGAATTGGGCACAAGGATACAATCTCGATCATCATATGATGAGAATTATCTCCCGACAATAGATGATCAAGATGCACCACAAGAAATGGAAATCAATCCAAAAAATATTTTGCTACTTCAAAGGTAAACAACTGTGTCCTAATATGCTACCATTTCACCCTCATCCTCGCAAAGGCATATACCAAATGAAATGGAACATAATACACTTTCAGATGATCCAGCCATAAAGGTGGCACACAAGATGCAGGACACTAAAGCATCACTTGCAAGTTACAGCATGTCAACATGCAGAGCTACCACCACAATTGCATACAAAACTACTGTCTCAGGCAGTACAAATAATGTCCTTGTCCACACGAAGCTACAAGCAAGAAGGGCATTTTGGATCAAGGAGTTCTAGAGCTTACATACCTCACCGAATTGTGTTCTGGAGCTAGCTCACTTACCTTGACAGTATTGTGTTGTGCAGCTTACTTACCATGTGCTCACTTACCATGTACTCACTTACCTTGACAGTATGGAGCTCACTTACCTTGACAGCAATGGATCAAGCAGGGCGATGATGCCGACGACGACCGACCAGATGGGGTAGGACGACGGTGGCTAACAGGATGGAGAGTAGGGTGACGGTGGCCGGCCGGATGGAGAGTAGGGCGACGGTGGCCGGCCAGATGGAGTAGGGCGCGGCGGTGGCCAGATGGAGTAGGGTGCAGCGGTGGCCGGATGGAGTAGCTGGACGACGGTGGCCGACCGGATGGAGTAGCTGGGCGACGGTGGTCGGCCGGATGGAGTAGGGCGCGACGGCGGCCGGATGGAGAGGAGTGCTTGCGCGCGCGCGTTAGGGCGGCGGTGGTTGGCTGGATGGAGTAGGGTGCGGCGCCGCTGGATGGAGAGTGCTCGTGCGAGCGTTAGGGCGGCGGCCAGATGGAGTAGGATCCGTGCATGCTGGGCGCGATTTGGGGTAAGAACCGGGAGAAGCAAATGCCAGAGGAGATTTGGGAATTGGGATCGATTAAAGACCTAGGCCGGCCGGGAGAGGCCTTCGATCGATGTTGGGTGCGCGTATCGAGGAGGAAGTGAAAAACTCACGCCTATACTGTCTCTTTCCCTCTCATGGTATAACCCGGCATTTGTAATTTCTGACATTTATAAACATCGTGCTTAAGAAATATCGACGTATACCATGTGCCCTTCTTTATATAATGGCCGGCGTATAATAAGTGCCATCTAAAGTCTAAGTCGGCATTTATATTTGCCATTTTTTATTAACAATATGCCGACATTTATTTTATGCCGCGTAACAATCTATTATGGCACTTTACATATGCCATGCAAGTGAGCGCCCTTGAATTAAGATAAACGCCATGGAATTAATATTTGCTGGCATTTATGACTTGACGACCACTTAGGGAATTGATTAGGACTGTCATCATGCATTAGGTGGAAGTTAGTGCTTATATCCCACCCTATGTATATATATGGTGAGTGAGGGAATACGTTGGAATCGTGCATTTCATGTCATGTCATGCATGTGCCATGCCATTTGCATCGTGAACTGTGTTTTGGGTGTGTTAGACTTGTTGGACTCCAGTGCGGGGTGCTACAGTCTGACTTGGGTTTAGTTCGCGAGTTTGTCAGATCTAAGACCTATCCTTTCTGTGTGGCCTAACTCTTGTTGTTTGACTTGGTTAACGACAGAATGAGGACCCGCGGTGGCTTGGGAGGTGACAATGGCGCTGGGCGATCGCAGCCTAGTGGTAGCGATTCGCCTCCTCCTCCCAACCTGCTGGATGTGTTGTTGCGATCAGAGAAAAACCAGCAGACTACCAACAGGATCTTGGAGATGTTGGTCCAGAATCAAGCTGCTCCAGGTGGCTGCGGTGAAGGGCGAGGCTGACCCAATGGCTACCTAGATTTCCTACACACTCAGCCGCCGACCTTCTCTCGGGCCAGTGATTCGTTGGAGGCTGATGACTGGCTGCGTACGATAGAGCAGAAGTTTGCTCTCATCCACTGCGAGGATCTTTAGAAGGCTCCTTTCGTAGCGCAGCAGCTTTAGGGCCCGGCTGGGGCATGGTGGGCCAACTTCGTGGTGATGCAGCCTGCCGGTCATCAGGTGACCTGGGCAGAGTTCCATGAGGCCTTTCAGGCGTATCACATCCCGTAGGGGCTCATGGATATCAAGAAGCAGCAGTTTCTTGCCCTCAAGCAGCTCAAGTCCGTGATGGACTATTCACAGGAGTTCAACTACTTGGCTCAGTATGCGCCGGAGGAAGTGGACATCGATCAGAAGAAGCAGAGTTGGTTCATGAATGGGCTGTCCGCCAAGATGCAGGACAAGCTTTCAGTGTGCGACTTCACTGACTTCAATGCCTTGGTGAGCCGGGCGATCACTGTAGAGCACATAATGAGGAACCATCAGGAGGAGAAGATGCAGAAGAGGTCAGTGCAGTACTCGGCGGGTGGCAGTTCACAGCGGACCCGGACTGTCCCTCTTCCACCACCGAGGGCTCTGTTCCTGCACCTCCCCTACCGGCTGGAGTGGCCCGGCTTCCTGTCGCTGCTCCTCACCCTCAGCCGCAGCCCGGAGTGCGGGTTATGATAAACTCTGGACCGAGCCCATGCTACAACTGCGGGCGTGCGGGGCATTTCATCCGCGACTGTCCCTTCCCAAGGAGGGGCAACAATCCCAACGCCCCAAGGCCTCAAGGCGCGACTGCACCACCTCCACTTCCTATGCCGAGCCATGGCCGCGTTAACTATATGGATGCTGAAGCGATTCCCGCGGGCGCCACCGTGCTGACTGGTACATTATGCATTGAGGGACATGCTGCTAGGGTGTTATTTGACTTGGGGGCTTCCCATTCCTTCATTAGCAAAGATTTTGTCATGAAACGTCAGATGAAAGTAAGTTGTGGCCGTACCTCGTTCCTAATTGAAGCGCTGGGTTCTAAGATTGTTGCAAATCATGTGGTCCAGAAGGCCACTATGCAAATCCAAGGGTTTCCTTTCCTTGTCAACCTGCTACTCCTTGATCTTCGTGGGATGGATGTCATCTTGGGCATGAATTGGCTTACACAGCAGCAGGCCATTCTAGATTGCTCTCGTTGTTCCATCTCGCTCAAGGGACCAAAGGGCGACTTGCTGACTCTTCTTCTCGACGATGGTGGGGCTGCTCTCTGTTCCTTGAATGGCACAGAAGTTGAGGAATTAGAATCCATTCCCATGGTTTCGGAGTACCCGGATGTGTTCCCAGCGGACCTGTCAGGGATGCCGCCCGATCGGGACATTGAGTTCGTAGTAGAGCTTCAGCCCGGGACTACTCCCGTGTCCAAGCGGCCATATAGAATGCCACCCAATGAATTGGCCGAACTGAAGACTCAGCTGAAGGAACTGATGGACAAGGGATTCATTCGCCTGAGCTCCTCACCTTGGGGCTGCTCGGCTCTCTTCGTGACCAAGAAGGATGGCTCCCTTCGACTCTGTGTTGATTATCGACCGCTGAACGCAGTCACTGTCAAGAACAAGTACCCCTGCCTCGGATCGATATCCTGTTTGATCAGCTTGCTGGTGCGCGGATATTCTCTAATATTGATTTGAGGCTCGGGTACCATCAGATCAAATTCGGGCCGAGGATACTCCAAAGACAGCCTTCTCTACTCGTTATGGATTGTACGAGTACACCGTCATGTCGTTCGATCTGACGAATGCACCGGCGTACTTCATGTGTCTCATGAACTCCATCTTCATGGAGGAGCTGGATTCTTTTGTGGTCATTTTCATTGATGATATTCTCGTTTATTCAGCCAATGAAGAAGAGCATGCAAGGCATCTTCGCATCGTTCTCGGGCGACTCAGGGAACATCGCCTTTACGCGAAATTCAGCAAGTGCGAGTTTTGGCTGAAAGAGGTATCTTTCTTGGGGCACGTCCTCTCTGAGCAAGGTGTTGCTGTCGACCCAAGTAAAGTCCAGGATGTCCTCAATTGGGAGCAACCCAAGGCAGTTACGGAGGTCCGCAGTTTTCTTGAGCTTGCGGGCTATTACCGTTGATTCATTCAAGACTTCTTGAAGATTGCCAAGCCCATGACGGAGCTGCTGAAAAATGGTGCTGAGTTCAAATGGTCAGCGGGCTATGAGCGAGAATTTCAAACCTTGAAATAGCGCCTCACTATGGCTCATGTCCTTACGCAACCTGACATCCACAAGCCATTTGATGTCTATTGCGATGCATCAGGTATCGGCCTTGGCCGTGTGCTTATGCAAGAAAGCCGGGTCGTCGCCTATGCGTCTCGACAGTTGAAGCATCATGAAGAGCACTACCCAACCCATGACTTGGAGCTTGCAGCAGTGGTCCATGCTTTGAAAATTTGGCGCCACTATCTTCTTGGGAACAAGTGCAACAACTATACCGACCACAAGAGTCTCAAGCACATCTTCACTCAGGCAGATCTAAATATGAGGCAATGAAGGTGGCTTGAGTTGATCAAAGATTATAGCCTGGAAGTGCATTACCACCCAGGGAAAGCCAATGTGGTGGCTGACGCGTTGAGTCGCAAGGCTCAATGCAACTGCATCACTCTTCAACCCCAAAGTGCCACCCTCTATGCCGAATTCCAGAAACTCGGCTTAGAGATTGTTGAAAAAGGGTCCTTGGCCAATCTGGAGTTAAATTCCATGCTGTTGGATCAGATTAGGGAGGCACAAAAAGGGGACAGTGACGTTGCCGAAATATGCAGCAAACTGAGTTCCGGCCAAGCCCCTGATTTCCAACTTGATGACCGTGGAATTTTATGGTTCGGTGAGCGCTTGGTCGTCCCCGAAAACCAGGAATTGCGAAGAATGGTTCTTGATGAAGCCCACAACTCCTTGCTCACAATCCATCCGGGTAGCAACAAGATGTACAAAGACCTGAAGCGACGGTTTTAGTGGACTCGCATGAAGCGTGAGATTGCTCGCTATGTGGCCGAATGCGACGTCTGCAAAAGGGTGAAGGCGGAACATCTTAAGCCAGTAGGTACTCTTCAGCCGCTGCCCATTCCTAGCTGGAAGTGGGAAGATATTGGTATATATTTCATCACCGGCCTGCTGACGACTTCTTTGGGTCATGACTCAATCTGGGTTATAGTCGACCGGTTGACGAAGTCCACACATTTCCTAGCCATTCGCACCACCTATCCAACCAAGAGGTATGCGGAGTTGTACATCTCCCGGATTGTGTGCCTTCATGGAGTGCCAAAGCGGATAGTTTCAGATCGAGGTTCTCAGTTTGTCTCTCGATTCTGGAGAAGTCTGCATGAGGCTTTGGGCACCAAGCTGTTACACAGCTCAGCGTATCATCCGCACACTGACGGCCAGACCGAGAGGGTCAATCAGATCCTTGAGGATATGTTGAGGGCTTGTGTTCTGTCTTATGGGAAGAAATGGGACGAGTGCCTTCCATATGCCGAATTTGCTTACAACAACAGCTACCAAGCCAGCATCAAAATGTCTCCTTTCGAAGCGCTCTATGGCCGTAGCTGTCGGACACCCCTGAATTGGTCGAGAGTGGAGAACGTCCCTTCTTTGGACCAGATGTGGTCAAGTCAGCAAAGGAGAAGGTGAAGACCATTCAAGAGATTCTGAGGGTAGCACAATCGCGGCAGAAGAGCTATGCTGACCACCGCAAGAGACCTCTCTCCTTCGAGGTTGGTGATCATGTCTATCTGAAGGTGTCGCCTCTTCGGGGCACCCGTCGTTTCGGAATCAAGGGAAAGTTGGCACCTCGCTACATAGAACCTTTCCAGATCCTTGCGAGGCATGTTCAAGTGGCGTATTAGCTGGAGCTTCCTCCCTCTCTGGCAATGGTCCATAATGTCTTCCACATATCTCAGTTGAAGAAGTGCCTTCGTACTCCCTTCAAGTCACTAGAGGTGGACGAACTCGAAGATCAGCCTGAACCTGATCTGTCCTACCAAGAGTATCATATTCGGGTTTTGGGAGAAGCTGAACACAAGACCCGTCGACGGACTCTCAAGTTCTACAAAGTTCAATGGAGCAATCACACTGAAGATGAAGCTACTTGGGAGCCCGAAGATCGCTTGAAGATTGAGTATCCCGAGTTCTTCTGTACCATGTAAGTTGCTAGTATGCAAACTCTCCGCAACCCCAAGCATATCGATCCGAGTGTGACTGTACTGTCTGTACGTATTCCACTCTGTTTATGCGTCTGTTCTGAATCTCGGGGCGAGATTCCCTTAAGGTGGGAGGGTTTGTCAAGGCCCCAGTTTCAAAAAGTCTAGGAAATCTGGAGTATCCGAATTAAACATCCGGAATGTCCGGATATAACCCGGAATGTCCGGATTAAATGTCCGGAGTATCCGGATTAGCTCGCCCGAACGCCTCAACCCGGAGTATCCGGACAAATTGTCCGGAGTGTCCGTGTTACTTCTACCGAAGACCCCAACCCGGAGTCTCCGGGTTAAACGTCCGGAGTATCCGGACCTTGCGGGACTTAAGTATGAAATCCCATTTCGTGGGTCTTCATTCACCTCACCTCACACTTGTGCTCTTCACCTTCCCCGTGTGCTCTCCTCCACCCAAGCTCGTCTCCGGTGAGCTCCTCACCCCGGCGTCCACCTGTGCTCCTCCCCGGTGACTCCTCCACCCCGGTGTCCTCAAGCTCCTCCCCAAGCCGGCATCTTCCTCTTCCTACCCGGCTTCCCCTTCCTCTCCTTCATCCTCCTCGAAGGTGAGGCCTCTTCTTGGAGTTGATTCGTGGGTTCTTGGGCGTCCTTGGAGGTAGATTTGGGGCTTGGTTTTGTAGTTTGAGGTTGGGGTAAACTTTGGGGAATGTTAGGGTTTTTGTGGGTGGTTGGATTTTGGGATGGTTTTGACAATGTAGCGTGTAGGGCGAGAGATCGGGGGTAGATGATGTCGTTCTAAGCATTGGATTAGGTTTTGGTTGGGATCCTTGGATGTGAGTGTCTTTTCCTCGTGTTTGGGCTATCTCGGAGCTTCTCTGGCTTTGCCGAGTGTAGGAAAGTCATAGATCGGGCCTTCGCGAAGTAGTAGGGCTTGGGAGCACTCCAATGTTGCTCGTCGGTTTCCAAGTCCTGGGTCGTCCGGAGTGTCCAGATGATCCGGACTGTTCGGATATTAAACCCAGACTGTCCGGGTTGGCTGATCTGCGGTTCGCGCAGTATTCGCCGGTTGAGTTATTTTGCGGCAGGGGTTTGCAATTGAATTTTCTCTTCTTTCGCATTGCATCGCATGCATCTTGATTGTGCATTGTACTCGTGTAGAGAACGAGACCGCGGTGACTGACGTGACCGTGGTTGAGGGTGCGCAAGCGAAAGCACAAGGCAAGCACCTAAGCATATTCAACCTTAGTTGTAATTTTACTTTTGTGAATCAATTGCTTATTGGATGCTAAGTTGTGCATTAGGAGTTAAAATGTGGGATTGAAAGTAGAACCTATTTGCTGCACTTACATCCATTGGAACTTGCTTAACACCTCCTTGGAGCTAGTATGTGGGTAAATATATTGTGTCCATGCTTAGTTTGCTTAGAAGTCGGGTATGGGCCAAGTGATGGATGGATCCATCGCTTGAGATTGTTCCTATTTACAAATGTTGGGTTGTAATGGCAGTGGTTATAGTTATGAGTAGAAATGGAATATGAAATGGGACCGGGCGAGAGAGTTGGATCACTTGGGTGTGGAGACCCAAGTGTGGTAGTCTCGCCTGTGTCAGTTAAGGACCGATCCGATGATTGCCTGTGACCAAGCACCACTTTGTTGATCGCATGCCGGAATGGGACGGTAAAGCTTTTCTTTCATCGCATGCCGTTCGATGGGGCATACACCTCATGCGGTTGGGCGTGGTCGAGGGCAAGGCTTAGGCTGACTCTCGAGGGCCAAGCCGGGCTTGGGCCGCTCGAGGGGGTGCTAGGTGCTCGGGCCGCATGAAGATGTCCCCAACGGATTGGTATGGATGGGAGGATGGTTGACACGAGGTTCTTTGTGGCACGTGTCGTGCGGTCAATGTTTCCCTGCAGGGTTAATTAAACGATTTGAATTGCTGCGCTCTCGGATATAAGCACGCTTGGTTATCTGACACTTCACGTAGTAACAACTTGAACTGAAGTTCACCTTTGGGCTTGAGCTCGAAAATTTTATGAGATCACTTGCTTTGTTAATGTTGAATGTTGAACTCAACTTTAGAAGTAGGTGCCGTTACAACTGCTTTAAATTGTGAATTGAATAGCGATACTAATTAATCAACAAAGTTAAGCTTTCTGCACTGTTAACTTCAGCTGATTTCCTTGCTACTTCCAAATGCATACTCCTTTCGAGTCGGTCATATATGGACCACGGGTAAGTCTTGCGAGTACTTTCTGTACTCATGCTTCTTCTGTTGTGGTTTTTCAGGTGAGGATCAGGGCGGATGTGAGTTCTGTCCGTACTGCCTCTCGGTGATCGGGCAGGGCACCGAGTAGAGGCTACTGCCGTCGTGCACGCCCGGGAGTGTTCAGAGGCAGAACACTTCCGGAGATGTTTTACTTTTGGGTTTAGTCTAATAGATGTGTACTCGTTTGTTGTATAATTAGTTTAAACGATGCCTCTTTTGCATGGAGTACTCGGTTTCTTTTGTAGTTGACTTTTGTTGTATGTCATTGCCCACCTTTTAATTATGTTCTACTCCTGTCTTTGCCGGCTTTCGTGCCTCGCTGCTGTTGTTGTGGGTTGTGGTCGTGGGGTTGTCTTTGTGCTGGGGTTTGTTGGTTGGTTTGGTTGGTCTTGCTTCCACGCGTGTCTGGTTGTGGGGTTTTCGAGTTCGTTGCCCCCTTTGTGCAAATTGATGTGATACAAGGTTGTAAACCGGTATGCGAGGATCCTGGGCGTGTTTCGGGTCGCATACCGGGGGAATACCGGGATTGTTGTCGAGTTATTCGTAGAGTCTCACTGTTGTCTCAATTGGGCTTGGGTGCTAACACTGCGAGCGCCCTCGGCGATCCACTGTTAGCCTCCAAATCCGATTAGGATAACTGGACCTCCTAATAGCTTGGGGACGGTCTGGGCGGCTCCCCACAGATACCATCCTATTGTTGTTATTAAATTGAATATTGTCTTTTGCCTGCTGAGTGAGTGTCTATGTTTTATAGGGAAGGTGTTGCCAAATTTTTTTTGTGATTTTGGCAACCTTCAAGCTTGTTTAAGTGGTCTTGCTATTGTTCTCTAGTGTCTTCTGCTGTGTTTATGTTTGAGGGTGTAACATTCGGGGCACGTGGGATGCCGGGGTGTTACATTCCCCTATTGAGTTGGTGCTAGGTTTGATGTACTTACTCTTGTCTAACTAACCTTGTTAGGAGTGGATGGTTGAGCTCTTGTATCTGAAGTGATTATGTGGTGATTTACGCTAGGTGGTTATCGCTTTATATGCTCCACTCACTAGTATGATATCTGGTTGTTGTATGTTGTATTTTGCTAGTTCATGTTAGTTACGCTTAAATGTTAATGTTCGCTGCTGAGTGGATGTCCAGTTAGTAGGGGAGGTCTTGCCATTTTTTTTAGAAATTAGGAAAGTTTGATTGTTTGTTGTTTCGTTTGGGTGACACTCTGGGCATGTTTGGTGCTGGGGTGTTACAGTTGGTTCCAGAGTGGGCGTTAGGTCCGTGGTGCTTGGAACTAGCAAATGATCTTAGAGTGAACTAAAATTCTAACTTGGGAAAACCTAGAAGGTCATTCAGTAAAATCTTACCTTAGGCCCATAACTTTAAAACCGACGTAGGTTGGCTAATTAATTAAAATTTTGACACACCTTGGGGCATAGTAGAAAGGGTATGGTAATTCATTGCATTGCGCTTTAATATTTTGGTTGCGTTATGATATTAAGAGGTGAAAATGCTAGTATTTTGTTGTTGTTTTGAAGCTCAAGCTGATGTTGGGTTTGTGAGGTTGTTGTAGCTATGCCAAGGGGTAAAGGTCGTGGTCACGGTGGCCGTGGAGGCCGCAGTCGAGGTGGGAGTCACCCATCTCATGTGGACATTGAGTCGGTCGTTGAGGGGAGCGGCTCGCTCAATGCCCATCAGTTAGTCCAACATGGTGCCCCGGCTGAGCAGTCGGGTGCAAGGGTAGGGGCCACGACTCTGGCCTTGTTGCAAGCGCTGTAGAGGGAGGTCCAGGAGTTGCGACAACAAGTTCATGAAACTCCTGTTGCTATGCCTACACCTGCAGCTGTTGCCGCAACTGCCCCAGATGTGCTGGATTCTAGAATGAGTCTGCGGGAGTGGTTGGCTCTCCAACTCAACCCCTTCGATAGTGTGGGCATGACAGTCCAGTCTGCAGACTGGTTGTGTTACATGGAGAGACAATTCAGAGTCCTGGAGATGACTTCTCTCCAGAAGGTTTGATTTGTGGCCTTTCAACTGAAGGCCCAGGCTGATATTTGGTGGGAGGGGGTACTTGCTGCGAGGACCCTCGAGTAAGAACCAGTCACCTGGGAGGTCTTCACTGAGACTTCCTGTGACACCTCGGAGTGTCGTATCCTTAATTTTTGGACATGATAAGGTTAAATACAGTATGAGATGTGGAAATAAGGTTAAAACCATAAGAATTGGAAGTTAATAACGTTTCCGGCCGCTTCCGCCGTTTTAGGTTTTGGGCCTTCCCGGGAGTTTTGGGCCTTGGTGGGCTTTGGTGGATGGATTAGGACTCGTAACGGACTAGGATTGGGTTGAGGGCTGTTAAAGGGGCTCCCCTGCCCCCTTGCGCCCCACCTCTGCCCCTTGCGCCCCACCTCCCCTCTTGCGCCCCTCTCCTCCCTCCCCTCCCTAAGCCCTAGCCCCCATAACCGTGCGCATCCCCTCCCTTTCCTCCACCTCCACACCACCTCCTCCACCCCTTGCTGCCCTAGGGTGGTCTCCCCACCCCTGCACCTCGCGGAGTCATCCCGTGGAGCGAGGAGCGAGAGCAAGGAGCGAGGAGCGAGGAACGTGGAGCGAGGACGAGCGAGGAGATTCGCGGAGATTGATTGGAGTTTTGGCGCTGGGCAAAGGTATGATCTTGGGGATCCTTGGGGATGATCTAGGTACTGTTATTAGGGTGTTTATCAAGTTTTTAGATCAATTGGAGGCGCTGGTTTGAAGTAATTTGGGTTAGATCTAAACTTGTCCACGTTTCTGTTTTCGGGCAGATTGAGCAGTCGAACTAGGGTTCGAGTTTCCGTCGATTTAGAATCCGAATCAGACCGTACGGACTTCTAGTAAGTTGTAGATAATTTAATTATCTTTCCGTGGACGTAAAGCACGTTAATTTCCGATCAGCCGTTTGAAAGTTATGGCTGTTTTACCGAGCGCCTAAAAATCTGTGACGTAACTGGAACAGATTGTGGTAATCTGTAGATTAAACAATTTTAGAGTCCGAATCAGTCTTTCCTATAACTAGAAAAAGTTGGGAAATTTCCTAAGCTTCGCGACGGTGTACTCGTTTATTCGATTTGGAGTCCCAGAACTCAAGTTATGCCTTTTGCAAGGCTGCTGTTCCGCCGACAGAACCTCTGTTTTTAGGTTTTGCGAGTAGTTGGCAATGTCGGGTTAGATGGGGGCGTGTGTACTGTTTTGAGGTTATGATTGTGAGTGTGTGATGCCTATGTGCAGGTGGTGTGACCCCGGGAGTTCCCTCTTCTTCCCGCCAATCCGTTGCACGTGGTTGAGGCAAGTGTGTTGTGATGGATAGCAAGTTGTAGGTTGCATGTTGAAATTAGATGGAATTGCCTACATGATATATGTCCACTTGCCATGTTTTAATGATTGATATGATATGATGAGCATGTTTAACATATTATGATGCCATGTGTTAATATGTGAATTAAATATGATAATTGGCATGGTTGCATGCATGTCATGAGATAGAGGCGAGGCGGTGAGAAAGTCTTAACTAGTCCGGCAAGGTCGGTGAAAGTTATGACTAATCCGGGAACGCCATTGAGTAAGTCCTATGTCGTGATTCCATCCACGTGGTGTTTGGAAGCGAGTAGGCACCCTCCATCTTCGGGATGGAAGGGAGGAAAGGGTGCACACCGGACGGTGTGTACTTCCCATACCGGTATGAGGTTCCGGAGGGTCAGAGCAATGCATTACATCGCATACAAATTGATGATGATATTGATAAGTATTCATGAATGAGATGTTATACATGATGAAAGATGTTATTGACTTGTTGTTATGCTTGTTGTCCATTGCAGTATGCTTGCTGAGTTTTCGAACTCACCCTTGTGTTTTCTTGTTGTTTTAGGTACCATGAGAACGGCATGCGGGAAAGGGGAATAGTCACACTCTCACACGTTGCTTCACCTTAATGTTTCCCCAAGTCAATTCATTTAGTTGGATAATAAATTGCGTGTGATGGCCTTTAAATTAAGTCTTAGCTTGGTTAATGAGAGTTCTATTGTTTGTTTGACACTTGGAACTTTAAGAGCTTGATGTTAGTCTTTTATTGTCGTTAAGACTTTATTTATTGCTGTTTTAGATGTTTCTCTTATTGCCATATAATGCTATATTGTTGCTGTTTCTTAAATTCATGATAAAACAAAGGAGGTGCTGCCGAAATCTCGGTTTTTAGTCTATGCACCTTTGCTGGAATTTGATGTTAAATGTGGTATTTAGATGTTGTTTAGCTTATGTTTGGTAACATTCAGGCATAGTAAATGCCGGGTGTTACTGATTAGTATCGAGCGGTGTAGGTCCTTGGAATGTGAATTTTTAGTGTCATGCTATAGGGTACAACTAAAATGTGATGTGGAATAACTTAGAAACATGGCTTAGGTTCTAACTAAAACCTTGTTATAGGATAGCAACGTTAAAACTTGTAAAAGTGGTATAACTAATCTAAAATCTGACACACTTGGTTGCACAGATAGGATGGGTTTTGGTTCATCAATGCATCGCTTGATTATGTGATAAGGAATATGCTTATGATGCTGTTTGATCTATGATCTTGATTGTGTGCTTTGGTGTTTGGGTGGTTGTCTGTCTAGCGACCATCTTTGAGGGTAGAGGCCGTGGGCCGTGGCCGTGGAGGCCAGGGCGAGGCTCCCAGGAGTTGAGGAGTCTTCTTTGAGGGTAGCGTTTGGCTTAATGCTCGTGGGCCAGCTCAGAGGAGCTTCGGTGTCGCGGCGGGGGGTGCCCGCCGCCAATGAAGATTTAGTCCAGGCTCTGCAGAGGGAGATTCGAGAGCTGCGCCCGGCGGTGCGGGCAGCCCCTGCCGTTGTGCCTCCCCTGCGATGGCCCCTGTTGTTGCCCCATTGCACCGGAGCCGAGGATGAGTCTCGGGAGTGGATGTCCCTCCGTCTTGACACTTTCGATGGAGCGAGCACGCCCGATCCGATCTGCAGATTGGCTGCGGTACATGGAGAGGCGGTTTGAGGTCCTAGAGTTGACCTCGGTTCGGAGGACTCGCTTTGTGGCTTTTCAATTTGAAGGGCCAAGGCGATATCGGTGGGAGGGTTACTGGCTAGAACCCCCGATCTGATCGATCACACCTGGGAGGACTTTGTGGCTCGCTTAGAGCCAAGTTCCTGCAGTCTTTCCTTGAGAGGATGGAGCTTACTCGACCACTCTTTCCCAGGAAAGAGGTCGGTGGCAGAGTATGAGAAGGAGTTCAACGGCGTGGTGCGCCGTGTGGCGGTGACGATCGGAGAAAGCTAGGAGGTTCCGTGAGGGGCCTCAACCAGGAGTTCAGCGTTGTCATGGGGGCGACTGTCCCTCGTGACTTCTGCTCGGTGGTGGAGCAAGCGACGGGCATGGAGCTCGAGTTGGAGCTCTCCCGGGACAAGCAGAACCCGGGAGGTTCAGGGGTTCCTACGGCCCGAGTGGGCCGAAGAGGACCTTTGGTGGAGGAGGTGGGTCCTCTCGCGTCCCACCTTCAAGAAGTTCAAGGGAGGGCAGGGCTCCTCCTCGGGGCTAAGATGGGGTCGCCCAGTCGTCTTCTTCGCGGTTGTTCGTCTGTGCGGCAGGCATGAAGTGCTTCAAGTGCGGTGGCGAGCACCGTGCTTGAGTGTGGTTGGGTGGGAGTTGCAACCACTGTGGCAAGCTCCGGCCATATGGGGCGAGTCTGCCGGATGAACCCCGGTAGCATCATCAAGTGGGAGACGGTGCCTTCTCCTCCCACTCCGGGCGTCTTCTAGAGGATCGGTGCACATGATGGCTGCCCTGTTTCTCAGCCACCCTTTGCGTGGCGCCACCAGCGTCTTGGTGCCCGCGTCTGCTCCTCCTCGATTGCCTCCTCGCCTCCGGCCTTGATGGGGCATCAGCCTGAGTCGGGCTCCTTCGTCCCGGCGCCATCAGAGTGTACGCTTTGCCGACCGCCGAGTCACCGGGCATCCAGAGGTGGTTTCGTACTCTGCTCGTGGATTCCGTTGATGCCTTTGTTCTATTTGATTCGGAGCATCCTATTCTTTTGTGTCGTCGGAGTTTGCTAGTAGAGCTAAGTTGGGAGTTCAGCGGATTTACGAGTCCGTGTTAGTCGCTTCTCACTGGGGTTTGATTGCTAGTTCTTTGGTTTGCCCTGGTTGCACCATTGCCATTGATGATGAGTTTTCTTTGCCAATCTCATGGTGATCCGATTGGCTCCTTTTGATGTCATTTTGGGCATGGACTGGCTGCATCGATACCGTGCTAAGATCATTGTTTCGGAAGACAGTTTCCTTGCAGGCCCGTCCGTGAAGAGTTGACCTTCAGGTGGTATACCCTCCGGGATTCCGTCTTTGCTTTGACTAGTTTGTTTTCTCGGGCGTTTGAGGCTATTGGGTTTCCTCATGACTTTGTCTCGAGAAGCCATCTTCCTCGATTCCCATTGAGGAGATTTACTGTAGTGAAGGAGTTCGTTGATGTGTTCCTGACGAGTTGCCTGGTCTACCTCCCGTGAGGAATGTGGAGTTTCGTATTGATCTTGCTCGGGCACTCGACCTATTTCTATCTCTCCATACCGCTTGGCTCGACCTTTTCAAGACGAGTTGAAGAAGCGATTGGAGGATCATTGACAAAGGCTTCATTCGGCGTAGCGTATCGCCATGGGGAGCACCCGTCCTCTTCGTCTCGAAGAAGGATGGAAGTTGGCGTATGTGCATTGATTATCGTGCTCTTAACCAAGTGATATCAAAAACAAGTATCCTTTGCCTCGCATCGAGGATCTGTTTGACCAACTCAAGGAGCAAAGGTGTTCTCCAAAATTGATCTTGATCAGGTATAATCAGATCCGTGTGAGGAGCGGGACATTGAGAAGACCGCTTTCTCCACTAGGTATGGGCATTATGAATTTAAAGTTATGTCTTTTGGACTAACTAATGCTCCTATTTGTCTTTATGGAGGCGATGAACGTATGCTACACAAGTACCTTGATGAGTTTGTGGTAGTGTTCATCGATGACATTCTGATTTACTCTAAATCGTAAGAGGAGCATGAGCGACACTTGAGGCTTGTCTTTGAGTACCCGAGGAGAATCAATTCTTTGCTAAGCTGAAAAAGTGCGAGTTCTGGATTTCGAAGTGGGTTTTCTTGGCCACATCATCAATCCAGAGGGCATATCTGTAGATCCTAGCAAAGTCTCAGCTTTTGGATTGGAAGAGGCCTTCCAATGTCAAAGAGGTGCGTAGCTTCCTTGGGTTGGTGGCTACTATCGGCGTTTTGTGCAGGATTTCTCTATCATTGCCAAGCCACTTTCACGGTGACTCACAAAGGGATGAAGTTCCAGTGGATCGCAGAGTGTGAGCACAGCTTCTGCACTTTGAAGGAGAAGTTAGTGGTCTGCTCTGTTCTTACCCTTCCCGAACCAGGGAAGCGCTTCACCTGTTTATTCTCGATGCTTCTGGTTGGGACTTGGTTGTGTGCTCATGCAAAATGGCAAGGTGATTGCTTATGCTTGAGGCACTGAAAAAGCATGAGCGAACTATCCACCCATGATCTTGAGCTAGCCGCCGTGGTGTTTGCATTGAAGATATGGAGGCATTATTTGTACTGGCGAATCTTGTGATATTTTTACTCGATCACAAGAGCCTCAAGTACATCTTTACTCAGAAAGATTTGAACTTGAGGCAGAGGAGGTGGCTAGAATTGATAAAGGATTATGACCTCACTATCCAGATCATCCGGGAAGGCAAATGTGGTGGCCGACGCTCTCGCAAGACAATGCCCCTGTTGTTGATTGTCTTGTTGCTGATTTTGAGCGTTTGGGAGTCTCCTACGCTGCGGGGACCGTGCAAGCTGAAACTCAATTGATTCTTGAGTCGATTCCCAGCGTGCAGCGGGAGGCACAAGAAGATGATCGCTTGCTCCAGCAGTGAGGAAACGCCTGGAGGATGGCAAGTCGGAGACTTTACCGTTGATGATGCGGAGTTTTGAGGTTTCAGGGTCGTCAGGCGTGCCCCGTAAATCTCAAGTGAAAGAAGACATTCTCGAGAGAAGCTCATCGCACCCGCACACGGTCCATCCCGAGAGACCAAGATGTACAGGACTTGAAGAAGAATTTACGGTGGAAAAGGATGAGAGTGGATATTGCCAAGTATGTGGCGTCTTGTGGGATTTGCCGTAAGATCAAAGTCGAGCATAAGCGTCCGCCGCCTGTTGCAGCCCTTGGAGGTTCTGTGTGGCCATGGGATGACATCTCCATGGATTTCGTGGTTGGTCTACCTCGTTCTCCACGAGGAAGGATGCTGTTTGGGTTGTGGTGGACCGTCTCGGCAAGTCGGCGCATTTCATTCCCATCCGCACGACCAATTCAGCGAGCGAGTTGGCTCCCATCTATGTGCGGGAGATTGTGAGATTGCATGGTGTACCCAAGACCATTATCTCGATCGGGATGCGAAGTTCGTCTCCAAGTTCTGGGAGAGTTTGCAGAGTGCTTTGGGCACGCAGCTTTGCCTTAGTACCGCTTTTCACCCCTCAGACAGATGGGCGTCTGAGCGTACCATCCAAACTTTGGAGGACATGCTCAGGGCCTGTGTGATGGCTTGGAAGGGTAGCTGGGAAGACCATTTGCCCCTTGCAGAGTTTGCTTACAATAATAGCTACCATTCCAAAGATCCGGCCGCTCCTTATGAGGTAATCAGTATGGTCGGAAGTGCAGATCGCCACTTTGTTGGGATGCTGTGGGCGAGAGAGCTATTCTTGGGCGGATTAGGTTCAACAGATCGTTGATCGTGTGTCGGAGGTTCGGCAAAACCTTCTCGCAAAGACAGAGCGCATGTAAGAGCTATGCCGATGTGAGGCGGCGAGACTTGGAGTTTGAGGTGGGTGATAGCGTACTCTTGCGAGTATCTCCCACCAAGGGTGTGGTGCGTTTTGGCACCAAAGGAAAGCTTCAGTCCAAGGTATGTTGGGCCTTTTCCTATCCTCGCCCAGTTGGCGAGGTTGGCCTATCGCCTAGAGCTACCAGAATCCATGCAAGGTGTGCATGATGTGTTCCATGTCTCGATGTTGAAGAAATACTTGCACGATCCGGAGTTGGTGGTTCCGTTGGAACCATTAGTGCTTCAGCAGGACCTCACCTTCGAGTCCCGTCTGTGGAAATTCTCGGGACTTGAGCGAGTGATGAAGAACAGGACGCTTAAGTTTGTCAAGGTCTTGTGGTCACATCGCACCAGAGAGAAGCGACTTGGGAGCTGGAATCTCGCATGCGAGAAGTATCCCGAGCTTTTCACCTCAGGTATGTGATGTGAAAATCTGGCTGTCTTTGGTTTCTTTGGGTTTCGTGGATCGGTGCGTTTAGATTCGAGGTCGAATCCTGTTGAAGGGGGGAAGAATGTGACACCTCGGAGTGTCGTATCCTTAATTTTTGGACATGATAAGGTTAAATACAGTATGAGATGTGGAAATAAGGTTAAAACCATAAGAATTGGAAGTTAATATCGTTTCCGGGCCGTTTCCGGGCCGTTTTCGGGGTTTTGGGCCTTCCCGGAGGAGTTTTGGGCCTTGGTGGGCTTTGGTGGGATGGATTAGGACTCCGTAACGGACTAGGATTGGGTTGAGGGCTGATAAAAGGGGCTCCCCTGCCCCTTGCGCCCCACCTCAGCCCCTTGCGCCCCACCTCCCCTCTTGCGCCTCTCCTCCCTCCCCTCCCCTAAGCCCTCGCCCCCCTAACCGCGCATCCCCTCCCTTTCCTCCACCTCCACACCACCTCCCCTCCACCCCTTGCTGCCCTAGGGTGGTCTCCCCACCCTGCACCTCGCGGAGTCATCCCGTGGAGCGAGGAGCGAGGAGCAAGGAGCGAGGAGCGAGGAACGTGGAGCGAGGAGCGATTCGCGAGGAGATTCGCGGAGATTGATTGGAGTTTTGCGCCGGGCAAAGGTATGATCTTGGGGATCCTTGGGGATGATCTAGGTACTGTTATTAGGTGTTTATCAAGTTTTTAGATCAATTGGAGGCGCTGGTTTGAAGTAATTTGGGTTAGATCTAAACTTGTCCACGTTTCTGTTTTCGGGCAGATTGAGCAGTCGAACTAGGGTTCGAGTTTCCGTCGATTTAGAATCCGAATCAGACCGTACGGACTTCTAGGAAGTTGTAGATAATTTAATTATCTTTCCGTGGACGTAAAGCACGTTAATTTCCGATCAGCCGTTTGAAAGTTATGGCTGTTTTACCGAGCGCCTAAAAATCTGTGACGTAACTGGAACAGATTGTGGTAATCTGTAGATTAAACAATTTTAGAGTCCGAATCAGTCTTTCCTATAACTAGAAAAAGTTGGGAAATTTCCTAAGCTTCGCGACGGTGTACTCGTTTATTCGATTTGGAGTCCCAGAACTCAAGTTATGCCTTTTGCAAGGCTGCTGTTCCGCCGACAGAACCTCTGTTTTTAGGTTTTGCGAGTAGTTGGCAATGTCGGGTTAGATGGGGCGTGTGTACTGTTTTGAGGTTATGATTGTGAGTGTGTGATGCCTATGTGCAGGTGGTGTGACCCGGGAGTTCCCTCTTCTTCCCGCCAATCCGTTGCGTGGTTGAGGCAAGTGTGTTGTGATGGATAGCAAGTTGTAGGTTGCATGTTGAAATTAGATGGAATTGCCTACATGATATATGTCCACTTGCCATGTTTTAATGATTGATATGATATGATGAGCATGTTTAACATATTATGATGCCATGTGTTAATATGTGAATTAAATATGATAATTGGCATGGTTGCATGCATGTCATGAGATAGGGCGAGGGCGGTGAGAAAGTCTTAACTAGTCCGGCCAGGTCGCAGAAAGTTATGACTAATCAGGAACGCCATTGAGTAAGTCCTATGTCGTGATTCCATCCACGTGGTGTTTGGAAGCGAGTAGGCACCCTCCATCTTCGGGATGGAAGGGAGGAAAGGGTGCACACCGACGGGTGTGTACTTCCCATACCGGTATGAGGTTCCAGAGGTCGAGAGCAATGCATTACATCGCATACAAATTGATGATGATATTGATAAGTATTCATGAATGAGATGTTATACATGATGAAAGATGTTATTGACTTGTTGTTATGCTTGTTGTCCATTGCAGTATGCTTGCTGAGTTTTCGAACTCACCCTTGTGTTTTCTTGTTGTTTTAGGTACCATGAGAACGGCATGCGGGAAGGGGAATAGTCACACTCTCACACGTTGCTTCACCTTAATGTTTCCCCAAGTCAATTCATTTAGTTGGATAATAAATTGCGTGTGATGGCCTTTAAATTAAGTCTTAGCTTGGTTAATGAGAGTTCTATTGTTTGTTTGACACTTGGAACTTTAAGAGCTTGATGTTAGTCTTTTATTGTCGTTAAGACTTTATTTATTGCTGTTTTAGATGTTTCTCTTATTGCCATATAATGCTATATTGTTGCTGTTTCTTAAATTCATGATAAAACAAAGGAGGTGTCTTTAAATCTCGGTTTTTAGTCTATGCACCTTTGCTGGAATTTGATGTTAAATGTGGTATTTAGATGTTGTTTAGCTTATGTTTGGTAACATTCAGGCATAGTAAATGCCGGGGTGTTACACTTCCGGGCTAAGTTTTGCCCGGAGTCATTCCTGGAGAGGATGAAGTCTTCTTTGACCACCCTCTCCCAAGGGAAGAAGTCTGTACTGAGCATGAGGTGGAGTTCAACAACATTTTCCACTTCATACCAGCTGTGGCATCTGATGACCATGAAAAGGAGCGAAGGTTCTGTCAGGGCCTCAACTAGCAGTTCAAAGTGGTGATGGGGGCCACGTCCCCTGTGACTTCGCCTTTGTGGTGGAGCAGGCTAAGGGCATGGAGCTTTACAAAGAAAAGCTCAACTCTGGTGGTTCGGGAGTTTCTGTAGCTTCTAGTGGTGGCCAGAAGAGGAGCTTTAGTGGAGGAGGTGGGTCTTGTCAGCAACCTATTTCCTAGAAGTTCAAGGGGGGACAAAGTTCCTCCTCAGGAGCCAAAGCAAGGCAGCCTCAGTCGTCTTCTTTGTCCTCTCTGCAATTGGCCTTTCGCCCTGTCCCGGGGCAAGGCATGATTTACATCAAGTGCGGTGATGGGCATTGCGCTGTAGAGTGTTCATGGTCAGGGTAGTGCCATCATTATAGCCGACCTGGCCATATGAGGGGAGTGTGCCGGTTGAATCCCAATAGGCATCATCAAGTGGGAGTTGATGTCATCTACTCCGACTTCGACTGCCTTGTCTAGAGGGTCAGTCCAGATGTTGGCTGTGGCTCCTGTACTTCTGCAGCCTTCAGTGTGGGTGCCATCTATGGCTTTCTAGCAACCTTAGTTGTCAGCCCCCCCTAAGGTTGCTGCAATAGTCGTCAGCCCCCCCTAAGGTTGCTGCACCGCCTGCAATTTTGGTGCCACCCCAGCAAGGTGTCAGGGCTCCCACCGCCCTAGTTCCACCAGGAGTTTACACCTTGCCGACAGCTGAGTCAGCCGAACGCCCAGATGTAGTAACATGTATCTTACTCGTGGATTCATCTGATGCTTTTGTTTTCTTTGATTTCGGAGCATCCTGTTCCTTTGTATCGATCGAGTTTGCTAGAAGGGCTAAGTTGGAGATGTAGTGTATTGCTAAACTGTGGTAGTTACTTCTCCAGGTGGACTTATTTCGAGTTGTTGGTATGCTCGGGTTGCACTATTACCATTAATGATGAGGATTTCTTTGCTAACCTGATGGTTATTCAATTGGCCCCGTTTGATGTTATCTTGGATATGGATTGGCTGCATCAGTACCACACCAAAATATGTTGTTACTGGAAGACAATTACTTTGCAGGCTCCTTCAGGAATGGAGTTGGTCTTCCAGGGTAGTGTACCATCCAGCTCTCTCTTTGTGCTGACTAGTTTATTTTCTGGCCGTCGTATGCTGAGATCGGGGGCACGTTTGACCATTTCAGAAAAGCCAAGTACTTTGGTAACTATTGAGGAGATTCCGGTGGTGATGTGTTCCCAAATGAGTTGCTCGGTTTGCCACCAAAAAGGGATGTGAAATTTTGGATTGATCTTGTTCCGTGCACCCGACCTATCTCTTTGCCTCCTTACTGTTTGGCTCATCCTTTTAAAGATGAGTTCAAGAAGCAACTGGATGATCTGTTATATAAGGGGTTGATTCAGCGTGGTGTGTCACCTTGGGGAGCGCTTATCCTTTTTGTTGCTAAGAAAGATGGAGGTTGACACATGTGCATTAACTATCACGCCCTTAATTTGGTGAGCAGCCATACGAGTAATGCCTCCAAATCTTCACATGAACAATTCACCTTTAAGGCGAATCAGTTAGCTCGAGGAGCACCCACAAGGTCAGGTTTACTACGAAGAGCATTACCAGGAGGGTCAGGATGTTCAGTAGGCTGTGCTATGACATCGTTAGTCCTTGGAAGCAGGGTCAAGTTTACTACGAAGAGGATTATCAGGAGGGTTAGGATCTTCAGTAGGCTGTGCTATAGTACTTTTGATATTTTATGTTGTAATTAAATTCTATGTTTAATTATTGTACTAAACATATAGCCAGCGTGGCAATAGAATGTAATATATTTTTATTTCAATTTCTAATTATTATTTTATTGCAATACTTTGAATATAGTATATTAATAGATAAAATATCATGTGAGCTCGATATTTTGATCACTTAATATACCGAGATTCATATAATTATTTCAGTACGACCACAGCATTACTATTGTTAGGCGGGTCGTCCGATAGGCGATAGACTTACCAACTCATTGCTCTGGCTCTAATCACGCCCGAATCATAACACCCAAACCTGTTCCCTGTACCAAGGAATGATCCATCCGTCGAGACATAAATGCATCAAGACCTTTCAAAACAGCAGGCCCCCAACCCACGCTGTAGGCCTGCAAACGCGGTACACACGCTGCATGCAGAGGCAGCCGCAGACCGGCCATGAAGTGCCCACAGTAGGAAACCAACAAGCACATACGTCGTGCAATAAAAGCTTTGCATGTCAAACTCAGCCCTGCACCCTATACTGTCTCCTCCCTAGCTAGCTAGCTATCTAGCCAGCTAGCCGCTACTGCACTACAGACTACAGCGAGCCCTTCCCTGCTTTCCCCTCCTTGTTCAGCTGTTCCTTTTTATTCTTTTAACGATTCCATTTCCTCGTTCCCACTTCCCACTCCATCGCCATCTGCTCTCTGGATCGACCACCAATTCACCCCTTATTGGTCAACTATCTATTGCTGCTGCAGTCGCCTTCAATTCGCCCTTTAAATACATGCACATGCATCCAGCATTCCAGCCACTGGTCTTCTCCCACCACATACACCAGCTAGCTTCTCATCTCTCCGCTAGGGAGTAGTGACCAATTTGCTTCTTTTTTCCTCCCATTTTGTCCCTGTACAGACCAAATGGAGGTAAGTGAAATAACCACGGGAGTTAGTAGTGTACTAGTTTACGCAGCTCGAAATGCTGCATTATCTTATAGTTGTAACGTGCCTTGGTTGATTTAGCTCTGCACGTACTTGCAGAAGGCAAGGAGGCGGCACGTGCCGGCGTTTGGCGAGTGGAACTACAACTACACCGACGAGCCGTGGTTGCCGACCCGTCCCGTGGCGGCGGCCGGGTGCTACAGCACCCACGCCGCGGAGCAGGAGGCCTGCAGCGAGGTGTGGTTCAGCTACTCCCCGCCAGCGCGCAAGCCGGCACCCAAGAAGGTGAGGAGGCCGGGGAGCTGTGGCGTAGCACCGGAGAGGCCGCACGACGGCGGCAAGATGAGGCTTGAGGCAGCGAGACAGTCGAGGGCGTCCGATGCCAGCGGTGTGGCGATGACCCCGAAGAAAGCCGTGAGGACAGTGCGGCGCCCCGTCCACGCGGACCTGTACCAGGTGCCCCAGCCGGACTTCGTCTACCACCATCCAAGACCACGGGTGCGTACGGACAGACGGGGGAAAACAAATTAATGCACTCGTCTTTATTCCTGGTTGTCAACATGGCATGGAGTGCTATGATCTAGACGTGTCCCTAACACATGCTTATCTATGAACTAAACAGGTTTCTCGTGTTTTATGCAGAAGAGGGTGGAGAGGAGAATGTGGATGGGATGCTTTGGCCTCAGCTGCGTTGCTTGAACAAAATGAAGCTTATATTATATCTATTTTTTCTCTTATTTTCTTTTTGTCTCTTGAGTGTGTTAGTAGTTTGGATCGACCACATACTTGGTAGCACTACAAATTACCACCGAAACATTCAGGGAGCCTTTATGTACTAATTAACCTTTTTAGATTGAACAATTAGTTAGTAACTTCTTCATTTGCTGTACAAGTCCTTCGTGAAATTACGGTGTGTCTCAAGAAAATGCATATGCAAACGTCGTTGCTTGGAAACGAATGTCAATGCCCGGTCCGTACGTACGTGATGCATAGTTGTTATCAAACAGCTCTTTTGGTACACTTGAATTAATGCTACAGATATGTGACGTGCGCTACTCTTTTGAACAACTGGTGTACATTTTTTGAGTTTTTGCAGAGCTCTGTACAATTCTCTGGAGTATGTCTGTTCTAGATAACAAGGAGAGAGCAATTTAAAAAAATAAGGGCACTAATGAGAAAGCAATTTAATTTTTTTTCCATTTACCGAAAGCTAGAAAACTCTGCTCTGCGCATGTGCAACTTCTCAGCAGTGGAAGAAGAGCGTTTCAAATCACGTTAGCCTATCGAGTCGTAGCAGCCTTGCCCCACAAAATCCACAGGAATGGAAAGAAGACTCTGCTCACTGGTCTACTAGAGCCTCTGCAATATGGTCCTCTTGGTTCTCTTTGGATTAGTCTTTCGACTTCGGTAATCCCTTCGTAGCCTAGGTGCATCTTTATTTATATAACCGATGAGTCAGAAAAAGATAAGCTCAAAACATTTCTGTTTTGTAATCGAATAGTGACGAGGACATCACTACCATGGATACGGCCGTGCCTACAAATCCAATTGAAACCAACAATAAAATATAAGGGCCAATTACCCGAGCTCGTGCACGTCAATTCAATTACCAGGTGAATGCGTTCCTCGGGTTGTATACAAATAATTTAATGAATAGAATGCTATTTAATTCTTGTGATGATTTTATTGTCCTTAGGAATCAAGGAGAAGGACTCCCAAACGTCAAGCTTGAAGCCAATTCTTCCGGTGCACAACATCAACTCGGATTCGGCCTCCGGGACAGCACCAACTTAAAACGACCATAACTTTTGATCCACAGGGGTGTTTGGGGTCTATGAGTACTGGTTTGAAAGGTTTCGTCGTCCTCTTTCCAACGGATCTAACCCCATCCCCAAATTCCATCCGAGTCGATGGGAATCTGCAAAACAAGTGGCGTCACTTTTCTAATCCAAGAAGACTTGGGCTTTGGTCCTTGTAATAGAGTTATAGTTGGTATCCTACTGTTTTGGACGTGTTTCCCACATCCCTAACTCTCATAAATAGCCAGCCATTGGCTCTTTAGGATTTTGGGTTTTATTTGATTAGTTTAGCCAAGTGCAAACTTGATCCTACGAGTTGTGCTGGACAGCCACCTTGTCAAGATCGTCAATAAGACTCCATCTTTGTTTGCCTTCAACTTTTATCCACAATTTCAGATTGCTTATACTACTGTTCTTGCTTGTTCTTTGGTTGCTTGCAGGAATAGAACCTCATGTTCAGGTTGATCGTGCCCGCGACAAGATCAATAACCCTTCGGAGTTGATTTAGCGATTGCTAAGGCGCATCGTCGTCGTACGGTGTAGTCAGGTCGTCAAAGCCATCTCCACCCCAAACCGATCATGTGTTTCTCATCGAAAGATCGGGACACCCAAAGCGCCATCAAGTGGTATAAGAGCAAACCAGGTTGCTCGGTGAGATTTCTTAACCCTAGATTAGTTGATTGATTTCATCCCTATAGTCCAAAGAAATGCCCAAACAGATTGGATCTCCACATACCAAAATAATTTGAGCCTCGCAATTTCCTTTCCAGTGCACTGCGCTATTGAATTTTTGGTTGCATCGTCGTGTCGAGTTGCTGAATTCTAGTTCTAGTTGGAGTCTAGGTCAGAAAAGTTTTTGTCCACCTAGCCAAAAACATCGGATTCAAGTCGTGTTGTCTTTGGTTTTTGGATAAAAAAAAAAGAGAATCCGAGTTGGTTCCAGAGAAGCCTTCCCGAATTGTTAAAAAAAGAGTTCGGGCCGAAGTTTCTTTCGCCGATCGTCGCCGCTTGGTCGCCTGACCGCCGCTTCACTTGCTAGCCGATCGTCGCCGATCGCCGATCGTCGCTTCACCTAGTCGCCTGATCGTCGCCACTGATCGCTTGATCGTCCTCCCCACTTCGATCGTCCGACCGTCATCGCCGATCGCTTTATCGTCGCTTCGCTTGCCGATTGGTCGCCCAACTGGTCACTCACCTGATAGCCATCTGATTGTCAGGCCGCTCCTTGGATTGGTCTCCCGCCTGCAGCACGCTTGAAAGAAAAACAAGTCGGATCGTTCCGGACTAAAAAAAAGTCTGGAATCGTTCCGAAAATTTTCCTGTGCCAAACATGTTTTCACAAGGTTCCCAGTCTTTTGAGATAGTTCCCTTCTTACGCGAATTTTTTTCGTGCCGGTTTTCCATCTGCTGTCAAACTGTACTATCGCCGACTGCACAGTTTGAGCCACTAGTTCTTGCTAGCCTAGAGTCAGCAACTAGTGACTAGACGTTGAAAAATTCTTCAATTTTGCATTCACTGATTGGATTATTACTAACCTTTGCTACTAAATTAAGCCTGTCCAAGCTCCACTTTCTACCCGTACAAGCGTTCGAGCCCTTGGCAATCACTCTACACAAACTTCGGAGAACCTTTGACAACACCTATGACAAACAACGCCTGCCGCATTATAAGAACTTGTAAGAGCTTGGGTCATAGGCTTAAGTGCTTGAGAGACTTACCACCACTTCTAGTAATTGATAGGAACATTATACTTGTGGTTTTTGTTTCCTTGTCGTCTACTAACCATGTCGGTGACAAGAGTTCACGGCATCACTCTCCACGAACCAAGGGCATCATTGCTCACTTTCAAAGGATGACAAGAGAGACCACCGAGGGTCTTAGCGAGGATGTAAGGCTCACTAATGAGCGTATGTCAATGCAAGAGGACCATTTCAGATCCATCGAGGCCACACAAGGGATTGCTAACACTACTTTTGCTACTATTTTTGCTAGACTTGATACTTTTGCACCTGCTGCATCTGGGGCTTCTAATCTGCCACCCCGTCATCCAAGCAACACTTCAGCTCCACGGGAGAGGCACCCAGCAGATCTAGAAGAACAAAACAAAGAGAACCAATATGACGACACCACTGATGTGGAGGAGGACAACACCGTCAATTATGACAATGATCGTGACCATTATCGGCTACGCTTCAATCAGCAAGGTATGCGACGTGATCCTCCACGACCAAGGGAACGCGAACAAGATGATGTTTTCCCTAAGGTAAATTTCAATATGCCACCCTTTGAACGCAAATATGATCCTGATGGATACCTTAGTTGGGAATTACTTGTTGATCAAAAATTTGCATGCCATGATTTTCCTGAGAATAGAAGAGTTAGGGCTGCCACAAGTGAATTCACTGATTTTGCTTCTGTTTGGTGGAGAGAACATTGCCGTGCTCATCCAAATAATATACCCGCCACTTGGGAAGCATTAAAATTGCTAATGAGGCATAGATTTATTCCTTCGTACTATGCTAGAGATTTATTAAATAAATTGCAGCGTCTACACCAAGGTAAGAATTCGGTGGAAGAATATTACCAAGAATTGCAAATTGGTATGTTGCGTTGTGGATTAATTGAGAATGAGGAAGCTTCTATGGCTTATTTCTTAGGTGGTTTAAATCAAGAAATCCAGGACATTCTAGACTATAAGGATTATAATTCGATGACTCGTTTATTCCATCTTGCTTGCAAAGTTGAACGTGAAGTGTAGGGTCGTCAATAGAGGGCAAAAGCTAACCTTTCTGCAGGTCGAGCTACTTCATGGACGCCTCACACCCCTGCTGCTCCATCCGGTCGTACCCCTACACCGACATCTTCAAACAACAAAATGACATCCTCTACTCCCGCTTCAGCACCACGACCAACTCCGACGAAAAGTGCCACACTAGCTCCTACAAAAAGCTCGTCGTCGTCGGTAGCCTCAACGGGAAGCACCAAAGATATCCAGTGCCATCGCTGCAAAGGGTTTCGGCCACATGATGAAGGAATGTCCAAACAAGCGCGTGCTAATAGTCCGTGAAGATGGCGAGTACGATTCCGCAAGCGATCTTGATGAGGAAACATATGCTTTGCCTCCTAAACATGAAGAAGGCGATCCGGATTCAAAACATGAAGAAGAGCACGTGAGAGCTGCTGATGCTGCACAATATTTGAGTATTATTTCACACCGTGTGCTTAGTGCTTAGATTTCCTAAACCGAGCCAAATCAACGCCACAACTTGTTTTACACTAAAGGCGTCGTCAAGGAACGATCCATCCAAATAATCATTGATGGTGAGAGTTGCAATAATTTAGCAAGCATGGACATGGTGGAGAAGCTCGCACTACCCACTAAACCACACCCTCAGCCCTACTACATTCAATGGTTCAACAATAGCGACAAGCTCAAGGTAACACGCCTGGTAAGAGTACATTTTGCTTTAGGTTCTTATCATGATTATGTGACTGCGATGTCGTACCTATGCAAGCATGCTCTATGTTATTAGATCGACCTTGGCAATATGATAAGAATTGTTTATATCATGGTAGAACCAATCAATACTCTTTTATGCATAAAGAAAAGAAGATTGGATTACATCCAATGTCGCCTAATGCCATTGTAAAAGATGAGATTGCTAGAGCTAGCAAAGAGAAAAATCGAGAGAATTCTAAGAGTGAAAATCAGATTATCGCAAAGCCGTTTGAACAACATCAAACGAAAGAATCTAACTCTGATGGTGACAAGAAAAATAAGATTAAGTTGAAAGGTGTATGTTTTCTTGCAACAAAATCTGATGTGAATGAGCTGGATGCAAGTAGTTATTCTTGCTATGCTTTGATTTGCAAACAAACTTTGTTTTCACTAGAGGAGATGTCTCTTTCTTTGCCTCCTATCGTCGCTAACCTTTTGCAGGAATACACTAACATCTTTCCAAAGGACATCCCCTCAGGGCTGCCGCCAATTAGAGGGATTGAGCACCAAATCGATCTCATTCCAGGGGCATCCTTGCCCAACCGAGCGCCATACATAACCAACCCTAAAGAGACTACAGAGATACAATGTCAAGTCCAAGAATTGCTTGATAAAGGGTACGTTCGTGAAACTCTTAGTTGTTGTGCTGTTCCAGTCATTATAGTATCTAAGAAAGATGGAACATGGCGCATGTGTGTGGATTGTAGAGCAATTAATAATATCACCATTAGATATCGCCATCCTATTCCTAGGTTAGACGATATGCTTGATGAATTAAGTGGATATACCATGTTCTCTAAAGTTGATTTGCGTAGTGGGTACCACCAGATTCGCATGAAGTTAGGAGATGAATGGAAAACAACATTTAAAACTAAGTTCGGTTTATATGAGTGGTTAATAATGCCTTTAGGGTTAACTAATGCTCCTAGCACTTTCATGAAACTGATGAACGAGGTTCTACGTGTGTCGTTGTATTTTACACCAGGGTGCCCACTTCATCGCAGTAATGATGTGAGGCGATCGCCCAGCGGGCAAGTGGCGTCCAGGCCACGCCGCTGGGCGGTTAGCAAGGTGATCGCCTAGCGGACAGTTGGCGTCCAGGCCACGTTGCTGGGCAATCAGCAAGGTGGTCGCCAGCGGACAGGTGGCGTCCACGCCACGCCGCTGGCGGTCAGTACAAAGTGATCGCCCGGGCCGATGTGGCGTCGAGCCACGCCCGGCGGTCAAGATAAAGCGGTCGCCCGGCGACAGTGGCGTCTGAAACCACGCCGCTGGCGGTCAGTACAAGGTGATCGCCCAGCGGACAGGTGGCGTCCAGGCCACGCCGCTGGCGGTTAGTACAAGCTGATCGCCCAGTGGACAGGTGGCGTCCAGACCACGCCACTGGCAGTCAGCAAGGTGGTCGTCCAGCGGACAGGTGGCGTCCAGGCCACGTCGCGGGCGCTCAGTTCCCGAGGCCACCTAGTGGTTTGTGCCACCACATAGAGGGTCAAAGACATTTAATGCGTATCACGTGCATTAAATGATGGTAACGAACGCCACAGTGTGACGGCGCATATTCCCAACACACTCATTTATTGCGGGTGACGTCACAGCGAAATCTCCCCTGGCGAGACGGGCGGAGCCGACAGGCACGCGGGGCCCAAGGCCGGAGAGGAGTCGGCTATGTTAGAGCATTAAGTGTAGCGTAAGAATAGTGACGTGTGCATTAAATGCTGTATGGCAGTGTAAGGAGTAAGGGTACACTGATGTAAGCTCCCATGCGCCCCAGCCAGCCCAAGTATAAAAGAGAGCTGGGGTGCATGGGAGAAAGGGTTGGTTTAGTCCGGTTTGATACATTCGGTTTGGTTCTTCCACCTCGGGAGGGCCATTCGATCTGGGAAGATTGTCTTAGCTCCCACCAAGAACACGAGCAAACACAGAAGAACAGGACTAGGGCTATTACTCGTCAGGAGGGCCCGAACCTGGATAAACCTAAGTGTCCCCTTGCAAGCTTCGTGATTCATCCCTTTCTTCCATCTCTCTCTCGAGTGATCTCCACGAAAGCCCCCCGTTTGAACTTCCTATACACCCGACCCGGAGGTGTCTGTTGGCTTTTATGCTGACAGTGGCGCGCCAGGTAGGGGGCTTAGTGGCTAGATTGCCCTTTCTTCTTCAATCTTCTAGCCAAGCTTGCAAGAAGCTTTAGCACGTTGGCATGGCGGATTCACGTTCCAAGCACGACGAGCTACCTGAGGAGAGCAGCACTCGTAGCTGATCCCGGCGCCCGGTCGGGGCGTCGGACCTCCCGGGTCCCTCCGTCCTGGGAGGGGCACGTGATACTTCCGCGCTCGGGGGACAGCCTGTCCGACAGCACCTGTTGATGGGTGACGACACCCCAGTGCAGAATCTCCATGCGGCCTGGCTGCTCCTCGATCACCCCCCCCAGTTGTGCTAGGGGGCGAAACCACGGCATCTCCATGGCTGCGAGACATCGCCCGCCTAGTGGATGCCGCCCAGCAGCAGGTGGAGGCGGCAAACCAGCCAGGGGCTTCCGGCGTTAGGCGGCAAGACATGTGCGCGACCGATGCGCAAGTTTCCAGCCATCCCGTCAAGGTTTTTTCTAGCCGCGAGGGTCGGAACAAAGGGAATGGTGCACATGTTGCAGCCCCCTCGGGTACAGGGGGACGTGCACATGCTCCCACCTCTTCTCGCGGTTCCTCCAAGCTGGCGGGGGGCCACGAGGATTTGAGGGCCCGTCCAGATGAATGGCGGTTCCAGCGCGATGATGCCTTGCGCAATGTCCTTAGCGGGCATCGTGCGCACGTGCAACGCCGCGTTGGCCGCCCGATGCGTAGCGGTCGGGGGGAGACCTCGCTCCCTGACTCTAGGGAGAGCGTAGACTCGCACTCCTCGACCTCATCTCGGGCCGAGGAACGGGCGAGCGACGCTGTTCCCCCTACAACGTTGGATGCCAGACGTTTTCCCTCCGCCTACGCCAAGCTGCATGGCCAGAGAGGTTCCGCCCTGCGTCCATCGAAAAGTACGATGGCATCACCAACCCGGAGGAGTTCCTGTAGATCTACACTACGGTGGTGCGTGCCGTGGGAGGGTCTGAAAAGATCATGGCCAACTACCTCCCGACATTGCTGATGGGCTCTGCCCGCTCCTGGCTGCTGAACCTCCCGCGAGGCTCTATGCACTCGTGGGAGGAACTGTGCGACCTTTTGGTCGCCAACTTCCAGGGCTCCTACACTCAACCAGGCGTGGAGGACGATCTCCACGCCCTGGAACAGACGAAGGGGGAGTCCCTGAGGGAATTTATCCGGCGGTTCAGTCACTGCCGTAACACGATCCCCCGGATCTCTGAGCAATCGGTGATCATTGCGTTCCGGAGGGGGATTTGGGATCAGAAAATGCGGGAGAAGATGGCTACCCGCACCGTATCGACCACTTCCAAGCTGTTCTCCTTGGTGCATAAGTGCGCCAGGGCGGCAGAGGTCTGGGAGCACGCGGCAAGGCCTTCCGGCCACAACGAGGTGGGAACCTCGAAAGCCTCCGATCACAAGAAGAAAAAGAAGCGCAAGGAGGCCGGCGCCGGGGAGATCCTGGTCACTGGGCCGGAAGCCAAACCACAGAGGCGTGACTGCTGGGACCGGAGGGGTGATCGCAGGGACCACCGTTCACCCCGCCGAGAAGAAGATGGGGGCAAACCCTACTGCCCCATCCACAGGACCAGCGGACATGATTTGGCAGATTGCTAGGTCGTGTCAAAACTAGTGGAATAGCGGCTCAAGGAACATCGTGAAGATGACCGTGATGACGCGGGTAAAGGCCCTGCTCCGCTGGCTTTTCAGCAAGCGGAGCACACGGTGGCATTCATTCACGGTGGCTCCGCCACCTACTCTTCAAACTCGCAGTACAAGCGAGAGTTGAGGTGTAACGCCCGTGTTTGTAATTAAGCTTAATTAGGCTAACTAAGTGTGGTTTAGTGCTCTGTAAAGTTTTCCAGTTTGAATTTGGAGTTAATTGCCCTTGAATTTGGTTTTGTCGTTTCGTTTGATTGTTTTCCCCGATTGGAGTCTCAGAATCCGAAATCGGGTGAAATTTAAAATCGTGAGAGCCAGATCCCAAACCTAAGTTTTAAAACCTTTATTAGGACCCCTTGAACCTATTCCAATAGTCCTCAAGTTAGTTGATTGGAGAACCATCGCAAAAACTATAAAAATCCCCGAGTTTTCTGCTGCTGGGCGGCATCTGCACTTTTGCTGCAGATTACTACCGGCGGCAAGATCTGCCGCCCGAAGCAGATCACGGGCCGAGCGGCAGGTTTTGGTCCTGTGCTCGTGTTTATCTCTTTGCCTCGGTATGCGTGCACGTCTCAGCCTCTAAAAGCACCAGGGAGCACCTCCTCTCCCTCTCCTCTCTCATTTCTCCTCCTCTCCTCCTCCTTCCTCTCTTCTCCTTCCTATCTCTCCATTGGAGCTTTCTCCTCCTCCTCGCCATCTCCAGCCGGTTGAAGCTCCAGGAGGCTGTGTGGGAGCAGGAGCAAGGGTGGAGAAGCGTCTCTAAGCTGACAAGGAACTCCACACGAGGTAGGGCTTGAAGCTAAACCTAAACCCTAGGTGCAGATGCAAACCCTAGCTCTTCCTTGACTTGTAATCGTTCTTTACGTCCTAGTTAAACTCTAGAAACCCTGGTTTTTGTGGTGCATAGTCGTTTTCCGAGTAGTTAAACCTAGGTCAAGGGTAGAAGAATCCTTCCGCGTGATCGAGTAGTTTCTGTAACCCTGATCTACGCTTTGTTGGACTCATTCGCTGCAAGAAGCCATCTCTCGAATTCTCGGAGCCCTTTCCTTTCGAAACCCTAACTCCGGGAAGTCGGGGAAATGACCTGCGGGTGTTTTCTTAGAGCCTCGTAAGTCGTTTCTTGTGGGAGGATCGAGTTTGTACTCGATTCGAGACGAGAATCGAATTCAGAGTAGGTTAGGTTTTTCGGTCCTTAGAGGTCGAATTGTCGTGTGCCAAGGGTTATAGCCAGTTTCTCAATCTTATGGAACCCTAGTGCATTTTTGGACCTATTGCGCTTGTTGCGAATCCGTCGTTCCGAAGGATTTGCAAAAGATGCACTTTGGGCATACGGAGCGATTTTGTGTTCTGAAGTTCCAAAGCTCACAAGCCTAGCGCGTATAAGTCCTTAATGCCGTAGAGAACCCGTGGCCGCGAAGAAACTCGAGTTTCGACACCTTCTGGGTTGAAATCCGTTTTCGCGTCAATATCGGGAGAGAAAGGATCCGAAAAGTGAGATTTTGAGCAAACGAGCTCGAAACTTGACGAAACCTGCGTGAATAAGTCCCATGGGTCCCCAGGAACCTATCCATGCACTTACGTCGAAGTTCCGGGGGCTAGTGCGCAAAATCTCAATTTTTGGATTTTGGTGCTGAAGTGACCAAGCACTACGTCGGTGAGGCGATGATCTTAGGAGGGTCCGGCACTACCGAGTTTAGAACGCCGGTAGTTATTTTCCAGAGAGCAACCCTTTTCGATCCCCGGACAGCGGCACTACCGGGCAATTCAGCCGATCTTCTTTGGAGTGACTGCGGCACTACAAGACTCTGATGGCCGTCTTGCCGGCCAGAGAGCGGCACTACCGCCCCTCAACAGCGGTACTGCCGGCCTCTGGGAGAAAGTTTAGAATCTCTTTTTCCATCTAGGTTCTCGTTTTCCGTTTTCGCTTCTTTTTGGATTTTGATTGCTTCTTTGCCTATTTTGATCGATGATTTTGGTCTCGTTGCTTTTCGTGTAGACGTAGACACTTCGAACGTCGCCGACGATCCCGACTACGTCCCGGAGACCGATTTCACCGAAGAGCAAACAGGCAAGCACCTCCTTGACCATTTTGAATCCCATATTTGCGAATTCTTATTTTGATTGCCAAAACTATTATGCATGCTCATAAATTTATTAAACGCGATAATTGTGGGAAGCAGTAGTTAAGCCGAAAATTGTTGGATTACCTCAATTTAATCTGAATATGCAATCCTTGATAGACTTAAGAATAATTTAGACAAGTTAGTAAGTGTCAGAGGGTATTAAAGAATAATAGTTGCATATGCTTAGCTCAGCAGTAGAATTGGTTGCAGGAGATCATGATGTTCTTATTCATAAACTCCTGGAACTATAGGATGGGTGAAGGGTGTCAGGTTGGAATTGGAGGTTTTGGGGTTTTGTTGGAAAAAGGGAATGGTTGCATGAGTAGAATGGAAAAACTTGGAGAGTTTAGACCGGGCGAGATGTTTGGTGGTTTGGAGTTGGTGGTATTTGGCCGGGTAATGGTTTCGGTTGGTAGGCTGGTTTCAGGTTCGGATTGGTTGTCAGGCCGTTGGCTGGTTTGGAGTGGTTTGGTCTCAGTTGGTCCCTTGCTATGGGGAGGTTGAAGGCTAGTGTGTGCTCGGTGGGGCCGCTAGTGTCGATCCTCTGTGGCCATAGCAAGTGGGTTTGGAAGATCTCTTTGAGTCACCCTAAGGACCGAACTTGGTGCTATTTCTTGGGTGTAATACGTGCAACCACATGTGCCCGGTGTGGGATGGCCTCACCTAGTACAGGGAAAAGGGATCTGACCCTGCATTATTGGAGGGCAAAGAGGATTGGATGCACTTGTGGTGTCGGTGCATTCTAGGGACTTTCTTGTCGAGGCATCGAAGGAAAGTTTACCCAATACAACGGTAATGCCTACAGGGAGGTCGTGGGCTAGTGGGTGCCTATGGGAACCACCGCGGCCTCTGTGGTCTGTAGTTAGGAATGCACGTTACCGGGCGGTGCAGGATTAGAACTCCAATCTCTCAAAAGGTTCCGCCTTTGTCTAGCAAATCGGGTACTTGGTATCGCGAGGCATGGATGACATGATTGCTAGAACGTGTCATGTGGGTACAGTACGCCTCTGCAGAGATAAATAAACTAATCGATTAGCCGTGCTCACGGTCATGAGCAGCTTGGAAAGTATTATCAAGTATAGATTTTGGGTCTGGGCTGACTTCTGGGAAAATGGGTTTCGAGGTTAGATTGTGTTGGTCAGGTGTGTGTTTGGATCTTGGGTTCGGATAAGGTGCAGGTGGTTGGTTGTTTTGGTGAAAGGAATGGTTGGATGGTTGATTTGGTTAATGGTTTATCTATTATTAATTCTTTGAAATGTTTTCTTTAGCTTCTTTTGTAAAAATGCGAATGTGAATCTATTATCATATTGCAAGCAAAATCTGCTTTGTGCTCAAAAGACTAGTGTAGTAACCTATTAATCATTGATTTAACCTACACTTTATATGTATACATTCCATACACTAAAGTCTTGCGAGTACATACGTGTACTCACCGTTTGCTCTAACGGACTTTGGTCAGAAGGAGAAGAAGCAGGTAATGATGCAGATGTACCAGACGAGTCGCGATTCGATGATGATGGCCCAGCGATTCGGGGGCTTAGCTGGTTTCCTTCGATCGATTGCACGAGGGTGGAAGCACAACTGCGTGTTCTTCTTTTGGAGTTTCATTGGCGTTGGGCGATTCTTTTGGACTTGTGCGGTGTAGGCCGAGACGTGTAAAGTTAAACTAATGTAATAACGTTACCTTTCATGTGTAATATATTTACTCTTGCATAGTTGAGACCTGTCTTGTATGACAGCGTGGAGTCTTGGGCTCTTGATCCAGGAACCAAGACAATGCACGCGATTGCGAAGCTTCGAGTTGGGATCAATCAGTTGGCATGTACACTCCTCATGAGTTTTGCCGATTAATTGGCCCCAATCCGAGTACGGAGTTGGTTTAGCGGTCAGGAGACGTTACGGGTTGCATTAATCTTCTGTCCGATGCAACAGTAATGACCTGCATCGCTAATCTGATTCCGGAGCCCCCACAAGAGGTGGTATCAGAGCTATGCTAAAACTGAAAGGGTAAATTAGATCGCTAGATAATAGAACTTAGGAATGAGTTTTCCCCTGGTGAGCTATTTTAACTTAGTATTCTTAATTGTGAAATGGTAGAATGCTAGCCTTTTCCCCTCTATAGCTTCTTTTTCTGATTTTGAATCTTCAAAGTGAATTTCATCTTAGCTAATTTTCAAACCTTGTTTTCTGGGACAGGAGTGAAGTAGGAAAATGGGATTCATTCTATTCCCTTTCTCACTCAAAACCTAAAGATAGAGTTTGGGGAAGTCTTACCTATTCAACAGTTAGTTACGTATTGTACAAGGATAGGAACAAGGCTTCGGGCTGTGGCTTTTGCAGTTGTTTTGTGTGGTAGTTGCTTGGTTTCCTCTCTTTTGGTTTGTCTCCGTTAAGGTTTTGCTAACTAGTTCTTTTCTTGCTTTTAGATGTCGGGACGCTGGGAACCTCGTTTTTACACGCGTGCTATCCTAGAGGGTTCTGTTCAGGCCACCCTTTGGGAGATGATGCGCCGTGTTGGGTTCACTGAGCCACCAGAGTACATGATCTCAAGCGCTGGACTTAGCCCGAGATCCTCTCTCTATGTGGCAGAGGTCACCATTCGAGGTCGTCTTGCAGAGAGCGATCCACGTCTCTACTATGGCACAGCTCCGAAGTCCTCTCGCGGCGTTGCTAGATGGGGCGATATGGCAATCCTTCGACTCGTTTCGACCTTCCCGAGCTGTCGCATATGTTTCCGAAGTTGTCCTCTCGTGAGCCGGACGGCCAGGCAAACCTCTATGCATAGGTGAATCCGATGGATATAGTGGAAGCTTGGCGAGGTTGGGTACGTCGCGGTATCGACAGGTACCTGCTTCGCCTTCGGGACAAGCTCCTGGTCGCTCGCCGTCGTATTTCCGAGCTAGAGAGCCATATGGCACCGTTCGTCAACCATGGCTTCTTCACCACCGAGATGATCTACGGGGAGCACGATGAGCTTGAGCCGGCAGAGGAGCTTCCTCGCCCTTACGGATCCTACCGTCGGGTCTCCCGCAATGCCAGGATGTCCGTGTAAGGCAGCAGCCGCCGTCGTGTCTCAGCTGTGCGCCCTGGAGCCTCGTCGAGTGCAGCACCGGGTCGTAACCTCGTCTTTGGCGGTCGTGAGTACGAGCTGATGTACCCGGTGGAGTCATCTACTTCTTCTGCAACTCCAGGCCCTTCCGATGCTCCTGCCGAGAATGGTGGGGATGTGTAGACCTGGATCTTAGGAGTCCTCTGTGTAATAGGTAGTACCGATCTCTCGAAAGGTTCCGTCACTGTCTAGCAAATCGGGTACTTCGGTATCGTGAGGCATGGATGACATGATTGCTAGAACGTGTCATGTGGGTACAGTGTACAGTCTCTGCAGAGATAAATAAACTAATCGATTAGCCGTGCTCACGGTCATGAGCAGCTTGGAAAGTATTATCAAGTATAGATTTTGGGTCTGGGTTGACTTCTGGGAAAATGGGTTTCGAGGTTAGATTGTGTTGGTCAGGTGTGTGTTTGGATCTTGGGTTCGGATAAGGTGCAGGTTGTTGGTTGTTTTGGTGAAAGGAATGGTTGGATGGTTGATTTGGTTAATGGTTTATCTATTATTAATTGTTTGAAATGTTTTCTTCAGCTTCTTTTGTAAAAATGCGAATGTGAATCTATTATCATATTGCAAGCAAAATCTGCTTTGTGCTCAAAAGACTAGTGTAGTAGCCTATTAATCATTGATTTAACCTACATTTTATATGTATACATTCCATACACTAAAGTCTTGCGAGTACATACGTGTACTCACCGTTTGCTCTAACGGACTTTGGTCAGAAGGAGAAGAAGCAGGTAATGATGCAGATGTACCAGGCATTTGTGTCGCAGCTTTCGATGACGCCAGCGATTCCAGGCTTAGCTGGTTTCCTTCCATCGATTGCACGAGGGTGGAAGCACACTGCGTGTTCTTCTTTTGGAGTTTCCGCTGGCGTTGGACGATTCTTTTGGACTTGTGCCGGCTGTAGGCCGAGACGTGTAAAGTTAAACTAATGTAATAACGTTACCTTTCATGTGTAATATATTTACTCTTGCATAGTTGAGACCTGTCTTGTATGACAACGCGTGGGTACTGGGCTACTGATCCAGGGAACCAGTACAATGCACGCGGTTGCGGGAAGCTCGAGTTGGGATCAATCAGTTGGCATGTACACTCCTCATGAGTTTTGCCGATTAATTGGCCCCAATCCGAGTACGGAGTGGGTTTAGCGGTCAGGAGACGTTACGGGTTGCATTAATCTTCTATCCGATGCAACAGTAATGACCTGCATCGCTAATCTGATTCTGGAGCCCCCACATGAGGGAGGTTTGCACCACCGTGCCAACCCCCGGGACGAGCAAGCCACTGAAATGGTCGGAGGTGCCGATCAATTTCAGTCGAGACAACCACCCGGAGAGCACCTCCGGTCCGGGCCATCTTCCGATCGTGGTTTCTCCCACGGTCCGAAATGCGAGACTCGGGCGAGTGCTTGTTGATGGAGGAAGCTCCACCAACCTCATGTCTGTTGGGGCGTTCAGGGCACTCCAAATTCCTTATGAGGAATTGCGCCCGGCTCCTCTCTTCTACGGAGTTGCCCCCGGGGTAGTCTTGACGCCCCTGGGACAAGTCTGGCTGCCCGTCACGTTCGGGAGTATGGAGAACTTCCGGACAGAGAAAATCAACTTTGAGATTGCTGACTTCGACCTCCCCTACAACACTTTGCTTGGCCAACCAGCTTTGGTCAAGTTCATGGCGGCCACTCATTACGCTTATATGATGGTGAAGATCCCAGGGCCTGGAGGCCCAATAACTATGAAGGTGGATCGGCTGGAAGCCCTGCGCCTCAGCAAGCAGGTGCAGGACCTAGCCGGCGCCACTTGTTCGGCCCAAGGCGAGGACGACTGCCCGGAGTTCCCCCCGATCAAGGCCTGCGCTTCACCCAGTCCCTCGGGTGAGGTGAAGGTGGTCCCCGTGGGTTAGGACGGTTCTGGGAAGGTCGTGAAGATCGGCGCCAACCTCAGCACCAAATAGGAAGACGCGCTCGTCACCTTCCTCCGGTCTAATTTAGATGTGTTTGCTTGGGAACCATCTGAAATGACCGGGGTCCCTAGGGAGGTGATTGAGCACCGATTGGCGATGCTCCCTGGAGTGTACCCAGTCCAGCAGAAAGTCCGAAGGCAGGCACCTTAGTGGCAAGATGCCATTCGGGATGAGGTGGAGAAGCTGCTACGTGCAAGGATCGTACAGGAAGCCACCTACCCTGAGTGGCTGGCCAACCCCGTGCTTGTCAAGAAGTCAAACGGGAAGTGGCGGATGTGCATTGACTTCACCGACCTTAACAAAGCCTACCCCAAGGACCCGTACCCCCTGCCACGAATAGACATCGTCGTCGACTCCACAGCAGGGTGAGAGGCCTTGTGCTTCCTGGACGCCTACTCCGGCTACCACCATATCAGCATGGCGTGGGAAGACGAGGAGAAGACCTCTTTTGTGACCCCTCTTGGCGTGTACTGTTATGTCTGCATGCCCTTCGGGCTGAAGAACGATGGCTCAACCTACCAGCGAGCTATGCATATTGTATTTCGGTCGCAGATTGGAAGAAACCTTGAAGTATATGTTGATGATTTGGTAGTGAAGACCAAAAAGGATGCTGGGCTTATTGAAGATTTAGAGGAGACTTTCTCCCACCTCCGGCAGTATTGTTTGAAGCTGAATCCTGAGAAGTGCGTGTTCGGTGTGTCGTTTGGAAAACTGCTTGGGTTCCTCGTTTCCAGTCGTGGGATCGAGGTTAACCCGGACAAGATCGCAGCGATCGAGCGCATGCAACCACCCACACAGCTTAAGCAAGTACAGTGCTTAGCCGGTCTCCTGGCCTCTCTCGGCCGGTTCATAGCCCGGCTGGGAGATAGGAGCCTCCCCTTTTTCAAGCTGTTAAAGAAAACCAACTTCTTCGAGTGGACTACAGAAGCACAAGAAGCACTCAAAGATCTGAAGAAGTACATCTCCTCCCGGCCGGTGCTAGTCGCCCCCGAGCCGGGCGAGCTGCTACTGTTATATGTGGCGGCCAGTCCTGCGGTTGTGAGCACGGCACTAGTGGCGGAGCGGGAGGGAGTCCAATGGCCAGTTTACTACGCCAGCAAGGTGTTGCACGATGCGGAAACAAGGTATCCGCAAGCCCAGAAAATGGTGTACGCCGTGCTGGTGGCGTCTAGGAAGTTGCGGCATTATTTCCAAGGAAGGGAGATCACAGTGGTTTCCACCTACCCCCTGCGTGAGATCCTTCATAACCGTGAAGGAGAGGGCCGCATTGCCAAGTGGTCCGTGGAGTTGGGGGAGTTTGGCCTCAAATTCGCCGCACTTCAATCAAGAGTCAAAGATTTGTAGAGTTCGTCGTCGAATGGACTCCCGCTGAGTTTGAAGTTGAAGCAATCCCCGCGCCCTCCCCCTGGACACTCTACTTCGACGGCTCCTTTAGGCTCGAGGGTGCAGGAGCTGGAGTCCTCCTTGTTTTCCCAACCGGAGACCTCCTCAAGTGTGTGGTCGTCCTGGACTTCAAGGCCACCAACAATGTTGCTGAGTACGAAGGCTTGCTGGCAGGGCTTCGCGCCGCCGCAGCCATCGGTGTTCGGCGTCTGCAAGTCAAGGGCGACTCCCTGCTGGTCGTCAACCAGGCGAGAAAGGAGTTCTCCTGCTTTGATCCCATCATGGCGGTATACCTGGCAGAGGTTAGAAAAATGGAGCGACACTTCAACGGGCTGGGGTATACTCATATCCCCCGGCGCGACAACTACTTGGCGGATGGGCTCGCACAGCTCGCCTCGATAAGATCCCCTGTTCCAGTCAGAGTCTTCAAAGAAAGGCTTCCACGACCGTCCGTCACAGCCCCCATTCCTGGTGGGGACGATGGTGACGCTACTCCAGCCCTCGTTCCGGAAGGTAGAGTAGTACCGGCGGAAACGTCTGGCCAGATGGAGTACCCGGGCGATCACCGAGTGATCGCCACACTTGACCAGGAAGTCACATGGATGAATCTGATCCTGGCCTACCTGCGGGATCAAGTGTGCCCCGACGATGATGCGTCAGCAGAGAAGATAGCGCGAAAGGCCAAGTGCTATACCCTGGTGGGTGGGGACCTGTACCGCCGGGGTAGAAACAGAATTCTTCTGAAGTGCATCACTCGGGAAGAGGGGAGCAGTCTGCTCTCTGATATCCATGTAGGTGTGTGCGGGAGCCATATGTCCAGTTGAATGATGGTTGGGAAAGCTTTCCGCCAAGGGTTCTATTGGCCAACCGCCCTCTAGGATTCTTGTGAGCTGGTGAGGAAGTGAGAGGCATGCCAGTTCCATGCCAAGCAAATCCACCGACTAGCCCAGGCTCTGCAAAACATCCCGCTCTCATGGCCCTTCGCGGTCTGGGGGCTGGATATCATAGGCCTGTTCCCGTGGGCCACAGGGGGCTACACCCATCTGTTCGTCGCCGTCGACAAGTTTACCAAATGGGTGGAAGCCGAAGCGGTGAGGGCCATTACCGCCGCCGCCGCAGTCAAATTCATGCAAGGAATCTTCATCCGCTTTGGGGTCACCAATCGCATCATCACCGACAATGGCACACAGTTCACCAGCGCTGCCTTCTTGGGTTTCTGTGAAGAAATGGGCACCAAGGTTTGTTTTGCCTCGGTGGCCCACCCAAGGAGTAATGGCCAAGTTGAGCGGGCCAATGCGCTGGTGCTGAAGGGCCTCAAAACGAGGGTGTTTGATCGACTCCATAAGCGCGGAGCCCGGTGGACCGAGGAGCTCCCGGCAGTGTTGTGGTCGCTTCGTACCACCCCCAGCCGGGCCACCGGAGAAACTCCCTTCTTCCTGGTCTATGGCGCGGAAGTTGTCCTGCCTTCGGAGCTGGCCTTGGGGTCACCACGCGTCGCGTCGTTCAGGGAGGAAGGCCAAGAAGATCTGCGTCAAGAGGAAGCCAATCTCCTGGAAGAAATGAGAGACCATGCAGCCCTACGCGCTGCCCGGTACCAGCAAAGTCTCAAGCGGTACCACGCCTCCTGGGTCAGCGAGAGAACACTGGTAGTGGGCGACCTGGTCTTGCGCAGAATTCAGACGCATGCTGAGTTGCACAAACTGTATCCCCAGTAGGAGGGCCCCTTTAAGGTGATCTCAGTCTCTCGTCCCGGGGCGGTCAGGTTGGCCACTGAGGACGGGGAGGAGTTGGCGAACTCCTAAATCATAGAGCTTCTGCGCAAGTTCTACCCCTAAAAATGGCTGTAAGTACAGAGTTGTGTGCCCTGACCAGCCGGACTGAGTTTTCCTCTCCTTGGCTGGTCATGGGAAGCCTCTGTTTAATCAAGTATTTGGTTTTTTATTCAAAGCAGTTATCATCTTCGTTCTTTTTCTGGTTTGCGCCCTGGTGGGCCGTGTCCGCATAGCCTCCCGCAGTACCTTGCAACTCTCGAAATCCTCGACGGTAAAAGAGGAACCACTGGGTGAGCGCGGCGAGCAGGGATGGGTGATCGGGCGGTTGGTTTGGCATGGTTCTCAACACGGTCATGACGCTCCGGGTGTCCCCGTGAGAACTGGCGACTTAAACACCACTACCGAAAACCTACTACCCTGCCACGCCTCACCTAGTGTTCGGTCCCAAGAGACCGCGATAGTAGTTAATTTCGCAAGGTCCTAAGGTCCTGAGATGGCGGTGTTCCAGCGCTAGGGTCTTTTACCCTACATCCTGACTAACCCTTAGAGTGTGCTGCTGCTTGTTCGCCCGTGCAGAACCAGCAAAAGTGGGGCGCACTGATATACATTCAAGCATAAGGCATGTAAAAGGAAGCACGTACATTCATGAGTAAAAACTAACTTGCAGGAGTTTTTTTACAAAAGAAGGCAAAACAAAAGCAAGAAAAGCAAAGCCGGGGGTCTTCACTCCTCGCCCACTGTGGCTTTCGCGGCCCCTAGTCCTCTGCCGGAGAATCGTCCAGTCCAGGAACCACGTCCTCGGCCACCGCTTCCAGCGTCGGGTTGACCATCTCGAGCTGCCCGGCGATCTGTTCGACGACGTCGTGGACCTGTGCCTCTGTGCGGGCCTAGTCCCCTTGCACCCCCAGGATGACTGCCAGCGGGTCGAAGTTGGCATCCCGGCTAGTGTAGCATGCTAGCACGTACTTCGCTGTGGCCGCCGCGACTGCGCGCCCTTCTTGGCTGGACCGGGTGGCTAGGGCGGCGGACATGAGGGTGAGGAAGTCGGCGATACGGCCCATGCAGAAAGCGTAGTGTCGTGCCCTCTGCACAATAGGGGCCGGCTGCTCCAGCCCCAGCGGCGCCAAGCTGGCCACCATCCGGTCAAAGGCAGGGCGCAGCATGGAGTTGGTCTCGAGCTCTGCGTGGAGCCGGTCACTTCTCTCCATGTCACGCTCACTAGTGAGCCCCTCGATGCGGAGGGCTCCTTGGGCCCTCTCCTGCTGTAGCTCTCGCTTGAGCCCCTCCGCCTGGTCGCGCCAGTCCTGCACCTCCTTGTGGAGGCGATTGATCTCCACGGCGGCCTCCTTCATCCTCTCCTTGCTCATCGCGAGGCGGTTTCTCATGCTGGAGTGCAGCTCACTCATGGCGGCCAGTAGAGCGTCCACGTTCGCCGAGGGAACTGAAGCGGTGGAGGCCTCCGGAGTGGGCTGCACGCCCAACTCGTCCTCGGCCGGCGCGGTGATCGCCCCTGTGGCGGCCACTTGGCGGTCACCCGCATCGCCCTGGTGCTCGTCCACCGCAGCCGGCGCTATCACGGCCGCTGCGGTCCCCTGGTCGCCTTCAGCTGGGGCACTTGAAGTAGTCGCCCTGAAGAAGGTAAAATGGGGGTAAGCCTCTCAGATTAAAGGAACTTAACAGGCCTTTTCGTGTTTTGGTTTAAGTACCCGGCAGGAGGTCTCCTGAAGCGGGGCATGGCCGGAGGGAGATTTGGCCCCCCTCGCGGCGCCGGTGGCAGCGGCGGATCGACCCTCACAGCCGGCGCCGGCGGAAGCACCGGGGCCAGCGGATCGGCCTGCGCAGGAGGCAGCACCGGGGCCGACGGATCGGCCTGCGCAGGCGGAAGAATTGGGGCCGACGAATCGACATGTGCCGGCGGCGGCGGAAGGGTCGGTGCCAGCGGAGTTGTGGTCGGGGCAGCATCTACGTCAACCACCTCGACGGGAGCAGTTGAAGTCGTAGCTGCCGCCGCCATGGAGCTCCCCGCCCCGGTCGAGCCCAGCGGCGCGGTTGAGGTCGTCGTGTCCCCAGCTGGGACGTGAACCCTCTTGGGGCTGGCACCAGGGGCGTCATCGTTAGCGGGGCGTTTGCCCCTTACCTGGTCGCCGGAGGGAGGAGGGTCCCGAATCGTCAAAGCCACCTGGCGTGGCGTGTTCACCAATCCCGTGGCATCCATGGCAGGCATGGCACGGGTGATCGCCATGCCACTACAGGAATCAGGGAAAAATTCGTGGGCCAGAAACCCACGAATTTAGGCCAAAACCCACGAATTAACATTAAATTCGTGCGCATACCGTCGAATTTATGCCACGAATTTAACTCAACGAAATTAATCAATTAAATTCGTGGGCACCCACAAACTGACATTAAATTCGTGGGTTTATGTCAGACCCACGAATTTAACAGTTAAATTCGTGGGTTTTCCTGGCCCACGAATTTAACAGTTAAATTCATGGGTTTTTCTGGCCCACGAATTTAACAGTAAAATTCGTGGGTTTTCCTGGTCCACGAATTTAAACATATAAATTCGTGGGTTTTCTAGCCCACGAATTTAACTGATAAATTTGTGGGTTTGTCTGGCCCACGAATTTATCTGTTTAAATTCGTGGGCCAGAGAAAGCCACGAATTTATTAAACACTATATATATCCATATGCATCACACTTAATACATTCAATCAAACTTATTCAACATTCAATCAAACTTATTCAACATTCAATCAAACACTCAATATCTATATCGATCACGCATATATATATCGATACAACATTTATACAAACTGTATATATTGAGGGTAACCGGACAAAAATTGTTTAAGTACAAACTATGAAAGTTAGAAATATATAGAATAAACCAATTCATGGATATGTTTCAAACACCTCACAGATCATATCACAAAACACATGGCTCTTTATAAAAGTATAAAACATATGATGAAACATAGAGCCAGAGAATAATACACCACTCATGGCATTTATACAAACAATTAAAAAACAAAATGAAATCAACATTATGGTTAACCAAAGAAAAGTTCACAAAGAGTTTATTTTAATAATATAGTTCAATTCAATCTAGACAAAACTCATCATCCAGCAAGCATGGCTACAAACATGTTAAAAATTCAGCATTGCTACAAACATGTTAACAGATTCATTCTAACATGTTAACAGATTCATTGTCTGGTACAGCATTACTTCCCTTTCAGGCAATCTAAAAGAAAAGAATTGTTAAGAAGGAAAAATAAAGAGTCCCTTAATACTGGAGTAAGCATCTAATACCTAAGCACACACTCTCACTTGACAACCAGCTACAATGTCTTCAAAATGATTCAAATAAAGTACAGGTTGGGGATTGTAGTGCTCCCTTCAATTATAAATAGCTAAAAAATAGGAAAGGAGATCATCAGCAGAAAATATATGCCATTTGGGAGATCTATTGGAAGGAATCGTTACAGCTCCATAAGCCCTTGCTGTGTCCTGTAAATTGCATATATTAGCATATATTATGTACAGTCATCAATTCGCAAGTGCCAACTAATTAGCAGTAGAAGAGTTGCATAGGAGTGGGGTCACACGACCCCACTAGGAATTTGCACAAAAGCTTTTTCTATGGAGAAATTGGGATGCAGGTAACTCAAGCTTTTTCTATGGAGAAATTGCCAAGCACATACTCAACATGATTCAAGAATCAAACTCCACAACGAATAACTAAGTCACCAAAATGTACAAAATTTCGGCATGACCTCTCTAGTAAATAGGACATCCACTCAGCAGACAAAAAAAACATTTGCAGTGATAATACATATATCAATCTCTCAAACCAGAAGGAGACATTCTAGCAGATCCTTAGATAATCAATCACACATCCAATGGCAATTTATAAACTACGCATTACAACCTATCCATCACAATGCAAATCCGACGACGAAGTCATAAAGTCCAACAGTAATACACCAACCGAGCTCACAATGCAATTCATGTCTCGGGGTTGTTGGAGTTGTGAGCGCTACCACCACCGCCGGAGGGCGTGACTATGACGTCTTCTATGATGTCGTCGTTAGTATGTGCTGGAGGGCGTGACCCAGAAACCTGCAAGTTCAAGACTAGGTTGTGTTACAAGTAACATATCGTCGGTTATTTCTAAATGTGCTAGAATCGAGTAGGTTTTTGACATCCATACATGTGGTGTCGTCTGAGGTGGCTGCATGGCCTAATGGTTGAAGTACATAGGCAATCCTTGGCCTGGCATAGGTGGTGGGTACATGTAGAACGAGTTTGGAGGCTGGGAGCCCTGTAAGGCATAGACAGGTACATTATGCCACATTTAAATCATTCGTTCAAATTTTGAATAATGAATTGAACCGATCCATCTTTACCTGTGGTGCCTCTCCCACAGAAGGTGGCTGCATCCGTGGGGTGAACATGTAGAAAGGACGAGGAGGTTGGGAGCTCTGTGGATCATAGTTTGTGATATAAAGTATACAGAATAGAGTTTTTTAAAAATAAAGAATGCATCAGAATTTCATATAACCTGAGGCGCATCTCCTAGGGGTGGTGCCTGCATCCCAGTAGGGTTTATGAAGGACGTCGGGGGAGGCTGAGCACCCTGTGATGCTTCTCCTTGTGCTGGTGGCTGCATGTGCGGAGAAAACATGTAGAAAGGAGGTGGCTGGGAGCCCTATGACATAATAGTCAAGTTTGTGAGAAATGTGATTTTACGAGCTAAGTGAATTAGAGAGTAATGAACTCAAGTATCTTTACCTGGGGCATAACAGGAGGGCGAAACACTGGCACGTTAGGTCCAAGAGATTGTGACGTTGCTGCATATAGATTGTTTTGTTAGATTTTAATCACAGATGTACAAATGAGCGATTTGTTCAAAGTTGAGATTGTACCTGCAGATACATTTTCATGTATTCTGAGTCTTGGCTTCTGTGAGCTTCCTCTCGTGCTTGACGAGACTCTTCTCGCGCTTGACGAGCCTCCTCTCGTGCTTCACGAGCCTCCTCCCGCGCTTGTGCTTCCCGTGCGGACCTCGACGAGTGAGCACTCCCCTGTGAGAAAACCGAGCCTCGTGGAAGACGATCGCATTTGACAACTCCGTCCCCCATGGCCCACCTACGAATGATATATACTGAAATGTGACCATGCAACATTTTTTTATTCATAGAGCAAAAACAATTAAAATCAGTTTTATTAACGAACCTCCCATGCTTTAGGCCCCCTCCAGCGTGGTACAAGGCTTCCACATCAACTGGCGCGGCCCTCCAATCAAACTCCGGCCCATGACATTGTGTCATTTCTTCTGCATATGACGCTTGCAAAACAACATATTGGTGCTCCCGGATTTAAATTTGCACAAAACATATTGTGTCATTTATGCTTACCATCCTCCCACTAGCCCCGTCGTCGCACAAAATATCCGGGTTCTGTGGATCCTCGCCTTTGTGCCCCCGGATGTAAACTTCCACAAAACAGGGAGTACTCCCACTTTCAGCCTCCTATGGTGCGCGCAAAGTTAGAAACATAGTGACAAATTCACTAACAATTATAATACCGATACTTACCATGCGTTGCTCTAGGCCAATGTGTCCATCTGCACCGTATTTGTGCTTCCCCAATCTACTTCTTTTGTTCCCTCGATTTCTATTTGATTTTTCTTGAAAATCCTCCGACGCCCAGTACCGGCACATCCACCTCCAAGCCTCCATGTCCTTCATTATCCAATCAACCGAGCTCTCGAGATACTCTTGTTCTGTCAGGTGTATATTCCTCGCCTCTGGTCCTCTTCTCATGTTCACCTTCTTCACCCTCTTGTAAAAATTGATGACAGCTTGAATCCGTGCATTGCTGAACGAATCTCCGACAACCTTTTGTGCTGCCCTGTTGAAGACGCTTTTGGCCTTCTTCAAAACGTTGTAATTGTCTTCGTTCTCAAGCCGAAACCTCTCCTACATATAATCACACATTGTCAAATTGTATTTACATTTAAACCAATACTCAAATTGAGTAAATACATAACGCAACTCACCCAGAAGCCAGCCCACACTGAGCCCTGACATGTTTGGCTGTCTTCGCCTCCTTCCACGTTCTCCTTCAATGCTCAGTGCTTCTAGTTGTGGGCCGCGAATCTATCCCCGCCTGACTCAACCATGCCAGGGTAGTAGTAGTGGCTAAGGGCTCCCAGCATGGCGTTAACCTTTGTGATGTGGCCCGTCCCAGTCCAACCCGGCTCTTTCCAGTGCCTACAAGAAAATACAAGACAAAGATGCATCAAAACAATAAGTTGTCAATTAGCTCATGCTAAAAGAAAAGACATGAAAGATATAACTGTTACCTACTCCCATGTAGCTCTATCAACCTCCTATCGGCCGGGTTGCATCTCGGACGAACTGAGATGGTTTTACGAAACCTAAAATGCAAATCATTAGTTCATAGACATTACAATGTAAATATGGACATTAAATGATAATCCAATACTACGCATATACATAATGGTACTGAAGAAGACCCGCTCTCTTCAACTGGGTCTAAGGTCTCCGCCAAGTCTGCATCTGCCGCTGCCTCGGCCTCGGCGTCTGCATCTGTATCTGTCGTCCCACTGCCACCACCCCCAACGATGACCTCCTCCTCGTCTGCCTCACCCATGTACTCATCCTCACCTCCCACGTGCCCCTCGTCCTCAACCCCCATGTGTCCCTCGTCCTCCTGAGGCTGCTCTTGCGCCTATTCTCGTGCCTGCTCATCGAAGCACCTCTGGAGCTGGTCCTGCCACTGTCTAATCTGCGCAGCCCCAGCAAATATGGCGTTGCCGGCCGTTGAGTCCTGAGCATCAGAACCCCTGCGCCTCGACCTTCTGGAGGATGACCCGTTGAACTTGCCTTTAAGCTTGTCAACCTGATGCCTGAACATGCTCATCTATTCAAATTTGACAAGAGTTAGTGAAGGAGACAACAATAACTTGTAAAAAATGAAGGAGACAACAATAACTAGCAAAATGAATGAGATAACAATAACTTGTAAAAAATGAATGAGACAACAATAATCTTACAAAATATACATATCAAAAGTTGTCGGCGTAGGAATCTGCTTTTGCGACTCGTATTTCATTGAGACGTGCTTGAAGACGTGCAATCCTTACTGACTTTTGAGGGCGTTTTCGTGAAGGGCCTGGTTCATCTGTTATTAAGTCTATGGCATCGGTAGGTAATTGATCGAGTCCTGCCCCGTCGGAGACAAGGAAAGAATCCCCCATAGCTTCTTCTTGATATACATCACCCACATCATCTTCTACGTTGCTTAAAACATATGACGAAACATCCCCAGGAGAATATACTTCAGGATTAACTTTAAATACAACCCACCAAGCCTTCAAGGTAGGGTGGAGATAGCTAAGGTAGTACACCTGCTCAACCTGATGTGCAAGCACAATGTTATTGATGTGGCCCTGAAGCCGCGAACTATGCTTCACCTCTACCATCCCAAAGTCATCGACACATGTGCCGTTGTGTGGATCGAACCAATGGCAATCAAAAAACACAACCTTTAGTTCTTTGGCACCCCCAAAGGTCTACTCAATTATGTTTTGTACAACACCGTAGTAGTCTAATATATCACCGCTGGAATCCGATGACTTTGTGACTACTCCGCTGTTTGAAGTGGCCGCAAGTGGACGGCTAGATTCTAATTTCGCTGTTCGAAAATGGAACCCGTTCACATCATAGCGACTATAGCTCCTTGCCATCACATCACCATGCGAAAGCTGTCAGAGATCCTTAGGGACGGAGGCATCACGCATACACTATATAGCAATATGCATCACTGTTAGTCTAATATTAGGTTACTACAACAATTCATTTTAAAAAAATGAATAAATAGTCAAATTACATGCTGACGGAACCATTGCACGAAGCTTGGGCCGCCTTGCAACCCATCACGACGTAGGTTATCCAATTGCTTAGTTGTGGGTTGTCGAGTTGACTTCCAATTATCTTTGTCAAACACTCTGCGTCATTTATTCTCGGGTTAAAAAGGACTATACACTAAAATGTTGAAAATATAATTCAGAAAGTCACTTACTCAAAATATTTTTCAACTTCTACCATGTTAGTGAACATGTAAAGCATGGCCAGGTTCCACTCCTCATACTCAACATGGTGTGCGATTATGCGACCCAACAAAGTTGACCCTTGCATTGAAAAAGCTTAAGTTCGCACAACGGTTCTTCTTCCGCGGCACGGTACCGATTCGTAGGGGCATTCACGTTGTGCTTGAGTGCGAAATACTTTGTTGAGAAGTTTGTGATCTCTTTACTTGCATAAGCCTCTGCGATACACCCCTCTACCCTTGCCTTGTTGCGCACTGTATCTCTAAGCTTTTTCTACTCCCTTTCCTGACTACACATCCATCTGAACTGCACAGGACCTCCAACCTTCGCTTCCCAAGGCAGATGCACCAGAAGATGTTGCATCACATTCATAAAACCAGGTGGGAAAGTTTTTTCCAACTTGCATACAAGCAATGGAGTTCCCTTCTCTAACTTCTGCATCAACGTCTTTGAGATTTCCTTAGCGCATATCTGCCTGTAGAAGTAACTGAGCTCGGCTAACATCCTCCACAACTCATTATCAAAATAGCCACGAAACATTACTGGAACAAGTCTTTCTATGATGATATGGTAATCATGACTCTTTAGCCCGTTTAGCTTACCGGTGCTGACATTCACGGCCCGTTTTATGTTAGATGCATAGCGATCAGGAAACTTTAGAGTTTTCAACCACGTCAAAATCTATTTACGGTCTTCTGGCTTCACACAGTATGGAGCTCGTGGCCGGCTCTCATTTCCATTTAAACCAACTTTAACCTCAAGCCACAGCCTAGCACAATGATCACCCATGTCTTTCCTAGCACTCATGTTATCCTTTGTTTTGTCGGTTACATCAAACACCATGCTTATGATGCTTTCTGCCACATTGCGTTCTTGGTGCATCAAATCTATGTTATGCGGCAGAATCAAAGCTTTCGCATAAGGCAGCTCCCAAAGAAAAGAAACATGAGTCCAGTTGTGCTCCTTTCCATAGCCAGTGAAACCCACTTCCGTAGACCGTTCAAGCCAACTATGCCATTCAGCTATCTCTTCTCCTGTGAGTTGCTTCGGGGGCCCTTTTTTTTAACTTTCTTTCCTTTTCAAAATGCTTTGACGTCGTTCCTGAAATGGTGCCTCGCCGGAAGCCACCGTTGATGGCAATCGAAGAATGTGATCTTCTTACCGTGCGTGAGCCTGAATGCATCAGAGTCAGCCATACAAATTGGACAACACAGGCGACCATGAACACACCAGCCGGCCCAAATGCCATATGCCAACAAATCATGGACCGACCACAGGTATGCGGCTCGTAAGGTAAATTCTCTACCAGCAACGCTATCGTATGCCTTTTCCCCTCGCCACAACTTTTTCAGCTCATCAATTAAGGGCCGCATGAACACATTGAGATCCTTCCCTAGATGCTTAGGACCTGGAATGACAAGTGCAAGTAATATGAACCCCTCTTTCAAACAAATCTCAGGTGGAAGATTGTATGGCATGATGAAGACCGGCCAACAAGAGTAGGGGCTAGCGCTTGTGCTGAAAGGTGTGAAACCGTCCGTGGACAAACCAAGACGAACACTCCTAGGGTCGCTTGCAAATGTAGGATCGAATCGGTCCAATGCCTGCCATGCCTCGCCATCAGACGGATGCACCATCATATCCGGGTCTTGGTCCTCACGTTTACCTTCTTTGTGCCACCGCATATGTTTCGCTGTTTCTTTTGACATGTACAGCCGTTTAAGCCTATCCGTGATCGGCATGTACCGAAGTTGTTTAGTCGCGACCTTTGTAGTCACTGATACCCCTTCATCATCTACCACCTCAACGAATCTACACTTACCGCAATGCATACAATGAGTATCCTTGTCATGATCCTTCTAGAACAGCATGCAATTATTCTCGCACACATCAATCTTCTGGTAATTCATCCCGAGGCCGGCCATCAACTTTTTCGATTGGTACAAATCCTTTGGCATCTTGTGGTTAAGCGGAAGGACATCATTCATAAGTTCAAGCAAAGCGTTGAAGCATTTGTTCGAAAAGTTGAACTTCGACTTCATCGACATAAGCCGTGTAACCGCCTCCAGGACGGTCACATTGGTCAAGTCATGCAGCTTCTCATCCGAGGCGTCAAGGAGCTTATAAAATTCCTTATCCTCCTCCGGCTGTGACCCCTCCCCCGAGTTAAATTCAATCCCCCTGCCAAGATCATCCAACATCTCTTCCATCCGGTCGTGATCCTCCCCATGGTCCGACTCAATGGCCTGCCCTACGGCCTCTCCATGACGGTGCCACACCAAATAGTTAGGCATGAACCCATTTTTGCAAATGTGATACTGCACTATATCCTTGCTGTAGTAGCTGTTATTCTCACAGAGGGTACATGGGCAATACACATATTCAGCTCTCCAGCTAATGCTTGCTTCAAGAAAGCATCCGTGATCTGCCCCCATTGCCTTGAGTGCCCCCCATCACTCCTCCATCCGTCATACATCGCCCTTCGATCGTCACCCATTCTCAAACCTAAACAAATGAAACGATGTCAACGTATGACCGTTGCTTAGGTGACACAATCACCAACATAATTCCATAAAAATAAACAACACCAACGTAGGCCATGAATATTTTCAACTATGGTGCTGAAGCTAGTGATGTGGTGATACTATTCCCTTTTTCTGAAATGCTGAACATGTGGTACCTAAAAAAACATCAAACAACAAGCGTGAGTCAGCAAAGTGTATTGCAATGGAATAAGACAACAACAGTGTTCAATAACATCTTTACCAACATCTCATGAAACATCTTCATTAACATCTCATAAATATCTTCATTCACATTTTCATTCATGCAATGCAATGCAATGCACATGTCTCTTTGCTTAGCACATACCGGTATTGCCGAGTGCACACCCGTCGGTGTGCACCCCCTTTTCCCTTCCATCCCATGGAAGGTGCCTACTCATCGCTTCCATTCACAACTGTGGATGGAATCACGAGGTAGGTCTTTCTCAATGGCGCTCCGGATTAGTCATAACTTTCTCACCGACCTCACCGGACTAGTTATGACTTTCTCACCGACCTGGCCAGTCCTCATGCCATGTATGCAAAGAATGCATTGTTTACCTTTCATCGTTCAGGTGTCATGCACCACATCCTTTTACTCACAATCATTACTTTATCATTCTCATCGTCACTACATACTCATCGTTATACCATAAGCATGAATAAACTTTGCAAATGTTCTTAATTCAACAAATGCATAACCATCTAACAATTCATATTCACTTAATCTCATTCAAGAATCAAGCATGGCAAACAAACATATCAATAGTTAACTCGCATCATAATGAAAAACATAATGCCATTCAAGTCACAAACATTACAATACACTTGCCTTCAACCTCGCGAGACAGAGTGGCGAGATGATGATGCCACTCCCGGGGTCACACCTCTTGAAAATACATGTTTTCTAGTCAATATCATGCCAAGCAAACAAGTATAAAACTCAGTACGATAACGATTCTACCCGTCACCCCAAAAACCTGAAAACAGACAAAACCACCCAACGGAACAGCAGGCTTCCAACAAGCATAACTTCAGTTCTACAACTCCAAATTAGGTAAACGAGTACATTTTATCGAACCTTAGGATATTTTTCACCTTTTTCTAAGTATTTGCGAAAACTGATTTAGCCTGTAAAATCCTCTAATCTACAGTTAAATACAGATTGTACCAATCTCATCATAGATTGGACAGCATTCAGTAAAACGACCATAACTTTTAAATGGCTGAATGAAACCTAGCAATTTTGGTCTTCATTGAAAGGTAATTCGATTACCTACAACTTTTACAATAGCTGGTCCTGCAGATTACGCCTCTAAAATTATCTAATTCGCGTTCTAACAGAGAACACAAATCTGCCCGAGCAGACTGAAAATAGCCACGAGATTGAAATCGCCTAAACCACATTTTCCCCCAACTCTACAACCATCAAACACAAACAAACCCCCATGGAACCCTAGATTAAACACAAACAAAGAAAAACAGCACCTACCCGATGGAAGAAGAGATCGGCGATGTACCACCTCTCCGGCTCCCTCCAACGCGATCCACACCGGTCGTGATCTTCGGGAACTCCAAGTCAATGACACAAGGGATTCTTGGTACAATAAGGATCCTAGGAGGGTAGGTAAGGTCTTGGGAGGGAGAGGGAAGAGGGGAAGGATGCGCTGCGTTGAGGAGGAGTGGAGGAGGCGCAATGGGGGAGGGGAGGACGCGCAATGGGGAGGTGTGGCTGCTGGTTGGAGGGGAAAGGGGGAGGGGGAGGCGCCCCAAGGGTTAGGGGGGCGCATGGGCAGGCTTTGCTGCCCCCCATCTTCCCCACATGGCCCAAGAGCCTCCCCCAACAGCTCAAATTGATCCCCAGGCCCAAATTCCCCTGGAAGGGTCCAGACACCCGGAAACGGCCCAAAAACATGATATACAGTTGTACTGTAATGCCGAAATCTATAAAGCCACATTCCATAATGTCACTTTCCATAATGTCACATCCCGTGGTGTCACATTCTCTCCCCCTTAACAGGATTCGACCACGAATCCGAAGAACGCCAAGAACAAGAAAAAGTCCTCAAGGTACTGAAAACTCCTCTGCAACACAAGACACCCACACAAAAACTCAAACCGAATCAACGACAAACAACTCCCAAAAATCAACACTTAGAGCATCTCCAAGAGAGAGCCCTAAAAATGAGCCTTAAATTTTAATTTAGGACCCCAACTAATTAGATTTAGGGCTCCAACGAAATATTCACTCCAGCAATTAGACCCTAAACCAAACGAAGATAGGGCTTAATCACAGAGTTGCTAAATTTTATCAGATTAGGTCCTCTGCTGGAGTTGATCTTTTCATTAAAAGCCCTATATTTCAAGATAGGACTCTATTTAGGGCCTCTCTTGGAGATGTTCTTAGTGAGAAAGAGTTACTTAACTCAACTAAGTGCAGCCTCTCACGGTTCCACCTTTCATTCCAATTCCCCAACCAGAATCCGTGATTTAAACCACTAAAGGGCTCCATCAAACTAATACGCCCAAATCCTCACGACAAACACTTCACACTACTATCACTACCAACCTGACTATCACATTTCATTAAACTCAACAAGACACAATTAAAGCGAGTCATATCATATCTCTTTAACCACTGATCGACCACCAAATCACTAATTGTATCTGATTGAATGACTAGGGTCCGCAACGTGAACCACCAAGAACCCAGAAAAAACATTGATTCCCAACTCCACGTGATTGACCTTTAAATCGAAAGGGCCACTACCAAGAAATGCCATCGAAAGAAATAACCCACTAAGGCATAGCTGCCTAACCAAACTGCAATCACACTACAATTTCATTCTATCCACTCCCAGGCAAGTCTTATACCTAAAGACAACTAGCTAGGACAATTGCTCACGACAGGACATTTATCAACAACATTTCTGTCACCTTCACTCCTACTAATCTATACTCTTAATAAAAGTTTGAACCCAAACATCTTCAACCTCCATCACAATCCACCCTTATACCCCTAATGACCAGCACCTAGCCCCAAGCTAGGACCGTAAAACCTTTCCAAATCACAATCGGCTCTTTTCTTAAGAGGGTCTCGCCCTCACAAATTATCACTTAACAATGAAGCCCAAGAGTAAACATCTTTAGCATACTCAACCATAAACCATGAACCCACTTGATCCACATACATCAATTTGAATCCAATGCGCTAGCATACACTTTGGAGAGAATTCGACAACACCCAAAGAACACTCATTTTATTTATTATTATTTTTTTCTAAGACAAGATTCAAAGGAGACACAAATCTCCTACACCACAACCAAAATACCAGAAATCCTTCATTCTTTCTTTTCATACTAGAAAGAAATGGACATCTCAACTCATGACATGAATGCAAACTTTTCAAGAGCACTCTGCATTAGTCATAACTAGTCCGGTGAGGTCGGTGAGAAAGTTATGACTAATCCAGAGTGCCATTGAGAAAGACCTACCTCGTGATTCCATCCATAGTTGTGAATGGAAGCGATGAGTAGGCACCTTCCACGGGATGGAAGGGAAAAGGGGGTGCACACCGACAGGTGTGCACTTGGCAATACCGGTTTGTGCTAAGCAAAGAGACACGTGCATTGCATTGCATGAATGAAAATGTGAATGAAGAGGCGGTGCCTTCTCCTCCCACTCCAGCGGTGTCTTCTAGGGGTTCGGTGCAGATGCTGGCGGCCCCTGCTCCCCCGTCACCCTATGTTTGGGCGCCCCTGGCGGCCTACTGGTGCCCGCAGTCGACGGCTCCTCCCCAGTTGCTCTCACCGCCCCCAGCTTTGTTGGGGCATCAACCTTGTGTCGGGGCTCCCGCTGCCCCGGCGCCACCAGGAGTGTACGCCTTGCCGACCGCCGAGTCAGCCGGGCATCCAGAGGTGGGTTTAGGAACTCTGCTTGTGGATTCAGTTGATGCCCTTGTTTTCTTTGATTCCGGAGCATCCTATTCTTTTGTGTCGTCTGAGTTTGCTAGTAGAGTTCAACGGATCTCTGAGTTTGTGATAGTCAGTTCTCCTGGGGTTTGATTGCTAGTTCTTTGGTTTGCCCGGGTTGCACCATTACCATTGATGATGAAGTTTTCTTTGCCAATTTTATGGTGATCTAGTTGGCTCCTTTTGATGTCATTTTGGGCATGGACTGGTTGCATCAGTACCGTGCCAAGATCTGTTGCTTTTGGAGGATAGTTACCTTGCAGGCCCCGTCAGGGGTGGAGTTAACCTTTCAGGTGGTATGCCGTCCAGTTCCATCTTTGCTTTGGTTAGTATGTTTTCTGGTCGCCGCTTGAGGCAGTTGGGTTTCCTCATGGCTATTTCTAAAAAGCCATCTTCTTCAGTAGCAATTGCAGAGATTCCTGTGGTGAAGGAGTTTGCTAATGTGTTCCCTGATGAGTTGCCTGGTTTGCCTCCAGTGAGGAGTGTGGAGTTTCGTATTGATCTTGTTCCCAGCACTCGACCTATTTCTATCTCTCCATACTGCTTGGCTCGTCCTTTTCAAGATGAGTTGAAAAAGCAGTTGGAGGATCTGTTGGCCAAGGGCTTTATTCGGCGCAGTGTGTCACCATGGGGAGCACTCGTCCTCTTCGTTTCGAAGAAGGATGGAAATTGGCATATGTGCATTGACTATCGTGCTCTTAATCAAGTGACAGTCAAGAACAAGTATCATTTGCCTCGTATTGAGGATCTGTTTGACCAACTGAAGGGAGCAAAGGTGTTCTCCAAGATTGATATTCAGTCAGGGTACAATCAGATTCATGTGAGGGAGCAGGACATTGTGAAGACTGTTTTCTCCACTAGATATGGGCATTATGAATTTAAAATTATGTCTTTTGGACTAACTAATGCTCCTGTTGTCTTTATGGAGGCGATGAATAGTATGCTACACAAGTACCTTGATGAGTTTGTGGTAGTGTTCATCGATGACATTCTGGTTTACTCTAAATCAGAAGAGGAGCATGAGCGGCATTTGAGGCTTGTGCTGAGTACTTTGAGGTATAATCAGTTCTTTGCTAAACTGAAAAAGTGCGAGTTCTGGATTTCAGAAGTGGGTTTTCTTGGCCACATCATCAATCTAGAGGGCATATCTATAGATTCTAGCAAAGTCTCAACAGCTTTGGATTGGAAGAGGACTTCCAATATCAAAGAGGTGCATAGTTTCCTTGGGTTAGCTGGCTACTATCGGCGTTTTGTGCAGGATTTCTCTATCATTGCTAAGCCGCTTTCACTGTTGACCCAGAAAGGGTTGAAATTTCAGTGGTCTGCAGAGTGTGAGCACAGTGTCTGCACATTGAAGGAGAAGTTGGTGACTGCTCCTGTCCTTACCCTTCCCGAGCCTGGGAGGCATTTCACTATCTATTCTGATGCTTCTCATTTGGGACTTGGTTGTGTGCTCATGCAAGATGGCAAGATGATTTCTTACGCATTGAGGCAGTTGAAAAAACATGGAGGCACTATCTGTATGGTGAGTCTTGTGACATCTTCACTGATCACAAGAGCTCAAGTACATCTTAACACAGAAAGATCTGAATTTGAGGCAAAGGAGGTGGCTGGAATTGATAAAGGATTATGACCTCACAATCCAGTATCATCCGGGCAAGGCAAATGTGGTGGCTGACGCTCTCAGTCGCAAGACAATGCCCCCTGTCATTGATTGTCTTGTTGCTGATTTTGAGCGATTGGGAGTCTCTTACTATTTTGCGGGGACCGTGCAAGCTGAAACTCAATTGATTCTTGAGTTAGCGATCCCCGAGCGTGTGCGGGAAGCACAACAGCATGATCGTTTGCTCCAACAGGTGAGGAAATGCCTTGAGGATGGCAAAACTGGGGACTTTTCGATAGACGAGGTGGGAGCTCTGAGGTTTCAGGGTCGCCTATGTGTACCTCAAAAATCCCAAGTCAAAGATGACATCTTGAGAGAGGCTCATCGCACCGCGTACACGGTTCATCCTGGGGAGACCAAGATGTACAGGGATCTGAAAAAGAACTTCTGGTGGAAAAGGATGAGAATTGACATCGTGTGAGACCCCAGATCGGCTATCCAGAATCTCCTGTGTATTTCCGTACTAGTCCCAGATCAGTAGCTAGTACACACAGTCACAGTGATACTTCATTGCTGAACATAACGAAAAATAGTAATATAAATATTCAAGTGTGATGCCTTAGAGCGTCAGAGCGATTCTAGGGTTCCTTTTCCTGGTTTTGTTTCGGGAGAGGAATGAAGGATTTGTCGGGGGATGAAATAATTGAAGTTTATCCGGCATATTAATATTAAATTTGGAGTTGTCGGGTTAGGAAACAAGGGGCCGAGGAAAACCCGGCCTCTGGCTTAATCCTCCCACTCTCTCTCTTTTCCCCTAGCGGGCCGGCCCACCATATAAAAGGGTGTCACCCCCAAAAGCCCTAGGCGCCCTTCCTCCCCTAGCAGCCACACCACCCTCCTCTTCCTCCTGCGTGGTGGCTCAAGATCCCACCAAACGCCAAGGAGCAAGCGAGAAGAGGATCCGTGGAGGCGTGGAGGACGAGAAGATTTGCTTCGGGAATCGTCGCTTTTCGTGGGTTCTCAAGGGAGAACTCAAGGTAAAATTCTCAATCTTTTACCCTGTTCTACCTAGGGATTAGGAGTGTATTAGATCTGGTGGTGAGTGATTTAGATGGATCTTGATGGGGGAGAAGGGTAGATGTTCACGTGGTGCTGTTTTTGGAAGGAGATTGTGCAGCGTGGGTTGTTTCGCGTTTTACGTGGCATAGACGATTTTTCATGCAAAACATATAACTAGAAAGTTGTAGATAACGTCGAGATCTAGCTTCTGTAATTTTTTCAGAATTTTGGCGCGTCGGTCTGAGAGTTATCGCTGTTTTCAAGATGACGGACAGAATCTGGAAACAGATTTTGTCCACTGTGTTGACGTTTGTTTAGGCATTTTTAACTGTGGAATTGAAATTTGTGATCTTCATGAAAGTTGTAGATCTCGTCAATATCTAGCTACTGTAATTTTTTTGTATTTTTATGATCTGTATACAAAGATACAAATTGTGAAGAGAGGGTGCTGCTGTTTGACCCGGCAGATTGGGGTTTTTGGCGCTTAAGAAGGGAACGGGATTAGGAAGCGTGCAGGTTCGAAAGTTGTGTGATCATTTGTGATGTCGCTATGTACTGAAATAATACTTGTACAGGTGGTGCCCCTTCTGGACTAACTAGGTTCGTCATCCACGCTGGTAAAGGCAAGTGGAAGTAGCGGTCTTGCTAAACTATAACTCTCGCTATTTGTTTCGTCTTCAATATAAACCTTAATTGCAGCACACCTACATGGTTTAACTAATTGTTTATGAGATTACAATATCCTATCCTGCATTGTGATGTGGTTGTTTGGCTTTTGAATCATGAGTAAGAATGAAGAAAGATGTTGTTTGCAAGATGAATTGTGGAGATATTCTATCTCAATGATGTTCGATTCTATCCATGTTATTTGATGGTATGCAAGCATGTGAATTCAGAGTGGAAGTTATGAATGTATTTATGCATGAAGCATTAACTGCATAATCATGCATTGGAAGTTTGTCGACGCCAAATGACGCGCGATCACATCAAGTGCAACACCGCGGTGTTCCCCTGAGAAAGGGCACGGTGAGGAGGATCATGGCATAAGCATGTGCACAATCATATGCATTTACTGAGGTGTGTGGACTCTATAATGTGGTATTGGACATGAGGAATTTGGTATGCTAGTTTTATCGTGGTCGTGTTATTCGTTAGAAGTTGTTCCGCTTGCTGAGATTACCCAATCTCACCCCTTGTTATTTTGTTGTTTTCTGTAGTTCTCGCGAGTCGTAAGCTTTGAAGGGTGGGCTTAGTAGCACAATCAACTCCTCCGGGTCATCACGAATCACATGGACTAGTGCATTTAATAATTCATTAGCTTGCTGAAATTTTATTAATCATAGACCTCGTTGATGTCCTCTTTGGAGCTGCTTAATACGCTTATGTTTGTTTTCTCAAGTTGATTTAGACTTGTTATCTCTAGTATTGATGCTTTTATGTTATTTCTGTTTATAATGGTTATTATGAATCTTGTTGTCGCTCGCTTTTGTCCTAATTTTAGGAGAGATGCTGTCGAATTTTTCTTGTACAGCTTTAGATTTGTAGGGTGTTACATTGGTATCAGAGCGCTGGTCGAGGTCCTTGGAATGTCTATTTTTAGTGTCATACTATAGGATACAACTAAAATGTGATGTGGAATAACTTAGAAACATGGCCTAGGTTTTAACTAAAATTTTGTCATAGGATAGCAACATGAAAACTTGTGTAAGTGGAATCACTAATTTAAAATTTGACACACATGGATGCACGTAGGAAAGGGTATGGGTATCGTTGCCTTATGCTTAAAGGTTGAATTTAAGCTTTGTTGTTGAATGCTACTTGATGATGTATAATGCTATATTTATGATAGATTTGATTGAGTTGCTTCATTTGTGATAAAGTGTGGTTGTGGTCAAGGGTTTGGTCACCTTTTGTTTGTAGTGAGGTCATGGTTTGACGGTGTGGCGGGTAGAGTCACCACCGAAGAACTATTAAACCCTCAGAGGGAAAGAGTACTTATCCGGTGCTGTCAGAGATCGGGTAGTGACCGGAGTCAAATAGAAGAGGTTGGTGATGGATTCCTTCGATGTTCTTTACCGCGGCCGACGTCGGTTTTGGTTGGTTTTCTCGGTATGTGGTTGGTTCGAAACCGAGGAAAATGCTTAGTTTTGAGCACTCGCTGATTTGTCCTTTTGGCGGTTTGTGGTTTTGTCTCCTTTGAGTGAAGACACAGTAAGAAGAGTTCTACGTTAGCCTTTTGGTCACAATTTTGTTTTGGCACTGATTATTGTGATGGACTCGCCGTTGGAGTGAAATTTTGGTTGTTGTTTCCGATTTTTTTAAAAAAGAAGGGGTTGGAGTTTCTCCCGCTGCATCAAGCTGGATGGAGCTAAGTTTGAATCTTTATCGGAAAATTTTAGTTGGACATTTGGTCTTCCCTTTTGCATCCGCCTTCCTTTGTGGAAAGTGTAGGTTTTGGATTTCTTGAAGAGTTTTGGCTACTATGATTGGACATTTGAGGGTCGAGCTCTCTTGCATTTATGTTTGGATTTTGCTTTTCTCCTTGCCTGAAAAGAAGAAATTTTATCGGTGTTTGTTCTGATCTAGAACTGTGTTTTTTTTTTAATGTTTGGGATTGGCCTCCTGCTTGTCAAGGGTAGGTGACTCATGACGGTGTTTAGAAATTTTATGTCTCAGGTTACTTAGTATGTAACAATGTGGTTTATGGAATGATGTACTTCTAAGTTAATTTGTGAGTTGAATCAATTAAAATGTAATTATTATCTTTAGCTTGAGATTAAATAAACTTCTAGTATTGTAGATTGCTCATAGCGATAATGATTGAATGTGTTAATGTGCATGCTTAGGATTTATTGCATTATTTTAATGTGCCCTTGACCATGGACAATGTTTAAAGCTTTAAATCTTGATGAAGTTAGAACATTACGATGATGTAAACTACCGTGAAGGTAATAGAAAATTAGTGGGTTATTTAGGAGACATTTTAATATAAGGTCGGTAGAACAATTTAATTGTAATGGTGGACTACCGATATTGTTAAAGAAACCATGTGGTTGTTTAAAGATGTTCTAATTTAATCGTGTTGGCTAGTGACTTTAACTTGGAAATTGATTAGAGTTGATATTTATGACGCAAACTATTAGTAGATTCGAAGTATGCAGCTATGCTCCAATAATGCTAGTATCGATATCAATTGGGAAGACATAAGTTTTTGCCATTGCCGTAAGAGCTTTGTGATGATTTCACCTATTCGCTTCACTTTAAAAAAAAAGGCTGGAGTATGTCTTGGAGTGGCAATTTTGCTATAACTGTATAGGGTAGCTAAAAAAATTTAAATTTAATTTAGCGTTGTTGTTATAAGAGCTTTGGATGGCTTAAATTATTCAATCTATTTTACATAGTTGGAGTATGTTGTGTAGTGACAGCTTGTCATAGCCTATGGATAGGGTAACTAAAAGCAATGTTGTTGTTTTACAATTATGCCAATTATTGATATTGATGACTTAGTAGTGGTGGTAATCGATTAGATTAATTGTTGAAAACCTTGTTAAAATGGTGGAAATTGTAACATGTTGTGATGGAGTGAACCAGTGATAGTTAGCATGACGCGTGGATTTTGTCCTTAGTAAATGTATGTTTTAAACTTCTATTTACGATTGGTGCCTTGTTGAGATAATATTTACTTGTTGAGTCATCTTTAGGTGAATAAATTTCCATTGTCTAGATGTTGACGCCAGTATGTGGTATGGAATTTATAGGTTCATCATGCTGAAAGACTTGTTGAAGCAATCGCTTTCAAATTTAGAATATGATGATATAGGTTAGGCTCAGTCCGTGGGGATCTTGATGAGGTAGTGTTGGTTGGATGTGTTTTGATAAGCACCTGTGAACTTTATTTATAATTGTGGAAAAGGTAATAAGAGTCGAATTTGTTGTGTAGTTGTTGTTAAATCCTCGATGGGCCTTCTCAATGAGTAAATAGGGAATATTGAAATCTAAATGGTAAGGGTAGTGGAATGCTATAGATGGCGGAGTTATGGCTGAACTTATGTTTAAAAATTCATATGGATTGGTTTGTTTGTTTGATATTTGGGTTGAATACTTTCTGGCCAAAGTATTCTTTGTGTCGTGTTTCAGAGTTTCCTAAACTTAGAATGATTATGCCAAATGTGGGTTAATTTCGAGGCTTAAAACAAGGATAAAAGAATGTTTAACCTTGAAGTAATTTGTGGAGATTTTGGAATGTTATTCTATTAAATATCGCTATTCATTCATCTTTGATAAGAAAACTAGCTTGGTTATGAATGCCACATTTATGCTCAAGGATGTATGCTTTGACTGCGGTCCGTAGTTTTCAAGGTCGAAGTTATCGGTTGCATTGTTGATCAAAAGAAGTAGCTAATCCAATGTAAGATTTGGAACTTCATGATCCGAAATATTTGTATTTCTATTTTGGGCTAGAGTTGTGTTGTGGTGTGAGGTGTTTGACATTTTTTGTTTAAGAGACGATTCTTCCGTTGTGACATGAATGATATTCGTGGTTGAAACAATTTTTCATTGGGAAGTGAGTTTGGTTCCTTTTAAGGAAAAAGAGATGGTGGTTGTGTGGAAGCATTTAATTCCTTGATCGGTTTTTTTTCCTCGAATGGCTTGGCCTTGGATAAAAGTGAGATGATTTGTTTTGGTAAAAGTGAAATGCATTTGCAGAAGACTTTCGCTGTTCTCTTTGAATAGAGCTTCCTCAAGAAAATTGTTTTGGTGTTTTTTGGTTCTATGGAGTTCCTCTTCCAAGTTGAGTTCCGTGCATGTGAATTTCAGCCCTTTGGTTTAAAGATGGTGATTGTCGTCGTTGTGTTAGTGAGAATTAAGATTTCTTTTACGCCTGCTTGGGGTAAGAAATGAATGTTTATGTTATGGTTGAGTATATTCAAGGATTGTACTCTTGCCCTGGTCCTTGGGTGGAAGAATGTGAAGGCTAAACCTTCTTACAAGGGAAAACTAGTGTGGGTCGCTGATCGTAAGTAGTTTAAAAGTGAAGAGAGTAAAGGAAGGTTGTTAGGTATGACTCAATTCAAACCTTTTGGAGAATTGTTTTCATTGATGTGTTCCTGCTGGGGTTGCTTAATTTAGTAGTGGACAACTTGGAAGGTGCAGGTAATACATTAATTTTTTGGAACTTTTGTCGCTGGGTTCGAGCGAGTTTGTGTCAACCGTAGTGATTCTGTGCGGTTGTTATTGTTTCACTGATTTACGGACCCCTGGTTGTAAAGTAGGCTATCTCTGTGCTGGTAAGGGCGGATATTGGTTCTTTTTGTAAAAGATCAATCACTTGTAGGAGATAGGAGTTTGTGTTTGGGTTGATTTAGAGACTTACCTAGAGCTGTATCTCACATGGTTCATGGCCGTCCTAATGCGCATTTAACCCGTGGTAGAGGAGTTGAGATTGGAATGCGGAGTTTCGCGATCGGGTTGAAGAGAGAAGTGGGAGTTGAGATTCCAGATCGATACCAGATTCACCTAATAGGTGTCCTTTATTCAATAGGGGAATAGTTCGTGTTAGTGTCCAATGAAAGATTTGTGGACCAATTAGTCTGAAAGCGGATGCAACTTGGGAACTTGAGGACCAGATGCGAAGAAGTATCCTACACTCTTGAGGATGCTGAAGGTAAAGTGTTGATTACCATTTTGTCAGCCCTTTTTTAAGGTTCCAGATAAAGAGGAGTAGATTCGGGACCTAATCCTTTTAAGGAGGGGAGAATGTGATGCCTTAGAGCCGCCGAGCGATTCTAGGTTCCTTTCCCGGTTTTGTTTCGAGAGGAATGAAGGATTTGTCGGGGATGAAATAATTGAAGTTTATCCAGCATATTAATATTAAATTTGGAGTTGTCGGGTTAGAAACAGGGTCGAGGAAAACCTGGGCCTGGCTGCTAATCCTCCCCACCTCTCTCTCTTTTCCCCCTAGTGGGCCGCCCACCATATAAAAGGGGTGTCACCCCAAAAGCCCTAGGGCGCCCTTCCTCCCCTAGCAGCCACACCACCCTCTCCTCTTCCTCCTTGCGTGGTGGCTCAAGATCCACCGCAAACGCGAAGGAGCAAGCAGAAGAGGATCCGTGGAGGCGTGGAGGACGAGAAGATTTCCGCTTCGGGAATCGTCGCCGCTATTGTGGGTTCTCAAGGGAGAACTCAAGGTAAAATTCTCAATCTTTTACCCCTGTTCTACCTAGGGATTAGGAGTGTATTAGATCTGGTGGTGAGTGATTTAGATGGATCTTGATGGGGGAGAAGGGTAGATGTTCACGTGGTGCTGTTTTTGGAAGGGGAGATTGTGCAGCGTGGGTTGTTTCGCGTTTTACGTGGCATAGACGATTTTTCATGCAAAAACATATAACTAGAAAGTTGTAGATAACGTCGAGATCTAGCTTCTGTAATTTTTTCAGAATTTTTGGCGCGTCGGTCTGAGAGTTATCGCTGTTTCAAGATGACGGACAGAATCTGGAAACAGATTTTGTCCACTGTGTTGGACGTTTGTTTAGGCATTTTTAACTGTGGAATTGAAATTTGTGATCTTCATGAAAGTTGTAGATCTCGTCAATATCTAGCTACTGTAATTTTTTTGTATTTTTATGATCTGTATACAAAAGATACGAAATTGTGAAGAGAGGGTGCTGCTGTTTGACCCGGGCAGATTGGGGTTTTTGGCGCTTAAGAAGGAACGGGATTAGGAAGCGTGTGTTCGAGTTGTGTGATCATTTGTGATGTCGCTATGTACTGAAATAATACTTGGACAGGTGGTGCCCCTTCTGGACGCAACTAGGTTCGTCATCCACGTTGGTAAAGGCAAGTGGAAGTAGCGGTCTTGCTAAACTATAACTTCGCTATTTGTTTCGCTCTTCAATATAAACCTTAATTGCAGCACACCTACATGGTTTAACTAATTGTTTATGAGATTACAATATCCATCCTGCATTGTGATGTGGTTGTTTGGCTTTTGAATCATGAGTAAGAATGAAGAAAGATGTTGTTTGCAAGATGAATTGTGGAGATATTCTATCTCAATGATGTTCGCATTCTATCCATGTTATTTGATGGTATGCAAGCATGTGAATTCAGAGTGGGAAGTTATGAATGTATTTATGCATGAAGCATTAATGCATAATCATGCATTGGAAGTTTGTCGACGCCAACAAGGCGCGATCAAGAGTCGTACAACAACCGTGTTCCCGAGAAAGGGCACGGTGGAGGAGGATCATGGCATAAGCATGTGCACAATCATATGCATTTTACCGAGGTTGTGTGGACTCTATAATGTGGTATTGGACATGAGGAATTTGGTATGCTAGTTTTACTGCGTGGTCGTGTTATTCGTTAGAAGTTGTTCCGCTTATCGAGATTACCCAATCTCACCCCCTTGTTATTTTGTTGTTTTCGTAGTTCTCGAGTCGTAAGTTTGAAGGGTGGGCTTAGTAGCACAATCAACCCTCCGGAGTCATCACTTAATCACATGGACTAGTGCATTTAATAATTCATTAGCTTGCTGAAATTTTATTAATCATAGACCTGTTGATGTCCTCTTTGGAGCTGTTTTACGTTTATGTTTGTTTTCTGGTTGATTTAGACTTGTTATCTCTAGTATTGATGCTTTTATGTTATTTCTGTTTATAATGGTTATTATGAATCTTGTTGTCGCTTCCGTTTTGTCCTAATTTTAGGAGAGATGCTGTCGAATTTTTCTTGTACGACAGTTTAGATTTGTAGGGTGTTACATCAAGTATGGGCCCCATGGCCACTTATTACAATACTCGGTCCAACGACCGGACACAAAGCAGCGGAAAAAGAAAACGAAACGAGCGTACACCACAACGCCACAGGCGATGACTAGCGACGCGACTAGTCCTCCTGGCAGTCCTCCTCGAAGAACTCTTCCTCTTCCTCGGCGTCTTGGAAATTCTCTGATGATGACAATGTTGATGTAGCACGTGAGTACAAAGGTACTCAGCAAGTCGGGAAAGTATGACCATGTGGGGCTTTCCAAAGGAAGCTTAATAAGGTTTATTTGCATAAAGCCACGTTTTATTAAACCATACTTAAGTAATAGATTTCACAAAGCATCTTTCACAATTCTTTTTAATAATTGAATTAGTTAATATTGTAGTGAGGTTCTATCCACCATCACTAACATAAGGGCTCTATCCGCCAATTTTTAAAGGAACGAAGTTAATCATGTGACTCCATCCGTCAATTGTAAAACAGGTTCTATCCACCTGGTTGGCTCTATCCGCCAAACAACATCCGAGAGTTCTAACCACTCCCGAACCCCAAAACAAAACACTTTTTAGTTTTAAAAACAAAATCAAGTCTACCAATATGAAAGCATTCTTCGCTTTGCCTTTAACCGTAGGCACGGCTATTCGAATAGTTTATACTCTGCAGAGGTGTACAACTTTACCCACAAGACACGATCAACTCTTAATGCCAAGCTATTAGCACACTTCCTTTGGTGTGCCGGCAGAGAGATCGTGACAAGGCCGTTACAATGTATCTACCTGACTAGACCCACCCGCCGAGGTTTCACCGCTGTTAGGGTTCCATCCGCCTAGTACAGAAGCCCCCTCTTGCGCCGTGTGAGAAAAACAACATTGCCTCCGTCCGGCATTCACATTCAACCGAGTGGTGAGTCTAAGCTAGGCTTCTACAAATTAGTTGGCCAGGTCGTACCATTATAGACTTGTGGTAGTACGGTATTGCTTAGAATGGACAGTCACAAGCGTCGGTCCTTAAATGACTTGGGGCGGTACTTGCACAATACAAAACATGCTCCATCCGCACCCACCCGACAAACCAAACCGCCCAAGTCCAAAACATTTTCCTTTTCTTTTTATTTTAGAAAATAGTACTAAAATCATAGTATAACATTCTTTTTGAATAAGCCCACCCATGGGTTGTTTTCATCGAAAAAAGCCCTAAGCATTTCTATCGCACTACTTAGCAAAGGGTACCACATAAACATAAGCATGGTGTAAACAAGGTCCTAAGGGTACAATGGATATGATTAACAATGTCAAGGAGGAATCAACCATTTTGGAATAACTAGCTCTTATATTTGACATATTTGAGCCATGCAACTTTAAAAACAATTTAAATCATTTCGCAAACATAACAGCAAAATGCGTCAAGGGACTTGCCTTCTGTCACGGGTAGGTCGTCGTACGCGGAAAGTCCGGCGGCAGGATCGGCGGTCGCGTCGGCGTCCTCGGCTACGCGCAAATCGAGGCAATAAATTAATACAAGAAAATAAATAAAATCTAAAAATTACAAAAATAATACTGGCGGGTAGATCTTGATTTTAGATGAATTTAGAAATTTGAATGGAGTCAATCGGAGTTCAGACGGAAAAGTTATGAGCGGTCAAAGTTCGGAAATTCCTGGAAAAAGAGATGCCACGGAATATTCTCGGAATCTTTATTTTGGACTGGTTTTTGGATTAATAGAGCCTATTACATGTGGGGTCCCCTTGTCATGCACTAGGGGCTTCTTCTCCATTGCCATGGCAAGAACAGAGCAGAGGAGAGGCGTGCACTGGCGGCCGGCGACGGTGGTCGGCTGCCGCGGCAATGATTCAAGCAGCGGCAATGATTCGGCGGCATGGCAGCGTGATGAGCGCAGGAGCAGCGGTGGGGCCTGCCGTGGCAGCGATTCGGCGGCGCGCAGCGCGGGCCGTGGCAGCGATTCGACAATGGTATGGCGGCAGGGCGTAGCACTGGCGAGGAGCGGCAGGGCCTGCCGTGGCAGCAGCGATTCGGCGGCACAACGCAGAAGCCTACCGTGGCAGCGATTCGGCAGGAGCCAAAAACAGAGGCCCCGGTTTTTGCCCAAAGTTCACAAATTGGTCAAAAACTTGAACATGACAACACAAACTAATTGATGAAACATCTAATGAACGTCCTAAGGACCTTGTAGATGGAAGGAATTGAATCAAAACTCACCGGAAAAGATGAAATCGACGAAGAACATGAGTTCGGCCGAAGCGACAAAAGCTCCAAATTCGTCGCCCACGGTTGAGAAATCCTAAAATTGATGGATGAATTAGACACTAGACCTCCCCACGAACAAGATAAAACAAACGGAATGGAGATTGAACCACCGAGGAGGGAGCTACAACGATGAACGTGAAGAACTCGAAAATGGCGACGTCTCATCGGTTTTCTTGATCTTCCGGGCAAATGATTTAGAGGGACAAGGAAAGAATGGATGTGCTGGAAAGGGGACTCCGCCACGGAGGTTTAGAAACCGGTAGTGCGGGATTTGGGGAAGAAACGGATGAGTAATGGCCATAAGTGTGGATTTCGGTTTTTGCACCGCCGTTTGAATTCCGACGGGATTTGGCTTGCATTGGCTCCATGAATGGCAAGAGGTAGCCGTCACTATTCCAACGGATCGGGCGGTTCGCGATTTGGGGGTGTAATGGAGGAGATATGGGTGATTAAAGTGCATGCATCCTTGCTTGGTGAGAGAATTCTCCTCCTCTGGAAGAACAGCATGATGCCACCCCAAGGTAGAAGGGGAAACAGTAGCGCCACGTGGCGGCTCGTGGTTGGCCGGATAATACGCGAATGTTTCACCATAGAGAAAAATTAGGAAAAATGGTTTAAAAATTCCGAAAAAATTCCTAGAACCATTTTAGAATATTTGGGACCCAATCGAACTGGTTTGGTTGAATTTGGATGAAATTTGTGGAATTAAATATTCAGGTGCGGATCGCAGGCATTAAACAAAAGCCGCGCGAGATAAAATAGGAATGGAGGTCCAAAAATCCGGGGAATGATTCCTAAAATCATTTCAGAATATTTGGAACCTTTTAGAAGTGGTTTGGAGATTTTTGGAGCATTTTTGGACTCGGGTGAAATTTCTGCATCAAGTGAATCTGAAATTGATTTTTCGAGCTAAGGGAATTGAATCCCGATTTCGGAGGGGAAAGGATGCCAGGTTAATATAAACACCAAACAAACTCCAAGTTTTGAATTTACTTTTTTTAAATTAAGTTTTTCTGCAGAAAGCGAAAATGAGGATGTTACAAACCTACCCCCCTTAGAGAGAATCTCGTCCCCGAGATTCAGACGGAGAAAGAAAGAGGTCAGGTAACTCTGCTCGAAGATCTTCTTCACGCTCCCAGGTAGCTTCCTTCTCAGAATGGTTGCTCCACTGAACCTTGCAGAACTTGATCACTCGGCTACGGGTCCGACGCTCGGCTTCATCCAAAATCTTGACTGGGTACTCTGGGTACGACAGGTCTTCTTTCAGCTCCATTTCTTCCAACGGCATCTGATGCTCAGGTACTCTGAGACACTTCTTCAGCTGAGACACATGAAAGACATCATGTACTCCTACCAACTGCGGCGGCAACTCTAACTTATACGCCACTTCTCCTTTTCTGGCAACCACTGGGAATGGTCCGATGTAGCAGGGCGCTAACTTTCCACTAACTCGAAACCGCTTCATTCCTTTCAACGGGGATACTTTCAGATACACATGATCCCCAGGTACAAAGCTTAATTCCCTCCGACGGTTGTCCGCATAGCTCTTCTGTCGTGACCGAGCTGTCTTCAGATTTGCACGGATCTGTCTGACTTGCTCCTCGGCTTCTTTCAGAATATTAGGTCCGATTATTTGCCCTCCTTCGGTTTCTTTCCAATACAGTGGTGTCCTGCACTTTCTTCCATACAGAGCTTCAAAAGGCGCCATCTTCAAACTGGCTTGATAGCTGTTATTATAAGAAAACTCTGCATAGGGCAAATTCTGATCCCACGAACCTTTTTATGTTAGAGCGCAGGCTCTCAACATGTCTTGTAAGATCTGATTGATCCTTTCCGTCTGGTCATCCGTCTGGGGATGATAAGCAGTACTGAAATTCAGATTTGTGCCTAATACTTCATGCAATTTCTGCCAAAACCGCGAGGTGAACTGGGAACCTCGAACAGACACAATCTTCTTTGGCACACCGTGTAAACACACAATCTTGGCCATATACAACTCGGCAAGCTTATCTCCAGAGTAAGTCGTCTTCACCGGGATAAAGTGGGCCACTTTGGTCAATCGGTCCATGATAACCCAGATGGAATCATAACTGGATTTAGTTTTGGGGAGTCCGGTTTTAAAATCCATTCCAATCTCTTCCCATTTCCAGACAGGCACTTGCAAAGGCTGCAACAGACCGGCTGGTCTCTGATGCTCTGCTTTTACCAGTTGGCACACATCACAACGTGCCACGAAGTCCGCAACCTCTTTCTTCATATTGGACCACCAATACTTTTCTTTCAAATCAGCATACATCTTGGTGCCTCCTAGGTGAATAGAATAAACTGAATCATGAGCTTCTTGCAAGACCACATTCTTGATTTCTTCCTGGTTAGGGACCACTATTCTTTTCCCGAACCAAACAGTCCCTTGGTCATCTTCTGAAAATCCGGGGTGTTTCCCTTTCTTCAAGCCCTCCTTTAGGTCGGCAATACCTTTATCGCCCTTCTAAGCCTCTCTAATCTGATCTTCCAAGGTGGATTTTACTTCCAAATTGTAAATTCAACCTTCCTTTACCAACTCCAGATTAAGACGCCGGAATTCCTCATGAAGCGCTGGTTGGCTTTCTTGTACTATCACATTGTTGCAGTGAGCCTTCCTGCTCAAAGCATACGCAACAACGTTCACTTTTCTAGGGTGATAATGAATTCCTACATTATAATCCTTCACCAATTCCAACCATCTTCTCTGCCTCAGGTTGAGATCAGGTTGAGTGAAGATATACTTCAAGCTCTTATGATCCGTATATATCTCACATCGATTGCCGACCAAGTAATGCCTCCAAATCTTGAGCTCATGCACAACTGCGGCTAACTCCAAGTCATGAATGGGATAGTTTTCTTCATGAGGTCGCAGTTGTCTTGAAGCATAAGCTATTACCTTTCCTTCTTGCATCAAAACACATCCAAGTCATTGTTTTGAAGCATCACAATACACCTCAAAGTCCTTGTGGATATCCGGCAAAACAAGCACTGGGGCTGAGGTTAACCTCTTCTTGAACTCCTGAAAACTTTGCTCGCAGGCTTTAGTCCATTCAAACTTCTTTTCCTTTTTCAGAAGCTGAGTAAGAGGTCTGGCTATCTTCGAGAAACCCTCAATGAATCTCCGATAATAACCAGCTAATCCAAGAAAACTTCTGATGTCCGGGACAGACTTGGGCTGCGTCCAATCCAAAACATCTCTCACTTTCGCTGGATCCACTGCTACTCCAGCAGCAGAGATGATATGACCCAGGAAAGATACTTCTTTCAACCAGAAGTCGCACTTACTGAACTTGGCATACAGCTGATGCTCTCTTAGTGTTTCCAAGACTATCCGCAGATGATCTTCATGCTCTTTTCTGCTCTTGGAATAGACAAGAATGTCGTCGATGAAGACTACGACGAATTTGTCTAAATACTCCATAAATACTTTATTCATCAGGTTCATGAAATAAGAAGGTGCATTCGTTAACCCAAAAGACATGACTGTGAACTCGTACAGTCCATATCTGGTTGTGAAAGCTATTTTCGGAATATCCTCTTGTCTTATCTTCAACTGATGATATCCCGATCTCAAATCTATCTTGGAGAAGACTTGAGCTCCCCTCAACTGATCAAACAGATCATCAATCCGAGGCAACGGATACTTATTCTTGATCGTGACCTCATTCAACGATCTGTAGTCTATGCACATCCTCAGACTACCGTCTTTTTTGGTGACGAAGATCACTGGCGATCCCCAAGGTGACGAACTGGGTCGGATGAATCCTTTTGCTTGCAACTCCTCAATCTGCTTCCTCATCTCGACCAGCTCATTGGAAGGCAGTCGGTACGGTCTCTTCGAGATGGGAGCTGTACCAGGTACAAGCTCAATCACAAACTCCACATCTCGATCTGGTGGCATACCAGGCAACTCGTCCGGGAACACATCTGGGTACTCATTAACTATTGGCACATTCTCCAACGATGTACCTTTCAGACGGTTTAGGGTGCTACCCCCCTTAGAGGAAAGATTAGATAAGAATTCCACTCTAATCACCTCAGGGCTGGTAAGCGAGATAGCTCTACTAGCACAGTCTATCTGACCCTTGTACTTGGTTAACCAATCCATTCCAAGGATTACTTCTATACCCTTAGTATCCAATAATATTAAGTTCGCTAGGAACTTTACCCCTTTTATTACTATATCCATTTCCGGACAAACTGCAGTTGTTCTTAGTTCTTTTCCAGGGGATTGTACTAGTAAAGGGTTTCTTAACTGTATTGTGTTCCAGTTATGCTTTTTAACCAAGTATTCTGATATAAAAGAATGGGTTGCACCAGAATCAAACAGAACGGAAGCAGGTACTGAGTTCACATGGAACTTACCATAAACCACGTCTGGCACATCCTGGGCCTCTTCTGCCGTGATATGGTTCACACGCCCTCTTCCGGCAGTCCTTGGCGTGTGCGGAGTCTGCGGAGTTCCTCTTCCTTGAGCCGGCGCTGGAGCGCGGGTTGGTGTCGATCCCAAGTTGAACCTCACCGGGGTGACGGGCTGACGCTTCTGGGGGCAGTTGTTAGCATAGTGCCCCATCTCTCTGCAGTTGAAACACTGCACTCCTGCCATTGCAGTTCCGCTCTTCTGAGCTTGAGCTCCTGCATTGCCGGCAGGTGCTTGTCCAGTGGGGCGCGGAGTGGACATTGGGGTCCTTGGCGCACTGGCGGCTGCTGGTCTGCTGGGTTGCTGCTGCTGAAAGGTGCAGGGCCTAGAGCTGCTGGCACCGCGCTGGTTCTGGAATATCATCTTTCTCTTGCGCGTCTCAAACAACTGACGCTGAGCATCCTCCTAGATCAGCGCCTTGTTCACCATATGCTGGAACGACGGGTAGTCGCTTGAAACCAGCTGTACCTTCAGATTAGGGTCAAGGCCCTCCATGAATCGCCATATCTTGGCCTCATCAGTTGCGACATCCACGGTCGCGTAGCGAGACAACTGAGTAAATCGGTTTAGGTACTCGGAAACCGACAAATTTCCTTGCTGAAGCTTGTGAAACTCACGACGCTTCATTTCCATGACGCCCTTGGGGATGAGAGTAGCCCTGAAGGCTTCAACAAACTCATTCCATGGAATGTTCTGTGGGTCGGCATGGGCAGCACAGTAGATCTCCCACCAGTTGGCTGTCGTACCCTTCAACTGATATGACGCAAAGTGCACGCTCTCAGTGTCATCGCATTACGCCAAGTGCAGCTTCCGCTCAATCTCCTTGAGCCAGTCATCCGCATCCAGCGGGTCTCCAGATCCAGCAAAAGTCGGGGGTCGCGTCCTCATGAACTCCCCAAACTTGGATTGGGGCTGTTGAGCTTGAACCGGTGCTGCAGCGGCCTGAGGTTGGTTCAGAACGTTCTGAGCTAACGCCTGAAGGAGTTGAATCTGCATCACCATCATCTGCTCCAGATTCGGCGGTTGAACTGGCGGTGGGGGCGGTGGAGGATCATGCTGAGCTGCCGGGTGCTGAACTTGCTCTTGTCCCTGTTGCTGAGGTGGCTCCACGAATTCTTCCTCTTGAAAGTGCACTGGACCACGAGCACGTCCACGGCCTCTACCGCGGCCTCCGGGTCTTCCACGGCCACGACCACGACCAACGTTCTCCATCTGCAACAAGGCGGTCAAGCAAAAGGAAAGAGGAAAAAAGCACAGGTAAGAGTGCGGGAACTAAACCACATCCTCAACAACACGAGCACAACCACCAAAACCACACAACAGAAGGGAAAACCAACTGAACTTCCATTAAAACAAGATAGTTTTGGAGATGGCCGTATCACAAATGCCTAAGGGCACGATACAATCCAACAATCACTTATTCATCGTTCTAATCGAAAACAAAACAAAGTAAAGGTCCTCCAAGCTAGACAACTAGTCACTCGCGTCACTCGCGAAGCCACGCAGGGACGGGTCCTCCTCCTCCTCCTCGCTCCTGCTGCGGGAAGGCGTAGCTGCTGAAGATGGTCCTGCTCCTCCGGGGGCCGCCAAGAAGCCCAGGGACACTCCTAACGGCGACTGGGGCCGAACTGACTTGCGCGCCGTGCAACGAAGCTTCAGGCCCTGATGACGCTTGGCTGGCGGAGCGTCCATCTGGATGTCGCGGATCGGCGGGTCCTCCAGAACCGGGGCGGGTGGCGGTGGCACCACGGGCTATGCCTCTTGCACAGGCGCTGGCGGCGGAGGTGACTGGGTGTTCCTCCTCTCCTCCTCGAGCCGATAGATTGTCTCTCTTGCTGCCGTCAAGTCCCGACGCAGACCCAGCAGCTCGTCAGCCATCCGCACGTAGGCCTCATCCTGCACCTGGACGAGGGAGCCCAAGTGCACCACGGTCGGGCAGCCTCCTGCGCCAAACTCCGGAACTGGCTGTACATCCGCCCAACCTGGAAGCGGGGAAACAACCGGTATGGGGAGTCCTCCAACATATCGCGGTAGCTCTGCACCAACACGAGGATAGCCTTTCTGGCCGCGTCCTGAAGCGCGTATGCCAGAATCGGTCTCTCGGCCGTAAAGTAAAACGGCCGGTCCTCGACGCGAAGTCGGCTCCTCGCGAAGACTAGCAAGCGAACCTGCCACAGGTCCTGGCCAAGACCAGGCATCGACTGGTAGCGATACTCCGGGCGATGGGGGAAGCCCAACTCCTGGAGCATCAGTGACAGCTCCTCGCAAAAGCCTCCAGCCTGGGCAGCGAAGGTGGTGAAAGTCGGCATCTACAAATTTTGAAAGAAGATAGGATTAGTAACCAAGTTTTAAATAAAGGATAGGATGACCACAAGATACTAAGATAGGGGAGATAGAAGCAAAGGAACTTAAACTTTTGTAAGTATGTTTTTATAAAAATATAAGTCCTTACGGCTTTGCCATGCTAACTAGGTCGCGCCTACAGTCGTCCAGGCTCTGATACCACCGCTGTGGGACCCCAGATCGGCTATCCAGAATCTCCTGTGTATTTTCGTACTAGTCCCAGATCAGTAGCTAGTACACACAGTCACAGTGATACTTCATTGCCGAACATAACGAAAAATTGTAATATAAATATTCAAGTATGGGCCCCATGGCCACTTATTACAATACTCGGTCCAACGACCGGACACAAAGCAGCGGAAAAAGAAAACAAAACGAGCGAACACCACAACGCCACAGGCGACGACTAGCGACGCGACTAGTCCTCCTGGCAGTCCTCCTCGAAGAACTCTTCCTCTTCCTCGGCATCTTGGAAATTCTCTGATGATGATAATGTTGATGTAGCACGTGAGTACAAAGGTACTCAGCAAGTCGGGAAAGTATGACCATGTGGGGCTTTCCAAAGGAAGCTTAATAAGGTTTATTTGCATAAAGCCACGTTTTATTATACCATACTTAAGTAATAGATTTCACAAAGCATCTTTCACAATTCTTTTTAATAATTGAATTAGTTAATATTGTAGTGAAGTTCTATCCACCATCACTAACATAAGGGCTCTATCCGCCGATTTTTAAAGGAACGAAGTTAATCATGTGACTCCATCCGTCAATTGTAAAACAGGTTCTATCCACCTGGTTGGCTCTATCCGCCAAACAACATCCGAGAGTTCTAACCACTCCCGAACCCCAAAACAAAACGCTTTTCAGTTTTAAAAACAAAATCAAGTCTACCAATATGAAAGCATTCTTCGCTTTGCCTTTAACCGTAGGCACGGCTATTCGAATAGTTTATACTCTGCAGAGGTGTACAACTTTACCCACAAGACACGATCAACTCTTAATGCCAAGCTATTAGCACACTTCCTTTGGTGTGCCGGCAGAGAGATCATGACAAGGCCGTTACAATGTATCTATCTAACTAGACCCACCCGCTGAGGTTTCACCGCTGTTAGGGTTCCATCCGCCCAGTACAGAAGCCCCCTCTTACGCCGTGTGAGAAAAACAACATTGCCTCCGTCCGGCATTCACATTCAACCGAGTGGTGAGTCTAAGCTAGGCTTCTACAAATTAGTTGGCCAGGTCGTACCATTATGTAGGATCGAAGTATACGAATATAGCAATCAGAGGGGGGTGAATGATTGTGCGGAAGCTAAAACCAAATTCTTGATCTATTAAAAGTTCACCCCAAAACAGAACCAAATAATTGCCTCGTTTTCGACAAAAACAGAATGACAGAGGTTCGGTGAAACGTGAATTCCTGGAGATCCAACCGTCGGATCGATCTAAAATTTGGACACAAGAAACTAGATTCTATTACGAATCGAACCCAAAAAGAATTAGCTCGATCGGACTTACGGATTAAAAGTTATAAGCTTCGCAAGCTTGCTGTTCCAGAACTTGACGAAAATCAATCTAATCGAAACTTGTAGATTGACGAAAAGATTTATCAACAAAACTTTGAGGAACACTAGATCAATACCCTAGAGAGGTTTTTGATGGATCAAATCAAGATGAAACTCAAAAAACAAAAACCAATCTAGAACTAGAACAAGTATGCAAACAAGAACCAAAAGAGAATATTGTAGCACACAAGGAACTAGAAGAATTGATCTTTATTTCTTTTGTCTAAAGTACTCCCATCAAAAGAGTACAAACCCTAAAACCAAGCTCAAGCTCCCTTGCGCCTGTTCTGCTACTTGGTTCGATTGATGCCCTTTAACAGGAGACACCCCTCCTATTTAAAGGACCAACCCACAAGGAGTTCTGAATACGATTCCTATTCCCTAGAAGGAATCTGTATCCAACACAACTCTACTTGGCCCAACCTGGCCGAGTACAACTCTTACTGCAGCGTATGGCAACCCTACCATACTCACGTGACTAACACTTTGCACGCGTATGGCCACCTGCCATACTCACGTGACTAACACTTTGCATGCGAATGACCTCCTGCCATTCTCACGTGACTAACCATTCTTCATGTGCACCATTCTCTTAGCCCGAACATTCCGCATGACATCCTTGACCACCAAGACCTCAGTTCATCCTGACCCTAGTCCCGAACCTCAGTTCCTCCATGAACCTAGTTCCGATCCCGTCATCGACCACATTCGTCTTCGAGCAATACCTGCACATGAACAAACCACAAAACAAATCCGAGCACAAGTCCACGACTTGACTCAATGTCAATCCATGCAACTACTCACATGAGCATTGCATAAAGTCCACTTCAAGCATCATGAAATTATCACAAATTTCATAATCTCAAAAACAAATCAAAATTCGAAGTCCAAATTTGCACAAACCCTAATCGAGCAAAAAGCCATTCACGACGGACCAAAAAATTTGGTCTGGCATACATGTAAAACTTACTGTCTTTTAAGAACTTGGTCCACAGTAAAACGAAACTTCTTGTTTCTTGTCAAATTGTCAAACACATGCACAAGCACATTTTGCAAAACCAATTCTAAGTTAATTTTTCAGTTCAAAGCCAATTTTTCAGCACATGATTTCACAATCTCCCCCTTGATGAAAACATTGGCAACACCACTAAGAAATGAATATTTGGCATTCACTTTACAAAAGATTTTGAAATCCAAAAGATCAAGGACCAAAAAGAGAAAACACAGAATTCCCCCTTTGACCAAAATGCAAAACAAAATCTCCCCCTGAGAAGGAAAATGTGTGTGAATGTGCAATGTGCCCAAGAATTTCAAAATTCTCCAAACTTCTCCCAAAATTCTCAAACAACTCCCCCTTTTTATTCTCCCCCCTTTTTCCTTAAACTTTTCAACGATTCCCAAATTTCTCCCCCTTTGACAATGGATTCATCAAGAGTACAAAAGAGAGAACAGGTTCAAAATTTTTCCTGTAGCAAAGATTTCACAAGGAGAAACAAGGGAGTGCCAAGATAGGAAAAGATGAGCTCATTCGATCATATAACCTTATATATCACATAATATGCAAAAGACATGATCTTGATGTAATTTTAACAAGTTAGGGAATGACATGCATCTCAACCTCAATTCAGTCAACTATAGCCAAGTACTAAGCAAAACCTTTAGTAGAAAAACAAAGGCTCAAAGTTGAAGCAAATAACAAATCAGGGCAAGCAAGTAGTTTCAACTCCAATCTAGTGGACCAATTTAATCTTTAAACAAGAATCGCATGTGGTATGCTTGAAGCATACTTCTTTTATTTCCTTGGAGTGGCATGCTTGAAGCATACATCTTGTCTTTTGAGGGAATGGCATGCTTGAAGCATACATCTTATCTTTTAGGAAAGCATCCTGAAGCTCATAACTTGAGGCTTTTGCTTTTAACAACCCTTTTATTGATTCCCTTTTCTTTTCATTTTTCTTTGATTATAAACATGCAAAAGTGATTAAAAGGTCTTATGAAAGAGTAAAGCTAAAACACACTTGCTTCATAGCCCAAATTTGTCAAGAAGATTCAATATCAAGCCTAGAAGAGTAAGATATCACAGAGTATTTAGCTATAGGCAATCAAACCAAGGAATTCCACAATATCATTTTTAGTTCAAGTGGAACAATTTAGATTATCATATATTAGCACAATTACATAATATATAAAGAAATATGATAAAGTGAGCTCATTAAGTGAAAGAACTTGGCAAAGAAACTCCCCCTCAAAACAAACCCATTGGATGAACAATCCCAAGTTCTCCCCGAATAAAAGCAAAACGAGAAGAAGACAAAGGTTTTGTGAAAATGTCTGCCAATTGATGTTCAGTATCCACATGATGAAGCACAATGTTGCCTTTTCAACATGATCTCTAAGAAAGTGAAATCGATGTCAATGTGTTTTGTTCTAGAGTGTTGCACGGGTTCTTAGCAATGCAAATTGCACTAGTGTTATCACACAAAAGAGGAACACTATCCAAATTAACCCCATAATCTTTAAGTGTAGCTACTATCCAAAGAATTTGAGAACAACAACTAGCAACAGCCACATATTCAGATTCAGCAGTTGATTGTGCAACAGAAGATTGCTTTCTAGATGACCATGCAATGAGAGAATTTCCCAAGAAGTGACATGAACCAGAAGTGCTTTTCCTATCAATTCTACATCCTCCAAAATCAGCATCGAAAAAGATCTCAAACTAATGCATGAGGAAGCAGAAAACCAAATGCCAAAATCTTGAGTTCCATGAAGATACCTGAAAATCCTTTTTGACTTGTCGATGTGAAGCACGTGGGAAGCTTGAAAACAAGCACACAAGCACGTGGGAAGAGTCTCTCATGTAAACTTCCAATTATCTCAACCTCAACAGATCATCATCATCTTTTATGAACAAAGACACTCTCCCCTGAACATATGCACTGCACTGCATCATTTGGACTAGTGCCTTTTGCGAAAACAGAAGTGGAAGAAGTATCTTCAAAAGCAACACTTTTAGCATGAGATGCGCGAGTGAAGAAGAACCAAAACTTATCACTGAACATATGAAGTGAGCATCCGAAATTCACTAGCCACATGTTCTCCTTCCTCGCGTGAGAAGCCTACATAGAAGCAGAAATTGTCGAGGCCTCGATCGGGTTAGAAATAAGATGTTTAGGAATCCAAGATCTTGAGACACACGACGCACAACAAGAGGGCACAACACGAGTATTCTTATGTACAAAAACAGATTTGCCTTTTTCCGTGTTTTTAGAAACAAAATGTGTTTGTTTCACCCTAGGCACATAATGAGAAGTAGAGTGTGCCTTTCTGAAATTAGACCTAGCATTAAACCTTTCTCTCTTTTGTTGTTTAGCTAGTCTAAAGCAAAAGTCTACTAAATGTCCATCTCTACCACAATGAGTGCAAGTGTACTTAACATTATGTTTAGCTTTGGAAGTAGAAGCAACATTTGCATTCATCATAGTAGAAGATAAAAGGCCAGCAGATTTGAAGACAATTTTCATAGGCTCATTTGAAATCTCAAGTTTGTCATTGCAAGGAGCATAAACAACAGAGCGAGGTTTAGTTTCATATGAAGCATGAAGATCAAAACCTAAACCTTTCTTGTTTGAGCTAACCTTAGATTGATCCAAAATCATGTTCAACTTTTTCTTGCCATTAGTGAATCGTTCCAAAGAGTTTTGCAAGTAATCAACTTTATTAGCAAGAATTAAACAATTATTGCAGGGAACATCCACTTTTCCTTTTTGCTTGCGACAAGTTGAGCATGAAAGAACCTCATGTGTAAGAAAATCTTCTGTCATTTCAGAAACCCTAGCATTTGCACCATGCAACTTCAATTCTAGTATGGAGCATTTATAACATGGAGTTGTATCATGCAAATCAATGGTAGAACAACTAGCATGTTTAACAAGTTTCTCATTTTTCTCATTTTCAGCATTGATTTGCTCTAACAAGGTAACATGTTCTTTCCTAAGCAAAGTAAGCTCATTGTAAATTAAGTCACATGATTTGCAAGCATCATCATCAGGAATCAAGGTTTTAAGTCTAGCAATTTCAGCATTCAATGACTCCACAAGAATATCATGTTTCTTAATTTTTCTATCACGTTTGTCAAGCAATTTTCCAAGACGGGCAACAGCATTGGCTAATTCATCATAGGAAGGATCTACCTCATTGAAGTCGTTGTCGTTCTTTGTCCTCGGTGAAAAGTCGCTGCTTTTGGCCATGAGACACAATCCCGTCAATTCATGCTTGCTTGGAGTTGCATCGTCCTCACTGCTCTCCGAATCCACATCGCTCAAATTGACTTGTTCAAGAGCGGAAAGAACTCGGTGGACAACTTTGCTGTTGATGAAGCTCTTCTTCTTTCTATTACTTGAAGAGAACTTCTTCTCTTTTCTTCTGTCGTTGTCCTTCTCCTCCCTTGATGCTTTATCTGCAAGTTTAGGACAGTTTGGACGAATATGGTCGAGATCACCACACTCATAGCATCTTGGAGGATCACCACCACCTCTCTTTCTCTTTCTCACATTTTGCAAAGCTTTGTTAAAGCGAGAAGAGAGTAGTGATAAGTCTTCTTCTGAGAATTGCTCAACTGTTCATCGGTTAGTGAAGACAAGAAAGATAGAGCAAAACTTGAAGCAGCACCATTATGAGATATGCTAGATTGAGATGTCAAAGCAATTGATTTATGATCATTCTTTCTAGCAAAAACATCTAATTCATGAGTTTTCAACTTAGAATAAAGAACATCTAAAGTAAGTGTACTCATGACAGTAGATTCTTGTATAGATGTTACTTTCATCTCCCACACCGACATGTCCAAAGCACTAAGCAATTGTCTAGCATTTGCCGCATTAGTATAGTTGACTCCAACAGCACGTAGATTGCTAAGAATCTTATTAAAGCGTGCAAAGAAGTCATCTACCGACTCACCCGGTTTCATCTCGAATCGCATGTACTCCTTCTTGTAGATGTCTTGGCGAACCTCTTTCACAGTGTTAGAACCCTCATGGTAATCACAAAGAGATTTCCATACCTCATATGCGGATCGAAGATGAACCACACGATCAAAGTCGCTGCGTCCCAAGCCTTGGACGATCAAGTTGCGCGCCTTGCTATTTGCTTCAACATGTGCACGATTGGCGTCGTTGACGTTGTCGTTCTCGGGAACATCATATGGCTTATAGACCTTCTCCCAAATTGTGAAGCCCTGACCTTGGATGAATGCCTCCATCTTGACCTTCCAAAACTGAAAATCAACACCATCGAACACACATGGTTTTGTCGAATAACGATCCATTGATCTAATCACCGGTTAAGATAGATTAGAAAAACCTTGCTCTGATACCACTTGTAGGATCGAAGTATACGAATATATCAATCAGAGGGGGGTGAATGATTGTGCAGAAGCTAAAACCAAATTCTTGATCTATTAAAAGTTCACCCCAAAACAGAACCAAATAATTGCCTCGTTTTCGACAAAAACAGAATGACAGAGGTTCGGTAAAACACGAATTCCCGGAGATCCAACCATCGGATCGATCTGAAATTTGGACACAACAAACTAGATTCCAATACGAATCGAACCCAAAAAGAACCAGCTCGATCGGACTTACGGATTAAAAGTTATAAGCTTCGCAAGCTTGCTGTTCCAGAACTTGACAAAAATCAATCTAATCGAAACTTGTAGATTGATCAAGAACAACAAAAGATTTATCAACAAAACTTTGAGGAACACTAGATCAATACCCTAGAGAGGTTTTTGATGGATCAAATCAAGATGAAACTCAAAAAACAAAAACCAATCTAGAACTAGAACAAGTATGCAAACAAGAACCAAAAGAGAATATTGTAGCACACAAGGAACTAGAAGAATTGATCTTTATTTCTTTTGTCTAAAGTACTCCCATCAAAAGAGTACAAACCCTAAAACCAAGCTCAAGCTCCCTTGCGCCTGTTCTGCTACTTGGTTCGATTGATGTCCTTTAACAGGAGACACCCCTCCTATTTAAAGGACCAACCCACAGGGAGTTCTGAATACGATTCCTATTCCCTAGAAGGAATCTGTATCCAACACAACTCTACTTGGCCCAACCTGGCCGAGTACAACTCTTGCACGCGTATGGCAACCCTACCATACTCACGTGACTAACACTTTGCACGCGTATGGCCACCTGCCATACTAACGTGACTAACACTTTGCACGCGAATGACCTCCTGCCATTCTCACGTGACTAACCATTCTTCATGTGCACCATTCTCTTAGCCCGAACGTCCCGCATGACATCCTTGACCACCAAGACCTCAGTTCCTCCTGAACCTAGTCCCGAACCTCAGTTCCTCCATGAACCTAGTTCCGGTCCCGTCATCGACCACATTCGTCTTCGAGCAATACCTGCACATGAACAAACCACAAAACAAATCCGAGCACAAGTCCACGACTTGACTCAATGTCAATCCATGCAACTACTCACATGAGCATTGCATAAAGTCTACTTCAAGCATCATGAAATTATCACAAATTTCATAATCTCAAAAACAAATCAAAATTCAAAGTCCAAATTTGCACAAACCCTAATCGAGCAAAAAGCCATTCACGACGGACCAAAAAATTTGGTCTGGCGTACATGTAAAACTTATTGTCTTTTAAGAACTTGGTCCCGCGCGTAAAAACGAAACTTACTGTTTCTTGTCAAATTGTTAAACACATGCACAAGCACATTTTGCAAAACCAATTCTAAGTTAATTTTTTAGTTCAAAGCCAATTTTTCAGCACATGATTTCACACATTATAGACTTGTGGTAGTACGGTATTGCTTAGAATGGACAGTCACAAGCGTCGGTCCTTAAATGACTTGGGACGGTACTTGCACAATACAAAACATGCTCCATCCGTACCCACCCGAACCAAACCGCCCAAGTCCAAAACATTTTCCTTTTCTTTTTATTTTAGAAAATAGTACTAAAATCATAGTAATAACCTTCAAATCACATTTGATAACATTCTTTTTGAAAAATCCCACCCATGGGTTGTTGTCATCGGAAAAAGCCCTAAGCATTTCTACTGCACTACTTAGCAAAGGGTACCACATAAACATAAGCATGGTGTAAACAAGGTCCTAAGGGTACAATGGATATGATTAACAATGTTAAGGAGGAATCAACGATTTCGGAATAACTAGCTCTTATATTTGACATATTTGATTAAACATAGCCATGCAACTTTATAAACAATTTAAATCATTTCGCAAACATAGGAGCAAAATGCGTCAAGGGACTTGCCTTCTGTCACGGGTAGGTCATCATACGCGGAAAGTCCGGCAGCGGGATCGGCGGTCGCGTCGGCGTCCTCGGCTACACGCAAATCGAGGCAATAAATAAATACAAGAAAATAAATAAAATCTAAAAATTACAAAAATAATACTGGCGGGTAGATCTTGATTTTAGATGAATTTAGAAATTTGAATGGAGTCAATCGGAGTTCGGACGGAAAAGTTATGAGCGGTCAAAGTTCGGAAATTCCTAGAAAAAGAGATTCCGCGGAATATTCTCGGAATCTTTATTTTGGACTGGTTTTTGGATTAATAGAGCCTATTACATGTGGGGTCCCCTTGTCATGCACTAGGGGCTTCTTCTCCATTGCCATGGCAAGAACAGAGCAGAGGAGAGGCGTGCACGGCAGCAGCCGGCGACTGGTTTGGCAAGCGCCGCAGCCGATTCGGCAAAGGCGGCAAGCGGCGAAGTTCGCCGCGACAGCGATTCGGCAGCGTGGCAACAGCGTGTGATAGAGCGGGAGCAACGGGCGGGGCCTGCCGTGGCAGCGATTCGGCGCGGCAGCGGAAGCCTCGTGGCGCTGATTCGGCAGCGGTGGCGGCAGCGCGTGGCAGAGCGCGGCGAGCAGCGGCGGCAGAAGCCTGCCGTGGCAGCGATTCGGCAGGAGCCAAAAACAGAGGCCCCGGTTTTTGCCCAAAGTTCACAAATTGGTCAAAAACTTGAACATGACAACACAAACTAATTGATGAAACATCTAATGAACGTCCTAAGGACCTTGTAGATGGAAGGAATTGAATCAAAACTCACTGGAAAAGATGAAATCGACGAAGAACACGAGTTCGGCCGAAGCGACAAAAGCTCCAAATTCGTCGCCCACGGTTGGGAAATCCTAAAATTGATGGATGAATTAGACTCTAGACCTCCCCACGAACACGATAAAACAAACAGAATGGAGATTGAACCACCGAGGAAGGAGCTACAACGATGAACGTGAAGAACTCGAAAATGGCGACGTCTCGTCGGTTTTCTTGATCTTCCGGGCAAATGAGTTAGAGGGACAAGGAAACACTACAAGAAACAGTGAAAAATTCGTGGGTTTTTTTAAATTCGTGCGCAAAAAAAAACCCACGAATTTATATGTTTAAATTCGTCGGTTTATAAAAAAACCCACGTATTTAATTAAATTCGTGGGCTACAAACAAACCCACGAATTTATATGTTTAAATTCGTCGGTTTCTAAAGAAACCCACATATTTAATTAAATTCGTCGGGAGTTTATACGTGCACACGAAGTTAATTACATTCGTGGGCACGTCTTGCCCACGAATTTAACAGAGGGTAACCCCACGCGCGGGCATCTCTCTCTCTCTCTCTCACTTCGCTCCTCTCACCCACCCTGCGCATCATCCTCGTCTCACAGCCAGCTCGCGCCAGCCCGCCCGCCTCCATCCCGACTCCGCCCGGCCGGTCCGCCCCATCCCCGACTCCCGGCCCGCCGCCTCCATCCCCGACCTCGCCGGCCTGCCTCCATCCCTCGCCTCCCGCCTCCATCCTCGCTGCCCGCCCGCCTCCATCCCCGACCCGCCCGCCCCATCCTGCACCCACGGCCGCCGGCCCGCCCCATCCCGGCCCGTCGGCCCGCTGCCTCCATCCCGACTCGCCGGCCGCTCGCCCATCCCGACCCCGCCGACCCCCGCCTCCGCCCGCCGTGCGTGAGGGGCGGGCACACGGCCAAAGCGTGACCTTCACCTCCAGGTTCCTCTCCCTCCTCAGCCTCCTTTTCCTCAGATATTTGTTTATCTGCTTTGCTTATCTTCTTTGCTTTGCTCTCATACATCTAGTAGTAGTAGCAGTGGCCAGCATGTAGTATTGTAGTACTAGTAGCACCAAGTACTAGTAGATAGTAGTATACTGGAAGTAGTAGTACCAACGTACTCTATATGAACCCTTTGTCTGCATCTTGATACAGATAAAAGAAATTGGTTTCTCTTGAAGGATAAGCAATTCCATATATTTCAAAGCAGCATTAAGGAAATCTGAACTGAGAATTTTACTTTACGGCATAGGTGATTGTTCATATGATCATACCTGAGGTGAATTAGGACTTGTTTGATTGGGCATTCCTTTGGTTAGACTGTATATGGAACTATAAGATGTATAAGCCAAGCATAATGGAGTTCAAGAGCTGTATATTGTCAACTGAACCCAAATCTTCTGAAGCATTGTAAATGAAAAAGTTTAGCTTTATCTCTAAGTTGACTATGTTACTGAGTTATTGGCCCCATGCACCAACTTTTATCTGATGACTAAGTCATGAGGTTTGGTTGAAAGAGTGTCAAACACATGCTACACATTAGCTGAATTAGTATATTTTTCTTAATGTTTTGTTTGTATCTTTGCATATTCCCATGGATCTATTGTTCATTTATAAAATAGCAGGCCTTTTGCCTTATGTATTATCAAGTTAAAATTCAACACGAACCTGTCAATTAGGACCTAGCACAAACCCTTTTTGGCAAATTTATAAATTTGAACTTTGTGCGGACAAACAGTTCCTTTTGGTCTCATATGCTTTTAGTAGATTTATTTGTATTCAAACTTCCTGTTGCTTGAACTGACTGTACTATTTTAAAACGAATAATGGTTCAAATTCTTGACCTTGTGTGTAAGTCCTAAACCAAACAGTAGACAGGAAAATTTTATTGGGGTTGAGGAACACAATATATTCTACAAGTAAGTTGATTGCAATTTCCTGGGGCTAGATGGTGGTATTCACTATTGTGCAAAAATGTATTATGCTATGAGCTTCTTTTTTGTCAATTTTATATAGAACTCTAATGTTTCGGATGGAACTTCTTCTATGAAACATTCTTTTCATGCCAACTTCATTGTATGATACAAAGCATTTGAACACTTTAGTAATAGACCTGTTTTATCAACTTGAATGATGTCCTTATTCTCATGCCGACTATATTGACCTAGACTGCAAAATATTGTTTATTTTGTTGGAGATGAGACTCCTTACCTAGTCTTGTCATTGGAGTTGAATCCTTAGAGATTTCCTAAGAGAATATTGAATATTCAAATTGTGTGATAGCTGTAGTGCATGAGAATATGCATGATGATTGTTTTGTAGTTTTAGTACATAATACGGTTCAACAGACTAAACTGTAATGTAACTCAGCTTTAACATTTCTAGTTATTCAGAGTGAAGTGTCGGTCCATTTTGATAGGATTCATCTGGCATGTACAATAATAATAATAATAATAATAATAATAATTGCATTATTGCAGTATCATGTCGGATTGGCACCTTGTTGTCTATTTTGATTTGGGTTCGGACTTCACAAAACCAGTACTAATTGGTTGGTTCCACGGCTTTCTAGTCAAACCAGCCAGTAGCAATTCGTAATTCGCAAATGGTTTTTTTTTGTAATTTAACCCACCTGTTAGTGAATTGTGATAGACAATATTGTAAACTTATATTTTAAGATCAAGTCTTAGGATCTGAAGCTTCTTGTACACTAACAAAAAGAACATACCTATAAAGCTTCAAACAGTCCTCATGTATGGTCTTGTGGATTGTTCTCCTTGAGAATTAGTCCAGGATTGCTATCTTGGTAGTGTAGCATATAGCTGAGTTCCGATTTTAGGACCAGCAAACACAAATATATTTACTTGATTCTTCTACTAGGCTCTGTCTATCTTCTGAACATGTTTTTAATGATGCCCCTTGGCTTCTTGATTTTGCTCATGACATCACTGGGAATGCATCAAGCATTGCTTTTATCTCAAAGAAGTACATTCACAATCCTCAGGGTTTGCGTCGAATAGTAGAGAGCCTAGGCGTCACCCGTTCGGGAACGGCGCATATCACATTTACTTGTGAGGTGCGCGGTTCCGGAATTGTCCAGCGTATTTTGGACAGCCCGAGAATGTTGGTTGTTGCATGGGACCTGTGACGTGTCAGCGATCCGAACGTGATTTTTAACCCTGTTGTTCTCCGACGCACCAGCATCAGGCGTGCGTTTGGAGAACAGCGGGGTTATGCTGCCGAAATTTCGTTCGGTTTGTAGCGCACGTCACAGGTTGCATGCAACGGCCTCCATTCTTGGGTGGGTTTAGAACACATCTTTCCTAACAGGGTTGTCTTTGTCACCTAAGCCACGGTTGTACGTTGACATCATTTCATTTGTTTAGCTTTGAGAATGGGTGACGATCGAAGGGCGATGTATGACGGATGGAGGAGTGATGGGGGCCACTCAAGGGACGGGGGGCCGGTCACGGATGCTGTCTGGAAGCAAGCATTCGCCGAGGAGCTGAATATGTGTATTGCCCGTGTACCCTCTGCGAGAATAACAGCTACTACAGCAAGGATATAGTGCAGTATCACATTTGCAAAAACGGGTTCATGCCTAACTATTTGGTGTGGCACCGTCATGGAGAGGCCGCAGGGCAGCCAATTGAGTCGGACCATGGGGACGATCATGACCGGACGGAAGAGATGTTGGATGATCTTGGCAGGGGGATTGAATTTAACTCGGGAGGGGTCACAAATGAGGAGGTTAAGGAATTCTATAGGCTACTTGACGCCTCGGATGAGAAGCTGCATGACTTGACCAATGTGACCGTCTTGCAGGCGGTTACACGGCTTATGTCGATGAAGTCGAAGTTCAACTTTTCGAACAAATGCTTCAACGCTTTGCTTGAACTTATGAATGATGTCCTGCCGCCTAACCACAAGATGCCAAAGGATTTGTACCAATCGAAAAAGTTGATGGCTGGCCTGGGGATGAATTACCAGAAGATTGATGTGTGCGAGAATAATTGCATGCTGTTCTGGAAGGATCATGACAAGGATACTCATTGTATGCATTGCGGTAAGTGTAGATTCGTTGAGGTGGTAGATGAGGAAGGGGTATCAGTGACTACAAAGGTCGCAACTAAACAGCTTCGGTACATGCCGATCACGGATAGGCTTAAACGGCTGTACATGTCAAAAGAAACAGCGAAACATATGCGGTGGCACAAAGAAGGTAAGCGTGAGGACCAAGACCCGGATATGATGGTGCATCCGTCTGATGGCGAGGCATGGCAGGCATTGGACCGATTTGATCCTGCATTTGCAAGCGACCCTAGGAGTGTCCGTCTTGGTTTGTCCACGGACGGTTTCACACCTTTCAGCACAAGCGCTAGCCCCTACTCTTGTTGGCCGGTATTCATCATGCCATACAATCTTCCACCTGAGATTTGCTTGAAAGAGGGGTTCATATTCCTTGCTCTTGTCATTCCAGGTCCTAAGCATCCAGGGAAGGATCTCAATGTGTTCATGCGGCCCTTAATTGACGAGCTGAAAAAGTTGTGGCGAGGAGAAAAGGCATACGACAGCGTTGCTGGTAGAGAATTTACCTTACGAGACGCATACCTGTGGTCGGTCCATGATTTGTTGGCATATGCCATTTGGGCCGGCTGGTGTGTTCATGGTCGCCTGTGTTGTCCAATTTGTATGGCTGACTCTGATGCATTCAGGCTCACGCACGGTAAAAAGATCACATTCTTCGATTGCCATCGACGGTGGCTTCCGGCGAGGCACCCTTTTAGGAATGACGTAGACTTAATAACAGATGAACCAGGCCCTTCACGAAAACGCCCTCAAAAGTCAGTAAGGATTGCACGTCTTCAAGCACGTCTCAATGAAATACGAGTTGCAGAAGCAGATTCCGACGCCGACGACTTTTGATATGTATATTTTGTAAGATTATTGTTGTCTCATTCATTTTTTGCAAGTTATTGTTGTCTCATTCATTTTGCAAGTTATTGTTGTCTCCTTCATTTTTTACAAGTTACTGTTGTCTCCTTCACTAACTCTTGTCAAATTTGAACAGATACCGATGTTCAGGCATCAGGTTGACAAGCTTAAAGGCAAGTTCAGCGGGTCGTCCTCCAGAAGGTCGAGGAGTAGGGGTTCTAATGCTCAGGACTCGATGGCTGGCAGTGCCATATTTGCTGGGGCTGCGCAGATTAGACAGCGGCAGGAGCAGCTCCAGAGGTGCTTCGATGAGCAGGCACGAGAACAGGCGCAGGAGCAACCTCAGGAGGACGAGGGGCAAGTGGGGATTGAGGACGAGGGGCAGGTGGGATGTGAGGATGAGGACATGGGTGAGGCGGACGACGAGGAGGTCGACGTTGGGGGTGGTGGCGGTGGGACGACAGATACAGATGCAGACGCCGAGGCAGCGGCAGATGCAGACTTGGCGGCGACCTTAGACCCAGTTGAAGAGGGCGGGTCTTCTTCTGTACTATCAGGTATATGTGTAGTATTGGATTATCATTTAATGTCCATATTTACATTGTAATGTCTATAAACTAATGATTTGCATTTTAGGTTTCGTAAAACCGTCTCAGTTCGTCCGAGATGCAACCCGCCCGATAGGAGGTTGATAGAGCTACATGGGAGCAGGTAACAGTTATATCTTTCATGTCTTTTCTTTTAGCATGAGCTAAGTGACAACTGCCTCGTAGCCGATAGGAGGTTGATAGAGCTACCTTTTGATGCATCTTTGTCTTGTATTTTGTTGTAGGCAGTGGAAAGAGCCGAGTTGGACTAGGACGGGCCACATTACAAAGGTTAACGCCGTGCTGGGAGCCCTTAGCCGCTACTACTACCCTGGCATGGTTGAGTCAGGTGGGGATAGATTCGCGGCCCACAACTGGAAGCACTGGGCGTTGAAGGAGAACGTGGAAGGAGGCGAAGACAGCCATACATGTCAGGGCGCAGTGTGGGCTGGCTTCTGGGTGAGTTTGCGTTATGTATTTACTCTATTTGAGTATTGCTTTAAATGTAAATACAATTTGACAATGTGTGATTATATGTAGGAGAGGTATCGGCTTGAGAATGAAGATTGTAATGTAGATTGTAATGTGGATTGTAATGCGTAGTTTACAAATTGTCGTTGGATGTGTGATTGGTTATCTAAGGATCCGCTAGAATGTCTCCTTCTGGTTTGAGAGATTGATATATATATTATCACTGCAAATGTTTTTTTTGTCTGCTGAGTGGATGTCCTATTTACTAGAGAGGTCATGCCGAAATTTTGTACATTTCGGTGACTTAGTTATTCGTTGTGGAGTTTGATTCTTGAATCATGTTGGTAATACTCTTGAATCTTGAGTTGTCGATATATATTGAGTTTTGATTGAATGTATAGATATTGATATTGAGTGTTTGATTGAATGTTGAATGAGATGCATACCGATCGATATATATTGATTGTTTGATTGAATGTTTGATTGAATGTATAGATATTGATATTGAGTGTTTGATTGAATGTTGAGATGCATACCGATCGATATATATTGAGTGTTTGATCGATATAGATATTGAGTGTTTGATTGAATGTTGAATAAGTTTGATTGAATGTTTGATCGATATATATTTGAGTACATATATTTGATCGATATATATTTGAATCTTGTGATGGATTTATTGTGATGTGTTGAATAAGATTGAATGTGAAGATGCTTGTGTTGAATGACATGCATATCGATCCATATATATGCGTGGTCGATATATTGAGTGTTTGATTGAATGTTGAATAAGTTTGATTGAATGTATTGAGTGTGATGCATATGGATATATATATATATATTAAGCGTCAGTTAAATTCGTGGGTTTTACTGGCCCACGAATTTAAGTTAAATTCGTGGGTTTTCCTGGCCCACGAATTTAAGTTAAATTCGTGGGTTTTCCTGGCCCACGAATTTAAGTTAAATTCGTGGGTTTTCCTGACCCACGAATTTACTAATTAAATTCGTGGGGCGGAAGAAACCCACAAATTTATCGATTAAATTCGTGGCCAGCAGAAACTCCACGAATTTAACTTAAATTGTGGCACCCACTTAATTTAATTGATTAATTTCGTCGAGTTAAATTCGTGGCCTAAATTCGACGGTTTGCGCACGAATTTATATTAAATTCGTGGGTTTTGGCCTAAATTCGTGGGTTTCTGGCCCACGAATTTTCCCCTGATTCCTGTAGTGAAAGAATGGATGTGCTGGAAAGGGGACTCCGCCACGAAGGTTTAGAAACCGGTAGTGCGGGATTTGGGGAAGAAACGGATGAGTAATGGCCATAAGTGTGGATTTCGGTTTTTGCACCACCGTTTGAATTCCGACGGGATTTGAGCTGCATTGGCTCCATGAAAGGCAAGAGGTAGCCGTCACGATTCCAACGGATCCGGCGGTTCGCGATTTGGGGGTGTAATGGAGGAGATATGGGTGATTAAAGTGCATGCATCCTTGCTTGGTGAGAGAATTCTCCTCCTCTGGAAGAACAGCACGATGCCACCCCAAGGTAGAAGAAGGGGAAACAGTAGCGCCACGTGGCGGCTCGTGGTTGGCCGGTTAATACGCGAATGTTCCACCCTAGAGAAATATTAGGAAAAATGGTCTAAAAATTCCGAAAAAATTCCTAGAACCATTTTAGAATATTTGGGACCCAATGGAACTGGTTTGGTTGAATTTGGATGAAATTTGTGGAATTAAATATTCAGGTGTGGATCGTAGGCATTAAACAAAAGCCACGCGAGATAAAATTGGAACAGAGGTCCAAAAATCTGGGGAATGGTTCCTAAAATCATTTCGGAATATTTGGAACCTTTTAGAAGTGGTTTGGAGATTTTTAGAGCATTTTTGGACTCGGGTGAAATTTCGGGTACTGGCGGGAATCTGGAAATTCGATTTTTCGAACGGAAGGGAATTGAATCCCGATTTCGGAGGGGAAAGGATGCCAGGTTAATATAAACACCAAACAAACTCCAAGTTTTGAATTTACTTTATTTAAATTAGGTTTTTCTCCAGAAAGCGAAAATGAGGATGTTACACATCGCCAAGTATGTGGCGTCTTGTGGGATTTGTCAGAAGATAAAGGCCGAACACAAGCATCCCGCTGGCTTGTTGCAGCCATTGGAAATTCCTGTGTGGCCTTGGGACGACATTTCCATGGATTTCGTGGTTGGCCTACCTCGTACTCCATGAGGGAAGGATGTTGTTTGGGTTGTGGTGGATCATCTTAGCAAGTCCGCGCAGTTCATTCCTATCCGCACTACCAATTCAGCGAGTGAGTTGGCTCCCATCTATGTGCGGGAGATTGTGAGACTGCATGGTGTACCCAAGACGATTGTCTCTGACCAGGATGCGAAATTTATCTCAAAATTTTTGGGAGAGCTTGCAGAGTGCTTTGGGTACACAGCTTCGCCTTAGTACAGCTTTTCACCTTCAGACCGATGGGCAGTCTGAGCATACCATTCAGACTTTGGAGGACATGCTCAGGGCCTGTGTGATGGCTTGGAAAGGTAGCTGGGAAGATCATCTGCATTTGGCAGAATTCGCTTACAATAACAGCTATCATTCCAGCATCCGGGCTGCTCCTTATGAGGTGTTGTATGACCGAAAGTGCAGATCGCCGCTTTGTTGGGATGCAGTAGGAGAGAGAGCGGTCCTTGGACCGGATTGGGTTCAGCAGACTGTTGAACGCGTGGCAGAGGTAAGGCAGAACCTTCTTGTAGCGCAGAGTAGACAGAAAAGCTATGCTGATGTGAGGAGGCGAGATTTGGAGTTTGAGGTGGGTGATAGGGTGCTCTTGCGAGTATCTCCCACCAAGGGTGTGGTGCGGTTTGGCACAAAAGGGAAGCTCAGTCCGAGGTATGTTGGGTCATTTCCTATCTCAGCTCGAGTTGGAAAGTTGGCCTATCGCTTGGAGCTACCGGAGTCAATGCCGGGAGTCCATAATGTATTCCATGTCTCGATGTTGAGGAAGTACTTGCATGACCCAGAGTTGGTGGTTCCGTTGGAATCACTAGTGCTTGAGCAGGACCTCACCTTCGAGTCTCGTCCTATGAAAATTTTGGAGAATTCAGAGCGGGTGATGAAGAACAGGACTCAAGTTTGTCAAAGTCCTATGGTCGCATCATACTGAGAGGGAAGCAACTTGGGAGCTGGAGTCTCGCATGCGCGAGAAGTACCCCGAGCTTTTTGCCTCAGGTATGAGTTGTGAAACCTAGCTATCTTTTGTTTTGCTGGGCTGTGTATTGGTGTGTCTTGGATTCGAGGTCGAATCCTGTTGATGGGGGGGAGAATATGACACTACGGAATGTCATAATCTTATAAAATGTGAAATTAAAGGTTAAAACTTTACGTTATGCCGTTTAATCATGTTTTCGGGCCGATTTCGGGAGTTTGGGCCTTTCCGGAGAAGTTTGGGCCCAAGGGGGACGAGTTGTGGGCTTTAGTGGGAGGGATATGGGCCCATGAGGGGGGAGACAAGGTTAAGGGGGCTTGGTGCGCCCCCTCCCTCCCCTTGTGGCGCCTCCCCTCTCCCCAAGTTAGCCGCCGCCCCCCATTGCCGTGCGCCCTCCCCTCCATCTTCCCCATTGCGCCACCAGCCCTCACCTCCCCTCCCCACCATCCTTGCTGCCCTAGGGGGAGCCCCTCACCTCGCCATCCCACTGTTTTCACCATGGGAGCGCTCTGCGATGAGGAGATCCGGTGGATTTGGAGCGAGGAAGGAGATCGGGAGAATCGAGAGGAGATTCGTTGGTTCATCGTTCGTCGGGCGAAGGTATGGCTAGGGGTAGTTCTTGGGGTTGGTCTAGGTGCTGTGCTAGAGGGTATTTGGATGCTTTTAGATCCAGAGGTGGTGTTGTGATTGAGTAGATTGGATGAAAACTAGAGTTTGCCACGTTCTTTGCTTCGAGCAGATTGTGTAGTCGACCTAGGGTTTGAGTTTTCACGACCTTAGAGTCGGAATATGTTCGGCCGCCTGTTGAGAAAGTTGTAGGTAACTTCAATACCTTTTAGTGGACATAAATAACGTCCAATTCCTCCCAGCCGTTTGAAATTTATGCTCGATTTACCGAACGTGTTCAAATCTGTGTCGTAGCTGGGACACAATGTAGTGTTTTGTAGATTAGACAACTTTAGAATCCGAATCAGCTTTTTCCAATACTTAGAAAAAGCTAGGAAATTTCCTAAGCTTCGCGATGATGTACTCGTTTAATCATGTACTGTTTTGGGGGCACGTTTTGAGTGTATGGTATGCTTGTGCAGGTGGTGTGACCACGGGAATGCCCTCAACCTCTCGCCAATCCGTCGCCCGAGGTTAAGGCAAGTGTATTGGAATGGGTATCGTTTTGATTGTTGCTAGACTTGATTAGATGCAACTTTCTTTATGATATGATGCTAAGATTGATGTTTGCCTATGACATGATGAACATGATTACATATTGATCATGATGGCGTTGTATTTAATGTTTATGCCAATCTTTACATGTTTATGCCATATGTGCATTCATAATGGAAGAGGCGTCCCATGCTGATGTGGGCCTCTGTGTTCACACGTAGTGAACACGAAAGACCTACCTCGTAGTCCCATCCACGGGTGTGCATGGGAGCGAGTCAGTAAGAGTAAGCACCCTCCATCTACGGGATGGAAGGGGAAGGGGGTGCACGCCGACGAGTGTGCACTCAGCAATACCGGTATGTGCTTCGAGGAGTTATGAGCATTTTCATTGCATACATGATGATGATGAAATGAGTACAATGATGTTGAGACATGAGTATGATGTGGTATATGAAATTATGATTTGTTCATGATGTTGATCATGGTATGTAGTGATGATAACATTGAATTGTTCTTTATGGTCCATTGCAATATACTTGCTGAGTGATGAACTCACGCTTGTGTATTATGTTGTTTTAGGTACCATGACAACGGCATGTGGGAAGGGGCAATAGCTACACATCTTCACGTAGTTCCACACCTATAGTTTATGAAGTGGTTGGATTTGGTATTATTGGTTTATGTTGATGCTATATCCATTTCTATTGCTGCCCTACATGTCTTATGTTATGATATAACTTGCCATGTTATTGCTATTGTTTCAATTCATATTAAAACAAAGGAGATGCTGCCAAAATTCTCGGTTTTAGCATTTGTGCCTTTGTTGTAATTTATCTTTATTTGTGGTGTTTAGATGTTGTTTAGTCTATGTATGGTAGCATTCGGGCATACTAGATGCCGGAGTGTTACACACCTAACTTCCATCACTTAGACAACAATCCTTTTACCATTCATAGTTGTGATAATAAGTTTATTGCCTTAACTGTGTGCTTGGTTTTGTCATTTGCTTCATCATAGTTCATGAAGTGGTTGAATTCGTTGTTTTGGACTTAAATTGTTGCTATATCTCTCGTTAGTGTTGTTTTAGATGCCATTCATTATGTTATATCATGTTATACTAATGTTGTTGCTTCAAATCATGGAAAAATAAGGGAGGTGCTGCCGAATTTTTCGGTTAAATGATTTACGCCCTTGGTGTAATTTAATCTTAATTGTGGTATTTAGTTGCTGTTTATGCTATGTTTGGTGACATCCAGGGCATACTAGATGCCGGAGTGTTACAATATAAACTTGCTGGTAGTAAGGGAAGGAAGCGTATAACTTTTGAACCGGGAGATTTAGTTTGGTTGCATTTGCGAAAACATCGATTCCCTGAATTGAGAAAATCTAAGTTGATGCCTCGAGCTGATGGTCCCTTCAAAGTATTGGCAAAGATTAATGATAATGCATATAAGCTTGAATTGCCAGCAGATTTTGGGGTTAGTCCCACATTCAACATTGCCGACTTGAATCCATACTTGGGAGAAGATGATGAGCTTGAGTCGAGGATGACTCAAATGCAAGAAGGGGAGGATGATGAGGACATCACTACCATGGATACGGCCATGCCTACAAATCCAATTGAAACCAATAATGAAATACAAGGGCCAATTACCCGAGCTCGTGCACGTGAATTCAATTACCAGGTGAATGCGTTCCTCGTGTTGCATACAAATAATTTAATGAATAGAATGCTATTTAATCCTTGTGATGATTTTATTGTCCTTACGAACCAAGGACAAGGACTCCCAAACGTCAAGCTTGAAGCCAATTATTTCGGTGCACAAGATCAACTCGGATTCGGCCTCCGAAACAGCACCAACTTAAAACGACCATAACTTTTGATCCACAAGGGTGTTTGGGGTTTATGAGTATTGGTTTGAAAGGTTTCGTCGTTCTCTTTCCAACGGATCTGGCCCCATCCCAAAATTCCGTCCGAGTCGACGGGAATCTGCAAAACAACTGACATCACTTTTCCAATCCGAGAAGACTTGGGCTTTGGACCTTATAATAGAGTTGTAGTTTGTGTTCTACTGTTTTGGACGTGTTTCCCACGTCCCTAAGTCTCATAAATAGCCAGCCATCGGCTCTTTAGGGTTTTGGGTTTTATTTGATTAGTTTAGCCAAGTGCAAACTTGATCCTGCGAGTTGTGCTGGACAACCACCTTGTCAAGATCGTCAATAAGACTCCATCTTTGTTTGCCTTCAACTTTTATCCGCAATTTCAGATTGCTTATACTATTGTTATTGCTTGTTCTTCGGTTGCTTGCAGGAATAGAACCTTGTGTTCATGTTGATCGTGCCCGCGGCAAGATCAATAACCCTTTGGAGTTGGTTTAGCGATTGCTAAGGCGCATCATCGTCATACGGTGTAGTCGAGTCGTCAAAGTCATCTCCACCCCAAACCGATCGTGTGTTTCTCATCAAAATATCGGGACACCCAAAACGCCATCAAATAGTATTCAAGATAACCTTTACCAACTCAAATCCTTATCCGAACTGACTCCCTGTTTAATTTGTATTAGATTAATTTGAATAATATATGATGCGAGCGGTGGCCCAATCTTCCGAAGGTAATAGTAGGTTGATTAATGGAGAACTCGATGTTGGTGATACAGCATCCAAATCGAACTGATCCGAACCGTGCAATCGCCACACCACGACCCCGTTGGTTGTCAACCTTGCACAAACACGGTTGACCTCACAAATAAGGCTTATCCTTGTATGCGAATTGAGAACACAAACAAGAACATAGAAGATGCAATCTGAAATTGCGAATTATATTAAGCACACTGTTGGGGTTCTACAAATCAATGTATGATGAAAAAATGACAGTCTAGTTATAATCTAAGCAAAACCTAAAGCGGTGGCTATTGAGTACGATCAGATCATGCTCATCATGGACAGAACTAACAATGCATACATATGGTCATTACCAAGTGTTGCCGTAATTATATCAACTGCATGGCTTCATCGGCCCCCACCTTGGCTAGGACCATTAAGTTGGCGACACTTTACGGCATCCTCTACTGCATTTGCATGGCTTCATCGGCCCTCACCTTGGCCATGCTTCTACATCTTCGTCGGTTCAAAGACCATTGACTCGAGCTCGAGCCCGTCAACTCAATTATCAGATCTAAAGCCATACTTGGGAGAAGATGATGAACTTGAGTCGAGGACGACTCAAATGCAAGAAGGGGATGTAACACCCCGGCATTAAATATGCCTGAATGCTACCAAACATAAGCTAAACACCATCTAAATACCACAACTATAGCATAAATTCCAGCAAAGGGGTAAATGCTAAAACCCGAAATTTCGGCAGCATCTCCTTTGTTTATTCATGATCTCAAACAACCATACAAGCATAGCAACATATGATATAATGTGAAACATCTAAAACCACAATAATAAACGACATGGAAACCATTTAAGTCCAATTTACGCATTTCAACGTCATCATGAGACAATTGAAAGGAATAAAGCAACCTCTAAACCATAAACATGAATTAAGTCGCATCTACTTTATTATTATGAATACAAACAATTCCATTGTGGAATCACTTGCGTGAGCTACGTGAAAATGTGTGATTATTCCCCTTTTCCCTCATGCCGCTTCAAGGTACCTAAAAACATAACACAAGCGTGAGTTCAAAACTCAGCAAAGTGTATCGTAATGGATAAACAAAAATTAAGTCAACAAACCATCATCATAACTCTCCCATAGCACATCATAACACAACATGGTTAGCATCACATTCATCTTGTAAGCATCAATATAATCATCTCATAAACATCATCATGTTTCATTAATGCAATGCAATGCACATGTCTCCTTGGAAACTCATACCGGTATGGTTGAGTGCACACCCGTCGGCATGCACCCTTTTTCCCCTTCCATCCCGAAGATGGAGGGTGCCTATCTCTCGCTTCCAATCACCTCGGTGAAGGAATCACGATGTAGGTCTTACTCAAAAGAATAGCCCGGACTAGTCATAACGGTTCTCACCGACCCATCCGGATTAGTTATGACTTATCTCACCGGCCGCCATAAAAATAATGCTATGCATGCACAATGGACAGCAATATATACACAAATCGAAATATTGCATATCAACACATAGCATCTCAACATGTAGGACCGTGATCGACCATCGACGGTGCCCATTCACAACATAACATGTATACCACTTGTCACCATCAAGCATGTTAATCATGGCATGAATATATCGTATCAACGACAATATTTAAAACATGGCAAAGTGATAACATATCAAGTATAGCATGTAGTTCATGGCAAGACACAATGTGGTCTATCACAAACATTATCAAGCAACACTAGCAACACAAACAACATTCAATCCACACAACACACTTGCCTTCAATTGCGGGCAACGGAGTGATGAGAGGTTGAGGGCACTCCCGGCGGCACACCACCTACACCACCTGCAAACACATGCCACACACTCAATATGACTCCTCAAAACAGTACCCTCTACACCCAATACACGATATACACCAAAACCCCGAAATCACAGATTTGCCCCGTTCTGGACAGCGGCTTCGAAAAATCATAACTTGAGTTCTAGAAGTCCAAATTGATTAAACGAGTACGTCCTCGCGTAGCTTAGGAAATTTCCCACCTTTTTCTAGTTATAGGTAAAGACTGATTCGGACTCTAATGTTGTTTAATCTAACATTGAACACGAACTGTCTCAATCTCGTCACAGATTTGACAGCGCTCGGTAAAACAGGCATAACTTCTAAACGGCTGGGCGGAATTTCAACTTCTTTATATGCACGGAAAGATAATGAAATTATCTACAACTTCCTAGAAGTCTGTACGGTCAGATTCAAACTCTAAATTTGCGAAAACGCCTTCACTAGCTCGGGTGCCCAATCTGCCCGAACCAGAACGTGAATACAACTCTAGATTTCATGGATTCTACCCCAAAACAGTACCTCCCTTGATCTAAAAACATGGCATTCATCCTCTACAGAAGTAAGGGATCCACCCCAAAGAGTTTCCCCATTACCTTCTTGGAGGATCACCAAGCGATGATCAAACCTTCACGCTCCTTCCCCGATCTCCTTCCACGTGCCGTTTCCACCGATCCTCCTCGTTGCAACTCCTTCCAATGGCTTGGACAGCACCTTGGCAGCGAGGAGGAGGTCTTGGAGTGCGCCCACAAGGTAGGAGAAGGGAGGGGCAGCACCTAGGGGTGGAGGTGCTTGGGAAGGGAGAGGAGATCTAGAGGAGGAAGATGGGAGGTGGAAGGAGAGGGAGAGGTGGAGGGCAAGGGGGGGGTGCGGCGCATGGGGTGGGGAGGGCTCTAGGGCAGCAGGGTTTCCTCCCCCTCCTCACCCCTCATGGGCCTAAGAATCCCCACCACTTGGCCCACGAAGGTTCCCCCAAAGCCCACACAACCCCGGAGCGGCCCAAAAACCCGGAAACGGTCCGAAACGAAATAAAAACCCAAACTATATGTTTTTTTTAATCTTGAATGACATATTTCATAATGTTTGGTCCTCATAAATCCCATTTTATAAGTTTAGGACAATCCGTGGTGTCACATTCTCCCCTCCTTCAACAGGATTCGACCTCGAATCTAGAGCGCACCCAAACGGAACCCAGCAGAACAAAGGATAACCAGATTTTTCACAACACATACCCGAGACTAAAAGCTCGATACTTCTCGCGCATACGAGACTCCAGCTCCCAAGTTGCTTCCCTCTCGATGCAGTGCGACCACAAAATTTTAACAAATTTGAGCGTCCGGTTCTTCAAGATGCTGCTCTGAGTTCTCCAGGACTCTCACCGGTCTGACTCAAAAGTGAGGTTCGATCTACCGCCAGGGTTCCAACGGAACCACCAAGTCCGGATCGTGCAAATACTTCCTTAGCATCGAAACATGAAACACATTGTGCACTCCTTGCATCGAATCCGGTAGCTCCAAACGGTAAGCTAACTTGCCGACTCGAGCCAAAATAGGAAATGGCCCAACATACCTCGGGCTAAGCTTTCCTTTGGTGCCAAAGCGTACCACACCTTTGGTAGGAGACACTCGTAAGAGCACACCGCCACCCACCTCAAACTCTAAATCCCGCCTTCTCACGCCAAAGATAACTTTTCTCGCCGCTTCAGGCCGCGAGAAGGTTCTGTCGCACTGTGCCACACGATCGATCGTCTGCTGAACCCGGCCTGGACCGAGCACCGCTCTCTCCCACAAGATCCCAACAAAGTGGCGATCTGCACTTCCCGCCATAAAGTACCTCAAAAGGAGCAGCCGGATCTTTGGAATGGTAGCTGTTATTATAAGCAAACTCGCCAATGGCAAGTGATCTTCCCAGCTACCCTTCCACGCCATCACACAGGCCCGAGCATGTCCTCCAACGCCTGGATGGTACGCCAGATCGACCATCCGTCCTGAGGGTGAAAAGCGGTACTAAGGCGAAGGCTGCACTCCAAAGCACTCTGCGCAGACTCTCCCTAACTTGGAAACGAACTTCGCATCCCGATCGGAGATAATGGTCTTGGGCACACCATGCGCCTCACAATCTCCCGCACATAGATGGGAGCCAAGTCGCCATTGAATTGGTAGTGCGGATAGGAATGAAATGCGCAGACTTGCCGAGACGGTCCACCACAACCCAAACGGCATCCTTCCTCGAGGAGTACGAGGTAGGCCAACCACGAAATCCATGGAGATGTCATCCCATGGCCACACGGAATCTCCAATGGCTGCAACAGACGGCAGTGTCGCTTATGCTCGCCTTTGATCTTCTGACAGATCCCACAAGACGCCACATACTTGGCGATATCCACTCTCATCCTTTTCCACAATAAGCTCTTTTTCAAGTCCCTGTACATCTTGGACTCTCCAGGATGGACCGTGTACGGGGAGCGATGAGCTTCTTTCGAATGTCCTCTTTCACTTGGGATTTACGAGGCACGCCTGCACGGCCCTGAAACCTCAAAACTCCTACATCATCAATGGTAAAGTCTCCGACTTGCCATCCTCAAGACGCTTCCTCACCGGTGAAGCAAACGATCATGTTCTTTGTGCCTCCCGCTGCAGCTCGGGAATCGGCCGACTCAAGAATCAATTGAGTTTCAGCTTGCACGGTCCCCGCATAAGCGAGGGAGACCCCTAGACGCTCAAAATCAGCAACAAGACAATCAACAACGGGGCACTGTCTTGCGACTAAGAGCATCGGCCACCACGCTTGCCTTTCCCGGATGATACCGATAGTAAGGTCATAATCCTTTATCAACTCCAGCCATCTCCTCTGCCTCAAATTCAGATCTTTCTGAGTGAAGATGTACTTGAGACTCTTGTGATCAGTGAAGATGTCACAAGACTCACCATACAAATAGTGCCTCCAAATCTTCAAGGCAAACACCACAGCGGCTAACTCAAGGTCATGCGTGGGATAATTCTCGCTCATGCTTTTTCAACTGCCTCGATGCATAAGCAATCACTTTGCCCTCCTGCATGAGCACACAACCCAATCCCAGAAGAGAAGCGTCAGAATAGACAGTGAAACGCCTCCCAGGCTCGGGAAGGGTAAGAACAGGAGCAGTCACTAACTTCTCCTTCAAAGTGCCGAAATCAAGGCCACAATCGGCTCCACCAAATTTCATACCCTTCTGTGTCAACTGTGAAAGCGGCTTAGCAATGATGGAGAAATCTTGCACAAAGCGCCGATAATAGCCCGCCAACCCAAGGAAACTGCGGACCTCTTTCACATTGGAAGGTCTCTTCCAATCCGTAATCACGAGACCTTGCTAGGATCTACCGATATGCCATCCGGATTGATGATGTGGCCAAGAAAACCCACTTCAAATCCGTAACTCGCATTTCTTCAACTTAGCAAAGAATTGATTCTCCTCAACATACTCAAAGACAAGCCTCAAATGCTGCTCATGCTCCTCTTCCGATTTAGAATAAATCGAATGTCATCGATGAACACTACCACAAACTCATCAAGATACTTGTGGAGCATACTGCTCATCGCCTCCATAAAAACAAGAAAGCGCATTAGTTAGTCCAAAAGACATAACTTTAAATTCATAATGCCCATACCTAGTGGAGAAAGCAGTCTTCTCAATATCTTGCTCCCTCACACGAATCGATTATAACTGCATCAAGATCAATCTTGGAGAACACCTTTGCTCCCTTCAGTTGGTCAAAGAGATCCTCGATGCGGGGCAACGGATACTTGTTCTTGACTGTTACCTGATTGAGAGCACGATAGTCGATGCACATGCGCCAACTACCATCCTTCTTCGAAACAAAAAGGACGGTGCTCCCCATGGCGACACAACTGCGCGGATAAAACCCTTGGCCAACAAATCCTCCAATTGCTTCTTCAACTCGTCTTGAAAAGGACGAGCCAAGCGGTATGGAGAGATCGAAATAGGTCGAGTACCAGGCACCAGGTCAATACGAAACTCCACGCTTCTCACGGGAGGCAAACCAGGCAAATCATCGGGGAATACATCACCAAACTCCTTTACCACAGAATCTCCGCAATGATGATCAAGAAGATGGCTTTTCAAGAAGTGCCATAAGAACACCCAAATGCCTCAAACGACGATCGGGAAACAAGATGGACAAAACGAAGATGGAACTAGAGGGTACTCCACCTAAAGGTCAACTCCACCCCGACGGGCCTGCAAAGTAACTGTCCTCCGAAAGCAACAGATATTGGCACTGCATCGATGCAACCACCCATGCCCAAAATGACATCAAAAGGAGCTAATCGAATCACCATAAGATTGGCAAAGAAAACCTCATCGTCAATGGCAACGGTGCAACCCGACAAACCAATGAACTAGCAATCAAACCCCAGAGAATCGGCCACCACAGACTAAATCCAGAACTCCCAGCTTTGCTCTACTAGCAAACTCCGACGACACAAAAGAATAGGATGCTCCGAATCAAACAAAACAAGGGCTTCAATCAATCCACAAGTAGAGTACCGAAACCACCTCGATGCCCGGTGACTCAATTGTCGGCAAGGCGTACACTCAGGTGGCACCGAGGCATCGGGGCCCCGACACGCGGTGGTGTCCCAACAAGGCTGGAGGAGGCGAAGTAGCTGGGGAGGAGCCGACGGCGGCGGGCACCAATATGCAGCTGGTGGCGTCCACGCAAAGGGTGGCTGAGAGACAGGAGCTGCCATCATGTGCGCCGTTCCTCGAGAAGACGCCGCTGTAGTGGGAGGAGAAGGCACCGCCTCCCACTTGATGATGCTAATTCATCCGGCAGACTCGCCCCATGTGGCCGGGCTTGCCCGCAGTGGTTGCAACTCCCACCCAACCACACTCGGAAGCACGGTGCTCACCACCGCACTTGAAGCACATCATGCCCTGCCCGGCACAGGCCGAACACCGCCGCGAGGAAGACGACCGGGCGGCTTCTTAGCCCCGAGGAAGATCCCTGTCCTCCCTTGAACTTCTTGAAGGTGGGTCGAGAAGACCCACCCCTCCACCAAAAGTCCTCTTCTGCCCCCACTGGGCCGCAGGGACCCCGGAACCACCCGGGTTTTGCGTAACCCCGGAGAGCACCAACACGAGCTACATGCTCCTTCGCCGCTTCCACCACGGAGCGTAAGTCACGAGGACGATCGCCCCATGACAACTCTGAACTCCTGGTTGAGGCCCCTACGGAACCTCCTTGCCTTCTCCCTGTCATCCGCCGCAAATACCGGCACGAAACGCACCACGCTGTTGAACTCCGCCTCATACTCCGTTACCGACTTCTTTCCCTGGGAAAGAGTCGTCAGAGTATGCTCCATCCTCTCGAGGAAGGACTCGGGGTAGTACTTGGCTCGGAAACGAGCCACAAAATCCTCCCAAGTGACAAGTCCGAGAGCGGGAGCTCTAGCGACGTAACTCCCTCCCACCAAATGTCCGCTTGGCCCTTCAGTTGGAAAGCCACAAAGCGAGCCCTTTGAACCGAGGTCAGCTCCAAAACCTCGAACTGCCGCTCCATGTACCGCAGCCAATCTGCGGCCTGGACCGGCGTGCCCGCTCCGTCAAAGGTGTCAAGACGGAGGGTCATCCACTCTCGAAGACTCATCCTCGGCTCCGGCGCAGCGGGGCCAACAACAGGGGCCACTGCAGGGGGAAGCACAACTGGGCCATCTGCAGGGGAGGCACAACAGCGAGGCTGCCCGCACCGGGCGCAGCTCTGAATCTCCCTCTGCAGAGCTCGAACTAGGTCATCATTGGCGGCGGGCACCCGCCCGGATCCGCGGCTGAAGCTCCTCCCGAGCTGGCCCATGAGCATTGGGCGAACGCTACCCTCGGCCAGACTCAAGAACTCCCTGAGAGCCTCGCCTGGCCTCCCGCCACGGCGTCCACGGCCTCTACCCTCGGCATATCTGCTTATAGTCGCACACACAGTCAACCACATAACATAAGCACAACATCATAGAAACAAGAGCAAACAAACAAACATCATAAACATGGCTTTCATCATATAAGCAACGCAATGCAATGATGAATCCCCAAATTCCCATCCTACTGTGCAACCAAGTGTGTCAAAATTTTAAATTAATCATTATACTTTTACAAAGTTTTAATGTTGCTATCCTAGAGCAAGTTTTAGTTACAACCTATGCAATGTTTCTAAGTTATCACACATCACATTTTAGTTGATCCTAAGGTATAACACTAAAATTCACATTCCAAGGACCTACACCACTCGATACTAATCAGAACACCCCGGCATTAAATATGCCTGAATGCTACCAAACATAAGCTAAACACCATCTAAATACCACAACTATAGCATAAATTCCAGCAAAGGGGTAAATGCTAAAACCCGAAATTTCGGCAGCATCTCCTTTGTTTATTCATGATCTCAAACAACCATACAAGCATAGCAACATATGATATAATGTGAAACATCTAAAACCACAATAATAAACGACATGGAAACCATTTAAGTCCAATTTACGCATTTCAACGTCATCATGAGACAATTGAAAGGAATAAAGCAACCTCTAAACCATAAACATGAATTAAGTCGATCTACTTTATTATTATGAATACAAACAATTCCATTGTGGAATCACTTGCGTGAGCTACGTGAAAATGTGTGATTATTCCCCTTTTCCCTCATGCCGCTTCAAGGTACCTAAAAACATAACACAAGCGTGAGTTCAAAACTCAGCAAAGTGTATCGTAATGGATAAACAAAAATTAAGTCAACAAACCATCATCATAACTCTCCCATAGCACATCATAACACAACATGGTTAGCATCACACTCATCTTGTAAGCATCAATATAATCATCTCATAAACATCATCATGTTTCATTAATGCAATGCAATGCACATGTCTCCTTGGAAACTCATACCGGTATGGTTGAGTGCACACCCGTCGGCATGCACCCTTTTTCCCCTTCCATCCCGAAGATGGAGGGTGCCTATCTCGCTTCCAATCACCTCGTGAAGGAATCACGATGTAGGTCTTACTCAAAAGAATAGCCCGGACTAGTCATAACGGTTCTCACCGACCCATCCGGATTAGTTATGACTTATCTCACCGGCCGCCATAAAAATTATGCTATGCATGCACAATGGACAGCAATATATACACAAATCGAAATATTGCATATCAACACATAGCATCTCAACATGTAGGACCGTGATCGACCATCGACGGTGCCCATTCACAACATAACATGTATACCACTTGTCACCATCAAGCATGTTAATCATGGCATGAATATATCGTATCAACGACAATATTTAAAACATGGCAAAGTGATAACATATCAAGTATAGCATGTAGTTCATGGCAAGACACAATGTGGTCTATCACAAACATTATCAAGCAACACTAGCAACACAAACAACATTCAATCCACACAACACACTTGCCTTCAATTGCGGGCAACGGAGTGATGAGAGGTTGAGGGCACTCCGCGGCACACCACCTACACCACCTGCAAACACATGCCACACACTCAATATGACTCCTCAAAACAGTACCCTCTACACCCAATACACGATATACACCAAAACCCCGAAATCACAGATTTGCCCTGTTCTGGACAGCGGCTTCGAAAAATCATAACTTGAGTTCTAGAAGTCCAAATTGATTAAACGAGTACGTCCTCGCGTAGCTTAGGAAATTTCCCACCTTTTTCTAGTTATAGGTAAAGACTGATTCGGACTCTAATGTTGTTTAATCTAACATTGAACACGAACTGTCTCAATCTCGTCACAGATTTGACAGCGCTCGGTAAAACAGGCATAACTTCTAAACGGCTGGGCGGAATTTCAACTTCTTTATATGCACGGAAAGATAATGAAATTATCTACAACTTCCTAGAAGTCCGTACGGTCAGATTAGAACTCTAAATTTGCGAAAACGCCTTCACTAGCTCGGGTGCCCAATCTGCCCGAACCAGAACGTGAATACAACTCTAGATTTCATGGATTCTACCCCAAAACAGTACCTCCCTTGATCTAAAAACATGGCATTCATCCTCTACAGAAGTAAGGGATCCACCCCAAAGAGTTTCCCCATTACCTTCTTGGAGGATCACCAAGCGATGATCAAACCTTCACGCTCCTTCCCCGATCTCCTTCCACGTGCCGTTTCCACCGATCCTCCTCGTTGCAACTCCTTCCAATGGCTTGGACAGCACCTTGGCAGCGAGGAGGAGGTCTTGGAGTGCGCCCACAAGGTAGGAGAAGGGAGGGGCAGCACCTAGGGGTGGAGGTGCTTGGGAAGGGAGAGGAGATCTAGAGGAGGAAGATGGGAGGTGGAAGGAGAGGGAGAGGTGGAGGGCAAGGGGGGGGGTGCGGCGCATGGGGTGGGGAGGGCTCTAGGGCAGCAGGGTTTCCTCCCCCTCCTCACCCCCTCATGGGCCTAAGAATCCCCACCACTTGGCCCACGAAGGTTCCCCCAAAGCCCACACAACCCCGGAGCGGCCCAAAAACCCGGAAACGGTCCGAAACGAAATAAAAACCCAAACTATATGTTTTTTTTAATCTTGAATGACATATTTCATAATGTTTGGTCCTCATAAATCCCATTTTATAAGTTTAGGACAATCCGTGGTGTCACAGGGGAGGATGATGAGGACATCACTACCATGGATACGGCCTTTCCTACAAACCCAGTTGAAACCAACAATGTAATACAAGGGCCAATTACTCGAGCTCGCGCATGTCAATTCAATTACTAGGTGAATGCGTTCCTCGGGTTGCATACAAATAATTTAATGAATGGAATACTATTTAATCCTTGTGATGATTTTATTGTCCTTAGGAACCAAGGAGAAGGACTCCCAAATGTCAAGCATGAAGCAAATTCTTCCGGTGCACAAGTTCAACTCGAATTCGGCCTTTGGGACAACACCAACTTAAAATGACCATAACTTTTGATCCACAAGGGTATTTGGGATCTATGAGTACTGGTTTGAAAGGTTTCGTTGTCCTCTTTCCAACGGATCAGGCCTCATGTCCAAATTCCTTACAAGTCAATGAAAATCTGCAAAACAAATTCGCTCATCTTTCCAAATCTGAGTCAAACTAGGAATAGGAGTCCTACTCGGCCATGGATGTGGTTTGGACGCCCCTAGCATGGTTTTGGCCTCCTATTTATCCTATATATAGCTAGGGATTCCCCCAAAATAACTTGGGTTTTGGTTATTTGATAGTTTAGCCTTTTGCTACTATTTTGAGTCTTTTAGACGTGCTCAACGGCCGTCTAACAAGCTCCTTGTATCGGAACCCCAACTTTTCTATACTTCATCTATATTTGCAATTTTAGATTGCTTTTGCCTTGTTCTTGCTTGTTCTTCGATTGCTTGCAGGAATTGATCTTCGTGATCAGGTTGATCATGCCCACGGCAAGGTCAATAACCATCTGGAGTTGGTTTAGCGATTGCTAAGGCGCATCGTCGTTGTACGTTGTAGTCGGATCATCGAAGTCGTCTCCACCCAAATCGAAGGTTATCATTCTCATCGAAAGATCGGGACACCCAATGTTACATCAGAGTATATGAGAGGGAGGGACGTGAAAAGGATGAGCTAGGGTTGTGTGTGGCAAGGGGAGTGCACACAAACTGAGCTTGGACCCCCATACGCTTACAAGGCCTGAAACAACCCAGAATAGTGATATGCGGCACATTGTTTTCATGATGTGAAATTAGTTTAACATAATATGGCCCATGTAAATTACAGAATGGTTCTTATAACAAAAGGTCTAAGTGTGATGGTTGCTAGACTAAAAAATTAAGAATCATGTGGGTTTAAAATCCCTCTCCTCTCTCTTCCAAATATTTAGTTGTGTACTAATTAGTGTTATTAAGCATAATGCATGTTACATGAGGAATATTAAAGTGCCAGTTTCATGTATTAAAGTGTTGAGTTACAATCAGTTTCATTGAGTTTTAAGAACTGAATTAAAGTGCCAGCAGTTTCATGTATTTAGTGTTGAGTTGCTATTACTCAATTAATTAAAGTGCTGAATTGCTCTGGCTTCTCAAGTGCATGGAAACTAACTGTTTTAAGTCCAAGAAACTGATTATCCTTAATGCAAGGAAGAAACTGACATCTTTAGTGTAAGGAAATAGATGCATTGAGTTTGAGAAGTTTCTCTGGCTTCTCCTTGGCTATAAAAGGAACATTCTCATGTACATCAAAGATGTGTGAAGTAAGAGAAGAGCACAGAGTAGTACACAAATAAGAGAAAAGAATAGAAAGTTCTCTGACCATTGAGAGAACTACAAAAGTTAAGAACAAAGAGTGGAGAGAAAAATAAAACTCAATATGTAAGGCAGTATGTCTCAATGTGGGTTTGTGCTTTAGCATATATAAAGGATGATTTGTGTTTTTTGCACATATACAAGTTGTTTTTTGGTTGAATCAAAATTGTTAAATAAACTTATAGCTTCCATAATTTATCTTATAGATGTTGGCTGACCTGCAATGAACCTGGGGATTGGACCAAATCCATTGGAATGATCTTGTCGTTATCTTTGTAACGAGAAAAAGAACTCCTCCATTGGACTCTGTATGAGCGAGATATGCCCATTTTAATGTAGTTTTATCTACTAACTCCAAATTGAACACGAAGTCCGAATTGTGGATGACTTGGAGTCCAGCTTGATTTGTCGTGGAAAGGGTGAAGTCCAGCTGGGGAGGTGGTTGTGTGGAAGTTATGGTGCCCTTCAGTAGGTGCGCCAACTTTTGGTAGAGTTGGCCGGTTCGACTTGTAGTCAATCTTAATTGCGCCAACAAACTGAGCTAGTGCTTGTGGTTGTCCTGGTGGTGCTTCTCCCATGTTCCTAAGCAGTAAAATATCACTAATATTTAGTAGCATCCCTGTGACACTACGGAAGGTCAAAACTTTATAAAATGCGAAAATGGAGGTTAAAACTTTACGTTATGCCGTTTATAGCGTGTTTTTGGACCGTTTTCGGGTGTTTGGACCTCTCCGGGGGACTTTGAGCCTTGGGGGTTGAGTTGGGCCTCCGGTGGAAGGGTTTCGGCCCAAGGGGGGGACTTTTGGGCAGCCAAATCTGGCCCCTACCCCTTGGTGCGCCCCCACTCCCTTTCCCAACCCTAGCCGCCACCCCCTAGCCCCCCCCATGCGCCTCCACCCTTCCCCTTCCACTCCATCTTCCCCCATGGCGCCACCACCTCTCCCCTCCCCTCTCCACCACCCTTGCTACCCTAGGGAAGCCTCTCCACCTCACCACCCCGCAGATCCATCCATTGGAGCCCTTCGCGATGAGGAGATCAGGTGGATTTGAAGCGAGGAAGGAGATCGCGCGAACCGGGAGGAGATCCGTTGGTTTTTCGTTCGTCGGGCAAAGGTATGGCAACGTGAATCCTTGGGGTTGGTCTAGGATCTGTTCTAAGGGTTAATATCATATTTTTAGATCAATTGGTGGTGCTGTAATTGAGTAGATTAGACGAAATCTAGAGTTTGCCACATTCTCTGTTTCGGGCAGCATGAGCAGTCGACCTAGGGTTTGGGTTTTCACCAATTTAGATTCGGAATTTGGTCGTCCGCCTGCTGAAGAAGTTGTAGGTAACTTCAATACCTTTCAGTGGGTATAAAGAATGTCCAATTCCGCCCAGCCATTTGAAAGTTATGCTCATTTTACCGAATGTATTAAAATCTGTGACGTGATTGGAACAGATCACGGTATTCTGTAGATTAAACCACTTTAGACTCCGACTCAGTCTTTCCATATACTTAGAAAAAGTTAGGAAATTTCCTAAGCTACGCGAGTATGTACTCGTTTATTCGATTCGGAGTTTTAGAACCCGAGTTATGCCTTTTGGAAGGCTGCTGTCCCGATGGGACAGAACCTCTGTTTTTTGGGTTTTGCGAGTAGTTTGCGATGTCAGGGTAGAAGAGGGTTTGCGTACTGTTTTGTGGACATGATTGTGAGTATGTGGTACCTATGTGCAGGTGGTGTGACCCCGGGAGTGCCTTCTACTTCTCGCCAATCCGTCGCCCGTGGTTGAGGCAAGTGTATTGGAATGGGTAGCGGATTGTAGTTTGCTAGATTGGTTGAGATTGAAATTGAATATATGATATGTTCACATGCCATGCCTTAATGATTGCCAATGATATGATGAATATGCTTATTATGTTATGATGCCATGTGTTAACGTACAAGTTATTTATGATGTTGGCATGTTTGCATACATGGCATGATACATGGCCCGGGCGGTGAGAAAGTCATAACTAGTCCGGGGAAGGTCGGTGAGAAAGTTATGACTATTCCGGAGAGCCAATGAGTAAGTCCTACATCGTGATTCCATCCACCGCGGTGTATGGAAGCGAGGAGTAGGCACCCTCCATCTTCGGGATGGAAGGGGGAGATGGTGCACACCGACGGGTGTGTACTCAACCATACCGGTATGAGTTTCCAGGAGATATGAGCATCGCATTGCATTGCATTGCATTATATGAGGATGTTATATGATGATGATTTATGATGATGTCAATGATATGCTTACACTATTAATATGAGATGTGTATGATGTCATATGTGAAAAGTGGTGATGAAGGTATTGGAATGTATTTTCTTGTTCCATTGCAATATACTTGCTGAGTGATTAACTCACGCTTGTGTTTATGTTGTTTTTCTTAGGTACCATGAAACCGGCATGCGGGAAAGGGAGCTAGTCACACGTCATCACTTAGCATCACACATATAAACAATGACATGTTCCTTCCTTTAATCGTGATGGTTAATTCAGTGAAATGAACTGTGGTGTTGATGCTTTGTTGGTTGCCATGAGTAAATGATTAGTCCATATTTGACATGAGACGAATTGGCTTATATCCTTAACTGTATGATGGCTTAAATTCCTGTTTTCTCAAGTTATTACTATCATTCTTTATGCTATCTTGATATGTGAAGATTGCTGTTGCTCAATCCATGGAAAAACAAAGGAGATGCTGCCGAAATTTTCAGTTTTAGCATTTACTCCTTTGCTGTAATTTATCTTAGTTTATGGTATTTAGATGTTGTTTAGCCTATGTTTGGTAGCATTCAGGCATGCTAGATGCCGGGGTGTTACAATCCCATCCTCAATAACGTTATTATGAACAGCGTGAAACGAGCTAACCTCATGATTTAATTTACGTGCAAGAGCTCTTGTCATAGGACCATGATGTATGAGTGTATCCAAAGGGGTGACGTCACTACTATAGAAAAGTATATCATAGATGGTTTAGAATCGTCATTACAGACATTTTCCAAACCGTTAGTAACCATGTGTTAGTGATATTCTGGCATATCATAGACAGTTTCCAAATTGTCTTTGATATACGACATCAAAGACGATTTTTAGTTAGAACAGTCTCTGATATAGTTATATCACAGACGGTTTCCAACTCGAATTGAGTGTGATCCTATAATATCATAGACGATTTCAAAATGAAACCATCTGTGATAAGTATTCCTACAGATAGCCCTGTTTCTTTTTATTGGCTAGTCTCAGGAAATGCTATCCATGCCCTTTGAAAAAAGTAGATTACTGTATGACATGTCTATTTCAGAAATGAACTTATATATTTCCAATGGAACTCAATTTTACTAACCAATTAATTGAATAGATAACTATAATTCATAAATCCACAGCACATGTTTCACAAATTAACCGAAGTGGCAGAGTGGAAATCACCATCTTTACTTATGACTTCACTAAGTTGGAAGAAACAAAGCTATCCTCAAATTTTCATCATATCGTTCTCTTCCAATGTAGTTATATCCTCATCGATTTTTTTTGTACTAACGAGTTACATATTGTGGCAAATGAAAAATCTACATCGGTTATTTCTCTTTCCCTGCTAGTGGTACAACAAATATAGAAAAAGAAAAAGAGAAAAAAAAAAGAAAAACGAAAAGAAAAGGGTATTTTTGATAGCACGTAAAAATTGGTTAATCAGTCACGAGAACTAATAATAAAATAGTCATAACTTTAGTAATCGCACAAAAATAATTGTAAATAAATGGATTAAAAGAAAATAAAAGAAGAGAGAAAAAATAGAAACATATATTTTAAGTTAAATTAATAAAATTTTGAATCAAATTGTTCATATCAACAATTCACCTTTAAGCATAATTAGTAAAATAAAGGTTAAATCAATTAATTCAGTCGGTCGAATGTTCAACTAACGTGTGAAGAAAGAAAATGGTAAAAGGTCCTAGAAAGCAGAATGTAAATTTCATAAAACTTAAAATAATAACAGAGAAGGGTTAGACACTTTAAAATATGTGAAAAATTATTGGTCACTAAGATAATATTTTTGTAATTATAGGAATTAATTCTAATTGGACGACTGATCTTCAATCGGGTGAAGATACATATTTTGATCAAAATCCAGGCAAGCTTCCTTTGTTCATATTTATGAAATTGTTTTCGAATGTTTTCAAAAATCATCACTGCATGGAAAAAGTATCTTTCAAAGTAAAACCCTAAATCAGATGTTGTTGAAAATATTGATATTGATGAAGTGTTGCGGTAGTGTTTGGTTATTGATAATTGGAAGTGCTTATGAACTGTTTGTGGAGTCAATTAGATTTTGAATATATTGAATTAACTCACCCGACGGATGAAGTTGCTGTGGTATATATTTATGAGGTGGGTAGAGGGTGCCTTGAAATGAATATTGCCAGTGGGACCCTCTACATAGATTATGATATAAAGATAAACCACTACACTCGAGCAATGAGCCATATTAATTGTATCAACCATGGTGTATGAAAACGGCCAAAAAAAAGTTGTCCTATGAAAGTATTATGATCTCCACATTGCGTATGAGTAGATAACTAGGTGTGGACGCCAAGTAAGACGAAAGGACCGGTGAGACCACAGATTGCGAGATTTAGCTAAGGGCTGAAATTGTTGAAACTCAGCTAAGGGCTGAGATTGTAGGACTCAACTGAGGGTTGAGAATGTAGGTCTTAACTAAGGGTCGATATGCAGGACTCAACGAGGGTTGATAATGTAGGACTCAAGAAGGTTTGAAACTTAGGACTCAACGAGGGTTGAGATACGGCCGGGGGCTAAAATTTTAGATAGAAATAGAGAGAGACAATATACTTAGCTAAGGGCTGAACTTTTTAGAACTCAGCTGAGGGCTGAGTATTTTTGAGGCGCTGTATTTAAAACTTTGGGTTGAGTATCAGTGGTGCTACGGTAGCATGATACAACTGTTAGTTGAGAGTCGGTGGGACAACCTGGGAAGGCATCATCAGCTCGAGTTAGCAGGGTTAGAGATCTAATATCGAAATAGTGATAAACATTCTGAATTCTCAACTTCAGTTGGGTTCACTATGGGTAAAGTGGTACCAACCTGCACATGGTAAAAATCATGAATTCATGTCTATCTCCTGGATTGAAGACTACGAAAGTTAAGTCTGTCTCATATACGAGTGCTAGTATCATTTTTGGATAATTAAAAGCAACAACTTTCCAAATAAAACTATTTTCTATAAATGGTTTGGAGGAGTGGTTACACCACATGGTTGTGGAAAGTATTTGAGATGGATATGGAAGGAAAATTTCATTTATTGCATTTTGCTATTAATGATTCTGAGTACTTTTGTACTCAATCATGCTAAATCCTCATTTGCTTACAAAATAACTTCGAAGGTCAATCAGTTGACTGGGACATGGATCCCAATGGTTTTGTACACGAGGCATGGGGTGAGGAGCACCCACAAGGTCAGGGTTACTACGAAGAGGATTGCCATGAGGGTCAGGATGTACAGTAGGATGTGCTTTGACATCGTTAATCCTTGGAAACAATTAATATACTTTTCGTATTTTATGTTTGTTGTAATTGAATTCTATGAGTAATTATTGTATTGAATATGTAGCCTACGTGGCAAAGGATTGTAATATATTTTTATTTCAGTTTTTAATTATTGTTGGATTGCAACAATCTGAATACAATATATTAATTGATAAAATATTGGGTGAACTCAATGTATTGATTAGTTAGTATCTTGATATTCATATAATTATCTACGTGTAATGATAAAATTATTGTTGTTATACTGACTTAATTATAGGGTTAGTCACAGACTTACCAACTCATATCTCTGGCTCTAATCACGCCCGAATCATAACACCCAAACCTTAGCAATTCCTTGCGCTGGTTCTAATCACGCTCGAATCATAACACCCAAACCTTTTCCCTGTACCAAGGAATGATCCATCCGTCGAGACATAAATGCATCTAGACCTTTCACAACAGCAGGCCCCCAACCCACGTTGTAGGCCTGCAAACGCAGTACACACGCAGCATGCGAGGCAGCCGCAGACCGGCCATGAAGTGCCCACAGTAGGAAACCAACAAGCACATACGTAGTGTAATAAAAAGCGTTGCATGTCAAACTCAGCCCTGCACCCTATACTGTCTCCTCCGCGACTAGCCAGCTAGCCGCTACTACACTACAGACTACCGCGAGCCCTTCCCTGCTGATTTCCCCTACAGCGAGCCCTTCCCTTGCTCCTTTTATTTTTTGAACTATTCCCATTTCCTCGTACATTTTTTGAGTTTTTGCAGAGCTCTGTACAATTCTCTGGAGTATGTCTCGGCTAGATAACAAGGAGAAAGCAATTGAAAAATTAAGATGTCGGACCCCGGAATAACACCTCCGAAATCCTTTGTGTATTTTGTATTAGTCCAGGAAATACTAGTACACACAGTAGAAATGAAACCATAGCATATCCATCGCTCTTTATTAATATTAAATATTCAGAGTTACAAAGGAAGTGGCGCGCATGCCAATAATCAAATAAACGAACTAAATAAAGCAGTGGAATTAAAGAATAATAAATAGAGCCCAATTTATTTGTCACAGGCAATTGACTGGGGGCACGGCCTAGTCCAACTGGTCCTCACCATCATGGTATTCTTCCTCTGAAGCAGTAAATTAAGCAAGGGTGAGTACTAGCGTACTCAGCAAACCACACCGGAAATGCAATATAAATGTACGGGCAATCAAAGAATGGCAATAAGGTTTGTTCAAGCGTAAAGCAACAGTTTAATAATCATTCTAAATAATTTTAAATGGCAAGGTTTATAATGAAACACAAATCTATACATTTTTATTTATAACTCAGGAATCTCTCCTGGATTTGGCTAGGTTTTACCCATGATGGACTCCATCCATCCAACATCATTTTTGGAAACCAAATTTCAATTTACTAAAGTCTAATTTGAGAATGGCTTGCTCGGCATGCCCATAACCGTGGGCGCGGCTAATCGATTAGTTTGACACTCTGCAGAGGTTGTAAAATTTTACCCACAAGACACTACTATACAATCCCTCATCACAGACGGTTCGCAAGCCACATGACAGACGGTTTTACGACCGTCTGTAGCAGACTGTCAGCGATGACTTTCTAGTCATCACAGACGGTTTTCCGACCGTCTGTGAACAATCTCATCACAGACGGTTTAAAAGACAAAAACCGTCTGTAATGATTCATATATCACAGACGGTTTGTTTAAAAAAACCATCTGTGATGTGGATATATCACAGACGGTTTGTTACAAAAACCGTCTGTGATGTTGGATATATCACCGACGGTTTGTTTAAAAAACCGTCTGTGATGTTGGATATATCACCGACGGTTTGTTGCTATAACCGTTAATGATGATTCATATATTACAGACGGTTCGTTTGTGAACCGTCTGTTAAGATGATCTATCACAGACTGTTCTCTTTTGAACCGTCTATGGTGATCCATATGACAAACCGTTGATAATAATAACCGTCTGTGATAAATGGTTTATCACAGACTGTTCTATTTAGAACCGTCTGTGATGATCCATATGACAGACCGTTGATAATAATAACCGTCTGTGATAAATGGTTTATCACAGACTATTCTATTTAGAACCATCTGTGATGTTAATTTTAGATTTTGTACAATTTCAGTTAATTGGCTAGCCTCAAGAAATGCTAGCCATGCTCTCTGAAACAAACTGAAGTGTAGTATGACCAATATAAATATTATGACATACATTTCCGAAATGAACTCGATCAGGGCACGCAATACAACATACAACGCATCCATTTTAGAAATCAACTTTGATCCCACATTACAATGTACACCGCATCAATTTCAGAAATAAACACAAATGGAACTCTTGCAAATTGAATTCAGAACTACAGTCTTGCAAATTTACAACTCATCAAGCTTGGTTTGCATGGAATTCGCCGGTTGGATTAATGACATCACGATTCAAAAAGGCACATATTTGTCCTCAAATACTGTCGGGACCCGAATATGCAAACCCGGACCCTCTGTGTAATCTGTACTAGTCCAGGATCTCACTAGTACACACAAACAAACAGTGCTGCATATCACATCCATACCCCACGATAAACATAATTAAGCATTTCATATAATTAAAGTAATTGTGGCAAGACCCTATGGTCTCTTACATACTTCAGCCACGCAGGGCTTACTCAAATAAAACATAAATAACAGTTCAGAAGCAAAACAGCGGATATAAAAGATAGTCTTGTGGCTCCATCTTCCCAAAGGCAACTTGAGTGCGGATGATCCCTCAATTGTCCTGGCCGTCGTTGTACTCCTCTTCCCACGCAGGCATTGACTCTTCTTCTGATTTGTTTTTGGTTTGCAAGGGTGAGTATACAACATACTCAACAAGTCATGCAATGTATGCATGTCTAATAACTATATGCAGGTTTATTCCAAAGGATAGGCTCATTTGGTTCTTTTGCATAAAACAGCATTTTACTTTCAAATACTCATACTAGATTCAAATTGATAAAACCATACTATAATATGAATTTCAAAGTCTTTCATCAGTGGTTTGGCACAAAGCCCTAGTCAAATTCTTCATCGGCACGAAGCCACCCAATTCCACATTTTATTTTCAGAAGATCTAACCCTTGACTGTAATCCCTGAGCTTTGTCCAGTACCGTGGACTCGGCTATTCGAATAGATTGATACACTCTGCAGAGGTTGTACACTTTTCCCACATGATACAGTCTCACACCACAAAGGCAATCAACCGTAACGAAGCTTTTCGGAAACTTCCATCTACACCGATGACCCTCGCCGGTTTTGCCTTCACTACTACTTTCCCCACGAAGGACAAAGTGTAGGACCGACAAACACCGTTGGACAGGGTACCTGGCACGAAGCCCCAAAGACGCTCCCCATACAGCTACTCCCGACGTAATCGCCACCCCGAGGTATCAAAGGTAAGACTTCGGAAACTTACTAGACTAAGACTGTCCCACCTCACCCATGTGGTTGTAATGGAATACTCAGTTCAAAGGCTTGCAAGGTTAAGTCCTTAACTGTCCAGGGCAAGACATTCATCACTCATCCCTGACCCAAACAACTCACAACACTCATCCCACGGACACGAAGGCCGTTTATTAATTATCAGTATCACAATGGCCCACCTGGCATAAAGCTTCTTACCACTTGCCCTGGGCTAAATCAATCCCACCCTTGTTCATCTACTGTGCAACGCATGCCAACAGTATTTTCATTTACCTTGTAGAACCACGAAGGTACCTACACTTCACGTCAATCCGTGACAAGCTCACACTTAGCATTCCAAAATCAGTTCATTTGTCATTAGTCAAGATTATTTTGCTGTTTTGGAAATATCATCAGCGCAAGCATTTCTAAGCAACTAGTCACGGTCTAGCCTCTCGTGTTGGCACATACATAGCATCCAACATATTAAATTTCCCAAACTTAGGGTGACAAAGGTGATACATGGCATACAATTCATAATACAAGGTTGGAATTAACAATTATGGCATTTAACTAGTTTTCTCAAAATTAAATTAATTATTTAGTCACATAATCATGCATACTTTGAATCAAAATACTATTTAAAATGCTAGGGGCAAAATGGTCAAAGCATGACTTGCCTTCAAACAGTTGATGTTCTTGGTCCAACACTTGAGATTGGTCTTCTTCAACACCCTCGCACAAATTTCAACGTCTACGTGTAGTAGAAAACATCCAAAAACAACGAATAAACACACATTCAGGAAATACCGCAAATCAAACTAATGCGTAATTTCGCGAAAACTTCCAGATAATTACGTTGGCATTTTCTAAGAATTATAAAATTTATTTCGACATTTTCGGACGTATAGTTTAGGAGCTACAAAATTCATAAGTTTGGACTTTCCGTGAATAATTTAACAGTATATATTTATTTATAAAATTTCATAAAAATTATCAGAGAAAGGTATTAATTTGTACTAATTAACAAAATCTGTTGCAAGTGATTCGGACTTAAAATGAATTTGTAATGAAAAGGACAAATTTCACATTTGTGGAAAAGTTTGCATGTAACTTGATTCTAGTTTCTTGCATGCATGTTACTGTAGCTGCATATATGCGTATACTCCTGGAGCGGCTGGATTACAAGAGAATGAACCGAAACAAGTTTAATTTCGTAATCTTCATATATATGCGTACATAAGCATTCAACCGAGAGTGTGTATACCTATATATGTATATATATCAACCGTATATATATACATATTATATATACATCATCCGACGCATATACATATATATATCCTACGTTCAAGAACAATATATATATATATATATATATATACACTCCGTTCTAGCCAACACGTATATACTCTAAAGTATACGTCCATCCGTCCAAACCGTATATACATTTATTCGGCCAAAAAAAATCTACGTTCCTCCGACTAACTATATATATACGCGAATATATATATGCATCTACTGACCACAGTACACGCGTTCACGCATATAGAAAATCATATACGCTAATATCCTAATAAATACACGCGAATAATATATATAAGGAAACAAACATGCGTATTATCGTATGTAGGCGCAACTATAGATGATGGGATCAACTAATCGACGGAGACGGAGTGCGCAAAAAGAAAAAGAAGTACCGATCTACGGTGGCAGTAGCGTAGAAAGAAGACGACGTGGCCGGAATGTGCGCTCGCGATGTAGACGACGGCGACGACTACGGCAACGTCCACGTTCGCGGGGCGTCGGCGACCACGGTGGCGACGTCGGCGACCACGGAGGCGTAGTCGTACACGGCAGCGGCGGCGACCACGTACACGGCGTCGGCGACCACGGCAGTGAAGGCGAAGGCAACGGCAAGCCAACGAGAGAGACGTGGATGCAGTAGGGAAAGAGCAGGAAATGGCTAGGAGTTCTCCTACACGTGGAAATGAAAGATGGCAGTGCTGAACGGAAGAAAAGGGCATTAGTTGCCTGAACGTAAGGAGGAAACGGCTGCTTAATTGCGTTGAGGTTTTTCCGTTGATACTTCAGGCATTGATTCAGGCGACAAAGCATCCAGAGCATGGAAACGCACTCGCAAAAACGGCTGGATCGGCTGCCATGCCAAACGTTCGGCTGCCATGCAAAAGGGAATTGAACGGCTGAATTCCAGGAACTGAACGGCTGGACGTGATTAGAAAATTTTTCCTAATCACGTGTACACACCCACCTGCTTATTAGCTATACGTATATATGTATATATACACACACAGTCGAGTACATGAACTCCAAACAGAGTTTAGAGAGAAAAAAAATTATAGTAAAAAGGCTCTGAACATTTCGGAAAAATCCTCTAAAATACTAGGGAACGTTTGGGACCTAACGAAGTTGGTTTCGCGATTTTTCATCGTGTAGATTTTCCGCAAAAATTCTTTTAGTAAACCAGACACCTGTACCGATTTTTATAAAGTCGACGATTTAACTCCAAAAATTCCATAAAAATTTCCGGCAACTCTGAATAACACAAAAATACCCTAAATACACTTTAACCAAATTTTGGGACATTACAAATACTTAGCAGGTCAGCCTGTTCCAATGCAAGTTCAGCACATTGCCACCTCTGCCAATGGGAAGAGTAAAGTCTTTGCGTGTACAAAAAATAAATAAGTGGAAACACATGGTTCAAGATTGACAAACCTCTAAGTTATTGGTCTTCTTTGTACCAACGAGGAGTTGCATGTTGTGGCAAACGTAGAACCCACATAGGTTAGTGCCTATTAATTCTTTGGTAGCCTTTGCCAAAATATAAATAGATTAATTAGTTCGAAGATTCCATTATGGACTGCGTGAAGGATTAATTATTGCGTACTAGCGGATACCGGGAAGTAATGAATATGCTTCAACCTCGCTGTGTCCGGCTTGCATGGCCCTCCGCGAGCTTTGTAGATATGGAATGACGTGTCGAGTAAATTTTTAATAGGCACCAAGTCGTGGGTGCCGCCCTTTCTGGAATCAAGGTAAATTACCTTATTCTGTCTTGCTATAATGACAAGTATAACCCAGTGAAACCTGCACAGGTATGTTGCCATGGTCATTGAACCTGACTTCAAGCTGCGTTATATAGTACAAATTAACATGTATAGCATCTGGATGAAGCACTTACCCTGGGTTGTAGGGTAAAATTAAGTAGATTTTGTCCAAATGAGCCAGCATTACTTTTTTCCACGTACTCATGGACGAATTGCACATCTTGGTCCATGGTTTGCTTCGACACCATGTGTGGGTCGAAGAAACCCACCGGTTCATTCCTTGCTTTTGCCTCCATCATCATGTATCTACATACATATACAAAATCAAGGATCATATATATATATATATGCCATTTATCGGTACGAGACGAATCTATACCGCGATTGCGCACACTTACAATGTCCAGCATCTGATGAGTGAAGCGTCGAGGGCGTTGAGGTTGTACAGATCGAACAAGTCATTGAAGCCAATCACGAAGCAGCCACCTAAATTCTCATGTAAGAAATGCTGCTCCTTGAAGCGAACCGTGATACTCGTTGCCCGTTCTGGCAGCGGCTTGGTCGCCTGTAACATGCACCAATCTTGCAATCTAACGCAGGATAATGAAAGCGTCGTCGGGATCTCTTTCAGTATGAACGGTTTTCCCAGCTCAAATTGCCGCAGCAACGGGGCAAACGAAATTTGCAACAAGCCTGAGTTGGTCTTCTTTTTCGATTTGCCCTTATCGCTGCCTCGTCGTCTACTAGATGTCGTCTTCACGGGAGACGACGCGAGCTGTTGTAGCTCATAGGACACCATAGGCAAATTGGTGGGCTCTGCTGGTGCTAGCATATGATCCGGCGCACCATGTGGCTTCGGTATTGCTTCTATCGTTGGTGTTGCTTGGCGGGCATCGAAGGAGATGGACTTCTTTGGCCATTGGATGAATGTGTCAACGGCATCCCCTATTGTCACGATCTCGTCGTTTGGAGGCATCTCCAACATGATGCCCTTTCAAATTTCATGTACACCGTCGACATGAACCTTCGCGTAGCCCGAAGTTAAGGAATGACCGTGCACAAATGCCCCCTTCAACGGATGGATACGCGCGCCCCAAGCAGCCTGCAAAGGAATAGAGGCATCGCCAAGCCTCACTTTGAGATTGAGATTGCATAGCATGGCCTCCTACATAACGATACACAATTACTTAGCCTACACACAAAACAGGTCCATTTAAGAAGCATTGCAGAAATAACATGTATATTACCTTGGTGTCATCGGGAGGAAATCTGACTTCGTCCACATCCGTCTGAGGAACAGACGCGCAGCTGCTCGGACGGTTAGTTAGGCTGACTTGTTCATGTGCTTCTCGGCCTTGCACGTTCTGTTCATGCCTGTCCGCAGCGTTCATTTGTGTCATCTTTTCCTCAAAGCATTTTAACTGAATCTCTAATTGCGCTTTCATCCTTTCCTCAAACTTTTCATTTACCCTTTCCTCAATCATGGCTACTAGCCATGCCTCATGCTCGGCTTTGCTTCTCTTCTTACTCTGGTATGACTCGGAGTCCTGTGGGAATCCCATTATCCAGGGAATGAAAACACCTAGGCCTCGGGTCCTACCCGGGTGCTCCTTGTTTCCCAAGGCCGCAGAGAGTGTATCGTTCTCTCTGTCTGGAGCGAAAGAGCCCTGGGAATATTCCGTGCTCAGCGACCGTAAGCGTTGTGACACTTACTCATCAGCGGCATTGGCAAATGACATCTCGCCCGAAGTCATGGGACGTGACCTCGCTCTTACCTAGTTTCAAGCGCGCGGGTCCAATATCGAGGCAAATGGTGGTGCGACCTCCTTCTATATTGCCTCATTGTCCTCCCTTGTCCATTGCTTCACCTTGCCCGCGTACCCAGTGCAGCCGAGTTTGTGGGGGTGGGTGTTTTTTGACTGGATTACCTTATGCGCCGTACTTATGCTCATGAACTCTTCGGTCTTCTTCATTTCAACAAATTGTTCCCACACGTCTTCGCTGATGAACCCATACTTGTGGAACGGACTCATTTCCTTATTCACGTAATGAGTGACGAGGCAGCTCTTGAAGTTCTTCCACGCCTTTCCATCCACTAGAAGCGCGTACCATCGTAGTGCGTTTAGGGAGTCTTGTGGGAGCTCGAACGACCCGAAAATTTCTATCACCAGGCTGTCGCGCTCCTCATCAGTCAGCGTCTTCCACGATGGATACGTGATGGGGACCCTTTCACGCCCAACGATCCCGCACAATGTACGGAATGCTTGCGCGGCTTTAGCAGGTGCGGTAGGGGACCCATCATGCGGATCGACCGCAGTAATGGTATCTATGCTCTGCGACCTTTCACTAAGCCCTCTTGGAGCGCGCCTCTGTTTTCTACGTTGGCCACCTCATCCTATCCATTCGGCGATGAAGAATGCGGAGAAGTCGACATCTTGCAGTGAAGGTCATAGAAGAGAAAAGAAAGTTGAGATCAGCATGGCTAGGACAAGTGGGTCATAGAAGAGGAAAGAAAGGTCAGTATCATAGAAGAGGAAAGAAAGGTGCAAGATCAACATTTTTTAAGTATCATAGGAGATGAGGATGAGGTGGTCGATCGGAGGACGAGGAAGTAATTGTGGTATTACCAAAATATTCATCATGTTAATTTCGTCAATGAAGAGGACACATTAGTACTCAAATGAAGTATGTAACAGCATGAACAATACAACAAATGATTGCTCATCTTCCAATTTTAACATACAACATACTGTGGCATATAAAGCACTAGAAATCATGTGTTCGGCCATAATCAAATAGACAACTTAAATATAAAACTCAAGAGGTCTTCATTAGTATTTCTCTCAGATTTCGGCTTGCTTAACCAAAAGGTTAGCCTTAGCTTCCTCGCCACTAGGACTTGTGATCATTGACTTGTTGTGACAGTAACCAAAATCTTAAATTCAGTTCTCAACTGACCAAAATCAATTTGCCTGTTCTCAGCCTATCAACTCACAATGCCGAATCCTCACATAGTCCAGCCACTATGCAAATTAAGTAATTGAATTTGACAAGAATGCAATTGCAAACTAAACTCAGCTTTCCTATACTGTCACAACCTATCTCACAATGCCGAATCCTCACAGAGCATGTAACCCCACAGCCACAACAATTTATTCTAACCCTAAACCACAGGTTGTAAGATTACCGTGGGAGGAGGAGGAGGAGGCGGTGGCCTATCGGCAGGGCGTCGAGGCGGCATGGCGGCGGCTCAGAGGAGAGGAGGATGACGAGGTGGTCGATTGGGGAGCGTCGGGGCGGCACGGCGGCGGTTCGGAGGAGAGGAGGAGGACGAGGTGGTCGATCGGGGGGCGTCGGGGCGGCGCGACAGGGCGTCAGGACGGCACGGCCGGGGTGCCGCGGCGTCGGGGCGTCGGGGTCTGGAGCCGTCGCCAAGCGGAAGTAGGGTTTTGCCGCCAATGAAAAATGGTTTGCCGCCAAGGGTGGGGGTATCACAGATGGTTTATAATTCAACCGTCTGAGATGAGTATATCACAGACGGTCCAATATTTAACCGTCTGTGATATAGTGGTCGTCATAGACGGTTCATTTATGAACCGTCTAAGATGAGTATATCACAGATGGACCAATATTGAACCGTCTATGATATAGTGGTCATCACAGACGGTTCATTAAAAACCGTCTTTGATGACCTGACGGACGAAAAACAAAACAAGCATAATTATAATTATGATTAATTGTAATACATATGTACACCCCATTACTTATGACCCGAACATATTTGATTACAAATACACATACATTTGGAATATAAATAAGGATCTCATCATTAATCGGCCACTTGCTTATTATTTCGTACAAAAACTAGGCCTTCACGATGACATACATTTGTAAAAATTAGGCCGAATCCTCACAGAGTCCAGCCACTATGCAAAGTAATTGAATTTGACAAGAATGCAATAGCAAACTAAATTCAGCTTTCTCCTGCACTCTCACAACCTATCTCACAATTAATGCCGAATCCTTGCAGGGAATTAATGTAACCCCACAGCCACAACAATTTATTCTAACTCTAAACCACAAGTTAGGCCATTCACAGTGGGAGTTTCATTTTCATTAAATGATGTGACACATCATCATGTTTGGTGACATGGCAAGATAATTATGAAGAGAGAGATAGAAAGAGTTTCATGGGAGGTGAGTGAGTTTCATCAGGATGAAACTTGAGATACACGGTTACCTAAACAAAAGCTGATGTGACACTCTTGGAAACCATGTAATGAAACTCTCCATTGTGAATGGCCTTATAAGATTACCGTGGGAAACAGCTAGATATGGTCGGAGGAGCAGGGCGTCGGGGTGGCCTATCAAAAATTGCTCGGAAACCCTAAAATAAAAAGGAGGTCGATCGGGCTGGGGGGCCTCTTATTAAGCATCATCACAGACGGTTATTTACAACAACCGTCTATGATAGGGAAACATTTACAGACGGTTTACCTTTATAAACCGTCTGTCATGATATAATTTACAGCCGGTTTTAAATTAAAAACCGTCTGTGATGATATGCTTTGCAGACGGTTTTGAAAATAAAACCGTCTGTGATGACTGCACAGATTCAAAGGGAGTCTCATCGTCTCCCGCACGCGTGCCTTTCCATCCATCTTCGTCTTCATCGCAATTAACTTCGTCTTCATCTTCTCAGGTCGCAATTAATTTTGCCATTGCCTATATATTCTTCCTAGACCGGGCGCAGCACTACTACTCGATCATTCTCCACACACAGATCACTCTCCATCCATGGCAGCTCTGCCTCCATCTCCCACTGGGTCCTCTGACTCATCCTCTGCCCCTTCCATCACCCCCTCTGCCGCCATGCCAGTGCGATCCTCCCCCCAATTCCCCGGGCAATGCCCAACATGCGGCCTCTATTATTCCCCTGAGGAGGAGGAGGCAGAGGAGGAGGAGGACGACTGTAACATCCCAAAATATGCTTCTAATATATTTAGTGTGTTTCTGGGTTTATTTAAATTTTTTTTCGGAATTTATTTGGAGGCCTTGCGGTTAATTTGAATTCCAATCTATTAAACTATTCGTATTAAATAAAGATCAGGCATTTTTGAATAAGAGTAAAATATAAAATTTTGTTGATAATTAAGATAGTTGGTAGACGAGAGTGTTCGCTTCGAATATTCTCGAAAAATATGTTGTATAACCTCCGTCGTTGATTTTACAAAAATCTGTACAGGTGTCTGATTTCACTAAAAGAATTTTTGCGAAAAATCTTTACATCGAAAAATCGCGAAACTAACTTTGTTAGGTTCCAAATAGTTCCTAGTATTTTAGAGGAATTTTTCGGATTTTTGGAACCTGTCGGTTTTTTTTTCTCAACACGTTTGGAGTACGTACGCGTATATAGCACCACACAGTAACCCACCGAGCTGCATACATGGGCGTTGGATTGTTCCAACCATTTCCTATGCATGCGTGCCTGGAGGCCATTGTTCCTTAATTTACGTCGTAACGTTTCCATTCCGTCAGCCGTTTCCATTCACTACTTCCCAGCCGTTTCTTTTTCCACTCATCACGTCTGCATGATCTCCCCTTAATTTGCTAGCACCCATGCATGATTTTTTTTTCCTTTCACTTCCTAGAGTCTCTCATACCTCCAGCCATTCTTCACGTCATTCTCCTCTGCACCATCCAAATCCAGTACCTTCTCCATTACATCCTCGTCTCCCTGCCACCCACCTTGACGCCGTCGCCGTCGTCATCGCCATCGCCATCACCGTCGCCATCGCCATCGCCATCGCCATCGTCGTCGCCGCCGGTGCACTCTCCGGCCTCGCCTTCTTCCGCGTCGACGATCCGCGCTACTGCCCGTCGTCGATCGGTACCTCTTTTCTCTTTTATGCGCACCCTACCTCTGTTAATCGATTGATCCTGTCGACGCGTAATCGTGTATATATATGTTAGTATATATACGTATAGGTTAGGCGGATGTATTCTGTAGCCTGCGCCTATACATGTCTACATGTAGGTATACTCTTGGTCGATTCACCTGTGGATATAGTCGCGCGTAGATATACTCGGTTGCTACGCATATAAAAATATATATCGTAGCATATTGATTCGGTACTCTCTGTTATTAAACGCTAGCAGTATGTATACGTGTGGATATATTTGTCAGATCTGCATAGGTATATTCGGCCGATTCGCAAGTATACATTTTCTATATGCGTTTATATGGTTATATTAGGAAGAATACGTGTTTAAATATGCAAATTATAATTTGGTTTCGGTTCCTCACGTGTTCTAGCCGAACAGAAGTATATACATATACACAATGAATAGTGCCATGCAAGAAAAAGCTAGTTGTACATGCACATTTCTAGAATTTGCAAAATTTGTCTTTTTCACTACAAATTCGTTTTAAGTCCAAATCACTTGCAACAAATTTTGTTAATTAGTAAAAACTAATACCTTTCTACAGTAATTTTTATGAAATTTTATAATCAAATCTATACTGTTAAATTATTTGCGGAACGTCCAAACTTATGAATTTTGTAGCTCGTAAACTATACGTCCAAAAATGTCCAAATAAATTTTATAAATCTTAGAAAATACTAAACTGATTATCTAGAAGTTTTCATGAAATTATAACCTAGTTTGATTTGTAGTATTTTTCTGCATGTGTGTCGTATGTTGATTTGCGTGTTTGTTTGGTTATTTATCTGTTGTGCGTAGACGTCGAATTGTGTGAGGGGGTCGATTTCGAGGAGCAAGCTCAAGATCAGGATCTAGACCAACACCACCTAATCTTTGAAGGCAAGTTGTGCTTTGACCATATTGCTCCTAGTTTTTGAAATGTATTTTGATTTAAATTATGCATGCTATGTTGATTAAAATGAATTAATTTAATTTGGGTAAAATAGTTAATAAACCTAATGGTTAATTCCACCCTTGATGGTTAATATTCGTATGCCATGTATTCCATTGTCACCTTAAGTTGGGTTAAAATAGTTGGATGATATGATTGTGCCAACACGGGAGGCTAGACCGTGAATAGTTGCTTAGCCATGCTTACGTGAAATGTGTTTCAAATGGCAAAATAATACTGACTAATGATATACGGAATGAATTTTGGAATCAGTGTAATCTTGCCACATGATGATGTGAAGTGTAGGTACCTTTTTGGTTCTACATGGTAACTGGTATTATTGTTGGCATGTATTGCACAATAATCAAACTGGGGTGGGAAAATATTTAGACTGTGGCAAGTGGCAAGTGATTAATGGGGGGGGGGCCGATGTGGCACACGGGAGAGATGTTGTTGAATTTGGTTTTGTGAACTTTGGGTAGTCTTGCCACGGTCAACCTAAGGACTTAACCTTGCAAGCCTTTGAACTGGGCCTAACATACAACCACATGTCTGGAGTGGGACAGACCTAGTTGAGTACGATTCCGAAGTCTTAGCATGTGAGACCTCAGGTGGTTTTTGTATCTGTAAATGTGGAAAGAAGGGTGTAGTGTTTACCGATTGGTCTTACATCTCTTCAACGGTATACGTTGGCCCTGTACTTCCGCTCCGCAAAAGGGAAGGGACAGCAAAAACTATACCGGGAGGTACGCAGGTGAGGATAGAAGTTTCAGAAAGACTTTGTTATGGTTACTCGCCCATGTGGTGTTTAACTATATCGTGTGGGTAAAGTGTATAACCTCTGCAGAGTGTGTCAAAACTATTCGAATAGCCGAGTCCACGGAACTGGACAACGCTCGGGGATTACAGTCAAGGGTTAGATTTTTCTAAAATAAAATGTGGGAATGGGTGGCCGAGTGCCAGAGACAATTGCTAAAGTAAATTAGGGCTTTGAGCCGAATTGTTTAAAAAGAGATTGATAACTTACTATATAATATGGTTTTACTGCTTTTGAATCTATTAAGGTTATTTAATTAAAGCAAAATGCTGTTTGAGGCAAACCACTTAAGCCATTCCTTTGGAAGAAGCCATGCATATAGTAACAGGATTGCACCTCTGTGCATGACTTGCTGAGTATGTTGTATACTCACCCTTGCTTTCAAAACAATCATCAGTTGAGGAGAAGACTACAACTTCGAAGAAGGAGAAGTTCCACGAGGTGGCAGTTATCTAGGAGTTGAACCTTGTCAGTTGCCTGTGGCATATTGATGGGAGTCACCAACGTTCTTCATTCCGCTGTTGTTTATTTACTTTTGTTATTATAAGCCCTGCGTGGCAGACTATTTGTAAGGTGACCTTAAGGTCTTGTAACCAGTTTATTTAATGTTTGAAGTACTTTATTAATTATTTCCGTTGTGTATGATTGTGGTACTTCATCCCTGTTATTACTGTGTGCACTAGCGTGATCCTGGACTAGTGCAGAATACACAGAGGGTCCGGATTTGCAGATTCGGGTCCCGACAACGACGAGGAGGAGGACGACGACGAGCACGAGGAGGATGAGGATGAGGACAAGGAAGAGGAGGAGACCTACAGACGCTGGGGTCGCGGGAGCAGGACCACCACCACCTCCTCCGATGATGGCGGCGACGATGACAATGACTACGAGTGGCCGGTGGACGATGACGATGAGGAGGACGAGGACGACGATGATGAGGAGTGGTGGCGGTGATCGCGCTCGCGCGATCACTGCCACCACTATAAAAATATATATTTGTATTGTAATTAGTTAAGAATTATATATTTGTCTATTTTATAAATATATATTTGTATTGTATTTACCTCTGTCATGCATTTTGCCATATCGATTAGGACTTAATTAATTAAGGTTGTGGATGCATGGTGCTACGTATGGAGCAGCGCTTGCTAGTTAGTGACCAACGTACGTATAGCGCACTACGAATGCTAATTTACAACAACAGTACGTATAAGTTGAACACGTCACAGACGGTTGTAAAAATTAACAGTCTGTGGTGATCTCCTTATCACAGATGGTTTAATACACCAACAGTCTGTGATAAGGGTCCCCCACATCACAGACGGTTTTATAAGTAAACCATCTGTGATATCGGTCCTGATCACGGACCGTTTGAAATTAAAACCGTTTGTAATGTGAGGGATCCTTATCACAGATTGTTGGTGGATAAAACCGTCTGTGATAAGCAAATCATCACAGACTGTTCATAGTTACAACTGTCTGTGATGTTCCTTCGACTCATCACAGACCGTGAATTTATAAAACCGTCTGTGATGAGGTGTCTAATAAGAGCCCTTCTGTAGTAGTGAGACATAATATTCCCCTGGTGTCAGCACACTTCCTTTGGTGAGTGACAGATAAAATTATGACAAGGCCCCTATAATAATTCATACATGTAGTCATGCCCGCTAAGGTTTCACCGCTGAAAGACTCCCTCTATTCAGAAGCCCCCTATTGCGCCAAAGTGGCAGCATCACGTTTTCACCACACCAATACCCCCACATGGCATGACTATCCATGAAATGATTTAATATGGCTAGCCAGGTCTGTCCCATTCCAGACTCGTGGTAGTACGGTTAGGCTTTACATTCAGCAAAACTCAGACCGGTCCTTAATTGACTAGGCGAGACTTTCCACTAACCCAATATGATAACCACACCACTTTCCAACTATTTCTCGCCCGGTCTAAGTCTTTTTTATTTTAACCATACTAGTCTCCACATTAATACTAACATTGATAACTAAGTTTCCATTTAAACATGACATCATTTTGGCATAAAGTTCCCCAAAACTTCCTAAGTTCAGTTCTAAGCATGTCTAAGCAATGTCTAAATATTACCATAGTCATAGTTTATATTTTTCCTAAGGTTACAAGGGTATCGGAATTCAAACGTCAAAAGTGGCACATCAAAAATGGTCATATCTATCATTTAAAACTAGGTCAGAAATTAATGTCTAGAACAAATAAGCATGCAATAATTTAAAATTTAACATACAAGTTCACAAACTGGGAGCAACATGGTCAAGGGGGTGTAACTTGCCTGGTTCTACGAGTTGCTGCTCGAATTCGTAGCTTGGGAACTCCTCGGACTCTCTGTAATCTATGCGCGAAAAACACCCAAAATCAAATAAAATCCAAATAAATTCAAATGAATTCAAATTGAATTTCAAACTAGCACTAAACTAAAATTTAAAATTTTAAATGAATTTAGGAAGAAAAATGGAGCCAAACGGAGTTCGAATGGGCGAAAACGGGCTCCCAGAGGTTTAAAACGATTAAAACGGAATTTTCTGAAAATTTTGAATTATTTTAATAAAGAAAAACTGAATTAATGCGCAATGCTGACATCAGCATGGATTTTTGATTTTTGAAAACCCTTTTTTTTTATAACTGACAGGTGGGCCGGCCCGGGCGTGGACCGCGTCCACGCACTGGTGCACCGAGCGCACGCCAAGACGGCACATCAAGCGCAACTAGGGCGAGGCCGGGCAGGCCGAGGCGGCGCGAGCAAGGCCGCTGAGCGGCGAGAGGGGGAGCAGCGGCATGCACCGAGGGCGGTGTGGGGCAGCGAAGGCGATGGCGCGGGCGGCAAAGCCGGATGGGCAGGGGAGGAGGCGGGGAAGCGCGGTGACGGAGCCGAGGACGAAGCGGCGGCGAATACCCCCATCCCCGGGTTTCCACTGATTCACTCGGTAGCATCGCACAGCCCAAGTAAATCAAGGGAACCTCGAGCGTCCCGCCTATTTGCCCGTGTTGGTCCCAGGAAAGTTCACCAACACGCGCGACAATGCATGACGGTTTGTATCACAACACATATACCATAATGGAAACACAACATATATATCCATACAAAAGTAAGACTGCTGTCCAAAACAACATATTTAAAGTTATTACACCAACAAGCAGCGAGAACATAATTAAACAACAAAAGGCCAACGTAGTGTGCCATAGCCCCTCAGGCAACTGACTGGGAGTAAGAACGTGCCCCTAAGCGTTAGCATCATCGGAATCTACCCGATAAAGGTCTCCGGCCAGTGCCTCATCCTCACCTGCAGCAAGTGGACAATCCGTTTAAGTACAAAGAGTGTACTCGCACAATAATGTAAATGGTATGCTGAGTTCTAACTACATGTGGTGGCTACATCACAAGGAAGACACCAGGTTAATTTCAGCATAAAGCAGTATTTGGAGTAAGAACATAGACACATATAGGTTGAAACGGCTGTTTGCTAAACATTTGCAAAGTCTAATACATAATATAACATCATCATAATCATTTTCATCTCATGCCTCCAAGCATTCTCCGAACCACGAGTTCGACGCTCATGTTCGCTTACGCCCACGGATACTTTGATATCCGTGAAGTTCCCTCCACGAGTACTCCAATACTCGCGAAGTTCTCCTCGTGAGTACTCCAATACTCATGAGACTTGGTTTCCCAAATCATCCATTCTTACCCGGTCCTTAACACTCGCCCAGTGACTGACAACTTAAGTGACCGTCCTTGACCATGGACGTGGCTATTCGAATAGTTTGAGCTCTGCAGAGGTACGACTTTACCCACACGACATGCCACACTCGTAAGCCAAGCTATGAGCACAATTCCTTTGATGTGCCGGCCGAGGTGAACGTGACAAAACCATTTCCCAGTATGTATGATAGTGCTTTTAAACCACCCGGGTGACTGTGACCCTTGATCTCGCGTGCCCAGTGCTTTGTGTATGTGGATCAAGGAGTACACCCGTAATTGAACATCCCTAACTCCACAAAGTTCGAGGGATTTCAAATGATACTCTCGACACTCCACAAAGTTCAAGGAGATCCCACGGACATTCCTTGACACTCTCCAAAGTTCAAGGAATTCCGAGTGCACGTGGTTTAAATGCCCTAGTCCTACACAAGTACTTGGCTAAGCCGGCCCCATAAACGGCGTGTGGTTCGCATGATAGTTACTTAAAGAGACATCATCAGGATTTGATCCTTAAGATCCTTAACCAACATTGCTACATAATAACCACAATTGAACCATCATTGTCATAATCAGCTTTGATCATCGCAACCGATGGACTAAGTCCATCTATCGCGGTTCCTAACGATGTTCTAAGCATGGCTAAGCAACTCGTACGAACCCATACATAATAATAAACCAGCCACCTAGGGCGACAATGGTATACGGAAGGAACAGGGTAACAAGATAACATGTCAACAAGGTAGTAACTAAGCATTCTACCCCAAATATACTTGTAATTGAAAGTAAGCGTGCAATTGACAAAATAACTTCAACATAATTTGTAATTAATAGGATCAAGTATGTTCAAGGAGTAATGTAGTGCCTTGCTGCTCGCTCTTGACGTCATAGGCGTAGTCGTACTCGGGGTTGTCTTCCGAAGCGTTGACACCTAACGAGAAATCCAATTCCAAAGGAACACAAATCAAGAAACCAACAATAAACAACGCGAGAGCATGCACAATCTTGCATGAAATGCATCATGGTTATATTCCTAACCCTAGCATGCATATGAGAAGTAATTCATCCCTATATGTCCGGAGTATCCGGGTCCTAACCCGTAGTATCCGGGTTGATCCTCTCGGCTACTCGAATGCTAACTAACCCGGAGTATCTGAGTTATATATCCGGAGTGTCTGGGTACACCAGACTATCCGGGTTAAATACCTGGAGTATCTGATTGGGTCTCTCTGTTACTTTTTCTGGTTTCGCCGGACACGTCTGGAGTGTCCGAATGAAAGTCCGGATTATCCCCAGAGTATCCGGGTTAAATCCCCGGAGTGTTCGGGTTGACTGTTATGTCCGAAAATAGGAATTGGACAATGGGATCCTACACTTTAAGGGAATGCACTTGGGTGAAACCTTACCACTGCTAGGGTGCCCTTGCACTCGGTGGAAGGTTAGTCCGATGAAGAGATCAAGAATGACGTGAAGATGGTGATTTTCGTTGTTTCTCCCGGTATCAACTTCTCCTCCTAGCTCTTGGAGATGACCCTTCTCCTCCTAGTGCTTGTAATGGCCTTTCCTTATCCTCCTCAAGCTAGCAATACAACATGCACGAGCCGATCATCAACTTGGAGATGGTTTTCATGTGGAGAAATAGAAGGAGCTCAATGTTGCCAAAAGTTTAGGAATGGATGGATGAAGAATGGATTAGAACTCACCCAATACTTAGGGCATCAACAATCCATTTGGATGGATTTGAAGCCCTTGATCTTAGCTTCAAGATGGTATAACATGCACAAGCTCAATCCCAAAATGTGGGTGGATTTGAGGGGGGTGAAATGGAGATGGAGTGGGTGCTCTTGCTCTTCTCCCCTTGAGCAGAATTTTTAGACTGGAGGGAGCAAATGAGGTGAGTGGGAGGACAAAAAGAGGTGAAAAACCCTTATATATGGTTGCCAACTTTCCCTCTTACATGTGGGCCAAGGTCCCACATGTCATAGAGTGGGTGGGGGAGTGGGTAGAGGTGAATAAAGTGAGAGAATACATGATGGTTGTGCAGAATTTTTATCCTCTCACTTACTATTGGGGTCCATATGTCATAGACTAAGGTGGAATTGAGGCATGGTTCAATAAGTAGCAATTTTTAGGTTTCAAGGACATTATAAATTCATATTCATCTAACTAAAATGATGCTAGCATTTGTATGACCGTAATTAAGTGTTAATTGTGCCGCTAATATGAATGATATGAGCATGCCATGCACAATATGATTAGTAATTAAATTTGGGGCTGTTACAAACCTACCCCCCTTAAAGAGAATCTCGACTTTGAGATTGAATTAGGTCGGCGAAGAGATGAGGGTACTCAGCTCGAAGGTGATCTTCACGCTCCCATGTAGCTTCATCGGGAGTATGGTTACTCCATTGAACCTTGTAGAATTTGATGGTGTGATTCTGGGTGACGCGTTCGTGTTCATCAAGAATGCAAACTAGATACTCTTTGTATGAAAGATCGGGATGCAATTCGAGAATGTCTAGCTCCGTGACTTCGGTCGGAACATGAAGGCACTTCTTTAATTGAGAGACGTGAAAGACATCATGTACCTCGGAGAGGGAAGGTGGAAGTTCTAATTGATATGCCACAGCTCCTCGCCTTGCCAAGATTCGGAAAGGTCCGACGTAGCGAGGTGCCAACTTTCCTTTCACGTGGAAACGATGAATACCCTTCCTTGGAGAAACCTTGAGATAGACGTGATCATCCACCTCAAAGGTTAATGCACGACGATGGTGATCAGCATAGCCCTTTTGACGAGACTGTGCTGTCCGCAATCGTTCTCGTATTATCTGGACTCGCTCTTCTGCTTTGGTGACCAAGTCCGGGCCAAAGATGGGTCTTTCTCCAGATTCAGACCAATTGAGTGGAGTCCAACAAGACCTTCCATAAAGAGCTTCAAATGGAGACATTTGAAGACTAGTTTGATAGCTATTGTTGTAGGAAAACTCCACGAATGGTAAGCACTGCTCCCAATCCTTGCCGTATGTAAGAGCACAAGCTCTAAGCATATCTTCTAGGATTTGATTCACTCTTTCAGCTTGTCCATCGGTTTGAGGATGATAGGCGGTGCTGAACGAGAGTTGAGTTACCATGGCTTTGTGAAGACATTGCCAAAAATGTGAGGTAAACTGGGTACCTCGGTCTGAGACAATTCTTTTGGGAACACCATGGAGAGATACGATTCGAGAGAGATACAGCTCTGCCAACTTGCTTACCGTATCGGTAACCTTGACGGGAAGAAAATGAGCGGTCTTTGTCAACCGGTCAACGATTACCCAAATAGAGTCGAAACCCTTTTGCGTCCTGGGTAAACCGGTGATGAAATCCATGCTGATCTCCTCCCATTTCCACAAGGGAATCGGTAGGGGCTGGAGTGTCCCGGCTGAACGTAAATGGTCAGCCTTCACCCTTCAGCATACGTCACACTCGACAACATACCGGGCGATTTCTCGCGTCATCCAGGTCCACCAAAGTCTCGGCTTAAGATCTTGGTACATCTTCGTACTCCCTGGATGAATAGAGAATGAGGAGTTATGAGCTTCATTGAGAATGGATTGCTTCAACTCCTTGCAATTCGGTACTACCAAACGGGTGCCAAACCATAAGACACCTTAGGGGTCTTCCTTAAAGCAATTAGCCTTGCCTTGCTTGACGTTGGCTTGGATAAGTGTTATGCCATTGTCCCCCTTTTGGGCTGCTTTGATCTGATCCAAGAGGTCAAATTTAATCTCAAGGGTAGCAAGGAATCCCTGCTTGACCATTTCTAATCCGAGTCTTCGGAACTCAGCGCACATCGCTCTCGATGCCGGCTCTGCCGAAATACAATTGCATTGTGATTTTCGGCTCAAGGCATCAGCAACAACATTGGCCTTTCCGGGATGATAATGGAGTCCCATATCGTAGTCTTTGATCAATTCGAGCCATCTTCTTTGCCTCAAGTTCAGATCGGCTTGAGTGAAGATGTATTTCAAGCTCTTGTGATCGGTGTAGATCTCGTAACGATTACCAATGAGGTAATGTCGCCAAATTTTTAGAGCATGCACCACGGCTGCTTGTTCTAAGTCATGGGTTGGATAATTCATCTCATGTGGCCTTAATTGTCTCGATGCATATGCCACCACTCGTCCTCCTTGCATAAGTACACAACCGAGTCCGAGGCATGATGCATCGCAATATATGTCGAAGGCCTTATGAATATCTGGCAGTACTAAGACGGGTGCAGTGGTTAAGCGAACCTTCAGCAATTGAAAACTTGCTTCACACTCTGCTGACCATGAAAACTTCTTCTCCTTCTTCAGTAATTCGGTTAGTGGCTTCGCGATCTTGGAGAAGTTCTCCACGAACCGGCGGTAGTATCCCGCAAGTCCGAGAAAACTCCGAACTTCCGTGACGGTCTTAGGCTGTTCCCAATTAAGTACTGATTGCACTTTGCTCGGGTCAACTGCAACTCTGCCTTTCGACAGCACATGGCCTAGGAAGGTAACCTCCTTTAGCCAAAATTCACAATTGCTGAATTTTGCATAAAGTCGGTGTTCTCGTAGTTTCTCCAAAACTATTTGAAGGTGTACTTCATGTTCTTCTTCAGATTGGGAGTAGACGAGAATGTCGTCAATGAAGATGACAACGAATTTATCGAGGTACTCCATGAAAACTTAATTCATTAGACTCATGAAGTACGACGGTGCATTGGTTAAACCGAAGGACATGACGGTATACTCATATAGGCCATAACGAGTACAGAATGTCGTCTTCGAGATGTCTCCCGCTCTGATTTTGATTTGATGATAACCGGACCTGAAGTCAATTTTGGAGAATACACGGGCTCCGGTCATTTGATCGAACAAATCATCGATCCGTGGAAGTGGATACTTGTTTTTAATCATTACCTCATTCAACAGGCGGTAGTCAACACACATCCGCAAACTGCTGTCCTTCTTCTTCACAAACAGTACTGGGCATCCCCAGGGTGAGGAGCTCAGTCGGATTAAACCCTTCTCTTGCTGTTCCACGAGTTGTTTCTTCAATTCAATCAACTCATTTGGAGGCATCCGATATGGACGCTTAGATATCGGGGCTGTTCCGAGCAGCAATTCAATGACGAATTCAACCTCCCGGTCTTGCGGCATCCCCGATAATTCTTCTGGAAAGATATCCGGGTAGTCACGTACCACTGGTACATCACTAATCCCTAGAAATGGCTCATCCCTCAAGGCATAGAGATTAGTAAAACCAAAACTAGATGCAAGGACAACTTGCTCGCCGCTTGCACTTGTGAGGGAGATGGATTTTTGTGCATAGTCGATGTATCCCTGATGCTTGGACAACCAGTCCATCCCAAGAATAACTTCCATTCCCTTCATCTCAATCACGATCAAGTCAGCCAGAAATCCTACCCCATTGACTTCAATGCTAATTCCCCGACAAATTTGATCGGTTCTCAAGTCCGATCCTGGCGCTCTAATGAGAAGAGGTGGATGCAAGGGTTGGATAGGAAACCCCTTATGAGTAGCAAACCCCTCTTGAATGAATGAGTGCAATGCTCCGGAATCAAATAAGGCAGTAGCTGGGTAGGAGTTGACAAGAAGCGTACCCAACACCACATCCGGCGCATCCTGAGCTTCTTCGGCGGTGACGTGGTTGATGCGACCGCGTGGTTGTGCCGGCGCAGCTCTCGGTGGAGCTGGCCGTGGCGGTGGTGGTGGTACGGCTCCAGCTGCATTCGGCATTCGAGTCCCTGACATCACTGGGTTCCTTTGCAGGCATTGGCGCGCAAAGTGCCCCGGCTTCTTGCATTGGTAGCACACTAGAACTGGGTGGCCTTGAGTGTTACCTCCTCGCTGATTCCCACCGGCATTCGGCGGAAGATTCTACTACGGTGGATGCGCAATAGGTACCAGAGGTCTTGGGGGTGTCGGAGCTTGATAATTGGGAGGCGTGGGACGAGTGGCGCACAGTGGTTGTGAGCTGTTGCTAGCCAAAATCTGAGCTGCTCGCTTGCACTTGCGTGACTCTTCTAGCTTTCCTCGCTTCTCATCCACCACTATGGCCTTGTTGACCAAATGTTGGAAATTGCGGAATTCATGTGCAGCGAGCTCCAACTGCAACTCCTCGGAAAGTCCCTCCATGAAGCGCTCTTGTTTGTGCTCGTTGGTGGAGGTGTCATCTGGAGCGTAACGAGCCAAGTAGTTGAACTCATGAAGATACTCCATAACGGATTTGCCACCTTGCTTCAATGCGAGGAATTCACGCTTCTTGATGGCCATAACACCTGCAGGAACATGAGCCTCACGGAAGGCTACGCGAAACTCCGCCCATGTGATAACGTGATCAGCAAGTTGCATGGCGGTGAAGCTGTCCCACCATGCGCACGCTGCTCCATCAAACTGATGGGAAGCATAAAGGACCTTCTCATGATCCGGACACTAGGCAATGGTAAGCTTGTGCTTAATGGTCCGCAGCCAGTCATCCGCTTCAAGTGGATCCTCGGCACGGGAGAATAACGGTGGCTGCGTGCGAAGGAACTCGCCAAGTCCTCCTGCGGCATGATGCCCTCCCCCACCGACACGTCGGACAGGGCACGGGGCAATGGCGGTTGTCGGCGTATTCTACACCAGGGTGCCCACTACGCTTTAGTAAGAGCCGCTAGCGGACACGTGACGTCTAGACCACACCGCTAGCGGTCCGAAAGGATGTCGTCCATCGGACAGGTGGCAGCCAGGCCATGACACTTGAGGACAGCTTGGTGATCACCAACGGGCAGGTGGTGACCAGGCCACACCGCTGGCGATCAGCTGTGTGATCGCCAGCAGGCAGGTGGCGACCAAGCCACGCCGCTGGCGGTCAACTGTGTGATCGCCTGCGGGCAGGTGGCGACCAGGCCACGCCGCTGGCGGTCAGCTGTGTGATCGCCAGAGGGCAGGTGGCGACCAGGCCATGCCGCTGGCGGTCAGCATTGTGATCGCCCCACGTGCAGGTGGCGATCAGGCCATGCCACTGGCGCTTAGTTCCCGAGGCCACTTCGTGGCCTGTGCGGCCACACAGATGGTCAAAGACTTTTTAATGCGCGACGTGTGCATTAAATTAGGGTAATGAAGGCTGCAGCATGGCGGCGCATGTTCCCAACGCGCGCCATCAATGCAAAAGGCGTTATGATGCAATTTCCCACCCCGACAGAACGGGCGGAGTCGGCAGGCGCGGGGCCCGAGGCAGGGAGAGGTTGGCTGTGTCAGGGCATTAAGTGAGCTGTAAGGACAGTGATAGGTGCATTAAATGTGCTTCGGTAGCGTATTCCATTGGGAGACTGCTGTAAGCCCCACGTGCGCCCCAGCTCGAGTATAAAAGGGAGCCGGGGTGCATGAGGGAGGGGGTTGGCTCTTTTTCAGTAGGGTCTTGGAGGCTAAAAAATCCCTGGGGTTGGATGAATGTAGTGTCCACTAAGAACATAACCAAGAACAACTCAAGCAGGACTAGGGCTATTACTCGTAAGGAGGGCCCGAACCTGGGAAAACCGAGTCTCTCTCTCTTATGAGCTTCGTTCGTTCTTTTCGCAACTTCTTTCGAGCGATCCGCCACGAAAGCCCTTGATTCGGACTTTCTACACCCCCTTTCGCAAGGGGTCTGTTAGCTCATACGCTAACAGTGGCGCGCCAGGTAGGGGGCTCAGTGGTTGGATTGTTCATCCTTCTTCCATCTTCTTGCGAAGCTTGCAAGAAGCTTTGACGATCATCAGCATGGCAGCCTCTCGCTCCAAGCACGACGGTCTACATGAGGAGAGCAGCGCTCGCGGCCGGTCCCAGCACTCGCCCAGGGCGCGGACCCCCCGGGTCCCTTCGTCCGGGGAGGGACGCGTGGTTCTTCTGCGCAAGGAGGCCAGCCTGTCCGGTGGCGTCTCCTAATGGGAGACGATACCCCGGCGCGGAATCTCCATGCGGCCCGGCTGCTCCTCGATCACCCCCCGGTTGCACTAGGGGGCGAAACCCCGGCTGTCCCATGGCTACGGGACATCGCCCGCCTAGTGGACGCCGCCCAACAGCAGGCGGAGGCGGCGAATCAGCCGGGGGCTTCAGGCGTTGGGCGGCAGGGCATGCGCGAGACCGACGCTCAAGCTTCTAGCCGCACGGCCACAACTTTTCTCAGTCGCGAGGGCCGGGACAAAGGAAAGGGTGCACAGGTTGCAGCCCCCTTGGGTACAGGGGGACGTGCACATGCTCCCACTTCTTCTCATGGTTCCCCGAGCCGACGGGGAGCCATGGGGATCTGAGGGCCCACCTGGACGAAAGAAGGTCCCAGCGCGGTGGTGACTTGCACGACATCCTTAGGGGGCATCGTGCACGCGAGCAGCACCGCGTGGGCCACCCGATGTCAAGCGGACGAGGGGAGACCTCGCTCCCTGGCTCCAGGGAAAGCATAGACTCGCACCCCTCGACTCCATCTCGGGGTCGAGGGGCGAGCGGGCGGCGCTGCTCCCCCTGCAACGTGGGATGCGAGGCGTTTTCCCTCCGCCTACGCCAAGCGGCATGGCTGGAGAGCTTCCGCCCCGCGTCCATCGAGAAGTACGACGGCACCACCAACCCAGAGGAGTTCCTGCAAATCTATACCACGGTGGTGCGCGCCGCGGGAGGATCTGAGAAGATCATGGCCAACTACCTCCCGACGTCGCTGACGGGCTCCGCCTGCTCCTGGCTATTGAACCTCCCTTGTGGCTCCGTACACTCGTGGGAGGAGTTATGCGACGTCTTCGTCGCCAACTTTCAGGGCTCCTACACTCAGCCGGGGGTGGAGGATGACCTTCATGCCCTGGAACAGACGAAGGGGGAGTCCCTGAGGGAGTTAATTCGGCGGTTCAGCCACTGCTGAAACATGATCCCCCAGATCTCCGAGCAATCGGTGATTATTGCCTTTCGGAGGGGGGTCCGAGATCAGAAGATGCGGGAGAAGATGGCTACCTGCACCATTTCGACAACCTCTGAGCTGTTCTCCCTAGCACATAAGTGCGCCAGGGCAGTGGAGGCCCGAGAGTGCACGGCGGGGCCATCCGACCACAGTGAGGCGGGGACCTCAAAGGCTCCCGAGCACAAGAAGAAGAAGAAGCGCAAGGAAATCATTGCCGGAGAGGTCCTAGTCGCTGAACCGGAGGACAAGCCCTAGAAGCGCGACCGCCGGGACAGGAGGGGTGATCGCCGAGGCCCACGAGGTGATTGCGGGGATCGCTGGTCCCCCCGCTGGGAAGACGATGGAGGCAGACCTTACTGCCCCATCCATAGGACCAATGGGCATGACTTGGTGGATTGCCAGGTCGTATCCAAGCTGGTGGAGCAGCGGCTTAAGGAGCGCCGCGAAGACGACCGCGACGACACGGATGAAGACCCTGCTCCACTGGCCTTCCTGCAAGCAGAACACATGGTGGCATTCATCCATGGTGGCTCCGCCACCTACTCTTCGAACTCGCAGTACAAGCGAGAGGTGAGAGAAGTGTGCGCCACCGTACCAACTCCCGGGGTGAGCAGGCTACTGAAATGGTCGGTGGAGTCGATCACCTTCAGTCAGGCCGACCACCTGGAGAGCACCGCAGGCCCGGGCCATCTCTCGATCGTGGTTTCCCCCACGATCCGGAATGCAAGACTCGGGCGGGTGCTGGTTGATGGATGGAGCTCCATCAACCTGATGTCTGTAGGGGCGTTCAAGGCACTCCAAATTCCTTGTGAGGAGTTGCGTCTGGCCCCTCTCATCTACGGAGTTGCCCCTAGAGTGGGCTTGACACCCCTGGGGCAGGTCCGGTTGCATGTCACGTTCGAAAGTGTGGAGAACTTCTGAATAGAGAAAATCAACTTCGAGATTGCGGACTTTGAGCTTCCCTACAATGCGTTGCTCGGCCGACCAGCCCTGGTCAAGTTCATGGCTGTCACACATTACGCCTACATGATGATGAAGAACCCTAGGCCTGGAGGCCCGATTACCGTGAAGGTGGATCGGCTGGAAGCCCTGCACCTCAGTAAACAGGTGCAGGACCTGGCCGGCACCACCTGCTTGGCTCGAGGAGAGGACGATTGCCCAGACCTCCCTCCGGTCAGGGCCCGCGCCTCACCTGGTCCCTCCGGTGAGGTGAAGGTGGTCTCCGTGGGCGAGGACGGCTCTGGGAAAGTCGTGAAGATCGGTGCCAACCTCGGCACCAAATAGGAAGACGCGCTCGTCACCTTCCTCCGGTCTAACCTAGATGTGTTCGCCTGGGAACCATCTGAGATGACCGGGGTCCCTAGGGAGGTGATCGAGCACCGATTGGCGACGCTCTCTGGAGTGCACCCAGTTCGGCAGAAGGTCCGGAGGCAGGCACCAGAGCGGCAGGATGCCATTCGTGATGAGGTAGAGAAGCTGCTGCGGGCGAGGATTGTACAGGAGGCAGCCTATCCCGAGTGGCTGGCCAACCCTGTACTTGTCAAAAAGTCGAACGGGACCTAGCGGATGTGCATTGACTTCACCAACCTCAACAAAGCCTGGCCCAAGGACCCGGTACCCCTTGCCATGGATAGACATCGTTGTCGACTCCACAGCAGGGTGTGAGGTCTTGTGCTTCCTAGACGCCTACTTCGGCTACCACCAGATCAGTATGGCGCGGGAAGATGAAGATAAGACTGCTTTTGTGACCCCTCTAGGCGTGTACTGCTATATCCGAATGCCTTTTGGGTTGAAGAACGCTGGCTCGACCTACCAGCGCGCTATGCATACTGTGTTTCGATCACAAATTGGGAGAAATCTTGAAGTATGTGTTGATGATTTGGTAGTAAAGACCAAAAAGAATGCTGGGCTTGTCGAAGACTTAGAAGAAACTTTCTCCCACCTCCGGCAGTATTGTTTGAAGCTGAACCCTGAGAAGTGTGTATTCGGTGTGTCGTCTGGAAAGCTGCTTGGGTTCCTCGTTTCCAACCGTGGAATCGAGGTCAACCCAGAAAAGATCGCGGCCATCGAGCGCATGCAGCCACCCACAAGGCTCAAACAAGTTCAGTGCTTAGCTGGTCGCCTGGCCTCTCTCGGCCGGTTTATAGCTCGGCTGGGGGAAAAGAGCCTCCCCTTCTTCAAGCTGCTAAAGAAGACCAACTCCTTCGAGTGGACTCCAGAAGCGCAGCAAGCACTTGAAGAATTGAAGCAATACCTCTCCTCTCCTCCGGTGCTGGTTGCTCCCGAGCCAGTCTGGCAGTAGTGAGCGTGGCACTGGTGGTGGAACGTGAAGGGGTCTAGCGGCCAGTTTACTACGTCAGCAAGGTGCTACATGATGCAGAAACGAGATACCCGCAGGCTTAGAAGATGGAATACGCTGTGCTAATAGCGTCCCGGAAGTTGCGGCATTATTTCCAAGGAAGAGAGATCACGGTGGTGTCCGCCTATCCCTTGCGCGAGATTCTTCACAACCGCGAAGCTGAAGGCCGCATTGCCAAGTGGTCTGTGGAGTTGGAAGAGTTCGGTCTCAAGTTCACCCCCCGCACTGCGATCAAAAGTCAAAGGCTGGCAGAGTTCATTCTCGAGTGGACTCCTACCGAGTCCGAAGCCGAAGAAACCCCCGCACCCTCCCCCTGGACAGCCTACTTCAACGGTTCCTTCAGGCTCGAAGGCGCGGGGGCTGGGGTCCTCCTGGTTTCCCCAACCGGGGACCTCCTCAAGTATGTGGTCGTCCTGGACTTCAAGTCCACCAACAACGTTGCTGAGTACGAAGGCTTGCTGGCGGGGCTTCGCGCCGCCACAGCCATCGGAATTCGGTGTCTACAAGTCAAGGGCGACTCGCTGCTAGTTGTCAACCAAGCAAGGAAGGAGTTCTCCTGTTCTGACCCCGTCATGGCGGGGTACTTGGTAGAAGCCAGAAAGATGGAGCGGCACTTCGACGGGCTGGGGTATACCCATATCCCCCAGCGCGACAATTACTTGGCAAACGAGCTTGTGCAGCTCGCCTCGACAAGATCTCCTGTTTCGGTCGGATTCTTTGAAGAAAGGCTTCCGCGACCGTCCATCGCAGCCCCCGTTTCTGGTGGGGATGATGGTGACGCTGCTTCAGCCCTCATTCTGGAAGGGAAAGCAGTACCGATGGAAACGCCAGGCCAGGCGGAGTACCCGGGCGATCACCCTGTGGTCACCACACTTGACCGGGAAGGCACATGGATGGATCCGATCCTGGCCTACCTGCGGGATCAAGTGTGCCCCGACGATGATGCGTCAGCAGAGAAGATAGCACGAAAGGCCAAGTGCTTTACCCTGGTGGGCGGGGACCTTTACCACTTGTGATGCCCAGAATTTCTTTTCTCCATCTATCCCTTTTATATTTTCGGGGAGTGTTGGATTTTTGTCGAGCGGTATAGTACGGAGATCGGGTATGCGGAAAAGATGGTGAGATATTTAATTTAGGCAGCATTAAAGGGTTGAAATATACCTTTTGGGGTGGGCTTGGACAACCTGGGCTTGGGCCAGCCTCTTGGGCCAGCCCATGCGCCTCCCCCCCCCTTTTCCCATTCCCCCCTAGGCCTTGTGCCCCCTCTCCTTCCCAAGAAAACAGATCTACATCCCTTTGGAGATTGCAAGGGGGAGATCAAGAAGGGGAGTAGGATCGGGAGGATTCAAGCCGCGTCGCCGGAATTTGTTTCTCCGGCCTTTTTCGTGTGTAGGTATTTCTCCTTTGATCCCCTACTGTGATTTAGGGTTATACGCGTTTTTAGAGGGGATTTGGGTGTTCTTGCTTGTTGGGGAGTTCGAGTTTAGAGGGGAAGATCAAGATCTTGGACAGATTTGATGTTTTCGTTCGGTCAATCTGTGCAGTACTGCTTCCACGGTAAATACCGTGACTAAAACGATTTTTACTGGAAAAGTGCATAACTAGAAAGTTGTAGATAAGATCGAGACCTAGCTCCTGTATTTTTTTCAGATTTTTCTGAGCTCTAGTTTGGGAGTAATCGTGGTGGGAATACTGCTGTAAGAAGAGAGGGGACAGATTCCGTATTAGGATTAGGGCTGCAGATTAAACATATTTGGGTCGGGAATTAGAATTTATGGTCTACATGAAAGTTATAGATCACGTCAGTATCTAGCTCCTGTAATTTTTTTATAATTTTTGGAGTTGGGACTTGGAAGCTATGGCTGTTGCAAGCCTGCTGTTCGGATTTGGAACTAGAGAACTGCCCACTGTGTTGAACCATTATTTAGGCAAATTTAAAAGTGGAATTGAAATCTTTGGTCCTCATGAAAGTTGTAGAGGATGCCAATATCTACCTTATGTAATATTTTTAGATTTTTGTGCATTACAGAGAAATAGTTACAAAATAATTAAGCCGGTGTGCGCAACCTGTTTTCTGGGCAGAATCAGAGATAGTGTATTATGGGGTTGTGGGGGGCGTAGGAGTCGGTTGAATGTGTTCAACTTGAGTTTAGAAAATGTTTGGGTACTGAGGTAAGATGTTTGTGTAGGTGGTGCGACTTCGGGACGCAATTAACATCTTCGCCCTCATCGGTAAAGGCAAGTGGAGTTGGCAATGTTTGTTCATATTTTGATTGTTTACTTTATCCATGATGACAAGTAAGAAGTACTTACAATCAAGTTGTACGTGGAGTTGTTTACACATGTATCATGTCATATGCATTCATGCATTGGAAGAATGTCGCCGTGAGAACGCCGCGACCGTACCGGTACAATACCGTGTGTTCCTGAGAAAGGGCACGGTAGCCGTGTGTTCCTGAGAAAGGGCACGGTGAGAAGGAACATGTCATGAGCATATGCATTACTTCTCTTTTGCTGATGTCTGTTTGGGGTGGAAAGAAAGAAGAGGAAAGAACCGTTGTATGTCTTGTTTAATTTTGAGAAAAAGAAAAGAGGAAGTTCATGCTTACGATATTTGATTGTTGTCTTTGTATTATATGTTCCACTTGCTGAGATTATTCGATCTCACCACTCCTCTTCCTTTCAGGCAATCTTCTGGAGCGTAGCATGAAGGGTGGGGCGTAGATGCACTTACTACACATGTTCACTTGGAATAAAATATTTATGTGGAACATGTACTTAAGTCAAACCGTGCACCTTGTGGGTCCGAACTTTTAATTGGGGGTGATATTACCTTGGGTTGTCATTTATGCTTCCGCTATTCTTTCCTTGTCTATGTTATGTTTGTTCCGTCTTGTTTTGGGCATTGGTCATGTCGACTTTTTTTCTTCTTTCCGTTCGTTGCTGTTAGTTTAAGAAGTATTTCCAGTAAGTAATTACGTAAATTACTAGTTTTGTGTTAGGGTGTTACACCACTGGGGTAAAAACGGAGTTCTTCTGAAGTGTATCACTCGGGAAGAGGGGAGTAGTCTGCTCTCTGATATCCATGAGGCATGTGTGGGAGCCATATGTCCAGTCGAACGATGGCGGGGAAAGCTTTTCGCCAAGGGTTCTATTGGCCAACTGCCCTCCAGGATGCTTGCGAGCTGGTGAGGAAGTGTGAGGTGTGCCAGTTCCACGCCAAGAAGATCCAGCGACCAGCCCAAGCTCTGCAAACCATCCCGCTCTCATGGCCCTTCGCGGTCTGGGAACTGGATATCCTGGTCCCGTTCTCGTGGGCCAAAGGGGGCTACACCCATCTCTTCGTTGCCATCGACAAGTTTACTAAATGGGTGGAAGCCGAAGCGGTAAGGGCGATTACCGCCGCCGCTGCGATCAAGTTCATGCAAGGCATCTTCGCCCGTTTTGGGGTCGCCAACCGCATCATCACTGATAATGGCACACAATTCACCAGTGCCGCCTTCCTGGGTTTTTGTGATGAAATGGGCACCAAGGTGTATTTTGCTTTGGTGGCCCACCCGAGGAGTAATGGACAAGTTGAGCAGGCCAATGCGCTGGTGCTGAAGGGCCTCAAGACTAGGGCGTTTGATCGACTCCACAAGCTCAGAGCCCGGTGGACCGAAAAGCTCCCAGCGGTGCTGTGGTCGCTTCGTACCACCCCCAGCCGGGCCACCAGGGAAACTCCCTTTTTTCTGGTCTACGACGCTGAAGCTGTCCTACCCTCGGAGCTGGCTTTAGGGTCACCGCGCGTGGCGGCGTTCACTGAGGAAGCCCAGGAAGATCTACATCGAGAGGACGTCAACCTCCTGGAAGAAGTGCGGGATCGTGCGGCCTTGCGCGCTGCCCGGTACCAGCAGAGCCTTAGGCGGTACCACGCCCCCGGGTCAGCGAGAGAACACTGGCAGTTGGCGACCTGGTCTTGCGCAGAGTTCTGACGCATGCCGGGTTGCACAAACTGTCACCCCAGTGGGAGGGCCCCTTTAAGGTGGTCTCAGTCTCTCGCCCTGGGGTGGTCAGGTTGGCCACTGAGGACGGGGAGGAGTTGGCAAACTCCCAAAACATAGAGCTTCTGCGCAAGTTCTATCCCTAAGAAGACTGTAAGTATAGAGTGGCACACCTCGGCCAGCCGAGTCGAGCCTTCCTCTCCAAAGCTGGTCGGGGGAAGCCTCTAGCTAATCCAGTGTTCAGTTTCTATTCAAAGCAGTTCTCATCTTTGTTCTCTTTCTCTGGATTGCGCCCCGATGGGCTGTGTCAGCGTACTCGCCCTCAGTACATTAAGGATCTCTGAATTCTCGATGGTAAAAGGTGGCCCATTAGGTGAGCGTGGCCCGCAGGGATGGGTGATCGGATGGTTGGTTTGGCATGGTTTTCAACACGGTCGTGACACTCAGGGTGTCCCCGTGAGAACTAGCGACTCAAAAACTAGTACCAAAGGCCTACTACCCTGCCACACCTCACCAAGTGTTCGGCCCAAAGAGACCACGAGAAGTACTTGATTTCATAGGGCCCTAAGGTCCTGAGATAGCGACATTCCGGCACGGGGGATCCGGGCCCTGTGCTCCAACTAACACTTAACGCGCGCAGTTGTCTTTTTGTTCGCTCAGAACCAGCATAGTGGAGGCGCGAACAGGCACCCGAACGTAAGACACGCGAAGGGAAGCATATGATATGCATTCATTAATAAGAAGCTAACTTGCAGAGGTCCTTTACAAGGAATGGCAAAATAACAGCAAAATAAAGGTCTTCAGTCTTCGTCTGCTGCGGCTTCTGCGGCCTCCTGGTCCTCCACCGGGGCAACATCCAGCTTGAGTGCCACATCCTCGGCCATTGCTTCCAGCGCAGGGTTGACCATCTCGAGCTGATCGGTGACTCGCTTGGTGGCGATGCTGACCTGCGCCTCGGCTCAGGCCTAGTCTCCTTCCACTCCCTGGATGGCGACCAGGGGTCGAAGTTGGCGTCCCGGCTGGCGCAGCAGGCCAGCACGTACGACGTCGTGGCCGCCGCGACTGCCCACCCTTCCTGGCTTGACCAGGTAGCCAAGGCGCCGTGTAGAAAGGTGAGGAAGTCGGCGATCCGGCTCATGCAAAAGGCATAGTGCCGGGCCGTCTACTCGACCGGGGTCGGCTGTTCCAACCCCAATGGCGCCAAGCTGGCCACCATTCGGTCAAAAGCAGGGCGCAGCATGGAGGTGGCCTCGGCTTCCGCGCGGAGCCGCTCACCCTTCTCCTCGTCGCGCTCTCGAGTGATCGCGTCAACGCGGAGGGCTCCTTGCTCCCTCTCCTATTGCAGGTCTCGCTCCGACCTCTCCGCTTGGCCGCGCCAAGACTGCACCTCCGCGCGAAGGCGGTTGCTCTCCACGATGGCCTCCCCCAGCCTCTCCCTGCTCGTCGCGAGGCGGCCGCTCACGCAGGAGTGCAGCTCGCCAAGGGCGGCCAGCAGGGCGTCCGCGTCCGCCGAGGGGATCGGGGTGCTGGGGACCTCCGGAGTGGCTGGCACGCCCATCCCGCCACCTGGCGGTAATACAGCCGTCCCTGCGGCGGCCACCGGGTGGTCGCCGGGACCACCTTGGTGTTCAACCGCTGCAGCCGGCATAGCGGTGGCTGCTGCGGTATCCTGGTCGACCCCGGCAGGAGCCCTCAAAGTAGACGCCCTGAAGGTGAAAAAGAGGTAAGCCTCTCAAATTAAGGGAACTTGACAGTTTGCTGCGTGTCTATTTGCGTACCCGGCAGAAGGCCTCCTGAAATGAGGTATGGCCGGAGCGAGCGTTATTCCCCTGTGCGGCGTCAGCGCTGGCGGAGCGACCTGCGCCGGCGGCAGTGGAGGAAGGACCGGTGCCGGCGACTGGGGCGGATCACCCTGCGCCGGCGTCGGCGGAGGCGGATCACCCTACGCCGGCGGTGGCGGCGGAGGCGGATCACCCTGCGCTGGCAGAAGCAGCAGGGGCGGATCATCGTGCACCGGTGGCGGCAGAGGGTCGATCAGCGCTGGTGGCGGCGGAGGCAGAACCGGAGCCGACGGAGTTATTGTCGGGGCGGCACCAGCCGAAGTGGAAGCGGCGGTCGCTATAGAGCTCCCCGCTCTGGTCGTGGTCGTTGAGCTCCAGAGGCGCCATCGTCAGCCGGGCGCTTGTCCCTCCTCGGATCACCAGCTAGAGGAGGGCCCCGGATCGTCATCACCACTTGACGGGGAGTGTTCACCAGCCCCGTGACGTCCATGGTGGGCATGGCACGGGTGATCGTCACGTGCTCCCTAGGCTCCACCTGGCAGAGCGGGAGTGTGCCCATTGGAAAAGGCGGGATGGGGCCGAAGACACCCAGCTGCCCCATCCATGCGTCAATCTTTGCAAGGGATAAATCCCCTGCAATTGGAAGAAAAAAGAAAGAGGAGTGAAGTTGCCATTAGTTCAGCGGCAGTTGCAAAAAAAACCACAAAACAAGTGACTTACCTCCGGGAGATGTTCGGGTCATATCGTCGGGGCCCGTGTATTGCCAGGCGAGGCGGGCACGGCGGCTAGGGGACTGATTCTCCTGGAGACGTAGTCCCAGAGAACCATAGCCCCCGTCAGGCCCGCTGTTCGCAGTTGGTCCACGCGGGCCAGCATCACCTGGAGCTCAGGCTTCTCATCGACGTGAGCTCCCCAAGTAGGGGTACTGACCGCTGGCCCAGTTGGTAGCTCCAAGACCTCTACGCCGCTGTCATCTTCGGCATAGAGCCACTCATTACGCCAAGCCCTCTAGTTGGAGCGGAGGTCCAGCGGAATGTAGCGGGAAGCTGCTCCGTCCCGAAGGCGAAGGTGGCAGGAGCTCGCCGTAGTAGAAAGGTCCTTGGCCGCGCGCAAGTAGTAGAAGAAGTGGAAGAGGCAGATTGGGGGCCACTCCCATGAACATCTCGCAGAAGTGGGCAAAAACAGCAAGGAGAACGATGGATTTGGGAGGAAGGTGAATGTTGTGGATGGAGTAGAAGTTGAGGACGGCAAGGTAGAAGTCGGAGATCGGTGGAAGGAGGCCCGCCAGCATCCCCCATCCAATGAAGATTACTTCTCCCGAACGACGGCCGGGAGCGATGGTCCCGGCACGAGTATGGATGGTGCCGCCGGCGACATACAGAGCAAACCTCTCGACGTCGACCTCCTCGACAGTCGATGGAGGAAGTAGGGGTGCTGGCAGCGCCATGCGAGCGAAGGAGCAGTTTGCAAGAAGCAAAGGCGAAGAAGCAGTTTGCAAGAGGCAAAGGCAAGGGAGCAGTACGCAGGAAGCAAGGACTAAGGAAAGAATGAACTGCCTCCCCCCGAGCCACCTTTATATATGTGCATGAAGGAGTGTTTCGGCGGGGGACCCGAGGGGACGTGGCGGTTCGAATGGCGGGATTCCTGAGGGGGCACGGCGATTCATTGGCGGGAAACCCAAAAGAATTAGAAGAGGCGCCAATTACGAGGCGGGGGCGGCTGCACGTTCCACCTCGATGCCCGGAAACGGTGGCGGCATTTAAAAGCCGCAGCGTTACGTGGGCATTTATAGTGGACCCAACCAGGAGACTGAACAGCTTTCGTTTCCAGAAAGGTAAAAAGGGCGTTCCAGGGTGGGTCCGGGGGCTACTGTCGGCGTATTCTACACCAGGGAGCCCACTATGCTTTAGTAAGAGCCGCTAGCGGACACGTGACGTCCAGACCACACCGCTAGCGGTCGAAAAGGATGTCGTCCAGCGAACAGGTGGCAGCCAGGCCACGACGCTGGAGGACAGCTTGGTGATCGCCAGCGGGCAGGTGGCGACCAGGCCACGCCGCTGGCGACCAGGCCACGCCGCTGGCGACCAGGCCACGCCGCTGGCGACCAGCTGTGTGATCGCCAGCGGGCAGGTGGCGATCAGGCCACGCCGCTGGCGGTCAGCTTTGTGATCGCCCCACGGGCAGGAAGCGATCAGGCCACGCCGCTGACGCTCAGTTCCCGAGGCCACTTCGTGGCCTGTGCGGCCACACAAAAGGTCAAAGACATTTAATGCGTGGCGTGCGCATTAAATGAGGGTAATGAAGGCTACATCATGGCGGCGCGTGTTCCCAACGCGCGCCATCAATGCAAAAGGCGTTATGATGCAATTTCCCACCCCCGGCAGAACGGGCAGAGTCGGCAGGCGTGGGGCCCGAGGCAGGGGAGAGGATGGCTGTGTCAGGGCATTAAGTGTGCTGTAAGGACAGTGATAGGTGCATTAAATGCGCTACTGTAGCGTATTCAATGCGGGAGACTGCGGTAAGCCCCCCGTGCGCCCCAGCTCGAGTATAAAAGGGAGCCGTGGTGCATGAGGGAGGGGGTTGGCTCTTTTTCAGTAGGGTCTTGGAGGCTAAAAAATCCCTGGGGTTGGATGAATGTAGTGTCCACCAAGAACATAACAAAGAACAACACAAGCAGGACTAGGGCTATTACTCGTAAGGAGGGCCCGAACCTGGGAAAACCGAGTCTCTCTCTCTTATGAGCTTCGTTCATTCTTTTCGCAATGTCTTTCGAGCGATCCGCCACGAAAGCCCTTGATTCGGACTTCCTACACTCCCTTTCACAAGGGGTCTGTTAGCTCATACGCTGACAGCGGTATTGCGAGCAATATGTTGGAAGATCAAGGTCTGATCCTACCGATTCTGCTCAATCATGGCCAGCACTTGAGCCATGGTAGGAGGTAGTGGAAGGTCCGCCTCCGCACAAGGATGGTGTTGATTTTGACGGTGAGATGACTCCGGGTTGTCATGAGCAACCCCCTAAGCATGCTCCTCAGCTATTTGGGAGCCCGAGGTGTGTGGCCTCGTCCCTTGTTGAGTTTGTGATCGAGTGGTAGCTCCTGCCATCCTGTTGCCAACCCCAAGTTAGCAACAAGAAACAAGATAGCAACAACAACGCGAAAATTACAATTCCGGAGAGCAAGATACACTCATATAGACCCACATGAATGCAACAAAGGAAACACATAGCATAAGCACAAAACATCAAATGAAGGAACTTCATAAACTCACACAACATCTATGAGCAACAACAAAGTTTCGAGACGATAACGAAAGAACATAGTCTAAGTTACACGACAGAGTCTATTACATGACTTCGAATTAATATAGTTCTCCCCTACATAGGGGTTACGACTAATTCGACTAAGACAACTCAAATGTCCCTGAGGAAGCTTGGGGGAAATTCATCCAAAAGATGGTATTCCGGTGATCCCGTATCTTCAGGATCCAAAGAGTTAGCGAGACGTTGAGGAGATCCCAAGTAGGATGTATGTGCTCCTGATGATCCTTATGCACGGAGACGTATTGCGCTTGCCGAGTTGATGCGTGCACGGCTAGGGTTGAAGTGTTGGGCCTTCACCACTGTCACGCGTGGGAATTGAAAAGGGCCTGGAGTTGCATCGTGGGGTGTAGTAGAATTGGGTCCATACACCACATTCCGTGGCACGAGACCAGTCTGTAAGAATTGATTAAGATGCCCCTGCGCGGCGCGAAGATGGGCACGAGTCTCCCATAACTCGTGTACCACACAGCGATGAGCCCGGTCCAAAGCATCAACCAAGCTCGCCAACTGGCAGACAGAGCGGTCTTCTCCCAGTTCAACTTCTGCAAGGAAGTTGTATGTGCCTGCCGGTCCTCGTTGCGGGAAGTAATCGAACGAAGGCTCGAGTAGCTCCCGCAGATCATGATGAAGATGGCACATGGCAACATAGGCCACCTCTTGGATTGCCATCCCAAGGGATGTCCCCTGTGCTTGAAAGTGATGGGGAATGCTCCCCAGCATCATTCGGGCGATGGTGTGGACCGTGGCAGTGTAGGTCTTCAATCCAGGTCCCAAAGCCCGGCCATACACTGCGTACTCAGGTGCATAGGTGAAGCTGGCTCTCCAGAGCATGTCCCTGAGGAGGGAAGGAAAACCGTCCACATCCTCAGCGCGGGTAACCATGACCAAAGGACCGTGGTTCATCTAGCATTTTGGAAAAGAGAAGATGAGTCAGAAAACAATTTCACTATATGAAATGAACATAAAGATGAGTCATAGAACTAAGATGGAGGAGGAACAAAAGAATGGCACAATGCTATCAGTTCAAAAATTAATTGATAAGCAAAATAGTTTTGACTCAAAACAAGTTCTAAGCCAGTCGACCATGCTACATTCTAACCTGCAGTCAGTATAGAGCTCTGATACCAAGCCTGTGGGGACTCGTCCCTGGGATTCCACTGATTCACTCAGTAGCATCGCAGAACCCAAGTAAATCAAGGGAACCTCGAGCGGCCCGTCTATATGCCCGTGTTGGTCCCAGGAAAGTTCACCAACACGCGCGACAATGCATGACGGTTTGTATCACAACACATATACCATAACGAAAACACAACATATATATCCATACAAAAGCAGGAATGCTGTCCAAAACGACATATTTAAAGTTATAACATCAACAAGCAGCGGAAACATAATTAAACAACAAAAGGCTAGCATAGTGTGCCATAGCCCCTCAGGCAACTGACTGGGAGTAAGAACGTGCCCCTAAGCGTTAGCATCATCGGAATCTGCCCGATAAAGGTCTCCGGGCAGTGCCTCATCCTCACCTGCAGCAAGTGGACAATCTGTTTGAGTACAAAGAGTGTACTCACACAATAATGTAAGTTGTATGCTGAGTTCTAACTACATGTGGTGGCTACATCACAAGGAAGACACTAGGTTAATTTCAACATAAAGCAGTATTTGGAGTAAGAACATAGAAACATATAGGGTGAAACGGCTGTTTGCTAAACATTTGCAAAGTCTAATACATAATATAACATCATCATAATCATTTTCATATCATGCCTCCAAGCATTCTCTGAACCACGAGTTCGACGCTCATGTTCGCTTATGCCCATGGATACTCCGATATCCGTGAAGTTCCCTCCATGACTACTCCAATACTTGCGAAGTTCTCGTCGTGAGTACTCCAATACTCATGAGACTTGGTTTCTCAAATCATCCATTCTTACCCGGTCCTTAACATTCGCCCAGTGACTGACAACTTAAGTGACCGTCCTTGACCATGGACGCGACTATTCGAATAGTTTGAGCTCTACAGAGGTACGACTTTACCCACATGACATGCCACACTCGTAAACCAAGCTATGAGCACAATTCCTTTGATGTGCCGGCCGAAGTGAATGTGACAAAACCATTTCCCAGTATATAGTGCGTTTAAACCACCCGGGTGACTGTGACCCTCGATCCCGCATGCCCAGTGCTTTGTGTATGTGGATCAAGGAGTACACCCGTAATTGAACATCCTTAACTCCACAAAGTTCGAGGGATTTCGAATGATACTCTCGAGACTCCACAAAGTTCAAAGAGATCCCACGGACATTCCTTGACACTCTCCAAAGTTCAAGGAATTCCGAGTGCACGTGGTTTAAATGCCGTAGTCCTACACAAGTACTTGGCTAAGCCGGCCCCATAAACAGCGTGTGGTTCGCATGATAGTTACTTAAAGAGACGTCACCAGGATTTGATCCTTAAGATCCTTAACCAACATTGCTACATAATAACCACAATTGAACCATCATTGTCATAACCAGCTTTGATCATCGCAACCGATGGACTAAGTCCATCTATCGCGGTTCCTAACGATGTTCTAAGCATGGCTAAGCAACTCGTACGAACCCATATATAATAATAAACCAGCCACCTAGGGCGACAATGGTATACGAAAGGAACGGGGTAACAAGATAACATGTCAACAAGGTAGTAACTAAGCATTCTACCCCAAATATACTTGTAATTGAAAGTAAGCGTGCAATTGACAAAATAACTTCAACATAATTTGCAATTAATAGGATCAAGTATGTTCAAGGTGTAATGTAGTGCCTTGCTGCTCGCTCTTGACGTCATAGGCGTAGTCGTACTCGGGGTTGTCTTCCGAAGCGTTGACACCTAACAAGAAATCCAATTCCAAAGGAACACAAATCAAGAAACCAACAATAAACAACGCGAGAGCATGCACAATCTTGCATGAAATGCATCATGGTTATATTCCTAACCATACCATGCATATGAGAAGTAATTCATCCATATATGTCCGGAGTATCCAGGTCCTAACCCGTAGTATCCGGGTTGATCCTCTCGGCTACTCGAATGCTAACTAACCCGGAGTATCCGAGTTATATATCCGGAGTGTCCGGGTACACCAAACTATCCGGGTTAAATACCTGGAGTATCCGGTTGGGTCTCTCTGTTACTTTTTCTGGTTTCGCTGGACACGTCCAAAGTGTTCGAATGAAAGTCCGGACTATCCGGATTATCCCCGGAGTATCCGGGTTAAATCCCTGGAGTGTCCGGGTTGACTGTTATGTCCGAAAATTGGAATTGGTCAATGGGCTCCTACACTTTAAGGGAATGCACTTGGGTGAAACCTTACCACTGCTAGGGTGCCCTTGCACTCGGTGGAAGGTTAGTCCGATGAAGAGATCAAGAATGACGTGAAGATGGTGATTTTCGTCATTTCTCCCGGTATCAACTCCTCCTCCTAGCTCTCAGAGATGACCCTTCTCCTCCTAGAGCTTGCAATGGCCTTTCCTTATCCTCCTCAAGCTAGCAATACAACATGCACGAGCCGATCCTCAACTTGGAGATGGTTTTCATAGGGAGAAATAGAAGGAGCTCAATGTTGCCAAAAGTTTAGGAATGGATGGATGAAGAATGGATTAGGAGCCGCCCAGATCGTCCTCGAGTTGTTGGATGAACGGTTGCTCCCATCGGATTTGGATCCTAGCAACAAATCACCGGAGGTGATTTCGGTGCTAATACCCAAGCCCAATCGAGACAACTCCAAGAGCATCCAAACAATTCGACAACCATCCCGGTATTCCCCCGGTATGCGATCCGAACTCGCCCAGGATCCCCACATACCCGTTCCCAATGCCATATCAACATTCAATTCGCATAAAGGGGCATCGAGCCCCCAAGCTCACTACCAGAGACGCAAAAACGCGGAAGCAAACAAACACACCACACGGCACAAAGAGGCCCACCAAAGACAACCAACAAAGATGACCAAACGAAAAGGGCAGACTGTTTCGAACTGGAAATTAAAGCAGTTTGCACACCCAAAAGTATCAACGAGCAACAGAAGTATCTTTGACTATCCTATACAACAAAAGTAAAACTCCTCCGGAAGTGTCATGCCCTGAACACTTCCGGCGCACGAACGTCGACAGCCTCTACTCGGTGCCCTTGGCCACCGATAGGCGATGAGGGGCAAAACTCGCACCCGCTGGATCCTCACCGCAAAACCACAAAGCGAAGCCTGAGTACAGAAGGTACTCGCAAGTCTTACCCGGTCCATATATCGACCGACTTCCAAAAGGATATGCATTTGGTTGTAGCAAGGAATAGGCTCAAGGTAAGCTATTCTTTGAAATGCTTATCATTTGTTGTTTAGTTACTTAACTACTCAATTTTACGATCTCAGTTAAAGCGGTTGTCACTGCACCTACTTCTAATGTGTAGTTGACAATTAACAAATTACAACAAGCAACCACATTCATTTCGAGCTCAAGCCTCACGGCGAACTTCAGTTCAAGTTATTACTACGTGTAGTAACATGTAACCTAGCATGCTCATCTCCGAGAGCGCGGCAATTCGAATCGCTTAATTAACCCTGCAGGGAAGCATTGATCACACGACATGTGCACGAAGGAACCTCATGTCAACCATTTTCCCATCAATACCAATCCGTTGGGGACATCTTCATGCGGTCCAGAAACCTAGCACCCCCTCGAGTGGCCCCAAGCCCAGCTTGGCACTCGAGAGCCGGCCTAAGCCCCGCCCTCAACCACGTCCAACCACATGAGGTGTATGCCCCATCGAACGGCATGCGATGAAAGAATAGCTTTACCGGCCCATTTCCGGCATGCGATCAACCAAAGTGTGCTCGGCTACGGTTAAACATCGGATCGATCCTTAACTGACTCAAAGTGACTACCACAGTTGAGTCTCCTTACCCAAATGTCTATCTTTCCCGCCCGGTCTCCAATTTTTACCTTTTCACCACAACCACACCCAAACCTTCCCAAAGATTGTAAAGTGTAGCACCTCAAGCAGTGGAACCTTCCACCACTTGGCCCAAACCCGGCCTCTAAGCATACTAAGCATGGCATAATTAGTACCCATAATCTAGCTCCAAAGGAGGTGTTCAACAAGCAACAATAAGAAAGGTACATGCAGCAAATAGGATCTAGCCTATCCCACATTTCAACTCCTAATGCAACACTTAACATCCAATAAGCAGTTAATTCACAAAAATAGATTACACATAAGGTTCAAGATGCTTAGGTGCTTGCCTTGATCTTCTGCTTGCGGATCGGCGGTAGCCGGCTCTCCGATAGTACCCTCACTCGCCGCGGCGTCAAGCCCCGCGGGATCGTTCTCTACACGAACACAATGCATAATGAGATGCATGCCATGCAAATGAAACAACCACAATTGAAAATCCCCGACGAACGACGCAACCGGACAACTTGACTCAACCGGACATACCAGCTTAACCCGGACAGTCTGGGTTTTATATCCGGACAGTCCGGATAGGCCGGACACTCCAGGTTGCCTGTCCGGATACTCCGGACCTGGCGTGTGGCGCCCAATTAGAGCGAGGGATCGAGGTGCCGTGTAACACCCCAAAATTTTGCCTTTCTTAAATTCATGTGTGATTTGGCACTTTGGTGAATTTTTGGAATTTTCTGGAATTTATTTGGATTTATTTGGAATTTATTTGAATTTATTCCATTTTGAAATAATTAAAGAATTTAATTTTGTAAATAAAATTTTGTTGGAAATATTTTATTTGAGTCCAAAATGTTCCAAAGTATTTTCCAGAATTTTTCTGGAATTTTTCTGAGTCTTTTGCTATTTTTAATGAATTAAATGAATTATTGGAAATTATTTTAAATATTAAATCGCTGGAAATTCAACTCGGTCGAGTCTTGTTCATCCGATCGAGCCCGAGTCGACTTCGAGTTCGAGTCCGACCGAGCCACGTGACTCGACCAACCAACTCCAAAACCTAATCGATCCCAACCGTTGGATCAAGATCCAACGGCCAGATTTCCGTCATCGCCGGCCGAATCCGGCCGGATCCGATCGCGCCACGCCGATCGTGGCCGTTGATCGTGCGTGGACGGCTGTGCGTCGTCGTCTCCGCCCGAGTCCGAGCCGGACTCCGCCGCCGCGCTCGCCGCCGTGGGAAACTAGGTTTCCGTCTCGGGCACGAACGCCTAGGCTATTTAAAGCCCTGGTCACGCCCCGAGGTTGCCCTCATCCGTGCGCACCCGTGTCCCCGAGCCATCTCGCCTGAGCCGTCGCCGTTTGCCGTCTGAGCTCGCCAGTAGTTGGAGGAGGTGACCGCCCGCTTGATTTCTTGCCGTTTTCGCCGTCCGTCGTCTTCCGCCGAGAAGGAGCCCAGATCCGGAGTCCCCGCTTCGAGACGCACCCGAAGAGACCACCCACTTCGCCGGAGCGACCCCGAAGCGCCGTCGGGCTCGTCGTCGTCTCCGTCTCTAGTGGCTGCAGCCCCGCCGCGTCGCCATCGCCCTCGCGAGCTCTGTGTGCCGTCCGATCTTGATCGTGCGGTTGAGGTGAGTTCACGTGTTTCCAAACCCGATTAGATCTGGACCGTTGGATCAAGATCCAACGGCCCACGATCGCCACGTGCCGTAGTAGTGTTATTATAGGATTAGATCTGGACCGTCCGATCTAGATCGAACGGCCCACGATCATCGAGTAGTTTCAACGTGTTAACCCTGGATCTAATCACGGCCGTTGAATTTCAAATCAACGGCCGAGATTGCGCCACGTGTCGGGAAGCCTGACCGTCGCGGTCAGCGCCGTCCACGCGCGCGTGCGTGTGACGCTGACACGCGGGGCCCGCGTGTCAGAGGGCCCACCTGTCAGCGACCGCACCGTGATGTCACCCATGACGTCATCAGTGGGTCCCACTGCCGCCGACTGCGGTGAGCCCCGCCGACGCCGGGCGATGACGCTACCCGAGTGGTCCCACATGTCGGGCCTCACGTGGAGCTATGGGACCGGTCCACGGTGAGACCCGAGCCAAGCGTGGACCGAGTCCATGGACCGGTGACGTCGACCAACCAATCGAAGGCTGCCACGTGTCTAGGCCGACGCAATAATTAATTTCGAAAAAGAAAATGATTTATTAATTCGAAATAATGATTTGATTTTGTTTCAAACTTCAAACGCTTATAACTTTTGCGTTTCAACTCCGATTTGAGTGATTCAAATTTCTAAATTTGTATAAAATTGAGATCTACCTAAATATGAATTTTATTTAATTTTTGGACTAAAGTTTTTCTCTGCAAAATTATTTAATTGATTATTTAAACTTTAAATAATCATAACTTTTGCGTTTTAACTCCAAATTTGATTTATTCCAGTTTCTAAAAATTCATAAAATTATGTTCTCTCTGTTTATGGATTTTATTTGGATGTTTGGACACTTTTTGCCTATTGTTTATTCGTGTATTTGCTATTTGCACGCTTTCAGTAGACGTTGAAGTGCCTAAGGATTCAAGGAGAAGTATTGACTCAGATCCAACTCAGGACCAAGAACAAGTACTTTTTGAAGGCAAGTTGTGCTTTGACCATGTTGATCCTATTTCGAAATCTATTTTGATTTAAACTATTGCATGCTAGTTCAATTAGAAAAATACTTTGATTAAACTTGGGGCTTAGATAAATGCCAATTTGCTGTATGACACCTTGATTATTTAAGTATGTGCCATGATCCCTTGTCACCCTAGTTGTGGATTACTAGTTGGACATTATTAAATTGCCAACGTGGGTTTTAGACCGTTGTAGTAAACTGCTTAGACCTGCTACGTGCTCATGACATGATTTTGGACAATCAAATGTTAATATTGACTTAATGATATATTGAACCTGTTTTGGAAAAGTATCATGTGATGTTGATGGCACGTGGTGCATGGTAATCAACTGGGGTTTGATAAACAGTTTTCAACCAGGGCATGTGGCAAGAGTAATCAGGTGGGCCAGTTGTGGCATTGCGAGTGTTGATTTGGTTCTTCGGGTAGTCTTGCCCTGGTCACCCTAAGGACTTAACCTTGCAAGCCTTTGAACTGGGTCTAACGTGCAACCACATGTCTGTAATGGGACGGACCTAGTTGACTAAGTTGCTAATAACGCATTACTGTGGGACCTCGGGAGGTCAACTACACCCTTTGTGTAAGTTGTGCGGGAGGCGTCTTGAAGTGAGGCCAGTACCCATCTAACGGTTGATTGGCCTAGACTTCGCCTTAGCTAAGGGAAGGGTTAGTGCGCAATAACCGGGAGGACCACTTGTATTGTTAGAAGTTTCCGAAAGACTTTGTTACTGAACTTCGCCTTTGTGGTGTTTGATTTGTATCTTGTGGGTAAAGTGCATAACCTCTGCAGAGTTTAGAATCTATTCGAATAGCCGTGTCCGCGGTATTGGACATCGCTCGGGAATTACAGTCAAGGGTTAGATTTTCTCAAAAATAACTTTGGTTTGAAAGGTTGGGCTGGATTAATAATGAAGATGGTGGAAATGTGGATTAGGATGGGAAAGATGTTTATTAAATTCCTTGAAAAGTTATCTATGCTATACCTGCTTTTACTGCTTTCGAATCTACTTATGTTACTTGTCAAATGTTGTTTACTGCAAATATACCTTGAGCTATTCCTTTGTACCAAGCCATGCATATAGTATATTAGCTCGCGTGCATTGCATGACTTGCTGAGTACCAAGTACTCACCCTTGCCACAATACAACACCAGTTGAAGAGGAGACTGCACAAGCTTTGGAGGAGGAGCTCCAGGAGGATTCGTCTACTTAGGGAAGCGAGCCCAGTCAGTTGCCTGTGGTATACTGGATGGCGCCACGAAGTTATTTGATTTTCCGCTGCTATTATTTTTCTCTGAATAAGTTTCGCCTTGCGAGGCATATATTTGTAACTTGACCATAAGGTCGAGTAACCAGTTTGACTATTTAAATAAAGTACTTATTTAGTATCGAGTGGTATGATTGTGATATTTACCGATGTTAAGACTGTGTGCACTAGCGTGATTCCTGGACTAGTGCTGAATACACAGAGGGTCCGGATTTGCAAATTCGGGGTCCCGACAGAGGTGGTATCAGAGCCATACTTGACCGTAGGCTCAACCCTAAGATAGAATGGTCGTAGTGAGGATAAAACCTATTTTCTAAAAGTTAAAAATTTGTCAAGATAAGAAATGACATCTCGACTTATCCCCTTCTCTCTTTTCTTGTCTCTTGCTGAAATTTTTCCTTACCTTGTCACAATTTAAAAATTCCGAGTTCTTACGTAAAGCACTCTTGTGACAGATGGAGGAAGAGTTCAACTACGTTGATCTGGGAGTTGGTCACGCCGCGGAACTTTGGCATATGCTACAAACTCTCGGAGAGTTTGAGAAGCCGCAATACCAAGTGGAAGTGATCAGACAAGCGGGATTGATCAAGGCTTGTGACGTGAAGATTGAGGTACCTGCTAGGAAGAAGGGCCCAGGCAATGCCTCGATACACTACACCGCCAGAGATCTACAATGCAGATGGGTATCCAAGAGGTATCACGACGAGCAATGCGACACGTTACCCGTATCTACGCTAGAGAGTTGGAAAGCACGGTGTTCCGTTATCATCCGCGCAGCGATAACCTTCTTGACCCGGCGCGATTCAGATGAGGATGCCACGGTGACACGGTTGGCACGATTTGTTGTCGCCCAAGAGGATGTACTAGATAATACAAGCAAGGAGCTCTGAAGGCCCGCCAAGGAGATCACGACAGAGAAGAACAGATGGCGGGAAGCTCAAGAGTATGTGGCACACTTTCTGCGAAGGATTGACGAGTTGGAGATGACCTTGTACGGACGCACCCAGAGCCAAGATTTGAGCTACACGAGCCGATCCGGAGGAGTCGGATCTCGATGAGGACATCGCTTCTTCGACTACCACAGAGGACACGATTCTTTGGACATGGCAATCGTTTCGCGCCTATGCCGCAAAGCACCGCACCAGTGCCGTGGAGGTTTTCTTGATGAGTGAGCATAGGTTCTATAGTGAGACTCCTTCGCCGAGTCGCGTCATAGAATAAAGAGTCACCCTTTAGGCGTTAGACTCGAGTTAGTTCGATTTGGATTTTCATTGTTTCTTTGAGTGTGCAAGATGTGTTGCAAGGCCCTTAGGCATTGTAAGCAACCATACCAAGTTATTAATATCAATAATAAAGTTGGACCTTAAAGTTACACCTGTCGCCCGCATAAGTTCCATATTACTTGTCTATTCTTGTTTCCCTCTCATCTCTAAACCTAGAGCAAATCGACAGATGGTGAACACCCGTGGAAACTTTGGAGGCAATGGAAGCGGTTCTCGCCAAAGAAAACCCCAATGAGGGAGCACCAGACCGCCACTAGATGTGCAGAATTTGGAGCTTTTCTCGCTGCCTGCACTCGCTTGATGCATGCTATGATGCAACAAATGCAACACGTCATCTTGTGATCCCTTTGCTAATCAAGTTAATCAGGGACCACGCCAGAATACAAGACTGTCAGAGTTCATGAGGACTCACCCACCCACTTTCTCTGGGAATGCCAATCCATTGGAGGCCGATGATTGGTTAAGATCAATCGAGAGGAAGCTACACATAGCTCAATGCATAGGAAATGAGAAGGTACTCTACGCTTCTCATCACCGGAAGGAATAGCCGCCGAATGGTGGGAGAACTTCGTGCCACGCAAGAGAACCCTCAAGATATCACTTGGGAAGAGTTCACAACATTCCGGACAAGATATCACGTGCCTGAAGGAATCATGGACCTTAAGAAGGAGGAGTTCAGGGCACTGAGGCAAGGTAATCAGCCAGTGGCCGACTACCTGAACAAGTTCACACAGCTAGCACGTTACGCACCTGAGGATGTAGCGACAGATAAATCCAGACAGTCTCGTTTTATGAAGGGACTTAACTCAGGGTTGCAAGTAGGATTGATCACCCACACCTTCCCAGATTTCCAAGAGTTGGTGAATAAGGCGCTTATTCTTGAGGACAAGCGCAAGGAACTGGATGAGAACAGGAAGCGCAGGATGCAACAGCAAGGATCACGCCAGGGAACGCAACAGCGCCTGAGAGTTGCGCCAAATCAATTCTTCAGATTCCAACCACAGAATGCGACAGGGACACCATCCCCAGCACCAAGATCTGTCAATCAGAACTACTGCACCCCAAACCCCGCTAGAAACGCTACTCCGTGCAACAAGAAGGAATGCTGAGACGCCGCTACAATCGCAACGAGCCAGACACTTTGCCAACAGCTTGTCCAAAGAAGACAGGAGCGACCCCGCCGCTTCAATCTAGGAACTACCCAGCTAGGACGCCAAAGACCAGAGCCACACCCTGCAGGCCGTGGTGAGAGGCCGAGTCAACCATGTCACCGCAGATGCACCGCAGAATGCTACGGACGTCAGTCTTGGGTAAGTTACTTGTTAACTCGATACACCAGCGGTTTTGTTTGACTCGAGCTTCGCATTCGCTTGTTTCGCAAGGCTTTGCTACTAGAAATGATTTGAGGATTGCAAGACTTAAGTGCATGCTTTTAGTTCAAACCCACAGTTCTGAACTCCGAGCGAAAGTAGGATGTTCGGGGTGAGAATACTAATAGATGGAATAGAGTTCCTAGCAAACCTTATAATTTTGGAGACCAGCACCTTAGACGTCATATTGGGAATGGATTGGTTATCCAAGCACAAGGCCGTCTTGGATTGTGGACGAAGGACTATCTCGATTGAGAGCCCTTGTGGAAAGAAAGTGGAATTTCAAGCCACTGCAGCTTAGAGATGGACAGCTGATGGTTAACATACCAAGGCAATCAGCATAGATGATGTCTCAAGAGTGAATGAGTACCCGAGATGTTTTTCCCGAAGATCTACCCGGTATGCCTTGAGACGAGGGGACATAGAGTTTGTGATAGAGCTTGTACAGTGCACAGACCGATAGCAAAGAGACCCCATCGGATGTCCACCGAGGAGTTTGTAGAGATGAAGAAACAGCTAGGAGAGTTAATGGAGAAAGGATTTATCGACCGAGGCTCGTCGCCGTGGGGAGCACCAGTTTTGTTTGTCAAGAAGAAGGACGGAAGTTTCGGGATGTGCATCGACTATCGTGCACTCAATGAAGTCACCGTGAAGAATAAGTATCCGCTACCCAGGATTGATGATTTGTTTGATCAGGTGAGAGGAGCCGGAGTTTTCTCCAAGATTGATCTCGAGATCGGGATACCATCGATTGAAGATCCGATCAGAAGATATTCAAGACTGCATTCTCGTTAAGATATGGACATTACGAGTTTACGATTATGTCCTTTTGGATCGATTTAATGCGCCAAATTATTTCATGAATATGATGAATAAGGTGTTCATGGAATATTTGGACAAGTTTGTCGTCGTGTTCATAGATGATATTCTAATCTACTCCAAAACGGAGGATGAACATGCCGGACACTTAAGGCGAGTTTTGGAAAAGCCGAGGAACAAAGCAACTTTTCGCCAAGTTCGATAAGTGTGATTTTTGGAAGGACAAGGTGGAGTTTCTTGGACATGTAATGACCGCAGAAGGAGTCGCCGTAGATCCAAGCAAAGTAGAAGCTGTGTTACATTGGGAGCAGCCAAAGACGGTGACCCAGATTCGGAGTTTCCTTGGAATGGCAGGATACTACCGCCGTTTCATCGAAGGCTTCTCGACAATTGCGAAACCTCTTACGCAATTGCCGAAGAAGGAAAAGAAGTTTGCATGGACGCTGAATGTGAGAAAGAATTTCAGGAGTGAAGAAGCGATTGACATCGACCGGTGTTAGTTCTACCTGATGTTGCTCAAAGCTTCGATATTTATTGTGACGATCGCGCCAAGGACTTGGATGTGTCTTGTCTGCGAATGGAAAGGTCGCCGCTATGCATCCAGGCAGTTGAGGCCGCATGAGGAAAATTATCCGACACATGACCTAGAGTTAGCTGCCGTAGTGCATGCCTTAAAGATATGGCGTCACTATCTGATCGGGAACAGATGTGAAGTGTATACGGATCATAAGAGCCTTAAGTACATATTCACCCAGTCGGATCTGAATATGAGGCAGAGGAGATGGTTAGAATTGATCAAGGACTATAACGTTGGAATCCATTACCATCCCGGGAAGGCCAACGTAGTAGCCGATGCTCTGAGTCGGAAAAGCCATACCGTGAGTACGTTGCTAGCCACAAGTCAGATGAGTTATGTGAGGATTTCCAGAAAATGAAGATTGAGGTGGTACCTAGCGGATTCTTGGCCACATTGGAAGTAAAGCCTACCCTGGAGGATCGATCCGAGAAGGACGTAAGGATGATGACAAGATCCGCAGGATTAAGTCCATCAAGGAAGGAGGCAAGGCAGAGGACTTCAAGTTGGATGAGCAAGGCACGTTATGGATGAAGGGTCGCATTTGTGTGCCTAACAAGGAGTTAAAGCAACTGATTCTGGAAGAAGCCCATGACTCCAAGTACTCAATTCATCCCGAAGCGCCAAGATGTATCAGATCTCAAGGAGAGATTCGTGGCCGAGTATGAAGCGTGAAGTTGCCGAGCATGTTGCATTGTGCGACGTATGCCAGAGTCAAGGCAATGCATCGTAGACCAGCAGGATTGCTACAAATGAAAATACCTGAGAGGAAGTGGGAGGAAATCGGAATGGATTTCATTACCGGTTTGCCGAAGACTCAAGGAGGTTATGACTCCATATGGGTTATAGTGGATCGCTTGACTAAAGTAGCCCATTTTATCCCGTGAAGACCACTTACTCGGAGATAAATTAGCAGAATTGTACATGATCAGATTGTCTGTTTGCACGGAGTGCCAAAGAGGATTGTATCGGACGAGAGGTACCCAATTTACCTCAAGGTTCTGGAATAAGTTGCATGAAGCCATGGGAACCCGCTTGAACTTCAAGATGACTTATCATCCAAGACGGATGGACAGGCCAGAAAGAGTCAACCAGATTCTGGAGGATATGTTGAGAGCTTGTGCATTAGCTTATGCTACCTCTTGGGATAAGAGTTTGCCGTATGCCGAGTTCGATTACAACAATAGTTATCGTGCTAGTTTACGATGTCACCTTTTGAGGCATCAGATGGTCGACCATGCCTGACGCCATTGAATTGGAATGAGACCGCCAGCGCCGTGTCTTTGGGCCTGATATTCTTCAAGAGGTCAAGAAGCGGTCGCCATGATTAGGAAAGGTTGAAGATAGCCCAATCACGACAAAAGAGTTATCTTGACAATCGTCGCGAGGATTTGAGTTTTGAACCTAAGACTTTGTATACCTCGAGTTACGCCTCTCGGGAGTTAAGAGGTTCCATGCCAAAGGGAAACTCGCACCCGTTATGTTGGACCATTTAAGATTTTGAGCCGCAGAGGCGGTTGCTTATCACCGGAGTTGCCACAGTCGTTAACAGGAGTACATGATGTATTCCATGTGTCCCAGTTGAAGAAGTGTCTCCGAGTTCCTAAGGAACAGACAACGCTAGAGTTAATTGAGTTGCAAGAGGATTTGACTTATAAGGAGCATCCCGTGAGGATTCGGACACAAGGGATCGAGAGACCAGAAATAAGTCAACCCGTTTCAGAGAGTTCAAAGTGGAGTAACCATGAAGAAAGCGGCGACTTGGGAGCGAAGAGGATTTGAAGAAAGAGTTTCCAAACCTATTCCTTTAGTAAGCCCTGAATCTCGGGACGAGATTCTATTAAGGGGGAGGTTTGTAACACCCCAAAATTTTGCCTTTCTTAAATTCATGTGTGATTTGGCACTTTGGTGAATTTTGGAATTTTCTGGAATTTATTTGGATTTATTTGGAATTTATTTGAATTTATTCCATTTTGAAATAATTAAAGAATTTAATTTTGCAAATAAAATTTTGTTGGAAATATTTTATTTGAGTCCAAAATGTTCCAAAGTATTTTCCGTAATTTTTCTCGAATTTTTCTCGAGTCTTTTGCTATTTTTAATGAATTAAATGAATTATTGGAAATTATTTTAAATATTAAATCGCTGGAAATTCAACTCGGTCGAGCATCGTTCATCCGACCGAGCCCGAGTCGACTTCGAAGTTCGAGTCCGACCGAGCCACGTGACTCGACCGAACCAACTCCAAAACCTAATCGATCCCAACCGCTGGATCAAGATCCAACGGCCAGGATTTCCCGCATCGCTTTGGCCGAATCCGGCCGGATCCGATCGCGCCACGCGATCGCGGGCCGTTGATCGCTAACGCGGATGGCCGCGGCGTCGTCGTTTCCGCTCGCCGAGTCCGAAGCCGGACTTGCCCGGCCGCGCCGTGGGAAACTAGGTTTCCGTCTCGGGCACGAACGCCTAGGCTATTTAAAGCCCTGGTCACGCCCCGAGGTTGCCCTCATCCGTGCGCACCCGTGTCCCCGAGCCATCTCGCCTGAGCCGTCGCCGTTTGCCCGTACGAGCTCGCCGTAGTTGGAGGAGGTGACCGCCGCGGTTTGCGCCGTTTTCCGCCGTCGTCCGTCGTCTTCCGCCGAGAAGGAGCCCAGATCCGGAGTCCCCGCTTCGAGACGCACCCGAAGAGACCACCCACTTCGCCAGAGCGACCCCGAAGCGCCGTCGGGCTCGCTGCCGCTCTCCGTCTCTGGTGGCTGCAGCCCCGCCGCGTCGCCATCGCCCTCGCGAGCTCTGTGTGCCGTCCGATCTTGATCGTGCGGTTGAGGTGAGTTCACGTGTTTCCAAATCCGATTAGATCTGGACCGTTGGATCAAGATCCAACGGCCCACGATCGCCACGCGTCGTAGTAGTGTTATTATAGGATTAGATCTGGACCGTCCGATCTAGATCGAACGCCCACGATCATCGAGTAGTTTCAACGTGTTAACCCTGGATCTAATCGCGCCGTTGAATTTCAAATCAACGGCCGAGATTGCGCCACGCGGTCGGGAAGCCTCGACCGCCGCGGCCGGGCCGCCCACGCTGGCGTGCGTGTGACGCCGACACGCTGGGCCCGCGCGTGTCGAGGGCTCACCTATCAGCGATCACCGCGGACGTCACCCATGACGTCATCGCTGGTCCCACTGTCGCCACCGCGGCCGAGCCTCGCCGACGCCGATGACGCTCACCCGAGTGGTCCCACATGTCGGGCCTCACGTGGAGCTATGGACCGGTCCACGGTAGACCCGAGCCAAGCGTGGACCGAGTCCATGGACCGGCCGACGTCGACCAACCAATCGAGGCTGCCACGTGTCTAGGTGACGCAATAATTAATTTCGAAAAAGAAAATGATTTATTAATTCGAAATAATGATTTGATTTTGTTTCGAACTTCAAACGCTTATAACTTTTGCGTTTCAACTCCGATTTGAGTGATTCAAATTTCTAAATTTGTATAAAATTGAGATCTACCTAAATATGAATTTTATTTAATTTTTGGACTAAAGTTTTTCTCTGCAAAATTATTTAATTGATTATTTAAACTCTAAATAATCATAACTTTTGCGTTTTAACTCCAAATTTGACGATTCCAGTTTCTAAAAATTCATAAAATTATGTTCTCTCTGTTTATGGATTTTATTTGGATGTTTGGACACTTTTGCCTATTGTTTATTCGTGTATTTGCTATTTGCACGCTTTACGAGTAGACGTTGAAGTGCCTAAGGATTCAAGGAGAAGTATTGACTCAGGATCCAACTCAGGACCAAGAACAAGTACTTTTTGAAGGCAAGTTGTGCTTTGACCATGTTGATCCTATTTCGAAATCTATTTTGATTTAAACTATTGCATGCTAGTTCAATTAGAAAAATACTTTGATTAAACTTGGGGCTTAGATAAATGCCAATTTGCTGTATGACACCTTGATTATTTAAGTATGTGCCATGATCCCTTGTCACCCTAGTTGTGGATTACTAGTTGGACATTATTAAATTGCCAACGTGGGTTTTAGACCGTTGTAGTAAACTGCTTAGACCTGCTACGTGCTCATGACATGATTTTGGACAATCAAATGTTAATATTGACTTAATGATATATTGAACCTGTTTTGGAAAAGTATCATGTGATGTTGATGGCACGTGGTGCATGGTAATCAACTGGGGTTTGATAAACAGTTTTCAACCGGGGCATGTGGCAAGAGTAATCAGGTGGGCCAGTTGTGGCATTGCGAGTGTTGATTTGGTTCTTCGGGTAGTCTTGCCCTGGTCACCCTAAGGACTTAACCTTGCAAGCCTTTGAACTGGGTCTAACGTGCAACCACATGTCCAGAATGGGACGGACCTAGTTGACTAAGTTGCTAATAACGTACCTGTGGGACCTCAGGAGGTCAACTACACCCTTTGTGTAAGTTGTACGGGGGAGCGTACTGGGGCTGAGGCCAGGTACCCATCTAACGGTTGATTGGCCTAGACTTCGCCTTAGCTAAGGGAAGGGTTAGTGCGCAATAACCGGGGAGGACCACTTGTATTGTTAGAAGTTTCCGAAAGACTTTGTTACGGGAACTCGCCTTTGTGGTGTTTGACTGTATCTTGTGGGTAAAGTGCATAACCTCTGCAGAGTTTAGAATCTATTCGAATAGCCGTGTCCGCGGTATTGGACATCGCTCGGGAATTACAGTCAAGGGTTAGATTTTCTCAAAAATAACTTTGGTTTGAAAGGTTGGGCTGGATTAATAATGAAGATGGTGGAAATGTGGATTAGGATGGGAAAGATGTTTATTAAATTCCTTGAAAAGTTATCTATGCTATACCTGCTTTTACTGCTTTCGAATCTACTTATGTTACTTGTCAAATGCTGTTTACTGCAAATATACCTTGAGCTATTCCTTTGTACCAAGCCATGCATATAGTATATTAGCTCGCATTCTGTGCATGACTTGCTGAGTACCAAGTACTCACCCTTGCCACAATACAACACCAGTTGAAGAGGAGACTGCACAAGCTTTGGAGGAGGAGCTCCAGGAGGATTCGTCTACTTAGGGAAGCGAGCCCAGTCAGTTGCCTGTGGTATACTGGATGGCGCCACGAAGTTATTTGATTTTCCGCTGCTATTATTTTTCTCTGAATAAGTTTCGCCTTGCGAGGCATATATTTGTAACTTGACCATAAGGTCGAGTAACCAGTTTGACTATTTAAATAAAGTACTTATTTAGTATCGAGTGGTATGATTGTGATATTTACCGATGTTAAGACTGTGTGCACTAGCGTGATTCCTGGACTAGTGCTGAATACACAGAGGGTCCGGATTTGCAAATTCGGGGTCCCGACATGCCGCCAAGCTTTATGACACCATGAGGGTCCGATCTATGACTTTCCTACACGCGGCAAAGCCAGAGAAGCTTATAGCTAACCCAAATCCACAAGAAACGACGCCAAACCCAAGAACCCTTAGCCAACCCTAACCCACCCTTGGATGGGCATTACCACTACCCGATCTACCACACTAGTACCCAAACCCGCCAAATAAATCCCCAAATCCAAACCTAGAATCACCACACCTCAAAACCCTAGAACTCCGAAGTCCATCCCCAACTCTCAACTCCAAACCTAAGCTCTAAACCCACCATGGATGGCCTTAGAACCCAAGAAACCCACGAGCCAACCCCCAAGAGAAAGACCTACCTCCAAGAAAGATGGGGGTGAAGCAATGCCGGGTGGAGGAAGGAGGATGCCGGCTTGAGGATGAGCTAGAGGACACCGGGGAGGAGCCACGGAGGGTCACCGGCCTGCGGGAGCTCTCCGGAGTGGAGCTAGGGGCGGAGGGGTCACCGGAGTAGAGGAGAGCAAATGGGTGGGAGTAGAAATGAGACATGGGCAAAGGAAACGGGCATTTATGTGCTCACCCCGACGAGTCCGGACAGTCCGGACAACTAACCCGGAGACTCCGAGTTGGGGTGTTCGGTGGTCAACCCGGATACTCTGGACATTTAGTCCGGACACTCCGGGTTGGAGTGCTCGGTCAGCCCACATCCGGATACTCCGAACATTCCGGGTTGGATCCGGACACTCCGGATATTAAATCCGGATACTCCAGATGTCCTAGAATTTTTGAAACTTGGGGCCCTGACACTAACCCGTAGTATCCGGGTTGATCCTCTCGGCTACTCGAATGCTAACTAACCCGGAGTATCCGAGTTATATATCCGGAGTGTCCGGGTACACCAGACTATCCGGGTTAAATACCTGGAGTATCCGGTTGGGTCTCTCTGTTACTTTTTCTGGTTTCACTGGACACGTCCGGAGTGTCCGAATGAAAGTCCGGACTATCCGGATTATCCCCGGAGTATCCGGGTTAAATCCCCGGAGTGTCCGGGTTGACTGTTATGTCCGAAAATAGGAATTGGACAATGGGCTCCTACACTTTAAGGGAATGCACTTGGGTGAAACCTTACCACTGCTAGGGTGCCCTTGCACTCGGTGGAAGGTTAGTCCGATGAAGAGATCAAGAATGACGTGAAGATGGTGATTTTCGTCATTTCTCCCGGTATCAACTCCTCCTCCTAGCTCTCGGAGATGACCCTTCTCCTCCTAGTGCTTGCAATGGCCTTTCCTTATCCTCCTCAAGCTAGCAATACAACATGCACGAGCCGATCCTCAACTTGGAGATGGTTTTCATGGGGAGAAATAGAAGGAGCTCAATGTTGCCAAAAGTTTAGGAATGGATGGATGAAGAATGGATTAGAACTCACCCAATACTTGGGGCATCAACAATCCATTTGGATGGATTTGAAGCCCTTGATCTTAGCTTCAAGTTGGTATAACATGCACAAGCTCAATCCCAAAATGTGGGTGGATTTGAGGGGGTGAAATGGAGATGGAGTGGGTGCTCTTGCTCTTCTCCCCTTGAGCAGAATTTTTAGAGTGGAGGGAGCAAATGAGGTGAGTGGGAGGAGAAAAAGAGGTGAAAAATCCTTATATATGGTTGCCAACTTTCCCTCTTACATGTGGGCCAAGGTCCCACATGTCATAGAGTGGGTAGAGGTGAATAAAGTGAGAGAAGACATGATGGTTGTGCAGAATTTTTATCCTCTCACTTAATACTGGGGTCCGTATGTCATAGACTAAGGTGGAATTGAGGCATGGTGCAATAAGTAGCAATTTTTAGGTTTCAAGGACATTATAAATTCATATTCATCTAACTAAAATGATGCTACATTTGTATGACCCTAATTAAGTGTTAATTGTGCCACTAATATGAATGATATGAGCATGCCTTGCACAATGTGACTAGTAATTAAATTTGGGGCTGTTACAGCGGCGCGCGGCAAGGAGAAGGGAGCGGAGGGAGAGGGGGAGGCACGAGGATGAGAGGGGGGTCGGGGGGGTTTATAGGAGGGGGGAGGCGCGGCGCGGCGCGGCGGTCGAACGTCATGTGATTTTCGCGCTGTTGGCTTGCAAAGAGCGGTGGCGGTTGCGGGGCTGGTGGCGGTGCGCGCGGAGGGCGGAGGCGGCCGTTGGTGGCGGTGGCGGGAGGACGAGGAGTAGGGCATCACAAACCTACCCACCTTAAAAAGAATCTCGACCCCGAGATTCAGACTGGCTAGCAAAAGAGTTGAGGATACTTGGACTTTAGCTCCTCTTCTTTTTCCCAAGTAGCTTCCTTCTCTGAGTGATGACTCCACTGAATTTTGCAGAATCGAATGGCTTTTCTCCTCATGACATGCTCTGCAGTCTCCAGAATCTTAATTGGATGTTCTTTATAAGTCAAATCTTTCTCGACATCAATGTCATCCAACTGTGCTTGCTCAGCGGGAACTCGAAGACATTTCTTCAACTGCGACACATGAAACACATCATGCACTCCTGCTAGAGCTAGAGGTAAACTCAGCTGATAAGCAACTTCTCCTTTCCTGGACAGTGTGGGATACGGGCCCACATACCGTGGTGCGAGCTTTCCTTTATCCCCAAAATGTTTCACACCTCTAAGGGGAGTGACTCTGAGATACACATGATCTCCTGGCTCAAAATCTAGTTCTCTTCGGCGATTGTCCGCATAGCTTTTCTGCCTAGATTGAACTATCTTGAGTCTATCCTGTATAAGCTTGACTTTCTCTTCTGCCTCATTTAGAATACTTGGACCGAACAACTGTCGCTCTCCAACTTAATCCCACAAGAGTGGAGTTCTACATTTCCTTCCATACAATGCTTCAAATGGTGACATCTTCAAGCTGGCTTGATAACTATTATTATATGAAAACTCAGCGAATGGAAGAAACTTGTCCCAACTGGCATGATAGTCCAACGCACAAGCGCGCAACATATCTTGCAATATCTGGTTCACACGCTCGGTTTGTCCATCTGTCTGAGGATGGTAAGCCGTACTGAAATTCAGTCGGGTTCCCATGGCTTCATGTAAACTTTTCTAGAAGCGTGAGGTAAACTTACTACCTTGATCTGAGACTATCTTCTTGGGAATTCCATGTAAACACACAATCTTGGTTATATAAAGTTCTGCCAGTTTATTTCCACCATATCTTGTATTCACCGGTATAAAGTGTGGCTGCCTTGGTAAGTCGGTCCACTGTTTGGGTTTTAGGGAGTCTAGTGATGAAATCCATTCCAATTTCTTCCCATTTCCACTCTGGGACTGACAATGGCTGTAACAAGCCTGCTGGTCTCTGATGTTCTGCTTTAACCCTCTGACAGACATCACAGCGAGCAATGTACTCTGCAATTTCTCTCTTCATGCTAACCCACCCGTACTTTTCCTTCAAAACTTGATACATTTTTGTACTGCTGGGATGAATAGAGAATGGTGACTCATGTGCTTCCTGAAGAAGTACCTCCTTTATATCTTTATGGTCCAGCACACAACCTATTCTCGAACCATATAACACCTTGTTCATCTTCTGAAAATCCTGGGGATTTTCCTCTTCTCATATTCTTTTTAATCTCTTGGATATCCACATCCTCTTTTTAAGCTTCTCTGATCTGATCTCTAAGTGTGGGTTGCACCTGAAGTGCATTTACCGATCCGTGAGTGACAATCTCCACATTCAACCTCTTCATTTCCTGACACAACTCAGGTAAACCTTCTCTAGCACTGATCATGTTGACATGGCTTTTTCGGCTCAATGCATCGGCTACCACATTGGCTTTCCCTGGATGATAGTGGATACCAATGTCGTAATCCTTTATCAGCTCTAGCCATCTTCTTTGCCTCAAGTTGAGTTCGGTCTGAGTGAATATATACTTCAGTCTCTTATGATCCGTGTATGTTTCGCAACGATTACCGATGAGGTAATGTCGTCAAATCTTCAAAGCATGCACAATCGCAGCTAGCTCTAAGTCATCAGTAGGATAATTGCTCTCATGAGGTTTTAGTTGCCGTGATGCATATGCTACCACTTTTCCTTCTTGCATCAGCACACAACCCAAACCTTGCCGTGAGGCATCACAGTAAATCACATAATCCTTGTGAATATCTGGTAGAACTAAGACTGGTGCTGAGATAAGTCTTTTCTTTAGCTCTACAAAGCTTTTCTCACATGATTTTGTCCATTCAAAATTCTTTTCCTTCTTCAAGAGTTGAGTCATTTGACGTGCAAGCTTGGAGAAACTTTCTATAAACCTCCAGTAATATCCAGCTAATCCCAGAAAACTTCTAACTTCAGAGACAGACTTGGGCTGCTCCTAACCCATGACTACTTATAACATCCGCATTTTGTAATTAAGCTTAATTAGGCTATTTAAGTGTGGATTAGTGCTCTGTAAAATTTTCGAATTTTATCTTGAAGTTAATTGCCTTTGCATCCTGTTTTGCTATTTTGTTCGATCGATTTTCCCGATCGGAGCTCTTGAATGTGTTTCTGGGTGAAATCTATAATCGTGTATCATAGAACCCGAACCTAAGTTACTAAACTTTTGTTAGGATCCTCTGAACCTATTTTAAAGGCCCTCTAGATGTTCGAACTAGAGCCGTTGCAAAAACCGTAGATTTCTAGAGTTTTTAGCTGCCGGGCGGTAGTACTGCTAGCTGATCATGCTCAGCGTACTATCGCCGAAGCGGCAAGATCGCCGCTTCGGGCGGTACTACCAGCCGTAACGACCGGTTTTATCCTGTGCTCGTGTTTATCTCTATGCCTCGGTTTGCGTGCACATCCTCAGCACTTAAGAGCTGGGGTGGAAGCCCTCTCTTCCCTCTCCTCCCTCATTTCTTCCCTTCCCCTCTCTCTCTTGCTCTTCCTCTCCTCTCCTTCCTTCCCTTTTGAGCTCCCACTCCCTCACGCACGAGCTGGCCGGAGTGAAGCTAGAGGAGGCCAAGTAGGAGCTGGAGGAAGAGTGAAGGAGCATCTCCAAGCAGTCAAGGAGCTTCGCAGGAGGTAGGGTTTTGAGTTGAGCTAAAACCCTAGGTGAAGATGCAAACCCTAGCTCATCCATGATGTTCTTCTCTTCTTTCCTTTTTGTTGGACCCTAGAAACCGTAGTTCTTGTCACATAACATTGTTTTTCCGAGTAGTTAAACCTAGGTCAAGGTTAGAAGGATCTTTTCGCGTCATCGAGTGGTTTCAAAAACCCTGATCTACGTTTCGTTGGACTCATTCGCCGCAAAACATCATTTCTCAAATTTCTGGAATCTTTCCTCTGGAAACCCTAACTCCGAGAAGTCGGGAAAATGACTCACGAATATGTTCTCCAGGCCTCGAAGGTCGACTCTTGTGGAAGAATCGATTTTGAACTCGATTCAGGTCGAGAATCGAATTCAGGAGTAAACCCGGGTTTTGGAGTCTTAGAGTCTTGAACGTCGTGCTTAGTTGGTCCTAGTCGATATTCCGATCATATAGAGTTTTAGTACACCGTCGGAACTAATGTGCGGGTCGCAAATCCGCTATTCAGGTAGATTTGCGAAAGTTGCACTTTGGGCATTCGGAGCGATTTCATATTCCGAAGTCCCAAAGCTCACAAGTCTAACGCGTATAAGTCCCTATTGTCGTAGTGAACCCGTTGTCGCGAAATAACTCGAGTTTCGACACCTTTTTAGTCGAAATCCGTTTTCGCGTCAATATCGGGAGTAAAAAGGTCAAAAAATGAGATTTCGAGCAAATGAGCTCGAAACTTGACGAAACCTGCGTGAATAGGTCCCATGGGTCCCCAGGAACCTATCCATGCATGTACGTCGAAGTTCCGAATTCAACCGCGCGAAATCTCACTTTTTGGAAAAGTTTTCTCGAGGAGACCAGCACTTCCGCAGGGTTTAGAGTGGTACTGCCGGAGGGGCCAGTACTACCAGGGTTTATTCACCAGTAGTTAAAAACCAGAAAGCATCCTTTTTCTTCTCTGGTGACCGGCACTACTGGGCCTAACGGCTGGTACTGTCGCTCATGCGGTACTACCGGGGTCTATGGGCCAGTAGTTATCTTCCAGAGAGACACCCAATTCGGTTCCAAGCGAGCGGCGCTACCGGGCAACCCAGCCGGTACTGCCGGTCAGAGAGCGGCACTACCGCCCTTATAACACCGGGGATTTTCTTCCGAGTTGAGTTTTGGTTCTTCATTCCTGATTCTTATTGATGTTTAATCGCTTCCTTGCTGGTTTTGAGAGTTGAGATGGTCTTGTCTCTTTTCATGTAGACGTAGACCCATCGAACATCGCCGATGATCCCGACTACGTCCCGGAGACTAATTTTACCGAAGAGCAAACAGGCAAGCACCTCCTTTGACTATTTTGATCCCATAATTGCAAATGCTATTTTTAGTTGCCAAAACTATTATGCATGCGTGTATGTTCAGTAAAGATGCTATTTGTGGGAAAGCATGGTAGTTAAAACCGAATTGGTGGATTCCCTTAATCTTAATTGAACTGCGAATCTTGTTAAAACTTAGGCCAAAAACCTAGACATATAGATGAATGTCTAATGGGAAATAATGAATAGTATTCGCATAAGCTTAGTCATGCTGTAGAATATATTGTATGTTCTTACGACACAATCAACTGCAGTCTTCTTAGAATTGATCGGTTTGGTTGGATTGAGTTTTGGATTGGAAGGTTGGTTAATAGCTTTGGAGATTTGGATCTGGTTTATATTGGTTTGGTGTGGTTGGAAAATGGAAAAGGAGTGTTTAGACCAGGCGAGATGTACGGGGTTTTGTAATTTGGGAATTTGGTTCGGTTTTGTTCGGTTGGTTGGGATGGTGTTTGGTTATGGATTCGATGGCAAGCCTGAGGCTTGGTTTTGTTTGGTTCCTTGCTTTGGGGAGGTATGGGCCAGTAAAACTAGTGGGAGCCCGTAGGGACCACTAGTGGACATCCTCTATGGCCGTAGCAAGTGGGATAGGACGATCTCGCCTGAGTCACCCTAAGGACTAAACTTGATACTATTACTGGGTCTTACAATACAACCACATGTGCTAGTATGGGATAGCCTTGACCTAGTACATTGGAAAGGATTTGGGTCTTGGATCATTAGGCGGTGGGAGAGTTGGACACGCCTGCCGTGTCGGTGAGTTCTAGGGATTCCCTCGTCGAGGCATCGAGGGGGAATTTGCCAAATACAACAGTAATGCCTGCTACGGGGAGGTATGGGCTAGTAAATCTAGTGGGAGCCCATAGGGACCACTAGTGAACATCCTCTGTGGCCGTAGCTAGGGATGCACATTACCGGGCTAGTGCAAGGTTTAAATCCTAGCCTATCGAAAGGTTTCGTCACGGTCTAGCAAAATGGGTACGTTGCGTATCACGTGGCATGGTTGACATGATTGCTAGAGCGTGTCATGTGGGTAAAGTGTACAAACTCTTCAGAGATAACTAAACAATCGATTAGCCGTGCTCACGGTCACAAGCAACTTGGGAAGTACTGTCAAGTATAGAATTTTTGGTGTCGGTTCTGTTGGGTTTTGGGAAAATGGTCGGGTTTGGATTGGTTCGGTGTGGTGTGAGTCTGGTTATTTGGAAATGGTTGGGTATGGTGTATGGTTCCTGGTTGTGGATTAGGGAGTATGGTATGGTCTGGTTGAAGTGGGAAAAGGTTTAGACGGGTGTTGGTTTTGGTTAAAAGGTTGAATATTGATACTTGCTTTGAAATGTTTTCAACAAACTCTTTTACAACTGCCGATGTTGAATCTGTTATCATATTACAAATAAAACCTGCCTTGTGCTCAAAAAGACTTAGTGTAGAAACCTGATTGTCCTTGTCATAACTTGCATTTCTATATATACAAATTGCATACACTAAAGTCTTGCGAGTACATACGTGTACTCACCGTTTGCTCTAACGGATTTTGGTCAGAGGAAGATGGAGCAGGTAAAAACGAAGATATGCTGGATGAGTCGCAGTACGTTGAAGATGCTAACGATTCTGCTGAGGGTTAGCTGGGTTCCTTCCAGCCAGTTGCCTGCAAGTGGAAGGCACACTGCGCATTTTCTTTTGGACTTCCGCTGATGTTCATCGGTTCTTTTGGACTTGTTTCGGCTGCGAGGCCATACTTGTAATTATGGAATGGTGTAATAACTTTACCCTTCGTATGTAATATATTTGCTTTTGTGTGGATATGAACCGTCTTGTATGACAACGTGTGGGTACTGGACTACTGATCCAGGGAACCACTACTATTCACATAGTTGCAGGAAGCTCGAGTTGGGATCAATCGGTTGTCACATACACTTGCCTCAAGTATTGCCGACCAATTGGCCTCAATTCAGGTACGGTTTGTGACTAGTAATCGGATTACTAACGGGTTGCGTTAATTCCAGTTCGACGCAACAGTGAGAGTACCCAAGTTACTGTTACAAAGACCGGAATCCTCACGACAGACGTGGTATCTGAGCTATGCAAAAGCTGAAAGGATGTTTCTGATAGCTAACCGATAGGAATAGGAATGTGTTCCCCTAGAATGTTATTTTAATACTAAGTCTTAATTGTGAAATGGTAGAATGCTATTCTTTCCCCTCTATATCCTCTTCTCTGTTTTGAACTCTCAAAATGAATTTCGTCTTACCTCAGCCTTCAACTTTTATGTTTTGGGTAAGAGTGAGGAGAAAAAGTCAGGGACTATTCTAGTTTCCTTCCCTTAGTCAAATTCTAAAAATTTTAGTGTTGGGGAGTCTTACCTAAATCAAAACTTTGAGTTAGGTATTAGGTAGTGGAAAGGCCAAGGCTTTTGGCTGTGGTTTCTTAGTTGATTTAGTTGTTTGTTGTATTTCCCTCTACCTATTTTGGTTCCTGTCCATTTAAGGTCTTTGCTAACTTGCTTCTTTTCTTAACCTTAGATGTCGGGACGCTGGGAGCCTCGTTATTTCACGCGTGCGATCCTGGAGGGCTCTGTTCAGGAAACCCTTTGGGAGATGATGTGCCGTGCGGGCTTCAACGAGCCGCCAGAGTTTATGATCTCGAGCGCTGGACTTAGCCCAGCATCCTCTCTCTATGTGGCGGAGGTCACCATCCGTGGTTGCCACAATGGGGAGTAGATTCGCCTCTACCATGGCACGGCTCCGAGTCCTCTCGCAGCATTGCTTGATGGGGCATACATGGCGATCCTTCGACTTCATTTTGACCTTCTAGAGATGTCTCAGCTGTTCCCTAGCTGTCCCTCACATGAGCCGGATGGCCAGGCGAACCTCTATGCTTCGATGAACCCTTTGATGGATCTTGTGGAGGCTTGGCAGATCGGGTATGTGAGAGCCATTGATCGGTACCTGCTTCACATGCGAGATGAGCTGTTGCTAGCTCGTCGCCGCATTTCAGAGCTGGAGAGCCATATGGCACCGTTTGTGAACCATGGATTCTTCACCACCGAGATGATCTACGGGGAGCATGATGACCTTGAGCCGGCAGAGGAGCTTCCTCGCCGTTATGGATCCTACCGTCGGGTCTCCCGCAATGCCAGGATGTTCGTGCGAGGCAGCAGCCGCCGTCGTGTCTCAGCCGTGCGCCCTGGAGCTTTGTTGAGTGCAGCGTCGGGCCGTAATCTCATCTTTGGTGGTCGCGAATACGAGCTGATGTACCCAGTGGAGACGTCTACTCCTTCTACAGCACCAGGCACATCCGATGCCCCTGCCGAGAACGGTGGTGATGTGTAGATCTAGATCTTATGAGTCCTCTGTGTAATGGGTAGTACTGAAGCTCGCTTTTGTCATAGATACGAGCTGGCTGGTGATGTACTTTTGTTGTACAGAGGTTTGTGGGAACTTGCGTTAGTGGGAGGATGATGTATTATAAGACCTCTGTAGCGCGAAAAGATGTGCTTTGTCATCGTCCGTAAATTTATCGCAGATGCAATCCTTTCGCTGCAATGCATGCTTGATAATCTTATGTTGTCGCGAATCTTGATGAATGCTTATGTACCCCGCAGTGACCCTGTTGTGTCATCTCATTTCTCGAATTGCACCTGTTATTCACGTAGTTGGACCTTTGTGTTAAACAGGATGCCGATGAGGCGGCCAGTCCGTGCGATTATGGCCGAGGGTGCGGCCCGGAATGAGCCGAATCTGGCTGCAGCGGAACCGAACCCCTCGCAGCATGATCCCCCGCCACCGGGATCTCATAGCCATATATCACGGCATTCTAATGAGCCAGTGTCAGCATCACATGGTCATCAGGAAGCACAGAACGAGGAGTTGCCTCCTCCTCCGTCGATGGCTCAAGTATTGGTGATGCAGACTCGTTTGCTCGAGCGATTAGTGCAAAATTCGGAGAATCTGGGTGCTGCTGCTTATGGCGGTGTGGCAGCGATGCAACACTAGACTCGACTGGCGGAGTTCCAATGAACTCGCCCACCGAAGTTTTCATCAGCGACTGATCCCTTGGACGCTGATGATTGGCTCCGCGATGTCGAATGCAAACTTGAGCTTGCGAGATGCACGGGTGATGAGAAAGTCCAGTATGCTGCGTATTACCTTCAAGGAGCAGCATCAGCATGGTGGGACAGTTTTAAGGCCATTCGACCCGCCGGACGGATGATTACTTGGACGGATTTCAAATAGGCCTTCCGTGCAGTGCACATTCCCTCTAGTTTGATGGAGATTAAGAAGAGGGAATTCTATAATATGAAGCAAGGATCCATGTCTGTCATGGATTATCTGCACAAGTTTAATTACTTGACTCGTTATGTCATCGACGAGATCCCGAGCGAGGCCCGGAAGATTGCCTTGTTCCGGGAGCACTTGAATGAAGAAGTTAAGCACTCGCTCGCAGCTCTTGATTTCCCAAATCTTCAAGAGTTGGTGGATAAGGTGATCCGAGTGCAAGACAGCGCTAAGGCCGTTGTAGACAGCCGGAAGTGGAAGTGGCTGGCCCAAAAAGCTGCGGCGCGGGCCCATCAAGGTCTCGCCCGGGGAAAGCTGTTAGTGTCCAGTCAGTCGCTTCGCCATCGCCAAGACCCCAACGACCTGTTCCTCATGCCCCTCAACCTGCGGTTCAATCCTATAACCGCGGTGGGCAGATGCAAGGAGGACAGCAAAGGACGACGCCACTTTCATGCTTTGCATGCGGACAGTTTGGCCAATTTGCCAATGTTTGCCCACATCGTCGACCCCTGCCGACTCGTCCTACAGCTCAAAGCGCTCTAGGTCGTCCCCAAGCTTCTGCAACCGGACGTGGTAGTCATCAGGCTGGCCGGTCAGGTTCTCGTCCTGTGCAGAACCCTGGTCAGGGCCATCTTAACCTGGTGACAGCCAAGGAAGCGAGTAATGCACCAGACGTGGTCCTCGGTACGTTTCTTGTGCATTCATCTCCCACTGTGGTTCTGTTTGATTCGGGAGCCTCTCATTCTTTTGTATCTTCGAGGTTCGTTAAGAATCAAGGGATTAAGACTAGTCTGCTAGGCAATTATATGTTGGTTCATTCTCCTGGCTCAGTTCTTCGAGCTCAGTGTATTTGCCTAGGAGTCCCAATCAAAATTGAAGGAGTGAAGTTTAGTGGAGATCTGATTCATATTGACACACCTGGACTCGATGTAATCCTAGGAATGGATTGGCTATCCAAGAACTAATGACGCATTGATTGCGCCAATCGTTCCATTTTCTTGGTGAATCCAGATGGTATTCATGTTTATTTCGACTCCCGTTAGTTGACTATGCAGAAACCCTGTCTTCATTCCCTTTCTATTCCTGAGATGGGACAAGTACCGGTAGTCTGTGTGATGCCTTAGAGCGTCAGAGCGATTCTAGGGTTCCTTTTCCTGGTTTTGTTTCGGGAGAGGAATGAAGGATTTGTCGGGGGATGAAATAATTGAAGTTTATCAGGCGTATTAATATTAAATTTGGAGTTGTCGGGCTAGAAACAGTGGGCCGAGGAAAACCTGGGCCTAGGCTGCGAATCCCCTCCCCACCTCTCTCTCTTTTCCCCTAGTGGGCCGGCCCACCATATAAAAGGGGTGTCACCCCCCAAAAGCCCTAGGGTGCCCCCCTTCCTCCCCTAGCAGCCACACCACCCCTCCTCTTCCTCCCCTTGCGTGGTGGCTCAAGATCCACCGCGAAACGCGAAGGACCAAGCGAGAAGAGGATCCGTGGAGGCGTGGAGGACGAGCAGATTTCCGTTTCGGGAATCGTCGCGCGTTTTTCATGGGTTCTCAAGGGAGAACTCAATGTAAAATTCCCAATCTTTTACCCCTGTTCTACCTATGGATTAGGAGTGTATTAGATCTGGTGGTGAGTGATTTTGATGGATCTTGATGGGGGAGAAGGGTAGATGTTCACGTGGTGCTGTTTTTGGAAGGGGAGATTGTGCAGCGCGGATTGTTTTGCGTTTTACGTGGCATAGAGGATTTTTAATGCAAAAACCTATAACTAGAAAGTTGTAGATAACGTTGAGATCTAGCTTCTGTAATTTTTTCAGAATTTTTGGGGCGTGGGTCTGAGAGTTATCGCTGTTGCAAGATGACGGACAGAATCTGGAAACAGATTTTGTCCACTGTGTTGGACGTTTGTTTAGGCATTTTTAACAGTGGAATTGAAATTTGTGATCTTCATGAAAGTTGTAGATCTCGTCAATATCTAGCTACTTTAATTGTTTTGTATTTTTATGATCTGTATAAAAAAAGATACGAAATTGTGAAGAGAGGGTGCTGCTGTTTGACCCGGACAGATTGGGGGTTTTTGGCGCTTAAGAAGGGAACGGGGATTAGGAAGCGTGTGTTCGAGTTGTGTGATCATTTGTGATGTCTTATGTACTGAAATAATACTTGTACAGGTGGTGCCCCTTCTGGACGCAACTAGGTTCGTCATCCACGTTGGTAAAGGCAAGTGGAAGTAGCGGTCTTGCTAAACTATAACTCGCTATTTGTTTCGTCTTCAATATAAACCTTAATTGCAGCACACCTACATGGTTTAACTAATTGTTTATGAGATTACAATATCCTATCCTGCATTGTGATGTGGTTGTTTGGCTTTTGAATCATGAGTAAGAATGAAGAAAGATGTTGTTTGCAAGATGAATTTTGGAGATATTCTATCTCAATGATGTTCGCATTCTATCCATGTTATTTGATGGTATGCAAGCATGTGAATTCAGAGTGGGAAGTTATGAATGTATTTATGCATGAAGCATTAACTGCATAATCATGCATTGGAAGTTTGTCGACGCCCTTGGCGCGCGACCGTCAGATACAACACCGTGTGTTCCTGAGAAAGGGCACGGTGAGGAGGATCATGGCATAAGCATATGCACAATCATATGCATTTTACTGAGGTTGTGTGGACTCTATAATGTGGTATTGGACATGAGGAATTTGGTATGCTAGTTTTACTGTGGCTGTGTTATTCGTTAGAAGTTGTTCCGCTTGCTGAGATTACCCAATCTCACCCCTTGTTATTTTGTTGTTTTCAGGTAGTTCTCGCGAGTCGTAAGCTTGAAGGGTGGGCTTAGTAGCACAATCAACCCTCCGGGGTCATCACGAATCACATGGACTAGTGCATTTAATAATTCATTAGCTTGCTGAAATTTTATTAATCATAGACCTGTTGATGTCCTCTTTGGAGCTGTTTTACGTTTATGTTTGTTTTCTGGTTGATTTAGACTTATTATCTCTAGTATTGATGCTTTTATGTTATTTCTGTTTATAATGGTTATTATCAATCTTGTTGTCGCTTTCGTTTTGTCCTAATTTTAGGAGAGATGCTGTCGAATTTTTCTTGTACGACAGTTTAGATTTGTAGGGTGTTACAGTTGGTATCAGAGCGGGCTGTAGGTCCTTGGAATGTCTATTTTTAGTGTCATACTATAGGATACAACTAAAATGTGATGTGGAATAACTTAGAAACATGGCCTAGGTTTTAACTAAAATTTTGTCATAGGATAGCAACATTAAAACTTGTGTAAGTGGAATCACTAATTTAAAATTTGACACACATGGATGCACAAAGAGGAAAGGGTATGGGTATCGTTGCCTTATGCTTAAAGGTTGAATTTAAGCTTTGTTGTTGAATGCTACTTTTGATGATGTATAATGCTATATTTATGATAGATTTGATTGAGTTGCTTCATTTGTGATAAAGTGTGGTTGTGGTGCCGAAGGGTTTCGGTCACCTTTTGTTTGTAGTGAGGCTGTGGTTTGACGGTGTGGCCGGGTAGAGTCACCACCGAAGAACTATTATACCCTCAGTAGGGAAAGAGTACTTATCCGTGTCTGTCGTAGATCGGGTAGTGACTAGAGTCAAATAGAAGAGGTTGGTGATGGATTCCTTGGGATGTTCTTTACCGTGCTGACGGTCAGTTTTGGTTGGTTTTCGGGTATGTGGTTGGTTCAAACCGAGGAAAATGCTTAGTTTTGAGCACTCGCTGATTTTTCCTTTTGGCGGTTTGTGGTTTTGTCTCCTTTGAGTGAAGACACGTAAGAAGAGTTCTACGTTATGCTGCCTTTTGGTCACAATTTTGCTTTGGCACCTGATTTATTGTGATGGACTGTCGTTGGGAGGAAATTTACGTGGTTGTTGTTTCCGATTTTTTTTTAAAAAGAAGGGGTTGGAGTTTCTCCTGTTGCAGATCAAGCTGGATGGAGCTAAGTTTGAATCTTTATCGGAAAATTTTAGTTGGACATTTGGTCTTCCCTTTTGCATCCGTCTTCCTTTGTGGAAAGTGTAGGTTTTGGATTTCTTGAAGAGTTTTGGCTACTATGATTGGACATTTGAGGGTCGAGCTCTCTTGCATTTCTGTTTGGAATTTGCTTTTCTTCCTTGCCTAAAAGAAGAAATTTTTATCTGTTTGTTCTTGATCTAGAACTGTGTTTGTTTTTAATGTTTGGGATTGCTCTCCTGTTTGTCAAGGGTAGGTGACCCATGACGGTGTTTAGAAATTTTATGTCTGTGTTACGTAGTATGTAACAATGTGGTTTATGGAATGATGTACTTCTATGTTAATTTGTGAGTTGAATCAATTAAAATGCAATTGTTATCTTTAGCTTGAGATTAAATAAACTTCTAGTATTGTAGATTGCTCTATAGCGATAATGATTGAATGTGTTAATGTGCATGCTTAGGATTTATTGCATTATTTTAATGTGCCCTTGACCATGGACAATGTTTAAAGCTTTAAATCTTGATGCGTAGTTAGAACATTACGATGATGTAAACTACTGTGAAGGTAATAGAAAATTAGTGGGTTATTTAGAGACATTTCAATATAAGGTCGGTAGAACAATTTAATTGTAATGGTGGACTACCGATATTGTTAAAGAAACCATCTTTGGTTGTTTAAAGATGTTCTAATTTAATCGTGTTGGCTAGTGACTTTAACTTGGAAATTGATTAGAGTTGATATTTATGACGTTGCAAACTATTAGTAGATTCGGAAGTATGCGATATGCTCCAATAATGCTAGTATCGATATCAATTGGGAAGACATAAGTTTTTGCCATTGCCGTAAGAGCTTTGTGATGATTTCACCTATTCAGTTCACTTAAAAAAGGTCGAGTATGTCTTGGAGTGGCAATTTTGCTATAACCCGTGTATAGGGTAGCTAAAAAAAATTTTAAAAAAAATTTAAATTTAATTTAGCGTTATTGTTATAAGAGCTTTGGATGGCTTAAATTATTCAATCTATTTTACATAGTTGGAGTATGTTGTGTAGTGACAGTTTGTCATAGCCTATGGATAGGGTAACTAAAAGCAATGTTGTTGTTTTACAATTATGCCAATTATTGATATTGATGACTTAGTAGTGGTGGTAACTGATTAGATTAATTGTTGAAAACCTTTGTTAAAATGGTGGAAATTGTAACATGTTGTGATGGAGTGAACCAGGGATAGTTAGCATGACGCGTGATTTTGTCCTTAATAAATGTATGTTTTAAACTTCTATTTATGATTGGTGCCTTGTTGAGATAATATTTACTTGTTGAGTCATCTTTTAGGTGAATAAATTTCCATTGTCGAGATGTTGACGCGTATGTGGTATGGAATTTATAGGTTCATCATGCCGAAAGACTTGTTGAAGCAATCGCTTTCAAATTTAGAATATGATGATATAGGTTAGGCTGCTCCGTGGGGATCTTGATGAGGTAGTGTTGGTTGGATGTGTTTTTGATAAGCACCGTGAACTTTATTTATAATTGTGGAAAAGGTAATAAGAGTAAGAATTTGTTGTGTAGTTGTTGTTAAATCCTGATGGGCCTTCTCAATGAGTAAATAGGGAATATTGAAATCTAAATGGTAAGGGTAGTGGAATGCTATAGATGGCGGGAGTTATGCTGAACTTATGTTTAAAAATTCATATGGATTGGTTTGTTTGTTTGATATTTGGGTTGAATACTTTTGGTCAAAGTATTCTTTGTCTTTGTGTTTGAGTTTCCCTAAACTTAGAATGATTATGCCAAATGTGGGTTAATTTCGAGGCTTAAAACAAGGATAAAAGAATGATTAACCTTGAAGTAATTTGTGGAGATTTTGGAATGTTATTCTATTAAATATCGTCATTCATTCATCTTTGATAAGAAAACTAGCTTAAGTTATGAATGCGACATTTATGCTCAAGGATGTATGCTTTGACTGTGTCCGTAGTTTTCAAGGTCGAGTTATCGGTTGCATTGTTGATCAAAAGAAGTAGCTAATCCAATGTAAGATTTGGAACTTCATGATCTGGAAATATTTGTATTTCTATTTTGGGCTAGAGTTGTGTTGTGGTGTGAGGTGTTTGACATTTTTTGTTTAAGAGACGATTCTTCCGTTGTGACATGAATGATATTCGTGGTTGAAACAATTTTTCTGTTGGGAAGTGAGTTTGGTTCCTTTTTAAGGAAAAAGAGATGGTGGTTGTGTGGAAGCATTTAATTCCTTGATCGGTTTCTTTTTCTGAATGGCTTGGCCTTGGATAAAAGTGAGATGATTTGTTTTGGTAAAAGTGAAATGCATTTGCAGAAGACTTTCGCGGTGTTTCTCTTTTGAATAGAGCTTCTCCCCGAAGAAATTTTTTTTGGTGTTTTTGGTTCTATGGAGTTCCTCTTCCAAGTTGAGTTCCCGTGTATGTGAATTTCAGCCCTTTGGTTTAAAGATGGTGATTGTCGTTCGTTGTGTTAGTGAGAATTAAGATTTCTTTTACGTTCAAGCTTGGGGGTAAGAAAATGAATGTTTATGTTATGGTTGAGTATATTCAAGGATTGTACTCCTTGCCCTAGTCCTTGGGTGGAAGAATGTGAAGGCGAAACCTTCTTACAAGGGAAAACTAGTGTGGGTCGCTGATCGTAAGTAGTTTAAAAGTGAAGAGTAAAGGAAGGTTATGTATGACTCAATTCAAAATTTTTTTGGAGAATTGTTTTCATTGATGTGTTCCTGGGTGGGGTTGCTTAATTTAGTAGTGGACAACTTGGAAGTTGCAGGTAATTACATTAATTTTTTGGAACTTTTGTCGCTAGGTTCGAGCGAGTTTGTGTCAACCGTAGTGATTCTGTTCGGTTGTTATTGTTTCTGCCGATTTACGGACCCTGGTTGTAAAGTAGGCTATCTCTATCGTTGGTAAGGGTGGATATTGGTTCTTTTTGTAAAAGATCAATCACTTGTAGGAGAAAGGAGTTTGTGTTTGGGTTGATTTAGAGACTTACCTAGAGCGTTGTGTCTCACATGGTTCGCCGTCGTAATGCGACAACCGTGGTAGAGGAGTTGAGATTGGAATGCGGAGTTTCGCGATCGGGTTGAAGAGAGAAGTGGGAGTTGAGATTCCAGATCGATACCAGATTCACCTAATAGGTGTCCTTTATTTAATAGGGGAATAGTTCGTGTTTGTGTCCAATGAAAGATTTGTGGACCAATTAGTCTGAGCGGGATGCAACTTGGGAACTTGAGGACCAGATGCGGAAGAAGTATCCTACACTCTTTGAGGATGCTGAAGGTAAAGTGTTGATTACCATTTTGCCTTCCTTTTTTAAGGTTCCGTAGCAAAGAGGAGTAGATTCGGGACTAATCCTTTTAAGGAGGAGAATGTGATGCCTTAGAGCGTCAGAGCGATTCTAGGGTTCCTTTTCCTGGTTTTGTTTCGGGAGAGGAATGAAGGATTTGTCGGGGGATGAAATAATTGAAGTTTATCCGGCGTATTAATATTAAATTTGGAGTTGTCGGGCTAGAAACAGTGGGCCGAGGAAAACCTGGGCCTAGGCTGCGAATCCCCTCCCCACCTCTCTCTCTTTTCCCCTAGTGGGCCGGCCCACCATATAAAAGGGGTGTCACCCCCCAAAAGCCCTAGGGTGCCCCCCTTCCTCCCCTAGCAGCCACACCACCCTTCCTCTTCCTCCCCTTGCGTGGTGGCTCAAGATCCACCGCGAAACGCGAAGGACCAAGCGAGAAGAGGATCCGTGGAGGCGTGGAGGACGAGCAGATTTCCGTTTCGGGAATCGTCGCGCGTTTTTCGTGGGTTCTCAAGGGAGAACTCAAGGTAAAATTCCCAATCTTTTACCCCTGTTCTACCTATGGATTAGGAGTGTATTAGATCTGGTGGTGAGTGATTTAGATGGATCTTGATGGGGGAGAAGGGTAGATGTTCACGTGGTGCTGTTTTTGGAAGGGGAGATTGTGCAGCGCGGATTGTTTTGCGTTTTACGTGGCATAGAGGATTTTTACTACAAAAACCTATAACTAGAAAGTTGTATATAACGTTGAGATCTAGCTTCTGTAATTTTTTCAGAATTTTTGGGGCGTGGGTCTGAGAGTTATCGCTGTTGCAAGATGACGGACAGAATCTGGAAACAGATTTTGTCCACTGTGTTGGACGTTTGTTTAGGCATTTTTAACAGTGGAATTGAAATTTGTGATCTTCATGAAAGTTGTAGATCTCGTCAATATCTAGCTACTTTAATTGTTTTGTATTTTTATGATCTGTATAAAAAAAGATACGAAATTGTGAAGAGAGGGTGCTGCTGTTTGACCCGGACAGATTGGGGGTTTTTGGCGCTTAAGAAGGGAACGGGGATTAGGAAGCGTGTGTTCGAGTTGTGTGATCATTTGTGATGTCTCTATGTACTGAAATAATACTTGTACAGGTGGTGCCCCTTCTGGACGCAACTAGGTTCGTCATCCACGTTGGTAAAGGCAAGTGGAAGTAGCGGTCTTGCTAAACTATAACTCGCTATTTGTTTCGTCTTCAATATAAACCTTAATTGCAGCACACCTACATGGTTTAACTAATTGTTTATGAGATTACAATATCCTATCCTGCATTGTGATGTGGTTGTTTGGCTTTTGAATCATTAGTAAGAATGAAGAAAGATGTTGTTTGCAAGATGAATTGTGGAGATATTCTATCTCAATGATGTTCGCATTCTATCCATGTTATTTGATGGTATGCAAGCATGTGAATTCAGAGTGGGAAGTTATGAATGTATTTATGCATGAAGCATTAACTGCATAATCATGCATTGGAAGTTTGTCGACGCCTTGGCGTCTTGGCAGTACGATACAACACCGTGTGTTCCTGAGAAAGGGCACGGTGAGGAGGATCATGGCATAAGCATATGCACAATCATATGCATTTTACTGAGGTTGTGTGGACTCTATAATGTGGTATTGGACATGAGGAATTTGGTATGCTAGTTTTACTGTGGCTGTGTTATTCGTTAGAAGTTGTTCCGCTTGCTGAGATTACCCAATCTCACCCCTTGTTATTTTGTTGTTTTCAGGTAGTTCTCGCGAGTCGTAAGCTTGAAGGGTGGGCTTAGTAGCACAATCAACCCTCCGGGGTCATCACGAATCACATGGACTAGTGCATTTAATAATTCATTAGCTTGCTGAAATTTTATTAATTATAGACCTGTTGATGTCCTCTTTGGAGCTGTTTTACGTTTATGTTTGTTTTCTGGTTGATTTAGACTTGTTATCTCTAGTATTGATGCTTTTATGTTATTTCTGTTTATAATGGTTATTATGAATCTTGTTGTCGCTTCCGTTTTGTCCTAATTTTAGGAGAGATGCTGTCGAATTTTTCTTGTACGACAGTTTAGATTTGTAGGGTGTTACAGTCTGTGAGTATCCCGATGTCTTTCCTGAAGAATTACCGGGATTGCCTCCGGACAGAGACTTGGAGTTCATCATCGATTTGCTACCTTGAACAGCACTAATCTACAAGCGACCCTACCAGATGCCCTCAGATGAGTTGATCGAGCTTAAGAAACAACTCAAAGAGCAGCTAGTGAAGGGTTTTATTCGTCCTAGCTCCTCACCATGGGGTAGTCCAGTGCTCTTCGTTAAGAAGAAGGACGGTAGTCTTCGCATGTGCGTCGACTATCGTTCACTGAACGAAGTCATAATCAAGAATAAGTATCCTCTCCCTCGGATAGATGATTTGTTTGATCAGTTGAGCGGAGCCCAAATCTTTTCTAAGATCGATTTGAGACTTGGGTACTTCCAACTTAAGATCCGACCGAAGGATATACAGAAAACTGCGTTTACTACTCGTTACGGATTGTACAAGTATACCGTGGTTTCATTTGGTCTTACCAATGGTCCTTCCACGTTCATGAATCTCATGAATAATGTGTTCATGGAATACCTGGACAAATTCATGGTAGTGTTCATTGACAACATTCTCATCTACTCCAGAAGTGAATGATAACATGAGCTACATTTGCGGAAGGTGCTCGACAAACTTCGCGAGCATCAACTGTACGCAAAATTCAGTAAGTGCGAGTTCTGGCTCAAAGAAGTCGCATTATTAGGTCATGTTCTTTCTGGAGGTGGAGTTGCAGTTGATCCAAGCAAGGTGCAGGATGTGATTGCTTGGGAGTAGCCACGGACTGTTCCTGAGATCCGGAGTTTTCTCGGTCTCGCTGGTTACTATCGGCGATTCATCGAGACTTTCTCCAAAGTTGCTAAACCACTGACGGAACTACTCAAGAAGGAAAAGAGATTTGAGTGGTCAGCAGCCTGTGAGGCAAGTTTTCAAGAATTGAAGCGATGACTTACCTCTGCCCCGATTCTGGTCTTGCCAGACAAACACAAGAGCTTTGATGTTTAGTGTGATGCTTCGCGTCAGGGTCTCGGTTGTGTACTGATGCAAGAGGGCAAGGTTGTAGCTTATGCTTCACGACAATTGAAGCCTCATGAAGCCAATTATCCAACTCATGATCTTGAACTGGCGGCAGTAGTTCACGCACCAAAACTGTGGCGCCATTATCTCATCGGAAACAGATGTGAGATATTTACTGACCATAAGAGCCTGAAATACTTTTTCACTCAACCAGATCTGAACTTGAGACAGTGTAGATGGTTGGAGCTGATCAAGGATTATGATCTAGGGATCCATTATCATACAGGCAAAGCTAACGTGGTTGCAGATGCCCTTAGTCGCAAACTGCATACCATCAACACTTTAACTTTAGTCAATCAACCTCAATTACTGGATGAGTTTTGGAGACTCAAGTTGGAGGTGGTTCAAGAAGGGTTCATTGCAGCTCGTTGATGAGAAAGTGGCTGAAGTCAAGCGCAAATGAAGGAAAGCGCGCCTTCAGAGTTTTCGGAGAGAGCCGATGGGATGGTCATGCATGGGCGGCAACTTTACGTCCCGAATGACTAGGAGATCAAGCGATTGATCTTGAAGGAAGCTCAAGATACTCCTCTCTCGATCCACCCTGGAAGTACAAAAATGTACCAGGATATTCGTGAAAGTTTCTGGTGGCCTGGTATGAAAAAGGATATCGCTGATTTCGTCGCCATTTGCGACGTATGTCGGCGAGTGAAAGCGGAGCATCAACGCCCTGCGGGATTGCTCCAGCCTTTGAAAATTCCAGAGTGGAAGTGGGATGAAGTCGGCATGGATTTCATCACTGGCCTGCCGAAATCATCGAGTGGCCATGACTCCATTTGGGTGACCGTGGATCGATTGTCAAAAGTGGCTCATTTTATTCCGGTCCATACCACCTACAATGGGCCTAAACTTGCAGAACTATACTTGGACCACATAGTCCAACTGCATGGTGTTCCTAGAGTCATTGTATCAGACTGTGGAACCCAATTCATGTTGCGGTTCTGGAAAAATCTGCATGAGCTCCTCGGTACCAAACTGTTTTTCAGTACAACGTACCATCCTCAGACCGATGGCCAGACTGAAAGGACAAATCAAGTCCTGGAATATATGCTAAGAGCTTGCGTGTTATCCTATAGCACAAAATGGGAGAAGTGTTTAGCCTTCGCTGAATTCTCCTACAACAATAGCTATCAAGCGAGCCTCCAGATGTCACCGTTCGAAGCACTTTACAGAAGAAAGTGCAAAACACCTCTATTCTGGTCTGAAGTCGGTGAGAGACAATTCTTCGATCCTGCTGTGATTCAAGAAGCCGAATATCATGTCAAGCTGGTTCAAGATCGACTAAAAGAAGCCCAATCAAGACAGAAAAGCTATGGTGATAATCGTCACCGCGAGCTAAGTTTTGACGTAGGTGATTTCGTCTATCTCAAAGTTTCACCACTACGTGGCATTCGTCGATTCCAAGTTCGTGGGAAATTAGCGCCACGTTACGTCGGTCCATACCGCATTCTCACGAGGAAAGGTGAAGTTGCTTTTCAGATTGAACTTCCACCTCAGCTTTCTGAGGTACACGACGTATTCCATGTGTCACAGCTGAAGAAATGTCTTCGAGCACCCACAGAACTTACCCCATTGGAAATGATCGATCTTCAGCCTGATCTATCGTATCGCGAGCATCCAATCCAAATACTTGAAGAAGCTGAGCGTCTTACTCGCAACCAAGTCATCAAAATGCTCAAAGTCCAGTGGAGTAACCACACCTAGGATGAAGCCACCTGGGAGCGTGAAGATCGTCTCAGAACCAAGTTTCCCTCCTTCTTTGTTGAGTCTAGCTAATCACGAGGATGAGATTATTCTAAGGGGGGTAGGATTGTAACATCCACATTTTGTAATTAAGCTTAATTAGGCTATTTAAGTGTGGATTAGTGCTTTGTAAAATTTTCGAATTTTATCTCGAATTTAATTGCCTTTGCATCCTATTTTGCTGTTTTGTTCGATCGATTTTCCCGATCGGGGCTCTTGAATGCGTTTCCGGGTGAAATCTAGAATCGTGTAAGATAGAACCCGAACCTAAGTTACTAAACATTCATTAGGATCCTCCGAACCTTTTTTAAAGGCCCTCTAGATGTTCGAACTAGAGCCATTGCGAAAACCATAGATTTCTAGAGTTTTTAGCTGCCGGCGGCGATCAAGATCATGCCTGCAGATTACTACCGAGCGGCAAGATCGCCGCTTCGGGCGGTACTGTCGGCCGTAACGACTGGTTTTGTCCTGTGCTCGTGTTTATCTCTTTGCCTCGGTTTGCGTGCAAGTCCTCGGCACTTAAGAGCTAGGGGGAAGCCCTCTCTTCCCTCTCCTCCCTCATTTCTTCCCTTCCCCTCTCTCTTGCTCTTCTTCTCCTCTCCTTCCTTCCCTTTTGAGCTCCCACTCCCTCACGCATGAGCCGGCCGGAGTGAAGCTCGAGGAGGCCAAGTAGGAGTTGGAGCAAGAGTGAAGGAGCATCTCCAAGCAGTCAAGGAGCTTCGCAGGAGGTAGGGTTTTGAGTTGAGCTTAAACCCTAGGTGAAGATGCAAACCCTAGCTCATCCATGACGTTCTTCTCTTCTTTCCTATTTGTTGGACACTAGAAACCGTAGTTCTTGTCACGTAATGTTGTTTTTCCGAGTAGTTAAACCTAGGTGAAGGTTACAAGGATCTTTTCGCATCATCGAGTCGTTTCAAAAACCCTGATCTACGTTGTTTCGTTGGACTCATTCGCCGCAAAACGTCATTTCTCGAATTTCTGGAATCTTTCCTCTGGAAACCCTAACTCCAAGAAGTCGGGAAAATGACTTGCGAATATGTTCTCAAGGCCTCAAAGGTTGACTCTTGTGGAAGAATTGAGTTTGAACTCGATTCAGGCCGAGAATCGAATTCAGGAGTAAACCCGGGTTTTTGAGTCTTAGAGTCTTGAACGTCGTGCTTAGTTGGTCCTAGTCGATATTCCGATCATATAGAGTTTTAGTGCACCGTCGGAACTAATGTGCGGGTCGCAAATCCGCTACTTAGGTAGATTTGCGAAAGTTGCACTTTGGGCATTCAGAGCTATTTCGTATTCCGAAGTCCCAAAGCTCACAAGTCTAACGCGTATAAGTCCCTATTGCCATAGTGAACCCGTTGTCGCGAAGAAACTCGAGTTTCGACACCTTTCGAGTCTAAATCCGTTTTCACATCAATATCAGGAGTAAAAAGGTCAAAAAACGAGATTCCGAGCAAATGAGCTCGAAACTTGACGAAACCTGCGTGAATAGGTCCCATGGGTCCCAGAAACCTATCCATGCATGTACGTCGAAGTTTTGAATTCAACCTCGCGAAATCTCACTTTTTGGAAAAGTTTTCTCGAGGAGACCGGCACTACCGCAGGCTTTAGAGCGGTACTACCGGAGGGGCCGATACTACGGGGGTTTATTTGCCGGTAGTTAAAAACCAGAGAGCATCCTTTTTCTTCTCTAGCGACCGGCACTACCAGGTCTGACGGCCGGTACTGTTGCTCATGCGGTACTTCCGGGGTCTATGGCCCGGTAGTTATTTTTCAGAGAGACACCCGATTCGGTTCCAAGCAGGCGGCGCTACCGGGCAACCCAGCTGTGATGCCTTAGAATTTGGGAGATTACCGTAGGGGGGTTTTCTCCCTTGTTTCGATTTTGGAAGGAATGAGGGAAATGTTGGGAGATGAAATAATTGAGTTTTATGCTGCAATTAATATTAGAAATTGGAGTTTTGGGCTAGTTTTAGCTGGGCTAAGGCAACCTGGGCCTAGGCCGGGAATTCCCTTCCCACCCCCTCCCTCCCCACGCCCTAGTGGGCCGGCCCACCTTTCCCTCAAGAGGGGTGGCGCCCCCACCCTTTGCAACCCTAGGGCGCCTTCCCCTTCCTCCCCTAGCAGCCACACCACCCCTCCTCTTCCTCCCCCTGCGTGGTGGCTCAAGATCCACCGCGAAACGCGAAGGAGAAAACGAGAAGAGGATCCGTGGAGGCGTGGAGGACGAGCAGATTTCCTTTTCGGGGATCATCGCGCATTCTTCGTGGGTTCTCAAGGGAGAACTCTAGGTGGTGCCCCTTCTGGACGCAACTAGATTCGTCATCTACGTCGGTAAAGGCAAGTGGAAGTAGTTGTATTGTTAAGCTATACATCGTTGTTTGCTTCGCCTTCATTATAAACTCCAATTACAGCAATCATACATGGTTTAATCACTTGCTTTGAGGATTGCAATATCTTGACTGGCATTGTGATGTTGTGGTTTGGCTATGAATCTTGAGTAAGGTGAAGAATGATGTTGTTTACCTGATGAATTGTCTAAACATTTCATCTCAATGATATTTGCTTTCTATCCATGCTATATGATGATATGCAAACATGTGGACTCAGTGGGGAAGGTTATGAATGAATTCATGCATGAAGCATTAACTGCATAATCATGCATTGGAAGTTTTTGTATTTTTATGAACAGTAGAAAAAAGATACGAAATTGGGAAGAGAGGGTGCTGCTGTTCGATCCGGACAGATCGGGGTTTTTGGCGTTTAAATGGGATCGGGGAGTAGGAAGCGTGTGTTTGAATTGTGTGATGAATTGTGATGTCGCTATGTACTGAAATAATGTTTGTTCAGGTGGTGCCACTGCTGGGCGTAACTAGGTTCATCGCCCACGTCGGTAAAGGCAAGTGGAAGTAGTTGTATTGTTAAGCTATACATTGTTGTTTGCTTCGCCTTCACTATAAACTCCAATTACAGCAATCATACATGGTTTAATCACTTGCTTTGAGGATTGTAATATCTTGACTGGCATTTTGATGTTGTGGTTTAGCTATGAATCATGAGTAAGGTGAAGAATGATGTTGTTTACCGGATGAATTGTCTAAACATTTCATCTCTATGATATTTGCTTTCTATCCATGCTATATGATGATATGCAAACATGTGAACTCAGTGGGAGGGGTTATGAATGAATTCATGCATGAAGCATTAACTGCATAATCATGCATTGGAAGTTTGTCGACGCCAGCATGCACGATCAGACGCAGACAACACCTTGTGTTCCTGAGAAAGGGCACGGTGAGGAGGATCATGGCATAAGCATGTGCACAATCATATGCATTTTACTGAGGTTGTGTGGACTCTATGATGTGGTATTGGATATGAGGAATGTGGTATGCTAGTTTTATGGTGGATGTGTTATTTGTATTAGTTGTTCCGCTTTTGAGATTTACCCAATCTCACTACTTGTCGCTTTGATGTTTTCGTGTAGCGCTTGTGAGTCGTAAGCATGAAGGGTGGGCTAGAAACACAATAAATCTTCTCGGGTCGCCACGACTCACTTGAACTAGTGCTTTAATTAATTCATTAGTTGTTTGAAATATTATTACACCTAGACCCATTGTTGCCCCCTTTAAACTTGATTTCGATTATGGTTGTCCCTTTAGAGATGTGTTATGTTTATGGTTGATTCCTGTTTGAATTAGACTTGTTGTCTCTAGTTATGATATCTTGATGTTATTACCATTTGAATTGCTTCGTATTGTCCTGTTTTAGGGAAACATCATGAATTTTTCTTGTACAATGATTTAGTTTTATGGGGTGTTACAGCTTGGTATCGTGAGCGGTCAGTAGGTCCTTGGAATGTGTATTTTTAGTGTCATACTATAGGATACAACTAAAATGTGATGTGGAATAACTTAGAAACATGGCCTAGGTTTTAACTAAAATTTTGTCATAGGATAGCAACATTAAAACTTGTGTAAGTGGAATCACTAATTTAAAATTTGACACACATGGATGCACAGTAGGAAAGGGTATGGGTACCGTTGCTTTCCATTTAATTATTGTATCTAAGCTTTGATGTTGAATGCTTGTTTTGATGATGTATAATGCTATATTTATGATGGATTTGATTGAGTTGCTTCATTTGTGATGAAGTGGGGTTGTGGTGCCGAAAGGTTTTCGGTCACCTCTTTTTGTTCATAGTAAGGGTGTGGTTTGACGGTGTGGCCGGTTAACGCCATCACCGAAGAATTATTAACCCATGTAGGAGGAGTGCTTACCCTTTCTGTCGTGGATCGGGTAGTTGACTGGAGTCAAATAGATCCAGGGAACCAGTACTATTCACACGGTTGCGGGAAGCTCAAGCTGGGATCAATCGGTTGTCACATACACTTGCCTCAAGTATTGCCGACCAATTTGCCTCAATTCGGGTACGGTTTGTGACTAGTAATCGAATTACTGACGGGTTGCGTTTATTCCAGTTCGACGCAATAGTGAGTACCCGAGTTACTGTTACAAAGACCGGAGCCCCCACGACACTACTTCTACTTTTGCTGGTTCTATTGCCACTGCACTTGCGGATACAATATGTCCAAGAAATCCTACTTCCTTTTACCAAAACTCGCACTTACTAAACTTGGCGTAAAACTGGTGATCCCTGAGCTTTTCCAATATTAATCTCAAGTGTGTCTCATGCTCCTTCTCATCTCTAGAGTACATGAGAATATCATCAATGAACACCACCATAAACTTATCCAGAAATTCCATGAACACCTTATTCATCATGTTCATGAAAGAGGCTGGTCCATTAGTCAACCCAAATGACATGACTGTGAACTCATAAAGTCCGTACCGAGTGGTGAAGGCTTTATTGGGTACATCTTCAGGCCGGATTTTTAGCTGATGATATCCTGACCGAAGATCTATTTTGGAGAAGACACCTGCTCCCTTTAACTGAACGAACAAATCATCAATCCTGGGTAAGGTATATTTATTCTTAATGGTGACTTCATTAAAAGCTCTATAATCCACACACATCCTCATACTACCGTCCTTTTTCTTGACAAAAAGAACAGGTGCACCTGTAACACCCCGGTATCTAGTATGCCTTGGATGTCACCAAATATAGCAGAAGCAGCATCTAAATACCATAAATAAAGCTAAATTACAGCAAGGGTGCATATGCAAAAACCAAAAATTTTGGCAGCATCTCCTTTGTTTTTCCATGATTTGAAGCAACAGCAATATTATGGCAAGATATATCATAATAAAAGACATCTAAAACAGCAATAGCAGATGATATGGCAACATGTTAAGTCCAAAATAATGAATCCAACCATTCCATAAACTATAACGAATTAAATGAGGAAAACAAGCACACAAGCTAGCCGTACACCAAGTTTCATCGCACAAACTTATTATCATAACTCCAATTAATAAATTGTCTAAATGTGTGGAGCAACGTGAAGAAGTGTAGCTAAACCCATTTCCCGCATGCCGGATTCATGGCACCTAAAAACATCATAAAACACAAGCGTGAGTTCATCACTCAGCAAGTATATTGCAATAGAACAAAGAGAAACAGCTTTCCATGCTAACATCGCTACATCTCATACTTAACATCATAATCATGGCATAATCTCATGTTCATCATCATAACCATGTCATAATCTCATTGTACACATGTAACACCCCAGCATCAAGTATGCCCTGGATGTCACCAAACATGATAGACACAACATCTAAATGGCACAAATAAAGGTAAATTACAGCAAAGGTGCAAATGCTAAAACTAAAAATTTCGGCAGCATCTCCTTTGTTTTTCCACAATTTGAAGCAACAGCAATAATATGGCAATGTATAGCATAATATGAGACATCTAAAACAACAATAACAATTGGTATGGCAACATCTTCCGTATAGAATAATGAATCCAACCACTCCAAAATTATAACGAAGCAAAAGATGAACTTAAGCACACAATCAAGCCATTCTCCAAGTTTCATGGCACTAATCTTATTATTATGTCTCCAAATGATAAAAATTGTATATATGTGAGGAGATACGTGTAGAAGTGTAGCTAAACCCCTTTCCCGCATGCCGGTTTCATGGTACCTAAAAACAATATAAGACACAAGCGTAAGTTCATCACTCAGTAAGTATATTGCAATGGAACAAAACGAACAATTTAATGCTAATATCTCTATATATCATGCTTAACATCATAACCATGTTCAACATTCATTGTACACATCTCATTATCATTATCATGTATGCAATGCAATGCACATGTCTCCTCGAAGCACATACCGGTATTGCCGAGTGCACACCCGTCGGCGTGCACCATCTTTCCCCTTCCATCCTGTAGATGGAGGGTGCCTACTCCTCACTTCAATTCACAACTGTGGATGGAATCACGAGGTAGGTCTTATTCAATGGCGCTCCGGATTAGTCATAACTTTCTCACCGACCTTACCGGACTAGTTATGACTTTCTCACTGACCTGACCAGTTGTCATGCCATGTATGCAAATATGTCATAAACATAAACAACTTGCACATAAACTCAACTAATCACTGCATAACCTCATAATAAACCATTTTCATCATGTCGCAAGCAAGATTCAATCATGGCATCATATCATAAAACATGTGTAAACCATCTCATTATCAAACATTACGGCTCTCTATGCCGCAACCACTACAATACACTTGCCTTCACCCGCGGGTGACGAATTGGCGAGAGGATGAGGGCACTCCCGGGAGGAGGAGAGGAGGCGCAAGGTGGGGGAGGAGGGAAGTGTGGCGGCTAGGGTTGGGGAGGGGAGTGGGAGGCGCACAGGGCAAGCGTGGGGGCACCCCAAGGCAGGAAAAAATTCAGGGTTCCGCCCCCCATGGGCCCAAAACTCCCCCATCAACGGCCCACTTCATCCCCCTAAGGACCAAACTAGCTCCCGCTAGGCCCAAACTCCACCAGAGAGGCCCAAACACCCGGAAAAAGCCCAAAAACACAAAATAAAGTCGTATTCCATAATGCCACATTCTGGGGTTTCACATTCTCCCCCCCCCTTAACAGGATTCGACCCCGAATCCGAGACACACCACTTCGCAAACAGCCAAATCGAAGAGAGCTATGGTTTGAAGATTGACGGCTCCAACGACGACTCATGATAAAAAAACATGTAGGGACATTACTAGACATTAAAACAAAAAGCACTCACACTAGGCCTCAAAACGTCGCAAGCCATAGGATTAGCTCCCAAACAGACCACGAAAGGAAACGGTCTCACACTCCTCATCCATACATCTCTTGGCACTAAAATGCCCGATCTCCTCAATCGAAACTACTCTCCGAAAGAACACGGCACCAACCTCTAGAACCCTCTTCAACTCCCACGCACAAAAGTGTTTTCACACCTCAACCTCTCTGTGGTTCGTCGTATTTTAGACGACGCGAACCCAAGCGAGACACAATACTCCAAGACTACCAACTGCTTGAAGAATCGGGGTTATAACCTTAGAAGATTGATCTTTCACAAAAAGATCAATACCCACCACTACGACCGTAAGGAAAAGCCTACTTTATGACCCGGGTCCTTAAAACCCGCAAAGACAATAACAACCAAACAATCCACTCCGGTTGACACAACTCGCTCGTAGTTCAATGTCGAAAAGATCCAATACACTTCAAAAAGGAAAAGCAATTACTAGCGACCACCAAGTGGCCCACTAATAATTTAATCAACCCTACCAAGGAACACATCAACGAAAACAATTTACGATCAACCGCTAGCAACGCCTAATATCTTAGGTCATTACCAACCCACACTAGATTTCTCTTTCTTATAAGGTCTCGCCCGCACATTCTTCCACTCAAAGGATCAGAACATTGTGTACAATCCTTGAATAAGCTCAACCATAAACCATGAACCCAATTGATCCCCATGCAACAACTCGAACCCCAAGCACTAAAAACCACTTGGGAAGAAATCGACAACAACCAAAGAGCACACATTTTAATTTTCTAAGCCAAAACGCAAGGAAAACTCAAATCTCTTACACCACAGCCAAAATACCATAATTTATTCCTGCTTTATTTTCATGATAGAAAGAAATGAAAATCTCGATTCATGACATGAATGCACACTTTTCAAGAGCACTTCGGATTAGTCATATATCCATATATGACTTTCTCACCGACCTAGCTCATCGGCTCTTTTATGATTGAATATCTTTAAACAATGTCATGTTTCCCTTTCACCATTCCTTCATCATGAAACAATAATACCAAATAGTCACTCACCAAAAGACTTCTTCCTCGGTATCACATAATTGAAACACAAATAACATCGATGGTTGCAAAAATTCATATAAACTATAACGGCAGCACCGTTAACAGTAATGTAACACCCTGGCATTTAATATGCTTGAATGCTACCAAACATAAGCTAAACAACATCTAAATACCATGAATTAACGTAAATTACAGCAAAAGAGTAAATGCTAAAACCCGAGATTTCGGCAGCATCTCCTTTGTTTTAACATGATTTGAAGGAGCAACAACAGTATAGCAATATATGGCAATATGAGAGACAACTAAAACAGCAATAATTAAAGACTTAACAACAATATAAGTCTAGTTTCAAGCACTTAATGTCTCCAAGAGTCAAACGAACAATACGACATTCATATAGCAAACGAGCAATAATGAGTGACTTGTGGAATCAAACGAGTGAAGCTACGTGCGGAAGTGTGACTATTTCCCTTCCCCGCATGCCGGTCTCATGGTACCCAAAACAACAAGAAAACACAAGCGTGAGTTCAAAACTCAGCAAGTATATTGTAACGATACAACAAGAACAATGACATGGCAATAACATCTCACATCATGTAAACCATCTCATTCATGTTCACAACTCATTATCATCATTATTATGTAATGCGATGCGATGCTCATATCTCCTTGGAAACTCATACCGGTATGGTTGAGTACACACCCGTCGGTGTGCACCCTCTCCCCCCTTTCATCCCTAAGATGGAGGGTGCCTACTCCTCGCTTCCCCACACCGCGGTGGATGGAATCACGATGTAGGACTTACTCATTGGCTCTCTGGATTAGTCATAACTTTCTCACCGACCTTCCCCGGACTAGTTATGACTTTCTCACCGCCCGGGCCATGTAACATGCCATTCATGCAAATATGCCAACATCATAATTAACTTGTACATTGACACATGGCATCATAACATAGTAAACATACTCATCATATCATTGGCAATCATTAAAGCATGGCAAGTGATCATATCATATAATCCATTTTCATCTAGTCTCAACAAGCAACCTACAAATTGCTATCCATTACAATACGCTTGCCTCAACCACGGGCAACGGATTGGCGGAAAGTAGAAGGCACTCCCGGGGTCACACCACCTGCACATAGGTACCACACACTCACAATCATGTCCACAAAATAGTACGCAAACCCTCATCTACCCCGACATTGCCAACTACTCGCAATAACCAAAAACAGAGGTTCTGTCCCGCCGGGAAAGCAGCCTTCCAAAAGGCATAACTCGGGTTCTAAGACTCCGAATAAATTAAACGACTACATCCTCGCATAGCTTAGGAAATTTTCTAACTTTTTCTAAGTATATGGAAAGACAGATTCGGACTCTAAAGTTGTTTAATCTACAAATTTTAACACGCTCGGTAAATCAGCCATAACTTTCAAATGGATGATCAGAATTTAACGTTCTTTATACCCACTGAAAGGTCTTGAAATTAACTACAACTTATTCAACGTCCGTACGACCAAATTCCGACTCTAAATTGGTGAAAAACCGAACCCTAGGTCGACTGCTCATGCTGTCCAAAATAGAGAACATGATAACTTCTAGATTCCATCTAATCTACTCAATTCCAGCACCACCAATTGATCTAAAAACATGATAATGATCCTTAGAACAGTACCTAGCCCAACCCCAAGGAGTCCCATGGCCATACCTTAGCCCGATGCACGAAAACCCCAATAGATCTCCTCCCGGATCGCCCCTCGCTCCTCACTCCAACGGATGGATCCTCGAGGTGTAGGGGTGGGGAGGCTACCCTAGGGCAGCAAGGGGGGCGGAGAATAGGTGGTGGAGAGGTGGGGAGCCAAGGGGCAAGGGGAGGGGAGGCGCACGGCCAGGGGGGGAAAGAGGGGGTGGCGGCTAGGCTCAAGGGGTAGGATTGGGGGCGCCCAAGGGGGGGTGGGGGCGCAATAAGGGCAGGGGGAGCCGCTCTAACCAGCCCTAAACAGGATTCCTAATCCTAAATGGACTCATACTCCATCCCACCAAAGCCCACAACCCCTTCTTTTAGGTCCAAACTCCCCCGGAAAGGCCCAAACTCCCGGAAACGCAATTAAACCCATACCATATGGTTTTAACCTCCGATACCATATTTCATAATGTTTTTGAGCTCAACAATCATGTTTTATAAGGTTACGACACTCCGTGGTGTCACATTCTCCCTCCCTTCAACAGGATTCGACCTCGAATCTAAAACGCACCAAAACGCAACCCAGCAAAACCGAAGATAGCTAGGTTTCACATCACATACCTGAGGCAAAAAGCTCGGGATACTTCTCGCGCATGCGAGACTCCAGCTCCCAAGTCGCTTCTCTCTCAGTTTGATGTGACCACAATACTTTGACAAACTTGAGTGTCCTATTCTTCATCACTCACTCCGAAGTCCCCAGAATTTTCACAGGACGGGACTCGAAGGTGAGGTCCTGCTCAAACACTAATGGTTCCAACGGAACCACCAACTCCGGATCATGCAAGTATTTCCTCAACATCGAGACGTGGAACACATTATGCACACCTTGCATTGACTCCGGTAGCTCCAGACGATAACCCAGCCTACCAACCCGGGCGATGATAGGAAATGGCCCAACATACCTCAGACTGAGTTTTCCTTTGGTGCCAAATCGAACCACACCCTTGGTGGGAGATACTCGCAAGAGTACGCTATCACCCACATCAAACTCCAAATCTCGCCTCCTAACATCAGCATAAATTTTCTGTCTGCTCTGTGCGGCAAGAAGGTACTGCCATACCTCCGCCACACGATCAACAGTCTACTGAACCCAATCCGGTCCAAGAACTACCCTCTCACCCACCGCATCCAAACATAGCGGCGATCTGCACTTTCGGCTATACAGTACCGCATAAGGAGCAGCCCGGATGCTGGAATGATAGTTGTTATTATACGCAAACTCTGCCAATAGCAAATGATCTTCCCAGCTACCTTTCCAAGCCATCACACAGGCCCTGAGCATGTCCTCCAAAGTCTGAATGGTACGCTCAGACTGCCCATCTGTTTGAGGGTGAAAAGCGGTACTAAGGCGAAGCTGTGTACCCAAAGCACTCTGTAAGCTCTCCCAAAACTTGGAGACAAACTTCGCATCCCGATCAGAAATAATGGTCTTGGGTACACCATGCAATCTCACAATCTCCTGCACATAGATGGGAGCCAAATCGCTCGCTGAATTGGTAGTGCGGATAGGAATGAAATGCGCGGACTTGCTGACACGGTCCACCACAACCCAAATAGCATCCTTCCCTCGTGGAGTACGAGGTAGGCCAACCACGAAATCCATGGAGATGTCATCCCAAGGCCACACAGGAATCTCCAATGGCTGCAACAGACTAGTAGGACGCTTGTGTTCGGCCTTGATCTTCTGAAAAATCCCACAAGATGCCACATACTTGGCAATATCCACTCTCATCCTTTTCCACAAGAAATTCTTTTTCAAATCCCTATACATCTTGGTCTCCCCAGGATGGACCGTGTACGGGGTGCGATGAGCCTCTTTCAGAATATCCTCTTTCACTTGGGATTTCTGAGGTACGCACAGACGACCCTAAAACCTCAAAGCTCCCACATCATCAACGGTAAAGTCTCCAGACTTGCCATCCTAAAGACGTTTCCTCACCTGCTGGAGCAACCGATCATGCTGTTGTGCCTCCCGCACACGCTCGGGAATCGTAGACTCAAGAATCAATTGAGTTTCAGCTTGCACGGTCCCCGCAAAGCAGTAGGAGACTCCCAATCACTCAAAATCAGCAACAAGACAATCAACGACAGGGGGCATTATCTTGCGACAGAGAGCATCAGCCACCACATTGGCCTTCCCCGGATGATACTGGATAGTGAGGTCATAATCCTTTATCAATTCTAGCCACCTCCTCTGCCTCAAGTTCAAATCTTTCTGAGTAAAGATGTACTTGAGGCTCTTGAGATCAGTGAAGATATCACAAGACTCGCCATACAGGTAATGCCTCCATATCTTCAATGCAAACACCACGGCGGCTAGCTCAAGATCATGCGTGGGATAATTCTGCTCATGCTTTTTCAACTGCCTCGAGGCATAAGCAATCACCTTGCCAACTTGCATGAACACACAACCAAGTCCCAAACGAGAAGCATCAGAATAAACCGTGAAGCGCTTCCCAGGCTCGAGAAGGGTAAGAATAGGAGCAGTCACTAACTTCTCCTTCAAAGTGCAGAAACTGAGCTCACACTCTGCATTCCACTGAAATTTCTTCCCCTTCTGAGTTAGCTGCGAAAGTGGCTTGGCAATGATAGAGAAATCCTGCACAAAACGCCGATAGTAGCCAGCTAACCCAAGGAAACTACGCACCTCTTTGACATTGGAAGGCCTCTTCCAATCATAAACTGCTGAGACTTTGCTAGGATCTATGGATATGCCCTCTGGATTGATGATGTGGCCAAGAAAACCCACTTCTGAAATCCAGAACTCGCACTTTTTCAGCTTAGCAAAGAACTGATTTTCCCTCAAGGTGCTCAGCACAAGCCTCAAATGCTGCTCATGCTCCTCTTCTGATTTAGAGTAAACCAGAATGTCATCGATGAACACTACCACAAACCCATCAAGGTACTTGTGTAGCATACTGTTCATCGCCTCCAAAAAGACAGCAGGAGCATTAGTTAGTCCAAAAGACATAACTTTAAATTCATAATGCCCATACCTAGTGGAGAAAGCAGTCTTCTCAATGTCCTGCTCCCTCACACGGATCTGATTATACCCCGACTGAAGATCTATCTTGGAGAACACCTTTGCTCCTTTCAGTTGGTCAAACAGATCCTCAATGCGAGGCAAAGGATACTTGTTCTTGACTGTCACTTGATTAAGAGCACGATAATCTATGCACATGCGCCAACTTCCATCCTTCTTCGAGACGAAGAGGACGGGTGCTCCCCATGGCGAAACGCTACGCTGAATAATGCCCTTGGCCAACAGATCCTCCAACTGCTTTTTCAACTCGTCTTGAAAAGGACGAGCCAAGCGGTATGGGGAAATAGAAATAGGTCGAGTGCCAGGAACAAGATCAATACGAAACTCCACATTCCTCACGGGAGGTAGACCAGGCAACTCATCAGGGAACACATCAATAAACTCCTTCACTACAGGAATCTCCTCAATGGAAACTGAAAAGACGGCTTCTCAGACAAAGTCATGAGGAAACCCAACTGCCTCAAACGGCGACCAAAAAATAGACTAGCCAAAGCAAAGACGGAACTGGAAGGTATACCACCCTGAAAGGTCAACTCTTCCCCAGATGGGGCCTACAAGGTAACCGTCCTCCAAAAGCAACAGATCTTGGCATGGTACTGATGCAACCAGTCCATGCCCAAAATGACATCAAAAGGAGCCAACTGGATAACCATAAGATTGGCAAAGAAAATCTCATCATCAAAGGCAATGGTGCAACCAGGGCAGACCAAAGAACTAGCAATCAAACCCCCAAGAGAACTGACTATCACCGACTCAGAGATCCGCTGAACCCCCAACTTAGCTCTACTAGCAAATTCAGACGACACAAAGGAATAGGATGCTCCGGAATCAAACAGAACAAGGGCATCGACTGAATCCAAAAGTAAGGTACCTGAAACCACCTCTGGATGCCTGGCTGACTCAGCGGTCGGCAAGGCGTACACTCCTGGTGGCGCCAGGACAGTAGGAGCCCTGACTCCCGGCTGATGCCCCAACAAGGTTGGGGGCGGAGGAGGCAACTGAGGAGCAGACGGCTACGGGCACCAGTACGCTGCTGGTGGCGCCCACGCAAAGGGCGACTGAGGAGCAAGAGCCGCCATCATGTTCACCGATCCTCTGGAAGATGCCACTGGAGTGGGAGGAGAAGGCACCGTCTCCCACTTGATGATGCTACCGGGATTCATCCGGTAGACTCTTCCCATGTGGTCGGGCTTGCCACAGTGGTTGCAACTCCCGGTCCAACCACACTCTGAAGCACGGTGCTCACCACCGCACTTGAAACACATCATGCCCTGCCCGGGCACAGGACGAACAGTCGCTCGCGAGGAAGATGACTGAGGTTGCCTCATCTTAGCCCCTGAGGAGGAGCCCTGTCCCCCATTGAACTTCTTGAAGGTGGGTCGCTGAGATGACCCACATCCACCACCACCAAAGGTCCTCTTCTGACCTCCGCCTGGGGCCGCAGGAACCCCTGAACCACCCGGGTTTTGCCTGTCTCGGGAGAGCTCCAACTCGAGCTCCATGCCCTTCGCCTGCTCCACCACGGACGAGAAGTCACGAGGGACAGTCGCCCCCATGACAACTCTAAACTCCTGGTTGAGGCCTCTACGGAACCTCCTCGCCTTCTCCCGATCGTCGGCTGCCACAGCCGGCACGAAGCGCACCACGCTGTTGAACTCCACCTCATACTCTGCCACCGACCTCTTTCCCTCGGAAAGAGTCGTCGGAGTATGCTCCATCCGCTCAAGGAAAGACTCTGGGTAGAACTTGGCTCGGAAGCGAGACACAAAGTCCTCCCTGGTGATCGGACCAAGATCGGGGGCTCTAGCAGCCAGAACCCCCTCCCACCAGATATCAGCTTGGCCCTTGAGCTGAAAAGCCACAAAGCGAGCCCTCTGGACCGAGGTCAACTCTAGGACCTCAAACTGCCTCTCCATGTACCGCAGCCAATCTGCGTACTGGATCGGCGTGCCCGTTCCGTCAAAAGTGTCAAGACGGAGGGACATCCACTCCCGGAGACTCATCCTCGGCTTCGGCACAGCGGGGGCAGCAACTGGGGCCGCTGCAGGGGGAGGCACAACAGCAGGGGCTGCCCGCAACTGCTGGCACAGCTCCTGAATCTCCCTCTGCAGAGCCTGAACCAAATCCGCATTGGCGGCGGGTACCTCAGCTCATGACTGTGCCGCCGGGAGCTCCTCCTGCGCTGGCCCATGAGCATTGAGCAAAGCGCTACCCTCAGCTACCGACTCAACAACTCCCAGAGAACCTCGCCCCTGGCCTCCACGGCCATGGCGACCATGGCCTCTAGCCCTCGGCATGGCTTCTTCAGACAGACAACCATCCAATCACATAACCATAAACACAACATCATATAATCAAGAACAAAGATCAAACATCATCATAGACATAGTCTTTATCAAATAATCAAGCGCAATGCAATGATGAACCAAAAACCCCATCCTACTGTGCAACCAAGTGTGTCAAATTTTAGATTAGTTATACCATTTTAGCAAGTTTTAATGTTGCTATCCTATAACAAAATTTTATTTAAAACCCAAACCAGGTTTCTAAGTTATTCCACATCACATTTTAGTTATATCCTAAGGTATGATACTAAAAAATACATATTCCAAGGACCTACAGCCCGCTCTGATACCAACTGTAACACCCCGGCATTTAATATGCCTGAATGCTACCAAACATAAGCTAAACAACATCTAAATATCATGAATTAAGGTAAATTACAGCAAAGGAGTAAATGCTAAAACCCGAGATTTCGGCAGCATCTCCTTTGTTTTAACATGATTTGAAGGAGCAACAACAGTATAGCAATATATGGCAATATGAGAGACAACTAAAACAACAATAATTAAAGACTTAATAACAATATAAGTTTAGTTTCAAGCACTTAATGTCTCCAAGAGACAAACGAACAATAAGACTTTCTTATAGCAAAGCTAAACCTTAAAGCAATAATCATCACACGCAGTTTATTATCAAAGACTAATTGAATGACTTGTGGAATCAATTGAGTGAAGCTACGTGCGGAAGTGTGACTATTTCCCTTCCCCACATGCCGGTCTCATGGTACTTAAAACAACAAGAAAACACAAGCGTGAGTTCAAAACTCAGCAAGCATATTGCAACGATACAACAAGAACAATGACATGGCAATAACATCTCACATCATGTAAACCATCTCATTCATGTTCACAACTCATTATCATCATTATTATGTATGCAATGCGATGCGATGCTCATATCTCCTTGGAAACTCATACCGGTATGGTTGAGTACACACCCATCGGTGTGCACCCTCCCCTCCTTCCATCCCGAAGATGGAGGGTGCCTACTCCTCGCTTCCCCACACCGCGGTGGATGGAATCACGATGTAGGACTTACTCATTGGCTCTCCGGATTAGTCATAACTTTCTCACTGACCTTCCCCGGACTAGTTATGACTTTCTCACCGCCCGAGCCATGTAACATGCCATTCATGCAAATATGCCAACATCATAATTAACTTGTACATTGACACATGGCATCATAACATAGTAAACATACTCATCATATCATTGGCAATCATTAAAGCATGGCAAGTGATCATATCATATAATCCATTTTCATCTAGTCTCAACAAGCAACCTACAAATCGCTATCCATTACAATACACTTGCCTCAACCACGGGCAACGGATTGGCGGGAAGTAGAAGGCACTCCCGGGGACACACCACCTGCACATAGGTACCACACACTCACAATCATGTCCACAAAACAGAAGACAAACCCTCATCTACCCTGACATTGCCAACTACTCGCAATAACAAAATACACAGGTTCTGTCCCGCCGGGACAGCAGCCTTCCAAAAGGCATAACTCGGGTTCTAAAACTCCGAATCAATTAAACGAGTACATTGTCGCATAGCTTAGGAAATTTCCTAACTTTTTCTAAGTATATGGAAAGACTGATTCAGAATCTAAAGTTGTTTAATCTACAAAATACCGAGATCTGTTCCAATCACGTCATAGATTTTAACACGCTCGGTAAAACAGCCATAACTTTCAAACGGCTGATTGAAATTTAACTTTCTTTACACCCACTGAAAGGTATTGAAATTACCTACAACTTCTTCAACATCCGTACGACCAAATTCTGACTCTAAATTGGCGAAAAACCGAACCCTAGGTCGACTGCTCATGCTGTTCGAAACAGAGAACGTGACAACTTCTAGATTTCATCTAATCTACTCAATTCCAACACCACCAATTGATCTAAAAACATGATAATGATCCTTAGAACAGTACCTACCCCAACCCCAAGGAGTCCCATGGCCATACCTTCGCCCGACGCATGAAAACCCCAATAGATCTCCTCCCGGATCGCTCCTCGCTCCAACGGATGGATCCTCGAGGTGCAGGGGTGGGGAGGCTACCCTAGGGCAGCAAGGGGGGTGGAGGAGAGGTGGTGGAGAGGTGGGGATCCAAGGGGCAAGGGGAGGGGAGGCGCACGGCCAAGGGGGGGAAGAGGGGGGTGGCGGCTAGGGCTCAAGGGGGAGGAGTGGGGGCGCAATAAGGGCAGGGGAGCCCCTCTTACCAGCCTTAAACAGGATTCCTAATCCTAAATGTACTCATACTCCATCCCACCAAAGCCCACAACCCCTTCTTTCAGGCCCAAACTCCCCCGGAAAGGCCCAAACTCCCAGAAACGCAATTAAACCTCATACCATATGGTTTTAACCTCCGATACCATATTTCATAATGTTTTTGAGCTCAACAATCACCTTTTATAAGGTTACGTCACTCCGTGGTGTCACAAGTAAAACACCTCATCATATCAGAACCCACCATCAATTGAAAGCTAAATTTACAAAGCATCGCATTTTAACCAAAATCAACATTTTGGAAAAGAACATCAACTCCCAAGTCAAACATCTGCACCCACGACCGCCACAAATTTTCTCAACAAGGAAGGGAAACTCATTTCCAAAAGGGAACACTTCACTAACAAAATCACTTGTGAAACATTCATAAAATCCACCTTTTGAAGCACTCGCAAACAGCACACACACTTTCCGAACAAATCCAACTCTAGTGAAATAGAGTTACAAATTAAGTACTTAACTTAAGAGTTTTTTTTCAAAACATTACATTGGGTTTTCTTGTTTTCTTTATCTCATAGCACAGCAGACAACTCATTTGTACGCGAAGGAGCGCAAAACAATCTTACACTCTTTTAGGGTAGCTCCCACAGTCATCACTTAAGCTAACTTTCTTAGCAAGCACAAATGTATGACGCTATGCAACGAAATGAATTATTCCAAAACCATCACATTTTACATCAGAGTTAATCGTTCTTCCGACCTCATTTTCAAGCCTCAAGGTTATCACCAAGTTCAGTAACATGCACGTTTAATGTAGGGACGCTCTAGTACCTATTGTACGGAATGCTGTTGCAAAAAGGCAATTCATCCAAACGACCAAATGAACAACCAACTCACTTTCATTTAGACATAAGTGGAGCATAAATACTACCATCTCCGGTATTCCACTATGCTTACTATCAAAGATTTCAACATTCACTATTTACGCATTGAGAAGCCCCAACATAACTTAACAAAAAGCACATAACAAATTCTTTCTGGTGTTTATCATAAGACATCCAAGCAAGAGTACCTCATCATGATCCCCACGGACCATGAAATCATATAACATCATATTCTATATTTAAAGCATTGACTTCAACGAATACTTTAGCATGATCAACCTATCAATTTTATACCATCCATACGTAAATTTCTCGACAATCGAAACTTAATCAATAAATGACTTCAACACATAAATGTTATCTCCACAATACAGAATTCATAAGTATGATTCTAAGATATACATTCATTTAAGGGTAAAATTCTACATCATGTTAATTATCCAAGGTTCACTCCATCACAACACGTTACAATTTCCTCCATTTAACCATGGTTTTCAGCAAGTAATCTAAACAATTACCACCACTACTAAGTCATCAGTAACAATAAATGGGCATAATCATAAAATAACAACATTGCTTTTAGCTACCCTATACATAGGTTATAACAAAATGGCCACTACACAGCATGCTCCAACTATTTAGATAAATAAGTTAGACCATCACGATGCACTTAAAACATCATCAAACAACAAAACTTCTATATTCTTCCAATTGACATCAATACTAGCATTATAGGAACACAACTGCATACTACCAAATATACTAATAGTTTACAATAACATAGTAGCAACTCCAATCAACTTCCAAGTTACAGTCAATAGCCAACACGATTAAATTTCTCTATTAACACGTTAAATTAGAACATCTTTAAATAACCAGCAAAGTTCCTTTGTCCATATCAGTAGTTTACATCATCTTAATGTTCTAACTATGCATCAGGGTTTAAAACTTTAAACATTATCAAGGGTCATAAGCACTTTTAAAGCAAAGCAACAGATTCTAGGCATGTACATTAACACATTTAATCATTCTCGCTATAGAGTAATCTACAAAACTAGAAGTTCATTTGATCTTAAGCTAAAGATAAAAATTACATTTAATTGGTTCCACTCGCAAATTAACTTAAGAGTACGTCATTTCCATAAACCACATTGTTACATACTACATAACATGCTAAACAACAATTTCCACTTTTGACAAATAATTTCAGTCAAATGACTACTTACTTTATTTGCAGCATTTTTTTTAAAACTCAACCAAAATTCACAAAGAAACTTGACTCTCAAAGATCTCCAAAACATATTTCAATCTTAACGACTCCTACAGGAGGGAACCAAACGATCAAGTAAACGTTTACAGACAAAGGCACAAAACATAAATCGATACATCTTAATTTTTTTTTGCACACAACTTCAATGACTTCTTTTAAACTCAGAGTGATACACACAAGAACCAAACTATACTTTGCTTTGCAAAGCAACCAACCAAAACTGGTGTCAAAGCCAAAAGGCGACCAAAAAGGAGCAACACTAAACTCTTCTTCTTCGTCTACAACCAAGGAAGACAAAACCACAAACCGCCGAAGGATCAATCCACGGAAATCCAATACCAAACACTTTTCATTTGATTTCAATCAACTAAAACCAAGGAAAACCAACCCAAACCGATCGTTAGAACGGTTAAAGAAAATCTGAAGAAATCCACCACCAAACTCTTCTATTTGACTCCAATCAACTACCCGATCTACGGCAGAAAGGGTAAGCACTCTTCTCCCTCAGGGGTTAATATTTTTTCGGTGATGGCTCTAACCGGCCACACCGTCAAACCACACCCTTACTAGGAACAAAAAGAGGTGACTGAAACCAGTCGGCACAACAACCCCACTTTATCACAATAACAAGCACAATCCAACCAATTCTCTCAATAACATAGCAACATACATTATCACATATAGCATTCAACATCAAGGCTTAAATACAACATTTAAGCGTAAAGCAATGATACCCATACCCTTTCCTACTGTGCATCCATGTGTGTCAAATTTTAAATTAGTTATTCCACTTACACAAGTTTTAATGTTGCTATCCTATGACAGAATTTTAAGTATAACCTAAGCCATGTTTCTAGGTTATCCCAAGTCACAATTTTAGTTGAACCTAAGGTTGCACTCTAAAATACATGTTCCAAGGACCTAAAGCCCGCTTTGATACCAACTGTAACACCCCGGCATCAAGTATGCCCTGGATGTCACCAAACATGATAGACACAATATCTAAATGTCACAAATAAAGGTAAATTACAGCAAAGGTGCAAATGCTAAAACCGAAAATTTTGGCAGCACCTCCTTTGTTTTTCCACGATTTGAAGCAACGGCAACAATATGGCAATGTATAGCATAATATGAGACATCTAAAACAGCTAAAACAATTGATATGGCAACATGTTACGTATAGAATAATGTATCCAACCACTCCAAAATTATAACGAAGCAAAAGATGAACTTAAGCACACAATCAAGCCATTCTCCATGTTTCATGGCACTAATCTTATTATTATGTCTCCAAATGATAAAAACTGTCTATATGTGAGGAGCTACGTGTAGAAGTGTAGCTAAACCCCTTTCTCGCATGCCGGTTTCATGGTAGCTAAAAACAACATAAGACACAAGCGTGAGTTCATCAGTCAGCAAGTATATTGTAATGGAACAAAACAAACAATTCAATGCTAATATCTTTATATATCATGCTTAACATCATAACCATGTTCAACATTCATTGTACACATCTCATTATCATCATCATGTATGCAATGCAATGCACATGTCTCCTTGAAGCACATACCGGTATTACCGAGTGCACACCCGTCGACGTGCACCCTCTTTCCCCTTCCATCCCGTATATGGAGGGTGCCTACTCCTCGCTTCCATTCAAAATTGTGGATAGAATCACGAGGTAGGTCTTATTCAATGGCGCTCCAGATTAGTCATAACTTTTTCACCGACCTTACCGGACTAATTATGACTTTCTCACCGACCTGACCAGTTGTCATGCCATGTAAGGAAATATATCATAAACATAAACAACTTGCACATAAACTCAACTAATCACTGCATAGCCTCATAATAAATCATTTTCATCATGTTGTAAGCAAGAGTCAATCATGGCATCATATCATAAAACATGTGTAAACCATCTCATTATCAAACATTACGGCTCCCTAAGCCGCAACCACTACAATACACTTGCCTTCACCCGCGGGTGACGGATTGGCGAGATGATGAGGGCACTCCCGGGGTCACACCACCTGCACATAGGTACCACACACTTAAAATGTGCCCTCAAAACAATAAAAGAACAATCCCCTACCCTGACTTCTCAATCAACCCCTAAAACTCGAAAACAGAGAATCTATCCCTACGGGACAGCGGGTTTCCAACTAGCATAACTTGATTTCTAGGACTCCAAATTAAGTAAATGAGTACATTTTCTCGAATCTTAAGAAATTTCCTAGCTTTTTCTAATCATCGGGAAAAACTGATTCGGCCTCTAAAAATGACTAATCTACAGATCAACACGATATGTCCCAATCACGTCACAGTTTTGAACATATTCGGTAAAACAGCCATAACTTTCAAACGGCTAATCGGAATTTCACGTTCTTGGTGTCCAATGAAAGGTATTGAAAGTACCTACAATTGTCTCAACAGGGGGATGACCAAATTCGGAAACTAAAATTGTGAAAACTCAAACCCTAGGTCGGACATCCAATCTGCCCGAAACAGAACGTGGGACAACAAATGCAATCTCCCTAATCTCATCTAGGGACAGCACATAAACACCAAATTTAACCATGAAATTACCCATCTAACAGCACCTAGACCACCCCGAACAAGACCCCAAATCCGTACCTCTTCTTGACGGATCACCCGGTCGACGAACGTCTCCTCCTTGCGACCCGATCTCTCCTGCAATCGTCGGGAACGCCGGGAACACCGGATCCTCTTGGACGGAGAGCTCCCGGATAGGAAGATCGCATGGAGGGAGTGGCTCTTGGGCCGGCTAGAGGAGGGGAGGGAGGTGGAGGTGCACCAAGAGGAGGAGAGGAGGCGCAAGGTGGGGGAGGAGGGATGTGTGGCGGCTAGGGTTGGGGAAGGGAGTGGGAGGCGCACAGGGCAAGGGTGGGGGCGCCCCAAGGCAGGAAAAAATTCATTGTCCCCCCCCGTGGGCCCAAAACTCCCCCACCAACGGCCCACTTCATCCCCCTAAGGCCCAAACTAGCTCCCGCTTGGCCCAAACTCCCTCAGAGAGGCCCAAACAAGCGGAAAAAGCTCAAAAACACAAAATAAATTCGTATTCCATAATGCCACATTATGGGGTGTCACAACACATATCATCAACACCAACATATATGCAATGCAATGCACATGTCTCCTCAAAGCACATACCGGTATTGCGAGTGCACACCCGTCAGCGTGCACTCTCTTTCCCCTTCCATCCCGTAGATGAAGGGTGCCTACTCTTACTGACTCGCTCCCATACACAACCGTGGATGGGACTACGAGGTAGGTCTTTCGTGTTCACTACGTGTGAACACAGAGGCCCGCATTAGAATGGAACGCCTCTTCCATTATGAATGCACATATGACATGAACATGTATCATCTCGCATAAAACATTTAATACAATGAATTCATAACCAATATATAAAACCATGTTCATCATATTATAGGAAAACATCAATCATGGCAAATGAGCATATCATGTAATCATATCACAATAAAGCAAGTCTAGCAATCATACAACCCAAACCCATTCCAATACACTTGCCTTCAACCGCGGGCGACGGATTGGCGAGAGGTTGAGGGCACTCATGGGATCACACCACCTGCACATAGGTACCACACACTCAAAACATGCCCACAAAACAGTACAAGAATGATCCCCTAACCCTACTCCGCAAACTACCCCTGAAACCCGAAAACAGAGAATCTGTCCCGACGGGACAGCGGGCTTCCAACTAACATAACTTGCGTTCTAAAACTCCAAATTAAGCAAATGAATACATTTTCTTGAATCTTAGGAAATTTACTAGCTTTCTCTAAGTATTGGCAAAACCTGATTCGGCATCTAAAATTTCCTAATCTACAGATCAACACGATATATCCCAATCACGTCACAGTTTTGAACACATTCAGTAAAATAGCCATAACTTTCAAACGGCTAATCAGAATTTTACGTTCTTGGTGTCCACTGAAAGGTATTGAAATTAACTACAACTTTCTCAACAGGCGGATGACCAAATTCCGATTCTAAAATTGCGAAAACTTAAACCCTAGCTCGGACGTCCAATCTGCCCGAAACAGAACATCATGACAACTCTAGATTTCATAAATTCTAACTAGTTGCTGCACAACCTTTTGATCTAATGGCATCAAAACCTCCTCTAGCATAGCACCTAATCCACCCCAAAGATGTCCCATCACCATATCTTAGCCTAACGAATGACGAATCGACGAACACACCTCTCCCCGCCACGAACTCCCTCCAATCTTTGGATCCACCCGGTCGAAATCCTTCACAACGCGGAGATCAACAGAGAGGGATGGAGAGACAGCAATGGACGGGGATGAGTCCAAGCTAGGGCTGGCTAGGAGGTGGTGGGGGAGGCGCTAGAGGGAGGAGGGAGGGGCGGACGGCAAGGGGGAGATGGGGCGGTGGCTAGGGTGGAGAGAAGGGGGTGGAGGCGCATAGGGGAGGTGGGGCGCATGGGGCAGCAGCTTTGCTGCCCTAATCCCCCTCCTACTTGGGCCAAAGGCCTCCCACCTCCGGCCCACGAGGTTTCCCCAAGCCCACGATGCTTTCACCAAGCCCAAAATTCCCCCGGAAGACCCATTTCCCCCCCGGAAGGCCCAAAACAGGAAACCGAAGACATACCGAAATGCCGAAAACAAAAAATGACTCGTTTCGTCATACCATAGTGTGACATTATCCCCCTCTTAAACAGGATTCGACCCCGAATCTGAGACACGCCTCTACGCCAAACAAACAAGACAAGGAGAATTAAACTTTACGGTTCATACCTGATGAGAAAAGCTCTGGGTATTTCTCGCGCATACGAGACTCCAACTCCCAGATCGCTTCCCTCTCAGTTTGATGCGACCACAGAACTTTGACAAACTTAAGCGTCCTGTTCTTCATCACTCGCTCCGAATTCCCCAGAATTTTCACAGGACGGGACTCAAATGTGAGGTTCTGATCGAGCACTAATGGTTCCAACGGAACCACCAACTCCGGGTCATGCATGTACTTTCTCAACATCGATATATGGAACACATTGTGGACTCCCTGCATTGACACCGGTAGCTCCAAGCGATAAGCCAACTTACCAACTCGAGCGATGATTGGGAACGGCCCCACATATCTCGGACTGAGCTTCCCATTGGTGCCAAATCGAACCACACCCTTTGTGGGTGATACTCGCAAAAGTACACTATCACCCACCGCAAACTCCAGATCTCGCCTTCTCACATCAGCATAGTTTTTCTATCTACTCTGAGCTGCAAGAAGGTTCTACCGTACCTCTGCCACCCGATCAATAGTATGTTGAACCCAATCTGGTCGAAGGACCGCTCTTTCTCCCACTACATCCCAACAAAGCGGCGATCTGCACTTTCGGCCATAAAGCACTTCATAAGGGGTAGCCCGGATGCTGGAATGATAGCTATTATTATAAGCGAACTCTGCCAATGGCAAGTGGTCTTCCCAGCTACCTTTCCATGCCATCACACAGGCCCTGAGCATATCCTCCAAGGTCTGAATGGTACGCTCAGACTGCCCGTCCGTCTGACGGTGAAAAGCGGTACTCAGGCGGAGCTATGTACCCAAAGCACTCTGCAAACTTTCCCAGAACTTTGAGACAAATTTCGCATCCTGATCAGAGATAATCGTCTTGGGCACGCCATGCAGTCTCACAATTTCCCGCACATAAATGGGAGCCAACTCGCTCACTGAATTGGTAGTGCGGATCGGAATGAAGTGCGCAGACTTACTAAAATGGTCCACCACAACCCAAAACGCATCCTTCCCTCATGGAGTACGAGGTAGGCCAACCACGAAGTCCATAGAGATGTCATCCCAAGGTCACACAGGAATCTCCAATGGCTGCAATAAACCAGCGGGGCGCTTGTGTTCAGCATTAATTTTCTGACAAATCCCACAAGATGCCACATACTTGGCAATATCCACCCTCATCCTTTTCCACCAGAAGTTCTTTTTCAAATCCTTGTACATCTTGGTCTCCCCAGGATGGACCGTGTACGGGGTCCGATGAGCCTCTTTCAGGTTATCATGTTTTACTTGGAATTTCTGAGGTACACAAAAGCGACCCTGAAACCTCCGAGCTCCAACATCATCAATGGAAAAGTCTCTAGTCTTGCCATCCTCAAGGCATTTCCTCACATGCTGGAGCAATCGATCATGCCGTTGTGCTTCCCGCACACGCTCAGAATCGCGGACTAAAGAATCAATTTTCAGCTTGCACGGTCCTCGCAATGCAGTAAGAGACTCCCAACCACTCAAAATCAAGAACAAGACAATCAATGACAGGGGCATTGTCTTGCGACTAAGAGCGTCAGCCACTACATTTGCCTTGCCTGGATAATACTGGATAGTGAGGTGATAATCCTTTATCAGCTGTAGTCACCTCCCCTGCCTCAAATTCAAATCTTCCTGGGTGAAGATGTACTTGAGGCTCTTGTGATCAGTGAAGATATGACAAGACTCGCCATACAAGTAGTGCCTCCAAATTTTCAATACGAACACCACAGCGGCTAGCTCAAGATCATGAGTGGGATAGTTCTGCTCATGCTTTTTTAACTACCGCGATGCATAAGCAATCACCTTGCCATCTTGCATGAGCACACAACCAAGTCCCAAACGTAAAGCATCAGAATAGATTGTGAAGCGCATCCTAGGCTCGGGAAGGGTAAGAACAGGAGCAGTCACTAACTTCTCTTTCAAAGTGTAGAAACTGTGCTCACACTCTGCAGACCACTGAAATTTCATCCCTTTCTGGGTCAGCTGCGAAAGCGGCTTAGCAATGATAGAGAAATCCTGCACAAAACGCCGATAGTAGCCAACCAACCCAAGGAAACCACACACCTCTTTAACATTGGAAGGTCTCTTCTAGTTCAAGACTGCTGAGACTTTGCTAGGATCTACAGATGTGCCCTCTGGATTGATGATGTGGCCAAGAAAACCCACTTCTGAAATTCAGAACTCGCACTTCTTCAACTTAGCATAAAACTGGTTCTCCCTCAATGTACTCAGCACAAGCCTCAAATGCTGCTCATGTTCTTCTTCTGATTTAGAGTAAACAAGAATATCATCGAAGAACACTACCACAAACTCATCAAGGTACTTGTGTAGCATAATGTTCATAGCCTCCATAAAGACAGCAGGAGCATTAGTTAGTCCAAACGACATAACTTTAAATTCATAGTGCCCATACCTAGTGGAGAAAGCAGTCTTCTCAATGTCATTTTCCCTCACACGAATCTGATTGTAACCAGACTGAAGATCAATTTTGGAGAACACCTTTGCTCCCTTCAGTTGGTCAAACAGATCCTCAATGCGAGGCAATGGATACTTGTTCTTGACAGTCACTTGATTGAGAGCATGATAGTCAATGCATGTCGGGACCCCGAATTTGCAAATCCGGACCCTCTGTGTATTCAGCACTAGTCCAGGAACGCGCTAGTGCACACAGTCTTAACATTGGTAAATATCACAATCATACCAATCGATATTAAATAAGTACTTTATTTAAATAGTCAAAGCAAGTTACTCGACCTTATGGTCAAGTTACAAATATATGCCTCGCAAGGCGAAACTTATTCGAGAGAAAAATAATAGCAATGAAAATCAAATAACCCGTGGCGCCATCCAAAGATACCACAGGCAACCGACCGGGCTCGCTTCCCTAAGTAGACGGATCCTCTTGGAGTTCCTCCTCCAAAGTGGCGTAATCTCCTCTTCAAGCGATATTGTGTTGAGGCAAGGGTGAGTACTTGGTACTCAAGCAAGTCATGCACAGAATGCAAGCTAATATACTATATGCATGGCTTAGTACAAAGGAATAGCTCAAGGTATATTTGCGATGAAACAGCATTTGATAAATAATATAAGTAGATTCGAAAGCAGTAGAAATAAGTAAAGCATAAATAACTTTTCAAGAAGTTTAATAAACTTTTTCCCCATCCTAAACCACTTTTCCATCATCTTCATTATTAAACCATCCCAACTTTCCAAATCCAAGTTATTTTTGAGAAAATCTAACCCTTGACTGTAATTCCCGAGCGATGTCCAATACCGCGGACACGGCTATTCGAATAGATTCTAAACTCTGCAGAGGTTATGCACTTTACCCACAAGATACAGTCAAACACCACAAAGGCGAGTTCTCGTAACAAAGTCTTTCGGAAACCTCTAACAATACAAGTGGTCCTCCCCGGTTATTGCGCACTAACCCTTCCCTTCGCTAAGGCGAAGTCTAGGCCAATCAACCGTTAGATGGGTACCTGGCCTCGGCCCGATGACGCTCCCCGCACAACTTACACAAAGGGTGTAGTTGACCTCCACGAGGTCCCACAGTGCGTTATCAACAACTTAGTCAACTAGGTCCGTCCCATTACAGACATGTGGTTGCACGTTAGACCCAGTTCAAAGGCTTGCAAGGTTAAGTCCTTAGGGTGACCAGGCAAGACTACCCGAAGAACCAAATCAACACTCCCAACGCCACAAGCGGCCCACTGATTACTCTTGCCACATGCCCTGGTCAAAATCATTTATCAAACCCGGTTGATTACCATGCACCACGTGCCATCAACATCACATGATACTTTTCCAAAACAGGTTCAATATATCATTTAAGTCAATATTAACATTTGATTATCCAAAATCATGTTATGAGCACGTGTGAGTCTAAGCGATGTACTACAACGGTCTAAAACCCATGTTGGCAAATTAATAATGTCCAACTAGTAAACCACAACTAGGGTGACAAAGGGTCATGGCACATACTTAAATAATCAAGGTGTCATACAAGAAATTGGTACTTATCTAACCCCCATGTTTAAACAAAGTATTTTCTTAATTGAACTAGCATGCAATAGTTTAAATCAAAATAGATTTCGAAATAGGATCAACATGGTCAAAGCACAACTTGCCTTCAAAAAGTACTTGCTCTTGGTCTTGAGTTGGATCCTGAGTCAATACTTCTCCTTCGAATCCTTCCGGCACTTCAACGTCTACTCGTAAAGCGTGCAAATAGCAAATACACAAATAAACAATAGGCAAAAAGTGTCCAAACACCCAAATAAAATCCATAAACAGAGAGAACATAATTTTGTGGATTTTTAGAAACTAGAATCGTCAAATTCGGAGTTAAAACGCAAAAGTTATGATTATTTAAAGTTTAAATAATCATTTAATAATTTTGCAGAGAAAAACTTTAGTCCAAAAATTAAATAAAATTCATATTTAGGTAGATCTCAATTTTATACAAATTTAGAAATTTGAATCGCTCAAATCGGAGTTGAAACGCAAAAGTTATAAGCGTTTGAAGTTTGAATCTAAATTTGAATCAATATTTCAAATTAATAAATCATTTCTTTTTCGGAAATTAATTATTGCGTCAGCATGGACACGTGGCAGCCTCTGATTGGTTGGCTGACGTCAGTCGGTCCATGGACTCGGTCCACGCTCGGCTCGGGTCTACCGTGGACCCGGTCCACGACTCTGCGTGTCGGCCCGACATGTGGGACCACTCGGATAGCGTCATTCTGGCGTCGGCGGGGCTCGACCCGCAGTCTTTGGCGACAGGTGGGTCCACCGATGATGTCATGGATGGCGTCCGCGGTGCGATCGGCCGACACGCGGGCCCGCGTGTCGGTAACCTGCCAGCAGCGTCTGGCCCGACGCGTCGGTCCAACTTCCCGACACGTGGCGCAATCACGGCCGTTGGTTTGAAAATCAACGGCGCGGATTAGATCCAGGGTTAACACGTTGAAACTACTCGTCGATCGTGGGCCGTTCGATTTAGATCGGACGGTCCAGATCTAATCCTATAATAACACTACTACGGCACGTGGCAATTGTGAACCGTTGGATCTTGATCCAACGGTCCAGATCTAATCGGGTTGGGGACACGTGAACTCACCTCAACCGTCCGATCTGGATCTGACGGTTCACCGAGCTCGCGAAGTCCAGCGATGGCGCGGCGAGGCTTGGGCACCGGAGACGAGAACGACGACAAGCCAGACGGCGTTTCGGGGTTGCTCCGGCGAGATGAATCCTTCCTTCGGGTGCGTCTCGTCACGGTGGTTCGGACCTGGGCTCCTTCTCGGCGGAAGACGACGGACGGCGGCGGAATCGGCGTTCAACCGCTGCGCACAGGGCTCCAACTCCGGCGAGCACGTACGGGCAAACGGCGACGGCTCAGGCGAGATGGCTCGGGGGAACGGGTGCGCAAGGATGAGGGCAACCTCGGGGCGTCTCACGCTTAAAATAGCCTCGGCGTTCGTGCCCGAGACGGAAACCTAATCCTACACGGCGGCGGGCGCGGCGGCGGAGTCCGGCTCGGTCTCGGCGGAGACGACGACGCACAGCCGTCCACGTGGCACGATCAACGGCCACGATCGCACGGGCGCGATCGGATCCGGGCGGATCTGGCTCGGCCGATGCACGGCGGATCTCGGTGGTTGGATCTTGATCCAACGGTTGGGATTGATTAGGTTTAGGAGTGGGTTCGGTCGAGTCACGTGGCTCGGGTCGGACTCGAACTCGAGTCTGACTCGGGCTCGGTCGGATGAACAGTAACCGACTCGGTTTGATTTTCCAGCGATTTAATATTTAAAATAATTCCCAGTAATTCATTTAATTCATTAAAAATAGCAAAAGACTCAGAAAAATTCCAGAAAAATTCTGGAAAATACTTTGGATCATTTTGGACTCAAATAAAATATTTCCAACAAAATTTTATTTGCAAAATTAAATTCTTTAATTATTTCAAAATGGAATAAATTCAAATAAATTCCAAATAAATCCAAATAAATTCCAGAAAATTCCAAAAATTCACCAAAGTGCCAAATCACACATGAATTTAAGAAAAGCAAAATTTTGGGGTGTTACAAACCTCCCCCCCTTAATAGAATCTCGTCCCCGAGATTCAGGGCTCACTACAGAATAGGTTTGGAAACTCTTTCCTCAAATCCTCTTCGCGCTCCCAAGTCGCTTCGCTATCTGTATGGTTGCTCCACTGAACTCTACAGAAACGGGTTGACTTGTTTCTAGTTTCTCGATCCATTGTGTCCATAATCATCACGTGATGCTCCTTATAAGTCAAATCCTCTTGCAACTCAATTGACTCTAGCGGTGTCTGCTCTCGTGAACTCGGAGACACTTATTCAATTGGGACACATGGAATACATCATGCACTCCTCGCCAACGATCGTGGCAACTCCAACTGGTAAGCAACTTCGCTTCTGCGACTCAAAATCTTAAATGGTCCAACATAACGGGGTGCGAGTTTCCCTTTGGCATGGAACCTCTTAACTCCCCTGAGAGGCGTAACTCTGAGGTAAACAAAGTCTTCTGGTTCAAAACTCAAGTCTCGGCGACGATTGTCAGCATAACTCTTTTGTCGGGATTAGGCTATCTTCAACCTTTCCTAATCATAGCGATCTGCTCTTCACCTCTTGAAGAATATCAGGTCCAAAGACACGGCGCCGCCGGTCTCATTCCAATTCAATGGCGTCCGACAGGTCGACCATACAAAGGCCTCAAAGGTGACATCTCGTAAACTAGCCTCGATAACTATTGTTGTAATCGAACTCGGCATACGGCAAACTCTTATCCCAAGAGGTAGCATAAGCCAACGCACAAGCTCTCAACATATCCTCCGAATCTGGTTGACTCTTTCTGGTCTGTCCATCCGTCTGTGGATGATAAGTCAGATCTTGAAGTTCAAACGGGTTCCCATGGCTTCATGCAACTTATTCCGTAACCTTGAGGTAAATTGGGTACCTCGTCTGATACAATCCTCTTTGGCACTCCGTGCAAAGCAGACAATCTGATCATGTATAATTCTCGCTAATTTATCTCCCGAGTAAGTGGTCTTCACAGAATAAAATGGGCTACTTTAGTCAAGCGATCCACTATAACCCATATGGAGTCATAACCCCCTTGAGTCTTGACAAACCCGGTAATGAAATCCATTCCTATTTCCTCCCACTTCCACTCGGAGTATTTTCAACTACCGTAGCAATCCTGCTGGTCTCGATGCATTGCCTTGACTCTCTGGCATACGTCGCACAACGCAACATGCTCGGCAACTTCACGTTTCATACTCGGCCACCGTAATCTCTCCTTCAGATCCCGATACATCTTGGCGCTTCGTGGTGAATTGAGTACTTGGAGTCATGGGCTTCTTCCAAAATCAGTTGCTTTAACTCCTTTTGTTAGGCACACAAATTCGATCCTTCATCCATAACGTGCCTTGCTCATCCAACTTGAAGTCCTCTGCCTTGCCTTCTTCCTTGATGGACTTAATCCTGCGGATCTTGTCATCATCCTTTTGTCCTTCTCGAATCTGATCCTCTAGGGTAGGTTTTACTTCTAATGCGGCCAAGAAACCGCTAGGTACAACCTCAATCTTTATTTTCTGAAAGTCCTGACATAACTCATCTTGATTTGTGGCTAGCAACATACTCACGGTATGGCTCTTCCGACTCAGAGCATCGGCAACTACGTTGGCCTTCCCGGGATGGTAATGGATTCCAACATTGTAGTCCTTGATCAACTCTAGCCATCTCCTTTGCCTCATATTCAGATCCGACTGGGTGAATATGTACTTAAGGCTCTTATGATCCGTATACACTTCACATCTGTTTCCAATCAGATAGTGACGCCATATCTTCAAGGCATGCACTACGGCGGCTAACTCTAGGTCATGTGTCGGATAATTTTCCTCATGCGGCCTCAACTGCCTTGATGCATAAGCGACGACCTTTCCATTCTGCATCAGCACACATCCAAGTCCTTGGCGCGATGCGTCACAATAAATGTCAAAGCTTTGAGCAACATCCGGTAGAACTAACACCGGTGCTGATGTCAATCGCTCCTTCAGCTCCTGAAATCCTTTCTCACATTCTGGCGTCCATGCAAACTTCTTTTCCTTCTTCAGCAGTTGCGTAAGAGGTTTCGCAATTGTCGAGAAGCCTTCGATGAAACGGCGGTAGTATCCTGCCATTCCAAGGAAACTCCGAATCTGGGTCACAGTCTTCGGCTGCTCCCAATGTAACACAGCTTCTACTTTGCTTGGATCTACGGCGACTCCTTCTGCGGTCATTACATGTCCAAGGAACTCCACTTTGTCCCTCCAAAAATCACACTTGCTGAACTTGGCGAAAAGTTGCTGTTCCCTCAGCTTTTCCAAAACTCGCCTCAAGTGTTCGGCATGTTCATCCTCTGTCTTGGAGTAGATTAGGATATCGTCTATGAACACGACGACAAACTTGTCCAAATATTCCATGAACACCTTATTCATCATATTCATGAAATAAGCCGCGATTTGTCGATCCAAAAGACATAATCAGTAAACTCGTAATGTCCATATCTTGACGAGAATGCGCCTTGAATATCCTCTCGATCGGATCTTCAATCGATGGTATCCCGATCTCGCATCAATCTTGGAGAAAACTCCGGCTCCTCTTAGTTGATCAAACAAATCATCAATCCTGGGTAGCGGATACTTATTCTTCACGGTGACTTCATTGAGTGCACGATAGTCGATGCACATCCTGAAACTCCCGTCCTTCTTCTTGACAAACAAAACTGGTGCTCCCCACGGCGACGAACTTGGTCTGATAAATCCTTTCTCCATCAACTCCTCTAGCTGTTTCTTCATCTCTACCAACTCCTCGGTGGACATCCGATAGGGTCTCTTTGCTATCGGTGCTGTACCAGGTACAAGCTCTATCACAAACTCTATGTCCCTGTCTGGCGGCATACCAGGTAGATCTTCAGGAAAAACATCTGGGTACTCATTCACTACTGAGACATCATCTATGCTGATTGCCTTGGTACTGTTTACCATCAACTGTCCATCTCTAACTGCGGTGGCTTGAAATTCCACTTTCCTTCCACACGGGCTCTCAACTGAGATAGTCCTTCGCCCACAATCCAATACGGCCTTGTGCTTGGATAACCAATCCATTCCCAATATGACGTCTAGGGTCTGGGTCTCCAAAATTATAAGGTTTGCTAGGAACTCTATTCCATCTATTAGTATTCTCACCCCGGAACATCCTACTTTCGTTCGGAGTTCGGAACCAGGGGTTTGAACTAAAAGCATGCACTTAAGTCTTGCAATCCTCAAATCATTTCTAGTAGCAAAGCCTTGCGAAACAAACGAATGCGAAGCTCCAGAGTCAAACAAAATCAAGCTGTGTATCGAGTTAACAAGTAACTTACCCAAGACGACGTCCGTAGCATTCTCGCGCGTCTGCGGTGACATGATTGACTCGGCCTCTCACCACGGCCTGGGGTGTGGTTCCTGTCTTTGGCGTCCTAGCTGGGGTGGTTCCTAGATTGAAGCGAATCGAGTCACTCCTGCTGTCTTCTTCGGACAATCGTTGGCAAAGTGTCTGGCTCGTTGCGGATTGTAGCGGCGTCTCACTGTTCCTTCTTGTTGCACGAGTAAGCGTTTCTAAGCGGGGCTGGGTGCAGTAGTTCGATTGATGTGTCTTTGTCTTTGAGGATGGTGTCCTTGTTGCATTCTCGTGGTTGGAATCAAGAATTGGTTTGGTGCAACTCTCAGCGCTGCTATGCGTTTCTGGCGTGATCCCTGCTGTTGCATCCTGCGCTTCCTGTTCTCATCCAGTTCCTTGCGCTTGTCCTCAAGAATAAGCGCCTTATTCACCAACTCTTGGAAATCTGGGAAGGTGTGGGTGATCAACCCTACTTGCAATCCTGAGTTAAGTCCCTTCATAAAACGAGACTGTCTGGATTTATCTGTCGCTACATCCTCAGGTGCGTAGCGTGCTAGCTGTGTGAACTTGTTCAGGTAGTCGGCCACTGGCTGATTACCTTGTTTCAGTGCTCTGAACTCCTCCTTCTTAAGGTCCATGATTCCTTCAGGCACGTGATATCGCTTAATGCACTGTGAACTCTTCCCAAGTGATATCTTGAGGGTTCTCTTGCGTGGCACGTAAGTTCTCCCACCATTCGTGCTGTTCCTTCCAAATTGGTGAGAAGCGTAGAGTACCTTCTCATTTCCTATGCATTGAGCTATGTGTAGCTTCCTCTCGATTGATCTTAACCAATCATCGGCCTCTAATGGATTGGCATTCCCAGAGAAAGTGGGTGGGTGAGTTCTCATGAACTCTGATAGTCTTGTATTCTGGCGTTGTCCATGGTTAACTTGATTAGCAGTGGCCTGAGCAGTGACGTGTTGCATTTGTTGCATCATTGCATGCATCAACTGAGTCTGAGCAGCAAGAAATGCTCCAAAATTCTGCATATCAACTGGCGGTGGTGGTGCTCCATCATTGGGGTTTTCTGTGGGGCGAGAACCACTTCCATTGCCTCCAAAGTTTCCACGGGTGTTCACCATCTGTTGATTTGCTCTAGGTTTAGAGATGAGAGGGAAACGAGAATAGACAAGTAATATGGAACTTATGCGGGGCGAAAGGTGTAACCTTAAGGTCTAACTTTATTATTGATATTAATAACTTGGTATGGTTGCTTACAATGCCTAAGGGCCTTGCAACACATACTGCACACTCAGCAAACAATGAAAACCAAATCGAGCTAACTCTGGAGTCTAACGCCTAAAGGGTGACTCTTTATTCTATGACGCGACTCGGCGAAGGAGTCTCACTATAGAACCTTATGCTCACTCATCGAGAAACCTCCACGGCCTGGGTACGGGTGCTGTGGCATAGGCGCGAAACGATCGCCATGTCCAGCAACTGTGTCCTCTATGGTAGTCGAAGAAGCAGTGTCCTCATCGAGATCTGACTCCTCCGGATCTGGCTCGTGTAGCTCGAGTACTGGCCCTGGGTCTGGTCCGTACAAGGTCATCTCCAACTCGTCAATCCTTCGTAGAAGGTGTGCCACATACTCTTGAGCTTCCCGCCATCTGTTCTTCTCTGTCGTGATTTCCTTGCGGGCCTTCTGTAGCTCCTTGCTTGTATTATCTAGTACATCCTCCTGGGCGACGACAAATCGTGCCAACTGTGTAACCGTGGCATCCTCATCCTGAATTGCCTTCGGGTCAAGAAGGTTATCGCTGCGCGGATGATAACGGAACACCGTGCTCTCCAACTCTCTGGCGTAGATACTGGTAATGTGCCGCATTGCTCGTCGTGATACTTCTTGGATACCCATCTGCATTGTAGATCTCCTGGCAGTGCAGTGTATTGGGCGATTGCCTGGGCCCCTCTTCCTGGCAGGTACCTCAATCTTCACGTCACAAGCCTTGATCAATCCCGCTTGTCTGATCACTTCTACTTGGTATTGCGGCTTCTCAAAATCTCCGAGAGTTTGTAGCATATGCCAAAGTTCTGCGGCGTGACCAACTCCCAGATCAACGTAGTTGAACTCTTCCTCCATCTGTCACAAGAGTGCTTTACGTAAGAACTCGGAATTTTTAAATTGTGACAAGGTAAGGAAAAATTTCAGCAAGAGACAAGAAAAGAGAGAAGGGGATAAGTCGAGATGTCATTTCTTATCTTGACAAATTTTTAACTTTAGAAAATAGGTTTTATCCTCACTACGACCATTCTAGCTAGGGTTGAGCCTACAGTCAACCTGGCTCTGATACCACCTCTGTCGGGACCCCGAATTTGCAAATCCGGACCCTCTGTGTATTCAGCACTAGTCCAGGAACGCGCTAGTGCACACAGTCTTAACATTGGTAAATATCACAATCATACCAATCGATATTAAATAAGTACTTTATTTAAATAGTCAAACTGGTTACTCGACCTTATGGTCAAGTTACAAATATATGCCTCGCAAGGCGAAACTTATTCAGAGAAAAATAATAGCAATGAAAATCAAATAACTTCGTGGCGCCATCCAGTATACCACAGGCAACTGACTGGCTCGCTTCCCTAAGTAGACGGATCCTCTTGGAGTTCCTCCTCCAAAGCTGGCGTAATCTCCTCTTCAACTGATATTGTGTTGAGGCAAGGGTGAGTACTTGGTACTCAGCAAGTCATGCACAGAATGCAAGCTAATATACTATATGCATGGCTTAGTACAAAGGAATAGCTCAAGGTATATTTGCAGTAAACAGCATTTGATAAATAATATAAGTAGATTCGAAAGCAGTAGAAATAAGTAAAGCATAAATAACTTTTCAAGAAGTTTAATAAACTTTTTCCCCATCCTAAACCACTTTTCCATCATCTTCATTATTAAACCATCCCAACTTTCCAAATCCAAGTTATTTTTGAGAAAATCTAACCCTTGACTGTAATTCCCGAGCGATGTCCAATACCGCGGACACGGCTATTCGAATAGATTCTAAACTCTGCAGAGGTTATGCACTTTACCCACAAGATACAAATAAACACCACAAAGGCGAAGTTCCGTGAACAAAGTCTTTCTTAAACCTCTAACATTACATGTGGTCCTCCCCGTTTATTGCTCACTAAACGTTCCCTTCGCTAAGGCGTAGTCTAGGCCAATCTACCGTTAGATGGGTACTGGCCTCGGCCCGACGCTCCCCGCACAACTTACACAAAGGGTGTAGTTGACCTCCCGAGGTCCCACAGTGCGTTATTAGCAACTTAGTCAACTAGGTCCGTCCCATTACAGACATGTGGTTGCACGTTAGACCCAGTTCAAAGGCTTGCAAGGTTAAGTCCTTAGGGTGACCAGGGCAAGACTACCCAAGAACCAAATCAACACTCCCAACGCCACAACCGGCCCACCTGATTACTCTTGCCACATGCCCTGGTCAAATCGTTTATCAAACCCCGCTTGATTACCATGCACCACGTGCCATCAACATCACATGATACTTTTCCAAAACAGGTTCAATATATCATTTAAGTCAATATTAACATTTGATTATCCAAAATCATGTTATGAGCACGAGTGTGTCTAAGCGTTGTACTACAACGGTCTAAAACCCATGTTGGCAAATTAATAATGTCCAACTAGTAAACCACAACTAGGGTGACAAAGGGTCATGGCACATACTTAAATAATCAAGGTGTCATACAGCAAATTGGTACTTATCTAACCCCCCATGTTTAAACAAAGTATTTTCTTAATTGAACTAGCATGCAATAGTTTAAATCAAAATAGATTTCGAAATAGGATCAACATGGTCAAAGCACAACTTGCCTTCAAAAAGTACTTGCTCTTGGTCTTGAGTTGGATCCTGAGTCAATACTTCTCCTTCGAATCCTTCCGGCACTTCAACGTCTACTCGTAAAGCGTGCAAATAGCAAATACACAAATAAACAATAGGCAAAAAGTGTCCAAACACCCAAATAAAATCCATAAACAGAGAGAACATAATTTTGTGGATTTTTAGAAACTGGAATCGTCAAATTCGGAGTTAAAACGCAAAAGTTATGATTATTTAAAGTTTAAATAATCATTTAATAATTTTGCAGAGAAAAACTTTAGTCCAAAAATTAAATAAAATTCATATTTAGGTAGATCTCAATTTTATACAAATTTAGAAATTTGAATCGCTCAAATCGGAGTTGAAACGCAAAAGTTATAAGCGTTTGAAGTTTGAATCTAAATTTGAATCAATATTTCAAATTAATAAATCATTTCTTTTTTTCGGAAATTAATTATTGCGTCAGCATGGACACGTGGCAGCCTCTGATTGGTTGGCTGACGTCAGTCGGTCCATGGACTCGGTCCACGCTCGGCTCGGGTCTACCGTGGACTCGGTCCACGACTCTCGTGTCGGCCCGACATGTGGGACCACTTTCCGGATAGCGTCATTCTTTGGCGTCGGCGGGGCTCGACCACTGTCGACAGTGGGTCCACCGATGACGTCATGGATGACGTCACGGTGCAGTCGCTGACACGCGGGCCCCGCGTGTCAGTGGCCACGCACGCGCGCGTACGACGCTGACCGCGTCGGTCCAACTTCCCGACACGTGGCGCAATCACGGCCGTTGGTTTGAAAATCAACGGCGCGGATTAGATCCAGGGTTAACACGTTGAAACTACTCGTCGATCGTGGGCCGTTCGATTTAGATCGGACGGTCCAGATCTAATCCTATAATAACACTACTACGGCACGTGGCAATTGTGAACCGTTGGATCTTGATCCAACGGTCCAGATCTAATCGGGTTGGGGACACGTGAACTCACCTCAACCGTCCGACCGATCGGCGGTTCACCGAGCTCGCGAAGTCCAGCGATGGCGCGGCGAGGCTTGGGCACCGGAGACGAACGACGACGAGCCCGGCCGACGGCGTTCGGGGTTGCTCGGCGAGATGAATCCTTCCTTTGGGTGCGTCTGCGTCACGGTGGTTCCGGACACAGGCTCCTTCTCGGCGGAAGACGACGGACGGCGGCGGAATCGGCGTTCAACCGGCTGCGCCGCAGGGCTCCAACTCCGGCGAGCACGTCACGGGCAAGCAGCGGCGGCTCGGCGAGATGGCTCGAGAGAGCAGTGCGCAAGGATGAGGGCAACCTCGGGGGCGTCTCACGCTTTAAATAGCCTCGGCGTTCGTGCGAGGCGAAACCTAATTCTACACGGCGCGGGCGCGGCGGCGAGTCCGCTTCGGACTCGGCGGAGACGACGACGCCTTCGGCCGTCCACGTGGCACGATCAACGGCCCACGATCACGCGGCGCGATCGGATCCGGGCGGATCTGGCTCGAACGTGCAGGCGGATCTCGGCCGTTGGATCTTGATCCAACGGTTGGGATTGATTAGGTTTAGGAGTGGGTTCGGTCGAGTCACGTGGCTCGGTCGGACTCGAACTCGAGTCTGACTCGGGCTCGATCGGATGAACAAGAATCGACTTCGGTTTGATTTTCCAGCGATTTAATATTTAAAATAATTCCCGATAATTCATTTAATTCATTAAAAATAGCAAAAGACTGAAAAATTCCAGAAAAATTCTGGAAAATACTTTGGATCATTTTGGACTCAAATAAAATATTTCCAACAAAATTTTATTTGCAAAATTAAATTCTTTAATTATTTCAAAATGGAATAAATTCAAATAAATTCCAAATAAATCCAAATAAATTCCAGAAAATTCCAAAAAATTCACCAAAGTGCCAAATCACACATGAATTTAAGAAAAGCAAAATTTTGGGGTGTTACAATGCACATACGCCAACTACCATCCTTCTTCGAAACGAAGAGGACGGGTGCTCCCCATGGCGACACACTGCGCCGAATAAAACCCTTGGCCAACAAATCCTCCAATTGCTTTTTCAACTCGTCTTGAAAAGGATGAACCAAGCGGTATGGAGAGATAGAAATAGGTCGAGTGCCAGGAACAAGATCAATTTGAAACTCCACACTCCTCACTGAAGTCAAGCCAGGCAACTCATTAGGAAACACATCAACAAACTCCTTCACTACAGGAATCTCCTCGATGGCTACTGAAGAAGATGGCTTTTTTGAAATAGCCATAAGAACACCCAACTGCCTCAAACGGCGACCAGAAAATAGATTGGCCAAAGCAAAGATGGAACTGGAGGGTATGCCACCCTGAAAAGTCAACTCCACCCCTGACGGGGCCTGCAAGGTAACTATCTTCCAAAAGCAACAGATCTTGGCATGGTACTGATGCAACCAGTCCATGCCCAAAATGACATCAAAAGGAGCCAATTGAATCACCATAAGATTGGCAAAGAAAACCTCATCATCAATGGCAATAGTGCAACCCGAGCAAACCAAAGAACTAGCAATCAGATCACCAGGAGAACTGACTATCACAGACTCAGAAATCCGCTGAACTCCCAACTTAGCTCTACTAGCAAACTCAAACGACACAAAAGAATAGGATGCTCCAGAATCAAACAGAATGAAAGCATCAACTGAATCCACAAGCAAAGTACTTGAAACCACCTCTGGATGCCCAGCTGACTCGGCGGTCGGCAAGGCGTACACTCCCGGTGGCGCTGGGGCAGCGGGAGCCCTAACACTCGGCTGATGCCCCAACAAAGTTGGGGGTGGTGGGGGTAGCTAAGGAGGAGTCGACGGCTGCGGGCACTAGTAAGCCGCTGGTGGTGCCCAAACAGAGGGCGGCTGGGGAGCAGGGGCCGCCATCATATGCACCGACCCCCTGAAGGACGCCACTGTAGTGGGAGAAGAAGGCACCGTCTCCCACTTGAAGATACTACCGGGATTCATCCAGCAGACACGCCCCATATGGCCAGGTTTGCCACAGTGGTTGCAGTCCTCGGTCGAACCACACTCCGTAGCATGGTGTCGACCACCGCACTTCAAACAGATCATGCACTGCCCTGGCACAGGACGAACAGCCACCCGCGAAGAAGATGGCTGGGGCGGCTTCATCTTAGCCCTTAAGGAGGAACCCTGTCCCCCCTTGAACTTCTTGAAGGTGGGTCGCTGAGAAGACCCACCTCGTCCACCGAAAGTCCTCTTCTGGCCCCCGCCCGAGGCCGCTGGAACCCCTAAACCACTAGGGTTTTGCTTATCCTTGGAGAGCTCTAACTCGAGCTCCATGCCCTTTGCCTGCTCTACCACGGAGCAGAAGTCACGAGGGATAATCGCCCCCTTGACAACTTTGAACTCCTGGTTGAGGCCCCTACGGAACCTCCTCGCCTTCTCCCTGTTATCCGCTGCCACAGCTGGCACAAAGCGCACCACATTGTTGAACTCCGCCGCATACTCTGCCACCAACTTCTTCCCCTGGGAAAGAGTCGTCAGGGTATGGTCCATCCTCTCTAGAAAGGACTCTGGGTAGAACTTGGCTCGGAAGCGAGCCACAAAATCCTCCTAGGTGACCGGTCCAAGAGCGGGGGCTCTAGCAGCAAGAACCCCGTCCCACCAGATATCTGCTTGGACCTTCAGCTGGAAGGCCACAAAGCGAGCTCTCTGGACCGAGGTCAACTCCAGAACCTCAAACTGCCACTCCATGTACCGCAGCAAATCTGCGGATTGGACGGGAGTGCTCGCTCCGTCAAAAGTGTCCAGACGGAGGGACATCCACTCCCGGAGACTCATCCTCGGCTCTGGCATAGCGGGGGCAGCAACTGGGGCCGCTGCAGGGGGAGGCACAACAACATGGGCAACCCACACCTGCTAGCGCATGTCGGGACCCGAATTTGCAAATCCGGACCCTCTGTGTATTCAGCACTAGTCCAGGAACACGCTAGTGCACACAGTCTTAACATCGGTAAATATCACAATCATACCACTCGATACTAATAAAGTACTTTAATTAATTAGTCAAACTGGTTGCTCGACCTTATGGTCAAGTTACAAATATACGCCTCGCAGGGCGAAACTTATTAAGAGAGAAATAATAGCAGCGGAAAATAAGATAACATCGTGGCGCCATCCAGTATACCACAGGCAACTGACTGGGCTCGCTCCCTAAGTAGACGGTTCCTCTTGGAGCTCCTCCTCCAAAGCTGGTGTAGTCTCCTCTTTAACTGGTGTTGTATTGTGGCAAGGGTGAGTACTTGGTACTCAGCAAGTCATGCACAGAATGCAAGCTAATAGACTATATGCATGGCTTGATACAAAGGAATAGCTCAAGGTATATTTGCAGTAAAACAGCATTTGACAAGTAGTATAAGTAGATTCGAAAGCAGTAGAAACAAGTATAGCATAAATAACTTTTCAAGGAGTTTAATAAACATCTTTCCCATCGTAATCCACAATTCCATCAACATCACTATTAATCTAACCCAACCTTTCAAGTCCAAGTTATTTTCAAGAAAGTCTAACCCTTGACTGTAATTCCCGAGCGATGTCCAATACCGCGGACACGGCTATTCGAATAGATTGTACACTCTGCAGAGGTTATGCACTTTACCCACAAGATACAGTCAAACACCACAAAGGCGAGTTCCCGTAACAAAGTCTTTCGGAAACTTCTAACAATACAAGTGATCCTCCCCGGTTGTTGCACACTAACCCTTCCCTTAGCTAAGGCGAAGTTTAGGCCAACCAACCGTTAGATGGGTACCTGGCCGCAGCCCCGATACGCTCCCCCGTACAACATACACAAAGGGTGTAGTTGACCTCCTGAGGTCCCATAGGTACGTTATTAGCAACTTAATCAACTAGGTCCGTCCCATTACAGACATGTGGTTGCACGTTAGACCCAGTTCAAAGGCTTGCAAGGTGAAGTCCTTAGGGTGACCAGGGCAAGACTACCCAAAGAACCAAATCATCCTTCCCAATGCCACAACTGGCCCACCTGAATATTCTTGCCACATGCCCCGGTCGAAAACTATTTATCAAACCCCATTTGATTACCATGCACCACGTGCCATCAACATCACATGATACCTTTCCAAAACAGGTTCAATATATCATTAAGTCAATATTAACGTTTGATTGTCCAAAATCATGTCATGAGCACGTAGTAGGTCTTAGCCATATACTACAACGGTCTACAAACCCATGTTGGCAATTTTAGTAATGTCCAACTAGTAATCCACACTAGGGTGACAAGGGGTCATGGCACATACTTAAGTAATCAAGGTGTCATACAGCAATTTGGCATTTATCTAATTTCCCATATTTAAATAAAGTATTTTCTAATTAAACTAGCATGCAATAATTTGAACCAAAATAGATTTCAAAATGGGATCAATATGGTCAAAGCATAACTTGCCTTCAAAAAGTACTTGTTCTTGGTCTTGAGTTGGATCCTGAGTCAATACTTCTCCTTCGAATCCTTCCGGCACTTTAACGTCTACTCGTAAAGCGTGCAAATAGCAATACACGAATAAACAATAGGCAAAAAGTGTCCAAACATCCAAATAAAATCCATAAACAGAGAGAACATAATTTTATGAATTTTTAGAAACTGGAATCGTCAAATTCGGAGTTAAAATGCAAAAGTTATAGCATTTTGAAGTTTAAATAATCAATTAAATAATATTACAGAGAAAAACTTTAGTCCAAAAATTAAATAAAATTCATAATTAGGTAGATCTCAATTTTATACAAATTTAGAAATTTGAATCACTCAAATCGGAGTTGAAACGCAAAAGTTATAAGCGTTTGAAGTTTGAATCAAAATCTGAAATCATTATTTCGAATTAATAAATCATTTTCTTTTTCGGAAATTAATTATTGCGTCAACGAGGACACGTGGCAGCCTCACGATTAGGCGGTGGCGTCGGTAGTTCATGGACTCGGTCCACGCTCGGCTCGGGTCTACCGTGGACCCGGTCCACAGCTCACGTGAGACTGATAGGTGGGACCCACTGGTGACGTCATCGCTGACGTCACTACACGGCTGGGGTGGCCGCTGACGTGCGGGCCCGCCATGACGTCAGCGTGACGTCATGGTGCAGTTTGGCTATGTCGCTGACATGCGGGCCCGGCGTGTCAGCGTCACACGCACGGGTGTGCTGACCGTGGCGGTCAGTCTTCCCGACACGTGGCGCAATCTCGGCCGTTAATTTGAAAATCAACGGCACAGATTAGATCTGGACTCACGCGTTTGGGTTAACGCGTTTGATCTGGACCGTTGGATCTAGATCCAACGGTTGAGAACGGATATGGGAATCGCACGTGGTTCTCACCGTAGGATGACGTGGCGCAATCTGGGCCCTTGGATAAAGATCCGACGGCTGAGGGAGCTCGAGGCCCGGCGATGGCGAGCGGCGGCGCTGGGTCACCGGCGCGGGGGACGACGACCTAGCCGACGGCGTTTCGGGCGCGCTCCGGCGAGGTGAGTTGGACTCCCGGACGCGTCTTGACCTCCCGGTCTCGGATCTGGGGTCAACAGCGACGGAGGACGGCGGACGGCGGCGGGATTCGACGAAAACCGCGGTGGCTCCTTCTCCTTACTCCGGCGAGCTCTAGCGGCGCAACCACGGCGGCTCAGGCGACGTTGTCTAGGGCTACGGGTGCGCAATGAAGTGGCGGTCCCGACACGGGTGGCGGCGCAATAAATAGAGCCCTCGGCGTCCGTGAAACGCACGGAAACCGAGACCAGCTCCGTTCTTGGCGGAGTCCGCGGCGACTTCGGATTGGATGGCGTGGCAGCGCCTGGCCGTTGGATCGAGATCCAACGGTCGCGTGAATTTGGGTTTCGGTCGAACTCGGCGAGCCGGCCGGTCGGCCGGGCTCGGTCCGGCGTGGCTCAATCGTGGCCGTTGGATCTGAATCCAACGGCCACGCGGTTAGGGTTCGGTAAGTGGGTTCGGTCGAGTCACGTGACTTCGGTCGGACTCGAACTCGAGTCGACTCGGGCTCGATCGGATGAACGATGTAGGCTTCGGTTTGATTTTCCAGCGATTTAATATTTAAAATAATTCCCAGTAATTCATTTAATTCAAGAAAAATAGCAAAATACTCAGAAAAATTCCAGAAAAATTCTGGAAAATATTTTAGAGTATTTGGGACTCAAATAAAATATTTTCAACAAAATTTTATTTGCAAAGTTAAATTCTTTAATTATTTCAAAATGGAATAAATTCAAATAAATCCAAATAAATCCAAATAAATTCCAGAAAATTCCAAAAATTCACCAATGTGCAAAACAATATTTTAATTTCATAAAAAGCAAAAATTGGGGTGTTACAGCGCAGCTCCTGAATCTCACTTTGTAGAGCTTGAACCAAGGCCGTAGTGGCGGCGGGTACCTCAGCCCCCGACTGTGCTGTCGGGACCTCCTCCTGCGCTAGCCCATAAGCATTGAGCGAAGCGCTTCCCTCAGCTACAGACTCAGCAACTCCGTGAGAACCTCGACCCTGGCCTCCACTGCCACGACGACCACGGCCTCTACCCCTCGGCATGGCTGCTACAGTCAGACAACCATTCAATCACATAACCATAAGCACATCATGAATATAAACAAGAGCAAAGATCAAACATCAACATATACATAGTCTCCATCAAGTAATCAAATGCAATGCAATGTTGAACCAAAACCCCATCCTACTGTGCAACCAAGTGTGTCAAATTTTAACTTAATTATTCCACTCATGCAAGTTTTAATGTTGCTATCCTAAGGCAAAATTTTAGTTATAACCTAAACCATGTTTCTAAGTGTTCGCGCAAAAAACGTGAAGGAGGGTTTTCGGCCTCGAACACACAAGACAAACGCCGGGTTTGCAGAGCGTGCCAGTCGATTTGACCTGAAATCGACAAGGTAGAATTTGTAATTTGATCAAAGCCGATAAACAAGGATCTATCGGCTTTTCGCTAGTCGGCAAGAACCGATTAGGAGATAACTAGATCAACCGGTTACAGTTGATCCGGATACAAGGTAAAATCGGCTTCGGGAAGGCGATGCGCAACAAAACGAAGCAAATCAAACCTGGGTGAAATCGGCTAAAATCAACAATCGGCGATGCGCAACTATGTTGATTCCGTCGACTTGCAGAGAGATCTATGAGGCTAAAACAATGTAAAAGAAAAGATTGTAAAAAGTAGATGTGTGTGTTGTTGGATTGATTGATTGCCTCTCTGCCGCTTTGACGTCTCTCCTTTTATAATACATCCAACCGATCCGAGTTGTATATGGATACGGCGTGTTTGCCCGTATCGGCCTCAATCGGATCTCCTTCCTTTAGAAACGGATTCTTGTTCCGATTCGGTCACCTGATTTCTTTCCATACGAACGCTTTTATCCGACTCAAACTCATTTTACTATATTCCGAATTTTGGCGCAAACATATGCCCCCCGTTTTTGGAAGATAACTTGTTATTTTTCCAAAAAGGATCGGCTTTTCGTCTCCATCGGCTTTACAGAAAAATCCTTTTCGAAAACCACCCCGTTAACCGTGCCGTAAAGATCTCGGTGCGTTTTTAATGCACAACTGCTCCCGTCCGTTCGCCTCCTTTTTCACCGTGGTATAAATATGGGGGTCCCCCCACGGTCATTTTCACGCTTTCAAGCTCTCGGATCACGCACCATCGGCTCTCACCATCTTTTCTCTTGCCCTTCCAAAATCGGCTGAAATGGACCCCTCTCAGGTATTCATTCCGATTCCTCAAAGTTCAAATCAATTCTACTTAGGACCGATAGGTAGCATGTCGGCTGACACAGTTATCAATACCGAGATCCCTAGACTCCCCTTATCGGCCGCTGGGTATAATATTTCTGAATGGGGAAAAAGTTTTAGGGCTTGGCCTACTAACCTGAAGGGGTGGAGATCTTGGTTTATTAGAGTATCGGCTCAGAAGAGAATAGAATGGGAAAGGATGGGTATAGCCGAGTCTATATCTTTGAGTCTAGCCGACCCTGAAGCCAATGAACCCTTGGTAGCTGCGGCATGTTACTTTTGGTCCGATTCTTTAAATGCCTTTTTATTCCCGTCCGGCCCAATCGGCCCTACTCTGCTTGACGTGGCCCAACTGTGCTGCCTTAGGCCAGATGGGGACCAGCTATCGGCCTTTAGCGGGAAACCCTCTTTCAAATTAATCCGCAAGAAAGGCGAAGGCTGGCACAAATATATCCAGAATAACAATAGGGTTACTGGTCCGGTATCGGCTGAAGAGCATGTTGCTTTCCTTAATCTATGGTTAGACCGATACCTTTTCTGTGGTGCTTCCCTTGGTTCTACCCAAACCTTCCAGTTAGTGGCGGAACGTTTGCAGGAGGGGCGTCGGCTTTCTCTTGGCAAGATGTTCCTAGGGGCGGTATACCAAATGATGTATGTGATTCGTAGCCGACTCTTTTCTGGTTTTGCTAAACACATTGTCGGCAATATAGGAGGCCCTTTGTGGTTTATTCAAACATGGCTCCATTGCATGTTTAGCCGATCTATTTTACCCGAACCCTTGGGGAGTTCTACTTTCCCTCGGGAAGACTATTTGGAGCATGTTGTCCCACAGTATAGGGTTAGCCGATCCTATGGTGAGAGGTTTATCATGTCTTCGGCTGGAGAGCTAAAAATGGACTCAGTCGGCTTGCACAAATACCTTAGTTTCTTCCTTACCGTAGATAGAACTTCCTTCGGCCAACAAGACTTTTTTCGATATACGGATGTAGCCGATTGCCCATACCCCACATTCCTTCACCTTGATGCCGACAGTTCCTTGATGCCCCAATCTACTTTGGACTTGTACAAAATCATCCTCACCCCTTGCATCTTTCACGTCGGTTTGAATACCCGCAACCGGACATTTCAGCCGTCTTACGAGTTTTACCACCCTTCGGTTTCGGCTCGTCGGCTAGGTTTTGGGCAAACCATTCCATCCTTCCCCCTATTGTCCTGTGTTGAGCCCCGAGCTCGAGTGACCAACAGCGTCGCCGCAGAGATTATCCTTGAAGTAGCCGATGGATTGCAAATCCTCTCAATGCCGCATTTTGTTCTCAATTCCCGCCGGTCAGCTGCATTCTCGCAGTGGTGGACCAGAATATCGGAAGCCGTTCTTATGGACAGGACTCCGTCGGCCATAATTCACTTCTTTCTTCCCAACTTTCATGAGCCGACGGTAGTTTCTGGGTCCAGCACGAGCTCGGGCTATAGCGACTCTTCAGTAGCTGTAGAGGTACTGTTGTTTTATATCCTTCTGTTTTTGCACTGGTTATCGGCTTTTATTAAGAATGCCTTTGATCTTTCCAGGTTGGCACGGGCGCTGGCGAACAAACGACTGATCCCCATGCTTCTGCTAGTGGTAGCCGACAGCGACGCCCAGGTCAATCTGTCGGCACTACTGGATATACCTCAGGAAACTTGGATATTCAAGGTCCATCTTTATCGGACTTAGCTCGCCAGCGTGCCCCCAGTAAGTTACTCTTTTCGCATTAGCCACTATAGCTTTTACTTTGATATTTGTTAACTCGAAGTCGCTGCAGAAAGGAAGAAGAAGCCAGCCAGGCGCTCGCCCAGACCCGTGAGGCATCAACCCGATGGTTCTCCGGAGCACTCGGCTACTGATGTAAGTTTTATTCCCCGCTTGCTTAATATTGCTTTTACGCTTATCTTGCATCACTGACTTTATTCCTTTTAACCCCTAGCAATCTCCGTCGGTGCAAGTAGCGAGGGTTACAACCGATCCCCAGGGTGCTGCATCGGCTATCCCTCCATCGTTCTCTCCATTGCCGACAGCCGTACCGCCCCAGTTGACCGAGATTTCCGATCCTGACCCCAAAGTACCATCAACCGATCTAGCCGATCTGCTGGGCTTTACTCTGGACGAGCTTGATAACCCAGAGGTTATGGCTACTGATGACTATCCAGCCGATATCCAACGCATAATAGCGGCTTCCGCGCCAGCATCGGCTGCCGTTACTGCCGAACCGGGCATGCAAGAGCGCCTCAACCGTCTTTTGGATGAAGTGATGCAGCCGGAGGCAGCTCTACTGGCCAATACGCAACCTCTGAGGAATGCTATGGCGGCCGTGCAAGCCGATCTTCCTCCTGCTGCCATGAACGCACTGCTAGAGGTATGCCACTTGGATGCTCGTCGGCAGGACGTAGCGTCAGCCAAGCTGAGGGTTGAACAGAGGAAGGCCCAACAAGCCGATCAAGAGATCTTGGACAAGCTCATAGTAGATGCTAAATCTCGAAAGAGTGCATTTGACCAGGGTGCTGCTGTGCTGAAATCGGCCAAGAGCAGAGCTCAAGAGCTGGAGTCGACCAAGATCAAACTTGAAGAACAGTTGGCCTTGGTCACAAAAGAACTTGAAGAATGCCAGATTGGTATTACAGACTCCACGTCTTCACTGGCCGCCCAGAGGAGGAAAATTGGCAAGGTCTTTGCACAAGTCAAGACCCAATCGGCCAAAATAGTCCCAGTTCCGGGTGATGCAGGGGCCGATCAACAATTAATAGATAGTGTCCAAGCTACTATTGGTAGGGCGGCAGCGGCACTATCGGCTTTGGGAGCCCATTTGCCCGGATCAGGACTATGTTAGACTTTGAATTGTTAGCATCGGCTGTGTAGCCAGTTTTTGTGAACTTGTTTGATCTGTGATGGGATGATGGATGTTTTACTTGGTCGGCTGTATGACCGATTTTTATATGCACATGCTTTTTGTAATCGATCTTGATTTTTTCCTTCCCGTGGTCAGGATCCGACCCATATGCTTGGGTGATATGCCTTTAGATATTTTCCATTGATCGCTTTAGGTAGAACGAACCCGTCTAAGGACTCCAGTATATACGAATTTCCGTCCATCGGCCGATTGATCTTATAAGGCCCTTCCCATGTTGGGGACCATTTGCCAAATCGATTATCCTTAGACCCGATTGGTAACACGGTTTTCCATACCAAATCGGCTTGACTGAACGATTTTAAAATCACTTTTTTATTATATGATCTGGCAACCTTCTCTTTATTCCTTTTAAGCCGATCTAGCGTGATCAACCTGAGTTCAGCCAAGTCATCTAAATTGTCAAACATCGCCTGTTTGTATTCATCGGCTGACAACTTCTCTTGCTTACACAACCTCACTGAGCCGATGTTGATTTCTACGGGCAAAACGGCTTCTTGTCCATATACCAACTGGAAAGGCGATAATTTAGTTGACCCGTGCTGAGATAGCCGATAAGCCCATAAAGCTTCTGATAGTGTTGAGTACCATTTCCTTGGTTCTTCCTCGATTTTTCTTTTTATTAGTTTTATCAATGTCTTGTTCGACGACTCGGCTTGGCCATTGGCCTGAGCGTAATAAGGGGAAGAGTTAAGTAATTTTATCCCAAGACTTCCAGCGAACCCTTTGAATTCATTAGACATGAACACCGTCCCTTGATCCGTAGTAATTGTCTGCGGTATTCCAAACCGATGGACGATGTGCTCATTTACAAAGTCGATCAATTCTTTGCTAGTAACCATCTTGAGTGGTACAGCCTCGACCCATTTTGAAAAGTAATCTGTGGCCGCGAGAATAAATTTATGTCCCTTACTAGATGACGGAAATATCTGGCCGATTATGTCTATGCCCCATCCCCTAAACGGCCATGGTTTGATGATTGGATGCAAAGCCGATGCTGGTGCTGACTGTATATTACCAAATTTTTGGCATGTCTGGCATCCTTTATAGTATTTGAAATAGTCTTCTAACATCGTCGGCCAAAAGTATCCCGTTCGTCTCAATATCCATTTCATTTTATGGGCCGATTGATGTGATCCACACATTCCTTCATGGACTTCTCCCATTGCTATTTTGGCTTCTTCGATTCCCAGGCATCTTAACAACAAGCCTTCCATAGTCCGAAAGTACAATACATCTTCTAGTAGGACATATTTGAGTGCTTTGCGCCTGACCTTCTGCTCGGTCGGCTTGGATGGATTTGACAAATAATCCCTTATTTCTGCTCTCCAGTCGACAGGGTGAACACATAAAATCGGCCAAATGTTTAGCCCGATTGGTCCCTGTCGGCTTTCAGTCTTGTACCCTGATGCGCATTGTGCCAACCGATTTGCCTTGTCATTAGCTTCTCTGGTGATATGTTTTATAGAAAATGTGGTGAACATCTCGATGATCTGGAGGCATTGATGTAAGTACTGAGTTAGTGTCCCGTCATTGCATCGGTATTCTCCTTTGACTTGCTGTACAATTAACATCGAGTCTCCAAAAGCTTCGACGTCTTTCACCCCGATGCTATCTAGCAATTGTAGACCTTTTAGCAATGCTTCGTATTCTGCTTGATTATTTGAACATCGGCTATTTAGCCGATACATGAAGTCATACTCCTGTTTTCTAGGTGAAATCAATATCACGCCGATGCCTTCGCCTTCCTGGCAGACGGATCCATCAAAATATAGCTGCCAAGGAGTTACATCAGCCGTTCCTGTTAATGTTTCACTTCCCGTGATGAAATCGGCCACAGCTTGTCCTTTCACAGATTTAGCCGACTCATAAGTTAACTCGAACTCTGTTAAGGCGTATGCCCACTTACCAAGCCGTCCTCGTAGAATTGGCGCCGATAATATGTATTTGACTACATCGGTTTTGCATATTATGACGCATTTGGAAGCCAGCATATAATGTCTTAATTTGGTGCAAGCAAAATACAATGATAAGCATAATTTTTCGACTAGGGGATACCTGGTTTCTGCATCCAAAAGACGTCGGCTTAAGTAAAATATTGCTCGTTCCTTTCTATCGGTTTCTTGTGTTAAAACTGCCCCAATCGAATCACCTTCAGCCGATATATATAGTCTAAAAGGTATGCCATGTTTTGGTGCGGTCAATACTGGTGGACTCATCAGATAACCTTTTATGTCGTCGAAGGCTTTTTGTTGATCGGCTTCCCATTTGAACTCTAGGTTATCTTTAATTTTCAGCAGCGGTGTGAAAGCACGAATACGCCCTGACAAGTTTGAGATGAAACGTCGCAAGTAGTTGATTTTTCCAATCAATACCTGCAACTCCTTTTTGCTTGTCGGCGGTTTAGTATCGGCTATGGCTTTTACTTTGGCTTCGTTTACTTCAATTCCTCCTTCATGCACCGTAAACCCAAGAAATTGCCCAGCCGATACTCCGAAAGCACATTTGAGAGGGTTCATTTTTAACCCATGCAACCTTGTGCTTTCGAACATCTTTTCCAAATCGGCTAAATGTTGCCAGTCTTCTTTGGATTTTACCACTACGTCGTCAATGTATATTTCCACGAGATTGCCGATCAAATCATGGAAAATATGGTTCATAGCACGTTGATAAGTAGCACCGGCATTTTTAAACCGAAGGTCATAACTTTCCACTCATATAGCCCCAAAGCTCCGGACATCCTAAAGCCGTCTTGGGTATATCGGCTTCGCCATGAATATCTGATTGTATCCGGCGTTCCGTCCAAAAAAGCTTATGATTTTATTTCCAGATGCAGATCGATAAGCATATCGGCTATAGGCATCGGTACTCGCTCTTTGGTGTAGCTTTGTTTAAATCTCTAAAATCGACACATACCCTAAGTTTGCCATTTTTATTTTTCACAGGGACGATGTTTGAGACCCATTCAGCGTATCGGCAAGGCCGGATAAACTTTGCTTCTAGTAATCGTCCTACTTCTTCCTTTATAGCGTCATACAATGTAGGATTAAATCGCCTAGGGTACTGTTTGAATGGTCGATACCCAGGTTTTATTGGTAGCCGATGCTCAACTAGCTGTCGGCTTAAGCCTGGCATTTCGTAGTACTCCCATGCGAAGCAATCTCTATATTTCTTGAGTATTTCGACCAACTTTGCTTTATAACTGGGTTCTAGTTTGGCACTTTGTGATGCCTTAGAGCGTCAGAGCGATTCTAGGGTTCCTTTTCCTGGTTTTGTTTCAGGAGAGGAATGAAGGATTTGTCGGGGGATGAAATAATTGAAGTTTATCCGGCGTATTAATATTAAATTTGGAGTTGTCGGGCTAGAAACAGTGGGCCGAGGAAAACCTGGGCCTGGGCTGCGAATCCCCTCCCCACCTCTCTCTTTTCCCCTAGTGGGCGGCCCACCATATAAAAGGGTGTCACCCCCAAAAGCCCTAGGGCACCCCCCTTCCTCCCCTAGCAGCCACACCACCCCTCCTCTTCCTCCCCTTGCGTGGTGGCTCAAGATCCACCGCGAAACGCGAAGGAGCAAGCGAGAAGAGGATCCGTGGAGGCATGGAGGACGAGCAGATTTCCGTTTCGGGAATCGTCGCGCGTTTTTTGTGGGTTCTCAAGGGAGAACTCAAGGTAAAATTCCCAATATTTTACCCCTGTTCTACCTAGGGATTAGGAGTGTATTAGATCTGGTGGTGAGTGTTTTAGATGGATCTTGATGGGGGAAAAGGGTAGATGTTCACGTGGTGCTGTTTTTGGAAGGGGAGATTGTGCAGCGCGGATTATTTCGCGTTTTACGTGGCATAGACGATTTTTCCTGCAAAAACCTATAACTAGAAAGTTGTATATAACGTCGAGATCTATCTTCTGTAATTTTTTCAGAATTTTTGGGGCGTCGGTCTGAGAGTTATCGCTATTGAAAGATGACGGACAGAATCTGGAAACAGATTTTGTCCACTGTGTTGGACGTTTGTTTAGGCTTATTTAACAGTGGAATTGAAATTTGTGATCTTCATGAAAGTTGTAGATCTCGTCAATATCTAGCTACTGTAATTTTTTTGTATTTTTATGATCTGTATAAAAAAATATACGAAATTGTGAAGAGAGGGTGCTGCTGTTTGACCCGGACAGATTGGGGTTTTGGCGCTTAAGAAGGAGCGGGATTAGGAAGCGTGTGTTCGAGTTGTGTGATCATTTGTGATGTCGCTATGTACTGAAATAATACTTGTACAGGTGGTGCCCCTTTTTGACGCAACTAGGTTCGTCATCCACGTTGGTAAAGGCAAGTGGAAGTAGCGGTCTTGCTAAACTATAACTCGCTATTTGTTTCGTCTTCAATATAAACCTTAATTGCAGCACTCCTACATAGTTTAACTACTTGTTTATGAGATTACAATATCCTATCCTGCATTGTGATGTGGTTGTTTGGCTTTTGAATCATGAGTAAGAATGAAGAAAGATGTTGTTTGCAAGATGAATTGTGGAGATATTCTATCTCAATGATGTTCGCATTCTATCCATGTTATTTGATGGTATGCAAGCATGTGAATTCAGAGTGGGAAGTTATGCATGTATTTATGCATGAAGCATTAACTGCATAATCATGCATTGGAAGTTTGTCGACGCCTTGGCGTCTTGTGGCGGCACCGATACAACACCGTGTGTTCCCGAGAAAGGGCACGGTGAGGAGGATCATGGCATAAGCATGTGCACAATCATATGCATTTTACTGAGGTTGTGTGGACTCTATAATGTGGTATTGGACATGAGGAATTTGGTATGCTAGTTTTACTGTGGCTGTGTTATTCGTTAGAAGTTGTTCCGCTTGCTGAGATTACCCAAACTCACCCCTTGGTAGTTTGTTGTTTTCATGTAGTTCTCTCGAGTCGTAAGCTTGAAGGGTGGGCTTAGTAGCAAAATCAACCCTCCGGGGTCATCACGAATCACATGGACTAGTGCATGTAATAATTCATTAGCTTGCTGGAAATTTTATTAATCATAGACCTGTTGATGTCCTCTTTGGAGCTGCTTTTACATTTATGTTTGTTTTCCTGGTTGATTTAGACTTGTTATCTCTAGTATTGATGCTTTTATGTTATTCCTGTTTATAATGGTTATTATGAATCTTGTTGTCGCTTCCGTTTTGTCCTAATTTTAGGAGAGATGCTGTCGAAATTTTCTTGTACGACAGTTTAGATTTGTAGGGTGTTACGGTTGGTATCGAGCGGGTCATTAGGTCCTTGGAATGTCTATTTTAGTGTCATACTATAGGATACAACTAAAATGTGATGTGGAATAACTTAGAAACATGGCCTAGGTTTTAACTAAAATTTTGTCATAGGATAGCAACATTAAAACTTGTGTAAGTGGAATCACTAATTTAAAATTTGACACACATGGATGCACAGTAGGAAAGGGTATGGGTATCGTTGCCTTATGCTTAAAGGTTGAATTTAAGCTTTGTTGTTGAATGCTACTTTTGATGATGTATAATGCTATATTTATGATAGATTTGATTGAGTTGCTTCTTTTGTGATAAAGTGTGGTTGTGGTGCCGAAGGGTTTCGGTCACCTTTTGTTTGTAGTGAGGCTGTGGTTTGACGGTGTGGCCGGGTAGAGTCACCACCGAAGAACTATTAAACCCCTATAGGGAAAGAGTACTTATCCGTGTCTGTCGTAGATCGGGTAGTGACTGGAGTCAAATAGAAGAGGTTGGTGATGGATTCCTTCGGATGTTCTTTACCGTGTCTTTGTGGCCGGTTTTGGTTGGTTTTCTGGGTATGTGGTTGGTTCGAAACCGAGGAAAATGCTTAGTTTTGAGCACTCGCTGATTTGTCCTTTTGGCGGTTTGTGGTTTTGTCTCCTTTGAGTGAAGACACAGAAGAAGAGTTGTTCCGCTTGCTGAGATTACCCAATCTCACCCCTTGTTATTTTGTTGTTTTCAGGTAGTTCTCGCGAGTCGTAAGCTTGAAGGGTGGGCTTAGTAGCACAATCAACCCTCCGGGGTCATCACGAATCACATGGACTAGTGCATTTAATAATTCATTAGCTTGCTGAAATTTTATTAATCATAGACCTGTTGATGTCCTCTTTGGAGCTGTTTTACATTTATGTTTGTTTTCTGGTTGATTTAGACTTGTTATCTCTAGTATTGATGCTTTTATGTTATTCCTGTTTATAATGGTTATTATGAATCTTGTTGTCGCTTCCGTTTTGTCCTAATTTTAGGAGAGATGCTGTCGAAATTTTCTTGTACGACAGTTTAGATTTGTAGGGTGTTACACACTTACAAACGTTGGTCTTTTATTATCACCTTCATCACCTTCCCCAATGTTGACTTCTTCGAGCAAATCGGCAGAAGTAAATCCCAACCCTTTTCTTTCCTCTTCAAAATCCTCAACAGCTTCTTCGTATTCTTCTTGCCGATAGCTCCTGGCTTTTTCCTGCAGCTTTGCTAGTGTCTTGTGCTCCATCTTCTTACTACTTCGTCTGTCCGATCAAACGTGTTGGGTTTAACGCTGATCGGCTTGAATCCTGACTTCTCAACGCAGATAAAATCGCAATTGTCCAAGGCTTTCCCTGATATACATTCGGCTTCTTCGTGTGGCCAATTGGTGTCAGGGCTAGCCATGGCGATATGAGCCGATGTGTCGGCCGGTACGACTTCTACTGTATCATCGTTCCACTGCACTAATTTTTGGTGCATAGTTGATGGTATACAGCAATTGGCATGGATCCAGTCCCGCCCAAGGAGCACGCTGTAATTGCCTTTGGCTTCAATAACAAAAAATGCAGTCGGCAAAGTTTTATTACCGACTGTCAGCTCTGACACCATTACGCCTTTAGCCTCAGTTGGGTCTCCCGTGAAGTCATTTAGCACCATATTGGTTTTGATCAAGTCTTCATCGGCTTTACCCAATTTTCTGAAAGTACTTAATGGCATGAGATTGACTGTCGCCCCGCCATCGACCAACATACGAGATATCGGTCGGCCATTAATATACCCTTTCAGATATAATGGTTTCAGATGCCGATGCATGTCTTGTGGTTTTTCGAACACAGCGTCTGGTGCTCCGAGGCATAATTGGGCGAATACTTCTTCAACCGATTCTTCGGTTTTGAACTCGGCAGGTAGAGCGAATACCATGTTTATATCCATCGGTGGCGTATCATCCCGTATCATTGGAGAACCGGATTCGATTGATTGGTCTGAATCACTATCGATTTGTTCCTTCTTTCTCCACTCTTTTTTCAAAATTGGTACCGGTCTTAACTTGTTGAACATCCGATCCCTCTCGCTCTCCTTTTCGGCCTCCCTTTCTTCTTGTGTTTTTAATCGCTGAAGCCTTCTGCGTTGTGATTTGCTGAGACCTGGGGGGCACCACCTAGGTTTAGGTTCTATCGGCTTTCGTATTTTTCCGGCTAAATTGCTTATCTCGCTGTCAGATTCCATTCTTCTTGTGTTAGCCGATAGTTCCTGATTTTGGGAGGACTCGCCTTGCTCTGATGTTGACAACCTTTCATGGATCGGCCTACTGCCCCTCATATCTAGGTGATTGTATATCGGTCTAAACAACCTATCTTTTACAGATCGGTTTGGCCGATATACAGATGAGTGTTGCATAGGACAAGACATAACTGTTGGTAAGGTTATCCCTTTCTCCCAGCAAAACTGCCAAAAAGGACATTGTCGATGTTTCTCTTCTTCAGTAGTTGGCCGACATGACATATCTGGCCGCCAATGCTCGTCCCTCTTTTGCCTTAGTCGATGAGGATTCTGGTGGTGTTGAGTGTCACACCTCCGACTTATCCTTTCATATTTCCCCAGGAGTTGTGAGAAGGTCGGCTTTGGTTTGAAATCGGCTTTTCTTGGAGCCCTCTCAGCCCGATACCATTTACCGACCTCCAAGTCCCCTCTTGGTTTTACCGTTCTTGAGTTTTGTCCATTCCTATCGGCTTCTATTTGTATAGAACCGATAGTAATCTGCACCATCTCGTCTCGTGATACAGTTCCCTTAGTCGGCTTATCTTCTTCCGTAGGCCTCTTTTCTTTTCGTGAACATTGAACCATGTTGACTTGAAAAGGGCTCATATCTATCTGCATAGCCGATTCTTCCGCAAATTTCAGCCTGCCATCGGCGATGGCCGATTGAATCTGTTGTCGAAAAATATTGCAATCGTTAGTGTTATGGGAGAATGAATGATGCCATTTGCAATACCTTCGCTTTTTAATTTCCTCGGCCGATGGTATGATGTGCCCTTCTGGTAACCTTATGAGTTTTTCTTGTAGTAATAAATCAAATATCTTGTCACACTTTGACACATCATACGAGTACTTGACTTCCGCCTTATTCTTTGTCGGCCTAAGTAGAGAGCATACGAGTGGTTTTTTGGAACCTTTGGCCCACTCGGCTATGTTCACCTCTGCTTCGTCCTCAGAGGTATCGCTCGAATTATACTCTATCATGTTTATTTTGGCCTTTTCGTTCTTTGTTCGGTTTAAATCTATCTTTAAACCCTTTATTCTCTGCATATCGGCTTTCATGTGCCGATCTGCGATGGAGTAAGTGGCCTAAGTCGGGAACTCTTGGCCTGATAATTTCTCTTTTAATGGAGGGATTAACCCTTGGAACGCTTAGATCCGCCAATTGATCATCGGGTAATGTTACATCAGAGCACCTATTCCGCACGCCCGAAACCTCTTGATATAATCGAGAGACCGATTCGCCGTATACAGCCGGATTGAACTAAGATCAGAAATCCTAAGCTCCATAGTTCCCAAAAAGAAGTACTCATGGAATCGGCTTTCTAAATCGTTCCATATATGAACTGAATTAGGTGGTAGATGTGTGAACCAAGTGAATGCAAAGGCTGCATAATGATAAAGGGAACAATCTAATTTTTAACCCATCGGATCAGTGCAGCCTCCCCACATTGAGCCATGAACCGTCCGATATGCTCAATTGTGGTAATGTAATCATCACCTGAGAATTTAGCAAAGTCTGGTATCCTAAAGTTGTGGGGGTATGGCATTTGGTCTATGTAATCGGGATACGGCTTCTTGTAGCCGATCATCCTTCCTCTGGGCTGTAAGCCAAACTGTTCTCTCAAAACATTGGCGATTTGTTCTGCCCAATTAACATTGTCGGCTCGTGGTGCAGCCGGACATTGCCAATTCTCATTCGTGCCCTGCCCCCCGAGTGCAAACTTGGGTCTTTGTCCAAATCGCACCTCAGGAGGTCTTGGCACTGTGTCATAATCACGATTAAAACCTAATGCATCGGGTATGGGTGCGTACGGCACTACTCTATATGGCGCTTGTTTCATGGTTGCGGCTCCCCGTGACTGCGGAACCTGACCTGTTTCGATCGGCTGATAAGCCGATATCCCGATGCTATTGGAGGGCCCATCTGACTGATTTGATGCGTTTATTTTGGCCCCATCCGTGTGCCCATGGTAGTGTGTGAATCCATCTCTCTGTAAGCTTGGTTTCAAAACAGTAGGTTGAGTTGGCATCATAATAGGTGCATGAGCCGACACGTTTACTGTGTTGGTGTTAGGCGTTATGGAATATACTGGGTATGTAGGGATGGTTTGTGGTGGATCTAGCAGGTTTCCAGACGCAGCTAATTCCTGAGCAATTGTTTTCACACTATTTTCTATCATCGGCTTTAATGTGGATACTAGAGCCGATGACTGGTTAATCAATGCGTGATGGACAGATTGCTCTATCATACTTGATAAATCGGCTTGAGCGGGTGCGTATCGGCTTACCGATTCAGATGACGAATCTCCGATAGGATTGATGCTTGGGAGTGCGATCTTTTGAGTAACGCCACGGCGTGTTTTCTGGAAGCACCGTAGCATCATTTCCTCCAGAGCCGCCTTTCGGTCTTCGATTTCTTTCCATTGCTCAGGGGTTAAATCGGCCATCTGAGGCGCGATTATGGCATCAGTGTTGATATCGGCGGTGACCGCGGGCTTGTCGGTTGACGACATTCTTTTTGTGGTCCCACCGGGCGTGCCAAAATATGTTCGCGCAAAAAACGTGAAGGAGGGTTTTCGGCCTCGAACACACAAGACAAACGCCGGGTTTGCAGAGCGTGCCAGTCGATTTGACCTGAAATCGACAAGGTAGAATTTGTAATTTGATCAAAGCCGATAAACAAGGATCTATCGGCTTTTCGCTAGTCGGCAAGAACCGATTAGGAGATAACTAGATCAACCGGTTACAGTTGATCCGGATACAAGGTAAAATCGGCTTCGGGAAGGCGATGCGCAACAAAACGAAGAAAATCAAACCTGGGTGAAATCGGCTAAAATCAACAATCGGCGATGCGCAACTATGTTGATTCCGTCGACTTGCAGAGAGATCTATGAGGCTAAAACAATGTAAAAGAAAAGCTTGTCAAAAGTAGATGTGTGTGTTGTTGGATTGATTGATTGCCTCTCTGCCGCTTTGACGTCTCTCCTTTTATAATACATCCAACCGATCCGAGTTGTATATGGATACGGCGTGTTTGCCCGTATCGGCCTCAATCGGATCTCCTTCCTTTAGAAACAGATTCTTGTTCCGATTCGGTCACCTGATTTCTTTCCATACGAACGCTTTTATCCAACTCAAACTCATTTTACTATATTCCGAATTTTGGCGCAAACACTAAGTTATCCCACATCACATTTTAGTTGAATCCTAAGGTATGACCCTAGAAATACATGTTCCAAGGACCTAAAGCCCGCTCTGATACCAACTGTAACACCCCGGCATCTAGTATGCCCTGGATGTCACCAAATATAGCAGAAGCAGCATCTAAATACCATAAATAAAGCTAAATTAAAGCAAGGGCGCATATGCAAAAACCAAAAATTTCGGCAGTATCTCCTTTGTTTTTCCATGATTTGAAGCAACAACAATATTATGGCAAGATATATCATAATAAAAGACATCTAAAACAGCAATAGCAGATGATATGGCAACATGTTAAGTCCAAAATAATGAATCGAACCATTCCATAAACTATAACGAATTAATTGAGGAAAACAAGCACACAAGCTAGCCATACACCAAATTTCATCGCACAAACTTATTATCATAACTCCAATTGATAAATTGTCTAAATGCGTGGAGCTACGTGAAGAAGTGTAGCTAAACCCCTTTCCCGCATGCCGGATTCATGGTACCTAAAAACATCATAAAACACAAGTGTGAGTTCATCACTCAGCAAGTATATTGCAGTGGAACAAATAGAAACAGCTTTCAATGCTAACATCACTACATCTCATACTTAACATCATAACCATGGCATAATCTCATGTTCATTATCATAACCATGTCATAATCTCATTGTACACATATCATCAACATCAACATATATGCAATGCAATGCACATGTCTCCTCAAAGCACATACCGGTATTGCTGAGTTCACACCCGTCGGCGTGCACCCTCTTTCCCCTTCCATCCCGTAGATGGAGGGTGCCTACTCTTACTGACCCGCTCCCATACACAACCGTGGATGGGACAACGAGGTAGGTCTTTCTTGTTCACTACGTGTGAACACAGAGGCCCGCATCAGAATGGGACGCCTCTTCCATTATGAATAGTATTCCATCCATTAAAATATTTGTATGCAACCCAAGGAACGCATTCACCTGGTAATTGAATTGCCGTGTGCGAGCTCGAGTAATTGGTCCTTGAATTACATTGTTGGTTTCAATTGGGTTTGTAGGCATGGTCGTATCCATGATAGTGATGTCCTCATCATCTCCCTTGATGAAAACATTAGCAACACCACTTAGAATTGAACATTTGGCATTCACTTCACAAAAGATTTTGAAATCCAAATGATTAAAAACAAAAACCAAAGTGAGAAAACACAGAAACTCCCCCTTTGACAAAAATTCAAAGTAACAAACTCTCCCTGGGTGAAAATACGAAAAATCTCCCCCTAAGATGGAAAATGTGTGTGAATGTGCAATGTGCCTAAAAATTCTCAAAATTCTCCCAAAATTCTCAAAATTCCAAAAACTTCTCCCCCTTTTCCTTAAACTTCTCCCCCTTTGACAACGGATTCATCAAGAGTACAAAAGAGAGAAAAACAAGTTCAGAATTTTCCCTGTAGCAATGATTTCACAAGGAGAAACAAAGGAGTGCCAAGATAGGAAAAGATAAGCTCATTCGATCATATAACCTTATATATCACATAATATGCAAAATACATGAACTTGATGTGATTTAAACAAGTTAGGGAATGACATGCATCTCAACCTTAGTTCAGTCAACTATAGCCAAGTACTAAGCAAGACCTTAGCTGAAAAAAGCAAGGCTCAAAACTGAAGCAACTAACAACTCAGGGTGAGCAAGTAGTTTAAACTCGAATCTAGTAGACCAATTTAATCTTTAAACAGTAAATTTCATGTGGCATGCTTGAAGCATACTTCTTTTATTTCCTTGGAGTGGCATGCTTGAACTAAACATCTTATCTTGAGGGAATGGCATGCTTGAAGCATACATCTTATCTTTTTAGGGAGAGCATGCCTGAAGCACATAACTTGAGGCTTTTGCTTTTAACAACCCTTTTTTTACTGATTCCCTTTTCCTTTTCTTTTCTTTGATTGTAAACATGCAAAAGAGATTAAAAGGTCTTATAAAAGAGTAAAGCTGAAAACACACTTGCTCCATAGCCCAAATTTGTCAAGAAGATTCAATATCTAGCCTAGAAGCGTAAGATATCACAGAGTATTTAGCTATAGGCAATCAGTCCAAGGAATTCTGCAATATCATTTTTAGCAATGCAAATTGCACTAGTGTTATCACAAAAGAGAGGAACACTATCCAGATTAACCCCATAATCTTTAAGTTTAGCTACTATCCAGAGAATTTGAGAACAACAACTAGCAACAGCCACATATTCAGATTCAACAGTTGATTGTGCAAAAGAAGATTGTTTTCTAAATGACCATGCAATGAGAGAATTGACTATGAAATGACATGTACCAGATGTACTTTTTCTATCAATTGTATATCCTCCAAAATCAGCATCAGAGAAAGCTCTTAAACTAATGCATGAGTAAGCAGAAAGCCAAATGCCAAAATCTTGAGTACCATGGAGATACCTGAAAATTCACTTGACAGCTTGTCAATGTGAAGCATGTGGAGAAGCTTGAAAACGAGCACACAAGCACACATCAAATTGTATATCTGGCCTTGATGCAGTGAGGTACAAAAGTGAACCTATCATGCTTCTATATTCCTTTTGATCAACCAGCTCACCATCCATTGATCCTTTTTCAGTACAATTTTTTAGCACAATTTTTTTAGTCTCCGAAACAAGCACACGATAGCCACAAGTATGAGCAGGATATCCAAGAAAGATGACATCCATTGATCTAGCTTCACATTTATCAAGATTTCCAGATTTCAAGACAAAGCATTTGCATCCAAAAACTCGAAAGTGAGAAATAGAAGGTCTATGTCCAAATCGAAGCTCATATGGAGTTTTACCCAATTTTGATCTAAAAACCACACGGTTTGAAACATAGCATGCAGTTGAAATTGCTTCAGCCCAAAATTTTCTAGGAGTATGATGTTCATCTAGCAAGGTTCTAGCCATCTCAACGAACGTTCTATTTTTCCTTTCAACTACACCATTTTGTTGAGGCACTCTAGGTGATGAAAATTGATGATCAATTCCTTTTTCAGCACAAAAGTGATTAAAATAAGCATTTTTAAACTCAATTCCATTATCACTTCTAATAGCTCTAAGAGCTCCTGGATGATCAACAGAAAGCCTAAGCACAAGACTGCTAAAATTAGTAATAGCCTCATCCTTAGATGCCATAAAGTATACCCAAGAGTATCTAGAGTAATCATCAACAATAACAAGAACATACCATTTGCCTCCAAAAGATTGAACTCGAGATGGTCCAACCTTGTCAAGATGCAGTAGCTGTCCTGGAGCGTTCGTCATCACCATGGTAAGAGGTGGATGTGAACCTACAATCATCTTACCATGTCTACAAGAAGAGCATACTAGATCGCTATCACCTTTAAGCTTAAACAAACCACGTATGAGATCTAATCCACTTACACGAGTAAGATGATCAAAACCAACATGACCAAATCTACGATGCCAAAAGAATAAATCTTTAGAAAAATTGGCAACTATACACCTATGCTTAGCAGAAGGTGATACATCAAAGTCAGCTTTAAATACTCTTCCAAAGTGTGAAATCCTGAAAACAAGGTCACCTGAAGCATCTAACACTTTGCATTCATTTTTCTTAAAGCTTATTTCAAGATCTTCATGAATCATTTGTGAGACAGAAAGCAAGTTGTATTTCAAGTTTTCAACCAAAGCCACATCCTTGAACATAAACTTGTCACTTACCTTTACTGTACCTTTTGCCAAAACAGAAGAGGTAGAAGCATCTCCAAAAATAACACTTTCAGCACGAGATGCACGAGTGAAGGAGAACCAAATCTTATCACCGAACATGTGACGTGAGCATCCGAAATTCACTAGCCATATGTTCTCCTTCCTCGCTTGAGAAGCCTACATAGAAGCATAAAGTGTCGAGGTTGTGACACTACGGTATGGTGTGACATTATAGAATGTGAAATTAGAGAATAAAACCTTTCGGCTTGAGGTTTACTCGCGTTTTTGGGCCGTTTGAAGTGATGTGTCACCACGGAGTATTGTAACCTTTTAAATGGTGCATGTTAAGGTCAAAAACTTTATGAAATATGGTATGGCAGGTTAAAACCATAAGGTATGGAGATTAATAACGTTTCCGGGCCGTTTTCGGGGTTTTGGGCCTTCCCGGGGGAGTTTGGGCCTTAAGTGGGCTTTGGTGGGATGGAGTAGGTCTCCGTAACGGACTAGGATTGGGTGTGGGGGCTGGTAAAAGGGCTCCCCACCAGCCCTTGGACGTTCACCCCTGCCCCTTGTGCGCCCTTCCCCCCACTTGCCCTTTTCCTAGCCGCCTCCCTCCTCCCTTGGCCGTGCGCCTCCCCCTCCCTTTGCCCCATTGCTCCCCCACTCTCCACCACCTCTCCTCCACCCCCTTGCTGCCCTAGGGTGGTCTCCACACCTCTGCACCTTGTGGATCCATCCGTTGGAGCGAGGAGCAAGGAGCGAGGAGCGAGGAGCGTGGAGCAAGGAGCGAGGAGCGAGGAGCGTGGAGCGAGGAGCGATCCGCGAGGAGATCTATTGGAGATTCGTTCGTTGGGCAAAGGTATGATCATGGGGATCCTTGGGTTTGATCTAGGTACTGTTCTTAGGGTGTTTATGAAGTTTTTAGATCAATTGGTGGTGCTGGGTTGGAGTTCTTTGGGTTAGATCTAGACGTTGCCACGTTTCTGTTTTCGGGCAGATTGAGCAGTCGGGCTAGGGTTCGAGTTTTCGTCGATTTAGAGTCCAAATCTGTCCGTACGGACTTAAAAGAAGTTGTAGATAATTTAATTATCTTTCCGTGGACATAAAGCACGTTAAAATCCTATCAGCCGTTTGAAAGTTATGGCCGTTTTACCGAGCGTGTTAAAATCTGTGACGCGATTGGAACAGATCGTAGTAATCTGTAGATTAAACAATTTTAGAGTCCGAATAAGTCTTTCCGTATAACTAGAAAAAGGTAGGAAATTTCCTAAGCTTCGCGACGGTGTACTCGTTTAATCGATTTGGAGTCCCAGATCTCAAGTTATGGCCTTTGCAAGGCTGCTGTCCCGCCGGGACAGAACCTCTGTTTTTAGGTTTGCAAGTAGTGGGCAATGTCGGGTTAGATGGGGATTTGTGTACTGTTTTGCGGGCATTATTGTGAGTGTGTGATGCCTATGTGCAGGTGGTGTGACACCGGGAGTGCCCTCTACGTCCCACAAATCCGTCGCCCACGGTTGAGGCAAGTGTGTTGTAATGTATAGCGGATTGTAGGTTGTTTGTTGATATTGGGTGAAAGATTGAACACTTGCCATGCTCACTTGCCATGCTTGCTGTTTTCCAATGAAATATTGAGTATGATTATCATGGTTCGATGCCATGTGTTTATATTTGTCATGATGAGTTGCCATATGTTTATGTACATGTGAAATATGATAATTGGCATAGTTGCATGCATGACATGTTACATGGCCCGGGTGGTGAAAAAGTCATTAACTAATCCGGGAAGGTCGGTGAGAAAGTTATGACTAATCCGGAGAGCCATTAGAGTAAGTCCTACATCGTGATTCCATCTACCGTGGGTTGTGGAAGCGAGGAGTAGGCACCCTCCATCTTCGGGATGGAAGGGGGGAGAGGGTGCACACCGACGGGTGTGTACTCAACCATACCGGTATGAGTTTCCATGGATATATGAGCATAACATTGCATTGCATTGCATTGCAACACATTTTTTTTAATGATGATGATGTTGTTATGTGCTCAAGTATGAGATGTTATATGTGATGTGAGGTATTATTGTCTTGTAAATGATCTTGTTGTCCATTACAATATGCTTGCTGAGTTTTCGAACTCACGCTTGTGTTTTATGTTGTTTTTAGGTACTTTGAGATCGGCATGTGGGAAAAAAGGGATCTAGCTACACTTCTACACGTAGCTCCACCATCATAGTCCATAATTAATCACTTGGAGACATGATATTAAGAGTTGTGCCCTAAACTTAATGTATGGTTTAATCTAGCATGCTTGTGAATCCTTATTTGCTTCGTTATAGTTTATGAAGTGGTTAAGCGTGGTATTATTGGCGTAACTTGATGTTATGTCCATTTATGTTGTTGTTTTAGATGTCGTGTGCTATGATATATATATATATATCTTGCCATGATATTGAGATTGTGTTAATTCATGGAAAAACAAAGGAGATGCTGCCGAAATATCGGTTTTTAGCATATGAACCTTTGCTGTAATTTATGTTTAATTGTGGTACTTAGATGTTGCTTAGCTTATGTTTGGTAGCATTCGGGCATATTAAATGCCGGGGTGTTACAGAGGTCTCGATACTGGGGTTAGAAATAAGATGTTTAGGAATCCAATACTGAGACACACGACGCACAACAATAGGCACAACATGAGCATTCTTATGCACAAAAATAGATTTGTCTTTTCCCGTGTTCTTAGCAACAAAAGGTGTTTGCATCACCCTAGGCACATAATGAGAAACAAAGCATGCCTGTCTGAAATTAGACCTAACCTTAGCTCTTTCTTTCTTTTGTTGTTTGGCTAGTCTAAAGCAAAAATCTACTATATGTCCATCTCTACCACAATGAGTGCAAGTGTACTTAACATGATGTTTTGCTTTAACAGTAGAAGCACATTTTGCATTCATCATAGTAGAAGATAAAACTCCAGCAGATTTAAAAAAATTTTCTTAGGCTCATTGACAATTTCAAATTTTCGACTTTCAAGTGTTTTAACAACAGTGGGAGCGTCTGATTTATGATGGGCATAAGAATCAAAACCTAAATCTTTGTTTTGAGTGCTGACTTTTGATTGATCCAAAATCATGTTTAGGTTTTTCTTGCCATTAGTGAAACATTCTAAAGAATTTTGGAAGTAATCAAATTTCTTAGCAAGAGTTAGACAATTATTGCATGGAATGTCAACCTTCCTTTTTTGCTTACGACAAGTTGAGCATGAAAGAACCTCATGTGTAAGCAAATCAGTCAATTGAGAAACCCTAGCATTTGCATCTTTCAATTTCAATTCAAGAGTTGAGCATTTAGAAAAAGAAGTTGTATCATGCAAATCAATGGTAGAACAGCTAGCATGTTTAACAAGTTTCTCATTTTTCTCATTTTCAGCATTTATTTGCTCTAACAAGGAAGCATGTTCTTTCCTAAGTGAAGTAAGCTCACTCCAAATTAAGTCACATGATTTGCAAGCATCATGATCTGGAATCAAAGATCTAAGTCTAACAATTTCAGCATTTAATGATTCCACAATAATATAATGTTTCTTAATTTTCTTATCACGTTTATCAAGCAATTTACCAAGACGAGCAACAACAAAAGCTAATTCATCATATGAAGGATCTACCTCATTGAAGTCGTTATCATGGTCATCCTCGGTGAAGCTATCCTTGCTGCTTGCCATGAAACACAACCCCATCAAATCATGCTTTCTTGGAGTTGCATCATCCTCGCTGCTCTCCAAATCCACATCGCTCAAATTGACTTGTTCAAGAGCGGAAAGAACTCGGTGGACAACTTTGCGGTTGATGAAGTTCTTCTTTTTCTTATCATTTGGAGAGAACTTCTTCTTTTCTTTTCTTTTCTTCTGTCGTTGTCCTTCTCCGCCCTTGATGCGTTTCCTGTAAGTTTAGGACAATTTGTGCGAATATGGTTGAGGTCACCACACTCATAGCATCTTGGAGGGCCACCACCAACTCCCTTCCTCATTCTCACATTCTGCAAAGCTTTGTTAAAGCGAGAAGAGAGTAGTGCCAGATCTTCTTCAGGAAATTCTTCAATTTGCTCATCTGTTAAAGAAGACAAGGAGGACAAAGCAAAGCTAGAAGAGGAATTTGCATTTGACATGTTAGGATTAGAGATCAAAGCAATTGATTTAACATTACCCTTCCTGGCAAGAACATCCAACTCATGAGTTTTCAACTTAGAATAAAGAACATCTAAAGTAAGTGTACTCATGACAGTTGATTCTATAATGGATGTTACTTTCATCTCCCAAATAGACATGTCTAATGCACCAAGTAATTGTCTAGCATTAGCAGCATCATCAAAGCTAACTCCAACAGCTCGAAGATTACTAAGAATTTAATTAAAGCGTGCAAAGAAGTCATCTAGCGACTCACCGAGTTTCATCTCAAATCGCATGTAATCCTTTATGTAAAGATCTTGACGAACCTTTTTGATAGTGTTAGAACCCTCATGGTAATCACAAAGAGATTTCTATACCTCATATGCGGATTTGAGATGGATCACACGGTCAAAATCGTTGCGTCCCAAGCCTTGGATGATCAAGTTGCGCGCCTTGCTGTTTGCTTCAACATGTGCGCGATTGGCGTCGTTGACGTTGTCGTTCTCAGGGACTTCGTATGGCTTGTAAACCTTTTCCAGAATTACGAAGCCCTGTGCTTGGATGAATGCCTCCATCTTGGCCTTCCAAAACTGAAAATCAACACCATCAAACACACAAAGTTTTGTCGAATAACGATCCATTAATCTAATCACCGGTTAAGATAGATTAGAAAAACCTGGCTCTGATACCACTTGTAGGATCGAAGTATATGAATATAGCAATCAGGGGGTGAATGATTGTGCGGAATCTAAAACCAAAATTTTGATCTATTAAAAATTCACCCCAAAACGGAACCAAATAATTGCCTCGCATTCGACAAAAAACAGATTGATAGAAGTTCAGTAAAATGCGAATTCCTAGAGATCCAACCATCGGATCGATCTGAAATTTCGACACAAGAAATTAGATTCCAGTAAGCATCGAACCCAAAAAGAATCAGCTCGATCGGACTTACGGATCAGAAGTTATGAACCTCGCAAGCTTGCTATGACAAAAGATGACGAGAATTAATCTAACCAAAACTTCAAGATTAAACAAGAACGACAAAAGATTAATCAACTTAACTTTGAGGAACCCTAAGTCAATACCCTAGAAAGATTTTTGATGAATCAATTCAAGATGAAACTCAAGGAACAGAAACCAATCTAGAATTAGAACAAGCATGTAAACAAGAACCAAAATAGGAAACACTGTAGCAACGTGGTTACTGTAGCACGCAAGGATCTGGAAGAATTGATATTTATTTCTTTTGTCTAAAGTATTCCCATCAAAAGAGTACAAACCCTAAAACAAAGCTCTAAGCTCTCAATGTCTGGATTGCATAAACAGGAGGCGCCTCCCCCTATTTATACAGAGCAAACACATAGAGTGCTGAATTCAATTCCTACTCCTAATCCTAGAAGGAGTCACACTCCTAATCCTAGAAGGAGTATGTATTCAACACAACTCCACTTGGCCCAACCTGGCCAAATACAGCTCTTGCACACGTATGGCAAGTCAGCCATACTCACATGACTAACAACTTTTACACGTGTATGGCCACCATGCCATGCTCACGTGACTAACCATTCTTCATGTGCACCGTCCTCTAGCCCGAACGTCCTGCATGACATCCTTGACCACCAAGACCTCGATTCCTCTGTGAATCTAGTCTCGAACCTCAGTTCCTCTATGAACCTAGTTCTGGTCTTGTCATCGACCACGTTCGCCCTCGAGCAACACCTGCACATGAACAAACCACGAAACGATTTCGAGCACAAGTCCGCGACTTGACTCAACATTAGTCCATGCAAATACTCACACCAGCATTGCATAAGTTCAAAACATGCATTATGAAATTCAAACAAATTTCATAACCACAGATCAATCACCAAACAATTTTCAAAATCACAAAAATAACCTGGAGCAAAAAACCATTCACGCCGGACCAAACATCGGTCCGGCGCAGCTCACGGCGGACCAAATATTTGGTCCGGCGTACATGCGAAAGTCTCGGTTCAATTCAAAGCAAACATGTTCAAAAACACGTTCACAACGGACCAAATTTTTGTTCTGGCGTACATGTAAAAACAATGCTCAAAAATGCGTTCACGACGGACCAAGAATTTGGTCCGGCGTGCATGGTCCGGCGTAACATAGAAGCTTACTATTTTTCAACAAATTTGGTCCGGCATACATGTGCTACCAAGGACAATTTGTCCAGCGCCAAACACGTTCACGTCGGACGCAATAACGAAAATCGGTCCGGCGCAGAAGGGAAACACATTATTTTCAGAATTTGGTCCGCCGCATGCACAAGCCAATTTTTCAGCACATGATTTCACAATTGACTTGAACTCTATTTCAACTGGGTATCCCTTTTCGGTGAACTTAAGCTTCAACTATTGCTGAGGTAATGGTATTGGTTTGCTGGCAAACACTACGGTTGCTGGAGTAACTCTTCAGAAAGGCAATCATCCTTTGTAGTTATTAAGCATACACAACAACTCTTTCATTTGGTGTGATGGCACACCCATCTTCTTGACTCAATCATAACGGAATAGACGGTTCTCCACTATCTCCAATATACTGGAGTCACCCTGATTGCAAATTTATCTCAGGAACACTCTAGCTCCTCTTAACTGATTACATCTCTAACCATAGACCAAAACTGCCTTACACATGGTTAACTAATTTAATTCCAGGGATAAACATCTCAAGCATGGGTTTCCAATATGATAAGCTTTATTGAAAACTTAATCTTATCAATGGACAATTTAACTCTCAACATTCTTCATCACATATGACTTTTGATCAGTGCAACATCTGATGCTTTCTAAGCTTCATCGGTCGTAATGTGGTTGACATGATCTTTTACTAGCGCTTGCAGCATGGCTTCATCTTGAACTGCTTCACAATTCTCTTTCTGATGCAAGTGTCTCGGTAGGTGAAGGACTGTGACGTCTGTTGGCTTCCACATGTAGTAGCACCAGTCTGGGTAGGGGTAGAGCTGAGATCGATGCGATCCACAGTGATCACTTTCTTCTGAGAGCAGGGGTTAGCAAAATGTCCTGGCTGGCGATAAGCAAAGCAAATTCTATGCAGTAAGCTTCCACCTTGAGAATTTTTCACTAAGGTGGTGTATGAAAATTCTGACCATCGGGGCAAAGCACAGGAGAAAGTATCTCGAACAAAGTCTGAGCAGTATGGCAAATGAGTTGTTGAGGGGCACTCCTCATTCGCTGTTGCTGTGGTCCTTCTTGACAAACTTTCTGACGCTTGCGGTGGTCCTCCAATTCCTTGCACTCATGTTCTAGATCAAGGGTCTTGTTAACCAACTCCTCTTGCTTCAACTGACTCCTTGAGCAAGTTGCTTCCATGGTCTTATCACTCACTTTTGCTGTTATAATCTTTACTGTAACACCCCAATTTTTACTTTTCATGAATTTAAGTGTTATTTTGCACTTTTGTGAATTTTTGGAATTTTTTGGAATTTATTTGGATTTATTTGGATTTAATTTGAATTTATTCCCTTTTGAAATAATTAAAGAATTAAAAGTTGCAAATAAAATTTTGTTGGAAATATTTTATTTGAGTCCTAAATGCTCTAAAATATTTTCTAAAATTTTTCTGGAATTTTTCTGAGTATTTTGCTATTTTTCATGAATTAAATGAATTTCTAGAAATTATTTGGAATATTTAATCGCTGCGGGTTTAGTACTGTTCCTCGGGTCTGAGTCGTACACGACTCCGACCCGAACCCGACGGCGCCAGCCGTCTCGGTCGAACCACGTCACCCGAGCCCAACCCTAACCCTAATCGCGTGACCATTGGATCGAGATCCAACGACCATGAATGCGGCACGTCGCCCGAGCCAGGCTCCGACCGAGCCAGACCCGAGCCCAAACCCTGTGCCTGTTGGATCTTGATCCAACGGTCCACGTTGAGCCACGTTGTCCAATCCGAATCCAAATCGGATTCCGCCGCCGCAACTGGGTGGACCTCGGTCTCCGCGCGATACACGGAAGCCGAGGCCCCTATTTATACCGCCGCCATCGCCACCGTGTAGCCCACCTCCGCACGCACCCGTAGCCCTAACCCACAGTGCTTGAGCCACCGTGGTTGCGCCGCTAGAGCTCGCCGTAGTTGCTCGTGCGATCCGCCGCGGATTCTTGCAATTTCCACCGCCGTCCATCGTCCTTCACCGCCGTTGTGCCCAGATCCGGACTCCTCGCGTCGAGGCGCACCCAGATCTACCACCCACTACGCCAGAGCTGCACGGAAACACCGATGGCTTGGTCGTCGTCTCCGTCACCGGTGGAGCCAGCGCCGCCGCATCAACATTTGCGTTCGCGAGCTTCGTGGACCGTCCGATCAAGATCCGAAGGCCAGGATTCGTCCACGTCACCCACGGTAAAATTTCACGTGTTAACTTTTAGATTTATTCTTAGCCGTCGGATCTAGATCCAATAGCTCAAGATTGTGCCACGTAGCCATAACCGCACTGTGCTAGGGTTAACCTAAACCGTCATATCTAGATCGTACGGCTAGGGTTAGCTACGTTGACAGCGTTGGATTGGATCTCGACCGTCCGATCGAGATCGAACGACCCAGATAGACCGTGCTGTTCACAACGCGTGAAACCCAGATCCGATCCTGGCCATTGATTTTCAAATGAACGGCCGAGATCTAGCCACGTGGCTGGAAGGCTGACCGTCGTGGTCAGCGTGGTCATGCCGTGCCGCCGGGCGTCACGCGTGGCGTCACGTGGGCACGTCGGCCAATGCGACAAACCAACCGCACCATGACGTCACGGTGGGGCCCACGTATCAGCCCGCTCGGCCGAACACAGCGCTGACGTCCGCACTGACGTCACCCGAGGGGACCCACATGTCAGTGAGACACATGCACCGTGGACCGAGTCCACGGTGGACCGAGTCCACGGTGGACCGAGCCCGAACCGTGGACCACGTCCATGGACCCGATGACGACAGCCGACGCAATAAATCGATTTTTCAAAAGAAAAATAATTCTGTGGAAAATCGAAATCCACGCTGACGTCATTAATCGATTTTTCAATATAAAAATAAATAGAATAATTCAGTTTAATGTTTAATTTGAATTTTCAAACTTCAAATGCTTATAACTTTTGCATTTTAACTTCGATTTGAACGATTCCAGTTTCTGAGTTTTTATAAAATTGAGATCTACTCAAATATGAATTTTAATTAATTTTTGAATATGAATTTTCCTCTGTTTATAATTAATTAGTAGTTTCTTTAAACTTTAAACAATTGTAACTTTTGCATTTCAACTCCGAATTTCGTGATTCTAATTTCTAAAAATTTGTAAAATTGTACTCTCTCTGTTTATGGACTTTATTTGAACTTTTGGGCACTTTTGTGTACTATTTTATTTATTTATTGCTATTTGCACGCGTTACGAGTAGACGTTGAAGTGCCCGAAGGCTTCGAAGGTGAAGTTTTGACCCAGGATCCAGCTCAAGACCAAGAACAAGTGCTTTTTGAAGGCAAGTTGTGCTTTGACCATGTTGATCTCGTTTTGAAATTAATTTGATTTAAATTATTGTATGCTAGTTCAATTAGAAAATGCTTTAATTAATTTTGGGAGATTAGTTAATTGCCTAGTTGCTGTATGCCACCTTGACATAAATAATTGTATGCCATGAACCCCTTGTCACCCTAGTTGAGGATTAAGTTGTTGGACATTATTAAATTGCCAACATGGGTATTTAGACCGTTGTAGTATAATGCTTAGACCCGCCACGTATACATGACATGATTTTGGACAATTATATGGTAACATTGACTTAATGAGATATGGAACGTGTTTTTGAGAAGTGTCATGTGTTATTGATGACTAGTTACATGCCCGTGCGTTGCTACGAAAAACAAAATTGATAACGAAAAATACCATCTTTGATGTTAGTAGTGAATAACAAAGCCGCAAGAGCACACAGAAAATGATCATAAATCTTCTCAATCTCATTGTCAGAGAGATTCCAAGCGTTGAACAATACCCATTGAATATCCGCATGCACAAGGGCACCTTCTATTTCTCCCGATTGCAAAAGTTTCTATGGTTTCTCCCGATTACAACATACTTAGAGATGATATTCTTGGTATACGTCTCGAAAGATCTTAAAATAAACAGTTACATTGTAACACGACTTGAATATGATTTCAATCAAAACCTTGTCTATGATGTGAGTACTTCTCTGTAGACAATGTTTTTTGTGAGGTTTCCATTAGTATTTTTAGACTTTCGACCCTTATCCTTCTCCTTGTCAGCGACGGCAAGTATCTTGATATTGTTTCTAGCGGTGGCTCTAGATAGCGCAACATACAATTGCCCATGAGAGAAAACCGGTTCAGGGAGGTAGACACCGACATTCGGGATGGTCTGTCCTTGTGCCTTGTTGATTGTCATTGCGAAACTGAGCCTGATAGGGAACTGCTTCCTCTTGAATTTAAATAGGAACATCTCATCATCAGAGGGACATAGAGGTATTCGAGGTAGAAACACCCTCTTCCCGGCGTGCTGGCCAAGCACAATCTCGGCATCTATAGTATTCTTTTGGAATGCCCGGACTACAAGTCTCGTCCCGTTGCATAGTCCATTTGCAGGGTCAATGTTCCGCAATAGTATCACGGGACAGTTAATCTTCAGCTTGAGTATATGCGGAGGTAGACCGTTAGGGGTCAGGGTGTTTCGGAATTCAGGAGGGTAGTAGCTATGGGGATCATCCTCTGCAGAATCGAAGCTATGGTACACCATCTCCTCACCACGAAACATGTCAATCATCTTCGTATTGATCCTATCAATGGACTCGTTCCGGGTCGACAGGATGGCTCGAGATGTGATATAGTTGGCATCCGATAGGTTGTCATTCAGCATAGGAAATACACTCTGTATGAGTTTATCGATGTCTGTGCCATTTCCTGTAAATGGAATACATATCTGCTCGGGAAGCCGCACGCAACCATCCTCATTAGTCTCCTCGATACCATTCCCGATCCGCAATAGGAACTCTGCGTACTCAGGATCACCCTGGGCCCTCATGTTACGTACGAGCCTTAGCTGCCGCATGCAATCCCATAGGTATGACCTACGCAATGTTGCGTCAATTATTTCTGGCCTCGTCCCCTTACGAACAACCGGTAGAACCTGCCGGAAGTATCCACCAAACACGATCGTTTTCCCACCGAACGGCAGGTCACGTCGGCCCATGATGTCCCGCATGCTACTGTCCAGGGCCTCCATCGCCTGTCGCCTCGTCATGGAGGCTTCATCCCATATTATCAATGACGCCTGCTGAAGAAGCTTAGCGGTCCCACTTTGTTTTGTGAAGCTACATACCGCCCCATTTGTAACGTTGAGTGGGATCTTAAACCTCGAGTGCGCTGTCCTACCTCCAGGCATGATGGATGCGGCTACGCCCGACGTCGCAGTTGCCTCTGCTATCTTGCCATCACCTCGGATCTTCGCGAGCAAAGCTTTATATAGGAATGTCTTTCCGGTGCCTCCTGGGCCATCTACGAAGAAGACTCCTCCATTGCCACTGTCAACCACAGATAATATATCGACGTACGCTGCCATTTGCTCAGGGTTGAGGGAGGACGATAGGGATATATGATCATCGTCGACCTGGATTGTTGACTCCTCGTATATCTCTCTGACATCTATATCGGCGTTGTCGTGAGACTCATCTATAACAGGAAGAGGAAATGATGTTATGTCCTTCCCCATCGATCGCAGCATATTTCTGATGTCCAATAGCACCATCTGCTCAACCGTCTGTTGGCATGCATAGGAACGGCGGTAGTCATCTGACATTCCCTCGAGATGCCTTTCCCGTAGCCCACACACGTCGTTTGGCTCACAGAACACCAGTATAGTTGCAAATAGCCTCCTGAGCGATGATGGCATCTGGAATAGCTCAGCCTCACTAAGGCACTCCTCTAAGGTGTTGTCAGCCTCGATTAGTCCCCTATTTTCAGCGGCTTCACGGAAGAACGGGTAGACTACACCATTCACCGTCCTAAGTTCTTCAAAGGAGGTGGCACCAGGTACGTGGTTTAGGAGAACCCTTAGATAGTAACGCTCCCCCTCGTTCGGACGAGCCGACACGATTCTGCCAACTTGTGTTCGTTCTACCCTCTTCTTCCACTGCTTCAGTACTGGCTGCCAAATAAATGCCGCTGGAAAATACCTGTACAAGATCCCTCGAGCCTCCTCGCATGTTCGGTTCATGTTGAAATACTCTGTCAACATGGTCCTCTCGACGCCATGCTGGGCAACAACATCATGAAGATCTTGACCCGCGGCGAACGAGACCATGTGCATGTTCGGTAGATGTAGCTGCATTTGCAACACGGGTGGGGAGATCATGCTAAGGTCGAAGCTGTAGATCCTCCATAGAGCTTCTGGTGGGGTAACCCACCTAGCGTCCCTAAACTAATTGATCTCGTCAATATTTCCGTTGCTACCGGGTTCATTGAGAGCTACAGAAGCACGGTCATGGCCTTTGTAAATATACTTGAATAGGTATTTTACAGCTTTTATGCTTGAGCAAACCTCCACATTTATATGGCAGTTGTACTTCCTCAGAAGGTAAGGGTTGTATGGCACTACCCACCTATTGTCAAGCGTTCGCCCTCGAACCTTTGCATGGCGGCCATTATCCCTTCTCCTGTATAAGGGATACGAATCATTGCCTTGTGTTGTAGATGCATTGAAATGACGTGGGTAGTAGTTCTTGCATCTACCCTCCCGCATGCACACATTCTTCGGATTTAGGACTCCGCATGGGCCATGCATCATATGCTTAATGACCATCTCGTACAACTCTGGATACTTGTTCCTGTCTGGGAGCTCAGCGGAGATGAGACAATCAAACTGCTCTGGACAAGTGAGCTTGTACCCTCCCTTCATGATAAGAAGGAAGTGAACATGCGGAAGACCCCTCTTCTGGAACTCGATGACGTACACATAAGCAACTACTATGCGAAGGATATGCCTCTTGAATAGTTGTTCCTTCATGCTCTCAAGCTTGGCTCTGAATACCCGAACGATGAGATCAGGTCGATCCTGTGGGGTCTGTCCAGGCTCTAGCTCTCGTATTATCTCTTCCCAGTTAGGGTTGCAAGTCATAGTTAAGAAGATGTCCGGCTTCCCGTAATTCTGCACCAAGACCATAGCATCAAGGTACCTTCGTTGCATATCTCTATCACCCCCAATGAATGAAGCTGGGAGCACGATCCTTTTGCCCACAGCTTGCGCACGACTCTCTCCAAACTCTATGCTATCAATCAAGCCCTGATACAGATCGGCTCGTATCTCCTTTTGGTGGTGCCTGATGTAGTCCAGCCTTGTACCCTCCACCTTGATGTACATGTCAACCGCGTACTGCTGCAATAGGCGCTTGCCGTATAACAAGGCGTTGGATATACCACGACGCATCTGGAATTTGTAGCAGTAGTAGTCCCTTACAGTAACGCAAAGCCGGTTATTCGAATCTATGCAAAAGAGGGACATATAGTCAGATGATGTGTAAATAATATGGACATCAATAATGATGAGATTCAAGGTTAATAGCAATACTCACCTTGATCCTCGTAGTGACTATTGTTATTGTTATTTTCTGATGCCCGGATTACAGCTTCAACGGGCACACCATGCTTGGGGATTTGTGGATGCCATCCTAGTTCTCCTCTTGGGAAGAAGAGTGGATACGACAGGGGGTCGTAGCATCCATAGTGCGACTTTATACTGAACTTCTCATTGTTGTTGCCATATAGGATTACACTGCGATTGAATTCTCTGCGTCGCTCATTGCCCTCAACCCACACAGCGGCCACTTCTGACGTTACTGGCCTATTCTAGACTCGTTGATCCATCTGTAAGTCGGTGTTAAGTGATACACGATATTCCTGGAGGTTTTCGGCTTGGCCTAGGCTCCTAAAAGTTTGAGAGTAGGGGTTGTCCCGAAGGATGTTGACCAACATCCTAACGACTTCCTGGTCGAGGCTAGGTGAGTAACGAAACCGGTGATTCAGACTGGGGTCATCGTCATAGAAATAGAGTTCCAAATGATTTGGATCAGATTCGCTCGGGCCAAAGGAATGGACATTGTGGTAAATTTGTCCGTGGGCTCGAAATGTGTACACTCCAGATCTCATGTTAGTATAGTTCTCATCAAGACTCACGCCTAGGCTGGTGAAGGAGAAGTGACCGTTGAAGAATCTTATATTTTCGCGAAAATGCCTAGCATCAACATCTGCACTCGACCAAAGCCTGAGGAGTTCGAGAATTGGCTCTGGATCTGATAGCCTGATTTTACCGTTGCGACAACAAAACCCATTCGTCTCATACTGAAACCTCTTTGCACCGCAATGCTTGCAGTCTGGCTCAGTCTTCAGCATATGTGTGCTATCGGGAATGTTGCTATACACATGATCGTAGGGATCTTGGACATCCGAGGCCGCTGAAGAGTCCCTATCCTCCATTTCGTCATCATCTGGATGGATTTAAGTTGAGGGGATTATGATAGTTGTTGAATTCCATATAAAGAAGAGAGAAATGTCATCTAAACTACCTCCACCAGCGAACATGTAGTACTCATCATCCATATCCTCCTCTACGATTGTTTCTATACCACCTGTCATTTTCCATGAGTACATGTTAATAACGGTTACATAATTACAAAGGTAAATCTAGTTATAGATATTACCATTGTCTGTAATGAATGACTGCGTTGAGGGACCTGCAATAGCGAAGCCATGCGATGATGGATTGGCCGCCAATGAAGCATCTGACTGTGGGCATTTCATTGCAATTGACTCAGAGCACGGGGTGTCTCTCCTACCCGCATAGATTGCATTACGTTCATGTAACAATGCTTGTCTATCATGTGGTGTAATTATTTGCCTGGCTGATCTTCTACGGGCGTTAATGTCATCCCTCTCCTCTCTTCTACACGCTCTTCGATGAGCATTTGACTCATGCCTTTCTTTAGGAGCCAAACTTTGCCTACGCGCTCTTCGACGGGCATTAATCTCTTCCCTTTGTTCAGGTGTTAAACCTTGACGACGTGCTCTCTCACATTCTCGTCTCGCTAGCCTTTGCTCTGGTGTAAGAGCTGCATTCCACGCATTTTGTCGTTGACGCATTGATTGTATTTGCTCCTCTCTGAGGTTTGCATTTCTTACAAACTGTCCACTATAACTTGGTACACTTTGTTGAGGTGTAATGTGAGCCACTACTTGATCAAAATTCCGTTGTGTTTGGACCTCTGTCATGGCAGCGGAACTTTCAGCAACATCACGGTAATTCATCCTACCTGAAGTGTACAACGCATATAATATAATGAGCTATTTTGAGTAGGAATGTTTGTGATTAGAACACACATCATACGAAAAAAGCAACTTGTACCATTTGAGCAATCGTCTTGTAACGATACACCCATTGTGAGGGTACTTTGAGGTGTAATTGTGTATAGCATAGGTGTTTGATTGTGATCATCTTCTTCATTCGAAGACGAAAATATTTGACTTTGAGTATTGTCTCCATCACGTATAAATAAGCTAGCAGATGCTTGTGGCAAAAGAGCAGTGCGAACTCTCTTTGGAGCATGATGTGCATCCATCACTGCCAAAATGATATTTCCAGAAATAATATCACGCAGTTGCGATTAATATCATGCAGTTACGACAATCTCTACTATAAGCCAAAATTTAATAGGATGGCAATATAGCAACCTTCATTCCCTTTCCGTGATGATTGGCTTGGATGATGCAACATAATTGTCAAAATCGTTTGTGATCTACAAAATGATTCAGAATTAATGTTAGTTGTTTGAAGTTTAGGCCACCTTCTGTAGGCAGTAGGTATGGCTAGATCTTGTCCATTCGGTGACATAAATGAATTGCAGTCAATCAATGATACTCAGGTTAACATTTGCAAATTGTAGTTGGGCTAGTTTGATGTGAATCACAGAAGCCAATTCACAGATGTTGTCATCGTTCACCAGCTTATATTAAAGTTAAATTAATTTAGAGAAAAGAAAAGAGAAAACCAAGAAAATAAAATCTAGAATCATTTTCCACTTATTGCCCAGCCATTTTCGTTTTATTTTATCTTGGACCAGGTTGATATATATATTGTTATTATAATTGTTTGTATATACATATATGTTTTTCTGTCCAAATGATTTTGGTAGTTAATATTTTATTAATATTTCCACTAATTTGTATACACCTTGCACCAATATGATTTTATTTATTTATTTATTCAATTGGCAACCTAGGCCATTTTCTGGCCCGGCTTACCCTCGGCCCACCTGGCCCGAACACTCCCCCAAAACCTAAACCTAACCAAACCCTTGCCCCCCTCCCCCTCATTCGGCCGACAGCCCCCGTTCCCCCACTCCTCCAGGGATCCGTCGCCTCCTCCCGGGATTCTGCTAACCCTAGTGCTCCCACTGCCTGCTCCCACCGCCGCTTGCTCCCGGAGTCCCGCCGCGGCCGCCTCCTCCCGGGATCCGCCGCCTCCTCCCGAGATACGCCGCCTCCTCCTGGGATCCGCCTCCTCCCGGGATCCACCGCCTCCTCCCGGGATCTGCCGCTGCCATGGCGGACAAACTGAGGGATCTGAGCTAGCCCATAGACGTCCCGCTGCTCAATGCCATCTTCGCCGCCTTCTACGGCACCGGATCTAAGGAGGAAGTAATCTATTTCGCCGCTCACTCGTGGATTCCTCTTGCTCCCCCACCCGCTGCGAATCCACCGTTCCGTTCTACACACGCGAGCCGCTAGGAACTTCATTAATCTTGTTGGCTGATGTTACCAAGGCGAGTATTCTAGTCCAGGACTAAGACCTACACTGGCCTGGATTATGCTAAGAACATTTAGTACCTTCTACCTTTGTTATTTTGTGAATAATGCCAATGCCATTGCTTGAACCTTTCTTTTCCTGGTTTCCTGGTATACTCCTGAAACTATTTAGCTTGGTGTCCCTTTTGTCTCCTATAAGCCTTGGGGAGCAAGTTCCGTATTATTGCCACACCAGTGTACCCTTAGGCGCTAGTCGGATGGCAGACTGGCGTCTAGCGCCTAATCGCCGTCTAGGCGGCTATTGATAGGGAGAGGCCTAGCGCCAAGGCACGCCATTAACCTGCAGCGCAAAATGTTTTACTCCAAAAATGTTTCATCGGTGGTGTCGACCCTAACCTGCAGCGCAAAATGTTTTTCTTTTCAGAAAGCAAGTCTATAGTGGAAATTGTTGGTTGTGGAAATTATTGCTTGGCATATTTGTATCTTGTGGTCGTTTCATCAATAAACTTGTTTAAGCCCTAGTAAATTTGCTATTTATTTGATGGATGATGGATCTCATTTAGCATTTGCAATGTTTTCTGTGGTGCAGGTTGACTGTCCTTTCCCTCCGTCAGATAAAATTGGTATAAATTCTGTCCAAAGGGAAAATGAAGAAATAGTACCAATGAAGGCGATGAAGATGGCCTGGGTGCCCTATGTTCCACTGGAGGACAGGTACTTCCATGCTATTTATTTTGAGCAATATTCCTTACCTTTGTTTTCGGTACCTACATCCTTACCTTTTATTCCTCGCCAGTGTAGTTTTTCTTTTCTTTTTCCTCACTTTGCTCTTGTTTTATCTATAGGCTCATTAGGATTGATAGTTTGAAAACAAAGATATTCACTCTTGGTTGCACTCAGCGAAGGTCAGTATTATTCATGCTATTTTCGTTACTAACAATTCATGCTTGAGGGCATACATTTCTGTTGCTATTGTTTATTTGTTTGTTGGGAATGTTGTCATCCAGTAATCCGTGGTACACATCCTGACTTTATCTATTTTGCAGGTCTGCCCTGAAGCATCTCAAAACTGAGCGAGTCAAACAGTTTGACTACTGCATGCCCTGTAAGCTGAGTTGGGATTATTTTTCATAGGCTTGTCTTTCATGTCTTAGGAAATATCTGCTGTTGCTTTAGGGTACTTTCAATGCCTGTTAACATTAGAGGCTCTGTTGTTGTACCTATCCTTGGCTTGGTCCAGTCCAAGAACATGTAAACTACACTATCTGAATTTGTGCATAATATTCTGCCAAAAACCCTAGTCCTATCTCCCCTCCTGAGCGACGCACCCACTCGCCGCCGCGAATCGGAATCGGGGTCTAATCGCACCGACTTCCCACGATGCCGCCGATTGTATGCTAAGTATTCTGTTTCGTTCGGGTAGAGAACCATAGATGGTGTGACAGGCATGTTTATGTAGCCTTTGCTTCGATTAACTGTGCTCGATTGACTTGTGCTTATGTAATGATATGTGTGGTTCTTGGTGTATCATGATACTGGTGATAGCATCATAATCAAGAAGACAATAGTTTTGACACCCACAAAATTGGCTGAGAAATATTTGATTCTATCGATAGTTTGGGATAATTCTTAGTCCTTTTTAGTTCTTAGTAGTTTGCAGCTTACCTTGAGTATTTGGTTTAGTTTGTAAATTATCATTGCTACGAACTTATGGCGTGGTAATTGGTAAGCAATAGTGTCCTGTAAATCGTATTATGGCTACTGAGTTATTGAGTAGTGTATATTATTGTTGCAGTTGATGAGGTTGCTTTTTACCTTGATTCTTGGTGGCACTTTGATGTTGGTCGGAAAATAATAGGAAGCAATTGAAGTTGGTGATACATTTGCTTAACTTGTTGGTTTCCTTATGATGGTTGATGTGAATTGACGATCAAGTAAAAGAATAAGTCAGCTAACCTTTATTGTTCATCAGTTCATGTTTGTAAACCTATGAGGCTGAGGAGGCCTATGCTTTACATGTTTTCTTCCTGATCTTAGTTTGGGGTCATATTGTTGAACTGATATGTTTCTTTTGACAACAATGAACCATGGCATTAGTAAATAGCTTTGTCTATGCTGAACTTCAGGATCTTCTTGTTTTGATTATTAAACATTCTACCATTGCATCTATAATCCTTCAGGTAAGGATATTTGAAGGGAAATACATCTCCAGGGGCGCATGCCCGGCCACCGGCGCGCGAGAGCCTGCTCACCCGATCCAATCGCAGTTGAGCCAGAATCATGTTTCTTTGCTGGCTCTATACCGTTTTGATTTCCTTTCCTAATAAGTGGAGCTATCTTGTAGGTTGCTGCTCTTCAGTTTGGTGATTTTTATAACATGCAGTATGTGGAGATGTATACAATTTTCATGATGCAGTTGCAGGTAAATGATGCTTTTCAGGAAAAACTATGTTCTTTTCTTCTTATTCTTTCTAAAGTATTTCCCCTCAGATTTACTAATCAAGGGTTATTTTCTTTATTGTGTAGGCTATTATTCCTCCTGGAACTATTCCCGATGCCTATGCCAATGGTTCCAGTGAAGAACAGGTATAACTTCTATTAGCTGGAGTAACAGCCTATCCTCACTCTCTTTTAATATTTTGTTTAGTAATGTTCGGTAGTAAGCTATTAAGCTTATTTTTGTGTTTTGCTTTTCTGAAGAGGCCAATCTGCAATTTTAAATGTCAATAGTATGATAACCAATCCTAAGAGTAAACAATAAATTAACTAACAGAATAGTCTGTTGTTATCCTGTCATGTTCTATTGCAACAATCTTATGCTATCAACTATAAGTTGACCCTCCCATGAAGGATAGACTATTTAGTTGTATATCCTGCTTAACTTGTGATCATATTTTTCAAATTAAATGCAACAGAAACCTGGATTTCAAACTGATTCCCAAACTTCCCTTTTGTATATGATGCCAAAAAGGCCATTCAATTTTGTTGCATGTTATTGTCCTTTTGTTTGTGGTAGAAATATTGAATGTTAATTTTTTTTATAGTGTTCCTTTTTTTCGTTAATTGGCTCATTGGATTTTCAAATACTAAAACATTTTTCCCAATTTCTGCAGGCTGCGAAAAGGCACCTAACGCAGCGTATTCAACATGTGGATGACAAATTGGATCAACAAAGGGAGATTTCTAGACAAATAAGAGATTAAGTACTTCATTTCCGTGCCTTCATTTGAAATGGCACCTGCATGGAATGTAGCTTCATTTGAAACTGCAAGGGTAGTTATACTAAGACTTGGCCATCCATGTGTTGTTTATAAGTTTTTTTCCATGATTGATTTATAGTGAACTGAATTGTTCTTTTTGCATGCAGTCATGGGGATTTTAGTGTGCTGTACATAATCTCAAATATGTCCTTTTCTTCGTCGAGGTTACTAGTGCACGATTGAAACTCAAGAGCATTGGTTCAGAAATGGAAAAGATCAAAAAGGTGGCTTGTGGTCTGGTAAGATTATATCTGATCTACATTTGCACTATATTGATTTGATTGTCAGTCTTTCAGTTGTGTTAACATAAGTTTCTCTGTTGGTTCTGCAGGGTGGAAGGTTGGATTTAATTGAAGCAAAACATGTAAGCCCTTCACTGGAAGTGTTTCTTTCATTTTACTATCTCAACACTGTGGAAGTAAAGGATTATGTGTATTGTTCCAGTTGTGCACTTGTGCAGTACCATTTCTGTCATGATTAGATCAACTTTAGTATACTTGTTACTTTCTTGAATTGGGGATAACCCAATTTAGTATGCATATGATACTCTCCTTTGTTTAAAGATTATTTTTAAGAATATTGGTTGGACAATTTTTGAAGATGTCAAGGAACTTGCTTTTATGTAATTAGCTTGATATGTGTAAGAGAATGAAGTAGAGCCTTAAACCATGTAGAACAGTTTGCTGCCTTTGGTGTCTACGTTGATGGTAGGGCTTTTGATTCATTATGTTCTTAACTTGGAAAGAAGTGCGTATGCATATTCTGTGAAGCACAAGTCAGAGTCACAGTTTCTCATGAGAAAATGTTGATTTTTCAATCTGTTGTTTATGATGCTTTGCTTGGCACATTTAGTAAAATGCATAGCAAATCCTGAATACACATGGGGATGGAGGGGTTATGACATACGAGAGAATAAGAAGAGCTGATTCACCGGTATAACTACATTATAGATCAAACTACCATCAAAATGTGCTTAAACTCTAAGATATGGTTTCTGATGACAAATTACACACTATGCCCTCAATAGTAATTCATGGTGTGCATAATTCTAGTGATATTAATGGAGTATATTTGGTCGCCTAATCCTCGCCTAGAGCTAGCAACAATATTGTCTGCCACCATAGACTTGTAATTAAGGACTTGCAGCCATCACACTCAAACCACAATTGCTAGAAATGCCCATCTATTTTCAACAAATCTTGTCACAAAGCTGAGATCGATAGCTCCCATGACCAACGATCGTCGTAAAGCTGCATGTTAGAATAGAAATGTTGCAGTTAATATATATATTCGGTTTAAATATTACAATTTTCTTAATGAGTACTTATGCTATGTAGAGACTTTTATTGTAACACCCCGGCATTTAATATGCCCGAATGCTACCAAACATAAGCTAAACAACAACTAAACACCATATTTAACATAAAATTCCAGCAAAGGCGCATAGACTAAAAACCGAAATTTCGGCAGCACCTCCTTTGTTTTATCATGAATTTAAGGAACAGCAACAATATAGCATTATATGGCAATAAGAGAAACATCTAAAACAGCAATAAATAAAGTCTTAACGACATTAAAAGACTAACATTAAGCTCTTAAGGTTCCAAGTGTCAAACGAACAATAAAACTCTCATAAACCAAGCTAAGTCTTAATTCAATGATCATCACACGCAATTTATTATAAAACTCAATGAATTGACTTGGGGAAACATTAAGGTGAAGCAACGTGTGAGCGTGTGACTATTCCCCTTTCCCGCATGCCGTTCTCATGGTACCTAAAACAACAAGAAAACACAAGGGTGAGTTTGAAAACTCAGCAAGCATACTGCAATGGACAACAAGCATAACAACATGGCAATAACATCTTCCATCATGTATATCATCTCATTCATGATTACTTATCAATATCATCATCAATTTGTATGCGAAGTAATGCAATGCTCCTGACCCTCTGGAACCTCATACCGGTATGGGAAGTACACACCTGTCGGTGTGCACCCTTTCCTCCCTTCCATCCCGAAGATGGAGGGTGCCTACTCGCTTCCAAACACCACGTGGATGGAATCACGACATAGGACTTACTCAATGGCGTTCCGGATTAGTCATAACTTTCTCACCGACCTTGCCGGACTAGTTAAGACTTTCTCACCGCCCTCGCCCTATCTCATGACATGCATGCAACCATGCCAATTATCATATTTAATTCACATATTAACGCATGGCATCATAATATGTTAAACATGCTCATCATATCATATCAATCATTAACACATGGCAAGTGGACATATGTCATGTAAACAATTCCATCTAATCTCAACATGCAACCTACAACTCGCTATCCATCACAACACACTTGCCTCAACCACGTGCAACGGATTGGCGGGAAGAAGAGGGCACTCCCGGGGTCACACCACCTTTGCCCGAAGCACAAAACTCCAATCAATCTCCGCGGATCGCTCCTCGCTCCACGTTCCTCGCTCCTCGCTCCTCGCTCCTCGCTCCTCGCTCCTCGCTCCACGGAATGAATCCACGAGGTGCAGGGGTGGGGAGGCCACCCTAGGGCAACAAAGGGTGGAGGGGAGGTGGTGTGGAGGTGGAGGAAGGGGAGGCTAGGGGGGCGCACAAGAGGGAGAGGGAGAGGGGTGGCGGCTAGGGCTTGGAGGAGAGGTGGGGGAGGGGGGGGGGCGCCCAAGGCTGCAAGGGGCGCACCTTGGCTGGTTGTGAACGCAAGGGAGGGCAGGAGGAGCCCTTTTTACCAGCCCCCACACCCTCTCCTAGTCCAATAAGAGTCCTCCTCAATCCCTCCAAAGCCCACCAAGGCCCAAAACTCCCACGGGAAGGCCCAAAACCCAGCATTGAAAGCGGCTGGAAAAGCTATTAACCTCCAATTCCTATGGTTTTAACCTTATTTCCACACCTCATACTATAATTAACCTTATCATGCCCGCTAAATAAGGTTACGACACTCCGAGGTGTGACATTTATTTATTTATGATTTATGATACTGCAACTACTTACTCTCGAGGTCACGTGTCTCATGATGTCTTGGATTAAATGAAAATGTTGTGTGGTCTGAAGTCTCCAAGCACCCTATTATCGAATTGAAAATTTTTAGTTATTACAATTAAAACAGTTATGCTTATATAGTAGAGATGTGGAATCTGGTACCATGTATGTAATCTTTTTTTAGCATAGTTCCCAAGACAATGTGCTTGCCAGCATAAGCTGATTCCCAGTAGGCTGCGTGCCGAGTCAAATGTTGACACCAAATGCCAACAATTAAAAGGTTGAACCTATAAATTAAACATAGAAAATATATAATTGTGTTCTTATCTACATATAAATCATTGTATATTTTTTATAATGAATTGTTGCTTCCATCAACTAATAGGTACCTTGTGTCCATTAGTGCGACCTCTCTGTAAAGATTAGGTACAAAATGCTCCAGTTGACCCCAGTGTACAGCTATTCCAGCTATGTCTATGCCAATTATTGTTAGAAAAATTTAGAAATTCTCTTTTATCAATATGTAACTAATTAAGATGCAATGTATGATAGCTTACCTACAAAAGTCTTGTTAGGACGATGGTACACTTCAGTGAAAGACATAAGATGCTTTGGGTACCGTGGAAATTGAATTGGCATATTGTAAGGCTCAACACTTGTGTCTCGGGTGAAAACACATTCATATGGTTTTCCTATGCTTCTAAACTCAACCTCCTCATAGTTTGGTCGGAATTGCACCCGATGAATGGTATAACTATGTCCTTCATTGAGTAGCATGTTTAACCTCTCAACACTATCCCTTGAGATGGCTTCAATTTTTGATCCCTTAAAACACAAATTAAAACAATATTAGCTTGTGATAGAAATATTTTGTTACTATTATTAGTATTCACTATTTGTGGAACTTACAGTTGTATCCATGAGGATAAATCGTTGAAGGTCGCCATGATCTCCAACATGGAACTTGACGTCCACTCTAACAACAATACTCCACAATCTGTCTACGTCCCATAATTCAAGGTCGTCGAAATTTTTAAATCTTGTAAAACAAGGAGCGCATTTTAGCTTTATGCTGCTTTATGTTTTATTCTATGTTAATTTTGATAGGTCATAAACTAACCTAGTCACTACCGGTTGTCCAGAGAAGTTCGCATACATTCTCTTTCGACTAACATTCGTTGGCTCCATTTATCTAAAAAATACATATTTACGAAATATGTTAGATTGCAAACTTCTTGAAGAACAAAAGATAACCAGCACAATATATACAGAGTCTACACATGCAATCTTCTATATATATTGTATTAATAATACACATTTGAATACAGAACTCACAGTCAAAGAGCTTTTCTTGAAGCACACCACCATAGCATTTCGATAAGGATGGGTATAATTCATTGTAGATGATGTTTGCTTTTGTAGCTTTACAGTTTTAACTTTTAATGAGCAACATTATATCATGTCTTCAGATCTGGCTTATATCATGTCTTCAGGTCTGGCACTTTGGCTAGGCCATGCTTTTAATTTACCATGTTCATTTTGTATGCTTATATTAATTTTGGCAGATTTTGACTCATAGCACATCCAAAATTGCAAGTGTCACAAAATACCATTAATTGTGTTATATCATAGTGAGTTCATCATTTTGTCCTAGTTATTTATTTAATTACTGAAACCTGGACATGCCATTGTAGATAACCTAATTCTTTCGCTTCAACAAATAACGATATAACTTCTCTTGTTCTTTACAACTTTGATGGTGGAAGCTGACACAATTTTTTTTCATGTTGGCAGCATGAGGATTATGAGCCTCCCTTTTTCAAGTGTTGTGCTGACAATGAAGCCATAAATATATGGAACAAGAACCCCTTGAAGATGGAAGTGGGAAATGTCAATAGCAAGCATCTTGTGTTAGCTTTGAAGGTAGTGGGGATTGCAGGCATTTTGGCCAGAACTTTGCCATGCTTTTCAATTAAATCTGCTGCTCTCATGCTATGTTCTTTTATGCAGGTCAAGAGTGTCCTTGATCCATGTGATGGTAACAATGTTAACAGTGAAGATGACAACATGAGCTTGGATAATGAGTCTGACCAGGATGATGACTTTTCTGACATGGAAGTAAGGGCCAAACATATCATATAATTGAGAATCAGTTTCAGTAACATGGTCTTAATTTGCTTTCTCATGTGTTTTGCTACCTCCTTTTTGGATACAAATGATTATTTCTTTTCTTTTTATCTAAAGTGTTGCTTGAAATAATCTCTAATTCTATTAGGTTCCTTTAAAATACACAAGCCTTTAATAAAAAATGTATGGACCTATACTAATGAGTTCAATTTTCTGTCGAAACTTTTTTTTCGAGGAAAGACAATAGTGGAGAGCCGTACTGCAATAATATATTAATAAAGGTTAATAATGTACAAAAAGGGCCATAAGTTTTTCTTAGTTTTCTTGCACAACTTGTGAAATTCCAGTACTCGAGGGATGAGGTTGTTAAGCTTTCAGTGTAGTTCTGCCATATGTCCTGCAAATCATTTCATAAATTGTTGTCTGTTGTGCATGTTAATGACAAAGTAACCATTGTAAGTTGTAACCAATCAGTGGTCATATCGTGAGTTCGTCACATGGCAATGGTTCCCTTTCAGGAGCTCTGCTTGTAAGATGATCAGAACGCTGGTTTCACTTATGAGGACCTTGGACCAAATGCCAGAGGAGGTAATTTTTGACATTATGTAATTTGGTTACAGTGGTATGTGCTGAGCTTGATGCTATTGTTTGTTTGTGTTCAGTGAATCATTCTAATGAAGCTGCTATACTATGACGATATCACAGTGAGTTCATCATTTTGTCCTAGTAACATGCACAACAGACAACAATTAAATCATTCTAATGAAGCTGCTATACTATGACAATATCAATTAAATCAGTTTCAGTAACATGGTCTTAATTTGCTTTCTCATGTGTTTTGCTATCTCCTTTTTGGATACAAATGATTATTTCTTTTCTTTTTATCTAAAGTGTTGCCTGAGATAATCTGTAATTCTATTAGGTTCAACCATCTGAAGCGGATCGTTACGTTGTTGCTCCTAATGGTAACATTTCTTCAATGATGTCCTTGTTGTATTTACCTTTTTTATGCTAATATATTTATTAAAACAGATGGGAACTGCAAAGGTCAAAGTGGTACAATCTCAGAAGGTCAGTTTATTTGGTTCCAGAGAGCTTCATTTGCCCATGCATATATTTATTCTTTCCATACAGAAGCAGACTATATCGAATTATTAATTTATTCAGATGTGTTGGGAAATGATGCATAATATGAATCACATATTTTTTATTTTTCCACAAGTGTTCATACATATTTGTTATTTGAATTTATATGTTTGCAGAGGATACTCAAGATGCTGCTCACGAGGAAGAGCTAACAGCTCAAGTAAGAGAGTGCATATGCTCAAGAGGCATTGGAGCTATTAATGTTTCAGATGTCCTTTCTAACTTCCCTGACATATCAATGGTAATTCTTGAGGTCATTTCCTTTTTATAATGATTATTGCTATTTAGGATTTATTAATGTTCAAGTGGCAAACGTTTACAAGTTTTAGTGCAGCCGTGTATGTAAAACAACCGTGCCTTTATACTGAACTTCTCATTGTTCAGCCAACCGAAGATTAGGTAACTACTTGAACTTATCTATGGAAGTCCGAAATGCCTTTTCAGGTTCTAGCCTCTCTTCTCTAGATGGTTCATCTGTAATATGTTTTTTTGGTGAACTTGGCCAGCCAGTGGAGTTGGAAATGACTTAGATTATTATCATGTAAAATGTGCTTTTGAAGTGCAAGAGCATTGTTAAGTTGAGGTTCATGAATGGGACACATAAACAATAAAACGTATGGATGCTGTTAAAAACCCTCATGTTTCACTCCTGATAATCACGTATCCAATGTTTATTCTAGGAAGTTCTATTAACACCAGTGAGAGAACCTATCCAGAAGAGATGATTCAAACAGGGATACCAACCATGAAGCATAAGAATGAGCACTACTAACCTTCTCTGACGTGTATCCTTGATGTTCTTACACTACTGTCTTCTGTGATTCTGTGAAGCATAAGATGAGACAACAGAAACGAAGCATAAGAAGAGATTCTGTGATTCTGACGTGCAAGAATGAGCACTACTAACCTTGATTGGTCTCACTACATGCAGGGAGGGCGTGGATGGAAATGAAGCTGGCTGTGAAGTTCTCCGAGCTGCGGCCTTTGAAGTTCTCCGAGCTGCGGTCTCTACTATCTATCCAGGGCTATTCCCTATCTCGATCTGTACTATGTTTCCAGGGCTACTATCTTTCTAGTATGCCTGCTTTTATATGTGAAGTCCAGGGATACCTAGCGGTAGATTTTAGCGGCAGTTTCTAGCGGCAGATTTGAAATTTCAAATGGTGTAAATGATAGCTTCGTTCGTAATGATCAATGACCCTTCTGTGATATGTTCAAGAATGGCATTAATGGTATAAAGAATGGCGTGATACTCTGTGATATGTTCAAGAATGGCATTAATGGTATAAAGAATGGCGTGATACTTTTGTTGAGCGGACGTGAGCGGACGCTTCGTTTCTTGGCATTTAAACTCTGATTAACTCAGTTGAACTCACTTTAGCAGCTACTACTATCTGTAGAACGGACCACTGCCACCAACTCTCACTTTAGAATAGTAGAGATATCGTTGAAGGCACGTGGTGCATGGTAATCAACTGGGGGGGTTTGTGAATCATGTGATGAAAAATTGGTTTGATCTTGTGCTGAAATTGGATTAATCTTGCAAAATTGTTTGTGTGTTGGACCAAACATCCGAACATTAAAAAAAAGAAACCTTGCTTTTGCGCCGAACCAAATAACTAAAAATCGCATTTTTCCCATGTATGACAGACCAAAGTTTTTGGTCTGCCATACACAGGCTTTTGGCGAACTCGGTTGTCCCATGTATGACAGACAAAAGTTTTTGGTCTGTCATACACAGGCTTTTGGTGACTTCGTTTTTTCCATGTATGATAGACCAAAGTTTTTGGTCTGTCATACACATGCTTTGGGCGATTTCAATTTTCCCATGTATGACAGACCAAACTCTTTGGTCTGTCATACACATGTTGATAGCGAACACATTCTTCCCATGTATGATAGACCAAATGTTTTGGTCTGTCATACACATGCTTTTGGCGGTTTTGAGCAAACTTGGAATTATGTTTGATTTGTTTTTGAGATTATGAAATTTGTGAGAATTTCATGATGCTTGAAGTGGACTTTATGCAATGCTCATGTGAGTAGTTGCATGGATTGACATTGAGTCAAGTCGTGGACTTGTGCTCGGATTTGTTTTGTTGTTTGTTCATGTGCAGGTATTGCTCGAAGACGTATGTGGTCGATGACGGGACCGGAACTAGGTTCATGGAGGAACTGAGGTCTTGGTGGTCAAGGATGTCATGCGGGACGTTCGGGCTAAGGGAATGGTGCACATGAAGAATGGTTAGTCACGTGAGAATGGCAGGAGGTCATTCGCGTGCAAAGTGTTAGTCACGTGAGTATGGCAGGTGGCCATACACGTGCAAAGTGTTAGTCACGTGAGTATGGTAGGGTTACCATACGCGTGCAAGAGTTGTACTCGGCCAGGTTGGGCCAAGTAGAGTTGTGTTGGATACGGATTCCTTCTAGGGAATAGGAATCGTATTCTGGGTTGGTCTTTTAAATAGGAGGGGTTGTCTCCTGTTGAAAGGGCATCAAGCAGAGCTGAGCGCATCAAGCCTTGAGCTTGGTTTTAGGGTTTGTACTCTTTTGATGAGAGTATTTTAGACAAAAGAAATAAAGATCAATTCTTCCAAGATTTTTGCGTGCTACAGTAACCTCATCGCTACAGTGTTTTCTGTTTTGGTTTTTGTTTGCATGCTTGTTCTAACTCTAGATTGGTTTTTGATCATTGAGTTTCATCTTGATTTGATCCATCAAAAACCGTTCTAGGGTATTGATTTAGAGTTCATCAAAGTCTAGTTGATTAATCTTTTGTCGGTTCTGTTAAAACTTTCAAGTTTACGTTAGATCAATTCTCGTCAAGTTCTGAATTAGCAAGCTTGCGAAGCTCATAACTTTTGATCCATAAGTTCGATCGAGCTGATTCTTTTTGGGTTTGATTTGTATTGGAATCTAGTTTGTTGTGTCCAAATTTCAGATCATTTCGACGGTTGGATCTCCAGGAATTCTCATTTTATCAAGCCTCTGTCAATCTGTTTTTGTCAAATCCGAGGCAATCTTTTGGTTTCTTTTGGGGTGAAATTTTTAATAGATCAAGATTTTGGTTTTAGCTTCCGCTCAATCATTCACCCCCCCTCTGATTACTATATTCGTATACTTCGATCCTACAGGTGGTATCAGAGCGAGGTTTTTTCTAATCTATCTTAACCGGTGATTAGATTAATGGATCGTTATTCGACAAAACCTTGTGTGTTCGATGGTGTTGATTTTCAGTTTTGGAAGGCCAAGATGGAGGCGTTCATCCAAGCACAAGGCTTCACAATTTGGGAGAAGGTGTACAAACCATACCAAGTCCCTGCAAACGACAACGTCAATGACACCAATCGCACACAAGTTGAAGCAAACAGCAAGGCGCGCAACTTGATCATCCAAGGCTTGGGACGCAGCGACTTTGATCATGTGGTTCATCTTCGATCCGCATATGAGGTATGGAAATCTCTTTGTGATTACCATGAAGGTTCTAATACTGTGAAAGAGGTTCGCCAAGACATCTACAAAAAGGAGTACATGCGATTCAAGATGAAACCAGGAGAGTCGGTAGATGACTTCTTTGCATGTTTTAATAAGATTCTTAGCAATTTGCGTGCTGTTGGAGTTAGCTTTGATGATGCTGCTAATGCTAGACAATTGCTTAGTGCTTTGGACATGTCGGTGTGGGAGATGAAAGTAACATCTATACAAGAATCTACTACCATGAGTACACTTACTTTAGATGTTCTTTATTTTAAGTTGAAAACTCATGAGTTGGATGTTCCTGCCAGGAAGGGTAACATTAAATCAATTACTTTGATCTCTAACCCTAACATGTCAAATGCAAATTCTTCTTCTAGCTTTGCCTTGTCTTCCATGTCTTCTTTAACAGATGAGCAACTTGAAGAGTTTCCTGAAGAAGATCTGGCACTACTCTCTTCTCGCTTTAACAAAGCTTTGCAGAATGTGAGAATGAGAAAGAGAGGTGGTCCTCCAAGATGCTATGAGTGTGGTGACCTCAACCATATTCGCACAAATTGTCCTAAGCTTGCAGGAAAAACATCAAAGGAGGAGAAGGACAACGATGTAAGGAATGAGAAGAAAAGGTTCTCGTCAAATGATAGGAAGAAGAAGAGCTTCATCAACCGCAAGGTGGTTCACCGAGTTCTTTCCGTTCTTGAACAAGTCAATTTGAGCGATGTGGACTCGGAGAGCAGCGAAGATGATGCAACTCCAAGCAAGCATGATTTGATGGGATTGTGTCTCATGGCAAGCAAAGAAGGATAGCTTCACTGAGGGCGACCACGACAAGCGACTTCAATGAGGTAGATCCCTCTTATGATGAATTAGCTATTGCTGTTGCTCGTCTTGGAAAATTGCTTGACAAACGTGATAAGAAAATTAAGAAACATGATTTCATTATTGAATCATTGAATGCTGAAATTGCTAGACTTAAGACTTTGATTCCTAGTGATGATACTTGCAAATCATGTGACTTAATTTACAATGAGCTCACCTTGCTTAGGAAAGAACATGCTTTTTTGTTGCATCTAAATGAGAAAAATGAGAAACATGTTGTACATGCTAGCTGTTCCACTGATGATTTGCATAGTTCAACTTCTTGTTCTAAATGCTCAACTCTTGAATTAAAATTGAAAGATGCAAATGCTAGGGTTTCTCAATTGACTGATAATCTGCTTTCACATGAAATTCTCTCATGCTCAACTTGTCGCAAGCAAAAAGGAAAAGTAGATGTTCCCTGCAATAATTGTTTAATTCTTGCTAAGAAAGTTGATTACCTACAAAATTCTTTGTAACGATTCACTAATGGCAAGAAAAAATTGAACATGATTTTGGATCAATCTAAGGTTAGCTCAAACAAGAGAGGTTTAGGCTTTGATCTTCATGCTTCATTTGAAACTAAACCTCGCACTGTTGTTAATGCTCCTTGCAATGACAAAATTGAGATTCTTAATGAGCCTAAAAAGATTGCTTTTAAATCTGCTGGTTTTCTTTCTTCTACTATGATGAAATGTGCTTCTACTGTTAAAGCCAAACTTCATGCTAAGTACACTTGCACTCATTGTGGTAGAGATGGACATCTAGTAGATTTTTGCTTTAGACTAGCCAGACAGCAAAGGAAAGAAATGACTAAGGCTAGGTCTAACTTCAGAAGAGCACACTTTGCTTCTCACTATGCGCCTAGAGTGTTGGAAACGCCTTCTGTTCCTATAAACATGGGAAAAGGAAAAGCTGATTTTGTGCATAAAAATTCTCGTGTTGTGCCTACTGTTGTACGTCGTGTGTCTCAGTACTGGATTCCCAAAAAAACTCATTCCTAACCCCAGTACTGAGACCTCGACATGTTTTGTTGCTATGTAGGCTTCTCGCGCAAGGAAGGAGAACATATGGTTAGTGGATTCCGGATGCTCACGCCACATGTCCGGTGATAAGAATTGGTTCTCCTCCCTCACTCGTGCATCTCGTGCTGAAAGTGTTACTTTTGGAGATGCCTCTTCCTCTTCTGTTGTGGCAAAAGGTACAGTAAAGGTAAGTGACAAGTTTACGTTCAAGGATGTGGCTCTTGTTGAAAACTTGAAATATAACTTGCTTTCTGTCTCACAAATGCTTGATGAAGATCTTGAGATAAGCTTTAAGAAAAATGAATGCAAAGTGCTAGATGCTTCAGGTGATCTTGTGTTCAAGATTTCTCGTTTTGGAAGAGTTTTTAAAGCTGATTTTGATGCATCACCTTCTTCTAAACATAGGTGTCTAATTGCCAATGTTTCTAAAGATTTATTCTTTTGGCATCGTAGACTTGGTCATGTTGATTTTGATCATCTTACTCGTGTAAGTGGTTTAGATCTCATACGTGGCTTGCCTAAGCTTAAGGGTGATAGCAATCTAGTATGTTCTTCTTGTAGACATGGTAAGATGATTGCAGGTTCACATCCACCTCTTACCATGGTGATGACAAACGCTCCAGGACAGCTTCTACATCTTGATACAGTTGGACCATCTCGAGTTCAATCCTTTGGAGGCAAATGGTATGTGCTTGTGATTGTTGATGATTTTTCTAGATACTCTTGGGTATACTTTATGGCATCTAAGGATGAGGCTTTTAGTCATTTTAGAAGTCTTGTTCTTAGGCTTTCTATTGATCATCCAGGAGCTCTCAAAGCTATTAGAAGTGATAATGGAACCGAATTCAAAAATGCTTCTTTTGATCACTTTTGTACTGAAAAAGGAATTGATCATCAATTTTCATCACCTAGAGTGCCTCAACAGAATGGTGTAGTTGAAAGGAAAAACAGAACGTTGGTTGAGATGGCTAGAACCATGTTAGATGAACATCACACTCCTAGAAACTTTTGGGCTGAAGCGATTTCAACTGCATGTTATGTTTCAAACCGTGTGTTTTTGAGATCAAAATTGGGTAAGACTCCTTTTGAGCTTCGGTTTGGACATAGGTCTACTGTTTCTCACTTTAGGGTTTTTGGATGCAAATGCTTTGTCTTGAAATCTGGAAATCTTGATAAATTTGAAGCTAGATCAATGGATGGCTTTTTTCTTGGATATCCTGCTCATACTCGTGGCTATCGTGTGCTTGTTTTGGAGACTAACAAAATTGTGGAAACCTGTGAAGTTACTTTTGATGAGGCTAGTTCAGGCACTAGTCCAAGTGATGCAGGTATAGGCGCATATGTTCAGGGGGAGAAAATCTTTGAAGATAATGATGATGTTGAAGATGAGGTCTTGACTCTTTCTAATGCACAACAAGCTGTAGCACCTTTGGCACCTACTACTACATCACCTACAGCTAACCATCCTCAAGCCACAACATCATCTGTACATGCTGAAAATGAAGAAGGAGAAGGAGAAGTCTCAAAAGCCAATGCTCCCTTGCACATTCAGAAAATGCATCCATCTGAACAAATGATTGGAGACCTAAATGAGAGAGTCACTCGATCCAGGTTTATTCATTCTGACACTCATACTCATTCTGCTTTAGTTGCTTCTTTTGAACCCAAAGATATATCTCATGCATTATCTGACGAATCTTGGATCAATCCCATGCATGAAGAATTAGAGAATTTTGAACGAAATAAAGTTTGGAAACTTGTCTCACCACCTCCAGTTTTTAATGTTATTGGAACTAGATGGGTTTTCAAAAATAAACAAAGTGAGGATGGTGTTGTTGTTAGAAACAAGGCTAGATTGGTTGCTCAAGGTTACACTCAAATTGAAGGCTTAGATTTTGATGAAACCTTTGCTCCTGTTGCTAGAATTGAAGCCATTAGAATCCTTTTAGCTTTTGCTGCATCCAAAGGTTTCAAATTGTATCAAATGGATGTGAAAAGTGCTTTTCTTAATGGCTACATAAATGAGGAGGTTTATGTCAAGCAACCACTTGGTTTTGAAAATCCAAAGTTTCCAAATCATGTGTTCAAATTATCAAAAGCTTTGTATGGTTTGAAACAAGCCCTTAGAGCATGGTATGATAGGCTAAAAACCTTTTTACTTGAAAAGGGTTTTTCAATGGGAAAGGTTGACAAAACTCTCCTTTTACTCAAGCAAGGCAATGGTCAACTATTCGTTCAGATTTATGTTGATGATATTATCTTTGGTGGTTCATCTCATGTTTTAGTGTCTGAGTTTTCAGAAACAATGAGGAAGGAGTTTGAGATGAGTATGATGGGTGAGTTGACATACTTTTTGGGATTTCAAATCAAGCAAACAAAGGATGGTACTGTTGTGCATCAAAGCAAATACACAAAAGACTTGTTGCATAGATTTGGGATGGAAAACAGCAAACCAATCATGACACCCATGGAGAGCGCTTGCACACTTGATCCGGATGAAGATGGTGAGCCGGTTGATCAAAAGGAATATAGAAGCATGATAGGTTCACTTTTGTACCTCACTGCATCAAGGCCGGATATACAATTTGCTGTGTGCTTGTGTGCTCGTTTTCAAGCTTCCCCACGTGCTTCACATCGACAAGCTGTCAAAAGGATTTTCAGGTATCTTCATGGAACTCAAGATTTTGGCATTTGGCTTTCTGCTTCCTCATGCATTAGTTTGAGATCTTTTTCTGATGCTGATTTTGGAGGATGTAGAATTGATAGGAAAAGCACTTCTGGTTCATGTCACTTCTTGGGAAATTCTCTCATTGCATGGTCATCTAGAAAGCAATCTTCTGCTGCACAATCAATCTTGAATCTGAATATGTGGCTGCTGCTAGTTGTTGTTCTCAAATTCTTTGGATAGTAGCTACACTTAAAGATTATGGGGTTTTTCTGGATAGTGTTCCTCTTCTGTGTGATAACACTAGTGCGATTTGCATTGCTAAGAACCCTGTGCAACATTCAAGAACAAAACATATTGACATCAGATTTCACTTTCTTAGAGATCATGTTGAAAAAGGCAACATTGTGCTTCATCATGTGGATACTGAACATCAATTGGCAGACATTTTCACAAAACCTTTGTCTTCTTCTCGTTTTGCCTTTATTCGGGGAGAACTTGGAATTGTTCATCCAATGGGATTGTTTTGAGGGGGAGTTTCTTTGCCAAATTCTTTCACTTGATGAGCTCACTTTATCATATTTCTTTATATACTATGTAATTGAGCTAATATATGATAATCTAAATTGTCACTTGAACTAAAAATGACATTGCGGAATTCCCTGATCTGATTGCCTATAGCTAAATATTCTGTGATATCTCATTTTTCTAGGCTTGATATTGAATCCTCTTGACAAATTTGGGCTATGAAGCAAGTGTGTTTTCAGCTTTACTCTTTCATAAGACCTTTTAATCATTTTTTGCATGTTTACAATCAAAGAAAAAGAAAAGAAAAAGGGAATCAATAAAAAAAGGATTGTTAAAAGCAAAAGCTTCAAGTTGTATGCTTCAGGCATGCTTTCCTTAAAAGATAAGATGTATGCTTCAAGCATGCCATTCCCTCAAAAGACAAGATGTATGCTTCAAGCATGCCACTCCAAGGAAATAAAAGAAGTATGCTTCAAGCATGCCACATGCAGTTTATTGTTTAAAAGATTAAAATTGGTCTACTAGATTGGAGTTGAAACCACTTGCTCGCCCTGATTTGTTAGTTGCTTCAATTTTTGAGTCCTTGTTTGTCTACTAAAGGTCTTGCTTAGTACTTGGCTATAGTTGACAGATTTGAGGTTGAGATGCATGTCATTTCTTAACTTGTTAACATCACATTAAGATCATATATTTTGCATATTATGTGATATATAAGGTTATATGATCAATTGAGCTCATCCTTTGTATCTTGGCACTCCTTTGCTTCTGTTTGCGAAACCATTGATACAAGAAAAAGTTTGAACATGTTCTCTTGTTGTTTTCTTGATGAATCCATTGTCAAAGGGGGAGAAGTTTTTTTGGGAAGAGTTGAAAAAAAAGGGAGTAGTATCTTTCGGTTGTTGAGTAATCTGGGAGAAGTTTGGTTTTTGGCACATTGCACAAACCACACACATTTCAGTTTTTCTCTTTGCACTCTTGTCAAAAGGGGAGTTTTTATGTTCTCTGTTTTTTTTTAAAAAAAACTGCCAAATGTTCATGTCTAAATGGTGTTGCCAATGTTTTCATCAATGGGGAGATTGTGAATCATGTGATGAAAAATTGGTTTGATCTTGTGCTGAAATTGGATTAATCTTGCAAAGTTGTTTGTGTGTTGGACCAAACATCCGAACATTAAAAAAAAGAAACCTTGCTTTTGCGCCGAACCAAATAACTAAAAATCGCATTTTTCCCATGTATGACAGACCAAAGTTTTTGGTCTGCCATACACAGGCTTTTGGCGAACTCAGTTGTCCCATGTATGACAGACCAAAGTTTTTGGTCTGTCATACACAGGCTTTTGGTGACTTCGTTTTTTCCATGTATGACAGACCAAAGTTTTTGGTCTGTCATACACATGCTTTGGGCGATTTCAATTTTCCCATGTATGACAGAACAAACTCTTTGGTCTGTCATACACATGTTGATAGCGAACACATTCTTCCCATGTATGACAGACCAAATGTTTTGGTCTGTCATACACATGCTTTTGGCGGTTTTGAGCAAACTTGGAATTATGTTTGATTTGTTTTTGAGATTATGAAATTTGTGAGAATTTCATGATGCTTGAATTGGACTTTATGCAATGCTCATGTGAGTAGTTGCATGGATTGACATTGAGTCAAGTCGTGGACTTGTGCTCGGATTTGTTTTGTTGTTTGTTCATGTGCAGGTATTGCTCGAAGACGAATGTGGTCGATGACGGGACCGGAACTAGGTTCATGGAGGAACTGAGGTCTTGGTGGTCAAGGATGTCATGCGGGACGTTCGAGCTAAGGGAATGGTGCACATGAAGAATGGTTAGTCACGTGAGAATGGCAGGAGGTCATTCGCGTGCAAAGTGTTAGTCACGTGAGTATGGCAGGTGGCCATACGCGTGCAAAGTGTTAGTCACGTGAGTATGGTAGGGTTACCATACGCGTGCAAGAGTTGTACTCGGCCAGGTTGGGCCAAGTAGAGTTGTGTTGGATACGGATTCCTTCTAGGGAATAGGAATCGTATTCTGGGTTGGTCCTTTAAATAGGAGGGGTTGTCTCCTGTTGAAAGGGCACCAAGGAGAGCTGAGCGCATCAAGCCTTGAGCTTGGTTTTAGGGTTTGTACTCTTTTGATGAGAGTATTTTAGACAAAAGAAATAAAGATCAATTCTTCCAAGATTTTTGCGTGCTACAGTAACCTCGTCGCTACAATGTTTTCTGTTTTGGTTTTTGTTTGCATGCTTGTTCTAACTCTAGATTGGTTTTTGATCGTTGAGTTTCATCTTGATTTAATCCATCAAAAACCGTTCTAGGGTATTGATTTAGAGTTCATCAAAGTCTAGTTGATTAATCTTTTGTCGGTTCTGTTAAAACTTTCAAGTTTACGTTAGATCAATTCTCGTCAAGTTCTGGATCAGCAAGCTTGCGAAGCTCATAACTTTTGATCCATAAGTCCGATTGAGCTGATTCTTTTTGGGTTTGATTCGTATTGGAATCTAGTTTCTTGTGTCCAAATTTCATATCGTTTCGATGGTTGGATCTCCAGGAATTCTCATTTTATCAAGCCTCTGTCAATCTGTTTTTGTCAAATCCGAGGCAATCTTTTGGTTTCTTTTGGGGTGAAGTTTTTAATATATCAAGATTTTGGTTTTAGCTTCCGCTCAATCATTCACCCCCCCTCTGATTACTATATTCGTATACTTCGATCCTACAGGGTTTGATAAATAGTTTTCGACCGGGGCATGTGGCAAGAAATGATCGGGTGGGCCAGTTGTGGCACCGGGAACGTTGATTTCGTTCTTCAGGTAGACTTGCCCTGGTCACCCTAAGGACTTAACCTTGCAAGCCTTTGACCTAAGTCAAACGTGCAACCACATGACCGGAGTGGGACGGTCCTAGTTGAGTAAGTTACTAATAACTTGCATGTGATATCTCGGGTGTCAACTACACCTTTTGTGTAGCTTGAAAGGGGAGCGTACCAAGGCTATGGCATGGTACCCATCCAACGGTATGTCGGTCCCATACTTCGCCTTTGTTAAGGGAAGGGATGGTGTATGGCAAAAAAATCGGAAATGTTCACTTGTGTAGTTAGCCGTATCCAAAAGGCTTTGTTAATGATGACGTTGATGGAAATGTGGATTAGGAAAGGGAAGGTGTTTATTTAACTCCTGGAAAAGTTATTGATGTTATAATTGTTTTTACTGCTTTCGAATCTACTTATGTTACTTGTTAAATGCTGTTACTGCAAATGAACCATGAGCTATTTCTTTGTACTAAGCCATGCATGTAGTATATTAGTTTGCATTCTGTGCGAGACTTGCTGAGTACCAAGTACTCACCCTTGCCACAATACAACATCAGTTGAAGAAGAGTCCACACCAGCTTTGGAGGAGGAGATACAAGAGGAACCGTCTACCTAAGGAGCGAGCCCAGCCAGTTGCCTGTGGTATACTAGATGGCGCCACGAAGTTATCTTATTTTCCGCTGCTGTTATTTCTCTTTTAATGTGTCTTTCGCCCTGCGTGGCGTATATTTGTAACTTGACTTTAAGGTTGAGCAACCAGTTTGGCTAACTAATTAAAGTACCCTATTATTTCGTTGAGTATGATTGTGATATTTACGAATGTTGAGACTGTGTGCACTAGAATGATCCTGGACTAGTGCTGAATACACAGAGGGTCTGGATTTGCAAATTCGGGTCCCGACATTTACTGAAGTAATTTCTGGAATGATCATGGCTTCAGAAATTGCTTAATCTTTCTGCGGGCATTCCTTAACAAAATGACCTAACTCACCACAGCTATAGCATGAACGTTTGGGTCATCGTGCCGGGTTAGGTGTAGTCATATGCACAATATCGTCTTTCTCAGGCATCACCACTTGTTGGTTCATAGGGCATTCCTTGGCCCAATGACCTTTTTATCACACAAGAAACAGTTCCATGGTGACCAAGTATTACTGATTTTCTGAGGTAGATGGATAGGGTTGACATATTTCTTCTTCATTTCTTCACGTGGCATAGCAAGTGCGATTGACAATCCTTTTCTTTTCACCAACTCTTGGGCAATGGCAGCTCGCAGATCCTCTCGCTGATGTTGAGTCACAGCAGTTACTATTAGATCCAGGGGACATTGAGATTGTAACACCCCGGCATTTAATATGCCCGAATGCTACCAAACATAAGCTAAACAACATCTAAATACCACATTTAAACATAAATTCCAGCAAAGGTACATATGCTAAAAACCGATATTTCGGCAGCATCTCCTTTGTTTTTCCATGAATTAACACCATATCAATATCATGGCAAGATATATCATAGCACACGACATCTAAAACATCAACATAAATGGATATATCATCAAATTACGCCAATAATACCACGCTCAACCACTTCATAAACTAAAACGAAACAAATAAGGAATCACTAGCATGCTAAATTAAACCATACATTAAGTTTAAGGCACAACTCTTAATATCATGTCTCCAAGTGATTAATTATGGACTATGATGGTGGAGCTACGTGTAGAAGTGTAGCTAGACCCCTTTTTCCCGCATGCCGATCTCAAAGTACCTAAAAACAACATAAAACACAAGCGTGAGTTCGAAAACTCAGCAAGCATATTGTAATGGACAACAAGATCATTTACAAGACAATAATACCTTACATCACATATAACATCTCATACTTGAGCACATAACAACATCATCATCATTAAATATGTATTGCAATGCAATGCAATGCAATGTTATGCTCATATCTCCTTGGAAACTCATACCGGTATGGTTGAGTATACACCCGTCGGTGTGCACCCTTTTCCCCCCTTCCATCCCGAAGATGGAGGGTGCCTACTCCTCGCTTCCATTCACCACGTGGATGGAATCACGATGTAGGTCTTACTCAATGGTGTTCCGGACTAGTCATAACTTTCTCACCGACCTTGCCGGACTAGTTATGACTTTCTCACCGCCCTCGCCCTATCTCATGTCATGCATGCAACTATGCCAATTATCATATTTCACATGTACATAAACATATGGCATCTCATCATGACAAATATTACACATGGCATCGAATCATGATAAGTATAGACACATAGCATCATATCATGATAATCATACTCAATATATCATTGGAAAACAGCAAGCATGGCAAGTGATCATTGCAAGTATTCAATCTTTCATCCAATATCAACAAGCAACCTACAATCCGCTATACATTACAACACACTTGCCTCAACCGCGGGCGACGGATTTGTGGGAAGTCGAGGGCACTCCCGGTGTCACACCACCTGCACATAGGCATCACACACTCACAATCATGCCCACAAAACAGTACACAAATCCCCATCTAACCCGACATTGCCCACTACTTGCAAACCTAAAAACAGAGGTTCTGTCCCGGCGGGACAGCAGCCTTGCAAAGGCCATAACTTGAGTTCTGGGACTCCAAATCGATTAAACGAGTACTCCATCGCGAAGCTTAGGAAATTTCCTATATTTTTCTAGTTATACGGAAAGACTGATTCGGACTCTAAAATTGTTTAATCTACAGATTACTACGATCTGTTCCAATCACGTCACAGATTTTAACACACTCGGTAAAACGGCCATAACTTTCAAACTGATCGGATTTTAACGTGCTTTATGTCCACGGAAAGATAATTAAATTATCTACAACTTCTTTTAAGTCCGTACGGACAGATTCGGATTCTAAATCGACGAAAACTCGAACCCTAGCCCGATTGCTCAATCTGCCCGAAAACAGAAACGTGGCAACGTCTAGATCTAACCCAAAGAACTCCAACCCAGCACCACCAATTGATCTAAAAACTTTATAAACGCCCTAAGAACAGTACCTAGATCAAACCCAAGGATCCCCATGATCATACCTTTGCCCAACGAACGAATCTCCAATAGATCTCCTCGCGGATCGGTCCTCGCTCCACGCTCCTCGCTCCTCGCTCCTCGCTCCTCGCTCCTCGCTCCTCGCTCCTCGCTCCAACGGATGGATCCACAAGGTGCAGAGGTGTGGAGACCACCCTAGGGAAGCAAGGGGGTGGAGGAGAGGTAGTGGAGAGGTGGGGAGCAATGGGGCAAAGGAGGTGGAGGCGCACGGCCAAGGGAGGAGGGAGGCGGCTAGGGCAAGGGCAAGTGGGGGGGGAAGGGCGCACAAGGGGCAGGGGTGAACGCCCAAGGGCTGGTGGGGAGCCCTTTTACCAGCCCCCACACCCAATCCTAGTCCGTTACGGAGACCTACTCCATCCCACCAAAGCCCACTTAAGGCCCAAACTCCCGGGAAGGCCCAAAACCAACGGCCCTAAACGGCCCGTAAACGTTATTAACCTCCATACCTTATGGTTTTAACCTGCCATACCATATTTCATAAAGTTTTTGACCTTAACATGCACCATTTAAAAGGTTACGACACTCCGTGGTGACACATCACTTCAAACGGCCCAAAAACGCGAGTAAACCTCAAGCCGAAAGGTTTTATTCTCTAATTTCACATTCTATAATGTCACACCATACCGTAGTGTCACATTCTCCCCCCCTTCAACAGGATTCGACCTCGAATCCGAAGGACGCCAAAATCAATGACAAAATCCCCAAGGGACAAACGGCTTCTCTGCAGCACAAAACATTCACACAATGACTAAAACCGGAACAAACAACAAACGTGTTCCCAAAACCAACACATAGAGAAAAAGTGTTGATCTAGCTCAACTAAGGGCAACCCCTCACAAATCGGCCTTCACTTCAATTCCCCAACAGAATCTGCGTTTCAACCACAAAGGGCTCCATCAACCCAAAACGCTCGAATCCTCACGGCAAACACTTCATACTTCTATCACAACCAACCTGACTACCATACTCCATTAAACTCAACATGACATAATCAAAGGAAGTCACAATTCCTTTAACGACCTTTCTACATTCCCGAAAATTTCCATCGAGGGGAAAACTCATTAAGGCACACTTGCCCTTCCGATACACCATCATACTAACATTTTATTCCATCCTTTCCCAAACAAGACTCAAATCCAAGAACAACTAGTGACGACAAATGCTCACGGCAGGACAAATATCACCGAACTACCGTCAACTTCACTTCCACCCATCGCTACACTTAATAATGGTTAGACCCATACATCATCAACCTCCATCACAACCCACCCTTATACCACTAGGGTTCAACACCTAGCCCCAAGCTAGGATCGAAAAACCTTACCAAACCACAATTGGTTCCTTTCTTAAGAGGGTCTCGCCTCACACAAAAACACTTAGGTATCATCCCCAAGTGTACACACGACAACTCAAACCCAAAGCGTTAACAACCATTTTGGAAAGAATTCGGCAACATCCAAGCCAAATCACAAAGGAAGCATAAATCCTTCATTCTTTCTTTTCATACTAGAAAGAAATGGACATCTCGATTCTTGACATGCATGCACACTTTTCAAGAGCACTCCGGATTAGTCATATATCCTTATATGACTTTCTCACCGACCTGGCTCGTCGACTCCTTTATGATTAATTATGCATAAACAATGTCTCGTTTTCCTTTTTCACCCTTCATTCATCATGTAACAACGGCACCGAATAGTCATTCACCAAATGACTTCTTCCTCGGTATCAAATGATGGGAACACAATTAACATCGAAGGTTGCGGAAATTCATATAGACTATGACGGCAAAGATAGTTGACAAGAAACACCACGTCGTAAAAGACCCCACATCGCTTGAAAACTGAACTTGCACAACATTGCATTTCATCCAAATTCAACATTTTGGAAAAGAACATCAAAATTTCAAGTCGAGCATCTGCTCCCACAACCATCACGAACTTCCTCAAGGAGAGGGAAACTCATTCCCAAAAGGGAACACCTCACTAACAAAATCACTTTGTAAAACTTTCATAAAGTCCACCTTTTTGAAGCACTCGCAACATCACACACATTTTTAAAACAACTCCAACTCTAGCCAAAAAGAGTTACACATTAAGGGCTCAACTCAAAAGTTTCCAACACAACCCTTTAAGACCATCTGCTTCCTTTTAAAATTAATTCCAAAGATAATCCAGGCGAACGAAAAGGGCGCGATCGACTCAAAACTTTTGGATGTAAATCCAAACTCACAACACGAACTAAACAAATTCGCCAAAACCAAAGGTCGACACCAAACATTACGAGTTTTGGGAAACTCAAACACAAAGATAAGGAACACCTTGACCGAAAACCCTTCAACCAAAATGGCAAACAACCAAACTAGTCCAAAAGCTTTTAAACACAAGCTCAGCGTAAAAAGAACCATCTCTAGAACTCCACTACGCTTTCCATTAAAAGACTTTAATAATCACTTTTTACTCCCTGAGGAGCCCCAACTCAATTCAACCAAAAGCTTCACAACAAATTCTTCCTCTAGTTACCATTCCCAAAACTTTTAATAAGGGTTTATGATGCTTATCAAGAAGGCACCCAACCAAGACTATAATGATATAATCCCCACGGATCACCGAATCATAATACTTCTTATTCTAAATTTGAAACATAGTACTTCAACAAATCTTTCAGCAAGATCAACATATAAATTTCATACCTCCTATCTATTCACGTCTCGATAACTGAACCTTATTCAGTTAAACAACGACTTCAACATGTAAATATTATCTCTACAAGACAAAGTTCATAGCTAGGATTCCAAGGCATACATTCATTAAGGATAAAACTCTACATCAGGTTAATTATCCATGGTTCACTCCATCACCACAGGTTACAACACCCTCCATTTAGTCAATGGTTTCCAACAAGTATTCTACACAACTACCACCACTACTAAGTCATCAATAAAAACAAATGGGCATAATCATGAACCGATCAACATTACTTTTAGCTACCCTATACATAGGTGATAACAAAATTACAACATACTCCAACTATTTAAAATAGATTGAAAACTAGCATTGAAGGGTCACAACTGCATACTTCCAAATATACTAATAGTTTGCAACAACATAAATAACCACTCCAATCAACTTCCAAATTAAAATCACTAGTCTCTACTAATCCGTTAGATTAGCACATCTTTAAACACCAAGCAAAGCTTCTTAACAATATCAGCAGTTTACATCATCTTAATGTTTTAACTATGCATCAAGGTTTAAACTTTTAACATTAACGAGGATCATAAGCACTTTAAAAGCAAGGCAACAGATTCTAAGCATGAACATTAACACTTTCAATCATTCTCGCTAAGAGTGAACTACAACACTAGTAGTCTATTTATTCTCAAACTTAGAGATTTTACTCACATTGAATTGATTCAACTCAAAATTTAACTTAGCAACACATCAATCCATAAACCACATTGTTACCTACTACATAACATGCTAAACATCAATTCTTACTAGGGACAAACGATTTCAGTCAAAAGACTACTTACTTTGTTTACAAAGATTTTAGTTTTAAAACTCATCCCAAATTCATAAGGAAACTTGACTCTCAAAATTGCAATGAGACAAACCCAAACTTGGTTATGCAAAGGAATTCTCCAAAACACTTTTCAATCTCAAAGACTTCCATAGAGGAAACTGGTTGGAAGACAACTTTTCTCGAAGGGAACCAGGTGCTCCATTAACCTTTTCAAATAAAACCTTAACACCAAACCCCTAACTTTCACGACTCAAGAGGGGCTTTCAAAGATGATTTCTCAAACCAGAAAAATGATGAAATCAAACACCAGTTACTACTACGAAGCCACGTAACTTCAGCCCGACGGCCAGTGTCCGCACAACTCCGAACAAAACTCCTTTAGCCTTGGAGACAGACAACCACAGGAATAAATCGGATGCTTGTTCTTCATAAAGCAATTAACAGGCATCAAAAACTGGAAAGGCGCCCAAAAGAAGCGCAACACTAGACTCCTCTTCTACGTCTTCACCCAAGGAAGACAAAACCACACACCGCATACGGAACGATCCGCGAAAGCCCATCACCTTTTCATTTGGTTCAAAACATCTAAAGCCAAGAAAAGCAACAAACACCGACCGTCGAGCGACAAAGAACATCCGAAGGAAACCACCATTAACTCTTCCTTTTCGTCTCCAATCAACTACCCGATTTACGACAGAAAGGGTAAGCGCTTTTCTCCTACAGGGATTAACAGTTCTTCGGTGATGGCGCTAACCGGCCACACCGTCAAACCTCACCCTAACTATAAACAACAAGAGGTGACCGAAACCCTTCGGTACCACAACCCCACTCTTATCACCACAACATATATCATTGACATAGCAACATGCATTGTCAAAAGAAGCATTCAACATCAAAGCTTAAATACAACATTTAAGCGTAAAGAAACGATACCCATACCCTTTCCTACTGTGCATCCAGTGTGTGTCAAATTTTAGATTAGTTATACCATTTTTTTGCAAGTTTTAATGTTGCTATCCTATGACAAAGTTTTAGTTGAAACCTAAGCCATGTTTCTAAGTTATTCCACATCATATTTTAGTTGTACCCTATGGCATGACACTAAAAATACGCATTCCAAGGACCTACAGCCCGCTCTGATACCAACTGTAACACCCCGGCATTTAATATGCCCGAATGCTACCAAACATAAGCTAAACAACATCTAAATACCACATTTAAACATAAATTCCAGCAAAGTTACATATGCTAAAAACCGATATTTTGGCAGCATCTCCTTTGTTTTTCCATGAATTAACACCATATCAATATCATGGCAAGATATATCATAGCACACGACATCTAAAACATCAACATAAATGGATATATCATCAAATTACGCCAATAATACCACGCTCAACCACTTCATAAACTAGAACGAAGCAAATAAGGAATCACTAGCATGCTAAATTAAACCATACATTAAGTTTAAGGCACAACTCTTAATATCATGTCTCCAAGTGATTAATTATGGACTATGATGGTGGAGCTACGTGTAGAAGTGTAGCTAGACCCCTTTTTCCCGCATGCCGATCTCAAAGTACCTAAAAACAACATAAAACACAAGCGTGAGTTCGAAAACTCAGCAAGCATACTGTAATGGACAACAAGATCATTTACAAGACAATAATACCTTACATCACATATAACATCTCATACTTGAGCACATAACAACATCATCATCATTAAATATGTATTGCAATGCAATGCAATGCAATGTTATGCTCATATCTCCTTGGAAACTCATACCGGTATGGTTGAGTACACACCCGTCGGTGTGCACCCTTTTTCCCCCTTCCATCCCGAAGATGGAGGGTGCCTACTCCTCGCTTCCATTCACCACGTGGATGGAATCACGATGTAGGTCTTACTCAATGGCGTTCCGGACTAGTCATAACTTTCTCACCGACCTTGCCGGACTAGTTATGACTTTCTCACCGCCTCGCCCTATCTCATGTCATGCATGCAACTATGCCAATTATCATATTTCACATGTACATAAACATATGGCATCTCATCATGACAAATATTACACATGGCATCGAATCATGATAAGTATAGACACATAGCATCATATCATGATAATCATACTCAATATATCATTGGAAAACAGCATGCAAGGCAAGTGATCATAGCAAGTATTCAATCTTTCATCCAATATCAACAAGCAACCTACAATCCGCTATACATTACAACACACTTGCCTCAATCATGGGCGACGGATTTGTGGGAAGTCGAGGGCACTCCCGGTGTCACACCACCTACACATAGGCATCACACACTCACAATCATGCCCACAAAACAGTACACAAATCCCCATCTAACCCGACATTGCCCACTACTTGCAAACCTAAAAACAGAGGTTCTGTCCCGGCGGGACAGCAGCCTTGCAAAGGCCATAACTTGAGTTCTGGGACTCCAAATCGATTAAACGAGTACACCATCGCGAAGCTTAGGAAATTTCCTACATTTTTCTAGTTATACGGAAAGACTGATTCGGAGTCTAAAATTGTTTAATCTACAGATTACTACGATCTGTTCCAATCGCGTCACAGATTTTAACACACTCGGTAAAACGGCCATAACTTTCAAACTGATCGGATTTTAACGTGCTTTATGTCAACGGAAAGATAATTAAATTATCTACAACTTCTTTTAAGTCTTTACGGACAAATTCGGATTCTAAATCGACGAAAACTCGAACCCTAGCCCGATTGCTCAATCTGCCCGAAAACAGAAACGTGGCAACGTCTAGATCTAACCCAAAGAACTCCAACCCAGCACCACCAATTGATCTAAAAACTTCATAAACACCCTAAGAACAGTACCTAGATCAAACCCAAGGATCCCCATGATCATACCTTTGCCCAACGAACGAATCTCCAATAGATCTCCTCGCGGATCGCTCCTCGCTCCACGCTCCTCGCTCCTCGCTCCTCGCTCCTCGCTCCTCGCTCCTCGCTCCAACGGATGGATCCACAAGGTGCAGAGGTGTGGAGACCACCCTAGGGCAGCAAGGGGGTGGAGGAGAGGTGGTGGAGAGGTGGGGAGCAATGGGGCAAAGGAGGTGGAGGCGCACGGCCAAGGGAGGAGGGAGGCGGCTAGGGCAAGGGCAAGTGGGGGGAAGGGCGCACAAGGGGCAGGGGTGAACGCCCAAGGGCTGGTGGGGAGCCCTTTTACCAGCCCCCACACCCAATCCTAGTCCGTTACGGAGACCTACTCCATCCCACCAAAGCCCACTTAAGGCCCAAACTCCCCCGGGAAGGCCCAAAACCCCGAAAACGGCCCGGAAACGGCCTGGAAACGTTATTAACCTCCATACCTTATGGTTTTAACCTGCCATACCATATTTCATAAAGTTTTTGACCTTAACATGCACCATTTAAAAGGTTACGACACTCCGTGGTGACACATCACTTCAAACGGCCCGAAAACACGAGTAAACCTCAAGCCGAAAGGTTTTATTCTCTAATTTCACATTCTATAATGTCACACCATACCGTAGTGTCACAGAGATGGGCAGTGATCCAACCTTCACATAGATAGCATGTGATGTTGCGCATAGGACATTCTCCAGGTAAATGTCTTCCTTCACAACTGGAACAATTGATTGCATGTTCATTAGCAGTGTGTCTCATTTCCCCACATCGAATGCATGCACGGTCTTCTGACTTATTTGGTTGACAACACTTCAAAGAACAACGTCTCGGTATCGTATTGGGTGCAGGGGTTGTGCACTTCTCTGAACTTGCGGTAGTCACACTATCATCTGACAACGCAACAAACTGATGAAGGGCGATGGCAAACTCCAACCAAGTGATGGTATGTCCATCCTTAGAGGTGGCGTAGAAACCTTTCCACCAGGCTAATGCATCTCCTTCTAACTGGCAAGTAGCATAGGGGACCTTCTCTTGTTCTTCACATTGCACCCAAGCCAGCTTCTCTTCTATGACACGAAGCCAGATTCCTGCATCTTTGAGAGTGGCTGGTCCATCAAACATGGGTGGTTTGGTCCTCATGAATAAGGTAAACTTTGACTGTGAATGGGAGGTTGTGACTTCAGTTGTGGAGGTATTGATTTGGCACTAATGGCATTCATCTGTTGCATCATCATCTGCATGAGCTGGGTTTGAGCGGTGAAAAGCTGACCCAAGTTCTGAATTGCCATGGTTGGTACAGTGGACGACTATTGGTTACTATATGCTTTATCACTGACACTAGTAGCAGCAACTGTAATAACTTGAACTGCCTCGGACTCACTATTGTAGTTGGTCGTTTCCATCTGTTGACCACTCCAGGGTTTAGGTAAGAGGGAAAAAGCATAAATGAGGTTCAAGAATCCTATTGCGGGGGAACAGGTTTAACCCAATAACTTAAACACACATTATTAATAATTTGGTATGGTTGCATATCCAAGCCTAAAAGCTATGCAACACATACTGCACACTCGGCAATCAAGAAAGATCCAAATTTCCTAAGCACACAATAATCTAGCGTCTAAAAGGGGTAACACTCCTATCTTAAGAGACGCGACTCTCACACATGAGTCTCAACTAACACTCCTACCTTAGACTAACGCGACTCTCACACATCTTCAGTAGCCAGTTGAGACTGAAGCATTGGTTCTCTAACTTCTGGAACACTTCATCGCTCCACTTCTCTTCGAGCTCGATGATTCCTTGCTTCCCGATCTTCAAGGTTGACAGCGACATCCAATACTTTCTCCTTAAGTATGAAACATCGTTAACTATTTAGAATGACTCAGGTAAGATTTCTATTTAAACCAGTGGGAAAAAAATAGAAATTTCAGCAAAGGGGAAAGAATAGAAGAATAAGATGAGTCATGAATTTATTATTCTTTCAAGTTAAATTTTCTCTTTAGAAAATAATTTCGAAGCTCCTAAAGACGGCCAATCTATCTAGGGTCAAGACCTACAGTCAGTATGGCTCTGATACCACCTCTATCAGGACCCGAATATGCAAATCTGGACCCTCTGTGTATTCAACACTAGTCTAGGATCACGCTAGTGCACACAGTCTCAACATAGATGAAATACCACAATCATACACAGCGGAATAGTAAAAGTAACTCAATTATAGAATATAAACTATTGAACGACCTTAAGGTCAACCTTACAATTGCGAGACCTTGACAGCTTCAACTCCAAATAAGCAGCAGTGGAACAAAGAACATCGGTGAACCCCTTCAATATACCACAGGCAACTGACAGGGTTCGACTCCTAGATATTCGCCTTCTCACGGAATTGCTTCTTCTTCGACGAAGTAGACTTCTGCTCTCTGGTGATTGTTTGTTGCAAGGGGCGAGTACATAAAGCACTCAGCAAGTCATGCACAGACTGCAAGTCTAATAACTATATGCATGGCTTATTCCAAATGACAGGCTGAATGGTTATTTTGCGATAAAGCATCATTCATAAATAAACATAATAGATTGTAAAGCAGTAGAACAAATAATAACAGTAATAGATTTCACAATTGATTCACAAGTAAAACATTCCACAACCTTAACCAGTTATCACTTTTCCACAGGCAAAATGCCTCCAAGCCCAAGATCAATTTTATGAAAATCTAACCCTTGACTGTAATCCCCGAGCTTTGTCCAATACCGTGGACACGGCTATTCGAATAGGTTTGACACTTTGCAGAGGTTATACACTTTACCCACAACATACAATCAACTCACCACGTCAGCCGTGAATCGCCATACAAGAGTATGCGAATGAGCGATCATAACAAAGCCTTTTGGAAGCTTCTAATTCCACAAGTGAACCTCCCCGGTTGCCATACACTATCCCATCCCTCAGCAGAGGCGAAGTATAGGACCGACATACCTTTGGACGGGTACCATGCCGCAGCACCTCATACGCTCCCCCATTCAACTACACAGAGGTATAGTTGACACCCCGAGGTACCACATGCAAGTTATTAGCATCCTACTCAACTAGGTCCGTCCCATTACAGACATGTGGTTGTATGTTTGACTCAGTTCAAAGGCTTGCAAGGTTAAGTCCTTAGGTTGACCAGGGCAAGACTTCCATCACAATCTCTCAAAGAAAACCACCTCACCATCACGCATATATATATCATGTTTCAAACAATCCTAACTGCCAAACTGGCCCACCATAAATCTTGCCACTTGCCCCAGTCCAAAACATTTTACCACCCTAGTTGATTATTGTGCAACACAATGCCAACAACAACTCAACATCCTTGAAGAAGCATGAGGGTCTCCACATATCAACTTCATCGTGTTAGCAACACGTCACACGATTTCAAAATACGTTGCATATTCCATTAATCAATATTGACATTTGTAATTCCAAAATGATGGCATTGACTCGTTGCAGGTCTAAGCAGACTAATACGTTCTATCTAACCCATGTTGGCAATTGCAAGGTGGCAAATGAATCATGGCATACAACTATTATAGACAAGGTGGCAATAACAAGTAGGTCAAATATCTAATCCCAAATTAATTGAAATCAATTTAACTTGAATTAGCATGCAATAATTTGAAACCACATAAGTTTCAAAAATGGGATCAACATGGTCAAATCACAACTTGCCTGGCCCTTGCAATTTTTAATGTTATTTACTCTTTATACTTGATTCTTGATCCTCAATCTTCGATCTTCACTTCCTGGACCTTCAACTCTGTGGAACGACTTCCGGATGACGTGTCTAACGATTAAAGAAAAAGCAAATACAAACCAACTCAAAAGACACATCAAGTAGAACTCCAAATTAAGAACAAATAGCATTGGGCACAACGGCTTAGATGAAATCGGGAACTCGAATGGATTAGATCGAAGAGTAGACAAAAGAGAACGAGCTTTCGAAAAACACCGAAAAAGAAAAGACTAATAACTGAGAGAGAAAGAATAATATTCCAAGGAATATTTCTTCCGAAGTTATTATCTCGATTGGACAGACAACGACATATGGGCTCTCGATCTATAGACCGGGTCCATAAAGGTATGTTAGCTCGCAATGAACTAAGCTGAAGCTCAAAGTTTACTTTTGTTGACCGAACGGGCAAAGTCAACCAAAAGGAAGATAGATGATGGTTTAGATATGGCACAAGGATATGACACCTGACCAATGATCTATCGACCAAGTCCACGAACGATTTCTGGATCGATGGCAGATTATATTTTCAGGGATAAGAAAAGGACAAGTGTCTTACCACGATTGAAACAACGGGAAAGATTGCAAAGATAATAACACGGCTCAAGATGAACTTAGTCCATCGAACCGGTCTTAGGTTAGGGTTTTGATTCGGCTTTGAAGATGATATGATGATGAGACTAGGTTCACATCATGAAGATAGAACAGATGAGGACATCGCACTAGGGCTCTTGCATGAATGCACGCATGCGATGACAAAGAAGCGATGAGAGCCAAGCGTTAACGACGGAACATTAATGGCAAAACATTAACGACGGAGCGTTGATAGCAAAACGTTAACGGCGGAGCGAAGCGACGGTGGGACGCTCACGAAATAAAGTATCGACCGTCGGTGCAACGACATGTCTGCGACAAAACGCTACCAAGGACGGCTAACCGAAACGCGAACCGGTAACAACGGCTAGGTTGAAAGATGACGGTTTTAAGCCAGAACCGGGCTTCGTCGGTGAATGGAGGCCAAATGAATTCTAAGGATGGTCCAAAACAGTAAGGGATGACCCATCGAATGCGACAACATGGCCGGAGCGAACTAAAATAAGTGGCGCCAAAAGACACTGCGCGGCGGCAGCTAAACGATGGCCTAAATATATAAAAAAAATTTGGTGGATGGGACAGCAAAGGGAGATTGTCCATCACGTAGAATGCGATGAGACAAACTCAACAGTATATGTGGATTTTGCGGCGCCCAACGGATTGATCACAAACTGCCGATTAACGGGTTTCGGAGCCAAACTTCAGACAATCATAACTGTTAGAATAATGATCAAAACTTAACTAAATTTGATTGAGATCTATATGTGACCAAAAGGAACAATGTGATGCAGGTGGCTCGGAGTTTTCCCTTCTGGATCAGCGTGGAACGCGCGAGGATGATTGTCGCTGTTTGGAACGCAGTCTAATCGGGGAAAATAATTTTCTGCGCAAAATCCAGAGAGTAAAACCATTTGTTACAATGTGCATCATGTAGAGGACATCAAGGAGAGTCTACAGTAAATATTTCAAGGTCTAACTCGAAAAATTGAGGGAGATATGGCCTCAACAAGATTTGAGATGGAAACGGCCATAACTTTTGATTCCGTCTGTCAAATTGGATTAAATTTGGAGGGGAAATAGATGAGACATCATGGCTCACCATGGAAAATACGGATCTCAAAAAGGGTCGACGAGCAGATGTAAATCGCGTCTGAAAGATTAGCCGGTGATGGGCGACATTCCGGAGGATGACGGCTGAGTTTTAGGGTTTGGAAAAAATCATTTTAGGTTGGGGACGTGTGGGACAGGCCATGTGATGTCTACATGGGGTTGGGGAGGTGGCTAGGGCAAGAAAAATAATTTTTGGAAGAGTTTGGAGCAATCCCGGCATTAAATCGAGTAGTTGGCGTGCGTCCAGCAGTAAAGGGGTGACGTGGCCGCTTGTGGACGCTTGGATGGAGATCGTGTGGCTATGGGCGAGGCGCGGTGTGGCTGGCCCAGCGCGCTGGCACGTGGCCTATGCGGTGCGCGTGGCCCAGCGCGAGGCCGACCCAACGCGCGTGCGGGCGGGAAAATGCGCCGACACGAGGGGGAGGAAGTGGGCTGGCGTAGCTAGTGTGCGGGAGTGGCGGCCCGGCTGGCGGGGTGGGCCGGCGGGAGAGAATAAAGGAAATTTAGCCCAATTCCAAAACCAGATTTTCCAGCTTTTTCGCAATAAAAATAGATCCAAAAATTAAAACTAATTATTTAGGGCAACAAAAAACCTAGAACAATTTCGGAAAAATTCTAGAAAATATTTTGAGACATTTTGAACTCAAATAAAATATTTGCAACAAAACATTATATAAAATTTTGAAATATTTAACTAATTTCCAGAAAAAACATAATTCAAATTAATTCCCAATAAATCCGATAAATAGTAAATGAGCTCCGAAAAATCTCAGAAAATAGAGAAAAATTCCTTGGAGCACAAGGAACCCAAATAAAACTAAATTTATTTTATTTGAAATATAAAATAATCAGATTAAATTATTTTAGATTTACAAAAATCCAAATTAAGCTTCATTAACGTGAGAAAAAACAACGAAAATTTTTGGGAAGCTAAACTAAACCAAAAATTTTTGAAAACCCAAATTTTGGGATGTTAAAGACCATCTAGAACATATTCCTTCTTTTCAGGCTTGAGAACAATTCTCAAACTTCGATACCAATCCATAAAATTCGTCCCAAAGAGTTTTTCCCTCTCCATAATCGATCGCAAGTTAAAACCAGTGTTTGCGTTAACAGCGTTTGGTGCCATCTGCAACATAAATAAGCAAAGTTTTAGCACTATGTTCATGTTAATCTCTTATTAAATAGTTTCAATAAAAGATGCTTCCATTAAGACCACTTTTCCTCTGGCGATCTCCATGGAACAAGATCCATGGTCACTGCGGTTCGAGTAAGGACTTGTGTGACACCACAGAGTGTCGTAACCTCATTTATTGAGCATGATGAGGTCAAAAACATTATGAAATATGGTATTGGAGGTTAAAACCATATGGTATGAGGTTTAATCGCGCTTCCGGGCTGTTTCCGGGAGTTTGAGCCTTTCCGGGGGAGTTTGGGCCCAAAAGAAGGGGTTGTGGGCTTTGGTGGGATGGAGTATGAATCCATTTAGGATTAGAAATCCTGTTTAGGGCTGGTAAGAGGGGCTTCCCCTGACCTTATTGCGCCCCCACACCTCCCCCTTGTGCCCCTCTTGGCCGTGCGCCTCCCCTCCCCTTTGCCTTTGCTCCCCACCTCTCCACCACCTCTCCTCCACCCCTTTCTGCCCTAGGGTAGCCTCCCCACCCCTGCACCTCGAGGATCCATCCGTTGGTGCGAGGAGCGATCCGGGAGGAGATCTATTGGGTTTTCATGCGTCGGGCGAAGGTATGGCCATGAGACTCCTTGGGGTTGGGCTAGGTACTGTTCTATGGATCAATATCATGTTTTTAGATCAATTGGTGGTGCTGGAATTGAGTAGATTAGATGAAATCTAGAAGTGGTCACGTTCTCTGTTTCGGACAGCATGAGCAGTCGACCTAAGGTTCGGCTTTTCGCTAATTTAGATTCATAATTAGGTCGTCCGCCTGTTGAAGAAGTTGTAGATAATTTCAATATCTTTCCGTGGATATAAAGAATGTCCAATTCCGATCAGTCGTTTGAAAGTTATGGCTGTTTTACCGAGCATGTTAAAATCTGTGACGTGATTGGAATAGATCTCGGTATTTTGTAGATTAAGCAACTTTAGAGTCCGAATCAGTCTTTCCATATACTTAGAAAAAGTTAGGAAATTTCCTAAGCTACGCGAGGATGTACTCGTTTAATTGATTCGGAGTCTTAGAACCCGAGTTATGCCTTTTGGAAGGCTGCTGTCCCGGCGGGACAGAACCTCTGTTTTTTGGTATTGCGAGTAGTTGGCAATGTCGGGGTAGATGAGGGTTTGCGTACTGTTTTGTGGACATGATTGTGAGTGTGTGGTACCTATGTGCAGGTGGTGTGACCCCAGGAGTGCCTTCTACTTCCCGCCAATCCGTTGCCCGTGGTTGAGGCAAGTGTATTGTAATGGATAGCGATTTGTAGGTTGCTTGTTGATAATAGATGAAATTGATTATATGATACGATCACTTGCCATGCTTTAATGATTGCCAATGTTATGATGAGCATGTTTACTATGTTATGATGTCATGTGTTAATGTACAAGTTAATTATGATGTTGGCATATTTGCATACATGGCATGTTACATGGCCCAGGCGGTGAGAAAGTCATAACTAGTTCGGGGAAGGTCGGTGAGAAAGTTATGACTATTACGGAGAGCCAATGAGTAAGTCCTACATCATGATTCCATTCACCGCGGTGAACGGAAACGAGGAGTAGGCACCCTCCATCTTCGGGATGGAAGGGGGGAGAGGGTGCACACCGACGGGTGTGTACTCAACCATACCGGTATGAGTTTCCAAGGAGACATGAGCATCGCATACATAAAGATGATGAAAATGTTATGTGTTCATGAATGAGATGATATACATGATGTGAGGTATTATTGCCATGTAATTATTCTTGTTGTCCATTGCAATATGCTTGCTGAGTTTCGAACTCACGCTTGTGTTTTTTTGTTGTTTTAGGTACCATGAGACCGGCATGCGGGGAAGGGAAATAGTCACACTTCCGCACGTAGCTTCACTCATTTGATTCCACAAGTCTTTCAATTAGTTTTTGATAATAAACTGTGTGTGATGGTTATTGCTTTAAGGTTTAGATTTGCTATATGAGAGTCTTATGGTTCGTTTGACTCTTGGAGACATTAAATGCTTGCAAATGGACTTATTTTGTCGTTAAGACTTTAATTATTGCTGTTTTAGTTGTCTCTCATATTGCCTTATATTGCTATACTGTTGTTGCTCCTTCAAATCATGTTAAAACAAAGGAGATGCTGCCGAAATCTCGGGTTTTAGCATTTACTCCTTTGCTGTAATTTACCTTAATTCATGGTATTTAGATGTTGTTTAGCTTATGTTTGGTAGCATTCAGGCATATTAAATGCTGGGGTGTTACAGTTGGTATCAGAGCGGGCTGTAGGTCCTTGGAATATACAATAATAGGACACAGCCCACAACTGCAATTAACCATGACACGTAGGCCATGAAATCTCTACTATTATAAAGCAACAGTTGGTGGCAGTGGTGTTGGGACCCGAATATGCAAACCCGGACCCTCTTTGTAATCTGTACTAGTCCAGGATCTCGCTAGTACACACAGACAAACAGTACTGCATATCACATCCATACCCCACGATAAACATAATTAAGCATTTGATATAATTAAAGTAATTGTGGCAAGACCCTATGGTCTCTTACATACTTCAGCCACGCAGGGCTTACTCAAATAAAACATAAATAATAGTTCAGAAGCAAAACAGCGGATATAAAAGATAGTCTTGTGGCTCCATCTTCCCAAAGGTAACTTGAGTGCAAATGATCCCTTAATTGTCCTGGCCGTCGTTGTACTCCTCTTCCCACGCAGGCATTGACTCTTCTTCTGATTTGTTTTTGGTTTGCAAGGGTGAGTATACAACATACTCAACAAGTCACGCACAGAAGTGCATGTCTAATAACTATATGCAGGTTTATTCCAAAGGATAGGCTCATTTGGTTCTTTTGCATAAAACAACATTTTACTTTCAAATACTCATATTAGATTCAAATTGATAAAACCATAATATAATATGAATTTCAAAGTCTTTCATCAGTGGTTTGGCACAAAGCCCTAGTCAAATTCTTCATCGGCACGAAGCCACCCAATTCCACATTTTATTTTCTGAAGATCTACCCCTTGATTGTAATCCCCGAGCTTTGTCCAGTACCGTGGACTCGGCTATTCGAATAGATTGATACACTCTGCAGAGGTTGTACACTTTCCCCACATGATACAGTCTCACACCACAAAGGCGATCAACCGTAACGAAGCTTTTCGGAAACTTCCATCTACACCGATGTCCCTCGCCGGTTTTGCCTTCACTACTACTTTCCCCACGAAGGACAAAGTGTAGGACCGACAAACACCGTTGGACAGGGTACCTGGCATGAAGCCCTAGTATGCTCCCCCATACAGTTACCCCGACGTAACTGCCACCCTGAGGTATCAAAGGTAAGACTTCGGAAACTTACTAGACTAAGACTGTCCCACCTCAGCCATGTGGTTGTACGGAATACTCAGTTCAAAGGCTTGCAAGGTTAAGTCCTTAACTGTCCAGGGCAAGACATTCATCACTCATCCCTGACCCAAACAACTCACAACACTCATCCCACGGACACGAAGGCTGTTTATTAATTATCAGTGCCACGAAGGCCCACCTGGCAAAAAGCCTCTTACCACTTGCCCCGGGCTAAATCAATCCCACCCTTGTTCATCTTCTGTGCAACGCATGCCAACAGTATTTTCAGTTACCGTGTAGAACCACGAAGGTACCTACACTTCACGTCAATCCGTGACAAGCTCACACTTAGCATTCCAAAATCAGTTCATTTGTCATTAGTCAAGATTATTTTGCTGTTTTGGAAATATCATCAGCGCAAGCATTTCTAAGCAACTAGTCACGGTCTAGCCTCCCATGTTGGCACAATCATATCATCCAACATATTAAATTTCCCAAACTTAGGGTGACAAAGGTGATACATGGCATACAATTCATAATACAAGGTTGGAATTAACAGTTATGGCATTTAACTAGTTTTCCCAAAATTAAATTAATTATTTAGTCACATAATCATGCATACTTTGAATCAAAATACTATTTAAAATGCTAGGGGCAAAATGGTCAAAGCATGACTTGCCTTCAAACAGCTTGATGTTCTTGGTCCAACACTTGAGATTGGTCTTCTTCAACACCCTCGCAGCTCAACGCCGTGTACGCAGCGTAAAAACATCCAAAAACAACGAATAAACACACATTCAGGAAATGCCGCAAATCAAACTAATGCGTAATTTTACAAAAACTTCCAAATAAATACTTTGGCATTTTCTAGGATTTATAAAATTTATTTCGACATTTTCGGACGTATAGTTTAAGAGATACAAAATTCGTAAGTTTGGACTTTCCGCAAATAATTTAATAGTATAAATTTATTTATAAAATTTCATAAAAATTACGGTAGAAAGGGTGGGGTGTATGTCTAGTAATGAAATGCCTGGCAGTGCATCCATGCGTAGAAAATGGAAGGACATGGGATGGCTGCATACTAATTCCAAAGAGTCCATTATTAAATTGTGCACTAGCTTTGAGGAAGTAAAGAGCACTTAGTGGTTTAGTAATTCCAAAATGGGTCTTACTAAGGACTAATGGAGTGATTTAAAATGACTAGGAACTGGTTGAAGCATTCACGTGAGTGGAGAAACCCTTGGGTGCATGGCTAGTAAATGAGGGATATGAAAGGAGCAGTCAATGGTAGATGGAACCTCATACGGCTAACTACTTGGGAAACTGAAGAATGCAAACGGCCACACCTTGATTCTGCACACATCCACAACACAGTACGCATACACATATATACACACACACGCGTACAGGTTCTCAAAACAAAGTTAGGAAAAAAAATAACATGGAGGTTCTAAAAATCTGAAAAATTTCTCTAAAATACTAGGAACTGTTTGGAACCTAGCAAAGTTGGTTTCGCGATTTTTTGATGTATAGATTTTTCGTTAAAAATCTTTTAGTGAATCAGACACCCGTACCGACTGTTGTAAAATCGATGACTTAACTAATATAGCATGTTTTTCGAAAATATTTGAAGAGAACCCTCTCGTCTACTCATTATCTTTATTTTAAGCAAAAAATTTAGATTTTACGCTTATTCGCCAATGCCTGATCTTTATTTAATATGATTAATTCAATAAACGTGAATCCGACTTACTCGCGAGGCTTCCAAGTAGACTCCGAAAAATTACAAATAATCCCCGAACCACACTAAATATATTAAAAGAAATTTTTAGGATGTTACAAACCTCCCCCCCCCTTAACAGAATCTCGTCCCCGAGATTCGAGCTAGCTAGAGAAAAGGTTAGGGAACTCCTTCTTCAAGTCCTCCTCGCGCTCCCAGGTCGCTTCGCTTTTGGAGTGGTTACTCCACTGCACTCTGCAAAACCGCGTTGACTTGTTCCTCGTCTCGCGATCCTTGGTGTCGAGAACCTTCACCGGATGTTCCTTGTAGGTCAGGTCTTCTTTGTCGGGACCCGAATTTGCAAATCCGGACCCTCTGTGTATTCAGCACTAGTCCAGGAACGTGCTAGTGCACGCAGTCTTAACATCGGTAAATATCACAATCATACCTCTCGATACTAATAAAGTACTTTAATTAAATAGTCAAACTGGTTGCTCGACCTTATGGTCAAGTTACAAATATACGGGCGAAACTTATTAAGAGAGAAATAATAGCAGCGGAAAAAAAAAGATAACTTCGTGGCGCCATCCAGTATACCACAGGCAACTGACTGGGCTCGCTCCCTAAGTAGACGGTTCCTCTTGAAGCTCCTCTTCCAAAGCTGGTGTAGTCTCCTCTTCAACTGGTGTCGTATTGTGGCAAGGGTGAGTACTTGGTACTCAACAAGTTATGCACAGAATGCGGGCTAATAGACTATATGCATGGCTCGATACAAAGGAATAGCTCAAGGTATATTTGCAGTAAAACAGCATTTGACAAGTAGTATAAGTAGATTCGAAAGCAGTAAAAACAAGTATAGCATAATTAACTTTTCAAGGATTTTAATAAACATCTTTCCCATCCTAATCCACATTTCCATCAACATCATTATTTAACCAATCCCAACCTTTCAAGTCCAAGTTATTTTCAAGAAAATCTAACCCTTGACTGTAATTCCCGAGCGATGTCCAATACCGCGGACACGGCTATTCGAATAGATTCTACACTCTGCAGAGGTTATGCACTTTACCCACAAGATACAGTCAAACACCACAAAGGCGAGTTCCCGTAACAAAGTCTTTCGGAAACTTCTAACAATACAAGTGGTCCTCCCCGGTTATTGCACACTAACCCTTCCCTTAGCTAAGGCGAAGTTTAGGCCAATCAACCGTTAGATGGGTACCTGGCCTCAGCCCCGGTACGCTCCCCCGTACAACTTACACAAAGGGTGTAGTTGACCTCCTGAGGTCCCACAGGTACGTTATTAGCAACTTAGTCAACTAGGTCCGTCCCATTACAGACATGTGGTTGCACGCTTGACTCAGTTCAAAGGCTTGCAAGGTTAAGTCCTTAGGGTGACCAGGGCAAGACTACCCGAAGAACCAAACCAACATTCCCAATGCCACAACTGGCCCACCTGATTATTCTTGCCACATGCCCCGGTCGAAAAACTATTTATCAAACCCCAGTTGATTACCATGCACCACGTGCCATCAACATCACATGATACCTTTCCAAAACAGGTTCAATATATCATTAAGTCAATATTAACGTTTGATTGTCCAAAATCATGTCATGAGCACGTAGCAGGTCTAAGCAATATACTACAACGGTCTAAACCCATGTTGGCAATTTAGTAATGTCCAACTAGTAAACCACAACTAGGGTGACAAGGGGTCATGGCACATATTTAAGTAATCAAGGTGTCATACAGCAATTTGGTATTTATCTAATTCCCCATATTTAAATAAAGTATTTTCTAATTGAACTAGCATGCAATAGGTTAAATCAAAATAGATTTCAAAATAGGATCAACATGGTCAAAGCACAACTTGCCTTAAAAAAGTACTTGTTCTTAGTCTTGAGTTGGATCCTGAGTCAATACTTCTCCTTCGAATCCTTCCGGCACTTCAACGTCTACTCGTAAAGCGTGCAAATAGCAATCAATGAATAAAACAGTAGACAAAAACATCCAAACATCCAAATAAAGTCCATAAACAGAGAGAGCATAATTTTATGAATTTTTAGAAACTGGAATCGTCAAATTTGGAGTCAAAATGCAAAAGTTATAGCATTTTGAAGTTTAAATAATCAATTAAATAATTTTACAGAGAAAAACTTTAGTCCAAAAATTAAATAAAATTCATATTTAGGTAGATCTCAATTTTATACAAATTTAGAAATTTGAATCACTCAAATCGGAGTTGAAACGCAAAAGTTATAAGCGTTTGAAGTTTAAAACAAATTCTGAAATCATTATTTCGAATTAATAAATCATTTTCTTTTTCGAAAATTAATTATTGCGTCAGCGAGGACACGTGGCAGCCTCTGATTGGTCTGCTGACGTCAGCCAGTCCATGGACTCGGTCCACGCTCGGCTCGGGTCTACCGTGGACTCGGTCCACGACTCCACGTGTCGCTGACAGGTGGGTCCCCTCGGGTGACGTCATTGCTGACGTCAGCGGGGCTCAGCCCACAGTGCTGACAGGTGGGACCCACCGATGACGTCATGGGTGACGTCACGGTGCTGTCGCTGACACGCGGGCCCGGTGTGTCAGTGACCCACGCGCACGCCCGGGTGGAGCGATGGTTCGGCTCCCTGGACACGTGGCGCGATCGTGTCCGTTGATTTGAAAATCAACGGCCGCGATTAGATCCAGGGGTTAACACGTTGAAAACTACTCAGTGATCGTGGGCCGTTCGATCTAGATCGGACAGTCCAGATCTAACCCTACGTTAACGCTGCTACGGCACGTGATGATCGTGGGCCGTTGGATCTTGATCCAACGGTCCAGATCTAATCGGGTTTGGAAACACGTGAACTCACCTCAACCGCACGATCAAGATCGGACGGCGCCTGAAGCTTCGCGAGGTCGATGGCGACGCGGCGGAGCTGCAGCAGCCGGAGACGGAGACGATGACCACTCCCGTGGCGCTTCGGGGCTCCTCCGGCGAGATGAGTTGGCTCCACGGGTGCGTCTCGGTCTGGGGATTCTGGATCTGGGCTCAACAGCGGCTGGGGATGGCGGTTGACGGCGGGATGAAGCAAAAACCGTGGCGGAGCGGCGCGCAACTAAAGCGAGCTATCGCGGCTAAATGGCGGCGGCTCTGCCTTGGTGAGTAGGGGCTACGGGTGCGCAAGGTCAGGGCCGACCTCGGGGTGTGACCCGGGCCTTAAATAGCCTTGACGTTCGTGCCCGAGGCGGAACCCTAGATCTCTGGCGGCGGAGTCCGGCGCAACTTCGGAGGGAGACGATGAACCGCCGCCCGTCCGTGGCGCGATCAACGGCCACGATCATGCGGCGAACGGGTTGGTCGAACACGGCTCGGTCGTCCGAAGTGAATCTCGGCCGTTGGATCTTGATCCAACGGTTCACGAGGAGTTAAGTGCGTCCGACGGTTGGGCTCACCAGCGACTTCGGTCGGTCGGTCGGACTCGGACTCGAGTCTGACTCGGGCTCGGTCGGATGAACAGTACAAACCCACTCGCATTTTCCAGCGATTAAATATTCAAATTAATTCCCAGAAATTCATTTAATTCATTAAAAATAGCAAAAGACTCAGAAAAATTCCAGAAAAATTCTGGAAAATATTTTGGATCATTTTGGACTCAAATAAAATATTTCCAACAAAATTTTATTTGCAAAGTTTAATTCTTTAATTATCTCAAAATGAAATAAATTCAAATAAATTCCAAATAAATTCCAGAAAATTCCAAAAATTCACCAAAGTGCCAAATCACACAATAATTTAAGAAAAGCAAAATTTTGGGGTGTTACATTCTTGTAGATCAATGTCCTCCAACGGTGCTTGTTCCTCGGGTACCCGCAAACACTTCTTCAGCTGGGAGACGTGAAAGACGTCATGCACTCCAGCCAAAGACTGTGGCAATTCCAACTGATAGGCTACTTCGCCTCTTCCGCTTAGGATTTTGAAGGGTCCCACATATCTCGGTGCAAGTTTCCCTTTTGCGTGAAACCTTCGGACTCCCTTAAGTGGTGTTACCCTGAGATATACATAGTCTTCAGGTTTAAAGCTTAAATCCCTTCGTCTGTTGTCCGCATAGCTCTTTTGTCTGGACTGAGCAATCTTCAGTCTTTCCCTGATTATTGCTATCTTTTCTTCGGCTTCTTGCAGAATGTCCTGTCCAACCACTTGATGTTCACCAATTTCATTCCAATGTAATGTTGTTCGGCAAGGCCTTCCGTATAAAGCTTCAAAAGGTGACATCTGCAGACTAGCTTGATAGCTGTTATTATAACTAAATTCCGCATAGGGCAAACATTTATCCCATGATGTCGCATATGCCAATGCACAGGCTCTGAGCATATCTTCAAGTATCTGATTGACCCTTTCAGTCTGACCATCTGTTTGCGGGTGATATGCGGTACTGAAGTTCAATCGTGTTCCCAAAGCTTCATGTAGCTTACCCCAGAACCTCGAGGTGAATTGGGTACCTCTGTCTGACACTATCTTCTTCGGCACACCGTGTAGACAAACAATTCTGGACATATACAGTTCTGCCAATCGGTCTCCTGAATAAGTTGTCTTTACCGGTATGAAGTGTGCAACTTTGGTTAGTCGGTCCACTATAACCCATATTGAATCATAACCGGCTTGTGTTCTAGGCAAACCGGTAATGAAATCCAAGCCGATCTCATCCCACTTCCATTTCGGAATCTTCAGGGGTTGCAACAGCCCTGCTGGCCTCTGATGCATAGCTTTGACTCGCTGACATACATCACATAATGCAACATATTCTGCGACTTCTCTCTTCATACTCGGCCACCAAAACCTTTCCTTCAGATCCTGGTACATCTTTGTACTTCCCGGGTGAATTGAGTACTTGGAATCATGAGCTTCTGCCAGTATCAACTGCTTCAGCTCTTTCTTGTCAGGTACACAAATACGTTCCTTCATCCATAGTATATCCCGATCATCCAGCCTGTATTCTTGGGCTAGGCCTTCTTCCATCCTAGATTTGATCTGATTGATTTTCTCATCATCTTCCTGGCCTTCTTTAATCTGATCCTCCAATGTTGGCTTGATTTCTAATGCGGCTAGAAAACCTTCTGGAACCACTTCCAGTCTTAGCTTCCGAAAGTCCTTGCACAACTCCGCTTGACTGTCTTCCATTATTGCGTTAACACTGTGACCTTTCCGACTTAAAGCGTCAGCCACAACATTGGCTTTGCCTGGATGATAGTGTATCTCCACATTATAATCCTTAATCAACTCTAGCCATCTTCTTTGTCTCATATTCAAGTCTGACTGGGTGAATATATACTTAAGACTCTTATGGTCGGTGTATATCTCACACCTGTTTCCAATGAGGTAATGGCGCCACAACTTTAGAGCATGCACGACAGATGCTAACTCCAAGTCATGCGTTGGATAATTTTCCTCATGAGGCCTTAATTGTCTTGATGCATAAGCTATTACTTTTCTATTCTGCATCAGTACACATCCTAGTCCTTGTCGTGACGCATCATAGTAAATAAAAAAACTCTGATGTACATCGGGTAGAACAAATACTGGTGCCGTTGTCAATTTCTTTTTCAACTCCTGGAAACTCTTTTCACATTCCGGCGTCCAAATAAACTTTTTTTCTTTCTTGAACAATTGCGTAAGAGGTTTAGCAATTGTGGAGAATCCTTCTATGAATCGACGGTAGTATCCCGCCATTCCCAGAAAACTTTTGACTTGAGTCACCGTCTTCGGCTGCTCCCAATGTACTACTGCTTCAACTTTACTTGGATCTACTGCAACTCCTTCGGCCGTCATGATATGTCCGAGGAACTCCACTTTGTCTTTCCAGAAATCACACTTACTGAACTTGGCAAATAATTGTTGTTCTCTTAACTTTTCCAACACTAATCTGATATGTTCAGCATGTTCCTCTCTGGTCTTGGAATATACCATAATATCATCAATAAACACTACTACAAACTTATCCAGATATTCCATAAAAACTTTATTCATCAAATTCATGAAATATGCCGGTGCATTTGTCAATCCAAAAGACACTACTGTGAACTCATAATGTCCATACCGTGAAGAAAACGCGGTCTTCGGTATGTCTTCAGATCTGATCTTTAGTTGATGGTATCCTGATCGAAGATCGATCTTAGAGAAAACTCCTGCTCCTCTTAACTGATCAAACAAATCATCTATCCGAGGTAGCGGGTACTTATTCTTTATCGTCACATCATTCAGTGCACAATAGTCTATACACATCCGGAAGCTTCCATCCTTCTTTTTGACAAACAATACTGGTGCTCCCCAAGGCGAAGAACTTGGTCTTATAAAACCTTTTTCCATCAGCTCCTCGATCTGCTCCTTCATTTCAATCAGCTCATCTGTAGACATCCGATAGGGTCTCTTTGCTATCGGTGCTGTACCAGGCACTAGCTCAATTACAAACTCTATGTCCCTATCCGGTGGCATCCCTGGTAGATCTTCTGGAAATACATCTGGGAATTCATTTACTACCGGCACTTCTTCCAAACTAATCGCCTTCAAGTTGTTGACCACCGGTTGTCCGATTCTCGTTCTTTGTGGCTTGAAACTCCACCTTTCTCCCATCTGGGCTTTCAAATGAAAGCGACCCTTCTTCCGCAATCCAATACCACTTTATGTCCGTCAACGGTCCATCCCTAGTATAACATCTAGGTCCGAGTACCAGTACAACCAAGTTTGCTAGGAACTCCACTCCATTTATTATTAATTTCACTCCGAACATCCTACCTTGGATCTGAGTTCTAATCCGAGGATTGAACCAAGAGTGTACACTTAAGATTCACAATTGGCGGTTCATTTTTAATCACAAATTCTTGAGAAATAAAAGAATGCGATGCTCCCGAATCAAACAATACGGTAGCAGTGCGGTATTAACCAGAACGCATTACCTAGCACCACATCTGCAGCCTTCTTGCACTCCTTCCGATCCACATGATTGACTCGCCCCTCGTAACGGATCGAGTCCGGTTTCTGGCTGTGCACTTCCGTGGTTACGGTTCTACACCGGCGTCTTGTTCGGGTGTTTCCCGTGTTAAGACGCCTTGGTGTCACTCCTCCCTTCTTAGGACAGTTGTTAGCGAAATGTCGGCTCGTGACAATGGTAGCGGCGCCTTCCGGACATCGGCCGAACTGCTTCGGTCTGGTTACTCGTGCGGGTGTTTGAAAATTCTACATCTGCCGGACCATCTTTGGCGGTGGGCGTGGATGCCCCTCGGTTGGAAGCTAGCTGGCTCTTTGTGGTACCATCCGGTCCTTTCTTTGTCTGGCGTCGCTCTGCTGCGCCATCCTGCGCTTGCGGAAGTCATCGATTCTCGGCGCTTGTCTTCCAAAATCGGAGCCTTGTTAACCAACTCTTGAAAATCTGGGAACGTGTGGGTGATCAGCCCCACTGGAGTCCGTGTTTAATCCCTTTAAGAAGCGGGATTGCCTTGACTTGTCGGTGGCCCACGTCCTCTGGAGCGTAGCGTGCCAACCGAGTAAATTTGTTCAAGTAGTCGGCCACAGGTGGCCTCCTGCTTCAGCGACGAAATTCCTCTTTCTTTAAGTCCATAATGCCCTCTGGCACATGGTATTGACGGAAAGCAGTGTAAATTCTTCCCATGTGATCTCTTGGGGATTCTCTGCGTAGCGCAGATAATTCTCCCACCATTCGGCGGTGTGCCCTCAAGTTGGTGAGAGGCATACAGCACCCTCTCGTTCCCATGGCACTGGGTAATATGAAGTTTCCGCTCCATGGATCTAAGCCAATCGTCCGCCTCTAGTGGGTTGGCGTTGCCCGAGAAAGTCGATGGGCGTGTCCTCATGAATTCAGATAACCTGGTCTGATGCAGATGTCCCTGGTTCATAGCCTGATTGTTGTTATTGTTGTTGTTGGCCATTTGCTGCACTGTTTGCATCATGGTGTGCATCAGCTGGGTTTGGGCAGCCAGGAAGGCCCCCAAGTTCTGCATATCGACCGGTGGTGCACCCTGGGGGTTAGATGTTCCGGACTGGTTCCCCCTCTGGTTGGATCCACTGCCTCCGGCTCCAGAGTTTCCTCGCGTGTTCACCATCTGCTTGATTTCTTTAATAGTTAGAGAAAAGAAGAAGAGTAGACAAGAAAATAGAATCTTATGCGGGGGAAGCATGTACACAAGACCAACCACTTTTTATTTAAATAAGGTATGGTTGCTTACAAGTGCCTAAGGGCAAATGCAACGCATACCTGCCACACACAAACAAGACATCACGCAATTCACATCGACTCACACATACGGCCGAACTAGAGAATAAAGACGCGACTCAACAACCGAGTCTCACAACAGCACTACTCGCTCACTCGTCGAGCCAACCTCCATGGCCTGGCGCTGGGTGCTGAGGCATCGGTGCAAAACGATCACCGTGCCCTACCTCCATCGGTGCAGCTGACCCGACGGACTCCTCGATCCCGGACTTGGCCGGCTCCTGCTCCATCGGCTCGGCTCTGGTGGCGATTACGCTCTAGCATTGGTACGATCTGGCTGGTGCGTTCTCCAAGGCGGCACCTCCTGCACCTCCTCCGGGTCCTCCTCGGCTCCTCGGTCCGCTCGTGCAACTCCAGCTCGGCTCGGCCCCTGTCCGTACAATGCCTCCTCCACCATGAACTCTGGTGAGGGCTTGAGCATCAAGCTCTCGAGCCTCTATGGCCCAGGTCCTCACGGCGCAACCTCTTCTCGACTCCTCTGCGGCTCCTCCACCGTGTCGTCCATGGCCTCCTCTGTGCAACCACGAACCTGGCGGATGGGTGGCCGTGGCGTTGCTATCCTCGATCGGTGCCGGTCGGTGCGAGTGTCCCTACGCGAATGGTGACGAAAAGCGTTCCCCAGCTCCACGGAATACGATCGTGCAATCCTCCTGATAGCTAGGCGTGAGGCCTCCTGTATCCCCGCCTCGAAGGTAGTCCGCTGAACATTGATGTACATCGGACGGCTTGCCCGTACTCCCTGCCTGGCGTACACCATCAGCTTAGTCTTCCACTCCCGTGTCAATCCGGCTTGGTCCACTGAAGTCCCGGTGTAGATCGGCCGGTCGTATCCTCCGAGTATTTGCATCATCCGCCACATCTCTGCGGCGTATCCTCCGAGCTGTTCCGCGGTGGTGTTGTACCTCCTCATCTGCCAAAACAACTCGTAAGAACACAACATTTTTAAAAGTAAGATGAACATGAGAAAGTTCAGCATGAGGCAAGAATCAGAGAGAAAGGATAAGTCAAGACTCCCATTATTTTCTTGACTAGTTTTAGCCTTTTAGAAAATAGTTCTGTCCTGCTAACGGCCATTCTACTTGAGGGTATCCTACAGTCAAGCATGGCTCTGATACCAACCCTGTCGGGACCCGAATATGCAAACCCGGACCCTCTGTGTAATCTGTACTAGTCCAGGATCTCGCTAGTACACACAGACAAATAGTGCTGCATATCACATCCATACCCCACGATAAACATAATTAAGCATTTCATATAATTAAAGTAATTGTGGCAAGACCCTATGGTCTCTTACATACTTCAGCCACGCAGGGCTTACTCAAATAAAACATAAATAACAGTTCAGAAGCAAAACAGCGGATATAAAAGATAGTCTTATGGCTCCATCTTCCTAAAGGTAACTTGAGTGCGGATGATCCCTTAATTGTCCTGGCCGTCATTGTACTCCTATTCCCACGCAGGCATTGACTCTTCTTCTGATTTGTTTTTGGTTTGCAAGGGTGAGTATACAACATACTCAACAAGTCATGCACAGAAGTGCATGTCTAATAACTATATGCAGGTTTATTTCAAAGGATAGGCTCATTTGGTTCTTTTGCATAAAACAGCATTTTACTTTCAAATACTCATATTAGATTCAAATTGATAAAACCATACTATAATATGAATTTTATACCTCAGGGTTTGTCCAGTACCGTGGAGTCGGCTATTCGAATAGATTGATACACTCTGCAGAGGTTGTACACTTTCCCCACATGATACAGTCTCACACAACAAAGGCGATCAACCGTAACGAAGCTTTTCGGAAACTTCCATCTACACCGATGACCCTCGCCGGTTTTGCCTTCACTACTACTTTCCCCACGAAGGACAAAGTGTAGGACCGACAAACACCGTTGGACAGGGTACCTGGCATGAAGCCCCAAGATTTCCCCCATACAGCTGATTACCCGACGTAATCGCCACCCCGAGGTATCAAAGGTAAGACTTGGAAACTTACTAGACTAAGACTGTCCCACCTCGGCCATGTGGTTGTACGAATACTCAGTTCAAAGGCTTGCAAGGTTAAGTCCTTAATCGCCCAGGCAAGACATTCATCACTCATCCCTGACCCAAACAACTCACAACACTCATCCCACGGACACGAAGGCCGTTTATTAATTATCAGTGCCACGAAGGCCCACCTGGCATAAAAGCCTCTTACCACTTGCCCCGGGCTAAATCAATCCCACCCTTGTTCATCTACTGTGCAACGCATGCCAACAGTATTTTCAGTTACCGTGTAGAACCACAAAGGTACCTACACTTCACGTCAATCCGTGACAAGCTCACACTTAGCATTCCAAAATCAGTTCATTTGTCATTAGTCAAGATTATTTTGCTGTTTTGGAAATATCATCAGCGCAAGCAACTAGTCACGGTCTAGCCTCCCGTGTTGGCACAATCATATCATCCAACATATTAAATTTCCCAAACTTAGGGTGACAAAGGTGATACATGGCATACAATTCATAATACAAGGTTGGAATTAACAGTTATGGCATTAACTAGTTTTCCCAAAATTAAATTAATTATTTAGTCACATAATCATGCATACTTTGAATCAAAATACTATTTAAAATGCTAGGGGCAAAATGGTCAAAGCATGACTTGCCTTCAAACAGTTGATGTTCTTGGTCCAACACTTGAGATTGGTCTTCTTCAACACCCTCGCACAGCTCAACGTCTACGTGTAGCAGAAAAACATCCAAAAACAACGAATAAACACACATTCAGGAAATGCCGCAAATCAAACTAATGCGTAATTCCACAAAAACTTCCAAACAAATACTTTGGCATTTTCTAGGATTTATAAAATTTATTTCGACATTTTCGGACGTATACTTTAAGAGATACAAAATTCGTAAGTTTGGACTTTCCGCAAATAATTTAATAGTATAAATTTATTTATAAAATTTCATAAAAATTACGGTAGAAAGGGTGGGGTGTATGGCTAGTAATGAAATGCCTGGCAGTGCATCCATGCGTAGAAAATGGAAGGACATGGGATGGCTGCATACTAATTCCAAAGAGTCCATTATTAAATTGTGCACTAGCTTTGAGGAAGTAAAGAGCACTTAGTGGTTTAGTAATTCCAAAATGGGTATTACTAAGGACTAATGTAGTGATTTAAGATGACTAAGAACTGGTGGAAGCATTCACGTGAGTGGAGAAACCCTTGGGTGCATGGCTAGTAAATGAGGGATATGAAAGGAGCAGTCAATGGTAGATGGAACCTCATACAGCTAACTACTTGGGAAACTGAAGAATGCAAACGGCCACACCTTGATTCTGCACACGTCCACAACACAGTACGCATACACATATATATACACACACGCTGCATGTGTTCTCAAAAGAAAGTTAGGAAAAAAAATAACATGGAGGTTCTAAAAATCTGAAAAATTCCTCTAAAATACTAGGAACTGTTTGGAACCTAGCAAAGTTGGTTTCGCGATTTTTTGACGTATAGATTTTTCGTTAAAAATCTTTTAGTGAATCAGACACCCGTACCGACTGTTGTAAAATCGATGACTTAACTAATATAGCATGTTTTTCGAAAATATTTGAAGAGAACCCTCTCGTCTACTCATTATCTTTATTTTAAGCAAAAATTTTAGATTTTACGCTTATTCGCCAATGCCTGATCTTTATTTAATATGATTAATTCAATAAACGTGAATCCGACTTACTCGCGAGGCTTCCAAGTAGACTCCGGAAAATTACAAATAATCCCCGAACCACACTAAATATATTAAAAGAAATTTTTAGGATGTTACAAGTGGTGAGTTCTACCCACATCATTAATTGCCCTGCTTAATTGCCCTACTTAATTGCCCTGCTTAATTGTCCTACGCAAAAAACGAAGCGTTGCTTTAATTAGCCAGCTTTCGCAAGAAACGAAGCGTTAAATATAGATGTTTGATCTTGTGAAATAATTTTTTTATTTTTTAATCTTTATTTTTCATTATCAATTTTGTTTTTCGTAGCAATGCACGGGCATGTAACTAGTATACAATCATGCATCACATACACAAAGGGTCCATATTGTTCGCAACATACCTTGCAAAAACAAGTTAGGCGCTGGATCTAATTCTAGCGCGCGGGAAGTGAATAAATTTTAATTTATGGGCGCTATGCTGACTATCACAGCAGTCCCGCTAGCCGGTTAGCGGGCGGGGTTCAAAGGGGCAGTGAGAGGAGCCGTCCAGACCGTCCTCAGGTTATTAGAAGGTTGAGTAACCCTAATCGGATTTGGAGACTAACAGTGGATCGCCGAGGGCGCTCGCAGTGTTAGCACCCAAGCCCAATTGAGACAACACTAAAACCCTTCGAATAACTCAACAACAATCCCGGTATTCCCCCGGTATGCGACCCAAAGCTCGCCCAGGATCCCTGCATACCGGTTTCCAAAGCTATATCAGTTCAATTTGCATAAAGGGGGCAACGAACTCGAAGACCCCACAACCAGACACGCGCAGAAGCAAGACCAACAAAACAAACCCCGACTCAAAGACTAAACCCCACGACCACAACCCACAACAACAGCAGTGAGGCACGAAGGCCGGCAAGGACAGGAGTAGAACATAATTATAAGGTGGGCAATGACATACAACAGAAGTCAACTACTAAAGAAACCAAGTACTCCATGCAAGTAAGACATCGATTAAACTAACTATACAACAAAAGAGTACACATCTGTTAGACTAGACCCAAAAGTAAAACATCTCCGAAAGTGTTCTGCCTCTGAACACTCCCGGGCGTGAACGATGAAGGTAGCCTCTACTCGGTGCCCCGCCCGGTCACCGAGAGGCAGTACGAACAGAACTCACATCCGTCCGGGTCCTCACCTGAAAAACCACAACAGAAGAAGCATGAGTACAAAAGGTACTTGCAAGACCTACCCGTGGTCCATATATGACCGATTCGAAAGGAGTATGCATTTGGAAGTAGCAAGGAAATCAGCTGAAGTTGACAGTGCGGAAAGCTTAACTTTGTTGATTAATTAGTATCGCTATTCAATTCACAATTTAAAGCAGTTGTAATGGTTAGTGTTATGCCCTTGAGGCAATCATATGGATGATTGTAACATGACTATGTTTATGAATAATAATATGATTATTGGTCCAATGAATGTATATCATTGTTTTGATCAACAAGTGTGTGACTTGTTTATGAAGCTCTTTACTTATTGATATAATTCGATAAATATCTCTGATCGGATATCATCGTATAGGACAACGATGAATAGATCAGCACATGTATTGTTCGATGATCATGTTTCATAGATCATGGGATATGGAGATATCATCAATACATTGTGGACGCATGTTGAAGAACATGTGTTAGATAGACCCACAATGGGACACTGCGAGAATGTTACATTCTTATGTGTCATCAGTGTATCTCATACATAGTAGATGTATGATCCTTAAACCTGAGATTGTCATATTCCCTACATGTGTAATAGTTTACCTTGGGGTTACCAAACACTATTTCCTAACCGGATAGTTATAAAGGTAGCTTTCATGTTTACTATGAAACATGCAGAGGGAAGTGAGCAGTCGAGATGGAATTTGCCACTCCAATGTAATGGAGATATATGTCTAGGCCACTCGTGTGATATGATTAAGGAAGTGCATGGCGATGCCGTGATTGAGAAGTCAATCACAACTTATTAATATATCACGGATACGAGAGATGGATTGAACTGTCAAAGGATGACATGATTCTTGCCTTGAGTTCGATCTTCATATAGTTTGGCAAAGGGATTATTACATGAGTACTTTAATCATATGCATTTGGGAGTTGGCATGCTCTGCATGGAGCCGCTACCGACTATTGGATTAGAAAAGGGTTTTCCGAATCCATGTCCAAATGCGCATGAACCTACAGGCTCACACACTTACCGGGCTGGGGCGCATCAATTCGGATTGGATCCGTAATTAATGGACCTCGTGGGCTTAGCGCGTAGATGGGCCCTGACTGCCTAGGGTTTCACCTCGTGGCTATTTAAGGAGGGGAGGAGGCTGGACGCAGTACAGACTTTCGTGCAGTTTAGCGGTGTTTCGCCAAAAACCCTAGCCACCTCCTCTCGTTGCCCGTGCCGAGCGACCCGGTGCTTGCACACCGACGCACGGCGTTCCATCCCCGGACGTGTGGACTGCTGTGGTGACGCTGCTGCCACTGCAGCGTGGAGAGGATGATCCGCGGCGAGGACGATCCGCAGCGAGGACGATCCATGGCGACGATCCGCAGCGAGGACGATCCGCGGCGACGATCCGCAGCAAGGACGATCCACGGCGAGGATGATCCACTACAACGACGTGCGAAGGATTCCGCAACTGCGCGTCTAGTGGTAATAGATCTATGATCCCCTTCTTGCGAGTAGCTTTTCTAGTTTGCGGTAGAAATTTTAATTTGTGCTAGAGTAGCATACCACGTTCCCCAATAGTGGTATTAGAGCCATGTCGTGTAGATTCGTGATCTAGATGTTGCACATATGGTATGTGAGGATAGTAGACTGGATCTATTACATGTTCAACCGATTCATGTGATGGATTGGTGGAGGCAACCGTCGATGAGATCGATCGGTTTAGGGTTTGAGGAAAGTGCAGACCGAATCAATCTTGATTTGGGTGAGTCCGTTCATGGTACGACGTTGCCCTTACCGGTCGGGTTACCGCCATCAAGGTTCACGAATCGCAACCATATGGGACCAGGCCAATCAGATTGAATCGGATTGGGTCAATCTGATTGATCCGTAGAGATTTTGAGAGCATTTTCTTTTAACAGAACACATGCCTCCATATGGGATCGCCGCCAGGGGCGCTGCCCCTTGAACCCTGCCTTGGGCGCTGCCCCTGGACCCCGCCAGGGGCGCTGCCCCTTGGAACCCCGATGTCATAGAATCTATTTTGTTTAACTCGTTTTTGCATGATGTTGTGTGAAATAGTATGGCCTATGTGTATGTGATGCATGTAATATTTACATGGCCTGCGTGCCGTGTCAAGCCATAAGGCTATTTCATTATCAAAAGTTGTATAACGACCTACGTGTCGACTTGTGATGCTTGGAACTTTTATGTAAATTTAATTATCAAAAGTTGTAAGGAGTTGCTGTGAAATCATGTGCTGAAAAATTGGCTTTGAACTGAAAAATTAACTTAGATTTGAATTTGCAAAATGTGTTTGTTCATGTGTTTTGACAATTTGACAAGAAACAGTAAGTTACGCATTAGCGCCGGACAAAGTTCTCAAGAAAGCGAAGTTTCCCATCTGCGACAGACGTGTTTTTGGGTCTCATTGTGAACATGTTTTTGAGCCCATGACCGAAGTCATTTTCACATGTACAACGGACAGTTTTTCTTGGTCCGTTGTGAACAAGCTTTTTTCGGTTTGGATAATTTCTTGGAACCAAGATTTTCACATGTACAACGGACTAATTCTTTTTGTCCGTCGTGAATGGACTTTTTCTAGGGTTTTACTTTTGTGAAACCGGCGTGCGCTTGCGGACAAGCTTCGGGGTCCGTTGTGAACTTGTTTTGAGCTCATGACCGAAGCCATTTTGCATGTACAACGGACCAACTTTGTTTGTCCGTTGTGAACGTGTTTTCCGCGTTTGGTTGGCTTCTTGGAACAGAAACTTTTCCTTATACAACGGACCAACTTTGTTTGTCCGTCGTGAACGCGTTTCGCTCAATTAGGGTTTTGAGCGATTTGGATTTGAATTTTGAATGTGAATTTGAAATTTGTAATGATTTCATGATGCTTCTTTTGAAGTGGACTTTATGCAATACTCATGTGAGTAGTTGCATGGATTTACATTGAGTCAAGTCGTGGACTTGTGCTCGGATTTGTTTTGTGGTTTGTTCATGTGCAGGTATTGCTCGAAGACGAATGTGGTCGATGACGGGACCGAACTAGGTTCATGGAGGAATCGAGGTTCGGGACTAGGTTCAGGAGGAACCGAGGTCTTGGTGGTCAAGGATGTCATGCGGGACGTTCGGGCTAAGAGAATGGTGCACATGAAGAATGGTTAGTCACGTGAGAATGGCAGGAGGTCATTCGCGTGCAAAGTGTTAGTCACGTGAGTATGGCAGGTGGCCATACGCGTGCAAAGTGTTAGACACGTCAGTATGGTCCGGTTTCAATACTCGTGCAATAGTTGTACTCGGACAGGTTCGGACAAGTAGAGTTGATTTGGTTTCGGATTCATTCTAGGTAATAGGAATCGTATTCAGAACTCTTTGTGGGTTGGTGCTTTAAATAGGTGGGGGTCTCTGTTGAAAGGCATCAAGTAGAGCTGAGCGCATCAAGCTTTGAGCTTGGTTTTAGGGTTTGTACTCTTTTGATGAGAGTATTTTAGACAAGAAATAAAGATCAATTCTTCCAAGATTTTTGCGTGCTACAGTAACCACGCCTACGATTTTCTGTTTTGGTTCTTGTTTGCATGCTTGTTCTAGTTCTAGATTGGTTTTGTTCTTCAAGTTTTATCTTGATTTGATCCATCAAAAACCTCTCTAGGATATTGATCTAGTGTTTCTCAAAGTCTAGTTGATCAATCTTTTGTCGTTCTTGTTTAATCTTGAAGTTTTGATTAGATTGATTCTCGTCAAGTTCTGGATCAGCAAGCTTGCGAAGCTCATAACTTTTGATCCGTAAGTCCGATCGAGCTGATTCTTTTTGGGTTCGATTCGTATTGGAATCTAGTTTCTTGTGTCCAAATTTCAGATCGTTTCGACAGTTGGATCTCCGGGAATTCTCGTTTTACCAAACCTCTGTCATTCTGTTTTTGTCGAAAACGAGGCAATTATTTGGTTCTGTTTTGGGGTGAACTTTTAATAGATCAAGAATTTGGTTTTAGCTTCCGCACAATCATTCACCCCCCCTCTGATTGCTATATTCGTATACTTCGATCCTACAGTTGCATCTACAATAATGAAGATGGTGGCATCGAGCATGATGGATAGGTGGACAATCAAGCAAGATGGCTAAGTGAATAGGTAACCATGATGATGGAGATCATAATGCTAAGGGCCATGCTATTTCACAGCTTAGTTTTGATTTTCTGTGGATGTGTGTTTAATCCTTGCTATTTTCTTTATGCTCATTGCATGTGATGCCATGTTCATAGTAGATATTGTTCATCCCCATAGTTATAAAAAAAATTTAAATCAAATATGTCCATCCAATTGTTGCACCCATCAAGAATTTAGATCATTATTGATATGACTGCCAAAGTAGTATATCAATGACTATCTTAATAGATGATAGGGATGTGCTGGACACATCGCGCATAACAATGGTTGATTTAATTGAGCTATCAAAACGGTTTTGGGCTTAAGGACATAGGTGGTTGGAATATGATTTTAGTAGTGAAGGAATGGATACAAGACGATTGGTGTCTAGGAAAACACACATGAGTCTAGGTTTCTTAATTGGCACCCGAAAACGGGAATTGCTCCCTCCCTCATGTGAGCCCTAGGGGCAAGTTGACCTGGTCATGACTCAAGTTGACAGAGGCATTCATTACTTGTTTTCATGATCAACCAACAAGAGTTACATAAGATGTAATCAACAAAGATGTTGCTTACCTATGTCATTAGATTTCTAGCAGTGATGCCAAAACTCACTAGTGTTTGATGAATATGGTGTGACACTACGGTATGGTGTGACATTATAAAATGTGAAATTAGAAAATAAAACCTTATGGCTGGAGGTTTACTCGCGTTTTTGGGCCTAGGGGGGAATGAAGTGATGTGACACCACGGAGTGTCGTAACCTTATTTAATGTGCATGATGAGACCAAAAACATTATGAAATATGAAATCAGAGTTTAAAACCATAAGGTATGAGGTTTAATCGCATTTTCGGGCCGATTTCGGGAGTTTGGGCCCTTTCGGGGAAGTTTGGGCCTAAGGGGGACGAGTCGTGGGCTTTTGTGGAAGGGGTAGGGGCCCATGAGGGAGGAGGGACCAGGATAAGGGGGCTTGGGGTGCCCCCTCCCTGCCCTAGCCGCCCCCCACATGCCCCCTCCCTCCCCATGTGGCGCCTCCCCTAGCCGCCGCCCCCCATTGCCATGCGCCCCCTCCTACCTCCTCCCCATTGCACCACCACCCCTCCACCACCTCTCCTCCACCCCTTGCTGCCCTTGGGTAGCCTCTCCACTCCTGCACCTCGAAGATCCGTCCATTGCAGCGAGGAGTGAGGAGCGATCCGGGAGGAGATCTATTGGGTTTTCGTGCGTCGGGCGAAGGTATGGCCATGGGACTCTTTGGGGTTGGTCTAGGTACTATTCTAAGGGTGATTATCAAGTTTTTAGATCAATTGGTGGTGCTGGAATTGAGTAGATTAGACGAAATCTAGAAGTTGCCACGTCCGCTGTTTCGGGCAGCATGAGCAGTTGACCTAGGGTTTAAGTTTGCGTCAATTTTGAGTCCGAATTTGGTCGGCGGCCTGTTGAAGAAGTTGTAGGTAATTTCAATATCTTTCAGTGGGTATAAAGAATGCGAAATTCCGATTAGCCGTTTGAAAGTTATGGCTGTTTTACCGAGCATGTTAAAATATGTGACGAGATTGGAACAGATATCGGTATTTTGTAGATTAAACAACTTTAAAGTCCGAATAAGCTTTTCCATTTACCTAGAAAAAGTTAGGAAATTTCCTAAGATATGCGATGATGTACTCGTTTAATTGATTCGGAGTCTTAGAACCCGAGTTATGCCTTTTGGAAGGCTGTTGTCCCGACGGGACAGAATCTCTGGTTTTGGGTTTTGCGAGTAGTTGGCAATGTCGGGGTAGATGCGGGTTTGCGTACTGTTTTGTGGGCATGATTGTGAGTGTGTGGTACCTATGTGCAGGTGGTGTGACCCCGGGAGTGCCCTCTTCATCTCGCCAATCCGTCGCTCGTGGTTGACGCAAGTGTATTGGAATGGGTAGCGGATTGTGGGTTGTTTGATTGATTGAGATTGAAATCTGAATATATGATATGTTCACATGCCATGCTTTAATGTTTGACATTGATATGATGAATATGTTTATTATGTGATGATGCCATGTGTTAATGTACAAGTTATCCATGATGATGCCATATGTTAATGTACATGTTATTCATGATGTTGGCATATTTGCATACATGGCATGATACATGGCCCGGGCGGTGAGAAAGTCATAACTAGTACGGGGAAGGTCGGTGAGAAAGTTATGACTATTCCGGAGAGCCAATGAGTAAGTCCTACATCGTGATTCCATCCACCGCGGTGTGGGGAAGCGAGGAGTAGGCACCCTCCATCTTCGGGATGGAAGGGGGGAGAGGGTGCACACCGACGGGTGTGTACTTAACCATACCGGTATGAGTTTCCAAGGAGATATGAGCATCGCATTGCATACATAATGATGATGATAATGATTTGTGAACATGGATGAGATGTTATACATGATGTGAGTTGTTGTAGCCATGTAATTGTTTATGTTTGTACCATTGCAATATACTTGCTGAGTGATGAACTCACGCTTGTGTTTATGTTGTTTATTTTTAGGTACCATGACACTGGCATGTGGGAAGGGGAAATAGCTACACATCTTCACGTAGTCCAGCCACATTTACTATTGTTTAGTCAAGTTGATAATAAGTGCCATGAACTAGGTGTTTGGAATAATTTTTGTGTGCTTATGATCCTTATTTGCTTAGCCATAGTTTATGGAGTGGTTGGCTTTAGTATTATTGTCTTATGTTGATGCTATATTCGTTTATATTGCTGTTTTAGATGCCTTATGTTTTGCTATGAACTGCCTTGTTATTGCTATCGCTTCAATTCCTGATAAAACAAAGGAGATGCTGCCGAAATTTCGGTTTTTAGCATGTGCGCCTTTGCTGTAATTTATGTTTAATTGTGGTATTTAGATGTTGTTTAGTCTAGGTTTGGTACCATTCGGGCATATTAAATGCCGGGGTGCTACAGTTGGTATCAGAGCGGACTGTAGGTCCTTAGAACATGTATTTTTAGCATCATACCTTAGGTTACAACTAAAATGTGATGTGGAATAACTTAGAAACATGGCTTAGGTTTTTACTAAAATTTTGTCATAGGATAGCAACATTAAAACTTGCAAAAGTGGTATAACTAATCTAAAATTTGACACACATGGATGCACAGTAGGAATTGGTATGGGTATCGTTCCTTTACGCTTAAGTGTTGTATTTAAGCTTTTATGTTGAATGCTTCATTTGATAATGAGATAAATGATTGAATTGTGCTTATTGTGGTGATAAAATGGGGTTGTGGTGCCGAAAGGTTTCGGTCACCACTTTTGTTAATAGTAAGGGTGTGGTTTGACGGTATGGCCGGATAAAGCCATCACCGAAGAACTATGAATCCCTTGTGGGAAAAGAGTGCTTACCTTTTCTATCGTAGATCGGGTAGTTGGCTGGAGACAAATAGAAGAGTTGATGGTGGTATCCTTCGGATGCTTTTCACCGTTGCGACGGTCAGTTTTGATTGGTCTTCTTGTTTTTTTTAGTTGATTGAAAATCAAAAGAAAAGTGTTTGGTCTTGGATTCTCGCGGATTGTTCCATATGCGGTATGTGGTTTTGTCTTCCTTGGTTGAAGACGAAGAAGAAGAGTCTAGTGTTGCGCTTCTGTTAGCCGCCTTTTGGCTTTGACACCGGTTTTGTTGGTTGCCTTGCAAAGAAAAGTATAGTTTTGGTTCTTGTGTGTCTTACTCTGAGTTTAAAATAAGTTATTGAAGCGTGTGCAAAAAGTTAAGTTGTGTCGATTTATGTTTTGTGCCTTTGTCCGTAAAGGTTTATTTGATCGCTCGATCGCTTGGTTCCCTCCTGTGGGAGTCTTTGAGATTTAAAAGTGTTTTAGAGAATTTCTTTGCCTGACCAAGTTTGGGTTTGTCTCATTGCAATTTTGAGAGTCAAGTTTCCTTATGAATTTGGGATGAGTTTTAAAACTAAAAATGATGCAAACAAAGTTAGTAGTCTTTTGACTGAAATCGTTTGTCTCTAGTAAGAATTGCTGTTTAGCATGTTATGTAGCATGTACCAATGCGGTTTATGGGATGATGCATTGTTAAGTTAATTTGTGAGTTGAAACAATTCAATGCGGTTGTTATCTCTAGCTTGAGAATAAATAGACTACTAGTGTTGTAGTTTACTCTTAGCGAGAATGATTGAATGTGCTAAAGTACATGCTTAGAATCTGTTGTTTTGCTTTAAAAGTGCTTATGCCCCTTGATAATGTTTAAAGTTTTAAACCCTGTTGCATAGTTAGAACATTAAGATGATGTAAACTGCTGATATTATTAAAGAAGCTTTGCTGGTTGTTTAAAGATGTTCTAATTTAAACATGTTAGTAGAGAAATTTGATCATGCTAGCTTGTGACCTTAACTTGGAAGTTGATTAGAGTTGCTATTCATGTTGTTGCAAAATATTAGCATGATTGGAAGTATGCGGTCGTGTTCCTAAAATGCTAGTGTCGAGGCCATTGGAAAGATATGAGTTTTGTAGTTTGATGATATTGCAAGAACTTTGTGATGGTCTAACTTATTAAATTTAATTTAATAGTTGGAGTATGTTGTGTAGTGATAATTTTGTTGTAACCTATCTATAGGGTAGCTATTGATGATTATGCTCGTTGGTTGTTATTAATAACCTAGTAGTGGTGTTAATTGTTTAGATTACTTGTTGAAAACCATGGTTAAAATAGAGGAATCTGTAACATGTGGTGATGGAGTGAACTTTGGGTAATTAACATGATGAATGATGTTATCCTTAATGAATGTATAATTTAGAGTCTTACTTGCGAATTCTACCCCGTGGAGATAATATTTACATGTTGAAGTCGTTTGTTAACTGAATAAGTTTCGATTGTCGAGACGTTGACATATAGGTGGTATGAAATTTATAGGTTGATCATGCTGAAAGATTTGTTGAAGTACTATATTTCAAATGTAGAATAAGATGTATTATGATATGATGATCCGCGGGGATCATGTCGATGTAGTCTTGGTTGGGTGTCTTATTTTATATGCACCATAAATTTTAATTAAAAGTGTTGGAAATGGTAACTAGAGAAATAATTTGTTACGTCAATTTTATTAAAACCGGTTGGACTTTCTTAATGAGTAAGTAGTGAATTTCGAAGTCTTTAATGGAAAGCGCAGTGGAACACTAGGGATGATTGTATTTATGCTGAGCTTGTGTTTAAAAGCTTTTGGACTGGTTTGGTTGGTTGCCATTTTGGTTGAACGGTTTTCGGTCAAGGTGTTCCATATGTTGTGTTTCAGAGTTTCCCTAAAACTCGTAGAAATTGATGCAAATATTTGGTTTTGGCTAATTTGTTTAGTTGGTACTATGAGTATGGATTTACACCCCAAAAGTTTTTGAGTGGATCGCACTGTTCGCGTGCACCCTGAATTATCTTTGGAATAAATTTTAAAGGACACAAATGGACATAGAGGGTTATGTTGGAAAACTCACGAGGTTTAATTTGTAATCTTTTCTTTGCTAGAGTTGGAGTTATTTGGAAAAAAAAATCTGTGTAGAGTTTGCAAGTGCTTCAAAAAGGTGGATTTTGTGAATGTTTTATAAAGTGATTTTGTTAGTGAGGTGTTCCCTTTTGGAAATGAGTTTCCCTCTCCTTGTGAAAATTTGTGACGGTTGTGGGAGCAGATGCTCGACTTGAAATTTTTATGTTATCTTCCAAAATGTTGAATTTGGATGAAATGCAATGTTTCGCAAGTTCAGTTTTCAATTGATGTGGGTTCTTTTACGACGTGGTGTTTTGCTGTTATCGGTGTTGCCATCATAGTTATAAGTTTTAAGCGCCAGTAAATGTTATGTGTGTTTCAAACATGTGATACCGAGGAAGTAGTCGGTTGGTGAATGATTATTCGATATTATTGTTACATGAAGAATGAATGGTGAAAAGGAAGCATGACATTGTTTATAGATGTTTAATGATGAAAAAGTCGGTGAGCCAGGTCGGTGAGAAAGTCATACATGGATATATGACTAATCCGGAGTGCTCTTGAAAAGTGTGTATGCACGTCACAAATCGAGATTTTTATTTCTGCCTGGCATGAAAGAAAACAATGAAGAATTTTTGGTATGTTGGTTGTGGTGTAGGGGATTTGCGTTTCCTTTTTGTCTTGGCATAGGAAATTAAAATGTGTGCTCTTTGGATGTTGTCGGATCCTTTCCAAAGTGGTTTTAGCGCTTTGGGGTTTGAGTTGTTGTAGGTGGACCATTTGGGGTTCATGGTTTATGGTTGAGTGCACCCAATGCAAACCTTCTTGGAGAATCGGGTCGTTGGTGCATTCCACGGTAGGGTTGATTAAACTATTAGTGGATCACTTGGTGGTTGCAAGTAATTGATTTATCCTTTCGAAATGTATTGGGTCTTTTGTCGCCGATCTTTGAGCGAGTTGTGTCGACCGATGTGGATTGCTCGGTTGACAATGTTTTTGTGGGTTTTAAGGACCCTGGTTTTAAAATAGGTTTTTCCTTCAGTGGTAACAGTGGGTGTTGGCGTAGTTGTAAAAGATCAATCTTTTGTAAGGTTTTAACCTCATTTGTTCAAGCAGTTGGTAGTCTTGGAGTGATGTGTCCCGCTTGGTTCGTGTCGTCTTGCTTATGACGAACCACAGTAGGGAGATCGAGGGGTGAAAACACTTTTGCTCGCAAGAGCTGAAGGAGGATCAAGAGTCGGAGTTAGAGGTTGGTACCGTGTTTCTTCTGGAGAGTAGCGTTGCGTTGATCAAAGGGATCGGGCACTCTAGTGCCAAGGAATGTATGAAATGGGAAGTGTGAGACCGTTTCTTTTGTGGTCTGTTTGAGGATTTATCCTATCGCTGGGGTCGTGCTGAGACCATGTGTGAGTACTTTATGTTTCGATGTTGAGTAAAGTTCTCGTAAGTTTTAATTGCGAGCTATTGTTAGAGCTGTTGGTCTTCGAACCTAGGCGTCCTGTCATCGAGTCACGATCAGTGAAAATTCAAGTGGTTTTATTTAGGGAAGCGACTTGGGAGTTGAAGTCTCGCGGGGGCGAGCTTTACCCAAAGCTCTTTTCTTCAGGTTTGAACCGCGAAGTTTAGATCTCTGTGTATTGTTGGTTTGGCGGAGTGGCATGTCTTCGATTCGGGGTCGAATCCTGTTGAAGGGGGGTAGAATGTGACACTACGGTATGGTGTGACATTATAAAATGTGAAATTAGAAAATAAAACCTTACGGCTGGAGGTTTACTCGCGTTTTTGGGCCTAGGGGGGAATGAAGTGATGTGACACCACGGAGTGTCGTAACCTTATTTAATGTGCATGATGAGGCCAAAAACATTATGAAATATGAAATCGGAGTTTAAAACCATACAGTATGAGGTTTAATCGCATTTCCGGGCCGATTTCGGGTGTTTGAGCCCTTCCGGGGAAGTTTGGGCCTTAGGGGGACGAGTCGTGGGCTTTTGTGGAAGGGGTAGGGGCCCATGAGGGAGGAGGGACCAGGCTAAGGGGCTTGGGGCGCCCGCTCCATGCCCTAGCCACCCCCCACATGCCCCCTCCCTCCCCTTGTGGCGCCTCCCCTAGCCGCTGCCCCCCATTGCCATGCGCCCCCTCCTACCTCCTCCCCATTGCACCACCACCCCTCCACCACCTCTCCTCCACCCATTGCTTCCCTAGGGTAGCCTCTCCACTCCTACACCTCGAAGATCCGTCCATTGGAGTGAGGAGCGAGGAGCGAGGAGCGATCCGGGAGGAGATCTATTGGGTTTTCGTGCGTCGGGCGAAGGTATGGCCATGGGACTCTTTGGGGTTGGTCTATGTACTGTTCTAAGGGTTATTATCAAGTTTTTAGATCAATTGGTGGTGCTGGAATTGAGTAGATTAGACGAAATCTAGAAGTTGTCACGTCCTCTGTTTCGGGCAGCATGAGCAGTCGACCTAGGGTTTGAGTTTTCGTCAATTTAGAATCCGAATTTGGTCAGCCGCCTGTTAAAGAAGTTGTAGGTAATTTCAATACCTTTCAGTGGGTATAAAGAACACGAAATTCCGATCAGCCGTTTGAAAGTTATGGCTGTTTTACCGAGCGTGTTAAAATCTGTGATGTGATTGGAACAGATCTAGGTATTTTGTAGATTAAACAACTTTAGAGTCCGAATCAGCTTTTCAATATACCTAGAAAAAGTTAGGAAATTTCCTAAGCTATGCGAGGATGTACTCGTTTAATTGATTCGGAGTCTTAGAACCTGAGTTATGCCTTTTGGAAGGCTGCTGTCCACTACAGGAATACATATTATTTTCGTCGGCCCAAATTAGTTTCGTCAGCTTAGAAAAAGCCGACGCAAATACTAATTAGTTTTGTCGGCTTGGAAAAAGCCGACGCAAATACTAATATTTTCATCGGCCAACCTGGAGCCGACGCAAATACTCCAATATTTTCGTCGGCAAATTTAGGCCGACGCAAATAATCTTATATTTTCGTCGGCCAAGTGAACCGACGCAAATGATCCTTGCTATGAAAGCCTTGGAGACGCAAATACTCCTAAATTATTTTCCCCACACCGCCCCTCACGCGGCTGCCCCCGGCCTGCCCCGCGCCACCCCCGGCTCCCCCGCGAGCGCCCCTGCCTCGGCCTTGATCAAGGAGATAGTTTGCTCCGTCGCCGGTGCCAAATTGCTCGGCGAAGGCTCCTCCGATTCGGCGTCTCTTCTTCTTCCGGGAAGCTCTTTCTCTTTAAGGGGTTGCTTGCGTGCTTTGCCCCCCCCCCGAACGGGTTACCTTGCTCGGAGCATCTTTTGTTAGTTGGGAGTGGCGAGCGGCCCGGAGCATCTTCGTTTCGCCGCTGATTCGGTGCGGGTCTAGGGATAGGCTATTTGCCGTGCAATTCGTAGAAGAAGGGGATTTTGTTTTCTCTAGGGATAGGCTATTTGCCGCTGGTTTGCTTTGCTCCAGAGATGAGGCAGTAGGGTTTGGGGATGAGGGGTGGACTAGCTAGTGTCTAACCCTTGGGGTTTTTTTCTCCATTTTTAGGCGGCGATGACCACAGGCCCTATGGTTTGTCCTATCTTGGCCGGTACGATCTTGTTTCCTGTAGGTGCCTGGTCATTCTTGTGATTGTTGCGCTAATTTCTTGCAGTAGTTCGTTTGATTTGAGAGGTGGGGATTGAGAAGGGTGTCATAAGAAGAGGGATTTGGGATGGGCGACCATGTGGTGGTGAATGTGGACGGTTTGGCAGATACTAATGCTGGAGGGGCCGCCGAGAAGCCGGCCGAGGCCGTGAACGGTTCGTCGGCGGTTGTTTATTTGACTTAGGGGAGTGGTGGGGTGGAGGAGCCACTCATCCAGGTAGCGGAGTGCCGCATATGCCAGGAAGAGGACAGCGTCAAGAATCTCGAGAAGCTGTGTGCTTGCAGCGACAGCCTGAAGGTGTAGCCCCCCTTCTAATTTTATTGCCAAATCTTCAATATGGTTCTTATGCTTTTGAAATTATTGTTGGGCAGCTTTCTGTTCATGCTATGCACATATAGTGGGGGTCCTTCCTAATTTCCATTTTTGCTGCAGCATGTGTTTGTCATTTCCATTGACATGTGGCGTGGTTTGAAAAATATGAATCAGTCATCCAATGCCATTTATCATGTTGGATAAGCTGATTGATCTAGTGTAGATAATTGATTCAGCATGTTAGATAAGTTGATTCACCGTATTAGGTTCCCTGTATGTTTCGGATGAAGTAGTAGCTGTGTATATATGTTTAGAATAATATCATATGGTATTGAAAATTTCTCTATCCCTGTAGAAACATTGTTTACTCGAAGGATAACCATCCAACTTTGGAGCATTAACTGGAAGCATGTTGTGTAATAAATCGATTCCTCCTATAATTACGGACAATTGGGCCATACCATGCTTATTCCTGTAAGGATGCTCACATGGGTCCTCTCTTTTCCTTGTATGTTGCTGCCATGGTTAAGTTGGACGATTGTCATCTACTTTTCAACAAACATCCAACCTTTTGATCTCATAGGACAGTGGTCGTCGGTAGGATGTGATTGTCACAGTTTCTTATCGGGAATACAGAATACTTAACAAAGTGAAGCTGATTTGGCATTGTGAAATTTTAAACAATGAAACAGCAAATTCCATTTTACAACCTTAAGGGAAAATCATGTCAGTCTTACATCAGTATAGTAAAAAAAAGAACTCAGGCAAGAGTTGGATCACCACTATGCTATTTTATACTACCTTGGCCATTAAAATTGAACAGCACCATGCTACAACTGATAGAATAATCTCATGTATTGGTAGCATGTAATGCAAGCCCCTTTCATGCAATCTATACCAAGAATTAAAGCATGGTTGTTTCACTTCAACGATTTCAATTCTTAATACTGCAAAGTTTCTACTAGCATGGCATGCTCTGAGTTTGATCCAACAAAAAGGGCATTTTTATCACTTAATACTCTAGTTGGGACATATCAAGGCTACTCAAACTATCACTGTATACAGCTTGTCAATTATTTCAATTTTTCTCTCTGTTGGTGCTAGCCACAGTGCTAACAGAATAACTGAGTTGATTCAACTCTGTGCATCCACATGTCATGTTATTTTACATGATTACATCACTAATCAATTCATAACCCAATAATTCCAGTTCAGTTTATGTGATAACTATATATCTGATTTCATGAGACTTATAAGTCATCACAGCTTTATTAGCTTCATTTATTTTAAACCAGGATTAAGTCTTCAGTTTTAACTATTATTTGGCTATAATTTAATCATGATTGGCATCAGAACTGCTAGGTACACAGCACCACCTCGTGTTCAACCAGATGAGACCACCATCGATATCAGGCAAGCTATTTCTCGATATTTATTTCTGTTTAACTTAGCAGTTTGGCCATTTCATTGTATTATATATATTCAAGTGCATTAGAAGTTCAGGACATATCTAAGTCAAGACTTATCAATTTGCAGTGGTGATTGAACCATTACTGGAAATCCTATGGATTTGCGTGACCCAAGAATTCTTCTTTGTAGCGGTACAAATGTCGTCTTCTTGAAACAGAGTACGATGAATATGTGGTACCGATGCTAGTGGTGCTGCATTCTGCCTGCTCACGCACTTATTGTAAGCGATTCCTTTTCTTAATGTCCTTAATAAGATGAACTAATCGATGGATAGCTACTTTAGGACAATTAGTCCAGCCTCAAGCACTTCTGCGATCTTGTTTCGAATTGAAGAATAGTGCTTTTAGAAAAGAATATTTAATCTTTGGTTGGGCTAGCAACGGGTTGCGAACTTATTGATGTTTTATTGACAGCTCAGTTGAGAAAAGGATATTTAATCTTTGTCAAAGTTATGTTTTCCTTCTTTTCGGTTCTTACGCTCGATGTCTGAGATAGTTACTCCTTAATTACCATGAATTCACATTATTACTCCTTAATTACCTTTGGAACTTGAAGCTACATTCATTTTTATTATGTGATTGAAGCTAACTTGATTTTATGTCTGGTACGAATTTCTGTTACTTTCAGGGATTTTTATATTTTCTCGTATTTTTTTAAATTTAAAATCGTATTTTCGTCGGCCTAGGCCACGCCAGCTCTTATTTTCGTTGGCTCGCTTAGCCGAAGCTAACTTAATATTTTAAATGCCGCCCGGCCGCGAAAATGCGATTCCACGTCGAGCGCAGATTACGGCCATTATTTTTAAATCGACAAGGGTGACCAAGCGAAAATAATCAGATTTTAAATCGGCAACTGAAGAAAATAATTGTATTTTCGTCAATAGAATTTCGTCGTTGTATTTTTGTCGGCAAACCGAGCTGTTTTCGTCGGTTTTTCCCTTATTTTCGTCGGTTCTTGGCCGACGAAAATAATGCGGATTCCTGTAGTGGTCCCGACGGGACAGAATATCTGGTTTTGGGTTTTGCGAGTAGTTGGCAATGTCGGGGTAGATGAGGGTTTGCGTACTGCTTTGTGGGCATGATTCTGAGTGTGTGGTACCTATGTGCAGGTGGTGTGACTCTGCGAGTGCCCTCTTCATCTCGCCGATCCGTCGCTCGTGGTTGAGGCAAGTGTATTGGAATGGGTAGCGGATTGTGGGTTGTTTGATTGATTAAGATTGAAATCTGAATATATGATATGTTCACATGCCATGCTTTAATGTTTGCCATTGATATGATGAATATGTTTATTATGTGATGATGCCATGTGTTAATGTACAAGTTATCCATGATGATGCCATATGTTAATGTACATGTTATTCATGATGTTGGCATATTTGCGTACATGGCATGATACATGGCCCGGACGGTGAGAAAGTCATAAGTAGTCCGGGGAAGGTCGGTGAGAAAGTTATGACTATTCCGGAGAGCGAATGAGTAAGTCCTACATCGTGATTCCATCCACCGCAGTGTGGGGAAGCGAGGAGTAGGCACCCTCCATCTTCGGGATGGAAGGGGGGAGAGGGTGCACACCGACGGGTGTGTACTCAACCATACCGGTATGAGTTTCCAAGGAGATATGAGCATCGCATCGCATTGCATACATAATGATGATGATAATGATTTGTGAACATGGATGACATGATATACATGATGTGAGTTGTTGTAGCCATGTAATTGTTTATGTTTGTACCATTGCAATATACTTGTTGAGTGATGAACTCACGCTTGTGTTTATGTTGTTTATTTTTAGGTACCATGACACCGGCATATGGGAAGGGGAAATAGCTACACATCTTCACGTTGTCCAGCCACATTTACTATTGTTTAGTCAAGTTCATAATAAGTGCCATGAACTAGGTGTTTGGAATAATTTTTGTGTGCTTATGATCCTTATTTGCTTAGCCATAGTTTATGGAGTGGTTGGCTTTAGTATTATTGTCTTATGTTGATGCTATATTCGTTTATATTGCTGTTTTAGATGCCTTATGTTTTGCTATGAACTGCCTTGTTATTGCTATCGTTTCAATTCATGATAAAACAAAGGAGATGCTGCCGAAATTTCGGTTTTTAGCATGTGCGCCTTTGCTGTAATTTATGTTTAATTGTGGTATTTAGATGTTGTTTAGTCTAGGTTTGGTAGCATTCGGGCATATTAAATGCTAGGGTGCTACATATGGATCTTGAATACTCACCATGTGTCCGTACAGGGGGCACATGATAGGAGTTTCTTTTGTTAAAATGTTTAATAAAAGTATTACATAAACATAGTGCTTAGAAACTTTGCATGTTTTTGTTGTAGTTCAATGGCACCTCCTGCTGCACCTGGTTTTGCTTTGAGATCGGTTTTGGAAAGAGAAAAACTAAATGGAACAAATTTTGTTGATTGGTATCGCAACTTGAGAATTGTTCTCAAGCATGAAAAAAAGGAGTATGTTCTAGAGAATCCAATCCCTGATGAACCGGCTGAAAATGCTCCTCAAAATTTGAAGGTTGATTATGAAAAACATGTTAATGCCTCCGTGGAGGTTAGCTGTCTCATGCTTGTCACCATGGACTCTGAGTTGCGAAAGCAATATGATGACCAGGATGCCTACAATATGATTGTGGGCTTGAAGGGCATGTTTGGGAACCAAGTAAGGGCTGAGAGGTATGGTATCTCAAAGCTTCTGTTTGCTTGTAAGCTGGCTGAAGGCAGTCCGGTCAGCCCACATGTAATCAAGATGATTGGCTACATTGGGAAATTGGAAAAGCTTGAGCTTCCCCTTAGCATTGGTCTGGCTACAGACGTAATTCTCCAGTCTCTGCCTCAGAGCTTTGAGCCATTCATTATGAATTTTCATATGAATAGCATGGAGAAGAGCCTCACCGAGCTACATGGGATGCTCAAGGCTGCTGAAGAAAGCATTAAGAAGAAACCCAATCATGTGTAGATGGTTCAGAAGACAACTGCCTTCAAAAAGAGGAAAGCTAAGGCTTGGGGAAAGGGAAAAGGCAAGGGCAAGGCTCAAGATGAGATCACGAGCCTCAAAACTATGCTTCAGAAACTCAAAGTCGGCCCTCAACCCGAAACCCAGTGCTTCTATTGCAAGAAGTCAGGACATTGGAAACGGAACTGCTAGAAGTACCTGGCAGATAAAAAGAATGGGAGTGTGACTTCCACTTCAGGTATTAATGTTATAGAAATTAATCTTGCTACTTCTTATTCCAGCTCTTGGGTATATGATACCGGATCGGTTGCTCACATTTGCAATTCGATGCAGGGGCTAACAAAGAGTAGAGACTTGGCAAAAGGAGAAGTGGATATTCACGTGGGGAATAAAGCAAGAGTTGCTGGTCTTGCTGTTGGCACCTACCCACTGCATTTGCCTTCAGGATTAGTTTTAGAACTTAATAATTGTTATTTTGTTCCAGCTTTGAGTAGAAACATTATTTCATCTTCCTGTTTGGAACATGAAGGTTATGAATTCAGAATAAAGAACTTTGTTTGTTCAATATTTTTGAATGATATGTATTATGGTCGTTGTCCCATGGTGGATGGGTTATACGTCCTTGAACTCAAAAAAAACATGTCTATAACATTAATGTCAAAAGACCTCGACCAAATGATTTGAACCCTACCTTCTTATGGCATTTTCGCTTGGGTCACATAAATGAGAAGCGCATGAAGAAGCTCCAAGGTGATGGACTTCTCACCTCATTTGATTTTGATTCATTTGAAACATGTGAGTCTTGTTTACTTGGCAAGATGACAAAAACCCCTTTCACAGGTTTTAGTGAGAGGGCAAGTGAATTGTTGGCCCTAGTACATACAGATGTATGTGGACCAATGAGCTCGATTGCGAGAGGTGGGTTTCAGTACTTTGTAACTTTTACTGATTACTTTAGTAGATATGGATATATCTATTTAATGAGGCATAAGTCTGAAACCTTTGAAAGGTTCAAAGAGTTTCAAAACGAAGTACAAAATCAACTTGGCAAATCAATAAAACACTTACGATCAGATCGTGGTGGCGAATACTTGAGCCAAGAGTTTGGTGATCATCTAAAGCAATGTGGAATCGTTCCACAACTTACTCCGCCAGGAACGCCTCAATGGAATGGCGTATCCGAGCAGCGAATCGAACTTTCTTGGATATGGTTCGGTCAATGATGAGCCAAACAGATCTGCCATTATCCTTCTGGGGGTTCGCTCTAGAGACAGTTGCGTTCACATTAAATAGGGTCCCATCAAATTCCGTTGAGAAGACACCATGTGAGATATGGACTGGGAGAAGTCCCATGTTGTCATTTCTCAAGATATGGGGATGTGAGGCTTATGTAAAACATTTGCAATCAGATAAACTCGCACCTAAATCAGAAAAATGCTTCTTTGTGGGGTATCCTAAAGAAACAAAAGGATATTACTTTTACAAAAGAAACGAGAAGAAAGTTTTTGTTGCTCAAAATGGTGTCTTTTTGGAGAAAGTGTTTCTTTCAAAAGAAATCAGTGGGAGTGATGTGCATCTCGATGAAGTTCGAGAATCACATGAACATGTTCAAACTGCCACTGAACCATCACATGATGTACAAAATGATGTACAACCTGTGGAAGAGACACCAGCCCCACGTAGGTCGGGAAGGCCGCATCATGAACCTATAAGATATGGACATGACGTATTATTGTTGGACAATGATGAGCCCACGACTTATGAAGAAGCCCTGATGGACCCAAACTCCAAAAAATGGCTTGGAGCCATGAGATCCAAAATTCAATCCATGCATGACAATCAAGTTTGGAACTTGGTCGATCCTCCTGATGGTGTAAAAACCATAGAATGCAAATGGATTTTCAAGAAGAAGACAGACGTAGATGGAAATGTTCAGATCTATCAGGCACGGTTGGTGGCAAAGAGTTTCAAACAAGTTCAAGGAATTGACTATGATGAAACTTTCTCACCGGTAGCCATGCTCAAGTTTGTCCGGATCATTTTAGCAATTGCTGCATATTTCGATTATGAAATATGGCAGATGGACATCAAAACAGCTTTCCTTAATGGGAATCTATCTGAGGACGTATACATGATACAACCTGAGGGTTTTGTTGATCCTAAAAATGCTAAACAGATATGCAAGCTTCAGAGATCCATTTATGGGTTAAAGCAAGCATCTCGGAGTTGGAACATTCGTTTTGATGAAGTGGTCAAAGGATTTGGCTTTATCAAAAATGAAGAAAAGCCTTGTGTTTACAAGAAGGCTAGTGGGAGCGCACTTGTGTTTCTGATCTTGTATGTGGATGACATATTATTATCGGGAATGATATTCCTATGCTTGAAGACGTTAAGACTTCGTTGAAAAGGAGTTTCTCAATGAAGGACTTTGGAGAAGCATGTTATATCTTGGGCATAAAGATCTATAGAGATAGATCAAAAAGGTTGATTGGATTAAGCCAGGAAACGTACATTGACAAAGTATTGAAAAGGTTCCATATGCATGAATCTAAGAGAGGTTTCATGCCAATCTCACATGGCATCAGTCTAAGCAAGAATCAGTGTCCTTCGATAACTGATGAGCGAGACAGGATGAGCAAGATTCCATATGCTTCGGCTATTGGATCTATCATGTACGCCATGATCTGTACACGCCCAGATGTCTCATATGCTATAAGTGTCACAAGTAGATACCAAGCGGATCCCAGTGATGGTCATTGGATAGCCGTGAAAAACATCCTAAAGTACTTGAGAAGAACTAAGGGTATGTTCCTAGTCTTTGGAGGTGAGGACGAACTGGTTGTAAAAGGTTACACCGATGCAAGCTTCCAAACTGACAAAGATGATGTTCGATCACAATCCGGTTTTGTGTTTACACTAAATGGAGGAGCAGTAAGCTGGAAGAGTTCCAAGCAAAGCACGGTGGCTGATTCTACGACAGAAGCTGAGTACATTGCGGCTTCGGATACCGCAAAAGAAGCTATATGGATAAAGAAGTTTATCTCAGAGCTTGGTGTGGTCGCTAGTGCCTCTAGTCCAATGGACATCTATTGCGATAATAGTGATGCCATTGCACAAGCAAAAGAGCATAGATCACATCAGAAGTCCAAACATATACTCCGACGCTATCACCTTATTCGCGAGATTGTGGATAGAGGTGACGTGAAGATATGCAAAGTACATACGGAAGCCAATGTGGCTGATCCATTGACAAAGCCACTGCCACAGCCTAAGCATGAGGCGCACACGAGGTCTATTGGTATTAGATACTTAATTGATTGACTCAAGTGCAAGTGGGAGATTATTAGTGTTATGCCCTTGAGACAATCATATGGATGATTGTAACATGACTATGTTTATGAATAATAATATGATTATTGGTCCAATGAATGTATATCATTGTTTTGATCAACAAGTGTGTGACCTGTTTATGAAGCTCTTTACTTATTGATATAATTCGATAAATATCTCTGATCGGATATCATCGTATAGGACAACGATGAATAGATCAGCACATGTATTGTTCGATGATCAGGTTTCATAGATCATGGGATATGGAGATATCATCAATACATTGTGGACGCATGTTGAAGAGCATGGGTTAGATAGACCCACAATGAGACACTGCGAGAATGTTACATTCTTATGTGTCATCAGTGTATCTCATACATAGTAGATGTATGATCCTTAAACCTGAGATTGTCATATTCCCTACATGTATAATAGTTTACCTTGGGGTTACTAAACACTTTTTCCTAACTGGATAGTTATAAAGGTAGCTTTCATGTTTACTATGAAACATGCAGAGGGAAGTGAGCAGTCGAGATGGAATTTGCCACTCCAATATAACGGAGATATATGTCTAGGCCACTCGTGTGATATGATTAAGGAAGTGCATGGCCATGCCGTGATTGAGAAGTCAATCACAACTTATTAATATATCACGGATACGAGAGATGGATTGAACTGTCAAAGGATGACATGCTTCTCGCCTTGAGTTCGATCTTCATATAGTTTGGCAAAGGGATTATTACATCAGTACTTTAATCATATGCATTTGGGAGTTGGCATGCTCTGCAAGGAGCCGTTACCGACTATTAGATTAGAAAAGGGTTTTCCGAATCCATGTCCAAATGCGCATGAACCTACAGGGTCACACACTTAACAGGCTGGGACGCATCAATTCGGATTGGATCCGTAATTAATGGACCTCGTGGGCTTAGCGCGTAGATGAGCTCTGACTGCCTAGGGTTTCACCTCGTGGCTATATAAGGAGGGGAGGAGGCTGGACGCAGTACAGACTTTCGTGTGGTTTAGAGGTGTTTCATCAAAAACCCTAGCCACCTCCTCTCGTTGCCCCTATCGAGCGACCCGGTGCTTGCACACCGACGCACGGCGTTCCATCCCCGAACGTGTGGACTGCTGTGGTGACGCTGCTGCTACTGCGGCATGGAGAGGATGATCTGTAGCGAGGACGATCCGTGGCATGGACGATCCGCAGCGAGGATGATCCGTGGCGAGGACGATCCACGGCGACGATCCGCAGCGAGGACGATCCACGCCGAGAACGATCCACTGCAACAACGTGCGAAGGATTCCGCAACTGCGCGTCTAGTGGTAATAGATCTATGATCTCCTTCTTGCGAGTAGCTTTTCTGGTTTGCGGTAGAAATTTTAATTTGTGCTAGAGTAGCATACCGCATTCCCCAATAGTAACGACTCCTACCTCTAGAGTGGAGTTCAACATTCAACATTAACAAAGCAAGTGATCTCATAACATTTTCGAGCTCAAGCCCAAAGGCAAACTTCAGTTCAAGTTGTTACTACGTGAAGTGTCAGATAACCAAGCGTGCTCATATCCGAGAGCACGGCAATTCGAATCGCTTATTTAACCCTGCAGGGAAACATTGACCGCACGACACGTGCCACAAAGAACCTCGTGTCAACCATCCTCCCATCCATACCAATCCATTGGGGACATATTCATGCGGCCTGAGCACCTAGCACCCCCTCGAGTGGTCCAAGCCCGGCTTGGCCCACGAGAGTCGGCCTAAGCCTCGCCCTCGACCACGCCCAACCGCATGAGGTGTATGCCCCATCGAACGGCATGCGATGAAAGAAAAGCTTTATCGTCCCATTCTGGCATGCGATCAACAAAGTGGTGCTCGGTCACAGGCAATCATCGGATCGGTCCTTAACTGACACAGGCGAGACTACCACACTTGGGTCTCCACACCCAAGTGATCCAACTCTCTCGCCCGGTCCCATTTCATATTCCATTTCTACTCATAACTATAACCACTGCCATAGCAACCCAATGTTTGTAAAGAGGAACAATCTCAAGCGATGGATCCATCCATCACTTGGCCCATACCCGACTTCTAAGCAAAACTAAGCATGGACGCAATATATTTACCCATATACTAGCTCCAAGGAGGTGTTAAGCAAGTTCCAATGGATGTAAGTGCAGCAAATAGGTTCTACTTTCAATCCCACAACTTAACTCCTAATGCATAACTTAACATCCAATAAGCAATTGATTCACGAAAATAGAATTATAACTAGGGTTGAATATGCTTAGGTGCTTGCCTTGTGCTTCTGCTTGCGTATCGACGACAAGTTGCTCGTCGGCAAACCCCTCAACCACGGTCACGTCAGTCACCGCGGCCTCGTTCTCTACACGAGTACAATGCATAATCAAGATGCATGCGATGCAATGCGAAAGAAGAGGAAATACAAATGCAAATCCCCACCACAAAACAACTCAACCGGCGAATACTGCGCGAACCGCAGATCAGCCAACCCGGATAGTCCGGGTTTAATATCCGGACAGTCCGGATCATCCGGACAATTCATCCGAACACTCCGGACGACCTAGGACATGGAAATCGACGAGCGACATTGGAGTGCTCCCAAGCCCTACTACTTTGCGAAGGCCCGATCTACGACTTTCCTACACTCGGCAAGGCCGGGGAAGCTCCGAGCTAGCCCCAATACTTGGAAAAGACGCTCACATCTATGAACCCCACCAAAACTTACCCCAATACTTGGAATGGCATCACCACTACCCGATCTACAACCCTAACACCCAGCCTTGTCAAAACCATCCCAAAATCCAACCACCCACCAAAACCCTAACATTCCCAACATTGGCCCCCAAAACCCCGATCTACTTAACCTACCCTCCAAAAGCTCCGAGAACCCAAGAACTAAGGACCCAACTCCAAGATGAGACCTTACCTTCAAGGAGGAGAGAGGAGACGGAGGGGAAATCACGTCGGGGAAGGAGGACACCGGCTTGGGAAGGATCTTGAGGACACCGGAGTGGAGGAGTCGCCGGGGAGGAGCACGGGAGGACGCCGGCCGGTGGGGAGTCGCTGGAGACGAGGTTGGGGTGGAGAAGACACACGGGAGAGGTGGGGCGCAACGAGTGTGAGGTCAGGTGAGTGAAGAGCCACGAAATGGGATTTTTATACCCAAGTCTCGCAAGGTCCAGATACTCCGGACGTTTAACACGGAGACTCCGGGTTGGGGTCTTCGGTAGGATTAACCCGGACACTCCGGATAATTAGTCCGGATACTCCGGGTTGAGGTGTTCGGGCTAGCTAATCCGGATACTCCGGACTTTTAATCCGGACATTCCGGGTTATATCCAGACACTCCAGATGTTTAATCCGGATACTCCGGATTTCCCAGAATTTTTTGAAAGTGGGGCCTTGACAGGCAGCACCCCTCGGGGAACATAGATCGCATCTATGAAAACGCTATGGAAATTCAATCAGATTGATCTCATCAAGCCAATTCTGAGCCAACAGAATGCCTTAGTTTCCATAGGATCGATCTTCATTGATCCACCGTGCGAGGTCCCTTTGAGAGGGCAGCGACCACACCGATCTCGATCTGTTGGCTCGATCTCTTCGACGCTTGCTACTACCCCAATGGTGTTACCAGCTGGTAGGGGTAATGCATGGCACAAATCTAAAACGAGCACGAACTAATCTTTTTGATCATGTAGAGCTACCAACTCATACCTCATAATTCCTCGATACCGACTGATCCAATCAACCCATGATAAACACAACAGCACATCGACATGTGCACGTGATCCAGATCCTAAACTACACATGATCTGCTCTGATACCACTGTTGGGGGATCCGGGTAGGCTGCGCTAGCAACAATTCCAAAATTCTACTACGAACACCCAGAATCACATGCAAGTAGAGGATCATGAGTCATTACCCTTGACGCGCCGATGCAGCGGAAGAAGATTCGTGCGCATAGAGGAAGTAGTTGTTCACATCCTGATCTCCATATACTGGTTCCCGGACAGCGCCGACTAGTTTTGAATCAGCGCCGACTAGTTTTCGATCTGCGCCGAGTGGTTCCCGATCTGCTCGGGGTCGATGGTGGAAGGTCATCAGAGATCTACACCGAGTGGTTCTAATCCGTGTCACGCACTGTTCCTGGCCTCGCCTTTTATAGACACGCTAGTGGGCCGAAGCCTGCTAGGTTTCCATCTCCAACATGGATCTCATCCACGCACAAAACCCATTAAACTATTCCAACTCGTTAAGTGTGTGACCCGTTAGGTTCAGTGCAAGTCGGACATGAATATGGAAACTCGTTTCAAATTCAATGATCAACAGCAACACCTAGCAGTACGTATTGATCCCCGAATGCACAGAATCATTATTTGGTAGAACCTTGATACACTCAAATACCGATCCCTTTGCCTCACGATACCAGTCAAGCTCAAGGCGAGATGCGCGCCACCCTTGTTTATAGCTTGACCATTTCACTCGATAGTGTGATGGATACAAACCATGACTAACTCCTTAGTCATATTAGCATGACCGTGTGCTTTTCCTATCCATCCACACGAGGGGCCCAGAGGTATCTCTCCTGTTATCTAGGAGGGGAAACTCCCATTGTGACACTACGGAATGTCGAGACAATATAAAATGTGAAATTGGAGAGTAAAACTTTACGGTTTGAGGTTAATTCGTGTTTTGGGCCTTCCGGGGGAAGTTTTGGGCTTGGGGGAGCCTCGTGGGCTTGGGGGAACCTCTTGGGCCAGAGGTGGGAGGCCTAAGGCCCAAGTGGGGGAGGATTAGGGCAGCACCCTTGCATAATCTTCAAAGCTCTTCTAGGTTGCATTTTATCAAAAAAACTACCTTCTTGATGCCTATATTGCCAAAAGGGGGAGAAATTGTAGAAAAGACATCTTAGATGGTTAAAAAAAATGCTTTTCTCATGATCTTGTTGAACTTTTGTCCTTGCTTTTGGATCATGAGCAGAGTTGAGCTTTCTGAGAGATTTCTTGGTTTTTTAGAGCTTTTGTCGAAAAACTGTTCTATCATGTGTTGAGCTTTGAAAATCGTTTCATCTACTTGGTCATGAACTTGCTTTCTCTTTCTAATGGACCAAGTATGATTTTTTGGCAATCAAATTGCTTTCTTTCTTTAATTTCAAACTCAAATTATACCTTTTGTGTGATTTGTCAATATACTCATCGAGGGGGAGATTGAAGGACCATGTGGAGGTCCATCCTTGTTTGTGATGAGTATTTGACATGTTTTGAGCTTGGGTTGCTCAGGTTTGAGTTTGATTTGATTTGGATTTGAAATGGATTTTAAATTGAAGGCATTTTGTTTTGTGCCGGACCAAGGGAACCAAAAAACAGTAAGTTTCTCATTTGCGCCGGACTAAGGTTAAATATGACATGTTTGTGCGAGACCACATTTCGCAACTGCGCTGGACCATTTATTCAGTCCGTCGTGAACGTGATTTTGAGTGCCGGACCAAAGGAATAAAAAACAAAGAGTTTCCCATTTGCGCCGGACCAAAGTTAGAAATGACATGTTTCATTTGCGCCGGACCAATTGTTTGGCCGTCGTAAATGACGTCAGACCAATTATTCGGTCCGTCATGAATGGTGATTTCTAGGGTTTGGTCTCCATGTATGCCGGACCGATTTTATTTAGTCCGTCGTGAACGTGAATTTGTGGCTTTAGCGCTGGACCATGTTTTTCAATTAACCGAGAGTTCGACATGGACGCCGGACCAAATGTTTGGTCCGTCGTGAGTGACGCTGGACAAAAGTTTCGGTCCGACGTGAACGGCAAATTCCAAAGTTATGTTCCAATGTACGCCAGACCAAATGTTTAGTCCATCATGAGTGATGCCGGACCAAAAAGTTGGACAGCCGTAGAAGTTGTGTGCTCTGTTGAGTTTTGACGAAAAACTGCAAATTATTCTTCACGATCTTTGACGAAAAATTGCATATTATTCTTGAGCAATGCTATGTGATGTGTTTTCCTTTTCTGTGATGGATGTAGGACTCTGTTTGGTGGTCATGGTGAGGCGAAGGGAGGTCGGAACTAGGCAAGTGTTGTCGGAGGTTCTAGATGGCCAGAGATCACCAGAAGATGATCGGAAATGGAATCAATGCAGTACAAAGGGACAACGAGACAAAGTGTCTGCTAATCTTGAGGCTTTTTAGGTCTAGTAGACCAAATAATTGTTGGTCTTTAGAGCTAAAGTAGTGGTCAAGTTAGCATGTGAGAGGGTTGTTGGACTGATCACTTAAAGGGACTTTGGGAAAGCATGTGTAAGACAGGATCAGTGCAACCCATGTGTGTAGAAGTGTGGGATTAAATCTTGACCCTTGGAAGTTAGCTTAGGATTGAAGTAAGACATCCAAGGGTGGGAATTGATCCTAAACACTATAAATAGAGGGGTAGGGGTAGCCTCTCTAGGTGCGGTTTTGAAAGAAGTTTTTGGTGCTCCTTTGAGCTTTGCCCACATGAAGTGAGGCTTTGTAAAAACTTCCAAAGAAAAGAAATACAAAAAACATTTTCTCCACTCCGAATTTAAATTTCACATTTACATTATCTATTTACATTACGCAATTTAAATTCAGTCTTTACATTACGTAATTTAATTCAGTCTTTACATTCTCGCAATTTAAATTCCGCAAGTTGGATTTGCATCCCCTCCTTCTACTTGCTTTTGGTATTTTATTGCAAAGGATGATGGATTGATTGGATGAGTCTTCACTTAGATCACATCGCAATCCTTGTAATGTCCCAAAAATTTCTTTTAATCTATTTAGTGTGTTTCTAGGCTTTTTTGTAATTTTCCAAAATTTACTTGGAACCCTCACGAGTAATTCGGATTCAAGTTTATTAAACTAGTCACGTTAAATAAAGATCATGCATTTTCAAATAAGCATAAAATCTAAAATTGTGTTTATAATTAAGATAATTGGTAGACGAGAGTGTTCTCCTCAAATATTTTCGAAAAACATGTTTTATAACGTAAGTCGATGATTTTACAAAAATCCGTATAGGTGTCTGATTCACTAAAAGAATTTTTACGAAAAATCTATACGTTGAAAAATCGCAAAACCAACTCTGTTAAGCTCCACTCAGTTCCTAGTATTTTAGAGGAATTTTTCATATTTTTAGAACATCCCTGTTATTTTTTTCCGCAACACATTGTGGAACGTATATGTGTGTATACGTATATGCTGGAGTAATTGGACGTGGGTATTGTTTCAGCCGTTCCGATTCCTTGAATGCATGAATTCTTTGCCATCCATTACTAGTCACCAGGAAGTCCTTATTCAAGTCGCACATGATTGCTTGACCTTCCATTTCCTTGCGTGGACGTTTCAGGTGCATGCATGCAGCTCACGTTCCCCATTTTGTTTAATGGTATGCATAGCCTTCCATTCCTGCCTAGTTTCCATACGTTATTAGCTAGCTTCTCTACGTTACTAGTTCCCACACGTTAATAGCCTCATTTCCATCAGACAATCACTCTTTCCATTTGCTTTCCTCCAGCCATTGCAAGTTACTTCCTCCATATTGCTTCAGTTCAGTGCGATGTCAATCTCATTCCGTTGCTTCATTCCATACTGCTTCACCTCATTACAAGTTGAACTCAATCCTTATTACTCATTCCGTTGACGACGCTGTCATAACTGCCGTCACCGTCACCGCCGTCATCGTCGCCGTCGTCATCTACGTTGGTCGTCGTCGCCGTAGTCGCCTTCGCTGTCGCCTTCTCGCCGCCGCCGTCTCGCCGCCGCCATCTACGTTGGTCGCCGTCGTTGCCGTCGCCTTCCCCTGCGCCGGACGGTATACCTGTTTTTCTTTTCCTTTGTATGCGCTCTATCACTACCGATCGGTTGGTCTCGTTGCATGTATATGTAGTACATACGTATGTATGTCTATTGGTACTAGATCGTATGCAAGTATACGAATATATAATAGATGTATGCGTTTACACGTATATTTGTTGGCGTAGCTGATCGCAACTCCTCTCTAGTCTACATGCATAAGTGCGCCGTCACCATAGCCGCCTGCGCACCGTAGTCACCGTCGCCACCGACTGATTCAAGCTGACTGCGTTGGTCGCCACCGTCGCTGCCTCCGGCCGACTGCGCTCGTTGTTCCGCTCTGGTCATCTGGCCGATCTCTGTTTCTTTTTCTCATGTAGCAAATGCCCAAACCGAACCCATATGCAACCAAGGAGTATACACAAATACAAGGGGGAATAGTGCCATGCAAAAATGTTACGTAATTCATTTTTCTCCAAATTGCGAATTTTGTCTTTTTCGCTAGAAATTCGTTCTAAGTCCGAATCGCCTACAACAATTTTGTTAATTAGTAGAAATTAATACCTTTCTATAATATTTTTTATGAAATTTTATAAATAAATTCGTACTGTTAAATTATTCGCGGAAAGTCTAAACTTACGAATTTTGCAGCTCTTAAACTGCATGTCCAAAAAATTCCGAAATAAGTTTTATAAACTTAGAAAATGCTAGATTAATTATCTGGAAATTTTCATGAAAGTACGAGCTAGTTTGGTTTGTACTATTTTCTGGATGTGTATTTAATTGGTTGTTTGCTACGCGTAGACGTTGAGCTGTGCGAGAGTGCAGAAGTTGAAGACCAAGCTCAAGCCCTAGATCAAGATCATCAGCTTTTTGGAGGCAAGTTGTACTTTGACCATGTTGCTCCTAAATTTTGAAATGTATTTTTATTTAAATTATGCATGCTATGTTGTTTAAAATGAATTTAGATTAATTTGGGTAAAATAGTTAATAAACCTAATTGTTAATTCCACCCTTGAAGATTAATATTTGTATGCCATGAATTCCTTGTCACCTTTAGTTTGGGTTAATTAGTTGGATGTACTATTATGCCAACACGGGAGGCTAGACCATGAATAGTTGCTTAGCCATGCTTACGTGGAAATGTGTTTCAAGTGGCAGAATAATATTGACTAATGATATATGGAATGAATTTTGGAAATGGTGTAATCTTGCCACGTGATGATGTGAAGTGTGTACCTTTGTGGTTCTACATGGTAATTGATATTATTGTTGGCATGTGTTACACAATATTCAAAATGGGGTGGGAAAAGATTTAGTCTGGGGCAAGTGGTTAGAGGCTTCATGCCAGGTGGGCCTTCGTGGCAACAGTCTTTGGGATAATAGCCTTCGAGGCAACATCCTTCGTGGCAACGGGATATGTGATGTGAGGGCTTTGTGCCAAAACTTGAGAGAAGGATGTCTTGCCCTGGATAGTTAAGGACTTCACCTTGCAAGCCTTTGAACTGGGCCTTTCGTACAACCACATGACTGGAGTGGGACGGTCTTAGTTTAGTAGGATTCTGAAATCTTACCTTTGATACCTTAGGGTGGCAGTTACGTCGGGGTAACTGTGTGGGGGAGCGTACCGGAGCTACGGCTTGGTACACTATCCAACGGTGATTGTCGGTCCTACACTTCGATCCTTCGTGGGGGGAGTGGTAGTGAAGGCAATACCGGAAAGGGTCATAGGTGGAGATCGAGGTTTCCAAAAAGCTTTGTTATGATCACTCATTTGTATACTCTTGTATGGCGATTCACGGCTGACGTGGTGAGTTGATTATATCTTGTGGGTAAAGTGTATAACCTATGCAGAGTGTGTCAAAACTATTCGAATAGCCGAGTCCAAGGTACAGGATATAGCTCAGGGATTACAGTCAAGGGATAGATTTTCCAAAACAAAATGTGGGAATGGGTGGCTGTATGCTAGAGTTAATTGCTAAAGTGATATAGGGCTTTGTGCCAAACTGTTTGGAAAGAGATTGATAACTTATTATCTAATATAGTTGTGAGGAGCCGCCCAGACCGTCCTCGGGTTATTTGAATGCTCGGTCGTAGTTATCGGATTTGTAGGCTAGCAACGGATCGCCGATGGCGCTCGCAATGCTAGCACCCAAGCCCAAATGAGACAACCGTGAGACCATTCGAATAGCTCGACAACAATCCCGGTATTCCCCCGGTATGCGACCCGAAGCTCGCCTAGGATCGCCCCGCATACCGGTTTCCAATGCCATATCAACTCAATTTGCATAAAGGGGGCAACGAACTCAAAACCCCACAACCGAACACGCAACGCGGAAGCACAACAAGACGACTAAAAACCAAAGCACAAAGACAAACCCGACAACCACACATGGCAAGAACTCACTACAACAAACTCTAACTTGCAAAACAAACTATAGTAAAAAGATCCTACCTAAACTCAGGATTTCTACAAAATTTCGGCATGATGCGTCTAGAAAATGAGGACATCCACCCAGCAGACAGAAAAGCAATTAACATAGCAATATAGTTGACATGGATATGAGCAACATACAAGCATGATAAGAGCACCAAAATACAACAAGGTTCAACAACAGAAGTAGCCAAGTATACAAGCCTAGACATGACATAGCTTAAGGCTATCTATACAACAAAATGAAAGCACAACCACCAAAGTAAACCAAAAGTAAGACATCTCCGGAAGTGACCTACCCCTGAACACTTCTGGGCGTGTGCAACATCGCAAGTAGCCTCTACTCGGTGCCCCGCCCGGTCACCGATAGGCAGTAAGGACAGAACTCGCAACCGTCGGTGTCCTCACCTGAAAACCACAAAGAAGAAGCATGAGTACAAAAGGTACTCGCAAGACTTACCCGTGGTCTATATATGACTGACTCGAAAGAATATGCATTTGGATGTAGCAAGGAGTAAGTTTAATGTAAAAAGTGCGGAAAAGCTTAACTTTGTTGCATAGTTACATTCCACTACTCAATTCACAAGTTTTATAGCATTTATGGACAGCACCTATTACTAGAGTGAAATCTGAAATTAAACATTTAAAGTAAAGCAAGTATCAACATGAACAAGTATAATCATCAACATACCAACTAGCATCAAGTTTAAGTTATTACTACGTTGAAATGTCGGATGATACAAGCGTGCTCATATCCGAGAGCGCGGCAATTCGAATCGCTTTCTCAACCCTGCAGGGGATCATCAATCGCACGACATGTGCCACAAGGAACCTCATGTCAACCCTCCTCCCATCCATACACATTCGTTGAGTCATCTTCATGCGGTTCGAGCACCTAGCACCCCCTCGAGCGGCCCAAGCCTCGCTTGGCCCTCGAGAGTCGGCCTAAGCCTCGCCCTCAACCACGTCCAACCGCATGAGGGCATGACCCATCGAATTAGTATGCGACGGAAGAATAGCTTACCGTACCATCATATCGGGCATGCGATCAACAAGGTGTGCTCAATCAACATGGCAAACAACGGATCGGTCCTTAACCGACACAGGCGAGACTACCACACTTGAGTCTCCACACCCAAGTGATCAAACTCTCTCGCCCGGTCTCAAATTCAACATTTCAATACCTACTCCTATCCATTGCAACCCAATAGTGTAAAGTAATTATACTCAAGTGATGGAACCATCCACCACTTGGCCCATACACGGTATCTAAGCAAACTAAGCATGGACACAATATATTTACCCATATACTAGCTCCAAAGGAGGTGTTCAACAAGTATGAAGGATTGTATGTGCAACAAATAGGATCTAGTACCATTCCCACAATTCAACTCCTAATGCATAACTTAAGCATCCAATAAGCAATTCATTCTCCAAAATACAAATATATATAAGGTTGAGTATGCTTAGGTGCTTGCCTTGAGCTTCTGCTGCGTTTTCAACCACAACTTGCCCCTCAACTTGCCCCTCGACCACGGCCACGTCAATCACCGCGGTTTCGTTCTCTACACGATAACAATGCATGAAATGAGATGCAAGCCGTGCATATGAGATGAAATGACAATTGAAGACTCATAAAAGCTTCAAAAATTTGCAATCATTCGTCAAACCAAAATGAAAGTGCAATTTAACACTACACACTAATAGACAACAATGTATTTGAAATGCCCAACACTACTCCAACCCAACTCTAGCCTTCTCTAAAGCAAACTCTGAATTTTCAGGATAGCATGAACTTCAAACAAGCATATCTCCTAATTTACTCAACCAAATTGAGTGATTCCAGTTTACAATTGAACATGAGGACAATACCTACTCATTCCTCTACCCCTAATTGACCAAAAATCAGTTTAGCTTGCCCAAAAACCGAAAAGAACAGCACTCTGTACAAAATGCACAAATCTGGACAGATTTCACCAAAATGACCATAACTTCTACAAGGTTTGATGAAATCGAGCGATTCCAATTTCTAATGAAACTTAAGAGGCATATCTACAATTTAGATTTGGCCAATTATCCATCCATTTCATGAACAACTCCCAGTTCGGCGAGGAACAGAGAGCAATGTTTAGCATCCACAATTTCAGAGTTTCACACAGCAGGGACTTCAAACATACATAACTTTTTAACCATTCAACCAAACTGAGATATCCCAGTTCCTAATGAAAGATAATAACCTTACCTACAATTACCACAACCCCTAATTTAACATCCATTAGTTTAACCTACTCAAAACTGAGCAAATCAGCAGCTCTGCCGAAATGCACAATTTCTGGACAGTCAGCACGAAAATCATCATAACTTTCTGTTGGATTAACAAAATCGATCGATTCTAGTTGGAAATGAAAGATAACTTGATTATCTACAATTACTTCTTCAGCCGGCCAGAGAGATGAAGCTTCTAATTGCTCAAAACCACGAATTACCGCAGCCCAAAAATCTGCTCGAAAATTTCAGAACAGCCCCAAACCCTAGAGTTGTGGTTTCCCTCCAAACATTTCCCAAATCCAATTCTAGGGCGCCCAAATCAGCAGGAGGAGACCCTCAAGAACCATATCTAGCCATGGGGAAACTCATCTTTGCCTTCCTCAAGGAGGAGCCATCGGGTGAAGGAGGAGGAGCATGGTTGGGGCTGCTGCAGGTGGAGGAGCTGATGGGGAGCTGCAATGGAGGATGGTGCCAACCTTGGAGCTGCTGATGGAGGCTCCCAAGTGTAGCAATGGAGGAGAGCTCCACCCCCTTCAAGAGGAGCTTGGCCAGGAGATTGGAAGTGCTGCACGATCTGGTGGAGAGGAGAAGGGAGTGGCTGGCTGCTTTGTGGAGATGGGGCTGTTTTGTGGCCCCAAGCCAACCCACATGTGAAACAAAAGACTAAAATTTGGCTAAGTCCCATAATTTCAGAACATGGATTCAGTTTTGACTCTATGATTTAAATTAGCATTTGATGTTGGATCGGCGAGAGGACTCAACCATTGTATAGAGGAAAGTTTCTAGTTTATAACCAACTAACATGCACACTCTAGACCATCATGGATCTCCAACCGTGAGGCTCTAAACTTTGATGAAAAACACGTTTGCAGTCTAAAAATTTTCTAGCTCTAAACTTTTGGTTAAGCTTGGGATATTCCTAATTGGCAGTTTAGATTATGCGCGGGAGTTAGAGATTGATCTCGAATGCGGCTAAGGATTGGTTTGTTCTAATGTTAGCCACATGAGTCCAGGTCGAATTCGGGGCCTTGACAAATCCTTCCCCCATAAAAGAATCTCGTCCCGAGATTCAAAATGAGAGCATATATGGATGGTATTTACATAGACAATGCAGCCACATGCAATTGACATGACTTTAATTGTGAAGGGATTTGTTATTAGCACTTACATGGTATGGAAGAATTCGGGATACTCGATCTTCAAACGATCTTCCCGCTCCCATGTGGCTTCATCTTCAGTGTGATTGCTCCACTGAATTTTATAGAATTTGAGAGTTCTCCGACGAGTCTTCCGTTCAGCCTCATCCAAAACTCGAATAGGATACTCTTGGTAAGACAGATCGGGCAGAACTTCAAGTTCATCCACCTCAAGAGGTTCGAAGGGAATACGGAGGCACTTCTTCAATTGCGATATATGGAAGACGTTGTGGACCATTGCTAGAGAGGGAGGAAGCTCCAACTGATATGCTACTTGACCGCGTCTGGCAAGGATCCGGAAAGGTCCTATGTATCGAGGTGCCAACTTTCCCTTAACTCCGAAACGAGTGGTACCCCGGAGGGGAGATACCTTCAGATAGACATAATCACCAATGCTGAAAGAGATAGGTCTCCTACGACGATCAGCATAGCTCTTCTGCCGTGATTGTGCTACCCTCAAATTTTCTTGAATGGTCTTCACCTTCTCTTCTGCCTTCATGACCAATTCGGGTCCAAAGAAGGAACGTTCTCCACTCTCAGACCAGTTCAGGGGTGTTCGACAGCTACGACCATAGAGTGCTTCGAAAGCAGACATTTTGATGCTGGTTTGGTAGCTGTTGTTGTAAGCAAACTCAGCATATGGAAGACATTCATTCCATTTCTTCCCATAAGATAGAACACAAGCCCTCAACATATCCTCAAGGATTTGATTGACCCTCTCGGTTTGGCCGCCTATTTGTGGATGATATGCTGAGCTGTGAAGTAGCTTGGTGCCCAATGCCTCATGCAAACTTCTCCAGAATCGAGAGACAAACTGAGAGCCTCGATCTGAAACTATCCGCTTTGGTACTCCATGAAGACATACAATCCGAGAGATGTACAACTCCGCATACCTCTTGGCTTGATAGGTGGTGCGAACGGCTAGGAAATGTGTGGACTTCGTCAACCGGTCGACTATAACCCATATCGAGTCATAACCCGAAGAAGTCGTTGGCAGGTTGGTGATGAAATCCATGCCAACCTCTTCCCACTTCCAACTTGGAATGGGCAGCGGCTGAAGAGTGCCAGCTGCCTTGAGATGTTCGGCCTTCACCCTTTTGCAAACATCACATTCGGACACATAGCGAGCAATCTCCCGCTTCATGCGAGTCCACCAAAACCGTTGCTTCATGTCTTTATACATTTTGTTGCTGCCCGGATGGATTGTGAGTAAAGAGTTGTGTGCTTCATCGAGAATCTTTCTTCTCAATTCTTGGTCTTTAGGGACGACTAGGCGCTCGCCGAACCATAAAGTTCCACGGTCATCAAGATGGAAGCTAGTAGCTTGGCCGGAATTCAATTTGCCACAAATTCGGGCAACGCCCTTGTCCCTCTTTTGAGCCTCTCTAATCTGGTCCAGTAGCATAGAATTCAACTCTAGATTAGCCAAGAAACCTTCTTCAACCATCTCTATGCTGAGTTTCTGTAATTCTGCACAAAGAGTGGCACTTCGGGGTGAAAGAGTGAGACAATTGCATCGGGCCTTGCGACTCAATGCGTCAGCCACCACATTGGCTTTTCCCGGGTGGTAATGCACTTCCAAATTGTAGTCTTTGATCAATTCAAGCCACCTTCTTTGCCTCATATTCAAATCTGCCTGAGTGAAGATGTACTTGAGACTCTTGTGATCGGTATAGATGTTGCACTTGTTCCCAAGAAGATAGTGGTGCCAAATTTTCAAAGCATGGACCACCGCAGCAAGCTCTAAATCATGAGTTGGGTAGTGCTCTTCGTGGCGTTTCAATTGCCGAGATGCATAGGCAACAACCCGGCTTTCTTGCATAAGCACACAGCCAAGGCCGATACCTGATGCATCGCAATAAACATCGAAAGGCTTGTGAATATCAGGTTGTGTGAGGACAGGAGCTGTAGTAAGGCGTTGTTTCAAGGTCTGAAATGCTTGCTCACAGCCCGCTGACCATTTGAATTCAGCGCCCTTCTTCAGTAGCTCGGTCATGGGTTTGGCAATCTTTGAGAAGTCTTGAATGAATCGGCGATAATAGCCTGCAAACCCAAGAAAACTACGGATCTCTGTGACAGTTTTGGGCTGTTCCCACTTGAGAACATCTTATACTTTACTTGGATCGGCAGCAACACCTTGCTCGGAGAGGACATGTCCCAAGAAAGATACCTCCTTCAGCCAAAACTCGCACTTGTTGAATTTGGCATAGAGGCGATGTTCCCGGAGTCTCTCAAGAATGATGCGAAGATGCTTTGCATGCTCTTCTTCATTTTCTGAGTAGATGAGGATATCATCAATGAAGATGACCACAAAGGAGTCAAGTTCTTCCATGAAGATGGAATTCATAAGGTACATGAAGTATGCCGGTGCATTCGTCAATCCGAACGACATGACGGTATACTCATATAAGCCATAACGAGTGGAGAATGCTGTCTTTGGGATATCTTCTGCTCGAATCTTAATCTGATGATACCCGAGCCTCAATTCAATCTTGGAGAACACCCGTGCACCAGCAAGCTGATCAAAGAGGATGTCGATCCGAGGAAGAGGGTACTTGTTCTTGATGGTGACTGCGTTCAAGGGACGATAGTCCACACAGAGACGAAGAGAACCATCCTTCTTGGTCACGAAGAGAGCCGAGCAGCCCCAAGGTGAGGAGTTCGGGCAAATGAATCCCTTGTCCATCAGTTCCTTCAATTGATTCTTCAATTCGGCCAATTCATTTGGCAGCATTCGATACGGCCGCTTGGAAACTGGAGCAGTCCCGGGCTGAAGCTCAACTACGAACTCAATATCCCGATCAGGCGGCATCCCCGGCAATTCCGCTGGGAACACATCCGGGTATTCAGAAACCACGGGAATGGACTCTAACTCCCCAATTTCAGCACCATTCAAGGAGCAAATAGTGGCCTTGCCATCATCGAGAAGTAGAGTTAACCAGTCGCCCTTCGGTCCCTTGAGCGAGATGGAGCGATGAGAACAATACAGAATGGCCTGCTGCCGTGTTAGCCAATTCATGGCCAAGATAACATCCATCCCACGAAGATCAAGGAGTAGCAAGTTGACAAGGAATGGAACCCCTTGGATTAGCATAGATGCATCTTGAACTACTTGATTAGCAACAATTTTTGAACCCGGTGCTTCAATGAGGAAGGAGGTGTTGCTGCAACTCACTCTCATTTGATGATGCATAGCAAAATCCTTGCGAATAAAAGAATGAGAAGCCCCTGAATCAAACAAAACCCTAACAGCATGCCCATCAATGCATAACATACCCGTCAACACATGGTCACCCTCTGGAATCGCCTCGGCGTTGTTGTAGTTAACTCGGCCACGCTTCGGCACCTGAGGTGCCTTCCCGTGAGGACGTGGAGGCAATGCGGTGGTGCCTTGAGGCCTTGGAGCATCAGAGTTGTTGCCCCACTTTGGAAAAGGACAATCCCTGATGAAGTGTCCCGCGCGACCACAATTGTAGCACGGGCCTGGACTTGAATTCGACCCCACTCTCACTCCCGGCTGTGGCTGTGGGGGCCGGAGAGCAACAACAGGAGGCCAGACCATCCCAGCCTTGAGGGGAGGCGCAGGAGCCGGTGCCCTAGGTGGAGGAAGGAGGACAGCTCGAGCACGCTGCGAACTACCGCCTGCTGAAAACTGTGCAACCCGCTTCCTCTTCTTTTCTTCCTGGTGGTTCTTCATTTTGTGCTCCACTGTGATCACCCGAATCACCAAAGCATTGAAATCGGGGAAGTCGCACACGGAGAGCTTGTTTTGCATCTTGGCTGACAGCCCATTCATGAAGCGATCTTGCTTCTTCTGATCAGTGTTCACCTCTTCAGGTGCATACTGGGCCAAATAGTTGAACTCGCGAGAGTAGTCCATCACAGACTTGTTCAACTGCCTGAGGGAGAGGAACTCCTGCCTCTTGATGTCCATGAGCCCCTTCGGGATATGATATGCCCGAAAAGCCTCACGAAACTCAGCCCATGACACCTGGTGACCGGCAGGCTGCATGGCAAGGAAATTGGCCCACCAAGCACCAGTAGGACCCTGAAGTTGTTGAGCAGCAAAGAGTTCCTTCTCATGGTCTTCGCAGCGAATGAGAGCAAACTTCTGCTCAATTGTGCGCAACCAATCATCGGCCTCAAGTGGCTCGCTGGCGCGTGAGAAGGTGGGTGGCTGTGTATGCAAGAAATCCAGATAACCATTGGGGCGGTCTCGCCCATCACGACCACCTCGAGGAGCTTGATTCTGAACAAGCATCTCAAGAATTCGGTTGGTTGCCTGCTGATTTTGCTAAGACCTCAGCAGCACATCCAAGAGGTTGGGTGGAGGAGGCGGATCGCCATCGTGGGGCTGTGATCGCCCCGCACCATCATCACCTCCCATACCACCGCGGGTCCTCATTCTGTCGTCAACCAAAGTCAGACGACAAGAGTTAGACTCCACAAGGAAGGGATAGGTTCTTAGACTTGGCGAAAAAAAAGTTCAAATCAAAACATGATCTAGACGGTAGCACAATACAAAGGAATTTTACAAATCCAACATACATGAAAGCATAGATCAAGATGCAAAATGACATAGCAAGACATATGCGTGCATGGTATGACATGGATCTTATATGTATGGCATGAAATGCACGATTCCAACGTGATCGTTTCTCCCACACTCACCATTCAACCTACACAACTCGAATTATAGACATAGGGCGGGTAATATAGCGTTAATTACTACTAGAAGGCTAAGTAAACCACAATCAATCACCTAAGTGGTTGTCAAGTTTAGAGTTCATCATTATGCACCTTGCTCTGATACCAGCCTTGTGAGGAGCCGCCCAGACCGTCCTCGGGAGAAGGAGGAGGAGCATGGTTGGGGCTGCTGCAGGTGGAGGAGCTGATGGGGGAGCTGCAATGGAGGATGGTGCCAACCTTGGAGCTGCTGATGGAGGCTCCCAAGTGCAGCAATGGAGGAGAGCTCCACCCCCTTCAAGAGGAGCTTGGCCAGGAGATTGGAAGTGCTGCACGATCTGGTGGAGGAGAAGGGAGTGGCTGGCTGCTTTGTGGAGGTGGGGCTGTTTTATGGCCCCAAGCCAACCCACATGTGAAACAAAAGACTAAAATTTGGCTAAGTCCCACAATTTCAGAACATGGATTCAATTTTGACTCTATGATTTAAATTAGCATTTGATGTTGGATCGGCGAGAGGACTCAACCATTGTATAGAGGAAAGTTTCTAGTTTATAACCAACTAACATGCACACTTTAGACCTTCATGGATCTCCAACCGTGAGGCTCTAAACTTTGATGAAAAACACGTTTGCTGTCTAAAAATTTTCTAGCTCTAAACTTTTGGTTAAGCTTGGGATATTCCTAATTGGCAGTTTAGGTTATGCGCGGGAGTTAGAGATTGATCTCGAATGCGGCTAAGGATTGGTTTGTTCTAATGTTAGCCACATGAGTCCAGCTCGAATTCGGGGCCTTGACAATGGTTTCACTGCTTTTGAATCTATTAAGATTATTTGGTAAAATCAAAATGCTGCTTGATGCAAAATAACCACTTAAGCCATTCCTTTGGAAGAAGCCATGCATATAGTAATAGAACTGCAACTCTGTGCATGACTTGTTGAGTATGTTGTATACTCATCCTTGCTTTCAACACAATCATTAGTTGAGGAGAAGACTTCAGCTTCAAAGGACAAGTTCCGCGAGGAGGCAGTTATCTAGGAGTTGAACCTTATGAGTTGCCTGTGGCATATTGATGGGGGTCACCGACGTTCTTTGTTCCGCTGCTGACTGTTCTTTTGCTATAGTAAGCCCTACGTGGCTGAATTTTGTAAGGTGACCTTAAGGTCTTGTAACTAGTTTATTTAATGTCCAAAGTACTTTATTATTAATTCCGCTGTGTATGATTGTGGTACTTCATCCCTGTTATTATTGTGTGCGCTAGCATGATCATAGACTAGTGCAGAATACATAGAGGGTCCGGATTTACAAATTCGGGTCCCGACAATCCTCTAGGCAATCCTTGTTTCGAGTTTTGCGAGAAACCAATCTTTTATGCCTTCATTGATGAATCCAAGTTCATCTTGATCTTCAAAATCCCTCGAGCAAGCCTAAATCACAGATTTGCCTTGTTGCTTGTTCTTGGTGGATTTCCTTCAAAAGTGGTTAAAGGTCGGAACCTTGGCATCAATCATTGATCGAATTTTTTTAAAAAAAAGTTAATAACATGGTTTGCACTATTTTCCATTTGGTTGGGATTTGACGGTCAGCCTTTTATCAGGACAATAATACTATTATAATTTTAAAAAATTCCTCAAGCATGATCATAATTTAAAATTTTTATCAGAATATTCGTGATATGTCGGGATCATACAAAAAAAAATTCTTTTTCTGAACTATTTTTCATTCAGTTGAAATTTACCGAGATTTCAACAATTTCAGACGAAATTTTGGTTTTTTGATGAAATTTCGGAAATCCCAATCTAAAAAATTATGAATTTAATTTTCTCTTTTTAAATTTTATCTAAATTTTGTTCAAAATAATAAGATTTTATCAAAATTTTAAATTTCAAAAGGTAAACGAATGTGAACCCTTGCTCGTAGCCACATTGCCCCGTTCCTCTCTCCTTCCAAATCCTCGTCTCCTTCCCTGATTGAAATCCCCGTCCATTTGACTTGTTTACCCTAAAAGTATATCTTTCTATGAAAATGTGTCTTTTCACGAACCAATATGCATATGTTTCACAATCTGTTAGTTCAACTATTTTCACACTACAAGATAACATGGATTTTCCGGCGTTTAATCTAAACGCCCCTAATAAGGCTAAAGCCGGCGTTTTCTATCATTCGAGGCATTTAATTCCCCGGCATTTATAAATGCCGGGTTAGAGTCTATCACGGCGCTTATAAATGCCAGGGAATTCCACTCTATACCGGCGTTTATAAATGCCGGGTTAGAATCTTCCACGGCGTTTATAAACGCCGGGGAATTCCACTCTATACCGGCGTTTATAAACGCCGGGTTACAGTCTTCCACGGCGCTTAGAAACGCCGGAAATTCCACTCTATACCGGCGTTTATAAACGCCGGGTTACAGTCTTCCACGGCGCTTATAAACGCCGGGGAATTCCACTCTATACCGGCGTTTATAAACGCCGGGTTACAGTCTTCCACGGTGCTTATAAACGCCGGGGAATTCCACTCTATACCGGCGTTTATAAACGCCGGGTTAGAGTCTTCCACGGTGCTTATAAACACCGGTATAGAGTGGAATTCCCCGGCGTTTATAAGCGCCGTGGTAGACTCTACCACGGCGTTTATAAACGTGAATACCACACCGGGGAATTTGAAAGAATTGAAATTAAATAATATTATATTTGAAATAATTGAAACTAATATTCCATTTGCAATAATTTCTGTTCAAATATTTCATTTTCGATGATATTTTGTCTAAAATTTCAAATTATCTTTCCAATTAGCCTAAGAACGCCCCAATTGGAGGTACGAGTCAAAAGTTATGTCTATTTTAAGAAATATGCTCGGATTTCGTATTTGCAAACTAGAATTGGTGCCCAAAAGAATATAATTGGAGATCTTATCGTATGATGATTTTGCTAATTACCTCAATAATTTGCTAATTTGAAATAATTGAAAATCGGTGTTCGGGTGTTTAACGGGGTTAAGGGGAGGAGGGACGCATTATATATCAGATGTGATCATACCACCACTAAAGTACTAGATCTTATAAAAACTCTGAAGTTAAGCGTGCTTGGACAAGAGTAGTAATAAGATGGGTGACCTCCTGGGAAGTCATTGTGCACCTCTGATTTTAAATGCCACGAATAGAGGGATCCCCGGCGCTTGTAAACGCCATAAATAGAGAGAACCCCGGCACTTATAAAGTGCCATGATAGAGGAAACCCCGGCACTTATAAACGCCGGGTTATAGAGGCTTCCACGGCACTTATAAACGCCGGGTTAGAGTCTTCCACGGCACTTATAAACGCCGGGTTAGAGTCTTCCACGGCACTTATAAACGTCGTGGATAATTAAGCACCGCCAATTACTTTTCCTGACGCCATTTTTCTTGACGCCATGTAAACGCCATCTAAAATCTTTTTAAGGCATTTATAAGGTTTTAAAGGCATTTATAGGCGCCATTAGAAGCCCGACGTGTTGTAGTGTCAACTTTCGAATTCGTTGGAGGCCGCATATCTAATCCAAATATGTCATATATCTGCGAACGGCAAGCATAAAAAATATGATGTGGAGTGGAGCTCTCCTAGAGCTTCTTTTGTAGTTAGCTTTTTACGTACCTTTTTTTTCACATGTAGCTTTAGGTATTGATAAGATATGGAAATGATATTCACATTACAATCCTAATGCCAAATACTAAAATTTCTGGATTTATGTCGCAAGTATGGGACACAAAGTCAGCTGAAAAACAGTTGCATTTGGGTGAACCTGACCAGGATACGTACGGTGCTGCATCGTCTCAGGAAGGACTCGAGCTAGACCACGACACATTCGCTTGTAGGACGCAAAATTCATGCCTAGCCCAGCCCAAACTCCACTCAAACAAAATGTCCTCATCTCTAATCTACGTGCAACGGGGGCATTACTTATTTCTGTATTTCCTAACATAATCTATCTGATATAGCTGAAATGGGTCATTATGGAGCCTCCGCTCCATGATTTGAAATGAGCAAATTCAAGCTAAATTTGGTATATTTTTCTGAAAATTCTAGTTTTAGAGTATATATCTATGCATAACAATTCAAATAAAATACATACCTTTTAAAAGATATACTCGAATTCAAAGATTTTGAATGAATTTAGATTGCATACTTTGCTAATTTATATATATAATCACCATATATATACCTACAACCAAACTGGCATCAAAAAAAGGAAATTCTAGTTTGAATTTAGTTCAAACTCGTTTGAACTAGTTAGTAAATTGATTAAATTCAAAACATTTTTGCATGTAATATATAGAGAAAATAATCGTTATATATATATGTGTGTGTGTGTGTGAAAATGATTCTATACCCTGGGAGTACGTACTCTCACTACCAATATACCGCTTAAATGATGTTGTTATACCTCTTTATCTTTTTCAGTATACTCTAATACTGATTATAAGATACGTCAAAGTGAGTTCTATGTAAAATTTCGTCAAAGTCTATCCTTTATAGTATAATTTGTTTATATACTCTTTTACTTATGCAAAAGGGTATATAGTAATATAAAATAAAGGGTTTCGATAAATGCTTTCAATAATGTTGCATTGTAGTATCTTAGAATTATTATTGGAGTATACTGAAAGTGATAAAGGAGTACGGCATACTGAAGATAGGAGTATGTACTCCTAGAAGTACGGAAAAAGCTTCATATATATATATATATTGCAAGCACAAGATAGACATGTTCCTATTTTATGGATCACTTTCGCTGCGTCTTCCTTTTGCTCGTCGGTCAGAGACAAAGAAGGCAAGGTAGCAAATAGACCTGGGAGTTGGGCCGGGCCAGGTCGGCACGGAAAGGCGAATGGGCCGAGCCGGGAGACGTTTTACAGAGCCCGGCCCGACCTGAAAGTACTGCAGGCCGGAGTCGGGCCAGGCCGGCCCGGGCCCGGCCCTAAACCAACTACAAGCGCTCGGAATCATTTTTGTGCTATCTTTTGTACTCGTGCTTCGTTTTTTGGTTTCTTTTAATGTTTGGAATGACAAGATATTTGATATAGTGATATTAAGTAACCATTTCTGTCAATTGCATGTGTGCTCACATAAAATGATCAGCTCCTGTCATAGCCATGGGCCGCTCGGGCCGGACCGACTCAAACCCGGCACATGTAGTTGGGCCGGGCCGGGCCGCCCGATGGGCCTCATTTCTAAGCCCGGCCCGGCCTGTCGGGTCTTGGGCCCCTCGAGAAAAGCCCGGCCCATGTCCAGCTCTAGTAGCAAAGAAGACATTACGAACCCATGATAGCTTGTTGGCGTACAACTACAAGACAGGCAACAATCCTTATAAAAAAAAGGGAGATACTTATCCATGCCTAGTGGCTCGAAGCCCAAGGTCTTCTGCATGCTCAATGCAACGCTGCGGAGAAGAGTAAATGGCCGAACAAAAGCTTTACATGGAGCTGCTTGCCACTGATCGACACCTGCTTGGAACTGTATGCCTGGACAGCTCGCCATAAATTTTGATCGAGGGCTGCATGCTTTGACGTGCACGATCTCTGGTCGTCGTCTCGGCCGGCCGTCCGCGGCCTGTATTGCGGGCGTATATACTGAAAGATCGGAATAGTGACCAGCGTGCGTATATATCGAAAAAACCTAGTAAAATTTACAAAGAATCAACCGTGATAAAATTTACTCTTAAAACTCGGTACACACCTTCTTATAAATATCAGGAACCTATTTCAACAATCAATCACGAAGATTGATATCAAAGTTCTAACTTTTTTCGAATCAAAGGAGAAGTGCACCAAGAGAAAAGGAAAACCAAAAATCTATGATGTTGACTTGCTAGTAGAATTTAAATGATTAAGATGATCTTGAATAACTTTTCACTTGTCATAGCAAGCTAGAATACAAGAGGAAAACCGAACCAACACGTTCTACAAGAAATATTTCATTCCAAACAAAAAGATCGAATTTTTATAAAGGATAAGACAAAGATTACTTAAATGATGAGGATATGATCTAAAAAAAATTCATCCATCAATCATTTATCATCGGCACAAGAAGCACAAACAAGTAGAAAGAAGGGATGCAAATCTAACTTGCGAGAATGTAATTGTAAGAATTTAAATTGCAAAATGTAATTACTGAATTTAAATTGTGGAATGTAATTACTAAATTTAAATTGCGGAATTTAAGTCATAATGTAAATACGGAATTTAAATTCAGAAGTGAAAAAAATAAATTTTTATTTCTTTGGATAAGATTTACAAAACCTTACTACAAGGTAGGCAAAAGCTCAAACGAGCACCAAAATCTTCAAAAGAGAGACATTCCTCTCTATTTCTCTTTATAGCCTTCATAAATCATCCTACACCCTTGGATGAGTTACTTTAATCCTAAGCAACCCATCCGAAGGCTAGAATTGATTTAAATACTAGGAGCAATATCCACCCTTGGATGACTTTCTTGCACCTCAAGAAACTTTATCAAGGGTTGATATTCACTCACTCACACATAGGCTAACACGAAACACACTAACAAACGGGTTTTATCTACTTAGCTAACTTGACTACTACATCATTCTCTAAACCGTAATCCAACGGTTATCTTTGATCCGAGCAGCTCTAAGATAGCATCTGTAGGGACCCGTCCCCGGGATTCCATTGATTCACTCGGTAGTATCGCATAGACCAAGTAAATCAAGGGAGTCTCGAGCGGCCCGCATATATGCCCGTGTTGGTCCCAGGAAAGTTCAACAACACGCGCGACAATGCATAACAGTTCGTATCACAACACATAGAAAATTAACGGAAGCATAAGCATATTTACATACAAAAGCAGGACTGCTGTCTAAAACAATATATTTAAAGTTATTACATAAACTAGCAGTGGAAACATAACATAGAAAACAAAAGAGTCCAGCGTAGTGTGCCATGGACCCTCAGGCAACTAACTGGAAGTAAGAACGTGCCCCTAAGCATTAGCATCATCGAAATATGCCCGGTGAAAGTCTCCAGGCAGTGCCTCATCCTCACATGCAGTAAGTGGACAATCCGCTTGAGTACAAAGAGTGTACTCGCTGTAACACCCCGGCATTTAATATGCCCGAATGCTACCAAACATAAGCTAAACAACAACTAAATATCACATTTAAACATAAATTCCAGCAAAGGTACATATGCTAAAAACCGATATTTCGGCAGCATCTCCTTTGTTTTTCCATGAATTAACACAATATCAATATCATGGCAAGATATATCATAGCACACGACATCTAAAACATCAACATAAATGGATGTATCATCAAACTACGCCAATAATACCACGCTCAACCACTTCATAAACTATAACGAAGCAAATAAGGGATCACAAGCATGCTAGATTAAACCATACATTAACTTTATGGCACAACTCTTAAAATCATGTCTCCAAGTGATTAATCATAGACTATGATGGTGGAGCTACGTGTAGAAGTGTAGCTAAACCCCTTTTTCCCGCATGCCGATCTCAAAGTACCTAAAAACAACATAAAACACAAGCGTGAGTTCGAAACTCAGCAAGCATATTGTAATGGACAACAATAACAATATCATAGAAAATAACATCTCACATCATGTATATCATCTCAATCATGAACACTTTAACAAAATCATCATCATTGTGTATGCAATGCAATGCAATGCTCATATCTCCTTGGAAACTCATACCGGTATGGTTGAGTACACACCCGTCGGTGTGCACCCTTTTCCCCCCTTCCATCTCGAAGATGGAGGGTGCCTACTCATCGCTTCCATTCACCACGTGGATGGAATCACGATGTAGGTCTTACTCAATGGCGTTCCGGACTAGTCATAACTTTCTCACCGACCTTGCCGGACTAGTTATGACTTTCTCACCGCCCTCGCCCTATCTCATGTCATGCATGCAACTATGCCAATTATCATATTTCACATGTACATAAACATATGGCATCTCATCATGACAAATATCAACACATGGCATCGAATCATGATAATCATACTCAATATATCATTGGAAAATAGCAAGCATGGCAAGTGATCATAGCAAGTATTCAATCTTTCATCTAATCTCCACAAGCAACCTACAATTCCGCTATTCATTACAACACACTTGCCTCAACCGTGGGCGACGGGATTGTGGGAAGTAGAGGGCACCCCCGGGGTCACACCACCTGCACAACGGCATCACATACTCTCAATAATGCCCACAAAACAGTACACAAATCCCCATCTCACCCGACATTGCCCGCTACTCGCAAAACCTAAAATAGAGGTTCTGTCCCGGCGGGACAGCAGCCTTGCAAAGGCCATAACTTGAGTTCTGGGACTCCAAATCGATTAAACGAGTACACCATCGCAAAGCTTAGGAAATTTCCTACCTTTTTCTAGTTATATGGAAAGACTGATTCGGATTCTAAAATTGTTTAATCTACAGATTACTACGATCTGTTCTAATTGCGTCACAGATTTTAACACGCTCGGTAAAACGGCCATAACTTTCAAACGACTGATCGGATTTTAACGTGCTTTATGTCCACGGAAAGGTCATTAAATTATCTACAACTTATTCTAAGTCCGTACAGACAGATTCCGATTCTAAATCGACGAAAACTCGAACCCTAGGCCGACTGCTCAATCTGCCCGAAAACAGAAACGTGGCAACGTCTAGATCTAACCCAAAGAACTCCAACCCAGCACCACCAATTGATCTAAAAACTTCATAAACACCCTAAGAACAGTACCTAGATCAAACCCAAGGATCCCCATCATCATACCTTTGCCCAACGAACGAATCTCCAATAGATCTCCTCGCGGATCGCTCCTCGCTCCACGCTCCTCGCTCCTCGCTCCTCGCTCCAACGGATGGATCCACAAGGTGCAGAGGTGTGGAGACCACCCTAGGGCAGCAAGGGGGTGGAGGAGAGGTGGTGGAGAGGTGGGGCAATGGAGGAGAGCAAGGGGGAGGCGCAAGGCTCAAAGGGAAGGGGCGGCTAGGGCTTGGCAAGTGGGGGGAGGTGAGGGGGGTGCACCAAGGCCTCAAGGGGCGCAAAGGCAGTAGGGTGGACGCCCCAAAGGGGGAGGGAAACCCCTTTTTACCAGCCCCCACACCCAATTCTAGTCCGTTATGGAGACCTAATCCATCCCACCAAAGCCCACCAAGGCCCAAAACTCCCCCGGGAAGGCCCAAAACCCCGAAAACGGCCCGGAAAAGCTATTAACCTCCATAACCTATAGTTTTAACCTTAATTCCACATCTCATAATGTTATTAACCATATCATGCACGTTAAATAAGGTTACAACACTCCGTGGCGACATAACACTTCAACCGGCCCAAAAACGCGAGAAAACCCTAAGCCGAAAGGTTTTATTCTCTAGTTTCACCTTCTATAACGTCACACCAAACCATAGTGTCACATTCTTCCCCCTTCAACGAGGATTAGGCCTCGAATCCGAAGGGCCAAAAAAAAGCGACAACAAAGTCCCCAAGGGACAAAGGGCTTCTCTGCGGCACAAAACATTCGCTGCTTGACTAGACAGGAAACAAGCGACAAGCGAGTTCCCAAAACCAACACTTAAAGAAAAAGTGTTGATCTAGCTCAACTAAGGGCAACCGCTCACAGTTCAACTTTCAATTCAAATCCCAAACAGAATCTGCATTTCAACCTCGAAGGGCTTCAACAACCCAAAACACTCGAATCCTCACGACAAACACCTCACCCTTCTATCACAACCTACCTGACTACACACTGCAATAAACTCAACATGACAAAGTCAAAGGAAGTCACAATTCCTTTAACGACCTCTCTTCATTCCCGAAAGTTTCCATCGAGGGGAATAACTCATTAAGGCACACTAGCCATTCCGATAGACGATCATACTAACATTTTATTCCATCCTTTCCCAGGCAAGACTCAAACCCAAAAACAACTAGTGAAGACAACTGCTCACGGCAGGGCAATTATCACCGATCTACCGTCAACTTCACTTCCACCCATCGCTACTCTTAGTAAAGGTTAAACCCATACATCATCAACCTCCATCACAAACCACCCTTATACCACTAAGGTTCGACACCTAGCCCAAGCTAGGATCGAAAAGCTTACCAAACCACAATTGGTTCCTTTCTTAAGAGGGTCTCGCCCTCACACAAAAACACTTAGCTATCAAGCCAAAGTGTACACACAACAACTCAAACCCAAAGCGTTAACAACCATTTTGGAAAGAATTCGGCAACATCCAAGCCAAAACACAAAGGAAGCATAAATCCCTTACATCACAACCAACATACCAGAAATTGTTCATTGCTTCTTTTCATACTAGAAAGCAAGGGAAATCTCGTTTCATGACATAAATGCACACTCTTCAGGAGCACTCCGGATTAGTCATATCTCCATATATGACTTTCTCACCGACCTGGCTCAACGACTCTTTTATCATTTAACATGTAAAAACGATGTCATGTTTACTTTTCACCATTCCCTCATCATGTAACCACACTACCGAATAGTCATTCACATGATGACTTTTGCCTCGGTATCATATGAATAAATCTCGAATAACATCGAGAGTTGCGCTAATTCATATAAACTATGACGGCAACTTCGTTAATCAACAAAACACCACATCGTGTGAAAACCCATCTTCGATTTAACACTAGCTTTGCAATACCTCGCAAAATCAAACTCAACCCTTTGGAACAGAACATCGACTCCAAAATCAAACATCTGCAGACACACGCGCCATAAATTTTTATCAAAAGAGAGGGAAACTCAATCCAAAAAGAAAACTCTTCACTAACCAAATTCACTTATGAAACATTCATAAAAATCCAGACTTGTAAAACACCCGCACACGGACACATTTTCCAAATGACTCAACTCTAGTCAAATAGAGTTACACATCAAGGGCTTAACTCAAAAGTTTCCAACACAACCCTTTATGACCATCTGCTTCCTTTTAAAATTAATTCCAAAGATAAATCGGTCTGACGAAAGGGCGCGATCCACTCAAAAACTTTTGGATGTAAACTCAAACTCACAACACGAACTAAACAAATTCGCCAAAACCAAAGGTCGACACCAACCACTACGAGTTTTGGGAAACTCTGAAACTCAACATAAGGAACACCTCAACCGAAAGCATTCAACCGAGATGGCAAACAACCAAACCAGTTTCAAAGGTTTTTAGACAACATTTCAGCATGAAAGGAACTATCTCTAGTACTCCACTCGCTTTCCATTAAAGACTTCAATAATCACTATTTACTATCTGAGGAGCCCCAACACAATTCAACCGAAAGTTTCACAACAAATTCTTCCTCTAGTTACCATTCCCAACATTTTTTAATAAGGGTTTATGATGCTTATCAAAAAGGCACCCAACCAAGACTATAATGACATGATCCCCACGGCACACCGAATCATAATACATCTTATTCTAAATTTGAAACATAGTACTTCCACAAATCTTTCAGCAAGATCAACCTATAAATTTCATACCACCTATATATTCACGTCTCGACAACCGAACCTTATTCAGTTAAACAACGACTTCAACATGTAAATATTATCTCTACAAGACAAAGTTCATAACTAGGATTCCAAGGCATACATTCATTAAGGATGAAATTGTACATCATGTTAATTATCCAAAGCTCACTCCATCGCAACATGTTAAAATTTTCCTCTATTTTAACCATGGTTTTCCAACGAATAATCTAAACAGTTACCACAACTACTTAGTCATCAATAACAACAAATGGGCATAATCATCAACCAACAACATTACTTTTAGCTACCCTATACATAGGTGATAACAAAATTACCACCACACAACATACCCCCACTATTTAAAATAGACTAAATACTAGCATTAACACTACCATTAACAACATCATTAAAAATAAGTCTTATGTCTTCTCCATTGATATCAATACTAGCATTGTAGCGACACAACTGCATACTTCCAATGATACTAGTAGTTTGCAACAACATAAATAGTAACTCTAATCAACATCCAAATTAAAGTCACTAGTCAACACGATTAAATTTCTCTATTAATCCATTAGATTAGAACATCTTTAACAACCAGCAAAGTTTCTTTTACAATAACAGCAGTCTACATCATCTTAATGTTTTCACTATGCATCAAAGTTTAAACTTTTAACATTAACAAGGATCATAAGCACTTTTAAAGCAAGGCAACAGATTCTAAGCATGTACATTAACACATTTAATCATTCTCGCTAAGAGTAAATCGCAACACTAGTAGTCTATTTATTCTCAAGCTAGAGATATTAATCACATTGAATTGATTCAACTCAAAATTTAACTTAGCAACACATCAATCCATAAACCACATTGTTACCTACTACATAACATGCTAAACATCAATTCTTACTAGGGACAAACGATTTGAGTCAAAAGACTACTTTGTTTACAAGATTTTAGTTTTAAAACTCATCCTAAGTTCATAAGGAAAATTTGACTCTCAAAATTGCGATGAGACAAACACAAACTTGGTCATGCAAAGGAATTCTCCAAAACCCATATCAATCTCCATGACTCCCACTGGAGGGAACCAACCGATCAAATAAACCTTTGCAAATAAAACCTTAGCACCAAACCCCAATCTTTCACGATACAAGAAGGGTTTTCAAAGATGATTTCTTAAACCAAGTAAAATAACGAAATCAAACACCACGTACTACTACAAAGCCACATAACTTCAGCCCCGACAAAGTGCGGCACAACTCCATAATAACTCCTTTAACCTCGAGAGAAAGACAAACACATGGATAAATTGAATGCTTGTTCCCCATAATGCAATCAACAGGCATCAAAACTGGAAAGGCGCCCAAAAGAAGCGCAACACTAGTCTCCTCTTCTTCGTCTTCAACCAAGGAAGAGAAAACCACACACCGCATACGGAACGATCCGCGAAAACCCAACACTTTTCATTTGATTCAAATCTACTAAAGCCAAGAAAAGCAAAGAACACCGACCGTCAGAACGGCAAAGAACATACGAAGGAAACCACCATTAACTCTTCTATTTGACTCCAGTCAACTACCCGATCAACGACAGAAAGGATAAGCACTCTTCTCCTACATGGGTCAATAGTTCTTCGGTGGTGGCGCTAACCGGCCACACCGTCAAACCTCACCCTTACTATGAAATAAGAAAGGTGGTCGAAACCCTTCGGCACCAAAACCCCACTTTTACCACCACAACAGGAATAATTCAATCATTTATCTCATAGACATAGCAACGTACTATATCAAATATAGCATTTAGCAACAAGGCTTAAATACAACATTTAAGCGTAAACAACGATACCCATACCCTTCCTACTGTGCATCCATGTGTGTCAAATTTTAGATTAGTTATACCACTTTTGCAAGTTTTAATGTTGTTATCCTATAACAAAATTTTAGTTAGGACCTAAGCCATGTTTCTAAGTTATTCCACATCATATTTTAGTTTTTCCCTATAGCATGACACTAAAAATTCACATTCCAAGGACCTACTGACCAGCTCGATACCAATCAGTAACACCAGGCATTTAATATGCCCGAATGCTACCAAACATAAGCTAAACAACAACTAAATATCACATTTAAACATAAATTCCAACAAAGGTACATATGCTAAAAACCGATATTTCGGCAGCATCTCCTTTGTTTTTCCATGAATTAACACAATATCAATATCATGGCAAGATATATCATAGCACACGACATCTAAAACATCAACATAAATGGATGTATCATCAAACTACGCCAATAATACCACGCTCAGCCACTTCATAAACTATAACGAAGCAAATAAGGGATCACAAGCATGCTAGATTAAACCATACATTAACTTTATGGCACAACTCTTAAAATCATGTCTCCAAGTGATTAATCATAGACTATGATGGTGGAGCTACGTGTAGAAGTGTAGCTAAACCCCTTTTTCCCGCATGCCGATCTCAAAGTACCTAAAAACAACATAAAACACAAGCGTGAGTTCGAAACTCAGCAAGCATATTGTAATAGACAACAATAACAATATCATAGAAAATAACATCTCACATCATGTATATCATCTCAATCATGAACACTTTAACAAAATCATCATCATTGTGTATGCAATGCAATGCAATGCTCATATCTCCTTGGAAACTCATACCGGTATGGTTGATTACACACCCGTCGGTGTGCACCCTTTTCCCCCCTTCCATCCCGAAGATGGAGGGTGCCTACTCATTGCTTCCATTCACCACGTGGATGGAATCACGATGTAGGTCTTACTCAATGGCGTTCCGGACTAGTCATAACTTTCTCACCGACCTTGCCGGACTAGTTATGACTTTCTCACCGCCCTCACCCTATCTCATGTCATGCATGCAACTATGCCAATTATCATATTTCACATGTACATAAACATATGGCATCTCATCATGACAAATATCAACACATGGCATCGAATCATGATAATCATACTCAATATATCATTGGAAAACAGCAAGCATGGCAAGTGATCATAGCAAGTATTCAATCTTTCATCTAATCTCCACAAGCAACCTACAATTCCGCTATTCATTACAACACACTTGCCTCAACCGTGGGCGACGGGATTGTGGGAAGTAGAGGGCACCCCCGGGGTCACACCACCTGCACAACGGCATCACATACTCTCAATAATGCCCACAAAACAGTACACAAATCCCCATCTCACCCGACATTGCCCGCTACTCGCAAAACCTAAAACAGAGGTTCTGTCCCGGCGGGACAGCAGCCTTGCAAAGGCCATAACTTGAGTTCTGGGACTCCAAATCGATTAAACGAGTACACCATCGCGAAGCTTAGGAAATTTCCTACCTTTTTCTAGTTACACGGAAAGACTGATTCGGACTCTAAAATTGTTTAATCTACAGATTACTACGATCTGTTCTAATTGCTTCACAGATTTTAACACGCTCGGTAAAACGGCCATAACTTTCAAACGGCTGATCGGATTTTAACGTACTTTATGTCCACAGAAAGATAATTAAATTATCTACAACTTCTTCTAAGTCCGTACGGACATATTCGGATTCTAAATCGACGAAAACTCGAACCCTAGCCCGACTGCTCAATCTGCCCGAAAACAGAAACGTGGCAACGTCTAGATCTAACCCAGAGAACTCCAACCCAGCACCACCAATTGATCTAAAAACTTCATAAACACCCTAAGAACAGTACCTAGATCAAACCCAAGGATCCCCATGATCATACCTTTGCCCAACGAACGAATCTCCAATAGATCTCCTCGCGGATCGCTCCTCGCTCCACGCTCCTCGCTCCTCGCTCCTCGCTCCTCGCTCCAACGGATGGATCCACAAGGTGCAGAGGTGTGGAGACCACCCTAGGGCAGCAAGGGGGTGGAGGAGAGGTGGTGGAGAGGTGGGGCAATGGAGGAGAGCATGGGGGAGGCGCAAGGCTCAAAGGGAAGGGGCGGCTAGGGCTTGGCAAGTGGGGGGAGGTGAGGGGGGCGCACCAAGGCCTCAAGGGGCGCAAAGGCAGCAGGGTGGACGCCCCAAAGGGGCAGGGAAACCCCTTTTACCAGCCCCCACACCCAATTCTAGTCCGTTACGGAGACCTAATCCATCCCACCAAAGCCCACCAAGGCCCAAAACTCCCCCGGGAAGGCCCAAAACCCCGAAAATGGCCCGGAAACGGCCCGAAAAAGCTATTAACCTCCATAACCTATAGTTTTAACCTTAATTCCACATCTCATAATGTTATTAACCATATCATGCACGTTAAATAAGGTTACGACACTCCGTGGCGACATAACACTTCAACCGGCCCAAAAACGCGAGAAAACCCTAAGCCGAAAGGTTTTATTCTCTAGTTTCACCTTCTATAACGTCACACCAAACCATAGTGTCACACTCGCACAATAGTATAAGTTGCATGCTGAGTTCTAACTACCTGTGGTTGCTTCATCATAAGAAAGGCACAAGGTTAATTCCAGCGTAAAGCAATATTTGGGATAAAAACATAGACACATATAGATTAAAACTGCTATTTGACAAACATTTACAAAGTCTAATACATAGTATAACAACATCATAAACATCCTCATCTCATGCCTTCAAGCATTCTCCGAACCATTAGTCCAACGCTCATGTTCGCTTACACCCACGGATACTCCAATATCCGTGAATCTCCCTCCACGAGTACTCCAATACTCGCGAAGTCCTCCTCACGAGTACTCCAATACTCATGAGACTTGGTTTCCCAAACCATCCATTCTTATCCGGTGCTTAACACTCACCCAGTGGCTGACAACTTAAGTGATCGTCCTTAACCATGGACGCAGCTATTCGAATAGTTTATACTCTGCAGAGATACGACTTTACCCACACGACACGCCACACTCGTAAGCCAAGTTATAATCACAATTCCTTTCATGTGCCGGCCGAGGTGAACGTGACAAACCCATTTTCCAATATGCATGGTAGTGTATTTAAACCACCCGGGAGACTGTGACCCTTGATCCCGCGTGTTCAGTGGTCCGTGTGTGTGGATCAAGGAGTACACCTATTATTGAACATCCCTAACTCCACAAAGTTTGCGGGATTTCGAAGGATATTCTCAACACTCCATAAAGTTCGAGGAAATCCCGTGGACATTCCTTGACACTCTCCAAAGCTCAAGGAATTCCGAGTGCACGTGGTTTAAATGCCCTAGTCATACACAAGTACTTGGCTAAGCTGGTCCCATAAACGGCGTGTGGTTCGCACGATAGTTACTCAAAGAGACGTCACCAGAATTCAATCCTTAGGGTCCTTAGCCAACATTGCTACATAGAAACCACAATTTAAGCCATCATCATCATAATCATCTTTGATCATCGCGACCGATGAACTAAGTCCATCTATCGCGGTTTCTAACAAGGTTCTAAGCATGGCTAAGCAAATCATACGAACCCATATATAATAATTAAACCAATCACCTAGGGCGACAATGGAATACGAAGGAACAGGGTAAAAGGATAACATGTCAATGGGGTAATAGCTAAGCATTCTACCCCGAATATACTTGTAATTGAAAGTAAACATTCAATTGATGAAATAACTTCAACATAATTTGCAATTAATAGGATCAAGTATGTTCAAGGAGTAAAGTAGTGCCATGCTGCTCGCCCTTGATGTCGTAGGCGTAGTCGTACTCCGGTTGTCTTCCGAAGTGTCGACACCTAACGAGAAATCCAATTCCAAAGGAACACCAATCAAGAAACAAACAATAAACAACCTGAGAACATGCACAATCATGCATGAAATGCATCATGGTTATATTCCTAATTCTAGTATGCATATGAGAAGCAATTGATCCATTCATGTCCGGAGTATCCGGGTTCTAACCCGGAGTATCTGGGTTGATCCTCTCGGTACCCTATTGCTGACTAACCCGGAGTATCCGGGTTTACTATCCGGAGTATCCGGGTACACCGGACTATCCGAGTTAAATACCCGGAGTATCCGAGTTAGGTCTGTCTGTTACATTTTCTGGTTTCGCCCGACACATCCGGAGTGTCCGGACATGACCTGGAGTATCCGGGTTGGCACTCTCGGTTTCAATTTTTCCAACCTGTTCGGAGTGTCTGAATGAATTCCTGGACCCTCCGGACCGGGTTGCTCGGTCCCAGTTCACTCGTATGCACTGACGAATCCAGAGTATCTGGATAAAAACCCCGGAGTATCCGAGTTGACTACACTGTCCGAAAATAGGTATGGGTTTATGTGCTCCTACATTTCAAAAATGTGACCTAGGGTGGAACCTTACCACTTCTAGGGTGTCCTTGTACTTAGGCGATGTTCGATTCTTCGATGGAGCGAGGAATGGCGTTGAGGTTGTGATCTTCGTTGGTTCTCCCGGTATTGACTCCTTCTCCGTGCTTGAGGAAGGAATTCTTTCTCTTCTTAAGCTTGTAGTAGTGTCAACTTCTCCTCCTCAAGCTTGCAACACAACATGCACGATCCGATTCTCAACTTGGAGATGATTTTCATGGAGAGAAATGGGATGATCTCAATGCCACCAAAATTTCAGAAAAATGGAGGAGCAAAGAATGGATTGGAACTCACCCAATACTTGATGCATCAACAATCCATTTGGATGGAATTGAAGTTCTTGATCTTGTCTTCAACGTGGTGTGACATGCACAAGCTCAAACCAAATCCTTGGGTGGGTTTTGGAGGATCAAGGAGAAGAGTGTGGGAGAGAGTGAGAAGGTTCTTGCTCTCTCTCCTTGAGCAAAATTTTCAGGTTGGGAAGGGAGAAATGAGTGGGTAGGGAGGAGAAAAAGAGGTTGGAGGTATTTATACACTTGCCCACTTCATCACTTACATGTGGGGCTTGGTCCCACATGGCATGGAGAGGTAAGAGAGTGGGTATGGAGTAGGTAAGGTGAGAAAAAGTGAGGTGGGTGTGTGCAGAATTTTATCCTCTCACTTACTAGTGGGGTCCATATGTCATTGACTAAGGTAGAAATGAAGCATGGTTCAATAAGTAGCAGTTTCAAGTTTTAAGGACATTATAAATTCATACTTATCTAACTAAAATGATGCTAGCATTTATAAAGTCTTGATTGACTGTTAATCATGCCTCTAATATAAATGATACGAGCATGCCATGCACCATATGGCTAGTAATTAAATTTGGTGCTGTTACAAACCTACCCCCCTTAAAGAGAATCTCGATCTCGAGATTGATTCGCGTTGTTGAAGAGATGAGGGTACTCAGCTCGAAGGTGATCTTCACGCTCCCACGTAGCTTCATCGAGAGTGTGGTTGCTCCACTGAACCTTGAAGAATTGAGAGTGTGATTCCGAGTGACGCGCTCGCGTTCGTCAAGGATGCAAATAGGATATTCCTTGTAGGACAAATCGGGTTGCAACTTGAGAGTGTCCAACTCCGTGACTTTAATCGGAACACGAAGGCATTTCTTTAATTGAGAGACGTGGAAGACATTATGTACCTCGGAGAGGGAAGGTGGAAGTTCCAACTGATATGCCACAGCTCCTCGTCTTTCCAAGATTCGGAGAGGTCCGATGTAGCGAGGGGCTAGCTTTCCTTTCGCATGGAAACGATGAATACCTTTCCTTGGAGAAACTTTGAGATAGACATGATCATCCACCTTAAAGGTTAATGCACGACGACGGCGATCAGCATATCTCTTCTGACGAGACTATGCCGTCCGCAATCATTCTCAGATTATCCGGACTCGCTCTTCCGCTTCGGTGACCAAGTCCGAGCCAAAGATGGATCTTTCTCCAGATTCAGACCAATTGAGTGCAGTCCTACAAGATCTTCCATAAAGAGCTTCAAATGGCGATATTTGAAGACTAGCTTGATAGCTATTGTTGTAGGAAAACTTCGCGAATGGCAAGCACTTCTCCCAATCCTTGTCGTATGCAAGAGCACAAGCTCTAAGCATGTCCTCTAGGATTTGATTCACTCTCTCAGCTTGTCCATCAGTTTGGGGATGATAGGCGGTGCTGAACGAGAGTTGAGTTCCCATGGCTTCGTGAAGACATTGCCAAAAACGTGAGGTAAACTAGGTACCTCGATCTGAGACAATTATTTTGGGAACACCGTGAAGGGATACGATTCTATAGTGATACAGCTCTGCCAACTTGCTTACCATATCGGTAACCTTGACGGGAAGAAAATGAGCAGTCTTTGTCAACCGGTCAACGATTACCCAAATAGAGTCGAAACCTTTTTGCATCCTGGGCAATCCGGTGATGAAATCCATGCCAATCTCCTCCTATTTCCACGAGGGAATTGGTAGGGGTTGGAGTGTTCCGGCTGAATATAAATGGTCAGCCTTCACCCTTCGGCATACATCACACTCGGCAACATACCGGGCGGTTTCTCGCTTCATCCGGGTCCACCAAAGTTTCGGCTTAAGATCTTGGTACATCTTCGTACTCCCGGGATGAATAGAGAATGAGGAGTTATGAGCTTTATTGAGAATGGATCGCTTCAACTCGTTGCAATTCGGCACTACTAAACGGGTGCCAAACCATAAGACGCCTTGGGGGTCTTCAGTGAAGCAATTAGCTTTTCCTTCGCGACGTTGGCTCGGATAAGTGTTATTCCCTTGTCCTCCTTTTGGGCTGCTTTGATCTGATCCAAGAGGTCAAGTTTAATCTCAAGGGCAGCAAGGAATCCCTGATTGGCCACTTCTAATCCGAGTCTTCGGAACTCAGTGCACATCGCTTTTGATGCCGGCTCTGCTGAAATACAATTGCATTGTGATTTCCGGCTCAAGGCATCGACAATGACATTGGCCTTTCCGGGATGATAATGGATTCCCATATCGTAATCTTTGATCAATTCGAGCCACCTCCTTTGTCGCAAGTTCAAATCGGCTTGAGTGAAGATGTACTTCAGGCTGTTGTGATAAGTGTAGATTTCGCAACGATTACCGATGAGGTAATGTCGCCAAATTTTTAGAGCATGCACCACAGCTGCTAGCTCTAAGTCATGGGTTGGATAATTCATCTCATGTGGCCTCAATTGCCTGGATGCATATGCCACCACTCGGCCTCCTTGCATAAGTACACAACCGAGTCCGAGGCGTGATGCATCGCAATATATGTCAAAGGCCTTGTGAATATCTGGCAGTACTAAGACTGGTGCAGTAGTTAAGAGAACCTTCAGCAATTGGAAGCTCGCTTCACACTCTGCTGACCACGAAAACTTCTTCTCCTTCTTCAAAAGTTCGGTTAGTGGGTTTGCAATCTTGGAAAAGTTCTCCACGAACTGACGGTAGTAACCCGCAAGTTCGAGAAAACTTCGAACTTCTATGATGGTCTTGGGCTGTCCCCAATTAAGTACTGATTGCACTTTGCTCGGGTCAACTACAACTCCTCCTTTTGATAGCACTTGGCCTAGGAAGGTAACCTCCTTTAGCCAAAATTCACACTTGCTGAATTTTGCATAAAGTTGGTGTTCTCGCAGTTTCTCAAGGACTATTCGAAGGTGTACTTCATGTTCCTCTTCAGATTTGGAATAGACAAGAATGTCGTCAATGAAAATGACAACGAATTTGTCGAGGTACTCCACGAAAACTGAATTCATTAAACTCATGAAGTAGGCTGGTGCATTGGTTAAACCAAAAGACATGACGGTATACTCGTATAGGCCATAACGAGTAGAGAATGCTGTCTTCGAAATGTCTCCCTCTCTGATTTTGATTTGATGATAACCGGACCTCAAATCAATTTTGGAGAATATCCGGGCTCCGGTCATTTGATCGAACAAATCGTCAATCCGGGGAAGTGGATACTTGTTCTTGACCGTTACCTCATTCAACGGGCGGTAATCAACACACATCCGCAAACTGTGATCCTTCTTCTTCACAAACAGTATCGGGCATCCCCAAGGTGAGGAGCTCGATCGAATGAAGCCGTTCTCTTGCTGCTCCGTGAGTTGTTTCTTCAATTCTAGCAACTCATTTGGAGGCATCCGATATGGACCCTTAGATATCGAGGCTGTCCCGGGCAGAAATTCAATGACGAATTCAACCTCCCGGTCTGGCGGCATGCCCGGTAATTCTTCTGGATATATATCCGGGTAGTCACATACCACTGGTACATCACTAATCCCGAGAAATGGCTCATCCCTCAAGGCATAGAGATGAGTAGAATCAAAACTAGATGCAAGGTGAACTTGCTCGCCGCTTGCACTTGTGAGAGAGATGGATTTTTGTGCACATTCGATGCGCTCGTTGGTGGAGGTGTCATCTGGAGCATAACGAGCCAAGTAATTGAACTCGTGAAGATACTCCAAGACATATCTGCCACCTTGCTTCAATGTGAGGAATTCGCGCTTCTTGATGGCCATAACACCTGTGGGGACATGAGCCTTGCGGAAGGCTGCGCAAAACTCCGCCCACGTGATAACGTGATCAACAGGTTGCATGGCGGTGAAGCTGTCCCACCATGCGCACGCTGCTCCATCAAGCTGATGGGAAGCATAAAGGACATTCTCATGATCTGGATACTGAGCAATGGTAAGCTTGCGCTCAGTGGTCCGAAGCCAGTCATCTGCTTCGAGTGGATCCTCGGCATGGGAGAATAACGGTGGCTGCGTGCGAAGGAACTCACCGAGTCCTCCTACGGCATGATGCCCTCCCCCACCGGCACCTCGAACAGGGCCCGGGGCAACGGCGGTATTGCGAGCAATCTGCTGCAAGACCAAGGTCTGATCCTGCCGATTCTGCTCAATCATGGCAAGCACTTGAGCCATGGTAGGAGGTGGTGGAAGTTCCACCTCCGCACGAGGATGGTGTTGATTTTGACGGTGAGACGACTCCGGGTTGTCATGAGTAACCCCCTGAGCATGCTCCTTAGCTATCTGGGAGCACGAGGTGTGTGGCCTTGCCCCTTGCTGAGTTCGCAATCGAGTGGTAGCTCCTGCCATCCTGTTGCCAACCCCAAGTTAGCAACAAGAAACAAGAGAGCAACAACGACATGGAAATTGCAATTTCGGACAGCAAGATACACTCATAGCAATCGTAATGAATGCAACAAGAAAACACACAGCACAAACACAAAAAATCAAATTAAGGAAGTCCATAAACTCCAACAGCATCCATGAACAACAACAAGGTTCCGAGATGATACAGAAGGACATAGCCCAAATTACACAATAGAGTCTATTACATGACTTCAATTAAGATAGTTCTTCCCTACATAGGGGTTACGACTAATTCGACTAAGACAACTCAAATGTCCCTAAGGAAGCCTGGGGGAAATTCATCCAAAAGATGGTATTCCGGTGATCCCGTATCTTTAGGATCTAAAGATCTAGCGAGACGTTGAGGGGATCCCAAGTAGGCTGTAGGTGCTTCTGATAATCCTTGCACACGAAGACGCATCGCGCTTGCTGAGTTGATGCGTGCACGGCTAGGGTTGAAGTATTGGGCCTCCACCCCCGTCACGCGTGGGAATTGAAAAGGGCTTGGAGCAGCATTGTGGGGCGTAGTACAATTGGGTCCGTACACCACATTCCGCGGCACGAGGCCAGTCTGCAAAAATTGATGAAGGTACCCCTGGGCGGCGCGAAGACTAGCACGAGTCTCCCATAACTCGTGAACCACAACGATGAGCCTAGTCCAAAGTATCGACCAAGCTCGCCAACTGGCGGATAGAGCGGTCTTCTCCTAGTTCAACCTCCGCAATGTAGTTGTAGGTGCCCGCTGGTCCTCGCTGCGGGAAGTAAAGGAATGGAGGCTCAAGCAACTCCCGCAGATCGTGTCGAAGATGACACATGGCAACATATGCCACCTCTTGGATTGCCATCCCAATGGATGTCCCTTGTGCTTGGAAGCGATGGGGAATGGTCCCCGGCATCATTCGGGCAATGATGTGGACCGTGGTAGTGTAGGTATTTAGTCCTGGTCCCAAAGCCCGCCCATACACCGCGTACTCGCGTGCATAGGTGAAGCTGGCCCTCCAGAGCATGTCCCTGAGGAGGGAAGGAAAATCGTCCACATCCTCAGCACGGCTAACCATGACCAAAGGACCGTGGTTCATCTAGCATTTGGAAAGAGAAGATGAGTGAGAAAACAATTTTGCTATATCAAATGAACATAAAGATGAGGCATAGAACTAAGATGGATGAGAAACAAAAGAATGGCACAATGCTATCAGTTCAAAAATTATTTGATAAGCAAAATAGTTTTGACTCAAAACAAGTTCTAAGCCAGTCGACCATGCTACGTCCTAACCTGCAGTCAGTATAGAGCTCTGATACCAAGCCTGTGGGGACCCGTCCCCAGGATTCCATTGATTCAATCGGTAGTATCGCACAGCCCAAGTAAATCAAGGGACTCTCGAGCGGCCCGCATATATGCCCGTGTTGGTCCGAGGAAAGTTCACCAACAAGCGCGACAATGCATAACAGTTCGTATCACAACACATACAAAATTAACCAAAGCATAAGCATATTTACATACAAAAGCAGGACTGTTGTCCAAAACGACATATTTAAAGTTATTACATAAACTAGCAGCGGAAACATAACATAGACAACAAAAGAGTCCAGCGTAGTGTGCCTTGGACCCTCAGGCAACTAACTGGAAGTAAGAATGTGCCCCTAAGCGTTAGCTGTAACACCCCGACATTTAATATGCCAGAATGCTACCAAACATAGGCTAAACAACATCTAAATACCATAAACTAAGGTAAATTACAGCATAGGAGTAAATGCTAAAACCGAAAATTTCGGCAGCATCTCCTTTGTTTTTCCATAAATTGAAGCAACAACAATATGATCACAGGGTATAGTATAAAGAATGACATCTAAATCATGAATAATAAAGGTTCTAGCAGCAGTATAAGACTAGAATAAAGATTCCAACCATCTCATGAGCCAAACAAAGTAAATGAGGAAACCAAGCACACAAATTAACCATCACAATTTAATGGAAGGAACATGTCATTGTTTATATGTGTGATGCTAAGTGATGACGTGTGACTAGCTCCCTTTCCCGCATGCCGGTTTGATGGTACCTAAGAAAACAACTTAAACACAAGTGTGAGTTCATCACTCAGCAAGTATATTGCAATGGAACAAGAAAATACATTCTAATACCTTCATCACCACTTTTCACATACAACATCATACACATCTCATATTCATAGCGTAAGCATATCATTGACATCATCATATATCATCATCATATAACATCATCATATAATGCAATGCAATGCGATGCACATATCTCCTGGAAACACATACCGGTATGGTTGAGTACACCCATCGGTGTGCACCCTCTCCCCCCTTCCATCCCGAAGATGGAGGGTGCCTACTCCTCGCTTCCATACACCGCGGTGAATGGAATCATGATGTAGGACTTACTCATTGGCTCTCCGGAATAGTCATAACTTTCTCACCGACCTTCCCCGAACTAGTTATGACTTTCTCACCGCCCGGGCCATGTATCATACCATGTATGCAAACATGCCAACATCATAAATAACTTGTACACTAACACATGGCATCATAACATAATAAACATATTCATAATATCATTGGCAATCATTAAGGCATGGCATGTGAACATATCATGTATTCAAATTCAATCTCAACCAATCTAGCAACTACAACCCGCTACCCATTCCAATACACTTGCCTCAACCACGGCGACGGATTGGCGAGAAGTAGAAGGCACTCCCGGGGTCACACCACCTGCACATAGGGACCACACACTCACAATCATGTCCACAAAACAGTAAGCAAACCATCTTCTACCCCGACATCACAAACTACTCGCTAAACCCAGAAACAGAGGTTCTAAGACTCCGAATCAATTAAACGAGTACATCCTCGCATAGCTTAGGAAATTTTATAACTTTTTCTAAGTATACAGAAAGACTGATTCGGACTCTAAAGTGGTTTAATCTACAGAATACCATGATCTGTTCCAATCACATCATAGATTTTAATACGTTCGGTAAAACGAGTATAACTTTCAAATGGCTGGGAGGAATTGGACATTCTTTATACCCAATGAAAGGTATTGAAATTACCTACAACTTCTTCAACAGGCGGACGACGAAATTCCGACTCTAAATTGGCGAAAACCCAAACCCTAGTTCGACTGCTCATGCTGCCCGAAACAGAGAACGTGGCAACTTCTAGATTTCATCTAATCTACTCAATTCCAGCACCACTAATTGATCTAAAAACATGATATTGACCCTTAGAACAGATCCTAGACCAACCCCAAGGATTCCTGTAACACCCCAAAATTTTGCTTTTCTTAAATTATTGTGTGATTTGGCACTTTGGTGAATTTTTGGAATTTTCTGGAATTTATTTGGAATTATTTGGAATTTATTCCATTTTGAAATAATTAAAGAATTAAACTTTGCAAATAAAGTTTTATTGGAAATATTTTATTTGAGTCCAAAATGTTCCAAAATATTTTCCAGAATTTTTCTGGAATTTTTGTGAGTCTTTTGCTATTTTTAATGATTTAATTGAATTTCTGGGAATTTAATTGGATTAATTAAATCAAGTCGGGTCGAGTACTGTTCATCCGACCGGACCCAAGTCCGAGTCAGACTCGAGTCCGACCCGAGCCACGTGACTCGACCGAACCCGCTCGGCCGAGCCTTAATCAGCGTGGCGATCGTTGGATTCAGATCCAACGGCCACGATTGAGCCACGCCATCGAGCCCGAAGTCCGACCGAGCGCCAATTTCACCGAGCGGACCGAGTCCAACTCACGCGACCGTTGGATCGAGATCCAACGGCTCACGCTGCGCCACGCCGCCTCTCCGTCCGCTGCCGGAGTCCGCCGCCGCAGTGTCGACCTCGGTCTCGCGTGATTCACGGGCCGAGGCCGCTATTTAATGCGCCGCCGCCATCGGGTAGCCCGTTTTTGCGGCGCACTCCGTAGCCTTACCCACGCCGCCGAGCCGCCGCCACCCCGCTTAGAGCTCGCCGTAGTTGATCAAAAGAGCCGCCATGCGGTTTTTGCTTTCGCCCGCCGCCGTCCGCCGTCCCCCGCCGCCGTTGACCCCAGATCCGGACTCACCGCGACGAGACGCACCCGAAGGGAGAACTCACCTCGCCGGAGGAGCCCGCAAACGCCGTTGCCCGTGTCGCCGTCACCAGCGCCGCCGCACGCCATCGCCGTCGCTCGAAGCTTCTCAGCCTTCCGATCAAGATCCAGCGTCCCAGATCACGCCACGTCACCGCCGGTGAGATCCCAATCCAAAACCCCCAGATCCAATCTCGACCGTCCGATCTAGATCCAACGGTCCAGATCAAACGCGTTAACCCAAACGCGTGAGAGCCCGATCGATCCGGGCCGTTGATTTTCATATCAACGGCCGAGATTGCGCCACGCTGCCCGAAGGCCGATCACACGCGCCAAGACACTGGGCGTGTCGTGTCGACACGCCGCCCGCTTGTTAGTGACGCGACTGAACCGCACCATGACGCCAAGACGGGCTCAAGCATGTCGGGCCGTCCCAGCTGCGGCGGTGACGTCACCCATGACGTCACCAGGGGTCCCACTGCCGACTGCGTGGCCGAGCCCGCCGACGCCGAATGACGCCACCGAGTGGTCCCACCGCCGACCGACACGGAGCCGTGGACCGAGTCCACGGTAGACCCGAGCCAAACCATGGACCACGTCCATGAACCGGCTGACGTCAGCAGACCAATCAGAGGCTGCCACGTGTCCTTGCTGACGCAATAATTAATTTCCGAAAAAGAAAATGATTTATTAATTCGAAATAATGATTTCAGATTTTGATTCAAACTTCAAACGCTTATAACTTTTGCGTTTCAACTCCGATTTGAGTGATTCAAATTTCTAAATTTGTATAAAATTGAGATCTACCTAATGATGAATTTTATTTAATTTTTGGACTAAAGTTTTTCTCTGTAAAATTATTTAATTGATTATTTAAACTTTAAATAATTATAACTTTTGCATTTTAACTCCGATTTGAACGATTCCAGTTTCTAAAAATTCATAAAATTATGTTCTCTCTGCTTATGGATTTTATTTGGAGTTTTGGGATGTTTTTGCCTATTGTTTATTTGTGTATTGCTATTTGCACGCCTTACGAGTAGACGTTGAAGTGCCGGAAGGATTCGAAGGAGAGGTATTGACTCAGGATCCCACTCAAGACCAAGAACAAGTACTTTTTGAAGGCAAGTTGTGCTTTGACCATGTTGATCCTATTTTGAAAATTATTTTGATTTAACTTATTGCATGCTAGTTCAAATAGAAAAATACTTTATTTAAATATGGGAAATTAGATAAATACCAATTTGCTGTATGACACCTTGATTAATTAAATATGTGCCATGACCCCTTGTCACCCTAGTTGTGGTTTACTAGTTGGACATTATTAAATTGCCAACATGGGTTTATAGATCGTTGTAGTATACTGCTTAGACCTGCTACGTGCTCATGACATGATTTTAGACAATCAAATGTTAATATTGACTTAATGATATATTGAACCTGTTTGGAAAGGTATCATGTGATGTTGATGGCACGTGGTGCATGGTAATCAACTGGGGTTTGATAAATAGTTTTCGACCGGGGCATGTGGCAAGAATGATCAGGTGGGCCAGTTGTGGCATTGGGAGCGTTGATTTGGTTCTTCGGGTAGTCTTGCCCTGGTCACCCTAAGGACTTAACCTTGCAAGCCTTTGAACTGAGTCAATCTTGCAACCACATGTCTGTAATGGGACGGACCTAGTTGATTAAGTTGCTAATAACGTACCTGTGGGACCTCAGGAGGTCAACTACACCCTTTGTGTAAGTTGTACGGGGGAGCGTACTGGGGCTGAGGCCAGGTACCCATCTAACGGTTGATTGGCCTAAACTTCGCCTTATCTAAGGGAAGGGTTAGTGTGCAATAACCGGGGAGGACCACTTGTATTGTTAAAAGTTTCCGAAAGACTTTGTTACAGGAACTCGCCTTTGTGGTGTTTGACTGTATCTTGTGGGTAAAGTGCATAACCTCTGCAGAGTGTAGAATCTATTCGAATAGCCGTGTCCGCGGTATTGGACAACGCTCGGGAATTACAGTCAAGGGTTAGATTTTCTTGAAAATAACTTGGACTTGAGAGGCTGGGTTTGGTGAAATAATGATGTTAATGGAAATGTGGATTTAGGATGGGAAAGATGTTTATTAAACTTCTTGAAAAATTATCTATGTTTTACTTGTTACTACTGCTTTCGAATCTACTTATGCTACTTGTCAAATGCTGTTTTATTGCAAATATACCCTGAGCTATTCCTTTGTATTAAGCCATGCATGTAGTATATTAGCTGCATTCTGTGCATGACTTGATGAGTACCAAGTACTCACCCTTGCCACAATACAACACCAGTTGAAGAGGAGACTACACCAGCTTTGGAGGAGGAGCTCCAAGAGGAACCGTCTACTTAGGGGAGCGAGCCCAGTCAGTTGCCTGTGGTATACTGGATGGCACCACGAAGTTATCTTATTTTTCCGCTGCTACTATTTCTCTCTTAATAAGTTTCGCCCTGCGAGGCGTATATTTGTAACTTGACCATAAGGTCGAGTAACCAGTTTGACTATTTAATTAAAGTACTTTATTAGTATCGAGTGGTATGATTGTGATATTTACCGATGTTAAGACTGTGTGCACTAGCGCGTTCCTAGACTAGTGCTGAATACACAGAGGGTCCGGATTTGCAGATTCGGGTCCCGACAGAGGTGGTATCAGAGCCATACTGACCGTAGGCTCAACCCTAGCTAGAATAGTCGTGGAGAGGTTAAAACCTATTTTCTAAAAGCTAAAAGGTTGTCAAGATAAGAAATGATGTCTCGACTTATCCCCTTCTCTCTTTTCTTGCCTCTTGCTGAATTTTTCCCTTACCTTGTCACGATTTAAAAATTTCGAGTTCTTACATGAGCACTCTTGTGACAGATGGAGGGAGAGTTCAACTACGTCGATCTGGAGATTGGTCACGCCGTGGAACTTTGGCGTATGCTACAGACTCTCGGAGATTTTGAGAAGCCACAATACCAAGTGGAAGTGATCAGACAAGCAGGATTGATCAAGGCTTGTAATGTGAAGATTGTGGTACCTGCTAGGAAGAAGGGCCCAGGCAATCGCCCGATACACTGCACTGCCAGGAGATCTACAATGCAGATGGGTATCCAAGAAGTATCACGACGAGCAATGCGGCACATCACCCGTATCTACGCTAGAGAGTTGGAGAGCACGGTGTTCCGATATCATCCGCGCAGCAACAACCTTCTTGACCCGAAGGCGATTTAGGATGAGGATGCCATGGTCACACAGTTGGCACGACTTGTTGTCGCCCAGGAGGATGTACTCGATGATACAAGCAAAGAGCTACAGAAGGCCCACAAGGAGATCACAACAGAGAAGAACAGATGGCGGGAAGCTCAAGAGTATGTGTCACACCTTCTGCAAAGGATTGGAGAGTTAGAGACGGCATTGTACGCGCCAGAGCCGGAACCAATGCTCGAGCTGCACGAGCCAGACCCGGAGGAGCCGGAGCTTGAAGAGGACACTGCTTCTTCGACTACCACAGATGACACAGTTGCTGGACATGGCAATCGTTTCGCGCCTATGCCGCAGCATCCGTACCCAGGCCGTGGAGGTTTTCTCGATGAGTGAGCGTAGGTTCTATAGTGAGACTCCTTCGCCGAGTCGCGTCATAGAATAAAGAGTCACCCTTTAGGCGTTAGACTCCAGTGTTAGTTCGATTTGGATTTTCATTGCTTGCTGAGTGTGTAGTATGTGTTGCAAGGCCCCTAGGCATTGTAAGCAACCATACCAAGTTACTATTGATTAAAATAATAAAGTTGGACTTTAAATTACACCTTTCGCCCCGCATAAGTTCCATATTACTTGTCTATTCTTGTTTCCCTCTCATCTCTAAAACCTAGAGCAATCGACAGATGGTAAACACCCGTGGAAACCTTGGAGGCAATGGAAGTGGTTCTCGCCCAGCAGAAAACCCCAATGATGGAGCACCAGCACCGCCACTAGACATGCAGAATTTTGGAGCATTTCTTGCTGCTCAGACTCAGTTGATGCATGCTATGATGCAACAGATGCAACACGTCACTGCTCAGGCCACCGCTAATCAAGTCAATCAGGGACAATGCCAGAATACAAGACTGTCAGAGTTTATGAGGACTCACCCACCCACTTTCTCTGGGAATGCCAATCCATTAGAGGCCGATGACTGGTTAAGATCAATTGAGAGAAAGCTACACATCGCTCAATGCATGGGAAATGAGAAGGTACTCTACGCTTCTCATCAGTTGGAAGGAACAGCCACCGAATGGTGGGAAAACTTCTGTGCCACGCAAGAGAACCCTCAAGACATCACTTGGGAAGAGTTCACAGCTGCATTCCGTCAGTATCACGTGCCTGAAGGAATCATGGATCTCAAGAAGGAGGAGTTCAGGGCACTGAAGCAAGGTAATCAGCCTGTGGCCGAATACCTGAACAAGTTCACACAGCTTGCACGCTACGCACCTAAGGATGTAGCGACAGATAAAGCCAGACAGTCTCGTTTCATGAAGGGACTTAACTCAGGACTACAGGTGGGGCTGATCACCCACACCTTTCCAGATTTCCAAGAGTTGGTGAATAAGGCGCTTATTCTTGAGGACAAGCGCAAGGAACTGGATGAGAACAGGAAGCGTAGGATGCAACAGCAGGGATCACGCCAGGGAACGCAACAACGCCTGAGAGTTGCACCAAATCAATTTTTCAGATTCCAGCCACAGAATGCAACCAGGACACCGTCACCAGCACCAAGACCCGTCAATCAGAACTATCAGACCCCAGCCCCCGCTAGAAACGCCGCCTGTGCAAATAACAAGGAACAGTGAGACGTTGCTACAACTGCAACGAGCCAGGGCACTTTGCCAATAGTTGTCCTAAGAAGACAGCAGGAGTGACCACAGTTCGCTTCAATCTGGGATCCACACCAGCTAGGACGGCAACACCAGGAGGCACACCCCAGACTGTGGTGAGAGGCCGAGTCAACCATGTCACCGCAGATGCACTGCAGAATGCTACGGACGTCGTACTGGGTAAGTTACTTGTTAACTCAGTACCTGCAACAGTTTTGTTTGATTCTGGAGCTTCGCATTCGTTTGTTTCGCAAGGCTTTGCTGCTAGAAATGATTTGGGGATTGCAAGACTTAAATGCATGCTTTTAGTTCAAACCCCTGGTTTCGAACTCCAAACGAAAGCAGGATGTTCCGGGGTGAGAATACTAATAGATGGGATAGAGTTCCTAGCGAACCTTATTATTTTGGAAACCCAGACCTTAGATGTTATTTTGGGAATGGATTAGTTATCCAAGCACAAGGCCGTATTGGATTGTGGAAGAAGGACTATCTCAGTTGAGAGCCCGTGTGGAAAGAAAGTAGAATTTCAAGCTACTGCAGTTAGAGATGGACAGATGATGGTTAACAGTACCAAGGCAATCAGCATAGAGGATGTCTCAGTAGTGAATGAGTACCCAGATGTTTTTCCTGAAGATCTACCTGGTATGCCGCCAGACAGGGACATAGAGTTTGTGATAGAGCTTGTACCTGGTACAGCACCGATAGCAAAGAGACCGTATCGGATGTCCACCGAAGAATTGGTAGAGATGAAAAAGCAACTTGAAGAGTTAATGGAGAAAGGATTTATCAGACCGAGTTCATCGCCGTGGGGAGCGCCAGTGTTGTTTGTCAAGAAAAAGGACGGAAGTTTCAGGATGTGCATTGACTACCGTGCACTCAATGAAGTCACCGTGAAGAATAAGTATCCGCTACCCAGGATTGATGATTTGTTTGACCAACTGAGAGGAGCCGGAGTTTTCTCCAAGATTGATCTGAGATCGGGATACCATCAGTTGAAGATCCGATCAGAAGATATTCCGAAGACTGCATTCTCATCAAGATACGGACATTATGAGTTTACAGTTATGTCCTTTGGACTGACGAATGCGCCAGCATATTTCATGAATATGATGAATAAGGTGTTCATGGAATATTTGGACAAGTTTGTCATCGTGTTCATAGATGATATCCTAATCTACTCCAAGACAGAGGATGAACATGCAGAGCACTTGAGGCGAGTTCTGGAAAAGCTGAGGGAACAGCAACTCTTCGCCAAGTTCAGCAAGTGTGATTTTTGGAAGGACAAGGTGGAGTTCCTCGGACATGTAATGACCGCAGAAGGAGTCGCCGTAGATCCAAACAAGGTAGAAGCTGTGTTACATTGGGAGCAGCCGAAGACCGTTACCCAGATCCGGAGTTTTCTTGGAATGGCAGGATACTATCGCCGTTTCATTGAAGGCTTTTCGACAATTGCGAAACCTCTTACGCAATTGCTGAAAAAGGAGAAGAAGTTTGCATGGACGTCAGAATGTGAGAAAGGTTTTCAGGAGCTGAAGAAGTGATTGACATCAGCACCGGTGTTAGTTCTACCGGATGTTAATCAAAGCTTTGATATCTATTGTGTTGCATCGCGTCAAGGACTTGGATGTGTGCTGATGCAGAACAGAAAAGTTGTTGCTTATGCATCAAGGCAGTTGAGGCCGCATGAGGAGAATTATCCGACGCATGACCTAGAGCTAGCTGCCGTAGTGCATGCCTTGAAGATATGGCGTCACTATCTAATTGGAAACAGATGTGAAGTATACACGGACCATAAGAGTCTTAAGTACATCTTCACCCAATCCGACCTGAACATGAGGCAGAGGAGATGGTTGGAGTTGATCAAGGACTACAATGTTGGAATCCATTACCATCCCGGGAAGGCCAACGTAGTTGCCGATGCCTTGAGTCGGAAAAGCCATACCGTGAGTATGTTGCTGGCCACAAGTCAGGATGAGTTATGTGAGGATTTCCAGAGAATGAAGATTGAGGTGGTACTGTAACACCCCAAAATTTTGCTTTTCTTAAATTCATGTGTGATTTGGCACTTTGGTGAATTTTTGGAATTTTCTGGAATTTATTTGGATTTATTTGGAATTTATTTGAATTTATTCCATTTTGAAATAATTAAAGAATTTAATTTTGCAAATAAAATTTTGTTGCATATATTTTATTTGAGTCCAAAATGATCCAAAGTATTTTCCAGAATTTTTCTGGAATTTTTCTGAGTCATTTGCTATTTTTAATGAATTAAATGAATTACTGGGAATTATTTTAAATATTAAATCGCTGGAAATTCAACTCGGATCGAGTACTGTTCATCCGACCGAAGTCGAACCCGAAGTCGGACTCGAACCGACCGAGCCGCTTGATTCGATCAAACCAGCTCAAAACCCTAATCAATCCCAACCGTTGGATCAAGATCCAACGGCTGAGATCCGCCCGTACCGGTTCGAGCCGTATCCGGCCCGGATCCGATCGCGCCCGTGCGATCGTGGCCGTTGATCGTGCCACGTGGATGGCTGAGCGTCATCGTCCCCGCCGAGTCCGAGCCGGACTCCTCCGCCGCGCCCGCCGCCGTGTAGAATTAGGTTTTCGTCTCGGGCACGGACGCCGAGGCTATTTAAAGCCCTGGTCACGCCCCGAGGTTGCCCTCATCCTTGCGCACCCGTTTCCCCGAGCCATCTCGCCTGAGCCGCCGCCGTTTGCCCGTGCGAGCTCGCCGTAGTTGGAGGAGGTGACCGCCGCGGTTTTTGCTTCGTCTCGCCGCCGTCCGTTGTCTTCCGCCGAGAAGGAGCCCAGAACCGGAACCCCCGAAGCCAGGCGCACCCGAAGAGACCACTCACTTCGCCGGAACGACCCCGGAGCGCCGTCGGGATCGTCGTCGTCTCCGTCTCCGGTGGCTGCAGCTCCGCCGCGTCGCCATCGCCCTCGCGAGCTTTGTGGACCGTCCGATCTTGATCGTGCGGTTGAGGTGAGTTCACGTGTTCCAAACCCGATTAGATCTGGACCGTTGGATCAAGATCCAACGGTTCACAATCGCCACGTGCCGTAGTGGTGATTATTATAGGATTAGATCTGGACCGTCCGATCTAGATCGAACGGCCCACGATCATCGAGTAGATTCAACGCGTTAACCCTGGATCTAATCGCGGCCGTTGAATTTCAAATCAACGGTCGAGATTGCGCCACGTGTCGGGAAGTTGGACCGACGCGGTCAGCGCCGTCCACGCGCGCGTGCGTGTGACGCTGACACGCGGGGCCCGCGTGTCAGAGGGCCCGCATGTCAGTGGCTGACCCAGCCAAGCGCTGACGTCACCCATGACGTCATCAGTGGTCCCACATGTCAGCGACACGTAGAGTCGTGGACCGAGTCCACGGTGGACCCAAGCCAAGCGTGGACCAAGTCCATGGACCGGCTGACGTCAGCCAACCAATCAGAGGCTGCCACGTGTCCATGATGACGCAATAATTAATTTCCGAAAAAGAAATGATTTCTTAATTCGAAATATTGATTCAAATTTAGATTCAAACTTCAAACGCTTATAACTTTTAAGTTTCAACTCCGATTTGAGTGATTCAAATTTCCAAATTTGTATAAAAATTAGATCTACTTAAATATAAATTTTATTTAATTTTTGGACAAAAGTTTTTCTCTGCAAAATTATTTAAATGATTATTTAAACTTTAAATAATCATAACTTTTGCGTCTTAACTCCAAATTTGACGATTCCAGTTTCTAAAAATCCATAAAATTATATTCTTTCTGTTTATGGATTTTATTTGGATGTTTGGACACTTTTTGCCTATTGTTTATTTGTGTATTTGCTATTTGCACGCTTTACGAGTAGACGTTGAAGTGCCTAAGGATTCGAAGGAGAAGTATTAACTCAGATCCAACTCAAGACCAAGAACAAGTACTTTTTGAAGGCAAGTTGTGCTTTGACCATGTTGATCCTATTTCAAATCTATTTTGATTTAAACTATTGCATGCTAGTTCAATTAGAAAAATACTTGGTTTAAACATGGGGTTAGATAAGTACCAATTTGTCAGTATGACACCTTAATTATTTAAGTATGTGCCATGACCCTTGTCACCCTAGTTGTGGATTACTAGTTGGACATTATTAAATTGCCAACCTGGGTTTAGACCGTTGTAGTATCTTTGCTTAGACACCTTTCGTGCTCATAACATGATTTTGGATAATCAAATGTTAATATTGACTTAATGATATATTGAACCTGTTTTGGAAAAGTATCATGTGATGTTGATGGCACGTGGTGCATGGTAATCAACCGGGTTTGATAAACGATTTCGGCCAGGGCATGTGGCAAAGAGTAATCAGTGGGCCGATTGTGGCATTGGGAGTGTTGTTTTGGTTTTTCGGGTAGTCTTGCCTGGTCACCCTAAGGACTTAACCTTGCAAGCCTTTGAACTGGGTCTAACGTGCAACCACATGTCTGTAATGGGACGGACCTAGTTGACTAAGTCGCTAATAACGTACCTGTGGGGCCTCAGGAGGTCAACTACACCCTTTGTGTAAGTTGTGCGGGGAGCGTCTCGGGTGAGGCCAGTACCCATCTAACGGTTGATTGGCCTAGACTTCGCCTTAGCTAAGGGAAGGGTTAGTGCGCAATAACCGGGAGGACCACTTGTATTGTTAGAAGTTTCCGAAAGACTTTGTTACTGAACTCGCCTTTGTGGTGTTTGATCAGTATCTTGTGGGTAAAGTGCATAACCTCTGCAGAGTATAGAATCTATTCGAATAGCCGTGTCCGCGGTATTGGACATCGCTCGGGAATTACAGTCAAGGGTTAGACTTTCTCAAAAATAATTTGGTTTGAAAGGTTGGGTTGGTTTGATAATGAAGATGATGGAAAAGTGGTTTAGGATGGGGAAATGTTTACTAAACTTCTTGAAAAGTTATTTATGCTTTACTTATTTCTACTGCTTTCGAATCTACTTATATTACTTGTCAAATGTTGTTTACTGCAAATATACCTTGAGCTATTCCTTTGTACCAAGCCATGCATATAGTATATTAGCTTGCATTACAGGCATGACTTGCCGAGTACCAAGTACTCACCCTTGCCTCAACACAACATCGCTTGAAGAGGAGACTACGCCACTTTGGAGGAGGAACTCCAAGAGGATCCGTCTACTTAGGGAAGCGAGCCCAGTCAGTTGCCTGTGGTATACTGGATGGCGCCACGAAGTTATTTGATTTTTCCGCTGCTATTATTTCTCTTTTAATAAGTTTCGCCTTGCGAGGCATACATTTGTAACTTGACCATAAGGTCGAGTAACCAGTTTGGTTATTTAAATAAAGTACTTTGATAATATCGATTGGTATGATTGTGATATTTACCGATGTTAAAGACTGTGTGCACTAGCGCGTTCCTGGACTAGTGCTGAATACACATAGGGTCCGGATTTGCAAATTCGGGGTCCCGACAGGTACCTAGCGGATTCTTGGCCACATTGGAAGTAAAGCCTACCCTAGAGGATCAGATCCGAGAAGGACAGAAGGATGATGACAAGATCCGCAGGATCAGGTCCATCAAAGAGGAAGGCAAGGCAGAGGACTTCAAGTTGGATGAGCAAGGCACGTTATGGATGAAGGATCGCATTTGTGTGCCGAACAAAAAGGAGCTGAAGCAGTTGATTCTAGAAGAAGCCCATGACTCCAAGTATTCAATTCATCCTGGAAGCGCCAAGATGTATCAGGATTTGAAGGGAAGATTCTGGTGGCCGAGCATGAAGCGTGAAGTTGCCGAGCATGTTGCATTGTGCGACGTATGCCAGAGAGTCAAGGCAATGCATCAGAGACCAGCAGGATTGTTGCAGCCGCTGAAAATACCTGAGTGGAAGTGGGAGGAAATCGGAATGGATTTCATTACCGGTTTGCCTAAGACTCAAGGAGGTTATGACTCCATATGGGTTATAGTGGATCGCTTGACCAAAGTAGCCCATTTTATCCCCGTGAAGACCACCTACTCGGGAGATAAATTAGCAGAGTTGTATATGACCAGGATTGTCTGTTTGCACGGAGTGCCAAAGAGGATTGTATCGGACAGAGGTACCCAATTTACCTCAAGATTCTGGAATAAGTTGCATGAAGCCATGGGAACCCGTTTGAACTTCAGTACAGCCTATCATCCACAGACGGATGGACAGACCGAAAGAGTCAATCAGATTCTGGAAGATATGCTAAGAGCGTGTGCATTGGCTCATGCTACCTCTTGGGATAAGAGCTTGCCGTATGCCGAGTTCAGTTACAATAATAGTTACCAGGCTAGTTTACAGATGTCAACTTTTGAGGCACTGTATGGTCGACCCTGTTGGACGCCATTGAACTGGAAGGAGACAGGTGAACGCCGTGTCTTTGGGCCAGATGTTCTTCAAGAAGCTGAAGAACAGATTGCCATGATCAGGGAGAGATTGAAGATAGCCCAATCACGACAGAAGAGTTATGATGACAACCGTCGCCGAGACCTGAATTTCGAACCAGAAGATTTCGTGTATCTCAGAGTCACACCGCTCAGAGGAGTTAAGAGGTTCCATGCCAAAGGGAAACTCGCACCCCGTTATGTTGGACCATTTAAGATTTTGAGCCGTAGAGGCGAAGTTGCTTACCAGCTAGAGTTACCGCAGTCATTAGCAGGAGTGCATGCCGTGTTCCATGTGTCCCAGTTGAAGAAGTGTCTCCGAGTACCTAAGGAACAGACACCGCTTGAGTCAATTGAGTTGCGAGAGGATCTGACTTACAAGGAGCATCCCGTGAAGATTTTGGACACTATGGATCGAGAGACCAGAAATAAGTCAACCCGCTTCTGTAGAGTTCAGTGGAGCAACCATGCAGAGAGCGAAGCAACTTGGGAGCGCGAAGAGGATTTGAAGAAAGAGTTTCCAAACCTATTCTGTAGTAAGCCCTGAATCTCGGGGACGAGATTCTATTAAGGGGGGAGGTTTGTAACACCCCAAAATTTTGCTTTTCTTAAATTATTGTGTGATTTGGCACTTTGGTGAATTTTTGGAATTTTCTGGAATTTATTTGGAATTATTTGGAATTTATTTGAATTTATTCCATTTTGAAATAATTAAAGAATTAAACTTTGCAAATAAAGTTTTATTGGAAATATTTTATTTGAGTCCAAAATGTTCCAAAATATTTTCCAGAATTTTTCTGGAATTTTTCTGAGTCTTTTGCTATTTTTAATGATTTAATTGAATTTCTGAGAATTTAATTGGATTAATTAAATCAAGTCGGGTCGAGTACTGTTCATCCGACCGGACCCGAGTCCGAGTCAGACTCGAGTCCGACCCGAGACACGTGACTCGACCGAACCCGCTCAGCCGAGCCCTAACCGCGTGACCGTTGGATTCAGATCCAACGGCCACGATTGAGCCACGTCACCGAGCCCGAGTCCGACCGAGCCAGCCAGCTCACCGAGCCGGACCCGAGTCCAACTCACGCGATCCTTGGATCGAGATCCAACGGCTCACGTTGCGCCACGTCGTCTCTCCGTGCCGCCGTCGGAGTCCGCCGCCGCAGCCGTGTCGACCTCGGTCTCCGCGTGATTCACGGAAGCCGAGGCCACTATTTAATGCGCTGCCGCCGCCATCGGGTAGCCCGTTTTCGTGCGCACCCGTAGCCCTAACCCACGCTGCCGGAGCCGCCACCGTCACCCCGCTAGAGCTCGCCGTAGTTGATCAAAGGAGCCACCGCGGTTTTTGCTTCGTTCCGTCGCCGTCCGCCGTCCCCCGCCGCCGTTGACCCCAGATCCGGACTCACCGCGACGAGACGCACCCGAAGGGAGAACTCACCTCGCCGGAGGAGCCCGCAAACGCCGTTGCCCGTGTCGCGTCTGCCCCTCGGCCCGACTGCTCACGCATGCCATCGCCGTCGCTCGAAGCTTCTCAGCCGTCCGATCAAGATCCAGCGTCCCAGATCACGCCACATCACCGCCGGTGAGATCCCAATCCAAAACCCCCAGATCCAATCTCGACCGTCCGATCTAGATCCAACGGTCCCGATCAAACGCGTTAACCCAAACACGTGAGAGCCAGATCTAATCTGGGCCGTTGATTTTCAAATCAACGGCCGAGATTGCGACATGCGTCCGGGAAGGCTGACCGCCATGCATGGCGTAGCCAGCGCCCGCTGTCAGTCGGCCGACACGCCGCCCGCGTCGATGTTGACGCTACCGAACCGCACCATGACGCCGACGGGCCGCATGTCGGCCGTCCCAGCCGTCGGTGGCGTCACCCATGACGCCACCAGGGTCCCACCGCCGCACTGCGGCCGAGCACCGCCGACGCCAAGAATGACGTCACCCGAGTGGTCCCACCGCCGACCGACGTGGAGCCGTGGACCGAGTCCACGGTAGACCCGAAGCCAAACCATGGACCACGCCCATGAACCTACCGTCGGCCGGACCAATCAGAGGTTGCCACGTGTCCTTGCTGACGCAATAATTAATTTCCGAAAAAGAAAATGATTTATTAATTCGAAATAATGATTTCAGATTTTGATTCAAACTTCAAACGCTTATAACTTTTGCGTTTCAACTCCGATTTGAGTGATTCAAATTTCTAAATTTGTATAAAATTGAGATCTACCTAATGATGAATTTTATTTAATTTTTGGACTAAATTTTTCTCTGTAAAATTATTTAATTGATTATTTAAACTTTGAATAATTATAACTTTTGCATTTTAACTCCGATTTGAACGATTCCAGTTTCTAAAAATTCATAAAATTATGTTCTCTCTGGTTATGGATTTTATTTGGAGTTTTGGGATGTTTTTGCCTATTGTTTATTTGTGTATTGCTATTTACACGCCTTACGAGTAGACGTTGAAGTGCCGAAAGGATTCGAAGGAGAGGTGTTGACTCAGGATCCCACTCAAGACCAAGAACAAGTACTTTTTGAAGGCAAGTTGTGCTTTGACCATGTTGATCCTATTTTGAAAATTATTTTGATTTAACTTATTGCATGCTAGTTCAAATAGAAAAATACTTTATTTAAATATGGGAAATTAGATAAATACCAATTTGCTGTATGACACCTTGATTAATTAAATATGTGCCATGACCCCTTGTCACCCTAGTTGTGGTTTACTAGTTGGACATTATTAAATTGCCAACATGGGTTTATAGATCGTTGTAGTATCGCTTAGACACACTTACGTGCTCATGACATGATTTTGGACAATCAAATGTTAATATTGACTTAATGATATATTGAACCTGTTTGGAAAGGTATCATGTGATGTTGATGGCACGTGGTGCATGGTAATCAACTGGGGTTTGATAAATAGTTTTCGACCGGGGCATGTGGCAAGAATGATCAGGTGGGCCAGTTGTGGCATTGGGAGCATTGATTTGGTTCTTCGGGTAGTCTTGCCCTGGTCACCCTAAGGACTTAACCTTGCAAGCCTTTGAACTGAGTCAATCTTGCAACCACATGTCTGTAATGGGACGGACCTAGTTGATTAAGTTGCTAATAACGTGCACTGGGACCTCAGGAGGTCAACTACACCCTTTGTGTAAGTTGTACGGGGGAGCGTACTGGGGCTGAGGCCAGGTACCCATCTAACGGTTGATTGGCCTAAACTTCGCCTTATCTAAGGGAAGGGTTAGTGTGCAATAACCGGGGAGGACCACTTGTATTGTTAAAAGTTTCCGAAAGACTTTGTTACGGGAACTCGCCTTTGTGGTGTTTGACTGTATCTTGTGGGTAAAGTGCATAACCTCTGCAGAGTGTAGAATCTATTCGAATAGCCGTGTCCGCGGTATTGGACAACGCTCGGGAATTACAGTCAAGGGTTAGATTTTCTTGAAAATAACTTGGACTTGAGAGGCTGGGTTTGGTGAAATAATGATGTTAATGGAAATGTGGATTTAGGATGGGAAAGATGTTTATTAAACTTCTTGAAAAATTATCTATGTTTTACTTGTTACTACTGCTTTCGAATCTACTTATGCTACTTGTCAAATGCTGTTTTATTGCAAATATACCCTGAGCTATTCCTTTGTATTAAGCCATGCATGTAGTATATTAGCTGCATTCTGTGCATGACTTGCGGAGTACCAAGTACTCACCCTGGCCACAATACAACACCAGTTGAAGAGGAGACTACACCAGCTTTGGAGGAGGAGCTCCAAGAGGAACCGTCTACTTAGGGGAGCGAGCCCGGCCTGCCTGTGGTATCTTTGGATGGCGCCACGAAGTTATCTTATTTTTCCGCTGCTACTATTTCTCTCTTAATAAGTTTCGCCCTGCGAGGCGTATATTTGTAACTTGACCATAAGGTCGAGTAACCAGTTTGACTATTTAATTAAAGTACTTTATTAGTATCGAGTGGTATGATTGTGATATTTACCGATGTTAAGACTGTGTGCACTAGCGCGTTCCTGGACTAGTGCTGAATACACAGAGGGTCCGGATTTGCAGATTCGGGTCCCGACAATTCCGTGGCCATACCTTCGCCCGACGAACGAAGAACCAACGGATCTCTTCCCGGTTCACGCGATCTCCTTCCTCGCTCAAAATCCACCGGATCTCCTCGTCGCGGAGCGCTCCAATGGACGGATCTGCGGGGTGGTGAGGTGAAGAACTCCCCTAGGGGCAGCAAGGGTGGTGGAGAGGAGAGGAGAGGGGTGGTGGTGCAATGGGGAGGAGGGAGGAGGAGGGTGGCGCACAAGGGGGAGGGTGGCGGCTATGGGAGGGAGAGGAGGAGGTGGGGCGCATGGGGGGAGGGTTTGGGGTGCCCTAGGGCTGGTTGGCTGCCCCCTCCTCCCCTCATGGGCCTAGAAGCCTCCACTTAAGGCCCGAAAAGACCCCCAAGGCCCAAGTTTCCCCGGAAAGGCCCAAAACACCCAAAAACGACCCAAAAACGCGATAAAAAGTCGTATCGAAAGCCGGATTCTAAATTGTCGCATTTTGTTACGTCACAATCTCTATTGTCACATCCTATGATGTCACATTAGCATCATCGAAATCTGCCCGGTGAAAGTCTCCGGGCAGTGCCTCATCCACACCTGCAGTAAGTGGACAAACCGCTTGAGTACAAAGAGTGTACTCGCACAATAGTATAAGTTGCATGCTGAGTTCTAACTACATGTGGTTGCTTCATCATAAGAAAGGCACAAGGTTAATTCCAGCGTAAAGCAATATTTGGGATGAAAACATAGACACATATAGATTGAAACTGCTATTTGTCAAACATTTACAAAGTCTAATACATAGTATAACAACATCATAAACATCCTCATCTCATGCCTTCAAGCATTATCCGAACCATGAGTCCAATGCTCATGTTCGCTTACACCCACGGATACTCCAATATCCGTGAAGCTCCCTCCACGAGTACTCCAATACTCGCGAAGTCCTCCTCACGAGTACTCCAATACTCATGAGACTTGGTTTCCCAAACCATCCATTCTTATCCGGTCCTTAACAATCGCCCAGTGACTGACAACTTAAGTGATCGTCCTTAACCATGGACGCGACTATTTGAATAGTTTATACTCTGCAGAGGTACGGTTTACCCACATGACAAGCCACACTCATAAGCCAAGCTATAAGCACAATTCCTTTGATGTGCCGGCCGAGGTGAACGTGACAAACCCATTTTCCAGTACGCATGGTAGTGTATTTAAACCACCCGGGTGACTGTGACCCTTGATCCCGCGTGTTCAGTGGTCCGTGTGTGTGGACCAAGGAGTACACCCGTTATTGAACATCCCTAACTCCACAAAGTTCAAGGGATTTCGAAGGATATTCTCGACACTCCACAAAGTTCGAGGAAATCCCACGGACATTCCATGACACTCTCCAAAGCTCAAGGAATTCTGAGTGCATGTGGTTTAAATGCCCTAGTCATACACAAGTACTTGGCTAAGCCGGTCCCATAAACGGCGTGTGGTTCGCACGATAGTAACTCAAAGAGATGTCACCGGGATTCAATCCTTAGGGTCCTTAGCCAACATTGCTACATAGAAACCACAATTTAAGCCATCATCATCATAATCATCTTTGATCATCGCGACCGATAAACTAAGTCCATCTATCGCGGTTTCTAACAAGGTTCTAAGCATGGCTAAGCAAATCATACGAACCCATCTGTAATAACTAAACCAATCACCAAGGGCGACAATGGAATACGAAGGAACAGGGTAAAATGATAACATGTCAACGGGATAATAGCTAAGCATTCTACTCTGAATATACTTGTAATTGAAAGTAAGCACGCAATTGATGAAATAACTTCAACATAATTTGCAATTAATAGGATCAAGTATGTTCAAGGAGTAAAGTAGTGCCTTGCTGCTCGCTCTTGACGTCGTAGGTGTAGTCGTACTCTGGGTTGTCTTCCGAAGCGTCGACACCTAACGAGAAATCCAATTCCAAAGGAACACCAATCAAGAAACAAACAATAAACAACCTGAGAACATGCACAATCATGCATGAAATGCACCATGGTTATATTCCTAATTCTAGTATGCATATGAGAAGCAATTGATCCATTCATGTCCGGAGTATCCGGGTTCTAACCCGGAGTATTCGGGTTGATCCTCTCGGTACCCTATTGCTGACTAACCCGGAGTATCCGGGTTTACTATCCAAAGTATCCGGGTACACCGGACTATCCGGGTTAAATACGCGGAGTATCCGAGTTAGGTCTCTCTATTACATTTTTTGGTTTCGCCCGACACGTCCGAAGTGTCCGGACATGACCCGGAGTATCCGGGTTGGCACTCTCGGTTTCAATTTTTCCAACCCGTTCGGAGTTTCCGAATGAATTCCCAGACCCTCCGGACCGGGTTGCTCGGTCCCAGTTCACTCGTATGCACCGACGAATCCAGAGTATCCGGACAAAAACCCCTGTGTATCTGGGTTGACTACACTGTCCGAAAATAGGTATTGGTGCATGTGCTCCTACATTCCAAAAATGTGACCTAGGGTGGAACCTTACCACTTCTAGGGTGTCCTTGTACTTAGGGGAAGTTCGGTTCGTCGATGGAACGAGGAATGGCATCGAGGTTGTGATCTTTGTTGGTTCTCCCGGTATCGACTTGATGCATCCCTCCCAGTTGCGCACCGTGCCCTTCGCGACCCAGCCATATGGCGCACGTGCCTCGCCCGATGAACGGACTGCCCAACTGGCCCAGGGGTGTGGGCCTTGGACCACGAGAGAAATACACACCTTGGCTGCCATAGCCAGGCCATAAGAGTCCCATGTGGCCCCCAAATGACTAGCCTGATGGGGGGAGGGTTGCTCTCCCTTTTAAGTTGGTATTCTCTCCCCTCCACAAGCAAGGTGGTACTATCATTCTCACCCTCTTGTTTCGGGACCTAGCTCTGATACCAACTGTGCATCCCTCCCGGGTACACACCGTGCCCTTCTGATGTAACATTGGGTGTTCCGATCTTGTAACACCCCGACATCTAGTATGCCTGAATGTTACCAAACATAGACTAAACAACATCTAAATACCACAAATAAAGATAAATTACAACAAAGGTGCAAATTCTAAAACTAAAAATTTCGGTAGCATCTCCTTTGTTTTTCCTTGAATTGAAGCAATAGTAATAACAAGGCAAGATATAGCATGATATCAGACATCTAAAACAACAATAACAATTGATATAGCATCACTTATGTCTAAAATAAGGAATTCAACCATTCCACAAATTATAATGAATCAAACGATGAACTTAAGCTCAAAACCAAGCCATACACCAAGTTTCATGGCACTATTCTTATTATCATGACTCCAAATGATTAAACTATCCATAAGTGTGAAGCTACGTGTAGAAGTGTAGCTAATGCCCTTTCCCACATGCTGGTTTCATGGTACCTAAAAACAACATAAAACACAAGCGTGAGTTCATCACTCAGCAAGTATATTGCAATGGAACATAAACAACAATTCAATGTTAACATCGCTATACATCATGCTTAGCATCATAATCATGTCCAAATCTCATTATACACATCCCATCACCATCATCATATATGCAATGCAATGCAATGCACATGTCTCCTTGAAGCACATACCGGTATTGCCGAGTGCACACCCGTCGGCGTGCACCTTCCTTCCCCTTCCATCCCGTAGACGGAGGGTGCCTACTCGCTTCCATTCACAACCATGAATGGAATCACGGGGTAGGACTTACTCAATGGCGCTCCGGATTAGTAATAACTTTCTCACCGACCTTACCGGACTAGTTATGACTTTCTCACCGACAAGGGCAATTCTCATGCCATGTATGCAATTATGTCATAAACATAAACAACTTGCACATAACCTCAACTAATCATTGCATAGCATCGTAATAATCCATTTTCATCATATCATGGGCAAACACTAATCATGGCAAGATAGCACATCATGTAATCAATTTGCATCTAATCAAGACTAGCAAACAAACAACATGCTACCCATTCCAATACACTTGCCTTAACCGCGGGCAACGGATTGGCGAGAGGATGAGGGCACTCCCGGGGTCACACCACATGAACATAGATACCACACACTCAACCATATGCACACAAGAACACATAGTTAAACCGACATTGCAATCTACTCACAATACCCAAAAACAGAGGTTCTGTCCAACGGGACAACAGCCTTCTGAAGGCCATAACTTTGGCTTAACCACACCAAATCAGACGAACGAGTACATTTTCTCGAATCTTATGAATTTCCTAGCTTTTCCTAAGTATTGGGAAAAGATTATTCAGCCTCTAAAATTGTTTAATCTACAAAACATTACGTTTTGTACCAATTACGTCATAGTTTTGAACACGTTCGGTAAAACAGCCATAACTTTCAAACGGCTGGGCGGAATTGGACATTCTTGGTGTAAAATTAATGGTATTGAAGTTATCTACAACTTTCTCAACAGGCGGATGACCAAATTCCGAATCTAAAATTATGAAAACTCAAACCTAGGTCGTGTGCCCAATCTGCCCTAAGCAGAACACTATGCAATCTCTAGTTTTCATCAAATATATCCAATCGCAGCACCACCTTTCGATCTAACAACACCAAAACATCCTCTAGCACAACACCTAGACCATCCCTAAGGATTACCCCTAGCCATACCTTTGTCCGACGAACGATGAACCGACGAACAGCGACTCTTCTCCTCCTGGTTCTCCCGATCTCCTTCCTCGCGCTGGATCCGCCGATTCCTCCCGGTTGCGGAGCTTCCCAACAGCGAAATCATCGGAGGGGAAGGGCGTGGCAGCAAGGGGTGGGGGTGGAACTCACCTAGGGCCTGCTAGGGGAGGTGTGGAGGAAGGTGGAGGGAGGGGTGGCGCATGGGGAAGGGGCGGCTTGGAGGAGGTGTGACACTACAGGATGTCGAGACACCGTAAAAGTTGAAATTAGAGAATTTGACTTTATAAAATGTGAAATTTGAGGTTAAAACTATACGGTTTGGGGTTTAATCGCGTTTCCGGGCCGATTTCAGGAGTTTGGGCCTCTCCGGGGCGAATTGGGCCTTAGGGTGAAACCCCTCATGGGCCGAGGGTGGGATTTCTTGGCCCATGAGGGGGAGGAGGGCAGCACAAGGGGCTGCATGCGCCAGCCCCCTCCTTGTGCGCCCCCACCCCTTTGGTGTGCCCTAACCGCCCCCATCTCCCTCCATTGCGCCTCCACCGTTCCTCCTCCCTTCCCAAGCCCCCACCCCTCTCCTAGCAGCCCTACGGTGTCCTCCCTCGTGGTGCTCCTCGCTGTCCCGCTCGGAGGATCGCCGGATTTTGGGAATCTCTGGCGAACCGTTGCGGATCGGGAGGAAGGAGCGGCCGGCGAGAAGGAAGACTTCTTCGATTTCGGATCTTCTTGGAGAGGTATGACATGGGTGATCTGTGTGTTAGGTCTAGGTGCTATTCTAGAGGTCAATTTCTTTTTTTAGATCAAGTGGTGGTGCTGCCCTTGGGTAGATTTGGGAGAAAACTAGGTTTGCCACGTTCTCTGCTTCGGGCAAATTGTGCAGTGGACCTAGGGCTTGCGTTTTTGCCAATTTAGAGTCGGAATTTGGTCGTCTGCCTGTTGAAGAAGTTGTAGGTAATTGAAATACCTTTAATTGGACGTAAATAATTCTTAATTCCGATCAGCTGTTTGAAAGTTATGCTGGTTTTACCGAATGTGTTCAAAACTTTGACGAGATTGGGATAGAACGTAGTGTTCTGTAGATTAAACCACTTTAGATGCCGAATCAATTTTTCCATATACTTAGCAAAAGTTAAGAAATTTCCTTAGCTACGCGAGGATGTACTCGTTTAATCAATTCAGAGTCTTAGAACTCAAGTTATGCTCATTGGAAGTCTGCTGTCCCGTCGGGACAGAACCCTTGTTTTTGGGTTTTGCGAGTAGTTTGCGAAATCGGGGTAGAAGATTGTTTGCGTATTGTATCGTGGGCATGATTTTGAGTGTGTGGTACCTATGTGCAGGTGGTGTGACCCCGGTAGTGCCCTCTACTTCTCGTCAATCCGTCGCCCGTGGTTGAGGCAAGTATATTGGAATGGGTAGAGGGTTGTAGGTTGCTAGTTTTGATGAGTTAAAATTGAGTATATGATGTGTTCCCATGCCATGCTTTAATGTTTGCCATTGATATGATGAATACGGTTTATTATGTTGTGATACCATATTTTGCTATGCTATTGTTGTTGCTTCAAATCATGGTTATACAAAGAAGATGCTGCCAAAATTTTTGGTTTTAGCATTTGTGCCTTTGCTGTAATTTACTTTAATTTGTGGTATTTAGATGTTGTTTAGTCTATGTTTGACAGCATTCAGGCATACTAGATGCCGGGGTGTTACAGTTGGTATCAGAGCGGGCTGTAGGTCCTTGGAACATGTATTCTAGTGAACTACCATAGGGTTAACTAAAATTTTGATTTGGAATAACCTAGAAACATGGCTTAGGATATAGATAAAACTTTGCCATAGGACAGCAACGTTAAAATTTGTGTGTGGAATAATTAACTTAAAATTTGACACACATGGATGCACAGTAGGAAAGGGTATGGGGTATCTTTTCTTTACGCTTAAATGTTGTATTTAAGCCTTGATGTTGAATGCTACATTTGATAATGTATGTTGCTATGTTTATGAAAGAATTGAATTGAATTGTTTGTGTTATTGTGTTAAAGTGGGGTTGTGGTGCCGAAGGGTTTCGGCCACCTCTCTTTATTCATAGTAAGGATGAGGTTTGACGGTGTGGCCGGTTAGCGCCATCATCGAAGAACTGTTAACCCCTGTGGGAGAAGAGTGCTTACCCTTTCTGTCGTAGATCGGGTAGTTGACTGGAGTAAAAAAGAAGTGATTGGTGGTGAATTCCTTCGGATGTTCTTTATCATTCTGTGGTCGATCTTTGTTGATTTTCTTTGTTTTAGTTGATTGAGACCAAAATAAAAGTGGTTGGTATTGGATTTCCACGGATTGTTCCGTATGCGTTGTGTGGTTTTGTCTTCCTTGATTGAAGATGAAGAAGTAGAGTCTAGTGTTGCACTTCTTTTGGTCGCCTTTTCAGCTTTGATGCTTAGTTTGTTGATTGCTTTATGGGGGAGAAGCATTCAATCTATTCCTGTGTTTGTCTTTCTCCGAGGTCAAAAGAGTTATTGCGGCATTATGCCAGACCTGGTTGTCAGGGCTGAAGTCCTGTGGCTTTGTAGGAGTAAGTGGTGTTTGATTTCGTCATTTTATTGGTTTAAGAAATCATCTTTCAAAACCCTTCTTGTTTCGTGAAAGTTTGGGGTTTGGTGTTAAGGTTTTATTTGAAAAGGATTATTTGATCGCTTGGTTCCCTTTTAAGAAAATTATCTTTCAACCATTTTTTCCTCTATGGGAGTCTTTGAGATTGAAAAGTGTTTTTGGAGAATTTCCTCTTGCATGACCAAGTTTGGGTTTGTCTCATTGCAATTTTGAGAGTCAAGTTTCCTTGTGAATTTGGGTTGACTTTTAAAAATAAAATGCTGCAAACAAAGTAAGTAGTCTTTTGACTGAAATCGTTTGTCAACAGTGAGAATTGTTGTTTAGCATGTTATGTAGTATGTACCAATGTGGTTTATGGAATGACGTATTGTTAAGTTAATTTGTGAGTTGAAACAATTCAATGCGGTTGTTATCTTTAGCTTGAGAATAAATAGGCTACTAGTGTTGTAGAGTACTTTGTAGCGAGAATAATTAAATGGGTTAATATACATGCTTAGAACCTGTGCCTTGCTTTAAAAGTGCTTATGATCCTCGTTAATGTTTAAAGTTTAAACCCTGATGCATAGTTAGAACATTAAGATGATGTAAATTACTGATATTGTTAAAGAAACCTTGCTGGTTGTTTATAGATGTTCTAATTTAACGTGTTAGTAGTGAAATTCAATCATGCTGGTTGGTGACCTCAACTTGGAAGATAATTAGAGTTGCTATTTATGTTGTAGCAAACCATTAGTATATTTGGAAGTCTACAGTTGTGTTCCTATAATGCTAGTACCGATGTCAATTGGGGAAAACATAGGTCTTGTTGTTGTTTTAAGAACATTGTGCTGATCTAACTTATTAAATTTACTTTAATAGTTGGAGTATGTTGTGTACTGACAATTTGTTATGATATTTGGATAGAGCAACTAAAAAAACAACGTTGTTGTTTATGATTATGCCCATTTATTGATAGTGATGATTTAGTAGTGGTGGTAATTGTGTAGATTACTTGTTGGAAACCATGGTTAAAATAGAGGAAATTGTAACATGTTATGATGGAGTGAACTTTGGATAATTAAAACGATGAATGATTTTATCATTAATGAATGTATGTCTTAAAATCATAGTTATGAACTTTGTCTTGTAGAGATAATATTTCCATGTTGAAGTCATTGGTTAACTGAATAAGTTTCGATTGTCGAGACGTGGACATGTAGGTGGTATGAAATTTATAGGTTGATCATGCTTAAGTATCCGTTGAAGTACTATGTTTCAAATTTAGAATAAGATGCATTATGATATGATGATCCGTGCGGATCATGTCGATGTAGTCTTGGTTGGGTGTCTTTTTGATAAGCATCATAAACTTTAATTAAAAGTGTTGGGAATGGTAACTAGAGAAAAAATTTGTTATGTAAATTTTGTTAAAACCGGTTGGACTTTCTCAATGAGTAAGTGGTGAATTTCGAAGTCTTTAATGGAAAGCATAGTGGAACACTAGAGATGATTGTATTTATGCTGAGCTTGTGTCTAAAACCTTTTGGATTGGCTTGGTTGGTTGCTATTTTGTTTGAATGCTTTTAGGTCAAAGGGTTCCTTCTGTTGTGTTTCAGAGTTTCCCTAAAACTCGAAGTGATTTGGTGCCAACCTTTGGTTTTGGCTAACTCGTTTAGGTTGTACTAAGAGTATGGATTTACACCCAAAAGTTTTGAGTGGATCGCGCCCCTTCGCATTCGCACTGAATTATCTTTGGAATAAATTTTAAAGGAAGCAGTTGGACATAGCGGGTTGTGTTGGAGATGCTTGAGATTTAATTTGCAACTCTATTTGGCTAGAGTTGGAGTTAGTTTTGAAATTGTGGGTGGGAATTGCAAGTGTTTCACAAGGTGGATTTTATGGATGTTTCATCAGTGATTTTGTTAGTGAAATGTTCCCTTTTTGGAAATGAGTTTCCCTTTCTCGTTGAGAAAATTTGTGGTGGTTGTGTGTGCAGATGTTTAACTTTGGAGTTGATGTTCAGTTTCAAAATGTTGATTTTGGTTAGTATGCGAGGTTTTGCAAGGTTAGCTTTAAATGGATGGTGGGTTGTGACACGTTGTGGTGTTTTACTGTTAACTATGCTGCCGTCATAGTTTATCTGACTTATTGCAATCATCGATGTTATGGGCGTTTCGTCATGTGATACCGAAGAAGAAGTCTTTTGGTGAATGACTATTCGGTATTATTTGTTACATGATGAATGAATGGTGAAAAAGAACAATGACAACGTTTATGTACAACTAAACATTAAAGAGTCAATGAGCCAGGTCGGTGAGAAAGTCATATATGGATATATGACTAATCGAGAGTGCTCTTGAAAAGTGTGCATGCATGTCATGAATCGAGATGTCCATTTCTTTCTAGTATGAAATGAAAGAATGAAGAATTTCTGGTATTTTGGTTGTGGTGTAGGGGATTTGTGCTTCCTTTGCGAATTGGATTGAAAAAAAATGATGAATGCTCCTTGGATGTTGCCGAATTCTTTCCATAGTGGTTGTTAACGCTTTGGGTTTGAGTTGTCGTTGTGGTCCACTTGGGTTCAAAAGAATTGTACTTCTTTTGCTCTATAGATGGGAGTGAGGATATGAATGTTCTTGGTTTATGGTTGAGTGTGCGAAATATGTGTACACTTGGGCTTGATAACTAAGTGTTATTGTGTGAGGGCGAGACTGTCGGGACCCGAATTTGCAAATCCGGACCCTTTGTGTATTCAGCACTAGTCCAGGAACACGCTAGTGCACACAGTCTCAACATTGGTAAATATCACAATCATACTCAACGAAATAATAAGATACTTTAATTAGTTAACCAAGCTGGTTGCTCGACCTTAAGGTCAAGTTACAAATATACGCCACGCAGGGCGAAAACTTAATAAAAGAGAAATAACAGCAGCGGAAAGTAAGATAACTTCGTGGCGCCATCCAGTATACCACAGGCAACTGAATGGGCTCGCTCCCTAGTTAGACGGTTCCTCTTGGAGCTCCTCCTCCAAAGCTGGTGTAGACTATTCTTCAACTTGTGTTGTATTGTGACAAGGGTGAGTACTTGGTATTCAGCAAGTCATGCACGGAATGAAAACTATTATACTACATGCATGGCTTAGTACAAAGGAGCAGCTCATGGTATAATTGCAGTAAAACAACATTTGACAAGTAGCATAAGTAGATTCGAAAGCAGTAAAAACAGGTATAAGATCAATAACTTTTCCAGGAGTTAAATAAACATCTTTCACATTCCTAATCCACATGCATTTCCATCAACATCATTATTAAACCAAACCAAACCTTTCAAGTCCAAGTTATTTTCAAGAAAATCTAACCCTTGACTGTAATTCCCGAGCGATGTCCAATGCCGCGGACACGGCTATTCGAATAGATTTTACACTCTGCAGAGGTTATGCACTTTACCCAAAAGATACCGCCAAACACCACAAAGGCGAGTGTCCATAACAAAATCCTTCGAAAACTTCTAACAGCACAAGTAGGCCTCCCCGGTTATTGCACACTAACCCTTCCCTTAGCAAAGGTGAAGTTTAGGCCAATCAACCGTTAGATGGGTACCTGGCCGCAGCCTCGGTACGCTCCCCCGTACAACTACACAAAGGTATAGTTGACACACCGAGGTCCCACAGGTACGTTATTAGCAACTTAATCAACTAGGTCCGTCGCATTACATACATGTGGTTGCATGTTTGACTCTGTTCAAAGGCTTGCAAGGTTAAGTCCTTAGGGTGACCAGGGCAAGACTACCCGAAGAACCAAATCAACGCTCCCGGTGCCACAATTGGCCCACCCGATCATTCTTGCCACATGCCCCAGTCGAAAACTATTTATCAAACCCCTAGTTATTTACCACGCACCACGTGCCATCAATATCATCATCAATAACACATGACACTTCTCAAAACAGGTTCCATATCTCATTAGGTCAATATTACCATGTAATTGTCAAAAACATGTTACGTGGTAGGGCTAAGCATACTACATCGGTCTAGTTACCCATGTTGGCAATTTAATAATGTCCAACTAATAATCCACAACTAGGGTGACAAGGGGTCATGGCACATATTTAATTAACCAAGGTGTCATACAGCAATTTGGCATTTATCTAATTTCCCATAATTAAATAAAGCATTTTCTAATTAAACTAGCATGCATTAATTTAAACCAAATTAATTTGAAAGTGGGATCAACATGGTCAAAGCACAACTTGCATTCAAAGTGTACTTGTTCTTGGTCTTGAGCTGGCTTCTGGGTAAACACTTCACCTTCGAAGCCTTCGGGCACTTCAACGTCTACTCGTAAAGCATGCAAATAGCAATAAATAAATAAACAGTATACAAAAAGTGTCCAAACATCCAAATGAAGTCCATAAACAGAGAGAGCATAATTTTATAGATTTTTAGAAACTGGAATCGTTCAAGTCGGAGTTAAAATGCAAAAGTTATAATCATTTAAAGTTTAATGAAAACATTAATTAAATAAAAACAGAGAAATATTCATAATAAAAAATTAATTAAAATTCATTTTTGAGTAGGTCTCATTTTTATGAAAATTTAGAAATTTGAATCACCCAAATCGGAGTTAAATTGCAAAAGTTATAAGCGTTTGAAGTTTCAAAATTCAAATAAATCAATAATCCGAATTAATCCATTTATTTTTATACTGAAAAACCGAATAATGACGTCAGCATGATGTCAGCGTGGATTTTGATTTTCCACCAAATTATTTTTCTATTGAAAAATCGATTTATTGCGTCAACCGGTCCATGGACGTGGTCCACAGTTCGATTTGGGTCCACCGTGGACCCGGCCCACGAGTACATGTCTCACTGACATGTGGGCCCCAACGGATGACATCAGTGGTGACGTCATCACACTCGGCTGAGGACGGCTGACAGCTGGGCCCCATCGTGACGTCATCAGGACATCACGGCTGACGTCATCGAGCCGTTGGAATGACCGCTGACACGTGGGCCCCACGCTGACGTCAGCGGTGACCGAGCGCGGCCGCGCTGACCGCGTCGGTTTGGCTCCCGGCCACGTGGCTTGATCCGGACCGTTGATTTGAAAATCAACAGTCCAGATTGGATCTGGGTTGCGCACGTTGCGGGCAACGTGGCTGATCTGGGCCATTCCATTTGGATCGGACGGTCCGGATTGGATTGGGTTTCACCGCGTCGGGGGTGACGCGGCATGTCCCGGGCGACGGCACGTGGCACATTCTATGCCGTTCGATCTCGATCGAATGGCTGGGATCTAATCAACGCACGGTGCACGCGGCTACGCGGCTTGATCTAAGCCGTTGGATCTAGATCCAACGGTTGAAATTGGATCTAAAAGCCGCAACGTGGATTTCATTGCGGTGACGTGGACTAACATGGGCCGTTGGATCTTGATTCAATGGTCCAGATCTAATCTGGGTTCTACGGTTTCGGGAACACGTGAACTCACCGTAGTTGTCTGATCTTGATCGGACGGTTGTCCGAGTTCGAGGCGACGATGGCGATGCGGCGGAGCAGAGGGCACCGGAGACGGAGACGACGACCAAGGGCGCGGTGCTATGGGGCTCCTCCGGCGGTGTGCGTGGTCACGTTTGAATCGCCCTGCCTCGGGGATCCCAGATCTAACCTCCTTCTCCTCGGGTGACAGCGGACGGCGGCGGAAGGTGAGGAAAACCGAAGCAAAGCCCTAGGCAACTACGGCGAGCAATAGCGGGCAGACACTGGCGGCTAGGGCTAGGGCTAGGGCAAGCAGGGCAAATGGCGCACGAGGGAAAAGCGAACCACGGGCGCGCATCCAGGCTTTAAATAACGGCCCCAACGTCGAGATCGACGCGGAAATCGCGGCGGAGCCGGTACGGGCGGCGGAGTCCGGCTCGGACACGGCCGAGCGACTTGGCGCAATCCCTGCCGTCCACGTGGCACGACCAACGGTCGTGATCGCACGAGCGTGACCGGGTCTGGCTCGGCCTGCACGTGGGCGACGTGGCGCGATTGTGGCCGTTGGATTGAGATCCGACGGTCACGATCCTAGGGTTCGGCAGGACCGGGTCCGGCTTGGACGCGACGCGCGTTGGGTTCGGGTCGGACTCGGACTCGAGTCCGACTCGGGCTCGGTCACATGAACAGTGCAAACCAACTCGATTTTCCAGCGATTAAATAATCAAATTAATTCCCAGAAATTCATTTAATTCATTAAAAATAGCAAAACACTCAGAAAAATTCCAGAACAATTCTAGAAAATATTTTAGAACATTTTGGACTCAAATAAAATATTTCCAATAAAATTTCATTTGCAAAATTGAATTCTTTAATTATTTCAAAAGGGAATAAATTCAAATAAATTCCAAATAAATCCCAGAAAATTCCAAAAATTCACAAAAGTGCCAAATTTCATTTAAACTCATGAAAAGCAAAAATTGGGGTGTTACAGAGACCCTCTTAAGAAAGGAGCCAATTATGGTTTGGTAAGGTTTTACGATCCTAGCTTGGGGCTAGGTGTCGAACCTTAGTGGTATAAGGGTGGTTTGTGATGGAGGTTGATGATGTATGGGTTTAACCTTTATTAAGAGTATCGATGGGTTGAAGTGAAGTTGACGGTAGTTCGGTGATAATTGTCCTGCCGTCAGCAATTATCTTAACTAGTTGTTTTTGGGTTTGAGTCTTGCCTGGGAGAGGATGGAATAAAATGTTAGCATGATCGTGTATCGGAAGGTCAAGTGTGCCTTAATGAGTTATTCCCCTCGATGGAAATTTTTGGGAATGTAGAGAGGTCGTTAAAGGAATTGTGACTTGCTTTGATTATGTCATGTTGAGTTTAATGGAGTGTGGTAGTCATGTTGGTTGTGATAGAAGGGTGAAGTGTTTGTCGTGAGGATTCGAGCGTTTTGGGTTGATGGAGCCCTTTGTGGTTGAAACGCAGATTCTGTTTGGGATTTGAAGTCAAGGTGGAACCGTGAGAGGTTGCACTTTGTTGAGCTAAATCAACATTTTCTCGCCAAGTGTTGACTTTGAGAACTCGCTTGTCGTTTGTTCCAATTTGAGTCTTTGTGCGAATGTTTTGTGCTGTAGAGAAGTCTTTTGTCCCTTGGGGACTTTGTTGTTGATTTTGGCGTTCTTCGGATTTGAGGTCGAATCCTGTTTAAGGGGGGAGATTGTGACACTACGGGATGTCGAGACACTGTAAAAGGTGAAATTAGAGAATGTGACTTTATAAAATGTGAAATTTGAGGTTAAAACTATAAGGTTTGGGGTTTAATCGCGTTTCCGGGCCGATTTCAGGAGTTTGGGCCTCTCCGGGGCGAATTGGGCCTTAGGGGGAAACCCCCCATGGGCTGAGGGTGGGATTTCTTGGCCCATGAGGGGGAGGAGGGCAGCACAAGGGGCTTCATGCGCCAGCCCCCTCCTTGTGTGCCCCCCACCCCTTTGGTGTGCCCTAGCCGCCCTTCATCTCCCCCCTCCTAGCCGCCCCCATCTCCCTCCATTGCGCCTCCACCCTTCCTCCTCCCTTCCCAAGCCCCCACCCCTCTCCTAGCAGCCCTACGGTGTCCTACCTCACGGTGCTCCTCACTGTCCCGCTCGGAGGATCGCTGGATTTCGGGAATCTCCGGCAAACCGTTGCGGATCGGGAGGAAGGAGCGGCCGGCGAGAAGGAAGACTTCTTCGGTTTCGGATCTTCTTGGAGAGGTATGACATGGGTGATCTGTGGGTTGGGTCTAGGTGCTGTTCCAGAGGTCGATTTCATGTTTTTAGGTCAAGTGGTGGTGCTGCCCTTGGGTAGATTTTGGAGAAAACTAGGTTTGCCACGTTCTCTGCTTCTGGCAGATTGTGAAGTGGACCTAGGGCTTGAGTTTTCGCCAATTTAGATTCAGAATTTGGTTGTGCGCCTGTTGAGGAAGTTGTAGGTAATTGAAATACCTTTAATTGTACGTAAATAATTCTTAATTCCGATCAGCCGTTTGAAAGTTATGCTTGTTTTACCGAACGTGTTCAAAACTGTGACGAGATTGGGACAGAACGTAGTGTTCTATAGATTAAACCAATTTAGAAGCCGAATCAGTTTTTCCATATACTTAGAAAAAGTTAGGAAATTTCCTAAGCTACGCGAGGATGTACTTTTTTAATCAATTCGGAGTCTTAGAACTCAAGTTATGCTTGTTGGAAGTCTGCTATCTCGTCGGGACAGAACCCCTGTTTTTGGGTTTTGCGAGTAGTTTGCGAAGTCGCGGTAGAAGAGTGTTTGCGTATTATTTTGTGGGTATGATTTTGAGTGTGTGGTACCTATGTACAGGTGGTGTGACCCCGGGAGTGCCCTCTACTTCTCATCAATCCGTCGCCCGTGGTTGAGGCAAGTGTATTGGAATGGGTAGCGGGTTGTAGGTTGTTAGTTTTGATGAGTTGAAATTGAGTATATGATGTGTTCCCATGCCATGCTTTAATGTTTGCCATTGATATGATGAATACGGTTTATTATGTTGTGATGCCATATTTTGCTATGCTATTGTTGTTGCTTCAAATCATGGTTAAACAAAGGAGATGCTGCCAAAATTTTTGGTTTTAGCATTTGTGCCTTTGCTGTAATTTACTTTAATTTGTGGTATTTTGATGTTATTTAGTCTATGTTTGATAGCTTTTGGGCTTACTAGATGCCGGAGTGTTACAGGAGGGGCGGCGGCTAGGAAGTGGAGGGGGAGGGGGCGCATCAAGGGGTGGGAGCTAGGGTTGGCTGCCCAAAAACAACCCCCTTGGGTCCAAACCCTTCCACCGGAGGCCCAACTCAACCCCTAAGGCCCAAAGTCCCCCGGAAAGGCCCAAACACCCTAAAATGATCCAAAAACACGCTATAAAGTCATACCGAAAGCCGTATTCTGTATTGTCATATTTTAAAACGTCACATTCTATAATGTTACATCCCATGATGTCACATTCTCTCCCCCTTAACAGAATTCGACCTCGAATCCGAAGAGTGCTGTAACACCCCAATTTTTTATTTTCATGAGTTTAAATGAAATTTGGCACTTTTGTGAATTTTCTGAATTTTTGGGATTTATTTGGATTTATTTGGATTTATTTGAATTTATTTCCTTTTGAAATAAATGAAGAATTTAATTTTACAAATAAAATTTGGTTGGAAATATTTTATTTGTATCCCAAAAGCCCTAAAATATTTTCTGGAATTTTTCTGGAATTTTTCTAAGCATTTTGCTATTTTTTTCATGAATTAAATGAAATACTGGAGATTAATTTGAATATTTAATCACTGGAAAAATCGATCGGGTTTGCACTGTTCATCCGACCGAGCCCGAACCCGAGTCGGACTCTAGCCCGACCCGAGCCGCGTTTGAGCCGGACCCGAGCCCAACCTAACCCTAACCGTGTGACCGTTGGATCGAAATCCAACGGCCACGATTGTGCCACGTCACCCAAACCGAACCCGACCAAGCCAGCCAAGTCGCTAGGCCAGACCCGAGCCCAAACCCCGTGCCCGTTGGATCTTGATCCAACGGTCCACGTTGAGCCACGTCACCGAATCCGAATTGGATTCGGATTCCGCCGCTGCAGCCGGGTGGACCTCAGTCTCCGCGAGATTCACGGAAGCCGAGGCCCCTATTTAATGCGCCGCCGCCGCCATCGTGTTCTCCGTTTCCTTGCGCACCCGTAGCCCTAGTCCATCACACCTGAGCCGCCATCGTTGCACTGCAATCACTCGCCGTAGTTGGGTTAGGCTTCCGCCGCAGTTTTCCGCTGTTTGCCGCCGTCTCCGCCGTCTTCCGCCGCCGTTGAGTCCAGATCCGGAACCGTTGCGTCAAGCCGCGCCTGGGAGTACCATCCACTCCGCCGGAGGACCGAACCGAACCGTGCACCGGGTCCATGGACCCGAGGCGACGTGGCGGTCTCTGATTGGTCCACGAGTCATGCTGACGCAATAAATCATTTTCTGAAAAAGAAATTATTTATTTAATTCGGTTTATTGATTTCAAATATAGATTCAAATTTCAAACGGTTATAACTTTTGCGTTTTAACTCCAATTTGAGTGATTCAAATTTCTAAATTTTTATAAAATTGAGATCTACCTAATGGCGAATTTTATTTAATTTTTGGACAAAAGTTTTTTTCTGAAATATTATTTAATTGATTATTTAAACTTTAAACGCTTGTAACTTTTGCGTTTCAACTCCGATTTTGCCGATTCAAATTCCTAAAAATTCATAAAATTATGCTCTCTCTGTTTATGGACTTCATTTGGATGTTTGGACACTTTTTATCTACTGTTTATTTATTTATTGCTATTTGCAAGCTTTACGAGTAGACGTTGAAGTGCCCGAGGGCTTCGAAGGTGAAGTGTTGACCCAATAGCCAGCCCAAGACCAAGAACAAGTACTCTTTGAAGGCAAGTTGTGCTTTGACCATGTTGAACCCATTTTGAAATTAATTTGATTTAAATTATTGCATGCTAGTTCAATCAGAAAATGCTTTAATTAATTTTGGGAGAATAGTTAATTGCCTAGTTGCTGTATGCCACCTTGACATAAATGATCGTATGCCATGACCCCCTTGTCACCCTAGTTGTAAATTAAATAGTTGGACATTACTAACTTGCCAACATGGGTAATTAGACCGACGTAGTATGCTTAGCCTTGCCACGTAACATGTTTTGAGAAGTGTCATGTATTATTGATGATGATATTGATGGCACGTGGTGCGTGGTAAACAACTGGGGGTTTGATAAATAGTTTTCGACTGGGGCATGTGGCAAGAATGATCGGGTGGGCCAGTTGTGACACCGGGAGCGTTGATTTGGTTCTTCGGGTAGTCTTGCCCTGGTCACCCTAAGGACTTAACCTTGCAAGCCTTTGAACTGAGTCAAACGTGCAACCACATGTCTGTAATGGGACAGACTGTAACATCCCACAATTTGCTTTTAATATATTTAGTATGTTTCTGGGATTATTTGTATTTTCCGAATCTACTTGGAAGCCTCGCGAGTAAGTCGGATTCACGTTATTTGAACTGATCGTATTAAAAAAAGATCAGGCATTTTCGAATAAGCGAAAAATTTAAAATTTTGTTGATAATTAAGATAATTGGTAGACGAGAGTGTTCGCTTCAAATATTTTCGAAAAATATGTTTTATAACGTACGTCGTTGATTTTACAAAAATCGGTACATGTGTCTGATTCACGAAAAGATTTTTTTTCGAAAAATCTATACGTTGAAAAAAATCGCGAAACCAACTTTGTTAAGTTCCAAATATTCCCTAGTTATTTTAGAGGAATTTTTCAAGATTTTTTGGAACCCTCCTGCTATATATTATTTTCTAAACACGTTTTGAGAATATCCTTGCATATATATATATATATATATATATATATATATATATATGTATAGGTCCCATGTGTTCACGTTTAGTCCTTCCTTCACGAAGCCCTTCTTAATTAGCTTGTATACGTGCATGTATGGGTGGGCCATTGAAGCATTGCACATGGTTAATTTCCTGTACGATTTGCATTCCAAATTGCTCCATGCCTTTTCTTTTCTCCTTCACTTATTAGTGCCAGCCGTTTTCACGTGTTGTTGCCAGCCGTTTCCACTCCTTAGCGAATTACTAATGACGTGATTATTGCATGCATGGCTACTAGTAACGTCCATGCATGAAGTTTCAATTTTCCAGCCGCCTCCCCATTTTCTGTACGCTTGAATCATGGGCGCCGTTACCTCCATTCTTTAATTGTTGTGCTTCATGCAAAATGACCTGCTTCTTTGACGTCGAGATCCATTCCTTGCGTGCTGGAGCTGGCAACGCTACCGGACATTTCATTTTTTTTTCCAGTCAGAGTTTTGCTGTTTCAAGCCATAACTCCCTCTATCCTGTGCTCATTTGCTTCCAACGGGTGCTCATCTCCTTCCTCACCAAATCAACTAAAAACCAGAAGTCGTCGCTTTCGCCGACGTTCGTCATTGGAGCCGCCGCCGTCGCGTCGCCGGTGCCGTTGCCGACTCGGGCGACCGGCTATCGTCTAGTCGCCGCTGCTCGATCGGCTGACCCCGTGCTTCCCTCATCGTCGCTGTCATCGTCGTCGTCCTTGTCGCCGTTGCCGTGTCGCCATCGTCGCCGCCGTCTCATCGTCGTCACCGTCGCTACCGCCGTTGACACCGCCGTCGCCGGTGCACTTTCTTGGACGCCTTCTCCTGCGTCGACGGTCTGCACTACTGCCGCCACCGACCGGTAGTCCCCCATCTCTCTTGCGCGCGCTCTGTTCCTATTTTTTATCTCGTTTATATATTCGCGTAGGTATATATACATAGGTATAGTTGAGCAGACGCATATATACATGTATATAAAATACTCGCTAGGCACACGCATATTTCTATATTAGTCGTAGCATGTATACATATATATATACACCTTGTGTTGTACATATATATGTGTACCTGCGGTTATATTCGGTTATTATACCCGTGTATATATATGTATATGTGTGTACCTGCGGTTATTTTTGGTTGATCTGCACGCAGATATGTTCGACCGAATCGCTAGTATAACTTTCCCTATGGTTGTATACGTGTATATATACGTATGTATACTTATATATTTATTTTTAGTAGGGTGTATTCACCGAACCAGTGCGTGCATGAAGATTTCGTTCTCGCCGTGAACAGTGCCATGCATAGGAAAGTAAATGGGAAGTTAGTTTGTACGTGTTAGTTTCCAAAAATTGTGAAATTTGTCTTTTTCACTACAAATTCGTTTTAAGTCCGAATCGCTTGCAACAAATTTTGTTAATCAGTAAATATTAAGACCTAGCTACGCTAATTTTTCTGAAATTTTATAATTGGATTTATACTGTTAAATTATTCGCGAGAAGTCTAAACTTACGAATTCTGTATCTTTTAAGTTATACATCCAAAAATTCCAAAATAAATTTTATAAATCTTATAAAATGCTAAAATATTTATCGAGAAATTTGCATGGGGTTATAAGCTAGTTTGGTTTGTAGTGTTGTTTTTCAATGTGTGTTTATACGCTGTTCTGAGTGTTTATTTGGTTCTTTATTTGCTACGCGTAGACGTCGAGTTGTGTGACACTGTCGGAAGCGAAGCTCAGGACCAAGATCAAGATCTAGACCAAGACTCGCTGTTTTACAAAGGCAAGTTGTGCTTTGACCATATTGCTCCTAGTTTTTGAAATGTATTTTGATTTAAATTATGCATGCTATGTTGATTAAAATGAATTAATTTAATTTGGGTAAAATAGTTAATAAACCTAATTGTTAATTCCACCCTTGATGATTAATATTCGTATGCCATGTATTCCATTGTCACCTTAAGTTGGGTTAAAATAGTTGGATGATATGATTGTGCCAACACGGGAGGCTAGACCGTGAATAGTTGCTTAGCCATGCTTACGTGAAATGTGTTTCAAATGGCAAAATAATATTGACTAATGATATACGGAATGAATTTTGGAATCAGTGTAATCTTGCTACATGATGATGTGAAGTGTAGGTACCTTTTTGGTTCTACATGGTAACTGGTATTATTGTTGGCATGTATTGCACAATAATCAAACCGGGTGGGAAAATGGTTTAGACTGTGGCAAGTGGCAAGTGATGAATGGGGGGGCCCGATGTGGCACATGGGAGAGATGTTGATTGAATTTGGTTTTGTGAACTTTGGGTAGTCTTGCCACGGTCACCCTAAGGACTTAACCTTGCAAGCCTTTGAACTGGGCCAATCATGCAACCACATGTCTCAGAATGGGGCGGACCTAGTTGAGTATGATTCCGAAGTCTTAGCATGTGAGACCTCAGGTGGTTCTTGTAGCTATGAATGTGGAAAGAAGGGTGTAGTGTTTACCGTAATGGTCTTACATCTCTTCAACGGTATATGTTGACCCTGTACTTCCGCTCCGCAAAAGGGAAGGGACAGTGGGAACAATATCGGGAGGTACGCATGCGAGGATGGAAGTTTCGGAAAGGCTTTGTTACTGTCACTCGCCTTCGTGGTGTTTGACTGTATCGTGTGGGTAAAGTGCATAACCTCTGCAGAGTGTGTAAAAATCTATTCGAATAGTCGAGTCCACGGAACTGGACAACGCTCGGGGATTACAGTTAAGGGTTAGATCTTTTAAAATAAAATGTGGAATGGGTGGCTGTATGCCAGAGATAATTGCTAAAGTGATTTAGGGCTTTGTGCCAAACTGCTTGAGAAGAGATTGATAACTTACTATATAATATGGTTTTACCGCTTGTGAATCTATTAAGATTATTTAATCAAATCAAAATGTTGTTTGATGCAAAACAACCACTTAAGCCATCTCTTTGGAAGAAGCCGTGCATATAGTAATAGAACTGCACCTCTGTGCATGACTTGCTGAGTATGTTGTATACTCACCCTTGCTTTCAACACAATCATCAGCTGAGGAGAAGACTACAACTTCAAAGGAGGAGAAGTTCCGCGAGGTGGCAATTATCTAGGAGTTGAACCTTGTCAGTTGCCTGTGGCATACTGTTGGGTGTCACCGACGTTCTTTGTTCCGCTGCTGATTATTTACTTTTGTTATTATAAGCCCTGCGTGGCAGACTATTTGTAAGGTGACCATAAGGTCTTGTAACCAGTTTATTTAATGTTTGAAGTATTTTATTAATTATTTCCGCTGTGTATGATTATGGTACTTCATCCCTGTTATTACTGTGTGCACTAGCGTGATCCTGGACTAGTGCAGAATACACAGAGGGTCCGGATTTGCAGATTCGGGTCCCGACACAGACCTAGTTGATTAAGTTGCTAATAACGTACCTGTGGGACCTCGGGGTGTCAACTATACCTTTTGTGTAGTTGTACAGGGGAGCGTACTGGGGCTGCGGCCAGGTACCCATCTAATGGCTGATTGGCCTAAACTTCGCCTTCGCTAAGGGAAGGGTTAGTGTGCAATAACCGGGGAGGCCCACTTGTGCTGTTAGAAGTTTCCAAAAGACTTTGTTACAGACACTCGCCTTTGTGGTGTCTGGCTGTATCTTGTGGGTAAAGTGCATAACCTCTGCAGAGTGTAAAATCTATTTGAATAGCCGTGTCCGCGGCATTGGACATCGCTCGGGAATTACAGTCAAGGGTTAGACTTTCTTGAAAATAACTTGGACTTGAAAGGTTTGGTTTGGTTTAATAATGACGTTGATGGAAATGTGGATTAGGAATGGGAAAGATGTTTATTTAACTCCTGGAAAAGTTATTGATCTTATACTTGTTTTTACTGCTTTCGAATCTACTTATGCTACTTGTCAAATGCTGTTTTACTGCAATTGTACCAAGAGCTGCTCCTTTGTACTAAGCCATGCATGTAGTATATTAGTTTGCATTCTGTGCATGACTTGCTAAGTACCAAGTACTCACCCTTGCCACAATACAACACCAGTTGAAACAGAGTCTACACCAGCTTTGGAGGAGGAGCTCCAAGAGGAACCGTCTATCTAGGGAGTGAGCCCAGTCAGTTGCCTGTGGTATACTGGATGGCGCCACGAAGTTATCTTATTTTCCGCTGCAGTTATTTCTCTTTTAATAAGTTTTCGCCCTGCGTGGCATATATTTGTAACTTGACCTTAAGGTCGAGCAACCCGTTTGGTTAACTAATTAAGGTACCTTATTATTTCGCTGAGTATGATTGTGATATTTACCAATGTTGAGACTGTGTGCACTAGCGCGTTCCTGGACTAGTGTTGAATACACAGAGGGTCCGGATTTGCAAATTCGAGTCTCGACAGAGGTGGTATCAGAGCCATACTGACTGTAGGCTCACCCATAGTTAGATTGGTCGTAGTGAGGATAAAACCTATTTTCTAAAGATAAAATTTGTCAAGATAATGAATGAATTCTCGACTTACCCCTTTCTTTCTTGTTAATACCCCTTGCTGAGTTCTTTTTGTCTTCCACTTTGATTTTAAAAATGTTGCATTCTTACGCGAGTGTCTTGACACAACTCAGACTAGATTTTCCTTTATCACTAAAACACACTATACCTCTTACTCGATTATTCTTCTCAACAAAAGAGTATCAATTTCTAAACTCTACAGAAATCTAATCTCCTCTTTCTAACACTCTATTACGATTCATAAAACTCAAAATGACACAATCATCATGAGACACATCCCTTTAATAAGCATTTAACCCTTTTTCACCATTAGTATTAGAACGGTCAACTGAGGTTCCAAACTTTAACCACCAAAGAAACATTTACGCAAAATCCCATCTCTTCCAATTATTTGACATTTTTCACAAAGAATCAAAATTAACTAATGTCATCTACGTACATAGCCTACATCGACTATGCTTTCCTTTCGACTACAAACCACGTTACACTTTCATTTTATCCTCTCACAGGCATAACACACACCAAGGGACAACTAGCTAAAACAATGTTCATGACAGAACACTTTATTTCAAATTACCATCACCTTTTTAATAACCAACCATATTCTCAACAAAATTTGAACCGACATCACAAGCTTCCATTATGACCACCTTTTGAACCACATTCATCAATTGGAACCCAAAACATCGCAAACCACTTTGGAAAGAATTCGACAACATCCAAAGATCACTCTTTTTCTCTTCCTAAGTCAAGCCACAAAAGAAAAACTCAAATCTCAAATCAATGCGATTCAATTCGCATCGAGGAGCACCCAAACAAAAGAGAGACTCCACACAAATCTTTGACAGAAGTTCTCAACAATCAAAGACCACTCGACTCACGTTCACCACAGCCAAACATCTCATTTTAACCAAAATCAACATTTTGGAAGAGAAAACCGATTCTCAAATCAAACAAAAGAATCCACAACCGCCACAATAACTCTAAAAGAGAAAAGGAAACTCAATTCTCTTACAGCATAGCCAAATGCCAGAAATTATTCACTCTTTCTTTTCATGCTAGAAAGCAATGGAAATCTCGATTCATGACATGAATGCAAACTTTTCAAGAGCACTCCGGATTAGTCATATATCCATATATGACTTTCTCACCAACCTGGCTCTGATACCAACTGTAACACCCCGGCATCTAGTATGCCTGAATGTTACCAAACAAAGACTAAACAACATTTAAATACCACAAATAAAGATACATTACAGCAAAGGTGCAAATTCTCAAACCGAAAATTTCGGCAGCATCTCCTTTGTTTTTCCATGAATTGAAGCAACAGTAATAATAAGGCAAGATATAGCATGATATGAGACATCTAAAACAGCAATAACAATTGATATAGCATCACTTATGTCTAAAATAAGGAATTCAACCATTCCACAAATTATAACGAATCAAACGATGAACTTAAGCTCAAAACCAAGCCACACAGCAAGTTTCATGGCACTATTCTTATTATCATGACTCCAAATGATTAAACTGTCTATAAGTGTGAAGCTACGTGTAGAAGGGTAGATAATGACCTTTCCCACATGCCGGTTTCATGGTACCTAAAAACAACATAGAACACAAGCTTGAGTTCATCACTCAGCAAGTATATTGCAATGGAACATAAAGAACAGTTCAATGTTAACATCGCTATACATCATGCTTAGCATCATAATCTTGTCCAAATTTCATTATACACATCCCATCACCATCATCATATATGCAATGCAACGCAATTCACATGTCTCCTTGAAGCACATACCGGTATTGCCGAGTGCACACTCGTCGGCGTGCACCCTCTTTCCCCTTCCATCCCGTAGACGGAGGGTGCCTACTCCTCGCTTCCATTCACAACCGTGAATGGAATCACGAGGTAGGACTTACTCAATGGCGCTCCGGATTAGTCATAACTTTCTCACCGACCTTACCGGACTAGTTATGACTTTCTCACCGACATGGGCAGTTCTCATGCCATGTATGCAATTATGTCATAAACATAAACAACTTGCACATAACCCTAACTAACCATTGCATAGCATCGTAATAATCCATTTTCATCATATCATGGGCAAACACTAATATGGCAAGATAGCACATCATGTAATCAATTTGCATCTAATCAAGACCGGCAAACAAACAACATGCTACCCATTCCAATACACTTGCCATAACCGCGGGCAACGGATTGGCGAGAGGATGAGGGCACTCCCAGGGTCACACCACCTGAACATAGATACCACACACTCAACCATATGCACACAAGAACACTTAGTTAAACTGACTTTGCGATCTACTCCCAATACCCAAAAACAGAGGTTCTGTCCAACGGGACAGCAGCATTCGAATGGCCATAACTTAGGCTTAACCACTCCAAATTAGATGAACGAGTACATTTTCTCGAAGGTTAGGAAATTTTCTAGCTTTTTCTAAGTATTGAGAAAAGCTGATTTGGCCACTAAAATTGTTTAATCTACAAAACAATACGTTTTGTCCCAATTACGTCACAATTTTGAACATGTTCGGTAAAACAGCCATAACTTTCAAACGGCTGGGCGGAATTGGACATTCTTGGTGTAAAATTAAAGGTATTGAAGTTATCTACAACTTTCTCAACAGGCGGATGACCAAATTCCGAATCTAAAATTACGAAAACTCAAACCCTAGATCGTGTGGCCAATCTGCTCGAAGCAGAACACTGTGCAATCTCTAGTTTTCATCAAATCTATCTAATCGCAGCACCACCTTTTGATCTAACAACACCAAAACATCCTCTAGCACAGCACCTAGACCATCCCCAAGGATTACCCCTAGCCATACCTTCGCCCGACGAACGGAGACTCTTCTCCTCCCAGTTCCCCCGATCTCCTTCCTCGCGCCGGATCCGCCGGTTCCTCTCGGTTACGGAGCTTCCCAACGGTGAAATCATCGGAGGCAAAGGGCGTGGCAGCAAGGGGTGGGGGTGGAACTCGCCTAGGGCTGGCTTGGAGAGGTGGGGAGGAAGGTGGAGGGAGGGGTGGCGCATGGGGAAGGGGCGGCTTGGAGGAGGGGCGGCGGCTAGGAAATGGAGGGGGAGGGTGGGGGGCGCACCAAGGGGTGGGAGCTAGGGTTGGCTACCCAAAAGCTCCCCCCTTGGGCCCAAACCCTTCCACCGGAGGCCCAACTCAACCCCCAAGGCCCAAAGTCCTCCTGAAAGGCCCAAACACCCTGAAACAACCCAAAAACACGCTATAAAGTCGTACCGAAAGCCGTATTCTATATTGTCATATTTTAAAATGTCACTTTCTATAATGTTACATCCCATGATGTCACAGATCTTTCGATGAGAATGATAACCATCAATTTGAGTGTGACACTACGGAATGGCGTGACTTTATAAATTATGAAATTAGAGAATAATACCTTACGGTATGAGGTTAAATCGCGTTTACAGGCCGTTTTCAGGAGTTTGGGTCAAAAGTTATGGTCGTTTTAAGTTGGTGCTGTCCTGGAGGCCGAATCTGAGTTGAACTTGTGCACCAGAAGAATTGGCTTCATGCTTGTCGTTTGGGAGTCCTTCTCCTTGGTTCATAAGGACAATAAAATCATCACAAAGATTAAATAGCATTCCATTCATTAAATTATTTGTACGCAACCTAAGGAACGCATTCACCTGGTAATTGAATTGACGTGCGCGAGCTCAAGTAATTGGCCCTTGTATTATATTGTTGGTTTCAATTCGGTTTGTAGGCATGGCCGTATCCATGGTAGTGATGTCCTCATCATCCTCCCCCTCTTGCATTTGAGTCGTCCTCGACTCAAGTTCATCATCTTCAACTGAGGCTCTGATACCACTGATGCATCCCTCCCGGGTGCGCACCGTGCCCATCATGGCCCAGCCGTATGGCGCACGTAACTCGCCCGACGAGCGGACAGCCCAACTGGCCCAGGGGTGTGGGCCTTGGACCACGAGAGAAATACACACCTTGGCTGCCATAGCTAGGCCATAAGAGTCCCATGTGACCCCCAAAATACTAGCCTGATGGCGGGAGGGTTGCTCTCCCTTTTAAGGTAGTATTCTCTCCCCTCCACAAGCAAGGTGGTACTATCATTCTCACCCTCTTGTTTCGGGACCTGGCTCTGATACCAACTGATGCATCCCTCCCGGGTGCGCACCGTGCCCTTCGCGGCCCAACCGTATGGCGCACGTGCCTCGCCCGATGAGCGGACTGCCCAACTGGCCCAGGGGTGTGGGCCTTGGACCACGAGAGAAATACACACCTTGGCTGCCATAGCCAGGCCATAAGAGTCCCACATGGCCCCCAAAAGACTAGCCTGATGGGGGGAGGGTTGCTCTCCCTTTTAAGGTGGTATTCTCTCCCCTCTACAAGCAAGGTGCTACTATCATTCTCACCCTCTTGTTTCGTAACCTGGCTCTGATACCACTTGATGTAACATTGGGTGTCCCGATATTTTGATGAGAATGATAACCTTTGATTTGGGTGGAGATGACTTTGATGATCCGACTACAACGTACAACGATGATGCGCCTTAGCAATCACTAAACCAACTCCAGATGGTTATTGACCTTGTTGTGGGCACGATTAACCTGATCACGAAGATTAATTCCTGCAAGAAATCGAAGAACAAGGTAAAAGCAATCTAAAATTGCAAATATAGATGAAGTATTGAAAAGTTGGGGTTCCGATACAAGGAGCTTGTTAGGCGGCCGTTGAGCACTTCTAAAAGACTCAAAATAGTAGCAAAAGGCTAAACTATCAAATAACCAAAACCCAAGTTATTTTGGGGGACTCCCTAGCTATATATAGGAGAAATAGGAGGCCAAAACCATGCTTGGGGCATCCAAAACACATCCATGGCCGAGTAGGACTCCTATTCCTAGTTTGACTCGGATTTGGAAAGATGACCGAACTTATTTTGCAGATTCCCTTTGGCTCGTAAGGAATTTGGACATGAGGCCAGATCCGTTGGAAAGAGGACGACGAAACCTTTCAAACCAGTACTCATAGACCCCAAACACCCTTGTGGATCATAAGTTATGGTTGTTTTAAGTTGGTGCTGTCCTGGAGGCCGAATCTGAGTTGAACTTATGCACCGGAAGAGTTGGCTTCATGCTTGACGTTTGGGAGTCCTTCTCCTTGGTTCCTAAGGACAATAAAATCATCACAAAGATTAAATAGCATTCCATTCATTACATTATTTGTATGCAACATGAGGAACGCATTCACCTGGTAATTGAATTGACGTGCGCGAGCTCGAGGAATTGGCCCTTGTATTACATTGTTGGTTTCTATTTGGATTGTGGGCATGGACGTATCGATGGTAGTGATTTCCTCATCACCTTCACGACCCACCCGTATGGCGCAACTGCCTCGCCCGACGAGCGGACTGCCCAACTGTCCCAGGGGTGTGGGCCTTGGACCACGAGAAATACACACCTTGGCTGCCATAGCCAGGCCATAAGAGTCCCATGTGGCCCCCAAAAGACTAGCCTGATGGGGGGAAGGTTGCTCTCCCTTTTAAGGTGGTATTCTCTCCCCTCCACAAGCAAGGTGGTACTATCATTCTCACCCCCTTGTTTCAGGACCTGGCTCTGATACCAACTAATGCATCCCTCCCGGGTGCGCACCGTACCCTTCGCGGCCCAGCCGTAAGGCGCACGTGCCTCGCCTGACGAGCGGACTGCCCAACTGGCCCAGGAGAGTGGGCTTTGGACCATGAGAGAAATACACACCTTGGCTGCCATAGCCAGGCCATAAGAGTCCCATGTGGCCCCCAAAAGACTAGCCTGATGGGGGGAGGGTTGCTCTCCCTTTTAAGGTGGTATTCTCTCCCCTCCACAAGCAAGGTGGTACTATCACGACTCCTTCTCCGTGCTTGAGGAAGCAATGCCTTCTCTTCTTAAGCTTGTAGTAGTGTCAACTTCTCCTCCTCATGCTTGCAACACAACATGGACGATCTGTGTAACACCCCATAAATCTCAACTGTTGTAAAAGAACAATTCGGCAGCATCTCCCCTAAAACAGGATAATACGGAAGCAATTCGAATAGGAATAATATTACGACAACAATACTAGAGACAACGAGTCTAATTCACCAGGTATCAACCATAAATATAACACCTCTCTAATGGGACAACCATAAATGAGAACAAGTTTAAAGGGAACAACAATGGGTCTATATGTAATAAAATTTCAGCAAGCTAATGAATTATTTAAAGCACTAGTTCATGTGAGTCGTGATGACACCAGAAGGTTTATTGTGCTGCTAGCCCACCCTTCATGCTTACGTCTCACGTGCGCTACCTGAAAACATCAAAACAGCAAGTAGTGAGATTGGGTAATCTCAGCAAGCGGAACAACTAATACAAATAACACATCCACCATAAATCTAGCATACCACATTCCTCACATCCAATACCACATCATAGTCCACACAACCTCCGTAAAATGCATATGATTGTGCACATGCTTATGCCATGATCCTCCTCACCGTGCCCTTTCTCAGGAACACACGGTGTTGTACGATCTTGATCGCGCCAAGGCGTCGACAAACTTCCAATGCATGATTATGCAGTTAATGCTTCATGCATGAATTCATTCATAACCCCCCCACTGAGTCCACATGTTTGCATATCATGATATAGCATGGATAGAAAGCAAATATCATTGAGATAAAATGTTTAGACAATTCATCAGGTAAACAACATCATTCTTCACCTTACTCATGATTCATAGCCAAACCACAACATCACAATGCCAGTCAAGATATTGCAATCCTCAAAGCAATTGATTAAACCATGTATGATTGCTGTAATTGGAGTTTATAATGAAGGCGAAGCAAACAACGATGTATAGCTTAACAATACAACTACTTCCACTTGCCTTTACCGACGTAGATGACGAATCTAGTTGCGTCCAGCAGTGGCACCACCTGAACAAACAATATTTCAGTAGATAGCGACATCACAATTGATCACACAATTCGAACACACGCTGCCTACTCCCCGTTCCCATTTAAACGTCAAAAAACCCCGATCTGTCCGGATCGAACAGCAGCACCCTCTCTTCCCAATTTCGTATCTTTTTTTTCCTACTGTTCATAAAAATACAAAAAAATTACAGTAGCTAGATATTGACGAGATCTACAACTTTCATGAAGGTCAAAAATTTCAATTCCGCTGTTAAATATGCCTAAACAACCGTCCAACACAGTGGACGAAATCTGTTTCCAGATTCTGTTTGTCATCTTCCAAAAGTGATAACTCTCAGACCGTCGCCCCAAAAATTCTGAAAAAATTACAAAAGCTAGGTCGCGACGTTATCTACAACTTTCTAGTTATAGGTTTCTGCAGGAAAAATCGTCTAGGTCACGTAAAACGCGAAACAAGCCGCGCTGCACAATCTGCCACCGCAGAAACAGCACCACGTGAACAACTACACTTCTACCCCTTCAAATCCCGTCCAACCCGATCACCACCAGATCTAAAAAACTCCCAAACCTAGGTAGAAACAGGGGGAAAAATTCTGGAAATTTACCTAGAGTCCTTCCTCGAGAATCCACGGAAAGCATGCGATGAACCCCGAATCTGAAATCTGCTCGTCCTCCACGCCTCCACGGATCCCTTCTCGCTCTCTCCTTCGTGTTTCGTGGTGGATCTTGAGCCACCACGAAGGGGAGGAAGAGGAGGGGGTGCGGCTGCTAGGGGGAGGAATGGGAGGCACCTTAGGGTTTGGGGAGGGGGTGGCCGGCCAAGGGGAGGGGTGGCGCCACCTAATGGGGAGGTGGGCCGGCCCACCAAGGCATGGGGAGGAGAAGGTGGGAAGGGAATTCCCAGCCCAGGCCCAGGTTGCCTCAGCCCAGCTAAATCTAGCCCCAAACTCCAATTTTTAATATTAAATTGCAGCATATTCTTCAATTATTTCATTCCCCGACAAAACCCTCCTTCTTTCCGGAACAACTAAGAAAGAAAACCCTAGGATCGCTCTCAAGTTCTAGGGCATCACAATCTGATTCTCAACTTGGAGATGATTTTCATGGAGAGAAATGGGATGAGCTCAATGCCACCAAAATTTGAGAAAAATGGAGGAGCAAAGAATGGATTGGAACTCACCCAATACTTGATGCATCAACAATCCATTTGGATGGAATTGAAGTTCTTGATCTTGGCTTCAACGTGGTGTGACATGCACAAGGTCAAACCAAATCCTTGGGTGGGTTTTGGAGGATCAAGGAGAAGAGTGTGGGAGAGAGTGAGAAGGTTCTTCTGCTGTCCCGGCGGGACAGAACCTCTGTTTTTGGTTATTGCGAGTAGATGGCAATGTCGGGGTAGATGAGGGTTTGCGTACTGTTTTGTGGTCATGATTGTGAGTGTGTGGTACCTATGTGCAGGTGGTGTGACCCCGGGAGTGCCCTCTACATCTCACCAATCCGTCGCCCGTGGTTGAGGCAAGTGTATTCGAATGGGTAGCGGGTTGTAGTTTGTTTAATTGATTGAGATTGAAATTTGAATATATGATATGTTCACATGCCATGCTTTAATGTTTGCCAATGATATGATGAATATGTTTATTTCGTGATGATGCCATGTGTTAATGTACAAGTTATTTATGATGTTGGCATGTTTGCATACATGGTATGATACATGGCCCGGGCGGTGAGAAAGTCATAACTAGTCCGGGGAAGGTCGGTGAGAAAGTTATGACTAGCCCGGAACGCCATTGAGTAAGACCTACATCGTGATTCCATCCACGTGGTGAATGGAAGCGAGGAGTAGGCACCCTCCATCTTCGGGATGGAAGGGGGAAAAGGGTGCACACCGACGGGTGTGTACTCAACCATACCGGTATGAGTTTCCAAGGAGATATGAGCATAACATTGCATTGCATTGCATTGCAATACATATTTAATGATGATGATGTTGTTATGTACTCAAGTATGAGATGTTATATGTGATGTAAGGTATTATTGTCTTGTAAATGATCTTGTTGTACATTACAATATGCTTGCTGAGTTTTCGAACTCACGCTTGTGTTTTATGTTGTTTTTAGGTACTTTGAGATCGGCATGCGGGAAAAAGGGGTCTAGCTACACTTCTACACGTAGCTCCACCATCATAGTCCATAATTAATCACTTGGAGACATGATATTAAGAGTTGTGCCTTAAACTTAATGTATGGTTTAATTTAGCATGCTAGTGATTCCTTATTTGCTTCGTTTTAGTTTATGAAGTGGTTGAGCGTGGTATTATTGGCGTAATTTGATGATATATCCATTTATGTTGATGTTTTAGATGTCGTGTGCTATGATATATCGTGCCATGATATTGATATTGTGTTAATTCATGGAAAAACAAAGGAGATGCTGCCGAAATATCGGTTTTTAGCATATGTACCTTTGCTGGAATTTATGTTTAAATGTGGTATTTAGATGTTGTTTAGCTTATGTTTGGTAGCATTCGGGCATATTAAATGCCGGGGTGTTACAAGTGTAGGGGATTTATGCTTCCTTTGTGACTTGGCTTGGATGTTGCCGAATTATTTCCAAAAAATGGTTGTTAACGCTTTGGGTTTGAGTTGTCGTGTGTGGTCCACTTGGGCTTGATAGCTAAGTGTTTTTGTGTGAGGGCGAGACCCTCTTAAGAAAGGAACCAATGTGGTTTGGTAAGGTTTTACGATCCTAGCTTGGGGCTAGGTGTCGAACCTTAGTGGTATAAGGGTGGTTTGTGATGGAGGTTGATGATGTATGGGTTTAACCTTTATTAAGAGTAGCGATGGGTGGAAGTGAAGTTGACGGTAGTTCGGTGATAATTGTCCTGTCGTGAGCAATTGTCTTAACTAGTTGTTTTTGGGTTTGAGTCTTGCCTGGGAGATGATGGAATAAAATGTTAGTATGATCGTGTATCGGAAGGTCAAGTGTGCCTTAATGAGTTATTCCCCTCGATGGAAATTTTCGGGAATGTAGAGAGGTCGTTAAAGGAATTGTGACTTGCTTTGATTATGTCATGTTGAGTTTAATGGAGTGTGGTAGTCAGGTTGGTTGTGATAGAAGGGTGAAGTGTTTGTCGTGAGGATTCGAGCGTTTTGGGTTGATGGAGCCCTTTATGGTTGAAACGCAGATTCTGTTTGGGATTTGAAGTGAAGGTCGAACTGTGAGAGGTTGCCCTTAGTTGAGCTAGATCAATACTTTGTCGCTAAGTGTTGGTTTTGGGAACTCGCTTGTCGTTTGTTCCGATTTGAGTCGTTGTGCGAATGTTTTATGCTGCAGAGAAGTCTTTTGTCCCTTGGGGACTTTGTTGTTGATTTTGGCGTCTTTTCGAATTCGAGGTCGAATCCTGTTTAAGGGGGGGAGAATATGACACTACGGAATGCCGAAAATTTATAAAATGTGAAATTAGAGATTGTGGCATTACAAAATGTGAATGTTGAGGGCAAGAACATTATAAATTGTGGAATCAAGGTTAAAACCATGTGGTATGAGGTTTACATGCGTTTTTGGGCCGTTTCCGGGAGTTTGGGCCTTTCCGGGGGTGTTTGGTCCTTTCCAGGGGAGTTTGGGCCTAAGGGAAAGGGTTGTGGGCTTTGGTGGGAAAGAGTGGGAGTCCAAATAGGAGTAGGAGTCCAGGTTGGGGGCCTTCCCCTGCCCCTTTATGCGCCCCAGCCCTGCCCCATTGCGCCCCCTTGTGCCCTAGCCTCTCCCCACCTCTCCCTCTCCCTTTTTGCCCTAGCCGCCACCCCCATTGTTGCTCCCCATTGCACCACCACCCCTCTCCTCACCTCTCCACCACCCTTGCTGCCCTAGGGGAATTCTCCACCTCCCCAACCTGAAGATCCATCCATTGGAGAGCCCCGCGACGAGGAGATCCGGTGGAATCGGAGCGAGGAGGGAGATCGCGCGAACCGGGAGGCGATCCGTGGGTTTTTCATTCGTCGGGCGAAGGTATGGCCATGGGACTCCTTGGGGTTGGGCTAGGTACTGTTCTAAGGATCAATATCATGTTTTCATATCAATTGGTGGTGCTGGAATTGAGTAGATTAGATGAATTCTAGAAGTGGTCACGTTCTCTGTTTCGGACAGCATGAGCAGTCGACCTAGGGTTCGGTTTTTAGACAATTTAGAGTCTGAATTTGGATGTCCGCCTGTTGAGGAAGTTTTAGGTAATTTCAATACCTTTCAGTGGGTATAAAGAACGTTAATTCCGATCAGCCGTTTGAAAGTTATGGCTATTTTACCGAGCGTGTTAAAATCTGTGACGTGATTGGAACAGATCTCGGTATTTTGTAGATTAAACAACTTTAGAGTTCGAATCAGTCTTTCCTTATACTTAGAAAAAGTTAGGAAATTTCCTAAGATACGCGAGGATGTACTCGTTTATTTGATTCGGAGTTTTAGAACACGAGTTATGCCTTTTGGAAGGCTGTTGTCCCGGCGGGACAGAACCTCTGTTTTTGGTTATTGCGAGTAGATGGCAATGTCGGGGTAGATGAGGGTTTGCGTACTGTTTTGTGGTCATGATTGTGAGTGTGTGGTACCTATGTGCAGGTGGTGTGACCCCGGGAGTGCCCTCTACATCTCGCCAATCCGTCGCCCGTGGTTGAGGCAAGTGTATTGGAATGGGTAGCGGGTTGTAGTTTGTTTAATTGATTGAGATTGAAATTTGAATGTGATATGTTCACATGCCATGCTTTAATGTTTGCCATTGATATGATGAATATGTTTATTTCGTGATGATGCCATGTGTTAATGTACAAGTTATCTATGATGATGCCATGTGTTAATGTACAAGTTATTCATGATGTTGGCATATTTGCATACATGGCATGATACATGGCCCGGGCGGTGAGAAAGTTATAACTAGTCCGGGGAAGGTCGGTGAGAAAGTTATGACTAATCCGGAGAGCCAATGAGTAAGTCCTACATCGTGATTCCATCCACCGCGGTGTGGGGAAGCGAGGAGTAGGCACCCTCCATCTTCGGGATGGAAGGGGGGAGAGGGTGCACACCGACGGGTGTGTAGTCAACCATACCGGTATGAGTTTCTAAGGAGATATGAGCATCGCATCGCATCGCATTGCATACATAATGATGATGATAAGGATTTGTGAATATGAATGAGATGATATACATGATGTGAGCTGTTGTAGCCATGTAATTGTTTTTTTTTTGAACCATTGCAATATACTTATTGAGTTTTGAACTCACGGTTGTGTTTTCTTGTTGTTTTAGGTACCATGAGACCGGCATGCGGGGAAGGGAAATAGTCACATTTTCGCACGTAGCTTCACTCATTTGATTCCACAAGTCATTAATTTAGTCTTTGATAATAAATTCCGTATGATGATTATTGCTTTAAGGTTTAGCTTTGCTAAATGAGAGTCTTATTGTTCGTTTGACTCTTGGAGACATTAAATGCGTGAAACTAGACTTATATTGTTGTTAAGTCTTTAATTATTGTTGTTTTAGTTGTCTCTCATATTGCCATATATTGCTATACTATTGTTGCTCCTTCAAATCATGTTAAAACAAAGGAGATGCTGCCGAAATCTCGGGTTTTAGCATTTACTCCCTTGCTGTAATTTACCTTAATTCATGGTATTTAGATGTTGTTTAGCTTATGTTTGGTAGCATTCAGGCATACTAGATGCTGGGGTGTTACACTTGCTCTCTCTCCTTGAGCAGAATTTTCAGGTTGGGAAGGGAGAAATGAGTGGGTAGGGAGGAGAAAACGAGGTTGGAGGTATTTATACACTTGCCCACTTCATCACTTACATGAGGGGCTTGGTCCCACATGGCATGGAGAGGTAAGAGAGTGGGTATGGAGTAGGTAAGGTGAGAAAAAGTGAGGTGGGTGTGTGCAGAATTTTATCCTCTCACTTACTAGTGGGGTCCATATGTCATTGACTAAGGTAGAAATGAAGCATGGTTCAATAAGTAGCAGTTTCAAGTTTTAAGGACATTATAAATTCATACTTATCTAACTAAAATGATGCTAGCATTTATAAAGTCTTGATTGACTGTTAATCATGCCTCTAATATGAATGATACGAGCATGCCATGCACGATATGGCTAGTAATTAAATTTGGGGCTGTTACAACATCCCAGTCTTTTCCTTGCCTTCATGGCTTGCAGCGACTCTGTCTCCGATCATCCTCCGGTGATCCCCGACCATCTGGAACTCTAGTGCACCTCATCTAGTCCCGATCACTATCCGCCTCACCATGACCTCGCACTGACATACTGCAACCATCAAAAACAAGGTAATATATCACATAGCAATGTTCAAAAATGATATGCAATAATCATCTCAAAAACTTAATATTTAAATCTAATTCAAATCAAACTCAAATCTAGGCATACCAGGCTCAAATACAGTCAAATACTCATCGCAAACAAGAATAAACCTCCACATGGTCTTTCAATCTCACCCTTTTTGAGTATATTAACAAAACATACAAATGGCATACATTTGAGCTTGAAAAAGAAAGAAAGCAAGCAAGCAATTTGATTGCAAAGTCATACTTGGTCCAGATGAAAGAGAAAGCAAGTTTATGATCAAGTAGAAGAAATTTAGAGCTTATCAAAGAAAAGAGCAAGTTTTCCACGAATGCTATAAAAATCAAGAAAAGTTAATAAAATCTCAATTTTACAATTTTGCTCATGATTAAAAGAAAATAACAATTTTTCACCATGATCATAAGAAAGCATTTCCTTCCTTTATTTCAAATGATGTCTTTTCACATTTTCTCCCCCCTTTTGACAATATATGCATCAAAGAAAAGCATGTATGCACGAAATACATCCTAAATAAGCTTTAAAGGTTATCTAAGTGACCATTTACACAACGTATGACACCCAGCTCTTAAGTTAAGATTATGTCACACTAATTCATTCTAATTGTATATTTCAATATTTGCTAGTTAGCACAAGAGAAGTTATGCTATTTTTTATGATCTCAACACGAGCAACATTGTGACACCTCGGAGTGTCGTATCCTTAATTTTTGAACATGATAAGGTTAAATATAGTATGAGATGTGGAAATAAGGTTAAAATCATAAGGATCGAGGGTTAATATCGTTTCCGGCCGCTTTCCGGCCGCTGGTTTTGGGCCTTCCTGAGGAGTTTTGGGCCTTGGTGGGCTTTGTGGATGGATTAGGACTCCGTAACGGACTAGGATTGGGTTGAGGGCTGATAAAAGGGGCCCCCCAGCCCCTTGCGCCCATGCTGCTGTTGTTGCGCCCCACCTCCCCTCTTGCGCCTCTCCTCCTCCCTCCCCTCCCTAGCCCTAGCCCCCAAAAACCGTAAGCACTCCCCTCCCTTTCCTCCACTCCTCCACACCACCTCCTCCACCCCCTTGCTGCCCTAGGTGGTGGTCTCCCACCCTGCACCTCGCGGAGTCATCCCGTGGAGCGAGGAGCGAGGAGCAAGGAGCGAGGAGCGAGGAACGTGGAGCGAGGAGCGATTCGCGAGGAGATTCGCGGAGATTGATTGAGTTTTGGCGCTTGGGCAAAGGTATGATCTTGGGGATCCTTGGGGATGATCTAGGTACTGTTATTAGGTGTTTATCAAGTTTTTAGATCAATTGGAGGCGCTGGTTTGAAGTAATTTGGGTTAGATCTAAACTTGTCCACGTTTCTGTTTTCGGGCAGATTGAGCAGTCGAACTAGGGTTCGAAGCTCCGCGATTTAGAATCCGAATCAGACCGTACGGACTTCTAGGAAGTTGTAGATAATTTAATTATCTTTCCGTGGACGTAAAGCACGTTAATTTCCGATCAGCCGTTTGAAAGTTATGGCTGTTTTACCGAGCGCCTAAAAATCTGTGACGTAACTGGAACAGATTGTGGTAATCTGTAGATTAAACAATTTTAGAGTCCGAATCAGTCTTTCCCTATAACTAGAAAAAGTTGGGAAATTTCCTAAGCTTCATGACGGTGTACTGCTGTTTATTCGATTTGGAGTCCCAGAACTCAAGTTATGCCTTTGTAAGGCTGCTGTCCCGCCGACAGAACTCTGTTTTTAGGTTTTAAGTAGTAGTTGGCAATGTCTTGTTAGATGGGGGCGTGTGTACTGTTTTGAGGTTATGATTGTGAGTGTGTGATGCCTATGTGCAGGTGGTGTGACCCCTGGAGTTCCTCTTCTTAACGCCAATCCGCTGCACGTGGTTGAGGCAAGTGTGTTGTGATGGATAGCAAGTTGTAGGTTGCATGTTGAAATTAGATGGAATTGCCTACATGATATATGTCCACTTGCCATGTTTTAATGATTGATATGATATGATGAGCATGTTTAACATATATTATGATGCCATGTGTTAATATGTGAATTGAATATGATATTTGGCATGGTTGCATGCATGTCATGAGATAGGGCTAGGGCGCGGAGAAAGTCTTAACTAGTCCGGCAAGGTCGTGAGAAAGTTATGACTAATCCGAACGCCATTGAGTAAGTCCTATGTCGTGATTCCATCCACGTGGTGTTTGGAAGCGAGTAGGCACCCTCCATCTTCGGGATGGAAGGGTGGAAAGGGTGCACACCGACGGTGTGTACTTCCCATACCGGTATGAGGTTCCAGAGGGTCGTGAGCAATGCATTACATCGTGATACAAATTGATGATGATATTGATAAGTATTCATGAATGGGATGTTATACATGATGAAAGATGTTATTGACTTGTTGTTATGCTTGTTGTCCATTGCAGTATGCTTGCCGAAGTTTTCGAACTCACCCTTGTGTTTTCTTGTTGTTTTAGGTACTCATGAGAACTGTGCATGGAAAGGGGAATAGTCACACGCCACACGTTGTTTCACTTTAATGTTTCCCCAAGTCAATTCATTTAGTTGGATAATAAATTATGTGGTGATGGCCTTTAAATTAAGTCTTAGCTTGGTTAATGAGAGTTCTATTGTTTGTTTGACACTTGGAACCTTAAGAGCTTAATGTTAGTCTCTTATTGTCATAAGACTTTATTTATTGCTGTTTTAGATGTTTCTCTTATTGCCATATAATGCCATATTATTGCTTCACCTTAAATTCATGATAAAACAAAGGAGGTGTGCCATTAAATCTTGTTTTTAGTCTATGCACCTTTGCTGGAATTTGATGTTAAATGTGGTATTTAGATGTTGTTTAGCTTATGTTTGTAAATATCTGCATAGTAAATGCCTGGGTGTTAGCTTGGTATCGTGAGCTATTGTAGGTCCTGGAATGTGAATTTTTAGTGTCATGCTATAGGGTATAACTAAAATGTGATGTGGAATAACTTAGAAACATGGCTTAGGTTCTAACTAAAACCTTGTTATAGGATAGCAACGTTAAAAACTTGTAAAAGTGGTATAACTAATCTAAAATCCGACACACTTGGTTGCACAAAGAGGATGGGGTTTTGGTTCATCATTGCATTGCGCTTAATTATTTAATGAAGGATATGCTTATGATGATGTTTGATCTATGATCTTGATTGTGTGATTTTGTGTTTATGCTTGCAGCTTTGGATGGTTGTCTCCGCCTAGCACATGCCAAGGGGTAGAGGCCGTGGACGCCAGTGGGTCAGGAGGCCGTGGGGCCAGGCTCCCAGAGCTGGGCGGAGTCCTGTCCTCAGATAAATGATTGGGTTGTTCCTGCTGTGGTGATAAAAGTGGGGTTGTGGTGCCGGGCGGGTTTCGCCACCTCTTTTTGGTTCATAGTAACGTGAGGTTTGACGGTGTGGCGGTTAGCGCCATCACCGAAGAACTATTAACCCTCGTGTAGGAGAAGAATGCTTATCCTTTCTGCCCTTGATCGGGTAGTTGGATCGAGTCAAAATAGAAGAGTTGATGGTGGTTCCTTCGTTGTTCTCTCATTGCTCGTTCACGGCCGGTTTCTGCTTTCTTGGCTTTAGTTGAGCTGAACCAAAAGAAAAGTGTTTTGCATTGATTTTCAAGGATCGCTCCGGAAAAGTGTGGTGAGCACCGTGCTTCGTAGTGTGGTTGGACCGGAGTTGCAACCACCGTGGCAAGCCCGGCCATATGGGGCGAAGTCTCACGATGAATCCCCGGTAGCATCATCAAGCTGGAGATTGCAGCCTTCTCCTCCCACTCCACGGCTTTCTAGAGGATCGGCACCCGATGGTCGCCTGCTTTCACCCACCTTTGCGTACGCCACCACTGGCGCATCGGTGCCCGTGGCAGCCTGCCTTCCCTCGCTTGCCTCCCTCCGCCTAGCCTTGATGGGGCATCACCGAGTCGGGCTCCTTCGCCCTGCCGCCACCAGAGGTACGCTGTCGACCGCCGAGTCACCGGGCATCCAGAGGTGGTTTCGTGCATCGCCGTGGATTCCGTTGATGCCTTTGTTCTATTTGATTCCTGAGCATCCTATTCTTTTGTGTCGTGAGTTTGCTAGTAGAGCTAAGTTGGGAGTTCAAATGGATTTCCGAGTCCGGGCCCTGGGGTTTGATTGTTGTTCTTTGGTTTGCCTCTGGTTGCACCATTGCCATTGATGATGAGGTTTTCTTGCCAATCTCATGGTGATCCGGGCTCCTTTTGATGTCATTTTGGGCATGGATCGCTGCATCGCATCGTGCCTAAGATCTGTTGTTTCGGAAGACAGCTTTGCAGGTTCTGGTCCTGGGAAGAGTTGACCTTTCAGTGGTGGTATACCCTCCGGCCGCTTTGCTTTGACTAGTTTGTTTTCTCGGTCGGCGCTTGAGGCTATTGGGTTTTCATGACTTTGTCTGAGTAGCCATCTTCCTCGCCTCCTATTGAGGAGATTTGTAGTGAAGGAGTTCGTTGGATGTGTTCCTTGACGAAGTTGCCTGGTCTACCTCCTGAGGAATGTGGAGTTTCAGATTGATCTTGCTCCGGCACTCGACCTATTTCTATCTCTCCATACCGCTTTGGCTCGACCTTTCAAGACGAGTTGAAGAAGCAAATGGAGGTTCTGCTGGCTAAAGGCTTATCATTCGGGCGTAGCTGCATCGCTGGGAGCACCTGCCTCTCTCGCCTCAAGAAGGATGGAAGTTGTGTATGTGCATTGATTATCGTATTTAACCAAGTGACATTAAAAACAAGTATCCTTTGCCTCGCATCGAGGATCCTGGCTTGACCAACCAAGCGAGCAAAGGTGTTCTCCAAAAATTGATCTTCTCTGGTATAATCGTATCCGTGTGAGGGAAGCAGATACATTGAGAAGACCGCTTTCTCCACTAGGTATGGGCATTATGAATTTAAAGTTATGTCTTTTGGACTAACTAATGCTCTCGGGCCTTTATGGAGGCGATGAACAAGATGCTACACAAGTACCTTGATGAGTTTGTGGTAGTGTTCATCGATGACATTCTCGATTTACTCTAAATCGTAAGAGGAGCATGAGCGACACTTCTTGAGGCTTGTCAGCCGAGTACCTCGAGGAGAATCAATTCTTGCTGTTTGGGGTAGTGCGAAGTTCTGGATTTCAATGGGTTTTGGCCACATCATCAATCCGGAGGGCATATCAGAGATCCTAGCAAAGTCTCGAAGAGTTTTGGATTGGAAGAGGCCTTCAATGTCAAAGAGGTGCGAGTTTCCTGGGTTGGCTGGATACTATCGGGCGTTTTGTGCAGGATTTCTATCATTGCCAAGCCACTTTCACAACCGACTGTAAGGGGATGAAGTTCCAAAGGATCACAGAGGTGAGTACACTTCCTGACTTTGAAGGAGAAGTTAGTGATCGCTCCTCGTTTCTTACCTCTTCCGAACCGGAAGCGCTTCAACTGCTTATTCCGATGCTTCTGCTGGGACTTGGTTGTGTGCTCATGCAAAATGGCAAGGTGATTGCTTATGCTTCGAGGCAGCCGAAAAAGCATGAGCGTAACTATCCCACCCATGATCTTGAGCTAGCCACGTGGTGTTTGCATTGAAGATATGGAGGCATTATTTGTACGGCTAATCTTGTGATATTTTTATCGACATAAGAGCCTCAAGTACATCTTTACTCGTAAAGATTTGAACTTGAGGCAGAGGAGGTGGCTAGAATTGATAAAGGATTATGACCTCACTATCCAAAAGATCATCCGGGAAGGCAAATGTGGTGGCCGACGCTCACGCAAGACAATGCCCCTCGTTGTTGATTGTCTTGTTGCTGATTTTGAGCGCTTGGGAGTCTCCTATCGCTTTAAGTGGGACCGTGCAAGCCGAAACTCAATTGATTCTGAGTCGCCGATTCCCGAGCTGCAAAGCGGGAGGCACAAAGAAGATGATCGCTTGCTCCAAAGCAGTGAGGAACGCTTTGAGGATGGCAAGTCGAGACTTTACCGCTGATGATGCGGGAGTTTTGAGGTTTCAGTGGCCGTCAGGCGTGCCCGTAATCTCAAGTGAAAGAAGACATTCGAGAGAAGTTATCGCACTCGCATACCTGCTCATCCCGAGAGAACAAGATGTACAGGACTTGAAAAGAATTTCTCGTGAAAAGGATGAGAGTGGATATTGCCAAGTATGTATGCCTTGTGGGATCTCACAAGATCAAAGCCGAGCATAAGCGCCCCACGGCCTCAAGGTACGCATTGAGGTTCCTCGTGGTGGCCATGGGATGACATCTCCATGGATTTCTGTGTTGGTCTACCTCGTTCTCTCCATGGATTTCGTGAGTTGGTCTACTCTCGCTCTCACGAGGAAGGATGCTGCTTGGGTTGTGGTGGACTGCCTCACAAGTCTCACAAGATTTTCATTCCCATCCGCGCACGACCAATTCAATTCAATGAGCGAGTTGGCTCCCATCTATGTGCGGGAGATTGTGAGATTGCATGGTGTACCCAAGACCATTATCTCGATCGGGATGCTAAGTTCGCCTCCAAGTTCCGGAGAGTTTGCAGAGTGCTTTGGGTACGCAGCCTTTGCCTTAGTACCGCTTTTCACCTCGTGATGATGGGCACTGAAAGGCACATCCAAACTTTGGAGGACATGCTCGTGGCCGTGTGATGGCTTGGAAGGGTAGCTGGAAGACCATTTGCTCCCTTGCGTAGTTTGCTTACAATAACAAATTTACCATTCCAAAGATCCTGGCTCCTTATGAGGTAATCAGATGGTCGGAAGTGCAGATCGCCACTTTGTTGGGATGTCAGTGGGCGCAGAGAGCTATTCTTGGGCCGGATTGGGTTCAGCAGATCGTTGATCGCTGTCGGAGGTTCGTAACCTTCTCGCAAAGACAGAGCGCACGTAAGAGCCTATGTCGATGTGAGGCGGCGTAGACTTGAGTTTGAGGTGGGTGATAGCGCATTTCGCAGTATCTCCCACTCAAGGGTGTGGTGCTTTTGGCACCAAAGGAAAGCTCACCAAGGTATGTTGGGCCTTTCCTATCCTCGCCTCGAGTTGGCAAAGTTGGCCTATCGCCTAGAGCACCTGGAATCCATGCAAGGTGTGCATGATGTGTTCCATGTCTCGATGTTGAAGAAATACTTGCACGATCCGAGTTGGTGGTTCCATTGGAACCATTAGTGCTTGAGCAGACTCACCTTCGAGTCCCGCCCCGTGGAAATTCCGGGACTTCGTGAGCGAGTGATGAAGAACAGGACGCTAAGTTTGTCAAGGTCTTGTGGTCACATCAGACCGAGAGAGAAGCGACTTGGGAGCTGGAATCTCGTGACATGCGCGAGAAGTATCCCGAGCTTTTCACCTCGTATGTGATGTGAAAATCTGGCCTTTTGGTTTTGGCTGGTTTCGTGTTTGCGCGTTTAGATTCGAGGTCGAATCCCGCTGAAGGGGAAGAATGACACCCTCGAGTGTCGATCCTTAATTTTTGAACATGATAAGGTTAAATACAGTATGAGATGTGGAAATAAGGTTAAAATCATAAGGATCGAGGGTTAATATCGCTTCCCGCTTTCCGGGCCGCTTTCGGGTTTTGGGCCTTCCCGAGGAGTTTTGGGCCTTGGGTGGGCTTTGGGTGGATGGATTAGGACTCGTGAACGGACTAGGATTGGGTTGAGGGCTGATAAAAGGCTCCCCAGCCCCTTGCGCCCATGCTGCTGTTGTTGCGCCCCACCTCCCCTCTTGCGCCTCTCCTCCCTCCCTCCCTCCCTAAGCCCTAGCCCCCCAAAAACCGCAGGCGCACCCTCCCTTTCCTCCACCTCCACACCACCTCCCTCCACCCCTTGCTGCCCTAGGGTGGTCTCCCCCACCCCTGCACCTCGGCTGAGTCATCCCGTGGAGCGAGGAGCGAGGAGCAAGGAGCGAGGAGCGAGGAACGTGGAGCGAGGAGCGATTCGCGAGGAGATTCATGAGATTGATTGGAGTTTTGGCGCTCGGGCAAAGGTATGATCTTGGGGATCCTTGGGGATGATCTAGGTACTGTTATTAGGTGTTTATCAAGTTTTTAGATCAATTGGAGGCGCTGGTTTGAAGTAATTTGGGTTAGATCTAAACTTGTCCACGTTTCTGTTTTCGGGCAGATTGAGCAGTCGAACTAGGGTTCGAGTTTCCGTCGATTTAGAATCCGAATCAGACCGTACGGACTTCTAGGAAGTTGTAGATAATTTAATTATCTTTCCGTGGACGTAAAGCACGTTAATTTCCGATCAGCCGTTTGAAAGTTATGGCTGTTTTACCGAGCGCCTAAAAATCTGTGACGTAACTGGAACAGATTGTGGTAATCTGTAGATTAAACAATTTTAGAGTCCGAATCAGTCTTTCCCTATAACTAGAAAAAGTTGGGAAATTTCCTAAGCTTCGCGACGGTGTACTCGTTTATTCGATTTGGAGTCCCAGAACTCAAGTTATGCCTTTTGCAAGGCTGCTGTCCCGCCGGTACAGAACCTCGGTTTGATGTTATGCGAGTCGTTGGCCATGTCGGGTTAGATGGGGGGGTGTGTACTGTGTTGAGGTTATGATTGTGAGTGTGTGATGCCTATGTGCAGGTGGTGTGACCCCGGAGTTCCCTCTTCTTCCCGCCAATCCGTTGCACGTGGTTGAGGCAAGTGTGTTGTGATGGATAGCAAGTTGTAGGTTGCATGTTGAAATTAGATGGAATTGCCTACATGATATATGTCCACTTGCCATGTTTTAATGATTGATATGATATGATGAGCATGTTTAACATATTATGATGCCATGTGTTAATATGTGAATTGAATATGATATTTGGCATGGTTGCATGCATGTCATGAGATAGGGCGAGGCGGTGAGAAAGTCTTAACTAGTCCGGCAAGGTCGGTGAGAAAGTTATGACTAATCCGGAACGCCATTGAGTAAGTCCTATGTCGTGATTCCATCCACGTGGTGTTTGGAAGCGAGTAGGCACCCTCCATCTTCGGGATGGAAGGGAGGAAAGGGTGCACACCGACGGGTGTGTACTTCCCATACCTGTATGAGGTTCCAGAGGGTCGAGCAATGCATTACATCGCATACAAATTGATGATGATATTGATAAGTATTCATGAATGGGATGTTATACATGATGAAAGATGTTATTGACTTGTTGTTATGCTTGTTGTCCATTGCAGTATGCTTGCTGAGTTTTCGAACTCACCCTTGTGTTTTCTTGTTGTTTTAGGTACCATGAGAACGGCATGGAAAGGGGAATAGTCACACGCTCACACGTTGCTTCACTTTAATGTTTCCCCAAGTCAATTCATTTAGTTGGATAATAAATTGCGTGTGATGGCCTTTAAATTAAGTCTTAGCTTGGTTAATGAGAGTTCTATTGTTTGTTTGACACTTGGAACCTTAAGAGCTTAATGTTAGTCTCTTATTGTCGTTAAGACTTTATTTATTGCTGTTTTAGATGTTTCTCTTATTGCCATATAATGCCATATTATTGCTGCTCCTTAAATTCATGATAAAACAAAGGAGGTGCTGCCGAAATCTCGGTTTTTAGTCTATGCACCTTTGCTGGAATTTGATGTTAAATGTGGTATTTAGATGTTGTTTAGCTTATGTTTGGTAACATTCAGGCATAGTAAATGCCGGGGTGTTACAAACATATTGATAAGCTACAAGTGCATAAGAGAAACCTCTTGCTCAATCATCTTTTAAATGCAAATTTTAAATTTTAACACAAACAATGCAGTTTAGAGCTTATCCTAGTGAAGCACATCCTTGACTAGGAGCCATCGACATAGGCTTCCTAGGCTTCACTCTCCTCAGTAAATCTTGAGGTTTAGAGAGTTTATCCTAGAGAAACACAACCTCAACTTGGAGACATCGACAAAGTTCTCCTAGGCTTCAATCTCTTCCTTAATTTTGTTTTGTATTTTTTTAATTTAATTGACTCAAACCATATTCGACCATCTCAAGTAAGAAACTTAAAAGAGTGGTCTTGGTCATGCACAATACATCCCAAGTTTATCCCAAGTGCAATGACAAGTAGTCTCATGAATGTAAGGTGTTGAGATCAATTTAGCCCACACAAGTCAATTTTCAACATTTTCAGCACGTAGTGTAACACCCCGGCACAATACTTGCCCCGAATGTCACCACAACAAACAATTATATCTAATAAGCATATTTAATAAGAAATTTCCATAAGTACACTAACCATTTAGAATAACTTTTAACAATATAAAACAATTATAATTTATACCTACACAATATGACCTCAAAGTAGAGACTCAAAACCGTAAATTTCCACAACAAGGTTTATCATGACCTAGCCAAGAACATAAGCTATAACCACACATAAAACTTACGAGACATATACTCAACAAAGCATAATCAATAAGACAACCATAAACTCCATACAATAATTAACTAGACATAAGCAAGGTATAATCAATGACTCAAACCACTGTATGGAACCTATTACATCAAGCTTAATTATGTGGTTGTCTAAATTGAGTGATATCACGTGCAAAGATGATTCTACATTCCCTTCCCGAATATTGATCTCAAGTACCTAAAAAATAATTAAATAAACAAGCATGAGTCGAAAACTCAACAAAGTGCATCATACTATGGAAACAATACATAATCATATTATGGCATTGTAAATCATAACTTGTAACCATACATGAAAAATGAACACATCCATTTACCATTTACTTCTCTTCATTTATGCAATACGTCATGCATGCTCATAATGCACATCTCATAGCTTATACCGGTATATCTAAGAGCACACCCATTGGTGTGCACTCTCTCATTCCCTTCCATCCCATGGAGGGGCCTACTCTTACTGTCTCGCTCCCATCCATCCATGTGGATGGGACTACGAGGTAGGACTTATGCTCACTACGTGTCAGGATAGAGGCCCCCACATGGGTCACATCTTCCATCATGAATGCACATGTGCAAATGACATGAACAAATTGAAATCACATTCTTTCCAACATTAGCATCATTATAAGCATTAACATGGACATCCTCATAACGATAAACAAGTATAAACCATAAGGAATCGAGACATATCACCCATTTAGAATAGATAGATAGCAATAGTGATTCCAACATGGAACCACCCTAACATCACCATGTACAATGATGCACTTGCCTTTACCCACGAGTAGCGGAGTAGCGCGAGGTTGAAACCACTCCTGGAGTCATACCACATGAAATAAAGTGCATACACACACTCTCAAAAAATATGCCATTATAGCACAAACACCAAAAATGATATTAACATTGCAACTATGCGCTATTCCCGGAATTCGTTAGCACTCTCGGCAACCCCGTGACCCCTATTGTCTTAAGGGTACAAACACCATAAATTTCAATCCTATAGCCGAAAACTAGGAACCCAACAACTGAATAAAAACTATACAAGAATACCAACAAAGTTCTAGTAACCTATCAATTTTAATGACTACACTAGATCCCTTAATCAACCTAGAAAATCGATCTGTCCATAATTTGGACAGCAGCCTTCACAATGTCATAACTATTTTTATACAACTCCAAATAAAGCAAACTAGGACATTTCTGAAAATTACAAAAAATTATGTAACTTTCTCTAGTTATTGAAATAATTCAATTTAGTCTCTAAACAACCCTAATCTTCAAAATATTGAGACTGAATCCAGTAGCCAACAGGTTCTGCATAGTCGGCTTCCACAGATTATAACTTTTGATCCACTTAACCACAATTTTTGTTCTTGATCTCTAATGAAACATAAGACAATAATCTACATTTTTTACAACATCCAACCCATCTAGAACTGACTAAAAGGACTAGCTAGAGCCCGAATAAAATTTTTTCAATACCTAGGAAAAGTTGGGATAGCTAACCCATCGAAATAGCTAGCTCTAAAATGCCAAATACTGCAAGAGCTATCAACTGCGACAGAATCTGGATAACCTACGGTAAAACAGACATAACTTCTGAATGGCTGAACCAAACTTCGTGTTCTTGCTCTCTAATTAAATATAAGACGAAGATCTACAATTTTGACAATAGCCGTCCCCTCCAAAAATGACTCCAAAATTCTCTAAACTGCATTCTAACAATGTGAACTAATCTGTCCCAGCGCACATAAAAAAGCCACGAGATTAATTTCGCCTAAACAGCTTTATTCCCCAACTCTAAAACTAAAAAAAAACCCATGTAATTCCTCCTAAACACAGCCCCAAAACCTAACATAGGTACCCTTAAGACTCTTACCTTCCTAGAGATCGACAATCGACAAGCACGCCGACGGGAGGTGCAAGGACGAAGGAGGAAGAATAGGTGGATGCTGCCATGGAGGAGAGGAGGGGCACAATGGGGCTAGCGGGGTGTAACACCCCAAAATTTTGCTTTTCTTAAAATTATTGTGTGATTTGGCACTTTGGTGAATTTTTGGAATTTTCTAGAATTTATTGGGATTTATTTGGATTTAATTTGAATTTATTCCATATTGAAATAATTAAAGAATTAAACTTTGCAAATAAAATTTTGCTGGAAATATTTTATTTGAGTCCAAAATGTTCCAAAATATTTTCCAGAATTTTTCTGGAATTTTTCTGAGTCTTTTGCTATTTTTAATGAATTAAATGAATTTCTGGGAATTATTTTAAATATTAAATCGCTGGAAAATCAAGTCGAGTCAAGTACTGTTCATCCGACCGGACCCGAGTCCGACTCGAGTCCGACCCGAGCCACGTGACTTGACCGAACCCCATTCGATCCTAACCGTTGGATCGAGATCCAACGGTCCAAATTGGACCGCACCGGTTCGAGCTGAGTCCAGGTCGGATCCGATCGCACCCACGCGATCGTGACCATCGATCGTGCCACGTGGACGGCCGTGCGTCGTCGTCTCCGCCGAAACCGAGCCGGACTCCGCCGCCGCGTAGATCTAGGGTTCCACCTCGGGCACGAACGCCGAGGCTATTTAAGGCCCGGGTCACACCCCGAGGTCGGCCCTGACCTTGCGCACCCGTAGCCCCTACTCACCAAGGCAGAGACGCCGCCGTTTAGCCGCGATAGCTCGCCGTAGTTGCGCGCCGCTCCGCCACGGTTTTTGCTTCATCCCGCCGTCACCCGCCGTCCCTAGCCACCGTTGAGCCCGCATCCGTAATCCCCTGCATCGAGATGCACCCGTGGAGCCAACTCATCTCGCCGGAGGAGCCCCGAAGCGCCACGGGAGTGGTCGTCGTCTCCGTCTCCGGCTGCTGCAGCTCTGCCGCGTCGCCATCGACCTCGCGAGCTCTGTACGCCGTCCGATCTTGATCGTGCGGTTGAGGTGAGTTCACGTGTTTCCAAACCCGATTAGATCTGGACCGTTGGATCAAGATCCAACGGCCCACGATCACCACGTGCCGTAGTAGTGTTAACGTAGGATTAGATCTGGACCGTCCGATCTAGATCGAACGGCCCACAATCACCGAGTAGTTTTCAACGTGTTAACCCTGGATCTAATCGCGACCGTTGATTTTCAAATCAACGGACATGATCGCGCCACGTGTCCAGGGAGCCGAACCACCGCGCCACGCGGGCGTGCGCGTGGGTCACTGACACGCCGGGCCCGCGTGTCGGCCGGGACAAGACCGTGGCGCCACCCATGACGCTATCGGTGGGTCCGACCTGTCAAAGATCGTGGTCGAGCCCTCGCCGACGCCAAGAATGACGCTACCCGAGGGGACCCACCGCTACCGACACGTGGAGTCGTGGACCGAGTCCACGGTAGACCCGAGCCGAGCGTGGATCGAGTCCATGGACCGGCTGACGTCAGCAGACCAATCAGAGGCTGCCACGTGTCCTCGCTGACGCAATAATTAATTTTCGAAAAAGAAAATGATTTATTAATTCGAAATAATGATTTCAGATTTTGTTTCAAAATTCAAACGCTTATAACTTTTGCGTTTCAACTCCGATTTGAGTGATTCAAATTTCTAAATTTGTATAAAATTGAGATCTACCTAAATATGTATTTTATTTAATTTTTGGACTAAAGTTTTTCTCTGTAAAATTATTTAATTGATTATTTAAACTTCAAAATGCTATAACTTTTGCATTTTAACTCCGAATTTGATGATTCCAGTTTCTAAAAATTTATAAAATTATGCTCTCTCTGTTTATGGACTTATTTGGATGTTTGGATGTTTTTGTCTACTATTTTATTCATTGGTTGTTATTTGCACGCTTTACGAGTAGACGTTGAAGTGCCGGAAGGATTCGAAGGAGAAGTATTGACTCAGGATCCAACTCAAGACCAGGAACAAGTACTTTTTGAAGGCAAGTTGTGCTTTGACCATGTTGATCCTATTTTGAAACCTATTTTGATTTAACCTATTGCATGCTAGTTCAATTGGAAAATACTTTATTTAAATATGGGGGATTAGATAAATACCAATTTGCTGTATGACACCTTGATTAATTAAATATGTGCCATGACCCTTGTCACCCTAGTTGTGGATTACTAGTTGGACATTATTAAATTGCCAACATGGGTTTTAGACCGTTGTAGTATACTGCTTAGACTCACTTTCGTGCTCATGACATGATTTTGGACAATCAAATGTTAATATTGACTTAATGATATATTGAACCTATTTTGGAAAGGTATCATGTGATGTTGATGGCACGTGGTGCATGGTAATCAACTGGGGTTTGATAAATAGTTTTCGACCGGGGCATGTGGCAAGAATAATCAGGTGGGCCAGTTGTGGCATTGGGAATGTTGGTTTGGTTCTTCGGGTAGTCTTGCCCTGGTCACCCTAAGGACTTAACCTTGCAAGCCTTTGAACTGAGTCAAGCGTGCAACCACATGTCTCAGAATGGGACGGACCTAGTTGACTAAGTTGCTAATAACGCACTGTGGGACCTCGGGAGGTCAACTACACCCTTTGTGTAAGTTGTACGGGGAGCGTCTGGGGTGAGGCCAGTACCCATCTAACGGTTGATTGGCCTAAACTTCGCCTTAGCTAAGGGAAGCGTTAGTGTGCAATAGCAGGAGGACCACTTGTATTGTTAGAAGTTTCCAAAGACTTTGTTACTGGAACTCGCCTTTGTGGTGTTTGACTGTATCTTGTGGGTAAAGTGCATAACCTCTGCAGAGTGTAGAATCTATTCGAATAGCCGTGTCCGCGGTATTGGACATCGCTCGGGAATTACAGTCAAGGGTTAGATTTTCTCAAAAGAATAACTTGGACTTGAAAGGTTGGGTTTGGTTTACGAATGACGTTAATGGAAATATGGATTAGGATGGGAAAGATGTTTACTAAACTCCTTGAAAAGTTATCTATGCTTTACTTGTTACTACTGCTTTCGAATCTACTTATGATACTTGTTAAATGCTGCTTACTGCAAAAATACCTTGAGCCACTCCTTTGTATTAAGCCATGCATGTAGTATATTAGCTGCATTCTGTGCATGACTTGCTGAGTACCAAGTACTCACCCTTGCCACAATACAACACCAGTTGAAGAGGAGACTACACCAGCTTTGGAGGAGGAGCTCCAAGAGGAACCATCTACTTAGGGAGCGAGCCCAGTCAGTTGCCTGTGGTATCTTTGGATGGCGCCAATGGGTTATCTTATTTTTCCGCTGCTACTATTTCTCTCTTAATAAGTTTCGCCCTGCGTGGCGTATATTTGTAACTTGACCATAAGGTCGAGCAACCAGTTTGACTATCTAATTAAAGTACTTTATTAGTATCGAGTGGTATGATTGTGATATTTACCGATGTTAAGACTGTGTGCACTAGCGCGTTCCTAGACTAGTGCTGAATACACAGAGGGTCCGGATTTGCAGATTCGGGTCCCGACACGGGGGAAATAGGGGAGGCTAGGGTTTGGGTGGTGGAAACCCCCCTTTAGGTCCAAAACTTAGCCGGTGGGCTCCCTACTGGCTCAAACTGGAAGAAATCCCTCTAAAAAAATCAGATTTCTTCCTCTAAAGTTCATCTGAAATATTGTATTCTCTCTAAAGTTTATCTGGGATATTACACGTAGATTCATGAGCATTTTAAGCATTCTAGAATCCAGCAAACTAGATTAACCCAAGTTGCTCTGGGGAGTTTAGTAGAAACCCAAGATTTCACAAATCATGACATAAACACCAAGTAAAGAAATTGATCATGTAAAAGCTACATGCGTGACACTACAGAATGACGGTGTGTGTCATTTCCAATGTCGGCATGATGGTACGACTTTGGTATCATGTTTTTGGGCCTTTTCTGTGAGTTTGGGCCTTTCCGGGGGAGAATTTGGGCATCCGGGGGGAGTTTGGGCCTAGCGGGAGCTGTTTGGGCCTTAGGGGGATGAAGTGGGCCGAAGGTGGGGGAAGTTTTGGGCCGTTTGGTGGATCTTTTGGGCAGCAAGGGCCTTTTCTGTAAGTTTTGATAGGTTTGAAGGATAGCTCGACGAGGACCCTAGGGACCACTAGTGGACATTCCTCTTGGGACCATAGCTAGGGATGCACATTATCGGGCTGGTGCAAGATTTAATTCCCAACCTATCGAAAGGTCTCGTCACAGTCTAGCAAAACGGGTACGATGAGTATCGCGTGGCATGGTTGACATGATTGCTAGAATGTGTCATGTGGGTAAAGTGTACAATCTCTGCAGAGATATAAATAAACTAATCGATTAGCCGTGCTCACGGTCAAGAGCAGCTTGGGAAGTACTGTCAAGTATAGAATTTCTGGTCTTGGTTCAGTCTCAGAAATGGATTTGGTTGGACTTGGATGGGAGATGGATTGGTTATTGGGTCTGGTCGGAAGTTGGTTTTGGGAAATGGTTTTGGCAAGGTAGGTTAGTTTGGTTTTCGGTTGGTGGGAATGGAATGGTTGGGAATTTGGTTTATGGATCAATTGATATATTTATTGCTTGCAACAAAAATGATTTCTTTACAACTGCTTTACAACTTGCGAATGATTTGGAACCATTAAGTATTGCAAATAAATCTTGCTTTGTGCTTAAATAGACTTAGTGTAGAAACCTAATTCCATTGTTATAACCTGCATTTACATTATTATTTCCATACACTAAAGTCTTGCGAGTACATACGTGTACTCACCATTTGCTCTACTTATTTTTATTATCAAGCAATCAGAAGACGACGTTGAAGACAATGAAGGCGTTCCCGACGTACTTCGAGACGGGTGTTCCACGAGTTAGTAGCGGTTATCTGGGTTTCAACCCCCAGTCGGTTGCCTCTGGGTATGGGAAGGCATACCGCTACCGTTGTTGCGGGTTTTGTTTTCTTATTTCGTAGTTTTGCCAATTGGCTGTACATCACTCTTGTAAACTAATTCGTTGTAATGAAACCAGTATTAACACAATTATTACCTTAAGTTTGGTTCTGGATGCGACTTATTATGAAATATGTGGGTGCTAGGCTACGGATCCAGGGAACTAGCACTAGACACATATCTCGGGGAAGCTTGGGTTGGAATCAATCCTTTGGCATATGACCACCAGCAGGGTGTGTCGTGCTGATCGATTGGCCTCAATCCGGGTACGGTTTGTAATTAGTGATCGGATTTCTAACGGGTTGCGTTAATTCATGTCCGACGCAACAGTGAGTATCCGAGTCACTGTTACAAAGACCGAAGCCCCCACAAGAGGTGGTATCAGAGCAGGATTTCGACTATAGGGTGAAGCCTAGATAGATTGGTCGATAGAATTAAGGATGAATCTTCTCTGAGAATTATTTAGGGTATGAAATTCTTAATTGTAAAAATGTAGATTGCTAATCTTATCCATCTGTAGCATCTTATCTGGTTTTGTTCTTCAAAATGATTTGAACTTACCTTAAATTTCAAATAGTGATTTCCTAGAAAAAGAATGGAGGTTTGAAAATGAGTTGTTCTACCTATTTCGCCATTCAAATCAAGGAAATATGTTTTGAAACATAAAACATTTTAATAAGAGAAATTAAAACCTGAAGAGATAAGGATTGGTTTAGGAGTCTCAGTTCTCATCTCATTCTGAACTGTCTCCTTGCAAGATAACTTTTGGAAGTCTTATCTACTTTCAAGAGTTAGATACGTATTGGATAAAGGTTAGGTTAAGGAAGATAGGAATTGATGTGTTTGGTTGTTGCTTGTTAGGTTTCTTCTAAGGGATTGGTTGAATCCTATCCATATAAGGTCTTGCTAACTGTGTCTTTTCTTTATTCTTAGATGTCTGGTCGCTGGGAGCCATGCTTTTTCACCAGCGCGATTTTGGAGGGTTCTGTTCATGCAGCCCTTTAGGATATGATACGTCTTGCTGGCTTTTCAGAGCGGCCGGAGTATCTAATCTCACGCGTCGGGACCAGCCTAGCTTCTTCGCTGTTTGGCTGAAGTGTCCATCCGTGGTCGACATGGTGGAGAGCCGACTCGTCGCTATGTCAGAATGGCTCCTAGTCCGCTCGCAGTAGTGCTCGTTGGAGCGTATGTTGCAATCTTCCGTCTTCGCCTCGATCTAAGAGATGGCTCAACTGTTCCCCAACTGTCCCTCTCTTGAGCTGAACAGTACGGAGAGCATCTTTCCAGCATTGGATGTGTCAATGGACCCTACGTCTGCCTGGCAGATCAGGCTAGTGGAATTCCTTGACCAATATCTTCGACATCTTCGGGATGAGCTGTTGTTTGCTTGTCGTCGTGTCTTTGTGCTCGAAAGTCATATGGCGCCATTCCTCGACCACGGCTTTTTCACATCAGAAATCGTGTACGGGGAGCGTGATTTTGAGCTTAAGCTCGGTCTTGCGAGGTGCACAGATGAGAAAGGGTGCAGGATGCCGCCTACTGTCTTCAAGGTGCTGCTGCTGCATGAAGGGATAGTCTTAAAGCTATTCGCTCATCTGGCCAAGTTACTACTTGTGAAGACTTTAACGGCGTCTTCTGAGCAGCATATGTTTTCTTTCTTGCTCGTTGGAGATAAAGAAGCGAGAGATTTATAATCTCATGCACGAGTCTATAACAGCCATGGACTGTCTCCACGAATGCAATCGCCTAACTTGCTTTATCGCAGATGAGATTCTGAGTGAAGCCCGGAAGGTCTTTCTCTTCGGGGGCATCTCAATGAGGAGATCAAGATTTCACTCGCAGCTCACAATATCCCCAACATGCAAGTGTTGGTCGATAAAGCGATTCGCGTTGGTAACAACGTGAAAGTTGTCAGGAAAGTCAGAATCGAAAGTGGTTAGCCCAAAAGTCAGTGAGCGTCGGTCTTGTGAGGTTGTGCAGGGCAAGCCGCCGATGCTTAGTCAGTTGTTTCTTCGCGTTCGAGATCCCAAAGTAGTGTCTCTTAACCCTCTCCACCTGCGGCTCAGTTTTCTGACTGCAGAAGGCGATCTTTTGGGAGACAAGACTGAATGGCTACGTTCACTTGTTACGCGTGTCATGAGAAAGGTCGTTTCACCCAGAGATTGTCCGAACTTATGACCTGCGATAACTCGTCTTCAAGATCTGAGTGCTCCAGATCATCCGCAAAGATTTCGTAGGTAGACGCAAAAGACGTCAAAGTGGTCGCTCAGGTCTTATCCCAGCCCAAAGTCTTAGCCGTTGTCAGCCTAGCTTTGTGACGGCTCAAGATGTAAGCTACGCGTCTGACGTAGTACTTTGTACATTTCCTGTACATTCAGCTCCAGAATCAACACTCGTATAAAGCTTCTTAATCATCCTTGTTCTCAAATCCTGTGCGAACAGAAGTTTGAGATTTGTTGTCTAGGCAATGAGATGTTGATCTAGTTGCCTGACGCAATTTTAGGACTTAGCATTTTCCTGGGAGAATTCTTATTGTTCATGAGGGAAATTAATTCCCATAGCGAATGATTCAAATGGATACCTAGGGCTCGATATAAACATCGATTTGAACCAATGTTCAAGTATCAAGAGAACATCGACCGTGCTAATCGTCCTATCTTCTGAATCAGTCCGGTTGGCATTTAAATCGATTATTCCTCTGGTAATTTCGCTAGCATAAGCCATATCTCCACTCTTTCCATGTTCGATATGTGTAGAGTGCGGGTAGTTTGGGAAAACCCCGATATCTTCTTTGAAGAGTTGTCGGGATTGGTTCCAAAAAAAGTTCCAGAGTTAATACTGAATTGCTAACCAGAATCACAATTGTTTTGAGTAATTGTCGCCGCGAGTTGGACCTTTGTGTTGACGTTTTCGTCTGCAGGAGGTCTCAACTAGTGATGCAATTAAGGATTGCGTGTTCGTGGGATGCTAGCAATATAATGCATCGGTCCGCACCGAATCTTCATGACCCTGAGACTCTGCCTCAGTTTCGAAAGTAACCAATGAATTCCGTGTGCCATAGCTGAAGGAGTGCCTTTAGAGTCCCACTGAACTTACTCCTCTGGACCTGATGGATCTTTAGTCGGATCTGTCGCTTGCGAACATTAAGTTTGCGTCCTTGACGATGTGGTGTGCTATATCCGTGGTCACATTATCAAGTTGACCAAAGTCCAAGGGAGCAGCCACGCCCAGGACGAAACCACCTGGGAGCGTGAAGACTTCTCAGGGTCGAATTTCCATCCTCTTTGCCGAGCCTGGCAAATCTTGAGGATGAGATTTTTATAAGGGGGTAGGATTGTAACACCCTGAATTTGTAATTAAGAATAATTAGGCTTAATTAAGTCAATTAAGTGTTTAATTGTGCTTAGATTTGATTTCTGTATCTTAAATTTGGAGTTATTTGTTTTCGGATTGCTTTGTCGTTTCGTTAATTGTTTTTCCTGTTTGAAGTTTTGGATTTCGATTTTGGTCAAAACTTTAAATCGGTTAAGTTAGACTTGCAACCATAACTTCGAAACCTTCTTTAGTGCTCTTCGAACCTATCCCAACTTTTCTTCAAGTCAAAACCCTCAATTCCTGAACGATGTCGTTTTAGCTCAGAGTTTCAGTCCCGAAATTGATTTCGGGTGAAATCTCGAATCGTGTGGATTAGAGTCCAAACCTAAGTTTCTAAACCTTCATTAGGATTCCCTGGACCTATTCCAAAAGTCCCCAAAGACATTGATCAATCGCCGTTGCAAAAGCCAGAAAAATCCAGAAGTTTTCAGCTGCCGGCGGCAGTACCGCAGTTTCACTGGCGGTACTACCGGCCGAGCGGCAGTACCGGCCACCCTGGGGCGGTACTGCCGGCCGACGACATGAGCTGGGGGTCACCGACCAATCCTTCTTCTCCATGTCGCCCAGTTCTCTCCCTCTCTCGTATTTATCCAGAGGGGAGCCCCCTCACTCCCCTCACTCTCTCATTCGCTCTCTCTCAATCTCTCTCTTGCTCTCTCCTCCTCCCTCTTCTTCCTCTGGTGGAACTCGCCCCTGCCTCTCCATTCTATGATCGGTGTGAGCCTGCATGGAGCAAGGGGAGCAACCCCAGGTGTGGGGAAGCTTCATCAAGAACCCTAGGAGGATGATCAAGCAATGGATTCGAAGTTTGAGCTCAAACCCTAAGGTTTGATGCAAACCCTAGCCTCTTCTCTTCCTTCTTCTCCCTTTTTCTCGCTTGTTTGGCCATCGAAAGTCTAGATCGGGTAGTAGATCGATGATTCGTCGAGTTGCTAGATCTAGATTAGGGTTAGAATATGTCTTTTACGCGATTGATTCGTTTTGGAAACCCTGATCTACTGCTTGCTGGATTTGTTTGTGCTAAAAAGTCTTTTCCTGAATTTTTTGGATGTTTCCTTTGAAACCCTAGCCCCGGAAAAGTCAAGAAATCGACTCACAAATATGTCCAATACTGGTGAAATTCGATTCTCGCGGAAGGATCGAGTTTGAACTCGATTTGGGTCCAGAATCGAAATTCAGGATTAATTAGGGTTTTCGAGTTCTGGAGGTTCGATCATTGTGTGTTGAGTTCGTAGACTAGCTTTCGGTCATATAGGACCTTAGCGCACTTATGGAATCATTACGCGTGTTGCAAATCCGTTGTTCCAGCCGAATTATCGAAAATGTGCATTTTGGGCATTAGTAGCGAATTCAGGTTCCGAAGTTCCAAAATCCACAGGTTCGATGCATATGGGTCCCTAGTGCCATAGAGATCCTATTCTCGTGGCGAAATCGGAGTTTGGTTTGGTTTTGAACCAAAAGCCGATTTCGGGTGAGATTTGCAGCTCGAAGGTTCAAATTTGGGAAAAGTCGATCAATCGAGCTAGGATCTTGTCGAAACTAGTTTAGCTAAGTTACCAGTACTGTAGAGGTTCCATAGCTGCGACGAAAACTAGATTTGGACCGTTTTCGAGTTGAAATCCATTTTCGCATCGTTTTCGGGGTGCGTTTAGTCAAAAAGTGAGAAGTTGAGCAAATTAGCTCAAAACTTGGCGAAACCTGCGTGAATGGGTCCCTAGTGTCCCTACGAACCTATTCATACACTTGTGTTGAAGTTCCGAACTCAATTGCGCAAAATCCCACTTTTTGCAAAAAGTTTCCCTGGAAATCCGGTACTACCGACGGCATGAGGCCGGTACTATCACCCTCAGCGGTACTACCGCCCACACACTACCGGCAGTTAAAATCCAGAGGGGTTCCTTCCTACTCTCTTGCGGCCGGCACTACCGGGCCATGAGGCTGGTACTGCCGCCCGAGCGGCAGTACCGAGATGTTGACGCCGGTAGTTGATTTCCAGTGGAGCACCTCTTTCGTTCCCCATAGAGCGACACTACCGGGCTTGGAATGGCACTACCGCCATTTTGAGGCCAGTACTACCAGACTCAGAGGAAAAGTTAGGTTTTCTTTCACCCGTTAAGTCCTCATTTTCCTGGATTCGTTTTGGGTCTTTTCTTTACCCCATTTGACCCAAAGTTTTCAGTTTTTGGTTTTTCGTTGTGTTTTAACATGAGGGCACCCTGGCATTGCTAATTGAGCGGTACCATCGTGGATAACGTGTCAGTGACCTTTTCTCCCAAAGCGTGCTGCATTTGGCCTCTAGAGCCGCGGCGCTACCGGTGTTTGGGGCCGGTATTACCACCTTGTTGGTAATACTGTGTGCCACACTCCGATAGCTATTTTCCAGAGTGTGCTACCTGTGGCCTTTGGAACTTCGACCCTACCGGAGGTTTGGGGCCGGTACTGCTGCACGTGCGGTAGTGTTGTGTGCTACACTTCGGTAGTTGTTATCCGAGCGCCTCGTGTTAACTGTTAGTTCTCGATCGTCAACATTATCGTCCCGATGGTACTGTACTACCGGGGATCGACGGTACTGCCGCAAGGTCGGTGCTGCTGATTGAACGATACTACCGGGAATTGTGTGTCGATATTGCCGGCGTGAGCTGAGAAATTTAAATCCTTTCTTAAGTCCTTTTGCCTTAGTTTCTCGGATTTGATTCGCTTTGTATTTGGTTCTTATTCGCTTGGTTTGATTTGTCATTGATCATTTTTATCACTTTTCGTCAGGCGTTGGCGATTTGGTAGACGACGATTCCGACTTCATTTTGGGTCAGACCTTGTTAAAAAGAGAAAACAGGCAAGCACCTCCTTGACCATTTTGATCCTATATTTGCAAAGTTCTATTTTCTTTTGTCAAAACTATTATGCATGCGTGTATGTTTAGTAAAAATGCTAGATGTGGGAAAACTGGTAGATAAACCTAGAGTTGGTGGATTTCCTTTAATCTTAATTCAATTGTGAACCTTGGTAAGCTCTAGATCCACATTAGACATGGTAATGAATGTCAAATGGGTAATATTGAATAATACTTGCACATGCTTAGTCATGCAGTAGCAAATGCTATGAAAGTCGTGAGTCAGTCAATTACAATCTCTTGAAAAATCATTGGTTTGGATTAGGTGTTGGATCGGAAAGGTAGGTAAATGGTTTGGGAGTTGGATTTGGTTTTGGATGGAAGGGTTGCTTGGGTGAAAATGGAGAATGGAAGAATTTAGACCGGGCGAGGTGTACGGTGTTCGGTGGTTTGGATTGGTTGGGTTGGAAAGGTTTGGTTGGTCTGGCTGGTCCGGACTTGGAAAGGATTTCAAGCCAGGAGGCTTGTCTTGGTTTGTCTTTGGTTTCTGTTGGTTCCATTACTATGGGGAGGTATGGGCCAGTAAAGCTAGTGGGAGGCCGTAGGGACCACTAGTGGACATCCTCTATGGCCATAGCAAGTGGGTTTGAAAGATCTCGCCTGTGTCACCCTAAGGACTGAACTTGACACTATTACTGGGTCTTAGAGTACAACCACATGTGCTAGTATGGGATAGCCTTGGCCTAGTACATTGGAAAGGATTTGGGTCTTGCATCATTAGGCGGCGGGAGAGTTGGACACATCTGCCGTGTCGTTGTGTTCTAGGGACTCCCTCGTCGAGTTGGACAATGGTAATGCCTACTATGGGGAGGTATGGGCCAGGAAAGCTAGTGGGAGCCTGTAGGGACCACTAGTGGACATTCCTCTTGGGACCATAGCTAGGGATGCACATTATCGGGCTGGTGCAAGATTTAATTCCCAACCTATCGAAAGGTCTCGTCACAGTCTAGCAAAACGGGTACGCTGAGTATCGCGTGGCATGGTTGACATGATTGCTAGAATGTGTCATGTGGGTAAAGTGTACAATCTTTAACACCCCAATTTTTGCTTTTCATGAGTTTAAGTGACATTTGACACTTTTGTGAATTTTTGGAATTTATTTGGATTTATTTGGAATTTATTTGAATTTATTACCTTTTGAAATAATTAAAGAATTTAATTTTGTAAATAAAATTTTGTTGGAAATATTTTGTTTGAGTCCAAAATGTTCTAAAATATTTTCTAAAATTTTTCTGGAATTTTTCTGAGTATTTTGCTATTTTTCTTGAATTAAATGAATTTCTGGAAATTATTTTGAATATTTAATCGCTGGAAAATGCCGAACGGGTTTTACTGTTCATCCGACCGGATCCGAGTCCGAGTCAGACTCGAGTCCGAACCGGACCCGACCGCGCCAACCGTCTCGGTCGAACCACGTCACCAAACCCTAACGCGCGTGACCGTTGGATCGAGATCCAACAGCCACGATCGCGCCAACGCCGCCCAAGCCAGGCTCCAACTGAGCCAACCGGACCACCTAGCCGGACCCAAGCCCGAACCCCCGACCGTTGGATTTTGATCCAACGGCTGCCGTTGAGCCACGTCGCTCAGTCCGAATCCATCTCGGATTCCGCCGCCGCAGCCGTGTGGACCTCGGTTTCCGCGGTTTTCACGGACACCGAGGGGCCTATTTAATGCGCCGCCGCTGCCAGCGTGTTCTCCGTTTCCTTGCGCACCCGTAGCCCTAACTCACCGAGCTCAAGCCGCCGTGGTTGCGCCGCGGATCTAGATCAAACGGTTGAATACTTCTCTGTTTATATTTAATTAATGTTTTCTTTAAACTTCAAACGATTATAACTTTTGCATTTTAACTCCGATTTGGACGATTCCAGTTTCTAAAAATTTATAAAATTATGCTCTCTCTGTTTATGGACTTCGTTTGGATGTTTCGACACTTTTTGTATATCTTTTATTCATTTATTGCTATTTGCACGCTTTACGAGTAGACGTTGAAGTGCCCGAAGGCTTCGAAGGTGAAGTGTTGACCCAGGAGCCAGCTCAAGATCAAGAACAAGTACTCTTTGAAGGCAAGTTGTGCTTTGACCATGTTGATCCTATTTTCAAATTAATTTGGTTTAAATTATTGCATGTTAGTTTAATTAGAAAATGCTTTATTTAATTATGGGAAATTAGATAAATGCCAAATTGTTGTATGACACCTTGGTTAATTAAATATGTGCCATGACCCCTTGTCACCCTAATGTGGATTATTAGTTGGACATTATTAAATTGCCAACAAGGGTAGTTAGACCGACGTAGTATGCTTAGCCTTGCCACGTGAAATGCTTTGGACAATCAAATGCTAATATTGACTTAATGAGATATTGAAGCTGTTTTGAAGAAGTATCATGTGTTATGATTGTCGATGGCACGTGGTGCGTGGTAATCAACTGGGGTTTGATAAATAGATTTCGACCGGGGCATGTGGCAAGAATGATCGGGCGGGCCAGTTGTGGCACCGGGAGCGTTGATTTGGTTCTTCGGGTAGTCTTGCCCTGGTCACCCTAAGGACTTAACCTTGCAAGCCTTTGAACTGAGTCAAACGTGCAACCACATGTCTGTAATGGGACAGACCTAGTTGATTAAGTTGCTAATAACGTACCTGTGGGACCTCGGGGTGTCAACTATACCTTTTGTGTAGTTGTACGGGGGAGCGTACCGGGGCTGCGGCCAGGTACCCATCTAACGGTTGATTGGCTTAAACTTCGCCTTCGCTAAGGGAAGGGTTAGTGTGCAATAACTGGGGAGGCCCACTTGTGCTGTTAGAAGTTTCCGAAAGACTTTGTTACGGACACTCGCCTTCATGGTGTTTGGCTGTATCTTGTGGGTAAAGTGCATAACCTCTGCAGAGTGTAAAATATATTCGAATAGCCGTATCCGCGGTATTGGACATCGCTCAGGAATTACAGTCAAGGGTTAGGCTTTCTTGAAAATGACTTGAACTTGAAAGGACTGGTTTGGTTTAATAATGATGTTGAGGGAAATGTGGATTAGGAATGGGAAAGAAGTTTATTTAACTCCTGGAAAATTATTGATCTTATACTTGTTTTTACTTCTTTCGAATCTACTTATGCTACTCGTCAAATGCTGTTTTACTGCAATTATACCCTGAGCTACTCCTTGTACTAAGCCATGCATGTAGTATATTAGTTTGCATTCTGTGCATGACTTGCTAAGTACCAAGTACTCACCCTTGCCACAATACAACACCAGTTGAAGAAGAGTCTACACCAGCTTTGGAGGAGGAGCTCCAAGAGGAACCGCCTAACTAGGGAGCGAGCCCAGTCAGTCGCCAGTGGTATACTGGATGGCGCCACGAAGTTATCATATTTTCCGCTGCTGTTATTTCTCTTTTATTAAGTTTTCACCCTGCGTGGCATACATTTGTAACTTGACCTTAAGGTCGAGCAACCCACTTGGTTAACTAATTAAGGTACCTTATTAATTCGTTGAGTATGATTGTAATATTTACCAATGTTGAGACTGTGTGCACTAGCGTGTTCCTGGACTAGTGCTGAATACACAGAGGGTCCGGATTTGCAAATTCGAGTCCCGACACAATCTCTGTAGAGATAAATAAACTAATCGATTAGCCGTGCTCACGGTCAAGAGCAGCTTGGGAAGTTGTAACACCCTGGCATCTAGTATGCCCGAATGCTACCAAACATAGACTTAACGACATCTAAATACAACAAATTAAAGTAAATTACAGCAATGGAGTAAATGCTAAAACCGAAAATTTTGGCAGCATCTTATTTTTTTTTCCATGAATTGAAGCAACAACAATATGATCACAGGATATAGCATAATGAATGACATCTAAATCATCAATAACGGGGGTTCTAGCAACAGTATAAGTCTAGAATAATGAATTCAACCATCTCATGAGCCAAACGAAGTAAATGAGGAAACCAAGCACACAATTTAACCAAGCACCAAGTTTTATGGTACTACTCTTATTATCATGACCCAAACGATTAAATTGCCTATAGGTGTGGAGCTACGTGAAGATGTGTAGCTAATGCCCCCTTTCCAATTGCCGATTTCAAGGTACCTAAAAACAACATAAAAACAAGTGTGAGTTCAATACTCAGCAAGCATATCGCAATAGGTCATAAAGACTAAATCAAGGCCAACAACAATACATACCATACTTTAACATCATGATCAAATCATAATTTCATCCACAACATCATAGCCATGACAAAGCACATTGTTCACAACTCCTTTTCATCATCATGTATGCAATGCAATGCGATGCACATGTCTCCTGGAAGCATATACCGGTATTGCTGAGTGCACACCCATCGGCGTGCACCCTCTTCCCCCTTCCATCCCATAGATGGAGGGTGCCTACGCATCGCTTCCACTCACCACGTGGGTGGAATCACGAGGTAGGTCTTATAACCATGGCGCTCCGGATTATTCATAACTTTCTCACCGACCTTACTAGACTAGTTATGATATTCTCACCGACCGGGCCAGCTTTCATGCCATGTATGCAACATATGCCATAAACATCAACAACTTGCATCAAACTGAACTAAACATGGCATAGCATCATAATAGTCCATTTTCATCATAACATTGGCAAGCACTAATCATGGCAAGATATCACAACATGTAAGCAATTTGCATCTAGTCACAATTAGCAACATACATTACACTACCCATTACAATACACTTGCCTAAACCTCGGGCGACGGATTGGCGAGAGGTTGAGGGCACTCCCGGGGTCACACCACCTGCACAAACATACCACACACTCAAAATATGCCCCCAAAATAGTACGCAAAAGCTCATCTACCCTGACTTCACAAACTACTCCCAAAACCTAAAAACAAAGAATCTGTCCCTCCGGGACAGCAGGCTTCAATCTAGCATAACTTTATTTCTAGGACTCCGAATCGATTAAACGAGTACACCATCGCGAAGCTTAGGAAATTTCCTAGCTTTTTCTAAGTATTGGGAAACACTAATTCAGAATCTAAAATTGTTTAATCTACAAAACACTACGTTCTGTCCCAATTACGTCACAGATTTGAACACGCTCGGTAAAACGACTATAACTTTCAAACGACTGGGCGGAATTGGACGTTCTTGTGTCCAATTAAAGGTATTGAAGTTACCTACAACTTCTCAACAGGAGGCCGACCAAATTCCGAATCTAAAATCACGAAAACTCAAACCCTAGGTCGACTGCACAATCTGCCCGAAATAGAGAACGTGGCAAACTCTAGTTTTCATCCAATCTACCCAATCACAGCACCACCACTTGATCTAAAAGCATGAAATCAACCCCTATAACAGCACCTAGACCATCCCCAACGACCACCCATTCCATACCTCCACCCGACGAACGATGGACCGACGTATCTCCTCCCGGTTCACCCAATCTCCTTCCTCGCTCCAAATCCACCGGATCTCCTCGTCGCGGAGAGCTCCAATGGTGAAAACATCAGGATGGCGAGGTGAGGGACTCCCCTAGGGCAGCAAGGAGGATGGGGAGGAGGTGGAGGGGGTGGTAGCGCAAGGGGAAGGAGGTGGGGGCGGCGCACCAAGGGAGAGGGAGGGGAGGGAACGACTACCAATGGGAAGAGGTGGGGGCTGCTAGGGCAGTAGGGGGTGCACCAAGGGCCTCATGCTGCCCCCTCTCCCCTCATGGGCCAGAGAGCCCCACTTTTGGCCCACGGGGGGTCCCCCCTAAGGCCCAACATGCCCTGGAAAGGCCCAAACTCCCGAAATTGGCCCGGAAACGCGATTAAACGGCATAACGTAAATTTTTAACCTCCATTTACACATTTTATAATGTTTTGACATTCCGTAGTGTCACATTCTCCCCCCCCCCTTCAACAGGATTCGACCTCAAATCCAAGACACACCAATACGCAACTCAGCAGAATAGAAGATAGCTAGGTTTCACATCTCATACCTGAGGCGAAAAGCTCGGGGTACTTCTCGCGCATGTGAGACTCCAGTTCCCAAGTCGCTTCCCTCTCAGTCTGATGCGACCACAGGACTTTGACAAACTTGAGAGTCCTGTTCTTCAACACTCGCTCCGAATTCTCCAGAATTTTCATAGGACGGGACTCGAAAGTGAGGTTCTGAGGCTCAAAGACTAACGGCTCTAACGATAACTCACAATCAAAACTTGCAAAAACTTTACTCAACCTTGAAACACAAGGCACTCATACAAGGCCTTGGCATGACCCAAGCGATAGGATAAAATCCCAAACAGACCACGAAATAAAACGGTCTCACACTCCTCATTCCATGCATTCCTTGGCACTAAAGTGCCCGATCCCTTTAACAAAGCCACTCTCCAGAAGGACATGGTACCAACTTCTAGATCCATCTTCCGCTCCCATGCACAAAAGTGATTCACGTCTCAACCTCTCAACTATGGTTCATCGTATTCGAGACGACGCAAACCAAGTGAGACACAACACTCTAAGATTACTAACTGCTTGAACCATCGGGGTTACATTCTGATCTTTTACAACAAGACCAACACCCACCCCACTACCACCGAAAGGAGAAGCCTACTTTATGACCAGGGATCTGAAAACCCGCAAAATCAATAACAACCGAACATTCCACTTCGGTTGGCACAACACGCTCAATAGCCCGGCGACAAAAAGATCCAATACTCTTCGAAAACAGAAAGCAATTACTAGCAACCACCAAGTGGTCCACTAATAATTTGATCAACCCTACCGAGGGACACATAAACGGAAATAATTCTCTAGGAAAGTTTGAATTTGGGTCATACCCAACCTTCCTTTACTCTCCACTTCCAAACTAGTTACGATTAACCACTAGCAAGCCTAATATTTTAGGTCATTACCAACCCACACTAGATTTCTTTTTTCTTCCACTCAAAGGATCAGAACAAAGGGTACAATCGTTTAGTAAGCTCAACCATAAGCCATGAACCCAATTGATCCCCATGCATAACTTTGAGTCCAATGCACTACAATCACTTTGGAAAGGATTCGACAACAACCAAAGAGTATTTATTTTAATTTCCTAAGTCAAGACGCAAAGGAAACACAAATCTCCTACACCACAACCAACATACCAAAAATTCTTCATCGTTTCTTTTCATACAAAAAGAAATGGACACCTCGATTCATGACATGAATGCAAACTTTTTCAAGAGCACTCCAGATTAGTCATATATCCATATATGACTTTCTCACTGTCGGCGTAAGAGCCAACAGACAGCTCTGGATCGGGTGTATATGAAGTTCGAACAGGGGGCTTTCATGGAGATCGCTCGAAAGATGGAGAAAGGGAATCAATGGCGAAGCTTGCAAGGGGACGTAGGGTTTTCCCAGGTTCGGGCCCTCCTAACGAGTAATAGCCCTAGTCCTGCTTATCTATTCTTCCTTGTATTCATGGGGGAAACTGAGACATTCCAAACAGGCGGAATCGCTCTTCAGAGGTTGAAGAATCGAACCGAATCCATCGAACCCTCTCTCCCATAAACCCCGGCTTCCTTTTATACTTGGGCTGGCTGGGGCGCATGTGAGCTTACATCAGTGTACCACACTCATTACACTGCCATACCGCATTTAATGCACCTGTCATAGCCGACTTCACCCCGGCCTCAGGCCCCACGTGCCTGCCGGCTCCGCCCACCTCGCCAGGGGGGATTTCGCCGTGACGTCACCCGTAATAAATGCGCGTGTTGGGAACATGCGCCGTCACACTATGGCCTTTATTACCCCATTTAATATGCACGATACGCATTAAATGCCTTTGATCCTCTGTGTGGTGGCGCAGACCACTAGGGGGCCTCTGGAGCTGAGCGCCAGCGGTGTAGCCTGGATGCCACCTGTCCGCTGGGCGACCACCTTGTTGACCAGCAGCGGCGTGGCCTGGACGCCACCTGTCCACTGGGCGACCACCTTGCTGACCGCCAGCGCGGCTCGGCGCCACCTCGTCCATTGGCGACCACCTTCTTGCCGACCGCCACGGCAGCGGCTGGGCGCCACCGTCCATTTGGCGACCACCTTCTTGACCGCCCGGTAGCGGCTGGGCGCCACTGTCATTGGGCAACCACCTTGTTGACCGCCAGCGGCATGGCCTTGACGCCACCTGTCCGCTGGGCGACCACCTTGCTGACCGCCAACGGCCCAGCTTGGACGCCACCTGTCCGCTGGGCGACCACCTTGCACCCTTACTGCGATGAAGTGGGCACCCTGGTGTAGAATACAACGACAGTAGCCCCCGGGCCCACCCTGGAGCGCCTTTGTCCCTTTTTGGAAAATGGCTCAGTCTCCCGGGTGGGTCCATTATAAATGCCCACGTAACGTCGTAGCTTTAAATGCCCACCGTCGTTTCCGGGCACTGAGGCGGAACATGCAGCCGCCCCGCCTCGTAACCAACGCCGGATCCTTGGGAACGTGCCCACACTTTGACAACTTTCTGGTCTTCCCACTTTCGAACCGCCGCTCCCCTTCCGGTTTCCCGCCATATCACCCCTCCGTGTGCCTGCATATAAGTCGCCACGCAGGGAGCGATTCTGTCTTTCAGTCTCACTCATCCGCTAAGTCCTCAGCCGTGCTTCTTGCAAACTACCTCCTTCTTGCACATCGCCTCCTTCGCCCAGATGGCATCTTCAGCACCTCTGCTCCCGCCGTCGACCGTCGAGGAAGGAGACGCCACAAGGTTTTCCCGGTAGATTACCGGCAACACCCTCCGCGTCCGCGCCGGGACTACCTTGCCCGGCTGCCGCCCGGGAGAAGTGATCTTCTTCGGCTGGGCGATGCTGGCGGGCCTACTCCTGCCGGTTTCTGACTTCTACATCTACGTCCTCAACTTCTACTCCATTAACAATATTCATCTTCCTCCCAACTCCATCGTCCTCCTTGTTGTCTTCTCCTACTTCTGCGAAATATTTGTGGGAGTGGCTCCCAACCTTCCTCTCTTTCGCTTTTTCTATGCCTTGCGCGTGGCCAGGGATCCTTCCATCCCGTCAGGGTGCTGCCACCTTCGCCTCCAAGACGGCACGGCTTCGCGCTACATCCCGTTGGACTCCAGGTCCAACAGGAAGACCTGGCGCAACGAGTGGCTCTACGTCACGGACGACAGCGGCATTGAAGTCCTGGAGTTGCTGACCAGGCCGGCGGTCAGCAACCCCACCTGGTAGCACACGTCGACGAGACGCCCGAGCTCCGGACAATGCTAGCCCGCGTGGATCAGCTGCGGACAGCGGGCCTAATGGGAGGCATGGTTCTCTGAGACTTCATATCTCAGAGAATCAGCCCCCTGCGCCGCACTGCCCACCCGGCCTGGCAGTACACGGGCCTCGATGACGTGACCTGGTCGATTCCCGGAGGTAGGCTACTTGTCTCTCCTTTTTGGTGCTTTTGGCGACTGCCGCCGAGCTGACGGCATTCTTCTTCCTTTTCTATTTTCCAACAGCTGCAGGAGACTTAACCTCCGCGAAAGTTGATGCCTGAATGGTGCTGCTAGGCGCCCCTGGCACCATATCGCCTTGCCCGGCGGACGCACTCCCGCTTTGTCTCATGGAGCCCCAGGAGCGTGTGGCGATCATCTGGGCAATGCCTGCCATGGACGCCACGGGATTAGTGAACACACCACGCCAAGGGGCCCTAACGATCCGAGACCCTCCTCTAGTCGGCGACCAAGGAGAGGGCGAATGCCATGTTGCTGATGACGCCCTTGGTGCCAGCCCAAGAGGCTTTGCGTCCCGATATGGGACACGACGACCTCGACCGCACCGCCGGGCTCGACCAGGGCGGGGAGCTCTACAGCGGCCGCGGCTACGACTTCAACTGCCCCCGTCGGGGTGGTTGAAGCAGACATTGCCCCGACCATAGCTCCGCCGGCACCGACCCTTCCGTCGCAGCCGGTGCAGGTCGCTCACTTGACCCCGCTTTTACTTTCGGCTGCAAGCGTCGTCTTGTCGCCGCCACCGGTGCCGCGAGGGGGGCCGAATCTCACTCCGGCTGCGCCTCGCTTCAGGTGACCTCCTGCCAAGTATTAAACCAAAGCACGACAAACTATTAAGTTATTTAATTTGAGAGGCTTACCCCCTTTTTACCTTCTTCAGGGCGACCACTTCAAGTGCCCCAGCCGAGGGCAACCAGGGAACCGCAGCGGCCGTGACAGCGCTGGTTGCGGTGGATGAGCATCGGGGTTACGCGAGTGACCGCCAAGTGGTCACCATAGGGGCGACCACCGTGCCGACCGAGGGCGAGTTGGGCGTGCAGCCCACTCCGGAGGCCTCCAACGCTTCAGTTCCCTCGGCGGACACGGACGCTCTGCTGGCCGCCCTCGGCGAGCTACACTCCAGCATGAGGAATCGCCTTGAGACGAGCAAGGAGAGGCTGAAGGAGGCCGCCGTGGAGATCAATCGCCTCCGCAAGGAGGCGCAGGACTGGCGCAGTCTGGCGGAGCGGCTGGAGCGGGAGCTACAGCGGGAGAGGATGCAAGGAGCCCTCTGTGTCGAGGCGCTCAACAGGGAGCGCGACGCAGAGAGGAGTGACCGGCTCCGCGCAGAGCTCGGGACCACCACCATGCTGCGCCCCGCCTTCGACCGGATGGTGGTCAGCCTGGTGCCACTGGGGCTGGATCAGCCGCCCCCCTTGAGCAGGGGGCACGGCATTATGCTTTTTGCATGTGCCGTGTTGTCGACTTCCTCACCCTTATGCCCGCCGCCTTAGCCACCCGGTCCAGTCAAGAAGGGCGTGCAGTCGCGGCAGCCACGGCGAAGTATGTGCTAGTGTGCTGCGCTAGCCGGGATGCCAACTTCGACCCCCTGGCCGTCATCCAGGGGGTGAAAGGGGACTAGGCCCGCGCAGAGGCGCAGGTCCACGACGTCGCCGAACAGGTCGCCGGGCAGCTCGAGATGGTCAACCCGGCGCTGGAAGCGATGGCCGAGGATGTGGCTCTTGGGCTGGACGTCAGTATGGCAGAGGACCAGGGGGTCGCGGAAGCCGCGGCGGACGAGGAGTGAAGACCCTTGACTTAGTTTTTCTTGTCTTTTGTTTTGTCTTCATCTGTAAAAACTCCTACAAGTTAGCTCTTACTCATGGATGCATGTGCTTCCCCTTACATGTCTTATGCTTGAATGTTTGTCCGCGCGCCCCACTTTGCTTGTTCTGCATGAGCGAATAGGTAGCCGCACGCTTTAAGGGTTAGTCAAGATGCAGGGGTCGAGACCCTCGCGCCGGAACACCGCCCTCTCAGGACCTTAGGACCTTGTGAAATTAACCACTCTCGCGGTCTCTTGGGACCGAACACTTGGTGAGGCGTGGCAGGGTAGTAGGCTCTCGGTAGCGGTGTTTAAGTCGCCGGTTTTCACGGGGACACCCGGAGCATCATGACCGTGTTGAGAACCGTGCAAAACCAGCCGCCCGATCGCCCATCCCTGCTCGCCGCGCTCACCTAGTGGTTCCACTCTACCGTAGAGGTTTCAGAGAGTCGCAAGTTACTGAGGGCGACTACACGAGAATGAAGATGATAACAGCTTTGAATAAAAACCAAATGCTTGATTAAACAGAGGCTTCCCTCGACTAGCAAAGGAGAGGAAAACTCAATCCCGCTGGTCGGGGCACACAACTCTGCACTTAGAGCCATTTTTAGGGATAGAACTTGCGTAGAAGCTCTATGTTTTGGGAGTTTGCCAACTCCTCCCCGTCTTCAGTGGCCAACCTGACCGCCCCGGGGCGAGAGACTGAGACCACCTTGAAGGGGCCATCCCACTTGAGAGACAGTTTATGCAACCCGGCAAGCGTCTGAACTCTGCGCAAGACCAGGTCGCCCACTGCTAGTGTTCTCTCGCTGACCCGGGCGGTGTGGTACCGCTGTAACACCCCAAAATTTTGCTTTTATTGAATTCATGTGTGATTTGGCACTTTGGTGAATTTTTGGAATTTTCTGGAATTTATTTGGATTTATTTGGAATTTATTTGAATTTATTCCATTTTGAAATAATTAAAGAATTTAATATTGCAAATAAAATTTTGTTGGAAATATTTTATTTGAGTCCCAAATACCCTAAAATATTTTCCAAAATTTTCCTGGAATTTTTCTGAGTCTTTTGATATTTTTAATGAATTAATTGAATTTCTGGGAATTATTTTAAATATTAAATCGCTGGAAAATCAAACCGAGTCGGTTACTGTTCATCCGACCGAGCCCGAGTCGAACCCGAGCTCGAGTCCGACCCGGACCCAACTCGAACCACGTTTGAACCCAACCGAGCCGGCGAAACTCCTAGCTCTGCGATCGTTGGATCAAGATCCAACGGCGCGTCGTCAGCGTCGCCGTGGGTGACCGAGAAGATGCGTAGCGCCAGATCGAATCGGAACCGTGGATCATGACACGTGTACGGCTCCTGTGCATCGTGCTCGTTCCAATTTCCCCGGCGAGACTGTTCATCTCCGCCGCCGTGTTGGATTCGGAAACCTAGCCTATTTAAAGAGTGGATCGGTGCCCGAGGATCGCCTTCCCACGCCGGTCCCGAAACCCTAGCTCGCGCCGCTAGGATCTCCACCGTCTAGCCGCTATTTCTCGCCGAAGTCAAGAACAGCCGCCGCGTGTTCTTCGTTCTCCGCCGCAAACCAGCGCCGCTCCGTCGAAACCGAGGACGGATTTGGACTCCCAGGAGCAGGACGAACCTGGGCGCACACTTCATCTCACCGGAATCGCGAAGAAACGCCGTTGCGAAGGTCGTCTCCTTCCTCTCCGGCCAAACCAGCGCCGCCGTACCGCCATCGCCGCTTCGAGCTCGGATAGTTGTCGGATCTTCATCCAACGGTCCAGGTTAGCCACGCGCGCCCCAACCCTGTAGAACCCAGATTAGATCTCAATCGTTGGATCAAAATCCAACGGCCCTCGTTCGTCCACGTCACTGCAACGAAATCCACGTTGCGGTGGATTGGATCCGATCTCAACCGTTCGATCCGAATCGAACGGCTCGGATCGTGCCACGTAGCCAGGCCACCGCACCGCGCGTGGAGGCGTGCCGCTGACAGTGGGGCCCACATGTCAGCGACACGTGAGCCGTGGACCGGGTCCACGGTGGACTGAGCCAAGCCGTGGGCTGAGCCCATGGACCGGCTGACATCAGCCGCCGAATCAGAGGCTGACACGTGTCCAGGTGGCGCAATAATTAATTTCCGAAAAGAAAATGATTTATTAATTCGAAATAATGATTTCAGATTTGATTCAAACTTCAAACGCTTATAACTTTTGCGTTTCAACTCCGATTTGAGTGATTCAAATTTCTAAATTTGTATAAAATTGAGATCTACCTAAATATGAATTTTATTTAATTTTTGGACTAAAGTTTTTCTCTGCAAAATTATTTAAATGATTATTTAAACTTTAAATAATCATAACTTTTAACGTCTTAACTCCAAATTTGACGATTCCAGTTTCTAAAAATCCATAAAATTATGTTCTTTCTGTTTATGGATTTTATTTGGATGTTTGGACACTTTTTGCCTATTGTTTATTTGTGTATTTGCTATTTGCACGCTTTACGAGTAGACGTTGAAGTGCCTAAGGATTCAAGGAGAAGTATTAACTCAGGATCCAACTCAACACCAAGAACAAGTACTTTTGAAGGCAAGTTGTGCTTTGACCATGTTGATCCTATTTCGAAATCTATTTTGATTTAAACTATTGCATGCTAGTTCAATTAGAAAAATACTTGGTTTAAACATGGGGGTTAGATAAGTACCAATTTGCTGTATGACACCTTGATTATTTAAGTATGTGCCATGACCCTTGTCACCCTAGTTGTGGATTACTAGTTGGACATTATTAAATTGCCAACCTGGGTTTAGACCGTTGTAGTATCTTTGCTTAGACTCACTACGTGCTCATAACATGATTTTGGATAATCAAATGTTAATATTGACTTAATGATATATTGAACCTGTTTTGGAAAAGTATCATGTGATGTTGATGGCACGTGGTGCATGGTAATCAACTGGGGTTTGATAAACAGTTTTCGACCAGGGCATGTGGCAAAGAGTAATCAGGTGGGCCAGTTGTGGCATTGGGAGTGTTGTTTTGGTTTTTCGGGTAGTCTTGCCCTGGTCACCCTAAGGACTTAACCTTGCAAGCCTTTGAACTGGGTCTAACGTGCAACCACATGTCTCAGTAATGGGACGGACCTAGTTGACTAAGTTGCTAATAACGCACTGTGGGACCTCGGAGGTCAACTACACCCTTTGTGTAAGTTGTGCGGGGGCGTCTGGCCGAGGCCAGTACCCATCTAACGGTTGATTGGCCTAGACTTCGCCTTAGCTAAGGGAAGGGTTAGTGCGCAATAACCGGGAGGACCACTTGTATTGTTAGAAGTTTCCGAAAGACTTTATTCACGGGAACTTCGCCTTTGTGGTGTTTGACTGTATCTTGTGGGTAAAGTGCATAACCTCTGCAGAGTATAGAATCTATTCGAATAGCCGTGTCCGCGGTATTGGACATCGCTAAGAATTACAATCAAGGGTTAGATTTTCTCAAAAATAACTTTGGTTTGAAAGGTTGGGTTGGTTTAGTAATGAAGATGATAGAAAAGTGGTTTAGGATGGGGAAAATGTTTATTAAACTTCTTGAAAAGTTATTTATGCTTTACTTATGTCTCTGCTTTGAATCTACTTATATTACTTGTCAAATGCTGTTTCTTTGCAAATATACCTTGAGCTATTCCTTTGTACCAAGCCATGCATATAGTATATTAGCTTGCATTACATGCATAACTTGCTGAGTACCAAGTACTCACCCTTGCCTCAACACAACATCAGTTGAAGAGGAGACTACGCCAGCTTTGGAGGAGGAACTCCAAGAGGATCCGTCTACTTAGGGAAGCGAGCCCAGTCAGTTGCCTGTGGTATACTGGATGGCGCCACGAAGCTATTTGATTTTCCGCTGCTATTATTTCTCTTTTAATAAGTTTCGCCTTGCGAGGCATACATTTGTAACTTGACCATAAGGTCGAGTAACCAGTTTGGTTATTTAAATAAAGTACTTTGATAATATCGAATGGTATGATTGTGATATTTACCGATGTTAAGACTGTGTGCACTAGCGCATTCCTGGACTAGTGCTGAATACACAGAGGGTCCGGATTTGCAAATTCGGGGTCCCGACAACCGCCTGAGACTTTGCTGGTACCGGGCAGCGCGCAAGGCTGCACGGTCTCGCATTTCTTCCAGGAGATTGGTTTCCTCTCAACGCAGATCTTCCTGGCCTTCCTCTGTAAACGCCGCAACGCACGGTGACCCCAAGGCCAGCTCCGAAGGCAAGACAGCTTTCGCGCCGTAGACCAGGAAGAAAGGAGTTGCTCCGGTGGCCCAGCTGGGGGTGGTATGAAGCGACCACAATACTGCCGGGAGCTCTTCAGTCCACCGAGCTCCGCGCTTATGGAGTCGATCAGACACCCTGGTTTTGAGGCCCTTCAGCAACAGCGCATTGGCCCGCTCAACTTGGCCATTACTCCTTGGGTGGGCCACCGAGGCAAAACAAACCTTGGTGCCCATTTCTTCAAAGAAACCCAAGAAGGCAGCACTGGTGAACTGTGTGCCATTGTCGGTGATGATGCGGCTAGCGACCCCGAAGCGGATGAAGATTCCTTGCATGAACTTGACTACGACGGCGGTGGTAATGGCCCTTACTGCTTCGGCTTCCACCCATTTGGTAAACTTGTCGACGACGACGAACAGATGGGTGTAGCCCCCTGTGGCCCGCGGGAATGGGCCCAGGATATCCAGCCCCCAGACCGCGAAGGGCCATGAGAGCGGGATGTTTTGCACAGCCTGGGCTGGTCGGTGGATTTGCTTGGCGTGGAACTGGCACGCCTCTCACTTCCTCACCAGCTCGCAAGCATCCTGGAGGGCAGTTGGCCAATAGAATCCTTAGCGGAAAGCTTTCCCAACCATCGTTCGACTGGACATATGGCTCCCGCACAAGCCTCCATGGATATCAAAGAGTAGACTATTCCCCTCTTCCCGAGTGATGCACTTCAGAAGAATCCCGTTTCTACCCCGGTGGTACAAGTCCCCGCCCACCAGGGTATAGCACTTGGCCTTTCGTGCTATCTTCTCCGCTGACGCATCATCATCGGGGCACACTTTATCCCGCAAGTAGGCCAGGATCGAATCCATCCATGTGCCTTCCCGGTCAAGTGTGGTGACCACTCGGTAATCGCCCGGGTACTTCGTCTGCCCAGACTTTTCCACCAGTACTACTCTCCCTTCCGAAACGAGGGCTGAAGTAGTGTCACCATCGTCCCCACCAGAAACGGGGGCTGCGATGGATGGTCGCGGAAGCCTTTCTTCAAAGACTCCGACCGGAACAGGGGATCCTGTTGAGGTGAGCTACGCGAGCCCGTCCGCTAAGTAGTTATAGCGCCGGGGGATATGAGTATACCCCAGCCCGTCAAAGTGTCGCTCCATTTTTCTGACCTCTGCCAGGTACACCGCCATGACAGGATTAGAGCAGGAGAACTCCTTTTTCGCTTGGTTGACGACCAGCAGGGAGTCACCCTTGACTTGCAGACGCCGAACACTAATGGCTGCGGCGGCACGAAGTCGCGCCAGCAAGCCTTCGTACTCAGCAACGTTGTTGGTGGCCTTGAAGTCTAGGACGACCACGTACTTGAGGAGGTCTCTGGTTGGGGAAACCAGGAGGACCCCAGCCCCTGCGCCTTCGAGCCTAAGGAGCCGTCGAAGTAAAGTGTCTAGGGGGAGGGCGTGGGGATTTCTTCATTTTCAGACTCGGCAGGAGTCCATTCGACGATGAACTCTGCCAATCTTTGACTCTTGATTGCAGTGCGGGTGGCGAATTTGAGGTCAAACTCCCCCAGCTCCACGGACCACTTGGCAATGCGGCCCTTCGCTTCACGATTGTGAAGGATCTCCGCAGGGGATAGGTAGAAACCACTACGATCTCCCTTCCTTGGAAATAATGCCGCAACTTCATGGATGCCACCAACACGGTGTACACCATCTTCTGGGCTTGCAGGTACCTTGTTTCCGCATCATGCAATACCTTGATGATGTAGTAAACTGGCCGTTGGACGCCTTCCCGCTCTGCCACCAGTGCCGCATTCACAACCGCAGGACTGGCCGCCACATATAACAGTAGCGGCTCGCTCGGCTCGGGGGCGATCAGTACCGGAGGGGAGGAGAGGTACTTTTTCAGATCTTCAAGTGCTTGTTGTGTTTCTGTAGTCGATTCGAAGAAGTTGGTTTTCTTTAATAGCTTGAAAAAGGGGAGGCTCCTTTCTCCCAGCCGGGCTATGAACCGGCCGAGAGAGGCCAGGCGACTAGCTAAGCACTGTACTTGCTTGAGCCGTGTGGGTGGCTACATCCGCTCGATGGCCGCGATCTTTTCCGGGTTGACCTCGATTCCACGACTGGAAATGAGGAACTCGAGCAGTTTTTCGGACGACACACCGAACACACACTTCTCAGGATTTAGCTTCAAACAATACTACCGGAAGTGGGAGAAAGTCTCCTCTAGATCTTCAATAAGCCCAGCAGTCTTTTTGGTCTTCACTACCAAGTCATCAACATACACTTCAAGGTTTCTTCCAATCTGTGACCGAAATACAGTATGCATAGCTCGCTGGTAGGTTGAGCCAGCATTCTTCAGCCCGAAGGGCATTCGAACATAACAGTACAAGCCAAGAGGGGTCACAAAAGCAGTCTTCTCCTCGTCTTCCCGCGCCATGCTGATCTGGTGGTAGCCGGAGTAGGCGTCCAGGAAGCACAAGACCTTGCACCCTGCTGTGGAGTCGACGACGACGTCTATTCACGGCAGAGGGTACGGGTCCTTTGGGCAGGCTTTGTTAAGGTCAGTGAAGTCAATGCACATCCGCCACTTCCTGTTTGAATTCTTGACAAGCACGGGGTTGGCCAGCCACTCAGGGTAGGTGGCCTCCTGTACGATCCTTGCATGCAGCAGTTTCTCCACCTCATCCCGAATGGCATCTTGCCGCTCTGGTGCCTGCCTCCGGACTTTCTGCCAGACTGAGTGCACTCCAGGGAGTGTTGCAAATCGGTGCTCAATCACCTCCCTAGGGACCCCAGTCATTTCAGATGGTTCCCAGGCAAACACATCTAGGTTGGACCGGAGGAAGGTGACGAGCGCGTCTTCCTATTTGGTGCTGAGGTTGGCGCCGATCTTCACGGCCTTCCCAGAACCGTCCTCACCCACGGGGACCACCTTCACCTCACCCGAGGGACCGGGTGAAGCGCGGGCCTTGACCGGGGGGGCCTCTGGGCAGTCGTCCTCGCCTCGGGCCGAGCAGGTGGCGCCGGCCAGGTCTTGCACCTGCTTGCTGAGGCGCAGGGCTTACAGCTGATCCACCTTCACAATAATTGGGCCTCCAGGCCCAGGGATTTTCACCATCATGTAGGCATAATGCGTAGCCGCCATGAACTTGACCAAAGCTAGTCGGCCAAGTAAAGCGTTGTAGGGGAGGTCGAAGTCGGCAACCTCAAAATTGACTCTCTCTGTCCGGAAGTTCTCCATACTTCCAAATGTGACGGGTAGCCGGACTTGTCCCAGGGGCGTCAAGCCTACCCCGGGGGCAACTCCGTAGAAGAGAGGGGCCGGGCGCAACTCATCATAGAGAATTTGGAGTGCCCTGAATGCCCCAACTGACATAAGGTCGATGGAGCTTCCTCCATCAACAAGCACTCGCCCGAGTCTCGCATTTCAGACCGTGGGAGAGACCACGATCGGAGGATGGCTCGGGCCGGAAGCACTCTCCGGGTGGTCGGCTTGACTAAAAGTGATCGGCTCCTCCGACCATTTAAGTGGTCTGCTCGCCCCGGGGGTTGGCACGGTGGCGCACACCTCCCTCAACTCTCGCTTGTACTGCGAGTTTGAAGAGTAGGTGGCGGAGCCACCGTAAATGAACGCCACCGTGTGCTCCGCTTGCTGAAAGGCCAGCGGAGCGGGGTCTTCACCCGCGTCGTCATGGTCGGCTTCGCGGTGTTCCTTGAGCCGCTGTTCCACTAGTTTGGACACGACCCAGCAATCCGCCAGATCATGTCCGCTGATCCTGTGGATGGGGCAGTAGGGTTTGCCCCCGTTGTCTTCTCGGCGGGGTGAACGATGGTCCCTACGGTCACCGTGCGGGTCTCGGCGATCACCCCTCCTGTCCCGGCGGTCGCGCCTCTGGGGCTTGGCTTCCGGCCCAACGACTAGGATCTCTCCGGCGCCGGCCTCCTTGTGCTTCTTCTTCTTCTTCTTGTGCTCGGAGGCTTTCGAGGTTCCTGCCTCGCTGTGGCCGGAAGGCCTTGCCGCGCGCTTCCGGGCCTCCACCGCCCTGGCACATTTATGCGCCAAGGAGAACAGCTCGGAAGTGGTCGATATAGTGCGGGTAGCCATCATCTCCCGCATCTTCTGATCCCGAACACCCCTTCGGAACGCGATGATCACCGATTGCTCGGAAATCCAGGGGATTATGTTACGGCAGTGGCTGAACCGCTGGATAAATTCCCTCAGGGACTCCCCCTTTGTCTATTCTAGGGTGTGGAGGTCCTCCTCCACGCCTGGCTGAGTGTAGGAGCCCTGGAAGTTGGTGACGAAAAGGTCGCATAGTTCTTCCCACGAGTGCACGGAGCCTCGCAGGAGGTTCAGCAGCCAGGAGCGGGCAGAGCCCGTCAGCGACGTCGGGAGGTAGTTGGCCATGATCTTTTCGGACCCTCCTGCAGCACGCACAACCATAGTGTAGATCTGCAGGAACTCCTCCGGGTTGGTGGTACCGTCGTACTTTTCGATGCACGCAGGACGGAATCTCTCCGGCCATGCAGCTTGGCGTAGGTTGAGGGAAAACGCCTGGCATCCAACGTTGTAGGGGGAGCAGCGTTGCTCGCCCGCTCCTCGGCCCCGAGAGGGGGTTGAGGAGTGCGAGTCTACGCTCTCCCTGGAGTTAGGGGGCGAGAACTCCCCCCAACCACGTTGTGCATGCTCATGACGCCCCCTAAGGGCATTGCGGAAGTCACCATCGCGCTGGAGCCGCCTTTCGTCTAGACGGGCCCTTAGATCCTCGTGGCCCCCCGCAGGCTTGTGGGGACCGTGAGAAGGGGTGGGAGCATGTGCACGTCCCCCGATGTCCGAGGGGGACGCAACCTGCGCACCCTTCCCTTTGTCCTGGCCCTCGTGGCCAGAAACAACTTTGCCGGCTACTGAAGCTCACAGATCGATCGCTGGCCCTGCCGCCAAACGCCGGAAGCGCCCGGCTGGTTTGCCGCCTCTACCTACTGCTAGGTGGCATCCACTAGGCGGGCGATGTCCCGCAGCCATGGAGCTGCCGGGGTTTCGCCCCCTAGCGTAACTGGAGGGTGATCGAGGAGCAGCCGGGCCACATGAAGATTCCGCGCGGGGGTGTCGTCTCCCATCAACAGGGCCCATCGGACGGGCTATCCTCCGAGCGCGGAAGCAACACGTGTCCCTCCAGGGCGGAGGGACCAGGTAGGTTCGACGCCCTTGCTGGGCGCCGGGATCGGCTACGAGTACTGCTATCTTCAGGTAGGTCATCATGCTTGGAACGTGAATCCGCCATGCCGACGACAGCCAAAGCTTCTTGCAAGCTTCGCGAGAAGGTTGAAGAAGAAAGGGCAATCTAGCCACTGAGCCCCCTACCTGGCGCGCCACTGTCAGCGTAAGAGCCAAGAGACACCTCTGGATCAGGTGTATATGAAGTTCGTACAGGGGGCTTTCGTGGAGATCGCTCGAAAGATGGAGAAAGGGAATCAATTGCGAAGCTTGCAAGGAGACGCTAGGGTTTTCCTAGGTTCGGGCCCTCCTAATGTGTAATAGCCCTAGTCCTGCTTATCTGTTCTTGCTTGTATTCGCGGGGGAAACTAAGACAATCCAAACAGGTGGAACCGCTTTTCAGAGGTTGAAGAACCAAACCGAATCCATCGAACCCTCTCTCCCATGCACCACGGCTTCCTTTTATACTTGGGCTGGCTGGGGCGCATGGGAGCTTACATGAGTGTACCACACTCATTACACTGCCATACCGCATTTAATGCATCTGTCATAGCTGACTTCACCCCAGCCTCGGGCCCCGCGTGCCTGCCGGCTCCGCCCGCCTCGCCAGGGGGGGATTTCGCCGTGACGTCACCCGTAATAAATGCGTGTGTTGGTAACATGCGCCGTCACACTGTGGCCTTCATTACCCCCATTTAATACGCACGATATGCATTAAATTCCTTTGATCCTCTGTGTGGTGGCGCAGACCACTACGGGGCCTCAGGAGCTGAGCGCCAGCGGTGTAGCCTGGATGCCACCTGTCCGTTGGGCGACCACCTTGCTGACCACCAGCGGCGTGGCCTGGACGCCACCTGTCCGCTGGGTGACCACCTTGCTGACCGCCAACAGCGCGGCCTGGACGCCACCTGTCTGCTAGGCGACCACCTTGCTAACCGCCAACGGCGTGGCCTAGACGCCACCTGTCCGCTGGGCGACCACTTTGCTGACCGCCAACGGCGCAGCTTGGACGCCACCTGTCTGCTGAGCGACCACCTTGCACCCTTACTGCGATGAAGTGGGTACCCTGGTGTAGAATACACCGACACTCACCGTGTGACACTACGGTTTGGTGTGACGTTATAGATGGTGAAATTAGAGAATAAAACCTTTCGGCTTGAGGTTTACTCGCGTTTTTGGGCCTTTTGAAGCGTTGTGACACCACGGAGTGTCATAACCTTATTTAACGAGCATGATAAGGTTAATAACATTATGAGATGTGGAATTAAGGTTAAAACTAAAGGATATGGAGGTTAATAGCTTTTCCGGGGCGTTTCCGGGCCGTTTCCGGGGTTTTGGGCCTTCCCGGGGGAGTTTGGGCCTTGGTGGGCTTTGGTGGGATGGAGTAGGTCTCCGTAATGGACTAGGATTGGGTGTGGGGGCTGGTAAAAGGGCTCCCCATGAGCCTTTTGGGCGTGCTCCCCCTGCCCTTGGGCGCCTCCACCTCTCCCTCCAAGCCATAGCCGCCACCCCCACCTTCCCCTCTCCCTTCCTTGCTCCTCCACCTCCCCCATTGCTCCCTATTGCACACCACCTCTCCTCCACCCCCTTGCTGCCCTAGGGTGGCCTCCCCACCCCTGCATCCTCTTGGATCCATCCGAGGAGCGAGGAGCGAGTAGATCGATTGGAGTTTTCGTTCGTTGGGCAAAGGTATGATCAAGGGGATCCTTGGAATTGATCTAGGTACTGTTCTTAGGGTGATTATCAAGTTTTTAGATCAATTGGTGGTGCTGGATTGGAGTAATTTGGGTTAGATCTAGACGTTGCCACGTTTCTGTTTTGGGACAGCATGAGCAGTCGACCTAGGGTTCCTGTTTTCGTCAAATTAGAGTTCGAATCTGACTGTACGGACTTTTAAGAAGTTGTAGATAATTTTATTATCTTTCCGTGCATATAAAGGACGTTAAATTCCGCCCAGCCGTTTGAAAGTTATGACTGTTTTACCGAGCGTATTAAAATCTGTGACGCGATTGGAACAGATCTCGGTAATCTGTAGATTAGATGACTTTAGAGTCCGAATCAGTCTTTCCATATACCTAGAGAAAGTTGGGAAATTTCCTAAGCTACGCGAGAATGTACTCTTTTAATTGATTCGGAGTCCCAGAACTCAAGTTATGCTTTTTGCAAGGCTGCTGTCCCGTCGGGACAGAACCTCTGTTTTTAGGTTTTGCGAGTAGTGGGCAATGTCGGGTTAGATGGGGTTTTGTGTACTGTTTTGTGGGTATGATTGTGAGTGTGTGATGCCTATGTGCAGGTGGTGTGACATCAGGAGTGCCCTCGACTTCCCACAAATCCGTCGCCCGCGGTTGAGGCAAGTGTGTTGTAATGTATAGCGGAATCGTAGGTTGCTTGTGGAGATTGGATGAAAGATTGAATACTTGCTATGATCACTTGCCATGCTTGCAGTTTTCCAATGATATATTGAGTATGATTATCATGATATGATGCTATGTGTCTATACTTATCATGATTCGATGCCATGTGTTTATGTGTACTATGACATGATGCCATATGTTTATGTACAAATGAGATATGATAATTGGCATAGTTGCATGCATGTCATGAGATGGGGCGAGGGCGGTGAGAAAGTCATAACTAGTCCGGGAAAGGTCGGTGAGAAAGTTATGACTAGTCCAGAACGCCATTGAGTAAGACCTACATCGTGGTTCCATCCACGTGGTGAATGGAAGCGAGGAGTAGGCACCCTCCATCTTCGGGATGGAAGGGGGAAAAGGGTGCACGCCGACGGGTGTGTACTCAACCATACCGGTATGAGTTTCCAAGGAGACATGAGCATTGCATTACATCGCATACATATTTATGATGACAATGTTAAGTGTTTATGAATAAGATGATTTACATGATGGGAGATGTTATTGCCATGTTGTTGTTCTTGTTGTTCTTGTTGTCCATTGCAATATGCTTGCTGAGTTTCGAACTCACGCTTGTGTTTTCTTGTTGTTTTAGGTACCATGAGATCGGCTTGCGGGGAAGGGAAATAGTCACACGCCCACACGTAGCTTCACCTTAATGATTCCACAAGTCATTCTATTAGTTTGATAATAAATTGTGTGTGATGATCATTGCTTTAGTGTTTAGCTTTACTATTTGAGAGCTTATTTGTTCTTTTGACACTTGGAGACATTAAGTGCTTGATGTTAGTCTTATATTGTCGTTAAGACTCTATTTATTGCTGTTTTAGATGTCTCTCATTTTGCCTTATAATGCTATACTGTTGTTGCTCCTTAAATCCATGTTAAAACAAAGGAGGTGCTGTCGAAATCTCGGTTTTTAGCCTATGCACCTTTGCTGGAATTTTATGTTAAATGTGGTATTTAGATGTTGTTTAGCTTATGTTTGGTAGCATTCAGGCATATTAAATGCCGGGGTGTTACAGTTGGTATCAGAGCGGGCTGTAGGTCCTTGTAATGTGTATTTTTAGTGTCATGCTATAGGGTACAACTAAAATGTGATGTGGAATAACTTAGAAACATGGCTTAGGTTTTTACTAAAATTTTGTCCTAGGATAGCAACATTAAAACTTGCAAAAGTGGTATAACTAATCTAAAATTTGACACACATGGATGCACAGAAGGAAGGGTATGGGTATCGTTGTTTACGCTTAAATGTTGTACTTAAGCCTTATTGCTAAATGCTATATTTGATATAGTACGTTGCTATGTCTATGAGATAAATGATTGAGTTATTCCTGTTGTGGTGGTAAAAGTGGGGTTTTGGTGCCGAAGGGTTTCGGCCACCTCTCTTATTTCATAGTAAGGGTGAGGTTTGACGGTGTGGCCGGTTAGCGCCACCACCGAAGAACTATTGACCCCTGCAGGAGAAGAGTGCTTGTCCTTTCTGTCGTTGATCGGGTAGTTGACTGGAGTCAAATAGAAGAGTTAATGGTGGTTTCCTTCGTATGTTCTTTGCCGTTCTGACGGTCGGTGTTCTTTGCTTTTCTTGGCTTTAGTAGATTTGAATCAAATGAAAAGTGTTGGGTTTTCGCGGATCGTTCCGTATGCGGTGTGTGGTTTTCTCTTCCTTGGTTGAAGACGAAGAAGAGGAGACTAGTGTTGCGCTTCTTTTGGGCGCCTTTCCAGTTTTGATGCCTGTTGATTGCATTATGGGGAACAAGCATTCAATTTATCCCTGTGTTTGTCTTTCTCTGAGGTTAAAGGAGTTATTGCGGAGTTGTGCCAGACCTGGCTGTCAGGGCTGAAGTTCTGTGGCTTTGTAGTAGTACGTGGTGTTTGATTCGTTATTTTACTGGTTTAAGAAATCATCTTTGAAAAACCCTTCTTGTTTCGTGAAAGATTGGGGTTTGGTGCTAAGGTTTTATTTGCAAAGGTTTATTTGATCGGTTGGTTCCCTCCAGTGGGAGTCTTGGAGATTGAAAAGTGTTTTGGAGAATTCCTTTGCATGACCAAGTTTGGGTTTGTCTCATTGCAATTTTGAGAGTCAAGTTTACTTATGAATTTGGGGTGAGTTTTAAAACTAAAATGTTGTAAACAAAGTAAGTAGTCTTTTGACAGAAATCGTTTGTCCCTAGTAAGAATTGCTATTTAGCATGTTATGTATAAGGTAACAATGTGGTTTATGGATTGATGTGTTGCTAAGTTAAAATTTTGAGTTGAATCAATTCAATGTGATTAATATCTCTAGCTTGAGAATAAATAGACTACTAGTGTTGCAGTTTACTCTTAGCGAGAATGATTAAATGTGTTAATGTACATGCTTAGAATCTGTTGCCTTGCTTTAAAAGTGCTTATGATCCTTGTTAATGTTAAAAGTTTAAACTTTGATGCATAGTTAAAACATTAAGATGATGTAGACTGCTGTTATTGTAAAAGAACCTTTGCTGGTTGTTAAAGATGTTCTAATCTAATGGATTAATAGAGAAATTTAATCGTGTTGTCTAGTGACTTTAATTTGGATGTTGATTAGAGTTGCTATTTATGTTGTTGCAAACTACTAGTATCTTTGGAAGTATGCAGTTGTGTCGCTACAATGCTAGTATTGATATCAATGGAGAAGACATAAGACTTATTGTTAATGATGTTGTTAATGGTAGTGTTAATGCTAGTTTTCAGTCTATTTTAAATAGTGGGGGTATGTTGTGTGGTGGTAATTTTGTTATCACCTATGTATAGGGTAGCTAAAAGTAGTGTTGTTGGTTGATGATTATGCCCATTTGTTGTTATTGATGACTAAGTAGTTGTGGTAACTATTTAGATTATTCGTTGGAAAACCATGGTTAAAATAGAGGAAAATTTTAACATGTTGCGATGGAGTGAGCTTTGGATAATTAACATGATGTACAATTTCATCCTTAATGAATGTATGCCTTGGAATCCTAGTTATGAACTTTGTCTTGTAGAGATAATATTTACATGTTGAAGTCGTTGTTTAACTGAATAAGGTTCGGTTGTCGAGACGTGAATATATAGGTGGTATGAAATTTATATGTTGATCTTGCTGAAAGATTTGTGGAAGTACTATGTTTCAAATTTAGAATAAGATGTATTATGATTCGGTGAGCCGTGGGGATCATGTCATTATAGTCTTGGTTGGGTGCCTTTTCGATAAGCATCATAAACCCTTATTAAAAATGTTGGGAATGGTAACTAGAGGAAGAATTTGTTGTGAAACTTTCGGTTGAATTGTGTTGGGGCTCCTCAGATAGTAAATAGTGATTATTGAAGTCTTTAATGGAAAGCGTAGTGGAGTACTAGAGATAGTTCCTTTCATGCTGAGCTGTTGTCTAAAAACCTTTGAAACTGGTTTGGTTGTTTGCCATCTCGGTTGAATGCTTTCGGTTGAGGTGTTCCTTATGTTGAGTTTCAGAGTTTCCCCAAAACTCGTAGTGGTTGGTGTCGACCTTTGGTTTTGGCGAATTTGTTTAGTTCGTGTTGTGAGTTTGAGTTTACATCCAAAAGTTTTTGAGTGGATCGTGCCCTTTCGCGTTCGCACTGATTTATCTTTGGAATTAATTTTAAAAGGAAACAGATGGTCATAAAGGGTTGTGTTGGAAACTTTTGAGTTAAGCCCTTGATGTGTAACTCTATTTGACTAGAGTTGGAGTCATTTGGAAAATGTGTCTGGTGTGCGGGTGTTTTACAAGTCCGGATTTTTATGAATGTTTCATAAGTGAATTTGGTTAGTGAAGAGTTTTTTTTTTGGATTGAGTTTCCCTCTCTTTTGATAAAAATTTATGGCGCTTGTGTTTGCAGATGTTTGATTTTGGAGTCGATGTTCTGTTCCAAAGGGTTGAGTTTGATTTTGCGAGGTGTTGCAAAGCTAGTGTTAAATCGAAGATGGGTTTTCACACGATGTGGTGTTTTGTTGATTAACGATGTTGCCGTCATAGTTTATATGAATTAGCACAACTCTCGATGTTATTCGAGATTTATTCATATGATACCGAGGCAGAAGTCATCATGTGAATGACTATTCGGTAGTGTGGTTACATGATGAGGGAATGGTGAAAAGTAAACATGACATCGTTTTTACATGTTAAATGATAAAAGAGTCGTTGAGCCAGATCGGTGAGAAAGTCATATATGGAGATATGACTAATCCGGAGTGCTCCTGAAGAGTGTGCATTTATGTCATGAAACGAGATTTCCCTTGCTTTCTAGTATGAAAAGAAGCAATGAACAATTTCTGGTATGTTGGTTGTGATGTAGGGGATTTATGCTTCCTTTGTGTTTTGGCTTGGATGTTGCCGAATTCTTTCCAAAATGGTTGTTTTTGGGTTTGAGTCTTGCCTGGGAAAGGACGGAATAAAATGTTAGTATGATCGTGTATCGGAAGGGCTAGTGTGCCTTAATGAGTTATTCCCCTCGATGGAAACTTTCGGGAATGAAGAGAGGTCGTTAAAGGAATTGTGACTTCCTTTGATTATGTCATGTTGAGTTTATTGCAGTGTGTAGTCAGGTAGGTTGTGATAGAAGTGTGAGGTGTTTGTCGTGAGGATTCGAGCGTTTTGGGTTGTTGAAGCCCTTCGAAGTTGAAACGCAGATTCTGTTTGGGATTTGAATTGAAAGTCGAACTGTGAGCGGTTGCCCTTAGTTGAGCTAGATCAACACTTTTTCTTTAAGTGTTGGTTTTGGGAACTCGTTTGTCGTTTGTTTCCGGTTCTAGTCGTTGTGCGAATGTTTTGTGCTGCAAAGAAGCCTTTTGTCCCTTGGGGACTTTGTTGTTGTTTTTGGCGTCCTTCGGATTCGAGGTCGAATCCTGTTGAAGGGGGGAAGAATGTGACACTACGGTTTGGTGTGACGTTATAGAAGGTGAAATTAGAGAATAAAACCTTTCGGCTTGAGGTTTACTCGCGTTTTTGGGCCTTTTGAAGCGTTGTGACACCACGGAGTGTCGTAACCTTATTTAACGTGCATGATAAGGTTAATAACATTATGAGATGTGGAATTAAGGTTAAAACTAAAGGATATGGAGGTTAATAGTTTTTCCGGGGCGTTTCCGGGGATTTGGGCCTTCCCGGGGGAGTTTGGGCCTTGGTGGGCTTTGGTGAGATGGAGTAGGTCTCCGTAACGGACTAGGATTGGGTGTGGGGGCTGGTAAAAGGGCTCCCCACCAGCCTTTTGGGCGTGCTCCCCCTGCCCTTGGGCGCCTCCACCTCTCCCTCCAAGCCCTAGCCGCCACCCCCACCTTCCCCTCTCCCTTCCTTGCGCCTCCACCTCCCCCATTGCTCCCCATTGATCCCTATTGCACACCACCTCTCCTCCACCCCCTTGCTTCCCTAGGGTGGCCTCCCCACCCCTGCATCCTCATGGATCCATCCGAGGAGCGAGGAGCGAGGAGCGAGGAGATCGATTGGAGTTTTCGTTCGTCGGGCAAAGGTATGATCATGGGGATCCTTGGAATTGATCTAGGTACTGTTCTTAGGGTGATTATCAAGTTTTTAGATCAATTGGTGGTGCTGGATTGGAGTAATTTGGGTTAGATCTAGACGTTTCCACGTTTCTGTTTTGGGACAACATGAGCAGTCGACCTAGGGTTCCAGTTTTCGCCAACTTAGAATTCGAATATGACTGTACGGACTTTTAAGAAGTTGTAGATAATTTTATTATCTTTCCGTGCATATAAAGAACGTTAAATTCCGCCCAGCCGTTTGAAAGTTATGACTATTTTACCGAGCGTATTAAAATATGTGACGCGATTGGAACAGATCTCGGTAATCTGTAGATTAGACGACTTTAGAATCCGAATCAGTCTTTCCATATACCTAGAGAAAGTTGGGAAATTTCCTAAGCTATGCGAGGATATACTCGTTTAATTGATTCGGAGTCCCAGAACTCAAGTTATGCGTTTTGCAAGGCTGCTGTCCCGTCGGGACAGAACCTCTGTTTTTAGGTTTTGCGAGTAGTGGGCAATGTCGGGTTAGATGGGGTTTTGCGTACTGTTTTGTGGGTATGATTGTGAGTGTGTGATGCCTATGTGCAGGTGGTGTGACATCGAAGTGCCTCGACTTCCCACAAATCCGTCGCCCGCGGTTGAGGCAAGTGTGTTGTAATGTATAGCGGAATCGTAGGTTGCTTGTGGAGATTAGATGAAAGATTGAATACTTGCTATGATCACTTGCCATGCTTGCTGTTTTCCAATGATATATTGAGTATGATTATCATGATATGATGCTATGTGTCTATACTTATCATGATTCGATGCCATGTGTTTATGTGTACTATGACATGATGCCATATGTTTATGTACAAATGAGATATGATAATTGGCATAGTTGCATGCATGTCATGAGATGGGGCGAGGGCGGTGAGAAAGTCATAACTAGTCCGGGGAAGGTCGGTGAGAAAGTTATGACTAGTCCGGAACGCCATTGAGTAAGACCTACATCGTGATTCCATCCACGTGGTGAATGGAAGCGAGGAGTAGGCACCCTCCATCTTCGGGATGGAAGGGGGAAAAGGGTGCACGCCGACGGGTGTGTACTCAACCATACCGGTATGAGTTTCCAAGGAGACATGAGCATTGCATTACATCGCATACATATTGATGATGACAATGTTAAGTGTTTATGAATAAGATGATTTACATGATGGGAGATGTTATTGCCATGTTGTTGTTCTTGTTGTCCATTGCAATATGCTTGCTGAGTTTCGAACTCACGCTTGTGTTTTCTTGTTGTTTTAGGTACCATGAGATCGGCATGCGGGGAAGGGAAATAGTCACACGCCCACACGTAGCTTCACCTTAATGATTCCACAAGTCATTCTATTAGTTTGATAATGAATTGCGTGTGATGATCATTGCTTTAGTGTTTAGCTTTACTATTTGAGAGCTTATTTGTTCTTTTGACACTTGGAGACATTAAGTGCTTGATGTTAGTCTTATATTGTCGTTAAGACTCTATTTATTGATGTTTTAGATGTCTCTCATTTTGCCTTATAATGCTATACTGTTGTTGCTCCTTAAATCCATGTTAAAACAAAGGAGGTGCTGCTGAAATCTCGGTTTTTAGCCTATGCACCTTTGCTGGAATTTTATGTTAAATGTGGTATTTAGATGTTGTTTAGCTTATGTTTGGTAGCATTCAGGCATATTAAATGCCGGGGTGTTACACACCGTCCTTGGTCATCGACTCTTTTATCATTAAACATCTATAAACGATGTCATGCTTCCTTTTCACCATTCATTCATCATGTAACAACAATACCGAATGGTCATTCACCAAAAGGCTTCTTCCTCGGTATCACATGAATGTACACCAAAAACATCGATGATTGCTCTAAATCATATGACTATGACGGCAACATCGTTAACAGCAAAACACCACGTCGTGTCAGAACCCACCATCCATTTAAAACTAACCTTGCAAAACCTCGCAAAATCAAACTCAACATTTTGGAACAAAACATCAACTCCAAAGTCAAACATCTGCACACACAACCACCGCAATTTTTTCCTCAAAGAGAAAGAGAAATTCATTTCAAAAGGGAACACTTCACTAACAAAATCACTTATGAACCATTCATAAAATCCACCTTGTGAAGCATTTTCAAACACCACACACATTTTCAAATAACTCCAACTCTAGCCAAATGGAGTTACAAATTGAATCTCAAGAATCTCCAACACAACCCACTAAGACCTTCTGCTTCCTTTAAAATTTACTCCATAGATGATTCAGTGCGAACGCGAAGGAGTGCGATCTACTCAAAGACTTTTGGGTGTAAAACCATACTCATAGCATAAACTGGACAAATTAGCCAAAACCAAAGATAGGCACCAATCTCTATGAGTTTTAGGGAAACTCTGAAACACAACATAAAGAACACCTCGACCGAAAACATTTAACCAAGATAGCAAACAACCAAACCAGATCAAAAGGTTTTAGACACAAGCTCAGCATGAAACCCACCATATCTAGTATTCCACTACCCTTACCATTGAAGCATTCAATATTCACTATTTACTCATCGAGAAGCCCATCATAATTCAACCAAAAGCTACATAACCAATTCTTCCTCTAGTTACCTTTCCCAACACTTATAAATAAAGTCTACGATGCTTATCAAAAAGGCATTCAACCAATACTACCTCATCCTGTTCCCCAAAGACAAACACATCATACAACATCCTATTCTCATTCTAAAACATAATACTTCAACAAATACTTTAGCATGATCAACCTATCAATTTTATACCATCCATACGTCAACATCTTGACAATTGAAACTTGTTCAATCAATAAATGACTTCAACAGGTAGATATTATCTCCACAAGGCAAGGCTCGTTACTATGATTCTAAGACATACATTCATTAAGGATAAAATTCTACATCATATTAATTATCCATGGTGCACTCCATCACAACATGTTACAGTAACCTCCATTTTTAACAAGGATTTTCAACAATTAATCTAAGCAATTACCACCACTACTAAGCCATCAATATCAATAATTTGCATAATCATCAATCAACAACATTGCTTTTAGCTACCCTATACATAGGTTACAACAAAATTGTCACTACACAACGTACTCCAACTATTGAAATAAATTTAATAAGTTAGACAATCCCAATGCTCTTTACAACAACATCAAACAACAACTCCTACCTTCTCAATTGTCATCTGTATTAGCATTTCAAGAACACAATTACATCATTCCAATTATGCTAACAGTTTGCAACAACATAAATAGCAACTCTAATCAACTTCCAAATTGGGTTCACAAACCGACACGATTAAATTTCTGTACTAACATGTTAATTTAGAACATCTTTAAACAACCAACCAAGTTTCTATAATAATGTTAATGGTTTACATCATCTTAATGTTCCCACTACACATCAGGGTTTAAAACTTTAAACATTATCGGGGGTCATAGGCACTTTTACAGCAAAGCAACATATTCTAAGCTTGTACATTAACACATTTAGTCATTCCCACTATGGGGTACTCTACATCACTAGAGGTTCATTTAATCTTAAGCTAAAGGTAACAATTACATTTAATTGATTCAACTCGCAAATTAACTAAGGAGTACATCATTTCCATAAACCACATTGTTACATACCACATAACATGCTAAACAACAATTTTCACTTTTGACAAGTAATTTCAGTCAAACGAATACTTACTTTATTTGCAGCATTTTTCTTTTAATACTCAACCAAAACTCACAAAGAAGCTTGACTCTCAAAGTTGCAATGGGACATGACTCCAAAACACATTTCAATCTTAAAGACTCCCGCAGGAGGGAACCAAGCGATCAAGTAAACCTTTACGGACAAAGGCACAAAACATAAATCGACACAACTTAACTTTTTGCACACGCTTCAATAACTTCTTTTAAACTCAGAGTAAGACACACAAGAACCAAAACTATACTTTTCTTTGCAAGGCAACCAACAAAACCGGTGTCAAAGCCAAAAAGCGACCAAAAGACGCGCAACACAAAACTCTTCTTCTTTGTCTTCACCCAAAGAAGACAAAACCAAGAAACACCGAAGGGACACTCCGCGAAAATCCAATTCCAAACAATTTTCTTTTGATTTCAATCAACCAGAGCCAAGAAAACCAACCGAAACCGACCGTTAGAACGGTAAAGAGCAACTGAAAGAATCCACCACGAACTCTTCTATTCGACTCCAGCCAACTACCCGGTCTACGACAGAAAGGATAAGCACTCTTCTCCCACAGGGGTTAATAGTTCTTCAGTGATGGTGCTAACCGGCCACACCATCAAACCACACCCTTACTATGAAAAAAAGGTGGTGACCGAAACCCTTCGGCACCACAACCCCACTTTATCACAACAACAAGAACAATTCAATCATTTATCTCATAGACATAGCAACATGCATTATCAAATGAAGCATTCAATATCAAAGCTTAAATACAACATTTAAGCGTAAAGAAACGATACCCATACCCTTTCCTACTGTGCATCCATGTGTGTCAAATTTTAGATTAGTTATTCCACTTTTACAAGTTTTAATGTTGCTATCCTATGACAAAATTTTAGTTAAAACCTAAGCCATGTTTCTAAGTTATTCCACATCACATTTTAGTTGTACCCTATAGCATGACACTAAAAATACACATTCCAAAGACCTACAGTCCGCTCTGATACCAACTGTAACACCCCGGCATCTGGTATGTTCTAAATCATCAATAACGGGGGTTCTAGCAATAGTATAAGTCTAGAATAACGAATTCAACCATCTCATGAGCCAAAGAGCCCCACTTTTGGCCCACGGGGGGTCCCCCCCTAAGGCCCAACATGCCCCGGAAAGGCCCAACCTTCCGAAATCGGCCCGGAAACGCGATTAAACGGCATAACGTAAAATTTTAACCTCCATTTACATATTTTATAATGTTTTGACCTTCCGTAGTGTCACAGAAGTACTGTCAAGTATAGAATTTCTGGTCTTGGTTCGGTCTCGGAAATGGATTTGGTTGGACTTGGATGGGAGCTGGATTGGTTATTGGGTTTGGTCGGAAGTTGGTCTTGGGAAATGGTTTTGGCAAGGTAGGTTAGTTTGGTTTTCGGTTGGTGGGAATGGAATGGTTGGGAATTTGGTTTATGGGTCAATTAATATATTTATTGCTTGCAACAAAAATGATTTCTTTACCACTGCTTTACAAATTGCGAATGATTTGGACCTATTAAGTATTGCAAATAAATCTTACTTTGTGCTCAAATAGACTTAGTGTAGAAACCTGATTCCATTGTTATAACCTGCATTTACATTATTATTTCCATACACTAAAGTCTTGCGAGTACATACGTGTACTCACCGTTTGCTCTACTTAATTTTATTATCAAGCAATTAGAAGACGACGTTGAAGACAATGAAGGTGTTCCCGACGTACTTCGAGACGGGTGTTCCACGAGTTAGTAGCGGTTATCTGGGTTTCAACCCCCAGTCGGTTGCCTCTGGGTATGGGAAGGCATACCGCTATCGCTGTTGCGGGTTTTGTTTTCTTATTTCGTAGTTTTGCCAATTGGCTGTACATCACTCTTGTAAACTAATTCGTTGTAATCAAACCAGTATTCACACAATTATTACCTTAAGTTTTTTTCTGGATGCGACTTACTGTGAAATATGTGGGTGCTAGGCTACGGATCAAGGGAACTAGCACTAGACACATATCTCGGGGAAGCTCGGGTTGGAATCAATCCTTTGGCATATGACCACCAGCAGGGTGTGTCGTGCTGATCGATTGGCCTCAATCTGGGTACGGTTTGTAATTAGTGATCGGATTTCTGACGGGTTGCGTTAATTCCTGTCCGACGCAACAGTGAGTATCCGAGTCACTGTTACAAGGACTGGTGCCCCCACAAAACTTATGTGGTTGTTGTTCTCCCTATCTAAGAAAAATGTGTTGGAGTTTCCCCTTGTGCAAACCTTGAGTTGGGTGGAGCTAAGTTTGAATCTTTATCGGAAAAGATTTAGTTGAACATTTGGTTTTCCCTGGTGCATCATTCTCCCTTCTTGGAAGTATAGATCTTGAGATTTCTTGAAGAGTTTTTGTGACATCCTGAGTTTTAATCACCTTTTTAAATGTTGATTAAAGCATTAAGTGTTGTTCGGTCTTCATTTTAAGTTAAAAACGTTTGGTTTTAACCATTCGAATGGTTTCGAAGAAATTTGGTTTAAAAATTTGATTTCAAATTCCGTTTAGACTCATGTAGCAATCGTAGATCCTAAACCTTCCTTAGCTATCCTAGAACCCATCCCTAAAGTTTCCAGGAAGGATTCCCAAAGTTTCGGAGTTTTTCAGGAGATTTTGCGGAGTTTTCTGCCCTGGGCGGCAGTACCGCGGGCCCTGGCCGATACTGCCGGCCTAGGCGACCGGGCAGGGGGCAGAGCCCTTGCTGCTGCCCGTTGCCCAGCCACCTCAGCATCTTCTGGTGTGTTCCCCTCTACGTTACCTCCCCCAGCCGACTCCCTCCCCCTCACAACACTCCCTCTCACTCTCTCACTCTCACTCTCACCCTCTAACTCTCACTCCCTCTCCCTCATTCCCACGGAGCTCTCCCTCTCACTCTCAAGCATCCCCTCCATCTAAACCCTTCTCCTCAGTGTTCTTGAGCTTGTGGAGAAGCTAGGCAAGGTGGAGATCAGCTTTCTCAAACCCTAGCGACGATTCGTGGTAAGTGAGTCGAGTTTTAATCAACTCTGCTGCGATCTGAGTTCTCTCCTCTAGTTCATGCTTCCTTTACACTTTGTTGTATTAGTTGGAACCCTAGAAAACCTAGTTGTAGTGCTCGATCTCTAGTTAGCTAAGTTTCTAAACCTAGGTTAGGTGCTAGAGTTCTCGTTAGCACGAAAATCGAGATCGGAAACCCTAAATACGTTTTTATCGGATATATTTGGTTAAATGTCGTTTTCGTAACTTTTGGAAGTAACCCTTGAAACCCTAGTTCCAAAAGCTAGGAAAATGACACTAGAATGCTTTCGTTACCGTTGAAGTTCGAGTTTCACGTAAAGAATCGAGTTTGAATTCGATTCGGGGTGAAAGTCAAAATTTAGCATAAAACAGGACTCTAGAGTTCCTCAGCTAAGAAATTAGGGCAAACGATGTCAAAACGTTGCATGGTCTGCGTGAATGGGTCCTTACCATCGCCGAAAACCCATCCATGCAATCACCGTGAAGTTCCGAAGTCGTTTGCGCAAAAACCTAATTTTTTGGAACCCCAGTCGACCTGTGGCCGGCACTACCGACGTGGTGTGGATGGTACTGCCGCTCCGACCGGCACTACCGTCCCCACACGTCGGCTGTTATTTTCTAGAGAGGTCCCCTTTTGGGTTCGCTGCCTCCGGTACTACCGATATTTGCGCCCGGTACTGCCGGGCTGCAGGGCGGCACTACCGGGCTTTAGATGCCGGTATTACCGGGCGCCGAATCAACTTTGGTTTTCGTTGGGTCTTTCTCTCTTGCGTTCGCTTATTGGTTGTTGTCCAGTTCTCAAAGCTTTATGCCCTATTCTCGTTGGATCTTATTCGTTTTCTCGTTGTACCTTTTGCTGCACTTTCGTTTAGACGTTGACGCCTCGGGAACAGTTGGTGAGGATCCAGACTACGACCCAGAGGACACGCAAAACCAAGAGCAAACAGGCAAGCACCCCCTTTGACCATATTGAACCCATAATTGCAAATGTATTTTGGATGATTGCAAAACTATTACGCATGCATATGATTACTACAAGTATTTAAATGGTGGGAAATGGTAGTTACCCTAATGGTTGGATGGCTTATCTTAATCTCGTTGTTACCCTGAAATCCTTAAGTAACCCTAGATTAAGGTTAGACGCTATATTAAGTGTCGCCAGGGAATATAAGTCTAATAGTTGCATACGCTTAGCCCAGCTTTAGATTGATTGAATATCGATCGGTGGACTCAGTCAATCAAAGTCTTTCGATATGTTATCAGGATTTTTTAAATGATGATTTTGGAAAATAAAGGCTATGTTGAAAAAAGATGAAAAAGGAAAAGGTGTACGTGGTTTATGCCGGACGGACGATGGGAGGTCTCGTCTGTGCAATTTTAAGGACTGAACTTGACGCTTTTAACTAAGTCCTTTCGTACAACCACATGTGCTAGTATGGGATAGCCTAAACCCAGTACAGGAGTTGGAATTTGGTCTTGCGCCGTGGTAGGTCGAAGTAGTTGGGCAAGACCGACGTGCTGGAGTTGCTTAGAATACTCCCTCACCTTGCGCAGGTGTTGGAGGCTTTCATGAAACAACGGTGGATGCTTTGCTGAGGGTAAAAGGCACGATGGGGCACTAGCCATCGTTGGATCTGTGTGGGTGAATCAGGTTTGGAGTTTAAGGTACCCAGACACCCAAAGCAAGGAGCGCACATCGCCGGTACTGACGCAAGATTGAGTGCTGACAATTGGAAAAGTTTTGTCACACTCTAGCAAAACGGATACGGTACGTATCGTGTGGCATGGTTGACATGATTGCTAGAGCGTGTCGTGTGGGTAAAGTGTGCATTCTCTGCAGAGATTAATTAAACTAATCGATTAGCCGTGCTCACGGTCACGAGCATCTTGGGTATCTGATGTCAAGTATAGTATTTTGGTTTTGTTTTTGGAAAAAGTTATGGAAACGGTAGATCTTTTAAATGTTGGGTTGTAACAAGCGAAACGTTGAGTCGTTGGACTCAGAGACTGATTGGACTGGTGATTCAATTGTGCTGGTGGTGATTCTTGATGCCATATGATGGTATATTCGATATGGTTCTTGATGCCATGTGATGGTGGTGTTGGATATGTTGGAGGAAATTGAGTATGGAATGAATTGTACATTATATGTTGAATTACATGTTAAATTACTTTCTTTTACTAAATGCTTTATAAACTGTGCAGCATTTCGAATCTATTAGTCTATTGCAAATAACTTTGGCTTCATGCAAATCTGAACTAGAATAGCAGCCATCTTCATTGAATATCCTGCATTATTATATACTTGTAACACCCCGGCATTTAATATGCCCGAATGCTACCAAACATAGTCTAAACGACATCTAAATACCATAAACTAAGATAAATTACAGCAAATGAGTAAATGCTAAAAATTGAAATTTCGGCAGCATCTCCTTTGTTTTAACATGAATTGGAGCAAGAGTAATAACAAGGCAAGTTATATCATAGCATAAGACATCTAAACAGCAATAACAATGAGTAAAGCATCACTTATGTCTAAAATAAGGAATTCAACCATTCCAACAAATATAACCAACCAAACGATGAACTCAAGCCCATACACCAAGATTCATGGCGCTAATCATTATTATCATGGCTCCCACTGATTAAACTGCATAATAATGTGAAGCTACGTGTAGATGTGTAGCTAATGCCCTTTTTCCCGCATGCCGGTTTCATGGTACCTAAGAAAAACAACATAAACACAAGCGTGAGTTCATCACTCAGCAAGTATATTGCAATGGAACAAGAATATACATTCTAATACCTTCATCACCACTTTTCACATACAACATCATACACATCTCATATTCATAGCGTAAGCATATCATTGACATCATCATATATCATCATCATATAACATCCTCATATAATGCAATGCAATGCAATGCGATGCACATATCTCCTGGAAACTCATACCGGTATGGTTGAGTACACACCCGTCGGTGTGCACCCTCTCCCCCCTTCCATCCCGAAGATCGAGGGTGCCTACTCCTCGCTTCCCCACACCGCGGTGGATGGAATCATGATGTAGGACTTACTCATTGGCTCTCCGGAATAGTCATAACTTTCTCACCGACCTTCCCTGAACTAGTTATGACTTTCTCACCGCCCGGGCCATGTATCATGCCATGTATGCAAACATGCCAACATCGTAAATCACTTGTACATTAACACATGGCTTCATAGCATAGTAAGCATATTCATCATATCATTGGCAATCATTAAAGCATGGCATGTGAACATATCATATATTAAATTTCAATCACAACCGATCAAGCAAACGATAACATTCGGAACCAATTGGATGGCATATGATCTCATGAGTTGAGTGTCGTGCTGACCAAGTGGTTTCAATCTGAGTCTGTCGTGATGCCGTGATCGTTACATTGTTGCGCGATTATCCAGGCCTGCGCAACAGTAATGGAGTATCACTGTACCAGGACAGGAGCCCCCACGACAGTTTTGGGCTATCAAAGTTGGAAATTTGAGATTTGAGATCTCCTGCATTTCTATTGGAGTTTTGTTTTTCTTCCTTGCCTGGAAAGGAGAAATTGTTTATCGGTGTTCATTCTTGTTCCTATGCTGTGGTTATCTTTAAAGTTGAATTTATGCTGTTCGTCAAAAGTAGGTGACCCATGAAGGTGTTTAGAAAACTTTGTGTCCGTGCTATGTGGTAAATACTAATGTGGTTTATGGAATGACGTATTGCTAAGTTAATTTGTGAGTTGAAACAATTCAATGAGATTATTATCTTTAACTTGAGAATAAATAGACTACTAGTGATGTAGAGTACCCTATAGCGAGAATGATTAAATGTGTTAATGTACATGCTTAGAATTTGTAGCTTTATGTTAAAAATGAGGTAGCACGCTGCTTTTACTTAATGAGAAGATGACCATTGATAGTGTTTAAAGTTTTAAACCTTGGTGCGTAGTGAGAACATTAAGATGAGGTAAACTACTGATTTGGTTAAAGAAACTTTGTTGGTTGTTTAAAGATGTTCTAACTTAACATGTTGGTAGAGAAATTTAATTGTGTTGGCTTGTGACCTTAGCTAGGAAGTTGATTAGAGTTGCTATTTATGTTGCTGCAAACTAATAGCATAATTGGAAGTACGCAGTGGTGTTCCTGAAATGCTAGTATCGATGTCAATTGGAAAGATATAGGTTTTGTGGTTTGACGATATTTTAAGAGCATTGTGATGATCTGACTTATGAAATTTATTTTAATAGTTGGAGAATGTTGTGTAATGGCAATTTTGTTATAACCTATGTATAGGGTAGCTAAAAGCAATGTTGAGGTTTGATGATTATGCATGTTTATTGATATTGATGACTAAGTAGTGGTGGTAACTGTTTAGATTACTCGTTGGAAAACCATGGTTAAAATGGAGAAAAATGTAACATAGTGTGATGGAGTTAACCTTGGACAACTAACATGATGTAGAATTTTATTCTTAATGAACGTATGTTTTAAAATCCTACTTACGAATTTCATCTTGTGGAGATAATAATATTTATTTGTTGAAGTCATTGATTAATTGAATAAGTTTCGATTGTCAAAAAGTTGATGTATGGATGGTGTAAAATTGATAGGTTTATCATGCTAAAGTATTTGTTGAAGTATTATGTTTTAAATTGAGAATATGATGTTATATGATGTGTTTGTCTGTGGGGATCAGAATGAGGTAGTATTGGTTGGATGTCTTTTTGTTAAGCATCATAAGCTTTATTTATAAGTGTTGCGAAAGGTAACTAGAGAAAGAATTTGTTATGTAGCTTTTGGTTGAATTATGATGGGGCTTCTCGATGAGTAAATGGTGAATATTGAATGTTTAATTGGTAAGTGTAGCGGAATACTAGGCATGACGGGTTCTATGCAAAGCTTGTGTTAAAAACTTTTGAACTGGTTTGGTTATGTGCTATTTTGGTTGAATGCTTTCGGTCAACGTATTCCTTATGTTGTATTTCGGAGTTTCCCTAAACTTGTAGTGATTGGTGCCAATCTTTGGTTTTGGCTAATTTGTTTAGTTTATGCTATGAGTATGGATTTACACCCAAAAGTCTTTGAGTGGATCGCGCTCCTTCGCGATCACACTGAATTACCTTTGGAATAAATGCTTAAAAGGAAGCAGATGGTCATAGTGAGTTGTGTTGGAAACTTTTGAGTTAAGCACTTGATTTGTAACTCTATTTGGCTAGAGTTGGAGTTATTTGGAAAATGTGTTCGGGGTTCGCGTGTGCTTCAAAAGGTGGATTTCATGAATGTTTCATCAGTGCTTTTATTAGTGAAGTGTTCTCTTATGGGAATGAGCTTCCCTCTCTCTTTGAGGTAATTTGTGGCGGTTGTGTGTGCAGATGTTTGACTTTGGAGTCGATGTTCTTTTCCAAAATGTTGATTTTGGTTAGAATGAGAGGTTTTACAAATTTAGCTTCCAATTGTTGGTGGGTTATGATATGATGTGGTGTTTTCCTGTAAACCATGCTGCCGTCATAGTTTATATGAATTGTCGCAACCATTGATGTTATTTGTGTTTCGATCATGTGGTAAGGAGAATGAAGTCTCATTGTGAATGATTATTCGGGATTGTTATTACATGAAGAATGAATGGGGGAAAGGAAACATGACATCGTTTATATGTATGTATAATCATAAAAGGTTTGATGAGCCAAGTCGGTGAGAAAGTCATATATGGATATATGACTAATCCGGAGTGCTCATGAAAAGTTTGCATTCATGTCATGAATCGAGATGTCCATTTCTTTTTAGTATGAAAAGAAAGAATGAAGGATTTCTGGTACTTTGGTTGTGGTGTAGGAGATTTGTGTCTCCTTTGCATCTTGGCTTAGAAAAAGAAATGAGTGTTCATTTGGTGTTGTCGAATTCTCTCCAAAAGTGTAGGTTAGCGCGTTGGATTTGAATCAATGCAAGTGGAACAATTGGGTTCAAAGGAATTGTACTTCTTTACATTTCTAGAGGACGATAAGAATAAGAGTGTTTATGGTTTATGGTTGAGTATAATAAAGATTTATACTCTTGGGCTTGGTTGTTTGCGTGAAAAGACTGTGAGGGCGACACCCTCTTGGGAAAAACATCAAGTACGATTTGGTAGTGAGCTGCGGACCTAGCTTGGGCCAGGTGTAACACTTTTGTTGTGAGTTGAAAGGTGGACCATGAGGGTAGTTGTGATGTTGGTTTAAATCTTTTGAGAGTATCGCTGGTTGGGAAGAAGGGGATGGTAATTGACTTTAGGTGTCCGGTCGTGAACATCTGTTTTAGCTAAATGTCTTTGGGAATGAGATATGCTTGGGAGAGGATGGAGTAAAAAATGTATCATGATTTGTGACTTGGAAAGGAAGTTGTTCCTTAATGAGTTATAGCTTTGATGACATTTCTTAGTAATGGTCTTTTCGTTTTAAAGGTCAATCAATTGGAAGAGTTGGGAATCAATGCTTTTCTGGGTTCTTGGGGGTTCACGTTGCGGGCTTTAACCATTCAATCAGTTACCATTAGTGATCTGGTGGTCGAGTAGTGGTTAAAGAGATACGACTCGCGGTGAGTGTGTCTTATTGAGTTTAATGACATGTGGTAATCAGGTTGTTTGCGATAGTAGTATGAAATGTTCGAGGTGAGGTTTGGGCGTATTTAGTACTTTCGATTGAGCCCTTTAGTGGGTGAAATCGAGGATTTCGGATGGGAACTTGGAAGGAAAGGTGGAATCGTGAAAGGCTGCACTTAGTTGAGCTAAGTAACTCTTTCTCGCTAAGTGTTGATGTTGGGAGTTTGTTTGTCGTTCTTTCGGTTTGAGTTTTTGTGTGGTTGTCTTGTGTTGTAAAGAAGTTTTCAGTCCCTTGGGGACTTTGTCTTGTTCTCGGCGTTCTTTGGATTCGAGGCGAGAGACAAAATGGCTCAAGGCTGCAAGGCATCCTATCAGCCTTTGGACTCCCTTCAAGTTGTCGACCGGGCCCATCTTCACGATCGCGGAGATCTTCTCCCGATTGGCTTCGATGCCATGCTCGGAGACGATGAAGCCAAGCAACTTTCCCTTGGGGACTTCGAAGATGCATTTCTCGGGATTGAGCTTTATGCGAAACCGTCGAAGGTTCACAAAGGTTTCCCCTAGGTCGGTGATGAGGTCGTCGACCTTCTTAGTCTTGACGATGATGTCGTCAACGTACGCTTTGACGTTGCGGCCTATTTGGTTGTTAAAGCATGTTTGCATACATCGCTAGTATGTGGCACCCGCGTTTTTCAGACCAAAAAGCATCGTCACGTAACAAAACGATCCGAACGGAGTGATGAAAGAAGTCGCGAGCTAGTCGGACTCTTTCATTGTTATTTCGTGGTAGCCCAAGTAGGCATCTAGAAAGGATAGGGATTCGCACCTGCGGTGGTGTAACACCCCAGCTTCTACTAAGCCAAGAATGTCACCAACATAGACCATACAACAATTAATACCATGATTAAATGGAAAATTCCGGCAGCATCTCCTTTGTTTTAGCATAAATTTGAACATCACAATATCATATCAATATATGTATCAATCAAGATATCAATATGCATCGACAACAATAGATGAGCATCAACTAGAATAACAATAAGCAATGATAATCATGGAATAAGCATCTACTAAGACTAGGATGATAAAACAAATCGCTCCAAAGACCCACATGACACACATGAGGGAAACCAACACATAATATCCATACACCAAAATCAACATAACTTATTGCCATGTTTCCATAGAAATGGGTGAATTATCTGGATTATGAGTGCTACGTGAGGAAGTGTTGCCAAATTCCCTTCCCGCCCGCCGATTTCATTGTACCTAAATAAACAAACAACATAAAACACAAGTGTGAGTTCATCACTCAGCAAGGTGTAATGTAATGAAAAACAAGGTGCAAGACAACAAACCATAATCCCAGTCTCTGTAACACCCCAAAATTTTGCTTTTCTTAAATTCATGTGTGATTTGGCACTTTGGTGAATTTTTGGAATTTTCTGGAATTTATTTGGATTTATTTGGAATTTATTTGAATTTATTCCATTTTGAAATAATTAAAGAATTTAATTTTGCACATAAAATTTTGTTGGAAATATTTTATTTGAGTCCAAAATGATCCAAAATATTTTCCAGAGGCTGAAGAGCAGATCGCTATGATTAGGGAAAGGTTGAAGATAGCCCAATCTCGACAGAAGAGTTATGCTGACAATCGTCGCCGAGACTTGAGTTTTGAACCAGAAGACTTTGTTTACCTCAGAGTTACGCCTCTCAGGGGAGTTAAGAGGTTCCATGCCAAAGGGAAACTCGCACCTGCTATGTTGGACCATTTAAGATTTTGAGTCGCAGAGGCGAGTTGCTTATCACCGGAGTTGCCGCAATCGTTAGCGAGGAGTGCATGATGTATTCCATGTGTCCCAGTTGAAGAAGTGTCTCCGAGTTCCTGAGGAACAGACACCGCTAGAGTCAATTGAGTTGCAAGAGGATTTGACTTATAAGGAGCATCCCGTGAGGATTCTAGACACAATGGATCGAGAAACTAGAAACAAGTCAACCCGTTTCTGTAGAGTTCAGTGGAGCAACCATGCAGAGAGCGAAGCGACTTGGGAGCGCGAAGAGGATTTGAAGAAAGAGTTTCCAAACCTATTCCTTTAGTAAGCCCTGAATCTCGGGGACGAGATTCTATTAAGGGGGGGAGGTTTGTAACACCCCAAAATTTTGCTTTTCTTAAATTCATGTGTGATTTGGCACTTTGGTGAATTTTTGGAATTTTCTGGAAATTATTTGGATTTATTTGGAATTTATTTGAATTTATTCCATTTTGAAATAATTAAAGAATTTAATTTTGCACATAAAATTTTGTTGGAAATATTTTATTTGAGTCCAAAATGATCCAAAATATTTTCCAGAATTTTTCTGGAATTTTTCTGAGTCATTTGCTATTTTTAATGAATTAAATGAATTACTGGGAATTATTTTGAATATTAAAATCGCTTCGGGTTTAGTACTGTTCCTCGGGTCCGAGTCAGACTCGAGTCCGACCCGAACCCGACCGAGCCAACCATTTCGATCAAACCAAGTCACCGAACCCAAACCGAACCCTAATTCTCAAGCCAGTTGGATCAAGATCCAACGGCCGAAACTCGCCCCGTCTGCACGTCGGCCGTGTCCGACCGAACCTGCTCGCCCGATCCGATCGGGGCCGCTGATCTGAACACGTGGGCGGTTCTCGTCGTCTTCCGTCGTCGAGCCGGAGAACTCCGTAGCGCCTCAGGGTTCGCTAGGGTTCGCGCGCATAGCGCTGACGTCGAGGCCTTATTTAAGGAGACGACCCCCGCGTAATCACTTTGCCCTTGCGCGCGATTGCCTCGATCCGTTTCGCTCGAGCCGCAACCACGCCGCGCAATTGCTCGCCGGAGTTGGACCTAGGGCTGCTTGGGTCTTTGCCTCGCTCATGCTGTCCGCCACTTCCGGGGCATTGGAGATCGGATCCGAGACCCCGGCGAGACGCACCGCGGACGTTCTCTCCTCGCCGAAACCCACGGAGCGCCGCGCTACGATCGTCTTCCTCCTCTCGGCCGAGCTAGCACCGCCGCACGCCGTCAAGCCCGCGAAGGTCCTCGGCCGCTCGATCCCGATCAACGGTCCAGGTTAGCCCACGTCACCTCGTGTAATTCCACGTTGCGGTTTTAGATTCAATCTCCGCCGTTGGTTTTAGATCGTCGGGTTAGATTGGATCGAGTGTTATCGGGTAGATCTGTCCTTAGCCAGTCGGATCTTAATCGTGTGTCCCTGCTTGAGCCACGTAGCCGCTCCACTGCACCGTAGCCAAATTTCTTAGGACCGTTAGATCGAAATCCGACGGATCGGATTACGACACGTGTGCCTAGCCGCACCCACGCCGTGTGGCGCGTGTCTCGACACGCGGCCCGCAAGTCGAGAGGCCCACGTCGTCAGCCACGTTTGCGTGAGACCCCGCACTGACAGGTGGTCCCACCTGTCAGTCTCACCCGAGCCGTGGGCCGGGTGTCACCGTGGACTCAGTCCATGGACCGAGACACGTGGCAGCACCCGGGACATGCCACGTGGCATGGTGACGTCATGCTGACGTCATCACGGGACCCGTTCGGTGCTGACGTCAGCAGGTCACTGTGGACCAATCACAGGATGACACGTGTCCATGCTGACGCAATAATTAATTTCAGAAAAAGAAAATGATTTATTAATTCGAAATATTGATTCAAATTTAGATTCAAACTTCAAACGCTTATAACTTTTGCGTTTCAACTCCGATTTGAGTGATTCAAATTTCTAAATTTGTATAAAATTGAGATCTACCTAAATATGAATTTTATTTAATTTTTGGACTAAAGTTTTTCTCTGCAAAATTATTTAAATGATTATTTAAATTTTAAATAATCATAACTTTTGCGTCTTAACTCCAAATTTGACGATTCCAGTTTCTAAAAATCCATAAAATTATGTTCTTTCTATTTATGGATTTTATTTGGATGTTTGGACACTTTTTGCCTATTGTTTATTTGTGTATTTGCTATTTGCACGCTTTACGAGTAGACGTTGAAGTCTTGGGAAGGATTCGAAGGAGAAGTATTAACTCAGGATCCAACTCAAGACCAAGAACAAGTACTTTTTGAAGGCAAGTTGTGCTTTGACCATATTGATCCTATTTCGAAATCTATTTTGATTTAAACTATTGCATGCTAGTTCAATTAGAAAAATACTTGGTTTAAACATGGGGGTTAGATAAGTACCAATTTCTTTGTATGACACCTTGATTATTTAAGTATGTGCCATGACCCTTGTCACCCTAGTTGTGGATTACTAGTTGGACATTATTAAATTGCCAACCTGGGTTTAGGCAGTTGTAGTATCGCTTAGACACTTTCACGTGCTCATAACATGATTTTGGATAATCAAATGTTAATATTGACTTAATGATATATTGAGCCTGTTTTGGAAAAGTATCATGTGATGTTGATGGCACGTGGTGCATGGTAATCAAGCGGGGTTTGATAAAGCGATTTCGGCCAGGGCATGTGGCAAGAGTAATCAGTGGGCCGGTTGTGGCATTGGGGATGTTGATTTGGTTCTTCGGGTAGTCTTGCCCTGGTCACCCTAAGGACTTAACCTTGCAAGCCTTTGAACTGGGTCTAACGTGCAACCACATGCAGTAATGGGACGGACCTAGTTGACTAAGTTGCTAATAACGTGCTGTGGGACCTCAGGAGGTCAACTACACCCTTTGTGTAAGTTGTGCGGGGAGCGCGTCTGGGTGAGGCCAGGTACCCATCTAACGGTTGATTGGCCTAGACTTCGCCTTAGCTAAGGGAAGGGTTAGTGCGCCAATAACCAGGAGGACCACTTGTATTGTTAGAAGTTTCCGAAAGACTTTGTTCACTGAACTTCGCCTTTGTGGTGTTTGTTGTATCTTGTGGGTAAAGTGCATAACCTCTGCAGAGTATAGAATCTATTCGAATAGCCGTGTCCGCGGTATTGGACATCGCTCGGGAATTACAGTCAAGGGTTAGATTTTCTCAAAAATAACTTTGGTTTGAAAGGTTGGGTTGGTTTAATAATGAAGATGATGGAAATGTGGTTTAGGATGGGGAAAATGTTTATTAAACTTCTTGAAAAGTTATTTATGCTTTACTTATTTCTCACGCTTTCGAATCTACTTATATTACTTGTCAAATCTTTGTTTCTTTGCAAATATACCTTGAGCTATTCCTTTGTACCAAGCCATGCATATAGTATATTAGCATGCATTCTGTGCATGACTTGCTGAGTACCAAGTACTCACCCTTGCCTCAACACAACATCAGTTGAAGAGGAGACTACGCCAGCTTTGGAGGAGGAACTCCAAGAGGATCCGTCTACTTAGGGAAGCGAGCCCAGTCAGTTGCCTGTGGTATACTGGATGGCGCCACGAAGCTATTTGATTTTCCGCTGCTATTATTTCTCTTTTAATAAGTTTCGCCTTGTGAAGACGCCTTTTAATAAGTTCCGCTGCAAAATTTTGGGATGTTACAGGTAGTCTTGCCCTGGTCACCCTAAGGACTTAACCTTGCAAGCCTTTGAACTGGGTCTAACGTGCAACCACATGTCTGTAATGGGACGGACCTAGTTGACTAAGTTGCTAATAACGTACCTGTGGGACCTCAGGAGGTCAACTACACCCTTTGTGTAAGTTGTACGGGGGAGCGTCTGCACGGGCCGAGGCCAGTACCCATCTAACGGTTGATTGGCCTAGACTTCGCCTTAGCTAAGGGAAGGGTTAGTGCGCAATAACCGGGAGGACCACTTGTATTGTTAGAAGTTTCCGAAAGACTTTGTTACTGAACTCGCCTTTGTGGTGTTTGACTGTATCTTGTGGGTAAAGTGCATAACCTCTGCAGAGTATAGAATCTATTCGAATAGCCGTGTCCGTGGTATTGGACATCGCTCGGGAATTACAGTCAAGGGTTAGATTTTCTCAAAAATAACTTTGGTTTGAAAGGTTGGGTTGGTTTAATAATGAAGATGATGGAAATGTGGTTTAGGATGGGGAAAATGTTTATTAAACTTCTTGAAAAGTTATTTATGCTTTACTTATTTCTATTGCTTTCGAATCTACTTATATTACTTGTCAAATGTCAAGCATCGCAAATATACCTTGAGCTATTCCTTTGTACCAAGCCATGCATATAGTATATTAGCATGCATTACTGCATGACTTGCCGAGTACCAAGTACTCACCCTTGCCTCAACACAACATCGCTTGAAGAGGAGACTACGCCACTTTGGAGGAGGAACTCCAAGAGGATCCGTCTACTTAGGGAAGCGAGCCACCGGTTGCCTGTGGTATACTGGATGGCGCCACGAAGCTATTTGATTTTCCGCTGCTATTATTTCTCTTTTAATAAGTTTCGCCTTGTGAGGCATACATTTGTAACTTGACCATAAGGTCGAGTAACCAGTTTGGTTATTTAAATAAAGTACTTTGATAATATCGAATGGTATGATTGTGATATTTACCGATGTTAAGACTGTGTGCACTAGCGCGTTCCTGGACTAGTGCTGAATACACAGAGGGTCCGGATTTGCAAATTCGGGGTCCCGACAGTCTCCACAGCTATATCACAACACATCATATTTAACATTATATACATCCTTTAAAACACCCTGATAATCATCTCATGAGCATCTCATGAGTACTCTAATCATTATCTCATAAACATCTTCATTTATGTATATCATTCATGCAATGTAATGCACATGTCTCCTGGAATACTCATACCGGTATGGTTGAGTGCACACCCGTCGGCATGCACCCTTTTCCCCCTTCCATCCCGAAGATGGAGGGTGCCTATCACTCGCTTCCATTCACCTCGGTGATGGAATCACGATGTAGGACTTACTCAAAAGAATAGCCCCGGACTAGTCATAATCGTTTCTCACCGACCCTACCGGAATAGTTATGACTTATCTCACCGGCCGGCCATGAAAATATGCCATGTATGCAAAATGGACAGCAACGTATACATAAATAGAAATATTGTATATCAACACATGGCATCACAACATGTAGGACCGTATTCAACAATCGATAGAACTGCTCAAAACATGGCATGTGAATCATTTATCAACAACAAGCATTTTTAATCATGGCATGAGGACACCATATCATCGACAACATTTAAATCATGGCCTAAGGGCATCCTATCAATTATAACATGTAATTCGTGGCAAGACAACATGTTATCTATTCCAAAAACTATCAAGCAATTCTAGCAACACGTATAGCATACAATCCACGCAACACACTTGCCTTCAACCACGGGCAACGGAGTGACGAGAGGTTAAGGGCACTCCCGGAGGCACACCACCTGCAAACACGTGCTACACACTCAAATCGAGTCCACAAAACAGCACACATATATCCCACTACCCCGACTTTGCTTACAACTCCTAAAATCAGAAAACAGCAAATCTGTCCCTTCGGGACAGCAACCTTCCAATAGGCATAACTTCTGTTCTAGGACTCCAAATTGAATAAACAAGTACATCCTCGCGTAGCTTAGGAAATTTCCCAATTTTTTCTAGTTATAGGGAAAGACTAATTCGGACTCTAATGTTGTTTAATCTACAAAATTCCGTGATCTGTTCCAATCACGTCACAGATTTTAACACGATCGGTAAAACAGTCATAACTTTCAAAAGGCTGGGCGGAATTTAATGTTCTTTATATGCACGGAAAGATAATTGAATTACCTACAATTTCTTCAACGTCCGTACGACCAGATTCCAACTCTAAATTGGCGAAAACGCCTACCCTAGTTCGGGTTCCCAATCTGCCCGAACAGAACGTGAATACAATCCAAGTTTTCATCAATTCTACCCCATGGCAGCACCTCCCTTGATCTAAAAACATGGTAATCCCCCTCTACAGCAGCAAGAGATCTACCCCACAGGATCCCCCCATTACCTTCTTGACGATCCATGAATCAACCGCTTCTCTTCGCGCGATCTCCACCCGATCTCTTCTTCCCACCGGATCTCCTCGTCGCGGATCCTCCCACCGGTGAAGGCAGCACCGTGGCAAGGCGTGGCAATGTAGAAGACGCAGCAAGGGGCACGGGGTGATGGGGGAGAAGGCGCAAGGGGTGAGGGGTGGAGCGGTTTGGGAAGGTGGAGGAGGAGAGGCAAGACGAGAGGAGAGGGGAGAGGGGATGGGGGGCTGCGCATGGGTGTGGGGAGAGCTAGGGCAGCAGGGTTTTCTGCCCCCCTCACCCCCACATGGGCCAAGGGAGTCCCACCATCCGGCCCACGAAGTTTCCCTCAAGCCCAACACCTCCCCGGAGCGGCCCAAACGCCCGAAAACGGCCCGAAACGCGTTAAAACGTAAAATCTCTGGGTTTTAGTTGCAAAATCCCCAACTTATCCCATTTTACCACATTTTATAACCTATTATCACAAAATATAAAGTCTCGACATTCCGTAGTATCACATTCTACCCCCTTAACTGGATTCGACCTCGAATCTTACATATCAACTCTAAAACAATGCCCACTAGGGACTCATCTTCTTTGCGAACTCAACACGCCCACGCAAAGACTCAAACAGTAGCAACGACAACTCAAATCTCCAAATCCATCTATTAACAAGAGTGACTTGACTTAGCTTAACTAAGTACAACTTGACATGATTCCTCATTTACTTCAGTCTCTATCATGATTCATAAACTCAGCATGACACAATCATCATGAAACACATCCCTTTTTTACCATTAGTATTAAAACGGTCAACCGAGGTTCCAAACTTGAACCCCCCAAAAAGACCATTTACGCAAAACCCCATCTCTTCCAATTATTTGACCCCTTTTCGCAAGGAATCAAAATTTACTAATGTCATCTTCGCTCATAGCCTACATCGATCATACTTTCCTTTCGACTGCCAACCACATTACACTTTTCATTCTATCCTCTCCCAGGCAAGACTCAAATCCAAGAACAACTAGTGAAGACAATTGCTCACGGCAGGACAATTATCACCGAACTACCGTCAACTTCACTTCCACCCATCGCTACTCTTAATAAAGGTTAAACCCAGACATCATTAACCTGCATCATAACCCACTCTTAGATTATACTCAACAATAACCCGAGGCCCTTCTTATTCTCGCTCCTATCAATAGTGCAAAAGAAATACGATTCTTTTGAATCCAAGTAGACCACATACAACAACTCGGACCTCAAAGCGCCACAAATCACTTTGGAAAAAAAAACCCTATAACACTGAAAGACCACCCTTTTGCTTTTCCTAAGTCAAGCCGCAAAGGAAAACTCAAATCTCCAATCAACGCGATACAATTCGCATCGGGGAGCACTCAAACAAATAGAGACTCCACACAATTCTCTTGACAGAAGTTCTCAACAACTAAAGACAACTCGACTCGCTTTCACCACAGCCAAACTTTTCATTTTAACCAAAATCAACAACTTGGAAGAGAACTGCCACCAAAAACTCTCGAAGAGAAAGGGAAACTCAAATCCCTTGCATAACAAAACCAAAATACCAGCATTTATCCATTCATTCCTTTTCATGCTAGAGAGCAATGGAAATCTTGATTCATAACACGAATGCGAATTCTTCAAGAGCACTCCGGATTAGTCATATGTCTCTATATGACTTTCTCACCGTCCTGGCTCAACAACTCTTTTATGCTTATAAAACGATGTCATGAATCTTTTTCACCATTTATTCGTCATGTAACCATGATACCCATTAACCATTCACAAAGAGACTTCATTCTCTTTGTCACATGATTGACACCCAACAACATCGATGGTTGCTCAAATTCGCATAAACTACGACGGCGTTAACCGAAAAATACCATATCGCATCACAACCCAACAACCACTGCACGCAATGCGTGCAAAACATCGCATTTTAAACAAAGCCAATAACAGAAGATAGCATCAACTCTCAAATCAAACATCTACGCCTAATAACCGCTACCAATTCTCTTAAAGAGAAAGGAAACACATTCCCCACAGGGAACACCTTACCAATAAAATCACTTATGAAACAATCGTAAGATTCACTTTTTTTTTTAAACGCTCGCAAACACCACACACGTTTCCCAAATAAATCCAACTCTAGTCACGATAGAATTACAATTTAAGCGCTTAACTCCAGGGTTACCAAAGATAAATCAGTTGAACGCTAAAGAGAGCGTCCCACTCCAACGCTTTGGGTGTTAATCCATACTCATAGCATAGACTAAACAGATTAGCCCAAATCCAAAGATTGGCATGGTTCAATACCACACCACATTTGGAACCCATAAGCCGGTTACTTCAAATACTACTCTTTCATCCATATTTCCAATCATCGGATTCAAGTTTGTAACTTGACAAAATGCCACTTAATCAGGGGAGATTTTATTGCACACTAATCAAAACGCCTAAACAAAGAGGCAGGCACTCCCAGAAAATTTATACATTCATTTGAATCCGTAAACCTTCAAAAGAAAGTTCGACTCAAATCCCACCATTACTCGCATTCCAATACTCTAAGCCAATACGGATGTCATAATCACCCAAATCCCGAGAAGTCCAACACTGTTGCACACAAGCTACAACATCTGCTCTTAATAAAATCACTTTTCACTGTTCATATAACCACAATTGATTATATTACCAACGAACCATAGACCATATCTACCGTATGACAATCAACAAGGAGAACCACGTTCTCACAACTCCAAAGACAATTAACTTATCAGTTAATCCAACATAAGACGCATATCAACAACTTCTTTTGGTCTACTAACCATGACGAACCATTATTCATGCAACTTATTATCCCAAGTGTAGCACACATCTCTTTACAATTATTCCGGCGTAATCAACAATTACCCTGGGTATAATCCCTAAGTCACATATTCCATATCACCAGTTCATTCCACCAATAATTAATACTAACCATGCGACACGATCTCCACTAGACATCCCTCATAAATACGGATCCTGCATGCACATCTGTCAAGAATAATTCAACCTTTCCTACAATCATTCCATATATCCTCATTAATTGATTACACGTATTTTAAGTCATATTGTCGACCCACAATATTAACTGACCCACCAGCTACAATAAGCAGAATTTCACACCATCTTCTTGCTATAGCAAGTTCATCAACCGAGACATTCTATGCTAACTAATCTCAAACATCCATTAGATTCCATAACCCGCATCACTTTGCACACACCATTAATCAACTTTCACTTTGGATCACCTGACGTCTCGTTTAATCATCTCTTATCAACACAATATTTTAGTTTATCTTTAAACAAACACCAAATTCACTTTAACCGAACCACTAGCTCATATCATCTGAAAACTCTAACTTCTCATCATACACTTAACTTCTTAAACATCCGCGTGAATCACGCACCCAACTCTTAAGGAAACCATAATTGCTCCAGAAAAGAACAACACCCAAAACACCTTTCCTTCCGGAAAGCTCAACCATAAATCACAAGAGAAGTCAACTCTTAAATTCCCAAATGCCGACACGCAACTACTCCACAACTCTCGAGATCAACAACTTCCGCGAAGGAAGATGGTTGCAAGAGGGAAAACAAGCGATTAACCAAATCTTTTTTTTCAGATAAGGCCATAACCCCAAACTTCAAACTTTCACGAATCAAACGGTTTTTCAAAGATGAATTCCCAAGCAAGTCATCATTGCGATCAAACACCACTTAGACCCCGACAACAAGGTTTGGCACAACACCGCAATAACTGTTTTAAACCTCGGAGAAAGACAAACACAAGAATAAATTGAAAACTTTCTCCGTAAAGCAACCGATCAACCACATCCTTTCCGACAAAACCTTGACACCTAAATCCATGCGACTTAGATTTTTCATCGAAACTTCAATAACTTCTTTTCAAATTGGAGAATGGTAACCCAAGAATCAATCTATAAGTTTCTCTATAAGGCAAACAACAAATCGGGCGTCAAAGCTGGCAAGGCGACCAAAAGAGGCGCAACCCTAAATTCTTCTTTTGTCTTCAACAAAAGACGACAAAACCAAAACCACCAAAAGAACTATCGGTGAGTATCCAAAACCGAACACTTTTTCTTTTATTTCAACCAACCAAAAAAACCAACCAAAATCGTTCGTCAAATCGGCAAAGGAAATTCGGAGGGTCAATCCACAACTCTACTACTCGACTCCAACCAACTACCCAATCTACGACAGAAAGGATAAGCACTCTCCCAACAGGAGGTTAAAAGTCCATCGGTGATGGCACTAACCGGCCACACCGTCAAACCCAACATTACTACAAACAACAGAAGGTGACCGAAACCCTTTCGGCACCACAACCCACTTAATCTCAAATGTATCAACACAATCAATTCCTTCATAAACATAGCAACATATATTACCAAATGTAACATTCAACATCAAAGCTTAAATACAACATTTAAGCGTAAAGCAACGGTACCCATACCCATTCCTACTGTGCAACAGAGTGTGTCAAGTTTTAAATTAATTATTCCACTTACACAAGTTTTAATGTTGCTATCCTATGGCAAAGTTTTAAGTAAAACCTAAGCCATGCTTCTAGGTTATCCCACTTCATATTTTAGTTGAACCTATAGTATGACACTAAATACACATTCCAGGGACTTACAGCCCGCTCTGATACCAACTGTAACACCCCAGCTTCTACTAAGCCCAGAATGTCACCAACATAGACCATACAACAATTAATACCATGATTAAATGGAAAATTCCGGCAGCATCTCCTTTGTTTTAGCATAAATTTGAACATCACAATATCATATCAATATATGTATCAATCAAGATATCAATATGCATCGACAACAATAGATGAGCATCAACTAGAATAACAATAAGCAATGATAATCATGGAATAAGCATCTACTAAGACTAGGATGATAAAACAAATCGCTCTAAAGACCCACATGACACACATGAGGGAAACCAACACATAATATCCATACACCAAAATCAACATAACTTATTGCCATGTTACCATAGAAATGGGTGAATTATCTGGATTATGAGTGCTACGTGAGGAAGTGTTGCTAAATTCCCTTCCCGCGCGCCGATTTCATTGTACCTAAATAAACAAACAACATAAAACACAAGCGTGAGTTCATCACTCAGCAAGGTGTAATGTAATGAAAAACAAGGTGCAAGACAACAAACCATAATCCCAGTCTCCACAGCTATATCACAACACATCATATTTAACATTATATACATCCTTTAAAACACCCTGATAATCATCTCATGAGCATCTCATGAGTACTCTCATCATTATCTCATAAACATGTTCATTTATGTATATCATTCATGCAATGTAATGCACATGTCTCCTGGAATACTCATACCGGTATGGTTGAGTGCACACCCGTCGGCATGCACCCTTTTCCCCCTTCCATCACGAAGATGGAGGGTGCCTATCACTCGCTTCCATTCACCTCGGTGATGGAATCACGATGTAGGACTTACTCAAAAGAATAGTCCCGGACTAGTCATAACTGTTCTCACCGACCCTACCGGAATAGTTATGACTTATCTCACCGGCCGGCCATGAAAATATGCCATGTATGCAAAATGGACAGCAATGTATACATAAATAGAAATATTGTATATCAACACATGGCATCACAACATGTAGGACCGTATTCAACAATCGACGGTAACCGTTCAAAACATGGCATGTGAATCATTTATCAACAACAAGCATTTTTAATCATGGCATGAGGACACCATATCATCGACAACATTTAAATCATGGCCTAAGGGCATCCTATCAATTATAACATGTAATTCGTGGCAAGTAAACATGTTATCTATTCCAAAAACTATCAAGCAATTCTAGCAACACGTATAGCATACAATCCACGCAACACACTTGCCTTCAACCACGGGCAACGGAGTGACGAGAGGTTAAGGGCACTCCCGGAGGCACACCACCTGCAAACATGTGCTACACACTCAAATCGAGTCCACAAAACAGCACACATATATCCCACTACCCCGACTTTGCTTACAACTCCTAAAATCAGAAAACAGCAAATCTGTCCCTTCGGGACAGCAGCCTTCCAATGGGCATAACTTCTGTTCTAGGACTCCAAATTGAATAAACAAGTACATCCTCGCGTAGCTTAGGAAATTTCCCAATTTTTTCTAGTTATAGGGAAAGACTAATTCGGACTCTAATGTTGTTTAATCTACAAAATTCCGTGATCTGTTCCAATCACGTCACAGATTTTAACACGATCGGTAAAACAGTCATAACTTTCAAACGGCTGGGCGGAATTTAACATTCTTTATACGCATGGAAAGATAATTAAATTACCTACAATTTCTTCAACGTCTGTACGACCAGATTCCAAATCTAAATTGGAGAAAACACCTGCCCTAGTTCGCGTTCCCAATCTGCCCGAACAGAACGTGAATACAATCCAAGTTTTCATCAATTCTACCCCATGGAAGCACCTCCCTTGATCTAAAAACATGGTAATCCCCCTCTACAGCAGCAAGAGATCTACCCCACAGGATCCCCCCATTACCTTCTTGACGATCCACGAATCAACCGCTTCTCTTCGCGCGATCTCCACCCGATCTCTTCTTCCCACCGGATCTCCTCGTCGCGGATCCTCCCACCGGTGAAGGCAGCACCGTGGCAAGGCGTGGCAACGTAGAAGACGCAGCAAGGGGCACGGGGTTATGGGGGAGAAGGCGCAAGGGGTGATGGGTGGAGCGGTTTGGGAAGGTGGAGGAGGAGAGGCAAGACAAGAGAGGAGAGGGGAGAGGGGATGAGGGGGGCGGCGCATGGGGGTGGGGAGAGCTAGGGCAGGAGGGTTTTTTGCCCCCCCCTCACCCCCACATGGGCCAAGGGAGTCCCACCATCCGGCCCACGAAGTTTCCCTCAAGCAAGCCCAACACCTCCCAGAGCGGCCCAAACGCCCGAAAACGGCCCGAAACGCGTTAAAACGTAAAATCTCAGTGTTTTAGTTGCAAAATTCCCAACTAATCCCATTTTACCACATTTTATAACCTATTATCACAAATTATAAAGTCTCGACATTCCGTAGTATCACAGGTGGAGTCGACGACTTGGTTGATGCGAGGCAACGGGAATGGGTCCTTGGGGCATGCCTTGTTTAGGCTCGTCTAGTCAACGTACATTCTCCATTGCCCAGTTTTCTTTTTTACAAGGACAGGGTTGGCCAGCCACTCGGGGTGGCGTGCCTCTTTTACAAACCCTGTGGCCAAAAGTTTGGCGACATCTTCCCCTATGACCTTGCGCTTCTCGTTATCGAAGCGGCGCAAGCGTTAGGCGGCTAGCCTTGAGCCTGGTCGAATGTTTAAGGAGTGCTCGACGACTTCCCTTGGGATTCCTAGCATGCCGAAGGGGGCCCACGCGAAGACATCTCGATTGGCGCGGAGGAAGTCGACGAGCATGCTTTCCTATTTGGCGAGGAGTGTGGTTCCGATCCGCACGGTCTTGGCCAGGTCGTTGGGATAGACCGTGACCCCCTTCGTGTCCTCGGCGGGTTTGAAGGATCCTGGCCCCGACTTGCTGGAGTCGGGAGCGGACTTGGGGGTTTCCTTCCGGAGGTTAGCGAGTTTGGCGGACGCGATGACCGCTGATGCCAACTCGCAACTGCTCTGCTCGCAGTTGTAGGCGAGCTGGAAAGACGAGGCCATGGTGATTACTCCTCGTGGTCCTGGCATCTTCAGCTTGAGGTAGGTGTAGTTAGGGACCGCCATGAACTTGGCGTAACACGGCCTCCCCAGGATAGCATGGTAGGAGCCGGGAAAGTCCACGACCTCGAAGGTGAGGGTTTTGGTGCGGAAATTGTTCGGGGCCCCGAAAGTGACGGGCAGGTCAACCTGCCCAAGCGGATGGGCCTGTTGGCCCAGGACGACGCCGTGGAAGGGCGCCTTGCTCGGTCGGAGACTCGAGCGGGGGACACCCATGGCATCGAACATCTCAACATACAGGATGTTGAGACCACTGTAGCCGTCCATGAGCACCTTAGTCAGGCGCTTTGGCCCCATGATGGGGTTGACAACCAGCGGATATCTTCTCGGCTAGGGAACGTGGTCGGGGTGATCGGTCCGATCGAAAGTGATCGGAGATTCCGACCACCGGAGGTACTTGGGCACGGCGGGAGCCACCGTGTGGACCTCACAGAAGGTGAGCTTGAACCGCCGCTTGTTGGCGTAGCACGCTGGTCCTCTGAAGATCATGAGGCAGCCGTCAGGTTCTGGGAACTCGGCGTCTGCCCTTTTTTCCTCGGCGTCCGGTGCCGAGTTCCGCTTCTTCCCCTTGCCCCGTGATGACGTGGGGTTCCAGAGATGAAGCGCTTCAGGACTTCACAGTCCCAGTACTTGTGCTTGACGGCATATTCGTGGTTTGGGCACAGGCTGTCCATCAGCTTCTCAAAATGGTCGGGCGCCTGCCGCGCCTGCTGCTTAGCAGGGCGGTCGACGGCTACGACCATGCGGCCTTGCTTCCCTCGCCGCTTTCGTTTGTCAGAGCGGTCAGAGGGGGCGCCGGCTTCTGCACTGGGCTCTCGTTTGGCCTTTCCTTTTGCAAAGATGGCCCCCACAGCTTCTTCGCCAGAGGCGTGGTTGGTTGCGATGTCCAAGAGCTCCTTGGTAGTCCTGGGCTTGACACAGCCCAACTTGTGCACCAAGGCTTTGCAAGTGGTGCCGTAGATGAACGCCCCGACGATGTCAGCGTCACGGATGTTGGGGAGCTCATTGCATTGTTGGGAGAAACGCCAGATGTAGTCCCAAAAAGTCTCCCCCAGCTGCTGCTTACAGCTCTTAAGGTCCCAGGGATTCCTAGGGCGCTTATACGTGCCCTGAAAGTTGCCGACGAAGAGGTTCTTCAAGTCGGCCCAGTCCCTGATAGTCTTTGCGGGCAAGTACTCGAGCCAAGCTTGAGCCAAATCCGCGAGGTAGATGGGGAGGTACTGGATGATGAAGAGGTCATCATTAGCTCCACCCGCCCGGCATGCGAGCCGGTAGTCTTCCAACCAGACGCTGGGGTTTGTTGCCCCTGTGTACTTGGTTATATTGACAGGCGCTCGGAACCTGGTAGGGAAGCCCGCGTTGTGGATCCCCTAACAGAATGCTCGTGGCCGTAGGCCATCGGGGCTCGGGCTACGGTCGTTACGCCGACCGCTGTCTATGACCCGCGATTGTCCTGCTTCGTCTATCGCTCTTTTCCGCGCCTCGAGAGTGGCACGGATGTCATGGTTGCTGCCCAAGCGATGGTGCACCGGGGTGCACGAGGCCTAGGGCCGCTCAGGCTACGGGGTCGTCTTCGCCGGACTCCGCTGATCCCAAGTGCCAGCGCGACTCAGACGACCCGAGGAGGTGGCCGAGTGGTGGGAGCCGGAGCCCTATATGTGCTGGACGGCAACACGTTCAACCAGTGCCCTGAGGTTCTGGTACGTAGCCTTGGCCTCCGGATCATCCGGCTCGGGAATGCCGCGGAGTAGCATCGCAGCCGCGACGATGTTCTGGCTTGCGTGGGGGAAGAACGGGAGGCTGTCGGATCCCTCGCCCGGCTGATGATGCACCTGACGTGCGCGTGTGTGCGTGGCGCCAAATGCGAGTGGGGGCTCGGGCTGACGCTGCTCCAGGTCGGCTTGGAGTTTGTCGAGCTCGGCCCTCCGCACTTCCAGCTCATCGCGCTGTTGTTGGAGCTCAGCGCGGCGATTCTAGAGGCACGCAACGCGTTCATGCTGATACTCTGTTTCCTGCGCTTCGATGCGCCGGGGGAGAGTTCCTTGACTTGCAGGAGCTGCAGGCGGGTCAGTCACGCCCGCCGTGTTGCATTTGCGGGAGTGCAGTCCATCCGCGATGCGCTCCATGTCGGAATTGGATTCGTGGCTGGAAGAGTCCTCCAGTAAGTCGTGGATGGAGGCCGGTACATAGCCAGTCATCGCCATGAGCTGTGAGCCTACGGGGGCAACGTCACCGCCTGCTTGGGCTCTCGCGTGCTGCCGCCAAGGTGGTGTAGTCTCCGATGGGCTCCGGCATCGGGGCCCGCGCGGGGGCCTCGAGCCGAAGGTTGCTGAGGGTGCTGGTGACAGGGCCCAGGCTCCCGGTGGATGCCTGGTCCCAAGAGATGGCGGGGACAAGCACGAGCTCTCCCGCCGAAGTGGTGACGAAATCGAGGCTGCCGAAGCGGATCCAGCCCCTCGACGTAGATACGCCGTCGCGGATGATGGAAGCCATCAAGGAGGTGAATGGGAATCCAGAGATGACGATGATCATGACGCGCGAAGCCCCTACCTGGCGCGCCAACTGTCGGTGTTTCGAATACCGGCAAGTGAATTTTAGTCGCGGGGTCGCACGTTTCCTCTCCTTGAATGGTTAGACTCGGGGAGCCCAAGAAGTATACTGGTTCGGGCTGAATGTCCCTACTCTAGTTCGCGAGGCAGATCTATATTGCTTTGGGTGTGGCTGACTGCCTGGTGTTACAAGCGAGGGCTGAGCTCGGGGCTCTGGGCATGTCGTATGAGTGGGAGAGCTCACGAGCTTGTAGATGCTAAGGGCCCAAGGCTTGCAGGAGTGCTCGGGCGTGCATACGTGTGAGTTTCGTGAAAAACCGGGGGGGTCTCTTTCCCTGGGGGTCCTGCCTCCCCTTATAAGGATTGATGGGGGTAGGTTACATGGGAACTTGGAAAAAGAAAGAAGGGGTGTCCTACGCCTAGGAGTCTTGGTTTTTAGTCTTGGCAGCTGACCGGCGTCTGCTCCTCCCGTGCCGAGTCGGTAGACACATCGAGTGGCAAAGTCTCCTGATTCGTCAAGAAGTGGCGCACCTACCCTCTATGTATTTGTTAGGAGTTAACGTCGTGGCGCCCCGCCCTGGCATTGCCTTGGGAGGGAGCACATCCCCCCACTGCGCGCGACTAGACGACGGGATGGGCATTTGACTTCGACAGCCTCCCTGCCACCTTGGGAATGAGCCACCTGCCCTCGCACGATCGTTTTTAGCCGTCGCGTCCGTAGGGCAGGTGGCCAACGACCGACGAGGGTCTGGCGCTCGACCCTTGGTAGAGATCATCTTAGCTTGGTCGGAGCGTGCGGGGCGTCCGACCCACGCCGTGGGTCGGATAGCCCTTTGGCCTGGTTAGGTCGGGGACGAGTGTCCCTCGTGGCTGTCGGGGACGAGTGTCCCTCGTGGCCCGGCAGGGCATTTGGCCAGAGCTGGGCCTGGGGTAGCCCATTAATTTGTCGTCCTGGGCTGCCGAGGGTACCCATGGTATGAGTACTCGTCACTAGCTCTACTTTGGAGGGAACCATTTTCTGTTTTCGAGTAGATTTTTTTCTGTTTTTGCAGCTCAGTTTTGGGGTAGCTAGAGTGGTCTCTTGACTTTTTTGCTGTAGGAGAAGTTGTAGATAATCCTTTCCCCTTTAATTTGAGCACAAGAACACTAAAATCCATTAAGCTGTTTAAAAGTTATGCCATTTTTTGTGCTGGCTATACAAATTTGTTGGTAGCTGAGATGTTCAACTGAAGATTAGACATAGCTACAGTGATGAGTAATAGTGTTCTTTTCCTTGTATAATTACAAGTCTTGGAGTAAATGTGCATATTACTTGTTTACATCTTATTTAACTGACGCATTATACTTTGCTGAGTGATAAACTCACGCTTGTGCTTGTTGTTTTTATTTTAGGTACATCCAGAGCGGCATCTTGGGAGATAGGATAGCACTTCACTCACAAAAGCTTAATGTAAATAGAATAGTGCAGTATCTCCACTTTTGGTTATGGTGTTAGTGGTAGAAAACTTGATTTTGAATAGATAGCTTGTAAGTAGTTGGCGGCATGTTAGTTTTCTCCTTGTGTTGTGAGGATTGATACTTGTAGTCCCTCTTAATCTGCACCATGGTTATCTTTTGCATTTGTTGCTCTTCCATATTATTATGCTTAGTAGGGTCATGATGTTTAATTGATACCGCAACCCTTTGTATGTGCCATGTTGTTAGTATTGTTATAGTCTTAATTATGTCTTTTGCTTGCTGAGTGGATGTCCATGTTTTATGGAAGGTGCTGTCGAAATTTTTTAGTGAACTCGGCAACCTACTAGCATGTTTAGGTTTGCTTTGCTTTTGTATCTTAGTGTTTGGTGATGCTTATTGCTCGAGGGTGTAACATTCGGGGCACGGGGAGTGCCGGGGTGTTACAGTAGCAGTTGCGCATCCACACCATTGGTACAACCGGAGAACACCCATTATCCTGTGGATGACATACAAGACCCCACACCCTGCCAGCTCAACGTGCCCATCATGAACATATTCCTACAGGCTGGTACAGGAATAGCTTATCCTAGCCAAGAAGGGGGTGTTTTGCACAACTCCCCAATAGATCCAGGTTATGCAAAGATTCAGGTGGACATGATACTTCCATAGTTTGTCGACATCGGGCTGGAAATGCCCTCCAATAATAAGGTTACAACTCTAAGAAGTGTTGTCCACACATTCATCTAGTGGCACAAGCGTGACATCATATTCTACCATGTAGTGCCAGCCTCTCCTGCAATAGAAATCATGCATTCGTCAACAACACCTGAGCGTGAAATGGCTAGTGTTAGTGTAACAACCCGGCATCTAGTATGCACTGAATGTCTCCAAACATGATGGAACGAGTATCTAAAAACCATAAATAAAGATAAATTACAGCAAGGACGAAAATGCTAAAACCGAAAATTTCGGCAGCATCTCCTTTGTTTTGTCATGAATTGAAGCAATAGCAATAACATGGCAAGATATATCATAACATAGGACATCTAAAACATCAATAACAATGGATATAGCAACATCTTAAAGCAATACTACTATGTCCAACCACTCCACAAACTATAACGAAGCAAGTGAGGAAATCAAGGCCACATTTTAATCATACACCAAGTTTCATGGCACTATTCTTATTATCATGACTCCAAACGATTAAATTGTCTATAAGTGTGGAGCTACATGTAGAAGTGTAGCTAATGCCCTCTCCCGCATGCCGGTTTCATGGTACCTAGAAACAACATAAAACACAAGCGTGAGTTCATCACTCAGCAAGTATATTGCAATAGATCATAAAGAACAAATCAATGCTAACATCGGTACATACCATATTTAACATCATGATCAAGTCATAATTTCATATACAATATCATAACCATGTCCCAATCTCATTGTACACATTTTATTATCATCATCATGTATGCAATGCAATGCACATGTCTCCTCGAAGCACATACCGGTATTGCCGAGTGCACACCCGTCGGCGTGCACCCTCTTTCCCCTTCCATCCCGTAGATGGAGGGTGCCTACTCCTCGCTTCCACTCACCACGGTGGATGAAATCACATGGTAGGTCTTACTCAATGGCGCTCTGGATTATTCATAACTTTCTCACTGACCTTACCAGACTAGTTATGACTTTCTCACCGACCTGGCCAGTTCACATACCATGTATGCAATTATGCCATAAACATTAACAACTAATCATTGCATAGCATCATAACAAACCATTTTCATCATATCATGGGCAAACACTAACCATGGCAAGATAGCATATCATGTAATCAATTTGCACCAAGTCAAGACTAGCAATCCATACTACACACTACCCATTCCAATACAGTTGCCTTAACCGCGAGCGACAGATTGGCGAGAGGATGAGGGCACTCCCTGGGTCACACCACCTGCACATAGATACCACACACTCAAAACGTGCCCACAAAACAGTACACAATGACTCATCTACCCCGACTTCGCAAACTACTCCAAAACCGAAAAACAGAGAATCTGTCCAACGGGACAGCAACCTTCGGAAGGCCCTATCTCTGCAAACGAACGAGTACATTTTCTTGAAGCTTAGGAAATTTCCTATCTTTTTCTAAGTATTGGGAAAAACTTATTCGGCCTCTAAAATTGTTTAATCTACAGAACAACGTAATTTGTTCCAATCTCGTCACAGTTTTGAACACGTTCGGTAAAACAGCCATAACATTCAAACGGCTGATCGGAATTAAGCATTCTTAGTGTCCAATTAAAGGTATTGAAATTATCTACAACTTTCTCAATAGGCAGCTGACCAAATTCCTATTCTAAAATTGCGAAAACTCAAACCCTAGGTCATGTGCCCAATCTGCCCGAAACAGAACACTATGCAATCTCTAGTTTTCACCAATTCCATCTAATTGTTGCACCACTTTTCGATCTAAAAGCACCAAAACATCCTCTAGCACCGCACCTAGTCCATCCCCAAGGATTACCCATAGCCATACCTCCGCCCGACGAACAACGAACATCGGATCTTCTCCGCCCGGTTCCCTCGATCTCCTTCCTCTCGCCGAAACCGCTGGATCTCCTCGTCACAGAGCTTCCCGATGGAGAGAACAGCGGGGTAGCGAGGCGAGGAGCTCACCTAGGCTAGCAAGGAGGGTGGAGAGGAGAGGGAGGGGTGGCGCAAGGGGGGAGGAGGAGAGGGGGAGGCGTGTGGGGGAGGAGGGGAGAGGGGGAGGGGTGGCTAGGGTTTAGGTGGGGGCGCACATGAAGGAGGGGGGCGCATGGCAGGGTTCATGCTGCCCTCCTCCCCCTCATGGGCCGGGAAATCCCCACTTTGGCTGTTGGGGAACGCGGTATGCTACACCAGCACAAATTAAAATTTCTACCGCAAACCAGAAAAGCTACTCACAAGAAGGGGATCATAGATCTATTACCACTAGACGCGCAGTTGCAGAATCCTTCACACGTTGTTGTAGTGGATCGTTCTCGGCGTGGATCGTCCTCACCGCGGATCGTCCTCACCACGCCGCAGTAGCAACAGCGTCACCACAGTAGTCCACACGTCCAGGGATGGAACGTCGTGCGTCGGTGTGCAAGCACCGGGTCGCTCGGCAGGGGCAACGAGAGGAGGTGGCTAGGGTTTCTGGTGAAACACCTCTAAACAGCATGAAAGTGTATCCTGCGTCTAGTCTCCACCCCTCCTTATATAGCCACGAGGTGAAACCCTAGGCAGTCAGGGCCCATCTACGCGCTAAGCCCACGAGGTCCATTAATTACGGATCCAATCCGAATTAATGCATCCCAGCCCATTAAGTGTGTGACCCTGTAGGTTCATGCGCATTTGGACATGGATTCGAAAAACCGTTTTTCTAATCCAATAGTCGGTAGCGGCTCCGAGCATGCCAACTCCCAAATGCATATGATTAAAGTACTGATGTAATAATCCCTTTGCCAAACTATATGAAGATCGAACTCAAGGCGAGAAGCATGTCATCCTTTGACAGTTCAATCAATCTCTCGTATCCGTGATATATTAATAAGTTGTGATTGACTTCTCAATCACGGCATGGCCATGCACTTCCTTAATCATATCACACGAGTGGCCTAGACATATATCTCCGTTACATTGGAGTGGCAAATTCCATCTTGACTGCTCACTTCCCTTTGCATGTTTCATAGCAAGCATGAAAGCTACCTTTATAACTATCCGGTTAGGAAATAGTGTTTGGTAACCCCAAGGTAAACTATTACACATGTAGGGAATATGACAATCTTAGGTCTAAGGATCATACATCTACTATGTATGAGATACACTGATGACACATAAGAATGTAACATTCTCGCAGTGTCCCATTGTGGGTCTATCTAACACATGTTCTTCAACATGCGTCCACAATGTATTGATGATATCTCCATATCCCATGATCTATGAAACCTGATCATCGAACAATACATGTGCTGATCTATTCATCGTTGTCCTATACGATGATATCCGATCAGAGATATTTATCCAATTATATCAATAAGTAAAGAGCTTCATAAACAAGTCACACACTTGTTGATCAAAACAATGATATACATTCATTGGACCAATAATCATATTATTATTCATAAATATAGTCATGTTACAATCATCCATATGATTGCCTCAAGGGCATAACACTAACAATCTCCCACTTGCACTTGAGTCAATTAATTAAGTATCTAATACCAATAGACCTCGTGTGCGCCTCATGCTTAGGCTGTGGTAGTGGCTTTGTCAACGGATCAGCCACATTGGCTTCCGTATGTACTTTGCATATCTTCATGTCACCTCTATCCTTAATTTCGTGAATAAGGTGAAAGCGTCGGAGTATATGTTTGGACTTCTGATGTGATCTAGGCTCTTTTCCTTATGCAATGGCACCACTATTATCGCAATAGATGTCCATTGGACTAGAGGCACTAGCGACCACACCAAGCTCTGAGATAAACTTCTTTATCCATACAGCTTCTTTTGCGGCATCTGAAGCCGCAATGTACTCCGCTTCTGTCGTAGAGTCAGCCACCGTGCTTTGCTTGGAACTCTTCCAGCTTACTGCTGCTCCATTTAGTGTAAACACAAAACCGGATTGTGATCAAAAATCATCTTTGTCAGTTTGGAAGCTTGCATCGGTGTAACCTTTTACAACCAGTTCTTCCTCACCTCCAAAGACTAGGAACATACCCTTAGTTCTTCTCAAGTACTTTAGGATGTTTTTCACGGCTATCCAATGACCATCACCGGGATCCGCTTGGTATCTACTTGTGACACTTAGAGCATATGAGACATCTGGGCACGTACAGATCATGGCATACATGATAGATCCAATAGCCGAAGCATATGGAATCTTGCTCATCCTGTCTCGCTCATCAGTTGTCGAAGGACACTGATTCTTGCTTAGACTGATGCCATGTGACATTGGCATGAAACCTCTCTTAGATTCATGCATATTGAACCTTTTCAATACTTTGTCAATGTACGTTTCCTGGCTTAATCCAATCAACCTTTTTGATCTATCTCTATAGATCTTTATGCCCAAGATATAACATGCTTCACCCAAGTCTTTCATTGAGAAACTCCTTTTCAACGAAGTCTTAACATCTTCAAGCATAGGAATATCATTCCCGATCAACAATATGTCATCCACATACAAGATCAGAAACACAAGTGCGCTCCCACTAGCCTTCTTGTAAACACAAGGCTCTTCTTCGTTTTTGATAAAGCCAAATCCTTTGACCACTTCATCAAAACGAATGTTCCAACTCCGAGATGCTTGCTTTAACCCATAAATGGATCTCTGAAGCTTGCATATCTTTTTAGCATTTTTAGGATCAACAAAACCCTCAGGTTGTATCATGTATACATCCTCAGATAGATTCCCATTAAGGAAAGCTGTCTTGACGTCCATCTGCCATATTTCATAATCGAAATATGCAGCAATTGCTAAAATGATCCGGACAGACTTGAGCATGGCTACCGGTGAAAAAGTTTCATCATAGTCAATTCCTTGAACTTGTTTGAAACCCTTTGCCACCAGCCGTGCCTTATAGATCTGAACATTTCCATCTACGTCTGTCTTCTTCGTGAAAATCCATTTGCATTCTATAGTTTTTACACCATCAGGAGGATCGACCAAGTTCCAAACTTGATTGTCATGCATGGATTGAAATTCGGATCTCATGGCCCCAAGCCATTTTTCGGAGTTTGGGTCCATCATCGCTTCTTTGTAAGTCGTGGGCTCATCTTTGTCCAATAATAATATGTCATGTCCATATCTTATGGGTTCATGATGCGGCCTCCCCGACCTACGTAGGGCTAGTGTCTCTTCCACAGGTTGTACAACACTTTGTACATCTTGTGAAGGTTCAGTGGTAGCTTGAACATATTCATGCGATACTCGAATTTCATCGAGATGCACATCACTCCCACTGATTTCTTTGGAAAGAAACTCTTTCTTCAAAAAGACACCATTTTGAGCAACAAAAACTTTGTTCTCGTTTCTTTTATAAAAGTAATATCCTTTTTGTTTCTTTAGGATACCCCACAAAGAAGCATTTTTCTGATTTAGGTGCGAGTTTATCTGGTTGCAAACGTTTTACATAAGCCTCGCATCCCCATATCTTGAGAAATGACAATATGGGACTTCTCCCGATCCATATCTCATATGGTGTCTTCTCAATGGATTTTGATGGGACCCTATGTAATGTGAACGCAGCTGTCTCTAGAGCAAACCCCCAGAAGGATAATGGCAGATCTGTTTGGCTCATCATTGACCGAACCATATCCAATAAAGTTCGATTCCGTCATTCGGATACGCCATTCCATTAGGCGTTCCTGGCGGAGTAAGTTGTGGAACGATTCCACATTGCTTTAGATGATCACCAAACGCTTGGCTGAAGTATTCGCCACCACGATCTGATCGTAAGTATTTTATTGATTTGCCAAGTTGATTTTGTACTTCGTTCTGAAACTCTTTGAACCTTTCAAAGGTTTCAGACTTATGCCTCATTAAATAGATATATCCATATCTACTAAAGTCATCAGTAAAAGTTACAAAGTACTGAAACCCACCTCTAGCAATCGAGCTCATTGGTCCACATACATCTGTATGTACTAGGGCCAACAATTCACTCGCCTTCTCACTAAACCCTGTGAAAGGGGTTTTTGTCATCTTGCCAAGTAAACAAGACTCACATGTTTCAAATGATTCAAAATCAAATGAGGTGAGAAGTCCATCACCATGGAGCTTCTTCATGCGCTTCTCATTTATGTGACCCAAGCGACAATGCCATAAAAAGGTAGGGTTCAAATCATTTGGTCAAGGCCTTTTGACATTAATGTTATAGACATGTTTTTCTTTGAGTTCAAGGACGTATAACCCATCCACCATGGGACAACGACCATAATACATATCATTCAAAAATATTGAACAAACATAGTTCTTTATTCTGAATTCATAACCTTCATGTTCCAAACAGGAAGATGAAATAATGTTTCTACTCATAGATGGAACAAAATAACAATTATTAAGTTCTAAAACTAATCCTGAAGGCAAATTCAATGGGTAGGTGCCAACGGCAAGACCAGCAACTCTTGCTTTATTCCCCACGCGAATATCCACTTCTCCCTTTGCCAAGTCTCTACTCTTTGTCAGCCCCTGCATCGAATTGCAAATGTGAGCAACCGATCCGGTATCATATACCCAAGAGCTGGAATAAGAAGTAGCAAGATTAATTTCTATAACATTAATACCTGAAGTGGAAGTCACACTCCCATTCCTTTTATCTGCCAGGTACTTCTCGCAGTTCCGTTTCCAATGTCCTGACTTCTTGCAATAGAAGCACTGGGTTTCGGGTTGAGGGCCGACTTTGAGCTTCTGAAGTTAAGTTTTGAGGCTCGTGATCTCATCTTGAGCCTTGCCCTTGCCCTTTCCCTTTCCCCAAGCCTTTGCTTTCATCATTTTGAAGGCAGTTGTCTTCTGAACCATCATCACATGATTGGGTTTCTTCTTAATGCTTTCCTCGGCAGCCTTGAGCATGCCATGTAGCTCGGTCAGGCTCTTCTCCATGCTATTCATATGAAAATTCATAATGAATGGCTCAAAGCTCGAGGCGTAGATCGAGAATTACGTGCAGAGCCGGACCAATGCTAAGGGAAACTCAAGCTTTTCCAATCTCCCAATGTAGCCAATCATCTTGATTACATGTGGGCTAACCTGATCGCCTTCACCGACTTACAAGCAATCGAAGCTTTGAGATACCATACCTCTCAGCCCTTGCTTGATTCCCAAACATGCCCTTCAAGCCCACAATCATATTGTAAGCATCCTGGTCCTCATATTGCTTTTGCAGCTCAGAGTCCATGGTGACAAGCATGAGACAGCTGACCTCTACAGAGGCATTAACATGTTTTTCATAGTCAGCCTTCAAATTCCGAGGAGCATTTTCGGCTGGTTCATCAGTAATTGGACTCTCTAGAACATATTCTTTCTTTTCATGTTTGAGAACAATTCTCAAGTTGCGATACCAATCCACAAAATTTGTTCCATTTAGTTTTTCTCTTTCCAAAACCGATCTCAAAGCAAAACCAGGTGCAACAATAAGAGCAGCAGGAGGTGCCATTGAACTACAACAAAAATATGCAAAGTTTCTAAGCACTATGTTTATGTAATACTTTTATTAAACATTTTAACAAAAGAAACTCCTATCATGTGCCCCCTTTATGGACACATGGTGAGTATTCAAGATCTATATTCATCAAACACTAGTGAGCTTTGGCATCACTGCTAGAAATCTAATGACATAGGTAAGCAACATCTCTGCTAATTACATCTTATGTAACTCTTGCTGGTTGAGCATGAAAACAAGTAATGAATGCCTCCGTCAACTTGAGTCATGGCCAGGTCAACTCGCCCCTAGGGCTTACATGAGGGAGGGAGCACTTCCCGTTTTCGGGTGCCAATTAAGAAACCTAGCCTCATGTGTGTTTTCCTAGACACCAATCGTCTTGTATCCGTTCCTTCATTACTGTAATCATATTCCAACCACTTATGTGCTTAAGCCCAAAACCGTTTTGATAGCTTAGTTAAATCAACCATTGTTATGCGCGATGTGTCCAACACATCCCTATCATCTATTAAGATAGTCATTGATATACTACTTTGGCAGTCATATCAATAATGATCTAAATTCTTGATAGGTGCAACAATTGGATGGACAAGTGTGATTTAAATTTTTAACTATAGGGATGAACAATATCTACTATGAACATGGCATCACATGCAATGAGCACCTTGCCATCATGCTTGATGCCACCATCTTCATCATTGTAGATGCAACTCCTTACAACTTTGATAATGAATATTACACGAGGGTTTGAAACATCACAAGTCGACACGCATGTCGTTATACATTTTAGATTGAAATAGCCTTATGGCTTGACACGGCACGCAAGCCATGCAAATATTACATGCATCACATACACATAGGCCATACTATTTCACACAACATCCTGCAAAAACGAGTTAAACAAAATAGATTCTCTGACGCAGGTTCCAAAGCGGCGCCTCAAGTGGGTCCAGGGCAGCGCCCAGGCTGAGGGTTCAAGGCGGCGCCTCCGCAGTCAAGGGGTAGCGCCCCTGGCGGCGATCCTATCAAGCATGATCTCCTATCAAAGGAAAACGCACTGAAAATTGCCACGGATCAATCAGATTGACCCAATCGGATTCAATCTGATTGGCTTGGTCCCATATGGCTGCGATTCGTGAACCCTGATGGCGGTAACCCGACCGGTAAGGGCAACGTCGTACCATGAACGGACTCACCCAAATCAAGATTGATTCGGTTTGCACTTTCCTCAAACACTAAACCGATCGATCTCATCGACGGCTGCCTCCATTAATTCATCACATGAATCGGTTGAACATGTAATAGATCCGATCTACTATCCTCACATACCATATGTGCAACATCCAGATCACAAATCTACGCGAGATGGCTCTGATACCACTGTTGGGGAACGCGGTATGCTACACTAGCACAAATTAAAATTTCTACCGCAAACCAGAAAGGCTACTCGCAAGAAGGGGATCATAGATATATTACCACTAGACGCGCAGTTGCGGAATCCTTCGCACGTTGTTGTAGTGGATCGTTCTCGGCGTGGATCGTCCTCGCCGCAGATCATCCTTGCCACTGATCGTCCTCGCCGCGGATCATCCTCGCCACACCGCAGTAGCAGCAGCGTCACTACAGCAATCCACACGTCCGGGGATGCAACGCCGTGCGTCGGTGTGCAAGCACCGGGTCGCTCGGCAGGGGCAACGAGAGGAGGTGGCTAGGGTTTCTGGTGAAACACCTCTAAACAGCACGAAAGTGTATCCTGCGTCTAGCCTCCTCCCCTCCTTATATAGCCACAAGGTGAAACCCTAGGCAGTCAGGGCCCATCTACGCGCTAAGCCCACGAGGTCCATTAATTGCGGATTCAATCCGAATTAATGCGTCCCAGCCAATTAAGTGTGTGACCCTGTAGGTTCATGCGCATTTGGACATGGATTCAGAAAAACCCTTTTTCTAATCCAATAGTTGGTAGCGGCTCCTTGCAGAGCATGCCAACTCCCAAACGCATATGATTAAAGTACTAATGTAATAATCCCTTTGCCAAACTATATGAAGATCGAACTCAAGGCGAGAAGCATGTCATCCTTTGACAGTTCAATCCATCTCTCGTATCCGTGATATATTAATAAGTTGTGATTGACTTCTCAATCACGGCATGGCCATGCACTTCCTTAATCATATCATACGAGTGGCCTAGACATATATCTCCGTTACATTGGAGTGGCAAATTCCATCTTGACTGCTCACTTCCCTCTGCATGTTTCGTAGTATACATGAAAGCTACCTTTATAACTATCCGGTTAGGAAATAGTGTTTGGTAACCCAAAGGTAAACTATTACAAATGTAGGGAATATGACAATCTCAGATCTAAGGATCATACATCTACTATGTATGAGATACACTGATGACACATAAGAATGTAACATTCTCGCAGTGTCCCATTGTGGGTCTATCTAACACATGTTCTTCAACATGCGTCCACAATGTATTGATGATATCTCCATATCCCATGATCTATGAAACCTGATCATCGAACAATACATGTGCTGATCTATTCATCGTTGTCCTATACGATGATATCCGATCAGATATATTTATCCAATTATATCAATAAGTAAAGAGCTTCATAAACAAGTCACACAGTTGTTGATCAAAACAACGATATACATTCATTGGACCAATAATCATATTATTATTCATAAACATAGTCATGTTACAATCATCCATATGATTGCCTCAAGGGCATAACACTAACATTGGCCCAAGTGGGCCCCCCCTAAGGCCCAATTCGCCCCGAAAAGGCCCAAACTCCCGAAATCGGCCCGGAAACGCTATTAATTCTCATACCGTAAAGTTTTAATCTCCAATTTCACAATTTATATAGTCACGACATTCCGTAGTGTCACGGTTAGTACTTCAAAGGATAAACTTATAACCCCTGATCCGAAGGAATGGCACATTAGATAAGTCATATCAGCTAGATTAGGCGAAGCTAGAATAGAGTATGATATTATGCTACAAAAAAGTAAGGGCAAGGCGCAGTCTGAAGTACAAGATAACCTAGAAAGATTAAAATTCAAGCTGAGGGTAGCCGTTAGTCATCCCTTTAAAGTTAAATAGCCTAACACTCATGATGCAATGATTACACATCTGGTACATCGAGCGATCCAACCAAGCGATACTCTTGAAGGTGATCACTACCATTTTCCAAGAGGAACATTTTTATCTTGAGGGGGTGGCTACTTCCTAATAGAATTCAGGGAGTTGCACAACTTGTACTATCACAATGCCCTCGACGTGTATTTTTTGAGATGCTAGTCATTGTAGGTGTCTAATATATAAATCATAGTCTATATTCATGTAATACCTATAAATGTAATGTCTAACTTTTTCCTTATCTAGATACGAGATGATCAAACTAAGAAGAACCAAGGGGCCAGTGGGATTTCTCAACCCAAGAATGGTCTGCCAGACCGAAATCACAAGAGCAACAAAGGAGGTAGAGGAATACGTATATAACACTTTGATCAAACTACAAGACAAGGTGTTCATACTTTTACCATACAATTTTAAGTAAGTTTCTCACTGGCTAGTTAATTTACTCGTTGATTTCGTTATTTACTCTAATCTTAGGACTAATGAAAATGGCATCATACATGCATATGTAGATTTCACTGGATTCTCGTAGTAATTAATCCAAAAAAGAGCAGCATGTTGATCATGGACCCGCTGGACAAAGATGAAAAAGAGTACAAAGAGCTAATAAGTCTAATGAATAAGGCATTCAAAAGATATTGTAAAAAGAGCTCGAGAAACCGCCCATTCTAGAAATCCTTTTTAGTTCGTATTAAATTTTCGGTATGCACGCAAGCAATATTCTTATATCACATTTCGTAGTAAATAACTCCTTCCATGACATTTAGTTTATTCAATTTTTGAAGTGTCACAAGCAGCCGCGAGGCACAAATTTATGTGGGTACTTCGTGTGCCAATACCTGCACGAAATCTTAGGTTCTACAATAATAATACACACATTGATTTGCACCACACAATTTCTATATATATACTCTGAGATTTTTTTTTCTACTTATAGCGCATCAAGTTACCTGTGGGAGGACTGCTTCTTATTGAAATCCAATCCATTTAGGGACAGCTCGCCTACTTCACCATGAAGGAAGACATCCACAAAAAGGGCGAGTTTTATGACAAAAAACAACAATGATCAAGTTATCCATACTCATCTTACACGTCATTCGTCTCCAACCAACACCGAAGGCTCGTAGGCTTGTAGTTCAGAAAACTAGCTTAGGATATTATTATTTAAATTTTGTTTCATTACAAAGTGTAAATTGATGTTTCATTCGAGCTAATCTTATGCTACTTTGTGTATGCATCTGTTATAATGTGTATGATATATTTGTTCTTTGTGTATGCTGTTTCAAAGGGCATAGCTAACGCTTCCCGAGGCTAACTCGAAATGATGGTTTTTATTTTGTGGTCTAGAATTATTTGTGGTGGTTTTTGTTTAAAACCACCACTGATAATCCCATTATCAGTGGCGGTTTTATCCAAAAACTGCCACTGATGATATGACTATTTGTGGCGATTTGGCTAAAACCGCCACTAATAATATAAGTATCAGTGGCAGTTTTAGCCAAAAACTGCCACTCATAATAGGATTATCAGTGACGGTTTTAGCCAAAAACTGCCACTAATAGTATTATCTGTGGTAGTTTTAAAACCTCCACTGATAATCCCCTATTATTAGTGGCACTTAATTTGTGACAGTTTGAAAACCGCCATGATGTCAGTTAAAAACCGCCACTGATAATGATTTTTGTACTAGTGTCCATGGAAGGTTCTTGCAAATGGTCTCCACCATTGAGAAGTTCGGCGACCTCAAAGTGATGACGATTAGGAGGTGATCGGCTGCTTGAAGGCACACGAGGAATAAATTAGGAAATTTGACTGCAGTGAAGATGAGCACTAGCTATTAACTCATGCATGGTGGGCTGATCATTGAGGCACGATGTTGAGGGCTCTTCTTGTGGCTCTAATGGAGGCGGCGGATGAAGCCGCAAGAATCGAAACTTCGACAAGGCAAAAGTGAGATGCTATAATTATAATAATTATGGGTACTTCACTTCAGAAAGCAACAAATTGAAGAAGGAGAAGAAGGCACATGTGCATTTCATTCAGGCATATGCTAAAGATGAACCGGTATTACTGTGATGCTGAGTCAAGTTTGAAGAGGTGAGTCCAGGATGTTGAGGACTCCTAAGTCAAGTCCATAGTAGATGAGTTCGAAACATTGAGAAGATGTTTTCATCATCCTGAGTCGAGTCCATAGAGTAAGAGCTGGCATGTCAAGATTAGGAGAGAGAATGTAAGATATTAATGTTGACACGATAAAGTTTGTGTTTGCATGGCACTGTACACGTGAGAGTTGTGTATTTGTTAGTCTGCATGTGCAAATATATGTTGTTTGTTGGCATGCCACTAGAGTTCACTTTGTCAACCGGGTTGCTCGATTCCTTTGTAACGTGGCGTGTACTATGAATCGTGCATGTAGCATGACGTGTGAGTTTAGGATAGAGAAGGGCATCTGGGCTATGCTTTTCTAGGCGGCCGAAGCACGGCCTGTTGGCTCGATCCATAGCATGGTCCGGCACGAAGGTGGGCAATGCTAGGCCGGCACGGTATTGTTTATTGGGCCGTGTCGGGTTAGGAAACATGGCACGGTGGATGGCCCGGCCCGGTATGGCAGCGGCATGTCGGCCCAAAGGCACGCCCAGCACGGCGACGGCACGCCGACAGGGGTGTAAGAGAATGGGAGAACTAGAGAAGTGGAGGGGTAGCGTACGTGTACTTGGGAGTCGAGCCATGCCGCAGTCGAGCGCGCCGCCACCGAGCGCCACCGCCTCCCGCCTGCCGTGTGCCGCCGCACTGCCGAGCACAACACCACCGAGCACCCGCCTCGGGGCCGCCATGTGCCACGCCACACTTGCAGTCGACACCAGGGGAGAGGGAGGGAGGGAGGGGGTGGCCGACGGCCATTCACAAGGAGGGAGGAGTGACGGGGGAGAGGGAGGGAGGGGTGGCCAACGCTGGGGGCAAGCTGTGGTTGGGCTCCATGCGCCGGGACGGAGGGGGCCACCGGCGCCGAGGGAGAGGGAGAGAGGGGGTGGCTGGCGGCGGGGGCAGGCGACAACGGGGCCCCATTCGTGAGACTGCGGGAGGGGGGGCCGGGGGAGAGGGAGGGAGGGAGGGGGTGACCGGTGCCGGGGGGAGAGGGAGCTAGGGAGGGAGAGGGAGGAGGGGCAGGAGGGACAGGGGGCCGGCAGGAAGTCGCGGGGAGGGAGGTCCCTCAACACTCGACGGTGCGGGAATTGAGGCGCGCCGCGTGCAGTAAAAGTGAGAGGGAGCCTAGGCGCGTGCAGGACTACGGGTGTGGGAGAGGAAAAGGTGAGGGGGAAAGAGAGGGAAAAAGGGAGCGAGGGGGGGAGTGAGGGAAGGGGAATAAACAGAGGGGAGAGGTGAAAGGAAGGAAAACAAAGATTAAAGGGGGGAATACGTGAAAAGAAGAAGAAAAGGGGTAAGAGAAAGGAAAAAGGGAGAAAATAAATAAAATTGTGAAATTCAAGCAATTGTTAGGTAATCCTGACAGGGGAAGAGAGAAAAGAGCAAGCTGCTACCGGTACCGTTGGTTTTGAGTGGGAGGGCGCCGATGCAGAACAAGGTGAGGCAAGCTCTGTCTCTCCATCAGCTCGACAGGCACGCGGGGGAACAGGTGAGCCAGAAGGCTTGGTTTGACGTGGCTAGCATGCACGAGGATAGGGAGGGAGGGGTGAGCAGGAGCGGTGGCGCGTGGCTCTGGCGTTGGCGTCGGGGGGGAGAAGCCGGAGGTGGCTGCGGGTGTGACATGGGGATGGGCATGGGCAACTGCGGGTTGGGCAAGGTGGCCCACGGGGAGAACAAAAAAAGAGAGGTGGCTGAGAAGTGAAAAGCCAAATTGGGCCAAATGTGAGAATTGTCTTTTGGAATTTTGGGAGAATTTCTGAGATCACGAGAAGAGGGGATTTCCTGCACAAGATTTTGTGGAAAATTAGAAATTTTTGGGATGTCATAAATCTAGGCCAACAGGGTTCAAGCCCTACACTTATGCTGGTATCCATCGATTTTAATAGTACACACGTTTGCGTGTTTAATAGAAAATTGTATGTCCGTATGCTATGAGCGTGCACCCAATAACTTTCTAGTGTAAGGGATACACACGGTGTGAACATGGGTTTTGAGTGTGATATATGTCAAAGCGTGTGCGTCTGCTGTACTCTTAAAAAATATTGCATGACTGATGATTGCATCGTTACCTCTCTCCACGTCCTCCGGGAGACTTCCATCAGGGAATGCAACCAGGAGTAACTCCCATCTGGTCGAGTTGACCCTATGTCCTTAGCCGATCACAGCTTAGACTATCTCCAGCAATTTCCCTTCATTCTATTCCCTTCTCTATTCTCTTCCCCATATTCATTCCCTTTATTTTCTACCATCTTCAGCATCCCCTCAAGAGAATTTATGAAGAGATTGGAGAGAGAATCCCTTTCTATCCAGATTCGCTCTCCAAATCCCGTCTGAAGGGAATCACGAAGAAAATCCGTTGGAGCACTTGGGATCTGTTCGTGAAAGGATTGAAGGCTGAAGGGAAACTGTTGGAGATAGTCTTAGACTGGTGTGATATTAACACGGTTCATTTCTTCGATAGTCATTTGCAATCTACGGATTGGACGAGTTAGCTCGACACGAAAGGAGCCGTGTCCAAAGTTCATGTCTACCTTACGAGATTCATCTGGAGTTGTATCATCAGTTGGCGCAACAAAAAATACACCACTCATGTTTATGTCGAAAATGTTTGTCGCAAAGTAACTCCAATATAAACTAGCAGATAGGTAAATAAAATTCATGGTGAGATCAATTAATCAGATTGCGCAACCGGAATTGAACCTCTTATTGAACAGGTAATTCAGTGGGTAGTACATAAATTACAATTATTATCATACAGAAGGCAGGGTATTATTTTTCGTTGTTTTCAACATGCACACTTGCACAAGTAGCAAGTCCCTGCCCTTACTCCCCAATGCCTAGAAAGGAAGAAAGAGATGTTGCATCCCCATTACAGTCAGTTTGGTAAGCTTTGTCCACTGCAGGTCACCTGTATAACTACAAGGGATCAAGGCACATCATTCGTGGTGTCATGAAGTGAGTGTATCTTTTGTGTGTGTGTGTGTGTGTGTCTGTGTCTGTGGCAGGGATAAATAAGAATAGTTACCCCATTTTTTTTCACAGGCCAAATGGGCGGGTGGGGGGGAGGGGGGGTGCCGGGTGGTTCGCAGCAAGAACTTTCCTGCCTGAATGTGATACATGATGAAGCACCGGCGTGTGGAAGCTCGACGCGATGGATGAGGACCTGTACAGCTTCAGCTCTTTGAATGTGTTGGAGGTAATTACTGAAGAGTAAACGGGAGGCAGCATGAATAAAGGCTGAGGGCTTATGATGCCTCTCTCTCAGTACTTCCATCGCCAGAGGGTATTTGCTGTGAATCAGATTGGGGAATACGGTGTGACCATCCAGAGCCTCTATCAAGCAATCTTTCGGAATGCCCTGGTGACAGTGCCAACTGATAGTGCATAGTTGGCACATCACCCGTCGGTGAGGTTGCAGTTCCATACATAAGTGTTCCCATAGGATGGTCAAATTTGCAATTAGGACCAAACTTGCAGATGCCATAACGAGAATAAAAGGTGCAAACAGGCTCTCCCTGTTAGCAGTAAAAAGTGAGGTGCCATAACACGTGAGAAAGACGTAACTACATTTGCACAATATCTACTTACGGATAAACTTAAATGCTAAAATGTTATTGGATAGTATTCATAGGCATAGCCAGTGACCACGAAGTGACAAATAAAGTAAAGAGCCAGAAATCCAGTGACAACATATACTCGGTCATTCCAAGATAATCAGAAAATAACAGAATTGGCAAGTGTACCAGGAAAACCAGAATTCAAAGAAATTTCAACAAACTAGTACAATTCCGCTAGAAGGGAAATGCACCAAAGCAGTTCTTAAACAATGAACTTAAGACTCATTTAAGTCCTCCAATTTTTAACCCAAACCACTCCAGCTGACTTCTACTTATTTGTAGGATGATGGGATCAAATAAATTTGATTCTAAATCTCAGGGGTACTTAGATATTTTTCCTAATTAATAAATAATTACAGAGGGCTTGCTTTTTAATGCATGTCACTTCTGGCTAGTTTTTATCACCACTGGATCCTTGGTTAGCTTATAGGTCCATGTAATAGGCACATTGCTGCTAGGGCCTATGGAGGTTACTATATAAGAAAATAAAATTTGTTTTGAATCTCTATTTTCATTATTGCACCATGAACTCATTTTAGACCACAAGAAAGCAACCACTCTTGAGGTTAGGCAGCACCATTTCACATAATAACTTGTCCCCTGATAAACTTTCCCAAACACTTGGGTCCAACAGATGGTCATCTAAGATCAATTCTCAAGACCTTTTAAAGGGATATTCCTCAAAAGCATTTCATTTACCCTAAAAGCATGGGAAGCACGGCATAACACACAAGAAAATTTGCATGAAAAATCCTATAAATGGAGTATCTTTTCATAAATTTTGCTCAATGCATATCAATATTTGAAGAGAAAAAAAAACTTACCGGGCGTAGTGGCAGACCTAATTGACTCAATGCACAGTTTGGAGGAGGAAGCAGACGCTCCTTAGGGTGATGAAACTTGCAAACAGCACCAAACTTACAATCTCCAGTTTTCATATAGAATTGACATTCTGGTTGATCCGGTCTCTCAGGAAATACGTTCTCCCCTTGTACTGTATAAACTTCGACTGGAACAGAGCCTGCTTGGTATGACGGAAACATTCCATGATCACCCATACCAGTTGTTTCATTCTGACATGAGCCAGAGTAGTATTGAGTAGTTCCAGGTGTTCGTTGCTGGTCATCTGGAGATGATGAGCCCATTTGTGCCTAAGAAAGCGTAAAAAAATTACGGATAATCAATGGGCTCCACATGAGGAATAAAAAAATGACTTTGAGTAAGAACACAGATAAAATACAGGCAACCAAAAACAGTGTTGCACATGGTATGATTTACTTTTAATCATAATGTTCATGAGAACTGTTTGTGGAGTAACTGTCTAGGAATCGATATAAGTATTCACCAATCTTCAAGATTTTTGGTGGGAAATAGTTTGATAAATATTCCGCCACCGGCTACAAGTTTCTTATACAAACTGAACCCTTAGTCAAAACTTGTTACGAACAACACCTAAATACACCACCTGTACATCCATATAGGTATATAGACACTCACATAAGCATGAATTGGAAGGCAAGATCGAACAAACACCTAACACTGATAGAACTAAATTAGTTCCTATCAACAACCGCTGGAAAAGCAGCAAAATTCACAGGTGAAGTATTTATCTAACAAAAAAAAAATGTGAACACATGCAATTAGTTTCTGTTCTGATGAAAATACTTAAGGTGATCAGGTTATAGATCTGACGTTGTTTCTGCAAGAATTGCAGACAACTCAGTAACATTGCGACAAACTAATTCAAGTAGTTATAACCCCAAATGCAGGCCATTCTTCTTGAAATAATTATCATTTCTAGCAACAGAAACGGTATTGGATCAAATATATCAAGAATTGCAGATTTCTTATAGAGAGATTGATTTAAGTTTATGCCTCAAGGAATGAACATTACTTAGTTACTTGACAACTTACCCAACTCCCTCTCAGGAAATGAACATATACAGAATTCAAAGTGAAAGACAAGCTATAGAGCAAGAACAAGCATACATATAGATTGGTAATGGGTGGAATATTATAATGTGTCATCACAGACATGACAATCTATATTGAATAGAAGCAATGACGATTGCTGACCTATAGTGCTAGTAGATAACACCCATGGGTAGAGTAAATTTGTTAAGGGAAAAACTGTTGAATGGTGGGCACATGGTTGAAGAAGTTTCGCATGTGTGTTATGTAAGGAAGGATGAGAATGGGGCACAAGTAGTAAGTTACTAAACAGTGCATATTGGAGGGTCTGTTGGCAGAGGGAGAGGAACAGAAAATATACACAAGCAAACATATTAACTGGTTCCTAGGTAGAACAAACATTAAACTTCATTGTTTCTGATGCAGAAAGAGGTCAACTAGAACACAAGGATAGTAGGTCCCATGAAGAATAATGGCACCTGTGCTTTGCATAAGACAGTAAAACCCCATGTCTTCATGCTGCTATGAGAATAAGTATCAGCATAACATATAGAGGGAAAACATGTCATATAAATTAAGATAGACAACAACTGGGTACATGTTTTCCAATAAAAAGATGCTATTAAAGTACGAAAAGCAAGGGTAAGCGAACATACAGCATAAGGATTCCACCCTGGAACTTGAACAAAGCCCTGGGGAACAATCACTTGTGCATAGCCTGAATGACCAGGCCAACGAGGACTTGCAATAAATGATGCAGATCTTGACAAGGTCCAGTTTGTTACGGCCCCAGGATAAGTATGTTGACCAGGTGAGGTTGCAGACTGTCCAGGTGAATAAATAGAGCCACGTACAGCAACCATTGTATTAGAGGGCTGCGGATGATGAAACTTACATGTGCTTGCAAATTTGCACTGCCCTGTTCTTAAATAATAAGCGCATTCCTTCTCATTCTGCAGTAATAAATCGCAAGTAAATGAAAGCTAATCATGCAGACAAGCAAAGAAAGAGAGAACGATTATGGTTAAATAATAAGCAATCAAGTGACAACTAAAAAAATAAAATTACAGAATTTCAGAACAAACCGGACGTAGTGGGTAGCCTAGAATATTCAACTGTACATGGGTTGCAATTGCAGTCCTCTCTCTGGGGTGATGGAACTTGCATGTTGCTCCAAACTTGCATGTTCCAGTCTTCAGGTAGTACTGCAAAGGAATGGAGAATATGGAGAATTAAACAAAAAAGTTGATCTTTAATTCATAATAATGAAAGCACAATTTACATAGTAGTCTAAGTAAATAAAAAGATGGGGGGTATAATAAGTTTTAAAATTGAAGTTCATTTCTTGCTCAAAGGAACAAAAGGTTAGTAGAAAGATGTACTCAGAATAATGTTTTGGCAGCTAGATTAATTATGGAAGGAAAAAGTCCATACGACACCCCAAACTTTGCTCAAAAGTCCACCTAGCACGTCGAACTATGAAACCAGCCATTTGACCCTCCGAACTTTGCAATCCGGTTCAAATAACACGCTAACCCGTTTTCACATAATGGTACTGCCCACATGGCATGATGAGTGAGTGATTTTGCCACGTAGGATGACACGCTGAACAATTTTAGGTGAATAACAAGTTGGGGCTCACAGGAGTTTCTCTTCCAAATCGAAATAAGGAGAGGGAGAGCTGCAGGGGCCGACCACCGTAGAAGCATGATTGGGAGCTTTGGGGGTGAGAAGCGCGTATGGGCTGCATATAGGCCCCACCTGTCATTGACATAACTTGTCCAGCGTATCATCCTACGTAGCAAAACCACTCACTCATTCTACTACACGGGCAATTCCACTATGCGAAACCAGGTTAGGGTATTATTTGAACCAAATTGCAATGTTTGGGGGGTAAAATGTCTGGTTTCATAGCTCGGGGTGTTTGATGGACTTTTGACCAAAGTTCGAGGTGTAATATGGACTTCTTCCATTATGGACTAGGAATTCCTCATAAAGGAATTATGGATTAGGAAGCGCAGGTGTTAAAGCACCAGACAACATACAGAAGATCGACCCAATAAATTTTATACAGCTAAAGCTGAACCAAATTTGTATTGAGCTGTCAGACCGGGACAGGTGAACCAACAACAGGAAAAAAGTTCATCTTTTCAGTCGACACCAATTTTGCCAATTTGATTTTCCGAACTATTCCACAGGCACTGACATGGACATGGTTATAAAAAGCTTGAATAAAATATAAATAATTTTGTTATCTCTGATAGAGCATGTAAATTATTACATCAATTAGCAAAACATCAAAGTCAATTCTTCTGGATGCATCTATGGTCAAAGAAACAAGGATAACTCTTGCAATGGAACATGGTAGTTTGGCTCTGTGAACAGAAAAAATAGACTTAAAATGTTATTGTTCATATAGTTAATTCTTTCAGAAGCTATTCTGTTAACTGAAAAAAAAGAACACAAGCAAAATGTCTGCCTGCCTGTCACGAAACAATTGTTGAGGAACTTCATTGAAATGGAACATAGATAAAATCCAGACCTATATCAAACACCTCAATTCTGAACCAATCAATGATAAGTAATGTACAATTAATGTCAACATATAAAATATTTGGATTTTGGAAGTCCGCTAATGTTAATAATCAATCATACATCACATAGTAAAAAATCAAATGAACACAAAAGGATTTAGGGAGTCAATAAAAGATCGAATACCCACTTGACACTCAGGTTGACCAACTCTATAAGGATACTCTCTTTTCATCCTTGCAGCAGCAACAGCCTGATAATTCAATCAAAATAACTGAAGTCAAGACCAAAATGAGCATTAAGCAGAAAAGGAACAAAGAGACAAATCTCAACACTCTTTTAACATTGGAATCAAAGGTATAGAAAATTTATCATATAATTAAATATTGCTTTGTTAAGAATATTATCATGGACAAAGAAAAATATCACCTTTCTTTCTTTAGCAGGAAATCAGTAGGGAATGCCCTACCTAGTGTACTTCAGATAATAGATAGTACAAGTACAGAGCATATAAGTATGGCAGCTTAAATGCATTATGCAACAAATCAAAACTATATCATAGAAACTATATCATTAGATCATAGGTGTAAACACCGCCGGGAGGATGACCGGGCGGCATCGGCTTGCTTGGGGAAAGAGAGACCGGAGACTGGGAAGAGACGAAGGGGACTAGGACTTAAATTTATTTCATCTACATCATTGCTTCCTGCCAATAGATGACAAATGCTTAGCCTTATATAGCCGGCATAAGCAGATTGGAAACAAATAACTAATTCCATCTTTAAGAGATTGGAATATAATCAAATCATACCTTCCATCCTAAAGGGATTGATATCTAATCAAATCATAACCAATAATATCTCTTAACTAATGTGGTTGCTGCCCTTTCCTTGTGCGTCAATGCAGCTTGCCCACGTCAATGACATTACACCCCTCCCGTACATGCAGCTCGTCCTTGAGAGACGGTGGTGGCCATGGTTGCAACCCTTTGTAGCCCCACATCAATGAGATACTGCAATGATGTCGTCGTGTCGCGTTAGAACATAACATGTCGTTGAAGACTGTTGCCTCCACGAGCATGTGCAGCATCCTCAATGGCCGTCGCGGGGAACTTGTCTGGCTTCGAGGAAGTTGCGGTATGCACGACCAGCCCCATGAAGCGCGTGACAGCCCCTGCAGTTAGCACCACAATGGGTGCACTTCATGCCGCTTTAGATGTGCCAGGCTCTGCGGCATGTGTGGCAGCTGATATGGATAAACCCAATAGGGTCTATTTTCGGAAGAAAACTTGATTCCTGGCGCCAAGGATTGGGCTGAGGCGGTACCAGGAAGGGTGCGGTCCAAGGATTGGGCTGAGGCGGTACCAGGAAGGGTGCGGCTGGTTGGAAGGAAGGAAATTATCTTCTGTATCTCTTCTTATTAGTTTCCTTATTATCCTTATTAGTTTCCTTATCACTGCTTTCCATTCTTAGTAGTTACCATGTTTAGGAGCACGACATGAATAAAGAGTAAGGAGGAAGTCAGAAAACGCACGTTTTGGTGCACCAAATTCCAGTCTCAGGCGTTGCCGACGATAAACGGCCGGTGGCTCCGTTCAGCCATTACCATAGGTCGCCGGCGCGCCAGCACGGCGAGCCACCATTCCTCGCGATCGTCTTCGACCTGGAACGCGAGCATTCACACGAGAGAATCCGTATCAATTGGTATCAGAGCCGATCGGTCCTGTGGCCATGGCAAACCCGGAGGAGAGATTGGAGGCGTTGGAGGCGACGGTACAAGGGATCCAGACCTCCATGGCGGAGCTAGGGAAATCGGTGGCCGACTTCATCAAGGCGGCTGGGAAACAGCCCCAACCGCAGGAGGGGTTGGATGGAACATCAAGGTCAGGCGTAGGGGTGGAGAATCACCCGCGGCCCGCCAGAACAAGGCGCGCAGGAGCTAGGGAGGAGGATGAGGGCAGTGAGCAGGGCGGCCGGCGTTGGGCGGCGCATGCTCCCCGGTATGAGCTACCTCTGTTTGACGGAACAGAGGATCCTCTGTTATGGCTGCGGCAATGTGAGCGATTTGGACGCTTGCATGGGGTGCCGGAAGGCGAGTGGGTGGAGATGGCAGGGATGCATTTGCGCGGAGAGGCCCAGGAGATGTTGGACAACTGGGAGCAGGAAGGAGAACACATTGCATGGGAGGAGTTCCAGTCGACCTTCTTGCAGAGGTTCACAAGGCATTCAACTGCCGGACCCCTGGGAGATTTGTCCAATTGGAAACAAGGTGTCTGTCGGGTGGAGGAGTTCGCCAGGGAGTTTCAACGACTTCTTGCGCGCGCGCCAAGGATGTCCAAGGGAGACCAAGTTGAATTATTCACAGCCGGATTATCCCCGACGCTGGCTGCGGATGTGCGCCGGGATCAGCCACGGGATCTGGCTGACGCCATGGGCTTGGCAAGGGAGGCGGAGAGAAGGGAGGACATCTGGATTGCCAAGGCTACCCAAGCGGTGTCACGTACTCGGCCAGGATTCGGCCGCAGCATTCCAGACGGCGCTGGGGTCCGTGGGACGAGTGGTTTCAGCGCCGCCGGGATCGGGGTTCGCGACCCGGCCACGTAGCGCTACCCGCAGCGACACCAAATGACCAGGCGGAGGAGGGGCGGCGACATCATCACACCAGGCTTCGGCAGTGGCCTCATCAGCACCAGCGCCACCATTTAAGCGATGGCTCAGTCCAGAAGAGATGGCGGAAAGGCGAGAGAAGGGATTATGCTATAACTGTGATGAGGTTTATTCCAGGGGGCACCGCTGTAAAGACTCTTCCATCTGGAGGTAGTCAGTGAAGATGAGGGGGAATGTGAGGATTCGGAGGAGGAACCGGCTTTATCAGCCCTCGCCATGCGTGGACCAAAGCTTGGCAATACCATGCAAGTGCATCTTGAGCTGGGAGGATAGCGGCTGGTGGGCTTAGTCGATAGCGGCAGTACTCACAACTTTATTAGCAGCCATGCAGCGTCCAAGGTGGAGGTGGCACAATCGCCAATTCCAAGGCAGCAAGTCCGCATAGCCAATGGAGCTTGCCTGCCTTGCTTGGGAAGGATTCTAAGTGCCATTCAAGATATCTGGGTATTCCTTTGCCGCACCTTTCATGGTGATTCCTCTAGAGGGCTTTGAGGTAGTCTTGGGTGTTCAATGGCTGAAGGAGTTAGGAGACATAAGTTGGAATTTTGATTCCCTTCAGATGACCTTTTACTTGGAGGGGCAGAAGCTGCAACTGCAGGGAGAAAGGCACAAAAGAGTGGAACGGCAGGTGTGCGAGATGGGGCAAGAGGAAGATGGTCGATTCAGGACATCTTATATGAATTTGAGGACTTATTTAAGGAACCACAAGGGTTACCCCCCTCCCGCCATTGTGATCATCGGATTTGCTTGAAGGAGGGTTCCGATCCGGTTGTTGTCCGACCATATCGCTATCCTCATCGCCAAAAGGATGAAATTGAAAAACAATGTGCGCATGTTGACTCAGGGCATTATCGTGCCTAGCCAGGTCTCCATTCTCTTCACTGTCTTTGCTTGTGCGCCAGGAGGATGGTTCCTGGAGGTTTTGCGTGGATTACCGGGAGCTTAATGCAAGAACCATCAAGGATAAATTCCCAATCCCTGTGGTGGAGTTGTTGTTGGATGAATTACATGGGGCCAGACACTTCACTAAATTGGATTTACGTTCGGGATACCACCAAGTCCGTATGTGTGAAGAGGACATTGAAAAGACAGCTTTCCGTACACACCAGGGTCACTTCGAGTCATTGGTGATGGCATTTGGGTTGTGCAATGCTCCTTCAACCTTTCAAGCTCTCATGAATGAGGTATTAGCCCAGTTCCTTCGCAAGTTTGTATTGGTCTTCTTCGATGATATTCTTGTATACAGTTCCACTTGGGCAGACCATCTTCAGCATGTCCAATTGGTTTTCACCCAACTTCGCCACCATCAGCTATATTTGAAGAGATCCAAGTGTGCGTTTGCTCAGGGCATGGTGGGGTACCTCGGGCACGTCATTTCAGCAGATGGGGTGGCAGCAAACCCTAATAAGGTACAAGACATTGACCGTTGGCCCATTCCTGCATCTGCTGCAGATGTACGCAGCTTCTTGGGGTTGGCGGGATACTATAGGAGATTCATCCATCACTATGCCTCAATTGCGGAACCCCTCACTAATCTTCTCCGCCGTTGGGATTTCCAATGGTCTGCCGAGGCTGAGCAAGCATTCCAGCGACTAAAGAGTGCGCTGCAATCTGCTCCTGTATTGCAATTGCCCAATTTTTCCATTACCTTTGTTGTGGAATGTGATGCTTCCAGCAGAGCGGTCTTACAGCAAGAAGGGCATCCGGTGGCTTATTATAGTCGGAAATTGGCAGACAGACATATGAAGCTTGCGGCTTATGAGCGGGAACTCATTGGATTGTCCAAAGCCATTAGACACTGGCGGCCTTACTTGTGGGGGCAATCTTTTGTGGTGAGGACAGATCATGCAAGTTTAAAGTACCTCCTTGAGCAGGCTTTGGTCACTCCTCCCCAACAACATTGGTTAAGCAAGCTAATGGGATTTGATTTTTCGGTTGAGTACAAACCAGGCCGAGCAAATATAGTGGCTGATGCATTATCCCGTCTCCATGACCCTCCGAGCAGCTGTTCGGCCATCTCAGCTCCGGTGGGCTTGGTCCGGGATACTTGGGAGGCAGCTCTGCGGGCGGATCCGGACATACAGCAGCGTTGTGGGCGATTCTGATCGACAGCAGCGGACAAGTGCTATTGGGCGGCCAGAACAGGACACTTCATCCTTCTCGGAAGAATCAGTCACTCAGGAGGCAAGCAAAGGACCCTGGACAGTGAGAGATGGACTTCTTTATTACAAAGCCAAGCTCTATATTCCGGCAACATCACCATTGCGCTCAGAGGTGGTAGCTGCTTACCACGACGTGACACATGAAGGTATCTATAAAACCTTCCATCGAATTAAACAGAGTTACTTTTGGCCAGGGATGCGCCATTCAGTGGAAGATTATGTTCGCCAGTGCTCGGTTTGTCAGCAACATAAGTCTAGCACCTTGGCCCCTGCCGGCCTGTTGCAGCCCTTACCAGTGCCTCAGCATGTTTGGGCTGATTTGTCCATGGACTTTGTGGTGGCCCTTCCTAAATCTCAGGGTAAAACGGCTCTCTTGGTGGTGGTCGACCGTTTATCTAAATATGGCCACTTTATTGCTATTAAGCGTCCAGCTACAACAGCAGCAGTAGCCGATGTGTTCTTTGATCAGATTGTACGGCTACACGGCATGCCTGAGTCTATTGTTTCGGATAGAGATCCGGTTTTCACCAAAGACCTTCCGCGTGACCTCTTCCGGAGATGTGGTACGCGACTTCTTATTTCCTCTTCCTACCACCCCCAGACTGATGGTCAGACGGAAGTAGTCAACCGCACTGTTGAGATGTATCTGCGTTGCCTGGCGACTGAAAGGCCTTCCTCCTGGGTACATTGGTTGCCTTGGGCGGAATTTTGTTACAATTCCTCCTATCATTCTGCGCTCCGGATGACCCCGTTTGAATTGGTGTATGGCCGGCCACCTCCATCCTTGGTACCATACAGTCAGGGAGCAACTTTGGTGGATGCGGTCGATTGCCAATTGGTCGACCGTGATGATCTATTGAATCGCGCTCGCCATCATTTGTTGGCCGCGCAGAATAGAATGAAGCAGAGATATGACCTTCATCATCGGGAAGTCTCATTTACTGTGGGAGATTGGGTTTGGTTGAAGTTACAAAGTCACCGCCAATTATTAATGAGGACAGATCAATACCATAAGTTGGCTCCTAAATATTTTGGACCATATAAGGTGATTGGTCGAATTGGGGAAGTGGCTTATCGTTTGGAGCTTCCGATCACAGCTAAGCTCCATAATGTTTTCCATGTCTCCATGTTGAAGCCGTTCAAGGGGACACCTCCGGCCGACACTCCTGCATTGCCAGACGACATTTCTCATCCTTCGGCCGACTCGGCTCATCCAGCTCCCTACCAGATTTTGGCCCAACGTTTCATTAAGGGGCACCGCCAATTTTTGGTTCACTGGTCCGGCCAAGAGAGGGAAGCAGCCACATGGGAAGATGCTTTGGAATTGCGCAGAACATACCCTGATTTCAAGCTTGAGGGCAAGCTTGATTTGGAGGGGGGGAGTATTGATATAGATAAACCCAATAGGGTCTATTTTCGGAAGAAAACTTGATTCCTGGCGCCAAGGATTGGGCTGAGGCGGTACCAGGAAGGGTGCGGCTGGTTGGAAGGAAGGAAATTATCTTCTGTATCTCTTCTTATTAGTTTCCTTATTATCCTTATTAGTTTCCTTATCACTGCTTTCCATTCTTAGTAGTTACCATGTTTAGGAGCATGACATGAATAAAGATAGGAGGAAGTCAGAAAACGCACGTTTTGGTGCACCAAATTCCAGTCTCAGGCGTTGCCGACGATAAACGGCCGGTGGCTCCGTTCAGCCATTACCATAGGTCGCCGGCGCGCCAGCACGGCGAGCCACCATTCCTCGCGATCGGGTCTTCGACCTGGAACGCGAGCATTCACACGAGAGAATCCGTATCAGCAGCGCTGCAGCAAAGCTCGGCAGGACCATAGTTGCTGCGATAGGTTCCAGCCATGTTGATGCTGAGGTTGGCAGCAGCAAGACAAATAGTGTCATCGGCCTAGGAGCCAACTCCGGCAGTGCTGCACCAGTGGGCGCAACAGTATGTACCTTCTCCAAGTGCGCAAGTGTCATGCCGGTTGCAGCTACACTAGTTGCCAACTTGTCGAAGTCTGCTTCGATGATGTCAAGCTTATCATGCTTCGTGAGGATGATGTCAAGATTTTTTCGCAAAGAGGGATAACTCGGCAGCAGAAGCCATGGTGAGTGACACTGATACCAAAAAGTCAGGATCCTTAGATCATAGGGGTAAACACCGCCGGAAGGATGACCGGGCGGGTTGGCTTGCTTGGGGAGGGAGACTAGAGACTGAGAGGAGACAAAGGGGACTGGGACTTAGATTATTTCATCTTCTTCATTGCCTCCTGCCAATAGATGAAAAGATTGGAAACAAATAACTAATTCCATCTTTAAGAGATCGGAATCCAATCAAATCATACCTTCCTATCCTTAAGGGACTGATATCTAATCAAATCATAACTAATAATATCTCTTAACTAATCTGGCTGCTGCCCTTTCCTTGTGTGCCAATGCAGCTCGCCCACGTACAGGACATAGAAGTGCTCTTTTGATCAACAAGTCTAATGCACAGAGTGAGCTAGTTAAATGAGTCTACAAATGACCATCAAACAGCTGAATAACTAGTTAAATCAATGACAAAAGAATTCGAATTCATAAACAAAAATAATCTAACGAGGAAGCTGCAACAAACAACTGGCTCACCAGTTGAACTTTAGAACCATTTTTCGACTTTCTACATCTTGCCATGCAAAAATATCTTGCAATTTTCAGATCAACATCATGATGGAAAATGATGTAGATTCTACAGAACTAATCAATGACTGATCAAACTAGGTGGTAGCTTTTTAACTTGTTTCCTGTACTACATGGAATGGCAGATCATGACCTCAAAGTTCATCAAGTAAGAAAAAGAAGGATCGAAAAAAGAGAGAGAAAATAAAAACAGGTTTTTTCAGATTTATACAGAGTAAAATATCAGTCGGACTTCCAGTTTCCAATTCTCATACTTTATTTTATTGAAATCAACATAGATATATATATAGTTTCCAGTATGTCAAAAAAATAACAAACTTCTGTTGAAACAACTATTCGATAGCAATACATCCAAAGTTCCCTGTTACAAGCAATTATGAGGAAGAAAAAATTAACTCCTGCTTCAGATGAAGACAATGGCATTTAATCAGATGTCTGAATCAACCAATCATGCTTTACAACTGCTCAACAGATGCTATGCATAGATGGTTTGTCTGGCCTGCTTTGGTATTCTTCAATAAGCTACCTTGAGGGTTTCTAGCCCCAGAAAGATCACCAGTAGGCTTTGGAGCAAAACATATACTGTTTACTCCATGACATTCTTAAAACCTTCTCGTATAGCTAATAATATAACTAATAAACCTTAAGGGTTTCTCGTGAACTTGAAGGAACCCCAAAAGGCTCTTCTTGAATACCTTATCCACAACAAGTGTATAAAATTCCACGAGAACTCCTTTCAGAAGGATAGAATGTGAAGGATACATACAAAAAATGCCAAAGGGCTAGAGAAGGACATTGAAAGTAATGATACCACAAAAACTGAGAAGATAGATTTTCAAAGTCTCCTGTATGATAATGTAATGACAACAAATTTCAAATGATGAACAAGTAAGGTTACAACTTACCAGCTTCCGGTTTGGGGGGTGATTGAATTTGCAGGTCATCCCAAACCTACAAAGTCCAGTCCTCATATAATAACTGCAGTCTGGCTCTCCTATACGCTCAGGGTAGGGCCCAGGTTCCACAGACTCTCCTCCTAAAGTCATTTGCCACATTGCCTCTGCAATATCATGAGAAACAATACCATCAATCACTTTACATAATCACAATGAAACTAAGACAGCAGTCATGCTAGGATATTATATTAGAGACAACAAGCAATGTCTAATTTATTCTCTGTAACTCAGAATCTAATATCATGCCTGACGTTTGATCATCCACTAATTCAAATTGAAACCAAGTTGTTTAGAAGAACTTCATGCTGAAAAGAATAGCACCATACAGTAGAAGCAAACAAAGCAACTCAGCATCCATACTTTCTGTAATTAAGCTTGGTGTGATGACATCCATTTCTAAAAATAATTAGAAGTTCACATTATTTCAGCAATTTTGTACAGAATCCCCTTCCAACAGTCAAGTTAGAATGGCACTGAGAACTTCTTTGAACATATCAATGCCAAAAGACATGCTGGTTTTAAATTCTCGTAGAAAAGGATGTTATACCAGCAGATCAGGTGTATGTGCGACGGAGGCCTTAGTCGAGCGCAAACCGTCTCCTAGTCGTACTCCAAGTCCTAGTTCCTTGTTTAAGAGTCCTAGTATAATTAGTCGTAAGAGATTGCAGGAAGTTACCTAATTCTAGAATCCGTATTGGATTCTGTTCAGGATATTGTGTACTATAAATAATGAAGGAAACAAAGAGAAAAGGCACGCAAGTTCTGGTGCCACAAAAATCTAGTCTCAAGGCGCTGCCGTCGATAACCGGCCGGTAGCGTCGTACCGCTTTATCTTGAGTGTTCGTTTCAAGACGTCGACCTCTCAGTCGAGTCGTCGTCCCGTTACGCGGGCGTTCGAACGCGAGCGTAACAATTTGGTATCAGAGCCGGCCGGTCTTTCGGCCCAGATTTCAATCATCGCCCGCATCGCGCGATTGGAGGCTTCCATGACTTCCGGTGAAGACCGCATCAACCTACTGGAGTCTTCGGTGGAGGAGTTCAAATCCCAGGTGTCAGATCTAAAGTCACAAGTAAATGGGCTGCAGGGCGCTATGGAGGAGCTTCTCAGGCTCACGCGTAGCAAGGGAACAGCGAACAGCAGCGGAGGGAACCACGGTGATGATGAACGGCTAGGCGCAAAAGGAAAGGGCCCTGAGATACCGGTGGGGTCTCCAACTTCAGTTCAACATGCGCACGTCGCTGCGTTTAACCAGGGACGCTGACCAGCAGGATACGGTGGCAATTACAACTTCCGTGGACGGTACGAGGAAGACACAGGCGATCAGCGATGGGTGCCACGCGCGCCGAGATTCGACCTGCAGGAGTATGACGGCACGACAGACCCCCTTCCCTGGCTGCGCCACTGTGAGCGGTTTGGCCGGACTCACGGAATTCCGGAACAAAGCTTCGTAGACATGGCCGCCTTGCATTTGCGTGGTGAAGCACAAGAGGTACTGGATAATTGGCAGATGGAGGAAGGCTGGATTGCTTGGACCGATTTTTATGAAACATTTGTGAAGCGCTTCACACGCCACTCAAGCGCAGGTCCTCTGGGAGATCTAGTAAATTTGAAACAGGGCGATCTTCGAGTCGATGACTATGCCCGAGAATTTCAGAGGCTTCTAGCACGTGTTCCCAGGATGCTAAAACAGGATCAGATAGAGACTTTCACCGCAGGATTGTCAGTCACCTTGGCTGCCGACGTACGTCGTGATCGACCTCGAGACTTGGCTGATGCTATCTGCCTGGCTCGAGATGCAGAAGTACGTGAAGATGCGTGGATAGCAAGGGCGGCGCAAGGGGTCCCACATCAGGGGCGGCCGCGGCCAGCGTTTAGTCGAGGACTACCGGGCATGACCTATGGGGCGCTAGCACCAGCCGCAAGTTCAACGGTGCTCCCAGGTGGCCGATCAAGAAGACTGAGCCCCCGGCCAAGGCAGACAAAGACTCAAGAACTAGCGGTAACAAGATGGCGGGAGGGGCAGCTCCGGCGGCATCGACAGGGTCTACAGCTTCATTCCCTTTCCGCCTTCAGCTAACGAATTGTAACACCCCAAAATTTTGCTTTTATTGAATTCATGTGTGACTTGGCACTTTGGTGAATTTTTGGAATTTTCTGGAATTTATTTGGATTTATTTGGAATTTATTTGAATTTATTCCATTTTGAAATAATTAAAGAATTTAATTTTGCAAATAAAATTTTGTTGGAAATATTTTATTTGAGTCCAAAATGATCCAAAGTATTTTCCAGAATTTTTCTGGAATTTTTCTGAGTCATTTGCTATTTTTAATGAATTAAATGAATTACTGGGAATTATTTTAAATATTAAATCATTTGGAAAAAGCGAGTGGGTTTGTATCTTGTTCATCCGATCGAAGCCCGAAGTCGGACTCGAGTTCGAGTCCGACCGAACCCGACCCGCGCCGATTGACTCAACCGAACCCGTTCAACCCCAATCGATCCCAACCGTTGGATCCGGATCCAACGGCCAGATCATTTCGCTGCGTGATAACGGCGCCGAGCCATCCTCGCGTCGATCGCGCTTAATGGACGGGCCGCGATTTCGTCTCCGCCGGATCCGGCCGGAGTTCTCCGCCGCCATCAAGTGTCAACCTCGGTTCGCGCTCTACACGAGCCGAGGCCCTTTAAATACGCCGCCACCGCCATCGGAAGCGCACAACCAGACGCACCGAGCCCCTTCTCACCTCGCTGAGCCGCCGCCGTCGTCCGCAATTGCTCGCCGGAGTAGGAAGTCTTCCGCCGCGTTTTTCGTTGATCTCCGCCGCCTCGCCGTTCTCCGACGCCACCAAGCCTGTGAATCGAGGTCGCCAGTGTCGCGCCGCGCTGGGAGTGCCGGCCTTCACCGGAGTTGCAGGAAACGCCCGCCGCGGGAGGTCGTCGTCTTCGTCTCCGGTCAAGCCAACGCCGCGCGCCACCATCGACCCTCGCGAACTTCGGGCGGCCGTCCGATCAAGATCTGACCGTCACGGTGAGATCACGTTTAGATCCTCGGATCTAATCCCAGCCGTTGGATCTAGATCCAACGGTCCAGATTGGCCACGTTCACCCCAGAACGTGCGTCACCCGATCCAATCTGGGCCGTTGATTTTCGAATCAACGGCCGAGATTGTGCCACGCGTCGGGAAGCTTGACCGCCGCGGTCAGCGCACCCGCGCGTGAGACGCTGACACGGTGGGGGCCCGCTTGTCGATGGCGCCCCAAAGATGTCTTGGCGACGCCAAGAATGACGTCATCTGTAGGCCCCACCTGTCAGCGACCGTGAGCCATGAACCGAGTCCACGGTGGACCGAGCCAAACTGTGGACCACGTCCATGGACCGGCTGACGTCAGCCGCCCGATCAGAGGCTGCCACGTGTCTAGGCTGACGCAATAATTAATTTCCGAAAAAGAAAATGATTTATTAATTCGAGATAATGATTTCAGATTTTGTTTCAAACTTCAAACGCTTATAACTTTTGCGTTTCAACTCCGATTTGAGTGGTTCAAATTTCTAAATTTGTATAAAATTCAGATCTACTCAAATATGAATTTTATTTAATTTTTGGACTAAAGTTTTTCTCTGTGATATTATTTAATTGATTATTTAAACTTTAATAAATCGTAACTTTTGCATTTTAACTCCGATTTGAACGATTCCAGTTCCTAAAAATCCAGAAAATTATGTTCTCTCTGTTTATGGATTTTATTTGGAGTTTTGGGATGTTTTTGCCTATTGTTTATTTGCGTATTTGCTATTTGCACGCTTTACGAGTAGACGTTGAAGTGCCGGAAGGATTCGAAGGAGAAGTATTGACTCAGGATCCAACTCAAGACCAAGAGCAAGTACTTTTTGAAGGCAAGTTGTGCTTTGACCATGTTGATCCTATTTCGAAATCTATTTTGATTTAAACTATTGCATGCTAGTTCAATTAAGAAAATACTTGGTTTAAACATGGGGGTAGATAAGTACCAATTTGTCGTATGACACCTTGATTATTTAAGTATGTGCCATGACCCTTGTCACCCTAGTTGTGGTTTACTAGTTGGACATTATTAATTTGCCAACATGGGTTTTAGACCGTTGTAGTATCTTGCTTAGACACACTTTCGTGCTCATAACATGATTTTGACAATCAAATGTTAATATTGACTTAATGATATATTGAACTGTTTTGGAAAAGTATCATGTGATGTTGATGGCACGTGGTGCATGGTAATCAAGCGGGTTTGATAAACGATTTCGGCCAGGGGCATGTGGCAAGAGTAATCAAAGTGGGCCGATTGTGGCGTTAGGAGTGTTGATTTGGTTCTTGGGTAGTCTTGCCCTGGTCACTCTAAGGACTTAACCTTGCAAGCCTTTGAACTGGTCATACTTGCAACCACATGGTCGAATGGGACGGCCCTAGTTGACTAAGTCGCTAAGGACTCACTTGTGGAGCCTCAGGTGTCAATTACACCGCTTGTGTGATTGTGCGGGGAGCGTGTCGTGGTGTGGCCGATACCCATCTAACGGTGTGTTGGTCCCATACTTCGCCTTGGCTAAGGGAAGGGATGGTGTAGAGCACGAACCTGAGAGGACCACCTGTGTTGTTTGAGGCTTCCGAAAGGCTTTATTACTGAACTCGCCTTTGTGGTGTTTGACTGTATCTTGTGGGTAAAGTGCATAACCTCTGCAGAGTGTAGAATCTATTTAAATAGCCGAGTCCACTGTGATCGACAATGCTCTGAATTACAGTCAAGGGTTAGATTTTCTCAAAAATAACTTTGGTTTGAAAAGGTGGGTTGGTTTAATAATGAAGATGATGGAAATGTGGTTTAGGATGGGGAAAAAGTTTATTAAACTTCTTGAAAAGTTATTTATGCTTTACTTATTTCTACTGCTTTCGAATCTACATATATTACTTTTCGAATGCTATTTACTGCAAATATACCTTGAGCTATTCCTTTGTACTAAGCCATGCATATAGTATATTAGCTTGCATTCTGTGCATGACTTGCTGAGTACCAAGTACTCACCCTTGCCTCAACACAATATCAGTTGAAGAGGAGATTACGCCAGCTTTGGAGGAGGAACTCCAAGAGGATCCGTCTACTTAGGAAAGCGAGCCCAGTCAGTTGCCTGTGGTATACTGGATGGCGCCACGAAGTTATTTGATTTTCCGCTGCTATTATTATTTTTCTCTGAATAAGTTTCGCCTTGCGAGGCATATATTTGTAACTTGACCATAAGGTCGAGTAACCGGTTTGATTATTTTAATAAAGTACTTTTATGGTATCGATTGGTATGATTGTGATATTTACCGATGTTAAGGCGTATGTGCACTAGCGGCGTTCTGGACTAGTCTTTGAATACGCAGAGGGTCCGGATTTGCAAATTCGGGGTCCCGACAGAGGTGGTATCAGAGCCATACTTGACTGTAGGCTCAACCCTAGCTAGAATGGTCGTAGTGAGGATAAAACCTATTTTCTAAAAGCTAAAAATTTGTGAAGACAAAAAAATGACATCTCGACTTATCCCCTTCTCTCTTTTCTTGTCTCTTGCTGAAATTTTTCCTTACCTTGTCACAATTTAAAAATTCCGAGTTCTTACGTAAAGCACTCTTGTGACAGATGGAGGAAGAGTTCAACTACGTTGATCTAGGAGTTGGTCACGCTGCGGAACTTTGGCACATGCTACAAACTCTCGGAGATTTTGAGAAGCCCCAATACCAAGTGGAAGTGATCAGACAAGCGGGATTGATCAAGGCTTGTGACGTGAAGATTGAGGTACCTGCTAGGAAAAAGGGCCCAGGCAATCGCCCGATACACTGCACCGCCAGGAGATCTACAATGCAGATGGGTATCCAAGAGGTATCACGACGAGCAATGCGACACATTACCCGTATCTACGCCAGAGAGTTGGAGAGCACGGTGTTCCGTTACCATCCGCGCAGCGATAACCTTCTTGACCCGAAGGCAATTCAGGATGAGGATGCCACGGTTACACAGTTGGCACGATTTGTCGTCGCCCAGGAGGATGTACTAGATAATACAAGCAAGGAGCTACAGAAGGCCCGCAAGGAGGTCACGACAGAGAAGAACAGATGGCGGGAAGCTCAAGAGTATGTGGCACACCTTCTGCGAAGGATTGACGAGTTGGAGATGACTTTGTACGGACGCACCCAGAGCCAAGATTTGAGCTACACGAGCGGATCCAGAGGAGTCGATCTCGATGAGGACACCGCTTCTTCGACTACCATAGAGGACACAGCTTCTTTGGACATGGCGATCGTTTCGCGCCTATGCCACAAAGACCTGCACCGTGCCGGTAGGGAGGTTTTCTCGATGAGTGAGCATAGGTTCTATAGTGAGACTCCTACGCCGAGTCGCGTCATAGAAGAAAGAGTCACCCTTTAGGCGTTAGACTCAGTGTTAGTTCGATTTGGATTTTCATTGCTTCTTTGAGTGTGCGTTATGTGTTGCAAGGCCCTTAGGCATTGTAAGCGACCATACCAAGTTATTAATAATAAAGTTGGACCTTAAGGTTACACCTTTCGCCCGCATAAGTTCCATATTACTTGTCTATTCTCGCTTCCCTCTCATCTCTAAACCTAGAGCAAATCAACAGATGGTGAACACCGTGGAAACTTTGGAGGCAATGGAAGTGGTTCTCGCCTACGTAAAACCCCAATGATGGAGCACCAAAGACCGCCGATTGATATGCAGAATTTTGGAGCATTTCTTGTCGCTCAGACTCGATTGATGCATGCAATGATGCAACAAATGCAACACGTCCTTTGCTCAGGCCACTTTGCTAATCAAGTTAACCATGGACAACGCCGTAATACAAGACTATCAGAGTTCATGAGAACTCACCCACCCACTTTCTCTGGGAATGCCAATCCATTAGAGGCCGATGATTGGTTAAGATCAATCGAGAGGAAGCTACACATAGCTCAATGCATAGGAAATGAGAAGATACTCTACGCTTCTCACCAGCTGGAAGGAACAGCCGCCGGATGGTGGGAGAACTTCTGTGCCACGCAAGAGAACCCTCAAGATATCACTTGGGAAGAGTTCACAGCTGCATTCCGACAGTATCACGTGCCTGAAGGAATCATGGACCTTAAGAAGGTGGAATTTCAAGCCACCGCAGTTAGAGAGGGACAGTTGATGGTAAACAGTACCAAGGCAATCAGCATAGATGATGTCTCAGTAGTGAATGAGTACCCCGATGTTTTTCCCGAAGATCTACCTGGTATGCCGCCAGACAGGGACATAGAGTTTGTGATAGAGCTTGTACCTGGTACAGCACCGATAGCAAAGAGACCCTATCGGATGTCCACCGAGGAGTTGGTAGAGATGAAGAAACAGCTAGAGGAGTTGATGGAGAAAGGATTTATCGCACCAAGTTAGTCGCCGTGGGAGCACCGCTTTGTTTGTCAAAAGAAGGGCGGGAGTTTCGGGATGTGCATCGACTATCGTGCACTCAATGAAGTCACCGTGAAGAATAAGTATCCTGTACCGGGATTGATGATTTGTTTGATCAACTAAGAGGAGCCGGAGTTTTCTCCAAGATTGATCTCGAGATCGGGATACCATCGATTGAAGATCCGATCGAGAGGATATTCAAGATCGCATTCTCGTCAAGATATGGACATTACGAGTTTCTGATTATGTCTTTTGGGTGACAAATGCGCCACTTATTTCATGAATATGATGAATAAGGTGTTCATGGAATATTTGGACAAGTTTGTAAATGCGTGTTCATAGACGATATCCTAATCTACTCCAAGACAGGAGGATGAACATGCCGAACACTTGAGGCGAGTTTTGGAAAAGCCGAGGAGCAGCAACTTTTCGCCAAGTTCTGCAAGTGTGATTTTTGGAGGGACAAGGTGGAGTTCCTTGGACATGTAATGACCGCATGAAGCAGTCGCCGTAGATCCAAGCAAAGTAGAAGGCGTGTTACATTGGGAGCACCAAGACTGTGACCCAGTTCGAGTTTCCTTGGAATGGCAGGATACTACCGCCGTTTCATCGAAGGCTTCTCGACAATTGCGAAACCTCTTACGCAATTCTTTGAAGAAGGAAAAGAAGTTTGCATGGGCGCGAGAATGTGAGAAAGGATTTCAGAGTGAAGGAGCGATTGACATCGGCCGGTGTTAGTTCTACCAGGATGTTGCTCAAAGCTTTGACATTTATTGTGACGCATCGCGCCAAGGACTTGGATGTGTCTTGTCTGAAGAATGGAAAGGTAAATCGCTTATGCATCAAGGCAGTTGAGGCCGCATGAGGAAAATTATCCGACACATGACCTAGAGTTAGCTGCCGTAGTGCATGCCTTGAAGATATGGCGTCACTATCTGATTGGAAACAGATGTGAAGTGTATACGGATCATAAGAGCCTTAAGTACATATTCACCCAGTCGGACCTGAATATAAGGCAAAGGAGATGGTTAGAGTTGATCAAGGACTACAATGTTGGAATCCATTACCATCCCGGGAAGGCCAACGTAGTTGCCGATGCTCTGAGTCGGAAGAGCCATACCGTGAGTATGTTGCTAGCCACAAATCAAGATGAGTTATGTGAGGATTTTCGGAAAATGAAGATTGAGGTTGTACCTAGCGGATTCTTGGCCGCATTAGAAGTAAAACCTACCCTAGAGGATCAGATTCGAGAAGGACAAAAGGATGATGACAAGATCCGCAGGATTAAGTCCATCAAGGAAGAAGGCAAGGCAGAGGACTTCAAGTTGGATGAGCAAGGCACGTTATGGATGAAGGATCGGATTTGTGTGCCTAACAAAAAGGAGTTAAAGCAACTGATTTTGGAAGAAGCCCATGACTCCAAGTACTCAATTCATCCTGGAAGCGCCAAGATGTATCAGATCTCAAGGAGAGATTCGTGGCCGGGTATGAAACGTGAAGTTGCCGAGCATGTTGCATTGTGCGACGTATGCCGAGAGTCAAGGCAATGCATCGAGAGACCAGCGAGGATTGCTACGGTAGATTGAAAATACCGAGTGGAAGTGGGAGGAAATCGGAATGGATTTCATTACCGGTTGTCAAGACTCAAGGGTTATGACTCCATATGGGTTATAGTGGATCGCTTGACTAAAGTAGCCCATTTTATCCCCGTGAAGACCACTTACTCGGAGATAAATTAGCGAATTGTACATGATCGAGATTGTCTGCTTGCACGGAGTGCCAAAGAGGATTGTATCGGACGAGGTACCCAATTTACCTCAAGGTTCGGAATAAGTTGCATGAAGCCATGGGAACCCGTTTGAACTTCAAGATGACTTATCATCCACAGACGGATGGACAGACCAGAAAAGAGTCAACCAGATTCTGGAGGATATGTTGAGAGCTTGTGCGTTGGCTTATGCTACCTCTTGGGATAAGAGTTTGCCGTATGCCGAGTTCGATTACAACAATACTTATCAGGCTAGTTCTGAGATGTCACCTTTTGAGGCCTTTGTATGGTCGACCACTGTCGGACGCCATTGAATTGGAATGAGACCGTGGCGCCGTGTCTTTGGACCTGATATTCTTCAAGAGGTCAAGAAGCGGTCGCTATGATTAGGGAAAGGTTGAAGATAGCCCAATCCCGACAAAAGAGTTATGCTGACAATCATCGCCGAGACTTGAGTTTTGAACCAGAAGACTTTGTTTACCTCAGAGTTACGCCTCTCAGGGGAGTTAAGAGGTTCCATGCCAAAGGGAAACTCGCACCCCGTTATGTTGGACCATTTAAGATTTTGAATCGCAGAGGCGAAGTTGCTTACCAGCTGGAGTTGCCACAGTCGTTGGCAGGAGTGCATGATGTATTCCATGTGTCCCAATTGAAGAAGTGTCTCCGAGTTCCTGAGGAACAGACACCGCTAGAGTCAATTGAGTTGCAAGAGGATTTGACTTATAAGGAGCATCCCGTGAGGATTCTGGACACAATGGATCGAGAAACTAGAAACAAGTCAACCCGTTTCTGTAGAGTTCAGTGGAGCAACCATACAGAGAGTGAAGCAACTTGGGAGCGCGAAGAGGATTTGAGGAAAGAGTTTCCAAACCTATTCTGTAGTGAGCCCTGAATCTCGGGGACGAGATTCTATTAAGGGGGGGAGGTTTGTAACACCCCAAAATTTTGCTTTTATTGAATTCATGTGTGACTTGGCACTTTGGTGAATTTTTGGAATTTTCTGGAATTTATTTGGATTTATTTGGAATTTATTTGAATTTATTCCATTTTGAAATAATTAAAGAATTTAATTTTGCAAATAAAATTTTGTTGGAAATATTTTATTTGAGTCCAAAATGATCCAAAGTATTTTCCAGAATTTTTCTGGAATTTTTCTGAGTCATTTGCTATTTTTAATGAATTAAATGAATTCGGGAATTATTTTAAATATTAAATCATTTGGAAAAAGCGAGTGGGTTTGTCTTGTTCATCCGATCGAAGCCCGAAGTCGGACTCGAGTTCGAGTCCGATCCGAACCCGACCGAGCCGATTGACTCAACCGAACCCGTTCAACCCCAATCGATCCCAACCGTTGGATCCGGATCCAACGGTCGGGATCATTCGCGTGTGACAGCGGCGCCGAGCCATCCTCGCCGTCGATCGCGCCACGTGGGCGGCCGCGATTTCGTCGTCTCCGCCGGATCCGAGCCGGAGTTCTCCGCCGTCATCAGTGTCAACCTCGGTTTCGCGCTCTACAGGCCGAGGCCCTTTAAATACGCCGCCACCGCCATCGGGAAGCGCACAACCGTCTGCACCGAGCCCCTTCTCACTCGCCTGAGCGCGCCGTCGTCCGCAATTGCTCGCCGGAGTAGAGGAAGTCTTCCGCCGCGGTTTCGTTGATCTCCGCCGCCTCGCCGTTCTCCGCCGCCACCAAGCCCAGGCGAGGTCGCCGTGTCGCGCGCGCTGAGTGCCGGCCTTCACGCCGGAGTTGCACGGAACGCCAAGACGGAGGTCGTCGTCTTAAATCTCGGTCAAGCCAACGCCGCGCGCCACCATCGACCCTCGCGAACTTCCGGACGGCCGTCCGATCAAGATCGGCCGTCACGGTGAGATCACGTTTAGATCCTCGGATCTAATCCCGGCCGTTGGATCTAGATCCAACGGTCCGGTGGCCACGTTCACCCCGAGCGTCGTCACCCGATCAATCCGGGCCGTTGATTTTCGAATCAACGGCCGAGATTGTGCCACGCGTCGAAGCTTGACCGGTCAGCTGCCCGTAGCGTGAGACGACCACGATGGGGGCCGCTTGTCGATGTCGCCGGCGGTGTCTTGGCGTCGGCAATGACGCGTCATCTGTAGGCCCCTTTGTCGGCCGGCCGTGAGCCATGAACCGAGTCCACGGTGGACCGAGCCAAAGCGTGGACCACGCCCATGGGCCGGTGACGTCGCCACCGCCCGATCGAGGTCGCCACGTGTCTAGGCTGACGCAATAATTAATTTCCGAAAAAGAAAATGATTTATTAATTCGAGATAATGATTTCAGATTTTGTTTCAAACTTCAAACGCTTATAACTTTTGCGTTTCAACTCCGATTTGAGTGGTTCAAATTTCTAAATTTGTATAAAATTCAGATCTACTCAAATATGAATTTTATTTAATTTTTGGACTAAAGTTTTTCTCTGTGATATTATTTAATTGATTATTTAAACTTTAATAAATCGTAACTTTTGCATTTTAACTCCGATTTGAACGATTCCAGTTCCTAAAAATCCAGAAAATTATGTTCTCTCTGTTTATGGATTTTATTTGGAGTTTTGGGATGTTTTTGCCTATTGTTTATTTGCGTATTTGCTGTTTGCACGTTTTACGAGTAGACGTTGAAGTGCCGGAAGGATTCGAAGGAGAAGTATTGACTCAGGATCCAACTCAAGACCAAGAGCAAGTACTTTTTGAAGGCAAGTTGTGCTTTGACCATGTTGATCCTATTTCGAAATCTATTTTGATTTAAACTATTGCATGCTAGTTCAATTGAGAAAATACTTGGTTTAAACATGGGGGTTAGATAAGTACCAATTTCTTTGTATGACACCTTGATTATTTAAGTATGTGCCATGACCCTTGTCACCCTAGTTGTGGTTTACTAGTTGGACATTATTAATTTGCCAACATGGGTTTTAGACCGTTGTAGTATCTTTGCTTAGACACACTTTCGTGCTCATAACATGATTTTGACAATCAAATGTTAATATTGACTTAATGATATATTGAACCTGTTTTGGAAAAGTATCATGTGATGTTGATGGCACGTGGTGCATGGTAATCAAGCGGGGTTTGATAAACGATTTCGGCCAGGGGCATGTGGCAAGAGTAATCAGTGGGCGGTTGTGGCGTTAGGAGTGTTGATTTGGTTCTTGGGTAGTCTTGCCCTGGTCACTCTAAGGACTTAACCTTGCAAGCCTTTGAACTGGGTCATACTTGCAACCACATGGGTGGAATGGGACGGCCCTAGTTGACTAAGTCGCTAAGGACTCACTTGTGGAGCCTCGGGTGTCAATTACACCGTTTGTGTGATTGTGCGGGGAGCGTATCGTGGGTGTGGCCGGATACCCATCTAACGGTGTGTTGGTCCCATACTTCGCCTTGGCTAAGGGAAGGGATGGTGTAGAAACCTGAGCAGGAGAGGACCACTGTGTTGTTTGAGGCTTAGAAAGGCTTTGTTACTGAACTCGCCTTTGTGGTGTTTGACTGTATCTTGTGGGTAAAGTGCATAACCTCTGCAGAGTGTAGAATCTATTTAAATAGCCGAGTCCACGATGATCGACAATGCTCTGAATTACGTCAAGGGTTAGATTTTCTCAAAAATAACTTTGGTTTGAAAAGGTGGGTTGGTTTAATAATGAAGATGATGGAAATGTGGTTTAGGATGGGGAAAAAGTTTATTAAACTTCTTGAAAAGTTATTTATGCTTTACTTATTTCTACTGCTTTCGAATCTACTTATATTACTTTTCGAATGCTATTTACTGCAAATATACCTTGAGCTATTCCTTTGTACTAAGCCATGCATATAGTATATTAGCTTGCATTCTGTGCATGACTTCTTTGAGTACCAAGTACTCACCCTTGCCTCAACACAATATCGCTTGAAGAGGAGATTACGCCACTTTGGAGGAGGAACTCCAAGAGGATCCGTCTACTTAGGAAGCGAGCCCGATCGGTTGCACGTGGTATCTTTGGATGGCGCCACGAAGTTATTTGATTTTCCGCTGCTATTATTATTTTTCTCTGAATAAGTTTCGCCTTGCGAGGCATATATTTGTAACTTGACCATAAGGTCGAGTAACCGGTTTGATTATTTTAATAAAGTACTTTTATGGTATCGATTGGTATGATTGTGATATTTACCGATGTTAAGACTATGTGCACTAGCGCGTTCCTGGACTAGTGCTGAATACGCAGAGGGTCCGGATTTGCAAATTCGGGGTCCCGACACGAATGATCAGTTGGCCGAACGCCGTGCAAAGGGCCTATGCTATAATTGCGATGAGGTGTACACTCGTGGCCACCGGTGCAAAAAGGTTTTTCATTTAGAACTCCTGGAGGACGAGGATGATGAACCTCCCCAAGAGCCGTTTGAGGAGGAGCCTTCCTTGTCAGCTTTAGCAGTCCGGGGACCAAAGGCTGGGAGCACCATGCAGGTCGTGCTCATCATGGGAGGACAACGCTTGCTCGGATTGGTGGACTCAGGCAGCACGCACAATTTTCTGGATGGCCACGCTGCACTCCGGGCAAGAGTATCCCACAGGCCAGCTACGTCACAGCTCGTACGAGTCGCCAATGGGGATCAGCTACCCTGCTTGGGCCAGGCAACCGCAGTGTCATTTTCTATCGAGAATCATGATTTTTTAGCCCCCTTCCTGGTCATCCCGCTCGCAGGTTTTGATGCTATCCTGGGAGTTCAGTGGTTACAGACCCTCGGAGACATCAGCTGGAATTTTAATTCCATGAGCATGACCTTTGGTGGCACGACTAAGCCGGTCCTTCTCCAGGGTATTGGAGGTGGCCCCCAGAAGCACCTTCTTCAGTTGCAATTGGACACAGAACCAGCCGTAAATGCATTACTCGCAGAGTTTCAGGAGATCTTTCAAGAACCGCAGGGTCTACCCCCTTCGCGAGAATGTGATCACCGCATTAGTCTCAGGGAGGGCACCAACCCAGTTGTGGTGCGGCCGTACAGATACCCATACCGGCAGAAGGATGAGATTGAGAGGCAATGTGCCGATATGCTAGCCCAGGGCATTATAAGACCAAGTCACTCACCCTTCTCCTCGCCGGTCCTACTTGTGAAGAAGGCAGATGGCTCATGGCGCTTTTGTGTTGATTACCGGGAACTTAATACACATACTATCAAGGATAAGTTCCCTATTCCGGTGATTGAGGAATTACTCGATGAGCTACACGGTGCCAAGTACTTTACCAAGCTTGATCTCCGTTCCGGCTATCATCAGATCCGTATGAAGGCAGAAGATATCGAGAAAACAGCATTTCGAACCCACCATGGTCACTTTGAATTTCTCGTCATGGCCTTTGGGTTATGCAACGCACCATCTACCTTCCAGGCCTTAATGAATGAAGTCCTCGCCAAATTCCTTCGTAAAATTGTCCTTGTTTTCTTTGATGATATTTTGATCTACAATACATCTCTGGAGGAGCATCTCCAACATTTGCGCTTGGTACTTGAATGCCTACACAAGCACCAACTATTTTTGAAGCGAACCAAATGTGTCTTTGCCAAAGGCCAGGTGGGATACCTAGGGCATATCAGATCTGCAGCAGGGGTATCAACTGATCCGGATAAACTTAGCGCCATTGCGGCATGGCAGCCCCCAGCCTCAGTCTCAGCATTACGCAGCTTCTTGGGTCTCGCCGGATACTACCGTCGGTTCATTCGACAGTATGCATCCATCGCAGAGCCTCTCACCATGTTGCTCCGAAGACAAGGCTTTCAGTGGACAGCGGCGGCCGAGAAAGCCTTTCATCGCCTGAACGAGGCTTTACAGGCGGCCCCGGTTCTACACCTCCCGGACTTCGATATACAATTTGTGGTGGAATGTGATGCTTCTGGCTCAGGAATAGGAGCCATCTTGCAACAAGAAGGTCATCCAATTGCATTTTTTAGTCGCAAGCTTGTTGATCGTCATACAAAATTAGCGGCTTACGAGAGGGAGCTTATTGGCTTGTCTAAAGCGGTGCGACATTGGAGACCGTATCTATGGGGACGACCTTTTGTCGTTCGCACTGACCACGCCAGTTTAAAATTTTTGTTGGAACAGGCCCTTATCACCCCCCCCACAGCAACACTGGCTTAGTAAATTAATGGGCTTTGATTTCACGGTTGAATACAAGCCAGGACGCATGAACCAAGCCGCAGATGCCCTTTCTCGCATACATGAAACAGAACCAAGATGCACGGCAATTTCATTACCAACCTCCACAGTTTGCGAGGAATGGCATCAAACCTTGCGCAAAGATCCAGAAGTCCAGCGGCGTTGCGCCCAACTTAGCCCAGAACAGGGACGGATGATCATTTCAAGGGAGGCCGAATTGTTTGACAATAGCAGCTTGGGGTCGGTTGGGCAAGAGCAGCGGCAGTGGTCTACCCGAGAGGGTCTTCTTTACCGTGGGCAGCAATTGTTTATGCCACCTAACTCGCCTCTCCGCACACAAATAGTAGCTGCCTTCCACAACTTAACTCATGAGGGTGTACTGAAGACACTCCATCGCATTCGCCGGTCCTATCATTGGACAGGTCAACGACAGTGTGGAAGATTATGTGGCACAATGTGCAGTCTGTCAACGCAACAAATCAAGTACTTTGGCACCCGCCGGTCTCCTCCAACCTCTTCCAGTTCCGCAGCAGATTTGGGCTGATATCTCCATGGATTTCGTTACAGCTTTGCCCAAATCTCAGGGCATGACAGCTATGCTTGTGGTGGTAGATAGACTGTCCAAATATGCCCATTTTATTCCAATGAAACGGCCGGCAACTGCGCCAGTAGTGGCCAACCTCTTCTTTGACCATATCGTTCGGTTACATGGCATTCCGGAATCAATTGTTTCTGATCGGGATCCGGTATTTACAAGCGCCTTTTGGCAAGATCTTTTTAAGCGATGTGGCACTCACCTCCTGACATCGTCCGCTTATCACCCCCAAACAGACGGACAGACCGAAGTGGTCAACCGCACTGTGGAAATGTATCTTCGATGTTTGGTGGCTGAGCACCCGACGTCGTGGGTCCGTTGGCTCCCATGGGTAGAATTTTGTTATAATACATCATATCATTCGGCCTTACGCATGACACCCTTCGAGTTAGTATATGGACGACCACCCCCAAGTCTATTTCCATACAATCAAGGCACTACAACAATTGATTGGGTGGATTGCCAGTTAGTAGAGCGAGATGCCTTACTCGCTCAGGCTCGTCAAAACCTCACCCTCGCCCAAAACAGAATGAAGCAAGTTTATGATGGGCATCATCGAGAGGTTTTCTTTGAAGAAGGATCGTGGGTCTGGCTACGTCTTCAACAGTATCGTCAACATTCCCTTCGTGGAGGATCATCGCATAAGCTCGTGCCAAAATTTTATGGACCCTACCGCGTGTTGGCTCGCATCGGCCACGTGGCATATCGCTTGGATCTCCCTCAGGAGGCTCGCCTGCATCCTGTTTTTCATGTGTCATTACTTAAACCCTTTCGCGGCACTCCACCAGTGACCACCGTACCCTTACCGCCGGAGGTCGCACCGTCTGCCGCTCCAGCACAACCGGCGCCTTACAAAGCTTTGTCCCATCGTATATTCCAAGGACGTCGTCAGCTCTTAATTCACTGGGCAGGTGAACCCGAAGAAGAGGCCACTTGGATGGATATTCTCACGCTCCGCCGATCCTTTCCCGACTTCAAACTTGAGGACAAGTTTGATTTCCAGAAGGGGAGTATTGTTATACCAGCAGATCAGGTGTATGTGCGACGGAGGCCTTAGTCGAGCGCAAACCGTCTCCTAGTCGTACTCCAAGTCCTAGTTCCTTGTTTAAGAGTCCTAGTATAATTAGTCGTAAGAGATTGCAGGAAGTTACCTAATTCTAGAATCCGTATTGGATTCTGTTCAGGATATTGTGTACTATAAATAATGAAGGAAACAAAGAGAAAAGGCACGCAAGTTCTGGTGCCACAAAAATCTAGTCTCAAAGCATACCGCTGCCGATAACCACGGTAGCGTCTGCATCAGCTTTATCTTGAGTGTTCGTTTCAAGACGTCGACCTCTCAGTCGAGTCGTCGTCCCGTTACGCGGGCATTCGAACGCGAGCGTAACAAAGGATGTGGTACCACATTGAAACAAGCACTTCCAATTTATTTGTCTGGGTACCCACTATTTATACTGAAATGGAAAGAGGGTTACTGCGACAAGAAAAGAGCATTTCACCAACAAATGAGCAGCAGAACAAAACAGACAAATAATCAATCTCACTAAAGATCATGACTACTCTAGAAGACAATAAATATGTAACCAATTTCATCAACTGCTAGATCAAACATAAAAAGATTTCCTCCTTTTTAGATAGAAAACCAAGATTTCTCAATAACTTTTCTATACCCCACCCAACCTGGTTTAAGTTTTAACTAATTGGAGATGGAGCACAGATGACAGAGCACTTCTCATTGAAAGAAAGGCAGAAAGCAATGCTGGTCATAAAAATAATTTAGCCCACTCGTACTCATAGCAAACATTAACTCCGCCTATGTAGTTTTCTACAAAGCCTATCCTAAGCCAGGAAAAAGGAGGGTTGTGATAGGCTCGGCGAGCCAACGTAAAAAAATACAGTCTCCTTTTCATGGAATGAGAGCCAAGAGATTTTCGTTGGAGTGTAACCCTCTTAGCGACACGCCACATTGGAATTCGGGTGTGATGATAAATGAGCAAGGGCTAGAAATTCACCCCCTTAGTGACACACTATGTTGGCGCCTATATATAGTGGAAAATGTGCAAGGGTGTTCGCACTTTACTCGACGAGTGCGAGGGGCAAGGAAGCTGGCTTAGGAGAGTAGGATCCGCATAGATAGATGGAATATAAGATCCCTAACAACTAAAGCCCTGCTTGGCAGAGCTTTAGATCCCAGCTCCACGTCAGGTCTGAAATTTGTAGGCATAAAGTGAATTAAGTTTATATTTTTATTCTAAAATGTAAACAAGACGATCCACCTAAACACACTTAATATACACACAGCTCCGGCTCCGCAAATTTGGAGCTAGGAATACCCAGCTCCACCAGATTCACGAATCTGGTGGAGCTGGAGCTCTGCCAAACACCCCCTAAGTTAAGAGAGTTAGTTGAAACGGCGAATAGGAGACATGTAAATATCTTGTGCATCAATAAACTAAATGGATGGGTCAGAAGGCGAAGGGAGTGTAAAATACTGGCTTCAAGTTGTGGTATACTGGAATAGAACACAACAAGAATGGAGTAGGCATCTTAATGAAAAAGAGCCTAAAGAACGAAGTTGTTGACGTGAGGCAACGCGGCGGGGGAGGTATAGGATTATCCTAGTGGGGGAGGTATAGGATTATCCTGGTCAAGCTAGTCAATGGTGACTTCATTTTGAACATTATTTCCACAAGTAGGTTTGAGTGAGACCATTTTGGGAACATCTAGATGATATAGTCAAGAGTGTCTAGCAGTGAACAGCTTTTCTTGGGAAGCGATTTCAATGGTCATGCTGGTACAACTAGAGGTGCATGGGGGTTTTGGTTATGGTGATAGGAACCAAGAAGAAGACAACAGTGGTCAGCATTCCAATTAGATCGATTTTGTTCTTGTTAGGAGGAAGACAAATGAGCCTACATATATTGTGCGGTTATACCTTGTTCCACAACATAAGTTGGCAGTCTAACTTTCGATTTAGGATACGAGCTCGACCGGCTAAAGTCACCAAAGTCACAAGGACGAAGTGGTGGAAGCTCAATGGGGATGCCTCATGGGCGTTTAAGGAGAGGATGATCATGGAATGGATATGGAACGCGGAAGAAGATGTGAATATTGATGGTAACTCGCATTAGGAAGGTGGTTATGGACGGGTGTGGAGTGACCCGAGGGACTAGATGCGAACATAAAGACACTTGATAGTTGCATGATGAAGTGCAAAAGGCTATCGAGGATAAGAAGGCATGCTAAAAGCATACTTACCAGATTCGATGTAAACCTCTGCAAATTGCGAACCGGGTTCGTTGAACCCAAATAGGTTGTGACTACGGAGTTCATGTTCGCAGAGGAAATCATAAGAAAAAGTGGTGAACCATGAACCCGAATCGCGACTTAGACAAAGCGCATTTATGGTACCTATGGCTAAAAGCACATGCAACATGATAACAACATACAGAAGTACAAAGTATCCAAAAAGAATGTAAAGAAAGCGGCGAGCAAGGCACGGGGCAAGGCTTATGAAGATCTTTATCAGAGTTGACTCAGTTGAGTACAAAGGATGGCAAGGACATCTACAAAATGGTTAAACATCGAGAAAGGAAGACAAGAAATTTCAACCAAGTTAAATCCATCAAAGACAACACAAATAGACTTATAGTGAAAGTAGACATGATCAAGCATAGGTGGAGAGACTATTTCGATAAGTTGTACAACGGAGACAACAGGGATAGTATGATTGGATGATGCTTTTGACGACACCAATAGGAGGTTTGTTCGAAGAATTCAACAATATGAAGTAGGAGAGGCATTAAAAAGGATAAAAGTAGGTAAGGCATTTGGGGCCTAATAACATTCCTATCGATGCGTGGAAATGCCTTGTAGACATGGCGATCGTTTGGTTAATTAAATTGTTTAATAGCATTTTTAGGCCGAATAAGATGCCTAGAGAGTGCTGGAGAAAAACATTAGTGCCAATTTTCATGAATAAATGAGACATTCAAAGTTGTACTAATTATAGAGAAATTATGATCATGAGCCACACAATGAAGCTTTGGGAGCGAGTGATTGAACATCATTTAAGATGAGTGGCTAGCGTGACAAAAAGCCAATTTGGTTTTATGCCTGGGAGGTTGACCACGGAGGTGATCTTCTTGACATGACAATTGCTGGAGGTATAGGGAGGAAAAGGGTTTACACGTGGTTTTATCAACCTGGAGAAAGCTTGTGACAATCTGCCAAAAAAGGTCATGTGGTGGGCTCTTAAAAAGAAAAAAAATCCTAACAAAGTAAGTTATCCTAATCAAGGATATGTACGACGATGTTGCGACTAATGTCCAAACATGTGATAGTTATACCAATGACTTTCCTATTAAGATAGAACTACATCAAAGGTCAGCATTGAGGCCCTACATTTTTGCCTCAGTGATGAACTACATCAAGGATCAACATTGAGCCCTCTACATTTTTGCCATAGTGATGAACTAAGTCACGTGGGACATACAAGGAGAGATTCCTTGGTGTATGCTTCTTGCTGCTAATGATGTGGTGCTAATTGATGAGAGTAGGATAGGTACTGATTGGAAACTAGAGTTGTGGATGAAGACTTTAGAATCGAAGGGCTTTCAACTTAGTAGGACTAAAACTGAGTATATGAGGTATGTTTTTACCGGTGCTATGGCTGATGATGGAGATATTAGTTTGGATGGAAAAGTAGTGCCAAAAAGGTTTCGATATTTGGGAGTGATTCTACAGATTGACGGCGAGATTGACGAAGATTTGAGCCACAGGATACAAGTGGGGTGGGTGAAATGGCGCCATGCATTTGGTGTTCTATGTGATCGAAAAGTCCCTCAAAAGTTAGAGGGAAAGTGCTATGAGACAAAGTTCAAACTAGACTTGCGATGTTGTATGGAGCAGAATGCTAGGCGATAAAAAGACAACATGTACAGAAGATGAGCGTAGCAGAAATGCGGATGTTGCGATCGATCTGTGGTCATACAAGGCGAGATCGAATCCGCAATGATGATATACGTCATATGGTTGGGGTAGCACAATTTAAAGAAAAGCTTGTCCAGCATCGTTAAGATAGTTTGGACATCTCTAACAGAAGCCTCCTAAGGCACCAATGCATAGTTGAATTTTAAGCCGTCTCAAAAGTATAAAAAGAGATAGAGGTCGACCGAGACTAAGGTGGGAAGGAATAGTTAAAAGGGATTTGAGGGATTGGAATGTATCCAGAGAGTTGGTGTTAGACAGAAGTGCATGAAAGTTAGCGACCCATGCACCAGAACCATGACCTAAGATCGAAGGTTTAGGGGTCTTTTGACTTTGATTGGGTTTCATTCCTAGCCTACCCCAATTTGTTTGGGACAAAAAGGCTTGGTTGTTGTTGTATACTCATTGCAAACATTAAGAAGGGCTGACAATGAGAAGTGGAACTACTAATGGGAGGCAAAACAAATGCACAAGCAAATTAAATCCAGTCTCATCACTGTTCGAGGAAGATAGAACTAAAACTATCAAGCACAACTCCACTTCATCGCGTAATTAAAACAGTCAGTCGTCCATTCCTCCCAATGCATGAAGAAAAGGTAAATTACCACTTCCACCACCTGATAGACAAGCGGAAAAGGCAAGTTGTACTGAGAATCCTAGTGGGGGAAAAGAAATTCCACCAAAGTTCTCTCACCTTTATAACAAAAGTCAAATACCTCTCTGCTTGTCCCTCATTCTCCCTCCTTTCCGAACTGAATCTCGCAGGGAAGCACCACTGACTATGCTATTTCCAGGGAACCCTCTTTCCCAGGATTCAGACATATACCGATGCATGCCTATGTGTATCACCACTCAGAGGCAAAATCACACAACAAAAACAAGCATTCACCATCCCCAACCTAGCGCGAACACGCCAGTTTGCTGGCACCGACACAAAAGAAACAAAACAGGAAAATTTCGAATCAAGCCCCGTCCGTGCCGGTCCAGGCGAGCATAACGCGCCCCAACCCAATCCGATCAGAACCCCCTTCCCCTCGAACCCTCGCCACAATGCCACACAACCACAAGCACATCACAGGGATCATCGCAAATGCGGACCAAACCCTTAAACCCCAATCCCAACGCGCACACCAAAATCGACAACTTCGGGCAACCAAACCGTGCCCTAATCATCCCCCGCCTCCCGAGCCACGACTCGCGCCCCCCGCATACCCGCGACATTGCAACACCGACACCGAGCGGCCCCCGCGCGGGCATGGTGTAACAACCATGGAGCGGTCCCACATGTAAGAGGGTAATGAGAAGAGTACTAAAGGAGAGAAGTAGTGGGAACAGACGTCTGTCGATGAAATGAACTAATTCTATCTTGCTCCGTCTGCTTCCTTCTTCCTTCATCCTGTTCGTGCTTTTGCGTTTGTTCTTGCGTGTTCGATCTCACGCCCAATCTCCCATCGGGCAAAGGGATATTACAATTGGTATCAGAGCTAGAACGATCGGAGTGATCGCTTCCGCGCTTCCTCATCGTCGTCGTCCTTGCGATCGCCGCCGTCATCGGGATCCATGGCAACCACTGTCGCGCTCGGTTCATCCGTGGTCGCGGAATCCATCGCGTCTTCGGATCTGAGCCACGTCTCGTCGACGCCAGAGGGAGGTTGGAGTATCAGCGCGTTCCCTTTTCCACCGGTGGGCAAGATCTGGATGAGCAGCGCGTCCTCAACCCCGCCGATAGACGAGGTCTTCAGCCGCAGGTCCAGCTCCTCCGCTCCATTCGCCTCCACACCGGCTGTTCCGTCTCGACCGGAGTCGCCATGGCCTCTGTCAAGCCATTCCCGATCGCAGCAGAGTCACCCGTCGCCGTCGCCGATGAGAAACTCCGCGTCCTCCTTGCGCTTCGCCCCGGCGCCGTCATCCCGACTCTCCTCTGTGCCGCCGCAACCATCCCCGTCTCCATCCACGGTGGTCGACTCGAGCTTCTTCGGCACCACCTCCTCTACCGCCGCTTCAGCACCACCATCTGGCTTCGAGTTTAGCCCTGGGGCTGCCGCATCGACCACCATCGCCACCTCCTCGACTCCTTCGCCAACGTCTTCCGCATTGACTACGGCATGGAACATGAGAACTTCGCCACCGACCTCTACTACCTGGCATCGCCCGGACTCGTCACCGACAGATGAGGAGAGACTGACATGTATCAAAAGGAGGCTCGATCAACTGTTGGCGAGACTGGACACCTTCGACACCAACCAACAACACTTGTTGACTCAAATGGAGAGGAATGCGAAAGTGGTGGAACAGAGCTCATTGGATCAGCAATTACTCGCAAAACAACTGGAGGTGACGGCCCAAGCAGTGGCTCGGATCACTACCGGGCGATCTGTTGAATGGGACAAGAATGGTGAGAATGCTTCTTGTATTCCAGCAGACAACTCCAATTCTCGAGCTTATTGGCCTTCTCGGTTGGAATCTGAATTGGAGAAATCTAGCAAACAATCTGGGCGATTGGTGGAATATGGCTGAGAAGGAGAAGGAATGCTTGGGGACATTTCAGGAAATGGGATTGCTCAGCAAGAAGATCTAATGGGAACGAAGAAGTTAAATAGCTCTTCAATTGAGTTAAGTGGCAGTGAGGAAGTTTGGATTTCTGGGTCTTCTTGTTCAGGCAACCTCCATGTTTCACATCAAGACACATCAACTCTTCCTTTAGAATGCAAAAAAAACTGAAGGTCATCATGAGATACAATCATCCATTGTTGGAGGTCTAAGCGAAGAATCTACTAGAGCAAATCCTTTTAAGGTGGACCTTTCTGCTATCAAGCTGGATAAACATGAAGGTGTGACAGAGGAAGCTTTGGTCCATGCTGCATCAAACCAGAATGTGGTTGGTGATGGGACAACTACTGTGGTTCTTCTTGCTGCAGAATTCTTGAAGGAAGCAAAACGTTACATTGAGGATGGAGTGCACCCTCATAGTCTGATTCGTAGTTATAGGACTGCTGGCAATATGGCAATTCGAAGGGTTAAAGAACTGGCAGTCAGCATAGAAGGGGAAAATCTTGAAGAGAAGAAATCATTATTAGCCAAGTGTGCTGCCACAACTCTTGTCATCAAAACTGATAGGTGGAGAGAAAGAATTCTTTGCTTTTATGGTTGTAGATGCTGTCCGTGCCATCGGTGATGATGACAGGCTTAATCTTATTGGAATTAAAAAGGTTCCTGGAGGTACCATGAGAGATTCCTTCCTTGTTAACGGTGTTGCATTCAAGAAGACATTTTCGTATGCTGAATTTGAGCAACAACCAAAGATTCTTTTGTTGAACATTGAGCTAAAATTAAAATCTGAGAACAAGAGTGGGAAGATCCTTCTTCTGTCTAAAGGTGCTGATGAAGCCATTCTTCCTCATCCCCTTCGACATGACATCCTTAAAGGAGTTGATTATCTAATTATTTGGTCAGCAACTAGACAGTGGGACCCCGGAATTAGGTGTTTACTTTCTGGAATGCCTGATCCGAAGTTGGGATCAGATCTCTTTGGCTCGTACGCTGAATCGTCATGCGCTGCTCGTGTTGTGGCCTCGATCTCTTCGTTTGGAATCAACCATCAATTTACTCCAAAGGTGTACCCCTTTCTTGTTAGCTCTGTGGGTATTATAGCGTGTCTCATAACCACCTTGTTTGCCACTGATTTCTTTGAGATAAAGGCTGTGAGTGAAATCGAGCCCGCTCTCAAGAAACAACTTATAATTTCCACTGCTGTTATGACTGTTGGCATTGCATTCGCCAGTTGGTCAGGCCTTCCATACACCTTCACCATCTTCAACTTTGGTACCCAGATGACAGTGCAAAGCTCGCAGCTGTTCTTATGTGTGGCGGTTGATCTTTGGGCGGGCCTAATCATTGGCTTTGTTACTGAATACTACACAAGCAATGCATACAGCCCTGTACAAGATGTTGCTGATTCCTGCAGAACTGGAGCTGCCATTAATGTCATTTTTGGGCTTGCTTTGGGTTACAACTCAGTCATCATCCCTATTTTTGCTATTGATGTTAGTATTTTCCTCAGCTTCAGTCTTGCCGTCATGTATGGTGTTGCTGTGGCTGCTCTTGAAATGCTGAGCACGATCGCCACAGGTCTTGCTATTGATGCCTATGGGTCCATCAGTGACTGCTGGAGGAATTGCTGAAATGGCTGGCATGAGCCATAAAATTCGCGAGAGAACTGATGCTTTGGATGCTGCAGGAAACTTAACTGCTGCAATTGAAAAGGGTTTTGCCATTGGCTCTGCAGCCTTGGTATCACTTGCACTTTTCGGTGCTTTTGTGAGCCGTGCTGCTATCTCCACTGTTGACGTTCTGACACCTAAAGTGTTCATCGGACTTATTGTTGGTACTTTGCTTCCATACGGGTTCTCAGCGATGACTATGAAGAGTGTAGGCAGTGCGACACTCAAGATGGTGGAGGTTCCACCGGGACACAGAAGTGGTGAGAGTAGGTTCTCAAGGAATTGTGCTTGGGTAACATGTGCAATGGGATCCTGGAATCACATGAAGTCGATGTCCGGTAATTCAATTGCTTGAGGACAAGCAATTTCTCATGGGGGCGGTAATGTAACAACCATGGAGCGGTCCCACATGTAAGAGAGTAATGAGAAGAGTACTAAAGGAGAGAAGTAGTGGGAACAGACGTCTGTCGATGAAATGAACTAATTATATCTTGCTCCGTCTGCTTCCTTCTTCCTTCATCCTGTTCGTGCTTTTGCGTTTGTTCTTGCGTGTTCGATCTCACGCCCAATCTCCCATCGGGCAAAGGGATATTACACATGGGCAAGCCAGTAGAGGAGAGCAGAAGAAGCCCTAGGGCAGCGGCGCTCACCTTCGGCGGACCCGTGGTGTGTCCCGATCGCGACACTGACCGGGGAGGACGAACCGCCGACCGCGCCGCTCCCGCCGCCGCCGCCATCACGCCCGCCCCGGCATCAGATCCCGACCCGCGCCCCCCGCCTCAGCCGCACACCCAATCGCATACCCGCGACATTGCAACACCGACACCGAGCGGCCCCCGCGCGGGCATGGGCAAGCCAGTAGAGGAGAGCAGAAGAAGCCCTAGGGCAGCGGCGCTCACCTTCGGCGGACCCGTGGTGTGTCCCGATCGCGACGCTGACCGGGGAGGACGAACCGCCGCCCGCGACGCTCCCGCCGCCCGCTCCCGCCGCCGCCGCCATCACGCCCGCCCCGGCATCAGATTAGAGGCGCGCGGGGGGGAGGAGCGAGCGGTGAGAGGGAGAGAGAGAGAGGAGCCAAGCGTCCACCCCCGGCTCGGACAGCCATTCGTTTTGTTCCGCACCCCTCTTCCCCACTTTTTCACCCGCGCTCCCTGTGCCCGCCCCAACCGAAACCACCTGCGGCTGCAAATCTTGGGCGCACCCCGCACGTACCCACAGGACGGAGGCCTCGTTTGAAACAGGCGGACTTGTTCCGGGCATGTACAACGCGCCCTTAATTAGCCTGTCTTTTAAAGCTGAGTTGGCCAAAGTTTGGTGACGTGGCGGATGGATCTAGAGAAAAATTGGAGAGGCGACTCTTCACTAAGCATCGCCTTCGGTCTCTGTTTTCCAAACCGAAGAAACCGCTGCGTCGGCGTTGTACGTGAGCCGCCTCCTTCTTCCGTCTTTAGCACTAAATCCATCCCAATCTGATGCGGCGAGGGCGATTTTGCATCTCATGTCGATTTCGCCGGCGCAGAAGCCCTTTGTTCCTCTCGATTTTTCTCTCCTCTCCCTCGTCTCCCGCTCTCGATTTCGCTCGCGGAAACCCTAGACCACCATGGATCGGCAACAGGACGATCCCCCTACAGCCCCTCGTAAACCCACCGGCAGCGTGCTTCGTTCCGCCACTGGGATTCGCTCCTCCTCCGCCGCCCCGCCCCTAGGCACTTCTAGCTCTGTCGGCGCTGTCTTTGCATCCACCATGGCCGCATTTGCCTCCACTGCCGCCTACTCCACCACATGTGTCGGCGTCACACCTGGATCCTCATCCGGTTTCATCCCTTCTCCATAGGCTAGGTGGGACGCCGGCGTCGGCGTTAGGGGCAGCCCAATCTCACCATCTACTCCGATGAGCATGGCGGATTTCATGCAACAGAGGTAAGGATGTCTTCCCAATTCAGGCTCAGTTCATGTGCTTCATTTTGGATGATTACATTTGCATGTTTGTGCTTCATTTCTGGTGGAGCCAATGCTGTCTGCGCACAAATCTTGAGTCTGCGCACAAATCTTCAGCAAACTCAAATTTAGAGGAAGTCGTTGATGTTTGATAATTTAGAGCAAAGATCTGAACTTGTAATTTGTAACTTGTATTCTGAATTCAACACTTTTGTTGCCGAAGCACTTGTATGAATTCAATACTGGAACCTTCCCTGTTGCTTTTGTCGAAGGACTGGACTTCAACTTTGCTGGTTGTCTGATTCTTCAGAACACATGCTGTCCAGGACAAAAGTTAGTACCGTCAATAGTTAAGAATTACAGTCAATGAAAATCCAATTGCCAACATATAATGGTCAATCAATAGTTAAGAAGTGCATGATGTGCTTAACAAACAGGACACAACATATTGGGTGATTACTGAAAATTCCCATGTATCAGTCTAGCACCACCAGCCATGTATCATTTCCTCGTAGTTCTGTATTCTGAGTTTTGATGTTGATGGGGGCATACCACTCATGTAGCAGTTTGTACTAGTGAAGATACTATGCACTATTGTTTTCTAAACGTAATGTAGCAATTAGCAACAGTTAGATTCGAGTTATGCGTACCGTTAGATTCATCTCTAATTTATTTGCTACAACATTTACTGCTATTGTTGTGGCTTGCTACACAGAATTAAGAGGCCTAGTGAGTAGCACCAACACATCAACAGCTTGCATAAGGATTCTCATGTGCATTACAAACTTGCTGTACAATTGGTGTAATGCCATAGGATTCAATAATTGCCATAGGTATAGACAGATAAAGACACCATGATTGCAGAATGAGCAAAACATACAAAGAACCTTGCTGTCTCTTCCATTTTTCTTATTCAATAATTGAATGTAATTCAGATTTATTGCAATCTAATCATATCTTGGGTCATGCCTATTTTTTCAGCTCTGGTGGCTTCATGAGCTATTTACAGAGTCAGTTATCCCTACCTCAGAATGCACACTTTGTTGGAACACCATCCAACTTTGCACCTTCGAATGATCCACTACCATTGGATGGCAAACAAGCTTCACCATCGAATGCAAAGAATAAATATGTTCAAGTCGAGAGTGACGATGGACATGAAGATGCTAGGATCGACAAGCGAATGCTTTGGACACAGGGTGAGGATGTTAGAGTGGTGCGTATTTTTCGATATATAGTCAACTTATGTTTTAGCTTGGCTATTTAATTTTTTTGTTCCATATATAGATGAGTGCTTGGCTGAAACATTCCATCGACCCTATTCATGGTAATGACAAGAAAGGAAATAAATTTTGGGCAGACGTTGTTAAAGAATACAACCTGACCACGGAGAAAAGGAGATGGAGGAACAAAAAACAAGTCAAGGAAAGGTGGCACAAGATTAATAGATGGACTAACTGCTTTCATGATCCTTGGGTGAAGGTTCGAAGGATATATGCTAGTGGGTATTCTGATCAAATGTGGATAGACAAGGCACACAACATGTATGAGGAAGATAACCAAGGGGCTCGCTTTGTGCTAATGGATGTGTGGTATACGGTTAGAAATGAAGCTAAATGGATTGCTTACAACAACTGAAACCAAATAAAAGGAAGGCAGTGGACAACGGAGAGGCGGAACGAGTTATTTTCGAAGATGTGGAGCTCCCTCGCGCAATAGGACAGAAAGCAGCTAAAAAGGCTGCATATGATGCGAAAGGGAGGTCAAAAGAGTTTGCAATAGATGTTGACCTTGAAAGGTTTGAAAAAATTCAATCTGATTCTAATTCCAATCGTGTCAAGGTTCTCGAAATGCAGCAAAAGCTATCTGCTGACAAGCTTGAGTCATCCAAATCTACCATTAACCCTAGTGGACACCTTACACCTAACCATCTTGCCACATTCAGGCTGTTTATATTTTAGGAATAAGTCCAATTTACACCCAAAGTATGAAAAAGTCCAAATGACCCCTAAACTATAAAATCTGTTATTTATCCCCTCATCTAGAAGCAGTTCAAATCACACCCCCACAAAGTTTCCTTTGGCTGGTTTTGTTGACATGGACACCCCCTCGAATGGTTTGCCTAGTTTTGCTGACATGGACATCCCATGAGTGATACAATCAGACCAGCTACTTCCTCTGCTTCATCAGCTTCGGCTACATCATCTCCACGCTCGCTAACTTCTTCCTCCTCGACAAGGGCTGCAACAACATCACGCGCATTGACATAGGCATCACGTACGCGTTGCTCCTCGACAGGCTGCAGCTCGATGCGGCCACGCTGGCCATGCTTTTCTTCTCCAACCGGGTGCTGGTCTTGCTCAAGGAGACCCCATGGCTGGCGTGGCTTGCGCCGATGTTCAAGAGGTTGCGGCCGCTGCAACGGCATTGGTTAGAGAGGACCTTGTAGCTAAACCTCATCAGCTACCAGCCGGACGACAACGATGAAAGTGACCACAGTTACAACACCTGCTGCTTCGGCAGGTCGTGGATGATCTGCGCGCTCGCCAAGGTCGCTGAAACGCTACATGTCAGGGAGACCTTTAACAATTTGTTCTTCATCCGGCGCAAGCTGCCTCTCAGCTACAAGCAGGGAGAAAACCCCACTCTCCTCAAGTTTATCCTTAAAAGGCCCACTGAGGCGCCCATGAAGGCTGAGGGCATGAAGTAAGAAGACATCAAGGATATGTGCAACTACCGCGCCTCCAAGCCCTTGGTACTTGTCTTCACCAACCGAACAGCCCCGTCTCCCTCCAGGGCATGATGCGCTTTCTTGGCCTCATCGTTGGCGATGACAATCTCAATTACAAGGCCGTCCTTCTCCTTGGCGTCAAACTAAGCCATGAGCTTGGCGTAGTTTGGACCAGGGTCCAGGTCGCTGAGGATGCTCTCGCAGAAGCCGTCGACGCTGCTGTAGTATAGTGAGTAGGTGCCCTGCATGGAGCAGAGAAGATGGCGAAGGCGGAGATATCTCGAAGAGGAGGCCGATGAGGTGGTGGAGCCAGAGCTCATTATCGTCGAGGGAGTAGGCGGTGATGGTGTTGGGTCTGCCCAAGTGGAACAGCAGGAACGGCGTCCCAAGGCCAAGGTCGAAATCCAGTTGGCAAGGACTAAGCAAAAGGGGATCCCATCACTAAAGGGATATCCATGTCAGCAAAACCATCCAGGGGGTGCCATGTCAACAAAACCAGCCAAGTGAAACTACGTGAGGTGTGATTTGAACTGGTTTTTGAAGATGATGGGTTTAAATAACCGGTTTTATAGTTTGGGAGTTATTGGACCTTTTCCATGTTTTGGGGTGTAAAATGGCCTTATTCCTTTATTTTATTTATGAAAAGTTCTTTAAAAAATTATTTTACAAAAAATTCCATTCATTGGGGTTTTTTTTTTGTGTTGGAGTATGTGATATAATAGATTTGCCGTTGAGATTTAAAGCTCAACAAAAGTTGATGTGCTGGTACATATGAATTGTTTTGTTGTGCCCTTTCTTTTTCGTTGGTGGTGTTGGCTCGAGTGGAGCACTAGAATAGGTGCATATCATGATTGTGATTCCACTAAGCTGTCTATTTTTTACTATATTTGCGCACTGTGGCTAACTTATAACGAAGTTACATGTTCAGCTTTGCCTATGTACTCAAACGCTCCAATGATAGCTCTCCATCTGTGCTAGTGCAGGGCAACATAAGGGAGTAATTTAACAGTAATACCATTTGTTATTATGTTTTATTTGTAGGTGTCTCCACTGAAAGAAAATGTCATGACACGGCACGAGGGCATCCATTTGGAACTGTGATGTGGTTTAGAGTTTTTCATCCCTTTTCCCTTCTTATTCTCAAGTACATAATGCATTTACCATATACGTCGAGTTATTTAAAATTAGCACGAGAACATAATTTTTTTTAAATAATACTTTTTTTAAAATGAATTGCGGTTTTAATACCCGGAAAAAAAATTGCAAAATTAATACGTCTTCACCATACCGTACGGCGAGTAGCCTATTTTCACCATACCGTACTGCAAAAACACCCTAATTACCCAATTAACTGTCGACTATCTGGTTTAGGGTATTATCGCCATGCGGTATGGTGAAAAAGGCAATTTCGCCGAACCACATGGCGACAAAGACAATTTCGCCGAACCGTATGGCTACAACACATTTTCGCCATACGGGTCGGCGAAAATACCCAAATTATCAAATAAATTTCCAAAAATCATGAAATAATTATCAATTATTCGTAGGGTGTTGGATGTCCTATTTTTGCAAAAATATTTAGGAAACAATTGAGTTGAATAAACTAAATAACTATAAGAAACTTCTCATGCATGAAATGCTTAAGCCTTTTCGGCATCCCATAAAATATCACGTTTAAATGTAATTTTTTACATGAATACTGCAGATTTGCGCTTTGATATATGGATTACCATATTCTGAAAAAATATTTTATTTACACCTTTCTTTGCTATAAAAATATACTATCACAATAACCCTAAGTATTATTATCAACGATGACGCGTAAACCTTTCGGCAGCCCATAAAATATCACGTTTAAATGTAATTTTTTGCAAGAATACTACAAATTTGCTCTTTGATATATGGATTACCATATTCTAGAAAAATATTTTATTTACACCCTTCTTTGCTACAAAAATATACTATCGCAATAACCCTAAGTATTATTGTCAACGACAACACGTAAGCCTTTTCGATAGACCGTAAAATATCACGTTTAAATGTAATTTTTTGCAAGAATACTGCAAATTTGCTCTTTGATATATGGATTACCATATTCTGAAAAATATTTTATTTACACCTGTCTTTGCTACAAAAATCTACTATCGCAATAACCCTAAGTATTATTGTCAACGATAACGTGTAAGCCTTTTCGGTAGCCCATAAAATATCACGTTTAAATGTAATTTTTTGCAAGAATATTACAGATTTGCTCTTTGATATATGGATTACCATATTCTATAAAAATATTTTATTTACACCTTTCTTTGCTACAAAAATCTACTATCGCAATAACCCTAAGTATTATTGTCAACGATAAAGCGTAAACCTTTTCGGCTGCCCTTAAAATATCACGTTTAAATATATTTTTTGCAAGAATATAGCAGATTTGCTCTTTGATATATGGATTACCATATTTTGCAAAAATATTTTATTTACACATTTCTTTGCAAAAATCTACTATCGCAATAACCCTAAGTATTATTGTCAACGATAACGCGTAAGCTTTATCGGCAGCCCGTAAAATATCATGTTTAAATGTATATTTTTTTTTGCAAGAATATAGCAGATTTGCTCTTTGATATATGAACTACCATATTCTGAAAAAATATTTTATTTACACCTTTCTTTGAGTACAAATTATACTATCGCAATTACCCTAGTCGACAACAACTCATGATATGAATAGTTTAGCCTATGAAAACTTTTGCCAAAGTGTTTAAATCATTACGAGCATTGTGAAAAGCATGTAGATGCAGCCAGTAACCTTAGTAAGCAAACTCAACCTTAGTAGGGCAGATACAACGAAAGTTCAGATGATATTACAAGGGTATTACAACAGTAACGACATTGCTAGAAGAAGTGCGGATAACCCTGATTGTCATGGTGGAACAAGTGATCATTCCGCCTATGTTCGTAGAGTGGGAATGATGCGCCACATTTTCTACATATTACGTCACTTGTGAATTTTGGCGATTTGTTCTCGGACACCGCTCAATCTCTCTTATGAAAGAGCTCCATGGGGATGTGTAGTGCTCCCAGCTGTCGCCGAATGGATAGCCTATGCCGAACGTCTCGGGGATATAAAACATAATTTTTTTTGCCTTTTTTATGTGGATCTCTTCCCTCCCAATTCCTCGCGCCCCCTATGTTAATACCACCCGGGTTCCCGGATGGTCTTTGTAATCCGTCAAGGATTTGTTGCGTAGTGTGGACCTCGGCCGGCTGCTTTCCGTTATCCCTTTCTCTTCGAGAGGACGAACCCTCTTGCACTTCCGTAGACTTGCCGAGACGCCTCCTCTGTTTCGGCTCGCACTCCACTATATGGTGCAAGAGGTGTGTGTTGGGCTTATCGTTGTACAACCAAAAGCGTGCCCTGTAGTCAATGCAGTATGCCCGCTGTGGTCGTTGAATAATACTGTATGCGTACTCGGGGTCTGGCTTTTCTAGGAGGTAGTAGCACCACGACGAGGGTTGCTCCCCCAGTTATCCCAGACGGGAAGTTTGAGATGTGGGTGGTACGTCTCCGGGTCCACCCAGTTGAAGTAGCAACACCATTCATCCTCGGGCAATGGGCACCGGTAGAATCTTCAGTCCGCTAGACCCTCGTGGCAGGTATCAACCACTACCTGCAGGCCGTGTTCGCACAGTTCGGGGCTTTCAGGTGGCCCTTGAGGAGGAGGTTCCTCCCTTGACTTGAGCAATTTTGCAAGTTTCTTTTTGAAGTCCTACATGCGATGGACTTGTTTAGAATGACTACTTTGTGACTGAAACATGAGCATGTCGCATGAAACTCACCATTGGTTGGTCCCTTGCCCATCGGCCCTTAACTCCGGTCGATCTAGATGGGGGACATATCCCGACGGCCTCTCCCACCGGGTGAAGTTCTCGGGCGAAGTGGAGCAGGCGTCGTGGCAATTGTAGATAAATTCGTAGTCACGTCGTTCTGGCCTGTCGATCCATTGGAAGAAGCAACACCGATCCTCATGCTAAACAAACAAAGAACGATGCATGAAATGGTAGTGTTACCCTAATTTATATGGACACTAATTGGTTTACCTCGTAGGCGCGGGTACAACAGTTGTGAGCGCGGGCGGCCGTATCTCCGTGCGTAGACTGCATCATCTTCGCCAGAAGGTTGCAGTCGCATTTCGGCCATGGCAACTCCGGCAAAAATGGGGTGTCAATGCTACTCGCATCCGGGTATTCGGGGGGGTTAACTTTCGCTTGCTGAAGAGGCGACGGTAGAACGACATCGTGCCCTTGTGTAAAGTTGGGTGAAGTTTATTGCTTGTTTGGCAGTGGATGTCTATCCCTCCCTCGGCCGGTTTTTATAGTGCTGGTGAGTCTCCACATAACTACAACACTTGTCTACTTATGATAGTTGCATGGCTTATCACCCATCATGAAAGCTGCATGGACTGTCACGCTTTATGAAAGCTTCATGGCCTATCATCCATCATGAAAGCTGCATGGATTGTCATGCCTTATGAAAGCTGCATGGCCTGTCACCCATCATGAAAGCTGCATGGTCTGTCACCCATCATGAAAGCTACATGGACTGCCACGCTTTATGAAAGCTACATGGTCTGTCATCCATCATGAAAGCTGCACGACCTGTGACGCTTTATGAAAAGCTGCTTGGTCTATCACCCCTTTGGAAAAGCTTCAAGACCAGTGACGATTTATGAAAAGCTGCACGACCTGTGACGATTTCTGAAAAGCTGCACAACATGTATTCATCGAGTGCGTATCCGGTGTTCTGTTGTCACATCATGTGAGAAAGTAAAAGCGATGACAGCACAATTAAAGGTGTGGAGGTAATAAAACCACATAATATGAGAAAGTACACAAAATAGATAGTATAACATAATCTGAGAAAGTACCCAAAATGGATAATAACACAAAATTATGTCACAGACAGCCTAATCCTGATCAGCCCCCAGTGGTGGACCCTGACACCTACCCCTACCCCTAGCCCTAGCGCGACCTCTCCTTTGCCGACGTGTTGAAGGGGGTGCATCATCGAGAGGTCGTAGGTGAAGCGCCTGCGACGGTCCTGCCTGGCCATAGTCTGAAGGGTTATACCGATGCATCGGGCGATGCACGCGGGGAGGCAACGTGTCCTACATAGCTGGAGGAGACACCTACAGTTGAGACAGTAACATTTAATTATAGTGAGGTGATTAAATTTGAAACGTGATCAACTGAATATTACTTGGCTTACCGGGTGTGGGGACCATAGTAGGACCGCGTGGTGATGCCTGCCAACTGTATCCTCTAGCCACACCTGGAGCCGAAGGCACGGGGTTGTGGAAGCTGGAGCCCGGGTGTAGTGGTGGTCAAGGAGGTGGTGTCGAGGAGCTAAGCCCGTGTGGCGGCCTAGACGAGGTGCCAGCCGAAACAGTCGTGACTAAGACGTGGCAAGAAGCACCAAGCTCCACGATCTATTGAGACTGCGCCTCCACACGCCTCATGGCGTCCCCCACCTCCTCCAGTGTGAAAGTGGCCCTCGTTTGTAGCCTAGCAAGAAAGTCAATGGCATACTGGTGCAAGTCCCTAGCCTCGTCCACCTATCACATACAAACAAACGATAAGCATAACGACATAGGGTAACGAATAGATAATGTAATTTATTAAATAAGACTTACCATCGCGTGTAGTGCCAAGTCTGCGACGCTAGGAGCATACATCTGGCCCGGTTGCTCCTCCACAAGTAGGAGACAAGTACGGGTCCAGGGCACGTACCAGGACAAGTACTGCTGGTAGGAGGAGGAGTCGTAGGGCGCGTCCTCCACAACAACGTCCTCCAGCGCCCCATCCCACTGGGCAAGCCACGGCGCCATCCTCTGAAGCAAGGTCGCCATGGTCTTCTGGGGTCCCTAGTGGAGTACCTGCAAAAAATTCCACATTATTACAAATATAACATAAGCACTTAGCATATTTGTAGTGGCGAGTAACTCACGAGTACACTTTCGCTGGCACGCGTTCCCCCAAAGGAACAGGGACCAGCTGGCGAAGTCTGAACTGCCTGAGGACTCGGTGCGGCGCGTAGTCCTCCACGAAGACGTCGAAGACGAGCTTTCTCCTCATCAGCCAATAAGCAAGGTACTTGTAGCACAGCACCGAACCCCCCCCTACGGCTCTCTCCGCTACACGCTGGTCGCTGTAAGGGTCCCAGACGACCTGCTCCGCCCTCAAGTGGTCGAAAGCCTCCGTGAAGGAGAGGTATGCCGAGCGTACCTGCAGACCTGCCCACTGTGGCTGCAATAGAGAAGAAATAACTGTAAGCACATGCGATTGAAATTACAATTGCATTAATGAGTAAAAGCATGTACCCGTCGCCTGGTCCAAAGTGAGCCCATCGTCGGTCGGTCCAGCGTATCACCGCCATACATGTCGGCAGTGTAGTGTTGAGGGTCGACATAGGGTCGACCCACGGAGAAGCGCTTGAATGACCACAGCTGAAGAAGAAGAGGCATCCCGGTAAGATTGGAGTTCTTGCCTTTCTTCACGCAAGCGTCGCAAAGGGCGCGGTATGTGGAAGCAAGAACCGCCGAACCCTAGGATACCTGCGGTACATCGTCAGGCTCTGCGTCGGCAATAGCCCATGCATGGGCTATCCAACGCGCGTCCATGCTATCGCCGTGAATCGATGTGAACATCACCCAGCCGAACAACCAAAGCAGATAGGCCTCAAGGTGCCTAGAAACCTATAGTCGGTGGGCTGATCCGCCATCCGCTGCACCTGTGACAATTGAAAGAGTGTGATATCACGTTAATGTTATGCAAAACTGGAATAACAAAGTAACATGTACAACCACTTACCTCAAACTTCGCCAACCACCTCCTTGATGGCCCGTGCCTCTTGCCCATTGGTATCTCTGGGTTGACATCCGCCACCGTGGCGAACCGCGCCTCCAAGTCCGCCACTGTTAGTGTTATGCCCTTGAGGCAATCATATGGATGATTGTAACATGACTATGTTTATGAATAATAATATGATTATTGGTCCAATGAATGTATATCATTGTTTTGATCAACAAGTGTGTGGCTTGTTTATGAAGCTCTTTACTTATTGATATAATTCGATAAATATCTCTGATCGGATATCATCGTATAGGACAACGATGAATAGATCAGCACATGTATTGTTCGATGATCATGTTTCATAGATCATGGGATATGGAGATATCATCAATACATTGTGGACGCATGTTGAAGAACATGTGTTAGATAGACCCACAATGGGACACTGCGAGAATGTTACATTCTTATGTGTCATCAGTATATCTCATACTTAGTAGATGTATGATCCTTAGACCTGAGATTGTCATATTCCCTACATGTGTAATAGTTTACCTTGGGGTTACCAAACACTATTTCCTAACCAGATAGTTATAAAGGTAGCTTTCATGTTTACTATGAAACATGCGGAGGGAAGTGAGCAGTCAAGATGGAATTTGCCACTCCAATGTAACGGAGATATATGTCTAGGCCACTCGTGTGATATGATTAAGGAAGTGCATGGCCATGCCTTGATTGAGAAGTTAATCACAACTTATTAATATATCACAGATACGAGAGATGGATTGAACTGTCAAAGGATGACATGCTTATCGCCTTGAGTTCGATCTTCATATAGTTTGGCAAAGGGATTATTACATCAGTAATTTAAGCATATGCGTTTAGGAGTTGGCATGCTCTGCAAGGAGCCGCTACCGACTATTGGATTAGAAAAAGGGTTTTCCGAATCCATGTCCAAATGCGCATGAACCTATAGGGTCACACACTTAACAAGCTGGGACGCATGAATTCGGATTGGATTCGTAATTAATGGACCTCGTGGGCTTAGCGCGTAGATGGGCCCTGACTTCTTAGGGTTTCACCTCGTGGCTATATAAGGAGGGGAGGAGGCTAGACGCATAATACACTTTTTCATGCGGTTTAGAGGTGTTTCGCCAGAAACCCTAGCCACCTCCTCTCGTTGCCCCTACCGAGCGACCCGGTGCTTGCACACCGACGCACGGCGTTCCATCCCCGGACGTGTTGACTGCTGTGGTGACGCTGCTGCTACTGCGGCGCAGAGAGGACGATCCGCAGCGAGGACGATCCGCGGCGAGGACGATCCGTGGCGAGGATGATCTGCGGCGAGGACGATCCGCGACGAGGACGATCCACGCCGAGAACGATCCACTACAACGACGTGCGAAGGATTCCGCAACTGCGCGTCTAGTGGTAATAGATCTATGATCCCCTTCTTCCGAGTAGCTTTTCTGGTTTGCGGTAGAAATTTTAATTTTTGCTAGTGTAGCATATCGCGTTCCCCAACAGTGGTGTCAGAGCCATCTCGCATAGATTTGTGATCTGGATGTTGCACATATGGTATGTGAGGATAGTAGATTGGATCCTTTACATGTTCAACTGATTCATGTGATGAATTGTTGGAGGCAGCCGTCGATGAGATCGCCGCCAGGGGCGCTGCCCCTTGGACCCCGCCAGGGGCGCTGCCCCTTGAACCCCGCCTTGGGCGCTGCCCCTTGGAACCCCGATGTTGTAGAATCTATTTTGTTTAACTCGTTTTTGCAGGATGTTGTGTGAAATAGTATGGCCTATGTGTATGTGATGCATGTAATATTTACATGGCCTGCGTGCCGTGTCAAGCCATAAGGCTATTTCAATCTAAAATGTATAACGACCTGCGTGTCGACTTGTGTTGTTTCAAACCCTCATGTAATATTCATTATCAAAGTTGTAAGGAGTTACATCTACAATGATGAAGATGGTGGCATCAAGCATGATGGCAAGGTGAACAATCAAGCATGATGATGGAGATCCTAATGCTAATGGCCATACTATTTCACATCTTAATTTGATTATGTGTGGATGTGTGTTTAATCCTTGCTATTTTCTTTATGCTCATTGCATGTGATGCCATGTTCATAGTAGATATTGTTCATCCCTATAGTTAAAATTTTAAATCACACTTGTCCATCCAATTGTTGCACCTATCAAGAATTTAGATCATTATTGATATGACTGCCAAAGTAGTATATCAATGACTATCTTAATAGATGATAGGGATGTGTTGGACACATCGCGCATAACAATGGTTGATTTAACTAAGCTATCAAAACGGTTTTGAGCTTAAGGACATAAGAGGTTGGAATATGATTTTAGTAATGAAGGAACGAATACAAGACGATTGGTGTCTAGAAAAACACACATGAGGCTAGGTTTCTTAATTGGCACCCGGAAACGAGAAGTGCTCCCTCCCTCATGTGAGCCCTAGGAGTGAGTTGACCTGGCCATGACTCAAGTTGACGGAGGCATTCATTACTTGTTTTCATGCTCAACCAACAAGAGTTACATAAGATGTAATTAGCAAAGATGTTGCTTACCTATGTCATTAGATTTCTAGTAGTGATGCCAAATCTCACTAGTGTTTGATGAATATGGATCTTGAATGCTCACCATGTGTCCATAAAGGGGGCACATGATAGGAGTTTCTTTTGTTAAAATGTTTAATAAAAGTATTACAAAAACATATTGCTTAGAAACTTTGCATGTTTTTTTGTAGTTCAATGGCACCTCCTACTGCACCTGGTTTTGCTTTGAGATCGGTTTTGGAAAGAGAAAAACTAAATGGAACAAATTTTGTGGATTGGTATCGCAACTTGAGAATTGTTCTCAAACATGAAAAGAAAGAATATATATGTTCTAGAGAGTCCGATTCCTGATGAACCAGCCGAAAATGCTCATCACAATTTGAAGGCTGACTATGAAAAACATGTTAATGCCTTTGTAGAGGTCAGCTGTCTCATGATTGTCACCATGGACACTGAGCTGCAAAAGCAATATGAGGATCAAGATGCTTAGAATATGATTGTGGGCTTGAAGGGCATGTTTGGGAATCAAGCAAGGGCTGAGAGGTATGGTATCTCAAAGCTTCTGTTTGCTTGTAAGCTGGCTGAAGGCAGTCCGGTCAGCCCACATGTAATCAAGATGATTGGCTACATTGGGAGATTGGAAAAGCTTGAGTTTCCCCTTAGCATTGATCTGGCTACAGACGTAATTCTCCAGTCTCTGTCTCAGAGCTTTGAGCCATTCATGGGATATGGAGATATCATCAATACATTGTGGACGCATGTTGAAGAACATGTGTTAGATAGACCCACAATGGGACACTGCGAGAATGTTACATTCTTATGTGTCACCAGTATATCTCATACTTAGTAGATGTATGATCCTTAGACCTGAGATTGTCATATTCCCTACATGTGTAATAGTTTACCTTGGGGTTACCAAACACTATTTCCTAACCGGATAGTTATAAAGGTAGCTTTCATGTTTACTATGAAACATGGGGAGGGAAGTGAGCAGTCAAGATGGAATTTGCCACTCCAATGTAACGGAGATATATGTCTAGGCCACTCGTGTGATATGATTAAGGAAGTGCATGGCCATACCATGATTGAGAAGTCAATCACAACTTATTAATATATCACGGATATGAGAGATGGATTGAATTGCCAAAGGATGACATGCTTCTCGCCTTGAGTTCGATCTTCATATAGTTTGGCAAAGGGATTATTACATCAGTACTTTAATCATATGCGTTTAGGAGTTGGCATGCTCTGCAAGGAGCCGCTACCGACTATTGGATTAGAAAAAGGGTTTTCCGAATCCATGTCCAAATGCGCATGAACCTACAGGGTCACACACTTAACGGGCTGTGACGCATTAATTCGGATTGGATCCATAATTAATGGACCTCGTGGGCTTAGCATGTAACATCCTGAGTTTATACTTGCCTTTTAATGTTAATTATCCTTTGAGAGTTATTTGGATTTCAATTTGGAGTTAATTGTTTTTGGATTTGTTTGCTCGATCTGTTTTGTTTTAGTTTTTGCTCCAAAATCTTGTTTCGTGTTGCGGCTAGAATTTCCGAGCAACCGTAGTTTCCAAACCTTCTTTAGCTATCCTAGAGTCTATCCTAAAGGTTTCCGGGAAGGATTCGTGAGTTTCAGAGGTTTTTTGGGGGGTTTTTTGGGGTTTTTCTGTCCTGGGCGGCAGTACCGCCGGCCCTGGCCGGTACTGCCGGCCGAGGGGTTCGGGCAGGGCGCCCGTGCTGACCGGTTGCCCTGGCCACCTCACCGTGTTCTAGAGGGATCACCTCACCCAGCCAACTCCCTCTCCCTTACTTCACTCCCTCTCACTCTCACCCTCACCCTCTAGCTCTCCCTTTCTAGCTCTCTCTCCCATGGAGCTCTCTCCCTCTTTCTCGAGTTTTCCCTCCAGCTAAACCTCTCCCTCCGGTGTTCTGGAGCTCGTGGAGCAGCTGGTCAAGGAGGAGGACGTCGCTTCCAAAACCCTAGACGAGCACTGTGGTGAGTGGAGCAAGTTTCAGTCAGATCTGTGATGACTTGAGCTTGATCTTGTACTTTTCTTCATTTCTATCAACTTTTCTTTTAGCCAAAACACTAGAAAACCTAGTTGTAGTGCTCAACTTTTGGTTAGCTGAGTTTCTAAACCTAGGTTAGGTGCTAGAGTTCTCGTTAGCGCGAAAACTGAGATCAGAAACCCTAAATACGTTTTTATCGAATATATTTGGTTAAATGTCGTTTTCGTAGCTTTTGGAATTAATCCTTGGAACCCTAGTTCCAAAAGCTAGTAAAAGGACACTAGAATGTATTCGACGTTGTTAAAGTCCGAGTTTCGTGAAAAGAATCGAGTTAGAATTCGATTCGGGGAGAAAGTCGGAATTTAGCATGAATTAGGACTCTAGAGTTTCTCGGATTAGGAATTAGGCCAAACGAGGTCGGAACCACGTGTGGTTTGCATAAATGGGTCCTTGTCATCTCCGAGAACCCATCCATGCAATCGCCGCGAAATTCCGAAGTCGTTTGTGCGAAAATCCTTTTTCTGAAAAATTCAGTCGACCTATGGCCGGCACTACCGACGTGGTAAGTCCGGTACTGCCGCTCAGGCCGGCACTACCAACCCTTGTGGCCGGTATTGCCGGGCTTAGGCCGGCACTACCGCTCCCGCAACGCCGATAGTTATTTTCCAAAGAGGTCCTCGTTTAGGTTTCGCAGCCGCCGGTACTACCGACCCATAAGGCCGGTACTGCCGACTGTAGAGCGGCACTACCGTGGTTTGTACACCGGTACTGCCGGTCTCCAATTCAAATTTTGGTTTTCGTTTAAGTCTTTCTCTCTCGTGTTCGCTTATTGGTTGTTGTCCGCTTCTTTGAGCTTTTTGCCTTGTTCTCGTTGGATCTTAATCGTTTCCTCGTTATTTCTTTTGTCGCGCTTTCGTTTAGACGTCGACGCCTCGGGAAGCGATGGCGAGGATCCGGACTTCGACCCAGAGGACACGCAAAACCCAGAGCAAGCAGGCAAGCACTCCCTTTGAACATATTGCTCCTATAATTGCAAAAGTAATTGATGTTTTGCAAAATGATTACGCATGCATATGATTATTAGAAGTACTTAAATGGTGGGAATAGGTAGTTACCCTAATGGTTGGATGGCTTACCTTAATCTTGTTGCTACCCTAAAATCCTTGAGTAACCCTAGTTTAAGAATAGACGCTATAATAAGTGTCGTCAGGGGTTATAAGTCTAATAGTTGCATACGCTTAGCCCAGCTTTAGACTGATTGAATAATGATCGGTGGACTCAGTCAATCAAAGATTTTCAATACGTTATTAGGATTTCGGAAATGGTGATTTCGGAAAAACAACGGTTATGTTGGTAAAAGATGGAAAAAGGAAAAAGGTGTACGGTGATTTATGCCGGACGGATGATGGGAGGTCTCGTCTGTGCAATCCTAAGGACTGAACTTGACGTTTTTAACTAAGTCCTTTCGTACAACCACATGTGCTAGTATGGGATAGCCTAAACCCAGTACAGGAGTTGGAATTTGATCTTGCGCCATGGTAGGTCGAAGTAGTTGGGCAATACCGATGTGCTGGTGTTGCTTAGAATACTCCCTCACCGCGCGCAGGTGTTGGAGATTTTCGTGAAACAACGGTGGATGCTTTGCTGAGGGTAAAAGGCACGATGGGCTGTTAGCCATCGTTGGATTCGTGTGGGTGAATCAGGTTTGGAGTTTAAGGTACCCAAACACCTTAATTGGGGGGGTACTCTCGCCTGGCCTGGGGGTACTCTGTGTGGGTGTGTGGAGCCCCCACCTAAAGCAAAGAGCGCACATCGCCGGGGCTGACGCAAGACTAGATGCCGACAATTGGAAGAGTTTCGTCACAATCTAGCAAAACGGATACGGTATGTATTGCGTGGCATGGTTGACATGATTGCTAGAGCGTGTCGTGTGGGTAAAGTGTGCATTCTCTGCAGAGATTAATCAAACTAATCGATTAGCCGTGCTCACGGTCACGAGCATCTTGTGTATTTGCTGTCAAGTATAGTATTTTGGTTGTGATTTTTGAAAAGGATTTGAAATTGGTAGATCTTGTAAATGTTGGGCTGTATCATGCAAATGTTGAATCATTGGACTCAGAGATCGGTTGGTTTGGTGATTTGATCATGCTGGTGGTGATTCTTGATGCCATGCGATGGTGGTGTTGGTTATGTTGAAGGAAATGATTCCTGTTGCCATGTGATGGTGGTGTTGGTTATGTTGGAGGAAAATGGATGTTGAATGAAATGTACAATTACATTATGTATTGATTTACTCTCATTTGCTAAAAGTTTTATAAACTGTGCAATATTCCAATCTATTAGTCTATTGCAAATAACTTCAGCTTCATGCAAATCTGAACTAGAATAGCAACCATCTTCATTGTTTAGCCTGCATTATATTTATACTTGCAAACAATAAAGTCTTGCGAGTACATACGTGTACTCACCGTTTGCTCTGAAAATTTGCGTGAGGAGCAGAAGATGCAGGTGAGGAAGAAGGTGACCAGGAGTTCAGTGACCCAGACGCGAGTGGTGCGTTTGATGGCTAGCGGAGCTAGTTGCTCGCCGGTTGCCTGAGGGAATGGAGGCACACCGCGGCCGCTTTACTTTTGTTTCTTTGATGTTTTTCTCTTCAGTTTACTTTAAGCCAATCGTCATTTTGTAAACAGAAACAAGATGTAATATTATTATCTATCACTGTAATATACTACCTCTGCCGTTATATTGCGTTCGCTTGGATGAGACTCTACCTTCTCAACATGTGACACTAGCCTACTGATCCAGGGACTAGTGGTTATCACATGGTTGCGGGAAGCTCAAATTGGATCCAATTGGCCGGCATGTGACCTCATTACTCGAGTATCGTGCTGACCAAGTGGTTTCAATCTGAGTCTGTCGTGATGCCGTGATCATTACGTTACTGGTTGCGTGATTAACCAGGCCCGCGCAACAGTAATGGAGTATCACTGTACCAGGACAGGAGCCCCCACATAGCACGTAGATGGGCCCTGACTGTCTAGGGTTTCACCTCGTTGCTATATAAGGAGGGGAGGAGGCTAGACACAGAATACACTTTTTCATGCGGTTTAGAGGTGTTTCGCCAGAAACCCTACCCACCTCCTCTCGTTGCCCCTACCGAGCGACCCGGTGCTTGCACACCGACGCACAGCGTTCCATCCCCGGACGTGTTGACTGCTGTGGTGACGTTGCTGCTACTGCGGCGCGGAGAGGACGATCCGTGGCAAGGACGATCCACGGCGAGGACGATCCGCGGCGAGGACGATCCGTGGTGAGGACGATCCACGGTGAGGACGATCCGCGACGAGGACGATCCACGCCGAGAATGATCCACTACAACGATGTGCGAAGGATTCCGCAACTGCGCGTCTAGTGGTAATAGATCTATGATCCCCTTCTTGCGAGTAGCTTTTCTGGTTTTCGGTAGAAATTTTAATTTGTGCTAGTGTAGTATACCGCGTTCCCCAATAGCCACCCACCCAGCAGGAGTCACCGAGGGTTCGATCGATGTCTCGGCGATCAGCAAGCCTGTAAGCATGGTGATGTCCTGCAGCGTCACCGTCACCTCCCCGAAGGGAAGGTGAAAATTGTGCGTTTCCGGCCTCCAACGGTTGACCAAACACGCTATCAACAAGCTGTCGAACAGAAAATGCCGCGACCGCTGTGGACCGTCGTCACCCTCGGCCTGGTCGTCGGGCTCACCTGCGTCGGCAGCTGAACCCTCCACCATGCAGACTAGCGGGAGCAACCCGGCACGTGCCAGCCTAACAAGGAAGAAAAGAGTTGTATCAGTTGAATGTTATGAACACTAATTGTACAAACAATGTAACATGTAAATGTACTGCAACTAACCTGGTGTGGAAGCGAGGATCAACGCACCATGCCTTCTTAGGAACACAAATCCGCAGTAAGGGCACCTTCTCATTGCCCTGTGTCGTGTGGATGTGTGCACGGTGCCGCACATCCAACACAGGGTTCAGAAGTGAGTCGACCTGCTCCATCCCTACATGTTGTAGGATCGATGTATACGAATATAGCAATCAGAGGGGGGGTGAATGATTATGTGGAATTTAAAACCAAATCTTCGATATATTAAAAGTTCACCCCAAACCAAAACCAAACAATTGCCTCGTATTCGACAAAAACAGATTGATAGACGTTCGGTAAAATGCGAATTCCTAGAGATCCAACCGTCGGATCGATTTGAAATTTGTACACAATAAACTAGATTCCAATACGAATCAAAACCAGGAAGAATCAGCTTGATCGTACTTACGAATCAAAAGTTATGAACCTCGCAAGCTTGCTGTGACAAAAGATGACGATAATTAATCTAACCAAAACTTCAAGATTAAACAAGAATGACAAAAGATTAATCAACTAAACTTTGAGGAACCCTAAATCAATACCCTAGAAAGGTTTTTGATGAATCAAATCAAGATGAAACTCAAGGAACAAAACCCAATCTAGAACCAAAACAAGCATGCAAACAAGAACAAAACAGAGAACATTGTAGCAACATGGTTACTGTACCACGAAAGGATCTGGAAGAATTGATCTTTATTTCTTTTTCTCTAAAGTACTCCAAATAAAAGAGTACAACCCTAAAACCTGCCCAAGACTTGATCGCTGGATTGCATAAACAGGAGGCGCCTCCCCCTATTTATACAGAGCAAACACATAGAGTCCTGAATACAATTCCTACTCCTAATCCTAAGTATGTATTCAACACAACTTCACTTGGCCCAACCTGGCCAAATACAGCTCTTGCACGCGTATGGCAACCTAGCCATACTCACGTGACTAACAACTCTTGCACGCGTACGACCACCATGCCATACTCATGTGCACCGTCCTCCAACCCGAACGTCCCGCATGACATCCTTGACCACCAAGACCTCGATTCCTCCCTGAATCTAGTCTCGAACCTCGGTTCCTCCATGAACCTAGTTCCGATCCCGTCATCGACCACGTTCGCCCTCGAGCAACACCTGCACATGAACAAACCACAAAACGATTCCAAGCACAAGTCCGCGACTTGACTTAGTATTAGTCCATTCAAATACTCACACGAGCATTGCATAATTTCAAAACATGCATTATGAAATTCAAACAAATTTCATAACCACAGATCAATCACCAAACAATTTTCAAAATCACAAAAATCAACCTCGAGCAAAAAAACCATTCACACCGGACCAAACATCAGTCCGACGCAACTCACGACGGACCAAATATTTGGTCTGTCGTACATGCGAAAGTCTCGGTTCAATTCAAAGCAAACATATTGAAAAACACGTTCATGACGGACCAAACTTTTTGGTCCGGCGTACATGTAAAGACAACGCTCAAAAATCCGTTCATGATGGACCAAACTTTTGGTCCGGCGTGCATGGTCCGGCGTAACATAGAAGCTCACTATTTTTCAACAAATTTGGTCCGCACAAGTATTCAAAAAAATGCATTCACGATGCACGAAAACTTTGGTCCGGCGTAGATGCGAAATCAGTTGTCAAAAGCTCATTCACGGCGGACCAAAAGTTTGGTCCGGCGTGTAAGTAAAACTTACTGATTTTCTGAAATTCAGTCTGGCGCAAAGGAGAATTTTCTATAACTCGAAAACTAGGTCAAACACATGCACATGCACATTTTGCATATTCAATTCTTAAGCCAATTTTTCAGAATATGATTTCACAATCTCCCCCTTGATAAAAACATTGGCAACACCACTTAGAATTGAACATTAGCATTCACTTCACAAAAAGGTTTTTGGTCAGACCAAAGAGAAAACACACAAGATCTCCCCCTTTGTCAAATAGGCAAAGTGAAAAAACTCCCCATAGGAGAAAATAAGAAAAATCTCCCCTTAAGAAGAAAAAATGTGTGTGAATGTGCAATGTGCCAAAATTCCAAAATTCTCCAAAATTCTCCCAAAATTCAATTCTCCAAACTTCTCACAAAATTCTCAAAATTGTAAAAAATTCACCCCTTTTTTTCCCTATTTCCTTAAACTTCTCCCCCTTCGACAATGGATTCATCAAGAATACAAAAGAGAGAACAACATAATGTTCAAAATTTTCCCTATAGCAATGATTTCACAAAAGAGAAACAAAGGAGTGCCAAGATAGGAAAAGATGAGCTCATTCGATCATATAACCTTATATATCACATAATATGCAAAATACATGAACTTAATGTGATTTTAACAAGTTAGGGAATGACATGCATCTCAACCTCAATTCAGTCAACTATAGCCAAGTACTAAGCAACACCTTAGCAGAAAAAAGCAAGGCTCAAAACTGAAGCAACTAACAACTCAGGGCGAGCAAGTAGTTTCAACTCCAATCTAGTAGACCAATTTAATCTTTAAATAATAAATTGCATGTGGCATGCTTGAAGCATACTTCTTTTATTTCCTTGGAGTGGCATGCTTGAAGCATACATCTTATCTTTTTAGGGAGAGCATGCCTGAAGCACATAACTTGAGGCTTTTGCTTTTAATAACCCTTTTTTTTACTGATTCCCTTTTCTTTTTATTTTCTTTGATTTTAAACATGCAAAAGAGATTAAAAGGTCTTTTGAAAGAGTAAAGATGAAAACACACTTGCTTCATAGCCCAAATTTGTCAAGAAGATTCAATATCAAGCCTAGAAGAGTAAGATATCATAGAGTATTTAGCTATAGGCAATCAGACCAAGGAATTCCGCAATGTCATTTTTAGTTCAAGTGGAACAATTTAGATTATCATATATCAGCTCAATTACATAATATATAAAGAAATATGATAAAGTAAGCTCATCAAGTGAAAGAAATTGGTAAGGAAACTCTCCCTCAAAACAAACCCATTGGATGAACAATCCCATGTTCTCCCCGAATAAAAGCAAAACGAGAAGAAGGCAAAGGTTTTGTGAAAATGTTTGCCAATTGATGTTTAGTATCCACATGATGAAGCACAATGTTCCCTTTTTCAACATGATCTCTTAGAAAGTGAAATCTGATAGCAATGTGTTTTGTTCTAGAATGTTGCACAGGGTTCTTAGCAATGCAAATTGCACTAGTGTTATCACTCAAAAGAGGAACACTATCCAAATTAACCCCATAATCTTTTAGTGTAGCTACTATCCAAAGAATTTGAGAACAACAACTAGCAACAGCCACATATTCAGATTCAGTAGTTGATTGTGCAACATAAGATTGTGTCGGGGATTGAGTGATTCCCTTAATTACCATAATGCCACGACTACCGGTCTCGTCTCGGCCCCGTGCACCTCGGAGGTCATCCCCGAAGGTGTGGTCGAGCAACGTTGCTCGACTTGCTCGATTGGTGCAAGCCCGTCGCTCGGCCGGTTCCCGAGCATGTTGCTCGGGCTCACCTACTCGGGCTGATGTTAAAACAGCTCGACCTGAAGCCGAGCTCTGGATGCGTGGCATGGTCGGGGGTTAAGACTAACGGTCGAGGCGATAATCACGCAACTTCAAGGGATCGTTGCGCCAAGGACGCGGGTGTGGCGGAGAAGTAGGATTCGGTTGCGACCACGTTAGACATGGTCAGATGTGCATGGAGAGGGCCATGACCGAATCGATACTCTTGTAAATTATAAATACCTTCCGATCATTAGAGGGAAAGGGCACGCACGGGAAGAGACACACACTGAGACAGATACGCACACAATATACACTAACGCTGGAGTAGGGTTATTATCTCCTTGGTGAGAGGCCCGAACCATGATAAATCCCTATGTCATTCTTTGAGTGTGCACGATTTGGTGGGACCGGGCATCCTTCGGAAGCCACCCTTCACGCAAGAAGGGGACGGAGTTGATCCCCCAAATCAACTAAGTAAGCTCGGCGGGGGCCTGCTCCCCAATCGTCGACAGCTGGCGCCGTCCGTGGGGATCGACAGTTCCTTTCGTGAAGAATCCCTGAAGATGCCTAACTCTCAAGATCACCAAGATCTCTACACCTTCGGAGATGTTGGGGATGAAGATCTGTATTACGCCAGCGGTGATGTCGCTGGTGTCACTGACCTCGAAGGTCATACCGAGCCCAGGAGCTTTTCCCCGGTGGCCGCCGCTCAAGAGCAGTTATTTCGCTCTCAGCGTGACGCCCTCTCGGGTGATGTATACGATGGGCTCTATGTAACACCCTACAAATCTAAACTGTCGTACAAGAAAATTTCGACAGCATCTCCCCTAAAATTAGGACAAAACTGAAGTGACAACAAGATTCATAATAAACATTACAAACAGGAATAACATAAAAGCATCAATACTAGAGATAACAAGTCTAAATCAACCAGAAAACAAACATAAACGTAAAATAGCTCCAAAGAGGACATCAACAGGTCTATGATTAATAAAATTTCAGCAAGCTAATGAATTATTAAATGCACTAGTCCATGTGATTCGTGATGACCCCGGAGGGTTGATTGTGCTACTAAGCCCACCCTTCAAGCTTACGACTCGCGAGAACTACCTGAAAACAACAAAATAACAAGGGGTGAGATTGGGTAATCTCAGCAAGCGGAACAACTTCTAACAAATAACACAGCCACAGTAAAACTAGCATACCAAATTCCTCATGTCCAATACCACATTACAGAGTCCACACAACCTCAATAGAATGCATATGATTGTGCACATGCTTATGCCATGATCCTCCTCACCGTGCCCTTTCTCAGGAACACACGGTGTTGTACTGCACGATCGCGCCGCCAAGGCGTCGACAAACTTCCAATGCATGATTATGCAGTTAATGCTTCATGCATAAATACATTCATAACTTCCCACTCTGAATTCACATGCTTGCCACACCATCAAATAACATGGATAAAATGCGAACATCATTGAGATAGAATATCTCAACAATTCATCTTGCAGACAACATCTTTCTTCATTCTTACTTATGATTCAAAAGCCAAACAACCACATCACAATGCAGGATAGGATATTGCAATCTCATAAACAAGTAGTTAAACCATGTAGGTGTGCTGCAATTAAGGTTTATATTGAAGACGAAACAAATAGCGAGTTATAGTTTAGCAAGACCGCTACTTCCACTTGCCTTTACCAACGTGGATGACGAACCTAGTTGCATCCAGAAGGGGCACCACCTGAACAAGCATTCTTTCAGTATATAATAACATCACAATTGATCACACAATTCAAACACGCGTTTCCTACAACCCGTTCCCCTTTTAAAACACCGAAACCCCGATCTGTCCGGATCAAACAGCAGCACCCTCTCTTCACAATTTCGTATCTTTTTTTATACAGATCATAAAAATATAAAAAAATTACAGGAGCTATATATTGACGGGATCTACAACTTTCATGAAGATCATAAATTTCAATTCCATTGTTAATTATGCCTAAACAGACGTCCAACACAGTAGACGAAATCTGTTTCCAGATTCTGTTCATCAACTTCCAACAGCTTTAACTCTCAGACCATCGTCTCAAAAATTCTGAAAAAATTACAGAAGATAGATGTCGACGTTATCTACAACTTTCTAGTTATAGGTTTTGGCAGGAAAAATCGTCTAGGTCACGTAAAATGTGAAACAATCCGCGCTGCACAATCTCCCCTTCCAAAAACAGCACCACGTGAACATCTATCCTTCTCCCCCATCAAGATCCATCCAAACCACTCACCACCAGATCTAATACACTCCTAATACCTAGGTAGAACAGGGGTAAAAGATTGGGAATTTTACCTTGAGTTCCCCCTTGCGAACCCACGAAGAACACGCGACGATCCCCGGAGCGGAAATCTGTTTGTCCTCCTCGCCTCCACGGATCCTCTTCTCGTTTTCTCCTTCGCGTTTCGCGGTGGATCTTGAGCCACCACGCAAGGGGAGGAAGAGGTGGAGTGGGGCGGCTGCTAGGGGGAGAAAGGGAGGTGCCTTAGGGTTTGGGGGGAGGGGGGTGCCACTTAAAGGGGGAGGTGGGCCGGCCCACCAAGGCATGGGGAGGAGAGGGGAAAAGGAATTCGGCCCAGGCCCAGGTTGCCTCAACCCAGCGGAAACTAGCCCAAAACTCCAATTTTTAATATTAAATTGCCGCATATTCTTCAATTATTTCATTCCCCGACAAAACCCTCTTTCTTTCCGGAACAACCAAGAAAGAAAACCCTAGGATCGCTCTCAAATTCTAGGGCATCACAATCTCCCCACCTTAAAAGGATTCATCCCCGAATCTAAGACACACCAAAAAACAACAACAAAGTCCCCAAGGGACAAAAGACTTCTTTGCAACACAAAACATTCACACAAAGACTCAAACCGGAATAAACGACAAGCGAGTTCTCAAAACCAACACTAGCGAGAAAATGTTGATTTAGCTCAACAGAGTGCAACCTCTCACGGTTCCACTTTCACTTCAATTCCCAAATAGACCATGAAAGAAAACGGTCTCGCACTCCTTATTCCAACCACTCTCCAGAAGAAAACGGTACTAGTCTCTAGAACCCTCTTCATCTCCCACACACAAACGTGTTTTCACACCACAACCCCTCTACTGTGGTTTGCCGTATTCAAGACGACGACAAATCAGGTGAGACATACACTCCAAGACCACCAGCTATTTGAACAAACGAGGTTAGAACCTTGCAAAAAAATTGATCTTCAACAAAAAACCAATACCCAACACTACCACCAAAAGGAAAGGCCTACTTTACAACCAGGGTCCTTAATCCCGCAAGAGAAAGTAACAACCGAACAAAATCGCTATGGTTGACACAACCTCGCTCAACCTCAGCGACAGAAAGGTCCAATACACTCTGAAAAGGAAAAACGATTACTAGCAACCACCAAGTGGTCCACTAATAATTTAAACAGCCCCACCTAGGTACACATCAATGACCCAATTCTCCAAGAAGGTCTGGATTGAGTCAGACACAACCTTCCTTTACTCTTCACTTTTAAACTACTTACGATCAGCGACCCACACTAGTTTTCCCTTGTAAGAAGGTTTCGCCTTCACATTCTTCCACCCAAGGACCAGGGCAAGGAGTACAATCCTTGAATATACTCAACCATAACATAAACATTCATTTTCTTACCCCTAAGCTTGAACGTAAAAGAAATCTTAATTCTCACTAACACAACGAACGACGATCACCACCTTTAAACCAAAAGGCTGAAATTCACATACACGGGAACTCAACTTGGAAGAGGAACTCCATAGAACCAAAAACACCAAAAAAAAATTTCTTCGGGGAGAAGCTCTATTCAAAAGAGAAACACCGCGAAAGTCTTCTGCAAATGCATTTCACTTTTACCAAAACAAATCATCTCACTTTTATTCAAGGCCAAGCAATTCAGAAAAAAGAAACCGATCAAGGAATTAAATGCTTCCACACAACCACCATCTCTTTTCCCTTAAAAGGAACCAAACTCACTTCCCAACATAAAAAATTGTTTCAACCACGAATATCATTCATGTCACAACCAGAAGAATCGTCTCTTAAAGGAAAACTATCAAACACCTCACACCACAACACAACTCTAGCCCAAAAATAGAAATACAAATATTTCCAGATCATGAAGGTCCAAAACTTACATTGGATTAGCTACTTCTTTTAATCAACAATGCAACCGATAACTCGACCTTGAAAACTACGGACACAGTCAAAGCATACATCCTTGAGCATAAATTTCGCATTCATAACTTAAGCTAGTTTTCTTATCAAAGACGAATGAATGACGATATTTAATAGAATAACATTCCAAAATCTCCACAAATTACTTCAAGGTTAATCATTCTTTTGTCCTTGTTTTAAGCCTCGAAATTAACACACATTTGTCAGAATCATTCTAAGTTTAGGGAAACTCTGAAACACAGCACAAAGAATACTTTGACCAAAAGTATTCAACCCAAAATAGCAACCGAACAAACCAGTCCAAAAGGTTTTAGACATAGGCTCAGGATGAAAGCCACCATATCTAGTATTCCACTATACTTACCATTTAAGCATTCAATATACACTATTTTCTCATCGAGAAGCCTCAATAATTCACCCAAAAGCTACATAACCAATTCTTTCTCTAGTTACCTTTCCCAACATTTATAAATACAGTTTATGATGATTAACAAAACGTCTTCCATTCTATACTACCTCATCATGATCCCCACAGACCAACACATCATATAACAATGTATTCTATATTTCAAACATAGTACTTCAACAGATACTTAAGCATGATCAACGTATCAATTTTATACCATCCATACATCAACATCTTGACAATTAAAACTTGTTCAATCAATAAAATGACTTCAACCAATAAGTATTATCTCTACAAGATAAAATTAAGTAACAGGATTCTAAGACATGCATTCATTAAGGTTAAAACCTTGCATCATGATTGTTATCCAATGTTCATCCCATCACAACATGTACTCGACATAATTCCACAGTTTTACACTTTTCTCTATTGGATCAATGGTTTCCAACAATTAACAACCCTACCAAGTCATCAATAACAACAAATGGGCATAAACATCAACCAACAACATTACTTTTGGCTACCCTATACATAGGTGATAACAAAATTACCACCACACAACATACTCCAACTATTTAAAATAGATTGAAAACTAGCATTGACACTGCCCTTAACAACATCATTAACAATAAGTCTTATGTCTTCTCAATTGATATCAATACTAGCATTGTAAAGACACAACTGCATACTTCCAAATATACTAGTAGGTTGCAACAACGTAAATAGCAATTCTAATCAACTTCCAAATTAAAGTCGCTAGTCAACACGATTAAATTTCTCTATTAATCCGTTAGATTAGAACATCTTTAAACAACCAAAGAAAGTTTCTTTAACAATAACAGCAGTCTACCTCATCTTAATGTTCTAACCATGCATCGTGGTTTAAAACCTTAAACATTATCGGGGGTCATAAGCACTTTTAAAGCAAAGCAACAGATTATAAGCATGTACATTAACACATTTAATCATCCCCACTATGGGGTACTCTACATCACTAGAGGTTCATTTAATCTTAAGCTAAAGGTAACAATTACACTTAATTGATTCAACTCGCAAATTAACTAAGGAGTACATCATTTCTATAAACCACATTGTTACATACTACATAACATGCTAAACAACAATTTTCACTTTTAACAAGTAATTTCAGTCAAACGAATACTTACTTTATTTGCAGCATTTTTCTTTTAATACTCAACCAAAACTCACAAAGAAGCTTGACTCTCAAATTTGCAATAGGACATGACTCCAAAACACATTTCAATCTTAAAGACTCCCACAGGAGGGAACCAAGCGATCAAGTAAACCTTTAGGAACAAAGGCACAAAACATAAATCGACACAACTTAACTTTTTACACACGCTTCAATAACTTCTTTTAAACTCAGAGCAAGACACACAAGAACCAAAAACTAAACCTTTCTTTGCAAGGCAACCAACTAAACAGGTGTCAAGGTCAAAAGGCGACCAAAGACGCGCAACACAAAACTCTCCTTCTTTGTCTTCACCCAAAGAAGACAAAACCAAGAAACACCGAAGGCACACTCCGCGAAAATCCAAATTCCAAACACTTTTCTTCTGATTTCAATCAACTAAAACCAAGAGAACCAACCAAGACCGACCATCAAAACGATAAAGAACATCCGAAGGAATCTACCACCAATCTCTTCTATTTGACTCCAGTCAACTACCCGATCCACGACAGAAAGGGTAAGCACTCCTCCTACAGGGGTTAATAATTCTTCGGTGATGGCGGTAACCGGCCACACCGTCAAACCACACCCTTACTATGAACAAAAAGAGGTGACCGAAAACCTTTCGGCACCACAACCCCGCTTCATCACAAATGAAGCAACTCAATCAAATCCATCATAAATATAGCATTATACCTCATCAAAAGTAGCATTCAACATCAAAGCTTAGATACAATATTTAAACGGAAAGCAACGGTACCCATACCCTTTCCTACTGTGCATCCATGTGTGTCAAATTTTAAATTAGTTATTCCACTAACACAAATTTTAATGTTGCTATCCTATGGCAAATTTTTTTTTTTAAGTATAACCTAAGCCATGTTTCTAAGTTATCCCAAATCATATTTTAGTTGAACCTATGGTATTTCACTAAGTTCATACACCACGGACCTGAAGCCCGCTCTGATACCAACTGTAACACCCTACAAATCTAAACTGTCGTACAAGAAAATTTCGACAGCATCTCCCCTAAAATTAGGACAAAACTGAAGCGACAACAAGATTCATAATAAACATTACAAACAGGAATAACATAAAAGCATCAATACTAGAGATAACAAGTCTAAATCAACCAGAAAACTAACATAAACGTAAAACAGCTCCAAAGAGGACATCAACAGGTCTATGATTAATAAAATTTCAGCAAGCTAATGAATTATTAAATGCACTAGTCCATGTGATTCGTGATGACCCCGGAGGGTTGATTGTGCTACTAAGCCCACCCTTCAAGCTTACGACTCGCGAGAACTACCTGAAAACAACAAAATAACAAGGGGTGAGATTGGGTAATCTCAGCAAGCGGAACAACTTCTAACAAATAAAACAGCCACAGTAAAACTAGCATACCAAATTCCTCATGTCCAATACCACATTACAGAGTCCACACAACCTCAGTAGAATGCATATGATTGTGCACATGCTTATGCCATGATCCTCCTCACCGTGCCCTTTCTCAGGAACACACGGTGTTGTACTGCCGTCTGATCGCGCCAAGGCGTCGACAAACTTCCAATGCATGATTATGCAGTTAATGCTTCATGCATAAATACATTCATAACTTCCCACTCTGAATTCACATGCTTGCCACACCATCAAATAACATGGATAAAATGCGAACATCATTGAGATAGAATATCTCAACAATTCATCTTCTGAGACAACATCTTTCTTCATTCTTACTTATGATTCAAAAGCCAAACAACCACATCACAATGCAGGATAGGATATTGCAATCTCATAAACAAGTAGTTAAACCATGTAGGTGTGCTGCAATTAAGGTTTATATTGAAGACGAAACAAATAGCGAGTTATAGTTTAGCAAGACCGCTACTTCCACTTGCCTTTACCAACGTGGATGACGAACCTAGTTGCGTCCAGAAGGGGCACCACCTGAACAAGCATTCTTTCAGTATATAATAACATCACAATTGATCACACAATTCAAACACGCGTTTCCTACAACCCGTTCCCTTTTTAAAACAACGAAACCCCGATCTGTCCGGATCAAACAGCAGCACCCTCTCTTCACAATTTCGTATCTTTTTTTATACAGATCATAAAAATATAAAAAATTACAGGAGCTATATATTGACGGGATCTACAACTTTCATGAAGATCATAAATTTCAATTCCATTGTTAATTATGCCTAAACAGACGTCCAACACAGTAGACGAAATCTGTTTTCAGATTCTGTTCGTCAACTTCCAACAGCTGTAACTCTCAGACCATCGTCTCAAAAATTCTGAAAAAATTACAGAAGATAGATCTCGACGTTATCTACAACTTTCTAGTTATAGGTTTTGGCAGGAAAAATCGTCTAGGTCACGTAAAACGTGAAACAATCCGCGCTGCACAATCTCCCCTTCCAAAAACAGCACCACGTGAACATCTATCCTTCTCCCCCATCAAGATCCATCCAAACCACTCACCACCAGATCTAATACACTCCTAATCCCTAGGTAGAACAGGGGTAAAAGATTGGGAATTTTACCTTGAGTTCCCCCTTGCGAACCCACGAAGAACACGCGACGATCCCCGGAGCGGAAATCTGTTTGTCCTCCTCGCCTCCACGGATCCTCTTCTCGTTTTCTTCTTCGCGTTTCGCGGTGGATCTTGAGCCACCACGCAAGGGGAGGAAGAGGTGGAGTGGGGCGGCTGCTAGGGGGAGAAAGGGAGGCGCCTTAGGGTTTGGGGGGAGGGGGGTGCCACTTAAAGGGGGAGGTGGGCCGGCCCACCAAGGCATGGGGAGGAGAGGGGGAAAAAGGAATTCCCGGCCCAGGCCCAGGTTGCCTCAACCCAGCGGAAACTAGCCCAAAACTCCAATTTTTAATATTAAATTGCCGCATATTCTTCAATTATTTCATTCCCCGACAAAACCATCTTTCTTTCCGGAACAACCAAGAAAGAAAACCCTAGGATCGCTCTCAAATTCTAGGGCATCACACTCTATGATGGCTTGGATATCCCGGATCATCTCGAGCCCGATCAGGAGACCATGTCGCGGGGGGACACTGTAATGTCTGTTAGTGTTATGCCCTTGAGGCAATCATATGGATGATTGTAACATGACTATGTTTATGAATAATAATATGATTATTGGTCCAATGAATGTATATCATTGTTTTGATCAACAAGTGTGTGACTTGTTTATGAAGCTCTTTACTTATTGATATAATTCGATAAATATCTCTGATCGGATATCATCGTATAGGACAACGATGAATAGATCAGCACATCTATTGTTCGATGATCATGTTTCATAGATCATGGGATATGGAGATATCATCAATACATTGTGGACGCATGTTGAAGAACATGGGTTAGATAGACCCACAATGGGACACTGCGAGAATGTTACGTTCTTATGTGTCATTAGTGTATCTCATACATAGTAGATGTATGATCCTTAGACCTGAGATTGTCATATTCCCTACATGTGTAATAGTTTACCTTGGGGTTACCAAACACTATTTCCTAACTTTATAGTTATAAAGGTAGCTTTCATGTTTACTATGAAACATGCAGAGGGAAGTGAGCAGTCGAGATGGAATTTGCTACTCCAATGTAACGGAGATATATGTCTAGGCCACTCGTGTGATATGATTAAGGAAGTGCATGGCCATGCCGTGATTGAGAAGTCAATCACAACTTATTAATATATCACGGATACGAGAGATGGATTGAACTGTCAAAGGATGACATGCTTCTCGCCTTGAGTTCGATCTTCATATAGTTTGACAAAGGCATTATTACATCAGTACTTTAATCATATGCGTTTGGGAGTTGGCATGCTCTGTAAGGAGCCGCTACCAACTATTGGATTAGAAAAGGGTTTTCCGAATCCATGTCCAAATGCGCATGAACCTACAGGGTCACACACTTAACGGGCTGGGACGCATCAATTCGGATTTGATCCGTAATTAATGGACCTCGTGGGCTTAGCGCGTAGAGGGGCCCTGACTGCCTATGGTTTCACCTCGTGGCTATATAAGGAGGGGAGGAGGCTAGACGCAGTACAGACTTTCATGCGGTTTAGAGGTGTTTCGCCAGAAACCCTAGCCACCTCCTCTCGTTGCCCCTGCCGAGCTACCCGGTGCTTGCACACCGACGCACGGCGTTCCATCCCCGGACGTGTGGACTGCTGTGGTGACGCTGCTGCTACTGCGGCGTGGAGACGACAATCCGCAGCGAGGACGATCCACGGCGAGGACGATCCACGCCGAGAACGATCCACTACAACGACGTGCGAAGGATTCCGCAACTGCGCGTCTAGTGGTAATAGATCTATGATCCCCTTCTTGCGAGTAGCTTTTCCGGGTTTATGTAGAAATTTTAATTTGTGCTAGAGTAGCATACCGCGTTCCCAACAAAGGGTATCAGAGCCATCTCGTGTAGATTCGTGATCTAGATGTTGCACATATGGTATGTGAGGATAGTAGATTGGATCTATTACATGTTCAACCGATTCATGTGATGGATTGGTGGAGGCAACCGTCGATGAGATCGTTCGGTTTAGGGTTTGAGGAAAGTGCAAACCGAATCAATCTTGATTTGGGTGAGTCCGTTCATGGTACGGCGTTGCCCTTACCGGTCGGGTTACCGCCATCAGGGTTCACGAATCACAACCATATGGGACCAAGCCAATCAGATTGAATTGGATTGGGTCAATCTGATTGATCCGTGGAGATTTTGAGAGCGTTTTCTTTTAACAGAACACATGCCGCCAGGGGCGCTGCCCCTTGGACCCCTCCAGGGGCGCTGCCCCTTGGAACCCCGATGTCGTAGAATCTATTTTGTTTAACTCGTTTTTGCAGGATGTTGTGTGAAATAGTATGGCCTATGTGTATGTGATGCATGTAATATTTACATGGCCTGCGTGCCGTGTCAAGCCATAAGGCTATTTCATTGTCAAAAAGTTGTATAACGACCTGCGTGTCGACTTGTGATGCTTGGAACCTTTATGTAAAATTCATTATCAAAAGTTGTAAGGAGTTGCATCTACAATAATGAAGATGGTGGCATCGAGCATGATGGATAGGTGGACAATCAAGCAAGATGGCTAAGTGAATAGGAAACCATGATGATGGAGATCATAATGCTAAGGGCCATGCTATTTCACAGCTTAATTTTGATTTTCTGTGGATGTGTGTTTAATCCTTTCTATTTTCTTTATGCTCATTGCATGTGATGCCATGTTCATAGTAGATATTGTTCATCCCCATAGTTATAAAATTTTTTAAATCAAATATGTCCATCCAATTGTTGCACCCATCAAGAATTTAGATCATTATTGATATGACTGCCAAAGTAGTATATCAATGACTATCTTAATAGATGATAGGGATGTGTTGGACACATCGCGCATAACAATGGTTGATTTAATTGAGCTATCAAAAAGGTTTTGGGCTTAAGGGCATAAGTGGTTGGAATATGATTTTAGTAATGAAGGAATGGATACAAGACGATTGGTGTCTAGAAAAACACACATGAGGCTAGGTTTCTTAATTGGCACCCGAAAACGGGAAGTGCTCCCTCCCTCATGTGAGCCCTAGGGGCAAGTTGACCTGGCCATGACTCAAGTTGACAGAGGCATTCATTACTTGTTTTCATGCTCAACCAACAAGAGTTACATAAGATGTAATTAGCAAAGATGTTGCTTACCTATGTCATTAAATTTCTAGCAGTGATGCCAAAGCTCACTAGTGTTTGATGAATATGGATCTTGAATACTCACCATGTGTCCATAAAGGGGGCACTTGATAGGAGTTTCTTTTGTTAAAATTTTTAATAAAACTATTACATAAACATAGTGCTTAGAAACTTTGCATGTTTTTGTTGTAGTTCAATGGCACCTCCTGCTGCACCTGGTTTTGCTTTGAGATCGGTTTTGGAAAGAGAAAAACTAAATGGAACAAATTTTGTTGATTGGTATCACAACTTGAGAATTGTTCTCAAGCATGAAAAAAAGGAGTATGTTCTAGACAATCCAATCCCTGATGAACCGGCTGAAAATGCTCCTCGAAATTTTAAGGTTGATTATGAAAAACATGTTAATGCCTCCGTGGAGGTCAGCTGTCTCATGCTTGTCACCATGGACTCTGAGCTGCAAAAGCAATATGAGGACCAGGATGCTTACAATATGATTGTGGGCTTGAAGGGCATGTTTGGGAACCAAGCAAGGGCTGAGAGGTATGGTATCTCAAAGCTTCGCTTGCTTGTAAGTCGGCTGAAGGCAAATCGGTCAGCCCACATGTAATCAAGATGATTGGCTACATTGGGAGATTGGAAAAGCTTGAGTTTCCCTTAGCATTGGTCCGCTACAGACGTAATTCTCCGCCTCTGCCTCGAGCTTTGAGCCATTCATTATGAATTTTCATATGAATAGCATGGAGAAGAGCCTGACCGAGCTACATGGGATGCTCAAGGCTCGCCGAGGAAAGCATTAAGAAGAAACCCAATCATGTGATGATGGTTCATAAGACAACTGCCTTCAAAAAGAGGAAAGCTAAGGCTTGGGGAAATGGAAAAGGCAAGGGCAAGGCTCAAGATGAGATCACGAGCCTCAAAACTAAGCTTCGTAAGCTCAAAGTCGGCCCTCAACCCGAAACCCAAGGCTTCTATTGCAAGAAGTCAGACATTGGAAACGGAATCATGAGAAGTACCTGGCAGATAAAAAGAGTGGGAGTGTGACTTCCACTTCAGGTATTAATGTTATAGAAATTAATCTTGCTACTTCTTATTCCAGCTCTTGGGTATATGATACCGGATCGGTTGCTCACATTTGCAATTCGATGCAGGGGCTCACAAAGAGTAGAGACTTGGCAAAAGGAGAAGTGGATATTCGCGTGGGGAATAAAGCAAGAGTTGCTGGTCTTGCCGTTGGCACCGACCCATTGCATTTGCCTTCAGGATTAGTTTTAGAACTTAATAATTGTTATTTTGTTCCATCTTTGAGTAGAAACATTATTTCATCTTCCTGTTTGGAATATGAAGGTTATGAATTTAGAATAAAGAACTTTGTTTGTTCAATATTTTTGAATGATATGTATTATGGTCGTTGTCCCATAGTGGATGGGTTATACGTCCTTGAACTCAAAGAAAAACTTGTCTATAACATTAATGTCAAAAGACCTCGACCAAATGATTTGAACCCTACCTTCTTATGGCATTGTCGCTTGGGTCACATAAATGAGAAGCGCATGAAGAAGCTCCATGGTGATGGTCTTCTCACCTCATTTGATTTTGAATCATTTGAAACATGTGAGTCTTGTTTACTTGGCAAGATGACAAAAACCCCTTTCACAGGTTTTAGTGAGAGGGCGAGTGAATTGTTGGCTCTAGTACATACAGATGTATGTGGACCAATGAGATCGATTGCTAGAGGTGGGTTTCAGTACTATGTAACTTTTACTGATGACTTTAGTAGATATGGATATATCTATTTAATGAGGCATAAGTCTGAAACCTTTGAAAGGTTCAAAGAGTTTCAGAACGAAGTACAAAATCAACTTGGCAAATCAATAAAACACTTACGATCAGATCGTGGTGGCGAATACTTGAGCCAAGAGTTTGGTGATCATCTAAAGCAATGTGGAATTGTTCCACAACTTACTCCGCTAGGAATGCCTCAATGGAATGGCGTATCTGAACGACAGAATCGAACTTTATTGGATATGGTTCGGTCAATGATGAGCCAAACAGATCTGCCATTATCCTTCTGGGGGTTCGCTCTAGAGACAGCTGCGTTCACATTAAATAGGGCCTCATCAAATTCCATTGAGAAGACACCATATGAGATATGGACTGGGAGAAGTCCCATGTTGTCATTTCTCAAGATATGGGGATGTGAGGCTTATGTAAAACATTTGCAATTAGATAAACTCGCACCTAAATCAGAAAAATGCTTCTTTGTGGGGTATTCTAAAGAAATAAAAGGATATTACTTTTACAAAAGAAACGAGAACAAAGTTTTTGTTGTTCGAAATGGTGTCTTTTTGGAGAAAGAGTTTCTTTCAAAAGAAATCAGTCGGAGTGATGTGCATCTCTATGAAGTTCGAGAATCACATGAACATGTTCAAACTGCCACTGAACCATCACATGATGTACAAAATGTTGTACAACCTGTGGAAGAGACACCAGCCCCACGTAGGTCGGGAAGGCCGCATCATGAACCTATAAGATATGGACATGATGTATTATTGTTGGACAATGATGAGCCCACGACTTATGAAGAAGTCATGATGGACCCAAACTCCGAAAAATGGCTTGGAGCCATGAGATCCGAAATTCAATCCATGCATGACAATCAAGTTTGGAACTTGGTCGATCCTCCTGATGGTGTAAAAACCATAGAATGCAAATGGATTTTCAAGAAGAAGACAGACGTAGATGGAAATGTTCAGATCTATAAGGCACGGTTGGTGGCAAAGGGTTTCAAACAAGTTCAAGGAATTGACTATGATGAAACTTTCTCACCGGTAGCCATGCTCAAGTCTGTCCGGATCATTTTAGCAATTGCTGCATATTTCGATTATGAAATATGGCAGATGGATGTCAAAACAGCTTTCCTTAATGGGAATCTATCTGAGGATGTATACATGATACAACCTGAGGGTTTTGTTGAACCTAAAAATGCTAAACAGATATGCAAGCTTCAGAGATCCATTTATGGGTTAAAGCAAGCATCTCGGAGTTGGAACATTCGTTTTGATGAAGTGGTCAAAGGATTTGGCTTTATCAAAAATGAAGAAGAGCCTTGTGTTTACAAGAAGGCAAGTGGGAGCGCACTTGTGTTTCTGATCTTGTATGTGGATGACATATTGTAATATCCCGAGTATTTTTATACTCGAAGCACTGTACCATTGTACACAAACGTTGTTCAAAAATACATCAAGTTTGTGTATTTCTGTATTTTGAGCTGAGTAGACTCGATCGATCCAAAAGAACCCTTTAACTTAATTAAACTCACTCAAAATCAAATCGAGTTCAATTGCGGTTCGTAATTGTCCTTTTGGACAAATTGGAAATTTAGGAAATTAAATGTCTAAAAGTCCTCAAAAACTATCCAAAATATCTTAGAAGTATTCAAAATCAGCTTTAGATGTTTGAATCTTCAAGTTTTGGCATTGGACCAAATTGCCCTCCATAAGTGCATAGTGTATAAAAGGGTGCAAGTCTCCAAGCCATCTTCCCAAACCAGCCATTTGCCTCTCCCCAACCGTGAGAGCAAGAAGAGTGGGAGCCCAAGCCCTAGGACACCCAAACCCGCGGATTGGAGGCGATCCGACCGACGGAACCGACACGGAGGCCGGATTCATCCTCTCCATCGCGTTCCCCACCTTCCTCGAACCCTCTCAAGTGAGTATTCCAACATCTCCCATGGATGTTTCCTTGAGCTTGCATGGGGTTTTTGAGTTCTAGGTTGATTTCTAAACTCCCTGACTTCCCTCTAGCCATTGCTACGACTATCCCCATCGTAGCATCGCATTTCATCAAGTTCTTCTAAACCCTAGCCTAGGTCAAGTCTAGGTACCATGTGTTAGGAACATCGCATGGCAATTGTGCTTCGTAAACAAGACTCAGTCATCGTTAGGTCCATTTAACTCTACTATCAACCTAGCATTTGACCACCTTCGAAATCTAGCAACCTAATGCTAGGTTTTCGATTTGTCGGAGTTCTAGTGGAGCAAAGCATGGATAGTAATTTTTGTGGGCACTTCGTAGCTAGAGCCGCTATCGAAGAATCGAATTCAATTACGATAAGCCGGATTTTATTTTATTTAATTAGGTGTTAAGTGTTTTCACAAAATACTAGGAGTCCGTAGCTTGAATCGACGATTCTATTAGCTCTTCCGATAGCCGTAGTCGCGATCGGAAGAGTCGAATTCAATTTGTCGATCCTACACAAAGTTGTCACTCTAGGTCACTCTATTTGCGAAAAATCCTAGAGGTCCGATGACCGAATGGATAGCCCCTATAGCTTTCTAGCTAGTAGAAACCCCGATAAAAAATACGGAGTTTAGTTTTGACCATTTTGCAAGATACTTTGTCGCTCTAGGTCTCAATTGGTTGAATAAAATCCTAGAGCTCCGAGCACGAATCGACTTCACCATTAGTCTTCTTAGAGGCTAAAATAAAGTGGCTAAAAATGCTAGATTTGCATTTTAGCACTTCGCATTTTATTTTAATAATTAGAGGGCCCAAAGCCGTTCTTGGCTTTTCGCTTGATTCGCCTCGTTTAAGGTCCCTAAGGTTGAAAGCATGCTTCACGTGTGCTTTAGATCCCATTTTGGCCCTTTTCCTGACTTTTGTCGTGCCGGGTAAATACCGAGTTACGCGGACGCTTGATCAAAAGTCCGAGTAGGTTAAGTCAATTTTGGCGGTGATTGCCTCCGATAAGTCATTATTACCTCCAAGTGTCTAGCTGCGGGTCCGAGCGAAGTTTCACGACATTCTTGATCAAAACGACCTTTGACGGTTTTGATCGCTTTTGGTCGATTAACTGCCGTTTGATCGCTTTTGGCCGCTTTTGCGAATTCGATGCAAATTGCTAATCTACCGAGCGTTTTAGTTAGGTGTTGAGTGTTCGAACCCAGATCGGGAACCCACACGCCGATTCGATCGCGTTTGGACTCAATACTGGACTCAAAAGCGGTTTTGTCGGAAATTACTCGCGGTTTTCATTTTGATTCAATTTTGGTCAATTTCATTAGGAATTGCTTTGCAACCGATCCAACTAAGTCCTAAATATCTTGCTTTAGCTTGTTGCATTGTCGGAAACCTGTTTTGCGCAAAATCCGCAAAATTGGCCGCTTAACGGATTTCCGACAAAACGATCGCTTTACCGCTTCGGCAAATTTGTCGCTTTTAGGGCCGAAAGGTTTTTTTTCGATCTTTCGAGCGTTTCAGCACCTAATTATGTACCTGAGGCCATATTGAGGCTCCACGTGCAAATTTAATTGCATTTGTCTTCAATTTACGTATTTTTATTCACGTAGGTAAATAATACGCCGTTTTCGTCGTTTTAGCTCCCGGTTGATCATTTCAACTTCAAACAAGTTCCAATAAGTCCCATTAGGTATGTTATACCTATTTTTAGGTATTTCACTAAGTTTAGTTGGGTTTTACTTCATTTTGCACATTTTAATCCATTTTGGCACTTGTTCGGCCGAAATGGACATAATAGGTCATAGTTTCACATTTTCTTCGTTTTCTTCATTTCTTTCTCCTTTAAATATTTAAGTGGGTCTTATTTGATGTTTAGTTGGCATTTGTGCATTTAAATCTTTCTTTTGCTAAGTTGTATTTCTTTTGTCGTTTTTGTTGCTTTGACCGATTAGAGGCTAGCGAGTCGGGCTTCGCCTCGAACGACCCGAACATCATCCCGGACATCACCGAAGTGCAACAACAAGGCAAGCACCTCATTTGACCATCTTGAATCCTATATTTCACAATGTTTACTTTGATTTCTCAAACTAATATGCATCGGTTAAATTCAATAAAGCGCTAGTTTGTGGGAATGGTAGATATAATCCAAATTGGTGGTTTTCCTTAATCTAATTTCCCTTCCACACATTGATAACCCTAGTAGAGGTTAGACAACTTAATAAATGTCACTTGGGTATAAACGAACTAGTAATCAGATATGCTTAGACATTGCAATAGAAGTGATTACAATGGCGTCTTGTACCATACATTTTCAACTATGACATTTTTAAGTGGTTTTAGAAATGTGACATGAGAAAGTAATTTGGTAAAAATGTGAAGTGTCTAGTTGGTAATTAGACCGAGCGGGAGGTATAATATGTGCTAGTTAAACTGGTGGCGATTGGTTGATGAGTTAAGTGGAGTACCCGCTTGAGTCACTAGGAGAAAACTATAAGGACCGAAGCCTTGAAACCATAATTACGATCGACATTACGTGCAACCGCCGCATGCTGGGATGGGGCAGCCGCAATTGAGTACTTGAAGTGTGAGGGTTTAGCCGTGCTGTTGGTAGGCCATCTGGACCTTTTTCCGTGATGAGCAAGTCAAGCGCGGTGTGAGTGTCCCCACGACCCGCCGCTTGCACCTTCGTGAGTGCGCTTGGTCTTAGCAGCGGAAATCGCTTCCGGTGTCACATCGGGTCATACAACGGTGTACGCCTTGCTATGGGATAAGGGCCGCGCACGAGACTTACAGATTACCCGCCGTCACGAGAAGGTGGCCGCCAGGTGTGCGGTTGGCTCCTTATCGCCATAGTGGTGGATATCGTCACCGGTCTTTGAGGTGTGGCTAAAACCTCAACGATGGGAAAGAATGTGTTCGGCTTGTACAACGGGTACCTTTGGTATCGCGTGTTCCTGGATGACAGGGTGCAAGTCCGGTTTATGGGGATAAAGTGTACATACTCTGCAGAGTCTTAAAATAAACTGATCGATTAGCCGTGCTCACGGACATGAGCAATTAACTCGCTTTTGTTTCAAGTATAGACGTTTGGTTTGGTTTTGAAAATGAAAATCTATTTCGGAGTCTAACTAAAGTATATGAATCGATATGAAACTTGGTGGATTTACATGTGGTTCGATATGGTACTTGATGGAACTATGGATATGTGGATATAACACTCGGTGGATTTATGCATATATGGATGTCAAATCTTATCTCAACTGCGATCATGGATGGCGGCAGTTGAGAAGCTCAAATGTTACATATATTGTAAATATGTTTTATTCAAAATGCTGTCTTTCAAATTATGTATTACATTTCGATGAACTGTTTCAAATCCTGCTTTTCGCAATAGACTTAGTGTAGCAGCCTTTCATTGAATCAGCCTGCATTAAATTTATATTTGCATACACTAAAGTCTTGCGAGTACATACGTGTACTCACCGTTGCTGCTAACCTTTTTCCAACAGAGGAAGGTACAGGTGATGATGTCCTGGTGATCTTGAGCTTGATTCTGCGAGTGCTATGGCTTCAGAGGGTCCTCCCTCCACCAAGAGCCTGTGGGGTGGTCACCAAGCGCTGGTTGTCTTTCTTTTGTTTCCACTGTCGCTTTACTTCTTTTGGATTCTGTAATACACTTGTACAAGATTTACACCCAGTTATGTAAATTAAATTAGTTTATCTTTTCGTGCATTGATACTCGGGTTGTGGGTACGCGATACTGGGCTACTGATCCAGGGATCCAGTATCAGATGCGTACAGGCACCGGGTCCGAAGCTAAGGGTTCGATCCCGTCGATCGAATTTTTAGATTCAGATTTTCGGTGTCGAGGCTTCCTGTTGCTATACGGTGCTATACGCTACAGTAGACGGCGTACAGTACGGTATAGGAAGAGGGGTCCTCACAGCGTTGGTATCAGAGCCATTGACTGCAGGAAGACTTAGTTAGCCTGGTCGTTAGACTTAGGAACAGATTTTTCTTCTCAAAATTTATTTTGAAGTACAAAACTCTATTTTGAAAGTGTAGAATGCTATTCTTGTCCATTCTATAGCTTTTCACTTATCTACTCTTCAAAAGGAATCTAATCTTAATCCACATTTCAAAATTTGATTCCTCCTTCTATCTTGTTCAAAAGAATTAGAAGGAACACGGGTTTAGCTCAAAATGGGTTAAGGTTAGATGTCTGTGTTTGTAATTAGGGATTGTTTTGTCGTTTCTTTAAGTTGGCTTTTGTTTTGGATCTTATGCAACTTTAATGAGTGCTTTTGAAATGTTTGTATTGTTTTGCTGCATCCTTTAGGATCAAGCATTTTGCACCGGTGTTGCACAATTAATTAACTCCACTATGCATTTTAGGATGCCGCCAAGAAGGCGAGTCACGCGTGCGCTCCCAGCAGCCAGTGATGCTGGTGGACAGGGGTCACATGGGCAGGGGACTCAAGACTCCCGTGTCCCCTGGCCGATGGGCGGCCGAGGCTCGATCTCGGCGACGTGCCCAGAGTGGAGAGCTTCCTCCACCTCCTCCTCTTTCCCCCATGGAGGCAATGATGGAGCGGCAGACTAGGGTGATGGAGATGATGCTTCAGCGGTTCAGTGGCCTGCAGCCCGCCCAGCAGCCCACAGCCTTCCACATCGCCCCGGTTGTCTCGAGTTCCAGCCGAACTCGACCGCCGAACTTCTCCACGGCAGATCCTATGGAGGCCGAGGACCGGCTCGATGACATGGAGAGCAAGCCGGTGCTAGTTGGCTGCACCGATGACGAGAAGGTTCAAGACACCTCCTACTACCTTCGTGGTCCAAAGAGCGTCATGGTGGAGCAGCCTTCAAGGCTGTTCGGCTTGATCAGGTTGTTACATGGGTAGAGTTCAAGATCGCCTTCCGCTCCTTTCATATCCTGCAGGGGCCGGGTCGAGATGAAGAAGCGGGAGTTCTATAACCTCCGCCAGGAACAGCTTGATCATGGATTATCTTCATCGCTTCAACCACTGTCTCGGTATGTTGATGATGAGGTGACTACAGAGGCCCGCAGGTGTCGTTGTTCAGTGAGCATCTCACCGATGAGATCAAGCACATGCTCATTGCTCAGACATCCCAAAGATGCGGTGTTGTTGGATAAGGCCATTCGCGCCGAGGAGAGCACGAGGGCGATTATGGAGAGCCGCAAGCGCAAGTGGGCGGCTCGGCGTCAATCGATGGCGGTCCTTCCAGAGCCGGCCCTTCACTCGGGGCTCTCACTCTTCAGCGCCGCCACTCGGAGATTCCAGGGCTTACCTCCTCGCCCCGCCCAGAGTTCATCGAGTCTCCTAGCCGCCCGGCAGCAGGGGTCTCGTAACCCGTATGGCCATATCACCTGTTACACTGTGGTCGGCGGGCCACTTCGCCAATACATGTCCGAGCAGCAAAGCAGCGGCCGACGGCTCATGGTGCACCACCGTCCCCAGGGTCAATCGGTGGGCGTGGGGGTGGATCAGACGCCGGTTCCGAAAGCGGCTTTAGCTGCGCGGCGCTGAATGTGGCTACCACAGAGGCAAAGCAGCAGCTCCAGATGTTGTATTGGGTACGTTATCCAGGCATTCCGTGCCTACCCTGGTTTTGTTTGACTCGAGCAACGCATTCTTTCGCTTTCTTCGCACTTTGTTGCTCAAAGATGGGGTTCATTCTGCTCGCCGAGACACTTGTTGATCCGCTCACCTGGATCTGCTTTGACTCGCCGAGCTTGTGAGTCCAGGGGTTAGAATTGAGATCAATGAGGTAGGTTTCTTGGGTGATCTCATCAACATTGAGACGTCGGGTCTTGATGTGATTTTGGGCATGGACCGTTGTCCAAGCACCAGGGACAGTTGATTGTGCTAGAAGGTCTATCTCATTAGTCAACTCGATGGCATTGCTTTGTTACCTTTTCTCTGTCCCCAAAGAAAGGCAAAGCAGCCTTTGCTTAGTGCTCTTTCTGTGCCGTAGATAGCTCAGTGCCCATAGTCTGTGAGTATCCCGATGTCTTCCCCGATGAGTTGCCAGGCTTGCCTCCGGATCGTGATTTAGAGTTCATTATTGATCTCTTGCTTGGCACTTCACCTGTTTCTAAGCGTCCGTGCAGGATGCCTTCGATGAGCTGATTGAGTTGAAGAAGCGGCTCAAGGAGCGATTGGAGAAGGGGTTCATTCGTCCCAGCTTCTTCTCCCTGAGGCGATCCAGTGCTCTTTGTGAAGAAGAAAGACGGCACTCTTCGCATGTGCGTCGACTACCGGTCTTTGAATGAGGTCACGGTCAAGAACAAGTATCCTCTCCCTAGGATCGATGATTTGTTTGACCAGGTTGGGCGGAGCTCGAGTCTTCTCCAAAGTAGACTTGAGATCCGGCTATTTTCAGCTCAAGATCCGTCCCGAGGATATTGTGAAGACTGCATTCACTACTGCTACTGGCCTGCATGCGAGTATACTGATTGTTTCATTTGGCCTCACCAATGCACCACCACCTTCATGAATCGATGAACAAGGTCTTCATGGAATCCCTTGATAGATTTGTGGTTGTGTTCATTGATGACATTCTCATATACTCTAAGGATGAAGAGGAGCACGCACTTCACTTGCATAGGGTGCTTGGCAAGCTTCATGAGCATCACCGCACGCCAAGTTCAAGAAGTGCGAGTTCGCTTGAGAAGGTGGAGTTCTTGGGACATGTCTTGTCGAGGGCAGGGTAGCGATTGATCCACGCAAGGTACAGGATGTACTCGGTTGGGAGCAGCCCCGCAATGTCCCCGAGATTCGCAGCTTTCTCGGTCTTGCCGGATACTATCACAGGTTCATCGAGAATTTCTCCAAGACTGCTAAGCCCATGACAGCGCTTACTCAAGAAGGAGAAGAAGTTTGAGTGGTCGCTGATTGTGAGTCCAGCTTTCAGGAGTCAAGAAGAGACTCACCACCGCACTGGCTTCGTCCTTCCCGACATTCACAAGAGCTTCGATGTCTATTGTGATGCATCCCGCCTTGGGCTTGGATGTGTGTTGATGCAGAGGGCAAAGTGGTTGCATATGCTTCTCGACAATTTGAAGCCTCATGAAGCCAATTATCCGACACATGATTTGGAGCTTGCAACCGTTATTCATGCTCTCAAGCCGTGGGCGACATTATCTAATAGGAACAGATGTGAGATCTATACCGACCACAAAAGCTTGAAGTACTTCTTTTCCCACCAGATCTGAATTTGAGACAGTAGCAGATGGCTAGAGCTGATCAAAGATTATGATCTGGGATTCACTACCACCCTGGCAAGGCAAATGTGGTTGCAGATGCCCTCGCCGCAAGCCGCACACGCTGAATGCCTTGGGTGTCATTGGCCACCGCAGCTAGTCGAGGAGTTTGAAGCTCAATCGGTGGTGGTTGTCTATGGCTATGTTCTTTGCTTTGGCCGCATAACCTACCCTTGATTCTCATATTCGTGAAGCTCAACTCCAAGACAATGCGTGATAGAGATCGAGAGCCGGCTAGCCAGAAGAGTGTGCACCTCCCGAGTTCTCGAGAGTGCCGAGGGGCTGGTTATGCATGGGCGTCGATTATGTCCCCGCTTAATGAAGAAATCAAAGGGAAAATTCTGGATGAAGCCCATGATTCTCCTCTTTCCATCCATCCTGGTAGTACAAAGATGTACCAGGACATCCGCAAGCCGCTTCGTGGCCAGGTATGAAGAAGGACATTGCTTCTCATGTAGCTCAATGCGACGTGTGCAAGCGAGTCAAAGCCGAACGTCAAAGGCCACCGGATTGCTTCACCATTGGAGATTCCGGAGTGGAAGTGGGAAGAGATTGGGATGGACTTCATTCTTGGTCTACCGAGGTCGCCCACCTGGTCACGATTCTATTTGGGTGATCATTGACCGTCGACCAAGGTATCACACTTCATCCCAAAGGCATACCACCTATTCTCGAGCCAAGCTAGCAGAGCTCTATTTGCGAGAATATTGTTCGGCTCCATGGAGTTCCAAAGGTGATAGTCTCTCGACCGTGGTTCGCAGCTCACTTCCAGATTTTGGGAGAGTTTGCAGTCTATTCTTGGCACTAAGCTATCATTCAAGATCGCTTACCATCCCCAAACCAATGGATGACGGAAAGGGCAAATCAGATCCTAGAAGACATGCTAAGGGCTTGTGTCTTTGTGCTACAACAAGTCGTGGGAGAAATGCTTGCCTTTTGCTGAGTTCTCCTACAACAACAAATACCAAGTCACCTTCGATGTCGCCCTTCGAGGCTCTTTATGGCGTAAAGTGCAGAACGCCACTCTATTGGTCCGAGGTTGGTGAAAGACAAGTCTTCGGGCCAGCCATAATTGAGGAAGCCGAAAGGCAAGTCACCTGATTCGACCGGGCCAAGGAAGCTCGATCCCGCTTAAGAGCTACGCTGATCGCCGCCGCGAAGTTGAGTTTTGAGGTGGGTGACTTTGTCTACCTCAAAGTCTCACCACTTCGCGGCACTCGAAGATTCCAAGTCCGCGGGAAGCTAGCCCCACGATACATCGGTCCGCTCCGGATTCTCGTGAAGGTTGGTGTCGTAGCTTATCGGCTGAGCTACCACCCCATCTATCGGACGTTCACGATGTGTTCCACGTGTCCCACCAAGAAGAGTCTTGGATTCCATCGAAGCTACTCAATCGACAATCTTGATTTGCAACCTGACCTTTCGTATCGAGTATCCACTCAGATTCTCGAGACACCAAGCGCCATACTCGCAATCGAGGTAATCAAGATGCTCAAGGTCCAAAGGAGCAACCATTCAGTAAGACGGCCACGTGGGAACGTGAAGATCATATCCTAGCCGAGTACCCGATTTCCTTCGAGAGCTTTAGCAATCTCGAGGGCGAGATTTTTGTAAGGGGTAGGTCAGCAATATCCCGAGTATTTTTATACTCGAAGCATCGCACCATTGTACACAAGCGTTGTTCAAAAATACATCAAGTTTGTGTATTTACGTATTTTGAGCCGAGTAGACTCGATCGGGATCCAAAAGAACCCTTTAACTTAATTAAACTCACTCAAAATCAAATCGAGTTCAATTGCGGTTCGTAATTGTCCTTTTGGACAAATTGGAAATTTAGGAAATTAAATGTCTAAAAGTCCTCAAAAACTATCCAAAATATCTTAGAAGTATTCAAAATCAGCTTTAGATGTTTGAATCTTCAAGTTTTGGCATTGGACCAAATTGCCCTCCATAAGTGCATAGTGTATAAAAGGGTGCAAGTCTCCAAGCCATCTTCCCAAACCAGCCATTTGCCTCTCCCTAACCGTGAGAGCAAGAAGAGTGGGAGCCCAAGCCCTAGGACACCCAAACCCGCGGATTGGAGGCGATCCGACCGACGGAAACTGAGACGGAGACCGGATTCATCCTCTCCATCGCGTTCCCCACCTTCTGAACCCTCTCAAGTGAGTATTCCAACATCTCCCATGGATGTTTCCTTGAGCTTGCATGGGGTTTTTGAGTTCTAGGTTGATTTCTAAACTCCCGGGACTTCCCTCTAGCCATTGCTACGACTATCCCCATCGTAGCATCGCATTTCATCAAGTTCTTCTAAACCCTAGCCTAGGTCAAGTCTAGGTACCATGTGTTAGGAACATCGCATGGCAATTGTGCTTCAGAAACAAGACTCAGGTCATCGTTAGGTCCATTTAACTCTACTATCAACCTAGCATTTGACCACCTTCGAAATCTAGCAACCTAATGCTAGGTTTTCGATTTGTCGGAGTTCTAGTGGAGCAAAGCATGGATAGTAATTTTTGTGGGCACTTCTGGTAGCTAGAGCCGCTATCAGAAGAATCGGAATTCAATTCGATAAGCCGGATTTTATTTTATTTAATTAGGTGTTAAGTGTTTTCACAAAATACTAGGAGTCCGTAGCTTGAATCGATTTATTCTATTAGCTCTTCGATAGCCGTAGTCGCGATCGGAAGAGTCGAATTCAATTTGTCGATCCTACACAAAGTTGTCAGCTCTAGGTCACTCTATTTGCGAAAAATCCTAGAGGTCCGATGACCGAATGGATAGCCCCTATAGCTTTCTAGCTAGTAGAAACCCCGATAAAAAAATACGGAGTTTAGTTTTGACCATTTTGCAGCATACTTTGCTGCTCTAGGTCTCAATTGGTTGAATAAAATCCTAGAGCTCCGGAGCACGAATCGACTTCACCATTAGTCTTCTTAGAGGCTAAAACAGTGGCTAAAAATGCTAGATTTGCATTTTAGCACTTCGCATTTTATTTTAATAATTAGAGGGCCCAAAGCCGTTCTTGGCTTTTCGCTTCAGTTCGCCTCGTTTAAGGTCCCTAAGGTTGAAAGCATGCTTCACGTGTGCTTTAGATCCCATTTTGGCCCTTTTCCGGACTTTTGTCGTACTTCGGGTAAATACCGGAGTTACGCGGACGTTTGATCAAAAGTCCGAGTAGGTTAAGTCAATTTTGGCGGTGATTGGCTCCGATAAGTCATTATTACCTCCAAGTGTCTAGCTGCGGGTCCAGAACGAAGTTTCACGACATTCTTGATCAAAACGACCTTCTGTCTGTTTTGTTCGTTTTTGGTCGCTAACGGTCGTTTTGATCGTTTTGGCCGTTTTTGCGAATTCGATGCAAATTGCTAATCTACCGAGCGTTTTAGTTAGGTGTTGAGTGTTCGAACCCGTATCGGGAACCCACACGCGGATTCGATCGCGTTTGGACTCAATACGGACTCAAAACGGTTTTGTCGGAAATTACTCCGCGGTTTTTCATTTTGATTCAATTTTGGTCAATTTCATTAGGAATTGCTTTGCAACCGATCCAACTAAGTCCTAAATATCTTGCTTTAGCTTGTTGCGTTGTCAGAAACCTGTTTTGCGCAAAAATCCGCAAAATTGGCCGTTTAACGGATTTCCGACAAACGATCGTTTCTACCGCTTCGGCAAATTTGTCGCTTAGGGCCGAAAGGTTTTTCGATCTTTCGAGCGTTTTAGCACCTAATTATGTACCTGAGGCCATATTGAGGCTCCACGTGCAAATTTAATTGCATTTGTCTTCAATTTACGTATTTTTATTCACGTAGGTAAAGAATACGCCGTTTTAAATCGTTTAGCTCCCGGTTGATCATTTCAACTTCAAACAAGTTCCAATAAGTCCCATTAGGTATGTTATACCTATTTTTAGGTATTTCACTAAGTTTAGTCGGGTTTTACTTCATTTTGCACGTTTTAATCCATTTTGGCACTTGTTCTACGAAATGAACATAATAGGTCATAGTTTCACATTTTCTTCGTTTTCTTCATTTCTTTCTCCTTTAAATATTTAAGTGGGTCTTATTTGATGTTTAGTTGGCATTTGTGCGTTTAAATCTTTCTTTTGCTAAGTTGTATTTCTTTTTGTCGTTTTTGTTGCTTTGACCGATTAGAGGCTAGCGAGTCGGGCTTCGCCTCGAACGACCCGAACATCATCCCGGACATCACCGAAGTGCAACAACAAGGCAAGCACCTCATTTGACCATCTTGAATCCTATATTTCACAATGTTTACTTTGATTTCTCAAACTAATATGCATCGTTTAAATTCAATAAAGCGCTAGTTTGTGGGAATGGTAGATATAATCCAAATTGGTGGTTTTCCTTAATTTAATATCCCTTCCACACATTGATAACCCTAGTAGAGGTTAGACAACTTAATAAATGTCACTTGGGTATAAACGAACTAGTAACTGCATATGCTTAGACATTGCAATAGAAGTGATTACAATGGCAGTCTTGTACCATACATTTTCAACTATGACATTTTTAAGTGGTTTTAGAAATGTGACATGAGAAAGTAATTTGGTAAAAATGTGAAGTGTCTAGTTGGTAATTAGACCGAGCGGGAGGTATAATATGTGCTAGTTAAACTGGTGGCGATTGGTTGACGAGTTAAGTGGAGTACCCCGCTTGAGTCACTAGGAGAAAACTATAAGGACCGAAGCCTTGAAACCATAATTCGATCGACATTACGTGCAACCGCGCATGCTGGGATGGGGCAGCCGCAATTGAGTACTTGAAGTGTGAGGGTTTAGCCGTGCCTGTTGGTAGGCCACTGTGTGGACCTTTTTCCCGTGATGAGCAAGTCAAGCGCGGTGTGAGTGTCCCCACGACCCGCCGTTTGCACCTTCGTGAGTGCGCTTGGTCTTAGCAGCGGGAAATCGCTTCCAGTGTCACATCGGGTCATACAACGGTGTACGCCTTGCTATGGGATAAGGGCCGCGGCACAGACTTACAGATTACCCGCCGTCACGAGAAGGTGGCGCCGTGTGTGCGGTTGGCTCCTTATCGCCATAGTGGTGGATATCGTCACCGGTGTTGGGGTGTGGCTAAAACCTAAACGATGGGAAAGAATGTGTTCGGGCTTGTACAACGGGTACCTTTGGTATCGCGTGTTCCTGGATGACAGGGTGCAAGTCCGGTTTATGGGATAAAGTGTACATACTCTGCAGAGTCTTAAAATAAATCTGATCGATTAGCCGTGCTCACGGACATGAGCAATTAACTCAGTTTTTGTTTCAAGTATAGACGTTTGGTTTGGTTTTGAAAATGAAAATCTATTTCGGAGTCTAACTAAAGTATATGAATCGATATGAAACTTGGTGGATTTACATGTGGTTCGATATGGTACTTGATGGAACTATGGATGTGTGGATATAACACTCGGTGGATTTATGCATATATGGATGTCAAATCTTATCTCAACTGCGATCATGGATGGCGGCAGTTGAGAAGCTCAAATGTTACATATATTGTAAATATGTTTTATTCAAAATGCTGTCTTTCAAATTATGTATTACATTTCGATGAACTGTTTCAAATCCTGCTTTTCGCAATAGACTTAGTGTAGCAGCCTTTCATTGAATCAGCCTGCATTAAATTTATATTTGCATACACTAAAGTCTTGCGAGTACATACGTGTACTCACCGTTGCTGCTAACCTTTTTCCAACAGAGGAAGGTACAGGTGATGATGTCCTGGGTGATGCTGAGCTTCAGTTCTGCGAGTGCTGTGGCTTCGTAGGTCCTCCCTCCAGTCAGTAGCCTGTGGGGTGGTCAGGCCAGCTGCGCTGGTTGTCTTTCTTTTGTTTCCGCTGTCGCTTTACTTCTTTTGGATTCTGTAATACACTTGTACAAGATTTACACCCAGTTATGTAAATTAAATTAGTTTATCTTTTCGTGCATTGATACTCGGGTTGTGGGTACGCGATACTGGGCTACTGATCCAGGGATCCAGTATCAGATGCATTACAGGCACCGGGTCCGAAGCTAAGGGTTCGATCCCGTCGATCGAATTTTTAGATTCAGATTTTCGGTGTCGAGGCTTCCTGTTGCTATACGGTGCTATACGCTACAGTAGACGGCGTACAGTACGGTATAGGAAGAGGGGTCCTCACACATATTGTTGATTGGGAATGATATTCCTATGCTTGAAGACGTTAAGACTTCGTTGAAAAGGAGTTTCTCAATGAAGGACTTGGGAGAAGCATGTTATATCTTGGGCATAAAGATCTATAGAGATAGATCAAAAATGTTGATTGGATTAAGCCAGGAAACGTACATTGACAAAGTATTGAAAAGGTTCAATATGCATGAATCTAAGAGAGGTTTCATGCCAATGTCACATGGCATCAGTCTAAGCAAGAATCAATGTCCTTCGACAACTGATGAGCGAGACAGGATGAGCAAGATTCCATATGCTTCAGCTATTGGATCTATCATGTATGCCATGATCTCAGACGCTCGAGATGTCTCATATGCTCTAAGTGTCACAAGTAGATACCAAGCGGATCCCGGTGATGGTCATTGGATAGCCGTGAAAAACATCCTAAAGTACTTGAGAAGAACTAAGGGTATGTTCCTAGTCTTTGGAGGTGAGGAAGAACTGGTTGTAAAAGGTTACACCGATGCAAGCTTCCAAACTGACAAAGATAATTTTCGATCACAATCCGGTTTCATGTTTACACTAAATGGAGGAGCAGTAAGCTGGAAGAGTTCCAAGCAAAGCACGGTGGCTGATTCTACGATAGAAGCGGAGTACATTGTGGCTTCGGATGCCGCAAAAGAAGCTGTATGGATAAAGAAGTTTATCTCAGAGCTTGGTGTGGTCGCTAGGGCCTCTAGTCCAATGGACATCTATTGCGATAATAGTGGTGCCATTGCACAAGTAAAAGATCCTAGATCACATCAGAAGTCCAAACATATACTCCGACGCTATCACCTTATTCGCGAGATTGTGGATAGAGGTGACGTGAAGATATGCAAAGTACATATGGAAGCCAATGTGGCTGACCTATTGACAAAGCCACTGCCACAGCCTAAGCATGAGGCGCACACGAGGTCTATTGGTATTAGATACTTAATTGATTGACTCAAGTGCAAGTGGGAGATTGTTAGTGTTATGCCCTTGAGGCAATCATATGGATGATTGTAACATGACTATGTTTATGAATAATAATATGATTATTGGTCCAATGAATGTATATCATTGTTTTGATCAACAAGTGTGTGACTTGTTTATGAAGCTCTTTACTTATTGATATAATTCGATAAATATCTCTGATCGGATATCATCATATAGGACAACGATGAATAGATCAGCACATGTATTATTCGATGATCATGTTTCATAGATCATGGGATATGGAGATATCATCAATACATTGTGGATACATGTTGAAGAACATGGGTTAGATAGACCCACAATGGGACACTGCGAGAATGTTACGTTCTTATGTGTCATCAGTGTATCTCATAAATAGTAGATGTATGATCCTTAGACCTGAGATTGTCATATTCCCTACATGTGTAATAGTTTACCTTGGGGTTACCAAACACTATTTCCTAACCGGATAGTTATAAAGGTAGCTTTCATGTTTACTATGAAACATGCAGAGGGAAGTGAGCAGTCAAGATGGAATTTGCCACTCCAATGTAACGGAGATATATGTCTAGGCCACTCGTGTGATATGATTAAGGAAGTGCGTGGCCATGCCATGATTGAGAAGTCAATCACAACTTATTAATATATCACGGATACGAGAGATGGATTGAACTGTCAAAGGATGACATGCTTCTCGCCTTGAGTTCGATCTTCATATAGTTTGGCAAAGGGATTATTACATCAGTACTTTAATCATATGCGTTTGGGAGTTGGCATGCTCTGCAAGGAGCCGCTACCGACTATTGGATTAGAAAAGGGTTTTTCGAATGCATGTCCAAATGCGCATAAACCTACAGGGTCACACACTTAACGGGCTGAGACGCATCAATTCGGATTGGATCCGTAATTAATGGACCTCGTGGGCTTAGCGCGTAGATGGGCCCTGACTGCCTAGGGTTTCACCTCGTGGCTCAATAAGGAGGGGAGGAGGCTGGGCCAGCATGCAGACTTTCGTCTTGATTTAGAGGTGTTTCGCCAGAAACCCTAGCCACCTCCTCTCGTTGCCCCTGCCGAGCGACCCGGTGCTTGCACACCGACGCACGACGTTCCATCCCCGGACGTGTGGACTGCTGTGGTGATGTTGCTGCTACTGCGGCGTGGAGACGACGATCCGCGGTGACGATGATCCACGGCGAGGACGATCCACGGCGAGGACGATCCACGGTGAGGACGATCCACGCCGAGAACGATCCAATACAACGACGTGCGAAGGATTCCGCAACTGCGCGTCTAGTGGTAATAGATCTATGATCCCCTTCTTGCAAGTAGCTTTCCTGGTTTGTGGTAGAAATTTTAATTTGTGCTAGAGTAGCATACCGCGTTCCCCAACAATGTCACCCTCGCGGTCCTCGCAGTCCCGCAATGTCCACATGGTAGGAGGAGGTGGAGGTCCCGAGGACGAACCCTTGGGAGATGCCCGCCTCCAACGCTATGAAGCGACCAAAAATCACCTGGAAGTGTCGCTAAATCGGACGCTGGCATGAATACGCCGTCAGGTTCATGGCAGCCCGGGCATGAGGATTGGGACCAATGCCCGCGAGAGTTCCCACGAGTACAAGACCCCGAAACTCAGGCGCCACCGCCCCAGCTCGTCACCCCTCTCTCTCCCGAGCGGGGAGCATCTTCGAGCCCTAGCCACAGTCGTACGAAACCTCAGAGAGTTCCCTGAGCAGGTGGATTTGGAGGCCATGGGAGCCATAGTGGCGGACGATCTCGAAAAAATCATCGTCGACATGAAGGTTGATGAGGACATCACTACCATGGATACGGCCATGCCTACAAATCCAATTGAAACCAACAATGTAATACAAGGGCCAATTACTCGAGCTCGTGCACGTCAATTCAATTGCCAGGTGAATGCGTTCTACGAGCAGGAAGAGTGTGAGCTCGGTTGAAAAGAAGATCAAGAAGAAGAAGAAAAAACCCTCCGCCCCGAACATGGCCACGGTTGTCGAGCGTGCTCGTCGACCAACCTTGCAGGCGCACAAAGGTTCGGGCACAAAGGGGAAGGGCCGACCGCCCCAACATCGCAACGACCAAGGTCGAGAAGACCAGGAACGCGGCGACCAGCGCGGCCGACCAAGCAGCCACTTTTGCCCGCTCCATCAGGCGTATGGGCATGACCTCCGCAATTGCTGGACGTGGACTTTCCGTATGGAAGAGTTGTACAATGGTAAGGGTCCCATGCCCACGCTCCCGGAGCATGGAGAGGGAAGCAAGGGTAAGCAGCCCGCCGACGATGACATGGAGTACCAGGAACCCCAAAATCACATAGCTATGATATTCGAGGGCTCCTCGGCCTATGGGTCCCATCGCGAACTAAAGGAGGCCATGCGGGAGGTGCATCACGTCACTCAGGGCAAGCCCCCCATCCAACAGCTCAAGTGGTCCGAGCTGCCCCTTACTTTCTCCAAGGACGACTGTCCCTTGGGAATGACCAAGCCTCAGAGACTCCCAATGGTCGTGAGCTCCACCATCAGCAACACTGTCGTAGGGCGTGTGCTCGTCGATTGCGGGAGCTCATTGGATCTCATATCTGCCAGGGTCCTGGACGAGATGCAAATCCCTCATTCCAAGATCAAGAGCATTGTAGTCCCATTTTACGGGATAGTTCCGGGCACCTCGATCAACCCGCTTGACCAGATCGTCCTGCCCATGACGTTCGGCACCCCGAGCAACTTCCGAATGGAATTGATCACTTTCGATGTGGTCGATTTCGAGTTATCCTACAATGCCATCCTCGGCCGACCGGCACTCGCTAAGTTCATGGCTGCCACGCACCACGGGTACCAATGCCTGAAGGTACTGGGACCCGGGGGCGTGATATCGGTGAAGGGAAGCCAGAAAGCGGCCTTGAATTGCGATGAGAGGGAACTCAACATGGTCAAGCAGTTGCCCCAACGTGGGCCAGAACAAAAGCCAAAGAATTCCCGGCCAAAGACTACCCTCCAACCTGGAGGAGAAACCAAAGTAGTCCCCTTGTGCGACGCAGAACCAGGTAAGGTCGTGCACTTGGGAACTTCTCTGGACCCCAAATAGGAACTCGAGCTCGTGACCTTCCTTCGGAAGAACGTGGACCTGTTCGCCTGGGAACCGTTCGACATGCCCAGAGTCCCAAGGGAGGTCATCGAGCACAGGCTAGTGGTTCGGCCTGATAAGAAACCTGTGCGGCAGAAGCTTAGGCGCTATTCCCCGGAAAAACAAGCTATTATCCGGGAAGAGCTGGATAAGCTCCTCAAGGCCGGGTTCATACGAGAAGTCGACCATTCCGAATGGCTTGCCAACCAGGTCATCGTGAAGAAAAAGGGAGGAAAATGGCGCATGTGTGTCGACCATACGGGTCTGAACGCCGCGTGCCCCAAAGATAATTTCCCGCTACCTCTAATAGACCAGTTGGTCGACGCGACAACGGAGTCCCAAGTGATGAGCTTTTTGGACGCCTATTTGGGCTACCACCAGATCGGCATATCACCCAAAGACGAGGAAAATACCTCCTTCATCACGCCGTTTAGCACCTTTTGCTACACGACCATGTCTTTCGGTCTTAGGAACGTTGGAGCAACCTTCCAGCACCTTATGCAGAGGACCTTCTCGAACCAAATAGGTTGAAACCTAGAGGTATATGTAGACGACATAGTAGTCAAGGGCAAGCTTGCCTCGGGTCATGTTTCCGACCTAGAGGAGACCTTCTGTAACCTCAATAAACATCGAATAATGCTCAACCCAGAGAAATGCGTGTTCAGTGTGAGGGCGGGGAAAGTACTCGGCTACATGATCGGATCGCAAGGCATCGGGGCAAACCCGGAGAAGATCAAGGCCATCGAGAGCATGCGACCACACACGTGTGTGCGAGAGGTCCAGTCTCTGACCGGAAGAATGGCAGCCCTTAGCCGCTTCATTTCCCGGCTCGACGAACGCGGGTTGCCTTTCTTCAAGGCACTCTGCAAGCACGATGGCTTCATTTGGACCGAGGAAGCAGACAAGTCTTTTGAGGAACTAAAGCGATACCTATCGAAACCTCCGGTCCTGACTACCCCGAGACCAGGCGAGGTCCTGCTGCTATACTTGGCCGCTACACCCCAGGCTATAAGCACCGTGTTAACGGTGGAAAGGGACGGGCGCAACGGCCGATCTACTACATTAGCGAGGTCTTGCACGGGCCTAAGGAACGTTACCCAGAGGTCCAAAAGCTCCTATATTCACTGCTAGTGGCCTCTAGGAAGTTACGGCACTAGTTGCAAGCCCATAAAATTCGGGTCCCGACTAACTTCCCACTCAGGGAGATCCTGGGAAACCAAGATGCTAGTGGTCGAATAGCGAAGTGGGCCATGGAGCTCGCCGAGTTCGAGATTGAATTCTCGGCTCGCACTGCGATCAAATCCCAAATCCTGGCAGATTTCCTGGCGGAATGGACGAATCCCGCTCCGCCCGAGGTCAATCCCGACCAACCTGGGCAAGGTCACTGGGTCATGTACTTCGATGGCTCCCGAGCTTACGAGCGCTCGGGGGCTGGAGTCGTCCTAATATCTCTGCAGGGAGAGCAACTCCAGCATGCCCTCCAACTACATTTCATCGTGACAAAATAACGCGGCAGAATACAAAGGCCTCCTGACCGGGCTACGAGCATGCAAATCGCTCGGGGTCCAGCGGCTCACCGTCAAGGGTGACTCCCAGTTGGTCATCAACCAGGTCAACAAGGAGTATCAATGTTCCGAAAACTCAAAGGCGCTTTACCTGGCTGATGTTAGGAAGATGGAGAAGTACTTCAAGAATTTCGAGGTACTCTACATCCCTAGGAGGGAAAATTCCCTGGCCGACAATCTCTCAAAAGTCAGTTCTGCCCAACTTCCTGTCCCGGCAGGGGTGCTCGTCGAGCACGTATTTAAGCTCTCCACTCCCTCTACAAAGGAGGCACCCGAGGCGCACGGTAATGTCTCCTTCCTTGAGCACGGAGCGAGTTGGATGATGCCATTCACCCAATATCTCGCACATGGGACACCGCCTGAGGAAGAAGCTGAGCATTTCCTGCTCATAAGACGATCCTCACCGTACAAACTGGTCGAGGGCGTCTTATATCGCAAAGGAGCACTTGGAGTCCTCTCCAAGTTCATCACCCAGGAAGAAGGCAAGTACTTTCTTAGGGATATCCATGAAGGAATGTGCGGAGCACACTCGTCCTTCAGAACATTAGTAGGCAAAGCCTTCCGACTGGGATATTACTGGCCGACGGCCCTAGCCGATGCTCGCTCAATAGTGACCTCCTGTCGGGCATGTTAGTTTCATGCCCGCAAGGTCCACCAGCTAGCATACACGCTCCAAACAATCCCGTTGACATGGCCATTCTCGGTCTGGGGGGTCGATATACTCGGACCCTTTCCTCGAGGTCCTAGGGTTGCAAATACCTGCTCATGGCTATCGACACTTTCACTAAGTGGATCAAGGCGGAGCCCGTGTCAACCATCTCGGCCCAAGCGGCCAAGAGGTTTTTTCGCAAATAACGTGGTGACACGTTTTGGCATACCAAACCGTCTCATCACGGACAATGGCACCCAGTTCACAAGCGAACTGTTTCAAACTTATTGCGAAGACATCGGGACCAAGCTGTGCTTCTCGTCTGTGGCTCACCCACAGAGTAATGTAGCGGCCGAACAAGCAAACGGGCAAATCGTTCAAGGAATCAAAAAGAGGGTCTTCAAAAACCTCAACCGGCACAGGCAGGCTTGGGTGGACGAGCTCCCTTCCGTCCTATAGTCAGTTCGCACCACGACGAGTCGAGCTACAGGGGAAACCCCCTTCCAACTTGTCTACGGTGCAAAGGCCGTCTTGCCCGCTGAAATCGTGCTGGGGTCCCCAAGGGTACACCTGGTCGACGACCTCGACCAGGAAGGAGAGCGCCTACTCGACCTCTAATGCATCCCTCCCGGGTGCGCACCGTGCCCTTCGCGGCCCAACCGTATGGCGCACGTGCCTCGCCCCAAAGGAGCTTGATCGCCTAATCAAGCCTCAGTGGGTGTGGGCCTTGGCCCAACGAGGGAAATACACACCTTGGCTACCATAGCCAGGCCATAAGAGTCCCATGTGGCCCCCAAAATACTAGCCTTATGGGGGGAGGGTTGCTCTCCCTTTTAAGGTGGTATTCCCTCCCCTCCACAAGCAAGGTGGTACTATCACAAGGGAAGAAGAGGATTCTAAAACTTTGTTCATACTAGTGTTGAAGTGGTTATCATATTATCTTGTGACACCGAGTTAGGGATTCTAAAACTTTGTTCATACTAGTGTTGGCCGAAAGTCACCAAAAGAAAGAAAAGAAAAAGAGCCAAAAGGCCAAAAAAAAAAGAAAATTGTGGCCGGTCGCACTACATTGAGCAAAACCCTAATTTGTGTTTGTTACTTTTAGAATGTGCAATTTATTAATTAGTGAGCAATCTTGTGCCCTTTTTACATTCTTGAAACAATAAGTTAGCATCTCTTTACGATTTGTGCAATAGAGCTTTTGTGCTTCACTTATATTTCATGGCTCATTCCTTGATTGCATAAGTGCCTTTATCTTTGCGTGTGTGTTGTCTTCAATTTCACTTATATCTTTGAGATCGGCAACTAGGGTTGTGAATTCTAGTTTGGATCATTACTTATCATTACAATAACTAGAATTATCACATTGCATAGGAAATAAATATTGCATATCCAAGCTCCCTATCCAACGTCGTAGATTTGTTTGGTCCCTTTGCAATCGCTCTACACAAACTTTGGAGAACCTTTAACAACGCCAACGGCCGACAACACCTGCTGCAACATAAGAACTTGTAAGAGCTTTGGTTATATAGGCTTGAGTATTGAGAGACTTGCCACCACCTCCTGGTAGTTGATAGAAACATTATACTTGTGATTTTGTTTTCTTGTCTTCTACTAACCATGTCACGTGACGAGGGCTCCCTGCATCACTCTCCTCGCACCAAGGGAATTATTGCTCACTCTGAGCGTATGTCATCGCAAGAGAACCTTCTCAGATCCATCGAGGTCGCACAGGGGATTGCTAAAACTACTATTGCTACTATTTTGTATAGACTTGATACGCTTGCAGGAACTTCCCCAGGAACATCCAGTCCTCCACCTCATCTTCTAAACAACAAAAATTGCATACTATATGCTCAGGTACATGTTGATGATGATTCCCTAGGTAAGGTTAAATTCACCATTCCACCTTTTAATGGACAATATGATCCTGATGCCTATATTAATTGGGAGATAGCAGTAGATAAAGAATTTGGCAAGTATGATTTGTCTAAAAATGAAAAGATTAGGATTGCTACTAGTGTGCTAAATGAATATGCATTAACATGGTGGAAACATATTTGTAGAAAAGAGAGAAAACCTGAAAATTGGAAGGCCAAGAAAATAGTTATGAGAATTGATTATGTTCCTGAATATCATACTGGATTTTTGTATACTAGACTCCAATGCTTGAAACAAGGAAATAAGTGCGTTAAGAAATACTATGAACGATTGCAAAATCATTTGTTGCGTTGTGGTTTAGTTGAGGGTGAAGAAGCAACAGAGCTTAGGTTCATACGTGGACTTAATCAAGAAATTCAGGACGCTCTTATTGATCAAACAAATAGATCTCTTTCAGAATTGGTTGTATGTGCTTGTTGTAACACCCCATAAATCTCAACTGTTGCACAAGAAAAATTCGACAGCATTTCCCCTAAAACAGGACAATACGAAAGCAATTCAAATAGGAATAATATCACGACATCAATACTAGAGACAACGAGTCTAATTCAACCAGGTATCAACCATAAGTATAACACATCTCTAATGGGACAACCATAAACGAGAACAAGTTTAAAGGGAACAACAATGGGTCTATATGTAATAAAATTGCATCCAACTAATGAATTATTTAAAGCACTAGTTCATGTGAGTCGTGATGACACCAGAAGATTTATTGTGTTGCTAGCCCACCCTTCATGCTTACGACTCACGTGAGCTACCTGGAAATATCAAAACAGCAAGTAGTGAGATTGGGTAATCTCAGCAAGCGGAACAACTAATACAAATAACACATCTACCATATATCTAGCATTCCACATTCCTCATATCCAATACCTGTAACACCCCGGCATTTACTATGCCTGAATGTTACCAAACCTAAGCTAAACAACATCTAAATACCACATTTAACATCAAATTCCAGCAAAGGTGCATAGACTAAAAACCGAGACTTCTGCAAAGACTCCTTTGTTTTATCATGAATTTAAGGAACAGCAACAATATAGCATTATATGGCAATAAGAGAAACATCTAAAACAGCAATAAATAAAGTCTTAACGACAATAAGAGACTAACATTAAGCTCTTAAGGTTCCAAGTGTCAAACAAACAATAGAACTCTCATTAACCAAGCTAAGACTTAATTTTAAAGACCATCACACGCAATTTATTATCAAACTAAATGAATTGACTTGGGGAAACATTAAGGTGAAGCAATGTGAGCGCAGTGACTATTCCCCTTTCCCGCATGCCGCTCTCATGGTACCTAAAACAACAAGAAAAACACAAGGTGAGTTCAAAACTCAAGAAGCATACCTGCAATGGACAACAAGCATAACAACAAGTCAATAACATCTTTCATCATGTATAACATCTCATTCATGAATACTTATCAATATCATCATCAATTTGTATGCGATAATGCATTGCTCCTCGACCTCCGAACCTCATACCGTATGGGAAGTACACACCCGCCGGTGTGCACTCCTTTCCTCCTTCCATCCCGAAGATGGAGGGTGCCTACTGCCTCAAACACCACGCGGGATGGAATCAACGACATAGGACTTACTCAATGGCGCTCCGATTAGTCATAACTTTTCACCGACCTTGCCGGACTAGTTAAGACTTTCTCACCGCCTCGCCTCTATCTCATGACATGCATGCAACCATGCCAAATATCATATTCAATTCACATATTAACACATGGCATCATAATATGTTAAACATGCTCATCATATCATATCAATCATTAAAACATGGCAAGTGGACATATATCATGTAGGCAATTCCATCTAATTTCAACATGCAACCTACAACTTGCTATCCATCACAACACACTTGCCTCAACCACGCTGCAACGGATTGGAAGGGAAGAAGAGGGAACTCCCGGGTCACACCACCTGCACATAGGCATCACACACTCACAATCATAACCTCAAAACAGTACACACGCCTCATCTAACCCGACATTGCCAACTACTCGCAAAACCTAAAATATGGTTCTGTCCCAAGGCGACAGCAGCCTTGCAAAAGGCATAACTTGAGTTCTGGGACTCCAAATCGAATAAACGAGTACACCGTCGCGAAGCTTAGGAAATTTCCCAACTTTTTCTAGTTATAGGGAAAGACTGATTCGACTCTAAAATTGTTTAATCTACAGATTACTGCAATCTGTTCCAGTTACGTCACAGATTTTTAGGCGCTCGGTAAAACAGCCATAACTTTCAAACGGCTGATCGGAAATTAACGTGCTTTACGTCCACGGAAAGATAATTAAATTATCTACAACTTCCTAGAAGTCCGTACGGTCTGATTCGATTCTAAATCGACGGAAACTCGAACCCTAGTTCGACTGCTCAATCTGCCCGGAAAACAGAAACGTGGACAAGTATAGATCTAACTCAAATTACTTCAAACCAGCGCCTCCAATTGATCTAAAAACTTGATAAACACCCTAATAACAGTACCTAGATCAAACTCCATGATCCTCATGTTCATACCTTTGCCCAAAGCGCAAAACTCCAATCAATCTCCGCTAATCTCCTCGCTGACCGCTTCTCGCTTCCACGCTCCTCGCCTCGCTCCTTGCTCTCGCCTCCGCCTCCACGGGATGACTCCGCGAGGTGCAGGGTGGGGAGACCACCCTAGGGCAGCAAGGGGTGGAGGGAGGTGGTGGAGGTGAGGAAAGGAAAGGGAGGGGCGCACGGTTTTGGGGGCTAGGGCTTAGGGAGGTGAGGAGGAGGGGCGCAAGAGTGGAAAGGGCAAGCACATAAGGGGAGGCGGGATAAGGGGCTGGGGGAAGCCCTTTATCAGCTCCTCAACCCAATCCTTAGTCCATGTAGTCCTAATCCATCCCACCAAAGCCCACCAAGGCCCAAAACTTCCTGAAGGCCCAAAACCCCAAACGGCCCAAACGGCCCGGAAACGATATTAACCCCCGATCCTTATGATTTTAACCTTATTTCCACATCTCATACTGTATTTAACCTTATCATGTTCAAAAATTAAGGATACGACACTCCGAGGTGTCACATTCTTCCCTTCAACGGATTCGACTCTAATCTAAACGCACCAATCACTAAACCCAAAGAAACTAAAGACAGCCAGATTTTCACATCACATACCCGAGGTGAAAAGCTCGATACTTTCAAGACAAGATGCGAGATTCCAGCTCCCAAGTCGCTTCTCTCTGGCCTGATGTGACCACAAGACCTTGACAAACTTAAGCGCCCTGCTCTTCATCACTCGCCTCAAGTCCCTTAATTTCCACAGATCGGACTCAAGGTGAGGTCCCCGCTTACACTAATGGTTCCAATGGAACCACCAATTCCGATCGCGCAAGTATTTCCTCAACATCGAGACATGGAACACACTATGCACACCTTGCATGGATTCCGGTAGCTCTAGGCGATAGGCCAACTCGCTAACTCTGGGCGAGGATAGAAAAGGCCCAACATACCTTGACTGAAGCTTTCTTCGTACAAAACGCACCACACCCTTGGTGGAGATACTCGCAAGAGTACGTTATCACCCACCTCAAACTCCAAGTCTCGCCATCACATCAAGATAGCTCTTCTGGCTCGCTTCACACAAGGCCATGAAGGTTCTCGCTGCACTCTCCGCACGCGATCACCGCTGGAACCTAATCCGCCCAAGAATAGCTTTCGCCCACACAAAGATCCCAACAAAGTGGCGATCTCGCACTTCCGACCATACAAGACTTATAAGGAGCAAGCCCGATGCCGGAATGGTAGTCTGTTATTGTAAGCAAACTCGCAAGGGGCAAATGGTCTTCTCCCAAATTCTTCCAAGCCATCACACAGCCCCGAGCATGTCCTCCAAAGTTTGATGGTACGCCGATCGCCCATCCTGTCTCGAGGGTGAAAAGCTTGATTAAGGCAAAGCTGCACTAAGGCACTCTGCAAACTCTCCCTAACTTGGAGACGCACTCGATCCCGATCGAGATAATGGTCTTGGGTACACCATGCAATCTCACAATCTCCCGCACATAGATGGGAGCCAACTCGCCACGAATTGGTCGTATGGATGGGAATGAAATGCGCAGATTTGCCGAGACGGTCCAATACAACCCAAACAGATCCTTCCTCGTGGAGAACGAGGTAGACCAACCACTTAAATCCATGGAGATGTCATCCCATGGCCACACAGAACCTCCAATGGCCGCACAGACGGCTGACGCTTTATGCTCACTTTGATCTTCCTCGACAGATCCCACAAGACGCCACATACTTGGCAATATCCACTTCATCCTTTTCCACTGTAAATTCTTCTTCAAGTCCCTCAGACATCTTGGTCTCTCCAGATGGACCGTACGGGTGCGATGAGCTTCTCTCGACGTCTTTCACTTGAGATTTCGCACGACAGACGGGCTCGAAACCTCAAAACTCCCGCATCATCAACAAAGAGTCTCCAGACTTGCTCTTCCTCCAGCTCTCACCTGGCCGGAGCAAACGATCATGTCACAGCTCTCTCAAGACACGCCGGGAATCGCGATTCAAGAATCAATTGAGTTTCACTTGCACGGTCCCCGCAGCGAGGAGACTCCCAAACGCCAAAATCAGCAACAAGACAATCAACAACAGGGGGCATTGTCTTGCATCGAGAGCGCCGGCCACCACATTTGCCTTCCCGATGATACCGATAGTGAGGTCATAATCCTTTATCAACTTAGCCACCTCCTCTCGCCAAGTTCAAATCTTTTCGAGTAAAGATGTAAAATGGAGGCTCTTGTGATCGCAGAAAATATCACAAGATTCGCCACATAAATAATGCCTCCATATCTTCAATGCAAACACCACGGCAAGCTAGCTCAAGATCATGGGTGGATAGTTCTCGCTTATGCTTTTTCAACTCGCCAAGCATAAGCAATCACCTTGCCATTTTGCATGAGCACACAACCAAGTCCCAACCGAGAAGCATCGAATAAACAAGGAAGCGCTCTGTTCGGGAAGGGTAAGAACAGAGCAGACACTAACTTCTCCTTCAAAGTGCGTAAGCCGTGCTCACACTGCAAAGCTCCACCTGAACTTCATCCCTTTGTGAGTCACCGTGAAAGTGGCTTGGCAATGATAGAGAAATCCTCAGACAAACGCCGATAGTAGCCACCAACCCAAGGAAGCTACGCACCTCTTGACATTGGAAGGCCTCTTCCAATCCAAAATCACGAGACTTTGCTAGGATCCACAGATATGCCCTCGATTGATGATGTGGCCAAGAAAACCCACTTCAAATCCGTAACTCGCACTTTTTCAAATTAGCAAAGAATTGATTCTCCTCAGTACTCAAAGACAAGCCTCAAGTGTCGCCATGCTCCTCTTCCTCGATTTGGAGTAAATCAGAATGTCATCGGCGAACACTACCACAAACTCATCAAGGTACTTGTGTAGCATACTGCTCATCGCCTTCCATAAAGACAAGCAGGAGCATTAGTTAGTCCAAAAGACATAACTTTAAATTCATAATGCCCATACCTAGTGGAGCAAGCAGCCTTTCAATGTCCCGCTCCCTTACACGGATCTCGATTATACTCGATCAAGATCAATTTTGAGAACACCTTGCTCCTTCGGGCTTGGTCAAACAGATCCTCGATGCAGGCAAAGGATACTTGTTTTTGACCTGCCACTTGGTTAAGAGCACGATAATCAATGCACATACGCTAACTTCCATCCTTCTTCGAGACGTAAGAAGACGGGTGCTCTCTATGGCGACACGCTACGAATGAAACCCTTGGCCAATGATCCTCCAACCGCTTCTTCAACTCGCCTTGAAAAGGATGAGCCAAGCGGTATGGAGAGATAGAAATAGGTCGAGTGCCCTGAGCAAGAACAATACGAAACTCCACATTCCTCACAGAGGTAGACCAGCAACTCGTCAGTGGAACACATCAACGAACTCTTCACTACGTAAATCTCTCAATGGGAATCGAGAAGATGGTTTCTCAGACAAAGTCATGAGGAAACCAACAGCCTCAAACGCCGACCGTGAAACAAACTAGTCAAAGCAAAGACGAACCGAGGGTATACCACCAAAGGTCAACTTTCACCGACGGGCCTGGCAAGGCAAATCGCCTTCCGTAAACAACAGATCTTAGCACTGGCATCGATGCAGCCACCCATGCCCAAAATGACATCAAAAGGAGCCAACTGGATCACCATGAGATTGGCAAAGAAAACCTCATCATCAATGGCAATGGTGCAACCAGTGGCAAACCCAAGAACTAGCAATCAACCCCCAGAGAACAGACTAACGACTCGTAAATCCAATGAACTCCCAACTTAGCTCTACTAGCAAACTCCGACGACACAAAAGAGTAGGATGCTCCTAATCAAAGAGAACAAAGGCATCAACGGAATCCACGAGCAGAGTAGCACCAAACCACTCGATGCCCGCCGACTCGGCCGCCGGCAAGCGACACTTCGGTGGCGCCGACGGGAGCCTCCGACTCAGCCGATGCGCCCCATCAAGGCCGGGGCGAGGAGGCAACCGAGAGAGGAGCAGACGACGCCGCGGGCACCCAAGACGTCGTGGCGCCCACGCAAAGGGGTGGCTGAGAACAGGGCAGCTATCATGTGCACCGATCCTCCGAAGACGCCGCTGAGTGGGAGGAGAAGACACTGCCTCTACTTGATGATGCTACCGGATTCATCCGCAGACTGCCCCGTATGGCCAGCCTTGCCACAAGGGGTTGCAACTCCCGGCCCAACCACACTCAAGCACGGTGCTCACCACCGCACTTCGTAATCCATCCGCGAAAATCCAATACAAAACACTTTTCTTTGGTTCACCAACTAAAGCCAAGAAAAACAGCGAACCGACCGCCGTAACGGCAGAGAACATCCGAAGGGAACCACCATCAACTTTCTATTTGACTCCAAATAACTACCCGATCAAGGATAGAAAGGATAAGCATTCTTCTCCTACAGGGGTTAATAGTTCTTCTATGATGGCGCTTAACCGCCACACCGCCAAACCTCACCGCATTATGAACTAAAAAGAGGTGACCTAAACCTTTCGGCACCACAACCCCACTTTTATCACACAACAGAACAATCCAATCATTTATACGATGCACTCGCAATCTCTCGGGAGCTCCGCCCGCCTCCACTTCCGCCTACCCTTGGCATGGCCGCTAGGACATACAACCATCCAAACACGAAAACATAAACACAAAATCACACAATCAAGATCATAGATCAAACATCATCATAAGCATATTCTTATCACATAATCAAGCGCGATGCATTGATGAACCAAACCCATCCTACTCAGGCAACCAAGTGTGTCGATTTAGATTAGTTATACCACTTTACAAGTTTTAACGCTATCCTATAACAAGGTTTTAGTTAGAACTAAGCCATGTTTCTAAGTTATTCCACATCACATTTTAGTTGTACCCTATAGCATGACACTAAAAATTCATACATTCCAAGGACCTACAGCCCGCTCGATACTCAATCAGAATAATCCCGGCATTTACTATGCCCGAATGTTACCAAACCTAAGCTAAACAACATCTAAATACCACATTTAACATCAAATTCCAGCAAAGGTGCATAGACTAAAACCGAGACTTCGGCAAAGACTCTCCTTTGTTTTATCATGAATTTAAGGAACAAAGCAACAATATAGCATTATATGGCAATAAGAGAAACATCTAAAACAGCAATAAATAAAGTCTTAACGACAATAAGAGACTAACATTAAGCTCTTAAGGTTCCAAGTGTCAAACAAACAATAGAACTCTCATTAACTAAGCTAAGACTTAATTTTAAAGACCATCACACGCACTAATTTATTATCAAACTAAATGAATTGACTTGGGAAACATTAAGGTGAAGCAATGTGTGAGCTGCAGACTATTCCCCTTCCCGCATGCCGCTCTCATGGTACCTAAAACAACAAGAAACACAAGGGTGAGTTCGAAACTCAAGAAGCATACCGCAATGGACAACAAGCATAACAACAAGTCAATAACATCTTTCATCATGTATAACATCTCATTCATGAATACTTATCAATATCATCATCAATTTGTATGCGATGTAATGCATTGCTCTCGACCGAACCTCATACTGCAGATGGGAAGTACACACCCGCTTGCATTCCTTTCCTCCCTTCCATCCCAAGATGGAGGGTGCCTACTGCCCAAACACCACGTGGATGGAATCACTAACATAGGACTTACTCAATGGCGCTCCTGGATTAGTCATAACTTTCATCGACCTTGCCGACTAGTTAAGACTTTCACCGCCTCGCTCTATCTCATGACATGCATGCAACCATGCCAAATATCATATTCAATTCACATATTATTACATGGCATCATAATATGTTAAACATGCTCATCATATCATATCAATCATTAAAACATGGCAAGTGAACATATATCATGTAAACAATTCCATCTAATCACAACATGCAACTCTACAACTCGCTATCCATCACAACACACTTGCCTCAAACACGCAACGGATTGGCGGAAGAAGAGGGAACTCCCGGGTCACACCACCTGCACATAGGCATCACACACTCACAATCATAACCTCAAAACAGTACACACGCCCCATCTAACCCGACATTGCCAACTACTGCAAAACCTAAAAACAGAGGTTCTTGTCCCGGCGACAGCAACCTTGCAAAAAGCATAACTTGAGTTCTGGGACTCCAAATCGAATAAACGAGTACACCGTCACAAGCTTAGGAAATTTCCCAACTTTTTCTAGTTATAGGGAAAGACTGATTCGGACTCTAAAATTGTTTAATCTACAGATTACCACAATCTGTTCCAGTTACGTCACAGATTTTTAGGCGCTCGGTAAAACAGCCATAACTTTTAAACGGCTGATCGGAAATTAACGTGCTTTACGTCCACGGAAAGATAATTAAATTATCTACAACTTCCTAGAAGTCCGCATGGTCTGATTCGATTCTAAATCGACGGAAACTCGAACCCTAGTTCGACTGCTCAATCTGCCCGAAAACAGAAACGTGGACAAGTATAGATCTAACCCAAATTACTTCAAACCAGCGCTCCAATTGATCTAAAAACTTGATAAACACCCTAATAACAGTACCTAGATCAAATCCAAGGATCCTCATGTTCATACCTTGCCCAAAGCGCAAAACTCAATCAATCTCCGCTAATCTCTCGCGACCGCCTTCGCTTCCACGCTCTCGCCTCGCTTCCTGCTCTCGCCTCCGCCCACGGGATGACTCCGCGAGGTGCAGGGTGGGGAGACCACCCTAGGCAGCAAGGGGTGGAGGGGAGGTGGTGGAGGTGGAGGAAAGGGAGGGGTGCGACGGTTTTGGGGCTAGGCTTAGGAGGTGGCGAGGGAGGGGCGCAAGAGGGAGGCGGGGCGCACAAGGGGAGTGTGGGGCGCAAGGGGCTGGGGAAGCCCTTTATCAGCCCTCAACCCAATCCTAGTCCGCTACAGAGTCCTAATCCATCCCACCAAAGCCCACCAAGGCCCAAAACTTCCTCCGGAAGGCCCAAACCCCTAAAACGGTCTTTAAACGGCCCGGAAACGTTATTAACCCCCGATCCTTATGATTTTAACCTTATTTCCACATCTCATACTGTATTTAACCTTATCATGTTCAAAAATTAAGGATACGACACTCCGAGGTGTCACAATACCACATCAAGGAGTCCACACCACTTCAGTAAAATGCATATGATTGTGCACATGCTTATGCCATGATCCTCCTCACCGTGCCCTTTCTCAGGAACACACGGTGTTGTACCGGTACGGTCACAAGACGCAAGGCGTCGACAAAACTTACAATGCATGATTATGTAGTTAATGCTTCATGCATGAATTCATTCAGAATCTCCCACACTGAGTTCACATGTTTGCCTATCATCTTATAGCATAGATAGAAAGCAAATAACATTGAGATGAAGTATTTAGACAATTCATCAGGTAAACAACATCATTCTTAACATTACTCATGATTCATAGCCAAACCACAACATCACAATGCTAGTCAAGATATTGCAATCCTTAAAGCAAGTGATTAAACCATGTATGATTGCTGTAATTGGAGTTTATAAAGAAGGCGAAGCAAACAACGATGTATAGCTTAACAATACAACTACTTCCACTTGCCTTTACCGACGTGGACGATGAACCTAGATGCGCCCAGCAGTGGCACCACCTGAACAAACATTATTTCAGTACATAGCGACATCAAAATTGATCACACAATTCAAACACACGCTTCCTACTCCCCGTTCCTATTTAAGCGCCAAGAAACCCCGATCTGTCCGGATCGAACAGCAGCACCCTCTCTTCCCAATTTCGTATCTTTTTTTATACTGTTCATAAAAATACAAAAAAATTACAGTAGCTAGATATTAACGAGATCTACAACTTTCATGAAGGTCAAAAATTTCAATTCTACAGTTAAACATGCCTAAACAACCGTCAAAAACAGTGGACGAAATCTGTTTCCAGATTCTATTCGTCATCTTCCAACAGAGATAACTCTCAGACCGACGGCCCAGAAATTCTGAAAAAAATACATAAGCTAGGTCACGACGTTATCTACAACTTTCTAGTTATAGGTTTTTGCAGTAAAAATCATATATGTCACGTAAAACACGAAACAATCCGCGCTGCACAATCTCCCCTTTCAGAAACAGCACCACGTGAACAACTACCCTTCTACCCCATCAAAATCCATCCAAATCAAACACCACTAGATCTAATACACTCCTAATCCTAGGTAGAACAGGGGGTAAAAGATCGGGAATTTTACCTTGAGTTTTCCCTTGTGAACCCACGAAGAACGTGCGACGAACACCAAATCTGAAAATCTGCTCGTCCTCCACACCTTCTCGGATCCTCTTCTCGATTTTCCCTTCGGGTTTTGTGGTGTATCCTTGAGCCTCCACGTTGGGAAGAGGGAGGAGGGGGCGGCTGCCAGGGGGTGGTGGGAGGAGGTGCCTAGGGTTGCAAGGGGCACCACCCCTCTTGAGGGAAAAGTGGGCCGTCCCACTAGGGCGTGGGGAGGATGGGGTGGGAAGGGGAATTCTCGCCTGTGCCCAGGTTTCTCGGCCCAAAGACTCCAAATTTAATATTAAATTGCAGCCTAAAACTCAATTATTTCATCTCCCAACATTTCCTTCATTCCTTCCGAAACCGAAAGAAGAGAGAAAAAACCCCCTACGGTCACTCCCAAATTCTAAGGCATCACACTTGTAGAGTTGAAAAAATGCTTGTTGAATCCGTGAAAGAATCATTTGCTTCATTTGAGGCGTCCATTGTTGCACCTTCTTTTGTAGCTAACATTTTGCAGAAAAGTTAGCACCATCGAGAGAATGATGTAGAAGAGCATATGGAGAATGAAACGATCAGTACTACCCCATGTGTAAGTGAAGAGATAATAGTTGAAGAAACACCTAAAACAGCTAATGAGAACTTACAAGGTATTGTAATAGGTATGGACTTTACACATGGAGAAAATAATTTTGAAGAGATAAAACTATCCACAAATCATGCTATCGTAGAGCAACTATTAGTGGAACCAATTGTTGATTTTGCTTTATTACAAGATGATTTGCTTGCTATTTCTTGTGATAAAGAAGAGTTGTGTGATAATACTTCACTTATATCCATGACACAACTAGCGAATGGACATGTCACTTTTGTTAACACACTAGACACTTATGCTGAAAATAAACATGTCATTCACATCACAAGCGAAAATGATGAGTTGAAATTGATGTCTCCTTTATATACATTAGGCTACATTGAATTTGATGTTCTGTGTGATCTGAATTTTTTAGAGGAGATACTTTTTGTGCATTCTGATTTGTCATGGTTATTGCGAAATATTTTTTATGTTATTGGCAAAAATAGTGAGAAAGGAGAGTATAAAGCACATCGAGTTTATATTTGTTCAGATTTTAAACCTCCGTTTGCAATGAACAATGTCATCAATTTAATAATTGCCATATCACTAATCATGTCATACCAAGTACATTTGGTTCCATTCATAAGTCACATGATAGTTTTCAAGAAAGGGAGGATATGGTTGATAGAAATTCTCGATCCATTGATTTGATTGCAAATGTGCATATTGCTTTGTTTCCTGTCATTACTAACATTTTGCAGGACAATATGATAGAGTCGAGGACGACTCCGCTTCAAGAAAGGCAGGATGATGAGACCATGCTCATCATGGACATAACTAACAATGCATACATATGGTCATCACCAAGTGTTGCCGCAATTATATCAATTGCATGGCTTCATCGGCCCCCACCTTGGCTAGGACCATTAAGTTGGCGACACTTTATGGCATCCTCTACTCCATTTGCATGGCTTCATCGGCCCCCACCTTGGCCATCCTTCTACATCTTCGTCGGTTCAAGGACCATTGACTCGAGCTCGAGCCCGTTAACTCAATTATCAGATCTAAAGCCATACTTGGGAGAAGATGATGAACTTGAGTCGAGGACGACTCAAATGAAAGAAGGGGAGGATGATGAGGACATCACTACCATGGATACGTCCATGCCTACAAACCCAATTGAAATGAACAATGTAATATAAGGGCCAATTACTCAAGCTCGCCCACGTCAATTCAATTACCAGGTGAATGCGTTCCTCGGGTTGCATACAAATAATTTAATGAATGGAATGCTATTTAATCCTTGTGATGGTTTTATTGTCCTTAGTAACCAAGGAGAAGGACTCCCAAAAGTCAAGCATGAAGCCAATTCTTCCGGTGCACAAGTTCAACTTGGATTCGGCCTCCGGGATAGCACCAACTTAAAACGACCATAACGTTTGATCCACAAGGGTGTTTGGAGTCTATGAGTACTTCTTTGAAAGGTTTCGTCGTCCTGTTTCCAACGGATCTGGCCTCATGTCTAAATTCCTTACAAGTCAACGGGAATCTGCAAAACAAGTTTGGTCATCTTTCCAAATCCGAGTCAAACTACGAATAGGAGTCCTACTCGGCCATGGATGTGTTTTGGACGCCCTAGCACTGTTTTGGCCTCATATTTCTCCTATATATAGCTAGGGAGTCCCCCAATATATCTTGGATTTTGGTTATTTGATAGTTTAGCCTTTTGCTACTATTTGAGTCTTTTAGACGTGCTCAACGGCCGCCTAACAATCTCCTTGTATCGGAACCCCAACTTTTTCTATACTTCATCTATATTTGCAATTTTAGATTGCTTTTTCCTTGTTCTTGCTTGTTCTTCAATTGCTTGCAGGAATTGATCTTCATGATCAGGTTGATCGTGCCCACAGCAAGGTCAATAACCCTCTGGAGTTGGTTTAGCGATTGCTAAGGCGCATCATCGTTGTACGTTGTAGTCGGATCGTCAAAGTCGTATCCACCCAAATCGAAGGTTATCATTCTCATCGAAAGATCGGGACACCCAATGTTACATCAACCTCGACCTCGTAGAAGTGACACACGAACAGCCTTTGCTCCGATCCGCGGATTACCTGCAGGCCCTTCGCAGGCACGCGGCCAAATCGGTGTGACCAAGGACCTTTCAAGTCGACGATGTTGTCCTGTGTCGGGTTCAAGACCTGCCAAAAGCCAACAAGCTAACCCCTAGGTGGGAAGGTCCTTACACGGTCGTATCAATAGCACGCCCGGGGGCTGTCCGCCTCGCGATGGAGGATGGTCGGGAGCTCGCTAGCACCTAGAACATCGACCAACTGCGTAAGTTCTTTGTCTAGTTTGATTTATGCATCTCTTATTTTCCTTTTTTCAACCTTCACAGTTCCCCTTCTTCAATAAAATCCAGTTCTTTATCCCACCCCGTTACTTTTCACCCTTCCCGAGATCTCGCGATTTACACTAAGTCTCTACCTCTCGATAAGCTGACTTAACCTTGCTCGAGGGCACACTTTCTCGCGATCATGGTGACAGGAGGAAAGAAAACGGGCAAGGGGTAAGAACGTACGCTTTAATTCTTCCCAAAACTCTAACTGGCATGTGCGTAAGCGACCAGATGCGCAAACAGCCCACGCCAGTGTTGGGGAAGGCGCTATGCTACACTAGCACAAATTAAAATTTCTATCGCAAACCAAAAAAGCAACTCGCAAGAAGGGGATCATAGATCTATTACCAGTAGACGCGCAGTTGCGGAATCCTTCGCACGTCGTTGTAGTGGATCGTTCTCGGCGTGGATCGTTCTCGCCGCGGATCATCCTCGCCTCGGATTGTCCTCTCCACGCCGCAGTAGCAGCAGCGTCACCACAGCAGTCCACACGTCCGGGGATGGAACGCCGTGCGTCAGTGTGCAAGCACCGGGTCGCTCGGCAGGGGCAACGAGAGGAGGTGCCTAGGGTTTCTGGCGAAACACCTCTAAACCGCACGAAAGTGTATTCTGTGTCTAGCCTCCTCCCCTCCTTATATAGCCACGAGGTGAAACCCTAGGCAGTCAGGGCCCATCTACGCGCTAAGCCCACGAGGTCCATTAATTACGGATCAAATCCGAATTAATGCATCCTAACCCGTTATGTGTGTGACCCTGTAGGTTCATGCGCATATGGACATGGATTTGGAAAACCCTTTTTCTAATCCAATCGTCGGTAGCGGCTCCTTGCAGAGCATGCCAACTCCCAAACGCATATGACTAAAGTACTGATGTACTAATCCCTTTGCCAAACTTTATGAAGATCGAACTCAAGGCGAGAAGCATGTCATCCTTTGACAGTTCAATCCATCTCTCGTATCCGTGATATATTAATAAGTTGTTATTGAATTCTCAATCACGGCATGGCCATGCACTTCCTTAATCATATCACACGAGTGGCCTAGACATATATCTCCGTTACATTGGAGTGGCAAATTCCATCTTGACTGCTCACTTCCCTCTGCATGTTTCATAGTAAACATGAAAGCTACCTTTATAACTATCCGGTTAGGAAATAGTGTTTGGTAACCCCAAGGTAAACTATTACACATATAGGGAATATGACAATCTCAAGTCTAAGGATCATACATCTACTATATATGAGATACACTGATGACACATAAGAATGTAACATTCTCACAGTGTCCCATTGTGGGTCTATCTAACACATGTTCTTCAACATGCGTCCACAATGTATTGATGATATCTCCATATCCCATGATCTATGAAACATGATCATCGAACAATACATGTGCTGATCTATTCATCGTTGTCCTATACGATGATATCCGATCAGAGATATTTATTGAATTATATTAATAAGTAAAGAGCTTCATAAACAAGTCACACACTTGTTGATCAAAACAATGATATACATTCATTGGACCAATAATTATATTATTATTCATAAACATAGTCATGTTACAATCATCCATATGATTGCCTCAAGGGCATAACACTAACGGCCAGACCACTCAGCTCGCCTCCGGGGGGTTTCAGTCTACGTAAGCCGATTATCTTTTGCGGCAGATCTTCGCCGCAAGTTACAGTCGCACAGACACCCCTTCGGACGGATTGAAAGCCTGACGGACCTACGCATGTCCGGCCATTGCGCATCATGTCGAGCACTCACATGCTTTCCCCCATTTCCTTGAAATCATGCTCGAACCTCACGAGCATGGGTCAAGACGCTCGGGGGATAAGGTCGCGCATGCTACTGCTATAGCGACCTGACCCATGCTCGCAAATTGGGGGAGGTCATCGGTCGTTCAACAAGGGCTGCGCGATTTTTCCTAACTCTCCTATTAACGAGCTCGTGCTCGCAATTTCGGTGCACGACCTTCGTTAACAGCGGGGGCTTAGTAGACGGCAAACTACCGTGCCTTTTTGAAAAATGCACGCTTAAGCATCGATTCACTCGGTTTGCTCGATGCTACTGTTGTTCATTCATTTTCAGGACAACCATCGACCACGAGATAAATGGAGCGGAAAAGACGAAGCACGAAGACCTTTTTTCTTAGCATTTAAAAGAAAAAATATATATATAAAAAAGAAAGATCCAAGGTTCTACAAAAAGGAAGAACTTCACATCTCAGGAACAGCCGGCACGCTTCTCGTCCTGGAGCACGGCAAGCTCCTCCTTCAGGGTGTCAAGCTCGGCCTCCAGGTCAAGCACCTTCCACCGAACCGCGCGCCCTTCGCTCGTCGCCTGGCGGAGCCGCTTCACCTCCTCCTTTTGCTGCTCGACCAATGTGTCAGCCGTGTCTATGAAGCGGCGCAGCGCCTCTACGGTCCCCTCCAGGCTCGACCTCGCCCCCTCGCTCTCCTTGAGCCGCTCCCTGAGGACCAGGATGGACTCCTCGGACTTGAGCCGAATCTCCGCCTTCGAAGCTTTCAGCTCGCGCAACCCGCGCTCGAGCTCCATGATTGTAACATCCCAAAATTTTGCTTTTCTTAAATTCAAGTGTGATTTGGCACTTTGGTGAATTTTTGGAATTTATTTGGATTTATTTGGAATTTATTTGAATTTATTCCATTTTGAAATAATTAAAGAATTTAACTTTGCAAATAAAATTTTGTTAGAAATATTTTATTTGAGTCCAAAATGTTCCAAAATATTTTCCAGAATTTTTCTGGAATTTTTCTGAGTCTTTTGCTATTTTTAATGAATTAATCAATTTCGGGAATTAATTGAATTATTTAATCGCTGGAAATTAGCGAGTGGGTTTTATCGCTCATCCGATCGAAGTCGAACCCGAAGTCGGACTCGAGTCCGACCCGAGCCAGCCGACTCGACCGAACCCAATCCTAACCCTAATCGATCCCGACCGTTGGATCAGGATCCAACGGTCCGGATTGGACCGCACCGGTTCGAGCCGAGACCGAGCCGGATCCGGTCCCGCCGGGCGATCGTGGCCGTCGATCGCGCCACGTGGACGGCCACCCGTCATCGTCTCCACCGACTCCGAAACGGACTCCGCCGCCTCGCCCGCCGCCGTGTGGGCCTAGGGTTCCGATTTCCGCGCGGACGCCGAGGGCATTTAAAGCCCGGGACATGCCCTGAGGTTCGCCCCCACCCCGCACGCATATTGCCCTAGCCGCCGCCGCCCGTAGCACCCGCGATTGCTCGCCGTAGTTGGAAAAGCTCTCCGCCGCGGTTTTTGCTTCGCCCCGCCGCCGTCCGCCGTCCTCCGCCGCCGCCGACCCCAGATTCGAACTCCCCGCGACGAGGCGCACCCGAAGGGAGAACTCACCTCGCCGAAGGAGCTCACAAATGCCGTCGCCCGTGTCGCCGCCCCCGCCCGGCCACCAAGACTGCCGCACGCCATCGCCGGACTCGAGCTCCTCACCGTTTGATCGCAATCGCATGGCTAGGATTGCGCCACGCCACCCGCCGGTGAGATCCTGCTCCAAACCCCAGATCTACTCCCAACCATTGGATCTAGATCCAACGGTCCAGATTGGCCACGTTCACCCCAAACGCAAGGCCACCAGATCCAACTGGGCCGCTGATTTTCGAATCAACGGCCGAGATCGCGCCACGTGGTCGAAGTCCGACCGTCGCGCCAAAGACTGCGTGAGCGTGTCTCTCGACACGCGGCCCGCGTGTCGAGGGGCCCACTTGTCACCACGCCATGCGCCGCGTGAACCCCACCGCCGACAAGGCGGGCCCACATGTCAATGATCGCACCGCGGACGCCACCCATGACGCCATCGGTGGTCCCACTGTCACCGCTGGGTCGAGTCCCCGCCGACGCCAAGAATGACGTCACCGATGGTCCCCACCGCCACCGTGGGTCGAGTCCCCGCCGACGCCAAGAATGACGCTACCCCTGGGTCCCACTCGACCACACGTGAGCCGTGGACCGGGTCCACGGTGGACCCGAGCCGAGCCGTGGGCTGAGCCCATGGTCCGGCTGACGTCAGCCACCCAATCAGAGGCTGCCACGTGTAATGCTGACGCAATAAATGAATTTCCGAAAAAGAAAATGATTTATTAATTCGAATTATTGATTTCAGATTTTGATTCAAACTTCAAACGCTTATAACTTTTGCATTTTAACTCCGATTTGAGTGATTCAAATTTCTAAATTTATATAAAATTGAGATCTACCTAATTATGAATTTTATTTAATTTTTGGGCCAAAGTTTTTCTCTGTAATATTATTTAATTGATTATTTAAACTTCAAAATGCTATAACTTTTGCATTTAAACTCCGAATTTGACGATTCCAGTTTCTAAAAATTCATAAAATTATGCTCTCTCTGTTTATGAACTTTATTTGGTTGTTTGGACACTTTTTGTCTATTGTTTATTTATTTATTTGCTATTTGCACGCTTTACGAGTAAACGTCGAAGTGCCCGAAGGATTCGAAGGAGAAGTGTTGACCCAGGAGCCAGCTCAGGAGCAAGAACAAGTACTTTTTGAAGGCAAGTTGTGCTTTGACCATGTTGATCCCATTTTGAAATTAATTTGATTTAAATTATTGCATGCTAGTTCAATTAGAAAGTGCTTTAATTAATTTAGGGAGATTAGTTAATTACCTAGTTGCTATATGCCACCTTGACATAGATAATTGAATGCCATGAACCCCTTGTCATCCTAGTTGAGAATTAAATAGTTGGACATTATTAAATTGCCAACATGGGAATTTAGATCGTTGTAGCATATTGCTTAGACCTGCTACGTGCTCATGACATGATTTTGGACGATCAAACGTTAATATTGACTTAATGATATATTGAACCTATTTTGGAAAGGTATCATGTGATGTTGATGGCACGTGGTGCATGGTAATCAACTGTGGTTTGATAAATAGCTTTTGACCGGGGCATGTGGCAAGGATGATCGGGTGGGCCAGTTGTGGCACCGGGAATGTTGGCTTGGTTCTTCGGGTAGTCTTGCCCTGGTCAACCTAAGGACTTAACCTTGCAAGCCTTTGAACTGGGTCAAACGTGCAACCACATGTCCGTAATGGGACGGACCTAGTTGAATAAGTTGCTAATAACGTACCTGTGGGACCTCAGCATGTCAACTACACCCTTTGTGTAAGTTGTACAGGGGAGCGTACCGGGGCTGCGGCCAGGTACCCATCTAACGGTGGCTTGACCTAAACTTCGCCTTCGCTAAGGGAAGGGTTAGTGTGCAACACCGGGGAGGACCACTTGTGCTGTTAGAAGTTTCCGAAAGACTTTGTTACGGACACTCGCCTTTGTGGTGTTTGACTGTATCTTGTGGGTAAAGTGCATAACCTCTGCAGAGTGTAAAATCTATTCGAATAGCCGTGTCCACGATATTGGACATCGCTCGGGAATTACAGTCTAGGGTTAGACTTTCTCAAAAATAACTTGGACTTGAAAGGTTGGGTTGGATTAATAATGATGTTGATGGAAATGTGGATTAGGTTTGGGAACAATGTTTATTTAACTCCTAGAAAAGTTATTAATGATATACTTGTTTCTACTGCTTTCGAATCTACTTATATTATTTGTTAAATGCTCTTTACTGCAATTATACCCTGAACTATTCCTTTGTATCAAGCCATGCATGTAGTATATTAGTTGCATTCTGTGCATGACTTGCTGAGTACCAAGTACTCACCCTTGCCGCAATACAACACCAGTTGAAGAGGAGACTACACCAGCTTTGGAGGAGGAGCTCCAAGAGGAACCGTCTACTTAGGGAGCGAGCCCAGTCAGTTGCCTGTGGTATACTGGATGGCGCTACGAAGTTATCTTATTTTCCGCTGCTATTATTTCTCTTTGAATAAGCTTCGCCCTGCGAGGCGTATATTTGTAACTTGACCATAAGGTCAAGCAACCAGTTTGATTATCTAATTAAAGTACTTTATTAGTATCGAGTGGTATGATTGTGATATTTATCAATGTTGAGACTGTGTGCACTAGCGCGTTCCTGGACTAGTGCTGAATACACAGAGGGTCCGGATTTGTAGATTCGGGTCCCGACAGAGGTGGTATCAGAGCCATACTGACCGTAGGCTCACCCATAGTTAGAATGGTCGTAGTGAGGATAAAACCTATTTTCTAAAGTTAAAAGTGGTCAAGATAATGAATGAATTCTCGACTTACCCCTTTCTTCCTTGTTCATACCCCTTGCTTAGTTCTTTTCGTCTTCCACATTGATTTTAAAATGCTGCGTTCTTACGCGAGCGTCTTTTGGCAGATGATGATGAAGAACAACTACGCCGAGCATGAAGGAGGCTATGCCACCGAGTTGTGGCGTATGCTTCAGTTTCTTGGAGGTTTTGAGAGGCCGCTCTACCGAGGGACTACACTTGTGCAAGCAGGACTGGTCACAGGATGGGACGTCCGGATCACGGTGTATGCCCGAGAGAAGACAAAGTTCAGCCGCCCATTCCACTTCACTGCCAGGAGGTCTACCTTTGAGATTGGAATTCAGGAGGTGTCGCGTCGAGCAATGCAGCAGATCGCTCGCACTTACTCTAGGGAGCTGGAAGGCACAGTGTTCCATCACCACCCACGCCGAGACAGCAGGGCTCAGCGGAAGCCGATAGAGGATGAGGATGCTACCGTCACTCACCTAGCCAGATTCGTTGCCACCCAAGAGGAGCTGATCGACGACACGGTTCAGGAGTTGAAGAAGGCTCGTGTAACATCCCAAAATTTGCTTTTAATATATTTAGTGTGTTTCTGGGTTTATTTGAATTTTTCAGAAATTATTTAAAGTCCTCGCTGTTAATTCGGATGGAAGTCTATTGAACTAATCATATTAAATAAAGATCAGGCATTTTCGAATAAGCGTAAAATTTAAAATTTTGTTGATAATTAAGATAATTGGTAGACGAGAGTGTTCGCTTCAAATATTTTTGAAAAATATGCTATATAGTTTAAGTCGTTGATTTTATAAAAATCGGTACAGGTGTCTGATTCACGAAAAGAATTTTTGCGAAAAATCTATACGTCGAAAAATCGCGAAACCAACTTCGTTAGGTTCCAAATAGTTCCTAGTATTTTAGAGGAATTTTCCAGATTTTTCGAACCTCTCTTTTATTTTCTTTCTCTACATGTCTTTGCAATGTGTATGTGTATATGCCTCTTTGTGCATGGACGCTCGCTCAAGCGTTTCCTTTTCTAAGCCATGCTCTAATTGCCACTGCTTTTGCAATTACTAGTGACTCATCATATTCCTCGCTGTTTCTATTATTTCCACCGATGCCCATTTTTCCCTTTCACCGCTTTCCAAGTGCCGATTGAATACTTGGACCTTTCTACTACCATGCCTGAACGTAATGGAGATATTTATTCCAAGCCTTTTCCAATCCTAGTGCATGGTAACGTGGGCATTTGAGCCGTTTCCAACGAATGCATGAATCCTTTGCCTCCTTCAATCACGTCATTCCTCTCCTTACTTCATAGTCAAGTTTCCATTTTTCCTCACCCGTTTCCATCTTTCACTAGTAACCGGTCTTCTCATTTATTTATTTATTTATGTTTAGCCGTTTCTACTCCCTCGCAGCCATTCCTGCTTTCACAACATTGCATGAAGCCTTTGGAAATGCATGCACGAATGAAATCCCATTGCCACCGCTTCCGCTTTCCTAGCCTTATGCCTGTACTATACGGTTGAACTCCACAACCATGCACATAATTCTTCCCACTGCTTCTCCCTTTAATCTTCAGCCGAATGCATGTGGTCATTTTTTTTTCTTTCCCATGCATGTAGTAACGTGAGCCACTTAGTAACTAGTAGTGTGGTTTTTTTTAATGACGTGAATCAATGCCAATCCATACGGCCTTGAGGTGAACACAACGATAAAGCTAGTAACGGTTGCTCCTTCATTTGCCTGCATGCCTGACGTGCGTGTATGAGTTCAGGCTCCCTCATTCCAGCCATTTCCATCCTCCAGCCGAGTCCCTCATTCCAGTCATTTCTCCTGGCAATATTCCTTCACTCTTCTACCAATTACATTTTTTCCCCGCCGTTGACGTCACCGATCCCGCTCCCCGCTGCCGCTATTGCCATCACTCTACGCCGCAGCCGCCGCCGCCGCCGCCGTTGGAGCCGCCGCCATCGCCATCACCGCCGCCATCGTTGGCGCACTCTCGGCATCGCCTTCTTCCGCATCGACGATCCGTACTCACTGCCGCCGTCGATCGGTACCTTTTATTTCTTTTGCACGCACTCTACCTCTATTGATCGATTGATCCTGTCGACGTGTATATATATGTTAGTATATATACGTATAGGTTAGGCGGATGTATTATGTAGCCTACGCCTATACATGTCTACATGTAGGTATACTTGGTCGATTCACGTGTAGATATAATCGCGCGTAGATATATTCGGTTGCTACGCATGTAAAAATATATATCGTAGCATATTGTTTCGGTACTCTCTGTTATTAGATGCTAGCAGTATGTATACGTGTGGATTTATTAAATCGGATCTGCATATATATGTATATTCGGCCGATTCGTAAGTATAAATTTTCTACATGCGTGTATACGGTTATATTAGGAAGTATACATAGTTAAATACGCAATTTATATAGTTGTTTCGGTTCCTCACGTGTTCTAGCCGAATAGAAGTATACACATATATACTGTGAACAATTGCTCGCAAAAGGAAAACAGAAGTTAGTTTGTACATGAGTTTTTCTAAAATTGTGGATTTTCTCTTTTCGCTACAAATTCGTTTTAAGTCCAAATCGATTGCAACAAATTTTGTTAATTAGTAAATATTAATACCTAGCTACACTAATTTTTCTGAAATTTTATAATCAAATCTATACTACTAAATTATTCATGAAAGTCCAATCTTACGAACTTTGTAACTCGCAAACTACATGTCCGAAAATGTCAAAATAAATTTTATAAATCTTAGAAAATACGAAACAAATTATCTGTAAGATTTCATGAAATTACAAACTAGTTTGAATTGTAGCATTCTCTAAATGTGTGTCGTATGTTGATTTGCGTGTTTATTTGTTTATTTAATCATATGCCGTAGACGTCGAACTGTGTGAGGGTGTCGATTTCGAGGAACAAGCTCAAGATCAAGATCTAGACCAAGACCAGCTGATATTTGAAGGCAAGTTGTGCTTTGACCATATTGCTCCTAGTTTTTGAAATGTATTCTGATTTAAATTATGCATGCTATATTGATTAAAGTGAATAATTTAATTTGGGTAAAATAGCTAATCAACTATTTGTTAATTCCACCTTTGATGATTAATATTTGTATGCCATGTATCCATTGTCACCATAAGTTGGTTTATTTAGTTGGATGTTAATATTGTGCCAACACGGGAGGCTAGACCGTGAATAGTTGCTTAGCCATGCTTACGTGAAATGTGTTTCAAATGGCAAAATAATATTGACTAATGATATACGGAATGAATTTTGGAATCAGTGTAATCTTGCCACGTGATGATGTGAAGTGTAGGTACCCTTGTGGTTCTACATGGTAATTGATGTTATTGTTGGCATGCGTTGCGCAATAATCAAGCTGGGGTGATAAATAGATTTAGACCGGGGCAAGTGGCAAGGTTGATCTGGTGGGCCATGAGTGGTACCGGGAAAGTCGTTTTGGTTCTTTGGGTAGTCTTGCCCTGGTCACCCTAAGGACTTAACCTTGCAAGCCTTTGAACTGAGTCAATCGTGCAACCACATGTCTGTAATGGGGCGGACCTAGTTGAGTAGGTTGCTAATAACTTGCATTTGGTACCTAAGGGTGTCAACTATACCTTTGTGTAGTTGAACGGGAGCGATGCTGGTGCTACGGCTAGGTACTCCTATCCAACGGTTGGTTGACCTATACTTCGCTGCACCTTAGGAAGGGATAGTGTGCAACAACCTGAGAGGTCCACTTGTATAGTTAGAGGCTTCCTCAAAGGCTTTGTTATGATCACTCATTCGCATACTCTTGTATGGCGATTCACGGCAGACGTGGTGAGTTGACTCAGATCTTGTGGGTAAAGTGCATAACCTCTGCAGAGTGTGTCAAAACTATTCGAATAGCCGAGTCCACTGTGATCGACAACGCCGGGATTACAGCTAAGGGTTAGATCTTTTAAAATAAAATGTGGGAATGGGTGGTCGAGTGCCGTAGACAATATTGCTAAAGTGATTTAGGGCTTTGAGCCGAATTGTTTAAAAAGAGATTGATAACTTACTATATAATATGGTTTTCTTGCTTTTGAATCTATTAATGTTGTTTAATTAAAGCAAAATGCTGTTTGAGGCAAAACAACCACTTAAGCCATTCCTTTGGAAGAAACCCCGCATATAGTAATAGGATTGCACCTCTGCATGACTTGCTTAGTATGTTGTATACTCACCCTTGCTTCCAACAAAATCATCATTGAGGAGAAGACTACAACTTCAAAGGAGGAGAAGTTCGCGAGGAGGCGCTTATCTAGGAGTTGAACCTTGTCGCTTGCCTGTGGCATGTCGATGGGAGTCACCGACGCTTTCATTCCGCCGCTGATTATTTACTTTTGTTATTGTAAGCCTGCGTGTGAGACTATTTGTAAGGTGACCTTAAGGTCTTGTAACCAGTTTATTTAATGTTTGAAGTACTTTATTATTAATTCCGCTGTGTATGATTGTGGTACTTCATCCCTGTTTAACTGTGTGTACTAGCGTGATCCTGGACTAGTACAGAATACACAGAGGGTCCGGATTTGCAGATTCGGGTCCCGACAGCTCGCGAGCAGGTTGAGGAGGAGAAGAAGCACTTAGAGAATGCCCGTGAGTATGTCGCTTATGCTGCGGAAAGGATCGCAGAGTTGGAGACTGCACTGTATGGCCAGGGTCTCGATCCAGTGTTGGAGTTGGACGCTCCAGACCCAGAGGAAGAACCAGAAGAGGCGCCACCTGCACCCGCACCACAGCCACAGCAACAGCCAGATCCACAACCAGAGGAGGACGCCGCGTCGTCAACCACAGCTGCAGTTGTGGGGCATGGCGATTGTTTCACGCCTATGCCGCCGCACCCGCCGCGAGGAGGCAGTGGAGGTTTTCTCGATGAGTGAGCGTAGGCGTTGAGGTTGAGACTCCTTCGTCGAGTGGTATGATTGTGATATTTACCAATGTTGAGACTGTGTGCACTAGCGCGTTCCTGGACTAGTGCTGAATACACAGAGGGTCCGGATTTGCAGATTCGGGTCCCGACAATGATCCTCGCATCTTGCTCGGCGTTGTGCTTAGCGAAAACTTCGGGAGGGATGGTTGCAGGCCTAAAGTCCGTCATGGTGACCTTGAGCACCTACGCAACGGGATACCTAAGGTTATCCCCATGAGCGTACAAGAATTGAAGTCGAAAGTACTTCGTACTTACCCAGGGAAGGCGCTCCCGTAGGCCTTCTTGGAAGAGCTCAGTCAGATCCTCCTCGAGAGGATCCGACCGAGCTTCATGCCCCTGAGCAGGCGTTGCGCTCGGGGGCTCCTGTTCCTCCTCTTGGACACGAGCGTCTTCAGAGCCCGGGAGGTTAGGGAGCTGAGCCGGGGGGTCGACCTCCACCATTGGGGGGGTGGACCTCCACCAGCGGAAGGCCCTCCTAGGGATGGCCTTCCCCCACAATCTCGGGGCCCAACACTGGGCCTCGTCCCTCGCCTTCGGGCACGTCCTACTTGCCGGCCGAGATTGGGCTCGGCACCGCGAGCGGCGCGTCCTCGGGCTCAGTTCCCCGTGGGAGCTCTTCCCCCGGGGAGAGCTTCCTTGCTTGAGGACAGGTCCTGCTCATGCGTCGGGCTTCGTCCTGAGGTCGCGAGAGGCGGGTCCTCTGTTTTGCCCACTTGGGTATGACCTTCCCCCGAGGAGGGGCGCCCCACGCCCGGACTTGGGCTGACGCTCGGTGGGGGTTCTTGAACTCACGGGGGCTCCGCTGCGATTACCTGGAGGGTCTCGGCGATGATATCGCTGGCCTCGACCCCCGCAGGATCTTCGGGCTCGGACTCCCCGCTTCGTTCGCTGACTTCGACGACAACGTGGGCGATCCCCATCGTCGCCGCTCGGGCGTCTGCAGCCGCACATAGTGCAGCCCCGGTGTCGACTGCGCCCTGCTTGGGCGCGATCTCCTTGGATGCCACGACTTCGGCGGCCCGAGCGAGTTCCCTCTCTATCACATAATTAAGCAAGCCGTCAGCCATAGCCTCAAAGTCCCATACCTCCTTACCAGCTACCGCACCCACTATAAACAATGTGGGATCAGCGTAGTGCCCGAAGAGGAAGGAATACACTAAAGGTGGAAAGGTAGGGACTCACCTCGCTAGGCCTCCGCCACCGAGGCTCGAGCCCGGGCCAAGAGGTTGGCCATGTCCTCACGGGCCTTATCGGCCGCCGCCACCGCGGGGTCGACCTCCTCCAAGCCGACCTCCACCAAGGTCGGTGAAGGGTGCGCCCACGGCACACCCGGTGACCTCCAACGCCTCGTGGCCAGAGGTGCCTGGTCCTCTTCTTCCTCCTCATCGGGCTCGGGCACCGAACCCGAGCTCACCCGCGCAAGCTCGGCTTGAAGAGCGATGATTTGCCCCTCCAGCTTCACCTTCCGCGCGGATCCCCTGTCGCGCCTGCAGCCTTCGGTGAGCTGATGCAAACAAGCCATCAGCTCTGGGTTCTTTTTAGTGTGTTCAATCATCCACGGCCTTAGCTCGCTTACCTCCCTCCGGTCGGTGTACTCCAAATGAGGGCGGGGCGAGCACCCGCCCGAGCTAGTCCACCTGCTCGAGCTCCTGGGGGGAGACGGCGTGGCCGAAGCGGACCTGTCGCGGCGCTTGCGGCCCGCCAACTTCTTGACGTTGCGACATTGGACTCCCGCGCCGGGGCTCCCTAGTTGCGACTTTAGTTGCGCCATCGCAACCTCAAGGGTGACCTTCTCCTGCCGGGCAAGGGACAAGTGAGTTAGGAATGTGCTCGAAAGCTGTCCCCAAGCACGGTTTCCACGAGACGGGATGCCTTGCATGTATCCTGCTCAGAACAGAACATCAGGGCCTAACAATGTGAGATCTTACCACCCCGGTTCGATCGAACAAGTTGTTCAAGGTCTGGCGACCAACCAGAATCTTTTTGCCCGAATCGACACTCTTGTAAATTATAAATACCTCCCGATCATTAGAGGGAGAGGGCACGCACGGGAAGAGACGCACACAGAGATAGATACGCATGCAATATACACTAACGCTGGAGTAGGGTTATTATCTCCTTGGTGAGAGGCCCGAACCAGGATAAATCCATATGTCATTCTTTGAGTGTGCTCGATTTGGTGAGACCGGGCATCCTTCGGAAGCCACCCTTCACGCAAGAAGGGGACGGAGTTGATCCCCCAAATCAACTAAGTAAGCTCGGCGGGGGCCTGCTCCCCAATCGTCGACATATTGTTTTCTAGATGACCATGCAATAAGAGAATTGCCCAAGAAATGACATGTACCAGATGTACTTTTTCTATCAATTCTACATCCTCCAAAATCAGCATTAGAGAAAGCTCTTAAACTAATGCATGAGGAAGTAGAAAGCCAAATGCCAAAATCTTGAGTACCATGGAGATACCTGAAAATTCGCTTGATGGTTTGTCGATGTGAAGCACGTGGGAAGCTTGAAAACGAGCACACAAGCACACCATAAACTGTATATCCGCCCTTCCTCATTCTCAACATTATCATCATTGTCGTCTTCATGAACAAGGATACTCTCCCCCTGAACATATGCACTTGTATCTCACTGTACCTTTTGGACTAGTGCCTTTTACGAAAACAGAGGTGGAAGAAGCATCTTCAAAAATAACACTTTCAGCACGAGATGCACGAGTGAAGGAGAACCGATTCTTATCACCAAAAATGTGGTGTGAGCATCTGGAATCCACTAGCATATGTTCTCCTTCCTCGCGTGAGAAGCCTACATAGAAGCAGAAATTATCGAGGTCTCGGTACTGGGGTTAGAAATAAGATGTTTAGGAATCTAGTACTGAGACACACGACGCACAACAGTAGGCACAACAGTAAGCACAACACGAGTATTTTTATGCACAAAAACATATTTTCCTTTTTCCGTGTTTTTAGCAACAAAAGGTGTTTGTTTCACCCTAGGCACATAATGAGAAGTAGAGTGTGCCTTTCTGAAATTAGACCTAGCATTAAACCTTTCTCTCTTTTGTTGTTTTGATAGTCTAAAGCAAAAGTCTACTAAATATCCATCTCTACCACAATGAGTGCAAGTGTACTTAACATGATGTTTTGCTTTAACAGTAGAAGCACATTTTGCATTCATCATAGTAGAGGATAGAAAACCAGCAGATTTAAAAGCAGTTTTCTTAGGCTCATTGATAATTTCAAATTTTCCACTTTCAAGTGTTTCAACAACAGTGGGAGCATGTGATTTACGATGAGCATAAGAATCAAAACCTAAACCTTTGTTCTGAGTGCTGACTTTTGATTGATCCAAAATCATGTTTAGGTTTTTCTTGCCATTAGTGAAATGTTCCAAAGAATTTTGCATGTAATCAAGTTTCTTAGCAAGAGTTAAACAATTATTGCAGGGAACATCCACTTTTCCTTTTTGCTTGCGACAAGTTGAGCATGAAAGAACCTCATGTGTAAGCAAAGCATCTGTTATTTGAGAAACCCTAGCATTTGCATCATTCAACTTCAATTCCAGTATGGAGTATTTAGAACATGGAGTTGTATCATGCAAATCAATAGTAGAATGGCTAGCATGTTTGATATGTTTCTCATTTTCTTTATTTTGATGTAACAAAAGAGCATGTTCTTTCCTAAGCAAGGTGAGCTCATTGTAAGTTAAGTCATATGATTTGCAAGCATCATCATCAGGAATCAAAGTTTTAAGTCTAGCAATTTCAGCATTCAATGATTCAACAATAAACTCATGTTTCTTAATTTTTCTATCACGTTTGTCAAGTAATTTTCCAAGACGAGCAACAGCAATAGCTAATTCATCATATGAAGGATCTACCTCATTAAAGTCGCTATCGTGATCATCCTCGGTGATGCTATCTCTACTTTTGGCCATGAGACACAACCCCGTCAAGTCATGGTTGCTTAGAGTTGCATTGTCCTCACTGCTCTCCGAATCCACATCGCTCAAATTGACTTGTTCAAGAGCGGAAAGAACTTGGTGGACTACTTTGTAGTTGATGAAGCTCTTCTTATTTCTATCACTTGAAGGGAACTTCTTCTTCCCTTTTCTTCTATCGTTGTCCTTCTCCTCCCATGATGCTTTACCTCTCTTCCTGATTCTCACATTCTGCAAAGCTTTGTTAAAGTGAGAAGACAGTAATGACAAGTCTTCTTCTGGGAATTGCTCAATCTGTTCATCGGTTAGTGAAGACAAGAAAGATAGAGCAAAACTTGAAGCAGCATCATTATGAGATATGCTAGATTGAGATGCCAAAGCAATTGATTTATGATCATTCTTTTAGCAAGAACATCTAATTCATGAGTTTTTAACTTGGAATAAAGAACATCTAATGTGACACACTCATGACAGTAGATTCTCTAATGGATGTAACTTTCAGCTCCCAAATAGACATGTCTAATGCACCAAGCAATTGTCTAGCATTAACAACATCATCAAAGCTAACTCCAATAGCACGCAAATTGCTAAGAATTTTATTAAAGCATACAAAGAAGTCATTTAGCGACTCACCGAGTTTCATCACAAATCGCATGTTATCCTTTTTGTAAATATCTTGGCGAACCTCTTTGACAGTGTTAGAACCCTCATGGTAATCATAAAGAGATTTCCATACCTCATATGCGGATCGAAGATGAACCACTCGACCAAAGTCGCTGCGTCCCAAGCCTTGGATGATCAAGTTGCGCGCCTTGCTGTTTGCTTCAACATGTCCGCGATTGGCGTCGTTGACGTTGTCGTTTGTAAGGACTTCGTATGGCTTGTAGACCTTCTCCTAAATTGCGAAGCCCTGCGCCTGGATGAATGCCTCCATCTTGGCCTTCCAAAACTGAAAATCAACACCATCGAACACACACGGTTTTGTGGAGTAACGATCCACTAATCTAATCACCGGTAGAGATGGATTAGAAAAAACCTTGCTCTGACACCAATTGTAGGATCGATGTATACAAATATAGCAATCAGAGGGGGGTGAATGATTGTGCGGAAGTTAAAACCAAATCTTTGATCTATTAAAAGTTCACTGCAAACCAAAACCAAAACCAAACAATTGCCTTGTATTCGACAAAAAACAGATTGATAGACATTCGGTAAAATGCTAATTTCCAGAGATCCAACCGTCGGATCAATCTAAAATTTGGACACAAGAAACTAGATTCCAATACGAATCGAACCCAAAAAGAATCAACTCGATCGGACTTATGAATCAAAAGTTATGAACCTTGCAAGCTTGTTGTGACAAAAGATGATAAGAATTAATCTAACCAAAACTTCAAGATTAAACAAGAATGACAAAAGATTAATCAACTAAACTTTGAGGAACCCTAAATCAATACCCTATAAAGGTTTTTGATGAATCAAATCAAGATGAAACTCAAGGAACAAAAACCAATCTAGAACCAGAACAAGCATGCAAACAAGAACAAACAGAGAACACTGTAGCAACGTGGTTACTGTAGCACGAAAGGATCTGAAAGAATTGATCTTTATTTTTTTTGTCTAAAGTACTCCAAATAAAAGAGTACAACCCTAAAACCTTCCCAAGGAGGTTTTAGGGTTGTACTCTTTTGTTTGGAGTACCCTAAAACCTTCATGGGCCAAGGAGGCGCCAAGGCCCATGGGCCAAAACATGTTGAAACAAGGAGGCCCAACCATGATGGGCCAAGGAGGCACTAAGGCCCATCATGGCACCATAGAGGAGGGGGCACCACTCCTTCTCGGGCCAGCCCATGAAGTGGGGCACCACATCCTCCCTCCACCGGCCCATGAAGGCCCAAGTTGCATGACTACATGTTTAGTACCACCTTGCTTAGTATGTAGTTTTTGGCTACATCCCTCCACTATATAATAGAGGCAATATGCCACCTAAGAGAATTGAGTTTTTCTTTGTAATTCAGTTTAGCTTTTGCTACTGTCCGTGCAAACGCGTGTCGATTAGACCGCCTGTGCACGTAATTGCAAGACTCCAAATTTCAATTTGGAAATTAAATATTCATATTCGCAATTTCAGATTGCTTGTTATCTTGTTCTTGCTTGTTCTCGATTGCATGCAGGAACATTGGTCGCGCCCTGGCAAGATCAACACTTCAGAGATTGATGTACCGGTCGCTAAGGCGCAACGTCGTTGACAGTTGTAGTCGGACCGCTAACGTCGAACTCCAACCCAAATCGTGGTTATCATTCTCTCACTGAAAGATCGGGCCACCATTCCTATCAGGAAGTCCTAAAACAAAGTCCATAGAAATATCTTCCCAAGGCATGTTATGAACAGGCAAAGGCATGTATAAACCATGTGGATTAAGTCGTGACTTAACTTTTTGACATGTAGTGCAGCGAGCGACGAAACGTTCCACGTCTCGTCTCATCTTGGGCCAAAAGAAATGGCTAGCGAGTATGTCCTCCGTCTTCTTCACACCAAAGTGTCCCATCAATCCTCCTCCATGCGCTTCCTGTAGCAATAACAAACGAACAGAACTAGCTGGAATGCATAGTTTGTTTGCTCTAAACACAAACCCATTATTGAGGACAAATTTGTTCCAAGTTTTTCCCTCTTTACAATTAAGAAACACATCTTTAAAATCATTATCATGCACATCTTGCTCTTTAATCGTTTCCAAACCAAAAATTTTGAAGTCAAGTTGTGAGAGCATGGTATATCTCCTAGACAAGGCATCAGCGATGACAGTATCCTTTCCCTTTTTGTGTTTGATGACATAAGGAAATGACTCAATGAATTCAACCCACTTTGCATGTCTACAGTTCAGTTTAGCTTGACTTCTAATATGTTTTAACGATTCATGATTAGAATGTATAACAAATTCCTTGGGCCATAAATAATGTTGCCATGTTTTTAAAGTTTGAACTAGCGCATATAACTCCTTATCATACGTAGAATAGTTCAAACTAGGCCCATTCAACTTCTCACTAAAATAAGCAACAGGTTTTCTTTCTTGTAACAGAACACCATCCAAACCAATTCCACTAGCATCACATTCTAGTTCAAAAGTCTTAGAAAATTCTGCAAGTTGGAGTAAGGGTGCATGTGTTAACTTAGCTTTTAGAACATTGAAGGCATCTTCCTGTGACTTGCCCCAAACAAAAGGCACACCCTTTTTGGTGACTTCATTCAAAGGTGCGGCGATTGTGCTGAAGTCCTTCACAAAGTGACGATAGAATCCAGCAAGTCCTAGGAAACTCTGCACCTGTGTGACCGTGTTAGGAGTCAGCCAACTCTGTATCGCTTCAACCTTAGCTTGATCAACTTCAATTCCCTGTGGAGTAACAACATAGCCAAGAAAAGAGACTCGATCCGTGCAAAAGGTGCACTTATCAAGGTTACCAAATAAACGTGCATCGCGTAAAGCATTAAAAACAGCACGTAAATGTTCAAGATGGTCTTCTAAAGATTTGCTGTAGATCAAGATATCATCAAAGTAAACCACCACAAATTTTCCAGTGAAAGCACGTAAAACCTCGTTCATCAATCACATAAAAGTGCTAGGTGCATGTAACACCCCAATTTTTTGCTTTTCATGAAATTAAATATTATTTTGCACATTTGTGAATTTTTGGAATTTTCTGGAATTTATTTGGATTTATTTGGATTTAATTTGAATTTATTCCATATTGAAATAATTAAAGAAATTAAATTTTCAAATAAAGTTTTGTTGGAAATATTTTATTTGAGTCCCAAATGCCCTAAAATATTTTCCATAATTTTTCTGGAATTTTTCTGAGTATTTTGCTATTTTTCTTGAATTAAATGAATTACTGGAAATTATTTTAAATATTAAATCGCTGGAAAATCGAGTCGGGTCAAGTACTGTTCATCCGACCGAGTCGAACCCGAGTCGGATTCGAGTCCGACCCGAGCCACGTGACTCGACCGAACCCACTCGGCCGAGCCCTAGCCGCGTGACCGTTGGATTCAGATCCAACGGCCACGATTGAGCCACATCACCTGAACCTGAGCCCGACCGAGCCAGCCAGCTCGCCCGAGCCAGACCCGAGCCCAAACCACCGCACCGTTGGATCTTGATCCAACGGCTGTGGTTGAGCCACGTCACCCAATCCGAGTCGCCGCCGGACTCCGCCGCCGCAACGGAGAGGGTCTCGGTTTCCGTGCGTTTCACGGACGCCGAGGGCCCTATTTAATGCGCCGCCACCCATGCCGTGACGCCGACTACCGTGCGCACCCGTAGCCCTAGACAACGTCTCCTGAGCCGCCGCCGTTTAGCCGCAATCGCTCGCCGTAGTTGCCGTAGCGCTCCGCCGCTGATTAATCGCCGCTTCGCCGCCGTCCGCCGTCCTCCGTCGCCGTTGAGGTCAGATCCGGAACCGGGAGGTCAAGCCACGTCGGAAGGGACCTCTCACTTCGCCGGAGCACGCCCGTAGCGCCGTTGCCGTGGTCGCCGTCCTCAACTCCGGTCAGCTAGCGCCGCCGCTCGCCATCGCCGGACTTCGAGCTCTACCAGCCGTCGGATCTTCATCAAGCGGTCCAGATTGCGCCACGTCACCGTCGGTGAGATCCCGTTCCAAAACCCCAGATCCAATCTCGACCGTTGGATCTAGATCCAACGGTCCAGATCAAACGCGTTAACCCAAACGCGTGAAAGCCAGATCTAATATGGGCCGTTGATTTTCGAATCAACGGCCGAGATCGTGCCACGCGTCCAGGAAGGCTGACCGCCACGGCCGCAGCCAGACGCACTCCACGCTGGCGTGACGCCGACACGCCGCTCAGCGTGTCACGGCTTAGCCGCAACCGCACCGCGGACGCCAAGACGCCCACCCGCCGCCACTCAGCCGGTAGTGACGCCAAGAATGACGCTACCGCGGGTCCCACCACAAGATCGTGGCCGAGCCTCACGATGTCAAGAATGACGCCACCCGAGGGGCCACCTCGGCCGACATTTAAAGCCGTGGACCGAGTCCACGGTGGACCAAGCCAAACCATGGACCACGTCCATGAACCGACTGACGTCAGCAGCCCAATCAGAGGCTGCCACGTGTCACTGCAGACGCAATAAATAATTTCCGAAAAAGAAAATGATTTAATAATTCGGTTTAATAATTGATTTGAATTTCAAAACTTCAAACCCTTATAACTTTTGCGTTTCAACTCCGATTTGAGTGATTCAAATTTCTAAATTTGTATAAAATTGAGATCTACTCAAATATGAATTTTATTTAATTTTTGGACTAAAGTTTTTCTCCGTAAAATTATTTAATTGATTATTTAAACTTTAAATAATCATAACTTTTGTGTTTTCACTCCGATTTGAGCGATTCCAGTTCCTAAAAATTCATAAAATTATGTTCTCTCTGTTTATGGATTTTATTTGGATGTTTGGATACTTTTTGCCTAGTGTTTATTCATGTATTGCTATTTGCACGCTTTACGAGTAGACGTTGAAGTGCCGGAAGGATTCGAAGGAGAAGTGTTGACCCTGGAGCCAGCTCAGGACCAAGAACAAGTACTTTTTGAAGGCAAGTTATGCTTTGACCATATTGATCCTATTTTGAAACCTATTTTGGTTCAAATTATTGCATGCTAGTTTAAATTAGAAAATGCTCTACTTAATTATGGGTAATTAGATAAATGCCTAATTGCTGTATGACACCTTGATTACTTAAATATGTGCCATGACTCCTTATCACCCTAGTTGTGGATTATTAGTTGGATATTACTAAATTGCCAACATGTGTTTGTAGATCGTTGTAGTTTATGGCTTAGACCTGCTACGTGCTCATGACATGATTTTGGACACTCAAACGTTAATATTGACTTAATGACATATTGAACCTGTTTTGGAAAGGTATCATGTGATGTTGATGGCACGTGGTGCATGGTAACCAACTGGGGTTTGATAAATAGCTTTTGACCGGGGCATGTGGCAAGAATGATCAGGTGGGCCAGTTGTGGCCTTGGGAATGTTGTTTTGGTTCTTCGGGTAGTCTTGCCCTGGTCACCCTAAGGACTTCACCTTGCAAGCCTTTGAACTGAGTCAATCTTGCAACCACATGTCTGTAATGGGACGGACCTAGTTGATTAAGTTGCTAATAACGTACCTGTGGGACCTCAGGAGGTCAACTACACCCTTTGTGTAAGTTGTACGGGGAGCGTCTGGCTGCGGCCAGGTACCCATCTAACGGTTGGTTGGCCTAAACTTCGCCTTAGCTAAGGGAAGGGTTAGTGTGCAACAACTAGGGAGGACCACTTGTATTGTTAGAAGTTTCCGAAAGACTTTGTTACGGGAACTCACCTTTGTGGTGTTTGACTGTATCTTGTGGGTAAAGTGCATAACCTCTGCAGAGTGAAAAATCTATTCGAATAGCCGTGTCCGCGGTATTGGACATCGCTCGGGAATTACAGTCAAGAGTTAGATTTTCTCAAAAATAACTTGGATTTGAAAGGTTGGGTTGGATTAATAATGATGTTGATAGAAATGTGGATTAGGATGGGAAAGATGTTTACTAAACCCCTTGAAAAGTTATTTATGCTTTACTTGTTTCTACTGCTTTCGAATCTACTTATGCTACTTGTCAAATGCTGTTTACTGCAAATATACCTTGAGCCACTCCTTTGTATTAAGCCATGCATGTAGTATATTAGTTGCATGTGATGCCCTAGGTCTGAGAGCGATCCTAGTTCTTTTCCGTCGTGGTTGTTTCGAAAAGAGAGAAGTTTGGTCGGGAATTGATTAACTAAAGTTCATGCGACGTTTTAATATTTTTTTTGGAGCGTCGGGCTAGAATCAGTGGGCCGAGGACAACCTGGGCCGAGGCCGGGATTTCCCTCCCCACCTCTCCCTCCCCCTTCCCCTAAGTGGGCCGGCCCACTAGCCAAGGGGGCGCCACCCCTTTTCCCCCCTAACCCTAGGCGCCTCCTCCCTCTCCCTCCCCTAGCAGCCACCTCTCCCTCCCCTTCCTTCCCCTACGTGGTGGCTCAAGATCCGCCGCGAATCGCGAAGGAGAAGGCGAGGAGCGACTTCGTGGAGGCGTGGAGGACGAGCAGATCGCCGATTCGGGGTTCATCGCGTGTTCTTCGTGGGTTCGCAAGGGAGAACACTAGGTAAAATTCCCAAACTTTTACCTCTGTTTTACCTAGGGATTAGGAGTGTATTAGATCTGGTGGTGAGGGTTTTGGATGGATCTTGTTGGGGGAGAAGGGTAGATGTTCACGTGGTGCTGATTCTGGAAGGGGGGATTGTGCAGCGCGGATTGTTTCGCATTTTACGTGGCATAGATGATTTTTCCTGCCAAAACCTATAACTAGAAAGTTGTAGATAACGTCGAGACCTAGCTTCTGCAATTGTTTCAGAATTTTTTAGGAAGTGTTCTGAGAGTTATCGCTGTTGCAAACCGACGAACAGAATCTGGGAACAGATTTCATCCACTGTGTTGGACGACTGTTTAGGCATATTGAACAGAGGAATTAGAATTTATGATCTTCTGAAAAGTTGTAGATCTCGTCAATATCTAGCTCCTGTAATTTTTTCATATTTTTATGTTTTGTAGAAAAAAAATATACGAAAAAGAGAATGGGGGTTGCTGCTGTTCGATCCGGACAGATCGGGGTTTCGGTGTTGGAAAAGGGGAACGGGTTGTAGTGTAACACCCTACAAATCTAAACTGTCGTACAAGAAAATTTCGACAGCATCTCTCCTAAAATTAGGACAAAACGGAAGCGACAACAAGATTCATAATAACCATTATAAACAGGAATAACATAAAAGCATCAATACTAGAGATAACAAGTCTAAATCAACCAGAAAACAAACATAAACGTAAAACAGCTCCAAAGAGGACATCAACAGGTCTATGATTAATAAAATTTCAGCAAGCTAATGAATTATTAAATGCACTAGTCCATGTGATTCGTGATGACCCCGGAGGGTTGATTGTGCTACTAAGCCCACCCTTCAAGCTTACGACTCATGAGAACTACCTGAAAACAACAAAATAACAAGGGTGAGATTGGGTAATCTCAGCAAGCGGAACAACTTCTAACGAATAACACAGCCACGGTAAAACTAGCATACCAAATTCCTCATGTCCAATACCACATTATAGAGTCCACATAACCTCAGTAAAATGCATATGATTGTGCACATGCTTATGCCATGATCCTCCTCACCGTGCCCTTTCTCAGAACACACGGTGTTGTACGGTGCACGGTCGACGCCAAGGCGTCGACAAACTTCCAATGCATGATTATGCAGTTAATGCTTCATGCATAAATACATTCATAACTTCCCACTCTGAATTCACATGCTTGCATACCATCAAATAACATGGATAGAATGCGAACATCATTGAGATAGAATATCTCCACAATTCATCTTGCAAACAACATCTTTCTTCATTCTTACTCATGATTCAAAAGCCAAACAACCACATCACAATGCAGGATAGGATATTGTAATCTCATAAACAAGTAGTTAAACCATGTAGGTGTGCTGCAATTAAGGTTTATATTGAAGACGAAACAAATAGCGAGTTATAGTTTGGCAAGACCGCTACTTCCACTTGCCTTTACCAACGTGGATGACGAACCTAGTTGCGTCCAGAAGGGGCACCACATATACAAGTATTATTTCAGTACATAGCGACATCACAAATGATCACACAACTCGAACACACACTTCCTAATCCCCGTTCCCTTCTTAAGCGCCAAAAACCCCAATCTGCCCGGGTCAAACAGCAGCACCCTCTCTTCACAATTTCGTATGTTTTCTTATACAGATCATAAAAATACAAAAAAAAAATACAGTAGCTAGATATTGACGAGATCTACAACTTTCATGAAGATCACAAATTTCAATTCCACTGTTAAATATGCCTAAACAAACGTCCAACACAGTGGACAAAATCTGTTTCCAGATTCTGTCCGTCATCTTGAAACAGCGATAACTCTCAGACCGACGCCCCAAAAATTCTAAAAAAATTACAGAAGCTATATCTCGAAGTTATCTACAACTTTATAGTTATAGGTTTTTGCAGGAAAAATCGTCTATGCCACGTAAAACGCGAAAAAAATCCGCGCTGCACAATCTCCCCTTCCAAAAACAGCACCACGTGAACATCTACCCTTCTCCCCCATCAAGATTCATCTAAATCACTCACCACCAGATCTAATACACTGCTAATCCCTAGGTAGAATAGGGGTAAAAGATTGGGAATTTTACCTTGAGTTCTCCCTTGAGAACCCACGAAAAACGCGCGACGATTCCCGAAACGGAAATCTGCTCGTCCTCCACGCCTCCACGGATCCTCTTCTCGCTTGCTCCTTCGCGTTTCACGGTGGATCTTGAGCCACCACGCAAGAGGAGGAAGAGGAGGGGTGGTGTGGCTGCTAGGGGAGGAAGGGGGGTGCCCTAGGGCTTTTGGGGGGGGGTGACACCCCTTTTATATGGTGGGCCAGCCCACTAGGGGAAAAGAGAGAGAGGTGGGGAGGGGATTCGCAGCCCAGGCCCAGGTTTTCCTCGGCCCACTGTTTCTAGCCCGACAACTCCAAATTTAATATTAATATGCCGGATAAACTTCAATTATTTCATCCCCCGACAAATCCTTCATTCCTCTCCCGAAACAAAACCAGGAAAAGGAACCCTAGAATTGCTCTGATGCTCTAAGGCATCACATGTAGGAATTGCGTGTTTGAGTTGTGTGATCAATTGTGGTGTTATTGCATACTGAAAATATGCTTGTACAGGTGGTGCCCCTTCTGGACGCAACTAGATCCGTCGTCTACGTCGGTAAAGGCAAGTGGAAGTAGTGTTATGGTTGAGCTATACATCGTTGTTTGCATTGCCTTCGTTATATTTCCCGATGACATTAATCATACATGGTTTGATCATTTGCTAGGAAGATTGCAATAATTAGATTAGCAATGTGATGTTGTGCTTTGGCTTTGAACCATGAGTAAAGAGAAGAATGATGTTGCGTATTGGTTGAATTGTCTAAATAGTTCATCTCAATGTTATTTGTTTTCTATCCATGTTATATGATGGCATGCAAATATGTGGACTCAATGTGGAAAATTATGAATGAATTCATGCATGAAGCATTAACTGCATAATCATGCATTGAAGTTTGTCGACGCCAACAGGCGCGATCAAGACGTACAACACCGTGTGTTCCTGAGAAAGGGCACGGTGAAGAGGATCATGGCATAAGCATATGCACAAGCATGAGCATTTTACTGAGGTTGTGGTAATTGATGTTGTGGTGTTGAATGTAAAGCATGTGGTGTGTTAAATTCTTGATGGATGTGATTATGTGTTAATTGTTCCGCTTGCTGAGATTACCCAATCTCACTGCTTGTGTTTTGTTGTTTTCAGGTAGCGTGCAAGAGACATAAGCATGAGGGGTGGGCTAGCAACACAATAAACCTTCGAATGTCTTCACAACTCCCATGAACTAGTGTTTATTTAATACATTAGCTTGCTGAATTTTATTTACACTTAGACTATTTGTTGTTATGACTAAACTTATTCTTGCTTATGGTTGGTTTAGACTTGTTGTCGCTAGTATTGTTGAATTGCTTATATTCCTGTTTGAATTGCTTATCATGAAATGCTTCCGTAATGTCCTGTTTTTAGGGGAGATGCTGTCGAAATTTTCTTGTTCTATAGTTTAGTTTTAAGGGGTGTTACATTGCATTCTGTGCATGACTTGCTGAGTACCAAGTACTCACCCTTGCCACAATACAACACCAGTTGAAGAGGAGACTACACCAGCTTTGGAGGAGGAACTCCAAGAGGAACCGTCTACTTAGGGAGCGAGCCCAGTCAGTTGCCTGTGGTATACTGGATGGCGCCACGAAGTTATCTTATTTTCCGCTGCTATTATTTCTCTCTTAATAAGTTTCGCCCTGCGTGGCGTATATTTGTAACTTGACCATAAGGTCGAGCAACCAGTTTGACTATTTAATTAAAGTACTTTATTAGTATCGAGTGGTATGATTGTGATATTTACCGATGTTAAGACTGTGTGCACTAGCGCGTTCCTGGACTAGTGCTGAATACACAGAGGGTCCGGATTTGCAAATTCGAGTCCCGACAGTGCATTAGTTAATCAAAATGGCATAACTAACCATCATATAAACTGAACTTAGTTTTAAATGCTATTTTCCATTCATCTCCTAACTTCATGCGAATCTGGTGGTACCCACTACGCAAATCAACTTTAGAGAACATAGTAGAGCCACTTAATTCATCAAGCATATCGTCTAATCTAAGAATAGGATGGCGATATCTAATGGTGATATTATTAATTGCTCTACAATCTACACACATGTGCCATGTTCCACCTTTCTTAGGTACTAAAATGACTGGAATAGCACAAGGACTAAGAGATTCACGTACGTACACTCTATTAAGCAATTCTTGAACTTGGCGTTGTATCTCTTTAGTCTCTTCAAGGTTGGTTCTGTATGGCGCTCGGTTGGGCAAGGATGCCCCTAGAATGAGATCAATTTGGTGCTCAATCCCTCTAATTGGTGGCAGCCCTGAGGGGATGTCCTTTGGAAAGATGTCAGCGCATTCCTGCAAAAGGTTAGCGATGGAAGGAGGCAAAGAAAGAGACATCTCCTCTAGTGAAAGCAAAGTTTGTTTGCAAACCAGAGCATAGCAAGAATAACTACTTGTATCCAACTCATTCACATCAGATTTTGTTGCAAGAAAACATGCACCTTTCAACTTAATCTCAATTTTCTTGTCACCATCCGAGTTAGATTCTTTCTTTTGATGTTGTTCAAACTCCTTTGCGACAATTTGATTTTCACTCTTAGTCTTCTCTTGATTTTTCTCTTTGCTAGCTCTAGCGATCTCATCTTTTACAATGGCATCAGGCAACATTGGATGTAACACAATCTTCTTTTCTTTATGCATAAAAGAGTATTGATTGGTTCTACCATGATGTAAACAATTCTTATCATATTGCCAAGGTCTACCTAATAACATAGAGCATGCTTGCATAGGTACGACATCGCAGTCAACATAATCATGATAAGAACCTAAAGCGAAATGTACTCATACCAGGCGTGTTACCTTGAGCTTGCCGCTATTGTTGAACCATTGAATGTAGTAGGGCTGAGGGTGTGGTCTAGTGGATAGTTCTAGCTTCTCCACCATGTCCATGCTTGCTAGATTATTGCAACTCCTACCATCAATGATTATTCGAATGGATCTTTCTTTTATGACGCCTTTAGTGTAAAACAAATTGTGGCGTTGATTTGGCTCAGTACGGGCAATCTGAGCACTAAGCACACGGTGCACAATAATACTCAAATATTGATTAGCATCAGTAGCGCTCACGTTCTCTTCTTCATATTTTGAGTTTGGATCACCGCTTTCATGTTCCGCAAGCAAAGCATATGTTTCTTCATCAAGATCACTTGCAGAATCGTAGTCGCCATCTTCGCGGGTTGTTAGCACGCGCTTGTTTGGACACTCCTTCATCATGTGGCCAAAACCCTTGCAGTGCGGGTTATTAGCGATGCCGACGAGCTTTTGGTAGGAGCTTGTTGTTGGAGAACGCAGTATGCTACACTAGCACAAATTAAAATTTCTACCGCAAACCAGAAAAGCTACTCGCAAGAAGGGGATCATAGATCTATTACCACTAGACGCGCAGTTGCGGAATCCTTCGCACGTCGTTGTAGTGGATCGTTCTCGGTGTGGATCGTCCTCACCGCGGATCATCCTTGCCACGGATCGTCCTTGCCTCGGATTGTCCTCGCCGCGGATCGTCCTCGCCGCAGATCGTCCTCACCACGGATCATCCTCGCCACGCCGCAGTAGCCGCAGCGTCACCACAGCAGTCCACACGTCCGGGGATGTAACGCCGTGCGTCGGTGTGCAAGCACCGGGTCGCTCGGCAAGGGCAACGAGAGGAGGTGGCTAGGGTTTCTGGCGAAACACCTCTAAACCGCATGAAAGTGTATATTGCGTCTAGCCTCCTCCCCTCCTTATATAGCCACGAGGTGAAACCCTAGGCAGTTAGGGCCCATCTACGCGCTAAGCCCATGAGGTCCATTAATTACGGATCCAATCTGAATTAATGCGTCCCAGCACGTTAAGTGTGTGACCCTGTAGGTTCATGCGCATTTGGACATGGATTCGGAAAACCCTTTTTTTAATCCAATAGTCGATAGCGGATCCTTGCAGAGCATGACAACTCCCAAACGCATTTGATTAAAGTACTGATGTAATAATCCCTTTGCAAAACTATATGAAGATCGAACTCAAGGTGAGAAGCATGTCATCCTTTGATAGTTCAATCCATCTCTCGTATCCGTGAAATATTAATAAGTTGTGATTGACTTATCAATCACGGCATGGCCATGCACTTCCTTAATCGTATCACACGAGTGGCCTAGACATATATCTCTGTTACATTGGAGTGGCAAATTCCATCTTGACTGCTCACTTCCCTCTCCATGTTTCATAGTAAACATGAAAACTACCTTTATAATTATCCGGTTAGGAAATAGTGTTTGGTAACCCCAAGGTAAACTATTACACATGTAGGGAATATGACAATCTCAGGTCTAAGGATCGTACATCTACTATGTATGAGATACACTGATGACACATAAGAATGTAACATTCTCGCAGTGTCCCATTGTGGGTCTATCTAACACATGTTCTTCAACATGCGTCCACGATGTATTGATGATATCTCCATATCCCATGATCTATGAAACATGATCATCGAGCAATACATGTGCTGATATATTCATCGTTGTCCTATACGATGATATCCGATCAGAGATATTTATCGAATTATATCAATAAGTAAAGAGCATCATAAACAAGTCACACACTTGTTGATCAAACCAATGAGATATACATTCATTGGACCAAGAATCATATTATTATTCATAAACATAGTCATGTTACAATCATCCATATGATTGCCTCAAGGGCATAACACTAACAATCTCCCACTTGCACTTGAGTCAATCAATTAAGTATCTAATACCAATAGACCTCGTGTGTGCCTCATGCTTAGGCTGTGGTAGTGGCTTTGTCAACGGATCAGCCACATTGGCTTCCGTATGTACTTTGCATATCTTCACGTCACCTCTATCCACAATTTCACGAATAAGGTGAAAGCGTCGGAGTATATGTTTGGACTTCTGATGTGATCTAGGCTCTTTTGCTTGTGCAAAGGCACCACTATTATCGCAATAGATGTCCATTGGACTAGAGGCACTAGCGACCACTCCAAGCTTTGAGATAAACTTCTTTATCCATACAGCTTCTTTTGCGGCATCCGAAGCCGCAATGTACTCCTCTTCTGTCGTAGTCAGCCAACGTGCTTTGCTTGGAACTCTTCCAGCTTACTGCTCCTCCATTTAGTGTAAACACAAAACCGGATTGTGATAAAAAATCATCTTTGTCAATTTGGAAGCTTGCATCGGTGTAACCTTTTACAACCAAGTTCTTCCTCACCTCCAAAGACTAGGAACATACCCTTAGTTCTTCTCAAGTACTTTAGGATGTTTTTCACGGCTATCCAATGACCATCACCGCGATCCGCTTGGTATCTACTTGTGACACTTAGAGCATATGAGACATCTGGACGCGTACAGATCATGGCATACATGATAGATCCAATAGCCGAAGCATATGGAATCTTGCTCATCCTGTCTCGCTCATCAGTTGTCGAAGGACACTGATTCTTGCTTAGACTGATGCCATGTGACATTGGCATGAAACCTCTCTTAGATTCATGCATATTGAACATTTTCAATAATTTGTCAATGTACGTTTCCTAGCTTAATCCAATCAACCGTTTTGATCTATCTCTATAGATCTTTATGCCCAAGATATAACATGCTTCTCCCAAATCCTTCATTGAGAAACTCCTTTTCAATGAAGTCTTAACATCTTCAAGCATAGGAATATCATTCCCGATCAATAATATGTCATCCACATACAAGATCAGAAACATAAGTGCGCTCCCACTAGCCTTCTTGTAAACACAAGGCTCTTCTTCGTTTTTGATAAAGCCAAATCCTTTGACCACTTCATCAAAACGAATGTTCCAACTCCGAGATGCTTGCTTTAACCCATAAATGGATCTCTGAAGCTTGCATATTTTTTTAGCATTTTTAGGATCAACAAAACCCTCAGGTTGTATCATGTATACATCCTCAGATAGATCCCCTTTAAGGAAAGCTGTCTTGACATCCATCTGCCATATTTCATAATCAAAATATGCAGCAATTGCTAAAATAATCCGGACAGACTTGAGCATGGTTACCGGTGAAAAAGTTTCATCATAGTCAATTCCTTGAACTTGTTTGAAACCCTTTGCCACCAACTGTGCCTTATAGATCTGAACATTTCCATCTACGTCTGTCTTCTTCTTGAAAATCCATTTGCATTATATGGTTTTTACATCATCAGGAGGATCGACTAAGTTCCAAACTTGATTGTCATGCATGGATTGAATTTCGGATCTCATGGCTCCAAGCCATTTTTCGGAGTTTGGGTCCATCATCGCTTCTTTGTAAGTCATGGGCTCATCTTTGTCCAATAATAATATGTCATGTCCATATCTTATGGGTTCATGATGCGGCCTCCCCGACCTACGTAGGGCTGGTGTCTCTTCCACAGGTTGTACAACACTTTGTACATCTTGTGAAGGTTCAGTGGTAGCTTGAACATATTCATGCGATTCTCGAATTTCATCGAGATGCAAATCACTCCCATTGATTTCTTTGGAAAGAAACTCTTTCTCCAAAAAGACACCATTTCGAGCAACAAAAACTTTGTTCTCGTTTCTTTTATAAAAGTAATATCCTTTTGTTTCTTTAGGATACCCCACAAAGAAGCATTTTTCTGATTTAGGTGCGAGTTTATCTGATTGCAAACGTTTTACATAAGCCTCGCATCCCCATATCTTGAGAAATGACAATATGGGACTTCTCCCAGTCCATATCTCATATGGTGTCTTCTCAATGGATTTTGATGGGACCATATTTAATGTGAACGCAGCTGTCTCTAGAGCGAACCCCCAGAAGGATAATGGCAGATCTGTTTGGCTCATCATTGACCGAACCATATCCAATAAAGTTCGATTCCGTCGTTCGGATACGCCATTCCATTGAGGCGTTCCTGGCGGAGTAAGTTGTGGAACGATTCCACATTGCTTTAGATGATCTCCAAACTCTTGGCTCAAGTATTCGGCACCACGATCTGATCGTAAGTGTTTTATTGATTTGCCAAGTTGATTTTGTACTTCGTTCTGAAACTCTTTGAACCTTTCAAAGGTTTCAGACTTATGCCTCATTAAATAGATATATCCATATCTACTAAAGTCATCAGTAAAAGTTACAAAGTACTGAAACCCACCTCTAGCAATCGAGCTCATTGGTCCACATACATCTGTATGTACTAGGGCCAACAGTTCACTCGCCCTCTCACTAAAACCTGTGAAAGGGGTTTTTGTCATCTTGCCAAGTAAACAAGACTCTCATGTTTCAAATGATTCAAAATCAAATGAGGTGAGAAGTCCATCACCATGGAGCTTCTTCATGCGGCTCTCATTTATATGACCCAAGCGACAATGCCATAAAAAGGTAGGGTTCAAATCATTTGGTCGAGGCCTTTTGACATTAATGTTATAGACATGTTTTCCTTTGAGTTCAAGGACGTATATCCCATCCACCATGGGACAACGACCATAATACATATCTGTCGGGGATTAACTAATCACTACAACACGACCATTTCATTCTGTTTGCACCAAAATTCGGCGTGTATTAAAATCAGTGCGAATTGGATAAAAGAGTTCGTATGAAGAGGGATTGGTAGGCGAATCAGAAGGAAATTCCGTCTCTAATAAGGAAACCGGATCAGAGGCCGATACGGATTAATAACGTATCCATATACAACTCGGATCGGCCGGGCGTATTATAAAAGGTGGCGGACGTCGAGCGGAAAGAAGACAATCAATCAATCCAACACACCTACTTTTTACAAGCCTTTTACATCACTTTAGCTTCATAGATTTCCCGGCAAGTCGACAGAATCAACATAGTTGCGCATCGCCGATTGTTGATTTTAGCCGATTTCACCAGGTTCGATCTGCTTTGTTTTGCTGCGCATCGCATTCTCAAAGCCTATTTTACCTTGTATCCAGGTTAACCGTAACTGGTTGATCTAGTTATCCCCTAATCGGTTTTCAGCCGACTAGCGAAAAGCCGATAAACATTGCTCTATCGGCTTTGATCAAATTACAAATTCTACCTTGTCAATTTCAGGTCAAATTGACTGGCACGCTCTGCAAACCCGGTGTTTGTCTTGTGTGTTCGAAGCTAAGGATCCTGCTTCACATTTTTAGCGCGAACATATTTTGGCACGCCCGGTGGGACCAAGAAGATCAAAATGACATCAACCGATAAGACTGCGGTCACTGCCGATATCAATGCAGATGCCATAATCGCGCCTCAAATGGCCGATTTAACCCCTGAGCAGCGGAAAGAAATCGAAGACCGAAAGGCGGCATTGGAAGAAATAATGCTACGGTGTTTTCAGAAAACATGCTGTGGCGTTACTCAAAGGACTGCACTCCCGAGCATCAATCCTATCAGAGATTCATCATCAGAACCGGTAAGCCGATACGCACCCGCTCAAGCCGATTTATCAAATATGATTGTGCAATCTGTTCATCACGCACTAATTAACCAGCCATCGGCTCTAGTATCCACTCTGAAGCCAATGATAGAAAATAGTGTGAAAACGATTGCTCAGGAATTGGCCGTGTCTGGGAGCCTACTAGATCCCCCACAAACCATCCCTACGTACCAAGTATACTCCATAACACCCAACACCAATACGGTAAACGCGTCGGCTCAAACACCCGTCATGATGCCGACTCAACCCACTGTGCTAAAACCAAGCACACAGAAAGATGGATTTACGCACTACCATGGGCACACAAAACCCATCAAACGGGCCCTCCAGCAGCATCGGTTTATCGGCTTATCAGCCGATCGAAACAGATCAGGCTCCACAATCACAGGGAGCCACGGCTACGAGGCAGGCGCCATATAAGGTAGTACCGTACGTCGAACCTTTCGTACCCATACCCGATACATTGGTTTTAAATCACGATTATAACCAAGTGTCAAGACCTACTGTGGCACGATTTGGACAAAGACCCGAGTTGGCACTCGGGGGGCAGGGCGTAAACAATGAAAATTGGCAATGTCCGGTTGCACCACAAGCCGACAATGCTAATTGGGCAGAACAAATTGCAAACGTGTTGAGAGAACAGTTCGGTATACAGCCCAGAGGAAGGGTAATAGGCTATAAGAAGCCGTATCCCGATTACATAGATCGTATGCATTATCCACACAACTTCAGGATACCAGACTTTGCTAAATTCTCGGGTGATGATTCTGTTACCACAATTGAGCATATCGGACGATTTATGGCTCAGTGTGGGGAAGCTGCACAGTCCGATGGATTAAAAATTAGGTTATTTCCTTTATCATTGTCTGGTACTGCGTTCACTTGGTTTACCAATCTGCCCCCAAATTCAGTTCATGTGTGGAACGATTTAGAAAGCCGATTCCATGAGTACTTCTTTTCGGGAACAATGGAGCTTAGGATTTCTGATCTCAGTTCAGTCCGACAGAAGTACGGCGAATCGGTTTCAGACTATATCAGAAGATTCAGAGGCGTACGAAATAGATGCTTTAGTGTAACATTACCCGATGATCAATTGGCCGATTTAGCATTCCAAGGTTTAATCCCGCCATTAAAAGAGAAACTATCTGGCCAAGAGTTCCCCGATTTAGGCCACTTACTCCATCGCGTATCGGCACATGAAAGCTGATATGCAGAAAGCAAAGGGTTTAAAGATAGATTCAAATCAAACGGTAGTGAAAAGGCCAAAGTAAACATGGTAGAGTACAATTCAAGCGACACCTCTGAAGACGAAGCAGAAGTAAACATAGCCGAGTGGACCAAGGGTTCCAAAAGGCCACTCGTATGCTCTCTACTCAAGGCGACAAAAAATAGGGCGGAAATCAAGTATTCATATGACGTGTCGAAATGTGACAAGATATTTGATTTATTATTGCAAGAAAAACTCATAAGGTTACCAGAAGGACACATCATACCGTCGGCCGAAGAAATTAAAAAGCGAAGGTACTGTAAATGGCACCACTCATTTTCACATAATACTAACGATTGCAATATTTTTCGTTAACAGATTCAATAGGCCATCACCGATGGCAGATTAAAATTTGCGGAAGAATCGGCTATGTAGATAGATATGAATCCTTTTCAAGTCAACATGGTTCAATGTTCACGGAAAGGAAAGGGACCTGCAGAGGATATTAAGCCAACTGAAAGAATTAAGGCATGGTCAAAGGGGGACGAAACGGTGCAAATCACTATCGGCTCTATACAAATAGAAGCCGATAGAAACGGACAGAATTCAAGAACAGTAAAACCAAAGGAGATTTGGAAGTCGGAAAATGGTACAGGGCTGAAAGGGCTCCAAGAAAAGTTAACTTCAAACCAAAGCCAACTTTCTCGCAACTCCTGGGAAAATATGAAAGGATAAGCCAAAAAAATAATGCCAGACAAACCCAAAGTTTTCATCTACCAGATCAAAGGAGAGGCGAATATTGGCGGTCAGATATGCCACGTCGGCCAACTACTGTAGAGGAGCGACATCGGCAATGTCCCTTTTGGCAATTTTGCTGGGAGAAGGGGATAACCTTACCAACAGTCATGTCCTGTCCTATGCAACACTCAACCGCATATCTGCCAAACCAATCGGTAAAAGACAGGTTGTCTAGACCGGTACACGATCGGCTAGAAATAAGGGACAGGAGGCCAATCCACGAAAGATTGTCAACATCAGAACAAGGTGATTCCCGAACCCAAGAGATATTGGCTTCTCGTGACACACTCAGAATGGAATCTGACGGTGAAATGAGCAACTTAGCTGGAAAAATCAGGAAGCCGATAGAACCTAAACCAAGATGGTGCCCTTCGGGCCTTAGCAAGTCACAGCGCAGGCGGCTTCAACGACTGAAGACACAAGAGGAAAGGGAAGCCGAGAAAGAGAAAGAAAGGGATCGGGTATTCAACAGACTAAGGCCCATTCCGGTTTCAAGAAGGGAATGGAGAAAGAAGGAACAGACCGATAGTGACTCTGATCAATCGGTCGAGTCCGGATCCCCAATGATCCGGGATGACACACCGCCAATGGATATAAACATGGTATTCACCCTACCTGCCGAATTCAAAAACGAAGAATCGGCTGAAGAAGTGTTCGCCCAACTATGCCTCGGTGCACCAGACGCTGTGTTTGAGAAGCCACAAGATATGCATCGGCATCTAATACCAAAAGGATATATTAATGGCCGACCGATATCTCGTATGTTGGTCGATGGTGGGGCGACAGTTAATCTGATGCCGTCAAGCACTTTCAGAAAATTGGGTAAAACCGATGAAGACTTGATCAAGACCAATATGGTACTAAATGACTTCATAGGAGATCCCACTGAAGCTAAAGGCGTGATGATGTCTGAACTGACAATCGGCAGTAAAACTTTGCCGACTGCATTTTTCGTGATAGAAGCCAAAGGCAATTATAGTGTGCTCCTTGGACGGGACTGGATCCACGCCAATTGCTGCATACCATCCACTATGCATCAGAAGTTGGTACAGTGGAACGATGATACAGTTGAGGTTGTACCAGTCGATACATTGGCTCATATCGCCATGGCCAGTCCTGATACCAATTGGCCATACGAAGAAGCTGAATGTATATCAGGAAAAGTCTTGGACGATTGTGATTTTATATGCATCGAGAAGTCGGGATTCAAGCCGATCAGCGTCAAACCTAATACGCTTGATCGGACAGATGAAGTAGTGAGAAGATGGAGTCCAAAACACTAGCAAAGCTACAAGAAAAGGCAAGAAACTATCGGCAAGAAGAATACGAGGAAGCTCTTGAGGATTTTGAAGGAGAAAGAAAAGGTTTAGGATTTACCTCTGCCGATTTGCTCAAAGAGATCAACATTGGGGAAGGCGATAGTAAAAGACCAACATTTGTAAGTGCTAAATTAGAACCCAGTTATAAAGCGAAGTTGGTTGAAATACTCAAGAAATACAGAGATTGCTTTGCATGGGAATATTATGAGATGCCAGGTTTAAGTTTATTAACCTGGTTGAACATCGGCTACCCATAAAACCTGGGTATCGGCCATTCAAACAGTATCCTAGACGGTTTAATCCTACGTTGTATGACGCCATAAAAGAAGAAGTGGGACGATTGCTAGAAGTGAAGTTTATCCGGCCTTGCCGATATGCTGAATGGGTCTCGAATATCGTCCCTGTAAAAAAGAAAAATGGCAAACTTAGGGTGTGTGTTGATTTTAGAGATTTAAATAAAGCCACACCAAAAGATGAGTACCCGATGCCTATAGCCGATATGCTTATCGATGCTGCATCTGGGAATAAAATCATAAGTTTTTTGGATGGAAATGCCGGATACAATCAGATATTCATGGCCGAAGCCGATATACCCAAAACGGCTTTTAGATGCCCAGGAGCTTTAGGACTATATGAATCGAAAGTTATGACCTTCGATTTAAAAAATGCCGGCGCCACTTATCAGCGTGCTATGGACCATATTTTCCATAATTTGATCGGCAATACTGTGGAAATATACATTGACGATGTGGTGGTAAAATCCAAAGAAGACTGGCAACATCTAGCCGATTTGGAAAAGATGTTCGAGAGCACGAGGTTACATGGATTAAAAATGAACCCTCTCAAGTGTGCTTTTGGAGTATCGGCTGGACAGTTCCTTGGGTTTACCGTACATGAAGGAGGAATTGAAGTAAACCAGGCCAAAGTAAAAGCTATAGCCGATACTAGGCCGCCGACAAGCAAAAAGGAGTTGCAAATATTGATAGGGAAAATCAACTACTTGCGACGTTTCATTTCAAACTTGTCAGGACGTATTCGGGCCTTCACACCGCTGCTGAAAGTTAAAGACGACCAAGAGTTCAAATGGGGAACCGATCAACAAAAGGCCTTCGACAACATAAAGGGTTATCTGATGAACCCACCAGTATTGGCCGCACCAAAGCATGGTATACCTTTTAAACTATACATATCGGCTGAAGGTGATACAGTAGGGGCAGTCTTAACACAGGAAGCCGATAGGAAGGAACGAGCAATATTTTATCTAAGCCGACGTTTTTTAGATGCAGAAACCAGGTATCCCCTAGTAGAAAAATTGTGCTTATCATTGTATTTTGCTTGCACTAAATTTAGACATTATATGTTGGCTTCCAAATGCGTTATAATATGCAAAACCGATGTAGTCAAGTACATACTATCGGCACCAATTCTGCGAGGTCGGCTTGGTAAATGGGCATACGCCTTAACAGAGTTCGAGTTAACCTATGAATCGGCTAAATCTGTGAAAGGGCAAGCTGTGGCCGATTTCATCACAGGAAGTGAAACATTAACAGGAACAGCCGATGTGACTCCTTGGCAGTTGTATTTCGATGGATCCGTTTGCCGAGAGGGCGAGGGCATCGGCGTGGTATTGATTTCACCTAGAAAGCAGGAGTATGATTTCATGTATCGGTTAAATAGCCGATGTTCAAATAATCAAGCAGAATATGAAGCATTACTAAGAGGGCTACAATTGCTAGACAGCATCGGGGTGAAAGACGTTGAAGCTTTTGGAGACTCGATGTTAATTGTACAGCAAGTCAAAGGGGAATACCGATGCAACGACGGTGCGCTAACTCAGTGCTTGCATCAATGCCTCCAGATTATCGAGACGTTTACTACATTTTCTATAGAACATATCCCCAGAGAAGCTAATGACAAAGCAAACCGACTGGCACAATGTGCATCAGGGTACAAGATTGAAAGCCGACAGGAACCAATCGAGCTAAACGTTTGGCCGATTTTATGTGTCCACCCGCCGATCGAGAACAGAAATAAGGGATTATTTATCAGACCCATCTAAGCCGACTGAGCAGAAAGTCAGGCGCAAAGCACTCAAATATGTTCTACTAGAGGATGTATTATACTTTCGAACCATGGAAGGCTTATTGCTAAGATGCCTGGGAACTGAAGAAGCCAAAATAGCGATGGGAGAAATCCATGAAGGAATTTGTGGATCACATCAATCGGCCCATAAAATGAAATGGATACTGAGACGAACGGGATATTTTTGGCCGACAATGTTAGAAGACTGCTTCAAATATTATAAAGGATGCCAAACATGCCAAAAGTTTGGTAACATACAGTCAGCACCAGCATCGGCTTTGCATCCGATCATCAAGCCATGGCCGTTTAGGGGATGAGGCGTAGATATAATCGGCCAAATATTTTTGTCATCCAGCAAAGGACATAAATTTATCCTTGCAGCCACAGACTATTTTTCAAAATGGGTTGAGGCTGTGCCACTCAAGAAAGTTACTAGCAAAGAGCTGATCAACTTTGTAAATGAACACATCGTCCATCGGTTTGGGATCCCACAGACGATTACTACTGATCAAGGGACTGTGTTCATGTCTAACGAATTCAAAGGGTTCGCGGAAAGTCTTGGGATAAAATTACTCAACTCTTCTCCTTATTACGCTCAGACCAATGGACAGGCCGAGTCATCGAACAAGGCATTAATAAAGCTAATAAAAAGGAAAATTGAGGAAGAACCAAGGAAATGGCATTCAACGCTATCGGAAGCTTTATGGGCTTATCGGCTATCTTATCATGGATCAACTAAATTATCACCTTTTCAGTTAGTATATGGACAAGAAGCCGTTTTGCCCGTAGAAATCAACATCGGCTCAGTAAGGCTATTTGAGCAAGATAATTTGTCAGCCGATGAATACGGACAGGCAATGCTAGACAATCTAGATGACTTAGCCGAGCTAAGGATAATTACCTTAGATCGGCTTAAAAAGAATAAGGAAAAGGTTGCCAGGTCATATAATAAAAAGGTGGTTTTAAAATCTATTAATCAAGCCGATTTGGTATGGAAAACTGTGTTGCCAATCGGTTTTAAGGATAGTCGATTTGGCAAGTGGTCTCCAACGTGGGAAGGGCCTTACAAGATAAATCGGCCGATTGACGGAAATTCGTATATACTGGAGTCCTTAGACGGATTTGTACTACCTAAAGCAATCAACAGAAAGTACTTGAAAGCATATTACCCCAGCATATGGATTGGGTCCTGACCACAGGAAAGCATCGAGAATCAATTATAGAAAAACACATGCATATCAAATCGGTTACATAACCGATTGAACCAGTTTCCAAACATGTCATCGTACCGAAGTTGAAATAATGTTTACAAAAGGGCGGCTATACAGCCGATACTATCAAATTCAAAGTTTAGTGCTGTCCAGATCCGGGCAAATGGGCTCCTAAAGCCGATAGTGCCGCTGCCGCCCTGCCGATAGTAGCTTGGACGCTGTCTATTAGTTGTTGATCGGCCCCTGCATCACCCGGAACTGGAACTATCTTAGCCGATTGGTTCTTGACTTGAGCAAAAACCTGTGCCGGCCAGTAAAGACGTCAAGTCGGTGATGCCGAGCTGGCATTCTGCAAGTTCTTTTGTGACTAAAGCCAGTTGTTCTTCAAGTCTGATCTTGGTCGACTCCAGCTCTTGAGCTCTGTTCTTGGCCGATTTAAGTGTAGCAGCACCCTAGTCAAATGCACTCTTTAGAAGTTTGGCATCCGCTATGAGCTTGTCCAAGATCTGTTGGTCGGCTTGTTGGGCCTTCCTCTGTTCAACCCTTAGTTTGGCTGACTCCATGTCCAGCCGATGAGCGTCTAAGTGGCATACCTCTAGCAATGCATTCATAGCGGTAGGGGGAAGATCGGCTTGCATGGCCGCCATAGCATCCCTCAGAGGTTGGGTATTGGCCAGAAGAGCCGCCTCCGGCTGCATCACTTCGTCCAAGAGACGGTTGAGTCGCTCTTGCATACCCGGCTTAGCAGTAACGACAGCAGACGCTGGCGCAGAGGCCGCTATTATATGTTGGATATCGGCTGGATAGTCGTTAGTAGCAAGAACCTCCGGATCATCAAGCTCATCCAGAGTGAAGCCCAGGAGATCGGCCGGGTCCGTTAGTAGCACTTTGGGATCAGGATCGGAAATATCTATCGTCGGGGGCGGTACTACCGGTGGCGATGGAGGGATAGCCGATGTAACTCTTTGGGGATCGGCTACAACCCCCGCTATTTGTACCGATGGAGATTGCTAGAGAACAGAGGGAGTGATCAGCAATGCGAAACGAATGCAAAATCAACATTCTAAAAGCAAAAGGGCAAGACTTACATTAGTAGCTGAGTGCTCCGGAGAACCACCGGATGGACGCCTCACAGGTCTTGGCGAGTGTCTGGCAGATTTCTTCCTCCTCTTTGTGGTGAACTCGGTTAAACCTTGATAACACGAGGGACATAATAGCCGATACAAAAAGTGACTTACTTGGAGCGCGTTGGCGAGCCAAGTCCGATAGGGATGGACCTTGGATACCCAAGGTACCTGAAGTATATCCCGTAGTGCCGACAGATTGACCCGGACATCTCTGTCGGCCACTACTGGCAGAAACATGGGGATCGGCTATTCGTTCGCCAGCATCCGTGCCGCCATGGAAAGATCAGACATATTAAACAAAAGCCGATAGCCAACATGGAAACAGAGATAAAAAAGACACCGGTACCTCTACAGCTACTGAGGAGTCGCTATAACCAGAGCTCGTGCTGGACCCAGAAGCTACCGTCGGCTCGTGAAAATCGGGCAAAAATAAGTGGATTATAGCCAACGGAGTCCTGTCCATGAGTACAGCTTCCGATATTCTAGCCCACCATTGCGAGAATGCAGCTGACCGACGGGAATTAAGGACGAAACGCGGTGTCGAGAGGATTTGCGACCCGTCGGCCACCTCAAGAATATTCTCCGCGGCGACGCTGTTAGATACTCGAGCTCGAGGTTCGACACAAGATAGTAGAGGAAAGGAGGGGATGGTTTGCCCAAAACCCAATTGACGGGCATAGATTGAAGGATGATAAAATTCATAGGATGGCTGAAATGTCCGATTGCGTGTACTCAAACCGACATGAATAATGCAAGGGGAGAGGATGATTTTGTACAAATCTAAAGTGGACTGGGGCATTAAAGAGCTATCAGCATCTAAGTGAAGGAACGATGGGTATGGGCAATCGGCTACATTAGTATATCGGAAAAAGTCTTGTTGGCCGAAAGAAGTCCTGTCTAGGGTAAGGAAAAAGCTGAGGTATTTGTGCAAGCCGACTGGATCTATTTTTAGTTCACCAGCTGAAGACATGATAAATCTCTCCCCATGAGATCGGCTAGCTCTATATTGAGGGACTACATGTTCTAAATAATCTTCTCTAGGGAAGGTTGAACTCCCCGAAGGTTCAGATAGAATAGATCGGCTGAACATACAATGAAGCCATGTCTGGATAAACCACAAGGGTCCCCCTATGTTGCCAACAACATGTTTGGCAAAACCAGAAAAGAGTCGGCTGCGGATTACGTACATCATTTGATATACCGCCCCCAAAAACATCTTGCCTAGAGCAAGCCGATGCCCCTCTACCAAGCGTTCCGCTATTAACTGAAAAGATTGGGTAGGGCCAAGGGAAGCACCACATAATAGGTATCGGTCTAACCAAAGGTTAATAAAAGCAACATGCTCTTCAGCCGATACCGGACCAGTAACCCTATTGTTATTCTGGATATATTTGTGCCAGCCCTCGCCTTTCTTGCGGATTAATTTAAAAGAAGGTTTTCCGCTAAAAGCCGATAGCTAATCCCCATCTGGCCTAAGGCAGCATAATTGGGCTACATCGAGCAAAGTAGGGCCGATTGGGCCAGACGAGAATAAAAAGGCATTAAAAGAATCCGACCAAAAATAACAGGCTGCAGCTACCAAGGGTTCGTTGGCTTCAGGGTCGGCTAAACTCAAAGACAAAGATTCAGCTATACCCATTCTACCCTCTTCTGAGCCGACACCCTAATGAACCAAGATCTCCATCCCTTCAGGTTTGTAGGCCAGGCCCTAAAACTTTTCCCCACTCGGAAGTATTATACCCAGCAGCCGACAATGGGAGTCTAGGGATCTCGTCGTTAATAACTGTGTCAGCTGACATGGTACCTACCGGTCCTAAGTAGAATTGATCTGAACTTTGAGGAATCGGAATGAATACCTGCGAAGGGTCCATTTCAGCCGATTTCGAAAGAATGAGAGAAAGATGACGAAAGCCGATGATGCGTGAGTCGAGAGCTTGAAATCGTGCAAATGACCGTGGGGGGACCCCTGAATTTATACCACGGTGAAAAGAAAGCGAACGGGCGGGAGCAGTTGTGCATTTAAAACGCACCGAGATTTTTATGGCACGGTTAATGGGGTGGTTCCCGAAAAAGATTCTTCTATAGAGCCGATACGGACAAAAGCCGATAGATTCTTTTCGGAAAATAACAAGTTATCTTCCAAAAACGGGGGGCATATGTTTGCACCAAAATTCGGCGTGTATTAAAATCAGTGCGAATCGGATAAAAGAGTTCGTATGAAGAGGGATTGGTAGGCGAATCAGAGGGAAATTCCGTCTCTAATAAGGAAACCGGATCAGAGGCCGATACGGATTAATAACATATCCATATACAACTCGGATCGGCCGGGCGTATTATAAAAGGTGGCGGACGTCGAGCGGAAAGAAGACAATCAATCAATCCAACACACCTACTTTTTACAAGCCTTTTACATCGCTTTAGCTTCATAGATTTCCCAGCAAGTCGACGGAATCAACATAGCTGCGCATCGCCGATTGTTGATTTTAGCTGATTTCACCAAGTTCGATCTGCTTTGTTTTGCTGCGCATTGCCTTCTCAAAGCCGATTTTACCTTGTATCCAGGTTAACCGTAACTGGTTGATCTAGTTATCCACTAATCGGTTTTCAGCCGACTAGCGAAAAGCCGATAAACATTGCTCTATCGGCTTTGATCAAATTACAAATTCTACCTTATCAATTTCAGGTCAAATTGACACGCTCTGCAAACCCGGTGTTTGTCTTGTGTGTTCGAAGCTAAGGATCTTGCTTCACATTTTTAGCGCGAACACATTCCCAAGGGTCCAAAAGAGCGACCGACCAACGGGCCCCCACAGAACAAGCTCGGGAAAATCGTCCGGGCGACCCAAACATCCGAGCTTGTATGCTTGGGGATTCGTTCACGACCATAATGAAACAATACGAGCAACCACGCTCGTAGGAGCTGCGCAGATGGACGGGGAACTTGGTCAAATCATTAGAAAGGAAGGCCCCAACCAACCGGCCGAAGATCAAGGAGAAACGTACCCGAAATTCAAATAACGCTCAAATCAAGGGCACCGGATCACGGGTGCTACGGATGTGGGTGTGTGGCTTAAATCTAGGGGGTAGTTACCTTCTATGTATCCCCAACTTCTGTATTTAAACCCCGGCAGAAGGGACGTTTGGGACACACACAAAAAAAAGAAACACAATACTAGTAGTAGGGCTATTATCTCGGCAGTGAGAGGCCTGAACCAGGATAAACACCACGCGTCTTTCTCCCGACTTCGCGTTGCTCGGACGATCACCCCGGTTCGTATGACGGGGCCCTGTTAATCCCTCGTTCAACAAGTAAGCTCGGCGGGAGCCCATTCTCCAATCGTCGACAGCTGGCGCCGTCTGTGGGGATGACAGCGTGATTCCCGTACGAATCGGAATCCTCGAGGATGCCGAATTCGGGAGATACTAGGAGTTTCTGCGCCTTCAGCGATGTTGATGACGATGACGTGTACTACGCCGGCGACGGCGTGGACGGTGTGACCAATCCTGCAGGTCACACCGAGTCCGGGAGCTTTACCCCGGGCTCTAGGACGCGAGGATAGGTCCTCCGTTCCCCAGGCATTACCCTCAGTGACAACGAGAATGACTACGACGGACTCTATGATGGTCTGGATATACCGGACGATCTCGAGTTCGACCGAGAGACAGCATCCCAAGGGGATACGATGATGTCCCCATCACGCTCGTCTCACTCGCGCCATGTCAACATGGCTGGGAGTCGGGTCGAGCCTGAGGTGCGATCTTCGGAGGCCACTAAGCGCGACCACTATGATGAAGGGAATATGCCCTAGATCAATCATGGTGATGATTGTAATACGTCTTTGTTCATGTAATAATGATAACTTTGTTTATCGGTTCCCTGAATATATGTTACGACTTTGTTCATTGGATACGATCTGATTGTGAAACACATTGTCAAGTGACATTATTCTAAACGGGTCCCTGATCCATATCATTACGAGGAGCGGTGATAATTTGATCAGCACATGTATTGGTTGATGGTAATGTTTCGCATACCATAGATATGGAGATATCAAACCAATAATGTGGACACATGTTGGAGAACATGGGTAGTCGGACAAGACCCACTCCGAGACGCTGTGAGTTGTTATCTCTTATAGTGCCATCAGCGTATAGTTTCGAGTGGTACGCCTATATGGTCCTTAGACCTGAGATTGTCATGGATGCCTAGCATGTAGACTTGTATGCTTTGGTATCATCAAACGCTACACCGTAACAGGTAGTCATAAAGATGAAATATCGGGTATGCCACGATACATTGCCAAGGGTGTGATGATCAAGATGGGATTTGCCCTCCTAGATAATGGGAGAGATACCTCCGGCCCCTCGAGTGGATGGATAAGGAAAATGCACGGCCGTGCTAATATGACTAAAGAGTTGGTCATGGTTTGTATCCATCACAATGCCGAGTGAAGTGGTCGAGCTATCAACAAGGGTGGCACGATCTCGCCTTGAGCTTGACTGTATCGTGTGGTGAAGGGATCGGTATGTGAGTGTATCAAGGTTCACCGAATATTGATTCTCGTGCATCCGGGGTCAATACGCATCGCTAGGTGTCATTGTTGATCAATGAATTGGAAACGGGTTCGAATTCATAACCGACTTGCACCGAACCTAACGGGTCACACACTTAACGAGTTGGAATAGTTTACGGGTTTGTGCATGGATAGGATCCGCATTGGAGATGGAAACCTAGTGGGCTTCGCCCACTAGCGTGTCTATAAAAGGAGGCCAGGAACAGTGCATGGCACGGATTAGAACCCTCACCACGCTCACCGCGGCATCCCTCCTCCCGCTCCCCGTAAACCTGCCGCGGCGGCGAGGTGCTAGCACACCCCGCACGGCGTTCTCGCCGATGCGTGTGGATATCGTTAGAGGCGCCGCCATCCGTGGGACGCGCTTTTCGGTTGGATTTCCGACGACTTTCGTCGACGACCACGCGGACGAGACCGGCGACCACTCGGACGAGGTCGGCGACCACTCGGACGAGGTCGGCAACCACTCGGACGAGGTCGGCGACCACGCGGATGAGATCGGCGACCACTCGGATGAGGACGGCAACAACTCGGTGGAGATCGGTGCCGATCGGGAGGTGATCAACTACTTCCTCAACGCGCGTGAATCTGCTCAGATCTCAAGGCGACAAGGGTAACGATCTGTGATCCTTTACTTCCATGTGATCTTGGGTGTTCGTGGTAGAAATTTTGATTTTATGCTCGCGTAGCCTACCTGTAACCCCAACATATGAAGCGGCTAGGATCCACCTAGAAGCGTCCTTGAGAAAGACCCTTGCGAGCATACGCCGCCAAGCAAGAGAAGGTCGAGTTTTCAGGGAAAGAAACTCTTCCCGAGGAAACTCTCGCGAGTGTCGTACCCTCGATCGCGTCCCAGAACGCCACCGAAGCTCTCCGCCGCCTATTCGCCAGAACCGGGAATGTCTACAGGCCTTGGCTGCGGTCGTGTGTGACCTTCGTGGCTTCCCCGATCAGCTGGACCTAGAGGCCGTAGGCGCGGTCGTAGCCGAGGATCTAGAGAGGCTTGCCGCCGAGCTAAAGGTCTCGGATCCTCCTCGCGACTAGGATGCCCGGAGTGTTTCTCGGGACCATCGGAGGCACACACCTGTCCACTCGCACAGGGATGAATCTCAGAGCCATGCTCGGAGACTGCCCCAGACTTCTGACCCGGTCCGCGGGAGGCCTCGGAATAGTTCCTGAGCAACCTCGGGACGACGTGCTTACGACCACCCGGATTATGAGCGTTCCGAACGCTCCACAACTGAACGGTCGTCGGCACGCCCTCCTCGCGAGGTCTTCTCTCGGCTTGGCCCGCGCGCGGGACGCTGGACGGGAGACACGCGCAGAGACCATTATGGCCGAGGGTTTCACCACGAAACCCCAAGCTTCGGCTGCCAGGCTTTCACAAGCTCTCTTCGGAGTGTCACATGGCCGAGCAAGTTCAAACACGGGCACATCGAGAGATTCAACGGGACTCAGAACCCAGACGAATTTCTCTCGATATATACCACCGCCATCCTGGCCGCCGGGGGCGCTGAAGGGGTGATGGCGAACTATCTGCCAACAGTCTTGGATGGGGCTGCTCGTACGTGGCTCTTCAACTAGAAGGAGGGATCCATACGATCTTGGGGACAGCTCAGCGCAGCGCTCCGAGCAAATTTCCATAGCTGTTACATTCGCCCGAGAAAGGAGCGCGACATCGAGCGCCTGATTCAGACGGAAGGAGACCCTGCGTCAGTTCGTCCAGAGGTTCATCCAAGTCAAAAACTCGATCCCAAACATATCGGATGAGGCCGTCGTCCGAGCTTTCAAGTTCGGGGTACGAGACGTACGCTTCACACAGGACCTGGAGATCCATCCGGACCTAACGGCAAACGAGCTCTTCCGGATGGCTGACCGGTATGCCAACGCAGATGAGGCTGTCCAGTGGAAGAAAATGCTGGACGAAGGGAAGCTACCACCTCAGCCCGGGCTAGAAACCTCCGCCAGCAAAAAGGGCTCGAACTCTTTGGACAAGAAGATCAAGAAAAAGAAGAAAAGGCAGCCCTCGCAGGCCATGGTTGCCGCGGTAGAGCAGCAACAGCCCTGAGCATCCCAGCCTCAGCGCCGGGGGTTTAATGCTCGGGGAAGGGGATAGCTACACCGGTCCCGCGATCGAGGCGACCAGGCAGATCAACGGGGCGGCCTCTACTGTCCGCTTCATCAGGCGCAAGGGCATGATCTACAGAATTGCCGAACGTGGACCTACCGCTGGAGCAGTTTTACAACGGCAAGGGTCCCATGCCATTGCTCCCAGAGCAGGGCGAGAATGGCAAAGGCAAACAGCCCATCGAAGAAGACGAGGATGACATGAAGTATCAAGAACCCCAGAAACACATCGCGGTTATCTTCGGGGGCTCCTCCGCCTACAAATCCTGCCGGGATTTAAAGGACGCTGCAAGGGAGGTGCACCATGTTACCCAAGGTAAGCCTCCCGTGCAGCAGCTCAAGTGGTCCGAGCTATCCCTCACTTTCTCCAAGGACGACTGTCCCCTTGGAATGACCAAACCACAGAAGCTTCCGATGATTGTGAGCCCCACCATTAGCAACACCATTGTTGGTCGGGTCCTTATAGACTCCAAAAGCTCTTTGGATCTAATCTCTGCTAAGGTCTTGGACGAGATGCAGATCCCTCGCTCCAAGATCAAATCACCTTCGAGGTGGTAGACTTCGAATCAGCCTACAACGCCATTCTCGGTAGACCGGCTTTGGCCAAATTCATGGCCGCCTTGCATCACGCGTATCAATGCCTGAAGGTTCTTGGGCCAAACGGGGTCATAACCGTAAAGGGGAACCACAAGTCCGCACTGAACTACGACGAAAGGGCCTTAGACATGGTCGGCCAGTTACCCACTCGCGGCCCTGACCAAGAGCCGAAGCACTCCCGGCCTAAAATCGCCCTCCAACCCGGAGGAGAGACCAAGGCTGTTCCGCTCAACGAGTCGGAACCTACCAAGGTCGTGCATTTGGGATCTTCCTTAGATCCCAAATAGGAACTCGAGCTCATCACCTTCCTCCGGGCAAACCCGGATGCGTTCGCCTGGGAACCATCCGACATGCCCAGAGTCCCAAGGGAGGTGATCGAGCACAGGCTAGCAGTTCAGCCTGACAAAAAACCAGTGCGACAAAAACTTAGACGATTCTCCCCGGAAAAACAAGCGATCATCTGGGAGGAACTCGACAAGCTCCTTAAGGCTGGCTTCATTAGAGAGGTCGAGCACTCCGAATGGCTAGCTAATCTGGTGATAGTCAAAAAGAAAGGAGGCAAGTGGCGCATGTGCGTCGATCACACAGGCTTAAACGCGGCATGCCCAAAGGACAACTACTCGCTGCCTCGCATAGACCAATTGGTCGATGCAACGGCGGAGTCGCAGGTCATGAGCTTCCTGGATGCTTATTCGGGATATCATCAGATCAGCTTGTCGTGCGAAGACGAATAGAAGACCTCCTTCATCACCCCATCCGGTACTTTCTGCTATATGACCATGTCTTTCGGTCTAAGAAATGCAGGGGCAACCTTTCAGCGCCTCATGCAGAAAACCTTTACAGACCAAGCAGGTCGAAACTTGGAAGTCTATGTTGATGATATAGTGGTCAAAAGCAAGTTCGCCTCAGGTCATGTCACTGATCTGGAGGAAACATTTTGTAATCTCAACAAGCACCGAATAAAACTGAATCTGGAAAAATGTGTGTTCGGTGTAAGAGCGGGCAAGGTGCTCGGCTACATGGTCGGTCCACAAGGCGTCGGGGCAAACCCAGAGAAAATTGAAGCCATTGAGAATATGAGACCGCCTGCGTGTGTGAAGGAAGTACAAGCCCTAACCGGACGAATGGCTACCTTGAGTTGCTTCATTTCCCGGCTGGGTGAGAGAGGGCTACCTTTCTTTAAAGCCCTTCGCAAGCACGATGGTTTTGCATGGACGGAAGAAGCTAACCGTTCCTTTGAGGAACTTAAGCAATACCTCTCCAAATCGTCTGTCCTGGTTACACCGAGGACAGGGGAAGAATTGCTGCTGTACCTGGCGGCAACCCCGCAGGCGGTGAGCGCAGTATTAACGGTGGAGACAGACGGTATCCAACGACCAATCTATTATGTCAGCGAAGTACTTCATGGGCCGAAGGAGCGCTATCCTGAGGTCCAAAAACTTTTATATTCATTACTGATGGCTTCCAGAAAGCTGCGCCATTACTTTCAAGCGCACAGGATCGTGATACCGACCAATTTCCCTCTCAGAGAAATCCTGAAAAACCAGGACGCCAGTGGTCGCATAGCTAAGTGGGCCATGGAACTCGCCGAGTTCGAGGTAATATTTTCAGCCCGCACGGCGATCAAATCCCAAGTTCTGGCCGACTTCGTGGCCGAATGGTCGGCTCCAGCCCTACCAACAAGTGAGTACGCCGGGTCTAGGGAAAAGCACTGGACCATGTATTTCGATGGATCCTGAGCATACGAACGCTCGGGGGCTGGTGTCGTGTTGGTATCCCTTGAGGAAGAACAGCTGCGCTACGTCATTCAACTCCACTTCGCTGCCTCTAATAATGCAGCAGAGTACGAAGGCCTCTTGGCCGGGTTACGAGCGTGCAAATCGCTCGGAGTCCAACGACTAACTGTGAAGGGCGATTCGCAGTTGGTCGTAAACCAGGTAAATAAGGAGTATCAGTGTTCTGATACCTCAATGGCACTTTACCTGGCTGAAGTAAGGAAGATGGAGAAGTACTTCAAAAATTTCGAAGTACTCTACATCCCGAGGAAGGATAATGCCCTGGCCGATCAACTCTCCAAGGTCGGTTCCTCTCAAAATGCCGCCCCGACGGGGGTGCTCGTTGAGTACCTATACAAGCCTTCCATTCCCTCTGAAGAGGAGGCACCAGAGATCGTCGGTAGGGTCTCCTTCCTCGAGCAAAGCGCAAACTGGATGAGGCCATTCGTCCAGTACCTTGCACACGGGACATTGCCCGAGGAAGAAGCCGAGTGTTCCCGGCTAACAAGGCGATCTTCTCAGTACAAACTGATCGAAGGCGACCTATATCGAAAGTGTGCACTAGGAATCCTCTCCAAGTGCGTCTCTCAGGAGGAGGGCCAGTACCTTCTTCGTGACATCCATGAAGGAATGTGCGGAGCTCACTCGTCGTTCAGAACACTTGTGAGCAAAGCCTTCCGATTGGGTTACTATTGGCCTATGGCCTTGGCGGATGCACGGTCGATTGTGACAACCTGTTGGGCATGCCAGTTTCATGCTCGCAAGGTACACTAACCGGCGTATACGCTGCAAACCATACCGCTTTTGTGGCCGTTTTCGACCTGGGGGCTCGATGTCCTTGGACCTTTCCCTCGGGGTCGGAAAGGCTGCAAGCACTTGCTCGTGGCCATCGATACTTTTACTAAGTGGATAGAGGCCGAGCCCGTGTCAACCATCTCGGCCCAGGCGGCCAAGAGGTTCCTCCAAAACAACGTGGTAACGAGGTTTGGGATACCCAATCGTCTCATCACGGATAACGGGACTTAGTTCACCAGTGAATTATTCCAAACTTATTGTGAGGAGGTCGGGATCAAGGTCTGCTTCGCCTTTGTGGCACATCCACAAAGCAATGGGGCAGCCGAACGAGCAAACGGGCAAATAATCCAAGGCATCAAAAAGAGGGTTTTTAAGAACGAACTCGTGCTCGCAATTTTAGGGGCACGACCTTCGTCCATAGCGGGGGCTCATACAATAGGGGGAGATCATTCTGAATCGTTCTTTTCCTGATCTTTTGCGATCTTCGCTCATGATACTTTGCCTTTTACAAGAGTGAGACGCCGTACTTTCTTTTCTTGATCGGAATCTTTGCTCATAATGCCTCCATACGGAAACATAATCGCTCTTATAAAGAAATCAAGCTCTTTTTCTTCAAAAAGAAAAGGTACTTCAAATGTACCCCTTGTGGTTGCTTTTCTCTTTGCAGGACGGATCGAGCAATCATCCAGAACAGGGTCAGGAAAAAGGATGACAAGGTATACAGAAGCAAGAGGAAAAAGGAAGAGAAAAGGGAAGGAGAATCTAAAACTAACTCCTACGCTCGGACCGGAGGACAGCAAGCTCTTCCTTTAGGGAATCAAGCTCGGCCCTCAAGGTCCAAGACCTTCCGCCGAGCTGCACGACCTTCAGCCGCGCTCTCTCGGAGGCGCTGTACTTCCTTGAGCTGGGCCTCCTCGCGCTCCCGAGCTCCTTGGGCGGCGCGGCGCAGGTCGGGCACCTCCTGTCGTAGCTTCCCCAGCTACTCCTCAAGCTCGACGCACCTTCGCAAGAAGGAAGTCTTTGCCGTTTCACTCTGGAGGAGTTGGTCTCGAAGCTCGACGACGATGCCCTTCGCTGACTCCAGCTCCTTCTGGTCGGAGGCATGCACCGTGAAGACTCGACGCTCGAGATCGGCGATCTTGGCGTCTTGCTCGCGATGGTACCCCCAGTACTCTTCCGCAGAAATGAATGTGCATCTAGGCCCCTCATTTTATTTTGGTGATTAATGATGACACAATTAAAGAGATCTAATGTTTCAACTAAGAATAATGCAGATCTTGAGATCATATCAAGCTCGGAATGACTTTGGACGCTCCTACGTACTTTAAAATTCAAGAAAACGGCATCAAGACGAAGACTTGTAATTTCTTTTTTAATTTGAGTCTTAAGGATAGCCGTACTATTAAGAGGATGCGACGGAAAATCGTTTTTAGGATGTGCATGTGCTCAAGGTCAAACGTTGCATACAAACTAGCACTCAATCACTTGCATTTTCCAAAAACTGTATTTCAAACCGAGCCATCTAACTCGGAGAGTCCGGACATTTAGTCCGGACATTTAGTCCGGAGTATCCGGACTCAGTCCGGAGTATCCAGACAATTTGTCCGGAGTCTCCGGGTTAACCCCTTCGGCCAAAATGCGAATTCTAGAGAGTCCAGAGTATCCGGACATTTTGTCCGGAGAGTTCGGACCATCCGGAGTGTCCGGGTTAATTTGTCCGGAGTCTCCGGACAGTTCAAAAAGGGGGAAAACAGCTAGTTTTCAAAAAGGTATTTAAAGCCACCACTCGCCTCCCAACGGCTAGGATCTCTATTGAGCTCATTCATAGCAGCATTCAAGCCATTCCTAACCTCTTCCAAGTATTCAATAGAGCTCATACTTCCCCCACCATTTGATTTGTTGTTTGATCTCTTTTGGTGTGGTTGGGAAGAAGAGAAGTGCTAGGTGCATTCAATTCTAGTCCTTGAGCACTAGTTCATCCTCCAAGCGAGTTCCCGTGGTGTCATTACTCTTGGAGGTTGAAGGTCTCCTAGACAGCTAGGAGTCACCGGGAGCGACCGACGCTTGTGGTGCGCCCCGGTCGTTTGTGAAGGCAAGTCTCGCCTCCGAAAGGAAAGAGACAAGAAGTGAAGCCAGCTAGTGCATTTGTGCAACACCGGGAGGAAAGCGGGTTGAAAGAGAGCCCGGCTCAAGTGCGACCGAGCCACCTCAACGGAGACGTAGGATTCCCTTCAAGAATCGGAAATTCGTTGAAAAATCGCGTCTCTCACTTTCTCTTTTACTTCCTAGCTTGGCTTGTGTGGATTTGTCTTTGGAAAGCTTAGATCTAGCTTGTTGCTTAGCTTTAATTCAAATCCATACTAGCTCTTGATCTAGATTGCTTGTGCTTTCTATTTATTTATCTTGTGCTAGTTAGAGTAACTTTAGTTGTGCTCCCGAGCCAGCCAACCCCGAGCATCCGGATAAAATACCGGACACTCCGGACAACCCGGAGTATCCGGATAAAATACCCGGAGACTCCGGATTGACCTGCTCGGCCAGTTTTATTCCGCTGTGATTTTTTAATCCGCCTATTCACCCCCCTCTAGGCAACATCTTCGGTCCTTTCAATTGGTATTAGAGCCAAATCTCCTTTATTTTGGCTTAACCGCTTGGAGAATCAAAGATGTCGGAAATAGAGAAGGTTACCGAAACCCATGGCCAAGAGAAGGCCACGGGTTCCGGTATAGGGGTTGCAATTCCTTTAGATTATTCCTCTTTTGGAGTCTCAAACTCCTCATCTTATGTCTCCGTCTCGTCCGATCGAGCGCCTCATTTCGATGGCACTCGCTATGTGGCATGTAAACATAAGATAAAGATGCATTTGAGATCACTTCATCCTTGTATTTGGAAGATTGTTGAAACAGGTTTCAAGCCCGCCAATCCCAACAATCTCACCTCCGAAGAAGACAAAGCTCAACACTTCAACGACTTGGCCGTCAGTGCCTTGTTCAATGCCTTGAGTGATTCCGAGTTCAACCGAGTAGATGGTCTTGACAACGCCAAGGATATTTGGGAAAGGTTAATGGTAACTCATGAAGGTGTGTCAAGTGTACGTGAATCCAAGATCGAGCTCATCATTGGAGAGCTAAGCAGATTCACTTTGGAAGAAGGAGAATCTTACACAAAGATGTTTGACCGCTTAATGGTGTTGGTGAATCAAGCTAAGGGACTTGGAAGCACCGAGCTCACCGACAAAGCTATTGTCAAGATCATCCTCGGAGTGATCGCCCCCACCAACCGCAATCTTGTTCAACTCATCCGTGATCGGCCAAACTTCGATACTCTCACTCCTCATGACGTGATTGGCCAGTTGATGATGGATGAGATGATGGTCAAAGAAGCGGAAGTGGTAGAGGAGCTCAAGTCCGGCAAGAAGAAGGGCATTGCTTTGAAGGCCGTCAAAGTAGCTCAAGAAGTGGAAGAAAGTTCAAGTGATGAAGAAGAATCAAATGGGTCGCTCACAAATGAAGACATGGCCCTTCTAGTGAGAAGATTCAACAAGTTCTTGAAGAAGAAAGGCTACAAGCCGGGAAGCCATTCCAAGAGTTTCGACAACAAGTCAAGAGGGAGACACTCGACAAGAAAATGCTATGAGTGTGGTGAACCCGGCCATTTCATTGCCGAGTGTCCGCACAAGGAAAAGAAGGAAGAAAAGCCGTACAAGAAAGATAAGTACCGAAAGAAGGACAAAGACAAGAGCAAGAAGTACAAGGGCAAGGGTCACGCCTACATCGGCAAGGAGTGGAACTCCGACTCCGAGTCCGAGTCCGAGTCCAACTCCGACAATGAAGGAGGACTTGCCACCGTCGCCATTGCTACTCCACCGACAAAGTCGAAGAGCCTCTTCGACAACTTAAGCAGCGGAGATGAAGATGCTCCAATGTGCCTTATGGCAAAGGGGCACAAGGTATCATCTAAAAGTCCTATTCATTCCATTGTTGATTATGGTTTAGATGATTGCGATGATGCTAGTGATGATGAGGAAGTAGCACTTAAGTCTATAAATGATTTTGATATTAAGAAATTAGACTTGCTACTTAAAGATATTGAAAGATTGGAGGAGGTTGTTGAGCAAAAGTAAGCTACTCTTGAAGCTCAAGAAGATCTCCTCATTTTTGAAAAGGAGATGAACCTTGAGCTAAGAAGAGCTTAGCTTTTGAAAGGAAAAAGAATGAGGACTTGGTCAAAAGCTCAAACTTGACCAAGAATGAAGTAATTAGTCTTGAGATCACCAATGCTTCACTCTTAGAGCAACTTGCTCAAGCAAAGGATGCTTGCAAGGCTCTTGAAGTGAAGCTTGTTGATCTCTCGAATAACGCTTCTACCTCAATCAAAAACTCCAATATTTCATTACCTTCAACAAGCAACGGTTGCGCTAGATGCTATAATGTTGATGTTGCTACTTGTGCTACTAACCATGAGACTTTGAAAGTCTTGGCTCATGAAAATGAGAAGCTTAAGGTGATGCTTGAAGATGGACTTCAAAAGTCCTACAAGGCAAGCAAGGGTTTAGAGGAGTATCTCGGTAAGCGCCAAGGTAATCCTAAGAGGCAAGGGCTTGGGTATGTTCCGCCAAAGGGCAAAAAGAGCAACATTGTGGTTGCTCCTTTAAGCGAGCCTATCCACTTTGTAAAAAGTGAAGGAACATCCAAGCACAAAGCTCACTCCAAGTTCTTTGCTTCTTATGTGCTAAAAAAGACTAACCTTGGTCGTGTAGTTGCTTATCATATTGGGCGTAAGCCGAAAAATACTCCTTTTGTTCGTTCTATTTGGGTCCCAAAATCGCTTGTTACTAACATGCGCAGACCTAACCAAGTTTGGGTACCAAAGAGCAAAAACTAAATGTCGTTTTGTAGGCCTATATCTCCGGTGGAACAAGTTGGATTTTGGATAGCGGATGCACACATCACATGACCGGAGAAAAGGCAATGTTCGCGCATTTGGATGTGAACGGATCAAATAGCGAAAGCATTGTCTTTGGAGACAATGGAAAAGGAGAAGTAATTGGTTTGGGTAAAATCTCTATCTCTAATAATTTCCATTTAAGTAATGTTTTACTTGTCGAATCATTAAGCTACAATTTGTTGTCCGTTGCACAATTATGTGAAGCGGGCTACAATTGTTTGTTTAATGAAAAGGGTGTGGAAGTCATTAAGAGGCTTGATGGTTCAATAGCCTTTAAAGGGCGTTTGAAGGGTAAGCTCTATTTCGTAGACTTCAATACGGATAGACTTAATCTTGAAACATGTTTAATGGATAAATCTAGCATGGGTTGGCTATGGCATCGCCGACTAGCCCATGTCGGTATGAGGAACATTCACAAACTCATTAAAGGCAACCACATCCTTGGACTAACCAATGTTGTCTTTGAGAAAGATAGGGTATGTAGCGCTTGTCAAGCGGGCAAGCAAGTTGGTGCCTCCCACCCCGCCAAGAATGTGATGATGACCTCAAGACCGTTGGAGATGCTTCATATGGATCTTTTCGGTCCGGTCGCCTACATAAGCATCGGGGGAAGTAAGTATGGTCTAGTAATTGTAGATGACTTTTCTCATTTCACTTGGGTGTTTTTCTTGCATGACAAGGGAGAAGTCCAAGTGACATTGAAAAAGTTCATGAGAAGAGCTCAAAACGAGTTTGAAGTGAAGATCAAGAGAATTCGAAGCGACAATGGTACCGAGTTCAAGAACATTGGTGTGGAGGAGTTTCTCGATGAAGAAGTAATCAAGCATGAATTCTTGGCTCCCTATTCCCCTCAACAAAATGGGGTGGCCGAGAGGAAGAATCGAACCCTCATCGAGATGGTGCGGACGATGCTTGACGAGTACAAGGTTTCCGACAGCTTTTGGGCGGAAGCCATCAATACCGCTTGCCACAGCTCCAACCGCCTCTACCTCCACAAAATCTTGAAGAAGACGGCATACGAGTTGCTCACCGGCAAGAAACCAAACGTATCCTACTTTCGAGTCTTTGGGAGTAAATGCTATAACCTCAGTAAAAGAGCTAAGTCTTCTAAATTTGCTCCTAAAGTAGATGAAGGTTTCTTACTTGGTTATGGGACTAATGCTTATGCGTACCGAGTTTTCTACAACTCCACCAGTGTGGTTGAAATCTCGCGTGACGTAACTTTTTATGAGACTAACGGTTCTCAAGTAGAACAAGTTGATCGTGCCGTGATTGACAGGGAAGAACCACCGTGTGAAGCTATCAAGAAATTGGCAATTGGGGAGGTAAGACCTCAAAATCTGGAAACTCACCCGAGCACCCCAACCCGGAGTCTCCGGACTGAAACCCGGAGTGTCCGGACTGGTCCGGAGTCTCCGGGTCCAATACCAGAGTCTCCGGATGGGAATGGCTCAGGTGATGTTCCCTCCTCGTCCAAGCAAGCTCAAGATGGTTCGAACACGTCCCAAGATGAAGAACCCATCCAAGCTTCAAATTCAAATGTACCTCACCCAAGAGTTCATCAAAGTATTCAACGAGATCATCCGGTCGATAATATACTCGGAGACATTCACAAGGGAGTATCTACTAGATCTCGAATTGCAAATTTTTGTAAATTTTACTCGTTTGTGTCTTCTCTTGAGCCTTTTAAGGTAGAAGAAGCACTTGATGATCCGGATTGGGTGATGGCTATGCAAGAGGAGCTCAACAACTTCAAGAGAAATCAAGTTTGGGAGCTTGTGGAAAGACTAAATCAAAACGTGATCGGCCCAAAATGGGTCTTCCGGAACAAGCAAGATGAGAATGAGATCGTGACAAGGAATAAAGCTCGATTGGTTGCTCAAGGGTACACTCAAATCGGAGGTTTGGATTTCGATGAAACATATGCTCCAGTAGCTAGGCTTGAATCTATTAGAATATTACTTGCCTTTGCTACTCACCATGATTTTAAGCTGTACCAAATGGACGTGAAAAGCGCCTTCCTAAATGGACCACTCTCCGAGATGGTCTACGTCGAGCAACCACCCGGGTTTGAAGATCCAAGACATCCGGATCATGTCTACTACCTTCACAAGGCGCTTTATGGACTTAAGCAAGCACCAAGGGCATGGTTCGAGTGTCTACGTGATTTTCTTCTAGAACAAGGTTTTATAGTCGGAAAGGCCGACCCTACTCTCTTTACTAAGCATATTGATAATGATTTATTTGTATGCCAAATATATGTCGATGACATTATATTTGGATCTACTAATGAACATTTGTGTAAAGAGTTTAGCAAAATTATGACTAAAAGATTCGAGATGTCCATGATGGGAGAATTGAAGTTCTTCCTCGGATTTCAAGTTAAACAACTCAAGGAAGGAACCTTCATTTGCCAAACCAAGTACATCAAGGACATGCTCAAGAAGTTCGGAATGGAGGACGCCAAGCCTATAAAGATGCCTATGCAGGCCAACGGGCATCGAGACCTCGACAAAGAAGGTAAACCGGTCATCCAAAAGGTATATCGTTCGATGATCGGTTCTCTCCTTTATCTTTGTACATCTAGGCCCGATATCATGCTTAGCGTTTGTATGTGTGCACGTTTTCAAGCCGCTCCTAAAGAGTGCCACATGGTGGCCGTTAAGAGAATCTTAAGATATTTAGTGCACACTCCTCATTTTGGACTTTGGTATCCGAAAGGATCTTCCTTTGAATTAGTTGGCTATTCCGATGCGGATTATGCCGGCTGTAAAGTGGATAGGAAGAGTACCTCAGGGACTTGCCAATTCTTGGGTAGGTCTCTAGTCTCGTGGTCTTCCAAGAAACAAAATTCCGTAGCCCTATCCACTGCCGAAGCCGAATATATAGCCGCCGGGAGTTGTTGTGCCCAATTACTTTGGATGAGACAAACCTTGAGTGATTATGGCCTATCCTACAAAAGTGTTCCACTATTGTGTGACAATGAGAGTGCCATAAAAATTGCCAACAATCCTGTCCAACACTCCCATACAAAACACATAGATATTCGCCATCATTTCCTAAGAGATCACGCAACCAAAGGCTGTCAGGGCCCCAAGTTTCAAAAATTCTGGGACATCCGGAGTATCCGGATTTAATATCCGGAGTGTCCGGATCCAACCCGGAATGTCCGGATAAATGTCCGGAGTATCCGGATGTGGGCTGACCGAGCACTCCAACCCGGAGTGTCCGGACTAAATGTCCGGAGTATCCGGGTTGACACCGAACACCCCAACCCGGAGTCTCCGGGTTAGTTGTCCGGACTGTCCGGACTCGTCGGGGTGAACACATAAATGCCCATTTCCTTGGCCCATGTCTCATTTCTACTCCCACCCATTTGCTCTCCTCTACTCCGGTGACCCCTCCGCCCCTAGCTCCACTCCGGAGAGCTCCCGCCGGCCGGTGACCCTCCGTGGCTCCTCCCCGGCGTCCTCTAGCTCGTCCTCAAGCCGGCATCCTCCTTCCTCCACCCGGCATTGCTTCACCCCCCATCTGTCTTGGAGGTAGGTCTTTCTCTTGGGGGTTGGTTCGTGGGTTTCTTGGGTTCTAAGGCCATCCATGGTGGGTTTAGAGCTTAGGTTTGGAGTTGAGAGTTGGGGATGGACTTCGGAGTTCTAGGGTTTTGAGGTGTGGTGATTCTAGGTTTGGATTTGGGGATTTATTTGGCGAGTTTGGGTACTAGTGTGGTAGATCGGGTAGTGGTAATGCCCATCCAAGGGTGGGTTAGGGTTGGCTAAGGGTTCTTGGGTTTGGCGTCGTTTCTCGTGGGTTTGGGTTAGCTATAAGCTTCTCCGGCTTTGCCGCGTGTAGGAAAGTCATAGATCGGACCCTCGCGGTGTCATAAAGCTTGGCGGCACCTCGATCCCTCGCTCTAATTGGGCGCCACACGCCAGGCACAGAGTATCCAGACAGGCAACCCGGAGTGTCCGGCCTATCCGGATCGTCTCGGATATAAACCCTGATCGTCCGGTTAAGCGGGTCTGTCCGGTTGAGTCAAGTTGTCCGGTTGCTCGTTAGTCGAGGATTTTCAATTGTGGTTGTTTCATTTGCATGGCATGCATCTCATTATGCATTGTATTCGTGTATGAAACGATCCGCGAGGCTTGACGCCGCATGGCGATCGAGGGTACTATCGGAGAGCGATTCTGCCGATCCGCATAGCGTAAGAACAAGGCAAGCACCTAAGCATCTTGAACCTTATGTGTAATCTATTTTTGTGAATTAACTGCTTATTGGATGTTAAGTGTTGCATTAGGAGTTGAAATGTGGGATAGGCTAGATCCTATTTGCTGCATGTACCTTTCTTATTGTTGCTTGTTGAACACCTCCTTTGGAGCTAGATTATGGGTACTAATTGTGCCATGCTTAGTATGCTTAGAGGCCGGGTTGGGCCAAGTGGTGGACGGTTGCACTGCTTGAGGTGCTACACTTTACAATCTTTGGGAAGGTTTGGGTGTGGTTGTGGTGAAAAGGTAAAAATTGGAGACCGGGCGGAAAAGATAGACATTTGGGTAAGGAGACACAACTGTGGTAGTCCCGCTTGAGTCAGTTAAGGACCGATCCGATGTTTAACCGTAGCCGAGCACACTTTGGTTGATCGCATGCCGAAAATGGGCCGGTAAAGCTATTCTTTCATCGCATGCCGTTCGATGGGGCATACACCTCATGTGGTTGGACGTGGTTGACGGCGGGGCTTAGGCCGGCTCTCGAGTGCCAAGCTGGGCTTGGGGCCGCTCGAGGGGGTGCTAGGTTTTTGGACCGCATGAAGATGTCCCCAACGGATTGTTATGGATGGGAAAATGGTTGACATGAGGTTCCTTCGTGCACATGTCGTGTGACCAATGCTTCCCTGCAGGGTTAATTAAGCGATTCGAATTGCCGCGCTCTCGGAGTTGAGCACGCTTGGTTACATGTTACTACACGTAGTAATAACTTGAACTGAAGTTCGCCGTTGGGCTTGAGCTCGAAATGAATGTGGTTACTTGTTGTAATATGTTAATTGTCAACTACACATTAGAAGTAGGTGCAGTGACAACCACTTTAACTGAGATCATAAATTTGAGTAGTTAAGTAACTAAACAACAAATGATAAGCATTTCCGCAATAGTTTACCTTGAGCCTATTCCTTGCTACAACCAAATGCATATCCTTTTGGAAGTCGGTCATATATGGACCCCGGGTAAGACTTGCGAGTACCTTCTGTACTCAGGCTTCTGCTTTTGTGGTTTTGCAGGTGAGGATCCAGCGGGGTGCGAGTTTTGCCCCTACTGCCTCTCGGTGACTGGGCGGGGCACCGAGTAGAGGTTGTCGACGCTTGTGCGCCAGAAGTGTTCAGGGCATGACACTTCCGGAGGAGTTTTACTTTTGTTGTATAGGATAGTCAAAGATACTTCTGTTGCTCGTTGATACTTTTGGGTGTGCAAACTACTTTAATTTCCAGTTCGAAACTATCTACCCCTTTTCGCTCGGTCGTTTTTGTTGGTTGTTTTTGTTGGGCTTCCGTGTGCCGTGTTGTGTGTTGGTTTGCTTCCGCGTTTTTGCGCCTCTGGTAGTGAGGTTTGGGGCTCGATGCCCCTTTGTGCGAATTGATGATTGATATGGCAATGCGAACCGGTATGTGGGGATCCTGGGCGAGTTTGGATCGCATACCGAGGGAATACCGGGATGGTTGTCGAATTGTTTGGATGCTCTTGGAGTTGTCTCGATTGGGCTTGGGTATTAGCACCGAAATCACCTTCGGTGATTTGTTGCTAGGATCCAAATCCGATGGGAGCAACCGTTCATCCAACAACTCGAGGACGATCTAGGCGGCTCCTCTCAGGGCTGGTATCAGAGCAAGTTGCGCAAAGACGGACCCCAACTTAACGACCAGTTAGTGATTGCTTAGGATTGTCATGCTGCATTAGATAGAAAGTAATACTTATCCCCGCCCTATACTTATCAGTGGTGAGTGTGGGTTGCGTTGGAATCGTTCATCTTATGTCATTTCATGCATGTACCATGCCATCTGCATTATGAGTGTGTTTGGGGTGTGCTAGACTTGCGGGACTCCATTGAGGAGTGCTACAGTCCGAAGTGGGAGTCGGGTGAGGTCTTGTTTAAGTACTGCGTGTCCTTTCCAATTGAAGCCTAACTCTTGTCGTTGGCCTTTGGTAAACGCCAGAATGAGGACCCGCGGAGGCATTGGAGGTGATGATGGCGCTGGACGATCACAGCCTGGCCATGGTGATCCGCCTCCTCCTCCCAATGTCTTTGGATGTCATGTCGCGGCCGGAGAGGAACCAGAGACCACCAACCGGATTCTCGAGATGCCGGGTCCGTAATCAGCCGCTCCGGTGGTCAGCGATGAAGGGCGAGCCCGCCCGAATGGCTATTTGGACTTCCTCCACACTCAGCCGCCAGTGTTCTCCCGGGCCAGTGATCCCTTGGAGGCAGACGACTGGCTGCGCACAATGGAGCAGAAGTTCGCTCTTATCCAGTGCGGGGATCTTCAGAAGGCTCCCTACGCAGCGCAGCAGCTTCAAGGCCCTGCTGGAGCATGGTGGGCCAATTTCCTGGTGATGCAGCCCGCCGGTCATCAGGTGACTTGGGCGGAGTTCCGTGAGGCCTTCCGGGCGTACCACATCCCGAAAGGACTCATGGATATCAAGAAGCAGCAGTTTCTGGCCCTCAAGCAGTTGAGCAAGACTATGGTGGACTACTCACGAGAGTTCAACTACTTGGCTCAGTATGCGCCAGAGGAGGTTGATAGTGATGAGAAGAAGCTGAGCCGCTTCATGAATGGGTTGATGACGAAGATGCAAGACCGGCTCTCGGTGTGCGACTTCGCCGATTTCAATGATTTGGTGAGTCGGGCAATCGCCGTTGAGCACAAGATGAGGAACCACCAAGAGGAGAAGAAGCGGAAGCGGGGCACACAGTTATTGACAGGCAGCAGTTCGCAGCGGGCCCGCATGGTCCCTTCACCACTAAGGGCCCCTGTCCCTACACCTCCACTGCCGGCTGGAGTGGCTCGTCCTCCTGTTGCTGCTCCTCGTCCTCCCCAGCCACAGTCGGGAGTGCGAGTGGTGATAGGCTCTGGACCGGGCCCATGCTACAACTGCGGGCGTGCGGGGCGCTTCATCAGCGATTGCCCGTTTCCAAGGCGGGGCAACAATCCTACCGCCCCATGGCCTCCAGTTATGACTGCACCACCTCCACTTCCTGCGCCGAGCCGTGGCCGCGTCAACTACGTGGATGCTGGGGTGATTCCCGAGGGCGCCACTGTGCTTACTGGTACGTTATGCATTGAGGGGCATACTGCTAGGGTGTTGTTTGATTCGGGGGCTTCTCATTCCTTCGTCCGCAAGGATTTTGCTGCGCATCACCGGTTGGAAGTGAGTTACAGCAAGACCTCGTTCTTGATTGTAACATCCCAAAATTTTGCTTTTCTTAAATTCATGTGTGATTTGGCACTTTGGTGAATTTTTGGAATTTTCTGGAATTTATTTGGATTTATTTGGAATTTATTTGAATTTATTCCATTTTGAAATAATTAAAGAATTTAATTTTGCAAATAAAATTTTGTTGGAAATATTTTATTTGAGTCCAAAATGATCCAAAATATTTTCCAGAATTTTTCCGAATTTTTCTCAGTCATTTGCTATTTTTAATGAATTAAATGAATTATCGAATTATTTTAAATATTAATTACTGAAAAGGACCGACCGGGTCGGTTACTATTCCTCGGTCCGAAGTCGGACTCGAGTCCGACCCGAACCCGACCGAGCCAATTGACTCGACCGAACCCACTCCTAAACCTAATCAATCCCAACCGTTGGATCAAGATCCAACGGCTGAGATCCGCCCGTACCGGTTCGAGCCGTAACCGGGCCGGATCCGATCGCGCCCGTGCGATCGTGGCCGTTGATCGCGCCACGTGGACGGCCACGATTTCGTCGTTTTCGCCGAGTCCGAGCCGGACTTCGCCGCGCCGCCGTAGCGAACTAGGTTTTTAGGCACGGACGCCGAGGCTATTTAAAGCGTGAGACGCCCCCGAGGTTGCCCTCATCCTTGCGCACCCGTTCGAGCCATCTCGCCAGAGCCGCCACCGTTGAGCCGCAATCGCCGCCGGAGTTGTCTCTTCCCTCCGCCGCGTTTGCGCCGGTTTCGCTGTCGTCAGCCGTCTTCCGCCGAAGGAGCCAGATCCGAGTCCCGCGACGAGACGCACCGGCGGAGGCTTCATCTCGCCGAGCACGCCCCAAACGCCGTCGGGCTCGTCGCCCCCGCTCTCCGGTCAAGCCAGCGAAGCCATCGCCGTCGCGAGCTCGGAGGACCGTCGGATCCAGATCGGACGGTTGAGGTGAGCTCACGTGTTCCCAAACCCGATTAGATCTGGATCGTTGGATCAAGATCCAACGGTTCACAATTGCCACATGCTGTAGCAGTGCGAATATAGGATTAGATCTGGACCGTCCGATCTAGATCGAACGTCCCACGAGCAACGCAGTAGTTTCAACGCGTGTTAACTCTAGATCCAACGGACCGTTGATTTTCAAATCAACGGCCGAGATTGTGCCACGCGGTGCTCGGCCACGCGCGTGGGAGCGTGTCTCGACACGCCGGGACCCGCGGGTCGAGGGCCCACGCAGTCACCGCAGCCACGCTGCGCGTGAAACCCACCGGCGGTGGGGCCCACATGTCAGTCACGTGAGCCGTGAACCGAGTCCACCGTGGACCCGAGCCGAGCGTGGACCGAGCCCATGGACTGACGCCGCAGGCCAATCAGGAGCTGCCACGTGTCCATGCCGACGCAATAATTAATTTCCGAAAAAGAAAATGATTTATTAATTCGAATAATGATTTCAAATTTAGATTCAAACTTCAAACCTTATAAACTTTTGCGTTTCAACTCCGATTTGAGCGATTCAAATTTCTAAATTTGTATAAAATTGAGATCTACCTAAATATAAATTTTATTTAATTTTTGGACTAAAGTTTTTCTCTGAAATATTATTTAATTGATTATTTAAACTTTAATAAATCATAACTTTTGCGTTTTAACTCCAAATTTGATTTATTCCAGTTTCTAAAAATCCAGAAAATTATGTTCTCTCTGTTTATGGATTTTATTTGGAGTTTTGGGATCTTTTTGCATAGTGTTCATTTGTGTATTTGCTATTTGCACGCTTTACGAGTAGACGTTGAAGTGCCGGAAGGATTCGAAGGAGAAGTATTGACTCAGGATCCAACTCAAGACCAAGAGCAAGTGCTTTTTGAAGGCAAGTTGTGCTTTGACCATATTGATCCTATTTCGAAATCTATTTTGATTTAAACTATTGCATGCTAGTTTAATTAGAAAGATACTTTGGTTTAAAACCTGGGGGTTAGATAAATACCAATTTGCTATATGACACCTTGATTACTTAAGTATGTGCCATGACCCTTTGTCACCCTAGTTGTGGTTTACTAGTTGGACATTATTAAATTGCCAACATGGGTTTAGATCGTTGTAGTATACTGCTTAGACCTGCTACGTGCTCATGACATGATTTTTGGACAATCAAATGCTAATATTGACTTAATGATATATTGAACCTGTTTTGGAAAAGTATCATGTGATGTTGATGGCACGTGGTGCATGGTAATCAATCGGGTTTGATAAACGCGACCAGGGCATGTGGCAAGAGTAATCAGTGGGCCTGTGGCATTGGGAGTGTTGATTTGGTTTTTCGGGTAGTCTTGCCCTGGTCACTCTAAGGACTTAACCTTGCAAGCCTTTGAACTGGGTCATACTTGCAACCACATGGGTGGAATGGGACGGCCCTAGTTGACTAAGTCGCTAAGGACTCACTTGTGGAGCCTCGGAGTGTCGATTACACCGTTTGTGTGATTGTGCGAGGAGCGTATCGTGGCGTGGCAGTACCCATCTAACGGTGTGTTGGTCAGATACTTCGCCTTGTCTAATGGAGGGGATGGTGTAGAGCACGTACCGGAGAGGACCACCTGTGTTGTTTGAGGCTTCCGAAAGGCTTTGTTATGATCGCTCATTCGCATACTCTTGTATGGCGATTCACGGCTGACGTGGTGAGTGGATTGTATCTTGTGGGTAAAGTGCATAACCTCTGCAGAGTGTAGAATCTATTTGAATAGCCGAGTCCACGGCATTGGACAATGCTCGGGAATTACAGTCAAGGGGTAGATTTTCTGAAAATAACTTGGATTTGCAAAGTTGGGTTGGTTTAACAAAGAAGATGATGGAAATATGGTTTAGGATGGGGAAAAATGTTTATTAAATTTCCTGAAAAGTTATTTATGCTTTACTTGTTTTTACCGCTTTCGAATCTACTTATATTACTTGTCAAATGCTGTTTACCGCAAATATACCTCAAGCTATTCCTTTGTACCAAGCCATGCATATAGTATATTAGCTTGCATTCTGTGCATGACTTGCTGAGTATCAAGTACTCACCCTTGCCTCAACACAATATCAGTTGAAGAGGAGATTACGCCAGCTTTGGAGGAGGAACTCCAAGAGGACCCGACTACTTAGGGATGCGAGCCCAGTCAGTTGCCTGTGGTATACTGGATGGCGCCACGAAGTTTATTTGATTTTCCGCTGCTGATATTTCTCTTTTAATAAGTTTCGCCTTGCCAGGCATATATTTGTAACTTGGCCATAAGGTCAAGTAACCCTTTGGTTATTTAAATAAAGTACTTTGATAATATCGATTGGTATGATTGTGATATTTACCGATGTTAAGACTGTGTGCACTAGCGCTGCTCCTCGACTAGTGCTGAATACACAGAGGGTCCGGATTTGCAAATTCGGGGTCCCGACAGAGGTGGTATCAGAGCCATACTTGACCGTAGGCTCAACCCTAGCTAGAATGGTCGTAGTGAGGATAAAACCTATTTTCTAAAGCTAAAAAGTTGTCAAGATAAGAAATGACCTCTCGACTTATCCCCTTCTCTCTTTTCTTGTCTCTTGCTGGAATTTTCCCTTACCTTGTCACAATTTAAAAATTCCGAGTTCTTACGTAAAGCACTCTTGTGACAGATGGAGGAAGAGTTCAACTACGTTGATCTAGGAGTTGGTCACGCCGCTGAACTTTGGCACATGCTACAAACTCTCGGAGATTTTGAGAAGCCCCAATACCCCGTGGAAGTGATCAGACAAGCAGGATTGATCAAGGCTTGTGACGTGAGGATTGAGGTACCATCAGGAAGAGGGGCCATGCAATCGCCCGATACAACACCGCCAGGAGATCTACAATGCAGATGGGTATCCAAGAAGTTTCACGACGAGCAATGCGGCACATTACGATATCCACGCCAGAGAGTTGGAAAGCCGCGGTGTTCCGTTATCATCCGCGCGATAACCTTCTTGACCAAGACGATTCAGGATGAGAATGCCACGGTTACAGCTTGGCACGATTCGTCGTCGCCAGGAAGAAGTACTAGATAATACAAGCAAGGAGCTCTGAAGGCCCGCAAGGAGATCACGACAGAGAAGAACAGATGGCGGGAAGCTCAAGAGTATGTGGCACACCTTCTACGAAGGATTGACGAGTTGGAGATGACTTTGTACGGACGCACTCCAGAGCCAAGATTTGAGCTACACGAGCCAGATCCAGAGGAGTCGATCTCGATGAGGACACTGCTTCTTCGACTACCACAGATGACATAGTCACTGGACATGGCGATCGTTTCGGCGCCTATGCCGCAGACCCGTACTGTGCCGTGGAGGTTTTCTCGATGAGTGAGCTTAGGTTCTATAGTGAGACTCCTTCGCCGAGTCATAGAATAAAGAGTCACCCTTTAGGCGATAGACTCGAGTTAGTTCGATTTGGATTTGCTTTGTTTCTTTGAGTGTGCGGTATGTGTTGCAAGGCCCTTAGGCATTGTAAGCAGCCATACCAAGTTATTAATAATAAAGTTGGACCTTAAGGCTACACCTTTTCGCGCATAAGTTCCATATTACTTGTCTATTCTTGTTTCCCTCTCATCTCTAAACCTAGAGCAAATCGACAGATGGTGAACACCGTGGAAACTTTGGAAGCAATAGGAGTGGATCTCGCCAATGAAAACCCCAATGATGGAGCACCGGCACCGCTAATGGATGTGCAGAATTTTGGAGCATTTCTTGCTGCTCGTACCAAGTTGATGCATGCTATGATGCAACAAATGCAGCACGCCACCTTTGCTCGAGGCCACTTTGCTAATCAAGTTAATCAGTGACCACGCCAATACAAGGTCGTCGAGTTCATGAGGACTCACCCACCCACTTTCTCTCGAAATGCCAATCCATTGGAGGCCGATGATTGGTTAAGATCAATCGAGAGGAAGCTACATATAGCTCAATGCATAGGGAATGAGAAGGTACTTTACGCTTCTCATCGATTGGAAGGAACAAATTGGCCGAATGGTGGGAGAACTTCGTGCCACGCAGAGAACCCTCAAGATATCACTTGGGAAGAGTTCACAATGCATTCGACAAGATCACGTGCCTGGAAGGAATTATGGACCTTAAGAAGGAGGAGTTCAGAGCATCAAGCAAGGTAATCAGCCGGTGGTCGACTACCGAACAAGTTCACACAGCTAGCACGCTACGCACCCGAGGATGTAGCGACGGATAAATCCAGGCAGTCGTTTTATGAAGGGACTTAACTCAGATTGCAAGTAGGATTGATCACCCACACCTTTCCGCATTTCCAAGAGTTGGTGAATAAGGCGCTTATTCTTGAGGACAAGCGCAAGGAACTGGATGAGAACAGAAGCGCAGGATGCAACAAAGAAGGATCACGTCGAGGAACGCAATGGCGCTGAGAGTTGCACCAAATCAATTCTTCGATTCCAACCACGAGAATGCAACGAGGACACCATCCTACCAAGACACGCCAATCAGAACTACCAAACCCCAGCCCGCTTAGAAACGCTACCCTGTGCGATCGGCAAGGAAACGGTGAGACGCCGTTATAATCGCAACGAGCCAGACACTTTGCCAACAGCTTGTCCGAAGAAGACAGCGAGAGCGACCCCGCTCGCTTCAATCTAGGAACCACCCCAGCTAGGACGCCAAAGACCAGGAGCCACACCCCAGGCGTGGTGAGAGGCCGAGTCAACCATGTCACCGCGGATGCACCGCAAAATGCTACGGACGTCGATCGGGTAAGTTACTTGTTAACTCGACTGCACAGCTTTGTTTGACTCGGAGCTTCGCATTCGCTTGTTTCGCAAGGCTTTGCTACTAGAAATGACTTGAGAATTGCAAGACTTAAGTGCATGCTTTTAGTTCAAACCCCTGGTTCCAACTCGAACGGAAGTAGGATGTTCCGGGTGAGAATACTAATAGATGGAATAGAGTTCCTAGCAAACCTTATAATTTTGGAGACCTGCACCTTAGATGTTATATTGGGAATGGATTGGTTATCCAAGCACAAGGCTGTATTGGATTGTGGACGAAGAACTATCTCGCTTGAGAGCCCGTGTGGGAAGAAAGTGGAATTTCAAGCCACTGCAGCTAGAGATGGGACAGTTGATGGTTAACGGTACCAAGGCAATCAGCATAGAGGATGTCCCGGAGTAAATGAGTACCCCGATGTTTTTCCCGAAGATCTACCCGGTATGCCGCCAGGGACATAGAGTTTGTGATAGAGCTTGTACTGCACAAAGACCGATAGCAAAGAGACCTATCGGATGTCTACCGAGGAGTTGGTAGAAATGAAGAAACAAATGCAGAGGAGTTAATGGAGAAAGGATTTATCGCACTCAAGTTCGTCGCCGTAGGGAGCACCAGTTTTGTTTGTCAAGAAGAAGGGACGGAGTTTCAGATGTGCATCGACTACCGTGCACTCAATGAAGTCACCGTGAAGAATAAGTATCCGCTACCCAGGATTGATGATTTGTTTGATCGATTAAGAGGAGCCGGAGTTTTCTCCAAGATTGATCTCGAGATCGGGATACCATCGATTGAAGATCCGATCGTAAGATATTCAAGACTGCATTCTCGCCAAGATATGGACATTACGAGTTTACTGATTATGTCCTTTGGGTCGATTTAATGCGCCTTATTTCATGAATATGATGAATAAGGTGTTCATGGAATATTTGGACAAGTTTGTCGTCGTGTTCATAGACGATATCCTAATCTACTCCAAGACAGAGGATGAACATGCCGAACACTTAAGGCGAGTTTTGGAAAAGCTGAGGGAACAGCAACTTTTCGCCAAGTTCAGCAAGTGTGACTTTTGGAAGGACAAAGTGGAGTTCCTTGGACATGTGATGACCGCAGAAGGAGTCGCTCGTAGATCCAAGCAAAGTAGAAGTCATGTTACATTGGGAACACCAAGATCATGACCAGATTCGGAGTTTCCTTGGAATGGCAGGATATTACCGCCGCTTTCATCGAAGGCTTTTCGACAATTGCGAAACCTCTTACGCAATTGTGAAGAAGGAAAAGAAGTTTGTATGGACGCCTTAATGTGAGGAAGGATTTCAGGAGTGAAGAAGCGATTGACATCAAGACCGGTGTTAGTTCTACCTGATGTTGCTCAAAGCTTCGATATTTATTGTGACGATCGCGCCAAGGACTTGGATGTGTCTTGATGCAGAATGGAAAGGTCGTATGCATCAAAGGCGATTGAGGCCGCATGAGGAAAATTATCCGACGCATGACCTAGAGTTAGTCCGTAGTGCATGCCTTGAAGATATGGCGTCACTATCCGATTGGAAACAGATGTGAAGTATATACGGATCATAAGAGCCTTAAGTACATATTCACCAGTCGGATCTGAATATGAGGCAAAGGAGATGGCTAGAGTTAATCAAGGACTACAATGTTGGAATCCATTACCATCCCGGGAAGGCCAACGTAGTTGCCGATGCTCTGCTCGGAAGAGCCATACCGCGAGTATGTTGCTAGCCATAAGTCGGGATGAGTTATGTGAGGAGTTTCAGAAAATGAAGATTGAGGTTGTACCTAGCGGATTCTTGGCCGCATTAGAAGTAAAACCGACCTGGAGGATCAGATTCGAGAAGGACAAAAGGATGATGACAAGATCCGCAGGATTAAGTCCATCAAGGAGGAAGGCAGGCGGAGGACTTCAAGATGGATGAGCAAGGCACGTTGTGGATGAAGGATCGCATTTGTGTGCCTAACAAAAAGGAGTTAAAGCAATCGATTTTGGAAGAAGCCCATGACTCTAAGTACTGATTCATCCCCGAAGCGCCAAGATGTATCGAGGATCTCAAGGAGAGATTCCGGTGGCCGAGTATGAAACGTGAAGTTGCCGAGCATGTTGCATTGTGCGACGATGCCGAGAGTCAAGGCAATGCATCGAGACCAGCAGGATTGCTACAACCGTGAAAATACGAGTGGAAGTGGGAGGAAATCGGAATGGATTTCATTACCGGCTTGAAGACTCAAGGAGGTTATGACTCCATATGGGTTATAGTGGATCGCTTGACTAAAGTAGCCCATTTTATCCCCGTGAAGACCACTTACTCTGAGATAAATTAGCGTAATTATACATGATCGATTGTCTGTTTGCACGGAGTGCCAAAGAGGATTGTATCGGACAGAGGTACCCAATTTACCTCAAGGTTCTGGAATAAGTTGCATGAAGCCATGGGAACCCGTTTGAACTTCAAGATGACTTATCATCCCATGCATCGGATGGACAGACCGAAAGAGTCAACCAGATTCTAGAGGATATGTTGAGAGCTTGTGCATTGGCTTATGCTACCTCTTGGGATAAGAGTTTGCCGTATCTTGAAGTTCGATTACAACAATAGTTATCGGCTAGTTTACAGATGTCACCTTTTGAGGCCTTTGTATGGTCGACCTGTCGGGACGCCATTGAATTGGAATGAGACCGGCGAGCGCTGTCTTTGGGCCTGATATTCTTCAAGAGGTCAAGAGCAGGTCGCTATGATTAGGGAAAGGTTGAAGATAGCCCAATCTCGACAAAAGAGTTATGCTGACAATCGTCGCCGAGACTTGAGTTTTGAACCAGAAGATTTTGTTTACCTCAGAGTTACGCCTCTCAGGGGAGTTAAGAGGTTCCATGCCAAAGGGAAACTTGCACCCCGTTATGTTGGACCATTTAAGATTTTGAGCCGCAGAGGCGGTTGCTTATCGACTAGAGTTGCCACAATCGTTAGCGAGGAGTACATGATGTATTCCATGTGTCCCGATTGAAGAAGTGTCTCCGAGTTCCTCGAGGAAATGCATAACGGAGTCAATTGAGTTGCAAGAGTATTTGACTTATACGGAGTAGCCCGTGGGGATTCTAGACACAATGGATCGAGAAACTAGAAACAAGTAAACCCGTTTCTGTTGAGTTCAGTGGAGCACCCATGCAGAGAGCTACGCGACTTGGGAGCGCGAAGAGGATTTGAAGAAAGAATTTCCAAACCTATTCCTTTAGTAAGCCCTGAATCTAGGACGAGATTCTATTAAGGGGAGGTTTGTAACATCCCAAAATTTTGCTTTTCTTAAATTCATGTGTGATTTGGCACTTTGGTGAATTTTTGGAATTTTCTGAATTTATTTGGATTTATTTGGAATTTATTTGAATTTATTCCATTTTGAAATAATTAAAGAATTTAATTTTGCAAATAAAATTTTGTTGGAAATATTTTATTTGAGTCCAAAATGATCCAAAATATTTTCAATTTTTCTCGAATTTTTCTCGAGTCATTTGCTATTTTTAATGAATTAAATGAATTCTTCGGGAATTATTTTAAATATTAATTCATTGAAAAGGACCGACCGGGTCGGTTACTATTCCTCGTCCGAAGTCGGACTCGAGTCCGACCGAACCCGACCGAGCAGTTGACTCGGCCAAACCCACTCCTAAACCTAATCAATCCCAAGCCGTTGGATCAAGATCCAACGGCCGAGATCCGCCGTCTGCATTCGGCCGAGCCATCGGCGGATCCGATCGTGCCGTCGCGATCGTGGCGTTAATCGCGCCACGTGGGCGGCCACGATTTTCGTCTTCGCCGAAGTCCGAGCCGGACTTAGCCGCGCGCTACCAGCCGTAGCGAACTAGGTTTCCGCCTAGGGCACGGACGCCGAGGCTATTTAAAGCGTGAGACGTCCCCCGAGGTTGCCCTCATCCTTGCGCACTCCGTTCTCGAGCCATCTCGCCGAGTCGCCACCGTTGAGCCGCAATCGCCGCCGGAGTTGTCTCTTCCTCCGCGCGGTTTGCGCCGGTTTCCGCCGTCGTCCGTCGTCTTCCGCCGAGAAGGAGCCCAGATCCGGAGTCCCCGCGACGAGACGCACCCGAAGGGAGGCTTCATCTCGCCGGAGCACGCCCCAAACGCCGTCGGGCTCGTCGTCGTCCCCGTCTCCGGTCAAGCCAGCGCCGCCGTGAAGCCATCGCCGTTCGCGAGCTCGGAGGACCGTCGGATCCAGATCGGACGGTTGAGGTGAGCTCACGTGTTCCCAAACCCGATTAGATCTGGATCGTTGGATCAAGATCCAACGGTTCACAATTGCCACGTGCTGTAGCAGTGCGAATATAGGATTAGATCTGGACCGTCCGATCTAGATCGAACGGCCCACGAGCAACGAGTAGTTTCAACGTGTTAACTCTAGATCCAATCTGGACCGTTGATTTTCAAATCAACGGCCGAGATTGTGCCACGCGGTGCTCGGCCGCCCACGCGCGTGGGGAGCGTGTCTCTGACACGCGGGACCCGCGGGTCAGAGGGCCCACGTGTCAGCCGCAGTCACGCGTGCGTGAAACCCAGCGCTGGCAGGTGGGGCCCACATGTCAGTCACGTGAGCCGTGAACCGAGTCCACCGTGGACCCAAGCCGAGCGTGGACCAAGTCCATGGACCGGCTGACGTCAGCAGGCCAATCAGGAGCTGCCACGTGTCCATGCTGACGCAATAATTAATTTCCGAAAAAGAAAATGATTTATTAATTCGAATAATGATTTCAAATTTAGATTCAAACTTCAAACGCTTATAACTTTTGCGTTTCAACTCCGATTTGAGCGATTCAAATTTCTAAATTTGTATAAAATTGAGATCTACCTAAATATAAATTTTATTTAATTTTTGGACTAAAGTTTTTCTCTGAAATATTATTTAATTGATTATTTAAACTTTAATAAATCATAACTTTATGCTTTAACTCCAAATTTGATTTATTCCAGTTTCTAAAAATCCAGAAAATTATGTTCTCTCTGTTTATGGATTTTATTTGGAGTTTTGGGATCTTTTTGCATAGTGTTCATTTGTGTATTTGCTATTTGCACGCTTTACGAGTAGACGTTGAAGTGCCGGAAGGATTCGAAGGAGAAGTATTGACTCAGGATCCAACTCAAGACCAAGAGCAAGTGCTTTTTGAAGGCAAGTTGTGCTTTGACCATATTGATCCTATTTTGAAATCTATTTTGATTTAAACTATTGCATGCTAGTTTAATTAGAAAGATACTTTGGTTTAAACCTGGGGGTTAGATAAATACCAATTTGCTATATGACACCTTGATTACTTAAGTATGTGCCATGACCCTTTGTCACCCTAGTTGTGGTTTATTAGTTGGACATTATTAAATTGCCAACATGGGTTTAGATCGTTGTAGTATCGCTTAGACACTGCGTGCTCATGACATGATTTTTGGACAATCAAATGCTAATATTGACTTAATGATATATTGAACCTGTTTTGGAAAAGTATCATGTGATGTTGATGGCACGTGGTGCATGGTAATCAAGCGGGGTTTGATAAATTTCGGCCAAGGGCATGTGGCAAGAGTAATCGTGGGCCAAGTGTGGCATTGGGAGTGTTGATTTGGTTTTTCGTAGTCTTGCCCTGGTCACTCTAAGGACTTAACCTTGCAAGCCTTTGAACTGGGTCATACTTGCAACCACATGGTGGAATGGGACGGCCCTAGTTGACTAAGTCGCTAAGGACTCACTTGTGGAGCCTCGAGTGTCGATTACACCGTTTGTGTGATTGTGCGGGGAGCGTATCGTGGCGTGGCAGTGTACCCATCTAACGGTGTGTTGGTCCCATACTTCGCCTTGGCTAAGGGAAGGGATGGTGTAGAGCACGTACCGGAGAGGACCACCTGTGTTGTTTGAGGCTTCCGAAAGGCTTTGTTATGATCGCTCATTCGCATACTCTTGTATGGCGATTCACGGCTGACGTGGTGAGTGGATTGTATCTTGTGGGTAAAGTGCATAACCTCTGCAGAGTGTAGAATCTATTTGAATAGCCGAGTCCACGGCATTGGACAATGCTCGGGAATTACAGTCAAGGGGTAGATTTTCTGAAAATAACTTGGATTTGCAAAGTTGGGTTGGTTTAACAAAGAAGATGATGGAAATATGGTTTAGGATGGGGAAAAATGTTTATTAAATTTCCTGAAAAGTTATTTATGCTTTACTTGTTTTTACCGCTTTCGAATCTACTTATATTACTTGTCAAATGCTGTTTACCGCAAATATACCTCAAGCTATTCCTTTGTACCAAGCCATGCATATAGTATATTAGCTTGCATTCTGTGCATGACTTGCTGAGTATCAAGTACTCACCCTTGCCTCAACACAATATCAGTTGAAGAGGAGATTACGCCAGCTTTGGAGGAGGAACTCCAAGAGGACCCGACTACTTAGGGATGCGAGCCCGGTCAGTTACTGTGGTATCTTTGGATGGCGCCACGAAGTTTATTTGATTTTCCGCTGCTGATATTTCTCTTTTAATAAGTTTCGCCTTGCCAGGCATATATTTGTAACTTGGCCATAAGGTCAAGTAACCCTTTGGTTATTTAAATAAAGTACTTTGATAATATCGATTGGTATGATTGTGATATTTACCGATGTTAAGACTGTGTGCACTAGCGCGTTCCTGGACTAGTGCTGAATACACAGAGGGTCCGGATTTGCAAATTCGGGGTCCCGACAGAGGTGGTATCAGAGCCATACTTGACCGTAGGCTCAACCCTAGCTAGAATGGTCGTAGTGAGGATAAAACCTATTTTCTAAAGCTAAAAAGTTGTCAAGATAAGAAATGACCTCTCGACTTATCCCCTTCCGTCTCGCTCAAGGGACCGCGGGGTGATCGATTAACCCTGCTTCTCGAAAGTGGCGAGGCGGCCCTTTATTCCTTGAATGGCACCGAAGTTGAGGAGCTAGAGTCCGTTCTCGTGGTGTCGGAGTACCCGGATGTGTTCCCAGCGGAATTGCCGGGGATGCCACCTGATCGGGGTATTGAGTTTGTAGTGGAATTACAACCTGGGACCGCTCCAGTCTCCAAACGGCCATATCGAATGCCGCCCCATGAGTTGGCCGAACTGAAGACTCAATTGAAGGAATTGATGGACAAGGGCTTCATTCGTCCGAGCTCCTCGCCTTGGGGCTGTTCGGCTCTTTTCGTGACCAAGAAGGACGGTTCACTTCGCCTCTGCGTGGATTACCGTCCCTTGAATGCTGTCACCATCAAGAACAAGTACCCTCTGCCTCGGATAGATATCCTGTTCGATCAGCTTGCTGGTGCACGGGTATTCTCCAAGATTGACCTGAGGCTCGGGTACCATCAGATCAAGATTCGGGCTGAAGATATCCCGAAGACAGCTTTTTCCACCCGATATGGGTTGTATGAGTACACCGTCATGTCGTTCGGTCTGACGAACGCACCGGCGTAATTCATGTACCTCATGAACTCCATCTTCATGGAAGAGCTGGATTCTTTTGTTGTCATCTTCATCGACGACATCCTTATTTATTCAGCCAACGGGGAAGATCATGCCAAACACCTTCGCGTCGTTCTCGGGACACTCCGGGAACACCGCTTGTATGCGAAGTTCAGCAAGTGCGAGTTCTGGCTGAAGGAGGTGTCCTTCTTGGGGCATGTCCTTTCCGAGCAAGGTGTAGCCGTTGACCCAAATAAAGTGCAGGATGTGCTCAAATGGGAACAGCCCAAGTCTGTCATGGAGATTCGCAGTTTTCTTGGGCTGGCTGGTTATTACCGCCGTTTCATTCAGGACTTCTCGAAGATAGCCAAGCCCATGACAGAGTTGTTGAAGAAGGGCACTGAGTTCAAGTGGTCTGTGGGCTGTGAGCAAGCATTTGCACTCAAGCAGCCGCCACTACAGCTCCAGTTCTTACCCAGCCTGATATTCACAAGCCGTTTGATGTGTATTGCGATGCATCTGGCATCGGGCTCGGTTGTGTGCTTATGCAGGACAGCCGAGTGGTCGCCTACGCGTCTCGGCAGTTAAAACGTCATGAAGAGCACTACCCCACCCATGATCTGGAGCTTGCCGCAGTGGTCCATGCCCTAAAAATTTGGCACCACTATCTCCTGGGGAACAAGTGCGACATCTACACCGATCACAAAAGCCTCAAGTACATCTTCACGCAGGTAGACCTGAATATGAGGCAAAGACGGTGGCTTGAGTTGATTAAGGACTACAATTTGGAAGTCCATTACCACCCTGGAAAGGCCAATGTGGTGGCTGACGCATTGAGTCGCAAGGCCCAATGCCATTGCCTCACTCTTCCACCACGGAGTGCCACCCTTTGTGCTGAATTCCAGAAGCTCAACCTGGAGATGGTAGAAGAAGGTTACCTGGCTAATGTGGAGTTGAAATCCACATTGCTTGATCAGGATCGGGAGGCACAAGGCAGAGATGCGGGTGTTACCCACATTCGCAATAACTTGAGTTCTGGTCAGGCCCCTAGTTTTCGTCTAGATGAGCAAGGAACCTTGTGGTTCGGCCAGCGCATAGTTGTCCCGGATGTCCAAGAGTTGAAGCGGGCGATCCTTGATGAGGCCCATAACTCGTTGCTCACAATCCATCCGGGCAGCAACAAGATGTATCAAGATCTGAAGCGGCAATTTTGGTGGACTCGCATGAAGCGTGAAATTGCTCGCTATGTGTCTGAGTGCGATGTCTGTAAAAGGGTGAAGGCTGAACATCTTAAGCCAGCCGGTACTCTTCAACCGCTGCCCATCCCTAGTTGGAAATGGGAAGACATCAGTATGGATTTCATTACCGGCTTGCCTCTGACTTCTTCGAGTCATGATTCGATTTGGGTGATAATCGACCGGTTGACCAAGTCCGCACATTTCCTAGCCGTTCGCACCACCTATAAATCCCGAAGGTATGCGGAGTTGTATATTTCCCGGATTGTGTGCCTTCACGAAGTCCCAAAGCGGATAATTTCAGATCGAGGCTCACAGTTTGTCTCCCAGTTCTGGAGAAGTCTGCATAAGGCACTGGGCACGAAGCTACTCCACAGCTCAGCGTATCGCCCTCAAACCGACGGCCAAACCGAGAGGGTTAATCAGATCCTCGAGGATATGCTGAGGGCGTGTGTACTGTCCTACGGGAAGAAATGGGAAGAATGTCTCCCGTATGCCGAGTTTGCATACAATAACAGCTACCAAACCAGCATCAAAATGTCCCCTTTTGAGGCACTTTATGGTCGTAGCTGCAGAGCACCCCTCAACTGGTCTGAAAGTGGGGAGCGTTCATTTCTTGGACCTGAACTGGTCATGGAGGCCGAAGAAAAAGTAAGGACTATTCGGGAAAACTTGAGGATAGCGCAATCGCGACAGAAGAGTTATGCTGATCGCCATAGGAGACCTCTCTCCTTTGACGTTGGTGACTTCGTCTATCTGAAGGTATCTCCTCTCCGAGGCACTCGCCGGTTTGGGGTTAAAGGAAAACTGGCACCTCGATACATAGGACCATTTCGGGTCCTTGCGAGGCGAGGTCAAGTGGCTTATCAGTTAGAGCTTCCTCCCACACTCGAGATGGTCCACAATGTCTTCCATGTCTCCCAATTGAAGAAGTGTCTTCGTACTCCTTTCGAGTCACTTGAAGTTGATGACCTCGGAGTTGCGCCTGAACCGGATCTATCCTATCCAGAACATCCTATCCGGGTTCTGGAAGAAGCGGAACGCAAGACTCAGAGAAGAACGCTCAAATTCTACAAGATTCAGTGGAGCAATCACACTGCAGAGGAAGCTACTTGGGAACCCGAAGATCGCCTAAGGACCGAGTACCCTGAATTCTTCGATACCATGTAAGTGACTAGTAAGCAAACTCCCCGCAATCCTAAGTTTGTTAATCCGCGCGTGTCTACGCCTTTTATCCGTGTTCCGCCCTGTTTGTGCGTTGTCCTGAATCTCGGGGCGAGATTCCCTTAAGGGGGGAGGGTTTGTCAGGGCCCCAAGTTTCAAAAATTCTGGGACATCCGGAGTATCCGGATTTAATATCCGGAGTGTCCGGATCCAACCCGGAATGTCCGGATAAATGTCCGGAGTATCCGGATGTGGGCTGACCGAGCACTCCAACCCGGAGTGTCCGGACTAAATGTCCGGAGTATCCGGGTTGACCACCGAACACCCCAACCCGGAGTCTCCGGGTTAGTTGTCCGGACTGTCCGGACTCGTCGGGGTGAACACATAAATGCCTGTTTCCTTGGCCCATGTCTCATTTCTACTCCCACCCATTTGCTCTCCTCTACTCCGGTGACCCCTCCGCCCCTAGCTCCACTCCGGAGAGCTCCCGCCGGCCGGTGACCCTCCATGGCTCCTCCCCGGCGTCCTCTAGCTCGTCCTCAAGCCGGCATCCTCCTTCCTCCACCCGGCATTGCTTCACCCCCATCTTTCTTGGAGGTAGGTCTTTCTCTTGGGGGTTGGTTCGTGGGTTTCTTGGGTTCTAAGGCCATCCATGGTGGGTTTAGAGCGTAGGTTTGGAGTTGAGAGTTGGGGATGGACTTCGGAGTTCTAGGGTTTTGAGGTGTGGTTATTCTAGGTTTGGATTTGGGGATTTATTTGGCGAGTTTGGGTACTAGTGTGGTAGATCGGGTAGTGGTAATGCCCATCCAAGGGTGGGTTAGGGTTGGCTAAGGGTTCTTGGGTTTGGCGTCGTTTCTCGTGGGTTTGGGTTAGCTATAAGCTTCTCCGGCTTTGCCGCGTGTAGGAAAGTCATCGATCGGACCCTCGCGGTGTCATAAAGCTTGGCGGCACCTCGATCCCTCGCTCTAATTGGGCGCCACACGCCAGGTCCGGAGTATCCGGACAGGCAACCCGGAGTGTCCGGCCTATCCGGACTGTCCGGATATAAAACCCGGACTGTCCGGTCCGGTTGAGTCAAGTTGTCCGGTTGCGTCGTTCGTCGGGGATTTTCAATTGTGGTTGTTTCATTTGCATGGCATGCATCTCATTATGCATTGTATTCGTGTAGAGAACGATCCCGCGGGGCTTGACGCCGCGGCGACTGAGGGTACTATCGAAGAGCCGGTTACCGTCGATCCGCAAGCAGAAGATCAAGGCAAGCACCTAAGCATCTTGAACCTTATGTGTAATCTATTTTTGTGAATTAACTGCTTATTGGATGTTAAGTGTTGCATTAGGAGTTGAAATGTGGGATAGGCTAGATCCTATTTGCTGCATGTACCTTTCTTATTATTGCTTGTTGAACACCTCCTTTGGAGCTAGATTATGGGTACTGATTGTGCCATGCTTAGTATGCTTAGAGGCCGGGTTGGGCCAAGTGGTGGAAGGTTCCACTGCTTGAGGTGCTACACTTTACAATCTTTGGGAAGGTTTGGGTGTGGTTGTGGTGAAAAGGTAAAAATTGGAGACCGGGCAGGAAAGATAGACATTTGGGTAAGGAGACTCAACTGTGGTAGTCCCGCCTGAGTCAGTTAAGGACCGATCCGATGTTTAACCGTAGCCGAGCACACTTTGGTTGATCGCATGCCGGAAATGGGCCGGTAAAGCTATTCTTTCATCGCATGCCGTTCGATGGGGCATACACCTCATGTGGTTGGACGTGGTTGAGGGCGGGGCTTAGGCCGGCTCGAGTGCCAAGCTGGGCTTGGGGCCGCTCGAGGGGTGCTAGGTTTTCGACCGCATGAAGATGTCCCTAACGGATTGGTATGGATGGGAAAATGGTTGACATGAGGATCCTTCGTGCACAAGTCGTGTGATCAATGCTTCCCTGCAGGGTTAATTAAGCGATTCGAATTGCCGCGCTCTCGGAGATGAGCACGCTTTGTTACATGTTACTACACGTAGTAATAACTTGAACTGAAGTTCGCCGTTGGGCTTGAGCTCGAAATGAATGTGGTTACTTGTTGTAATATGTTAATTGTCAACTACACATTAGAAGTAGGTGCAGTGACAACCGCTTTAACTGAGATCGTAAATTTGAGTAGTTAAGTAACTAAACAACAAATGATAAGCATTTCCGCAACAGTTTACCTTGAGCCTATTCCTTGCTACAACCAAATGCATATCCTTTTGGAAGTCGATCATATATGGACCCCGGGTAAGACTTGCAAGTACCTTCTGTACTCAGGCTTCTGCTTTTGTGGTTTTGCAGGTGAGGATCCAGCGGGGTGCGGGGCACCGAGTAGAGGCGTTCGACGCTTGTGCGCCGGAAGTGTTCAGGGCATGACACTTTCGGAGGAGTTTTACTTTTGTTGTATAGGATAGTCAAAGATACTTCTGTTGCTCGTTGATACTTTTGGGTGTGCAAACTGCTTTAATTTCCAGTTCGAAATTGTCTACCCCTTTTCGCTCGGTTGTTTTTGTTGGTTGTTTTTGTTGGGCTTCCGTGTGCCGTGTGTTGGTTTGCTTCCGCGTTTTTGCGCCTCTAGTAGTGAGGTTTGGGGCTCGATGCCCCTTTGTGCGAATTGATGATTGATATGGCAATGGGAACCGGTATGTGGGGATCCTGGGCGAGTTCGGATCGCATACCGGGGGAATACCGGGATGGTTGTCGAATTGTTTGGATGCTCTTGGAGTTGTCTCGATTGGGCTTGGGTATTAGCACCGAAATCACCTCCGGTGATTTGTTGCTAGGATCCAAATCCGATGGGAGCAACCGTTCATCCAACAACTCGAGGACGATCTGGGCGGCTCCTCTCAAAGGCGAAATTGATATCCAACATGTGAGCACAAATGATCAATTAGCCGATATATTTCCCAAGCCCCTTGACGAGAAAAGGTTCTGTGAATTGAGAAGTGGTCTAAATATTTTAGATTCTCGTAACGTGGCTTGATATGTGCTCACATATTGTTTGTTGAATGAAAAATGAATTTCAAAATCTTATTCATCTTTTTCTTTGAATTTATCCAATGTTTTTTGGCTCTTGATCCTCTGATCTTATCATTGCTGTGTGACCATAGTTTGTTTGCTTTATTGTTCGCTGGTCATATATCAAGTCGACATCATAGGGTCTCTTTCTCCCTCTCGCTCCGCCAATTTCCTTGGTTCGTCGTGCGAACTCCTTCATTCCTAACCGAGCTGGGTATCCCGGAGTATCCGGTATTTAATCCAGAGTCTCCGGATCACCCGGAGTATCCGGACTAATTGTCCGGACTCTCCGGGTTGGGCCGGAGTATCCAGACTAAATGTCCGGAGTCTCCGGGTTGGGGCGGACGGTTAAACCCCCCAATCCCGCGCCGTTGTAATTTCTTTCCTATTCCTCCATGCGCCTCTCCCTCTCCCAAGCTCCTCTCAAGGCTAGGGCGTGTTCTCACCCTCATCTTCATCTCCAAGGGACCTTGGACCCTTCCTCTTCCTCGGATTGGAGATCTAGGTAAGAATCGTGGTGCCCTAACCTTTTCCTTCTGGGATTGGATCCAACCTTTCGGTTCTTAGAGCCTCTCCCAGTGCTTCATCTCATCTAGGGTGCGGCTTGACTCGTCGTGGCCCTCAAGATCGGAGAATCTCGCTCTTCCCTCACCCGTGTGCTTCATTCTCAATCTCCTTGAGGTGAGTTCCATTTCATGCTCTATTTCCGCGAAATCTCTTGCTAGATTATGCCCTAATCCTCATTTGTACTTCCTAGAGGCAATCTAGATTCATTGTTTGTCTTTTTGCGGATTGAATCTCTCTTTTCTCACCCGCACCGTGTGCAAATCTGGCGCATCCGGAGTATCCGGACTTTTGGTCCGGAGTCTCCGGGTTGGTCCGGAGTATCCGGACAATTTGTTCGGAGTCTCCGGATGCAATCCGGAGTATCCGAACAATTTGTCCGGACTCTCCGGGTTAGGTGCCTTGGCCAGATGTTGTTTCTCGCTGTAATTCGAGTCGCCTCGCGGCTAATCTTTTTCTCTCACTTTGTCTGGTCAGATGGATCCTCTCTAGGGGACGTCAGGTGGTGGTGATCCTCCTCGGGACTCTCCTCCTCCGGATACACCCCCTGGCTCTCCGTCTGCTGCTCTGGCACCCAAGAGACAGAGACGCGCAGTGATGAAATGGCCTACTTCAAGAGGTCTGCCAAGGATTGGGCCTCCCTCAGGCTCGCGACCGCTGCCGCAGCCTCAGCCTCAGCCTCAGGGTTAGTCTTCGCCTCAGCCTCAGCCTCAGGGTCAGTCTCCTCCTCAGCCTCAGCCTGATCTAGATGAGCATCCAGCAGATACTCATGCTAGGCTGAGAGATCAGAAAAGGAGGGAGTTTTGTGACTCAGGTTACTTCATTGGTCCCTTGGCCAAAGCCAAGCCCGTCTGGAACTATCCCGGGTCTGTGAACCCGATGAGAGTGATCGACTACTGGACAGGCTTTGGCAAGGGCAAGGCCATTGTTGAGCACAGAAAGAAGGATCCGCTTGAGTTCCATCAGGACGAGTACGTGGACCGACGTTTCTGGAACAGATTCCAGTCTGACTACTATGAGACGGTCCTCTACCCGCTTGAGCATCCAGTGGTCAGAATGAAGACCATTGATTGGGACTACATGGCAGCTGCTGAGAGTCCTGTGTTTGAGGAGATTATTCAGATCTGTGAGCTGCATCAGATCAAGAATATCATGTCTTTCAAGTATGATTGGAACAATGAAGTGATCATGCAGTTCTATGCCACCCTCTACTTTGACAAGAACGAGGAAGCTATTTGGTGCATGACTGACAGAGTTTGGTATACGGCCAACAAGAAGAGGTTTGCTAGAGTGCTTGGCCTTCGATTCAATGACAGTCCGAAGCTTCATGCGAAGAAGGTCATGACTCCTGAGCAGATTGAGGCGTTGTATGACACTTCTCAGCGCTTCACAGTGGGGACCATCAAGGGTCTCAGGGATGTGCCTGCTGTTCTTTACAGGATGCTCAGGGTCACTCTTTGGCCCAAGGAGGGAGATACTTTTGCCATCAGTTCCTATGGAAGGAACCTGTTGTACCATCTTGTCGAGCGCACCCACTCTTTTGACATTGTCGACTTCATGTGGGAGACAAATGAGGCAGAACGTGCAGAGCAACATGAGCAGTTGCAGCTATGCTCCCTTTGTGATGGCTGTGATCACTCATGTCAGTGGGCTGAAGTTTGTAAGGGATGTGGAGCACTTGTCCTACAAGGTCCGACCTCCTTCTGCTCCCCTCGCTGCAGCACCCACTGGCCCTGCCACCAGAGCTCGCAGAGGTCGCCCCTCCAGTTCTACGTCTGCTCCTGTTGTGCCTCCTGCAGTTCCTTTAGGGCAGATTGAGATCCCAAGCAGCACGCTCCAGAAGATGTTGAAGCACATCTTCTGCCTGTGCCGTGATGTCTCCACTCAGCAGAAGGCGATGCGCAAGGAAATCAAGAAGAATGGCAAGGGCATTCGAGTCATCCGCCACCACCTTGGTGAGGCGCTCTCCGCCAGTGACTCCTCCGGATCCTCTGAGAAGAGTAGTGATGCTACTTCTGCTGATCAGCTTTTTGGCATCACCTCCTCTGCACCGCCTACTCCTGGAGATGACCCTGGCAGTGAGGGCTCGCAATACTCCGCGTCCGACGACGAAGGCGACGACGAGTGACTTCTCGTCTCCTCCTCCTTTTGGTGTCTTGATGCCAAAGGGGGAGTGATGTTCTTTTGTGTCGTGTCTCTCTTTTATCGTGTCCTGTGGTGGTGGACTCGTTTTCGTTTTTGTTATCTTTAGCTTGTCGTTTGTGAACTTGTTATGTGTTGCTTATTATTGTCATGAACTATGTTATCCATGTTATCCATGTTATGACATTGTGTTTATCTTATGCATGGTTTACATTCTATTATTTGTGGTGAAATTTCTCGGATGCAATGTTCTAGGGGGAGCTCTTGGATATTTCTCGTTAAATATGTGCATTTGATTCCACTCAATACTTCTAATGCACACATTTAGGGGGAGCTCCACCGTTTATTTGATATGCTAAGTCATTTTCACATTATATTCTATTTGCTTTTAATTGTGTTGTCATCAATTCACCAAAAAGGGGGAGATTGAAAGTGCATCTAGGCCCCTCATTTTATTTTGGTGATTAATGATGACACAATTAAAGAGATCTAATGTTTTAAATAAGAATAATGCAGATCTTGAGATCATATCAAGCTCAGAATGACTTTGGATGCTCCTACGCACTTTAAAATTCAAGAAAACGGCATCAAGACGAAGACTTGTAATTTCTTTTTTAATTTGAGTCTTAAAGATAGCCGTACTATTAAGAGGATGCGACGAAAAATCGTTTTTAGGATGTGCATGTGCTCAAGGTCAAACTTTGCATACAAACTAGCACTCAATCACTTGCATTTTCCAAAAACTGTATTTCAAACCGAGCCATATAACTCGGAGAGTCCGGACATTTAGTCCGGAGTATCCGGACTCAGTCCGGAGTATCCAGACAATTTGTCCGGAATCTCCGGGTTAACCCCTTCGGCCAAAATGCGAATTCCAGAGAGTCCAGAGTATCCGGACATTTTGTCCGGAGAGTCCGGACCATCCGGAGTGTCTGGGTTAATTTGTCCGGAGTCTCCGGACAGTTCAAAAAGGGGGAAAACAGCTAGTTTTCAAAAAGGTATTTAAAGCCACCACTCGCCTCCCAACGGCTAGGATCTCTATTGAGCTCATTCATAGCAGCATTCAAGCCATTCCTAACCTCTTCCAAGCATTCAATAGAGCTCATACTTCCCCCACCATTTGATTTGTTGTTTGATCTCTTTTGGTGTGGTTGGGAAGAAGAGAAGTGCTAGGTGCATTCAATTCTAGTCCTTGAGCACTAGTTCATCCTCCAAGCGAGTTCCCGTGGCGTCATTACTCTTGGAGGTTGAAGGTCTCCTAGACAGCTAGGAGTCACCGGGAGCGACCGACGCTTGTGGTGCGCCCCGGTCGTTTGTGAAGGCAAGTCTCGCTCCTTGCTCCTCGCTCCAATGGATGGATCCTCGAGGTGCAAGGGTGGGGAGGCTACCCTAGGGAAGCAAGGGGTGGAGGTGAGGTGGTGGAGAGGTGGAGAGGCAACGGGGCAATGGGGAGGGGGCGCACGGCCACAAGGGGGAGAGGGGGGTGTGCGGCTAGGGCACAAGGGAGGCCAAGGGGGCGCACAAAGCCAGGGTGGGGCGCACACAAGGGGCAGGGGGAGCCCCTTAAACCAGCCCAACAGGAATCCTAGTCCTAAATTGTAACACCCTACAAATCTAAACTGTCGTACAAGAAAATTTCGACAGCATCTCTCCTAAAATTAGGACAAAACGGAAGCGACAACAAGATTCATAATAACCATTATAAACAGGAATAACATAAAAGCATCAATACTAGAGATAACAAGTCTAAATCAACCAGAAAACAAACATAAACGTAAAACAGCTCCAAAGAGGACATCAACAGGTCTATGATTAATAAAATTTCAGCAAGCTAATGAATTATTAAATGCACTAGTCCATGTGATTCGTGATGACCCCGGAGGGTTGATTGTGCTACTAAGCCCACCCTTCAAGCTTACGACTCGCGAGAACTACCTGAAAACAACAAAATAACAAGGGGTGAGATTGGGTAATCTCAGCAAGCGGAACAACTTCTAACGAATAACACAGCCACAGTAAAACTAGCATACCAAATTCCTCATGTCCAATACCACATTATAGAGTCCACACAACCTCAGTAAAATGCATATGATTGTGCACATGCTTATGCCATGATCCTCCTCACCGTGCCCTTTCTCAGGAACACACGGTGTTGTACCGGTACGGTCGCGCACGCTGGCCTCGACAAACTTTCAATGCATGATTATGCAGTTAATGCTTCATGCATAAATACATTCATAACTTCCCACTCTGAATTCACATGCTTGCATACCATCAAATAACATGGATAGAATGCGAACATCATTGAGATAGAATATCTCCACAATTCATCTTGCAAACAACATCTTTCTTCATTCTTACTCATGATTCAAAAGCCAAACAACCACATCACAATGCAGGATAGGATATTGTAATCTCATAAACAAGTAGTTAAACCATGTAGGTGTGCTGCAATTAAGGTTTATATTGAAGACGAAACAAATAGCGAGTTATAGTTTAGCAAGACCGCTACTTCCACTTGCCTTTACCAACGTGGATGACGAACCTAGTTGCGTCCAGAAGGGGCACCACCTGTACAAGTATTATTTCAGTACATAGCGACATCACAAATGATCACACAACTCGAACACACGCTTCCTAATCCCCGTTCCCTTCTTAAGCGCCAAAAACCCCAATCTGTCCGGGTCAAACAGCATCACCCTCTCTTCACAATTTCGTATATTTTTTTATACAGATCATAAAAATACAAAAAAATTACAGTAGCTAGATATTGACGAGATCTACAACTTTCATGAAGATCACAAATTTCAATTCCACTGTTAAATATGCCTAAACAAACGTCCAACACAGTGGACAAAATCTGTTTCCAGATTCTGTCCGTCATCTTGCAACAGAGATAACTCTCAGACCCACGCCCCAAAAATTCTGAAAAAAATATAGAAGCTAGATCTCGACGTTATCTACAACTTTCTAGTTATAGGTTTTTGCAGAAAAAATCGTCTATGCCATGTAAAACGCGAAACAATCCGCGCTGCACAATCTCCCCTTCCAAAAACAGCACCACGTGAACATCTACCCTTCTCCCCTATCAAGATCCATCTAAATCACTCACCACCAGATCTAATACACTCCTAATCCCTAGGTAGAACAGGGGTAAAAGATTGGGAATTTTACCTTGAGTTCTCCCTTGAGAACCCACGAAAAACGCGCGACGATTCCCAAAACGGAAATCTGCTCGTCCTCCACGCCTCCACGGATCCTCTTCTCGCTTGCTCCTTCGCGTTTCGCGGTGGATCTTGAGCCACCACGCAAGGGGAGGAAGAGGAGGGGTGGTGTGGCTGCTAGGGGAGGAAGGGGGGTGCCCTAGGGCTTTTGGGGGGGTGACACCCCTTTTATATGGTGGGCCGGCCCACTAGGGGAAAAGAGAGAGAGGTGGGGAGGGGATTCGCAGCCCAGGCCCAGGTTTTCCTCGGCCCACTGTTTCTAGCCCGACAACTCCAAATTTAATATTAATACGCCGGATAAACTTCAATTATTTCATCCCCCGACAAATCCTTCATTCCTCTCCCGAAACAAAACCAGGAAAAGGAACCCTAGAATCGCTCTGACGCTCTAAGGCATCACATTCTCCCCTCCTTAAAAGGATTCGTCCCCGAATCTACTCCTCTTTGCTACGGAACCTTAAAAAAAAAGGAAGGCAAAATGGTAATCAACACTTTACCATTAGCATCCTCAAAGAGTGTAGGATACTTCTTCCGCATCTGGTCCTCAAGTTCCCAAGTTGCATCCCGCTCATACTAATTGGTCCACAAATCTTTCATTGGACACTAACACGAACTATTCCCCTATTAAATAAAGGACACCTATTAGGTAAATCTGGTATCGATCTGGAATCTCAACTCCCACTTCTCTCTTCAACCCGATCGCGAAACTCCGCATTCCAATCTCAACTCCTCTACCACAGTTCGTCGCATTACGGGCGGCCGAACCATGTGAGACACAACGCTCTAGGTAAGTCTCTACATCAACCCAAACACAAACTCCTATCTCCTACAAGTGATTGATCTTTTACAAAAAGAACCAATATCCACCCTTACCAACGACAGAGATAGCCTACTTTACAACCAGGGTCCGTAAATCCGCAGAAACAATAACAATCGAACACAATCACTACGGTTGACACAAACTCGCTCGAACCCAGCGACAAAAGTTCCAAAAAATTAATGTAATTACCTGCAACTTCCAAGTTGTCCACTACTAAATTAAGCAACCCCACCGAGGAACACATCAATGAAAACAATTCTCCAAAAAAAGTTTGAATTGAGTCATACACAACCTTCCTTTACTCTTCACTTTTAAACTACTTACGATCAGTGACCCACACTAGTTTTCCCTTGTAAGAAGGTTTCGCTTTCACATTCTTCCACCTAAGGACCAGGGCAAGGAGTACAATCCTTGAATAAACTCAACCATAACATAAACATTCATTTTCTTACCCCCAAGCTTGAACGTAAAAGAAATCTTAATTCTCACTAACACAACGAACAACAATCACCACCTTTAAACCAAAGGGCTGAAATTCACATACACGGGAACTCAACTTGGAAGAGGAACTCCATAGAACCAAAACCACCAAAAAAATTTTCTTCAGGGAGAAGCTCTATTCAAAAGAGAAACACCGCGAAAGTCTTCTGAAAATGCATTTCACTTTTACCAAAACAAATCATCTCACTTTTATCCAAGGCCGAGCCATTTAGAAAAAAGAAACCGATCAAGGAATTAAATGCTTCCACACAACCACCATCTCTTTTTCCTTAAAAAGGAACCAAACTCACTTCCCAACAGAAAAAATTGTTTCAACCACGAATATCATTCATGTCACAACCAGAAGAATCGTCTCTTAAACAAAAACTGTCAAACACCTCACACCACAACACAACTCTAGCCCAAAATAGAAATACAAATATTTCCAGATCATGAAGTTCCAAATCTTACATTGGATTAGCTACTTCTTTTGATCAACAATGCAACCGATAACTCGACCTTGAAAACTACGGACACAGTCAAAGCATACATCCTTGAGCATAAATGTCGCATTCATAACTTAAGCTAGTTTTCTTATCAAAGATGAATGAATGACGATATTTAATAGAATAACATTCCAAAATCTCCACAAATTACTTCAAGGTTAATCATTCTTTTATCCTTGTTTTAAGCCTCAAAATTAACCCACATTTGGCAGAATCATTCTAAGTTTAGGGAAACTCTGAAACACAGCACAAAGAATACTTTGACCGAAAGTATTCAACCCAAATATCAAACAAACAAAGCAATCCATATGAATTTTTAAACATAAGTTCAGCATAACTCCCGCCATCTATAGCATTCCACTACCCTTACCATTTAGATTTCAATATTCCCTATTTACTCATTGAGAAGGCCCATCAGGATTTAACAACAACTACACAACAAATTCTTACTCTTATTACCTTTTCCACAATTATAAATAAAGTTCACAGTGCTTATAAAAAAAACACATCCAACCAACACTACCTCATCAAGATCCCCACGGAGCAGCCTAACCTATATCATCATATTCTAAATTTGAAAGGCAGTGCTTCAACAAGTCTTTCAGCATGATGAACCTATAAATTCCATACCACATACGCGTCAACATCTCGACAATGGAAATTTATTCACCTAAAAGATGACTCAACAAGTAAATATTATCTCAACAAGGCACCAATCATAAATAGAAGTTTAAAACATACATTTATTAAGGACAAAATCACGCGTCATGCTAACTATCCCTGGTTCACTCCATCACAACATGTTACAATTTCCACCATTTTAACAAAGGTTTTCAACAATTAATCTAATCAGTTACCACCACTACTAAGTCATCAATATCAATAATTGGCATAATTGTAAAACAACAACATTGCTTTTAGTTACCCTATCCATAGGCTATGACAAACTGTCACTACACAACATACTCCAACTATGTAAAATAGATTGAATAATTTAAGCCATCCAAAGCTCTTATAACAACAACGCTAAATTAAATTTAAATTTTTTTTTAAAATTTTTTTTAGCTACCCTATACACGGGTTATAGCAAAATTGCCACTCCAAGACATACTCCAGCCTTTTTTTTTAAAGTGAACTGAATAGGTGAAATCATCACAAAGCTCTTACGACAATGGCAAAAACTTATGTCTTCCCAATTGATATCGATACTAGCATTATTGGAACATATTCGCATACTTAGAATCTACTAATATTTTGCAACGTCATAAATATCAACTCTAATCAATTTCCAAGTTAAAGTCACCAACAACACGATTAAATTAGAACATCTTTAAACAACCAAAGATGGTTTCTTTAACAATATCGGTAGTCCACCATTACAATTAAATTGTTCTACCGACCTTATATTAAAATGTCTCTAAATAACCCACTAATTTTCTATTACCTTCACAGTAGTTTACATCATCGTAATGTTCTAACTACGCATCAAGATTTAAAGCTTTAAACATTGTCCATGGTCAAGGACACATTAAAATAATGCAATAAATCCTAAGCATGCACATTAACACATTCAATCATTATCGCTATAGAGCAATCTACAATACTAGAAGTTTATTTAATCTCAAGCTAAAGATAACAATTACATTTTAATTGATTCAACTCACAAATTAACTTAGAAGTACATCATTCCATAAACCACATTGTTACATACTACGTAACACAGACATAAAATTTCTAAACACCGTCATGGGTCACCTACCCTTGACAAACAGGAGGCAATCCAAAACATTAAAAAAACAAACACAGTTCTAGATCAAGAACAAACACCGATAAAAAAAATTCTTCTTTTCAGGCAAGGAAGAAAAGCAAAATCCAAACATAAATGCAAGAGAGCTCGACCCTCAAATGTCCAATCATAGTAGCCAAAACTCTTCAAGAAATCCAAAACCTACACTTTCCACAAAGGAAGACAGATGCAAAAGGGAAGACCAAATGTCCAACTAAAATTTTCCGATAAAGATTCAAACTTAGCTCCATCCAGCTTGATCTGCAACAGGAGAAACTCCAACCCCCTTCTTTTTTTAAAAAAAAAATCGGGGAAACAACAACCATAGAAATTTCCTCCCAACGACAGTCCATCACAATAAATCAGGTGCCAAAGCAAAATTGTGACCAAAAGACGCGCAACGTAGAACTCTTCTTCTGTGTCTTCACTCAAAGGAGACAAAACCACAAACCACCAAAAGGACAAATCAGCGAGTGCTCAAAACTAAGCATTTTCCTCGGTTTTGAACCAACCACATACCCAGAAAACCAACCAAAACCGACCGTCAGCACGGTAAAGAACATCCGAAGGAATCCATCACCAACCTCTTCTATTTGACTCCAGTCACTACCCGATCTACGACAGACACGGATAAGTACTCTTTCCCTACAGGGGTATAATAGTTCTTCGGTGGTGACTCTACCCGGCCACACCGTCAAACCACAGCCTCACTACAAACAAAAGGTGACCGAAACCCTTCGGCACCACAACCACACTTTTATCACAAATGAAGCAACTCAATCAAATCTATCATAAATATAGCATTATACATCATCAAAAGTAGCATTCAACAACAAAGCTTAAATTCAACCTTTAAGCATAAGGCAACGATACCCATACCCTTTCCTCTTTGTGCATCCATGTGTGTCAAATTTTAAATTAGTGATTCCACTTACACAAGTTTTAATGTTGCTATCCTATGACAAAATTTTAGTTAAAACCTAGGCCATGTTTCTAAGTTATTCCACATCACATTTTAGTTGTATCCTATAGTATGACACTAAAAATAGACATTCCAAGGACCTACAAACCAGCTCGATACCAAGCTGTAACACCCTACAAATCTAAACTGTTGTACAAGAAAATTTAAAGATCTCTCCTAAAATTAGGACAAAAGCAGGCGACAACAAGATTCATAATAACCATTATAAACAGGAATAACATAAAAGCATCAATACTAGAGATAACAAGTCTAAATCAACCAGAAAACAAACATAAACGTAAAACAGCTCCAAAGAGGACATCAACAGGTCTATGATTAATAAAATTTCAGCAAGCTAATGAATTATTAAATGCACTAGTCCATGTGATTCGTGATGACCCGGAGGGTTGATTGTGCTACTAAGCCCACCCTTCAAGCTTACGACTCATGAGAACTACCCGAAAACAACAAAATAACAAGGGTGAGATTGGGTAATCTCAAGAAGCGGTTTTAACAACTTCTAACGAATAACACAGCCACAAGTAAAACTAGCATACCAAATTCCTCATGTCCAATACCACATTATAGAGTCCACACAACCTCAGTAAAATGCATATGATTGTGCACATGCTTATGTCATGATCCTCCTCACCGTGCCCTTTCTCGTGAACACACGGTGTTGTCTGCCGTCTGATCGCGCCTGGCCAGCCTCGACAAACTTTCCAATGCATGATTATGCAGTTAATGCTTCATGCATAAATACATTCATAACTTCCCACTCTGAATTCACATGCTTGCATACCATCAAATAACATGGATAGAATGCGAACATCATTGAGATAGAATATCTCCACAATTCATCTTGCAAACAACATCTTTCTTCATTCTTACTCATGATTCAAAAGCCAAACAACCACATCACAATGCAGGATAGGATATTGTAATCTCATAAACAAGTAGTTAAACCATGTAGGTGTGCTGCAATTAAGGTTTATATTGAAGACGAAACAAATAGCGAGTTATAGTTTAGCAAGACCGCTACTTCCACTTGCCTTTACCAACGTGGATGACGAACCTAGTTGCGTCCAGAAGGGGCACCACCTGTACAAGTATTATTTCAGTACATAGCGACATCACAAATGATCACACAACTCGAACACATGCTTCCTAATCCCCGTTCCCTTCTTAAGCGCCAAAAACCCCAATCTGTCCGGGTCAAACAGCATCACCCTCTCTTCACAATTTCGTATATTTTTTTATACAGATCATAAAAATACAAAAAAATTACAGTAGCTAGATATTGACGAGATATACAACTTTCATGAAGATCACAAATTTCAATTCCACTGTTAAATATGCCTAAACAAACGTCCAACACAGTGGACAAAATCTGTTTCCAGATTCTGTCCGTCATCTTGCAACAGAGATAACTCTCAGACCCACGCCCCAAAAATTCTGAAAAAAATATAGAAGCTAGATCTCGACGTTATCTACAACTTTATAGTTATAGGTTTTTGCAGAAAAAATCGTCTATGCCATGTAAAACGCGAAACAATCCGCGCTGCACAATCTCCCCTTCCAAAAACAGCACCACGTGAACATCTACCCTTCTCCCCCATCAAGATCCATCTAAATCACTCACCACCAGATCTAATACACTCCTAATCCCTAGGTAGAACAGGGGTAAAAGATTGGGAATTTTACCTTGAGTTCTCCCTTGAGAACCCACGAAAAACGCGCGACGATTCCCAAAACGGAAATCTGCTCGTCCTCCACGCCTCCACGGATCCTCTTCTCGCTTGCTCCTTCGCGTTTCACGGTGGATCTTGAGCCACCACGCAAGGGGAGGAAGAGGAGGGGTGGTGTGGCTTCTAGGGGAGGAAGGGGGGGTGCCCTAGGGCTTTTGGGGGGGGTGACACCCCTTTTATATGGTGGGCCGGCCCACTAGGGGAAAAGAGAGAGAGGTGGGGAGGGGATTCACAGCCCAGGCCCAGGTTTTCCTCGGCCCACTGTTTCTAGCCCGACAACTCCAAATTTAATATTAATACGCCGGATAAACTTCAATTATTTCATCCCCCGACAAAATCCTTCATTCCTCTCCCGAAACAAAACCAGGAAAAGGAACCCTAGAATCGCTCTGACGCTCTAAGGCATCACATAAATGGACTCATACACCATCCCACCAAAGCCCCCAACCCTTTCCGCTAGGCCCAAAACTCCCCGGAAAGGCCCAAACTCCCAGAATCGGCCCGGAAACGCTAATAACCTCCATACCCTATGGTTTTAACATCTCATAATGTTTTTGACCTCATTATGCACATTAAATAAGGTTACGACACTCCGTGGTGTCACATTCTTCCCCCCTTCAACTGGATTCGACCTCGAATCTAAACCCAGCAAAACCGAAGATAGCTAGGTTTCACATCACATACCTGAGGCGAAAAGCTCGGGATACTTATCGCGCATGCGAGACTCCAGCTCCCAAGTCGCTTCTCTCTCGGTTTGATGTGACCACAAGACTTTGACAAACTTGAGCGTCCTATTCTTCATCACTCGTTCCGAAGTCCCCAGAATTTCCACAGGACGTGACTCGAAGGTGAGGTCCTGCTCAAGCACTAATGGTTCTAACAGAACCACCAACTCCGAATCATGCAAGTATTTCCTCAACATCGAGACGTGGAACACATTGTGCACACCTTGCGTTGACTCTGGTAGCTCCAGACGATAAGCCAGCTTACCAACTCGGGCGATGATAGGAAATGGCCCAACATACCTTGGACTGAGTTTTCCTTTGGTGCGAAATCGAACCACACCCTTGGTGGGAGATACTCGCAAGAGTACGCTATCACCCACCTCAAACTCCAAATCTCGCCTCCTAACATCAACATAGCTTTTCTGTCTGCTCTGCGCTGCAAGAAGGTTCTATCGTACCTCTGCCACGTGATCGACAGTCTGCTGAACCCAATCCGGTCCAAGAACTGCTCTCTCACCCACAGCATCCCAACAAAGTGGCGATCTGCACTTCTGGCCATACAGTACCTCATAAGGAGCAGCCCGGATGCTGGAATGATAGCTGTTGTTATAAGCAAACTCTGCCAGAGGCAAATGATCTTCCCAGCTACCTTTCCAAGCCATCACACAGGCCCTGAGCATGTCCTCCAAAGTCTGAATGGTACGCTCCGATTGCCCATCTGTCTGAGGGTGGAAAGCGGTACTAAGGCGAAGCTGTGTACCCAAAGCACTCTGCAAGCTCTCCCAAAACTTGGAGACAAACTTCGCATCCTGATCAGAAATAATGGTCTTGGGTACACCATCAGTCTCACAATCTCCCGCACATAGATGGGAGCCAAATCGCTCGCTGAATTGGTAGTGCGGATAGGAATGAAATGTGCGGACTTGCTGAGACGATCCACCACAACCCAGACAGCATCCTTCCCTCGTGGAGTACGAGGTAGGCCAACCACGAAATCCATGGAGATGTCATCCCAAGGCCACACAGGAATCTCCAATGGCTGCAACAGACCAGCAGGACGCTTGTGTTCGGCCTTGATCTTCTGACAAATCCCACAAGATGCCACATACTTGGCTATATCCACTCTCATCCTTTTCCACCAGAAATTCTTTTTTAAGTCCCTGTACATCTTGGTCTCCCCAGGATGGACCGTGTACGGGGTGCGATGAGCCTCTTTCAGAATATCCTCTTTCACTTGGGATTTCTGAGGTACGCACAGACGACCCTGAAACCTCAAAGCTCTCGCATCATCAATAGTAAAGTCCCCAGATTTGCCATCCTCAAGGCGCTTCCTCACCTGCTGGAGCAACCGATCATGCTGTTGTGCCTCCCGCACACGCTCGGGAATCGCTGACTCAAGAATCAATTGAGTTTCAGCTTGCACGGTCCCCGCAAAGCAGTAGGAGACTCCCAATCGCTCAAAATCAGCAACAAGATAATCAACGACAGGGGGCATTGTCTTGCGACTGAGAGCGTCAGCCACCACATTGGACTTCCCCGGATGATACTGGATAGTGAGGTCATAATCCTTTATCAATTCTAGCCACCTCCTCTGCCTCAAGTTCAAATCTTTCTGAGTAAAGATGTACTTGAGGCTCTTGTGATCAGTGAAGATATCACAAGACTCGCCATACAGGTAATGCCTCCATATTGTAACACCCTACAAATCTAAACTGTCGTACAAGAAAATTTCGACAGCATCTCTCCTAAAATTAGGACAAAACGGAAGCGACAACAAGATTCATAATAACCATTATAAACAGGAATAACATAAAAGCATCAATACTAGAGATAACAAGTCTAAATCAACCAGAAAACAAACATAAACGTAAAACAGCTCCAAAGAGGACATCAACAGGTCTATGATTAATAAAATTTCAGCAAGCTAATGAATTATTAAATGCACTAGTCCATGTGATTCGTGATTACCCCGGAGGGTTGATTGTTCTACTAAGCCCACCCTTCAACCTAACGACTCGCGAGAACTACCTTAAAACAAAAAAATAACAAGGGGTGAGATTGGGTAATCTCAGCAAGCGGAACAACTTCTAACGAATAACACAGCCACAGTAAAACTAGCATACCAAATTCCTCATGTCCAATACCACATTATAGAGTCCACACAACCTCAGTAAAATGCATATGATTGTGCACATGCTTATGCCATGATCCTCCTCACCGTGCTCTTTCTCGTGAACACACGGTGTTGTACTCGCCGACAAACTTCCAATGCATGATTATGCAATTAATGCTTCATGCATAAATACATTCATAACTTCCCACTCTGAATTCACATGCTTGCATACCATCAAATAACATGGATAGAATGCGAACATCATTGAAATAGAATATCTCCACAATTCATCTTGAAAACAACATCTTTCTTCATTCTTACTCATGATTCAAAAGCCAAACAACCACATCACAATGCAGGATAGGATATTGTAATCTCATAAACAAGTAGTTAAACCATGTAGGTGTGCTGCAATTAAGGTTTATATTGAAGATGAAACAAATAGCGAGTTATAGTTTAGCAAGACCGCTACTTCCACTTGCCTTTACCAACGTGGATGACGAACCTAGTTGCGTCCAGAAGGGGCACCACCTGTACAAGTATTATTTCAGTACATAGCGACATCACAAATGATCACACCACTCGAACACACGCTTCCTAATCCCCGTTCCCTTCTTAAGCGCCAAAACCCCAATCTGTCCGGGTCAAACAGCATCACCCTCTCTTCACAATTTCGTATCTTTTTTTATACAGATCATAAAAATACAAAAAAATTACAGTAGCTAGATATTGACGAGATATACAACTTTCATGAAGATCACAAATTTCAATTCCACTGTTAAATATGGCTAAACAAACGTCCAACACAGTGGACAAAATCTGTTTCCAGATTCTGTCCGTCATCTTGCAACAGCTATAACTCTCAGACCCACTACCCAAAATTTCTGAAAAAATTACAGAAGCTAGATCTCGACGTTATCTACAACTTTCTAGTTATAGGTTTTTGCAGGAAAAATCGTCTATGCCACGTAAAACGCGAAACAATCAGCGCTGCACAATCTCCCCTTCCAAAAACAGCACCACGTGAACATCTACCCTTCTCCCCCATCAAGATCCATCTAAATCACTCACCACCAGATCTAATACACTCCTAATCCCTAGGTAGAATAGGGGTAAAATATTGGGAATTTTACCTTGAGTTCTCCCTTGAGAACCCACGAAAAACGCGCGACGATTCCCGAAACGGAAATCTGCTCGTCCTCCACGCCTCCACGGATGCTCTTGTCGCTTGCTCCTTCGCGTTTCGCGGTGGATCTTGAGCCACCACGCAAGGGGAGGAAGAGGAGGTGGTGTGGCTGCTAGGGAGGAAGGGGGCGCCCTAGGGCTTTTGGGGGTGACACCCTTTATATGGTGGGTAGGCCCACTAGGGGAAAAGAGAGAGAGGTGGGGAGGATTCGCAGCCAGGCCCAGTTTTCCTCGGCCTTGTTTCTAGCCCGACAACTCCAAATTTAATATTAATACGCGGATAAACTTCAATTATTTCATCCCCGACAAATCCTTCATTCCTCTCTGAAACAATACCGGGAAAAGGAACCTAGAATCGCCTCGACGCTCTAAGGCATCACATTCTCCCCTCCTTAAAAGGATTAGTCCCGAATCTACTCTCCTCTTGCTACGGAACCTTAAAAAAAAGGAAGGCAAAATGGTAATCAACACTTTACCTTCAGCATCCTCAAAGAGTGTAGGATACTTCTTCCGCATCCGTCCTCAAGTTCCCAAGTTGCATCCCGCTCGAGACTAATTGGTCCACAAATCTTTCATTGGACACTAACACGAACTATTCCCCTATTAAATAAAGGACACCTATTAGGTGAATCTGCATCGATCTGGAATCTCAACTCCCACTTCTCTCTTCAACCCGATCGCGAAACTCCGCATTCCAATCTCAACTCCTCTACCACGGTTCGTCAGATTACGACGCGAACCATGTGAGACACAACGCTCTAGGTAAGTCTCTAAATCAACCCAAACACAAACTCCTATCTCCTACAAGTGATTGATCTTTTACAAAAGAACCAATATCCACCCTTACCAACGACAGAGATAGCCTACTTTACAACCAGGGTCCAGTAAATCCATGAGAAACAATAACAACCGAACACAATCACTACGGTTGACACAAACTCGCTTCGAACCAGCGACAAAAGTTCCAAAAAATTAATGTAATTACCTGCAACTTCCAAGTTGTCCACTACTAAATTAAGCAACCCACCGAGGAACACATCAATGAAAACAATTCTCCAAAAAGGTTTGAATTGAGTCATACACAACCTTCCTTTACTCTTCACTTTTAAACTACTTACGATCAAGCGACTCCACACTAGTTTTCCCTTGTAAGAAGGTTTCGCCTTCACATTCTTCCACCCAAGGACCAGGCAAGGAGTACAATCCTTGAATAAACTCAACCATAACAAAAACATTCATTTTCTTACCCCAAGCTTGAACGTAAAAGAAATCTTAATTCTCACTAACACAACGAACGACAATCACCACCTTTAAACCAAAGGGCTGAAATTCACATACACGGGAACTCAACTTGGAAGAGGAACTCCATAGAACCAAAACCACCAAAAAAATTTTCTTCGGGGAGAAGCTCTATTCAAAAGAGAAACACCGCGAAAGTCTTCTGCAAATGCATTTCACTTTTACCAAAACAAATCATCTCACTTTATCCAAGGCCGAGCCATTCAGAAGAAAGAAACCGATCAAGGAATTAAATGCTTCCACACAACCACCATCTCTTTTCCCTTAAAAGGAACCAAACTCACTTCCCAACAGAAAAATTGTTTCAACCACGAATATCATTCATGTCACAACGAAAGAATCGTCTCTTAAACAAAAACTGTCAAACACCTCACACCACAACACAACTCTAGCCCAAAATAGAAATACAAATATTTCCAGATCATGAAGTTCCAAATCTTACATTGGATTAGCTACTTCTTTTGATCAACAATGCAACCGATAACTCGACCTTGAAAACTACGGACACAGTCAAAGCATACATCCTTGAGCATAAATGTCGCATTCATAACTTAAGCTAGCTAGTTTTCTTATCAAAGATGAATGAATGACAATATTTAATAGAATAACATTCCAAAATCTCCACAAATTACTTCAAGGTTAATCATTCTTTTATCCTTGTTTTAAGCCTCAAATTAACCCACATTTGGCGTAATCATTCTAAGTTTAGGAAACTCAACACAGACAAAGAATACTTTGACCGAAAGTATTCAACCCAAATATCAAACAAACAAACCAATCCATATGAATTTTTTAAACATAAGTTCAAAGATAACTCCCGCCATCTATAGCATTCCACTACCCTTACCATTTAGATTTCAATATTCCCGATTTATTCATTGAGAAGGCCCATCAGGATTTAACAACAACTACACAACAAATTCTTACTCTTATTACCTTTTCCACAATTATAAATAAAGTTCACAAGGCTTATAAAAACACATCCAACCAACACTACCTCATCAAGATCCCCACTGAGCAGCCTAACCTATATCATCATATTCTAAATTTGAAAGGCGTTGCTTCAACAAGTCTTTCAAAGATGATGAACCTATAAATTCCATACCACATACGCGTCAACATCTCGACAATGGAAATTTATTCACCTAAAAGATGACTCAACAAGTAAATATTATCTCAACAAGGCACCAATCATAAATAGAAGTTTAAAACATACATTTATTAAGGACAAAATCACGCGTCATGCTAACTATCCCTGGTTCACTCCATCACAACATGTTACAATTTCCACCATTTTAACAAAGGTTTTCAACAATTAATCCAATCGATTACCACCACTACTAAGTCATCAATATCAATAATTGGCATAATTGTAAAACAATAACATTGCTTTTAGTTACCCTATCCATAGGCTATGACAAATCATCACTACACAACATACTCCAACTATGTAAAATAGATTGAATAATGTAAGCCATCCAAAGCTCTTATAACAACAACGCTAAATTAAATTTAATTTTTTTAGCTACCCTACACACAAAGTTATAGCAAAATTGCCACTCCAAGACATACTCCAGCCTTTTTTTTAAAGTGAACTGAATAGGTGAAATCATCACAAAGCTCTTACGGAATGGCAAAACTTATGTCTTCCCAATTGATATCGATACTAGCATTATTGGAACGCAATCGCATACTTCCGAATCTACTAATAGTTTGCAACGTCATAAATATCAACTCTAATCAATTTCCAAGTTAAAGTCACTAGCCAACACGATTAAATTAGAACATCTTTAAACAACCAAAGATGGTTTCTTTAACAATATCGGTAGTCCACCATTACAATTAAATTGTTCTACCGACCTTATATTAAAATGTCTCTAAATAACCCACTAATTTTCTATTACCTTCACAGAGTTTACATCATCGTAATGTTCTAACTACGCATCAAGATTTAAAGCTTTAAACATTGTCCATGGTCAAGGGCACATTAAAATAATGCAATAAATCCTAAGCATGCACATTAACACATTCAATCATTATCGCTTATAGAGCAATCTACAATACTAGAAGTTTATTTAATCTCAAGCTAAAGATAACAATTACATTTTCATTGATTCAACTCACAAATTAACTTAGAAGTACATCATTCCATAAACCACATTGTTACATACTACGTAATACGTATATAAAATTTCTAAACACCGTCATGGGTCACCTACCCTTGACAAACAGAGGCAATCCAAAACATTAAAAACAAACACAGTTCTAGATCAAGAACAAACACCGATAAAAATTCTTCTTTTCGTGCAAGGAAGAAAAGCAAAATCCAAACATAAATGCAAGAGAGCTCGACCCTCAAATGTCCAATCATAGTAGCCAAAACTCTTCAAGAAATCCAAAACCTACACTTTCCACAAAGGAAGACGGATGCAAAAGGGAAGACCAAATGTCCAACTAAAATTTTCCGATAAAGATTCAAACTTAGCTCCATCCAGCTTGATCTGCAACAGGAGAAACTCCAACCCCCTTCTTTTTTAAAAAAAAATCGGGGAAACAACAACCACAGAAATTTCCTTCCAACGATCCATAACAATAAATCAAAGTGCCAAAGCAAAATTGTGACCAAAAGACGCAAGAACGTAGAACTCTTCTTCTGTGTCTTCACTCAAAGGAGACAAAACCACAAACCGCCAAAAGGACAAATCGAGTGCTCAAAACTAAGCATTTTCCTCGGTTTCAACCAACCACATACCCAGAAAACCAACCAAAACCGACCGTCAAAGACAAGAAAGAACATCCGAAGGAATCTATCACCAACCTCTTCTATTTGACTCCGGTCACTACCCGATCTACGCAGACACGGATAAGTACTCTTTCCCTACAGGGTATAATAGTTCTTCGGTGGTGACTCTACCCGCCACACCATCAAACCACAGCCTCACTACAAACAAAAGGTGACCGAAACCCTTCGGCACCACAACCACATTTTATCACAAATGAAGCAACTCAATCAAATCTATCATAAATATAGCATTATACATCATCAAAAGTAGCATTCAACAACAAAGCTTAAATTCAACCTTTAAGCATAAGGCAACGATACCCATACCCTTTCCTCTTGTGCATCCATGTATGTCAAATTTTAAATTAGTGATTCCACTTACACAAGTTTTAATGTTGCTATCCTATGACAAAATTTTAGTTAAAACCTAGGCCATGTTTCTAAGTTATTCCACATCACATTTTAGTTGTATCCTATAGTATGACACTAAAAATAGACATTCCAAGGACCTACAACCTCGCTCTGATACCAACTGTAACACCCTACAAATCTAAAGCGTCACAAGAAAATTTAAAGATCTCTCCTAAAATTAGGACAAAGCAGGCGACAACAAGATTCATAATAACCATTATAAACAGGAATAACATAAAAGCATCAATACTAGAGATAACAAGTCTAAATCAACCGAAAACAAACATAAACGTAAAACAGCTCCAAAGAGGACATCAACAGGTCTATGATTAATAAAATTTCAGCAAGCTAATGAATTATTAAATGCACTAGTCCATGTGATTCGTGATGACCCCGGAGGGTTGATTGTGCTACTAAGCCCACCCTTCAAGCTTACGACTCGCGAGAACTACCTGAAAACAAAAAATAACAAGGGGTGAGATTGGGTAATCTCGAAGCGGAACAACTTCTAACGAATAACACAGCCACAACTAGCATACCAAATTCCTCATGTCCAATACCACATTATAGAGTCCACACAACCTCAGTAAAATGCATATGATTGTGCACATGCTTATGCCATGATCCTCCTCACCGTGCCCTTTCTCAGAACACACGGTGTTGTATTTGACGGCGCCGCACGCTGGCGTCGACAAACTTCCAATGCATGATTATGCAATTAATGCTTCATGCATAAATACATTCATAACTTCCCACTCTGAATTCACATGCTTGCATACCATCAAATAACATGGATAGAATGCGAACATCATTGAAATAGAATATCTCCACAATTCATCTTGAAAACAACATCTTTCTTCATTCTTACTCATGATTCAAAAGCCAAACAACCACATCACAATGCAGGATAGGATATTGTAATCTCATAAACAAGTAGTTAAACCATGTAGGTGTGCTGCAATTAAGGTTTATATTGAAGATGAAACAAATAGCGAGTTATAGTTTAGCAAGACCGCTACTTCCACTTGCCTTTACCAACGTGGATGACGAACCTAGTTGCGTCCAGAAGGGGCACCACCTGTACAAGTATTATTTCAGTACATAGCGACATCACAAATGATCACACCACTCGAACACACGCTTCCTAATCCCCGTTCCCTTCTTAAGCGCCAAAAACCCCAATCTGTCCGGGTCAAACAGCATCACCCTCTCTTCACAATTTCGTATCTTTTTTTATACAGATCATAAAAATACAAAAAAATTACAGTAGCTAGATATTGACGAGATATACAACTTTCATGAAGATCACAAATTTCAATTCCACTGTTAAATATGGCTAAACAAACGTCCAACACAGTGGACAAAATCTGTTTCCAGATTCTGTCCGTCATCTTGCAACAGCTATAACTCTCAGACCCACTCCCCAAAATTTCTGAAAAAATTACAGAAGCTAGATCTCGACGTTATCTACAACTTTCTAGTTATAGGTTTTTGCAGGAAAAATCGTCTATGCCACGTAAAACGCGAAACAATCAGCGCTGCACAATCTCCCCTTCCAAAAACAGCACCACGTGAACATCTACCCTTCTCCCCCATCAAGATCCATCTAAATCACTCACCACCAGATCTAATACACTCCTAATCCCTAGGTAGAATAGGGGTAAAATATTGGGAATTTTACCTTGAGTTCTCCCTTGAGAACCCACGAAAAACGCGCGACGATTCCCGAAACGGAAATCTGCTCGTCCTCCACGCCTCCACGGATGCTCTTGTCGCTTGCTCCTTCGCGTTTCGCGGTGGATCTTGAGCCACCACGCATGGGGTGGATGTGGTGGGGTGGTGTGGCTGCTTGGGGTGGATGGGGGGCGCCCTTGGGCTTTTGGGGGGTGACACCCCTTTTATATGGTGGGCCGGCCCACTAGGGGAAAAGAGAGAGAGGTGGGGAGGGGATTCGCAGCCCAGGCCCAGGTTTTCCTCGGCCCACTGTTTCTAGCCCGACAACTCCAAATTTAATATTAATACGCCGAATAAACTTCAATTATTTCATCCCCCGACAAATCCTTCATTCCTCTACCGAAACAATACCAGGAAAAGGAACCCTAGAATCGCTCTGACGCTCTAAGGCATCACACATATCTTCAATGCAAACACCACAGCGGCTAGCTCAAGATCATGCGTGGGATAGTTCTGCTCATGTTTTTTTAACTGCCTCGATGCATAAGCAATCACCTTGCCGTCTTGCATGAGCACACAACCAAGTCCCAAACGAGAAGCATCTGAATAAACAGTGAAGCGCTTCCCAGGCTCGGGAAGGGTAAGAACAGGAGCAGTCACTAACTTCTCCTTCAAAGTGCAAAAACTGTGCTCACATTCTGCAGTCCACTGGAATTTCATCCCCTTCTGAGTCAGCTGCGAAAGTAGCTTGGCAATGATAGAGAAATCCTGCACAAAACGCTGATAGTAGCCAGCTAACCCAAGGAAACTACGCACCTCTTTGACATTGGAAGGCCTCTTCCAATCCAAAACTGCTGAGACTTTGCTAGGATCTACGGATATGCCCTCTGGATTGATGATGTGGCAAAGAAAACCCACTTCTAAAATCCAGAATTCGCACTTTTTCAGCTTAGCAAAGAACTGATTCTCCCTCAAGGTACTCAGCACAAGCCTCAAATGCCGCTCATGATCCTCTTCTGAATTAGAGTAAACCAGAATGTCATCGATGAACACTACCACAAACTCATCAAGGTACTTGTGTAGCATGCTGTTCATTGCCTCCATAAAGACAGCAGGAGCATTAGTTAGTCCAAAAGACATAACTTTAAATTCATAATGCCCATACCTAGTGGAGAAAGTAGTCTTCTCAATGTCCTGCTCCCTCACACGGATCTAATTATACCCCGACTGAAGATCATTCTTGGAGAACACCTTTGCTCCCTTTAGTTGGTCAAACAGATCCTCAATGCGAGGCAAAGGATACTTGTTCTTGACTGTCACTTGATTAAGAGCACGATAATCAATGCACATACGCCAACTTCCATCCTTCTTCGAGACGAAGAGGATGGGTGCTCCCCATGGCGAAACGCTACGCCGAATAAAGCCCTTGGACAACAGATCCTCCAACTGCTTCTTCAACTCGTCTTGAAAAGGATGAGCCAAGCGGTATGGAGAGATAGAAATAGGTCGAGTGCCCGGAACAAGATCAATACGAAACTCCACATTTCTCACGGGAGGTAGACCAGGCAACTCATCAGGGAACACATCAACAAACTCCTTCACTACAGGAATCTCCTCAATGGAAACTGAAGAAGATGGCTTCTCAGACAAGGTCATGAGGAAACCCAACTGCCTCAAATGGCGACCAGAAAATAGACTAGCCAAAGCAAAGACGGAGCTGGAAGGTAAACCACCCTGAAAGGTCAACTCTACCCCTGACGGGGCCTGCAAGGTAACCGTCCGCAAAAAGCAACAGATCTTGGCACGGTACTGATGCACCAGTCCATGCCCAAAATGACATCAAAAGGAGCCAGCTGAATCACCATAAGATTGGCAAAGAAAACCTCATCATCAATGGCAATGGTGCAACCGGGGCAAACCAAAGAACTAGCAATCAAACCCCCAGGAGAACTGACTAACACGGACTCAGAAATCCACTGAACTCCCAACTTAGCCCTACTAGCAAACTCAGACGACACAAAGGAATAGGATGCTCCGGAATCAAACAGAACAAAGGCATCAATGGAATCCACGAGCAGAGTACCTAAAACCACCTCTGGATGCTCGGCTGACTCGGCGGTCGGCAAGGCGTACACTCCTGGTGGCGCTGGGACAGTAGGAGCCCCGACTCCCGGCTAATGCCCCAACAAGGCTGGGGGCGGAGGAGGCAATTGAGGAGGAGCAGACGGCTGCGGGCACCAGTAAGCTGCTGGTGGCGCCCACGCAAAGGGCGGCTGAGGAGCTGGAGCTGCCATCATGTGCACCGATCCTCTGGAAGATGCCGCTGGAGTGGGAGGAGAAGGCACTGTCTCCCACTTGATGATGCTACCGGGATTCATCCGGCAGACTCGTCCCATGTGGCCAGGCTTGCCACAGTGGTTGCAACTTCCAGTCCAACCACACTCCGAAGCACGGTGCTCGCCACCGCACTTGAAACACATCATGCCCTGCCCAGGCACAGGACGAACAACCGCTCGCGAGGAAGACGACTGAGGCGGCCTCAACTTAGCCCCTGAGGAGGAGCCCTGTCCTCCCTTGAACTTCTTGAAGGTGGGTCGCTGAGAAGACCCACCTCCTCCACCAAAGGTCCTCTTCTGGCCCCGCTTTGTGTAGGAACCCCTGAACCACCCGGGTTCTGCCTATCCCGGGAGAGCTCCAACTCGAGCTCCATGCCCTTCGCCTGCTCCACCACGGAGCAGAAGTCACAAGGGACGGTCACTCCCATGACAACTCTGAACTCCTGGTTGAGGCCTCTACGGAACCTCCTCGCCTTCTCCATGTCGTCGGCTGCCACCGCTGGCACGAAGCGCACCACGCTGTTGAACTCCGCCTCATACTCTGCCACCGAACTCTTTCCCTGGGAAAGAGTCGTCAGAGTATGCTCCATCCGCTCAAGGAAAGACTCTGGGTAGAACTTGGCTCGGAAACGAGCCACAAAGTCCTCCCAGGTGACCGGACCAAGATCGGGGGCTCTAGCAGCCAGAACCCCCTCCCAGCAGATATCAGCTTGACCCTTCAGCTAAAAAGCCACAAAGTGAGCCCTCTGAACCGAGGTCAACTCTAGGACCTCAAACTGCCTCTCCATGTACCGCAGCCAATCTGCGGACTGGATCGGCGTGCCCGCTCCATCAAAAGTGTCAAGACGGAGGGACATCAACTCCCGGAGACTCATCCTCGGCTCCGGCACAGCAGGGGCAGCAACTGGGGCCACTGCAGGGGGAGGCACAACAGTAGGGGCTGTCCGCAACTGCTAGCGCAGCTCCTGAATCTCCCTCTGCAGAGCCTGGACTAAATCCGCATTGGCGGCGGGTACCTCAACCCCTGACTGTGCCGCCGGGAGCTCCTCCTGCGCTTGCCCATGAGCGTTGAGCGAAGCGCTACCCTCAGCTACAGACTCAGCAACTCCCTGGGAACCTCGCCCCTGGCCTCCACGGCCACGGCGACAACGGCCTCTACCCCTCGGCATGGTTGCTACAAACAGACAACCATCCATTCACATAAATATAAGCACAACACCATATAATCAAGTACAATGATCAAACATCATCATAAGCATAGTCTTCATCAAATAATTAAGCGCAATGCAATGATATACCAAAACCCCATCCTACTGTGCAACCAAGTGTGTCAAATTTTAGATTAGTTATACCACTTTTGCAAGTTTTAATGTTGCTATCCTATAACAAAATTTTAGTTAAGACCTAAGCCATGTTTCTAAGTTATTCCACATCAAATTTTAGTTGTACCCTATAGCATGACACTAAAAATACACATTCCAAGGACCTACAGCCCGCTCTGATACCAACTATAACACCCCGGCATCTAATATGCCTGAATGCTACCAAACATAAGCTAAACAACATCTAAATATCATGAATTAAGGTAAATTACAGCAAAGGAGTAAATGCTAAAACCTGAGATTTCGGCAGCATCTCCTTTGTTTTAACATGATTTGAAGGAGCAACAACAGTATAGCAATATATGGAATATGAGAGACAACTAAAAACAGCAATAATTAACGACTTACCAATAATATAAGTCTAGTTTCAAAGATTTAATGTCTCCAAGAGCCAAACGAACAATAAGGCTCTATTTAGCAAAGCTAAACCTTAAAGCAATAATCACCACACGCAATTTATTATCAAAAACTAATTGAATGACTTGTGGAATCAATTGAGTGAAGCTACGTGTGGAAGTGTGCCTATTTCCCTTCCCTGCATGCCTGTCTCATGGTACCTAAAACAACAAGAAAACACAAGCGTGAGTTCGAAACTCAGCAAGCATATTGTAATGGTACAACAAGAACAATCACATGGCATTAATAACTCACATCATGCAAACCATCTCATTCTTGATCACATATTATTATCATCATCATTATGTATGCAATGCAATGCTATGCTCATGTCTCCTTGGAAACTCATACCGGTATGGTTGAGTACACACCCGTCGGTGTGCACCCTCTCCCCCCTTCCATCCCGAAGATGGAGGGTGCCTACTCCTCGCTTCCGTTCACCGCGGTGAATGGAATCACGATGTAGGACTTACTTATTGGCTCTCCGGAATAGTCATAACTTTCTCACCGACCTTCCCCGGACTAGTTATGACTTTCTCACCGCCCGGGCCATGTATGCAATTATGCCAACATCATATCTAACTTGTACATTAACACATGGCATCATAACATAATAAACATGCTCATCATATCATTGGCAATCCTTAAAGCATGGCAAGTGATCATATCATATAGTCAATTTCATCTATTCTCAACAAGTAACCTACAAATCGCTATCCATTACAATACACTTGCCTCAACCACGGGCAACGGATTGGCGGGAAGTAGAAGGCACTCCCAGGGTCGCACCACCTGCACATAGGTACCACACACTCACAATCATGTCCACAAAATAGTACGTAAACCCTCGTCTACCCCGACATTGCCAACTACTCGCAAAACCCAAAAACAGAGGTTCTGTCCCGTCGGGACAGCAGCCTTCCAAAAGGCATAACTTGGGTTCTGGTACTCCGAATCAATTAAACGAGTACATCCTCGCGTAGCTTAGGAAATTTCCCAACTTTTTCTAAGTATAAGGAAAAACTTATTCAGACTCTAAAGTGGTTTAATCTACAGAATACCGTGATCTGTTCCAATCGCGTCACAGATTTTAACACGCTCGGTAAAACAGCAATAACTTTGAAACGGCTGATCGGAATTAAACGTTCTTTATACCCACTGAAAGATATTGAAATTATCTACAACTTCTTCAGCAGGCGGATGACCAAATTCGGAATCTAAATTGGCGAAAAACTAAACCCTAGGTCGACTGCTCATGCTGTCCAAAACAGAGAACGTGGCAACATCTAGATCTAATCCAATGTACTCAATTCCAGCACCACCAATTGATCTAAAAACTTGATAAACACCCTTATAACAGTACCTAGACCAACCCCAAGGATTCCCATGGCCATACCTTCGCACGACGCACGAAAACTGAATGGATCTCCTCCCGGTTCGCTCCTCGCTCCAATGGATGGATCCTCGAGGTGCAAGGGTGGGGAGGCAACCCTAGGGAAGCAAGGGGTGGAGGAGAGGTGGTGGAGAGGTGGAGAGGCAAGGGGGCAATGGGGAGGGGGCGCACGGCCACAAGGGGGAGAGGGGGGGTGTGCGGCTAGGGCACAAGGGAGGCCAAGGGGGCGCACACAAGGGGCAGGGGGAGCCCCTTAAACCAGCCCAAAAGGAATCCTAGTCCTAAATGGACTCATACACCATCCCACCAAAGCCCCAACCCTTTCCGCTAGGCCCAAAACTCCCCGGAAAGGCCCAAACTCCCGGAATCGGCCCGGAAACGCTAATGACCTCCATACCCTATGGTTTTAACCTTTAATACCATATTTCATAATGTTTTTGACCTCATTATGAACATTAAATAAGGTTACGACACTCCATGGTGTCACATGTCCGGAGTCTCCGGGTTAACCCCTTCGGCTAAAATGCGAATTCCAGAGAGTCCGGAGTATCCGGACATTTTGTCCGGAGAGTCCGGACCATCCGGAGTGTCTGGGTTAATTTGTCCGGAGTCTCCGGACAGTTCAAAAAGGGGAAAAACGGATAGTTTTCAAAAAGGTATTTGAAGCCACCACTCCCCTCCCAACGGCTAGGATCTCTATTGAGCTCATTCATAGCAGCATTCAAGCCATTCCTAACCTCTTCCAAGCATTCAATAGAGATCATACTTCCCCCACCATTTGATTTGTTGTTTGATCTCTTTTGGTGTGGTTGGGAAGAAGAGAAGTGCTAGGTGCATTCAATTCTAGTCCTTGAGCACTAGTTCATCCTCCAAGCGAGTTCCTGTGGCATCATTACTCTTGGAGGTTGAAGGTCTCCTAGACGGCTAGGAGTCACCGGGAGCGACCGACGCTTGTGGTGCGCCCCGGTCGTTTGTGAAGGCGAGTCTCGCCTCCGAAAGGAAAGAGACAAGAAGTGAAGCCGGCGAGTGCATTTGTGCAACACCGGGAGGAAAGCGGGTTGAAAGAGACCTCGGCTCAAGTACGATCGAGCCACCTCAATGGAGACGTAGGATTCCCTTCAAGAATCCGAACTTCGGTGAAAAATCGCGTCTATCACTTTCTCTTTTACTTCCTAGCTTGGCTTGTGTGGATTTGTCTTTGTAAAGCTTAGATCTAGCTTGTTGCTTAGCTTTAATTCAAATCCATACTAGCTCTTGATCTAGATTGCTTGTGCTTTCTATTTATTGTTATATCTTGTGCTAGTTAGAGTAACTTTAGTTGTGCTCCCGTGCCAGCCAACCCGGAGTATCCGGATAAAATACCGGACACTCCGGACAACCCGGAGTATCCGGATAAAATACCCGGAGACTCCGGATTGACCTGCTCGGCCAGTTTTATTCCGCTACGATTTTTTAATCTGCCTATTCACCCCCCTCTAGGCAACATCTTCGGTCCTTTCAAGAAACCGTAGAGGCGTCGATATCCTCCATAACCTTGGCAGCGAACTGCGAGCAAAAGAAGGAGATAGGTTAAAAACACCTTTAAAAAAGTTTCTCGTGCAAAGGAAAGGAGCGAAATACTCACCAGAAGAGCACGGCTGACCAGCTTGTCCTGGAGCCGCTGGCGGTCAGTCGCGCCAGCTCGGAAGAAAGGATTGACCCACGCTGGGTCATCCTGGCCCCGAGCGGCCACGACAAGGTCCTGCCCCTCCTGGGCACCCGACGCACCCAAGAGGCCAGCGGCGGCCTCTTCCTGGGCCATCTCCTGGTCGCCCCGAGGTTGGTCTTCCCCGGGGGCTTGCAGCCCCTGGCCACCTTCCCCCTGTTCAACCACTACGCTCGGGGGCTGGACGCCAACCACGGCCGTCTCCGCCCATTGGTTCGCGGCTGAAGGAGACTGGTCGACGATGACCAGCCCCTCCTCTCCTTGGTCCCGGGCCAGAGGCGATTCAGAGCCCGTCTCCTAGGCATCCCTCGTACTTGGCACCACGCCCGTTCCTTCACAAGGGACCAAGGCCATGGCCCCTTGCTCCTCGGCCCCTTGCGGGTCTTGCTCCTCTGCAGCCGGAGGAGGCTCGACGTTCGCCGGGAGAAGCTCGGGTTCCTCCGGAAGCGTGGCCTGTGGCGGCTCCTCCTCATCCTCGGCCGTCACCTGGTCAAGGATGTGGTCGAGCTCGGCGGCAACTGCAGAGTCGAGAATCCTCTCAGCCATTTGCTAAAAGTCCAAGGGCAACACCCGAGCTATCACGCCCACGCCAGGCGGAGTGGGGTTAGCCCAGAAAATCGCGCATAAAAATAAAAGACTCAGTGAAGAGACTACGCAAGGATTACCTTCCACCCGATGAGCGGCGTCCTCGACCTCGCCTTCTTCACTCTGAACCGCGGGCGTCCTGCCCACGACGGCCTCGTAGGCCTCGGAAACGACCATGGCGCACTCCGCCGCAGCGTCACTGGCTCGCGCCATCGCCGGGCCGACGTCGTCCATGTCGACTCCCTCCAGCGCCGAGGAAGGTCGAGGCGACGACCTTCTGCTCCTCCTAACCAGGGCGAAGGCGCTTTCCTCCTCTTCCTCCTCCTCGGAGCCCTCGGCCACTTGAGCAAGTTGGTCTTGGAGGACCTTGATTTGCCTCTCCAACTGCTCCTTACTCGCGGTGGACTTGGCCGCCTCCTCGGCCTTCTTCGCCTGCTCGGCCAGCTGTTGCAGTCGGCCCATCAGCTCCGGCTTCTTCCGCTTAAAATCAGCAAACCATTTTCAAAGGCCTCTTACCTCCTTTCGGTCGACATACTCTAGGTGCCGCACGGTCGAGACTTTAGCCGAAGCTTGACGCTTTGAGCGCTTAGCGCGAGGAGGCGAGGCGGATGGTCGGCGGCTTCGACCCGCTGTCTTCTTACGAGCACCCCTGGCCGGGGTGTCGCCTTGCGGCAGCGACTCTGTGCTCAACACGACGACCTCAAGGGCGACCCTCTTCTGTGGATAGAGACGGGATAATATAAGCTCGGGAAAATGCTTCGCGGGCAGAAGTACTTACCACGTTGCTACGGTCGAAGACGTTCTTGGGGAACTGACGATCGGGTCTCAGTTCCTTCTCCTTCGGGGCGCCGAACATCTCGGTGTCCCTTTCATCAACCCAGTCCATCCTCGGGGGTACAACACGGACAAGGAAGAATAAGGATAGCTGCCGGGCAACAACGATGGTCGAAGGAAGGATCAAAAGACATACCTGCGTTGTCCTCACGGGTGATGTCGTGCCACCCGGTCACCTCAAAGAACGGATGCTCGCGGCGCAGCAAAGGGGACACCCGGTTGAAGATAAAGTCCCGGGCAATGTCCCGACCAGTAAGCCCCATTTGGGTGAGCTCGCTGATCGTCCTGAGGATCCGCTCTTCCTCGGGCTGCACGGGCGGGCGCGCTGTCTCGGTGGGCGGAGCAGCCTCCCCGGTGTAGACCAGTTGGCTCCCTTCCCCCTTCTTATGATAAAACCAAAGGTCGGCCCAGCCCGACACCGAGTCCTTCAGAGAAAGAAGAGGGTACTCGCACGGTCAGTTGGACCGGAGGCGAAGGTAGATGTAGCCGGCAGGACCATCCCTGCCGGTGCGAAAGGGGGAATAAAAGTGGAAGAAGAGGCTGGCGGTGGGTCTCACACCCACAAACGCCTCGCAAAGGTGGGAGAAGATTGTGAGTGCAAGGACGGAGTTAGGGTTGAGATGGGAGATCTCGCACCCGCAAAAGGCGAGCACGGAGACAAGGAACTCACTCTCGGGCAAGCAGAGCCCGTTGATGGCATATAACTCGCAGGAGACGATCTCTCCCTCCCGCGGCACCGGTGTTTCATCGCTCCCGGGCGCTCGACCGACGCCCAGATAGACATAGCCCTCATCCACAAGCGCCTGGAGCCTCCTCTGATTCATCTGGCTAACTCCGAAGCGCGCCATTGCTAAGGAATGAGAAGGGGCGAAGGTCGCTAAAGAACAAAGGGCATTGGAAAGGTTAGGGAAATCCCGAGCAAAGCGCAAAGTGATTTTAGCAGTATCGCGGCCAGGGTTAAAAAGCTGCGAAAGGGTGCATTAAAACGTTACCAACCTTTCGCGAAACGACTGCTGTCCATTACGATGGAAACGGCCTAGTAAATGCGCACTTTTCGAGGAAATGCTTTACCGTTACAAAGAGGCTTCTCGGAGAAGGAACCAAAGTAACCAAACATCACACCACCACAGCATGGGCGTTTGGTCAAGCGAAACAAGGCAATAAGGTCGTCTCCCGTCACGGGAAGGTCGTGGGACACCCCGGTTAGTACGACGGGGCCCTGTTGATCCCTCGTTCAACAAGTAAGCTCGGCGAGAGCCCATTCTCCAATCGTCGACAATATCATTCAAAAATATTGAACAAACAAAGTTCTTTATTTTGAATTCATAACCTTCATGTTCCAAACAGGAAGATGAAATAATGTTTCTACTCATAGATGGAACAAAATAACAATTATTAAGTTCTAAAACTAATCATGATGGCAAATGCAATGGGTAGGTGCCAACGGCAAGACCAGCAACTCTTGCTTTATTCCCCTCGCGAATATCCACTTCTCCCTTTGCCAAGTCTCTACTCTTTGTCAGCCCCTGCATCGAATTGCAAATGTGAGCAACCGATCCGGTATCATATACCCAAGAGCTGGAATAAGTAGCAAGATTAATTTCTATAACATTAATACCTGAAGTGGAAGTCACACTCCCATTCTTTTTATCTGCCAGGTACTTCTCGCGAGCCTGCTTTCCAATGTCCTGACTTCTTGCAATAGAAGCACTGGGTTTCGGGTTGAGGGCCGACTTTGAGCTTCTGAAGCTTAGTTTTGAGGCTCGTGATCTCATCTTGAGCCTTGCCCTTGCCATTTCCCTTTCCCCAAGCCTTGGCTTTCTTCTTTTTGAAGGCAGTTGTCTTCTGAACCATCACATGATTGGGTTTCTTCTTAATGCTTTTCTCGGCAGCCTTGAGCATCCCATGTAGCTCGGTCAGGCTCTTCTCCATGCTATTCATATGAAAATTCATAATGAATGGCTCAAAGCTCTAAGGCGTAGATCGAGAATTACGTCAGAGCTGCACCAATGCTAAGGGGAAACTCAAGCTTTTCCAATCTCCCAATGTAGCCAATCATCTTGATTACAAGTGGGCTGACCGGACTGCCTTCAGCCAGCTTACAAGCAAACAGAAGCTTTAGATACCATACCTCTTAGCCCTTGCTTGATTCCCAAACATGCCCTTCAAGCCCACAATCATATTGTAAGCATCCTGGTCCTCATATTTCTTTTGCAGCTCATAGTCCATGGTGACAAGCATGAGACAGCTGACCTCTACAAAGGCATTAACATGTTTTTCATAGTCAGCCTTCAAATTCCGAGGAGCATTTTCGGCTGGTTCATAAGGAATCGGACTCTCTAAAACATATTCTTTCTTTTCATGTTTGAGAACAATTCTCAAGTTGCGATACCAATCCACAAAATTTGTTCCATTTAGTTTTTCTCTTTCCAAAACAGATCTCAAAGCAAAACTAGGTGCACCAGGAGGTGCCATTGAACTACAACAAAAACATGCAAAGTTTCTAAGCACTATATTTCTGTAATATTTTTATTAAACATTTTAACAAAAGAAACTCCTATCATGTGCCCCCTTTATGGACACATGGTGAGTATTCAAGATCCATATTCATCAAACACTAGTGCGCTTTGGCATCACTGCTAGAAATCTAATGACATAGGTAAGCAACATCTTTGCTAATTACATCTTATGTAACTCTTGTTGGTTGAGCATGAAAACAAGTAATGAATGCCTTCGTCAACTTGAGTCATGGCCAGGTCAACTCGCCCCTAGGGCTCACATAAGGGAGGGAGCACGTCCCGTTTCTGGGTGCCAATTAAGAAACCTAGCCTCCTGTGTGTTTTCCTAAACACCAATCGTCTTGTATCCATTCCTTCATTACGGAAATCATATTCCAACCACTTATGTCCTTAGGCCCAAAACCGTTTTGATAGTTTAGTTAAATCAACCATTGTTATGCGCAATGTTCCCAACACATCCCTATCATCTATTAAGATAGTCATTGATATACTACTTTGGCAGTCATATCAATAATGATCTAAATTCTTGATAGGTGCAACAATTGGATGGACAAGTGTGATTTAAAATTTTAACTATAGGGATGAACAATATCTACTATGAACATGGCATCACATGCAATGAGCATAAATAAAATAGCAAGGATTAAACACACATCCACACATAATCAAATTAACATGTGAAATAGTATGGCCCTTAGCATTAGGATCTCCATCATCATGCTTGATTGTTCACCTTGCCATCATGCTTGATGCCACCATCTTCATCATTGTAGATGCAACTCCTTACAACTTTGATAATGAATATTACATGAGGGTTTGAAACATCACAAGTCAACACGCAGGTCGTTATACATTTTAGATTGAAATAGCCTTATGGCTTGACACGACACGTAGGCCATGTAAATATTACGCGCAGTTGCGGAATCCTTCGCACGTCGTTGTAGTGGATCGTCCTCGGCGTGGATCGTCCTCACCGCGGATCATCCTCGGCACGGATCATCCTCGCCACGCCGCAGTAGTAGCAGCGTCACCACAGCAATCCACACGTTCGGGGATGGAACGTCGTGCATCGGTGTGCAAGCACCGGGTCGCTCGGCAGGGGCAACGAGAGAAGGTGGCTAGGGTTTCTGGCGAAACACCTCTAAACCGCACGAAACTGTATATTGTGTCTAGCCTCCTCCCCTCCTTATATAGCCACGAGGTGAAACCCTAGGCAGTCAAGGCCCATCTACGCGCTAAGCCCATGAGGTCCATTAATTACAGATCCAATCCGAATTAATGCGTCCCAGCCCGTTATGGATGAAGGATCGGATTTGTGTGCCCAACAAGAAGGAATTAAAGCAACTGATTTTGGAGGAAGCCCATGACTCCAAGTATTCAATTCATCCTGGAAGCGCCAAAATGTATCAGGATTTGAAGGAAAGTTTCTGGTGGCCGAGCATGAAGCGTGAAGTTGCCGAGCATGTTGCATTGTGCGACGTATGCCAGAGAGTCAAGGCAATGCATCAGAGACCAGTAGGATTGCTACAGCCGTTGAAAATACCTGAGTGGAAGTGGGAGGAAATCGGAATGGATTTCATTACCGGTTTGCCTAAGACTCAAGGAGGTTATGACTCCATATGGGTTATAGTGGATCGCTTGACCAAAGTAGCCCATTTTATCCCCGTGAAGACCACGTACTCGGGGGATAAGTTAGCAGAGTTGTATATGATCAGGATCGTCTGTTTGCACGGAGTGCCAAGGAGGATTGTATCGGACAGAGGTACCCAATTTACCTCAAGGTTCTGGAATAAGTTGCACGAAGCCATGGGAACCCGTTTAAACTTCAGTACAGCCTATCATCCACAGACGGATGGACAGACCGAAAGAGTCAACCAGATTCTGGAGGATATGTTAAGAGCATGTGCATTGGCTTATGCTACCTCTTGGGATAAGAGTTTGCCGTATGCCGAGTTCAGTTACAATAATAGTTACCAAGCTAGTTTACAGATGTCACCTTTTGAGGCACTGTATGGTCGACCCTGTCGGACGCCATTGAATTGGAATGAGACCGTGAGCGCCGTGTCTTCGGCCTGATATTCTTCAAGAGGCTAAAGAGCGATTGCCATGATTAGGGAAAGGTTGAAGATCGCCCAATCACGACAGAAGAGTTATCTTGACAATCGTCGCCGGATTTGAGTTTTGAACCGTAAGACTTTGTATACCTCGAGTTACGCCTCTCAGGGAGTTAAGAGGTTCCATGCCAAAGGGGAAACTTCGCACCTGCTATGTTGGACCATTTAAGATTTTGAGCCGCAGAGGCGAAGTTGCTTATCACCGGAGTTGCCACGATCGTTAGCGAGGAGTACATGACGTATTCCATGTGTCCCAGTTGAAGAAGTGTCTCCGAGTACCTGAGGAACAGACACCGCTAGAGTCAATTGAGTTACAAGAAGATTTGACTTACAAGGAGCATCCCGTAAAGATTTTGGACACTATGGATCGAGAGACCGTAAATAAGTCAACCCGCTTCTGTAGAGTTCGGTGGAGCAATCATGAAGAGAGCGGTCGACTTGGGAGCGAAGAGGATTTGAAGAAAGAGTTTCCAAGCCTATTCTGTAGTAAGCCCTGAATCTCGGGAACGAGATTCTATTAAGGGGGGGAGGTTTCTAACACCCCAAAATTTTGTTTTCTTAAATCTATGTGTGATTTGGCACTTTGGTGAATTTTTGGAATTTTCTGGGATTTATTTGGATTTATTTGGAATTTATTTGAATTTATTCCATTTTAAAATAATTAAAGAATTTAATTTTGCAAATAAAGTTTTGTTGGAAATATTTTATTTGAGTCCCAAATACCTAAAATATTTTCCAATTTTTCCGAATTTTTCTGAGTATTTTGCTATTTTTAATGAATTAAATGAATTACTGGAAATTATTTTAAATATTAAATCACTGGAAAATCAATCGGGTCGAGTACTGTTCATCCGACCGAGTCGGAACCCGAGTCGGACTCGAGTCCGACCCGAGCCAGCTGACTCGACCGAACCAACTCCAACTCAGATCAGATCCTAACCGTTGGATCAAGATCCAACGGTTAGGATCAATCCGCGCTAGTCACGGCCGCGCCCGAGCCAATCTCGGCCGTCGATCGCGCCACGTGGACGGCCATCGTGCTTCCACGTCATCTCACCGTGTTCGGAACGGACTTCGCCGCCCGTACCGGCTCCGCCGCAGAAACCGAGCGAATCTCGACGTCCGCGCCGGTATTTAAGGCATGGATCGTTGCTCGAGGATCGCCTGACCCGTGCGCATCGTCTTCCCCAACTCCCGGAGCCTTATCCGCCGCCGTCACCTCGCAATTGCTCGCCGGAGTCCCCTCTCTCCCCGCCGCGGTTGTTGCTTCATTCCGCCGCCGTTCGCCGTCTTCCGCCGCGGCTGAGCCCAGTTCCGAGACCCCCAAGCCAAGGCGCACCCGTGGGTACCTCTCACTCCGCCGGAGAGACCCCGAAGCGTCGTCGGGCTCGTCGTCGTTTTCGTCTCCGGTAGCCTGCTCCGCCCGCGTCGCCATCGTCATCCGCGGCGAGCCGTTGGATCTCCATCGCACGGTCCAAGATCACGCCACGTCACCCGACGGTGAGATCCCGTCCAAAAATCTCAGATCCAATCTCGACCGTTGGATCTAGATCCAACGGTCCAGATCAAACGCGTTAACCCAAACGCGTGAGACTCAGATCTAATCTGGGCCGTTGAATTTCAAATCAACGGCCGAGATTGCGCCACATGTCCGGGAAGGCTGACCGCCGCTGGCCGCCCCACGCTGCTGCGTGCGTGTGACGCCGACACGCGGCCCGTATGTCGGCCGGCTAATCGCACCATGACGCCACGCCGACGCCATGGCGGGCTCAAGATGTCGGGCCGTCCCCGAGCGCCGACGCCAAGAATGACGCTACAGCCTGGTCCCACCTATCGGGCCATTGTGGCCGAGCCTCGCCGACGCCAAGAAGGACGCTACCCGAGGGGACCCACCGCCGCTGACACGAGGAGCCGTGGGACCGAGTCCACGGAGACCCGAGCCGAGCGTGGACCAAGTCCATGGACCGGTGACGTCGCCAGACCAATCGAGAGGCTGCCACATGTCCAAGCGACGCAATAATTAATTTCCTAAAAGAAAATGATTTATTAATTCGAAATAATGATTTCAAATTTTGTTTCAAACTTCAAACGCTTATAACTTTTGCGTTTCAACTCCGATTTGAGTGATTCAAATTTCTAAATTTGTATAAAATTGAGACCTACCTAAATATGAATTTTATTTAATTTTTGGACTAAAGTTTTTCTCTGTAAAATTATTTAATTGATTATTTAAACTTTAAATAATCATAACTTTTATGCTTTAACTCCTAATTTGACGATTCCAGATTCTAAAAATTCATAAAATTATGTTCTCTCTGTTTATGGATTTTATTTGGATGATTGGATACTTTTTGCCTATTGTTTATTCGTGTATTTGCTATTTGCACGCTTTACGAGTAGACGTTGAAGTGCCGGAAGGATTTGAAGGAGAAGTATTGACTCAGGATCCAACTCAAGACCAAGGACAAGTACTTTTTGAAGGCAAGTTGTGCTTTGACCATGTTGATCCTATTTTGAAACCTATTTCGATTTAACCTATTGCATGCTAGTTCAATTAGAAAATACTTTATTTAAATTTGGGGAATTAGATAAATACCAATTTGCTGTATGACACCTTGATTACTTAAATATGTGCCATGACCCCCTTGTCACCCTATTTGTGGTTTACTAGTTGGACATTATTAAATTGCCAACATGGGTTTTAGACCGTTGTAGTATACTGCTTAGACCTGCTACGTGCTCATGACATGATTTTGGACAATCAAATGCTAATATTGACTTAATGATATATTGAACCTGCTTTGGAAAGATATCATGTGATGTTGATGGCACGTGGTGCATGGTAATCAACTGGGGTTTGATAAATAGTTTTCGACCGGGGCATGTGGCAGGAATAATCAGGTGGGCCAGTTGTGGCATTGGGGATGTTGATTTGGTTCTTGGGTAGTCTTGCCCTGGTCACCCTAAGGACTTAACCTTGCAAGCCTTTGAACTGGGTCTAACGTGCAACCACATGTCCGTAATGGGACGGACCTAGTTGATTAAGTTGCTAATAACGTACTGTGGGACCTCGTGAGGTCAACTACACCCTTTGTGTAAGTTGTGCGGGGGAGCGTCTGGCCGAGGCCAGTACCCATCTAACGGTTGATTGGCCTAAACTTTGCCTTAGCTAAGGGAAGGGTTAGTGTGCAATAACCTGGAGGACCACTTATATTGTTAGAAGTTTCCGAAAGACTTTGTTACTGAACTCGCCTTTGTGGTGTTTGACTGTATCTTGTGGGTAAAGTGCATAACCTCTGCCAGAGTGTAGAATCTATTCGAATAGCCATGTCCGCGGTATTGGACATCGCTCGGGAATTACAGTCAAGGGTTAGATTTTCTCAAAAATAACTTGGATTTGAAAGGTTGGGTTGGATTAATAATGATGTTGATGGAAATGTGGATTAGGATGGGAAAGATGTTTATTAAACTCCTTGAAAAGTTACCTATGCTATACTTGTTTCTACTGCTTTCGAATCTACTTATGTTACTTGTCAAATCTTTGTTTCTGCAAATATACCTTGAGCTATTCCTTTGTACCAAGCCATGCATATAGTATATTAGCCTGCATTCTGTGCATGACTTGCTGAGTACCAAGTACTCACCCTTGCCACAATACAACACCAGTTGAAGAGGAGACTACACCAGCTTTGGAGGAGGAGCTCCAAGAGGATCCGTCTACTTAGGGAGCGAGCCCAGTCAGTTGCCTGTGGTATACTGGATGGCGCCACGAGTTTATTTGATTTTCCGCTGCTACTATTTCTCTCTTAATAAGTTTTGCCCTGCGAGGCATACATTTGTAACTTGACCATAAGGTCGAGTAACCAGTTTGACTATTTAAATAAAGTACTTTATTAGTATCGAGTGGTATGATTGTGATATTTACCGATGTTAAGACTGTGTGCACTAGCGTGTTCCTGGACTAGTGCTGAATACACAGAGGGTCCGGATTTGCAAATTCGGGGTCCCGACACTGGCCCACCAACCCTAAGGCTACTGACTGGAGGAAGGGCCCACGAAGCCACAAAGCTCACAGAAGTGAGGCTCGCCATCATCCAGGACATCATCAGTACCTTCCTCTGGGGAAAAAGGTTAGCAAGCAACGGTGAGTACACGTATGTACTCGCAAGACTTTAGTGTATGGAAATATAATTAAATGCAAGCCGATACAAATGAAATGGCTGCTACACTAGGTATGTTGCGAAAAGCGGCAGTTGAAACAGTTCATCGAAAAGTAGTACATAATGTAAAAGACAGCAGTTTGAATAAAACATATTTACAGCATATGTAACATTTGAGCTTCTCATTTGCCATCATCCATGATCGCAGCTGGGATACGAAACGACATCCATATATGCATAAATCCACCAAGTAGCATACCGAACCAAATACCTTTAGCTAGACTCCGAAGTAACTTTTTATTTTTGAAACCAAAACAAATACTATACTCGATCCATTAACTGAAGAATTGCTCTTAACCGTGAGCACGGCTAATCGATTAGATTTGTTTTAAGACTTTGCAGAGTTTGCACACTTTACCCAAACACAATTCATAATTGCACTCCTGTCAGCCAGGATACACGCGATACCGAGAGGTACCCGATATGCAAGAATGAACTATTCGTTCCCATCGTTAAGGGTTTAGCCACACCCCAAAGACCGGCGAAAAACCCCTGCTATGGCGAAAGAGGCCAACTCCACACGAAGGAGCCACTGGAGAAGAAACCTTGTGACGGCGGCCAAAATACGTACCGCGGCATTTCCCATAGCATGGCGTACGCCGTTGTATCATTTTATGAACTGGAGGATCTACCACGCCGCATCTACCAGCTATGCACACAAAGGTACAACCGGTGGTTTTTGAAAATATACACCGCTACCGCCTGGCTTCTACGTGGGAGATCGTCCACTCTTCGGCCTACCAACAGGCACAGCTAACCCCTCACACTTCAGGTACTAGAATAGACTGTCCCATACCAGCTTGCGTGGTTGCGCTGTGTTCATTCAGAAAGCGTCTCAAGTTCAGTCCTTATAGTTTTTGCCTAGTGACTCAAGCGGGGAACTCCACTTAACTCGCCAACCACTCGCCACCAATGTAACTAGCACATAATATACCTCCTGCCAAGTCTAATTACCGACTAGACATTCCACATTTACCAAAGTACTTTCACAAGTCACATTTCCAAAACCAATTACCATAATCCATAGTTTTGAGTGTTTGGTAAATGACTGATTTTCAGACTCACTCCTATTGCATTGTCTAAGCATGTGCAGTTACTAGATTCGTTTATACCCAATTGACAATTTATTTAATTGTCTAACCCTACTTAAGGTTGTCAAGGGATTCGAGGGAATTAAATTGAGGAAATCCACCAAATCAGGGTATATCTACCATTCCCACAACTAGCACTTTATTGAATTTAAACAATGCATATAGTTTGAGAAATCAAAGTAAACATCGTGAAATATGGGATCAATATGTTCAAAGGAGGTGCTTGCCTTGTTGTTGCTCTTCGGTGATGTCCGGGATGATTTCAGGAGTGCTTGATGCGAATCCTGACTCGCTAGCCTCTAAACGAGCAAAAACAGGAAAAACGACGAAAGCGAAATAAATTAGCGAAAAAGAGAATTAAGTGCATAAACATCAACTTAACATCAAATAAGACTCAAACAAGTGCTCAGAGCGAAAAGAAAAGAGCAAAACGAGAAAAACGGCGAAATTGCGACAAATACGACGGTTTCTACCCTACGCGAATGAAAATATATAAACTGAAGAAAAATACAACAAAATTTGGTTAAATACCTAGGAATAGGTATAATAGACCTAAAGGAACTTAATGGAACTCGTTTGGTATTAAAACGATCAACCGGGACCTAAAACGACAAATTTTCCGAAACGGCCGAAAACGATCGTTTCGACAGAAATCCGCCAAATGACCACTTTTGCGGATTTTTGCGCGAAATGATTTTCCGACTTCGCAACAAGATAAAGCAAGATATTTATGACTTAGTTGGATTAGTTGCAAAGCAATTCCTAAAGAAATTGACCAAAATTGAATCAAAACACAAAACCGCGGAGTAATTACCGACAAAAATCGTTTTGAGTCCGTATTGAGTCCAAACGCGATCGAATCCGCGCGTGGGTTCCCGATATGGATTCAAACACTCATTACCTAACTAAAACGCTCAGTAGAAACGCAATTTGCTTTAAATCTTCAAAAACGGCCATAATGACCAAAACGGCTAAAAACGGCCGTTTTCGCCCAAAATGGCAAAAAGGTGCAAAACGCAATAAATGAAGCGGCGACTTATTTAGGGCTTACTAATAGGTAGTTTAGGACATTTAGGACCAATCTAGGCCTTACCCCACTGAAATTCACTTAACCTACATTGAATTCGGATCAAAAGCGTAATTTGGCTCGAACGCATAGTCCGAAAACGGCTCAAACGCGATTCCACTTGCGCGAGAAGCACGTTTTCGACTTCACTAGGCTTAAATGATCCTAAATGACTTATTCCGATAGCTAACTGGCAAAGAAGCACTAAAATGTGGAAAATGGCCAAAATGGCCAAATGGCTTGAAATCGAGTCAAATCACCCAAAAGGGCCATTTTGACTAAGAATGCCGCAAGCCTTGTTTTAAGCCCTCGGCTAGTTGCTTAGGGATACTTACGACCTGTCGGAGCTATTCCCCAACATAGTTGACTTAATTTAGTTGGACTTTTGCTCAATTGCCCGCTTAAACTCCGCAAACACCCGAGAAACGGGAAAAGTCCGAAAAGCGGCTTGAATGCGATCTAAAGCATACGTGAAGCATGCTATCGACCTTAGTGACCTTAAACGAAGCTAAACGAAGCAACAACTCATTAAATGGCTTTGGTTACTATGATCACTAAAATAAAATGGGAGCTAGGAAAATGCAAAACCAACCCTTCTGAGCTCGTTTACAAGCACCGGGAGAGCTGATAGTGCTGACCATGCGTGCTCTGAGGCCCTTGGCACTTTATAAAAATAATCGGATCTCGAGGAACAAAATAAAATGCGGGCTAGCAAAATGCAAATCTAGCGATTCTAACTGCTTTTCTAGCCTCTAAGAGAACTAATGGCGCAGTCATTACATGCCTCGGAGCTCTAGGATTTTATAAAAATAAAAGAGACCTAGAGCTGCAAAGTGCATTGAGAAATTGCCGAAACTGAATTTCGACTTTGCTAATCAAGGTTTCACCTCGCAAGGAGGCTATCCAGACTATCCATTTGTTCACCGGACTTCTACAAATTTCCAAAAACAAAGTGACCTAGAGTGACAACTTGCGGCAGGATTTGACAAAATGGAATTCGACTCTTCCGATCGCGATCGTGGCTATCGAAGAGCTAACTGAGCTATCGTTACATGCTACGGACCTTTGGTATTTCGTAAAAATAATTAACACCTAGACGAATAAAATAAATTTCGGCTTTGTGAAATTGAATTCGATTCCCCGGTGGCGACTCTAGCCACGAGTACTATTGGAACAGTCTATACATGCTATGCACCACTAGAACTCCGACAAATCGAAGACCTAGCGATGGGTTTGAGCGAACATGAAGGTGATTAAAAGCTAGGTCGACTATAGGGTTAAATGAGCCTAACGACGACTGAGTCTAGATTTTAAAGCTGCACTACCATGCCATGTGTCGAATGCACGGCACCTAGATATGACCTAGGCTCGGGCTTGAGGGAACTTGGCGAAACGAAGCTACGAAGGGGAGAGTCGTAGCTACGAGAAGAGGAAGTCCGGAGCCGAGAAATCAACTCAGATTGCAAAAGCACCACGGAGCTCAAGAAACGTCGATGAACCTCGACTAAATACTCACTTGAGAGGGTGCAGGAGGTGGAGATCGCGATGAGGACGTCGAATCTTGCCTCCAAATCAGCTTCTACCGGTCGAATCGCCTCCGAATGACTGGATTTGGTGCTCTAGGGCTTGGGGCCTCCTTCTCTTGAGCTCTCACGGTTTGGGGAGAGGAATGGCTGGTTTGGGGAGGCTTGGAAATGAGTTGGCACATGTATAGACACTATGCACTTATGAAGGGCATTTTGGTCCAATGCCAAAACTTGAAGATTCAAACATCTAAAGCTGATTTGAATACTTCTAAGATATTTTGGATAGTTTTTGAGGACTTTTAGACATTTAATTTCCTAAATTTTCAATTTGTCCAAAAGGACAATTACAAACTGCAACTGAACTCAATTTGATTTTGAGTGAGTTTAATTAAGTTGAAGGGTTCTTTTGGATCCCAGTCGAGTCTACTCAGCTCAAAATACAGAAATACACAAACTTGATGTATTATTGAACAATGCTTGTGTACAATGGTACAGTGCTTCGAGTATAAAAATACTCAGGAAATTACAGCGCTCCCCATACGATTGCCTGTGGCATGTCGTATGGCCCAGTTATTTTATTTTCCGCTGCAAGAGTTTTATTTGTTTCTTAAGCCCTTAAGGCACAGTTATGTAAACTTGACAATAAGGTCCGTTGTTACTATTTGCTACTTTCATAGTTAATTCGATGAATGGAATGATATGTCAATTCTCTGGCGACTGGCATATCTTCCAAACTTATTCCTTTGGCACTGCAAACCTTTATACTATCTGGCTTGTTTGTAGCAGCTTGAAACTTCAACTTGGCTCCGCTTGGACTGGTTAGGGTGATCACTCTATTCCCACAATCCAGAACTGCTTGGTTCTTGAATAGCCAATCCATCCCTAGTATCACATCTAGGGACTTGGTACTGGCATTGACATCCATTGGAGGATTGCGATCGGCTCCAAAACGGATGTCAATCATCTCCAGAATAGGACAAGGGTTGATAGGTAAGTGGGAAAATCAATAGATGAGTGGTAAGGTCATCTAAGGGGAGCAGGTAATACCCAAGGACAATAGACAACAGGAGACATAGCCGAAAAGGCTGCGAAACAAAGAGGCAATAAACTTTTCAGCTCAATGGGTGGCTGCAACACAATGCCTCAGGCAAGTGCACAACACACCTAACACACAAAAACCCTAATACACGCGGTCTATATGTTGCTAAAAAGGAAATGGTATGCTCCAATGAAAAAGAGCACTATAACTTATCCTATATGGGAGGCCTTTCGAACATACTCTCGTCGTCTTGATCTTTCCAGTAGCTCCTTCACTGTCTTGTAATTTACATATCCCCCTTCTCTTGGTTGGCGATGTCGTAGAAGACACGAAGCTTAAGAAGTTTCATGAGCTTGATGAATAAGGTATTTATGGAGTATTTGGATAAGTTTGTCATTGTTTTCATCGATGACATCATGGTTTACTCCAAAAGTGAGGAGGAACATGAGAATCATCTCCGTCTAGTTATGATGAAGCTAAGAGAACACCAACTTTATGCCAAGTTCAGCAAATGTGAGTTCTGGATGAAGGAAGTTATTTTCTTACGGCATGTCATATCTACAGCAGGAGTCACAGTTGACCCTAGTAAGGTTCAGGATGTGCTCAATTGGGAGACACATAAAATAGTACCTCAAATCAGAAGTTTCCTTGGAATGGCAGGGTATTACCACCGTTTCATAGAAGGATTCTCTAGAAAAGTCAGACCTCTCACTCAGCTGTTGAAAAAGGAGAAGAAATTTGTTTGGACTCCAGAATGTGAAAAGAGTTTCCAGGAATTGAAGAAGTGCCTAACCACTACCCCAGTGCTAATCTTGCCAGATATCAGGAAGGATTTTGAGATATTTTGTGATGCATCCCGACAAGGACTCAGATGTGTGCTAATGCAAGACAGAAAGGTTGTAGCGTATGCTTCGCGACAACTAAGGCCGTATGAAGTGAACTACCCTACCCATGATTTAGAACTAGCAGCAGTAGTGCATGCTTTTAAGATTTGGCGCCATTACCTCATCGGTAATCGTTGTGAGGTTTACACCGACCACAAGAGTCTGAAATACGTATTCACTCAGATTGATCTCAATATGAGGCAAAGAAGATGGTTAGAATTAATCAAGGATTATGACATTGGGATTCATTATCATCCTGGCAAGGCCAATGTCGTAGCTGATGCTTTGAGTAGGAAGAGCTACTACAATACTTTGATGATTAAGGAGAGTCAACCAGTGTTACATGAAGAATTCAGAAGCTCAGTTTGGAATTGGTTCAGGAAGGATACCTAGCTACATTGGAAGTGCAACCCACATTAGAGGACCAAATTCGAGCAGCACAGGTTGAGGATTCGGATATGAAAGAAATCAAACAGAACATGAAGAAAGGTAAAGCTCTGAACTTCTCTGAAGATGAGCAAGGTACTATTTGGTATGAGAAGTACATTTGTGTGCCAGATCAGAAAGAGCTCAAGGAGTTATTACTCAAAGAAGCACATGAGACCTTATATTCCATTCACCCCGAAAGCACCAAGATGTATCAAGACCTCAAGGAAAGATATTGGTGACCCAACATGAAGCGTGAGATCGCAGAGTATGTTGCTCTTTGTGATGTTTGCTAGAAGGTTAAAGCAGAACATCAGAGACCAGCGGGGTTGTTGCAGCCACTGAAGATTCTGGAATGGAAGTGGGAAGAAATTGGCATGGATATCATTGCCGGACTTCCTAAAACCCAAGGAGGTTATGATTCGATCTGGGTAATAGTGGATCGATTGACTAAGGTTGCTACTTCATCCCAGTTAAGACTAACTACACTGGTGATAAATTAGCAGAATTGTACATGTCAAGAATTGTCAGTCTTCATGGAGTACCCAAGAGGATAGTGTCAGATAGAGGCACTCCGTTTACCTCTCATTTTTGGCAGAGTTTGCATGAAGCCATGGGAACCCATCTCAGATTTAGTACTGCCTATCACCCTCAAACTGATGGACAGACTGAATGTGTGAATCAAATCCTTGAGGATATGCTAAGAGCTTGTGCCTTAATTTATGGCGTTAAGTGGGACAAGTGTTTGCCATATGCCGAATTCTCTTATAATAATAGTTATCAAGCAAGTCTGCAAATGTCCCCATTTGAAGCCTTATATGGAAGAAGGTGCAAAACTCCTCTGAACTAGAAAGAGACTAGAGAACAACAACTGTTTGGTCCTGCCATACTTCAAGAAGCAGAAGAGCAAGTTCAGTTAATTCGAGACAGGTTGAAGATAGCTCAAAGCAGACAAAAGAGTTATGCAGACAACCGTCGTCGAGATTTGAGCTTTGATCCCAATGATTATGTGTATCTAAGAGTCACCCTTCTCAAAGGAGTTAAGAGATTCCAAATGAAAGGAAAGCTTGCACCTCGATATGTTGGACCGTTCAAAATCTTGGAACGAAGAGGAAAGGTTGCCTATAAACTTGAGTTGCCACCGTCTTTTGCTGGAATCCATTATGTGTTCCATGTATCACAATTGAAGAAGTGTCTGCAAGTGCCAGAGGAATAGATGTCGTTGGAACCCCTAGATTTGCAAGAAGATCTCACCTACAAGGAACAGCTGGTGAAAATTCTAGAAGTGGCAGAGCGCGTCACAAGGAGCAAGATCGTCCGCCTGTGCAAGGTGCAGTGGAGCAACCACTCAGAAGAGGAAGCCACCTGGGAGCGTGAAGAGGACCTCAAAGCCGAGTTTCCCCACCTATTCTCTAGCAAGCCTGAATCTCGGGGTCGAGATTCCATTTAAGGGGGGGAGGTTTGTAACATCCCTATTTTTTGTTTTCTAAAAAAATAATTTAAATTAATTAATTAAAAGTTTTGGATTTTAATTGGAGTTCTAATTATCCTGGCATTCCTTATCCCTTCGAAAATGGAATTCATTCCATTATCATCCGCAAAGTCCAAAATTCCCAATTCCATCCTTACTTGAAAATTTTGTTAAAGGTTATAAAATGCTTCAAAAATCCTGAAACCTATTGCACTAGGTTCCAAATATTCTATAATATTTTTGAGAATTTTTCCAAAATTTATAGAGTCTCTTTGCTATTTTATCATTCGCGCTCTTCCTCAAAACACTATTCAAATTCAATTTATTCATTCCAGTATCATTCAAATTCCAAAATTCATCCAAAAATAATGAAACCAATTTTATTTGGTTCCATTTGTTCCCTAGTATTTTTGAGAATTTTTCTAGGATTTTTAGGACCTTTTTGCTATTTTATCTCTCGCGCCACAGTTTCTTCACTATTCATGGGGGTCCACATGTCAGATGAATAGTACCTTCTTCCACCTCCAGCCAAGCCAACACAGAGAACGTCCTTCTCTCTTTCCTCCATTGAAGCACTAGAGGAAGCTTGATTTCCTCTCCGATTAGTGCACCAAAAATTCCAGAAAAATGATATTTGAGATCCTCGTTGCATTTGTAACGTTCCAATATTAACACCTCAATTAAATCCTTCATGAATTGCAACTTAATCCCATGAAAACATTTTTCCGTTTCTTCCATGAATGCACCCACTCCGATCCTCCTCTTGCCCTATAAAAAGGGGACTTCGGTGCCTCTCCCCAACACCAACTCGTCCCTCCACTTCCCTTGTGCTACTTCGCCTTCATTTCGATGAATTTCGTGTTTGTTCATCATTGACCAAAGAAGCTTGCGACTTAGATTGCTCTCAATCCGGTAATCCCCTTCAAGATCCGACACCACCGGTTGATTCGCGTCGTCAAGAGCTTTCTGATGCTCATCTTCCCCAATCCCGCCACCCCTTCCATTGCAAAGTCATTTTTTTTCCAAACCCTAGGCCATTTTACGTTCGTTCTGGAGGCCATGAGCATTGTAGTTGCGACAAAATCGCTGTAGCTATAGTAACTTTTCTTATTTTTGTGAATTTTCTTTCCAATCCAACTTCGAAACGCTCGTTCTCTTCCGTCGTAACTCCGAATCGAGTAATTCAAATTCCTAAATTCATCTAAAATCACCCTCTATCTACCAGTACTAATTTTACAATTTTTAGATTTTATTTTATTTTTGGTTATTTATTTGTGTCTCGTTTTGCACATAGCCGAAGAATCCATCGAAGCCGCCGACGTCGTCGCTAAGAATCAAGTCTTCGATACCTTAACTGCTGGTGAAGGCAAGTTGTAGTCCTTGACCATGTTGGACCTATGTTTCCAAAAGTTTTTTTGTTTCATACAAATGCATGCTATTTGTTTACAAGTATTATTTACGGGAATAGTTAAATACTTGATTGCCATTATTACACCTTGAATCATTGAAATGCCATGTATCCATTGTCACCCTAGGTTGGGTCATTTACCAGTTGGATATGATTGTAGTACCAACATTGGGTTATCGTAACTATGCATAGACATGCTTAGTTGTACGATGGGTTCATGTCACATGATGAATTAATAATATTGACTTAATGAGATATGGAATCGTGGCGGGTAGCCACTGTTGTAAAATTTGTTGTACCATGGCAGGGTGTGTCATTGGTATTGGTTATACAAAGTTGTTTTCACTCGGGCAAGTGATCGTGCAGTAAAGGGGGTGCTATTAGCACATTTGGGATGTGGTTGTCTTGCCTGAGTATACTTCAGGACTTAATCTTGTGTGCCATTGAACTGGGCCTAACCATACAACCACATGTCTGGTGACAGAACTGGCTGATTAATTTGCAATGTCTAAATTTGAGTACTGTTGTGGTTGTGTGGGTTCTGGGATAGACGGGTAGACTCACAAGGCGCAATAGGGGCCGTGAGGGGTGAAACCTTATGAGCAGTACTAGGTTTATACAAAGAATTGTAAAGGCCTTGTCGTGATCTCTCTGCCGCACACCAAAGGAAGTGTGTTAATCACATGGCACTAAAGAGATGATCATGTCTTGTGGGTAAAGATGTACAACCTCTGCAGAGTGTGTGTTAATCTATTCGAATAGCCGTGTCCGCGGTCATGGAAGTGCCTGGGAATTTCACACAGGGTATAGTGTTCTCAGAAAATGTTGAAGGATAGTACTATTGGAAGTGAACGGGAAGTTCACTATTGTTTTTTATGTCAAATTATTAATACTGTTGAGTTCAGTGGTTGATGATGATTTTGTTGGTGATGGGTGATGCCTCACCAATCTTGTGTTGTTGTTTACCATTGATTTATCAGTTATTATTATATTTTGTCAACTATGCTTTGAATCTATTTATTGTATTTACAATTCAAGTTATTGCTTTCTTCAAAATAACCATAAGACTATCCGTTGTCAAGCCATACATTATTTGCATCATTCCCTGGGGCTTGCTGAGTACTTTTTGTACTCACGGCTTTATGCCTTTGTTGATCAGTTGCTGAGGGAGAACAGGGAAATACCAATTTCTACGAGGAGGAGTTCTATGAAGACTACGTGATCTAGGATGGCTCTCCCCAGACGATTGCCTATGGCATGTCATATGGCCCAGTTATTTTATTTTCCGCTGCAAGAGTTTTATTTGTTTCTTAAGCCCTTAAGGCACAGTAATGTAAACTTGACCATAAGGTCCGTTGTTACTATTTGCTACTTGCATAGTTAATTCGATGAATGGAATGATATGTCAATTTGTTGCCATTGTGTGCACTAGTGTGATCCTGGATTAGTGCGGTAAACACAGAGGGTTTCGGATTTGTAAATCTGGGTCCCGACAAATTGCCTTGCTCGGTCTTGCCCATCTCCAGCTTAGGGTAGTTTGCTCAAATATGGTTGGGGCCACCACACTCGAAGCAATTAATAATACCCCCTCTTTTCCTTTCTCTCACTCTCTTGTAGATATTGGAAAATTTATGTGCGACAAGAGCAAGCTTATTTTCTAAAAATTGTGCCAGAATTTCATCGCTTACGTCGTAAAGAGCGGAGAGAGAAAAACCAGAAAAACAATTAAGAGATGGTCCAAAAGAGGATCCAATAGGATTGGTGACCAAGGCCATCAACTGAGATTTTGTCCCGCGAGAGACGAAGTCGAGCTCATGAGTCTTGTGATGGGAATAAATCCCATCAAGAGTCAAAGTTGATATATCAGTAGAGTCATTGATAGCGGTCACCTTCATCTCTCAAACTCTCAAATCGAGTGCTGTCAGAAAGTGCCTAGCGTTCTCTGAATCAGAGTATGTGGTACCAACGGATCGGAGATTGCTAAGGATCTTGGAAAACTGAGCAAAGTACTCATCGAGACTCTCACCAGCATGCTGTTCAAATTTGTTGTAGTCACGCTTGTACTAGTCCTGCCTCACCGTCTTGATCTGGGTGGTACCCTCACGGTAAGAATCGAGGGTCACCCAGATCTGATGAGTGGATCGTAGGTGAGAGACCCGGTCATACTCACAGCAGTCGAGTCCCTGTATGAGGATGTTCCTTGCCTTAGTGTTTGTCTCAACATCAGTCATGTTTGCGACATTGACGTCCTCATCGGCAGAAAGCTCATATGGGAGTTTCACCTTCTACCATATCAGGAAGCCCTGGGCAGTGATGTATGACTCCATCCGTATTTTCCAAAATGGATAATCAACTCCAGCAAAAATTGGAGGCTTCGTTGATTACTTGTCCGTCGCCATGGCTCTCGAGACCGGTCAAGATCTAAAGAAAAACAAAACTAGCTCTGATACCAATTGAAGGATCGAGATGGCGATCAGAGGGGGGGGTGAATGATCCCAAATAAAAAAACTTTCTCACCCAAAATACTCAAAACAAGCCTGCAATGAAAATCTAAAAAACCTGAAGATTTTTCTTCAGATCGGCGCTCCTCAAAATCACCAACCCTCCAATACCCGAACAACTAGTGATGAGGACATCACTACCATGGATACGGCCATGCCTACAAACCCAATTGAAACCAACAATGTAGTACAAAGGCCAATTACTCGAGCTCGCGCATGTCAATTCAATCGCCAGGTGAATGCGTTCCTCGGGTTGCATACAAATAATTTAATGAATGGAATGCTATTTAATCCTTGTGATGATTTTATTGTCCTTAGGAACCAAGGAGGACTCCATACGTCAAGCATGAGCCAATTCATCCGATGCACAAGTTCAACTCGGATTCGGCCTCCGTGACAGCACCAACTAAAAACGACCATAACTTTTGATCCACAAGGGTGTTTGGGGTCTATGAGTACTGGTTTGAAAGGTTTCATCATCCTCTTTCCAACGGATCTAGCCTCATGTCCAAATTCCTTACGAGTCAACGGGAATCTGCAAAACAAGTTTGTTCATCTTTCCAAATCCGAGTCAAACTAGGAATAGGAGTCATACTCGGCCATGGATGTGTTTTGGACGCCCCTAGCATGGTTTTGGCTTCCTATTTCTCCTATATATAGCTAGGGAGTCCCCCAAAATAACTTGGGTTTTGGTTATTTGATAGTTTAGCCTTTTGCTACTTTTTGAGTCTTTTAGACGTGCACAACGGCCGCCTAACAAGCTCCTTGTATCGGAACCCCAATTTTTTCTATACTTCATCTATATTTGTAATTTTAGATTGCTTTTTCCTTGTTCTTGCTTGTTCTTCGATTGCTTGCAGGAATTGATCTTCGTGATCAGGTTGATCGTGCCCACATCAAGGTCAATAACCCTTTGGAGTTGGTTTAGCGATTGCTAAGGTGCATCATCGTTGTACGTTGTAGTCGGATCATCAAAGTCGTCTCCACCCAAATCGAAGGTTATCATTCTCATCGAAAGATCGGGACACCCAAATCTCTCCCCTCCACAAGCAAGGTGGTACTATCAACTAGATAACTATGTGTACCTCTAGCTTGTATGGATGAGAACCATAAAATAAGTGAGGAATTTTGAATCACAATCCTGGCTATCAAGTTTCCAAAGAAAAAGAAACCAATTCAAATATTTCTTTTCGAAAAGGGATCAAGCCAAATCACCAAAGTCTCTTTTAGAAAAGCAAAATCATATTTTTCAGAAATAGTCCTCACTTAGAGCATGTGGTTGGTGGATTTCTACTGCTCTAGAATTTTTAGGAATTTTTGTACCTATGGAAAAATGAGTCGTGAAGCACTCCACCAAAGACCAACTCAAAAAGCCTTGTAGAACAATCAGGAAAAATCAAAGACCATAGATAGTCAGAAACTTTGAGCAAAAAGTTTGGGGCTCGGTATTCACCTCATAGTGCCCAAACGGTGAAACCAGTAGACTCTTCAATTTTTGTATACATGGATATATGAGTCACGCACCTTCTCCAATAATAATGACCTAAAAGGACTTTTCTAGATTTTTCTAAAAATCAAATACTGACTACTACGTGAAGAACAAGTTCAGGACAGATTTGTAACTTGATATAAACTTGATCTCTAGTCTTTCCTAGGGTGCAAGAGAGATGTAAAACCATATGAGCACCCTCAAGACATCCTAGATCAACAACATTTAGAATGATAGGAGGTAAATCCAAATTGCGAGAAAATAAATTGCGGGAATTTAAATGCAGTATTGAAATCTGAATTTAAGACATAAAGTAAATGCGTATTGTAGATTCAATCATAAATGAAAATGATTTGCATTGCAACAAGGGGAGGTTTACAAAGTCTCACAATAAGGTGGGCAAAGCTCAAAGGAGCATAAAAACCTCTACAACCTTCTTGTGAGGGAGGGACCCCTCCCCCTCTATTTATACTACTCTTGGGCCACCTACCACCCTTGGATGAGTCCCTCAACCCTAGAGCACTCCACCAAGGGCTTGGATTAACCCACTCACATAGCCATGCAAGGGAAACCCAAAACCCATACACATAATGGGTTTTTTTGCATGGTTTTTAAAGCATACTACCTAGACTCGCTATCATATCAACTCGACCGCGATCCAACGGCCATCATCGATCCTCGTGGCATCTAGCTAGTATCATCGTCTTTCCCTGTCTTCTTGACTTGCACGGACTCCATCTCTGATCATCTTCTGATGATCTTCGATCGTCTGGACCTCTGACGCACTTCGCCTAGTTCCCGGTCATCCTCCGCCTCACCATGACCTAACACCGTTGTCCTGCAACCATCAAAGACAAGGAAAACCCATCACATAGCAATATCCAAAAAGATCAATAATCATCAAATATGCTCAAAATCTTATCTCGATCGTTTGCTTGAAGCTGACACAACTCAAATTGTTTCCTTTTGAATTCCAATTCAAATCAAACTCAAACTTGAGCGTACCTTGCTCAAATAAAGTCAAATACTCATCACAAATATGTATGGACCTTCACATGATCCTTCATAACTTGAATGAGAGAGAGAGTGTGCGTGTGGGAAAAGTGGGGTGAGGTGACAAGTTGCTGCTGCCCCTCTTCACAAGTGAGGCATGGTGATAGAAGCAACAGTCCCGATCTTTCGATGAGAAGGATAAATCTTGATTTTTGTGGAGAGTCAACATTAGCGGCCCGACTACAACCGTCTAGGACGTTGCGGTTTAGCGACCAATACACCAACTCCAGAGGGTTATTGATCTCGCCAGTGCGCGATCAACCTGACCACGAGGGTCTGGGTTCCTGCAAGCAATCGAAGAACGAGCAAGAACAAGATAACAAGCAATCTGAAATTGCGAATATGAATATTTAATTTCCAAGTGAAATTTGGAGTCTTGTTTACACGTGCGCAGACGGTCTAATCGACACGTGCTTGCACAGACAGTAGCATAGAAGCTAAACTGATTTACTAAACAAAACCCAAGTCCTTTAGGTGGCCTATTGCCTCTATTATATAGTGGAGGGATGTAGCCAAAAACTACACACTAAGCAAGGTGGTACTAAACATATAGCCATGCAACTTAGGCCTTCGTGGGCCGGTGGAGGGAGGAAGTGGTGCCACACTTCATGGGCCGGTCTGAGAAGTAGTGGTGCTCCCTCCTCTATGGTGCCATGATGGGCCTTAGTGCCTCCATGGCCCATCATGGTTGGGCCTCCTTGTTTCAACATGTTCTAGCCCATGGGCCTTGGCGCCTCCTTGGCCCATCATGGTTGGGCCTCCTTTCAACATGTTCTGGCCCGTGGGTCTTGGCGTCTCCTTGGCCCATCATGGTTGGGCCCCCTTTCAACATGTTCTGGCCCGTGGGCTTGGTGCTGACGAGTACACGTACCATGGGTACCCCCATCAGCCCGGGACCACGAACGGGCTGATCTCCTCGAAGGCCCAGTTCTGGCAGAAGGCCCGTAGGCCGTGAAGAGTGGGCCTAGCCCCTGTTCAGAACCAGCCCCTGGTGACCGGCAGAGTCCGACCTCTCAGGACGGGGCGCGCGGTCGGCCAGCTCCACCAGCGCTCGAGGCGACAGGACCCGCGCTGGTGTCAGGCCAACTGCCCTGTGCACACGACGTCTCCTGATGTCCGTACTGGGGTAGGCGGTCCCTTCCCGATAGTGTTAGAGGATGTGCAGGGGAGTAAAGCCCCGGTCCCATCGTCACTGACACACCACAGAGGAGAGCGCTCCCTCCCGAGGCCAAGCTGAGGTCAAACACCATTAACTGCCGGAGCTGACGTTCGTACGGAGCAGTGCGTCACTCTATCAGCCCGGCCGAAGACCGCTCGCCGCAGGACTACCAACCCAGCATGGGGGTGGGCGGAGGACGGTCGGACGACAAGACAGAAGACCAGACTCCAAGGCATACAGTACCCCCTCCTTTTTCTCTCCAAACTCCCATGTAACCTACTGCCTCCGAGTATATAAGGAGAAGCAGGGCTCCGGGGAGAGCGGGCGAAGAGAGAATCAAACAAACGAGCAAGCAAGCAACCCAGAGAAACCTAATCGAGCATAAGGGAGTTCGATCCTTTCGAACCCCTGTCTCGCCTGTAACCCTCGGTTCGTCCCTCGAATACAATACACCCCAACGACCCGAACTGGAGTAGGGACATTCGGCCCGAACCAATATAAATCGCGGACCTCCTTAGTCAACCATTCGAGGAGAGGGAGCACGCGACCCTCGCTAACCAAAAATTCGTATTGCCGATGCACGAAACACCAACAGTTGGCGCGCCAGGTAGGGGCTTCGTGCGTCATCGTCGCATCCATCTTCGGATTCCCACCACTTTCATCCTCGATGGCTTCTCCCTCGCGCATCGACGGCGCACCAGCGCCGAGGGGCTGGATCCGCTTCGGCACCCTCGGCTTCATCGCTACGACGGCAGGAGAGCTCGTGCTCGTCCCCGCCGCAGTTCGCGACCAGGTCTTCTCCAGGAGCCTGGGCGCAATTGTTGATATCCTCAGCAACCTCCGCCTCGAGGCCCCGGCGCGGGCCTCGGCGGTGAACTTACCCCGTACCGGCATCGCCTCTGGCGATGCTACGTACGAGCCGCGACCAACGATGGTCCAGCCATTCACGGGCTCCTGGCTCGTGGCCATGACCGGCTACATGCCGACTTTCCTGCACGACCTGCTGGGGGATTCCTCTAGCTATGACTCTAGTTCCGACAGGGAGTATCCCCCGCGCAGGACATTCTCCCACGAGTGCAACATGGCGGGCGCGACGGAGCCATCCGCCACCCCCGCAACTCCCGGAACCCTCCTCCCGTGCGGCGAAGTGCGGGGGGATGGGTCCCGGCGGGAGGACGACACGGGCCTCCAGACTCACCTCACCGACCTCTAGCGTCAGCGTGAGGAGCTGGACGCCCGCAAGGTCGAGCTTGATAAACTCCAGGCCGACCTGGAGCGACGTCAGCCTGAGCCACCGCTGGCCTCTGGCGCGCGCGCCCGCGCGCATCAGGTCCATCACCAGCTGCCCAAGGGGACGGACGATCTCCCGTTCTTCCCCCACGCCAACCAAAACATCACCGCGGCAGCAATGCTGCTCCGCGGGTTGCCTGAGCCGACAGACCTGGACGCCAAGGCCACGTACCAGAACCTTTGGGGGCTGGTAGAACGTGCTGTCGTCCAGCACGCCCAGGGTTCCGGCTCCGGCCTTCAGTGCGGCCTCGGGTCACCGGGCGCTCCCCTCGCAGGTGTCGGACTCGACCCACGACGGCCCCACATCACGAGCTTCCCCAGGCATCACGCACCCCGGTGTGCCACCACCTGGGGGACAATCATGACCTTCGCGCCACCCTCGAGGCACGGAGTAGAGTTGCCGACGCGGCGGCGTCATATCAAGTTGCGGATAGCGGGCGGCGCAACCACCCCGACCTGGGCCCCGACGGCCCCGGACCGCGCGCGTTCACCCGCGCCATCCGCAATGCTGATTTCCCGACCAGATTCTGGGCTCCGACCAACATAGCCAAATACACAGGGGCGACCAACCGGAGTGTTTGGCTGGAGGACTACCAGCTTGCCTGCCGGGCGGGGGGAGCTACAGATGACTCCTTCGTCATCCAGTACCTCCCCATTTACCTTGCAGATTCCGCCCGGGCCTGGCTTGAGTACCTGCCCGCCGACACCATCGGGAACTGGGCCGACCTGACGAACCTCTTCGTCGGGAACTTCCAGGGCACGTATAAACGCCCTGGCAACTCCTGGGATTTGAAGAGCTGCAAGCAGCAACCGGGGGAGACCCTCCGGGACTACATTCGCCGCTTCTCCAAGCAGTGCAACGAGCTCCCCGACATCCGTGACGCCGATGTCGTCGGGGCATTCATCTACGGCACCACTTGCGAGGCTCTGGTCCACAAGTTGCGCTGCGCAAAGCCCCGGACCACCAAGGAGCTCCTCGACATCGCCACCAACCACGCCTCCGACGAGGAGGCCGTGGGGGCCATCTTCGAAAGGAAGGTGGCCCACAAAGCATCCGGCTCCAAGGTCGGCACCCCTTCCGACCGCTCGGACAAGAAAAAACGGAAGGGGAAGCAAGGCCACAAAGGTCGTATGGTCGCCGCTGCCGACCGCCCTGCCAAGCAGCAGGCTCGGGAGACGCCCGACCGTTTCGAGAGGTTGATGGATAGTCCGTGCCTGAACCACGAATATCCCGTCAAACACAAGTACCGGGACTGCGAAGTCCTGAAGCGGTTTCTCTCCGGGAACCCCACGACATCGCGGGGCAAGGGGAAGAAGCGCGACCCGGCGCCCGACGCCGGGGCAAAGGGTGACGAGACGACCGACGAGTTTCCGCAACTCGACGGTTGCCTCATGATCTTCGGTTGGGCGGAGTGCTACGCCGACAAGCATCGGTTGAAGCTCGCCCACCGCGAAGTCCACACGGCAACACCCGCCGTGCCCAGCTACGTGAGGTGGTCAGAGTACCCGATCGCCTTCGATCGGACCGACCACCCAGACCACGTCCCGCACCCGGGACACTACCCGCTCGTCGTCGACCCCATCGTGGGGACGAAGCGCCTGACCAAGGTGCTTATGGACGGCGGCAGCGGCCTCAACATCATGTATGTTGAGACCATGGATGCTCTGGGTGTCCCGCGCTCCGCCCTTCGGCCGAGCAAGGCGCCTTTCCACGGCGTCGTTCCGGGCCAACAGGCCCATCCGCTCGGGCAGGTTGACCTGCCCGTCACCTTTGGGAGCCCGGACAACTTCCGCACCGAGAGCCTCACTTTTGAGGTCGTCGACTTTCCCGGCTCCTACCACGCCATCTTGGGTAGGCCGTGCTACGCAAAGTTCATGGCGGTCCCCAACTACACCTACCTTAAGCTGAAGATGCCGGGGCCACAGGGCATCATCACCGTGGCTGCATCTTTTCAGCTCACTTACAACTGCGAGCGAAGCAGTTGTGAGCAAGCCTCGGCGGTCGTCGCTTCCGCCGAACTCGCCCGTCTCCAGGAAAGGGCCCCCAGTCCGCCCCCGATTCCAGCAAGTCGGGGCTGAGTTCCTTCAAGTCTGCGGAGGACGCGAAGGAGGTCGCGGTCGATCTCGAGGATCCCGCCAAGACCGTACGGATCGGGGCCGTCCTCCCTGCCAAATAGGAAAGCGCGCTCGTCGACTTCCTCCGAGCAAACCGAGACGTCTTCGCCTGGAGACCCTCGGACATGCCGGGAGTTCCGAAGGAAACCGCCGAGCACTCCCTCAATATCCGACCGGGCTCCAGGTCGGTCGCCCAACACCTGCGCCGCTTCGACGAAGAAAAGCGCCGGGCCATTGGGGAAGAAATCGCCAAACTTTTGGCCGTTGGCTTTGTAAGGGAGGTACGTCACCCCGAGTGGCTCGCCAATCCCGTTCTTGTAAAGAAAAAGTCAGGGCAATGGAGAATGTGTGTTGACTATACGAGCCTGAACAAGGCCTGTCCGAAAGACCCGTTCCCATTGCCTCGCATCGACCAAGTCGTGGATTCCACCGCCGGGTGTGAATCCCTTTCCTTTCTAGACGCCTACTCAGGCTACCACCAGATCGCGATGAAGGAGTCCGACCAGCTCGCGACCTCCTTCATCACTCCGTATGGCTTGTACTGTTACGTCATGATACCCTTTGGTCTGAAGAACGCGGGCGCAACATACCAGCGATGTATGCAAGCGTGTTTTTCGGACCAAATAGGCCATAACATCGAGGCCTACGTCGACGACATCGTTGTCAAGACCAGGAAGGCCGACGACCTCGTCACCGACCTGGAGGACACTTTTGCGAACCTCCAACGGTTTCGCATAAAGCTCAACCCCGAGAAGTGCGTCTTCGGGGTTCCGAAGGGAAAGTTGCTCGGCTTCATCGTCTCCGAGCGCGGCATCGAAGCCAACCGCGACAAGATCTCTGCCATCATGAGGATGGGGCCAATCAACGATCTGAAGGGGGTTCAGAGGCTGATGGGGTGTCTCGCGGCTCTAAGCCGCTTTGTGTCCCGCCTCGGAGAGTGCGGGATGCCACTCTACAAGCTGATGAAGAAATCCGACCGCTTCTGCTGGACCCAAGAAGCTCAGGAAGCCCTCAGTCGACTGAAGGCGTTCCTGACTTCGCCTCCGGTATTGGTCGCGCCAGAACCGCAAGAGCCACTGCTCCTCTACATTGCCGCCACGACCCAGGTCGTTAGCGCGGCGCTTGTCGTGGAGCGAGCGGAAGAAGGCCGCGTCTTCAAGGTACAGAGGCCGGTCTACTTCGTCAGCGAAGTACTCTCGGCGAAGGTTCGGTGCCCTCGTGCAAGCTATTGTATTCGGTGCTCATCACCAAGAGGAAGGCTGGTCCACTACTGGCCAGGCATCCCATCTCCGTGGTGACCTCGTCACCTCTCGGAGAAATCGTCCACAACCGCGACGCCACCGGAAGGATCGCCAAGTGGGCTCTCAAGCTCAATGGCCTCGACATATCATACGTCCCTAGGACGGCGATCAAGTCGCAGGTCTTGGCTGACTTCGTCACCGAGTGGACCGAAGCGCAAGTCCCGCCGATGGTCGAGGACCTCGAGTACTGGACAATGTACTTCGACGGATCCTACACCAAGAACGGGGCTGGTGCGGGAGTCATCATATTCTCCCCTCTCGGCAACAAGCTTCTGTACGCCATCCGACTACTTTTCGATGCCACCAACAATGTTGCCGAATACGAGGCCCTCGTCAACGGCCTTCGGATTGCCGCCGACCTCGGCGCTCGGCGGCTCTACGTCCACGGTGACTCCAAGCTGGTCGTTGACCAAGTTATGAAGGCCACGGAGCCTCGCGACGCCCGAATGGCGGCCTACTGTTTGGAGGTCCGCAAGCTCGAGGAGAGGTTCAATGGATTCAAGCTTCACCATAGCTACCGACGCTACAATGGAGAAGCCGACTCCCTTGCCAACCTCGCCTCCAGCAAAGGGTCGGTCCCGCCCAGAGTCTTCGTCTCCGACCTCCACAAGCCATCCATCCGGTTGGATTCGACCACTAAGGACACAGCCGACCCCCTAAAAGCGGATGCTCCGACCGACCTTGGTCGGACGCGCACCCGCCTGGGTCTGATCCTAGTGTGCTGAACATCGAATCCGACTGGAGGCAACCCTTCATCGACCGGTTGACAGACGGTTTGCTCCCCGCCGACTCCACCGAGGCTCAGCGCCTCGCTCGGCGGGCCAAGTCCTTTGTCCTGGTCGACAACGCCCTCTACAAGAGGAGCCCCTCCGGGATCCTCCAGAGGTGCATCCCGGCCGACCAAGGGAGACACCTGCTGGTCGACATCCACGGTGGGGTTTGCGGACATCATGCCGCGCCGCGGTCCTTGGTAGGAAAAGCCTTCCGACAAGGCTTCTACTGGCCGACCGTTGTGGCGGACGCAACGCAAATTGTCCGCACCTGCGAAGGATGCCAATTCTTCGCCAGGCAAACGCACCTTCCGGCACAAGTCCTGCAGACGATCCCCATCACGTGGCCCTTCGCGGTCTGGGGGCTCGATCTGGTCGGACCCTTCAGAAAGGCGCCCGGAGGCTTCACTCATTTGCTCGTCGCCGTGGACAAGTTCACGAAGTGGATAGAAGCCAAGCCGCTGGCGACCATTACTTCCACACAGGCGGCAAGCTTCTTCCGCGACATTGTCTACCGCTTCGGAGTTCCGAACACCATCATCATCGACAATGGAACGCAGTTCACAGGGAAGGAGTTCCTCGAATTCTGCGATGACTTCAACATCCGGGTCGACAGGGCAGCGGTCGCACACCCCCGTGCCAACGGTCAGGCCAAGCGGGCCAACGGCATGATTCTCCAAGGGCTCAACCCGCGAATCTTGATCGGCCGATCAAGAAATTCGGCGGGGCAGTGGCGGCCGAGCTGCCTCCCGTTCTCTGGAGCCTACGGACCACGCCAACACGGTCGACCGGATTCACGCCTTTTTTTCTGGTGTTCGGAGTGGAGGCCGTCCTCCCGACCGACCTCGAGTACGGCGCACCAAGAGTGCAAAACTACGACAGCGCGAGGGGGTCGGAGGCGCAACAGGACGACCTTGACCAACTCGACGAAGCACGAGACGTCGCCGTCCTGCGATCGGCCAAGTACCAGCAGACATTACGCCGATACCACAGTCGATTGGTTCGCGGCCGGTCGTTCGAGGTCGGCGACTTAGTGCTACGCCAAGTCCAGTCCGCGAAGGACATGCATAAGCTCTCCCCGCCCTGGGAAGGCCCCTTCACCGTCGCAAAGGACCTCCGATCCGGCACCTTTCATCTCAAGGACGCCGAAGGCAACCTCTTTGCGAACGCGTGGAACATAGAGAAGCTGAGAAAGTTCTATCCTTAGCAGACCTCCCTTCTCCTTGTACCGTTCAAGAAATCTCTGAACCAAGAAATCACTACGGTCAGTCATCCAACCGAGTGTCCGCCTTCTCTCCTTTTTGTCCCCTTTTCTCTTGTTGACCCAGAGCACTACGACCTACGCCCCGGCGGCGAGGGTCCCAAAATAGTGCCCCATGGGACGCAGAGCCTATGCGCGCAGAAACGACCAACAGTTGGTCGGAGTAACTACTCTCCCGCGCGAACTCATGTCAAACACCGTCCCAGACCTACGCTCGACCCGTTGCGGTCCCTAAAGGCTACGGTCGACGGATCATGTTTTCCCGAAAGCAACTTCGTGGAAGAAAGGCAAAATTGGCAAAAAGAAGGAGACAAACTTTTTATTCATTTACATGGAAGGGCGCCAGCCCCACCAGCGGAAACCGCCCACCCAGGTCGGAGTCTCCCGTCAGCCGCGGTGGTACTCCTCCAGGTGTGCGCCGATCCAGCTGAACGACGCGTGGCGCCGCTCGGTCAGCGCCTCGATCAGCGGTGTCCTCACCTCTTGAAGGCGAGGGACACCCGCGATGAGGACGTCGACCCGCCCTGCGTCCCCAGCAACGGCGTCGGCCTCGACTTCCGCCACCATCCTCTTCCAAGCCTCCTCAGCACAAGAGGATTGCCTAAGGAGCTGAGCAAGGCGATCCGACATTGTGGCGCAAGAGGAGCTTGGTAAAAGAAAAACAGGTTCTGGTGAACCTCACGAAGACATCGGCGCACCTCTTCTTATAACCCCGCGGAACGGAAGATGAGGCGTGTCGAGTAATGGCAGGGAGTGGGAGCCGAAGCGTCCGACACCAGTTCCAACCACGGCGCGGCCCACCAAGAAAGTTAAGACGGTCTTATCCCGAAAACTCTTTTTTCACACGTTCCCTCACCCCGAGCTCAAAGTGGTACGCAGCGCCTGCACCTCCAGTCCCCGCGCACCACTCGGGGGCTACTTATGACCACACGGGTCGGTGACCTAGGTCGATAACCCGATCGACCAAACGGTCTTCCTCGCGGTAACCTCTTCAACCCAAGTGTTGTGGCCTACGCCCCTGTGGCTACGGCTTCGAAGTAGCACTTTGCGGAAGAAAGAAATTATCCGAGCAAGGAAGGCCGAGGCCGGTCGGGGGCATTTTGACTTAGGTCAGCAACCCGACCAACCGAATGGTCTCCCTCGCGGTAACCCCTTCAACCCAAGTGCTACGGCCTACGCCCCGGCAGCTACGGTTTCGAAGGAGCACTTTGCGGAAGAAGGAAACTGCCCGAGCGAGGAAGGCTAAGGCCGGTCGGGAGCTTTTCGATTTAGGTCAGCAATCCGACCGAACGAACGGGCACTTCGCGGAAGGAAGAGGTAACCCGAACCAGGCAGACCGATGCCGGTCGGAAGCACCCCTTCTCTACGAAGTGAGCGCTCTAAGTCCTAGTTTCATCCCACGTTTTCCTCGGATGTGATCGACACAACACCTACGCTCTCGGGATGCCCCTGCGGGTCCTGTGGCCACGGTCGTAAAAATGTCCATCGCATAAAAGGAACACGAGATGAGCGAACGGAACTTAAAGCGGCCCAGCAGGCCGGATTCATTAACGACGCATCGTTCATTACATCTACTTTAAACAAAAAACAAAAAACTAATCATCTCCTTCTTCTCGGCGGAGGATACTCTGCGGCGAGATCCGATCGGCAATCTCCCGAGCGTACGGGTCGACCTGGGCCACGAACGCATCAACTTCTTCGTCGCTCCGGTTCGTGGCAACGCCGCTCCCGACCGTCTCGAGGTCGATGCCGTCGTAATAGGAGACGGCATTAACCAGAGCCGAGGAAGCACCGAGCATCGCCACCTCCCGCACCGAGGCTTCGACGTGCTCCGGAACCCCCTCCAGCAGGGCGGAGAGGGGACTTGGGCCCGGGAAAAGCCCCAGCAGCCATTCGCAGATAGCCTGGATGGCCCTCTGAAGGGTCGACAGCTCGGCCGTCGCGTCGGCCGTCTCCCTCTCCGCTCTCTGTTGGGCCAACAAGGCAAAGTCCAACGACGTGAGCGCCTCGTCCCACTGCTCCGACGCCTGCCGCTTCAACTCCAGGACGCCGTCCAGGTTCCCCCGCAGCTGTGCAAAGAAAGAACCGCGTCAGAGGATGCCTCCCCCAATGCCCACGAAAGGGTTGGCCGACTCACCAGCCAAGGAAGCCTTTCTGGCGTGGAGATCCTCTTCGGCCTTAGCGCGCGCCTCCCGGTCGGACGCCGCCCGATCGACGAGCGCCCTCACCGACGCAAGCTCCCCCTAAGCGAGGTCTCGCTCGGCACGCAGTTGGTCGGCCTCCCTCCGAGCCGAATCACATGCGTCCCGGAAGCGGGCGGCCTCCGCTCGAGCGGACCCCTCTGTGCTAACTGCTGAAGCCTTGGCTCTCTCAGCTTCCGCCAGGGACGACCTGGCCTCCTCCACCTCGCCGGTCAACGACTCTGCTAGCCGCTGAGCCTCTCGCAGGCTTGGTGACTTCCCCACGACGGCCGTGGCGGTGGCCTTCTCTCGCTCGGCAACGAGCGCCCCCTGGGCGTCGCGCAGCTCTTCCTCCACAGCACCCCCCTGACTATGCAGACGTCGGAGGAAGCCTGACTTCCTCGACGCCCGGGATTGCAGACGCTGTAAGAAATTACCTGCCCGGTCAGTCACAGCTCCATTCAAGAAATACCAAGGACGAGCTTCTTTTGGCCTTACCGATATGGCCGGGCGGGTCTCTTGAATGATACAACCCATCGCCTTGGAGGAAGAGTCGATCGCGAGGAGAAGATCCTTGCGGATCCGACCGATCTCATTCTCGACCTTCCTCTCGCTCGCCTCCAGAGCCTTCCAGTCGCGGAGCTCCGCCTCGTCGTCCAAGACGAATGACGGTTCTCCGGACGGGTCGCCGCTCGGCCAGGTCAGCACGGCGAGCTCCGACCGTGCTATCCCAACAGCCTGCCCTTCCGGAACCTCCCCATCGCCCCGTCGCGGGGCCTCGTGCGACAGCCGAGCTGCCCCAACCAGCGGTTGCCCCGGCGGTGGGGGCGGTAGGACTTCCAGCGAAGCTCCTTCGGCCGGCGTCAGTGTGGGCAGGCCAGTGAACTCCTTCGGCCGGCGCCTTGGGCGTCGGACCAGTGAGGCTCTCGGCCCGGCGTCGCGGTAGGCGTCGGGCCCAGCGGTTCCCCCGCCGGCGGCACTACCTCCTCTCCCGCAGCCCCTGCTGCGGGGACCGTACCTGCGGGGCCCCCGCTCCGCACAGTCGTCGGTGCGAGCACCGCCGGCGGAGGCGAAGAAACGCGGCTCCCCGCTCCCGAGGTGGGGCTCAGCACCACCCCTGTGCTCGAGCGGCCCCTGCACGCGACAGCCAGTCGGGAACCACACAAGGAAACCTAAACAAAGGACCGGTCGAAGGGCGGACGAGACACTTACCGCGTCGAGCGGATGTGCAGCGCCTGATGCGCCCTTTTTGCCGAACCCCTGCGCGGGGGCGTAGGGGCCCTTCGTCTTCTCAGAAGGAACCCCGAGCTTGGCGCGTCCTCCTAAGGCTCCAGCTCACCGACCCCCTGGTCGGAACCCGCCTCAGAATCGCCCAAGTCGCCCTCGACGCTCTCGCTGACCTCGTTCGAGGTTGACTCCTCGTCGCTGTCCTCCGCGGTCGTGTCGGAGACCTCCTCGCCTCGCGCGGCCCGGGCCGCGCGCTCCTCTTTCTTCCGCGCCGCCGCAGCTTGCTTCTCCTCCTTCACAAGACGGCCTGGCGCGGCGGCTGTTCATGAATGGCGCTGGCCATGCTCTCGCTTCTTTCTCTCCCAACAGAAGGGCCCAGGAGATCATGCCGCCGAGTCCCTGCGAAAGCATACTCGGGTAAGCGGGGAGAAGAGCAAGGGAAAAAGAGTTAGTGAGATAGAGACCGCCCAACCTACCAGGTTCGGTGTCACCCACGCGGACGACCGCTGACACGCGGGCAAAGAGCTCCGACCCCAGGAGCTCCGCCTCGGACGACCTCATGGGGTCGGACACTCCGGTGTACCCGAACATGGGGTGCACCCGGTCCTTGAAGGGTTGGACGCGCCTCTCCATGAACACGCGGACAACCACTTCGCCCGTCAAGCCCCGCGCCTTCAGACCATCGAGCCGCTCGAGGATTGCCTCCACCTTCCTTTTATCTTTCGCATTGGGAGCCCAAATCCAGTGGGGACCAGCTCTGGCAGTCCGCTGGTGAAGGCTGGGGCGCTGTTGCCGAGATTCTAAACATAGAACCACTAGTTATGCCACCCCCGGTTCGACGTCGGCAGCTTCACGTCGATGTAGCCCGCCTTGCGGCCACCACGCAGTTGGATGGCCAGGCCGCCGAGGGGAGCGGCCACATCCGACGGCGACCGCGCAAAGAAGAAGTGTCTCCAGAGCCCCCAGTGGGGTTCGATCCCCAAGAAGGCCTCGCACAACGTGATGAAGATCGCGATGTGGAGGACGCTGTTCGGGTTCAAGTGGTGCACTTCCCCTCGGTAGAAGTGCAGCAGCCCGCGGACGAACGGGTGGAGGGGGAGACGAACCCGCGCTCGTAGGAGGTGAGTGCGACGATCTCCCCGGCGCCCGGCGCAGGGGTTGCGGCCCCCCGCCGGCACCCTCCACCCCGACTCATCCCGCGGAGGAAGGAACCCCTTCCTCTCCAACCCAATGAAGCGGCCGGCCGCCGGCGAGCATGGAACCCACGACATCTCCGAAACCGACGAGGAGGCGAGGCAAAACGCGAGGAAGCAGGGAGCTTTTCTCTTCTTCTCTTCTGGTTTTTCCTTTTTGCAGAAAGCACGAGCGAGTGTGCCCCTCCCCGCGCCTCCCTCGTCCTCCTTTATAGGCACCGGGCGGGAACGGACGCCTCTTCGCGCCAACCGGCGCCCCTTCACACGAACCGGCGCATCCGTCGACCGTTCGTCTGTGTAACATCCTGAGTTTTATCTTGCCTTTTGTAGTGTTAATTATCTTTTGAGAGTTATTTGGAGTTAATTGTGTTTGAATTTGTTCGCTCTATCTGTTTCGTTTTAGTTTTTGCTCTAAATCTCGTTTCGTGTTGCGATTAGAATTTCCGAGCAACCGTAGTTTCCAAATCTTCTTTAGCTATCCTAGAGTCTATCCTAGAGGTTTCCGGGAAGAGTTGTTGAGTTTCGGAGTTTTTGGGGGGTTTTTGGGGTTTTGTCGCCTTGGTGCAGTCTGCGCCGACCCTGGCCGTCTTGCCCGCCACGAGGGGTGCGGGCAGGGGGGTAGGGCACCCGAGCTGACCGTTGCCCTAGTCCCTTCCTTTTTCTCTAGAGGGTTCTCCTCACTCTCTCCCTCCCCCAGCCGTATTACTCCCTCTCACTCTCACCCTCACCCTCTAGCTCTCTCCCTAGCTCTCTCTCCCATGGAGCTCTCTCCCTCTCTCTCAAGCTCTTCCTCTCCCTAAAACTCTCTCTCCGCTGTTCTTGAGCTCAAGGTGAAGCAAGCCACGGAGGAGGACGTCATTTTCCTAAACCCTAGACGAGCTCTGCGGTGAGTGGAGCAAGTTTCAGTCAGATCTGGGTTGACTTGAGCTTGATCCTGTACTTTTCTCCTTTTCTATCAACTTTTCTTTTACCCAAAACCCTAGAAAACCTAGTTGTAGAGCTCAACTTTTAGTTAGCTGAATATCTAGACCTAGGTTAGGTGCTTTAGTTCTCGTTAGTGCGAAAACTGAGATCGGAAGCCCTAAATATGTTTTTATCGGATATATTTGGTTAAATGTCGTTTTCGTAGCTTTTGGAATTAAACTTTGGAACCCTAGTTCCAAAAGCTAGGAAAAGGGCACTAGAATGTATTCGACGTCGTTAAAGTCCGAGTTTCGCAAAAGGAATCGAGTTTGAATTCGATTCGGGGAGAAAGTCGGAATTTAGCATGAATTAGGACTCTAGAGCTTCTCGGATTAGGAATTAGGCCAAATGAGGTCGGAACCTCGTGTGGTTTGCATAAATGGGTCCTTGTCATCTCCGAGAACCCATCCATGCAATCGCCGCGAAATTCCGAAGTCGTTTGTGCGAAAACCTGTTTTCTGGAAAATTCGATCGACTGCGGGCGGCACTACCGACGTGGTAGGTCCCGTCTTGCCGCCAGTGGCACTACCGACCCTTGTGGCCGGTCTTGCCGGGCTCGGGCCGCACTACCCCGAAACGCCGGTAGTTATTTTCCGAAGAGGTCCCCGTTTAGGTTTCAGAGTCGCCGTACTACCGAGCCCTCAAGGCCGATCTTGCCGTATCGTAGGGGCGGCACTATCGGAGTTTGTACACTGGTACTGCCGGTCTCCAATTCAAGTTTCGGTTTTCGTTTTCGTTTTCTCTCTCGTGTTCGCTTGTTGGTTGTTGTCCGCTTCTTTGAGCTTTTTGCCTTGTTCTCATTGGATCTTAATCGTTTCCTCGTTATTTCTTTTGTCGCGCTTTCGTTTAGACGTTGACGCCTCGGGAGCAGTTGGCGAGGATCCGGACTTCGACCCAGAGGACACGCAAAACCCAGAGCAAGCAGGCAAGCACCCCCTTTGAACATATTGCTCCCATAATTGCAAAAGTATTTGAAGTTTTGCAAAATGATTATGCATGCATATGATTATTACAAGTATTTAAATGGTGGGAATAGATAGATACCCTAATGGTTGGATGGCTTATCTTAATCTTGTCGCTACCCTAAAATCCTTGAGTAACCCTAGTTTAAGGTTAGATGCTATAATAAGTGTCGTCAGGGGTTATAAGTCTAATAGTTGCATACGCTTAGCCCAGCTTTAGACTGATTGAATAATGATCGGTGGACTCAGTCAATCAAAGATTTTTCGATACGTTATTAGGATTTCGGAAATGGTGGTTTCGGAAAAACAAAGGCTATGTTGGTAAAAGATGAAAAAGGAAAAGGTGTACGGTGATTTATGCCGGACGGATGATGGGAGGTCTCGTCTGTGCAATCCTAAGGACTGAACTTGACGTTTTTAACCAAGTCCTTTCGTACAACCACATGTGCTAGTATGGGATAGCCTAAACCCAGTACAGGAGTTGGAATTTGATCTTGCGCCGTGGTAGGTCGAAATAGTTGGGCAATACTGACGTGCTGGTGTTGCTTAGAATACTCCCTCACCACGCGCAGGTGTTGGAGACTTTCGTGAAACAACGGTGGATGCTTTGCTGAGGGTAAAAGGCACGATGGGCTGTTAGCCATCGTTGGATCCGTGTGGGTGAATCAGGTTTGGAGTTTAAGGTACCCAAACACCTTAAATGGGGGGGTACTCTCGCCTGGCCCGGGGGTACTCTGTGTGGGTGTGTGGAGCCCCCACCCAAAGCAAAGAGCGCACATCGCCGGGGCTGACGCAAGACTAGATGCCGACAATTGGAAGAGTTTCGTCACAATCTAGCAAAACGGATATGGTATGTATCGCGTGGCATGGTCGACATGATTGCTAGAATGTGTCGTGTGGGTAAAGTGTGCATTCTCTGCAGAGATTAATCAAACTAATCGATTAGCCGTGCTCACGGTCATGAGCATCTTGGGTATTTGCTGTCAAGTATAGTATTTTGGTTTTGGTTTCTGAAAAGGATTTGGAATCGGTAGTTCTTTTAAATGTTGGGCTGTTTCATGCAAATGTTGAGTTGTTGAACTCAAAGATCGATTGGTTTGGTGATTTGATCATGTTGGCGGTGATTCCTGATACCTTGTGTTGGTATGATGGTTATGTTGAAGGAAATGATTCCTGTTACCATGTGATGGTGGTGTTGGATATGTTGGAGGAATTTGGATGTTGAATGAAATGTACAATTACATTATGTATTGTTGTACTCTCATTTACTAAATGTTTTATAAACAGTGCAGTATTCCAATCTATTAGTCTATTGCAAATAACTTCGGCTTCATGCAAAACTGAACTAGAGTAGCAACCATCTTCATTGTTTAACCTGCATTATTATTATACTTGCAAACAATAAAGTCTTGCGAGTACATACGTGTACTCACCGTTTGCTCTGAAAATTAGCGTGAGGAGCAGAAGATGCAGGTGAGGAAGAAGGTCACCAGGAGTTCAGTGACCCAGGCGTGGGTGGTGCGTTTGACGGCTAGCGGAGCTAGTTGCTCGCCGGTTGCTTGAGGGAATGGAGGCACACCGCGGCCACTTTACTTTTGTTTCTCTGATGTTTTTCTCTTCAGTTTACTTTAAGCCAATCGGCATTTTGTAAACAGGGACAAGTTGTAATATTTTTATCTACCGTTGTAATATAGTACCTCTGCCCTTGTACTGCATTCATTTGGATGAGACTCTCCCTTCTCAACATGTGACGCTAGCCTACTGATCCAGGGACTAGTGGTTATCACATGGTTGCGGGAAGCTCAAATTGGAACCAATTGGGTAGCATGTGACCTCATTCGAGTATCGTGCTAGCCAAGCGATTTCAATCTGACTCTGTCGTGATGCCGTGATCGTTACGTTACGGGTTGCGTGATTAACCAGGCCCACGCAACAGTAATGGAGTATCACTGTACCAGGACAGGAGCCCCCACAGTCTGCCACCTCGGCCACTACCCCGGTAATGTGCCGCAATTCATTAAAATCCCACTGAGTACTAAATGCTCTGACAGGACAGCCGCCTCGCGCCGCACGCCATGCAGCTCCGTGGACTCCGCCGGGCGTAACGGGCCAAGGCGCCCCGAAAAAAAAGGTAAAAACGGCCCATTGGGCCGCCCGGCCTTGGGGCCGCAGATTGCCTCCGGGCTCACACCCAAGGCCCAGCACCGTGTTGAGGGTTACGAAGGCAAAGTCCAGTCGACTGGAACTAAAGCCGCCCCAGCACGTAAAACCAGAGCGAGGGGCGGACCAGGGTGAGCTCCCAGAGGGCCTCCAGTTGGGTCGGCGGACGACCCAATCACCCTGACCCCCATCCGAGACCATACCTCACACTCTCCCGCGGAGCTCATCGATGAGTAGCGGCCAGCCGCGCTTTGGGTCGGCGGACGACCCGGTAGCCCGATACGGGATCGAGTAAGGAAAGGTTCTTATGGGATGCCCCACAGCGAGTCGGATGCCCACGCCAGGATCCACGTCCGCTTGGAAATGATCCCCCTGCGGGAGATCACCAAGGTCCCACTCGGATCACCCGTTAGCAGCTCGCACGAGCACGGCGTTCAAACCAACGTAGGTAAACGCGCGTTCGCTCACCCGACTCTAGGTCCCACGACCGTGGCCGACCAGAGTCTGACCGGGTAAACCCCCAACCGGCTCTTCGACCCACTCGGGGGCTCGGGGGCTACACCACCAGTGCGCTCGCCTTGCCGGTCCCCTTCGACGAACGGTCTCATTGGTGCCCCAACCGGATCTCATCGATCAACCGGACATCTGCGCCGACCTCGTCAAACCCACAGCCGGCTCGCCCAGAGCGAGGGGCTCGGGGAGCTCTTGGCAGTACCGCGTACCATGGGTACCCCCATCAGCCGGGACCACGAGCGGTGATCTCCTCGAAAAGGCCCGATTCTAGCGGAAGGCGTGGCGCGTGAAGAAGTGGAGCCTGGCCCCTGTTGAGAACCAGCCCCTGGTGGCCGTGTCGAGCCTCTCGGGGCGCGCGTGGTCGGCCGGCTCATGCCCGGCCTTCGAGGTGGCGGGGCCACGCGGTGTCGAGCCAAATGCGCCACTGTACACGCGGCGTCTCGGCGTCATGCAGAAGGTAGGCGGTCCCTTCCCAAGAGTGTCAGAGGATGTGCAGGGGAGTGCCGGTCCCATCGTCACTGACACACCACGGAGGAGAGCGCTCCCTTCCGAGGCCAAGCTGAGGTCAAACACCATTAACTGCCGGAGCTAACGTTAAATGCGGGCGGTCGTCACTCTCTATCGGCCGTGAAGACCGCTCACTGCAGGACTACCAACCCAGCATGGGGATGGGCGGAGGATAGTCGGACAACAAGACAAAAGACCAGACTCCAAGACATACAGTACCCCCTCCTTTTTCTCTCCAAACTCCCATGTAACCTGCTGCCTCCGAGTATATAAGGAGAAGCAGGGCTCCGGGGAGAGCGGGCGAAGAGAGAATCGAACAAACGAGCAAGCAAGCAACCCAGAAAAACCTAATCGAGCACAAGGGAGTTCGATCCTTTCGAACCCCTGTCTCGCCTGTAACCCTCGGTTCGTCCCTCGAATACAATACACCCCAATGACTCGAAATGGAGTAGGGACATTCGGCCCGAACCAGTATAAATCGCTGACCTCCTAAGTCAACCATTCGAGGAGAGGGAGCGCGCGACCCCCGCTAACCAAAAATTCGTATTGCCGGTGCACGAAACACCGACAGGCGCCTCCTTGGCCCATCATGGTTGGCGCCTCCTTGCTTCAACATATTATGGCCCGTGGGCCTTGCTGCTCCCTTGGTTCCTAAGGACAATAAAATCATTACAAGGATTAAATAGTATTTCATCCATTAATTATTATTTGTATGCAACCCGAGGAACACATTCACCTGGTAATTGAATTGACGTACACGAGCTCGAGTAATTGGTCCTTGTATTACATCATTGGTTTCAATTGGATGTGTAAGCGTGGCCGTATCCATGGTAGGGATGTCCTCATCACATGGGCCCACTTGTCATATGGTAAAGCATTGAGGGATTTTACAGAATTCACATGGTTCCTAAAGATCTTGTATGAGTTCAGATTTATTCAAGATAATTAATCTATTATTTAAGTAGATCATCTCCTGGAAAATTTTATTTCATTTGTGCATGCTTTCAATAAGTGTATCATTTTCAATTAAGGGTTTCTATTTGAGGCACATTTTTCTTGCATTCTACTTATGATACAAAAATTCCAAAAAAATGCATAAACAAAGCATGACATGCATGTTCAATCAGCATATGCAAATCTGGGCTATGATAGATTCTAAGTCTAAATAACTACTCATAGTCTACTAAAAGTAAATAAAGTATATGAGAGTTGATCAGTTAATTGGATGATGATTTCTTCTCTGCTCTTGACCCTCTTTTATAGCACCTAGGCCGATTGTATCCTTCTGCAGCTCGTAAAAAACGCATAATTTGTATCGGTCTCAATTTTCAGAAGATAAATTTCACTTTGAGCCGATATCGGTTAAGATACTTATCCATGTTTAACTTTATCTTCCTAAGTCGGCTATACCTGCCAAATTCTGGTGTCAACAGTATCATAATTAAAAAATTGTAGGGTATTATAGAGAAAAGCTTAACAGATATACTATTGTATAAACCATCTTTAGTTTTATTTCTAAATAACATTAAAAGCATACAGATAATAATAATCTGTATTACTGTACATGCCGCAACATTCGACCAAGGAGCTAAAAGAAGAGTATGTGTACACTACTTTTACTAGCGCATCGGTACTGTTGCCGAAGGACCACCCATAATATGTGCACACACATGCCGTGATGTAAGCCAAGTGTCATCGACAAGCGGGACCGGTTGGTGGAGCCCGCAGGTCATTAGCCAGTGAAGGAGAAGCCGCAGGCAGGTGCGTGCAGTTCGTTCGTTCGTTCCTCCTTTTCTCGGCGCGGTTGCTGTCCCTGTCGCCTCGGTTCGATTCCGTTCCTTTCCATTTCGCCCTTCCTCCTGCTCCCCGCCGCACTCTGATTCCATCCCATCCCATCGAAACCCCCGACGCGGAGGCGGATGCCGCCGCCGACACCGCGCTCCTCCGATCACAATCAGATCTAACCATGGCGATGCGGGGCGTCGATTTCAAGTGGTCCGTCTCCGATTCTCTCTCTGTGTATGCTATGCTATTGTGCCATGCGCTTTCCTTTGTATTCACTCTGCTTTTCAGTCTTGATTCGGTGCCGATTGCTTGCAGGTACGATGGCTTCTTCCTCTCAATGCTCGCCACCAGCGTGTATCCTTTCCTGATTTCCTCCCCCAATTATCTTGCGGCCAGGCTCACTTCTATTCTCCTTCTTCATTCATCAGTATAGACTGTTAGTAGCTGCTTGATTTTGCTGTTTCCTTTCCTTAATGGCCTGGCCTGCTCATCAGAATTATCGTGTCCATCAATTGGAAGAGGTATCGCCTCTGCGCCCACCCGCTGCACATATGGATCGTGGTCAGCCTCCCGTTCTCCTTTCTTCCCACCCCAGCCCCCCCTTCCAGACTGCTAGCGTCTGCGCTGCGCTGCTCTTGGTTGGGATCCATCGATTTCATCTTCTGCCTTTTCTTGTGCCAGGTCGACTACACCACCGTCTTCTTCTTCCGCCTCCTCATGTTTGTCGATGATGGTCTCGCTGCCGGGATGGGACTGTAAGCCTACCCCACTTCTTGCCTTTTTCTTTTAATCTTCTTTACATTGCTCTAATCTGTTTACTTTGGTCCTGTTTGGCAGAGCTTCAAATTCCAGCTCCACCTCAAAGCTGAAATTTGTAGACTGAAATAAAGTGACCTAAGTTTATAATTTTATTCTAAAATGTAAATAAGATGTCCTACATAAACACTCTTAACATATCCACAGCTCCAGCTCCACGAATCTGGTGAAGCTAGGAATATCCAACTCTACAAACTCTATGAATTTAGTGGAGTTGGAGCTCTGCCAAACACCCTATGTCAATGCAATGCCAAACAATTTCCACAACGGGTTCTTGTTCTTGCAACACAATTTAGCAGGGGGGAATTGAGGATTTGCCCCCGTTTTAGTTGGTGCAATTGATCATTTGCCCCATAGAGACATCACAGGGCAAATGATCATTGGAACAAGTAAATGAGGGTAAATCATCAATTTATTCCATTTAGCACCGCAGTACCATATGTTAGTGATGTTAGATGGAAGAAAAGATAGCAACAGAATTACCCGTTGACGAGTACACATACCATGGGTTCCCCAGTAGCCCGGGACAGTGAACGGGCTGCCTCTGAGGTCCAGTTACGACCAAGGGCCCGTGGGCCACGAAGGGATCTCGTCCCCGGTCAAGCACAAATACGGACGCGCTCCGACCTCCCGAGGGTCGGGGTGCCCAGCTCGATCCGACCCCCTGGGTCGGAATGTGCAGCGGCTCCATCGAAGCATTTGGACACTTGCCCTACCGGCGTGACGTCCCAAGACGTCCGCATCAGGGTGGTGGCTCCTTCCTAAGGTGTCAGGGAGGCCGCCTAAGAAGTCAAGCTCCGGTCCCGTCATCCTGACACACAACAGAGGGGAACGCCCCCTCCCGAGGCCACGCTGAGGTCAAATACCATTAATGCCGGCGCCTGACAATCGTACGGAGCAGTGCGTCACTTCTCCAACCCGACCGAGGAACCCCCGCTGCAAGGCTACCGACTCGGCGTGGGGGTGGACGGAGGCCGGTCGGACGACAAGACCGGAGAACAGACTTCGAGACATAGGACACCCTTTTCTTTTTTTCCTTCCAAACTCCCATGTAACCTGCCGCTTCTGCCTATGTAAGGAAAGGCAGGACCCCGGGGAGAGAGAGAGAGATATAGATAGATCGATCGGTCGGTCTACACAAAAAAAAACACCCACACACGAAAAGCGGTAAGATCGTTCGGTTCTTCCTCCCAAAGGAAGTCGCCATTGTAACCCCCCGAAAGGACAATATACACTCATCTCACGAACTGGAGTAGGGACGTTCCGCCCGAACCAGTATACATCTTGGACTCCCTGAGTCAGGCCATTCGAGGAGAGGGAGCGTGTGAACCCCCTAGACCGAAAAATCGTATTGCCGGTGGTTGAAACACCGACAGTTGGCACGCCAGGTAGGGGAGCTTCTCGCGCGTCATCGTCACCATCGACTCCAGATTCCCATCCGCTTCCCCGATAGCTTCCTTCTCACGCGACGGCACACTAGCGTTGCGGGGCTGGATCCGCTTCGGCGCCCTTGACTTCGTCGCCACTACGACGGGAGAGCTCGTGCTCATCCCCGCCGCTGTCCGTGACCAGGCCTCCTCCACGAGCCTAGACGCAGTTGCTGACATCCTCGGCAACCTTCGCCTCGAGACTTCCGCGCGGGCCTCGACAACGGAGCTACTCCACGGTGGCATCGCCTCTGGCGGTGCCATGCGTGTGCAACAGCGGGTGGCGGCCCCGCCCTCCACGGGTTCCAAGCTCGTGGCAATGACCGGCTACGTGCCGGCATCCCTCCACGACTTGTTGGGGGACTCCTCCAGCCACGGCTCCAGCTCCGATAGGGAGCACCCCCTGCGCAGGCTGCACTCTCGCGAGTGCAACATGGCAGGCGTGGCGGACCCGTCCGCCACCCCCGCGAGTCCCGGAACTTTCCTCCTGCGCGCCGAAGCGCAGGACGATGAGGACCGGCGTGAAAGCCCCGCGTGCCTCCAAGCTCGCCGCGCTGAGCTCCAGCGGCAGCACGAGGAGCTTGAGGCCCGCAAGGCCGAGCTCGACAGGCTCCAGGCCGATTTGGAGCAGCGTCGGCTCCATCCACCACGCGCGTGCCAGGTACATCACCAGCTCATCGAGGGGTCGGACGGTCTCCCGTTCTTCCCCCATGCGAGCCAAAACGTCGCGCGGTGCGATCTTTTGCCGTGAGCTCACTGGTAAGCCGGACCGGAGGCCAAGGTCACGTACCAAAACCTCCGGGCGATGGAAGCGTCTTTGCCGTGCGGCAGCGAGGCTCGCTCCCACTACTCGGGCGCGACCTTGAGCCGCCCGGGTCGCCCGTCCTCGCGAGGTCAGCAGAGCCCGGCGAAGACGGCGCCACAGCTCGAGCGGCCCCAGACATCGTGCACTCCGGTGCGCCATCGCCTGGGGGACAACCATGATCTCCGCGCCACTCTCGAGGCGCGAAGAAGAGCTGTCGGCGCGGCAGCACAGTCGCAGGTTGCGGATAACGGACGACGCGACAACCGCGGTCCAAGCCCCGATGGCCCGGGACCGCGGGCATTCGCTCGCGCCATCCGCAACGCTGACTTCCCAGCCAGGTTCCGGGCCCCGGTCAACATAGCCAAATACACAGGGGCGACAAACCCGGTGTTTGGTGGAAGACTCACGGCCGCTGCCGGGCGTGGAAGCGGTTGATGATCTCTTCATCATCCAGTACCTCCCCATCTACCTCGCGGACTCTGCTCGAGCCTGGCTCAAGTATTTGCCCGCGGACACCGTCAGGAGTTGGGTGGACCTGACGAACCTCTTCGTCGGTAACTTCCAGGGCACATACAAACGCCCCGGCAACTCCTGGGACATGAAGAGCTGCAAACAGCAGCCAAGGGAGACCCTCCGGGACTACATCCAACGCTTCTCCTAGCAATGCAACGAGCTCCCCGACATCCGCGACGCTGACGTCGTCGGGGCGTTCATCTACAGCACCACCTGCGAGGCCTTGGTGCATAAGCTGGGATGCGCCAAGCCCAAGACCACCAAGGAGCTCCTCGACATCGCCACCAACCAAGCCTCTGGCGAGGAGGCTGTGGGGGCCATCTTTGATAAGAAGCCCAATCGAGCGCCTGGCATCGAAGCCGGCGCCACCTCTGACCGCTCCGACAGATGAAAGCGGAAGGGGAAGCAAGGCCGCGAAGGCCGCATGGTTGCCACGACCGCCTTCGCAAGCCAAGAGGCCGTGACGCCCGACCGCTTCGAAAAGTTGATGGATAGTCCGTGCCCGAACCACGCCTATCCCGTCAAGCACAAGTACCGGGACTGCGAAGTCCTGAAGCGCTTCCTCTCCAGAAACCCCACAACGTCGCGGGGCAAGGGGAAGAAGCGCGACCGGCACTGATCTGCGGGGCCAAAAGGAGGAGGTGGGCGGACGAGTTCCCACAACTCGGCCGCCTCATGATCTTCGACGGAGTCGCTGCGTGCTCTGGCAAACAAGCATCAAGCTTCGCCTATCGTGAAGTCCACACGGTAACTCCCGCCGTGCCCAGCTACCTACGGTGGTCGGAGTTCCCGATCACCTTCGATCGGACCGACCACCCCGACCACGTCCCGCATCCGGGGTGCTACCCGTTCGTCGTCGATCCCATCGTAGGGACGAAGCGCCTGACCAAGGTGCTCATGGACGGCGGCAGTGGCCTCAATATCATGTATGTTGAGACCCTCGACGCCCTGGGGGTCCCTCGCTCTCGTCTCCGATCGAGCAAGGTGCCTTTCCACGGCGTCGTCCCTGGCCAACAGGCCTATCCGCTCGGGCAGGTCGACCTACCCGTCACCTTCGGGAGCCCGAACAATTTCCGCACCGAAAACCTCACCTTTGAGGTTGTGGACTTTCCCGGTTCTTACCACGCTATCTTGGGGAGGCCGTGCTACGCCAAGTTCATGGTGATCCCCAACTACACGTACCTCAAGCTGAAGATGCCGGGACCACGAGGAGTCATCACCGTGGCCTCGTCTTTTCATCTCGCCATACCGCGAGCGAGCGATTCTGAAGTTGGCATCAACGGTCATCGCGTCCGCCGAGCTCGCCGACCTCCAGGGAAAGGTCCCTGGATCCACCCCCGACTCCAGCAAGTCGGGGCCAAGCTCCTTCAAGTCCGCGGAGGACACCAAGGAGGTCGCGGTCGATCCTGAGGATCCCGCCAAGACGGTGCGGGTCGGAGCCACGCTCCTCGCCAAATAGGAAAGCGCGCTCGTCGACTTCCTCCGAGCAAACCGAGACATCTTCGCTTGGAGACCCTCGGACATGCCAGGAATCCCAAGGGAAGTTGCCGAGCACTCCTTGAACATCCGACCGGGCTCCAGACCGGTCGCCCAACGCCTGCGCCGTTTCGACGAAGAAAAGCGCAAGACCATTGGAGTGGAGATCGCCAAACTCTTGGCCGCCGGATTTGTACGGGAGGTACGCCACCCCGAGTGGCTCGCGAACCTCGTCCTTGTAAAAAAGAAAACCGGGCAATGGAGAATGTGCATTGACTACACGAGCCTCAATAAGGTCTGTCCAAAGGACCCATTCCCATTGCCTCGTATTGACCAGGTTGTCGACTCCACCGCCGGGTGTGAGTCCCTCTCTTTTCTGGATGCCTACTCAGGCTACCACCAGATCGCGATGAAGGAGTCCGACCAGCTCGCGACCTTCTTCATCACCCCGTATGGCTCGTATTGTTACGTAACGATGTCGTTCGGTCTGAAAAACGCGGGTTCTACCTACCAACGGTGTATGCAGACGTGTTTTTCCGACCAAATAGGCCGTAACATCGAAACGTACGTTGACGACATTGTCGTCAAAACTAGGAAGGCTGACGACCTCGTCACCAACCTAAAAGAGACTTTTGCGAACCTTCGGCGGTTCCGCATAAAGCTTAACCCCGAAAAATGTGTTTTCGGGGTCCCAAAAGGGAAGCTGCTCGGCTTCATCGTCTCCGAGCGCGGCATCGAAGTCAATCGGGAGAAGATCTCTGCTATTATGAAGATGGGGTCGATCAACAACCTGAAGGGAGTCCAGAGGCTGACAGGGTGTCTTACGGCTCTAAGCCGCTTCTTGTCTCAGCTCGGCGAGCGCGGAATGCCGCTCTACAAGCTGCTGAAGAAATCCGACCACTTCAGCTGGACGCAAGAAGCGCAGGAAGCCCTCAGCCGACTTAAGGCATCCCTGACTTCGCCCCTGGTGCTGGTCGCCCCAACGCCGGAAGAACCTCTGCTCCTCTATATTGCCGCCGCGACCCAGGTCATCAGTGTGGCGCTCGTTGTAGAGCGAGCAGAAGAAGGCCGCGTGTTCAAGGTACAAAGGCCGGTCTACTTCATCAGCGAAGTACTATCAGAGACAAAGACCCGATATCCGCAGATACAGAAGCTGCTATACGCGGTGCTCATCACGAAGAGGAAGCTGGTCCACTACTTCGACCGGCACCCAGTTTCCGTGGTGACTTCATCACCGCTCGGCGAGATCGTCCACAACCGCGACGCCATGGGGAGGATAGCCAAGTGGGCGCTTGAGCTCAATGCCTCGACATCTCATGAATCCCTAGGACGGCGATCAAGTCGTAGGTTCACGCCGTTCTTCATGGTGTTCGGAGCAGAGGCTGTCCTCCCAACCGACCTGGAGTACGGCGCCCCGAGACTTCAAGCCTACGACGAGTCACAGGGGCTTGAAGCGCAACAAGACGCCATCGACCAGCTCGACGAGGCACGCGGTGTCGCCATTCTGCCATCGGCCAAGTACCAGCAAGCCCTGCGACGATACCACAGTCGTCAAGTCCGCGGCCGGTCGTTCAGTATTGGCGATCTGGTTTTGCGCCAAGTCCAGTCCAATAAAGACAGACACAAGCTCTCTTCGCCCTAGGAAGGCCCCTTCACCATCGCGGAGGTCCTCCGACCCGGCACCTTTCGCCTCAAAGATGCCGAAGGCAATCTGTTCCCCAATGCATGGAATATAGAAAAGCTAAGAAAATTTTACCCTTAGAAAGTTTTTTCTTGTCCACGCATTGCTCGGGGGCTGACGATTCGCAAGCTCGCGGTAGCCCACTCGACCTGCCTCCACGCCTTCTCTTCGGGAGTGGGCAGCTGCGAGTCGGTGGGAGGATCCGCCATGGCGAAGGAGTGCGGAAAGCGGCTACGTTACACTCGCCCGCCGCGTCTCCCTTTGTACCCCATAGCGTGCAAGACGAAGGGGATCGGGTAACCGTAGGGACCAGAAGTCGAAGTGACCCTACGCCGATTCCAACCGAGGCGCGGCCGTCCAAAAAGTTAAGGCGATCATATCCCTTAAACTTCTTTCGTTTCGTTACATTCCGCTACCCCGCCTCCGAGTTCAAAGCGGTGCGTGGCGACTGCAACCCAGTCCCCACGCACCACTCGGGGGCTACTTATGTCTACACGGGTCAGTGACCTGACCGACCGTTCGGTCCTACTTCGCGGCGACCCTCTCAACCCAGGTGCTACGACCCACGCCCCAATGGCTACGGTTGCAAAGTAGCGCTCTGCGGAAGAAGGCAGTACCCGAATAGAATCACTCGTTGTCGGTCGGAAACACCCCTTCCTCGTGCAGACACGAGTAAACGCTTTGCTCACACGCTTGCCCAGATCGGTGACTCGACCGGCCTTTTGGTTCCCCCTCGCGGCAGCCCTTTTGACCCAAGTGCTACGGCCTACGCCCCGGTGGCTACGGTTGCGGAGTAGCGCTTTGCGGAAGAAAGAAGTGCTCGAGTGGGGCGACTGTCTGCTAGTCGGAAACATTCCTTTCCCGCGAGGTGAGCGGTCTAAGTCTAAGCTTTGTTTACGTTTCCCCCGAGGGTGATAAACACGACAACCCACGCCCAGGTAACCCCCGCGGTTCCTATGGCTACGGTCGTCAGGTGTTCATCACGTCGAAAAAACGCAAAAACAGACAAAAATGGCACTTAGATCGACCCAGCCGGCCAAAGCAGCTTGCAACCTCCTAAAAGTTTATTACATGAGTTCATCGCACTGAGAAAACTAATTTCTCTAACCTTCCATGGAGGACGCTACGCGGCGAAATCCTCCCGGCGATCACCTGGGCGTATGGGTCGACCCGGGACTTGAATTCGTCGATCTCCTCGTCGGTCTGGTTCCCGGCGATCCCGCTACCGACGGTCCCAAGGTCGAGGCCATCGTAGTGGGAGACGACGTTAACCAGCGCCGAAGAAGCGCCAAGCATCGCCGCCGCCATCGCAGCCTCAACGTGCTCGACACGCCCGACTAAGCGCGGTGATAAGGAGCTCGGACCACCGTAAGTCGCGCGCCACAGACGGCTTTGGCGAACCTCCCGAAGGGTTGCGGCTTCGGTGGCGGCTACGGACCGCGCCCTTCGCCGGTACTAGGCCGTCAAAGCCACATCTCGCACTGTGGCCGCCTCGACGCGCTCCTTCTCCGCCGACTACCGCGCCTCCACGACGTCACAAAGGTTCTTCTGCAGCTCTGCAAGTTCATGACCATGTCAGGAAACTATCACTTCCCAACCGTGATCACGAGATCAAGCAAAGGTGTGGGCAACTTACCGCCCACGGAAGCCTCCATCGCGCGAAGGTTCTCCTCGGCCTTGGCCAGCTCCTCCCGAGCAGCGTTCCACTCAGCGCGCAGTCGGTCGACCTCCCTTTGGGCCGAGTCGCGCTCGTCCCGAAGGCGGGTCGCCTCCGATCGAGCTGACTCCTCCGCGCCAATGGCGGAAGCCTTGGCATGGTTGGCTTCCTCCAGGGACGACTTGGCCTCGGACGCCTCCTTCCCCAGGGCCTGGTTCGCCAGCTGCGCTTCCCACAGAAGCTCCGTGACCCGATCCAGCTCTTGCTAGGCGTGAGCCGTCTTCTCCCGCTCGGCCCCCAGGGTAGCCCGGGCATCGTGCAGCAGCGCCCCGAGGCGCTCACAATCTTCTTCCGCCGCCTTCCCCCGGCCGTGCAGATACCGAAGGAGCGCGGACTTGTCCATCGACCGGGCCTGCAGACTCTGAGGAGCTACGACCCGGTCAGCCGATCGTGAGCCCGCCCAAAAAATTGCGAAGACAGGGTTGTCAACCTTACCGTCCCGACCATGTGAATTCCCCCAGTGACGAAGCCCAGCACTTTGCTGGAAGACTCAAGCGCAAGGGTCAGACCCTTGCGAATCTAGTCGATCTCGGCTTCGACTCGCCGTTCGCCCTCTTTGAGGGCCTCCCACTCCCCGTGCTCCGCTGCATCGTCCAGCACGAGCAATGGCCTTACAGGTGGAGTCATTTGCTCGACCAGGTAAGCACGGCGGTGAAAGCCGGGCGAGTTCCATTGTGTCACCCCGACGATCTGCTTTCCCGAAGACCCCTCTGGGGGTCTGAGGTGACCACTGCCGGTTCTCGGGCCCCCTCCGGCAGCCGACTCGCGCCGGCTGGCGGCCCCCCCTGCGGTGGCGACGAGAGCACTTCTTCGTCGCCCCCGACTCCCGGGTAAGCCGTCAACTCGGCCGATGGTTCCCCCGACGGCGGTGACGGAAACGTTTCCTCGCCTTCCCCGACCTCCGGACGAGCCGTCGGTCCAATGGGAGACGCCGAGGAATCCCAGCGTGCTGAGTTGCTCCGCAACTCCGCCTCCCCTGTTGTCCCTGCAGCTGGCACGGAAAGTGCAAGCAGCTCCTCAGCGCTAGCTGGCCCTCCAGTCGATGTCGGCCCCGTGAGGCCCTTGTTCTCAACCTCCGTCGGCACGGCCCCTGCCGGCGGCGGCAGGGGCGCCGGACCCCTCGAAGCCGCGGTTGGGCTCAACGACGCCACCAGGGACGCCCCCGTGTAGCCCCTGCACGCGACAGTCAGCCAGGGGCTGCACAGAACAAGTCGAATGGAGAATAATTCGAAGGCTAAAGAAGCACCTACTGCGACGTGCGGACGCGCGGCCGTCGCGCCCTCTTCGACGGCCCCCCTGTGTGGGGGCGTGTCGGCCCTCCGCCTCCTCAAGGTCGCCCCTGCCGGCGGATTCTCCTCCTGGGGTGCGATGGTGGCGGCGCCCGGCGCTCCCGCTCGATCGCTGGCTCGGCAGCGAAGACGGCCCGAGCGAGGCCGGATCCCCCACTGTCCTCGCTCGAGGTCGACTCCAGACTGCTCCATTCAATGGAGGTTGTGTCGGAGACCTCCCCGCCGCGCGCAGATCTAGCTGCACGCTCTTGCTTCTTCTCCGCCACCTTCTTCTTCGCCTACCTCCGCTCCCGACGGACAGAGTCCTGTCGCTCGGAGACGGCGCGGGCCGCAGCCCTCAACTCCTCTCCCGGCAATAGGCCCGGGAGGTCATCCCGCCAAGTCCCTGCAAGAACACACTCAGACAAGTACCGAAGAGCCGAGGAAAAGGGGTGAGGAGAGAAAGAGGCTGCTCGGCTCACCAGATTGGGCGGGTTACGCGCCGAGAACGGGCCGGGGACACCGCCCGCCGCCTCAGTAGCGCCCGCACCAATAACGGCGGAGACCCAAGCCGTGAGCTCCGACGCCGGAAGCTTCGCTGCCAACCCTCATGGGATCGGACGCCCTGTCGTATCAAAACATGGGGCGTACTCGATCCATGAGGGGTTGAACGCGCATCCCCGTGAATGCGCGCACAACGACGTCGCCGATCAAGCCCCGCGTCTTTAGAGCCTTGATCCGCTCGACGACCATCGCCACCTTCTTCTTGTCCATCCTGTCGGGACCCCAGCTCCATTGGGGACCCGCCTCGGGAAGCCGGCCGATGAAGACCGGGGCGCTCTCGCCTGGGTTCTGGATGTAGAACCACTCGGGATGCCACCCCCGGTTTGACGACGGCAGCTTCACGTCGATATAGTCCGCCTTGCGGCCGCTGCGCAGCTGGAAGGCAACGCCGCCTACGGGAGCGGTGGCGTCCGACGGTTTGTCCTTCTGCAGCCGCACCTGGAAGAAGTGCCTCCAGAGCCCCCAATGGGGGTCGATCCCCAGGAAGGCCTCGCATAGCGTGATGAAGACCGCGATGTGAAGCACGCCATTTGGATTGAGGTGGTGCACCTCCGCCCCGTAAAAGTGCAGCAGCCCGCGGATGAACAGGTGGAGAGGAAGCCCGAAGCCACGCTCGAAGAAAGAACCGTGTGCCACGATCTCGTCACCACCCGGCGAGGGGACGGCGGCCCCCGCCGGCACCCTCCACCGCGAATCGCCTCGCGCGAGAAGTAAGCCCTTCTTCTCCAAGCCAAGCACGCGACTGGGTTGAATGGAGCACGCCGGCCACGACATCTCCAGAAAGCTAAGTGGCAGGGTGGCGAAAGTTTGCCTAATCCGCTTCCCTCTCGTCTCCCTCGCTTCCTTTTGTGGCAGGAACACCCAGGAAGACGAGAAAAGCAAGGATGAGTACCTGCCCCGAATGCCCGCCTCTCCAAAGTTATAGTCGCCAACCGATGTGGGCCGAACGCACGCAGGCTCGACAGGCGACGAGCCCAGCGAACACCGTCTTGAGCAGAGTGCGCCGCGGCCCGCCTCGTCACCTGACAACCCACTGCGGAGCCGTCAGTGAGTCCCGACCGCCTCCAATTTCCCACTATGCATTTAATTCCGACAAGACAGCACCGGGCGAAGGCGCTGCATCGAGCAGCGCGCCCTGCGGCCCCGTGATATCCGCCAGATAGAGCGGGCCGACCACCTTGAACAGGTTTTAAAAAGCCCACCGGGCCGCTGAGGCCTCGAGGCGGTAAGAGGCCCATTGGCCCACGCCTGAGGCCCAATTCAACGCTACGGGACACGAAAGCCCGATCCACCGACCGGATCTAGCGCCATCCCAGCGGAAAACTGAGCAAGGGGCGAGGACAGGGCGAGCCCCTAGTGGGCCTCAAGTTGGGTCGGCGGACGACTCAATCGCTTTAACTCGTGTCCGAGACCATACTTCATACTCTCCCGCGGAACTCATCGATGGGTGGCAGTCAGCTGCGCTCCAGGTCGGCGAACGACCCGGGGTCCGAAACGGGATTGAGTAAGGAAAGGTTTCTCATGAGACGCCCTCAGTAGGGCCAGACACCCGCGCCGGGACCGTCTGCTAGGAGAAGCCCCCTCGGGAAGGATCTCCAGGTCTCACTCGGACCACCCGTTATTAGCTCCACGAGCACGGTGTTCAAGTCGACTCGGCAAGCACGCATTCGCTCACCCCCTTCAGGTCCCACACCTGCGGATGGGGCATACTCGTGGGACAGACAACGGCCTCTCCTCCCGCAAACCGTCCCCGCCGTATGGGAAGGCGGGACGCACGCCCTACGTCTAGCTAGCGCCTGCACCGACCAAGGCGGCACCTAGCTACGGCAGAAAACTAGTGCCTGCAGTCAAAGGAGCACCCGCACCAAAGAACCAAAGCCTCGTCAAACTCAGCGCCACGGCTGTGCCGAGCCTACGGTCAGACCCTACGTCTATACGGCCCTAACGCCGCCTGAAGGCAGCGATCGCCCGCCGGACATTCGCCACAAGGTAAAAAGCGCAGAAAATAAAAGCCCGAGTGGGGCAATCCGCCTCCCCCAGCAGCACCACCAAATATTCCAAAAATAGTGTTTATAGCCAACCACAAAAAAACGGGGGGAGAAGAGCAGTTATAAAAATTGAAGACGGCGACCGCCCCGGAGCTCCTTACGGAACGGCGTCTCCCTCAGAGCTGGAGGAGTCGTCCGCCGCCGGATCCTCCACGTGCAGCCGCCCCGCCAGGCCCGCCAGCGCCTCCGCCGCTCGCGTAAGGTGGCGTACTGCGCCGCAGTAGCCTCCAAGGGGTCGTGCAACCTCATGCCTAGCGGCTCCAGGCTCCTGGCAATGCTCTCGTACGCTGGACGGAGCATGTCGACGAGCCCGTTGCCCGCCATGACCAGCTCCTCCTAGACGCCTCGAGCCTGGGCCTGTAGGGCTGCCTCTCGCCTCTGGCGGAGGCCGCCGCGACTGCGCGTGCGAGGCTCTCCGCTCGGCAGACCGGCCCGGCCGCCGCCTAGGCCCTCGCCTCCGGGAGGTGCCGTAGGCGGGCGGCAGGGGGCAGGGGGTGGGTCCGGCGACTCCTGCGCCCCAAAGATCGTGGTGCCGGTGGCCGCAGCCAGGCTGAGCGAGGCACCAAAGAAAAAGGAGGAACAAACTACCGGCAGTAGGAAGAAAGGCCCGGTCCGTCCCAGGGGTAAACGCACTAAGAACTTGCGCTGCGGCGACAGAGGAGGAACCGTCGCCGGCGCGAGGCCTTTTTGGGGCCAGGCCCTAGAAATCGCCGGGCGCCGGACGCTTGCTGACCCCGCGATCGCCACCTGCATGATCGCCCCCGCTCGCCATTGCCGCTCTGAAGGAGGAAGGTGGCGAGAAGAGTAAAGGGCGGGAACGAAGGAGTGCACACGGAAAGCGAATGGGGGGAACCGTTCCCGTTCCCCCATTATATAGACGCGCACAGGGAGACGGAACGACACGATCCAAACAGCCACCTCGTCGAACGAGGGGGCGTGCCCTTCTGCCTCCGCCGTTGCATAATAAATTCACAACGCGGCGGTAGGAAACGAGGGGATTCTGTGCGCCTGCATCGACAAGTTCACCCCCCGACCGGCTCTCAGGCCGCTCGAGGCTACACCAGCCAAAGTCTTCGCCAAGCGCGAAAAAACCGGTGAGCGCCCCGCGCTCGGTCGGGCCTACATCGACAAGTTCACCCCGGCCGCTCTCAGGCCGCTCGAGAGCTACACCTGCCGGTGCGCCATGCCCGGATGGACCGACAGACGACATCCGACCGAACACAGCCGAGCAAACCCCGACGCCTCTGGCGAAACACGCTCGGGGCTCAGGGGGCTACCGACGAGTACACATACCATGGTTATCCCCGGCCGGGACGGTGAACGGCCGCCTCGAGGCCCGATTCACCAAGGGCCCGTGGGCCACGAAGGGATCTTGTCCCCGGTCAAGCACAAATACGGACGCGCTCCGACCTCCCGAGGGTCGGGGTGCCCAGCTCGATCCGACCCCCTGGGTCGGAATGTGCAGCGGCTCCATCGAAGCATTTGGACACCTGCCCTACCAGCGTGACGTCCCAAGACATCCGCACCAGGGTAGGTGGCTCCTTCCCAAGGTGTCAGGGAGGCCGCCTAAGAAGTCAAGCTCCGGTCCCGTCATCCTGACACACAACAGACGGGAACGCCCCCTCCCGAGGCCACGCTGAGGTCAAATACCATTAATGCCGGCGCCTGACAATCGTACGGAGCAGTGCGTCACTTCTCCAACCCGGCCGGGAACCCCCCGCTGCAAGGCTACCGACTCGGCGTGGGGGTGGACGGAGGCCGGTCGGACGACAAGACCGGAGAACAGACTCCGAGACATAGGACACCCCTTTCTTTTTTCCTTCCAAACTCCCATTTAACCTGCCGCTTCCGCCTATATAAGGAAAGGCAGGACCCCGAGGAGAGAGAGATATATTAGATCGATCGATCGGTCGGTCTACACAAAAAAACACCCACACATGAAAAGCGGTAAGATTGTTCGGTTCTTCTTCCTCCCAAAGGAAGTCGCCATTGTAACCCCCCGAAAAGACAATATACACTCATCTCACGAACTGGAGTAGGGACGTTCCGTCCGAACCAGTATACATCTTTGACTACCTGAGTCAGTCCATTCGAGGAGAGGTAGCGCGTGAACCCCCTAGACCGAAAAATCGTATTGCCGGTGGTCGAAACACCAACACCCGTAATGCATACAATTACAGTTGTTGGTACCAAATTTTCTTATGCGTTTAAACTTTAATGACATGCCTGTATGTAGTTCAATTGCGTATCTGTGAATGTCACAGTCCCAAAGGTTTTTTTTTTTCTCTGAGAGAGAATGTCATAGTTACAAAGGTACAAGCTTCCAAAGGTACAAGCTTTATACTTCTATTTGATTTGACCACTTTACTACATACAGACCTAGTGCTTTCAGCATCAAAGTTCTTTTGGTATCCTATATCAGCACTTTTTTCTTTTTTATAGTCACAAAACTTGGGCAAATAGGCTCCCCCTCGAAGCACCAAGTCTCCAATGCCTACAATACATGATTTATTTGCTATATCATATTATCAGATTCTGCGTGTTGATTTCACTGTACATTTTAGTGTGTTAGCTCCACTTGACAGAAAAAATCCAATTTTTTTTCAAGATGATTAAGAATTAGGCTATATCTATAATCCGTTTCTACAAAAAGGATGCTACTTTGCTTATGTTTGTCAGTCTTATATGGTTGTTTTAAGGTTCCTCTCTCTCTCTCTCTCTCTCTCTTTGCACACCCGAGAATTAACTTCTATAATTTGCAAAAGAAAATCAATGACTTCTGTATTTTTGTGGCAATGTAGGGATCTTGGATGGCAACAGAGATATGCTCGTTTTTGTGGGAGAATTGTTGTCCTGTTAATTCTTGTACTTCTTCTCTACCCCTTTCTCTGGGTTTGGACTGTGATAGGAACATTGTGGTTTAGCACTGCAAGAGACTGTGTAAGTTTTCTTATTCTGGATAAAAATATTGTTTGAATCACCATGAGAATTGCTACTTACTGCAAATCCACTCCATGTGTAGCTGCCTGAGAAAGGACAAAAATGGGGCTTCCTCATATGGCTGCTTTTCAGTTACTGTGGGCTCGCCTGTATTGCATGTGTGGCTGTTGGAAAGGTACTGCTATAAAATTCTTCAGTACAAGCTGAAAGCTTCACGGGATTGAAATATTGTTAATGTACTTCTTATCCATGATTACTATACGAAAAGAAATTAGCGCATTCTATATACTTATGTTTCGCTTTAAGAAGGTACATGTATTCAAAATCTAGTGCTGTAGCATATGCTCTTCCCAGACAATATTAGTTTATTTAGTTTGCTTGTGTTATTAGTTGACTGCAGTTGCCTGTCTAGGTGCCGTTTGAATTGAAGATATTAAACTTTAGTTCAATGTGTCTAGAGAGTTGTTAATTTGGCATTGGTGTATTCATATCTGCTTTGCATCAGCTAGATCATATCCAGTTAATAAAAAGCATGAAGAATCTATAGGACGTTCTTAGTATTAGCGCGGAAGACACACTGATAGCTAAACTCTAATGGCCATGATTGTACTGGGCTAAACTTCGTGTTAGACTTTAGTTGAGTATAATTTTTATTTTTGTTGCAGTGGTTAAACCGACGGCGTGCACTCCAACAGAGGGCACAGCAGGGAATTCCAGCCTCTGAATATGGGGTAATGTTTTCATATGTTTTATGTGCTGACACCATCCTGTTGCACCTAGGAAGTGAGCCTTCAACGGTAGTAGTTTGACAGTATCAAATTACATTATTGCACATATTTCTTCATGATTTTCTGTTCGATTCAGTATGTCCAAATCTTACATTATTGCAAATCATACTAGAAACTTTATTCATCTCAACTGCTTCATGCTCTAGGTTTCAGTAGGTAGGATTAAATATTTTGTTTGAATGCTCAATGTTCCTATGTTAGATCTACACTAGAGCTACTATGTTTATTTCTAGCAGTAGGGTACATTCCTAATTTGGTGTCCATCTGTGCAGGTTTTGGTTGACATGATTCGTGTGCCTGACTGGGCCTTTGAGGCCGTTGGCTTGGAAATAAGAGGAATGGGCCAAGACACTGCATATCATCCCGGTCTTTATTTAACAGCAGCCCAGGTGAGTTGCACTGTGCAAGCTTTTTAACAGCCTTTTTAATTTATGGCTAAAGTATGTCTTATTAGTTGTCGGTTTGGTCATATATAAGGTCTAGCTAAGCGAATTTCAACTTTTTTGCCTATTAGCGCGCCAGTAATTGTCTATCAAGAAAAAGAACAATTCAGTAATTTAGTAGTAACCTCAGAAGTACTCTAGGGCCTTAGCTGGTGGCCAGCCATGATCAAACAATATTGTTTTGGTGTGATTTAATTGCCTGAGAGAAATATCAGCTTCTACTTGGGACATGTTGGAACCTGCTTCTACTGAATGTCCATGGAGCTTCTGTGTCATTCAATTTGCACTGTCTTCGTCAATACACTGAAATCCGCATAGTTTCTTATTGATGGAAGTTCATGAAAGTTGGATCATTGTTGGAACGCTCAGTACTGCACTAACAGGATCAACAGTAAAGAGAGGCAGCATTACGAGAGTTGGACTAGAGCTGCCTGTACATTAAACTGGAGATGTGATTCCCCACATGAATTTCTGAATGCTCTAAGGGAAGCTCTAGTGCTCTCTTCTATTTCCTCCTGAAGAATATCATCACAGTATCAATTGCTATATATTGCGTCTGCTATTATTTTAGTGCTCATTATTCTTTTTATTTAGTTGTGTTCTGTTATAATCAATTTATTTCTTATGGATTAGATAGTATCCAGTGGTAAATAGCCCTTTTTGTGCAGAGAGAAGCAGTTGAGGCACTGATTCAAGAACTTCCAAAATTCAGGCTGAAAGCTGTTCCGACGGACTGCTGTGAATGCCCTATCTGCCTTGAAGAATTCCATGTTGGCAATGAGGTAAAGCAATTGCCCCTCTTCCCAAATTGCATTTTAGCTTGCTGCGCCTCATATAGTTGCAGACTCGATAAAGGGAGAGAATTTGATTTCACAGCACTGCATCTGTATTTACATATGCACTGAATCGCTGGTTCATCTGTCCGTGCCAACAATCCATTCAGGTTCGTGGGCTTCCGTGTGCACACAATTTCCATGTGGAGTGCATCGACCAATGGCTCCGGTTGAATGTGAAATGCCCGCGGTGTAGATGCTCTGTCTTCCCCAACCTCGACCTGAGCGCACTTAACAACCTCCGGCCAACCACCGAGCCGGACCATCCATCGGTCAGCGAGGTGACAACAGCGGTGACGAGGTATGTGAGATCGCAGCCAGCAGGGCAAAGCTACCTGCTGCGGCTGCAGGGGATGCTGCTCCTCCCGATGGTCCGGCATGTTGGCGACGACGCCATGAGTGTGGAGAGTGGGCTGCACATGGTGGTTTCTCATGAAACAGCAACCGGCGGCTCTGTGAGCCCTGAGCTGCCCATCATAGTGGTTGATGGCCATCAGCTGCCAGATCGCTGAGACGCCCGCGTGGTTTAATAATTTTGGGGCGTTAATTAGATGGAGGAGATTATGCAGCGTGTTTTTTTGTGTATTTTGTAAAAGATATAATTGATTCCTTTTTTGGTGTGTTTTGCTCTCTAGGCAGGTTAATTCTCGTCTGTAAATTAGCCATCCATGCATGTTGATGTAATTGTGTATTCCGCTCTACTGCTCTAGGATAGACTGCTTAATTGTTGCTTGCATCGTGCATGCATGCTTTATTTTTTCATCAAGTAAGGTAGACCACTCCATGTATATTACTCCTTTTGTCCAGAAATGATCTTTGTATCAGCAAAATAAAGAAATCTAGAAATGATCTTCATATTAACAAATGGCCTCTTCGTATATCATGTACATTTAATGTGCCAGCATACAACTACGAATTATTATGCGTCAATATGCAACTAGGAAAGTAATGCTTGGTCAATATTGGTGGCTTGCATGCATACGGGACGAAAAGATGCACAACTCACACGATGTGGAGTAAATGGACTATGTTGGTTTTGTGTCTATAGCTTAAACGTAGATCATTTCTGGACGGAGGGAGTAGTATTTAGTAGTAGTACCCTGGAAATGGCATGTTTATATTGAAAAACAGAGAAGAAATAGATTTCTTCTGTTCACAAAGACAGAAGGTGAAGAAAGTAATGTCCATGCCACAAGAACAAAAGCTGCGGTTATCTATCAACGAATACTTGTGTGTTTGAAGGCTTTCAGTTTTGGATGAGTGAAATTTTATGGTATGACTGCCAATCAATGACTACTCTGTGCTAGTAACAAATTAATCTAAACGTACTAGTAAGACATACGATATACCAGTTTTTTTTTAAAAAAATAATACACCGCTTAAATAATTTACAAAAATAATATGCCAAAAAAATAATTACAAAATATACCTCTATTGCTATTTCAATTGGCCATAGAAGCTGTGTTGCTATTTTAAATAGTGACAGAGCATTAGTGATAGTAGATCTGTTGTCTTTTCATTTGACGACAAAGGTTTGTTTTATCAATGATTGAATTAGCCGATAGATTGTTTAGTCGTAGATTTATTTGGCCGACAAACCTACAGCTTCTATCGCTAAATGAATTGGTGACAAAAGCCTGTCGTCAATTCATTTGACGATAGGAATTGACGACAGATGGTCCGTCTCTAATTTATTTGGCGATAAAGCTTCTATCATCCATTAAAATAGCGATAGAGATATATTTTATAATTATTTTTTTATGTATTATTTTTATAAAATTATTTAAACAGTGTATCATTGTTTTAAAAAAATCCTATATGAAAGTATGCATTTTTTCGCATGATAGTCTTGTGTCTGGCCAAGCAAGCCAATCGGACAGCGAGGGGCTTCTGCAAATTGTGGCCGCTGATGACATCGTCGACACCAATAGTGGACGCTAAGGACAGCAGAGAGCTAGGGTGGTACCACAGCAGTTTGCAAGGTTCCAACCTAGAGGCAATGTTCGTGCACTAGTACCAGCACCGCGTCCAGCAGGACAGAATTTCCAGACCCCTGCACCAGCTGGAAACCAAGCCGGAGGCAGTTCACAGATGACAGGAAGACGTTGCTACCACTGTCATGAGATAGGACATTTTGCCAATAACTGTCCTAAGAAAGGAGGAGTGACACCGGTACGTCTCAACCTGGGAAACACTCCTACGAAGACACCAGCTCAGAATGTGAACCGTAGAGGTGTACAAGCTGAGACTCAGTCAGTTGCAAGGGGCAGAGTCAACCATGTTACTGCTGAAGGAGTGCAGGAAGCTGCAGATGTTGTGCTAGGTACGTTTCTGGTCAACTCCGTACCTGCTACAGTTTTATTTGATTCGAGAGCATAGCATTCATTTGTTTCTCGAGAATTTGTGGTTCAGAATGATTTGCCTGTTGTGAATCTTAAGTGTACGCTCTTGGTTCAATCCCCTGGATCAGAGCTCCGATCCAAGGTAGGATGTTCTGGAGTGAAACTAATAATAAATGGAGTAGTGTTCCTAGCGAACTTGGTCATATTGGATACCCAGACCCTAGATGTTATATTAGGGATGGATTGGTTGTCCAAACATAAAGTGTTATTAGACTGTGGACGAAGTGTAGTATCAGTTGAAAGCCCAGATGGTAGAAAGGTAGAGTTTCAAGCAACCGCTACACGAGACGGTCAATTGATGGTCAACAGCTTGAAGACAACTAACCAAGAAGATGTGCCAATTGTGAGAGAGTATCCGGATGTATTTCTAGATGATCTACCAGGAATGCCACCGGATAGAGACATCGAGTTCGTAATTGAACTGGTACCTGGAACTGCACCGATAGCAAAGAGGCCCTATCGGATGTCCACTGACGAGCTGATAGGGATGAAGAAGCAGATCGAGGAGTTATTGGAAAAAGGGTTCATAAGACCAAGTTCGTCGCCTTGGGGAGCACCAGTGCTATTTGTTAAGAAGAAAGATGGAAGTTTTCGGATGTGTATAGACTATCGCACACTTAATGATGTGACGATAAAGAACAAGTATCCTCTACCCAGAATAGACGACTTGTTTGATTAGCTAAGAGGAGCAGGAGTCTTCTCCAAAATCGACCTTCGGTCGGGATATCATCAACTGAAGATCAGGTCGGAAGACATACTGAAGACTGCATTTTCATCAAGATATGGACATTATGAGTTTACAGTTATGTCTTTTGGATTGACAAATGCACCCGCATACTTCATGAATTTGATGAACAAGGTTTTCATGGAATACCTTGATAAGTTTGTAGTGGTGTTCATAGATGATATTCTGGTATATTCCAAAACCAGAGAGGAACATGCTGAACATCTGAGAATGGTATTAGAGAAGTTAAGAGAACAGCAGCTATTTACTAAGTTCAGCAAATGTGAGTTTTGGAAAAGTAAAGTGGAATTCCTCGAACATATCATGACAGCCGAAGGAGTTACTGTGGATCCAAGTAAAGTTGAAGCATTATTACATTGGAAGTAACCGAACACGGTGACTCAGGTCCGAAGTTTTCTTGGAATGGCAGGTTATTACCGTCGACTTACAGAAGGATTCTCCACAATTGCTAGACCTCTCATGCAGTTGTTGAAAAAGGAAAAGAAGTTTACTTTGACACCTGAATATGAGAAGAGTTTCCAGGAGTTAAAGAAGAGGCTGACATCGGCACCAGTTTTGGTTCTACCTGATGTTCATCAGAGTTTTGACATTTACTGTGATGCGTCACGTCAAGGACTTGGATGTGTGTTGATGCAGAATGGAAAGGTAGTTGCTTATGCGTCGAGGCAGTTAAGGCCACATGAGGAAAACTATCCAACGCATGACTTGGAATTAACATCTGTCGTGCATGCTCTAAAGTTGTGGCGTCATTACCTTATTGGTAATAGATGTGAAATATATACTGATCACAAGAGTCTCAAGTATATTTTCACAAAGCCAGACTTGAATATGAGACAAAGAAGGTGGTTGGAGTTAATCAAATATTATAATGTGGATATTCATTATCACCCAGGTAAGGCTAATGTGGTGGCTGATGCCTTGAGCCGAAAGAGCCATAGTGTCAATATGTTAATGAAAATCAGTCAAGCAGAGTTATGTAAGGATTTTCAGAAATTGAAACTGGAGGTTGTGCCAGAAGGATTCTTAGCTGCTCTAGAAGTAAAGCCTACTTTAGAAGATCAGATCAAGGAAGGTCAGAAGGATGACGAGAAGATCAAGCAAATCAAATCCAAGATGGAGGAAGGCCTAGCCAAAGATTTCAGGTTGGATGACCAAGGTATCTTGTGGATGAAGGAGCGTATATGTGTACCTGACAAGAAGGAGCTGAAGCAGTTGATACTGGAGGAAGCTCATGATTCCAAGTATTCAATTCATCCAGGAAGTGCGAAAATGTACCAAGATCTGAAGGAAAGGTTTTGGTGGCCGAGTATTAAAAAGGAAGTAGCTGAGCATGTTGCCTTGTGCGACGTATGCCAAAGAGTGAAAGCTATGCATCACAGACCGACAGGACTGCTACAACCTCTAAAGATTCCAGAGTGGAAGTGGGAGGACATCGGTGTGGACTTCATAACCGGTTTGCCCAGGACACAAGCTGGTTACGATTCAATATGGGTCATAGAGGATCGTTTAACTAAAGTTGCGCATTTCATACCTGTGAAGACAACTTACTCAGGAGATCGTCTAGCAGAATTGTACATGTCAAGGGTCGTTTGCCTACATGGAGTGCCGAAGAAGATAGTTTCAGACAGAGGCACCCAATTTACCTCGAGATTCTGGGGTAAAGTGCATGAGGCATTGGGAACTCGCTTAAACTTCAGCACGGCTTACCACCCACAAACCGATGGTCAGACTGAAAGAGTCAACCAGATTCTTGAAGATATGCTTAGAGCTTGTGCACTGGCTTATACCACATCATGGGACAAGTATCTACCATACGCAGAGTTCAGTTACAACAATAGTTACCAGACAAGTCTACAGATGTCACCATTTGAAGCTTTATATGGATGACCTTGTCGAACACCGTTGAATTGGAATGAGACTGGTGAACAACGGGTGTTTGGACCAGATATATTACAAGAAGCTGAAGAGAAGATAGCTGTCGGGACCCGAATTTGCAAATCCGGACCCTCTGTGTATTCAGCACTAGTCCAGGAACGCGCTAGTGCACACAGTCTTAACATCGGTAAATATCACAATCATACCACTCGATACTAATAAAGTACTTTAATTAAATAGTCAAACTGGTTGCTCGACCTTATGGTCAAGTTACAAATAAACGCCACGCAGGGCGAAACTTACTAAGAGAAAAATAGTAGCAGCGGAAAAATCAGATAACTTCGTGGCGCCATCCAGTATACCACAGGCAACTGACTGGGCTCGCTCCCTAAGTAGACGGTTCCTCTTGGAGCTCCTCCTCCAAAGCTGGTGTAGTCTCCTCTTCAACTGGTGTTGTATTGTGGCAAGGGTGAGTACTTGGTACTCAGCAAGTCATGCACAGAATGCAACTAATATACTACATGCATGGCTTGGTACAAAGGAATAGCTCAAGGTTTATTTGCAGTAAGAGCTTTTCACAAGTATCGAAAGCACTAGAAACAAGTAAAGCATAAATAACTTTTCAAGGAGTTTAGTAAACATCTTTCCCATCCTAATCCACATTTCCATCAACATCATTATTAATCCAACCCAACCTTCCAAGTCCAAGTTATTTTTGAGAAAATCTAACCCTTGACTGTAATTCCCGAGCGATGTCCAATACCGCGGACACGGCTATTCGAATAGATTGTACACTCTGCAGAGGTTATGCACTTTACCCACAAGATACAGTCAAACACCACAAAGGCGAGTTCCGTAACAAAGTCTTTCTAAACTTCTAACAATACAAGTGGTCCTCCCGGTTATTGCACACTAACCCTTCCCTTAGCTAAGGCGAAGTTTAGGCCAATCAACTGTTAGATGGGTACTGGCCTCGGCCCGATGCGCTCCCGCACAACTTACACAAAGGGTGTAGTTGACCTCCTGAGGTCCCACAGTGCGTTATTAGCAACTTAGTCAACTAGGTCCGTCCCATTCTGAGACATGTGGTTGCACGTTAGACCCAGTTCAAAGGCTTGCAAGGTTAAGTCCTTAGGGTGACCAGGGCAAGACTACCCGAAGAACCAAACCAACATTCCCAATGCCACAACTAGCCCACCTGATTATTCTTGCCACATGCCCCGGTCGAAAACTATTTATCAAACCCCAGTTGATTACCATGCACCACGTGCCATCAACATCACATGATACCTTTCCAAAACAGGTTCAATATATCATTAAGTCAATATTAACATTTGATTGTCCAAAATCATGTCATGAGCACGAAAGTGTGTCTAAGCAAAGATACTACAACGATCTACAAACCCATGTTGGCAATTTAGTAATGTCCAACTAGTAAACCACAACTAGGGTGACAAGGGGGTCATGGCACATACTTAAGTAATCAAGGTGTCATACAACAATTTGGCATTTATCTAATTCCCCATATTTAAATAAAGTATTTTCTAATTGAACTAGCATGCAATAGGTTAAATCGAAATAGGTTTCAAAATAGGATCAACATGGTCAAAGCACAACTTGCCTTCAAAAAGTACTTGTTCTTGGTCTTGAGTTGGATCCTGAGTCAATACTTCTCCTTCGAATCCTTCCGGCACTTCAACGTCTACTCGTAAAGCGTGCAAATAGCAACCAATGAATAAAACAGTAGACAAAAACATCCAAACATCCAAATAAAGTCCATAAACAGAGAGAACATAATTTTATGAATTTTTAGAAACTGGAATCGTCAAATTCGGAGTTAAAATGCAAAAGTTATAGCATTTTGAAGTTTAAATAATCAATTAAATAATTTTACAGAGAAAAACTTTAGTCCAAAAATTAATTAAAATTCATATTTTGGTAGATCTCAATTTTATACAAATTTAGAAATTTGAATCGCTCAAATCGGAGTTGAAACACAAAAGTTATAAGCGTTTGAAGTTTGAATCAAAATCTGAAATCATTATTTCGAATTAATAAATCATTTTCTTTTTCGGAAATTAATTATTGCGTCAGCAAGGACACGTGGCAGCCTATGATTGGTCTGCTGACGTCAGCCGGTCCATGGACTTGGTCCACGCTCGGCTCGGGTTCACCGTGGACCCGGTCCACGGCTCCGCGTGAGGCCCGGCGGGTGGGGCCACTTTCGGGTGGCGTCATTCTTGGCGTCGGCGAGCTTCAGCCCGCTGCGCTGACAAGTGGGACCCACTGTGACGTCATGGGTGACATCATGGTGCGGTCGCTGACATGCGGGCCCAGCGTGTCAGTGACCCACACACGCGCGCGTGGGCACGGCGGCTCGGCTCCCCGGACACGTGGCACGATCGTGTCCGTTGATTTGAAAATCAACGGCCGCGATTAGATCCAGGGGTTAACACGTTGAAAACTACTCGGTGATCGTGGGCCGTTCGATCTAAATCGGACGGTCCAGATCTAACCTTACGTTAACGCTGTTACGGCACGTGGTGATCGTGGGCCGTTGGATCTTGATCCAACGGTCCAGATCTAATCGGGTTTGGAAACACGTGAACTCACCTCAACCGCACGATCAAGATCGGACGGCGCACAGAGCTCGCGAGGGCTGATGGCGGTGTGGTGGTCGGGGACGAACGGAGCTGGGGAAAGCGACCTTTGAAACGGCGTTGCGGTGCTCCTCCGGCGAGATGGATGCACGCCTCGGGCGCGTCTCGGCGAGGGGTTTTCAGATATGGGCTCGGCGTCGACGGAGCGGCTCTGGACACGGCGGAAGACGGCAGAAACCACCGTGGAGACCCAACCAACTCCGGCGAGCAATCGGGCACGAACGGCGGCGGCTAGGGTTTCAGGAGGTGGGGCAAAAGGTGCGCACGGTTGAAGCGAAACCTCGGACGATGACCCACGCCTTAAATGGCCTCGGCATGCGCGCACAAATCGGAAACCTAACCGGACGCGGCGGCTACACGGCGGCGGAGTCCGGCTCGGACTCGGCGGGGACGACGACGGAGAACCATCCACGTGGCGCGATCGACGGTCACGATCGCGTGGGTGCGATCGGATCCGACCCGGACTCGGCTTCGAGCCGTGCGGTCAATTTGGGCCGTTGGATCTCGATCCAACGGTCGGATCGAATAGGGTTCGGTCAAGTCACGTGGCTCGGTCGGACTCGAAGTCGGACTCGGGTTCGACTTCGGTCGGATGAAACGATGCTCGACCGATTGATTTTCCAGCGATTTAATATTTAAAATAATTTCCAGTAATTCATTTAATTCATTAAAAATAGCAAAAGACTCAGAAAAATTCCAGAAAAATTCTGGAAAATATTTTGGGGCATTTTGGACTCAAATAAAATATTTCCAACAAAATTTTATTTGCAAAGTTAAATTCTTTAATTATTTTAAAATGGAATAAATTCAAATAAATTCCAAATAAATCCAAATAAATTCCAGAAAATTCCAAAAATTCACCAAAGTGCCAAATCACACATAAATTTAAGAAAAGCAAAATTTTGAGGTGTTACAAACCTCCCCCCCTTAATAGAATCTCATCCCCGAGATTCAGGGCTTACTACAGAATAGGTTTGGAAACTCTTTCTTCAAATCCTCTTCGCGCTCCCAAGTTGCTTCGCTCTCTGCATGGTTGCTCCACTGAACTCTACAGAAGCGGGTTGACTTATTTCTGGTCTCTCGATCCATAGTGTTCAAAATCTTCACGGGATGCTCCTTGTAAGTCAAATCTTCTTGCAACTCAATTGACTCTAGCGGTGTCTGTTCCTCAGGTACTCGAAGACACTTCTTCAACTGGGACACGTGGAACACGTCATGCACTCCTGCTAACGACTGTGGCAAATCCAGCTGGTAAGCAACTTCGCCTCTGCGGCTCAAAATCTTAAATGGTCCAACATAACGGGGTGCAAGTTTTCCTTTGGCATGGAACCTCTTAACTCCCCTGAGAGGCGTAACTCTGAGGTATACATAGTCTTCTGGTTCAAAACTCAAATCCCGGCGGCGGTTGTCAGCATAACTCTTCTGTCGTGATTGGGCTATCTTCAACCTCTCTCTAATCATGGCAATCTGCTCTTCAGCTTCTTGAAGAATATCAGGCCCGAAGACACGGCGTTCACCTGTCTCGTTCCAATTCAATGGCGTCCGACAGGGTCGACCATACAGTGCCTCAAAAGGTGACATCTGTAAACTAGCCTGGTAACTATTGTTGTAACTGAACTCGGCATACGGCAAACTCTTATCCCAAGAGGTAGCATAAGCCAATGCACATGCTCTTAGCATATCCTCCAGAATCTGATTGACTCTTTCGGTCTGTCCATCCGTCTGTGGATGATAGGTCAGATCTTGAAGTTCAAACGGGTTCCCATAGCTTCATGCAATTTATTCCAGAATCTTGAGGTAAATTGGGTACCCCTGTCCGATACAATCCTCTTTGGCACTCCGTGCAAATAGACGATCCTGATCATATACAACTCTGCTAACTTATCTCCCGAGTAAGTGGTCTTCACAGGGATAAAATGGGCGACCTTGGTCAAACGACCCACTATAACCCATATGGAGTCATAACCTCCTTGAGTCTTAGGAAAACCGGTAATGAAATCCATTCCGATTTCCTCCCACTTCCACTCAGGTATTTTCAGTGGCACCTTGATCCTGCTGGTCTCTGATGCATTGCCTTGACTCTCTGGCATACGTCGCACAATGCAACATGCTCGGCAACTTCACGCTTCATGCTCGGCCACCAGAATCTTTCCTTCAAATCCTGATACATCTTGGTACTTCCTGGGTGAATTGAATACTTGGAATCATGGGCTTCCTCCAAAATCAGCTGTTTTAATTCCTTCTTGTCGGGCACACAAATCCGATCCTTTATCCATAACGTGCCCTGCTCATCTAACTCGAAATCCTCTGCCTTGCCTTCTTCCTTGATGGACTTAATCCTGCGGATCTTGTCATCATCCTTCTGTCCATCTCGGATCTGATCTTCTAGGGTAGGTTTTACTTCCAATGCGGCCAAGAATCCGCTAGGTACCACCTCAATCTTCATTCTTTGGAAATCCTCACATAACTCATCCTGACTTGTGGCTATCAACATATTCACGGTATGGCTTTTCCGACTCAAGGCATCGGCAACTACGTTGGCCTTCCCGGGATGGTAATGGATTCCAACATTGTAGTCCTTGATCAACTCTAACCATCTCCTCTGCCTCATGTTCAAGTCTGATTGGGTGAAGATGTACTTAAGACTCTTATGGTCCGTGTATACTTCACATCTGTTTCCAATTAGATAGTGACGCCATATCTTCAAGGCATGCACTACGGCAGCTAACTCTAGGTCATGTGTCGGATAATTCTTCTCATGCGGCCTCAACTGCCTTGATGCATAAGCGACGACCTTTCCGTTCTGCATCAGCACACATCCAAGTCCTTGACGCGATGCATCACAATAGATATCAAAGCTTTGATTAACATCCGGTAGAACTAACACTGACGCTGATGTCAATCGCTTCTTCAGCTCCTGAAAACCTTTCTCACATTCTGGCGTCCATGCAAACTTCTTCTCCTTTTTCAGCAATTGCGTAAGAGGTCTCGCAATTGTCGAAAAGCCTTCAATGAAACGGCAATAGTAACCTGCCATTCCAAGGAAACTCCGGATCTGGGTCACGGTCTTCGGCTGCTCCCAGTGTAACACAGCTTCTACTTTGTTTGGGTCTACAGCGACTCCTTCTGCGGTCATTACATGTCCGAGGAATTCCACCTTGTCCTTCCAAAAATCACACTTACTGAACTTGGCGAAGAGTTGTTGTTCCCTCAGCTTTTCCAATACTCGCCTCAAGTGCTCTGCATGTTCATCCTCTGTCTTGGAGTAGATTAGGATATCATCTATGAATACAACAACAAACTTGTCCAAATATTCCATGAACACCTTATTCATCATATTCATGAAATATCTTTGGCGCATTAAATCGAGACCAAAGGACATAACTGTAAACTCGTAATATCCATATCTTGACGAGAATGCGGTCTTCGGAATATCCCCTGATCGGATCTTCAACTGATGGTATCCCAATCTCAGATCAATCTTGGAGAAAACTCCGGCTCCTCTCAGCTGGTCAAACAAATCATCAATCCTGGGTAGCGGGTATTTGTTCTTCACAGTAACTTCATTGAGTGCACGGTAATCAATGCACATCCTGAAACTCCCGTCCTTCTTCTTGACGAACAAAACTGGTGCTCCCCACGGCGACGAACTCGGTCTGATAAATCCTTTCTCCATTAACTCTTCAAGTTGCTTCTTCATCTCTACCAATTCTTCGGTGGACATCTGTCGGGACCCCGAATTTGCAAATCCGGACCCTCTGTGTATTCAGCACTAGTCCAGGAACGCGCTAGTGCACACAGTCTTAACATCGGTATATATCACAATCATACCAAACGATACTATCAAAGTACTTTATTTAAATAATCAAAGGGTTACTCGACCTTATGGCCGAGTTACAAATATATGCCTTGCAAGGCGAAACTTTAAAAAGAGAAATAACAAAGAATGAAAATCAAATAAACTTCGTGGCGCCATCCAAGATACCACAGGCAATCGATCGGGCTCGCATCCCTAAGTAGACGGGTCTTCTTGGAAATCCTCCCAAACCGGCGTAATCTCCTCTTCAACTGTATTGTGTTGAGGCAAGGGTGAGTACTTGGTACTCAAGCAAGTCATGCACGTAATGCAAGCTAATATACTATATGCATGGCTTGGTACAAAGGAATAGCTCAAGGTATATTTATGTAAATGACTTTTGACAAGTAATAAAAGTAGATTCAAAGCAGAGAAATAAGTAAAGCATAAATAACTTTTCAAGAAGTTTAACAAACATTTTCCCCATCCTAAACCATATTTCCATCATCTTCTTTGTTAAACCAACCCAACTTTTCAAATCCAAGTTATTTTCGTAAAGTCTAACCCTTGATCAGTAATTCCGAGCATTGTCCAAGATCGTGGACTCGGCTATTCAAATAGATTCTACACTCTGCAGAGGTTATGCACTTTACCCACAAGATACAATCCAAACACCACAAAGGCGAGTTCCGTGAATAAAGCCTTTCTAAGCCTCAAACAACACAGTGGTCCTCTCCTGTTCAGGTTTCTACACCATCCCTTCCCTTAGCCAAGGCGAAGTATGGGACCAACACACCGTTAGATGGGTACCTGCCACAGCCACGATACGCCTCCCCGCATAATCACACAAACGGTGTAATCGACACCCTGAGGCTCCACAAGTGAGTCCTTAGCGACTTAGTCAACTAGGGCCGTCCCATTCCAGCCATGTGGTTGCAAGTATGACCCAGTTCAAAGGCTTGCAAGGTTAAGTCCTTAGAGTGACCAGGCAAGACTACCCGAAAAACCAAATCAACACTCCCAATGCCACAACCTGCCCACCTGATTACTCTTGCCACATGCCCCGGCCGAAATCAGCGTTTATCAAACCCCGCTTGATTACCATGCACCACGTGTCAACATCACATGATACTTTTCCAAAACAGGTTCAATATATCATTAAGTCCATATTAGCATTTGATTGTCCAAAATCATGTCATGAGCACGAGCGTGCCTAAGCAAAGATACTACAACGATCTAAACCCATGTTGGCAATTTAATAATGTCCAACTAGTAAAACCACAACTAGGGTGACAAAGGGTCATGGCACATACTTAAGTAATCAAGGTGTCATATAGCAAATTGGTATTTATCTAACCCCATGTTTAATCAAAGTATCTTTCTACTTGAACTAGCATGCAATAGTTTAAATCAAAATAGATTTCAAATAGGATCAACATGGTCAAAGCACAACTTGCCTTCAAAAAGTACTTGCTCTTGGTCTTGAGTTGGATCCTGAGTCAACACTTCTCCTTCGAATCCTTCCCGACTTCAACGCTCTACTCGTAAAGCGTGCAAATAGCAAATACACAAATAAACACTAGGCAAAAGATCCCAAAACTCCAAATAAAATCCATAAACAGAGAGAACATAATTTTCTGGATTTTTAGAAACTGAATCACAAATTTGGAGTTAAAACGAAAAGTTATGATTATTTAAAGTTTAAATAATCAATTAAATAATATTACAGAGAAAAACTTTAGTCCAAAAATTAAATAAAATTCATATTTAGGTAGATCTCAATTTTATACAAATTTAGAAATTTGAATCGCTCAAATCGGAGTTGAAAGCATAAAAAGTTATAAGCGTTTGAAGTTTTGAAATTCAAATCAATTATTAAACCGATTTATTAAATCATTTTCTTTTCGAAATTAATTATTGCGTCGGCATGGACACGTGTCGCTCTCCTCGATTGGCTGGCCGACGCCACCGGTCCATGGACTTGGTCCACGCTTGGCTCGGTCACGGTGGACTCGGCCCACGCTTCCACGTGAGATCGACATGTGGGTCCACTCGGGTGACGCTATCGCCGACGTCACGTGAGCTCACCACTGTGGCGGCAGGTGGGAGTCCATCGTGACGTCATTGCCGACGTCGGCGCCAACCGACAAGCCATCGACATGCGGGCCCGCCATGACGCCATCGTGGCGTCATGGTGCGCTTTGGTCGGGCCGACATGCGGGCCAGCGTGTCGAGACACGCTCTCCTCGCTGGCGCCGACTGGCCGATCAGCGCGGTTGGCCTTCGCCACGTGGCTAGATCTAGGCCGTTGATTTGAAAATCAACGGCCCAGATTGATCTCGTGTTACGCGCTTGGGGTGAACGCGTTAATCTGACTGTTGGATTTAGATCCAATGGTTGAGATTGGATCTAGAGATCGTGAACGAAACCTCACCGTGCGATGACGTGGCAAGATCTGGATCGTGCGATCTTGATCGGACGGCCGAGATAGCTCAGCGGCCGGCAATGGCGTCGCGCGGCTTGGCGCGGCCGGAGTCGATGACATGACACGCCCGACGGCGCTGCGCAGGCCCTCCCGGCGAAGTGGATGGTAGGCACGGTGCGCCTTTGACGCAAGGGATCTCGATCTGGGTCAACGCGGGCGAGGATGGCGACGGTGGCGGAAACGGCGCGAAATCGCGGCGAGTGCTTTACCAACTCCGGCGAGCAATAGCGGCGAGACGGTGGGGATCTCTAGCGGCGTGAGCTAGGTTTCGGACCGCGTGGGATGGCGATCCTCGGTGCGATCCGGCATTAAATAGCCCCGGAGGCGTGCTCGGGCGAACCCTAGTCGGCCACACGGCGGCTTCACCGGCGAGTCCGGCTCGACTCGGCGGAGACGACGCATCGCAGCCGCCCACGTGGCGCGATCAACGGCCCCGATCGCGACGGGCGCGACCGGTCCGGTCCGACACGCTTCGGGTCGGGTCGGCGGATCTCACCGCTGGATCTTGATCCAACGGTTGGGATTGATTAGGTTAGGAGTGGGTTCGGCCGAGTCACGTGGCTCGGTCTGACTCGAACACGAAGTCCGACTTCGGGCCTCAGGATGAACAAGATTTGACCCGAGTTTGATTTTCCAACATTTAATATTTAAAATAATTCCTAGTAATTCATTTAATTCATTAAAAATAGCAAATGACTCAAAATTCTAAAAATTCTCGAAAATACTTTGGATCATTTTGGACTCAAATAAAATATTTCCAACAAAAATTATTTGCAAAATTAAATTCTTCAATTATTTCAAAATGGAATAAATTCAAATAAATTCCAAATAAATCCAAATAAATTCCAGAAAATTCCAAAAATTCACCAAAGTGCCAAATCACACATGAATTTAGGAAAAGTAAAATGTTGGGGTGTTACAAACCTCCCTTAATAGAATCTCGTCCCGAGATTCGTGGCTTACTAAAGGAATAGGTTTGGAAATTCTTTCTTCAAATCCTCTTCACAAGCTCCTAAGTCGCTTCGCCTCTCGCATGGTTGCTCCACCGAACTCTACGTAAACGGGTTGACTTGTTTCTAGTTTCTCGATCCATTGTGTCTAGAATCCTCACGGATACTCCTTATAGGTCAAATCCTCCTGCAACTCAATTGACTCTAGCGGTGTCTGCTCTCAGAACTCAAGACACTTCTTCAATCGGGACACATGGAATACATCATGTACTCCCGCTAACGATCGTGGCAACTCCAAATGATAAGCAACTTCGCCTCATGCTCAAAATCTTAAATGGTCCAACATAACGGGTGCAAGTTTCCCTTTGGCATGGAACCTCTTAACTCCCCCGAGAGGCGTAACTCGAGGTATACAAAGTCTTCGGTTCAAAACTCAAATCTCGGCGACGATTGTCAAGATAACTCTTTTGTCGAGATTGGGCTATCTTCAACCTTTCCCTAATCATGGCGACCGTTTCTTCACCTCTTGAAGAATATCAGGCCCAAAGACACGGCGCCACGGCCTCATTCCAATTCAATGGCGTCCGACAGGTCGACCATACAAAGGCCTCAAAAGGTGACATCTCAGAACTAGCCTCGATAACTATTGTTGTAATCGAACTCGGCATACGGCAAACTCTTATCCCAAGAGGTAGCATAAGCCAATGCACAAGCTCTCAACATATCCTCCGTAATCTGTTGACTCTTTCTGCCTGCTCCATCCGTCTGTGGATGATAAGTCAGATCAAGTTTAAACGGGTTCCCATGGCTTCATGCAACTTATTCCAAAACCTTGAGGTAAATTGGGTACCTTCGTCCGATACAATCCTCTTTGGCACTCGTGCAAACAAACAATCCTGATCATGTACAACTCGCTAATTTATCTCCCGAGTAAGTGGTCTTCACGATAAAATGGGCTACTTTAGTCAAGCGATCCACTATAACCCATATGGAGTCACAACCTCCTTGAGTCTTCGGCAAACCGTAATGAAATCCATTCCGATTTCCTCCCACTTCCACTCGTATTTTCAGCGGTTGTAGCAATCCTGCTGGTCTCTCGATGCATTGCCTTGACTCTCTGGCATACGCCGCACAATGCAACATGCTCGGCAACTTCACGCTTCATACTCGCCACTGTAATCTCTCCTTCAGATCCCGATACATCTTGGCGCTCCAGATGAATCGAGTACTTGAGTCATGGGCTTCTTCCAGAATCAGCTTGCTTTAACTCCTTTTGTTAGGCACACAAATGCGATCCTTCATCCACAACGTGCCTTGCTCATCCAACTTGAAGTCCTCCTCTGCCTTGCCTTCCTCCTTTTGGACTTAATCCTACTGATCCCGTCATCATCCTTCGCCCTTCTCGGATCTCGGGTCCTCTAAAGTAGGCTTTACTTCCAATGCGGCCAAGAATCCGCTTAGGTACCACCTCAATCCTCATTTTCTGAAAATCCTTACATAACTCATCCTCGACTTGTGGCTAGCAACGCACTCACGGTATGGCTTTTCCGACTCAGAGCATCGGCTACTACGCTGGCCTTCCCGGATGGTAATGGATTCCAACATTATAGTCCTTGATCAACTCTAGCCATCTCCTTTGCCTCATATTCAGATCCGATCGGGTGAATATGTACTTAAGGCTCTTATGATCCGTGATATACTTCACATCTGCTTCCAATCGATAGTGACGCCATATCTTCAAAGCATGCACTACGGCGGCTAACTCTAGGTCATGTGTCGGATAATTTTCCTCATGCGGCCTCAATCGCTTTGATGCATAAGCGACGACCTTTCCATTCTCGTGACAAGACACATCCGAGTCCTTGGCGCGATGCGTCACAATAAATGTCGGCTTTGAGCAACATCCGTAGAACTAACACCGTGCCGATGTCAATTGCTTCTTCACTCCTCAAATCCTTTCTCACATTCCTGGCCCATGCAAACTTCTTTTCCTTCTTCAAAGAATTATGCGTAAGAGGTTTCGCGATTGTCGAAAAGCCTTCGATGAAACGGCGGTAGTATCCCGCCATTCCAAGGAAACTCCGACCGGGTCACGCCTTCTACCGCTCCCAATGTAACACAGCTTCTACTTTGCTTGGATCTACTGGCGACTCCTCTGCAGTCATTACATGTCCAAGAAACTCCACCTTGTCCTTCCAAAAATCACACTTGCTTAACTTGGCGAAAAGTTGTTGCTCCTCGCCTTTTCCAAAACTCGCCTTAAGTGTTCGGCATGTTCATCCTTTGTCTTGGAGTAGATTAGGATATCGTCTATGAACACGACGACAAACTTGTCCAAATATTCCATGAACACCTTATTCATCATATTCATGAAATAGGTCATGATTCGTTACCCAAAGGACATAATCAGAACTCGTAATGTCCATATCTTGGACGAGAATGCGATCTTCGAATATCTTCCGATCGGATCTTCAATCGATGGTATCCCGATCTCAGATCAATTTTGGAGAAAACTCGGCTCCTCTTAATCGATCAAACAAATCATCAATCCTGGGTAGCGGATACTTATTCTTCACGGTGACTTCATTGAGTGCACGGTAGTCAATGCACATCCCGAAACTCCCGCCCTTCTTCTTGACAAACAAAACTGTGCTCCCCATGGCGACTAACTTGGTCTCGATAAATCCTTTATCCATTAACTCTTCCAATTTGTTTCTTCATCTCTACCAACTCCTCGGTAGACATCCGATAGGGTCTCTTTGCTATCGGTGCTGCATCTTGCATAAGCTCTATTACAAACTCTATGTCCCTCGTCTGGCGGCATACTGTAGATCTTCGTGAAAACATCCGGGTACTCATTCACTACCGAGACATCCTCTATGCCGATTGCCTTGGTACTGTTAACCATCAACTGTCCATCTCTAATCAAGCAGTGGCTTGAAATTCCACTTTCTTCCCACACTGCTCTCAATCGAGATAGTCCTTCGCCCACAATCCAATACACCTTGTGCTTGGATAACCAATCCATTCCCAATATAACATCTAAGGTCCTGGTCTCCAAAATTATAAGGTTTGCTAGGAACTCTATTCCATCTATTAGTATTCTCACCCTAACATCCTACTTCCGCTCGAGTTCTAACTGTGGGTTTGAACTAAAAGCATGCACTTAAGTCTTGCAATTCTCAAGTCATTTCTAGTAGCAAAGCCTTGCGAAACAAACGAATGCGAAGCTCCAGAGTCAAACAAAATCGCTGCAGTACGAAAGTTAACAAGTAACTTACCCAAGACGACGTCAGTAGCATTCTCGCAGTTGCATCTGCGGTGACATGGTTGACTCGGCCTCTCACCACGGCCTGGTGTGGCTCTGATGCCGGGCGCCCTAGCTGGGTGGTTCCTAGATTGAAGCGAATCGGGTCACTCTCGCTGTCTTCTTTGGGCAATCATGGCAAAGTGTCCTGCTCGTTGCGCTTGTAGCAGCGTCTCACTGTTCCTTGCCGATCGCCTCGAGTAGCGAAGCGGGGCTGGGTCTGATAGTTCTGATTGGCGGTGTCTTGGTGCCGGGAGGGTGTCCTTGTTGCATTCTCGTGGTTGGAATCAAGAATTGATTTGGTGCAACTCTCAAGCGCTGCTGCGTCCCTCGACGTGATCCTTGCCGTTGCATCCCCTGCGCTTCTGTTCTCATCCAGTTCCTTGCGCTTGTCCTCAAGAATAAGCGCCTTATTCACCAACTCTTGGAAATCTGGAAAGGTGTGGGTGATCAACCCTACTTGCAATCCCGAGTTAAGTCCCTTCATAAAACGAGACTGCCTGGATTTATCTGTCGCTACATCCTCAAAGCGTAGCGTGCTAGCCGTGTGAACTTGTTCAGTAGTCGGCCATCGGGTCGATTACCTTGCTTCAAAGGCTCAACTCCTCCTTCTTAAGGTCCATGATTCCTTCAGCACGTGATATCGCCGAATGCAACAGGAACTCTTCCCAAGTGATATCTTGGGGTTCTCTCGTGGCACGTAGTTCTCCCACCATTCGGCATTCCTTCCAACAGATGAGAAGCGTAAAGTACCTTCTCATTCCCTATGAATTGAGCTATGTGTAGCTTCCTCTCGAATGATCTTAACCAATCATCGGCCTCCAATGTATTGGCATTCCAAGAGAAAGTGGGTGGGTGAGTTCTCATGAACTCGATAGTCTTGTATTCTCAAGCGTGGTCCCCGATTAACTTGATTAGCAAAGGCCTGAGCAAAGGACGTGCTGCATTTGTTGCATCATAGCATGCATCAATCGAGTCCGAGCAAAGCAAGAAATGCTCCAAAATTCTGCATATCAACTGGTGGTGCTTTGGTGCTCCATCATTGGGGTTTTCTGTGGCGAGATCCACTCCCATTGCTTCCAAAGTTTCCACGGTGTTCACCATCTGTCGATTTGCTCTAGGTTTAGAGATGAGAGGGAGACAAGAATAGACAAGTAATGTGGAACTTATGCGGGGTGAAAGGTGTAGCCTTAAGGTCCAACTTTATTATTAGTAACTTGGTATGGTCGCTTACAATGCCTAAGGGCCTTGCAACACATAACGCACACTCAAGAACCAAAGCAAATCCAAATCGAACTAACTCGAGTCTAACGCCTAAAGGGTGACTCTTTCTTCTATGTCTCGACTCGCGAAGGAGTCTCACTATAGAACCTATGCTCACTCATCGAGAAAACCTCCATCTGTCACAAGAGTGCTTTACGTAAGAACTCGGAATTTTTAAATTGTGACCAGGTAAGGGAAAATTCCAGCAAGAGACAAGAAAAGAGAGAAGGGATAAGTCGAGATGTCATTTCTTATCTTGACAAACTTTTTAGCTTTTAGAAAATAGGTTTTATCCTCACTACGACCATTCTAGCTTAGGGTTGAGCCTACAAATAAGTATGGCTCGATACCACCTCTGCCGGGACCCCGAATTTGCAAATCCGACCCTTCAGGTATTCAAGCACTAGTCCAGAACGCGCTTAGTGCACACAGCCTTAACCTCGTTATATATCACAATCATACCAAACGATACTATCAAAGTACTTTATTTAAATAATCAAAGGGTTACTCGACCTTATGGCCGAGTTACAAATATATGCCTTGCAAGGCGAAACTTTAAAAAGAGAAATAACAGAAATGAAAATCAAATAAACTTCGTGGCGCCATCCAAAGATACCACAGTAATCGATCGGGCTCGCATCCCTAAGTAGACGGGTCTTCTTGGAAATCCTCCCCCGAATCAGCGTAATCTCCTCTTCAACTGGTATTGTGTTGAGGCAAGGGTGAGTACTTGGTACTCAAGCAAGTCATGCACGTAATGCAAGCTAATATACTATATGCATGGCTTGGTACAAAGGAATAGCTCAAGGTATATTTATGTAAAATGCTTTTGACAAGTAATAAAAGTAGATTCAAAGCAGAGAAATAAGTAAAGCATAAATAACTTTTCAAGAAGTTTAACAAACATTTTCCCCATCCTAAACCATATTTCCATCATCTTCTTTGTTAAACCAACCCAACTTTTCAAATCCAAGTTATTTTCGTAAAGTCTAACCCTTGATCAGTAATTCCGAGCATTGTCCAAAGATCGTGGACTCCTGGCTTATTCAAATAGATTCTACACTCTGCAGAGGTTATGCACTTTACCCACAAGATACAATCAAACACCACAAAGGCGAAGTTCCTCAGAATAAAGCCTTTCTAAGCCTCAAACAACACAGTGGTCCTCTCCTGTTCGTGCTCTACACCATCCCTTCCCTTAGCCAAGGCGAAGTATGGGACCAACACACCGTTAGATGGGTACCGCCACAGCCACGATACGCCCCCCGCATAATCACACAAACGGTGTAATCGACACCCTGAGGCTCCACAAGTGAGTCCTTAGCGACTTAGTCAACTAGGGCCGCCCCATTCCAGCCATGTGGTTGCAAGTATGACCCAGTTCAAAGGCTTGCAAGGTTAAGTCCTTAGAGTGACCAGGCAAGACTACCCGAAACCAAATCAACACTCCCAATGCCACAACCGGCCCACCTGATTACTCTTGCCACATGCCCTGGCCGAAATCGCTTATCAAACCCCGCTTGATTACCATGCACCACGTCGTCAACATCACATGATACTTTTCCAAAACAGGTTCAATATATCATTAAGTCCATATTAGCATTTGATTGTCCAAAATCATGTCATGAGCACGTAGCAGGCCTAAGCAGCATACTACAACGATCTAAACCCATGTTGGCAATTTAATAATGTCCAACTAGTAAACCACAACTAGGGTGACAAAGGGTCATGGCACATACTTAAGTAATCAAGGTGTCATATAGCAAATTGGTATTTATCTAACCCCCATGTTTAATCAAAGTATCTTTCTACTTGAACTAGCATGCAATAGTTTAAATCAAAATAGATTTCGAAATAGGATCAACACGGTCAAAGCACAACTTGCCTTCAAAAAGCACTTGCTCTTGGTCTTGAGTTGGATCCTGAGTCAACACTTCTCCTTCGAATCCTTCCGGCACTTCAACGTCTACTCGTAAAGCGTGCAAATAGCAAATACACAAATAAACACTAGGCAAAAAGATCCCAAAACTCCAAATAAAATCCATAAACAGAGAGAACATAATTTTCTGGATTTTTAGGAACTGGAATCACAAATTTGGAGTTAAAACGTTAAAGTTATGATTATTTAAAGTTTAAATAATCAATTAAATAATATTACAGAGAAAAACTTTAGTCCAAAATTAAATAAAATTCATATTTAGGTAGATCTCAATTTTATACAAATTTAGAAATTTGAATCGCTCAAATCGGAGTTGAAACGCAAAGTTATAAGCGCTTGAAGTTTTGAAATTCAAATCAATTATTAAACCGATTTATTAAATCATTTTCTTTTTCGAAATTAATTATTGCGTCGGCATGGACACGTGTCGGCTCGATTGGCTGGTCGACGCCACCGGTCCATGGACTTGGTCCACGCTTGGCTCGTCTACGGTGGACTCGGCCCACGGCCCACGCGTGAGATCGACATGTGGGTCCACTCGGGTGACGCTATCGCCGACGTCGGAGCTCACCACGGTGCCGACAGTGGGGGTCCATCGTGACGTCATTGTCGGACGCCGCAGACACCGACAAATGCATCGACATGCGGGTTCGCCATGACGCTATCGTGACGCCATGGTGCGCTTTGGCCGGGCCGCCGACATGCGGGCTCAGCCGTCGAGACACGCTCTCTCGCGCGGCTACCGACCGCTACCGATCACAGCGGTTGGCCTTCTCGCCACGTGGCTAGATCTAGGCCGTTGATTTGAAAATCAACGGCCCAGCATTGATTCGTGTTACGCGCTTGGGGTGAACGCGGTTAATCCGGGCCGTTGGATTTAGATCCAATGGTTGAGATTGATCTAGAGATCGTAACAAAACCTCACCGCGGCGATGACGTGGCAAGATCTGGATCGTGCGATCTTGATCGGACGGCCGAGATAGCTCAGGCGACGGCAATGGCGCGGCGGCGGCTTCGCGGCCGGAGTCGATGACGATGACACGCCCGACGGCTGGCCGCAGGTTCCTCCGCTGGAAGTGGATGGTAGGCACGGTGCGCCTGACGCAAGGGATCTGATCTGGGGTCAACGTCGGCGGAGGATGGCGACGGTATGGAACGGGCGCGAAATCGCGCATGAGTGCTTTACCAACTCCGGCGAGCAATAGCAGCGAGACGGTGGGGATCCTAGCGGCGTGAGCTAGGTTTCGGGACCGGCGTGGGATGGCGATCCTCGGTGCGATCCGGCATTAAATAGCCCCGGAGGCGTGCTCGGGCGGAACCCTAGTCGGTCACGGCGGCGCTTCACCGGCGAGTCCGGCTCGGACTCGGCGGAGACGACGCAATCGCAGCCGCCCACGTGGCGCGATCAACGGCCCCGATCGCCGGGCGCGACGTCCGGTCCCTACACGGCTGCCTGGTTTGCGGATCTCACCGTTGGATCTTGATCCAACGGTTGGGATTGATTAGGGTTAGGAGTGGGTTCTGGCCGAGTCACGTGGTTTCGGGTCGACTCGAACACGAGTCCGACTCGAGCCTGGTCGGATGAACAGTACTTGACCCGAGTTTGATTTTCCAATGATTTAATATTTAAAATAATTCCTAGTAATTCATTTAATTCATTAAAAATAGCAAATGACTCGAAAAATTTTAAAAATTTCGAAAATACTTTTGATCATTTTGGACTAAAATAAAATATTTACAACAAAAATTTATTTGCAAAATTAAATTCTTCAATTATTTCAAAATGGAATAAATTCAAATAAATTCCAAATAAATCCAAATAAATTCCAGAAAATTCCAAAATTCACCAAAGTGCCAAATCACACATGAATTTAGGAAAAGTAAAATTTTGGGGTGTTACAAACCTCCCCTTAATAGAATCTCGTCCCGAGATTCAGGCTTACTAAAGGAATAGGTTTGGAAATTCTTTCTTCAAATCCTCTTCGCTCCCTAAGTCGCTTCGCTCTGCATGGTTGCTCCACTCGAACTCTGCTAAACGGGTTGACTTGTTTCTAGTTTCTCGATCCATTGTGTCTAGAATCCTCACGGGATACTCCTTATAGGTCAAATCCTCCCGCAACTCAATTGACTCTAGCGGTGTGTCTGCTCTCGAGAACTCAAGACACTTCTTCAACTGGGACACATGGAATACATCATGTACTCCCGCTAACGACTGTGGCAACTCCAGCTGATAAGCAACTTCGCCTCTGCGGCTCAAAATCTTAAATGGTCCAACATAACGGGGTGCAAGTTTCCCTTTGGCATGGAACCTCTTAACTCCCCGAGAGGCGTAACTCGAGGTATACAAAGTCTTCTCGTTCAAAACTCAAATCTCGGCGACGATTGTCAAGATAACTCTTTTGTCGAGATTGGGCTATCTTCAACCTTTCCCTAATCATGGCGACCGTTTCTTCACCTCTTGAAGAATATCAGGCCCAAAGACACGGCGCCGCCGGTCTCATTCCAATTCAATGGCGTCCGACAGGTCGACCATACAAAGGCCTCAAAAGGTGACATCTCAGAAGCGGCACGATAACTATTGTTGTAATCGAACTCGGCATACGGCAAACTCTTATCCCAGGAGGTAGCATAAGCTAATGCACAAGCTCTCAACATATCCTCCGAATCTGGTTGACTCTTTCGGTCTGCCCATCCGTCTGCAGGATGATAAGTCAGATCTTGAAGTTCAAACGGGTTCCCATGGCTTCATGCAACTTATTCCAAAACCTTGAGGTAAATTGGGTACCTGTCCGATACAATCCTCTTTGGCACTCCGTGCAAACAAACGATCCCGATCATGTACAACTCTGCTAATTTATCTCCGAGTAAGTGGTCTTCACGAGGATAAAATGGGCTACTTTAGTCAAGCGATCCACTATAACCCATATGGAGTCATAACCTCCTTGAGTCCTCGGCAAACCAAGAATGAAATCCATTCCGATTTCCTCCCACTTCCACTCGTGTATTTTCACGGTTGTAGCAATCCTGCTGGTCTCTCGATGCATTGCCTTGACTCTCGGCATACGTCGCACAATGCAACATGCTCGGCAACTTCACGTTTCATACTCGCCACGAGAATCTCTCCTTGAGATCCTGATACATCTTGGCGCTTCGGGATGAATCGAGTACTTGAGTCATGGGCTTCTTCCAGAATCGCTTGCTTTAACTCCTTTTGTTAGGCACACAAATGCGATCCTTCATCCACAACGTGCCTTGCTCATCCAACTTGAAGTCCTCTGCCTTGCCTTCCTCCTTTTGGACTTAATCCTACGGATCCTGTCATCATCCTTCTGTCCTTCTCGGATCCGGGTCCTCTAAAGTAGGCTTTACTTCCAATGCGCCAAGAATCCGCTAGGTACCACCTCAATCCTCATTTTCTGAAAATCCTTACATAACTCATCCTGACTTGTGGCTAGCAACGCACTCACGGTATGGCTTTTCCGACTCAGAGCATCGGCTACTACGTTGGCCTTCCCGGGATGGTAATGGATTCCAACATTATAGTCCTTGATCAACTCTAGCCATCTCCTTTGCCTCATATTCAGATCCGACTGGGTGAATATGTACTTAAGGCTCTTATGATCCGTATATACTTCACATCTGTTTCCAATCAGATAGTGACGCCATATCTTCAAAGCATGCACTACGGCGGCTAACTCTAGGTCATGTGTCGGATAATTTTCCTCATGCGGCCTCAACTGCCTTGATGCATAAGTTTAATTTACCTTTCCATTCTGCATCAAGACACATCCGAGTCCTTGGCGCGATGCGTCACAATAAATGTCGAAGCTTTGAGCAACATCCGTAGAACTAACACCGTGCTGATGTCAATTGCTTCTTCAGCTCCTGAAATCCTTTCTCACATTCCGGCGTCCATGCAAACTTCTTTTCCTTCTTCAGCAATTGCGTAAGAGGTTTCGCGATTGTCGAAAAGCCTTCGATGAAACGGCGGTAGTATCCCGCCATTCCAAGGAAACTCCGAATCTGGGTCACAGTCTTCGGCTGCTCCCAATGTAACACAGCTTCTACTTTGCTTGGATCTACGGCGACTCCTCTCAGTCATTACATGTCCAAGAAACTCCACCTTGTCCTTCCAAAAATCACACTTGTCGAACTTGGCGAAAAGTTGTCGTTCCTCGCCTTTTCCAAAACTCGCCTTAAGTGTTCGGCATGTTCATCCTTTGTCTTGGAGTAGATTAGGATATCGTCTATGAACACGACGACAAACTTGTCCAAATAAACCATGAACACCTTATTCATCATAATCATGAAATAAGTGGCGCATTAAATCGATCCAAAGGACATAATCAGAACTCAGAATGTCCATATCTTGACGAGAATGCGATCTTGAATATCTTCTGATCGGATCTTCAATCGATGGTATCCCGATCTCAGATCAATTTTGGAGAAAACTCCGGCTCCTCTTAACTGATCAAACAAATCATCAATCCTGGGTAGCGGATACTTATTCTTCACGGTGACTTCGTTGAGTGCACGGTAGTCAATGCACATCCTGAAACTCCCGTCCTTCTTCTTGACAAACAAAACTGGTGCTCCCCACGACGACGAACTTGGTCTGATAAATCCTTTATCCATTAACTCTTCCAGCTGTTTCTTCATCTCTACCAACTCCTCGGTAGACATCCGATAGGATCTCTTTGCTATCGGTGCTGTACCCGGTACAAGCTCTATTACAAACTCTATGTCCTCGTCTGGCGGCATACCGTAGATCTTCGGGAAAAACATCCGGGTACTCATTCACTCTTTGAGACATCCTCTATGCTGATTGCCTTGGTACTGTTAACCATCAATCGTCCATCTCTAATCGCAAAGTGGCTTGAAATTCCACTTTCTTCCCACACGGGCTCTCAATCGAGATAGTCCTTCGTCCACAATCCAATACAGACCTTGTGCTTGGATAACCAATCCATTCCCAATATAACATCTAAGGTGCAGGTCTCCAAAATTATAAGGTTTGCTAGGAACTCTATTCCATCTATTAGTATTCTCACCGGAACATCCTACTTCCGCTCGGAGTTCGAACCAGGGGTTTGAACTAAAAGCATGCACTTAAGTCTTGCAATTCTCAAGTCATTTCTAGTAGCAAAGCTCTTGAAACAAGCGAATGCGAAGCTCGAGTCAAACAAAGCTGCAGTATCGAGTTAACAAGTAACTTACCCAAGACGGCGTCAGTAGCATTTCGCAAGTGCATCTGCGGTGACATGGTTGACTCGGCCTCTCACCACGGTGCAGGGTGTGGCTCTCGTGTCGGGCGTCCTAGCTGGGGTGGTTCCTAGATTGAAGCGAATCGGGGTCACTCTCGCTGTCTTCTTTGGGCAATCGTTGGCAAAGTGTCACGGCTCGTTGCGATTGTAGCGGCGTCTCACTTGTTCCTATTTGGCTGGAGTAAGCGTTTCTAGCGAAGCTGGGGTGCGATAGTTCACGATTGGCGGGTCTTGGTGCTGGGAGGGTGTCCTTGTTGCATTCTCGTGGTTGGAATCAAGAATTGATTTGGTGCAACTCTCAAGCGCTGCGGCGTCCTCGACGTGATCCTTCTTTGTTGCATTCTGCGCTTCCTGTTCTCATCCAGTTCCTTGCGCTTGTCCTCAAGAATAAGCGCCTTATTCACCAACTCTTGGAAATCTGGAAAGGTGTGGGTGATCAACCCTACTTGCAATCTGAGTTAAGTCCCTTCATAAAACGAGACTGCGGATTTATCTCGCCGCTACATCCTCAAAGCGTAGCGTGCTAGGCTGTGTGAACTTGTTCAGTAGTCGACCATTGGGCTGATTACCTTGCTTCAATGCTCTGAACTCCTCCTTCTTAAGGTCCATGATTCCTTCAGGCACGTGATCTTGTCGAATGCAACAGTGAACTCTTCCCAAGTGATATCTTGGGGTTCTCTGCGTGTACGAAGTTCTCCCACCATTCGGTAATTTTGTTCCTTCCAAGCGATGAGAAGCGTAAAGTACCTTCTCATTCCCTATGCATTGAGCTATGTGTAGCTTCCTCTCGATTGATCTTAACCAATCATCGGCCTCCAATGGATTGGCATTCCCAGAGAAAGTGGGTGGGTGAGTTCTCATGAACTCGATAGTCTTGTATTCGGCGTGGTCCCTGATTAACTTGATTAGCGAGTGGCTGGCAAAGGACGTGCTGCATTTGTTGCATCATAGCATGCATCAATCGAGTCTGAGCAGCAAGAAATGCTCCAAAATTCTGCATATCAATGGCGGTGCTTTGGTGCTCCATCATTGGGGTTTTCTGGGCGAGAACCACTCCCATTGCCTCCAAAGTTTCCACGGGTGTTCACCATCTGTCGATTTGCTCTAGGTTTAGAGATGAGAGGAGACAAGAATAGACAAGTAATGTGGAACTTATGCGGGGTGAAAGGTGTAGCCTTAAGGTCCAACTTTATTATTAGTAACTTGGTATGGCTGCTTACAATGCCTAAGGGCCTTGCAACACATACTGCACACTCAGCAACCAAAGCAAATCCAAATCGAACTAACTCTGGAGTCTAACGCCTAAAGGGTGACTCTTTCTTCTATGTCTCGACTCGGCGAAGGAGTCTCACTATAGAACCTATGCTCACTTATCGAGAAAACCTCCATCTGTCACAAGAGTGCTTTACGTAAGAACTCAGAATTTTTTTAAATTGTGACCAGGTAAGGGAAAATTCCAGCAAGAGACAAGAAAAGAGAGAAGGGGATAAGTCGAGATGTCATTTCTTATCTTGACAAACTTTTAGCTTTTAGAAAATAGGTTTTATCCTCACTACGACCATTCTAGCTTAGGGTTGAGCTCTCACAATCAAGTATGGCTCTGATACCACCTCTGTCGGGACCCCGAATTTGCAAATCCGGACCCTCTGTGTATTCAGCACTAGTCCAGGAACGCGCTAGTGCACACAGTCTTAACATCGGTATATATCACAATCATACCAAACGATACTATCAAAGTACTTTATTTAAATAATCAAAGGGTTACTCGACCTTATGGCCGAGTTACAAATATATGCCTTGCAAGGCGAAACTTTAAAAAGAGAAATAACAGCAGCGGAAAATCAAATAAACTTCGTGGCGCCATCCAGTATACCACAGTAATCGATCGGGCTCGCATCCCTAAGTAGACGGGTCTTCTTGAAATCCTCCCCAGCTGGCGTAATCTCCTCTTCAACTGGTATTGTGTTGAGGCAAGGGTGAGTACTTGGTACTCGACAAGTCATGCACGTAATGCAAGCTAATATACTATATGCATGGCTTGGTACAAAGGAATAGCTCAAGGTATATTTATGTAAACAGCTTTTTGACAAGTAATAAAAGTAGATTCGAAGCAGAGAAATAAGTAAAGCATAAATAACTTTTCAAGAAGTTTAACAAACATTTTCCCCATCCTAAACCATATTTCCATCATCTTCTTTGTTAAACCAACCCAACTTTTCAAATCCAAGTTATTTTCGTAAAGTCTAACCCTTGACTGTAATTCCCGAGCATTGTCGATCACAGTGGACTCGGCTATTCAAATAGATTCTACACTCTGCAGAGGTTATGCACTTTACCCACAAGATACAGTCAAACACCACAAAGGCGAGTTCAGTAACAAAGCCTTTCTAAGCCTCAAACAACACAGTGGTCCTCTCCTGGTTCGTGCTCTACACCATCCCTTCCCTTAGCCAAGGCGAAGTATGGGACCAACACACCGTTAGATGGGTACCTGGCCACAGCCACGATACGCTCCCCGCACAATCACACAAGCGGTGTAATCGACACCTGAGGCTCCACAAGTGAGTCCTTAGCGACTTAGTCAACTAGGGCCGTCCCATTCCAGCCATGTGGTTGCAAGTATGACCCAGTTCAAAGGCTTGCAAGGTTAAGTCCTTAGAGTGACCAGGGCAAGACTACCCGAAAAACCAAATCAACACTCCCAATGCCACAATCGCCCACCTGATTACTCTTGCCACATGCCCTGGTCGAAATCGTTTATCAAACCCCGCTTGATTACCATGCACCACGTGCCGTCAACATCACATGATACTTTTCCAAAACAGGTTCAATATATCATTAAGTCCATATTAGCATTTGATTGTCCAAAATCATGTCATGAGCACGTGCGTGCCTAAGCGACATACTACAACGATCTAAACCCATGTTGGCAATTTAATAATGTCCAACTAGTAAACCACAACTAGGGTGACAAAGGGTCATGGCACATACTTAAGTAATCAAGGTGTCATATAGCAAATTGGTATTTATCTAACCCCCATGTTTAATCAAAGTATCTTTCTACTTGAACTAGCATGCAATAGTTTAAATCAAAATAGATTTCGAAATAGGATCAACACGGTCAAAGCACAACTTGCCTTCAAAAAGCACTTGCTCTTGGTCTTGAGTTGGATCCTGAGTCAACACTTCTCCTTGAATCCTTAGGCACTTCAACGTCTACTCGTAAAGCGTGCAAATAGCAAATACACAAATAAACACTAGGCAAAAGGATCCCAAAACTCCAAATAAAATCCATAAACAGAGAGAACATAATTTTCTGGATTTTTAGAAACTGGAATCGCCAAATTTGGAGTTAAAAGCATAAAAGTTATGATTATTTACAGTTTAAATAATCAATTAAATAATATTACAGAGAAAAACTTTAGTCCAAAAATTAAATAAAATTTATATTAAGGTAGATCTCAATTTTATACAAATATAGAAATTAGAATCGATCAAATCGGAGTTGAAACGCAAAAGTTAAAAGAGTATTAAGTTTTGAAATTCAAATCAATTATTAAAACGATTTATTAAATCATTTTTCTTTTTCGAAATTAATTATTGCGTCGGCATGGACACGTGTCGGCTCCTCGATTGGGTGGTGGCGTCGGCCATCCATGGACTTGGTCCACGCTTGGCTCGGGTCTCACGGTGGACTCGGTCCACGGCTCCACGTGAGACTCGACATGTGGGTCCACTCGGGTAGCGTCATCGCCGTCGGCCGGAGCTCGGCCACGGTCGGCGGTGGGGTCCATCGTAGCGTCATTCTTGGCGTCGGCGCCTGTACCGGGGCGACCAGCGACATGCGGACGCCATGACGTCATCGTGACGTCATGGTGCGATTTAGGCTGGCCGGGCCGACATGCGGGCCAGCCAGTGTCGAGACACGTTCTCTCTTGGCGCATCGGCGCACGCTGCGGTTGGCCTTACGGCCACGTGGCTAGATCTAGGCCGTTGATTTGAAAATCAACGGCCCAGTTGAATCTGGTGTTACGCGTTTGGGGTGAACGCAGTTAATCCGGGATCGTTGGATTTAGATCCAATGGTTGAGATTGGATCTAGAGATAAATGAAACCTCACCGTGCGATGGCGTGGCAAGATCTGGATCGTGCGATCTTGATCGGACGGGCCGAGATAGCTCAGCGACGGCAATGGCGTCGGCGGCTTGGCGCGCCGAGCCGATGACGATGACACGCCCGGCGACTGCGCAGGCTCCCTCCGGCGAAAGTGGATGGTAGGCACGTGCGCCAGCGCAAGGGATCTGGATGCTGGGTCAACGTCGGCGGAGGATGGCGGACGGTGGCGAAACGGGCGCGAAACCGCGGCGGAGTGCTTTACCAACTCCGGCGAGCAATAGCGGCGAGACGGTGGGGATCCTAGCGGCGTGAGCTAGGTTTCGGGACCGGCGTGGGATGGCGATCCTCGAGTGCGATCAGGGCATTAAATAGCCCGGAGGCGTGCTCGGCGGAACCCTAGTCGGTCCACGGCGCGCTCACCGGGCGAGTCCGGCTCGGACTCGGCGGAGACGACGCATCGCAGCCGCCCACGTGGCGCGATCAACGGCCCCGTCGCCGCAGGCGCGGCCGGTCCGGTCCGGACACGGCTCGGGTCGGGGTCGGCGGATCTCAGCCGTTGGATCTTGATCCAACGGTTGGGATTGATTAGGGTTAGGAGTGGGTTCGGTCGAGTCACGTGGCTCGGGTCAGACTCGAACACGAGTCTGACTCGAGCTCGGTCGGATGAACAGTACTTGACCCGAGTTTGATTTTCCAGCGATTTAATATTTAAAATAATTCCTAGTAATTCATTTAATTCATTAAAAATAGCAAATGACTCAGAAAAATTCCAGAAAAATTCTGGAAAATACTTTGGATCATTTTGGACTCAAATAAAATATTTCCAACAAAAATTTATTTGCAAAATTAAATTCTTCAATTATTTCAAAATGGAATAAATTCAAATAAATTCAAATAAATCCAAATAAATTCCAGAAAATTCCAAAAATTCACCAAAGTGCCAAATCACACATGAATTTAGGAAAAGTAAAATTTTGGGGTGTTACAAACCTCCCCCCCTTAATAGAATCTCGTCCCAGAGATTCGGGGCTTACTAAAGGAATAGGTTTGGAAATTCTTTCTTCAAATCCTCTTCGCTCCCAAGTCGCCGCTCTGCATGGTTGCTCCATCGAACTCTGAAGCGGGTTGACTTGTTTCTAGTTTCTCGATCCATTGTGTCTAGAATCCTCACGGGATACTCCTTATAGGTCAAATCCTCCTGCAACTCAATTGACTCTAGCGGTGTCTGCATTTCTCGGGAACTCGAAGACACTTCTTCAAGTAGGACACATGGAATACATCATGTACTCCCGCTAACGCATCGTGGCAACTCCGGTGATAAGCAACTTCGCCTCTGCGGCTCAAAATCTTAAATGGTCCAACATAACGGGGTGCAAGTTTCCCTTTGGCATGGAACCTCTTAACTCCCCTGAGAGGCGTAACTTTGAGGTATACAAAGTCTTCTGGTTCAAAACTCAAATCTCGGCGACGATTGTCAACATAACTCTTTTGTCGAGATTGGGCTACCTTCAACCTTTCCCTAATCATGGCGATCTGTTCTTCAGCCTCTTGAAGAATATCAGGCCCAAAGACACGGCGCTCGCCGGTCTCATTCCAATTCAATGGCGTCCGACAGGGTCGACCATACAGTGCCTCAAAAGGTGACATCTCAGAACTGGCCTCGATAACTATTGTTGTAACTGAACTCGGCATACGGCAAACTCTTATCCCAGGAGGTAGCATAAGCTAATGCACAAGCTCTCAACATATCCTCCGAATCTGGTTGACTCTTTCGATGCCCATCCGTCTGCGTGGATGATAAGGTATCTTGAAGTTTAAACGGGTTCCCATGGCTTCATGCAACTTATTCCAAAACCTTGAGGTAAATTGGGTACCTCTGTCCGATACAATCCTCTTTGGCACTCCGTGCAAACAAACGATCCTGATCATGTACAACTCTGCTAATTTATCTCCCGAGTAAGTGGTCTTCACGGGGATAAAATGGGCTACTTTAGTCAAGCGATCCACTATAACCCATATGGAGTCATAACCTCCTTGAGTCCTCGGCAAACCAGTAATGAAATCCATTCCGATTTCCTCCCACTTCCACTCAGGTATTTTCAGCGGTTGTAGCAATCCTGCTGGTCTCTGATGCATTGCCTTGACTCTCTGGCATACGTCGCACAATGCAACATGCTCGGCAACTTCACGTTTCATACTCGGCCACAGAATCTCTCCTTTAGATCCTGATACATCTTGGCGCTTCGGGATGAATCAGTACTTGAGTCATGGGCTTCTTCCGAATCGCTTGCTTTAACTCCTTTTTGTTAGGCACACAAATGCGATCCTTCATCCACAACGTGCCTTGCTCATCCAACTTGAAGTCCTCTGCCTTGCCTTCCTCCTTTTTGGACTTAATCCTACGGATCCTGTCATCATCCTTCTGTCCTTCTCGGATCTGGTCCTCTAAAGTAGGCTTTACTTCCAATGCGGCCAAGAATCCGCTAGGTACCACCTCAATCCTCATTTTCTGAAAATCCTTACATAACTCATCCTGACTTGTGGCTAGCAACGCACTCACGGTATGGCTTTTCCGACTCAGAGCATCGGCTACTACGTTGGCCTTCCCGGGATGGTAATGGATTCCAACATTATAGTCCTTGATCAACTCTAGCCATCTCCTTTGCCTCATATTCAGATCCGACTGGGTGAATATGTACTTAAGGCTCTTATGATCCGTGATATACTTCACATCTGCTTCCAATCGAGATAGTGACGCCATATCTTCAAAGCATGCACTACGGCGGCTAACTCTAGGTCATGTGTCGGATAATTTTCCTCATGCGGCCTCAACTGCCTTGATGCATAAGCGACGACCTTTCCATTCTGCATCAGCACACATCCGAGTCCTTGGCGCGATGCGTCACAATAAATGTCGAAGCTTTGAGCAACATCCAGAGAACTAACACCGGTCTTTGATGTCAATTGCTTCTTCAGCTCCTGAAATCCTTTCTCACATTCGGCGTCCATGCAAACTTCTTTTCCTTCTTCAGCAATTGCGTAAGAGGTTTCGCGATTGTCGAAAAGCCTTCGATGAAACGGGCGGTAGTATCCCGCCATTCCAAGGAAACTCCGAATGCAGGTCACAGTCTTGGTGCTCCCAATGTAACACAGCTTCTACTTTGCTTGGATCTCTGGCGACTCCTCTGCAGTCATTACATGTCCAAGAAACTCCACCTTGTCCTTCCAAAAATCACACTTGCTGAACTTGGCGAAAAGTTCTTTGTTCCTCAGCTTTTCCAAAACTTCGCCTTAAGTGTTCGGCATGTTCATCCTTTGTCTTGGAGTAGATTAGGATATCGTCTATGAACACGACGACAAACTTGTCCAAATATTCCATGAACACCTTATTCATCATATTCATGAAATAAATTTGGCGCATTAAATCGATCCAAAGGACATAATCAGAACTCGTAATGTCCATATCTTGGCGAGAATGCGATCTTGAATATCTTACGATCGGATCTTCAAGCGATGGTATCCGATCTCAGATCAATTTTGGAGAAAACTCCGGCTCCTCTTAACTGATCAAACAAATCATCAATCCTGGGTAGCGGATACTTATTCTTCACGGTGACTTCGTTGAGTGCACGGTAGTCAATGCACATCCTGAAACTCCCGTCCTTCTTCTTGACAAACAAAAGCGGTGCTCCCCACGGCGCATTTAACTTGGTCCGATAAATCCTTTATCCATTAACTCTTCCAATCAAGCTGTTTCTTCATCTCTACCAACTCCTCGGTAGACATCCGATAGGGTCTCTTTGCTATCGGTCTTTGTACCTTACAAGCTCTATTACAAACTCTATGTCCTGTGCATGCGGCATACCGGGTAGATCTTCAGGAAAAACATCTGGTACTCATTCACTCTTTGAGACATCCTCTATGCTGATTGCCTTGGTACTGCATTAACCATCAACTGTCCATCTCTAATCGCGGTGGCTTGAAATTCCACTTTCTTCCCACACGGGCTCTCAAGCGAGATAGTCCTTCGTCCACAATCCAATACACCTTGTGCTTGGATAACCAATCCATTCCCAATATAACATCTAAGGTCCGGTCTCCAAAATTATAAGGTTTGCTAGGAACTCTATTCCATCTATTAGTATTCTCACCCGGAACATCCTACTTCCGTTCGGAGTTCGGAACCGTGGGTTTGAACTAAAAGCATGCACTTAAGTCTTGCAATTCTCAAGTCATTTCTAGTAGCAAAGCCTTGCGAAACAAGCGAATCTGAAGCTCGAGTCAAACAAAATCGCTGCAGTATCTTGAGTTAACAAGTAACTTACCCGAGACGACGTCAGTAGCATTCTGCAGTGCATCTGCGGTGACATGGTTGACTCGGCCTCTCACCACGATGCAGGGTGTGGCTCACAGTCTTTGGCGTCCTAGCTGGGGTGGTTCCTAGATTGAAGCGAATCGGGTCACTCCTGCTGTCTTCTTTGGGCAATCATGGCAAAGTGTCTGGCTCGTTGCGATTGTAGCAGCGTCTCACTGTTCTTGCCGACTGCTGGAGTAGCGTTTCTAGCGGGGCTGAGGTCCGATAGTTACGATTGGCAGGTCTTGGTCTTTGGGGAGGGTGTCCTTGTTGCGTTACGTGGTTGGAATCTGAAGAATTGATTTGGTGCAACTCTCAAGCGCTGTTGCGTCCCAGCGTGATCCTTCTTTGTTGCATCCTGCGCTTCTGTTCTCATCCGGTTCCTTGCGCTTGTCCTCAAGAATAAGCGCCTTATTCACCAACTCTTGGAAATCTGGAAAGGTGTGGGTGATCAACCCTACTTGCAATCCTGAGTTAAGTCCCTTCATAAAACGAGGTATGCGGATTTATCTGTCGCTACATCCTCGGTGCGTAGCGTGCTAGCTGTGTGAACTTGTTCAGTAGTCGACCACCGGTGATTACCTTGCTTGATGCTCTGAACTCCTCCTTCTTAAGGTCCATGATTCCTTCAGGCACGTGATATCGTCGGAATGCAAAGTGTGAACTCTTCCCAAGTGATATCTTGGGGTTCTCTGCGTGTACAAGTTCTCCCACCATTCGGCGGCTGTTCCTTCCAACTGATGAGAAGCGTAAAGTACCTTCTCATTCCCTATGCATTGAGCTATGTGTAGCTTCCTCTCGATTGATCTTAACCAATCATCGGCCTCCAATGGATTGGCATTCCCAGAGAAAGTGGGTGGGTGAGTTCTCATGAACTCTGATAGTCTTGTATTCTGGCGTGGTCCCTGATTAACTTGATTAGCAGTGGCCTGAGCAGTGACGTGCTGCATTTGTTGCATCATAGCATGCATCAACTGAGTCTGAGCAGCAAGAAATGCTCCAAAATTCTGCATATCAACTGGCGGTGCTGGTGCTCCATCATTGGGGTTTTCTGCTGGGCGAGAACCACTCCCATTGCCTCCAAAGTTTCCACGGGTGTTCACCATCTGTCGATTTGCTCTAGGTTTAGAGATGAGAGGGAGACAAGAATAGACAAGTAATGTGGAACTTATGCGGGGTGAAAGGTGTAGCCTTAAGGTCCAACTTTATTATTAGTAACTTGGTATGGCTGCTTACAATGCCTAAGGGCCTTGCAACACATACTGCACACTCAGCAACCAAAGCAAATCCAAATCGAACTAACTCTGGAGTCTAACGCCTAAAGGGTGACTCTTTCTTCTATGTCTCGACTCGGCGAAGGAGTCTCACTATAGAACCTATGCTCACTTATCGAGAAAACCTCCATCTGTCACAAGAGTGCTTTACGTAAGAACTCAGAATTTTTTAAATTGTGACCAGGTAAGGGAAAATTCCAGCAAGAGACAAGAAAAGAGAGAAGGGGATAAGTCGAGATGTCATTTCTTATCTTGACAAACTTTTAGCTTTTAGAAAATAGGTTTTATCCTCACTACGACCATTCTAGCTTAGGGTTGAGCCTACAGTCAAGTATGGCTCTGATACCACCTCTGTCGGGACCCCGAATTTGCAAATCCGGACCCTCAGAGTAATAAGCACAAGTCCAGAACGCGCTAGTGCACACAGTCTTAACATCGGTATATATCACAATCATACCAAACGATACTATCAAAGTACTTTATTTAAATAATCAAAGGGTTACTCGACCTTATGGCCGAGTTACAAATATATGCCTTGCAAGGCGAAACTTTAAAAAGAGAAATAACGGAATGAAAATCAAATAAACTTAGTGGCGCCATCCAAGATACCACGAGCAATCGATCGGGCTCGCATCCCTAAGTAGACGGGTCTTCTTGGAAATCCTCCTCAAATCAGGCGTAATCTCCTCTTCAACTGGTATTGTGTTGAGGCAAGGGTGAGTACTTGGTACTCGACAAGTCATGCACGAGAATGCAAGCTAATATACTATATGCATGGCTTGGTACAAAGGAATAGCTCAAGGTATATTTGCGATGTGACTTTTGACAAGTAATAAAAGTAGATTCGAAAGCGGTAGAAATAAGTAAAGCATAAATAACTTTTCAAGAAGTTTAACAAACATTTTCCCCATCCTAAACCATATTTCCATCATCTTCTTTGTTAAACCAACCCAACTTTTCAAATCCAAGTTATTTTCAGAAAGTCTAACCCTTGACTGTAATTCCCGAGCATTGTCCAGTACCGTGGACTCGGCTATTCAAATAGATTCTACACTCTGCAGAGGTTATGCACTTTACCCACAAGATACAGTCAAACACCACAAAGGCGAGTTCCCGTAACAAAGCCTTTCGGAAGCCTCAAACAACACAGGTGGTCCTCTCCGGTTCGTGCTCTACACCATCCCTTCCCTTAGCCAAGGCGAAGTATGGGACCAACACACCGTTAGATGGGTACCTGGCCACAGCCACGATACGCTCCCCGCACAATCACACAAGCGGTGTAATCGACACCTGAGGCTCCACAAGTGAGTCCTTAGCGACTTAGTCAACTAGGGCCGTCCCATTCCAGACCATGTGGTTGCAAGTATGACCAGTTCAAAGGCTTGCAAGGTTAAGTCCTTAGAGTGACCAGGGCAAGACTACCCGAAAAACCAAATCAACACTCCCAATGCCACAACTGCCCACCTGATTACTCTTGCCACATGCCCTGGCCGAAAATCGTTTATCAAACCCAGTTGATTACCATGCACCACGTCCGTCAACATCACATGATACTTTTCCAAAACAGGTTCAATATATCATTAAGTCCATATTAGCATTTGATTGTCCAAAATCATGTCATGAGCACGTGAGGCCTAAGCGACATACTACAACGATCTAAACCCATGTTGGCAATTTAATAATGTCCAACTAGTAAACCACAACTAGGGTGACAAAGGGTCATGGCACATACTTAAGTAATCAAGGTGTCATATAGCAAATTGGTATTTATCTAACCCCCATGTTTAATCAAAGTATCTTTCTACTTGAACTAGCATGCAATAGTTTAAATCAAAATAGATTTCGAAATAGGATCAACACGGTCAAAGCACAACTTGCCTTCAAAAAGCACTTGCTCTTGGTCTTGAGTTGGATCCTGAGTCAACACTTCTCCTTCGAATCCTTAGGCACTTCAACGTCTACTCGTAAAGCGTGCAAATAGCAAATACACAAATAAACACTAGGCAAAAAGATCCCAAAACTCCAAATAAAATCCATAAACAGAGAGAACATAATTTTCTGGATTTTTAGAAACTGGAATCGTCAAATTTGGAGTTAAAACGCAAAAGTTATGATTATTTAAAGTTTAAATAATCAATTAAATAATATTACAGAGAAAAACTTTAGTCCAAAAATTAAATAAAATTCATATTTAGGTAGATCTCAATTTTATACAAATTTAGAAATTTGAATCGCTCAAATCGGAGTTGAAACGCAAAAGTTATAAGCGTTTGAAGTTTTGAAATTCAAATCAATTATTAAACCGATTTATTAAATCATTTTCTTTTTTCGGAAATTAATTATTGCGTCAGCATGGACACGCGTCGGCTCCTGATTGGCTGGTGGCGTCGGTAGGTCCATGGACTTGGTCCACGCTTGGCTCGGGTCTCACGGTGGACTCGGTCCACGGCTCCACGTGAGGCCCGACATGTGGGTCCACTCGGGTGGCGTCATCGGCCCGGCGTCGGCGGAGCTCGCCGCAGTCGGCAGGTGGGGTCCACTGTGGCGTCATTCTTGATGTCGGCGCCTGGTAGGGCGACCAGCGACATGCGGGCCCGCCATGGCGTCATGGTGCGGTTTGGTGGGCCGCCGACATGCGGGCCCGGCGTGTCGAGACACGTTCTCTGCTTGGCCGACCGCGCCGATCGCGGCGGTTGGCCTTACGGCCCACGTGGCTAGATCTAGGCCGTTGATTTGAAAATCAACGGCCCGGATTGAATCTGGTGTTACGCGTTTGGGGTGAACGCAGTTAATCTGGACCGTTGGATTTAGATCCAATGGTTGAGATTGAATCTAGAGATCGTAACGAAACCTCACCGTGCGATGGCGTGGCAAGATCTGGATCGTGCGATCTTGATCGGACGGTGAGATAGCTCGAGCGGCGGCAATGGCGTCGCGGCGGCTTCGCGGCCGAGCGATAGCGATGACACGCCCGACGGCGCTGCAGGCCCTCCGGCGAAGTGGATGGTAAACGCAGGTGCGCCTTGACGCAAGGGATCTGAATCTGGGGTCAACGTCGGCGGAGGATGGCGGACGGTGGCGAACGGGCGCGAAACCGCGGCGGAGTGCTACCAACTCCGGCGAGCAATAGCGGCGAGACGGTGGGGATCCTAGCGGCGTGAGCTAGGTTTCGGGACCGGCGTGGGATGGCGATCCTCGGTGCGATCCGGGCATTAAATAGCCCGGAGGCGTGCTCGGCGGAACCCTAGTCGGTCACGGCGGCTCTCACCGGCGGAGTCCGGCTCGGACTCGGCGGAGACGACGCAATCGCAGCCGTCCACGTGGCGCGATCAACGGCCCCGATCGCCGCAGCGCGGCGGTCCGGTCGATCGGACACGGCTTCGGGTCGAGTCGGCGGATCTCGGTAGTTGGATCTTGATCCAACGGTTGGGATTGATTAGGAGTTAGGAGTGGGTTCGGTCGAGTCACGTGGCTCGGTCGGACTCGAACACGAAGTCTGACTCGGGCTCGATCGGATGAACACGATACTTGACCCGAGTTTGATTTTCCAGCGATTTAATATTTAAAATAATTCCTAGTAATTCATTTAATTCATTAAAAATAGCAAATGACTCAGAAAAATTACAGAAAAATTCTGGAAAATACTTTGGATCATTTTGGACTCAAATAAAATATTTCCAACAAAAATTTATTTGCAAAATTAAATTCTTCAATTATTTCAAAATGGAATAAATTCAAATAAATTCCAAATAAATCCAAATAAATTCCAGAAAATTCCAAAAATTCACCAAAGTGCCAAATCACACATGAATTTAGGAAAAGTAAAATTTTGGGGTGTTACAACATCCGATAAGGTCTCTTTGCTATCGGCGCTGTACCAGGTACAAGCTCTATCACAAACTCTATGTCCCTGTCCGGCGGCATACCAGGTAGATCTTCAGGAAAAACATCTGGGTACTCATTCACTACTGAGACATCTTCTATGCTGATTGCCTTGGTGCTGTTAACCATCAACTGTCCATCTCTAACGGTGGTAGCTTGAAATTCCACTTTCTTTCCACACGGGCTCTCAACTGAGATAGTCCTCCGTCCACAATCCAGTACGGCCTTGTGCTTGGATAACCAATCCATTCCCAAAATGACATCTAAGGTCTGGGTCTCCAAAATAATAAGGTTCGCTAGGAACTCTATCCCATCTATTAGTATTCTCACCCCAGAACATCCTACTTTCGTTCGGAGTTCGGAACCAGGGGTTTGAACTAAAAGCATGCATTTAAGCCTTGTAATCTCCAACTCATTTTTAGCAACAAAGCCTTGGGAAACAAACGAATGCGAAGCTCCAGAATCAAACAAAACTGTCGCAGGTACTGAGTTAACAAGTAACTTACCCGATCACGTCGTCAGTAGCATTCGTAGTGCATCCGCGGTGACATGGTTGACTCGGCCTCTCACCACGATGCAGGATGTGGCTCTGGTGTCTTGGCGTCCTAGCTGGTGTGGATCCTGTGTTGAAGCGGATCGGGTTACTCTCGCTTTGTCTTCTTTGGACAATTGTTGGCAAAGTGTCCTGGCTCGTTGCGATTGTAGCAGCGTCTCAACTTTCCTTCTTTATTGCACTGGAGCGGCGTTTCTAGATGGGGCTGGGGTCTGATAGTTCTGATTGATGGGTCTTGGTGCTGGTGACGGTGTCCTGGTTGCATTTTGTGGCTGGAATCTGAAAAACTGATTTGGCGCAACCCTCAAGCGTTGCTGCGCTCCCTGACGTGATCCCTGTTGTTGCATTCTGCGCTTCCTATTCTCATCCAGTTCCTTGCGCTTGTCCTCAAGAATAAGTGCTTTATTCACCAATTCTTGGAAATCTGGAAAGGTGTGGGTGATCAATCCCACCTGTAGTCCTGAGTTAAGTCCCTTCATGAAGCGAGACTGTCTGGCTTTATCTGTCGCTACATCCTCAGGTGCGTAGCGTGCAAGCTGTGTGAACTTATTCAGGTATTCGGCCACTGGCTGATTACCTTGCTTCAGTGCTCTGAACTCCTCCTTCTTGAGATCCATAATTCCTTCAGGCACGTGATACTGACGGAATGCAGCTGTGAACTCTTCCCAAGTGATGTCCTGAGGGTTCTCTTGCGTGGCACAGAAGTTCTCCCACCATTCGGCGGCGGTCCCTTCTAACTGAAGAGAGGCGTAGAGTACCTTCTCATTTCCCATGCATTGAGCAATGTGTAGCTTTCTCTCAATTGACCTTAACCAATCATCGGCCTCTAATGGATTGGCATTCCCAGAGAAAGTGGGTGGGTGAGTCCTCATAAACTCTGACAGTCTTGTATTCTGGCGTTGTCCCTGATTGACTTGATTAGCTGTGGCCTGAGCAGTGACGTTTTGCATCTGTTGCATCATAGCATGCATCAACTGAGTCTGAGCAGCGAGAAAAGCTCCAAAATTCTGCATATCCAGTGGCGGTGCTGGTGCTCCATCATTGGGATTTTCTGTTGGGCGAGAACCACTCCCATTGCCTCCAAGGTTTCCGCGGGTGTTCACCATCTGTTGATTTGCTCTAGGCTTTAGAGATGAGAGGGAAACAAGAATAGACAAGTGATATGGAACTTATGCGGGGCGAAAGGTGTAACTTTAAGGTCTAACTTTATTATTTTAATCAATAGTAACTTGGTATGGTTGCTTACAATGCCTAGGGGCCTTGCAACACATACTGCACACTCAGCAAGCAATGAAAATCCAAATTGAACTAACACTGGAGTCTAATGCCTAAAGGGTGACTCTTTATTCTATGACGCGACTCGACAAGGAGTCTCACTATAGAACCTACGCTCACTCATCGAGAAAACCTCCACGGCCTGGGTACGGATGCTGCGGCATAGGCGCGAAACGATTGCCATGACCAGCAACTGTGTCATCTGTGGTAGTCGAAGAAGCAGTGTCCTTCTCAAGCTCCGGCTCCTCCGGGTCTGGCTCGTGCAACTCGAGCATTGGCTCCGGCTCTGGTGCGTATAATGCCGTCTCTAACTCTCCAATCCTTTGCAGAAGGTGTGACACATACTCTTGAGCTTCCCGCCATCTGTTCTTCTCTGTCATGATCTCCTTGCGGGCCTTCTGTAGCTCCTTGCTTGTATCATCGAGTACATCCTCCTGGGCGACAACAAGTCGTGCCAACTGTGTAACCATGGCATTCTCATCCTGAATCGCCTTCGGGTCAAGAAGGTTATCGCTGCGCGGATGATATCGGAACACCGTGCTCTCCAACTCTCTAGCGTAGATACGGGTAATGTGCCGCATTGCTCGTCGCGACACCTCCTGGATACCCATCTGCATTGTAGACCTCCTGGCAGTGCAGTGTATCGGGCGATTGCCTGGGCCCTTCTTCCTAGCAGGTACCAAAATCTTCACATCACAAGCCTTGATCAATCCTGCTTGTCTGATCACTTCCCCTTGGTATTGCGGCTTCTCAAAATCTCCGAGAGTCTGTAGCATACGCCAAAGTTCTGCGGCGTGACCAACCTCCAGATCGACATAGTTGAACTCTCCCTCCATCTGTCACAAGAGTGCTCACGTAAGAACTCGAAATTTTTAAATCGTGACAAGGTAAGGAAAAATTCAGCAAGAGACAAGAAAAGAGGGAAGGGGATAAGTCGAGATATCATTTCTTATCTTGACAAATTTTTAGCTTTTAGAAAATAGGTTTTAACCTCTCTACGACCATTTTAGCTAGGGTTGAGCCTACGGTCAAGATGGCTCGATACCACCTCTGTCGGGACCCGAATTTGCAAATCCGACCCTCTGTGTATTCAGCACTAGTCCAGAACGCAGCTAGTGCACACGCCTTAACATCGGTAAATATCACAATCATACCACTCGATACTAATAAAGTACTTTAATTAAATAGTCAAACTGGTTGCTCGACCTTATGGTCAAGTTACAAATAAACGCCACGCAGGGCGAAACTTACTAAGAGAAAAATAGTAGCAATGAAAAATCGAGATAACCGTGGCGCCATCCAAGATACCACAGGCAATGATCGGGCTCGCTCCTAAGTAGACGGTTCCTCTTGGAGCTCCTCCTCCAAAGCCGTGTAGTCTCCTCTTCAACTGGTGTTGTATTGTGGCAAGGGTGAGTACTTGGTACTCAGCAAGTCATGCACAGAATGCAACTAATATACTACATGCATGGCTTGGTACAAAGGAATAGCTCAAGGTTTATTTGCAGTAAGAGCTTTTCACAAGTATCGAAAGCACTAGAAACAAGTAAAGCATAAATAACTTTTCAAGGAGTTTAGTAAACATCTTTCCCATCCTAATCCACATTTCCATCAACATCATTATTAATCCAACCCAACCTTCCAAGTCCAAGTTATTTTTGAGAAAATCTAACCCTTGACTGTAATTCCCGAGCGATGTCCAATACCGCGGACACGGCTATTCGAATAGATTGTACACTCTGCAGAGGTTATGCACTTTACCCACAAGATACAGTCAAACACCACAAAGGCGAGTTCCCGTAACAAAGTCTTTCGGAAACTTCTAACAATACAAGTGGTCCTCCCCGGTTATTGCACACTAACCCTTCCCTTAGCTAAGGCGAAGTTTAGGCCAATCAACCGTTAGATGGGTACCTGGCCTCAGCCCCGGTACGCTCCCCCGTACAACTTACACAAAGGGTGTAGTTGACCTCCTGAGGTCCCACAGGTACGTTATTAGCAACTTAGTCAACTAGGTCCGTCCCATTACAGACATGTGATTGCACGTTAGACCCAGTTCAAAGGCTTGCAAGGTTAAGTCCTTAGGGTGACCAGGGCAAGACTACCCGAAGAACCAAACCAACATTCCCAATGCCACAACTGGCCCACCTGATTATTCTTGCCACATGCCCCGGTCGAAAACTATTTATCAAACCCCAGTTGATTACCATGCACCACGTGCCATCAACATCACATGATACCTTTCCAAAACAGGTTCAATATATCATTAAGTCAATATTAACATTTGATTGTCCAAAATCATGTCATGAGCACGTAGCAGGTCTAAGCAGTATACTACAACGATCTACAAACCCATGTTGGCAATTTAGTAATGTCCAACTAGTAAACCACAACTAGGGTGACAAGGGGGTCATGGCACATACTTAAGTAATCAAGGTGTCATACAACAATTTGGCATTTATCTAATTCCCCATATTTAAATAAAGTATTTTCTAATTGAACTAGCATGCAATAGGTTAAATCGAAATAGGTTTCAAAATAGGATCAACATGGTCAAAGCACAACTTGCCTTCAAAAAGTACTTGTTCTTGGTCTTGAGTTGGATCCTGAGTCAATACTTCTCCTTCGAATCCTTCCGGCACTTCAACGTCTACTCGTAAAGCGTGCAAATAGCAACCAATGAATAAAACAGTAGACAAAAACATCCAAACATCCAAATAAAGTCCATAAACAGAGAGAACATAATTTTATGAATTTTTAGAAACTGGAATCGTCAAATTCGGAGTTAAAATGCAAAAGTTATAGCATTTTGAAGTTTAAATAATCAATTAAATAATTTTACAGAGAAAAACTTTAGTCCAAAAATTAATTAAAATTCATATTTAGGTAGATCTCAATTTTATACAAATTTAGAAATTTGAATCGCTCAAATCGGAGTTGAAACGCAAAAGTTATAAGCGTTTGAAGTTTGAATCAAAATCTGAAATCATTATTTCGAATTAATAAATCATTTTCTTTTTCGGAAATTAATTATTGCGTCAGCAAGGACACGTGGCAGCCTCTGATTGGTCTGCTGACGTCAGCCGGTCCATGGACTTGGTCCACGCTCGGCTCGGGTTCACCGTGGACCCGGTCCACGGCTCACGTGAGACTGACAGGTGGGGCCACTCGGGTGACGTCATTGCTGACGTCAGCGGAAACTCAGCCCGCTGCGCTGACAAGTGGGACCCACTGTGACGTCATGGGTGACGTCATGGTGCGGTCGCTGACATGCGGGCCCAGCGTGTCAGTGACCCACACACGCGCGCGTGGGCACGGCGGCTCGGCTCCTCGGACACGTGGCATGATCGTGTCCGTTGATTTGAAAATCAACGGCCGCGATTAGATCCAGGGGTTAACACGTTGAAAACTACTCGGTGATTGTGGGTCGTTCGATCTAAATCGGACGGTCCAGATCTAACCTTACGTTAACGCTGTTACGGCACGTGGTGATCGTGGGCCGTTGGATCTTGATCCAACGGTCCAGATCTAATCGGGTTTGGAAACACGTGAACTCACCTCAACCGCACGATCAAGATCGGACGGCGCACAGAGCTCGCGAGGGCTGATGGCGGTGCGGTGGTCGGGGACGAACGGAGCTGGGGAAAGCGACCTTCGAAACGGCGTTGCGGTGCTCCTCCGGCGAGATGGATGCACGCCTCGGGCGCGTCTCGGCGAGGGGTTTTCAGATATGGGCTCGGCGTCGACAAAGCGGCTCTGGACACGGCGGAAGACGGCAGAAACCACCGTGGAGACGCAACCAACTCCGGCGAGCAATCGGGCACGAACGGCGGCGGCTAGGGTTTCGGGAGGTGGGGTAAAAGGTGCGCACGGTTGAAGCGAACCTCGGACGATGACCCACGCCTTAAATGGCCTTGGCATGCGCGCACAAATCGGAAACCTAACCGGACGCGGCGGCTACACGGCGGTGGAGTCCGGCTCGAACTCGGCGGGGACGACAACGGAGAAACGTCCACGTGGCGCGATCGACGGTCACGATCGCGTGGGTGCGATCGGATCCGACCCGGACTCAGCTCGAACCGGTGCGGTCCAATTTGGACCGTTGGATCTCGATCCAATGGTCGGGATCGAATAGGGTTCGGTCAAGTCACGTGGCTCGGGTCGGACTCGAGTCCGACTCGGGTTCCGACTCGGTCGGATGAACAGTACTCGACCCGATTGATTTTCCAGCGATTTAATATTTAAAATAATTTCCAGTAATTCATTTAATTCATTAAAAATAGCAAAAGACCCAGAAAAATTCCAGAAATATTCTGGAAAATATTTTGGGGCATTTTGGACTCAAATAAAATATTTCCAACAAAATTTTATTTGCAATGTTAAATTCTTTAATTATTTTAAAATGGAATAAATTCAAATAAATTCCAAATAAATCCAAATAAATTCCAGAAAATTCCAAAAATTCACCAAAGTGCCAAATCACACATAAATTTAAGAAAAGCAAAATTTTGAGGTGTTACAATAGCTGTTGATGTAACATTGGGTGTCCCGATCTTTCGATGAGAATGATAACCTACGATTTCGATGGAGACGACTTTGACGATCCGACTACAACGTACAACGACGATGCGCCTTAGCAATCACTAAACCAACTCCAGAGGGTTATTGACCTTGCCGTGGGCACGATCAACCTGATCACGAAGATCATTTCCTGCAAGCAATCGAAGAACAAGCAAGAATAAGGCAAAAGCAATCTAAAATTGCAAATAGAGATGAAGTATTGAAAAGTTGGGGTTCCGATACAAGGAGCTTGTTAGGCGGCCGTTGAGCACGTCTAAAAGACTCAAAATAGTAACAAAAGGCTAAACTATCAAATAACGAAAACCCAAGTTATTTTGGGGGACTCCCTAGCTATATATATGAGAAATAGGAGGCCAAAACCGTGCTAGGGGCGTCCAAAACACATCCATGGCCGAGTAGGACTCCTATTCCTAGTTTGACTCGGATTTAGAAAGATGACCGAACTTGTTTTGCAGATTCCTGTTGAGTCGTAAGGAATTTTGACATGAGGCCAGATCCGTTGGAAAAAGGACGATGAAACCTTTCAAACCAGTAATCATAGACCCCAAACACCCATGTGGATCAAAATTTATGGTCATTTTAAGTTGGTGCTGTCCCGGAGGCTGAATCCGAGTTGAACTTGTGCACCGGAAGAATTGGCTTCATGCTTGACGTTTGGGAGTCCTTCTCCTTGGTTCCTAAGGACAATAAAATCATCACAAGGATTAAATAGCATTCTATTCATTAAATTATTTGTATGCAACCCTAGGAACACATTCACCTAGCAATTGAATTGACGTGCGCGAGCTCGAGTAATTGGCCCTTGTATTACATTGTTGGTTTCAATTGGGTTTGTAGGCATGGCCGTATCCATCGTAGTGATGTCGTCATTATCCTCCCCTTCTTGCATTTGAGTCGTCCTCGACTCAAGTTCATCATCTTCTCCCAAGTATGGCTTTAGACCTGATAATTGAGTTGACGGGCTCGAGCTCGAGTCAATGGTCCTTGAACCGATGAAGAAGTAGAAGGATGTGTTAGTGTTATGCCCTTGAGGCAATCATATGGATGATTGTAACATGACTATGTTTATGAATAATAATATGATTATTGGTCCAATGAATGTATATCATTGTTTTGATCAACAAGTGTGTGACTTGTTTATGAAGCTCTTTACTTATTGATATAATTCGATAAATATCTCTAATCGGATATCATCGTATAGGACAATGATGAATAGATCAGCACATGTATTATTCGATGATCATGTTTCATAGATCATGGGATATGGAGATATCATCAATACATTGTGGACACATGTTGAAGAACATGTGTTAGATAGACCCACAATGGGACACTGCGAGAATGTTACATTCTTATGTGTCATTAGTGTATCTCATACATAGTAGATGTATGATCCTTAGACCTGAGATTGTCATATTCCCTACATGTGTAATAGTTTACCTTGGGGTTACCAAACACTATTTCCTAACCGGATAGTTATAAAGGTAGCTTTCATGTTTACTATGAAACATGCAGAGGGAAGTGAGCAGTCAAGATGGAATTTGCCACTCCAATGTAATGGAGATATATGTCTAGGCCACTCGTGTGATATGATTAAGGAAGTGCATGGCCATGCTGTGATTGAGAAGTGTGGGATGTCCGAGACGGGGGTCCCGCAAGAGAAGCCTATGTCCAACTGGGCCGAGGACGGTGCAGTAGGCCCAGAATTTGGAAGCACTACGAAGAGCCCTTAGCCATGGCCCGACTTCTTCCCCAAGGCAGCTGGTTGTCTCCTCGACAAAGCTTCACGCCGCGTCAGGACAACCCCGCCAAAAGTAAAGCCTGCGATCTGGCACCTGTAGAGCCTGAAGCCACCAGAACCTGGCGGATCGGCAGGCGTGGGTCGGGAAAGGAACGACCAAATCCTATGGGCGCAGTTGAGCTCGGAAGCAGAGACAAACAACATGCTCATGAGTCCACCTGACCCAGCGCCAGGTGGCGCCCTCTTGCAACGTGCCCTTCTCCCAGTATATAAGGGGGGACGGAACAACCCTGAAAAGGGAGGAGAAAATAGAAGAAGAAAAAGGGACCACGTCCATATATCCAAGAACACAGGACTAGGGTATTATCTCCTCCGCGAGAGCCCGAACCTGTCTAAAAAAGATCGCCCTCGCATCCTGTGTTACCATCTTGCTCTGATCTCGCACGAATCCCCAAGAATCACAAATCTCATTGCCGGCGGAACCGATCGTCGACAAGAAGTCAATCACAACTTATTAATATATCACGGATACGAGAGATGGATTGAACTGTCAAAGGATGACATGCTTCTCGCCTTGAGTTCGATTTTCATATAGTTTGGCAAAGGGATTATTACATCAGTACTTTAATCATATGCGTTTGGGAGTTGGCATGCTGTGCAAGGAGCCGCTACCGACTATTGGATTAGAAAAAGGGTTTATCGAATCCATGTCCAAATGCGCATGAACTTATAGGGTCACACACTTAACGGGCTGGGATGCATTAATTCGGATTGGATCCGTAATTAATGGACCTCGTGGGCTTAGTGCGTAGATGGGCCCTGACTGCCTAGGGTTTCACCTCGTGGCTATGTAAGGAGGGGAGGAGGCTAGACGCAGAATACACTTTCGTGCGATTTAGAGGTGTTTCACCAGAAACCCTAGCCACCTCCTCTCGTTACCCCTGCCGAGCGACCCGGTGCTTGCACACCGACGCATGGTGTTCTATCCCCGGACGTGTGGACTGCTGTGGTGACGGTGCTGCTACTACGGCGTGGAGAGGACGATCCGTGGCGAGGACGATCCATGGCGAGGATGATCCGCGGCGAGGACGATCCGTGGCGAGGACGATCCGCGGCGAGGACGATCCGTGGCGAGGACGTTCTGCGGCGAGGACGATCCACGCCGAGAATGATCCACGCCGAGAACGATCCACTACAACGACGTGCGAAGGATTCCGCAACTGCGCGTCTAGTGGTAATAGATCTATAATCCCCTTCTTGCGAGTAGTTTTTCTGGTTTGCGGTAGAAATTTTAATTTGTGCTAGTGTAGCATACCGCGTTCCCCAACAGTGGTATCAGAGCCATCTCGCGTAGATTTGTGATCTGGATGTTGCACATATGGTATGTGAGGATAGTAGATTGGATCTATTACATGTTCAACCAATTCATGTGATGAATTGGTGGAAGCAGCCGTCGATGAAATCGATCGGTTTAGGGTTTGAGGAAAGTGCAAACCGAATCAATCTTGATTTGGGTGAGTCCGTTCATGGTACGACGCTGCCCTTACCGGTCAGGTTACTGCCATCAGGGTTTATGAATCGCAACCATATGGGACCAAGCCAATCAGATTGAATCGGATTGGGTCAATCTGATTGATCCATGGAGATTGAATCGGATTGGGATCGCCGCCAGGGGCGCTGCCCCTTGAACCCCGCCTTGGGCGCTGCCCCTGGACCCCACCAGGGGCGCTGCCCCTTGGAACCCCGCCTGGGGCGTTGCACCTTGGAACCCCGCTGTCGTAGAATCTATTTTGTTTAATTCATTTTTGCAGGATGTTGTGTGAAATAGTATGGCCTATGTGTATGTGATGCATGTAATATTTACATGTCCTGCGTGCCGTGTTAAGCCATAAGGCTATTTCAATCTAAAATGTATAACGACCTGCGTGTCGACTTGTGCTGTTTCAAACCCTCATTTAATATTCATTATCAAAGTTGTAAGGAGTTGCATCTACAATGATGAAGATGGTGGCATCAAGCATGATGGCAAGGTGAACAATCAAGCATGATGATGGAGATCCTAATGCTAAGGGCCATACTATTTCACATCTTAATTTGATTATGTGTGGATGTGTGTTTAATCCTTGCTATTTTCTTTATGCTCATTACATGTGATGCCATGTTCATAGTAAATATTGTTCATCCCTATAGTTAAAATTTTAAATCACACTTGTCCATCCAATTGTTGCACCTATCAAGAATTTAGATCATTATTGATATGACTGCCAAAGTAGTATATCAATGACTATCTTAATAGATGATAGGGATGTGTTGGACACATCGCGCATAACAATGGTTGATTTAACTAAGCTATCAAAACGGTTTTGGGCTTAAGGACATAAGTGGTTGGAATATGATTTCAGTAATGAAGGAACGGATACAAGACGATTGGTGTCTAGGAATACACACATGAGGCTAGGTTTCTTAATTGGCACCTGGAAACGGGAAGTGCTTCCTCCCTCATGTAAGCCCTAGGGGCGAGTTGACCTGGCCATGACTCAAGTTGACGGAGGCATTCATTACTTGTTTTCATGCTCAACCAACAAGAGTTACATAAGATGTAATTAGCAAAGATGTTGCTTACCTATGTCATTAGATTTCTAGCAGTGATGACAAAGCTCACTAGTGTTTGATGAATATGGAGGGCACATGATAGGAGTTTCTTTTGTAAAAATGTTTAATAAAAGTATTACAGAAACAGTGCTTAGAAACTTTGCATGTTTTTTTTGTAGTTCAATGGCACCTCCGGCTGCTCCTGGTTTTGCTTTGACATCAGTTTTGGAAAGAGAAAAACTAAATGGAACAAATTTTGTGGATTGGTATCGCAACTTCAGAATTATTCTCAAACATAAAAAGAAATAATATGTTCTAGAGAATCCGATTCCTAATGAACTAGCCGAAAATGCTCCTCGAAATTTGAAGGCTGACTATGAAAAACATGTTAATGCCTCTGTAGAGGTCAGCTGTCTCATGCTTGTCACCATGGACTCTGAGCTGCAAAAGCAATATGAGGACCATGATGCTTACAATATGATTGTGGGCTTGAAGGGCATGTTTGGGAATCAAGCAAGGGCTGAGAGGTATGGTATCTCAAAGCTTCTGTTTGCTTGTAAGCTGGCCGAAGGCAGTCCGGTCAGCCCACATGTAATCAAGATGATTGGCTACATTGGGGGATTGGAAAAGCTTGAGTTTCCCCTTAGCATTGGTCTGGCTACAAACGTAATTCTCAAGTCTCTGCCTCAGAGCTTTGAGCCATTCATTATGAATTTTCATATGAATAGCATGGAGAAGTGCCTGACCGAGCTACATGGGATGCTCAAGGCTGCCGAGGAAAGCATTAAGAAGAAACCCAATCATGTGATGATGGTTCAGAAGACAACTGCCTTCAAAAAGAAGAAAGCCAAGGCTTGGGGAAAGGGAAAGGGCAAGGGCAAAGGCAAGGCTCAAGATGAGATCACGAGCCTCAAAACTAAGCTTCAGAAGCTCAAAGCCGGCCCTCAACTCGAAACCCAGTGCTTCTATTGCAAGAAGTCAGGACATTGAAAACGGAACTGCAAGAAGTACCTGGCAGATAAAAGGAATGGGAGTGTGACTTCCACTTTAGGTATTAATGTTATAGAAATTAATCTTGCTACTTCTTATTCCAGCTCTTGGGTATATGATACTGGATCGGTTGCTCACATTTGCAATTCGATGCAGGGGCTGACAAAGAGTAGAGACTTGGCAAAGGGAGAAGTGAATATTCGCGTGGGGAATAAAGCAAGAGTTGCTGGTCTTGCCGTTGGCACCTACCCATTGCATTTGCCTTCAGGATTAGTTTTAGAACTTAATAATTGTTATTTTGTTCCATCTATGAGTAGAAACATTATTTCATCTTCCTGTTTGGAACATGAAGGTTATGAATTTAGAATAAAGAACTTTGTTTGTTCAATATTTTTGAATGATATGTGTTATGGTCGTTATCCCATGGTGGATGGGTTATACGTCCTTGAACTCAAAGAAAAACATGTCTATAACATTAATGTCAAAAGGCCTCGACCAAATGATTTGAACCCTACCTTTTTATGGCATTGTCGCTTGGGTCACATAAATGAGAAGCGCATGAAGAAGCTCCATGGTGATGGACTTCTCACCTCATTTGATTTTGAATCATTTGAAACATGTGAGTCTTGTTTACTTGGCAAGATGACAAAAACCCCTTTCACAGGTTTTAGTGAGAGGGCGAGTGAATTGTTGGCCCTAGTACATACAGATGTATGTGGACTAATGAGCTCGATTGCTAGAGGTGGGTTTCAGTACTTTGTAACTTTTACTGATGACTTTAGTAGATATGGATATATCTATTTAATGAGGCATAAGTCTGAAACCTTTGAAAGGTTCAAAGAGTTTCAGAACGAAGTACAAAATCAACTTGGCAAATCAATAAAACACTTACGATAAGATCGTGGTGGCGAATAATTGAGCCAAGAGTTTGGTGATCATCTAAAGCAATGTGGAATCGTTCCACAACTTACTCCGCCAGGAACGCCTCAATGGAATGGCGTATCCGAACGACGGAATTGAACTTTATTGGATATGGTTCGGTCAATGATGAGCCAAACAGATCTACCATTATCCTTCTGGGGGTTCGCTATAGAGATAGATGCGTTCACATTAAATAGGGTCCCATCAAAATCCATTGAGAAGACACCATATGAGATATGGACCGGGAGAAGTCCCATATTATCATTTCTCAAGATATGGGGATGTGAGGCTTATGTAAAACGTTTGCAATCAGATAAACTCGCACCTAAATCAGAAAAATGCTTATTTGTGGGGTATCCTAAAGAAACAAAAGGATATTACTTTTATAAAAGAAATGAGAACAAAGTTTTTGTTGCTCCAAATGGTGTCTTTTTGGAGAAAGAATTTCTTTCCAAAGAAATCAGTGGGAGTGATGTGCATCTCGATGAAATTTGAGAATCGCATGAATATGTTCAAGTAACCACTGAACCTTCACAAGATGTACAAAGTGTTGTACAACCTGTGGAAGAGACACCAGCCTTACGTAGGTCGGGGAGGCTGCATCATGAACCCATAAGATATGGACATGACATATTATTATTGGACAAAAATGAGCCCACGACTTACAAAGAAGGATGTGGACCCAAACTCCGAAAAATGGCTTGGAGCCATGAGATCTAAAATTCAATCCATGCATGACAATCAAGTTTGGAACTTGGCCGATCCTCCTGATGGTGTAGAAACCAGAGAATGCAAGTGGATTTTCAAGAAGAAGACAGACGTAGATGGAAATGTTCAGATCTATAAGGCACGGTTGGTGGCAAAGGGTTTCAAACAAGTTCAAGGAATTGACTATGATGAAACTTTTTCACTGGTAGCTATGCTCAAGTCTGTCCGGATCATTTTAGCAATTGCTGCATATTTCGATTATGAAATATGGCAGATGGACGTCAAGACAGCTTTCCTTAATGGGAATCTATCTGAGGATGTATACATGATACAACCTGAGGGTTTTGTTGATCCTAAAAATGCTAAAAAAATATGCAAGCTTCAGAGATCCATTCATGGGTTAAAGCAAGCATCTCGGAGTTGGAACATTCGTTTTGATGAAGTTGTAAAGGATTTGGCTTTATCAAAAACGAAGAAGAGCTTTGTGTTTACAAGAAGGCTAGTGGGAGCGCACTTGTGTTTCTGATCTTGTATGTGGATGACATATTATTGATCAGGAATGATATTCCTATGCTTGAAGACGTTAAGACTTCGTTGAAAAGGAGTTTCTCAATGAAGGACTTGGGAGAAGCATGTTATATCTTGGGCATAAAGATCTATAGAGATAGATCAAAAAGGTTGATTGGATTAAGCCAGGAAACGTACATTGACAAAGTATTGAAAATGTTCAATATGCATGAATCTAAGAGAGGTTTCATGCCAATGTCACATGGCATCAGTCTAAGCAAGAATCAGTGTCCTTCGACAACTGATGAGCGAGATAGGATGAGCAAGATTCCATATGCTTCAGCTATTGGATCTATCATGTATGCCATGATCTGTACGCGCGCAGATGTCTCATATGCTCTAAGTGTCACAAGTAGATACCAAGCGGATCCCGGTGATGTTCATTGGATAGCCGTGAAAAACATCCTAAAGTACTTGAGAAGAACTAAGGGTATGTTCCTAGTCTTTGGAGGTGAGGAAGAACTGGTTGTAAAAGTTTACACCGATGCAAGCTTCCAAACTGACAAAGATGATTTTCGATCACAATCCAGTTTTGTATTTACACTAAATGGAGGAGCAGTAAGCTAGAAGAGTTCCAAGCAAAGCACGGTGGCTGACTCTACGACAGAAGCGGAGTACATTGTGGCTTCGGATGCCGCAAAAGAAGCTGTATGGATAAAGAAGTTTATCTCAGAGCTTGGTGTGGTCGCTAGTGCCTCTAGTCCAATGGACATCTATTGCGATAATAGTGGTGCCATTGCACAAGCAAAAGAGGCTAGATCACATCAGAAGTCCAAAAATATACTTTGACGCTTTCACCTTATTCGCGAAATTGTGGATAGAGGTGACGTGAAGATATGCAAAGTACATACGGAAGCCAATGTGGCTGATCCGTTGACAAAGCCACTACCACAGCCTAAGCATGAGGCGCACATGAGGTCTATTGGTATTAGGTACTTAATTGATTGACTCAAGTGCAAGTGGGAGACTGTTAGTGTTATGCCCTTGAGGCAATCATATGGATGATTGTAACATGACTATGTTTATGAATAATAATATGATTATTGGTCCAATGAATGTATATCATTGTTTTGATCAACAAGTGTGTGACTTGTTTATGAAGCTCTTTACTTATTGATATAATTCGATAAATATCTCTGATCGGATATCATCGTATAGGACAACGATGAATAGATCAGCACATGTATTGTTCAATGATCATGTTTCATAGATCATGGGATATGGAGATATCATCAATACATTGTGGACACATGTTGAAGAACATGTGTTAGATAGACCCACAATGGGACACTGCGAGAATGTTACATTCTTATGTGTCATCAGTGTATCTCATACATAGTAGATGTATGATCCTTAGACCTGAGATTGTCATATTCCCTACATGTGTAATAGTTTACCTTGGGGTTACCAAACACTATTTCCTAACCGGATAGTTATAAAGGTAGCTTTCATGTTTACTATGAAACATGCAGAGGGAAGTGAGCAGTCAAGATGGAATTTGCCACTCCAATGTAACGGAGATATATGTCTAGGACACTCGTGTGATATGATTAAGGAAGTGCATGGCCATGTCGTGATTGAGAAGTCAATCACAACTTATTAATATATCACAGATACGAGAGATGGATTGAACTGTCAAAGGATGACATGCTTCTCGCCTTGAGTTCGATTTTCATATTGTTTGGCAAAGGGATTATTACATCAGTACTTTAATCATATGCGTTTGGGAGTTGGCATGCTGTGCAAGGAGCCGCTACCGACTATTGGATTAGAAAAAGGGTTTATCGAATCCATGTCCAAATGCGCATAAACTTATAGGGTCACACACTTAACGGGATGGGACGCATTAATTCGGATTGGATCCGTAATTAATGGACCTAGTGGGCTTAGCGCGTAGATGGGCCCTGACTGCCTAGGGTTTCACCTCGTGGCTATATAAGGAGGGGAGGAGGCTAGACGCAGAATACACTTTCGTGCGGTTTAGAGGTGTTTCACCAGAAACCCTAGCCACCTCCTCTCGTTGCCCCTGCCGAGCGGAGGTGGCTAGGGTTTCTAGGAAGTTTTAGATAATTTCATACGGACTTCTAGGAAGTTGTAGATAATTTCATTATATTTCCGTGAATATAAAGAAATTGAAATTCTGCCCAGCCGTTTGGAAGTTATGGCTGTTCTACCGAGCGCTTTCAAATCTGTGACGAGATTGAGACAGTTCGTGTTCAACGTTAGATTAAACAACATTAGAGTCCGAATCAGTCTTTCCCTATAACTAGAAAAAGTTGGGAAATTTCCGAAGCTTCGCGACGGTGTACTCGTTTATTCGATTTGGAGTCCCAGAACTCAAGTTATGGCCTTTTCAAGGCTGCTGTCCCGCCGGGACAGAACCTCAGTTTTAGGTTTTGCGAGTAGTGGGCAATGTCGGGTGAGATGGGGATTTGTGTGCTGTTTTGTGGGCATTATTGAGAGTATGTGATGCCGTTGTGCAGGTGGTGTGACCCCGGGGGTGCCCTCTACTTCCCACAACTCCGTCGCCCACGGTTGAGGCAAGTGTGTTGTAATGAATAGCGGAATTGTAGGTTGCTTGTGGAGATTAGATGAAAGATTGAATACTTGCTATGATCACTTGCCATGCTTGCTGTTTTCCAATGATATATTGAGTATGATTATCATGATTCGATGCCATGTGTTAATATTTGTCATGATGAGATGCCATATGTTTATGTACATGTGAAATATGATAATTGGCATAGTTGCATGCATGACATGAGATAGGGCGAGGGCGGTGAGAAAGTCATAACTAGTCCGGCAAGGTCGGTGAGAAAGTTATGACTAGTCCGGAACGCCATTGAGTAAGACCTACATCGTGATTCCATCCACGTGGTGAATGGAAGCGATGAGTAGGCACCCTCCATCTTCGGGATGGAAGGGGGGAAAAGGGTGCACACCGACGGGTGTGTACTCAACCATACCGGTATGAGTTTCCAAGGAGACATGAGCATTGCATTACATCGCATACATATTGATGATGACAATGTTAAGTATTTATGAATAAGATGATTTACATGAAGGGAGATGCTATTGCCATATTGTTGTTCTTGTTATCCATTGCAATATGCTTGCTGAGTTTCGAACTCACGCTTGTGTTTTCTTATTATTTTAGGTACCATGAGAATGGCATGCGGGAAAGGGGAATAGTCACACGCCCACATGTAGCTTCACCATATTGTTTCCCCAAGTTATTCTAATAGTTTGATAATAAATTGCGTGTGATGGTCATTGATTCAAGTCTTAGCTTGTTTATGAGAGATTTATTGTTCGTTTGACACTTGGATACTTTGAGTGCTTGATGTTAGTCTTATATTGTCGTTAAGACTCTATTTATTGCTGTTTTAGATGTCTCTCATATTGCTTTATTATGCTATACTATTGTTGCTCCTTAAATTCATGTTAAAACAAAGGAGGTGCTGCCGAAATCTCGGTTTTTAGCCTATGCGCCTTTGCTGGAATTTTATGTTAAATGTGATATTTAGATGTTGTTTAGCTTATGTTTGGTAGCATTCGGGCATATTAAATGCCTGGTGTTACAGCTTGGTATCGAAGCGGTCAGAGGTCCTTGGAATATGTATTTTTAGTGTCATACCTTAAGTTGCAACTAAAATATGATGTGGAATAACTTAGAAACATGGCTTAGGTTCTAACTAAAACTTTGTTGTAGGATAGCAACATTAAAACTTGCAAAAGTGGTATAACTAATCTAAAATTTGACACACTTGGTTGCACAGTAGGATGGGGATTTGGTTCATCATTGCATCGCGCTAGATTATGTGATAAAGAATATGTCTATGATGATGTTTGATCTATGTTCTTGGTTGTGTGATGTTGTGTTTATGTTTTTGTGTTTGGATGGTTGTCTGTCTGAAGCAGCCATGCCGAGGGGTAGAGGCCGTGGGACGCCGTGGCCGTGGAGGCCAGGCGAGGCTCCAGGGAGTTAAGGAGTCTCTTTGAGGGTAGCGTTTCGCTCAATGCTCGTGGGGCCAGCTCAGAGGAGCTTCCACCAAGATCGAGGCGGGGTGCCCGCCGCCAATGATGATTTAGTTCAGCTTTGCGAGGGAGATTCGTGAGCTGCGCCGGCCAGCTGCGAGCAGCCCCTGCTGTTGTGCCTCCCCCTGCTGTGGCCCCAGTTGTTGCCCCCGCTGCGCCGGAGCCGAGGATGAGTCTCCGGGAGTGGATGTCCCTCCGTCTTGACACTTTTGACGGAGTGGGCACGCCGATCCAGTCCGCAGATTGGCTGCGGTACATGTAGAGGCAGTTTGAGGTCCTAGAGTTGACCTCGGTCCAGAGGGCTCACTTTGTGGCCTTTCACCAAAGGCCAAGGCGATATCCGGTGGGAAGGGGTTACGGCCGCTAGAGCCCCGATCTTGGTCCATCACACAGGAGGACTTTGTGGCTCGCTTAGAGCCAAGTTCTACCCGAGTCTTTTCTTGAGAGGATGGAGCATACTCGGCGACTCTTTCCCAGGAAAGAGGTCGGTAGCAGTATGAGGTGGAGTTCAACATCGTGGTGCGCTTCGTGGCCGTGGCAAAACGACAGGGGAGAAGGCGAGGAGGTTCCGTGAGGGGCCTCAACCAGGAGTTCAGAGTTGTCATGGGGGCGACTCCTCGTGACTTCTGCTCCGTGGTGGAAGCGGCGAAGGGCATGGAGCTCGAGTTGGAGCTCTCCGGGATAAGCAAAACCCGGTGGTTCAGGGTTCCTGCGGCCAAAGCGGGGCCGAAGAGGACCTTTGGTGGAGGAGGTGGCTCTTCTCACGACCCACCTTCAAGAAGTTCAAGGGGGACAGGGTTCCTCCTCTGGCTAAGATGGGGCCGCCCGATCGTCTTCTTCGCGAGCGGCTGTTCGTCTGTGCCGGGCAGGGCATGAAGTGTTTCAAGTGCGGTGGTGAGCACCGTGCTTGAGTGTGGTTGGACCGGAGTTGCAACCACTGTGGCAAGCCCGGCCACATGGGACGAGTCTGCCGGATGAATCCCAATAGCATCATCAAGTGGGAGACGGTGCCTTCTCCTCCCACTCCAGCAGCGTCTTCCAGAGGATCGGTGCACATGATGGCTACTCCTGTTTCTCAGCCGCCCTTTGCGTGGGCGCCAACAGCGGCTTACTGGTGCCCGCAACCGTCTGCTCCTCCTCAGTTGCCTCCTCCGCCCCCAGCCTTGATGGGGCATCGACTGAGTTAGGGCTCATACGTCGGCGCCACCAGAGTGTACGCTTTGCCGACCGTCGAGTCAGCCGGGCATCCAGAGGTGGTCTCAGTTACTCTGCTCGTGGATTCCGTTGATGCCTTTGTTTTGTTTGATTCCGGAGCATCCTATTCTTTTGTGGCGTCGGAGTTTGCTAGTAGAGCTAAGTTGGGAGTTCAGCGGATTTACGAGTCCGTGTTAGTCGGGCTTCTCTGGGGTTTGATTGCTAGCTCTTTGGTTTGCCCGGTTGCACCATTGCCATTGATGATGAGGTTTTCTTTGCCAATCTTATGGTGATCCAGCTTGGCTCCTTTTGATGTCATTTTGGGCATGGACTGGCTGCATCAGTACCATGCCAAGATCTGTTGTTTCTGGAAAACGGTTGCCTTGCAGGCCCCGTCAGGGGTAGAGTTGACCTTTCAGGGTGGTATACCTTCCAGCTCCGTCTTTGCTTTGACTAGTCTGTTTTCTGGTCGCCGTTTGAGGCATTTGGGTTTCCTCATGGCTTTGTCAGAAAAGCCATCTTCTTCAGTTTCCATTGAGGAGATTCCTGTAGTGAAGGAGTTCATTGATGTGTTCCCTGACGAGTTGCCTGGTCTACCTCCTGTGAGGAATGTGGAGTTTCATATTGATCTTGTTCCTGGCACTCGACCTATTTCTATCTCTCCATACCGCTTGGCTCGTCCTTTTCAAAACGAGTTGAAGAAGCAGTTGGAGGATCTGTTGGCCAAGGGCTTTATTCGGCGTAGCGTTTCACCATGGGGAGCACCCGTCCTCTTCGTCTCAAAGAAGGATGGAAGTTGGCGTATGTGCATTGATTATCGTGCTCTTAATCAAGTGACAGTCAAGAACAAGTATCCTTTGCCTCGCATCGAGGATCTGTTTGACCAACTGAAGGGAGCAAAGGTGTTCTCCAAGATTGATCTTCAGTCGGGGTACAATCAGATCCGTGTGAGGGAGCAGGACATTGAGAAGACTACTTTCTCCACTAGGTATGGGCATTATGAATTTAAAGTTATGTCTTTTGGACTAACTAATGCTCCTGCTGTCTTTATGGAGGCGATGAACAGTATGCTACACAAGTATCTTGATGAGTTTGTGGTAGTGTTCATCGATGACATTCTTGTTTACTCTAAATCAAAAGAGGAGCATGAGCGACATCTGAGGCTTGTGCTGTGCACCTTGAGGGAAAATCAGTTCTTTCCTAAGCTGAAAAAGTGCGAGTTCTGGATTTCAGAAGTGGGTTTTCTTGGCCACATCATCAATCCAGAGGGCATATCTGTAGATCCTAGCAAAGTCTCAGCAGTTTTGGATTGGAAGAGGCCTTCCAATGTCAAAGAGGTGCGTAGTTTCCTTGGGTTGGCTGGCTACTATCGGCGTTTCGTGCAGGATTTCTCTATCATTGCCAAGCCACTTTCGCAGCTGACTCAGAAGGGGATGTGTGGGGGCTCCGGTCTTTGTAACAGTGACTAGGATACTTACTGTTGCGTCGAACTGGAATTAACGCAACCCGTTAGTAATCCAATCACTCATTACAAACCGTACCCGGATTGAGGCCAATCAATCGGCACGACACACTCAGCTCGTGGTCATATGCCAAATGATTGATTCCAACCCGAGCTTCCCCAAGTTATGTGTCTAGTGCTAGTTCCCTGGATCCGTAGCCTAGCACCCACATATTTCCACAATAAGTTGCATCAAGGATCAAGCTTAAAGTAATAGTTGTATTAATCTTTGGTTAGATTACAACTATTTGGTTTACAAGAATAAAACATAGCCAATCAAGCTAAACAACGGAACAAAAGATAAAATCGCTGCAACGGTAGCAATATGCCTTCCCATACCCGGAGGCAACCGATCGGGGCGAAAGTCCCGGATAATCACAAGAACTCGACACCCGTCGAACTCGACGTCTGACGCGTCTTCACCGCCTTTGACGCCATCTTCTATTCATGTTGTTAATATAGAGCAAGCGGTGAGTACACGTATGTACTCGCAAGACTTTAGTGTATGGAAATATTAACATAAATGCAGGCTACAACAAAGAATATAAGTTTCTACACTAAGTCTGCTTTTGAGCACAAAGTAGGATTTATTTGCAATAACATAATAGATTCTAAACATTCGCAATTTGTAAAGCAATCGAAAAGAGATTGTTTTAATCAAGCATTAAATAATTGATCCATAACCCAAATTTTTCCAACCATTCCCTTCCTACAAACCGACTAATCGAACCAACCCACCAAACCAATTCCCTTGCCAAAACCAACTTCGACCAACCCATTAACCACTCCAACTCCCAACCAAGTTCCAACCGAACCAAGACTAGACCAGAACCAACTCCGTAAATTCTATACTTGACAAGATTTCCCAAGTCGCTCATGAACGAGAGCACGGCTCATCGAATAGTTAAAAAAATATCTCTGCAGAGATTGTACACATTACCAACATGAAACATTCTAGAAATCAAGTCAAACAAGCCACGCGATACTCACATACCCGCTTTGCTAGATCGTGATGAGACCTTTCGATAGGTTAGGATTTAAACCTTGCACCAGCCCGGTAATGTGCATCCTTGCTACGGTCCCAAGAGGATGTCCACTAGTGGTCTTTACAGGCACCCACTAGCTTTACTGGCCCATGCCTCCCCCATAGTAAGCATTACCGTTGTATTGGGCAAACTCCCCCTCGATGCCCCGAAGAGGGAGCCCCTAGAACACACCGACACGGCAGATGTGTCCAACTCTTCCGCCGCCTAATGATGCAAGACTCAAATCCCTTCCAATGTACTAGGCCAGGGCCATCCCATACTGGCACATGTGGCTGTACTGTTTGACCCAATAATAGCATCAAGTTCAGTCCTTAGGGTGACCCAGGCGAGATCTTCCAAACCCACTTGCTATGGCCATAGAGAATGTCCACTAGTGGTCCCTACGGGCTCCCACTAGCTTTACTGGCCCATACCTCCCCATAGCAAGGGACCAACCAAACCAAGCCTCCGGCTTGCCATCCAATCCATAAACATTCCAAACAAGCCCCTGGCTTGTGATCCATTCCATTCCAACCATCCATCCGAAACAACCAAACCAAACCAAATTCCAAATCACCAATCACCAACATCTCGCCCGGTCTAAATACTCCTTTTTCCATTTTTCCAACAACACCAATCCAACCATTTCCCCAACCGATAAAACCAGATCCAAAACTTCTAAGCCATTATCCATCCTTCCGATCCAAAAACCAATCCAACCAAACCGACCAAATCCAAGAAGAATTGTAATTGATTGTGTCGGGACAGCATACAGTACATTCTACAGCATGACTAAGCGTATGCGAGTAGTACTCTTTGATACCCATTTGACATTTATTCTTATGTCTAAGTTCTTAGCCTAAGGTTCAACAAGGTTCACGACTCAATTAAGATTAAGGAAATCCATCAAATTAGGTCTAACTACCAAATTTTTCCCACAACTAGCATCTTTACTGAACATACACGCATGCATAATAGTTTTGACAATTGAAAATAGCATTTGCAAGTATAGGGTCAAAATGATCAAAGGAGGTGCTTGCCTGTTTGCTCTTTTAACAAGATCCAACTCGGAACGAAGTCGGAATCGTCGTCTACCGAGCCGTCAACGCCTGACGAAAAGCAATAGAAACGATCAACGGCGAATCAAACCAGACGAATAAGAACCAAATACAAAAGCGAATCAAATCCGAGAGACTAAGATCAAAAGAGCTTGAAAAAGAGGTTTTAAACTTCTCAGCTCTCATCGGCAATATCGACACACAAGTCCCAGTAGTATCGTTCAATCAGCAGCACCGACCTTACGGCAGTACTGCCGATCCCCGGTAGTACCGTACCATCGGGACGATAATGTCGACGGCTGAAAACTAAAACAGAATACTTTCTGGAAGATACTGCCTTAACGTTGCCCACAGTACTTCTGCTCAAGCAGTCGTACCAGCCCCATACATCAGCAGTACCGGAAATTCAAAGGCCGAGATCAGCACACTTTGGAATATAGCTACCGGCTTGTTTCACACAGTAATACCAAATGGGTGGTAATACCGGATCCAAACATCGGCAGCGCCGCGGCTCCAAAGGCTGGAAACAGCTCACTCTGAAAACAACTACCGGCGTTATAGTCATAGTACTACTGCTCAGGCAGCGGTACTGAGACTATCACGGCGGTAGCGCCGGTATTCCAGAAAGGGCCGGAATGCGAGAAAGGGGCTCGCTCAAACGGGATTGGAACTCGTGCACGAGCGCCAGTCACGGTCCTAACAGCGCCAGGAACACAACTAACCTGGTACCAACCAGTTCTAAGCTCGTTTGATCGATTTACCACTTTCCGATTCCGAGCTCTGAACGAAACCCTAAAACGGTTTTCGAAAGAAAAGAACCAATGAAAATAATCCAAATGGGGATAGAAAATACCTAACAAGAAACCGAGAAAACGAGAACTCAACGAGCAAAGGAAATCTAACTTTCTTCCTAAGCCCGGCAGTACCGGCGGTAGACCGGTGGTAGTGCCGCCACTAAACCCGGCAGTACCGGCTACAAGGTCCGGTAGTGCCGCTCGCTGGGGATCGAAATGGGGTGCTCTTTGGAAATTAACAATGACGCCTAACTCCCAGATCGCCGGCGGGCAAGATCGCCTCACGGCCCGGTAGTGCCGGCCGCCAGAGAACAAGAAGGGAGCCCTCTGGATTTTAACTGCCGACAGTGTGCGGGCGGTAGTGCCGACAAGGGCGGTAGTACCGGCCTCACACCGTCGGTAGTGCCGACTTTCCAGGAGACTTTTTGCAAAAAGTGGAATTTCGTGCAAATGAGTTCGGGACTTTTGACGCGAATGCATGAATAGGTTCCTAGGGACACTAGAGACCCATTCACGCAGGTTCCGTCAAGTTTCGAGCTCGTTTGCTCAATTTCACACTTTTTGACTTTGCGAACCCCGAAAACGACACGAAATCGGTTTTCGACTCGAGAAGAGTCCAAATCCGGTTTTCATCGCGGCAGTGGAACCTCTACGGCTTCATGGACCAATACTCGCTAGCTTTGTGGATTTTGGAACTTCAAAACACGAATTTGTCATGAATGCCCAAAATGCACATTTTTGCGAATCGAGTCAAGCGACGAATTCGCAACTTGCGTATTGAATCCAATAGCACCATACAGTCCCAAACGACCAAAAGCTTGCCTACGAATTCGTTTGCACGATGATCAAACTTCTAGAACTTGAAAACCCTAATTAATCCCGAATATCGATTCTGGACCCGAATCGAGTTCAAACTCGATTCTTCTGCGAGAATCGACCTTCGTGGTATGGAACATATTCGTGAGTCGCCCTCTCGGCATTTCCGGAGCTAGGGCTTCAATGGGAGGATTCCGGAAATTCGAGGAACGGCTTCTTGATGCGAATAAACCCAACAAGGAGTAGATCAGGGTTTTCGAACGAATCAATCGCGCAAAAGAATCCTTCTAACCCTAACCCAGGTCTAGCAACCCGACAAAACACGGAATTGCTACCCGATCTAGGTTCTCTAGGGTTAACGAGAGAGAAAAAAAAGAAAAAAGAGGGTGGAGGCTAGGGTTTGCATCAAACCTTAGGGTTTGAGCTCAAACTTCGAATCCATCGGTTGAGAGACTTCTTGGAGGCTTGAGGATGCTTCACCACTCCTCAAGACTTGCTCTTCTTGCTCCTTGGGAGCTCCACTGGCCAACATAGAAGGAAGGAGAGGAGGAGCTCGGGTTGGAGAGGAAGAACAAGAGAGTGAGAGCAAGAGAGAGAGTGAGAGAGCAAATGAGAGAGTCAGGGAGAGAGGAGACTCTCCCCTCTGGATAAATACGAGAGAGGGAGGGCCAGGGCGACGTGGAGGAAGGAGATTGGTCAACAACCCCTACACCCGTCGCTCGGCCGGCAGTACCGCTCCCCTCGAGCGGTAGTGCCGCCCGACCGGCAGTACCGGCCCTAGCCGGCGGTACTGCCGCTCCTGCAGCACAACTCCAGGTTCTTCCGCGGACTTCTCCCCAATCTACGGAATCAACCTCCAGGGGTTCAAGGGAAAGGGTTTAGGATCTCAAAGAGAAGTTTTGGGGTTAGGCTTACTAACAACTTCAGAGGATTTCGACCGGACTCGAAACTCAGGGTTTCAGGTCAAAATCAATCGAAACGGCTCGAGCGAATCGACAAAAACAATCCAAAAACAAATAACTCCAAATTAAGATCCAAAAATCAAATCAAAGCACCATTAAACACTCAATTAGCTTAATTAAGCCTAGTTAAACATAATTACAAATTTCAGGATGTTACAGGATGAAATTCCAGTGGACTGCAGAGTGTGAGCACAGTTTCTGCACTTTGAAGGAGAAGTTAGTGACTGCTCCTGTTCTTACCCTTCCCGAGCCGGGGAAGCGCTTCACGGTGTATTCTGATGCTTCTCGGTTGGGATTTGGGTGTGTGCTCATGCAAGAGGGCAAGGTGATTGCTTATGCATCGAGGCAGTTGAAAAAGCACGAGCAGAACTATCCCACGCATGATCTTGAGCTAGCCGCCGTGGTGTTTGCATTGAAGATATGGAGGCATTACTCAGACGGCGAGTCTTGTGACATTTTCACTGATCACAAGAGCCTCAAGTACATCTTTACCCAGAAAGATTTGAACTTGAGGCAGAGGAGGTGGCTAGAATTGATAAAGGATTATGACCTTACTATCCAGTATCATCCGGGGAAGGCAAATGTGGTGGCCGACGCTCGATGCAAGACAATGCCCCTATTGTTGATTGTCTTGTTGCTGATTTTGAGCGTTTGGGGTCTCCTCTTGCTGCGGGGACCGTGCAAGCTGAAACTTCGATTGATTCTTGAGTCGGCAATTCCGAGCGTGTACGGAGGCACAAAGAAGATGACCGTTTGCTCCAAAGAAAGTAGGAAACGCCTTGAGGATGGCAAGTCTGGAGACTTTACCGTTGATGATGCGGGAGCTTTGAGATTTCAGGGCCGTTTGTGCGTACCTCAGAAATCTCAAGTGAAAGAAGACATTCTGAAAGAGGCTCATCGCACCCCGTACACGGTCCATCCTGGGGAGACCAAGATGTACAGGGACTTGAAGAAGAATTTCTGGTGGAAAAGGATGAGAGTGGATATTGCCAAGTATGTGGCGTCTTGTGGGATCTGTCAGAAGATCAAAGCTGAGCATAAGCATCCCGCCGGTCTGTTGCAGCCATTGGAGATTCCTGTGTGGCCATGGGATGACATCTCCATGGATTTCGTGGTTGGTCTACCTCGTTCTCCACGAGGGAAGGATGCTGTTTGGGTTGTGGTGGACCGTCTCAGCAAGTCTGCGCATTTCATTCCTATCCGCACGACCAATTCTGCGAGCGAGTTGGCTCCCATCTATGTGCGGGAGATTGTGAGACTGCATGGTGTACCTAAGACCATTATTTCTGATCGGGATGCGAAGTTCGTCTCCAAGTTCGGGAGAGTTTGCAGAGTGCTTTGGGTATGCAGCTTCGCCTTAGTACCACTTTTCACCCTCAGACGGATGGGCGATCTGAGCGTACCATCCAGACTTTGGAAGACATGCTCGGGGCCTGTGTGATGGCTTGGAAAGGTAGCTGGGAGGATCATTTGCCTCTTGCGGAGTTTGCTTACAATAACAGCTATCATTCCAGATCCGGCCGCTGCTCCTTATGAGGTACTATATGGCCGGAAGTGCAGATCGCCACTTTGTTGGGATGCAAAGGCGAGAGAGCAGTTCTTGGACCGGATTGGGTTCAGCAGATCGTTGATCGCGTGGCGGAGTGCAGCGAGAACCTTCTCGCAAAGACAGCGAGCAGAGAAGAGCTATGCTGATGTGAGGCGGCGAGACTTGGAGTTTGAGGTGGGTGATAGCGTACTCTTGCGAGTATCTCCCACCAAGGGTGTGGTGCGTTTGGCACCAAAGGAAAGCTCACCCAAGGTATGTTGGGCCTTTTCCTATCATCGCCCGAGTTGGTAGGTTGGCCTATATCGTCTGAGCTACCTAATCTATGCAAGGTGTGCATAATGTGTTCCATATCTCGATGTTGAGGAAATACTTGCATGATCCGGAGTTGGTGGTTCCGTTGGAACCATTAGTGCTTGAGCAGGACCTCACCTTCGAGTCCCGTCCTGTGGAAATTCTGGGGACTTCGGAGCGAGTGATGAAGAACCGGACGCTCAAGTTCGTTAAAGTTTTGTGGTCACATCAGACCGAGAGAGAAGCAACTTGGGAGCTGGAATCTCGCATGTGTGAGAAGTATCCTGAGCTTTTCGCCTCAGGTATGTGATGTGAAAACCAAGCTATGTTCGGTTTTGCTGGGTTGCGCGTTGGTACGTTTTAGATTCGAGGTCGAATCCTGTTGAAGGGGGGAAGAATGTGACACCACGGAGTGTCGTAACCTTAATTAATGTGCATGATTTGGTCAAAATCGGTATGAGATGTGGAATTAAAACTATAGGTTATGGAGGTTAATAGCTTTTCCGGGCCATTTCCGGGCCGTTTTCGGGGTTTTGCGCCTTCCCGGGGGAGTTTTGGGCCTTGGTGGGCTTTGGTGGGATGGATTAGGTCTCCGTAACGGACTAGGATTGTGTTGAGGGCTGGTAAAAGGGGCTTCCCCCAGCCCCCTTGCGCCCCATGCAGCATTGGTGCGCCCCTCTTCCTCCCCCTCCTAAGCCCTAGCCGCCACGCCCTCTCCCTCTCCCTCTTGTGCGCCTCCACCTCCCCCTTTGCCCCATTGCTCCCCACCTCTCCACCACCTCTCCTCCACCCCCTTCCTGCCCTAGGGTGGTCTCCACACCTCTGCACCTTGTGGATCCATCCGTTGGAGCGAGGAGCGAGGAGCGTGGAGCGAGGAGCAATCCGCGAGGAGATCTATTGGAGATTCGTTCGTTGGGCAAAGGTAAGATCATGGGGATCCTTGGGTTTGATCTAGGTACTATTCTTAGGGTGTTTATGAAGTTTTTAGATCAATTTGTGGTGCTGGATTGGAGTAATTTGGGTTAGATCTAGACGTTGCCACGTTTCTGGTTCGGGCAGATTGGGGACCCGAGATAGGGCAGGCGTTTTCGCCAATTTAGAGTTGGAATCTGGTTGTACGGACTTCTAGGAAGTTGTAGATAATTTCATTATCTTTCCGTGCATATAAAGAAATTGAAATTCCGCCCAGCCGTTTGGAAGTTATGGCTGTTTTACCAAGCGCTGTCAAATCTGTGACGAGATTGAGACAGTTCGTGTTCAACGTTAGATTAAACAACATTAGAGTCCGAATCAGTCTTTCCCTATAACTAGAAAAAGTTGGGAAATTTCCTAAGCTTCGCGACGTACTCGTTTATTCGATTTGGAGTCCCAGAACTCAAGTTATGGCCTTTGCAAGGCTGCTGTCCCGCCGGGACAGAACCTCTGTTTTAGGTTTTGCGAGTAGTGGGCAATGTCGGGTGAGATGGGGATTTGTGTGCTGTTTTGTGGGCATTATTGAGAGTATGTGATGCCGTTGTGCAGGTGGTGTGACCCCGGGGGTGCCCTCTACTTCCCACAACTCCGTCGCCCACGGTGGAGGCAAGTGTGTTGTAATGAATAGCGGAATTGTAGGTTGCTTGTGGAGATTAGATGAAAGATTGAATACTTGCTATGATCACTTGCCATGCTTGCTGTTTTCCAATGATATATTGAGTATGATTATCATGATTCGATGCCATGTGTTAATACTTGTCATGATGAGATGCCATATGTTTATGTACATGTGAAATATGATAATTGGCATAGTTGCATGCATGACATGAGATAGGGCGAGGGCGGTGAGAAAGTCATAACTAGTCCGGCAAGGTCGGTGAGAAAGTTATGACTAGTCCGGAATGCCATTGAGTAAGGCCTACATCGTGATTCCATCCACGTGGTGAATGGAAGCGTTGAGTAGGCACCCTCCATCTTCGAGATGGAAGGGGGAAAAAGGGTGCACACCGACGGGTGTGTACTCAACCATACCGGTATGAGTTTCCAAGGAGACATGAGCATTGCATTACATCGCATACATATTGATGATGACAATGTTAAGTGTTTATGAATAAGATGATTTACATGAAGGGAGATGCTATTGCCATATTGTTGTTCTTGTTATCTATTGCAATATGCTTGCTGAGTTTCGAACTCACGCTTCTGTTTTCTTATTGTTTTAGGTACCATGAGAACGGCATGCGGGAAATGGGAATAGTCACACGCCCACATGTAGCTTCACCATATTGTTTCCCCAAGTTATTCTAATAGTTTGATAATAAATTGCGTGTGATGGTCATTGATTCAAGTCTTAGCTTGTTTATGAGAGATTTATTGTTCGTTTGACACTTGGATACTTTGAGTGCTTGATGTTAGTCTTATATTGTCGTTAAGACTCTATTTATTGCTGTTTTAGATGTCTCTCATATTGCTTTATTATGCTATACTATTGTTGCTCCTTAAATTCATGTTAAAACAAAGGAGGTGCTGCCGAAATCTCGGTTTTTAGCCTATGCGCCTTTGCTGGAATTTTATGTTAAATGTGATATTTAGATGTTGTTTAGCTTATGTTTGGTAGCATTCGGGCATATTAAATGCCGGGGTGTTACAGGACGATCCGTGGCGAGGACGATCCATGGCGAGGACGATCCGCAGTGAGGACGATCCATGGCGAGGATGATCCGCGGTGAGGACGATCTGCGGTGAGGACGATCCACGCCGAGAACGATCCACTACAACATTGTGCAAAGGATTCCGCAACTGCGCGTCTAGTGGTAATAGATCTATGATCCCCTTCTTGCGAGTAGCTTTTCTGGTTTGAGGTAGAAATTTTAATTTGTGCTAGTGTAGCATACCGCGTTCCCCAACAGGATGGCCAAGGTGGGGGCCGATGAAGCCATGCAGAGGAGTAGAGGATGCCATAAAGTGTCACCAACTTAATGGTCCTGGCCATGGTGGGGGCTGATGAAGCCATGCAGTTGATATAATTACGGCAACACTTGGTGATGACCATATGTATGCATTGTTAGTTCTGCCCATGATGAGCATGGTCTCATCATCCTCCCTTTCTTGAAGTGGAGTCGTCCTCGACTCCATCATATTGTCCTGCAAAATGTTAGTAACGATAGGAAACAAAGCAATCGGCACATTTGCAGTCAAATCAATGGATCGAAAATTTCTATCAACCATATCCTCCCTTTCTTCAAAACTATCATGTGACTTGTAAATGGAACCAAATGTATTTGGTATGACATGATTAGTGATATGGCAATTATTAAATTGATGACATTGTTGCATTGCAAACGGAGGTTTAAAATCTGAACAAATGTAAACTCGATGTGCTTTATACTCTCCTTTCTCACTATTTTTGCCAATAACATAAAAAATATTTCGCGATAACCATGACAAATCAGAATGTACTCTCCTCTAAATAATTCAAATCACACGGAACATCAAATTCAATGTAACCCAATGTATATAAAGAACACATCAATTTCAACTCATCATTTTCGCTTGCAATGTGAATGACATGTTTATTTTCAGCATAAGTGTTTAGTGTGTTAACGAAAGTAACATGTCGATTCGCTAGTTGTGCCATGGATATAAGTGGAGTATTATCACACAACTCTTCTTTATCACAAGAAATAGCAAGCAAATCATCTTCTAACAAAGCAAAATAAGTAATTGGTTCTGCTAATAGTTGCTCTACGATAGCATTATTTGTGGACAATTTTAGCTTTTCAAAATTATTTTCTCCATGTGTAAAGTCCATACCTGTTACATTACCTTGTAACTTCTCATGAGCTGTTGTAGGCGTTTCTTCAACTATTATCTCTTCACTTACACATGGGGTAGTACTGATCGTTTCTTTCTCCATATGCTCTTCTAAATCATTCTCTCGATGGTGCTCACTGTTCTGCAAAATGTTAGCTAAAAAGAAGGTGCAACAATGGGCGCCTCAAATGAAGCTAATGATTCTTTCACGGATTCAGCAAGCATTTTTTCAACTCTACAAGCACATACAACCAATTCTGAAAGAGAACTATATGTTTCATCAACAAGAGCATCCTGAATTTCTTGATTGAGTCCATGTATGAACCTAAGCTCTGTTGCCTCTTCACCTTCAACTAAGCCACAAGGCAACAAATGATTTTGCAATCATTCATAGTATTCCTTAACACACTTATTTCCTTGTTTCAAGCATTGGAGTCTAGTATACAAAAATTCAGTATGATATTCAGGAACATATTCAATTCTCGTAAGTCTTTGCATGGCCTTCCAATTTTCAGTTTTTCTCTCTTTTCTACAATTATATTTCCACCATGTTAATGCATATTCATTTAGCACACTAGCAGCAATCCTAATCTTTTCATTTTCGGACAAATCATACTTGCCAAATTCTTTGTCTACTGCTATCTCCCAATTAATATAGGCATTAGGATCATATTGTCCATCAAAAGGTGGAATGGCGAATTTAACCTTACCTAGGGGACCATCATCAACATGTATCTAAGCATGTAGTGATGAGGACATCACTACCATGGATACGTCCATGCCTACAAACCCAATTGAAACCAACAACGTAATACAAGGGCCAATTACTCGAGCTCGCGCACGTCAATTCAATTGGCAGGTGAATGCGTTCCTCGGGTTACATACAAATAATTTAATGAATGGAATGCTATTTAATCATTGTGATGATTTTATTGTCCTTAGGAACCAACGAGAAGGACTTCCAAAAGTCAAGCATGATGCCAATTCTTCCGGTGCACAATTTCTACTTGGATTTGGCCTCCGGGATAGCACCAACTTAAAATGACCATAACTTTTGATCCAGAAGGGTCTTTGGGGTCTATGAGTACTGGTTTGAAAGATTTCGTCGTCCTCTTTCTAACGGATCCAGCCTCATGTCCAAATTCCTTACGAGTCAACGGGAATCTATAAAACAAGTTCGGTCATCTTTCCAAATCCGAGTCAAACTAGGAATAAGAGTCCTACTCGGCCATAACATTGGGTGTCCCAATCTTTCGATGAGAATGATAACCTTCGATTTGGGTGGAGACGACTTTGACGATCCGACTACAACGTACAACGACGATGCGCCTTAGCAATCGCTAAACCAACTCCAGATGGTTATTGACCTTGCCGTGGGCATGATCAACTTGATCACGAAGATCAATTCTTGCAAGCAATCGAAGAACAAGCAAGAACAAGGCAAAAGCAATCTAAAATTGCAAATATAGATGAAGTATTGAAAAATTAGGGTTCCGATAGAAGGAGCTTGTTAGGCGGCCGTAGAGCATGTCTAAAAGACTTAAAATAGTAGCAAAAGGCTAAACTATCAAATAACAAAAACCCAAGTTATTTTAGGGTGACTCCCTAGCTATATATAGGAGAAATAGGAGGGCAAAAAAGTGCTAGGGGCGTCCAAAACACATCCATGGCCGAGTAGGACTCCTATTCTTAGTTTGACTTGTATTTGAAAAGATGACCGAACTTGTTTGGCAAGTTCCCGTCGACTCGGAAGAAATTTGGAGGTGGGGCCGGATCAGTTGGAAAGAGGACGATGAAAGATTTCAAACCAGTACTCATAGACCCCAAACACCCTTGTGGATCAAAAGTTATGACATTTTAAGTTGGTGCTGTCCCGGAGGCTGAATCCGAGTTGAACTTGTGCACCGGAAGAATTGGCTTCATGCTTGATGTTTGGGAGTCCTTCTCCTAGGTTCGTATGGACAATAAAATCATCACAAGTATGAAATAGCACTCCATTCATTAAATTATTTGTATGCAACCCAAGGAACGCATTCACCTAGCAATTGAATTGACGTGCGCGAGCTCGAGTAATTGGCCCTTATAATATATTGTTGGTTTCAATTGGGTTTGTAGGCATGGCCGTATCCATGGTGGTGATGTCATCATCATCCTCCCATTCTTGCATTTGAGTCGTCCTCGACTCAAGCTCATCATCTTCTCCCAAGTATTGTTTCAAATTGGCAATGTTGAATGTGGGACTAACCCCAAAATCTGCAAGCAATTCAAGCTTATATGCATTATCAATAATCTTTGCCAATATTTTGAAAGGACCATCAGCTCGCGGCATCAATTTAGATTTTCTTAATTCAGGGAATCGATCTTTTCGCAAATGCAACCAAACTAAATCCCCAGGTTCAAAAGTTACATGCTTCCTTCCCTTACTACCAGCAAGTTTATATTTAGCATTCATGTGCTCTATGTTTTCTTTAGTTGTCTCATGCATTTTCATAATCAAATCTGCACGTTGTTTAGCATCAAGATTCAATTTTTTCGAAGATGGAAGAGGTAACAAATCAATTGGAGCATGAGGTACAAATCCATATACAATCTCAAAAGGGCACATCTTAGTAGTAGAATGCATAGACCGATTATAAGAAAACTCAATATGAGGCAAGCATTCTTCCCACAATTTAATATTCTTTTTCAAAACAGCCCTAAGCATGATAGATAAAGTTCGATTAACGACCTCAGTTTGTCCATCAGTTTGGGGATGACAAGTAGTAGAAAATAAAAGTTTAGTCCCCAATTTAGCCCACAAGTTCTCCAAAAGTGGCTTAAAAATTTTGTGTCTCGATCCGAAACTATTGTGTTTGGCCACCATGCAAGCGAACAATTTCATGAAAGAATAAATCGGCAATGTTGGTAACATCATCGCTTTTGTGACAAGGAATAAAGTGTGTCATCTTAGAAAATCTATCCACAACAACAAAGGTACTATCCCTCCCCTTCTTTCTTCTAAGAAGTCCTAAAACAAAGTCTATAGAAATATCTTCCCAAGGCACGCTAGGAACAGGCAGAGGCACAAACCATGTGGATTAAGTCGTGACTTAGCTTTTTAACATGTAGTGCAGCGAGCGACGAAACGTTCCACGTCTCGTCTCATCTTGGGCAAAAAGAAATGGCTAGCGAGTATGTCCTCTGTCTTCTTCACACCAAAGTGTCCCATCAACCCTCCTCCATGCGCTTCCTGTAGCAATAACAAACGAACAGAACTAGCTGGAATGCATAGTTTGTTTGCTCTAAACACAAACCCATTATTGAGGACAAATTTGTTCCAAGTTTTTCCCTCTTTACAATTGAGCAACATATCTTTAAAATCATCATCATGCACATATTGCTCTTTAATCGTATCCAAACCAAAAATTTTGAAGTCAAGTTGTGAGAGCATGGTATATCTCCTAGACAAGGCATTAGCAATGACATTATCCTTTCCCTTTTTGTGTTTGATGACATAAGGAAATGACTCAATGAATTCAACCAACTTTACATGTCTATGGTTCAGTTTAGCTTGACTTCTAATATGTTTTAACGATTTGTGATCAGAATGTATAACAAATTCTTTGGGCCATAAATAATGTTGCCATGTTTCTAAAGTTTGAACTAGCGCATATAACTCCTTATCATACGTAGAATAGTTCAAACTAGGCCAACTCAACTTCTCACTAAAATAAGCAACAGGTTTTCCTTCTTGTAACAGAACACCACCGAAACCAATTCCACTAGCATCACATTCTAATTCAAAAGTCTTAGAAAAGTCTGGAAGTTGGAGTAAGGGTGCATGTGTTAACTTAGCTTTCAGAACATTCAAGGCATCTTCTTGTGACTTGCCCCAAACAAAAGGCACACCCTTCTTGGTGAGTTCATTCAAAGGTGCGGCGATTGTGCTAAAGTCCTTCACAAAGCGACGATAGAATCCAGTAAGTCCTAGGAAACTCCGCACCTGTGTGACCGCGTTAGGAGTCGGGCAACTCTGTATCGCTTCAACCTTGGCTTGATCAACTTCAATTCCCTATGGAGTAACAACATAGCCAAGTGTGACACTACGGAGTGTCGTAATCTTATAAAATGTGAAATTGGAGGTTAAAACTATACGGTATGAGGTTTAATCGCATTTTTGGGCCGATTTCGGGAGTTTGGGCCTTTCTGGGGAGGTTTGGGCCTAAGGGGGACGAGTCGTGGGCTTTTATGGAATGGGTAGGGGCCCATGAGGGAGGAGGGACCAGGCTAAGGGGGCTTGGTGCGCCGCCTCCCTGCCCTATCCCCCCCACATGCCCCCTCTTCCCTTGTGGCGCCTCCCACCTCTCCCCAAGCTAGCCGCCACCCCACATTGCCGTGCGCCCCCTCCATCGTCCACCTTGCACCACCACCCCTCTCCTGTTCTCTCCACTATCCTTGCTGCCCTAGGGGAGTTCTCCACCTCGCCACCCTGCTGATCCATCCATTGGAGCACTCCGCGACGAGGAGATCCGGTGGATTTGGAGCGAGGAAGGAGATCGCGTGAACCGGGAGGAGATTCCTCGGTTCATCATTCGTCGGGCGAAGGTATGGCTAGGGGAATCCTTGGGGTTGGTCTAGGGGCTGTACTAGAGGGTATTTGCATGCTTTTAGATCAAGCGGTGGTGCTGTGATTGGGTAGATTAGATGAAAACTAGAGTTTGCCACGTTCTCTGCTTCAGGCAGATTGTGCAGTCGACCTAGGGTTTGATTTTTCGCGACCTTAGATTCGAAATTTGGTCGGCCGCCTGTTGAGAAAGTTGTAAGTAACTTCAATACCTTTCAGTGGACATAAAGAACGTCCAATTCCGTCCAGCCATTTGAAAGTTATGCTCGATTTACCGAACGTGTTCAAATCTGTGACGTAGCTGGGACAGAGCGTAGTATTTTGTAGATTAGACAACTTTAGATTCCGAATCAGTTTTTCCATATACTTAGAAAAAGTTAGGAAATTTCATGAGCGGCTGTTCGTCCTGTGCCCGGGCAGGGCATGATTTGTTTCAAGTGCGGTGGTGAGCACCATGCTTCGGAGTGTGGTTGGTTCGGGAGTTGCAACCACTGTGGCAAGCCCGGCCACATGGGGCGAGTCTGCCGGATGAATCCCAATAGCATCATCAAGTGGGAGACGGTGCCTTCTCCTCCCACTCCAGCGGCGTCTTCCAGAGGGTTGGTGCACATGATGGCGGCTCCTGCTCCTCAGCCGCCCTATGTGTGGGCACCACCAGCAGCCTACTAGTGCCCGCAGCCGCCGGCTCCTCCTCAGTTAGCTCCTCTACCCCCAGCTTTGTTGGGGCATCAGCCGGGTGTCGGGGCTCCCACTGTCCCGGCGCCACCAGGAGTGTACGCCTTGCCGACCGCCGAGTCAGCCGGGCATCCAGAGGTGGTTTCAGGTACTTTTCTTGTGGATTCAGTTGATGCCTTTGTTCTATTTGATTCCGGAGCATCCTATTCCTTTGTGTCATCTGAGTTTGCTAGTAGAGCTAAGTTGGGAGTTCAGCGGATTTTTGAGTCTGTGATAGTCAGTTCTTCTGGGGGTTTCATTGCTGGTTCTTTGGTTTGCCCGGGTTGCACCATTGCCTTTGATGATGAGGTTTTCTTTGCCAATCTTATGGTGATTCAGTTGGCTCCTTTTGATGTCATTTTGGGCATGGACTGGCTGCATCAGTACCGTGCCAAGATCTGTTGCTTCTGGAAGATGGTTACCTCGCAGGCCCCGTCAGGGGTAGAGTTGACCTTTCAGGGTGGTATACCTTCCAGTTCCATCTTTGCTTTGGCTAGTCTATTTTCTGGTCGCCATTTGAGGCAGTTGGGTTTCCTCATGGCTATGTCAGAAAAGCCATCTTCTTCAGTTTCCATTGAGGAGATTCCTGTAGTGAAGGAGTTTGTTGATGTGTTCCCTGATGAGTTGCCTGGTTTACCTCCTGTGAGGAATGTGGAGTTCCGTATTGATCGTGTTCCTGGCACTCGACCTATTTCTATCTCTCCTTACCGCTTGGCTCGTCCTTTTCAAGACAAGTTGAAAAAGCAGTTGGAGAATCTGTTGGCCAAGGGCTTTATTCAGCGCAGTGTGTCACCATGGGGAGCACCCGTCCTCTTCGTTTCGAAGAAGGATGGAAGTTGGTGTATGTGCATTGATTATCGTGCTCTTAATCAAGTGACAGTCAAGGACAAGTATCCTTTTCCTCGCATTGAGGATCTGTTTGACCAACTGAAGGGAGCAAAGGTGTTCTCTAAGATTGATCTTCAGACGGGGTACAATCAGATCCGTGTGAGGGAGCAGGACATTGAGAAGACTCCTTTCTCCACTAGGTATGGGCATTATGAATTTGAAGTTATGTCTTTTGGACTAACTAATGCTCCTGCTGTCTTCATGGAGGCGATGAACAGCATGCTACACAAGTACCTTGATGAGATTGTGGTAGTGTTCATCGATGACATTCTGGTTTACTCTAAATCAAAAGAGGAACATGAGCGGCATTTGAGGCTTGTGCTGAGTACTTTGAGGGAGAATCAGTTCTTTGCTAAGCTTAAAAAGTGCGAGTTCTGGATTTCAGAAGTGGGTTTTCTTGGCCACATCATCAATCCAGAGGGAATATCTGTAGATCCTAGCAAAGTCTTAGCAGTTCTGGATTGGAAGAGGACTTCCAATGTTAAAGAGGTGCGTAGTTTCCTTGGGTTGGCTGGCTACTATCGGCGTTTTGTGCTGGATTTCTCTATCATTGCCAAGCCACTTTCGCAGCTGACTCAGAAGGGGATGAAATTTCAGTGGACTGCAGAGTGTGAGCACAGTTTCTGCACTTTGAAGGAGAAGTTAGTGACTGCTCCTGTTCTTACTCTTCCCGAGCCTGGGAAGCGTTTCACTGTTTATTCTGACGCTTCTCGTTTGGGACTTGGTTGTGTGCTCATGCAAGATGGCAAGGTGATTGCTTATGCATCAAGGCAGTTGAAAAAGCATGAGCAGAACTATCCCACACATGATCTTGAGCTAGCCGCTGTGGTGTTTGCATTGAAGATATGGAGGCACTACCTGTATGGCGAGTCTTGTGATATCTTCACTAATCACAAGAGCCTCAAGTACATCTTTACTCAGAAAGATTTGAACTTGAGGCAAAGGAGGTGGCTAGAATTGATAAAGGATTATGACCTCACAATCCAGTATCATCCGGGCAAGGCAAATGTGGTGGCTGACGCTCTCAGTCGCAAGACAATGCCCCCTGTCATTGATTGTCTTGTTGCTGATTTTGAGCGATTGGGAGTCTCCTCATCGCTTATGGGACCGTGCAAGCTGAAACTCAATTGATTCTTGAGTCAGCGATCCCCTAGCGTGTGCGGGAAGCACAACAGCATGATCGTTTGCTCCAGCAGGTGAGGAAATGCCTTGAGCATGGTAAGACTGGAGACTTTTCCATTGATGGTGTGGGAGCTCTGAGGTTTCAGGGTCGCCTGTGTGTACCTCAGAAATCCCCAGTCAAAGATGACATCTTGAGAGAGGCTCATCGCACCCCGTACACGGTCCATCCTGGGGACACCAAGATGTACAGGGATCTGAAAAAGGATTTCTGGTGGAAAAGGATGAGAGTTGATATCGCCAAGTATGTGGCGTCGTGTGGGATTTGTCAGAAGATAAAGGCTGAACACAAGCGTCCAGCCGGCTTGTTGCAGCCATTGGAGATTCCTGTGTGGCCTTGGGATGACATTTCCATAGATTTCGTGGTTGGCCTACCTCGTACTCCACAAGGGAAGGATGCTGTTTGGGTTGTGGTGGACCGTCTTAGCAAGTCCGCACACTTCATTCCTATCCGCACTACCAATTCAGCGAGCGAGTTGGCTCCCATCTATGTGTGGGAGATTGTGAGACTGCATGGTGTACCCAAGACGATTGTCTCTGATCGGGATGCGAAATTTGTCTCAAAATTTTGGGAGAGCTTGCAGAGTGCTTTGGGTACACAGATTCGTCTTAGTACTACTTTTGACCCTCAGACGGATGGGCAGTCTGAGCGTACCATTCAGACTTTGGAGGACATGCTCAGGGCATGTGTGATGGCTTGGAAGGGTAGCTGGGAAGATCATTTGCCTTTGGCAGAATTCGCTTACAATAACAGCTATCATTCCAGCATCCGAGCTGCTCCTTATGAGGTGTTGTATAGCCGGAAGTGCAGATCGCCGCTTTGTTGGGATGCAGTGGGAGAGAGAGCGGTCCTTGGACCGGATTGGGTTCAGTAGACTGTTGATCGCGTGGCAGAGGTACGACAGAAGCTTCTTGCAGCGTAGAATAGACAAAAAGCTATGCTGGTGAGAGGAGGCGAGATTTGGAGTTTGGGGTGGGTGATAGGGTGCTCTTGCGAGTATCTCCCACCAAGGGTGTGGTGCGTTTTGGCACAAAAGGGAAGCTCAGTCCGAGGTATGTTGGGCCATTTCCTATCATCGCCCGAATTGGAAAGTTGGACTATCGCTTGGAACTACCAGAGTCAATGCAGGGAGTCCATAATGTGTTCCATGTCTCGATGTTGAGGAAATACTTGCATGACCCGGAGTTGGTGGTTCCGTTGGAACCATTAGTGCTTGAGCAGGACCTCACCTTTGAGTCCCGTCCTGTGAAAATTTTGGAGAATTCAGAGTGGGTGATGCAGAACAGGACTCTCAAGTTTGTCAAAGTCCTGTGGTCGCATCAAACTGAGAGGGAAGCGACTTGGGATCTGGAGTCTCGCATGCACGAGAAGTACCCCGAGCTTTTCGCCTCAGGTATGAGATGTGAAACCTAGCAATCTTTTGCTTTGTTGGGTTGCATATTGGTGTGTCTTGGATTCAAGGTCGAATCCTGTTGAAGGGGGGGGGAATGTGACACCACAGAGTGTCGTAATCTTATAAAATGTGAAATTGGAGGTTAAAACTATACGGTATGAGGTTTAATCATGTTTCCGGGCCGATTTCGGGAGTTTGGGCCTTTCCGGGGAGGTTTGGGCCTAAGGGGGACGAGTCGTGGGCTTTTGTGGAAGGGGTAGGGGCCCATGAGGGAGGAGGGACCAGGCTAAGGGGGCTTGGTGCACCCCTCCCTGCCCTAGCCGCCCCCCCACATGCCCCCTCTTCCCTTGTGGCGCCTCCCTCCTCTCCCCAAGCTAGCCGCCACCCCCCATTGCCGTGCGCCCCCTCCATCCTCCACCTTGCACCACCACCCCTCACCTCTCCTATCCACCATCCTTGCTGCCCTAGGGGAGTTATCCACCTTGCCACCCCGCTGATCCATCCATTGGAGCGCTCCGCGACGTGGAGATCCGGTGGATTTGGAGCGAGGAAGGAGATCGCGTGAACCAGGAGGAGATTCATCGGTTCATCGTTCGTCGGGCGAAGGTATGGCTAGGGGAATCCTTGGGGTTGGTCTAGGGGCTGTGCTAAAGGGTATTTGGATGCTTTTAGATCAAGTGGTGGTGCTGTGATTGGGTAGATTAGATGAAAACTAGAGTTTGCCACGTTCTCTGCTTCGGGCAGATTGTGCAGTCGACATAGGGTTTGAGTTTTCGCGACCTTAGATTCGGAATTTGGTCATCCTCCTGTTGTGAAAGTTGTAGATAACTTCAATATATTTCAGTGGACATAAAGAACGTCTAATTCCGTCTAGCCGTTTGGAAGTTATGCTCGATTTATCGAATATGTTCAAATCTGTGATGTAGCTGGGACAGAACGTAGTGTTTTGTAGATTAGACAACTTTAGATTCCAAATCAGTTTTTCCATATACTTAGAAAAAGTTAGGAAATTTCATAAGCTATGCGGGGATGTACTCGTTTAATCGATTCGGATTCCTAGAACTAAAGTTATGCTAGATTGAAGTCTGCTGTCCCGGGGGGGGGGACAGATTCTCTGTTTTTCGTTTTCGGGAGTAGTTTGGGAAATCGGGGTAGATGGGTGATGGCGTACTATTTTTTGGGCATGTGGTGATTATGTGGCATCTATGTGCAGGTGGTGTGACCCCGGGAGTGCCCTCCTCATCCCGCCAATCCGTCGCCCGAGGTTAAGGCAAGTGTATTGGGATGGGTTGCATGTGGTTTATTTGCTTGTCTTGACTAGATGCAATTGTTTCCATGTTATGCTATCTTTCCATGCTTAGTATTTGCCATGATATGATAAAAAAGATATGTTAAGATGCTATGCAACGGTTTAAGGTTAATGATTATGGCATATGTTGCATACATGGCATGAAACTTGGCCCAGTCGGTGAGAACTTCATAACTATTCCGGTAAGGTCGGTGAGAAAGTTATGACTAATCCGGAGCGCCATGGATGTAAGACCTACCTCGTGATTCCACCCACGCGGTGAGTGGAAGCGAGGAGTAGGCACCCTCCATCTACGGGATGGAAGGGGGAGGGGGGTGCACGCCGACGGGTGTGCACTCGGCAATACCAGTATTTGCGTCGAGGAGACATGTGCATTGCATACATGATGATGATGATGAAATGATTTCAATGAGGTTGAGATATGAATATGATGTTGCATATGAAGTATGACTTAATCATGATGTTAAAGTTGTTATGTAGTGATGTTAATATTGATTTTGTTCTGTTTGACCCATTGCAATATACTTGCTGAGTGATGAACTCACGCTTGTGTTTTATGTTGTTTTAGGTACCATGACACCGGCTTGTGGGAAGGGGCAATAATTACACATCTTCACGTAGTTCCAGTCACATTTACCCATTTGAGTCATGATCATAATAATAGTGCTATGAATCTTGGTGTATGGATTAAATTGTGTGGTTGTGTCCCTTATTTGCTTCATTATAGTTTATGGAGTGGTTGAACTTGATATTATTGCCTTATGTTGTTGTTATATCCATTTACATCGCTTCTTTAGATGTCTTGTGATATGATATTACTTGCCTGTTATTGCTATTGTCTCAAATCATGTTAAAACAAAGGAGATGCTTCCGAAATTTTCTGTTTTTAGCATTTGCTCTTTTGCTGTAATTTGTCTTTATTAGTGGTATTTAGATGTTGTTTAGTCTATGTTTGGTAGCATTCGGGCATAATAGATGCCAGGGTGTTACACCAAGAAAAGAGACCCAATCTGTGCAAAAGGTGCACTTATCAAGGTAACCAAATAAACGTGCATCGCGTAAAGCATTAAAAACAGCACGTAAATGTTCAAGATGGTCTTCTAAAGATTTGCTGTAGATCAAGATATCATCAAAGTAAACCACCACAAAATTTCCAATGAAAGCACGTAAAACCTCGTTCATTAATCGCATAAAAGTGCTAGGTGCATTAGTTAATCCAAACGGCATAACTAACCACTCATATAAATCGAACTTAGTTTTAAATGTTGTTTTCCATTCATGTCCTAACTTCATGCAAATCTGGTGGTACCCACTACACAAATCAACTTTAGAGAACATAGTAGAGCCACTTAATTCATCAAGCATATTGTCTAACCTAGGAATAGGATGGCGATATGTAATGGTGATATTATTAATTGCTCTACAATCCACACACACATGCGCCATGTTCCATCTTTCTTAGGTACTAAAATGACTGGAACAACACAAGGACTAAGAGATTCACGTACGTACCCTTTATCAAGCAATTCTTGAACTTGGCGTTGCATCTCTTTAGTCTCTTCATGGTTGGTTCTATATGGCGCTCGGTTGGGCAAGGATGCCCCTGGAATGAGATCAATTTGGTGCTCAATCCCTCTAATTGGTGGTAGCCCTGAGGGGATGTCCTTCGGAAAGATGTCAGCGTATTTCTGCAAAAGGTTAGCGACGAAAGGAGGCAAAGAAATAGACATCTCCTGTAGTGAAAACAAAGTTTGTTTGCAAATCAGAGCATAACAAGAATAACTAACTTGTATCCAACTCATTCACATCAGATTTTGTTGCAAGAAAACATGCACCTTTTAACTTCATCTCATTTTTCTTGTCACCATCAGAGTTAGATTCTTTCTTTTGATGTTGTTCAAACTCCTTTGCGATAATCTGATTTTCACTCTTAGTCTTCTCTCGATTTTTCTCTTTGCTAGCTCTAGCGATCTCATCTTTTACAATGGCATCACGCGACATTGGATGTAACACAATCTTCTTTTCTTTATGCATAAAAGAGTATTGATTGGTTCTACCATGATGTAAACAATTCTTATCATATTGCCAAGGTATACCTAATAACATAGAGCATGCTTGCATAGGTACGACATCGCAGTCAACATAATCATGATAAGAACCTAAAGCGAAATGTACTCTTACCAGGCGTGTTACCTTGAGCTTGCCGCTATTGTTGAACCATTGAATGTAGTACGGCTGAGGGTGTGGTCTAGTGGATAGTGCTAGCTTCTCCACCATGTCCATGCTTGCTAGATTATTGCAACTCCCACCATCAATGATTATTCGAATGGATCTTTCTTTGACGACACCTTTAGTGTAAAACAAATTGTGGCATTGATTTGGCTCGGTACGGGCAATCTGAGCACTACGCACATGATGCCGACGAGCTTTTGGTAGGAGCTTGTGTGGCACTCCTCGTCGGCGTTGGTCGGGGTGCTGAATTTGAAGTGGAGTGCGTCATTTTGTTGATGGAGGGGGTCGAGGTAGTGGTACGACTGGATGGGGCAGCAGGGGAGTGCGGTGCCCACGTAGTAGCTCGACCTGTTGAAAAGTTAGCTCTTTCCCTCGATTGTTAACCTTGCACTTCACGTTCAGCTTTACAAGCAAGATGGAATAAACGAGTCATCGAATTATAATCCTTATAATCTAGAATGTCCTGGATTTCTCGATTTAACCCACCTAGAAAACGAGCCATAGAAGCTTCCTAATTCTCAATAAAACCACAACGCAAGATGCCAATTTGCAATTCTTGGTAATATTCATCCACTGAATTCTTACCTTGGTGTAGGCGCTGCAATTTATTTAATAAATCTCTTGCATAGTATGAAGGAACAAATCTGTGCCTCATTAGCAATTTTAATGCTTCCCAAGTGGTGGGTATATTATTTGGATGAGCACGACAATGTTCTCTCCACCAAATAGAAGCAAAATCAGAGAATTCACTATTGGTAGCCCTAACTCTTCTATTCTCAGGAAAATCATGGCATGCAAATTTTTTATCAACAAGTAATTCCCAACTAAGGTAACCATCAGGATCATATTTACCTTTGAAATGTGGCATATTGAAATTTACCTTATGGAAAATATCATCTCGTTCTCGTTCCCTGGGTCGTGGAGGATCACGCCGCATACCTTGCTGATTGAAGTGTAGTTGACGATGGTCACGGTTATTGTTGTAATCGACGGTGTTGTCTTCCTCCAAATCAGTGGTGTCATCATATTGGTTCTCTTCATTTTGTTCTTCTAAGTCTGCTAGATGCCTCTCCCGTGGAGCTGAAGTGTTGTTTGGACGACGCGGTGGCAGATTGGAAGCCCCATAGGTAGCAGCTGCAAAAGTATCAAGTCTAGCCAAAATAGTAGCAAGAGTAGTGTTAGCAATCCCTTGTGCGGCCTCAATGGATCTAAGACGGTTCTCTTGCATCGACATACGCTCGTTAGTGAGTCGTACATCCTCACTAAGACCCTCGGTGGTCTCCCTCGTCATCCTCTCAAAGTGAGCAATGATGCCCTTTGTTCGTGGAGAGTGGTGCAGCGATCTCTCGTCACTTCACATGGTTATTAGAAGACAAGGAAACAAAAATCACAATTATAATGTTCCTATCAACTACTAGGAGGTGGTGGCAAGTCCTCAACACTCAAGCCTATGACCAAAGCTCTTACAGGTTCTTACCATACAGTAGGTGTTGCCGGCCGTTGGCGTGGTCAAAAGTTCTCCGAAGCTTGGATAAAGCGATTGCCAAGGGATCGAACAAAAGTACGAAGTTGGATGTGGAGCATGGATAGGCAATATTTATTTCCTATGCAATCTGATAATTCTAGTTATTGTAATGATAAGTAATGATCCAAACTAGAATTCACAAGCCCTAGTTGCCAATCTCAAAGATATAAGTGAATTTGAAGGCAACACACATGCAAAGATAATGACACTTATGCAATCAAGGAATGAGCTATATAATATAAGTGAAGCACTAAAAGCTCTATTGCACAAGTCGTATAGAGACGCTAATTATTGCTTCAAGAATGTTAAAAGGGTACAAGATTGCTCACTAATTCATAAATTGCACAATCTAAAAAAATGATGAACACAAATTAGGGTTTTGCTCAAAGTAGTGCGACCGACCACAATTTTTTCTTTTTTTTTCTTTTTTTTTGACCTTTTGGCTCTTTCTCTCTTTTTTTTTTGGTGACTTTCAGCCAACACTAGTATTAACAAAGTTTTAGAATCCCTAACTCATTGTCACAAGATAATATGATAATTCAAGATTATGTAATGTATCAAGTAGAGCAGCCCTAAGTAATATCAACAAGCTAGTCTCAAATAGGATCAAAGTGTTCACAAAGGATGAATTGGTTCCCAAAGGTAGGTGTACTGATGTTTTTCTAGGGCAGCAGACTTGTCTCCTAGATTAATGTTTGAAGATCACCGAATTTGATTGGTTGACTGTGGAAGGAATTGAAGCTTATATCCTTAGCTTTCAATAGAGCGCAAGAACACAAAATTCCGAGTTCGTATGTGAAAGTTATGTTGAAAATACCAAACTGGACAGAATTGAAGGATTGAAGTTACGCGAAGGAAAAGAAAGATCAGCAACTAAAACATGGACTCTAATGAATCAAAACCTAACAAAAATCACTAAAATAATAGATTGAAACTAAAGGTTGAATTTTTTTCGTGGGGTAGTTTTCAATTTAGGAAGGAAATCAAAAACTAACCTAAGGCACTGATATTCTCACTGATCAACTAAAGCTCTGATACCACTTGATGTAACATTGGGCATCCCGACCTTTCGATGAGAATGATAACCTTCGATTTGGGTGGAGACGACTTTGACGATCCGACTACAACGTACAACGACGATGCGCCTTAGCAATAGCTAAACCAACTCCATATGGTTATTGACCTTGCGGTGGGCACGACCAACCTGATCACGAAGATCAATTCCTGTAAGCAATCGAAGAACAAGCAAAAACAAGGCAAAAGCAATCTAAAATTGCAAATATAGATGAAGTATTGAAAAATTGGGGTTCCGATACAAGGAGCTTGTTAGGCGGCCGTTGAGCACATCTAAAAGACTTAAAATAGTAGCAAAAGGCTAAACTATCAAATAAACAAAACCCAAGTTATTTTAGGGGGACTCCCTAGCTATATATAGGAGAAATAGGAGGCCAAAACAGTGCTAGGGGCGTCCAAAACACATTCATGGCCGAGTAGGACTCCTATTCCTAGTTTGACTCGTATTTGGAAAGATGACTGAACTTGTTTTGCATATTCCCATCGACTCGGAAGGAATTTGTTGGTGGATCCAGATCCGTTGGAAAGAGGACGACAAAAGCTTTCAAACCAGTACTCATAGACCCCGAACACCCTTATGGATCAAAAGTTATAGTCATTTTAAGTTGGTGATGTCCCAGAGGCCGAATCCGAGTTGAACTTGTGCACCGGAAGAATTGCCGTCATGCTTGACATTTGGGAGTCCTTCTCCTTGGTTCCTAAGGACAATAAAATCATCACAAGGATTGAATAGCATTCCATTCATTAAATTATTTTTATGCAACCCGAGGAACGCATTCACCTAGCAATTGAATTGACGTGCGCGAACTCGAGTAATTGGCCCTTGTATTACATTGTTGGTTTCAATTGGATTTGTAGGCATGGCCGTATCCATGGTCGTGATGTCCTCATCAGCTGTGATCAGGGAAAGATTGAAGATCGCTAAGTCAAGGCAGAAGAGCTATGCTGACTATAGACGCATAGATTTGAGCTTTGAGCCGGAGGACTACGCATATCTCAGAGTTACACCCCTCAAAGGAGTCCGAAGGTTTCATGCCAAAGGGAAGCTCGCACCTGATATGTTGGACCATTCAAGATCCTTAGACGAAGAAGTGAAGTAGCTTATCAGCTGGAGTTGCCGCAATCACTAGCAGGAGTACATGATGTATTTCATGTTTCACAGTTGAAGAAATGTCTGCGAGTACCTGAGGAACAAGCACATCTGGAAGCCATTGATTTGCAAGAAGATTTGACATATAAAGAACATCCAGTGAAGATTCTAGACACTATGGATTGTGAAACAAGAAACAAATCAACCCGCTTCTACAGGGTTCAATGGAGTAATCACCCGGAAAGCGAAGCGACTTGGGAACGTGAAGAAGATTTGAAGGAGTTTGTCAAGGCCCCCAATTTCAAAAATTCTGGGAAATCCGAAGTATCCGGATTAAACATCCGGAATGTCCGGATATAACCCAGAGAATCCGAACTGGGTCTACCGAAAGCCCTAACCCGGAATGTCCGGATTAAATGTCCGGAGTGTTCGGATTGGGTTGATCGAACACCACAACCCGGAGTATCCGGACTAATGGTCTGGAGAGTCCGAATTGTGCGAGAGTTGAGTATAAAAGTCCCATTTCATGGCTTCCTCTTCATTCATTACCTCCCACCATGCTCTCCACCCTTGTGCGCCTCTCCTCCACCCCGAGCTCAACTCCGGTGACTCCGGCGTCCTCCCGTGCTCCTCCCCGACGACTTCCCCACCCCGGTGTCCTCAAGCTCCTATCCAAGCCAGTGTCATCCTTCCCCTACGCGGTTTCCTCTCCTTCCCTTCATCCTCCTTGATGGTAAGGCCACTTCTTGGAGTTGGTTCCTTGGTTCTTGGGTTCTAGGGCATCCATGGTTGTGGATTTGGGGCTTGGTATGTAGATTGGGGGTTTGGGGTAACTTTGGGAGTGTTAGGGTTCTTGGTGTGTAGTTGGATTTGGGGTTGGATTAGGCGGTGCTTGGGTTTAGGGTGTGAGATCAGGGGTAGATGATGCCATTCTAAGTATTGGATTGAGTTTTGGTTGGGGTTTTTAGAAGTGGGCGTCGTTTCGTCGTGTTTGGGCTAGCTCGGAGCTTCTCCGGCTTGGCCGCGTGTAGGAAAGTTGTAGATCGGGTTCTCGTGGTGCCGTAGAACTCGGAAACCGCTCCAATCCCTTGGGTCTTTGGGCAAAATGCACCATGTCCGGAGTGTCCGAACAATTTGCCTGTAATGTCCAGCTTATCCGAACTATCCGGATTGGCTGGTCTGTTTCGGTGGGGGAAATGCATTGTTTTCCATTTCATCACGTTGCATGCATCTCACTATGCATTGTGTCCGTGTAGAGAACGAGACCTGGCGAGAGGTTGGTTCACTTGGGTGTGGGGACTCAAGTGTGGTAGTCTCGCCCATGTCGGTTGAGGACCGATTCGTTGTTTGCCCTTTGATTGAGCACACCTTATTGATCGCATGCCGAAAATGGGACAGTAAGCTATTCTTTCATCGCATGCCATTCGATGGGCCATGCCCTCATGCGGTTGGGCGTGGTTGAGGGCGAGGCTTAGGTTGACTCTCGAGGGCCAAGCCGGGCTTGGGCCGCTCGAGGGGGTGCTAGGTGCTCGGACCGCATGAAGATGCCCCAACGAGTTGGTATGGATGGGAGGAGGGTTGACATGAGGTTCCTTGTGGCACATGTCATGCGATTGATGATCCCCTGCAGGGTGAATAAGCGATTCAAATTGCCGCGCTCTCGGATATGAGCACGCTTGATCTTAGCACACTCAACGTAGTAATAACTTCAACTTAACGATGGTTGGGGATGGTGGTGGTACTTGTTTGTGTTGACACTCGCTTTACTTTAATTGCAAAGTTTCCATATTTCACTCTAGTAATAGGTGTTGTTCATAAGTGCTATAAAAGTGGGAAATGGAGTAGTGATTGGAAATTAAACAACAAAGTTAAGCTTTTCCGCACTTTGTACTATAAGCTTGATTCCTTGCTACATCCAGATGCATATTCTTTCGAGTCGGTCATATATGGACCACGGGTAAGTCTTGCGAGTACCTTCTGTACTCATGCTTTTGCTTTGTGGATTTTCAAGGGAGGATCCGGACGGATGTGAATTCTGTCCGTACTGCCTCTCGGTGACCAGGTGGGGCACCGAGTAGAGGCTCCCTACGCCGTCGCACACGCCTGGGAGTGTTCAGAGGCAGAACACTTCCGGAGATGCATTGCTTTTGGGTTTAGTTTGACAGTTGTATGTTCTTTTGTTGTATAGTTAGTTTCAAACTATGTCTTTTCTATCCTTGGATACTTGGTTTCTTTTGTAATGAACACTTAATGTATGTTGTTACTCCCCTCATATTTGTGTTGTTATTTCTACCTCTGTTGGCCTTTGTGCTTTGTTGTTGCTGGTTGTGGTCGTGGGGTTTTGTCTTTGTGCCGAGGTGGTTTGGTTGTGTTGGTTAGTCTTGCTTCTACGTGCGTGTCTGGTTGTGGGGTTCCGAGTTCGTTGCCCCCTTTATGCAAATTGATTTGATATGGCTTGTAAGCCGGTACGCGGGGCGATCCTGGGCGAGTTCGGGTCGCGTACCGGGGGAATACCGGGATTGTTGTCGAGTTATTCGAAGGGTCTCACCATTGTCCCAACTGGGCTTGGGTGCTAACACTGCGAGCGCCCTCGGCGGTCCGTTGTTAGCCTCCAAATCCGATGGGGTTGACCGAGTCTTCAAATATCCCGACGACGGTCTGGGTGGCTCCTGTCAGAGTTTCTCGACCTATTCTCTAGTTAGCCCGAATCTCGGGGACGAGATTCTGTTAAGGGGGGAGGTTTGTAATGTCCCAAAATTTACTTTAAATATATTTATGGCATTTTTGAATTAATTGGAATTCTCTAGAATTAAATTGGAAAAATTTGGAAGTTATTTGAATTTAAGCCCTATTAAACTAAATATATAAAATTAAGTTCGCGCATTTTGCTTGAGCCTACACACATGCATAGCTTGGAATAAAAATGTGTACGCTTTACCAAGCCATTCCTTCAAGCCGTTATACATGCATACATGCTATAGAGATTCATCCCAGCCGATCCCATCTCCAGCCATTTCTATTTTTTTTCTTCAACCAATGTGTACTGCCATTGCTGCCGTCGTGTACGCTGATAGAAGCAACACTGATAGAAGCTATAGAGTGTCGTAATCTCATAAAATGTGGATGTTCAGGTCAAAACATTATAAAATGTGTAAATGGAGGTTAAAACTTTACATTATGCCGTTTATAGCGTGTTTTTGGGCCGTTTTCGGGTGTTTGGGTCTCTCCAGGGGACTTTGGGCCTTGGGGGTTGAGTTGGGCCTCCGGTGGAAGGGTTTGGGCCCAAGGGGGGACTTTTGGGCAGCAAAATCTGGCCCCGACCCCTTGGTGCGCCCCAAACTCCCTCTCCCAACCCTAGCCGCCACCCCCTAGCCCCCCCCATGCGCCTCCACCCTTCCTCTTCCTCTCCATCTTCCCCCATGGCGCCACCACCCCTCTCCTCCCCTCTCCACCTCCCTTGCTGCCCCTAGGGGAGTTCTCCACCTCAACACCTCGAAGATCCGTCCATTGGAGCACTCCGCGACGAGGAGATCCTGTGGATTTGGAGCGAGGAAGGAGATCGCGCGAACCTGGAGGAGATCCGCTGGGTTTTCGGTCGTCGGGCGAAGGTATGGCCATGGGAATCCTTGGGGTTGGTCTAGGATCTGTTCTAAGGGTGATTATCATGTTTTTAGATCAATTGGTGGTGCTGGAATTGACTAGATTAGATGGAATCTTGAGTTTGCCACGTTCTCTGTTTCGGGCAGCATGAGCAGTCGACCTAGGGCTTGGGTTTTCGTCAATTTAGATTCAGAATTTGGTCGTACGGCTGTTGAAGAAGTTGTAGGTAATTTTAATATCTTTCCGTGGATATAAAGAACGTCCAATTCCGCCCAGCTGTTTGAAAGTTATGATCATTTTACCGAGCGTGTTAAAATCTGTGACGTGATTGGAACAGATCACGGTATTTTGTAGATTAAACAACTTTAGAGTCCGAATCAGTTTTTCCATATACTTAGAAAAAGTTGGAAAATTTCCTAAGCTACGCGAGGATGTACTCGTTTAATTGATTCGGAGTTTTAGAACCCGAGTTATGCCTTTTGGAAGGCTGCTGTCCCGACGTGATAGAACCTATGTTTTTGGGTTTAGCGAGTAGTTTGCGATGTCAGGGTAGAAGAGGGTTTGTTTACTATTTTGTGGACATGATTGTGAGTGTGTGGTACCCATGTGCAGGTGGTGTGACCCCGGGAGTGCCTTCTACTTCTCGCCAATCCGTTGCCCGTGGTTGAGGCAAGTGTATTGTAATGGATAGCGGTTTGTAGGTTGCTAGTTGAGACTAGATGAAATTGATTATATGATATGATCACTTGCCATGCTTTAATGATTGCCATTGATATGATGAGTATGCTTATTATGTTATGATGCCATATGTTAATGTATAAGTTAATTATGATGTTGGCATGTTTGCATACATGGCATGATACATGGCCCGGGCGGTGAGAAAGTCATAACTAGTCCGGGGAAGGTCGGTGAGAAAGTTATGACTATTCCGGAGAGCCAATGAGTAAGTCCTACATCGTGATTCCATCCACCGCGATGTTTGGAAGCGAGGAGTAGGCACCCTCCATCTTCGGGATGGAAGGGGGGAGAGGGTGCACGCCGACGGGTGTGTACTCAACCATACCGGTATGAGTTTCCAATGAGACATGAGCATCGCATCGCATTGCATACATAATGGTGATGATATTGATATGTGATCATGAATGAGATGAAAGACATGATATGAGTTGTTATAGCCATGTAATTGTTTTTGTGTACCATTGCAATATGCTTGCTGAGTGTTGAACTCACGCTTGTGCTTTCTTGTTGTTTAAGTACCATGAGTTCGGCATGCGGGGAAGGGAATTAGTCACACTTCTACACGTAGCGTCACTCAATTGTTCCCACAATCACTCAATTGGGTCTTGATAATACATTAAGTGTGATGCATATTGATTTATGGTTTAGTTTTGCGATATGAGAGTCTTATTGTTCATTTGGCTCATGGAGACATTGAATGCTTGGGATTAGACTTATATTGCTGTCATGCCTTTAATTATTGCTGTTTTAGATGCCTCTTATATTGCCATATATTGCTATGCTGTTGATGTTCCTTCAATTCATGTTAAAACAAAGGAGATGCTGCCGAAATTTTGGTTTTTAGCATTTGCTCCTTTGCTGTAATTTACCTTAATTTATGGTATTTAGATGTTGTTTAGCCTATGTTTGGTAGCATTCAGGCATGCTAGATGCCGGGGTGTTACAGTTGGTATCAGAGCGGGCTGTAGGTCCTTGGAATGTGTATTTTTAGTGTCATACCTTAGGTTACAACTAAAATGTGATGTGGGATAACTTAGAAACATGGCTTAGGTTTTAACTAAAATTTTGTCATAGGATAGCAACATTAAAACTTGCAAAAAAAAAATAGTATAACTAATCTAAAATTTGACAGACATGGATGCACAGTAGGAAAGGGTATGGGTATCTGAAGGATCGTTATTTTTGATCCAGTTGATTTTGATGATGAGTATTTGAAAAAGATTTGAAACCAGTTTGATATTTCGACAAGATTTATTTTTTGGTTTCTTTATTTGAAAAGATCTGAAATCAGTTTGATTATTTGAAAAGCTTTTTGATTTTTGCAAAGGTTTTTGTTCGTGTTTTGAAATCGTGTTCTTAGAATATTTAATGCAATGCACTCCTGTGAGTGGTTGCATGGTTTAATGTGAGTCAAGTCGCGGACTTGTGCTCGGAATCGTTTTGTGGTTTGTTCATGTGCAGGTATTGCTCGAGGGCGAATGTGGTCGATGACGGGACTGGAACTAGGTTCAAGGAGGAACTGAGGTTCGGGACTAGGTTCAGGGGGAACTTAGGTCTTGGTGGTCAAGGATGTCATGCGGGACGTTCGGGCTAAGAGAATGGTGCACATGAAGAATGGTTAGTCACGTGAGAATGGCATGAGGTCATTCACGTGCAAAGTGTTAGTCACGTGAGTATGGTAGGGTTGCCATACGCGTGCAAGAGTTGTACTCGGCCAGGTTGGGCCAAGTGGAGTTGTGTTGAATACATGCTCTTTCTAGGATTAGGAGTGGGAATCCTTTTAGGATTAGGAATCCTTCTAGGATTTGGACTCCTTCTAGGATTAGGTGTGTTTGCCTTCTTTAAATAGAGGGGTTGCCTCCTGTTGAAGGCAATCAAGCTTTGAGAAAGCTTTAGGGTTGTACTCTTTTGTTTGGAGTATTTTAGACAAAAGAAAGGAGAAATAAAGATCAAGTTCATCAAATCTTTCGGCGAGCTACAATTCTAGTTAGATTTATTCTCGCCATCTTCTGGAACAGTAAGCTTGCGAAGGTCATAAATTTTGATCCGTAAGTCCAATTGAGCTGATTCTTTTTGGGTTTGATTCGTATTGGAATTTAGTTTCTTGTGTCCAAATTTCAGATCGATCGGACAGTTGGATCTCCGGGAATTCGTGTTTTACCAAACCTCTATCATTCTGTTTTTTCGAAAACGAGGCAATTATTTGGTTCTATTTTGGGGTAAACTTTTAATAGATCAAGAATTTGGTTTTAGCTTCCGCACAATCATTCACCCCCCCTCTGATTGCTATATTCGGTCCTAAAGTATCGTTCCTTTACGCTTAAATGTTGTATTTAAGCTTTGATGTTGAATTCTTCATTTGATAATCCATGTTGCTATGTCTATGAGATAAATGATTGAATTGTGCTTGTTGTGGTGATAAAGTGGGGTTGTGGTGCCGAAGGGTTTCAGTCACCATTTTTGTTAATAGTAAGGGTGTGGTTTGACGGTATGGCCGGTTAAAGCCATCACCGAAGAACTATTAACCCCTTGTGGGGAAAGAGTGCTTACCTTTTCTATCGTAGATCGGGTAGTTGGCTGGAGACAAATAGAAGAGTTGATGGTGGTTTCCTTCGGATGCTTTTCACCATTCTGACGGTCGGTTTTGGTTGGTCTTCTTGGTTTTTAGTCGATTGAAATCAAAAGAAAAGTGTTTGGTCTTGGATTTTCGCGGATTGTTCCGTATGCGGTATGTGGTTTTGTCTTCCTTGGTTGAAGACGAAGAAGAAGAGTCTAGTGTTGCGCTTCTTTTGGTCGCCTTTCCAGCTTTGATGCTTAGTTTGTTGATTGCTTTATGGGGAGAAGCATTCAATTTATTCATGTGTTTGTCTTTCTCCAAGGTCAAAAGAGTTATTGCGGCGTTATGCCAGACTTGGTTGTTAGGGCTGAAGTTCTGTGGCTTTGTAAGAGTAAATGGTGTTTGATTTCGTCATTTTACTGGTTTGAGAAATCATCTTTGAAAGCCCTTCTTGTTTCGTGAAAGTTTGGGGTTTGGTGTTAAGGTTTTATTTGAAATGGATTACTTGATCGCATGGTTCCCTTTTAAGAAAATTGTGTTTCAACCATTTTCCTCTATGGGAGTCTTTGAGATTGAAAAGTGTTTTGGAGAATTTCCTCTTGCATGATCAAGTTTGGGTTTGTCTCATTGCAACTTTGAGAGTCAAGCTTCTTTGTGAGTTTTGGTTGAGTATTAAAAGAAAAAAAATGCTGCAAATAAAGTAAGTATTCGTTTGACTGAAATTACTTGTCAAAAGTGAAAATTGTTGTTTAGCATGTTATGTAGTATGTACCAATGTGGTTTATGGAATGACGTATTGTTAAGTTAATTTGCGAGTTGAAACAATTAAATGTAATTGTTACCTTTAGCTTAAGATTAGGTGAACCACTAGTGATGTAGAGTACCCCATAGTGGGAATGATTAAATGGGTTAATGTACATGCTTAGAATCTGTTGCCATGCTTTAAAAGTGCTTATGATCCTTGTTAATGTTAAAAGTTTAAACCTTGATGCATAGTTAGAACATTACGATGATGTAAATTAATGATACTGTTAAAGAAACCTTGCCGATTGTTTAAAGATGTTCTAACCTAACGAGTTAATAGAGAAATTTAATCATGTTGACTAGTGGCTTTAATTTGGAAGTTGATTAGAGTTGCTATTTATGTTGTTGCAACCTACTGGTATATTTGGAAGTATGCAGTTGTGTCTCTACAATGCTAGTATTGATATCAATTGAGAAGACATACGACTTATTGTTAATGATGTTGTTAAGGGCAGTGTTAATGCTAGTATTCAATCTATTTTAAATAGTTGGAGTATGTTGTGTAGTGGTAATTTTTTTATCACCTATGTATAGGGTAGCTAAAAGTAATGTTGTTGGTTGATGATTATGCCCATTTGTTGTTATTGATGACTAAGTAGTGGTGGTAACTGTTTATATTACTCGTTGGAAAACCATGGTTAAAGTAGAGGAAAATTTTAACATGTTGCGATGGAGTGAGCTTTGGATAATTAACATGATGAATGATTTTATCCTTAATGAAAGTATAACTTAATCTCACTTACGAATTCTTCCCTGTGGAGATAATATTTACATGTTGAAGTCGCTTGTTAACTGAATAAGTTTCGATTGTCGAGACGTTTACATATAGGTGGTATCAAATTCATTGGTTGATCATGCTGAAAGATTTGTTGGAGCATTTGTTTCAATCTAGAATATGATGTTATATGATATGTTGGTCCGTGGGGATCTTGTTGACGTAGTCTTCGTTGGATGTCTTTGGATAAGCATCATAAACTCTATTTATAAGTTTTGGGAAAGGTAATAAGAGAAAGAATTTGTTTTGTTGCTCTTGTTGTAACCTGAGGGGTTTCTCGATGAGTAAATAGTGAATATTGAATGTTTAAAAGATAAGTATAGGGTCTCATGCTGAGATTGTTTTTAAAACCTTTTGGACTGGTTTGGTTGTTTGCTATCTTGGTCAAATGCTTTCGGTCAAGGCGTTTTTTTTATGTTGTGTGTCAGAGTTTCCCTAAACTCGTAGGGATTGGTGTTGATCTTTGGGTTTGGCCCATTTGCTTAGTTGTGCTATGAGTATGGATTGACAACCAAAAGTTTTAAGTGGATCGTGCTCCTTCACGTTCGCCCTGAATTTTCTTTGGGAATAAATTTTAAAGGAAGCAGTTGGACAGAGTGGGTTGTGTTGGAGTTTCTTGGGATTTAATTTGTGACTCTTTTTGGCTAGAATTGGAGTTATTTGGAAAATGTGTGTGGTGTTTGCAAGTGTTTCAAAAGGGTGGATTTTATGAATGTTTCATCAGTGATTTTGTTAGTGAAGTGTTCCCTTCTTGGAAATGAGTTTCCCTTTCTTGTTGAGAACATTTGTGGTGGTTGTATGTGCTGATGTTTAACTTTGGAGTCGATGTTCTTTTCCAAAATGCTGATTTTGGTTAAAATGTGAGGTTTTGCAAGTTTAGCTTTCGAGAAATGGTGGGTTCTGACATGACGTGGTGTGTTCCAGCTAACGGTATTGCAGTCATAGTCTATATGATTTAGCGCAGCCATCAATGTTATGTGTGTTTCAATCATGTGATACCGAGGAAGAAGTCTTTTGGTGAATTACTTTTCGGTATTGTTGTTACATGATGAGCGAATGGTGAAAACGAAGCATGGCATGGTTTATAAATGTTCAATGATAAATGAGTCGGTGAGACAGGTCGGTGAGAAAGTCATATATGGATATATGACTAATCCGGAGTGCTCTTGAAAAGTGTGCATTCTTGTCATGTATCGAGATTTCCATTTCTTCCTAGTATGAAAAGAAATAATGAATAATTTGTGGTGTTTTGGCTGTGGTGTTAGAGGTTTGAGTTTTCTTTGCGATTTGGCTTAGAAAAATGAAATGAGTACTCTTTGGTTGTTGCCGAACTCTTTCCAATGTGGCTTTTAGCATCTTGGAGTTTGAGTTGTTGGATGTGGATCATTTTGGGTTCATGGGTCTTGGTTGAGCTTACTCAATGATTGTACCCTTGTTCCGATTCTTTGAAAGAAAGAATGCGAGGGCGAAACCTTCTTAGAAAGAGGAATCTAGTGTGGGTTTGTAATGACCTAAGATATTAGGCGTTGCTAGTGGTTGATCGTAACTAGTTTGGAAGTGAAGAGTAAAGGAAGGTTGTGTAGGACTCAATTCAAACCTTCTTGGAGACTTGTGTCATTGATGTGTCCCTCGGTAGGGTTGATTAAATTATTAGTGGACCACTTGGTGGTTGCTAGTAATTGCTTTTCCTTTTCGAAGTGTATTGGATCTTTTGTCGCCGAGCTCTGAGCGAGTTGTGTCAGCCGATGTGGATTTCTCGGTTGATATTGTTTTTGCGGGTTTTAAGGACCCTGGTTATAAAGTAGGTTTTTCCTTCGGTGGTAGTGGTGGGTATTGGTCTTTTGTAAAAGGTCAATCTTTTGCAAGGTGTTAGCCGATTGTTCAAGCAGTTGGTAGTCTTGGAGTGTTGTGTCTTGCTTGGTTCAAGGCTGCCTAGAATACGACGAACCACAGTAGAGAGGTTGAGATGTGAAAGCACTTTTGTGCGTGGGAGCTGAAGAGGGTTCTAGAGGTTGGTGCCGTGTTCTTCTGAGGAGAAACATCGGTTAAAGGGATCGGGCACTTTAGTGCCAAGGAATGCATAAAAATGAGGAATATGAGACCATTTCCCTTCATTGTCAGCTTAGGAAGTTATCCTTTTGCTTGGGACGTTCTGAATCCTTATGTTTCTACTCGGTGTTTCAAAGTGGAGTAAGAATTCTGGCAAGTTTTAAATGTGAGTTATCTTTAGAGCTGCCAGTCTTTGATCCTTAGCTCCTTGCTTCTGAGTACTGGCTGGTGCAAATCTTAGGGGCTTCTAAGCGGGTTCTGAGGCGTGAACCATAGCTCCCTTCGATTTGGTTGTTTGCGAAGTGGCGTGTCTCGGATTCGGGGTCGAATCCTGTTGAAGGGGGGGAGAATGTGACACCACGGAGTGTCGTAATCTCATAAAATGTGGATGTTAAGGTCAAAACATTATAAAATGTGTAAATGGAGGTTAAAACTTTACGTTATGCCGTTTATAGCGTGTTTTTGGGCCGTTTTCGGGTGTTTGGGCCTCTCCGGGGGACTTTGGGCCTTGGGGGTTGAGTTGGGCCTCCGGTGGAAGGGTTTGGGCCCAAGGGGGGGACTTTTGGGCAGCCAAATCTGGCCCCCACCCCTTGGTGCGCCCCCACTCCCTTTCCCAACCCTAGCCGCCATCCCCTAGCCCCCCCATGCGCCTCCACCCTTCCCCTTCCTCTCCATCTTCCTCCATGGCGCCACCACCTCTCCCCTCCCCTCTCCACCACCCTTGCTGCCCAAGGGAAGCCTCTCCACCTCACCACCCAGCAGATCCATCCATTGGAGCGCTCCGCGACGAGGAGATCCGGTGGATTTGGAGCAAGGAAGGAGATCGCGCGAACCGGGAGGAGATCTGTTGGGTTTTCATTCGTCGGGCGAAGGTATGGCCATGGGACTCCTTGGGGTTGGGCTAGGTACTGTTCTAAGGATCATTATCATGTTTTTAGATCAATTGGTGTTGTTGGAATTGAGTAGATTAGATGAAATCTAGAAGTTGTCACGTTCTCTGTTTTGGACAGCATGAGCAGTCGACCTAGGGTTTGGTTTTTTGCCCATTTACAGTCGGAATTTGGACGTACAGCTGTTGAATAAGTTGTAGATAATTTCAATATCTTTCTGTGGGTATAAAGAACGTCCAATTCCGATCAGCCGTTTGAAAGTTATGACTGTTTTACCGAGCGTGTTAAAATCTATGACGTGATTGGAACAGATCACAGTATTATGTAGATTAAACTACTCTAGAGTCCAAATCAGTCTTTCCATATACTTAGAAAAAGTTAGGAAATTTCCTAAGCTACATGAGGATGTACTCGTTTAGTTGATTCAGAGTCCCAGAACCCAAGTTATGCCTTTTGGAAGGCTGCTGTCCCGACGGGACAGAACCTCTGTTTTTGGGTTTTGCTAGTAGTTTGCAATGTCGGGGTAGATGAGGGTTTGCATACTGTTTTGTGGACATGATTGTGAGTGTGTGATACCTATGTGCAGGTGGTGCGACCCCGGAGTGCTTTCTACTTCCCGCCAATCCGTTGCCCATGGTTGAGGCAAGTGTATTGTAATGGATAGCGGTTTGTAGGTTGCTTGTTGATAATAGATGAAATTGATTATATGATATGATCACTTGCCATGCTTTAATGATTGCCAATGTTATGATGAGCATGTTTACTATGTTATGATGCCATGTGTTAATGTACAAGTTAATTATGATGTTGGCATATTTGCATACATGGCATGTTACATGGCCCGGGCGGTGAGAAAGTCATAACTAGTCTGGGGAAGGTCGGTGAGAAAGTTATGACTATTCCGGAGAGCTAATGAGTAAGTCCTACATCGTGATTCCATTCACCACGGTGAACGGAAGCGAGGAGTAGGCACCCTCCATCTTCGGGATGGAAGGGGGGAGAGGGTGCACACCGACGGGTGTGTACTCAACCATACCGGTATGAGTTTCCAAGGAGACATGTGCACCGCATCGCATTGCATACATGATGATGATGATGATAATGATATGTGATCATGAATGAGATGAAAGACATGATATGAGTTGATGTAGCCATGTAATTGTTTTTGTGTACCATTGCAATATGCTTGCTGAGTGATGAACTCACGCTTGTGTTTATGTTGTTTTTCTTAGGTACAATGAAACCGGCATGCAGGAAAGGCAGCTAGTCACACGTCATCACTTAGCATCACACATATAAACAATGACATGTTCCTTCCTTTAATTGTGATGGTTAATTTGTGTGCTTGGTTTCCTCATTTACCTCGTTTGGCTCATGAGATGGTTGGAATCTTTATTCTAGGCTTAACCTGCTGCTAGAATCCTTATTATTGATGATTTAGATGTCATTCTTTATACTATACCCTGTGATCATATTGTTGTTGCTTCAATTCATGGAAAAACAAAGGAGATCCTTTGCTGTAATTTATCTTAATTTATGGTATTTAGATGTTGTTTAGCCTATGTTTGGTCCATCCGATTACGGACATGTGGTTGCACGATTAACTCAGTTCAAAGGCTTGCAGGTTAAGTCCTTATGTTGACCAGGGCAAGACTACCCGAAGAACCAAACCATCACTCCCGATGCCACAACTGGCCCACCTGATCATTTCTTGCCACATGCCCCGGTCCAAATCTATTTATCAAAACCCCAGTTGATTACCATGCACCACGTGCCATCAACATCACAACACATGATACCTTTCCCAAAACAGGTTCAATATATCATTAAGACAATATTAACATTTGATTGTCCAAAATCATGTCATAAGCACGTAGCAGGTCTAAGCAATGTACTACAACGATCTAAATTCCCATGTTGGCAATTTAATAATGTCCAACTAATTAATCCTCAACTAGGGTGACAAGGGGTTCATGGCATTCAATTATCTATGTCAAGGTGGCATACAGCAATTAGGTAATTAACTAATCTCCCAAAATCAATTAAAACATTTTATAATTGAACTAGCATGCAATAATTTAAATCAAACTAACTTCAAAATGGGATCAACATGGTCAAAGCACAACTTGCCTTCAAAAAGCACTTGATCTTGGTCCTGAGCTGGCTCTTGGGTCAACACTTCACCTTCGAAGCCTTCGGGCACTTCAACGTCTACTTGTAACGCGTGCAAATAGCAATGAATGAATAAAACAGTAGATAAAAAGTGTCCAACATCCAAATGAAGTCCATAAACAGAAAGAGCATATTTTTATGAATTTTTAGGAATTTGAATCGGCAAAATCGGAGTTAAAACGCAAAAATTATAAGCGTTTAAAGTTTAAATAATCAATTAAATAATATTACAGAGAAAAACTTTGGTCTAAAAATTAAATAAAATTCACCATTAGGTATATCTCAATTTTATACAAATTTAGAAATTTGAATCACTAAAATCGGAGTTAAATTGCAAAAGTTATAAGCGTTTGAAGTTTGAATCTAAATTTGAAATCAATAAACCTAATTAATAAACCATTTTATTTTTCGGAAAAATATTTATTGCGTCAGCATGACACGTGTCGGCACCGGATTGGTCCCCATGGACTGGCTGATGTCAGCGCCGGCCGAACCCACCGATGACGTCAGCATGGCGTCGTCGGCCACTTGGCACACCCGGGTGCTGCCACGTGTCCCGGTCCACGGACACGGCCCACACGCGGCTCGGGTCCACGGTGGATCCGGCGCATGGCTTGGTGCGGCTGACATGTGGGCATGCATGTCAGCAGCCCACGTGCGCCCGCACGGTGCGGCGCGCCTAGGCTACGTGGCTACATCTAGGCCGTTCGATTCGGATCGAACGGTCCAGATTGGATTGGGTTTTCGCCTCACCGTGGGTGGCGTGGCATGTCCCGCGCGCGACACGTGGCGCGCCCTATGCCGTTGGATCTAGATCCAACGGTTGGGATTGAATCTAAAACCGTAACGTGGATTCGCTACGGGGAGACGTGGACGAACGTGGGCCGTTGGATCTTGGTCGAACGGTCCAGATCTAATCTGGTCTCTACGGGTACCGGGGAAACGTGGTCTCACCTTGGCGGTCGGATCTTGATCGGACGGCTGTGCAAGCTCGAGGGCGTCGATGGCGCGCGGCGGCAGTGGCTTGGCCGGAGGGGAGGAAGACGACCAACGCACCTGCGTTTGCTGGATTCTCCGGCCGGTGAGTTCTCCCTGATTCGCCTACCTGGGGTCTCGGATCGGCTCACCAAGTGAGGGCGACGGACGGTGGTGGAATCCGGAGTTAACCGCGGCGGAAGGCTTCGCCAACTACGGCGAGCTCGTGCGGCCGAACGGCAGCGGCTCAGGCGTGAAGGGTTAGGGGTACGGGTGCGCACGGGAGTCGGCTTCTCGGTGGCGGCGGCGGCGGTATAAATAGTGGCCTCGGCTTCCGGAAAAAGTGCGGAGACCGAGGCCCACAAGCGGGCGGCGGCGTAGTCCGGCGAGGACTCGGATTAGGTGAGGTGGCTCCATGCGAGCCGTTAGATCTCGATCCAACGGTTGCGGGGTTTGGGCTCGGGTCCGGCTCGGGCGACGTGGTTGGCTCGGTCGTACTCGGGTTTGGGCGATGTGGTTCAACCTCAGCCGTTGGATCGTGATCCAACGGTTGCGACGTTAGGGTTTCGGCCGACTGGGTTCGGCTCGACCGGGTGACGCGGTTGGGTTCGGGTCAGACTCAGACTCGGGTCCGACTCGTGCTCGGTCGCATGAACAGTAAAACCCACTCGGTTTTTCCAGCGATTTAAATAACCAAATTAATTTCTAGAAATTCATTTAATTCAAGAAAAATAGCAAAATACTCAAAAGAATTCCAGAAAATATTTTAGGGCATTTCGGACTCAAATAAAATATTTCCAACAAAATTTTATTTGCAACTTTGAATTCTTTAATTATTTTAACAGGGAATAAATTAAAATTAAGTCCAAATAAATCCAAATAAATTCCAGAAAATTCCAAAAATTCACCAGAGTGTAAAATAACATCTAATTTCATGAAAAGCAAAAATTGGGGTGTTACAAACCTCCACCCCTTAACAGAATCTCGTCCCCGAGATTCAGGGCTTCCTAGAGAATAGGTTCGGAAATTCTTTCTTCAAATCCTCCTCGCGCTCCCAAGTTACTTCACTCTCTGCATGGTTGCTCCATTGAACCCTGCAGAAACGGGTTGACTTATTCCTTGTTTCTCGATCCATGGTGTCCAGAATCTTCACGGGGTGCTCCCTGTAAGTCAGATCCTCTTGCAGCTCAATGGACTCTAGCGGTGTCTACTCATCTGGTACTCGAAGACACTTCTTCAGCTGGGACACGTGGAACACGTCATGTACTCCTGCCAATGACTGTGGTAACTCCATCTGGTAAGCAACTTCGCCTCTGCGGCTCAAAATCTTAAATGGTCCGACATATCGCGGTGCGAGCTTCCCTTTGGCATGGAATATCTTAACTCCCCTGAGGGGTGTAACCCTCAAGTACACGAAATCCTCTGGTTCAAAGCTCAAGTCTCGGCGACGGTTATCGGCGTAGCTCTTCTGTCTTGACTATGCTATCTTCAGTCTTTCCCGGATCATGGCGATCTGCTCTTCGGCTTCCTGAAGAATGTCCGGCCCAAAGACATGGCGTTCACCTGTCTCATTCCAGTTCAACGGTGTTCGACAGGGTCGACCGTATAGTGCCTCAAATGGCGACATCTGCAAACTGTCCTGGTAGCTATTGTTGTAACTGAACTCCGCATACGGCAGACTTTTATCCCAAGAGGTAGCATAAGCCAATGCACACACTCTTAACATATCCTCTAGTATCTGAATAACTCTCTCTGTCTGTCCATCCGTCTGTGGATGATAAGTTGTACTGAAGTTCAAACGGGTTCCCATGGCTTCATGCAGTTTATTCCAGAATCTCGAGGTAAACTAGGTACCTCTGTCCGATACAATCTTCTTCGGCACTCCGTGCAAACAAACGATCCTGGTCATGTACAATTCTGCTAACTTACCTCCCGAGTAAGTGGTCTTTACTGGAATAAAATGGGCGACCTTAGTCAAGCGGTCCACTATGACCTATATGGAGTCATATCCACCCTGAGTCTTGGGTAAACCAGTAATAAAGTCCATTCCGATTTCCTCCCACTTCCATTCAGGTATCTTTAACGGCTGTAGCAGTCCTGCTGGTCTCTGATGCATTGCCTTGACTTTCTGACATATGTCGCACAACGCAACATGCTCAGCAACTTCACGCTTCATGCTCGGCCACCAGAATCTTTCCTTCAAATCCTGATACATCTTAGCACTTCCAGGGTGAATTGAATACTTGGAGTCATGGGCCTCCTCTAGTATCAACTGTTTCAACTCCTTCTTGTTTGGCACACAAATTCGATCCTCCATCCACAACGTGCCTCGCTCATCCAGCGTGAAGTCTTTTGCCTTGCCTTCATCCATTTTGGACTTAATCCTGCGGATCTTGTCATCATCCTTCTGTCCTTCGCGGATCTAATTCTCCAGGGTAGGCCTTACTTCTAATGCTGCCAAGAATCCTTCTGGTACTACTTCAATCTGCATTCTCTGGAAATCCTTACATAGCTCATCCTGACTCGCGGCTATCAACATGTTCACAGTATGGCTCTTCCTACTCAAGGCATCGGCCACCACATTGGCCTTCCCGGGATGGTAATGGATTCCCACATTATAATCCTTGATCAGTTCCAACCATCTCCTCTGCCTCATGTTCAAGTCTGATTGGGTGAATATGTACTTAAGACTCTTATGGTCCGTATACACTTCACATCTGTTCCCAATCAAATAATGACGTCACAACTTCAAAGCATGCACTACGGCAGCTAACTCTAAGTCATGCGTCGGATAATTCTCTTCATGCGGCCTCAGCTGCCTCGATGCATATGCGACGACCTTCCCGTTCTGCATTAGCATGCATCCAAGTCCTTGGCGCGATGCATCACAGTAAATATCAAAACTTTGATTGACGTCTGGTAGAACTAACACTGGTGCTGATGTCAATCGCTTCTTCAACTCTTGAAAACCCTTCTCGCACTCTGGCGTCCAGGCAAACTTCTTCTCCTTCTTCAACAATTGCGTAAGGGGTCTCGCAATTGTCGAAAAGCCTTCGATGAAGCGGCGGTAGTAACCTGCCATCCCAAGAAAACTACGAATCTGGGTCACAGTCCTCGGCTGTTCCCAATGTAACACAGCTTCTACCTTGCTTGGATCTACCGCAACTCCTTCCGCGGTCATTACATGTCCAAGGAATTCTACCTTGTCTTTCCAAAAATCACACTTGCTGAACTTGGCGAAGAGTTGATGTTCCCTCAGCTTCTCCAAAACTCGCCTCAGGTGCTCTGCATGTTCTTCCTTTGTCTTGGAGTAGATGAGAATGACATCTATGAACACAATGACAAACTTATCCAAGTACTCCATGAAAACCTTGTTCATCATATTCATGAAGTAAGCTGGCGCATTTTTCAGACCGAAGGACATAACAGTAAACTCGTAATGTCCATATCTTGACGAGAATGCGGTCTTCGAAATATCTTCTGATCGGATCTTCAGCTGGTGGTATCCCGATCTCAGATCAATCTTGGAGAAAACTCCGGCTCCTCTTAGCTGGTCAAACAGGTCATCGATCCTGGGTAGCGGGTACTTATTCTTCACGGTGACTTCATTGAGTGCACGGTAGTCAATGCACATCCTGAAACTCCCATCCTTCTTCTTGACGAACAGAACTGGCGCTCCCCATGGCGACGAACTCGGTCTGATGAATCCTTTCTCCATCAACTCTTCAAGCTGTTTCTTCATCTCCATCAATTCTTCAGTGGACATCAGGTACGGTCTCTTTGCTATCGGTGCTGTACCAGGTACAAGCTCTATCACAAACTCTATGTCTCTGTCGGGCGGCATCCCAGGTAGATCTTCAGGAAAAACATCTGGATACTCATTCACTACTGAGACATCCTCTATGCTAATTGTCTTTGCGCTGTTAACCATCAGCTGTCCATCTCTAACGGCAGTCGCTTGAAATTCCACTTTCCTTCCACATGGGCTTTCAACTGATATGACTCTTCGTCCATAGTCTAGCACGACCTTGTGCTTGGATAACCAGTCCATTCCTAGAATAACATCTAAGGTCTGGGTTCCCAATATAATAAGGTTCGTTAGGAACTCTACCCCATCTATTAATATTCTCACCCCAGAACATCCTACATGAGATCGGAGTTCTGACCCAGGGGTTTGAACTATAAGCATGCACTTAAGATCCACAATCTCCAAATCATTCTTAGAAACAAAATCTCGGGAAACAAACGAATGCGAAGCTCCAGAGTCAAACAAAACTGTTGCAGGTACTGAGTTGACAAGTATCTTACCCAGTATGACGTCTGTGGCATTCTGGAGTGCATCTGCGGTCACGTGATTGACTCTGCCTCTCACCACGATCTGGGGTGCGGCTCCCGGCTGTGTTGCTCCGTGGTTTGCTTCTGGGGCTGGGGTCTGGAAATTCTGATTCACAGGTCTTGGTGCTGGCGACGGTGTTCTCACTGCACTCTGTGGTTGGAATCTGAAAAACTGATTTGGCGCAACCCGCAGACGCTGCTGCGCTCCCTGACGTGATCCTTGCTGCTGCATTCTGCGCTTCCTGTTTTCATCCAACTCCTTGCGCTTGTCCTCAAAAATAAGCGCTTTGTTCACTAGCTCCTGGAAATCTGGAAAGGTGTGGGTGATCAGTCCCACCTGCAGCCCTGAGTTGAGTCCCTTCATAAAGCGAGATTGTCTGGCCTTATCTGTCGCTACGTTTTCCGGTGCGTAGCATGCAAGCTGTGTGAACTTGTTCAGATATTCTGACACCGGTTGATTACCTTGCTTCAATGCCCTGAACTCTTCCTTCTTAAGGTCCATGATCCCCTCTGGCACATGGTACTGACGAAACGCAGCCGTAAACTCCTCCCACGTGATGTCCTACGGGTTCTCCTACGTGGCGCAGAAGTTTTCCCACCATTCAGCGGCGGTCCCTTCCAACTAATGAGATGCGTAAAGTACCTTCTCATTCCCCATGCATTGGGCAATGTGTAACTTCCTTTCTATTGACCTTAGCCAATCATCCGCCTCCAGTGGATTGGCATTCCCAGAGAATGTGGGCGGATGAGTCCTCATGAACTCCGACAACTTTGCTCCCTGTCGTTGTGCCTGATTTGCTTGGTTAGCGGCGGCCTGAGCAGTGACCTGCTGCATCTGCTGCATCATAGCATGCATCAGCTGAGTCTAAGCGGCAAGAAAAGCTCCAAAGTTATGCATGTCGACTGGCAGTGCTGGTTGGGGTGCAGGTGCTCCATCATTAGGGTTCCCAGCTAGACGAGAACCACTCCCATTGCCTCCAAGGTTTCCGCGGGTGTTCACCATCTGTTGATTGCTCCAAGGTTTAAGACAAGAGGGAAACAAGCATAGACAAGTAGTAGAGTAACTTATGCGGGGAGGTGTAACTCAAAATCCAACTTTATTAACTATATCATAATGATATCTTGGTATGGTTGCTTACAATGCCTAAGGGCCTGCAACACATACTGCACACTCAACAAGCAATGAAAATCCAACGCCTCTAAGGGTGAATCTTTATTCTATAACGCGACTCTACGAAGGAGTCCCAACTACAAGACCTAGGCTCACTCGTCAAGAAAACCTCCTCGGCCTGGGTGCGGGTGCGGTGGCATCGGCGCGAAACGATCACCATGCCGTGCAACTGTGGTAGTCGAAGAAGCGGTGTCCTCATCAAGATCTAACTCCTCCGGGTCCGGCTCATGTAGCTCAAGTACTGGCTCTGGTCCCGGCCCATACAAAGCCATCTCCAGCTCGTCAATCCTTCGTAGAAGGTGGGACACATACTCTTGAGCCTCCCGCCATCGGTTCTTCTCTATCGTGACCTCCTCGCGAGCCTTCTGTAGCTCCCGGTTCGTATCATCGAGCACATCTTCCTGAGCGATGACGAGTCATGCCAGCTGTGTGACTGTGGCATTCTCATACTGAATCAGCTTCGGGTCAAGAAGGTTGTTGTTGTGTGGGTGGTAGCGGTACACCGCGCCCTCCAGCTCACTGGCGTAGATGCGGGCGATGTGTCGCATTGCTCGTCGTGATACCTCCTGAATTCACATCTGCATTGTCGACCTCCTGGCGGTGCAGTATATCGGACGGTTGCCCTTGCCCTTCTTCCTTGCATGTATCGTGATCTTCACATCACAAGCCTTAATCAGTCCCGCTTGTCTAATGATATTCACTTGGTATTGCGGCTTCTCGAAACCTTCAAGAAACTGCAGCATACGCCAAAGCTCCGCGGCGTGGCCAACCTCAAGATCGACGTAGTTGACCTCTCCCTCCATCTGTCACAAAATGCTCACGTAAGAACGGAATTTCAAATTGTGCTGAGGTAAGGGGAAAAATTTAGCAAGGGGTAAGAAAAGAGAGAAGGAGATAAGTCGAGAATTCATTCATTATCTTGACTAACTTTTAACTTTAGAAAATAGGTTTTATCCTCACTACGACCATTCTAACTATGGGTTGAGCCTGCAGTCAGTATGGCTTTGATACCACCTCTGTCGGGACCCGAATTTGCAAATCCGGACCCTTTGTGTATTCAGCACTAGTCCAGGATCACGCTAGTGCTCACAGTCTCAACATTGGTAAATATCACAATCATACACATCGATATCAATAAAGTACTTTAATTAGGATAACCAAAACTGGTTGCTCGACCTTATGGTCAAGTTACAAAAGTTCGCCTCACAGGGCTAAGACTTATTCAAATAAAATCTGCAGCGGAAAATATAAAGAAAACGCGTGATGCCAACCAATATGCCACAGGCAACTGACTGGACTCGATCCCTAGTTAGACGGCTCCTCCTGATATTCCTCCTCCAAAGCTGGCATCGCCTCTTCTTCAACTGGTGTTGTTTTGTGGCAAGGGTGAGTACTTGGTACTCAGCAAGTCATGCACAGAATGCAAGCTAATATTCTACATGCATGGCTTAATACAAAGGAATAACTCATGGTTCATTTGCAGTAAAAGCATTTAACAAATAACATATGTAGATTCGAAAGCGATAAAAACAATGTAATACCAATAACTTTTCCAGGAGTTAAATAAACATCTGTCCCATTCCTAATCCACATTTCCATCAACATCATCATTTAACCAAACCAAACCTCTCGAGTTCAAGTTATTTTCAAGAAAGTCTAACCCTTGACTGTAATCCCCGAGCAATGTCCAGTACCGCGGACACGGCTATTCGAATAGATTTTACACTCTGGAGAGGTTATGCACTTTACCCCACAAGATACAGCCAAACACCACAAAGGCGAGTGATCGTAACAAAGCCTTTCGGAAACGGCTAACTACGCAAGTGAACCTTTCCGGTTATTGCCATACACCATCCCTTCCCTTGACAAAGGCGAAGTATGGGACCGACATACCGTTGGACGGGTACCATGCCATTGCACTGGTACGCTCCCCTTTCAAGCTACACAAAAGGTGTAGTTGACACCCGAGGTATCACATGCAAGTTATTAGTAACTTACTCAACTAGGTCCATCCCATTACGGACATGTGGTTGCACGATTAACTCAGTTCAAAGGCTTGCAAGGTTAAGTCCTTATGTTGACCAGGGCAAGACTACCCAAAGAACCAAACCATCACTCCTGATGCCACAACTGGCCCACCTGATCATTTCTTGCCACATGCCCCGGTCCAAATCTATTTATCAAAACCCCAGTTGATTACCATGCACCACGTGCCATCAACATCACAACACATGATACCTTTCCCAAAACAGGTTCAATATATCATTAAGTCAATATTAACATTTGATTATCCAAAATCATGTCATAAGCACGTAGCAGGTCTAAGCAATGTACTACAACTATCTAAATTCCCATGTTGGCAATTTAATAATGTCCAACTATTTAATCCTCAACTAGGGTGACAAGGGGTTCATGGCATTCAATTATCTATGTCAAGGTGGCATACAGCAATTAGGTAATTAACTAATATCCCAAAATCAATTAAAACATTTTATAATTGAACTAGCATGCAATAATTTAAATCAAACTAATTTCAAAGTGGGATCAACATGGTCAAAGCACAACTTGCCTTCAAAAAGCACTTGATTTGGTCCTGAGATGGCTCCTGGGTCAACACTTCATCTTCGAAGCCTTCGGGCACTTCAACGTCTACTCGTAACGCGTGCAAAGAGCAATAAATGAATAAAACAGTAGATAAAAAGTGTCCAACATCCAAATGAAATCCATAAACAGAAAGAGCATATTTGTATGAATTTTTTGGAATTTGAATCGGCGAAATCGGAGTTAAAACGCAAAAGTTATAAGCGTTTAAAGTTTAAATAATCAATTAAATAATATTACAGTGAAAAACTTTGGTCTAAAAATTAAATAAAATTCACCATTAGGTAGATCTCAAATCGGAGTTAAATTGCAAAAGTTATAAGCGTTTGAAGTTTGAATCTAAATTTGAAATCAATAAACCTAATTAATAAACCATTTTCTTTTTCGGAAAAATATTTATTGCGTCAGCATGACACGTGTTGGCACCGGATTGGTCCCCATGGACTGGCTGACGTCAGCGCCGGCCGAACCCACCGATGACGTCAACATGACGTCATCGGCCACGTGGCACACCCGGGTGCTGCCACGTGTCCCGGTCCACGAACACGGCTCACGCGCGGCTCGGGTCCACGGTGGATCCGACGCATGGCTTGGTGCGACTGACATGTGGGCCCGTATGTCAGCGGCCCACGTGCGCCCGCACGGTGCGGCGCGCCTAGGCTACGTGGCTACATCTGGGCCGTTCGATTCAGATCGGATGGTCTAGATTGGATCGGGTTTTCGCCTCACTGTGGGTGGCGTGGCATGTCCCGCGCGCGACACGTCGCGCGCCCTATGCCGTTGGATTTAGATCCAACGGTTGGGATTTAATCTAAAACCGTAACGTGGATTCGCTACGGGGTGACGTGGACGAACGTGGGCCGTTGGATCTTGATCCAACGGTCCAGATCTAATCTGGTCTCTACGGGCCCCGGGGAAACGTGGTCTCACCTTGGCGGTCGAATCTTGATCGGACGGCTGTGCGGGCTCGAGGGCGTCGATGGCGCGCGGCGGCAGTGGCTTGGCCGGAGGGGAGGAAGACGACCAACGCGCCGGCGTTTGCTGGATTCTCCGGCGAAGTGAGTTCTCCCCTCGAATGCACCTCGACCTGGGGTCTCGGGACTGGGCTCAGCCACGGCGGAGGGCGACGGACGGCGGTGGAATCCGGAGTTAACCGCGGCGGAAGGCTTCTCCAACTACGGCGAGCTCGTGCGGCCGAACGGCGGCGGCTCAGGCGTGAAGGGTTAGGGGTACGGGTGCGCACGGGAGTCGGCTTCTCGGTGGCGGCGGCGACGGTATAAATAGTGGCCTCGGCTTTCGGGAAAAGCGCGGAGACCGAGGCCCACACGCGGGCGGCGGCGGAGTCCGGCGAGTTCTCGGATTAGGTGATGTGGCTCCACGTGGACCGTTGGATCTCGATCCAACGGTTGCGGGGTTTGGGCTCGGGTCCGGCTGGGGTGACGTGGTTGGCTCGGTTGGACTCGGGTTCGGGCGACATGGTTCAACCTCAGCCGTTGGATCCTGATCCAACGGTTGCGACGTTACTGTTTCAGCCGACTGGGTTCGACTCGACCGGGTGACGCGGTTGGGTTCAGGTCGGACTCGGGTCCGACTTGGGCTCGGTCGCATGAACAGTAAAACCCACTCGGTTTTTCCAGCGATTTAAATAACCAAATTAATTTCTAGAAATTCATTTAATTCAAGAAAAATAGCAAAATACTCAGAAAAATTCCAGAAAATATTTTAGGGCATTTGGGACTCAAATAAAATATTTCCAACAAAATTTTATTTGCAACTTTGAATTCTTTAATTATTTCAACTGGGAATAAATTCAAATTAAGTCCAAATAAATCCAAATAAATTCCAGAAAATTCCAAAAATTCACCAGAGTGTAAAATAACATCTAATTTCATGAAAAGCAAAAATTGGGGTGTTACAAAGCGCATATTTGATTCTTGAGCCGATCCAACAGCTCTATCTCTACTGATCGGATGATCTCGTCAAGCGCGTGTATATGTATACGGTTTTATTAGGAAGCATGCGAATATACATATTGATGACACCATGTTCATCATGGACAGAACTAACACTGCATACATATGGTCATCACCAAGTGTTGCTGCAATTATATCAACTACATGGTTTGATCGACCCACACCTTGGCCAGGACCATTAAGTGGGCGACACTTCACGACATCCTCTACTTTGTATACATCTACTACGAGGGCTCCATCTGCATGGCTTTATCGACCCCCACCTTGGCCATCCTTCTACATCTTCGTCAGTTCAAGGACCATTGACTCGAGCTCGAGCCTATCAACTCAATTATCAGATCTAAAGCCATACTTGGGAGAAGATGATAAACTTGAGTCGAGGACGACTCAAATGCAAGAAGGGGAGGATGACGAGGATATCACTACCATGGATACAGCCATGCCTACAAACCCAATTGAAACCAACAATGTAATACAAGGGCCAATTACTCGAGCTCACGCAAGTCAATTTAATTACCAGGTGAATGCATTCCTTGGGTTGCATACAAAAAATTTAATGAATGGAATGCTATTTAATCCTTGTGATGATTTTATTGTCCTTAGGAACCAAGGAGAAGGACTCCCAAACATCAAGCATGAAGCCAATTCTTCTGGTGCACAAGTTCATCTCGGATTTGGCCTCCAAAACAACACCAACTTAAAATAAAGATAACTTTTGATCCACAAGGGTGTTTGGGGTCTATGAGTACTGGTTTGAAAGGTTGCGTCGTCCTCTTTCCAATGGATCTGACCTCATGTCCAAATTCCTTACGAGTCAACGGGAATCTGCAAAACAAGTTCGGTCATCTTTCCAAATTCGAGTCAAACTAGAAATAAGAGTCCTACTAGGCAATGGTTGTGCTTTGGATGCCCCTAGCATGGTTTTGGCCTCCTTTTTCTCCTATATATAGCTAGGGAGTCCCCCAAAATAATTTGGGTTTTGGTTATTTGATAGTTTAGCTTTTTGCTACTATTTTGAGTCTTTTAGACGTGCTGAACGGCCACCTAACAAGCTCCTTGTATCGGAACCCCAACTTTTCAATACTTCATTTATATTTGCAAGTTTAGATTGCTTTTGCCTTGTTCTTGCTTGTTCTTCGATTGCTTGCAGGAATTGATCTTCGTGATCAGGTTGATCATGCCCACGGCAAGGTCAATAACCCTCTGGAGTTGGTTTAGCGATTACTAAGGCGCATCGTCGTTGTACGTTGTAGTCGGATCGTCAATAACCTTTGACAACGCCAACGGCCGACAACACGTGCTGCAACATAAGAACTTGTAAGAGCTTTGGTGATAGGCTTGAGCGTTGATAGACTTGCCACCACCTCCTAGTAGATGATAGAAACATTATACTTGTGATTTTGTTTTCTTGCCTTCTACTAACCATGTCAGGCGACGAGGGCTCCCTGCATCACTCTCCTCGCACCAAGGGAATTGTTGCTCACTCTGAGCATATGTCATCGCAAGAGAACCTTCTCAGATCCATCAATGTCGCACAGGGGATTGATAAAACTACTCTTGCTACTATTTTGTCTAGACTTGATACGCTTGCAGGAACTTCCCCAGGAACTTCTAGTCCTCCGCCTCGTCTTCCAAGTAAAAAAAATGGCGTACTACATACTCAGGTACATGTTGATGATGATCCCCTAGGTAAGGTTAAATTCGCTATTCCACCTTTTAATGGACAATATGATCCTGATGCCTATATTAATTGGGAGATAGGAGTAGACAAAGAATTTGACAAGTATGATTTGTCTGAAAATGAAAAGATTAGGATTGCTGCTAGTGTGCTAAATGAATATGCATTAACATGGTGGAAACATATTTGTAGAAAAGATAGAAAACCTGAAAATTGGAAGGCCATGAAAAGACTTATGAAAATTGACTATGTTCCTGAATATTATACTGAATTTTTGTACACTAGACTCCAATGCTTGAAACAAGGAAATAAGTGCGTTAAGGAATACTATGAACTATTGCAAAATCATTTATTGCGTTGTGGTTTAGTTGAAGATGAAGAAGCAACAGAGCTTAGGTTCATACGTGGACTCAATCAAGAAATTCAGGATGCTCTTGTTGATGAAACATATAGTTCTCTTTCAGAATATGTTGTATGTGCTTGTAGAGTTGAAAAAATGCTTGCTGAATCCGTGAAAGAATCATTAGCTTCATTTGAGGCGCCCATTATTGCACCTTCTTTTGTAGCTAACATTTTGCAGAAAAGTGAGCACCATCGAGAGAATGATGTAGAAGAGCATATGGAGAAAGAAACGATTAGTACTACCCCATGTGTAAGTGAAGAGATAATAGTTGAAGAAACGCCTACAACAGTTGATGAGAACTTACAAGGTAATGTAACAGGTATGGATTTTACACATGGAGAAAATAATTTTGAAGGGATAAAACTATCCAGAAATCATGCTATCGTAGAGCAACTATTAGTGGAACAAATTGTTGATTTTGCTTTGTTACAAGATGATTTGCTTGCTATTTCTTGTGATAAACAAGAGTTGTGTGATAATACTTAACTTATATCCATGACACAACTAGCGAATGGACATGTCACTTTTGTTAACACACTAGACACTTATGCTGAAAATAAACAAGTCATTCACCTCACAAGCGAAAATGATGAGTTGAAATTTATGTCTTCTTTAGATACATTAGGTTACATTGAATTTGATGGTCCATGTGATCTGAATTATTTAGAGAGACTTTTTGTACATTCTGATTTGTCCTGGTTATCGTGAAATATTTTCCATGTTATTGGCAAACATAGTGAGAAAGGAGAGTATAAAGCGCATCGAGTTTACATTTGTTCAAATTTTAATCTTTCGCTTGTTATGCAACAATGTCATCAATTTGATAAGTGCCATATCACTAATCATGTCATATCAAGTACTTTTGGTTCAACCTACAAGTCACATGATAGTTTTCAAGAAAGGGAGTATATGATTGATAGAGATTCTCGATCCATTGATTTGATTGCAAATATGCATGTTGCTTTGTTTCCTGTCGCTCCTAACATTTTCCAGGACAATATGATGGACTCGAGGACGACTCCTCTTCAAGAAAGGGAGGATGATGACACCATGCTCATCATGGACAGAACTAACACTGCATACATATGGTCATCACCAAGTGTTGCTGCAATTATATAAACTGCATGGTTTCATCGACCCCCACCTTGGCTAGGACCATTAAGTTGGCGACACTTCACGGCATCCTCTACTTTCAAGAATGAAGCCAATTCTTCTGGTGCACAAGTTCAACTCGGATTCGGCCTCCAGGACAGCACCAACTTAAAATGACCATAACTTTTGATCCACAAAGGTGTTTGGGGTCTATGAGTACTAGTTTGAAAGGTTTCGTCGTCCTCTTTCCAACGGATCTGGCCTCATGTACAAATTCCTTTCGAGTCAACAGGAATCTGCAAAACAAGTTTGGTCATCTTTCCAAATCTGAGTCAAACTAGAAATAAGAGTCCTACTAGGCCATGGTTGTGCTTTGGACGCCCCTAGCACGGTTTTGGCCTCCTTTTTCTCCTATATATATAGCTAGGGAGTCCCCCAAAATAACTTGGGTTTTGGTTATTTGATAGTTTAGCCTTTTGCTACTATTTTGAGTCTTTTAGACATGCTCAACGGCCGCCTAACAAGCTCCTTGTATCGGAACCCCAACTATTCAATACTTCATTTATATTTGCAATTTTAGATTGCTTTTGCCTTGTTCTTGCTTGTTCTTTGATTGCTTGCAGGAATTGATCTTCGTGATCAGGTCGATCGTGCCCACGGCAAGGTTAATAACCCTCTAGAGTTGGTTTAGCGATTGCTAAGGCGCATCGTTGTTGTACGTTGTAGTCGAATCGTCAAAGTCGTCTCCACCCAAATCGAAGGTTATCATTCTCATTGAAAGATCGGGACACCCAATGTTACATCACATATGCATGGTAGAATTTTGATTCGGTTTTCTTCTCACGTAGCTTAGCCGAAGCATACACATATACGCCATGAATAGTGCCATGCAAGAAAACTAAAAGCTAGTTGTATGTGTTAATTTCCAAGATTTGTGAATTTTGTTTTTTCGCTACAGTAATTTTTATGAAATTAATACCTTTCTAAAGTATTTTTATTAAATTTTATAAATAAATTTATACTGTTAAATCATTTGCGGGAAGTCCAAATTTATTAATTTTGTATCTTCTAAACTATACGTCCAAAAATACTGAAATAAATTTTATAAATCTTAAAAAATGCTAAACTAATTATCTGGAAGTTTTCGTGAAATTATGAGTTAGTTTGATTTGCGGTATTTTTCGAATGTGTGCTTATTCGTTGTTCTTGTGTGTTTATTTGGTTATTTGCTACGCGTAGACGTTGAACTGTGCGAAAGTGGAGAGGTTGAAGACCAAGCTCAGGCCTTAGATCAAGATCATCAACTTTTTGAAGGCAAGTTGTGCTTTGACCATGTTGCTCCTAATTTTTGAAATGTATTTTGATTTAAATTATGCATGCTATGTTGTTTAAAATGGACTAAATTAATTTGGGTAAATTAGCTAATCAACCTAATTGTTAATTCCAACCTTGATGATTAAAATTTGTATAACATGTATTCCATTGTCACCTTAAGTTGGTTTATTTAGTTGGATGATAATATTGTGCCAACACGGGAGGCTAGACCGTAAATAGTTGCTTAGCTATGCTTACGTGAAATGTGTTCCAAATGGCAAAATAATATTGACTAATGATATATGGAATGAATTTTGAAAATAGTGTAATCTTGCCACGTGATGATGTGAAGTGTAGGTACTTTTGTTGTTCTACAAGGTAATTGATATTGTTGTTGGCATGTGTTGCACAATAATTGAACAGGGGATGGAAAAGATTTAGTCTGGGGCAAGTGGTAAGAGGCTTTATGCCAGGTGGGCCTTTGTGGCAACAGCCTTCATGGCAATGGGATGAGTGATGTGAGGGTTGTGTGCCAAATTTTTGAGAGAATGATGTCTTGCCCTGGAAAGTTAAGGACTTCACCTTGCAAGCCTTTGAACTAAGTTATTCATACAACCACATGACAGGAGTCGGACGGACTTAGTTTAGTAGGATTCTGAAATCTCTCCTTTGATACCTCAGGGTGATAGTTACATCGGGGTAACTGTGTGGGGGAGTGTACTTGATGGCACTGTCGGTGACCCGATCTTTCGATGGGAAACGCACGATCGATTTTGTTGGAGTCAACTTTGACGATACGACTACACCATACGACGACAATGCACCTTAGCAATCACTAAACCAACTCCAGCGGGTTATTGATCTTGCCGTAGGCACGAACAACCTGAACACGATGTTCAATTCCTGCAAGCAACCGAAGAACAAGCAAGAACGATAGAATAAGTAATCTGAAATTGCGGATAAAAGTGGAAGCGAAACAAAGTGGAGTCTTATTGACGATCTTGACAAGGTGGCTATCCAGCACAAGTCGCAGGATCAAGTTTGCACTTGGCTAAACTAATCAAATAAAATCCAAAATCCTAGGGAGCCGATGTCTGGCTATTTATGAAAACTAGGGATGTGGGAATCACGTCCAAAGCAGTAGGATACCAACTACAACTCTATTACAAGGCCCAAATCCCAAGTCTTCTCGGTTTGGAAAAGTGATGCCAATTATTTTGCAGATTCCCGTCGACTCGGAAGGAATTTGGGGATGGGGTCAGCTCCGTTGGAAAGAGGACGTCAAAACCTTTCAAACCAGTACTCATAGACCCCGAACACCCTTGTGGATCAAAAGTTATGATCGTTTTAAATTGGAACTGTCCCGGAGGCCGAATCCGAGTTGATCTTGTGCACCTAAAGAATTGGCTTCATGCTTGACGCTTGGGAGTCCTTCTCCTTGGTTCCTAAGGACAATAAAATTATCACAAGGATTAAATAGTATTCCATCCATTAAAATATTTGTATTCAACCCAAGGAACACATTCACCTGGTAATTGAATTGACGTGTGCGAGCTCGAGTAATTGGTCCTTGAATTACATTGTTGGTTTTAATTGGGTTTGTAGGCATGGCCATATCCATGATAGTGATGTCCTCATCATCCTCCCCTTCTTGCATTTGAGTCATCCTCAACTCAAGCTCATCATCTTCTCCTAAGTATGGTTTTAAATCGGCAATGTTGAATGTGGGAATAACCTCAAAATCTGCAGGCAATTCAAGCTTATATGCATTATCATTAATCTTTGCCAATACTTTGAAAGGACCATCAGCTCCAGGCATCAACTTAGATTTTCTAAATTCAGGGAAACGATCTTTCCGCAAATGCAACCAAACTAAATCTCCTGGTTCAAAAGTTACATGTTTCCTTCCCTTACTACCAGCAAGTTTATATTTAGCATTCATGCGCTCTATGTTTTCTTTAGTTGTCTCATGCATTTTCACAATCAAATCAGCACGTTGTTTAGCATCAAGATTCAATTTCTCCGACGATGGAAGAGGTAACAAATCAATTGGAGCATGAGGCACAAATCCATAAACAATCTCAAAAGGGAACATCTTAGTAGTAGAATGCATTGATCGGTTATAAGCAAATTCAATATGAGGCAAGCATTCTTCCCATAATTTAATGTTCTTTTCCAAAACAGCCCTAAGCATGGTAGATAAAGTTCGATTAATGACCTCAGTTTGTCCATCAGTTTGGGGATGACAAGTAGTAGAAAATAAAAGCTTAGTCCCCAATTCAGCCCACAAAGTTCGCCAAAAGTGGCTTAAGAATTTAGTGTCACGATCTGAAACTATTGTGTTTGGCACACCATGTAAGCGAACAATTTCACGAAAGAATAAGTCAGCAATGTTGGTAGCATCATCGCTTTTGTGACAAGGTATGAAGTGTGCCATTTTAGAAAATCTATCCACAACGACAAAGATACTATCCCTCCCCTTCTTTGTTCTAAGAAGTCCTAAAACAAAGTCCATAGAAATATCCTCCCATGGCACTCTAGGAACAGGCAGAGGCATGTATAAACCATGTGGATTAAGTTGTGACTTAGCTTTTTGACATGTAGTGCAGCGAGCGATGAAACGTTCCACATCTCGTCTCATCTTGGGCCAAAAGAAATGGCTAGCGAGTATGTCCTCCGTCTTCTTCACATCAAAGTGTCCCATCAATCCTCCTCCATGCGATTCCTGTAGCAATAACAAACGAACAGAACTAGCTGGAATACACAGTTTGTTTGCTCTAAACACAAACCCATTATTGAGGACAAATTTGTTCCAAGTTTTTCCCTCTTTACAATTGAGCAACATATTTTTAAAATCATCATCATGCACATATTGCTCTTTAATCGTTTCCAAACCAAAAATTTTGAAGTCAAGTTGTGAGAGCATGGTATATCTCCTAGACAAGGCATCAGCAATGACATTATCTTTTCCCTTTTTGTGTTTGATGACATAAGGAAATGACTCAATGAATTCAACCCACTTTGCATGTCTACTGTTCAGTTTAGCTTAACTTTTAATATGTTTTAACGATTCATGATCAGAATGTATAACAAATTCCCCGGGCCATAAATAATGTTGCCATGTTTCTAAAGTTCGAACTAGCGCATATAACTCCTTATCATAAGTAGAATAATTCAAACTTGGCACACTCAACTTCTCACTAAAATAAGCAACAGGTTTTCCTTCTTGTAACAGAACTGATGGGGTGTAGAGGGATGCCTGAACTTCCGTTAGGTGGAGGATAAGTCGATTAGGTGGCGCGAGACACACACGATCCGGCTTCTTGATCGACACGATCAAAAACCCCTACAATCGCAGCACCACGCGTCCTCTGGTTATCAACCGTGTGCTGCCCGGTTGACCTCGCCACGAAGGCTAATCCCTGCCAATGAATCGAGAACACAAGCAAGAACAAGAAAGATGCAACTGAATTTGAAATTGAGGATGAAGCTCACGAGTTGGGGTCTCACAAACCGATGAACGGCAACACTGTTCAAAGACAGAATTAATCTAAGCAAAACCCAAATCAAACCCTAGCGGTGGCTACTGGATATAAAGGCTAGGGGACATCCTAGAAACCCTAGACGTGTCCGTGATGGACTCCAACACGATACATGGGCCAACGGCCCAAATTGGCGACGCAGCACCCTGGGACAGATTCTGTCCGCCAGCTTGCAACGTAAATTCCCGTCGACTCCAAAGTCCAAATGACCTGAAACCGGTGCCATTGTAAAGTTTATCTCCTTATATTTTGATGCATATGTGGATCATCAAATTCGGAGCCAGTTTGTGGCCTGGGCAATGATTTTAGTGAACGCTGCTCCTGGTGGCCGAAGTAGTCGACTCCGAGATGAATTGAACCTCCAACTTGACTTGGACACCCTCCTTGCATCCCTCCTGGTCCTTGCTGGTTTCCAAGGCCTTCATGGTCATCTCCAAAGTTCCTAAGTACAAGATAATCAATAATATCATTAGGTAGCATACCATCCTCACAAGTATCTGCACGGGCACTTAGGAACGAGCTCACCTGTTGATTCAATTGCCGTGCTCGTGCTCTTGTGATGGGTCCTTGCATCACAACTGGAGGAGGCTCGGTCGTATGCATAGGAGTGATGTCCTCATCAAGAACACCACCCAAAACAATTCCACTAGCATCACATTCTAGTTCAAAAGTCTTAGAAAAGTCTGGAAGTTGGAGTAAGGGTGCATGGGTTAAGTTAGCTTTCAGAATGTTGAAGGCATCTTCCTGCGACTTGCCCCAAAAAATGGTACACCCTTCTTGGTGATCTCATTCAAGGGTTCAGCGATGGTGCTGAAGTCCTTCACAAAACGACGGTAGAATCCAGCAAGTCCTAGAAAACTTCGCACCTGTGTGACCGTGTTAGGAGTCGGCCAACTCTGTATCGTTTCAACCTTGGCTTGGTCAACTTCAATTCCCTGTGGAGTAACAACATAGCCAAGAAAAGATACTCGATCCGTGCAAAAGGTGCACTTCTCAAGGTTACCAAATAAGCGTGCATCGCGTAAAGCGTTAAAAACAACACGTAAATGTTCAAGATGATCCTCTAAAGATTTGCTATAAATCAAGATATCATCGAAGTAAACTACCACAAATTTTCCAATGAAAGCATGTAAAACCTCGTTCATCAGTCTCATGAAAGTGCTAGGAGCATTAGTCAACCCGAAAGGCATTACTAACCACTCATATAACCCAAACTTAGTTTTAAATGCTTTTTTCCATTCATCTCCTAACTTCAAGCGAATCTGGTGATACCCACTACGCAAATCCACTTTAGAGAACATAGTAGAGCCACTTAATTCATCAAGCATATCGTCTAACCGAGGAATAGGATGGCGATATCTAATGGTGATATTATTAATTGCTCTACAATCCACACACATGCGCCATGTTCCATCTTTCTTAGGTACTAAGATGACTGGTACAGCAAAAGGACTAAGAGATTCACGTACGTACCCTTTATCAAGCAATTCTTGAACTTGGCGTTGTATCTCTTGTGTCTCTTCAGGGTTGGTTCTGTAAGGTGTTCGGTTGGGCAAGGATGCCCTTTATCAAGCAATTCTTGAACTTGGCATTGTATCTCTTGTGTCTCTTCAGGGTTGGTTCTGTAAGGTGTTCGGTTGGGCAAGGATGCCCCTGGAATGAGATCAATTTGATGCTCAATCCCTCTAATTGGCGGCAGCCCTTAGGGGATGTCCTTTGGAAAGATGTCAGTGTATTCCTGCAAAAGGTTAGCGACAACAGGAGGCAAAGAGAGAGACATCTCCTCTAGTGAAAACAAAGTTTCTTTGCAGACAAAAGCATAGCATGTATACCTACAAACATCCAACTCATTCGGCTTGGCACAATCAAGGTTAGATTCTCTCTGCTTATGTTGTTCAAGTCCTTTGGTGACAATCTTATTTTCACTCTTAGAATTCTCTCAATTTTTCTCTTTGCTAGATCTAGCAATTTCATCCTTTACAATGGCATCAGGCGACATTGGGTGTAGCACAATTTTCTTTTCTTTATGCACAAAAGAGTATTGATTTGTTCTACCATGATGTAAACAATCCTTATCATATTGCCACGGTCTACATAATAACATAGAACATGCTTGCATACGTACGACATCGTAATCAACATAATCATGATAGGAACCTAAAGCGAAATGTAGTCTTACCATGCGAGTTACCTTGAGTTTGCCACTGTTGGTGAACCACTGAATGTGGTAGGGCTAAGGGTGTGGTCTAGTGGAGAGTGCTAGCTTCTCCACCATGTCCATGCTGGCAAGATTATTGCAACTCCCACCATCAATGATTATTCGAATGGATCGCTCCTTGACGATGCCTTTTGTGTAAAACAAGTTGTGGCGTTGATTTGGATCGGCGCGGGCAATCTGAGCACTAAGCACACGTTGTGCAATAATACTCAAATATTGGTCAGCATCACCAGCGCTCACGTGCACCTTGTCATGCTCGGCATTTGGATCGCCGTCTTCATGTTCAGCGAGCAAAGCATATGTTTCTTCATCAAGATCGCTTGCTGAGTCATACTCGCCATCTTCACGCATTACTAGCACGCGCTTGTTCGGACACTCCTTCATCATGTGACCGAAACCCTTGCAGCGATGGCACTGAACATCTTTGGTGCGTCCCATTGAGGCGACCGACGACAATGAGCTTTTTGTAGGAGCTTGTGTGACACTTTTCGTCAGCGTTGGTCGTGGTGCCGAATTTGCGGTAGCGGATGCCGTTCTATTGATGGGAGAGGTCAGCGTGGTAGTACGGCCGGCAGGGGCAGCAGGGGTGCGCGGTATCCACGAAGTAGTTCGACCTGCAGAAAAGTTAATCTTTGCCCTCGATTGACGACCCTGCACTTCACGTTCAGCTTTGCAAGCAAGATGGAACAACCGATTCATCGAATTATAATCCTTATAATCTAGAATATCCTGGATTTCTCGATTTAAACCTGTGAATCATGTGATGAAAAATTGGCTTGATAATGTGCTGAAAAATTGATTAGGTTTAATCTTGCAAAATTGCTTGTATGAAGGACCAAACATTCAAACATCCAAAAACAGAGACTTTGCATTTGCGCCAGACCAAACATCCAAAAACAGTGAGTTTCGCATGTATGACGGACCAAACTTTTTGGTCTGTCATAAACGTGATTTTGATGCTTTTACGCTTGTTCAAGAAATCGCGTTTTTCCCATGTATGACAGACCAAAGTTTTTGGTCTGTCATACACATGCTTTTGGCGAACTCATTTTTCCCATGTATGACGGACCAAAGTTTTTGGTCTGTCATACACATGTTTTTGGCGACCTCGTTTTTTTTTTAATGTACTACAGACCAAATTTTTTGGTATGTCGTAGATGTGTTTCTGGAGGTTTTTGCGCGGGACTATGTTCTTAAAAACAGTAAGTTTTACATGTACGCCGGACCAAATTTTTGGTCCGTCGTGAATGCGTTTTTGCTCGATTAGGGTTTTGAGCAAACTTGGAATTGTGTTTGATTTGTTTTTGAGATTATGAAATTTGTGAGAATTTCATGATGCTTGAAGTGGACTTTATGCAATGCTCATGTGAGTAGTTGCATGGATTGACATTGAGTCAAGTCGTGGACTTGTGCTCGGATTTGTTTTGTGGTTTGTTCATGTGCAGGTATTGCTCGAAGACGAATGTGGTCGATGACGGGACCGAACTAGGTTCATGGAGGAACTGAGGTTCGACTAGGTTCAGGAGGAACCGAGGTCTTGGTGGTCAAGGATGTCATGCGGGATGTTCGGCTAAGAGAATGGTGCACATGAAGAATGGTTAGTCACGTGAGAATGGCAAAGAGGTCATTCGCGTGCAAAGTGTTAGTCACGTGAGTATGGCAGGTGGCCATACGCGTGCAAAGTGTTAGTCACGTGAGTATGGTAGGGTTGCCATACGCGTGCAAGAGTTGTACTCGGCCAGGTTGGGCCAAGTTGAGTTGTGTTGGATACAGATTCCTTCTAGGGAATAGGAATTGTATTCAGAACTCCTTGTGGGTTGGTCCTTTAAATAGGAGGGGTTGTCTCCTGTTGAAGGGTATCAAGCCTTGAGCAAGTTTTAGGGTTTGTACTCTTTTGATGAGAGTACTTTAGACAAAAGAAATAAAGATCAATTCTTTCAAGATTCTTGCGTGCTACAGTAACCACGTTGCTACAGTGTTTTTCTGTCTTGGTTCTTGTTTGCATGCTTGATCTAAATCTAGATTGGTTTTTTATCCTTGAGTTTCATCTTGATTTGATCCATCAAAAACCTTTCTAGGGTATTGATTTAGAGTTCCTCAAAGTCTAGTTGATTAAACTTTTGTCGGTTCTGTTAAAACTTTCAAGTTTTCGTTAGTTCAATTCTCGTCAAGTTCTGGATCAGCAAGCTTGCGAAGCTCATAACTTTTGATCCATAAGTCCGATCGATCTGATTCTTTATGGGTTTGATTCGTATTGGAATCTAGTTTCTTGTGTCCAAATTTCAGATCGTTACGACGGTTGGATCTCCAGGAATTCTCTTTTTACCAAGCGTCTGTCAATCTGTTTTTGTTGATTATGAGGCAATCTTTTGAATCCGAGTTGGGGTGTTCTTCCAGTAGATCGAAAATTTTGTTTTAGCTTCCGCATAATCATTCAACCCCCTCTGATTGCTTTATTCGTATACTTCGATCCTACAAGTGGTATCAGAGCAAGGTTTTTCTAATCTATCTTAATCGGTGATTAGATTAATGGATCGTTATTCGACAAAACCTTGTGTGTTCGATGGTGTTGATTTTCAGTTTTGGAAGGCCAAGATGGAGGCGTTCATCCAAGCACAAGGCTTCACAATTTGGGAGAAGGTCTACAAGCCATACGAAGTTCCTGCAAACGACAACGTCAACGACGCCAATCGCGCACATGTTGAAGCAAACAGCAAGGCACGCAACTTGATCATCCAAGGATTGGGAAGAAGTGACTTCGACCGCGTGGTTCATCTTCAATCCGCATATGAGGTATGGAAATCTCTTTGTGATTACCATGAGGGTTCTAACACCACAAAGAGGTTCGCCAAGATATTTACAAAAAGGAATACATGCTTTGAGATGAAACCTAGTGAATCAGTAGATGACTTCTTTGCACGCTTCAATAAAATTCTTAGCAATCTACGTCTTTGTTGGAGTTAGCTACACTGATGCTGCAAATGCTCGACAATTGCTTAGTGCTTTGGACATGTCGGTGTGGGAGATGAAAGTAACATCTATACAGGAATCTACTGTCATGAGCACACTTACATTAGATGTTCTTTATTCTAAACTGAAAACTCATGAATTAGATGTTCTTGCCGGGAAAGGGAATATTAAATCAATTGCTTTGATCTCTAACCCTAACATGTCAAATGCAAATTCTTCTTCTAGCTTTGCCTTGTCTTCCATGACTTCTTTAACAGATGAGCAACTTGAAGAGTTTCCTGAAGAAGATCTGGCACTATTCTCTTCTCGCTTTAACAAAGCCTTGCAGAACGTGAGAATGAGAAAGAGAGGTGGTCCTCCAAGATGCTATGAGTGTGGTGACCTCAACCATATTCGCACAAATTGTCCTAAGCTTGCAGGAAAAACATCAAAGGAGGAGAAGGACAACGACAGAAGGAATGAGAAGAAAAGGTTCTCGTCAAATGATAGGAAGAAGAAGAGCTTCATCAACCGCAAGGTGGTTCACCGAGTTCTTTCCGCTCTTGAACAAGTCAATTTGAGCGATGTGGGCTCGGAGAGCAGCGAAGATGATGCAACTCCAAGCAAGCATGATTTGATGGGATTGTGTATCATGGCAAGCAGCAAGGATAGCTTCACCGAGGATGGCAATGACAGCGACTTCAATGAGGTAGATCCTTCTTATGATGAATTAGCCAATGTCATGTCTGCCTTGGAAAATTACTTGACAAACGTGATAGAAAAATTAAGAAACATGATATTCTTGTGGAGTCATTGAATGCTGAAATTGCTAGACTTAAGACATTGATTCCTGATGATGATACTTGTAAATCATGTGACTTAATTTACAATGAGCTCACCTTGCTTAGGAAAGAACACGCTCTTCTGTTGCATCTAAATGAGAAAATGAGAAACATGTTAAACATGCTAGCTGTTCCAATCGATGATTTGCATGGTTCAACTTCTTGTTCTAAATGATCAACTCTTGAATTAAAATTGAAAGATGCAAATGCTAGGGCTTCTAAATTGACTGATAATCTGCTTACTCATGAGGTTCTTTCATGCTCTACTTGTCGTGAAATGTAAAGGGAAAGTCAATATTCCTTGCTATAATTGTTTAACTCTTGCTAAGAAAGTTGATTACTTGCAAAATTCTTTGGAACGTTTCACTAATGGCAAGAAAAAGTTGAACATGATTTTGGATCAATCTAAGGTTAGCACAAACAAGAGAGGTTTAGGTTTTGATCCTTATGCCACATATGAAACTAAACCTCAGACCGTTGTTCGTGCTCCTTGCAAAATTGAGTTATCTAATGAGCCTAAGAAAATTGCTTTTCAATCTGCTGGTTTTTTTATCTTCTACTATGATGAATACAAAATGTGCTTTTACTGTTAAAGCTAAACATCATGTCAAGTACACTTGCACTCATTGTGGTAGAGATGGAAACTTAGTAGATTTTTTCTTTAGACTAGCCAAACAAAGAAAAGAAGGAAAGAACTAAGGCTAGGTCAAATTTCAGCAAAGCACATTTTTATGCGCCTAGAGTGATGAAAACACCTTCTGTTCCTAGAAACATGGGAAAAGGCAAATCTGATTTTGTGCATAAAAATTATCGTGTTGTACCCTCATTGTTGTGCGTCGTGTGTCTCAAGATCGATTCCCAAAAATCTCATTCCTAACCCCAAGATCGAGACCTCGACATGTTTTGCTATGTAGGCTTCTCGCGAGGAAGGAGAACATATGGCTAGTGGATTCCGGATGCTCACGCCACATGTCCCAGTGATAAGAATTGGTTCTCCTCCTCACTCGTGCATCTCGTGGCCGAAGTGTTACTTTTGGAGATGCTTCTTCCTCTTCTGTTGTGGCAAAAGGTACAATAAAGGTAAGTGACAAGTTTATGTTCAAAGATGTAGCTCTTGTTGAAAATTTGAAATATAACTTGCTTTCTGTCTCTCAAATGCTTGATGAAGATCTTGAGATAAGCTTTAAGAAAATGAATGCAAAGTGCTAGATGCTTCAGTGATCTTGTGTTCAAAATTTCTCGTTTTGGAAGAGTCTTTAAAGCTGATTTTGATGCATCACCTTCTTTTAAGCATAGGTGTCTAATTGCCAATGTTTCTAAAGATTTATTCTTTTGGCATCGTAGACTTGGTCATGTTGGTTTTAATCATCTTACTCGTGTAAGTGGTTTAGATCTTATACGTGGCTTGCCTAAGCTTAAGGGTGATAGCAATCTAGTATGTTCTTCTTGTAGACATGGTAAGATGATTGCAGGTTCACATCCACCTCTTACCATGGTGATGACAAACGCCTCCAGACAGCTTCTACATCTTGATACAGTTGGACCATCTCGAGTTCAATCCTTTGGAGGCAAACGGTATGTGCTTGTGATTGTTGATGATTTTTCTAGATACTCTTGGGTGTATTTTATGGCATCTAAGGATGAGGCTTTTAGTCATTTTAGAAGTCTTGTTCTTAGGCTTTTTGTTGACCATCCAGGAGCTCTCAAAGCTATTAGAAGTGATAATGGAACTGAATTCAAAAATGCTTCCTTTGATCTCTTTTGTGCTGAAAAGGAATTGATCATCAATTTTCATCTCCTAGAGTGCCTCAACAAAATGGTGTAGTTGAAAGGAAAAATAGAACGTTAGTTAAAATGGCTAGAACTATGCTAGATGAGCATCACTCTCCTCGAAATTTTTGGGTCTGAAGCGATTTCAACTGCTTGTTATGTTTCAAACCGTGTGTTTCGAGATCAAAATTGGGTAAGACTCCATATGAGCTTCGGTTTGGACATAGACCTTCTGTTTCTCACTTTCGAGTTTTTGGATGCAAATGTTTTGTCTTGAAATCTGGAAATCTTGATAAATTTGAAGCTAAATCAACTGATGGCATTTTTCTTGGATATCCTGCTTCATACTGTGGCTATCGTGGTGCTTGTTTTGGAGACTAACAAAATTGTGGAAACTTGTGAAGTTACTTTTGATGAGGCTAGTCCAGGCACTAGTCCAAGCAATGCAGGTACAAAGCATATGTTCAGTGGGGAGAAAATCTTTGAAGATAATGATGATGTTGAAGATGAGGTCTTGACTCTTTCTAATGCACAACAAGCTGTAGCACCTTTGGCACCTACTACTACATCACCTACAGCTAACCATCCTCAAGCTACAACATCATCTGTACATGCTAAAAATGAAGGAGAAGGAGAAGTCTCAAAAGCCAATGCTCCCTTGCACATTCAGAAAATGCATCCATCTGAACAAATGATTGGAGACCTAAATGAGAGAGTCACTGATCCAGGTTTATTCATTCGACACTCATACTCATTCTGCTTTAGTTGCTTCTTTTGAACCCAAAGATATATCTCATGCATTATCTCGACGAATCTTGGATCAATGCAATGCATGAAGAAATAGAGAAATTTGAAATAAAAAAAGATTGGAAAATTGTCTCACAACCTCCAGATTTTAATGTTATTTGAACTAGATGGGTTTTAAAAAATAAACAAAGTGAGGATGGTGTTGTTGTTAGAAACAAGGCTAGATTGGTTGCTCAAGGTTACACTCAAATTGAAGGCTTAGATTTTGATGAAACCTTTGCTCCTGTTGCTAGAATTGAAGCCATTAGAATCCTTTTAGCTTTTGCTGCATCCAAAGGTTTCAAATTGTATCAAATGGATGTGAAAAGTGCTTTTCTGAATGGCTACATAAATGAGGAGGTTTATGTCAAGCAACCACCTGGTTTTGAAAATCCAAAGTTTCAAATCATGTGTTCAAACTAACAAAAGCTTTGTATGGTTTGAAACAAGCTCCTAGAGCATGGTATGATAGGCTAAAAACCTTTTACTTGAAAAGGGCTTTTAATGGGAAAGGTTGACAAAACTCTCTTTTACTCAAGCAAGGCAATGATCAACTATTCGTTCAGATTTATGTTGATGATATTATCTTTGGTGGTTCATCTTATGTTTTAGTGTCCGAGTTTTCGTAAACAATGAGGAAGGAGTTTGAGATGAGTATGATGGGTGAGTTGACATACTTTTGGGATTTCAAATCAAGCAAACGAAGGATGGTACTTTTGTACATCAAAGCAAATACACGAAAGACTTGCTACATCGCTTTGGGATGGAAAACAGCAAGCCGATCATGACACCCATGGAGAGCACTTGCGCACTTGACCCTGATGAAGATGGTGAGCCGGTTGATCAAAAGGAATATAGAAGCATGATAGGTTCACTTTTGTACCTCACTGCATCAAGGCCGGATATACAATTTGCTGTGTGCTTGTGTGCTCGTTTTCAAGCTTCCCCACGTGCTTCACATCGACAAGCTGTCAAAAGGATTTTCAGGTATCTTCATGGAACTCAAGATTTTGGCATTTGGCTTTCTGCTTCCTCATGCATTAGTTTGAGATCTTTTTCTGATGCTGATTTTGGAGGATGTATAATTGATAGGAAAAGCTCTTCTGGTTCATGTCACTTCTTGGGAAATTCTCTCATTGCATGGTCATCTAGAAAGCAATCTTCTGTTGCACAATCAACTGCTGAATCTGAATATGTGGCTGCTGCTAGTTGTTGTTCTCAAATTCTTTGGATAGTAGCTACACTTAAAGATTATGGGGTTATTTTGGATAGTGTTCCTCTTCTGTGTGATAACACTAGTGCAATTTGCATTGCTAAGAACCCTGTGCAACATTCAAGAACAAAACATATTGACATCAGATTTCACTTTCTTAGAGATCATGTTGAAAAAGGCAACATTGTGCTTCATCATGTGGATACTGAACATCAATTGGCAGACATTTTCACAAAACCTTTGTCTTCTTCTCGTTTTGCTTTTATTCGGGGAGAACTTGGGATTGTTCATCCAATGGGTTTGTTTTGAGGGGGAGTTTCCTTGCCAAGTTCTTTCACTTAATGAGCTCACTTTATCATATTTCTTTATATGTTATGTAATTGAGCTAATATATGATAATCTAATTGTCTCACTTGAACTAAAAATGACATTGCGGAATTCCCTGGACTGATTGCCTATAGCTAAATACTCTGTGATATCTCACTCTTCTAGGCTTGATATTGAATCTTCTTGACAAATTTGGGCTATGAAGCAAGTGTGTTTTCAACTTTACTCTTTCATAAGACCTTTTAATCATTTTTGCATGTTTACAATCAAAGAAAAAGAAAAGAAAAAGGGAATCAATAAAAAAGGGTTGTTAAAAGCAAAAGCCTCAAGTTATGAGCTTCGGGAATGCTTTCCCTAAAAAAATAAGATGTATGCTTCAAGCATGCCATTCCCTCAAAGATAAGATGTATGCTTCAAGCATGCCACTCCAAGGAATAAAAGAAGTATGCTTCAAGCATGCCACATGCAGTTTACTGTTTAAAGATTAAATTGGTCCACTAGATTGGAGTTGAAACTACTTGCTCGCCCTGATTTGTTATTTGCTTCAACTTTGAGCCTTTGTTTTTCTACTAAAGGTTTTGCTTAGTACTTGGCTATAGTTGACTGAATTGAGGTTGAGATGCATGTCATTCCCTAACTTGCTAAAATCACATCAAGATCATGTATTTTGCATATTATGTGATATATAAGGTTATATGATCGAATGAGCTCATCTTTTCCTATCTTGGCACTTCCTTGTTTCTCTTTGTGAAATCATTGTTTCAGGAAAAGTTTTGAACCTGTTCTCTCTTTTACTCTTGATGAATCCATTGTCAAAGGGGGAGAAATTTGGAAATCATTGAAAAGTTTAAAGAAAAAGGGAGAGTTGTTAAATTTGAGAATTTTGGGAGAAGTTTGGAGAATTTTTGAAATTTTTGGGCGCATTGCACATTCACACACATTTTCATTCTCAGGGGGAGATTTTGTTTTGCATTTTGGTCAAAGGGGGATTTCTGTGTTTTCTTACTTTGGTCTTTGATCCTTTGGATTTCAAAATCTTTTGTAAAGTGAATGCCAAATGTTCAATTCTAAGTGGTGTTGCCAATGTTTTCATCAAGGGGGAGATTGTGAAATCATGTGCTGAAAAATTGGCTTAGAATTGAATTTGCAAATGTGCTGGTGCATGTGCTTGACAATTTGACAAGAAGCAGTAAGTTTCGCTTTTGCGCCGGACCAAGATCTCAAGAAACAGTAAGTCTCCCATGTACGACGGACAAAGTTTTTGGGTCTGTCGTGAACGTGTTTTTGAGCTCATGAGTCAAACTCAATCTTCCAAGAAACCAGTAAGTTTTGCATGTACGGCGGACAAACTTCTTTGGTCAGTCGTGAATGCATTTTTGCTTTAGGGTTTCGTTCGACCATGTTGTTTTTGAAATCGAAGGCGTAGCACGCTTATGCGCCGACAAGATTTTGTCCGTCGTGAACATGAATTTGAAAGCGTTTTTGAACCGAGACTTTTGCATGTACGACGGACCGATTTTGGTTGTCCGTCGTAAACATGTTTTGGCCGGAATGTTTTCTTTTGGAACCGAGAGTTTCCCTTGTACAACGGACAGACTTTGTTGGTCCGTTGTGAACTGTTTTCTAGGGTTTCACTTGGCATTTGCGCCGGACTGGTTTTGTTGTCCATCGTAAATGGGATTTGCTCAATTAGGGTTTTGAGTGACTTTGAGATTGAAATGGTTTGAATTTGAAATTATGAAATTTGTGATGATTTCATGATGCGTGTTTTGAAGTGGACTTTATGCAATGCTCATGTGAGTAGTTGCATGGATTGACCTTGAGTCAAGTCGTGGACTTGTGCTCGGATTTGTTTTGTGGTTTGTTCATGTGCAGGTATTGCTCGAAGACGAATGTGGTCGATGACGGACCGAACTAGGTTCATGGAGGAACCGAGGTTCGACTAGGTTCAGGATGAACTGAGGTCTTGGTGGTCAAGGATGTCATGCGGGACGTTCGGGCTAAGGGAATGGTGCACATGAAGAATGGTTAGTCACGTGAGAATGGCAGGAGGTCATTCGCGTGCAAAGTGTTAGTCACGTGAGTATGGCAGGTGGCCATACGCGTGCAAAGTGTTAGTCACGTGAGTATGGTAGGGTTACCATACGCGTGCAAGAGTTGTACTCGGCCAGGTTGGGCCAAGTAGAGTTGAGTTGGATACGGATTCCTTCTAGGGAATAGGAATCGTATTCAGAACTCCTTGTGGGTTGGTCCTTTAAATAGGAGGGGTTGTCTCCTGTTGAAAGGGCATCAAGAAGAGCTGAGCGCATCAAGTCTTGAGCTTGGTTTTAGGTTTTGTACTCTTTTGATGAGAGTATTTTAGACAAGAAATAAAGATCAATTCTTTCAAGATTTTTGCGTGCTACAGTAACCACGTCGCTACAGTGTTTTCTGTTTTGGTTCTTGTTTGCATGCTTGTTCTAATTCTAGATTGGTTTTTGATCGTTGAGTTTCATCTTGATTTGATCCATCAAAAACCGTTCTAGGGTATTGATTTAGAGTTTCTCAAAGTCTAGTTGATTAATCTTTTGAAGATCTTGTTTAATCTTGAAGTTTTGATTAGATTGATTCTCGTCAAGTTCTGAAATAGCAAGCTTGCGAAGCTTATAACTTTTGATCCGTAAGTCCGATCGAGCTGATTCTTTTTGGGTTCGGTTCGTACTGGAATCTAGTTTATTGTGTCCAAATTTCAGATCGATCCTACGGTTGGATCTCCGGGAATTCGTGTTTTACTAAACCTCTATCTTTCTGTTTTTGTCGAAAACGAAGCAATTATTTGGTTCTGTTTTGGGGTGAACTTTTAATAGGTCAAGAATTTGGTTTTAGCTTCTGCACAATCATTCACCCCCCCTCTGATTGCTATATTCGTATACTTCGATCCTACAACAACCTTCCCTGACTTCTGGCCATCCTGAAGGAAAGAAACCCCGGGACATATACTGATGTACATGATAGAGAATCTTAGAACCCCTCCGGCTTCCTGGTTATGGAGTGTGCTTTCATCACACTTGAGCCATATGTGGAGGCTTTCAGGCATTGCCGCCTGGTCATATGCATGGACGGGACTTTCCCCGTCGGCAAGTACAAGGGCCAAATCCTGACAGACATCGGTGTGAACGGAAACAACCAAATACTTCTGATAGCCTTCGCTTTGTGTGGGGGGGTGAAAATTACGAAAGTTGGTTGTGGTTCTTCTGGAAACTGAAGATTGGTGTTGTGAAGAATAAGCTGAATTTGTGCATAATACATGACCGCCATGTTGGGCTGATGAAAGCGATAAAGAAGATGCAGGATGATGTGGAAGAGCCCTTTTCGTGGCCATATTTGCAGAACTGGTGGTGCATGCGACACATGGGGGCTAACCTATTCAAATATTTCAAAAGCAAGAAGCTTATGAACAAGAGGTTGTGCAAGCAAAATCAGCAGAGAAAGCTTGATACCATATGGGAGAAGCTTGACGAGCTCACTAGCAAGCAGATATGTGATAGAGAGAGACAAGCCAGGGGCAGTAGTTCGGAGGCAACGCAACATTTGCAGCCCTTACTGGACATTGACCCACCAAACATCAGAGGGAGGCTTTCGAGAAACATCAAGTGTTTCTCGCACTGGATCGAGTCTAAACCAATTGAGAAGTGGGCATTGTTGCACGACACAAATGGGGCAAGGTACAGGGTGATGACAACCAACCTGGCCGAGGTATACAACTGGGTAATAAGGGTTCTTCGTGGCATGCCCCTTGTTGCTATCGTCGAAGGTATACTTTATGGTACAATGAGGTATTTCCGGGAATGGCACACCGCGGAAGTGTTGCATGCAAGTACCATTCAGAGTCCCTACTGCAACGTCGTTACCATTTGGATGGCGAAGAAGGTTGAGAAAGCCCTCCTACAATCGGTCGTTGTTATGGGTACCACGGAGTTACGATTTGAGGTAACACTGAAGAATATGGAGGGATTGGGAATGGCAAGTGGAAGAATCACCCATGAAGTGAGCTTGGGGTGTGGTATGGACGACATGTGCACCTACACTTACTGAAAATCGTACGTTCTACATAAACAATGTTCGCATGTCTTGGCGGCCTACGTGCAGATTCAGATGAGCAGCGTACAATTCATTTCTCTGTACTACATGACGGAGATGGTTGTTCAAACATGGTTCAGTGAACTACATGGGTTTCGTTTCACCGAAAATTTCACTAAAATTGATCATGCCACACACAGATGGGTTCCTAACATTAACAGAGTCAAGGGTGGGAAAGGTCATCGCCAAACGCGTCGCATCCGCAATGACATGGACGAGTCCGAGGTGGAGGGCCCTGTCCGGAAGTGTCCCCTATGTGGAGACTACAACCATAGGAAGAACAAATATCATGGGAACAACATTTTAGGTGGAGGCTCTTGACGTACATGCTTGTAAGGTGTGTTGCCATGTTCGGGAGTTCCTTCCCTTTGTATGGAATGTAATAATCATATAGTTCCCTTACACGTGTATGTAATGTTCTTATGGCAGTGACTAGTGTCAACAATTGTGTTCCTTCTGTATGTTATGCTTTGAAGAGCGATTACTTGTAATATGAGAAGAATTGCGTTCGCAAGTATGTTCTGTTTCCATCATATGTTTGGTATTGCTTGTTTTTCCGTTTCTGCTCATACCGTATTGCTTGTTTTTTCGTATGTTCTGTTTCCATCGTATGTTTGGTATTGCTTGTTTTTTCGTTACTGCTTGTACCGTATTGCTTGTTTTTTCGTATGTTCTGTTTCCATCGTATGTTTGGTATTGCTTGTTTTTTCATTTAACATAAGGTCTCTCTTTTATCTCACCAATTAAAATTATTAAATTGTTTGTTGTGCGCAGGTATGGTGGCTATGGGCGACCGTTGCGATTGGTCATACGGCCTTCTAGATCGCCACTTGGACGCATGCCACCGTGGACGGTTACACACTACTGCCGGAGTGGACGTGGATCCTGGTGTCTTGTCCACACGGACTCCAGCACGTGCCTAGGGCCTTGACATACGCTGGTTACCCAGGTATCTGAGCGTACTAAATTTTGTCGTACTTAGTAGGTCGTAACACGTTGTGCCCTAACTTGTAATTTATTGTTGCAGGTTGGAGGTGGCGGGATTACTTCCCCTTGCGTGGATGGTGGAGGCCACACAGAAGGGCATCGTTGATGGTCCGGATGGTGAGGTCGTCTTTGTGGAGAGATCCCAACACTTTCCCTTTGACCGATCCCTCCTTACTGCCCTCGTGGACCACTGGCGGCCGGAGATGCATACCTTTCACTTGCCCTGCGGGGAGATGGCGCCGACTCTGCAGGATGTTTCGATGCTTACCAATCTCCCGATCGCTGGCCAGGTGGTTGTGCTAGAGGAGGTGGATGACAACTGGCGTGACGATCTTTTTTGCTAAGTTCAAAGCAGTTCTTCCCCTAGACATGGAGGCCAGGTGCAGTACGGCCCGCTACACCCATGATAGAAGCACAGTCTTACTCTCATGTGTGATAGCACTTTGGGTGTCCTGATCTTTTGACGAGAAACACACGATCGATTTGGATGGAGACGACTTTGACGATCCGACTACACCATACGACCACGATGCACCTTAACAATCGCTAAACCAACTCCATAGGGTTATTGATCTTACCGTGGGCACGATCAACCTGATCACGAAGATCAATTCCTGCAAGCAATCGAAGTACAAGCAAGAACAAAGCAAAAGCAATCTAAAATTGCAAATATAGATGAAGGATTGATAAGTTGGGGTTCCAATACAAGGAGCTTCTTAGGCGGTTGTTGATACATCTGAAAAGACTCAAAATAGTAGCAATGGCTAGACTATCAAATAAACAAAACCCAAGTAATTTTGGGGGACTCCTTAGCTATATATAGAAGAAATAGGGAGGGAAATTCGTGCTAGGGTCGGCCACAACAAGAGGAGTGGCCGAGTAGGACTCCTACAAGGCCTAAGGCCCAAGTTTGACTAGGACTGGAAAGTTGACCCAACTTGTTTTGCATATCCCCGAAGACTCATAAGGAATTTGGAGATGAGGTCGGATCAGTTGGAAAGAGGACGAAGAAATCTTTCCAACAAGTACAAGAACACATAAATTGGACTCCGTATGCAAAAGTTATGCCCATTTTACTTCATGCTGTTATCCGGAGGCCAAGTTGGCTTCTAAAACGTGGCACACTTGATCTCTAACTTTGGTTGATGTAGATATGCATCCTTGTTGATACAAACCATAGTTCCTAAGTATAAGCACATCACACACATCGGGTAGTGGATTATTCTCAAAAGTGTAATTAGATATGCTTAAGAATGACTTTACTGATAATTGAGTTGTCGGGCTCGAGCTCGAGTCAATGGTTCTTGAACCGGCGAAGATGGAGAAGGATGGCCAAGGTGGGGGCCGATGAAGCCATGCAGATGGAGCCATCAAAGTTGATGTATATGAATAGATGGAGAAGGATGGCCAATGTGGGGGCCGATGAAGCCATGCACATGGAGCCATCGTAGTAGATGTATTCGAAGTAGAGGATATCGTGAAGTGTCGCCAACTTGTCACAGAAGTAATGGAATAAGAGGACGTAGTTGATATAACTGCAGCAACACTTGGTGATGGCCATATGTCTGCGGTGTTGGTTCTGTACATAATGAGAATGGTCTTATCAATGTGGCTTCGCTAGTTCGAGGTACGTGTTGTCGTGGTTCACAATTGGTACGAATTAATTTACCAGTGTAACCAACAAACTTTTCTTCTTTTAGGTTACCAGGATGGCCGGGGACATCGTGGAGTACCAGGTTAGCTGACACCTCGAGGTTTACTTTCTGTGGTTGTTCGGGTGGGTGATGTTCGCCACCACCCATGGAGACAACGTCGATGCTAGGTTGGTTCTGATCATGCGGGCCATTGCTGTTGCTGCCACCGGCAAGGTTCCTCAGTACAGCTTGGGGTCTGTAGTGCTTTGTACCACCTACTGGGGTCTATGCGACGCGTGCCTTAGGACGTGGGTCAGTTCGATCCTCTCCGGGTGCCCACTCCTGCTCGTGCTCTGGTCATTCAAACACTTCCAGATCGGACGACCATGGGTTGGGGACTGAGTGTACGGTCCGGAGTTCTATGGCGACACGCAGGTGGACCACCCTACGATGGGCTCCCTTGGTACCGTAGACGGGTACATGAATCTTTTTTGTACTATGCAGTATCGCATTCCTACCTTTTTTGTACTAACTTTTTGTCGGTACCTTCTGTAGCCACAGTAGGCTAGTCTGCAGGTACGGAGTGGGTACGCACACTTCATGGAGGCGTTCGACCTTTTGCGGGCACAGCGACTCTGGTGGGAGCCTTACAGCTTACCGGAGGTCATGGAGCGCGCACCGGACAGTTTGTCCATCCTTTGCGCGTCAGATCTTCCGTATAGTATCACACGGCGGAAGCTAGTGTTCGATTCTATGTTGAGGATTACTCGGTCCACTGGGTAATGAGGCAATTCAAACTCAGACAGGAGGTCCCTATTCCACGCGGCGTGCCTGTCCCCGTAGAGGCACACATGTACGTAACTTTTTTTATTCTAACATTTTAAATGCAACTAACTACCCATGCTAACGGGTTGATAACTTCCGTAGGTATTCGAGGATAGGTGTGCAGGGCCACCAAACTAACTGGGCCTTAAAGATGGCCCCTTGGGTGGAGCAGTGGAGTCATGCACTATAGGATGTGGTTGTAGACGGGGACGCGTATGATATAGAGGGATACTAGGAGTACCTGCAATGGTACTCCCCACTTACAAGAGTATGCCTTTTACCCGCTGCTGACCAGGAGGATATCCTATTGGCTAGTACTGATGACACATATGCTAGTCACGTTGCATCGGCGATGCACTTCGTGGTACATCCACTAGACAGTGTACTTAAATTTTTAATGAAATGCAAGCATACATATATTTTACGGCATATGAACACTTCCAGGGTGATATGGGGTTAGAGATTGGGCAGGACTTGAGGTCCATGAGAGGCCGTTTGTGCAGTGGTTTCGAGATCTCCTAGGAGGAGTTCATGGCGTTCATCAATCGAATGATCGTGAATACGACGAGGATTGTGCAAGCCGCTTCGTGCTGGCATAGGTTCGACATTAGGGCTGTGACCTCGCATACAGCGGGCCTACGACAGCAGGGGGTCTGGATTAGTACACGACCATCGCCACCGACACCACCTTCGAACGACCCCACTGTCCGGCCATTCAGACCTCCCACCTTGCCGTACCCTCTGGCGCCGCCACAAGAGTAGCCAGGGAGCTCATCATGGCATTAGCCCTCATATTTCGGGCCAGGTAACTTACTTGCTTGCTCACTTAAATATGCATTGCATTTCGTGGTAACAAATACTTGTGTATGGAAGGCTATCTGTTCGGATACCCTACCGGAATGCCATGGATGGCTCCTCCTGTCATGGTTCAGATTCCAGGTGTGTTGAACGGTAGTCGTAAACTAACATTGCATGAAACTTTACTTTGAAACACATGCTTTATTCCAACTTGTTGTAGTACTTTCAGATTACTGTTTGGAGGGCCCCACTATGACGTACACGCGGGCGGACGACTTCGACAAGGACTATGTAGGTTCAACGCATCCAGACCTCCTATTTGGGTCGCAGCCGAATGCCCCCACGCCTACACACCCTACGGACCCGAGTTCTTCATGCCATACTCATGCAGCATCCGTGCCACTTGGACCCCAAACCAGTGCACCCCTTTAGGGCCCAGACGTTGACTTGCCGCTGCACGTCGACCAGCGAGGCGGGCCAGACCTCGTGCACAAGGGGAGGGAGGTCATCAGGGATAGGAGGGGGAGGCCGCCGATTGAGCGTTGTATTTATACGTTGTAATCTTATGTTGTTACTTATATATCGTCTGTATTTCGTGTTCTATATTCAATATGATTTCTTGTTACATGCCAACCTGTTTACTCCACCCCGTATATGTCACATGTATGAATGCTTCATGACAAATCTTAAGGTGACAGGCCATTCATCATTGTGAGAGGGCAGGAGTCAAACAGCTTTGAATGAGGGTGGCATGTCGTGCAGCTTTGATTGAGGGTGACCAGTTGTGCAACTTTCATACAGGGTGACAGATCGAGCAGCATTCACAACGGGTGGCAGGTCGTGCAGCTTTCATTGATAGTGACAACTGTGTGGCTTTCATACAGAGTGACAAAACGACCTGCTTTGATAGAGGGTGACAGGTCGTGCAGCTTTCATAATGGGTGACAAGTCATGCATCTTTTCACAGAGGGTGACAGGTCATGCAACTTTTATAGAGAATGTCAAGTCGTGCAGATTTCACAGAGAGTGACAGGACGACCAGGCTTGATAAAGGGTGACAAGTCGTGTAGCTTTCACAGAGGTTAACAGGTCGATGTCATGCAGCTTTCATAAAGAGTGACAGGCCATGCAGCTTTGCCAAAGGGGTGACAGGCCATGCCGCTTTCATAAAGGATGCCAAGCGGTCAAGCTTTCCAAAAGCGATAAGTGTTGTAGTTGTGTGGAGAAGCCCCTCACCACCACTATAAAACCAACCGAGGGATAGACATCCACTACCGCTAGACTAGCAATAAACATCAGCCTAATCTACACAAATTAGGGCACGATGTTGTAACATCCCAAAATTTGCTTTTAATATATCTAGTGTGTTTTTGGGATTATTTGGAATTTTCCAGAATTCATTTGGAATCTTCGAGGTTAATTTGAATTCGAGCCCTATTGAACTAATTGCATTAAATAAAGATCATTCATTTGTGCATAAGCACAAAAATCTAAAACTTTGTTATAATAAAGATAATTGGAAGATGAGAGTGATTCTTTCAAATATTTTCAAAAACATGTTATATAACTTAAGTAGTTGATTTTACAAAAAACTATATAGGTGTCTGATTCACTAAAAGAATATTTGCGAAAAATCTATACATCGAAAAATTACGAAACTAACTTTGTTAAATTCCAAATAGTTGCTAGTATTTTATAGGATTTTTTCAAGATTTTTAGATCCTTTCTGCTATTTTATCCTAAACGCGTGTTGTCTCAGCATTACTTAAATACCAAACGCTTGACGTGAATTAAAGTGACGTGAATTACTCATGCGCAAGACGTTTCCATTTTCCCAACCCGTTGCATGCAAGGGGAGAATTACTCATGCGCATGATGTTTCCTTTCCTAGCCGCTTCCTCCATGCATGACTCACGACCATGATGTTTCCTATTACCATCCTTTCCATTTCCCAGCCTTTTCTCCATGCGCATGACGCCATGCATTTTCTTCCCGCCTTTTCTCTCCAGCCGCTTCTCCTTCCTGCACGCAAGAACCTGACCATCCTTTATCCCATCAGTTACTAGTATTTAGTCATCCATTAATCTACCCTCTACACTGCTGCTTCCATTCCTCCAGATTGTGTGACGCTGTTGGAAGTGAAGATCATGACCAAGATCAAGCTCTAGATCAAGACCAGCTATTTTTCAAAGGCAAGTTATGCTTTGACCATTTTGTTCCCATGTTTTTAAATACTAGTTTATTTTAAATTATGCATGCTATTATGATGCTTTTGAGTAAATTTGGGATTAGATAATTACCATTTGATATTGTCACCTTGTTCGTATTACTTGTATGCCAATAACTCATTTGTCACCCTAGGTTGGATTATGCATACTGGTTAATACTAATCACCAGAATGGGATAGTTAGAACGTGGTAGTTCTGCTTAACCATGCCATTCGAACTAATAACACAAATTTGGAAGTAAACTGAATACTGACTATTGAACTATGGAATCTGTTTTGAAAGAATGTGACATGTGTTGTTGATAAGTTATTGGCACATGGTGCATGGTAACCAACCGGGTGGGAAAATGGTTTAGACTGGGCCAAGTGGCAAGATGTTCAGTGGTGGGCCAGATGTGGCATGTGGGTGGTCGCATTTGGATTTGTTTTTTATGATATGCTGACATGATGAGTTTTTGGGTAGTCTTGCCCTGGTCATCTAAGGACTTAACTTTGCAAGAATTTTAACTGGGCTAATCATACAACCACAAGTTCCGGAATGGGACGAACCAAACTGATTAAATTGGGGAGTCTATTCTTTTATACTGTCGTGGTGGAGTGAGTCCCGGGTTGCAGGTGGTAAAACTCACAGGCGCAAGAGGGGCCCTGTTGTGGAAGTGTATCCCTTCAGTGTTGAATCCTTAGCGGGCAGTACTGGGTTTAGATGAACCTTTAGAAAGGCTTTGTTACAGTCGCTCGTCTTTGTGGTGTTTGACTGTATCTTGTGGGTAAAGTGTATAACCTCTGCAGAGTGTACAAACTACTCGAATAGCCGCATCCACTGTATTGGACATGGCTCGGGGATTACAGTCAAGGGTTAGATTTTATTAAAATATGGTTGGGTTTAAATGATGAGCGTCGATGGAAATGTGGGTTAGGAAAGGAAGAGTGTTTACTTAACTCATGGAAAGGTTATTGTTACATTATTTGTTTTTACCGCTTTTGAATCTACTTATGCTACCTGCTAAATGCTGCTTTACTGCAAAATAAACCTCTTAAGCCATTTCATTGAAATAAGCCAGGCATGTAGTATATTAGTTTGCATTCTGTGCATAGCTTGTAGAGTACCAATGTACTCACCCCTCCAAAATCACAACACCAGAAGAAGGAGATCTGCAAGCCAACAAGGAAGAGCAGAATAATGAGGCGAACAACTAGGGGCGAGCCAAGTCAGTTACCTGTGGCAAACTGAGGCGCCACGAATAATCTCCATTCTGCTGCTGTTATCTATTTATGTTGAACTTCGCCCTGCGTGGCGTTATAATTGTAAGGCTGACCATAAGGTCTTAACAATCGTATATGAGTTGAATACTTTAATATTAATGTTTTCGTTGTGTATGTGTGATTGTATTCATCTCTGTTGTATCTGTGAGCACCAGTGTGATCCTGGACTAGTGTATCACACAGAGTGTTCGGAAATTCCAATTCCAGGCACGACAGATGTCGTTCTACCATCGGATCTTCAACAAGCGGAACTTTTTGCCCCGAATACCCAAATGCTAGTAGCGTTGATGCCCCAGTTCTGCTGGAGTTGCCCAGGGAGAAATGCGATTGCAACCTTCTAGCGAACATGATGCAATCTACGCATGGAGATACGGCCACCCGTGTTCACTACTGCTGTGCCCGCCGCTATGAGGTAAACCTATTGGTGTCCATACAATACAGGGTAACACTACCTTTCATGCATCCTTCTTTGTTTTTTAGCACAAGGACCAGTGTTGCTTCTTCCAATGGATTGATGGGCCGGAACGACATGACTACGAATTTGTCTACAACTGCCACGATGCCTACCTTACTTCGCCCGAGAACTTCACCTGGTGGGAGAGGTCGCCGGGATATGTCCCCATTCTAGATCGACCGGAGTTCAGGGCCGGTGGGCAAGGACCAACCAATCGGTGAGTTTCATGTGACATGCTCATGTTTCACTCACAAAGTAATAATTCTAAACCAGTTCGTCGCATACAGGACTTTAAAAAGAAACTTATGAAATGCCTCAAGTCAAAGGATGAACATCCTTAGGGGCCATCCGATGTTTGTGAACACGACCTGCAAGCAGCGGTTTATACCTGCCATGACGATCTAGCCAACCGGAGATTCTACCGTTACCCCTTGGCCGAGGATGAATCGTGCGGCTACTTCAACTGGGTGGACCAGGAGATGTACCACCCATATCTCACCCTTCCCACATGGGATAACTGGGGGGAGTAACCCTCTCCGTGGTGCTACTATCGCCCAGAAAATCCATATCTCATCCATCAACGTACACTTCAAGGTTCCGCCCTATCTGTGGGCGAAAAGAGATATGCATTTCACGTTGATAAGTAGAACCAGCATTTTTTAACCCGATGGCCATCTGGACGTAGCAGTAGATGTCCATGGGGGTTACAAAAGCGGTCTTCTCTTCGTCTTCCGTCGCCATGCTAATCTGATGGTACCCAGAGTACGCATCCAAAAAGCACATCAGCTCACACCCCGCCGTCGAGTTGACGATGAGATCGACGCGAGGCAGAGGGTAAGGATCCTTAGGGCAGGCCTTGTTGAGGTCGGTGAAGTCGACGCACATCCGCCACTTCTCGTTGGATTTCTTGACGAACACAAGGTTGGCAAGCCACTCGGGGTGAGAGACTTCCCTGATGATCCCTGCGCGCAGCAGCTTCTCTACCTCCTACCGAATGGTGTCCTACCACTCAGGTTCCTGCCTTCGGACCTTTTATCAGACCGGGCGCACTTCTGAGAGCGTGGCCAATCGGTGCTCGATCATCTCCCTGGGGACCCCAGTCATATCGGACGGTTGCCAGGCAAACACGTCGGAGTTAGACCGGATGAAGGTGATGAGCGCGTCTTCCTATTTGGCGCTGAGGCTGGCGCCAATGGAGACAGTCTTCTGATAGTACCACCTTGCTTGTGGAGGGGAGAGAATACCACCTTAAAAGGGAGAGCAACCCTCCCCCCATCAGGCTAGTCTTTTGGGGGCCACATGGGACTCTTATGGCCTGGCTATGGCAGCCAAGGTGTGTATTTCTCTCATGGTCCAAGGCCCACACCCCTGGGCCAGTTGGGCAGTCCGCTCGCCGGGCGAGGCACGTGCGCCATACGGCTGGGCCGCGAAGGGCACGGTGCGCACCCGGGAGGGATGCATCGGTTGGTATTAGAGTTAGGTCCCGAAACAAGAGGGTGAGAATGATAGCACCACCTTGCTTGTGGAGGGGAGAGAATACCACCTTAAAAGGGAGATCAACCCTACCCCCATCAGGCTAGTCTTTTGGGGGCCACATGGGACTCTTATGGCCTGGCTATGGCAGCCAAGGTGTGTATTTCTCTCGTGGTCCAAGGCCCACACCCTTGGCCCAGTTGGGCAGTCCGCTCGCTGGGCGAGGCACGTGCGCCATACGGCTGTGCCACGAAGGGCATGGTGCGCACCCGGGAGGGATGCATCATCTTCCTGGGCTCGGCCTCACTTAGGGAGACCACCTTGACCTCACCGGAAGAGCCAGGCAAGGTGCGGGTCTGGCCCTAAGAGGCTCCCGGACAGGCGGTGTCGGCCTGCCTGGTATAGGTGGCACTGGCTAGGTCTAGTGCATGCTTGTGGCAACGCAAGGCCTCTGGCCGGTCCACCCAGATCGCTATGGGGCTAGCGAGCCCCGGCATCTTCACCACCATGTAGGCGTAGTGGGTTGCCGCCATAAACTTGGCCAACGTAGGCTGGCCAAGCAAGGCGTTGAATGGGAGGTCGAAGTCGACGACCTCGAAGTCCACCATCTCCGTCTGGTAGTTGCTTTCCTCCACGAAGGTGACGGGGAGGCGCACCTGGCCCAGGGGCTACAAGGCAGCCCCCGGGGCAACCCCATAGAAGGGCAATGCTGGGCGCAACTGATGAGGACATCACTACCATGGATACGGCCATGCCTACAAACCTAATTGAAACCAACAATGTAATACAAGGGCCAATTACTCGAGCTCGCGCACGTCAATTCAATTGCCAGGTGAATGCGTTCCTCGGGTTGCATACAAATAATTTAATGAATGGAATGCTATTTAATCCTTGTGATGATTTTATTGTCCTTAGGAACCAAGGAGGACTCCCAAAAGTCAAGCATGAAGCCAATTCTTCCGGTGCACAACTTCAACTCGGATTCGGCCTCCGGGATAGCACCAACTTAAAATGACCATAACTTTTGATACACAAGGGTGTTTGGGGTCTATGAGTACTAGTTTGAAAGGTTTTATCATCCTCTTTCCAACGGATCCGACCTCATGTCCAAATTCCTTACGAGTCAACGGGAATCTGCAAAACATGTTCGGTCATCTTTCCAAATCCGAGTCAAACTAGGAATAGGAGTCCTACTCGGCCTGGCTGTGCTTTGGACGCCCCCTAGCATGATTTTGGCCTCATATTTCTCCTATATATAGCTAGGGAATCCCCCAAAATAACTGGGGTTTTTGGTTATTTGATAGTTTATCCTTTTGCTACTATTTGAGTCTTTTAGACGTGCTCAACGGCCGCCTAACAAGCTCCTTGTATCGGAACCCCAACTTTTCAATACTTCATCTATATTTGCAATTTTAGATTGCTTTTGCTTTGTTCTTCGATTGCTTGCAGGAATTGATCTTTGTGATCAGGTTGATCATGCCCATGGCAAGGTCAATAACCATCTGGAGTTGGTTTAGCGATTGCTAAGGCGCATCGTCGTTGTACGTTGTAGTCAGATCGTCAAAGTCGTCTCCACCCAAATCGAAGGTTATCATTCTCATTGAAAGATCGGGACACCCAATGTTACATCAAGTGGTATCAGAGCTTTAGTTGATTAGTGAGAATATCAGTGCCTTAGGTTAGTTTTTGATTTCAGTCCTAAATTGATAACTACTCCACAAAAATTCAACCTTTAGTTTCAATCTGTTATTTTAGTGAGTTTTGTTAGGTTTTGATCCATTAGAGTCCATGTTTTAGTTGCTGATCTTTCTTTTCCTTCAATTCTGTCCAGTTTGGAATTTCGAGCATAACTTTCACATACGAACTCGGATTTTTGTGTTCTTGTACTCTATTGAGAGCTGAGGATATAAGCTTCAATTCCTTCCACAGTCAACCAATCAAATTCGGTGATCTTCAAATATTAATCTCGACAGCAAGTCTGCTGCCCTAGAAAAACATCAGTACACCTACCTTTGGGAACCAATTCATCCTTTGTGAACACTTTGATCCTATTTGAGACTAGCTTGTTGATATTGCTTAGGGCTGCTCTACATGATACATTGCATAATCTTCAGTTATCATATCATATTATCTTGTGACACCGAGTTAGGGATTCCAAAACTTTGTTCATACTAGTGTTGGCCGAAAGTCACTAAAAAAAAGAAAAGAGAAAGAGCCAAAAGGCAAAAAAACCAAAAAAAGGAAAAGAAAAAAAAATTGTGGCCGGTCGCACTACATTGAGCAAAACCCTAATTTGTGTTCGTTACTTTTTATATTGTGCAATTTATTAATTAGTGAGCAATCTTGTGCCCTTTTTATATTCTCAAAGCAATAAGTTAGTGTCTCTCTACGACTTGTGCAATAGAGCTTTTGGTGCATCACTTATATTTTATAGCTCATTCCTTGATGCATAAGTGCTATTATCTTTGCGTGTGTGTTGCCTTCAAATTCACTTATATCTTTGAGATCGGCAACTAGGGCTTGTGAATTCTAGTTTGGATCATTACTTATCATTACAATAACTAGAATTATCAGATTGCATAGGAAATAAATATTGCCTATCCATGCTCCACACCCAACCTCATACATTTGTTCGGTCCCTTGGCAATCGCTTTATCCAAGCATCGGAGAACTTTTGACCACGCCAACGGCCGTCAACACCTGCTGCATGTAAGAACTTGTAAGAGCTTTGGTTATAGGCTTGAATGTTGAGAGAATTGCCACCACCTCCTTGTAGTTGATAGGAACATTATACTTGTTATATTGTTTTCTTGTCTTCTACTAACCATGTCAGGTGATGAGGATTCGCTGCATCACTCTCCACGCGCAAAGGAAATTGTTGCTAGAATGTTGCTGCAAGAAGACCGCCTCTGGTTTATCGAGATCGCTCAGGGAGTTTCTAACACTAATCTTGCTACGATTTAGTCTCGACTTGATACGCTTGCAGGTACTGCCCCTGGAACTTCCAATCCTCCACCTCATCTTCTAAGCAACAAAAATGGCATACTACATGCTCAGGCACATGTTGATGATGATTCCCTAGGTATGGTTAAATTCGCCATTCCACCTTTTAATGGTCAATATGATCCTGATGCCTATATTAATTGGGAGATAGCAGTAGACAAAGAATTTGGCAAGTATGATTTGTCTGAAAATGAAAAGATTAGGATTGCTGCTAGTGTGCTAAATGAATATGCATTAACATGGTGGAAACATATTTGTAGAAAAGAGAGAAAACTTGAAAATTGGAAGGCCATGAAAAGACTTATGAGAATTGATTATGATCCTAAATATCATACTGAATTTTTGTATACTAGACTCCAATGCTTGAAACAAGGAAATAAGTGCGTTAAGGAATACTACGTGTAGGCCCCCGGATCGGCTATCCGGAGTCCTTCAGGTATTTCTGTACTAGTCCCAGATCAATAGCTAGTACACACAGTCAAACAGTGATGAATCAACAACCATATCACGAATACATATAACTAAATAAGAACAACACCAAATAAAAGCAAAGACCTTATGGTCAAGGTTTACCATTACGGCCTTTACAGGCTGAACAACTGAAAAACTGCAGCGGAAGAAGATAACACCACATGGTAACCCATCCAAATGCCCACAGGCAATCGGGACCCGAATCTGCAATTGCTGAAAAAGGAGAAGTTTGTCGGGACCCGAATCTGGAAATCCGGACCCTCTGTGTATTCAGCACTAGTCCAGGAACGCGCTAGTGCACACAGTCTTAACATCGGTAAATATCACAATCATACCACTCGATACTAATAAAGTATTTTAATTAAATAGTCAAATTGGTTGCTCGACCTTATGGTCAAGTTACAAATATATGCCACGCAGGGCGAAACTTATTAAGAGAGAAATAATAGCAGTGGAAAAATAAGATAACTTCATGGCGCCATCCAGTATACCACAGTAACCTGACCGGCTCGCTCCTAAGTAGACGGTTCCTCCGGGAAGCTCCTCCTCCAAAGCTGGTGTAGATTCTTCTTCAACTGGTGTTGTATTGTGGCAAGGGTGAGTACTTTGGTACTCGGAAGTCATGCCTGAGAATGCAACTAATATACTACATGCATGGCTTGGTACAAAGGAGTAGCTCAAGGTGTATTTGCAAGAAACAAAGATTTGACAAGTAGCATAAGTAGATTCGAAAGCGAGAAACAAGTATAACATAAATAACCTTCCCAAGAGTTTAATCAACATCCTTCCCATTCCTAAACCACATTTCCATCAACATCATTATTTAACCAAACCCAACCTTTCAAGTCCAAGTTATTTTCAAGAAGGTTTAACCCTTGATCAGAATTCCCCGAGCGATGTCCAATACCGCGGACACGGCTATTCGAATAGATTATACACTCTGCAGAGGTTATGCACTTTACCCACAAGATACAATCAAACACCACAAAGGCGAAGTTCCGTAACAAAGTCTTTCGGAAACTTTTAACAAAGACAAGTGGTCCTCTCCTGTTGCACACTAACCCTTCCCTTAGCAAAGGCGAAGTTTAGGTCAATCCACCGTTAGATGGGTACTGGCCGTAGCCCCAGACGCTCCCGCACAACTTACACAAAGGGTGTAGTTGACATCCCGAGGTCCCACAGTACATTATTAGCAACTTAATCAACTAGGTCCGTCCCATTACGTACATGTGGTTGCACGTTTGACCCAGTTCAAAGGCTTGCAAGGTTAAGTCCTTAGGGTGACCAGGGCAAGACTACCCAAGAACCAAACCAACATTCCGGTGCCACAACCGGCCCACCTGATCATTCTTGCCACATGCCCGGTCAAGAGCTATTTATCAAACCCAGTTGATTACCATGCACCACGTGCCATCAACATCACAACACATGATACCTTTCCAAAACAGGTTCAATATATCATTAAGTCAATATTAACATTTGATTGTCCGAAATCATGTCATGAGCACGTAAAGTGTGTCTAAGCAATATACTACAACGGTCTAAATTCCCATGTTGGCAATTTAATAATGTCCAACTAGTAAACCACAACTAGGGTGACAAGGGTCATGGCACATATATATAATTAACCAAGGTGTCATACAAAGAATTTGGCATTTATCTAATTTCCCATATTTAAATAAAGTATTTTCTAATTGAACTAGCATGCAATAAATTAAATCAAAATAGGTTTCAAAATAGGATCAACATGGTCAAAGCACAACTTGCCTTCAAAAAGTACTTGTTCTTGGTCCGGAGCTGGCTCTGGTCAACACTTCTCCTTCGAATCCTTCCGGCACTTCAACGTCTACTCGTAACGCGTGCAAATAGTAACAAATGAATAAAACAGTAGACAAAAAGTGTCCAAACATCCAAATAAAGTTCATAAACAGAGAGAACACAATTTTATGAATTTTTAGAAACTGGAATCGTCAAATTCGGAGTTTAAATGCAAAAGTTATAGCATTTTGAAGTTTAAATAATCAATTAAATAATATTATAGAGAAAAACTTTAGTCCAAAAATTAAATAAAATTCATATTTGAGTAGATCTGAATTTTATGAATTTTTAGAAATTTGAATCGTTCAAATCGGAGTTGAAATGCAAAAGTTATAAGCGTTTGAAGTTTTGAAATTCAAATCAATTATTAAACCGAATTATTAAATCATTTTCTTTTTCGGAAATTATTTATTGCGTCATGGGTGACACGCGTCGGCTCCTGATTGGCTGGTGGCGTCGGTAGCTCATGGGCTCCGCCCACGGCTTGACTCGGTCCACGGTGGACTCGGTCCACGGCTCGGGTCGCTGACAGGTGGGACCCCTTGGATGACGTCAGCACTGACGTCACCACGCTCAACGACGCTACTGACAAGCAGGCCCCACCGTGACGTCAGCGATGACGTCATGGTGCGGTTCTGCTGTCCCGCTGACACGCAGGCCCCGTGTGTCAGAGACACGCGCTCGCGTGTGTGCGGCGCGGCCAGGGTACACGTGGCACGATCGTGTCCGTTGATTTGAAAATCAACGGCCGCGATTAGATCCAGGGTTAACACGTTGAAAACTACACGGTGATCGTGGGCCGTTCGATCTAGATCGGACGGTCCAGATCTAACCCTACGTTAACGCTGCTACGGCACGTGGTGATCGTGGGCCGTTGGATCTTGATCCAACGGTCCAGATCTAATCGGGTTTGGAAGCACGTGACTCACCGCTGCCGTTCGATCGGGATCGGACGGTCCAGAAGCTTCGCGCGGGTGATGGCGGCGCGGCGGGGCTCGGGCTACCGGAGAAAAGGACGACGACCTTCCGTGCGGCATTTCCGAGGGTCTCCGGCGAGGTGGATGGTGCGGTCCGATGCGCCTTGCTCTTGCGGTTCCAGATCCGGGCTCCAACACGGCGGAGACGGCTTGACGGCGGCGGCGTGCGCACGAACCCGAAGCGAAGCCCTAACCCTACTACGGCGAGCAATTCCTCAGCAAAGACGGCGGCTCGAGCGGTGTGGCTTGGGGCAAAAGGTGCGGCGTCAAACGACGATTCTTGGGGACGGGTCCACGCCTTAAATACGGCCTCGACGTGCGCGCAAATCGGAAACCCTAACCGAACTCGGAGGCGGCGCGGCGGAGGAGTCCGTCTCGGACTCGGGCGGAGACGACGACGGTGGGCCGCCCACGTGGCATGATCGACGGTCACGATCGCGTGGGTGCGATCGGGTCCGGCCCAGTCTCGGCTCGAACCGGTACGGGACGATCTTGACCGTTGGATCTGGATCTAACGGTCCACGGATTAGGGTTCGGGTGAACTGGTCCGGCTCAGACGTGGCTTGGGTCAGGTTCGAGTCTGACTCGAACTCGGACTCGGTCGGATGAACAGTACTGGACCCGATTCGAATTTTCCAGCGATTTAATAATTAAAATATTTTCCAGTAATTCATTTAATTCAAGAAAAATAGTAAAATACTCAGAAAAATTCCAGAAAAATTCTGGAAAATATTTTAGGGCATTTGGGACTCAAATAAAATATTTCCAACAAAACTTTATTTGAAAATTTAATTTCTTTAATTATTTCAATATGGAATAAATTCAAATTAAATCCAAATAAATCCAAATAAATTCCAGAAAATTCCAAAAATTCACAAATGTGCAAAATAAATATTTAATTTCATGAAAAGCAAAAATTGGGGTGTTACAGATCAGTAGCTAGTACACACAGTCAAACAGTGATGAATCAACAACCATATTACGAATACATATAACTAAATAAGAACAACACCAAATAAAAGCAAAGACCTTATGGTCAAGGTTTACCATTACGGCCTTTACAGGCTGAACAACTGAAAAACTGCAGCGGAAGAAGATAACACCACGTGGTAACCCATCCAAATGCCCACAGGCAATCGGGTGGGGTACGCGTCCTAGTCCTTCGAAGCTCCTTTGACGTCTTTCTCCACTTCTGAGATAGGATTAGAATGTAGCACATGAGTACATAAAGTACTCAGCAAGTCTGGGAAATTATGCATAATGTAGGCTATCCAAGGATGGCTTAATATGGTTCTTTTGCATAAAGCCAAGTTTCATCAAATCATACTTGTTAATAATTTTCACAAAGCATATTTGAGCAATTCTTTTTAATAATTGAATTATTTAATATTGTAGTGAAGGTTCTAACCACCACTCACTAATATACAGGCTCTATCCGCCACATCTCAACAAGATCAGGGTTCAATCCATTCACATGGCTCTAACTGCCACAGTTCACAAAATCAGGTTCCTTCCACCTACTTGGCTTTAGCCGCCAGAAGCACACCCAAGAGTTCTAACCGCTCTCGGATCCCAAAACAAACCATTGTTTAGTTTGAAACCAAAAACCAAAGTCTACCAGTATGAAAGCATTCAGCAAGCTTTGCCTTTGACCGTAGGCACGGCTATTCGAATAGTTTTAACTCTGCAGAGGTGTACAACTTTACCCACAAGACATGATATTCCCTTGATGCCACGCGATTAACACACTTCCTTAGGTGTGCCGGCAGGGATATCATGACAAGGCCTTTACAATTTATACGCCTAACCTGACCCACCCGCTGAGGTTTCATCGCTGTTAGGGTTATATCCACCCAGTACAGAAGCCCCCTCTTGCACCGTGTGAGCAAAATAACAACAACAACAATGCCTCTATCCGGCGCTCACATTCCACCGAGTGGTGAGTCTAAGTCAGGTTTCTACAAATTAGTTAGCCAGGTCGTGCCCACTTTGACATGTGGTTGTACAGTTATGCTTAGAATGGAGACAGTCATAAGCGTCGGTCCTTAATTGACTTGGGGCGGCACTTGCACCAGGAAAACTAGTGCTAAATCCGCACCCGCCAAACAAACCATTCCGCCCAAGTCCAAATCATTTTTCATTTCATTTTTATTTTGTAAACCAATGGCAATACTCCTTGCCTATAACTTTCAACACCAGCTTTCAAGAGTTATAGGAAATTCCCTCCCGTAGGTGTACACTGACCGTTTGCGATTCTAAGCATTTCTACCGAACTATTCTATTCCACCAATAGTTTATTTTACAAATCTCAGTGTTGATAAAACGTGATTATAATTAAATCGGTACTCTCCAAAATTCATGAGACCACCAAGATTCCCCCATTATTATCATGGTACTATATAATCCAGTCCAATTTCGTACTTCCAACATGTAAAATCGATATCATGGGCCATCATAACTCAAAATCATACCAAGCTATTATCATCAGTTTATATGAAACAATCTCCTCAAAATATGAGTATCCTTATTGATTACCCATCATCCACACATCGATTGGTCTTTTAATTTACTTGATCCACCGAGAATAATTCGTAATCTTATCCCCGAGCATATTTCATGAAAGATTCTACAAATCCAAGATTTCATTAATTCATTACCTAGAGCTGTTTCCATCAACAATGACACCAAGTCGACTAAGCAAATCACTCCCAATCCACATTATTCATAGTCCCACACCAATGGTTATCACAAAACCCTATTTCCCAAAATCATCTACCACACCACCGAGTACGATTTTTAGTATTAACCACTTAATACATCGAGTATATTTGAGAATATCATTGATTAAGTCATCGAGTATTATTCTCCACATCTCCTATTGTAACCCTTCATATTGTTATTGCTAAGTCATCTACATTTTATCCACCAAGCATACGTAATATTATCATTTACTAAACCACCAAACATTCTGGATTATTCACAATTCTCCATAAAATGATTGTCACATAGTATGCTTGTTAAAATCCACCGAAATATAAGTCACCACATATTCTACTTAATCCACAAGTATGCCTCTCAATATCATTTATTTACTTTTCCCGACTATTATTCTTGACATCATACATCTTCCAATATCCTCCCAATCTATACAAATCATATTGCGAATCGCTATCACAATCCATCTTCACAATAATTCAACCATCAACATTCATAAATCAATTTCATAACTAATAATCCCCATCAACACTAATATTCAGCTATTCTTCATTTACATTCCATACTAGTGTTTCCATCCAAAAGGTCCTCCAAGCAGTCATTCCCCGAGTCAAAGATTAATTTTCCCAAAAACATTTATATTGGTGGATTACTATACTAGGGCGACAAAGGATCATGTATAACAATATCAAGGAGGGATGGACAACAGGTATAACTAACAACTAAACGTTAACATCATTCTTTAATATAAATAGCAATGCACTTTGTAAAACAGGGTAAAACATTTATAAAGCATAGGATAAACATGCGTCAAGGAGACTTGCCTTCAGTCTCGGGAAGGTCGTTGTACGAGGGAAATCCGGCGGCGGGCTCGGCGGTCGCGTCGGGGTCCTCGGCTACGCGCAAATCGAGGCAATACATAAATAAAATCCAAAAATTACAAAAGTTATACTGGCAGGTAGATCTTGATTTTAGATGAATTTAGAAATTTGAATGGAGTCAATCGGAGTTCGGATGCAAAAGTTATAAACGTTCGAAGTTGGAAAATGCTGGAAAATGAAGAAAAATGGGAAAAGTTACTGTAGCTACAGTAAAAAATCGCGAAAATTGGCTGGGAACAGAGCCACTGGAACTAGGGTTTGCTCAAGGGGAAGTTGCAAATCGAAGGGGTGGCGGAATGGAAGAAGGTAAGCCCCGGAAAGGTCTCGACGACGTGAATCCAATGGTGGGGTCGGATTTTGAAGAGGATTACCGGAGATGACGAATTTGGCAACGAACGGCGTTCCGGCTGAACCGACAAAAACACGAAATTCGCCTCCAAAACTTGAGGGATCCTAAAATTGATTGAAATGTTAGATTCTAGACTTCCTCACGGTCACAAGGAACCAATTGGAGTTGAGAAAGACCCACCGGAATGGATGCTAGGAGGATGAACTTGAAGAACACCGAAAAATGGCGACCCGGCGTTGGTTTTCTTGATCTAGCGGGCACAAGAATGGAAGAGGCCAAAGGAGGCTCATACCACCGGGACGGGGGTTCTTGTACGGAGAGAATGGAGGTGGTGGTGCGCTGTTTGGAGTAGAAACGGCCGAGATAATGACATTAAAGCACAATTCGGTTTTTGCTCAGTTGTTCAACTTCCGGCGAGCTTTGGGATTAAAGATGGTGGGGAATGGGAAGAGGACGCCGCTACGAATTCAACGGAACCGGCGCTTCGCATTTTGGAGTTACGTGGAGGGAGTTGTGAGTGTTTGAATGCAATCCTAGCCATTAGAGCATGTTGAGAAGCTCTCTGTTCTTTCCCATGGCTAGAGGTAGAAGATGTTACTGTTCATTGACACGTGGCAAGCTCCGGTTGGCTCTCCTTTACGCGAATAAACCACCCTAGAGAAAAATTAGGAAAAATGGTCTAAAAATTCCAAAAAAATTTCTAGCGCCATTTTAGAATATTTGGGACCCAATAAAATTGGTTCCACTGAATTTGGATGAAATTTGTGGAATTAAATATTCGGGCGCGGATTGCTGGCACTGAACAAAAGCCGTGCGAGATAAAATAGGAACGGAGGTCCAAAAATCCGGGGAATGATTCCTAAAATCATTTTGGAATATTTGGAACACAATTGAAGTGGTTTCGGCATTTTTGGAGCATTTTTGGACTCGGGTGAAATTTCGGGTACCAGCGGGAACTGGAAAATTCGATTTTTCGAACGGAAGGGAATTGAATCCCGATTTTGGAGGGGAATGGATGCCAGGTTAACATAAACACCAAGGAAAATCCGAACTTTTGAATTTAGTTTATTTAAATTAGGTTTTCTCCAGAAGGCCGAAAACTAGGGTGTTACACTACGAACGATTGCAAAATCATTTGTTGCGTTGTGGTTTAGTTGAAGGTGAAGAAGCAACATAGCTTTGGTTCATACGAGGACTTAATCAAGAAATTCAGGATGCTCTTATTGATGAAACATATAGTTTTCTTTTAGAATTGGCTGTATGTGCTTGTAGAGTTGAAAAAATGTTTGCTGAATCCGTGAAAGAATCATTAGCTTCATTTGAGGCGCCCAATGTTGCACCTTCTTTTATAGCTAACATTTTGCAGAGAAGTGAGCACCATCGAGAGAATGATGTAGAAGAGCATATGGAGAAAGAAACGATCAGTACTACCCCATGTGTAAGTGAAGAGATAATAGTTGAAGAAACGCCTACAACAGCTGATGAGAACTTACAAGGTAATGTAACAGGTATGGATTTTACACGTGGAGAAAGTAATTTTGAAGAGCTAAAACTATCCACAAATCATGCTATCGTAGAGCAACTATTAGTGGAACCAATTGTTGATTTTGCTTTGTTACAAGATGATTTGCTTGCTATTTCTTGTGATAAAGAAGAGTTGTGTGATAATACTTCACTTATAACCATGATACAACTGGACATTTCACTTTTGTTAACACACTAGACACTTATGCTGAAAATAAACATGTCATTTACATCACAAGCGAAAATGATGAGTTGAAATTGATGTCTCCTTTATATACATTAGGCTACATTGAATTTGATGTTCCGTGTGATCTGAATTATTTAGAGGAGAGACTTTTTGTACAATCTAATTTGTCATGGTTATCGCGAAATATTTTTTATGTTATTGGCAAAAATAGTGAGAAAGGAGAGTATAAAGCACATCGAGTTTACATTTGTTCAGATTTTAAACCTCCGTTTGCAATGCAACAATATCATCAATTTAATAATTGCCATATCACTAATCATGTCATACGAAGTACATTTGGTTCCATTCACAAGTCACATTTTAGTTTTTAAGAAAGAGAGGATATGGTTGATAGAAATTCTCGATCCATTGATTTGATTGCAAATGTGCATATTGCTTTGTTTCCTGTTATTACTAACATTTTGTAGGACAATATGGTGGAGTCGAGGACGACTCCACTTCAAGAAAGGGAGGATGATGAGACCATGCTCATCATGGACAGAACTAACAATGCATACATATGGTCATCACCAAGTGTTGCCGTAATGATATCAGCTGCATGGCTTCATCAGCCCCCACCTTGGCCAGGACCATTAAGTTGGCGACACTTCATGGCATCCTCTACTCCATCTACATGGCTTCATCGGCCCCCACCTTGGCCATCCTTCTACATCTTCGTCGGTTCAAGGACCATTGACTCGAGCTCGAGCCCGTCAACTCAATTATCAGATCTAAAGCCATACTTGGGAGAAGATGATGAACTTGAGTCGAGGACGATTCAAATGCAAGAATGGGAGGATGATGAGGACATCACTACCATGGATACGGCCATGCCTACAAACCCAATTGAAACCAACAATGTAATACAAGGGCCAATTACTCGAGCTCGCGCACGTCAATTCAATTGCCAGGTGAATGCGTTCCTCGGGTTGCATACAAATAATTTAATGAATGGAATGCTATTTAATCCTTGTGATGATTTTATTGTCCTTAGGAACCAAGGAGAAGGACTCCCAAAAGTTAAGCATGAAGCTAATTCTTCCGGTGCACAACTTCAACTCGGATTCGGCCTCTGGGACAGCACCAACTTAAAACGATCATAACTTTTGATTCACAAGGGTGTTTGGGGTCTATGAGTACATGTTTGAAAGGTTTTGTCGTTCTCTTTCCAACGGATCCGGCCTCATGTCTAAATTCCTCACGAGTCAATGGGAATCTGCAAAACAAGTTTGGTCATCTTTCCAAATCCGAGTCAAACTAGGAATAGGAGTCCTACTCGGCCGTGACTGCGCTTTGGATGCCCCTAGCATGGTTTTGGCCTCCTATTTCTCCTATATATAGCTTGGGAGACCCCCAAAATAACTGGTTTTTTTGTTATTTGATAGTTTATCCTTTTGCTACTATTTGAGTCTTTTAGACGTGCTCAACGGCCACCTAACAAGCTCCTTGTATCGGAACCCCAACTTTTCAGTACTTCATCTATATTTGCAATTTTAGATTGCTTTTGCCTTGATCTTGCTTGTTCTTCGATTGCTTGCAGGAATTGATCTTCGTGATCAGGTTGATCGTGCCCACGGCAAGGTCAATAACCATCTGGAGTTGGTTTAGCGATTGCTAAGTCGCATCGTCGTTGTACGTTGTATTCGGATCGTCAAAGTCGTCTTCACCCAAATCGAAGGTTATCATTCTCATCGAAAGATCGGGACACCCAATGTTACATCAGCAACTCTCGGCGAGATATCTGGCGCGCACGGAACGCCCCGGAGGATAGGAGGCTGATAGTGCTCCCTCCGTCCATCAGCACCCACCCCAGCTTCACATTTTGAATTGTGGGCGAAACCACAATCGAAAGGTGACCTAGCCGGCGGTGTTCTCGGGGTGATCGGCCTAACTAAAGGTGATCGGCACCTCCGACTATTTCAGTATATGACCCGCTCCCGTGCTCGGCACCGTGGCACAGACCTCCCACCTCAGACGTTTGAACGCCGTGTTGGTGGGGTAGGTGGCGGAGCCACCATGGATGTATGCCACGGTGTGGTTCGCCCACTGGAAGGCCAGCGGAGCGGGGTCTTCGTCTTCGTCGTCGTTGCGAGGGTGGAGCTCCTTGAGCCGTCGGTCCACCATGTTGATCAAGACCTGGCAATTTGCCAGGCCTTGATTGTTAGTATGGTGGATCGGGCAGAAGGGCCAGCCCTCTTTTTCCTTGCGGTCGTCGTCCCTCCATCCACGCTGGCTGCTCCGCTGGTCGCGGCTGTTGCGCCCTCGCGGATGGGTACCCCTTCGCTCACGCTCAGCGACCAAGACCCGCCTGGTCTCACCCACCTCGTGCCCCTTGTCTTCTTGCCTGCTGGACCAAAACCCCTCAATGTCCCAGCCTCGTCTCCACCGTGGCCACCTGCGAAACTAGACAACGGCCCCTGAGCTTCTGCTGCCCGGGTGCACTTATGCGCTAGGGAGAAAAGCTCAGAGGTAGTGGCCCTCCTGTCTAGAGCGCTCCCTGTTCGGGAGGCTGGAAACCTGGGCGCGGTCAGCACGCGCCGCAGACCAAGAGGTGCCAACGGTACCCGACCGGCGAGACCAGTGAGGTCCTGAAGCCACGGCGCCGCCAGAGCGTCTCCTGCAAGTCCCACCGGAGGGTGGTCCAGGAGGAGATGGACGATGTGTAGATTCTGGGCCGGAGTAGCCGCCTCTAGGTTCAGCCGCCGCCAAACCGGGCGCTCCGGCGGAGCCAGGGGGCGCCCCCGCTGTGACACCACAGAGTGTCGAAACCTTATATAATGTGACTGTTGAGGTCAAAAACATTATGAAATGTGAAATTAAGGTTAAAACCATAAGGTATGGAGGTTAATAGCATTTCCGGGCCGTTTCCGGGAGTTTGGGCCTTTCCAGGGATTTTGGGCCTAAGAGAAGCGGTCGTGGGTTTTGGTGGGATGGAGTTTGAGTCCAATTGGGAGTAGGAGTCCTGGTTGGGGGCCTCCCCCTGCCCTTTATTGCGCCCCCACCCCTACCCCTTGCGCCCCCAAGATGCCCTAGCCACCCCCCACACCTCTCCACCTCCTCCTTGTGGCGCCTCCACTTCCCCCATTGCTCCCCATTGCTCCACCACCTCTCCACCTCCCTTGCTGCCCCTAGGGGAGTTCTCCACCTCAACACCTCGAAGATCCATCCGTTGGAGTGCTCCGCGATGAGGAGATCCGACAGAATTGGAGCGAGGAAGGAGATCGCGCGAACCGGGAGGAGATCCGTTGGGTTTTCGGTCGTCGGGCGAAGGTATGGCCACGGGGATCCTTGGGGTTGGTCTAGGATCTGTTCTAAGGGGTATTATCATGTTTTTAGATCAATTGGTGGTGCTAGAATTGAGTAGATTAGATGGAATCTTGAGTTTGCCACGTTATCTGTTTCGGGCAGCATGAGCAGTCGACCTAGGGTTTGGATTTTCGTCAATTTAGAGTCGGAATTTGGTCGTACGGCTGTTGAAGAAGTTGTAGGTAATTTCAATACCTTTCAGTGGGTATAAAGAACGTCCAATTCCGCCCAGCCGTTTGAAAGTTATGATCGTTTTACCGAACGTATTAAAATCTATGACGTGATTGGAGCAGATCACGGTATTTTCTAGATTAAACAACTTTAGAGTCCGAATCAGTCTTTCTGTATACTTAGAAAAAGTTAGGAAATTTCCTAATCTACGCGAGGATGTACTCGTTTATTCGATTCGAAGTCTTAGAATCCGAGTTATGCCTTTTGGAAGGCTGTTGTCCCGACGGGACAGAACCTCTGTTTTTGGGTTTAGCGAGTAGTTTGCGATGTCGGGTTAGAAGAGGGTTTGCCTACTGTTTTGTGGACATGTTTGTGAGTGTGTGGTACCTATGTGCAGGTGGTGTGACCCCGGGAGTGCCTTCTAGTTCTCACCAATCCGACGCCCGTGGTTGAGGCAAGTGTATTGGAATGGGTAGCGGGTTGTAGTTGCTAGATTGGTTGAGATTGAATTTGAATACATGATATGTTCACATGCCATGCCTTAATGATTGCCAATGATATGATGAATATGTTTATTATGTTATGATGCCATGTGTTAGTGTACAAGTTATTTATGATGTTGGCATGTTTGCATACATGGCATGTTACATGGCCCGGGCGGTGAGAAAGTCATAACTAATCCGGGGAAGGTCGGTGAGAAAGTTATGACTATTCCGGAAAGCCAATGAGTAAGTCCTACATCGTGATTCCATTCACCGCGGTGAACGGAAGCGAGGAGTAGGCACCCTCCATCTTTGGGATGGAAGGGGGGAGAGGGTGCATACCGACGGGTGTGTACTCAACCATACCGGTACGAGTTTCCAAGGAGACATGAGCATCGCATCGCATTGCATACATAATGAGGATGATATTGATATGTGATCATGAATGAGATGATAGACATGATATGAGTGGTTGAAGCCATGTAATTGTTTTTGTGTACCATTGCAATATGCTTGCTGAGTGTTGAACTCACGCTTGTGCTTTCTTGTTGTTTTAGGTACCTTGAGATCGGCATGCGGGGAAGGGAAATAGTCACACTTGTACACGTAGCTTCACTCAATTGTCCCACAAGTCGTTCAATTGGGTTTTGACAATAAACTAGTGTGATGCTTAGTGCTTTATGGTTTAGCTTTGCATTATGAGAGTCTTTTTGTTCGTTTGGCTCATGGAGGCATTGAATGTTTGGAATTAGACTTATTTGGTCGTCATACCTTTAATTATTGCTATTTTAGATGTCTCTCATATTGCCTTATATTGCTATGCTATTGTGTTTCCTTCAATTCTTGTTAAAACAAAGGAGATGCTGCCGAAATTTCGGTTTTTAGCATTGTGCCTTTGCTGTAATTTACTTGTAATTATGGTATTTAGAGGTTGCTTAGTCTATGTTTGGTAGCATTCGGGCATATTAAATGCCGGGGTGTTACACCCGCCTCCCTGTGGGGGCGGCGTGAGATGACTCCCTGTCCGACGAGAGTGCTGGGATATGCCTTGTACGCTGCTAGCCTTCGCCACCTCCTGATGCTGAGAGTGCGAGCCCGCCATCACTAGACGAGCGGCTCCGTCTACCGGAAGACCGGGATCAACCAGAGAGATGTCCGGGCAAACCATCCGCTAGCCCCCTACCTGGTGCGCCCCTGTCGGCGTATTCGGTCGGCAGGCTATCTCTTCGAGGGAGATAGTTAGTTCGATAGGAGTGCTTTTGCGAGTGGAACTCCCGGAGGACCCTCTCGCCGAATCCCGGTGGTTGGAGATTGATGAGCACGCGCTCAGCGCCGGAGGGCGAGGGGGAGAAGAGGCACTCAACACGGGCGCGAAGGAGAATGAGCGGCACACCGATATACCCAGGTTCAGGCCCTCGATGCGGGTAATAGCCCTACGTCCTGCTAGGTCGTCATTTAATGTGTGTAGAAATGGTTACAAGGTGTCTTGCTATTGAGCTCGCCCGGAGCTTGGCTTGGGCACCTAGCCAGAAGAAGGTCCTCTAGAGTGTCCCAGAACCACCCAACTTCGACCTCCCCTCCCCATGCACCCAAGCTCCCTTATATAGACAGGGCTGGCTCGGGCAGGTGAGAGGGTAATGTCATGCTGATACACAGATCATTATTACACTTGTCTCTTCAGTCTTGTCTCCCTGTCTTATTCTGCGTGCGGCCGCCCATCCCTGTCCGAGGAAGGCGCGAGGCACTAGAGGGACATGTCGCCTTTGCAATAAATGGCCCTGAAACAGTGTGTCAGGGAGGAGGAGGCTTCAGGGTGAAGCCTCCGTCTTCACTCCTTGGTCGCTTGCCTTCTCGCCCGGCTGCCACGTGGGTTGTTGCCCGGCTGCTATGTAGGCCAGAGCTCGGTGAGAGGGGCCTGGTCGCCCACCTGGTCGCCGAGCCATCCGTCTTGGCCACGGCGGAGAGGGTACCCCCGGTGTAAAGTATGCCAACAAACATTGTATGTTGAGTTTTCTTATGTCAGAAGAACATGTGCACCAGTTCTTCCCACATGGCAACACAGCTACATAATTATCCCTGAATATTATATTACTCCAAACAAGGTGTGTAGGAATATTGCCCCACAATTGGATCTCCAAGTGCAAACTACTATGCATTCGTATTTATGTATTTTGTTTGCCACCCCATGGGAATGGTCAAGGAGAATTTAGCGCAAACAACTTCTGGGGCTATGTATCACAATATTACACCTTTTATACCTTGTTCCATCTATGATGTAACATTGGGTGTCCCGATCTTTCGATGAGAATGATGACCTTCGATTTGGGTGGAAACGACTTTGACGATTTGACTACAACGTACAACGACGATGCACCTTAGCAATCGCTAAACCAACTCCAGATGGTTATTGACCATGCTGTGGGCACGATCAACCTGATCACAAAGATCAATTCCTGTAAGCAATCGAAGAACAAGCAAGAACAAGGCAAAAGCAATGAAGTATTGAAAAGTTGGGGTTCCGATACAAGGAGCTTGTTAGGCGGCCGTTGAGCACGTCTAAAAGACTCAAATAGTAGCAAAAGGCTAAACTATCAAATAACCAAAACCCAAGTTATTTTGGGGATTCCCTAGCTATTTATAGGAGAAATAGGAGGCCAAAACCGTGCTAGGGGCGTCCAAAACACATCCATGGCCGAGTAGGACTCCTATTCCTAGTTTGACTCGGATTTGGAAAGAAGAACGAACTTGTTTTACAGATTCCCGTTGACTCACAAGGAATTTGGACATGAGGCCAGATCTGTTGGAAAGAGGACGACAAAACCTTTCAAATCAGTACTCATTGACCCCAAACACCCTTGTGGATCAAAAGTTATGGTCCTTTTAAGTTGGTGCTATCCCGGAGGCTGAATCCGAGTTGAACTTGTGCACCGGAAGAATTAGCTTCATGCTTGACGTTTGGGAGTCCTTCTCCTTGGTTCCGAAGGACAATAAAATCATCACAAGGATTAAATAGCATTCCATTCATTAAATTATTTGTATGCAACCCGAGGAACGCATTCGCCTAGCAATTGAATTGACGTGCGCGATCTCGTGTAATTGGCTCTTGTATTACATTGTTGGTTTCAATTAGGTTTGTAGGCATGGCCGTGTCCATAGTAGTGATGTCCTCATCATCCTCCCCTTCTTGCATTTGAGTCGTCCTCGACTCAAGTTCATCATCTTCTCCCAAGTATGGCTTTAGATCTGACAATTGAGTTGACGGGCTCGAGCTCGAGTCAATGGTCCTTGAACCGACGAAGATGTAGAAGGATGGCCAAGGTGGGGGCCGATGAAGCCACGCAGATGGAGTAGAGGATGCCGTAAAGTGTCGCCAACTTAATGGTCCTAGCCAAGGTGGGGGCTGATGAAGCCATGCAGTTGATATAATTGCGGCAACACTTGGTGATGACCATATGTATGCATTGTTAGTTCTGTTCATGATGAGCATGGTCTCATCAATCTGGAACCGAGCAACAAAAACAAAAATGGTCTAGGTAGCCAATCCATGATTAACAGCGTTGTCGATGTGAGTAACATTTCATGATTATATTCAAAATTTCAACCCAACTAACAAACTAAAGACAGAGAATAAATCAAACTACTACATCTTCAATCTACAATTCATAATACATGTGACATCTTTCCATGAGTTATTGGATGGGGACAAAAACATGCAGAATCTAATATTTGGTGAAATCATCTTCAAATATGAGGGATGAGAAAGTCAGATTGCTCACAACTTAATGCACAACCTACTCATCCTAATGTAAGTGGAACTCTGCTGGTTATCACTCATCATGTTACAATGCAACAATATTTGATTGGAATGACCATCCTAGCCATAGAACCCCCAACTTTAGCTAACAAAGCGAGTTCTAAAACTTGAACCTCCCGTTCTCGATTCCATCCAACATAACAACATTTCATCCTTCTTACAGACAAATAATAAAAAACATTGGGCTAGAATGTCGGGACCCGAATTTGCAAATCCGGACCCTCTGTGTATTCAGCACTAGTCCAGGATCACGCTAGTGCACACTGTCTAAACATCGGTAAATATCACAATCATACACAACGATAACAATAAGTACCTTAATTAAAATAACCAAACTGGTTGCTCGACCTTATGGTCAAGTTACAAGAGTACGCCACACAGGGCGAAGACTTATTAAAAAGAATAATTTGCAGCGGAATAAAAAGTATCAACGTGGCGCCATCCAGTATACCACAGGCAACTGACTAGGCTCGCTCCCTGGATAGACGATTCCTCCTGAAGTTCTTCCTCCAAAGCTGGCGTCGCTTCTTCTTCAACTGGTGTTGTATTGTTGCAAGGGGTGAGTACTTGGTACTCAGCAAGTCATGCACATAATGCAAACTAATATTCTACATGCATGGTTTAGTACAAGGAATGTTCCATGGTTCATTTGCAGTAAACAACAATTAACAAGTAGCATAAGTAGATTCGAAAGTAGTAAAAGTAAAGATAGTATCAATAACTTTTCCAGGAGTTAACTAAACACTTTCCCTTTCCTAATCCACATTTCCAACAACGTCATCAATAAATCCAACCAAACTTTTCAAGTCCAAATTGTTTTCATGAAAGTCTAACCCTTGACTGTAATCCCCAAGCAATGTCCAATGCCGTGGACACGGCTATTCGAATAGATTTTACACTCTGCAGAGGTTATGCACTTTTTCCACAAGATACAGTCAAACACCGCAAGGGTGAGTGATCGTAACAAAGCCTTTCGGAAACCGCTAACTGTACAAGCGAACCTCTCCGGTTTTTGCCATACACCATCCCTTCCCTTAACGGAGGCGAAGTATGGGACCGACATACCGTTGGACGGGTACCATGCCGTAGCCTTGGTACGCTCCCCTTTCAAGCTACACAAAAGGTGTAGTTGATACCCCAAGGTATTACATGCAAGTTATTAGTAACTTACTCAACTAGGACCGTCTCACTCCAGTCATGTGGTTGCATGATTGACTCAGTTCAAAGGCTTGCAAGGTTAAGTCCTTAGGGCGACCAGGGCAAGACTACTCGAAGAACCAAAACGACATCCCCGGTGCCACTCATGGCCCACCATATCATTCTTGCCACTTGCCCTGGTCTAAATCTATTTATCAAACCCAGTTGATTACCCTGCACCACGTGCCATCATCATCATCACAACACATGATACTTCTCCAAAACAGGTTCAATATCTCATTAAGTCAATATTAACATTTGATTGTCCAAAATCATGTCATGTGCACGTAGCAGGTCGAAGCAAGATACTACGATGGTCTAAGTACCCAATGTTGGCAATTTACTAATGTCCAACTAAATATTCCATAACTAGGGTGACAAGGGTTCATGGCACATAATTAAATAATCAAGGTGTCATACTGCAAATTGGCATTTATCTAATTCCCAGAAATAATTAAAACAATTTCTAATTAAATTAGCATGCAATAATTTAAATTAAATTAATTTTAAAAATGGGATCAATATGGTCAAAGCATAACTTGCCTTCAAAAAGTACTTGTTCTTGGTCTTGAGCTGGCTCCTGGGTCAAAACTTCACCTTCGTAGCCTTCGGACACTTCAACGTCTACTCGTAACGCGCGCAAATAGCAATAAATAAAGGCAAAAACTGTCCAAAAATTCAATTAAAGCTCATAAACAGAAAGAGCACATTTTTATAAATTTTTAGAAATTTGAATCGCCCAAATCGGAGTTAAAACGCAAAAGTTACACTCGTTTAAAGTTTGAAAAATCAATTAAATAAATATAAATAGAGAAAACTCATGTCCAAATATTTTATAAAATTCACCATTATGTAGAGCTCAATTTTATAAAAATTTAGAAATTAGAATCACCCAAATCGGAGTTAAAATTCAAAAGTTATAAGCGTTTGAAGTTTGAAAATTCAAATAAAAGAATAAACTGAATTAATTCATTTATTTTTCTATCGAAAAATCCGATTTATGACGTCAGCGTGGAAATTGAATTTCCATCGAATTATTTTCCTATTGAAAAATTGAATTATGACGTCAGCATTGCGTCATCCGGTCCATGGACTCGGTCCACGGTTCAGCTTTGGTCCTACGTGGACCCGGTCCACGGGTGCACGTGTCACTGACACTCGGGACCCACTCGGGTGACGCCAGCGCTGACGTCAGCACGGCTCGGCCGAGCAGACTGACACGCGGGCCCCACCATGACGTCACGGTGATGTCACCGCACGGTGGACTGAGCCGCTGACACGCGGGCCCCACGCTCACGTCACTTGTGACGTCAGCGACGACCGGGCGCACCCACGTGGACCGCGCCGATTCGGCTCCCGTGCACGTAGCACGATCTGGGCCGTTGGTTTGGAATCCAACGGTCCAGATCAGATCTAACCTCACGCGTTTGGAAATAACGCGGTCAATCTGGACCGTTCGATTTGAATCGGACGGCTGAGATCCGATCGGGTTTCACCGCATCGCTGGGGGCGACGTAGCATGACCCGACGTGCGACGCGTGGCTCAATCTACACCGTTCGATCTCGATCGAACGGCTGAGGTTACATCTAACGCTACAACGTGAGTGAACCCTAACCGTACGATCTAGATCTAATGGTTACGATTTAGATCTAGCATGGTGCATCTCAAGCTACGTGGCTCAATCTAGAGCGTTGGATCTAGATCCAACGGCTGATATTAGATCCAAGAATTAAAACGTGGAACTTACCCACAGGTGACGTGGACTAATCCTGGCCGTGCGATAAAGATCCAACGGCGGAGAAGCTTCGCGGGTTCGGCGATGGCCACGGCGGAGCTGGGTTGCCAGAGGCGAAGACGATGACGAGCCCGACGGCGTTTTGGTGCAGTTCCGGCGAGGTGAGTGATACCCTCCGATGCGTCTCATCACGACGGTTCTGGATCTGGGCTTGAGCACGACGAAGGAAGGCGGAGACGACGGCAAATGGCGAAAAACCGCGGCGAGGCAGAGATCCAACTACGGCGAGCTCTCGCGGGCGAACGGTGGTGGCTTGAGCTTGGAGACTTAGGGCTACGGCTGTGCACAGAAGAGGAGACCACGACACGGGTGGCGGCGCATTAAATAGTGGCCTCGGCGTCCGTGAAATCCGTGAAAACCGAGGCCCACTCGGCTGTGGCGGTGGAATCCGACGGGGATTCGGATTGGGCGACGTGGCGCATCGCTGGCCGTTGGATCTCGATCAAACGGTCACGCGCGTTAGGGTTCGGTCCGGCTCGAGTCGGGCTTGAGTCCGATTCGAGTCTGACTCGGGTCCGACCCGGTCGGATGAACAGTAAAACCCGCTCGGGTATTTTTCCAACGATTTAATATCTAAACAATTTCTAGAAATTCAATTAATTCAAGAAAAATAGCAAAATAATCAGAAAAATTCTAAAAAAATTCTGGAAAATACTTTGGGACATTTTGGACTCAAATAAAATATTTCCAACAAAATTTTATTTAAAACTTTTAATTATTTAATTATCTCAAAAAGAAATAAATTCAAATTAAATCTAAATAAATCCAAGGAAATTCCAAAAATTCCCAAAAGTGTAAAATTTCAATTAAATTCATGAGAAGCAAAAATTGGGGTGTTACATACAATATTATAAACCTTCTAGGCATTACAACAAACACTTGGCATGCACCAATAAGAGTTCATCCAAGACCTAGGAACCCTAGCATCCAAAGCAATCCAATTGAGCTCCCTAAATCAGAGAAGCACCCAAACACAAACCCTAGAACCTCACCTCACTTACCACATGCCCGAGGAGGGCGAGGGGGCAACTGCGCCGGTGGAAGGGGAGGGATACTGGGATGCGTTGGCCTGGAGGGGAAGCAGGCGAGGGCAGCTGGCTCGGGTGAAGAAGCGGGCAGTGCGGCGTCAGCCCAGGCCGGGAGGAGGAGGACGTGGCGCGCCGGCACCATCTCGGGCCGGGAGCAGATGGGCGCGGCGCCGGTCGGCTGAAGGGGAAGGAGGCGGCGTCAGGTTGGGGCAAGGAATAGCGGGCGTCGAGTTGGGCTGGAGATCCAACCGAATGAGAGGGAGGGAGTGGAGAGAGAAAAGATTAGAGTGGTGGGGGGAAACTTTATAAGAAAATGTGTCTTCACTCCTCCTACTCTTTGAACCCCACCATACACAAGCAAGGCCACCAAATACCCGGACCATGAAGCCCTAAACCAGGACACCCACTCGCGATATTACAAACCAGCAACACCAAAGTAGTCGTCCTCTTTTTATCTGTACTGTGCCTGAAATTGTTGATGTTCGATTTGTACCAAGTGCTGAAGTGTTCGCTTTGCACGTTTATGCATTTTTTATATATATAGAAATCTTATATAAGGAACTTTCTTGGCAAGCTTGTTATGAAATTCAAAGATGATATAGCATGCTAGCATGCACGTTTTCCTTGTATGCTAATTTTTTATATATATGGGGTTGAAACTTATAGCAGTTTTGTTGTTTGGGGAAGCAAATTGTGTTCTCTTCTTACTTAAACTTACTTAGTAAAGTTCATTCTGTTTGTTGTGTCAATGGAACATTCTTTTTGATTGAATGCACTTCATTGATAAAGTCTAGCGAGGAGCAATTTGGCAAAGAACCCAGCAAGTTCTATTCTGGTGCTGAACAAATGCCATGATCTTTCGTCCTTGTAGTATTGGCACATTCCTCGGATGTCATTAAAACTTGCCTCTTTAATTTAGTTTATGTGGGTCCAGGTCACCACTTGACTGATTTGATTCTTGATGATATTGTTATAAATATTCTCCTGACTAGATTGATTTTTGCGTGGAATGCTGATGGATATAGGTTAAATCTCCATAAGTGTTAGCTTGTGTTCTTAAGTTTCGTTAGAGCTCAAGAAGTCAAGATTTGGCCCAACCGTTTAGAGGTTATGGTAGTTTTCGTGAAATCTGTCCTAAGTGAGCCGAGTGGTCGTTACTCTCTGTTTATCTTCGATCTAGGAACGGCGGGTTCTTTGGTTGAGTGAATGGTTGTATGATACATGTAGTTCATCTCCTTGCGGTCATTTTAAGCACAAGAACATGAAAATCCGTTAAGCCAATGTTAATTTTCTAGTGGAATGGCTTCGGGGGAGGCTTCAACTTCCTACCATCCCACTCCACGCGGTTGAAGGCAAGTGCATGTAGAATAGTAGGATGATTGGGTGGCTTTTAATGCTAAACTTAATACCCTGTTTTCTTTCTTACTGTTATTGATTGATCATACTTGCTCATATGACGAATATGAAATACTTATGAGATGAAAGTATTGATGAACGGTTAAATGAAAGTGTAAGGTATAGAATGAGGAACAATGCATCATTCTCATTCATATCCAAAATATTGCATGGGCCAGGTCGGTGAGAAAGTCATAACTAATCCGGTGAGGTCGGTGAGAAAGTTATGAGTAATCCGGAGCACCACAGAGTAAGTCCTACCTCGTAGTCCCATCCATCAAGGTGGATGGGAGCGAGACAGTAAGAGTAGGCACCTCCACGGGTTGGAGGTAGGGGCGAACATCGATGGGTGTTCCCTCAGCCATACCGGTATGAGCAATGAAAAGTGCATATTGAGCATGAAAACATCAATGCATTGTATAACATTGTAAAGACAAGTGTCGATCAATGTGTTGATTGTGACGAAATGCGTGCATATGCTCTGAGTTGTGCATTATTGAGTATGCCTGTTGCATCGCATGATATTACTAATGATGAATGGTAACTGATTATCCTTGAGTCGATGGCAATATACAGGTTAAGAATGGATCGAGTCGTGGACTCATCTGAGGTTATCTAATGAGGTATGTAAAATAAATGAAGTTTAGACCCAGTCCTTGAGTCAATGGCAATATACAGGTTAAGAATGGATCGAGTCGTGGACTCATCCGAGGTTATCTAATGAGGTATGTGAAATAAATGAAGTTTAGACCCAGTCAAAAGTGACTTATAAAGTGGATGCGATGATTGATGGTGGTATTATTGTTCTATGTACTTGTTGAGTTCAGTTAGGAAGGAGGTTGTTCTGATATTATTCTCGAAGGTTAAATGATTATCCTTCTACCTTTTGATACACTTTGCTGAGTTTTAAACTCACACTTGTTGTTTAATGTTTGTAGGTACATTGAAGCCAGCATGCATGGATGGGAGTAGTAGCACGATCACGACTTATCACCACAGATTCATGTCAAACTATCGCTCCTAATCTTAATGAGCTTGTAACATGACTATGTTTATCACCACAGCTCATTAAGATTAGGAGTTCATTAAGAAACATGATCATAAACATAGTCATGTTACAAGCTCATTAAGATTAGGAGCTCATTAAGAAGGATGTTAGTGTTATGCCCTTGAGGCAATCATATGGATGATTGTAACATGACTATGTTTATGAATAATAATATGATTATTGGTCCAATGAATGTATATCATTGTTTTGATCAACAAGTGTGTGACTTGTTTATGAAGCTCTTTACCTATTGATATAATTCGATAAATATCTCTGATCGGATATCATCGTATAGGACAACGATGAAAAGATCAGCACATGTATTGTTCGATGATCATGTTTCATAGATCATGGGATATGGAGATATCATCAATACATTGTGGACGCATGTTGAAGAACATGTGTTAGATAGACCCACAATGGGACAAAGGCGAATGTTACATTCTTATGTGTCATCAGTGTATCTCATACATAGTAGATGTATGATCCTTAGACCTGAGATTGTCATATTCCCTACATGTGTAATAGTTTACCTTGGGGTTACCAAACACTATTTCCTAACCGGATAGTTATAAAGGTAGCTTTCATGTTTACTATGAAACATGCAGAGGGAAGTGAGCAGTCAAGATGGAATTTGCCACTCCAATGTAACAGAGATATATGTCTAGGCCACTCGTGTGATATGATTAAGGAAGTGCATGGCCATGCCATGATTGAGAAGTCTATCACAACTTATTAATATATCACGGATACGAGAGATGGATTGAACTGTCAAAGGATGACATGCTTCTCGCCTTGTGTTCGATCTTCATATAGTTTGGCAAAGGGATTATTATATCAGTACTTTAATCATATGCGTTTGGGAGTTGGCATGCTCTGCAAGGAGCCGCTACCGACTATTGGATTAGAAAAAGGGTATTAAGAATCCATGTCCAAATGCGCATGAACCTACAGGGTCACACACTTAACGGGCTGGGACGCATTAATTCAGATTGGATCCGTAATTAATGGATCTCGTGGGCTTAGCGCGTAGATGGGCCCTGACTACCTAGAGTTTCACCTCGTGGCTATATAAGGAGGGGAGGAGGCTAGACGCAGGACACACTTTCGTGCGGTTTAGAGGTGTTTCGCCAGAAACCCTAGCCACCTCCTCTCGTTGCCCCTGCCAAGCGACCCGGTGCTTGCACACCGACGCACGACGTTCCATCCCCGGACGTGTGGACTGCTGTGGTGACGCTGCTGCTACTACGGCGTGGCAAGGACGATCCGCGGCGAGGACGATCCACGCCGAGAACGATCCACTAGAACGACGTGCGAAGGATTCCGCAACTGCGCATCTAGTGGTAATAGATCTATGATCCCCTTCTTGCGAGTAGCTTTTCTGGTTTGCGGTAGAAATTTTAATTTGTGCTAGTGTAGCATACCGCGTTCCCCAACAGTGGTATCAGAGCCATCTCGTGTAGATTCGTGATCTAGATGTTGCACATATGGTATGTGAGGATAGTAGATTGGATCTATTAAATGTTAAACCTATTCATGTGATGAATTGGTGGAGGCAGCCGTCGATGAGATCGATCGGTTTAGGGTTTGAGGAAAGTGCAAACCGAATCAATCTTGATTTGGGTGAGTTCGTTCATGGTACGACGTTGCCCTTACCGGTCGGGTTACCGCCATCAGGGTTCACGAATCGCAACCATATGGGACCAAGCCAATCAGATTGAATCGGATTGGGTCAATCTGATTGATCCGTGGAGATTTTGAGGGCATTTTCTTTTAACAGAACACAATCCTCCGAAAAAAATTTCCAAGGGATCGCCTGTAACACGCCGGCATTTAATATGCCCGAATGCTACCAAACATAGACTAAGCAACCTCTAAATACCACAAATACAAGTAAATTACAGCAAAGGCACGAATGCTAAAAATCGAAATTTCGGCAGCATCTCCTTTGTTTTAACATGAGTTGAAGGAACAACAATAGCATAGCAATATATGGCAATATAAGAGGCATCTAAAATAGCAATAACTAAATGCATGACAACAATATAAGTCTAATTCCAAGCATTCAATGTCTCCATGAGCCAAACGAACAATAAGACTCTCATATCGCAAAACCAAACCATAAATCAATAAGCATCACACTTAATTTATTATCAAGACCCAATTGAATGACTGTGGGAACAAATGAGTAAAGCTACGTGTAGAAGTGTGACTATTTCCCTTCCCCGCATGCCGGTCTCATGGTACCTAAAACAACAAGAAAGCACAAGCGTGAGTTCAATACTCAGCAAGTATATTGCAACGGTACAAAAGAACAATTACATGGCTACAACAACTCACATCATGTCTATCATCTTATTCATGATCACATATCATTATCATCATCATCATGTATGCAATGCGATGCGATGCACATGTCTCCTGGAAACTCATACCGGTATGGTTGAGTACACACTCGTCGGTGTGCACCCTCTCCCCCTTCCATCCCGAAGATGGAGGGTGCCTACTCCTCGCTTCCATTCACCGCGGTGGATGGAATCACGATGTAGGACTTACTCAATGGCGCCCCGGACTAGTCATAACTTTCTCACCGACCTTACCGGACTAGTTATGACTTTCTCACCGACCCGGCCATGTGTCATGCCATGTATGCAAACATGCCAACATCATAGATAACTTGTACATTAACACATGGCATCACAACATAATAAACCATATTCATCATATCAATGGCAAACATTAAAGCATGGCATGTGAACATATCATATATTCAATTTCAACTCAACAAAACTAGCAATCTACAAACCGCTACCCATTACAATACACTTGCCTCAACCACGGGCGACGGATTGGCGAGAAGTAGAGGGCACCCCCGGGATCACACTACCTGCACATAGGCACCACACACTCAAAATTATGCCCACAAAACAATACGCAAACACTCTTCTACCCCGACTTCGCAAACTACTCGCACAACCCAAAAACAGAGGTTCTGTCCCGTCGGGACAGCAGACTTGCAACGAGCATAACTCAGGTTCTAAGACTCCAAATCGATTAAACGAGTACTTCCTTGCGTAGCTTAGGAAATTTCCTAACTCCTTCTAAGTATATGAAAATACTGATTCGGACTCTAAAGTGGTTTAATCTACAGAATACTGTGATCTGTTCCAATCTCGTCACAGTTTTGAACACGCTCGGTACAACAAGCATAACTTTCAAACGGCTGATCGGAATTAAGCATAATTTACGTCCAATTAAAGGTATTTCAATTACCTACAACTTCTTCAACAGGTGGATGACCAAATTTTGACTCTAAATTGGCGAAAACCCAAACCCTAGGTCGACTGCTCATGCTGCCCGAAACAGAGAACGTGGCAAACTCTAGATTTCATCTAATCTACCCAATTATAGCACCACCAATTGATCTAAAAACATCAAAATACCCTCTAGCACAGCCCCTAGACCAACCCCAAGGATTCCCCATGCCATACCTTCACCTGACGAACGATGAACGCTGAAATCCTTCCTCCCGGGCTCCCCGATCGTCCTCCACGCGCCGGAACCGCCGGATCTCCTCGTTGCGGGGCCTTCCGATGGAGAGATCAACGGGATGGCGAGGTGGGGATCTCCTCTAGGGCAGCAAGGGGGGGTGGAGAGGGGAGGGGAGAGGTGGTGGCGCCATGGGGGAAGATGGAGAGGAAGGGGAAGGGTGGAGGCGCATGGGTGGGGCTAGGGGGTGGCGGCTAGGGTTGGGAAAGGGAGTGGGGGGCGCACCAAGGGGTGGGTGCTAGATTTGGCTGCCCAAAAGTTCCCCCCTTGGGCCCAAACCCTTCCACCGGAGGCCCAACTCAACCCCAAGGCCCAAAGTCCCCCGGAGAGGCCCAAACACCCGAAAACGGCCCAAAAACACGCTATAAACAGCATAACGTAAAGTTTTAACCTCCATTTTCATATTTTATAAAGTTTTGACCTTCCGTAGTGTCACATCGCCGCCAGGGGCGCTGCCCCTTGCACCCCCGCCTTGGGCGCTGCCCCTTGGAACCCCGCCAGGGGCGTTGCCCTTTGGAACCCCGCTGCCGTAGAATCTATTTTGTTTAACTCGTGTTTGCAGGTTGTGTGAAATAGTATGGCCTATGTGTATGTGATGCATGTAATATTTACATGGCCTGCGTGCCGTGTCAAGCCATAAGGCTATTTCAATCTAAAGTGTATAACGACCTGCGTGTCGACTTGTGATGTTTCAAACACTCATGTAAAATTCATTATCAAAGTTGTAAGGAGTTGCATCTACGATTATGAGGTTGGTGGCATCAAGCATGGTGGCTACGTGAACAATCAAGATAATGGCTAGGTGAACAATCAAGCATGATGATGGAGATCCTAATGCTAAGGGCCATACTATTTCACATCTTAATTTGATTATATGTAGATGTGTGTTTAATCCTTACTATTTTCTTTATGCTCATTGCATGTGATGCCATGTTCATAGTAGATATTGTTCATCACTATAGTTAAAATATTAAATCACACTTGTCCATCCAATTGTTGCACCTATCAATAATTTAGATCATTATTGATATGACTGCCAAAGTAGTATATCAATGACTAGGCTATCAAAACGGTTTTGGGCTTAAGGACATAAGTGGTTGGAATATGATTTCAGTAATGAAGGAATGGATACAGGACGATTGGTGTCTAGGAAAACACACATGAGGCTAGGTTTCTTAATTGGCACCCGGAAACGGGAAGTGCTCCCTCCCTCATGTGAGCCCTAGGGGCGAGTTGACCTGGCCATGACTCAAGTTGACGGAGGCATTCATTACTTGTTTTCATGCTCAACCAACAAGAGTTACATAAGATGTAATTAGCAAAGATGTTGCTTACCTATGTCACTAGATTTCTAGCAGTGATACCAAAGCTCACTAGTGTTTGATGAATATGGATCTTGAATACTCACCATGTGTCCATAAAGGGGGCACATGATAGGAGTTTCTTTTGTTAAAATGTTTAATAAAAGTATTACAGAAACATAGTGCTTTGAAACTTTGCATGTTTTTGTTGTAGTTCAATGGCACCTCCTGCTGCACCTAGTTTTGCTTTGAGATCGGTTTTGAAAAGAGAAAAACTAAATGGAACAAATTTTGTGGATTGGTATCGCAACTTGAGAATTGTTCTCAAACATGAAAAGAAAGAATATGTTCTAGAGAGTCCGATTCCTGATGAACCAGCCGAAAATGCTCATCGAAATTTGAAGGCTGACTATGAAAAACATGTTAATGCCTCTGTAGAGGTCAGCTGTCTCATGCTTGTCACCATGGACTCTGAGCTGCAAAAGCAATATGAGGACCAGGATGCTTACAATATGATTGTGGGCTTGAAGGGCATGTTTGGGAATCAAGCAAGGGCTGAGAGGTATGGTATCTCAAAGCTTCTGTTTGCTTGTAAGCTGGCTGAAGGCAATCCAGTCAGCCCACATGTAATCAAGATGATTGGCTACATTGGGAGATTGGAAAAACTTGAGTTTCCCCTTAGCATTGGTCTAGCTACATACGTAATTCTCCAGTCTCTGCCTCAGAGCTTTGAGCCATTCATTATGAATTTTCATATGAATAGCATGGAGAAGAGCCTGACCGAGCTACATGGGATGCTCAAGGCTGCCGAGGAAAGCATTAAAAAGAAGCCCAATCATGTGATGATGGTTCAGAAGACAACTGCCTTCAAAAAGAAGAAAGCCAAGGCTTGGGGAAAGGGAAAGGGCAAGAGCAAGGCTCAAGATGAGATCACGAGCCTCAAAACTAAGCTTCAGAAGCTCAAAGTCGGCCCTCAACCCTCAACCCAGTGCTTCTATTGCAAGAAGTCAGGACATTGGAAACGGAATCATGAGAAGTACCTGGCGTATAAAAGGAATGGGAGTGTGACTTCCACTTGAGTATTAATGTTATAGAAATTAATCTTGCTACTTCTTATTCCAGCTCTTGGGTATATGATACCGGATCGGTTGCTCACATTTGCAATTCGATGCAGGGGCTGACAAAGAGTAGAGACTTGGCAAAGGGAGAAGTGGATATTCGCGTGGGCAATAAAGCAAGAGTTGCTGGTCTTGCCGTTGGCACCTACCCATTGCATTTGCCTTCAGGATTAGTTTTAGAACTTAATAATTGTTATTTTGTTCCATCTATGAGTAGAAACATTATGTCATTTTCCTGTTTGGAACATGAAGGTTATGAATTCAGAATAAAGAACTTTGTTTGTTCAATATTTTTGAATGATATGTATTATGGTCGTTGTCCCATGGTGGATGGGTTATACGTCATTGAACTCAAAGAAAAACATGTCTATAACATTAATGTTAAAAGGCCTCGACGAAATGATTTGAACCCTACCTTTTTATGGCATTGTCGCTTGGGTCATATAAATGAGAAGCGCATGAAGAAGCTCCATGGTGATGGACTTCTCACCTCATTTGATTTTGAATCATTTGAAACATGTGAGTCTTGTTTACTTGGCAAGATGACAAAAACCTCTTTCACAGGTTTTAGTGAGAGGGCGAGTGAATTGTTGGCCCTAGTACATACAGATGTATGTGGACCAATGAGCTCGATTGCTAGAGGTGGGTTTCAGTACTTTGTAACTTTTACTGATGACTTTAGTAGATATGGATATATCTATTTAATGAGGCATAAGTCTGAAACCTTTGAAAGGTTCAAAGAGTTTTGAGCGAAGTACAAAATCAACTTGGCAAATCAATAAAACACTTACGATCAGATCGTGGTGGCGAATACTTGAGCCAAGAGTTTGGTGATCATCTAAAGCAATGTGGAATCGTTCCACAACTTACTCCGCCAGGAACGCCTCAATGGAATGGCGTATCCGAACGATGGAATCGAACTTTATTGGATATGGTTCGGTCAATGATGAGACAAACAGATCTGCCATTCCTTCTGGGGGTTCGCTCTAGAGACAGCTGTGTTCACATTAAATAGGGTCCCATCAAAATCCATTGAGAAGACACCATATGAGATATGGACCGGGAGAAGTCCCATATTGTCATTTCTCAAGATATGGGGATGCGAGGCTTATGTAAAATGTTTGCAATCAGATAAACTTGCACCTAAATCAGAAAAATGCTTCTTTGTGGGGGTATCCTAAAGAAACAAAAGGATATTACTTTTATAAACGAAACGAGAACAAAGTTTTTGTTGCTCGAAATGGTGTCTTTTTGGAGAAAGAGTTTCTTTCCAAAGAAATCAGTGGGAGTGATGTGCATCTCGATGAAATTCGAGAATCGCATGAATATGTTCAAGCTACCACTGAACCTTCACAAGATGTACAAAGTGTTGTACAACCTGTGGAAGAGACACCAGCCCTACGTAGGTCGGGGAGGCCGCATCATGAACCCATAAGATATGGACATGACATATTATTATTGGACAAAGATGAGCCCACGACTTACAAAGAAGCGATGATGGACCCAAACTCCGAAAAATGGCTTGGAGCCATGAGATCCGAAATTCAATCCATGCATGACAATCAAGTTTGGAACTTGGTCAATCCTCCTGATGGTGTAAAAACCATAGAATGCAAATGGATTTTCAAGAAGAAGACAGACGTAGATGGAAATGTTCAGATCTATAAGGCACGGTTGGTGGCAAAGGGTTTCAAACAAGTTCAAGGAATTGACTATGATGAAACTTTTTCACCGGTAGCCATGCTCAAGTCTGTCCGGATCATTTTAGCAATTGCTGCATATTTCGATTATGAAATATGGCAGATGGACGTCAAGACAGCTTCCCTTAATGGGAATCTATCTGAGGATGTATACATGATACAACCTGAGGGTTGTGTTGATCCTAAAAATGCAAAAAAGATATGCAAGCTTCAGAGATCCATTTATGGGTTAAAGCAAGCATCTCGAAGTTGGAACATTCATTTTGATGAAGTGGTCAAAGGATTTGGCTTTATCAAAAATGAAGAAGAGCCTTGTGTTTACAAGAAGGCTAGTGGGAGCGCACTTGTGTTTCTGATCTTGTATGTGGATGACATATTATTGATCGGGAATGATATTCCTATGCTTGAAGATGTTAAGACTTCGTTGAAAAGGAGTTTCTCAATGAAGGACTTGGGAGAAGCATGTTATATCTTGGGCATAAAGATCTATAGAGATAGATCAAAAAGGTTGATTGGATTAAGCCAGGAAACGTACGTTGACAAAGTATTGAAAAGGTTCAATATGCATGAATCTAAGAGAGATTTCATGCCAATGTCACATGGCATCAGTCTAAGCAAGAATCAGTGTCCTTCGACAACTGATGAGCGAGACAGGATGAGCAAGATTCCATATGCTTCGGCTATTGGATCTATCATGTATGCCATGATCTGTATGCGCCCAGATGTCTCATATGCTCTAAGTGTCACAAGTAGATACCAAGCGGATCCTGGTGATGGTCATTGGATAGCCGTGAAAAATATCCTAAAGTACTTGAGAAGAACTAAGGGTATGTTCCTAGTCTTTGGAGGTGAGGAAGAACTGGTTGTAAAAGGTTACACCGATGCAAGCTTCCAAACTGACAAAGATGATTTTCGATCACAATCCGGTTTTGTGTTTACACTAAATGGAGCAGCAGTAAGCTGGAAGAGTTCCAAGCAAAGCACGGTGATGAGGACATCACTCCTATGCATACGACCGAGCCCCCTCCAGTTGTGATGCAAGGACCCATCACAAGAGCACGAGCACGACAATTGAATCAACAGGTGAGCTCCTTCCTAAGTGCCCGTGCAGATACTTGTGAGGATGGTAGGCTACCTAATGATATTATTGATTATATTGTACTTAGGAACTTTGGAGAGGACCATGAAGGCCTTGGAAACCAGCAAGGACCAAGAGGGAGGCAAGGAGGGTGTCCAAGTCAAGTTGGAGGTTCAATTCATCTCGGAGTCGACCACCTCGGCCACCAGGAGCAGCGTTCACTAAAATCGTCGCCCAGGCCACAAACGGGCTCCGATTTTGATGATCCACATATGCATGGAAAGCTAAGGAGATAAGCTTTACAATGGCACTGGTTTCAGGTCATTTGGACTTCGGAGTCGACGGGAATCAACGTTTCAAGCTGGCGGACAGAATCTGTCCCAGGGTGCTGCGTCACCAATTTGGGCCGTTGGCCCATGTATCGTGTTGGAGTCCATCACGGACACGTCTAGGAGTTTCTAGGGCGTCCCATAGCCTTTATATCCAGTAGCCGCGCTAGGTTTGCTTTGCCTGCTTAGATTAATTCTGTCTTTGAACAAGATTGCCGTTCATCGGTTTGTGAGACCCCAACTCGTGAGATTCATTCTCAATTTTCAAATTCGCTGCATCTTTCTTGTTCTTGCTTGTGTTCTCGATTCATTGGCAGGGATTAGCCTTCGTGGCGAGGTCAGCGGGCAGCTTAATCGTTGATAACCGAGGAAGGGCGTGTGGTGCTGCGATTGCAGGGGTTTTTGATCGTGTCGATCAAGAAGCCGGATCGTGAGTGTCTCGCTCCGCCTAATCGACTTATCCCACTCCACCTGACGGAAGTTCGGGCATCCCTTTACACCCCATCAAGTGGTATCGAGCCAGGTTTACCGTCCAGTTCGCCTTCTCCCGTAGTTTGATTTAGTTTTGCGTTAGTCCTATAGTCCACTAAAAGCCAAAAAAAAATTGCAGTTCATAGTCTACCATACCTAGAACCACGTCTAGCCTTTGCACAATTTCGGTTTCAGAGTCCGTAGTAATTGAGTTTGTGTCCAGAATCAGTCGTGTTGCTGGTTTAGATATCCTAAATTTAGTCGTGTCTCACCTCCGCTGCATTCCATATCCTACAACCGATCCAATCGTATTTGAGTCCTTGTTGGAATCGGTTTGTTTTGTGGTTCTCTCGGTCTGAGTCCTAGTTGTGTTAGGGCTTCTCCTTCATAGACCCTAATCCCCCACCTCCCCGTTAGCCATATCGCCACCCTCATCACAGACCTGCCACGCATCATCGCTGTTATCCACTCCATACGCTCTTGAGTTTGGAGAGGTGCTTCTCAGAAACCCGATTGAGTCCTTCCGTAAAACGGCCATAACTTTTGCATACGGACTCGGAATTAGGCGATTTTTTTTTTTCACGGACATCAGAAGAAAATTTTACATCGATTCTCCCCGACTTTGTCAGGTTTTGCCGAAATTATTTTTGCGAAATTCCTCGGGAAGATTGGAGTTCTCGGCCGCAAGTTTGAGCACGCTTTTAAAAACACTTCTTATTTCATATCGGTTTCATCTTACATCTGTTCAAGCTGAAAATTTGTGTACTATCTACCTTTGTGCTCCTGAGCCTAGGAAAAATATCAGAAAAATCAAAGAAAAATAAAAAAAAAAATTGGTGAAAGAGGCATAGAGCCTAAAAAAAAAAAAAAAAAAAAAGGAAGGAGCCAAGGTAGGTGTTTCTACCGTGCACGATAGAAGTGAAGTGTTTGATGCGGCTCGATGTCTGTTCATATACTCTGACGCCTTGTTGCTTGTCTCTACTTATTCCTTATTTTACGCGACTAGACTAAGGCCACATTTAGACCGACAACTAGGCAAGTACTTTGGACATTTATTCAGCATTACTATCTGTTAATGCATTGTGTGCCACCCATCCATATAACCTTCCCTCGACTCACATATAAATCCTTGATCAAGATGGGTTATTGACCCTTGCAATCGCTTCATCACACTCTCACGGTGTCGAGCCAAAACCAGGTTGCACCGCCCTCATTGTGTTGGTAAGAACCGGTAAGAACTGGTAAGATTGCTTGAGAGCGTGAGATCCCACCTAGTAGTTCATAGGGCCTATAACACTTGTGCTTGTGTGTATCCTCTGTCTTTTCTGCGCTAACCATGACAGTGGCAAGAAGGGCGGAACGAGGATGGCGATGTTACCGAAGAAGACTGTGGTCCTTCATTCGAATTGTCGACCATGATGGGCGAGATAAAAATGATGTTCAGGAGCATGCCATGACGACGAACAAGACCCTTGAGAGCATCGATCGACGAGTTTCCACCCTCACCGAGAGGATGGATGTCGTCGAAAACGCTCTCCAGCGACCGTGAAGGAGGTGCAACCGTCAGCAAAGTGGCGCCAACCACGACAACAAGCGACAACCTGATGAGGATGGTGATTTTGAGGAAGATGAAGATGGCAGCAAAGTGCGCTAGGGGCGTGTTGCTCAACGGGGCCTGGCGATCTGCGTCTTCGCCCAACCGTCACGGTATGGGGAGGTAATAACCAGAACCCAATGATGATCCTTTCGCTAAGGTAAAATTCACCATCCCTTCCTTTTAGGAGCTTATGATGCTAATGCTTACTTAGATTGGGGAGATGACGGTTGGCGAGAAATTTAACTCCCATCTAGTTCTGAGATTCATAGGTTAGACAAGCCACTAGTGAATTTAAAGATTTTGCTATAATCTGGTGGAATGAACTAGTAAATGCCCGCCAACTTTGATTCTTGGCGAGATTAAAAGATGCTATGCGTAATAGATTTGTCCCTCCTTCCTACCAACGTGATATGCAAGAGATTGCAACGATTAGATCAAGGTAGTATGGTATGCAGGAATATTACCAAGAGCTTCAAAAGGGTATGTTACGTTGTGGGGTAGTAGAGGAACCCGAGGATAAAATTGCTCGTTTTTATGGTGGGTTCGTCCGAAATTCAGGATATTGTTGATTATAAAGAATATACCACTTTGTCAATCGCTTGTTTCATCTCGCTATGTTAGCAGAGAAGAGTGCCAGGACGCCATTCCAAGAGCAGGAGCAATGCCGGTAGCACTTTCACGCCCGACGACTACGGGACAAGCAAAGACAGTGCCTTCTTCCCACCTTTTCGACCAGCGGCAAGCGCCACCTTTGCGAACACACGAGCCGGCGGCATTCACCCACCGTGCCACAGACAAAGAAGTCGACCCGCCAAGCTCCTCCGTCGCTTTCCACAGCCGTACATCGACGTGGAATTCGCGCCACAAGTGCCGGGGATTGGCCACATCAAGAGAATGCCCGACCAGTCATACATCACACCGATGACGAGAGGTTACATCAAGCACCCTTCCGATGTTGAGGCGAGATCGACGACACCAGGTGGACAACGCAGAGGTTGATGACGAAGCCACCTTTGGCGCCGAGGATACTGCGTGCAGGTCCATCATTGTCCAGCGTGTCCTTAGCGCCAGATGGAGCAATCCAGGCAGCAGACATACGCCACAACTTGTTCCAGATTTCTTAGTCATCAATCAAATGACGAGCGCGCGTGATCATTGACTCGGCAGGTACACAATAACTTGGTGAGTACAGATTTGGTCAAGAAGCTTGCTTGACCACACGCCCACCCACATCCATACCACATCTGGGCTGGCTAAATGATTACAGCAAAGCTAAGGTAACACAGTTCGGGTTCATTTTTTCCATTGGTTCATATTCCGATTTTGTCGATTGTGATGTGGTGCCGATGCAAGCTTGTTCTCTTTTATTGGGTCGCCCATGGGAATATGACAGCATGCACTTCACCACACAGAGAAGTAATAAATACACTTTTATGCATAAGGAAAGAAAATTACACTTCTACCTTTGACCCCCAAATTGTTAAATCGATAGGGGCGGATTGCTAATGACAAGAAACCCATTGATGAAAAATCTGAAATTCAGCATGTAGCCAACCAAATAAAATTGAGGAATCCCGTCTTGCTTGCTACTAATCTGATCTTGCTGCAATTAGTAATGATGCTTTGTGCTATGTCTTTGTGATATGCAAAGATGCTTTGTTTTCATTGGATGATGCTTGATTTTTGCCTCCTCTTTATCACTAACCTTTTGCGGAGTATGCGGATGTTTTCTGCCAAGATACCTCCCAGGACTCCCACCCCTCTGAGGGATTGAGCACCAAATTGATTTGATACAGGCGAGTTTGCCAAACCGAAGCCGCTTTATAGGACCAACCAGGAGACTAAGGAGATTCGGCGCCAAGTCCAAGATCTTTTGGACCGCGGGTATATACGTGAGAGCCTTAGTCCTTGTCTTTCTGTTATTTTGGTTCCTAAGAAAGATGGCAGCCATGTTAGGCGCGTAAGGTGGGTGTAGAGCCATTAACAATATCACAATAAGGTACCGCTATCCTATTCCTAGGCTAGGCGACATGCTTGATGAGTTAAGTGGTTCTATAATTTTCTCTAAGGTTGACTTGCGTGAGTGGATACCACCAAATAAGAATGAAATTGGGAGATGAATGGAAACAGCTTTTAAAACCAAGTTTGGATTGTATGAGTGGTTAGTCATGCCTTTTGGTTTAACTAATGCACCAAGCACCTTCATGCGCTTAATGAACGAGGTTTTACGAAGTTTTCATTGGGAAATTTGTGGTGGTTTATTTCGATGATATATTGATTTACAAGCAAGTCATTACATGAACATCTTGATCATCTCGTGCTGTTTTTGATGCTTGCGTCTTGCACGCTTATTTGGTAACCTCGAGAAGTGCACTTTGCGAGCAGTGTCGTTTCTTGGCTATGTTGTGACTCAAGCGAAATTGAGGTTGATGAAGCCAAGGTGCACGCGATTAAGAGTTGGCCACGCCACGCAGCGATTTCACAAGCGCGGAGCTTCCATGGACTTGCGGATTTTACCGCCGCTTTGTGAAGGATTTCAGCACCATTGCTGGCTCCATTGAATGAATTGACGAAGAAGGAGTTGTGTTCCATTGGGGAACCACAGGAGAATGCCTTCAACCTTTTGAAAGATAAGCTTACTAATGCACCTTTACTCCAACTTCCTTGATTTTAATAAGACCTTTGAGCTTGAATGTGATGCTAGTGGGATTGGAATTGGTGGTGTTTTGATGCAAGATAGAAAACTCCGTTGCTTATTTTAGCGAAAAATTGAGTGGTCTGTTTTGAATTATTCCACGTATGATAAAGAATTGTATGCTCTTGTGCGATCTTTAGAAACGTGGCAACATTATCTTTGGCCCAAAGAATTTGTTATTCATTCTGATCATGAGTCGCTAAAACATATTGTGATCAAGTGGCCGAATCGTAGACATGCTAAATGGGTTGAATTTATTGAACCTTTTCCTTATGTTATCAAACACAAGAAAGGAAGGATAATGTGATTGCCGATGCATTGTCTAGAGATATACCATGTTGTCCCAACTTGATTGTCATTATATTTGGATTGGAATCAATTAAAGAACAATATGCTCATGATGATGACTTTAAAGATGTCTTGCTGCATTGCAAAGAGGGAAGAACATGGGACAAATATGTGATAAAAGATGGATTCGTGTTTAGAGCTAACAGCCTATGTATTCCAGTTGGATCCGTTCGCTTTCTTTTGATACAGGGAGGCCCATGGAGGAGGTTGATGGGTCATTTTGGTGCCAAGAAGACGGTCAGGTCTTGTACTTCACTTCTTTTGGCCGAAGATGAGGCGAGACATTGAGAGGTTTGTATTCGCTGCACTACATGTCAAAAGGCTAAGTCACGATTGAATCCACATGGTTTATATATGCCTCTTCCTTGTTCCTAGCACTCCATGGGAGGATATATCTATGGACTTTGTTTTAGGATTGCCTAGGACCAAGAGGGAGGGATAGTATTTTTTGTAATTGGTTGATAGATTTTCTAAGATGGCTCACTTTATTCCTTGTCATAAGAGCGATTTATTAATATTGCTAACCTTTTCTTTCAAGAAATCGTTCGCTTGCATGGTGTGCCTTCTACTATTGTTTCAGATCGTGGCGTAAGTTTTTGAGCCACTTTTGGAGAACTCTATGGAATACATTGGGGACCAAGTCTGTTTTCAACAACATGTCATCCCCAAACCGGCGGCCAAACCGAGGTAGTAAATCGTACATTATCCACTATGTTGAGGGCTGTTTTGAAGAAGAATTTGAAGATGTGGGAAGAATGTTTGCCGATGTTGAATTCGCTTATAATAGGCGGTACATTCCACCACCAAGGTAAGTCCTTTTCGTAGTGTATGGCTTCAATCCCCATGCTCCTATTGATCTATTACCTTTACCTACTAGTGAACGAGTTAATCTTGATGCTAAGGAACGTGCTGAATTTATTCTGAAATTGCATGAAAAGACTAAAAGAAAATATTGAAATGATGAATGAAAGGTATAGGACTCGGGAAGTAAAGGTAGAAAGGAAGTAAAACTTGAACCGGGTGATTTAGTATGGTTACACTTAAGTAAAGGATCGTTTTCCAGAATTGAGAAAGTCTAAATTAATGCCTGTGAGCTGATGGTCCTTTCAAGATACTTGAGAAAATAAATGATAATGCATATAAACTTGAGTTGCCTCGAATTTGGGATTAGTTCCACATTTAACATTGCAGATTTGAAACCGTTCATGGGAGAAGAAGATGGGCTTGAGTCGAGGACGACTCCACTTCAAGAGGGGAGGATGATGAGGACATCACTCCTATGCATACCATCTGAGCCCCCTCAGGTTGTGATGCAAGGACCCATCACAAGAGCACGAGCACGACAATTGAATCAACAATTGAGCTCCTTCCTAAGTGCCCGTCTGGATACTTGTGAGGATGGTATGCTACCTAATGATATTATTGATTATATTGTACTTAGGAACTTTGAGAGGACCATGAAGGCCTTGAAACCAGCAAGGACCAAGAGGGAGGCAAGGAGGGTGTCCAAGTCAAGTTGGAGGTTCAATTCATCTCGGAGTCGACCACCTCGGCCACGAGCAGCGGCTCACTAAAATCGTCGCCAGGCCACAACGGGCTCGATTTTGATGATCCACATATGCATGGAAAGCTAAAGGATAAGCTTTACAATGGCACTGGTTTCAGGTCATTTGGACTTTGAGTCGACGGAATCAACGTTTCAATGGCGGACAGAATCTCCCAGGTGCTCGTCACCAATTTGGGCGTTGGCCCATGTATCGTGTTGGAGTCCATCACGGACCGTCTAGGAGTTTCTAGGACGTCCCCATAGCCTTTATATCCAGTAGCCGCTAGGGTTTGCTTTGGGTTTTGCTTAGATTAATTCTGTCTTTGAACAAGATATTGCCGTTCATCGGTTTGTGAGACCCCAACTCGTGAGATTCATTCTCAATTTTCAAATTCAGTGCATCTTTCTTGTTCTTGCTTGTGTTCTCGATTCATTGGCAGGGATTAGCCTTCGTGGCGAGGTCAGCCGGGCAGCGCACGGTTGATAACCAGAGGACGTGTGGTGCTGCGATTGCAGGGGTTTTTGATCGTGTCGATCAAGAAGCCGGATCGTGAGTGTCTCGCTCCGCCTAATCGACTTATCCTCCACCTGACGGAAGTTCGGGCATCCCTTTACACCCCCATCACACGGTGGCTGACTCTACGACAGAAGTGGAGTACATTGCGGCTTCGGATACCGCAAAATAAGCTGTATGGATAAAGAAGTTTATCTCAGAGCTTGTTGTGTTCGCTAGTGCCTCTAGTCCAATGGACATCTATTGCGATAATAGTGGTGCCATTGCACAAGCAAAAGAGCCTAGATCACATCAGAAGTCCAAACATATACTCCGACGCTTTCACCTTATTCGCGAAATTGTGGATAGAGGTGACGTGAAGATATGCAAAGTACATACGGAAGCCAATGTGGCTGATCCGTTGACAAAGCCACTACCATAGCCTAAGCATGAGGCGCACACGAGGTCTATTGGTATTAGATACTTAATTGATTGACTCAAGTGCAAGTGGGAGATTGTTAGTGTTATGCCCTTGAGGCAATCATATGGATGATTGTAACATGAATATGTTTATGAATAATAATATGATTGTTGGTCCAATGAATATATATCATTGTTTTGATCAACAAGTGTGTGACTTGTTTATGAAGCTCTTTACCTATTGATATAATTCGATAAATATCTCTGATCGGATATCATCGTATAGGACAACAATGAATAGATCAACACATGTATTGTTCGATGATCATGTTTCATAGATCATGGGATATGGAGATATCATCAATACATTGTGGACGCATGTTGAAGAACATGTGTTAGATAGACCCACAATGGGACACTGCGAGAATGTTACATTCTTATGTGTCATCAGTGTATCTCATACATAGTAGATGTATGATACTTAGACCTGAGATTATCATATTCCCTACATGTGTAATAGTTTACCTTGGGGTTACCAAACACTATTTCCTAACTGGATAGTTATAAAGGTAGCTTTCATGTTTACTATGAAATATGCAGAGGGAAGTGAGTAGTCAAGATGGAATTTGCCACTCCAATGTAACGGAGATATATATCTAGGCCACTCGTGTGATATGATTATGGAAGTGCATGGCCATGCCGTGATTGAGAAGTCAATCACAACATATTAATATATCACGGATACGAGAGATGGATTGAATTGTCAAAGGATGACATGCTTCTCGCCTTGAGTTCGATCTTCATATAGTTTGGCAAAGGGATTATTACATCAGTACTTTAATCATATGCTTTTGGGAGTTGGCATGCTCTGCAAGGAGCCGCTACCGACTATTGGATTAGAAAAAGGGTTTTCCGAATCCATGTCCAAATGCGCATGAACCTACAGGGTCACACACTTAATCTGCCGACGCATTAATTCGGATTGGATCCGTAATTAATGGACCTCGTGGGCTTAGCGCGTAGATGGGCCCTAACTGCCTAGGGTTTCACCTCGTGGCTATATAAGGCGGGGAGGAGGCTAGACGCAGGACACACTTTCGTGCGGTTTAGAGGTGTTTCGCCAGAAACCCTAGCCACCTCCTCTCGTTTCCCCTACCGAGCGACCCGGTGCTTGCACACCGACGCACGGCGTTCCATCCCCGGACGTGTGGACTACTGTGGTGACGCTGAAGGGAATATGCCCTAGATCAATCATGGTGATGATTGTAATACATCTTTGTTCATGTAATAATGATAACTTTGTTTATCGGTTCCCTGAATATATGTTACGACTTTGTTCATTGGATACGATCTGATTGTGAAACACATTGTCAAGTGACATTATTCTAAACGGGTCCCTGATCCATATCATTACGAGGAGCGGTGATAATTTGATCAGCACATGTATTGGTTGATGGTAATGTTTCGCATACCATAGATATGGAGATATCAAACCAATAATGTGGACACATGTTAGAGAACATGGGTAGTCGGACAAGACCCACTCCGAGACACTGTGAGTTGTTATCTCTTATAGTGCCATCAGCGTATAGTCTCGAGTGGTACGCCTATATGGTCCTTAGACCTGAGATTGTCATGGATGCCTAGCATGTAGACTTGTATGCTTTGGTATCATCAAACGCTACACCGTAGCAGGTAGTCATAAAGATGAAATACTGGGTATGCCACGATACATTGCCAAGGGTGTGATGATCAAGATGGGATTTGCCCCTCCTAGATAACGGGAGAGATACCTCTGGGCCTCGAGTGGATGGATAAGGAAAGCATGCGGCCGTGCTAATATGACTAAAGAGTTGGTCATGGTTTGTATCCATCACAATGTCGAGTGAAGTGGTCGAGCTATCAACAAGGGTGGCACGCATCTCGCCTTGAGCTTGACCAGTGCAGTGTGGCGAAGGGATCGGTATGTGAGTGTATCAAGGTTCACCGAATATTGATTCTGTGCATCAGGGGTCAATACGTCTTGCTAGGTGCCGCTGTTGATCAATGAATTGGAAAGCGGGTTCGAATTCATAACCGACTTGCACCGAACCTAACGGGTCACACACTTAACGAGTTGGAATAGTTTACGGGTTTGTGCATGGATAGGATCCGCATTGGAGATGGAAACCTAGCGGGCTTCGCCCACTAGCGTGTCTATAAAAGGAGGCCAGGAACAGTGCATGGCACGGATTAGAACCCTCACCACGTTCGGCCGTGCATCCCTCCTGCTCCCGTAAACCCAAGGCGTGCGGCGAGGTGCTAGCACACCCGCCTCGCGTTCCTGCTCGGTACGTGTGGATACTGTTAGAGGCGCTGCCATCCGTGGACGCGCTTTTCGGTTGGATCTCCGACGACTTTCATCGGCGACCACTCGGACGAGGACGGCAACAACTCGGTGGAGATCGGTGCCGATCGGGAGGTGATCAACTACTTCCTCAACGCGCGTGAATCTGCTTCCGCTGCATCTGCGTGACAAGGGTAACGATCTGTGATCCTTTACTTCCATGTGATCTTGGGTGTTCGTGGTAGAAATTTTGATTTTATGATCGCGTAGCCTACCCATAACCCAACAGTGGTATCAGAGCCGATCATGTGTAGTTTTGGATCTGGATCACGCGCACATGTCGATGTGCTGTTATGTTTATCACGGGTTGATTGGATCAATCGGTATTGGGGAAGTATGAGGTATGAGTTGGTGGCTCTACACAATCAAAAAGATTAGTTCGTGCTCGTTTCAGATTCGTGCCATGCATTACCCCTACCGGCTGGTAACACCATCGGGGTAGTAACAAGTGCCGAACATATCGAACCAACATATCGAGATCGGTGTGGTCGCCACCCTCTCAAGGGGACCTCGTGCGATGGATCGATGAAGATCGATCCTATGGAAACTGAGACATTCTGATGGCTCGGAATCGGCTTGATGAGATCAATCCGATTGAATTTCCATAGCGTTTTCATAGATGCGATCTCATTACCCCAAAAATTTTCTCTGGTATTGCCCGCACTAAGGGCGCCCCTTCGAACCCGCCCGCTAACCGGCTAAGCGGGACCGCCGTGATAGTCGGCATAATGTCCATAAATTAAAACTTGTTCACTTCCGCGCTAGAATCGATCCAGCGCCTAACTTGTTTTTTGCGGGGTATGTTGTGAACAAGATGGACCCTTTGTGTATTTGATGCATGATTGTGAAATTCATGGCTGCGTGTCATGATTAATTGCAGCCGTGTGGGCTGTCATATTATTGTATAACGGCTGCGTCTTGCATGTGATGCCTTGAATCCTCATGTAATTTTGCTACTAGTCGCTAGATGTAGTAGTTTAGTACATGTTCTTGGAGGCTTCAATTCGATGGCCGGGTGTGCTAGGAAGGTCTTGGAAGATGGAGATCGCCACGCCATAGGCCATACTAGTTCACAGTCTATTTGCTTTGCCTGTGATGATTTACCTTGCATTGCTATTCTTTCACGTCATATGTGGCGAATATGTTAATCTGATTGAATAGTTTCTCGAAAATTAAGAGTAAGATGCCCTTTTTCAATAGTCTGCGTCTCTTGTCTTGTACGATGGTGGATAAGGTCTTGACAAGTCGTGAACGCCACCCTCTTACTTGTACAATAGAGTGAGTGTAGCCTAACCCGTGCACTCACGAGCATAGTATTGGTTTGCTTAACTGAGTCATCCAAATAGGATTTGGGACTTGGGGCATCGATGTTGGGTGGGGCATATGATGCCACCCCAACAAGCAAGAGTCACATATGATGTGATTGGCAAGGTGTTGCCTACCTATGTCACGGGTTCAAGTGGTATTGACAAGTCATTACCCGAACCGTAGTGACCATGGATCTTGTTCCATGGAGATCGCCAGAGGGAAAGTGATCTTAATGGAAGCATCTTTTATTAAAATTATTTAATAAGAGATTAACATGAACATAGTGCTGAAACTTTGCTTATTTATGTTGTAGATGGCACCAAACGCTGTCAATGCAAACTCTGGTTTTAACTTGCGATCGATTCTAGAGAGGAAAAACTCTGGGACGAATTTTATGGATTGGTATCGAAGCTTGAGAATTGTTCTCAAGGTGAAAAGAAGGAATATGTTCTAGACGGTCCATATCCTGATGAATTGCACGAAAATGCATCCGCTGGCGATAAGCGTGCTTATGAGAAGCACACTAACGACGCCCTAGATGTCAGCTGTCTCATGCTTGCCACAATGAACTCTGAGCTTCAAAAGCAATATGAGCACGCCGATGCCTACACTATGATTGTAGGCCTTAAAGGCATGTTTGAGAACCAAGCAAGGGCTGAAAGATATTCGATATCTAAAGCATTGTTTGCGTGCAAGCTGGCTGAGGGTGCTTCATAGCCCTCATGTAATCAAGTTGATTGGTTACATTGAGAGCTTGGAGAAGCTCGGTTTTCCCTTGCAAAATGAGTTGGCCACGGATGTGATTCTCCAGCCGCTCCTGCGAGCTATGAACCGCTCATTCTGAACTTTCATATGAACACTGGAGAAGAATCGACCGAACTGCATGGAATGCTGAAAAGCTGGAAGAGAGCATAAAGAAAGGCACAAATCATGTGATGATGATTCAAAAGGATAAGAAAAGGAAGCGCAAGGCTATAAGTTGTGGTGAGGATAAGATCCAAGACCCAAAACCAAAGCCTAAAGAAAGGCCAAAGTTTGGCCCTAATGCTTCGATAAATGTCACTACTTCAAGGGTTGTGGGCATTGGAAGAGAAAGCTGTCTAAAGTACTGGAAGACAGAAAGAAAGGAAAGGTTCCTTCTACTTCAGGTATTAATGTTATAGAAGTTAATCTTGCAACTTGTCCTACCGAGTCTTGGGTATTTGATACCGGATCAATGATTCATACTTGCAAATCGTTGCAGGGGTTAAGAAGGACTAGAGATTGCAAGATTGGCGAGTTGGAAATTGGCGTCGGCAATGGAGCAATGGTTGCCGCGAAGGGCGTTGGTGTCTATCCCTTGTCATTACCTTCTGGTTTAGTCATGGAATTGAATAATTGTTATTACATTCCTGCCTTGAGTAAGAACATTATCTCTTCTTCTTGTTTAGAGGAAGATGGATATGATTTTGTAATAAAGAACAGGAATTGTTCTATTTATTTCAAAGGCTTGCTCTATGGTAACTGTCCATTGGTGAATGGGTTGTATGTTCTAGATCTTGGTAATGCTTCTATAAACGATGTTAATACTAAAAGACTCAAAACAAATGATGCTAATTCCACTTATTTATGGCATTATCGCTTGGGCCATATAAATAAAAGACGCATGGAGAAGCTCCATAAAGATGGTCTTCTTGGTCCATTAGATTTGGAATCTTTTGAAACATGCGAGTCTTGTTTACTTGGCAAGATGACAAAGGCACCTTTCACTGGCACAAGTGAGAGAATGCGCGAGTTGTTGGCTCTCATACATACTGATGTATGTGGACCAATGAGCTCAATTGCCAGAGGTGGTTATTAGTACTTCATTACTTTCACCGATGACTTTAGTAGATATGGCTATATCTATCTAATGAGGCATAAGTCTGAATCTTTTGAAAAATTCAAAGAGTTTCATAATGAAGTAGAAAATCATTTGGGCAAGAAAATTAAATTTCTACGGTCCGGCCGTGGAGGTGAATATTTGAGCCAAGAGTTTAGTGATCATCTAAAGAGTTGTGGAATTGTTCCACAATTGACTCCGCCGACACCTCAATGGAATGGGGTATCCGAACGGAGGAACCGAACTTTGTTGGACATGGTACGGTCTATGATGAGTCAAGTCGATCTTCCATTGTCATTACGGGACACGCTCTAGAAGCAAATGCGTTCATGCTGAATAGGGTTCCATCTAAATCCGTTGATAAGACACCATATGAGTTATGGAAAGGAGACATCCTGACTTGTCTTTTCTTAAAATTTGAAATTTGTGAGGCTTATGTAAAGCGTATGACGTCGATAAGCTTTACTCCAAGTCGGATAAATGCTTCTTTGTGGGGTACCCAAGGGAAACCAAAGGGTATTATTTTTATAACCTGAAGAAGGCAAAGTGTTTGTCGCCGGATGGTGTCTTTTGGAGAATGAGTTTTTCAAAGAGCTAGTGGGAGCATGGTGCAACTCGAAGAAGTTCGAGAAATACCTGAAAATGCTTCAGCTCAGCTAGTCCTCGGCAGGATGAGCAACGTGTTGTTGAACTCGTTGATGAGGTGCCACCCACGGAGGTCCTCACAGGCAAGCCGCGCTCCTGAGAGGTTCATGTTCCTCATGACGGAGCAACGCGATGTGTTATTATTGGAAAATGACGAGCCCAAGGACTATGAGGAAGCTATGGTGGGCCCAGACTGAGAAATGGCTGGAGGCCATGAGATCCGAGTTAAAGTCCATGTATGATAATCAAGTTTGGAGCTTGGTTGATCTGCCTGATGGTGTAAAAACTATCGAGTGCAAATGGGTCTTTAAGAAGAAGATAGACGCCGATGGAAATGTTCACATTTTTAAGGCACGATTGGTGGCAAAAGGGTATAAGCGATTCATGGTGTGGACTATGATGAAACTTATTCGCCACGCCATGGTAAAATCTATCCGGATCATGCTAGCAATTGCCGCATATCATGATTATGAGATTCGGCAAATGGATGTCAAAACGGCTTTCCTAAATGGAAACCTAAGCGAGGATGTGTACATGGTACAGCCGAGGGTTTTGTCGATCCTACTAATCTTTGGCAAAGTATGCAAGCTTAGGAAGTCCATTTATGGATCAAGCAAGCATCTCGGAGTTGGAACCTTCGTTTTGATGAAGTGATCAAACAGTTTGGCTTCATCAAAAATGAGGAAGAGCCTTGTATTTACAAGAAGGCTAGTGGGAGCGCACTTGTATTTACGGTCTTGTATGTGGATGACATACTATTGATCGGAAATGATATTCCGATGTTGGATGCTGCACAATCTTATCTGAGAAAGAGTTTCTCGATGAAAGACTTGGGAGATGCAGCATATATTTTGGGCATAAAGATCTATAGAGATAGATCAAAAAGGCTAATTGGATTGAGCCAAAGTAATGCATTACATTGACAAGATACTAAAAGCGGTTCAACATGCATGATTCCAAGAAAGGTTTCTTGCCAATGTCACATGGTGTAAGTCTTAGCAAGACTCAGTGTGCTTCGACACCTGATGAGCAAGAGAGAATGAGTCGGATCCCATACGCTTCGGCTATTGGATCCATCATGTATGCCATGTTGTGTACGCGCCCAGATGTGTCATATGCTCTGAGTGTCACGAGCAGGTACCAATCGAATCCTGGTAATAGTCACTGGGTGGCTGTAAAGAACATCCTCAAATACTTACGAAGGACTAAGGACATGTTCTTGGTCTTTGGAGGAGAGGAGGAGCTCGTCGTAAAAGGTTACACCGATGCTAGCTTCCAAACCGACAGAGATGATTCGCGATCGCAATCCGGGTTTGTATTCTGTCTCAACGGTGGGGCAGTGAGCTGCAAGGAGCCGCTACCGACTATTGGATTAGAAAAAGGGTTTTCCGAATCCATGTCCAAATGCGCATGAACCTACAGGGTCACACACTTAACGGGCTGGGACGCATTAATTCGGATTGGATCCGTAATTAATGGACCTCGTGGGCTTAGCGCGTAGATGAGCCCTAACTGCCTAGGGTTTCACCTCGTGGCAATATAAGGAGGGGAGGAGGCTAGACGCAGGACACACTTTCGTGCGGTTTAGAGGTGTTTCGCCAGAAACCCTAGCCACCTCCTCTCGTTTCCCCTACCGAGCGACCCGGTGCTTGCACACCGACGCACGGCGTTCCATCCCCGGACGTGTGGACTACTGTGGTGACGCTGAAGGGAATATGCCCTAGATCAATCATGGTGATGATTGTAATACGTCTTTGTTCATGTAATAATGATAACTTTGTTTATCGGTTCCCTGAATATATGTTACGACTTTGTTCATTGGATACGATCTGATTGTGAAACACATTGTCAAGTGACATTATTCTAAACGGGTCCCTGATCCATATCATTACGAGGAGCGGTGATAATTTGATCAGCACATGTATTGGTTGATGGTAATGTTTCGCATACCATAGATATGGAGATATCAAACCAATAATGTGGACACATGTTAGAGAACATGGGTAGTCGGACAAGACCCACTCCGAGACGCTGTGAGTTGTTATCTCTTATAGTGCCATCAGCGTATAGTCTCGAGTGGTACGCCTATATGGTCCTTAGACCTGAGATTGTCATGGATGCCTAGCATGTAGACTTGTATGCTTTGGTATCATCAAACGCTACACCGTAACAGGGTAGTCATAAAGATGAAATACTGGGTATGCCACGATACATTGCCAAGGGTGTGATGATCAAGATGGGATTTGCCCCTCCTAAATAACGGGAGAGATACCTCTGGGCCCCTCGAGTGGATGGATAAGGAAAGCATGCGGCCGTGCTAATATGACTAAAGAGTTGGTCATGGTTTGTATCCATCACCTTTGTCGAGTGAAGTGGTCGAGCTATCAACAAGGGTGGCACGCATCTCGCCTTGAGCTTGACTGGTACCGTGTGGCGAAGGGATCGGTATGTGAGTGTATCAAGGTTCAGCCGAATATTGATTACGTGCATCCGGGTCAATACGTCTTGCTAGGTGTCGCTGTTGATCAATGAATTGGAAACGGGTTCGAATTCATAACCGACTTGCACCGAACCTAACGGGTCACACACTTAACGAGTTGGAATAGTTTACGGGTTTGTGCATGGATAGGATCCGCATTGGAGATGGAAACCTAGCGGGCTTCGGCCCACTAGCGTGTCTATAAAAGGGGAGGCCAGGAACAGTGCATGGCACGGATTAGAACCCTCACCACGCTCACCGCGTGCATCCCTCCCGCTCCCCGAAACCCAGGCGTGCGGCGAGGTGCTAGCACACCCCGCCGCGGCGTTCTGCTCGATGCGTGTGGATATCTTGAGGCGCCGCCATCCGTGGACGCCGCTTTTGGTTGGATCTCCGACGACTTTCATCGGCGACCACGCGGACGAGGTCGGCGACCACGCGGACGAGGTCGGCGACCACGCGGACGAGGTCGGCGACCACTCGGACGAGGTCGGCGACCACTCGGACGAGATCGGCGACCACTCGGACGAGGACGGCAACAACTCGGTGGAGATCGGGAGGTGATCAACTACTTCCTCAACGCGCGTGAATCTGCTTCCGCTGCATCTGCGCGACAAGGGTAACGATCTGTGATCCTTTACTTCCATGTGATCTTGGGTGTTCGTGGTAGAAATTTTGATTTTATGATCGCGTAGCCTACCCATAACCCAACAGACGCTGCTGCTACTGCGGCGTGGCGAGGACGATCCGTGGCGAGGAAGATCTGCGGCGAGGACGATACGCGGTGAGGACGATCCGTGGCGAGGACGATCCACGCCGAGAACGATCCACTACAACGACGTGCGAAGGATTCCGCAACTGCGCGTCTAGTGGTAATAGATCTATGATCCCCTTCTTGCGAGTAGCTTTTCTGGTTTTTGGTAGAAATTTTAATTTGTGCTAGCGTAGCATACCGCGTTCCCCAACAAAGGACTCCCAAACATCAATCATGAAGCCAATTCTTCCGGTGCACAAGTTCAACTCGGATTCGGCCTCCGGGATAGCACCAATTTAAAATGACCATAACTTTTGATCCACAAGGGTGTTTGGGGTCTATGAGTACTAGTTTGAAAGGTTTCATCGTCCTATTACCAACGGATCCAGCCTCATGTCCAAATTCCTTACGAGTCAACGGGAATCTGCAAAACAAGTTCGGTCATCTTTCCAAATCTGAGTCAAACTAGGAGTAGGAGTCCTACTCGGCCATGGATGTGTTTTGGATGCCCCTAGCACGGTTTTGGCCACCTATTTCTCCTATATATAGCTAGGGAGTCCCCCAAAATAACTTGGGTTTTGGTTATTTGATAGTTTAGCCTTTTGCTACTATTTTGAGTCTTTTAGACGTGCTCAACAGCCGCCTAACAAACTCCTTGTATCGGAACCCCAACTTTTTCTACACTTCATCTATATTTGCAATTTTGGATTGCTTTTGCCGTGTTCTTGCTTGTTCTTCGATTGCTTGCAGGAATTGATCTTCGTGATCAGGTTGATTGTGCCCACGGCAAGGTCAATAACCATCTGGAGTTGGTTTAGCGATTGCTAAGGCGCATCGTCGTTGTACGTTGTAGTCGGATCGTCAAAGTCGTCTCCACCCAAATCGAAGGTTATCATTCTCATCGAAAGATCGGGACACCCAATGTTACATCAAGTGGTATCAGAGCTTTAGTTGATCGGTGAGAATATCAGTGCCTTAGGTTAGTTTTTGATTTCCTTCCTAAATTGAAAGCTACTCCATAAAAAAAAATTCAACCTTTCGTTTCAATCTGTTATTTTAGTGAGTTTTGTTTGGTTTTGATCCATTAGAGTCCATGTTTTAGTTGCTGATCTTTCTTTTCCTATGCGTAGCTTTAATCCTTCAATTCTGTCCAGTTTGCTATTTCGAGCATACCTTTCACTTACGAAGTCGGATTTTTGTATTCTTGCACTCTATTGAAAGCTGAGGATATAAGCTTCAATTCCTTCCACAATCAACCAATCAAATTCAGTGATTTTCAAACATTAATCTAAGCGACAAGTCTGCTGCCCTAGAAAAACATCAGTACACGTACCTTTGCAATCGCTTTGTCCAAGCTTCGGAGAACTTTTGACCACGCCAACGGCCGACAACGCCTGCTGCATCGTAAGAACTTGTAAGAGCTTTGGTCATAGGCTTTGAGTGTTGAGAGACTTGCCACCACCTCCTAGTAGATGACAGAAACATTATACATGTGATTTTGTTTTCTTGTCTTCTACTAACCCATGTCAGGTGACAAGGGCTCCCTGCATCACTCTCCTCGCACCAAGGGAACTACTCTTGCTACTATTTTGTCTAGACTTGATACGCTTGCAGGAACTTCCCCAGGAACTTCCAGTCCTCCACCTCATCTTCTAAGTAACAAAAAAGGCGTACTACATGCTCAGGTACATGTTGATGATGATCCCCTAGGTAAGGTTAAATTCGGCATTCCACCTTTTGATGGACAATATGATCCTGATGCCTATATTAATTGGGAGATAGCAATAGACAAAGAATTTGGAAAGTATGATTTGTCTGAAAATATAAAGATTAGGATTGCTGCTAGTGTGCTAAATGAATATGCATTAACATGGTGGAAACATATTTGTAGAAAAGAGAGAAAACCTGAAAATTGGAAGGTCATGAAAAGTCTTATGAGAATTGACTATGTTCCTGAATATCATACTGAATTCATGTATACTAGACTCCAATGCTTGAAACAAGGAAATAAGTGCGTTAAGGAATACTATGAATGATTGCAAAATCATTTGTTGCGTTATGGTTTAGTTGAAGGTGAAGAAGCAACAGAGCTTAGGTCCATACATGGACTCAATCAAGAAATTCAGGATGCTCTTGTTGATGAAACATATAGTTCTCTTTCAGAATTGGTTGTATGTGCTTGTAGAGTTGAAAAAATTTCGAGTCTAATTTCGCTTCGGAGTTGAAAAAATTCAGAGTCTAATTTCGCTTCAGAATTAGCCTCAAATGAGGCTAATGATTCTTTCACGGATTCAGCAAGTATTTTTTCAACTCTACAAGCACATACAACCAATTCTGAAAGAGAACTATATGTTTCATCAACAAGAGCATCCTGAATTTCTTGATTGAGTCCACGTATGAACCTAAGCTCTTTTGCTTCTTCACCTTCAACTAAACCACAACGCAACAAATGATTTTGCAATCGTTCATAGTATTCCTTAACGCACTTATTTCCTTGTTTCAAGCATTGGCGTCTAGTATACAAAAATTCAGTATGATATTCAGGAACATAGTCAATTCTCATAAGTCTTTTCATGGACTTCCAATTTTCAGGTTTTCTCTCTTTTCTACAAATATGTTTCCACCATGTTAATGCATATTCATTTAGCACACTAGCAGCAATCCTAATCTTTTCATTTTCAAACAAATCATACTTGCCAAATTCTTTGTCTACTGCTATCTCCCAATTAATATAGGCATCAGGATCATATTCTCCATCAAATGGTGGAATGGAAAATTTAACCTTACCTAGGGGATCATCATCAACATGTACTTGAGCATGTAGTATGGCATTTTTGTTACTTGGGGGACGAGGCGGAGGACTGGAAGTTCCTGGGGAAGTTCCTGCAAGCATATCAAGTCTAGACAAAATAGTAGCAAGAGTAGTTTTAGCAATCCCCTGTGCGACCTCGATGGATCTGAGAAGGTTATCTTGCGATGACATACGCTCAGAGTGAGCAGCAATTCCCTTGGTGTGAGGAGAGTGATGCAACGATCTCTCGTCACCTGACATGGTTAGTAGAAGACAACGAAACAAAAATCACAAACATAATGTTCCTATCAACTACCAGGAGGTGGTGGCAAGTCTCTCAACACTCAAGCCTATGACCAAAGCTCTTACGATGCAGCAGGCGTTGTCGGCCGTTGGCGTGGTCAAAAGTTCTCCGAAGCTTGGATAAAGCGATTGCAAAGGGACCGAACAATTGTACGAGGTTGGATGTGGAGCTTGGATAGGCAATATTTATTTCCTATGCAATCTGATAATTCTAGTTATTGTAATGATAAGTAATGATCCAAACTAGAATTCACAAGCCCTAGATGCCGATCTCAAAGATATAAGTGAATTTCAAGACAACACACACGCAAAAATAAAGGCACTTATGCAATCAAGGAATGAGACATGAAATATAAGTGAAGCACAAAAAGCTCTATTACACAAGTCGTAGAGAGACGCTAATTTATTGCTTCAATAATGTAAAAAGGGCACAAGATTGCTCACTAATTCATAAATTGCACAATCTAAAAAAAATGACGAACACAAATTAGGGTTTTGCTCAAAGTAGTGCGACCAACCACTATTTTTCTTCTTTTTTTTCCTATTTTTTTTGCCTTTTGGCTCTTTTTTTTGGGTGACTTTCGGCGAACACTAATATGAACAAAGTTTTGGAATCCCTAACTCGGTGTCACAAGATAATATGATACGATAACTGAAGATTATGCAACGTATCAAGTAGAGCAGCCCTAAGCAATATCAACAAGCTAGTCTCAAATAGGATTAAAGTATTCACAAAAGATGAATTGGTTCCCAAAGGTAGGTGTACTTATGTTTTTCAAGAGCAGCAGACTTGTCGCCTAGATTAATGTTTGAAGATCACCGAATTTGATTGGTTGACTGTGGAAGGAATTGAAGCTTATATCCTCAGCTTTTAATAGAGTGCAAGAACACAAAAATCCGAGTTTGTATGTGAAAGTTATGCTCGAAATACCAAACTGGACAGAATTGAAGGATTGAAGCTACGCGAAGGAAAAGAAAGATCAACAACTAAAACATGGACTCTAATGGATCCAAACCTAACAAAACTCACTAAAATAATAGATTGAAACTAAAGGTTGAATTTTTGTGGAGTAGTTATCAATTTAGGACAGAAACCAAAAACTAACCTAAGGCACTGATATTCTCACCGATCAACTGAAGCTCTGATACCACTTGATGTAACATTGGGTGTCCCGATCTTTTGATGAGAATGTTAACCTTTGATTTGGGTGGAGACGACTTTAACGATCCGACTACAACGTACAATGACGATGCGCCTTAGCAATCGCTAAACCAACTCCAAAGGGTTATTGACCTTGCCGTAGGCACGATCAACCTGATCACGAAGATCAATTCCTGCAAGCAATCGAAGAACAAGCAAGAACAAGGCAAAAGCAATCTAAAATTGCAAATATAGATGAAGTATAGAAAAAGTTGGGGTTCCGATACAAGGAGTTTGTTAGGCGGCTGTTGAGCACGTCTAAAAGACTCAAAATAGTAGCAAAAGGCTAAACTATCAAATAACCAAAACCCAAGTTATTTTGGGGGACTCCCTAGCTATATATAGGAGAAATAGGTGGCCAAAACCGTGCTAGGGGCATCCAAAACACATCCATGGCCGAGTAGGACTCCTACTCCTAGTTTGACTCAGATTTGGAAAGATGACCGAACTTGTTTTGCAGATTCCCGTTGATTCGTAAGGAATTTGGACATGAGGCTGGATCCGTTGGTAATAGGACGATGAAACCTTTCAAACTAGTACTCATAGACCCACAACACCCTTGTGGATCAATGTTATGGTCGTTTTAAGTTGGTGCTGTCCCGGAGGCCGAATCCGAGTTGAACTTGTGCACCAGAAGAATTGGCCTCATGCTTGACGTTTGGGAGTCCTTCTCCTTGGTTCCTAAGGATAATAAAATCATCACAAGGATTAAATAGCTTTCCATTCATTTAATTATTTGTATGTAACTCGAGGAACGCATTCACCTGGCAATTGAATTGACGTGCGCGAGCTCGAGTAATTGGCCCTTGTATTAAATTGTTGGTTTCAATTGGGTTTGTAGGCATGGCCGTATCCATGGTAGTGATGTCCTCATCACGTAGTTTGTAGGTTCGGAATTGAACGTGGGAGAGTAAGTGGAATTTGGATCAGAGATCAATTGGTAGAAATGAGAACTATTGGAATGAAATGATTACTTGTATTTAATTATTCTGGAAATAACTGTCTTTTACCTCAATTGCTTTCTAAAATTCCACACCGTTTCATAGATTACTGTTCTGTTGCAAATAAAATTCGGCTTATTGCAAACCAAGACCAGTAGAAACCTATTCCTTTGCCATAGCATGCATTTAATAGCATTACCTGTAAACACTAAAGTCTTGTGAGTACACACGTGTACTCACCGTTTGCTCTACAATTGACAACATGCACAAAGTACGGCGACGAAGGTAACTACGACGAGATCAACGTCTCATTCGATGAAGTGGGTCCCAGCGACGCTTGAGTTGGTTATTTGGGCTTAAACCCCAGTCGGTTGCCTCTGGGTGGAATGGCACACCGCCACCGTTGCTAAACTTTTGCTTCTTTTGAAGTTGCAGCATGTGAGCTGCGTTGTAAATCGCTGTTGAACTGGTGAAATTGTATTATATTACGATGTAATCGGACCGTTCGCTTTTATATCTAGAAAGCTTGTATATGTGGGATAATGCAACTTATTGTGACATATTTGGTGCTAGGCTACTGATCCAGGGAACTGGCACTGAACACATATTGCGGGAAGCTCGAATTGGAATCGATTAATTGGTAAGCAACCGCGTTCGACGTGCGTCATACCGATTAATTAATCTCAATCCGAGTACGGTTTTAAATTAACGAGCAGATTTCTTATTGGTTGTGCTAATTACCAGTTCTACGCAACAGTAAGCACATATATCGCTAATCTAAGAATGAAGCCCCCACAGAGGTGGTATTAGACCGTATATGCGACTGTAGGGAAAGTTTAGATAGAATGGTCGATAGGATTAAGGATAAATCTTTTCTTGAAACCTATTGGGTTATGAACTCTTAAGTGGGAAATGTAGGTTGCTTATCTTACCTCTCCATAGTTCTTATCTCATTTTGTTATTCAAAATGGTTTATGCTTACCTCGAGATTCAAAAGATTATTCTTGGGTAAAAAGACTAAATGCCTAAAAGAATTTAATCTTGCCTCTCGATGATCAAAAGGTAGGAGAAAGGATTTTGAAGTTAACCTGGTTTAACTAAAGAAGAATTAAAATTTTGTAGAAATTAGTATAGAAGTTCCGATCCTTACCTTATCCTGAACTATTTCCCTCAGAGGTAAAATTTTTAGGAACTTTTCGGATTTCAAGAAAATTAGAGGTGCGTTGATTAGATGGTAGGATAAGGAATTTAGGTGTTGGTTGGCGGGTTTGTGTGTGGGGTAGTTGGTCGGACAGCTGAACAAGGTCGTTTGGGTTTGTTCAACTAGCTCGACTGATCGTTTGTTTCCTCTAAGTATCTTGCTATCTTGTTCGTTTCTTTGTTCTTAGATGGCAGGACGCTGGGAACATTGCTTCTACACTAGTGTGCTGGGTGAGGGTTCACTGCAGACTGTTCTGTGGGACATGCTACAGCAAGCGGGATTTCAGCACCCGCCTGAGTACCTCGTCGCTCGCGCTGGTGTCAGCCCAGTTTCCTTCCTGTACATCGTGGAGGTGACGATTCGTGGTTAACAAGAAGGAGAGCTTACTCATAGCTATCATGGGATGGCACTGAGTCCTCCTACGGTGGTGCTCGATGGAGCCTACATCGCAATTCTCCGTCTTCGCCATGATGTCCCAGAGTTCACGCGATGTATCCTTACGGCCCCTCTCATGAGCTGGACAGCTTGGACAACATCTACGTTCTGGTGAATGCCGCGATGGATTCGGCGACCACCTGGTTCGTGAGGTTGGTGGGGTCCCTGGATCGGTACCTCCTCTGCCTTCACGATGAGCTGCTTTTAGCTCGACGCTGAGTGTCCTAGCTGGAAACTCATATGGCACCACTCCTCCAGATCCGTCTTTTTTCCAATGAGATCGTGTTTAGTGAGCGCGAGGCCAAGATCCGACAGGAGATCTTCCATGCCCTTATGGCGTGTATTGCCGAGTCGTCCGTCAAGCTTGAATGTCGGTTGGAGATTGTGGACGTTGCATCAACGCTGCTCCTATAGAAGCCTTTTTGAACCTAGTCCAGGGACGAAATATCGTCTTTGGCGGGGCGTGAGTATGTGTTGATGATGCTGTTTGGGTCATCCCCACCACCAACCGCTGCAACTGCTTCCACTGCCGCCACTAGCGATGGTGACAACTAAGTCCTTGCCAGAAGTAGACTGGTACTAAAACTCATTTTGTTGTAAACATGGGCTAGTTAAGTTGTACTTTTGTTGTATAGGACTTGTTCGGAGTGTGCGATGGTGTTGGTGACGTTTGTAACTGCTGTGTGCAGAAAGTTGTACACGGATATCACCTTTGATACTATCGCAGTTGCAGTTAATTCTCTCTGTTTGCATTCTTGTTGCTCATGAGGTGGTTGATGAACTTGAGAATGCAATCTTGTTTCATTTTGTGTTGCTGGTTACTCCTCAAGCTTCAGTTCATTCTATTGCGCATATTGCTCAGACTTCGTGTGTAACAGGTTGCCGAAAAGACGCTTGGTTCGCGCGCTTGTGACTGGTGGCGATGCCTAGGAGGGCCACGACTAGTCTAAGGGAGTGCCTAACCTGGTGCATCTTAGCCAGCAACACCTGGGGTCTCGTAGCCACGAGACTCAGCACTCCAGCTCCCCGGTGGGTGGTCACATTGGATCCCGTGTGCGTCAGGAGGCACAGGAAGAGGAGTTGCCACCTCCTCCGTCGATGGCGCAAGTCCTGGTCATGCAGACTCGTCTGTTGGAGAGACTTGTGCAAAGCACAGAGAGTGCCACTGTTGCAGGCTATGGTGGCCTGGCGACCATGTAGCCGTAATCTCATCTGGCTGAGTTCCGGCGAACTCGCTCGCCAAGCTTCTCGTCGGCGATTGATCCTCTAGACGCTGACGATTGGCTCCACGATATCGAGTGAAAGCTCGACCTTGTGCGGTGCACCGACAAGGAGAAGGTGCAATTCACTGTCTATTACCTTTAAGGCGCAGCTGCAGCATGGTGGGACAGCTTCAAGGCAATTCACCCACCTGGCCAGGTTTTTATGTGGGAAGACTTCAAAAGAGCCTTCCGCGAGGCGCATATTCCTACGAGCCTAATGGAGATCAAGAAAAGAGAATTTTATAATCTCAAGCAGGGGTCCATGATAGTTATGGACTATCTCCATAAATTCAACTATCTGGCTCGCTATGCCACTGAGGAGATCTCGAGTGAGGCTCGAAAAGTTGCTCTATTCCGGGAACATCTCAATGAAGAGGTTAAGCACTCGCTCGCTGCTCATGATAGCCCTAGCATGCAAGTACTGGTGGATAAGGCGATTCGCGTTGAAGATAGCGCGAGGGTGGTTTCGGAAAGCCGGAAGCGCAAATGGCTGGCCCAGAAGTCTTCTGGCGTAGGTCCTTCTAGGCCATGCACCGGACCGGCTGTTAGTGCGCAATTTGTTGTGTCGCAGCCACCAACACCCCAAGGAGTGGATTCTTGTCCTACTCCACCCGCAGTTCAGTATCATAACCGCGGCGGACAAACTTCGACAGCTTAGGGTTGATCTACCTCAATCACTTGCTATGCGTGTGGACAGAAGGGGCATTATTCTAGTGTTTGCCCCATGAGATTGCCTCCTCCAGCTCATCTGCAGGCGCATAGCACTCCAGCACGTCCGCAGGGTCCTACGAGCGGACGCGGAGGCCGGTCAGGCCCCATATCTGCCCAGAGCCTTGCTCGTGGCCGCCTGAACCTTGTGACTATTGAATAAGTGAGTAACACTCTGGATGTGGTGCTCAGTACGTTTCTTGTACATTCAGCCCCTACGATGGTTCTAGTTGACTCTGGAGCATCTCATTCGTTTGCTCAAAGTTTGTTAAAGAACAGAAAATTGAGACTAGTCAGTTGGATAACAAAATGTTAGTTTATTCACCTGGCCATAAGAGCTCAGTGTGTTTATCTGGGAGTTTTAATCATCATCGAGGGAGCGGAATTCCATGGTGATTTAATTCAAATCGATACCCCCTGTCTCGATGTAATCCTTGGAATGGATTGGCTATCCAAGAACCAGGGCCGCATTGATTGTGCTAACCACACTATTTCCTTGACCAGTCCGGATGTGATGAGGACATCACTACCATGGATATGGCCATGCCTACAAACCCAATTGAAACCAACAATGTAATACAAGGGCCAATTACTCGAGCTCGCGCACGTCAATTCAATTGCCAGGTGAATGCGTTCCTCGGGTTGCATAAAAATAATTTAATGAATGGAATGCTATTTAGTCCTTGTGATGATTTTATTGTCCTTAGGAAACAAGGAGAAGGACTCCCAAAAGTCAAGCATGAAGCCAATTCTTTCGGTGCACAAGTTCAACTCGGATTCGGCCTCCGGGACAGCACCAACTTAAAACGACCATAACTTTTGATCCACAAGGGTGTTTAGGGTCTATGAGTATTGGTTTGAAAGGTTTCGTCGTCCTCTTTCCAACGGATCCAACCTCATGTCCAAATTACTTAAGAATCAACGGGAATCTGCAAAACAAGTTCGGTCATCTTTCCAAATCCAAGTCAAACTAGGAATAGGAGTCATACTCGGCCATGGTTGTGCTTTGGACGCCCCTAGCACGGTTTTGGCCTCCTATTTCTCCTATATATAGCTAGGGAGTCCCCCAAAATAACTGGGGTTTTGGTTATTTGATAGTTTAGCCTTTTGCTACAATTTTGAGTCTTTTAGACGTGCTCAACGGCCGCCTAACAAGCTCCTTGTATCGGAACCCCAACTTTTTCTATACTTCATCTATATTTGCAATTTTAGATTGCTTTTGCCTTGTTCTTGCTCGTTCTTCGATTGCTTGCAGGAATTGATCTTCGTGATCAGGTTAATCGTGCGCACGGCAAGGTCAATAACCATCTGGAGTTGGTTTAGCGATTGCTAAGGCGCATCGTCGTTGTACGTTGTAGTCGGATCGTCAAAATCGTCTCCACCCAAATCGAAGGTTATCATTCTCATCGAAAGATCGGGACACCCAGTGTTACATCAAGTGATATCAGAGCTTCAGTTGATCGGTGAGAATATCAGTGCCTTAGGTTAGTTTTTGATTTCTGTTATAAATTGAAAATTACTCCACAAAAATTCAACATTTAGTTTCAATCTATTATTTTAGTGAGTTTTGTTAGGTTTTGATCCATTAGAGCCCATGTTTTAGTTGCTGATCTTTCTTTTCCTTCGCATAGCTTTAATCCTTCAATTCTGTCCAGTTTGGAATTTCGAGCATAACTTTCACATACAAACTCGGATTTTTGTGTTTTTGCACTCTATTGAAAGCTGAGGATATAAGATTCAATTCCTTCCACAGTCAACCAATCAAATTCGGTGATCTTCAAACATTAATCTAGGTGACAAGTCTACTGCGCCAGAAAAACATCAGTACACCTACGTTTGGGAACAAATTCATCTTTTGTGAACACTTTGATCCTATTTGAGACTAGCTTGTTGATATTGCTTAGGGCTGCTCTACTTGGTACATTGCATAATCTTCAGTTATCATATCATATCATCTTGTGACATCGAGTTAGGGTTTCCTAAACTTTGTTCATACTAGTGTTGGCCGAAAGTCACCAAAAGAAAGAAAAGAGAAAGAGTCAAAAGGCCCAAAACAAAAAAAAAGGAAAAGAAAAAGAAAATTGTGGCCGGTCGCACTACATTGAGCAAAACCCTAATTTGTGTTCGTTACTTTTTATATTGTGCAATTTATTAATTAGTGAGCAATTTTGTGCCCTTTTTACATTCTCAAAGCAATAAGTTAGCGTCTCTCTACGACTTATGCAATAGAGCTTTTGGTGCATCACTTATATTTTATAGCTCATTCCTTGATTGCAAAAGTGCCATTATTATATTTGCCTTTAGCTCTTTCGAATCTACTTATGCTACATGTTAAATGCTGTTTTGCTGCAAATGTACCATGAAACATTCCTTTGTACTAAGCCATGCATGTAGAATATTAGTTGCATTCTGTGCATGACTTGCTGAGTACCAAGTACTCACCACTTGCAACAATACAACACCACCAGTTGAAGAAGTAGCGACGCCAGCTTTGGAGGAAGAACTTCAGGAGGAGCCGTCTATCTAGGAAGCGAGCCCAGTCAGTTGCCTGTGGTATACTGGATGGCGCCACGATGATGCTTTTATTCTGCTGCAATTTATTCTCTTTAATAAGTTTTCGCCCTATGTGGCGTACTCTTGTAACTTGACCATAAGGTCGAGCAACCAGTTTGGTTATTTTAATTAAATTACTTTACTATTATCGATGTGCATGATTGTGATATTTACTGATGTTGAGACTGTGTGCACTAGCGTGATCCTGGACTAGTGCTGAATACACAAAGGGTCCGGATTTGCAAATTCGGGTCCCGACAGAGGTGGTATCAGAGCCATACTGACTGTAGGACTACCCCTTTAGTTAGAATGGTCATAGTGAGGATAAAACCTATTTTCTAAAGTTAAAACTTGACAAGATGATGACTGAAATCTTAACTTATCCCCTTCTCTCTTTTGTTCATACCCCTTACTGAATTCTTTCTGTCTCCACTTGGGTTTTAAAACGTTGCGTTCTTACGCAAGTGTCTTTTGGCAGATGAAGATGCTCAACAACTACGCCGAGCGAGAGGGAGGCTACGCCGCCGAGTTGTGGAGTTTGTTACAAGTGCTTGGAGGTTTCGAGAGGCCACTTTACCAGGGGACTACCGTAGTGCAGGCTGGTTTGGTCAAGGCATGGGACGTCAAGATCACCGTGTATGCTCGGGAGAGGACGAAGTTCAGTCACCCATGCTACTTCACTGCCAGGAGGCCTACATTTGAGATGGGAATCTAGGAGGTGTCGCGCCGAGCTATGAGGAACATCGCTCGCACCTACTCCAGAGAGCTGGAGGGCACAGTGTTTCGTCACCACCCACGCCGAGACAATGGGATTGAACGGGAGCCGATAGAAGACGAGGATGCCATTGTCACGCACTTGGCGAGGTTCGTCGTTTCTCAGGAGGATGTTCTTGATGATACGGTGCAAGAGTTGCCGAGGGCTCGCGAGGAGGTCAAGGAAGGGAAGAAACACCTGGAGAATGCTCGCGAGTATGTCGCCTATGCTACACAGAGGATCGCAGAGCTGGAGACAGCACTGTACGGGCAGGGCCTGGAGCCAGTGTTGGAGTTGGAGGCCCCAAACCCGGAGGAGCCAACACCTGAGCAGGAGCAGGACCCACAGCCACTGCCACCGCCCGCGCCAGAACCGCAGCCAGAGCCAGAGGAGGACGTCGCGTCGTCGACTACAGTTGTTGTTGGACATGGTGATTGCTTCGCGCCGATGCCGCCGCATCCACCAAAAGGAGGTAGTGGAGGTTGGGTCGAGGAGTGAACGTTCAGGATTAGAAGTTGAGACTCCTTTGTCGAGTCACGTTATAGAATAAAGAGTCACCCTTAGAGGAGTTAGCCCCCAGTGTGTTAGTCGATTTGGATTTTCATTGCTTGTTGAGTGTGCAGTATGTGTTGCAAGGCCCTTAGGCATTGTCAGCAACCATACCAAGTTATTATTGAATAAGTAATAAAGTTGGATTTTGAGTTACACCTTCCACCCCGTATAATTTTTCTCTATTACTTATCTATGCTTGTTTCCCCCCTTATCTCTAAACCTTGGAGAAATCGACAGATGGTGAAAACATGTGGAAACCTTGGAGGCAACGGAAGTGGTTCTCGCCCAGCTGGGAACCCTAATGATGGAGCACCTGCACCCCAACCAGCACCGCTAGTAGACATGCAGAACTTTGGATCCTTCCTTGCTGCACAGACCCAGCTAATGCATGCCATGATGCAGCAAATGCAGCAAGTCACTGCTCAAGCCACTGCCAACCAGGCCAATCAAGGACAGCGACAGAACTCAAGGCTTTCATAATTCATGAGGACTCATCCGCCCACTTTCTCTGGAAACGCCAATCCATTGGAGGCTGATGACTGGTTAAGATCGATTGACAGGAAGTTGCATATTACCCAATGTGTGGGAAATGAGAGGGTGCTCTACGCCTCTCATCAGTTGGAAGGGACCGCAGCAGAGTGGTGGGAGAACTTCTGCGCCACGCGGCAGAACCCACAGGACATCACATGGGAAGAATTTACCACTGCATTTCGCCAGTATCATGTGCCAGAAGGGATCATGGACCTTAAGAAGGAAATCAACCGGTGTTGGAATATCTGAACAAGTTCACACAGCTTGCATGCCACGCGCCTGAAGACGTAGCGATGGACAAGGCCAGCCAGTCTCATTTCCTGAAGGGACTAAACTCTGGACTACAGGTGGGACTGATCACCCACACCTTCCCAGACTATCAGGAACTTGTGAAGAAGGCGCTCATTCTCGAGGTGATGAGACCATGCTCATCATGGACAGAACTAACAATGCATACATATGGTCATCACCAAGTGTTGCCGCAAATATATCAACTGCATGGCTTCATCGGCCCCCACCTTGGCCAGGATCATTAAGATGGTGACACTTTAGGGCATCCTCTACTCCATCTACATGGCTTCATCGGCCCCCACCTTGGCCATCCTTCTACATCTTCGTCGGTTCAAGGACCATTGATTCGAGCTCAAGCCCGTCAACTCAATTATCAGATCTAAAGCCATACTTGGGAGAAGATGATGAACTTGAGTCGATGACGACTCAAATGCAAGAAAGGGAGGATGATGAGGACATCACTACCATGGATATGGCCATGCCTACAAACCCAATTGAAACCAATAATGTAATACAATGGCCAATTACTTGAGCTCGCGCACACCATTTCTATTGCTTGGTGAATGCGTTCCTCGGGTTGCATACAAATAATCTAATGAATGGAATGCTATTTAATCATTGTGATAATTTCATTGTCCTTAGGAACCAAGGAGAAGGACTCCCAAACATCAAGTATGAAGCCAATTCTTCCGGTGCACAAGTTCAACTCGGATTCGGCCTCCGGGACAACACCAACTTAAAACGACCATAACTTTTGATCCACAAGGGTGTTTGGGGTCTGTGAGTACTGGTTTGAAAGGTTTCGTCGTCCTCTTCCCAACGGATCTGGCCTCATGTCCAAATTCCTTACTAGTCAACTGGAATCTGCAAAACAAGTTCGGTCATCTTTCCAAATCCGAGTCAAACTAGGAATAAGAAGTCCTACTCGGCCATGGTTGTGCTTTGGACGCCCCTAGCACGGTTTTGTCCTCCTATTTCTCCTATATATAGCTAGGGAGTCCCCCAAAATAACTTGGGTTTTGGTTATTTGATAGTTTAGCCTTTTGCTACTATTTTGAGTCTTTTAGACATGCTCAACGGCCGCCTAACAAGTTCCTTGTATCGGAACCCCAACTTTTTCAATACTTCATCTATATTTGCAATTTTAGATTGCTTTTGCCTTGTTCTTGATTGTTCTTCGATTGCTTGCAGGAATTGATCTTCGTGATCAGGTTGATCGTGCCCACGACAAGGTCAATAACCCTTTGGAGTTGGTTTAACGATTGCTAAGGCGCATCGTCGTTGTACGTTGTAGTCGGATCGTCAAAGTCATCTCCACCCAAATCGAAGGTTATCATTCTCATCAAAAGATCGGGACACCCAGTGTTACATCAAGTGGTATCAGAGCAAACCAGGTTGCTCGGTGAGAAATTTCTTTACCCTAGTTTAGTAGATTGATTTAATCCCTATAGTCCAGAAAATTTGCCACAAAAGATTTGTTCCTCCTATCCAAACCATGTTTGCACCTTTTCGATCTATTAATTTCGGTTTGCTAAATTGAATTTGTGTTAGTTTTAGCATTGTCTAGTTGCTGATCATAGTCCCCACATCAAAAAAATCATCCATTACCGATCAGTACACCTACCTTTGGGAACCAATTCATCCTTTGTGAACACTTCGAACCTAATCGAGACTAGCTATTTGATATTGCTCTAGGGCTGCTCATTTTACATTCTATTGCATAATTTGGATTGCACTTGTATTGCACCTAGTCATTTATATTGTGCTACTGTCATATTTGTTTGGCCACAAAAAAGGAAAGAAAACTGCCTCACATCAAAAAAGAAAAAGAAAAAGAAAAAGAAAAAGAAAAGAATAGTGCAGGCAAAAGCAAAGAGCGCAAAAAGAGTGGAATTTGATTGGGAGTACGTCCTAGCATTTGTGCATTTTTCATATCGTGCTATTTTGTGATTTTGAGCAATCTATTGCTCGTGTTCTTTGTTTGAGCAATTAGCTAGCATCTCTTCATAACTTATGCAATACGAGCTTTTTGATGCCTCACTTATATTTTTTTAACTCGTTCCTTTGATTGCATCAAGTTCCAACATCTTTGCGCGTGTGGTTCCTGTGTATCAGCCTAAGCCTTTTATCCTTCCTTGGTTGATCAGCATCTTAGGCTAAGTGCTAATTATGAACTATAATTCAATTCTATGCAATTTCTGAGATTAATTGATTGATTCTCCTTGCTACTAAATTAAGCCTGTCCAAGCTCCACTCTTGTCAAGGCCCCGATTTCAAGGTTCGACTCACGCGGCGATGGCATCATGCGCCGAAATTCTGGGTAATCCGGAGTATCCGGATAACATGACCGGAATGTCCGGATAGAACCCGGAGTATCCGGATGAAGTATCCGGAGTGTCCGGACTGGGTCTACCCGAAGACCTCAACCCGGAGTGTTCGGATTACAAATCCGGAGTGTCTGGATTGGGTTGACCGAATGCCCCAACCCGGAGTATCCGGACTAATTGTGAGTCCGGACTTGTCGGGGGGTTAAGTATAAAGAGTCGTTTCTCTTAGCCTCTATCTCATTTCTTCCCCTACCTTTTGCTCTCCATTCCCTTGTGCGTGCTCTCCTCCACCTCGAACTCATCTCCGGCGACTCCCCACCGGCCGGCGTCCTCCCGTGGCTTCTCCCCGGTGGCTCCCTACTCCGGTGACCTCAAGCTCCTCCCCAAGCCAGCATCTCCCTTCCTCTACCCATCTTCCCCTTCTTCCTCTCTATCCTCCTTAAAGGTAGGACCTCTTCTTGGAGCTTGATTCGTGGCTTCTTGGGTTTTAGGACATCCATGGGGGTGGATTTGGGGCTTGGTCTTGTAGATTGAGGTTTGGGGGTAACCTTGGGAGTGTTAGGGTTTTGGGGTCTAGTTGGATTTGGAGTTGGGTTAGGGAATGTTGGGGTGCTAGGGTGAGAGATCGGGGGTAGATGGTGCCATCCTAAGTGTTGGTTTGAGTTTTGGTTGGGGTTGTTAGAAGTGAGCGTCGTTTCATTGTGTTTGATCTAGCACGGAGCTTCTCCGGCTTAGCCACGTGTAGGAAAGTTGTAGATCGGGTCCTCATGGCGCCGTGGAACTTGGAAACGCTCTGATCCCTTGAGTCATTGGGCGAAATGCGCCATGTCTAGAGTGTCCGGACAAAATGTCCGGAATGTCCGACTTATCCGGACTGTCCGGACTATCCGGGTTTGCCTGGTCTGTTCAGGAGGGGTTTGTAATTGCATTCTATTTCCTTTGCATTGCATGCATCTCATTCATGCGTTATACTCGTGTAGAGAACGACTCCGCGGAGGTTGGCGCGGAGGTGACCGAGGGGATTGCCGAAGAGCAAGTCGTTGTCGGTACTCAAGAAGAAGCATCAGGCAAGCACCTAAGCATATTCAACCCTATATGAAATGTTATTTTTGTGAATCAATTGTCTATTGGTTGGTTAAGTTATGCATTAGGAGTGAATGGTGGGGATGGTATTAGAACCCATTTGTTGCACATACACCCCTTGATAATTGTTGAGCACCTCCTTTGGAGCTAGGAATGGGTAAATAAATTGTGTCCATGCTTAGTTTTGCTTAGAGGTCGGGTATGGGCCAAGTGGTGGATGGTTCCATCACTTGTGATTATTTACTTCTCAGATATTAGGTTGAGAGGGATGAGTTATGTTTGGAAATGTTGAATTGAGACTGGGCGAGAGAGAGTTGGATCATTTGGGTGTGGAGACCCAAGTGTTGTAGTCTCGCCCGTGTCGGTTGAGGACCGATCCGTTGTTTGCCATGTTGATCAAGCACATCTTGTTAGTCGCATGCCGGAATGGGACGGTAAGCTATTCTTTCATCGCATACTGCCCGATGGTCATGCCCTCATGCGGTTAGACGTGGTTGAGGGCGAGGCTTAGGCTGACTCTCGAGGGCCAAGCCGGGCTTGGGCCGCTTGAGGGGGTGCTAGGTGCTCGGACCGCATGAAGATGGCCCAACGAGTATGTATGGATGGGAGGAGGGTTGACATGAGGTTCCTTGTGGCACATGTCGTGCGATTGATGATCCCCTGCAGGGTGAATAAGCGATTCGAATTGTCGCGCTCTCGGATATGAGCACGCTTGTATCATCCGACACTTCAACGTAGTAACAACTTGAACTTGATGATAGTGGGTTGGATGGTGATACTTGATTGTGATGACACTTGATGTACTTTAAATTGTAAAGTTTCAAATTTCACTCTAGTAATAGGTGTTGTCCACAGGTGCTATAAAATTTGTAAATGGAGTAGTATAATGTAATTATATAACAAAGTTAAGCTTTTTCGCACTCTTACCGTAAGCTTGATTCCTTGCTACATCCAAATGCATATTCTTTCGAGTCGGTCATATATGGACCACGGGTAAGTCTGGCGAGTACCTTCTGTACTCATGCTTCTGCTTTGTGGTTTTCAGGTGACGATCCGGACGGGTGTGAGTTCTGTCCGTACTGCCTCTCGGTGACCGGGCGGGGCACCGAGTAGAGGCTACCGACGGTGTGGCTTACACCCAGGAGTGTTCAGGGGCAAGACTCTTCCGGAGGAGTTGTACTTTTGTTTTGGTTTAGTAGTCGTGTGCCATTTTTGCCGTGCAGATCGGCCTTGAACTCTGTTATGTCTTTAATTAAACACTTGGCTACTTCGTTGCGACTTTTAATCTTCTGTTGTGCTCTCTTTCTCGTGGGATCGTGTCGCTTGGTGGTTGTCGGGTTGGTGTTGGATGTTATTCGTGTTCCTTGTCGGGTTTTGTCTTCGTGCGTGTGTGAGTTCGTTGCTGTGCTTCCGCGTTGCGTACTTTGGTTGTGGGGTTTTAGTTCGTTGCCCCCTTTATGCAAATTGGATTGATATCACAGTGAAACCAGTATGCGGGGCGATTCTGGGCGAGCTCCGGTTCGCATACTGGGGCAATACCGAGATTGTTGTCGAGTTATTCGAAGGGTCTCACGGTTGTCTTAATTGGGCTTGGGTGCTAATACTGCGAGCGCCCTCGGCGATCCGTTGTTAGCCTCCAAATCCGATTAGGATAACTGAGCATTCAAATAACCCGGGAACGGTATGGACGGCTCCTGACAACTCTCTTCCCGTACAAGCGTTCGATCACTTGGCAATCGCTCTACACAAACTTCGAAGAACCTTTGACAATGCCAACGGCTGACAACACCTGCTGCAACGTAAGAACTTGTAAGAGCTTTGGTTATAGGCTTGAGTGTTGAGAGACTTGCCACCACCTCCTGGTAGTTGATAGAAACATTATACTTGTGATTTTGTTTTCTTGTCTTCTACTAACCATATCAGGTGACGAGGATTCCCTGCATCACTCCCCTCGCACCAAGGGAATTGTTGCTCACTCTGAGCGTATGTCATCGCAAGAGAACCTTCTCAGATCCATCGAGGTCACACAATGGATTGCTAAAACTACTCTTACTACTATTTTGTCTAGACTTGATACGCTTGCTGGAACTTCCCCAGGAACTTCCAGTCATCCGCTTCGTCTTCCAAGCAACAAAAATGGCATACTACATGCTCAGGTACATGTTGATGATGATCCCCTAGGTAAGGTTAAATTCGTCATACCACCTTTTGTTGGTCAATATGATCCTGATGCCTATATTAATTGGGAGATAGCAGTAGACAAAGGATTTGCAAGTATAATTTGTCTGAAAATGAAAAGATTAGGATTGCTGCTAGTGTGCTAAATGAATATGCATTAACATGGTGGAAACATATTTGTAGAAAAGGGAGAAAACCTGAAAATTGGAAGGCCATGAAAAGACTTATGAGAATTGATTATGTTCCTAAATATCATACTGAATTTTTGTATACTACACTCCAATGCTTGAAACAAGGAAATAAGTGCGTTAAGGAATACTATGAACGATTGCAAAATCATTTGTTGCATTGTGGTTTAGTTGAAGGTGAAGAAGCAACAGAGCTTAGGTTCATACGTGGACCTAATCAAGAAATTCAGGATGCTCTTATTGATGAAACGTATTGTTCTATTTCAGAATTGGTTGTATGTGCTTGTAGAGTTGAAAATATGCTTGTTGAATCCTTGAAAGAATCATTAGCTTCATTTGAGGCGCCCATTGTTGCACCTTCTTTTGTAGCTAACATTTTGCAGAAAAGTGAGCACCATCGAGAGAATGATGTAGAAGAGCATATGGAGAATGAAACAATTAGTACTACCCCATGTGTAAGTGAAGAGATAATAGTTGAAGAAACGCCTACAACAGCTGATAAGAACTTACAAGGCAATGTAACAGGTATGTACTTTACACATGGAGAAAATAATTTTGAAGAGCTAAAATTATCCTCAAATCATGCTATCGTAGAGCAACTATTAGTGGAACCAATTGTTGATTTTGCTTTATTACAAGATTATTTGCTTGCTATTTCTTGTGATAATGAAGAGTTGTGTGATAATACTTCACTTATACCCATGACACAACTAGCGAAAGGACATGTCACTTTTGTTAACACACTAGACACTTACGCTGAAAATAAACATGTCATTCACATCACAAGCGAAAATGATGAGTTGAAATTGATGTCTCCTTTATATACATTAGGCTACATTGAATTTGATGTTCCGTGTGATCTGAATTATTTAGAGGAGAGACTTTTTGTACATTCTGATTTGTCATGGTTATCGCGAAATATTTTTTATGTTATTGGCAAAAATAGTGAGAAAGGAGAGTATAAAGCACATCGAGTTTACATTTGTTCAGATTTTAAACCTCCGTTTGCAATGCAACAATGTTATCAATTTAATAATTGCCATATCACTAATCATGTCATACCAAGTACATTTGGTTCCATTCACAAGTCACATGATAGTTTTGAAGAAAGGGAGGATATGGTTGATAGAAATTCTCGATCCATTGATTTGATTGCAAATGTGCATATTGCTTTGTTTCCTGTCATTACTAACATTTTGCAGGACAATATGATGGAGTCAAGGATGACTCCACTTCAAGAAAGGGAGGATGATGAGACCATGCTCATCATGGACAGAACTAACAATGCATACATATGGTCATCACCAAGTGTTGCCGCAATTATATCAACTGCATGGCTTCATCGGCCCCCACCTTGGCCAGGACCATTAAGTTGGCGACACTTCACGGCATCATCTATTTCGTATACATCTACTACGATGGCTCCATCTGCATGGCTTTATCGACCCCCACCTTGGCCATCCTTCTACATGTTTGTAGGTTCAAGGACCATTGACTCGAGCTTGAGCACGTCAACTCAATTATCAGATCTAAAGCCATACTTGGGAGAAGATGATAAACTTGAGTCGAGGATGACTCAAATGCAAGAAGGGGAGGATGATGAGGACATCACTACCATGGATACGACCATGCCTACAAACACAATTGAAACCAACAATGTAATACAAGGGCCAATTACTTGAGCTCGCGCACGTCAATTCAATTACCAGGTGAATGCGTTCCTCGGGTTGCATACAAATAATTTAATGAATGTAATGCTATTTAATCCTTGTGATGATTTTATTGTCCTTAGGAATAAAGGAGAAGGAGTCCCAAACGTCAAGCATGAAGCCAATTCTTCCGGTGCACAAGTTCAACTCGGATTCGGCCTCCAGGATAGCACCAACTTAAAATGACCATAACTTTTGATCCACTAGGTTGTTTGGGGTCTATGAGTACTGGTTTGAAAGGTTTCGTCGTCCTCTTTCCAAGGATCTGGCCTAATGTCCAAATTCCTTACGACTCAACGGGAATCTTCAAAACAAGTTCGGTCATCTTTCCAAATCCGAGTCAAACTAGGAATAGGAGTCCTACTAGGCCATGGTTGTGCTTTGGACGCCCCTAGCATGGTTTTGGCCTCCTATTTCTCCTATATATAGCTAGGGATTGCCCCAAAGTAACTTAGGTTTTATTTATTAGATAGTTTAGCATTTTGCTACTGTTTGAGTCTTTTAGACGTGCTCAACGGCCGCCTAACAAGCTCCTTGTATCGGAAACCCAACTTTTTCTATACTTCATCTATATTTGCAATTTTAGATTGCTTTTGCCTTGTTCTTGCTTGTTCTTCGATTGCTTGCAGGAATTGATCTTTGTGATCAGGTTGATCATGCCCACGGCAAGGTCAATAACCCTCTGGAGTTAGTTTAGCGATTGCTAAGGCGCATCGTCGTTGTACATTGCAGTCGAATCGTCAAAGTCGTCTCCACCCAAATCGAAGGTTATCATTCTCATCGAAAGATCGGGACACCCAATGTTACATCAATGGGCCTTGCTTGTGGAGGGGAGAGAATACCACCTTAAAAGGGAGTGCAACCCTCCCCCCATGAGGCTAGTCCTTTGGGGGCCACATAGGACTCTTATGACCTGGCTATGGCAGCCAAGGTGTGTATTTCTCTCGTGGTCCAAGGCCCACACCCCTGGGCCAGTTGTGTAGTCCTCTCACCGGGCGAGGCACGTGCGCCATACGGCTGGGCCGCGAAGGGCACGGTGCGCACCCGGGAGGGATGCATCAGTTGGTATGAGATCTAGGTCCCTAAACAAGAGGGTGAGAATGATAATACCACCTTGCTTGTGGAGGGGAGAGAATACCATCTTAAAAGAGAGAGCAACCCTCCCCCCATCTGACTAGTCTTTTGGGGGCCACATGGGACTCTTATGGCGTGGCTATGGTAGCCAAGTTGTGTATTTCTCTCATGGTCCAAGGCCCACACCCCTGGGCTAGTTGTGCAGTTCGCTCACCGGGCGAGGCACGTGCGCCATACGGCTGGGCCGCGAAGGGCATGTTGCGCACCCGGGAGGGATGCATCAATCGGCCCCCACCTTGGCCATCCTTCTACATCTTCGTCGGTTCAAGGACCATTGACTCAAATGCAAGAAGAGGAGGATGATGAGGAAATCACTACCATGGATACGGCCATGCCCACAAACCCAATTGAAACCAACAATGTAATACAAGGGCCAATTACTCGAGCTCGCACACATCAATTCTATTGCCAGGTGAATGCGTTCCTCGGGTTGCATACAAATAATTTAATGAATGGAATGCTATTTAATCCTTGTGATGATTTCATTGTCCTTAGGAACCAAGGAGAAGGACTCCCAAACGTCAAGCATGAACCCAATTTTTCCGGTGCACAAGTTCAACTCGGATTCGGCCTCCGGGACAGCACTAACTTAAAACGACCAAAAATTTTGATTCACAAGGGTGTTTGGGTTTATGAGTACTAGTTTGAAAGTTTTCGTCGTCTTCTTTCCAACGGATTCGGCCTCATGTCCAAATTCCTTACGAGTCAACGGGAATCTGCAAAACAAGTTCGGTCATCTTTCCAAATCCGAGTCAAACTAGGAATAAGAAGTCCTACTTGGCCATGGTTGTGCTTTGGACGCCCCTAGCACGGTTTTGGCCTCCTATTTCTCCTATATATAGCTAGGGAGTCCCCCAAAATAACTTGGGTTTTGGTTATTTGATACTTTAACCTTTTGCTACTATTTTGAGTCTTTTAGACGTGCTCAACGGCCGCCTAACAAGCTCCTTGTATCGGAACCCCAACTTTTTCTATACTTCATCTATATTTGCAATTTTAGATTGCTTTTGCCTTGTTCTTGCTTGTTCTTCGATTGCTTGCAGGAATTGATCTTCGTGATCAGGTTGATCGTGCCCACGGCAAGGTCAATAACCCTTTGGAGTTGGTTTAGCGATTGCTAAGGCGCATCGTCGTTGTACGTTGTAGTCGGATCGTAAAAGTCGTCTCCACCCAAATCGAAGGTTATCATTCTCATCGAAAGATCGGGACACCCAATGTTACATCACGAGGATAAGCGCAAAGAATTGGACGACAACTGAAAACGCAGAATGGCACAGGAGGGAGCACGCCAAGGAGGGCAACGCCTGAGAGTTGCACCAAATAAATTCTTCAGATTCCAGCCGTAGAATGGAGCAAGGACACCGTCGCCAGCACCGAGACCCGTCAATCAGAATTTCCAGACACCCGCTCCAGGCAGGAACGCCACTACGAGCAGTCAACAAGGAGCAGTGAGACGCTGCTATACATGTAATGAGCCAGGGCACTTCTCCAACAATTGCCCCAGGAAGACATCAGGAGTGACCCCAATTTGCTTCAACTTGGGCTCCACACCAGCCAGGACACCTGCAACAGGAGCAAACCGTGGGACAACACAGCCAGGAGCCGTGTCGAGACCGTGGTGAGAGGCAGAGTCAATCACGTGACCGCAGATGCACTTCAGAATGCCACGGATGTCGTACTGGGTAAGTTACTTGTCAACTCGGTACCTGCAATAGTTTTGTTTGACTCTGGAGCTTCGCATTCGTTTGTTTCTCGAGATTTTGTTTCTAAAAATGATTTGAAGATTGTGGATCTTAAAAGCATGCTTGTAGTTCAAACCCCTGGGTCAGAACTCCGATCTCAAGTAGGATGTTCTGGGGTGAGAATACTAATAGATGGGGTAAAGTTCCTAGCGAACCTTATTATATTGGGAACCCAGACCCTAGATATTATCTTGGGGATGGATTGGTTATCCATGCACAAGGCCATGCTTGACTGTGGAAGAAGGATCATCTCTGTTGAGAGCTCGTGTGGAAGGAAAGTGGAATTTCAAGCGACCGCCGTTCGAGATGGACAGTTGATGGTCAACAGTGTAAAGACAGTCAGCATAGAAGATGTTCCAGTGGTAAATGAGTATGCTGATGTTTTTCCTGAAGATTTGCCTGGGATGCCGCTGGACAGCGACATAAAATTTGTGATTGAGTTAGTACCAGGAACAACACCAATAGCAAAGAGACCCTATCGGATGTCGACCAAAGAATTGGTAGAGATGAAGAAACAACTTGAAGAGTTGATGGAGAAAGGATTCATCAGACCGAGTTCGTCACCATGGGGAGCGCTAGTTCTATTTGTCAAGAAGAAGGACGGGAGTTTCAGGATGTGCATTGACTACCGTGCTCTCAATGAAGTCACCGTGAAGAATAAATACCCGCTACCCAGGATCGATGATCTGTTTGACCAATTGAGAGGAGCCAGAGTTTTCTCCAAAATTGATCTGAGATCAGGATATCACCAGTTGAAGATCCGATCAGGAGATATCCCGAAGACCGCATTCTCGTCGAGATATGGGAATTACGAGTTTACTGTTATGTCCTTTGGTCTGATGAATGCGCCTGCTTGTTTCATGAATATGATGAATAAGGTTTTCATGGAGTATTTGGACAAGTTCGTTGTTGTGTTCATAGACGATATCTTAGTCTACTCCAAAACAAGGGATGAACATGCAGAACACCTGAGACTAGTTTTGAAGAAACTGAGAGAACAGCAACTGTTCACCAAGTTCAGCAAATGCGACTTTTGGAAGGTGGAGTTTCTTGGACACGTGATGACCGCAGCAGGAGTCACTGTTGACCCAAGCAAAGTTGAAGCTGTGTTACATTGGGAACAACCGAAGACAGTGACCCAGATTCAAAGTTTCCTTGGGATGGCCGGTTACTACCGCCGCTTTATTGAAGGCTTTTCGACAATTGCGAGACCTCTTACGCAATTGTTAGAAAAAGACAAGAAGTTTACTTGGACGCCGGAATGTGAGAAATGTTTCCAAGAGCTGAAGAAGCGATTAACATCAGCACCGGTGTTAGTCCTACCGGATGTTAATCAAAGCTTTTATATCTATTGTAATGCATCGCGCTAGGGACTAGGATGTGTGTTGATGCAAAACCAGAAGGTCATTGCATATGCATCAAGGCAGTTGAGGCCGCATGAAAAGAATTATCCGATGCATGACCTAGAGTTAGCAGTCGTAGTGCATGGTTTGAAGCTATGGCGTTACTACCTGATTGGGTACGGTGCGCCAGGTATGAGCACGATGCGCACCCGGGAGGAATGCATCAGTTGGTATCAGATCTAGGTCCCAAAACAAGAGGGTGAGAATGATTTTGCCACCTTGCTTGTGGAGGGGAGAGAATACCACCTTAAAAGGGAGAGCAACCCTCACCCCATCTGGCTAGTCTTTTGGGGGCCACATGGGACTCTTATGGCCTGGCTATGGCAGCCAAGTTGTGTATTTCTCTCATGGTCCAAGGCCTACACCCCTGGGCTAGTTGTGCTGTCCGCTCGTCGGGTGAGGCACGTGCGCCATACGGCTGTGCCGCGAAGGGCACGGTGCGCACCCGGGAGGCATGCATCAATTGGCCCCCACCTTGGCCATCCTTCTACATCTTCGTCGGTTCAAGGACCAATGACTCAAATGCAAGAAGAGGAGGATGATGAGGAAATCACTACCATGGATACGGCCATGCCTACAAACCCAATTGAAACCAACAATGTAAAACAAGAGCCAATTACTCGAGCTCGCGCACATCAATTCTATTGCCAGGTGAATGCGTTCCTCGGGTTGCATACAAATAATTTAATGAATGGAATGCTATTTAATCCTTGTGATGATTTCATTGTCCTTAGGAACCAAGGAGAAGGACTCCCAAACGTCAAGCATGAAGCCAATTCTTCCGGTGCACAAGTTCAACTCGGATTCGGCCTCCGGGACAGCACTAACTTAAAATGACCATAACTTTTGATTCACAAGGGTGTTTGGGGTCTATGAGTACTGGTTTGAAAGTTTTCGTCGTCTTCTTTCCAACGGATTTGGCCTCATGTCCAAATTCCTTACGAGTCAACGGGAATTTGCAAAACAAGTTTGGTCATCTTTCCAAATCCGAGTCAAACTAGGAATAAGAAGTCCTACTCGGCCATGGTTGTGCTTTGGACGCCCCTAGCACGGTTTTGGCCTCCTATTTCTCCTATATATAGCTAGGGAGTCCCCCAAAATAACTTGGGTTTTGGTTATTTGAAAGTTTAGCCTTTTGCTACTATTTTGAGTCTTTTAGACGTGCTCAACGGCCGCCTAACAAGCTCCTTGTATCGGGACCCCAACTTTTTGTATACTTCATCTATATGTACAATTTTAGATTGCTTTTGCCTTGTTCTTGTTTGTTCTTCGATTGCTTGTAGGAATTGATCTTCGTGATCTGGTTGATCGTGCCCATGGCAAGGTCAATAACCCTTTGGAGTTGGTTTAGCGATTGCAAAGGCGCATCGTCGTTGTACGTTGTAGTCGGATCGTAAAAGTTGTCTCCACCCAAATCGAAGGTTATCATTCTCATCAAAAGATCGGGACACCCAGTGTTACATCACGAGGACAAGCGCAAAGAATTGGACGACAACTGAAAACGCAGGATGGCACAGCACGGAGCACGCCAAGGAGGGCAACGCCTGAGAGTTGCACCAAATCAATTCTTTTGATTCCAGCCGCAGAATGGTGCAAGGACACCGTCACCAGCATCGAGACCCATCAATCAGAATTTCCAGACACCCGCTCCAGGTAGGAATGCCACTACGAGCAGTCAACAGGGAGCAGTGAGACGCTGCTATACATGTAATGAGCCAGGGCACTTTTCCAACAATTGCCCCAAGAAGACATCAGGAGTGATCCCAGTTCGCTTCAACTTGGGCTCCACACCAGCCAGGACACCCGCACCAGGAGCAAACCACGGGGCAACACAGCCAGGAGCCGCGCCCCAGACCGTGGTGAGAGGCAGAGTCAATCATGTGACCCTAGATGCACTTCAGAATGCCACGGATGTCGTACTAGGTAAATTACTTGTCAACTTAGTACCTGCAACAGTTTTTTTTGACTCTGGAGCTTTGCATTCATTTGTTTCTTGAGATTTTGTTTCTAAGAATGATTTGGAGATTGTGGATCTTAAATCCATGCTTGTAGTTCAAACCCCTGGGTCAGAACTCCGATCTCAAGTAGGATGTTCTAGGGTGAGAATACTAATAGATGGGGTAAAGTTCCTAGCGAACCTTATTATATTGGGAACCCAGACCCTAGATGTTATCTTGGGGATGGATTGGTTATCCATGCACAAGGCCATGCTTGACTTTGGAAGAAGGATCATCTCTGTTGAGAGCCCGTGTGGAAGGAAAGTGGAATTTCATGCGACCGCCGTTCGAGATGGACAGTTGATGGTCAACAGTGTAAAGACAGCCGGCATAAAAGATGTTCCAGTGGTAAATGAGTATCCTGATGTTTTTCCTGAAGATTTGCCTGGGATGCCGCCAGACAGGGACATAGAATTTGTGATTGAGTTAGTACCAGGAACAACACCAATAGCAAAGAGACCCTATCGGATGTCGACCGAAGAATTGGTAGAGTTGAAGAAACAGCTTGAAGAGTTGATGGAGAAAGGATTCATCAGACCGAGTTTGTCACCATTGGGAGTGCTAGTTCTATTTGTCAAGAAGAAGGACGGGAGTTTCAGGATGTGCATTGACTACCGTGCTCTCAATGAAGTCACCGTGAAGAATAATTACCCGCTACCCAGGATCGATGATCTGTTTGACCAATTGAGAGGAGCCAGAGTTTTCTCCAAAATTGATCTGAGATCAGGATATCACCAGTTGAAGATCCGATTAGGAGATATCCCGAAGACCGCATTCTCGTCGAGATATGGGCATTACGAGTTTACAGTTATGTCCTTTGGTCTGATGAATGCGCCTGCTTGTTTCATGAATATGATGAATAAGGTTTTCATGGAGTATTTGGACAAGTTCGTTGTTGTGTTCATAGACGATATCTTAGTCTACTCCAAGACAAGGGATGAACATGCAGAACACCTGAGACTAGTTTTGAAGAAACTGAGAGAACAGCAACTGTTCACCAAGTTCAGCAAATGCGACTTTTGGAAGGACAAGGTGGAGTTTCTTGGACACGTGATGACCGCAGCAGGAGTCACTGTTGACCCAAGCAAAGTTGAAGCTGTGTTACATTGGGAACAACCGAAGACAGTGACCCAGATTCAAAGTTTCCTTGGGATGGCCGGTTACTACCGCCGCTTTATTGAAGGCTTTTCGACAATTGCGAGACCTCTTACGCAATTGTTGAAAAAGGAGAAGAAGTTTACTTGGACGCCGGAATGTGAGAAACGTTTCCAAGAGCTGAAGAAGCGATTGACATCAGCACCGGTATTAGTCCTACCGGATGTTAATCAAAGCTTTTATATCTATTATGATGCATCGCGCCAGGGACTAGGATGTGTGTTGATGCAAAACCAGAAGGTCATTGCATATGCATCAAGGCAGTTGAGGCCGCATGAAGAGAATTATCCGACGCATGACCTAGAGTTAGCAGTCGTAGTGCATGGTATGAAGCTATGGCGTTACTACCTGATTGGGAATAGATGCGAAGTGTATACGGACCACAAGAGTCTCAAATACATATTCGCCCATTCGGACCTGAACATGAGGCAAAGGAGATGGTTGGAGTTGATCAAGGATTATAATGTCGGAATCCATTACCATCCCAGAAAGGCCAATGTGGTGGCCGATGCATTGAGTCAGAAGAGCCATACCGTGAATGTGTTGCTAGTTGAAAGCCAGGACGAGCTATGCAGAGAGTTACAGAAACTAGAATTGGAAGTTGTACCTGAAGGATTCCTAGCTGCTCTGGAAGTAAAGCCTACCTTGGAGGATCAGATCCGAGAAGGACAGAAGGATGATGACAAGATTCAGAGGATTAAGTCCAAGATGAAGGAAGGCAAGGCAGAAGACTTCAAGCTGGATGGACAGGGCACGTTTGGGATTAAGGATCGCATCTGTGTGCCGAACAAGAAGGAGCTGAAACAGTTGATTCTGGGAGAAGCCCACGACTCCAAGTATTCCATTCATCTAGGAAGTGCCAAGATGTACTAAGACCTGAAGGAGAGATTCTGGTGGCCAAGCATGAAACGTGAAGTTACGGAGCATGTTGCGCTGTGTGATGTATGCCAAAGGGTTAAAGCAATGCACCAAAGGCCAGCAGGGTTGCTACAGCCGTTGAAGATTCCTGAGTGGAAGTGGGAGGAAATCGGAATGGAGTTCATTACCGGTTTGCCGAAGACTCAGGGTCTATGACTCCATATGGGTTATAGTGGACCGCTTGACTAAGGTCGCTCACTTTATCCCTGTAAAGATCACTTACTCAGGAGATAAATTAGCGGAGTTGTACATGACCAAGATCGTCTGTTTGCACGGAGTGCCGAAGAAGATTGTATCAGATAGAGGTACCCAATTTACCTCTAGGTTTTGGAATAAGTTGCACGAAGCCACGGGGACTCGCGTGAACTTCAGTACAGCATATCATCCGCAGATGGGTGGACAGACTGAAAGAGTTATCAGATTCTGGAGGATATGCTAAGAGCTTGTGCATTGGCTTATGCTACCTCTTGGGATAAGAGTTTGCCGTACGCGGAGTTCAGCTACAATAACAGCTATCAGGCCAGTCTACAGATGTCACTTTTCGAGGCACTGTATGGTCGACCTTGTCGAACACCATTGAATTGGAATGAGATGGGTGAACGACATGTCTTTGGACCGGATATTCTTCAAGAGGCCGAAGAGCAGATCGCCATGATCCGGGAAAGACTGAAGATAGCTCAGTCAAGACAAAAGAGTTATGCCGATAACCATCGTCGAGACTTGAGTTTTGAACCGGAAGATTTCGTATATCTCAGGGTTACACCTCTCAAGGGAGTTAAGAGATTCCATGCCAAAGGGAAACTCGCACCACGTTATGTTGGACCATTTAAGATTTTGAGCCGCAGAGGCGAAGTTGCTTACCAGTTGGAGTTACTGCAGTCGTTGGCAGGTGTGCATGATGTGTTCCATGTGTCACAACTGAAGAAGTGTTTTCGAGTACCAGATGAGCAGTCACCGTTGGAGTCAATAGAGCTGCAGGAGGATCTGACTTACAAGGAGCACCCTGTGAAGATTCTGGACACCATGGATCAAGAAACAAGGAATAAGTCAACCCGTTTCTGCAGAGTCTAGTGGAGCAACCATGCAGAGAGTGAAGCGACTTGGGAGCGCGTGGAGGATTTGAAGAAAGAGTTTCCAAACCTATTCCTTAGTTAGCCTTGAATCTCGGGGTTGAGATTCTGTTAAGGGGGGAGGTTTGTAACACCCCAATTTTTGCTTTTCATGTATTTAAATGTTATTTTGCATTTTTGAGAATTTTTGGAATTTTCTGGAATTTATTTGGATTTAATTTGAATTTATTCCTTTTAAAGTAATTAAAGAATCAAAAGTTATAAATAAAATTTTGTTGGAAATATTTTATTTGAGTCCAAAATGTCTCAAAGTATTTTTCAGAATTTTTCAGGAATTTTTCTAATTATTTTGCTATTTTTCTTGAATTAATTGAATTTCTAGAAATTATTTTAAATATTAAATCGCTGGAAAATACCCGAGTTGGTTCATCCGACAGAGTCCGACCCGAGTTAGACCCGAGTCTGATTCGAACCGGACTCAACCCCGACCCGAGCCCAACCGAACCCTAACGCGCGTGACCGTCGGATCTTGATCCAACGGTCACAATTGTGCCACGTCGCCCAATCCGAATCGTCGTTGGACTCCGCCGCCACAGCCGAGTGGGCCTCGGTTTCCTCGGATTTCACGGACGCCGAGGCCACTATTTATTGCGCCGCCACCCGTGCCGTGTTCCCGGTTTCCGTGTGCACCCGTAGCCCTAGGTCACCGAGCTCGAGCCGCCGCCGCCCGCCCGCAATCGCTCGCCAAAGTTGGAAGTGCGCGCCGCCGCAGTTTTTCGCCGTTTCCCGTCGTCTCTACCATCCTCCGTCGCCTTGCTACCCAGATCCGGACTCCCCGTGTTGAGGCGCGTTGAGGGGTGACACTCACCTTGTCGAAGACACACGGAAGCGCCGTTGGCCAGGTCGTCGTCTTCGTCTCCGGCCACCCTGCTCCGTCGCGACATCGCCGAAACCTGCGAGCTCTACCAGCCGTCCGATCAAGATCCGACCGCCCAGGTTCATCCACGTCACCCGTAACGAAATCCACGTTGCGGCTTTTAGATCTAATCTCAACCATTGGATCTAGATCCAACGCATGGGGTTGAGCCACGTAGCCTTGAACCGCACCATGCTAGGGGTAGATATCAGCCATTAGATCTAGATCGTACGGTTATGGTTCACGCACGTTGTAGCATTAGACTAGATCTCGACCGTCCGATCTAAATCGAACGGTGTAGATTGCGCTACGCATCGAGTGCCGGGTCATGCCACGTCACCCCCAGTGACGTAGTTAAACCCGATCGGATCTCGACTATTCGATCTAAATTGTACTGTCCAGATCAACCGCGTTGCACCGCAACTGTGACACCTCTGAATGTGACATTATAGTTTTCAGCATTACGGTACGACTTTATATCGCGTTTTCGGGTGTTTGGGCCTTTCCAGGGAAACTTGGTCCTTGGGGGATCTTTTTGGGCCTTAGGTGGAGGCTCCTTGGCCCATGTGGGGAGGAGGGGGCTGCCAACCTGCCCTAGGGTGCCCCCATGCCCTCCCCCATGCGCCCCACCTCCTCCTCTCCCTCCCATAGCCGCCACCCCCTCCAAGCCCTAGCCGCCCACTCCTCTCCCCTCCCATGCGCCACCCCCTCCCTCTCCTTCCCACCTCTAGCCAGCCCTAGCTACTCCTCATAGCCACTCCGATCTCACTGTCCAGGAGCCCTTCGTCCAAGGAGATCCGGCGTTCCCGGTGTCCCCGGCGATCGGCGGGAAGATCGGGCCGCGAGGAGGCGGAGTTCATCGATCGGGTGTCTCGCCAAGAAGAGGTAAGCCCCGGGGATCTTAGTTCTAGGGTGTAGGTGCTGGTTAGATTGTGAATTCCATGGTTAATCTTGGTGTTTAGGTGCTGTTCCTAGTTGAGATTAGGGAGTTTGCAATGGTTGTCCCACGTTCTGCTTCGGGCAGATTGGGCACACGACTTAGGGTTTGAGTTTTCACAATTTTAGAGTCGGAATTTGGTCGGACGCCTGTTGAGGAAGTTGTAGATAACTTCAATACCTTTAATTGAACAATAAGAACGTCCAATTCCGCCTGGCTGTTTGAAAGTTATGGTCAATTTACCGAACGTGTTCAAATCTGTGACGTAATTGGGACAGAACGTAATGTTTTGTAGATTAAACAATTTTAGTTGCCGAATCAGCTTTTCCCAATACTTAGAGAAAGCTAGAAAATTTCCTAAGCTTCGTGATGATGTACTCGTTTACTTAATTTGGATAACTAGAACTCAAGTTATACTAGTTTGAAGCCTGCTGTCCTGGGGGACAGATTCTCTGTTTTTCGGCTTTGGGAGTAGTTTGCGAAGTCGGGGTAGATGAGCGATGGTGTACTGTTTTGTGGGTACATTTTGAGTGTGTGGTATCTATGTGCAGGTGGTGTGACCCCGGGAGTGCCCTGATCCTCTCGCCAACCCGTCGCCCGCGGTTAAGGCAAGTGTATTGTAGTGGTTGAAGCTTAGGGAGCCGTAATGTTTGAATATGAGATGGTTTACACATGTTTTATGGTATGATGCCATGGTTGATGTTTGCCTATGACATGATGAACATGATTTCATATTGATCATGATTTCGTTGTATTAAATGTTTATGCCAATCTTTACATGTTTATATCATATGTGCATTCATAATGGAAGAGGCGTCCCATGCTGATGTGGGCCTCTGTGTTCACACGTAGTGAACACGAAAGACCTAACTCGTAGTCCCATCCACGGTTACGCATGGGAGCGAGTCAGTAAGAGTAGGCACCCTCCATCTACGGGATGGAAGGGGAAAGGGGGTGCATGCCGACGGGTGTGTAGTCGGCAATACCGGTATGTGCTTCAAAGGGATATGTGCATTGCATTGCATGAATGAAGTGGTTTATGAGATGATTATGATGTTCTATGAGATGCATATGAAGATGTTATTTGAGATGTTTATGATGATGTTATATGAGAGCATAAATGAAGTTCATGAGTTGATTCTCAGGATATGTGAATGGCATTAAGTATGTATGTGAGTTGTTATTGTTTTGGTATCATTGCAATATATTTGCTGAGTGATGAACTCACGCTTGTATTTTATGTTGTTTTTAGGTACCATGAAACCGGCATGTGAGAAAGGGCATTAGCTACACTTCTACACGTAGCTTCACACTTATAGACAGTTTAATCATTTGGAGTCATGATATTAATGATTAGTGCCATGAAACTTGGTGTATGGCTTGGTTTGAGCTTAAGTTTATCGTTTGATTCGTTATAATTTGTGGAATGGTTGAATTCCCTATTTTAGACATAAGTGATGCTATACCAATTGTTATTGCTGTTTTAGATGTCTCTTATCATGCTATATCGTGCCTTATTATTATTGTTGCTTCAATCCATGGAAAAACAAAGGAGATGCTGCCAAAATTTTTGGTTTTAGCATTCGCACCTTTGCTGTAATTTATCTTTATTTGTGGTATTTAGATGTTGTTTAGTCTATGTTTGGTAACATTCAGGCATACTCGATGCCGGGGTGTTACAGGGAACGCCAGATCCTCTTGGACGGAGAGCTCCCGGATAGCGAGAACGCATGGAGGGAGAGGCTCTAGGGCCGGCTAGTGGAGGGGAGGGAGGGGAGGCGTGTGGGTGGGGGAGTAGGCGCCACAAAGGGGAGGGGGCCGGCGGCTAGGGCAAATGGGGGGCGGCGACTAGGGTTTAGAGAGGGGGGGCATAAGGCTATGGGGGGGGCGCATGGCAGGGGGCTATGCTGCCCTCCTCCCCCACATGGGCCGGAAAACTCCACCTTTGGCCCATGTGGGGTCCCCCCTAAGGCCCAAATTGCCTCGGAAAGGCCTGCACTCCCGAAAACGGCCTAAAAACGCGATTTAATTCTCATACCGTAAGGTTTTATTCTCTAATTTCACAATTTATAATGTATGTCATGCCGTAGTGTCACATGAAACTTCGGAAGGTGAGAGGAGCCACCCAGACTGTCCTCGTGCTATTTGAAGACTCAGTCATCCTGATCGGATTTGGAGGCTAACAATGGATCGCCGAGGGCGCTCGCAGTGTTAGCTCCCAAGCCCAATTGAGACAACAGTGAGACTCTTCGAATAACTCGACAACAATCCCGGTATTCCCCCGGTATGCGACCCGAAGCACGCCCAGGATCGCCCCGCATACCGGTTTCCTTTGCCAGATCAACTAAATTTGCATAAAGGGGGCAACGAACTCAAACCCCCCACAACCAACACGCAACGCGGAAGCACAACAACTAACTAACACCGGCACAAAGACAAAACCCGACAAGAACAAAAAAACCAACTCAAAACATCACTACAACAACCACCAAGCAACGAAATCTCCAAACGCTGAAGGGACAAACTAGACAGAACACGAGTGCAACGATATTAAAAATTTACAACGAAAGTAGCTGAGTATTCAACAAGGGAGGGAAATAGTTTGAGACTAATTGTACAATCAAAAGACACACGACTACTGAATTGAAACAAAAGTAAAGCATCTCCGGAAGTATCCTGCTCCTGAACACTCCCGGGCGTAAGCAACGTCGTCGGTAGCCTCTACTCGGTGCCCCGCCCGGCCACCGAGAGGCAGTACGGACAGAACTCACATCCGCCCAGATCCTCACCTGAAAACCACACAGCAAAGGCATGAGTACAGAAGGTACTCGCAATACTTAATTGGGGTCCATATATGACCGACTCGAAAGAATATGCATTTGGATGTAGCAAGGAATCAAGCTTACGGTACAAAGTGCGGAAAAGCTTAACTTTGTTGTTTAATTACAAACCACTACTCCATTTCCACAACTTTTATAGCACTTATGAACAGCACCTATTACTAGAGTGAAATCTGAAACTTTGCAAATTTAAGTAAAGCAAGTGTCAACACGAACAAGTACCACCACCACAACCAACCATCATTAAGTGTAAGTTGTTACTACGTTGAATGTGCGATGACCAAGCGTGCTCATATCCGAGAGCGCGGCAATTCGAATCGCTTATTCACCCTGCAGGGGATCATCAATCGCACGACATGTGCCACAAGGAACCTCATGTCAACCCTCCTCCCACCCATACCCACTCGTTGGGCCATCTTCATGCGATCCGAGCACCTAGCACCCCCTCGAGCGGCCCATGCCCAGCTTGGCCCTCGAGAGTCGGCCTAAGACTCGCCCTCAACCACTTCCAATCTCATGAGGGCATGACCCATCGGGCAGTATGCGATGAAAGAATAGCTTACTGTCCCATTCTCCGGCATGCGACCAACAAAAGTGTGCTTGATCAAAGGGCAAACAACGGATCGGTCCTCAACCGACACAGACGAGACTACACACTTGGGTCTCCACACCCAAGTGATCCAACTCTCTCGCCCGGTCCTCATTTCACATTTCCAAACATAGACCTATCCGTTGTAGCCCAATATTCGTGAAGTAAATAAGCTCAAGCGATGGAACCATCCATCACTTGGCCCATACCCGACATCTAAGCAAACTAAGCAAGGACACAATATAACTACCCATACTAGCTCCAAAGGAGGTGTTCAATAATTATAAAAGGGTGTATGTGCAACAAATGGGTTCTAATAACAACCCCACAATTAAACTCCTAATGCATAACTTAGCCAACCAATAGACAATTGATTCGCAAAAATAACATTTCATATAGGGTTGAATATGCTTAGGTGCTTGCCTGATGCTTCTGCTTGAGTAACACCAACAATCTGCTCTTTGGCAACCCCCTCGGTCGCCTCCGCGCCAATCTTCGTGGAGTCGTTCTCTACACGAGTGCAACACATAATAAGATGCATGCAATGCAATGAAATGGAAAACAATGCACTTCCCCCACCGAACCAGACCAGCCAATCTGGATAGTCCAGATATTTCATCCGGACAATTCGGACATTCCGGACAATTTGTCCAGACACTCCGGACATGGCGCATTTCGCCCAATGACCCAAGGGATTGGAGCGGTTTCCGAGTTCTACGGCACCACGAGAACCCGATCTACAACTTTCCTACACGCGGCCAAGCCGGAGAAGCTCCGAGCTAGCCCAAACACGAGTAGAAGACGCTCACTTCTAAAGACCCAACCAAAACTTACCCCAATACTTGGAATGGCATCATCTACCCCCGATCTCACACCCTAAGCCCAAGCATTGCCTAAACTAACCCCAAAATCCAACCACTCACCAAAAACCCTAACACTCCCAAAGTTACCCCCAACCCCCAATCTACATACCAAGCCCCAAATCTACTTCCATAGAAGCCCTAGAACCCAAGAATCCACGAATCAACTCTAAGAAGAGGTCTTACCTTCAAGGAGGATGAAGAAGAAGGAGGGAAAGCCGGGTAGAGGAAGGAGGACGTCGTCTTGGAGGGGAGCTTGAGGTCACCGGGGTGAGGAAGTCACCGGGGAGGAGCACAAGAGGACACCCACCGGTGGGGAGTCGCCGGAGATGAGCTCGAGGTGGAGGAGAGCACGCACAAGGGAGTGGAAAGCAAAAGGTAGGGGAAGAAATGAGGTAGAGGCTAAGGGAAACGGGTCTTATACTAATCCCCTCGATAAGTCCAGACCCTCCGGACAATTAGTCCGGACACTCCGGGCTGGGGCATTCGGTCAACCCAATCCGGACACTTCGAATAATTTATCCGGATACTCCGGGTTGAGGTCTTCTAGTAGACCCAGTTCGGACACTCCGGATGCTTCATCCAGATACTCCAGGTTCTATCCGGACATTCCGGACATTTTCTCCAGATACTCCGGACCACCCATAATTTTAGCGCAAGATTTGATTTCCCCCGCCAAGTTTGAAATAGGGTCGGATGTCGGATATCGGTGCAAACCTCACCACGCCGGAGAGGAAAGTCTCTAGTTTGCAACCAAGCGACATGCGCATCTTGGATCATCCCGAATCCCAAGTTACAAGGCTCCAAACTTGGATGGAAACACATTTGCGGATGGGAGTGTTCCAGCTCCAAACTTACGGTTGAGCTTTGGACACTACTAAGGGATGGTTTTTGACACTCTAGGAAGGTGCCATTCGACCAAATTGCGGATACAGGCCAGTTAGGGTCAAAGTTTGCCGCGCGAGTCGAATTTTTCAATTTGGGGCCTTGACAGAAGGTCTGATATTTTCAATTGGAAGTTCCGATCCGTATAAGTTCTGAAATGGGTACGTACTGGAAACATCGGATGTTCCGATTTGGACATCGGACATGCTGATTTAAACTTAAAAATTCATGAGAGAATTACTTAGAGGTGACTCTCTGTAGACATCGGACTTTCCGATCATGGAATCGGATGTCCGATGCATGGTTTTTCGACCGTTAGACAGTTTTGTGTTCTGGAAAATTAGACAGATCGGAAGTTTCGATGTGAGTATCGGAAGTTCCGATATGTGGCTGAGTGCGGACATAACAGCTAGTTTTTTCCCAAATCTATAAATACTGTAACACCTCAAAATTTTGCTTTTCTTAAATTTATGTGTGATTTGGCACTTTGGTGATTTTTTGGAATTTTCTGGAATTTATTTGGATTTATTTGGAATTTATTTGAATTTATTCCATTTTAAAATAATTAAAGAATTTAACTTTGCAAATAAAATTTTGTTGGAAATATTTTATTTGAGTCCAAAATGCCCCAAAATATTTTCCAGAATTTTTCTGGAATTTTTCTGAGTCTTTTGCTATTTTTAATGAATTAAATGAATTACTGGAAATTATTTTAAATATTAAATCGCTGGAAAATCAATCGGGTCGAGTACTGTTCATCCGACCGAGTCGGAACCCGAGTCGGACTCGAGTCCGACCCGAGCCACGTGACTTGACCGAACCCTATTCGATCCCGACCGTTGGATCGAGATCCAACGGTCCAAATTGGACCGCACCAGTTCGAGCTGAGTCCGGGTCGGATCCGATCGCACCCACGCGATCGTGACCGTCGATCGCGCCACGTGGACGGTTCTCCATCGTCGTCCCCGCCGAGTCCGAGCCGGACTCCGCCGCCGTGTAGCCGCCGCGTCCGGATAGGTTTCCGATTTGTGCGCGCATGCCGAGGCCATTTAAGGCGTGGGTCATCGTCTGAGGTTCGCTTCAACCGTGCGCACCTTTTGCCCCACCTCCCGAAACCCTAGCCGCCGCCGTTCGTGCCCGATTGCTCGCCGGAGTTGGTTGGGTCTCCACGGTGGTTTCTGCCGTCTTCCGCCGTGTCCAGAGCCGCTCCGTCGACGCTGAGCCCATATCTGAAAACCCCTCGCCGAGACGCGCCCGAGGCGTGCATCCATCTCGCCGGAGGAGCACCGCAACGCCGTTTCGAAGGTCGCCTTCCCCAGCTCCGTTCGTCCCCGACCACCGCACCGCCATCAGCCCTCGCGAGCTCTGTGCGCCGTCAGATCTTGATCGTGCGGTTGAGGTGAGTTCACGTGTTTCCAAACCCGATTAGATCTGGACCGTTGGATCAAGATCCAACGGCCCACGATCATCACGTGCCGTAACAGCGTTAACGTAAGGTTAGATCTGGACCGTCCGAGTTAGATCGAACGGCCCACGATCACCGAGTAGTTTTCAACGTGTTAACCCCTGGATCTAATCGCGGCCGTTGATTTTCAAATCAACGGACACGATCGTGCCACGTGTCCGGGGAGCCGAGCCGCCGTGCCCACGCGCGCGTGTGTGGGTCACTGACACGCCGGGCCCGCATGTCAGCTACCACACCATGACGTCACCCATGACGTCACAGTGGGTCCCACTTGTCGGCAGCCGAAGCTTCCGCCGACGCCAAGAATGACGTCACCCGAGTGGCCCCACCTGTCAGTCTCACGTGAGCCGTGGACCGGGTCCACGGTGAACCCGAGCCGAGCGTGGACCAAGTCCACGGACCGGCTGACGTCAGCAGACCAATCAGAGGCTGCCACGTGTCCTTGCTGACGCAATAATTAATTTCCGAAAAAGAAAATGATTTATTAATTCGAAATAATGATTTCAGATTTTGATTCAAACTTCAAACGCTTATAACTTTTGCGTTTCAACTCCGATTTGAGCGATTCAAATTTCTAAATTTGTATAAAATTGAGATCTACCTAAATATGAATTTTAATTAATTTTTGGACTAAATTTTTTCTCTGTAAAATTATTTAATTGATTATTTAAACTTCAAAATGCTATAACTTTTGCATTTTAACTCCGAATTTGACGATTCCAGTTTCTAAAAATTCATAAAATTATGTTCTCTCTGTTTATGGACTTTATTTGGATGTTCGGATGATTTTGTCTACTGTTTTATTCATTGGTTGCTATTTGCACGCTTTACGAGTAGACGTTGAAGTGCCGGAAGGATTCGAAGGAGAAGTATTGACTCAGGATCCAACTCAAGACCAAGAACAAGTACTTTTTGAAGGCAAGTTGTGCTTTGACCATGTTGATCCTATTTTGAAATCTATTTTGATTTAACCTATTGCATGCTAGTTCAATTAGAAAATACTTTATGGGGAATTAGATAAATGCCAAATTGTTGCATGACACCTTGATTACTTAAGTATGTGCCATGACCCCCTTGTCACCCTAGTTGTGGTTTACTAGTTGGACATTACTAAATTGCCAACATGGGTTTGTAGATCGTTGTAGTATCTTTGCTTAGACACACTACGTGCTCATGACATGATTTTGGACAATCAAATGTTAATATTGACTTAATGATATATTGAACCGTTTTGGAAAGGTATCATGTGATGTTGATGGCACGTGGTGCATGGTAATCAACTGGGGTTTGATAAATAGTTTTCGACCGGGGCATGTGGCAAGAATAATCAGGTGGGCGGTTGTGGCATTGGGAATGTTGGTTTGGTTCTTGGGTAGTCTTGCCCTGGTCACCCTAAGGACTTAACCTTGCAAGCCTTTGAACTGAGTCAAGCGTGCAACCACATGTCTCAGAATGGGACGGACCTAGTTGACTAAGTTGCTAATAACGTGCACTGTGGGACCTCGTGAGGTCAACTACACCCTTTGTGTAAGTTGTACGGGGAGCGCATCGGGCCGAGGCCAGTACCCATCTAACGGTTGATTGGCCTAAACTTCGCCTTAGCTAAGGGAAGGGTTAGTGTGCAATAACCGGGGAGGACCACTTGTATTGTTAGAAGTTTCCGAAAGACTTTGTTACGGGAACTCGCCTTTGTGGTGTTTGACTGTATCTTGTGGGTAAAGTGCATAACCTCTGCAGAGTGTACAATCTATTCGAATAGCCGTGTCCGCGGTATTGGACATCGCTCAGGAATTACAGTCAAGGGTTAGATTTTCTCAAAAATAACTTGGACTTGGAAGGTTGGGTTGGATTAATAATGATGTTGATGGAAATGTGGATTAGGATGGGAAAGATGTTTACTAAACTCCTTGAAAAGTTATTTATGCTTTACTTGTTTCTACTGCTTTCGAATCTACTTATGATACTTGTGAAAAGCTCTTACTGCAAATAAACCTTGAGCTATTCCTTTGTACCAAGCCATGCATGTAGTATATTAGTTGCATTTTGTGCATGACTTGCTGAGTACCAAGTACTCACCCTTGCCACAATACAACACCAGTTGAAGAGGAGACTACACCAGCTTTGGAGGAGGAGCTCCAAGAGGAACCGTCTACTTAGGGAGCGAGCCCGGGCCAGTTGCCTGTGGTATACTGGATGGCGCCACGAAGTTATCTGATTTTTTCCGCTGCTACTATTTTTCTCTTAATAAGTTTCGCCCCGCGTGGCGTTTATTTGTAACTTGACCATAAGGTCGAGCAACCAGTTTGACTATTTAATTAAAGTACTTTATTAGTATCGAGTGGTATGATTGTGATATTTACCGATGTTAAGACTGTGTGCACTAGCGTGTTCCTGGACTAGTGCTGAATACACAGAGGGTCCGGATTTGCAAATTCGGGTCCCGACAAATACCCACCCCTACCTCTTTTGAGATGTTACACACTTGCATTGCTGAACCTTGTGAGCTTCTAGTGCATATTCTTGAGTATTCTTGTATCCTCCTCTTTGATCTTAGTGATCATCTTGAGATTGAGGAATAGAAGAGAGATCTAGTGCTAGAGCTAAAAGAGGATTCATTCATCTTGAGCATTAGAGAACTTCTCCAAGATCACAACTACTTTGCATTTGTTACTCTTGGAGATTGAAGGACTCCTAGACGGATAGGCGTCGCTCGTGAGCTCCCGAAGATCGTGGGTAGCCGTGAGAAGTTTGTGAAGGCCGATTTCGCCTCCAAAAGGGAAGAAATCAAGAGTGGAACCAAATTCAAGTGTGACCGAGGTTTGGGAGGAAGGGTTGGAAGAGACCCGGCTCTTTGTGAGCTTCCTCAACGGAGACATAGGATCCCTTCAAGGATCCGAACTCCGGGAACAAATTCTTGTCTTCTTGGTTTAATCCCTCTCGCTTAACTTGTGTCTAAACCTTTTAATTGAGCTCTTCTATTGTTGCTACTTTAGTCTAGATCATTTACTCATTCTTGCACTCAACTAGAGTAGAAGTATTTTGTAGATTGCTAGACATTGTTGCTTATTCTCGAATTTTTGTACTGATCGGATATTCCGATTCTTGCCCGGAAGTTCCGATCCAATCGGAAGTTTCGATCCAATGGGAAGTTCCGATTATTTATCGGAAGTTCTGATACCTTTTTCGTTGCGATTAAACTTAGCTTTAAAAATTTAAATAGACTATTCACCCCCTATAGGCAATTATCACATTTTTAAATTGGTATTAGAGCCTAACCTTCTCGAAGGCTTAACCACTTGAAGGAAACGAGATGACCGGCACGGGGTTGAAGGTTGTCTTCCCGGGTGACCTGGATAGCCCAAAGTCTGGAGATGTTGATCCCAGCAAGAAGAAAGAAGGTGAAACCTCTACATCAAATCAGGGAGTTGAAATTCCTTTCAACTATGATAAATTGAATAATTCTTCGCATTCTTATATTACCGTGCCATCCGGGAGTGCACCATTTTTCGATGGTACACACTATTCTGCTTGGAGGCACAAAATGAAAATACATCTAATGTCTCTTCATCCAAGCGTATGGAAGATCGTTTGCACAGGTTTGGATATGCCAGATGAAGACATGGAGCTTACACCAAAACAAGAACAAAACATTCACCGCAATGCACAAGCCGCAAGCGTACTATTTGGTGCATTGAGTCCCAAAGAATTCAACAAAGTTGATGGTCTAGAAGAAGCAAAAGAAATATGGGACACACTTCAAGTTGCTCATGAAGGCACATCAAGTGTAAGAGAATCAAAAATTGAGTTTCTTGAAGGGAAGTTGGTGAGGTTTGTCATGAATGACGATGAGACTCCGCAACAAATGTATGACCGCTTGATGATCCTCGTCAATAAGATCCGTGGATTCGGAAGCAAGGACATGACGCATCATTTAGTGGTGAAAAGGATGTTGAGAGCCTTCGCTTCAAGGAATTTGACTCTCGTAACACTCATTCGACAGCGAAAAGATTTCAAGAGGCTCACTCCTAATGATGTGCTTGGAATAATCCTCTCACAAGAGCTCATGGAAGAAGAAGCAAAAGAAGTGAAGAACCTTGCCAAGCAAAGCTCAAGTTCTAAGTCAAAAGAAATTGCAATGAAGGCAAGCAAGAAGGATGACTTAAGCTCGAGTGACGACGATGATGATGATGAGAGCGAAGATGAGGAAGACTTGGCCCTATTTGTAAGAAAGTTCAAAAAGTTTCTCAAGTATGACGGATCAAGCAAATACAAGAAGAACTACAATGACAAGTCAAGAAGAAGAAGAAACATAAAGAGGGCTTGCTATGAGGGCGGTAAAGTTGGACACCTCATTGCCGATTGTCCAAAGAAGAAAAGCAACCCCAATGGGCACAAGAAGAGTGAGCCATACAAGAAGAACCAATCTCACAAGAAGAAGTACTCAGGGTGAGCTCACATTGGCGAAAAATGGGATTCCAACAACTCCGACTCCGACGATGAAGGAGTCACTACAATCGCCATTGAAGCCGCTCCTCCAACCAAGTCACTCTTCGGCGACATGAGTGACAATGACACCGACAACAACACACCCGTTTGTCTTATAGCAAAAGGGTGTAAGGTAATAACAAAATCAAAACCTCTTAGTAGCGATAGTGAAATAGATAGTAGTGATGATGATGACGATGCTTTATTTTGTGACTTGAACAAGTCAATCATTGTAAAAATAAATAAGCTAATGAAAAGAATAGATAGCCAAATGGAAACTCTTGAGAAGCAAGAAGGCTTGCTACTACTTGAAAAGAAGAAAAATCTTGCTCTCAAGAAACTTCTTGTTAAAGAAAAGGAGAAAATTGAATTGTTAACCAAAAATCTTGATTTGGCTAACAACTCAATTACCCTGCTTAAGAGATCAAATGAGTCACTTCAAGAAAATGTTTTTAGTCTAGAAAACAATCTTAAGGCTCTTGAAGTGCAATTTGAGTCTCTTAATGACCTTAACTCTCCTCAAAATGATGCTTTCACGGCCTCTATTCCTTCCACTAGTAATGGGTGCTCTTATTGCTACAATATTGATCTTAATGCTTGTGCTACTAACTCTCAACTTGTGCAAGTATTAAAGAGCGAAAACGAGAGACTAAACGCCTTGGTAAGATATGGTTGCATCAAGACTTATCAATCCATGGATGCCCTATATAAGACCATCGATGGTCGAGGAAACAACAATAAAGAAGGGCTAGGATTTGATAAGTTTGAGAGCAAGGGAAATGACTGTGTGGTGGTAAAAGGTAAGGAGTGTATAAAGTTTGTCAAAAGAAATGGCAAACAACCATTAACCACCACACAAGTCAACAAGGCTATGCAAGAATCAAAGAAGCATCCTCAACATCGTACATCTTGAACAATTCACTATGCTTCTTATCTTTTGAAGAGGAACCATCTTGGTAAAGTGGTCGCTCACTTTGTTGGTGCCCATGACTCAAATACAATTGCTAAGAAAAGAGTGTGGGTACCAAAAGTCTTAAGCACTAACATGCAAGGACACAAGAAAATTTGGGTACCTAAACCCAAGACCTAACTCGCTTTTTGTAACACCCCAAAATTTTGCTTTTCTTAAATTCATGTGTGATTTGGCACTTTGGTGAATTTTTGGAATTTTCTGGAATTTATTTGGATTTATTTGGAATTTATTTGAATTTATTCCATTTTGAAATAATTAAAGAATTTAATTTTGCAAATAAAATTTTGTTGGAAATATTTTATTTGAGTCCAAAATGATCCAAAGTATTTTCCAGAATTTTTCCGAATTTTTCTCGAGTCATTTGCTATTTTTAATGAATTAAATGAATTACTGGGAATTATTTTAAATATTAAATCGCTGGAAATTCAACTCGGATCGAGTACTGTTCATCCGACCGAGTCGGACTCGAGTCCGACCCGAGCCAGTTGATTCGATCAAACCAGCTCAAAACCCTAATCAATCCCAACCGTTGGATCAAGATCCAACGGCTGAGATCCGCCCGTACCGGTTCGAGCCGTATCCGGCCCGGATCCGATCGCGCCCGTGCGATCGTGGCGCTGATCGTGCCAATGGATGGCTGAGCGTCATCGTCCCCGCCGAGTCCGAGCCGGACTCCTCCGCCGCGCCGCCATGTAGAATTAGGTTTTCGTCTCGGGCACGGACGCCGAGGCTATTTAAAGCCCTGGTCACGCCCCGAGGTTGCCCTCATCCTTGCGCACCCGTTTCCCCGAGCCATCTCGCCTGAGCCGCCGCCGTTTGCCCGTGCGAGCTCGCCGTAGTTGGAGGAGGTGACCGCCGCGGTTTTTGCTTTCGCCTCGCCGTCCGTTGTCTTCCGCCGAAGGAGCCTAACCGAACCCCGGCCAGCGCACCGAAGAGACCACTCACTTCGCCGGAACGACCCCGAGCGCCGTCGGGATCGTCGTCGTCTCCGTCTCCGGTGGCTGCAGCTCCGCCGCGTCGCCATCGCCCTCGCGAGCTTTGTGGACCGTCCGATCTTGATCGTGCGGTTGAGGTGAGTTCACGTGTTCCAAACCCGATTAGATCTGGACCGTTGGATCAAGATCCAACGGTTCACAATCGCCACGTGCCGTAGTGGTGATTATTATAGGATTAGATCTGGACCGTCCGATCTAGATCGAACGGCCCACGATCATCGAGTAGATTCAACGCGTTAACCCTGGATCTAATCGCGGCCGTTGAATTTCAAATTAACGGCCGAGATTGCGCCACGTGTCGGGAAGTTGGACCGACGCGGTCAGCGCCGTCCACGCCATGGCAGGCAGGACGCCGACACGCCCCGCATGTCGAGGGCCCGCATGTCGCTGGTCGACCAGCCAAGCGCCGACGCCACCCATGACGCGTCATCGGTGGTCCCACATGTCGACACGTGAAGTCGTGGACCGAGTCCACGGTGGACCCAAGCCAAGCGTGGACCAAGTCCATGGACCGGATGACGTCAGCCAACCAATCATAGGCTGCCCCGTGTCCATGATGACGCAATAATTAATTTCCGAAAAAGAAATGATTTATTAATTCGAAATATTGATTCAAATTTAGATTCAAACTTCAAACGCTTATAACTTTTGCGTTTCAACTCCGATTTGAGTGATTCAAATTTCTAAATTTGTATAAAAATGAGATCTACTTAAATATAAATTTTATTTAATTTTTGGACTAAAGTTTTTCTCTGCAAAATTATTTAAATGATTATTTAAACTTTAAATAATCATAACTTTTGCGTCTTAACTCCAAATTTGACGATTCCAGTTTCTAAAAATCCATAAAATTATGTTCTTTCTGTTTATGGATTTTATTTGGATGTTTGGACACTTTTTGCCTATTGTTTATTCGTGTATTTGCTATTTGCACGCTTTACGAGTAGACGTTGAAGTGCCGGAAGGATTCGAAGGAGAAGTATTGACTCAGGATCCAACTCAAGACCAAGAGCAAGTACTTTTTGAAGGCAAGTTGTGCTTTGACCATGTTGATCCTATTTCAAAATCTATTTTGATTTAAACTATTGCATGCTAGTTCAATTAGAAAAATACTTGGTTTAAACATGGGGGTTAGATAAGTACCAATTTGCTGTATGACACCTTGATTATTTAAGTATGTGCCATGACCCTTGTCACCCTAGTTGTGGATTACTAGTTGGACATTATTAAATTGCCAACCTGGGTTTAGACCGTTGTAGTATACTGCTTAGACCTGCTACGTGCTCATAACATGATTTTGGATAATCAAATGTTAATATTGACTTAATGATATATTGAACCTGTTTTGGAAAAGTATCATGTGATGTTGATGGCACGTGGTGCATGGTAATCAACTGGGGTTTGATAAACGATTTCGGCCAGGGCATGTGGCAAAGAGTAATCGATGGGCCATTGTGGCATTGGGAGTGTTGTTTTGGTTTTTCGGGTAGTCTTGCCCTGGTCACCCTAAGGACTTAACCTTGCAAGCCTTTGAACTGGGTCTAACGTGCAACCACATGTCTGTAATGGGACGGACCTAGTTGACTAAGTCGCTAATAACGTACCTGTGGGGCCTCAGGAGGTCAACTACACCCTTTGTGTAAGTTGTACGGGGGAGCGCATCTGGCTGAGGCCAGGTACCCATCTAACGGTTGATTGGCCTAGACTTCGCCTTAGCTAAGGGAAGGGTTAGTGCGCAATAACCGGGGAGGACCACTTGTATTGTTAGAAGTTTCCGAAAGACTTTGTTACGGGAACTCGCCTTTGTGGTGTTTGACTGTATCTTGTGGGTAAAGTGCATAACCTCTGCAGAGTATAGAATCTATTCGAATAGCCGTGTCCGCGGTATTGGACATCGCTCGGGAATTACAGTCAAGGGTTAGACTTTCTCAAAAATAATTTGGTTTGAAAGGTTGGGTTGGTTTGATAATGAAGATGATGGAAAAGTGGTTTAGGATGGGGAAATGTTTACTAAACTTCTTGAAAAGTTATTTATGCTTTACTTATTTCTACTGCTTTCGAATCTACTTATATTACTTGTCAAATGCTGTTTACTGCAAATATACCTTGAGCTATTCCTTTGTACCAAGCCATGCATATAGTATATTAGCTTGCATTCTGTGCATGACTTGCTGAGTACCAAGTACTCACCCTTGCCTCAACACAACATCAGTTGAAGAGGAGACTACGCCAGCTTTGGAGGAGGAACTCCAAGAGGATCCGTCTACTTAGGGAAGCGAGCCCAGTCAGTTGCCTGTGGTATACTGGATGGCGCCACGAAGTTATTTGATTTTTCCGCTGCTATTATTTCTCTTTTAATAAGTTTCGCCTTGCGAGGCATACATTTGTAACTTGACCATAAGGTCGAGTAACCAGTTTGGTTATTTAAATAAAGTACTTTGATAATATCGATTGGTATGATTGTGATATTTACCGATGTTAAAGACTGTGTGCACTAGCGCGTTCCTGGACTAGTGCTGAATACACAGAGGGTCCGGATTTGCAAATTCGGGGTCCCGACACTTTTGTAGGATTACACCTCCGGTAGATCAAGTTGGGTGCTTGATAGTGATTGCACAAACCACATGACCGGAGAGAAGGGTATGTTCTCATCTTTTGATGAGAGAGGGTCACAATATGAAAATATTGTGTTTGGTGATAAAGGTAAAGGTGAGGTCATGGGCCTAGGTAAAATTGCAATTTTGAATGATCATTCTATCGCTAATGTCTTGCTTGTTAAGTCCTTGAATTATAATTTTGAATGAGGTCATGGGTTATAATTTCTTATTTACTAATGTGGATGTGATCATCTTTAGAAGAGAAGATTCATCAATTGCCTTAAAGGATATTTGAAACGTAAGCTCTATTTGGTTGATTTCAACTCAAATAGTGCTAAACTTCAAACATGTTTGATGGCAAAGTCTAGCATGGGTTGGTTATGGCATCGCTGACTAGCCTATGTTGGCATGAGGAATCTCGATAAGCTTCTAAAGGGGAACACTTTATTGGACTAACAAATGTTGAATTTGAGAAAAATAGGATTTGTAGCGCTTGTCAAGCCGGGAAACAAGTTGGAGCATGTCATCCCGCCAAAAACATCATGACAATGACAAGACCGTTGGAGCTTCTACATATGGACCTCTTTGGACCCGTTGCTTATATAAGCATCGGAGGTAACAAATATGGTTTAGTCATTATCGATGATTTTTCTCGCTTCACTTGGGTGTTCTTTTTGCAAGAGAAAAGTGAGACACAAGGCACAATCAAGAAGTTTGCAAAAAGAGCACAAAACGAGTTCGAGATGAAGATCAAGAAGATTCGAAGTGACAACGGAAGCGAGTTCAAGAACACTCAAGTCGAAGACTTTCTTGATGAATAAGGGATAAAGCACGAATTCTCGGCTCCCTACTCCCCTCAACAAAATAGAGTTGTAGAGAGGAAGAACCAGACGTTGATAGAGATGGCAAGAACGATGCTTGACGAGTACAAGATCTCCGATCAATTTTGGGCAGAAGCCGTCAACACCGCATGCCATGCAATCAACCGTTTGTTCGAGATAGAAAACGGCATACGAACTCCTCACCGGTAACAAGCCAAATATTTCATACTTTAGAGTCTTTGGAAGTAAATGCTTTATTCTCAACAAGAAGCCCAAAAATTCAAAATTTGCACCAAAGATTGATGAAGGCTTCTTGCTTGGGTATGGATCAAATGCCTACGCCTATCGCGTTTTCAACAAAACCACCGGTTGTGTTGAAATAGTTGTAACACCCCGGCATCTAGTATGCCCTGGATGTCACCAAACATAGACTAAACAACATCTAAATACCACAAATAAAGATAAATTACAGCAAAGGCGCAAATGCTAAACCAAAAATTTCGGCAGCATCTCCTTTGTTTTTCCATGAAATGCAGCAACAGCAATAATAAGACAAGATATAGCATGATACGAAACATCTAAAATAGCAATAACAATTGACAATCAGGAATTTCAGCCACCATACAGCTAATGATATAAGCCTATTCGTCACATGTCAAATATGGAGTAATCATTCACTCATGTCGACCAATGAAGCATCAAAACCACAATTTAGTTCAATGAAATTAACCATCACAATTAAAGGAAGGAACATGCCATTGTTTAAATGTGTGGTGCTAAGTGATGACATGTGACTAGCTCCCTTTCCCGCATGCCGGTTTCATGGTACCTAAAAACATCATAAAAACACAAGCGTGAGTTCATCACTCAGCGAAGGGTATTGCAATGGTACAAAAACAATAACAATTCACATACATACTTAATGCCATTCACATATCCTAAGAATCAACTCATGAACTTCATTTATGCTCTCATATAACATCATCATAGACATCTCAAATAACATCTTCATATGCATCTCATAGAACATCATAATCATTTCATAAACCACTTCATTCATGCAATGCAATGTACATATCTCTTTGAAGCACATACCGGTATTGCCGAGTGCACACCCGTCGGCGTGCACCCCCTTTCCCCTTCCATCCCGTAGATGGAGGGTGCCTACTCTTACTGACTCGCTCCCATGCACAACTGTGGATGGGACTACGAGGTAGGTCTTTTGTGTTCACTACGTGTGAACACAGAGGCCCGCATCAGCATGGGTCGCCTCTTGCATTATGAATGCACATATGACATAAACATGTAAAGATTGGCATAAAAATTTAATACAACGAATTCATGATCAATATGAAATCATGTTCATCATGTCATAGGCAAACATCAATCATGGCAAGTTAGTATATCATGTAATCACATTGCACCTAAGCAAGTCTAGCATTCATACAACACACAACTCATTCCAATACACTTGCCTTAACCGCGGGCGACGGATTGGCGAGAGGAAGAGGGCACTCCCGGGGTCACACCACCTGCACAAACATTCCACACACTCAAAACGTGCCCCCAAAACAGTACACAAAAGCTCGTCTACCCCGATTTCACAAATTACTCCCAAAACCGAAAAATAGAGAATCTGTCCCGTCGGGACAGCAGGCTTCAATCTACCATAACTTTAGTTCTAGGGCTTCGAATCGATTAAACTAGTACATCATCGCGAAGCTTAGGAAATTTCATAACTTTTTCTAAGTATTGGGAAAAGTTGATTCGGCATCTAAAATTGCCCAATCTATAGATCAACACGATCTGTCCCAATCAAGTCACAGTTTTGAACACGTTCGGTAAAGCGACCATAACTTTCAAACGGCTGGGTGGAATTGGACATTCTTGGTTTCCAATCAAAGGTATTGAAGTTATCTACAACTTTCTCAACAGGAGTCCGACCAAATTCCTAATCTAAAATTGCGAAAACGCAAACCCTAGGTCGGACGTCCAATCTGCTCGAAACAGAACGTGGGACAACATTGCAAACAATCCTATTCTCATCTAGGGACAGCTCCTACACATGATTCTAAAGCATGTAATCCTCCTTATAACCAGCATCTTAACCCTACCAAAGGATCTACCAATCCTTACCTCCCTCGAAGAACCGTTCGAACGACGAATCTCCTCCCAGTCCCCCGATCTCCTTCCACGCGCCGATCCCGCCGGATCCTCTCGTCGCGGAGCTTCCCAACGGCGTGGGCAGCGAAGAAGAGGGGCGTGGTAGCAAGGGATGGGGTGGAACTCACCTAGGACCGGCTAGAGGAGGTGGAGGAGGAAGGGGAACAAGGTGGCGGCTAGGGGAGGCGCATGGGGGAGTAAGGGAGGCGGCTAGGGTTAGTGGGAGGGGGGTGGGGCGCAGTGGGCTAGGCAGCAGGGTTTGCTGCCCAATAACTCCTCCACATGGGCCAAATCTTCCCCACCTTCGGCCCACATTGGTCCCCCAAGGCCCGAGTTACGTCCCCCAAGGCCCAAACTCCCCCGAAAGGCCCAAATTCTCCCCCGGAAAGGCCCAAATTCCCATAAGAGGCCCAAAAACATGATACAAAAGTCGTACTTTAATGCCGACATCGAAAAAGTCTCATACTGTCATTCTATAGTGTCACATTCTGTAACACCCCAATTTTTGCTTTTCACGAGTTTAAGTGAAATTTGACACTTTTGTGAATTTTCTGGAATTTATTTGGAATTTATTTGAATTTATTCCCTATTGAAATAATTAAAGAATTTAATTTTGCAAATAAAATTTTGTTGGAAATATTTTATTTGAGTCCAAAATGTTCTAAATTATTTTCTAGAATTTTTCTGGAATTTTTCTGAGTATTTTGCTATTTTTCTTGAATTAAATGAATTTCTGGAAATTATTTTGCATATTTAATCGCTGGAAAATGCCGAACGGGTTTTACTGTTCATCCGACCGGATCCGAGTCCGAGTCAGACTCGAGTCCGACCCGGACCCGACCGCGCCAGCCGTCTCGGTCGAACCACGTCACCAAACCCTAACGCGCGTGACCGTTGGATAGAGATCCAACGGCCACGATCGCGCCAACGCCGCCCGAGCCAGGCTCCGACCGAGCCAACTGGACCACCGAGCCGGACCGGAGCCCAAACCCCTGACCGTTGATTTTGATCTAACGGCTGCCGTTGCGCCACGTCGCTCAGTCCGAATCAATTTCGGATTCCGCCGTCGCAGCCGTGTGGACCTCGGTTTTCGCGGTTTTCACGGACGCCAAGGGGCCTATTAAATGCGCCACCGCCGCCAGCGTGTTCTCCGTTTCCTTGCGCACCCGTAGCCCTAACTCAACGAGCTCAAGTCGCCGTGGTTGCGCCGCAATCGCTCGCCGTAGTTGATAGTGCGTTCCGCCGCGGTTTTCCGCTGTTTGCCGCCGTCTCCACCGTCTTCCGTCGCCGTTGAGTCCAGATCCGGAACCGCAAGGACAAGCCGCGTCGGAGGGTACCTTTCACCTCGCCGGAATCACGCCCAAACATCGTCGGGCGTGTCATCGTCCTCATCTCCGGTGAACCAGCTCCGCCGCACGCCATCGCCGTCGCTCGAGCTCTCTCCACCGTCCGATCCAGATCCGAGGGCTCAGGTTTGTCCACGTCATCCCTGGGTAAATCTCACGTTTTAGTTTTTAGATCTGTTTTCAACCGTTGGATCTAGATCCAACAGTTTAGATTGCGCCATGTAGCCGTAACTGCACCGTGCTTGGATAGATCTCAGCCGTTAGATCTAGATCGTACGGCTAGGGTTAGGCACGTTGTAAACTCTAGATTGGATCTTGACCGTCCGATCAAGATCGAACGGTCCAGATGGACCGAGCTGTTTCCTAACGCGTAAAGCCAGATCCGATCTGGGCCGTTGATTTTCAAATCAACGGCCGAGATCTAGCCACGTGGCTAGGAGACTGACCGTCGCGGTCAGCGCGGCCACGCTGGTCGCCGCTGACGTCAGCCGTGACGTCACGTGGGGCCCGCGTGTCAGCGGCTCAGATAATAGGACGATTAGCACGGTCGATGTTCCCCTAGTCCTTGAACGCTGGTTCAATTCAAGGATTACATCGAGTCCTAGGTATCTATTCGAATTATTCGCCACGGAAACTAATTTCCTGATGAATAATAAGAGCTCTCCCAGGAAAGTGCTAAGTTCTGAATTGGCGCTAAACACGTTAATCTGATTGCTTAGATCATGTCCTCAAACTTCGCCATACGTAACTCGCGAACAAAACCGATTAAGAAGCTTTATGCGAGTGTTGATTCTGGAGCTGAATGTACGGGGAATGTACAAAGTACTACGCTAGACGCGTAGCTTACACTTTCAATAATCACAAGGTTAGGCTAGCAACGGTTAAAGCTCTGGGTTAGAACAAGATTCGAGTGACTACTCCAACGTCCTTAGCGCCTAACAAAGGAATGTTGCGGACAAGCTGGGGCACTCTGATCTTGAAGACAAGTTATTGTAAGTCGTAAGTTCGGACAATCCTTGACGGAATGACCTTTCTCGCGACAGGCATAACAAGCAAGCTTAGCCAATCATCAACATCCAAGGAGTCTATCGTCGACGAGAAGCTAAATGGATGCGTTCACTAGAACTCAACCAGACGTGAATTTGGCTGCACAACTGCCATACCGTTGAAACAGTGGTTCGGAAGCTTCCCATAGTTCACACCAGTCTTACTAGCAGATGAGTCTGCATGGCTATGACTTGTGCCGAGGATCGAGAAGATGGCAATTCTTCTTCTTGTGCTTCTTGCCAGACTTGTTATTCACTGGAATCACTCACCGACGCACTGGAAGATTCGATCTCAAGGTTTGGAAGTCCCGGGTTTAATAAAACAGAATGCACCGGGTTCAGCACTTTTTCGGCTCGATCACAGCTTCCTTGAATTAAGCCACACGCCAAGAGTGCACGCAAGGAACAACTCATTGGCATCTTTTTGTACACCAAAATTAAACAATTGGGCACAACAAGACCACCGAGAGTCAGGACAAGGCAGAAGAAGATCCGCATAAAGGAGTTCACAATCAAAACAAAGGCAAATCTAAAAATGCAAATACAAAGATAGATTTGTCATTGCGATAGTTTTAGAGACGACAGCTTAGTACGTCAGGACGTACATTCGCAGGTCAGGTTACAACCATCGTGCAACCCTAATACATTGTTTACAAAGCAAAAGTACATTAGCACTAGCTCAATCTTACAGCAAAATGAGCACTATAACTACTTTTCCTTGTACTGAACATTAAGGGTAGATTGAGCTCCGCAGATCTAAGGATGAGGATCAGACGGGCAGTCTTTAGCATAGTGACCCTTCCGACGGCAGGCATAACAAATGTCTGCTGCACGATTCCGGACTCTGGAAGTCTTCTTACGGCGAAGCGGCCGAGCCACATGTAGGGAAGAATGAGAAGAAACAGGTGGCGGAGAAGGTTTAACCGGTAACATCAACCTGTACTCATGAGTACCGAAGATGATAGTCCTCCCACGGTCTGCACTCGAAGAAGCACTAGGGTAGGTCATCGCAGAATGTGGCCCACTACTGTCCATCGTCACATGAGTGCGGCGAACAACTCGACGATAAGTTCCATATGGTTGCGGAAGTTCCTCTGCTGGCTCTAGGGCGTCATGCTCCCCATACACGACCTCTGTCGTGACAAGGCCATAATTGAGGAAAGACACCATATGGCTCTCGAGCATAGAGATGCGGCGGCGAGTACGAGACAACTCATCACGAAGATGTCGAAGATATCGGTCAAGAGATTCCACTAGCCTGACCTGCCAGGCAGAAGCAGGGTCCATTAACGCATCCAACGTCACATAGTTTCTCTTCGTGCTGTCCGGCTCAAGAGAGGGACAGTTGGGGAACAGCTGTGCCATCTCTGGGAGATCGAAACGAAGACGGAAGATTGCAACATACGCTCCATCGAGCACTGCTGCGAGCGGACTAAGGGCAAAACCGACATAGCAACGAGTCGGCTCTCCATCATGGCGACCATAGATGGATACTTCTGCTGCGAACATTGAGGATGCTGGGCTGGTTCCGGCGCGTGAGATTAGATACTCCGGCCGTTTCGAGAATCCGGCAAGACGTATCATATCCCAGAGGGCTGCTTGAACAGAACCCTCCACAATCGCGCTGGTAAAGTAGCACGGCTCCCAGAGACCTGACATCTAAGATTAAAGTGAAGACACAGTTAGCAAGTCCTTATATGGATAAGATTCAACCAATCCCTTAGAGGAAACCCAACGAGTAACAACCAAGCATAACAACTCCTATCTTCCTTAACTTGACCTCTCACCAATACGTATCTAATTCTCGAAAGTAGAGGTGTCTTCCAAAAGCTATCTCTCAACGAGATGGTTCAGAATAAGATAAGAACTGAGACCTCTAAATCAATCCTTATCTCTTCAGGTTTTAATTTCTTTTATCGAAATATTCTATGTTTCGAACCTATTCCCTTGATTTGAATGGCGAAAGGGATAGAACAACTCATTTTCAGACCTCCATTCCTTTTTTTTAATAAGTCACCATTTGAAATTTGAGGTAAGTTCAAATTACTTTTGAAGAACAAAACCAGATAAGATGATATAGATGGATAAGGTTAGCAATCTATGTAGAAAATAATTTTCAGAATTAAGAATTTCATACCCAAAATAATTTTCAGAAAAGATTCATCCTTAGTTCTATCGACCAATCTATCTAGGCTTCACCCTACAGTCGAAAGCCTGCTCTGATACCACTTGTTGTGGGGGCTCCGGTCTTTGTAACAGTAACTCAGAAACTCACTGTTGCGAAGGACTGGAATTAATGCAACCCGTCAGTAATCTAATTACTAGTTACAAACCGTACCCGGATTGAGGCCAATTGATCAGCACGACACACTCCACTGGTGGTCATATGCTAAAGGATTGATTCCAACCCGAGCTTCCCCGAGATATGTGTCTAGTGCTAGTTCCCTGGATCAGTAGCCTAGCACCCACATATTTTAATATAAGTCGCATCAAGAACCAAACTCATGGTAATAATTGTGTTAATACTGGTTTATTTACAACGAATTAGTTTACAAGAATGGCACATAGCCGATTGGCTAAAAAGCAAAATAAGAGAAACAAAACCGCAACAGTGGTAGCGGTATGCCTTCCCATACCTAGAGGCAACCGACTGGGGGTTGAAACCCAGATAACCGCTACTAACTCGAGGAACACCCGTCTCGAAGAACGTCGGGAACGCCTTCATTGTCTTCAACGTCGTCTTCTGATTGCTTATTATTAAAATAAATAGAGCAAACGGTGAGTACACGTATGTACTCGCAAGACTTTAGTGTATGGAAATAATAATGTAAATGCAGGTTATAACAATGGAATCAGGTTTCTACACTAAGTCTATTTGAGCACAAAGTAAGGTTTATTTGCATTACTTAATAGGTTTAAATCATTCGCAATTTATAAAGCAGTGGTAAAGAAATCGTTTTTGTTGCAAGCAATAAATATATCAATTGATCCATAAACCAAATTCCCAACCATTCCTTTTTTCACCAACCGAAAACCAAACTAACCTACCTTGCCAAAACCATTTCCCAAAACCAATTTTCGACCAAACTCAATAACCAAACCAGCTCCTAACAAAGTCCAACCAAATCCATTTCCGAGACCGAACCAAGACCAGACCTGAACCAACACCAGAAATTCTATACTTGACAATACTTTCCAAGCTGCTCATGACCGTGAGCACGGCTAATCGATTAGTTTTAATCCCTGCAGGAGATTGTACACTTTACCCACATGACACGTTCTAGCAATCATGTCAACCATGCCACGCGATACGAAGTGTATCCGTTTTGCTAGACAAAGGATTTAGACTTTCCGAAAGGTCGGGATTTTAGTCTTGCATCCGCCTGGTAATGTGCATCCCTTGCTATGGTCACAGAGGATGGCCACTAGTAGTCCCTATGGGGCACCACTAGCCCATATTTTTAGAAACCTCCCCATAGAAGGCATTACCGTTGTAGATCGGGCATGCTCCCCTCGATGCCTCGACAAGGGAGACCCTAGAACACACCGACACCGCAAGTGTGTCCAACTCTTCTGCTCACCAAAATGCAAGACCCAACCCTTTCCCATCTACTAAGTCAAGACCATCCCATACTGGCACATGTGGTTGTACGGTATGACTCAGTAATAGCATCAAGTTCAGTCCTTAGGGTGACACAGGCGAGATCTTCCAACCCGCTTGCTATGGTTACAGAGGATTAGCACTAGCGTCCCCGCAGAGCACACACTAGCCTGCAACCTCCCCATAACAAGGAAAACAACCAAAAATCAAACCATTTCCAAATCTCCAAACACCGTACACCTCGCCCGGTCTAACTCTTCTATTTTCCAGTTTCACCCAAGCAACCTTTCTATCCAAATAACCAAATCCAACTCCCAACCCATTTACCAACCTTTTCGATCCAACACCCAATCCAAACCAATGATTTTCCAAGAGATTGTAATTGATTGACTCACAACTTTCATAGCATTTGCTACTGCGTGACTAAGCATATGCAAGTATTATTCAATATTACCCATTTGACATTCATTACTATGTCTAATGTGGATCTAGAGCTTACCAAGGTTCACAATTCAATTAAGATTAAAGGAAATCCACCAACTCTAGGTTTATCTACCAGTTTTCCCACAACTAGCATTTTTACTAAACATACACGCATGCATAATAGTTTTGACAAAAGAAAATAAAACTTTGCAAATATAGGATCAAAATGGTCAAAGGAGGTGCTTGCCTGTTTGCTCTTTTTAACAAGGTCCGACTCTGGAACGAAGTCGGGATTGTCGTCTACCGAATCGTCAACGCCTAAAGAAAAGCAATAAGGACGATTAACAACAAATCAAACCAGGCGAATAAGAACCAAATACAAAGCGAATCAAATTCGAGAACTAAGGGCGAAAGGACTCAAGAAAGGATTTAAACTTTTCAGTTCACGCCGACAATATCGACACACAATTCCCGGTAGTACCGTTCAATCAGCAGCAACAACCTTGCAGCAGTACTGCCGATCCCCGGTAGTACCGTACCATCAGGACGATAAAGTTGACGGCCGGGAACTAAAACGGAACACTTTCTGGAAAGTACTGTCGGAATGTTGCACACAGTACTTCTGCTCAGCGATTGTACCGCCCCATGCATCAACAGTACCGGAATTTCAAAGGCCAAGATCAGCGCACTTCAGAAAAATAGCTACCGGCTTGTTTCACATAGTATTACCAATAGGGTAGTAATACCGGACCCAAACACCGGCAGTGCCGCGGCTCCAAAGGCTGAGGATAGCACACTCTGAAATCAACTACCGGCGTTATAGTCACGGTACTCTTCGCCAGCGGCAAGATCGAGACTAACACGGTGGTAGCGCCAGTTTTCCAGAAAGGGCCGGAATGTGAGAAAGGGGTTTTCGCTCAAACAGGATCGGAACTCAAGTACGAGTGTCAGATCACGGTCCTAGCAGCGCCAGGAATACGACTAATCTGGTACCAACTAGTTCCGAGCTCGCTTGATCGATTTACCACTTTCCCACTCCGAGCTCAGAAACTTTTACCCAAAAACGGTTTTCGAAAAGGGAAGAACCAACGAAAAAGATCCAAATGGGGAGGGAAGCGACCTAACACGGAATCGAGAAAACGAGAACTTAAAGAGAAAAAGGAAAATCCGAACTTCTCCCTAAGTCCGGCAGTACCGGCGGTGACCCGGCGGTAGTGCCGCCCCAAGCCCGGCAGTACCGGCCATTAAGCCCGGTAGTGCCGCAGGTCAGGGATCGAGTTGGGGTGCTCTCAGGAAATTAACTACCGGCGTTATGTGAGCGGTACTGCCGGCGAGGACGGCAGTACCGGCCTCAAACGTTGGTAGTGCCGACTTTGCAAGAGAACTTTTGCAAAGAGGAGGGTTTTTGCGTAAACGAGTTTGGGACTTCGACGCGAAGGCATTAATAGGTTCCTAGGGACACTAGGGACTCATTCATGTAGGTTTCGCCAAGTTTCGAGCTCGCTTGCTCAATTTCTCACTTTTTGACAAAGCGAATCCCTAAAACGACGCGAAAATGGATTTTGACACGAGAACAGTCCAAATCCAGTTTTTGTCACAGCTAAGGAACCTCTACGGCACTAGGGACCCATGCGTGTCGAAATCGTGTATTTTGGAACATCGGAATATGAATTTGCTCCGAATGCCCAAAATGCACATTTTCGGCAAATCGGCTGGAACAGCGGATTCGCAACACGCGCAATGAATCCAAAAGTGCACTATGGTCCTACACGTCTGAAAACTAGTCTACGTACTCGATGCACGATGATCGAACCTTCAGAACTCGAAAACCCTAATTAGTCCCGAATTTCGATTCTGGACCCGAATCGAGTTCAAACTCGATTCTTCCGCGAGAATCGAACTTCACCAGTGTTGGACATATTTGTGAGTCATTTTCTAAACTTTTCCGGAGCTAGGGTTTCAAAGGAAATCTTCGAAAAAATTGGGGAAATGACTTGTTAGCACATTTACATCCAACGAGGAGTAGATCAGGGTTTCCAGAACGAATCAATCGTGTAAAAGAAATCTTCTAACCCTAATCTGGATCTAGTGACTCGACGAATCATCGATCTACTACCCGATCTAGACTTTCTAGGGCTAAACAAACGAGAAAAGAAAAGAGAAAAGGAGGGGAAGAGCTAGGGTTTAGCTCAAAACCTGCAGAATCAATTCAACAGTTGATTCCACCGGTCTTGGGCCACTCCAGGGCTTGATGACACTTCCCACACCTTGCTCAAGCCTTCACCTCACTCCACTCAAGCTCCTCTTCGCCAGAGTGAGGGAGGAAGAGAGAGATCAGTGGAGGGAGAGGGAGAGAATGGCAGGGAGAGAGAGCTCACGGGAGAGAGAGAGGGAGTGAGTGAGGAAATGAGGGAGTGAGAGAGAGGAGGGGCTCTCCCCTGGCTGGATAAGGATGAGAGAAGGAGTGAGTGAGCCGGGCACGAGCAGTAGCGGACACCCCTGACCCCTGCCCGCTCGCTACGGTCGACAGTACCACTCCCTGCGAGCGGTAGTGCCGCCCGGCAGCGATCTGCCCTGGTCGGCAGATCGCCGCTCCTGCAGCAAACTCCGGATCTTCTTCGCGATTCTTCTCCAATCTTCGGAATTGATCCATGGGGATCTAAGGGAAGGGTTTAAGGATCTCAAAGGAAGGTTTAGAAATTTAAATTTGGGCTTTAACCTACACGATTCGAGAATTCACCCAAATTGAATCCAGAGGCCGAAAACTCTGGGCTTAAGCGACATCGCTTGGAGATTGAGGGTTTTGACTCGAAGAAAAGTTGGGTTAGGTTCGAAGATCACCAAAGAAGGTTTCGAAGCTACGGTTACAGGTCCAACTTAATCGATTAAAAGTTTTGACCAAAAAAGAAATCCGAAACTTCAAACGGGAAAAACAATTAACGAAACGACAAGGCACTCCGAAACAAATAACTCCAAATTTAAGATCAAGAAATCAAATCTAAGCACAACTAAACACTCAATTAACTTAATTAAACCTAATTATTCTTAATTACAAATTCAGGGTGTTACAGTTGAAGTGCCCGAGGGCTTCGAAGGTGAAGTGTTGACCCAGGAGCCAGCTCAAGACGAAGAACAAGTACTCTTTGAAGGCAAGTTGTGCTTTGACCATGTTGATCCCATTTTGAAACTTATTTTGATTTAATTTATTGCATGCTAGTTTAATTAGAAAATGCTTTAATTAATTATGGGAAATTAGATAAATGCCAAATTGCTGTATGACACCTTGGTTAATTAAATATGTGCCATGACCCCTTGTCACCCTAGTTGTGGATTATTAGTTGGACATTATTAAATTGCCAACATGGTTAGTTAGACCGATGTAGTATGCTTAGCCTTGCCACGTGAAATGCTTTGGACAATCAAATGCTAATATTGACTTAATGAGATATTGAACCTGTTTTGAAGAAGTATCATGTGTTGTGATTGTCGATGGCACGTGGTGCATGGTAATCAACTGGGGTTTGATAAATAGTTTTCGACCGGGGCATGTGGCAAGAATGATCGGGTGTGCCAGTTATGGCACCGGGAGCGTTGATTTGGTTCTTCGGGTAGTCTTGCCCTGGTCACCCTAAGGACTTAACCTTGCAAGCCTTTGAACTGAGTCAAACGTGCAACCACATGTCTGTAATGGGACGGACCTAGTTGATTAAGTTGCTAATAACGTAGTTGTGGGACCTCGGGGTGTCAACTATACCTTTTGTGTAGTTGTACAGGGGAGCGTACCGGGGCGCGGTCAGGTACCCATCTAACGGTGGATTGGCCTAAACTTTGCCTTCGCTAAGGGAAGGGTTAGTGTGCAATCACCGGGGAGGACCACTTGTGCTGTTAGAAGCTTCCGAAAGACTTTGTTACGGACACTCGCCTTTGTGGTGTTTGGCTGTATCTTGTGGGTAAAGTGCATAACCTCTGCAGAGTGAAAAATCTATTCGAATAGCCGTGCCCGCGGCATTGGACATCGCTCGGGAATTACAGTCAAGGGTTAGACTTTCTTGAAAATAACTTGGACTTGAAAGGTTTGGTTTTGTTTAATAATGACGTTGATGGAAATGTGGATTAGGAATGGGAAAGATGTTTATTTAACTCCTGAAAAAGTTATTGATCTTAAACTTGTTTCTACTGCTTTCGAATCTACTTATGTTACTTGTCAAATGCTGTTTTACTGCAATTATACCCTGAGCTATTCCTTTGTACTAAGCCATGCATGTAGTATATTAGTTGGATTCTGTGCATGACTTGCTGAGTACCAAGTACTCACCCTTGCCACAATACAACACCAGTTGAAGAAGATTCTACACCAGCTTTGGAGGAGGAGCTCCAAGAGGAACCGTCTAACTAGGGAGCGAGCCTAGTCAGTTGCCTGTGGTATGCTGGATGGCGCCACGAAGTTATCTTATTTTCCGCTGCTACTATTTCTCTTTTAGTAAGTTTTCGCCCTGCAAGGCGTATATTTGTAACTTGACCTTAAGGTTGAGCAACCAGCTTGGTTAACTAATTAAGGTACCTTATTATTTCATTGAGTATGGTTGTGATATTTACCAATGTTGAGACTGTGTGCACTAGCGTGTTCCTGGACTAGTGCTGAACACACAGAGGGTTCGGATTTGCAAATTCGGGTCCCGACACATTCTCCCCCCCTTAAACAGGATTCGACCTCGAATCCGAACGAACTCCAAGAACCACAAACAAAACCCCTATAGGGCAAAACTCCTGTGCAACAAGAGGCAACCACATAAAACTCAAACCGAAGGAACGACAAACAAACTCCCAAAAACAACTCTTAGCGAGAAAGAGTTACTTAGCCCAACTATGTGCAACCTCTCACGGTTCCACCTTTCCTTCCAATTCTCCAACCGGAATTCGCGATTTCACCCACTAAAGGGCTCCATCAAACTAAGACGCCCAAATCCTCACGACAACCACTTCACACTACTATCACAACCAACCTGGCTACCACATTTCATTAAACTCAACATGTCACAAACAAAGCGAGTCACATTCCGTTTAACAACCTCTCTACATTCCCGAGAAATGCCATCGAAAGAAATAACTCATTAAGACACATTTGCCTTTTCGATACACAATCACGCTAACATTTCATTCCATCCTCTCCCAGGCAAATCTCATATCCATAGACCACTAGCTAAGACAATTGCTCACGACATGACAATTGTCACCGAATTACCCTCATCTTCACTACCACCCATCGATACTCTTAATAAAAGTTGAACCCAGACATTATCAACCTCTATCATAATCCATCCTTATACCACTAATGTCCAGCACCTAGTCCCTAGCTAGGACCGTAAAATCTTACCAAACCACAATTGGCTCCTTTCTTAAGAGGGTCTTGCCCTCACATATTAACACTTAGTAATCAAGCCCAAGTGTAAACATATTTCGCATACTCAACCATAAACCATGACCCCACTTGATCCACGTACATCAATTTGAATCCAATGCGCTAGCATACACTTTGGAGAGAATTTGACAACACCCAAAGAACACTCTTTTTTTTTCTAAGCCAAGACGCAAAGGAGACACAAATCTCCTACACCACAACCAAAATACCAGAAATCCTTCATTCTTTCTTTTCATACTAGAAAGAAATGGACAACTCGACTCATGACATGAATGCAAACTTTTCAAGAGCACTCTGGATTAGTCATATATCCATATATGACTTTCTCACCGACCTGGCTCATAGACTCTTTTATGATTAATTATACATAAACGATGTCATGTGTCCTTTTCACCATTCATTCATCATGTAACAACAGTACCCAAATAGTCATTCACCAAACGACTTCTTCCTCGGTATCACATGATTGAAACACAATTAACAACGATGGTTGCGAAAATTCATATAGACTATGACGGCAAAACCGTTAACAGGAAAACACCACATCATATCATAACCCACCAACAATTGGAAGCTAACTTTGCAAAACCTCACATTCTAACCAAAACCAACATTTTGGAAAAACAATGACTCCGAAGTCAAACATCTGCACACACAACAGCCACAAATTTCCTCAAAGAGAAAGGGAAACTCATTTCAACAGGGAACACTTCACTAACAAAATCACTTATGAAACATTCATAAAAGCCACCTTATGAAGCACTTGCAAACACCACACATTTTCCAAATAACTCCAACTCTAGCCAAATAGAGTTACAAATTAAATCTCAAGAATTTCCAACACAACTCGCTATGTCCAACTGCTTCCTTTAAAATTTATTTCAAAGATAATACGGTGCAAAGGAAAAGGAGCGCGATCCACTCAAAGACTTTTGGGTGCAAATCCATACTCATAGCACAACCTAAACAAATTAGCCAAAACCAAATATTGGCACCAAACACAGCGAGTTTTAGGGAAAACTCTGAAACACAACATAAAGAACACCTTGACCGAAAGCATTCAACCAAAATAGCAAACAACCAAACCAGTTCAAAAGCTTTAAACACAAGCTCAGCATGAACCCCACCATATCTAGTATTCCACTACGCTTACCATTTAGGCATTCAATATTCACTGTTTACTCATCGAGAAGGCCCCTCAGGATACAACAAAAAAAACTACCAAACAAATTCTTGCTCTTATTACCTTTCCCAATACTTAATAATAAAGTTTATTATGCTTATCAAAAGACATCCAACCAATACTACCTCATCATGATCCCCACAGACCAACACATCATATAACAATGTATTCTATATTTAAAACATAGTACTTCAACAGATACTTAAGCATGATCAACCTATCAATTTTATACCATCCATACGTCAACATCTTGACAACTGAAACTTGCTCAATCAATAAATGACTTCAACAAGTAGATATTATCTCTACAAGACAAAGTTCGTAAACATGATTCTAAGATATACATTTATTAAGGATTAAATTCTACATCATGTTAATTATCCATGGTTCACTCCATCACAACAGGTTACAATAACCTCCATTTTAACAATGGTTTCCAACAAGCATTATACACCATTACCACCACTACTAAGTCATCAAGATCAATTAATGGGCATAATCATAAAAACAACTGCATTGTTTTTAGTTACTCTATCCATATATCATAACAAATTATCACTACACAACATACTCCAACTATTAAAACAAATCTAATAAGTTAAACCAGCACAATGTTCTTAAAACAACAACAAAACCTATATCTTACCAATTGGCATCGGTACTAGCATTATAGGAACACATCTGCATACTTCCAAATATACTAATGGTTTGCAACAACATAAATAGCAACTCTAATCAACTTCCAAGTTAAGGTCACTAGCCAACTCGATTGAATTTCTCTATTAACACGTTAGATTAGAACATTTTTAAGCAACCAACAAAGTTTCTTTAACAAGATCATTAGTTTACATCATCTTAATGTTCTAACTATGCATCAGGATTTAAAACTTTAAACATTATCGAGGGTTATAAGCAGTTTTAAAGCAAAGCAACATATTCCAAGCATATACATTAACACTTTTAATCATTCTCACTATAAAATAATATACAACACTAGCAGCCTATTTATTTTTGAGCTCAAGATAACAATCACATTGGATTGATTCAACTCACAAATTAACTTAGCAATACGTCATTCCATAAACCACAATGGTAGCATGGACACAAAATTTTCCAAACACCTTCATGGGTCACCTACTCTTGACGAATAGGATGCAATTCAACTCTAAAGATAACCATAGCTCAGGAACAAGAACGAACACCGATAAACAATTTCTCCTTTCCAGGCAAGGAAGAAAAACAAAATTCCAACAAAATGCAGGAGAGCTCAACTCTCAAATTTCCAACTTTGATAGCCCAAAACTCTTCAATAACTCTTAAGATCTATACTTCCAAAAAGGATGAAGGATGCACCAGGGAAAACCAAATGTTCAACTAAATCTTTTCCGATAAACCTTCAAACTTAGCTCCACCCAACTTAAGGTCTGCACAAGGAGAAACTCCAACACTTTTCTTAGATAGGGAGAACAACAACCACATAAGTTTCCTCCCCAAGACAGTCCACTGTAACCAACAAAACCGGGTGTCAAAACAAAAAAAAATTGTGACCAAAAGACGTGCAACACAAAACTCTTCTTCTTCGTCTTCAACCAAGGAAGACAAAACCACAAACCGCCTACGGAACAATCCGCGAAAATCCAATACCAAACACTTTTCTTTTGATTTCAATCAACTAAAACCAAGAAAACTAACCAACCGACCGTCAGAACGGTAATGAACATCCAAAGGAATCCACCACCAACTCTTCCATTTGTCTCCAGACAACCACCCAATCTACGACAGAAAAGGTAAGCACTCTTTCCCCACAGGGGGTTAATAGTTCTTCGGTGATGGCTCTAACCGGCCACACCGTCAAACCACACCCTTACTATGAACAAAAAAAAGGTGACCGAAACCCTTCGGCACCACAACCCCACTTTATCACAATAACAAGAACAATCCAATCAATTCTCTCAATAACATAGCAACATACATTATCACATATAGCATTCAACATCAAGGCTTAAATACAACATTTAAGCGAAAAGCAACGATACCCATACCCTTCCCTACTGTACATCCATGTGTGTCAAATTTTAAATTAGTTATTCCACTTACACAAGTTTTAATGTTGCTATCCTAAGACAAAATTTTAGATATAACCTAAGCCATGTTTCTAAGTTATTCCACATTAAAATTTTAGTTAACCCTATGGTATTTCACTAAATTCATAGACCACGGAACTGAAGCCCACTCTGATACCAACTGTAACACCCCGGCATCTAGTATGCCATGGATGTCACCAAACATAGACTAAACAACATCTAAATACTACAAATAAACATAAATTACAGCAAAGGCGCAAATGCTAAACCGAAAATTTCGGCAGCATCTCCATTGTTTTTCCATGAAATGCAGCAACAGCAATAATAAGACAAGATATAGCATGATATGAAACATCTAAAATAGCAATAACAATTGACAATCAGGAATTTCAGCCACCATACAGCTAAGGATATAAGCCTATCCTGTTGGGGAACGCGGTATGCTACACTAGCACAAATTAAAATTTCTACCGCAAACCAGAAAAGCTACTCGCAAGAAGGGGATCATAGATATATTACCACTAGACGCGCAGTTGCGGAATCCTTCGCACGTCGTTGTAGTGGATCGTTTTCGGCGCGGATCATCCTCGATGTGGATCGTCCTCGCCACAGATCGTCCTCGCCGCGGATCGTCCTCGCCACGGATCGTCCTCGCTGCGGATCGTCCTCTCCACGCCGCAGTAGCAACAGCGTCACCACAGAAGTCCACACGTCTGGGGATGGAACGCCGTGCGTCGGTGTGCAAGCACCGGGTCGCTCGGCAGGGGCAACGAGAGGAGGTGGCTAGGGTTTCTAGCGAAACACCTCTAAACCGCATGAAAAGTGTCTTCTGCGTTAAGCCTCCTCCCCTCCTTATATAGCCACGAGGTGAAACCCTAGGCAGTCAGGGCCCATCTACGCGCTAAGCCCATGAGGTCCATTAATTACGGATCCAATCTGAATTAATGCGTCCCAGCCCGTTAAGTGTGTGACCCTGTAGGTTCATGCGCATTTGGACATGGATTTGGAAAACCTTTTTTCTAATCCAATAGTCGGTAGCGGCTCCTTCCAGAGCATGCCAACTCCAAAACACATATGATTAAAGTACTGATGTAATAATCCCTTTGCCAAACTATATGAAGATCGAACTCAAGGCGAGAAGCATGTCATCCTTTGACAGTTCAATCCATCTCTCGTATCCGTGATATATTAATAAGTTGTGATTGACTTCTGAATCACGGCATGGCCATGCACTTCCTTAATCATATCACATGAGTGGCCTAGACATATATCTCCGTTACATTGGAGTGGCAAATTCCATCTTGACTGCTCACTTTCCTCTGCATGTTTCATAGTAAACATGAAAGCTACCTTTATAACTATCCGGTTAGGAAATAGTGTTTGGTAACCCCAAGGTAAACTATTACACATGTAGGGAATATGACAATATCAGGTCTAAGGATCATACATCTACTATGTATGAGATACACTGATAGCACATAAGAATGTAACATTCTCGCAGTGTCCCATTTTGGGTCTATCTAACACATGTTTTTCAACATGCGTCCACAATGTATTGATGATATCTCCATATCCCATGATCTATGAAACATGATCATCGAACAATACACGTGCTGATCTATTCATCGTTGTCCTATACGATGATATCCGATCAGAGATATTTATCGAATTATATCAATAAGTAAAGAGCTTCATAAACAAGTCACACACTTGTTGATCAAAACAATGATATACATTCATTGGACCAATAATCATATTATTATTCATAAACATAGTCATGTTACAATCATCCATATGATTGCCTCAAGGGCATAACACTAACATATTCATCACATGTCAAATATGGAGTAATCATTTACTCATGTCGACCAACGAAGCATCAAAACCACAATTTAGTTCAATGAAATTAACCATCACAATTAAAGGAAGGAACATGTCATTGTTTAAATGTGTGGTGCTAAGTGATGACGTGTGACTAGCTCCCTTTCCCGCATGCTGGTTTCATGGTACCTAAAAACATCATAAAAACACAAGCGTGAGTTCATCACTCAGCGAAGGGTATTGCAATGGTACAAAAACAATAGCAATTCAAATACATACTTAATGCCATTCACATATCCTGAGAATCAACACATGAACTTCATTTATGCTCTCATATAACATCATCATAGACATCTCAAATAACATCTTCATATGCATCTCATAGAACATCATAATCATTTCATAAGCCACTTCATTCATGCAATGCAATGCACATATCTCTTTGAAGCACATACCGGTATTGCCAAGTGCACACCCGTTGGCGTGCACCCTTTTCCCCTTCCATCCCGTAGATGGAGGGTGCCTACTCTTACTGACTCGCTCCCATGCACAACCGTGGATGGGACTACGAGGTAGGTCTTTCGTGTTCACTACGTGTGAACACAGAGGCCCGCATCAGCATGGGTCACCTCTTCCATTAAACATTTAATACAACGAATTCATGATCAATATGAAATCATGTTCATCATGTCATAGGCAAACATCAATCATGGCAAGTTAGTATATCATGTAATCACATTGCACCTAAGCAAGTCTAGCATTCATACAACACACAACTCATTCCAATACACTTGCCTTAACCGCGGGCGACAGATTGGCGAGAGGAAGAGGGCACTCCCGGGGTCACACCACCTGCACAAACATTCCACACACTCAAAACGTGCCCCCAAAACAGTACACAAAAGCTCGTCTACCCCGATTTCACAAATTACTCCCAAAACCGAAAAATAGAGAATCTGTCCCGTCGGGACAGCAGGCTTCAATCTACCATAACTTTAGTTCTAGGGCTTCGAATCGATTAAACTAGTACATCATCGCGAAGCTTAGGAAATTTCCTAACTTTTTCTAAGTATTGGTAAAAGCTGATTCGGCATCTAAAATTGCCCAATCTATAGATCAACACGATCTGTCCCAATCAAGTCACAGTTTTGAACACGTTCGGTAAATTGACCATAACTTTCAAACGGCTGGGCAGAATTGGACTTTCTTGGTTTCCAATTAAAGGTATTGAAGTTATCTACAACTTTCTCAACAGGCGTCCGACCAAATTCCTAATCTAAAATTGCGAAAACGCAAACCCTAGGTCGGACGTCCAATCTGCCCGAAACAGAACGTGGGACAACATTGCAAACAATCCTATTCTTATCTAGGGACAGCACCTACACATGATTCTAAAGCATGTAATCCTACTTATAACCAGCATCTTAACCCTACCAAAGGATCTACCAATCCTTACCTCCCTCGAAGAATCGTTCGAACGACGAATCTCCTCCTCCCAGTCCCCCGATCTCCTTCCACGCGCCGATCCAGCCGGATCCTCTCGTCGCAGAGCTTCCCAATGGCGTGGGCAGCGAAGAGGAGGGGCATGGCAACAAGGGATGGGGTGGAACTCACCTAGGACCGGCTAGAGGAGGTGGAGGAGGAAGGGGAACAAGGTGGCGGCTAGGGGAGGCGCATTGGGGAGTAAGGGAGGCGGCTAGGGTTAGTGGGAGGGGGGTGGGGCGCAGTGGGCTGGGCAGCAGGGTTTGCTGCCCAATAACTCTTCCACATGGGCCAAATCTTCCCCACCTTCGGCCCACATTGGTCCCCCAAGGCCCAAACTCCCCCGAAAGGCCCAAATTCTCCCCCGAAAAGGCCTAAACTCCCAGAAGAGGCCTAAAAACACGATACAAAAGTTGTACTTTAATGCCGACGTCGAAAAAGTCTCATACCGTCATTCTATAGTGTCACAATAGCGAGAGACGTGACATTTGATGAATCTAACCGCTCTCAAGTAGAGCAAGTTGACTTAAATGTGCTAGAAAATGAAGAAGTTTCAAGTATTGCGATTAAGAGAATGGCGATTGGAGAGGTGAGGTCTCGAGAAGTGGAACAACAAGATATTACGTCAACACAAGTGGAACCGCCAACTTCCATTCAAAGCCGAGACAAGCCTCAAGATAGCTCAAGCAAACTCATGTAGGATGATCAAGTCAAAGATGTTGAACTAATAGAACAAACTACTCATGCGCCACATCTAAGAGTCCATCAAAGCATCCAAAGAGACCATCCCGTCGACAACATTCTTGGTGACATTCAAAAGGGAGTAACAACTCGCTCTAGAGTAGCTAATTTTTGTGAATTTTACTATTTCGTGTCTACTCTAGAACCTTCGCATGTTTATAAACTCCATAAGGCGCTCTACGGGCTTAAACAAGCACCTAGAGCATGGTATGAATGCCTTAGGGATTTTCTTGTTAAAAAGGGTTTCGCTATCGGTAAAGCTGACCCTACTCTCTTCACTAAAAATATTAATGATTTATTTGTGTGCCAAATATATGTCGACAACTCAAGGATGTCGATGATGGGTGAATTGAAGTTCTTCCTCAGATTTCAAATCAAACAACTCAAGGAAGGGACATTCCTATGCTAAACGAAGTATATCAAAGACATGCTTAAGAAATTTGACATGCAGAACGCTAAGACAATTCACACACTCATGGCGACAAATGGACATCTCGGCCTAAATGAGGAAGGTAACCTGGTAGATCAAAAGGTATATCGGTCCATGATTAGCTCATTGCTTTATCTTTGTGCATCTAGGTCCGATATCATGCTAAGTGTGTGCATGTGTGCAAGATTTCAAGCCGCTCCAAAAGAGTGCCACCTAGTAGCCATAAAAAGGATTCTTAGATATTTTATTCACACACCAAATCTAGGGCTTTGGTATCCTAAAGGATCAAAACTCGATTTGATTGGCTATTCGAATGCCGATTATGCGGGTTGCAAAGTGGATAGAAAAAGCACCTCGGGGACATGTCAATTCTTAGGTAGATCACTAGTATCTTGGTCCTCAAAGAAACAAAATTCAGTAGCTTTATCCACTGCCGAACACGAATACATTGCCGCGGGAAGTTGTTGTGCACAATTACTTTGGATGAGGCAAACTTTGAGGGACTTTGGACTTAATATGAACAAGGTTCCATTCTTGTGTGACAATGAGAGTGCAATTAAGATACTAACAATCTCGTTCAACACTCCTGTCGGTGTTTCGTGCACCGGCAATATGAATTTCTGGTCATAGGGGGTCGCGCGCTCCCTCTCCCCGAATGGTCGACTCAAGAAGCCTGGTGTTTATACTGGTTCGGGCTGAACGTCCCTACTCCAGTTCGCTTGGTGGGGGTGTATTGATTTCGCGGGACGAACAGGGGGTTACAAGCGAGGCAAGGGCTCGGCCGACCGATCCCCTTATGCTCGGTTGCTTGCTGTCTAGAAGTGGTTCGTCGTCTTCCTCTGTAAGGTCCTACCTCTCCTTATATATCTGGAGATGCCCAGTTTACATGGAAGTTTCGGGGGAGAAAAAGAAAAAAGGGGTACTGTCCGCCTCAGAGTCTGGTTTCCGTCCTGTCGCCCGACCTCTTCTTCCCCCACGCTGGGTTGGCAGGGTGACGTCCGCTCTGTGCATCTGTCAGCTTCGGTGGTTTTAATGGCACTTGACTTTGGCTTGGCCTCGGGGCAGGACGCCCCCCTCTGTGGCGTGTCGATCGGCCGGGGCGAGGCTTGACTTCTCGGGTGGCCCTTCTGACAGTCTCGGGAAGGCGCCACCTAATCCTGGCGCCCACGCCGGGGGATGTCAGGTGCACGGGGCGGTTGTCTGACACAGACGTGGGCCCTGCTGACTCGAGCGCTGGTGTGCAGGCCGACAGAGGTCGGCTTCGGACAGGCCACGGGGTCGGCTGACCGTTCGAGGTCGGCCCCGAACAGGGTGCGGCCTATTTTCGCGGCCCGCTTATCTGTTGTTGGTGCAAGGCCTTCGTAGAGGCAGGTCAGCCCGCTCGTGGTCCCGGGCTGATGGGGGTACCCATGGTATGGGTACGCGTCAGTAGCCCCCGAGCCCCCGAGCGGGTCGGAGAGCCGGTCGGGGGTTTACCCGGTCGAAGGTGGCCGCCGACCAAGGGGTCGGCGTCGTTTGGTCGGGGCGACCGCTTGGCAGTTGCGCCCGCCAAGGAGCCCGGGGGTGTAGCCCCCGAGCCCCCGAGCGGGTCGGAGAGCCGGTCGGGGGTTTACCCGGTCGAAGGTGGCCGCCGACCAAGGGGTCAGCATCGTTTGGTTAGGCGTTGCTTGGCGCTGCGCCTGGAGCCCGGTGCGCAAGGAAGACACCGGAGTGTAGCCCCCGAGCCCCCGAGCGGGTCGGAGAGCCGGTCGGGGGTTTACCCGATCGAAGGTGGCCGCCGACCAAGGGGTCGGCGTCGTTTGGTCGGGGCGACCGCTTGGCAGTTGCGCCTGCCAAGGAGCCCGGGTGCACGCGAGCGCACCTGGTGGGTGTAGCCCCCGAGCCCCCGAGCGGGTTGGAGAGCCGGTCGGGGGTTTACCCGGTCGAAGGTTTGGTCGGACTCTGGTTGCCTATGACCGCGGGGCTCAGAGTCGAGCGAGCGACGCGAGTTTACCTACGTCGGTTTGAACGCCGTGCTCATGCGAGCTGCCAACGGGAAATTCGAGTGGAACCTTGGCGGCCTCCCTCGAGGGGGATCGTTCCCAAGCGGACGTGGTCCCGGCGCGGGCGTCCGGCCAGCTGTGGGGCGTCCCATGAGAACCCTTCCTTACTCGATCCCGTATCGGGCCACCGGGTTGTCCGCCAACCCGGAGTGCGGCTGGCCGCCGCTCATCGATGAGCTCCATGGGAGAGTGTGAGGTACGGCCTCGGATGCTGGTCAGGGTGACTGGGTCATCTGCCGACCCAACTGGAGGCTCGCTGAGAGCTCACCCCGCCCTACCCCTCGCTCTGTTTTACGTGCTGGGGCGGCTTCAGTTCCAGTCGACTGGACTTGGCCTTCGTAACCACAACACGGTGCCGGGCCTCGGGCCGAGTCCGACGGCGGTTCGCTTCCCCGAGGCCGGGCGACCTAGTGGGCCGTTTTATACCTTTTTCTGGGGCGCCTTGGCCCATTGCGCCCGGCGGAGTGGGCGGTGCTGCGCGGCGTGCGGCGCGAGGCGGCTGTCCTGTTAGGGCATTCATTTCTTGGTGGGAATTAAAAGGGCTCCAACGCGTTACCGGAGTGGAGTCTGAGGTGGCAGACGATCGGTCGGCGGTTGCGCCGGTTCGCGTGCAGAGGCGTCGGTTGGTGCGGAGGGGCGTCCGTTTCCGCCTGTTGCCTATAAAGGAAGGTGATGGTGGCGAGAGGAGGGAGGCGACTGCCCGTGCCTTCTGAAAAAGAGAGAAAAAAAACCACAAGAAAAGGAAGAGAGCTCCCTGCTTCCTTGCGCTTCGCCTCGTCTTCTCGCCCGCATCGGAGATGTCGTTAGTTTCGCACTCGGCCGCGGCCGGCCGCTTCCTCAGCCTGGAGAGGAAGGGGTTCCTCCCTTCGCGAGACGAGTCTGGCTGGCGGGTGCCGCCGGCGGGGACCGCGGCCCCCGCGCTGGGCGATGAGGAGATCGTCACATTGGCCTCCTTCTACGAGCGCGTATTCGGCCTCCCGCTCCACCCGTTTGTCCACGGGCTGCTGCATTTCTACCAGGGGAAGTGCACCAACTGAACCCAAATGGGGTCCTCCACATCGCGATTTTTATCACGTTGTGCGAGGCTTTCCTGGGGATCAAACCCCACTGGGGGCTCTGGCGTCACTTCTTCTTCGCGCGGCCGCCGTCGGACGCGGCCGGTCTTCTCGGTGCCCTGGCCATCCAACTGCGCGTCGGTCGTAGGCAGTACTACATCGACGTGAGGCTGCCGACGTCGAACCAGGGGTGGCACAGTGAGTGGTTCTACATTCAGAACCATGGCAATAGCGCCCCAGCTTTCAGTGGCAACCCGCCGGTGCAGAGTCCTCGCTGGATTTGGGGTCCTGACTCGAAGGACAAAAAGAAGGTGGAGGTGATCCTTGAGCGGCTCGAGGGTCTAAAGAGGCAGGGGCTGACGGGTGAGACGGTTGCCCGCGCGTTCATGGAGAGGCACGTTCAGCCCTTGAGGGATCGGGTGCACCCCATGTTCAGGTATACCGGAACGTCCGACCTCACAAGGTCGTGTGCGGTGGAGCTCCTGGAGTCGAAGCTTTCCGCCCGTGTGGCCGCGGTCATCCGCGTGGGCGATACAGAGGCGGCGGGCGAGGTCCCCACGCCATTTTCGACGCAGAACCCGCCGAACCTGGTAGGAGGACTCGAGTCTTCGGACCCTCTTATTTTCGTTGGTTTCTTCCCTGCTTACCCGAGCGGTTTTTCGCAGGGGCTCGACGGCATGGTCTCCCGGGCTCTTCTGCCGGGAGAAAAGGAGATGAGGGCTCGGGCGCGCGCCATCGCGGAGAGTCGTGCCTCCACCCGCCGAGCACGAAAGGAGGAAAAGCAAGCTGCGGCGGCGCGGAAGAAAAAGGAGCACACCGCCCGGGCGGCGCAAGGCGAGGCGGTCTCCGACACGACGCTGGAAGACAGCGACGAGGAGTCATCCTCCGGCGAGGGCAACGAGAGCGCCAGAGGCGACCCGGGCGGCTCCGAGGCCGGTTCCGACCCAGGAGCCGGTGCCAGTGATCTCGAGGGGGACGCCCCGACCTCGGGATTTCTTCTGAGGAGGCGAAGGACCACGCCCCCTCCCGGAGGTCCGGCGAAAAGGGGGCGCGGGGCGATGTTCGTTCGCTCGACGCGGTAAGTGCCTGGCTTTTCCTCCGACCAGCCCTTTGCTCTTCCGCACGACCCCTGACTGACTGCTATGTGCAGGGGCCACGCGAGCACGGGGGCGGTGCTGAGCCCTACCTCGGGGGCGAGGAGTAGAGTTTCCCCCCTCTTGCTGGCGGGACCCACGCCGACGGCCGTCCGAAGCGGGGCCCCCACGGGCGCGGTCCCCGTGGCGGGGTCAATGAGCGAGGGGGTGGCACCGCCGGCGGATCGACCGTCGGGGCCGGCACCCAACGTGACGCCGGTGGGGAGTCCCGCCGGGCCGCTTCCTTCCGCGACGCCGGCAGAGGAAACCCTGTTGGGAATCCTGCCGCCTCCGCCGCCAGGGCAGCCGCCGGCGGGGGCGGTTCGAGCGTCTTGTGAGGCCACGCAGCAACCGTCGTCGAGGGACGCACTGAAGCGTGCTCCAGGAACGCGGCCGGCGCTCGCCGTGTTAACCTGGCCGGGCGACGACCCGTCCGGAGGGCCGTCGTTCGTTCTGAATGACGAGGAAGAGCGCCGGGACTGGAACACCCTGGAGCAGAGCGAAAAGGAGATCGAGGAGGAGATGGGGTGGATCCGCACCGACCTTCTCCGCGCTGTTGACGCCTCCTCCAGGGCGATGCACTCCAGTGTTCAGGAGTTCCGGCCGGCCGTGTCGGTAAGGCTGGGTGGCTTGTCCTTTGTAGTTTTAGTTTTTTTTGGACGGAATTGGGACTGACCGCGCAGGTATTTGCCCGCAGCGCCTGATATCCCGGGCGGTGGAGAAGTCATCCTTCCTTCGGCGCCTGCACAGCCGGGGGAGCGCGACGGAGGAAGAGCTGCACAATGCTCTGGAGGCGCTCGTCGCCGAGCGGGGGAAGGTCACCGCCGCCGATCAACAGCTGGGTGAAGTCACTGAAGCCCTGCGAGAGTCCCAGCGTTGAACACAGGCGTTGAACGGCGAGGTGGAGGAGGCCAGGTCGTCCCTGGCGGAGGCCGAGAGAGCCAAGACCTCTGTGGTCCTCGCGGAAGAATCCGCTCGGGCGGAGGCCGCCCTTCATCGGGAAGAGTGCGAGTCGGCCCGGAGGGACGTCGACAAGATGCGTGCCGAGCGGGACGTTGCTCGGGCGGAGCTGGCATCGGCGCAGGAGCTCGCCGACCGCGCGGCGTCCGATCGGGAAGCGCGCGTCAAGGCCGAGGAGGAGCTTCGTGCCAAGGAAGCTTCTGTGACGGGTGAGCAGTCTGGTCTTCCGGTAATTGTTGTAGTGGTCGTCTTTTGATGCTGCTTTTGTTCTTGCAGGGCTGTGAAAGGACCTCAGGGATACGCTGGAGTTGCAAAGGTCGGCGTTGGAGCAGCGGGACGCGGCGGTCGAGGCGCGGGACGCGGCCCTCTTGGACAAGGGGGTGGCGGAGAGGGAAGTGGCCGACCTGTCAGCCGAGCTGACGTCCCTGCGGGTGGCCAGCCAGGACGTCTGTGACCTACTGTTCGGGCTCACTCCGGGCCCGAGGTCTGTTTCCGCCCTACTGGGGACGGTCCCCGAGCGCGTCGAGGCTTCGGTGCAAGAGGCGGTAGTGCTTGGGGCTTCCTCCGCGCTGGTCAACGCCATTTCTTACTATGATGGTGTTGACCTTGAGATGGTCGGGAGCGGGCTTGCCGCGAACCGGAGCGACGAAGAAGTCGACGCCTTTGCGCTCCAGGTTGACCCGTGCGCGCGGGAGATTGCCGAGCGTATTTCGCTGCGAAGTATCCTCCGTCAAACAGGAGGCCAATAGTTTAGATTTTGCTTTCTCTGCTGTCTCCTTTGAGATGTGAATAAACAATGAATGTGCCGTAAATGAATCCGGCCTGCTAGGTTGCCTTAAGTTTCTGCTTGCTTTACTTCGCCTCTTCTTTTTCAAGCGATGGACGATCTTACGACCTTAGCCACGGGCCTCGCAGGGGTGTCCCGAGAGCGCGGGTGTCGTGCCAATCACTTTTGAAGAAAAGACGCGAGATGAAGAAGAAACTTTAGATGGCGTACTTTGTGGAGGAGCGCTTCCGACTTCTCGCTTGGTCGGGTGGCCCCTGACCGCGAAGTAGCCATCAGGTTCAATCGGAGTGCCGGCTTGAGTGGTAATGCCCTGACCGGCCTTGGCCCCCCTTGCTCGGGTAACCCACTTCTTTCGTGAAACGCTACTTCGAAACCGTGGCCACAGGGGCGCAGGCTGTAGTGCCTGGGTCGAAGAGGTTACCGCTAGGGAGATCGGTCGGTCGGGTTTATTACTCAGTTTCGATGACCTGACCTCCCAACCCATGAGCAGCTCCCAAGTGGTACACGGGGACTGGAGGTGCAGTCGTCGTGTACCGCTTTGAGGTTGGGGGTAGACGGGTGAGAACGCGAAAAAATACGAAGGGTTTTTTGGGATAAGACTGGCTTGACTTGCCTGGAGGGCCGTGCCAGGGTTGAAATTGGTGCCCAACGCTTCGGCTCCCGCCTCCTGTCGTTATTCGAGGCGCTTTGTCTTCCGTGCCGCGGGCTATAAAGGGAGACGCGCCGGCGTCCTTGTGGGCTTCATCAGGACTATCGCTAGCCAAGCTCCCCTCGCACGCTATGGCGGATCGCTATACGCAGCTCCGCGGGGAAGTAGGCGACGAGCAAGCCTGGCTACGGGTGGTGGCGGAGGTCGAGGCCGAGGCCGTGGTCGGGGACGCGTGGCGAGTTGGCGTCCTTGTTGCGGGCATTCCTCGCCTCTGGGAGGTGAGGGCGCCACTGGTCCAGGCGCTGACTGAGCGACGCCACACGTCGTTCGGCTGGCTGGGCGCTCACCAGGAGGAGTATCGTGTATTTGCCGAGTGATGGGACCCCGACGGGTGGTCTTTGCCGGCGAGATAGGTGCTCCTCCATGTGAATGAATAAAAGCGACTGTGCTTTGCTTCTCTCTCTCTGCGGCTTTCGTTCTTCTCTCTTTTTGAGGGGTTGCCTTTGCGTTCTTCGACGACCGTATCTTTTAGGGACCGCAGCGGGTCTGGCATAGGTCTGAGGTGGCGCTAGACCGCGTACTCCTCGGAGCATTACTTTCGAGACCTCTGCTTCCGGGGCAGAGGCCGTAATGTCCGTGGACAACAAATTGAGAGAGAGAGAGAGACCACTCGGTCGGGCGCCCGACCGCCGCGGTTTTTCTTCGTTCTAATATTTTTTGAGTGGTACAAAGACGACAGAGGTTTACTAAGGATAGAACCTTCTCAGCTTCTCTATGTTCCAAGCGTTGGTAAGGAGGTTTCCTTCAGCGTCCCTGAGACGGAAAGTGCCGGGTCGGAGGACTTCTGCGACGGTAAAAGGGCCCTCCCAAGGCTGAGAGAGCTTATGCCTGTCCTTGGCGGACTGGACTTGGCGCAGTACCAAGTCGCCGACCTCGAATGACCGGCCGCGAACCAGTCGACTGTGGTACCGACGGAGCGTCTGCTGGTACTTGGCTGACCGGAGGACTGCGACATCCCGTGCCTCGTCGAGTTGATCGAGGTCATCCTGTTGTGCCTCCGACCCCTGCGTGCTGTCGTAGCCTTGCACTCTCGGGGCGCCATACTCGAGATCGGTCGGGAGCATAGCCTCCACCCCGAACACCAGGAAAAAAGGCGTAAACCCGGTCGACCGCGTCGGTGTGGTCCGCAGGCTCCAGAGTACGGGGGGCAGCTCGGTGGCCCACCGTCCCACGAACTTCTTCAGTCGACTGAAGATTCGCGGCTTGAGCCCTTGGAGGATCATGCCGTTGGCCCGCTCGGCCTGACCGTTGGCGCGGGGGTGTGCGACCGCTGCCCAGTCGACCCGGATGTTGAAGTCGTCGTAGAACCCGAGGAACTCCTTCCCCGTGAACTGCGTCCCGTTGTCGGTGATGATGGAGTTTGGGACTCCGAAGCGGTAGACGATGTCACGGAAGAAACTGGCTGCCTGTGCCGAAGTGATGGTCGCCAGCGGCTTTGCCTCTATCCACTTGGTAAACTTGTCTATCGCAACAAGCAGGTGAGTGAAGCCCCCGGGCGCCTTTTTGAAGGGTCCGACAAGATCAAGCCCCCAGACCGCAAAGGGCCATGTGATGGGGATCGTCTGTAGGACTTGTGCCGGGAGGTGTGTTTGCCTGGCGAAGAACTGGCATCCTTCGCAAGTGCGGACTATCTGCGTGGCGTCGGCCACAGCGGTCGGCCAGTAGAAGCCTTGCCGGAAGGCTTTTCCTACCAGCGACCGTGGCGTGACGTGGTGCCCGTAGACCCTGCCGTGGATGTCGAGCAGAAGGTGCTTCCCTTGGTCGGGCGGGATACACTTCTGGAGGATCCCGGAGGGGCTCCTCTTGTAAAGGGTCTTCTCGACCAGGACGAAGGATTTGGCCCGCCGAGCGAGGCGCCGAGCCTCGGTGGAGTCAGCGGGGAGTGACCCATTGGTCAACCGGTCGATGAAGGGTTGCCTCCAGTCGGACTCAACGTTCAGAACACTAGGATCCGACTTAGGCGGGTGCTCGTCCGACCGAGTGTTGGTCGGAGCACCCGCTTTTAGGGGGTCGGCTGTGTCTCCAACGATGGGATCCAACCGGATGGATGGCTTGTGGAGGTCGGAGACGAAGACACCGGGAGGGACCGGCCCTTTGCTGGAGGCGAGGTTGGTGAGGGAGTCGGCTTCTCTGTTGTAGCGGCGGTAACTGTGGTGGAGCTCGAATCCCTTGAACCTCTCCTCAAGCTTGCGGACCTCCAGGCAGTAAGCCGCCATGCGAGCGTCGCGAGGCTTCGTGGCCTTCATAACCTGGTCGATGACCAACTTGGAGTCGCCGTGAACGTAGAGCCGTCTAGCGCCGAGGTCGGCGGCGATCCGAAGACCGTTGACGAGGGCTTCGTACTCGACGATATTGTTGGTGGCATTGAAAAGTAGTCGGATGGTGTACAGGAGCTTATTGCCGAGGGGAGAAACAATGACGACCCCCGCGCCAGCCCCGTTCTTGGTGTAGGACCCGTCGAAGTACATCGTCCAGTACTCGGGGTCCTCGACCACCGCTGGGACTTGCGCCTCGGTCCATTCGGCGACGAAGTCCGCCAAGACCTACGACTTGATCGCCGTCCGGGGAACGTACGATATGTCGAGGCCGTTGAGCTCGAGAGCCCACTTGGCGATTCTTCCAGTGGCGTCGCGGTTGTGGACGATTTCTCCGAGTGGTGAGGAGGTCACTACGGAGACGGGGTGTCGGTCGAAGTAATGGATGAGCTTCCTCTTGGTAATGAGCACCGAGTACAGCAGCTTCTGTATCTGTGGGTATCGAACCTTCGTTTCGGAGAGTACCTCGCTGATGAAGTAGACCGGTCTCTGCACCTTGAAGACGCGGCCTTCCTCTGCTCGCTCCACAACGAGCGCTGCGCTAACGACCTGAGTCGTGGCGGCGATGTAGAGGAGCAAAGGCTCTTGTGGCTCTGGGGCAACCAGTACTGGAGGCGAGGTTAGGAAAGCTTTCAGTCGACTGAGGGCTTCCTGAGCTTCATGGGTCCAGCAGAAGCGATCGGATTTCTTCATCAGCTTGTAGAGCGGCATCCCGCGTTCGCCGAGGCGGGATACGAAGCGGCTCAGAGCCGCAAGACACCCCATCAGCCTTTGGACCCCCTTCAGGTTGTCGATCGGCCCCATCCTCATGATGGCGGAGATCTTATCGCGGTTGGCTTCGATGCCGCGCTCGGAGACGATGAAGCCCAGCAGCTTTCCCTTGGGGACCCCGAAGACGCACTTCTCGGGGTTGAGCCTTATGCGAAACCGTCGGAGGTTCACAAAAGTTTCCTCCAGGTCGGCGACGAGGTCGTCGGCCTTTCTGGTTTTGACAACGATGTCGTCGACGTAGGCTTCGATGTTACGGCCAATCTGGTCTGAAAAACACGCCTGCATACACCGCTGGTATGTAGCGCCTGCGTTCTTCAGACCAAAAGGCATCATGACGTAACAGTACGAGCCGTAAGGAGGTCACGAGCTGGTCGGACTCCTTCATCGCAATCTGGTGGTAGCCCGAGTAGGCATCCAGAAAAGAGAGGGACTCGCACCCGGCGGTGGAATCCACGACTTGGTCGATGCGAGGCAATGGGAACGGGTCCTTTGGACAGGCCTTGTTGAGGCTCGTATAGTCGACACACATTCTCCATTGCCCTGACTTTTTTTTACAAGGACGGGATTGGCGAGCCACTCGGGGTGGCGCACCTCCCTTACAAAGCCAGCGGCCAAAAGTTTGGCGATCTCTTCCCCAATGGCCCGGCGTTTTTCTTCGTCGAAACGGCGCAGACGTTGAGCGACCGGCCTGGAGCCCGGTCGGATATTGAGTGCTCGGCGACCTCCTTCGGGACTCCCGGCATGTCCGAGGGTCTCCAGGCGAAGACGTCTCGGTTCGCCCGGAGGAAGTCGACGAGCGCGCTTTCCTATTTGGCGGGAAGGGCGGCCCCGACCCGTACGGTTTTGGCGGGATCTTCAAGGTCGACTGCGACCTCCTTCGCGTCCTCCGCAGACTTGAAGGGACCAGGTCCCGCCCTGCCGAAGTCAGGGGCGGACTCGGGGTCCTCCTCCTGTAGTCGGGCGAGCTCGACGGAGGCGACGACCGCCGAGGCGAGCTCACAACTGCTTCGTTCGCAGTTGTAGGCGAGCTAAAAAGATGCAGTCACGGTGATGACGCCCTGTGGACCCAGCATCTTCAGCTTGAGGTAAGTGTAGTTGGGGACCGCCATGAACTTTGCGTAGCACGGCCGCCCCAAAATGGCGTGGTAGGAGTCGGGAAAATCCACAACCTCAAAAGTGAGGCTCTCGGTGTGGAAGTTGTCCGGGCTCCCAAAGGTGACGAGCAGGCTGGCCTGGCCAAGCGGATGGGCCTGTTGGCCTGGAACGATGCCGTGGAATGGCGCCTTGCTTGGCCGGAGGGCAGCGCGGGGGACCCCCAGGGCGTCCAGGGTCTCAACATACATGATGTTGAGGCCGCTACCGTCGTCCATGAGCACCTTAGTCAGGCGCTTCGTCCCTACGATGGGGTCGACGACGAGCGGGTAGCGTCCCGGGTGTGGTACGTGGTCGGGGTGGTCGGTCCGGTCGAAGGCGATCGGGCACTCCGACCACCTCAGGTAGCTGGGTACGGCGGGTGCCGTCGTGTGGACCTCACGGTGGGCGAGCTTCAGCCGGCGCTTGTCAGCGTAGCACTCTGCCCCTCCGAAGATCATGAGGCATCCGTCGAGTTGTGGGAACTCGTCGGTTGCCTCACCGCCGTTGGCCCTGGCGTCCGGCGCCGGATCACGCTTCTTCCCCTTGCCCCGCGATGTCGTGGGGTTCCCGGAGAGGAAGTGTTTCAGGACTTCGTAGTCCCGGTACTTGTGCTTCACAGGGTAGTCGTGGTTCGGGCATGGACTATCCATCAGTCTTTCGAATCGGTCGGACGTCTGCCGAGCTTGCTGCTTGGCAGGGCGGTCGGTAGTGGCGACGATATGACCTTTGCGACTTTGCTTCCCCTTCCGCTTCTTTCGGCTGGAGTGGTCGGAAGGGGCACCGGCCTCGGAGCCGGATGTCTTGCAGGCCTCCTTCCTCTCGAAGATGGCCCCCCACGGCCTCCTCGCCGGAGGCGTGGTTGGTGGCGATATCGAGGAGCTCCTTGGTGGTCCGGGGCTTCGCGCAGCCCAACTTGTGGACCAGAGCCTCGCAAGTGGTGCCGTAGATGAACACCCCTACCACATCGGCGTCTTGGATGTCGGGGAGTTCGTTGCACTGCTGGGAGAAGCGGCGGATGTAATCCCGGAGGGTCTGCCCCGGCTGCTGCTTGAGACGATGCCGCCACCTCGGTGACTCTCCTCCACGCCTCGAGGGTGGCGCGAAGGTCACGGTTGTCCCCCAGTCGGTGGCGCACTGGGGTACGCGATGCCTGGGGGAGCTCCTGGAGCGGGGCCGTTTTGGGTAGGCACTGACTACCCCTCGAGGGGGAATGGCCCAAACGACCCGATGTAGCGCCCGAGTGTCGGGAGCCGGAAGCCTGGGCGTGTTGTATGGCAGCGCGCTAGACCAGTCCCCGGAGGTTCTGGTATGTAGCCCTGGCTCCCGGGTCCATTGGCTCGGGTAGCCCGCGGAGCAGCATGGCCGCCGCGGCTATGTTTTGGTTGGCGTGGGGGAAGAACGGAAGATCGCCCGTCCCCTCAGCCAGCTGCTGGTGCACCTGGCATGCGCGGGCGCGTGCGCCAGGGACAAGTGGCGGCTCAGGCTGACGCCGCTCTAGGTCGGCCTGGAGTTTGTCGAGCTCGGCCTTTCGGGCCTCCAGCTCTTCGCACTGTCGCTGGAGGTCAGCGAGGCGATGCTGATAGTGCGCGTCGTCTTCCCGCCGGAACTCTTCCTGTCGTGCTTCGTCGCGCGGGAGGAGAGTCCCGAGAGTCGCGGGAGTGGAGGATGGCTCCGCCGCGCCCGCCATGTTGCACTCCCAAGAGTGCAGCCTTCGCGGGGGGTGCTCCCTGTCGGAGCTGGAGCTATGGCTGGAGGAGTCCCCCAGCAGGTCGTGGAGGGAAGCGGGCGTGTGGCCGGTCATCGCCACGAGCCGAGAGCTTGCGGAGGGCGAGATGGTCGCCTGACGGGGATCGCACGCGGCATTTCTGGAGGCGGCAGCGCGTGATGGGCCCGCCTGTGAGGCCCACGCCGGGGCCTTGAGGCGGAGGTTGCCGAGAACGTCGGCAACTGCGTCCAAGCTCGTGGGGGGCGCCCGGTCTCGGAAAGCAGCAGGGACGAGAACGAGCTCCCCTGCCGTGGTGACGATGAAGTCGAGGGCGCCGAAACGGATCCAGCCCCTCGATGCCGACGAGTCGTCACGAGAAAAAGAAGCCATCGGGAGGGAGATGGGAATCCGAAGGAGGATGCGGCGATGACGCGCGATCCCCCTACCTAGCGCGCCAACTGTCGGTGTTTCGTGCACCGGCAATATGAATTTCTGGTCAGAGGGGCTCGCGCGCTCCCTCTCCCCGAATGGTCGACTCAAGAAGCCTGGTGTTTATACTGGTTCGGGCCGAACGTCCCTACTCTAGTTCGCTTGGTGGGGGTGTATTGATTTCGCGGGACGAACAGGGGGTTACAAGCGAGGTAAGGGCTCGGCCGACCGATCCCCTTGTGCTCGGCTGCTTGCTGTCTAGAAGTGGTTCGTCGTCTTCCTCTGTAAGGTCCTACCTCTCCTTATATATCTGCAGATGCCCGATTTACATGGAAGTTTCGGGGGAGAAAAAGAAAAAAGGGGTACTGTCCGCCTCGGAGTCTGGTTTCCGTCCTGTCGCCCGACCTCTTCTTCCCCCACGCTGGGTTGGCAGGGTGACGTCCGCTCTGTGCATCTGTCAGCTTCGGTGGTTTTAATGGCACTTGACTTTGGCTTGGCCTCGGGGCAGGACGCCCCCCTCTACGGCGTGTCAGTCGACTGGACGGGGGCTTGACTTCTCGGGTGGCCCTTCTGATAGTCTCGGGAAGGTGCCACCTAATCCTGGCGCCCACGCCGGGGGATGTCAGGTGCACGGGGTGGTTGTCTGACACCGGCGTGGGCCCTGCTGACTCGAGCGCTGGTGTGCAGGCCGACAGAGGTCGGCTTCGGACAGGCCACGGGGTCGGCTGACCGTTCGAGGTCAGCCCCGAACAGGGTGCGGCCTATTTTCGCGGCCCGCTTATCTGTTGTTGGTGCAGGGCCTTCGTAGAGGCAGGTCAGCCCGCTCGTGGTCCCGGGCTGATGGGGGTACCCATGGTATGGGTACGCGTCAACTCCCGTACCAAGCACATTGACATCCGACATCACTTCCTTAGGGATCACTTACTAAAAGGGCATATCGACATTACCTACGTGAGAACCAAAAAGTAACTAGCCGATATCTTCACCAAACCCCTAGATGAAAGTCGCTTTTGTAAACTAAGGAGTGAGCTAAATGTCCTAGACCATTGGAATGTGACTTGATGTCTTGCACGCAATGATTGATATTTCTCAAGTTCATTTCAAAATAAAATGTTTGAAAAATCTTGCATGATCTTAAAAGTTGTTTTATTTTGGATCTTTCTTGGAGTCAATCCACTTGTGATCATAGTTTTGAATGTTTGAGTGCTTATTGATCACGAGTAGGGAGATGTCTAAAGGTTCACATGACCAAGAATCTCAGTCTTCTCTCAGAGATCTTTTCTTTCCTATCCGTTCAGCTGGAAAAATCAATGCATCAGAATATCTGATGTGTCTCCCAGTTTGGATCCGCTGGAACTTTGCACTCATCGAAACTTCCGATTTTCTAGAAAATCTAACTGTTCGGAACTTCCAATTTTCACATCGGAATATCCGAAGTCCTCAGTCTTTTGCACTCATCGAAACATCTGATCTCAGATCGGAATATCCGATATGTGCGTACTCCTTTAAAAAGTAATCGGTTCACTTCACTTCACTTTTTCTTTATTCTCTTTTGTCCTATCTATTTCGTACGAACCACCCTTTCATCCTCTTACCGTATTCGGAGTTTCCGACCATCCGGAATCTCCGATCTTCTCCAAGGGTGTTTCTCTCAACTGAAGATTTGATTTTCTCTGTGAAATCTACTTCATCTCATCTCAGATAACCCATGAACCCTAGATTAGATCTTGAATCTTGTAGTCTCCAGTGTTCAAATTCCTTTGGTAGATGTGTTTCTCTACTCTCCTAGAGTCCACATCTCAAATTTCATCCTTTTCCCTTTGTCAATCTTGAAGAAATCGTGATTTTTGTTGCTATGCCGAAAATGTCGGAATATCTGATTCTGGAGTCGGAACTTTCGATGTAATATCGGAACTTTCGATCATAAATCGGAATGTCCGATGTTGACAGTACAGCAACAAATCATGTTTCTCTCCTGATTCTACTTTCTTATTGAGTCCTCTTGTCATATCATCTCGATGGATCCCGGACAGGGTGATGATCAGCCCAAGAAGGGCACTTCTAACATCACCTTATCCCGCTGGGGGAATTTTCATCAATGAACCAACTCAAGCTGCTCAGACAGTTAATGTTCCTCGAGGATCTCCTGTGCCTTCCAGGAAAGGCAAAGAGGTTGTAGGATCTTCTCAATCTCAGCAAGGTCCAGCTCGAAGCAAGCCAGTATTGAAGAAACCAGAATGATCTCAACGGCTCGTTAGGAAGCCAGTGAGCTATAGGGCAAGACTGCTCAAGTACGCAAGGCTCAAGAACTAAATCCTAGAAGAGAAGCTCAGTTCTCAACAGATCCTCGCTTTTGGAACTTCTTTCAACAAGATTTTTATGAGACAGTCATTCTACCCAGGAAGACTCCAGTGACTTCAATGTAATTGGTTGATTGGAACTATATGGCCAAAGTAGATGATGCGTCTTTCAATCAAGTCATAGCTGCTTGTAAGAGGATTGGAATCAAGAGGATAATGAGCTTCAAGCATGACTAGAACATAGAGATCATTGCATGATTCTATGCTACTCTGTACATCTCCAGAGTCAGGAGCACGACAGTCCTACTTCCCAAATTCTCCACAGGATGGAGGGAATAAGAGGGTGTGATATCAACAGGTATGCAATTAACTGTACCAGTAAAGCTATTTGATGTGCATATGAGCATTTAGATAGAATTGCATTGAGGTGATTAATGAGGTAAATGTGATAAATTGTTATGTTATTGTTTTATTATGTACATGCTAAGTCTTAGATTCACCCTTGCTTAGTCGTTGTTTTTAGGTGAACATTGAAGACAACATGCATGTAACACCCCAAAATTTTGCTTTTATTGAATTCACGTGTGATTTGGCACTTTGGTGAATTTTTGGAATTTTCTGGAATTTATTTGGATTTATTTGGAATTTATTTGAATTTATTCCATTTTGAAATAATTAAAGAATTTAATATTGCAAATAAAATTTTGTTGGAAATATTTTATTTGAGTCCCAAATACCCTAAAACATTTTCCAGAATTTTTCTGGAATTTTTCTGAGTATTTTGCTATTTTTAATGAATTAAATGAATTTCTGGGAATTATTTTAAATATTAAATCGCTGGAAAATCAAACCGAGTCGGTTACTGTTCATCCGACCGAGCCCGAGTCAGACTTGAGTTCGAGTCCGACCCGAGCCACATGACTCGACCAAACCAACTCCAAAACCTAATCGATCCCAACCGTTGGATCAAGATCCAACGGCCAGATCATCCCGCATCGCTTCTGGCCGAATCCGCCGGATCCGATCGCGTCCACGCGATCGTGGTCATTGATCGTGCCACGTGGGCGGTGGCGTCATCGTCCCCGCCGAGTCCGAAGCCGACTCCTCCGCGCCGCCACCGTAGGATTAGGGTTCCGCCCCTGCACGCATGCCGAGGGTATTTAAGTACGGAGGTACCGAGGACCGCCGTGATCCCGCGCCCTCTCTCGCTCTACTTCACCGAGCCTTAGTCGCCGTGGGTCGCCGGAATCGCTCGCCGAGCTCTGGCGCCTCTCCGTGCGGTTTTGCTTGATTCCGCCGTCCGCCGTCCCCTGCCGCCATTGACCCCGGATCCGAACCCCGGCCAGGCGCACCGAAGAGACCCTTCACCTCGCCGAGCACGCCCCAACGCCGTTCGTGTGGTCGCTGCCTCGGCCACGGCAGCCACAACCTCGCCCGTGAAGCCATCGCCGACCCGAAGCTCCACTCAACCGTCCGATCAAGATCCAAGGGCTCAGATCGCGCCACGCCACCTCGGTGAGTTCTCCGTTGAAAATCCTAGATCTAATCTCAACCGCTGGATCTAGATCCAACGGCCACGATCGTGCCACGTGTCCAGGGAGTCGAACCGCCGCCGCGCCACGCGTCTGCGTGGGCCATCGACACGCGGGGCCCGCGTGTCGGGCCGATCGCACCGCGGACGTCACCCATGACGTCATCGGATGGACCCACTGCCGCCGCCGTGGGCCGAGCCTCGCCGACGCCAAGAATGACGTCGCCCGAGTGGTCCCACATGTCGGGCCTCACATGGAGCCGTGGACCGGTCCACAGTAGACCCGAGCCGAAGCGTGGACTACGCCCATGGACCGGCTGACGTCTGCCAGACCAATCCAGTGCTGCCACGTGTCCATGATGACGCAATAATTAATTTCCGAAAAAGAAATGATTTATTAATTCGAAATATTGATTCAAATTTAGATTCAAACTTCAAACGCTTATAACTTTTGCGTTTCAACTCCGATTTGAGTGATTCAAATTTCTAAATTTGTATAAAATTGAGATCTACCTAAATATGAATTTTATTTAATTTTTGGACTAAAGTTTTTCTCTGCAAAATTATTTAAATGATTATTTAAACTTTAAATAATCATAACTTTTAAGCGCCTTAACTCCAAATTTGATTTATTCCAGTTTCTAAAAATCCATAAAATTATGTTCTTTCTGTTTATGGATTTTATTTGGATGTTTGGACACTTTTTGCCTATTGTTTATTTGTGTATTTGCTATTTGCATGCTTTACGAGTAGACGTTGAAGTGCCGGAAGGATTCGAAGGAGAAGTATTGACTCAGGATCCAACTCAAGACCAAGAGCAAGTACTTTTTGAAGGCAAGTTGTGCTTTGACCATGTTGATCCTATGTCGAAATCTATTTTGATTTAAACTATTGCATGCTAGCTCAATTAGAAAAATACTTGGTTTAAACATGGGGGTTAGATAAGTACCAATTTGCTGTATGACACCTTGATTATTTAAGTATGTGCCATGACCCTTGTCACCCTAGTTGTGGATTACTAGTTGGACATTATTAAATTGCCAACCTGGGTTTAGATCGTTGTAGTATACTGCTTAGACCTGCTACGTGCTCATAACATGATTTTGGATAATCAAATGTTAATATTGACTTAATGATATATTGAACCTGTTTTGGAAAAGTATCATGTGATGTTGATGGCACGTGGTGCATGGTAATCAACTGGGGTTTTGATAAACAGTTTTCGACCGGGGCATGTGGCAAAGAGTAATCAGGTGGGCCAGTTGTGGCATTGGGAGTGTTGTTTTGGTTTTTCGGGTAGTCTTGCCCTGGTCACCCTAAGGACTTAACCTTGCAAGCCTTTGAACTGGGTCTAACGTGCAACCACATGTCTCAGAATGGGACGGACCTAGTTGACTAAGTCGCTAATAACGCACTGTGGGACCTCGGGAGGTCAACTACACCCTTTGTGTAAGTTGTACGGGGAGCGTCTGGGTGAGGCCAGTACCCATCTAACGGTTGATTGGCCTAGACTTCGCCTTAGCTAAGGGAAGGGTTAGTGCGCAATAACCGGAGGACCACTTGTATTGTTAGAAGTTTCCGAAAGACTTTGTTACTGAACTCGCCTTTGTGGTGTTTGACTTGTATCTTGTGGGTAAAGTGCATAACCTCTGCAGAGTATAGAATCTATTCGAATAGCCGTGTCCGCGGTATTGGACATCGCTCGGGAATTACAGTCAAGGGTTAGATTTTCTCAAAAATAACTTTGGTTTGAAAGGTTGGGTTGGTTTAATAATGAAGATGATGGAAATGTGGTTTAGGATGGGGAAAATGTTTATTAAACTTCTTGAAAAGTTATTTATGCTTTACTTATTTCTACTGCTTTCGAATCTACTTATATTACTTGTCAAATGTCAAGTTTCGCAAATATACCTTGAGCTATTCATTTCTACCAAGACATGAATATAGTATATAAGCATGCATTCTCAGCATGACTTGCTGAGTACCAAGTACTCACCCTTGCCTCAACACAACATCAGTTGAAGAGGAGACTACGCCAGCTTTGGAGGAGGAACTCCAAGAGGATCCGTCTACTTAGGGAAGCGAGCCCAGTCAGTTGCCTGTGGTATACTGGATGGCGCCACGAAGTTATTTGATTTTCCGCTGCTATTATTTCTCTTTTAATAAGTTTCGCCTTGCGAGGCATACATTTGTAACTTGACCATAAGGTCGAGTAACCAGTTTGGTTATTTAAATAAAGTACTTTGATAATATCGAATGGTATGATTGTGATATTTACCGATGTTAAGACTGTGTGCACTAGCGCGTTCCTGGACTAGTGCTGAATACACAGAGGGTCCGGATTTGCAAATTCGGGGTCCCGACAATGCATGTGATGGGAGTGGCATAGCCACATCATGTGTTTCATTATTCACCATAGTTATCTAGTATTAGCATTTCACTCATGCAATAATAAAGGGTCTAGTTGGTTTAGTTGTTGAATTTTGAAGGCATAATAACACTCATGTGAACTTAAACTTAAATATGTTTTTGAGCAGCTTATTTGCTTATCTATTCGCCTTTAAATCTTCACTAGTATATTGCCCGTGCTAACGCTACGGCGATATTTGGTAATACAATTCAAATAAGCAAAAGATGTTATATGTTTTGGTAATCAAGTGTAGTAATATGTGCACAAAAGAAAGATAAAGAGAGTTATTATATCGTTGATTACACAAGCAAGTGCATAAAGTAACATAGCAACTGTTTATCATTAAAAACCATCTAATCCCTGATACGCTTTAGGATTTTCTGTATAACTTCAGGAATGTTGTCTTTTGATTCATTCTCATTGTAGTTCAATAGGCTCATGAGAAACTTAGCCCTCAATAGCTTCCCATCCTATACATGCATTATTATGGACCATCATCAGAAAATATTAATTGTGCTACAGTAAAACAAAGTATAATAAATAAATAATAGTACTCACAGTGCAAATTATGGACCATCATGAGAAATTTGGTTTGTTATGTTGTGGCATCCTAATTTTTGTATGTATCTCTTTTTGCTCTGAATTGGAACCGAGGCAACCGTCTGCCACAGCATCGAGCAAAGGCTCGGCAGCATTGCCAACGCCAGCGTTTCCTTCATCCCCCTCTATGTCCACGGAGTTGCCACCAATACTCTATTAATGAAATTGAAGTATTAATATTCACGAGGAGTTGCCATCAATTCTCTAGTTTGATTTATCAGAACATACTAAAGAGATATGTAATAATCAAAATGCATGCATCAGGCCAGAAACAAGCACTGGCATCCAATGCAATAGTGTATTGCCAAAACTGTAGGATATAAAACATGAACAAGGATGTATTTACAATTGTAAAAGCATCTCCCAGATATTTGTGGAACCTGCTTGTTTTTGAGATATATGTTCTACAAAAAAGTGCATAAGAACCTGCTTACAATATAGATACACTGACGTTAAAAATGCTTGAAAATACGAGTCATGTTTGAAGTCAAATCAGAGATGACTCTGTTTGTCGAGTCTAGCGAGCCCATAAAGGAAGCCTGGCATCCAAAGAAATGAAGAAAATACGAGAATGGAATGAGGGTTAGGAAGTATCAGCATAGCATGTTCTTTTGGGAGAATCCTGAGAAAGTGACAGGAAGTTGTACCTACGTGGTGGATATGAGTTATAATTTACGATGGAGTAATAAGTGTGGTTGCTGCTCGCTAATTGCACTATTAGTTTAGTTTTGCAACATGACTCTGTTTGTCGAGTCTAGCGAGCCCATAAAGGAAGCCTGGGATCCAAAGAAATGAAGAAAATACGAGAATGGAATGAGGGCTAGGAAGTACCAGGAAGTATGTTCTTTTGGGAGAATCCTGAAAAAGTGAAGGGAAGTTCTACCTACATGGTGGATATGAGTTATTAATTTACAATGGAGCAATAAGTGTAGTTGCTGGTCGCTAATTGCACTATCTTCTAATTCATGTTTGTCATATTAAACTATCTGACAAGCATACACGGTAACACCGATGAATCTGCAGATTGATTTTTGCAATGCTAAATTTTTGGCATTCACTTTGTTTCAAAGAAAACCGAGAATAATCTATGGAAGGTTGAAATGGAGCGTAATACTCTCCAATGGGGGCTTGGATGCTGATGTTCAATAGATTTCTTGCGTTTAAATAATTCTTCCAATGTTTTTTCATCGACTGTACGGAAGGTTCATTTACCACAGGACATCAATTTGCCAATTCTGTGGTTAGTCCAGTTGATAATTGTAACACCCCAAATTTTTGCTTTTCATGAATTCAAATAAGATTTGGCACTTTGGTGAATTTTTGGAATTTTCAGGAATTTATTTGGATTTATTTGGAATTTATTTGAATTTATTCCCTTTTGAAATAATTAAAGAATTTAATTTTGCAAATAAAATTTTGTTGGAAATATTTTATTTGAGTCCAAAATGTTCCAAAATATTTTCTGGAATTTTTCTGAGTGTTTTGCCATTTTTAATGAATTAAATGAATTTCTGGGAATTAATTGGATTATTTAATCGCTGAAAAACCTAATCGGTTTCACTGTTCATCCGACCGGACACGAGTCCGAGTTAGACTCGAGTCCGACCCGAGCCAGCCATTCCAGTTGAACCCCAACGCGTGTGACCGTTGGGTCGAGATACAACGGCCACGATCGCGCCACGTTGCCGAACCCGAGCCCGATCGGACCAGCCAGGTCGCCCGAGCCGGACCCGAGCCCAAACCCTCGTACCGTTGGATCTTGATCCAACGGCTTACGTTGAGCCACGTCACCCCAATCCGAATCCAATTCGGATTCCACCGCCGCAGCCGTGTGGGACTCGGTTTCCGCGGTTTTCACGGACGCCGAGGGGCCTATTTAATGTGCCGCCGCCACCATCGTGTTGCCGACTTCCGTGCGCACCCGTAGCCCTAGCCCACGTCACCTGAGCCACCGCCGTTCACCCGCTAGAGCTCGCCGTAGTTGCGCTAGGTCTCCGTCGCGGTTATTCATCGATTCCGCCGCCGTTGAGCCCAGATCCGGAACCGCAAGGACCAGCCGCGTCGGAAGGGACCTTTCACTTCGCCGGAGTCGCGCCTAAATGCCGTCGAGCGTGTCGTCGTCCTCGTCTCCGGTGACCTCTGCTCCGCCGCGCGCCATCGCCGCGTCGCGAACTCCATCAGCCGTCCGATTAACATCCGAGGGCCCAGATTCGTTCACGTCACCACGGAAAATCCCACGTTGTAATTTTTAGATCAACTTCCAACCGTTGGATCTAGATCCAACGGTCCATATTGCGCCACGTACCTAGAACCACACCGTGCTTGGATAGATGTCAGCCGTTAGATCTAGATCAAACGGCTAGGGTGTCGGGACCCGAATTTGCAAATCTGGACCCTCTGTGTATTCAGCACTAGTCCAGGAACGCGCTAGTGCACACAGTCTTAACATCGGTAAATATCACAATCATACCACTCGATACTAATAAAGTACTTTAATTAAATAGTCAAAATGGTTGCTCGACCTTATGGTCAAGTTACAAATATATATACGCAGGCTTAAACTTATTAAGAGAGAAATAATAGCAAATGAAAATAAAATAACCGTGGCGCCATCCAAAGATACCACAGTAACCTGACCGCTCGCTCCCTAAGTAGACGGTTCTTCTGGAAGCTCCTCCTCCAAAGCTGGTGTAGATTCTTCTTCAACTAGTGTTGTATTGTGGCAAGGGTGAGTACTTTGGTACTCAGCAAGTCATGCACAGAATGCAACTAATATACTACATGCATGGCTTGATACAAAGGAGTAGCTCAAGGTGTATTTGCAAAGAAACAAAGATTTGACAAATAGCATAAGTAGATTCGAAAGCAGTAGAAACAAGTATAACGTAAATAACCTTTCCAAAAGTTTAATCAACATCCCTCCCATTCCAAAACCACATTTCCATCAACATCACTATTTAACCAAACCCAACCTTTCCAGTCCAAGTTATTTTCAAGAAAGTCTAACCCTTGACTGTAATTCCCGAGCGATGTCCAATACCGCGGACACGGCTATTCGAATAGATTTTCACTCTGCAGAGGTTATGCACTTTACCCACAAGATACAGTCAAACACCACAAAGGCGAGTTCCCGTAACAAAGTCTTTCGGAAACTTCTAACAGCACAAGTGGTCCTCCCCGATTGTTGCACACTAACCCTTCCCTTAGCTAAGGCGAAGTTTAGGCCAACCAACCGTTAGATGGGTACCTGGCCGCAGCCCCGGTACGCTTCCCCGTACAACATACACAAAGGGTGTAGTTGACATCCTGAGGTCCCACAGGTATGTTATTAGCAACTTAATCAACTAGGTCCGTCCCATTACAGACATGTGGTTGCAAGATTGACTCAGTTCAAAGGCTTGCAAGGTGAAGTCCTTAGGGTGACCAGGGCAAGACTACCCGAAGAACCAAAACAACATTCCCAATGCCACAACTGGCCCACCTGATCATTCTTGCCACATGCCCTGGTCAAAAGCTATTTATCAAACCCCAGTTGGCTACCATGCACCACGTGCCATCAACATCACATGATACCTTTCCAAAACAGGTTCAATATGTCATTAAGTCAATATTAACGTTTGAGTGTCCAAAATCATGTCATGAGCACGTGGCGTGTCTAAGCCATATACTACAACGATCTACAAACCCATGTTGGCAATTTAGTAATGTCCAACTAATAATCCACAACTAGGGTGACAAGGGGTCATGGCACATATTTAAGTAATCAAGGTGTCATACAGCAATTAGGCATTTATCTAATTACCCATAATTAAGTAAAGCATTTTCTAATTTAAACTAGCATGCAATAATTTGAACCAAAATAGGTTTCAAAATGGGATCAACATGGTCAAAGCATAACTTGCCTTCAAAAAGTACTTGTTCTTGGTCCTGAGCTGGCTCCTGGGTCAACACTTCTCCTTCGAATCCTTCCGGCACTTCAACGTCTACTCGTAAAGCGTGCAAATAGCAATACACGAATAAACAATAGGCAAAAAGTGTCCAAACATCCAAATAAAATCCATAAACAGAGAGAACATAATTTTATGAATTTTTAGGAACTGGAATCGCTCAAATCGGAGTTAAAACACAAAAGTTATGATTATTTAAAGTAAATGATCAATTAAATAATATTACAGAGAAAAACTTTAGTCCAAAAATTAAATAAAATTCATATTTGAGTAGATCTGAATTTTATGAATTTTTAAAAATTTGAATCGTTCAAATCGAAGTTGAAACGCAAAAATTATAAGCGTTTGAAGTTTTGAAATTCAAATCAATTATTAAACCGAATTATTAAATCATTTTCTTTTTCGGAAATTATTTATTGCGTCAGCGAGGACACGTGGCAGCCTCTGATTGGTCTGCTAACGTCAGCCGGCTCATGGGCTCAGCCCACGGCTTGGCTTGGTCCACCGTGGACTCGGTCCATGGCTCCACGTGTCGCTGACAGGTGGCCCCCTCGGGTGACGTCATTGCTGACGTCAGCGGGGCTCAGCCCACGGTGCTGACGGGTTGGACCCACTGGTGACGTCATTGCTGACGTCACTACACGGCTGGGGTGGCCGCTGATGTGCGGGCCCGCCATGACGTCAGCGTGACGTCATGGTGTGGTTTGGCTGGGCCGCTGACATGCGGGCCCCGCGTGTCAGAGACACGCGCTCACGCGTCGGCACGGTGCGGTGGCACACGCGGCTCGATCCGAGCCGTTCGATTTGGATCGGACGGCTCCAAACGCATCTAATCTGCCCTACGGCTCCTACGTGGCTCAATCTCAGTCCTAGGATCAAGATCTAACGGCTGCCAATGAATCCGGAGTTGAAACAGTAACGGGCTACGTGGCCTCACCTCGTGCGTCGGATGAAGATCGAACGGTTGATAGAGCTCGCGAGGTTCGGCGATGGCGCGGCGAGGCTAGGGTACCGGGGATGAAGACGACGACTCCCCGCGCGGTGTTTCCGAGGGGCTCCGGCGAGGTGAGTGGTCCTAACCGATGCGCCTGGTCCTGGGGGTCTCGGATCTGGGCTTAGACGCGGCGGAGGGCGGCTGTCGGCGGTGAGAAATCGTCCAAACTCGCGGCGGTCCCTTGTGGACTCCGGCGAGCGATTGGGCACGGGTAGCTAGGGCAAAAGAAGCGCATGGGCAAGGGCTACGCGGTGGCGAGGTCGAGCTCTTAAATAGGGCCTCGACGTGCGCGAAAACCGGAAAACCCTAACGAGCTCGGAGGCCCACGGCGGCGCTATCCGAGTCCGACTCGGTGGAGACGACGCAATCGGAGCCGTCCACGTGGCCCCAATCTACGGCCGAGATCGCCCGGCGCAACGGGTCCGAGCCGGATCCGGTTGGATCGGTGCGGCCCAAATCCGACCGTTGGATTTCGATCCAACGGTTCGGATCAATCAGGGTTTGACCGGATCACGAGGCTTGGGTCGGACTCGGGTTCCGACTCGGTCGGATGAACAGTACTTGACCCGACTCGATTTTCCAGCGATTTAATATTTAAAATAATTTCTAGTAATTCATTTAATTCAAGAAAAATAGCAAAATACTCAGAAAAATTCCAGAAAAATTCTGGAAAATATTTTAGGGCATTTGGGACTCAAATAAAATATTTCCAACAAAACTTTATTTGAAAATTTAATTTCTTTAATTATTTCAATATGGAATAAATTCAAATTAAATCCAAATAAATCGAAATAAATTCCAGAAAATTCCAAAAATTCACAAATGTGCAAAATAATATTTATTTTCATGAAAAGCAAAAAATGGGGTGTTACAAACCTCCCCCCTTAATAGAATCTCATCCCCGAGATTTAAGGCTAACTAAGGAATAGGTTCGGAAACTCTTTCCTCAAATCCTCTTCGCGTTCCCAAGTCGTTTCGCTTTCTTCATGGTTGCTCCACTGAACTCTACAGAAGCGGGTTGACTTATTTCTAGTCTCTCGGTCCATAGTGTCCAAAATCTTCACGGGATGCTCCTTATAAGTCAGATCCTCTTGCAGTTCAATCGACTCCAAGGGCGTTTGCTCATCTGGCACTCGAAGACACTTCTTTAGCTGGGACACATGGAACACGTCATGTACTCCTGCTAACGACTGCGGCAACTCCAGCTGGTAAGCAACTTCGCCTCTGCGGCTCAAAATCTTGAATGGTCCAACATATCTCGGCGCGAGTTTTCCTTTGGCATGGAATCTCTTAACTCCTCTGAGAGGCGTAACTCTGAGGTATACAAAGTCTTCTGGTTCAAAACTCAAATCCCGACGACGATTGTCAGCATAACTCTTCTGTCGTGATTGGGCTATCTTCAACCTTTCCCTAATTATGGCAATCTGCTCTTCAGCTTCTTGAAGAATATCAGGCCCGAAGACACGGCGCTCGCCGGTCTCATTCCAGTTTAATGGCGTCCGGCAGGGTCGACCATACAGTGCCTCAAAAGGTGACATCTGTAAACTAGCCTGGTAACTATTGTTGTAATCGAACTCCGCATACGGTGAGACTCTTATCCCAAGAGGTAGCATAAGCCAATGCACACGCTCTTAACGTATCCTCCGTAATCTGATTGACTCTTTCGGTCATCCATCCGTCTGTGGATGATAGGTCAGATCTTGAAGTTCAAACGGGTTCCCATGGCTTCATGTAGCTTATTCCAGAACCTCGAGGTAAACTGGGTACCTCTATCCGATACGATCTTCTTTGGCACTCCGTGCAAACAGACGATCCTGGTCATATACAACTCTGCAAACTTATCCCCCGAGTAAGTGGTCTTTACGGGGATAAAATGGGCTACTTTGGTCAAGCGATCCACTATAACCCATATGGAGTCATAACCCCCTTGATTCTTGGGTAAACCGGTGATGAAATCCATTCCGATTTCCTCCCACTTCCACTCAGGTATCTTGGTAGTGCAACAATCCTGCTGGTCTCTGATGCATTGCCTTGACTCTCTGGCATACGTCGCACAATGCAACATGCTCGGCAACTTCACGCTTCATGTTCGGCCACCAGAATCTTTCTTTCAAATCCTGATACATCTTGGCACTTCCTGGGTGAATTGAATACTTGGAGTCATGGGCTTCCTCCAAAATCAGCTATTTTAATTCCTTCTTGTTGGGCACACAAATCCGATCCTTCATCCATAACGTGCCCTGCTCATCTAGCTTGAAGTCCTTTGCCTTGCCTTCCTCCATTTTGGACTTAATCCTGCGGATCTTGTCATCATCCTTCTGTCCTTCCCGAATCTGATCTTCTAGGGTAGGCTTTACTTCCAATGCGGCCAAGAATCCGCTAGGTACCACCTCAACCTTCATTCTCTGAAATTCCTAGCATAGCTCATCCTGATTCGTGGCTATCAACATATTCACGGTATGGCTGTTCCGACTCAAGGCATCGGCAACTACGTTTGCCTTTCCTGGATGGTAATGGATTCCAACATTGTAGTCCTTGATCAACTCTAACCATCTCCTCTGCCTCATGTTCAGGTCTGATTGGGTGAAGATATACTTAAGACTCTTATGGTCCGTGTATACTTCACATCTGTTTCCAATTAAGTAGTGACGCCATAATCTCAAGGCATGCACTACGGCAGCTAGCTCCAGGTCATGCGTCGGATAATTCTCCTCATGTGGCCTCAACTGTCTTGATGCATAAGTGACGACCTTTCCATTCTGCATCAGCACACATCCAAGCCCTTGGCGCGATGCGTCACAATAAATATCAAAGCTTTGATTGACGTCCGGTAGGACTAACACTGGCGCTGATGTCAATCGTTTCTTCAGCTCCTGAAAACCTTTCTCACACTCCGGCGTCCATGCAAACTTCGTCTCCTTTTTCAGCAATTGCGTAAGAGGTTTCGCAATTGTCGAAAAGCCTTCAATGAAACGGCGGTAGTAACCTGCCATTCCAAGGAAACTCCGGATCTGGGTCACAGTCTTCGGCTGCTCCCAATGTAACACAGCTTCTACCTTGCTTGGATCAACGGCGACTCCTTCTGCGGTCATTACATGTTCGAGGAACTCCACCTTGTCCTTCCAAAAATCACACTTGATGAACTTGGCGAAGAGTTGCTGTTCCCTCAGCTTTTCCAAAACTCGCCTCAAGTGCTCTGCATGTTCATCCTATGTCTTGGAGTAGATTAGGATATCATCTATGAACACAACAACAAACTTGTCCAAATATTTCATGAACACCTTATTCATCATATTCATGAAATATGCTGGCGCATTCGTCAGACCAAAGGACATAACTGTAAACTCGTAATGTCCGTATCTTGACGAGAATGCGGTCTTCGGAATATCCTCTGATCGGATCTTCAACTGATGGTATCCCGATCTCAGATCAATCTTGGAGAAAACTCCGGCTCCTCTCAGCTGGTCAAACAAATCATCAATCCTGGGTAGCGGATACTTATTCTTCACGGTGACTTCATTATGTGCACGGTAGTCAATGCACATCCTGAAACTCCCATCCTTCTTCTTGACAAACAGAACTGGCGCTCCCCACGGCGACGAACTCGGTCTGATAAATTCTTTCTCCATTAACTCTTCAAGCTGTTTCTTCATCTCTACCAATTCCTCGGTGGACATCCGATAGGGTCTCTTTGCTATCGGTCTTTGTGCAGTACAAGCTCTATCACAAACTCTATGTCTCTGTCTGGCGGCATACCAGGTAAATCTTCAGGAAAAACATCTGGGTACTCATTCACTACTGAGACTTCTTTTATGCTGAGTGCCTTGGTGCTGTTAACCATCAGCTGTCCATCTCTAACGGCGGTGGCTTGAAATTCCACTTTCCTTCCACACGGGCTTTCAACTGAGATAATCCTTCGTCCACAATCCAAAACGGCCTTGTGCTGGGATAACCAATCCATTCCCAAAATAACATCTAAGGTTTGGGTTTCCAACATAATAAGGTTCGCTAGGAACTCTATCCCATCTATTAATATTCTCACCCCAGAACATCCTACTTTCGTTCGGAGTTTGGAACCAGGGGTTTGAACTAAAAGCATGCATTTAAGTCTTGCAATCTCCAAATCATTTTTAGCAGCAAAGCCTTGAGAAACAAACGAATGCGAAGCTCCAGAGTCAAACAAAACTGTTGCAGGTACTGAGTTGACCAGTAACTTACCCAGTACGACATCCGTGGCATTCTGAAGTGCATCTGTGGTGATGTGGTTGACTCGGCCTCTCACCACGGTCTGGGGTGCTGCTCCTGGCTGTGCTGTCCCGCGGTTTGCTCCTGGCTGGTGTAGATCCCAAGTTGAAGCGAACTGGGGTCACTCCTGCTATCTTCTTAGGGCAACTGTTGGCAAAGTGTCCTGGCTCATTGCAGTTGTAGCAGTGTCTCACTGTCCCCTGTTATTTGCTCAAGCGGCGTCTCTCGGGCCGGGCCGAGTCTGATAGTTCTGATTGACGGGTCTTGGTGCTGGTGACGGTGTCCTTGTAGCATTCTGCGGCTGGAATCTGAAAAACTGATTTGGCGCAACCCTCAAGTGTTGCTGCGCTCCCCGACGCGATCCCTGCTATTGCATCCTTCGCTTCCTGTTGTCGTCCAGTTCCTTGCGCTTGTCCTCAAGAATAAGCGCTTTATTCACCAACTCTTGGAAATCTGGAAAGGTGTGGGTGATCAATCCCACCTGTAGTCCTGAGTTAAGTCCCTTCATAAAGTGAGACTGTCTGGCTTTATCTGTCGCTACATCCTCAGGTGCGTAGCGTGCAAGCTGTGTGAACTTATTCAGGTATTCAGCCACCGGCTGGTTACCTTGCTTCAGTGCTCTGATGTCGGGACCTGAATCAGCAAACCCGGACCCTCTGTGTATTCTGTACTAGTCCAGGATCACGCTAGTACAAACAGTGGTACAGTGGTTGAGTATCACAATCATACACAACGGAAATATAAATAAAGTACCTCAAAACATTAATATAAATTGTTGCAAGACCTTAAGGTTACCTTACAAATAGTCTGCCACACAGGGCTTACAATAACAAAAGTAAATAATCAGCAGCGGAACGAAGAACGTCGGTGACCCACATCAATATGCCACAGGCAACTGACAGGGTTCAACTCCTAGATAATCGCCACCTCATGGAACTTCGCCTCCTTCAAAGTGTTGGTCTTCTCCTCAACTGATGATTGTGTTGAAAGCAAGGGTGAGTATACAACATACTCAGCAAGTCATGCACAGAAATGTAGTTCTAATACTATATGCATGGCTTCTTCCAAAGGAATGGCTTAAGTGGTTATTTTGCATCAAGCAGCATTTTGCTTTTACCAAATAATCTTAATAGATTCAAAAGCGGTAAAACCATATTATATAATAAGTTATCAATCTCTTTTCAAGCAGTTTGGCACAAAGCCCTAAATCACTTTAGTAGTTATCTCTGGCATAAAGCCACCCATTCCCACATTTTTATTTTAGAAAACCTACCCCTTGACTGTAATCCCCGAGCTTTGTCCAGTACCGTGGACTCGGCTATTCGAATAGTTTTGACACACTCTGCAGAGGTTGTACACTTTACCCACATGATACAGTCGCACACCACAAAGGCGATTGACCGTAACGAAGTTTTTCAGAAACTTCCATCTACACCTATGACCCTCGCCGGTATTGCCTTCACTATCACTTCCCCCACGAAGGATCGAAGTGTAGGACCGACAATCACCGTTGGATAGGGTACCAAGCCGTAGCACAGGTACGCTCCCCCGCACAGTTACCCCGGTGTAACTGTCACCCTGAGGTATCAAAGATAAGACTTCAGAATCCTACTAAACTAAGACCGTCCCACTCCAGCCATGTGGTTGTACGAAAGGCCCAGTTCAAAGGCTTGCAAGGTTAAGTCCTTAACTGTCCAGGGCAAGACATCCTTCTCACAAACCCTGATCCAAATCCTCACACATCACTCTTCCCAATGCCGCAAAGGCTGTTTCTCAATATCTGTGCCATAAAGGCCCACCTGGCATAAAGCCGCATACCACTTGCCCCAGACTAAATATTTTCCCACCCCTGTTCCATTATTGTGCAACGCATGCCAACAATAATATCAGTTACCATGTAGAACCACAAAGGTACCTACACTTCACAACATCACGTGACAAGATCACACTTAACTTCCAAAATCATTCCATTTGTCATTAGTCAATATTATTTCGCTATTTGAAATATATTTCGCGCAAGCATAGCTAAGCAACTAGTCACGGTCTAGCCTCCCGTGTTGGCACAATCATATCATCCAACAATTTAATCCCAACTTTAGGTGACAATGGAAGATATGGCATACAAATATTATTAACAAGGATGGAATTAACAATTAGGTTGATTAACTAGTTAGCCCAAATTAAACTATTCATTTTAATCAACATAACATGCATAACTTAAAACAAGATATATTTTCAAAAGCTAGGAACAATATGGTCAAAGCACGACTTGCCTTTAAAGATCAGCTGGCTTTGGTCTAAATCTTGATCTTCGATCTCGGTCCGGATCTTTGCTTCCGACAGCATCACACAACTCGATGTCTACGCGTAGCAAATAAAGAAGCAAATAAACACTCGGTACAATGTACAAACACACATTCGGGAAAATACTACAAATCAAACTAGCTCGTAATTTCACGAAAACTTCCAGATAATTAGTCTAGTATTTTGTAGGATTTATAGAATTTATTTTGGAATTTTTTGAACGTATAGTTTAAGAGCTACAAAATTCATAAATTTGGACATTCCGTAAATAATTTAACAGTATATATTTAATTATAAAATTTCATAAAAATTACCGTAGAAAGGTATTAATTTTTACTAATTAACAAAATTTATAGCAAGTGATTTGGACTTAAAACAAATTTGTAGCGAAAAAGACAAAATTCGTAATTCTGGGAAATTAACATGTAAAACTAACTTTCTAGTTTTCTTTTCCCTGTGCATGGCACTGTTTGGCGTGAGCAACTCCATGCATGGTATTGTGTTCGGTTTTGAGAATGTTTCCAGCAAGCATACCACGACTTGGTTAACAAAGAAAAATATATATATATACACACACACATATACACACAGACCATCCGACTAATATACGTATACATACATATGGAAGGTTATACTAGCGAATCGGTCGAATAAATACATACGGATCACCGAAAATAACCACAGGTATACATACATATATATACGAGAATATACCTACATGTATACATGCGGCCGAGACTCTAGGAACCACATATATATATATGCTAACCTATCTAAACATGTGTAAATACACACAACGAGATCAATCGATCGATCTATATATATACGCAAATATATATATACATCTACCAATCATAGTACATGAGTTCATGCATATAGAAAAATCATACGCGCTAGTATTTCTAATATATACGTGCGTATACAAGTCTACGTACTACTTATACATGCAACGAGACCAACCGATCGGTAGAGATAGAGCGCATACGAAGAAAAAGAAAAACAGGTATACCGGCCGGCGCAGGAGATGCGAGATCGGGGAGTGCGTCGACGGCGCGGCGATGATGCGGCGTCGACCACAGCGGCGACGGCGGCGACGATGGCGACGGCGACTACAGAGGCGATGACGAGACGGCAGCAGCAACGACGACGTAGACGGCGTCGACAACAGCAGCGGCGATGACCACCGGCGATGGTGTCAACGATGGTGGCGAAACGTCGACGGCGGCGGCAACGGTGGTACACGGCAGCGGCCACGATCAAGTCGGGAGAAACAGCAGGGTGGCGCGCGTGGATGTAACAGGTGGTGCTTGAACCTTTGTGGCGCAAGGAAATGACGTGAAGAATGAAACAAGGAAATGAGTATGACGTGAAAGAGCTGAAGGAAATGTTATGATGAGAAACGGATGGAAAGGAACGGCTACAATGGAAAGGTAATGAACCAGAAAGGTAAAGGAAAGGTAATGAACGACATTATGGTATCAGAGCAACAATGTAGCTCGGTGGAAGTGCATAGCCGTGTGAAATCTCAGGTCATGAGTTGAAGTCCTCATTCAGCCCAACTTTTACATTAGCGTGTAGGCTAATGCGGCTGGAGGGAAATTAAGGGAAATAGTAGGTGACTGAACTACATGCATGCGCCTAGGACTTGGAAGGAAACGGCTACAATGGAAAAAGAAAAATTTCCAGACATGCCTGGAGTGATTAACGCATGGAGTAATTCATGGAGGAAACAGCTACCAACACTTGTGCATGCGTTCACAATGAGTGCATGGAAACGGCTACAGGAATGGAAGGGTTCAATGGGAGACGTTTGCATGCAGGTACTAATTCCTTCGTTGCGTTTGAAACGGCCATGCAGTACGTAGTAATTAAGCACTACTAACGCACGCAATCAGGAGGAAATGGCTGCAAGCTGAAAAGATAAGAACGGTTGGAAAAATCAAACGTCCAAGCTCACCTTCATACATATAGATATATACACGCATACGTTATCAAAACATGCTGAAAAAAAAACAGAGAGGTTTTAAAAATCTGGAAAATTCTTCTAGAATACAAGGAACTACTTGGAACCTAACGAAGTTGGTTTCAAAATTTTTCGACGCGTAGATTTTCCGCAAAAATTCTTTTCGTGAATCAGACATCTGTACCGATTTTTATAAAATCAACGACGTACGTTATATCACATATTTTCCGAAAATATTTGAAGCGAACACTCTCGTCTACCAATTATCTTAATTATAAACAAATTTTTAGATTTTATGCTTATGCAAAAATGCATGATCTTTATTTAATTCAATTAGTTCAAGCAGGCTTATGTTCAAATAGATTCCAAAATTTCCAATTAAATTCCAGAAAATTCTCAAAAATTCAAATAACTTAATAAATGTAAATAAACCAAATTTTGGGATGTTACATCTGAACTCCTCCTTCTTGAGGTCCATGATTCCTTTCGGCACATGATACTGACGAAATGCAGCTGTGAACTCCTCCCAAGTGATGTCCTGAGGGTTCTCTTGGGTGGCACAGAAGTTCTCCCACCATTCGGCGGCGGTCCCTTCCAACTGATGAGAAGCGTAGAGTACCTTCTCATTTCCCATCCATTGAGCAATGTGTAGCTTCCTCTCTATTGACCTTAACCAATCATCGGCCTCCAACGGATTGTCATTCCCGGAGAAAGTGGGTGGATGAGTCCTCATGAACTCTAACAGTCTTGAATTCTGGCGTTGTCCCTGATTGACTTGATTAGCGGTGGCCTAAGCAGTGACGTGTTGCATCTGTTGCATCATAGCATGCATCAACTGAGTCTGAGCAGCAAGAAAAGCTCTAAAATTCTGCATGTCAACTGGCGGTGCTAGCTGGGGTGCAGGTGCTCCATCATTAGGGTTCCCAGCTGGGCGAGAACCACTTCCATTGCCTCCAAGGTTTCTGCTGGTGTTCACCATCTGTCGATTGCTCCAAGGTTTCAGAGATGAGAGGGAACAAGAATAGACAAGTAGTAGGGAAAACTTATACGGGGGAAAAGTGTAACTCAAAATCCAACTTTATTATTAATAAAAAATAACTTGGTATGGTTGCTTACAATGCCTAAGGGCCTTGCAACACATACTGCACACTCAGCAAGCAACGAAAATCCAACGCCTCTAGGGGTGAATCTTATTCTATAATGCGACTCGACGAAGGAGTCCTAACACCAAAACCTACGCTCACTCATCGAGAAAACCTCCACTGCCTCCTCGCGGCGGGTGCGGTGGCATCGGCGCGAAACAATCGCCATGCCCCACAACTGCAGCTGTGGTTGACGACGCGGCGTCCTCCTCTGGCTCTGGATCTGGTTGGTGCTGTAGCTGTGGCGCGGGTGCAGGTGGCGCCTCTTCTGGTCCCTCCTCTGGCTCTGGGGCTTCCAACTCCAACACTGGATCAGGGCCCTGTCCATACAGTGCAGTCTCCAGCTCTGCGATCCTTTCCGCAGCATAAGCGACGTACTCACGAGCATTCTCTAAGTGCTTCTTCTCCTCCTCAACCTGCTCACGAGCATTCTCTAAGTGCTTCTTCTCCTCCTCAACCTGCTCGCGAGCCTTCTTCAACTCCTGAACTGTGTCATCGATCAGCTCCTCTTGAGCGGCGACGAACTTGGCTAAGTGAGTGACGGTAGCATCCTCATCTTCTTTCGGCTTCCGTTGAGCTCTGCTGTCTCGGCGTGGGTGGTGACGGAATACTGTGCCTTCCAGCTCCCTGGAGTAAGTGCGAGTGATCTGCTGCATTGCTCGACGCTGAAGGATCATTGTTTTTTGATTCATGTGTTTTTGATGATGAGTATTTGAATATTCGAAGAGATTTGAAAAGATTCAGATTTTGAAAAAGAGTTTGGTCTGATTTTTAGTTATGTTTTTTGGTTGATTTTATTTGATGCAATGCGCTCGTGTGAGTGGTTGCATGGATTAATGTGAGTCAAGTCACGGACTTGGGCTCGGAAATTGTTTGTGTGTTTTTGTTCACGTGCAGGTGTTGCTTGAGGTCGAACATGGTCGATGACGGGACCAAGACTAGGTTCAGGGAGGAACTGAGGTCGTGAGGGTCAAGGATGTCATGCGAGATGTTTGGACTAGAGGACAGTGCACGTGAGGTCGAGATCGTTGCAGCGTAGCGGCAGGTGGTCGTACGCGTGTATACGAATTTTTTGTGTGTGTGCATGCAAGTGTGTGTGCGTGTGCATGCATTTGTGTGTGTGATGCATGTGTGAATATATGCATTTAATACAAGTGTGTGTGTGCATGCATGTGTGTGTGTGATGCATGTGTGAATGCATTTAATACAAGTGTGTGTGGTGCATGCAAGTGTGTGTGTGTGTGTGTGCGCATGCATACGAATGCATGTGTTGCATGCATGTGTGCGTGAGTGCATCGTGTGTGTGTGTGTGATGTGTGCATGTGTGTGTTGACTACATGCATGCAACACTTAATGCTTGCATGTGCGTGTTGTGTTTGCATGTGAGGTTGCATGCAAGTAGGATTGGTGCTGCTGCCGAGAGCTTGTGCAGTGTGCGACTCGGTTTGGTTCTCTACCGGATTTGAAGAAGGCAGCAGGCGACTCAGATTGGAAGAAAAGACAGCCGGCGATACGGATTGGTGGATAGAATTTTGGTGCTTCCTTGTCCTTTAAATAGGGGGTTCTAGGGGCTTAGAAATGAATCCAATTCAAAGGGCAAGAAGCAAAAGGTGCCTACAACAAAGAAGAGCCTGTGTGCTCTATCTAGTTGGTTTAGGGTTTTCTAATCTTTTGAGATTAGAAGATTTTTGGTGTCTTCATGTGGAAGATGGCTTTGGAATAAAGAGATAAGTTTATGCAATATTCTCTTATTTTTTTCTCTTCGCTTTGATTCTTGATTAGAAGGATTGTTCGATTTTTGATAGAACTAGTTTTGATTTATGTTCGACTTGTCTCGCTAATTATTCTAGGGTTTTGATCTCTACGATATTAGATATTCTTCCGCTATTTAGGGGTCTTTAATTTTCCGAAAGAAATAGTTGAATTTCATTCGGCATCTATTCACCCCCCCCCTCTAGTTGCCTACTCGGTCCTACAAGTGGTATCAGAGCAAGGTTCTACTAATCCATCTTAACAGGTGATTAGTAAACAGTAAGTTATGGCAACAGAGAAATACTCGAACAAGCCGCCAATCTTCGATGGCACAGACTTCCCCCACTGGCGGATCTGGATGACTGCATATCTTCAAGCTCAAGGTAACTCGATTTGGCGCAAGGTAAAAATTCCGTACGAGCTTCCTTCTAATGATGATATTGATAAAATTGAGTTTGAAAAAGATGTTGAAAACAATAATAGAGCTAGAAACATATTGCTTCAAGGACTTGCTAGAAAAGAATTCGATAGAGTCTGTCATTTACTCACTGCTCATGAAATTTGGAAATCTCTTCAAGATTATCATGAGGGCACTGACTCTGTAAAAGAAGCTTGGCAAGATCAATTTAAAAAGGAATACACTAGATTTGAAATGAACTCTGGAGAATCTCTAGATGATTGTTTTGCTCGCTTTAACAGAATCTTAAACAATCTTAAAGCTGTAAATGTAAAGTACACTGACTCTGAAAATGCTAGACATTTCCTATCATCTCTTGATCTTAAAATCTGGCAAATGAAAGTGACTGCATTTAGGGAGGCTCACAAGATGAGTGAAATGACATTGGATAAATTATATTCTAGTCTCAAGACTTTTGAGATAGACATTGTTTCAAGAACATCCAATGATAACTCTATGGCTCTTAATGCTAATTCTTCATATGATAATGCTACTAGTTCTTCATCATCATATTCCATTACTGCTTTGAGTGCTCTTAGTGATGAACAGCTAGATAAAATACCAGAAGATACACTTGCTCTTCTTTCCAAGCGAGTCAATGCAGCTTACATGAGATCAAGGGAGAGAAGAGGAGCCTCCATCCACTGCTACAACTGTGGCAAGGCAGGGCACATCCATGTTAACTGCTTCAAGAACAAAGATAGAGACGAGAAGGATCAAAGCAACTCCTCCAAATCCTTCCGGCCAAAAGAGAGCAAGGACAAAAATAAACAACGAACAAAGAAGATGCTCAACAAAGTCTTCGCTGCAATTGGTAGCTTAGACTTAAGCGACATTGATGACTCAACTGACGATGAGAAGGAAGCGAAGCAAACGAAGCTGAACGAGAAAGATTTCACCGGACTATGCTTCATGGCAAAAGAGAACACTAGTGATTCTAGTGACAACGACAGCACCTCCAGCGATGGTGATGAGGTAATGCCTTCATATAATGAGCTTTGTGAAGTTTTAGTCATATTGAGAAAATCTTCACTCAAAAATAAAAACTTAGAGAAAGATCTATCCATGCTAAAAACTGAAAACTTTGATCTTAGAAATTCAAATTCTGAAAAGACATGTGATTCTTGCTTAGATCTCAAATTTGAAATTAAATCTCTAAAAGAGGAACATATGATTAAACTAGAACAAGTTTATGCCAAACAATTGAAAAATGAAGAACTTGTGAAAAATGTTGGTTGCTCTACTGATGGTTTACATGATCAAACTTCTTGTTCTAAATGTTCCATACTAGAATTGAAGTTGCATGATGCAGATGCTAAGATTACTCAATTGTTTAATGATTTGCTTACACATGAAGTTCTTTCATGCTCAACTTGTCGCAAGCAAAAAGGAAAAATAGATATTCCCTGTAATAATTGTTTAACACTCTCTCGAAAAATTGATTACTTGGAAAATTCTTTAGAACATTTTACTAAAGGAAAGAAAAATCTAAATATGATTTTGGATCAATCAAAAGTCAGCACTCATCACAAAGGTTTAGGTTTTGATCCTTATGCTCATCACAAATCATATGCTCCTACTATTGTTAAAACTCTTGAAAGTGGAAAGTTTGAAATTGTCAAAGAACCTGAAAAAATTGTCTTCAAATCTGCTGGAATTTTATCTTCTACTATGATGAATGCAAATGTTGCTTCTGCTTCTAAAGTCAAACCATTTGTTAAGTACAATTGCACTCATTGTGGAAAAGATGGTCATTTGATGAATTTTTGTTTTAGACTAGCCAAACAACAGAAAAAGGAAAATTCAAAGGCTAAGTCTAACTTTAGACAAACACGTATCATTTCTCCACATGTTCCGCTAGTGAAAGCAAACAAAATACCTGGAAATTCATCTACTTTGCATTCACAAGCTTTTGTACGATCACCTCCTCGTCGAGTGATTCAGTGCTGGATACCTAAATCATATTTCTCTAACCCCAGCGCTGAATCCTCGACATCTTCTGTTCATAACATGTAGGTGGTACGAGAAGGGAAGGTGTAACACCCCAAAATTTTGCTTTCCTTGAATTCATGTGTGATTTGGCACTTTGATGAATTTTTGGAATTTTCTGGAGTTTATTTGGAATTATTTGGAATTTATTTGAATTTATTCCATTTTGAAATAATTGAATAATTTAATTTTGCAAATAAATTTTGTTGGAAATATTTTATTTGAGTCCAAAATGATCCAAAGTATTTTCCAGAATTTTTCTGGAATTTTTCTGAGTCATTTGCTATTTTTAATGAATTAAATGAATTACTAGGAATTATTTTAAATATTAAATCGCTGGAAAATCAAACTCGGGTCGGCATCGCTTTCATCCGACCGAGGCCCGAAGTGGACTCGTGTTCGAGTCCGACCGAGCCAACGTGACTCGACCGAGACCCACCTAACCTAATCAATCCCCAACCGTTGGATCAAGATCCAACGGTGAGATCCGGCCGACCCCGGTTCGAGCCAGATCCGGCCCGGATCCGATCGCGCCGTGCGATCGGGGCCGTTGATCGCGCCACGTGGGCCGACTGCGGTGTCTCCGGCTGAAGTCGAGCCGGACTCGCGGTGAGAGCGCCGCCGTGGCCAAACTAGGGTTCCGCTCGAGCACGCCTCCGGCTATTTAATGCCGGATCGCACCCCGAGATCGCTTATCCACGCCGGTCCGAAACCCTAGCTCACGCCGCTAGGATCCCCACCGGGCCTGTTGCTATTGCTCGCCGAGTTGGTAGCACTCCGCCGGCGTTTCGCTGCCGTTCGCCACCGTCGCCATCCTCCGCCGACGTTGACCCTGCATCGAATCCCTTGCGTCAAGGCGCACTCGGTATACCATCCACTTCGCCAGGAGGAAACCTGGCGCCGTGGGCGTGTCATCGCCATCATCGACTCCGGCCGCCGTGCAAGCCGCGCCGCCATTGCCGTCGCCGAGCCATCTCATTGCGTCCGATCAGATCGCGATCGAATCTTGCCACGCCATCGCCGCGGTGAGGTTTTTCACGATCTCTAGATCCATCTCAACCATTGGATCTAAATCCGCAACGGATCCATTTAACCTGTTCACCCCAAACGGCTGAACACCAGATCATCTGGGCCGTTGATTTTCAAATCAACGGCTCAGATCTTGCCACGTGGCGTAAGGCCAACGCCGTGATCGGGCCAATCGGCCACGCGATGAGCGTGTCTCGACGCAGCCCGACCGCATGTCGATGCCCGGCCAAGCTACCATGGCGTCCACGATGATGCGTCAGCGGGCCCGCTTGTCAATGTTTGTCGGCCCCAATAGCAGGCCGACGGCAATGACGTCATCTGTAGGCCCGCATGTCGCTCGTGGGAGCCGTGGGACCGAGTCCACCGTGGACCTCGAGTGTGGACCAAGTCCATGGACCGCGGCGTCGACCCGACCAATCAGAGTCGACGCGTGTCCATGCCGACGCCAATAATTAATTTCCGAAAAGAAAATGATTTATTAATCTGAAATATTGATTCAAAATTTAGATTCAAACTTCAAACGCTTATAACTTAACTTTCGCGTTTCAACTCCGATTTGAGTGATTCAAATTTCTAAATTTGTATGAAATTGAGATCTACCTAAATATAAATTTTATTTAATTTTTGGACTAAAGTTTTCTCTGAAATATTATTTAATTGATTATTTAAACTTTAATAAATCATAACTGCGTTTTAACTCCAAATTTGATTTATTCCAGTTTCTAAAAATCCAGAAAATTATGTTCTCTGTTTATGGATTTTATTTGGAGTTTTGGGATCTTTTTGCCTAGTGTTTATTTGTGTATTTGCTATTTGCACGCTTTACGAGTAGACGTTGAAGTGCCTGGGAAGGATTCAAGGAGAAGTGTTGACTAGGATCCAACTCAAGACCAAGAACAAGTACTTTTGGAAGGCAAGTTGTGCTTTGACCATGTTGATCCTATTTCGAAATCTATTTTGATTTAAACTATTGCATGCTAGTTCAATTAGAAAGATACTTTGTTTAAACATGGGGGTTAGATAAATACCAAATTGCTGTATGACACCTTGATTACTTAAGTATGTGCCATGACCCTTTGTCACCCCTAGTTGTGGTTTACTAGTTGGACATTATTAAATTGCCAACATGGGTTTAGACCGTTGTAGTATCTTGCTTAGACACAAGCATTGCTCATGACATGATTTTGGACAATCAAATGCTAATATGGACTTAATGATATATTGAACCTGGTTTTGGAAAAGTATCATGTGATGTTGATGGCACGTGGTGCATGGTAATCAAGCGGGGTTTGATAAGCGATTTCGGCTGAACGGGCATGTGGCAAGAGTAATCAGTGGGCCAGTTGTGGCATTGGGAGTGTTGATTTGGTTTTAGGTAGTCTTGCCCTGGTCACTCTAAGACTTAACCTTGCAAGCCTTTGAACTCAGGTCATACTTGCAACCACATGCCATTTGGAATGGGACGGCCCTAGTTGACTAAGTCGCTAAGGACTCACTTGTGGAGCCTCAAAGGGTGTCGATTACACCGTTTGTGTGATTGTGTGCGGGAGCGTGATCGTGGTGTGGCCAGTACCCATCTAAGCGGTGTGTTGGTCCCATGCCGCCTTTGGCTAAGGGAAGGGATGGTGTAGAGCACGTGCAGGAGAGGACCACCTGTGTTGTTTGAGGCTTCCAAAGGCTTTGTTGACTGAACTCGCCTTTGTGGTGTTTGACTCAGATCTTGTGGGTAAAGTGCATAACCTCTGCGAGTGTAGAATCTATTTGAATAGCCGAGTCCACTGATCGACAATGCTCGAATTACAGTCAAGGGGTAGACTTTCTCGAAAATAACTTGGTTTTGAAAAGATGGGTTGGTTTAACAAGGAAGATGATGGAATTATGGTTTAGGATGGGAAAAATGTTTGTTAAATTTCTTGAAAAGTTATTTATGCTTTACTCATTTCTCTTTGCTTGAATCTACTTATATTACTTTTCAAATGTGTTTACTCAAAAATACCTGTGCTATTCCTTTGTACCAAGCCATGCATATAGTCTATTAGCTTGCATTCGTGCATGACTTGCTTGAGTACCAAGTACTCACCCTTGCCTCAACACAATACCGCTTGAAGAGGAGACTACGCTTGGCTTTATGAGGAGTTCCAAGAGGACCCGTCTACTTAGGGATGCGAGCCCAGTCGGTTGCATGTGGTAACCATGGATGGCGCCACAAGTTTATTTTCATTTTGTTATTTCTCTTTTAATAAGTTTTACTTGCAAGGCATATATTTGTAACTTGGCCATAAGGTCGAGTAACCCTTTGATTATTTAAATAAAAGTACTTTGATAGTATCGTTTGGTATGATTGTGATATATACCGATGTTAAGATCAGGTGTGCACTAGCGCGTTCTGGTAGTCTTGAATACCACGGTCGGATTTGCAAATTCGGGGTCCCGGCGAAGGAGAACATCACGGGTTGTTGATTCAGATGTCGCCAACACATGATAGGCAACCCAAGTTGGTTCTCCTCCTAACAAAAGCATTTGGGAGCAAACGATCACTTTTGGAGATGCTACTCTTTGGACGCGTCATTGCAAAAGGTACAGTGAAGGTGAATGATCACTTTACTTTAAAGAATGTCTCCTTGGTGTCTAAACTGAAATTCAACCTTACATGCAGATCTCAATTGTTGGATGAAAACTTTGAAGTGAGTTTTAAACCAAATGCATGTAGAGTACTCGATGCTTCTGGAAACTTGACTCTTGAGATATCTAGACTTGGAAAAATTTTCATAGCAAATTTTAGCAATGCTTCAAGTTCACATTGTTTTGTTGCTTCAGAATCTAGAAATCTCAATTTTTGGCATCGTCGGTTAGGTCACATGGGCTTTGATCTGTTATCTAGATTGAGTGGTCTAGACTTAATTCGTGGCTTGCCAAAATTAAAATCTTGCAAAGACATTGTTTGTGCTTCCTGTTGACATGGTAAGATGGTTGGAGCCCCCCATGCTCCTGTCTCTACTGTAATGACCACTGGCCCTGGTCAACTTCTTCACATGGATACAGTAGGACCATCTCGAGTACAATCGGCCGGAGGTAAGTGGTACTTTCTAGTAATAGTTGATGATTATTCGAGATACTCTTGGGTGCATTTTCTGTCTTCAAAAGATGAGATTGTTGGACTCTTTCATGTCTTCATTAAGAGATTGATAAATGAATTGCCTAACTCTTTGAAAGCCATAAGAACAGATAATGGTTCAGAATTCAAAAATGCCTTGTTTAAATCTTTTTGTGAAACTAATGGGATTGAACATAAATTTTCTTCGCCATATTCTCCCTCACAGAATGGTGTTGTAGAAAGGAAAAATAGAACTTTGATTCAAATGGCTAGAACTATGCTAGATGAATACAACACTTCAAGAAAATTTTGGGCTGAGGCAATTTCTTACCTTGCTATATATCAAATAGGGTCTATCTCGAGCTTTACTTGGTAAAACATCTTATGAACTGAGATTTGATCGTAAACCATCTGTTTCTCACTTACGAGTGTTTGGTTGCAAATGCTTTATTCTTAAACATGGAAATCTTGATAAATTCGAAGCTCGTAGTACAGATGTTATTTTCCTTGGCTATTCGTTGCTCTCTCGTGGATATCGTGTACTTGATTTATCGACTAACAAATTGTTGGAGACATGCGATGTTACTTTTGATGAGGCTAGCCACAGGCTAGACCCGAGCATTTCAGGTTCACGAGAAGATTTAGAGCCAATCTTTTTGGATAAAAGATTCGAAGAAAATGATGAAGATAATGATGATGATGAGCTCATACCTACAGAACGGGAAGATGTTCCTGAACAAATTGATGTGACTACTACTTCAGATTCTCCTACACCTCCCACGACGACTGAAATAACTGGACCTCCCCTTGCTGTTTTGAAGAACCATCCTCCTGAACAAATTATTGGAAGTCTTCATGAAAGGGTGACACGTTCTAATTCATCTCAAACTCTTTTATGCATGCATTCTGCTTTTGTTGCAAATTTTGAACCTAAGAACATTACTCATGCTTTAACTGATAGTTCTTGGATAGATGCGATGCATGAAGAGTTAGAAAACTTTGAACGGAATAAAGTTTGGTCTTTAGTGGAACCTCCTAAAAATCAAAACATTATTGGAACAAAATGGGTTTTTAAGAACAAGTTAAATGAAGATGGAATAATTGTTAGAAACAAAGCTAGACTTGTTGCTCAAGGATATTCTCAACTTGAAGGAATTGATTTTGATGAAACATTTGCTCCTGTTGCTCGTTTAGAAGCTATTCGCATTCTCTTGGCTTTTGCAGCATCAAAAGGTTTTAAGTTATTTCAAATGGATGTGAAAAGTGCTTTTCTAAACGGTTTTATAGAAGAAGAAGTTTTTGTGAAACAACCTCCTGGCTTTGAAAAAGAAAAATTTCCTAATCATGTATATCGTTTGTCAAAAGCTCTTTATGGATTAAAACAAGCCCCTCGTGCTTGGTATGATAGATTAAAAGGCTTCTTGCTTCAACATAATTTTGAGATGGGAAAAGTTGATAAAACTCTATTTACTCAAAATTCAAATGATCAATTTCTTGTGGTGCAAATTTATGTGGATGATATTATCTTTGGAGGATCCTCCCACTCTCTTGTGTTGCATTTTTCTGAGCTAATGTCCAGGGAATTCGAGATGAGTATGATGGGAGAGTTGACATACTTTCTTGGATTTCAAATCAAGCAAGCGAAAGACGGAATCTTCCTGCACCAATCCAAGTATACAAAGGAGCTACTAAAGAAATTCGATATGGGAGAAGGAAAGTCAGTATCTACTCCAATGAGCACAACAACAATTTTGGATCCTGACGAAAATGGTGTCGAGATGGACCAAAAGGAATACAGAAGCATGATTGGATCACTTCTGTACTTGATCGCCGAGGCCTGACATACATTTTGCAGTATGTTTGTGCGCTCGATTTCAAGCCTCTCCTCGAGAATCACATCGACAAGCAATTAAAAGAATTTTCAGGTATCTTCGCTTCACTTCTGAATTTGGCATTTGGTATTCTTGTTCTTCTTCGCTTACACTCCTAGGATATTCTGATGCTGATTTTGCGGGGTGTAGATTAGATAGAAAGAGTACTTCTGGCACATGTCATTTTCTTGGCACTTCACTTGTTTCTTGGTCTTCGAGAAAGCAGTCCTCGATTGCTCAATCTACTGCTGAAGCTGAATACGTTGCAGCCGCTAGTTGTTGTTCACAAATTCTTTGGATCACTTCAACTCTTAAAGATTACGGCATTAACTTTAATAGTGTTCCACTTCTTTGTGATAATACTAGTGCAATTCACATCGCTAAAAATCCTGTTCAACATTCAAGGACTAAACACATTGATGTTCGATATCATTTTCTTAGAGATCATGTTGAAAAAGGAGCTATTGAACTGAAGTTTGTTGATTCGGATGCTCAAATTGCTGATATTTTCACTAAGCCGCTTGATTCTTCTCGCTTTGCTTTCTTACGCGGCGAACTTGGGATCATTCATCCCCATGGGATGATTTGAGGGGGAGTCTTGATTTTAACTCTTTCATTTGTGTTACTTGACTTTGGTTACTACAAGGAGCTATTTTGACGTTACACTTAAAGAAAACTCCCCTGTTTTCATTGCATCATGTAGTACAAAGCTTTGTTGACTATTCTTGTGTATATAGTCAAATTAATGCTACATTGCTTCACTTCTCACTAAAAGACTAAAAGACTAAAATAATTCAATTTGAGATGCTTTTCGAGAATATTTTGGCTCTTGTTCATTATGGTATTGCATTTGTGAAATAGGCTTAAAAGTTTCTTGTCATCTGTTGAAAGGCTAGAGCTGATTAGAAACTATGTGTGAGCTTTTTGTTGGACTTCAAATGATCATTATGAGTCTCAAGCAAAATCAGTGTTTTAATATTAAAAGCAAGTTGAAAAAGATGCAAGCAAAAACTACTTGGCTAAACACAAGTTTAGTACAATGTGCAGCTTCCTTGCTAGGGATTTAAATTCAAAAGATGCAAGAAAAGGCTACTTGTCTAAACAAAAGTTCAGAACAATGTCAAGCCACTTGCCAATTTAAACTGAGAAAAATACAAGAAAGAACTACCTACTCATACACAAGTATGGGATAGTGTGCAGTTACTTGTCATCCCTGTTGATCACAAAGCAAAATTGTCAAACTTGCTAAAAGAGAAAAAAAGAAATTCAAATTTTTGAAAAGGCTTGAGACAAACATTAGTGAATTTGAAAGTCTCTCTTTGCTCATGATAGATTTCTTTTTAGCTTTGGCAAAATCAGTTTATGACATTTTACTTGTTTGCTCTAATTTGCTTATGCAACAACTATTCTATGTGTTAGAGCCTCCATATTCTCACAATTTACTTTCTCATTGGATAAATTGATACAAAATATGAAAACTCTCGTAAAAACTCTCCAAATGCTTTACTTTGATTATATACCTTGAATATTCTTCAAAGCTTGAGATACTGCATTCATTAAGGGGGAGTTTTGAGATCTTGATGACTATTTTGTCAAAAAGGGGGAGAGCAAGTCAAGAAGAAGAAAAATAAAAAGAAAGGAGAAATTCAAACTGTTTGAGAATTTGGATTTACTTGGTCTTTACTTGGTCTTGGAATCTTTTTGGTCTCAAACTCTCTCAAACTCTCATTTGGTATTTTTCTATACCTTTGTCAAATCTTATATTGTGTTTTGTCAAATTACTCATCAAGGGGGAGATTGAAGGATCATTGTTTTTTGATTCATGTGTTTTTGATGATGAGTATTTGAATATTCGAAGAGATTTGAAAAGATTCAAATTTTGAAAAAGAGTTTGGTCTGATTTTTAATTATGTTTTTTGGTTGATTTTATTTGATGCAATGCGCTCGTGTGAGTGGTTGCATGGATTAATGTGAGTCAAGTCGCGGACTTGGGCTCGGAAATTGTTTGTGTGTTTTTGTTCACATGCAGGTGTTGCTTGAGGTCGAACATGGTCGATGACGGGACCAAGACTAGGTTCAGGGAGGAACTGAGGTCGTGAGGGTCAAGGATGTCATGCGAGATGTTTGGACTAGAGGACAGTGCACGTGAGGTCGAGATCGTTGCAGCGTAGCGGCAGGTGGTCGTACGCGTGTATACGAATTTTTTGTGTATGTGCGTGTGCATGCATGCATGTGTGTGTGATGCATGTGTGAATGCATTTAATACAAGTGTGCGTGTGCATGCATGTGTGTGTGATGCATGTGTGAATGCATTTAATACAAGTGTGTGTGGTGCATGCAAGTGTGTGTGTGTGTGTGTGTGCATGCATACGAATGCATGTGTTGCATGCATGTGTGCGTGAGTGCATCGTGTGTGTGCGTGTTGTGTGCATGTGTGTGTTGACTACATGCATGCAACACTTAATGCTTGCATGTGCGTGTTGTGTTTGCATGTGAGGTTGCATGCGAGTAGGATTGGTGCTGCTGCCGAGAGCTTGTGCAGTGTGCGACTCGGTTTGATTCTCTGCCGGATTTGAAGAAGGCAGCAGGCGACTCTGATTGGAAGAAAAGACAGCCGGCGATACGGATTGGTGGATAGAATTTTGGTGCTTCCTTGTCCTTTAAATAGGGGGTTCTAGGGGCTTAGAAATGAATCCAATTCAAAGGGCAAGAAGCAAAAGGTGCCTACAACAAAGAAGAGCTTGTGTGCTCTATCTAGTTGGTTTAGGGTTTTCTAATCTTTTGAGATTAGAAGATTTTTGGTGTCATCATGTGGAAGATGGCTTTGGAATAAAGAGATAAGTTTATGCAATATTCTCTTATTTTTTTCTCTTCGCTTTGATTCTTGATTAGAAGGATTGTTCGATTTTTGATAGAACTAGTTTTGATTTATGTTCGACTTGTCTCGCTAATTAATCTAGGGTTTTGATCTCTACGATATTAGATATTCTTCCGCTATTTAGGGGTCTTTAATTTTCCGAAAGAAATAGTTGAATTTCATTCGGCATCTATTCACCCCCCCCTCTAGTTGCCTACTCGGTCCTACAGACGCGACACCTCCTGGATTCCAATCTCAAAGGTAGACCTCCTGGCGGTTAAGTGGAATGGGCGGCTGAACTTTGTCTTCTCTCGGGCATACACCGTGATCCGGACGTCCCATCTTATGACCATTCCTGCCTGCACGAGTGTAGTCCCTCGGTAGAGCGGTCTCTCAAAACCTCCAAGAAACGGAAGCATACGCCACAACTCGGCGGCATAGCCTCCCTCACGCTCGGCGTAGTTGTTCTTCATCATCATCTGCCAAAAGACGCTCGCGTAAGAACGCAACATTTTAAAGTCAAGGTGGAAGACGAAAAGAACTCAGCAAGGGTATGAACAAGGAAGAAAGGGGTAAGTCGAGAATTCATTCATTATCTTGACAAATTTTATCTTTAGAAAATAAGTTTTATCCTCACTACGACCATTCTAGCTATGGGTGAGCCTACAGTCAGTATGGCTCTGATACCACCTCTGTCGGGACCCGAATTTGTAAATCCGGACCTTCTGTGTATTCAGCACTAGTCCAGGAACGCGCTAGTGCACACAGTCTCAACATTGGTAAATATCACAATCATACTCAACGAAATAATAAAGTACCTTAAATAGTTAACCAAACGGGTTGCTCGACCTTATGGTCAAGTTACAAATATACGCCTCACAGGGCGAAACTTATTAAAAGAGAAATAACTGCAGCGGAAAATAAGATAACTTCGTGGTGCCATCCAGTATACCACAGGCAACTGACTGGGTTCCTCTAGGAGCTCCTCCTCCAAAGCTGGTGTAGACTCCTCTTCAACTGGTGTTGTATTGCGGCAAGGGTGAGTAGTTGGTACTCAGCAAGTCATGCACAGAATGCAGCTAATATACTACATGCATGGCTTAATACAAAGGAATAGCTCAAGGTATATTTGCAGTAAACAGCATTTAACAAGTATCATAAGTAGATTCGAAAGCAGTAGAAACGAGTTTAACATCAATAACTTTTCCAAGAGTTACATAAACATTTTTCCCGATTCTAATCCACATTTCCATCAACATCATTATTAAACCAAACCCAACCTTTCAAGACCAATTTATTTTCAAGAAAGTCTAACCCTTAACTGTAATTCCCGAGCGATGTCCAATACCGCGGACACGGCTATTCGAATAGATTTTACACTCTGCAGAGGTTATGCACTTTACCCACAAGATACAGTCAAACACCACAAAGGCAAGTGTCCTTAACAGAGTCTTTCAAAAACTTCTAACAGCACAAGTGGTCCTCTCCGGTGTTGCACACTAACCCTTCCCTTAGCGAAGGCGAAGTTTAGGCCAATCCACCGTTAGATGGGTACTGGCGCAGCCCGATGCGGCTCCCGCATAACTACACAAAGGGTGTAGTTGACATCCTGAGGTCCCACAGGTACGTTATTAGCAACTTAATCAACTAGGTCCGTCCCATTACAGACATGTGGTTGCACGTTTGACTTAGTTCAAAGGCTTGCAAGGTTAAGTCCTTAGGGTGACCAGGGCAAGACTACCCGAAGAACCAAAACATCGTTCCCGGTGCCACAACTGGCCCACCCGATCATTCTTGCCACATGCCCCGGTCGAAAACTATTTATCAAACCCCAGTTGATTACCATGCACCACGTGCCATCAACAACACAACACATGATACCTTTCCAAAACAGGTTCAATATATCATTAAGTCAATATTAACATTTGATTGTCCAAAATCATGTCAAGAGCACGTGCAGGTCTAAGCAATATACTACAACGATCTAAATACCCATGTTGGCAATTAAATAATGTCCAACTATTTAAACCTCAACTAGGGTGACAAGGGGTCATGGCACATATTTAATTAACCAAGGTGTCATACAACAATTTGGCATCTATCTAATTCCCCGGAATTTAAATAAAGTATTTTCTAATTAAACTAGCATGCAATAGTTTAAACCCAAAGTAATTTGAAAATGGGATCAACATGGTCAAAGCACAACTTGCCTTCAAAGAGTACTTGGTCTTGGTCCTGAGCTGGCTCCTGGGTCAACACTTCTCCCTCGAAGCCTTCGGGCACTTCAACGTCTACTCGTAAAGTGTGAAAATAGCAAATAATAAATGAACAGTAGACCAAAAGTGTCCAAACATCCAAATAAAGTTCACAAACAGAGAGAACATAATTTTATGAATTTTTAGAAACTGGAATTGTCAAATTCGGAGTTTAAATGCAAAAGTTATAACAGTTTAAAGTTTAAAGAAAGCATTAATTAAATAAAAATAGAGAAATAATCATGATCAAAAATTAATTAAAATTCATATTTCAGTAGGTCTCATTTTTATGAAGATTTAGAAATTTGAATCACTCAAATCGGAGTTGAAACGCAAAAGTTACAAGCGTTTGAAGTTTGAATCCATTTTTGAAATCAATAAGTCGAATTAATAAATCATTTTCTTTTTCGGAAATTAATTATTGCGTCAGCATTGACACGCGTCAGCCCCTGGTTGGTCCACGTCAGTCCTGCTAACGTTAGCATCGGTCGAACCCCACGATGACGTCAGCATGACGTCATCATGCCACGTGGCGCTTTCTGGAGCGGCCACGTCAGCTCCGGTGCATGGACCCGGTCCACGCACGCGTAGCATGTTGCTGACAGGCGGGCCCGCCCTGTCAGCGGCTCGTGTTCACGCCCGCGTGGGTGCGGCTGACGTGTGGGCCCTCTGACACGCGGGTCCCGCGTGTCAGAGACACGCTCCCACGCGCGGCCAGCGGCCGCCGCGACGGTCGGCCTCCCGGCCACGTGGCTAGATCTCGGCCGTTGATTTGAAAATCAAGGGCCCAGATTGGATCTGAGTTCACGCGTAGGAAAACTGCTAGGCTGATCTGGACCGTTCGATCTTGATCGGACGGTCAAGATCCAATCTAAGGTTTACAACGCAGCTAACCCTAACCGTTCGATCTAGATCTAACGGCTGAGATCTATCCTAGCTCTGTGCGGTTTAGGCTACGTGGCACAATCTAAACCGTTGGATCTAGATCCAACGGTTGGAAATAGATCTGAGGATTTCAACGTGAAAACTCACCGAGGGTGACGTGGCGCGATCTGGGCCCTTGGATCTGGATCGGACGGTGGAGAGAGTTCGATCGACGGCGATGGCGCGCGACGGAGCAAGGTCACCGGAGACGGGGACGACGACACGCCCGACGGTGTTGCGGGGCCTCTCCGACGAAGTGAGTGGTACTCACCGACGCAGCGTGACCTCGCGGTTCTGGATCTGGGCTCAACGGCGGCGGAAACGGCGCGAAATCGCAGCGGAACGCACGGCCAACTACGGCGAGCGATTGCAGCGCAACCACGGCGGCTTGAGCTCGGCGGGCTAGGGCTACGGGTGCGCACGGAAGTCGGCAACACGGCAGCGGGGCGGCGCATTAAATAGGGCCCTCGGCGTCCGTGAAACGCGCGGAAACCGAGGCCCACTCTGTTGCGGCGGCGGAATCCGAATTGGATTCGGATTGGCTGACGTGGCTCAACGTCAGCCGTTGGATCAAGATCCAACGGTGCCAGGGTTTGGGCACGGGTCTGGCTCGGGCGAGCTGGCTGGCTCGGTCGGCTCGGGTTCAGGCGGCGTGGCTCAATCTCAGGCGTTCGATCTTCATCGGACAGTCGAGATGGTTAGGGTTAGGCGACTGGGTTCGACCGAATCAGCTGGCTCGGGTCGGACTCGAGTCTGACTCGGACTCGGGTCCGGTCGGATGAACAGTACAAACCAACTCGCATTTTCCAGCGATTAAATAATCCAATTAATTTCTCAGAAATTCATTTAATTCATTAAAAATAGCAAAAGACTCAGAAAAATTCCAGAAAAATTCTGGAAAATATTTTGGGAACATTTTGGACTCAAATAAAATATTTCCAACAAAATTTTATTTGCAAAGTTAAATTCCTTAATTATTTCAAAGGGGAATAAATTCAAATAAATTCTAAATAAATCCAAATAAATTCCAGAAAATTCCAAAAATTCACCAAAGTGCCAAATCACACATGAATTTAAGAAAAGCAAAATTTTGGGGTGTTACAATCGATGACCTGTTTGATAAGCTAAGAGGAGCCGGGGTTTTCTCCAAGATTGATCTGAGATCGGGATACCATCAGCTGAAGATCCGATCGGAAGATATTCCGAAGACCGCATTCTCGTCAAGATATGGACATTACGAGTTTACTGTTATGTCCTTCGGTCTGACAAATGCGCCAGCTTACTTCATGAATATGATGAACAAGGTTTTCATGGAGTACTTGGATAAGTTTGTCGTCGTGTTCATAGATGACATACTCATCTACTCCAAGACAAAGGAAGAACATGCAGAGCACCTGAGGTGAGTTTTGGAGAAGCTGGGGGAACAGCAACTCTTCGCCAAGTTCAGCAAGTGCGATTTTTGGAAAGACAAGGTAGAATTCCTTGGACATGTAATGACCGCAGAAGGAGTTGCGGTAGATCCAAGAAAGGTAGAAGCTGTGTTACATTGGGAACAGCCAAAGACCGTGACCCAGATTCGTAGCTTCCTTGGGATGGCAGGATACTACCGTCGCTTCATCGAAGGCTTTTCGACGATTGCGAGACCCCTTACGCAATTGTTGAAGAAGGAGAAGAAGTTTGCCTGGACGCCAGAGTGCAAGAAGGGTTTTCAAGAGTTGAAGAAGCGATTGACATCAACACCAGTGTTAGTTCTACCAGACGTCAATCAAAGCTTTGATATTTACTGTGACGCATCACGCCAAGGACTTGGATGTGTGCTGATGCAGAACGGAAAGGTCGTCGCTTATGCATCAAGACAGTTGAGGCCGCATGACGAGAATTATCCAACGCATGACCTAGAGCTAGCTGCTGTAGTGCATGCTTTGAAGTTATGGCGTCACTATTTGATCGGGAACAGATGTGAAGTATACACGGACCATAAGAGTCTTAAGTACATCTTCACCCAATCAGACCTGAACATGAGGCAGAGAAGATGGTTAGAGTTGATCAAGGATTATAATGTTGGAATCCATTACCATCCCGGAAAGGCCAACGTGGTGGCCGATGCCTTGAGTAGGAAGAGCCATACTGTGAATGTACTGATGGCCACAAGTCAGGATGAACTATGTGAGGATTTCCAGAGAATGCAGATTGAAGTAGTACCAGAAGGATTCTTGGCCGCATTAGAAGTAAAGCCTACCCTGAAGAATCATATCCGAGAAGGACAGAAGGATGATGACAAGATCCGCAGGATTAAGTCCAAAATGGATGAAGGCAAGGCGAAGGACTTCAAGCTGGACGAGCAAGGCACGTTATGCATGCAGGATAGAATCTGTGTGCCAAACAAGAAGGAACTGAAGCAGTTGATCTTAGAAGAAGCCCATGACTCCAAGTACTCAATTCATCCGGGAAGTGCCAAGATGTATCAGTATTTGAAAGAAAGATTCTGGTGGCCGAGTATGAAGCGTGAAGTTGCTGAGCATGTTGAGGTGGAAGCTCCAACTGATAAGCTACTTCACCCTTCCTTGCAAGAATGCGATACGGACCGACGTATCTCGGCGCTAACTTTCCGCGAACTTGGAATCGCTTCGTGCCACGTAACGGCGACACCTTAAGATAGACAAAATCGTCTACATTGAAGCTCAGATCACGGCGGCGATTATCAGCATAGCTCTTTTGTCTAGACTTAGCTTCTTTCAACCGATCGTGGATTAGCCTGACTTGCGTCTCAGCTTCCTGAATTACTGTGGGTCCAAAGAACTTTCTTTCACCGACTTCGGACCAGAAGAGAGGAGTTTGGCATTTTCTTCCATACAGTTCTTCAAACGGAGACATTTGAAGGCTTGCTTGATAACTATTATTGTAGGAAAACTCAGCAAATGCTAAACACTTTTCCCACTTCGAGTTATACGAAAGAATACAAGCTCTGAGCATGTCTTTCAGGACTTGATTTGTTCTTTCAGTCTGTCCATCCATTTGGGGATGGTAAGCTGTGCTGAAGAGCAGCTTAGTCCCTAGGAGTTCATGCAAATTTTTCCAGAACCGCGAAGTGAACTGGGGTCCACGGTCAGACACAATGGTTTTAGGAATTCCATGTAGTCGGACAATATGGTTCAGGTAGAGTTCTGCAAGTTTAGCTCCATTGTTGGTAACGCGTACCGGTATGAAATGAGCAACTTTGGTTAACCGGTCGATGATTACCCAAATAGAGTCATGGCCATTAGCTGATTTTGGCAGGCCAGTGATGACGTCCATTCCGACCTCATCCCATTTCCACTCTGGAATCTTCAAGGGTTGAAGCATTCCAGCTGGTCGTTGGTGCTCTGCTTTAACTCGCTGACACACATCACAAATGGCGACATATGCGGCGATATCTCTTTTCATACCAGGCCACCAAAACTTCTTTCGAATATCTTGATACATTTTAGTGCTTCCAAGGTGGATTGACAACGGAGTCTCATGAGCTTCTTTCAAGATCAATTCTTTGATCTCCTGATCATTCGGGACATAAATTTGATATCCACGCATGATTAGACCATCAACTCGTTCTGAAAACTCCGATGATGCACTTTCTTTCAAGTTGCGCTTGATCTCAGCTACTCCTTCATCTTTCAACTGAGTGGCCTGAATTTGGGATTCAAGGGTAGGTCGTAGGGTTAATGTAGCCACAAATCCTTCCCCTACCATCTCCAAGTTGAGTTTACGAAACTCATCCAGTAACTGGGGTTGATAAACACCCGACAAGGTATTACTAGTGTGTAGCTTGCGACTGAGGGCATCAGCTACCACATTAGCTTTTCCTGGATGATAATAAATTCCCAAATCATAGTCTTTGATTAGCTCCAACCATCGGCGCTGTCTCAAGTTTAGATCTGGTTGGGTGAAAAAGTATTTAAGACTTTTATGGTCGGTAAATATCTCAACTCGGCTTCCGATGAGATAATGTCGCCATAACTTAAGAGCATGAATTACGGCAGCCAATTCTAGATCATGAGTCGGATAATTGGCTTCATGAGGTTTCAGTTGGCGTGAAGCATACGCCACGACTTTTCATTCCTGCATCAGCACACAACCAAGACCCTGACGTGAAGCATCACAGAATACGTCAAAGTTTTTGTGCACATCAGGCAAGACAAGAATTGGAGCTGTTGTATGCCTTCGCTTCAACTCTAGGAAACAAACTTCACAAGCTGATGTCTACTCAAACTTCTTCTCCTTCTTGAGTAACTCAGTCATTGGCTTGGAAATTTTGGAAAAGTTTTCAATGAATCGCCGATAGTACCCGGCTAACCCAAGAAAACTTCGGACTTCGGGAATAGTCCGTGGCTGTTCCCAAGCAAGTACATCCTTCACCTTGCTTTGGGATCAGAACACCTCCTTCGGAGAGAACGTGGCCTAAGAAGGCAACTTCTTTGAGCCAGAACTCACATTTGCTAAACTTGGCATACAGCTGATGTTCACGCAGTTTATCAAGCACTAAATGCAGATGGAGTTCATGCTCCTGCTCACTCCGAGAATAGATAAGAATGTCATCAATGAACACCACCACAAATTTATCTAGGTATTCCATGAATACCTTATTCATGAGATTCATGAATGTGGCTGGTGCATTGGTGAGTCCAAAAGAAACTACTGTATACTCGTACAAGCCATATCGAGTAGTAAACGCAGTCTTCTGGATATCTTCTGGTCGAATTTTGAGTTGAAAGTACCCCAGTCTCAAGTCAATCTTAGAAAAGACTCGAGCTCCACTTAATTGATCAAACAAATCATCAATCCGAGGAAGAGGATACTTATTTTTGATAGTGACTTCGTTTAAGGATCGATAGTCCACGCACATGCGTAAACTGCCATCTTTCTTCTTGACGAAGAGCACTGGACTACCCCATGGAGACGAACTAGGGCGAACAAAACCCTTAGCTAATTGCTCCTTGAGTTGTTTCTTCAACTCCAACAACTCATCAGAGGGCATCCGATACGGACGTTTGGACAATGGTGTTGTTCCAGGCAGCAAGTCAATAACAAACTCCATATCCCGATCTGGGGGCAATCCCGGTAATTCTTCAGGAAACACATCAGGATACTCACAGACCACTGGTACTTGACTTAATTCCAGCACAGAAAGCGAATGGAAAGAAGCCTTAAGCACATTTGATCGTCTGGAGTAATACTTAGTCTGGATTCCATCCGAATTCACCAAAGAAATGGAACGATTTGCGCAATCAATATGTCCTTGATTTTGAGATAACCAATCCATCCCAAGGATAACGTTGAGTCCAGGGGTATCAATCTGAATCAGATTTCCCAAAAATAGAACTTCATTGATCACTATGGGTACTCTAAGGCATATGCGCTCAGCTCGCATAATCGAACCAGGAGAATAGACTAACATTGGATCTCGCAATCTGTTAGTCTCAACCTTATGTTTCATAACAAACTTTGAAGAAATGAAAGAATGCGAAGCGCCCGAATCAAATAAAACCAAAGTGGGGTACTGAGTGTATGAGAAACATACCAACTACCACATCTGGAGCATTGCTAGCCTCCTCCGCGGTCACTAGGTTAAGTCGACCACGGGCTTGACTCGGGGCTACTTTTTGGCTAGAACGCCCTCCTAAGTGTCCACCACGCCCGGTTACAGAACCTTGCGGGCGAATCGGACCGCTTGGAATTTGAGGTCGAGCAGCAACAGGACGTTTACTCGGACAAACAGTAGAGATATGTCCCTTCTCACCGCAAGCATAGCAGGTGAGTGCGGCCATCCTGTCCTGCCCTCCACGAATCTGTCCTTCGCGGCCAGAAGGTTGAGCCGCAGACAGAACAGGTTGGGGAAAGTTCCTCTGAGATCGTGGAGGCGACGATGCCACGGACTGAGCACTAACGGTTTGCCTAGAACGCAGTCTCGAAGTACCGGCACCGGCAGATTTCCGAGCCATCCACTTATGCTTCCGGCTCTCCAAAACTGCCTTGCCGCTGTCCTCAACACAAATCGCCTTGTCCACAAGCACTTGCATATTGGGGATGTCAAGTGGTGCGAGCGAATGACGAATCTCCTCGTTGAGATGTTGACGAAACAAGGAGACTTTTCGAGCTTCACTCGGAACCTCATCTGCTACATTTCGAACCAGATAATTGAATTTATGCAGATAGTCCATCACTGACATAGACCCCTGACGAATATCATAGAACTCTTGTTTCTTTATCTCCATCAGACTAGCAGGAATGTGCACTGCACGAAAGGCTCCTTTAAATTCCTCCCAAGTCATGACCTGACCAGGTGGACGAATTGCCTTAACACTACCCCACCAGGCTGCTTTGCGCCAGAGATAGTAAGGTGGTATCGAACCTTCTCCTCGTCAGTACACCTCACGAGGTCAAGTTTATCTTCAACATCGCGAAGCCAATCGTCTGCATCCAGAGGATCGATCACAGATGAGAAGTTTGGCAGGCGAGTTCGCTGGAACTCGGCCAACCTCGATTGGGGTTGCATTGCTGCCAAACCACCATAAGCTGCGGCACCAAGGTTCTCGGAATTCTGCACCAACCGTTCCAACAAGCGGGTCTGCATAACAAGAACTTGGGCCATTGACGGAGGTGGAGGTAACTCTTCACTTTGGGCGTCGTGATGACTAAGCGATGCCTCCCGATTACCTACTGGCTCATTAGAGTGATGGGATCCTTGGCTACGGGATCTGGCCAAAGGTGGATCATGACGCTTCGGATTCGGTATTGCCACAGCTGGTTCTTGGCTATTATGAGCAACACCCCAGGCCATCACCGAACGATCAACACGTCTCTTCGGCGGCATCCTGTTGACACAAAGACTTAGAGACAAGTACCACAAGAGCCCATCGAAGAACGCAGGGATTTGCACAACAATTGCGAAACTCAAGCACAATCCATCACATAGCAATACAAAATTTAAAGTATGCATCACAGTGAAAGGATTGCAAGGCGATAGATTTACAGATGATAACTTAGCACGTCTCTTCGCGCTACAGAGGGGGTTATTTACAACACCACCAACATCAACTACCACAAGTTCCACGGGAATAATTACAACAAAAGGTTTCTTCTGCCAGCTCGTAATTACAACAAAAGCAAGCTGTAGATCCAACTACCTATTAGGATAGGGATCTAATCCTAGGCACGACCACCGTTCACAGCAGGGACATCTGAGGTGCCTGGGGCTACAGAAGAAGCAGTTGACTCTACAGGGAACATCAACTCGTACTCGCGTCCACCAAACAGCAGGTTACGTCCTGGCATGGCAGTCGCAGAAGCACTAGGCGCCTGGCAAAAACACGGCGACGGCTGCTACCACGAACAGACATCCTGGCACTGCGAGAGACCCGACGATAAGATCCATAAGGACGGGGTAACTCCTCAGCAGGCTCGAGGTCATCATTCTCCCCATAGATCATCCCAGTAGTAAAGAAACCATAGCTAACCAAGGACGCCATGTTACTCTCTAACTCAGAGATACGGCGTCGAGCAAGCAACAGTTCTTCACAGAGAAGAAGCAAATATCGATCAAGGGACCTCACTAGCCCAGTCTGCCAAATCTGCACAGGATCCAACAGTGGATAATCTGGCACATACAGGTTCTCTTGGCTGTCCGGCTCACGAGAGGGACAAACAGGAAACAACTGAGCCATCTCCGGTACATCAAAGCGAAGCCTCACTACTACAAAACAGCACATAGGAGACGCCCTATCAGTGGCGGTTTGTTTGGAACCGTCACTAATAGGACTATCAGTGGCGGTTTTTCAACTGAAACCGGTGCCAGGATCATCAATGGCTGTTTTTATACCGAACCGCCACAGATAATGGACTATCAGTGGCGGTTTGTGGTTAGAACCGCCACTGATAGTGTTTGTGGTTAGAACCGCCACAAATACTTCGAGCACTATCAGTGGCGGTTCTAACCACAAACCGCCACAGATAGTCCATTATCTGTGGCGGTTCGGAATAAAAACCGCCACTGATACTTGGGAACTATTTGTGGCGGTTCAACATAAAAACCGTCACTGATAATGGGACTATTTGTGGCGGTTTTATATTAGAACCGTCGCAGATACTGTTATCTATGGCGCTTTAGTTTAGAACCGTCACAAATAATATTCCTATGATGCTCCCAATTTTGATAGAACCGACGCTGATAATTATAGTTACCTAATTTTGTTTTAAACTGTTAGAAAATTAAAAACCGATAATTTGAGTGCTTCAAATTTCAACTAAGTGCTCAATTTTACCATGACATGGGTGCTCCTAATTTCATCCAAGTGCACGATTTTACCATGACATGGGTGCTCCCAATTTCATCCAAGTGCACGATTTTACCATGACATGGGTGCTCCCAATTTCAACTAAGTGCACCCATGTCATGGTAAAATCGAGCAATTAGTTGAAATTGGAAGCATCCATAGCGTTGATAAAATCGTGCACTTAGTTGAAATTGGGAGCACCCATGTTATGGTAAAATCGAGCACTTAGTTGAATTGGAGTATCCATGTCATGGTAAAATCATGCACTTAGTTGAAATTGGGACACCCATGTCATGGTAAAATCATGCACTTAGTTGAAATTGGGAGTACCCATGTCGGTAAAATCGAGCACTTAGTTGAAATTGGGAGTACCCATGTCATGGTAAAATCATGCACTTAGTTGAAATTGGGAGTACCCATATCATGGTAAAATCGAGAGTATGAGGATACTAAAATTAGTGTTCGGGTCCTTTGTGGGGTTAAGGGGAGGGGGACACGTTATATTTCAAATGTGATCATACCAACACTATGGTACTAGATCATATAAGAACTCTGAAGTTAAGCGTGCTGGGTTGGGAGTAGTACTAGGATGGGTGACCTATCGGGAAGTGCTCATATTTGCATTAAAATTGGTGGTAGAACTCATTAGTTAAGCGTGCTTAGGTGAGAGTAGTACTAACTAGGATGGGTGAGGGGTGACCTCCTAGAAAATATATTCATTTTGTGTTAAAAATTGCCAAATATTAAATATAAATATTTGTGACGGTTTTTGGTTAAAACCGCCACTGATAGTCCATTATCAGTGGCGGTTTTTATTTGGAACCGCCACTGATAATCTTCGATTATCAGTGGCACTATATCAGTGGCGGTTCAAAAAACCGCCACTGATGGCAGTTACGAACCACCACTGATATCTATTTTTCTAGCAGTGCCTCAAAATTGCAATGTATGCTCCATCGAGTAGAGCTGCAAGAGGACTTGGCGCTGTACCATGATATTGACGGGTTTGCTCTCCTGCGTGGTGTCCGCGAATAGAAACTTCAGCCATATACAGGGAGGAAGCGGGACTAAGTCCAGCACGTGAGATTAAGTACCCTGGCGGCTCAGGAAAGCCAGCACGCTGCATCATCTCCCAGAGGGTAGCCTGAACTGAGCCCTCTAGAATCGCAGACGTGAAATAGCAGGGTTCCCAACGCCCAGACATCTAAGATTAAGAAGGGAAACAGATTAGTGACATCCTCAACAAACGAAAATTCGAAATAAACAGAAATTAAATAAACGAAAAGAAAATAACCCAACAGCGAACCAATAAAAGAAACTCACGATTTTAAGCCTTATCCTTATCATTACTCAATTCTTAACTATCTTTTGAAGTGGATAAGCTTCCCAAATAACTCTAACTTAAATTTCGAATAGGATCGGCAAAATAGATCGAACCAAATACCCCATTTGCTTTTGCCCTGGAAATCTGACTTTGAAAGCCGAGATAAGAGGAAAATTTCGTTTGAGGCTCAAAACCAGAAGAGATGCTACAGAATAGAAAAGATCAGCATTCTATGTTTTCACAATTAAGGAGTGCATAATCAAAATAACTTTTTAAGGAGAAAAGACTTCCTTAATCCTATCAATTACTAACCTTTGCTCTGATACCACTTGTCGTGGGGGCTCCTGTCTTGGTACAGTGATACTCCATTACTGTTGCGCGGCCTGGTTAATCACGCAACCAGTAACGTAACGATCACGGCATCACGACAAACTCAGATTGAAACCACTTGGTCAGCACGATACTCGAGTAATGAGGTCACATGCCAGCCAAATGGATCCAATTTGAGCTTCCCGCAACCATGTGATAACCACTAGTCCCTGGATCAGTAGGCTAGTGTCACATGTTGAGAAGGTAGAGTCTCATCCAAGCGAACGCAATATAAGGGCAGAGGTAATAAATTACAGCGATAGATAATAATATTACAACTTGTTTCCGTTTACAAAATGCCGATTGGCTTAAAGTAAACTGAAGAGAAAAACATCAGAGAAACAAAAGTAAAGCGGCCACGGTACGCCTCCATTCCCACAGGCAACCAGCGAGCAACTAACTCCGCTAGCCGTCAAACGCACCACCCGCGTCTGGGTCACTGAACTCCTGGTCACCTTCTTCCTCACCTGCATCTTCTGCTTCTCGCGCAAATTTTCAGAGCAAACGGTGAGTACACGTATGTACTCGCAAGACTTTATTGTTTGCAAGTATAATAATAATGCAGGCTAGTCAATGAAGATGGTTGCTATTCTAGTTCAGTTTTGCATGAAGCTGAAGTTATTTGTAATAGACTAATAGATTGGAATCTTGCACGCTTATAAAGCATTTAGTAAATGAGAGTAAGGCAATACATAATGTAATTGTACATTTCATTCAACTCCCAAATTCCTCCAACATAACCAACACCACCATCACATGGCATCAGGAATCATTTCCTTCAACATAACCATCATATCATCACATGGCATCAGGGATCACCACCAGCTTGATCAAATCACCAAACCAACCGATCTCTGAGTTCAACGACTCAACTTTTGCATGATACAGCCCAACATTTAAAATATCTACCGGTTTCAAATCCTTTTCAGAAATCAAAATCAAAATACTATACTTGACAGCAAATACCCAAGATGCTCGTGACCGTGAGCACGGCTAATCGATTAGTTTGATTAATCTCTGCAGAGAATGCACACTTTACCCACACGACACGCTCTAGCAATCATGTCATCCATGTCACGCGATACATACCGTATCCGTTTTGCTAGATAGTGACGAAACACTTCCAGTTGTCGGCATCTAGTCTTGCGTCAGCCCCGGCGATGTGCGCTCTTTGCTTTGGCTGGGGGCTCCACACACCCACACAGAGTACCCCCGGGCCAGGCGAGAGTACCCCCCAATTAAGGTGTTTGGGTACCTTAAACTCCAAACCTGATTTACCCACCCGGATCCAACGATGGCTAACAGCCCATCGTGCCTTTTACCCTCAGCGAAGCATCCACCGTTGTTTCACGAAAGTCTCCAACACCTGCGCGTGGTGAGGGAGTATTCTAAGCAACACCAGCACGTCGGTATTGCCCAACTACTTCGACCTACCACGGCGCAAGATCAAATTCCAACTCCTGTACTGGGTTTAGGCTATCCCATACTAGCACATGTGGTTGTACGAAAGGACTTGGTTAAAAACGTCAAGTTCAGTCCTTAGGATTGCATAGACGAGACCTCCCATCATCCGTCCGGCATAAATCACCGTACACCTTTTCCTTTTTCATCTTTCACCAACATAGCCTTTGTTTTTCCGAAATCACCATTTCCGAAATCCTAATAATGTATCGAAAATCTTTGATTGACTGAGTCCACCGATCATTATTCAATCAGTCTAAAGCTGGGCTAAGTGTATGCAACTATTAGACTTATAATCCCTGACGACACTTATTATAGCGTCTACCCTTAAACTAGGGTTACTCAAGGATTTTAGGGTAACAACGATATTAAGATAAGCCATCCAACCATTAGAGTATCTATCTATTTCCCACCATTTAAATACTTGTAATAATCATATGCATGCGTAATCATTTTGCATAACATCAAATACTTTAGCAATTATAGGAGCAATATGTTCAAAGGGGGTGCTTGCCTGCTTGCTCTGGGTTTTGCGTGTCCTCTTGGTCGAAGTCCGGATCCTCGCCTACTGCTCCCGAGGCGTCAACGTCTAAACGAAAGCACGACAAAAGAAATAACGAGGAAACGATTAAGATCCAACGAGAACAAGGCAAAAAGCTCAAAGAAGCGGACAACAACCAATAAGCGAACGCGAGAGGGAAAACTCAAACGAAAACCAAAACTTGAATTGGAGACCGGCAGTACCGGCGTACAAACCCCGGTAGTGCCGCCCTACTGCCCGGCAGTACCGGCCCCAAGGGTCGGTAGTACCGGAGGCAACGAAACCTAAAAGAGGACCTCTCTGGAAAATAACTACCGACGTTGCGGGAGCGGTAGTGCCGGCCTAAGCCCAGCAGTACCGGCCGCAAGAGTCGGTAGTGCCGGCTTTGGCGGCGATCTGACTTACCACGTCGGTAGTGCCGGCCACAGGTCGACTGAATTTTCCAGAAAAAGGATTTTCGCACAAACGACTTCGAAATTTCGCGACGATTGCATGGATGGGTTCTCGGAGATGACAAGGACCCATTTACGCAAACCACCCGAGGTTCCGACCTCGTTTGGCCTAATTCTAATCCGAGAAACTCTAAAGTCCTAATTCATGCTAAATTCCGACTTTCTCCCCGAATCGAATTCAAACTCGATTCCTTTCGCGAAACTCGGACTTTAACGACGTCGAATACATTCTAGCGTCCTTTTCCTTGCTTTTGGGAACTAGGGTTCCAAGGTTTACTTCCAAAAGCTACGAAAATGACATTTAACCAAATATATCCGATAAAAACGTATTTAGGGTTTCTGATCTCAGTTTTCGCACTAACGAGAACTCTAGCACCTAACCTAGGTCTAGATACTCGGCTAACTAAAAGTTGAGCTCTACAACTAGGTTTTCTAGGGTTTTGGCTAAAAGAAAAGTTGATAGAAATGGAGAAAAGTACAAGATCAAGCTCAAGTCATCACAGATCTGACTGAAACTTGCTCCACTCACCACAGTGCTCGTCTAGGGTTTGGGAAGCGACGTCCTCCTCCTTGACCAGCTGCTCCACGAGCTCCAGAACACCGGAGGGAGAGATTTAGCTGGAGGGAAAGCTCGAGAGAGAGGGAGAGAGCTCCATGGGAGAGAGAGCTAGAGAGGGAGAGCTAGAGGATGAGGGTGAGAGTGAGAGGGAGTGAAGTGAGGGAGAGGGAGTTGGCTGGGGGAGGTGAACCCTCTAGAACACGATGAGGTGGCCAGGGCAGCCGGTCAACAACGGGCGCCCTGCCCCCCTGCCCGCACCCCTCGTGGCAGATCTGCCAGACCGGGGCCGTGATCTTGCCGAGTAAAAATCCCAAAAGACCCGAAAAAAGCTCCGAAACTCAAAAACCCTTCCCGGAAACCTTTAGGATAGACTCTAGGATAGCTAAAGAAGGTTTGGAAACTACGGTTGCTCGGAAGTCCTAACCGCAACACAAAATAAAATTTTGGAGCAAAAACTAAAACGAAACAGATCAATCAAACAAATCCAAGCACAATTAACTCCAAATTGAATTCCAAATAACTCTCAAAGGATAATTAACATTTAAAAAGGCAAGTACAAACTCAGGATGTTACAGACCCGAGGCGACGTGGCGGCCTCTGATTGGTCCATGTGTCATGCTGACGCAATAAATCATTTTCCGAAAAAGAAATTATTTATTTAATTCGGTTTATTGATTTCAAATTTAGATTCAAACTTCAAACGCTTATAACTTTTGCAATTTAACTCCGATTTGAGTGATTCAAATTTCTAAATTTGTATGAAATTGAGATCTACCTAATGGTAAATTTTATTTAATTTTTAGACCAAAGTTTTTCTCTGTAATATTATTTGATTGATTATTTAAATTTCAAACGCTTTTAACTTTTGCTTTTTAACTCCGATTTCACCGATTCAAATTCCTAAAAATTCATAAAATTATGCTTTCTCTGTTTATGGACTTCATTTGGATGTTTGGACACTTTTTGTCTACTGTTTTATTCATTTATTGCTATTTGCACGCGTTACGAGTAGACGTTGAAGTGCCCGAAGGCTTCGAAGGTGAAGTGTTGACCCAGAGCCACTTTCAGACCAAGATCAAGTGCTTTTTGAAGGCAAGTTGTGCTTTGACCATGTTGATCCCGTTTTGAAATTAATTTGATTTAAATTATTGCATGCTAGTTCAACTGTAAAATGTTTTAATTGATTTTGGGGGATTAGTTAATTACCTAATTGCTGTATGCCACCTTGATATAGATAATTGAATGCCACGAACCCCTTGTCACCCTAGTTGAGGATTAAATAGTTGGACATTATTAAATTGCCAACATGGGAATTTAGATCGTTGTAGTATATTGCTTAGACCTGCTACGTGCTCATGACATGATTTTGGACAATCAAATGTTAATATTGACTTAATGATATATTGAACCTGTTTTGGAAAGGTATCATGGGTTGTGATGTTGATGGCACGTGGTGCATGGTAATCAACTGGGGGTTTGATAAATAGATTTGGACCGGGGCATGTGGCAAGAAATGATCGAGTGGGCCAGTTGTGGCATTGGGAGTGATGGTTTGGTTCTTCGGGTAGTCTTGCCCTGATCAACCTAAGGACTTAACCTTGCAAGCCTTTGAACTGAGTTAATCGTGCAACCACATGTCCGTAATGGGACGGACCTAGTTGAGTAAGTTACTAATAACTTGCATGTGATACCTCGGGTGTCAACTACACCTTTTGTGTAGCTTGAAAGGGGAGCGTACCAGTGCGATGGCATGGTACCCGTCCAATGGTATGTCGGTCCCATACTTCGCCTTTGTTAAGGGAAGGGATGGTGTATGGTACCCGTCCAATGGTATGTCGGTCCCATACTTCGCCTTTGTTAAGGGAAGGGATGGTGTATGGCAAAAATCGGAAAGGTTCACTTGCGTAGTTAGCCGTTTCCGAAAGGCTTTGTTACGATCACTCGCCTTTGTGGTGTTTGGCTGTATCTTGTGGGTAAAGTGCATAACCTCTGCAGAGTGTAAAATCTATTCGAATAGCCGTGTCCACGGTATTGGACATTGCTCGGGGATTACAGTCAAGGGTTAGACTTTCGTGAAAACAACTTGGACTTGGAAGGTTTGGTTTGGTTAATAAATGATGTTGATGGAAATGTGGACTAGGAATGGGGAAGATGTTTATTTAACTCCTGGAAAAGTTATTGATATTATACTTGTTTTTATTGCTTTCGAATCTACTTATGATACTTGTCAAATGTTGTTTACTGCAATTATACCTGGAACTATTCCTTTGTATTAAGCCATGCATGTAGTATATTAGCTTGCATTCTGTGCATGACTTGCTGAGTACCAAGTACTCACCCTTGCCACAAAACAACACCAGTTGAAGAAGAGGCGACGCCGGCTTTGGAGGAGGAGTTTCAAGAAGAGCCATCTAACTAGGGATTGAGTCCAGTCAGTTGCCTGTGGCATATTGGTTAGCGCCACGCGTTTTCTTTATATATTCCGCTGCAGATTTTATTTGAATAAGTCTTAGCCCTGCGAGGCGTATTTTTGTAACTTGACTATAAGGTCGAGTAACCAGTTTGGTTATCATAATTAAAGTACTTTATTATTATCGATGTGTATGATTGTGATATTTACCAATGTTGAGACTGTGTACACTAGCGTGATCCTGGACTAATGCTGAATACACAGAGGGTCCGGATTTGCAAATTCGGATCCCGACAATAATACAGCAATATGACATAAACATATGATCTGAACTCAAAATGAAGTTTGCTACCATTGTTTGGATTATTAGTAATTACTAACGGCCCTTAACTCAGAATAACACTATTGATCTGCTTGCAAATGAGGGCCCAACAACATAAGAAAATTGTTGAAAGGATATATCATGAGGTGACAAATGAGGGCCCAACAACATAAGAAAATTGTAGAAAGGATATATTAGTATCTTCAAACCAACATTATGCCATACCCAAATAACTATGCCAGCATGAAATAAGCGAAACTCGCCACGTAAATTTTTGTAGTTTGTATGTTTCCACTTATTTGCAGCAGTAAGACGTAAACATGTACGTCTAATGGCAACATAGATTCAGGCGTCCAATATGGCAAGCGGATAAAAAAAAACAAACAAAAAAATGACCAGGAAGCTATCGAATGTTCAGGGCTCATGAGTAAAGTTGCAACCATTTGCCTCAGATAAAGATAAAATTAGTTTTGTTTACGTTATCATTGAAACAGGAGAAGATCAAATGACAGGCATGAGAATTTGCAATGCAAGCATGGCATGATGTTTGTGAGTGAACAACTGAGTAACACTGATTTGTATCTCAGCACCGGTTGCTCAGCTAATAGAAACAGAGAACACTAAAGGCACAGATTCAACTAATATAAGTATCAGCTTTCGTTACACCACATAACCATCATTACTCCAAACACTCTTACTAAGTTTGTATCAGATGACAAATGGCTGCCAATAGAGCTTGTACTGCATAAGTTAAAACACCTTGATTTAGCATCAGGGGATTGAGCCGCATCAAGTTTACCATCCATGACATTATCCCTCCTATCTGAGTATGCTGTTTCACAAGCATTATTATCTTCATCAATTGCAAAATCTTCACTATCTCGTTCTTCAAATGTTGAAGCTTCCTGTTCATCCAAGGACAGCGAGTCCTTTGATACTTCTTCGTTCATTAATGACTCTTCCTTATCACAAGCCCCATTTTGATCTTGTGAATCCTCCTGAGCAGAAGAAGCTTGGATCTCAAGGTCTTTGTTTTGATCATTTCATTTCCCCTCATTATGCATTCCAATTTGTTTCTCAGAAAAGAAAGCAGAAAGCTTCATCTGCTTTCGGCTTGAAGAACTATGCTGACTTATTTGATATGGAACGGCTTGGTGAAAAATAAGGCAACAACAAAATAATTTCGTCATGAGAACAAATGAAGTAATATGAGTGGATACAAACTACAGGCAAATAGAAGCACCAACAAAAAGAATAAATGGATGAAAAAAATCTAGAAAGAAAAAATAAGCAAAGAAGTGCTTGCATAAATTATTGACATTGTGTTTAGTTAAATAATTCCACTAATTATGCTTGCAACTGCCACATAAGTTGGCCATTTTTGCTACATGTCCATAAACTTAAATTTTGAAGAAAAGGATTTTGTTAATTGCATCATAGCTGAGGGCACATGTCCACCAAAGGAACCAAGAAACATTGTGCATTATCATGATTTAACATAGAAGTTTCCAAGCAGATAAACACAATAAAAAATAATTCTGGTGGATGGACAACAGTGCAGGGCTATCCATCTTAAGATAAAAAAAACAAACCATTAAGAATGATCTGTTCATTGGAACAAAGGTATACTGCAAATTACCAAAGAACTCTATATTGCATCCCAAGCAACAATTGGATTCAATGTGGACTGATGCGACAAACAACCCAATCAAACATATTATTAACAAATTTATCACACCTTGATTTAGCATCAGGGGATTGAGCCGCATCAAGTTTACCATCCATGACATTATCCCTCCTATCTGAATATGCTGTTTCACAAGCATTATTATCTAGCAACATTGTTCTATCTAAATTGACAATATTTAAATTTCAAGCAAAAGCTGCAATAAGGAAGCAGATCATTCAGCACTACACAGATTACAAAAGGAAAGGAGAGAAGAAAATACAGCTGAGAAGCCGATTCTCCGCAAGGGATTCCACCACCCATGTCGGCTTCATGACAGGAAGCCCCTTACTGAATGCCCTGGATTAAGCAACAACAGTATCACGGCCCAAAAGAAAAACATATTATTATCCTAGCTCAAAAACTGAATTTCCCTTCCCTTGCCCTTCATTTGTATACCTCATATTCCGCATTTTGCTATCGGGAAGGTGGGTGAAGATGATGTGCGTCACCGTATGCCTCGAGAAGTAGTTGACAAAGCGACCTCCATTGTTCACCATAATCTCCTTCAGCTCCTACCAGTCCCAAAACAATGAGGAAAAAAATATAAATTGAAATAAACATCACGGGTACAGCTACAAAAAATCCGTTGTGATCACACAATTATAATATGAGCTGGCCGTAGGCGGCGGGCACCTGGCTAGAGGGGATGGTGAATCCGTCGACGAAGATGGAGACGCCGGTGAAGACCCCTCCGGGGTCCGCAGCGGAGGTGGACACGTCTGCGTCGAACTGCGCGGCGAGCTTGCTATTCTTCGCGGCCATGTAGCTTCCGAAGTCGGCGAACGGGGAGGAGGAGAAGGCGCGGCGAGGGCTTTTGCCGGGGGGTGGTTCGGGGTTGGAAGGCGACGCGGGGCCGTCGGCCCTCGGCCGCCGGCGCCGGCGGCGTTGGGCGGCGACCGGAGGAGGATGAGCTCATGGCGTGAGGCAGCGGCTAGGCGGGGAACTCGGGAGTGCGCGCGCGACTCGAATGCTCGAGTGGGCGACCGTCGTGTAGCCGAGAGCGAAGCGATGGGGAATGGGAAATTCGGTTTCGTGTGCAGGGAGGTTGGGGCCTAGTGCTGCAGGGAGAGGCCGGGGCGGCGCCGGCCGCAGGAGGGCCGCCCGGAGGAGGAGGTGGCAGCGCCGGCGTTGGGGAGGCAGCGCTGTGTAGGTCGGCCGACTGCTCCAGGAGGTGGCGCACGGGATCAGGGGAGGAGGCGCACGGGAGTAGGGGGAGGCGGCGGCGATTGGGGCGCAGAGGGATGGGGCGCGGGTGTTTAGGCGCGACTGAGGGATGATAGGATTGATGATGAGATGAACGGGGTGATTTGGTCCATCAGATTTGATAAAGTGATGTTCTAAAACATCTTAGCGTTTGATTATGAGAAAATAGAATTTCTGGGTGCACGTTTTGGGGTGAACAAAGGAAAATTATCCTCTGTGGGGCAGAAAAGGGTGTGCATATAGAAAAGAATTAACTGCTGAATTATAAAGAGATAAAGAAAAGATTCGACAGCATCTTTAAATCTTCATTCGACAGCATCACTGAAAGTTGAGTGTGCTCTGAATGCATGTGATCTGAGCGTTCTCAAGCATATGGACCCAAACGTTCCAAAGCACAAACTAGAGCGTTTTCGAGTGTGGCCTCAAAACGTTATTATACACGTGCTTCTAAGTTTATTATTATTTATTATTCTTGTTTATATTATTATGCTATTCTTGTTATCTTGTTTAGTATTGGTGATAATTGTTTAAGGAATGTTTTGCTGAAATTGTTGACAAAATTATGTTAAGACAGTGAAAATGTATGACGTGGTAACATTCTGCGCACTTGAAGTGTTGAGGTGTTACAATGTAGATGCACGATTAAGATTAAAATTTCATGGAAGCACACCAACACGGTCAATATGAAAATTCATGGCCACGAAGTGATATGTACTTCTTAACCCAGATGGCTATATCTTCAGCGCAGGCCTGAGACTGTGGTGTTTTCATCAAGACATCTAGCGTGGCAAACTCATGGACCGCATCCTTGTACTCAAGAACAGGGGCGTCCACGTTTACCTTGCGAAGCTCCTCTGAATAAGCAATTGCACGATCCTTCATCCAGTCTAGCTCCGCAACAACTGTCAAGGTTGGAGGCATAAGCTTCAAAGGGGGCTCCCTTCCAGGTACGAGGGGGTTCGCAGCGGGATGATCGAAACTGAATTCATTCTCAGGCAAGAAGAGTTTCCAGGCCAGTAAACACATTGACTTGTCATAGAAGTAGGAGTTCGCCAGCTTCAGCTCTGATTGGGTGGGACTGCTTCCCATGAAGAATGGATACATCAAAACCTGAGCGACAACCTTCACAGGATCTAGGAGTTTCGCAGCCTCAACAGCTTTTCGGGCCACATAGTCAGCAATGTTAGCTCCACAACTAACGCCAAGGAGAACACACCTGCTACCAACAAAGAGGAAGGAAATTCATGTCAGCTACTGGCATCAGCTGCTTTGTTTGTCCTGAAGACAAAATATAACACACAGACACTTGCAAGTCCCATCTGCATCTGTTAATTTTCAAACAAACTACAACTAGGATATATAAGAAATGGAGTGACCAGTAAGTCGATCCACAAGAAAAGGCACGTGCGATGCATAAATCAATATAATTGGCTCCATAGCAAACATTCTGTCATTTAACACGCAAGACAACTACAGTACAAAAGAAATTTGGATATAACTGTATAATGGTAACCAGAGACTGGGTATATTGATGAAATTAATTAGTTAACAAAATAGATGCAGGGAATGGTTTGTTCAAGCTTTTTTTTGGGTGAATTGATTAGATCAATGAAGTTACAATGGCACCGAAGTAACTCGCATTGAACATGCATTCACATCCTATTGACTGCCCAAAAAAGGTAAAAATGAAATTTAACCATCAGAGAATATGGGTCATGGATAATCAATAATGTAAAAAAAAATATTGCTGTTCCTGTCAGCCTTTGATTATGAACAATAAAAGCAATGAGCTAAGTCATGACCACACTATAAAATTTTACAGAGAAATACAAATTATAAAACAATGCACTTCATCATAATTGCGAACAGATGAGGGCTGCCAATCACTATGCTTTGTATAACTAGTTTGATTACTTTGCAGGAAAGAGTACTACTTATTCAAAATTAGTCTAATGACAATTGAACTAAATATAACATAAGCTAATGGAGTGGCAAGTGGGTTTGAAAAGGCCACTATATTAAGCCAACTGTGATCTCTATTGAGTTCCATGCACCAACCAATTCACCAAAAAACATAAGCTATTGAGAAAAGGTGGGCAATATACTCCCTTTCAAGTATAAGCTCCATTAGGCCAATGATGTGGAGTGAAATGGGCCCACAGTTATTTTTTCCCTTAAAATTGTGCCAGCCTAAACTCGAACTCGACCTTTGGCTTTGATACCATATTGAGTTATACACCAACAAATTCACCCAAATGCTTTAGTCGTTGAGGAAAGGTGGGCAATAAACTCAAACTTCCACAATCTCAATAACACAACTTGCTAAATTAACTTTGAATTGAAATTTCAAAATGAGATAAGAAAGCTTGTGTTCCGAAAAGCATAGAGTACTGCCAACCCTAGAAAAACTGATGATACATGGGAGTTACTCTTATTTAATTTAACCAACTAGACACTGACCCACTGACTACGTTAAATTAAGCTAAGTAATCACATTTTACAAGCTTTTACAAAGTTAATGGTTCAAGTTTCGAAATGATATAAAAATGTCACTGAAATAATTCTGTCCATTAATTTATCATCAAACCGAATAAACAAAAGAGTTCAGCAAACTTAACTATGCTAATTCACTGCAGTAAGGTGGCAAAATGCCAATTTAAATATTTTCATACAGAAATGTATAAGTGGAAAATTATATATTGCCGCTGGCATTTATATAAACCTTATTAAAGCTTTCACTTAAAAATAATCTGAAAACAACAGCTACAAAAAGAAATGTTAGCATATGCATTTTAGCTAACCTTGTACTTCATTTCAAAAAAAAAAATTCTTAACGAAAAGTACATCATATAACTGCACTAAGAATAAGAAGATATGCAAACCATGCTAAACTAATGATGGCACAGAGAATGGCACACCAGAAGCTTTTGCTGAACTAACAAATAAAGAGTGTTGCTACACATATAAACATATTGTAAGACAAAGAAATCTCGTAATATTCACCAAAGTTGGGTCCTTACTGTTAGACAGTATCTCTTTATATCCTTGTATAGATATTGCCTAATATGGACTTTCCCTTTATACCCTCATGTACATGTATATATACTGACCCATTGGCCCCATATTAAATACAAGTGCTATTCATAACATGGTATGAGAGCCAAGTTTAGGGTTAGGGTTTTCTTACGGGCGTTGCACTTGCTCTCCACCTTTCCTCTCCTATGGCCTTTTCCTCCAGCGCATCTTCTTGCCATCGACTCGGCGACCTCCAGCCCGGGCCGACGCGCTTTTCCTCCGGCGCCTCTTCTCTGCTGCCAGCAACCGCCTCGGCGAACTACCAGTGCCGCCCGGGCCGACGCGCTTTTCCTCTGGCGCCTCTTCTCTACTGCCGGCAACCGCCTCGGCGAACTACCAGCGCCGCCTGGGCTGGTCGCTGTGCCACCCGCGTCGTCCGGATCTGCATCGCCGCCACGCTCCTCCGCCGGCGCGACTCTGGTCAAACGCTTCGGCTTTCGTGCGCTCAGCTAGCCCTCGATCGCAGTGCCTTCGGCCAATGCCCCTCTGCTTGGCCACCGGCCGGACTGTCTTGCCGGCGCTCGGCCGACCACTGCCTCAAAGCGCCAGCCGACAACACGGCGCCTCCGTCACCCTCGGCCGGCGACCACGGCCGCCCGGCTCGTGAGTCTCCTTGCAACAGGAGTCCTCTCAATCAGCTCAATCAGACTAAAGTCTGTGACCGATTTGCTCGCCATCTACGCCGACTGCCTTGGCTACCGCGCGACCTGCGCCATTCACGCCGCCTCCGCCGTCCACACTGCCGATCCGCTCGCCATCTACACCGACTGAGCTGGCCGCCCTCTACGCCGCCGATCTGTTTGTCGTCCACGCTCGCCCACTCCGCCGGCCGCTTGCCTCGGGTGAGGCTTTTGTTGGGTCCGGTCAGGACTCAGGTCGGCTTGAGTTGTTCGGTTGGTCTAGCTTAGTTCTCTTTAGGGTTAGGTTCGATCATAGTAGTAAAAAAAATGTCATCATCTTTAGGCTTTTCTTCGGGGACTGTTTTGTTGTTCAAACCTTCAGCTTGGCTAGCACGAGACTGAATCCGATGCTGGTTTGGCCGTTGCAACACACGGTACTGGTACTAGGTTCAGTTAGGACTTAGTCATTTCAGCTAGCGAGTCTTCAGCTTAGTCTGTTAGGTGGACGCGTTCTGTGCGAGCCACTCCGTCGTTGTAGGATCGAGATGAGCAATCTCCGGACGTGGGATGGCACGTCCAGGTAGTGGAGTAGCTCCACGATCAGGCCCGATAATAAAAGGATCAAGAGAAATCAAAAGAAAACTGCGCCAGAACAAAACACCTGTGCTCTCTCTCTGAAGTTCATCGTTTTGTTCATACACATACGCGTGAGATTGAGAGAGATAGCAACAACATTTGGTATCAGAGCAAGTGTTCAGATCATGGTCGGCACACCTCCACCCAACCCATCGCAGGCGGTCGCACCCTCCAGAACGCCTGAAAGATCGGCAACCCAGCGTCGCGTGCGCTCCCCGAGCCGCGGACGGAGCAGGGTGAGGAGGGGCGGCGGCGGTGAGATCATGGTCAGGGAGATCGTCCTAGAAGCGGCGGAGGTGGCGGCGACCACGTTCCTACTCTCACCAAGACCAATTACCAGGAGTGGCGAATCTCGATGCGGATCGCGCTCCAAGCGCGCAGGTCTCTGGAGAGGTCGACACGGCGACGCGCGACGAACGCCGAGGAGCGGCAGGCCCTCGGCGCGATCTTGCGATTCATCCCGCCAGAGATAGTGCCCGCTCGCCGCCAAGGACGATGCCAAGGCCGCTCGGGACACGCCGACGGCCATGCGCGTCGGCCGACAACAGGTCCGGAAGCGCGCGTAAAGCAGCGCAAGGACTTCGATGCGATGACGTTGAGCGGCGCGAGGCTGCCGAGGACTTCGCTCTTCGCTTCTCGAGTCTTCGCCGAGCCGCAATCGCCGGGCGACAAAGACAACCGAGCTCGACGCCGCCCGTAAGATGTTACGCGTCGCCGCCGCCCCAGACGCACAGATGGCGTGAGCGATCGAGACGCCGCCGATCTCAAGCGACATGTCCATCGAGGAGCCGAAGCGCGGGCGGTCTCGCCTCGGATGGCGCGTCGACCCAGAGCCTGAGCCGGCGGAAGTCTGCTACTCACGGAGGAAGAGAGGGCACCTCGGCGACATCGGCGTCCACATGGCTCATCGTCATCCAATGGCGGTGACAAGAACGGCAAGGCCAAGTACAAGGCGCCGCGCAGACGGCACCGCAACGGCGATCGCGAGCCGGAATTGCCAGATCTTGTGGCAAGGCGGACATCGCGTAAGAGTGCCGCAAAGCACAACGCGACCGTGAGAAGCGAGGCGAGGCCGCAACCGCACAAAGCGGAGGAGGCGGATGAAGCTGCGGTCGCGGATGGCGCAGAATGCGCACTGCGTCCGATCACCGGCGACGCCGCCACGCATGAGGTCAATCTTCACGAGAGAAGGTCATCCGTCGGGGCCAGCGAGCATGTGGTATCTCGACACCGAGCGGCGGCCACATGATCGGCTCGCGACGCATTCGCCTCGCTCGACGAGGCGGTCGCGGCACGCGTGCGTTCGATGACGGCCGGTCGTGGGGATCGGAGGAAAACGCGATCGTGTTCGAGTGCGTCACGGGCGACCAGCGCGCACTCACGGACGTGTACTTCATCCCAAATCTGCGCAGCAGCGTCGTCTCGCTCGGGCAGCTCGACGAAAAGGGGTGCAAGATAACAATCGAGGACGGCATCATGTGCATCCTCGATAAGCCGCGCAAGGTGCTCGCTCGCGTACAAAGGACCCCCAACAGGCTGTACACGGTGCGCCTGGACATCGTCGCGCCGGTGAGCCTACTCGCGCAGAAGGACGACAATGCGTGGCTGTGGCATGGCCGCTACGGCCACCTACACTTCCGCGCACTCACCACGCCGCCGATGAGCCGGGTACGTGGTCGCCCGCCATCTCGCACGCCGAGGAGTTCTGCGTGATGGTCGTGGCGATTCAGCAAAGACCGCACACCGCTCTCGCGAGCGACGGGCGTTATGCCGCAGCGCACCGAGCCGGGTTCACACGGACTGCGGCGGGCCAATCACACCCGAGACCAGTGGCGGCAAGAAATACTTCCTGTTGGTTGTTGATGATCACTCGAGATACATGTGGCTTGAGTTGATCAGGAGCAAGGATGAGGCACTGCGATTCTTCAAGAAGGTGAAGGCACTTGCAGAGAATGAACAAGAGTGCAAGCTGCGGGCGTTCAGATCCGATCGCGGCGGTGAATTCAACTCGCACGATTCTCACTGTGAAGAGAGGCCGTCGAGCACTACACCATCGCTTCTACACACCTCAGCAAAACGGGGTGGTCGAACGCCGGAATCAGATGGTCGTGGAGATGGCTCGTTGCTTGCTCAAGGCCATGGCGGTGCCGGGGCCGTTCTGGGGAGAAGCTGTCAAGACAGCGGTTTACCTGCTGAACCGAGCGCCGTCACGAAGTCTCAACGGCATCACGCCATACGAGGCTTGGCACGGCCGGAAGCCCAATGTCCAACACCTGCGCACCTTCTACCGCAGACCGCGCGCGTGAAGAAGCTGGGACCGGGGTTGCACAAGCTCGCCGACCGCTCCACGTCGGGCATCTTCGTTGGGTACGAGGAGGGGGCCAAGGCCTACCGCGTCTACGACCCCGTCGGTGAGCGAATCTACGTGACCCGAGACGTCGCGTTCGAGGAGCGCCGAGCGTGGAGCTGGGACGCAGGGAAGGATTCTGACAAGCTCTCCGCACCGTCGACCTTCACCATCGAGTACACCGTCGAACATGAGGTGCAGGTGCGGGCACAAAGCCCTGTCGCAACAGGCACCGCAAGTGCAGGTGCAGGTTCAGGTTCAGAAACTGAACTTGACACTGGCACACCAGCGCACGGGACAACGACGCCATCGACGCCGAGCGTGGAGTTTGCCACTCCACCTAGCCACGACAGCAACCTCGACACCGACTCCGGCGGACCTCACCGCTACCGGCGTATAACGAACCTGTACGACACCACGCTGCCTGTGGAGGAGGAGACGCTCGGCCTGACCACGGCCGAGGAACCAGCAAGCCTCAAAGCCGCGCTTACCGATCCAACTTGGCGTAGCGCGATGGAGGCTGAACTGAAGTCCATAGAAGACAATGCCACGTGGTCGCCGGCGTTGTTGCCCAAGGGACACCGCGCCATTGGCATGAAGTGGGTGTTAAAGGTAAAAAGAGATCCAGCCGGCGCCGTCGTGAAGCATAAGGCGAGGCTGGTGGCGAAGGGATACTCACAGCGCCAGGGCGTGGATTTTGATGAAGTCTTCGCTCCGGTGGCGCGGATGGAGACGGTGCGACTGCTGCTCGCGCTCGCCGCGCACGGCAAGTGGGAAGTGCACCATATGGACGTCAAATCGGCGTTTCTGAATGGCGTCCTCACCGAGGTGTACGTGAAGCAGCCTCCCGGTTTCGCCATCGACAAGGACGCCATCAAGGTCCTCAAGCTGAACAAAGCTCTGTACGGCCTCCGTCAAGCTCCACGCGCATGGAACGCGAAACTCGACGCAACCCTTGTGTCGCTCGGGTTCACGCGCTGCTCACTCGAACACGGCGTCTACCGCCGTGGAAAAACTGATTCATTTCTGCTTGTCGGCGTCTATGTCGATGACCTTGTGATCACAGGTAGCAACACCGGCGAGATCATCGAGTTCAAGTCCCAGATGAAGCAGATGTTCGAGATGAGTGACCTCGGTCTCCTGAGTTACTACTTGGGGATCGAGGTTCAGCAGCGACAAGGGGAGATCACGCTGACGCAGCAAAGATACGCCGAAGATTCTCGAGCGCGGCAGACTCGACACTGCAACCCCTGCAAAGACACCCATGGAGCGGCGTCTTCACCGGAAGGTCGTCGACGGCGCCATCGTCGAGGCCACGAGTACGAGTTTGATCGGTAGCCTCCGCTTATCTGGTCAACACGCGACCCGACATCGCCATGCCGTGGGCGCCGTGCGTGCACATGGAGGCACCTGGCAAGGAGCACTGGGCGGCAGTCAAGCAAATCCTGCGCTACATCCGTGGTACACAAGACTTTGGCTGTCGCTATGTGCACGGGGGAGCGACGCAGCTCGTTGGTTTCAGTGACAGCGATCACGCCGGCGATATCAATGATCGCAAAAGCACCACGGGATTCGTGTTCTTCTTCAACAACCTGATCTCGTGGTGCTCACAGAAGCAAGGAGGGGTGGCGACTTCCTCCTCGCTGGCCGAGCACGTTGCGGCGGCTGCGTGCCAAGGAGTGTGGTCAACAGGCTCGTCGAGCTCGTCGGCAAGGAATGACCAAAGTTCAAGCTCTTCATCGACAACAAATCCGCCATTGCTTTATGCAAGAATCCAGTGCACCACAGCCGCAGCAAGCACATCGACACCAAGTTCCACTACACGCGTGAACAAGTCGAAGATGGAATTCTGGAGGTCGAACATGTGAGCACTGATGAACAACTCGCAGACATTCTCACTAAGGCCCTAGGCCGCAACAAGTTCGTCAATTTCGTCGGAAGATCGGCGTAGTGAAGATCAAGCGGCAGGTTTGAGGGGAGAAATGTTGTTCAAACCTTCACTTGGCTAGCACGAGATCGAATCCGATCTTTGGTTTGGCCGCTGCAACACACTGCATCGGGTACTAGGTTCGATTAGGACTTAGTCATTTCAAATAGCGAGTCTTCACTTAGTCTGTTAGGTGGACGCTGCGTCAGGCGAGCCACTCCGTCGTTGTAGGATCGAGATGAGCAATCTCCGGACGTGGGATGGCACGTCCAGGTAGTGGAGTAGCTCCACGATCAGGCCCGGTAATAAAAGGATCAAGAGAAATCAAAAGAAAACTGCGCCAGAACAAAACACCTGTGCTCTCTCTCTGAAGTTCATCGTTTTGTTCATACACATACGCGTGAGATTGAGAGAGATAGCAACAACATGTTTCTATTCCTCGCTGCCTGGTTATCTTCGATGGTCTCAATTATCGAAACTGGGTTCTTCATATGCGCCTTCACATGCGTGGTCAGTTCCTGTGGGAGTTTCTTACCGGCAAGCTATCATGTCCGCCTCGTCCTGCTCCCCCTGCCACGCCTGTTATTCCCAAGGAGGCTGATGATGCTGCTCGCCAGAAAGCCTCTGATGATTATCCTGATGCCGTGGAATCTTTTCAGAATTAGTTTACTGCTCACAAGACATGGATTGATGAAGATGCTCGTGCCTCTGCTATTTTGGTTGCTAGCATGGAGGTGCATCTTAATGGTGACATTGTTGCTTTGTCTTTAGCACAGTTGATGTGAGCGCATCTTTGCGATCGCTATGAGCCCGTTGGCTACTCTTTGTACCTTACTGTTGTGCGACAGTAGTAGTCGTTGCAGCAAGGTGATTCTACCGTGAATGAGTTCTATGCGCAGCTGTCTTCGGTGTGGTGTCAGCTTGATTCCTTGGGACCGGAGGTTTGCCGGACTTACCAGTGCTGTCAGCGTCAGCATTCTCATTTGGAGCTTCGCCGCATCTACGACTTCCTGACATGTCTTCGGGCTGAATTTGAGCAGATTCGTGCCCAGTTGCTTGCTCGTCATCCTTGTGTGACTCTATTGGAGGCCCTTGCAGCTATTCGTACTGAGACTCGTCTTCGTGGCGCGGGCCTGCTGGTGTCTCCCTCAGTTTTGGCGGCGTCTCGTTCTACTACTCCATCAGTGACGCCTACTCCCGTTCCGGCTACTGGGTGTGGAGGCCTTCACTGCACCTACTGCAATAAGAGCGAACATGTGGAGCAATTCTGCTACAGGAAGAAGGATCTTGCTCGTCGAGGTGGACGCACTTAAGGGCACTGGACTCTTGGACGCCTCTCCTCAGCAAACTTTTGTTGGTTCTGACACTACTCAGGAGATTCTTACGCTACTAAGTCGCATGGCTGCCACTACACCGACAGGTTCTGCTGGTTCTGCTATTCAGTCTTCTAGTGAGAAACCACCCTCCTCATCAGGTATCACACCATGGATTCTTGACTCTGGAGCATCTTTTCATATGGCATCTGATCCCTCGAGTCTACATTCCATTAGTCCTCTTGTTGCTGCTATCACTGTGCAGACCGCAGATGGTACTTCTCTTTCTGTTGCAGGACGAGGCACTCTTTTGCCCTCCTCTTTTCTTGTTTCTGCTGTTTCTTATGTTCCCAAACTGACATGTAGCTTATATCCGCTGGCAAGCTTACTGATCATGGTTGTCGGGTTATTCTTGATTCTGACTCTTATTGTGTTCAGAATCGCCGCACAGGGGCTTTAGTTGGGACTGGCCCTCGCCGCCATGACTCTCAGCGTCTTTGGGAGCTTGATTGGCTTCATCTTCCTTCCGCTGCCTCTGCTAGCCTCTGTTTCCTCCACTTCAGCATCTGTTGCATCTTCTACCAGGTCTTTTGCTCAGTGGTATCACCATTTGGGACATCTTTGTGGTTCGTGTCTATCTTCTTTAGTTCGTCGTGGTTTTTTAGGCTCTGTGTCTGGTGATGTCTCTTTACATTGTATCGGTTGTAAGCTTGGCAAACAGCTACAACTCCCCTATCCTTCTAGTGTCTATATCCCAGCGTCCTTTTGATCTTGTTCATTCTGATGTTTGGGGTCCGGCTCCTTTTGTTTCAAAAGGAAGTCATAGATATTATATTCTTTTTATAGATGATTTCTCTCGCCACACTTGGATATATTTTATGTCCTCTCGTAGTGAGGTTCTCTCCATCTATAAGACTTTTGCCACTATGATTCGCACTCAGTTTGATTCTCCCATTCGTGTTCTTCATGCTGACTCAGCAGGGGAATTCTTCGAGCTTCACAAGGCACTTTTTCCCAGTTTTCATGTCCTAGTGCTCATGCTCAGAATGGTGTGGCTGAGCGCAAGCATCGTCATCTTCTTGAGACAGCTCGTGCTCTTATGCTTGCTTCCACTGTTCCACCTAGCTTATGGGCTGAGGCTGTTTCTACTACCACCTACTTGACCAATATCCAGCCTTCTTCTCTTAAGGGTGGGATTCCAGTTGAGCGTCTTTGTGGCATGCCTCCTGATTATTCCGGACTTCGCCTTTTTGGGTGTGCGCTATGTTCTTCTTGCACCTCGTGAACGCACCAAGCTGACTGCTCAGTCTGTTAAGTGCGTCTTTCTGGGATACAGTGCTGAGCATAAGGGATATCGTTGTTGGGATCCTGTTGGACGACGGATGGGGATCTCACGGGATGTCACTTTTGATGAGTCTCGTCCCTTCTACCCTCGTTCTTCTTCCTCTCCTATATCTCTTGTTGAGCCACTATCTTTCCTGACTTTTCCTGATACTCCAGTTATCATTTTTCCTCTTTCACAATCGGCGTCTCCTTTATCGTCAGTTTCTTCACCATCAACCTCTCCTCCAAAGGTTTCTTCGGATATTGTTCCTTCCTATCCTCTATACTACACTCGTCGTCCGCGAGCTGAGTCTTCTGATGTGCCATCTTCTTCTTCTGATGAGCCATCTTCTTCAGTGTCTCCTTGTTATGCTCTTCACGATCGACAGTCTATTCGGCCTCCTGAGCGCCTTGGATTGGTTGGTGCAGCTCTGGCCGAGCCGACTTCTTACCGTGATGATATTATTCATCAGGAATGGCAGCATGCGATGGCGGAAGAGATTGCTGCCCTTGAGCGCATTGGCACGTAGGATCTTGTACCACTTACTCCACGTGTATGTACCATTACATGCAAGTGGGTCTATAAGATTAAGACTCGCTCTGATGGTTCTCTTGAGCGCTACAAGGCTCGTCTTATGGCGCGTGGTTTTCAACAGGAGCATGGTCGTGATTATGATAAGACTTTTGCACATGTGGCTCACATGACTACTGTTCGCACTCTGCTTGCTGTGGCCTTTGTTCGTGAGTGGTCCATCTCTCAGCATGATGTCAAGAATGTCTTTCTTAATGGTGAGCTGCATGATGAGGTCTATATGCAGCCATCACCGGGGTATTTAGTTCCTAAGGGCATGGTTTGTCGGCTCCGTCGCTCTCTTTATGGGCTTAAAAGCCCCTCGTGCTTGGTTTGAACGTTTTTCTTCTGTGATCACTGCAGCTAGTTTTTCTGCGAGTGCTCATGTTCCTGCACTCTTTGTTCACACTTCTTCCCGACGTCATACTCTTCTCCTATATGTTGATGACATGATCATTACTGGAGATGATTCTCAGTATATTGCCTTTGTAAAGGCTCATCTCAGTGAGCAGTTTCTTATGTCCGATCTAGGTCCTCTTCGCTATTTTCTTGGGATCAAGGTTTCTTCTTCATCTGAGGGTTTCTCTCTCCCAAGAAAAGTATACCCAGGATCTTCTTGATCGTGCTTCCCACTGATCAGCGTACAACTGAAACTCCCATGGAGCTCAATGTTCACCTTCAATCTACTGATGGTGAACCTCTTGAGGATCTTACTCGCTATCGCCATCTTGTTGGGAGTCTTGTTTACCTTGGTGTCACTCGTCCTGACATTTCGTATCCAGTCCATATATTGAGTCAATTTGTTTCTGCTCCCACTCAGCTCCACTATAGTCATCTTCGTATTCTACGATATCTTCGTGGAACTCTCTCGTCGTCTTTTCTTTCCACGCTCCAACTCTTTACAGCTCCAGGCATACTCTTATGCTACCTAAGCTAGTGATCACTCTGATCATCGGTCTTTCTCTGCTTACTGTGTTTTTCTTGGTGGTTCTCTCATTGCTTGGAAGACTAAGAAGCGGGCATGGTTTCGCTCGAGTGCGATCTTTGAGTTGCGAGCTATGGCTCTTTTGACAGCAGAGGCTACTTGGTTATGGTGGTTACTTGAGGATTTTGGTGTTTCTGTTTCTACATCGACTCCTCTTTTCTCTGACAGTACGGGTGCTATCAGCATTGCTTAAGATCTAGTGAAGCATGAACTCACCAAGCATATTGGTGTTGATGCTTCTTATATGCTGTCACAGGTACAGGATCAGATTGTGGCTCTTCAGTATGTGCCTTCAGAGCTCCAGTTGTCAGATTTCTTCACGAAGACACAAACTAGAGCTTATCATAATTTTTATCTCTCCAAACTCAGTGTTGTAGATCCACCATGAGTTTTGAGGGGGGGTGTTAGGCAGTATCCCTTTATATCCTTGTATAGATTGTTAAACTAGACTTGTATAGGGTGTTATTTGCTAGTTACTCTCTATTGTACATGTACACAGTTTTGGCCCATTGGCCCAGTTAGAATCTAAGCCACCATTCTAACATGGTATCAGAGCAGGTTGGCTGCAGCCCTAGCTAGGGTTTCAACCTAGCACTGTAGCCGCCGCCGCCACAGGCCATCCTCACCGGCGACGCTCCGCCGTCGCCGCAGATCCCTCCGGCGGCAACCTCCGCTCTCCCTTCTCTCCTCCTCTGCTCTCCGGCGGCAACCTCTGCTCTCCTCCCTCGAGCCGCCGCCTCTTCGAAAGCCGTTAGCTTCTCGAGCCGCGCTTCTCTCGAGCCGCTGGCCACCGCCCGACCTCGCCTGCTGCTTCCTCCAGCGCCGACTTCTCGGTGCGTTTCGCGCCATGGCGCATCAGACAACGACGAGGTCGCGGCAGCGACGTCGGTGGCCGGCGACTGACGTTTCTCGCTGGGGACGCAGCCGCACTGACCTGCAACTCGACTACAACAAAGGGCTCCTCGCCACAGCAACTGACCCTCCTCTCCAGGCTGCCTCCATCCTTCTAGCACCAAATGGCGAGCGCATCTCGTTCTTCTGGACCAATGCCTCTCCCGCCCGTCATGTTTGATGGAACCAACTTCCGGGAGTGGTCTACAATGCTTCGGGTCTCACTTGACAGCCAGCGTCTATGGGGTCACCTCACTGGAGCTCGTCCTCGCCCACCAGTTCCGGTCCGCCCAATTCAGCCTGTGGTCGGGCCAGATGGTGCTCCAGTCCCTGCAGATGTTCTAGCAACATATGAGCAGGACGCTGATCAGTATGTCGCCGATTTGCAGACTCTTGAGGGATGGCAGATGGATGAGGCTCGTGCTGTTGCTGTCATCTTAGGCAGCATGAAGGTTGAGCTTGCCATGGATCTGGCCGTTCTTCCTTCTTCTCAGCTGATGTGGGAGCGTGCGCAGGCTCAGTTTCAGCCGAGCAGCGATGCTCTCTACACCTCTACATTGGAGCTGGCGAGCTCTCTTCGTCAGTTGGATTCCACCGTCGATGCCTTCTACCAGCAGATTACCGACGTGTGGCGTCAGCTTGACTCCTTGGAGCCTCCCTTCAGTCCGACCTGCGACTGTTGTGGCCTTCATCGGGACCACAAGAGTGTTGTTCGCCTCTTTGAGTTCCTCCGCCGGCTTCGACCGGAGTTTGAGCAGCTCCGTGCTCAGCTGCTGGCCCGCTCGCCGCGACTGTCCCTGGTTGAGGCGCTCACCATGGTCCGTGCAGAGGAGACTCGTCGTGGCGTTCTCTCGTCTTCCTCGTCTGTCCTGATCACTTCCGTACCTCCTCCTGCGACAGCTCGTGGATCGCTTTCCTCTCCCAAAGACCGGCAGGAGGCTCCTTGGCTTGCCGTGGGCGAGCACCGCTGGTGCAGGGTTCATTGTAAATTCATCGCAAGAAGACAGGGCACACCATTGAGCAGTGCAGGAGGCGGCCTCAGAACCGCAAGGGTGGAGCTGGTGGAGCTGGTACCTCTCGCCCTTTGACGCCTCACAGCGACCATACAGATGACTCGGCGCCTTGAGCGCATGGAGCTGCCTGGGGCGACTCCTCCAGACCGTCTGTTGCCGCCTTCGTATATCTGATTGCCTTGGATTCTTGACTCGGGGGCTTCTTTTCATATGACACCTGATTCCACTCACCTTGGCCCACTGAGTTCTTCAGCCATCCCTGTCTGTCAAGACGGCTGATAGTACTTCCCTTTCAGTTGATGGTCGGGGCACTCTCCACACTTCTTTGTTTTCATGTTCCTTCTGTTTCACATGTTCCTCGCCTCGATCTGCAATTGATTTCTGCTGGCCAGCTTGCTGACCTTGATTGTCGTATCATTCTTGAGGCTGACTCTTGTTCTATTCAGGATCGTCTCACCGGGACCCTGGTTGGTACTGGCCGTCGGGTCCGTGACTCTCAGCGTCTTTGGGAGCTTGACTGGCTTCGCCTTTCCTCCGCTTCCGTCATGTCCACCTCCAGCAGCTAGTCGACTGCCGTCTATGATGTCACTGTCCTCGACACCCCTGCTTTCGCCAGTTTTGCTCAGTGGCATCATCGTTTAGGTCACATGTGTGGGTCTCGTCTTTCTTTGTTAGTGAGTCATGTTCTTGGGAAGGTTTCTGTTGATACCTCCCTATCCTGTATGGGCTGTAAGCTTGGGAAGCAGCTACAGCTACCCTATTCCACCAGTGATTCAGTGTCTCTTTAGCTGTTTGACTTGGTTCATTCTGATGTTTGGGGCCCGGCTCCCTTCGTTTCGAAAGGGGGTCATCGCTACTATGTGACCTTTATTGATGATTTTTCTCGTTACACTTGGATCTACTTTCTGACTTCCAGGCATCAGGTGTTGTCTGCCTACCAGGCTTTACGCCATGGTCCGCATTACGCTTGACTTGCCTATTCGTGTCTTCCGAGCTAACTCTGCTGGCGAGTACCTATCCACCTCTCTTCGTCAGTATCTCCTCGAGCAGGGTACCCTTCCTCAGTACTCTTGTACTGGTGCTCACGCTCAGAATGGTGTCTCTGAGCGCAAGCATCGTCACCTTCTTGAGACTGCTCGAGCGATGATCTGGCTTCCTCTGTTCCGCCCCACTTCTGGGCTGAGGTTGTCTCTACTGTTGTCTATCTTGTGAACCTCCAGCCTTCTACTGCTCTTCGGGATGCCACCCCTGTTGATCGTCTCTTTGGCAGGACTCCTCAGTACAGTCACCTTCATGCGTTCGGGTGTGTTGTCTTTGTGCTTCTTCAGCCTCGTGAGCGGACAAAGCTGACTGCTCAGTCTGTTGAGTGCGTCTTTCTTGGCTACGATGCTGAACGCAAGGGTTATCGTTGTTGGGACCATGTGGCTCGCAGGATCCGGGTCTCCCGAGACCTCACCTTTGATGAGTCTCGATCCTTCTTCACTCGTGATCCTTCCTCTAGCCCGCACTCTACTTCTGATTCGCTCTCCTTCCTCACTCTACCTGATGCTTCCTGCTATCCACCACCACCCTCTCCTCTGTCCCTATCTTTACCTCCATCCTCGCCACCATCACTCTCATCTTCCATTCCCGCCCCTTCGTCCGCTGCTCCACCCTCTCTCTCTCGTCACCTCAGCAGCCTCCCTTTCCACCGCCTCATGTCCGTTTCCACTACACTCGTCGTCCCCCTCCTCCCAGTTCCCCCTCTCTTTTAGGTCCGGCTCCTACTCCCACTTCAGAGTCCTCTCCCTCTACTCCTACTTCAGAGTCTACCTCTCCTGCTCCTTCACCGCGGTACGCTCTTCGTGATCGGAGTACAATTCCTCGTCCCGATCGCTACGGCTTCGTTGTTCCTGCTACCGTTTCCTCTGAGCCTACTTCCTATCGCGATGTTGTTACTCATCCTGAGTGGCAATTCGCTATGGCTGAGGAGCTTGCTACTCTAGAGCGCACTGGTACTTGGGACCTTGCCCCTCTTCCCGCTTCTGTCACTCCTATCACGTGCAAGTGGGTCTATAAGATCAAGACTCGCTCTGATGGTTTTATTGAGCGCTATAAGGCGCGTCTCGTTGCACGTGGTTTCCAGCAGGAGTATGGGCGTGACTATGAGGAGACCTTCGCTCCTGTTGCTCACCGGACCACTGTGCACACACTTGTGGTCGTTTCTTCTGTTCGTCGGTGGACCATCTCCCAGCTTGATGTGAAGAACGCTTTTCTTCACGGTGAGCTCCGTGAGGTCTACATGCACCCACCTCCTGGCTATTCTGTGCCAGATGGCCACGTGTCGCCTTCGTCATTCTCTCTATGGGCTCAAGCAAGCCCCTCGTGCTTGGTTCGCGCTCTTCATCTCTGTTGTCACCGCTGCTGGTTTTGTTGCTAGTGAGCACGACCCTGCTCTCTTCGTTCACACTTCTCCTTGTGGTCGTACTCTTCTTCTCTACGTGGATGACATGCTCATCACTGGTGATGATCCTCAGTATGTTGCCTTTGTGAAGGCGCGTCTCAGTGAGCAGTTCCAGATGTCTGATTTGGGTCCTCTTCGGTATTTCCATGGGGTTGAGGTCACTTCCATGCCGGAGGGCTACTACCTCTCCCAGCGGAAGTACATTCAGGATCTCCTTGCTCGGGCATGTCTCACTGATCAGCGTACTGTTCCCACTCCTATGGAGCTTCACCTTCAGCTTCGTCCTACAGACGGTACACCTCTTGAGGATCCTACTCGCTACCGCCACCTAGTTGGGAGTCTTGTTTACCTTGGTATTACTCGCCCTGACATCTCCCATGCTATTCACATCCTGAGTTAATTTATGCAGACTCCTACTCAGATACACTATAGTCATCTCCTTCAGGTCCTGCGGTATCTTCGTGGTACCATTGATCGCCGTCTCTTTTTCTCTTGCTCTAGCCCTTTGCAGCTCCAGGCCTATTCAGATGCTTCCTGGGCTAGCGATTCCTCTGATCGCAAGTCCCTCTCTGCTTATTGTGTCTTTCTTGGTTCTTCTTTGATTGCCTGGAAGACCAAGAAGCAGACTGTAGTTTCTCGCTCCAGCACTGAAGCTGAGTTGCGAGCGCTGGCCTCTGTGACAGCTGAGGTGACTTGGTTACGATAGCTCCTGGCAGATTTTGGTGTCACTGTCTCTACCCCTACGACAGTGTGTTCCGACAGTACCGACGCTATCAGCATTGCTCGAGATCCGGTGAAGCACGAGCTCACCAAGCACATTGACGTTGATGCTTCCTATGTCCGGTCGCAAGTGCAGCAGCAGGTGGTTGCCCTTCAGTATGTGCCTTCCGAGGTTCAGATCTTAGATTTCTTCACCAAGGCACAAACGAAGGCGCATCATGATCTTCATCTCTCCAAACTCAATGTTGTGGATCCACCTTGAGTTTGAGGGGGGTGTTAAACTAGACTTGTATAGGGTGTTATTTGCTATTTATCCGCTATTGTACATGTACACAGTTTTGGCCCATTGGCCCAGTTAGAATCTAAGCCACCATTCTAACATAGATATTGCCTAATATAGACTTTCCCTTTATACCCTCATGTAAATGTATATATACTAACCCATTGACCCCATATTGAATACAAGTGCTATTCATAACACTTACACGTGTCAAATTGAAGGAACCCATCTATTAGGGTGAATGATGAAATTTCATCATAAAAATCTTTTTCTAGACATCCATCCAAACAAGAAGGGAAGAAAACTATCCAACAGAGGTTCATCACGAAAATCAGTTTGTAGATAAGCCATCCAAACAAAAAGGGGAAAATATCCAAGAGAGGTGAAACCCAATAACTAGACACAGCTACGTTTCAAAGAAACATCAAAAGTATAAAAGGATGTTAAATGAAGTTCACCGGTTTGTTTATGCAGGATTCTAGCTGCAGACGAAGCCTAAAAGGATGTTAAATGGAAACTCACCAGTTTATTTATGCATGGTTCTATCAGCAGACGAAGCCAAATTACAAATATTACTTTTGCCTGCGGAACAGAACTTTATTTGAACCTTTCTTTCCTGAAGAGTTACTGGTATTCTTTTCTTGCTATTTAACTATGAATGAAATTAAGATTGACTCAGGCTTTATTCCTTCAACAAAATACATTGCAATACCTGACTATCTCAATGCATAAAAATGCTCCCTGTAATCAAGAAAACAAAACATCAACAAACCTTAAACCTAGCCCACAAGTTGGTGCCACTGCACATTATGAATTAGATGATATATTTTCATCATTTTGACTCATTGATAGCCTCATGTTAGGTCTAATAACTAGGAATAAATAGAAAGCTGAATAGTTGACCAAAACTTCGTTAATTTGACAGAAAAAATGATCACCATCAAATGAGTATTTTCTAATACAGCATGAGTATTTTAGGTTTCAGAATAAGTTTACACTACAGGAAGAAGCTAACTAAAAACATATAGCAGAAAAAAATTATGCGTACAGACGATCCAGAACAACATTGTAGACATAGAAGACACATAATGCAATAATGCAGCCACAAAGCTCTTATGAAGTCCAATAAATTATCTCATCATGTCCCAACAAAAAACACCATGCACTACACACCTTGTTCTCATGCTTCTCAACGATGCTACTCCTTTCCAACATCCCATGTTTTTCTCCCAATCTTTCTTTTCAGCTCCTTTTTTCCTCTCTCTCTCTCTCTCTCTCTCTCTCTCTCTCTCTGTTAGAGGTGCAGATCGAGTATACTATAGGCGCAAGAACAGAAAGGATCCGGTCAAGGCATAGATGGCCGGGTGATCCTCCTTTCCTATTTAGCAGCCTGCAGTTATTATTATTTCCCTATTTACTTGGCAATTAGTCACCAGATTAGTTAAGCTTATTCCTTTCCAAATAAGTCGCCGGATTTGGTGGATCTGTAACCGACAAGAACATGAATAAAAGGAGGAGAAAGAGAGGAGAAAAGACACGTTTTGTTGTCACCACAAATTATCTCAGGCGCTGCCGTCGATAACCGGCCGGTGGCTCCGAACAGCCAATTCCCCATCTCTACCTTCGTCTTCCTTACGGCGCCGCCTCCGGCTAACTGCGGCCAACGGCCGGGCACGAGGGCATACTCCCGGGAACACTCGTATCAACTGGTATCAGAGCCGACCGATCCTCGGTCCATGGAAGGATCCGAAGAGCGTCTCACCAAGCTTGAAGCGACGGTGGGCGACCTTGTGGGATCGAGCGCTCGATTGGAGCAGATGATGGCAGATCTCCTCAAGAGGTCGAGCAAGCGACCCGCTCTGGAGGGCGGTGCTCAGGTTGATCAGACCGAGTCCAGCGTCGCAAGAGGCCACTGGAGGCATTCGCCACCTCGAGGGCGATCGCGTGCCGACGACAGGAATGAGGACGGCGGGCGGCGCGATCATGCAGATCGCCGGTGGGCTCCAAGGCCTCCTCGATATGAACTGTCGCTATATGACGGCATGGAGGACCCGTTGTTATGGCTGCGCCAATGTGAGCGTTTTGCACGCGCCCACGACATTCCGGAGTCGGAATACGTGGTGATGGCCAAACCTCCATCTTCGCGGGGAAGCGCAGGAGGTGTTGGACAATTGGGAGCAGGACGAACGAATCATCTCATGGACCGACTTCTGCGACACCTTCATCCAGCGGTTCACACGCCATGCTTCGGCAGGGCCCCTAGGGGACCTAGTGAACTTGAAGCAGGGGGATTCCCGCGTGGATGAATACGCCAAGGAATTTCAGAAATTGCTGTCTCGAGCCCCCAAAATGAGGAGAGAAGATCAAACCGAGATGTTCATGGCAGGATTGACCTCGACAATCGCGGCCGATGTGCGTCGCGACCGTCCACGCGATCTGGCCGAGGCTGTCGGGTTGGCTCGGGAGGCTGAGCGCAGGGAGGAGTTGTGGATTGCACGTGCTCTCCAAGCCTGGCCGCAGGGAGCCCGTCACCGACCACCGTTCAGCGGCGGCTCGACGACTGTCGCATCGTCCGGGGGCCTCGGTTACCACCGCTTCGCCAATGTAGCGACGATCGGTAAAGGATCGCTCCCATCGCGCTTTCCACGCCGACCCGCTCGCTCGTCCTCGATGAGGGAAAGGAACATCGGCTAGCTCGGAGGGTTCCTCCACCGCCTCTGTTCCTTCGACCGTCTCGGCCCGGGAGAAATGGCGAGCAGCGCGCCAAGGGCTTATGTTACAATTGCGATGAGGTTTACGCCGGGGACATCGTTGTAAGAAGCTCTTCCTCCTCGAGGTCCGGGATGCGTAAGAAGAAAGCAGAAGAGGAAGAAGTAGAGCCAAGACTCTCGGCGATGGCTCTCCGAGGTCCCACCAAAGGCGACACTATGCGGCTCAAGATGACAATCGCAGGAGAAGCACTATTGGGCTTGGTGGGCCATGAAGTACGCACAATTTCTTGAGCTCCCACGCAGCAAAAAAGATGGGCCTTCCGCAGGAATCAGGGGAAGGGCAGCAGGTGCGGGTCGCCAATGGCGCTCACCTCCCATGTTTGGGAAAGTTGCAGAACTGCACCTTCCTCATTGGTGCACATTCCTTCTGCGCATCCTTCCTGGTCATACCTCTGGAGGGGTTCGATGTGGTGCTGGGCGTACAATGGTTGCAAGGACTGGGCGATATCAATTGGAACTTCGACTCCCTTCAAATGTCCTTCAAATACCAGGGTGCTCAGGTTAACATCCGAGGCCTCGGCGGAATCCCTCGAGCCGCGGTACAACCGATGGTCATGGCGGAAGAGGAGGCCGACTCACCGCCTCCCGGCGACTTCGACGAGTTATTTCAGAACCCCGAGGGTTGCCGCCGCCACGCTGCGATGCGACCATCGCATATGCTTAAAAGACGGTACCAACCCGTGGTGGTGCGCCCATCTGAGATATCCATACCTGGCAGAAGGATGAAATTGAGCGACAATGTGAAGAGATCTTTGTCCCAGGGCATTATTAGCCCTAGCCATTCTCCATTCTCCTCGCCTGTCTTACTGGTCAAGAAGGAGGACGGCTCGTGGCGTTTCTGCATCGATTATCGAGAGCTCAATGCCCGGACAATAAAGGACAAGTTCCCCATTCCGGTAGTGGAGCTTTTGGACGAGCTGCACGGCGCCAAATATTTTTCCAAATTGGACCTTCGTTCCGGTTACCATCAAGTCCGGATGCATTCGGACGATGTTGAGAAGACGGCATTCCGCACTCATCACGGCCATTATGAGTTCATGGTGATGGCTTTTGGGCTTTGCAACGCCCCTTCCACCTTTCAAGCCCTCATGAACGAGGCCCTAGCTCCTTTCCTTCGGAAATTTGTCCTTGTGTTCTTTGACGACATCCTGGTATACAGCCACTCACGCAGCGAGCACCTTCATCACCTGCGCATGGTTCTACAGCAACTCCACCGCCATCGACTCCAATTGAAGCGCTCTAAATGTGCCTTTGTTCAAAAGGCCGTGAGTTATTTAGGGCATATCATTTCTGGGGACGGGGTGGCGGCCAACCCCAACAAAGTGCAAGATGTGGCTCGATGGCCACCGCCGACCTCCGCAGCCGGCGTCCGCAGTTTCTTGGGTCTTGCGGGCTACTACCGGCGCTTCATCCTTCACTACGCAACGATCGCCGAGCCCCTAACCAACCTGCTCCGCCGGCAAACTTTCACGTGGACATCGGAGGCCGCCCACGCCTTCCAACACCTCAAGGAAGCACTGATGTCAGCACCCGTCTTACATCTTCCCGACTTCGACTTAACCTTCGTGATTGAGTGCGATGCTTCGGGCGTGGGTATTGGCGCGGTTCTTCAACAGGATGGCCATCCGATTGCCTTCTACAGTCGACGGTTGGCGGAGCGCCATACAAAGTTGGCGGCCTATGAGTGTGAGCTCATCGGTCTCTCCAAGGCAATCCGACACTGGAGGCCGTATCTATGGGGACGCCCCTTCGTCGTCCGCACGGATCATGCGAGCCTCAAATATCTCCTCGAGCAGGCCTTGATTACTCCACCGCAGCAGCATTGGCTTAGCAAGCTGATGAGATTCGATTTTCTTGTGGAATATAGACCAGGCAGAAGCAACCGGGCTGCTGACGCCCTGTCGCGCCTCCAGGACGCCGCCGCCGATCGCTTACGCTCTTCGCTCCGTGCCATTCGACGCCAAGATGCGATGGGAGGAGGACCTCCGCAGGACCGGAAGTGCAAAGAACGCTGCGCAAGACTACCGCGACGCAGACTCCGGCTCCTCAAGAGCCCGACGAAGCCCTGTTCCAACCACCAGGGCTGCCCACAAGACGGCGACATCACCTCCAACATGGGCAGTTCACAGTGGCCTCCTCTTTCGGGATGGTCGCCTCTTCATACCCGCCACATCACCGCTCCGAACACAGGTGGTGGCTTCGATCCATGATCTGGCCCACGAAGGCATCACCAAGACTTTACATCGGGTGAAGCAACACTTCTATTGGGCTCACATGCGCAAGACCGTGGAGGACTATGTGGGAAATTGCAGCATCTGTCAACAACATAAGGCCAGCACTCTGGCGCCAGGCGGCCTTCTCCAGCCCTTACCCATCCCGCACCACATCTGGGCCGATGTGTCCATGGATTTTGTGGTAGGATTACCCAAGTCACTTGGCAAGACAGCTTTGTTGGTAGTGGTGGATCGTCTCTCAAAGTACGCACACTTCTTAGCTCTGAAGCGGCCATACACAGCTCCGGGGGTAGCCGACTTGTTCTTTGATCAGATTGTGCGACTCCATGGCATGCCCGAGACAATTGTCTCCGATCGCGACCCGATCTTTCTCAGCACATTTTGGCAGGACCTCTTTCAGCGCTGTGGCGCCAAGCTCCTCATGTCTTCCGCCTATCACCCCCAGACGGACGGCCAGACGGAGGTGGTCAACCGCACGATCGAGATGTATCTCCGTTGCCTCGCAGCTGACAAGCCGTCGTCATGGGTAAAGTGGCTGCCATGGGCGGAGTTCTGCTACAACTCCTCATACCACTCCGCCCTTCGCATGACGCCTTTCGAGTTGGTCTATGGAAGGCCTCCTCCACCACTCGTTCCATATAGTCAAGGTGCCACCCCGGTCGACGCGGTAGACTGCACATTAGTGGACCGAGATGATCTCCTCAGTCGTGCACGCCAACATCTCTTGGCTGCCCAGAACCGCATGAAGCAGCAACACGACCAACATCGTCGAGAGGTCTCCTTCGCCATTGGGGATTGGGCATGGCTCAAATTGCAGAAACATCGCCAGCTCTCCATGCGCACTACACCACAGACCAAGCTATCGCCCCGTTACTTCGGACCATACCAGGTGGTCGCACGAATCGGCGAGGTAGCTTATCGATTGGCCTTGCCAGAGGCAGCCAGAATTCATGACGTCTTCCATGTCTCCATGCTGAAGCCTTTTCGAGGTTCCCCTCCGGCGAACATTCCCCCGTTGCCTGAAGACGCCTCTTCACCATCCTCGGAGGCTGGCGCTGTTACCCCTTTCAAGGTGCTGTCTCAAAGGGTCATCCGTGGGTGTCGTCAATTCCTCGTACAATGGACGGCTGAACCACCTGAAGCGGCGACTTGGCAAGACGCCATTCAGTTCCGACAATCCTTTCCAGACTTTCAGCTTGAGGACAAGCTGAATGTGTAGGGGGGGAGTGTTGTTAGAGGTGCAGATCGAGTATACTATAGGCGCAAGAACGTAAAGGATCCTGGTCAAGGCATAGATGGCGGGTGATCCTCCTTTCCTATTTAGCGACTGCAGTTATTATTATTTCCCTATTTACTTGGCAATTAGTCACCAGATTAGTTAAGCTTATTCCTTTCCAAATAAGTCGCCGGATTTGGTGGATCTGTAACCGACAAGAACATGAATAAAAGGAGGAGAAAGAGAGGAGAAAAGACACGTTTTGTTGTCACCACAAATTATCTCGGTATTTGCCAGTCGATGCCGACCGGTGGCTCGAGCCAATTCCCCATCTCTACCTTCGTCTTCCTTACGGCGCCGCCTCCGGCTAACTGCGGCCAACGGCCGGGCACGAGGGCATACTCCCGGGAACACTCGTATCACTCTCTCTCTCTCTGCAATGCTACTCCTACATCCCCTTCCTTTCAAACATAACCTACTGAGCTACCGGTAATGGCTTACTTCTCTTTTCTCCCCTCCTACTTCTGAAGACCAGAGATCTGGTCAGTAGTACCAGTGCCACTAGTACTCCCCTCCTAATCTTCCTCTCTCCTCTTCCCCTCCATCCCCAAGACCTTATCGATGTATGCAACCTGATGGCTCTCCTCCAACCCTTTCTTTCCCTCTCCTAGCTACTACTCTTTCTGTCATGGTATTGTTGCTCGAACACCAATTTGTCACGATTGAGGCCACCCTGTATAGATTGTGTTAGCACTGAATACTGATCCTTTGACAGAAGGACGTTGACATGGAAAAATTTTGAACATGTGCATCACAGTGACTGTTATGCAGATTGTGTTATTGATGTTAGTCAAGCAACGAATATTTGGTACCAGCAAAAATAGATCCAGAGCCATACATTTTAACATGTGAACTAAACTAAATTATTTACATCCAAAGGCTCAAGAAGGAACCAACTTGTTTTGACCTGGGAATCAATCATGTGACCGGTTAAAAGATTATAAATTCAATATGCATAATTCATAAGTTGATATTGCTTACTCCTACATCCAACTGCCCAGGTTATTGCGAACCAATCATGGTTGAGTTGGCCATGTGTTGATGGCAATTGGCTACACTCCGTAAACCAGCATGAATGCCACTTTATGAAACTGCGTGGGAGTTCCGCTAGTTCAGACGAAAGGCAGGTCAATTATGAGAGTGGCTATATAAACCGCAACACAAAACTAAACAGATACAGAATCGATCAAATACATGTACTAATTGCTCCACTAGATCTAGCAAATTAAATTGACATTTCGTAAAGTTCATCACACACATTACAAGCTCTGCAATTAAACTCCATACATACTGAAAATCCGAAACCAACTACTATAGTCCTATCAATTCATTAAACACAACCATCATCGCCTAACAGAAAACCAGAAAAAAAAAAATTACTACTACAAAGCTACAAACCTAAATCTCGCAATGCTAAATGCAAAAGCTAGGCTCCAACGACCAAGAACAACATATCTACACGCCATACCAAAATCCCCAAAAATTTAACCAAGAAAGCACCGCAAGAAACCACACCTGGATGGATCGGCGTGCGCGGCAAGCCACGGCTCGACCATCGCCGCGCCGAACGAGTCGGCCCCCTTTGCCATCGTCCGTCCGCACGCGGCGAGGTTGGCCTGCTTGGCGATCCATCGCAGAACGGTGACCCCGTCCTCGAACGCGGCGGGGTACCTGCTCTCCGGCGCGAGCCGGTACCCGACCGCCACCACGATGGCGTCGCAGAGGCGCGCGACGCGGCGGCAGAAGGCGTCGTTGGCGGCGCTGTCGGCGGCACCCGTCGCGAACGCGCCCCCGTGGAACTGCACGATCACCGGCAGCTTCCTCGCGGACCGCGCGGTCGGGAGGTACCCGCCGTAGTGCGCCTGAGCCGACGCGGCGGAGGACGAGACGCCGACGCCGTGGAAGCTGGCGCTCGCGCGGCGGGAGAGTTCCTGGCCGGGGCCGTGGCCGTCGTGGGGCTGAGGGAAGGAGTTGCGGCGGAGGCGAGGAGGGTTGTTGGCGGCGACGGGGGCGGTGTGGTGGGGGTTCGGGAGGAAAAGGCGGAGGTGGAGGGAGGAGAGGGGTTCGGGGTGGAGGTCCTTTGTGGCGACGGCGTCGGGGGCAGCGGAGGAGAAGGAGGGGTTGGACGGCGGCGAAGGGAGGTGGTCTGCAGGGCGGGAGGAGACGCCGAACGAGGAGACGAGGGCGGAGGCGGAGAGGGAGGAAAGGCGGCGGCGGAGGAGGAGCTTGAAGAGGAGGCTGTAGAGCTGGATGGCGACGGGGGGCATGGCCGTCGCCAGAGTTGGGTGGCCAGCGGCGGTGGCGGTGGGTGAGGTCAGTGAGTGTCAGGGTGGTGGTGTACTGCTGCCATGGGGGAAGGAGATGATGGCTGGCATTTGGATGGTGGGCTTCTTTTTCCTTTTCTCTTTCTTTTTGATGTTTGTGTGGGGTTGTTTTGCTATTTGATGCGCTTAGGTGTCCTGATAGGGGTCTTAGGTGTCCTGATAGGGGTGATTACCTAGGCAGGAAGAAGGAGAGTAATAATGGGGGACTTGGGGTTTGCTTGGGGCACTAGAGAGTGTACCAAATAAGTGCGTTTAAGGTGAGTTGATGTTTTTCGTGTAGTATGTGCTAGGTTAATCAAACCGTTTTCGAATTAAAAATCGAAGTCTTAATGGTATCGATTTATCATGAAAATCGAGCGAAAATTGTTAAAAACTGAAGAGTTTCGAAACCGAACGTTTAAAAAAATCAAAACAAATTAAAAATAAAAAATCCATCGATTTTCTCAAAATCCATTAGTTTTCTCAGAAAACTGATCGACGAGTTGAACCTTTTGGGCGGCCGATTTACATATCATGAATTTTTCAAATTTTTTAATTTTTTCTCACAGTATATGAATTTGTTATTAATTAATCGTTAAGCATTAATCACTAGAACTAAATGGAGCTTGAACTTACACCCTAGTACTTAGTCATCGATTTTTTGTTTTCACCAATACTGGTTCGTATGACAGGAAAGGGACCGGTTTACACGCATAAATTTTATCAAAATTTTTAAATTTGTTGATTTTTTTTTTTTGAATTAAACCGGTTTACCAACCGATCGAGGGTTTTGAACCGGCTCGATAAGGTCGAAAAACGTGGTTTTTCGAACGGTTTTCGACAGTTTTAGAACCCTGGTGTGTATGCATTTTTTTAACAAACATTTAGTGGTGTGTTATACAAATAAATACTAGGGTATTTTAGATAGAAGGCAACATTTATAAATGGATTAGGCTTATGATTGAATATCATTTTCCTTCAACTTACATCCGCTAAACAAAAGTTACTGGCTGATAACGACTTTAGTTTTGTGGTGTTTCTCTTTGTTTAGTTGAATAAAGCGTAGATGTGGGTCATTGCGTAGTTACTCGAAAACGTTTGGCTTTTGTGGGCAAAGTGGATGAAAATTTAAGAGATTTGATTGATGATGTTAACAAAGATGTGGGATTCAGTTATTTAACATGAGAATGGAGTTATGGCATATAAAGAGCTATTGTAGTTAGTCCCTACTCCATGTGGATGTAGGAGATAGAGGCAAACATACAATAGTAGTCATAGGATTATGGGAACGTGAGGTTAATCATAATAAAGATGAACAAAATGCATAGAACAATCTTTTTAAGGAAAAATATATTTATCACAAAAATTTCAGCCCTAATTTTAAACTAGATTTGAGTTTATGAGAATAAGTTAATGGTTACATAGTTTTCGTATTATGATAAGCAAAAGGTATGAGCAGAATAACAAATAGACTATATTCAAATATACACCACTGAAAAAAATATTACTTGAGAGGTCCAATTTAAAAGTTTACACCGTGAAACTGAAAATAACATGTTTTGATTGCGATTTGTGTGATTGTGTCTGCCGTTGCTGAAACTTATTCGAGTGACTATGCAACACTGTGATTTTTTTTTTTTGTCAATACATCTTTTAGTACAAAAAATCTATTGATAAACACGAGAAGACGAGAAGAAAGATCAGAGGTTCGGAGCAACAACCTTCCTCCCTAAGAAAGTGAAGTTGCATAGGCACATGACAATGACACCCTGGGGTAGCTTCCCACTATGCGCTTTGCGCGTACTCCTCTCTCCTCACCTCGACCGATGCTTACGCGACACCCTGGTAGCTTCCCACTGTACGTTTTGCGGGCACTCCTCTCTTCTCGCCTCTATCTCATGCTTACCATGGATCCAAATTTCGGTAAGATTTCGGTTGAGATTTTAGATTTTGAACCCTCGAGATTCTAAATCTTGGTTAGATAAAAAAAATTAAAAAAATTCAAAATGCTATAGTACCTTTAAAATCTCGGTGAGATATCGGTGATTTCGACCGAAATCTCGGGAATTTTTATCGGATTTTAACTTTTATGGGCCAGATTTGATTGGATTTTGGTCAAGACCATCTACAAAAAAAAATTCATGTGTTTTTTTACCATTTTTTGTTCGATTTAATTTGATCAAAATCTTGAAGATTTCAACCGAAATATCGAAAATCCCGCTTGAAAAATGACCGGATTCAAAATTTAGTTTTTAGATTTTATTTGGATTTTATTTAAAATTCTAAAATCTCGTCGAGATTTTAAATTTTGGTCACCTCTAAAATATATACTGAAAACAAAAATTTAAAATCTTGATGCTTTCGTGACACCGTACAACGCAAGGCTTCCAAAGATCCTCATGTCGTTGGCAAGCAAGTAGCAACGCATTGGACGTTGGTAGGATAACCCGTCCATCCAAATTTAGGGAGATTGGCGTATATGCCACTTTCAATAAGTGGCATCGTTAAAATGCCACTCTGGCCCACTGTCATAGACACAGATGATCCCACATGTCAACGACAGCGGAGTGGCATTTTTAGCGAAACCATTTGTTAGGAGTGGCATTTTATCAATTTTTCCCCAAATTTATTGGTGGGAGGAAGAACTCATATATAACAGCTATTAAACTCGGGAGGTTTCCCGGCTGAGGAGCCTCCCCACGTGTCATTTGGCGATTACGCGAAAAACCCCCTCCGTTTCTCCAAATTACGAATAGGTCCCCGTGAATTACGAAGAGGTCCTTTGCAATTTTTTGTGAGGGGAAGAAAAATTTTCCTGGATTGCGTTTAGGTCCCTGGCATGCTACCTTACGAAAAGACCCTCCCATTAAATGTAAATCACAAGCGAGCCCTTTTATACTTTTTCGGGATAGCGGTGAGGTCCAAAACTATAACAAACAGATCATCGGTTTTTACATCTAGATCATTTCTCCGTTTTCCTCGAAAAAAATATTTTTTGCAACAGAAAGATATGTACTTTTTTTCGGCTTGGTTTCTAGGGTTTCTCGAGCCTCCAAAAATTTTGAAAATACATATAAGTCTACTTCTTCTCCAGAAAAAACGCAAGATCATTTTTCGTTCGCGCGCGCGGCGTGCGCCGCACTTATAGGCCTAGTAATATTTTAAACTTTGTCTAAAATCTATCTAATGCTCTGAACTACTATTACACTACACATTTATGCTCTTAAATTTTATAATCTGATTTAAATAATAGTCTAACCTGATTTCGTATAGTGGTATTACCCATATGACACAATAAGTAGGTGATTATGCTATGTATAATGACACACTAACTAAGTTAGATCAATAACCGGTAAAACTTACATAAGCTTCTCCCTCACTAGGCTCCCAATCATGTTTCCATAGATATTGGCCTATGTAGCTCCCCCCTCCATTTCGATTTAGAAGAGAAGTCCTTGTGAACTTCACTTGTCATTCACATATACTTGCCCATTCTACACGGTGAAACACTCACTTATCACGCCACGTGGGCAATACCATAATGTAAAATCAGGTTATGGTATCATTTGAACCGGTTTACAATTCGAAGATAAAATGTTTAATTCCATAGTTCGAGATGCCAGATAGACTTTCAATTAAAGTTTGGGATGGTATATGAACTTTTCCTAAGTTGTATATTTTGAATAGTTTTGTAGATATATATATGACGTGCTTCATATTTCAATATAAAATTAATGTGTGTATTGAATATTACACTCCATGTGGATGGACTGGAATTTTAGCCTAAAATTCCGATCCATCCATATACATCTCGACCGGGAATAAGCCTCAGAGGTAATAATTAAAAGTAGCCTATTCATTATCAACATCTTCTTAATTAATGCCTCCCGGTTGATTTAGTGATGAGCTGTGTCCACCCACGAGGTGGCGCATGTCGGGGACGGGGTTGGCGCACGGCTGTGCGGGCCCCACCACCACCACCACCAAACGGCCCAGGGAAGGAGGCGCGCACATGTGATGGCCGAACGCAACGGGCTAGGCTCTCTCCCCCCGGCCGCTCCAGGCAGAATGGTTTCTTCCAGCTTTTCGATGTTTAGGCCGACACATCTTTCGGAGGTTCTAGAAAGAGACTGGCCGTAGGTTTCTCTCTTTTTTTTTTTTTTTTTTTTTTTTTTAAAGACGACTTAGGTGTCGGGGTATTTTTTTTATGGATTGATTCAAGGATTTTGCAACTTCTGTGAACACTTTTGCTTGTTGATTGATTCTAGAATTTTTGCAACAAGCAAAGAATATATATGCAATGAAACAAATAGTAATAGCCATGACTATCAATTTTACAATTTTGTTTGTGCTTTATAAATTGCGTCGTAAATTTTTGCCAATGAAACATGTAGGGGTGAAACCGGGTCGGATACGGGCGGATATTGCTCGAACCGTATCCTAACCCATTTTTTTTCTGGATTCAGAGTCGGATACAGATGTCCCAGATACGGATACGAATTCGGATTATTCGGGATTCGAATACGGAGCGGATACCTGACGGATTCAGGTCAGGATCGGATATCATAATCGGATAGTAGTATAATACATAATTGTGTACATAAAAGAAAGAATGAAGCATTAACCTTACAACATTAGCTTCAAGTCATAATTATTTCAATGTAGGATAGTAGTATAGTTAGAGGTGCAAATGGGTCGGATACAAGGAGAGAGATCGAGACATAAAGAAAACAGAGAGCAAGTGGAGCTCTTCCATCAAACTTAACCTTACGGAATAAATTCCTGGAGATATTAAATAGTGTTGAATTGTCACATTCTGACAAACTGAAGATAGACTTCTCTCATAATGAGAACTACTCGGATTTGTTTGCTATGCTTCAATTTAGTGACTCAATTAATTCTAGTAATTTGAATAGAAAAGAAGTTTATCAAATAAGTTGAACAAATCAATTTAGGTAAAAGCATTATATCATCACTCTATTTGTTTGTTGATAGATTTGTTGAAATTCACGCTTAATAACAAAGTAGTGTTTTTAGTGCCAGTATCAAGCAACTACTCTATCTATCCAATAATGAACCAAATTAATGGAAGAATAACTGATTTTATCCGGATATCGGGTCGGATATTTACCGGATATCGGGTCGGATATTGCTCTTCCCATATCCTAACCCATATTACATGAGATTTTTCGGATACGGATCGGATATTGCTTTTCCCATATCCTAACCCATATTACATCGGATTTTTCGGATACAGATACGTATAACATCGGTATGGATTTTAAACGGATTCAGGATCAGATCGGGCGGATATTTCTTGTCCTATTTTCACCCCTAGAAACATGGATGGTTGGACATCCCACTCGAAATTACCTATATGGATATAGGCAAATACGATTTTCTAAGTTTATCTTGAAAATACGATTGTTAGGGTAATTCTATGAATGGACAGATGTACTGCCCCTGTAACCTACAATGTCCTATGCTTGTCCTATTTGCTTGGTTTTGCGTTATTATTAGATGTTTGTACTTGTTTGCACCAAAATTCGATGCGTGTTGGAATCGGTCTAAGACAGAGGAGATGTGGAAAAGAAATCGGTAAACAAATCAGAGAAGGAAACCGTTTCTAAAAGGGAAGGAAATCAGATAAAAGGCCGATACGGATAAAAGCACCGTATCCATACACAACTCGGATCGGTCAGGCGTGTTATAAAAGGAGGAGGGCGTCAAGCACAACAAGGACACAATCAAAATCCAACAACACACATCTACTTTTTACAAGCTTTTCTTTTACATTGTTTTAGCCTCATAGATCTCTCTACAAGTCGACGGAATCAACATAGTTCTTGCGCCGATTGTTGATTTTAGCTTATTTCACCCAGGTTTGATTTGCTTCGTTTTGTTGCGCATCGCCTTCCCGGCCGATTTTACCTTGTATCGGATCAGAATCGGTTGATCTAGTTATCTCCTAATCGGTTCTTGCCGACTAGCGGCAAATAGATCCTTGTTTATCGGCGGTCAAATTACAATTCTACCTTGTCGATTTGGTCAAATCGACTGGCACGCTCTGCAAACCCGGTGTTTGTCTTGTGTGTTCGAGGCCTAAAAACCCCCTTCACGTTTTTGGCGCGAACATATTTTAACACGCTGGTGGGACCCAAAAGAATGTCGCCAAACCGACAAGCCCGATCCGCCGACATCAACACCGATGCCATAATCGGCGCCTCGGATGGCCGATTTAACCCCTGAAAGCAACGAAAAGAAATCGAAGATCGAAAGGCAGCTCGGAGGAAATGATGCTACGATGCTTCCGAAAAAACGCCGTAGGCGTTACTCGTAAGATTGCACTCCCAAGCATCAATCCTATCGAGAGTCAACATCCGAGTCGGTAAGCCGTCGCGCACCGGCTCAAGCTGATTTATCAAGTATGATCGAGCAATCATTCATCACGCATTGATTAACCAATCATCGGCTCTAGTATCTACTTTAAAGCCGATGATAGAAAATAGTGTGAAAACAATTGCGCAAGAATTAGCTAACGTCTGGAAAGCCTGCTAGACCCACCACAAACCATCCCTACGTGCCCGGTATATTCCATAGCACCCAACACCAATAAACATGTCGGCTCAGCGCCTATCATGATCTTAGCTCAACCTCTTGTTTTGAAACCAAGCATGCGAGAAAGATGGGTTCACACACTTCCATGGGCACACGGATGGAGCCAAGATAGGCGCATCAAATCAATCAAGTCGCCCTCCAACATCGGGTTATCGGCTTATCGGCCGATTGAAATTGACAAAGTTCCACGATCCACGAGGGCCACAACCATGAAACAAGCACCATATAGGGTGGTGCCATACATCGAACCTTCGCGCCCATTACCCGATGCATTAGGTTTTAATCACAATTATGGCAGCACCAAGACCTCACAGTGCGAGTTGGACAAAGACCGAGTGTGCACTCGGGGCGACGCAAACAATGAGAATTGGCCATGTCACCTGCACCATAAGCGAAACAATGTTAATTAGGCGAACAAATTGCCAATGTTTTAAGAAAACGATTCGATCTACAACCAGAGAGAGTGATCGGCTACGAGGAAGCCGTGCCCGATTACATAGACCGAATGCCGTACTCCCACAACTTTAGGATACCGAGACTTTGCTAAATTCTCGAGGATGATTCTATTACCGCGATTGAGCATATCGGACGGTTCATGGCTCGGTGTGGGAGGCGCCGCATCAGATGGGTTAAAAATTAGGTTGTTTCCTTTATGCGTTATCGCCTTTGCATTCACTTGGTTCACGAATCTACCACCTAATTCAGTTCATATATGGAATGATTTGAAAGCCATCCATGAGTACTTCTTTTGGAAATATGGAGCTCGGGATTTACGATCTTAGTTCGATCGACAGTATGCGGCGAATCGGTCTCACGATTATATCAAGAGATTTGGGCGTCTTGGAATAGGTGCTCTGATGTAACATTGCCCGACGATCAATTGGCCGACCTAGCATTCCAAGAGGTTAATCCCTCCATTAAAAGAAAGTTGTCGGGCCGGGAGTTCTGACTTAGGCCACCTACTTCCATCGCGTGTCGACACATGAAAGCCGATATGCAAGAGAGCAAAGGAGTTTAAAGATAGGTTTAGGACAAGCGGCAATGAAAAGGCCAAAGTAAACATGGTGAGATTACGATTAAGGCGACACCTCGGCGACGACGAGTAAACATAGTAAGTGGGCCAAAGGTTCCAAACCACTCGTCTGCTCTCTGCTTGCGTGACAAAGAATAAAGCGGAAGTCAAGTATTCATATGATGTTTCAAAATCGACAAAATATTTGATTTATTACTACAAGAAAAACTCATAAGGTTACGAGAAGGGCATATCATACCATCGTACTGAAGAAATTAAAAAGCGAAGGTATTGCAAATGGCATCATTCGTTCTCTCATAACACTAACGATTGCAATATTTTTTTCATTACCAGATCCAATCGGCCATCGATGGCGGGTTAAAGTTTGGAAAAGTCGGAAATATTTGATAGATATGGGCCCTTTTCGAGTCAACATGGTTCAATGTTCCACGGAAAGAAAAGAGGCTGCGGAAGAGGATAAGCCATGGGGAATTGTATCATGAGCGAGACAGTCTGAGATCCTTTGTCGGTTCTATACAAATAGAAGCCGATAAAAATGGACAAAACTCAAGAACGGTGAAACCAAGAGGGGACTTAGAGGTCATTAAATGGTATCAGTGAGAAGGCTCCAAGAAGAGCCGATTTCAAACCAAAGCCGACTTTTCGCAACTCACTGGGAAATATGAAAGGATAAGTCAAAGGTATAACCCTCCACACCACGGGGTTTTCATCGATCGAGGACAAAGGAGGGGCCGAGCGTTGGCGGCGATGTGCCACATCGGCCAGATTACTGAAGGAAGAAACATCGGCAATGTCCTTTTTGGCGATTTCTTTGAGGAAGAGGGATGACCTTACCAGCTTGATTGTATCTTGTCCTATGCAACACTCGTCTACATGTCGGCCAAACCAATCTGTAAAACCAGGTTGTCCACCAGGCCGATCTGTGATCGTCGATAAGGAAGCGGAAAGTAGATCTATGAAAGGTTGTAGACATCGTAACAAGGCGAATCCTCCCAAAGTCGAGTTATCGGCTAGCAAGAAGGATGGAATCCGACAAAATGACAATTTAAATTTGGAAAGATAAGAAAGCCAGATAGAACCCAGGCCTAGATGGTGCCCGCTTCGGGTCTCAGAAGTCATACGCGAAGGCTTCGGCGATTAAAAACACAAGAAGAAAGGGAAGCCGAAAAGGAGAGTGAGAGGGATCGGACGTTTAATAAGTTAAGGCAGAGTCTGGAATTTTGAAAAAGGAGTGGAGAAAGAAGGAGCAGGCCAGATAGTGATTGGATCAATCGGTTCAATCCGATTCTCTGATGATCGAGATGATACGCCACCAATGGATATAAACATAGGTATTCACTTTACTCCTGCCGAGTTGAATCGAAGAATCTGAAGAAGTGTTCTTGATTATTGCCTCGGGCACCAGGCACGTGTTTGAAAAACCACAAGACATGCATCGGCATTTGAAACCATTGTATCTAAAGGGATTTATTAATGGCCGTACCAATATCCCGTATGTTGGTCGATGGCGGAACAGCAGTCAACTCGATGCGCTAAGTACTTTGAAGTCGGGAAAAGCCGGCGAAGACTTAATCAAGACCAACATGGTGCTAAATGACTTCAACGAGACCCAAGCGAGGCTAAAGGCGTAATGGTGTCGTGAAGCGGCGATCAGTAATAAAACTTTGCCCATCGCGCTTTTTTAATTGAAGCTAAAGGCAATTACATGCGTACTCCTTGGCGGGGGATCCATGCTAAGCTGTTGTATACCATCAACTATGCACCGAAGGTGGTCTGATGGAGCGATGATCAAGAGAAATCATTACCGGTAGACACATCGGCTCATATCGCCATGGCTAGCCCGACACCAATTGGCCACACGAAGAGGCCGTTTTGAATGCATATCGGAAAAGCCTTGGACAATTGCGATTTTATCCGTTGAGAAATCGATTCAAGCCGATCGTTAAACCCAATACGTTTGATCGGACCAGGCGAAGTGATAAGAAGATGGAGCGCAAGACAATAGCAAAACTACAGGAGAAAGCAAGGAGCTATCGGCGGGAAGAATCTGAAGAAGGCTGTTGATGATTTTGAAGAAGAAAGAAAGGGGTTAGGATTTATACAGATTAACGCTTGAAAGAGATCGATATTGAGGAAGGGGATAGCAAAAGACCAACGTTTGTAAGTGCTAAATTAGAACCAGTTATAAAGCAAAGTTGGTCAAAATACTCAAGGAATATAAGGATTGCTTTGCATGGGAGTATTATGAAATGCCAGGTTTAAGCCGACAGCTAGTTGAACATCATTTGCCTATAAAACCTGGATATCGTGATTCCAAAGCAGTACCTAGGCGGTTTAACCCTCGTTGTATGGCGCTATAAAGGAAGAAGTAGGACGATTGCTAGCGAAATTTATCCAGGCCTTCTTGCCGAATCTGTGAGTGGGTCTCAAACATCGTCCTGTGAAGAAGAAAAGCAGGCAAACTTAGGGTATGTGTTGATTTTAGAGATTTGAACAAAGCTACGCCAAAGGCAGTACCCGATGCCCATAGCCGATATGCTTATCGATGCTCGCGTCTGGGAATAACATCATAAGCTTTTTGGGCCAGGAGCAGCAGGATACAATCAGATATTCATGGCGAGCCGATATACACAAAAGCGGCTTTAGGATGTCCGGCTTTAGGGCTATATGAATGGAAAGTTATGACCTTCGGTTTAAAAAATGCCGGAGCTACTTATCAACGTGCTATGAACCATATTTTCCATGATTTGATCGCAATCTTGTGGAAATATACATTGGACGTAGTGGTAAAATCCAAAGAAGGCGGCAACATTTAGCCGTCCCGAGAAAATGTTAAAGCACAAGGTTACATGGGTTAAAAATGAACCCTCTCAAATGTGCTTTCGAGTATGTCAATTTGGACAATTTCTTGGGTTTACGGTGCATGAAGGAGGGATTGAAGTAAACCAACCAAAGTGAAAGCCATAGCCGATACTAAACCGCCGACAAGTAAAAGGAGTTGCCGGTGTTGATTGGGAAAATCAATTACTTGCGACGTTTATCTCAAACTTGTCGAGCGTGTCGGCCTTCACGCCTTTGCTAAAAATTAAAGATAACCAAGAGTTTAAGTGGGAGGCCAGCCGACAAAGGCCTTCGGCGACATAAAGGGTTATCATGAGTCCACGGTATTGACCCTTGCGAAACACGGTATACCTTTTAGACTATATATATCATTTGAAGGTGATTGATTGGAGGCAGTTTAACACAAGAAGCCGATAGGAAGGAGCGAGCAATATATTACTTAAGCCGACGTCTTCTAAATCTACGGAAACCAGGTATCCCTTTGTAGAAAAATTATGCCTGTCATTGTACTTTGCTTGCACCAAGTTAAGACATTATATCTGGCGTCAAATGCGTCATAATATGCAAAACCGATATAGTAAAATACGTATTATAGGCGCCAATTCTCTGAGTAGGCTTGGTAAATGGGCATCGCCTATGAGTTTGAGTTATCCTATGAATCACTAAATCTGTGAAAGGACAAGTGGCCGATTTTATCACGCAGTGAAACAATAGTAGGAACAACTAGTGTAACTCCTTGGCAGGTATTTTGATGGAGTCTGTTTGCCAAGAAGGCGAAGGCATCGGTGTGGTATTAGTTTCACCTAGAAAGCAGAGTATGACTTCATGTATCGGCTAAATAGCCGATGTTCAAATAATCAAGCGAATCTGAAGCATTACTAAGGGGTCTACAAGCTGTTAGATAGCATCGGGTGAGAGGCGTCGAAGCTTTCGGGATTCGATGTTAATTGTATGCGACAAGTCAGAGGAGAATCTGGATGCACGATGATGATGCACTAACCCGACTTGCATCAATGCCTCCGAGATCATCGAGATATTCACTACATTTTCCATAAAACATATCCCCGAAGCTAATGATAAAAGCAAACCGATTGGCACAAAGTGCATCGGTACAAGATTGAAAGCCGACAAGGACCAATCGAGCTAAGCGTTTGGCGGTTCTGTATCCACCGTCATTGGAGAAACGAGAGATAAGTGGATTATTTGTCGATCCCATTTAAGCCGATCGAGCAAAGGTCGGCGCAAAGCACTCAAATATGTTCTACTAGAAGACGTATTGTACTTTAGGACTATGGAAGGTTTGTTATTAAGATGTCACTGGGAAGCAGGGAAGCCAAAGTGGCAATGCTTGGTTCATTGAAGGCATTTGTAGGTCAGCATCAATCGGCTGTAAGATGAAATGTAGATCTGGGAGCGAACAGGATATTTTTGGCCGGCGATGTTAGAAGATTGCTTCAAATATTATAGAGGATGCCAAAAGCGTGTCAAAAGTTTGTTGGTAACATCGACACCAGATCGGCTTTACATCCAGGTCGTCAAGCCATGGCCGTTTAGAGGATGGGGTATAGACATAATCGCCGATATTTCAATCCAATCGAAAGGACATAAATTCATCCTTGCACCACAGTTATTTTCTCAAAATGGGTTGAGTGTGCCACTCAAGAAGGTTCTTGGTAAAGAACTAATCGACTTTGTAAGCGAACACATCGTCCATCGGTTTGGGATTCCAGCAGACAATCACTCGTCGAGAATCGCATGTTCATGTCCAATGAGTTCAAAGGGTTTTGCGAAAGTCTTGGGATAAAATTACTCAACTCCTCCCCTTACTATGCTCAGGCCAGCCGGACGGTAGAATCGTCGAACAAAACATTGATAAAGGCGATAAAAGAAAAATTGAGGAAAAGCCAAGGAGATGGCATTCGACGCTATCGGAGGCTTTATGGGCTTATCGGCTATCTTATCGGAACAACTAAATTGTCACCCTTTCCCGGTTGGTATCACGGACAAGAAGCCGTTTTGCCCGTTGAAATCAACATCGGCTCAATAAGGCTACGAGCAAGATAAGGTATCGTAGATGAATACAAACAGCGATCGACAATCTAGATGATTTGGCGAACTAAGGCTAGTCACGCTAGATCGGCTTAAAAGAACAAAGAGATTGTTGCCAAGTACAATAAAAAAGTGATTGTTAAGTCATTCAGTCAAGCCGATTTAGTATGGAAAACCGTGTTGCCGATTGGGTCTAGGGATAATCGATTCGGCAAATGGTCTCAGACATGGGAAGGACCTTATAAGATCAATCGTAGGTTGGCGGAAATTCATATATCTTTGGAATCATTAGAAGGGTTCGTCCTACCTAAAGCAATCAATGGAAAGTATCTGAGGCATATCACCCAAGCATCCGGGTGGGTCCTAACTATAGAGGTGAAGGCATCAGATCAATGACAAGCACATGCATATAAAATTGGTCATCTGATAAACCAGAAGTCGGTTTGAAACATCCATCCACAGATTAAAGGTTTACAAAATCGGATACACGGACCGATCAAGCAAGATTTCAAAAGGCATCTCAAGTTTAAGCAATATTACAGGTTGGCCACAACTAATCGATAAGTTAAAGACTAGTGTGGGCGAGGCAGGGCAAATGGGCTCCCAAAGCCGATAGTCTGCATTCTGCCCTTCCGATGGTAGCTTGAACGCCGAATCTATCAATTGTTGATCAGCTACGCATCGCTATCCAGGACTATCTTGGCGATTGGCTCTTAACTTTGGCAAAAACTTCGCCAATTCTTTGCCTCTGACGCTTAGTGAAGATGTCGCATCTGCAATGGAATTTGGCAATCTGCAAGTTCTCTTGTAACCAAGGCCGACTGTTCTTCAAGTTTTTTCTTGGATGACTCCAGCTCCTGGGCCTTAGCTTTGGCCGATTCGACATAGCGGCACACCCGGGTCAAAAGCACTCTTTCGAGATTTAGCATCCGCTATAAGTTTGTCCGAGAATCTCTTGGTCGGCTTCTTTGGGCCTTCCTCTGCTCAGAAGTCGGTTTTGGCGATTCTCTGGCCAAGCGATCATCCGGATGGCACACTTCTATGCAAAGCATTCATGGCCGCTTAGGTGGGAAGGTCGGCTTGCATGGCCGCCATAAGCGTTCCTCAAGAAGTGAGTGTTGGCGAGAAAAACTGCCTCTGGCTGCATCACTTCGCCCAGGAGGCGATTGGGTCGCTCCTGCATACTCGGCTGTATGTAACGGCAGCCGATCTTGTATGAAGCGCGACTATTATCTCTGCGCTGGATGTCGGTACCGGTAGTCATCGGTGGCTAGCACTTAGGATCGTCGAGCACAAATCGAGTGAAGCCAGCCATCGGCGAATCGCTTGATAAGCGCTCTGGAAGTCGGAGATCGGAGATCTCGATGATGACTGCGATATGTGGCTGACAATGGAGCGGAGTGGAGGGATAGCCGATGTAGCACCTTGGAAATCGGCTATAACTCCCGCCACTTGAACTGACGGAGATTGCTAGGGATTCAAGAGAATAAAATCAGCAATATGAAAAAATGATATTGAGCAAAGAATAAAGAATAAAACTTACATCGGATGGCGGAGTGCTCTGGAGAGCCATCAGTTACCGCCTCAGTGCAGGTGAGCGCAGTCGACTTCTTCCTCCTCTCTGCGGTGTTTCGAGTTAGCAATTGTCAAAGCAAGGGCATGTTAGCCGATATGCAAAAGACTTACTTGGAGCAGCGAGCTAAGTCCGTTAAAGAGGGAGCTTGAATATCCAAGTTTCGAAAGTATGCCAGTGGTGCCAAGCAGTTGACACGGGCGTCGGTTGTCGGCCTCACTGGCGAGAAACATGGGGATCGGTTGATGGCTCACCAGTACCGACTGGAAAGATCAAAGGCATTCTAAATAAGCCGAGAAGAAGTGTAAGCGGAGAGGATATAAAAACAACGGTACCTCTGACTCTTTGGAAAGTCGCTATAACTTGAGCTTGTCTTTGGACAGGAAACTACCGTCGGCTCATGAAAGTCGGGAAGGAATAAGTGAATTATAGCCGACGAGTCCTGTCCATTAGTATGGCTTCGATATTCTAGTCCACCACCGCGAGCAGTAGGACCGACGGGAATTAAGAACAAAATGTGGCGTTGAGAGGATTTGCAACCCATCGGCTACTTCAAGGATGACCTCGTGGCGACAACTGTTGGTTACTCGGGCTGGGGCTCGACACAAGATAAGTAGGGGAAAGATGGAATGGTTTGCCAAAGCCCTAATTGACGTAAGCAGAAGGGTGAAAGTAAAACTCGTAAGGCGGTGAAATGTTAGGTTCGGTATTCAATGAGCATGAAAGATGCAGGAGTGAGGATGATTTTTGTACAAATCTAGGGTAGATTGGGGCATCGAGGAACTACTCAGAATCAAGGTGAAGGAATGTTGGGTGTGGGCATCATGGCTACATCGGTATGTCGGAAAAAGTCTTGTTGGCCGAAGGAAGCCTATCTAAGGAAAGGAAGAAAGCGAGGTATTTGTGCAAGCTTCGATCGAGTCCATTTTTAGCTCTCCGGCCGAGACATGATAAACCTCTGCCATAGGATCGGCTAGCTCTATCTTGTGGAATGACATGCTGGGTAATCCTCCCAGGGAAAGTTGAGCTACCGGAGGGTTAGGATAAAATAGATCGGCTAAACATACAATGAAGCCATGTTTGGAGCCGAACCAAGAGGACCTCTATATTACCAACGACATGTTTGGCAAACCGGAAAAAGAGTCGGCTACGAATTACGTACATCATTTGAAATCTTGCCCAGGAACATCTTGCCAAGGAAAGCCGATGACCCTCAGAGACGCGTTCGCTACTAAGCTGAAAAGTTTGGGTAGGGCCACTGGAAGCACCACAGAAAAGATATCGGTCTAACCAAAGATTGAGAAAAGCGACGTGCTCTTCAGCCGATACTGGACCAGTGACCCTATTGTTATTTTGGATGTATCTATGCCAACCCGCCTTTTGCGGATTAATTTGAAAAGAAGGTTTTTCCGTGGCCGATAAGCCAGTCCCCGTCGGCCTAAGGAAGCGACACAATTGGGCCACATCTAGCGAGTAGGGCCGATTGGGCCGAGGCCCAAGAATAAAAAGGCGTTGAAAATCCGACCAAAAATAACATCCGCAGCCTACCAAAGGTTCATTGGCTTGAGGGTCGGCTAGACTCAAAGATAGAACTTTGGCTATACCCATCCTCTCCCATTCTCTACCTCTTTTGAGCCGACCTAATAAACCAAGATCTCCATCCTTTTAGGCTAGTGGGCCATGCCCTAAAACTTTTTCCCCACTCGGGAAACATTGTACCAGTAGGTAGAGGGAGTCTAGGGATCTCGGTATTGATAGTGTGTCGACATACTACCTATCGGTCCTAAGTAGAATTGATTGGAACTTTGAGGAATCGGGATGAATACACAGCGAAGGGTCCATATCGGTAAACCGGTCTGAAAAGAACAAAGAGAGGATGACAAGAGCCGAGTGCACGATCCGAGAGCTTGAAAGCGTGAAAATGACCGTGGGGACCCCATATTTATACCGCGATGAAAGAAGCGGCGGCGAGGCGGTTGTTGCATTAAAAACGCACCGAGACATTGCGGCGCTATTAATGGGAAGTTACGAGATGAATCCTAGCGACAAGCCGATCCACGAAAAAGGCGATTTATGATTTTTGAAAGATAACAAGTTACCTTTCAAAATGAGGGCATATGTTTGCACCAAAAATTCGATGCGTGTTGAATCCGGTCTAAGACAGAGAGATGTGGAAAAGAAATCGGTAAACAAATGAGAAGAAAACCGCTTAGTTTCTAAAAGGAAGGAAATCGGATAAAAGGCCGTCACGGATAAAAGCACCGTATCCATACACAACTTCGGATAAGTCGGGCGTGTTATAAAAGGAGGAGGCGTCAAGCACAACAAGGACACAATCAAAATCCAACAACACACATCTACTTTTACAAGCTTTTCTTTTACATTGTTTTAGCCTCATAGATCTCTCTGCAAGTCGCGGAATCAACATAGTTGCGCATCGCCGATTGTTGATTTTAGCCGATTTCACCCAGGTTTGATTTGCCGTTTTGTTGCGCATCGCCTTCGAAGCCGATTTTACCTTGTATCCGGATCAACTGTAACCGGTTGATCTAGTTATCTCCTAATCGGTTCTTGCCGACTAGCGAAAAGCCGATAGATCCTTGTTTATCGGCTTCGGTCAAATTACAAATTCTACCTTGTCGATTTCAGGTCAAATCGACTGGCACGCTCTGCAAACCCGGTGTTTGTCTTGTGTGTTCGAGGCCTAAAACCCCCTTCACGTTTTTGGCGCGAACAGTACTTTATAAATTGCATTGGTAAATTTTTGCCGGTAAAACATGGATGGTTGGACATCCCACTCGAAATTACCTATATGGATATAGGCAAATACGATTTTCCAAGTTTATCTTGAAAATGCGATTATTAGGGTAATTCTATGAATGGACAGATGTACAGCCCCTGTAACCCACAAATGTCCTATGCTTGTCCTATTTGCTTGGTTTTGCGTTATTATTAGATGTTTGTTCTCATAACAAAGATATAAATTCGCACGCTGCATGAAAGTCAGATTGCATTTTGTATTTTCTCTTGTAGGTTCATTGTCTAACATAAGCTGGCTTTAATTGTTGGTTACGTACTCCCTCCGTCCCTTGAAGGAAGTCGTTTTAGGATTCAAACTCCAGTATTAGGAAGGCAAAGAAATGACGCATGTACCTTTATCTCATGCCATTAAGGATCTTGGACGGTTTATTAAGTCATGAAGTGTTGCGCCAAAAAAAAGAGGAACGCATGCATCTGGCATAACCCAAAACATGCGTGCGAAGTTTGTTAGCGCCAAAATAGTGGCGCTAATTTTTCTCAGTGCCAATTTTTTGTCACCTCTGTTTTGTCAGCGCCAAAATTCTCTCCCCTCGTTTTTCTCAATGCCAAAACAGATAAAAAAATAGCGCCAAATTACATAGCGGCAAAGATGCCAATGGGTGTGATTATAAATTTACCACAACCCATTCTTACTAGTATCAATCTTCCTGTCATTCACAAATAGGGAAGCAATTAGCCAAGATCAACCTAGACCTAAACCAGCCAATATTAGATGAACAGGAGTACCTTGATCTAAACGTAGCCCTTGAATATGAACAGGCTGGTGCACCCAATCAAGCACACATAGAACTGTCCAAAACAAAAATGCAATTGACAAAATAATATTCTTGGCTGCTGTTGCAAAACCAAGGTTCGACGATGAAGGTAATTGTACTTTTGATGGCAAGATAGGCTTGTGGCCTTTTATCAGAAAGGTACCACAATTGTTACCGTTTTAATCTTTGTTATGCACAATGTGCCTATGATGTTGCTAATTTCGATTTATTTCTAACAGGAACCAGCTCAAAGGACAAGTCGCAATCGAGAAAGGGGCACCCTAGTAACCAAAACAGTCAAGGTTGACAGACACACTGTCAGGTCTTACATGATTGCTAAATTGCTTCCACCCATCGTATCACGTTAGCCACAGGGAGACCGGACGATAACTATATGGATTCGGCAAGATAATGCACCATCCCATGTGCTAGTTGATGATCTCCAATTTGCATTTGCTATTTTACAAACTGGGCTTGACATTCGTCTAATCTCTCAGCCACCAAACTCCCCTAACATGAATGCATTAGATCTTGGTTTTTTTTGCGTCTCTCCAATCTTTGACTAGTACCAAGACCTCTAGAAATATGGATGAACTCATTGAAAATGTTTGCAAAGAATACGAAGAATACAACCCAAGTACACTTAGTAGGGTGTTCCTCACACTACAGAGTTGCTTGCTTGAGGTCATGAAAGATGGTGGAGGCAATAGGTACAAGATCCCTCACATGAACAAGGAGAGGATGCAGACACTTGGGATCATGCCCAATTAGCTAGAATGTGATCATCAGCTCTATGAGTCTGTCCTACAATCGTTAGGAACTAGGGCTTTCTACCCATTGTATTTGAACTAATGACATCATTGGAATGAAAAGTGGATGGAGAAATGCTCTCAGATTGCAATTAACAGGTTGCTAATAGTACTTAGCCGTCCAACGCTTAATTCTGCTAATAATCATGTTATACACATGTGTCCTTCTTCTCGCCAGACACCTCCACATCCACGATGATGGGCGCAACCTCCACGCCAGTCACCTCCACATCCAAGCCAGCAGCCGCCCCCTCCACTCCCCCTTCTTCTTCGTCATCAATCGCGATGACCGCCTCGTGCTGCCTCCACCTCCTGGCAGGTGGCCTGCGAAGGATCTGGATCGGCGGCGCCCGGCGTTTCCCGGGGCCCCTCTTCCGGATCCAATCGACGGCGTCCTTATCCATCACATCGCCGCCGCTCCCATCGCCGGCGAGCTTGACCTTCTACTTGCTGGACGCCTCCACCTCCACGATGGTGAGCGCCACCTCCGCGTCGGTCACCTACACCTCCAGGCTGGTAGCCGCCACCTCCGCTCCCCCTTCGTCTTTGTAATCAGTCGCGATGACCGCCTCGCGCTGCTTCCACCTCCTGGCAGGTGGCCTGCGAAGGATCTGGATCGGTGACACCCGGCGTTTCTGGCGACCCCTCTTCCGGATCCCATCGTCGGAGCTCTCTGCCATTACATCGCCGCCGCACCCCTTGATGTCACGCTTCTTCTTCCTCTTGCCGGCGCGTTGAAGCGCTGCGACGATGCGCGCCAGTTCATGGTCCTCCTCGCTCATCTTCAAAGTGGTGGATTTGGGGATTTGGACGGGGATGAGGGGATTTTTCCTATGGCCTTTAGGGGAGAAACGGAACGAGGCGAGAGATTTTTCTCCATGCAGTTCGAGAAGCTGGGTTAAATGACCGTGTGCAGCCTCCTCCATTTACTTACCGTGTGGGACTCAAGGAGCCTAAAACGACTTGCTTCCAGGGACAAAAATTGAAGCGTAAAACGACTTCCTTCGAGGGACGGAGGGAGTACTTGACACATAGTGAATATATTATGGGAGTGTCAAGGCCTTTTTGACTATCCGGAGTTCTAATGGGTCTTGGAGTAAGTGAAAGAGCACATTAGTATGTGTAGAAGCTGCTAGAAATGTACGGTCAATGTGAAATCATGTGCTGAAAAATTGGCTTAGAATTGAACTTGCTAAAATTGCATTTGCAAGTGTGCTTGTGCTTGTGCATGTGCTTGACTAAGTTTTGGAGAGACAATGGTTTTTCTTTTTGCGCTGGACCATTTTTTGCTTTTGCGCCATACCAAATTTTCAGTCCGTCGTGAACGTGACTTTGAGTGTCTTTGCGCCGGACCAAATTTTCAAATAACAGAGAGTATCAAGTGTACGTCAGACCAACTTTTTCGGTCTGCCGTGAGTATGATCTTGAGCCGTTTGCGCTGGACTGAGTGGTGGTGCAAACCGAGGGTTTTACATGTACGCTGGACCAAATTTTTGGCCCGTCGTGAACGGCGTTTTGAGGTTTGATTTTGTATGTACGCCGGACTAAATTTTTGATCCGTCGTGAACGGTGTTTTGAGGTTTGATTTCGTATATGCGACGGACTGAGTTTTACAAAAACATAAAGTTTTGCATGTATGCCGGACCAAATTTTTTGGTCCGTCGTGATGGCATTTTGAGGTTTGATGATTATGAAATTCATATGGATATTTTATAATGCATGTCTTGATATTATGCAATGCTCGTGTGAGTAGTTGCATGGACTAATTGAGTCAAGTTGGGAAGAACTTGTGCTCGGAGTTTTGTTTTGTATTTGTTCATGTGTAGGTGTTGCTCGAGGGCGAACGTGGTCGATGATGGGACTGGAACTAGGTTCATGGAGGAACTAAGATTTTGGACTAGGTTCAGGGCGCACGTGAAGTCTAGTTAGTCATGTGAGTGCGACATGCATGTCGTATGCGTGCAGAGTTGTTTTTGGCCAGGTTGGGCCAAGTTGAGTTGTATACCAAGTTAATTTGTATACGAACTCGTTAGGTTTGCTCATTATAAATAGGAGGAGGTGTCCCTTGTTTATGAGAGAGTAGAAGCGTAGAGCCAGAGCTGGGCTTTAGGGTTGTACTCTTTTGTTTGAAGTATTTTAGACAAAAAGAAATAAAGATTAATTTCTTCAAGTCTCTCTACGTGCTACAAGAATCTCGTCGCTACAGTAATCTCTGTTTTGGGTTTTTGTCTTGCACGTCTTTTGGTTTGGCAAATTGATTCTTTGTCTACTTTGGTTCCTTGAATTTCTTCTTGATTTGATCCATCCAAAACCTTTCTAGGGCATTGATTTAGAGTTCCTCAAAGTTTTGTTGGTTAATCTTTTGTAGATTTTGTTTAATCACAAAATTAGGATTTAATCAATTCTCATCATTATTGATACAATCAACTTGCAAAGCTTATAACTTTTGATTCGTAAGTCCGATCGAGCTGATTCTTTTATTGTTATATGTGTATTGGAATCTAGTTTCTTGTGTTCAAATTTCAGGTCAATCCAATGGTTGGATCTCTGGTAATTTGCGATTTACCGAATATCAGTCAATCTATTTTTGTTGAATACGAAGCAATTATTTGATTCCGAATTGGGGTGAATTTTTAGTAGATAAAAAATTTGATTTTAGCTTCAACGCAATCATTCACCCCCCTCTAATTGCTATATTAGTATATATCGATCCTAAAGTTAACTTTAACCGGATGTTTTTCTTTGTTGAAATCACCCAAATCTGGGAACATTGGATCATTGTTGAGATTCGAGATTATTGATTACATCTGATCCTATGATTTAATCTAACAGTTGAATTTTTAATCCTACAATTCAAAATATGGATGTTATTTAAGACAAAAACATCGGAAGATGTCTATACACTCCCAAATTAACCTATGAGTGAATTATTGAATGAATGTACTAATATACCATCACTTTTTTTTGGGTGATTATTGGGGGTAGAATGAGTAAAAAATCATCGGAAAGCAAAATTGTCATTTTGTATTTTTCTCATTGGTCCATTGTCTAACATAAGCTAGTTTTAGTTGTTGGAGCCCAAAAGCAAGTTAGTGTGTGCACGGACGAATTTTTTACTGCTTTAGCTCGGGTGTAAATTTTTTTTTCCTATCTGGTCATTGATCCGATGAAATTGCAAGAATAGCCTCTGAACAGTGAAATTTCGCGAATTCGGTGTGCTAAAATTTATTTTTATTTTTTAATTCATTTCCAGCATTCCCCAAGTGCTGAATATTTTTTTATTATTTTTTTCCAATTTTCTGCGGACTCAGACAGTTTAATATTTTTTATTTTTTTATATTTAAGCGGTTCCCTACCGCGCCATTCTAATTTTTATTATTTTTATGATTTTTTTTTGTATTTAAGCGATCCTAGACCGCGGCATTTGATTTTTCTATATTTCAGCGATGGTGGTCAGCTGATTATTTTTAATTTTTTTTTGTTTTTTCTTTTCTTTTTTTTTGGATTTAATTAATCCGAAAATGCCAAAAATCCAAAAATACATTTTCTTGATCAGTTGTAGCTACTGAGTCCAAAAATGACTATCACTCCACCAAACCAAGTCTCCAAATTTTCCAAAATAACAAAAATACCCTCTAGAACCCTTCTTCGGCCTCGTTTTTCAGTTTTTTTTAAAAAAACCGCCCTTTATCACTAGATATATGTAACATCCCAAATTTTAGCTTTTCTTGAATTTATTTTGCTATTTAAATTTTTGGAATTTCCTAGAATTTATTTGGATTTAATTTGAATTAAGTCTATTATTGGATTATTTAAATATTTTAAAATTTCGTATAAACTTTTATTGGAAGTATTTTATTTGATCCCAAAATGTCTCAAAGTATTTTTCAGAATTTTTTCTGGAATTTTCTGACATTTTTGGTATTTTTCTCGCTTTATTTGAATTATTAGAAGTATTTCAAATAACAAAAAGAAATTGAAAATATGAAAAAGCCCTAATGGGTCAAACCCGTTAACCCAGCCCATTAATCACACCCAAACCCTAACCCTAAACGCGCCAGCCGTCCGATCTGGATCCAACGGTTCGGGTCCCGCCGCGTGTTTGTACGCGCGTAACCGTTGGATGGAGACTACACGGATGCTTAGGATGCCGCCATGTCACCTCTCCGTGTTTGAGCCAGTCTGCGCCGCCGTGGGCCGCCGCTTCTGTGTTAGCGTCCGTGTTTTGCGTGCATGCCGAGGCTATTTAAAGCGCCGCCCCGTGCGCTGTCGTGCACGCAATTGCTCGTCGAAGTTAGAGGAGGGGCTGCCGAGGATTTCGGTCGTTTTTCGTCGCAGCCAAGCCGTCCTGGCCGCGCGCAAGCCTAGTTCCAGAATCCCCATGACGAGACGCTTTGAACGGGACATCTCACTGTGGGGAGCTGCCCAGACCGTCCTCGGGTTATTAGGAGGTCCAATTATCCTAATTGGATTTGGAGGCTAACAACGGATGGCCGAGGGCGCTCGCAGTGTTAGCACCCAAGCCCAATTGAGACAACAGTGAGACGCTACGAATAACTCGATAACAATCCCGGTATTCCCCCGGTATGCGACCGAAACACGCCCAGGATCCTCGCATACCGGTTTCCAAAGCTATGTCAGCCCAATTTGCATAAAGGGGGCAACGAACTCGAAGACCCCACACCCAGACACGCGCGAAAGCAAGACCAACCAAATGAACCAACGAACCCCGGCACAAAGACAAAACCCCACAACCACAACCAGCAACAACAGGGCACGAAGGCCAACAAGGAAGGAACAACACCGCAAGCACAAAGCGAGTAACAACATGCAACAAGCGTCAATTAACAAAAGGAACCAAGTATCCAAGGTGATTAAAACATTGTTTTTAGCTAACTATACAGCAAAAGAACCCACATCTATAAGCTAGACCCAAAAGAAAATTCTTCTCCGGAAGTGTTCTGCCACTGAACACTCCCGGGCGTGCACGACGGCGGTAGCCTCTACTCAGTGCCCCGCCCGGTCATTGAGAGGCAATATGGGCAGAACTCGCATTCGCCTTGATCCTCACCTGAAAACCACAACAGCAGAGGCATGAGTACAGAAGGTACTCGCAAGACTTACCAGTGGTCTATATATGACCGACTTGAAAGGAGTATGCATTTGGAAGTAGCAAGGAAATCAGCTGAAGTTAAAAGTGCGGAAAGCTTAACTTTGTTGATTATTCATTATCACTATTCAATGCACAATTTAAAGAAGTTGTAACGGCACCTACTTCTAGAGTGGAGTTCATCATTCAACATTAACATAGCAAGTGACCCCATAACATTTTCGAGCTCAAGCCCAGAGGCGAACTTCAGTTCAAGTTGTTACTACGTGAAGTGTCAGATAACCAAGCGTGCTCATATCCGAGAGCGCGGCAATTCGAATCACTTAATTAACCCTGCAGGGAAACATTGACCGCACGACACGTGCCACAAAGAACCTCGTGTCAACCATCCTCCCATCCATACTAATCCGTTGGGGACATCTTCATGCGGCCCGAGCACCTAGCACCCCCTCGAGCGGCCCAAGCCCAGCTTGGCCCTCGAGAGTCGGCCAAAGCCTCGCCCTCGACCACGCCCAACCGCATGAGGTGTATGCCCCATCGAACAGCATGCGATGAATGAATAGCTTTACCGTCTGTGAAATCATGTGCTGAAAAATTGGCTTAGAATTGAATTTGCAAATATGTTTGTTCATGTGTTTTGTCAATTTGACAAGAAGCAGTAAGTTTCGCTTTTGCGCCGGACCAAGATCTCAAGAAACAGTAAGTTTCCCATCTACGACGGACAAACTTTGTTGGTCTGTCGTGGACATGCTTTTGAACTCATTGAGCCAAACTCAATTTTCCTCAAAAACCAGTAAGTTGTGCATGTACGACGGACAAAGTTTTTGGGTCTGTCGTGAACGTGTTTTTGAGCTCATGAGTCGAACTCAATCTTCCAAGAAACCAGTAAGTTTTGCATGTACGGCGGACAAACTTCTTTGGTCAGTCGTGAATGGCTTTTTGAGGTTTGATTTCGCATGTACGACAGACCGATTTTGTTTGTCTGTCGTGAACGTGTTTTCGCCAGAATGATTTCTTCTTGGAACCGAAACTTTCACTTGTACAACGGACCGATTTTGTCTGTCCGTTGTGAATGGTTTTTTGAGTGATTTTTCATGTGTACGCCGGACCATATTTCCTTGTCCGTCGTGAATGCGTTTTTGCTGAATTAGGGTTTTGAGCGGTTGAAATAATTTGAATTTGAGATTATGAAATTTGTGATGATTTCATGATGCTTCTTTTGAAGTGGACTTTATGCAATGCTCATGTGAGTAGTTGCATGGATTGACATTGAGTCAAGTCGTGGACTTGTGCTCGGATTTGTTTTGTGGTTTGTTCATGTGCAGGTATTGCTCGAAGACGAATGTGGTCGATGACGGGACCGGAACTAGGTTCATGGAGGAACTGAGGTTCGGGACTAGGTTCAGGAGGAACTGAGGTCTTGGTGGTCAAGGATGTCATGCGGGACGTTCGGGCTAAGAGAATGGTGCACATGAAGAATGGTTAGTCACGTGAGAATGGCAGGAGGTCATTCGCGTGCAAAGTGTTAGTCACGTGAGTATGGCAGGGTTGCCATACGCGTGCAAGAGTTGTACTCGGCCAGGTTGGGCCAAGTAGAGTTGTGTTGGATACGGATTCCTTCTAGGGAATAGGAATCGTATTCAGAACTCCTTGTGGGTTGGTGCTTTAAATAGGTGGGGGGTCTCCTGTTGAAAGGCACCAAGTAGAGCTGAGCGCATCAAGCTTTGAGCTTGGTTTTAGGGTTTGTACTCTTTTGATGAGAGTATTTTAGACAAGAAATAAAGATCAATTCTTCCAAGATTTTTATGCTACAGGAACCACGTCGCTACAGTGTTTTCTGTTTTGGTTCTTGTTTGCATGCTTGTTCTAATTCTAGATTGGTTTTTGATCGTTGAGTTTCATCTTGATTTGATCCATCAAAAACCGTTCTAGGGTATTGATTTAGAGTTTCTCAAAGTCTAGTTGATTAATCTTTTGAAGATCTTGTTTAATCTTGAAGTTTTGATTAGATTGATTCTCGTCAAGTTCTGAAACAGCAAGCTTGCGAAGCTCCTAACTTTTGATCCGTAAGTCCGATCGAGCTGATTCTTTTTGGGTTTGATTCATATTGGAATCTCATTTCTTGTGTCCAGATTTCAGATCGTTCCGACGGTTGGATCTGCAGGAATTCGCGTTTTACTGAACCTCTGTCATTCTGTTTTTGTCGAAAACGAGGCAATTATTTGGTTCTGTTTTGGGGTGAACTTTTAATAGATCAAGAATTTGGTTTTAGCTTCCGCACAATCATTCACCCCCCCTCTGATTGCTATATTCGTATACTTCGATCCTACAAGTGGTATCAGAGCAAGGTTTCTCTAATCTATCTTAACCTGATTAGATCAATGGATCGTTATTCGACTAATCCATGTGTGTTCGATGGTGTTGATTTTCAGTTTTGGAAGGCCAAGATGGAGGCGTTCATCCAAGCACAGGGCTTCACAATTTGGGAGAAGGTTTACAAGCCATATGAAGTCCCTGCAAACGACAACGTCAACGACACCAATCGCACACATGTTGAAGCAAATAGCAAGGCGCGCAACTTGATCATCCAAGGCTTGGGACGCAGCGACTTTGATCGTGTGGTTCATCTTCGATCCGCATATGAGGTATGGAAATCTCTTTGTGATTACCATGAGGGTTCTAACATCACAAAGAGGTTCGCCAAGATATTTACAAAAAAGAATACATGCGTTTTGAGATGAAACCTAGTGAATCAGTAGATGACTTCTTTGCACGTTTCAATAAAATTCTTAGCAATCTACGTCTTTGTTGGAGTTAGCTACACCGATGCTGAAAATGCTCGACAATTGCTTAGTGCTTTGGACATGTCGGTGTGGGAGATGAAAGTAACATCTATACAAGAATCTACTACCATGAGCACACTCACATTAGATGTTCTTTACTCTAAGTTGAAAACTCATGAGTTGGATGTTCTTGCCAGAAGGGTAACATTAAATCAATTGCTTTGATCTCTAACCCTAACATGTCAAATGCAAATTCTTCTTCTAGCTTTGCCTTGTCTTCCATGTCTTCTTTAACGGATGAGCAACTTGAAGAGTTTCTGAAGAAGATCTGGCACTACTCTCTTCTCGCTTTAACAAAGCTTTGCGAGAATGTGAGAATGAGAAAGAGAGGTGGTCCTCCAAGATGCTATGAGTGTGGTGACCTCAACCATATTCGCCCAAATTGTCCTAAGCTTGCAGGAAAAACATCAAAGGAGGAGAAGGACAACGGACTGAAGGAATGAGAAGAAAAGGTTCTCGTCAAATGATAGGAAGAAGAAGAGCTTCATCAACCGCAAGGTGGTTCACTGAGTTCTTTCCGCTCTTGAACAAGTCAATTTGAGCGATGTGGACTCGGAGAGCAGCGAAGATGATGCAACTCCAAGCAAGCATGATTTGATAGGATTATGTCTCATGGCAAGCAAAGAAGGATAGCTTCACCGAGGACGACCACGACAATGACTTCAATGAGGTAGATCCCTCTTATGATGAATTAGCTATTCTTTGTTGCTCGTCTTGGAAAATTGCTTGACAAACGTGATAAGAAAATTAAGAAACATGATTTCATTATTGAATCATTGAATGCTGAAATTGCTAGACTTAAGACTTTGATTCCTAGTGATGATACTTGCAAATCATGTGACTTAATTTACAATGAGCTCACCTTGCTTAGGAAAGAACATGCTCTTTTGTTGCATCTAAATGAGAAAAATGAGAAACATGTTGTACATGCTAGCTGTTCCAATCGATGATTTGCATAGTTCAACTTCTTGTTCTAAATGCTCAACTCTTGAATTAAATTTGAAAGATGCAAATGCTAGGGTTTCTCAATTAATCGATAATTTGCTTTCACATGAAATTCTCTCATGCTCAACTTGTCGCAAGCAAAAGGAAAAGTAGATGTTCCTGCAATAATTGTTTAACTCTTGCTAAGAAAGTTGATTACTTGCAAAATTCTTTGGAACGTTTCACTAATGGCAAGAAGAAGTTGAACATGATTTTGGATCAATCTAAGGTTAGCACAAACAAGAGAGGTTTAGGTTTTGATCCTTATGCCACATATGAAACTAAACCTCGTGACCGTTGTTCAGCTCCTTGCAAAATTGAGTTATCTAATGAGCCTAAGAAAATTGCTTTTCAATCTGCGGTTTTGTATCTTCTACTATGATGAATGCAAAATGTGCTTTTCTTTGTTAAAGCTAAACATCATGTCAAGTACACTTGCACTCATTGTGGTAGAGATGGACACTTAGTAGATTTTTGCTTTAGACTAGCCAAACAAAGAAAAGAAGGAAAGAACTGAGGCTAGGTCAAATTTTCAGCAAAGCACATTTTTATGCGCCTAGAGTGATGAAAACACCTTCTGTTCCTACAAACATGGGAAAAGGCAAATATGATTTTGTGCATAAAAATTATCGTGTTGTACCCTCTTTGTTGTGCGTCGTGTGTCTCAAGATCGATTCCCAAAAATCTCATTCCTAACCCCAAGATCTTGAGGCCTCGACAACTTTTGCTATGAAGGATTCTCGCGCAAGGAAGGAGAACATAAGGCTAGAGGATTCCGTATGCTCACGCCACATGTCCTGTGATAAGAATTGGTTCTCCTCCCTCACTCGTGCATCTCGTTCTGAAAGTGTTACTTTTGGAGATGCTTCTTCCTCTTCTGTTGTGGCACAATGTACACTAAAGGTAAGTGACAAGTTTATGTTCAAAGATGTGGCTCTTGTTGAAAATTTGAAATATAACTTGCTTTCATCTCACAAATGCTTGATGAAGATCTTGAGATAAGCTTTAAGAAAAATGAATGCAAAGTGCTAGATGCTTCAGGTGATCTTGTGTTCAAAATTTCTCGTTTTGGAAGAGTCTTTAAAGCTGATTTTGATGCATCACCTTCTTCTAAGCATAGGTGTCTAATTGCCAATGTTTCTAAAGATTTATTCTTTTGGCATCGTAGACTTGGTCATGTTGGTTTTGATCATCTTACTCGTGTAAGTGGTTTAGATCTTATACGTGGCCTGCCTAAGCTTAAGGGTGATAGCAATCTAGTATGTTCTTCTTGTAGACATGGTAAGATGATTGCAGGTTCACATCCACCTCTTACCATGATGATGACAAACGCTCCAGACAGCTTCTACATCTTGATACAGCTTGGACCATCTCGAGTTCAATCCTTTGGAGGCAAACGGTATGTGCTTGTGATTGTTGATGATTTTTCTAGATACTCTTGGGTGTATTTTATGGCATCTAAGGATGAGGCTTTTAGTCATTTTAGAAGTCTTGTTCTTAGGCTTTCTGTTGACCATCCAGAGCTCTCAAAGCTATTAGAAGTGATAATGGAACTGAATTCAAAAATGCTTCCTTTGATCTCTTTTGTGCTGAAAAGGAATTGATCATCAATTTTCATCTCCTAGAGTGCCTCAACAAAATGGTGTAGTCGAAAGAAAAACAGAACGTTAGTTGAGATGGCTAGAACCATGTTAGATGAACATCTCTCTCCTAGAAATTTTTGGGTCTGAAGCTATTTCAACCGCTTGTTATGTTTCAAACCGTGTGTTTTTGAGATCAAAATTGGGTAAGACTCCATATGAGCTTCGGTTTGGACATAGACCTTCTGCTTCTCACTTTCGAGTTTTTGGATGCAAATGTTTTGTCTTGAAATCTGGAAATCTTGATAAATTTGAAGCTAGATCAACTGATGGCATTTTTCTTGGATATCCTGCTCATACTCGTGGCTATCGTGGTGCTTGTTTTGGAGACTAACAAAATTGTGGAAACTTGTGAAGTTACTTTTTATGAGGCTAGTCCAGGCACTAGTCCAAGTGATGCAGGTACAAAGCATACATTCAGGGAGAAAATCTTTGAAGATAATGATATGTTGAAGATGAGGTCTTGACTCTTCCTAATGCACAACAAGATGTAGCACCTTTGGCACCTACTACTACATCACCTACAGCTAACCATCCTCAAGCTACAACATCATCTGTACATGCTGAAAATGAAGAAGGAGAAGGAGAAGTCTCAAAAGCCAATGCTCCTTGTACATTCAAAAATGCATCCATCTGAACAAATGATTGGAGACCTAAATGAGAGAGTCACTCGATCCAGGTTTATTCATTCTCGACACCGATGCTCATTCCGCTTTAGTTGCTTCTTTTGAACCCAAAGATATATCTCATGCATTATCTCGACGAATCTTGGATCAATGCCATGCATGAAGAAATAGAGAATTTTGAACGAAATAAAGTTTGGAAACTTGTCTCACCTCCTCCAGATTTTAATGTTATTGGAACTAGATGGGTTTTCAAAAATAAACAAAGTGAGGATGGTGTTGTTGTTAGAAACAAGGCTAGATTGGTTGCTCAAGGTTACACTCAAATTGAAGGCTTAGATTTTGATGAAACCTTTGCTCCTGTTAGAATTGAAGCCATTAGAATCCTTTTAGCTTTTGCTGCATCCAAAGGTTTCAAATTGTATCAAATGGATGTGAAAAGTGCTTTTCTTAATGGCTACATAAATGAGGAGGTTTATGTCAAGCAACCACCTGGTTTTGAAAATCCAAAGTTTCCAAATCATGTGTTCAAACTATCAAAAGCTTTGTATGGTTTGAAACAAGCCCCTAGAGCATGGTATGATAGGCTAAAAACCTTTTACTTGAAAAAGGCTTTTTAATGGGAAAGGTTGACAAAACTCTCTTTTACTCAAGCAAGGCAATGATCAACTATTCATTCAGATTTATGTTGATGATATTATCTTTGGTGGTTCATCTCATGTTTTAGTGTCCGAATTTTCGTAAACAATGAGGAAGGAGTTTGAGATGAGTATGATGGGTGAGTTGACATACTTTTTGGGATTTCAAATCAAGCAAACGAAGGATAGTACTTTTGTACATCAAAGCAAATACACGAAAGACTTGCTACATCGCTTTGGAATGGAAAACAAAGAAGCCGATCATGACACCCATGGAGAGCACTTGCGCACTTGACCTCGATGAAGATGGTGAGCAGGTTGATCAAAAGGAATATAGAAGCATGATAGGTTCACTTTTGTACCTCAATGCATCAAGGCCGGATATACAATTTATCAGTATGCTTGTGTGCTCGCTTTCAAGCTTCCCCACGTGCTTCACATCGACAAGTCACAAAAGGATTTTCAGGTATCTTCATGGAACTCAAGATTTTGGCATTTGGCTTTCGCTTCCTCATGCATTAGTTTGAGATCTTTTCTCGATGCTGATTTTGGAGGATGTAGAATTGATAGGAAAAGCACTTCTGGTTCATGTCACTTCTTGGTAAATTCTCTCATTGCATGGTCATCTAGAAAGCAATCTTACGTTGCACAATCAAGCTGAATCTGAATATGTGGGCTGCGCTAGTTGTTGTTCTCAAATTCTTTGGATAGTAGCTACACTTAAAGATTATGGGGTTATTTTGGATAGTGTTCCTCTTCGTGTGATAACACTAGTGCAATTTGCATTGCTAAGAACCTGTGCAACATTCAAGAACAAAACATATTGACATCAGATTTCACTTTCTTAGAGATCATGTTGAAAAAGGCAACATTGTGCTTCATCATGTGGATACTGAACATCAATTGGCGGACATTTTCACAAAACCTTTGTCTTCTTCTCGCTTTGCTTTTATTCGGGAGAACTTGGAATTGTTCATCCAATGGGATTGTTTTGAGGAGTTTCTTTGCCAAGTTCTTTCACTTGATGAGCTCACTTTATCATATTTCTTTATATACTATATAATTGAGCTAATATATGATAATCTAAATTGTCTCACTTGAACTAAGAATGACATTGCGGAATTCCACGATCTGATTGCCTATAGCTAAATACTCTGTGATATCTTACTCTTCTAGGCTTGATATTGAATCCTCTTGACAAATTTGGGCTATGAAGCAAGTGTGGTTTCAACTTTACTCTTTCATAAGACCATTTAATCATTTTTGCATGTTTATAATCAAAGAAAAGAAAAAGAAAAGGGAATAAAAAAGGGGTGTTAAAAGCAAAAGCTTCAAGTTGTATGCTTCAGGCATGCTTTCCTTAAAAAATAAGATGTATGCTTCAAGCATGCCATTCCCTCAAAGATAAGATGTATGCTTCAAGCATGCCACTCCTAGAAAATAAAAGAAGTATGCTTCAAGCATGCCACATGCGATTTATTGTTTAAAGATTAAATTGGTCTACTAGATTGGAGTTGAAACTACTTGCTCGCCCTAAGTTGTTAGTTGCTTCAATTTTTTAAAGCTTTGCTTTTTCTGCTAAGATCTTGCTTAGTACTTGGCTATAGTTGACTAAATTGAGGTTGAGATGCATATCATTCCCTAACTTGTTAAAATCACTTCAAGATCATGTATTTTGCATATTATGTGATATATAAGGTTATATGATCGAATGAGCTCATCTTTTCCTATCTTGGCACTCCCTTGTTTCTCCTTGTGAAATCTTTGCTACAGGAAAAATTTTGAACCTGTTCTCTCTTTTACTCTTGAAGAGTTTAAGGAAAAAGGGGGAGAAGAAAAAGGGGGAATTGTTTTTGGATTTTTGAGATTATTATTTTTTTTTTGGAGAAGTTTGGAGATTTTTGGGCACATTGCACATTCACACACATTTTCCTTCTCAGGGGGAGATTTTGTTTTGCATTTTGGTCAAAGGGGGAATTCTGTGTTTTCTTTTTGGTCCTTGATCCTTTGGATTTCAAAATCTTTTGTAAAGTGAATGCCAAATGTTCAATTCTAAGTGGTGTTGCCAATGTTTTCATCAAGGGGGAGATTGTGAAATCATGTGCTGAAAAATTGGCTTAGAATTGAATTTGCAAATATGTTTGTTCATGTGTTTTGTCAATTTGACAAGAAGCAGTAAGTTTCGCTTTGCGCGGACCAAGATCTCAAGAAACAAGAAGTTTCCCATCTACGACGGACAAACTTTGTTGGTCTGTCGTGGACATGCTTTTGAACTCATTGAGCCAAACTCAATTTTCCTCAAAAACCAAGAAGTTGTGCATGTACGACGGACAAAGTTTTTGGGTCCTGGTGAACGTGTTTTTGAGCTCATGAGTCGAACTCAATCTTCCAAGAAACCAAGAAGTTTTGCATGTACGGCGGACAAACTTCTTTGGTCGATCGTGAATGGCTTTTTGAGGTTTGATTTTCGCATGTACGACGGACCGATTTTGTTTGTCCGTCGTGAACGTGTTTTCGCGAATGATTTCTTCTTGGAACCGAAACTTTCACTTGTACAACGGACCGATTTTGTCTGTCCGCTAGAATGGTTTTTGAGTGATTTTTCATGTACGCGGACCATATTTCCTTGTCCGTCGTGAATGCGTTTTCTTTGAATTAGGGTTTTGAGCGAATTGAAATAATTTGAATTTGAGATTATGAAATTTGTGATGATTTCATGATGCTTCTTTTGAAGTGGACTTTATGCAATGCTCATGTGAGTAGTTGCATGGATTGACATTGAGTCAAGTCGTGGACTTGTGCTCGGATTTGTTTTGTGGTTTGTTCATGTGCAGGTATTGCTCGAAGACGAATGTGGTCGATGACGGACCGAACTAGGTTCATGGAGGAACTGAGGTTCGGGACTAGGTTCAGGAGGAACTGAGGTCTTGGTGGTCAAGGATGTCATGCGGGACGTTCGGGCTAAGAGAATGGTGCACATGAAGAATGGTTAGTCACGTTAGAATGGCAGGAGGTCATTCGCGTGCAAAGTGTTAGTCACGTGAGTATGGCAGGTGGCCATACGCGTGCAAAGTGTTAGTCACGTGAGTATGGTAGGGTTGCCATACGCGTGCAAGAGTTGTACTTGGCCAGGTTGGGCCAAGTAGAGTTGTGTTGGATACGGATTCCTTCTAGGGAATAGGAATCGTATTCAGAACTCCTTGTGGGTTGGTGCTTTAAATAGGTGGGGTCTCTGTTGAAAGGCACCAAGTAGAGCTGAGCGCATCAAGCTTTGAGCTTGGTTTTAGGGTTTGTACTCTTTTGATGAGAGTATTTTAGACAAGAAATAAAGATCAATTCTTCCAAGATTTTTGCGTGCTACAGTAACCACGTCGCTACAGTGTTTTCTGTTTTGGTTCTTGTTTGCATGCTTGTTCTAATTCTAGATTGGTTTTTGATCGTTGAGTTTCATCTTGATTTGATCCATCAAAAACCGTTCTAGGGTATTGATTTAGAGTTTCTCAAAGTCTAGTTGATTAATCTTTTGAAGATCTTGTTTAATCTTGAAGTTTTGATTAGATTGATTCTCGTCAAGTTCTGAAACAGCAAGCTTGCGAAGCTCATAACTTTTGATCCGTAAGTCCGATGGAGCTGATTCTTTTTGGGTTTGATTCGTATTGGAATCTAGTTTCTTGTGTCTAGATTTCAGATCGTTCCGACGGTTGGATCTCCAGGAATTCACGTTTTACTGAACCTCTATCATTCTGTTTTTGTCGAAAACGAGGCAATTATTTGGTTCTGTTTTGGGGTGAACTTTTAATAGATCAAGAATTTGGTTTTAGCTTCCGCACAATCATTCACCCCCCCTCTGATTGCTATATTCGTATACTTCGATCCTACACCGTCCTATTCTGGCATGCGATCAACAAGGGGGTGCTCGGTCACAGGCAATCATTAGATCGTTCCTTAACTGACACAGGCCAGACTACCACACTTGGGTCTCCACACCCAAGTGATCCAACTCTCTCGCCCGGTCCCATTTCATTTTCCATTTTATACTCCTAACCATAACCGTTGCCATTGCAACCAATTGTTTGTAAAGTGGAGCAATCTCAAGCAATGGAACCATCCATCACTCGGCCCATACCCGACTTCTAAGCAAACTAAGCACGGACACAATATAACTACCCATAAACTAGTTCCAAGGAGGTGTTAAGCAAGTTTCAATGGAGGTAAATGCAGCAAATAGGTTCTACTTTCTATCCCACAATTAACTCCTAATGCATAACTCAACATCCAATAAGCAATTGATTCACAAAATAGAATTACAACTAGGGTTGAATATGCTTAGGTGCTTGCCTGATGCTTCTGCTTGCGTATCAACGACAAGTTGCTCGTCGGCAATCCCCTCAACCACGGTCACGTCAGTCACCGCGGTCTCGTTCTCTACACGAGTACAATGCACAATCAAGATGCATGCGATGCAATGCGAAAGAAGATAAAATACAATGCAAACCCCCGCCGCAAAACAACTCAACCGGCGAATACTGCGCGAACCGCAGATCGGCCAACCCGGACAGTCCGGGTTTAAAAATCCGGACAGTCCGGATCATTCGAACATTCCGGATAAATCATCCAGATACTCCGGACGGCCCAGGACTTGGAAATCGACGAGCGACATTGGAGTGCTCCCAAGCCATACTACTTCGCGAAGGCCCGATCTACGACTTTCCTACACTCGGCAAAGCCGGAGAAGCTCCGAGCTAGCACAACACACACTAAAACGATGCCCGACCATGAAGCCCCAACCAAACTTAATCCAATCCTCGGGATGGCATCACCACTACCCGATCCACAACCCTAACACCCAACATTGCCAAACCACCCCAAAATCCAACCACCCACCAAAACCCTAACACCCCAAAGTTTACCCCCAAACCCCCAATCTACACACCAAACCCCCAAACCTTCTCCCAAGGACGCCCTAGAACCCAAGAACCCATGAATAGACTCCAAGAAGAGGCCTCACCTTCGAGGAGGATGAAGGAGAGGAAGGGGAAGCCGGGTAGGAAGAGGAAGACGCCGGATTGGGGGAGGAACTTGAGGTCACCAGAGTGGAGGAGTCGTCGGGGAGGAGCCACGAGAGGACGCCGGGGTGAGGAGCTCACCGGAGACGAGCTTGGGTGGAGGAGAGCACACGGGGAAAGTGGAGAGCACAAGTGTGAGGTGAGGTGAATGAAGAGCCACGAAATGGAATTTTATACTTAAATCCCGCAAAGTCCGGACTCTCCGGATGTTCAACCCGGAGACTCTGGGTTGGGGTCTTCAGTAAGGTTAACCCGGACACTCCGGACAATTTGTCCGGATACTCTGGGTTGAGGTGTTCGGGCGAGCTAATCCGGATACTCCGGACATTTAATCCGGACATTCCGGGTTATATCCGGACATTCCGGATGATTAATCCGGATACTCCGAATTTCCCAGACTTTTTGAAACTGGGGCCTTGACACTCACCTCGCTGGGGAAGCCTTGAAGTGCCGGCGCCATGGTCATCGTCCCCAGCTCCGGCCAGCCAACCTCGTCATGCCATCGCTGAGGCTCGCGAGCTCGATCAGCTGTCTGATTCGCATCCAACCATCGAGGTATGTCCATGTGGACACTTCCCGGTGCTGTAGATGAAATCATTCTAGGCCGTTAGATCTAGAGATGTACGGCTGAGATTCAATCGCGTTGTTTCAGACCTAGGTAGATCTTGAGCGTTAGATCTTTAGATGTGTGGCTCAGATTGATCGATGTAGGTTAGCTCAGGTTAGATCTCAGCTGTTGGATTAAAAACGTGTGGTTTAGATGGATCTATATAGATGACATAGATCTAGTCCCAACCATCTGATCTGTTATGGATGGCTCGGATCATTTCGCATAGTTCCAGATTAGATCTTGTACCAGCCATTGGATTTAGTTTGAACGGTTGGGATCTTAGAGGAAAGTTCGGACCGGTCCGTATGTTTTGATAAGTTCAGATTGATTCGTACGGGTTAGATTAGATCTTAGTTGTTCGTTTCTGAATGGAAGGCTTAGATTTGCTCATGAGTTTCCTATAGATTGATCGGAAGCCGTTAGATGTAGATCTGAGGGCTTAAATTTAGCCGAGCAGCATGCAATCGTGAAGAACTAGATTCAATCCAGGCCATAGATTTGGAGATGAACGTTTAGGATCTTAGAGGGAAGTTCGGACCGTCCGTATGTTTTGATAGGTTCGGACCGGTTCGTTTTGGTTAGATCGTAGCCGTCTAAATCGAATTTAACGGTTTGGATTAAACCAAGTTATCCTATTTATAGTAACTCCTAACCATCCGATTTAGAATCAGCGGTCCAGATGCGCCCACGTGTCAAATGCTGGGACTATCCACATTGGTGCTGAAGTCGGCGAAGCGGATCCAATCCGGACCATCGGATTTTGAACTCACAGGCGAGATCGCACCGTGCCTGAGCCAATCTGAGCATGCCACATAGCACACCGGTTACGAGGCGTTGTGCCCGAGCGCATCGGTCACCGCTGACGTCACTCGTGACGTCAACATCGGGCCCACACGTCAGCCAATAAACCCACGGCGTGTGGGACGTCAGCGATGATGCCATGATAACGTCATTGGTGGGGCCCACCTGTCAGGCGAGCCGAGCCGCATGGTGACATCAGCAATGACGTCATCCAGCCGGGCTCACCTGTCAGTGACACGTGGTTTCGTGGAGTTGGTCCATAGTAGACCCGAGTCGAGTGTGGACGAGTCCATGCACCGGCTGACGTCAGCGTGACGCAATAATTTGATTTTCCTTTAGAAAAATAATTCAGCCGAAAAAGGAAAATAGCGGTGATGTCATAATCACGATTTTTCAGTAGAAAAATAATTCAAGTAATTTGGATTTTTTTTTTCTTTTTAACGTATTTTAAAACTTTGAATCGCTATAACTTTTGCGTTTGAACTCCGATTGAGGTGATTCTAGTTTATAAAAATTTGCAAAATTGAGATCTATTTAATGGTGAATTTTATTTAATTTTTGGGGTTGAGTTGCTCTCTGTTTTGGATATTTATTGTCTATTTATTCGTTACGCGTAGACGTTGAAGTACCCAAAGGCTTCTAAGGAGAGATCTTGACTCAAGAACAAGTCCAAGAACAGGAAAAGACCTTTTTCAAGGCAAGTTATGCTTTGACCATATTGAACCTATTTTTGAAATGTATGTTGTTTTAAATTACTACATGCTAGTTTAAATTAAACTGTTTCAATTAAATTTGGGATTAGCTACACACCCATTCGAATTATGCCACCTTGTTAATTATTGTATGCCCTAATTCATTTGTCACCCTAGATTGTGAATTAATAGTTGGACAATAATAATTTGCCAACATGGGTTATTTAGTCCGACAATAGTTGCTTAGCCGTGCTTCGTGATATTGACAAAATTTTGGAATGCAAACATATTATTGACTAATGGACTATGGAATGTATTTTAGTTAGTGCGATAATGCCACATGATGATGTTGACATGTAGAAGCCTGTGTGGGTCTACATGGACGTTGAGTTATTGTTGGCATGTGCTGCACAATAATCAACTAGGGTGGGAAATGATTTTAGACGGGGCCAAGTGGCATGGAAATGGTGGGCCTGTGTGGTGATGGGTGATGAGTGGTTGTAAGGGTTGTGTTGCATTTGAGTGTTGGAAGTCTTGCCTCGGTCATCTGAGGACTTAGCCTTGCAAGAATTTGAACTGAGTCCAACATACAACCACTTGTCTAGAATGGAACAGACCTAGTTGAGTAGGTCATTGATATCTTACTTGTGGTATCTCGAGGTGATAGTTACACTGGGGTGTATCTGTACTCGGGGGGGCGGGGGGCGGCGTTGGTACCCATCCAACGGTATGTGTCGGTCCTATACTTCGGCTCTGTGTGAGGGGAATGATAGTAAAGACAATACTGGAGAGGTTCACTTTATTAGGTTAGAAGTTTTCGAAAGACTTTGTTACGGTTAATCACCTGTGTGGTGAGTGGCTATATCTTGTGGGTAAAGTGTATAACTTCTGCAGAGTGTAAAATCTATTCGAATAGTCGTATCCACGGTATTAGACAATGCTCAGAGATTACAGTCAAGGGTTAGACTTTTGTAAAATGAACTTGGGATCACTACTAGAAAACTAAGTTTTACTACCGGCACATCACTACCGATTGGATTTGAACTAGTACTAATAGTGAAATCAATATCGGTTTATTGGCTATAGGGCTGTAGTGGGCTTTCAGTACTGGTTGGTAACATGAACCGGAACTGATGCCCTCACATTAGTACCGGTTCGTGACACAAACTTGTACTGAAGGCATGGGGCATCAGTACCGGCTGGTAACACGAACCGGTACTAATGAGAGTGCATCAGTGCCAGTTCATGTTATCAACCGGTATTAATCCCTCGTTTCAGGAAAGTTCAAAAGGAATGCATATTCTATGTATATCAGTACGCGATGGTGGGTGGGTTGGTTAGAAAGGTGAGGCTGGAGTCATGAGGTTGCGGGTTCGAGTCTCGCTTCTCCCATACATTCTCGACATATTTTGAAACATTTCTAGTACTATCAGTACCGGTTGGTGGAACCAGTACTGATGTCCAATGGGCATCAGTCCCGGATGGTTGGTACCGGCTCAAAAACCGGTACTAATGGCCGTTGTCAACCGGGACTGATGGTCAGATCTGTAGTAGTGGATGGTGGATACTGTGTCATGAGAATGATGAAGTTGATTAAGGATGAGAAATGTTTTACTTGAGAATTTATTGTGAAAGTTATTATCATTATTATCGTTTTACTGCTTTTCCATCTAATATGATTCGTTTTACTGCTTTTCCATCTAATATGAGCACTTGTAAATGCTGATTATTGCAAAACAGCCATACAACTTGTCCTTTGGAATAAGTCATGCATGTAGTAATAGCTTGCATTCTGTGCATAACTTGCTGAGTGCTTTAAGTACTCACCCCTTGCAACAACACATACATCAGCTGAGGAAGAATCAACGCCAGCACAGAAGGAGGAGTACCAGGAGGAGCCAACGAACTAGGGAGCGAGCCCAGTCAGTTGCCTGTGGCATACTGGTTGGCGCCACGAGTTTATTTATTTTCCGCTGCAAGTTTATTTGATTGAGACTTAGCCCTGCGAGGCGTATTTTTGGAAGTTGACCATAAGGTTAACTCAACCAGTTATATTTTAAATAAAAGGCTTTGTTATTATTCCACTGTGTATGATTGTGATGTTCATCTGTGTTGAGACGGTGTACATTAGCGTGATCCTGGACTAGTGTGGAACACACCAAGGGTTTGGGTTTGCACATTCCGGTCTCTATAGAGGTGGTATCAGAGTCATACTGACTGTAGGACTTACCCTTAGTTAGAATGGTCGCTACGGAGGATAAAATTATTTTCTAAAGTTAAAAAAAATCAAATGCCGCGATGGGGGACCATTTAAATATAAAAAAATTTGAAAAAAATAATAAAAAAAAGAATATCGCGGTCGGGAACCGCTTAAATATAAAAAGATAAAAATAATATTCAGCTGTCCAAGTCCGCAGAAAATCGAAAAAATTAATAAAAAAATTATTCAGCGCTCTGGTCCATTGGTAATGAATAAAAAAATAAAAAAATTTCAGCGCACCGGATTCGTAAAGTTTCACTGTTTAGGGATTATTCTTGAAATTTCATCAGATCAACAACGAAATACGTAAAAGAATTTTACACCCGAGCTAGAACAGTAAAAAATTCAGCAGGGACGGACTGATAGAAATGCGTTGTGGACTTTAAGGTTAGCCTATAAGTGAACTACTAAACGAATGTATCATATTTATTTAATTATTAAGGGTAGGATAAAAAATAGTCACCACTCACTTCTATTTAACAAAAAAGGCTCTAGGAGGCATGTGACAGGAGATCTAACTCATTTTTTTAGCACTAGCCCTCTCTCTTTCAAGTGACATGTATTCTTTAGTTTAATCATTTGTGTGGAGAAAGGGTATCTGAACGGTTTCGTTGTCACAACAGTGAAAACCTCAAGCATGCTATATGCCACACTATGCAATGTTCACGAATAACGAGGCACAATAGAAGGTCATATTATAGTTTTTCTAAGTAGAAGTGCGTAGTCTAAACTTGTGCGTAAATGTCACTTTGTTTTCTGAACTTGAGGATCACATATTTAGATCCATAGACGTATACATGTGGGTTAACAATGGTCCAAACCCTAATTTATTAGTAATTAGAGATAGTATGGCACATTAACTCAATCTAAATCACAATTGGGTCATGCGATTGTCATAGAAGAATTATTATTATTTGGATTTGAAGGAAGCTGTCTGACGAGTACTCATACCATGGGTACCTCCATCAGCCCGAGACCACGAGCAGGCTGACATCCTTCCAGAAGCCCAGTCCTGGCAAAGGTTCGTGGGCCGCGAAGGTTTGGCATGGCGCCGTTCCGAGCCGGCCCTAGGCGGTCGTCCGACCTCTCAGAACGGGCAGCGCGGTCGGCTAACTCCACTAGCCGCCGAGGCGACAGACTCCACGCCGTACCAGGATCGCATCGCCTATGCACGCGGCGTCTCCTGACGTCCGTACCAGGGTAGGCGGTCCCTTCCCGATGATGTCAGAAGACGTGCGGGGGAGTCAAGCCCCAGTCCCATCCGCTGACGCGCCGCAGGGGAGGACGCTCCCTCCCGAGGCCAAGCCAAAGTCAATCGCCATTAAAACCGCTGACGGGCGCGCGGCGTCGATCGTCACCCTGGCAAGCCCAGCAGAAAACCACGCACCGTAGGTCTACCAACCCTGCCTGGGGCGGGGTGAGGTCGGAAGGACAAGACGAGGACCAGACTCCAAGACGAAGACCACCCCTCACCTTTTTTCCAAACTTCCGTGTAACCTGCTACCTCCGTCTATATAAGGAGAGGCAGGGTCTGAGGAAAGACACACAGAGATTTTCAGATAGCGGGCAGCCAACTATAAGGGGATCGGCCGACCGAACCCTTGCCTCACTTGTAACCCTGTTAGATCCACGAAATCAATACGCCCCCACCAAGCGGACTGGAGTAGGGACATTCAGCCCGAACCAGTATACTTTCCCGGCTTCTTGAGTCGACCATTCGGGGAGAGGGAGCGCGTGACCCCCACTAACCCACAAGTTCGTATTGCCGGTGTACGAAACACCGACAGTTGGCGCGCCAGGTAGGGGCTTCGCGCGTCATCGCCGTCATCCTCGTTTTTGGATTCCCACTCTCCTCTCCGATGGCCTTTTTCTCCCGTGATGATTCGCCGACGTCGAGGGGCTGGATCCGCTTCGGCGCCCTCGACTTCGTCGTCACTGCGGCAGGAGAGCTTATCCTCGTTCCCGCCGCCGTTCGCGACCGCGCACCATCCACGAGCTTGGACGCGGTCGCCGACGTTCTCGGCAACCTCCGCCTCGAGGCCCCCGCACGGGCCACACAGGCGGGCTCATCACGCACCAGCGTCGCCCCTAGCAACGTCGCGTGCGGCCTACGACGGACGACAGCCCCGTCCTCCATGGGCTCTCAGCTCGTGGCCATGACCGGTTATACGCCGGCTTCCCTTCACGACTTGCTGGGAGACTCGTCCAGCCACGGTTCCAGCTCCGATAGGGAGCATCCCCCGCGCAGGACGCACTCCCGAGAGTGCAACATGGCGGGCGCGGCGGAGCCATCGTCCACCCCCGTAACCCCCGGAACTCTCCTCCCGCGCGGCGAGGCACGGCGGGAGGTGTCCTGGCGAGAAGACGATGCACAGCACCAACAACGCATTGCTGACCTCCGGCAGCAGCGCGAGGAGCTGGAGGCCCGAAAGGCCGAGCTTGACAAGCTCCAGGACGAACTGGAGCGACGTCAACCCGACCCGCCACTCGTCTCTGGCGCGCCCGCCCGCGCGCGTCAGGTACATCAGCAGCTGGCTGAGGAGACGAACGACCTTCCGTTCTTTCCTCACGCCAACCAGAATATTGCTGCGGCGGCTATGCTGCTCACTGGATCGCTGGCCGACGGAGCCGAAGCCAAGGCTACCTACCGTAACCTTCGGGATCGTAGAGCGTCTTGTCGTTCAAGACGCCCAAGGCTCCGGCTCCGACGGTCGGGCGCCACTGGGCCGCTTCGCCCCCTCACGGGATCAACAGAGCCCAGCCAAGACGGCCCCGCTCCACGAGCTCCCCCAAGTATCACACACCCCGGTGCGCAACCGCCTGGGGGACAAGTATGATCTTCGCACCACCCTCGAGGCGCGAAGGAGAGCTACCGACGCAGCAGCACCCTCGCAGGTCGCCGATAGCGGACCGCGCGAGCACCGCGACCAGGGTCCTGATGGCCCCGGGCCACGGGCGTTCACGCGCGCCGTCCGCAACGCCGGCTTCCCGACCAGGTTCCGGGCCCCGACCAACATAGCCAAATACACAGGGGCCACCAACCCCAGTGTCTGGCTAGAAGACTACCGGCTCGCCTGCCGGGCGGGGGGAGCGACGGACGACTCCTTCGTCATCCAGTATCTCCCCATCTATCTCGCGGACTCAGCTCAAGCCTGGCTCGAGTACCTGCCCGCGGACACCATCGGCAGCTGGGCCGACCTGACGAGCCTTTTCGTCGGGAACTTCCAGGGTACTTACAAGCGCCCTGGCAACTCCTGGGACTTGAAGAGCTGCAAGCAGCAACCAGGCGAGACCCTCCGGGACTACATCCGCCGCTTCTCCCAGCAGTGCAACGAGCTCCCCGACGTCCGAGACGCTGACGTCGTGGGGGCATTCATCTACGGCACCACATGCGAAGCCCTGGTCCACAAGTTGGGCTGCGCTAAGCCCCGGACCACCAAGGAGCTCCTCGACATTGCCACCAATCACGCCTCCGGCGAGGAGGCCGTGGGGGCCATCTTCGAAAGGAAGACAGCTCGCAAAACGTCCGGCCCCGAGGTCGGCGCCCCTTCCGACCGTCCCGACAAAAGGAAGCGGAAGGGGAAGCAGGGCCGCGAAGGTCGAATGGTCGCCGCTGCCGACCGACCTGCCAAACAGCAGGCCCGGCAGACGCCCAACCGCTTCGAAAAATTGATGGATAGTCCGTGCCCGAATCACGACTATCCCGTCAAACACAAGTATCGGGACTGCGAAGTCTTGAAGCGTTTTCTCTCTGGGAACCCCACGACGTCACGGGGTAAGGGGAAGAAGCGCGACCCAGCGCCCGACGAAGAGGCAAAGGGCCATGGGGCGACTGACGAGTTTCCACAACTCGACGGTTGCCTCGTGATCTTCGGAGGGGCAGAATGCTACGCCGACAAGCGACGGCTAAAGCTCGCCCACCGAGAGGTCTACACGGCGACCCCCGCCATGCCCAGTTACCTGAGGTGGTCGGAGTACCCGATCGCCTTCGATCGGACCGATCACCCCGACCATGTCCCACACCCCGGACGCTACCCGCTCGTCGTCGACCCCGTCGTGGGGACGAAGCGCCTGACCAAGGTGCTTATGGACGGCGGCAGTGGTCTCAACATCATGTATGTTGAGACCCTGGACGCCCTGGGAGTCGCCCGCGCCGCCCTTCGGCCGAGCAAGGCGCCCTTCCACGGCGTCGTTCCAGGCCAACAGGCCCATCCACTCGGGCAGGTCAGCCTGCCCGTCACCTTTGGGAGCCCGGACAACTTTCGCACCGAGAGCCTCACCTTTGAGGTTGTGGGCTTTCCCGGCTCTTACCACGCTATCTTAGGGCGGCCATGTTATGCAAAGTTCATGGCGGTCCCCAACTACACCTACCTCAAGCTGAAGATGCCGGGGCCAAAGGGCGTCATCACCGTGGCCACCTCCTTCCAGCTCGCTTACAACTGCGAGCGAAGTAGTTGTGAGCTAGCTTCGGCGGTCGTCGCTTCCGCCGAGCTCACTCGCCTCCAGGGAAAGGCCCCCGAGTCCGCCCCCGACTCCGGCAAGTCGGGGCCAAGCTCCTTCGCGCCCACGGAGGATGCGAAGGAGATCGGGGTCGATCCCGAGGACCCCGCCAAAACAGTGCAGATCGGGGCCACCCTCCCGGCCAAATAGGAAAGCGCGCTCGTCGACTTCCTCCGGGCAAACCGAGACGTCTTCGCGTGGAAACCCTCAGACATGCCGGGAGTTCCAAAGGAGGTCGCCGAGCACTCCCTCAACATCCGACCGGGCTCCAGACCGGTCGCCCAACGCCCGCGCCGCTTCGACGAAGAGAAGCGCCGGGCTATCGGAGAAGAGATCGCCAAACTTTTGGCCGCTGGCTTTGTAAAGGAAGTGCGCCACCCCGAGTGGCTCGCCAATCCCGTCCTTGTAAAGAAAAAGTCAGGGCAATGGAGAATGTGTGTTGACTACACAAGCCTCAACAAAGCCTGTCCGAAAGACCCGTTCCCATTACCTCGCATCGACCAAGTTGTGGACTCCACCGCCGGGTGTGAGACCCTCTCGTTTCTGGATGCCTATTCCGGCTATCACCAGATTGTGATGAAGGAGTCCGACCAGCTCGCAACCTCCTTTATCACTCCGCACGGTTCATATTGTTATGTCACCATGCCCTTTGGTCTGAAAAACGCGGGCGCAACATACCAGCGATGTATGCAAGCATGCTTTTCAGATCAAATAGGCCGTAACATTGAAGCCTACGTCGACGACATTGTCATCAAGTCAAGGAGGGCGGACGACCTCGTCACCGACCTGGAGGAGACTTTCGCGAACCTTCGGCGGTTTCGCATAAGACTCAACCCCGAAAAATGCGTTTTCGGGGTCCCCAAAGGGAAATTGCTCGGCTTCATCGTCTCCGAGCGCGGCATCGAAGCCAACCGCGACAAGATCTCCGCCATTATGAGGATGGGGCCGATGAACAACCTGAAAGGAGTCCAGAGGCTGATGGGATGTCTTGCGGCTCTAAGCCGCTTTGTGTCCCGCCTCGGCGAACGCGGGATGCCACTCTACAAGCTGATGAAAAAATCCGATCGGTTCTGCTGGACTCAAGAAGCTCAGGAAGCCCTCAGTCGACTGAAGGCATTCCTGACTTCGCCCCCGGTGCTGGTCGCACTAGAACCTCAATAACCGCTACTCCTCTACATCGCCGCCACGACCCAGGTCGTCAGCGCGGCGCTCGTCGTGGAGCGAGCGGAAGAAGGCCGCGTGTTCAAAATACAGAGGCCGGTCTACTTCGTCAGCGAGGTACTGTCCGAGAAAAAGGTCCGGTACCCCCAGGTACAGAAGCTGTTGTACTCTGTGCTCATCGCCAAGAGGAAGCTGGTCCACTACTTGACCCGGCACCGTCTCCGTGGTGACTTCGTCACCACTCGGGGAAATCGTCCACAACCGCGATGCCACCGGAAGGATCGCCAAGTGGGCACTTGAGCTCAATGGCCTCGACATATCATACGTCCCCAAGACGGCGATCAAGTCGCAAGCTTTGGCCGACTTCGTCGCCGAATGGACCGAAGCACAAGTCCCACCGATGGTCGAGGACCCCGAATACTGGACAATGTACTTTGACGGGTCCTACACTAGGAATGGGGCCGGTGCAGGGATCGTCATCGTTTCCCCCCTCGGCAACAAGCTCCTCAACGCCATCCGGCTGCTCTTCGACGCCACCAATAATGTCGCCGAGTATGAGGCCCTCGTCAACGGCCTCCGGATCGCTGCCGACCTCGGCGCTCGGCGGCTCTATGTAACACCCCAAAATTTTGCTTTTCTTAAATTCATGTGTGATTTGGCACTTTGGTGAATTTTTGGAATTTTCTGGAATTTATTTGGATTTATTTGGAATTTATTCCATTTTGAAATAATTAAAGAATTTAATTTTGCAAATAAAATTTTGTTGGAAATATTTTATTTGAGTCCAAAATGATCCAAAGTATTTTCCAGAATTTTTCTGGAATTTTTCTGAGTCTTTTGCTATTTTTAATGAATTAAATGAATTCTTCGAATTATTTTAAATATTAAATTGCCGGAAAATCAAACCGAAGTCGATTCTTGTTCATCCGATCGAGCCCGAAGTCGACTCGAGTTCGAGTCCGACTTGAACCACGTGACTCGACCGAACCCACTCCTAAACCTAATCAATCCCAACCGTTGGATCAAGATCCAACGGCTGAGATCCGCCCGTACCGGTTCGAGCCGTATCTGGCCCGGATCCGATCGCGCCCGCGTGATCGTGGCCGTTGATCGTGCCACGTGGACGGCTGAGCGTCGTCGTCTCCGCCGAGTCCGAGCCGACTCGCCGCGCCGCGCCCGCCGTGTAGAATTAGGTTTCCGTCTCGCACGAACGCCGAGGCTATTTAAAGCGTGAGACGCCCCCGAGGTTGCCTCGCCCTGCGCACTGCTCGTTCCCGAGCCATCTCGCCTGAGCCGTCGCCGTTTGCCCGTGCGAGCTCGCCGTAGTTGAGCGCCACTCCGCCGCGGTTTTTGCCCCGTCTCGCCGCCGTCCGTCGTCTTCCGCCGAGAAGGAGCCCAGGTCCGGAACCACCGTGACGAGACGCACCCGAAGGAAGGATTCATCTCGCCGGAGCAACCCCGAAACGCCGTCGGGCTCGTCGTCGTTCTCGTCTCCGGTGCCCAAGCCTCGCCGCGCCATCGCTGGACTTCGCGAGCTCGGTGAACCGTCAGATCCAGATCGGACGGTTGAGGTGAGTTCACGTGTCCCCAACCCGATTAGATCTGGACCGTTGGATCAAGATCCAACGGTTCACAATTGCCACGTGCCGTAGTAGTGTTATTATAGGATTAGATCTGGACCGTCCGATCTAAATCGAACGGCCCACGATCGACGAGTAGTTTCAACGTGTTAACCCTGGATCTAATCCGCGCCGTTGATTTTCAAACCAACGGTCGTGATTGCGCCACGTGTCGGGAAGTTGGACCGACGCGGTCAGCGTCGTACGCGCGCGTGCGTGGCCACTGACACGCGGGGCCCGCGTGTCAGCGACTGCACCGTGACGTCATCCATGACGTCATCGGTGGACCCACCTGTCAGCACCGTGGGCTGAGCCCCGCTGACGTCAGCAATGACGTCATCCGAGTGGTCCCACATGTCAGCGACACGTAGAGTCGTGGACCGAGTCCACGGTAGACCCGAGCCGAGCGTGGACCGAGTCCATGGACCGACTGACGTCAGCCAACCAATCAGAGGCTGCCACGTGTCCATGCTGACGCAATAATTAATTTCCGAAAAAGAAAATGATTTATTAATTCGAAATATTGATTCAAATTTAGATTCAAACTTCAAACGCTTATAACTTTTGCGTTTCAACTCCGATTTGAGCGATTCAAATTTCTAAATTTGTATAAAATTGAGATCTACCTAAATATGAATTTTATTTAATTTTTGGACTAAAGTTTTTCTCTGCAAAATTATTTAAATGATTATTTAAACTTTAAACAATCATAACTTTTGCGTTTTAACTCCGAATTTGATTTATTCCAGTTTCTAAAAATCCACAAAATTATGTTCTCTCTATTTATGGATTTTATTTGGGTGTTTGGACACTTTTTGCCTATTGTTTATTTGTGTATTTGCTATTTGCACGCTTTACGAGTAGGCGTTGAAGTCTGGGAAGGATTCGAAGGAGAAGTATTGACTCAGGATCCAACTCAAGACCAAGAGCAAGTACTTTTTGAAGGCAAGTTGTGCTTTGACCATGTTGATCCTATTTCGAAATCTATTTTGATTTAAACTATTGCATGCTAGTTCAATTAAGAAAATATTTTGTTTAAACATGGGGGGTTAGATAAGTACCAATTTGCTGTATGACACCTTGATTATTTAAGTATGTGCCATGACCCTTTGTCACCCTAGTTGTGGTTTACTAGTTGGACATTATTAATTTGCCAACATGGGTTTTAGACCGTTGTAGTACCTTTGCTTAGACACCTTTCGTGCTCATAACATGATTTTGGATAATCAAATGTTAATATTGACTTAAATGATATATTGAACCTGTTTTGGAAAAGTATCATGTGATGTTGATGGCACGTGGTGCATGGTAATCAACTGGGGTTTGATAAACAGTTTTGACCGGGGCATGTGGCAAGAGTAATCAGTGGGCCGGTTGTGGCGTTGGGAGTGTTGATTTGGTTCTTGGGTAGTCTTGCCCTGGTCACCCTAAGGACTTAACCTTGCAAGCCTTTGAACTGGGTCTAACGTGCAACCACATGTCTCAGAATGGGACGGACCTAGTTGACTAAGTTGTCGATAACGCACTTGTGGGACCTCGGGAGGTCAACTACACCCTTTGTGTAAGTTGTGCAGGGAGCGCATCTGGCCGAGGCCAGTACCCATCTAACGGTTGATTGGCCTAGACTTCGCCTTAGCGAAGGAAGGGTTAGAGCGCAATAACCGGGAGGACCACTTGTATTGTTAGAGGTTTCCGAAAGACTTTATTCACGGGAACTCGCCTTTGTGGTGTTTGATCAGTATCTTGTGGGTAAAGTGCATAACCTCTGCAGAGTTTAGAATCTATTCGAATAGCCGTGTCCGCGGTATTGGACATCGCTCGGGAATTACAAATCAAGGGTTAGATTTTCTCAAAAATAACTTGGATTTGGAAAGTTGGGATGGTTTAATAATGAAGATGATGGAAATGTGGTTTAGGATGGGGAAAAAGTTTATTAAACTTCTTGAAAAGTTATTTATGCTTTACTTATTTCTACTGCTTTCGAATCTACTTATATTATTTATCAAATGCTGTTTCTTTGCAAATATACCTTGAGCTATTCCTTTGTACTAAGCCATGCATATAGTATATTAGCTTGCATTACATTGCATGACTTGCGAGTACCAAGTACTCACCCTTGCCTCAACACAATATCGCTTGAAGAGGAGATTACGCCACTTTGGAGGAGGAACTCCAAGAGGATCCGCTCTACTTAGGAAGCGAGCCCGATCGGTGCCTGTGGTATACTGGATGGCGCCACGAAGTTATTTGATTTTCCGCTGCTATTATTTTTTTCTCTGAATAAGTTTCGCCTTGCGAGGCATATATTTGTAACTTGACCATAAGGTCGAGTAACCAGTTTGACCATTTAAATAAAGTACTTATTTAATATCGATTGGTATGATTGTGATATTTACCAATGTTAAGACTGTGTGCACTAGCGCGTTCCTGGACTAGTGCTGAATACACAGAGGGTCCGGATTTGCAAATTCGGGGTCCCGACACTCTACGTCCACGGCGACTCCAAGCTGGTCGTCGACCAGGTTATGAAGGCCGCTGAGCCTCGCGACCCTCGGATGGCCGCTTACTGTATGGAGGTCCGCAAGCTCGAGGAAAGGTTCAGGGGATTCGAGCTCCATCACAGCTATCGGCGCCACAATGGTGAGGCCGACTCCCTCGCCAATCTCGCCTCCAGCAAGGGACCGGTCCCTCCCGACGTCTTTGTCTCCGACCTCCACAAGCCGTCTGTCCGGATCGACCCCACCGCTGAGGGTGCGCTCGACCTCCCAAAAGCAGGCGCTCCAGCCGACCCTCAGGCAGGCGAACCACCGCCCGGGTCGGACTCTAGCGTGCTAAACGTCGAGTCCGATTGGAGGCGACCCTTCATCGATCGGTTGACAGACGGCTCGCTCCCCGCCGATACCACGGAGGCTCGACGTCTCGCTCGGCGGGCCAAGTCCTTTGTCCTGATCGACGGCACCCTCTATAAGAAGAGCCCATCCGGAATCCTCCAAAGGTGTATCCCGGCCGACCAAGGGGAGCACCTTTTGCTGGACATCCACGGCGGGGTTTGCGGGCACCATGCCGCGCCACGGTCCCTGGTAGGAAAGGCCTTCCGACAAGGCTTCTACTGGCCGACCGCCGTGGCCGACGCTACGCAAATCGTCCGCACCTGCGAAGGGTGCCAATTCTTCGCCAGGCAAACGCACCTGCCCGCACAAGCCCTGCAGACGATCCCCATCACGTGGCCCTTCGCGGTTTGGGGGCTCGACCTGGTCGGGCCCTTCAGAAAGGCGCCCGGGGGCTTCACTCACTTGCTCGTCGCTGTGGACAAGTTCACCAAGTGGATAGAAGCCAAACCGTTGGCGACTATTACCTCGGCACAGGCGGCAAGCTTCTTCCGCGACATTGTCTACCGATTCGGGGTCCCGAACTCCGTCATCACTGACAACGGAACACAATTCACAGGGAAGGAGTTCCTCGAGTTCTGCGACGACTTCAACATCCGAGTCGACTGGGCGGCAGTTGCGCACCCCCGCGCCAACGGCCAGGCCGAGCGGGCCAACGGCATGATCCTCCAAGGACTCAAGCCGCAAATCTTCAGTCGACTAAAGAAGTTCGCGGGGCGGTGGGCCGCTGAGCTGCCTCCCGTTCTTTGGAGCCTGCGAACCACGCCGACCCGGTCGACCGGGTTCACGCCATTCTTTTTGGTGTTCGGAGCGGAGGCTGTCCTCCCGACCGACCTCGAGTACGGCGCGCCAAGGGTACAAAGCTATGACACCGAGCGCGGGCTGGAGGCGCAGCAAGACGACCTCGACCAACTCGACGAAGCACGAGACGTCGCGGTCTTGCGGTCAGCCAAGTATCAGCAGACCCTACGCCGGTACCACAATCGGCTGGTTCGCGGCTGGTCGTTCGAAGTCGGCGACCTGGTGCTACGCTGAGTTCAAACCACGAAGGACAGACACAAGTTCTCCCCGCCTTGGGAGGGCCCTTTCACCGTCGCAGAAGTCCTCCGACCCGGCACTTTTCGACTCAAAGACACGGAAGGGAACCTCGTTACGAATGCTTGGAACATAGAGAAGCTGAGAAGGTTCTATCCGTAGCCGGCCCCCCCTCTCGCCTCTTGTACCGCTCGAAAGAGTGCTTGAGCAAAGGAAGCCGCGGTAGTCGGACGACCGACCAAGTCTCTCTCTCTCTCTCTCTCTCTCTCTCTCTCTCGTCCCTCCCGATTCTTTGATTGACCACAAGCACTACGACCTCCGCCCCGAAAGCAGAGGTCCCGAAGTAGTACTCCGCGGGTCACAAAGTCCGCGAATGCGAGGGCAACCGACCAGCAGTTGGTTGGGGCGTTCCGTCCCGTCAACAAAAAGCGCATTAAACCTACGCCTGACCCCTTGCGGTCGCTAAAAGGCTGTAGACAAAAACAAAAGAAAAACGAGGAGCAAGACAGAGACAAAAGGGAACCATCGTCACTTTATTTATTTACAAGGAGAAGCACCAGTCCCGCCGACGAAGCACCACCTACCAAAATCTCCTCACTCGGCGAAAGCACGGTACTCCTCCTGGTGCGCACCAAGCCAGCCAAAAGACGTGTGGCGCCGTTCGGTCAGCGCCTGGACCAGTGGCACCCTCACCTCCCATAGGCGAGGGATGCCCGCGACGAGGACGCCAACTCGCCGCGCATCCCCAAGCACGGCCTTAGCCTCGACCTCCGCCACCACCCGCAGCCAGGCCTGCTCATCGCCTACCTCCTCCCGGAGCTGCGTGTAGCGGTCCACCATCGCACGCGAAAGGAACTTGCTCGATGACGGTTCTGACGGAGCAACGAAGGCACCAGCACGCCTCCCCCTTTTATGGTTCGCGGCGCGGATGACGAAGCGCCTCGAGTTACACCGGGAAGAGGAAGGAGGAGCGTCTGATGTCATTCCCAAAACCGGCACGGCCCTCCAGGCGAGTTAATTTGGCCCTATCCCAAAAAACCCTCTCCATTCGATTTATCGCGCGCCTGCCACGGGCTCAAGCGGTGCGCGGCGACTGCACCTCCAGTCCCCATGCACCACTCGGGGGCTGCGTACGACCCTAGGGGTCGGCGATCTGGGTCGGCGACCAAAGTCGATAACCCAACCGACCAGGCTATCTTCCTCAAAGTAACCTCTTCAACCCAAATGCTGCGGCCCACGCCCCCGCGGCTACGGCTTCGAAGTAGCACTTTGCGGAAGAGGGGGGTTACTCAAGCAAGAAGCCAGGGCCGGTTGGGTCCTTCCGATCCGGGTCAGCAGACCGACCGAACGAGCGATATACTTTAACCTAGGTCAACCTCGACCGACCAAACGATCTTCCTCGCGGTGACTCCCTCAAAGCCTACGCCCGAGCGAAAGATAGCTTGGTCGGTCAGGACGGTCTAACTAGAGGCAAACGAGTCGCTGACCAAGGCCGTATCTTGACCAACCGGGCCATCTTTCTCGGGGCGATTTCCACGACCCAAACGCTGCGGCCTACGCCTCCATGGCTACAGCCCCGAAGCGGCATTTGGCAGCGGAAAGAAGCCCTCCGAACAAGAGAAACTGGTACCGGTCGAAACACCCCGACTTAGGTCAGCGTTCCGACCGACCAAACGGGAACTTCGCGGAGACGGTTTGAACTAGGCGACCCAGCGCCCCTCACACCTCTTTTCTCCGCAAAGCAAGCGCTCTAAATCGCTTGTCTTATCCCGTGTTCTCTTCAGATGCGATTGACACCTACGCTCTTGGGGTACCCCGCGGGTCCCCTAGCTATGGTCGTAAGATTGTCCATCACACAGAAGAAACACGAGATAAACAGACAAAAACTTGAAGCAACCTGGCGGGTCAGACTCGTTTACGGTAAAATATGTTCATTACATACACTGCGAAAGTAAAAACAAAGAAAACTAATCATCTCCTTCCCTCCGGTGGAGGATATCCCGCGGCGAGATTCGGTGGCAATCTCCTGGGCGCACGGGTCAACTCGGGCCATGAATGCCTCGACTTCTTCGTCGCTCCGATCAGCAGCAACCACTACAGGATGACACGTCCTTGCAAGCTGTACTACCGCTTGGAATAAGGGTATTCCAAGCAGTACTACCGCTTGGAATACCCTTATCTACTGCTTCCTGTTTGGCTGCTTCGAAAAGTATTCCAAGCGGTATATACATTTAAAACGGTCCTACCGCTTGGAAAACCATTTTTAAAAGCAGGCCTACCGCTTAGAAAACAGTTTATAAAAGCAGCACTACCGCTTGTAAAACCTTTTCTAAAAGCAGTTGTACCGCTTGTAAAACCGTTTTTCAAAGCAGTATTACTGCTTGGGGTATTAAAATTTTAAAAGAGGTACAACAGCTTTAACAAAAATTCCAAGCTGTACAGGTGCTTGCATTTAGCATTTCAAAAAGAATTACTAAATAATAGAAATACCGCTTGGAAAAATAATTGCACCAGTTTAATATATATCCACTTAATAAATGTTCCCCAAAATTAAAATAATATCAAGTACCCATGACATACAATCAAAGCACCATAACATATAATTCCTCGATAAAGCAACGTACCAAAGTTTCATTACCATAAATCATCCACAGGTACAACATGTGAACATCATCAAAATATATAAAAGGCAGAAGTACAAAGTTTACTCCCCTCGCATGCATGTCACATACATGGACATATACCAAAATATACCCTTCCCACAGACATGGACATATCTATTCGCATGTCCTATATATTTACACCAAAAGAATACCTATTAACTAAACCACTCAACAATCACCAAAAGTATACCCATTAACTAAACCACCAACAGTTCTGTTCCAATCTTTAACTGTCTCTCCTCCCCCCTTTCACCTGTAAAAGAAAAGAAGCATTTTCTTCTTAGAATGTGAGAGATGACATCAAAGCAATTGTATATAGAGATGGGATCAAAGCGATTGAACAATGCATTTCTATTACAAATAAAGACAGTTCGCTGACATATTACAAATAAAGACACTTCTATTATATAGAGATGGATATTTAATGATGAAACCATGTCGAGAAATGATGTATTGTATCTATTGTATTAATTGATGTTTTTTAGTGACATGACTCCATTTAAAACGAGTTGGAGAAACTCTCCATTGTGACTGCCCTTAGATCATTGTTTGCATGCAAAGCACCTCGATAGAAAAATATTTGAGACAACCAACCAAAGCATATATGCATTAATGCATGGAAACGTCGCCGCTTATAAGAGCTAGCTTGTCACCTGGTGATCTTTCGGTGCCAAACATTTCGCGCCCATGCATGGGCATCTATCTCATTGCGTGTGCTTGTGTGCCGTTCAAGAAATGACTGGATCGCACTCGGTAAAGCTCAAACGTACACTACAAAACCAAGGCCTATTGGCTTCCGAAAAGTATACCTATGTATTGTCTTTTAATATAAGTTATATAAATCTTGAAGTAAATAAAAAATCACTATCTATTATTCATTGATTCATTCATGCTTTAACAGTTATGAAACTTTTAAAAAGTGATGTACAAGTGGATCACTGCTACAACAAAACTTTCTCTTAACATATAGTGTATATTGATATCCTAGATATCTAGCATTGCAAATGTATGACAATCTAAAAAAATGTCTGAAAATTAACACATCTCTGAAAACGTATACGCTCTGAACATATTACAATCCCCTTTTTCGCCGTGAGCATTATACAGAGACACGCACCCATTTCTCTTTTTCATTGGATTCGAACAAAGCAATTTGTGGCATACAAACATCAATTTTTGGCATCAACATGAAGCACTAGACAAATTTTGCTAGTTATTGCACAAATCAAAGAACCAATAGCCAGTTGCTACCACATCATTCAACTCCCTCAACTGGCACACACGCATAAGACCAACTACAAGATGTCAAGACATCGTTCTTTCACCCAAAGATCCCATGTCAAGGAGGCATCTATCCCTCTACACATTCCAAAGCCAAAGATCTGTACCTTCTATGCATTTTGCTCGAGATCTACACATTCCAATTCAAAGATCAGATACCTTCTATGCATTTTGCTTAGATCTACACATTCCAAGCCAAAGAGGAGGAGGGAAATGGGACAGGAGGAGCAGCAAAGACTAAGCAGAACAAGATATCTAAACATATCATCCTATCACTTAAAGACTAAGCAGAACAAGATATCTTACTGATTGATGACTAAGGAAACATGATGTCATCAAACTTAACGGTTAAGTATTCTAGAATAATGGAAGTATAAGTAGCAAAACTAGAGTTTGAATCCAATAACCTGATTTCTTCCCCCATTAGTTGAATTGCCTCCAAGGAGTTGATTTCTTCCTACATTAGTTGAAGTGCCTCCAAGGACTTGATTTCTTCCTCCATTAGTTGAAGTGCCTCCATGAGCAACATCATCTTCCATCTACAAAAATCCATTTATTTTTTCATCATCCCACAAACTTAGCTAAGGAAATGAATGTATACAATATGGTTTACCCTTTTATATGGCCATGCAATGGTGCGTCCTTGTGCATCACCTATTTTTGTGAGATCATCATATGGTCTTGGTAATACAAAACCCTTTTTCAACACGTAGGTCACAACAACCTCACAATACTCTAGCCCAAGAGGAGTACCACCAACGATAGCAGTTCGACATGTTCTTTCAATGGTAGCTTTAGCTACCTAACATTCTCATCCTACAACCGAGTACAAAATGACATGCCTTCTCACCTAAAAGTTTAATTTGAGTTACAAATTAATAATGTAGAAGCATGTAATTTGGTCAAAATTAACGTGAAGTGAATGAATACCCCATGGTTAGTATTTGGTACATCTTGCTGCGAAACAGACTTCGTTCTGTTTATCTATACACAAACATAACAAACATTTATATGAAGACAAGGGATTGATTATTGTGTAGCTATAAAAGATGAAGATATACCAATCTATTTGGAAATCTGTTTTCATTAGCAATTGATATAGCAACACTATCATCACTTGGACTTCTCATATGCTGCCAATGTTAACACACATATAGATTGTTATAAACTACAATAATGATTACATACATAAATACATAATACTGAATTGCATAATAAGATTGACCTCGACAGGAGAGTTAGATGCACGGTGGTTGTACATGTCAACATTATTCAGCTCCACATTATTTGTATGACTTCTCATATACTGCAATTAATTAACGAACATATTTGTATGACTTCTCATATACTGCAATTAATTACAGATCACTATGAACTGCAAAATGATTACAATAGCAATAAAATTGACCTGGACATGGACAGGAGAGTTAGATGCACGCTGGTTGTTAAGCTCAGCATTGTTCAGTTCAACATTATTTGTATGACTTCTCATGCACTGCAATTATTAACACACATATAGATCATTATGAACTGCAGTAATGATTAGCGATATAAATATATCATACTGAATTGCACAAAAAAGTTTGACCTCTATAGGAGAGTTAGATGCACGGTTGTTGGCCGGTTCAACATTATCTACATGTTGAGATAGATCGACAGACTTCTTTATCTTTTCCATTTCTTGTAGCACGCCTGCTAATTGTTCTTCATGCTTATCCAAACGCTCCCTCAAAAGTGCACTCTCTTTTTCAGCTCTTAGCTTTGCACACACAGCTAACTGAAGTTTTATGGAAGTACACTTGCGTATCCCTGCCATACCCAAGTCTTGAGGTGTTGGGCCCATACCGACAGCACGAATGCGTGCTCCTTTTTCTTTGCCAAATAGTTTGCTAAACAAATCTCCTTCTTGAATGGTTTTTGTAGCTAACTCTGGTTCGGAGGCACAAGTCTCATGTATTTGATTCTAAAAATAAACGCAACATGCAACTCTACTAAGAATAAATCATAGCCAAATGCAACACCAAACAATGGCAGCAATTTCACTTACAATCATGCCTTCCGCTTGCCTTTGCGCATTTCCATCTTTACGAGTATGTGCTTTAATAAATACTTCATGTCTAGCTGGCATGTATCCATGCTCTTTGAACTACAAAAACAATAAAGCAACATTCATTAGGAGTCAAAAGAATGTTTATTTTCAAAGATTTTGATATGTACCCATTCATCTGCAACTCGAGCAATGCTTTTACTTCCCGTGGTGTGAGTCATAGTCATCTTTGAGGAGTTTGCTTTCCCCATTTCACTCAGGGCCTATGGTTTGTCAGAATAATTGAACATGCAAGACGTATCAAATCAACTCAAGCCAAAATAATTAAGGAGACATTTATACCTCGCTTTCGGGTGTTCTCCAATGACGTACAAGCCAAATCCAATCAGCTTTAGGAACTCTCTTGTCAATAGCAATTTCAAAAAGTTCCTTATTAGGTAATTCTTGATTTGGAGTGAAATATGTTTTCTTTATGTCACATTTGAAGTTTCTCCATCGCATCGCAGCTTGTTTCATCACCCATTCTTGAAGTTCAGGAGCCACATGGAAAAATAACTGCAGAAAATTATCTCATGGTTTACACAAGGGAGGCTTCAGTAGTTTAAAACACAAAAAGCAAACTATTTCTACACCCTACAGGACATACGTCAAAATGAAACATAGTTGGAGCAATTGATGAATTAGACAGTCACATGTGGAGATGTGTAATACTGCACATGGAAATGAAATTCAAAACTTAAAAGTACAAACATGATGCTAACACAACTACACGTCTCCACAATATTCATGTAGCATATCACACAAGTGCACTGAATAGACATTCTCCAAATCCCTCTATAACAGTCATCTAGTGGTCACAATTAACCAAACTATGCAATAAAAAAGGTAAGAATTTATGCAGGAATCAAGCATGTTCCCTCTATAATAAGTCTAAATTATCAGTCACTCAAGCTATGCATCAATTCTTAAATCAAGACCAAATTAAAACAGACAAATGAATCAAAATCTTCTCAATTAAATAAACAAACAGATGCTTATTGTAAGCAATCTTTCAGGAACTAACAACCAACTCAATTTCTATCTAGCTGCTATTCATCCAGGTGAAAACATATTATATTGTAAGGCAACAATTAAAAGGATAAGTAACTGCAGATGATAGAGGTATTATATTTCATATGGTACATTAACCTGCACAATCTCCCAAAGATCAGCTTTCTTTTTGGGGTCAACTTCAAACCAATTTGGAGAGGATAGAGGTATCCCCGACCTCACAATAGTTGATATAAAATTGGCTAGTGGTGCAGCTTTGTCTCCGATCGGTTGATTCTTATCATTGCATTGAACACGAATTTTTGGATCATTATCCTTCCTCATCCAAATGTCATGTTTCACAGTGTGGCCTCGACCCTTCCTTTTCTTTGTTGGCTCTATAACCAATATGTTTCATGTTAACAAAAGTACTAAATTTGCACAATGCTACAAACATTAATATTGTTTCTTGTAAATTACCTGCATGTAGTGTTTCATCTTCATCATCTTGGTTTTGTTCATTAGCAACATAATCAGAGTCTAGATTTAAATTGTCTTGCTCATCATTATTGATTTGCCCTTCATCATTAATTCTTCCATTGCTTTTCAAATTCCGTTTCCGTAGCTGAGGAGGGTCTTCACGACCTTGTGGGATGGATCTATGCCTACCATTAGTAGCAGATATGATAGTCTACATTGAACCAAATGCAATCAGTTACACACATTAGCTTAGGTTAGAAAAATGTAGACTACCACAACAAATGCAGATCATGTGGTACTAACCTTTTTTATACCTAGTGCATCCTTAATGTTAGTAGGTACTCGAATCCCAGCTGCATGTAATGCCTCACTGTTCCTTGCAATTCTTGTTCTTCTTTCCTCCTCATACTCATTGAAGGGAGAATAATCATTTCCTCCTTCTTCGTCTTCCATCCTTTTTTCTGCATTATTAGCACATATATATGAGCATGTAGAAGTGATGTCATGATCAACATAGGGCATAAGGTGAACAAAGCCAAACAAGTAAAATATCTTACTTCCTAGGACTTAATGCACCAACAATTATGCCATCTATATCTTGCCTTTCACAGTTAATTCTATCTTCAGAGACACATAATTGTCTATCCACATCAATGTTCAAATCAGGGATTTCATGAGTAATATCAACTTCAACTTCTTCAATTTCTTCCAGTGCTGACATATCGTACATGTCTCTCGGTCTTGATTGAAGGACGGCATGCCAATTTTTATCAAGAGGATCTTGAACATAATAGACTTGAGTTGCTTGCGATGCTAAAATGTATGGTTCATCAGATAGCTCCTTTCCGGTGTTGAATAAATAGTTAAAGTTCACCGTGGTAATGCCAAATTCATCGGTTTTTACATACTTATCCTTTTGACGAACATCAACCCAATCACATTTAAACAAAATGATGCTACCCTTCCTATGATAATCTAACTCAAGTATCTCTGTTATCACACCATAGTAAGTAACATCTCTTATTTCTGGATCTTCATCCCTAGAACTAGAAAAACTATTAGTTTTTGCTACAATAGCCACTCCACTATTCTGTACAGGTCTACCCTCATCATAACTTTTTATGTGGAAACTATAACCATTCATTGCATAGCTACTGTACTTTGTTGCAACCATAAAAGGCTCACTAGCCAACACACGAATATCCTCCGGTATGCCTTCATCTTGTGCTAATAATACATTCACCTAACAACATTAGTAGCTTGGTTATTCATAAATTTAATGACATAAATACGATGTGTATTGAAATGTCATATGCTGGCTTACATGCAACCTAAACCACTCATGGAATGTTGCGTGGTGTATACGCTCTCTCTCATGTTTTCTATGATGACCAATTGAAGAAAGATACTCCAAATGCTTCCTGCATTCATAATCTAGGTAAGATGATACTCATATGTGGTTTAAATAAAACTAAGGATTCTTTCAAATAAGTTCGAGTACATACGACACATATGGATCAATGTGCTCATAATTAGTCAAGACATATCTATGAGCTTGAATCCAACTTTTGTGGTCAAGTGTAACTGTGCACTTTCCAACCAATCCACGACCGGTGCTAAAATAGGATCCATTCTTTATGTTTGAGCCATGGCCATCATCATTTCTATGTTGACGATTAAATCTGGTCTCACATCCATGCAAGTAGCGAGAGCAAAATGTCATACTCTCATCAAAAACATAATTTTCAGCAATTGAACCTTCTGGATGACTTCTTGTTCGGACATATCCCTTTAACCTTAACCAAAATCTATACAACATTTTAAAAAATTAGTTTCATACTAGTATTAGCATAGTAACAAATATTAGAATCATTAGCACACCAATTAGATAAAAATACCTTTCAATAGGATACATGTTGCGGTATTGGACAGGTCCAGCAATTTTTACTTCGGATGGTAGATGCACCATAAGATGCACCATCACATCAAAAAAAGACGGTGGAAAGATCTTCTCAAGAACACATAATGTCTCCACAATTTCAGATTCTAGGTACTCCATATCACTCACCCGAATCACAGGACGATATATTTTCTTGAAAAAATTGCTAACACGAATAAGTGCTGCACTTACATGATCAGGTAAGATTTTTCTAACAGCCAATGGGAGCAAGTGTTCCAATAAGACATGGCAATCATGAGTTTTTAGGCCGACCAATTTCCTCTCTTCAACATTCACACAATTTCTGAAATTAGCAGCATATCCGTCCGGAAATTTAACACCTTTCAACATATCAAAAACTATTTTCTTTTCTGTTAAGTTCATTGTGTAACATGCAGGAGGCAAATAAAATTCATCACCAACCGGAACAGGGTGAAGTTCCTTCTTAAAACCAAGTGCTTCCAAATCCAATCGAGAATTCAAGTTGTCCTTAGATTTTTTGTCAATATCAAACACTGTGTTTACTATATTGTCACACACATTTTTTTCGATATGCATTACATCAAGATTATGCCGCTGCATAACATCTTTCCAATATGGCAGTTCTAACCAAATAGGTTTTCTATTCCAAATAGTTTTTGGTTCTCCATCCTTACGCTTGCGTTTTTGTGGCTTCTTTTTTCCCTTTGGATCTTTGCCAAAACTATTGACAATGCCTTTTGTTTGTTCGAGAACATCATGTCCAGAAAGTGGAAAGGGTGCTTCCCTAAATTCTAGGGTGCCATCAAAAGAGTTGGCATCACATCTAAACTCGTGATCAGCATGCAAGAATCGACGATGCCCCATGAAGCAATGTTTTCTCCCTTTCTTTAGAAAAAACGAACTTGTCTCTGCATGGCAACAAACACACCCAACCTCCCCAGAAGTAACTTGTCCGGATACATATCCAAGACCAGGATAATCAGTAATTGTTGACAACAACGCGGCTCGTAGTTGAAACCATTCACTAGTTGCTGCATCATAAGTTCTATAACCTTCCTTCCAAAGAACTAATAGATCATGGATTAAAGGCTGAAAGTACACATCCATGTCCTTTCCAACACATTTACGACCAGGGATAAGCAACGACAAAATAAAATTTGGTTGCTTCATGCACATCCATGGTGGTAGGTTAGGTTGTATGGAATTAAGAGAACAGGCCATGTGCTATATGCTGAACTTAAATTTCTAAAAGGATTCATACCATCAGTAGCTAGAGCAAGCCTAACATTGCGACAATCAGAACTAAACTCTGGGTACTTATTGTCAAAATCCTTCCATAGAGTTGAATCTGCTGGATGACGCATTAGTCCATCCTTTGGAAGGCCTTCCTTATGGTACCTCATATCACTTGCCAATTTTCTAGACATATATTACCTTTGAAGTCTTTTCTTTAATGGAAAATGTCGAAGAACTTTATGGGGAACCCTGTGCACTCTCTTTCCATCCGGACTCTTCTTTTCTAACTTCCATCTAGAAGTACCACATTTTGGGCAAGCATCTTTTTTAGCATGATCCTTCCAAAAAGTGCACAATCATATTTGCATGCATGTATATTTTCATAACCTAATCCAAGGTAGCTCACCATCTTCTTAGCTTCATTAAAATTTTTTGGTAGTGAAGTGTCTACTGGAAAGGCCTCATCAAGTAATTTTAAGAGTATCAAAACTATTATTTGTCCACCCCCCAAAGAACTTAGTGTGAAGAAGTCTCACTACAAACTGCAACTTGGTGAATTTGCACCCATGATACAGTGGTTGGCTAGCATCATTTGCTAAGTTATAAAAAGCCTCAACATCTTCATTCGGACCCCCTAAATCACTATCACCGTCACTACCATTTTGGAAACCATATCCTATGTCATCAAGTATTTCTGTCATCTCATCATCTATCTCTTGCTCCATTCCTAAATAAGTTTCAGCTTCACATGTGGGTTCTCTTTGTTGTTCATGCGTTACAGTTTTCTCTCCATGAAAAATCCATGTGGTGTATCCTTCTAAGAATCCTTCGCATATCAAGTGTTCATGGACAACCGTTGTTATATACCAAGTGCTATTCACACACTTTTTGCATGGGCATCGAATTTGATTTCCTTTTGTTGAATTTGTAAAAGCAAACTCTAAGAAACTTTTGACGCCATCCAGATACTTCTTTGAGTGCCTACAATTGTCATTAATTATATTATATGCATACTTAGTTAACAAGATGTGTATATACTTAATTTAATTATAAGTTGTTTAACTTGTACCTAGGCTCACTCATCCAATCCTTATTCATGCTCATGATGATTGTCCAATGCAAAATGAATAGGCAGATTGAACTACAATCTGTATCAAACCCAAAGTAGCAGCTCAATTGACAGATATAGGCAATAAAACTTGTAGGCAAATAAGAGGGTATTTGATCAATCATATACCTTAATGACCGGATGAAGATGGCCGACGCCAGACACCGCCGTTGAGCAGGCTGGCAGCTCCCCTCTACTCCTTGCTCGTCGTCCAGGCCGCCGGCTCCCCTCTCCCAAAGTGTGATGTAATCTTGAATAACAACTGCGAAGTGTTCAACAAGTAAGTTACTTATGTAATATTCGTTGACGGTTTGCTAATAGGAATATTTTACCAACCAAGTAAAAAATTGGACTGTAATGCAAGCACAACCTACATCCAGAAAGGTAAGGTCTGTTGTGTCGAAGATATCTAATGCTTTAATTATAACAGCATTCACTTTATCAAAGTATCAAACAAAAGTTATTACAAAGGTTTGACAATCTACACTTGTTCATAAAGTAGATAGGTAATGCCATCAGGGCATGACAAACTTCACCAAAAGGGAGGATCTCAAACAAGAAAATTAGTGATAAAACCTATGGTTAGCAGCAGCAATCAGACATATAGTGCTTATCATGGTTTAACAGATTTAGTCCAAAGGGGTGTCTAAAACAAGGTATTGAAGCCAAACTAGGGATCATCCATGTAATGTACATAAAGTTCGTATTGATTGAAGTAATAGCAATAAAAGGTCCAAAAGACAACAAAATTTAAAACATTCCATAAAATAACTTCAGATATGGGGATTAATGGAATGATTAATAAAACAAAGCATACATATATCTACATCCCTTCTTGGTTATCACAAAATAGAAGTACAAAACAAACCACATATACAATGTCTCCTACATGATTAACTCCCCTGATTTGCTTCTTCTAGCCCCCTAGGCTTGCTAGCTAGCCTTTCCTTCTCTCAAAAGGACCAAGGCCAGAGACACCCCCAAAATCAAGTGTACATGCTAATACAACAAATCAAGATCCATCCAATACAACAAATCAAGATCCATCCATCATGGATTGTTATCTTCTAATCATGATGATGAGGTGATGATAGTGATGATAACAGTAGAGTAGTAATTTAAATATGAGATAGCTGCTATCTGATGAACCATCCATCATGGATTTATATGTGCCTGCTGCTGCCGGCAGCTCCCCTATGCGCCTTGCTTGTTGTCCAGGCCGTCGGCTCCCCTCTGCCGCCATAATCGTAATGCAAGATCTCATTGTAATGCAAGATCTCATTGTAAGTTGCCAGAACACAAACACACACAGCCCAAGGATTCTACTCGCTACACGCTTGCTGATTTCGAACAGAGACAGAGAGAGAGAGAGAGAGAGGGGTCACACATACAACGTAATGGAAGAGCTCCTTGTCGGCGACTTGCACGAGGAAATGGCTGGCGCGCACCCAGCACCGGTTCCCGACCGTCCCGAACCCCGGCCGCGAGGAACTCGGCCGTGCCCCACGCCGGAGAACTGGTCGCACCCTCTCGCTTCCCACACACGCGCCGCTTCCTCTGCTCCCTCGCTCACGGCGTCGAGCTAGCCTAGCCGAAGGGGACAAGGTAGAAGACAGCGGCGCCGCTCTAATCCCATCCATCCACGCGCAGCCACCAGGATTTGGCCAATGGGTGGGTGCAAGCTCTATTAGGTCATGAGAGATTGGGGATTTTTTAGTGCCCTGTGATATGGTGTGGTGATGTGGTCTCTCGATCTCTTCCTCTGGAATTTTTAGCATCCCACGCTGTGTATGCCGAATGCCCGCCAACATAGTATTGGAAGCGGTAGTACTGTATTAGAAATATTTCACAGCGGACGTAGAGCTTTTAATTAAAATTATTTTTCCAAGCGGTCCGTCAGCTTAGACAGCTTATTTTTAAAAGCAGCAGTACAGCTTTTAATTACAATTCTTTTTCTAAGCGGTAAGTTAGCTTTTAATTACTATTTTCCGAAGCAGTAATACCGCTTGCGCCAATGGGTCATCCTGTAGTGAACGCTGCTCCCGACCGCCTCGAGATCGACACCGTCGTAGTAAGAAACGGTGTTGACCAGGGCCGACGAAGCACCAAGCACCGCCGCTTCCCGAACCGACGCCTCGACATGCCCCGGAACCGTCCCCAGTAGGACAGGAATGGAACTCGGGCCCGGAGTAAGCCCGAGCAGCCGGTCGCAGACGGTTTGACTGGCCACCCGGAGGGCCGTCAGCTCGACCGTCGTATCGGCCGCATCCCTCTCGGCCACCCGCTTATCCACAAGGGCCGAGTCACGTGATTCGACCGCCGCATCCCGCTGCTCCACCGCCGCCCTTCGCGACTCCAGCATGTCGCTAAGGTCCTTCCGCAGCTCTACAAAGACAAAAACAACATCAAAAGACGCCCGCTACGACAACTACCAAGAGGTGGGACTACCCACCGGCCACGGAGGCCTCCTTGGCGCGAAGCTCCTCCTCGACCTTGGCACGCGCTTCTCGGTCGGATGCAAGCTCCCCCCGAGCAAGGTCTCGCTCGCCGCGCAGCCGGTCGGCCTCCCTTCGGGCCGACTCGAGTTCCTCTCGAAACAGGGCGGCCTCCGCCCGAGCGGACTCCTCTGCACTGACCGCGGAGGTCTTGGCCCTTTCGGTCTCCGCCAGGGCCGACCTGGCCCTCTCTGCCTCGTCGGTCAATGACTCCGTGAGCCGCTGAGCCTCCCGCAAGGCCTCGGTGACTTCCCCCAGCTGCTGACCGGCCGCGGCGGCCTTCCCTTGCTCGGCGGCAAGCGCCCTTCGGGCATCGCGAAGTTCTCCCTCCACGATGCACCGCTGGCTGTGCAGACGCCGGAGGAAGCTTGACTTGTCCACCGCCCGGGATACCAAACGCTGCAAATAAGGTACCTGCCCGGTCAGTCTCCACTTCTCGGTCGAAAAATCCACGAAAGACGAATCCCCGTCAGTCTTACCGATCCGGCCGGGCGGGACTCCTGAGCGATGGACTTCATCGCCCTGGAGGAAGCATCAACGGCATGGATGAGGTCGGCACGGATCTTCCCCATCTCCGCCTCCACCTCCTTCTGGCACCGCTCCAGGATGTTCTAATCCGCGCGTTCCACCTCGTCATCCAAGACAAACGCAGGCCCTCCAGACGGGTCACGGCCGCCAGTCAAGACGGCCGTATCGGCGGCCTGTCACGACTTCTGCCTGCCGGAGCGTCTGCGGCAGCTGGTTGTGCGCCCTCCTGCGACACTTGGACCGCCGAAGCAGGCGGTCGCCCCGGCGGCGGGGGCGGCAGGACTCCTCCCGCCGGTGTCGCGAACGCCGCGAATCCCAGCGGTCCCCCCGGTGGCGGGACCACGCTGACTCACCCGGTCGACAATGCGGGAGAAGGCGAGGGCGGTAGGACTTCTCCCGCCAATGTTGCGGACGGCAGCGGTCCCAGCGCCCCCTCCGGTGGCGGCGGGACCCCACCAACTTCCCCGGACGACGGCGCGGGCGGGAGCACACCATGCAGGACTTCCCCCTGCACTGTCACGGCCAGCAACGGCCCCGGCGCTCCCCCTCGTGGCGACGCCGCCAGCAGACCTGCCGGGGCGCACCGCTGACCCCGCTCCGGCGGCGCCGCCACGGACCCGCGGGAAGCGAGAAGTGTGCGACTCCTCACCCCCGAGGTGGGGCTCAGCGCCCTTCCAACACTGGTGTGCCCCCTACACACAACGGTCGGTCAGGGATCGTGTGAAAGAAACACCAGAAAGAACCAGATGGGGGGCGCGCAAGGCACTTACCGGGAGGAGCGAACGACCAGCGCTTGGCGCGCCCTCTTCGTCAGGCCCCTGCGAGGGGGCGTGAGAGATCTCCGCCTCCTCAGGACGTACCCTGCGCCCACGGCTTCGTCCCCGGAATCACGGTCAACGACCCCGCGGTCGGAACCCACGTCGGAGCCGCCCGAGTCGCCCCCGGCACTCGGGCCCCCTTCGCTCGACGCCGACTCTTCGTCGTCGTCGCTCGGAGTCTTGTCGGAGACCTCTTCGCCACGAGCGGCCCTGTTCGCGCGCTCCTTCCTCTTCCGCACCTTCGCGGCCTCCTTATCCGCCCTCTGCGCCTGGAGGGCGGCGTTGCGCTGGTCCACGATGAGGCGCGCTGCTGCTCTCGCCTCCTTTTCCCCCGGGAGCAAGGCCCGGGAGATAATGCCGCCGAGCCCCTGCGAAACGCACTCGAGTAAGCGGGCGGGGGAGCAGGAGGAAAAAGAGCCACAAAACACCCGACTTACCAGGTTCTGCGGGTTCTGCGCCGAAAACGGCGCGGGCGTCTCGCCCACCGCCTCGGTGTCGCCCACGAGGGAGACCACAGCCACACGCGCAAGAACTTCCGACGCAGGGAGCTCCACCTCAGATGACCTCATGGGGTCGGATGGTCCGGTGTACTCGAACATGGGGCGCAACCGATCCCTAAAGGGTTGGACACGCCTCTCCATGAACGTGCGAATGACCACCTTGCCTGTCAGGCCTCGTCGCTTCAGATCCTCGAGTCGCTCGAGGACCATCTCCACCTTTCTCTTGTCCCTCGAGTCGGGACCCCAAGTCCAGCGGGGACTCGGCACCGGCAGATTCGGCCCGAAGGTCAGCGCCTTAGAGGTTCCGAATGTAGAACCACTCGCTGTGCCACCCCCGGTTCGACGACGACATCCTCACATCAATCTAGAACGGCTTGCGGCCAGGGCGCAGTTGGATGGCCAGGGAGCCGAGGAGACCGGCGGCGTCCGATGGCAGCCGCGCAAAGAAGAAGTGACGTCAGAGCCCCCAATGGGGTTCGATCCCCAGGAAGGCCTCACACAGCGTGATGAAGGTCGCGATGTGGAGGACCCCGTTTGGGTTCAGCTGGTGCACCTCCCCCCGTAGAAGAACAAAGAGCCAGCGGACGAACGGGTGGAGCGAGGCCAAATCCACGCTCGTAGAAGGCGGCCGCGGCGATCTCCGTCACCCACCTCGGGGACCTCGGTCTGGCCGTGGCGTCCGCCAGACGGACTCGTCTCGCGGAGGGAGGAACCCCTTCCTCTCCCAACCAATGAAGCGGCGGCCACCATGACGAGTCTTGAATCGACATCACCGATGTAGGCAAGGAAGCGGGGCGCGGCGCAAGGAAGCAGGAAGCCTTTTTTGTCCTCCCCTTGTCTCTCTCTCCTTTCCTTTTCCTTTGCAGAAAACGCGAACGGAAGTTTTCCTCCCCGCGCCGCACTCGCCTTCCTTTATAGGCGCTGGGCGGGAACAGACGCATCTTCGCGCCCAATCGACGCCTCCTCACGCGAACCGACGCAGTCGCCGACCGTCCGCCAGCCACCTCGGCCACTGCTCCGGTAACGCGCCGCGGCTCATTTAATTCCCACTGAGCATTAACTGCCCCGACAAGACAGCCGCCTCGCGCCGCGCACCGCGCAGCACCGCGCACTCCGCCGGGCGCAATGGGCCAAGGCGACCCGAAGAAAGGTACGAAACGGCCCACTGGGCCGCCGGGCCTCGAGGACGGTGGATCGCCTTCGGGCCCACGCCCGAGGCCCGGCACCGTGTTGGGGTTACGAAGGCCAAGTCCGACCGACCGGAACCGAAGCCGCCCCAGCACTTAAAACAGAGCGAGGGGCGGGCCAGGGTGAGCCCCTAGTGGGCCTCTAGTTGGGCCGGCGGACGACCCAATCACCCTAACCCGCATCCGGGACCATACCTCACACTCTCCCGCGGAGCTCATCCATGAGTAGCGGCCAGCCGCGCTCCGGGTCGGCGGACGACCCGGTGGCCCGATACGGGAACGAGTAAGGAAAGGTTCTCATGGAATGCCCACAGTGGGTCGGACGCCCACGCCGGGAGTTACGTCCGCTCGGGAACGACCCCCCTCGAGGGGGATCGCCAAGATTCCACCCGGATTGCCCGTTTGTAGCTCACGCGAGCACGACGTTCAAACCGACGTAGGTAAACGCGCGTTCGCTCACATGACTCAAAAGGTCCCATAACCATGGTCGACCAGAGTCCGACCGGCTCTCCGACCCGCTCGGGGGCTACACCGGCGCCAGCACTCGCCCTCTCCGCAAGCCGCTCGGACAGCTTGTGCCGACCAAACGTCACCGACCTCTAGGCCGGCGGCCACCTTCGACCGGGTGAACCCCCGACCGGGTCCTCGACCCGCTCGGGGACTCGGAGGCTACACCCACCAGGTGCGCTCGCGCGAACCCGGGCCACTCGTCTGACACAGCCAACCCCCGTCAACCTCTGGATCGGCGGGACGCTTCGACCGGGTAAACCCCCGACCGGCTCTCCGACCCGCTCGGGGGCTCGGGGGCTACACCCATCGGGTGCGCTTGCGCGCACCATAGCTCTCCAATCGAAGCGATTCCCGACTAAACCGCCGCTGCCAAGCCACGCCCATCGACCCCGACGCTACGTCGACTTTGTGAAAACCCCCCCGACCGACTCTCCGACCCGGACAGGGGCTCGGGGGCTACTGACGAGTACTCATACCATGGGTACCTCCATCAGCCCGAGACCACGAGCAGGCTGACATCCTTCCAGAAGCCCAGTCCTGGCAAAGGTTCGTGGGCCGCGAAGGTTTGGCATGGCGCCGTTCCGAGCCGGCCCTAGGCGGTCGTCCGACCTCTCAGAACGGGCAGCGCGGTCGGCTAACTCCACCAGCGCTCGAGGCGACAGGACCCGCGCTGGTGCCAGGCCGACCGCCCTGTGCACGCGGCGTCTCCTGACGTCCGTACCAGGGTAGGCGGTCCCTTCCCGATGATGTCAGAAGACGTGCGGGGGAGTCAAGCCCCAGTCCCATCCGCTGACGCGCCGCAGGGGAGGACGCTCCCTCCCGAGGCCAAGCCAAAGTCAATCGCCATTAAAACCGCTGACGGGCGCACGCGACAGTGCGTCACCCTGGCAAGCCCAGCAGAAAACCACGCACCGTAGGTCTACCAACCCTGCCTGGGGCGGGGTGAGGTCGGAAGGACAAGACGAGGACCAGACTCCAAGACAAAGACCACCCCCTCACCTTTTTTCCAAACTTTCGTGTAACCTGCTACCTCCGTCTATATAAGGAGAGGCAGGGTCTGAGGAAAGACACACAGAGATTTTCAGATAGCGGGCAGCCAACTATAAGGGGATCGACCGACCGAACCCTTGCCTCACTTGTAACCCTGTTAGATCCACGAAACAAATACGCCCCCACCGAGCGGACTGGAGTAGGGACATTCAGCCCGAACCAGTATACTTTCCCGGCTTCTTGAGTCGACCATTCGGGGAGAGGGAGCGCGCGACCCCCACTAACCCACAAGTTCGTATTGCCGGTGTACGAAACACCGACACTGTCACATGTCATCGGACAACTTTAATAGCATCTTATTGATAGCAGTGACCAATAGCATTGTCAAAATTTGGCTTAAATAGGGTTGGAGTGTGGCATGATCATTAGTAGTTATTAATATATTGCAGTTTGAATCCTGACACACATATAAATTTAGAGATCTATGTGTACAATTTTAAAATTTAGAGAGTCAAGTGGTACATCTACATAACTTTAGAAACCTGTAGTACACACCATTCTTTTTCTTAAGATCTCAAGGAGCTTATACATCAGTAAGGAATACCAAGATTACAATCAGCGCATAAACACGTCCATGGTACACCATTAAGCCTCATTAAGCCACGTGCACTGCTAAAAAAAGAATGCTCTGCTTCACACCTGAGAGGAGCCGCCCAGACTGTCCTCGGGTTATTTGAATGCTCGGTCATCCACATCGGATTTGGAGGCTAACAACGGATCGCCGATGGTACTCGCAGTGTTAGCGCCCAAGCCCAATTGAGACAACAGTGAGACCCTTCGAATAACTCGACAACAATCCCGGTATTCCCCCGGTATGCGACCCAAAGCTCGCCCAGGATCGCCCCGCATACCGGTTTCCATTACCATATCAACCCAATTTGCATAAAAGGGGCAACGAACTCAAAACCCACAACTAGACACGCAACGCGGAAGCACAACAACAAACCCACTCATGCACAAAGACAAAACCCGACCCCAAAGAACGCAAACAAGGCCGAAACAGCACCACGACAACCACCACACAACGAGACCACCAAGCAAAAGAGTACAAACGAGACACTACATGAATGCAGTAGTACATTAAAGATTGCAACGAAAGTGACCGAATAGTCGAGTATAGACATGACATAGTTTAAGGCTAACTGTACAACAAAAATGGACACACGACTACTAAACTAAAACAAAAGCACGACATCTCCGGAAGTGTCCTGTCCCTGAACACTTCCGGACGTAAGCAGCGTCGTCAGTAGCCTCTACTCGGTGCCCCGCCCGGTCACCAAGAGGCAGTGCGGACAGAACTCACGTCCTTCCCGATCCTCACCTGAAAACCACGAAGCAGAATCATGAGTACGAAAGGTACTCGCAAGACTTACCCATGGTCCATATATGACCGACTCGAAAGGTTATGCATTTGGATGTAGCAATGAAATAAGCTTACGGTAAAAAGTGCAGAGAAGCTTAACTTTGTTGTATAATTACATTCCACTACTCCATTTACAAATTTTATAGCACTTGTGGACAACACCTATTACTAGAGTGAAATCTGAAACTTTAAAATTAAAGTAAAGCAAGTGACATCATAAACAAGTATCACCATCCAAACCAACTAGCATCAAGTTCAAGTTGTTACTACGTTGAATGTGCGATGATCAAGCGTGCTCATATCCGAGAGGGCGGCAATTCGAATCGCTTACTCACCCTGCAGGGGATCATCAATCGCACAACATGTGCCACAAGGAACCTCATGTCAATCCTCCTCCCGTCCATACCCACTCGTTGAGCCATCTTCATGCGGTCCGAGCACCTAGCACCCCCTTGAGCGGCCCAAGCCTCGCTTGGCCCTCGAGGGTCGGCCTAAGCCTCGCCCTCAACCACGTCCAACCGCATGAGGGCATGACCCATCGGGCAGTATGCGACGAAAGAATAGCTTACCATACCATTATCAGGCATGCGATTAACAAGGTGTGCTCGATCAAAGGGCAAACAACGGATTGGTCCTCAACCGACACATGCGATACTACGCATTTGAGTCTCCACACTCAAATGATCCAACCCTCTCGCCCGGTCTCAGTTTCACATTTCAGTTCTTACCCAACCAGTATAGCCCAAATGTGTGAAGTAATTATTCTCAAGCGATGGAACCATCCACCACCTGGCCCATACCCGACATCTAAGCAAACTAAGCATGGACACATTATACATACCCATAGACTAGCTCCAAAGGAGGCGTTCAACCAATGTCAAGGAGTGTATGTGCAGCAAATAGGTTCTAATACCATTCCCACAATTAAATTCCTAATGCATGACTTAATCATCCAATAAGCAAATTATTCGCCAAAATACAATTATAAGTAAGGTTGAATATGCTTAGGTGCTTGCCTGAGGCTTCTGCTTGAGTATCGACAATGACTTGCTCTTCGACAACCCCCTCAGTCACCGCCGCGCTAATCTCTACACGAGTACAATGCATGAATGAGATGCATGCGATGCAAATGAATTGAAATACGAATGCATTCCCCACAGAAATAGATCAGGTAGCCCGGATAGTCCGAACCTTTCATTCGGATAGTCCGGGTAGGTCGGATACTCCGGACACCGCACATTTTGCCCAAATGACTTGAGGGATCGAGGTGCTTCCAAGTTCTTCGACACCGTGAGGACCCGATCTACAACTTTCCTACACGTGGCCAAGCCGGAGAAGCTCTAAGCTAGCCCGAAACACGATAGACCGACGCTCACTTTTGTAGCTAACAAAAACTAAATCCGACCCTAGAAATGGCATTACCTCTACACGATCTCTCACCCTATACCCTAACACCGCCTAATCCACCCCCAAATCCGACTACACACCAAAACCCTAACACTTCCCAAATTTGCCCCCAAACTCTAATCTATACAACCAAAACCCAAATCCAACCCCATGGGAGTTCCTAGAACCCAAGAACCAACGAATCAACTCCAAGAAGAGGTCTTACCTTCAAGGAGGATGAAGAAGGAGAAGGGATGGCCGGGTAGGGGAAGGAGGACGTCGGCTTGGAGAGGAGCTTGAGGACGCCGGAGTGGGGGAGACGCTAGGGAGGAGCCACGGGAGGACGTCGACCGATGGGGAGATGCCGGAGACGAGCTCGGGTGCAGGAGGAGAGCAAACGGTTGGAGGAGAGGAATGACCAAGAAGCGAAGAAAACGGGGTTTTATACCCAACCCACGCCCAATCCGAACTCTCCGGATGTTTAGTCCGGATACTCCGGGTTGAGTCCTTCGGTCAAGCTAACCCGGACACTCTAGACCTTCTGTCCGGATACTCCGGATGGCCCAGAATTTCCGGCACAAGATTCGATTTTTCCCGTCAAGTTTAAACTAGAGTTAGATGTCGGATCTCGGTGCAAACCCCACCATGTCGGAGAGGAAAGTTTCTAGTTCGCGACTAAGCGACATACGCATCTTAGATCATCCCGGATCTTTAAGTTGCAAGGCTCCAAACTTGGATGAAAGACCCATTTGCGGATGGGAGTGCTCAAACTCCAAACTTGCTGATGTAACATTGGGTGTCCCGATCTTTCGATGAGAATGATAACCTTCGATTTGGGTTGGATTGACTTTGATGATCCGACTACAACGTACAATGACGATGCGCCTTAGCAATCGCTAAACCAACTCTAGAGGGTTATTGACCTTGCCATGGGCATGATCAACCTGATCAAGAAGATCAATTCCTGCAAGCAATCGAAGAACAAACAAGAACAAGGCAAAAGCAATCTAAAATTGCAAATATAGATGAAGTATTGAAAAGTTGGGGTTCCGATACAAGGAGCTTGTTAGGCGGCCGTTGAGCACGTCTAAAAGACTCAAATAGTAGCAAAAGGCTAAACTATCAAATAACCAAAACCCAAGTTATTTTGGGGGACTCCCTAGCAATATATAGGAGAAATAGGAGGCCAAACCCATGCTTGGGGCGTCCAAAACACATCCGAGGACTTCCTAGTTTGACTCAGATTTGGAAAGATGACCGAACTTGTTTTGCAGATTTCCGTTGACTCATAAGGAATTTGGACATGGGGCCAGATCCGTTGGAAAGAGGACGATGACACCTTTCAAACCAGTACTCATAGACCCCAAACACCCTTGTGGATCAAAAGCTATGGTCATTTTAAGTTGGTGTTATCCCGAAGGCCGAATCCGAGTTTAACTTGTGCACTGGAAGAATTGGCTTCATGCTTGACGTTTGGGAGTCCTTCTCCTTGGTTCCTAAGGACAATAAAATCATCACAAGGATTAAATAGCATTCCATTCATTAAATTATTTGTATGCAACCCGAGGAACGCATTCACCTGGTAATTGAATTGACGTGCGCGAGCTCGATTAATTGGCCCTTGTATTACATTGTTGGTTTCAATTGTGTTTGTAGGCATGGCCGTATCCATGGTAGTGATGTCCTCATCAACAGATGAGACCATGCTCATCACTTGCGGCTTAGCTATGGACACTTCTAAGGGACGGTTTAGGATACTCTAGGAAGTTACTATTCGAACCCAATTGCAGCTACAGGCTGGCTATGGTTAAAGTGCACCGCGACTTTAAATTCGGGGCCCTGACAAACTCTCCCCCCTTAAGGGAATCTCGCCCTGAGTTTCAGAATACGCGCATAAGCAGAATGGGATGCAGATAGACGGTGCAGTCACACACTAATCGATATGCCTTGTATTTCAAAGAATTTGTACACTAGCACTTTACATGGTACGGAAGAACTCGGGATACTCGGTCTTTAGACGATCTTCGGGCTCCCAAGTGTCTTCGTGTTCAGTGTGATTGCTCCACTGAACTTTGTAGAACTTGAGAGTCCTCCGACGGGTCTTGCGTTCAGCTTCATCCAAAACCCGAATAGGATGCTCTTGGTAAGACAGGTCAGGTTCAGGCAGAACTTCGAGTTCTTCCACCCCCAAAGATTCGAAGGGAGTACGGAGGCACTTCTTCAATTGAGATATATAGAAGACGTTGTGGACCATAGCTAGAGAGGGAGGAAGCTCCAACTAATAGGCCACTTGACCGCGCCTTGCAAGGATCTGAAAAGGTCCTATGTAACGAGGTGCCAACTTTCCCTTAACTCCGAAACGAGTGGTGCCCCGGAGGGGAGACACCTTTAAACAGACATAATCGCCAATGTTGAAGGAGAAAGGTATCCTTCGACGATCGGCATAGCTCTTCTGTCGTGATTGTGCTACCATTAAATTTTCTTGAATGGTCTTCACTTTCTTTTCGGCTGTCTTGACCAATTCAGGTCCAAATAATGGTCGTTCCCCACTCTCGGACCAATTCAGGGGTGTCTGACAGCTACGACCATAGAGTGCTTCGAAATGAGACATTTTGATGCTGGTTTGGTAGCTGTTGTTGTAAGCAAACTCAGCATATGGAAGACATTCATCTGATTTCTTCCCATAAGACAGAACACAAGCCCTCAACATATCCTCAAGGATCTGATTGACCCTCTCGGTTTGGCCGTCAGTTTGCGGATGATATGCTGAGCTGTGGAGTAGCTTAGTGCCCAATGCCTCATGCAAACTTCTCCAGAATCGAGAAACATACTAAGAGCCTCGATCTGAAACTATCCGCTTCGGTACTCCATGAAGACATACAATTCTAGATACGTACAGCTCCACATACCTCAAGGCTCGATAGGTGGTGCGAACGGCTAGGAAATGCGCGGACTTCGTCAACCGATCGACTATAACCCATATCGAGTCATGACCCGAAGAAGTCGTTAGCAACCCGGTGATGAAATCCATGCCAACTTCTTCCCACTTCCAACTAGGAATGGGCAGCGGCTGAAGAGTGCCAGCTGGCTTAAGATGTTTAGCCTTCACCGTTTTGCAGACATCACATTCAGACACATAGTGAGCAATCTCTCGCTTCATGCGAGTCCACCAAAACCGTTGCTTCAAGTCTTTATACATTTTGTTGCTGCCTGGATGGATTGTGAGCAAGGAGTTGTGGGCTTCATCGAGAATCTCTCTTCTCAAGTCTTGGTCTTTAGGGACGACTAGACGCTCGCCGAACCATAAGGTTCCACAGTCATCAAGGCGGAAGCTAGTGGCTTGGCCGGAATCCAGCTTGCTACAAATTTGGGCAACGCCCTTGTCCCTCTTTTGAGCCTCTCTAATCTGGTCCAACAGCATGGAACTCAACTCCAGACTAGCCAAAAATCCTTCTTCGACCATCTCTAAGACGAGTTTCTGGAATTCGGCACAGAGGGTAACACTCCAGGGTTGAAGAGTGAGACAGTTGCACAACATTGGCTTTTCCCGAATGGTAATGCACTTCCAGGCTGTAGTCTTTGATCAACTCAAGCCATCTTCTTTGCCTCATATTCAGATCTGCCTGAGTGAAGATGTACTTGAGACTCTTGTGATCGGTATAGACATTGCATTTGTTCCCAAGGAGATAGTGGCGCCAGATTTTTAAGGCATGAACCACCGCTGCAAGTTCTAAATCATGAGTTGAGTAGTGTTCTTCATGGCGTTTCAATTGCCGAGATGCATAGGCAACAACCCGGCTTTCTTGCATAAGCACACAGCCAAGGCCGATACCTGATGCATCGCAATACACATCGAACGGCTTGTGAATATCAGGTTTTATGAGGACAGGAGCTGTAGTAAGGCACTGTTTCAAGGTCTGAAATGCTTGCTCACAACCCTCTGACCATTTGAATTCGGCGCCCTTCTTCAGTAGCTCAATCATGGGTTTGGCAATCTTGGAGAAGTCCTGAATGAAACGGCGATAATAGCCGGCAAGCCCAAGAAAACTACGAATCTCTGTGACCATTTTGGGCTGTTCCCACTTGAGGACATCTTGTACTTTACTTGAATCGACAGCGACAGCTTGCTCAGAGAGGACGTGTCCCAAGAAAGATACCTCCTTCAGCCAAAACTCACACTTGCTGAATTTGGCATAGAGGCGATGTTCCCGGAGTCGCCCAAGAACGATGAGAAGATGCTTTGCATGCTCTTCTTCGTTGGCTGAATAGATGAGGGTGTCATCGATGAATATGACCACAAAAGAATCGAGCTCCTCCATGAAGATGGAGTTCATGAGGTACATGAAGTACGCCGGTGCATTCATCAGACCGAACGACATAACGGTGTATTCATATAAGCCATAACAAGTGGAGAATGCTGTCTTTGGGATATCTTCTGCTCAAATCTTGATCTGCTGATACCCAAGCCTCAAGTCAATCTTGGAGAATACCCACGCACCCGCAAGCTGGTCAAACAGGATATCGATCCGAGGCAGAGGGTACTTGTTCTTGACCGTGACTGCGTTCAGCGGTCGATAATCAACACAGAGTCGAAGGGAGCCATCCTTCTTGGTCACGAAGAGAGCCGAGCAGGCCCAAGGTGAGGAGCTCGGGCTAATGAATCCCTTGTCCATCAGTTCTTTCAGCTGAGTCTTCAGTTCGGCCAATTCATTTGGCGGCATCCTATACAGCCGCTTGGAAACTAGGGCAGTCCCGGGCTGAAGCTCAACTATTAACTCAATATCCCGATCGGGCGGCATCCCCGGCAATTCCGCTGGGAACACATCAGGGTACTCCGAAACCACTGGAATGGACTCTAACTCCTCGATCTCAACACCATTCAAGGAGCAAAGAGTGGCCTCACCATCATCGAGAAGCAGAGTTAGCAAGTCGCCCTTCAGTCCCTTAAGCGAGATGGAACGATGAGAACAATCCAGAATGGCCTGCTGCCGTGTTAACCAATTCATGCCCAAGATAACATCTATCCCACGGAGATCAAGGAGTAGCAAGTTGACAAGGAACGGAACCCCTTGAATTAGCATGGTTGCTTCTTGGACTACTTGATTAGCAACAACCTTTGAACCCGGTGCCTCAATGAGGAACGAGGTGTTGCTGCAACTCACTCTCGTTCGATGGTGCATAGCAAAATTCTTGCGAATAAAAGAATGAGAAGCCCCTGAGTCAAATAAAACCCTAGCAGCATGTCCCTCAATGCATAACGTACCAGTCAACACAGTGGCGCCCTCGGGAATCGCCTCGGCATCAACGTAGTTGACTCGGCCACAGTTCGGCGCAGGAAGTGGAGGTAGGGCAGTCGCGCCCTGAGGTCTTGGGGCGTTGGAATTGTTGCCCCTCCTTGGAAAGGGACAATCGCGGATGAAATGCCCCGCACACCCACAGTTGTAGCACGGGCCCGGTCCAGAGTTCGTCACCACTCGCACTCCTGGCTGTGGCTGCGGAGGCCGAGGAGCAGCGACAGGAGGCCGGGCCCTCCCAGCCAGTGTGGGAGGTGCAAGAGCAGGGGCCCTCGGTGGTGGAAGAGGGACAGTTCGGGCCCGCTGCAAACTTCCACCCGCCGAGAACTGTACCGTCCTCATCCCTTCTTCTCCTCTTGATGGTTCCTCATTTTGTGCTCTACAGTGATCGCCCGACTCACCAAGGCATTGAAGTCGGCGAAGTCACACACCGAAAGTTTGTCCTGCATCTTGGCGGACAATCCATTCTGGAACCGACTCTGCTTCTTCTGATCAATATCGACTTCCTCCAGCGCATATTGGGCCAAATAATTGAACTCCCGTGAGTAGTCCATCACAGACTTGCTCAACTGCTTGAGGGCAAGGAATTGCTGCTTCTTAATATCCATGAGTCCCTTTGGGATATGGTACGCTCGGAAAGCCTCAAGGAACTCCGCCCAGGTCACCTGGTGACCGGCGGGCTGCATTACCAGGAAGTTGGCCCACCAAGCACCAGCGGGACCCTGAAGCTGTTGAGCAGCAAAGAGTGCCTTCTGAAGATCCTCAGAGTGGATGAGAGCAAACTTCTGCTCCATTGTGCGCAGCCAGTCATCAGCCTCCAACAGATCGCTGGCCTGAGAGAAGGTCGGCGGCTGAGAGTGTAGGAAATCGAGGTAGCCATTCGGCCGGCCTCGCCCTTCACCGTGGCCACCTGGAGCGGCCTGATTCTGGACCAACATCTCCAAGATTCTGTTGGTAGTCTGCTGGTTCTGCTCCGAGCGCATCAAGACATCCAGCAGGTTGGGAGGAGGAGGCGGATCGCTACTGCCAGGCTGCGATTGCCCAGCACCCCCATCATCTCCCAAAGTCCCACGGGTCCTCATTCTGTCGTCAACCAAAGTCAGACGACAAAAGTTAGACTCCACCAGGAAGGGATCGGCCTTAGATTTGGCAAAACCTCGAACTACCTAATCTAGACTGCCTAAGCTCTGTTGCTTCTTCACCTTCAACTAAACCACAACGCAACAAATGATTTTGCAATCGTTCATAGTATTCCTTAACACACTTATTTCCTTGTTTCAAGCATTAGATTCTAGTATACAGAAATTCAGTATGATATTCAGGAACATAATCAATTCTCATAAGTCTTTTCATGGCCTTCCAATTTTCAGGTTTTCTCTCTTTTCTACAAATATGCTTCCACCATGTTAATGCATATTCATTTAGCACGCTAGCAGCAATCCTAATCTTTTCATTTTCAGACAAATCATACTTGCAAAATTCTTTGTCTACTGCTATCTCCCAATTAATATAGGCATCAGGATCATATTGACCATCAAAAGTTGGAATTGTGAATTTAATCTTTCCTAGTGAATCATCACTGTCACGTACCTCACGGCGCGGTGGCAAATGACCCATTCCATGGTGATTGCGACGGAGCTGACGTCGTTGATGAGCGTCCACATCATCAACCTCGGTGTCAGCAGAATAGTCAGCCTCGTTCTCACCTGCTGCACTGCCCAAGTCACCATGGTTGTGGCGGTCTCGTGGAACATCGATATCATCGGCAGGAGGTGCACGCCCAAGGACATCAAGCCGCCTCAAAATCTCAGCGAGAGATGTCTCCACCATTGCAAGGTTATTATTGGTGTTGATTTGAGCCGCCTCCAAACCACCTAGGCGCTCATTAGTAACCCCCACATCCTCATCAAGGCCTTCTGTGCGTAGCATCACTTGGCGCTCAAAGTGTTGGATGATGCCCTTGGTGCGAGGAGAATGTTGCACGCTATTGTCTCCAGAACCTGTCATGGCTAAACAAAATAATGGAGCCAGCAATCACAGAGAATATACCCCTAGCAACTACTAGGACGTGGCTAAGTCACTCACACTCCTCCTGTTTTGTCAAGTTCTTACCAATTCTTACCAAGCTTAGCAGATGGTGACCGCAACCGATAAGGCAACAACCCCTAGAAATATGGTGTATCGATGCCAATCACTAGTACCTGGTTGGTAGTAGTATTTGTGGAGCTATAGGTGGCTGAAACAGTACAAGGGAATGCTAGAACCATGTTAGTCAAAACAAGTTGAGTAATCGTTCAACGATGGTACCGTGCTGGTCCTAGGCTAGACCGTACTAGAGACGCGAGCCTGGACACAAGAGAAATCACGGATCACCAACTGACATGCTAAAACACAAAGCAAATAGCTAGGGCTCCTTCTCTTATTTTCTCTTTTTTATATATATATATTTTTTGAATTTTTTTGACCAAGGGTATAAAGATAATTAAAGGAACTTGTACGAAAAACACGGATCACGTTCCAAGTAGAGGGGACGGTTCTTGCGAATCTTTCTAATTCTGTAACACCTCGGCATTTAATATGCCCGAATGCTACCAAACATAGACTAAGCAACCTCTAAATACCACAATTACAAGTAAATTACAGCAAATGCACTAATGCTACAAACCGAAAATTCGGCAGCATCTCCTTTGTTTTAACATGAATTGAAGGAAACACAATAGCATAGCAACATAAGGCAATATGAGAGACATCTAATATAGCAATATTTAAATGCATGACCACAATATAAGTCTAATTCCAAGCATTTAATGTCTCCATGAGCCAAACAAACAATAAGACTCTGATATCGCAAAGCTAAATCATAAAGCAATAAGCATCACACTTAATTTATTGTCAAAGCCTAATTGAATGTCTTGTGGGACAAATGAGTGAAGCTACGTGTAGAAGTGTGACTAATTCCTTCCCCGCATGCCGATCTCATGGTACCTAAAACAAGAAAAAAAACACAAGCGTGAGTTCAACACTCAGCAAGCATATTGCAATGGTACATAAGAACAATTGCATGGCTACATCAACTCATATCATGTCTATCATCTCATTCATGATCACATATCAATAACATCATCATTATGTATGCAATGCGATGCGATGCTCATGTCTCCTTGGAAACTCATACCGGTATGGTTGAGTACACACCCGTCGGTGTGCACCCTCTCCCCCCTTCCATCCCGAAGATGGAGGGTGCCTACTCCTCGCTTCCGTTCACCGCGGTGAATGGAATCACGATGTAGGACTTACTCATTGGCTCTCCAGATTAGTCATAACTTTCTCACCGACATTCCCCGGACTAGTTATGACTTTCTCACCGCCCGGGCCATATAACATGCCATGTATGCAAACATGCCAACATCATAAATAACTTGTACACTAACACATGGCATCATAACATAATAAACATATTCATCATATCATTGGCAATCATTAAAGCATGGCAAGTGATCATATCATATAATCAATTTCATCTAGTCTCAATTAGCAACCTACAAACCGCTGTCTATTACAATACACTTGCCTCAACCACGGGCAACGGATTGGCGAGAAGTAGAAGGCACTCCCGGGGTCACACCACCTGCACATAGGTACCACACACTCACAATCATGTCCACAAAACAGTAAGCAATCACTCTTCTACCCCGACATCGCAAGCTACTCGCTAAACCCAAAAACAGAGGTTTTGTCCCGACGGGACAGCAGCCTTCCAAAAGGCATAACTCGGGTTCTAAGACTCCGAATCAATTAAACGAGTACATACCCGCGTAGCTTAGGAAATTTCCCAACTTTTTCTAAGTATACGAAAAGACTGATTCGGACTCTAAAGTGGTTTAATCTACAGAAAACCATTATCTGTTCCAATCACGTCACAGATTTTAGTACATTCGGTAAAACGATCATAACTTTCAAACGGATGGGCAGAATTGGACGTTCTTTGTACCCACGGAAAGATATTGAAATTACCTACAACTTCTTCAACAGGCGGCCCACCAAATTCGGACTCTAAGTTGACAAAAACCCAAACCCTAGGTCGACTGCTCATGCTGCCCGAAACAGAGAACGTGGCAACTTCTAGATTTCATCTAATCTACTCATTTCCAGCACCGCCAATTGATCTAAAAACGTGATAATAACCCTTAGAACAGATCCTAGACCAACCCCAAGGATTCCCATGGCCATACCTTCGCCCGACGACCGAAAACCCAACGAATCTCCTCCCGGTTCGCGCGATCTTCTTCCTCGCTCCAATTCCGCCGGATCTCTTCATCGCGGAGCGCTCCAACGGATGGATCTTTGAGGTGCTGGGGTGGAGAGGCTACCCTAGGGCAGCAAGGGGTGGAGGAGAGGTGGTGGAGAGGTGGTGGAGAGGTGGGGAGCAATGGGGGCGCACGGCAAGCAAGGGAGGAGCAAGGGGCGGCTAGGGCTTGGGGGGAGGGCGCGAGGGGCAGGGTGGGTGCGCAAGAAGGGGTAGGGAGGCCCCCAACCAGGACTCCTACTCCAAATTGGACTCAAACTCCATCCCACCAAAGCCCACTATCCTTTCCCTAAGGCCCAAACTCCTCCGGGAAGGCCCAAATCCTCAAAAACGATCCGGAAATGCAAATTAACCTCATACCATATGGTTTCAACCTCCCATTTCACATTTCATAATGTTTTTGACCTCAACAATCATATTATATAAGGTTTCGACATTCCGTGGTGTCACAAATTAACAACTTTCTTTTTTTTGTGCAACTTTTTTTTGCACTTGCCTTTTTCTTTTACAATTAAATTGGCAGACGCTGGAAACAAAGGAAATAACTCCTCTAATCTCGGAATGTAAAATGGATCTAACTTGGTTTCCTTGCCAACCAAAACAACTTAAACTTGATGGACGGTGATGGCAGCGGTGATGAAAAAAAACATGACAAGAACTCGAAACTCTAAGGGCTTAGACACTAAGTCCAGCAACCGACTTATCGATGCAACCAAAAACTCAACAAGTAAAAACTAAGCAGCAATAGCGGAAGGCACAAATTGTTTTGGACAGTAGGACTAATCCCTATATTTTTTTTGGATTTTCTTGACTATACGTAAAAAAATGCAAAATTAGAAATCTCTCACCGATCAACCTGGCGCTCTGATACCAATTGATAGGAACGGTGTCCCGATCTTTTGGTGAGAGAATGATAACCACAATTTGGGTTGGAGTTCGACGTTGGCGGTCCGACTACAACTGTCAACGATCCTGCCGAAGTGTTGATCTTGCCGGGGCGCGACCAACGTTCCTGCACGCAATCGAGAACGAGCAAGAACAAGATAACAAGCAATCTAAAATTGCTAATATGAAAATTTAATTTCCAATGTGAAATTTGGAGTCTGGCAAACACGTGCGCGGGCAGTCTAATCGACACGCGCTTGCACGTACAGTAGCAAAGGCTAAACTGATTTACAAAGCAAAAATCAAGTCCTTTTGGTGGCCTATTGCCTCTATTATATAGTGGAGGGATGTAGCCAAAAACTACACACTAAGCAAGGTGGTACTAAACATGTAGCCATGCAACTTGGGCCTTCGTGGGCCGGTGGAGGGAGGAAGTGGTACCACACTTCATGGGCCGGTCTGAGAAGTAGTGGTGCTCCCTCCTCTATGGTGCCATGATGGGCCTTAGTGCCTCCATGGCCCATCATGGTTGGACCTCCTTTCAACATGTTCTGGCCCGTTGGCCTTGGCCCTTGGCCCATCATGGTTGGGCCTCCTTTCAACATGTTCTGGCCTGTGGGCCTTGGCGCCTCCTTGGCCCATCATGGTTAGGCCTCCTTTCAACATATTCTGGCCCGTGGGCCTTGGCGCCTCCTTGGCTCATCTTGGTTGGCACCTCCTTGCTTCAACATATTCTGGCCCGTGGGCCTTGGTGCCCCCTTGGTTCCTAAGGACAATAAAATCATTACAAGGATTAAATAGTATTTTATCCATTAAATTATTTGTATGCAACCAGAGGAACGCATTCACCTGGTAATTGAATTGACGTGCATGAGCTCGAGTAACTGGTCCTTGTATTACATCATTGGTTTCAATTGGATGTGTAAGCGTGGCCGTATCCATGGTAGTGATGTCCTCATCATCCTCCCCTTCTTGCATTTGAGTCGTCCTCGACTCAAGCTCATCATTTTCTCCCAAGTATAGCTTTACATCTGGCCATGGTGGGGGTCGATAAAACAATTCAGACGAAGTAGAGCATGCCATAATGTGTCGCCATCTTAATGGTCCTGGTCAAGGTGGGGGTCGATGAAGCCATGCAGTTGATATAATTGCAGCAACACTTGGTAATGACCATATGTATGTATTGTTAGTTCCGTCCATGATGAGCATGGTCTCATCATCCTCCCTTTCTTGAAGTGGAGTCGTCCTTGACTCGATCATATTGTCCTGGAAAATGTTAGGAGCGACAGGGAACAAAACAACATGCAAATTTGCAATCAAGTCAATGGATCGAGAATATCTATCAATCATATACTCCCTTTCTTGAAAACTATCATGTGACTTGTAGGTTGAACCAAAAGTACTTGATATGACATGATTAGTGATATGGCACTTATCAAATTGATGACATTGTTGCATAACAAGCGGAGGTTTAAAATTTGAACAAATGTAAACTCGATACGCTTTATACTCTCCTTTCTCACTATTTTTGCCAATAACATGGAAAATATTTCGCGATAACCAGGACAAATTAGAATGTACAAAAAGTCTCTCCTCTAAATAATTCAGATCACACAGAACATCAAATTCAATGTAGTCTAATGTATATAAAGGAGACATCAATTTCAACTCATCATTTTCGCTTGTGATGTGAATGACATGTTTATTTTCAGCGTAAGTGTCTAGTGTGTTAACAAAAGTGACATGTCCTTTCGCTAGTTGTGTCATGGATATAAGTGAAGTATTATCACAGAACTCTTCATTATCACAAGAAATAGCAAGCAAATCATCTTGTAATAAAGCAAAATCAACAATTGGTTCCACTAATAGTTGCTCTACGATAGCATGATTTGAGGATAGTTTTAGCTCTTCAAAATTATTTTCTCCATGTGTAAAGTCCATACCTGTTACATTACCTTGTAAGTTCTCATCAGCTGTTGTAGGCGTTTCTTCAACTATCATCTCTTCACTTACACATGGGGTAGTACTGATCGTTTCGTTCTCCATATGCTCTTCTACATCATTCTCTCGATGGTGCTCACTTTTCTGCAAAATGCTAGCTAAAAAAGAAGGTGCAACAATGGACGCCTCAAATGAAGCTAATGATTCTTTCAAGGATTCATCAAGCATATTTTCAACTCTACAAGAACATACAACCAATTCTGAAAGAGAACAATATGTTTCATCAATAAGAGCATCATGAATTTCTTGATTAAGTCCACGTATGAACCTAAGCTATGTTGCTTCTTCACCTTCAACTAAACCACAACGCAACAAATGATTTTGCAATCGTTCATAGTATTCCTTAACGCACTTCTTTCCTTGTTTCAAGCATTGGTGTCTAGTGTACAAAAATTCAGTATGATATTCAGGAACATACTCAATTCTCATAAGTCTTTTCATGGCCTTCCAATTTTCAGGTTTTCTCTCTTTTCTACAAATATGTTTCCAACATGTTAATGCATATTCATTTAGCACACTAGCAACAATCCTAATCTTTTCATTTTCAAACAAATCATACTTGCCAAATTCTTTGTCTACTACTATCTCCCAATTAAAATAGGCATCAGGATCATATTGACCATCAAAAGGTGGAATAGTGAATTTAACCTTACATAGGGGATCATCATCAACATGTACCTGAGCATGTAGTACGCCATTTTTGTTGCTTAAAAGATGAGGCAGAGGACTGGAAGTTCCTGGGGAAGTTCCTGCAAGCGTATCAAGTCTAGACAAAATAGTAGTAAGAGTAGTTTTAGCGATCCCTTGTGCGACCTCGATGGATCTAAGAAGGTTCTCTTGCGATGACCTACGCTCATAGTGAGCAACAATTCCCTTGGTGCAAGCAGAGTGATGCAGGGAGCCCTCGTCACCTGACATGGGTTAGTAGAAGACAAGAAAACAAAATCACAAGCGAATGGACATGTCACTTTTGTTAACACACTAGACACTTATGCTGAAAATAAACATGTCATTCATGTCACAAGCGAAAATGATGACTCAAATGCAAGAAGCGGAGGATGATGAGGATATCACTACCATGCATACGGCCATGCCTACAAACCCACTTGAAACTAACAATGAACCAAGGAGAAGGACTAACCAAACGTCAAGCATGAAGCCAATTCTTCCGGTGCACAAGTTAAACTCGGATTCGTCCTCCGGGATAGCACCAACTTAAAACAACCATAACTTTTAATCCACAAGGGTGTTTGGGGTCTATGAGTACTAGTTTGAAAGGTTTCGTCGTCCTCTTTCCAATGGATCCGGCCTCATGTCCAAATTCCTTACGAGTCAACTGGAATCTGTAAAACAAGTCCAGTCATCTTTCCAAATCCGAGCCGAACTTAATAGGAGTCCTACTCGGCCATGGATGTGTTTTGGACACCCCTAGCACAGTTTTGGCCTTCTATTTCTTCTATATATAGCTAGGGAGTCCCCTAAAATAACTTGGGTTTTGGTTATTTGATTGTTTAGCCTTTTGCTACTATTTTGAGTCCTTTAGACGTGCTCAACGGCCGCCTAACAAGCTCTTTTTATTGGAACCCCAACTTTTCAATACTTAATCTATATTTGCAATTTTATATTGCTTTTACCTTATTCTTGCTTGTTCTTCGATTGCTTTCAGGAATTGATCTTCGTGATCAGGTTGATCGTGCCCACGGCAAGGTCAATAACCATCTGGAGTTGGTTTAGCGATTGCTAAGGCGCATCGTCGTTGTACGTTGTAGTCGGATCGTGATGAGCACATAACTACCATGGATACATCAATGCCTACAAACCCAATTGAAACCAACAATGTAATACAAGGGCCAATTACTCGAGCTCGCGCATGTCAATTCAATTGCTAGGTGAATGCGTTACTCGGGTTGCATACAAATAATTTAATGAATGGAATGCTATTTAATCCTTGTGATGATTTTATTGTCCTTAGGAACCAAGGAGAAGGACTCCCAAACGTCAAGCATGAAGCCAATTCTTTCGGTGCACAAGTTCAACTCGGATTCGGCCTCCGTGACAGCACCAACTTAAAATGAACATAACTTTTGATCTACAAGGGTGTTTGATGAGGACATCACTCTCTTCGATGCAGCCACGCCGACACCTACATGTCAAGAGGAAATGATGAAAGGACCAATTACGCGAGCTCGTACACGCCAGCAAATGGTCAACATGGTGGTCACAAATTATGGAGAAGTGCCGATACAATACCAGATCAAAATGGGCCCAAACATGTCGAAATAAGGAGGCACCAACCATGATGGGCCATGGAGACACCAAGGCCCATGGGCCATAATATGTTGAAAGAAGGAGGCACCAACCATGATGGGCCAAGGAGGCGCCAAGGCCCATGGGCCAGAACATGTTGAAACAAGGAGGCCCAACCATGATGGGCCAAGGAGGCACTAAGGCCCATCATGGAACCACTCCTTCTAAGGCCGGCCCATGAAGTGTGGCACCACTTCCTCCTTCCACCGGCCCACGAAGGCCCAAGTTGCATGACTACATGTTTAGTACCACCTTGCTTAGTGTTTAGTTTTTTGCTACATCCCTCCACTATATAATAGAGGCAATAGGTCACCTAAGAGACTTGAGTTTTGCTTTGCAAACCAGTTTAGCTTTGCTACTGTCCTTGCAAGCGCGTGTCGATTAGACCGCCTGCGCACGTGTTTGCAAGACTCCAAATTTTCAGATTGGTTTATTGGAATTTAAATTCTCATATTGCTTGTTATCCTGTTCTTGCTAGTTCTTCAATTGCTTGCAGGAACCCAGACCCTCGTGGTCAGGTTGATCACGCACCGATGAGATCAATAACCCTTTGGAGTTGGTGTATCGGTTGCTAAGGCGCAACGTCCTGGATGGTTGTAGTCGGGCCGCTAACATTGACTCTCCACAGAAGTCGAGATTTATCCTTCTCATCGAAAGATCGGGACTGTTGTTGCTATCAACAAGGGTATTCGGGGTCTATGAGTACTGGTTTGAAAGGTTTCGTTGTCCTCTTTCCAACGGATCCGGCCTCATGTCCAAATTCCTTACAAGTCAACAGAAATCTGCAAAACAATTGGCGTCACTTTTCCAATCCGAGAAGACTTGGGCATTGGGCCTTGTAATAGAGTTGTAACCGATGTCCTACTATTTTGGATGTGGTTCCCACATCCCTTACTCTTATAAATAGCCAGCCATCGGCTCTTTAGGGTTTTGGGTTTTTTTTATTAGTTTAGCCAAGTGCAAACTTGGTCCTGCGAGTTGTGCTGGACAGCCACCTTGTCAAGATCGTCAATAAGACTCCATCTTTGTTTGCCTTCAACTTTTATGAGCAACTTCAGATTGCTTATACTTTTGTTCATGCTTGTTCTTCGGTTGCCTGCAGGAATAGAACCTCGTGTTCAGGTTGATCGTGCCCGCGGCAAGATCAATAACCCTTCGGAGTTGGTTTAGCGGTTGCTAAGGCACATCGTCATCGTACAGTGTAGTCGGATCATCAAAGTCGTCTCCAGCCAAATCAATCGTGTGTTACTCATCGAAAGATCGGGACAACCAAAGCGCCATCAAGTGGTATCAGAGCAAACCAGGTTGCTCGGTGAGGAATTTCTATACCCTAAATTAGTAGATTGATTTTTATCCCTATAGTCCAGAAAAGTGCCACAAACAGATCTGATTTTCACATACCAAAACAATTTGAGCCCCGCAATCTTCTTTCAGTGCATTGCATTATTGAATTTTTGGTTTCATCATCGTGTCGGGTTGCTGAATTCTAGTTCTAGTTGGAGTCTAGATTAGAAGAGTTTTTGTCCACCTAGCAAAAACGCTGGATTCAAGTCGTGTTGACTTCGGCTTCGGATCAAGAAAAGGAATCTGTGTCGGGTCCAGAGAGGTCCGTTCGATCCGAACTAAAACCAAATAGCACGCTTGAGAGAAAGGCAAGTTCGGACCGTCCGTAAAGGGGGCGTACAGATAGGACCGTCTGAAGTCAGTTCGGACCGCGCCGAACAGGAGATCAGATCGGACCGTTTCGGACTAAAAAAAAGTGTGGAACCGCTCTGAAATTTTTTCTGTGCTAAACCTGTTTTTACAAGGTCCCTAGTCGTTGAGATAGTTCCCTTGATTCACAATTTTTTTCACGCTGATTTTTTCATCTGCCATCGAGCTGTACTGTTGTCGCCGGTACAGATTTTGGAGTCACTAGTTTCTCTCTCCTAGAATTAGCAACTAGTGACTAGACATTGAACAATTCTTCAATTTTGGATTCACTGATCCATCAGCGGCTACTCTTGCTACTATTTTGGCTAGACTTGATACTTTTGCAGCTGCTACATATGGGGCTTCCAATCCGCCACCCCGTCATCCAAGCAACACTTCAGCTCCACGGGAGAGGCATCCAGCAGATTTAGAAGAACAAAACGAAGAGAACCAATATGACGACACTATTGATTTAGAGGAGGACAACACCGTCAATTATGACAATGATCGTGACCATCACCGGCTACGCTTCAATCAACAAGGTATGCGATGTGATCCTCCTTGACACATGGAACAAGAACGAGAAGGTGTTTTCCCTAAGGTAAATTTCAATATGCCTCCTTTCAAAGGTAAATATGATCCTGATGCGTACCTTAGTTGGGAATTACTTGTTGATCAAAAATATGCATGCCATGATTTTCTTGAGAATAGAAGAGTTAGGGCTGCCACTAGTGAATTCTCTGATTTTGCTTCTGTTTGGTGGAGAGAACATTGCCGCGCTCATCCAAATAATATACCCACCACTTGGGAATCATTAAAGCTGCTCAAGAGACATAGATTTGTTCCCTCATATTATGCTAGAGATTTATTAAATAAATTGTAACGCTTACACCAAGGTAAGAATTCAGTAGAGGAGTATTACCAAGAATTGCAAATTAGCATGTTGCGTTGTGGCTTAATCGAGAATGAGGAAGCTTCTATGGCTCGTTTCTTAGGTGGTTTAAATCGAGAAATCCAGGACATTCTAGATTATAATGATTATAATTCGATGACTCGTTTATTCCATCTTGCTTGTAAAGCTGAACATGAAGTGCAGGGTCGACAATTGAGGGCCAAAGCTAACTTTTCTACAGGTCGAGCTACTTAGTGGAAACCACACACCCCTGCTATCCCATCTGGACGTACTACCACACCGACCTCTTCCATCAACAAAACAGCGTCCGCTACTTCCAATTCAGCACCACGATCAACGCCGACGAGGAGTGCCACACAAGAAGCTCCTACCAAAAGCTCATTGGCATCCGTTGCCTCAACAGGATGCACAAGAGATATTCAGTGCCATCACTGGTGTGACAATACGGAATGAAGGTATGATTCATTTTCGATTTCAGCAATTCGGTATGTCTTTTGTAGTGTGTTTTTGGGCCGTTTCCGGAGTTTGGGCCTTTCTGGGGGGGAATTGGGCCTTGGGGGGAATTAGTTTGGGCTTTGGGGAATTTGGTGGGCCGAAGGTGGGGGACTTTGGCCCGTGTGGAGGTGGGTTTGGGACAGCAGGGCTGCTGCCCCTGCGCCAGCCCCTATGTGCGCCCCCACACCCCCTTAACCCTAGCCGCCTCTCCCTTGCCCCCTCCTTGCGCCTCCAGCCTCCCCCACCTTGCGCCTCCCCTCCCCACCCTCCCTAGCCGGCCCTAGGAGGGATCCACCCCCATCCCTTGCTGCCACACCCTTCCATCCCGCTGTCCTCACCATTGGGAAGCTCCGTGACGAGAAGATCAAAGGAGATCGGGGGACCGGGAGAAGGAGGTTTCGTCATTCGATTGGTTCTTCGAGTGAGGTAAGAATTGGTAGATCCTTTGGTAGAGTTATGATACTGGTTAGAAGGGGTATTTCATGCCTTAGATCCATGTTTAGGTGCTGTTCATAGATTAAAAGTTATGGCTATTTTACCGAACATTGTCAAATCTGTGACGTGATTGGGACAGATCGTGTTCATCTGTAGATTAGAAAATTTTAGAAGTCGATTCAGTCTTCGCGAATATTTAGAAAAAGCTAGGAAATTTCCTAAGCTTCGAGAAAATATACTCGTTTACTTGATTTGGTCTTTTAGAACTAAAGTTATGCTAGTTGGAAGCTCGCTGTCCCGACGGGACAGATTCTTTGTTTTCGGATTTTAGGAGTAGTTTGCGAAGTCAGGGTAGATATCGTTCTTGTATTGTTTTGTGGGCAAGTTTTGAGTGTCTTGTACCTTTGTGCAGGTGGTGTGACCCCGTGAGTGCCCTCAACCTCTCGCCACTCCGTCGCTCACGGTTGAAGGCAAATGTATTGGGATGGGTTTGGGTGTTGTATGATTATTAGACTTGCATAGGTGCAATATTGCTACATGATGTGTTGACTTGCCATGCTTGATATTTGCTTATGATATGATGAACATGGTTACATATTGGTTATGAAATTGTTGTATTAAATGTTCATGCATGTTTATACATGTTCATGTCATATGTGCATTCATAAAGGAAGAGGCGTCCCATTTCTGATGCGGGCCTCTGTGTTCACACGTAGTGAACACGAAAGACCTATCTCATAGTCCCATCCACGGTTGTGTATGGGAGCGAGTCAGTAAGAGTAGGCACCCTCCATCTACGGGATGGAAGGGGAAAGAGGGTGCACACCGACGGGTGTGCACTCGGCAATACTAGTATGTGCTTCGAGGAGTCATGTGCATTGCATTGCATATATGATGATGATTAATGAGATGTATACAATGTGAATATGAAATGATTATGATGTTGAGGATGAGATGTAGTGATGATGGTATTGAAGACGGTTTTCTTGTTCCATTGCAATATACTTGCTGAGTGATGAACTCACGCTTGTGTTTTATGTTGTTTCTTGGTACTGTGAAACCGGCATGCGGGAAAGGGACTTAGTGGCACACCTTCACATTGCTTCATTCATTTAGACAACAACTCTTTTACCATTCTTAGTTGTGATAATAAGTCCATTGCCTCAAGTGTGTGCTTGGTCATATCATTTAATTTGTTTAACTCATGAAGTGGTTGAATTCATTATTCTGGACTTAAATTGTTGCTATATCACATGTTATTGCTGTTTTAGATGTCTTTCATTATGATATATCTTGTGATATTCTTGTTGTTGCTCCGAACCATTGAAAAACAGAGGAGATGCTGCCAAAATTTTCGGTTAAAGCTTTTATGCCCTCACTGTAATTTAATCTTAATTGTGGTAATTAGTTGCTTTTTCGTCTATGTTTGATGACATCCAGGGCGTATTAGATGCCAAGGTGTTATAGTTGGTATCAGAGCGGGCTTTAGGTACTTGAAACATGTATTTTAGTGTGAAACTTTTGATTCAACTAAAATGTGATGTGGGTTAACCTAGAAACATGGCTTAGGTTATAATTAAAAATTTGCCATTGGATAGCAACATTAAAACTTGCAAAAGTGGAATAATTAATTTAAAATTTGACACACTTGGTTGCACAGTAGGATGGGGTTTTGGTTCATCATTGCATTGCGTTTGATTACTCGATGGAGACTATGTGTATGTTGATGTTTGATCTTTGCTCTTGTTTATATTGATGATGTGCTTATGACTATGCGATTGTATGGTTGTTTGACTGTAGCAGCCATGCCGAGGGGTAGAGGCCATGGTCGCCGTGGCCGTGAAGGCCAGGGTCGAGGTGGGAGTCACCCATCTCAGGGAGTTGCTGAGTCTGTTGCTGAGGGGAGCGCTTCGCTCAGTGCTCATGGGCGAGCACAGGAGGAGATCCCGTGTCAAGGCCCCAATTTCAAAAATTATGGGAAATCCGGAGTATCCGGATTAAATACCCGGAATGTCCGGATATAACCCGGAGTATCCGGATGAATCATCCGGAGTATCCGAACTGGGTCTACCGAAAGCCCTAACCCGTAATGTCCGGAGTGTCCGGATTGGGTTGACTGAACACCCTAACCTGGAGTATCCGGACTAATTGTCCAGAGAATCCGGACTTTGCGGGACTTGGGTATAAAATCCCATTTCGTGGCTCTTCACTCACCTCACCTCACACTTGTTCCTCTCCACCTCTCCCGTGTGCTCTCCTCCACTCGAGCTCGTCCCCGGCGACTCCCCACTGGCCGGCGTCCTCCCGTGCTCCTCCCCGGTGACCTCCTCACCCCGGTGTCCTAGAGATCCTCTCCGAGTCGACGTCCTCCTTCCCCTACGTGGTTTCCCCTCCTTCTTCTTCATCCTCCTTGAAGGTAAGACCTCTTCTTGAAGTTGATTCATGGGTTCTTGGGTTCTAGGGCGTCCATGGGAGTAGATTCGAGGCTTGGTCTCGTAGTTTGAGGTTGGGGGTAAAACTTTGGAGTGTTAGGGTTTTGGTGGGTGGTTGGATTTTTGGGGTGGTTTAGGCAATGCTTGGGTATAGGGTGAGAGATCGGGGGTAGATGATGCCATCTTAAGCAATTGATTAAGTTTTGGTTGGGGTTTTTATAAGTGAGCGTCGTTCCCTCGTGCTTGGGCTAGCTCAGAGCTTCTCCGGCTTAGCCGCGTGTAGGAAAGACGTAGATCGGGTTCTTGTGGTGCCGTAGAACTCAAAAACCGCTCCAATCCCTTGGGTCTTTGGGCGAAATGCGCCACGTCCGGAGTGTCCGGACATATTGCCCGGAATGTCTGAGTTATCCGGACTATCCGGATTAAATATCCAGACTGTCTGGGTTCATCTGATCTGTTCGGTGGGGGAATTGCATTGTCATTCGTTTCATTTGCATGGCATGCATCTTATTTATGCATTGTACTCGTGTAGAGAACGAGACCGCGGTGACTGACGTGACCGTGGTCGAGGGGATTGCCGAAGAGCAAGTCATTGTCGATACTCCAGCAGAAGCATCAGGCAAGCACCTAAGCATATTCAACCCTATTTGTAATTCTATTTTTGTGAATGAACTGCTTATTGGATGTTTAAGTACGCATTAGGAGTCGAATTGGGGGATTGAAAGTAGAACCTAATTGCTGCACTTATCTTCCTTGGAACTTGTGAAATATCTCCTTTGGAGCTAGTTATGGGTAATTATATGTGTCTATGCTTAGTTTGGCTTAGGTGTCGGGTATGGGCCAAGTGGTGGATGGTTCCGCCGCTTGTGAGCTTTTACTTCACAATCAATTGGTTGTAATGGTTATGGTTATGGTTATGAGGAGAAATGGAAATGAAAATGAGACCGGGCGAGAGGTTGGTTCACTTGGGTGTGGAGACTCAAGTGTGGTAGTCTCGCCCATGTCGGTTGAGGACCGATCCGTTGTTTGCCATGTTGATCGAGCACACTTTGTTGGTCGCATGCCGAAAATGGGCCGGTAAGCTATTCTTTCATTGCATGCTACTTCGATGGGGTGTGCCCTCATGCGGTTGGGCGTGGTTGAGGGCGAGGCTTAGGCTGACTCTCGAGAGCCAAGCCAGGCTTGGGCCGCTCGAGGGGGTGCTAGGTGCTCGGACCGCATGAAGATGGCCCAACGAGTTAGTATGGATGGGAGGAAGGTTGACATGAGTTTCCTTGTGGCACATGTCGTGCGATTAATGATCTCCTGCAGGGTGAATAAGTGATTCGAATTGCCTCGCTCTCGGATATGAGCACGCTGGCGTCATCCGACATTTCAACGTAGTAATAACTTGAACTTAATGCTAGTTGGTTGGATGGAGTGTCGGGACCCCGAATTTGCAAATCCGGACCCTCTGTGTATTCAGCACTAGTCCAGGAACGCGCTAGTGCACACAGTCTTAACATCGGTAAATATCACAATCATACCAATCGATATTAACAAAGTACTTTATTTAAATAACCAAGGTGGTTACTCGACCTTATGGTCAATTACAAAATGTATGCCTCGCAAGGCAAAACTTATTCAGAGAAAAATAATAGCAGCGGAAAACCAAATAACTTCGTGGCGCCATCCAGTATACCACAGGCAACTGACTGGGCTCGCATCCCTAAGTAGACGGATCCTCTTGGAGTTCCTCCTCCAAAGCTGGCGTAGTCTCCTCTTCAACTGATGTTGTGTTGAGGCAAGGGTGAGTACTTGGTACTCAGCAAGTCATGCACAGAATGCAAGCTAATATACTATATGCATGGCTTGGTACAAAGGAATAGCTCAAGGTATATTTGCAGTAAACAGCATTTGACAAGTAATATAAGTAGATTCGAAAGCAGTAGAAATAAGTAAAGCGTAAATAACTTTTCAAGAAGTTTTAATAAACATTTTCCCCATCCTAAACCACATTACCATCATCTTTATTCTTAAACTGCACCAACCTTTCAAATCCAAGTTATTTTCTAAAATCTAACCCTTGACTGTAATTCCGAGCATTGTCGATCAGAGTGGACTCGGCTATTTAAATAGATTCTACACTCTGCAGAGGTTATGCACTTTACCCACAAGATACAGTCAAACACCACAAAGGCGAGTTCAGTAACAAAGCCTTTCTAAGCCTCAAACAACACAGTGGTCCTCTCCTGTTCGTGCTCTACACCATCCCTTCCCTTAGCCAAGGCGAAGTATGGGACCAACACACCGTTAGATGGGTATCGGCCACACCCACGATACGCCTCCCGTACAATCACACAAACGGTGTAATTGACACCCTGAGGCTCCACAAGTGAGTCCTTAGCGACTTAGTCAACTACGGCCGTCCCATTCCACCATGTGGTTGCAAGTATGACCCAGTTCAAAGGCTTGCAAGGTTAAGTCCTTAGAGTGACCAGGGCAAGACTACCCGAAGAACCAAATCAACATTCCCAACGCCACAACTGGCCCACTGATTACTCTTGCCACATGCCCCTGGCCGAAATCGTTTATCAAACCCCGCTTGATTACCATGCACCACGTGCCATCAACATCACATGATACTTTTCCAAAACAGGTTCAATATATCATTAAGTCAATATTAACATTTGATTGTCCAAAATCATGTCATGAGCACGTAGCGTGTCTAAGCGATACTACAACGGTCTAAACCCATGTTGGCAATTTAATAATGTCCAACTAGTAAACCACAACTAGGGTGACAAAGGGTCATGGCACATACTTAAGTAATCAAGGTGTCATATAGCAAATTGGTATTTATCTAACCCTGTGTTTAAACAAAGTATTTTTCTAATGGAACTAGCATGCAATAGTTTAAAATCAAAATAGATTTCAAATAGGATCAACATGGTCAAAGCACAACTTGCCTTCAAAAAGTACTTGCTCTTGGTCTTGAGCCGATCCTGAGCCAATACTTCTCCTTCGAATCCTTCCTAAGACTTCAACGTCTACTCGTAAAGCGTGCAAATAGCAAATACACAAATAAACACTAGGCAAAACATCCCAAAACTCCAAATAAAATCCATAAACAGAGAGAACATAATTTTCTGGATTTTTAGAAACTGGAATCGCCAAATTTGGAGTTTAAACGCAATAGTTATGATTATTAAAAGTTTAAATAATCAATTAAATAATTTTACAGAGAAAAACTTTAGTCCAAAAATTAAATAAAATTTATATTTAGGTAGATCTTAATTTTATACAAATTTAGAAATTTGAATCACTCAAATCGGAGTTGAAACGCAAAAGTTATAAGCGTTTGAAGTTTGAATCTAAATTTGAATCAATATTTCGAATTAATAAATCATTTTCTGTTTCGGAAATTAATTATTGCGTCAAGATGGACACGCGTGGCAGCTCCTGATTGGGTGGTGGCGTCAGCCGGCTCATGGGCTCGGTCCACGCTCGGCTTGGGTCCACCGTGGACTCGGTCCACGACTCCACGTGTCGCTGACATGTGGGCCCACTCGGGTGACGTCATCGCTGACGTCAGCGGGGCTCAGCCCACGGTGCTGACATGTGGGACCCACTGTGACGTCATGGGTGACGTCAGCGCTCGGCTGGGATAGCCGCTGACATGCGGGCCCTCTGACACGCGGGCCCCGCGTGTCAGCGTCACGCCTGCCAGCGTGCGTGGGCAGCGACCGCGTCGGTCCAACTTCCCGACACGTGGCGCAATCACGGCCGTTGGTTTGAAAATCAACGGCGCGGATTAGATCCAGGGTTAACACGTTGAAACTACTCGTTGATCGTGGGCCGTTCGATTTAGATCGGACGGTCCAGATCCAATCCTATAATAACACTACTCCGGCACGTGGCAATTGTGAACCGTTGGATCTTGATCCAACGGTCCAGATCTAATCGGGTTTGGAACACGTGAACTCACCTCAACCGTCCGATCTAGATCCGACGGTTCACCGAGCTCGCGAAGTCCGGCGATGGCGCGGCGAGGCTTGGGCGCCGGAGACGAGAACGACGACGAGCCCGACGGCGTTTCGGGGTTGCTCCGGCGAGATGAATCCTTCCTTCGGGTGCGTCTCGTCACGGTGGTTCCGGATCTGGGCTCCTTCTCGGCGGAAGACGACGGACGGCGGCGGAATCGAGCAAAAACCGCGGCGGTCACTTCCTCCAACTACGGCGAGCTCGCCGGCAATCAAGCGGCGGCTCGGTGAGATGGCTCGGGAAACGGTGCACAAGGATGAGGGCAACCTCGGGGACGTCTCACGCTTTAAATAGCCTCGGCGTTCGCGGACACGAAACCTAGTTTCCACTACGGCGGCGCGGCGGAGTTCGGCTCGGTCTCGGCGGAGACGACGACGCACAGCCGTCCACGTGGCACGATCAACGGCCACGATCGCACGGGCGCGATCGGATCCGGGCCGGATACGGCTCGAATCGGTACGGGCGGATCTCAGCCGTTGGATCTTGATCCAACGGTTGGGATTGATTAGGGTTTTGAGCTGGTTTGATCGAGTCACGTGGCTCGGGTCGGACTCGAGTCCGACTCGGGTTCCAACTCGGTCGGATGAACAGTACTTGACCAGAGTTGATTTTCCAGCGATTTAATATTTAAAATAATTCCCAGTAATTCATTTAATTCATTAAAAATAGCAAAATACTCAGAAAAATTCCAGAAAAATTCTGGAAAATATTTTGGATCATTTTGGACTCAAATAAAATATTTCCAACAAAATTTTATTTGCAAAATCAAATTCTTTAATTATTTCAAAATGGAATAAATTCAAATAAATTCCAAATAAATCCAAATAAATTCCAGAAAATTCCAAAAATTCACCAAAGTGCCAAATCACACATGAATTCAAGAAAAGCAAAATTTTGGGGTGTTACAAACCTCCCCCCCTTAATAGAATCTCGTCCCCGAGATTCGTGGCTCACTCTGAGAATAGGTTTGGAAACTCTTTCTTCAAATCCTCTTCAAGGCTCCCAAAGTCGCTTCGCTTTCTTCATGGTTGCTCCACTGAACTCTACAAAAACGGGTTGACTTGTTTCTAGTTTCTCGATCCATTGTGTCTAAAATCTTCACGGGATGCTCCTTATAAGTCAAATCCTCTTGCAACTCAATTGACTCTAGCGGTGTCTGTTCTCAGAACTCGAAGACACTTCTTCAATCGGGACACATGGAATACGTCATGCACTCCTGCTAACGATCGCGGCAACTCCAAATGATAAGCAACCGCCTCTGCGGCTCAAAATCTTGAATGGTCCAACATAACGGGTGCAAGTTTCCCTTTGGCATGGAACCTCTTAACTCCCCGAGAGGCGTAACTCGAGGTAAACAAAGTCTTCTCGTTCCAAAACTCAAGTCTCGGCGACGATTGTCAAGATAACTCTTCTGTCGAGATTGGGCTATCTTCAACCTTTCCCTAATCATAGCGACCGTTTCTTCACCTCTTGAAGAATATCAGGCCCAAAGACACGGCGCCGCCGGTCTCATTCCAATTCAATGGCGTCCGATGTGGTCGACCATACAAAGGCCTCAAAGGTGACATCCGTAAACTAGCACTGATAACTATTGTTGTAATCGAACTCGGCATACGGCAAACTCTTATCCCAAGAGGTAGCATAAGCCAATGCACAAGCTCTTAACATATCCTCCGAGACTGATTGACCCTTTCGGTCTGGCCCATCCGTCTGTGGATGATAGGTCAGATCTTGAAGTTCAAACGGGTTCCCATGGCTTCATGCAACTTATTCCGTAACCTTGAGGTAAATTGGGTACCTCTGTCCGATACAATCCTCTTTGGCACTCCGTGCAAACAGACAATCCTGATCATGTACAATTCCGCTAATTTATCTCCCGAGTAAGTGGTCTTCACGGGGATAAAATGGGCTACTTTAGTCAAGCGATCCACTATAACCCATATGGAGTCATAACCTCCTTGAGTCTTTGGCAAACCGGTAATGAAATCCATTCCGATTTCCTCCCACTTCCACTCAGGTATTTTCAGCGGTTGTAGCAATCCTGCTGGTCTCTGATGCATTGCCTTGACTCTCTGGCATACATCGCACAAGGCAACATGCTCGGCAACTTCACGTTTCATACTCGGCCACCAGAATCTCTCCTTCAGATCCTGATACATCTTGGCGCTTCCAGGATGAATTGAGTACTTGGAGTCATGGGCTTCCTCCAGAATCAGTTGCTTTAACTCCTTTTTGTTAGGCACACAAATCCGATCCTTCATCCATAACGTGCCTTGCTCATCCAACTTGAAGTCCTCTGCCTTGCCTTCCTCCTTGATGGACTTAATCCTGCGGATCTTGTCATCATCCTTCTGTCCTTCTCGGATCTGATCCTCTAGGGTAGGCTTTACTTCCAATGCGGCCAAGAATCCGCTAGGTACAACCTCAATCTTCATCTTCTGAAAATCCTCACATAACTCAGCCTGACTTGTGGCTAGCAACGTACTCACGGTATGGCTTTTCCGACTCAGAGCATCGGCTACTACGTTGGCCTTCCCGGGATGGTAATGGATTCCAACATTATAGTCCTTGATCAACTCTAACCATCTCCTCTGCCTCATATTCAGATCCGACTGGGTGAATATGTACTTAAGGCTCTTATGATCCGTATATACTTCACATCTGTTTCCGATCAGATAGTGACGCCATATCTTCAAAGCATGCACTACGGCAGCTAACTCTAAGTCATGTGTCGGATAATTTTCCTCATGCGGCCTCAACTGCCTTGATGCATAAGCGACGACCTTTCCATTCTGCATCAGCACACATCCAAGTCCTTGGCGCGATGCGTCACAATAAATATCGAAGCTTTGAGCAACATCCCAGAACTAACACCGGTGCCGACGTCAATCGCTTCTTCAGCTCCTGAAATCCTTTCTCACATTCTCGCGCCCATGCAAACTTCTTTTCCTTCTTCAAGAGTTGCGTAAGAGGTTTCGCAATTGTCGAAAAGCCTTCGATGAAACGGGCGGTAGTATCCTGCCATTCCAAGGAAACTCGAACTGGGTCACCGTCTTTGGTCGTTCCCAATGTAACACGCCTTCTACTTTGCTTGGATCTACTGGCGACTCCTTCAAGGTCATTACATGTCCAAGAAACTCCACCTTGTCCTTCCAAAAATCACACTTGCGAACTTGGCGAAAAGTTGTCGCTCCTCGGCTTTTCCAAAACTCGCCTTAAGTGTTCGGCATGTTCATCCTCTGTCTTGGAGTAGATTAGGATATCGTCTATGAACACGACGACAAACTTGTCCAAATATTCCATGAACACCTTATTCATCATATTCATGAAATAAGTGGCGCATTTGTCGACCCAAAGGACATAATCAGAACTCGTAATGTCCATATCTTGACGAGAACGCAGCCTTCTGAATATCTTCCGATCGGATCTTCAATCGATGGTATCCCGATCTCGGATCAATCTTGGAGAAAACTCCGGCTCCTCTTAAGCTTGATCAAACAAATCATCAATCCTGGGTAGCGGATACTTATTCTTCACGGTGACTTCATTGAGTGCACGGTAGTCAATGCACATCCTGAAACTTCCGTCCTTTTTCTTAACAAACAAAAGCGGGTGCTCCACTACGCACGAACTTCGGTCTGATAAATCCTTTCTCCATTAACTCTTCTAGCTGTTTCTTCATCTCTACCAACTCCTCGGTAGACATCCGATAGGGTCTCTTTGCTATCGGTCTTTGTGCAGGTACAAGCTCTATCACAAACTCTATGTCCCCTGTCTGGCGGCATACCAGGTAGATCTTCGGAAAAAACATCTCGGGTACTCATTCACTCTTGGGACATCCTCTATGCCGATTGCCTTGGTATGTTAACCATCAACTGTCCATCTCTAAGCTGCAGTGGCTTGAAATTCCACTTTCCTCCCACACGGGCTCTCAACTGAGATAGTCCTTCGCCCACAATCCAATACAACCTTTTGCTTGGATAACCAATCCATTCCCAATATGACGTCTAAGGTCTGGGTCTCCAAAATTATAAGGTTTGCTAGGAACTCTATTCCACCTATCAAGATTCTCACCCGGAACATCCTACTTTCGTTCGGAGTTCTAACCAGGAGTTTGAACTAAAAGCATGCACTTAAGTCTTGCAATCCTCAAATCATTTCTAGTAGCAAAGCCTTGCGAAACAAACGAATCTGAAGCTCGAGTCAAACAAAGCTGTTCTTTGATGCGAGTTAACAAGTAACTTACCCAAGATGACGTCAGTAGCATTCTCGCAGTGCATCTGCGGTGACATGGTTGACTCGGCCTCTCACCACGGTCAGGGTGTGGCTCCTGGTCTTTGGCGACCTAGCCGGGTGGTTCCTAGGTTGAAGCGGCCAGGGTCACTCCTGCCGTCTTCTTTGGACAAGCTGTTGGCAAAGTGTCTGGCTCGTTCAGGCTTGTAGCAGCGTCTCACGGTTCCTTCTTGTTGCACAGGGTAGCGTTTCTAGCGGGGCTGGGTGCAGTAGTTCGATTGACAGGTCTTGGTGCCGGATGGTGTCCTTGTTGCATTACGTGGTTGGAATCAAGAATTGATTTGGTGCAACTCTCAAGCCATTGCGTTCCTGGCGTGATCCTTCTTTGTTGCATCCTGCGCTTCCTGTTCTCATCCGGTTCCTTGCGCTTGTCCTCAAGAATAAGTGCCTTATTCACCAACTCTTGGAAATCTGGAAAGGTGTGGGTGATCAACCCTACTTGCAATCCTGAGTTAAGTCCCTTCATAAAAGCGAGGTATGCCTGGATTTATCTGTCGCTACATCCTCAGTGCGTAGCGTGCTAGTTGTGTGAACTTGTTCGTAGTCGGCCACTGGCCGATTACCTGCCCGGTGCTCTGAACTCCTCCTTCTTAAGGTCCATGATTCCTTCAGGCACGTGATCTTGTCGGAATGCACCGTGAACTCTTCCCAAGTGATATCTTGAGGGTTCTCTGCGTGGCAGATAAGTTCTCCCACCATTCGGCGGCTGTCCCTTCCAACTGATGAGAAGCGTAGAGTACCTTCTCATTTCCTATGCATTGAGCTATGTGTAGCTTCCTCTCGATTGATCTTAACCAATCATCGGCCTCCAATGGATTGGCATTCCCGGAGAAAGTGGGTGGGTGAGTCCTCATGAACTCGATAGTCTTGTGATTCGGCGTGGTCCCTGATTAACTTGATTGGCGTGGGCCTGAGCAAAGGACGTGCTGCATTTGTTGCATCATAGCATGCATCAATCGAGTGCAGGCAGCAAGAAAAGCTCCGAAATTCTGCATATCCAGTGGTGGTGCTGGTGCTCCATCATTGGGGTTTTCTGCTGGGCGAGAACCACTTCCATTGCTTCCAAAGTTTCCGCGGGTGTTCACCATCTGTCGATTTGCTCTAGGTTTAGAGATGAGAGGGAAGCAAGAATAGACAAGTAATATGGAACTTATGCGGGGCGAAAGGTGTAACCTTAAGGTCCAACTTTATTATTAATAACCTGGTATGGTCTTACAATGCCTAAGGGCCTTGCAACACATCTTGCACACTCGACAAACAAAGCAAGTCCAAATCGAACTAGTGCGGAGTCTAACGCCTAAAGGGTGACTCTTTCTTCTATGACGCGACTCGGCGAAGGAGTCTCACTATAGAACCTATGCTCACTCATCGAGAAAACCTCCATCTGTCACAAGAGTGCTTTACGTAAGAACTCGGAATTTTTAAATTGTGACAAGGTAAGGGAAAATTTCAGCAAGAGACAAGAAAAGAGAGAAGGGGATAAGTCGAGATGTCATTTCTTATCTTGACAAATTTTTAGTTTTTAGAAAATAGGTTTTATCCTCACCACGACCATTCTAGCTTAGGGTTGAGCCTACGGTCAACCTGGCTCTGATACCACCTCTGTCGGGACCCCGAATTTGCAAATCCGGACCCTCTGTGTATTCAGCACTAGTCCAGGAACGCGCTAGTGCACACAGTCTTAACATCGGTAAATATCACAATCATACCAATCGATATTAACAAAGTACTTTATTTAAATAACCAAGGTGGTTACTCGACCTTATGGTCAATTACAAAATGTATGCCTCGCAAGGCAAAACTTATTCAGAGAAAAATAATAGCAGCGGAAAACCAAATAACTTCGTGGCGCCATCCAGTATACCACAGGCAACTGACTGGGCTCGCATCCCTAAGTAGACGGATCCTCTTGGAGTTCCTCCTCCAAAGCTGGCGTAGTCTCCTCTTCAACTGATGTTGTGTTGAGGCAAGGGTGAGTACTTGGTACTCGACAAGTCATGCAGAATGCAAGCTAATATACTATATGCATGGCTTGGTACAAAGGAATAGCTCAAGGTATATTTGCGAAACAAAGATTTGACAAGTAATATAAGTAGATTCGAAAGCAGTAGAAATAAGTAAAGCGTAAATAACTTTTCAAGAAGTTTTAATAAACATTTTCCCCATCCTAAACCACATTACCATCATCTTTATTCTTAAACCAGACCAACCTTTCAAATCCAGGTTATTTTCTAAAATCTAACCCTTGACTGTAATTCCGAGCATTGTCCGATCAGTGGACTCGGCTATTTAAATAGATTCTACACTCTGCAGAGGTTATGCACTTTACCCACAAGATACAGTCAAACACCACAAAGGCGAAGTTCAGTAACAAAGCCTTTCGGAAGCCTCAAACAACACAGGTGGTCCTCTCCGGTTCGTGCTCTACACCATCCCTTCCCTTAGCCAAGGCGAAGTATGGGACCAACACACCGTTAGATGGGTATCGGCCACGACCACGATACGCTCCCCGCACAATCACACAAACGGTGTAATTGACACCCTGAGGCTCCACAAGTGAGTCCTTAGCGACTTAGTCAACTACGGCCGTCCCATTCGACCATGTGGTTGCAAGTATGACCCAGTTCAAAGGCTTGCAAGGTTAAGTCCTTAGAGTGACCAGGGCAAGACTACCCAAGAACCAAATCAACATTCCCAACGCCACAAGCGGCCCACTGATTACTCTTGCCACATGCCCCGGCCGAAAATCGTTTATCAAACCCCGCTTGATTACCATGCACCACGTGCCATCAACATCACATGATACTTTTCCAAAACAGGTTCAATATATCATTAAGTCAATATTAACATTTGATTGTCCAAAATCATGTCATGAGCACGTGAAAGGTGTCTAAGCAAAGATACTACAACGGTCTAAACCCATGTTGGCAATTTAATAATGTCCAACTAGTAAACCACAACTAGGGTGACAAAGGGTCATGGCACATACTTAAGTAATCAAGGTGTCATATAGCAAATTGGTATTTATCTAACCCCCAGGTTTAAACAAAGTATTTTTCTAATGGAACTAGCATGCAATAGTTTAAAATCAAAATAGATTTCGAAATAGGATCAACATGGTCAAAGCACAACTTGCCTTCAAAAAGTACTTGCTCTTGGTCTTGAGCTGGATCCTGAGCCAATACTTCTCCTTCGAATCCTTCCGGCACTTCAACGTCTACTCGTAAAGCGTGCAAATAGCAAATACACAAATAAACACTAGGCAAAAACATCCCAAAACTCCAAATAAAATCCATAAACAGAGAGAACATAATTTTCTGGATTTTTAGAAACTGGAATAAATCAAATTTGGAGTTTAAACGCAAAAGTTATGATTATTTAAAGTTTAAATAATCAATTAAATAATTTTACAGAGAAAAACTTTAGTCCAAAAATTAAATAAAATTTATATTTAGGTAGATCTTAATTTTATACAAATTTAGAAATTTGAATCACTCAAATCGGAGTTGAAACGCAAAAGTTATAAGCGTTTGAAGTTTGAATCTAAATTTGAATCAATATTTCGAATTAATAAATCATTTTCTTTTTCGGAAATTAATTATTGCGTCAGCATGGACACGTGGCAGCTCCTGATTGGCTGGCTGACGTCAGCCGGCTCATGGGCTCGGTCCACGCTCGGCTTGGGTCCACCGTGGACTCGGTCCACGACTCCACGTGTCGCTGACATGTGGGCCCACTCGGGTGACGTCATCGCTGACGTCAGCGGGGCTCAGCCCACGGTGCTGACATGTGGGACCCACTGTGACGTCATGGGTGACGTCAGCGCTCGGCTGGGATAGCCGCTGACATGCGGGCCCTCTGACACGGGCCGCGTGTCGGCGTCACCTGCCTGCCAGCGTGCGTGGGCCAGCGACCGCGTCGGTCCAACTTCCCGACACGTGGCGCAATCACGGCCCGTTGGTTTGAAAATCAACGGCGGATTAGATCCAGGGTTAACACGTTGAAACTACTCGTTGATCGTGGGCCGTTCGATTTAGATCGGACGGTCGCATCCAATCCTATAATAACACTACTCCCAAGACGTGGCAATTGTGAACCGTTGGATCTTGATCCAACGGTCGTATCTAATCGGGTTTGGAACACGTGAACTCACCTCAACCGTCCGATCTAGATCCGACGGTTCACCGAAGCTCGCGAAGTCCGGCGATGGCGGCGAGGCTTAGGCGCCGGAGACGAACGACGACGAGCCCGACGGCGTTCGGGTTGCTCGGCGAGATGAATCCTTCCTTCGTGCGTCTCGTCACGGTGGTTCCGGATCTGGGCTCCTTCTCGGCGGAAGACGACGGACGGCGGAATCGAGCAAAAACGCGGCGGTCACTTCCTCCAACTACGGCGAAGCTCGCACGGCAATCAAGCGGCGGCTCGGGCGAGATGGCTCGGGAAAGCAGGTGCACAAGGATGAGGGCAACCTCGGGGGCGTCTCACGCTTTAAATAGCCTCGGCGTTAGCGCGGGACACGGAAACCTAGTTTCCACGGCGTGGCGGCGGCGGAGTCCGGCTTCGGTCTCGGCGGAGACGACGACGCCTGGCCGTCCACGTGGCACGATCAGCGCCACGATCGCCGCGAAGCGCGATCGGATCCGGGCGGATCTGGCTCGAATCGGTATGGCGGATCTCGGTACCGTTGGATCTTGATCCAACGGTTGGGATTGATTAGGGTTTTGAGCCGGTTTGATCGAGTCACGTGGCTCGGTCGGACTCGAGTCCGACTTCGGGTTCCGACTTCGATCGGATGAACGATACTTGACCCGAGTTGAATTTCCAGCGATTTAATATTTAAAATAATTCCCAGTAATTCATTTAATTCATTAAAAATAGCAAAATACTCAAGAAAAATTCCAGAAAAATTCTGGAAAATATTTTGGATCATTTTGGACTCAAATAAAATATTTCCAACAAAATTTTATTTGCAAAATCAAATTCTTTAATTATTTCAAAATGGAATAAATTCAAATAAATTCCAAATAAATCCAAATAAATTCCAGAAAATTCCAAAAATTCACCAAAGTGCCAAATCACACATGAATTCAAGAAAAGCAAAATTTTGGGGTGTTACATGGAGGTACTTGTTTATGAGGTTACTTGCTTTGCTTTAATTGTAACGCTTCAGATTCCACTCTAGTAATAGGTGATGCCTACAAGTGCTGTAAAAATTTGTAAATGGAGTAGTGGGTTGTAATTAAACAACAAAGTTAAGCTTTTTCCGCACTTTTACCTTAAGCTTGATTCCTTGCTACATCCAAATGCATATTCTTTCGAGTCGGTCATATATGGACCACAGGTAAGTCTTGCGAGTACCTTCTGTACTCATGCTTTTGCCTTGTGGTTTTTCAGGTGAGGATCCGGACGGATGTGAGTTCTGTCCGTACTGCCTCTCGGTGACCGGGAGGGCACTGAGTAGAGGCTCCCTACGCCGTCGTACATGCCCGGGAGTGTTCAGAGGCAGAACACTTTCGGACATGCATTGCTTTTGGGTTTAGTTTGATAGTTGTGTGTTCTTTTGTTGTATAGTTAGTTTCAAAACTATGTCTTTTCTATCCTTGGATACTTGGTTTCTTTTGTAGTGAACACTTGATGTATGTTGTTACTCACCTCGTATTTGTGTTGTTTTTCTTTCTTCGCTGGCCTTTGTGCTTCGTTGTTGCTGGTTGTGGTCGTGGGGTTTTGTCTTTGTGCCGGGGTGGTTTAGTTGTGTTGGTTAGTCTTGCTTCCACGTGCGTGTCTGGTTGTGGGGTTCCGAGTTCGTTGCCCCCTTTATGCAAATTGAATTGATATGGCGTTGCAAGCCGGTATGTGGGGCGATCCTAGGCGAATTCGGGTCGCATACCAGGGGAAAACCGGGATTGTTGTCGAGTTACTCGAAGGGTCTCACTGTCGTCTCAGTTGGGCTTGGGTGCTAACACTGCGAGCACCCTCGGCGGTCCGTTGTTAGCTTCCAAATCTGATGGGGTTGACCGAGTCTTCAAATAACCCGAGGACGGTCTGGGCGGCTCTCTCTCATCCCGGCGGCACAGTCGGGGGCTGAGGTGCCAGCCGCCACTGCAGCATTGTTCCAGGCACTATAGAGGGAGGTCCAGGAGCTGCGCTAGCAGGTGCAGGCAGCCCCTGCTATTGTGCCTCACCTTGCGGTGGCCCCAGTTGTTGCCCCCGCTGTGCCGGAGCCGAGGATGAGTCTTCGGGAGTGGATGTCCCTCCACCTGGACACTTTTGAAAGAGCGGGCACGCCGATCCAGTCCGCAGATTGGCTGCGGTGTTGGGGAACGCGGTATGCTACACTGTCGGGACCCGAATTTGCAAATCCGGACCCTCTGTGTATTCAGCACTAGTCCAGGATCACGCTAGTGCACACAGTCTCAACATAGATGAATATCACAATCATACACAGCGGAAAAGAGAAATAACACAATTATAGAATATAAACTATTGAACGACCTTAAGGTCAACCTTACATTTGTGAAACCTTGACGGCTTCAACTCCAAATAAGCAGCAGCGGAACGAAGAACATCGGTGAATCCCATCAATACGCCACAGGCAACTGACAGGGTTCGACTCCTAGATAATCGCCTTCTCACGGAACTTCTTTTTCTTCGACGATGTAGACTTTTGCTCACTGGTGATTGTTTGTTTGCAAGGGGTGAGTACATAAAGCACTCAGCAAGTCATGCACAGAATGCAAGTCTAATAGCTATATGCATGGCTTATTCCAAATGACAAGCTGAAGGGGTTATTTTGCAATAAACAGCATTCACAAATATTCATAATAGATTGTAAAGCGGTAAAACAGATAATAATAGTAATAATTTCACAGTTGTTTCAAAAGTAAACCATTCCACATCCTTAACCAATTATCACTTTTCCACAGGCAAACTGCCTCCAATCCCAAGTTCAATTTTGAGAAAAACTAACCCTTGACTGTAATCCCCGAGCATTGTCCAGTACCGTGGACTCGGCTATTCGAATAGGTTTTACGCTCTGCAGAGGTTATACACTTTACCCACAAGATACAATCCACTCACCACGTCAGCCGTGAATCGCCATACAAGAGTATGCGAATGAGCGATCATAACAAAGCATTTCGGAAGCCTCTAACTACACAAGTGGACCTCTCCGGTTTTTGCCCTACACCATCCCTTCCCTTAGCTAAGGCGAAGTATGGGACCGACATACCGTTGGATGGGTACCATGCCGCAGCCCTGGTACGCTCCCCCTTCAAGCTACACAAGCGGTGTAGTTGACACCCAGGTATCACAAGCAAGTTATTAGCGACTTAATCAACTAGGTCCGTCCCATTCTGGACATGTGGTTGTACGTTTGACTCAGTTCAAAGGCTTGCAAGGTTAAGTCCTTAGGGTGACCAGGGCAAGACTACCCGAAGAACCAAATCAACATCCCCAATGCCACAACTGGCCCACCTGATTACTCTTGCCACATGCCCCGGTCGAAAACTATTTATCAAACCCCAGTTGATTACCATGCACCACGTGCCATCAACATCACATGATACTTTTCCAAAACAGGTTCAATATATCATTAAGTCAATATTAACATTTGATTATCCAAAATCATGTTATGAGCACGTAGCAGGTCTAAGCAGTATACTACAACGGTCTAAACCCAGGTTGGCAATTTAATAATGTCCAACTAGTAATCCACAACTAGGGTGACAAGGGGTCATGACACATACTTAAATAATCAAGGTGTCATACAGCAAATTGGTATTTATCTAATCCCCCATATTTAGATAAAGTATTTTTCTAATTGAACTAGCATGCAATAGGTTAAATCAAAATAGGTTTCAAAATAGGATCAACATGGTCAAAGCACAACTTGCCTGGCCCTTGCAAACTTTACTGTCTTTTACTCTTTATCCTTGATCCTTGGTCCTCGATCTTCAACTTCCACTTTCTCGATCCTCAGCTCGTTCGAACGATTTCCGGACGACGCGTCTAACGATTAAAGAAGAAGCAAATACAAACCAATTCAAAAGACAAATCAAGTAAACTCCAAATTAAGAACGAACAGCATTGGGCACAACGGCTTGGGAGAGATTTGGGAACTCGAACGGATTAGATCAAAGAGTTGACAAAAGAGAACGGGCTTTTGGCAAAACACCGAAAAGGGAAAGACTAATAACTGGGAAAGAAAGAATAATATTCCGAAGAATATTTCTTCCGAAGTTATTATCTTGATTGAACAGATAGCGACATATGGGCTCTCGATCTATAGATCGGGTCCATAAGGATATGTTAGTTCACAGTGAACTAAACTGATTCTCGAAGTTGACTTTTGTTGACCGAACGAACACAGTCAAACAAAAGAGAGACGGATAGATCGGGCACAGGGGTATGACAGATGGCCAATGGCCTATCAACCAAGTCCACGAAGGAATTCTCGATTAATGGCAGATTAGGTTTTCAGGGATAAGACAAGACAAGTGTCTTACCACGATTGAAACAACGGAAAAGATTGCAAAGATAACAACGCGGCTCACGATAAACTTAGTTCATCGAACCGGTCTTAGGTTAGGTTTTGATTCGGCTTTAAAGATGATATGACGATGAGACTAGGCTCACGTCATGATGATAGAACAGGTGAAAGCATCGCACTAAGGTTTGTGCAAGAATGCACGCATGCGATGACAACGAAGCGAAGAGAGCCAATCGTTAACGATGAAACGTTAACGATGGAACGTTAACGACGGAGCGTTAACGACAGAGCGTTAACGGAGAAACGTTAACGGAGGAGCGTTAACGGCGGAGCGTTAACGGGGAAACATTAACGGAGGAACGTTAACGGAGCGTTAACGACAAATGTTAACGGCAAAACGTTAACAGGGAAACGTTAACGGCGAACGTTAACGGCAAAACGTTAACGGTGGAACGTTAACGGCGAACGTTAACGGTGGAGGTCAACAATGATAGGAGACTTCATGAAGCGAAGTAGCGACCGTCGGTGCAACGACATGGCCGCGGTAGAACGCTACCAGGGCGGCTAACCGGTCGCGAACCGGCGGCACGGGCTAGGTTGAAAGACGACGCGTTTAGGCCGGAATCGGGCTTCTCGGCAAACGGAGACCAAAAGGACCTTAATGATGGACCAAAACAGTACAAGATGAGCCTCCGGACGACAACACGGCGGAGCGAACCAAAATAGCCCGGCGTCAAAAGCGGCGCGGCGGCAACAAGCAGCGGCCTAAATATATAAAAAATTCCGGAGGATGGGATGGCAAAGGGAGAATGTCTACTGCGTAGAACGCGGCGAGACGATCTCAACGGTATAGGCGGATTTTGCGGCGCCCTTCCGGATTAATCACAAACTGGCGATTAACGGGTTTCGGATCAAAACTTTAGACGGCTATAACTTCTAGAATAATGATCGGAACTTAACAAAATTTGACCGAGAGCTAGATGGGACCAATAGGCACACCGTGACGCAGGTGGCTCGAAGAAATACCTTCTGGAACAGCGGGGGACGCGCGAGGAAGTTTGCCGCTGTTTGGAACGCAGTCTGAACGGAGAATTTATTTTTCTGCGCCAAATCCAGAGGGCAAAACCTTGGGGCAAGATGTGCATCCTGTAGAGGACATCCCCAGGAGTCTACACAAAAAATTTCACCGTCAAACTCGAAAAATTGAGGGAGTTATGGCCTCGGCAAGATTCGAGATTTAAACGGCCGTAACTTTTGATCCCGTGGACCAAATTGGCTGAATTTTGGACAGCAAGTAGATGGTACCTTGTGGCACACCACGGAGAAGACGGATCTCGAAATAGTCGACGAGCTGCCCGGGACGCGGCTCCAAAGTTCGGCCGACGTTGGGCGACATCCGGAGGACATGGCAGCGGCTCGGGTGTTTTGGAGAATAATCTGTGGCTAGGGGCGCGTGGGAGGAGTCTAGGAACCCTTATATAAGTTTGGGGAAGAGGCTAGATCAAGAAAAATCAAGTTTGGACGCGTTTGGAGGTGTTTGGATCGGTTTGGGCATTAAACCGAACACTTACCGTGCATGAAACGGACACGGGGTGGCGTGGGCCAATGGGGAGGCGACACGTGGCGTGGGGGGCGCTGTGGGCTGGCTGGTCCGGCTCGGGCGCGTGGGCTGGCGCGTGGTGCGGCCAGTAGCGCGCAGCCAGGAGGAAGAAGCGAGTGGCGCGGCCAGCGAAGCCGCGGGAGGGAAGCGGGCGAGGTGGGCGGTTCGGCCGGGGTGGGCTGCAGGAGGAGAAGAAAGAGGATGAGGCCCAATGCCATTTTCAGAATTTCCAACGATTTCCGAATAAAAACAATTCCACAAATTCAATTAAATCATTTGAGGCAATAAAAATACCAAAAAAATTCTAGAAAAATTCTAGAAAATATTTTGGGACATTTTGAACTCAAATAAAATATTTCCAACAAAACTTTATTTAAACTTTTCCAAATAATTAATTAATTTCCATAAAAGGGCTTAATACAAATCGATTCCGAATAAATCCAATAAATAGCAAACGAGCTCCGAAAAATCTCAAAAATTACAGGAAAACTTCTTGAAGCACAAGGAATCCAAATAAAATAAAATAAATTTTATTTGAGGTTTAGAATAATCAAATTAAATTGTTTTAGCTTTTTTAGAAAATTCAAATCAAGCTTTATAAATGCGAGAAAATCAACGAAAATTTTGGGGAAGCTAAACTAAACCAAAATTTTGAAAACCCAAATTTTGGGATGTTACAAATCTCCCCCCCTTAACAGAATCTCGTCCCCGAGATTCAGGGCTGACTATAGAATTAGGTTCAGGGGGACTCAACACTTGAGCTTCTTCAAACTTCCAAGCAACTGTACACTGGACAGGGGTCGCTTCTGAACAAACACTTGGTAACATCCAAATTTTTGCAGGCTGCTCCTTGCGGATGAGATCCTCTTACAAGTCCACTGACTCCAACTGTGTCTGCTTTTCGGGCACAAGGCACTTCTTTTGCAGAAAATCTTGATACTAACTTTGTCGGGAAATCTTGAACATCTCACGCACTTCTACTGACGCTTCTGGTAACTCCATTGATAGGCTCCTTGCTTCTGTTCCTGAACACTTGATTTTCCGCTTCTTCTAGAAATTGGACAAGCTGTATCTGACAACAAAGCTTACTTGCAATTACGCGGTCTTCAACAGGACTTGGACGGCATTCCGGTTGGTCTGGCACTACCTTTGTCGGCTTGATTCTTCAGCATTGACTGAAACTCTGTATCAGCTGAATACTCCTTCACAATTCACTTTCTGACGCAAGTGTCTCGGTAGGTGAAGGACTAGGATTGAAGTGGGCAGATAAAATATCTTTTCTCCTAGGACAACTATTATCAAAGTGTCCCGGCTCATTGCATCTGAAGCAACACTTGACTGACATCTTGTTGGCTTCCTCCTGACATGGCACTAATCTTGGTAGGGTAGAGCTGAGATCGATGCGATCAGCGGTGATCACTTTCTTTTGAGGGCAGTGATTAGAAAAATATCCTGGCTGACGGCAGGCAAAGCAGACTCTAGAAACCAGGCTTCTTCCTTGAGAACTTTTCACTAGGTTGATGTTATAGAAACTCTAACCATCAGGGCGAAGCACAGGTGAAGGTGTCTCGAACAAAATCTGAGTGGTATGGCAGCTGAGTTGTTGAGAGGCAATCCTCGTTCGCTGTTGCAGTGGTCCTCCTTGGCTAGACTTCTGACGCTTGCGGTGGTCTTCCAATTCCTTGCATTCATCTTCTAGGTTAAGGCCTTTGTTAACCAATTCCTCTTGCTTCAACTGACTCCTTGAGCAGGTTGCTTCGTGGTCTTTCCACTCACTTCTGGTATTATAATCTTTACTGATGTAATTTTCTGGGATGATCATGGCTTTCGAAATTGCTTGATCTTTCTGTGGCATTCCTTAACAAATGACCTGACTCGCCACAATGGTAACATGAACGTTTGGGTCATCGTGTCGGGTTGATGGGGCATTCTCTAGGCCAATGACCTCATTTGTCACACAAGAAACAATTCCATGGTGACCAAGTATTACTGATTTCCTGAGGTAGATGGATAGGGTTGACATGTTTCTTCTTCATTCCTTCACGTGGCACAGCTGGTGCGGATGACAATCCTTCTCTTTTTGCTAACTCTTGAGCAATGACAGCTCGAAAATTCTCTCGCTGATGTCAATTCACAGCGGTCACTACTGAATCCAGGGAACATGGAGATGGGCAATGATCACGGCCTTCACAAAGATAGCATGTGATGTTGCACATAGGACATTTTTCGGGTAAATGGCTTCCTTCACAGTTGGAACAATTGATTGCATGTTCATCAACAGTGTGTCCTATTTCTCCACATCGGATGCATGCACGATCTTCTGACTTGCTTGGTTGACGACACTTCAAAGAACAACATCTCGGTATGGTATTAGGTGCAGGGGTTGTACTCTTCTCTGAACTTGCGGTAGTCACACTATCTTCTGATGACGCAACAAACTGACGAAGGGTAGTGACAAATTCCAATCAAGTGATAATATGTCCATCCTCAGAGGTGATGTAGAAACCTTTCCTCCAGACTAATGCATCTCCTTTTAACTGGCAAGCGAGATAGGGGACATTCTCTTCATCTTCACATTACACCAAAGCTAGCTTCTCTTCTATGACACGAAGCCATATTTCTGCGTCTTTGAGAGTGGCTAATCCATCAAACACGGGTGGGTTGGTCTTCATGAACAAGTCAAACTTTGACTGTGAACAGGAGGTTGCGACTTCAGTGGTGGAGGGGTTGATTTTGGCACTGATAACATTCATCTGTTGCATCATTGTCTGCATAAGCTGAGTTTGGGTAGGGACAAACTGATCCAAGTGTCGAATTGTCACGGTTGGTGCAGGGGACAGCTGTTGGTCACAGTCTGCTTTAACACTGACACCGGTAGTAGCAACTGAACTGACTTGAACTGCCTCAAAGTCACTGTTGTAGTTGGTCCTTTCCATTTGTTGATCACTCCAAGGTTTAGGTAAGAGGGAAAAAGCATAGATAAGGTTCAAGAATCCTATTGCGGGGAGAACAGGTTTAACCCAAAAACTTATACAAACATTATTAAGAACTTGGTATGGTTGCTTATCTAAGCCTAAAAGCTTTGCAACACATACTGCACACTCAGCAATCAAGAAAGATCCAAATTCCTAAGCACACAATAATCTAGCGTCTAAAAGGGTAACACTCCTATCTTAAGAGACGCGACTCTCACACATGAGTCTCAACTTACTACTAAGCACTGGTTCTTCAAGCTTCTGGAAGACTTCATCGATCCACTTCTCTTCGAGCTCGACGATCTTCAGGGTTGACAGCGACATCCAACACTTTCTCCTTAAGTGTGAAACATCGTTAACTATTCGGAACAACTCAGGTAAGATTTCCATTTAAATCGAAGGGAAGGATAGAACTTTCAGCAAAGAGGAAAGAATGGAAGAATAAGATAAGTCAAGAATATATTATTCTTTCAAGTTAAATTTTCTCTTTAGAAAATAATTTTGAAGCTCCTAAAGACGGCCAATCTATCTAAGGTCAAGACCTACAGTCAGTATGGCTCTGATACCACCTCTGTCGGGACCCGAATTTGCAAATCCGGACCCTCTGTGTATTCAGCACTAGTCCATGATCACGCTAGTGCACACGATCTCAACATAGATGAATATCACAATCATACACAATGAAAAGAGAAATAACACAATTATAGAATATAAACTATTGAACGACCTTAAGGTCAACCTTACATTTGTGAAACCTTGACGGCTTCAACTCCAAATAAGCGGCGGAACGAAGAACATCGGTGAATCCCATCAATACGCCACAGGCAATCGAGGGTTCGACTCCTAGATAATCGCCTTCTCACGGAACTTCTTTTTCTTCGACGATGTAGACTTTTGCTCACCGGTGATTGTTTGTTTGCAAGGGGTGAGTACATAAAGCACTCAAGAAGTCATGCAAGAATGCAAGTCTAATAGCTATATGCATGGCTTATTCCAAATGACAAGTCAAGGGGTTATTTTGCAATAAACAGCATTCACAAATATTCATAATAGATTGTAAAGCGGTAAAGCAGATAATAATAGTAATAATTTCACAGCTTGTTTCAAAAGTAAACCATTCCACATCCTTAACCAATTATCACTTTTCCACGACAAACCGCCTCCAATCCCAAGTTCAATTTTGAGAAAAACTAACCCTTGATCTGTAATCCCGAGCATTGTCGATCTGCAGTGGACTCGGCTATTCGAATAGGTTTTACGCTCTGCAGAGGTTATACACTTTACCCACAAGATACAATCCACTCACCACGTCACCGTGAATCGCCATACAAGAGTATGCGAATGAGCGATCATAACAAAGCATTTCGAAGCCTCTAACTACACAAGTGGACCTCTCCTGCTTTTGCCCTACACCATCCCTTCCCTTAGCTAAGGCGAAGTATGGGACCGACATACCGTTGGATGGGTACCATGCCGCAGCCCTGCACGCTCCCCTTCAAGCTACACAAGCGGTGTAGTTGACACCCAGGTATCACAAGCAAGTTATTAGCGACTTAATCAACTAGGTCCGTCCCATTACGTACATGTGGTTGTATGCGTTTGACTCAGTTCAAAGGCTTGCAAGGTTAAGTCCTTAGGGTGACCAGGCAAGACTACCCGAAGAACCAAATCAACATCCCCAATGCCACAATCGCCCACTGATTACTCTTGCCACATGCCCCGCCGAAAACTATTTATCAAACCCGCTTGATTACCATGCACCACGTGCCATCAACATCACATGATACTTTTCCAAAACAGGTTCAATATATCATTAAGTCAATATTAACATTTGATTATCCAAAATCATGTTATGAGCACGAAAGGTGTCTAAGCAGTATACTACAACGGTCTAAACCCAGGTTGGCAATTTAATAATGTCCAACTAGTAATCCACAACTAGGGTGACAAGGGGTCATGACACATACTTAAATAATCAAGGTGTCATACAAAGAAATTGGTATTTATCTAATCCCCCATATTTAGATAAAGTATTTTTCTAATTGAACTAGCATGCAATAGGTTAAATCAAAATAGGTTTCAAAATAGGATCAACATGGTCAAAGCACAACTTGCCTGGCCCTTGCAAACTTTACTGTCTTTTACTCTTTATCCTTGATCCTTGGTCCTCGATCTTCAACTTCCACTTTCTCGATCCTCAGCTCGTTCGAACGATTTCCGGACGACGCGTCTAACGATTAAAGAAGAAGCAAATACAAACCAATTCAAAAGACAAATCAAGTAAACTCCAAATTAAGAACGAACAGCATTGGGCACAACGGCTTGGGAGAGATTTGGGAACTCGAACGGATTAGATCAAAGAGTTGACAAAAGAGAACGGGCTTTTGGCAAAACACCGAAAAGGGAAAGACTAATAACTGGGAAAGAAAGAATAATATTCCAAGAATATTTCTTCCGAAGTTATTATCTTGATTGAACAGATAGCGACATATGGGCTCTCGATCTATAGATCGGGTCCATAAGGATATGTTAGTTCACAGTGAACTAAACTGATTCTCGAAGTTGACTTTTGTTGACCGAACGAACACAGTCAAACAAAAGAGAGACGGATAGATCGGGCACAGGGGTATGACAGATGGCCAATGGCCTATCAACCAAGTCCACGAAGGAATTCTCGATTAATGGCAGATTAGGTTTTCAGGGATAAGACAAGACAAGTGTCTTACCACGATTGAAACAACGGAAAAGATTGCAAAGATAACAACGCGGCTCACGATAAACTTAGTTCATCGAACCGGTCTTAGGTTAGGTTTTGATTCGGCTTTAAAGATGATATGACGATGAGACTAGGCTCACGTCATGATGATAGAACAGGTGAAAGCATCGCACTAAGGTTTGTGCAAGAATGCACGCATGCGATGACAACGAAGCGAAGAGAGCCAATCGTTAACGATGAAACGTTAACGATGGAACGTTAACGACGGAGCGTTAACGAAAGCGTTAACGGAGAAACGTTATCGGAGGAGCGCACGCGAGCGTTAACGGGGAAACATTAACGGAGGAACGTTAACGGAGCGTTAACGACAAATGTTAACGGCAAAACGTTAACAGGGAAACGTTAACGGCGAACGTTAACGGCAAAACGTTAACGGTGGAACGTTAACGGCGAACGTTAACGGTGGAGGTCAACAATGATAGGAGACTTCATGAAGCGAAGTAGCGACCGTCGGTGCAACGACATGGCCGCGGTAGAACGCTACCAAGGACGGCTAACCGGTGCGCGAACCGGCGGCACGGGCTAGGTTGAAAGACGACGGGTTTAGGCCGGAATCGGGCTTCTCGGCAAACGGAGACCAAAAGGACCTTAATGATGGACCAAAACAGTACAAGATGAGCCTCCGGACGCGACAACACGGCCGGAGCGAACCAAAATAGCCGGCGTCAAAAGGCGACGCGCGGCGACGGCAAACGGCGGCCTAAATATATAAAAAAAATTCCGGAGGATGGGATGGCAAAGGGAGAATGTCTACTGCGTAGAACGCGGCGAGACGATCTCAACGGTATAGGCGGATTTTGCGGCGCCCTTCCGGATTAATCACAAACTGGCGATTAACGGGTTTCGGATCAAAACTTTAGACGGCTATAACTTCTAGAATAATGATCGGAACTTAACGAAATTTGACCGAGAGCTAGATGGGACCAAGAGGCACACCGTGACGCAGGTGGCTCGAAGAAATACCTTCTGGAACAGCGGGGGACGCGCGAGGAAGTTTGCTGTCATTGCCTGAACGCAGTCTGAACGGAGAATTTATTTTTCTGCGCCAAATCCAGAGGGCAAAACCTTGGGGCAAGATGTGCATCCTGTAGAGAACATCCCCAGGAGTCTACACAAAAAATTTCACCATCAAACTCGAAAAATTGAGGGAGTTATGGCCTCGGCAAGATTCGAGATTTAAACGGCCGTAACTTTTGATCCCGTGGACCAAATTGGCTGAATTTTGGACAGCAAGTAGATGGTACCTTGTGGCACACCACGGGGAAGACGGATCTCGAAAAGAGTCGACGAGCTGCCCGGGACGCGGCTCCAAAGTTCGGCCGACGTTGGGCGACATCCGGAGGACATGGCAGCGGCTCGGGTGTTTTGGAGAATAATCTGTGGCTAGGGGCGTGTGGGAGGAGTCTAGGAACCCTTATATAAATTTGGGGAAGAGGCTAGATCAAGAAAAATCAAGTTTGGACGCGTTTGGAGGTGTTTGGATCGGTTTGGGCATTAAACCGAACACTTACCGTGCATGAAACGGACACGGGGTGGCGTGGGCCAATGGGGAGGCGACACGTGGCGTGGGGGGCGCTGTGGGCTGGCTGGTCCGGCTCGGGCGCGTGGGCTGGCGCGTGGTGCAGCCAGTATGGCGCCGCGAGGAAGAAGCGAGGTGGGCGGCCAGCCACAAAGTGGGCGCATGAGGAGCGGGCGAGGTGGGCCGGTTCGGCGGGGTGGGCTGCGGGGAGGAGAGAGGAAAGAGGATGAGGCCCAATGCCATTTTCAGAATTTCCAACGATTTCCGAATAAAAACAATTCCACAAATTCAATTAAATCATTTGAGGCAATAAAAATACCAGAAAAATTCTAGAAAAATTCTAGAAAATATTTTGGGACATTTTGAACTCAAATAAAATATTTCCAACAAAACTTTATTTAAACTTTTCCAAATAATTAATTAATTTCCATAAAAGGGCTTAATACAAATCGATTCCGAATAAATCCAATAAATAGCAAACGAGCTCCGAAAAATCTCAAAAATTACAGGAAAACTTCTTGAAGCACAAGGAATCCAAATAAAATAAAATAAATTTTATTTGAGGTTTAGAATAATCAAATTAAATTGTTTTAGCTTTTTTAGAAAATTCAAATCAAGCTTTATAAATGCGAGAAAATCAACGAAAATTTTGGGGAAGCTAAACTAAACCAAAATTTTGAAAACCCAAATTTTGGGATGTTACATACACTAGCACAAATTAAATTTTCTACCGCAAACCAGAAAAGCTACTCGCAAGAAGGGGATCATAGATCTATTACCACTAGACGCGCAGTTGTAGTGGATCGTTCTCAGCGTGGATCGTCCTCGCCGCGGATCGTCCTCGCCGTGGATCATCCTCGCCACAGATCGTCCTCACCGCGGATCATCCTCTCCACGCCGCAAGATGGCAGCCGTCACCACAAAGCCCACACGTCTGGATGGAACGCTGTGCTTCGGTTTGCAAGCACCGGGTCGCTTGGCAGGGGCAACGAGAGGAGGTGGCTAGGGTTTCTGGAGAAACACCTCTAAACCGCACAAAAGTGTATTCTGCGTCTAGCCTCCTCCCCTCCTTATATAGCCACGAGGTGAAACCCTAGGCAGTCAAGGCCCATCTACGCGCTAAGCCCACGAGGTCCATTAATTACGAATCCAATCCAAATTAATGCGTCCCAGCCCGTTAAGTGTGTGACCCTGTAGGTTCATGCACATTTGGACATGGATTCGGAAAACCCTTTTTCTAATCCAATAGTCGGTAGCGGCTCCTTGCAGAGCATGCCAACTCCCAAACGCATATTATTAAAGTACTGATGTAATAATCCCTTTGCCAAACTATATGAAGATCGAACTCAAGGCGAGAAAAATGTCATCCTTTGACAGTTCAATCCATCTCTCGTATCCGTGATATATTAATAAGTTGTGATTGACTTCTCAATCATGGCATGGCCATGCACTTCCTTAATCATATCACACGAGTGGCCTAGACATATATCTCCGTTACATTGGAGTGGCAAATTCCATCTTGACTGCTCACTTCCCTCTCCATATTTCATAGTAAACATGAAAGCTACCTTTATAACTATCCGGTTAGGAAATAGTGTTTGGTAACCCCAAGGTAAACTATTACACATGTAGGGAATATGACAATCTCAGGTCTAAAGATCATACATCTACTATGTATGAGATACACTGATGACACATAAGAATTTAACATTCTCGAAGTGTCCCATTGTGGGTCTACTAACACATGTTCTTCAACATGCGTCCACAATGTATTGATGATATCTCCATATCCCATGATCTATGAAACATGATCATCGAACAATACATGTGCTGATCTATTCATCGTTGTCCTATACGATGATATCCGATCAGAGATATTTATTGAATTATATCAATAAGTAAAGAGCTTCATAAACAAGTCACACACTTGTTGATCAAAACAATGATATACATTCATCGGTCCAGAGAGCTCGCTTTGTGGCCTTGCAGCTGAATGGCCAAGCGGATATCTGGTGGGAGGGGGTTCCTGCTGCTAGGGCCCCCGCTCTTGGACCACCTAGGAGGACTTTGTGGCTCGCTTCCGAGCCAAGTTCTACCCGGAGTCCTTTCTGGAGAGGATGGAGCATACTCTGACGACTCTTTCCCAGGGAAAGAAGTTGGTGGCAGAGTATGAGGAAGAATTTAACAATGTGGTGCGCTTCGTACCGGCTGTGGCAGCGGATGATAGGGAGAAGGCGAGGAGGTTCCGTAGGGGCCTCAACCAGGAGTTCAGAGTTGTCATGGGGGCGACTGTCCCTCGTGACTTCTTCTCTGTGGTGGAGCAGGCGAAAGGCATGGAGCTCGAGTTGGAGCTCTCCAGGGATAAGTAAAACCCTGGTGGTTCAGTGGTTCCAACGGCCCCGGGCGGGGGCCAGAAGAGGACCTTTGGTGGAGGAGGTGGGTTTTCTCAGGCATAAACCTAATAGCTACATGCATGGCTTATTCCAACAACAGGCTGAGAGGTTCTTTTGCAATAAGCAACATTCATAAATAACAGTAATAGATTAGAGAGCGGTAAAATAGTAAGAAAAATAATAACTTTGTAAACAATTTCTCAAGTAAAGCATTTATCAAGCTAAACAAGTTCATCATTTCAAGCACCAAGTATCCATAAACCAAGTTCATTTTTATAAAGTCTAACCCTTGATTGTAATCACCGAGCAATGTCCAAACCGTGGACTAGGCTATTCGAATAGGTTTGTGACAATACGGAATGTGACATTATAGATTTCTGCATCTCGGTACGATTTTATATCGTGTTTTTGGGCTTTTCCGGGTGTTTGGGCCTAGCTAGAGCTAAATTGGGCCCTAGGGGGATGAAGTGGGCCGATGGTGGGGGAGTTTTTGGCCCATGAGTGGGGGAAATTTCCTGCCAAAACCCCCCATGCGCCCCTCCCATGCCCTAGCCACCCCTCCTCTCCTCCCTTGCGCCCCCTTGCCCTAGCTGTCCCCTCCTCCCCTCCCATGCGCCACCCCCTCCCTCTGCTCCCACCCCTAGCCGCCCCTAGATCCTCCCCCTCGTAGCCACTCCGATCTCGCTATCCGGGAGTTCTCCGTCCATGAAGATCCGGCGTTCCCGATGATCTCGGTGTTCCTGTGATGCCTTAGAGCGTCAGAGCGATTCTACGGTTCCTTTTTCCTGGTTTTGTTTCGGGAGGAATGAGGGAAATTGTTGGGGAATTAAATAATTGAAGTTTATGCGGCGTATTAATATTAAATTTGGAGTATTCGGGCTAGAAACAGTGGGCCGAGGAAAACTTGGGCCTGGGCGAATTCTTCTCCCACCTCCCTCCCCACGCCCTAAGTGGGCCGGCCCACCTCCCCCTAAAGGGGTGGCGCCTCCCCATGTGGCCGGCCACCCCACCCCAAACCCTAGGGCGCCTCCCCCTCTCCCCCTAGCAGCCGCCCCACTCCACCACTTCCTCCCCTTGCGTGGTGGCTCAAGATCCACCGCGAAACGCGAAGGAGAAAACGAGAAGAGGATCCGTGGAGGCGAGGAGGACGAACAGATTTTCGCTCCGGGGATCATCGCGTGTTCTTCGTGGGTTCGCAAGGGGGAACTCAAGGTAAAATTCCCAATCTTTTACCCCTGTTCTACCTAGGAATTAGGAGTGTATTAGATCTGGTGGTGAGTGGTTTGGATGGATCTTGATGGGGGAGAAGGGTAGATGTTCACGTGGTGCTGTTTTTGGAAGGGGAGATTGTGCAGCGTGGATGGTTTCACGTTTTACGTGACCTAGACCATTTTTCCTGCCAAAACCTATAACTAGAAAGTTGTAGATAACGTCGAGATCTAGCTTCTGTAATTTTTTCAGAATTTTTGGGACGACTGTCTGAGAGTTATAGCTGTTGGAAGTTGACGAACAGAATCTGGAAACATATTTCGTCTACTGTGTTGGACGCCTGTTTAGCCATAATTAACAATGGAATTGAAATTTATGATCTTGATGAAAGTTGTAGATCCCGTAAATATCTAGCTCCTGTAAATTTTTTATATTTTTATGATCTGTATAAAAAAAGATATGAAATTGTGAAGAGAGGGTGCTGCTGTTTGATCCGGACAGATCGGGGTTTCGGTGTTTTAAAAGGGGAACGGGTTGTAGGAAACGCGTGTTTGAATTGTGTGATCAATTGTGATGTTATTATATACTGAAAGAATGCTTGTTCAGGTGGTGCCCCTTCTGGACGCAACTAGGTTCGTCATCCACGTTGGTAAAGGCAAGTGGAAGTAGCGGTCTTGCTAAACTATAACTCGCTATTTGTTTCGTCTTCAATATAAACCTTAATTGCAGCATACCTACATGGTTTAACTACTTGTTTATGAGATTGCAATATCCTATCCTGCATTGTGATGTGGTTGTTTGGCTTTTGAATCATGAGTAAGAATGAAGAAAGATGTTGTCTGAAAGATGAATTGTTGAGATATTCTATCTCAATGATGTTCGCATTTTATCCATGTTATTTGATGGTATGCAAGCATGTGAATTCAGAGTGGGAAGTTATGAATGTATTTATGCATGAAGCATTAACTGCATAATCATGCATTGAAAGTTTGTCGACGCCAAGGCGCGATCAGAGTGCAGACAACACCGTGTGTTCTGAGAAAGAACGCAGTGAGGAGGATCATGGCATAAGCATGTGCACAATCATATGCATTCTACTGAGGTTGTGTGGACTCTGTAATGTGGTATTGGACATGAGGAATTTGGTATGCTAGTTTTACTGTGGCTGTGTTATTTGTTAGAAGTTGTTCCGCTTGCTGAGATTACCGAATCTCACCCTGTGTTATTTTGTTGTTTTCAGGTAGTTCTCGCGAGTCGTAAGCTTGAAGGGTGGGCTTAGTAGCACAATCAACCCTCCGGGGTCATCACGAATCACATGGACTAGTGCATTTAATAATTCATTAGCTTGCTGAAATTTTATTAATCATAGACCTGTTGATGTCCTCTTTGGAGCTGTTTTACGTTTATGTTTGTTTTCTGGTTGATTTAGACTTGTTATCTCTAGTATTGATGCTTTTATGTTATTCCTGTTTGTAATGTTTTTTATGAATCTTGTTGTCGCTTCCGTTTTGTCCTAATTTTAGGGGAGATGCTGTCGAAATTTTCTTGTACGACAGTTTAGATTTGTAGGGTGTTACAGTTCCTGACGATCTCGGCATTCCCGATGATTGGAGGAGAGATCGAGCCACGAGGAGGACTCGTTCGTCGACCAGGAGATTCGCCAAGAAGAGATACGCCATGGTGATCTTGGTTGTAGAGTTTTGGTGCTGGTTAGATGGGGGAGATTAGTATTAAATTTGGTGTTTAGGTGCAGTGATTAGATGAGTTTAGGGTGATTACAACTCTGTCCTGCGTTATGTCCTCGGACAGATTAGGTCATCAGCCTTCGGACGCAATGTTGGAAATTTCAGAGGCGTTTCCTGTTCGGCCAGCTGTTACAGAAGTTGTAGGTAATTCAATTATCTTTAATCGGACACCAAGAACGCTAAATTCTGTCCAACCATTTAAAAGTTATGGCTATTTTACCGAGCACTGTCAAATTTATGACGTGATTGGGACAGATCGTGTTCAATTGTAGATTAGATAACTTTAGAGGCTGAATCAGTCTTCGCAAATACTTAGAAAAGGTTGGGAAATTTCCTAAGCTTCAAGAAAATGTACTATTTTACTTGATTTGGAGTTTTAGAACTCAAGTTATGCTAGTTGGAAGCCCGCTGTCCCCATGGGATAGATTTTCTGTTTTCGGGTTTTACGAGTGGGTTGCGAGGTCATTGTAGATGATCACTCTTGTACTGTTTTGTGGGCAAGTTTTGAGTGTGATGTACCTATGTGCAGATGGTGACCCCGGGAGTGCCCACAACCTCTCGCCACTCCGTCGCTCACGGTTGAAGGCAAGTGTATTGGGATGGATTGGGGTTTGGGTGGCTATTAGACTAAATTGGATGGTTTAGATCATGCCATGCGTCGGCCGCCGGGTCCATCCGCGCCACGGTCAATCGTGTTGGCGGATCTGATTCGGGTCGTTGGAATTTGAATCAACGCACGGGATCACGCCATAGCCGAGCGAATCAGCGTGCGCAACGTGGCCAGCCGCACCGCACCGTGCGAACATGCGTGTGGGAGCTAACAGGTGGGGCCCACAAGCCAGTGACCATGAACCCATGCGTCGCGTCCACTGTAGACCAAGCCGAGCCGTGCGCTGAGTCCACGGCATAGTGCCGGGACACGTGGCCACACCAGAGCTTGCCACGTGGTGTGATGATGTCATCATGGGCGTCGGCCAGGGGTGACGTCAGCAGCGACACGTGGCATTCTGTGATGCTGACACGTGTCAGGGCTGACGTCATAAATCATTTTCCGAAAAGAAAATGTTTTATTAATTCGGTTTATTCTTTTTAAATATATTTTTAAACTTCAAAATGCTATAACTTTTGCATTTTAACTCCGATTGAGGCGATTTCAATTTCTAAATTTTCATAAAATTGAGCTCTATTTAATGGGGAATTTTATTTGAATTTTTGAACTTTTCTTGTGTACTATTTATTTATTTTATTGCTGTTTATGCACATTACGAGTAGACGTTGAAGTGCCCGAAGGATTCGACGGTGAAGTTTTGACCCAAGAGCCAGCTGAAGACCAAGATTAAGTACTTTTTGAAGGTAAGTTATGCTTTGATCAAGTTGATCCTGTTTTTGAAAATTATTTTGATTCAAATTATTGCATGCTAGTTTAATGAATTAGATAAATGCCTAGTTGCTGTATGACACCTTGATTATTTAATTATGTGCCATGAACCCTTGTCACCCTAGTTGTGGATTATTTTGTTGGAAATTATTAAATTGCCAACATGGGTAATTAGACCGCTGTATAATGCTTAGCCCTGCCATGTAGTCATGACATGATTTCAGAATACTAAATATTAATGTTGACTTAATGAGATATGGAACATGTTTTGGAAAGTGTCATGTGTTATTGATGATGATGTTGATGGCACGTGGTGCATGGTAATAACTGGGGTTGATAAAATGGTTTAGACCGGGGCAAGTGGCAAGAATTGTTTCTTGTGGGCCAAGAGTGGTGTTGGGACCCGAATCTGCAAATCCGAACCCTCTGTGTATTCTGCACTAGTCCAGGATCCCACTAGCGCACACAGTCATAACAGGGATGAAGTACCACAATCATACACAACGGAAATATAAATAAAGTACTTCAAACATTAATATAAACTGGTTGCAAGACATTACAATAGTCTGCCACGCAGGGCTTACAATAATAAAGATGATTTAAACATTAGCAGCGGAAAATAAAAGTCTTGATGAACCCATCGCATCGCCACAGGCATCTGACGAGATCTGCTCCTTAGTTCTCCTTGTCGTCGTTGTACTCCTCCCAAACGGGTGTTGATTCTTCTTCTGATGGTTTGTTGATGGCAAGGGTGAGTATACAACATCCTCAGCAAGTCATGCATAGAAATGCAGTTCTAATACTATATGCATGGTTTCTTCCAAAGGAATGGCTTAAGTGGTTATTTTGCATCAAGCCGCATTTTGCTTCTACCAAATAATCTTAATAGATTCAAAAGCAGTGAAGCCATATATATAAGTTATCAATCTCTTTTCAAACAGTTTGGCACACAACCCTAATTCACTTAGCAATTATTACTGGCATACAGCCACCCATTCCACATTTTATTTTTGAAGATCTAACCATTGACTGTAATCCTCGAGCGTTGTCCAGCACCGTGGACTCGGCTATTCAAATAGTTTTAACACACTCTATAGAGGTTGTACACTTTACCCACAAGAAACAATCTCTCACCACACAGGCGATTAACTATAACAAAGTTTTTCAGAAACTTCTATCTCAACCTATGACCCTCTCCGGTATTGCCTTCACTACCACTTCCATCACACAGAGTCGAAGTGTAGGACCGACAAACACCGTTCGATGGGTACCAAGCCGTAGCTCCAGTACTGATGAGGACATCACTATCATGGATACGGCCATGCCTACAAACCCAATTGAAACCAACAATGTAATTTAAGGACCAATTACTCGAGCTCGCACACGTCAATTTAATTACCAGGTGAATGCGTTCATTGGGTTGCATACAAATATTTTAATGGATGGAATACTATTTAATCCTTGTGATAATTTTATTGTCCTTAGGAACCAAGGAGAAGGACTCCCAAGCATCAAGCATGAAGCCAATTCTTTCGGTGCACAAGATCAACTCGGATTCGGCCTCCGGGACAGTTCCAATTTAAAACTATCATAACTTTTGATCCACAAGGGTGTTCGAGGTCTATGACTACTAGTTTGATAGGTTTCGACGTCCTCTTTCCAACGGATTGGACCCCATCCCCAAATTCCGTCCGAGTCGATGAGAATCTGCAAAACAATTGTCGTCACTTTTCCAAACCGAGAAGACTTGGGCTTTGGGCCTTGTAATAGAGTTGTAGTTGGTATCCTACTGCTTTGGACGTGATTCCCACGTCCCTAGCTTTCATAAATAGCCAGACATCGGCTCCTTAGGGTTTTGGGTTTTATTTGATTAGTTTAGCCAAGTGCAAACTTGATCCTGCGAGTTGTGCTGAACAGCCACCTTGTCAAGATCGTCAATAAGACTCCACTTTGTTTCGCTTCCACTTTTATCCACAATTTCAAATTGCTTATTCTATTGTTCTTGCTTGTTCTTCTGTTGCTTCCAGGAATTGAACCTCGTGTTCAGGTTGTTCATGCCTACGTCAAGATCAATAACCCGCCGGAGTTGGTTTAGCGATTGCTAAGGCGCATCGTCGTCGTACGGTGTAGTCGGATCGTCAAAGTTGACTCCAACAAAATTGATCGTGTGTTTCTCATCGAAAGATCGGGACACCCACAGTGCCATCAAGTGGTATCAGAGCAAGCCAGGTTGCTCGGTGAGAATTCTTTACCCTAGATTAGTAGATCGATACCATCCCTATAGTCCAGAGAAGCGCCATCAGATTGGATCTCTCCATACCAAAACAATTTGAGCCTCGCAATTTCCTTTCTAGTGCAGTGTGTTATTGAATTTTTGGTTGCATCGTCGTGTCGAGTTGCTGAATTCTAGTTCTAGTTGGAGTCCAGATCAGAAAATTTTGTCTCCCTAGCCAAAAAAAAAACAACACCGGATTCGAGTCATGTTCGGTTTCGGATCAAGAAAAGAGAAATCTATGTCGGAGCCAGAGAAGCCTTCCCGAACTGTTTTTTTAAAAGAGGTGTTCGGACTGAAGCTTCTTTTCATCCGACTGGTCACCGCGCTTGTCATCCGACTGGTTACCCACCTGAAATCCTATTGATCGCCCGACTAGTCGCCGCGCTGGTCACCCGACTGACCGCCAGACTGGTCGCCGCGCTTGTCACCCGACCAGTCGCCCACCTGATAGCCGACTTGGTCGCCCACTGGTCGCCCGACTGGTCACCGCCTGACTGGTCGCCCGACTTGGTCGCCGCCCGACTGGTCGCCGCGCTTGTTACCCGACCGGTCGCCCACCTCATAGCTGACTTGGTCGCCCACCTGTTAGCCGACTGGTTGCCCACCTGGCCGTCCAACTGGTCGCCCGATTGGTCTCCCGCCTGCATAGCACTTGAAAGGAAAACGAGTAGGATCGTTCCGGACTAAGAAAAGAGAGAGTCTGGAACCGATCCGAAAATTTTTTATGTGCCAAACCTGTTTTCACAAGATCCCCAGTCTTTTGAGATAGTTCCCTTCTTTCGCGAATTTTTTTTTTTACTGGTTTTCATCTCCGTTGAATCTGCATCGTCGCCGATCATAGCTTTTGAGTCACCAGTCCTTGCTAGCCTAGAGTCAGCAACTAGTGACTAGACGTTGAACAATTCTTCAATTTTGCATTCACTGATTGGATTATTGCTAACCTTTTGCTACTAAATTAAGCCTGTCCAAGCTCCACTTTCTACCCGTACAGGCGTTCGATCCCTTGGCAATCGCTCTACACAAACTTCGGAGAACCTTTGACAACGCCAATGGCCGACAATGCCTGCTGCAATGTAAGAACTTGTAAGAACTTGGGTCATAGGCTTGAGCGCTTGAGAGACTTACCACCTAGTAGTTGATAGGAACATTATACTTGTGGTTTTTGTTTCCTTGTCGTCAACTAACCATGTCAGGTGACGAGAGTTCACTTCATCACTCTCCACGAACCAAGGGCATCATTGCTCATTTCCAAAGGATGACGAGAGAGACCACCGATGGTCTTAGCGAGGATGTACGGCTCACTAATGAGCGTATGTCAATGCAAGAAGACCGTCTCAGATCCATCGAGGCCGCACAGGGGATTGCTAACACTACTCTTGCTACTATTTTGGCTAGACTTGATACTTTTGCAGCTGCTGCATCTGGTGCTTCCAATCCACCACTCGGTCATCCAAGCAACAATTCAGCTCCACGGGAGAGACACCCAGCAGATTTAGAAGAACACAACGAAGAGAACCAATATGATGACACCACTAATGTGGAGGAGGACAACCCCGTCCATTACGACAATGATCCTGACCATCATCGGCTACGCTTCAATCAGCAAGGTATGCGACGTGATCCTCCACGACCAAGGGAACGAGAACGAGATGATGTTTTCCCTAAGGTAAATTTCAATATGCCACCCTTTGAAGGCAAATATGACCCTGATGGTTACCTTAGTTGGGAATTACTTGTTGATCAAAAATTTACGTACCATGATTTCCCTGAGAATAGAAGAGTTAGGGCTGCCACAAGTGAATTCACTGATTTTGCTTCTGTTTTGTGGAGAGAACATTGCCGTGCTCATCCAAATAATATACCCACCACTTGGGAAGCCTTGAAATTGCTAATGAGGCATAGATTTGTTCCTTTGTACTGTGCTAAAGATTTATTAAATAAATTGCAGCGCCTACACCTAGGTAAGAATTCAGCGGAAGAATATTACCAAGAATTTCAAATTGGCATGTTGCGTTGTGGATTAATTGAGAATGAGGAAGCTTTTATGGCCTGTTTCTTAGGTGGTTTTGTAGGATCGAAGTATACGAATAAAGCAATCAGAGGGGGGGTGAATGATTATGCGGAAGCTAAAACAAAATTTTCGATCTACTGGAAGAACACCCCAACTCGGATTCAAAAGATTGCCTCGTAATCAACAAAAACAGATTGATAGACGCTTGGTAAAAAGAGAATTCCTGGAGATCCAACCGTCGTAACGATCTGAAATTTGGACACAAGAAACTAGATTCCAATACGAATCAAACCCAAAAAGAATCAGATCGATCGGACTTATGGATCAAAAGTTATGAGCTTCGCAAGCTTGCTGATCCAGAACTTGACGAGAATTGAACTAACGAAAACTTGAAAGTTTTAACAGAACCGACAAAAGTTTAATCAACTAGACTTTGAGGAACTCTAAATCAATACCCTAGAAAGGTTTTTGATGGATCAAATCAAGATGAAACTCAAGGATCAAAAACCAATCTAGATTTAGAGCAAGCATGCAAACAAGAACCAAGACAGAAAAACACTGTAGCAACGTGGTTACTGTAGCACGCAAGAATCTTGAAAGAATTGATCTTTATTTATTTTGTCTAAAGTACTCTCATCAAAATAGTACAAACCCTAAAACTTGCTCAAGGCTTGATACCCTTCAACAGGAGACAACCCCTCCTATTTAAAGGACCAACCCACAAGGAGTTCTGAATACGATTCCTATTCCCTAGAAGGAATCTGTATCCAACACAACTCTACTTGGCCCAACCTGGCCGAGTACAACTCTTGCACGCGTATGGCAACCCTACCATACTCACGTGACTAACACTTTGCACGCGTATGGCCACCTGCCATACTCACGTGACTAACACTTTGCACGCGAATGACCTACTGCCATTCTCACGTGACTAACCATTCTTCATGTGCACCATTCTCTTAGCCCGAACGTCCCGCATGACATCCTTGACCACCAAGACCTCAGTTCCTCCTGAACCTAGTCCCGAACCTCAGTTCCTCCATGAACCTAGTTCGGTCCGTCATCGACCACATTCGTCTTCGAGCAATACCTGCACATGAACAAACCACAAAACAAATCCGAGCACAAGTCCACGACTTGACTCAATGTCAATCCATGCAACTACTCACATGAGCATTGCATAAAGTACACTTCAAGCATCATGAAATTCTCACAAATTTCATAATCTCAAAAACAAATCAAACACAATTCCAAGTTTGCTCAAAACCCTAATCGAGCAAAAACGCATTCACGACGGACCAAAAATTTGGTCCACAGACATGTAAAACTTACTGTTTTTAAGAACATAGTCCCGCGCAAAAACCTCCAGAAACACATCTACGACATACCAAAAAATTTGGTCTGTAGTACATGAAAAAAAAACGAGGTCGCCAAAAACATGTGTATGACAGACCAAAAACTTTGGTCCGTCATACATGGGAAAAACGAGTTCGCCAAAAGCATGTGTATGACAGACCAAAAACTTTGGTCTGTCATACATGGGAAAAACGAGTTCGCCAAAAGCATGTATATGACAGACCAAAAACTTTGGTCTGTCATACATGGGAAAAACGCGATTTCTTGAACAAGCGTAAAAGCATCAAAATCACATTTATGACAGACCAAAAAGAGTTTGGTCCATCATACATGCGAAACTCACTGTTTTTGGATGTTTGGTCTGGCGCAAATGCAAAGTCTCTGTTTTTGGATGTTTGAATGTTTGGTCCTTCATACAAGCAATTTTGCAAGATTAAACCTAATCAATTTTTCAGCACATTATCAAGCCAATTTTTCATCACATGATTCACAATCTCCCCCTTGATGAAAACATTGGCAACACCACTTTAGATTTGAACATTGGCATTCTCTTTTACAAAAGATTTTGAGATCCTAAGGATTAACACCAAAACACAGAACCTCCCCCTTTGACAAAAAGGCAAAACAAAATCTCCCCCTGAGAATGAAAATGTGTGTGAATGTGCAATGTGTCCAAGAATTCCAAAATCCTCCAAACTTCTCCCAAAAAGCTCAAATTAAAAAAAACTTTTCCCTTTTTTTTTCATTGAACTTCTCAAATATTCCCAAAATTTCTCCCCCTTTGACAATGGATTCATCAAGAGTACAAAAGAGAGAACATGTTCAAAATTTTTCTGAAACAATGATTCACAATAAGAAACAAGGGAGTGCCAAGATAGGAAAAGATGAGCTCATTCGATCATATAACCTTATATATCACATAATATGCAAAATACATGATCTTGAAGTGATTTTAACAAGTTATGGATTGACATGCATCTCAACCTCAATTCAGTCAATTATAGCCAAGTACTAAGCAAAACCATTAGTAGAAAAACAAAGGCTCAAAGTTGAAGCAACTAACAAATCAGGGCGAGCAAGTAGTTTCAACTCCAATCTAGTGGACCAAATTAATCTTTAAATAGTAAACTGCATGTGGCATGCTTGAAGCATACTTCTTTTATTTCCTTGAAGTGGCTTGCTTGAAGCATACATCTTGTCTTTGAAGGAATGGCATGCTTGAAGCATACATCTTATCTTTTTTTTTAGGGAAAGCATGCCTGAAGCATACAACTTGAAGCTTTTGCTTCTAACAACCCTTTTTTTTATTGATTCCCTTTTTCTTTTCTTTTTCTTTGATTGTAAACATGCAAAAATGATTAAAAGGTCTTATGAAAGAGTAAAGCTGAAAATACACTTGCTCCATAGCCCAAATTTGTCAAGAAGATTCAATAACAAGCCTAAAAGAGTAAGATATCACAGAGTATTTAGCTATAGGCAATCAGTCCAGGGAATTCCGCAATGTCATTTTTAGTTCAAGTGAGACAATTAGATTATCATATATTAGCTCAATTACATAACATATAAAGAAATATGATAAAGTGAGCTCATCAAGTGAAAGAACTTGGCAAGGAAACTCCCCCTCAAAACAAACCCATTGGATGAACAATTCCAAGTTCTCCCCGAATAAAAGCAAAACGAGAAGAAGACAAAGGTTTTGTGTACTAGCTACTGATCTGTAACACCCCAATTTTTGCTTTTCATGAAATTAAATATTTATTTTGCACATTTGTGAATTTTTGGAATTTTCTGGAATTTATTTGGATTTATTTGGATTTAATTTGAATTTATTCCATATTGAAATAATTAAAGAAATTAAATTTTCAAATAAAGTTTTGTTGGAAATATTTTATTTGAGTCCCAAATGCCCTAAAATATTTTCCAGAATTTTTCTGGAATTTTTCTGAGTATTTTACTATTTTTCTTGAATTAAATGAATTCTTGGAAAATATTTTAATTATTAAATCATTTGGAAAATTCGAATCGGGTCCGATCGCTCATCCGATCGAGTCCGAAGTTCGAGTCGACTAACTCGACCTAAGCCACGCCTGGCCGGACGATTCACCCGAACCCTAATCCGTGGGACCGTTAGATCCAGATCCAACGGCCAAGATCGTCCCTGCACGGCTCGAGCCGAGATCGGGCCGGACCGATCGCACCCACGCCGATCGTGACTGGCCGATCATGCCACGTGGGCGCCCACCGCCGTCGTCTCCGCCGAAGTCCGAGACGGACTCCTCCGCCGCGCCGCCGAAGTTCGGTTAGGGTTTCCGATTTGCGCATACGCCGAGGCCGTATTTAAGGCGTGGACCCGTCCCCAGAATCGCCGTTTGACGCCGCACCTTTGCCCCAAGCCACACCGCCGAGCCGCCGTCTTTCTTTGAGGAATTGCTCGCCGTAGTAGGGTTAGGGCTTCGCCGAGTTCGCGCCGCCCGCCAAGCCGTCTCCGCCGTGTTGGAGCCGGATCTGGAACCGCAAGAGCAAGCGCGACGGACCGCACCATCCACCTCGCCGAGACCTCGGAAATGCCGCGGAAGGTCGTCGTCCTTTTCTCCGTGCTTCGAGCCCCGCCGCCGCCATCACCGCTGAAAGCTTACGGACCGTCCGATCCCGATCGAGCGGCGGTGAAGTCACGTGCTTCCAAACCCGATTAGATCCGACCGTTGGATCAAGATCTAACGGCCCACGATCACCACGCGTCGTAGCGGCGTTAACGTAGGTTAGATCTGGACCGTCCGATCTAGATCGAACGCCCACGATCACCGTGTAGTTTTCAATGTGTTAACCCTCGATCTAATCGCGGCCGCTGATTTTCAAATCAATCTGACACGATCGTGCCACGCGGTACTCTGGCCAGCACACACGCTGAAGCGCTGCGGTTCTCGACACACGGCCTGCGTGTCACGGGACAGAACCGCACCATGACGCTGGTCGCCGACGCCACGGGGCCTGCTTGTCAGTAGCGTCGTTGAGCGTGGTGACGTCAGTGCTGACGTCATCCAAGGGGTCCCACCTGTCAGCGACCCGAGCCGTGGACCGAGTCCACCGTGGACCGAGTCAAGCCGTGGGCGGAGCCCATGAGCCGGCTGACGTCAGCCAGCCAATCAGGAGCCGACGCGTGTCACCCATGACGCAATAAATAATTTCCGAAAAAGAAAATGATTTAATAATTCGGTTTAATAATTGATTTGAATTTCAAAACTTCAAACGCTTATAACTTTTGCATTTCAACTCCGATTTGAACGATTCAAATTTCTAAAAATTCATAAAATTCAGATCTACTCAAATATGAATTTTATTTAATTTTTGGACTAAAGTTTTTCTCTGTAATATTATTTAATTGATTATTTAAACTTCAAAATGCTATAACTTTTGCATTTAAACTCCGAATTTGATTTATTCCAGCTTTCTAAAAATTCATAAAATTGTGTTCTCTCTGTTTATGAACTTTATTTGGATGTTTGGACACTTTTTGTCTACTGTTTTATTCATTTGTTACTATTTGCACGCGTTACGAGTAGACGTTGAAGTGCCGGAAGGATTCGAAGGAGAAGTGTTGACCCAGGAGCCAGCTCCGGACCAAGAACAAGTACTTTTTGAAGGCAAGTTGTGCTTTGACCATGTTGATCCTATTTTGAAACCTATTTTGATTTAATTTATTGCATGCTAGTTCAATTAGAAAATACTTTATTTAAATATGGGAAATTAGATAAATGCCAAATTGCTGTATGACACCTTGGTTAATTATATATATGTGCCATGACCCTTGTCACCCTAGTTGTGGTTTACTAGTTGGACATTATTAAATTGCCAACATGGGAATTTAGACCGTTGTAGTATATTGCTTAGACCTGCTACGTGCTCATGACATGATTTTGGACAATCAAATGTTAATATTGACTTAATGATATATTGAACCTGTTTTGGAAAGGTATCATGTGTTGTGATGTTGATGGCACGTGGTGCATGGTAATCAACTGGGGTTTGATAAATAGCTTTTGACCGGGGCATGTGGCAAGAATGATCAGGTGGGCCAGTTGTGGCACCGGGAATGTTGGTTTGGTTCTTCGGGTAGTCTTGCCCTGGTCACCCTAAGGACTTAACCTTGCAAGCCTTTGAACTGGGTCAAACGTGCAACCACATGTCTGTAATGGGACGGACCTAGTTGATTAAGTTGCTAATAATGTACCTGTGGGACCTCAGGATGTCAACTACACCCTTTGTGTAAGTTGTACGGGGGAGCGTACCGGGGCTACGGCCAAGTACCCATCTAACGGTGGATTGACCTAAACTTCGCCTTTGCTAAGGGAAGGGTTAGTGTGCAACACCGGAGAGGACCACTTGTGCTATTAAAAGTTTCCGAAAGACTTTGTTACGGGAACTCGCCTTTGTGGTGTTTGACTGTATCTTGTGGGTAAAGTGCATAACCTCTGCAGAGTGTATAATCTATTCGAATAGCCGTGTCCGCGGTATTGGACATCGCTCGGGAATTACAGTCAAGGGTTAAACCTTCTTGAAAATAACTTGGACTTGAAAGGTTGGGTTTGGTTAAATAATGATGTTGATGGAAATGTGGTTTAGGAATGGGAAGGATGTTGATTAAACTCTTGGGAAGGTTATTTATGTTATACTTGTTTCTACTGCTTTCGAATCTACTTATGCTACTTGTCAAATGCTGTTTTACTGCAAATACACCTTGAGCTACTCCTTTGTACCAAGCCATGCATGTAGTATATTAGTTGCATTCTGTGCATGACTTGCTGAGTACCAAAGTACTCACCCTTGCCACAATACAACACCAGTTGAAGAAGAATCTACACCAGCTTTGGAGGAGGAGCTTCTAGAGGAACCGTCTACTTAGGGAGTGAGCCCAGTCAGTTGCCTGTGGTATACTGGATGGCGCCATGAAGTTATCTTATTTTTCCGCTGCTATTATTTCTCTCTTAATAAGTTTCGCCCTGCGTGGCATATATTTGTAACTTGACCATAAGGTCGAGCAACCAGTTTGACTATTTAATTAAAATACTTTATTAGTATCGAGTGGTATGATTGTGATATTTACCGATGTTAAGACTGTGTGCACTAGCGCGTTCCTGGACTAGTGCTGAATACACAGAGGGTCCGGATTTCCAGATTCGGGTCCCGACAAACTTCTTCTCCTTTTTCAGCAATTGCAGATTCGGGTCCCGATTGCCTGTGGGCATTTGGATGGGTTACCATGTGGTGTTATCTTCTTCCGCTGCAGTTTTTCAGTTGTTCAGCCTGTAAAGGCCGTAATGGTAAACCTTGACCATAAGGTCTTTGCTTTTATTTGGTGTTGTTCTTATTTAGTTATATGTATTCGTGATATGGTTGTTGATTCATCACTGTTTGACTGTGTGTACTAGCTATTGATCTGGGACTAGTACAGAAATACACAGAGGACTCCGGATAGCCGATCCGGGGGCCTACACGTAGTATTCCTTAACGCACTTATTTCCTTGTTTCAAGCATTGGAGTCTAGTATACAAAAATTCAGTATGATATTCAGGATCATAATCAATTCTCATAAGTCTTTTCATGGCCTTCCAATTTTCAGGTTTTCTCTCTTTTCTACAAATATGTTTCCACCATGTTAATGCATATTCATTTAGCACACTAGCAGCAATCCTAATCTTTTCATTTTCAGACAAATCATACTTGCCAAATTCTTTGTCTACTGCTATCTCCCAATTAATATAGGCATCAGGATCATATTGACCATTAAAAGGTGGAATGGCGAATTTAACCATACCTAGGGAATCATCATCAACATGTGCCTGAGCATGTAGTATGCCATTTTTGTTGCTTAGAAGATGAGGTGGAGGATTGGAAGTTCCAGGGGCAGTACCTGCAAGCGTATCAAGTCGAGACTAAATCGTAGCAAGATTAGTGTTAGAAACTCCCTGAGCGATCTCGATAAACCAGAGGCGGTCTTCTTGCAGCAACATTCTAGCAACAATTTCCTTTGCGCGTGGAGAGTGATGCAGCGAATCCTCATCACCTGATATGGTTAGTAGAAGACAAGAAAACAATATAACAAGTATAATGTTCCTATCAACTACAAGGAGGTGGTGGCAATTCTCTCAACATTCAAGCCTATAACCAAAGCTCTTACAAGTTCTTACATGCAGCAGGTGTTGACGGCCGTTGGCGTGGTCAAAAGTTCTCCGATGCTTGGATAAAGCGATTGCCAAGGGACCGAACAAATGTATGAGGTTGGGTGTGGAGCTTGGATAGGCAATATTTATTTCCTATGCAATCTGATAATTCTAGTTATTGTAATGATAAGTAATGATCCAAACTAGAATTCACAAGCCCTAGTTGCCGATCTCAAAGATATAAGTGAATTTGAAGGCAACACACACGCAAAGATAATAGCACTTATGCATCAAGGAATGAGCTATAAAATATAAGTGATGCACCAAAAGCTCTATTGCACAAGTCGTAGAGAGACACTAACTTATTGCTTTGAGAATATAAAAAGGGCACAAGATTGCTCACTAATTAATAAATTGCACAATATAAAAAGTAACGAACACAAATTAGGGTTTTGCTCAATGTAGTGCGACTGGCCACAATTTTTTTTTCTTTTCCTTTTTTTGGTTTTTTGCCTTTTGGCTCTTTCTCTTTTCTTTTTTTTAGTGACTTTCGGCCAACACTAGTATGAACAAAGTTTTGGAATCCCTAACTCGGTGTCACAAGATAATATGATATGATAACTGAAGATTATGCAATGTATCATGTAGAGCAAATTTCTAAGCAATATCAACAAGCTAGTCTCAAATAGGATCAAAGTGTTCACAAAGGATGAATTGGTTCCCAAAGGTAGGTGTACTGATGTTTTTCTAGGGCAGCAGACTTGCTGTCGAGATTAATATTTGAAGATCACCGAATTTGATTGGTTGACTGTGGAAGGAATTGAAGCTTATATCCTCAGCTCTCAATAGAGTACAAGAACACAAAAATCCGAGTTCGTATGTGAAAGTTATGCTCGAAATTCCAAACTAGACAGAATTGAAGGAAAAGAAAGATCAGCAACTAAAACATGGACTCTAATGGATCAAAACCTAACAAAACTCACTAAAATAACAGATTGAAACTAAAGGTTGAATTTTTGTGGAGTAGTTATCAATTTAGGACTGAAATCAAAAACTAACCTAAGGCACTGATATTCTCACTAATCAATTAAAGCTCTGATACCACTTGATGTAACATTGGGTGTCCCGATCTTTCAATGAGAATGATAACCTTCGATTTGGGTGGAGACGACTTTGACGATCTGACTACAACGTACAACGACGATGCGCCTTAGCAATCGCTAAACCAACTCCAGATGGTTATTGACCTTGCCATGGGCATGATCAACCTGATCACAAAGATCAATTCCTGCAAGCAATCGAAGAACAAAGCAAAAGCAATCTAAAATTGCAAATATAGATGAAGTATTGAAAAGTTGGGGTTCCGATACAAGGAGCTTGTTAGGCGTAGTTGAGCACGTCTAAAAGACTCAAATAGTAGCAAAAGGATAAACTATCAAATAACCAAAAACCCCAGTTATTTTGGGGGATTCCCTAGCTATATATAGGAGAAATATGAGGCCAAAATCATGCTAGGGGGCGTCCAAAGCACAGCCAGGCGAGTAGGACTCCTATTCCTAGTTTGACTCGGATTTGGAAAGATGACCGAACATGTTTTGCAGATTCCGATTGACTCGTAAGGAATTTGGACATGAGGTCGGATCCGTTGGAAAGAGGATGATAAAACCTTTCAAACTAGTACTCATAGACCCCAAACACCCTTGTGTATCAAAAAGTTATGGTCATTTTAAGTTGGTGCTATCCTGAGGCCGAATCCGAGTTGAAGTTGTGCACCGGAAGAATTGGCTTCATGCTTGACTTTTGGGAGTCCTCCTTGGTTCCTAAGGACAATAAAATCATCACAAGGATTAAATAGCATTCCATTCATTAAATTATTTGTATGCAACCCGAGGAACGCATTCACCTGGCAATTGAATTGACGTGCGCGAGCTCGAGTAATTGGCCCTTGTATTACATTGTTGGTTTCAATTAGGTTTGTAGGCATGGCCGTATCCATGGTAGTGATGTCCTCATCAGTTGCGCCCAGCATTGCCCTTCTATGGGGTTGCCCCGGGGGCTGCCTTGTAGCCCCTGGGCCAGGTGCGCCTCCCCGTCACCTTCGTGGAGGAAAGCAACTACCAGACGGAGATGGTGGACTTCGAGGTCGTCGACTTCGACCTCCCATTCAACGCCTTGCTTGGCCAGCCTACGTTGGCCAAGTTTATGGCGGCAACCCACTACGCCTACATGGTGGTGAAGATGCCGGGGCTCGCTAGCCCCATAGCGATCTGGGTGGACCGGCCAGAGGCCTTGCGTTGCCACAAGCATGCACTAGACCTAGCTAGTGCCACCTATACCAGGCAGGCCGACACCGCCTGTCCGGGAGCCTCTTAGGGCCAGACCCGCACCTTGCCTGGCTCTTCCGGTGAGGTCAAGGTGGTCTCCCTAAGTGAGGCCGAGCCCAGGAAGATGATGCATCCCTCCCGGGTGCGCACCATGCCCTTCGTGGCACACCAGATGGCGACGTGCCTCGCCAATGAGCGGATCGCCCAACTGGGCCAAGGGTGTGGGCCTTGGACCACGAGAGAAATACACACCTTGGCTGCCATAGCCAGGCCATAAGAGTCCCATGTGGCCCCCAAAAGACTAGCCTGATGGGGGTAGGGTTGATCTCCCTTTTAAGGTGGTATTCTCTCCCCTCCACAAGCAAGGTGGTGCTATCATTCTCACCCTCTTGTTTCGGGACCTAGCTCTAATACCAACCGATGCATCCCTCCCGGGTGCGCACCGTGCCCTTCGCGGCCCAGCCGTATGGCGCACGTGCCTCGCCCGGCGAGCGGATCGCCTAACCGCCCAGGGTGTGGGCCTTGGACCATGAGAGAAATACACACCTTGGCTGCCATAGCAGTGCCATAAGAGTCCCATGTGGCCCCCAAAAGACTAGCCTGATGGGGGGAGGGTTGCTCTCCCTTTTAAGGTGGTATTCTCTCCCCTCCACAAGCAAGGTGGTACTATCAGAAGACTATCTCCATTGGCGCCAGCCTCAGCGCCAAATAGGAAGACGCGCTCATCACCTTCATCCGGTCTAACTCCGACGTGTTTGCCTGGCAACCGTCCGATATGACTGGGGTCCCCAGGGAGATGATCGAGCACCGATTGGCCACGCTCTCAGAAGTGCACCCGGTCTGATAAAAGGTCCGAAGGCAGGAACCTGAGTGGCAGGACACCATTCGGTAGGAGGTAGAGAAGCTGCTGCGCGCAGGGATCGTCAGGGAAGTCTCTCACCCCGAGTGGCTTGCCAACCTTGTGTTCGTCAAGAAATCCAACGAGAAGTGGCGGATGTGCGTCGACTTCACCGACCTCAACAAGGCCTGCCCTAAGGATCCTTACCCTCTGCCTCGCGTCGATCTCATCGTCAACTCGACGGCGGGGTGTGAGCTGATGTGCTTTTTGGATGCGTACTCTGGGTACCATCAGATTAGCATGGCGACGGAAGACGAAGAGAAGACCGCTTTTGTAACCCCCATGGACATCTACTGCTACGTCCAGATGGCCATCGGGTTAAAAAATGCTGGTTCTACTTATCAACGTGAAATGCATATCTCTTTTCGCCTACGCAGATAGGGCGGAACCTTGAAGTGTACGTTGATGGATGAGATATGGATTTTCTGGGCGATAGTAGCACCACGGAGAGGGTTACTCCCCCCAGTTATCCCATGTGGGAAGGGTGAGATATGGGTGGTACATCTCCTGGTCCACCCAGTTGAAGTAGCCGCACGATTCATCCTCGGCCAAGGGGTAGCAGTAGAATCTCCGGTTGGCTAGATCGTCATGGCGTGTATAAACCGCCGCTATGTGTCGTGGTTCACAAACATCGGATGGCCCCTAAGGATGTTCATCCTTTGACTTGAGGCATTTCATAAGTTTCTTTTTAAAGTCCTGTATGCGACGAACTGGTTTAGAATTATTACTTTGTGAGTGAAACATGAGCATGTCACATGAAACTCACCGATTGGTTGGTCCTTGCCCACCGGCCCCGAACTCCTGGCCGATCTAGAATGGGGACATATCCCGGCGACCTCTCCCACCAGGTGAAGTTCTCGGGCGAAGTAAGGTAGGCATCGTGGCAGTTGTAGACAAATTCGTAGTCATGTCGTTCCGGCCCATCAATCCATTGGAAGAAGCAACACTGGTCCTTGTGCTAAAAAACAAAGAAGGATGCATGAAAGGTAGTGTTACCCTGTATTGTATGGACACCAATAGGTTTACCTCATAGCGGCGGCACAAGAAGAGTGAACACGGGTGGCCGTATCTCCATGCGTAGATTGCATCATGTTCGCTAGAAGGTTGCAATCGCATTTCTCCCTGGGCAACTCCAGCAGAACTGGGGCATCAACGCTACTAGCATTTGGGTATTCGGGGCAAAAAGTTCCGCTTGTTGAAGATCCGATGGTAGAACGACATCTGTCGTGCCTGGAATTGGAATTTCCGAACACTCTGTGTGATACACTAGTCCAGGATCACACTGGTGCTCACAGATACAACAGAGATGAATACAATCACACATACACAACGAAAACATTAATATTAAAGTATTCAACTCATATACGATTGTTAAGACCTTATGGTCAGCCTTACAATTATAACGCCACGCAGGGCGAAGTTCAACATAAATAGATAACAGCAGCAGAATGGAGATTATTCGTGGCGCCTCAGTTTGCCACAGGTAACTGACTTGGCTCGCCCCTAGTTGTTCGCCTCATTATTCTGCTCTTCCTTGTTGGCTTGCAGATCTCCTTCTTCTGGTGTTGTGATTTTGGAGGGGTGAGTACATTGGTACTCTACAAGCTATGCACAGAATGCAACCTAATATACTACATGCCTGGCTTATTTCAATGAAATGGCTTAAGAGGTTTATTTTGCAGTAAAGCAGCATTTAGCAGGTAGCATAAGTAGATTCAAAAGCGGTAAAAACAAATAATGTAACAATAACCTTTCCATGAGTTAAGTAAACACTCTTCCTTTCCTAACCCACATTTCCATCGACGCTCATCATTTAAACCCAACCATATTTTAATAAAATCTAACCCTTGACTGTAATCCCCGAGCCATGTCCAATACAGTGGATGCGGCTATTCGAGTAGTTTGTACACTCTGCAGAGGTTATACACTTTACCCACAAGATACAGTCAAACACCACAAAGACGAGCGACTGTAACAAAGCCTTTCTAAAGGTTCATCTAAACCCAGTACTGCCCGCTAAGGATTCAACACTGAAGGGATACACTTCCACAACAGGGCCCCTCTTGCGCCTGTGAGTTTTACCACCCGCAACCCGGGACTCACTCCACCACGACAGTATAAAAGAATAGACTCCCCAATTTAATCAGTTTGGTTCGTCCCATTCCAGAACTTGTGGTTGTATGATTAGCCCAGTTAAAATTCTTGCAAAGTTAAGTCCTTAGATGACCAGGGCAAGACTACCCAAAAACTCATCATGTCAGCATATCATAAAAAACAAATCCAAATGCGACCGCCCACATGCCACATCTGGCCCACCACTGAACATCTTGCCACTTGGCCCAGTCTAAACCATTTTCCCACCCGGTTGGTTACCATGCACCATGTGCCAATAACTTATCAACAACACATGTCACATTCTTTCAAAACAGATTCCATAGTTCAATAGTCGATTATTCGGTTTACTTCCAAATTTGTGTTATTAGTTCGAATGGCATGGTTAAGCGTAACTACCACGTTCTAACTATCCCATTCTCGTGATTAGTATTAACCAAAGATGCATAATCCAACCTAGGTGACAAATGAGTTATTGGCATACAAGTAATACGAACAAGGTGACAATATCAAATGGTAATTATCTAATCCCAAATTTACTCAAAAGCATCATAATAGCATGCATAATTTAAAATAAACTAGTATTTAAAAACATGGGAACAAAATGGTCAAAGCATAACTTGCCTTTGAAAAATAGCTGGTCTTGATCTAGAGCTTGATCTTGGTCATGATCTTCACTTCCAACAGCGTCACACAATCTGGAGGAATGGAAGCAGCAGTGTAGAGGGTAGATTAATGGATGACTAAATACTAGTAACTGATGGGATAAAGGATGGTCAGGTTCTTGCGTGCAGGAAGGAGAAGCGGCTGGAGAGAAAAGGCGGGAAGAAAATGCATGGCGTCATGCGCATGGAGAAAAGGCTGGGAAATGGAAAGGATGGTAATAGGAAACATCATGGTCGTGAGTCATGCATGGAGGAAGCGGCTAGGAAAGGAAACATCATGCGCATGAGTAATTCTCCCCTTGCATGCAACGGGTTGGGAAAATGGAAACGTCTTGCGCATGAGTAATTCACGTCACTTTAATTCACGTCAAGCGTTTGGTATTTAAGTAATGCTGAGACAACACGCGTTTAGGATAAAATAGCAGAAAGGATCTAAAAATCTTGAAAAAATCCTATAAAATACTAGCAACTATTTGGAATTTAACAAAGTTAGTTTCGTAATTTTTCGATGTATAGATTTTTCGCAAATATTCTTTTAGTGAATCAGACACCTATATAGTTTTTTGTAAAATCAACTACTTAAGTTATATAACATGTTTTTGAAAATATTTGAAAGAATCACTCTCATCTTCCAATTATCTTTATTATAACGAAGTTTTAGATTTTTGTGCTTATGCACAAATGAATGATCTTTATTTAATGCAATTAGTTCAATAGGGCTCGAATTCAAATTAACCTCGAAGATTCCAAATGAATTCTGGAAAATTCCAAATAATCCCAAAAACACACTAGATATATTAAAAGCAAATTTTGGGATGTTACAACATCGTGCCCTAATTTGTGTAGATTAGGCTGATGTTTATTGCTAGTCTAGCGGTAGTGGATGTCTATCCCTCGGTTGGTTTTATAGTGGTGGTGAGGGGCTTCTCCACACAACTACAACACTTGTCGCTTTTGGAAAGCTTGACCGCTTGGCATCCTTTATGAAAGCGGCATGGCCTGTCACCCCTTTGGCAAAGCTGCATGGCCTGTCACTCTTTATGAAAGCTGCATGACATCGACCTGTTAACCTCTGTGAAAGCTACACGACTTGTCACCCTTTATCAAGCCTGGTCGTCCTGTCACTCTCTGTGAAATCTGCACGACTTGACATTCTCTATAAAAGTTGCATGACCTGTCACCCTCTGTGAAAAGATGCATGACTTGTCACCCATTATGAAAGCTGCACGACCTGTCACCCTCTATCAAAGCAGGTCGTTTTGTCACTCTGTATGAAAGCCACACAGTTGTCACTATCAATGAAAATTTGCCACGACCTGCCACCCGTTGTGAATGCTGCTCGATCTGTCACCCTGTATGAAAGTTGCACAACTGGTCACCCTCAATCAAAGCTGCACGACATGCCACCCTCATTCAAAGCTGTTTGACCTGTCGTCCTCTGTCAATGATGAATGGCCTGTCACCTTAAGATTTGTCATGAAGCATTCATACATGTGACATATACGGGGTGGAGTAAACAGGTTGGCATGTAACAAGAAATCATATTGAATATAGAACACGAAATACAGACGATATATAAGTAACAACATAAGATTACAACGTATAAATACAACGCTCAATCGGCGGCCTCCCCCTCCTATCCCTGATGACCTCCCTCCCCTTGTGCACGAGGTCTGGCCCGCCTCTGGGTCGACGCGGCAAATGCAAGTCAACGTCTGGGCCCTAAAGGGGTGCACTGGTTTGGGGTCCAAGTGGCACGGATGCTGCATGAGTATGGCATGAAGAACTCGGGTCCGTAGGGTGTGTAGGCGTGGGGGCATTCGGCTGCGACCCAAATAGGAGGTCTGGATGCGTTGAACCTACATAGTCCTTGTCGAAGTCGTCCGCCCGCGTGTACGTCATAGTGGGGCCCTCCAAGCGATGTCTGAAAGTACTACAACAAGTTGGAATAAAGCATGTGTTTCAAAGTAAAGTTTCATGCAATGTTAGTTTACGACTACCGTTCAACACACCTGGAATCTGAACCATGACAGGAGGAGCCATCCATGGCATTCCGGTAGGGTATCCGAACAGATAGCCTTCCATACACAAGTATTTGTTACCACGAAATGCAATGCATATTTAAGTGAGCAAGCAAGTAAGTTACCTGGCCCGAAATATGAGGGCTAATGCCATGATGAGCTCCCTGGCTACTCTTGTGGCGGCGCCGGAGGGTACGGCAAGGTGGGAGGTCTGAATGGCCGGACAGTGGGGTCGTTCGAAGGTGGTGTCGGTGGCGATGGTCGTGTACTAATCCAGACCCCCTGGCCATCGTGAGGGCCCAGATGCGAGGTCACAGCCCTAATGTCGAACCTATGCCAGCACGAAGCGGCTTGCACAATCATCGTCGTATTCACGATCATTCGATTGATGAACGCCATGAACTCCTCCTAGGAGATCTCGAAACCACTGCACAAACGGCCTCTCATGGACCTCAAGTCCTACCCAATCTCTAACCCCATATCACCCTGGAAGTGTTCATATGCCGTAAAATATATGTATGCTTGCATTTCATTAAAAATTTAAGTACACTGTCTAGTGGATGTACCACGAAGTGCATCGCCGATGCAACGTGACTAGCATATGTGTCATCAGTACTAGCCAATAGGATATCCTCCTGGTCAGCAGCGGGTAAAAGGCATACTCTTGTAAGTGGGGAGTACCATTGCAGGTACTCCTAGTATCCCTCTATATCATACGCGTCCCCGTCTACAACCACATCCTATAGTGCATGACTCCACTGCTCCACCCAAGGGGCCATCTTTAAGGCCCAGTTAGTTTGGTGGCCCTGCACACCTATCCTCGAATACCTACGGAAGTTATCAACCCGTTAGCATGGGTAGTTAGTTGCATTTAAAATGTTAGAATAAAAAAAGTTACGTACATGTGTGCCTCTACTGACAGCACGCCACGTGGAATAGGGACCTCCTGTCTGAGTTTGAATTGCCTCATTACCCAGTGGACCGAGTAATCCTCAACATAGAATCGAACACTAGCTTCCGCCGTGTGATACTATACGGAAGATCTGACGCGCAAAGGATGGACAAACTGTCCGGTGCGCGCTCCATGACCTCCGGTAAGCTGTAAGGCTCCCACCAGAGTCGCTGTGCCCGCAAAAGGTCGAACGCCTCCATGAAGTGTGCGTACCCACTCCGTACCTGCAGACTAGCCTACTGTGGCTACAGAAGGTACCGACAAAAAGTTAGTACAAAAAAGGTAGGAATGCGATACTGCATAGTACAAAAAAGATTCATGTACCCGTCTACGGTACCAAGGGAGCCCATCGTAGGGTGGTCCACCTGCGTGTCGCCATAGAACTCCGGACCGTACACTCAGTCCCCAACCCATGGTCGTCCGATCTGGAAGTGTTTGAATGACCAGAGCACGAGCAGGAGTGGGCACCCGGAGAGGATCGAACTGACCCACGTCCTAAGGCACGCGTCGCATAGACCCCAGTAGGTGGTACAAAGCACTACAGACCCCAAGTCATCTTGAGGAACCTTGCCGGTGGCAGCAACAGCAATGGCCCGCATGATCAGAACCAACCTAGCATCGACGTTGTCTCCATGGGTGGTGGCGAACATCACCCACCCGAACAACCACAGAAAGTAAACCTCGAGGTGTCAGCTAACCTGGTACTCCACGATGTCCCCGGCCATCCTGGTAACCTAAAAGAAGAAAAGTTTGTTGGTTACACTGGTAAATTAATTCGTACCAATTGTGAACCACGACAACACGTACCTCGAACTAGCGAAGCCACATTGATAAGACCATTCTCATTATGGACAGAACCAACACCGCAGACATATGGCCATCACCAAGTGTTGCTGCAGTTATATCAACTACGTCCTCTTATTCCATTACTTCTGTGACAAGTTGGCGACACTTCACGATATCCTCTACTTCGAATACATCTACTACGATGGCTCCATGTGCATGGCTTCATCGGCCCCCACATTGGCCATCCTTCTCCATCTATTCATATACATCAACTTTGATGGCTCCATCTGCATGGCTTCATCGGCCCCCACCTTGGCCATCCTTCTCCATCTTCGCCGGTTCAAGAACCATTGACTCGAGCTCGAGCCCGACAACTCAATTATCAGTAAAGTCATTCTTAAGCATATCTAATTACACTTTTGAGAATAATCCACTACCCGATGTGTGTGATGTGCTTATACTTAGGAACTATGGTTTGTATCAACAAGGATGCATATCTACATCAACCAAAGTTAGAGATCAAGTGTGCCACGTTTTAGAAGCCAACTTGGCCTCCGGATAACAACATGAAGTAAAATGGGCATAACTTTTGCATACGGAGTCCAATTTATGTGTTCTTGTACTTGTTGGAAAGATTTCTTCGTCCTCTTTCCAACTGATCCGACCTCATCTCCAAATTCCTTATGAGTCTTCGGGGATATGCAAAACAAGTTGGGTCAACTTTCCAGTCCTAGTCAAACTTGGGCCTTAGGCCTTGTAGGAGTCCTACTCGGCCACTCCTCTTGTTGTGGCCGACCCTAGCACGAATTTCCCTCCCTATTTCTTCTATATATAGCTAAGGAGTCCCCCAAAATTACTTGGGTTTTGTTTATTTGATAGTCTAGCCATTGCTACTATTTTGAGTCTTTTCAGATGTATCAACAACCGCCTAAGAAGCTCCTTGTATTGGAACCCCAACTTATCAATCCTTCATCTATATTTGCAATTTTAGATTGCTTTTGCTTTGTTCTTGCTTGTACTTCGATTGCTTGCAGGAATTGATCTTCGTGATCAGGTTGATCGTGCCCACGGTAAGATCAATAACCCTATGGAGTTGGTTTAGCGATTGTTAAGGTGCATCGTGGTCGTATGGTGTAGTCGGATCGTCAAAGTCGTCTCCATCCAAATCGATCGTGTGTTTCTCGTCAAAAGATCAGGACACCCAAAGTGCTATCACACATGAGAGTAAGACTGTGCTTCTATCATGGGTGTAGCGGGCCGTACTGCACCTGGCCTCCATGTCTAGGGGAAGAACTGCTTTGAACTTAGCAAAAAAGATCGTCACGCCAGTTGTCATCCACCTCCTCTAGCACAACCACCTGGCCAGCGATCGGGAGATTGGTAAGCATCGAAACATCCTGCAGAGTCGGCGCCATCTCCCCGCAGGGCAAGTGAAAGGTATGCATCTCCGGCCGCCAGTGGTCCACGAGGGCAGTAAGGAGGGATCGGTCAAAGGGAAAGTGTTGGGATCTCTCCACAAAGACGACCTCACCATCCGGACCATCAACGATGCCCTTCTGTGTGGCCTCCACCATCCACGCAAGGGGAAGTAATCCCGCCACCTCCAACCTGCAACAATAAATTACAAGTTAGGGCACAACGTGTTACGACCTACTAAGTACGACAAAATTTAGTACGCTCAGATACCTGGGTAACCAGCGTATGTCAAGGCCCTAGGCACGTGCTGGAGTCCGTGTGGACAAGACACCAGGATCCACGTCCACTCCGGCAGTAGTGTGTAACCGTCCACGGTGGCATGCGTCCAAGTGGCGATCTAGAAGGTCAGATGACTAATCGCAACTGGCCGCCATAGCCACCATACCTGCACACAACAAACAATTTAATAATTTTAATTGGTGAGATAAAAGAGAGACCTTATGTTAAATGAAAAAACAAGCAATACCAAACATACGATGGAAACAGAACATACGAAAAAACAAGCAATACGGTACGAGCAGTAACGAAAAAACAAGCAATACCAAACATACGATGGAAACAGAACATACGAAAAAACAAGCAATACGGTATGAGCATAAACGGAAAAACAAGCAATACCAAACATATGATGGAAACAGAACATACTTGCGAACGAAATTCTTCTCATATTACAAGTAATCGCTCTTCAAAGCATAACATACAGAAGGAACACAATTGTTGACACTAGTCACTGCCATAAGAACATTACATACACGTGTAAGGGAACTATATGATTATTACATTCCATACAAAGGGAAGGAACTCCCGAACATGGCAACACACCTTACAAGCATGTACGTCAAGAGCCTCCACCTAAAATGTTGTTCCCATGATATTTGTTCTTCCTATGGTTGTAGTCTCCACATAGGGGACACTTCCGGACAGGGCCCTCCACCTCGGACTCGTCCATGTCATTGCGGATGCGACGCGTTTGGCGATGACCTTTCCCACCCTTGACTCTGTTAATGTTAGGAACCCATCTGTGTGTGGCATGATCAATTTTAGTGAAATTTCCGGTGAAACGAAACCCATGTAGTTCACTGAACCATGTTTGAACAACCATCTCCGTCATGTAGTACAGAGAAATGAATTGTACGCTGCTCATCTGAATCTGCACGTAGGCCGCCAAGACATGCGAACATTGTTTATGTAGAACGTACGATTTTCAGTAAGTGTAGGTGCACATGTCGTCCATACCACACCCCAAGCTCACTTCATGGGTGATTCTTCCACTTGCCATTCCCAATCCCTCCATATTCTTCAGTGTTACCTCAAATCGTAACTCCGTGGTACCCATAACAACGACCGATTGTAGGAGGGCTTTCTCAACCTTCTTCGCCATCCAAATGGTAACGACGTTGCAGTAGGGACTCTGAATGGTACTTGCATGCAACACTTCCGCGGTGTGCCATTCCCGGAAATACCTCATTGTACCATAAAGTATACCTTCGACGATAGCAACAAGGGGCATGCCACGAAGAACCCTTATTACCCAGTTGTATACCTCGGCCAGGTTGGTTGTCATCACCCTGTACCTTGCCCCATTTGTGTCGTGCAACAATGCCCACTTCTCAATTGGTTTAGACTCGATCCAGTGCGAGAAACACTTGATGTTTCTCGAAAGCCTCCCTCTGATGTTTGGTGGGTCAATGTCCAGTAAGGGCTGCAAATGTTGCGTTGCCTCCGAACTACTGCCCCTGGCTTGTCTCTCTCTATCACATATCTGCTTGCTAGTGAGCTCGTCAAGCTTCTCCCATATGGTATCAAGCTTTCTCTGCTGATTTTGCTTGCACAACCTCTTGTTCATAAGCTTCTTGCTTTTGAAATATTTGAATAGGTTAGCCCCCATGTGTCGCATGCACCACCAGTTCTGCAAATATGGCCACGAAAAGGGCTCTTCCACATCATCCTGCATCTTCTTTATCGCTTTCATCAGCCCAACATGGCGGTCATGTATTATGCACAAATTCAGCTTATTCTTCACAACACCAATCTTCAGTTTCCAGAAGAACCACAACCAACTTTCGTAATTTTCACCCCCCCACACAAAGCGAAGGCTATCAGAAGTATTTGGTTGTTTCCGTTCACACCGATGTCTGTCAGGATTTGGCCCTTGTACTTGCCGACGGGGAAAGTCCCGTCCAAGCATATGACCAGGCGGCAATGCCTGAAAGCCTCCACATATGGCCCAAGTGTGATGAAAGCACACTCCATAACAAGGAAGCCGGAGGGGTTCTAAGATTCTCTATCATGTACATCAGTATATGTCCCGGGGTTTCTTTCCTTCAGATGGCGAGGAAGTCGAGGAAGGTTGTTGTAGGATCGAAGTATACGAATATAGCAATCAGAGGGGGGGTGAATGATTGTGCAGAAGCTAAAACCAAATTCTTGACCTATTAAAAGTTCACCCCAAAACAGAACCAAATAATTGCTTCGTTTTCGACAAAAACAGAAAGATAGAGGTTTAGTAAAACACGAATTCCCGGAGATCCAACCGTAGGATCGATCTGAAATTTGGACACAATAAACTAGATTCCAGTACGAACCGAACCCAAAAAGAATCAGCTCGATCGGACTTACGGATCAAAAGTTATAAGCTTACAAGCTTGCTGTTTCGTAACTTGACGAGAATCAATCTAATCAAAACTTCAAGATTAAACAAGATCTTCAAAAGATTAATCAACTAGACTTTGAGAAACTCTAAATCAATACCCTAGAACGGTTTTTGATGGATCAAATCAAGATGAAACTCAACGATCAAAAACCAATCTAGAATTAGAACAAGCATGCAAACAAGAACCAAAACAGAAAACATCAGAGCGACGTGGTTCTTGTAGCATAAAAATCTTGAAAGAATTGATCTTTATTTCTTGTCTAAAATACTCTCATCAAAAGAGTACAAACCCTAAAACCAAGCTCAAGGCTTGATGCGCTCAGCTCTACTTGGTGCCTTTCAACAGGAGACCCCCACCTATTTAAAGCACCAACCCACAAGGAGTTCTGAATACGATTCCTATTCCCTAGAAGGAATCCGTATCCAACACAACTCTACTTGGCCCAACCTGGCCGAGTACAACTCTTGCACGCGTATGGCAACCCTACCATACTCACGTGACTAACACTTTGCACGCCGTATGGCCACCGCCATACTCACGTGACTAACACTTTGCACGCGAATGACCTCCTCGCCATTCTCACGTGACTAACCATTCTTCATGTGCACCATTCCCTTAGCCCGAACGTCCCGCATGACATCCTTGACCACCAAGACCTCGGTTCCTCCTGAACCTAGTCCCGAACCTCGGTTCCTCCATGAACCTAGTTCCGGTCCGTCATCGACCACATTCGTCTTCGAGCAATACCGCACATGAACAAACCACAAACAAATCCGAGCACAAGTCCACGACTTGACTCAAGGTCAATCCATGCAACTACTCACATGAGCATTGCATAAAGTCCACTTCAAAACACGCATCATGAAATCATCACAAATTTCATAATTTCAAATTCAAACCATTTCAATCTCAAAGTCACTCAAAACCCTAATTGAGCAAATCCCATTTACGATGGACAACAAAACCGATCCGGCGCAAATGCCAAGTGAAACCCTAGAAAGCTTCACAACGGACCAACAAAGTCCCAGTTGTACAAGGGAAACTCTCGGTTCCAAAGAAAACATTCGGCCAAAACATGTTTCTGACGGACAACCAAAATCGGTCCGTCGTACATGCAAAAGTCTCGGTTCAAAACGCTTTCAAATTCATGTTCACGACGGACAAAAATCTTGTCCGTATAAGCGTGCCACGCCGGTTTCAAAAACAACATGGTCCGAACGAAACCCTAAAGCAAAAATGCATTCACGACTAACCAAAGAAGTTTGTCCGCCGTACATGCAAAACTTACTGGTTTCTTGGAAGATTGAGTTTGACTCATGAGCTCAAAAACACGTTCACGACAGACCCAAAAACTTTGTCCGTCGTACATAGGAAACTTACTGTTTCTTGAGATCTTGGTCCGGCGCAAAAGCGAAACTTACTGCTTCTTGTCAAATTGTCAAGCACATGCACCAGCACATTTGCAAATTCAATTCTAAGCCAATTTTTCAAAGACATGATTTCACAATCTCCCCTTGATGAAAACATTGGCAACACCACTTAGAATTGAACATTTGGCATTCACTTTACAAAAGATTTTGAAATCCAAAGGATCAAAGACCAAAGTAAGAAAACACAGAAATCCCCCTTTGACCAAAATGCAAAACAAAATCTCCCCCTGAGAATGAAAATGTGTGTGAATGTGCAATGCGCCCAAAAATTTCAAAAATTCTCCAAACTTCTCCCAAAATTCTCAAATTTAACAACTCTCCTTTTTTTTCTTTAAACTTTTCAATGATTTCCAAATTTCTCCCCCTTTGACAATGGATTCATCAAGAGTAAAAGAGAGAACAGGTTCAAAATTTTTCCTGAAACAATGATTTCACAAAGAGAAACAAGGAAGTGCCAAGATAGGAAAAGATGAGCTCATTCGATCATATAACCTTATATATCACATAATATGCAAAATACATGATCTTGATGTGATTTTAGCAAGTTAGGGAATGACATGCATCTCAACCTCAATTCAGTCAACTATAGCCAAGTACTAAGCAAAACCTTTAGTAGAAAAACAAAGGCTCAAAGTTGAAGCAAATAACAAATCGTAGGCGAGCAAGTAGTTTCAACTCCAAACTAGTGGACCAATTTAATCTTTAAACATTAAACTGCATGTGGCATGCTTGAAGCTTACTTCTTTTATTCCTTGGAGTGTGTTGGTTGAAGCATACATCTTATCTTTGAGGGAATGGCATGCTTGAAGCATACATCTTATTTTTTTAGGGAAAGCATTCCCGAAGCTCATAACTTGAGGCTTTTGCTTTTAACAACCCTTTTTTATTGATTCCCTTTTTCTTTTCTTTTTCTTTGATTGTAAACATGCAAAAATGATTAAAAGGTCTTATGAAAGAGTAAAGTTGAAAACACACTTGCTTCATAGCCCAAATTTGTCAAGAAGATTCAATATCAAGCCTAGAAGAGTGAGATATCACAGAGTATTTAGCTATAGGCAATCATCAGTGGAATTCCGCAATGTCATTTTTAGTTCAAGTGAGACAATTAGATTATCATATATTAGCTCAATTACATAACATATAAAGAAATATGATAAAGTGAGCTCATTAAGTGAAAGAACTTGGCAAGGAAACTCCCCCTCAAAACAAACCCATTGGATGAACAATCCCAAGTTCTCCCCGAATAAAAGCAAAACGAGAAAAAGACAAAGGTTTTGTGAAAATGTCTGCCAATTGATGTTTAGTATCCACATGATGAAGCACAATGTTGCCTTTTTCAACATGATCTCTAAGAAAGTGAAATCTGATGTCAATATGTTTTGTTCTTGAATGTTGCACAGGGTTCTTAGCAATGCAAATTGCACTAGTGTTATCACACGTAAGAGGAACACTATCCAAAATAACCCCATAATCTTTAAGTGTAGCTACTATCCAAAGAATTTGAGAACAACAACTAGCGCAGCCACAAATTCAGATTCCAGCTTGATTGTGCAATGTAAGATTGCTTTCTAGATGACCATGCAATGAGAGAATTTCCCAAGAAGTGACATGAACCAGAAGAGCTTTTCCTATCAATTATACATCCTCCAAAATCAGCATCGAAAAAGATCTCAAACTAATGCATGAGGAAGCAGAAAGCCAAATGCCAAAATCTTGAGTTCCATGAAGATACGAAAATCCTTTTGACAACTTGTCGATGTGAAGCACGTGGGGAAGCTTGAAAACGAGCACACAAGCACACAAAGAAATTGTATATCCGGCCATGATGCAGTGAGGTACAAAAGTGAACCTATCATGCTTAAATATTACTTATGATCAACCAGATCACCAACTTCATCATGGTCAAGAGCGCAAGTGCTCTCCATGGGTGTCATGATCGGCTTGTCGCTTTCCATCCCAAAGCGATGTAGCAAGTCTTTCGTGTATTTGCTTTGATGTACAAAAGTACCATCCTTCGTTTGCTTGATTTGAAATCCCAAAAAGTATGTCAACTCACCCATCATACTCATCTCAAACTCCTTCCTCATTGTTTCAAAACTCGCACACTAAAACATAAGATGAACCACCAAATATAATATCATCAACATAAATCTTAAAGAATTGTTGATCATTTCGTTTCTTGAGTATAAAGAGATTTTTGTCAACCTTTCCCATTAATAAAACCCTTTTCTTGTTAAAAGGTTTTTAGACTATCATACAATGCTCTAGGGGCTTGTTTCAAACCATACAAAGCTTTTGTTAGTTTGAACACATGATTTGGAAACTTTGGATTTTCAAAACCAGGTGGTTGCTTGACATAAACCTCCTCATTTATGTAGCCATTCAGAAAAGCACTTTTCACATCCATTTGATACAATTTGAAACCTTTGGATGCAGCAAAAGCTAAAAGGATTCTAATGGCTTCAATTCTAGCAACAGAGCAAAGGTTTCATCAAAATCTAAGCCTTCAATTTGAGTGTAACCTTGAGCAACCAATCTAGCCTTGTTTCTAACAACAACACCATCCTCACTTTGTTTATTTTTGAAAACCCATCTAGTTCCAATAACATTAAAATCTGGAGGTGGTGAGACAAGTTTCGGACTTTATTTCGTTCAAAATTCTCTAATTCTTCATGCATGGCATTGATCCAAGATTCGCCGATAATGCATGAGATATATCTTTGGGTTCAAAAGAAGCAACTAAAGCGAGAATGAGTATGAGTGTCGAATGAATAAACCTGGATCGAGTGACTCTCTCATTTAGGTCTCCAATCATTTGTTCAGATGGATGCATTTTCTGAATGTGCAAGGGAGCATTGGCTTTTGAGACTTCTCCTTCTCCTTCTTCATTTTTAGCATGTACAGATGATGTTGTAGCTTGAGGATGGTTAGTCAGTAGGTGATGTAGTAGTAGGTGCCAAAGGTGCTACAGACTTGTTGTGCATTAGAAAGAGTCAAGACCTCATCTTCAACATCATCATTATCTTCAAAGATTTTCTCCCCTGAACATATGCGCCAGACTGCATTGCTTGGACTAGTGCCTGGACTAGCCTCATCAAAAGTAACTTCACAAGTTTCCACAATTTTGTTAGTCTCCAAAACAAGCACACGATAGCCACGAGTATGAGCAGGATATCCAAGAAAAATGCCATCAGTTGATTTAGCTTCAAATTTATCAAGATTTCCAGATTTCAAGACAAAACATTTGCATCCAAAAACTCGAAAGTGAGAAACGGAAGGTCTATGTCCAAACCGAAGCTCATATGGAGTCTTACCCAATTTTGATCTCAGAAACACACGGTTTGAAACATAACAAGTAGTTGAAATCGCTTCAAATTTCAAAAATTTCGAGGAGAGTGATGCTCATCTAGCATAGTTCTAGCCATTTTAACTAACGTTCTATTTTTCCTTTCAACTACACCATTTTGTTGAGGCACTCTAGGAGATGAAAATTGATGATCAATTCCTTTTTCAGCACAAAAGAGATCAAAGGAAGCATTTTTGAATTCAGTTCCATTATCACTTCTAATAGCTTTGAGAGCTCCTGGATGGTCAACAAAAAGCCTAAGAACAAGACTTCTAAAATGACTAAAAGCCTCATCCTTAGATGCCATAAAATACACCCAAGAGTATCTAGAAAAATCATCAACAATCACAAGCACATACCGCTTGCCTCCAAAGGATTGAACTCGAGATGGTCCAATCAGACAAGATGTAGAAGCCGTCTGGAGCGTTTGTCATCACCATGGTAAGAGGTGGATGTGAACCTGCAATCATCTTACCATGTCTACAAGAAGAACATACTAGATTGCTATCACCCTTAAGCTTAGGCAAGCCACGTATAAGATCTAAACCACTTACACGAGTAAGATGATTAAAACCAACATGACCAAGTCTACGATGCCAAAAGAATAAATCTTTAGAAACATTGGCAATTAGACACCTATACTTAAAAGAAGGTGATGCATCAAAATCAGCTTTAAAGACTCTTCCAAAACGAGAAATTTTGAACACAAGATCACTTAAAGCATCTAGCACTTTGCATTCATTTTTCTTAAAGCTTATCTCAAGATCTTCATCAAGCATTTGAGAGACAGAAAGCAAGTTATATTTCAAATTTTCAACAAGAGCTACATCTTTGAACATAAACTTGTCACTTACCTTTATTGTACCTTTTGCCACAATGAAGAGGAAGAAGCATCTCCAAAAGTAACACTTTCAAAGACGAGATGCACGAGTGAGGAGGAGAACCAATTCTTATCACCTGACATGTGGCGTGAGCATCCTAATCCACTAGCCATATGTTCTCCTTCCTCGCGAGAAGCCTACATAGCAAAACATGTCGAGGTCTCAAAGATCGGGTTAGGAATGAGATTTTTGGGAATCCAAAGATCGAGACACACGACGCACAACAAGAGGGTACAACACGATAATTTTTATGCACAAAATCAGATTTGCCTTTTCCCATGTTTCTAGGAACAGAAGGTGTTTTCATCACTCTAGGCGCATAAAAATGTGCTTTGCTGAAATTTGACCTAGCCTTAGTTCTTTCCTTCTTTTCTTTGTTTGGCTAGTCTAAAGCAAAAATCTACTAAGTGTCCATCTCTACCACAATGAGTGCAAGTGTACTTGACATGATGTTTAGCTTTAACAAGAAAAGCACATTTTGCATTCATCATAGTAGAAGATAAAAACCAGATTGAAAAGCAATTTTCTTAGGCTCATTAGATAACTCAATTTTGCAAGGAGCACGAACAACGATCTGAGGTTTAGTTTCATATGTGGCATAAGGATCAAAACCTAAACCTCTCTTGTTTGTGCTAACCTTAGATTGATCCAAAATCATGTTCAACTTCTTCTTGCCATTAGTGAAACGTTCCAAAGAATTTTGCAAGTAATCAACTTTCTTAGCAAGAGTTAAACAATTATTGCAGGAACATCTACTTTTCCTTTTGCTTGCGACAAGTTGAGCATGAGAGAATTTCATGTGAAAGCAAATTATCGCTTAATTGAGAAACCCTAGCATTTGCATCTTTCAATTTTAATTCAAGAGTTGAGCATTTAGAACAAGAAGTTGAACTATGCAAATCATCGATTGGAACAGCTAGCATGTACAACATGTTTCTCATTTTTCTCATTTAGATGCAACAAAAGAGCATGTTCTTTCCTAAGCAAGGTGAGCTCATTGTAAATTAAGTCACATGATTTGCAAGTATCATCACTAGGAATCAAAGTCTTAAGTCTAACAATTTCAGCATTCAATGATTCAATAATGAAATCATGTTTCTTAATTTTCTTATCACGTTTGTCAAGCAATTTTCCAAGACGAGCAACAAAGAATAGCTAATTCATCATAAGAGGGATCTACCTCATTGAAGTCATTTGTCGTGGTCGCCCCTCGGTGAAGCTATCCTTCTTTGCTTGCCATGAGACATAATCCTATCAAATCATGCTTGCTTGGAGTTGCATCATCTTCGCTGCTCTCCGAGTCCACATCACTCAAATTGACTTGTTCAAGAGCGGAAAGAACTCGGTGAACCACCTTGCGGTTGATGAAGCTCTTCTTCTTCCTATCATTTGACGAGAACCTTTTCTTCTCATTCCTTCATCGTTGTCCTTCTCCTCCTTTGATGTTTTTCCCGCAAGCTTAGGACAAGTTGTGCGAATATGGTTGAGGTCACCACACTCATAGCATCTTGGAGGACCACGTCTCTTTCTCATTCTCACATTCTGCAAAGCTTTGTTAAAGCGAGAAGAGAGTAGTGCCAGATCTTCTTCAGAAACTCTTCAAGTTGCTCATCTGTTAAAGAAGACATGGAAGACAAGGCAAAGCTAGAAGAAGAATTTGCATTTGACATGTTAGGATTAGAGATCAAAGCAATTGATTTAATGTTACCCTTCCTGGCAAGAACATCCAACTCATGAGTTTTCAACTTAGAGTAAAGAACATCTAATGTGAGTGTGCTCATGGTAGTAGATTCTTGTATAGATGTTACTTTCATCTCCCACACCGACATGTCCAAAGCACTAAGCAATTGTCGAGCATTTTCAGCATCGGTGTAGCTAACTCCAACAAAGACGTAGATTGCTAAGAATTTTATTGAAACGCAAAGAAGTCATCTACATTCACTAGGTTTCATCTCAAAACGCATGTATTCTTTTTTGTAAATATCTTGGCGAACCTCTTTGACAGTGTTAGAACCCTCATGGTAATCACAAAGAGATTTCCATACCTCATATGCGGATCGAAGATGAACCACACGATCAAAGTCGCTGCGTCCCAAGCCTTGGATGATCAAGTTGCGCGCCTTGCTATTTGCTTCAACATGTGTGCGATTGGTGTCGTTGACGTTGTCGTTTGCAGGGACTTCATATGGCTTGTAGACCTTCTCCCAAATTGTGAAGCCCTGTGCTTGGATGAACGCCTCCATCTTGGCCTTCCAAAACTGAAAATCAACACCATCGAACACACATGGTTTTGTCGAATAACGATCCATTGATCTAATCACCGGTTAAGATAGATTAGAGAAACCTTGCTCTGATACCACTTGTAGGATCGAAGTATACGAATATAGAAATCAGAGGGGGGTGAATGATTGTGCGGAAGCTAAAACCAAATTCTTGACCTATTAAAAGTTCACCCCAAAACAGAACCAAATAATTGCTTCGTTTTCGACAAAAACAGAAAGATAGAGGTTTAGTAAAACACGAATTCCCGGAGATCCAACCGTAGGATCGATCTGAAATTTGGACACAATAAACTAGATTCCAGTACGAACCGAACCCAAAAAGAATCAGCTCGATCGGACTTACGGATCAAAAGTTATAAGCTTCGCAAGCTTGCTGTTTCAGAACTTGATGAGAATCAATCTAATCAAAACTTCAAGATTAAACAAGATCTTCAAAAGATTAATCAACTAGACTTTGAGAAACTCTAAATCAATACCCTAGAACGGTTTTTGATGGATCAAATCAAGATGAAACTCAACGATCAAAAACCAATCTAGAATTAGAACAAGCATGCAAACAAGAACCAAAACAGAAAACACTGTAGCGACGTGGTTACTGTAGCACGCAAAAATCTTGAAAGAATTGATCTTTATTTCTTGTCTAAAATACTCTCATCAAAAGAGTACAAACCCTAAAACCAAGCTCAAGGCTTGATGCGCTCAGCTCTACTTGGTGCCTTTCAACAGGAGACCCCCACCTATTTAAAGCACCAACCCACAAGGAGTTCTGAATACGATTCCTATTCCCTAGAAGGAATCCAGTGATCCAACACAACTCTACTTGGCCCAACCTGGCCGAGTACAACTCTTGCACGCGTATGGCAACCCTACCATACTCACGTGACTAACACTTTGCACGCGTATGGCCACACCGCCATACTCACGTGACTAACACTTTGCACGCCGAATGACCTCCTGCCATTCTCACGTGACTAACCATTCTTCATGTGCACCATTCCCTTAGCCCGAACGTCCCGCATGACATCCTTGACCACCAAGACCTCAGTTCCTCCTGAACCTAGTCCCGAACCTCAGTTCCTCCATGAACCTAGTTCCGGTCCCGTCATCGACCACATTCGTCTTCGAGCAATACCTGCACATGAACAAACCACAAAACAAATCCGAGCACAAGTCCACGACTTGACTCAAGGTCAATCCATGCAACTACTCACATGAGCATTGCATAAAGTCCACTTCAAAACACGCATCATGAAATCATCACAAATTTCATAATTTCAAATTCAAACCATTTCAATCTCAAAGTCACTCAAAACCCTAATTGAGCAAATCCCATTTACGATGGACAACAAAACCAGTCCGGCGCAAATGCCAAGTGAAACCCTAGAAAACAGTTCACAACGGACCAACAAAGTCTGTCTGTTGTACAAGGGAAACTCTCGGTTCCAAAAGAAAACATTCCGGCCAAAACATGTTTACGACGGACAACCAAAATCGGTCCGTCGTACATGCAAAAGTCTCGGTTCAAAAACGCTTTCAAATTCATGTTCACGACGGACAAAAAATCTTGTCCGGCGCAAACGTGCCACGCTCGGTTTCAAAAACAACATGGTCCGAACGAAACCCTAAAGCAAAAATGCATTCACGACTGACCAAAGAAGTTTGTCCGCCGTACATGCAAAACTTACTGGTTTCTTGGAAGATTGAGTTCGACTCATGAGCTCAAAAACACGTTCACGACAGACCCAAAAACTTTGTCCGTCGTACATAGGAGACTTCTTGTTTCTTGAGATCTTGGTCCGCGCAAAGCGAAACTTATCGCTTCTTGTCAAATTGTCAAGCACATGCACCGAGACATTTGCAAATTCAATTCTAAGCCAATTTTTCAAAGCACATGATTTCACAATCTCCCCTTGATGAAAACATTGGCAACACCACTTAGAATTGAACATTTGGCATTCACTTTACAAAAGATTTTGAAATCCAAAGGATCAAAGACCAAAGTAAGAAAACAGAAATCCCCTTTGACCAAAATGCAAAACAAAATCTCCCCCTGAGAATGAAAATGTGTGTGAATGTGCAATGCGCCCAAAAATTTCAAAAATTCTCCAAACTTCTCCCAAAATTCTCAAATTTAACAACTCTCCCTTTTTCTTTAAACTTTTCAATGATTTCCAAATTTCTCCCCCTTTGACAATGGATTCATCAAGAGTAAAAGAGAGAACAGGTTCAAAATTTTTCCTGAAACAATGATTTCACAAAGAGAAACAAGGAAGTGCCAAGATAGGAAAAGATGAGCTCATTCGATCATATAACCTTATATATCACATAATATGCAAAATACATGATCTTGATGTGATTTTAGCAAGTTAGGGAATGACATGCATCTCAACCTCAATTCAGTCAACTATAGCCAAGTACTAAGCAAAACCTTTAGTAGAAAAACAAAGGCTCAAAGTTGAAGCAAATAACAAATCAGGGCGAGCAAGTAGTTTCAACTCCAAACTAGTGGACCAATTTAATCTTTAAACAGTAAACTGCATGTGGCATGCTTGAAGCATACTTCTTTTATTCCTTGAAGTGGCATGCTTGAAGCATACATCTTATCTTTGAGGGAATGGCATGCTTGAAGCATACATCTTATTTTTTTAGGGAAAGCATTCCTGAAGCTCATAACTTGAGGCTTTTGCTTTTAACAACCCTTTTTTATTGATTCCCTTTTTCTTTTCTTTTTCTTTGATTGTAAACATGCAAAAATGATTAAAAGGTCTTATGAAAGAGTAAAGTTGAAAACACACTTGCTTCATAGCCCAAATTTGTCAAGAAGATTCAATATCAAGCCTAGAAGAGTGAGATATCACAGAGTATTTAGCTATAGGCAATCAGTCCAGGGAATTCCGCAATGTCATTTTTAGTTCAAGTGAGACAATTAGATTATCATATATTAGCTCAATTACATAACATATAAAGAAATATGATAAAGTGAGCTCATTAAGTGAAAGAACTTGGCAAGGAAACTCCCCCTCAAAACAAACCCATTGGATGAACAATCCCAAGTTCTCCCCGAATAAAAGCAAAACGAGAAGAAGACAAAGGTTTTGTGAAAATGTCTGCCAATTGATGTTCAGTATCCACATGATGAAGCACAATGTTGCCTTTTTCAACATGATCTCTAAGAAAGTGAAATCTGATGTCAATATGTTTTGTTCTTGAATGTTGCACACGGTTCTTAGCAATGCAAATTGCACTAGTGTTATCACACAGAAGAGGAACACTATCCAAAATAACCCCATAATCTTTAAGTGTAGCTACTATCCAAAGAATTTGAGAACAACAACTAGCAAGACCACAAATTCAGATTCAAGCTTGATTGTGCAATGTAAGATTGCTTTCTAGATGACCATGCAATGAGAGAATTTCCCAAGAAGTGACATGAACCGGAAGAGCTTTTCCTATCAATTATACATCCTCCAAAATCAGCATCAGAAAAAGATCTCAAACTAATGCATGAGGAAGCGAAAGCCAAATGCCAAAATCTTGAGTTCCATGAAGATACACGAAAATCCTTTTGTGACAAATTGTCGATGTGAAGCACGTGGGGAAGCTTGAAAACGAGCACACAAGCACACAAAGAAATTGTATATCCGGCCTTGATGCGTTGAGGTACAAAAGTGAACCTATCATGCTTCTATATTCCTTTTGATCAACCGGCTCACCATCTTCATCAGGGTCAAGTGCGCAAGTGCTCTCCATGGGTGTCATGATCGGCTTGCTGTTTTCCATCCCAAAGCGATGTAGCAAGTCTTTCGTGTATTTGCTTTGATGTACAAAAGTACCATCCTTCGTTTGCTTGATTTGAAATCCCAAAAAGTATGTCAACTCACCCATCATACTCATCTCAAACTCCTTCCTCATTGTTTCTGAAAACTCAGACACTAAAACATAAGATGAACCACCAAAGATAATATCATCAACATAAATCTGAACGAATAGTTGATCATTGCCATGCTTGAGTAAAAAGAGAGTTTTGTCAACCTTTCCCATTAAAAAACCCTTTTCAAGTAAAAAGGTTTTTAGCCTATCATACCATGCTCTAGGGGCTTGTTTCAAACCATACAAAGCTTTTGTTAGTTTGAACACATGATTTGGAAACTTTGGATTTTCAAAACCAGGTGGTTGCTTGACATAAACCTCCTCATTTATGTAGCCATTCAGAAAAGCACTTTTCACATCCATTTGATACAATTTGAAACCTTTGGATGCATCAAAAGCTAAAAGGATTCTAATGGCTTCAATTCTAGCAACAGGAGCAAAGGTTTCATCAAAATCTAAGCCTTCAATTTGAGTGTAACCTTGAGCAACCAATCTAGCCTTGTTTCTAACAACAACACCATCCTCACTTTGTTTATTTTTGAAAACCCATCTAGTTCCAATAACATTAAAATCTGGAGGTGGTGAGACAAGTTTCCAGACTTTATTTCGTTCAAAATTCTCTAATTCTTCATGCATGGCATTGATCCAAGATTCGTCAGATAATGCATGAGATATATCTTTGGGTTCAAAAGAAGCAACTAAAGCAGAATGAGTATGTGTGTCATAATGAATAAAACTGTATCGAGTGACTCTCTCATTTAGGTCTCCAATCATTTGTTCAGATGGATGCATTTTACGAATGTGCAAGGGAGCATTGGCTTTTGAGACTTCTCCTTCTCCTTCTTCATTTTTAGCATGTACAGGATGATGTTGTAGCTTGAGGATGGTTAGTCAGTAGGTGATGTAGTAGTAGGTGCCAAAGGTGCTACAACTTGTTGTGCATTAGAAAGAGTCAAGACCTCATCTTCAACATCATCATTATCTTCAAAGATTTTCTCCCCGAACATATGCTTTGTGCATTGCTTGGACTAGTGCCTGGACTAGCCTCATCAAAAGTAACTTCACAAGTTTCCACAATTTTGTTAGTCTCCAAAACAAGCACACGATAGCCACGAGTATGAGCAGGATATCCAAGAAAAATGCCATCAGTTGATTTAGCTTCAAATTTATCAAGATTTCCAGATTTCAAGACAAAACATTTGCATCCAAAAACTCGAAAGTGAGAAACGGAAGGTCTATGTCCAAACCGAAGCTCATATGGAGTCTTACCCAATTTTGATCTCAGAAACACACGGTTTGAAACATAACAAGTAGTTGAAATCGCTTCAGCCCAAAAATTTCGAGGAGAGTGATGCTCATCTAGCATAGTTCTAGCCATTTTAACTAACGTTCTATTTTTCCTTTCAACTACACCATTTTGTTGAGGCACTCTAGGAGATGAAAATTGATGATCAATTCCTTTTTCAGCACAAAAGAGATCAAAGGAAGCATTTTTGAATTCAGTTCCATTATCACTTCTAATAGCTTTGAGAGCTCCTGGATGGTCAACAAAAAGCCTAAGAACAAGACTTCTAAAATGACTAAAAGCCTCATCCTTAGATGCCATAAAATACACCCAAGAGTATCTAGAAAAATCATCAACAATCACAAGCACATACCGTTTGCCTCCAAAGGATTGAACTCGAGATGGTCCAATCAAATCAAGATGTCGAAGCTGTCCTGGAGCGCTTGTCATCACCATGGTAAGAGGTGGATGTGAACCTGCAATCATCTTACCATGTCTACAAGAAGAACATACTAGATTGCTATCACCCTTAAGCTTAGGCAAGCCACGTATAAGATCTAAACCACTTACACGAGTAAGATGATTAAAACCAACATGACCAAGTCTACGATGCCAAAAGAATAAATCTTTAGAAACATTGGCAATTAGACACCTATGCTTAAAAGAAGGTGATGCATCAAAATCAGCTTTAAAGACTCTTCCAAAACGAAATTTTGAACACAAGATCACCTGAAGCATCTAGCACTTTGCATTCATTTTTCTTAAAGCTTATCTCAAGATCTTCATCAAGCATTTGAGAGGCAGAAAGCAAGTTATATTTCAAATTTTCAACAAGAGCTACATCTTTGAACATAAACTTGTCACTTACCTTTATTGTACCTTTTGCCACAACAGAAGAGGAAGAAGCATCTCCAAAAGTAACACTTTCAAAGACGAGATGCACGAGTGAGGAGGAGAACCAATTCTTATCACCGGACATGTGGCGTGAGCATCCGAATCCACTAGCCATATGTTCTCCTTCCTCGCGAGAAGCCTACATAGCAAAACATGTCGAGGTCTCGATCTGGGTTAGGAATGAGATTTTTGGGAATCCGATCTTGAGACACACGACGCTACAACATAGGTACAACACGATAATTTTTATGCACAAAATCAGATTTGCCTTTTCCCATGTTTCTAGGAACAGAAGGTTTTTTCATCACTCTAGGCGCATAAATATGTGCTTTGCTGAAATTTGACCTAGCCTTATTTCTTTCCTTCTTTTTCTTTGTTTGGCTAGTCTAAAGCAAAAATCTACTAAGTGTCCATCTCTACCACAATGAGTGCAAGTGTACTTGACATGATGTTTAGCTTTAACAAGAAAAGCACATTTTGCATTCATCATAGTAGAAGATAAAAACCAGCAGATTGAAAAGCAATTTTCTTAGGCTCATTAGATAACTCAATTTTGCAAGGAGCACGAACAACGGTCTGAGGTTTAGTTTCATATGTGGCATAAGGATCAAAACCTAAACCTCTCTTGTTTGTGCTAACCTTAGATTGATCCAAAATCATGTTCAACTTCTTCTTGCCATTAGTGAAACGTTCCAAAGAATTTTGCAAGTAATCAACTTTCTTAGCAAGAGTTAAACAATTATTGCAGGAACATCTACTTTTCCTTTTTGCTTGCGACAAGTTGAGCATGAGAGAATTTCATGTGAAAGCAAATTATCGATTAATTGAGAAACCCTAGCATTTGCATCTTTCAATTTTAATTCAAGAGTTGAGCATTTAGAACAAGAAGTTGAACTATGCAAATCATCGATTGGAACAGCTAGCATGTACAACATGTTTCTCATTTTTCTCATTTAGATGCAACAAAAGAGCATGTTCTTTCCTAAGCAAGGTGAGCTCATTGTAAATTAAGTCACATGATTTGCAAGTATCATCACTAGGAATCAAAGTCTTAAGTCTAACAATTTCAGCATTCAATGATTCAATAATGAAATCATGTTTCTTAATTTTCTTATCACGTTTGTCAAGCAATTTTCCAAGACGAGCAACAAAGCAATAGCTAATTCATCATAAGAGGGATCTACCTCATTGAAGTCATTTGTCGTGGTAGTCGTCCTCGGTGAAGCTATCCTTGCTGCTTGCCATGAGACATAATCCTATCAAATCATGCTTGCTTGGAGTTGCATCATCTTCGCTGCTCTCCGAGTCCACATCACTCAAATTGACTTGTTCAAGAGCGGAAAGAACTCGGTGAACCACCTTGCGGTTGATGAAGCTCTTCTTCTTCCTATCATTTGACGAGAACCTTTTCTTCTCATTCCTTCTGTCGTTGTCCTTCTCCTCCTTTGATGTTTTTCCTGCAAGCTTAGGACAATTTGTGCGAATATGGTTGAGGTCACCACACTCATAGCATCTTGGAGGACCACCTCTCTTTCTCATTCTCACATTCTCGCAAAGCTTTGTTAAAGCGAGAAGAGAGTAGTGCGAGATCTTCTTCAGAAACTCTTCAAGTTGCTCATCTGTTAAAGAAGACATGGAAGACAAGGCAAAGCTAGAAGAAGAATTTGCATTTGACATGTTAGGATTAGAGATCAAAGCAATTGATTTAATGTTACCCTTCCTGGCAAGAACATCCAACTCATGAGTTTTCAACTTAGAGTAAAGAACATCTAATGTGAGTGTGCTCATGGTAGTAGATTCTTGTATAGATGTTACTTTCATCTCCCACCGACATGTCCAAAGCACTAAGCAATTGTCGAGCATTTTCAAGCATCGCAGTAGCTAACTCCAACAAAGACGTAGATTGCTAAGAATTTTATTGAAACGTGCAAAGAAGTCATCTACTGATTCACTAGGTTTCATCTCAAAACGCATGTATTCTTTTTTGTAAATATCTTGGCGAACCTCTTTGTGATGTTAGAACCCTCATGGTAATCACAAAGAGATTTCCATACCTCATATGCGGATCGAAGATGAACCACACGATCAAAGTCGCCGCGTCCCAAGCCTTGGATGATCAAGTTGCGCGCCTTGCTATTTGCTTCAACATGTGTGCGATTGGTGTCGTTGACGTTGTCGTTTGCGTGACTTCATATGGCTTGTAGACCTTCTCCCAAATTGTGAAGCCTCGTGCTTGGATGAACGCCTCCATCTTGGCCTTCCAAAACTGAAAATCAACACCATCGAACACACATGGTTTTGTCGAATAACGATCCATTGATCTAATCACCTGTTAAGATAGATTAGAGAAACCTTGCTCTGATACCACTTGTAGGATCGAAGTATACGAATATAGAAATCGAGGGGGTGAATGATTGTGCGGAAGCTAAAACCAAATTCTTGACCTATTAAAAGATCACCCCAAAACAGAACAAAATAATTGCTTCGTGTTCGACAAAAACAGAAAGATAGAGTTTTAGTAAAACACGAATTCCTGAGATCCAACCGTAGGATCGATCTGAAATTTGGACACAATAAACTAGATTCCAGATTTAACCGAACCCAAAAAGAATCAGCTCGATCGGACTTACGGATCAAAAGTTATAAGCTTCGCAAGCTTGCTGTTTCAGAACTTGATGAGAATCAATCTAATCAAAACTTCAAGATTAAACAAGATCTTCAAAAGATTAATCAACTAGACTTTGAGAAACTCTAAATCAATACCCTAGAACGGTTTTTGATGGATCAAATCAAGATGAAACTCAACGATCAAAAACCAATCTAGAATTAGAACAAGCATGCAAACAAGAACCAAAACAGAAAACATCGTAGCGACGTGGTTATCTTGTAGCACGCAAAATCTTGAAAGAATTGATCTTTATTTCTTGTCTAAAATACTCTCATCAAAAGAGTACAAACCCTAAAACCAAGCTCAAGGCTTGATGCGCTCAGCTCTACTTGGTGCCTTTCAACAGAGACCCCACCTATTTAAAGCACCAACCCACAAGGAGTTACGAATACGATTCCTATTCCCTAGAAGGAATCAGATCCAACACAACTCTACTTGGCCCAACCTGCCGAGTACAACTCTTGCACGCAGCGTATGGCAACCCTACCATACTCACGTGACTAACACTTTGCACGCGTATGGCCACCTGCCATACTCACGTGACTAACACTTTGCACGCGAATGACCTCCTGCCATTCTCACGTGACTAACCATTCTTCATGTGCACCATTCCCTTAGCCCGAACGTCCCGCATGACATCCTTGACCACCAAGACCTCGGTTCCTCCCGAAGCTAGTCCCGTACCTCTGTTCCTCCATGAACCTAGTTCCGGTCCCGTCATCGACCACATTCGTCTTCGAGCAATACCTGCACATGAACAAACCACAAAACAAATCCGAGCACAAGTCCACGACTTGACTCAAGGTCAATCCATGCAACTACTCACATGAGCATTGCATAAAGTCCACTTCAAAACACGCATCATGAAATCATCACAAATTTCATAATTTCAAATTCAAACCATTTCAATCTCAAAGTCACTCAAAACCCTAATTGAGCAAATCCCATTTACGATGGACAACAAAACCGATCCGGCGCAAATGCCAAGTGAAACCCTAGAAAAACAGCTTCACAACGGACCAACAAAGTCCATGCATTGTACAAGGGAAACTCTCGGTTCCAAAAGAAAACATTCCGGCCAAAACATGTTTACGACGGACAACCAAAATCGGTCCGTCGTACATGCAAAAGTCTCGGTTCAAAAACGCTTTCAAATTCATGTTCACGACGGACAAAAAATCTTGTCCGGCGCAAACGTGCCACGCTCGGTTTCAAAAACAACATGGTCCGAACGAAACCCTAAAGCAAAAATGCATTCACGACTGACCAAAGAAGTTTGTCCGCCGTACATGCAAAACTTACTGGTTTCTTGGAAGATTGAGTTCGACTCATGAGCTCAAAAACACGTTCACGACAGACCCAAAAACTTTGTCCGTCGTACATGGGAGACTTACTGTTTCTTGAGATCTTGGTCCGGCGCAAAAGCGAAACTTACTGCTTCTTGTCAAATTGTCAAGCACATGCACCAGCACATTTGCAAATTCAATTCTAAGCCAATTTTTCAGCACATGATTTCACAGTTGTCATAAGATACCTCAAAGTTCCCAAAGCACTTCTCCAATGCTTTCTGCTTCGCCCTCCACGCTTTGCCATAGTTGTGCCTCCATGTCAATCTTCTCGACAATCTCTCCATATATCACGTTCGCGATGAAAGAGGATGTGAGGTTACGATGTCTCGATGATACATTGCTCAAAACACAACTGTGTTGCACCACCTTCGAGACAACCCAGTTCAACTCATACTTGGGCTTGTGGGCATGAACACGCTAACCACATTCGGCATTTTTACACTTCACCGTGTAACAATCTTTATTGGATTGCACAACTCTCACCGGCCGCTGCAAGCTCATCGCCCAGACCCTTATAGCATCCTGCAAAGCGAACTTCTCCACATACATTGCATGCACGTGAACCTCAGTTGGTCGGTACTCACATGTCGAGTCATGGGCATCGTCGACTACTAGGTCTTCCGCTTCACCCCTATTCGAAGCAACGGGCACCTCTACAGACGTATTTCCATCATCGTCCAAGGAAGATTCATCATATTCCTACATCGCCATTGCCTCTTCTTCCTCCGCCGCTCGCTCATCGTCTTGCTCTAGCACATCAACTAACCCTTCCAACTCCCCTTCATTTGCTTGTCCCATCGGTGCAGCACATGACCGCATATTCTTATGAACTTCCGCCACACTTTCTGCCTGCACCGCGATAGGGGTTTCATCACTTGGTAAGTCTGTTTTGATCGTCGCCTGCACAAAGAGGACAAAACCCCAACCACGTCGTCTTGATGAATTGACGTAGTTCCTCCAAGATTGATATTGCTCCAACAGTCTAAGCACCCATACTGAGTCCTGTGTAACTCTTGGCCACAAGCATTTAATGTTCACGACATACACCACAGGATTTAATGAAAGACTGTGACAAAGCCACCCGCACAGATCTTCAAAACTCATGTCATCCTAATTCTGATGGTACAAAACACACTAGTGAATACTACTCAAATCAACCCCATATGGTCCCTCCTGAACTTCTCCTTCACCGTAAAACACTATGAATGTATCCATAGCACAGAAATACCTACTGGATATTAAATAAATTTTATAACATGCGCAAGTAATATTTGACATACAAAATAATGGCCACTGTAATAGAGTTATTTACGTTTGAGAAATTATGCCTATATGTAATTTTTCCTAACCGTACTTGCCACCTTGTTTATTCCTTACAACCAAAAACTAACTATTTTGTTGGGAAAAATAAGATCTAACATACCAACATTATTTGCGTACATACATAAATGATCCATACCTACATTCATACAATCTACGTGCAAGAAAATAATTTAAACTATGTCCTACCACTTTTTCACCACACTACATAAATTTTACTAGCATCTTTGTTCCGTTTCAACAGCCAACATCATTTCATATATGCTCTAGCATTAATTCCTATTACACAATACAAATTACACTGAAACTACATGTTTAAATCTACCAACAATATTTGCATAATAAAGTTAAAATAGCATATTACGACCCTAACAATTTTTCGGTGTGCGATGTAATTTTTCCTGTACTTTTGTACTTTTCCTACATATAACACCTTTTTTCAGTGTCAACCCAATTTTTTAGCCCCCTGAATAATTACTTGCTACTATGTTTATTTTGTCCAACCAACAACACTTTTTTTTGTTTTCGATAAATTAATATTGGTACATAATATATTTCTGGGGCCAATAATATATTGTGTACCAACATTATTTGCGCATGTAAAAAATTATCCATGCCTACTTTCATAAATTATGCGTAAAACAAAATTAATTAGGTACTACATTTTTTTGGGGTAACCTCATAATTTTCTGAAACTACCTATATTTTTCCTAACTACATATCAATTATACCGACGAAAAAATAATTATATAAATTACTAACCGACGAACGAACAACAAACGACAAACAGATGGACAAGCATAATAAAACTTGTTCTATTTTTTTGCTCCCTCTTCCTTTTCTTCCTCTCCTCCCTCTTTTTCTCCTTCTCTTCTTCCTCTCCCTTTCCTTCTTTTCCTTCAGACAGCCACCACGCCGCGCTCTCTCGCTCTCTTATTCTCTCTGCCCGCGCACCAGCCAGTCGCTGCATGCCACGTGGCGCGACTGGTTGATCTGTTGCTGCCACATGGCACAACTGAGATCAGTCGCACCACCGTGGAGCGATTGGCCTCTCTGCCGCTGCCACGTGGCACGACAGATGATTATTTTTGAAGAAAAAAAATTAATTGGTATATTTTTGTAATACACGTAAAAAAAGTATTTAAAAAAAAATTCTACAGATTATGGATACTCATCATAGGTTGTTCTCGCTTAAAGATTGATGCAATAGTACTAATGAGTTCGAGGACACAAGGTAGTACAATTATCAAAATGGGTGTCGATAGGTCTTTATGACGTAAGAGCCCACTGATATTTTGACAATTATACCATCATTTGTCCTCAAATTCATTAGTAACTAGATGTGCAGTGGATTCATGCGATGTTGGGTGCAGAAAAAATTATCAAGATAGACAGATATTTTAACAGAGATTTTTTTTTTGAGAATACCTAAAAAACAAAATATTAATGTAAAAAAGTTTGTTAAGCTAAGAATCGATTTTTAAAAAATATTATTTAAACAAATTAAAATTAAAATACATTAGTTTGAACTGTAGCTTATACTGTAGTTTCTATCATAAATAGGGACGTGTGGCACCGGACGCCTGGACTATCGAAAAAAAGCTAATTGGTGGAGCTCATTGGTTCAGTTCAAAATTGCTCCAATTACACTTGTTTATTGGTTAAACATTGAATGAGTCAATTTCGAATGAAATTAGATTTTGCTATGGCTCTGGCTCAACTCGTCTCGTTAGCTTGATTCTAAAAATACTTTGAAACTATAAATAAAATAATATTTAAGTCAAACTATGTCAATTTTAAAAAAGCTCAAAAAAATAAGGGCTTGGCTTGATTTTCACCCCTACTTCTCTATCGATATATATATATATATATATATATATATATATATATATATATATATATAGTACAATTACCTGGGACACCATGGTGCCTGGGCACCATAGTCTAAAACGGGTATTTTCCATATGTATTTGTATGCGGAAAAATTTGAAATTTTTAGGATGCTGAGTTCAACCAGTTTACTAACTAGTTCAAACAAGTTTGAACTGAAATTCAAACTAAAGTTTCCTTTTTTGATGGTAGTTTGAATGTAGGTATGTGTTGATCATACATATAAATCAGCAAAGTATGTAATCTAAATTCGTTCAAATCTTCAAATTCGAGTATATTTTTTCAAAGGTATGTGGTTCATTTGAATTTTTATAGATAGGTATATACCCTAAAACTGAAAGTTTTGAAAAATATATCCGAATTTGACTTGAATTAACGCATTTAAAATCATGGTGCCCAGGCACCATGGTGTCCCATTCCGTCATCCTATATATATAATTTTCGCATGTAAATACATAGAAAAAAATACCTATTTTAGATCATGGCGCCTCAGGTAATTGTACTATATAGGAAGGCGCAATGGGATACAATGGTGCCTGGACACCATAATTTCAAATGCGCAAATTCATTCCAAATTCGGGTATACTTTTCAAAAATTTCAGTTTTAGGTATATACCCGTCTATTACAATTCAAATGAAACATATGCCTTTGAAAAAATATATTCGATTCGAAGATTTGAACGAATTTAGATCACATACTTTGCTGATTTCTCTACTAATATAAAAGGGGACTTGCACGTCGTCCTCAGCTGAGAAAACTCCCCTCCCCACCTCCACTTCAAAAAACCGGCCTTACAAAAAAACCGAACCTGCTGAATCATAACAAAAAAATCTCTAGTTGGCTGGGCCGTTCCTAGGCTAGGGCGGTAGGGACGATGGCCCAAGGCCCCCGAGAACTAGCCCCCCCCCGGCCCAAGGCCCAGTACTAGGATGACTACTCGCTATAGCCTATAGGGCAAATCCATGATCCCTCGCTCCTGGCTGGCTTGTCTCCTCGGTTCCCCACTCCAGTCGGCTATAGGGCAAAGCAAATGAATCGCTCGTGGCTCACTGGCTCGTCTCCTCGGTTCTCCCCGCCGCTGCCATTCCCCAAAATCCCAATCCCACTCCCCAGCTCTCCCCGCCACGCCATCATCGCTTCCCTTCCTAGGCGGCTCGGCAACGTCAAGGCGCAAGGCTCACCACCAATTTATGGAGTTCAAGTCGCCGATTCGTCACCCTTCCAATGACCGACGAGCGCCTTCACCGCAACCGAAAGACTTCGGCTCTTCGCCCTCGGCCCAACGCCTCCATGGCTCCACCATTAGTCCGCCCGGCCACCGGCGCCCGGGCCGGCCTCGCGAGCCTCGCGGCACGGCCACCCCTTAGCGTCTTGGTGAGCATCTCCGCCCCGGCAGTCGATGGCTACTCCGACGTCAAGCCGCTCCGTTTGCCGACATCGCCGCAGAGCACGGACTTCGCCCAGGTACGATCGTCTGAATCGTCTTGTTGAGCCCAACATTGAAAGGATTAAAAACTGTTTGATGCAATCTTGGATTATGCTGAAAGTTTAGTCTTTCGTTGTCGTAGCTTTGGAAATAACATGTGTCTGTTGGCTATCACAGAAATCAGGATTTGTTGGTCCGTTTGATTGATTAATTTTTGAAATTGTATTGGTCTCAATTCTCTGTAGAGCTGTAGGATTTGTCAAGTAGAACTACACCTATATGTACATATATTTGCTCGCATGAATTTTATACACCAATTCTCTAGAAACGAACAAATAGGACTTCTTCAGATGCATTTTTTGAGGAGATATCAGAAAGAAAAAAACAGTGAAAATATAAAACCCAAAAGGAGCTGATAAATTCGTAAAGCACCCGAAGTGTCAAAAGATCTGCCGACTGACCAACAACTTTGTCATATTCTAGACCTTCAACAGCCAGTCTGGCCATTGACACTATAGCTAACCTGATAAAATCCATAGATGTCAATAGCTTGTCGGCAGTGTAATGAGCAAGTGTAGATTGTAGTCTCATGTTGAATGCAGTAAGTAAAGTCGAATGCAACATTAAAAGGAGTACACAAAAAATATTTAAACAAGAGTTACCTGTCTAGTTCCTTTTGATCAGCTGCCCACCGTATATTAGCTTTTGTAGTTGCTCATCTACCAAATTAACATGCTCCTTTCCAATGTCCAAAGAATATCCCAGATAGGTAGGCCAATCAAGTAGGCGACTAATTTCCAGGAAAGCTTTACAGTTAGAAAATGACTAGTTGAACATATACTCTTGTTGCAGGAAAGAGAACATATGTACCCAAAAAATGACTAGTTGTACATATACTCTTGTTGCTGAAGTGATCTTTTCATCAAGTCTCAAGCGTGATCTTCTATACAAGTCATATTTCTTTCTTTCATAGACCATAGCTCCTGTTGTCTTTAAATTATTGAACATATTATATATATATATATATATATATATATATATATATATAGATATATATATATATATATATATATATATATATATGAAGCATTTTCAGTACTCACAGAGTACATTACTCACCTTCCAAAGATACCACTTAAACGAATGTGTTATACTCCTTTATCACTTTCAGTATACTTTAATAATAATTCTAAGATACTACAATACAACATTGTTGAAAAAATTCATCAGAGCCCTTTATTTTTGTGCTATATACCCTTTTCATATGTAAAAAGAGTATATAAACAAAGTTTGCTACAAAGGGTGTACTTTGATGAAATTTTTTGCGGAATTCACTTTGGAGTATCTTATAATCAGTATTAGAGTATACTCAAAATAATAAAGAGGTATAACAATATTATTTAAGCGGTATACTGAGAGTGGGAGTACGTACTCCCAAGGGTACGAGACCATTTTCCTATATATATATATAAGCTGTGTTCTAAGTTTTTAAAACTATAAGGCCCCCACTTTAGGCTTTTTGCCCTAGGCCCTCAAAATGTTTGGAACGGCCTGCTGGTTGGACGAAGTCCTGGGAATTATGCCGAGCCTTAGTGGGCCAGTACGAGCACGACCCGATTTTAATGGCCTAAACATGGCCCAGCACGAAAAAAATAGGCCGGGCTGGCACGGCCCGATGGCGTACCAGGCCGGGTCTAAAAACCTGGCACGATGGGCCACAAGGCACGACTCGAATTGAAGTCCGAAACTATAATTTGTATTTTTGAGGATCTTTCATTGCAATTTATATATTGTACATAAAAGTTGTACCATCTCTCTCACGCCTTCTCATAAAGGCTTCGCTGTCATCAAGTACACATCAACGTCTCGCAGCCGCAGCCTCATAAAGGCTTCCGCTTCTCGTCCCCCTCTCCAACACCTTCTTCCTCCTCGATCCTCGCATCGCATCGAACCCTAGAATCCAATCCCACCTTTCTCTCCACTCTCGCAGGCTATCACTATCTTTAGAACCCAAGAATCCCAAATCTTGCGCCGCATCAAGGAACCGTGAGAATCTCCGAGAATCCAAGAAGTCCAAGAAAGGATCTGCCATGGACACCGACCGCTGCTGCCGACTACCGCGCCGCCGCACCTGCACCACTCGCTGCCGGAGCCCTCGCCCGTATCCAGCTTCTCCCCGCCGCCCTCGCCCTGCCCTTCCCCGGCTTCCTCCTACCAGGAGCGCCTCATTTTCGGTCCCCACCACGCGCCGCCGCCTCCACCTCCTCCTCCTCCGCCGACGCCGCACTCCTGCCACCGCGTCTCCGCCGATGACACGTTACGTGACCTCGACCTCCCGTCCTGCTCCTCCTCCACGACGCCTTCCCTTGCCTCCAACGAGGAGAACCCGCCCTCCCTCTTCGACCTCCTCGGCGGCCGTACCAACCTCCACCGCTCCCGCACCGCGCCCGCCATGGCGCCGCTCAACGCCGCGGCCAACCACCGCAACCCGCCGCAGCCCCCGCGGCGGTCGACCATCGTGCTGTACGCGTTCCTGTTCTTGCTCGCCTACCTCGCCCTGGGCGTCACCTTCTACGCCGCCGCTTCGGCCAATTTCACCTCCTCTGCCAGGCCAACGCACCCCGTTGCCGACGCGCTCTACTTCTGCATAGTCACGCTCTGCACAATCGGCTACGGGGACATCACCTCGGCCACCCCAGCCGCCAAGCTCTTCTCCATCTCCTTCGTCCTCGTCGGCTTCGGGTTCGTTGACATCCTCCTCTCCGGTATGGTCTCCTACGTGCTCGACCTCCAGGAGCACCTCCTCATCACCGCGCTCAAGGACACCCGCTCCGCACGCAAGCACCGGCACAACTACATCTTTGACATCAAGAAGGGTCGGATGCGCGCACGCATGAAGGTGTCGCGCTCGCCGTGGTGGCCATCTGCGTGGGCATTGGGGCCGCCGTGCTCAGGAGGGTGGAGAGCTTGGGGTGGCTCGATGCTGTGTACCTCGCGGTGATGTCGGTGACCACTGTCGAGTATGGGGACCGGGCGTGGCTTCAGTTGGGTGATAGATCTGGATACATTCAATATATTTTGATTATGATTTCTTATTACAGGGTTGTCCTAGGAGAGCATGAAGGACGTTTATGCTCCGCCACTGCAGCCAACATCCCTAAATGAGGGATCTGATCAGGATGGTTTGGGCAGTTTGAGTTATCAAGAGGTAAGATTTTGAATCATGGTGGTTAGTGTAGTAATAACATCTATGACTTTTCCTTATTGGTATTGCCTCTAATTGTCTAATAGCGAACTCACAGTTGTTCTTTATTACTACCTTGCTGCTTACTTTGCACCCTTATCATCGATCCTATGGCTATTATTTGTTTTCTTACCTTCTCAAACTGAGAGTTGTTCTTCCTTTGCAGGCAACTAGATAACATAAAGAACTAGAAACAACAACCTCTGAGGTGAGCCCCTTTAGATAAAAACCATCAAGCTATCGGTTATGTACAATAAGTGGTGTATCTGCATCAAAATGCTTGAGAGAAAAATGTATTCATGGCCTTCAAGACCACCTCGTGAGGCCTAATATTGTTCCATGGCTTGTGAAACAAAAGTGCCGTTTAGTGTAAATGCCTTAGGAATTTTCTGTGAAATTGTCCAAAAAATTTTGGCCTTGTTTGGTGTTTATTTGAGCCAACTTGCTTTTTCTGTGTACTGTGTACAACATGGTAGCATTTTGTGTAGGACAATTCCTAACCTCCAAGGACTAAATGATGCATCGGTAAAAGTCAACCAAAATGTGTTCTTTGCAGCATAGCAGTAGTTGATAAAAAAAAGATACACTGAATAATTAAATGGATTTAACATGTCCATCTTTTTCTACTTATTGTGTATTGTTCTTTCTAACACCACGTCGCCTCCAGGTGCGGCGCCCTCCATGGCAGGTGTGGCTTTCCCTCTTAATTTTCAAGCTCATTTTTTCAGGCTAATGGTGTTTGTGTGTTGGTGTAATAGTTGGCGCCAGTGCTTATTTAGCCATGTGTCATGGACTTTGCTGTACCTTTGAAATTAAAGGTAAGTAGTTCTTAGTGCTACATCTTATGCTTTGGTAACTTTGTCATTTAGGTAATTAGCATCCCTGACCTGTTTGTTACATATGGCATTTCTTCCTGTTCAGCTGAAGTTCAATATACTTGTAGAACTATTGCACAACCCTCCCTTCCCATTCCATTATTTCATTCAGTAGATGCCAAAAAGTTCCTTTCCGGACACATATTTTCTGCTAAGCAGCATGATGTAGGTCAATCCCATGCATCTCCTGTTGCCGCAGTTCAGCAAATCACCCTAAATCAAGCGTGTGCTTTAGCATTGCTTACTCAGATATTCTGTACCAAACTATATAGAAGCTAACACAATATGTATTTAATTTTGACAACAGTGTTTGGAGTCTTCAGTTTATATAATTCACAATCTTAGACTAGACGATCAAAACAAAGGCATGATAGTAGACTTGAATGAAACATAGTATTTACCAATTGACCTTCACATTGATGGCTTTCATTACAAATTCTCTGCGGTGTCGATCTCCTGACTTAGATTCTGGGCACTTGTGTTGTGCTTTAGATAAGGGTTGTGCTTTAAATATGGGTTCCCTCTTAATTTCCGAGCTCATTTTTTCAGGTTAATGGTGTTTGTGTGTTGGTGTAATAGTTGGCGGCAGTGCTTATTTAGCCATGCGTCATGGACTTTGCTGTACCTTTGAAATTAAAGGTGAGTAGTTCTTAGTGCAACATCTTATGCTTTGGTAACTGTCATTTAGGTAATTGATGGATGCAACATCCATCACAGGTGTTTTAAATTGTTAGCTGCCTCTCAAAACTTTTGATGTAGTTGGACTGCTGTCCTTTTTTCTGTTTTAGTATGTTGGTATGCCAAGTATGGGTGCACAGGTGTTGGTGATGTTAGTGCTCAAATGGTCTTTGGTTGGCTTTATTCAGTCCCTTGATGTGTATACTTGTATTCTCCACTCAGCCCTCATGTTTCTCCATTCAGTTCAAACAACAAATATACCACTGTACAGCATCCATTCCTGTAAATATTGTTGAATCATGGAATGGTTACTAAGTAAAAAAAAGAGTCTTGCATGATGATCGATCATGTGATATTTTCTTGCTGAATATAAAGACATTATCCTTGCTTTCATACCTGCATAAATGAAGAAATAAATTAGTAAATTCATTGGTTTTGATGTTTTTAGTACAATTGTACCCCTTAGGTTCTGTTGGTGAGTTAGGGCGTATATGTGGAATAAATTTATGTAACTATAAGTCTATAACTACAACCTGATGTGCTTGTTCTATCATGCTTCACTAATAATGTGATGCCTGCAGATTTATGTGTATCACCATCTTCTAATTGATTGATTCATTTAATGTGTTGAATGGAGATATTGTAATTTGTGCAAATTGTTTAGTTTTGCATGGTGTGTTTGTTCTATCGTATTACCCTAATATGATGCTTATAGATATATGTGTCACCCACTATTTTGGTGAACAAAAAAAATTTGTTTACGATTTGATTTATCTTCTAGATTGCAAAGATATGTTTCGCTTAATATGTTTGTGACAGAAAATTCTTATTTCATGTACGATTTAGGATCCTACCATATATTAATGTATCAGTAACACCCTCTTTTGAGATTCCGTTGCAACGCACGGGCACCCTACTAGTAACTAATAAAAGGAGTTTACCCTGTTCGTCCAACATAACATTCACGACACACCGCCCTGCACCCCCGTTTCCCCTCTTTCTCGCGAGACGGTTACGCGCACTCGTCCTTAGAAAACCAACCAGTGCCGATCGTCCGAGACGGTTAAACCCCAGACTTGGACCTCGTCCTCCCCCTCGCACACATCGCCGCCGCTCGAGGGTCTCCGCTGTCCTCCTTGCCTGCATCGCCACCGCCCCCTTTCACTCACATTGCCGTCGCCTGAGGACCTGTACCTTTTGTCGTCTGCATCGCCACCACCTCCCTTTCCCTGCAATGGTGCCTCAACCTGCTCCCGTGGCTGCACCGCCACCTCCTCTTCCCTGAGTCGTCGCCCCCCTCCTCCGTCACCCACCATGTATCCTCGCCCACAACAAAGTTCAGCGACCAGGGAAGGCTGATCTAACGGTGCCATGGATGGGGATGGGTGGATTCCCCCTCCTCCATGCCTCCTTGGCCCCAGATCAAGGTGGATCTGTGGTGGGCATGTGGGCCATCTCAGAAAATGTGGTGGTAGGCAGCTTCAACTCTATCAAGCGATGGGATGGTGGGAGATGGTGATGAGTAATGGAACCAGACCTGGTCGTGTTGGACCTCGGCGAGTGCAGTGAGGAGACGGCATCCAGATCTGGTAGACGTGCCTGCCGGTGGCGGTGGTTTGCCTCTTGTGCGCCACGGTGGTGGCCGCCAGGTCGCTGGTGGCGAGGATGCATCGGCGTCTAAGGCGGCTTAACAAGCCAGCGGTGAAGAGCATAGAGGTGCATCGAGCTGGTTGCTTTTGTGTTGTCCCTGAGGATATTTGCTTTGTTTGTTTGAAAAGAACCTTTTTATGGGGTGTTCGTCCTGGTCAAAGTTGCATTTGTTATCAGCATTTGGGATGGATTTGAGCAAGGTGGTAGGTGTCTTTCTTGGATAATCGTTGGAAGCTGTACTCTGATTTAGAAAATTCGGTTTCTTGGTGCTTCTTTTGTGGTTGTTCTTAGGGTAATTCGCTTTCTCGCTTTACATTTTGTGCAAAGGTATTCACCTTTCTTTAGGCTACATTAGGCAGACTCGAGCAATTTTTGCACGAGAGAATGTGACTTTCCTTCTTGGGTGGCACTTGGTGCTTCTTCTTGTGTGAAATTCTTTGATTTGTTTGTGCGAGGAACCTGGAGAAGATACTGGTCTTGGTGAGGCTGACACCGCTGTGCAAGAAGGGAGAGGAGACCCGACAGAGGAGACTCGAGCAATTTTTGCACGAGAGAATGTGACTTTCCTTCTTGGGTGGCACTTGGTGCTTCTTCTTGTGTGAAATTCTTTGATTTGTTTGTGCGGGGAACCTGGAGAAGATACTGGTCTTGGTGAGGCTGACACCGCTGTGCAAGAAGGGAGAGGAGACCCGACGGAGTGAGTGCATCAATGACACTACCATCATCTCTCGGAGCACGTTGTCGAACAAGCTCTCGTCTTCGACTGCATAATACTTTGGTTTGTGCATCACAATCCTGGTCTTTCTACTGATACATTAATGTTGTGCTTGGTTTTTTGTCATTGTGAATGCGTAGTTCATTAGTTCTGCAACTTCTATTAGGAATTTGGTTATCTCATCGGTATTTATGCACTACATTTTAGTTGCATTTCAAAAAAGAGAGAATTTGAAACTTTATATATCCTTCACATTGTTTAGAATTTCATGTACCTGTCTGGAGTCTAATTCCAGACCATCGGTAATTTATATGGACACCATTATTTGCTGTTGGAAATTAAGACATCTTGAGTAACCTGATTAGTAAGATGCCCATTTTACTTTGTATTGTAATCCCTTCTACGAAGAACATTTTGCTTCTGGATTCTGAAGGGAATTGTGTAGCTGTGAAGTGCTTCTCGGGATGATTGGCCGAATTCATGTAAATATTAATTTTGCTGCTTTAACCAGTAGGCATAGATTCTGATTTAGAAAGTTACTCTAATGTGTCATTATGGGTTAATATCTAACATCTTAGTTGCAATTGAACATGTATCTAAACTGTTTTAAGTTGGAGCTCAGTAGTTATAAAGCTTAGTTTTCTTGAATGTTTGATTTCGTTAGTAAATATTAATTTTTTTCCACTGATTTAGGCCATGTAATTGACAACACAGATTAACCAAATATGAGCTAATAGCTGAACAGAATATATGGCATAAATGAATCATGTTAGTTTACTGTACCTGATCATATGCACAAATTTTTATGGCCGCTTGCTTGTCAAATACTTATTATAGATGTAATTCAATTTGCCAGACACATCACTACTCTGATGTGTTAATTTTTCCACAAATGATCATCTTTAACTCTTAATATAAGTCATCAGACTATTGAAATTGAAATGATTTTCGGCTCAATGATTGAGACATTTAGACTATTTTGATGCAGGACCTACATTTTTGCCTCTGACCCTTGATAATAGCATATTGCTCCATCATATCAAAGTTTTTTGAGGTCGGCATCTTAATATATCCTCCTTCATGCTTGTTCTAAATAAAAATCTTGACATCTGATATAATTGATAAACCTAAATATGTTCTGAACTACACCTCCTTCAAATTTGATGTAGTTGTCATTGAAAGCCCTACATTAGCTGATTTATGTATGATGTATGCTGTATATGTCCTTTTCCCAAAATGATTCTCTTGTGGTGTAATCCTGGGCGTGAGGAGTAAAAGTCCAGTTTTTTTGGAATCTATACTTACAGATTGGATTTATTTCGTACATTTATCTATGAGAAATTAGGAGGGTCCACTTGGACGCGTGACTGACCTAGATAGTTGGCTCCACTGAATAATCTATGATCTGAAAATTGACTTTCAGGCGGTACAAAGTGCCATTAGGTAAGGTAGCGGTTAATGAAATAAATGGAGGCTAACGAGCGGTAAGCATGTTGTAGCAGAAATTGATGAGACAGATGGTGGACGGGACTCGGCTCACTAATCCTACTCTTGCTGACAATCCATCTCTTGGTCTCCTTTTTCAAGTAGTTTCAACTTCAATTTCATTTTTGTTTGAAACATAATGGAGTGATTATTTTATTTATCATGATGATATTTAAAATTTGTTGAAATAATATTTCCATGCTCCGTTGAAATTTGGCAAGAGAAAACGTGATGGTTATTTGTTGATATGTTTTGAATCTCATATGAATTCAAATTGATGTGGATTGTTTTTTTCCATATGCCTGCATCTATTGGGCCTTTGTTCATAGCAATTCTTGGGCACTTAACTATACTACCTAACAAAACACAATGACGGTGGTTGGTGGTACTTTTTTCCCTCCCAGCCCTACCTTCCACCTCCTTACAATATCTCTAACAAAAAAAAAAAACAGCAAAACAATTTCCCAAGAAACAAATTTTACTTCCCTAAAAATTCTCTAACAAGAAAAGAATAAAAAAACCAACAAAGCTCATCCGGGTGTGGAGTGGAGCCAAGGGGGCAGAGGCACCATGCAACCTTTGTCAGAGCTTAGCCAAGTGTGGAAGCAAAGTTGATGGTGTGGGCTTGGCAAACCGAGGCCTAGAACATCGAACGTGCTAAGGTAATATGATATTCAGCTACAAGCGGTGTTTGATTTGAAACAAATTGTTATTGTACACTGTATGGGTGTGTGTTTTCATCGGAGAATTGAATTAGTTCTTATCACTTCACGCCTCTCGCCCTCTCTACCTTGAAATGTTGGATGGTATGTCAACGATTATTGTGTTGTAGGTAGGTTTTGGATCCGGAGAATTGGTGTTAATTGCTTTGGTGCATTCCTTAAAAAAAATCGCTCAGGTGTAGTACTCAAGCAGAAGGTACTATTTTAAATCTCTTGTAATGCTCTGAATATCTACCTTTTAAAAACTACACATGCATGGCTCCATCGGAGAATCAAGTTTGTTCTTATTTCAGTAGGAAACTGTTGCAATTTTGTTTTTAGCAGCTTGTGTCCTTAATGTTCAAGTGTTGTTGTGCAAAGATTTAGTGCTTACTTTTTATACTAACTTATATTTAATTAATAATGCAGGATGATTATTTTCTCTTCACAGCAAACAAAATTCAAGATATGCTTTTGAAGTAGCTGCATGAACTATGGAATAAATAACGATTCACCATTAACCTTTCAGATGGTGTTGATATCCGTTGTTTATACAACCTGATTGGAACATATTTTTTATTGTCTAAAGGATCATTTTCATATGGTTGTGCCGGTTTCTTTCTGCATGCTGACCAATTATTCTTTTGTTGTAGTCTTTATTGTCCCCGAAGAAATCAATCTCACGCTCGGCCAGCCTGCCAATCCAAACAGATACCAAAATCATCACAGATACTCAGTAGTAAGTAGGGATTGATCTTTTGAATATGGCTTTTAATCTGACTTCACTCATGAAGTTCTATTTAACTCAAGTGTTGTTGCCTGTTCATGAAAACTTTATTTTCAGAATTGAAGAACCTGGAAAGCGTGGTATCAGTGATGTATCTGTTGAACAAACCCTTTCTGTAGGTCAAAGTAATAGCTTAGTTGATTCAAAATCCCCAGTGACAACCCCTTCTATGGTAATCAATTTGTTTTCCTATACTTCCTATCTTGCAGTTATGCCAATCATCTTGGTTCTTATTTCTATCTAATTTTGTTATTTTCTTTGCCCCCCCTAGGAGGCTCCAATGAATCAGACGCAACAGATCTTCACACTAAGAAGAGGTTCGTTTCAATGCGTTTAGGTTGCTTTTCTGTACTACAATACCTCCCATTTAGTTAGGAAATGTCAACCTCACTGTGTGTGCTGCGTATGTGACAGTCAAGTTATTTGATCTTTCTGAATATGAATGTAGATCTGCAAGTGCAGTTGTCCCTGCTGGAGCATCCACTTTGCCTAGAAAGAAACTAAGCAGTGGGAAAAAGGCAAAGTAAATGATTTTGTGTATAATTCGGACCATTCCACAGGTGTATTTTCCTTATGTCAAATTGTGTTACCCCGCCTATTTTGGATTTGTATATAGGTAAATGATATATTGACCTATGTTGCCCTCTGCTAAGAGGTTCCTACACAGGTTGCATCAGTGTTGCTCTTTGGATCAACATATAGGTAATTTTATGGTGAACTTTTATATGTGTTGAACCATGCATAGCTATAATATAATGCAACGTTTCTTATTGTATATGCTACCATCATTTTTGCTTTGTTCTGATTGCTCTTTTATATGTGTGCTTCTCTTCTCTGCACCCTGCTAAGGCCATTACCTTTGTTGTATTTTTGCAATGATTTTCTCTACCGTCTATCATTTCCAGCTGCAACCATCATTACAAGAGAAACTACAATTGCAACCTTAATCGGAAAAAAAATCAGCCTTATAAGCTTTTTTTAGTGATGAGATATACTTTGCAAAGTACACATCGACATAATAGCTTTCGATACGAAGGTTTTGAGTTCGTTGAACTACTGTGTTTGTTGCAACTACATTAATAATTCTTTTGTTTATTTTTTTATGGTCATTTTTTTCTTGCCATGCTGAAAAGAATCTATTGTTAGGATTATTTGTGTAAAATTTAATATTCCGTTGCAACGCAAGGACATCCTACTAGTATACTCAAAATTATCGACTGCCGAATTCTTTTTAGCTGCTGATATTTATGATGGTGTAGCAGCATCCCTTGCAGAAAGGAAAAAAGGTGGCCAACTAATGGACTTCTTGATGAACATAAGAGGAACTATATATGACGACGAATGGGGTCAGGTGATGTCTGCTATGTTTTTGTGCAGCCTTCAGCTTTGCTCATAGGCTATGAATATGAGAAATAATACATATTCTTGCAGTATATTATGTTGATCATGGTAGGATCTTTTGCAACTTTGGTTCTGCCTTATGTTAGTCACCTCACCAGATGCTGAGCTAATGTTCATCCCTATATGCATTTGCTATCCATTTTGTTCAAATGAGATTATTTTCCCTTCCTACATCGTAACTTCGCTTCGCTGTTGCCGATCTGCCCGCACGCGGGTCCTCCATCGCGCGTGGGCCTGTGTGCAGCGCCGCCTGCTTCCGCCGCGCATGGCCTTGATCGCTGCGCTTCAGCCGTCCGCGCCGTCGCTTTCTCCTCGCGACCTCCGCCTTTGCTTCCCAGTTGTTTTGCGACGCGTATCGCATCCTGTCCCTTACCATCGGCGTGCGGTTCGTCTCCGTCTCATTCTTGGGTTTAGCCATCGCCCATCGCCTTCGTGTGGCAGCCCATCGTTAGCTCTTGCTGAGAGATAATAAAGGGGCCTGGTTTTCGCCTTCTCTCCACCTGTTTCCGTTCTGGCAGCAGGCGCCTGGTCCGTCTCGTTTCCATTCGATGCCCCGCCGGTGTTGTGGCGTTGAGCCGATTCGTTTGGAAGCTGTCTGTGACACGGCTAGTTCTCCGCTGCTCCTCCCTTCCCCTTCGAGGTTCTAGGTATTGCCATTCCTGCCCATTTTGCGCCGAGTTTGGATTGCGCGCGGCCGCTTAGCTCTCCCTATTCATGTGCCCGTTCTGATGCCCGCCATTTTATTTGTGCCCTTCGCGGTCGGTGCTGCGGCGGTGTTCTGGCATTGGACCGCTTCGTTCGCCCGCCGTGCGTGGTGGTGGTTGTTCCCTGTTGGGCCCTCCCTCGAGGTTCTAGGTATTGTTATTTTTTCTATTTTCCGCTGCGTTTACGTTGGGCCTGTCTCCCTGGATTGCATTGTTGATTCCTCGTTGCGTTAGCGCATTATGCTTGTCATTGACATATTTTACCCTTTTTGGTTTTCCGTCCTGCGCATCGGTTTTCGGCGATTTTAAAAAAAAGGGAAACATTCCTGGCTTCCTACCGTTGGTAGATCGGAGGCACCGCGCTCGCCTGACCATTACGTTCCCTGATTTAGATCCTGAGGTTAGACTGTTCCTTTACGCAGTATCCCTTCGATTAGCTATTCTTGTTGTCATGTTGCTCATGTTGTTATTGTTAATGTACTTTTAGTTCCTCGCCTGTGTGATTGTCTACGTGATGCTATTCGATCCGTGGTGTTAAACCTGCTTCCGTATTGTGCTATCCTTATTTATCAGCCGTGCCTTTGATTCTCCGTATGCGTATCCGTACTTTCGTGCGTTGGTTGGGTTGAGTTTTCTTTGCCGTTGACCTACGTTTGCTGTATTTAGGCTTCACAGTTGGATTGTTTTATTATTAGGTCTGTCATCATGGTGGTCTGTGTATGATTAACGACGTTTCCGTAGCTGTCTTATATGAAAATGGGTCATCAGTGAGTGCGTCCAGAAATTGTTCCTTCTATGTGCTTAGCGATGTCTCTATAGTCGTGATATATGGGAGGCGTCAGTGCTTCACGACGTCGTCGCTTTGCGCAAGATGATGGTACGTTTTGTTCAGTTCTATTGGGAAACGGTTGGTTCTTTGTGTTCGGTGTGTTATAGCTGTGTTATAGCTATATTTTTCTATAGCTTTTCGGTGATCTTAATTATTACACATTTCCCTCTTTATGCGCTGTTGTCGCTTTTGCTCATTTGTTATTATTATCTAGCTGTTAATTTTCGCGTTTCTCTTTTTTAAGCTTTTTTATATGCTCTTTATTTTTGGCCCCTTGTTCTGTTATTGCTCGTGATAGATTGTTATCGCCCACCTGCCTGAAATTGCTATCAAGCATCTTGGTGCGCACAAAGGGGATGTCAATCGCTATAGCCTACCCATTGCCTCAGAATTAACCGCATTATTGGTTGGTGATATTTCTGTGGATGCTTCTAGATTTGATATTACAGTCGAGACACATTCTGGCCAATTCAAATATATTTCGCCAATCCATCTAGCTTTGATGGCTCTGCAGTACCCGCTGCGATTCCCTTATGGTGATCAGGGGTACCATCTAGGCATTATGTTGGCAGAGGTTGATGGTCAACCTCCTGGGTTTCGTTCAGTTGTTTCCGCCGTCTGCTTCCGCCGCGCATGGCCTTGATCTACACTTGTTGTGGTCGGCTCTGATCAACTCAATGTGAATGCTTATTCATGTACTTAGGCGAATCGTTTGTCTTTCCATTTTTTCAACCAAGATAGACTTAGATCCGAGACATATCAAGGGATATCAGATGCTATATCTATAGAGGTCATAGTTCAGGCAAGGACCTTCTTTTCTAAACTAATAAAAGGAGTTTACTCTGCGCAGCTGGATCGTCCAACAGCAACCGCGCTATCCGGCCCAATGCATAATGTTCGGCACATTTCCCATTGCGCCCCCATCGCCCTGCGCCTCCACGGTCCCTCCCCGCCCCCCCCCCCTCATCCTGCGCCACCCCGATCCGCCACCGCTCCCACTTTCGTTCTCGCCTTACGCCGCTACTTCGGCCCGTCATTACTCCTCGCCCCATCGTTCAAGGCCGCTTGGCCTCTGCACCGCGATGGTCTCGCCGCCTCCCTGCCCCTCGCTCGCGCCGCCATGGTCCACCTCCCGTCCCCGCCACCCCTCGCCCTGTGCCGCCATGGTCTGCCGCCCCTTCGGAATCGCTACTACCGCATGTTCGTGTTTTCCTTGCGCTTCCATCTTGTCGCCCTCAGATCCGGTCGGTCGACGCCGTCGAGTCCAAACCAAAGTGCGCCGCGGCCACCGCTCTTCTCGCCGCTGCTCTGCTGCTCCACCGGAGAACAACGGCCGTGAGCTGCCGCGTTTGCCTGCGCAGTTGGTGCGTTGCAAAACCACCCCTTTTCTTTGCGCGACAGCCGCTGCTCTGCTGCTCCACCGCTGGAACACGACCGCCAACTGCTTTATTTTCGTGGCATCAAAACCAAGCCCCACTTCAATGCCCGACAGTTGCCCAAAACACTGAGACTGGGTGGTTACCTCCTTTAGCGATACAAGAGGTCATGCAGGTGCTTCATCTTCCTCTTCTGTCACTTCTTGAAAAAAATTGGGACGACATATGTACTTTCCTCTCCTCTATATTTCGCTCTGCTTTCAGGAACTCAAGCTGTTCACTTCATTTCCCTCATATTCCTATCAGTGTTGCCGTGAGGAAAAGAATTAAGCCGATTTCTCTGTGAGGAAAAGAAGGACAACGGCAAGGTGAGTCATATTGTGTGCTGCTCGTGCGTTATTTGAGCATGACATCAATTTGGCGATCTTCTGAGCAAAGGAATGTTATTAAAATGAAGCAAGGTCGCATTTCAAATATAATCTTTGAAGAGATAATTATTGCATCATATAATTTGGATGAGCACAGAAAGATTATATATGTATATCTATTTTCACACTTCATGCAAGCCTTTTCAGAAATGCTCATGTGTGTGATTGCAGACCTTGAAAAGGAGGCATATGTATACTTTTTTTCACAAAACTATATAGCAAATCCTCAATGTGGAAGTGCAAAAGGAAGTGCTTCAGCCCCCGCTGTTCGTTGTCGTGTGGACCTTACTTCGTTGTCGTATGTGCTTAGGACCTTATGGTTGTTGAATTGAGATATTGTGGACGTTATTGTGTACTACTGTCTAATGTTTAATGCTTCTCTTATGAACTTATCAACTAACTGTCTTTTATATTTAGATTATCTTCCGAATTGGTGATTTTGGGGAATTGTCGTATTTCTGTATCCATTTGGACGTACCAGTATCACGTATTAGAGAATCCTAGGTTATGGTTGTTATTTTGCTGTATCTTGTAGTTATCGTGTCACTGCTGTGCGTTTTGGATATGATATGATAGTTAGGAATTTCAGAATGTTTACTTGCTATATTACACTAAAGCTGTAAGCACAAAAGAACAAAAGGAAAGTACCTTTTGAAGGCATTATGCTATTATTTAGATGGTAGCGGTAAGTAGGAAGCAGAGCTTCAGTCATATTGTACCTTCTGCATTTCATCCTTTTTTCCTGGAAGTCTGGAATTACCTGGTTATATGAAACCTACAAAAAAAAATTATTCAATTACGTTAAACTCACTAGAAACTTGAACTTAACTACTATTTAATCGTTTTTTGGTTAAACAAGGTGTTTTGTTTGGCATAATATTAATGACACTATTCTTTTCGTTGTTACAAGCTTGTGTTTCTGAACTATTCTTAAGGTTGTGGATGCATCAGCTTCAATTGGTTCAGAAGACATTTCATTGAGGCTCTAGCTCCTACTTTTGGGAGGCCATTAACGACTGATCTGGTTCTTGTTTAACATTGCTTTTCTTTTGTTATTGTGGATTTTGCCATGTTGCCCAAAAGCTAACAACCTCATATGTGCATCAGGTTTTTTGTAGGAGAGCTACAATCCTTTCCATTTCAAGGATCTTCACATTTCTGGTATGTCATAAAAATGTGTAAACCCAGTATTTTCTCTGTTTCAAATTCTGCATGTGCACTATTAGCTGTCTGCAAGTATGCGCAAGGTTCTTTCGTTTTCTAATATGCTTTTTTATGCTTCAATCATTGTTGTCGTCTCAATCCCCCATCTATCAATTAAGCTTGTCTTTTGTTTATGCACAGGAAACTACGACAGTGAGATAGGCACACAAGGAATTGATTTTGAGCCTACAACCGTTGCTGCAGCAATCAAGGTGCACATTTTCTCTTGTTCATAATACTAAAGTTTAGTCCTTTTGATAATTAAATTGTTGCACATAGCTTCCCATGTTTCTCTTGATATAACATCTAATGCTATTGCTCCATTTCCTAAAAGGTGAACCAAATTGCATCCAACACCCTCTACTCTTACTAGGATGGAGACTCCTATCTAATGCTTTAGCACAGTTGTTCAGTCTCCTATCTAATGCTTTAGGCACAGTTGTTCAGTGCCTAAGTTTGGTTTGCCAAAAGAAGGTGATCATATAAACTGATTATAGTAGACTGAAGGGAGGGGTTTTAACTGTTGTGTTATTGTAATTTGTAGTCGAGCAATAGATGGTTCAAACTTATATGGGTAAATGTGTCTGCGAGCGTACCCAGCACAAAAATGAATATTTTAAAAAAATTGCTTTTGGCAAATAACCATGTTTTAGCCTATGTGAGGGAAGCATTAGCATTTATTCAAAATGGTTTCTGAAGAATATCTCTAGGCCATCGAAGGTAGGATGCTTGCTTCTTCTTTACATCTTGACCTTTTGTGTTCATCTCAAATGATTTAGTTGATGTCTTTAATTTCTAGGTACTTAGTGCATGCCGATTATCCCGCAATGCAGTTATCGCGCCCTTAATCCAGCTTTTGTATGACTTGGCTACTTCAGTCTAGGTAATGTGAATCATGCAATCTTCAGTGCCATTTTACTGAGTTGGAGTTTTTCTGGAAGGTGCAATGCAGCTGCGCTTCCAAGTGCTTTGCTTCTTCAAAAGGGCTGGTCAGGTTTTCAATTGTGTGTGTTTTATAAAAGGAAATGGTTTTCTTGTGTATGGGGGTGTTGACTTATTTATTTGCATGCATTCTTGAAGCATGTTACCAATATAGTTTTATCTTTTCTACACCCATTTTTTGCTTCGACTTGAAACCCTCAAAGTAATATTGGTGTTGTAAAACTACAAAGTTACGTATCAATGTAAATAATCAATTGCATAAGAACGATTTAGAAGGTAGCAAATTTACTTAGGAGGCACTTTTTTTTTTGTAATTTGTATCCTGCTACTGTTTCCTGTCTTTGTTGATGGAGCAACCTTTTGTGTCACTAAAGCGACACTAAATTCTGTGTTAATTATCTATATTGTGGTTGTGAGACATCAGTACTTTAGGTCGCCACTAAGGATTGATAAAGTTTCAACTTCACTTAATTTATCACAGGTTGCTGTGCTTGCTGCTATTTACAATATTGCTGTGAATTTAACTACCACAAAATCGGTTCTTCATATGATACAACTGCTGAGGAAATTGCTCATTCCTGCTGATTGATTACTGTTTCAGAGTTAGTTTCAAGTTCTATTTGTTCTGAATGAGTTTTCATCGAAAAAAGTTCGTGTTGGTTGCTGCAAAAAAGTCGACGACTTTCTGCTGCTTAAATGGTAGAATTTCACTATATATCTGTGGAGTGTTGGAGAATGAATGTTGCTTCGGCTTGCTTTACTTTCGGTAAAGATTGGAGCATGCTGAATTTGCATGTTGGATTCTGTTATTGTCGCTATATAACAAATCTACCTTACAGTTTGTTGGATATTTGCTTTTGACATTAGAGTTCGGAGACCGTTATTAAATTTATTACCATTGCACATGCAAGAATTTGTTAGATCTTTATGACGATTATTTCCTGCAAAATCTGAGTAAACCATATGTTTCTGTGAAAAAAATTGCATTATAGTGACAAAATTAGTGCGGCCTTGGATCTGTAGGTTAAGACGACGAGGCCAAAGAAGTACTGCATCAGGCCAAACAATGGCCTTGTGGCGGCACGGTCCACTTCCGATGTTGGTAATTTCATGAATTACATTAGCCAATCACTAAATTATCCTGAAATAATTGCTTTTATTCTAAGTTCTTTTACAATCTGAACTATTGCTTTCAGTAACGATACAAGCGCAGTGGGAGGCGCCGCCGAACATGGAATACAAGGACATATTCCTTGTGCAGAGTGCCATAGTGCCATAACAATGTATGTTGTATAGTTTACCAAAGAATCAGGTAATGTGGTAGGCGAGGTGAGGATGAAGGACGTTTGTGCCCCGCCACTGCAGCCAACATCCCTAAATGAGGGATCTGATCAGGATGGTTTGGGCAGTTTTATCAAGAGCTAAGATTTTGAATCATGGTGGTTAGTTTAGCAATAACATCTATGACTTTTCCTTATTGGTATTGCCTCTAATTGTCTAATAGCGAACTCACAGTTGTTCTTTATTACTACCTTGCTGCTTACTTTGCACCCTTATCGTCGATCCTATTGCTATTATTTGTTTTCTTACGTTCTCAAACTGGGAGTTGTTCTTATCACCCATATGTTTCTGTGAAAAAATTGCATTATAGTGACAAATTTATTACCATTGATGAAAAGACTAACGAATTAATAATTAGTGAAAAAGAGGCATGGGTAAGTTTACTACATTAATCTCTGTTGCCTCTTTTTTGAAGCATTCACCATCATATTTTTTGCCAGGACACCCTTTATATTTTTGGCTGTGGCTGTTTAAAGTATGGATTATTGGTCTATCAACTTAACAGATTTCCTACAAACACTTATCTTATGCAAGAAACCCTTCTAATTAAATGGCTATTGCTAAGCTCTTTTTAAAGTACTCTCCAAAGTATCTGTGTTGCCTGACTTCTGCAATGCCTTCATCAAATTTTAACTTATATGAGTGAACTCGTGCTCATCATTGAGTTTTTTAATCAATTTTAAATTTGCTTACTTGTTTTAGGCAATGAACTACATTAGGGAAGGAACTCTCTTGCAAGGGACAGTCCGCAAGTTGTTTCCATATGGTGCACAAATTAGGATTGGCGAGACTAACAGAGGGTAGCATCCCTGACCTGTTTGTTACATATGGCATTTCTTCCTGTTCAGCTGAAGTTCAATATACTTGTAGAACTATTGCACAACCCTCCCTTCCCATTCCATTATTTCATTTAGTAGATGCCAAAAAGTTCCTTTCCAGACACATATTTTCTGCTAAGCAGCATGATGTAGGTCAATCCCATGCATCTCCTGTTGCCGCAGTTCAGCAAATCACCCTAAATCAAGCGTGTGCTTTAGCATTGCTTACTCAGATATTCTGTACCAAACTATATAGAAGCTAACACAATATGTATTTAATTTTGACAACAGTGTTTGGAGTCTTCAGTTTATATAATTCACAATCTTAGACAAGACGATCAAAACAAAGGCATGATAGTAGACTTCAATGAAACATAGTATTTACCAATTGACCTTCACATTGATGGCTTTCATTACAAATTCTCTGCGGTGTCGATCTCCTGACTTAGATTCTGGGCACTTGTGTTGTGCTTTAGATAAGGGTTGTGTGCTTTAAATATGGGTTCCCTTGAAATGTGTACCAGACAGCCGCTATCTTTTACATGTGATGCTTCAATTTTATTTATATCATATAATTTCAAGCATCTGTAGTTGTGAACTTGTGATCTAGTATGTATGCCTATTTGTGTACTGCAATCTCAAGGCTGCCAATTCTTTGATGAACTGCTTTCGTTCCTGGATTGTGAACTATTCTGCATTTCCTGTTCTTGCCAAAAATTAATTTGGCTCGTATCCAGTCCAATGGAATCATAAATATCACTTCATTGAGATGGCAAACTTGTGGGGATCAACAAGTGGAAGCATTTTGCATGTCAAACTTACAGCTCCATAATGTTCTGCATTTTGCAGTGGTTTGCTGCATATCTCAAACATAACACACGGTCAGCTGACATTTTGCAGTGGGTGAGATAGTGAAAGCTCTTGTGATTAAATCGACAGCTCCGGACAGGATTGCTCTCAGGTACATACACCAGCGCAAACTTGTAATAACTATAGCTCAGATCATTGAAATATAAGTGCACGGTCACTTTTGTTGTAAAAGAGGCCATCTGCTGTTCATTGACTCATTGCATCTGTGATGGTCCAATTAAAGTATTTCTGTTTCGCTCTGTGCAGTATTAAAGACCTTGAGAGCGAGCCTTGGATTGTTTCTCTCCAACAAACAAGTAAGGACACTGTAAATGGCTCTCCATCAGGATACACTATTTTGGCAGTTTCAGTTACTTATCCGCCATTCTCTGGTTGCAGAGGGTGTTTTCTGAGGCTGAAGAGATGGCGCACAGATACCAGGACCAAATTTCGGAGACGCCTTAATCGGATGAACCAGACTCCTCGTGCAACGATGCTGTTCCCTTTGACGACGAAGCACAGTCCTACGCGAACTGGAAGTGGTTGCAACTCGTCAAGTCTGACAAAGTAAGCTGTAACTCTTGTAGTACTGAATCAGGATTGTAATACAGGAATTCTCTCGAGAAAATTTGGTCAATTCAACATTCATGCTTACAATAGAAAATTTTAGGTCAAAGGCAATTAGCACAAATCACATCGTGTGTTTTCGGAATAAAAAAGATAGAATTAATGGTAGTGATAAAAAGCTGGCTATTGTAGTGAATAGTGTGGCAATTGGCAAATCACGAAGGACAACATTTAGCGTAGTATTTTACAAATGACAATCTTTGCCGTGGCGAATAATCAAATTTCCCTTTCTCTTTTTGCTTTATATGTATGCACATATCTCAAGATGTTCCAGGAACGCCTCCACTGTGGAGAGGATCCTAGGTGGAGAATTTCCATCACTTCGCCCCTAATGCGTGCGTGATAGTTTATGAAAAAAAAAATGCCCCGTGATCGAAACCACGCCAACGTTGTCGATCGCTGCTGCTGACGTAAGAGGGACGGTTTGGTTAGAAGATCCCCGTTGTGAACTGAAATTAGCAAAAGCTGTTTTGTTATTGCCGCGGTGATTTTCTCATCAATGTTACCTTCCAGTCATCTAATAACCATAGCTCAAATCGGCACGGTGTTATAACGTAAAGATAAAAACAAAGAGAGAATAGTGCTTATAAGTTTTCCTGCTAATACAAATTACATAAATTTTAAAGCAAAACAAAAGGTTAAACCATCATCTTCTACCATCAATTCATAATTTAATATTTATACAATTTTTTTTGAAAAAAATAGAAACGCCTCTCAAAAAGAGATCAGAATCACTCAATGTTCATACTAGGCCCATTTGACCATTGATCTGCCTCGAGCCATCTGGGCTCTCTCTCTCCCCGACTTCCCAAGGAGGAGGAAGCAAATCGCTCCCATCGCCTCCTCTCGTCCTCTGGCTCCTGCTCTTCCTCGCCCAGTCGCCCTCTGCGAATCCACCTTATTCGCTTCGCTTGGATCGCCCCGTCGCCCGAGCCGGACGCTGCTTGGGCCTCCGATGTCGCGATGCAATAGTATCGCGCGGCCACGACGTGTTCGTCGACGATTTGTGCCCTGCGGTTAAGGTAAAGCGCCACCTTCATGACACTATCCTGTTGTTGACACCGAAATTTGGCTGACCGAGACAGGTTCGGTTATGGCACGAGTGTCGGGACCCCGAATTTGCAAATCCGGACCCTCTGTGTATTCAGCACTAGTCCAGGAACGCGCTAATGCACACAGTCTTTAACATCGGTAAATATCACAATCATACCAATCGATATTATCAAAGTACTTTATTTAAATAACCAAACTGGTTACTCGACCTTATGGTCAAGTTACAAATGTATGCCTACTTAAAGGCGAAACTTATTAAAAGAGAAATAATAGCAAATGAAAAATCAAATAACTTCGTGGCGCCATCCAAGATACCACAGGCAACCGACCGGGCTCGCTTCCTAAGTAGATGGATCCTCTTGGAGTTCCTCCTCCAAAGTGGCGTAGTCTCCTCTTCAACTGATGTTGTGTTGAGGCAAGGGTGAGTACTTGGTACTCGAGAAGTCATGCACTGAGAATGCAAGCTAATATACTATATGCATGGCTTGGTACAAAAGAATAGCTCAAGGTATATTTGCGATGCTTGACATTTGACAAGTAATATAAGTAGATTCGGAAGCGAGAAATAAGTAAAGCATAAATAACTTTTCAAGAAGTTTAGTAAACATTTCCCATCCTAAACCACTTTTCCATCATCTTCATTATCAAACCAACCCAACCTTTCAAACCAAATTATTTTTGAGAAAGTCTAACCCTTGATTGTAATTCCGGCGATGTCCAATACCATGACACGGCTATTCGAATAGATTCTATACTCTGCAGAGGTTATGCACTTTACCCACAAGAAACACACAAACACCACAAAGGCGAAGTTCCGTAACAAAGTCTTTCGGAAACTTCTAACAATACAAGTGGTCCTCCCCGGTTATTGCGCACTAACCCTTCCCTTAGCTAAGGCGAAGTCTAGGCCAATCAACCGTTAGATGGGTACCTGGCCTCAGCCCCGGTACGCTCCCCCGTACAACTTACACAAAGGGTGTAGTTGACCTCCTGAGGCCCCACAGGTACGTTATTAGCGACTTAGTCAACTAGGGCCGTCCCATTCCAGCCATGTGGTTGCAAGTATGACCCAGTTCAAAGGCTTGCAAGGTTAAGTCCTTAGAGTGACCAGGGCAAGACTACCCGAAGAACCAAATCAACACTCCCAACGCCACAACTGGCCCACCTGATTACTCTTGCCACATGCCCCGGTCGAAAACTGTTTATCAAACCCCAGTTGATTACCATGCACCACGTGCCATCAACATCACATGATACTTTTCCAAAACAGGTTCAATATATCATTAAGTCAATATTAACATTTGATTGTCAAAATCATGTTATGAGCACGTAGCAGGTCTAAGCAGTATACTACAACGGTCTAAAACCCATGTTGGCAAATTAATAATGTCCAACTAGTAAACCACAACTAGGGTGACAAGGGTCATGGCACATACTTAAATAATCAAGGTGTCATACAGCAAATTGGTACTTATCTAACCCCCATGTTTAAACCAAGTATTTTCTTAATTGAACTAGCATGCAATAGTTTAAATCAAAATAGATTTCGAAATAGGATCAACATGGTCAAAGCACAACTTGCCTTCAAAAAGTACTTGCTCTTGGTCTTGAGTTGGATCCTGAGTCAATACTTCTCCTTCGAATCCTTCCGGCACTTCAACGTCTACTCGTAAAGCGTGCAAATAGCAAATACACGAATAAACAATAGGCAAAAAGTGTCCAAACATCTAAATAAAATCCATAAACAGAAAGAACATAATTTTATGGATTTTTAGAAACTGGAATCGTCAAATTTGGAGTTAAGACGCAAAAGTTATGATTATTTAAAGTTTAAATAATCATTTAAATAATTTTGCAGAGAAAAACTTTAGTCCAAAAATTAAATAAAATTTATATTTAAGTAGATCTCATTTTTATACAAATTTATAAATTTGAATCACTCAAATCGGAGTTGAAACGCAAAAGTTATAAGCGTTTGAAGTTTGAATCTAAATTTGAATCAATATTTCGAATTAATATATCATTTCTTTTTCGGAAATTAATTATTGCGTCATCATGGACACGTGGCAGCCTCTGATTGGTTGGTGGCGTCGGTAGGTCCATGGACTTGGTCCACGCTTGGCTTGGGTCCACTGTGGACTCGGTCCACGACTTCACGTGTCGCCGACATGTGGGACCACCGATGACGCCATGGGTGACGCGTCGGCGCTTGGTGGTCGACCAGCGACATGCGGGCCCTCGACACGCGGGCCCAGCGTGTCGGCGTCACGCCTGCCAGCGTGGGCCAGCGGCCGATCGCGTCGGTCCAACTTCCCGACACGTGGCGCAATCTCGGCCGCTGATTTGAAATTCAACGGCGCGATTAGATCCAAGTGTTAACGCGTTGAATCTACTCGATGATCGTGGGCCGTTCGATCTAGATCGGACGGTCCAGATCTAATCCTATAATAATCACCACTACGGCGCGTGGCGATTGTGAACCGCTGGATCTTGATCCAACGGTCGCATCTAATCGGGTTTGGAACACGTGAACTCACTCTCAACCGCACGATCAAGATCGGACGGTCCACAAAGCTTCGCGAGGGCGATGGCGACGCTGGCGAGCTGCAGCCACCGGAGACGGAGACGACGACGATCCCGACGGCGCTCGGTCGTTCGGCCGAAGTGAGTGGTCTCTTGGTGCGCGCTGGCCGGGGTTCCGGTTAGGCTCCTTCTCGGCGGAAGACAACGGACGGCGGCGAGATCGAAGCAAAACATGGCGGTCACCTCCTCCAACTCTGGCCCGAGCTCGCACGGCAAACGGGCGGCGGCTCAGCGAGATGGCTCGGGAAACGGTGCGCAAGGATGAGGGCAACCTCGGGCGTGACCAGGGCTTTAAATAGCCTCGGCCTGGTGCGAGACGAAAACCTAATTCTACACGGCGGCGGGCGCGCGGCGAGGAGTCCGGCTCGGACTCGGCGGGGGACGATGACGCTCAGCCATCCACGTGGCACGATCAACGGCCACGATCGCGCGGGCGCGATCGGATCCGGCCGGATCTGGCTCGAACCGTGCAGGCGGATCTCGGTAGTTGGATCTTGATCCAACGGTTGGGATTGATTAGGGTTTTGAGCTGGTTTGATCGAATCAATCGCTCGGTCGGACTCGAGTCCGACTTCGGTCGGATGAAACGATGCTCGATCCGAGTTGAATTTCCAGCGATTTAATATTTAAAATAATTCCCGATAATTCATTTAATTCATTAAAAATAGCAAATGACTCGAGAAAAATTCCAAAAATTCGAAAATACTTTGGATCATTTTGGACTCAAATAAAATATTTCCAACAAAATTTTATTTGCAAAATTAAATTCTTTAATTATTTCAAAATGGAATAAATTCAAATAAATTCCAAATAAATTCCAGAAAATTCCAAAAATTCACCAAAGTGCCAAATCACACATGAATTTAAGAAAAGCAAAATTTTGGGGTGTTACAACGAGCCAGGAAGATGGCGCGAGTCGGATTGGCAACAAGCGATGGTCGTACGAGGCACAGACGGGAGAAACCAAAGCTGATACAAGTTGGATTTGATATGGTCGTGATCAAGATGGAAAGACAAGATTGAGGCTGATACGATTGAAGAGTCCGTGATGGTCACGATCAAGACTACACCGACTATAAAAGGCGACATGCTGTATAGAAGAAATACCCCAACATCCAAACCAACCAATCAATCTACCAATTACCTTTATTTCCTTGCACTAGGAGTAGTTCTCGTAGCTTTGTAATCTTTCCTCTGTAATTCACGTTGATCAATACAAGTTGCACATCGCCGGTTATTGATCTCTGTTGCATTACGCCCTACCAAGCTCTTGTTTCTTCCGATCTTGTTGCGCATCACCTTTTTCGGAGAAGCAGGCTTTTACCCTGTCTGATCGGCTCGTGAGAGCAGATTAGATCTGTTTACCCGATTTCGCGCTGGTTCGTGAAAGTGCATCTAGGCCCCTAAATTGGTTTTGGATGATTAATGACAAACGATTATACAGGACTAATGTCTTCAATGAGTTTGTGAACAGGTAAAAGAGTAAATGTGAGATTCTCTACATGCGAAGGAAACCCTCAAACGAATTCAAGCGAGTAAAACGGCTTCGTAATTTAATTTTTCTATGCTTTGTGTCGTAGGAATGCCGTACTATTAAGAGGGATGCATCGTAGATGATCTAGAGTAGTCTCCATGCTCAGATGAATGTTACTTCAAATCTTTTTGAGATTCTAAGTCATCGTGCATGCACCGGAATGTGTTTTTATCTAAGTTCAAGTCGGACATTCCGATATTACATCGGAAGTTCCGATGTGACCGGACATTCCGATGTGCATGTTTGCTTCAGTCCGATGCGTAGAAGAAGTATCGGAAGTTCCAATATTTACGATCGGAAGTTCCGATACGTTGTAAAGCTTTCTAGGGTGCTCTGTAAAGATCGGAAGTTCGATATTTAACATCGGAAGTTCCATGTGTTCTAACCTGAAAAGGAGCTCTTCGATTGATCGAACATTCCGATATATTGATCGGACTTTCCGATGATTAAGTCGGAAGTTCCGATGTTGATATCGGATAGTCTGATGTGGACTTAGAAGCATTTTGTCAAGGGCATTTTCTGGGAACATCGGAAGTTCCGATGTTGATATCGGAAGTTCCGATGCATCTTGTGTAACAGCTAAAGTGCGCTCGAGTTCTGATTATTTGTACATATCGGATATTCCGATGTTGATATCGGAAGTTCCGATATGCAGCTGAGTGGGAGTATAACGGCTAGTTTTTGCAAGAAACTATAAATACCCCACCCCTCTCTCATTTGAGGGTTACACACTCTATTTGGCAGAACTCTAGTGCACATTGAGCCCTCTCTAGTCTACTTTTGAGCCCTCCTCTTTGATCTTAGAGATCATCCAAGGAGTGAGGACTAGAAGTGAGATTTGGAGCTAGAGTGAAAAGGAAGTGTCTTCCATCTTGAGCATTAGAGTGTTCCTCCAAGATTGATCAACGTGCATTTGTTACTCTTGGAGGTTGAAGGACTCCTAGACAGCTAGGCGTCGTTCACGAGCTCCCAAGGATTGTGGGTTGCCGTGAAAAGTTTGTGAAGGCCGGCTCCGCCTCCGAAAGGAAAGGAACCAAATAGTGGAATCAAGCCTCAAGTGTGACCGAGGTTTGGGAGGAAAGGGTTGGAAAAGACCCGGCTCTTTGGAGCTTCCTCAACGGAGACGTAGGATTCCCTCAAGAATCCGAACTCCGGGATCAAATCCGCGTCTTTGTCTTCTTTACTTAAGCTTGTCTCTTTATTCAGTCGTTTTATTGTTCTTAGATTGTTCTCAAGTTTATTACTTTCAGTTATTAATCGTCAGGTGTAAAAGTCGATCGGACATTCCGATCTGGAATCGGAAGTTCGATTATATCGGAGTTCCGATCCAATACCTAAGTTCCGATACTCTTTCCGCCGCGACAAATTTAGTTTAAATTTTAAATTGCCTATTCACCCCCTCTAGGCAACTTTCTCATCTTTTCAATTGGTATCGAGCCAAACCTTCTCGAAGGCCTAACCGCTTGAAGGAACGTGATGGCCAACACCTGATTGAAGGTTGTCGTCGGGGAAGAAGATAGTCCAAAGGTCGGACATGGAACTCCTGCGAAGACCAAGGAAGGTGACACTTCAACGTCATCGCAGGGAGCTCAAATTCCTTTTAATTACGAAAAATTAAATACTTCTTCTTCGCATTCCTATATTCTTGTGCCCTCGGCGTGCACCATTTTTCGATGGCACGTACTATTCCGCTTGGAGGCACAAGATGAAAATGCATTTGATGTCTCTCCATCCTAGTGTTTGGAAGATTGTGTGTACAGGTCTAGACATGCCGAAGACGACATGGAGCTTACACCGCAACAAGAATGTAACATCCACCGAAATGCTCAAGCCGCAAGTGTTTTGCTTGGAGCCTTGAGTCCCGAAGAATTCAACAAGGTTGATGGTCTAGAAGAAGCAAAAGAGATATGGGACACACTCCAAGTAGCTCATGAAGGAACATCAAGTGTAAGGGAATCAAGAATTGAGTTACTTGAAGGAAAATTGGGGAGATTTGTCATGAATGATGATGAGACGCCTCAACAAATGTATGATCGCTTGATGATCCTCGTGAACAAGATTAGAGGGCTTGGAAGCAAGGATATGACGGAGCATGTCGTGGTGAAGAGGATGCTAAGAGCCTTTGCTCCAAGGAACTCGACTCTCGTAACTCTTATACGAGCGAAAGACTTCAAGAGGCTCACTCCAAATGATGTGCTCGGAAGGATTCTTTCACATGAGCTCATGGAAGAAGAAGCAAAAGAAGTGAAGAACCTTGCCAAGCAAAGCTCGAGCTCAAGACCGAAGCAAATTGCTTTGAAGGCAAGTAAGAAGGAAGAATCAACATCAAGTGATGATGAGGAAGATGAGAGCGAAGACGAAGAAGACTTGGCTCTATTTGTAAGAAAATTCAAAAGTTCCTCAAATATGACGGGTCAAGCAAATACAAGAAGAACTTCAATGACAAGTCAAGGAGAAGAAGAAACGAGAAGAGGGCTTGCTATGAGTGCGGTGAGGTTGGACACTTCATCGCCGATCATCCAAAGAAGAAGAACAACCCAAATGAGACCAAGAAGAATGAGTCGCTCAAGAAGAACAAGACGTACAAGAAGAAGTACTCGGGCGAGCTCACATTGGAGAAGAATGGGATTCAAACGACTCGACTCCGACCGACATCGATGATGAAGGAGTCGCCACCCTCGCCATAGAAGCCACTCCATCGACAAAGTCGCTATTCGGGAATTGAGCGACAACGACTGACTATGACGCGCCTATTTGTCTTATGGCCAAAGGGCGCAAGGTAATGGCTAAAACCAAACCCCTAGTAGTGATAGTGAATTAGAGAGTGATGATGATGATGATGCTCTATTTTGTGATTTGAGCAAATCGGCTATTGCTAAGATTCATAAGCTATTGAAAAGAATAGATAGTCAAGAGGAAACTCTTGAGAAGCAAGAAGAGTTGCTAATTTGTGAAAAGAAGAAAACTCTTGCTCTCGAGAAGGTCCTCACTAAAGAAAAGGAGACTATTGAATTGTTAACCAAAAGCTTGATTTGGCTAATAATTCAATTGAAATGCTTAAGGGTTCAAATGAGTCACTTCAAGAGAATGTAATAAGTCCGGAAAACAATCTCCAAGCTCTTGAAGTGCAAATTGAATCTCTTAATGATATTAGTTCTCCAATTGATGATTTACAAGTAACATCTATTCCTTCCACTAGCAATGGTTGCTCTCGTTGCTACAATGTTGATGTTAATGCTTGCACTACTAACTCCCAATTCATGCAAGTATTAAAAAGCGCTTGAGAGACTAAGTGCCTTGGTAAGGTACGGTTGCATGAAAACCTATCAATCCAAGGATGCCTTATATAAGACCATAAATGGTCGGGAAACAAAAATAAAGAAGGGCTTGGATATGATAAGAATGAATGCAAAAGAAATGACCGTGTGGTGGTAAGAGGTAAAGAATGCATCCAGTTTGTCAAAGGAAATGACAAACAACCATTGACCACCACACATGTCATCAAGACCGGCAAGAATCTAAGAAGCATCCTCAACATCATGCATCTTATTCTATTCACTTTGCTTCTTATATGTTGAAGAGAAATCACCGTGGTAAAGTGATTGCTCATTTTGTCGGTGCCCACAACTCTAATGAAAAGAGCAAGAAGAAGGTGTGGGTACCAAAAGTTTTGATCTCTAACATGCAAGGACCCAAAAGGATTTGGGTACCTAAAAGCAAAGTCTAATGTGATCTTGTAGGAGTATACCTCCAGGTGGATCAAGTTGGGTGCTTGATAGTGGTTGCACAAACCACATGACCAGGAGAAAAGAGAATGTTTTCATCTTTTGATGAAAAAGGATCACAATATGAAAATATTGTGTTCGGTGACAATGGTAAAGGTGAGGTAATGGGATTAGGTAAAATTGCTATTTCTAATGATCATTCCATTTCAAATGTTCTTCTAGTTAAATCCTTAAATTACAATTTGCTATCCGTGTCGCAACTTTGCGAGATGGGATACAACTGTCTATTTACTAATGCTGGTGTGACCGTCTTTAGAAGAGACGATTCCTCAATTGCTTTTAAAGGATATTTGAAGGGTAAGCTCTATTTGGTTGATTTCAACTCAAATAGCGCTAAACTTCAAACATGCTTAATGGCAAAGTCTAGCATGGGGTGGTTGTGGCATCGCCGGCTAGCCCATGTTGGCATGAGGAATCTCGACAAGCTTCTAAAAGGTGATCATATCATTGGACTAACGAATGTTGAGTTTGAGAAAATAGGATTTGTAGCGCTGTCAAGCGGAAAGCAAGTTGGAGCGCGTCATCCCGCGAAGAATATCATGACAACGACAAAACCATTGGAGCTTTTACACATGGACCTCTTCGGACCCGTTGCTTATATAAGCATCGGAGGTAACAAGTATGGTTTAGTTATTGTTGATGATTTCTCTCGCTTCACGTGGGTATTCTTTTGCAAGAGAAAAGTGAGACGCAAGGGATAATCAAGAAGTTTGCGAGAAGAGCCCAAAATGAATTCGAGTTGAAGATCAAGAAGATTCGACGATAATGGAAGCGAATTCAAGAATACTCAAGTCGAAGAATTCCTTGATGAAGAAGGGATCAAGCATGAGTTCTCCGCTCCATACTCCCTCAACAAAATGGAGTAGTAGAAAGGAAGAACCGGACTTTAATCGAGATGGCAAGGACAATGCTTGATGAATACAAGGTTTCCGATCAATTTTGGGCGGAAGCCGCCAACACCGCTTGTCATGCCATCAACCGATTATATCTCCACAAAATATTGAAGAAAAGCGGCATACGAACTCCTCACCAGGTAACAAACCAAACATCTCATATTTGTAGTTTTTGGTAGTAAATGCTTTATCCTAAACAAGAAGCCTAAGAACTCAAAATTCGCTCCTAAGATCGATGAAGGTTTCTTGCTAGGATATGGATCAAATGCCTACGCTTATCGTGTTTTCAACAAAACTTCCGGTTGTGTTGAAATAGCGAGAGACGTGACATTTGATGAATCTAACGGCTCTCAAGTAGAGCAAGTTGATTTAAATGTGCTAGAAAATGAGGAAGAACCAAGCATTGCAATCAAGAAGATGGCAATAGGTGAAGTGAGACCGCAAGAAAAGGTGGATCAAGACAATTCATCTACACAAGTGGAGCCTCCCACTTCAACTCAAAGTCAAGGCATACCTCAAGGGAGTACAAGCAAACTCGTGGAGGATGCTCAAGATGAAGACCTTGAACCAATCCAACAAGTCTCTCAAATGCCACATCCGAGGGTGCATCAAAGTATCCAAAGAGACCACCCCGTCGATAACATTCTCGGAGACATTCAAAAGGGAGTAACTACACGCTCTAGAGTAGCTAACTTTTGTGAATTTTACTCCTTTGTGTCTACTTTGGAACCTTTGAAGGTTGAAGATGCACTAAGAGATCCGGATTGGATAATGGCTATGCATGAAGAGCTTAACAACTTTGTTAGAAACAAAGTATGGTCACTAGTGGAAAGGCCTAGTCAAAACGTGATTGGAACCAAATGGGTCTTCCGCAACAAACAAGACGAGAACGGAGTTGTTACAAGAAATAAAGCTCGGTTGGTAGCTCAAGGATTCACTCAAATTGAAGGTTTGGATTTTGGTGAGACTTATGCTCCCGTTGCTAGACTAGAATCAATTCGTATATTGGTTGCATTTGCTACTCACCATGTTTTCAAGCTTTATCAAATGGATGTCAAGAGTGCTTTCCTAAATGGTCCAATCGCCGAATTAGTCTATGTTGAGCAACCGCCGGGAATGGAGAACCACAAGAACCCCACTCATGTATACAAACTCCATAAGGCGCTCTACGGGCTTAAGCAAGCACCTAGAGCATGGTATGAATGTCTTAAGGATTTTCTTATTAAAAAGGGTTTCGAAATTGGTAAAGTCGATCCTACTCTCTTCACAAAATATGTTGATAATGACTTATTTGTGTGCCAAATATATGTCGATGACATTATATTTGGTTCTACTAATAAAAGCTTTTGTGAAGAATTTAGTAGGTTGATGACGAAGAGATTTGAGATGTCAATGATGGGTGAATTGAAATTCTTTCTTGGATTTCAAATCAAACAACTCAAGGAAGGGACGTTCCTATGTCAAACAAAGTACATCAAAGATATGCTCAAGAAATTTGACATGGAGAATGCCAAGCCAATTCATACACCAATGACAACTAACGGTCATCTTGGTCTAAATGAAGAAGGTAACCCTGTGGATCAAAAGGTATATCGATCCATGATAGGTTCATTGCTTTACCTTTGTGCATCTAGGCCTGATATTATGCTTAGTGTTTGTATGTGTGCAAGATTTCAAGCCGCTCGAGAGAGTGCCACCTAGTAGCCGTGAAAAGAATTCTTAGATATTTAGTTCACACACCTAGTTTAGGGCTTTGGTATCCTAAAGGATCAAAATTGATTTGATTGGTTATTCGGATGTCGATTATGCGGGTTGCAAAGTGGATAGAAAAAGCACTTGGGACTTGTCAATTTCTAGGTAGATCACTAGTGTCTTGGTCCTCAAAGAAACAAAATTCAGTTGCTTTATCTACCATGGAAGCCGAATACATTGCATGAGGAAGTTGTTGTGCACAATTGTTATGGATGAGGCAAACCTTGAAGGATTTTGGTTTTTGTATGAAAAAGGTACCACTCTTATGTGACAATGAGAGTGCGATCAAAATAGCCAACAATCCCGTTCAACACTCTCGGACCAAGCACATAGATATCCGACACCACTTCCTTAGAGATCACTCTACGAAGGGAGACATAGATATTACCTATGTGAGAACCGAAAAACAATTGGTGATATCTTTACCAAACCTCTAGATGAGAAGCGCTTTTGCGAGCTTAGAAGTGAGCTAAACATCCTAGACTATCGGAATGTGTCTTGAAAGATTGCACTCATTGATTCGCTAACTAGCTCAATTTCAAAATAAAATGATTGAAAAAGTTATTGAGTGAATTTCAAAAGCTTTTAGTTGGATCTTAATCTCGGATCAATTCACTTGTAATCATAGTTTTGATTGCTTGGATGCTTACTGATGACAAGTGGAATGATCCTCCCTAAGTTCATATGACTCAGAGTTTTCGAGACTTCACTCAAAATCCTTGTATCTTTCTCGGTTGGCTGGAAAATTCAGCACATCGGAACATCCGATCCAATCATCGGACTATCCGATGTCTGGCAGTTGTTCCACATCGGAACTTCCGATATTTTATCGGAACATCCGATGTGGGCTCCGCACTTAAGTGCCCGTACCCTTTCATTTTCTCTTGTCCTTTTCCTCGTGTCTCTTTAGCCTCTCCTTCCCCTTTTCATCTTTGTGCCGTTATCGGAGTTTCCGACCTCTCGAAACTTCCGATCTTTGCTTGGGAAGGATTGCATCTTGAAGAGGACCCTCATCTCCGCGCGATTTCTCCGTGTTCTTCGCGAGGTAAACCCTAGGGCTCAATCCTTTCCTTTTGGATCTAGGGCGTCTTTTCGAGAAATCGTTTGGTGAACTTGTTCATCTATTCCTTTGGTTCAATTCTGTCACAAATATCATTCCTTTCTATCGGTTGGTTTTTGAGAAAAGCGTTGTGTTGATCTAGATCCGTAGACATCGGACATTCCGATCGAAAATATCGGAACTTCCGACCACATGTCGGAACTTCCGATGTGAAATCGGAACTTCCGATGTCAACAGTAATGAAAATCAATCCAATCTTTGTTTCTCTCATTAGCTTAATCGATTCCGCTCTTGTCCTTAGAACAATGGATCCCGATCAAGGTGGCTCACTTCACCGCACTCAAAGCAGCGTGGTGGGCTCCAAAAGGCCAAGGCAGACTCCAACAGGAACAAGAACAAAAGGGCTGCGGGTAGAGGAAGAGGTGGAGGCAGTGGAGGACCAGGCATCCAGATTCGTGACCCTCCATCTGACCCTCCTGCTCAGACAGTGAATGTACCTCGAGGAGCGCCATTGCCTTCTAGGAAGGGCAAAGCCGTGGCAGAGCTTCTCAACCTCAACCAGCCTGCAGACCAAAGAATTCCAAGGCTCGAGCAAGCAGAGAGGAATCCTCGTCTCAAGAGGAAACCCATGAGCTATAAAGGAAAAGCCGCCAAAGTACGCGAAGCTTGAGCAGAACCCGAGGCGAAGCACGCTTCTCGGCCCGACTATCGCTTCTGGACCTTCTTTCAGCAGGATTTCTATGAATCTATCATTCTGACAAGGAAGAATCCAGTCATTCTAATGCAGTGGGTTGACTGGGATTACATGGCCGCAGCTGATGATGCCACTTTCACAGAGGTCATTGCAGCTTGTGAGAGAACTGGGACTAAAAGAATAATGAGTTTTCAAAGCATGATTGGAATATTGAGATCATCGCCAGTTCTACTCCACTTTGTATATCTCCGTGACAGAGTCTCCACCTTGCATTGGATGACGAAGGAGTTTGGTATGAGATCTCTTATGTCAATTTTGCTCATTGCCTTGGATTCACCGGCCGATCACGTGACAAAGATCGATTCACAATGAAGCCTCGCTCGGTGCCTCCAACCTGAATTTTTGTATGATGAGGATGCAGACTTTGAGGAAGGAAGCACAAAAGGCATGAAGCCGTTCTTTGCCTGTCTCAACAAAGCTTTTCAGAAGACGCTGCTCCCAAGGAAGGTGACGCCTCTCACATTCTGTCTTATACAAGGAACCCGCCGAGTAGAATGCGAGTTGGACAGCGTCCTTTTGATGTGTTTGATTTCATATGGAATGAGATTCGCTTGGATCAGAGCCGAAGAGAAGGCTGTGGGTATGCTCCATTCATCATGCATATGATTGAGCACATTACTCACCGACATTTTGAGTATGATACCAAGCTACAGGAGTGCAGATCAGGCGATCAAGGCCCGGCTCGGCTGCTAGGCGTGCTTCGACTAGAGGTGCCGCTACCTCCTCCTCCACAGCTCCTCTAGCTGCGGCCAAATGGATCATCCTCTCCAATTCTCCGCGCCTTAAAGTCCATCTTTGTCCTGTGCAAGGGCAATGCAAAGCGCACAAGAAGAACACCAAAAGACTAAAAGACATTCAGAGGCATCCGAATCTGGAGTGTTCGAGAGGATGAGGAGAGCGATGAGGAGGTTGAAGATCCTTTTGCTCCAGCGCTGCACCTCGGATGAGTCCGAGGGGCGATGAGGAGTCCGGCTCGATGATGCTTCCGAGGAGTCGGACTAGTCTTTTCTCTCTCTCTCTCTCCTTGTTCTCCTTTCTGGTGCTTGATGCCAAAGGGGGAGAAGAGAAAGAAAGCTTTTATCAGTTTTATCATCCTTCGATTAGTTCCATTTCCAACTTTGTTATCATATGAACTTGGGACTTGTTACGCTTGATAGTATGCTTTACTTATGCTCCGTTGGATGATTGTCTCTATGAATTAATATTAATGGTTATTCAATATTTAGCTTCCATAAGTGCTTATTTCATTATATACTCGCTTTTGGGGAGCTCTGCAAAATTTGCTTTTAAAATTGTGCTTTTGCGATGTTTTCCTATCCTTTGCACATCTTTAGGGGAGCTCAACCAATACGAAATTCTATTAATATCCTTTTATCTCAGAAGCTTTAATCGGGTTGTCATCAATCACCAAAAGGGGAGATTGAAAGTGCATCTAGGCCCCTAAATTGGTTTTGGATGATTAATGACAAACGATTATACAGACTAATGTCTTCAATGAGTTTGTGAACAGGTAAAAGAGTAAATGTGAGATTCTCTACATGCGAAGGAAACCCTCAAACGAATTCAAGCGAGTAAAACGGCTTCGTAATTTAATTTTTCTATGCTTTGTGTCGTAGGAATGCCGTACTATTAAGAGGGATGCATCGTAGATGATCTAGAGTAGTCTCCATGCTCAGATGAATGTTACTTCAAATCTTTTTGAGATTCTAAGTCATCGTGCATGCACCGGAATGTGTTTTTATCTAAGTTCAAGTCGGACATTCCGATATTACATCGGAAGTTCCGATGTGACCGGACATTCCGATGTGCATGTTTGCTTCAGTCCGATGCGTAGAAGAAGTATCGGAAGTTCCGATATTTACGATCGGAAGTTCCGATACGTTGTAAAGCTTTCTAGGGTGCTCTGTAAAGATCGGAAGTTCCGATATTTAACATCGGAAGTTCCGATGTGTTCTAACCTGAAAAAGGGAGCTCTCTGGATTGATCGAACATTCCGATATATTGATCGGACTTTCCGATGATTAAGTCGGAAGTTCCGATGTTGATATCGGATAGTCCGATGTGGACTTAGAAGCATTTTGTCAAGGGCATTTAGGAACATCGGAAGTTCCGATGTTGATATCGGAAGTTCCGATGCATCTTGTGTAACACTAAAGTGCGCTCGAGTTACGATTATTTGTACATATCGGATATTCCGATGTTGATATCGGAAGTTCGATATGCGGTGAGTGGGAGTATAACGGCTAGTTTTTGCAAGAAACTATAAATACCCCACCCCTCTCTCATTTGAGGGTTACACACTCTATTTGGCGTAACTCTAGTGCACATTGAGCCCTCTCTAGTCTACTTTTGAGCTCTCCTCTTTGATCTTAGAGATCATCCAAGGAGTGAGGACTAGAAGTGAGATTTGGAGCTAGAGTGAAAAGGAAGTGTCTTCCATCTTGAGCATTAGAGTGTTCCTCCAAGATTGATCAACGTGCATTTGTTACTCTTGGAGGTTGAAGGACTCCTAGACGGCTAGGCGTCGCTCACGAGCTCCCAAGGATTGTGGGTTGCCGTGAAAAGTTTGTGAAGGCCGGCTCATCTCAGAAAGGAAAGGAACCAAATAGTGGAATCAAGCCTCAAGTGTGACCGAGGTTTGGGAGGAAAGGGTTGGAAAAGACCCGGCTCTTTGGAGCTTCCTCAACGGAGACGTAGGATTCCCTCAAGAATCCGAACTCCGGGATCAAATCCGCGTCTTTGTCTTCTTTACTTAAGCTTGTCTCTTTATTCAGTCGTTTTATTGTTCTTAGATTGTTCTCAAGTTTATTACTTTCAGTTATTAATCGTCCGTGTAAAAAGTCGATCGGACATTCCGATCTGGAATCGGAAGTTCCGATTATATCGGAAGTTCCGATCCAATACCGGAAGTTCCGATACTCTTTCCGCTGCGACAAATTTAGTTTAAATTTTAAATTGCCTATTCACCCCCCCCTCTAGGCAACTTTCTCATCTTTTCAGTTCGTACCGAGCTAGCACGGGCCGTATCGTTACCAAGGCTCATATCGTTCTCCCTGGAGCGACCATATTCAGGTACACATCTCTTGCCGATTGCGTGATCAAATCGGCTGGCACGCTCGCAACCCTTGAACCCGGCGTTCGCATGTGTGTTGGCGGCGATCGATCCGACGCTGTGTTTTTTGACGCCAACACCTGTCTCGTAGCCTCTCGTGTAGGGCTGCTTAGGTTGCGCCCTCTGTTTTTTTTTAAATTACCTCTCTTTTTGAATATACCTTTTTTCCGAACGCAATTGCAAAAATTAGCTCATCCTCATCTGCGAAAGTGCCGGTAGGCCAATCGTGTCACCTATCACACTCCTACAGTCAGTGATACGGTTATTTTTGCAATTGAAAGTGCATCTAGGCCCCCTAATGAGTTTTGGATGATTAGTGACAAACGATTAAAGGGACTAATGTGTTCAATGAGCTGGTGAACAGGCAAAAGTCCCAAGAAGAAATCATCTACAGACGTTGGACACCCTCAAAAAGAATTGAGTAGGAAAAACGGCTTCATTCGTATGTACTTTGTATTTTTTGAGTCATAGGAATGCCGTACTATTAAGAGGAATGCATTGTAGTTGATCTAGGTTTAGTCTCTTTGCTCAAATGAATGATAACTAGTTACCTAAGAGACACCAAGCCACTGCACGTGCACCGGAATGGATTTGCTTTGAAGTTCAGGTCGGACATTTCGACTTTGGGTCGGAAGTTCCGATGGATCAAACATTCCGATGCGTAGTTGTGCCCAAGTCCAAAGCACCTAAAACGGATCGGACACTCCGATTTCTTGAGTTGGAAGTTCCGATGCGTGTTGTGTTTTCTAAGGGTGCTCTCTGTCGAGTTCGGACTTTCCGATCTCAAGGATCTGATGTTCCGATAAGTATACATTAGAAAAGGGTGCTCTCTGGAGATGTCGGAAGTTCCGATCTATTACATCAGAAGTTCCGATTCGTTCTTGTTCGTTTTTGGGAACTCTCTGGAGACATCGAATGTTCTGGTCTGGGAATCGGATACTTCGATTTGGACTTGGTGAAATTCGTGAGAGAAATTTTCTTAGAAGTTACTCTCTGTAGACATCGGAAGTTCTGACCTTAGAATCGGAAGTTCCGATGTGTATCCTTTTCGACCGTTGGGAGTGTGCTGATTTTCTGGTAACTTAGTCTGGTCGGAAGTTCCGATGTGGGTATCGGAAGTTCCGATATGTGGCTGAGTGCGGGTATAACGGCTAGTTTTTGCACAAAACTATATATACTCCTCTCCCTCTCCTTTTGAGGGCTATACACTTTGCTTGGCTGAACTTGTGAGCTTATAGAACACACCCAAAGCTTTCTTGAGCCCTCCTCTTTGATCCTAGTGATCATCTAGAGAGTGAGGAATAGAAGTGTTTTCAAGTGCTAGAGCAAAAGCGAAATTCATTCATCCTGAGCATTAGAGAGTTTCTCCAAGATCACACCACTTTGCATTTGTTACTCTTGGAGGTTGAAGGACTCCTATACGGCTATGTGTCGCTCACAAGCTCCTAAAGAGTGTGGGACGCCGTGAGAAGTTTGTGAAGGTTGATTTCGGCTCCAAAAGGGAAGAAACCAAGAGTGAAACCGAATCTCAAGTGTGACCGAGGTTTGGGAGGAAAGGGTTGAAAGAGACCCGGCTCTTTATGAGCCTCCTCAACGGAGACGTAAGATCCCGTCAAGGATTTGAACTTTAGGAAACAAACTCTTGTCTCTCTTTATTTGCTTGTGTGCAATCCTTTATTTGAGTTTCTATATTGGTGCTACTCAATTCTGGATAGCTTACTTATTCTTGCAACCAAATAGAGTAAAAGTGATTTGTGGTTTGCTAGATTTCGTTGCCTGTTCTCGAATCTCAGTATTAATCGGACATTTCGATAATATACCGGAAGTTCCGATCCAGTCGGAAGTTCTGATATTATACCGAAATTTCCGATATCTTTTTCCGATGCGACAAATTTCGTTTGAAATTTTTAAATAGCCCCCCCTCTAAGCAACTTTCTCATCTTTTCAGCAATTACGTTTGAAAGATGGCTAGATTTGAAAAAAAAAAAGTTATCAAGAGGTTATTTTTGCAATTACGTTTCGAAGAGAACCAATGATGGATTCATTGTGTCCCTTGGTTGTAAAGGCAAGCTGGGGTGATGGAAGTCGGTAGGCAGTAGTGGAGGGCGGAATGACGAGGCAAGGGAGGGGGGAGCCAGTGGCGACCGGCGATAGGGGAGACAGAGGCAAGGGAGGTGGAGGAAGCGCGCGGAGCTGGCATTAGCGCGGCGGCGATGGTGAGTAAGAGGGAGACGAGGCCTATGCGCGACTTCGATGGTATATCATTCCTTAGTTGTTGTCTTGAATGTAACGTGACACTGCAATATGTTTTGGAAGGACCAAGTGTGGTCGGCAATTGTTCAGGACAGTCAACTGTTTTGCTGTAATTCATGATACATGAACGCAATCTTTGGTTGTACTCATTAGTGGGGCTAGATCAAAAGGCTATGGCCTGACTTGGTGAACCAGCTGGTTCGGTGCGAGATCTAGCCATGAGCTGGCTCCGCCTTACCTGTGGATGATGTGCACGTGGAGGTTCAGTTTCATTTTAGTTTCCTCTTGTATGTCAGGTAGCACTGACTTGTAAGGTAACTGCTGTTTAGTTGTGTCAAAGAGGTGGTGTGTGTGTAACAAACACGTTTACATGCCAGAGAGAGAGAGGAATGGAGATAGAACTTTTAACAATCAAAACTCAGGACTCTTTTTTGTAGGATGCCTAGCTTTATGTAGAGACTAGTTTTAATACCACGAGATTACACACATCTTAGAAGCTTCCGCTCAATGGCAAGCACGTTCAATTGTAACCCCATCTAGTCATCTACGTGCCTATTAGCGGAAAATATAAGTGCTCTTGCGACCAAACTCGATTAGACTCTTGCGAATGAAAGCGTGTACTAATAAAGTGGGAGAGCAGAAATATTTTTAGCAACAAGGTCTCTAACACGCAAGGGGCCATGCCATTCATGCATATATCCCATCGCCTTGCGCGTGCGACCAGACATCACAGCGCCTAGGTTTGTGTAAAATTGAAGATGCCAGCATCCAAGGGAATCCTCACTGTGAAAGGTGACCTGCCCTCCGCGGTCAAGTGTGACAAGAAAATCCTAGAGATGGTCAAAGAGGTTCGCACTCACGACCCCGTCAGCCAGGGCAAGCGTTAGAAGCCCCAGAGTGCCGCTGATACCTCGATAACCAGCGAAGGCATCAATAAGTCGATCATCAATGACTAGCCGAGCAGTAAAGCCGACGGCGAAATCAAAACCGTACCCTTGGAAGCATCAGAGCCATCCAAGACAATCAAGGTGGGCGCCAACCTTGACCCTAAATAGGAACTCGAGCTCGTCACCTTCCTCCAGGCAAACCGTGACACTTCGCCTGGCAACCGTCCGACATGCCTGGGGTCCCCAGGGAGGTGGTCCAGAAGCAACGCAAATTTGCGGAAGATTGCAAGGAGGCCATCCAAGAAGAGATTGGTAAACTCCTGAAGGCTGGCTTCGTTCGAGAAGTTCAACATCCCACGTGGTTGGCGAACCCAGTCCTTGTCAAGAAGGCCAACGACAAGTGGAGGATGTGCGTCGACTACACTGGCCTTAATAAAGCATGCCATAAAGATCCTTTCCCCCTCCCCCGCATCGACCAAGTTGTAGACTCGAGGCGGGGTGTGAACTACTAAGTTTTCTACATGCCTATTCGAGGTATCACCAAATTAGCATGTCCGCGGAGGACGAGAAAAAAACCTCTTTTATCACCCCTTTGGGTGTTTTTTGTTATGTAAAGATGCCCTTTGGGCTAAAGTGTGTAGGAGCTACATATCAACGATGTATACAGAATTGTCTAAAAACCCAAATTGGGCGCAATGTAGAAGCATACGTCGATATATCATAGTCAAATCAAAAACCCAAAGCTCGTTGATAGATGACCTAAGGAAACATTCGACAATCTCAGGAAGTATCGAATGATGCTAAACCCCGAGAAGTGCACGTTCAGCGTCCTGTCCGAAAAACTTCTCGGCTTCCTGGTATCTAGTCGAGGCATTGAGGCCAACCCGTGCAAAATCGAAGCTATCGACCAAATGCGTTCACCGCGAACACTAAGGGAAGTGCAGAAGCTCACGGGGTGCACCGCGGCTCTCAATCGATTCATCTCCCGGATGGGTGAACGAGGGCTGCCTTTCTTCCAACTGCTCAAGAAACAATAGAGATTCGAATGGACCATTGCTACTATTTTGAGTCTTTTCAGATGTGCTCAACAGCCGCCTAAGAAGCTCCTTGTATTGGAACCCCAACTTATCAATCCTTCATCTATATTTGCAATTTTAGATTGCTTTTGCTTTGTTCTTGCTTGTTCATCGATTGCTTGCAGGATTTGATCTTCGTGATCAGGTTGATCGTGCCCACGGTAAGGTCAATAACCCTATGGAGTTGGTTTAGCGATTGCTAAGGTGCATCGTGGTCGTACGGTGTAATCAGATCGTCAAAGTCGTCTACATCCAAATCGATCGTGTGTTTTTCATCAAAAGATTGGGACACCCAAAGTGCTATCACACATGAGAGTAAGACTGTGCTTCTATCATGGGTGTAGCGGGGAGTACTACACCTGGCCTCCGTGTCTAGGGGAAGAACTGCTTTGAACTTAGCAAAAAAGGTCGTCACGCCAGTTGTCATCCACCTCCTCTAGCACAACCGCCTGGCCAGCGATCGGGAGATTGGTAAGCATCGAAACATCCTGCAGAGTCGGCGCCATCTCCCCGCAGGGCAAGTGAAAGGTATGCATCTCCGGCCGCCAGTGGTCCACGAGGGCAGTAAGGAGGGATCGGTCGAAGGGAAAATGTTGGGATCTCTCCACAAAGACGACCTCACCATCCGGACCATCAACGATGTCCTTCTGTGTGGCCTCCACCATCCACGCAAGGGGAAGTAATCCCGCCACCTCCAACCTGCAACAATAAATTACAAGTTAGGGCACAACGTGTTACGACCTACTAAGTACGATAAAATTTGGTACGCTCAGATACCTGGGTAACCAGCGTCTGTCGAGGCCCTTGGCATGTGCTGGAGTCCGTGTGGACAAGACACCAGGATCCACGTCCACTCCGATAGTAGCGTGTAACCGTCCACGGTGGCGTGCGTCCAAGTGGCGATCTAGAAGGTCGTACGACCAATCGCAACGGTCACCCATAGCCACCATACCTGCGCACAACAAACAATTTAATATTTTTAATTGGTGAGATAAAAGAGAGACCTTATGTTAAATGAAAAAACAAGCAATACCAAACATACGATGGAAAAAGAACATACAAAAAAACAAGCAATACGGTACGAGCAGTAACGAAAAAACAAGCAATACCAAACATACGATGGAAACAGAACATACGAAAAAACAAGCAATACGGTATGAGCGGAAATGGAAAAACAAGCAATATCAAACATATGATGGAAACAGAACATACTTGCGAACACAATTCTTCTCATATTACAAGTAATCACTCTTCAAAGCATAACATACAGAAGGAACACAATTGTTGACACTAGTCACTGCCATAAGAACATTACATACACGCGTAAGGGAACTATACGATTATTACATTCCATACAAAGGGAAGGAACTCCCAAACATGGCTACTTTCATAAATTACTTGCGCATGTGAAAAATTATCCATGCCTACTTTCATAAATTATGCGTAAAACAAAATTAATTAGGTACTACATTTTTTTTGGGGTAACCTCATAATTTTCTGAAACTACCTATATTTTTCCTAACTACATATCAATTATACCGACGAAAAAATAATTATATAATTTACTAACCGACGAACGAAAAACGAACGAACAACAGACGACAAACGGATGGACAAGCATAATAAAACTTGTTCTATTTTTTTGCTCCCTCTTCCTTTTCTTCCTCTCCTCCCTCTTTTTCTCCTTCTCTTCTTCCTCTCCCTTTCCTTCTTTTCCTTCAAACAGCCGCCACGCCGCGCCCTCTCGCTCTCTTATTCCCTCTGCCCGTGCACCAGCCAGTCGCTGCCTGCCACATGGCGTGACTGATTGATCTGTTGCTGCCACATGGCACAACTGAGATCAGTCGCACCACCGTGGAGCGATTGGCCTCTCTGCCGCTGCCACGTGGCACGACAGATGATTATTTTTGAAAAAAAAATTCATCGGTATATTTTTGTAATACACGTAAAAAAATATTTTCAAAAAAAATTCTACAAATTATGGATACTCATCATAGGTTGTTCCCGCTTAAAGATTGATGCAATAGTACTAATGAGTTCGAGGACACAAGGTAGTACAATTATCAAAATGGGTGTCGATAGGTCTTTATGACGTAAGAGCCCACTGATATTTTGACAATTATACCGTCATTTGTCCTCAAATTCATTAGTAACTAGATGTGCAGTGGATTCATGCGATGTTGGGTGCAGAAAAAATTATCAAGATAGACAGATATTTTAACAGAGAATTTTTTTTTGAGAATACCTAAAAAACAAAATATTAATGTAAAAAAGTATGTTAAGCTAAGAATCGATTTTAAAAAAATATTATTTAAACAAATTAAAATTAAAATACATTAGTTTGAACTGTAGCTTATACTGTAGTTTCTATCATAAATAGGGACGTGTGGCACCAGACGCCTGGACTATCGAAAAAAAGCTAATTGGTGGAGCTCATTGGTTCAGTTCAAAATTGCTCCAATTACACTTGTTTATTGGTTAAACATTGAATGAGTCAATTTCGAATGAAATTAGATTTTGCTATGGCTCTGGCTCAACTTGTCTCGTTAGCTTGATTCTAAAAATACTTTGAAACTATAAATAAAATAATATTAAGTCAAACTATGTCAATTTTAAAAAAGCTCAAAAAAATAAGGGCTTGGCTTGATTTTCACCCCTACTTCTCTATCGATATATATATATATATATATATATATATATATATATATATATATAATTTTCGCATGTAAATACATAGAAAAAAAATACCTATTTTAGATCATGGCGCCTCAGGTAATTGTACTATATAGGAAGGCGCAATGGGATACCATGGTGCCTGGACACCATAATTTCAAATGCGCAAATTCATTCCAAATTCGGGTATACTTTTCAAAAATGTTAGTTTTAGGGTATACTAGTTACATGCCCGTGCGTTGCTACGAAAAACAAAATTGATAACGAAAAATAAAGATTAAAAAATAAAAAAAATATTTCACAAGATCAAACATCTATCTTTAACGCTTCGTTTCTTGCGAAAGCTGGCTAATTAAAGCAACGCTTCGTTTTTTGCGTAGGGCAATTAAGCAGGGCAATTAATGACGTGGGTAGAACTCACCACTGCCACCAACTGCTGCTTTATAATAGTAGAGATACCCGTCTATTACAATTCAAATGAAACATATGCCTTTGAAAAAATATATTCGATTCGAAGATTTGAACGAATTTAGATCACATACTTTGCTGATTTATCTACTAATATAAAAGGGGACTTGCACGTCATCCTCAGCTGAGAAAACTCCCCTCCCCACCACCACCTCAAAAAACCGGCCTTACAAAAAAACCGAACCTGCTGAATCATAACAAAAAATCTCTAGTTGGCTGGGCCGTTCCTAGGCTAGGGCGGTAGGGACGATGGCCCAGGGCCCCCGAGAACTAGGCCCCCTGGCCCAAGGCCCAGTACTAGGATGACTACTCGCTGTAGCCTATAGGGCAAATCCATGATCCCTCGCTCCTGGCTGGCTTGTCTCCTCGGTTCCCCACTCCAGTCGGCTATAGGGCAAAGCAAATGAATCGCTCGTGGCTCACTGGCTCGTCTCCTCGGTTCTCCCCGCCGCTGCCATTCCCCAAAATCCCAATCCCTCTCCCCACTCCCCAGCTCTCCCCGCCGCTGCCATCACTGCTTCCCTTCCCTAGGCGGCTCAGCAACGTCAAGGCGCAAGGCTCACCACCAATTTATGGAGCTCAAGTCGTCGATTCGTCACCCTTCCCAGCGACCCGGACGAGCGCCTTCACCACCCAACCGAAAGACTTCGGCTCTTCGCCCTTGGCCCAACGCCTCCGTGGCTCCACCGGTAGTCCGCCCCGGCCACCCGGCGCCCCCCGGGCCCGGCCCCTGCTGAGCCCCTGCGCGGGCACGGGCCACCCCTTGGCGGCTTGGCTGAGCATCTCCGCCCCCCCGGCAGGCCGACAGCTACTCCGACGTCAAGCCGCTCCCCGTTGCCGACATCGCCGCAGAGCACGGACTTCGCCCAGAGGTACAGTCGTACAGAACTGTCTTGTTGAGCCCAACATTGAAAGGATTAAAAACTGTTTGATGCAATCTTGGATTGTGCTGAAAGTTTAGTCTTTCGTTGTCGTAGCGTTGGAAATAACATGTGTCTGTTGGCTATCACGGAAATCAGGATTTGTTGGTCCGTTTGATTGATTAATTTTTTAAATTGTATTGGTCTCAATTCTCTGTAGAGCTGTAGGATTTATCAGGTAGAACTACACCTATATGTACATATATTTGCTCGCATGAATTTTATACACCAATTCTCTAGAAACGAACAAATAGGACTTCTTCAGATGCATTTTTTGAGGAGATATCAGAAAAAAAACTGTGAAAATATGCAACATTAAAAGGAGTACACAAAAAAAATTTAAACAAGAGTTACCTGTCTAGTTCCTTTTTATCAGCTGCCCACTGTATATTAGCTTTTGTAGTTGCTCATCTACCAAATTAACATGCTCCTTTCCAATGTCCAAAGAATATTCCAGATTAGGTAGGCCAATCAAGTAGGCGACTAATTTCCAGGAAAGCTTTACAGTTAGAAAATGACTGGTTGAACATATACTCTTGTTGCAGGAAAGAGAACATATGTACCCAAAAAATGACTAGTTGTACATATACTCTTGTTGCTGAAGTGATCTTTTCATCAAGTCTCAAGCGTGATCTTCTAATATTTCTTTCTTTCATAGACCATAGCTCCTGTTGTCTTTAAATTATTGAACATATTATATATATATATATATATATATATATATATATATAGAGGATAGCTAGTGTACTATCGATAGTACACGTCCTCCGTGCTATAGGGTTGTGTTTGCAAAATTCGAAGATTTAAATCGTTGATCCAAACCGTGCATTTTGTTCATCTCATTGAAATCTCACTACCCACCAAATTTTATATTTTTTGAATTTTTTCTCCTATTTATTTTGTATTTTTCAAAATCCACGATCTAATTAGTTGTGGGGCGTCCAATGAAGCTGGTTTTGAAAAATACAAAATAAATAGGACAAAAAATTCAAAAAATATAAAATTTGGTGGGTGGTGAGATTTCAATGAGATGAACATAATGCACGGTTTGGATCAACAACTTCGTCTTCGAATTTTGCAAACACAACGCTATAGCACAGAAGATCTATACTATCGATAGTACACTAGCAATCCTCTATATATATATATATATATATATATATATATATATATATATATATATATAGGCTGTGTTCTAAGTTTTTTAAACTATAGGCCCCCACTTTAGGCTTTTTGCCCTAGGCCCTCAAAATATTTGGAACGGCCTGCTGGTTGGACGTAGTCCTGGGAATTATGCCGAGCCTTAGTGGGCCAGTACGAGCACGACCCGATTTTAATGGCCTAAAGCATGGCCTAGCACGAAAAAAATAGGCCGGGCTGGCACGGCCCGATGGCGTACCATGCCAGGCCTAAAAACCTGGCACCATGGGCCACAAGGCACGTCCCGAATTGAAGTCCGAAACTGTAATTTGTATTTTTGAGGGTCTTTCTTTGCACATATGAATTTATGTTCTACATGAAAGTTGTAGATAATTTCGAGACATATTTTTTTTTCATGTAGACAACTTTTCCATTTAAGCAACGTATGAATTTATAAAAAAATGTTTAGTGCGCTGTGTAGTTTCGGACCGACACCACATCTCTCGGTGATCTGCATTTTTCAGGGTCCTTCTTTGCTCATATGAATTTATATTTTACATGAAAGTTATAGATAATTTCGAGACACATCTTTTTTATGTAGACAACTTTTCCATTAGAACAACATATGAATTTATAAAAAAATATTTAATGCGTTGTGTAGTTTCGGACCGACGCCACATCTCTCGGTAATCTGCATTTTTCAGGGTCTTCCTTTGCTCATATGAATTTATATTGTACATAAAAGTTGTAGAGAATTTTAAGACACATTTTTTCATGTAGACAACCTTTTCATTTGAACAACATATGAATTTATAAAAAAAATATTTAGTGTGATGTGTTTTCTCCAGTGCCATGCTTGGGCCGGCCCAGCCCGACAGCAGCCCGGCATGCCTTTAGACTGTGCGAAGTCTTGATTTTTGCTGTCCGTGCTGGCCTGACTTGGCACAAAGAAATATTCAAACTGTACTAGTCCGTTTCATGCAGACCCAAATCACAACAGAGCCAGGCCGTGCTCGGCACGACGAAGTCCTACCAACAGGACTTCTTGGACGATCTCTCAGCCCAATCGTTCGCAGTCATAGCTCAATACAACTGCCTCCCGCACCGTCTCTCTCACGCCTTCTCATCAAGTACACATCAACGTCTCGCGGCCGCAGCCTCCTAGAGGCTTCCGCTTCTCGTCCCCTCTCGGCCTCTCCAACGCCTTCTTCCTCCTCGATCCTCGCATCGCATCGAACCCTAGAATCAGAGCAATCCAATCCCACTTTTCTCTCCACTCTCGCAGGCTATCACTATCTTTAGAACCCAAGAATCCCAAATCTTGCGCCGCATCAAGGAACCGTGAGAATCTCCGAGAGTCCAAGAAGTCCAAGAAAGGACCTGCCATGGACACCGACCCGCCGCTGACCATCACACTGGCCAAGACTGGCACCACTCGCCGCCGAGCACTCGCCAGTATCCGGCTTCTCCCCGCCGCCTCTAGCCCGCCCTTCCCGGCTTCCTCCTACCAGAGCGCCTCATCTTCGGTCCCCACCACGCGCCGCCTCCACCTCCTCCTCCTCCGCCGCCACGCCGCACTCCTGCCACCGCGTCTTCGCCGATGACACGTTACGTGACCTCGACCTCCCGTCCTGCTCCTCCTCCACGACGCCTTCCCTTGCCTCCAACGAGGAGAACCCGCCCTCCCTCTTCGACCTCCTCGGCGGCCGTACCAACCTCCACCGCGCCCGCCATGGCACCGCTCAACGCCGCGGCCAACCATCGCAACCCGCCGCCGCCCCGCGGCGGCCGACCATCGTCTTTGCCGCACGCGGTCCTGTTCTTGCTCGCCTACCTCGCCCTGGCGTCACCTTCTACGCCGCCGCCGTAACTTCACCTCCTCTGCCGGGCCGCGCACCCGTTGCCGACGCGCTTATACTTCGCATAGGGTGAAACTGCCTGATCTGGCGGATATTGCTCGTCCCGTATCCTAATCCATATTTTTTTTCGGATTCGGAGTCGGATACGAATGTCTCGGATACGGATACGGATACGAATTCAGATTATTCAAGATTCGGATACGGAGCGGATACCTGACAGATTCGGGTCGAGATCGGATATCATAGTCGGATAGTAGTATAATACATAATTGTGTACGTAAAAGAAAGAATGAAGCATTAACCTTACAACATTAGCTTCAAGTCATAATTATTTCAACGTAGGATAGTAGTATAGTTAGAGGTGCAAATGGGTCGGATACAAGGAGAGAGATCGAGACATAAAGAAAACAGAGAACAAGGGGAGCTCTTCCATCAAACTTAACCTTACGGAATAAATTCCTGGAGGTATTAAATAGTGTTGAATTGTCATATTCTGATAAACTGAAGATAGACTTCTCTCATAATGAGGACTACTCGGATTTGTTTGCTATGCTTCAATTTAGCGACTCAACTAATTCCAGTAATTTGAATAGAAAAGAAGTTTATCAAATAAGTTGAACAAATCAATTTAGGTAAAAGCATTATATCATCACTCTATTTGTTTGTTGATAGATTTGTTGAAGTTCACTCTTAATAACAAAGTAGTGTTTTTTAGTGCCAATATCAAACAACTACTCTATCTATCCAATAATGAACCAAATTAATGAAAGAATAACTAATTTTATCCGGATATTCGGGTCGGATATTTACCGGATATCGGGTCGGATATTGCTCTTCCCATATCCTAACCCATATTACATGAGATTTTTCGGATACGGATCGGATATTGCTCTTCCCATATCCTAACCCATATTACACCAGATTTTCCGGATAACATCGGTACGGATTTTAAACGGATTCGGTATCGGATCGGGCGGATATTTCCTGTCCCGTTTTCACCCCTACTTCTGCATAGTCACGCTCTGCACAATCGGCTACGGGGACATCACCCCGGCCACCCCAGCCGCCAAGCTCTTCTCCATCTCCTTCGTCCTCGTCGGCTTCGGCTTCGTTGACATCCTCCTCTCCGGTATGGTCTCCTACGTGCTCGACCTCCAGGAGCACCTCCTCATCACCGCGCTCAAGGACACCCGCTCCGCACGCAAGCACCGGCACAACTACATCTTTGACATCAAGAAGGGTCGGATGCACGCACGCATGAAGGTGTCGCGCTCGCCGTGGTGGCCATCTGCGTGGGCATTGGGGCCGCCGTGCTCAGGAGGGTGGAGAGCTTGGGGTGGCTCGATGCTGTGTACCTCGCGGTGATGTCGGTGACCACTGTCGCTGTCGAGTATGGGGACCGGGCGTGGCTTCAGTTGGGTGATAGATCTGGATACATTCAATATATTTTGATTATGATTTCTTATTACAGGGTTGTCCTAGGAGAGCATGAAGGACGTTTATGCTCCGCCACTGCAGCCAACATCCCTAAATGAGGGATCTGATCAGGATGGTTTGGGCAGTTTGAGTTATCAAGAGGTAAGATTTTGAATCATGGTGGTTAGTGTAGTAATAACATCTATGACTTTTCCTTATTGGTATTGCCTCTAATTGTCTAATAGCAAACGCACAGTTGTTCTTTGTTACTACCTTGCTGCTTACTTTGCACCCTTATCATCGATCCTATGGCTATTATTTGTTTTCTTACCTTCTCAAACTGGGAGCTGTTCTTCCTTTGCAGGCAACTAGATAACATAAAGAACTAGAAACAACAACCTCTGAGGTGAGCCCCTTTAGATAAAAACCATCAAGCTATCGGTTATGTACAATAAGTGGTGTATCTGCTGTATTCATGGCCTTCAAGACCACCTCGTGAGGCCTAATATTGTCCCATGGCTTGTGAAACAAAAGTGCCGTTTAGTGTAAATGCCTTAGGAATTTTCTGTGAAATTGTCCAAAAATTTTTGGCCTTGTTTGGTGTTTATTTGAGCCAACTTGCTTTTTCTGTGTTTCAAAATGTGTCATACAACATGGTAGCATTTTGTGTAGGACAATTCCTAACCTCCAAGGACTAAATGATGCATCAGTAAAAGTCAACCAAAATGTTAGTGCTCAAATGGTCGTTGGTTGGCTTTGTTCAGTCCCTTGATGCTGTATACTTGTATTCTCCACTCAGCCCTCATGTTTCTCCATTCAGTTCAAACAACAAATATACCACTGTACAGCATCCATTCCTGTAAATATTGTTGAATCATGGAATGGTTACTAAGTAAAAAAAAAAGTCCTGCATGATGATCGATCATGTGATATTTTCTTGCTGAATATAAAGACATTATCCTTGCTTTCATACCTGCATAAATGAAGAAATAAATTAGTAAATTCATTGGTTTTGATGTTTTTAGTAGAATTATACCCCTTTGGTTCCGTTGGTGAGTTAGGGCGTATATGTGGAATAAATTTATGTAACTATAACTACAACCTGATGTGCTTGTTCTATCATGCTTCACTAATAATGTGATGCCTGCAGATTTATGTGTATCACCATCTTCTAATTGATTGATTCATTTAATGTGTTGAAGAGAGATATTGTAATTTGTGTTGTCCCTGAGGATATTTGATTTGTTTGTTTGAAAAGAAGAACCTTTTTATGGGGGTGTTCTTCCTGGTCAAAGTTGCATTTGTTATCTGCATTTGGGATGGATTTGAGCAAGGTGGTAGGTGTCTTTCTTGGATAATCGTTGGAAGCTGTACTCTGATTTAGAAATTCGGTTTCTTGGTGCTTCTTTTGTGGTTGTTCTTGGGGTAATTCACTTTCTCGCTTTACAATTTGTGCAAAGGTATTCATCTTTCTTTTGGCTACATTAGGCAGACAAGCAATTTTTGCACGAGAAAATGTGACTTTCCTTCTTGGGTGGCACTTGGTGCTTCTTGTGTGAAATTCTTTGATTTGTTTGTGCGGGGAAGCTGAAGAAGATACTGGTCTTGGTGAGGCTGACACCGCTGTGCAAGAAGGGAGAGGAGACCCGACGGAGTGGGATTGCATCAATGACACTGCCATCATCTCCCGGAGCACCTTGTCGAACCAGCTCACGTCTTCGACTGCATAATCCTTTGGTTTGTGCATCACAAGCCTGGTCTTTCTACTGATACATTAATGTTGTGCTTGGTTTTTTGTCATTGTGAATGCGTAGTTCATTAGTTCTGCAACTTCTATTAGGAATTTGGTTATCTCATCGGTATTTATGCCATGGTTGTTACGGCGATAAGGCGAGGCGAGGCGACTGACTACCTTCACAACTTTTAAGCGATAAGGCGTGCGGCGAGGCGACGCCATACACATATCCTAGCCTAGTATGGCGACAACTTAAATAGCAATTTAGTAGCACATGCGTACCTTGATATAGCACCCATCCTCTTTTCAATTGCTCTTCTCCTATATAGCACACATATCCCTTGCAAGTTCCAACATGTAGCTTGTTACAAAACATTACACCAATCCATATTCCAATTAATTGAGTAAATAAGGAATGAGTGACATACCGTGTTGATAATCTCTCGTCTCTTCTCTTCTCCCAAGCAATAAGCTACATGAAAATGGGAGAACAATGAAGTGAAAAACTAAGAATTAAATATATGAATTACATGAACAATGTGCAACATAACAATGAACAAGCACGATATAACCAACATAGTTCACGTCAATAACATAAGTTCACATCAATAACATAAGTTCACAAACTTAAAGTCTAATAGCATAAGTCCACATCAATAAGACAATAACATATATCCAACTCTCATCTCTCAAAAGTCATCCAACTCAAACTCATCTAAATTGTTATTAGCATTAGCATCCATGTTCTCTCCATCACCATCTTCCATAGTTGGATCTTCACCATAGTCGTCCACATCATTGTCATCAAGCATGAACTCTTCTTCCTCTTCTTCTTCATTGCTTGAATCATCTCCTTCAACCACCCTTGGTGAAGATCTTGCACGTCGTGCGTAGGTCAAATGCTCGCCGTGAGCTCTCCTTGGAACATTGCGGCCATGAAGCTCACGTGATGCACCAATGGCTTCGTCAACATGGTCCCATGTAAGGTCGGTGACGGTCACAAACCCACGTCCACATTGAGGTGGTTCGGCCAATGGGTTAACCCATTCATTGTCCCAATCAAATTCTTCTATGACCAAAGGATCATAGCTTTTGCCCCCTTCCTCACGTCGTTTTTGAAATCTACTAGCCATCTTCCGGTTGTATGCAGCATACACCAAATCATTCAATCTTTTGTGCTCCAACCGGTTCCTTTTCTTGGTATGAATCTACACATGGCAATTGAAGCAAACAAAATTAATAAAAGCCCACAAGAATCTACAAAATGGTGAGTTCAAGTTGAATGCTTCGTCAACATGACTTACAAATTCAAATGTACTCCAATTTCGCTCGCAACCGGATGATGAAGCACAAAGACTAACAATACGTTTTGCAAATCTTTGTAGCTCAATGGCTCGGCCACCATAAGAACGCCACCAATCAACTATAATGAAGAATACATGCATATATTAGGATTTATGGCTGAAATTAACTTGCTGATTTTTTTTAAAAAAACTTACTAGGGCTCCTTGAATCCATATTTTGGATTGCCATTTTATTTGAAAAGACATCTCCACGTTGGTCCTCATAGAGCATTGCTTGACTATCAATTTTGTTTCGAAGATCGGCATCTTCTATCATTCTTGCGAGCACATCATTGAAACAACCCCTTAGCTCCCCAACATATGCATCATCATTCTTCTTTTGGATGGGAAAGAATTTTCCCGGGTTCAAATCTGAGGCAGCGCCATACAGGGGGGTGTCCATTTGCCTCACCCAACGTTGCTCAATAATTTTCATGATGTTATTGAGCAAACCTTTCTTGTTTTGGGTAGGGAAGGATGCCTTGATCTTTTCCTTCGCATGAGCCATAAATGCTGCAACCTCGGGCATGGCGGGCTTCTCATCACCATTTACCATCCTCAACACAACAAGGAGTGGTTGTGAAGCTCTAAGGCAATCCTCAATTGAATTCCAAAACTCCTTAGAAAGGACAATGTCATACACCTTTTTTGCAGCCTCTGTCTTTGCCAATTTGGTCCTAGTCCAATCATCGCTAACAAATAAAAATCTCAAAGCATCTTTGTGCTTGTGCAAACTCCGCAAAGTAAGGAATGCTGTGGCAAACCTAGTAGCTGCGGGTCTCACAAGATCCTGGCTCTGTCATTATCGAAAAAATCCATGCATCAAAGCTCACCGAGCAGATAGGAAGCAACAACATTTTCCTCACAGTTTCTGATGCTGTGCGTTTCTGCACTACAAAGTCGATGCAAGAACCCTGAAGCAAAATGGATATGACAGAAATGGTATTCTAGGATAGGCAAAGCAGCAGCATCCGCAAAAAAACACCTTTTCTCATTTGAATTGTATTACCAAAAATCACCGTAGCGTTAGCACGGGCAATATATTATGCTGGTGATACTCAAAATTACCGACTGCCCAATTCTTTTTAGCTGCTGATATTTATGCTGGTGTAGCAGCATCCCTTGCAGAAAGGAAAAAAGGTGGCCAACTAATGGACTTCTTGAAGAACATAAGAGGAACTATATATGACGGCGAATGGGGTCAGGTGATGTCTGCTATGTTTTTGTGCAGCCTTCAGCTTTGCTCACAGGCTATGAATATGAGAAATAATACATATTCTTGCAGTATATTATGTTGTTCATGGTAGGATCTTTTGGAACTTTGGTTCTGCCTTATGTTAGTCACCTCACCAGATGCTGAGCTAATGTTCATCCCTATATGCATATGCTATCCATTTTGTTAAAATGAGATTATTTAACCTTGGAGTTTCACAACTTGTTATCATCAACTGTACTATATATTTGCCACTCCTATCTAATTCTATTTCCCACGTTTCAGCATGAATTTGATTTGTCAGTCATTCAGGCTATTCAAGAAGTTAGTCTTCACATACCAAGTACAAAACTTGTAAATGATACTCTATATTCTGTTCCATGACAAACAAATGTGCTTTATTAATAGCCCAGTATGTCAAATCTGTAACATAAGAAGATGGTCTTTGTTTGGTAGTTCCATTACCGTGTGGGAACCGTCTAGATGGTTGCTCTGCTGATCTGTTTGTTCACTTCCTTCTAGAAGGTTCTGGCTGGTGCTATAAATGTTTATGCAAACAAGCATAAAGAAAGACCAGATCGCTTATTGACATGCTACTCCACAATCACAGGTATCAGTTGTTCTCCATAGAAGACTAATACTGCATTGTGCCACTATCATCTAATGGTAGAACCTAACCCTTTACTTCCGCCTTTCTTGCATCCTTGACTGCTCTGAATTGCGGTATGGTACCAATGACGTGGTATTTTTGAATTGCAAACTATTATTAGCAGTTGCAGTAAAATTGTGAATTCATTGCTTGTCAGTAATTGCTCTTGGTCGGTAGTTTTTTTTTGCTTTTTTCAGATACCACAAATGTTATATGGGAAGTACAGCAATGTTCCCTTTAATTTGGATTTCCAGTGATGCCAACACTGCTTTGTCCCGTAAATTTTCGATCATGCCCACACGTTTGCATATATGCACAACTGTGTATGCCTGTACTTTGCCTTTCACCTAAGTTGCAGCAATTGTGTTGTTATTCTCAGAAGTGACCTGTCCATGCAATACTTCATTAAAAAATAATTTGAGTGATCGTTTGTATTTCATTCAGATACACTATAGCCATCCCCAAAAGTCATTGTAGCTGAAAGTTTTTTTTTTGGGTACCATAGCCAATAGTACCCATCCCCAAAAACAGTAAACACCTACCAACAAGCAGCCCAATGGGCATCCCTTGCATGCTTATGGCTGCCTGTCAGTACCATTTTGTTCAGGCATGATAGTGTATTATGGGTTTACAGTGAACTTGGAAGCAGCTCCTCACCATTTCTAAACTGTATCTAAACTCTGCAGGAAAGTACTTGCTTGTGTTGTTTGTGGCCGTCTAAAAAGTGCATTCCAAATAGCCTCACGAAGTGGAAGTGTTGCTGATGTTCAATATGTTGCCCATCAGGTCAGCCATGTTCACAGATCTACAGATGTTTCCCACTTAATGATCGAATATTAACTTTTATTATAAGGGAACAAAATCAGGAGCCCTCGCGTATGCCAAGTCGGTTGCTGTCGCGTATGCCTCTTTGTTTTCGGTATTTACCTTCGGTTTTTCCCTTCCTACGTCGTAACTTCGCTTCGCTGTTGCCGATCTGCCCGCACGCGGGTCCTCCATCGCGCGTGGGCCTGCGTGCAGCGCCGCCTGCTTCCGCCGCGCACGGCCTCGATCGCTGCGCTTAAGCCGTCCGCGTCGTCGCTTTCTCCTCGCGACCTCCGCCTTTGCTTCCCAGTTGTTTTGCGACGTATCGCATCCTGTCCCTAATCGTCGGCGCGCGGTTCGTCTCCGTCTCATTCTTGGGTTCAGCCATCGCCCATCGCCTTCGTGTGGCGGCCCATCGTTAGCTCTTGCTGAGAGATCTTAGAGGGGCCTGGTTTTCGACATCTCTCCGCCTGTTTCCGTTCTGGCAGCAGGCGCCTGGTCCGTCTCGTTCCCATTCGATGCCCCGCCGGTGTTGTGGCGTTGAGCCGATTCGTTTGGTAGCTGTCTGTGACGCCGCTAGTTCTCCGCTGCTCCTCCCTTCCCCTTCAAGGTTCTAGGAATTGCCATTCCTTCCCATTTTGCGCCGAGTTTGGATTGCGCGCGGCCGCTTAGCTCTCCCTATTCATGTGCCCGTTCTGATGCCCGCCATTTTATTTGTGCCCTTCGCGGTCGGTGCTGCGGCGGTGTTCTGGCATTGGACCTCTTCGTTCGCCCGCCGTGCGTCGTGTAGGTTGTTCCCTGTTGGGCCCTCCCTCGAGGTTCTAGGTATTGTTATTTTTTCTATTTTCCGTTGCGTTAACGTTGGGCCTGTCTCCCTGGATTGAATTGTTGATTCCTCGTTGCGTTAGCGCATTATGCTTGTCATTGACATATTTTACCCTTTTGGTTTTCCGTCCGGCGCATCGGTTTTCGGCGATTTTAAAAAAAGGGAAACAATCCTGGCTCCTACCGTTGGCAGATCGGAGGCACCGCGCTCGCCGGACCATTATGTTCCCGATTTAGGTCCTGAGGTTAGACTGTTCCTTTACGCAGTATCCCTTCGATTAGCTATTCTTGTTATCATGTTGCTCATGTTGTTATTGTTAATGTTCTTTTAGTTCCTCGCCTGTGTGATTGTCTGCGTGATGCTATGCGATCCGTGGTGTTAAACTTGCTTCCGTATTGTGCTATCCTTATTTATCGGCCGTGCCTTTGATTCTCCGTATGCGTATCCGTACTTTCGTGCGTTGGTTGGGTTGAGTTTTCTTTGCCGCTGAGCTACGTTTGCTGTATTTAGGCTTCACAGTTGGATTGTTTTATTATTAGGTCTGTCATCATGGTGGTCTATGTATGATTAACGACGTTTCCGTAGCTGTCTTATATGAAAATGGGTAATCAGTGAGTGCGTCCAGAAATTGTTCCCTCTATGTGCTTAGCGATGTCTCTATAGTCGTGATATATGGAAGGCGTCAATGCTTCACGACGTCGTCGCTTTGCGCAAGATGATGGTACGTTTTGTTCAGTTCTATTGGGATACGGTTGGTTCTTTCTGTTCGATGTGTTATAGCTATATTTTTTTACAGCTTTTCGGTGATCTTAATTATTATACATTTCCCTCTTTATGCGCTGTTGTCGCTTTTGCTCATCTGTTATTGTTATCTAGCTGTTAATTTTTGCGTTTCTGTTTTTTAAGCTTTTTTATATGCTCTTTATTTTTGGCGCCTTGTTCTGTTATTGTTCCTCTTTCGTTGCTATATAGGGTATTGGATCCACCCGATTGTGGCGAACGATGTGGCACGTCGTAATAGAACTAAGAGGCGCGATGCTAACAAATGTAGATCGCTGATGAAACGAGGTTCTCTATTTACTTAGCTGTTTTCTCCCCTTGCCCTGTTTCATTCTGTCCGCGCCCTCTTTGTTTCCATATTGCTATGGTGTTTACCGTTGACGGGTTTCTCTGGCCTGTTTCTCTCGCAGTCCCTGCCTCGTTTATCCCTTTTGATCCTATCATATGTTCTCTACCCCGGGAATTTGTTGAATTGTTAAAAGGTATGACCCATAGTATTGCTGCTCAGTGCTATATGGATTTCTTAATTATTGCGTCTTGTCCTTTTTTAATCGTTTCTATCCTTTGTCTTCGTTTACTCCGTAGTTACCTGCAAAGAAAGGTCGTATTATGGTAGCCCTGATTATAAATGCCCTAAATGTTCCGCCTTATTTTGGTACCAAGAGAGAGTGGGCAGCCAAAGTTCATATACACGGAGCCATATTACCTACAATGTTTGCTGCTGTGGAGGAAAGATTGCTCTCCCTCCACACAGGTCGTTCCCTCAACAATTACAGGAGCTTATTAGATTTAATGGAGGCCCACGTTCAAATGCTTTCATGCGGTTGATAGGGCAATATAGTTCCCTTTTTGCATTTGCTTCTTTGCGAGTCAATGTTGATAACAGTATTAGTATTGGTTATGGCCCTTACGTTTTTCGCATTAATGGTGGTTTTCATCACCGCATTGGTTCGCTTTTGCCTAGCGATGGCCGGCGTCCTGAATTTGCTCAGCTTTATATTTATGACACGCCAAATGAGCTCCAGAACCGTCATAATGTTTTTGAGTATGATGGCCGTAAAAGGGAGGAACCTGATCCAAGTATAGTCGCTGCAATCATTTCTATGTTAGACAAGATCAACCCTATTGTCCAACAGTTTAGGCTTGCTTGTGATAGATTGTTATCGCCCACCTGCCTGAAATTGCTATCAAGCATCTTGGTGCGCACAAAGGGGATGGCAATCGCTATAGCCTACCCATTGCCTCAGAATTAGCCGCATTATTGGTTGGTGATATTTCTGTGGATGCTTCTAGATTTGATATTACAGTCGAGACACATTCTTGCCAATTCAAATATATTTCGCCAATCCATCTAGCTTTGATGGCTCTGCAGTACCCGCAGCGATTCGCTTATGGTGATCAGGGGTACCATCTAGGCATTACGTTAGCAGAGGTTGATGGTCAACCTCCTGGGTTTCGTTCAGTTGTTTCCATGCTTGAATATTATCGTTATTATTCACATTATCGTGTGGGTGATCCCAACCCATACACTTGTTGTGGTCGGCTCTCTGATCAACTCAATGTGAATGCTTATTCATGTACTTAGGCGAATCGTTTGTCTTTCCATTTTTTCAACCAAGATAGACTTTGATCCGAGACATATCAAGGGATATCAGATGCTATATCTATAGAGGTCATAGTTCAGGCAAGGACCTTCTTTTCTAAACTAATAAAAGGAGGAGTTTACCCTGCGCAGCTGGATCATCCAACAGCAACCGCGCTATCCGGCCCAACGCATAATGTTCGGACCATTTCCATTGCCCGCATCGATCGGCAAATTTCCCATTGCGCCCCCATCGCCCGCATCGATCGGCACATTTCCCATTGCGCCCCCATCGCCCTGCGCCTCCACGGTCCCTCCCCGTCCCCCCTCGTCCTGCGCCACCCCGATCAGCCACCGCTCCCACTTCGTTCCCCCTCGCCCTACGCTGCCACGGTCCGCCGTCCCTCCCCGCCCCATCGTTCTGCGCCGCCCCAGTCCTGCACCGCGATGGTCTGCCGCCCCTCCCAGTCCCCCTCGCCCTGCACCGCCATGGTCCACCGCCCGTCCCTGCCACCCCTCGCCCTGTGCCGCCATGGTCCGCCGTCCCTTCGGAATCGCTCCTACCGCATGTTCGTGTTTTCCTTGCGCTTCCATCTTGTCGCCTTCAGATCCGGTCAGTCGACGCCGTCGAGTCCAAACCAAAGTGCGCCGCGGCCACCGCTCATCTTGCCGCTGCTCTGCTGCTCCACCGGAGAACAACGGCCGTGAGCTACCGCGTTTGCCTGCGCAGTTGGTGCGTTGCAAAACCACCCCTTTTCTTTGCGCGACAGCCGCTGCTCTGCTGCTCCACCGCTGGAAGACGACCGTCAACTGCTTTGTTTTCGTGGCATCAAAAACCAAACCCGACTTCAATGCCCGACAGTTGCCCAAAACACTGAGACTGAGTGGTTACCTCCTTGAGCGATACAAGAGGTCTTGCAGGTGCTTCATCTTCCTCTTCTGTCACTTCTCCAAAAAAACTGGGACGACATAGGTACTTTCCTCTCCTCTATATTTCGCTCTGCTTTCAGGAACTCAAAGCTGTTCACTTCATTTCCCTCATATTCCTGTCAGTGTTGCCGTGAGGAAAAGAATTAAGCCGATTTCTCTGTGAGGAAAAGAAGGGCAACGGCAAGGTGAGTCATTGTGTGTGCTGCTCGTGCGTTATTTGAGCATGACATCAATTTGGCGATCTTCTGAGCTGAGGAATGTTATTAAAATGAAGCAAGGTCGCATTTCAAATATTATCTTTGAAGAGATAATTATTGCATCATATAATTTGGATGAGCACAGAAAGATTATATATGTATATCTATTTTCACACTTCATGCAAGCCTTTTCAGAAATGCTCATGTGTGTGATTGCAGACCTTGAATAGGAGGCATATGTATACTTTTTTTTTACAAAACTATGTAGCAAATCCTAAATGTGGAAGTGCAAAAGGAAGTGCTTCAGCCCCCGCTGTTCGTTGTCGTGTGGACCTTGCTTCGTTGTCGTATGTGCTTAGGACCTTATGGTTGTTGAATTGAGATATTGTGGACGTTATTGTGTACTACTGTCTAATGTTTAATGCTTCTCTTATGAACTTATCAACTAACTGTCTTTTATATTTAGATTATCTTCCGAATTGGTGATTTTGGGGAATTGTCGTATTTCTGTATCCATATGGACGTACCGGTATCATGTATCAGAGAATCCTAGGTTATGGTTGTTATTTTGCTTTATCTTGTAGTTATCGTGTCACTGCTGTGCGTTTTGGATATGATATGATAGTTAGGAATTTCAGAATGTTTACTTGCTCTATTACACTAAAGCTGTAAGCACAAAAGAACAAAAGGAAAGTACCTTTTGAAGGCATTATGCTATTATTTAGATGGTAGCGGTAAGCAGGAAGCAGAGCTTCAGTCATATTGTACCTTCTGCATTTCATCCTTTTTTCCTGGAAGCCTGGAATTACCTGGTTATATGAAACCTACAATTTTTTTATTTATTCTGTTGGAGATAAACTCATCGGCTCCCGGAGGATAGGTTTTGTGCCCCGTTTGATGTCCACACCAGGGGGAAACTCACGAACTCCAAAAGGGGGTGGCCTCATACACCGCGAACTCACGCTCTCTCGGGAAGAGGCCTCCTGCTCCACGAAGGGTGGTGTCCGCCCACCAGGGTTTCAATAACCCATGGGAGGACTATAGCTCCCCTAGAGCGTACACCGTGGGTGTACCCCGCGGAGGCTCTCATTATGCCCCGCGGGAGGTCCAAGCCTCCTCGAGGACATACTCCCCGGGAGTTCCCTTTACATCCCGCGGGAGATCTACGTCCTCCCCGGGGGCGTGCCCCGTGGGAAGTCCCCTCGCAAGAGACTTGAGTGACATCACCTAATTCCCTGTGGGGCCCCGAAGTCAGGGGTCTACTCCTTCAAGGTGGTCATGAGACCGCACTTCCCACGGAATGACTAAAATGCCCCTAGTTAGGCTGGTCTAGTAGGGGTATAATGGTATTTTTATGTAAACAGGCTGGGTGCCTATAAATACCCAATGTAACCCCCTCATGTGAGGGGAGCTCTCATTGAATGCAAAACCAAAAACTGGAGTGTCCCTCGGGGAGTCTGGACAAGGGCACATCCCTCTACTCCCAGGGAACACACCGAAGCAGAGTAGGGCGTCTTCCTTAAGCGCCCGAACCTGTATAAACCCTCGTGTCACATTTACTTTCGTGGACGACGGCCCGTGAAACGGCCGGCGTCCGCTCTCATTTCCGTGTCTAGTTTCCGAACCTACGACATATTCAATTATGTTAAACTCACTAGAAACTTGAACTTAACTACTATTTAATCGTTTTTTGGTTAAACAAGGTGTTTTCTTTGGCATAATATTAAGGACACTATTCTTTTCGTTGTTACAAGCTTGTGTTTCTGAACTATTCTGAAGGTTGTGGATGCATCAGCTTCAATTGGTTCTGAAGACATTTCATTGAGGCTCTAGCTCCTACTTTTGGGAGGCCATTAGCGACTGATCTGGTTCTTGTTTAACATTGCTTTTCTTTTGTTATTGCGGATTTTGCCATGTTGCCCAAAAGCTAACAACCTCATAAGTGCATCAGGTTTTTTGTAGGAGAGATACAATCCTTTCCATTTCAAGGATCTTCACATTTCTGGTATGTCATAAAAATGTGTAAACCCAGTATTTTCTCTGTTTCAAATTCTGCATGTGCACTATTAGCTGTCTGCAAGTATGCGCAAGGTTCTTTCGTTTTCTAATATGCTTTTTTATGCTTCAATCATTGTTGTCGTCTCAATCCCCCATCTATCAATTAAGCTGCTCTTTTGTTTATGCACAGGATACTACGACAGTGAGGTAGGCACACAAGGAATTGATTTTGAGCCTACAACCGTTGCTGCAGCAATCATGGTGCACATTTTCTCTTGTTCATAATACTAAAGTTTAGTCCTTTTGATAATTAAATTGTTGCACATAGCTTCCCATGTTTCTCTTGATATAACATCTAATGCTATTGCTCCATTTCCTAAAAGGTGAACCAAATTGCATCCAACACCCTCTACTCTTACTAGGATGGAGACTCCTATCTAATGCTTTAGCACAGTTGTTCAGTCTCCTATCTAATGCTTTAGGCACAGTTGTTCAGTGCCTAAGTTTGGTTTGCCAAAAGAAGGTGATCATATAAACTGATTATAGTAGACTGAAGGGAGGGGTTTTAACTGTTATGTTATTGTAATTTGTAGTCGAGCAATAGATGGTTCAAACTTATATGGGTAAATGTGTCTGCGAGCGTACCCAGCACAAAAATGAATATTTTAAAAAAATTGCTTTTGGCAAATAACCATGTTTTAGCCTATGTGAGGGAAGCATTAGCATTTATTCAAAATGGTTTCTGAAGAATATCTCTAGGCCATCGAAGGTAGGATGCTTGCTTCTTCTTTACATCTTGACCTTTTGTGTTCATCTCAAATGATTTAGTTGATGTCTTTAATTTCTAGGTACTTAGTGCATGCCGATTATCCCGCAATGCAGTTATCGCGCCCTTAATCCAGCTTTTGTATGACTTAGCTACTTCAGTCTAGGTAATGTGAATCATGCAATCTTCAGTGCCATTTTACTGAGTTGGAGTTTTTCTGGAAGGTGCAATGCAGCTGCGCTTCCAAGTGCTTTGCTTCTTCGAAAGGGCTGGTCAGGTTTTCAATTGTGTGTGTTTTATAAAAGGAAATGGTTTTCTTGTGCATGGGGGTGTTGACTTATTTATTTGCATGCATTCTTGAAGCATGTTACCAATATAGTTTTATCTTTTCTACACCCATTTTTTGCTTCGACTTGAAACCCTCAAAGTAATATTGGTGTTGTAAAACTACAAAGTTACGTATCAATGTAAATAGTCAATTGCATAAGAACGATTTAAAAGGTAGCAAATTTACTTAGGAGGCACTTTTTTTTTTGTAATTTGTATCCTGCTACTGTTTCCTGTCTTTGTTGATGGAGCAACCTTTTGTGTCACTAACGCGACACTAAATTCTGTGTTAATTATCTATATTGTGGTTGTGAAACATCAGTACTTTAGGTCGCCACTAGGGATTGATAAAGTTTCAACTTCACTTAATTTTATCACAGGTTGCTGTGCTTGCTGCTATTTACAATATTGCTGTAAATTTAACTACCACAAAATCGGTTCTTCTTCATATGATACAACTGCTGAGGAAATTGCTCATTCCTGCTGATTGATTACTGTTTCAGAGTTAGTTTCAAGTTCTATTTGTTCTGAATGAGTTTTCATCGAAAAAAGTTCGTGTTGGTTGCTGCAAAAAAGTCGACGACTTTCTGCTGCTTAAATGGTAGAATTTCACTATATATCTGTGGAGCGTTGGAGAATGAATGTTGCTTCGGCTTGCTTTACTTTCGGTAAAGATTGGAGCATGCTGAATTTGCATGTTGGATTCTGTTATTGTCGCTATATAACAAATCTACCTTACAGTTTGTTGGATATTTGCTTTTGACATTAGAGTTCGGAGACCGTTATTAAATTTATTACCATTGCACATGCAAGAATTTGTTAGATCTTTCTGACGATTATTTCCTGCAAAATCTGAGTAAACCATATGTTTCTGTGAAAAAAATTGCATTATAGTGACAAAATTAGTGCGGCCTTGGATCTGTAGGTTAAGACGACGAGGCCAAAGAAGTACTGCATCAGGCCAAACAATGGCCTTGTGGCGGCACGGTCCACTTCCGATGTTGGTAATTTCATGAATTACATTAGCCAATCACTAAATTATCCTGAAATAATTGCTTTTATTCTAAGTTCTTTTACAATCTGAACTATTGCTTTCAGTAACGATACAAGCGCAGTGGGAGGCGCCGCCGAACATGGAATACAAGGACATATTCCTTTTGCAGAGTGCCATAGTGCCATAACAATGTATGTTGTATAGTTTACCAAATAATCAGGTAATGTGGTAGACGAGGTGAGGATGAAGGACGTTTGTGCCCCGCCACTGCAGCCAACATCCCTAAATGAGGGATCTGATCAGGATGGTTTGGGCAGTTTTATCAAGAGCTAAGATTTTGAATCATGGTGGTTAGTTTAGCAATAACATCTATGACTTTTCCTTATTGGTATTGCCTCTAATTGTCTAATAGCGAACTCACAGTTGTTCTTTATTACTACCTTGCTGCTTACTTTGCACCCTTATCATCGATCCTATGGCTATTATTTGTTTTCTTACCTTCTCAAACTGGGAGTTGTTCTTATCACCCATATGTTTCTGTGAAAAAAATTGCATTATAGTGACAAATTTATTACCATTGATGAAAAGACTAACGAATTAATAATTAGTGAAAAAGAGGCATGGGTAAGTTTACTACATTAATCTCTGTTGCCTCTTTTTTGAAGCATTCACCATCATATTTTTTGCCAGGACACCCTTTATATTTTTGGCTGTGGCTGTTTAAAGTATGGATTATTGGTCTATCAACTTAACAGATTTCCTACAAACACTTATCTTATGCAAGAAACCCTTCTAATTAAATGGCTATTGCTAAGCTCTTTTTAAAGTACTCTCCAAAGTATCTGTGTTGCCTGACTTCTGCAATACCTTCATCAAATTTTAACTTATATGAGTGAACTCGTGCTCATCATTGAGTTTTTTAATCAATTTTAAATTTGCTTACTTGTTTTAGGCAATGAACTACCTTAGGGAAGGAACTCTCTTGCAAGGGACAGTCCGCAAGTTGTTTCCATATGGTGCACAAATTAGGATTGGCGAGACTAACAGAGGGTAGCATCCCTGACCTGTTTGTTACATATGGCATTTCTTCCTGTTCAGCTGAAGTTCAATATACTTGTAGAACTATTGCACAACCCTCCCTTCCCATTCCATTATTTCATTTAGTAGATGCCAAAAAGTTCCTTTCCAGACACATATTTTCTGCTAAGCAGCATGATGTAGGTCAATCCCATGCATCTCCTGTTGCCGCAGTTCAGCAAATCACCCTAAATCAAGCGTGTGCTTTAGCATTGCTTACTCAGATATTCTGTACCAAACTATATAGAAGCTAACACAATATGTATTTAATTTTGACAACAGTGTTTGGAGTCTTCAGTTTATATAATTCACAATCTTAGACTAGACGATCAAAACAAAGGCATGATAGTAGACTTGAATGAAACATAGTATTTACCAATTGACCTTCACATTGATGGCTTTCATTACAAATTCTCTGCGGTGTCGATCTCCTAACTTAGATTCTGGGCACTTGTGTTGTGCTTTAGATAAGGGTTGTGCTTTAAATATGGGTTCCTTTGAAATGTGTACCGGACAGCCGCTATCTTTTACATGTGATGCTTTAATTTTATTTATATCATATAATTTCAAGCATCTGTAGTTGTGAACTTGTGATCTAGTCTGTATGCCTATTTGTGTACTGCAATCTCAAGGCTGCCAATTCTTTGATGAACTGCTTTCGTTCCTGGATTGTGAACTATTCTGCATTTCCTGTTCTTGCCCAAAATTAATTTGGCTCGTATCCAGTCCAATTGAATCATAAATATCACTTCATTGAGATGGCAAACTTGTGGGGATCAACAAGTGGAAGCATTTTGCATGTCAAACTTACAGCTCCATAATGTTCTGCATTTTGCAGTGGTTTGCTGCATATCTCAAACATAACACACGGTCAGCTGACATTTTGCAGTGGGTGAGATAGTGAAAGCTCTTGTGATTAAATCGACATCTCCGGACAGGATTGCTCTCAGGTACATACACCAGCGCAAACTTGTAATAACTATAGCTCAGATCATTGAAATATAAGTGCACGGTCACTTTTGTTGTAAAAGAGGCCATCTGCTGTTCATTGACTCATTGCATCTGTGATGGTCCAATTAAAGTATTTCTGTTTCGCTCTGTGCAGTATTAAAGACCTTGAGAGCGAGCCTTGGATTGTTTCTCTCCAACAAACAAGTAAGGACACTGTAAATGGCTCTCCATCAGGATACACTATTTTGGCAGTTTCAGTTACTTATCCGCCATTCTCTGGTTGCAGAGGGTGTTTTCTGAGGCTGAAGAGATGGCGCACAGATACCAGGACCAAATTTCGGAGACGCCTTAATCGGATGAACCAGACTCCTCGTGCAACGATGCTGTTCCCTTTGACGACGAAGCACAGTCCTACGCGAACTGGAAGTGGTTGCAACTCGTCAAGTCTGACAAAGTAAGCTGTAACTCTTGTAGTACTGAATCAGGATTGTAATACAGGAATTCTCTCGAGAAAATTTGGTCAATTCAACATTCATGCTTACAATAGAAAATTTTAGGTCAAGGGCAATTAGCACAAATCACATCGTGTGTTTTCGGAATAAAAAAGATAGAATTAATGGTAGTGATAAAAAGCTGGCTATTGTAGTGAATAGTGTGGCAATTGGCAAATCACGAAGGACAACATTTAGCGTAGTATTTTACAAATGACAATCTTTGCCGTGGCGAATAATCAAATTTCCCTTTCTCTTTTTGCTTTATATGTATGCACATATCTCAAGATGTTCCAGGAACGCCTCCACTGTGGAGAGGATCCTAGGTGGAGAATTTCCATCACTTCGCCCCTAATGCGTGCGTGATAGTTTATGAAAAAAAAAATGCCCCGTGATCGAAACCACGCCAACGTTGTCGATCGCTGCTGCTGACGTAAGAGGGACGGTTTGGTTAGAAGATCCCCGTTGTGAACTGAAATTAGCAAAAGCTGTTTTGTTATTGCCGCGGTGATTTTCTCATCAATGTTACCTTCCAGTCATCTAATAACCATAGCTCAAATCGGCACGGTGTTATAACGTAAAGATAAAAACAAAGAGAGAATAGTGCTTATAAGTTTTCCTGCTAATACAAATTACATAAATTTTAAAGCAAAACAAAAGGTTAAACCATCATCTTCTACCATCAATTCATAATTTAATATTTATACAATTTTTTTAAAAAAAATAGAAACGCCTCTCAAAAAGAGATCAGAATCACACAATGTTCATACTAGGCCCATTTGACCATTGATCTGCCTCGAGCCATATGGGCTCTCTCTCTCCCCGACTTCCCAAGGAGGAGGAAGCAAATCGCTCCCATCGCCTCCTCCCGTCCTCTGGCTCCTGCTCTTCCTCGCCCAGTCGCCCTCTGCGAATCCACCTTATTCGCTTCGCTTGGATCGCCCCGTCGCCCGAGCCGGACGCTGCTCGGGCCTCCGATGCCGCGGTGCAATAGTATCGCGCGGCCACGACGTGTTCGTCGACGATTTGTGCCCTGCGGTTAAGGTAAAGCGCCACCTTCATGCCACTATCCTGTTGTTGACACCGAAATTTGGCTGACCGAGACAGGTTCGATCGTGGCACGAGCCAGGAAGATGGCGCGAGTCGGATTGGCAACAAGCGATGGGACCGGAGTCCTATTGGAAAAAGGCATGGCCGTACGAGGCACAGACGAGAGAAACCAAAGCTGATACAACTTGGATTTGATATGGTTGTGATCAAGATGGAAAGACAAGATTGAGGCCGATACGATTGAAGAGTCCGTGATGGTCACGATCAAGACTACACCGACTATAAAAGGCGACGTGCTGTATAGAAGAAATACCCCAACATCCAAACCAACCAATCAATCTACCAATTACCTTTATTTTCTTGCACTAGGAGTAGTTCTCGTAGCTTTGTAATCTTTCCTCTGTAATTCATGTTGATCAATACAAGTTGCACATCGTCGGTTATTGATCTCTGTTGCGTTACGCCCTACCAAGCTCTTGTTTCTTCCGATCTTGTTGCGCATCACCTTTTTCGGAGAAGCAGGCTTTTACCCTGTTTGATCGGCTCGTGAGAGCAGATTAGATCTGTTTACCCGGTTTCGCGCTGGTTCGTACCGAGCTAGCATGGGCCGTATCGTTACCAAGGCTCATATCGTTCTCCCTGGAGCGATCGTATTCAGGTACACATATCTTGCTGATCAAATCGGCTGGTACGCTCGCAACCCTTGAACCCGGCGTTCGCATGTGTGTTGGCGGCGATCGATCCGACGCTGCGTTTTTCGACGCCAACACCTGTCTCGTAGCCTCTCGTGTAGGGCTGCTTAGGTTGCGCCCTCTGTTTTTTTTTAAATTACCTCTCTTTTTGAATATACCTTTCTTCCGAACACAATTGCAAAAATAAGCTCATCCTCATCTGCGAAAGTGCCGGTAGGCCAATTGTGTCACCTATCACACTCCTACAGTCAGTGATACGGTTATTTTTGCAATTGAAAGTGCATCTAGGCCCCCTAATGAGTTTTGGATGATTAATGACAAACGATTAAAGGGACTAATGTGTTCAATGAGCTGGTGAACAGGCAAAAGTCCCAAGAAGAAATCATCTACAGACGTTGGACACCCTCAAAAAGAATTGAGTAGGAAAAACGACTTCATTCGTATATATTTTGTATTTTTTGAGTCATAGGAATGCCGTACTATTAAGAGGAATGCATTGTAGTTGATCTAGGTTTAGTCTCTTTGCTCAAATGAATGATAACTAGTTACCTAAGAGACACCAAGCCACTGCACTTGCACCGGAATAGATTTGCTTTGAAGTTCAGGTCGGACATTTCGACTTTGGGTCGGAAGTTCCGATGGATCAGACATTCCGATGCGTAGTTGTGCCCAAGTCCGAAGCACCTAAAACGGATCGGACACTCCGATTTCTTGAGTCGGAAGTTCCGATGCGTGTTGTGTTTTCTAAGGGTGCTCTCTGTCGAGTTCAGACTTTTCGATCTCAAGGATCGGATGTTCCGATAAGTATACATTAGAAAAGGCTGCTCTCTGGAGATGTCGGAAGTTCCGATCTATTACATCAGAAGATCCGATTCGTTCTTGTTCGTTTTTGGGAACTCTCTGGAGACATCGAATGTTCTGGTCTGGGAATCGGATACTCCGATTTGGACTTGGTGAAATTCGTGAGTGAAATTTTCTTAGAAGTTACTCTCTGTAGACATCGGGAGTTCTGACCTTAGAATCGGAAGTTCCGATGTGTATCCTTTTCGACCGTTGGGAGTGTGCTGATTTTCTGGTAACTTAGTCTGGTCGGAAGTTCCGATGTGGGTATCGGAAGTTCCGATATGTGGCTGAGTGCGGGTATAACGGCTAGTTTTTGCACAAAACTATATATACTCCTCTCCCTCTCCTTTTGAGGGCTACACACTTTGCTTGGCTGAACTTGTGAGCTTATAGAACACACCCAAAACTTTCTTGAGCCCTCCTCTTTGATCCTAGTGATCATCTAGAGAGTGAGGAATAGAAGTGTTTTCGAGTGCTAGAGCAAAAGCGAAATTCATTCATCCTGAGCATTAGAGAGTTTCTCCAAGATCACACCATTTTGCATTTGTTACTCTTGGAGGTTGAAGGACTCCTAGACGGCTAGGTGTCGTTCACAAGCTCCCAAAGAGTGTGGGACGCCGTGAGAAGCTTGTGAAGGTTGATTTCGCCTCCGAAAGGGAAGAAATCAAGAGTGAAACCGAATCTCAAGTTTGACCGAGGTTTGGGAGGAAAGGGTTGAAAGAGACCTGGCTCTTTGTGAGCCTCTTCAACGGAGACGTAAGATCCCGTCAAGGATCCGAACTTTAGGAAACAAACTCTTGTCTCTCTTTATTCACTTGTGTGCAATCCTTTATTTGAGCTTTTATATTGGTGCTACTCAATTCTGGATAGCTTACTTATTCTTGCAACCAAATAGAGTAAAAGTGATTTGTGGTTTGCTAGATTTCGTTGCTTGTTCTCGAATCTCAGTATTAATCGGACATTCCGATAATATACCGGAAGTTCCAATCCAGTCGAAAGTTTCGATATTATACCGGAATTTCCGATACCTTTTTCTGCTGTGACAAATTTCGTTTGAAAATTTTAAATAGCCTATTCACCCCCCCTCTAGGCAACTTTCTCATCTTTTCAGCAATTACGTTTGAAAGATGGCTAGATTTCAAAAAATGATGGATTCATTGTGTCCCTTGGTTGTAAAGGCAAGTTGGGGGTGATGGAAGTCAGTGGGCTGTAGTGGAGGGCGGAATGATGAGGCAAGAGAGGGGGAGCCAGTGATGCAGTGAGGAGGTAGGAGCCAGTGGCGACCGGCGATAGGGGAGACAGAGGCAAGGGAGGTGGAGGAAGCGCGCAGAGCTGCCATCAGCGCGGCGGCGATGGTGAGTAAGAGGGAGACGAGGCCTATGCGCGACTTCGACGGTACATCATTCCTTAGTTTGTTGTCTTGAATGTAACGTGACACTGATATTTGAGAGATGCAATATGTTTTGGAGGGCCAAGTGTGGTCGGCAGTTGTTCAGGACAGTCAACTGTTTTGCTGTAATTCATGATACATGAACGCAATCTTTGGTTGTACTCATTGGTGGGGCCAGATCAAAAGGCTATGGCCTGGTTCGGTGCGAGATCTAGCCATGAGCTGGCTCTGCCTTACCTGTGGATGATGTGCACGTGGAGGTTCAGTTTCATTTTTGTTTCTTCTTGTATGTCAGGTAACACTGACTTGTAAGGTAACTGCTGTTTAGTTGTGTCAAAGAGGTGGTTTGTGTGTAACAAACACGTTTACATGCCACAGAGAGAGAGAGAGGAATGGAGATAGAACTTTTAACAATCAAAACTCAGGACTCTTTTTTGTAGGATGCCTAGCTTTATGTAGGTCTGTAGTTTTAATACCACGAGATTACACACATCTTAGAAGCTTCCGCTCAATGGCAAGCACGTTCAATTGTAACCCCATCTAGTCATCTACGTGCCTATTAGCGGAAAATACAAGTGCTCTTGCGACCAAACTCGATTAGACTTGCGAATGAAATCGTGTACTAATAAAGTGGGAGAGCAGAAATATTTTTAGCAACAAGGTCTATAACACGCAAGGGGCCGTGCTATTCATGCATATATCCCATCGCCTTGCGCGTGCGACCAGACATCACAGCACCTAGGTTTGTGTAAAATTGAAGATGCCTCACCGTGAAAGGTGACCTGCCCTTCGCAGTCAGGTGTGACAAGAAAATCCTAGAGATGGTCGAAGAGGTTTGCACTCACAACCCCGTCAGCTAGGGCAAGCGTTAGAAGCCCCAGAGTGCCGCTGATACCTTGATAACCAGCGAAGTCATCAATAAGTCGATCATCAATGACCAGTCGAGCAGTAAAGCCGACGGCGAAATCAAAACCGTACCCTTGGAAGCATCAGAGCCATCCAAGACAATCAAGGTGGGCGCCTACCTTGACCCTAAATAGGAACTCGAGCTCGTCACCTTCCTCCAGGCAAACCGCAACACTTCGCCTGGCAATCGTCCGACATGCCTGGGGTCCCCAGGGAGGTGGTCCAGAAGCAACGCAAATTTACGGAAGATCGCAAGGAGGCCATCCAAGAAGAGATTGGTAAACTCCTGAAGGCTGGCTTCGTTCGAGAAGTTCGACATCCCACGTGGTTGGCGAACTTAGTCCTTGTCAAGAAGGCCAACGATAAGTGGAGGATGTGCGTCGACTACACCGACCTTAATAAAGCACGCCATAAAGATCCTTCCCCCCTCCCCCGCATCGACGAAGTTGTAGACTCGACGGCGGGGTGTGAACTACTAAGTTTTCTAGATGCCTATTCGGGGTATCACCAAATTAGCATGTCTGCGGAGGACGAGGAAAAAACCTCTTTTATCACCCCTTTGGGTGCTTTTTGTTATGTAAAGATGCCCTTTGGGCTAAAGTGTGTAGGAGCTACATATCAACGATGTATACAGAATTGTCTAAAAACCCAAATTGGGCGCAATGTAGAAGCATACGTCGATATATCATAGTCAAATCAAAAACCCAAAGCTCGTTAATAGATGACCTAAGGAAACATTCGACAATCTCAGGAAGTATAGAATGATGCTAAACCCCGAGAAGTGCACGTTCAGCGTTCCGTCTGGAAAACTTCTCGGCTTCCTGGTATCTAGTCGAGGCATTGAGGCCAACCCGTGCAAAATCGAATCTATCGACCAAATGCGTTCACCGCGAACACTAAGGGAAGTGCAGAAGCTCACGGGGTGCATCGCGGCTCTCAATCGATTCATCTCCCGGATGGGCGAACGAGGGCTGCCTTTCTTCCAACTGCTCAAGAAACAATAGAGATTCGAATGGACCAGGGAGGCTGAAGAAGCTTTCCTGGAGCTGAAACGGTATCTGTCATCTCCCTCCATCTTAGTATCTCCTAACAAAGGAGAGGGTCTCCTCTTGTATGTTGCAGTAACTCCCCAGGTAGTAAGCACCGTCCTAGTGGTGGAGCGGGACGATCCTGATAAAAAGATCAAAGTACAAAGGTTGGTCTACTATGTGAGCGAGGTCTTGCACGATGTGAAGCTACGGTATCCTCAGATCCAGAAGATGCTCTAGGCGGTCCTGATGACATCTAGAAAGCTATGACACTACTTCCAAGCACACAAGATCAGGGTGATGACAACGTACCCGCTCAAGGAAGTGATCCAGAATCAGCAAGCCACGGGACATGTAGGAAAGTGGGCAGTTGAGCTCAACGAGTTCAGAGTCGATTTCGCTCCAAGGACCAGTGTAAAGTCGGGGATCCTAGTGGACTTCGTAGCTGAGTGGACACATGTCGAAGAAAAGAAGCACGAATCTTCCGATGACTACTGGACAATGTTCTTTGATGGCTCACTCAGCCTGCAAGGCTCAGGTGCTGGCATCCTATTCAAATCGCCAACAGGTGAGGAACTTAGGTATGTCATCCAACATGATTTCCAAGCTCCAAATAATATTGCAGAATAAGAGGGATTGGTCATTGGGCTCCGGATAGCCGCATCACTTGGAACCAAATGACTACTCGTGAAAGGGGACTCACAGCTAGTTGTAAATCAAGTGCAAAATGATTACCAGTGCACGGATGACAATATGGATGCATACTTAGGCGCGGGTCGCAAGCTAGAGCACAAGTTCAAAGGTCTAGAGGTAAGACACAGCCGGCGGGGCGATAACTCTGTTGCCGATGAACTTGCCAGGCTCGCTTCGTCCCGCTCGCCTACTCTGGTAGTAGTCTTCGTCGAGAAACTCAAATCTTCTGCCTCTCCCAAGCAGGAGATGGAAGCCGCCCAACTCGACCAACAGCCTGGTCGAGTCATTGAGACAGAACTTGCAGATGCAGAAGCTACACTACTCGAAGGCGAGCCGACTTGGATGACCCCGTTCCAAGCCTATCTCGAAGGTCGTGATGTCCCTGACGATGATGCATCATATGAAAAAACTGCCTGCAAGTCCATGCTGTACACATTGGTGAACGGCAAGCTCTAACGATAGGGGAGTAACAGAATCTTGATGAAGTGCATCACTCAGGAAGAGGGCAATAAAATATTGCTCGATATCCATGGAAGCTTCTGCAGCAATCATGCGTAGGCTGCACCCTAGTTGGGAAATCTTTCCGACAGGGTTTCTATTGGCTGACCGCCCTCCAGGATGCTTGCGAGCTGGTGAAAAAGTGCGAAAGCTGCCTATTTTTTGATAAGCAAACCACCATACCAGCCCAAGCGCTGCAAACTATTCCTCTATTTTGGCCTTTCTCCGTCTGGGGCTTGGACATCTTGGGACCTTTCCCAAGAGCCCAAGGAGGTTATAAATTCTTGTTCGTGGCTCTCGACACATTCACCAAGTGGATCGAAGCCATACCAGTTAGGAATATCACCTCAGAAGTGACCAAGAAGTTCTTGAGGAGCATAATTACCCGATTTGGCATTCCGAATCGAGTAATTACAGACCATGGTTCCCAGTTCAAGAGCAATGCTTTCATAGTCTTTTGCAAAGAACTAGGAATCAAGCTCTGCTTCGATTTAGTAGCTCGTTCCCAGAGTAACGGCCAAGTCGAACGAGCTAATGGTCTAGTCCTACAGGGACTCAAAACCCACGTGTTCGATAGGATCAAGGCCTACTCGACCCGATGGGCGAAAGAGCTACCCTCGGTAGTATGGGTCATTCGAACCTCGGCTAGTCGAGCCACCGGTAAAACACCATTTTTCTTGGTCTACGGAGCCGAAGCTGTGCTCCCGACCGAACTAACGCACGGATCACCCATAGTGGAAAACTACTCGGAAGAGGGACAAGAGCTAGTACGAACTGACAATGGGAACCTACTCGAAGAGTACCCAAATCGATCCATTTTTCGAGCGGCCAAATACCAGCAAGCATTACGAAAATACCACGCTCAAAGGATCCGAGGAAGAGTACTCGCCGCCGGGGACCTAGTACTATGAAAGGTGCAGAAGCATGACAATCATAACAAGCTGTCGCCTAAGTGGGAAGGCCCCTATCGGGTCATCAAAACAACTTGACCTGGATCCTTGCGACTGTTCGCACTCGACGGAACAACGCTTGGCAACTCCTGGAACATCAATCAGCGTAGGAAATTCCATGCATAAGCATGCACCAGTAGTGATAAACCAGGTGAGTCTTTCAATTTCATTTATATTAATACTTCATATATACAGAAATCTGCGACGGAGACCCTACGACTACTTATTGCGGGATTCATCGTCGCACTTGCCCTTCATCCACGAGGACTCGAAGGAGAACAAGAGAGTCTCCGGGATCTTCCTCTACTGCTGGTGAAGGCAAGTCGTAGTTGATGCTCAGGTAAGGTATCGAAGACTTGCCTTCACCAGCAGCTAAGGTATCGAAAGACTTGATGCTCAGCGACGACGTCGGCGGCTTTGATGGATTCTTCGGCTACGCGCAAAACGAGACACAAATAAATAGCCAAAAATAAAATAAAATCTAAAAATTATAAAATTAGTATTGAAAGATAGAGGGTGATTTTAAATGAATTTAGGAATTTGAATCACTCAATTTGGAGTTACGACGGAAGAGAACGAGCGTTTCGAAGTTGGATTGGAAATAAAATCGGTAAAAAGGGAAAAGTTACTGTAGCTACTGTGTTCGAAGCTACAGTACTCATGGCTTCCAGAATGAACATAACACAGAGAAACTAGAAATGCTAAAGGCTTGTGGGTGAAGGAAAAGTGGGCGGGATTGGGGAAGGTGAGTACCGGAAAGGTATCGACGACGTGAATCCAATGGTGGTGTCAGATCTTGAAGGGGATTACCGGACTATGAGCAATCGAGGTCGCAAACTCTTCGGTTGACGATGAACAAACGCAAAATTCGTCGAAACAAAGGCGAGGGAGCTCAAGAGGAGTAGGGGGACGGGTTGGCGATGAAGAGAGGCACCCAAGCCCCATTTTTATAGGGCAAGAGAAGGACTGGAGTTACTGTAGCTACAGTACGCGTCGAAGCTACAGTACTCATGGCTTCCAGAACGAACATAACATAGAGAAACTAGAAATGCTAAAGGCTTGTAGGTGAAGGAAGAGTGGGCGGGGTTGGGGAAGGTGAGTACCGGAAAGGTATCGACGACGCGAATCCAACGGTGGTGTCGGATCTTGAAGGGGATTACTGGATTGTGAGAAATCGAGGTCGCAAACTCTTCGGTTGACGACGAACAAACGCGAAATTCATCAAAACAAAGGCGAGGGAGCTCAAGAGGAGTAGGGGGATGGGTTGGCGACGAAGAAAGGCACCCTAGCCCCCTTTTTATAGGGCAAGAGAAGGACCAGAGTGGGTGTATTCACGGGAGAAACGGAAAAATATTCTTATGTGATTTAAGGGCATTAACACGGGATTTAATTTGGAATTAACTAATCGGAAGGGAAATGAAGCTTCTACTTGAGCATCAATGGATTGGGGAGAGAAATAGTCATTCTTTGTATTGGCTGGAGGTTGGGGACGCATGAACAGCGCCTTCCTGACAAGTGGCCCCGTGAATAGTGTTGAAATCAAGGCGCGAGAGATTGTCTCATGTCTCTTGATTAGTTTGTGTTTATCCCCTCAATATCGCAAATTTCTTACGTCCTAACAAAGTATTTACTTGTTACTAATAAAGAATCAAAAAGTCTAGCCTACGTTCTTCCTTAGATACCTTCTTTTACTCCGATAGTATTGCAGATCGCAATCGATGCAAAGAAAATGAATGCATTTCCATACTATAGTAAAAAAAGTAAGTGAGGATCTAAAAATCCCAAAAAAATTCTCAAAAATACTAGGGAATATTTGGAACCAAATGAAATTGGTTTCAAGATTTTTGGATGAATTTTGGAGTTTGAATGACATCGAGATGAATAAATTGAATTAGAATAGTGTTTTGAGGAAGAGCCCGAAAGATAAAATAGCAAAGGGACTCTATAAATCTTGGAAAAATTCCCAAAAATATTATAGAATATTTGGAACCTAATGCAATAGGTTTCGGGATTTTTGAAGAATTTTGGAATTTGGAAGGAATTTCAAATGAGATTTGGAATTTGGATTTTTGACTTTTCTGATGATAATGGTGGAATAAGTTCCATTTTCAGATGAGAAGGGATGCCAGAATAATTATAACTCCAATTAAAATCCATATCTTTAAATGAATTAATTTAATTTAAATTTTATTTAGGAAAACCGAAAATAGGGATGTTACAAACCTCCCCCCTTAAATGGAATCTTGACCCCGAGATTTAGCCTGGCTAGAGAATAGGTGGGTAAACTCGGCTTTGAGGTCCTCTTCACGCTCCCAGGTGGCTTCCTCTATTGAGCTGTTGATCCACTACACCATGCAAAAGCGGACGATCTTACTCCTTGTGACGCGCTCTGCCCCTTCTAGAATTTTCACATGCTGCTCCTTGTACGTGAGATCTTCTTGAAAATCTAAGGATTCCAACGGCATCTGTTCCTCTGGCACTCGCAGACACTTCTTCAATTCTGACACATGGAACACGTCATGGATTCCAGCAAAAGACGGTGGCAACTCAAGTTTATAAGCTACCTCTCCTCTTCGTTCCAGGATTTTGAATGGTCCAACATATCGAGGTGCAAGCTTTCCTTTCAGTTGGAATTTCTTAACTCCTTTGAGAGGGGTGACTCTTAGATACACATAATCATTGGGCTCAAAGCTCAAATCTCGACGACGGTTGTCTGCATAACTCTTTTGTCTACTTTGAGCTATCTTCAACCTGTCTCGAATTAGCTGAACTTGCTCTTCTGCCTCTTGAAGCATGGTAGGACCAAACAGTTGTCGTTCTCCCGTCTCTTTCCAGTTCAGAGGAGTTCTGCACTTTCTTCCATATAAGGCTTTGAATGGGGACATTTGTAGACTTGCTTGATAACTATTATTATAAGAGAATTCAGCATATGGCAAACACCTGTCCCACTTAACACCATAAGTTAAGGCACGAGCTCTTAGCATATCCTCAAGGCCTTTATTCACACGTTCAGTCTGTCCATCAGTTTGAGGGTGATAAGCAGTACTGAATCTAAGATGGGTTCCCATGGCTTAATGCAAACTCTGCCAAAAATGAGAGGTAAACTGAGTGCATCCATCTGACACTATCCTCTTGGGTACTCCATGAAGACTGATAATTCTTGGCATGTACAATTCTACTAATTTACCACCAACGTAGGTATGGATCCTCCTTTTCTTGATCGGTGTTGTCGCAGAAGTTACAAAGCTTGAAAAAAAATTTCATGAGATGAGGTCAACTTACAATTTTTAAAACAATGTTCCAGCAAAGGAGAGGAATAAGATCCTAAGAATGAGATGAGAGAGGACACCTATAAAACACCAATTCGTTGGTTTGATTTACAAAATAATTTTGAAGTTCTTTCTAAGAAAACCATGCTAACTATGGTTGCGTCCTACAGTCGAGATGGCTCTGATACCAATTCTGTCGGGACCCGGTATTTACAAATCCGAAACCCTCTGTGTATACCGCACTAGTCCAGGATCACGCTAGTGCACATAGTGGCAACAAAATTGACATATCATTCCATTCATCGAATTAACTAAGAAGGTAGCAAATAGTAACAATGGACCTTATGGTCAAAGTTTACATAACAATGCCTTAACGGCTTACTAAGCAAATAAAATTCTTGCAGCGGGAAAACAATAAAAATAACTTGGGCCATACGACATGCAACAGGCAATTGTGTGGGGAAACGCCAACCTATTTTGTCTTCATAATACTCTTCGTAGAACTCGGTATTTCCCTGTTCTTCCTCAGCAACTGATCAACAAAGGCATAAAGCCGTGAGTACAAAAAGTACTCAATAAGCCGTAGGGAATGATGCAAATAATGTATGGCTTGACAAAGGATAACCATATGGTTGTTTTGCAGAAAGCGATAACTTGAATGTAAACACAATGTATAGATTCAAAGCATAATTGACAAAGATAATAATAACTGGTAAATCAATGGTAAATAACAACACAAGATTGGTGAGGCATCACCCATCACCAACTAGACCATCATCAACAACTAAACTCAACAATATTAATAATTTGACATCGAAAACAATAGTGAACTCCCTGTTCACTACCCACAATACCAACCTTCAACATTTTCTGAAAATACTAAACCCTGTGTGAAATCCCCAGGCACAACCTTGACCGCGGACACGGCTATTTGAATAGTTTAACACACTCTGCAGATGTTGTACTGCTTTACCCACAAGATATGATTAACTCTTATTGCCATACGTAATTAACACACTTCCTTTGGTGTGTCGGCAGAGGGATCATAACAAGGCCTTTACAATGCTCTGTCTAAATTCAGTACTTTCCCCACTAAGGTTTCACCCCTTAGGGCCCCCTCTTGCGCCATGTGTCTATCCGCCTATCCCGGAACCCACACAACCACGATAGTACTCAAATTTAGACATTGCAAATTAATTAGCCAGGTCTGTCCCATACCAGACATGTGGTGGTACGGTTAGGCCAGTTCAATGGCGCACAAGATTAAGTCCTTAAATATAGTCAGGCAAGACAACCACATCCCAAATGTGCTAACAGCACCCCCTTTACTGCACGATCACTTGCTCGAGTGAAAACAACTTTGTATAAACAATACTAATGGCACACCCTGCCATAGTACAACCATTTCTACAGCAGTGGCTACTGGCCGCGATTCCATATCTCATTAAGTTAATATTATTAATTCATCATGTGACATGAACCCATCGTACAACTAAGCATGTCTAAGGATAGTTACGATAACCCAATGTTGGTACTACAATCATGTCCAATTAGTAAATGACCCAACCTAGGGTGACAATGGATACATGACATTTCAATGATTCAAGGTGCCATAATGGTAATCAGGTATTTAACTATTCCCATAAATAATACTTGTAAACAAATAGCATGCATTTGTATGAAACAAAAATACTTTTGCAAACATAGGTCCAACATGGTCAAGGACTACGACTTGCCTTCACCAGCAGCTAAGTTATCGAAGACTTGATGCTCAGCGACGGCGTCGACGGCTTCGATGGATTCTTCGGCTACACGCAAAACGAGACACAAATAAATAACCAAAAATAAAATAAATCTAAAAATTATAAAATTAGTACTGGCAGATAGAGGGTGATTTTAGATGAATTTATGAATTTGGAAGGAATTTCAAATGAGATTTGGAAATTTGGATTTTTGACTTTTCGGATGATAATGGAATAAGTTCCATTTTCAAATGAGAAGGGATGCCAGAATAATTAGAACTCCAATTAAAATCCAAATCTTTAAATTAATTAATTTAAATTAATTTTTTTAAGGAAACCGAAAATAGGGATGTTACAGAGCACAAGCAAGAGATGAAATTTCACCCGAAATTTCACCTTCTCCTCGTGTGCCTTTATCGGCCCCAGAGTAAGAGGGGAAAAAGCACCTTGCTCCTCTCCCGGAACACAAACAAAAGATGAAGTTCCAGGAAATGGAGCTCCACCTTGTTCTCATGTGCCGTGAAGAGTAAGAGGTGGGAGAAGCGTCTTGTCTTCCTCGACAATAACCCTTAGTGCACCAGTAACCTCATCCTCATGTGGAACCGTTTCTTCCTCCGCTCGTCAATTTTTCTCCTCTGCTTCTCGTGCGAAAGGCATCCCAATCGATCCCATCTTCCAGACCCAAGGAAGCAATGATCCGAATAGGGATAACCACGGACATGGGAGCAGGGGCTGGGATAGACTCGAGTTCTTCAGAAGAAAAAGAAGAGAATGTGTCGGAAGCCACAGAATCCTTACTCCTCCAACTAAACAAGAGGGTTCTTGCACCCTAAGCATCGAAAGAGTAAGGAAGGAGAGCTAGCTGGAACAATTTTATCGCAAGTCTCGTCTATTTATATCACGAGGAATGGATAAGACATGACGTTTGGGTTGCCAAAATGCCCACTCGCATTCTGTGCTAGTGGGGAAGACGAGGAGACACCACATTAATGCAGTTCCGACGGTCAGCATGCCACGCAAAATATTACCAAGGCTCAACTCTTCACCCGATGTGACCATCAAGTCGAGAGTTAGGGGCTACCTGAACACTCCCCTCTCAAGAGTCGAGAGCCAAACTACCCGATAAAGTCATCGAGGAAGAAACCCTGGGTTACAGGTAACCCGATAAAACTTCCCATCTCGTGTTTTCCTTTCTTTCTTTTTAGTATTTCATTCTTTCTCCTTCAAGTATTACCCTATAGATACGGTTTTTTGCATGCATTTATTCGAGCACACACATAGTGCGTAAGCAAACCAAACCAAAGCACTGCCATGTTTAAGCCTAACAACGAGCGAAATCTATCTTGCGTGCATACGAGCAATAGATCAGGCATCTAATGCCCAACAGCCAGCAGGAGACGAGGTCTCTAGTTGGCTTTACATGCATGGTCCGATGGGTTCGTGTCTGCTACACAACTCAAGCAAATGGCATCGATAAAGGCTTGCGAAAACCGAGTGCTTCAGGTCAATATGCGTGATTTTTTTCACTAATCATTGCCTTGAGTCCTTACTCGAAGATGTCCCGGCCTAACAAAGTTTTTTCAGAGAATGTGCAGACAAAATCATAAGCCACGATCTGGCAATGAGTGTCTAAGGAACAACCACATGGTTGCTTGAGCGAATTTACACCTACGTTGTGCTACTCTTTCTCATAGACAAGGAGAGGCAGGAAAAACACAGTTAGGCAAACAAAATCACTAGCATCACTGATATGGTCAGTACAAAGACAAAAACATCTTCATGGACCCTGGTTCGTGTCATCCTCCTCCTCGAATGACAGCCCCAGTTTGTCCACAAACGTGGCAATAGGATCCTCAAAATGTGGTACATGGTCAGCGGCATCACTCGAGTTACATGCGTCCAGACGACGGAAGTCAAAGTTCGGCTTGAGACTCCTTACCTTGCCCAACATGTGCGTAGTGGCCAAATGAGCCAACTCGTTCATGTAGTTGTAGATGTCCGACCGCAGCCGAACGTACTTGGTGTTTGCCCGCACTTCGGCTTGGCCCTTCTCAGCCCTAGCTTGCTCCGCTTCTGCCCAGGCCACCTCCAACTAAACCTTGAGACCCGCCGACTCGGCTTTCACTTCGGTAGCTTCTCGGTGGGCATTCGCGAGTTGCTCCTGCTGTCGCTCGCAAAATGTCTCAAGCCCGAGCAAGCCACTCTTCAGCATGGTCCAGTCTTGGGGAAACACCAGATTCATGTTCGACTTGCACTGAACCTAACGGGTCACACACTTAACGAGTTGGAATTGATTACTGGGTTTGTGTGTGGATTAGATCCATGTTGGAGGTAGAACCCTAGCGGGCTTTGGCCCACTAGCGTGTCTATAAAAGGAGAGGCCAGGAACAGTGCACGATAAGAGAAAGAACCCTCACCACGTTCAGCCGTCGCACACCCCTTCTGCTCCCCAGAAACCCTAGCCATGTGGCAAGGTGCTAGCACACCCCGCACGACGTTCCTGCTCGGTATGTGTGAATACCGATAGAGGCGCTGCCGCTCGCGAACGCGCTGCTCGGTTAGATCTCCGGCGACCTTCCACCATCGAACCCGAGTAGATCGGGATCCACTCGGCGCAGATCGGAACCACTCGGCGCAGATTGGAAACTAGTTGGCGCTGATTTGAAACCAGTCGGCGCGGTCCGGGAACCAGTCGGTGGAGATCGGGACGTGAACGACTACTTCCTCTACGCGCACGAATCTTGTTTCGCTGCATCGGTGCGTCAAGGGTAACGACTCATGATCATCTACTTGCATGTGATTCTGGGTATTCGCGGTAGAATTTTGGAATTGTTGCTAGCGTAGCCTACCCGTATCCCAACATGGAGGATCCAGGAGATGAACAACCCCCACCTCGAGGGAGAAGAGTCAATGCCTGGTCACCAGCAGTTTCGTCCTAATTAGGAATGGGTGGATTCTATCCCCATTCAGATGATGGTTCAGTTGCTGGGAGCTCTAGGACGTCTTCATCATCTATGGGAGCGACATCCTCGACGACCAGAATGTCACCCTCCAGGTCGACGGCTCCCCTCGATGATCCGCCCTCTTCCTCGAATACAGGTTCCTGAAGTGACGTCGGTCAGGAATAGGTGACATATGCACGAACGATGCATTGCGTACCCCCAAAGATGTGCTTACTTCAGGTCAGGGAAAGTCTCTAGAGTATCCTCTAATGTCGCTCAGGCCAAGGTCTGAGCCATGAAACATCTTGCTCAATAAAGCAGCAATGCTTGAAGGCAACTCGACTGTGATAGGAAAAGACGACACGTAAGCTCAAAACTGCCTAAAAAAGGAGAAAGCAAAGTCTTGTCAACACTTACCGTCGCGAGAATCTCTGGTCGATTCTTCGACCCCTTTGTAGTCCCAGGCCAGGTGGTCACAACATTTGAGCGGATTGAGCTGCTAGGTGATAAAATCACGCGCGACATCCCATCCAGTCAGGTGTCGCTTCTTCAGCTCCTTGACCCTCTACGCGTAAAGAGCATTGCGGGCAGTTGATGGAGGGGCTTGGGACCAGAGGTTAGTAGGGTGGATCAGGAGGCTGCGGTAAACCAGTGGACAATGGATGGTGTCTGGGGAGGTGATGTAAAACCATTTCTTCTTCCAGCCTGACTGCCAGGAAGAGGTAACAGGAACATGGATATAGGGCCCAGATTTTCCGTGTCTAAGGTGAAATCCGACGCCCCCACCACGTCCTGCTTTATCCTCGCTAAAATATAAAAATGATGGAAAAGATTGAGGCTAGGCCTGATGCCCAAAAATGCCTCACAGAGGTGGATGAACACACTCAGCATTGTGATTGAAGTGGGCATCAAGTTGAAGAGCTGGATAGAATAGAAGTCCAAAACGGACCGAAGGAAGGAAGATGGTGGAAAATTCAAACCACAAATGAAGAAGGGCGTAAAGACCACTGTCTCATCCTCATTCGTTGGAGTGGGATATGGCTCGTCGGCGGATGGGCGCCAGTGGACCAATTCACAAGGAGGAATGTAACTCCCCTCCATCTTGACGAGGTGCTCCTCGGTCACGATCGAGGGTTGCCAACATTTTTTGAGGCCATCATCCTCGAATACTGCATCAGTCGTCTTTGTCCCCTTAGGCAGGACATCACCGTCAGTAGCCGTCGCACGAGAACCGAACACCATTGAAAGGAGGTGAAGAGTCCTCTTTGGCGGAAAAGGGCGAGGAAAAAGCCAAGAAGTGGCGGAGTTTTCGCAAACGCAGGTACAAGCAACTTCCCAAAAATGGAAATATATACAAGCCACCTTCTCACAACAGGCGAATCTATCCCCTTTGCGTGGCGCAGCAATCGAAAGGGCAGTTGGAAAGATGGTCACGCACGCAAAGCGTCACATTTGATTTGAGAACCATGTTCAACCATAAGGATATATTAAACATTGTAATGAATGTTAAAAGGGTATTACTGAGTAGTAAATGCACATGCTTAGTCTTACAGAAGAAATGGTTGCCAGAGGTCTTGATTACAATCAAATTATGATACTTCTTGGAATAATCTCTGGTTTGGGATTGGTTATGGTTGAGAAGGGTGAAACTGGGAATGTTGGTACTAGTGGGTGGATTTTGGTTGTGTTGGTATAATGGAAAACAATGGAGTGATTTAGACACGGGTGAGATGGTTGGTGTTGGTGGTACTGGAATTGGCTTTAAGTTGGTTTCGGTGGTGGTATGGTTTGGGTTTGGAATTGGTTCTGGATTACAAGCAAGGGCTTGTTGGTTGGTTTTCCTTATTACGGCGAGGATTGGGCTAGTGGGAGCTCTGTTGGGCCACTAGTAGCCATCCTCTATGGCCATAGTAAGTGGTTTTGGAAGATCTTGCCTGAGTCACCCTGTAACATCCCAAAAATTGCTTCTAATATATTTAGTGTGTTTATGGGATTATTTGGAATTTTTCAAAATTTATTTGGAATCCTCGAGAGTAATTTGAATTCAAGTGTATCGAAATAATCACGTTAAATAAAGATCAGGTATTTTCGAGTAAGCATAAAATTTAAAATTTTGTTGATAATTAAGATAATTGGTAGACGAGAGTGTTCGCTTCAAATATTTTCGAAAAACGGGTTATATAACGTAAATCGTTGATTTTACAAGAAGCTGTACATGTGTCTGATTCACTAAAAGATTTTTTTTGAAAAATCTACCCGTCGAAAAATCGCGAAACCAACTTTGTTAGGTTCCAAATAGTTTCTAGTATTTTAGAAGAATTTTCCGGATTTTTAAAACCTTCTCGTTATTTTTTTTCCCGCAGCACGTTTGAAACGTATGTGTGTTTATACACTTGTATACGTGTATGTTTGGTTGAGGCTTTGAACGTGCACTTGGTTTCTTGGACGAGTGACTTTCCAGCCCCTGTACCTTTTGCGCTTCTAGCCGGTTCCATTCCTTGGTTAAATGTTAGTAACATGCACTAATTCTTGAGTTAGTAACTGGTAGCCTTTTCATTTAATTAGCCACACGCACTCACTTTCCTTTTTCCAGCCGCACATGCAGGACGTTTCACTTTCCAATCGTTTCTTCTGCACACATGAGGTCCCGACGCTTCCTTTCTAGCTGGATCCTCTAGGCGCATGAAATCTTTCTCGTTCCAACCGTTTCCTCTGCCATCCGCTTGTAAGTCACGTAAATTTCTTTCCAGCCGTTGCTCCGCACGCATGACGTTCCATTCCAGCTGTTTCCACGCTTCTTCTTCTCCATGAGTTTCCAGTCATTTTTGCACCATCCAAATTCTTAGTTCTTCCTTGCCTCCTCTACTCGTCTCGCCAACACCTTCACATAGTCGTCTGGTCGGGAATATTGCCACCATCCTTGCTCCTCATCGCCACTGGTTTCACCGCCGTCGCCATCACTTTCGCCATCGTCTACGCCATTGGTCGCCGCCGCCTCCGCCGTCGTCGCCGTCGCCGCAGTTGACGTCGCCGTCGCCGCTGACGTCGCCGTCGCATTGCCGCCGCCGCCATCATCACCGTCATCGTCGCCGCCGTTTTTGCCATCGTCTACGTCGTCGTCTTGGCCGCTGCTGTCGTCTTCACCGCTGCCGTCGCCGTCGGCGCACTCTCCGGCCTCGCCTTCTAAACCCTTCTTCTGCGTCGACGGTCTGCGCTACCACCTGAGCCGATCGGTATCTCTCATCCCTCCTTCACGCGCTCTGTTTATCTCGATCAGTTAATCTCATCACGTGTATTTATGCCTGTACATACATGTTAGTACGTATTTACGTGTGTGTTTAAATATTAGTATGTAAGCATGTTAGATGTGTGTGTGTGTTTATATATATGCTAGTGTGTATATACGTATATATTAGACAGCGACTTGCATGTACACAAAAATATACTCGGCGGTACACGTGAATACATGTATACGTATTTGTAGCTAGATATGTATGTATAGTATATGTGTGCACTGCATAAGAATCCCTCCAACCACACTTCAATACGTGCGCATGTAGTGCGTTCTCGCCTGGAACAGTGCCATGCATATGAAGGAATGAGAGTTAAGTTGTACGTGTTAGTTTCCGAAAATTGCGAATTTTGTCTTTTTCGCTACAAATTCGTTCTAAGTCCGAACTACATGCAACAAATTTTGTAAATTAGTAAATATTAACACCTTTCTACAGTATTTTTACTGGAATTTTACAATCAAATTTACACTATTAAATTATTCGTGGAAAGTACAAACTTACGAATTTTGTAACTCTTAAACTATACGTCCAAAAATTACGAAATAAATTTTATAAATCTTAGAAAGTGCTAAAGTAATTATCTAGAAGTTTTCATGAAATTACGAGCTAGTTTGATTTGTAGTATTTTCCCGAATGTGTGTTTAATTTGTTGTTTGCTACGCGTAGACGTTGAACGGTACGAGAGTGCGGGAACTGAAGACCAAGATCAAGCCTTAGATCAAGATCATCAGCTTTTTTGAAGGCAAGTTGTGCTTTGACCATGTTGCTCCTAGTTTTTGAAATGTATTTTGATTTAAGTTATGCATGCTATGTTGATTAAAATGAATAATTTAATTTGGGCTAACTAGTTAATCAACCTAATTGTTAATACCATCCTTGTTAATAATATTTGTATGCCATATATTCCATTGTCACATAAGGTTGGGATTAAATTGTTGGATGAAATGATTGTGCCAACACGGGAGGCTAGACCGTGACTAGTTGCTTAGCTATGCTTGCGCGAAATATATTTCAAATAGCAAAATAATATTGACTAATGACAAATGGAATGATTTTGGAAGTTAAGTGTGATCTTGTCACGTGATGATGTGAAGTGTAGGTACCTTCGTGGTTCTACACGGTAACTGAAAATACTGTTGGCATGCGTTGCACAGTAGATGAACAAGAGTGGGATTAATTTAGCCGGGGCAAGTGGTAAGAGGCTTTATGCCAGGTGGGCCTTCGTGGCACTGATAATTAATAAACGGCCTTCGTGTCCGTGGAATGAGTGTTGTGAGTTGTTTGGGTTAGGGATGAGTGATGAATGTCTTGCCCTGGACAGTTAAGGACTTAACCTTGCAAGCCTTTGAACTGAGTATTCCGTACAACCACATGGCTGAGGTGGGACAGTCTTAGTTTAGTAGGATTACAAGTCTTACCTTTGATACCTCGGGGTGGTGATTACATCGGGTAATCGTGTGGGGAGCGTACCTGTGCTACGGCTTGGTACCCTATCCAACGGTGATTGTCGGTCCTACACTTTGTCCTTCGTGGGGAAAGTAGTAGTGAAGGCAAAACCGGCGAGGGTCATCGGTGTAGATGGAAGTTTCTGAAAAACTTCGTTACGGTCAATCGCCTTTGTGGTGTGCGACTGTATCATGTGGGTAAAGTGTACAACCTCTGCAGAGTGTGTCAAAACTATTCGAATAGCCGAGTCCACGGTACTGGACAAAGCTCGGGGATTACAGTAAAGGGGTAGATTTTTTAAAAATAAAAATATGGGAATGGGTGGCTGTATGCCAGAGATAACTGCTAAAGTGATTTAGGGCTTTGTGCCAAACTGCTTGAAAAGAGATTTATAACTTATTATATAATATGGTTTTACCGCCTTTGAATCTATTAAGATTATTTAATCAAAGCAAAATGTTGTTTGATGCAAATTAACCACTTGAGCCATCCCTTTGGAAGAAGCCATGCATGTAGTAATAGAGATGCATTTCTGTGCATGACTTGCTGAGTATGTTGTATACTCACCCTTGCTTTCAACACCATCATCAGTTGAGGAGAAGACTACAATTTCGAAGAAGGCGAAGTTCCACGAGAAGGCGATTATCTATGAGTTGAACCTTGTCAGTTGCCTGTGGTATACTGATGGGTGTCGCCGACGTTCTTCATTCCGCTGCTGTTTATTTACTTTTGTTATTGTAAGCCCTGCGTGGCAGACTATTTGTAAGTTGGCCTTAAGGTCTTGCAACAATTTATATTAAGATTTTGATGTACTTTATTTATATTTCCGCTGTGTATGGATGTGATATTTAACCCTGTTTGACTGTGTGTACTAGCGCGATCCTGGACTAGTACAGAATACACAGAGGGTCCGAATTTGCAGATTCAGGTCCCGACACACCCTAAGGACTGAACTTGATGCATCACTGAGTCAAACAGTGCAACCACATGTGCTAGTATGGGATAGCCTTGACTTAGTAAATTGGGAAAGATTTGGTCTTGCACAATTAGGTGGCAGGAGAGTTGGACACACTTTTGGTAGCGGTGTGTTCTAGGGACTCCCTCTTCGAGGCATCGAGACGGGAGTTTGCCTAATACAACGGTGAATGCCTTGCTATGGCGAGGGCTAGGGCGATGTGTCACGGACCATCGTGTGGCCGAGGCGCCTTTGTGGCCGTAGCAAGGGACGCACATTATCGAGTTGGTGCAAGGGGTAAATCCCAACCTTTTGGAAAGTCTCATCACAGTCTAGCAAAACGGATACGATGAGTATTGCGTGGCATAGTTGACATGATTGCTAGAATGTGTCATGTGGGTAAAGTGTACAATCTTTGCAGAGAAATTAAACCTAATCGATTAGCCATGCTCACGGTAATGAGCAGCTTGGAAAGTACTGTCAAGTATAAAGTTTTGGGTTTGGTTTCAGTTTCATTTTTGTTTGGATTTGGGAAAAGAGTTCAGAAAAATGAAATGGGTTGAAACTTGGTTCGGTTATGGTTTTGGTTCAATGATGCGGTTTTGTCGGTGTTTCGAGCACCGGCCAATGAATTTGTATAGGTAAGAGGGGGGTGCACGCTCCCTCTCCTCGACGGCTTACTCGGGTGAGCACAAGATGTATACTGGTTCGGGCTGAACGTCCCTACTCCAGTTCGTGTGGGTTTGATTGTATTGATTCCTTGGTTGTCCGTCGTCTTACATGCTCGCTCCAACACCCTATATATAGGCGAGGAGGTAGGTTACACTGTTGATTTAAAAAGAGAAAAAGAATTTGCTCTTAGTCGCCTGCAAGTGGCGGTGATGGGATCGCCGCCGCGGCTCCCCTTGCCCTGCTGCTGGTCGGCGTAGTTGCTTGTAGTAAATGCGAGAGTTGGGGACTTGTGCCGCTGCGTCATCATTACGGCCAGCATTTAATGCGCTCGATACGCAATAAATGCTGTCGCTTCTTCAGGGATTTCGCCGGTTCGGTTCTTCCTCGCCAGCCGTGGCTTCGGGCCCCGACCGGCCTGGTTCGGCCCATGCGCTTTTTCGGGCCGCTGGGGGTACCCATGGCCTGGGTACCCGTCAGTAGCCCCCGAGCCCCCGTGCAGGTCGGAGAGGTGCCCGGGGGGTTTTGTTTCCGCGCCGTGATGCCGTGATTCGCTTGGCCTGATCAGAGTCTCCGGCCAAGGTGCATGGCCTGGGTGCTGTGCCAGAGCCCCGAGCTGGTTGGAGAGCAGGTCGGGGGGTTTTCGCCGGGGTTTGGTCGGGAAGAGTCTTCGGCCAGGGTGCGTGGCGCTTCCGGGTGTAGTTCAGAGCCCCAGGTGGTCGGAGAAGCGGTCGGGGTTTCGCCTTGCTTGGTCGTTGCTTTGCGGTATCGGGGAGGTCCGATCGCAGTATATATATCTGTGCCCGGGTCGTGCCGCCAGCGCTAATGGCCGGACGCTACTGGCGAACACATGGCGCTGAGTCGTGCCGCCAGCGCGCAGCTGGCTGGTCGTCGGGCGCCATGGTCGCGGCCGGGCGCTGGTGGGTCGCCTGGCGAACACTGGCGCCGGTCGTGCCGCCAGCGCGCGATGGCTGATCGCTCTGGCGAGCACGTGGCGCCGGTCGTGCCTTCGGGCGCGATGATGGTGACCGCCTGGCGAGCACGTGGCGCCCGGGTTGCGCAGCGGGCTGGTCGCCTCTGGCGAGCACGTGGCGCCGGGTTAGGCGTCTGGTGAGTCGCTGGCGGACACGTGGCGCCGGAGTCGAGCAGCCGCGTATGATGGGCTGGTCGTCGGCGCCATGGTCGTGCCGCCGGGCGCTCGGCCGGTGTCGCTGGCGAACACTGGCGCCGGGTCGCCGCCAGCGCGATGGGCTGATCATACTGGCGAGCACGTGGCGCCCGGGTCGTGCCTTCGGGCGCGCAGGGGGCTGGTCGCCCTGGCGGACACGTGGCGCCCGGGTCTCGTCCCCTTTTTTACGCCCCGTCCGCTGGTGGGGGACCAGGAGGGGGTGAGAAACGCGCGCTTGCCTTCGTTGGCTCGAGCGCCGCTCTCGTGGGGCTACAAGCGAGTGATCCGGGTGGAACCTGGAGGCCCCCCTCGCGAGGGGGGTCCCCTAGCGGACAATCCCGGCGCGGGCGTCCGACCCCACTGGGGGGCGATCCATAAAGAATCTTTCCTTACTCGATCCCGTATCGGACCTTGGATCGTTCGCTGATCCAAGGCGCAGCTGGCTGCCACCCGTCGACGGGTTCCGCTGGAGAGCGTGAGGTGTGATCCCGGACGTGAGTTAAGGCGATTGGGTCGTCCGCCGACCCAACTAGGGGCCACCGGGGCTCGCCTTGTCCTCACCTCTTGCCCATTTTTTGCTGTGGTGGATATCGTCGCCGTCTCTTGCCTTAGGGACCACAGGGGTCGGGCATTGGTCGGTGTGTGTATCACAAAAGTTAGAGAGTTGGGAAATCGAGAGAACGCTCAACCGTGGGAGGCTGTTCCTGACCGATCGTGGGTCGACCCGCTTGGGCACTTCCTTTCTTCGCCAAGCACTACTTCAGAATCGTGGCAGCGGGCGAGGCCGTAGTACTTTTTGGTCGAAAGTTTGGCCGTCTTGGGAGGACCCGACGATTGGTTGTGACAACCCGACCAGCGGGACTCTTGTAGCCCCAGTGGGGCGGGCGGTTTGTTTGTTACCACCGCGCCACTTGAAGGAGTAATAACGAGTGTGCAAGAAGAAGGTACTCACTTATCTTTCTTTATGATGGCGAGGTTTTTGTTCAACGCGGGAATTGGCGGTGCCGGTTCCAGCGTCGCTTGCTTGGCGCTTGGCTTCTCGCCATCGGCCGAAAAGGTGCGGTCGTCATGAATGTCTGGCGGGTATCCCGTGGCGTCGCTTCGTTGGCCGGATCGCCTATAAATAGGCGGAAGGTGGGCGCTGGGACTTCATTCAGCGACGTTGAGACGAACTGTCGACTTGCTTTTATGGCTGCCTCGCTCTCTCATTCTCGTTCTAAGGATGAGAACCCACCGATCGATGAGATCGATTGGGACTCCCTTCAACGAGGCAGAGGATGAGGAGGAGTTGGGGCGACAGCTGGCCGTCTTATGGCGGCGGCCGTCGGACGACACGGGTTGGACTGAGGCTCTTTGGAGCGGGAGGCGGAGGAGGAGGAGCGAGAGCGGCGCGATGCCGCGGATCGTCGGGCCGAGGGAACCGCCGCGCCATGAGCGCCGAGCAATTGGGGGAGCGGGGCGCCGTCCTCCCCCGCGCTCCTTCTCCTTCCGGGAGCCTGGAGTCGACCGCGACGTCTAGGCCTGCGTCGACGACCGTGCTGCCGATCGCCCCGATCGTGCTGCCGTACACTTCTCCGACGGCGGTCCCCACAGTCGGACTCCAAGCTCCCCGGGAACCATAGAGGTCACACCTGGGGCGCAGGGCTGCCGCTTCTTGAAGGTGCGTCCGGGCGGATCGGGGCTCTCCTGCTGCGGGTTTCGGCGACCCGGCTATTTTTTGCTGTGCGTCGCGGCAAAAATTGTGCGGGAAGCTGAAGCTGTGTTTGGAGAGGGACGATAAGTCCGGAGATCAACTGTCGGCGGGGAAGACCCTTAAACGAGAAAAAGCTTTCTTGGTTTTAGACTTTCTTGTTTCTAAAGAATGTAAATGCTGTTGAATTGGAAGAAAACGAAGGTGTTCGGTTTTGCATGTATTTTTCGCTATTTTTCGGTTTGTTGGTGGTAAGATATGCCGGGTCATGGTTCTTGGAGTGCGGGGACCAACCGACCAGTGATCGACATGTTCAGTTTTTTCAGAAAAAGTAGGAAAAAACAGTTTTAAGCGCGGCGTTAGTTCCCCCGGCAACAGCAGATACCATCCTGTTCTGTCTCTTTTTTCCTTGGCGAGATACCACTTCGCAACCGTAGCCGCTGGGGCGTAGGCCGTGGTACTCGGGTTGGAAGAAAGAAAAAGAAGACCGAATGATCGGGTGGATGACAGCGGTTGAACGCGGTGTCGACCCGAGTGGAAAAAATGCTACGCGCAGGCCCGGTAAAAAAGGTGAACATGGCGATGAACGAGGTAGAAAAAAGGGCTAAGGGTAGAATCGTCTTAGCTTTTCAATGTTCCAGGCGTTTGACAAGATGTTGCCATCGGGATCCTTGAGCCGGTAAGTGCCAGGTCGAAGGACCTCTACTACAGTGAATGGACCCTCCCAAGGAGGGGAGAGCTTGTGCTTGCCTTTGTTGGGATCGAACTGCGCGAGAACTGTGTCGCTGTGTTGAACGCCGCCCTCTAACCTTGCGGTCGTGGTAGCGTCGCAGTTGTCTGCTGGTATTTGGGTGAGCGAGCGACGGCGACATCTCGCTTCATCGAGCCGGTCGGCCGACGTCTTCTTTGGGACTCGAGCCCCCGGGTCTCGTTGAAGGCCTGAACCTTTGGGGCGCCGTAGTCCAAGTCGGTTGGTAGGATGGCTTCTGCTCCGAATGCCAGGAAGAACGGCGTGAACCCGGTCGACCGGGTCGGGGTGGTCCGTAGCTCCAAAGTGCACGGAGGTACCTCGGCGCCCAACGTCCGCGTACTTCTTGATCGATCGAAGATTCGCGGCTTGAGCCCTTGGAGGATCATGCCGTTCGCGCGTTCGACTTGGCCGTTGCTCCGTGGGTGGGCGACGGCCGCCCAATCCACGCGGATGCTGAAGCTGTCGCAGAGCTCGAGAAACTCCTTTCCCGTGAACTGCGTTCCGTTGTCGGTGATGATGGAGTTCGGGACTCCAAACCGGTAGACGATATTGCGGATGAAGTCCGCTGCCTGCGCTGAAGTGATTGTTGTGATCGGCTTGGCTTCTATCCACTTGGTGAACTTGTCTATCGCAACCAACAGGTGGGTGAAGCCCCCGGGCGCTTTCTTGAAGGGCCCGACCAGATCGAGTCCCCAAACGGCGAAGGGCCATGTGATAGGGATCGTTTGGAGGGCTTGCGCCGGGAGGTGGGTTTGCCGAGCGAAGAATTGGCACCCTTCGCACGTCCGGATGATTTGCTCGGAGTCGGCCACGGCGGTCGGCCAGTAGAAACCTTGTCGGAAGGCTTTCCCGACCAGGCTTCGTGACCCAGCGTGGTGTCCGCAAACCCCGCCGTGGATGTCGCGGAGTAGCTCTCTTCCTTGGTTGGCTGGGACACACTTCTGGAGGATCCCGGAGGGGCTCCTTCTGTAGAGGTCGTTGCCGATCAGTACGAAGGATTTTGCCCGACGAGCGAGGCGGCGGGCCTCGGTTGGGTCGTCGGGGAGGGAACCGTCAGTCAGCCGATCGACGAAGGGATTCCTCCAGTCGGTGCTGGTCATCAGGACGTTGCAACCCGGCTCGACCAGCTCAGCCTTTGTCGGGTCGCTTGGCCGATCGTCCGGGCGATCGATCCGGATGGATGCTTGGTGTAGGTCGAGGACGAAAATTCCCGGCGGGACCGGCCCTCTGCCGGAGGCGAGACCAGCCAGGTGATCGGCCTCTCCGTTGTTCCGTCTGTAGCTATGATGGAGCTCAAATCCTTTGAACTTTTGCTCCAGTTTGCGTACCTCTCGACAGTAGGCCGCTGTTTGCGCCAAAATTCGGTACATGGCAAAATGGGTTTGAATCGGATAAAAGCAATTGTATGTGTTTGCATCGGAATTCGATGTGTATTAAAATCAGCCCGAGACGGAAAGGAAGCGTTCGCATGGAAAGAAATCATCAAATGAATCGGAAAAGGAATCCGTTTCTAAAAAGGGAAGGAAATCGGATAATAGGTCGTCACGGATAAGCGCCGTATCAGTGTACAACTTCGGATCGGCCAGGCATGTTATAAAAGGAGGTGGGTGCCAGGCGGCAAGAATCAATCAAATCCAACAACACACAACTACTTTTTACAAGCTTTTCTTTTACATTGTTTTAGCCTCATAGATCTCTCTGTAAGTCGACGGAATCAACATAGTTGCATCGCCGATTGTTGATTTTAGCCGATTTCACCCAGGTTTGATTTGCTTCGTTTTGTTGCGCATCGCCTTCGAAGCCGATTTTTACCTTGTATCGGATCAATGCGTAACCGGTTGATCTAGTTATCTCTAATCGGTTCTTGCCGACTAGTGAAAGCCGATAGATCCTTGTTTATCGGCCGGTCAAATTACAAATTCTACCTTGTCGATTTCGAGTCAAATCGGTAGCACGCTCTGCAAACCCGGTGTTTGTCTTGTGTGTTCGGGGCCTAATACCCCCTTCACGTTTTTGGCGCGAACATATTTTGCCAAAATATGTTCGCGCCAAAAACGTGAAGGGGGTTTTAGGCCTCGAACACACAAGACAAACACCGGGTTTGCAGAGCGTGCCAGTCGATTTGACCTGAAATCGACAAGGTAGAATTTGTAATTTGACCGGCCGATAAACAAGGATCTATCGACTTTCACTAGTCGGCAAGAACCGATTAGGAGATAACTAGATCAACCTGCTACAATGATCCGGACATACAAGGTAAAATCGGCTTCTCGAAGGCGATGCGCAACAAAACGGCTAAATCAAACTGGTGAAATCGGCTAAAATCAACAATCGGCGATGCGCAACTATGTTGATTCCGTCGACTTACAGAGAGATCTATGAGGCTAAAACAATGTAAAAGAAAAGCTTGTAAAAAGTAGTTGTGTGTTGTTGATTTGATTGATTCTTGCCGCTGCACCCACCTCCTTTATAACATGCCTGGCCGATCCGAGTTGTACACGATACGGTGCTTATCCGTGACGCTATTATCTGATTTCCTTCCTTTTAGAAACGGATTCCTTTTCCGATTCATTTGATGATTTCTTTCCATGCGAACGCTTCCTTTCCGTCTCGGCTGATTTTAATACACATCGAATTCGATGCAAACACATACAATTGCTTTTATCCGATTCAAACCCATTTTGCCATAAAATCGAATTTTGGCGCAAACATATGCCCCCAATTTTTGGAAAGAACTTGATACTTTTCAAAAATTGCAATCGGCTTGTAGTCGAAAATTCTTGGTAACTTCCCATTAAATGGCGCCGTAATAATCTCGGGCGTTTTTAATGCAGCAATCGCCTCCCGCCCGCCGCCTTCTTTCATCGCGGTATAAATATGGGGTCCCCACGGTCATTTTCACGCTTTCAAGCTCTCGGATCAGGCACCATCGGCTTTGATCATCCTCTCTTTGTCCTTTCGAAAATCGGCTGACATGGACCCCTCACAGGTATTCATTCCGATTCCTCAAAGTTCCAATCAATTCTACTTAGGACCGATAGGTAGTATGTCGGCGAACCACAGTCATCAATACCGAGATCCCTAGACTCCCTTTATCGGCTGCTGGATACAATATTTCTGAATGGGGAAAAAGTTTTAGGGCATGGCCTACTAGCCTGAAAGGATGGAGATCTTGGTTCATTAGGGTATCGGCTCAAAAGAGGGTAGAATGGGAGAGGATGGGTATAGCCGAGTCTCTATCTTTGAGTCTAGCCGACCCTGAAGCCAATGAACCCTTGGTAGCTGCGGCATGTTATTTTTGGTCGGATTCTTTCAATGCTTTTTTATTCCCGTCCGGCCCAATCGGCCCTACTCTGCTCGATGTAGCCCAACTGTGCTGTCTTAGGCCAGATGGGGATCAGCTATCGGCCTTTAGTGGAAAACCTTCTTTCAAACTAATCCGCAAGAAAGGCGAGGGTTGGTACAAATATATCCAGAATAATAATAGAGTCACCGGTCCGGTATCGGCTGAAGAGCATACCGCTTTTCTCAACCTTTGGTTAGACCGATACCTCTTCTGCGGTGCTTCTCTTGGCCCCACTCAAACCTTTCAGCTAGTAGCGGAGCGTCTAGTAGAGGGTCATCGGCTTTCCCTTGGCAAGATGTTCCTAGGGGCAGTATTTCAAATGATGTATGTGATCCGTAGCCGACTTTTTTCCGGCTTTGCCAAACACGTCGTTGGTAATATAGGAGGTCCTCTTTGGTTCATTCAAACATGGCTTCATTGCATGTTTAGCCGATCTATTCTATCCGAACCCTCTGGGAGCTCAACTTTCCCTCGGGAGGATTACCCAGAGCATGTCGTTCCACAATATAGAGCTAGCCGATCCTATGGCGAGAGGTTTATCATGTCTTCGTAGGAGAGTTAAAAATGGACTCGATCGGCTTGCACAAATACCTCAGTTTCTTCCTTTCCTTAGATAGGGCTTCCTTCGGCCAACAAGACTTTTTCCAATATACCGATGTAGCCGATTGTCCATACCCAACATTCCTTCACCTTGATTCTGATAGCTCCTTGATGCCCCAATCTACCTTAGATTTGTACAGAATCATCCTCACTCCTTGTATCTTAAATGTCGGCTTGAACACCCGCAACCGAACATTTCAGCCATCTTATGAATTTTACCACCCTTCGGTTTACGCTCGTCAATTAGGCTTTGGGCAAACCATTCCATCTTTCCCCCTATTATCTTGTGTCGAGCCCCGAGCCCGAGTGACCAACAGTGTTGCTGCTGAGGTCATCCTTGAAGTAGCCGATGGTTTGCAAATCCTCTCAACGCCACATTTTGTCCTTAATTCCCGTCGGTCGGCTGCGTTCTCGCAGTGGTGGACTAGAATATCAGAAGCCATACTAATGGACAGGACTCCGTCGGCTATAATTCATTTATTCCTTCCCGATTTTCATGAGCCGACGGTAGTTTCCGGGTCCAGCTCAAGCTCGGGTTATAGCGACTCTTCAGTAGCTGTAGAGGTACCGTGGTTTTTATATCCCTTCGTTTTCACCAGCTGTCGGCTTTTATTTAGAATGCCTTTGATCTTTCCAGGTCGGCACGGGTGCTGGTGAGCCATCAACCGATCCCCATGTTTCTGCCAGTAGTAGCCGACAACGACGTCCAGGTCAGTCTGTTGGCACCACTGGGTATACTTCAGGAAACTTGGATATTCAAGCTCCATCCTTAACGGACTTGACTACTTGTACCTTGATAAGTTTCTTTTTGCGTCGACTATTATGTTATTGACGTAGTTAAGGTTTTAACTTGAGTCGACTTGAGAGAGGAGGAAGAAATCACAGCGTTCACCTGCACTGAGGCGACAATCCGATGGCTCTCGGAGCACTCGCCATCGATGTAAGTTTTGTAGTCATCGTGAGTTTGTGTAGTCATTTCCTTTATGCATCTTGTGATCTTTGACTTGCTTTTGTTCTTTAGCGCTCTCCATCGATGCAGATAAGCGGGGTTATAGCCGATCCCCAAGGTGCTACATCGGCTGTCCCTCCATCGCTCTCTCTACCACCGGCGTTCCGCAATGTACCGATCGAGATCCCCGATCCTGACCCCAAGGTGCCATCGACTGATCTAGCCGATCTGCTTGGCTTTTCCTTGGACGAACTGGACGACCCGGAAGTCATGGCTACCGACGACTATCCAGCTGACATTCAGCGTATCATAGCAGCTTCTGCGCCAGCATCGGCCGCCGTTACTGCCCAGCCTGGTATGCAAGAGCGACTTGATCGTCTTTTGGACGAGGTGATGCAAACCAGAGGCGGCTCTGGCGCCAATACGCAACCATTGAGGAATGCTATGGCGGCCATGCAAGCCGATCTCCCTCTGCCGCCATGAATGCACCTTCAAGCTAGAGGTCCGCCACAGACGATCGTCGGCTGGACGTGGAGTTAGCCAAAATAAGAATCGAACAGAGGAAAGCCCAGCAAGCCGATCAACAGCTCTTGGACAAGCTCATAGCAGATGCCAAACATCGGAAGAGCGTATTTGATCAAGGTGCTGCCGTACTCAAATCGGCTAAAAGCAGAGCTCAAGAACTTGAGTCAACCAAAGCTAAGCTTGAAGAACAATTGGCATTGGTCACAAAAGAACTTGCAGACTGCCAGATTGGCATTTCAGACTCTACATCTTCGCTGGCCGTTCAGAGACGGGAGATTGGCGAGGTTTTTGCACAAGTTAAAACTCAATCGGCCAAACTAGTTCCAGTTCCGGGTGATGCAGTGGCCGACCAACAACTTGTAGATAGTGTCCAAGCTACCATTGGCAAGGCGGCAGCGGCACTATCGGCTTTGGGAGCCCATTTGCCCGGATCAGGACTACATTAAACTTTGATTCATCGGTATCATGTGTGTGGTCAATCTTTTTGTAATATTGCCTTAACCTTGGGATGGCGCTCTGAAAACTTGCTTGATCGGCTATGTAACAGATTTTTGTAAACTGTTTAATCTGGATGGATGTTCAATTGACTCGGTCGGCTTTATGGCCGATTTTATGTGCTGTAATTGACCGTTTTCCTTCCTGTGGTCAGGACCCGACCCATATGCTTGGGTAATACGCCTTTAGATATTTTCCATTGATCGCTTTAGGTAGGACGAATCCATCTAAGGACTCCAGTATATACGAATTTCCGTCAATTGACCGATTGATCTTATAGGGCCCTTCCCACGTTGGAGACCATTTGCCGAATCGGTTATCTTTAGACCCAATCGGCAACACAGTTTTCCATACTAAATCGGCTTGATTGAATGATTTAAAAATCACTTTTTATTATGCGACACAGCAACCCTCTCTTTGTTCCTTTTAAGCCGATCTAATGTGATCGGCCTTTGTTCACCAAATCATCTAGATTGTCGGCCATCGCTGTTTGTATTCATCTACCGATACCTTATCTTGCTCGTGTAGCCTTATTGAGCCGATGTTGATTTCAACGGGTAAAACGGCTTCTTGTCCGTATACCAACTGAAAAGGTGACAACTTGGTTGATCCGTGCTGAGATAGCCGATAAGCCCATAAAGCTTCTGATAGTATCGAATGCCATTTCCTTGGTTCTTCCTCAATTCTTCTTTTTATTAGCTTTATCAACGTTTTGTTCGGGACGATTCGGCCTGGTCCGTTGGCCTGAGCGTAGTAAGGGGAGGAGTTGAGCAATTTTATCCCAAGACTTTCCGCAAACCTTTTGAACTCGTTGGACATGAACACAGTACCCTGATCAGTAGTGATCGTTTGTGGAATCCCAAACCGATGGATGATGTGTTCATTTACGAAATCGATTAGTTCCTGCTAGTAACCTTCTTGAGTGGTACAGCCTCAACCCACTTTGAGAAATAATCTGTGGCTGCGAGGATGAACTTATGTCCTTTGCTGGATGACGGAAATATCTGGCCGATTATGTCTATACCCCATCCTCTAAATGGCCATGGCTTGATGATTGGATGTAAAACCGACTGGTCCGATCAGTATGTTACCAAACTTTTGACATGTTTGGCACCCTTTATAATATTTGAAGCGATCTTCTAACATCGTCGGCCAAAAATATCCAGTTCGTCTCAAGATTCCATTTCATCTTATGAGCCGATTGATGTGACCCACAAATACCTTCATGAACTTCACCCATCGCCACTTTGGCTTCCTCGGTTCCGTGCATCTTAATAATAAACCTTCCATAGTCCTAAAGTACAATACGTCTTCTAGTAGAACGTATTTGGCGCTTCTGCGCTGACCTTTTGTTCGGTCGGCTTGGTTGGATCGACAAATAATCCCTTATCTACTGTTTCTCCGGTCGGCAGGGTGAACACATAAAACCGCCAAACGTTTAGCTCGATTGGTCCTTGTCGGCTTTCCACCTTGTACCTGATGCACATTGTGCCAATCGGTTTGCTTTATCATTAGCTTCTCTCGAGGATATGTTCTATGGAAAATGTAGTGAACATCTCGATGATCCGAGGCATTGATGCAAAGTCTTGGTTTAGTGCATCATCATTGCATCGGTATTCTCCTCGACTTCTTTGTACAATTAACATCGAATCTCCAAAAGCTTGGGCGTCTCTCACTCCGATGCTATCTAACAATTGTAGACCCCTTAGTAATGCTTCGTGATTCGCTGATTATTTGAACATCGGCTATTTAGCCGATACATGAAGTCATACTCCTGCTTTCTAGGTGAAACTAATATCACGCCAATGCCTTCGCCTTCTTGGCAAACAGACCCATCAAAATACAATTGCCAAGGAGTTATACTAGTTGTTCCTACTAATGTTTCACTCCCTGTGATAAAATCGGCCACTGACTTGCCCTTTCACAGCATTTAGCCGATTCATAGGATAACTCAAACTCTGTTAAGGCATATGCCCATTTACCAAGCCGACCCCGCAGATGGGCGCCGATAATATGTATTTAACTACATCGGTTTTGCATATTATAACGCATTTGGAAGCCAACATATAATGTCTTAACTTGGTGCAAGCAAAGTATAATGACAAGCATAACTTTTCTACTAAAGGATACCTGGTTTCTGTATCTAGAAGACGTCGGCTTAAGTAATATATTGCTCGTTCCTTCCTATCGGCTTCTTGTGTTAAAAGCGCTCCAATCGAATCACCTTCACCGATATATATAGTCTAAAAGGTATCTGTAGTGTTTTGGCGCGACCAATCTTGGTGGACTCATCGAGATAACCTTTTATGTCGTCGAAGGCCCTTCTTTGATCGGCTTCCCACTTAAACTCTTGGTTATCTTTAATTTTCAGCGGCGGTGTGAAGGCCGAATACGCCCCGACAAGTTTGAGATAAAGCGTCGCAAGTAATTGATTTTCCCGATCAACACCGCAGCTCCCTTTTACTTGCTCGGTGGTTTAGTATCGGCTATGGCTTTCACTTTGGTGGGTTTACTTCAATCCCTCCTTCATGCACCGTGAACCCAAGAAATTGTCCAGCCGATCATGAAAGCACATTTGAGAGGGTTCATTTTCAACCCATGTAACCTTGTACTTTCGAACATTTTTCCCAGATCGGCTAAATGTTGCCAGCCTTCTTTGGATTTTACCACTACGTCGTCGATGTATATTTCCACAGTATTGCCGATCAAATCGTGGAAAATATGGTTCATAGCACGTTGATAAGTAGCACCGGCATTTTTTAAACCGAAGGTCATAACTTTCCATTCATATAGCCCTAAAGCCCCCGGACATCTGAAAGCCGTTTTGGGTATATCGGCTTCGGCCATGAATATCTGATTGTATCCGGCGTTCCCGTCCAAAAAACTTATGATTTTATTCCCAGATGCAGCATCGATAAGCATATCGGCTATGGGCATCGGTACTGCTCTTTGGCGTAGCTTTGTTCAAATCTCTAAAATCGACACATACCCTAAGTTTGCCGTTTTCTTCTTCACAGGGACGATGTTTGAGACCCACTCAACGTATCGGCATGGCCTGATAAACTTCGCCTCTAGCAATCGCCCTACTTCCTCCTTTATAGCGTCATACAACGTGAGGTTAAACCGCCTAGGGCTCTGTTTGAGCGGCCGATATCCAGGTTTTATAGGTAGCCGATGTTCAACTAGTCATCGGCTTAAACCTGGCATTTCATAATACTCCCACGCAAAGCAATCCTTATATTCCTTGAGTATTTCGACCAACTTTGCTTTATAACCTGGTTCTAGTTTGGCACTCACAAGCGTTGGTCTTTGCTATCACCTTCCCCAATATCAATCTCTTCGAGCAAATCGGCAGAAGTAAATCCTAACCCTTTTCTTTCTTCTTCAAAATCCTCGACGGCTTCTTCGTATTCTTCTTGCCGATAGCTTCTTGCCCTTTCCTGCAACTTTGCTAGTGTCTTGTGCTCCATCTTCTTACTACTTGCCTGGTCCGATCAAACGTGTTAGGTTTAACGCTGATCGGCTTGAATCCTGACTTCTCGACGCAGATAAAATCGCAATTGTCCAAGGCTTTCCCTGATATACATTCGGCTTCTTCGTGTGGCCAATTGGTGTCAGGGCTAGCCATGGCGATATGAGCCGATGTGTCGGCCGGTACGACTTCAACTGTATCATCGTTCCACTGCACCAATTTTTGGTGCATAGTTGATGGTATACAGCAATTGGCATGGATCCAGTCCCGCCCGAGGAGTACGCTGTAATTACCTTTGGCTTCAATCACAAAAAACGCAGTCGGCAAAGTTTTATTACCGACTGTCAGTTCTGACACCATTACGCCTTTAGCCTCAGTCGGGTCTCCCGTGAAGTCATTTAGCACCATATTGGTTTTGATCAAGTCTTCATCGGCTTTACCCGACTTTACGAAAGTACTTAACGGCATTAGATTAATCGTTGTTGCCCGCCATCGACCAACATACGAGATATCGGTCGGCCATTAATATATCCTTTCGGATATAATGGTTTGAGATGCCGATGCATGTCTTGTGGCTTTTCGAACACAACGTCTGGTGCTCCGAGGCATAATCGGCGAACACTTCTTCAAATTGATTCTTCGGTTTTGAACTCGGCAGTAGAGCGAATACCATGTTTATATCCATTGGTGGTGTATCATCCGGATCATCGGAGAACCGGACTCAATCGATTGTTCTCTGAATCACTATCGATCTGTTCCTTCTTTCTCCACTCTTTTTCAAAAGCGGTATCGGTCTTAACTTGTTGAACATCCGATCCCTCTCGCTTTCCTTGTCGGCCTCCCTTTCTTCTTGTGTTTTCAATCGCTGAAGCCTTCGGCGTTGTGACTTCTTTGAGACCTGGAGGGCACCACCGAGTTTAGGTTCTATCGGCTTCGTATCTTTCGGCTAAATTGCTCATCTCATTTGTCGATTCCATTCTTCTGTGTTAGCCGATAGTTCCTGCTTTTGGGAGGACTCGCCTTGCTCTGTTGACAACCTTTCATGGATCGGCCTCATCGCTTCTCATATCTGGATAATTGTATATCGGCCTAGACAACCTATCTTTTACAGGTGGTTTGGCCGATATGCATTTAGTGTTGCATAGGACAAGATACAATCATTGGTAAGGTCATCCTCTCTCCCGAGAAAGCGCCAAAAGGGACATCGCCGATGTTTCTCTTCCTCGAGTGGCCCGATACGGCATATCTAGCCGCCATCGCTCGTCCCTCCTTCGTCTCGGTTGAGGAGGATTACGGTGGTGTTGAGTGTTACCCCTCCGACTTATCCTCTCGTACTTCCCAGGAGTTGTGAGAAGGTCGGTTTTGGTTTGAAATCAGCTTTTCTCGGAGCCCTCTCAGCCCGATACCATCTACCGACCTCCAAGTCCCCTCTTGGTTTTACCGTTCTTGAGTTTTGTCCATTCCTATCGGCTTCTATTTGTATAGAGCCGATAGTGATCTGTACTGTCTCGTCTCGTGATACGACTCCCTTCGTCGGCTTATCTTCTTCCGCAGGCCTCTTTTCTTTTCGCGAACATTGAACCATGTTGACTTGAAAAGGGCTCATATCTATCTGCATAGCCGACTCTTCCGCGAATTTTAGCCTGCCATCGACGATGGCCGATTGAATCTGTTGTCGAAAAATATTGCAATCGTTAGTGTTATGGGAGAATGAATGATGCCATTTGCAATACCTTCGCTTTTTAATTTCCTCGGCCGATGGTATGATGTGCCCTTCTGGTAATCTTATGAGTTTTTCTTGTAGTAACAAATCAAATATCCTGTCACACTTTGACACATCATCACGAAAGTACTTGACTTAGCCTTATTCTTTGTCGGCTTAAGTAGAGAGCATACGAGTGGCTTTTTAGAACCTTTGGCCCACTCGGCTATGTTCACCTCTGCTTAGATCCTCGGAGGTATCGCTCGAGTCGTACTCTATCATGTTTATTTTGGCCTTTTAGTTGCTATTTGGTTTAAATCTATCTTTAAACCCTTTGATCTCTGCATACCGGCTCTCGTGTGCCGATCTGGCGATGGAGTAGGTGGCCTAAGTCGGGAACTCTTGGCACGATAATTTCTCTTTTAATGGAGGATCAACCCTTGGAACGCTAGGTCGGCCAATTGATCGTCGGGTAATGTTACACTGTAGCATCTATTCCGTACGCCCCGAAATCTCTTGATATAATCAGAGACCGATTCCCCGTACTTCTGTCGGACTGAACTGAGATCGGAAATCCTAAGCTCCATAGTTCCCGAGAAGAAGTATTCATGAAATCGGCTTTCCAAATCGTTCCATATATGAACTGAATTTGGTGGTAGATTTGTGAACCAAGTGAATGCAAAGGCTGCATAACGATAAAGGGAACAATCGATTCTTAATCCATCTGATCGCGACTTCCCCACATTGGGCCATGAACCGCCCGATATGCTCGATTGTGGTAACAGAGTCATCACCTGAGAATTTAGCAAAGTCTGGTATCCTAAAGTTGTGGGGGTATGGCATTCGGTCTATGTAATCGGGGTACGGCTTCCTGTAGCCAATCACTCTCCCTCTGGGTTGTAAGCCGAACTGTTCCCTCAAAACATTGGCAATTTGTTCTGCCCAATTAACATTGTCGGCTTGTGGTGCAGCCGGACACTGCCAATTCTCATTCGTGCCCTGCCCCCCGAGTGCGAACTCGGGCCTGTGTCCAAATTGCACCCCCGGAGGTCTTGGTACCGTGTCATAACCTAATGTATCGGGTAAGGGTGCGTACGGCGCTACTCTATATGGTGCTTGCTTCATGGTCGTGGCTCCCCGTGATCAAGGACCTGGCTCGTTTCGATCGGTGATAAGCCGATATCCCGATGCTATTGGAGGGCCCATCTAAGCTGATTCGGCCAGCGTTTATTTTGGCCCCATCCGTGTGCCCATGGTAGTGTGTGAATCCATCTCTCTGTATGCTTGGTTTCAAAACAGTAGGTTGAGTCGGCATCATAATAGGTGCATGAGCCGACACGCTTACTGTTTTGGCGTTGGGCGTTATGGAATATCTTTGGAGTACGTAGGGATGGTTTGTGGTGGATCTAGCATATTTCCAGACGCAGCTAATTCCTGAGCAATCGTTTTCACACTATTTTCTATCATTGGCTTTAATGTGGATACTAGAGCCGATGACTGGTTAATCAATGCGTGATGGACAGATTGCTCGATCATACTTGATAAATCGGCTTGAGCGGGTGCGTATCGGCTCACCGATTCGGCTGACGAATCTCCGATAGGGTTGATGCTTGGGAGTGCAATCTTTTGAGTAACGCCACGGCGCGTTTTCTGGAAGCACCGTAGCATCATTTCCTCCAGAGCCGCCTTTCGGTCTTCGATTTCTTTCCGTTGCTCAGGGGTTAAGTCGGCCATCTGAGGCGCGATTATGGCATCGGTGTTGATGTCGGCGGTGACTGCGGGCTTGTCGGTTGACGACATTCTTTTTGGGTCCCACCGGGCGTGCCAAAATATGTTCGCGCCAAAAACGTGAAGGGGGTTTTAGGCCTCGAACACACAAGACAAACACCGGGTTTGCAGAGCGTGCCAGTCGATTTGACCTGAAATCGACAAGGTAGAATTTGTAATTTGACCGAAGCCGATAAACAAGGATCTATCGGCTTTTCACTAGTCGGCAAGAACCGATTAGGAGATAACTAGATCAACCGGTTACAGTTGATCCGGATACAAGGTAAAAATCGGCTTCGGGAAGGCGATGCGCAACAAAACGAAGCAAATCAAACCTGGGTGAAATCGGCTAAAATCAACAATCGGCGATGCGCAACTATGTTGATTCCGTCGACTTAGAGAGATCTATGAGGCTAAAACAATGTAAAAGAAAAGCTTGTAAAAAGTAGTTGTGTGTTGTTGGATTTGATTGATTCTTGCCGCCTGGCACCCACCTCCTTTTATAACATGCCTGGCCGATCCGAGTTGTACACGGATACGGTGCGTTTATCCAGACGGCCTATTATCTGATTTCCTTCCCTTTTTAGAAACGGATTCCTTTTCCGATTCATTTGATGATTTCTTTCCATGCGAACGCTTCCTTTCCGTCTCGGGCTGATTTTAATACACATCGAATTCCGATGCAAACACATACAATTGCTTTTATCCGATTCAAACCCATTTTGCCATGTACCGAATTTTGGCGCAAACAGCCGCCATCCGATCGTCGCGAGGTTCTGCAGCCTTCATGACTTGATCGACGACCAGTTTTGAGTCGCCATGCACGCATAACCGCAGAGCTCCGAGGTCGGCGGCGATGCGGAGACCAGTAACGAGGGCCTCATACTCGGCGACGTTGTTGGTTGCGTCGAAAAGTAGCCGGATGACGTACCGAAGCTTGTTCCCGAGTGGTGAAAGAATGACGACCCCGGCCCCGGCTCCGTTTTTGGTGAAGGACCCGTCGAAGTACATCGTCCAGTACTCAGGGTCTTCGAGTGGAGGTGGGGCCTGGGCTTCGGTCCACTTTCGGCGACGAAGTCGGCCGAACTTGAGATTTTATGGCGTCAGAGGGACATAGGATACGTCATGCCCGTTGAGCTCGAGTGCCCACTTGGCAATTCTTCCGGGCGTCGCGGTTATGGATGACCTCGCCGGTGGTAGGGAAGTTACCACGGAAACGTGGTCTTTGGTTGAAGTAGTGTACCCGGACTTCCTTTTCGTGATCGAGCTGCGTAGAGCATCTTACGGATCTGCCCGGGTACCGTGCCTTGGACTCGGAGAGTACTTCGCTAATGAAGTAGACCGGCCGCTGGATCTTGAGGACCCGCCCTTCTTACGCTCGCTCGCGACAAGTGCCGTCTTGACGACCTGGGTCGTGGCGGCAATGTAGAATGCAGAGGCTCTTCTGGCGCCCGGGCGACCAACCTTTGGAGGGTGGTCGGAAAACCTTTAGCGCGTCGGCGTCTGAGCCTCCTTCGTCCAATTGAAGTGGTCGGATTTCCTCGGGAGTTTGTATAGAGGCAAGCGCGTTCGGCGGCGGGGCGTGAAGCGACTTCGGGGCCGCTAGGCATCCCGTCGACCTTTGGGCCCCTTTGAGGTTGCCGATTGGCCCCATCCTTAAGATCGCGGAGATCTTGTCTCGGTGGCCGATGCCGCGCTGGAGATGATGAAGCCGAGTAGCTTCCTTGGGTACCCGAAACGCATTTCTCGGGGTTGAGCTTGATCTTGGAACCGTCGAAGGTTCGCGAAAGTCTCCTCCAGATCGGCGATGATGTCGCTGGTCTTCCTGGTCTTGACAGCGATGTCGTCGACGTGCGCCTCGACATTACGGCCGATCCGGTCGGAAAGGCGGTCTGCATACATCTCTGGTATGTAGCCCCCCGCGTTCTTCGAGGCCAAACGGCATTGTCACGTGCGAGCGAACCGCACGGAGTGATGAAGGAAGTCGCGGTGGTCGTCTTCTTTCATCGCGATCTGGTGGTACCCTGGTAGGCATCCGTAGCGGCAGGATTCGCACCTGCGGTGGAGTCTACCATTTGGTCGATGCGAGGCGAGAGGAATGGATCTTTCGGACATGCCTTGTTGAGGCTTGTGTAGTCGACACACATTCTCCATTTCCCAGTCTTCTTTTTACAAGCACGAGTTTGCTAGCCACTCGGGGTGGCGAACTTCTTTGATGAAACCTGCGGCCAAGAGCTTGGCTAATTCCTCTCCTATGGCCACGCGCTTTCCTTAGTCTAAGCGGCGCAGACGCTGGGCGACTGGTCTAGACCCAGGCCGGATGTTCGGAGTGCTCGGCGACTTCCTCGGGATCCCGGCATGTCGGAGGGCTTCCATGCGAAGGCGTCGGTTGGCGCGGAGGAAGTCGGCAGCGCTTTCCTATTTGGCAGAAGCGTGGTCCCGATCCGGCGGTTTTGGTCGGGTCCTCCGGGTCGACCTCGATCGTCTTCGTGTCCTCGGCGGACTTGAAGGAGCCCGGTCGGACTTGCTAGAGTCGGGAGCGGACTCGAGGTGCCTTCCGGGGCCGGCGAGCTCGATGGATCTGGCGACCGCCGAGGCCAACTTCATAGCTGTCTTTCGCTTGGCCGTGGCGAGCTGGAAAAACGCGATTCTGATGATCACCCCATGCGGCCCGGGCATCTTGACCAGGTAGGTGTAGTTGGGGATCGCCATGAACTTCGGCGTAGCATGGTCTCCCCAGGATGGCGTGGTAGGAGCCGGGAAAATCCACGACCTCGAAGGTGAGGGTTTGGTCGCGGAAGTTAGCGGGCTCCCGAGCGTGACAGAGCGGTCGACCTGCCCAGCGGGTGGGCTCGCCGCCAGGAACGACGCCGTGAAAGGGTGCTCTGGCAGTCGAAGGCTCGGCGGGGATCCCCATGGCGTCGAGGTCTCAACGTAAAGGATGTTGAGGCTAGCTGCCGCCGATCCATGAGTACCTTAGTCGGTAACCGTTCCCACGATGGGATCAATGACGAGCGGGTACCTCCTGGTTGCGGGGCGTGGTGGGGTGGTCGGCCGGTCAAAGGTGATCGGGGACTCAGACCACCGAAGGTATTTAGGTACTGGTGGGCTTGCCGCGAACACCTCTCGGCAGCGAGCTTGAGCTGCCTCCGGTCGGCGTAGCTTGCAGGTCGCCGAAGATCATGAGGCAACCGTCGGTCTCGGGAAGCCGGCGTCTGCCTCTCGATCTCGGTGGTCGGCGCCGAGTCTTGCCTCTTTCCTTTGCCCCGTGGCGTCGTGGGGTTCCGGAAGAAAAGCGCTTCAGGACTTCGCAGTCCGATACTTGTGCTCGACGGGGTATCCGTGGTTCGGACACGCACTCTCCATCGGCTTCGAAGTGGTCGGGGTTGCCGGCCTTGCGGCTTTCCCGAGTCGGTGGCATAACCGAGGCGGTCCTCGCGGACCTGTTTGCCGTGGCGCTTTCGCTTGTCGGGGCGGTCGGAGGAGGGGCTGGGCTCGGCGCCAGTCCCTCGCTTCGACTTCCCTTTGTCGAAGATGACATCTACGGCCTCCTCGCCCGAGGCGTGGTTGGTGGCAATGTCCAGGAGTTCTTTGGTGGTCCTGGGCTTCGCACCCAGATTTATGGACCAGGGTTTTGGAAGTGGTGCCGTAGATGAATGCCCCACGACATCGGCGTCGCGGATGTCGAGAGCTCGTTACCTTTGTTGGGAAAAACGTCGGATGTAGTCCCGGAGGTTCTCCCCCGGCTGCTGCTTGCAGCCTTTCAGGTCCCAGGAATTCCCTGGTCGCTTGTAGGTGCCCTGGAAGTTGCCAACGAAGTGGTGCTTGAGGTCGGCCCAGTTCCGGATGATGTTGGCGGGCAGATATTCGAGCCATGCCCGGGCTGAGTCCGCCAAGTAGATGGGGAGGTATTGGATGACAAAGAGGTCGTCCGTCGCTCCCCCCGCCCGGCATGCGAGCCGGTAATCTTCCAGCCACACACTGGGGTTTGTAGCCCCCGTGTGCCAGCTATGTTGGCCGGCGCCGGAATCTGGCGAGGAACCCGGCTGCGAATTCACGACAGCGCCCGTGGCGAGGCCATCGGGGCTCGGCTGCGATCACGCCCGCGAGCGCTATTGTCGGCGGCACGACGGGTCGGTCGTTCCTCGTTCTTCGCGTTTGGAGGGTGGTGCGGCGTCGCGTTCGTCCCCAAGCGTTGGTGCACCGAGTGCGCGATGCCTGGGAGTTGTCCGGAAGGTGGCGCTGCCCTTGTTTCGCTCCGGCGGCCTCGGTGGCGTTGCGCGTATGAGCCATCCAAGAGGCGTCGAGCGCCTGCGATCCGTGGCCATCACAGCGTCTTCTTGTGACGGCCTTTCGCTCCACCAGGCCCGGAGGTTCTCGGTGGGTAGCCTTGGCTGCAGGATCGTCTGGCTCGGGAATGCCGCGGGCGGCATTCTTTCTTTGCGGCGATGTTTTTGGCCAGCGTGGGGAAAAAGCGATGAATCGTCAGTCCCCCTAGCCACCGGTGGTGGTGGACTGGCGTCTTGTGGCCTTGTAGCGCCGCCGCCAGCGAGTAAACGGCCGGCGAGCCTTGCTCGAGTCGGCCTGGAGCTTGTCGAGCTCGGCCTTTGAGCCTCGAGCTCGTCGCGTCGCCGCTGAAGGTCGGCGCGGCGAGCACGATGATCCTCCTCGGTGTGTTGGCGGAGAGTCTTCGGTGTGGCGAGGGTAGCGGCGCTGCCCGGCGGTGTCGGGGTCGCGGTAGCGTGGTCTGTTCTTATCTCTTCCTCCGCTAGAGCCGTGGTCGGAGGAGTTGTCTGAGTGGTGGTCGTCGGGTGCATGGCCGACCATTGCCACGAAGCGCGAGGTCGCGGCGGGTGCGACCGCCCGCCCGCTCGATGCCTCGTAGCGTCGCTTAGGGTGTCCGGGCCTCTGGCGTGCTTCGGCGTCGGGTCGTGCGGGGACCTCGAGCCGAGGTCTCTCGAGGGCGCTGGTGAGGCGTCAGGGTCCTCGGTGGACACTTGGCGCCGGAGTATGGCGGGGACGATCACTATCTGTCCCGCCGTGGTGGTGACGAAGTCGAGGGAGCCGAAACGGATCGACGCTATCGGCATGGCGATGTCGGAGAAAAAAGGGAACCGTCGAGGAAGCTAAGCGGGAAAATGGCGGCAACGTCGTGCACAGGCCCCTACCTGGCGCGCCAACTGTCGGTGTTTCGAGCACCGGCCAATGAATTTGTATAGGTAAGAGGGGGGTGCACGCTCCCTCTCCTCGACGGCTTACTCGGGTGAGCACAAGATGTATATTGGTTCGGTGAGCGTCCCTACTCGATTCGTGTGGGTTTGATTGTATTGATTCCTTGGTTGTCCGTCGTCTTACATGCTCGCTCCCCTTTATATAGGCGAGGAGGAGGTTACCTTTATTTGCTTTAAAAGAGAAAAAGCTGTGCTCTTAGTCGCCCGCAAGTGGCGGTGATGGGATCGGCCGCGGCTCCCCTTGCCACTGCTGGTCGGCGTAGTTGCTTGTAGTAAATGCGAGAGTTGGGGACTTGTGCCGCTGCGTCATCATTACGGCCAGCATTTAATGCGCTCGATACGCAATAAATGCTGTCGCTTCTTCAGGGATTTCGCCGGTTCGGTTCTTCCTCGCCAGCCGTGGCTTCGGGCCCCGACCGGCCTGGTTCGGCCCATGCGCTTTTTCGGGCCGCTGGGGGTACCCATGGCCTGGGTACCCGTCAGGTTTGGAAAATGGTAAAGGGTTTGGCATGGAAATTGGTTCAGGGAAATGGAATTGGCATGGTGGGATAGTGCGGTTAACGCTTCATGGAAATGGAATGGTTGGAAAAAAATTGTTTATGGATCAAATGTTTATGTTTATTGAATACATTGAAATTTTCTCTTTACAATTGCGTTACAAATTGTGAATGATTTGAATCTATTATGTTATTGCGAATAAATCTTGCTTTGTGCTCAAAACAGACTTAGTGTAGTAACTTGCATTTTTTGTTATAGGCTGCACCTATATTACTACTTTCATACACTAAAGTCTTGCGAGTACATATGTGTACTCACCGTTTGCTCCCAAATTTTGGCTAGAAGAAGAAGGTAATGAAGCAGATCTCGAGGAGTCGCAATGCGCTTCAGAGTTCGATGATTTTGTTGAGGGTTAACTAGGTTCCTTCACAGTCAGTTGCCTTTGGGTGATAAGGCACACTACGAAGCTTTCTTTTGGACTTTCGCTGTAATTTACGTCTCTTTTGGATTGTAAGTGGCCAAGTGGCCGTAAACTGTAGCTAAGGTAGCTGTAATAACTCTACCTTCCTAATATGAAGTTTTTACTCTTGCATGGTTGTGATGCGTCTCGAATGACAACTTGTGGGTGCTAGGCTATTGATCCAGGGAACTAGCACTAGACATACGGTTGCGGGAAGCTCAAATTGGCTTCAATCAAATGCATGAGCACTTAAGTCAAGTAGCTGCTGATCAATTGGTTCCAATCAGATTACGGTCTTAGTTAAGCATTCGAAAATTCTTACGGGTTGTGTCACTCACCAGTCCGACGCAACAGTAAGGATCCGAATCGCTAATATAATACCAGAGCTCCCACAAGAGGTGGTATCAGATCCATACATGTTTGGAAAGAAACCCTAGCTAGTCAGTCATTAGGAATAAGGATGAGTCCTTTTCCCAAAAATTATTTTGTTTCATATTTCTATTTGAGAAAGAGATAGAATGCTACTCTTTCCCCTCTATAGTATCTTCCCTGATTTCGAAGTTTCAAAAGGAATTTTTCCTTACCTCAGACTTCAACCTTGATTTTCTCAGGCTAAAAGGGAAATGGGAAAACAGGATCCATTCTATTTCTTTGCCCTTTCAAATTTAGGACTAGGATTTTGGGAGAACTCATCTAAATCAAAAGGTTAGCTAAGTATTATGTATTGGTGATATTAAGGTCGGTAGGTTGTTGTCCTTTGCTTGGTTTGAATGCTATGTTTCTCCCTACCTATTTTTGGTTCCTACCCATCCAAGGTCTTGCTAAAATGTGTCGTTCTTACTCTTAGATGTCTGGACGCTGGGAGCCGTGCTATTTCACCCGCTCGATTTTGGAGGGTACCGTTCAGGCAACCTTTTGGGATATGATGCGCCGTGCTAGCTTCACTGAGCCGTCAGAGTATCTGATCTCGCGTGCTGGTACCAGCCCAGCCTCCTCTCTCTATGTTGCTAAGGTGACTATCCATGGTCGCCCCGAAGGAGAGCTGACTCGCCTCTATCATGGGATGGCCCCGACCCCTCTCGCGGCAGTACTTGTTAGGGCGTACGTCGCGATCCTCCGACTCCGCTTCGACCTCCCAAAGATGGCCCTGTGTCAAGGCCCCGAATTCGAGTTCGACTCATGCGGCTAGCATTAACCCTAACCGATCTTTAGGCGCGTTCGAGATCGAGTACTAGCTCCCGAACATATCCTAAACTGCCACTTAGGAGTATCCCAAACTTAACCAAAAGTTTAGAGCCTCACGATTGGAGATCTACACTCATTTAGAGTTAGCAGTTAGTTGGTTCAAACTAGGAACTTTTTCTCTGTACAGTGGTCGAGTTTTCTTGCCAATCCAACCTCAAGTGCCAATCTAAATTTTAGCATCAATATTGAATCCATGTGTCGAAATTATGGGACCTAACCCTAGGGGACTTAACCATAGCACTTAGTCTCTTTGTGTGTGGGCAAGTGGGCACAAAAAAATAACAAACACCAATTTTCCCCCCAACTCCAAGCGCAGCCATTGTTCTTTTTTTCCCCACTCGTGCAGCACCAGGCCCCCATCTCCCTGGCCAAGCTCCTCATGTGGGGAAGGCCTCCTCCACGCAGCACCTTGGACCTCCATTGTTGCAGCATTGGAGCTCCAAGCCAGCAGCTCCTCCAACCGGTGCAGCTCCTCCTCCAACCGGCGCCCCTGCCATCTCCCCTTGCCGAGCCTCCCTCCTCATCTTCCTCTTTGGTCCCCCTTGTGGGATGGTTAGGTATGGCTCTTCCCTTGGCTTGGATTGGAGTACTCCTAGGGTTTGGGTGGAGTTCTTGCAGATTTGGTACTCTAGGGTTTGGAGATTTTGGGGGAAATTGCAGATTAGGGTTTGTGGCTTGTTCAGAAATTTCGAGCAGATTTTATAGCCTCCGTTTTTCGTGTTTTTGAGCAAGTTAGAGGCTTCATATCTCTAGTCGGATGAAGAATTAGTTGTAGATAATCAAATTATCTTTGATTTCCAACCAGAATCACTCGATTTCGTTAATCCAGCTGAAAGTTATGCCTAATTTGGCACTTACTGTCCAGAAGTTGGATTAATTCGGCTGAGCGGCTGATTTGCTCAGTTTTGAGTGGGTTAAACTAATGGATGTTCAATTAGGGGTAGTGGGAATTGTAGGTAAGGTTCTTATCCTTCATTAGGAACTAGGAGATCTCAGTTTGGTTGAATGGTTAAAAAGTTATGTATGTTTGAAGTCCATGCTGTTTGAAACTCTGAAATTCTGGGAGCTGAAATTTGCTCTCCTGTTCTTTGCCGAACTGGGAATTCTACATGCATTTTCTTGATGATTGGCCGAAACTAGGTTGTAGGTCTATGTCTTGCGATCATTTAGAATCCGAGTTTGCTCAATTTGATTGAGTGGTTAGGAAGTTATGATCAATTGTGTCACAATGTATCCCAAATTGTTGCAATTGTATAGTGTGCTGTTCTTTTCGGTTTTTGGGAAAGCTAAAGCAATGGGTGGTCAATTGGGGGTATATGTATGTGTAGGGGTTGTTCTTGTGTTCATTTATAAACAATAATCACTCAATTTGGTTGAGTAGGTAAAAAGATATGCTCATTTGACTTGCATATTGTTCTAAAATCTATTACCTAAAAAATTGAACTGAATTAGGATCTTTTAGGTGTTGACTTAGGATTTAATTTTGCCTAGAGATTTGTAGGGAATTTCGTGTAGATTGTAAAAATGTACTTGCTCGCTTGAATTGGGTTCAAGGATCAATAGTTGTGCTCTTTGGAAGTTGCTACCTTGAAATCTAGTTTGCTATAGAAGATAGGATTTTGGTTGGAATAGGGTGGAGCATTTCAAAGTATTGCTTGGTTATTAATGTGGAGTGTTAACATTGTATTTTCATTTTTGGTTTGATGAATGCTTGCATTCTGGAGTTATCTTGGATCTTCATTTGTTATTCCATCTCATATGCATGGCATGCATCTCATATTCGCATGCATTGTGATCGTGTAGAGAACGAACCCGCGGAGGTTGACGTGGCCGTGGTCGAGGGGGAACTTGAGGAGCAAATTCTTGTTGAAAATCCGGTAGAAGCTCAAGGCAAGCACCTAAGCATATTCAACCTTATGTATAATTGTATTTTGGTGAATAAATTGATTATTGGATGCTTAAGTCATGCATTAGGAGTTGAATTGTGGGAATGGTATTAGAACCTATTTCTCCACATACACTCATTGATAATTGTTGAACACCTCCTTTGGCGCTAGTCTATGGGTAATTATATTGTGTCCATGCTTAGTTTGCTTAGATGTTGGGTATGGGCCAAGTGGTGGATGGTTCCATCACTTGAGAATACTTATTTCATACTATTGGGCTGCAATGGATAGGGTTATGTTTGGAATGTGAAATTGAGACCGGGCGAGAAGGTTGGATCATGTGGGTGTGGAGACTCAAGTGTTGTAGTCTCGCCTATGTCGGTTAAGGACCGATTCGTTGTTTGCCATGTTGATCGAGCACACCTTGTTGATCGCATGCCCGATATAATGGTACGGTAAGCCAGTCTTTCGTTGCATACTGTTTCGATGGGTCATGCCCTCATGCGGTTGGACGTGGTTGAGGGTGAGACTTAGGCCAACTCTCGAGGGCCAAGCGAGGCTTGGGCCGCTCGAGGGGGTGCTAGGTGCTCGAACCGCATGAAGATGGCTCAATGAATATGTATGGATGGGAGGAGGGTTGACATGAGGTTCCCTTGTGGCACATGTCGTGCGATTGATGATCCCCTGCAGGGTTGAGAAAGCGATTCGAATTGCCGTGCTCTCGGATATGAGCACGCTTGTATCATCCAACATTTCAATGTAGTAACAACTTAAACTTGAAGCTAGTTGATATATTGATGATTGTCATTGTTCATGAACTACTTGCTATCCTTTAATTGTTTAATTTCAGATTTCACTCTAGTAATAGGTGCTGTCCATAAATGCTATAAAACTTGGGAATGGAGTAGCGGAATGTGATTGCAACAAAGTTAAGCTTTTCGCACTTTTACCTTAAGCTTATTTCCTTGCTACATCCAAATGCATATTCTTTCGAGTCGGTCATATATGGACCATGGGTAAGTCTTGCGAGTACCTTTTGTACTCATGCTTCTGCTTTGTGGTTTTCAGGTGAGGATCAGGGCGGATGTGAGTTCTGTCCGTACTGCCTCTCGGTGACTGGGCGGGGCACCGAGTAGAGGCTACTTGTGACGTTGTAAATGCCCGGAAGTGTTCAGGGGCAGGACACTTCTGGAGTTGTCTTACTTTTGGTTTAATTTGGTAGTTGTGCGTTCTTTTGTTGTATAGTTAGCCTTAAGCTATGTTATGTCTAGGCTTGAATACTTGGCTTCTTGCATGGTTGAACCTTGATGTATTTTGGTGCTCATCTCATGCTTATTATGTTGTTCCTATCCATGCCGAGCATTATGCTTTGTTGTTGTTGTGTCATGTGTGGATATATTAATTGTTCTTTTGTCTGCTGAGTGGATATCCTCTCTTCTAGAGGCATCATGCCGAAATTTTGTAGGAATTCTGAGTCTAGATGGGATCTTTTATTTTGTGTGGTTGTTTGGTTTCGTCTTTGTGCTTTGGTTTTAGTCGTTTTGTTGTGCTTTCGCGGTTGCGTGTTTGGTCGTGAAGTTTTGAGTTCGTTGCCCCTTTTATGCAAATTGAGTTGATATGGCAATGGAAACCGGTATGTGGGGTGATCCTGGGCGAGCTTCGGGTCGCATACCGGGGGAATACTGGGATTGTTGTCGAGTTATTCGAATGATCTCACGGTTGTCTCAGTTGGGCTTGGGTGCTAGCATTGCGAGCGCCATCGGCGATCCGTTGCTAGCCTCCAAATCCGATAGCGATGACCGAGCATTAAAATAACCTGAGGACGGCCTGGGCGGCTCCTGACACCCTGTTATTCCCCACCTGCCCCTCACGCGAACCGGATAGTATGGAGAACATTTATGTGGCAGCAGATGAGTCGACGAGTCCTGCACTGGCCTGGTATATTAGGCTTGTGAGATCCCTTGATCGTTATCATATGTGTCTTCGGATGAGTTGTTGCTTGCTTGTCGCCACATCTCCGAGCTAGAGAGTCACATGGCGCCTTTCCTCAATCATGGATTCTTCACGACTGAGATCGTGTATGGGGAGCATGATGCACTCAAGCCAGCGGAGGAGCTTCCACGCCCATATGGTTCTTATCGCCGAGTCATGCGTTGTGCCAGGATGTCGATGAGAGGCAGTGGACGTCCCGTCTCAACTACGCGCCCTACTCCCTCCATGGGCATGGAGCGTGGCCGCACCAATGTCTTTGGTGGCCGAGAGTATGAGTTGATGATGCCCGTTGAGCCATCGTCACCCCCTGCAGCTCCAGATGCTCCTGACGCCGCTGCTAGAAGTGGTGGCGTTAACTAGGTGTTGTCAAAAGCAATTAGTACCAAGAGCTTGACTTTTGTTGTAATTACGAGCTAGCTGAGTTGTATTTTTGCTGTACAGGACTTGGTGGTAGTTTGCGGTAGTGTGATGACATTGTAATTAACCCCGCCGTTGCAGGAAAATACATGCTAAGTTGTCGCCTTAAATCTATCGAATTGCAATCCTATCCTAGTAATGCATTCTTGTTGTTCTATGTTTGTTACGAAATTGAGAATGCATGCGTGTCTGGGCAATGCTCATTCTGGTTGTCTCTTGGCCCGTTTGCACCTATTGCGCATGTTGCTTAGCCTCCGTATGTAACAGGATGCCAGGGAGACGAACTGTGCGTGCACTCACGGCTAGCAATGCAGCCAATGAGGGACGTAACCGAGTTGAAGCTGTACCTGACCCAGTACTCCCTGATCCGCCGCAACCGGGATCCCAAAGCCACGGGACCCAACACTCTAGTGCACCGGTGGGTGGACGAGGAGGAGAGCCTAGTCGGCACAATGCCCAGAGTGAAGAATTGCCACCTCCGTCAATGGCCCAAGTGCTGGTCATGTAGACTCGTCTGCTGGAGCGACTAGTGTAGAGCATGGAGAGCATCGCAGCCTATGGCGGGATGGCAGCAATGCCGCCTTAGTCTCATCTGGCTGAGTTCCAGCGACCCCCCCCCGAGTTTCTCGTCAGCAACGGATCCCTCGGATGCTAACGACTGGCTTCGTGATGTCGAGTGCAAACTTGACCTCGCGAGGTGCTCGGACGAGGAGAAGGTGCAGTATTCTACATACTATCTCTAGGGAGCTACTTTAGCCTGATGGGACAGCTATAAGGAGATTCATCCCCCTGGCCAAGTCACGACTTGGGAAGGCTTCAAGGAAGCATTCCGGGCAGTCCACATCCCTTCGAGCTTAATGGAGATCAAGAAGAGGGAATTCTACAACCTCAAGCAAGGGACCATGTCGGTCACGGATTATCTCCATAAGTTCAACTACTTGGATCGCTACGTCGCGGATGAAGTTCTGAGTGAGGCACGGAGAGTTGCCCTATTCTGAGAACATCTTAGTGAAGAGATCAAGCACTCACTCGCAGCCCACGACATCCCCAACATGCAAGCGTTGGTTGACAAAGTGATCAGAGTCGAAGATAGCGCCAAGGCTGTTGTATAAAGTTGGAAGCGCAAATGGTTGGCCCAGAAGTCAGCTGGCGCTGGATCCTCAAGACCGTGCTCTGGGAAGGCTGTTAGCACCCAGTTAGTTTCTTCTCTACCGCCAAGGCCCTAAGGATCGGTTCCTCGTGCCCCTCAACCCGCGGTTCAATCTTATAACTGTGGTGGGCAGTCGCAAGGAGGACAGAACCAGATGACTTTGCTTACTTGCTTTGCGTGTAGCGAGGTAGGACATATCGTCAGTGTCTGTCCGCACAAGCGACCTCCTCCAGCTCATCCCCAAGCTCAAAGTGCTCTAATTCACCCCAAGATCCTACGAGTGGATGCGGTGGCCACCAAGGAGGCCGACCAGGTCCCCGCTCATCACAGAGCCTTCGGCGTGGCCATCTTAACCTTGTGACGGCAGAAGAAGCAAGTAATGCACCGGATGTGGTACTTGGTACGTTCCTTGTGCACTCCTCTCCTACTGTGGTTTTATTCGATTCGAGAGCTTCTCATTCCTTCATGTCCTCAAGATTCGTTATGAGTCAAGGGATCGAAACTAGATCACTAGGCAATAATATGCTAGTTTATTCTCCTGGCTCAGTTCTTCGAGCTCAGTGTATTTGCCTAGGCGTCTTGATTGAGATTGAAGGAGTAAAGTTCAGTGGCAATCTGATCCAGATTGACACACCCGGACTCGATGTAATCCTAGGTATGGATTGGGTGTCCAAGAACTAAGGAGGCATCAATTGTGCTAATTGTTCTATTTCTCTGGTGAATCCAGATGGCATTCAAGTTAGCTTTTTCTCCAGTGAGTCAGCCGCACAAAAGCCATCTCTCCATTCCCTTTCACTTCCAGAGATGAGCCAAGTGCCAGTAGTCTGTGAGTACCCCGATGCCTTCCCTGAAGAATTGCTGTGATTGCCTCCAGACGGAGACCTGGAGTTCGTTATCGACTTGTTGTCTGGAACTGCACCAATTTCCATGCGACCCTACCGTATGCCCCCGGATGAGTTGCTGGAACTTAAGAAGCAACTCAAGGAATAGCTAGCGAAAGGCTTTATTCGTCCTAGCTCATCACCGTGGGGAAGTCCAGTGCTCTTCGTAAAGAAGAAAGATGGCGGTATGCGCATGTGTGTCGACTATCGTTCATTGAATGAAGTCACTATCAAGAACAAGTATCCTCTCCCGCAGATCGATGATCTGTTTGATTAGCTGAGCAGAGCCCAAGTATTTTCCATGATTGACTTAAGGCTTGGCTACTTCCAACTCAAGATCCGATCGGAGGATATCCAGAAGACTGCATTCACCACTCGCTACGGATTGTATGAATACACTGTGGTTTCCTTTGGACTCACCAATGCACTTGCCACATTCATGAACCTCATGAACAAAGTTTCCATGGAATACTTGGACAAATTTGTGGTAGTGTTCATTGATGACATTCTTATCTACTCCAAGAGTGAGCAAGAACATGAGCTTCATTTGCGTATGGTGCTCGATCAGCTTCGCGAGCATCAACTATACGCAAAATTCGGCAAATGCGAGTTCTGGCTCAGAGAAGTCGCATTCCTAGGTCATGTTCTTTTCGAAGGTGGAGTTGCTATTGATCCGAGCAAGGTGCAAGACGTGCTCGCTTGGGAGCAGCCTCGGACTATTCCTGAGATTTGGAGTTTTCTCGGTCTTGCCGGTTACTATCGATGATTCATCGAGAATTTCTCTAAAATCGCAAGGCTGCTGACTGAACTACTCAAAAAAGAAAAGAGATTTGAGTGGACATCAGCCTGTGAGGCAAGCTTTTGAGAGTTGAAGCGAAGGCTCACAACTGCCCCAGTCCTTGTTTTGCCTGATATACACAAGAGCTTTGACGTGTTCTGCGACGCTTCACGTCAAGGTCACGGATGTGTATTGATGCAAGAGGGCAAGGTTTTGGCTTATGCTTCACATCAATTGAAGCCTCACGAAGCCAATTATCTGACTCACAATTTGGAATTGGTAGCAGAGTTCACGCTCTGAAGTTGTGGCGTCATTATCTCATCGGGAACCGATGTGAGATATTCACTGACCATAAGAGCCTAAAGTACTTCTTTACTCAACCAGATCTAAACCTGATATAGCGCCGATGGCTGGAGCTGATCAAGGATTATGATTTGGGAATTCATTATCATCCAGGCAAAGCTAACATGGTAGCAGATGCCCTCAGTTGCAAGCTGCACACCGTAAATGCTTTGACTCTTGTCAGTCAAACTCAGTTGCTCGATGAGTTCCGGAGACTCAATCTGGAAATGGTTGAAGAATGATTTATTGCAGCTCTAACCCTGAAACTGACACTCGAGTCTCAAATCAAAGCCACTCAGCTCAAGGATGAGAAAGTAGCTGAGATTAAGCGCGATCTGAAAGAAAGTGCATCTTCAGAGTTTTCAGAAAGAGCCGATGGAATGGTCATGCAGAGACGGCAAATTTATGTCCCGAACGACCAGGAGATCAAGCGATTGATCTTGAAGGAAGCCCATAAAACTCCTCTTTCTATCCACCCCGGAAGCACCAAAATGTATGAGGACCTCCGTGAAAGTTTCTGGTGGCCTGGTATGAAAAAGGATATCGCTGCGTAAGGCGGAGCATCAGCATCCAGTAGGGTTGCTCCAGCCCTTAATGGTTCCGGAGTGGAAGTGGGATGAAGTCGGCATGGACTTCATCACTGGTCTGCCAAGATCGTCAAACGGCCATGACTCCATTTGGGTAATCGTGGACCGCTTGTCGAAGGTGGCTCACTTCATTCCGGTTCACACCACCTACAATGGAGCTAAGCTTACAGAACTCTACTTGAACCACATCGTTCGACTCCATGGTGTTCCTAAGGTCATCGTGTCTGACCGTGGATCCCAATTCACGTCGTGATTTTGGAAAAACCTGCATGAACTTCTCGGGACCAAGCTGTTCTTAAGTACGGCTTACCATCCTTAGACCGATGGGCAAACCGAGAGGACAAATCAAATCCTGGAGGACATGCTGAGAGCTTGCGTGTCGTCTTACAACACGAAATGGGAGAAATTCTTAGCCTTCGCTGAATTCTCCTACAACAACAGTTATTAGAAAAGTCTCCAGATGTCATCGTTCAAAGCACTTTATGGAAGAAAGTGCCGGACTCCTCCATTCTGGTCTAAAGTTGGTGAAAGACAATTCTTTGGCCCTTCCGTGGTTCAAGAAGCCGAGGATCACATTAAGTTGATCCGAGATCGGCTAAAAGAAGCTTAGTCCAGACAGAAGAGCTACGCCTATAATCGTCGCCGTGAGTTGAATTTTGATGTATAAGACCTTGTCTATCTCAAAGTCTCACCGCTACGTAGCATCAAGCGATTCCAAGTTCGTGGGAAGCTGGCGTCACGATACGTCGGTCCTACTGCATCCTTGCGAAAAGAGGTGAAGTTACATATCAGTTGGAGCTTCCATCTCAGCTCTGAGAGGTACATGATGTATTTCATGAGTTGCAGTTGAAGAAATGTCTTCGAGCCCCCACGGAACTTACTCCTCTGGAAACGATTGATCTTCAGCCTGATCTATCGTACCGTGAACATCTAATTTGCATTCTTGATGAAGTCGAACGTCATACTCGCAATCAAGTCATCAAGATGCTAAAAGTCCAGTGGAGCAACCACACCCAGGATGAAGCCACTTGGGAGCGTGAAGAGCGTCTTAGAGCCGAGTTCCCCTCCTTCTTCGTTGAATCTAGCTAATCTAGAGGACGAGATTTTTCTAAGGGGGGTGGGATTGTAACATCCTGGTTTTGTAATTAAGCTTAATTATGTTAATTAAGTGCCTAATTATATTCTAGTTTGTATTTGGATCTTAAAACATGGAGTTATTTGTTTTTAGAGTCCTTTTGTCATTTCGTCCGATCGTTTTTCCCGTTCAAAGCCCGAGTTTCGATTTTGGTCGAAACTCTAAATCGATAAAGCTAGAGTTTGAACTCGATTCAGTTTGAAAATCGATAAAGGCGGAGTCACCCAAGTTCGATTCTCACGAAAAGAATTGAGTTTGAACTCGATTCGGTTTGAAAATCAAAGTTTGGAGTTAATTAGGATTTTCGGGATCGAACAAGTGGAAATTAGTTTGGTTGAACTCGAAACCTCGAATAGATAGCGTGAATGGGTCCCTAGCGTTGCTAGGCACCTAGTCGTGCCCTTGCATCGAAGTTCCAAGTCCAATTGCGCAGATTTCTTCTTTTTGCAAAAACTGGAATCAGTTAGGCCGGCACTACTGTAGTGCAATTACCGGCACTGCCGCCCGAGCGGTAGTACCACAACTACACTGTCGGTAGTTATTTTCCAGAGAGTGCTGCATTTGGCCTCTAGAACCCCACATTACCGCCATTGTAGGCCGGTACTGCTGCCCGAGCGGCACTACCGACGTTACCGGAATTACAATGTCGGTAGTTATTTTCCAGAGCGTGCTACTTCTGGCCAGCACTGCCGGTGCTTGGGGCCGGTACTGCTGCCCGTGCGGCACTACCGTGAGCTACACATTGGTAGTTATTTTCCAAAGAGCGTCCCATTTTGGTCATCGGCCGTCGGCACTACCGCCGGTGAAGCTCGGTACTGCCGGATGGGCTGTAATACCGGTCACTGTGTGCCGGTACTGCCGGCGTGAGATGTTGATTTTGAATCTGTCGGCGTATTCTACACCAGGGTACCCGCTCCCCCGCAGCAAGTACGATCGCCAGACGGGTAGGGCACGTCTGGGCCCCACCACCTAGACAGGTGGCGATCAGGCCACACCACTGGGCGACCAGGAAAGTGGTCGCCCGGTGGTCAGGTGGCGATCAGGCCACACCCATTGGGCGCCCAGGAAGGTGGTCGCCCAGTGGACAGGTGGCGATTAGGCCACACCACTGGGCGCCCAGGAAGGTGGTCACCCAGTGGACAGGTGGCGGTCAGGCCACGCCACTAGGCGCCCAGGAAGGTGGTCGCCTAGTGGACGGGTGGTGATCATGCCACACCACTAGGCGCCCAGGGAGGTGGACGCCCAGTGGACACATGGCAGACAGGCTACGCCCCTGGGCGACCAGTGATGGTCACCTAGTGGACAGGTGGCAACCAGGCCACACCACTGGGTTCCCAGGAAGGTGGTCGCCCAAGGGACACGTGGCAGACAGGCCACGCCCCTGGGCGACCAGCGAGGTGGTCGCCAATGACAGTGGCATCTGAGCCACTCCCCTGGCGTCCACCCCCGAGGCTGCAGCGCCCAGATCAAGGGTATTTAATGCGAATCGTGCGCATTAAATGCAAAGCATGGAGAATGCAGTATGGAGGCGCGTCTTCCCCAGGCGTACATTAATTGCGTGTGACATCACGTCAGCACCTCACCCCCTGACGGAACGGGTAGCGTTGGTGGACGTGGGGCCCGGCGAAGGAGTGCGGCAGCTGCGGCAGATAATAATGGGATGTAAGAACAGAGACGTGCGCAGTAAATGCGCCCTTGTTAGTGTAATGAGTGTGCCTTGCCGTGTAAGCCTCTCATGTGCCCCCGGGAGCCCAAGTATAAGAGGAGGCCGGGGTGCATGGGAGAGGGGGTTCGATTCATGGTCAGTAGGTTCCACCCTCTCAAGTTAGCATACAAGCAATAGCAAGGGAACCAGGACTAAGGTTGTTACTCTTCGGAGGGCCTGAACCTGGATAAATGCCTTGCGTGTCCCCGTTCTCCTGAGCTTCCGGTTACTTCGATCATCTTCTTCCTTTCTCCGGCGATTGCCCCGAAAGCCCCCCGTCTGAACCTCACAAGCACCCAGCTCGGAGGTGCCTGTCGGCTAATACGCTGACAGTGGCGCGCCAGGTAGGGGCTATTGGTGGTTAGATTGCCCTCTTCTTTCGGTTTTCAGTTCAGAGTCACGCTCGAAGCGCAGCAACTTGCCCGAGGAAAGCGGCGCCGGTAGCCGATCCCGGCGCCCGGGGAAGGAGCCGGGCCCCTCCGCCGCGGGAGGGACGCGTGCGGCTCCAGCACCCGGGGCCTTGCCCGTTCAGCGATGTCTGGTGCTGGAGGGCGAGACTCCTGCGCGAAGCCTTCATGCGGCGCGGTTGTTACTCGATCATCCTCGATTCATTTGGCGATACCCAGCCGCTCCGTGGCTACGGGATATCGCCCGCCTAGTTGACGCCGCTCAACAACAGGTTGAGGCGGCAACCCAGCCAGGGGCTTCCGGCATGAGGCGGCAAGGAATGCGCGCGACCGAAGCGCAGGGTTCCAGCCGCCACACGGTAGCTTCTCCCGGCGTCAAGGCCCGGGACAAGGGGAAGGGAGCCCTAGATGCAGCCCCCTCTGGAACGGGGGGACATGCACACGCTCCCACTTTCCCCCCGGGTCCCTCCGAGTCGAGGGGAGATCGCGGGGATCTGAGGACTAGCCTCAGCGAAAGACGGCTCCAGCGCGATGGCGACCTCCGCCATGTCCTTAGGGGACGCCGCGAGCGTCTGCAGCAGCGCGCGCGCCCACGGGGACCCGCTGATCAACAGGGGGCTTCCCCCTCTAACTCCGGGGAGAGCGTAGACTCGCACTCCTCGACCCCGTTCCAGGGTCAAGGGGCCGGCGAGTGACGCTGCTCCCCCTACAACGTTGGGTGTCAGGCGTTTTCTCTCCGCCTCCGGCAAGCTGCGTGGCCAGAGAGATTCCGCCCTGCCTCCATCGAGAAATACGACGGCACCACCAACCCGGAGGAGTTCCTGCAAATCTACACCACAGTGGTGCGCGCGGCGGGATGATCCGAGAAGGTCATGGCCAACTACCCTCGACGTCGCTGACGGGCTCTGCCCGGTCTTGGCTACTCAACCTCCCGCGAGGCTCCGTGCACTCATGGGAGGAGCTGTGCGACATTTTTATCGCCAACTTTCAGGGCTCCTACGCTCAACCAGGCGTGGAGGATGACCTCCACTGTGATGCCCTAGAACTTGAGAGTGATTGTAGGGTTTTTCTTCCTTGTTTTTGTTTCGGAAAGGAATGACGGTTTTGTCGGGGGATGAAACAATTGAAGAAAATGCTGCATTTTAATATTAATTTTGGTGTTTCGGGCTAGGGAAAAAGGCCGAAGAAAACCTGGGCCTGGACCGGGAATCCCCCTTCCCACCTCCACCTCCCCACCCCCCCTCGTGGGCCGGCCCACTTCCCCCACCAAGGGGTGCGCCCCCACCTTGTGGCCGGCCACCCTCCCCAAACCCTAGGGTGCCTCCCCTTCCTCCCCTAGCAGCCACACCACATCTCCTCTCCCTCCCCTGCGTGGTGGCTCAAGATCCGCCGCGAAACGCGAAGGAGAAAGCGAGAAGAGGATCCGTGGAGGCGTGGGGAACAAGCAGATTTCGTTTTCGGTGATCATCGCGTGTTCTTCGTGGGATCTCAAGGGAGAACTTTAGGTAAAATTCCCAATCTTTTACCCCCTGTTATACCTAGGATTGGGAGTGTTTTAGATCTGGTGGTGATTGGATTGGATGGGATTTGAAGGGGGAGAAGGGTAGTTGTTCACGTGGTGCTGTTTCTGAGAGGGAAGATTGTGCAGCGCGGCTTGTTTCATGTTTTAAGTGACCTAAACGATTTTTCCTGCAAAAACCTATAACTATAAAGTTGTAGATAACGTCGAGATGTAGCTTCCGTAATTTTTTCAGAATTTTTGGGACGACGGTATGAGAGTTATCTCTGTTGGAAGTTGACGAACAGAATCTGGAAACAGATTTCGTCCCCTGTGTTGGACGTCTGTTTAGGCATAATTAACAATGGAATTGAAATTTATGGTCTTCATGAAAGTTGTAGATCTCGTCAATATCTAGCTCCTGAAAATTTTTTATATTTTTCTGATCTGTATAGAAAAAGATACGAAATTGTGAAGAGTGGTTGCTGCTGTTTAACCCGGACAGATTGGGGTTTTTGGCGTTTAAGAAGGGAACGGGGGTTAGGAAGCGCGTGTTCAAGTTACGTGATCATTTGTGTTGTCGCTATGTACTGAAATAATGCTTGTTCAGGTGGTGCCCCTTCTGGACGCAACTAGATTCGTCTTCAACGTCGGTAAAGGCAAGTGGAAGTAGCGGTCTTGCTAAACTATAACTCGCTATTTGTTTCGTCTTCAATATAAACCTTAATTGCAGCACACCTACATGGTTTAACTACTTGTTTATGAGATTGCAATATCCTATCCTGCATTGTGATGTGGTTGTTTGGCTTTTGAATCATGAGTAAGAATGAAGAAAGATGTTGTTTGCAAGATGAATTGTTGAGATATTCTATCTCAATGATGTTCGCATTTTATCCATGCTATTTGATGGTATGCAAGCATGTGAATTCAGAGTGGGAAGTTATGAATGTATTTATGCATGAAGCATTAACTGCATAATCATGCATTGGAAGTTTGTCGGCCAGCGTCTTGCGATCAAGAGCAGTACAACACCGTGTGTTCCTGAGAAAGGGCACGGTGAGGAGGATCATGGCATAAGCATGTGCATAATCATATGCATTCTACGAGGTTGTGTGGACTCTGTAATGTGGTATTGGACATGAGGAATTTGGTATGCTAGTTTTACTGTGGCTGTGTTATTTGTTAGAAGTTGTTCCGCTTGCTGAGATTACCCAATCTCACCCCTTGTTATTTTGTTGTTTTCAGGTAGTTCTCGCGAGTCGTAAGCTTGAAGGGTGGGCTTAGTAGCACAATCAACCCTCCGGGGTCATCACGAATCACATGGACTAGTGCATTTAATAATTCATTAGCTTGCTGAAATTTTATTAATCATAGACCTGTTGATGTCCTCTTTGGAGCTGTTTTACGTTTATGTTTGTTTTCTGGTTGATTTAGACTTGTTATCTCTAGTATTGATGCTTTTATGTTATTCCCATTTGTAATGTTTATTATGAATCTTGTTGTCGCTTCCGTTTTGTCCTAATTTTAGGGGAGATGCTGTCGAAATTTTCTTGTACGACAGTTTAGATTTGTAGGGTGTTACATCCACGCTCTGGAGCCGACAAAGAGGGAGTCCTTGAGAGAGTTCATCCGGCGGTTCAGTCACTGCCGCAATACGATCCCCCGGATCTCTGAGCAGTCGGTGATCATTGCTTTCTGGAGGGGGGTCCGGGACCAAAAGATGCGAGAAAAGATGGCTACCCGCATCATCTCCACCACGTCCGTGTTGTTCTCTCTGGCGCACAAGTGCGCCAGGGCGGCCGAAGCTCGGAAGTGCGCGGCGAGGCCTTCTGACTCTGGCGACGCCGGCACCTCAAAGTCCTCCGACCGCAAGAAGAAGAAGAAGAAGCGGAAGGAGGCCGCCGCTAGGGAAGTCCTGGTGGCCGAGCCGGAAACCAAATCCCGGCGTCGCGATGATCAGGACCAGAGGGATGAGCACGGGGCCGTAGCGGCGATCGCGAGGACCGCCGCTTCGCCCGCCCAGCCAACGATGGCGGCAAGCCCTATTGCCCCATTCATCGAACAGGTGGACACGACTTGGAAGACTGCCAAATTGTGTCCAAACTGGTAGACAGGCGACTCAAGAAGCGCCGCGAAAGAGACCATGGAGACGACGACGATGAAGACACGGCTCCGCTGGCTTTCCAGCAGGCGGAGCACACGGTGGCGTTCATACACGGCGGCTCGGCCACCTACTCATCGAACTCGCAGTACAAGCGGGATCTGAGGCAGGTGTGTGCCACCGTATCGTCCTCCGGGGCGAGCAGGCCGCTGAAGTGGTCGGAGCAACCGATCACCTTCAGCCGGGCCGACCACCCGGAGAATGTTTCCGGCCCGAGCCATCTGCCGATCGTGGTCTCCCCCACGGTTCGCAACGCGAAGCTCGGGCGGGTTCTTGTTGATGGAGGCAGCGCCATCAACTTGCTGTCCGTTGGGGCGTACCAGGCGCTCCAGATCCCGTACGAGGAGCTGCGTCCGGCCCCACTCTTTTACGGGGTTGCCCCCGGGGTGGGCCTCTTACCCCTGGGGCAAGTCCGACTGCCAGTCACGTTCGGAAGCGTGGAGAACTTCCGGACGGAGCTGGTAGACTTTGAGGTCGCTGATTTCGACCTCCCCTACAACGCCTTGCTTGGCCGCCCGGCCCTGGTCAAATTCATGGCTGTGGCCCATTATGCCTACATGCTGGTGAAGATTCCCGGGCCCGGGGGTCCAATCACGGTGAAGGTGGACAGACTGGAAGCCCTGCGTCTCAGCAAGCAGCTGCAGGATCTGGCCGGCACCACCTGCTCGGCGCGCGACAAGGACGACGGCCCGTCCCCCTCCTCGGTCAGGACCCGCGCTTCGCCCAGACCCTCGGGCGAGGCGAAGGTGGTCCCCGTGGGTGAGGATGGCTCGAGCAAGGTCGTCAAGATCGGCGCTGACCTCAGCGCCAAATAGGAAGGCGCGCTCATCACCTTCCTCCGGTCTAACCTGGATGTGTTCGCCTGGGAACCATCAGAAATGACCGGGGTCCCCAGGGAGGTGATTGAGCACCGAATGGCAACGCTCCCTAAAGCGCACCCGGTTCGGCAAAAGATCCGGAGGCAGGCGCCAGAGCGGCAGGACGCCATTCGGGACGAGGTGGAGAAGCTTTTATCTGCGAAGATTGTGCAGGAGGCCACCTATCCGGAGTGGTTGGCCAACCCCGTACTTGTAAAGAAGTCCAACGGGAAGTGGCGTATGTGCATCGACTTCACCGACCTCAACAAAGCCTGTCCCAAGGACCCGTACCCCCTTCCGCGGATAGACATCATTGTCGACTCCACGGCGGGGTGCGAAGCTTTGTGCTTCCTCGACGCCTACTCCGGCTACCATCAGATCAGTATGGCGCGGGAAGACGAAGAGAAAACTGCCTTTGTGACTCCTCTCGGTGTATATTGCTATGTCAAAATGCCTTTCGGGCTAAAGAATGCTGGTGCCACCTATCAGCGGGCCATGCACATTGTGTTTCGGTCCCAGATAGGGAAGAACCTTGAAGTATATGTTGATGATCTGGTAGTGAAGACCAAAGAGGCCGGTGAGCTTGTCCAAGACCTGGGAGAGACCTTCTCCCGCCTCGTAAAATCTTGTGTAAAGTTGAATCTGAGAAGTGCGTGTTTGGTGTCTCATCTGGGAAGGCTGCTTGGGTTCCTGGTCTCGGTCGCGGGATTGAGGTCAACCCGAGAGAAGATAGAAGCAATTGAGCGGATGCCCGCCTACCCGGCTCAAGCAAGCTGCGGTGCTTGGTGGCAGTTGGCCTCCCTTGGCGGTTTATAGCCCGGCTAGGAGAAAAGCCTGCCATTGTTCAAGTTGTTGAAGAAGACCAACTCGTTTGAATGGACCCCGAAGCACGGCGAGCGTTCAAAGACACGAAGAAGTACCTTTCCTCCCCGATCTTGGTCGCCCCAGGCCGTGAGCCATTCTTCTTGTATGTAGTGGCTAGCCCCTCTGTGGTGAGCGCGGCGCTGGTGGCAGAGCGGGAAGGTATTCAACGGCCGGTCTATTACATCAGCAAAGTGCTACACGACGCGGAAACAAGGTACCCTCAGGCTCAGAAGATGGTATACGCCATGATAGTAGCATCGAGGAAGCTGCGCCACTACTTCCAGGGGAGGGAGATCACAGTGGTCTCATCCTACCCCTTGCGCGAGATCCTCCACAACCGAGAAGCCGAGGGCCGCATCGCAAAGTGGTCCGTCGAACTGGGGGAGTTCGGCGTCAAGTTCGCTCCTCGTACCGCGGTAAAAAGTCAAAGGCTGGCGGACTTCGTCGTCGAGTGGACTCCAGCCGAATCCGAAGCCGATGAGGTCCCCGCGCCCTCCCCCTGGACGCTCTTCTTCGACGGGTCCTTCAGGTTCGAAAGCGCGGGGGCTGGGGTCCTCTTGGTCTCCCCGACCGGGGACCTCCTCAAGTACGTGGTCATCCTCGACTTCAAGGCCACTAACAACGTCGCCGAGTACGAGGGCTTGCTGGCTGGGCTTCGGGCCGCCGCAGCCATCGGTATTCGGCGCCTACAAGTGAAGGGCGACTCCCTGCTGGTCGTCAATCAAGCAAGGAAGGATTTCTCCTGTCCCGACCCCGTCATGGTAGCATACCTGGCGGAGGTCAGGAAATTGGAACGGCATTTCAAAGGGTTGGGGTATACTCACATCCCACGGCGCGACAACCATCTGGCGGACGAACTCGCTCAGCTCGCTTCTACCAGATCCCCTGTGCCGGTCGGGGTCTTCGAAGAAAGGCTTCCGCGACCGTCCATCGCAGCCACCGTGCCTGGTGGAGACGATGGTGACACCACTTCGGCCCTCGCCCCCGGAGGGAAAGTGGTTTCGGTGGAAAGCGCCCGGCCCGGAGATGCCGGACGACCACCTTGTGGTCATTTGTGGCAAGGAAGGCACATGGATGGATCCGATCTTGGCCTACGAGGGATCAAGTGTGCCCCGAAGCGATGATGCGTCGGCCGAAGAAGATAGCGCGAAAGGCCAAGTGCTATACCCTGGTGGGCGGGGACCTGCATGTCGGGGTAAGAACGGAGTTCTTCAAGTGCATCACTCGGGAAGAGGGGCGATGCTCTCGGATATCCATGGAGGCGTGTGCGGGAGCCATGTATCCGGACGAACGATGGCGGGAAAGGCTTTCCGCCAAGGGTTCTATTGGCCAACCGCCCTCCAGGATGCCAGCGAGCTGGTAAGGAGATGTGAAGCGTGCCAGTTCCACGCCAAGAAGATCCACCAACCAGCCCAGGCCCTGCAAACTATCCCGCTCTCATGACCCTTCGCGGTCTGGGGGCTGGATATCCTGGGCCCGTTCCCGCGGGCCACAGGGGGCTACACCCACCTGTTCGTCGCCGTCGACAAGTTCACTAAGTGGGTGGAAGCCGAGGCTGTGAGATCCATTACCACCGCGGCTGCTATCAAGTTCATGCAAGGAATTTTCGCCCGCTTTGGGGTCGCCAACCGCATCATCACCGACAACGGCGCACAGTTCACCAGTGCGGCCTTCCTGGACTTCTGCGAAGAGATGGGCACCAAGGTCTGTTTTGCCTCGGTCGCCCATCCGAGGAGCAATGGCCAAGTCGAGCGGGCCAACGCGCTAGTGCTGAAGGGCCTCAAGACTCGGGCGTTCGATCGACTCCATAAGCGTCGGGCACGGTGGACCGAAGAGCTCCCGACGGTGTTGTGGTCGCTTCGTACCACTCCCAGCCGGGCCACCGAAGAAACCCCTTTCTTCCTGGTTGTAACACCCCAAAATTTTTCTTTTCTTAAATTCATGTGTGATTGGCACTTTGGTGAATTTTTGGAATTTTCTGGAATTTATTTGGATTTATTTGGAATTTATTTGAATTTATTCCATTTGGAAATAATTAAAGAATTTGATTTTGCAAATAAAATTTTGTTGGAAATATTTTATTTGAGTCCAAAATGATCCAAAGTATTTTCCAGAATTTTAGAATTTTTCGAGTCATTTGCTATTTTTAATGAATTAAATGAATTCTTGGGAATTATTTTAAATATTAAATCGCTGGAAATTCAACTCGGGTCAAATCTTGTTCATCCGACCGAGTCGGAACGAGTCGGACTCGAGTCCGACCGAGCCACGTGACTCGATCAAACTAGCTCAAAACCCTAATCAATCCCAGCCGTTGGATCAAGATCCAACGGTGAGATCCGCCCGTCTGTTCGAGCCGTGTCGGCCCGGATCCGATCGCGCCCGTCGATCGTGGCCGTTGATCGTGCCACGTGGGCGGCCATCTTGTCGTCGTCTCCGCCGAGACCGAGCCGGACTCACGCCGCGCCGCGCCGCCGTGGGAAACTAGGTTTCCGTGTCCCGCGCGACGCCGAGGCTATTTAAAGCGTGAGACGTCCCGAGGTTGCCCTCATCCTTGTGCACCCGTTCCCAAAGCCATCTACTTTGGCCGCCGCTTGATTGCCCGTGCGAGCTCGCCGTAGTTGGAGGAAGTGACCGCCGCGGTTTTGCTCGATTCGCCGCCGTCCGTCGTCTTCCGCCGAAGGAGCCAGATCCGGAACCACCGTGGCGAGACGCACCGAAGGAAGGATTCATCTCGCCGAGCAACCCGAAACGCCGCCGTCGGGCTCGTCATCGTTCGTCTCCGGTGCCCAAGCCTCGCCGCACCATCGCCGGACTTCAGCGAGCTCGGTGAACCGTCGGATCTAGATCGGACGGTTGAGGTGAGTTCACGTGTCCCCAACCCGATTGGATACGGACCGTTGGATCAAGATCCAACGGTTCACAATTGCCACGCGTCTTCAGTAGTGTTATTATAGGATTGGATCTGGACCGTCCGATCTAAATCGAACGGCCCCACGATCAACGAGTAGTTTCAACGTGTTAACCCTGGATCTAATCCGCGGCCGTTGATTTTCAAACCAGCGGCCGTGATTGCGCCACGCGTGTCGGGAAGTTGGACCGACGCGGTCGGCGCCATCCACGCAGCGTGCGTGTAGCCCGACTGCAGCGAGGCCCGCGTGTCGAAGGGCCCGCATGTCGCTGGCTAATCCGACCAAGCGCCGGCGTCGGCGATGACGCTCACCGAGTGGGCCCACATGTCGGCCGACACGTAAGAGTCGTGGGCCAGGAGTCCACGGTGGACCCGAGCCAAGCGTGGACCAAGTCCATGGACCGGTGACGTCGACCAACCAATCGAGAGGCTGCCACGTGTCCATCTTTGCCGTAATAATTAATTTCGAAAAGAAAATGATTTATTAATTCGAAATAATGATTTCAAATTTAGATTCAAACTTCAAACGCTTATAACTTTTGCGTTTCAACTCCGATTTGAGTGATTCAAATTTCTAAATTTGTATAAAATTAAGATCTACCTAAATATAAATTTTATTTAATTTTTGGACTAAAGTTTTTCTCTGCAAAATTATTTAATTGATTATTTAAACTTTAAATAATCATAACTTTTGCGTTTCAACTCCGATTTGAACGATTCCAGTTTCTAAAAATCCAGAAAATTATGTTCTCTCTGTTTATGGATTTTATTTGGAGTTTTGGGATGTTTTTGCCTAGTGTTTATTTGTGTATTTGCTATTTGCACGCTTTACGAGTAGACGTTGAAGTGCCGGAAGGATTCGAAGGAGAAGTGTTGACTCAGGATCCAACTCAAGACCAAGAGCAAGTACTTTTTGAAGGCAAGTTGTGCTTTGACCATGTTGATCCTATTTCGAAAATCTATTTTGATTTAAACTATTGCATGCTAGTTCAAGTAAGAAAAATACTTTGTTTAAACCTGGGGGTTAGATAAATACCAATTTGCTGTATGACACCTTGATTATTTAAGTATGTGCCATGACCCTTGTCACCCTAGTTGTGGATTACTAGTTGGACATTATTAAATTGCCAACATGGGTTTAGACATTGTAGTATCTTTGCTTAGACACCTTTACGTGCTCATAACATGATTTTGGATAATTAAATGTTAATATTGACTTAATGATATATTGAACCTGTTTTGGAAAAGTATCATGTGATGTTGATGGCACGTGGTGCATGGTAATCAAGCGGGGTTTGATAAAGCTTGATTTCGGCCAGGGGCATGTGGCAAGAGTAATCAGGTGGGCCGGTTGTGGCATTGGGAATGTTGATTTGGTTCTTCGGGTAGTCTTGCCTGGTCACTCTAAGGACTTAACCTTGCAAGCCTTTGAACTGGGTCATACTTGCAACCACATGGCTGGAATGGGACGGCCCTAGTTGACTAAGTCGCTAAGGACTCACTTGTGGAGCCTCAGGTGTCAATTACACCGTTTGTGTGATTGTGCGGGGAGCGTATCGTGGTGTGGCCAGATACCCATCTAACGGTGTGTTGGTCCCATACTTCGCCTTGGCTAAGGGAAGGATGGTGTAGAGCACGAACCTGAGAGGACCACCTGTGTTGTTTGAGGCTTCCGAAAGGCTTTGTTACTGAACTTCGCCTTTGTGGTGTTTGACTGTATCTTGTGGGTAAAGTGCATAACCTCTGCAGAGTGTAGAATCTATTTAAATAGCCGAGTCCACTGATCTTGGACAATGCTCGGGAATTACAGTCAAGGGTTAGATTTTCTGAAAATAACTTGGATTTGAAAGGTTGGTTTGGTTTAGTAATGAAGATGATAGAAATGTGGTTTAGGATGGGGAAAATGTTTTTTTAAAACTTCTTGAAAAGTTATCTACGCTTTACTTATTTCTACTGCTTTCGAATCTACTTATATTACTTGTCAAATCTTTGTTTCTTTGCAAATATACCTTGAGCTATTCCTTTGTACCAAGCCATGCATATAGTATATTAGCTTGCATTCTGTGCATGACTTGCTGAGTACCAAGTACTCACCCTTGCCTCAACACAATACCAGTTGAAGAGGAGACTACACCAGCTTTGGAGGAGGAATTCCAAGAAGATCCGTCTACTTAGGGATGCGAGCCCAGTCAGTTGCCTGTGGTATACTGGATGGCGCCACGAAGTTATTTGGTTTTCCGCTGCTATTATTTTTCTCTGAATAAGTTTCGCCTTGCGAGGCATACATTTGTAACTTGACCATAAGGTCAAGTAACCAGTTTGGTTATTTAAATAAAGTACTTTGATAATATCGATTGGTATGATTGTGATATTTACCGATGTTAAGACTGTGTGCACTAGCGCGTTCCTGGACTAGTGCTGAATACACAGAGGGTCCGGATTTGCAAATTCGGGGTCCCGACAGAGGTGGTATCAGAGCCATACTTGACTGTAGGCTCAACCCTAGCTAGAATGGTCGTAGTGAGGATAAAACCTATTTTCTAAAGCTAAAAATTTGTGAAGACAAGAAATGACATCTCGACTTATCCCCTTCTCTCTTTTCTTGTCTCTTGCTGAAATTTTCCCTTACCTTGTCACAATTTAAAAATTCCGAGTTCTTACGTAAAGCACTCTTGTGACAGATGGAGGTTTTCTTGATGAGTGAACATAGGTTCTACAGTGAGACTCCTTCGCCGAGTCGAGTCATAGAATAAAGAGTCACCCTTTAGGCGTTAGACTCCAAAATTAGTTCGATTTGGATTTGCTTTGTTTGCTGAGTGTGCAGTATGTGTTGCAAGGCCCTTAGGCATTATGTGACCATACCAAGTTATTAATAATAAAGTTGGACCTTAAGGTTACACCTTTCGCCCGCATAAGTTCCATATTACTTGTCTATTCTTGTTTCCCTCTCATCTCTAAACCTAGAGCAAATCGACAGATGGTGAACACCGCGAAACTTTGGAAGCAATGGAAGTGGTTCTCGCCCAGAAAACCCCAATGATGGAGCACCGGCCGCCAATGGATATGCAGAATTCGGAGCTTTTCTTGCTGCCCAGATTCGATTGATGCATGCTATGATGCAACAAATGCAGCACGTCACCGCTCAGGCCCACAGCCAATCAAGTTAATCAGGGACCACGCTAATACAAGACTATCTGAGTTCATGAGGACTCACCCACCCACTTTCTCACGGGAATGCCAATCCATTGGAGGCCGATGATTGGTTAAGATCAATCGAGAGGAAGCTACACATAGCTCAATGCATAGGAAATGAGAAGGTACTCTACGCTTCTCATCGGTTGGAAGGAACAAATTGCGAATGGTGGGAGAAGTTCTGTGCCACGCAGAGAACCCCAAGATATCACTTGGGAAGAGTTCACAAATGCATTCCGACAAGATCACGTGCTGAAGGAATCATGGACCTTAAGAAGGAGGAGTTCGAGCATTGAAGCAAGGTAATTAGCCGGTGGCGACTACGAACAAGTTCACACCTAGCACGCTACGCACCTGAGGATGTAGCGGCAGATAAATCGAGGCAGTCGTTTTATGAAGGGACTTAACTCGGGATTGCAAGTAGGGTTGATCACCCACACCTTTCCAGATTTCCAAGAGTTGGTGAATAAGGCGCTTATTCTTGAGGACAAGCGCAAGGAACTGGATGAGAACGAAGCGCGGGATGCAACAAAGAAGGATCACGCCAGGAACGCAGCGCTTGAGAGTTGCACCAAATCAATTCTTGATTCCAACCACGAGTGCAACAAGGACACCATCCCGGCACCAAGACACTGTCAATCAGAACTACTGCACCCCAGCCGCTAGAAACGCTACCAGGCGATCAAAGAAGGAGCAGTGAGACGCCGCTACAATCAGCAACGAGCCAGACACTTTGCCAACAGCTTGTCCAAAGAAGACAGCGAGAGCGACCCGATTCGCTTCAACCTAGGAACCACCCCAGCTAGGGCGCCCGGCACGGAGCCACACCCTGCATCGTGGTGAGAGGCCGAGTCAACCATGTCACCGCGGATGCTTTGCGGAATGCTACGAGGCGTCGTCTTTGGGTAAGTTACTTGTTAACTCGATACACCTGTGATTTTGTTTGACTCTGGAGCTTCGCATTCGTTTGTTTCGCAAGGCTTTGCTACTAGAAATGATTTGAGGATTGCAAGACTTAAGTGCATGCTTTTAGTTCAAACCCCTGGTTCCGAACTCCGAACGAAAGTAGGATGTTCCGGGGTGAGAATACTAATAGATGGAATAGAGTTCCTAGCGAACCTTATAATTTTGGAGACCCAGACCTTGGACGTCATATTGGGAATGGACTGGTTATCCAAGCACAAGGCCGTATTGGATTGTGGACGAAGGACTATCTCAGTTGAGAGCCCGTGTGGGAAGAAAGTGGAATTTCAAGCCACTGCAGTTAGAGATGGACAGTTGATGGTTACTTGATGCGAGGCAATCAGCATAGAGGATGTCGGTAGTGAATGAGTACCCGATGTTTTTCCCGAAGATCTACGGTATGCCGCCAGACGAGGACATAGAGTTTGTGATAGAGCTTGTACCATGCAAGACCGATAGCAAAGAGACCCTATCGGATGTCCACCGAGCGAGTTGGTAGAAATGAAGAAACAGCTAGAGGAGTTAATGGAGAAAGGATTTATCGGACCGAGTTAAATCGTAGTGGGGAGCACCAGTTTTGTTTGTCAAGAAAAAGGGCGGAAGTTTCGGGATGTGCATTGACTACCGTGCACTCAATGAAGTCACCATGAAGAATAAGTATCCGCTACCCGGGATTGATGATTTGTTTGATCGGTTGAGAGGAGCCGGAGTTTTCTCCAAGATTGATCTGAGATCGGGATACCATCGATTGAAGATCCGATCGTAAGATATTCAAGACTCGCATTCTCGTCAAGATATGGACATTACGAGTTCTGATTATGTCCTTTGGGTAGCGATTTAATGCGCCAAATTATTTCATGAATATGATGAATAAGGTGTTCATGGAATATTTGGACAAGTTTGTCGTCGTGTTCATAGACGATATCCTAATCTACTCCAAGGCAGAGGATGAACATGCCGAACACTTAAGGCGAGTTTTGGAAAAGTGAGGAGCGACAACTTTTCGCCAAGTTCAACAAGTGTGATTTTTGGAAGGACAAGGTGGAGTTTCTTGGACATGTAATGACCGCAAGGAGTCGCCAGTAGATCCGAGCAAAGTAGAAGCTGTGTTACATTGGGAGCGGCCAAGATCGTGACCAGATTCGGAGTTTCCTTGGAATGGCGAGGATACTACCGCCGTTTCATCGAAGGCTTTTCGACAATTGCGAAACCTCTTACGCAATTTGAAGAAGGAAAAGAAGTTTGCATGGGCCTTGAGAATGTGAGAAAGGATTTCAGAGTGAAGAAGCGATTGGCGTCGGCCGGTGTTAGTTCTACGGATGTTGCTCAAAGCCGATATTTATTGTGACGATCGCGCCAAGGACTTGGATGTGTCTTGTCACGAGAATGGAAAGGTAAATTAAACTTATGCATCAAGGCGATTGAGGCCGCATGAGGAAAATTATCCGACACATGACTTAGAGTTAGCTGCCGTAGTGCATGCTTTGAAGATATGGCGTCACTATCTGATTGGAAACAGATGTGACGTGTATACGGATCATAAGAGCCTTAAGTACATATTCACCCAGTCGGATCTGAATATGAGGCGAGAGAGATGGTTAGAATTGATCAAGGACTATAATGTTGGAATCCATTACCATCCGGGAAGGCCAGCGTAGTAGCCGATGCTCTGAGTCGGAAAAGCCATACCGTGAGTACGTTGCTAGCCACAAGTCAGGACGAGTTATGTGAGGACTTTCAGAAAATGAAGATTGAGGTTGTACCTAGCGGATTCTTGGCCGCATTAGAAGTAAAGCCTACCCTGGAGGATCGGATCCAGAAGGACGAAGGATGATGACAAGATCCGTAGGATTAAGTCCAAAATGGAGGAAGGCAAGGCAAAGGACTTCAAGTTGGATGAGCAAGGCACGTTATGGATGAAGGATCGAATTTGTGTGCCTAACAAAAGGAGTTAAAGCAAGCGATTCTCGAGGAAGCCCATGACTCCAAGTACTCGATTCATCCTGAAGCGCCAAGATGTATCGAGGATCTGAAGGAGAGATTCTGGTGGCCGAGTATGAAGCGTGAAGTTGCCGAGCATGTTGCATTGTGCGGCGTATGCCCGGAGAGTCAAGGCAATGCATCGAGAGACCGGCGGGATTGCTACAACCGCTGAAAATACACGAGTGGAAGTGGGAGGAAATCGGAATGGATTTCATTACGGTTTGCCGAAGACTCAAGGAGGTTATGACTCCATATGGGTTATAGTGGATCGCTTGACTAAAGTAGCCCATTTTATCCCGTGAAGACCACTTACTCGGGAGATAAATTAGCGAATTGTACATGATCAGGATTGTCTGTTTGCACGGAGTGCCAAAGAGGATTGTATCGGACATAGGTACCCAATTTACCTCAAGGTTACGGAATAAGTTGCATGAAGCCATGGGAACCCGTTTGAACTTGATCTGACTTATCATCCTGAGGCGGATGGACAGGCCGAAAGAGTCAACCAGATTCTGGAGGATATGTTGAGAGCTTGTGCATTGGCTTATGCTACCTCTTGGGATAAGAGTTTGCCGTATGCCGAGTTCGATTACAACAATAGTTATCAGGCTAGTTCTGAGATGTCACCTTTTGAGGCCTTTGTATGGTCGACCACTGTCGGACGCCATTGAATTGGAATGAGGCCGTGGCGCCGTGTCTTTGGGCCTGATATTCTTCAAGAAGTCAAGAAGCGGTCGCTATGATTAGGGAAAGGTTGAAGATAGCCCAATCTCGACGAGAAGAGTTATCTTGACAATCGTCGCCGAGACTTGAGTTTTGAACCGTAAGACTTTGTTTACCTCGAGTTACGCCTCTCGGGGAGTTAAGAGGTTCCATGCCAAAGGGAAACTCGCACCCTGTTATGTTGGACCATTTAAGATTTTGAGTCGCGAGGCGAAGTTGCTTATCACCGAGTTGCCACGATTGTTGGCGAGGAGTGCATGGCGTATTCCATGTGTCCCGATTGAAGAAGTGTCTCAGAGTTCCTGAGCAGCACACCGCTAGAGTCAATTGAGTTGCAAGAGGATTTGACTTATAAGGAGCATCCCGTGAAGATTTTAGACACAATGGATCGAGAAACTAGAAACAAGTCAACCCGTTTTTGTAGAGTTCAGTGGAGCAACCATGAAGAAAGCGAAGCGACTTAGGGAGCGAAGAGGATTTGAAGAAAGAGTTTCCAAACCTATTCCTTTAGTAAGCCCTGAATCTCGGGGACGAGATTCTATTAAGGGGGGGAGGTTTGTAACACCCCAAAATTTTTCTTTTCTTAAATTCATGTGTGATTGGCACTTTGGTGAATTTTTGGAATTTTCTGGAATTTATTTGGATTTATTTCATTTGGAAATAATTAAAGAATTTGATTTTGCAAATAAAATTTTGTTGGAAATATTTTATTTGAGTCCAAAATGATCCAAAGTATTTTCCAGAATTTTTCCGAATTTTTACGAGTCATTTGCTATTTTTAATGAATTAAATGAATTATCGGGAATTATTTTAAATATTAAATCGCTGGAAATTCAACTCGGGTCAAATCTTGTTCATCCGACCAGTCGGAACCAGTCGGACTCGAGTCCGACCCGAGCCACGTGACTCGATCAAACCGGCTCAAAACCTAATCAATCCCAACCGTTGGATCAAGATCCAGCGGTGAGATCCGCCGTCTGGTTCGGCCGTATCCGGCCGGATCCGATCGCGCCCGTCGATCGTGGCGTTGATCGTGCCACGTGGGCGGTATCGTCGTCGTCTCCGAGACCGAGCCGGACTCACGCCGCGCGCCGCCGTAGAAACTAGGTTTCCGTGTCCCGCGAGCCGAGGCTATTTAAAGCGTGAGACGCCCCCGAGGTTGCCCTCATCCTTGTGCACCCGTTCACCCGAGCCATCTCACCTGAGCCGCCGCCAGTTGCCCGTGCGAGCTCGCCGTAGTTGGAGGAATTGACCGCCGCGGTTTTTGCTCGATTCCGCCGCCGTCCGTCGTCTTCCGCCGAAGGAGCCAGATCCGGAACCACCGCGGACGAGACGCACCCGAAGGAAGGATTCATCTCGCCGAAGCAACCCGAAGCGCCGTCGGGCTCGTCATCGTTCGTCTCCGGTGCCCAAGCCTCGCCGCACCATCGCCGGACTTCAGCGAGCTCGGTGAGCCGTCGGATCTAGATCGGACGGTTGAGGTGAGTTCACGTGTCCCCAACCCGATTGGATCTGGACCGTTGGATCAAGATCCAGCGGTTCACAATTGCCACGCGTCTTGGAGTAGTGTTATTATAGGATTGGATGCGGACCGTCCGATCTAACTCGAACGGCCCACGAACAACGCGTATTTTCAACGTGTTAACCCTGGATCTAATCCGCGCGGTTGATTTTCAACCCACCGGCCGTGATTGCGCCACGTGTCGGGAAGTTGGACCGACGCGTCGGGCCGCCTGGCCCACGCGACGCTGGCAGTGTGGCCAGACGCTGACACGCGGGGCCCGCGTGTCAGAGGGCCCGCATGTCAGTGGCTAATCCAGCCAAGCGCTGACGTCAGCGATGACGTCACCCGAGTGGGCCCACATGTCAGCGACACGTAAGAGTCGTGGACCGAGTCCACGGTGGACCCGAGCCAAGCGTGGACCAAGTCCATGGACCGGCTGACGTCAGCCAACCAATCAGAGGCTGCCACGTGTCCATGCTGACGCAATAATTAATTTCCGAAAAAGAAAATGATTTATTAATTCTAAATAATGATTTCAAATTTAGATTCAAACTTCAAACGCTTATAACTTTTGCGTTTCAACTCCGATTTGAGTGATTCAAATTTCTAAATTTGTATAAAATTAAGATCTACCTAAATATAAATTTTATTTAATTTTTGGACTAAAGTTTTTCTCTGCAAAATTATTTAATTGATTATTTAAACTTTAAATAATCATAACTTTTGCGTTTCAACTCCGATTTGAACGATTCCAGTTTCTAAAAATCCAGAAAATTATGTTCTCTCTGTTTATGGATTTTATTTGGAGTTTTGGGATGTTTCTGCCTAGTGTTTATTTGTGTATTTGCTATTTGCACGCTTTACTAGTAGACGTTGAAGTGCCGGAAGGATTCGAAGGAGAAGTGTTGACTCAGGATCCAACTCAAGACCAAGAGCAAGTACTTTTTGAAGGCAAGTTGTGCTTTGACCATGTTGATCCTATTTCGAAAATCTATTTTGATTTAAACTATTGCATGCTAGTTCAAGTAAGAAAAATACTTTGTTTAAACATGGGGGTTAGATAAATACCAATTTCTTTGTATGACACCTTGATTATTTAAGTATGTGCCATGACCCTTGTCACCCTAGTTGTGGATTACTAGTTGGACATTATTAAATTGCCAACATGGGTTTAGACCATTGTAGTATCTTTGCTTAGACACACTACGTGCTCATAACATGATTTTGGATAATTAAATGTTAATATTGACTTAATGATATATTGAACCTGTTTTGGAAAAGTATCATGTGATGTTGATGGCACGTGGTGCATGGTAATCAACTGGGGTTTGATAAACAGTTTTCGGCCAGGGCATGTGGCAAGAGTAATCAGTGGGCGATTGTGGCATTGGGAATGTTGATTTGGTTCTTGAGGTAGTCTTGCCCTGGTCACTCTAAGGACTTAACCTTGCAAGCCTTTGAACTGGGTCATACTTGCAACCACATGGCTGGAATGGGGCGGCCCTAGTTGACTAAGTCGCTAAGGACTCACTTGTGGAGCCTCAGGTGTCAATTACACCGTTTGTGTGATTGTGCGGGGAGCGTGTCGTGGGCGTGGCCAGATACCCATCTAACGGTGTGTTGGTCCCATACTTCGCCTTGGCTAAGGGAAGGGATGGTGTAGAGCACGAACCGGAGAGGACCACCTGTGTTGTTTGAGGCTTCCGAAAGGCTTTATTACGAGGAACTTCGCCTTTGTGGTGTTTGATCAGTATCTTGTGGGTAAAGTGCATAACCTCTGCAGAGTGTAGAATCTATTTAAATAGCCAGGAGTCCACAGTCTTGGACAATGCTCGAATTACAGTCAAGGGTTAGATTTTACGAAAATAACTTGGATTTGAAAGGTTGGTTTGGTTTAGTAATGAAGATGATAGAAATGTGGTTTAGGATGGGGAAAATGTTTTTAAAACTTCTTGAAAAGTTATTTACGCTTTACTTATTTCTCTTGCTTTGAATCTACTTATATTACTTGTCAAATCTTGTTTCTTGCAAATATACCTTGAGCTATTCCTTTGTACCAAGCCATGCATATAGTATATTAGCTTGCATTCTGTGCATGACTTCTTTGAGTACCAAGTACTCACCCTTGCCTCGACACAATACCAGTTGAAGAGGAGACTACACCGGCTTTGGAGGAGGAATTCCAAGAAGATCCGTCTACTTAGGGATGCGAGCCCGGTCGATTGCCTGTGGTATCTTGGATGGCGCCACGCAGTTATTTGGTTTTCATTTGCTATTATTTTTTTCTCTGAATAAGTTTCGCCTTGCGAGGCATACATTTGTAACTTGACCATAAGGTCAAGTAACCAGATTGGTTATTTAAATAAAGTACTTTGATAATATCGATTGGTATGATTGTGATATTTACCGATGTTAAGGCTGTGTGCACTAAGCGCGTTCCTGGACTAGTGCCGAATACACGAAGGGTCCGGATTTGCAAATTCGGGTCCCGACATCCTACTGGCTGTGAAGTCGTTTCTCCCTTCGGGTCGAGCTGGGGTCATCCCGTGTCGCGGCGTTCGCGGAGGCAGATCAGGAGAATCTGCGCCGAGACGACATCAACCTCCTGGAAGAGGCGCGGGACCGGGCGGCCTTGCAGGCCACGCGGTACCAGCAAAGTCTCAGGTGGTACCACGCCTCCCGGGTCAGCGAGAGAACTCTGGCAGTGGGCGCCCTGGTCTTGCGAAGATCGATGCATCTTGGTCGCACAAGCCGCTCTCCCAGTGGGAGGGACCCTTCAAAGTGGTCTCAGTCTCTCGCCCCGGGGCGGTCAGGCTGGCCACTGAGGACGGCGAAGAGCTGATGAACTCGCAGAATATAGAGAACCTGCGCAAATTCTACCCTTGACCGGTTGTAAGTTCCAGGCTCTGTTCCCCGACCAGTTGTCGGGACCCGAATCTGCAAATCCGGACCCTCTGTGTATTCTGTACTAGTCCAGGATCACGCTAGTACACACAGTTAAACAGGGATGAAGTACCACAATCATACACAGCGTAATTAATAATAAAGTACTTCAAACATTTAATAAACTGGTTACAAGACCTTAAGATTAACTTACATATAGTCTTGCCACGCAGGCTTACAATAACAAATGTGAATAATCAGCGGAACAAATAACGTCGGTGACTCCATCGATACCACGAGCAACCGACAAGGTTCAACTCCTAGATAATCGCCTCCTCGTGGAACTTCACCTTCTTTGAAGTTGTAGTCTTCTCCTTAACTGATGATTTTGTTGAAAGCAAGGGTGAGTATACAACATACTCAGCAAGTCATGCACAGAGGTGCAATCCTATTACTATATGCATGGTTTCCTCCAAAGGAATGGCTTAAGTGGTTAATTTGCATCAAGCAGCATTTTGCTTTGATTAAATACTCTTAATAGATTCAAAAGTTGTGAGATCATATTATATAATAAGTTATCAATCTCTTTTTAAACAATTCGGCTCAAAGCTCTAATTTACTTCAGCAATTGTCTCTGGCACTCGGCCACCCATTCCCACATTTTTGTTTTAGAAAATCTAACCCTTGACTGTAATCCCCGAGCTTTGTCCAGTACCGTGGACTCGGCTATTCGAATAGATTGATACACTCTGCAGAGGTTGTACACTTTCCCCACATGATCTGATCTCACACCACAAAGGCGATCAACCGTAACGAAGCTTTTCGGAAACTTCCATCTACACCGATGACCCTCGCCGGTTTTGCCTTCACTACTACTTTCCCCACGAAGGACAAAGTGTAGGACCGACAAACACCGTTGGACAGGGTACCTAGCCGTAGCACCCGATGCAGCTCCCCATCTGATTACCCGACGTAATTGCCACCCTGAGGTATCAAAAGTAAGACTTGAAACTTACTAGACTAAGGCTGTCCCACCTCGACCATGTGGTTGTACGGAATACCGAGTTCAAAGGCTTGCAAGGTTAAGTCCTTAAGCTGTCCAGGGCAAGACATTCATCACTCATCCTCGACCCAAACAACTCACAACACTCATCCCACGGACACGAAGGCCGTTTATTAGTGCTCGATCGCCACGAAGGCCCACGGCATAAAGCCTCTTACCACTTGCCCCGGGCTAAATCAATCCCACCCTTGTTCATCTATCGTGCAACGCATGCCAACAGATATTTTCGATTCTGTGTAGAACCACGAAGGTACCTACACTTCACGTCAATCCATGACAAGCTCACACTTAGCATTCCAAAATCAGTTCATTTGTCATTAGTCAAGATTATTTTGCTGTTTTGGAAATATCATCAGCGCAAGCATTTCTAAGCAGCTAGTCACGGTCTAGCCTCCCGTGTTGGCACATACCTAGCATCCAACATATTAAATTTCCCAGACCTAGGGTGACAAAAGTGATACATGGCATACAATTCATAATACAAGGTTGGAATTAACAATTATGGCATTTAACTAGTTTTCCCAAAATTAAATTAATTATTTAGTCACATAATCATGCATACTTTGAATCAAAATACTATTTAAAATGCTAGGGGCAAAATGGTCAAAGCATGACTTGCCTTCGAAAAGCTGATGATCTTGATCTAGGGCTTGAGCTTGGTCTTCAACTTCCGCACTTTCGCACAGTTCAACGTCTACGCGTAGAAAACAACCAAATAAACACACATCCGGAAAATACTACAAATCAAACTAGCGCGTAACTTCATGAAAATTTCCAGATAATTAGTCTAGCATTTTCTAAGATTTATAAAATTTATTCTGGAATTTTTGAGCGTATAGTTTAAGATCTACAAAATTGCAATTTTGGACCTTCCGTGAATATTTTAACAGTATAGACTTATTTACAAAATTTCATAAAAATTACTGTAGAAAGGTATTAATTTTTACTAATTAACAAAATTAAGTGGCAAATGATTCGGACCGAAAATGAATTGGTAGCGAAAAAGACAAATTTCACGATTTACGAAAAATGTATGTACAACTAACTAACTAGTCTCTTTACTTATGCATGCTTGGTAACGTTTCACTTTGCTTTTAGGCGTGCGCCTTTGGTTCGGTGGAGAAATCTTCATGCATCTTATTTGGGACATTGGATACACATCTATACGCACGCTTCAAGTACATGTTCAAGTAAATATATACACACATACTTATATGCTTCAAAATTTTATACACGGATCATTCAACTAATACACGTATACATGCATATGGAAGGTGATACTGGCGAATCGGTCGAATATATACACATGTATATTAACCAAATATAACCGCAGGTATACAGTGTTGTATATATATATGTATACAGGCTACGACTAACATAGAAATATTTGTGCGCCTAGCGAGTATTTATACGCGTATACAAACTAACATATATATCTAAACAGGCATAGATACACATGACGAGGTTAACCGATCGAGCGAGACAGCGCACGCAAGAGAGAAAAGAGGAGTACCGACAACGGCAGCAAGAGCGGCAGCGTAGACCGTCAGCGCGCGGTGACGTGGCCGAAAAAGCGCGCCGTGTGGGACGTAACGGCGGAAGGCGACGCAGGAAAGGCGGCAGCGGCGGCGAGACGGCGAAGGTGGCAAGGACTACGGCGGCGACGGCGACGATAGACGAAACGCGATTACGACAACGGCGGTGTCGATGGCGACGACAGCGGCGGGCGTCGATCGGCGGTGACGGCGATGACAATGACGTGACGGTGTCGACCACGGTGGCACCGACGGCAAGCTGCGGCGGTCGGACGAGCAGCGATGGTCGGCGAATCGATCGTTTGGAGATGGAATCGGCAGGAGATATGAGGAGAGGATGAGATGGAAGAAGGAAAACTTGGCCAAAATGAGAATGAGCAGATGGTATGGAAAAGTAAATGGTTGGAAAGGAAATGGAGAAACACATGGAAAGGAAATAAAAAGGCAACTTTAAGCGGGTGCTTTGGTTCAAGCGTCACAGGAGAAACAGGAAACGGCCGGAGAATTGAAACGGCGGAAATCATGCGTGCTAGTGATGGAAACGGCCGAGGAAATGTGACTAAAAATGATGGAAGCGAATGAATCGCTGGAAAGACACGGAATGGGAGCAGGTGGCTCGGCGCCAAGACTATTGACGCTCAACACTTTCCTAACGACATGCATGTTTTTATGGTATGAACACTAGCTTGCTAAAGACGTGGCTTCATGGCAATTACTAGCCTTGCTTTTGCATTCACGTAAGACTATATGGCGATTACTAGCAAATAGAAATGGCTTGGAAACGTATACATGAATGAATGGATGACTAGAAACATGCATGCACTAGAGGCTATGGCTAGAAAGCAGTGGGAAATGCACACGTCCATGATTTATGCGACATGCCTACACGTATACGTATACACGTTCTCAAAACACGCTACAAAAAAATAGGAGGTTCTAAAAATTAGAAAAATTCCTCTAAAATACTAGGAACTATTTGGAACTTAACAAAGTTGGTTTCGTGATTTTTCGACGTATAGATTTTTCGCGAAAAATTCTTTTCATGATTCAGACACTTGTACCGATTTTTATAAAATCAACGACTTAAGCTATATAACATATTTTTCGAAAATATTTGAAGCGAACACTCTCGTCTACCAATTATCTTAATTATCAACAAAATTTTGGATTTTATGCTTATGCGAAAATGCGTGACATTTATTTAATGTGATTAGTTCAATAGAGTTCCATCCGAATTAACAGCGAGGACTTTAAATAATTTCTGAAAAATTCAAATAAACCCAGAAACATACTAAATAAACTAAAAGCAAATTTTGGGATGTTACAAACCTCCCCCCCTTAACAGAATCTCGTCCTCGAGATTCGAGGCTAACTAGAGAATAGGCTCGGAAACTCCTTCTCCAAGTTTTCTTCGGGTTTCCCCAAGTCGTTTCGCTTTACGAGTGAGTACTCCACTGAACTCTGCAGAAGCGGATTGATTTATTTCTTGTCTCTCAATCAACTGAGTCCAAAATATTGATGAGGTATTCCTTATAAGTCAAATCTTCTTGCAAATCGATGGCTTCCAGAGGTGCTTGTTCCTCAGGTACTCACAAACACTTCTTCAACTGTGAAATGTGAAAAACATCATGTACTCCTACTCACAATTGCGGAAATTCTAGCTGATAAGCAACTTCACCTCTTCGACTGTGAATCTTGAATGGACCAACGTATCTTGGTGTGAGCTTCCCTTTGGTGTAAAACCTTCTGATTCCTTTGAGAGGTGTAATTCTGGAATACACGAAATCTTCTAACTCCTGTTCATATCTCGTCCTGATTCTCCCTGATTAGTATATTCACGTTGTGACTCTGCTGGCTCAAGACATCGGCTACCACGTTAACCTTGCTGGGATGGTAATAGATTCCTATGTTGTAATCCTTGATTAATTCCAAAACATCTCCTCGATCTGTTCCTTCATCTCTATCCACTTATTGACAGCCCTCTGATAGGGTTTTTTAGCTATTGGGAAAATACTGGCACCCATTTGATCACAAACTTGTTATCTCTACCTGGTGGTATACCAAGTAAGTCTTATGGATGCACTTTTGAGTATTTGCCGATCACTGGTCCTTCTTCTCGACTAGCAGCTTCACACAATTGACCATCAAACTGGCCATCCCAACTATGGTTACCTGAGATTACTGACATACTGCGGTGACCACAAACCAAAACCACCTTATGCTTGGATAACTAATCCACTCTAAGATTAGCATCTAAGGTCTTGGTTTCCAATATAATGAGTAACCAAACATCTCAACTACACATACTCTGAGTTGTCTATACTAGCATTGGCAACCTTCCACACACTGAAAATTTATCTCAAAACAACAACCTTCTGGCTCACCTTCATGTTACCTGTACCACAACAAACGGTGGCTCATACGATGAAACCACACTGTGCTCATAGCCTCAAGTTCTAGCTCTATGGCTATCATTCCACACAACTCATTATTAGCTGCTGTATGAAGACATCTGATCTTTATTACTACTCTTGCATCCAAACTTTACATATTAGCAGACTCACATACCAGCTATATATTTTTTTTAACGAGAGAATTCTTACAAAGGTTTCTCAACTAATCACTCTCTCATAAGCATGAAACATTATATTGTTTAAAGAAATCTTATGCCTTGGACTTCCTCAGTAGGGTCTTCATTCGCACACTTCTTCTTCATCTGAACCTTTGGCACGGGTTGCGTATCTCGGTAGCGACTTGTTCATAATTTTCTCCTGGGACTGATATTCTGGTAGGCGTAAGACTAGAACTGAAAAAGGCAGGTGTAACACAACTTCTCTTAGGACAACTTCTAGCATAGTGTCCTGGCTTATTGCAACAATAGCAACGCTTGGATGATGTCTGCTGGCTTCCTTCTGACATATCTCTATTCTTGATAGAGATAGAACTGAGATTGATGCGATCTGCGGTGACCACTTTCTTCTTGTTGCAGTTGTTAGCAAAATGTCCTGGCTGGCGACAAGCATAGCAACTTCTAGACAATAAACTTCTTCCTCGAGAACTTTTCTCCGTGGGGGTGTTGTGGAAACTCCGACCTTTAAGACGAGGCACGGGTGAAATTGTCTTAAACAAAGTCTGAGCAGCATGATCATTGAGTTGCTGAGGGGCACTCCTCATTTGCTGTTGTGGTGATCCTTCTTGACAAGTTTTCTGACGCTTGCAGTTGTCCTCAAATTCCTTGTGTCCATCTCCGAGAATAAGAGTTTTGTTAACCAATCTTTCTTGCTTCAACCGACTCCTTGAGCGAGTTGCTTCCTTGGTATTACCACTCACTCTTGGTGCTATAAACTTAACTGATCCAATTTCCGGAATGATCATGACTTCAGAAATTGCTTGATCTTTCTGGGGACATTTCTTAACAAAATGACCTAACTCACCACAGTTGTGGCAGGAATGTTTGGGTTGTCTTGCTGGATTGAGGGGACATTCTCTAGCCCAATGGCCTTTTTCACCACATAGAAAACAATTCCATGGTGACCAAGTATCACTGGCTTCTTGAGGTAGACTGATAAGGTTGACATGCTGCTTCTTCTTTTCTTCATGCGGCACCTTAAGTGCAGATGACAATCCTTCTCTCCTTGCTAACTCTTGAGCAATGACGGCTCGAAAATCCTCTCGCTGACGCCGAGTCACAGCGGTCACTAGTGAATCCAGGGGGCATTGAGCTGGACAATGATCTTGGCCTTCACAAAGATAGCATGTGATGTTGTTCATGGAACATTCTCCAAGTAGATGGATCCCTTCACAGCTGGAACAATTGATTGCATGTTCATCAGCAGTGTGTCCTATTTCTCCACAAAGGATACATGCACGGTCTTTTGATTTGTTTGGTTGGCAACACTTCAAAGAACAACACCCAGGTATAGTATCAGGTGCGGAGGTACCCTTCTTCCTTGGTCTTACTATGGTTCCACTGTCTTCCGACAACAGGAAGTGCTGACGAAAGACGATGGCAAACTCCATCCAAGTGATGGTATGTCCATCCTCAAAAGTGGCATAGAAATCTTTCCACCAGGCTAATGCATTTCCTTCTAGCAAACACGTAGCATAGGGAACTTTTCTCTATCCTCACATTGCACCAAATCTAGCTTCTCTTCCATGATCACGAAGCCAAATTTTTGCATCTCTGAAGTGGTGATCCATCAAAGCGTAGGTGGTTTAGTCTTCATGAACAAGGAGAACTTTGGTTGCGGACAAGCCGTTACATGCATGCGTTGTAGGGGTATTGATTTTAGCACCATTAGCATTCATCTGTTGCATCACCATCTGCAATAGCTGGGTTTGAGCGGTGATAAAGCGATTCAAGTTACGATTGAAGTTCTTTGTCGGTATGGTGGATAGTCGCTTGTTTGTCTCTCGCTTTATCATTGTAGCGGTAGCAACAAGCTGAATTGACTTGAATTGCTTCATAACCACTGGTGTGATCGGTCCCTTCCATCTGTTGACACAACAAGGTTTAGCTAAGAGGGAAAAGCAAAGGTAAGGTTCAAGAATCCTAGTGCAGGGAAGCAGGTTTAACCCAGAAACTTAAACAAACATTGTTAATAACTTGGTATGGTTGCTTACAAAAGCCTAAAAGCTATGCAACGCATACTGCACACCCAGCAAACAAGGAAGATCCAAATTCCTAAGCACACAATATTCTAACGGCTAAGAGGGTAACTCTCCTATCTTTAAGAGACACGACTCTCACACACGAGTCTTCAACTGACGAATAAAGCACTGGTTCTTCAAGCTCTGGGAAGACTTCATCGATCTACTTCTCTTCGAGCTTGATGATCCCTCGCTTCATGATCTTCAGGGTTGACAGCGACATCCAGTACTTTCTCTTTAAGTGTGGAACATCGTTGACTATTCAGAACGACTTAGGAAAGATTTCCATTTAAACCAGTAGGAAGGATAGAAATTTCAGTAAAGGGGAAAGAATAGGAGAATAAGATAAGTCAAGAACTTATTATTCTTTCAAGTTAAATTTTCTCTATAGAAAATATTTTTGAAGCTCCTAAAGACGGCCAATCTATCTAGGGTCAAGACCTACAGTCAACCTGGCTCTGATACCACCTCTGTCGGGACCCGAATCTGCAAATCCGGACCCTCTGTGTATTCTGTACTAGTCCAGGATCACGCTAGTACACACAGTTAAACAGGGATGAAGTACCACAATCATACACAGCGTAATTAATAATAAAGTACTTCAAACATTTAATAAACTGGTTACAAGACCTTAAGATCAACTTACATATAATGCACACACGCAGGCTTACAATAACAAATGTGAATAATCAGCAGCGGAACAAATAACGTCAGTGACTCCCATCAGTACCACAGGCAACTGACAAGGTTCAACTCCTAGATAATCGCCTCCTCGTGGAACTTCACCTTCTTTGAAGTTGTAGTCTTCTCCTTAACTGATGATTTTGTTGAAAGCAAGGGTGAGTATACAACATACTCAGCAAGTCATGCACAGAGGTGCAATCCTATTACTATATGCATGGTTTCCTCCAAAGGAATGGCTTAAGTGGTTAATTTGCATCAAGCAGCATTTTGCTTTGATTAAATACTCTTAATAGATTCAAAAGTTGTGAGATCATATTATATAATAAGTTATCAATCTCTTTTTAAACAATTCGGCTCAAAGCTCTAATTTACTTCAGCAATTGTCTCTGGCACTCGGCCACCCATTCCCACATTTTTGTTTTAGAAAATCTAACCCTTGACTGTAATCCCCGAGCTTTGTCCAGTACCGTGGACTCGGCTATTCGAATAGATTGATACACTCTGCAGAGGTTGTACACTTTCCCCACATGATACAGTCTCACACCACAAAGGCGATCAACCGTATGAAGCTTTTGGAAACTTCCATCTACACCGATGACCCTCGCGGTTTGCCTTCACTACTACTTTCCCCACGAAGGACAAAGTGTAGGACCGACAAACACCGTTGGACAGGGTACCTAGCCGTAGCACCGTGCGCTCCCCATCTGATTACCCGACGTAGCGCCACCCTGAGGTATCAAAAGTAAGACTTGAAACTTACTAGACTAAGACTGTCCCACCTCGACCATGTGGTTGTACGGAATACCCAGTTCAAAGGCTTGCAAGGTTAAGTCCTTAAGCTGTCGAGGGCAAGACATTCATCACTCATCCACGACCCAAACAACTCACAACACTCATCCCACGGACACGAAGGCGTTTATTAATTATCGATTGCCACGAAGGCCCACTCCGCATAAAGCCTCTTACCACTTGCCCGGGCTAAATCAATCCCACCCTTGTTCATCTCTTGTGCAACGCATGCCAACAAGATATTTTCGCCATTTGTGTAGAACCACGAAGGTACTCTACACTTCACGTCAATCCATGACAAGCTCACACTTAGCATTCCAAAATCAGTTCATTTGTCATTAGTCAAGATTATTTTCTTTGTTTTGGAAATATCATCAGCGCAAGCATTTCTAAGCAGCTAGTCACGGTCTAGCCTCCCGTGTTGGCACATACCTAGCATCCAACATATTAAATTTCCCAGACCTAGGGTGACAAAAGTGATACATGGCATACAATTCATAATACAAGGTTGGAATTAACAATTATGGCATTTAACTAGTTTTCCCAAAATTAAATTAATTATTTAGTCACATAATCATGCATACTTTGAATCAAAATACTATTTAAAATGCTAGGGGCAAAATGGTCAAAGCATGACTTGCCTTCGAAAAGCTGATGATCTTGATCTAGGGCTTGAGCTTGGTCTTCAACTTCCGCACTTTCGCACAGTTCAACGTCTACGCGTAGAAAACAACCAAATAAACACACATCCGGAAAATACTACAAATCAAACTAGCGCGTAACTTCATGAAAATTTCCAGATAATTAGTCTAGCATTTTCTAAGATTTATAAAATTTATTCTGGAATTTTTGAACGTATAGTTTAAGATCTACAAAATTCGCAATTTTGGACCTTCCGTGAATATTTTAACAGTATAGACTTATTTACAAAATTTCATAAAAATTACTGTAGAAAGGTATTAATTTTTACTAATTAACAAAATTAAGTGGCAAATGATTCGGACCGAAAATGAATTGGTAGCGAAAAGACAAATTTCACGATTTCTGAAAAATGTATGTACAACTAACTAACTAGTCTCTTTACTTATGCATGCTTGGTGCATTCACTTTGCTTTTAGGCGTGCGCCTTTGGTTAATTTGGAGAAATCTTCATGCATGCGCTGGGACGACTGGATACACATCTATACGCACGCTTCAAGTACATGTTCAAGTAAATATATACACACATACTTATATGCTTCAAAATTTTATACACGCGGATCATTCAACTAATACACGTATACATGCATATGGAAGGTGATACTGGCGAATCGGTCGAATATATACACATGTATATTAACCAAATATAACCTTAGTATCTGATGTTGTATATATATATGTATACAGGCTACGACTAACATAGAAATATTTGTGCGCCTAGCGAGTATTTATACGCGTATACAAACTAACATATATATCTAAACAGGCATAGATACACATGACGAGGTTAACCGATCGAGCGAGACAGAGCGCACGCAAGAGAGAAAAGAGGGAGTACCGATTAACGGCAGCAGCAGCAGCGTAGACCGTCGGCGCAGGCGGTGACGTGGCAGCGCCGGTGTGGGCGTAATCGGCGGAGGCGACGAGGAAAGGCGACGGCGACGACGAGACGGCAGTGGTGGCAAGGACTACGGCGGCGACGGCGACGATGACGAAAACGCGACGGCGACAACGGCGGTGTCGATGACGAGACGGCAGCGCGGCGTCGATCGGCGGTGACGACGATGACAATGACGTAGACGGTGTCGACCACGGTGGCACCGACAGCAACTGCGGCGGCGGTCGGACGAGCAGCAGTGGTCGGCCGAATCAGTCGTTTGGAGATGGAATCAGCAGGAGATATGAGGAGAGGATGAGAATGAGCAGATGGTATGGAAAAGTAAATGGTTGGAAAGGAAATGGAGAAACACATGGAAAGGAAATAAAAAGGCAACTTTAAACGGGTCTTTGGTTCAAGCGTCTGAGGAGAAACGAGAAACGGCTGGATAATTGAAACGGCGGAAATCATGCGTGCTAGTGATGGAAACGGCCGGAGGAAATGTGACTAAAATGATGGAAGCGAATGAATCGCCTGGAAAGACACGGAATGGGAGCAGTGGCTCGGCGCAAGACTATTGACGCTCAACACTTTCCTAACTGACATGCATGTTTTTATGGTATGAACACTAGCTTGCTAAAGACGTGGCTTCATGGCAATTACTAGCCTTGCTTTTGCATTCACGTAAGACTATATGGTAGTTACTAGCAAATAGAAATGGCTTGGAAACGTATACATGAATGAATGGATGACTAGAAACATGCATGCACTAGAGGCTATGGCTAGAAAGCTTGGTGGGAAATGCACACGTCCATGATTTATGCGACATGCCTACACGATATCGTATACACGTTCTCAAAACACGCTACAAAAAAAAATAGGGAGGTTCTAAAAATTAGAAAAATTCCTCTAAAATACTAGGAACTATTTGGAACTTAACAAAGTTGGTTTCGTGATTTTTCGACGTATAGATTTTTCGCGAAAAATTCTTTTCATGATTCAGACACTTGTACCGATTTTTATAAAATCAACGACTTAAGCTATATAACATATTTTTCGAAAATATTTGAAGCGAACACTCTCGTCTACCAATTATCTTAATTATCAACAAAATTTTGGATTTTATGCTTATGCGAAAATGCGTGACATTTATTTAATGTGATTAGTTCAATAGAGTTCCATCCGAATTAACAGCGAGGACTTTAAATAATTTCTGAAAAATTCAAATAAACCCAGAAACATACTAAATAAACTAAAAGCAAATTTTGGGATGTTACACCAGTCGGAGTGTGTCTTCCACTATATGCCTGATCGGGGAAAGCCTTGTATTGAATTTAAATGTTCACTTTCTTTGTCTACAAGATTTGTTCTTCCTTCCTTCTTTTCGGTTTCTTGCCCACTGTTGGGCAGTGCCAGGGCACTCCCCCTTCACCCTGCAGTCGTGCAAAAACCCAGTAGCAAAGGGGGAACCACTCAGCGAGAACGGCGTGCAGGGGTAGGCGATCGGATGGCTGGTTCAGCACGACCCCCAGCACGGTCATGACACCCCGGGTGTCCCCGTGGGGGTCGGCGTCTCGAACACCGTACCCGAAAACCTAAGACCCTGTCATGGCTCGCTGAATGTCCGTTCCCTAGGGGCTATCTGGGAAGCAGAATTTCGCTAAGCCAAGGGGTCTGAAGGGAGTGGCTCCCTGACACAAGTCTTTAAGTCGCTGAGCATTCATGCACTTTCTCTTTGGGAACTAGTAAAGTAAAGTAAAAAGGGGGAAAAGAAAAGAGGCAACAGACACTGTATGACGCAAAGATAAGCCTGCGCTTCAGTTTCATTCTTTGAATTGAAATGCATGAGTGTCTTACAGGTGGAAACAAAAGAAAGGGGGGGACTACGCTACGGGCGGCTCCTCCTCGTCTTCTGCTGCGGCCTCCACAGCCGCCACGTCCTCGTCAGCCGGGCCGACGTCCAGCGCCATCGCCACGTCCTCCGCGGCCGCCTCCAGCTGAGGATTACCCATCTCCAGCTGCGCGGCAACGTGATCGGCGGCACCCTGGACCCGCTCCTCCGCCTGCGCCCAGTCGCCTTCGATCCCCTGAACAGTGGCCACGGGATCGAAGTTGGCGTCGCGACTGGCGCAGCAGGCCAGCACGTACGTCGCCGTGGCCGCCGCGACTGCACGCCCCTCCTGGGCGGACCGGGCGGCAAGAGCAGCGGGCAAGTGCGTGAGGAAGTCCGCGGTCCGGGTGAGGCAGAACGCGTAATGCTGCGGCCTCTCCTCCCGCGGACCCGGCTGCTCCAGTCCCAGTGGAGCAAGGCTGGCCACCGTCCGGTCAAAGGCGTGGCGCAGCATCCTGAGGGTATCCACCTCTGACTGGGCCCTTTCGGTCCTCTCCGTCGCCAGCTCCGCGAAAAGCTCCTCAACACGGCGGGCACCCTGCTCTAGGGATGTGATCGGATCAGATACGGTCGAATATCGTCCTATTCATATCCGTATCCGTATTTTTTTTCGAATACAAAATCGAATACGAATAGTGTCGGATACAGAATCGAATACAAATTATACAGGATAATATCGGTTACGAATACAGATCGAATACGGATCGAAATCAACATGGATACGAATAATATTAGTCGGATATTTTAAAATCCAATTTCAGTTTTTTTTTCAAACTCGGTCCAAATTTAAATTCAAAATTCCAAAAGAAATATATTTGTATGTCTTTTTTTTGCCTTTTTATCCCTAGCTTGTCATACATGTGACTCTGTGAGTAAAAATATACCCCATTGCAATAATTGAACCAAATGATTTGCAGCTGGCATATGCTGCTGAATCCTAAGTAGCCCTCCTGAAACGCCACTTGCCAATTTCTGTACCACCTTTACCCAAATATCTCCAAATTAGCATCTAGCACGCATGAACACATTATATCTTGTCATCCAATGCAGACCCCAGTCTTTGAAATAGTGAAACATGTTAAATTGTTAATGTGTTATTCTGAAACGTGTTATTCGGATAATATCCGTATGTCGTATTCGGATATTATCCGAACAAAAACTCGGATATTCCATATCCATCGGATAATCAGTGTTCCATATCTGTATCCGTATCCATGTAAATTATCTGTATCCATATCCTTATCCGAGAAATCAACTGGATATCTATGAAACTATCCAAATCATTGTCGGGACCCCGAATTTGCAAATCCGGACCCTCTGTGTATTCAGCACTAGTCCAGGAACGCGCTAGTGCACACAGTCTTAACATTGGTAAATATCACAATCATACCATTCGATATTATCAAAGTACTTTATTTAAATAACCAAACTGGTTACTTGACCTTATGGTCAAGTTACAAATGTATGCCTCGCAAGGCGAAACTTATTAAAAGAGAAATAATAGCAGCGGAAAATCAAATAAACTTCGTGGCGCCATCCAGTATACCACAGGCAACTGACTGGGCTCGCATCCCTAAGTAGACGGATCTTCTTGGAGTTCCTCCTCCAAAGCTGGTGTAGTCTCCTCTTCAACTGGTATTGTGTTGAGGCAAGGGTGAGTACTTGGTACTCAGCAAGTCATGCACAGAATGCAAGCTAATATACTATATGCATGGCTTGGTACAAAGGAATAGCTCAAGGTATATTTGCAGTAAACAGCATTTGACAGGTAATATAAGTAGATTCGAAAGCAGTAGAAATAAGTAAAGCGTAAATAACTTTTCAAGAAGTTTTAATAAACATTTTCCCCATCCTAAACCACATTATCATCATCTTTATTCTTAAACCAGACCAACCTTTCAAATCCAAGTTATTTTCAGAAAATCTAACCCTTGATCAGTAATTCGAGCATTGTCCAATCACAGTGGACTCGGCTATTTAAATAGATTCTACACTCTGCAGAGGTTATGCACTTTACCCACAAGATACTTCAAACACCACAAAGGCGAGTTCCTCAGTAATAAAGCCTTTGGAAGCCTCAAACAACACAGTGGTCCTCCCCGGTTCGTGCTCTACACCATCCCTTCCCTTAGCCAAGGCGAAGTATGGGACCAACACACCGTTAGATGGGTATCTGGCCACAGCCACGATACGCTCCCCCGTACAATCACACAAACGGTGTAATTGACACCCTGAGGCTCCACAAGTGAGTCCTTAGCGACTTAGTCAACTAGGGCCGTCCCATTCCAGCCATGTGGTTGCAAGTATGACCCAGTTCAAAGGCTTGCAAGGTTAAGTCCTTAGAGTGACCAGGGCAAGACTACCCGAAAAACCAAATCAACATTCCCAATGCCACAACTGGCCCACCCGATTACTCTTGCCACATGCCCCGGTCGAAAACCGTTTATCAAACCCCAGTTGATTACCATGCACCACGTGCCATCAACATCACATGATACTTTTCCCAAAACAGGTTCAATATATCATTAAGTCAATATTAACATTTAATTATCCAAAATCATGTTATGAGCACGTAGCAGGTCTAAGCAGTATACTACAGCGGTCTAAACCCATGTTGGCAATTTAATAATGTCCAACTAGTAAACCACAACTAGGGTGACAAAGGGTCATGGCACATACTTAAGTAATCAAGGTGTCATATAGCAAATTGGTATTTATCTAATCCCCATGTTTAAGCAAAGTATTTTTCTAGTTGAACTAGCATGCAATAGTTTAAAATCAAAATAGATTTCGAAATAGGATCAACATGGTCAAAGCACAACTTGCCTTCAAAAAGTACTTGCTCTTGGTCTTGAGTTGGATCCTGAGTCAACACTTCTCCTTCGAATCCTTCCGGCACTTCAACGTCTACTCGTAAAGCGTGCGAATAGCAAATACACAAATAAACACTAGGCAAAAACATCCCAAAACTCCAAATAAAATCCATAAACAGAGAGAACATAATTTTCTGGATTTTTAGAAACTGGAATCGTCAAATTTGGAGTTAAAACGCAAAAGTTATCATTATTTAAAGTTTAAATAATCAATTAAATAATTTTACAGAGAAAAACTTTAGTCCAAAAATTAAATAAAATTTATATTTAGGTAGATCTTAATTTTATACAAATTTAGAAATTTGAATCACTCAAATCGGAGTTGAAACGCAAAAGTTATAAGCGTTTGAAGTTTGAATCTAAATTTGAAATCATTATTTCGAATTAATAAATCATTTTCTTTTTCGGAAATTAATTATTGCGTCAGCATGGACACGTGTCAGCTCCTGATTGGCTGGCTGACGTCAGCCGGCTCATGGGCTCGGTCCACGCTCGGCTTGGGTCCACCGTGGACTCGGTCCACGACTCCACGTGAGACTGACATGTGGGCCCACTCGAGTGACGTCATCGCTGACGTCAGCGGGGCTCAGCCCACGGTGCTGACATGTGGGACCCACTGTGACGTCATGGGTGACGTCAGCGCTCGGCTGGATTAGCCACTGACATGCGGGCCCTCTGACACGCGGCCCCGCGTGTCACACGCGACGCTGCCTGCGGCGTGGGCCAGCCGACGCGTCGGTCCAACTTCCCGACACGTGGCGCAATCACGGCCGTTGGTTTGAAAATCAACGGCGCGGATTAGATCCAGGGTTAACACGTTGAAACTACTCGTTGATCGTGGGCCGTTCGATTTAGATCGGACGGTCCAGATCCAATCCTATAATAACACTACTCCGTCACGTGGCAATTGTGAACCGTTGGATCTTGATCCAACGGTCCAGATCCAATCGGGTTGGGGACACGTGAACTCACCTCAACCGTCCGATCTAGATATGACGTTTCACCGAGCCCGCGAAGTCCGGCGATGGCGAGTCGAGGCTTGGGCACCGGAGATGAGATCGCTGACGAGACCGACGGCGTTTCGGGGTTTCTCCGGCGAGATGAATCCTTCCTTCGGTGCGTCTCGTCACGGTGGTTCCGGATCTGGGCTCCTTCGGCGGAAGACGACGGACGGCGGCGGAATCGAGCAAAAACATGGCGGTCACTTCCTCCAACTCACGGCCCTGAGCTCGCCGCGAATCAAGCGGCGCTCGGCGAGATGGCTCGAGAACGGGTGCACAAGGATGAGGGCAACCTCGGGGGCGTCTCACGCTTTAAATAGCCTCGGCGTCGCGCGGGACACGGAAACCTAGTTTCCACGGCGGCGGGCGCGGCGGGCGAGTCCGCTTCGGTCTCGGCGGAGACGACGACGCACAACCGCCCACGTGGCACGATCAACGCCACGATCGCGCAGGCGCGATCGGATCCGGGCGGATCTGGCTCGAGCCGTGCAGGCGAATCTCGGCCGTTGGATCTTGATCCAACGGTTGGGATTGATTAGGGTTTTGAGCTGGTTTGATCGAGTCACGTGGCTCGGTCGGACTCGAGTCCGACTTCGGGTTCGACTTCGGTCGGATGAACGATACTTGACCCGAGTTGAATTTCCAGCGATTTAATATTTAAAATAATTCCCAGTAATTCATTTAATTCATTAAAAATAGCAAATGACTCAGAAAAATTCCAGAAAAATTCTGGAAAATACTTTGGATCATTTTGGACTCAAATAAAATATTTCCAACAAAATTTTATTTGCAAAATCAAATTCTTTAATTATTTCAAAATGAAATAAATTCAAATAAATTCCAAATAAATCCAAATAAATTCCAGAAAATTCCAAAAATTCACCAAAGTGCCAAATCACACATGAATTCAAGAAAAGCAAAATTTTGGGGTGTTACAATCATCATCCAAATCAATTCGGTCGGTCGGTCGGTCGGAAAATATCCGTACCAGTTCCATCCCTACCCTGCTCCCGCTCTCGCCGCAGCTGGAGCTCCAGCCCCGCCCCCTGCTCGCGCAAGTCTTCCACCTCCTTGCGGAGGCGGTGGATCTCGGCTCCCGCCTTCGTCAGCCGCTCCCTGCTCGACTCCAGACGGCTGCTCGTGCTGGAGTAGAGCTCACCAAGAGCCTCTAGCAGGGCGTCCGCGTCTGCAGAAGGAATGGAAGATACGGGAGGCTCCGGGGTAGGAACAGGGCCTAGTGGGCCCGGACCCTGAGCGACGGCGGCATCAGCAGCTGCCTGGGGATTGTCCCCCTCCTCCTGCTCGTCCCGGGGCTCGACATCCCCGGGCGGCGCGGCCCCCACGGCCGCAACACCTTGACCGTCCTGGGCGCCGGGCGCACCCAGAGCAGGAACCCTGAACAAAGAAACGATCATAAGGTACGATCCAAAGGAACCTAATTTCTATATCACGTGTCTGTTTTGTATAAGTACCTAGGTAGCGGCCTGGGGAAGCGGGGCACGCTCGGGGCGAGGACCAGCCCCCCACGTAGCGCTATCGGTGCCGGTCCTGGCGGCCTAAGGACCGGCCGTGGCCGAAGGAAGAAGCGCCCGCCTTTGGGAAGCGATGGAAGCGCGGCGCCCGTTGCATCGTCGTCAAAGCCAGCGCCGGTGGCGGTGGCGGCAGCCGCTGCACTACCGTCGGAGCCGGCGGTGGCTGAAAAGGCGTCGGTGCCGGAGGGTCCATCGCCACCACCCCGACGGGGGCGAAAGAGGACGAGATCGCACCGGTCGTCGGACCCCCCGCTGCCATTGACGAGCCCGGGCCAGCCAGGAAGAAGTGCCGCGCCGCCGCGCAGGGTCTCGCCCGGCCGACCAGGAAGCGGGGCCTTTGGGGAGACCTGCTGCCATCATCGTCGTCGTCGGGGTGCCTGCGCCTCCCTTGATCACCCCTCCCTGGCCGCCGGTGGGGGGAGGGTCCCTGATCATTAGGGGGGCCCGGCGTATCACGTCGGGTGTGCCCATGGCGTCCATAGACGGCATGGCGCGAATTATCGTTGCTCGCTCTCCGGGCGATAACCGGCAGAGCGGGACCGCTCCCTCCGGGAACGGCGGAACGGGGCTAACAAAGCCCAGCTGCGCCACCCACCTGTCGATCACGTCGGGAGCCAGGTTCCCGGCGGCTGACAACGACAAAAAAGAGAAGAGAAGGAGGAAGCCCCAGGAGGCAAATCTTTGTCGGCGCCGATTCAACCAAGAAAGAAGAAGGGCAAGGGATGATCTCGAGCGGCGAGTTACCTCCGACGATACTCGGTCCCGTCGCCCAGGCCCATATCTTGCCGGCCGGCGACGCGACGGCAGCCTTGAGGGCACAGTCTCCGGGAGACGAAGTCCCGGATAACCATGGGCCCTGTCAGGCCCGTCGTCCGCAGCTGGTCAACACGGTCTAGCATCGCTTGGAGCTCGGGTGTCTCGCTCACCTGGGCCCCCCAATTGGGGTTGCTAACCGCTGGACCAGACGGAAGTTCCAGCACCTCGATGCCGCTATCGTCCTCGACATACACCCAATCTTCGCGCCAATTCCTCCAGCTGGACCGGCAGTCCAGTGGAATGTAGCGCGACACTGTCCCGTCACGGAGCCGCAGGTGGCAGCTCCCGGTAACAGGCGAATTGCCGCCCGCGGCGCGAATGGTATAAAAGAAGCGAAAAAGTAGGAGGTCGGGTAACACTCCTACGAACATTTCGCAGAAGTGGGCAAAGGCAGAAAGGAGGATGACGGAGTTGGGGGGAAGATGAATGTGGTGAATAGTGTAGAAGTTGAGAACGGAAAGATAAAAATCAGAAACCGGCAGCGAGCCGCAAAGAAAGCTGCCACCCGAAGAATACCACTTCCCGGGCCAGGTGGGGCTCAACGGTCTGGCCCGGACGCGCGGTGGCGCCGCGGTTATGTTCTCGAGAGCCAGCGGCAACCTCCTCCTCAACTGTCGACGAGGGGAGAATGGGAGCCATCGAGCGCAGAAGAATACCGGAGCACGTCGAAGAAGAAGGAGCAAGGAGAATCCGAAGTGGAGCGAGGGGGGTAAGAGGAGGAAGAACCACTCCCCCCTCGGTCAGCCCCTTATAAGGCTGTGAAGGAAGGCTCGGCGGGAAAATCGAAAGGGCGCGACGGTTCGTGTAAAAGGAAGTTTTGAAACCCCCCCTAAAGGTAGGAGATCTGGAAAGATCGTGCGGATCGTGCGTCCGTTACGAGGCGGGAATAACTGCGCACCCCGCCTCGGGAACCGGAGAAGCCGGAAGACCTTTAAAGACTGCGGGGTGCGTGGGCGTATAAGGGGCCCACCCGGGAGACTCAGCGGCTCTCCGAAGGCCGTCTAAAAAGGAATGTCGGAGACCGGAAGGCGCTCCAGGGTGGTCCCGGGGGCTACTGTCGGCGTATTCTACACCAGGGTACCCGCTCCCCCGCAGCAAGTACGATTGCCAGACGGGTAGGGCACGTCTGGGCCCCACCACCTAGGCAGTGGCGGGGCCACCGGGTGGTCGCCCAGTGGACAGGTGGCGATCAGGCCACACCACTGGGCGACCAGGAAAGTGGTCGCCCGGTGGTCAGGTGGCGATCAGGCCACACCCACTGGGCGCCCAGGAAGGTGGTCGCCCAGTGGGCGAGTGGCGGTCAAAGACGCCATCGGGCGCCAGAAGGTGGTCGCCCGATGGGCGATGTGGCGGTCGAGCCACGCCACCGGGCGCCAGAGGGTGGTCGCCCAGTGGACGGGTGGTGATCAGGCCACACCACTGGGCGCCCAGGGAGGTGGACGCCCAGTGGACACATGGCGCAGTGCTATGCCCTGGTGACCGGTGAGGTGGTCGCCAGTGGGCGAGTGGCGACGAGCCACCACTGGGCGCCCGGGAAGGTGGTCGCCCAAGGGACACGTGGCAGACAGGCCACGCCCCTGGGCGACCAGCGAGGTGGTCGCCCAGCAGACAGGTGGCATGCAGGCCACTCCCCTGGCGTCCACCCCCGAGGCTGCAGCGCCCAGATCAAGGGTATTTAATGCGAATCGTGCGCATTAAATGCAAAGCATGGAGAATGCAGTATGGCGGCGCGTCTTCCCCAGGCGTACATTAATTGCGTGTGACATCACGGCAGCACCTCACCCCCTGACGGAACGGGTAGCGTTGGTGGACGTGGGGCCCGAGGCGGGGGGTGCGACGGCTGCGGCAGATAATAATGGGATGTAAGAACAGAGACGTGTGCATTAAATGCGCCCTTGTCAGTGTAATGAGTGTGCCTTGCCGTGTAAGCCTCTCATGTGCCCCCGGGAGCCCAAGTATAAGAGGAGGCCGGGGTGCATGGGAGAGGGGGTTCGATTCATGGTCAGTAGGTTCCACCCTCTCAAGTTAGCATACAAGCAATAGCAAGGGAACCAGGACTAAGGTTGTTACTCTTCGGAGGGCCTGAACCTGGATAAATGCCTTGCGTCTCCCCGTTCTCCTGAGCTTCCGGTTACTCCGATCATCTTCTTCCTTTCTCCGGCGATTGCCCCGAAAGCCCCCCCGTCTGAACCTCACAAGCACCCAGCTCGGAGGTGCCTGTCGGCTAATACGCTGACAGAATCTTCTTAGTCTCTTTGATCTTCGCTTTCCGAATTTGATTCGTTCTTGTGTTTGGTTCTTAATTGCGCCGTGTTGATCCATTGTTGTTGGTTTTGTTGCTTTTCGCATGGACGTTGTCGCATCGGGTTCCGTTGATGACCCTATTATGCCCCGGAGTCAGATTCGCCGAAGAGCAAACAGGCAAGCACCTCCTTTGACCATATTGATCCCATAATTGCAAAGTTAATTTCATTTCATCCAAAACTATTATGCATGCTTGCATGTTTCAGTAAAACTGCTAAATTATGGGTAGATGGTAGATACACCTAATATTGATGGATTTCCTCAATCACATTTTGATTTGAGAACCATGTTCAACCATAAGGATATATTAAACATTGTAATGAATGTTAAAAGGGTATTACTGAGTAGTAAATGCACATGCTTAGTCTTGCAGTAGAAATGGTTGCTAGAGGTCTCGATTACAATCAAATTATGATACTTCTTGGAATAATCTTTGGTTTGGGATTGGTTATGGTTGGGAAGGTTGAAAATGGGAATGTTGGTACTAGTGGGTGGATTTTGGTTGTGTTGGTATAATGGAGAACAATGGAGTGATTTAGACACTGGCGAGATGGTTGGTGTTGGTGGTACTGGAATTGGCTTTAAGTTGGTTTTAGTGGTGGTATGGTTTGGGTTTGGAATTGGTTCTGGATTACAAGCAAGGGCTTGTTGGTTGGTTTTCCTTACTATGGGGGAGGTTTGGGCTAGTGGGAGCTCCGTGGGGCCGCTAGTAGCCATCCTCTGTGGCCATAGTAAGTGGTTTTGGAAGATCTCAACTGAGTCACCATAAGGACTGAACTTGATGGTATCACTGAGTCAAACAATGCAACCACATGTGCTAGTATGAGATAGCCTTGACTTAGTAAATTAGGATGGATTTGGTCTTGCACCATTAGGTGGCAGGAGAATTGGACACACTTGTGGTAGCGGTGTGTTCTAGGGACTGCCTCTTCGAGGCATCGAGACGGGAGTTTGCCCAATACAACGGTGAATGCTTTGCTACGGCGAGGGCTAGGGCGATGTGTCGCGGACCATCTTGTGGGCGAGGCGCCTCTGTGGCCGTAGCAAGGGACACACATTACCGGGCTGGTGCAAGGGGTAAATCCCAACCTTTTGGAAAGTCTTGTCATGGTCTAGCAAAACGAATACAATGAGTATCGCGTGGCATGGTCGACATGATTGCTAGAATGTGTCATATGGGTAAAGTGTACAATCTCTGCAGAGAAATTAAACCTAATCGATTAGCCGTGCTCACAGTCATGAGCAGCTTGGGAAGTACTGTCAAGTATAGTGTTTTGGGTTTGGTTTCAGTTTCATTTTGGTTTGGATTTGGGAAAAGAGCTCGAAAAAAATGAAATGGGTTGAAACTTAGTTTGGTTATGGTTTTGGTTCAATGATGTGGTTTGGAAAATGGTAAAGGGTTTGGCTTGGAAATTGGTTTAGGGAAATGGAATTGGCACGATGGGATAGTACGGTTAACGGTTCATGGAAATGGAATGGTTGGGAAAAAATTGTTTATGGATCAAATGTTTATGTTTATAGATTACATTGAAATGTTCTATTCACAATTGCATTGCAAATTGCGAATGATTCGAATATATTATGTTATTGCAAATAAATCTTGCTTTGTGCTCAGAACAGACTTAGTGTAGAAACCTGCATTCTTTGTTATAGCCTGCATCTATATTACTGCTTCCATAAACTAAAGTCTTGCGAGTACATACGTGTACTCACCGTTTGCTCCCACAATTTTGGCTAAAAGAAGAAGGTAATGAAGCAGATCTCAACGAGTCGCAGCGCGCTTCAGAGTTCGACGATTTCGCCGAGGGTTAACTTGGGTTCCTTCCCAGTCAGTTGCCTTTGGGTGATAAGGCACACTGCGAAGCTTTCTTTTGGACTTCCGCTGTAATTTACGTCTCTTTTGGATTGTAAGTGGCCAAGCGGCCGTATACTATAGCTAAGGTAGCTATAATAAATCTACCTTCCTAATATGAATTATTTACTCTTGCATGGTTGTGATGCGTCTCGAATGACAACGTGTGGGTGCTAGGCTATTGATCTACGGAACTAGCACTAGACACCCGATTGCGGGAAGCTCGAATTGGCTTCAATCAATTGTCATGAGCACTTAAGTCAAGTAGCTGTCGATCAATTGGTTCCAATACGAGTACGGTCTTAGTTAATCATTCAAAAATTCTTACCGGTTGTGTCACTCACCAGTCCGGTGCAATAGTAAGGATCCGAATCGCTAATCTAATACTGGAGCCCCCAGTTACATCTACAAATTGCCGGAACACCTTGATGACTAGGAAGAAGAACTCGCTGAAGTCAAGAACGAGAATGAACAGCTCCACAGGCAGAACTTCCAACTCCAGACCCACAACGATGACCTACATCGTGAAAGGCTTAGGGAGAGGAATAATGAGGAGGCCATGCACTTGGGCAGCGACTACCATACTTACTGCTACTGCACCAACCCCAGCTGTAGTTGCAGCCCCATCCACGCCGTTCTGACAATCAACACTCATGTGGGTGCCATATGGTTACTAATTTGAGCCTTCCTAATTCGGTCTACGACAGTCAGCTTGACTTCTTTACAATTCCAAAAGGTGCACATATACATTAGCTATAGTTTCTGTCCATGGTTCGTCCATGTCGTCGCACCATGTCTGTTTTCACATTTTCTATGTCGTGTTATGTCCACAAGGTCATGCTATGTACCCTATTATTTCTATATCATGCTATGTACCCTTATATATTTTATGCATGTTTCCTGTCATTGTTTTCATCATGTTATGCCATTTTGTTCTGTACGAGCCATGTACTCCCTACCTGTATTCCGTTTCTACCAACATTGAACATCACTTCTATAAATTTTTCCTTATTAATTTCTCTTTACCTTGTTATTTTCTACTTAAAAATATCCCCCCTGAATTTCTATCAAATTTTGTTAATGTATATATTATTTCCGTATTTTTTAAACCTAAGCTGCGCTGTCCTATTTTCGGTATACTTATTTTCTAATTTTTTATTTTTTATTTTAACAAAATTCATATGTGATCCTCTCTTCTTTCTCCCTCCCTCGCTTTCTTTCTCTTCCCCCCTCCACCCGCTTCCTCTTCCCCTCTCTTTTTTGCTTTGTTATGCTCTCTGTCGTCATTTTGAATGGCGATAGAGGCCTGACCGTTTGACGACAGGTTTCTGTCGCCATTTGAAATAGCAACATATTCTCTATCGCCGTTCCAAATGGCGACAGAGGGGTATATTTTTTACTTTTAAAATAGCGTATTATTTCTACAATTTCTTATTAAAAAATTATTATTTAAAAAATTCACAGAAGCACAGTTTGTCCATCGCCTCCCTTTTGTCCCACCCACGCTCAGGTTCCAAAAATCATCCAATTGTGATTTTCTTCGTATCGAGCCGGTTCAATAAATAAAATCGGTCGATAAACCGGTTCAATTTAAAAAATTCAAAAAAATTTATACGGCGTAAACCGGTAGAAAATTGATAAAAATCGCTTGAAAATTATTCAAAAATTGATTGTGGAAAATTTTAAATCGATCTGTTTTTAAATTTTTTCATTTTTTTGACCACCGTGTTCAAAAATTTTGACTTCAAATTTATTTAATTTCTACCGATTTTTGATCAGTTTTCTACCAATTTTTACATAAAATCGAAAATTAAAATCGTACGAAAATCGTCAAAACTATATTGTGAACGCTGCCCACTCTCCCTCCCAAAAACGGACTAGCAAAAAACCAGGGAACACCGACTTACCCACCGTGTCCTCATGCATCGCCGCTTCCTCGCGCAGTTTGTCCGTCTCTCCTACCCAACCCATCTATGCATGTTACCATAAACATGTGCTTGTCAATTTTGTTTTCCTTTTTATTATTTTCCAACAATACTCTTCGTGAGATTTTGTATCTTCCTTCGTTGGTACTCTTGGCAATGTAAATTTTGTTACTTTTTAAGGATGTTAAAAAGTCTCTGCTCTCATTATATAACGGGACGAACGATGAGACATGGATTTTATGCTCCTGAAATGTAATCTGTACCGTACGTCCATGTTGTTCAAGGATCTATGCAGCAGTTTCTTTTACAACTCATTTAGTATTCACTGAAATTGCTTGATCTGACTTAAGTGGTACGGACACCCATCACAGTTTCAATGTTTGTGTGATTTATGGAGTTGTTTGCAACAATCACGATTGTCAACTTTGTAATTGAGCAAGCTCGATGGTAACGGTGACTTTCGGTCATACTTACGTCAGTACGTGTTTCCTCCTTCCTTACAGGCATTGTTCATATCATGCGTGTACAACTTTACAATTTATTGCATACACACATATATATGTATGTATACATATACATATACATATATATATGTGGGGAATATATCTAGTGCTAATGGTCATTGCGTGTTAACATGCTAACATTAAATCTGATCCATCAGATTTATGATAAATGGCTCAGATATAGAGAGGTGGAAACCCTATTAATTACCTCATTACTCACTCAAATGCTTTTCACACAAGCCCCTTGATTACCTCATTAATTATCTGTCTAAATCTGACCACTCATCATAGATCTGATGGCGCAGATCTTATGTTAGCATATTAGCACCCAATGACCGTTAGCACTAGATATGTTCCCATATATGTGTGTGTGTATATATGCATGGTTAATTATATCTTCTTGTCTATTGGTGTCAGCAGAATTGGGCACCCGTTCTTTAACCTGGGGAACATTGCCCATTTCTCAAGGCTTGGGTCTTGGTCTGCCATCTCCCATCTGAAACACTCAAAACACACACAATAAATCAGAATGACCGTAACTCTGGAGTATAATAATTAAGTTACTGAACGCTAGCCCCTCTTCTTGCTAGAATGCGCGTAACAAATTAAACCTGAAAGTTGTAACAAGTCGATGCAGAAATATGAGCATCATGATTTTGGCAAGGTTCATTCCCAAGCATGTTCTCCCGCCCGCTCCGAACACCAAGAAGCTGTATGGCTTTACATCATCCTGTTCAATGTTCATAGCAAGGCTAATTAATATCTCTATAAGAATCTTCGTCAGATAAAAAGGAAGGATAATTTAGCTGCACCTAATGGCTTGTTTATTTATTTAGGTCAGCTAAGGATCCAGAGATCATTTCAAAAATGAAAGCAATGGTCTTTTTGGCTGAATGTAACTCCAATGATCTGATCGTATATACTAACACTACACTATAACTTGCAGGGATATAACAAAATATTTCTTTTCAGACTTACATTGAATCTTGAAGGATCAAACATCATTGGATTGTCGTAAATCGTCGGATCATAGTGCATAGACCTCGCGTTAACATTTACAATCCAATCCTTCTTAACATGGAATCCTGTTGGAATGAAAGAAGATATTTTGTTTGTTTTTGTTTCAGTAGGCCTACTTGTTACTAATACTTAATAGTCTTCAGAAAGAAAAATGAAACTTCCTGGAAAAAAAACAAGGAAACAGAACAAAGATAGCTACCTGCAACCTGGCAGTCCTTGAGAGCCACTCTTGGAAACCAAGAAACTATAGTGGCCATCCTTAAGGATTCTTTCACTGCCTATATATAAGAAATCACACTTCTGTTACTAGCGGTCATGACTAAAAAAATGCAGAATTATCAGACATGATTAGATTGAAATAAGAGCTTCCTCTTCACATTTCCCATGACATTCAGGCTTGAGACCTCTCTTATATATTCAGATAGAATCTATAGCGGCATATCACAATTAATTTCGGTTTCAGAGACTTACTATGTGGGTAACGGTAAGGCTAATTAAGGCCATATGCTTGCTGTGTATGTATATATATGTACCTTGTATGCATACTCCATGCTATTCAGACGTTCAAGCGTAAGAGGTGAATCATGGTGCTTGGATGCCAATTCCAGTTGAACTGACTGCGTAAAGAAAGAAATATTGCAGCATGCGTGCGTGCATTATTTGCAACCAAGAAATTAAGGAACTTGCGCGTGCTCGATCGATCAAAATGTATTGGCTATATCTGATGGATTCATGAGGTACGTACTCTTAAGGTTTCTTGGAAGTCTCTATTGTCATCCAAATGCTTGACCATCCATGTAATTGCTGTTGCTGTTGTAACTTGGCCTACAAATTGGAAACAAGAGTTTTGCTTAATTGTATACGACGAGACAGATAGATAGGTTGATTGATGGATAATCTTACCAGCAATTATGAGTGTCAATATGTTGTCTAGAATCTGTTCATCGGTAAGCGCTTCTTCGGGACCTGCAGATTGAGCCTTGAGAAGAAGGCTCTGCAGAAAGTCGTTGCGGTGATGATGATGGTGATCGTCCAAGCCATGTTCATTTCGTCTCAAGGATATTTCCTGCCTCAGCGCAGCCATGATCCTTTTCCTTGCCTGGAATTAATGAATCGATCAAAAAATCCTTTTTCTCCTGCAGGTAAATTAAGACGATCGATGTATTAACTGATGAAAATTACCATACCTGGAGGCCTCTGTAGAACCTGGTGCCCGGTAGCCTGAGTGGAAGCGCGAGCATGGCTTGGGTTACGTCCAACACATCGCTCTGCAGCTTCTCCAGCTTGCTCTCATCATCCTGTAGCGTGCCGATGAGCATCCCGCAGATGGCTCTGAAGGTTATCCTGAGAGCGCCGTCCAGCACGACGACGTGATGTTCCCGGGTCCAATCCTTGGCGATGAGGTCGGTGGTGAGGCGGTCGAAGGTGGCGGCGAAGGCGGTGGTGGAGGCGGAGGTGAAAAGGCCCGCGACGGCGCGGCGTATGAAGCGGTGTGTGGCGTGGGAGGAGCAGAGGAGGCTGTGCTGGCCGAGCAGGTCGGCGATGGTGCGGATGTAGCGCTTGGAAAAGTGGGGAGGCTCGGCAGCGAGGAGCGACCTGGCGGCGTCCGTCGATGAGACGAAGACGTGGGTGTGGCCGAAGAGGGCGGTGCGGAAGCAGGGACCGTACCGGAGGTGGCGCTCGTGGACGAAGTGGTAGAAACCCCGGCCGCTGCGGTTGGCGCCCAGAAAGGACAGGGTCTCCATGATGCTGGTGCTGCTGCTGATGCTGCTGCCGTCTCCTCCTCCTCCTCCTCGACCTGGCACTGCTGCTGCTAGTGTTGGCTGATCGTCACTGCTGCTTGCACTCTCCTCCTCCTCCTCCTCCTCCTCCTCCTTCTCCTTGCTGTTTAGAAGATGCAGCAGTGGCTTGGAGGCCGATACAAGTGCACGGAGAAGCTTATAGCAGCAGGTCATGGCAGCTACCAGAAGGACCAGGGGGAGGTGACCAACAAGCAAGCGCCATGCTGCTGCTAATTCCATCGTCGATCGATCGTCCCTGCGCTTGCGCTCGTGCCTGGCTGCAGGCTGCTCGGTTAATCCGGCCGATGAAGATTATCAAAACCCATATTTAATTGCAGGTCACTGCAATATGCAAATACTAGGCCACTGCATAGTGCATGTGGTGCACATCCATCCATCCATCCATCCATCCATACATAGCTACTGCTAGAGAGTGCTTGCCGTCAATCAGCACTACATGGATCATTCACCACGAACTAGCTAGCTGCATCCCACTAATCCGTCCTTGTCCTTGCATCCCACGAGTTTGCTATGTAGAGCAGAGAGGCTCATAGTAGACAGCTCATCATAGACGATTTAAATTTCGCAACGTTTGTGAGATGATTACGAGACCAATATGTACTCTTTATTGTTGGAATTAAATTAATAAATATTTTGGTAATACCGCAATTACTTAAACAATCCATAAAACAATTCTAAATGATGATACTTACCTTTCTTTCCTCTTCTATAACCCACTTGTCTTAGCCTTGCTGATCTCAACTTTCTTTCCTCTTCTATGACCTTCATTACAAGATGTCGACGTCCCCGCATTCTTCATCGCCGAATGGATCGGATGAGGCGCCCAACGTAGAAAAACAGAGGCGCGCTCCAAGAGGACTTAGTAAAAGGCTGCCGAGCCGAGATACCATCACTGCGGTCGATCCGCATGATGGGTCCTCTACCGTACCTGCTAAAGCCGCGCAAGCATTCCGTACATTGTGTGGGATCGTTGGACGTGAAAGGGTCCCCATCACATATCCATCATGGAAGACACTGACTGATGAGGAACGCGACAATCTGGTGATAGAAATTTTCGGGTCGTTCGAGCTCCCACAAGACTCCATGAACGCACTGCGACGATATGCACTTCTAGTGGCTGGAAAGGCATGGAAGAACTTTAAGAGCTGCCTTGTCACTCATTACGTGAAAAAGGAAATGACTCTGTTCCACAAGTATGGGTTCATCACTGAAGACGTGTGGGAACAATTTGTTGAGATGAAGAAGACCAAAGAGTTCGTGAGCATAAGTACGGCGCGCAAGGTTATCCATTCAAAAAACACCCACCCACACAGATTCGGCTCCACTGGGTACGTGGGCAAGGTCAAGCAATGGACAAGGGAGGACAATGAGGCAATACAGAAGGAGGTCGCACCACCGTTTGCCTCAATATTGGACCCATGCGCTCAAAACTGGGTAAGAGCGAGGTCACGTCCCATGTCTTCGGGCGAGATGTCCTTTGCCAACATCGCTGACGAGGAAGTATCGCAACGCTTGATGTCGTTGAGCACAGAATCTTCCCAGGGCTCTTTCGCTCAAGACAGAGAGAAAGATATACTCTCTGCGGCCTTGGGAAACAAGGAGCACCCGGGTCGGACCTGAGACCTAGGTGTTTTCGTTCCCTAGAAATTGGGATTCCCACAAGACTCCGAGTCGTACCGGTCTAGGAAGAGAAGCAAAGCCGAGCGTGAGGCACGACTAGTAGCCATGATTTAGGAAAGGGTAAATGAAAAGTTTGAGGAAAGGATGAAAGCGCAATTAGAGATTCAGCTAAAATGCTTTGTGGAAAGGATGACACAATTGAACACTGCGGACAGGCATGAACAGAACGTGTAAGGCCGAGAAGCACATGGACAAGTCACCCCAACTGACCGTCCGAGCAGCTTCGCGTCTGTCCCTCAGGCGGATGTGGACGAAGTCAGATTTCCTCCCGACGACACCAAGGTAATATACATTATATTTCTGCAATGCTTCTTAAATAGACCTGTTTGGTGTGTTAGCTAATTAATTGTGTATCGTTATGTAGGAGGCCATGCCGTGCAATCTCAATCTCGAAGTGAGGCTTGGTGATGCCTCTATTCCTTTGCAGGTTACTTGGGGACGCGCGTATTCATCCATTGAAGGGGCACTTCTGCACGGTCGTTCCTTAACTTTGGGCTACGCGAAGGTTCAAGTCGACGGTGTACATGAAATTTGCAAGGGCATCACGTTGGAGATGCCTCCAAATGATGAGATCGTGACAATAGGGGATGCCATCATCACATTCATCTAATGGCCAAAGAAGTCCATCTCCTTCGATGCCCGCCAAACAGCACCAACGATACAAGCAATATCGGAGCCACATGGTGCGCCGGATCAGATGTTAGCACCAACAGAGCCCACCAAATTGCCTATGGTATCCTATGAGCCGCAGCCGCTCGCGTCGTCTCCTGTGAAGACAAAATTTAATAGACGACGAGGCAGCGATAAGGGCAAATCAAAAAAGAAGACCAGCTCAGGCTTGTTGGAAATTCCGTTTGTCCCGTTGATGCAGCAATTTGAGCTGGGAAAGTCGTTTCGTACTGAAAGAGAACCCAACGAAGCTTTCATTAGCCTACATTAGATTGCAAGATTGGTGCATGTTACAGGCCACCAAGCCGCTGCCAGAACGGGCATCAAGTATCACGGTCCGCTTCAAGGAGCAACATTTCTTACACGAGAATTCAGGTGGCTGCTTCGTAGTCGGCTTCAATGACTTATTCGATCTGTACAATCTCAACGCCCTCGACGCTTCACTCATCAGATGCTGGACATTGTAAGTGTGTGCAATCACGGTATAGATTCGTGTCGTACCGATAAATGGCATATATATGATCCTTGATTTTGTATATGTATGTAGATACATGATGATGGAGGCAAAAGCAAGGAATGAACCGGTGGGTTTCTTCGACTCACAGATGGTGTCGAAGCAAACCATGGACCAAGATGTGCAATTCGTCCATGAGTACGTGGAAAAAGTAATGCTGATTCATTGGGACAAAAGCTTCTTAATTTTATCCTACAACCCGGGGTAAGTGCTTCATCCAGATGCTATACTTGTTAATTTGTACTATATAACACGTCTTGAAGTTAGGTTCAATGACCATGGCAACATACCTGTGTAGGTTTCACTGGGTTATACTTGTAATTATACCAAGAAAGAACAATGTAATTTACTTTGATTCCAGAAAGGGCGGCACCCACGACTTGGTGCCTATTAAAAATTTAATCGACACATCATTCAATATCTACAAAGCTTGCAGAGGGGCATGCAAGCCAGACACAGCGAGGCTGAAGCATATTCATAACTTTTCGGTATCCGTTAGTACGCAATAATTAATCCTTCACACAGTCCATAATGAAACTTTTGAACTAATTAATCTATTTATATTTTGGTAGTGCCACCAGCAGCCAGTAGGCACTAACCTATGTGGGTTCTACGTTTGCCACAACATGCAACTCCTCGTTGGTACAAAGAAGACCAATGACTTAGAGGTTTGTCAATCTTGAACCATTTGTTTCCACTTATTTATTTTTTATACATGCGAAGACTTTATTCTTCCCATTGGCAGAGGTGGCAATGCGTTGAACTTGCATTGGAATAGGCTGACCTGCTAAGTATTCGAGGACAACTCTGTGCCTTTTTGAATCGTGATGTCATTAATCCAACCGGCGAATTCCACGCAAACCAAGCTTGATGAGTTGTGAATATGCAAGACTTCCATTTGGATTAATTTGTGAACCTTGTGGTGTGAATTTGTCGGTTGTAGTTCCGAATTCAATTGGCGAATATGTGAGTTTATTTCTGAAATGGATGCGGTGTACATTGTAATATGCGATCAAAGTTGATTTCTAAAATGGATGTGTTGTATGTTGTATTGCATGCCTTGATCGAGTTCATTTCTGAAATGTATATCATAATATATATATTGGTGATGCTACACTGTAGTTTGTTTCAGAGGGCATGGCTAGCATTTCCTGGGGCTAGCCAATTAACCGAAATTGTAGAAAATCTAAAATCAACATCACAGACGGTTCCAAACTAGAACAGTTTGTGATAAACCATTTATCACAGACGGTTATTAGTTTTCAACAGTCTGTGATATATGGATCATCACAGACGATTCCAAACCAGAACAGTCTATGATATATCATCATCACTGTGATAAATTGATTATTACAGACGGTTGTGGTTTGGAACCGTCTGTGGTGAGATTGTTCACAAATGGTCGGATAACCGTCTGTGATCACTATAAAGTTATCGCTGACAGTCTGATACAGACGGTTGGAAAACCGTCTGTCATGTGGTTTGCGAACCGTCTGTAAGGAGGGATTGTATAGTAGTGTTTTGGCCTATCATTAATCATAATCCTCCCTTGATCTGCAGGCAGAGGTTGTATCCTATGCATGTGTGTCTGTAGATATACAACCGGTGTGGAGCACTAGAGATGCTGTGGAAGAATGGAACATGCTGTGGCTGCATGTGATCGAACGATGGAGACTGGTGTAGGTGAGCCCATCGTGCATTGCATACTAGAATGTTTTCAAGGCTATACGGTGGCGCGCGCCCTTGTGTAGTAGTCCTTGCTTAGATATTTTCAAGGCTATGGTGGCGCGCGCTAATTGTACTTTTTTAATGGTAACTGTACTTATTATCGTCGTCGTACGTCGTAACCAACCAATTTCATGACTAAATGAGTCGATATACCTTCAATAACATCGGCAGTCTCTAATACACATGTTTAATCATTTCTTTATTTATATAATAGTAAAAGTTTTTAATGAATGAAAGCATTTTTTATGAAAATCTAGTAATATCATTTATACATGATAAATCAAAATACGTTCAAAATTTTAACTCAACATATATATTTTAAAACGACTTTAAAAAAAACAACAGAGGGAAAAGCTAGCTAGTGTATGTATGCTGTGTATGTTGTTAGTGCTGGTGTTTCCGTGGCTACTTAGCTTAGCTAGCTAGCATACATTGACTGGTCAGTGATCGGGCGGCGGAGGGCCTTCAATTTGTTTGGAATCTTGATTCTACTTGTCGTAGGCAGGCAAGCAGCTGGCAGGCTCCCACTAGACTTGTCGGATGATAATTCAATTTCCTTCGCTTTTCTTGCCGTGCTAGCAAGCTTAGTCATACCACCTGATCATTTAGCGTGCGTTGCACTTTCTATCATGTAATAGAAAAGCAGCACCCCCGGCACCCGCGTGCCTCAAATGCTACACCAACCAACAAATACTATCAAACACTACTACACAAGGGCTCATATTAGACACACGGTTTTATATACACACCGTCTGTGATGAGTCCAAAACGCATCACATACGGTTTTATATACGAATTGTCTGTGATGATTTCCTTATCATAGACAGTAATTGAACCACGAACCGTCTATGATAAGGGTCCCCTACATCACATACTGTTTTATCCACAAACCGTTTGTGATGTGTGTCGTCATCACAGACGGTTCGTAGATAAAACAGTCTGTGATGTGGTGTACCGGTTCAAACCGTCTGTGATAAGGATCATCACAGACAGTTCGTATATAAAACTGTCTGTGATGTGCCTTGGTCTCATCACAGACGGTGTGTATATAAAACCATCTGTGATGAGTGCGTCCTAAGCTTACCACTGTGTCTGTGAACTTATAGCTCTTGAACGTATAAATTATCATTGCATGTTCGTAAAAAAGATCAGCACGCTACGTAGGTCGCTAGCAAGCGCTGCTCCATACCTAGCACCCATTCACCTATACACAACCTTAATTAACCAAGTCTCTCTTTCTATATATGGAATATATATATATCGCTCTTGGCAAAATGACAGAGACAACAGACGAACGAATATTGACAACTGATCGAAGCTAGCTGCATGCATGTAAGCCTAGGGGTGGGCACAATGACGTCGTTGCTGAAACCAAATTACCGGACCGCGAATGAAATTATTGGTTTATAATTCGGCGATCGGGTACGCATTCGGTGAGATGGCAATTTCCGCGTAAATCGGTTTTCGGTGTTCGGTGCGATTTCCATATTGTTTTGTTGACTGTCACTGTGTAGTATACATGGCTCTGCTATTGCTTTCAACAGATATATATTAGCAGCTATAATTAACATGACAGATAATATTATAATTTACATTGCTCCCCCTCGTCCTCCACCTCCTTCTCCGGGGCTGAGGCGGTGGGACAGTGGCAAATTGGGCATTGCCCGGGAAAAAGAGGAGGAGGATTGCACTGGCAGATCAGTGGCGGCGGCGAGGGTGTCGATGGAGGGGCAGAGGAGGCAGAGCTCCCAGGGGAAAGACGCAGAGCTACAATGAAGTGATCGACCTCTGAATTAGTTAAGGGCTATGGAGAGTACTGCGAAGAGTACTATCGCCCGGGAAGATGAATATATAGGTGGCTGGCCGAGAAGATGAAGACGGAAGTTAATTGTGATGAAGACGAAGAGTTTGTAATTATTGGAAAGGCGCGCGGGAAACCAAGAGACGCATTTTAATTTGTGCAAAGGGGCCTGGGAAACGAAGCGTCATCACAGACGGTTTTGTATTTAAAACTATCTGCAAATTATATCATCACAGACGGTTGGTGGTTAAAAACCGTCTGTGAATCACTCATCACAAATGGTTGGTGGTTAAAAACCGCCTGTAAATGTTTCCCTATCATAGACGGTTTTTTTAACAACAGACTGTGATGATGCTAAATAAGTAGAGATCACCCCCGACCTCCTCTGTATTTTTAGGGTTTTTGAGCTATTTTTGAGGTGGCTGCGATTGAGACGCGATCTGTTGGAAAGTGACCCTGGATTTGGAGTTGTGATTGTAGATACTTACGTTCTAAGTTATCTAAGGTTCATAATTGGTTCAAATTTGCATTTTATTTAAGATCTAGCTTGGTAAAGCGGGAAATGAAGATGGTTTTTAGATCTAGCTTGGTGTACATCCATTAATATCTGTTGTCTGTTATGTAAATAGGGAGAAGATGGTTTTGATATAGCTAGCTTGGTGTAGATCCATTTGTTCTCTTCAATCTAAAGTGGTAATTGGTTCTAACTGCATTATACTCATGATGTATCTAGTTATATATATGTAAAGAGAGAATTGAGGATACTGAGGTTAATTGTAGGTTATATATGTGGCTAGCTATGTAAAGAGAATCCACTTATTTTTTGTCATTATTTAAGTGCACTCCAAGTGTACTTCATTCATTATTTAACACATATTGTTATATACGTAGCGTAGATGGACCGAAGCTGGATGTACGAGAACCGTGCGAGCGCTAAGTACATTAATGGCGTCTATGCTTTTAGAAGAGTTGCATAGGAAGATATGTTGATCAAGGGGTGGGAATTTATGCCTTATCCATGCATTGACTGCGAGAACATGAGGACGTTTTGAAACCCAGCGCAGATCGAAGCACACTTGATTGTACGGGTGTTGGGGTCGAAAAACTTAACGACGGGTCGATCGCCGCCAACACACGGGAACACCGGGTTCAGGTTTGCGGGCATGCCAGCTGATTTGATCACGCAATCGGCAAGAGACGTATTTCTCGATGTGATCATTCAGAAGAACGATCCAAGATGTGGTAGTGAGACGATCCTGACCGACTCGGGGCGAACCAGCGTAGATCGGGGTGCCTCGATAGATCTAATCAACCCTTGCGAGTTGATTAGATAGGGTAAAAGCCTACTTCCTCCGAAAAAGGCGATGCACAACAAGATCGAGAAGAAACTAGGGCTTGGTAGGGCGTAACGCAGCAAAGATCAACAACTAGTGATGCACAAGTTGTGTTGATCAAAATGTATTACAGAAGAAAGATTACAAAACTACGGTGGCTACTCCTAATGCGACGAAAGTAAAGTAGAATAATCGATAGATTGATTGTGGCTTGATGATGATCTCAACGTAGCACGCCATCCTCTCTTTATAGTCTGATGGCTTCAATCGTATCCATCACGGTTTCTTCATAATCGTACCAGCCTCATGCTCAGCCTTCCATCTTGATCGCAACCGTATGGAGTCCGGGTCGTATTGGTTCTGGCCTTTCCTTCTAATCTTCACACGATCGTATCTTCCTGATTTTATCCTGTTCCATCATCCGTTACTGGCCCGGTTCACATCGCTTTTCCCGACTCATGTCAAGACCGTACCTATCCCGGTTGGTAAAATTTGGGTGCTAACATATGCCCCCATTTTTAGGTTATGCGTCATTTTCAAAAATCGCCTTCTAATGCCTCGGTAAGCCGCTACCCTTAATGTTTCTCTCCCCTGGTAGTTGTTACCTCGAGTCATCGCATCATGATGGCGTCGAATTGCTTCACATTCTGCTAGCATTTACTCGAAGGACGCTTCATTCTCCACGTCATGGTGATTTGGCTGCTTATTTCTCCCTATAAGTATCAGCCGAACCGTAATTCACCATAACATCTCGAAGTAATTTTCACAATCTACGCCATGTCTTCTTCTTCTGACTCTTCCTCTGGTTACTATTCATCATCGGATGATGACTCGGCCATCGCCTCGGCTCTCCAGGAAGAGTTGTCGGCCGAGGTTCGCGCCGAGGAACAGGTTGCCGATGACGAAGCCATCGCCCGCGCCCTCCAGGAAGAGCTCGACATTGAAGCCACCGAGGATCCTGCAGCAGCCGCTCTTCTTCCTGCAGAAGCTGCGGAACCTGATGTTGGTGCAGATGCTGCCCTTGCGTAGGTCGCTCCGGAAGCCGCTGCTCCCCCACCAGCCGATAGCACCTCGGTGCCTCCACCAACACCCCCTGCAGATGCTACCCTTCGTGAGTTATCAGACTCCAGCAGCAGTTCTAGCATCGGTGATGCTCCTGGCCAGAAGCGTTGTCGGCTTCATTAGGTGTAGGAGTTTTTCTTTCCTTCCCCTTTTTTATTTCTTATGTATGGATGGCACCCCCCTTTTCTCCTTAAGGTTGCCACAATCCCTGAGGACTTTTGCTTGGGGATTGTTATACTTCTTCTCCTTCCAGTCCTTCTCGTTTGTTGAGATCTTTGTTCTCACAACTATTCTGTTTTCCTTCTTTAGCCGATACCGTAAGTTTTCTATACGTCTTCTAGCTTACTGGTGTAATCGCTACTTTACCTTTCAGCTGATTATGTAAATGCCCTTTTAATGGAAAGCATTAAATATTTTTCTCACATTGGTTTCTATGCATGATTTGGCTTGTACTCTTGTTTTTATCGGCTCACGATGACCTAGTACAGGCACTTCAACATTAATCGGCTTTAGAGAGTGTTAGACGAGCGTATTTTCCCATCGGCCGATGTGATTTGAACTGGCTAATTCTTCCCCTGGACGTTCCTTCCAACGTACGCCACCCAGTAGGCACATTACTTTTCTCTTTCTTCATTAACTGCCATGCAGCCTTATTGTCTTGTTACCTACTCATTTAGTGGGTGCGAGGCTTGGGGCGTGATTTACGGGGTCGTTCTGGGCGAAATTTATTTTATAAAGCCTTTCCCCTTCTTTGTGCGCTCTTTCCCTCTACTTCTGAACTCATTGACCTCCACTTGACCAACTACTTGTTGAAAATTTGCTTCACTCGGCTCGGCTTTTCTTCCATCGTTCCTCCTGAACTCCGATAATTCATCCCCGGATCTTGTGACTGTAAGTCTTTTTTGCCCTTGTATCGATCATCAGCCCATTATATTATTGTCATCTTCATTTTACTCCCTTCTCTTGTAGATGGCCGATTATCGTTCGATGATCCTGGTGTCGGCACCCGAGGCGGCCAATCAATTCTTGCTTGGTCCTGAGGGGAACGAAGCCCCGATCGATTACATCAACCGAGAGGTCATGAGGATTCCTCTAAACGCCGCCGGGCACAACTTGATAGAATGGAAAAACAGCTTCAGTGCTTGGCCTGTTGGGGTCAAGGGCTGGAAGAACTGGTTCAACAGAGTGGACAATAGTAAGAGAGCGGACTGGGAAGCCTGGGAGATAGCCAATTGTATCAGCCTTTCGCTATTGAGCATGCGTAGAAACGTATCCTTGATAGCCGCTGCTTCTTACTTTTGGTCGAATGCCTTCAATGCCTTTTCCTTCCGCCCTGGGTTCTTTAGCCCGACCTTGATGGACGTAGTGGTGCTTACTAGTCTTAAACCAATGGGTCACCAATTCCATGCATTCGAGGTGGCTCCCACACATCGATTGTCAACCAAGATTGGTTGGTCCCGATATGTCTAGGAGCATAGCCGATCATCGGGCCCAGTGGAGCCTCGCGAGCATACCGCCTTCCTGATTATGTAGTTGGACAAATTTCTCTTCTGCAGTGCTACTCTGGGTCCTACCACCAACTTTCAAGCCCTGGCTGAAGCTCTGGTAGCGGGCAAAGATGTGGCTATGGGAAAGCTTCTTATGGGTGCAGTTTATCGGATGATGCACCTTATTGTCTCGAGATTGAACGGGCGACCAACTCTCACGCCGTCGGGCATCAAGGAGGTCCTCTTTGGTTCGTCCAACTGTGGTTGATGGCCCAATTCCAATTATCCTTTGGTTATACTCTTTCCTCATATCTCTGATTCCCACGCGAGGATTTACTGGAAGACGAGATAGTGGACGAGGAGTTGTCATTTAGGCATTGCCGATCATACGGAGAGGCTCTGTCTCAAATCCTACCAAGGGACCAGAAGCTGGATATGCCAAATTTCACCAAGTTCTTTTCTTATTTCTATGGGACTGAAAGCATCCCCCTTTCAGATTTCCTTCCGTACTGGCAAATTGATGATCTGGAATACAAGCGCCCCAGCTATTGCCGACCGAACAACCCTGATGACAAATGTTTCAAACACATCATTTCTCCAGGCATTTTCTCGGTTGGCCTTAGTCTCTCGAGCCGTACCCAAAGGCCATCTTACGAATACTATCACCCGTCCGTCTGTGCTAGGCAGCTGGGTTTTGGGCTGCTACCTCCTCGACTAGTGCTTTCTGACAAGATTCGTGAGCTCCATTGATGTGAGCATTGCACTGGATTTTGGTGGAGACCTGCTAATCGACTCCATTCCTCGGATCCTCCAGGCCACCCGGACTTCTACGGCTTCCGCCCGTTAGTGGGAGGAATGGAGTCGTCACCTTTTCCTTGTTTCTTTGGATGAAATGCTCCATTGTTTTGATGAGTCTCACCCTCTCCTTTCTATCTCTGAGGTACTCTGAAAAGACCGCTTCCTCCTTCGTACGCTTTCCTTACAATGTCTTCTCACTAGTTCCTTTGTTGTTTCTTTTCCCTCAGGACATCGAAGATGCACGGACGATTCTTTCGGCCAGCGGCAAGGTCATCAAAATTTATGACAATACCATCGGTCGCACGAACATCGGCCTCAATTCCCCAACTTTAAAAAACATCAAGAAGAGAGGCCGTGGATGGGCACCGACTCGTCATCGACAGAAAAGGAAGTCAGCCGATACACTTACGAGTGGTTCTCCACCAGGGGTCGGTGCGGTCGAATCAGCACTCCCTCCTGCTGGTGCAAACCCTGCTAGGCTTGGTAGGTGCTCTGTATCCTTTACTGTCCTACAAAGTCGATTCTTACCCATGGCTTTTATTGTCTATCTTGCTTCAGTTTCAAAGAAAATACTTGTCGGGCGCAGAAAACTTGCTGCCACTATTCCCCCTGTGTCCCCACTAGTCGCTGTATCTCCTGCACCAGCACCTCAGGTATTTACTCCCCCCGTTGTGGATCCTCTATTCGGCTTTTCTTTGACAATTATATCTTCTGCTCAGCCGACTGCAAGAGACCCGGCACCGGAGGCTCGTCCTGCCGTTGTCCCTGATACCTTTACAGGCGCGACTGCCGATAACCCGAAGGGAGTCGTTGTTGAAAACCCAATCGATGCCATTGATGCGGGAATTGCTGTTGATATTGTGGCAGAGATTGTAGAGGCCGTTGTCGCTCTACTATGATGGCTCCATCTGCATGTCTTTATCGACCCCCACCTTAGCCAGATTTAAAGACATACTTGAGAGAAGATGATGAGCTTGAGTCGAGGACGACTCAAATGCAAGAAGGGGAGGATGATGAGGACATCATTGCCATGGATACGGCCACGCCTACACATCCAAGTGAAACCAATGATGTAATACAAGGACCAATAACTCGAGCTCGTGCATGTCAATTCAATTGCCAGGTGAATGCGGTCCTCGGGTTGCACAAAAATATTTTAATGGATGGAATACTATTTAATCCTTGTGATGGTTTTATTATCCTTAGGAACCAAGGAGAAAGACCTCCAAACGTCAAGCATGAAGCCAATTCTTCCGGTGCACAAGATCTACTCGGATTCGGCCTCCTGGATAGCACCAAATTAAAATGATCATAACTTTTGATCCACAAGGGTGTTTGCGGTCCATGAGTACTGCATTGAAAGGTTTCGCCGTCCTCTTTCCAACGGATCTGGCCTCATGTCCAAATTCCTTACGAGTCAACGGGAATCTTCAAAACAAGTTGTCACTATTCCAACCCGAGATGACATGGGCCTTGGACCTTGTAAATTGAGTTGTAATTGCCCCCCACTAGTTCTGGACATGATTACCATGCCCCCTACTTCTCATAAATAGCCAGCCTCCTCCTCCTTTAGGTCTTGGGTTTTGTTTTGGAATCAGTTTAGCTTCTTTGCTACTGTCCGTGCAAGCACATGTCGATTAGACCGTCTGCGCACGTGTAAACAAGACTCCAAATTTCATATTGGTTTTCCTAAATTTAAATATTCATATCTGCAATTTTAGATTGCCTTTTATCGTGTTCTTGCTTGTTCTTCGGTTGCTTGCAGACATAACTAACAATGCATACATATGGTCATTACCAAGTGTTGCCGCAATTATATCAACTGCATGGCTTCATCGACCCCCACCTTGGCCAGGACCATTAAGTTGGCGGCACTTTATGGCATCCTCTACTCAATCTGCATGGCTTCATCGGCCCCCACCTTGGCCATCCTTCTACATCTTCATCGGTTCAAAGACCATTAACTCGAGCTCGAGCCCGTCAACTCAATTATCAGATCTAAAGCCATACTTGGGAGAAGATGATGAACTTGAGTCGAGGACGACTCAAATCCAAGAAGGGGAGGATGATGAGGACATCACTACCATGGATACGACCATGCCTACAAACCCAATTGAAACCAACAATGTAATAAAAGGGCCAATTACTCGAGCTTGCGCACATCAATTCAATTGCCAGGCGAATGCATTCCTCGGGTTGCATACAAATAATTTAATGAATGGAATGCTATTTAATCCTTGTGATGATTTTATTGTCCTTAGGAACCAAGGAGAAGGACTCCCAAACGTCAAGCATGAAGCCAATTCTTCCGGTACACAAGTTCAACTCGGATTCGGCCTCCGGGACAGCACCAAATTAAAACGACCATAACTTTTGATCCACAAGGTTTTTTGGGGTCTATGAGTACTGGTTTGAAAGGTTTTGTCATCCTCTTTCCAACGGATCTGGCCTAATGTCTAAATTCCTTACGAGTCAATGGGAATATGCAAAACAAGTTTGGTCATCTTTCCAAATCCGAGTCAAACTAGGAATAGGAGTACTACTCGGCCATGGATGTGTTTTGGACGCCCCTAGCACTGTTTTGGCCTCCATTTGTCCTATATATAGCTAGGGAGTCCCCCAAAATAACTGGGGTTTTTGGTTATTTGATAATTTAGTTTTTTGCTACTATTTGAGTCTTTTAGACGTGCTCAACGCCCGCCTAAATAGCTCCTTGTATCGAAACCCCAACTTTTTCTATACTTCATCTATATTTGCAATTTTAGATTGCTTTTGCCTTGTTCTTGCTTGTTCTTCGATTGCTTGCAGGAATTGAACTTCGTGATCAGGTTGATCGTGCCCACGACAAGGTCAATAACCCTCTGGAGTTGGTTTAGCGATTGCTAAGGCGCATTGTCGTTGTACGTTGTAGTCGGATCGTCAAAGTCGTCTCCACCCAAATCGAAGGTTATCATTCTCATCGAAAGATCAGGACACACCAATGTTATGTCATCTGGCCTCATGTCCAAATTCCTTACGAGTCAACGGGAATCTTCAAAACAAGTTGTGTCACTATTCCAACCTGAGATGACATGGGCCTTGGACCTTGTAAATTGAGTTGTAATTGTCCCCCACTAGTTCCGGACATGATTCCCATGCCCACTACTTCTCATAAATAGCCAGCCGCCGCCTCCTTTAGGTATTGGGTTTTGTTTTGGAATCAGTTTAGCTTCTTTGCTACTGTCCGTGCAAGCACGTGTCGATTAGACCGTCTGCGCACGTGTAAACAAGACTCCAAATTTCAGATTGGTTTTCCTAAATTTAAATATTCATATTTGCAATTTTAGATTGCCTTTTATCGTGTTCTTGCTTGTTCTTCGGTTGCTTGCAGGAATTGATCTTCGTGATCAGGTTGATCATGCCCGTGGCAAGATCAATAACCCTCTGGAGTTGGTTTAGCGATTGTTAAGGCGCATCATCGTAGTACGGTGTAGTCGGATCATCAAAGTCGTCTCCACCCAAATCGATCATGTGTTTCTCATCGAAAGATCGGGATACCCAAAGTGCTATCACTAGGACTTCGTTGTAGCAGTTGAATTCCCCCCACACTTGCTGAACTACGAGCAGGGAATCCCCATAGGCTTCAATAGAATCTGCTCTAATATGTGCGACATGTACAAACCTCTAACCAGAGCTTCATACCCAGCCTGATTGTTTGAGCATCGGCAGTTTAGTCTGATGGCAAATTCATAATGACATCCCTTGGGGGATATTAGAACCACTCCGATACCATCTCCCTCCTTACAAACCGACCCATCGAAATAGAGTCACCAGGGGGTGAGACTTACTAATTCACAAGTGGGAGTATGGTCTGTGACGAAGTCGGCTATCACTTGCCCTTTCACAGCTTTAGCCGATTTGAACGACATGTCGAACTCAGTGAGTCCGTAATCCCATTTCCCGAGTCGTCCTTTCATTATAGGGGCGAATAGCATATACTTTATGACATCGGTATGACCCACGACTGTGAATGTTGATGCCAATATATAATGCCTCAACTTTGTTCATGCGAAGTAGAGGGATAAACAGAGTTTTTCAACTGGTGGTACCTAGTCTCCGCGTCTACCAACCGTCAGCTCAGATAGAATATCGGCTGCTCTTTTCCCTCAATCTCTTGCACGAGGACTGCTCCGATTGTTGCTTCTCCTGCTGATATGTATAGCTTGAACGACACCCCTTTTCGTGGTGCTTACAGCACCAGAGGTTTCGACAGATACCTCTTGATATCGTCAAAAGCCTTTTGCTGTTCTTTTCCCCACACAAACTCTTGGTTTTCCTTTATCCTTAGCAATGGGGTAAACGCGTTGATCCGACTGGATAAGTTTGAAATGAAGCGCATTAAGTAATTGATCTTACCGACCAATTTTTGCAAATCTTTCTTGTTCTTTGGCGGCTGAGTATTGGCTATGGCCCTGACTCGTTCTTGGTTCACTGTAACACCCCAGCATTTAATATGTCTGAATGCTACCAAACATAAGCTAAACAACATCTAAATACCACAAGTTACCATAAATTCCAGCAAAGGTACATATGCTAAAAAACCGAAATTTCGGCAGCATCTCTTTTGTTTTAACATGAATTAAAGGAGCAACAACAGTATAGCAATGTATGGATTATGAGAGACAACTAAAAACATCAATAATTAACGACTTAGCAACAATATAAGTCTAGTTTCAAACACATAATGTCTCCAAGGGTCAAACGAACAATAAAACTCTCATATAGCAAAGCTAAACCTTAAAGCAATAATCATCACACGCAATTTATTATCAAACTAATAGAATGACTTATGGAATCAATATGGTGAAGCTACGTGTGGGCGTGTGACTATTTCCCTTCCCCGCATGCCATTCTCATGGTACCTAAAATAACAAGAAAACACAAGCGTGAGTTCGAAACTCAGCAAGCATATTGCAATGGACAACAAGAACAATATCATGGCAATAACATCTCCCATCATATATATCATCTCATTCATGAACACTTAACAATATCATCATCATTATGTATGCAATGTAATGCAATGCTCATGTCTCCTTGGAAACTCATACTGGTATGGTTGAGTACACACCCGTCGGTGTGCACCCTCTCCCCCCTTCCATCCCGAAGATGGAGGGTGCCTACTCCTCGCTTCCGTTCACCGCGGTGAATGGAATCACGATGTAGGACTTACTCATTGGCTTTCCGGATTAGTCATAACTTTCTCACCGACCTTCCCGGACTAGTTATGACTTTCTCACCGCCAGAGCCAAGTAACATGCCATGTATGCATTTATGCCAACATCATATTTAACTCACATATTAACACATGGCATCATAACATATTAAACATGCTCATCATATCATTGGCAATCATAAAAGCATGGCAAGTGATCATATATCATGTAGTCAATTCCATCTATTCTCAACAAGCAACCTACAAATCGCTATCCATCACAACACACTTGCCTCAACCATGGGCAACGGATTGGTGGGAAGTAGAGGGCACTCCCGGGGTCGCACCACCTGCACATAGGTACCACACGCTCACAATCATGTCCACAAAACAGTACGCAAACCCTCATCTACCCCGACATTGCCAACTACTCGCAAAACCTAAAAACAGAGGTTCTGTCCCATCAGGACAGCAGCCTTGCAAAAGGCATAACTTGAGTTCTGGGACTCCGAATCAATTAAACGAGCACATTCTCGCGTAGCTTAGGAAATTTAACAACTTTCTCTAGGTATATGGAAAGACTGATTCGGACTCTAAAGTTGTTTAATCTACAGATTACCGTGATCTGTTCCAATTACGTCACAGATTTTATCACGCTCGGTAAAACAGCCATAACATTCAAACGGCTGGGCGGAATTTTACTTGCTTTATACCCACTGAAAGATAATGAAATTATCTACAACTTCTTCAACATCCGTACGGACAGATTCGGATTCTAAATTGACGAAAACGCAAACCCTAGGTCGACTGCTCATGCTGTCCCCAAAACAGAACGTTGCAACATCTAGATCTAATCCAAATTACTCAATTCCAGCACCACCAATTGATCTAAAAACTTGATAAACACCCTTAGAACAGTACCTAGATCAACCCCAAGGATTTCCATGGATATACCTTTGCCCGACGCACGAAAACCCAATAGATCTCCTCCCGGTTCGCGCGATCCCCTTCCTCGCTTCCAAATCCACTGGATCTCCTCGTCGCGGAGCACTCCAATGGATGGATCTTCGAGGTGGTGAGGTCAAGAACTCACCTAGGTGCAGCAAGGGAGGTGGAGAGGGTGGTGGCGCAAGGGGAGAGGCTTGGGGGAGGTGGAGGCGCCCAAGGAGGAGGTGGGGAGGTGTGGGAGGCGGCTAGGGCACTTGGGGGCCCAAGGGGCAGGGGGAGGACGCCCAAAAGGGCAGGGAAACCCCCCTTTAACCAGCCCTAAGCCCCTTTCCTAATCCTAAATGGATTCCCACTCCATCCCACCAAAGCCCACAACCCCCTCTTTAAGGCCCAAACTCCCCCGGGAAGGCCCAAAACCTAGGAAACGGCCCGACAACGCTATTAACCTCCATACCTTATGGTTTTAACCTCTCATATCATATTTCAATATGTTTTTGACCTCATCATGCACCTTTTATAAGGTTACGACGCTCCGTGGTGTCACAACACTTCAAAAGGCCCAAAAATGCGAGTAAACCTCAAGCCAAAAGGTTTTATTCTCTAATTTCACATTTTATAATGTCACACCATACCGTAGTGTCACATTCTTCCCCCCTTCAACAGGATTCGACCTCGAATCCGAAGGACACCATAATCAACAACAAAGTCCCCAAGGGACAAAAGGCTTCTCTGCAGCTCAAAACATTCGCACAATGACTAAAACCGGAACAAACGACAAACGAGTTCTCAAAACCAACACTTGGCGAGAAAAGTAATGATCTAGCTCAACCAAGGGCAACCTCTCATAGGTCGACCTTCACTTCCATTCCCAAACAGAATCTGCGTACCAACCACAAAGGGCTCCATCAACCCAAAACGCTCGAATCCTCACGGCCAACACTTCATACTTCTATCACAACCAACCTGACTACCATACTCCATTAAACTCAACATGACATAATCAAAGCAAGTCACAATTCCTTTAATGACCTCTCTACATTCCTGAAAAATTCTCTCGAGGGGAATAACTCATTAAGGCACACTTGCCCTTCCGATACACGATCATGCTAACATTCATTCCATCCTCTCCCAGGCAAAACTCAAATCCAAAACAACTAATGACGACAATTGCTCACGGCAGGACAAACATCACCGAACTACCGTCAACTTCACTTCCACCCATCACTACTCTTAATAAAGGTTAAATCCTTACATCATCAACCTCCATCACAAACCACCCTTATACCACTAAGGTTCTACACCTAGCCCCAAGCTAGGATCGTAAAAACTTTACCAAACCACAATTGGTTCCTTTCTTAAGAGGGTCTCGCCCTCACACAAAAACACTTAGCTATCAAGCCCAAGTGTACTCACGACAACTCAAACCCAAAGCGTTAACAACCATTTTGGAAAGAATTCGGCAACATCCAAAGAGCACACAAAGTAAGCATAAATCCCCTACACCACAACCAAGATACCATAATTTCTTCATTCTTTCTTTTCATACTAGAAAGCAAGGGAAATCTCGTTTCATGACATAAATGCACATTCTTCAGGAGCACTCCGGATTAGTCATATCTCCATATATGACTTTCTCACCGACCTGGCTCAACGACTCTTTTTATCATTTAACATGTAAAAACGATGTCATGTTTACTTTTCACCATTCCTTCATCATGTAACCACACTACCGAAAAGTCATTCACATGACGACTTCTTCCTCGGTATCGCATGAATAAATCTCGAATAACATTGAGAGTTGCGCTAATTCATATAAACTATGATGCCAGCATAGTTAAAAGTAAGGCACCACATCAAATCAGAACAAACCAACGATAGATAGCTAAACTTTACAAAACATCGCATTTTAACCAAAATCAACGTTTTGGAAAAGAACATTGACTCCAAAGTTAGACATCTGCACAAACAACTGCCATAAATTTTATCAAAAGAGAGGGAAACTCAATCCCAAAAGAAAACTCTTCTCTAGCCAAATTCACTTATGAAACATTCATAAAAATCCAGACTTGTGAAACACCTGCTGTGGGATATCTGAGACAGGGGTCCCGCAAGTGGGGCCTACACCCGACTGGGCTAGACGGGCGGAGTAGTAGGCCCAAAGCCCAGAAGCACCATGACGGGCCCGGAGAAGGTTTTCGACTTGTTCCCCAAGGCAACTCCCGATCCTTCGGGGAAGCTTCGCGCCACGCCCAAACAACCCGCCAAAAACGAAGCATGCAGCCTGACACTCGCAGAGCCTGCAGATGCTGGAACCTGACAGGGCGGCAGGCGTGGGTCGGGGAAAGCACAACCACATCTCCAAGACGCAGTGCGCCATAGCCGACGAAGATAAAATACGTGTTGGTGAGGCCACCATGTGGAGGGCCCGGTCGCGCCCATCCGTCATGTACCCTTCCCCCAGTATATAAGGGGAGGAGGGAGAAACAAGAAAGAGGGGGACGCTCATATATCCAAGAACACAGGACTAGGGTATTATCTCCCCCGAGAGAGCCCGAACCTGTCTAAACACCGATTGCCCTCGCATCCTGTGTTACCATCAAGCTCATATCCTGCACAAATCCCCTAAGAATCACAAATCTCATTGCGGGCGAAATCGATCGTCGACAGTTGGCGCGCCAGGTAGGGGATTGTGTCAAGATCTTCGTCAAGCTTGATAGCTGCGACGAGCGGAGCCTCCACAGTCTTCTTCCCTGGTCAGGTCTTCCGTTTCGGAAGCCTGACCTTCATCTCCAACGACCTCGGGGACCTTTCCCTCTCTAAGGGGACCGTGCTGCAGCACGGTGAGGTTCCCGGTGGGCCATCGTCGCGACTTCCACGCCGATCGGGGGGTCCCCCTGTCTCGCGCTCTAAAGTGCCGAGTAGGGGACCGAAGGCCCGGTCCGGCCAGGGAGTCGGACCCAAGGACGCCGAGGTACGAATGGTGGGGGTTCTCGCTACCGAACCACTCGGCACCTCCGAGCGCCTGGAGTTATCCTCTTCAGGCTCACCCAGCTCAGCGGCCGAGTCAGAAGAAAGCCTAGAGAGCTGCTGGAATTTCCGTAGAGTCTGCGTAATCGAGGCTTCGCGGGTGGATTCACAGCAACGCCTCGACACCTCGGTCGCCGCCGACTTGGAAGGTGGCCAAGCAACTGAACCTGACGCGCGGGCGCGTACTCTGCGGGACCGCGCCCGGGCTGTCAATGAAGACATTCTGCAAGCTAAGATGGGGGACTAAGCTGTTTTCCGTACCCCACAGCAGAATATCGTCGCCTCCAAGACACTCCTGGATACCCTGAGCCCTATGCTGGGGGCGGGTGATCCAGTCGCCCCGATCGTGGCCCAAGTAAAGGCCATGGTGACGGCGGCAGCTATCCAGTAAGCCCAGACCGACCAGCCGGCCAAGGAGCTGTCACGTGGTCCGGTGAGGACCCAGACGGCCAGCAGCCGGTCAGGTCGGGAAGCCCGCCAGACGCATCATGTTCCACCCCGCGGAGACGACTTGCGACATAGCATCAACCGCGACCTCCGTTCAGACCTCGACGCTAGGCGCCGCGACCGAGAAAGGGAGGAACAACGCCGCCATGCCGATGAGTATGAACGCTACGGCATCCTTCCGTGAGATCGCGAAGCACGCCAAGCGCGATCCCCTCCGCGTCGATCACCGCCCGGAGGTTGTCGCGGAGTCATTGAAGGGGTTCGCGCGTTTACCCCTCACCTACGCCGAGTGGTTTGGCCTGATGGGTTTAATCCTAAAGGCATCACTAGGTTTGACGGTGAGAGGGACCCGGAGGCTTGGCTACAGGTATACGCTCTGGCAGTCAGGGCCACGGGGATCAGTAATGGCAAACTACTTACCGTTACCCTCTCGCCCCTGGCCCAAGCATGGCTCATCGGACTCCCAAATAACTCTATAGATTCCTGGGGAGATCTGTGTGAGCAGTTCATTTCAAATTTCCAAGGCACTTACGAGCGCCCAGGCACCCCTTGGGACCTATATCAGCTACACCAAAGGAAGAACGAATCCCTCCGGGAGTTCGTCAAGCGCTTCATGCATAGAAAAAGCACCGTTCGGGATGTCACGGATGCGATTGTGATAGCTGCCTTCCAGAAGGGAGTCAGCGACCCCGACCTCATTAAGAAGATGTCTCGGAAGCCACCAATGTCGGTCCGTGAGCTGTTCGCCCTAGCGGACCGTTACGCTTCAGCCTCCGAGGCTTTGGCGGAACGGCGTGACGAGGGAAAGGATCAGGCTGAACCCCCCCGGCGGAAGGAAAAGAAGCGCAAGGGCGAAGAGCTGGTGGCGATCGCTGCACCAACTCACCCACGCGCCCTTAAAGAAGATGGGTATGACAAGGTGATGAACTCGCTTTGCCCCTTCCATCCGAGGGGGAGACATGCCGCCAAGGACTGCTTCACTCTGAAGAGATTCGCCCGCGAGAGCAAGAAGCAGGCTGGACAAGGTCCGAGTGGACAAGCCGCCGACAAGCCACCTCCCCCCGAAGCTGAGGAGGACTATCAGGAAGTCGATCTCGAGCTCAACTACATATTCGGGGGCTCGGCTGCATATGAGTCCAAGCGGAAGCAAAAGCTCACCGCCCGGGACATCTATGCAGTGGAGCCGGAGACCCCCCAATATGTACGGTGGTCCGAGGTCGCGATAACTTATGACCGCTCGGACCACCCAGATCGTGTCCCATTCCCTAGCAGGTATCCTCTTGTCTTGGCGCCCGTCGTCCGCGGCATCAAGCTCAAGAGGGTATTGATCGACGGTGGAAGCGGGTTCAATGTCCTCTTTGTCAAAACCCTAGACGATATGGGGATTCCACGGTCGGAGCTAAAGAGCAGATCGTCGCCTTTCCACGGTGTCATACCTGGAACTTCTGCGACACCGCTCGGACAAATCACTCTGCCGGTCACTTTCGGCGCAAGGGAAAATTACCAGACAGAGAACCTTGGCTTCTAGGTGGCTGATTTCACGACAGCATATCATGCCATCTTGGGGAGACCAGCGCTGGCCAAGTTCATGGCAGTGCCCCACTACGCATACCTGACATTGAAGATGCCAGGGCCGAGTGGTATCATCGCTCTGCGCGGCGACATAAGGCAGTCTTTTTCCTGTGACAAGGAGAGCTACGAGATGGCCGAGTCCCTGGAGGTGCGAGCGGGTCGGGAGGGGATTCGGCAAGAAGCGGATTTCGACAAGCCGGAAGGCAGCGTCCCTACCCGCAAAGCGCGAAACCTCGGGATCGGCCCCGAGGAAGGTACCAAAAGAATCCTCCTCGACCCGTCCGATCCGTCATGAACCGCCTCGATCGGGACAGGGCTCGGAGACAAATAGGAGGACGCGCTCGTCACTTTTCTGCGGGCAAACAGAGACGTCTTTGCCTGGAAGCCGTCGGACATGCCCGGGGTCCCCAGGGAGGTGATCGAGCACGCACTAAATGTAAACCAATCAGCTAGGCCAGTCAAGCAAAGGCTGCGCCGATTCGCCCAGGACCGTCGACAAGCCATCAGGGAGGAGATCACGAAGCTGCTAGCCGCAGGCTTCATCAAAGAAGTGTATAATCTCGACTGGTTGGCAAACCCTGTACTCGTCCAGAAGAAGAATAAAAGCTGGCGCATGTGTGTTGATTACACTGATCTCAACAAGGCTTGCCCGAAAGATCCCTTCGGTCTCCCCCGTATTGATCAGGTGGTAGACTCCACCGCTGGATCCCAGCTACTTAGTTTTCTGGACGCCTACTCAGGCTATCATCAAATCCGGCTTCGAGAGGAGGATTGCGAGAAGACTTCGTTTATCACCCCATTCAGAGCATATTGCTACATCACCATGCCGTTTGGGCTGAAGAATGCTGGCGCAACTTATCAGCGCACGATACAACGGTGTTTTCACCATCAGCTCGGACGCAATGTGGAAGCATATTTGGATGATATAGTGGTTAAAACCAAGACAGAAGACAGCCTCACCTCCGATCTGGCCGAGACGTTCGCAAGTCTGAGGGCGTTCCAGATGAGGCTAAACCCTGAGAAGTGCGTTTTCGGAGTTTCTTCCGGGAAACTACTCGGGTTCATTGTCTCTCATCGTGGAATCGAGCCAAACCTGGAGAAAATTGGGGCCATCATAAGGACGGCCCCGCCTGCCAGCCAAAAATATGTCCAAAGGCTTACTGGCTGCATGGTAGCGCTTGGCAGGTTTATCTCCCGGTTGGGAGTTCGGGGGATGCCTTTCTTCAAGCTCCTCAAGAAACAGGACCGCTTTGAATGGATGGCAGAGGCACAACGAGCCTTTGAAGAACTCAAGGTGTTCCTCTCTACCCCTCCGATTCTAGTCTCGTCGGTGCCAGGTGAACCTCTCCTGCTCTACATAGCGGCAACAACTCATGTAGTCAGCGCCGTGATAGTTGTAGAGCGGGAAGAATCTGGACACTGCTTCGGCGTGCAACGCCCGGTTTATTTTGTCGGCGTCTTTGGCGAATCAAGGCACGATATCCGCAAATTCGTGAAGCTCTATGCCGCAATTTTGATCTCATCGCGGAAGCTGAAGCATTATTTCCAAGGACACTCGATTTCAGTAGTGACTTCTTTCCCCGTGGGAGAGGTCCTCCATAATTGAGAAGCTACTAGAAGAATTTCAAAGTGGGTAGCCGAGCTTGGAGCTTTCGACGTCTCGTTCAAGCCGCGCACCGCCGTTAAGTCCCAGGCCTTGGCCGACTTTACGGCCGAGTGGACCGAATCCCAGGCCCCCCACACGGAAGAAAAGCCGGAGTATTGGACCATGCACTTCGATGGATCTCTCATGCTTGGTGGAGCAGGGGCGGGAATTCTCCTTGTCTCGCCGAGGGGCGACAGGTTGAAGTACGTCCTTCGGATTCACTTCCCGGCCTCGAACAATGCCGCAAAGTACGAGGCTCTCATCCATGGGCTCCGCATCGCCACCTCGCTCGGAATCCGACGACTGGCGGTTCGTGGTGACTCCCAGTTGGTGGTGAGCCAAGTACAGAAGGATTGGTCGTGCGTCGATCAGACTATGACGGCGTATTGCCAGCAAGTCCGAGAATTGGAAGGCAAGTTTGATGGTCTGGAGCTGGTCCATGTCCTCCGCCGCAATAATGAGGCAGCCGACGAATTGGCCAAGATGGGAGCCACTCGGGCCGAGGTTCCGAGTGGTATCTTCGCCCAGGATCTTTACGAACCGACCATCGCGAAATGGCAGGAGCCAAGCAAAGATCCCGAGGCCAGAGTCCTGCTCATTAATCCCGACTGGACGGCCCCATACCTTGACTATCTCCTGAAGGACAAGCTTCCAGAAGCAACCGCTCTGGCAGAGCGCATCTCCCGACAAGCCAAATCCTACGTGGTGGTTGGCGAGGAGCTCTTTCGCAAGAGCACGTCAGGTGTCCTCAGGCAGTGCATTTCGGGACAAGTGGGAAGAGGTCTGCTCCAAGAAATCCACTCGGGGATGTGTGGCCATCACGCGGCGTCAAGCGCCTTGGTTGGGAAAGCCTACCGCCAGGGCTTTTTCTGGCCTACGGCAGTGACGGATGCTAAGGAGATCGTTCGAACTTGCGAGGGCTGCCAGTTCTATGTGAGGCAGACTCACTTGCCGGCGCAGGAGCTGCAAACTATCCCCATCTCCTGGCCCTTCGCGGTCTGGGGGCTCGACTTAGTGGGCCCACTCAAGAAGGCTCAAGGTGGCTTCGCCTACCTTTTCGTAGCCATTGACAAGTTCACCAAGTGGATCGAAGCTAAACCGGTCGCCACTATCACTGCAGTTAAGGCCAAGGAGTTCTTCCAGGATATCGTGGTTAGATTCGGAGTGCCCAACCGGATCATCACGGACAATGGCACCCAATTCAGGAGTGAAGAATTTCAAGAATGGTGCGAAGGCGTTGGGATCAAGATCTGCTTCGCCTCGGTGGCTCATCCACGAAGCAATGGGCAGGTAGAGCGGGCTAATGGCCTGGTCCTCCAGGGCCTCAACGCCAGGATCTTCGATCGCCTCAAGACATACGCTGCCCGATGGGTGAAGGAGTTGCCGTCGGTACTCTGGGGACTCAGAACTACCCCCAGCCGAGCAACTGGCCAAACACCCTTTTTCCTAGTCTACGGCGCAGAGGCGGTTCTGCCGACCGAACTAGGATTCGAATCCACGAGGGTTCGGAATTACAAGGAGGCCGAGTCCGAGGAGAGCCGACTGGTGGAGCTTGATCAACTCGAGGAGGCTCGGAACGTTGCAGCCATCCAGTCGGCTAAGTACCTCCAGGGACATCGGCGTTACCATTCTCGCAATGTTAGAAGCAGAGTCTTTTCAAAAGGAGATCTGGTCCTCAGGAGGAACCAGAAAAGCGAGCACAAGCTCTCTCCAACTTGGGAAGGACCGTACATTGTGGAGGAGACGGTCCGGCCGGGTGCTTATCGACTCAGACGTGAAGATGGCGAGGCTTTGGCGAATACTTGGAACGCCGAACAGCTCCGTCGCTTCTACGCATAAGTTATGTACCCGACCCTCGCATGCTAAATAAAATGGTGATCCGTTTCATGTTCTGAACTTCTACTGTGTAATGCTAGCCCCGAGTGGTTATCACCCAGCTGGTGTAGCACCTAACCCTGGTCGCGTCGGTACAAAACGCACGGAAATAAAAACCGCGATAAGCAGACAACTCCGGCGGTTTATACCAGCGCGCGAAGCGGGAAGGGTAAAGCCTGAAAGCACTAACCACTTGGGGACTACAATTCGCAGCGCCAGAATTTAACCGAGATTCACCTAGTCGTGGGTTTCTAGCTGTCAAAAGCTCGAGCCTCAACGCCTCGTTGCTGGCGCTGGAGCAACTGACTAGAACGGGTGATTAGGCGGAACCTTAAACTCAGGATAATTATGATGGCACGGACTGGGCAAGATTTCGCATTTTGTTCCATAATATTAATAATTTACATTACTGACTTTCTTTTTCATTCTCGCGCTAAAAAAAAGAGGGGCGGCCAATCCTGCAACTGCTACTGGTGCTGGTGCTGCTTCTGCCGCTGGGAGGCCCGGGGGCGAGGTCGTCGAGATCAGACGCGACGCGCGCGACGCAGCGCCGCCAGGACCTCGTCCTCAACCACCCAAAGGGGTGGTATAAGGTGGACGAGAGCCCTAATGGCTAGGTCGTCGCGGCGCTCACGCCCGATCATCTCCGTGATGATCTCGGCCACCTCGTGGAGCCCCGGAGCCACCTCCAGCAAGGCGGCCACTGCGGCGGCGTCGCTGGCGGCTCCTTCCTCCTCCTCCGCCTCTAGAGTGGCGAAGTCGAGCTCCTCCCAAAACTCCGCCTCCTCCCAGCTATGGTGCAGTCCGAAGAATCGCTGGCGGAAGAACGTCGCGTAGGGGCCAATGAATCTTCTCATGTTAGCCATGGAGAAAGGCTGGGAGGGAAAAGAGAGGAAGAAGAGAAAGAAGAAGGGGACGATCGCTCAAGGGCGGTGACGTTCCATTTATAAGTTGTGCATGGCTCCGGAGCCGAGGCGACGCCATTTGAAAACGTAGAAGACGAAGTGACGCCGCAAGACTGCCAATTTGTTCGGAGTACGAAGAAGATCAGCACATTGAACAAAATTAAGAGACATTTCGCCAGACACGTGTCACGTGCAGTTCAAGTTAATTTGGCCTTCCCGCTCACTTCGCCCAGTTAAACGAGAAGTCCGGGGGCTGTGAGCTGGGAGGCGACAATGCAAACCTGGGGGCTGAAGCACTCCAGCCACTCGGAAAAGCGTGTCCGGGCGAAAAGGCCACGGGCCAAGGCCCTGGCGCTTGGGAGCCATACCAGTCGGCTGAAGGCCATCCAGAGGCGCAACAGGGGCCAAAAGGCCGTGGCCACAACGTAAGTCCCGACGCTCGAGAGCTGCACTCCAGCCACTCGGAAAAGCGTGTCCGGGCGAAAAGGCCACGGGCCAAGACCCTGGCGCTTGGGTGCCATACCAGTCAGCTGAAGGCCACCCAGAAAGGCGCAATGGGGGCCAAAAGGCCGTGGGCCTATATTCTAGCAACTCAGACAAGGGGAAAGAGTAAAAGAGGTCTGGAGCCCACTTAGCAGAGGACAATACAGACAAATTGTATTCAAGTGAGAAAATACAACGTTTCAAATCAGGAGGGGAGGGCCAGCACTCGGCATTAAGGTTCACATCGAAATCAGAATTCAAGATTCTCCAACAAGGCTTGCGATGTACCGGAGACCTCTTCGAGGAGCGCGTTGGCTTTGTCTTCATCACAGGCAAAACCCTCTTTCACAGCTTCAAGGTCAACTCTCGGATAATGAGACTTGACCATCGCCAACGCCTGGTTCGCACTCATGGTCGTGGACTCCTTGGCATAAGCTCTGATCCTATCGGCTCCTCCAGAGAGAAGCGGAACAGCGTCGTCCCCCTGGCCCGGCTCAGCTCCTTCAATACGCAGAAGGTGCAGAACTGGCTCGCAGGCGACGCGCAGCTCAGTCTGCCCCCGTTCGGCAGTGGTCATCTTCTCCTTGCATTCTGCACCAAAGCCGAACTGCCATCAGAAAACACACCTGACGCCAAGTACATTCAATCCAAGTCAAAGAAATTTACCCTTCAACTCCCGTTGTATCCTCTCCAAGCTGACTCGAGCTTCGAGGTCAGAGCTTTCTGAAGCTTCCAGTCGGGCTCTCAACTCAGCAATGGTCGAATCACGCTCTGAAACACAAGAGCGTCATCATCTTTCCCAACTGTCCAAAAAGATGTCCAAACCAAGTCCAGGGGAGGATCTCACCTTCGAGCGCATGCTCAAACTTCTCCTTCTCCCGGATCGTCATACACTGGGCTTCAAGCCCGTGGACCTCTTTCCATCTGTCGCTGCTGATCTCGCTGAGCTTGTCCTGATACTTCTGGTGCTCCTTGAGCTTCGGGAGCACCTTCCGAAAAAACTGCGACCTCTGCTCCGAGCGCTCCCCCATGTCCTAGGTAACATGGCAGAATCTCAGGGGGAGGCCAGCAGGCAACAGACTGAAGAAAGACCAAGAAACTCACCCTGACGAGCGTGCTACACCTGACGGTGAGCTCGTAAAGCTCCGTCCGAGCCGCTCTCTCCGTCTCTTCGTCCTCTTCCATCCCGCTCCAGTGGGAACCCCCCTCCCACCATACGGTCCGATTCGGGGGCTTCGGCAGAGGACCGAGCGGCGGTGGCTCTCGATGTACCTCCTCCACTTCGGGAGACGGTGCCGGGTCAAGCTCGTCGACGGCCGGGCCACCTGATGGTTCAACGGTCGGGCCGCCGGCACCAGGTGGCGACGCCCCAGCAGCCGACGGGGAGGGTGACCTGGCCGACGCAGGGGGGTCCCCCTTGGAGAAGCCGGTGCCTGGGGCTCCTTTTCAGGAGACCCCTCCACTGGGACGTCCATAGTAGGAGTCCTAAAAAAAAAGGGAAAACATCTCAACACAGGTAATAACAAAAAGACGAGGATTGCCCAAAAGAATACCTCCTGGATTTCTTGAATTTCATCCCAGGTCTCATCCGAGTCCCAGCACCACTCGGAGGGGAACCAGACCCAGCACCAGCAGCCGGAGCTGCCCCTGAGACAGAAGGCTGTGGCGCTGCGCTTCGTGATCCGGGTACGCCGGAGGTCGAAGGCCCGGCTGACGAAAGGCCAGCAGCTTCCTCCGCCGATTCCCGGCGCAGCTCATCGGCCGAGGTGTCAGCCGCTCGCTTGGCCTGAGCATTCCTCAGCCGAGAGAGGCCGACGACCGGAGCGTCAGAGAAGAAGGACGCGCGTTCCTGAAAAAGGAACGATCGCACCCTGTCAGAATCACACATCAGGCAAAAAATCATGGGACAGTTTTTCGAGAGAGTGGTGCACTCACGGGAGGGGGAGGCCTCGCCGCCGAAAATTTGTGAGGGCAGCCCCTGTTGGTGATCACAGTGCCAGGCACGAAGAGGTCAACTACCCGCGCCGCAAATGCATCCTTCGACAAGGACGTGTCCGTCTCCCGAGTGGGATCCTGAGACCCGCCGTACTGGAACCCCAAATGGATTCTCTCCTTTAATGGCTGCACCCGGCGCTTCACAAAGCTGATCGCGATCCCGGGGCCCGTCAGCCCTCGGTTCTTCAAATCGTTAATCCATGCCAGAAGCTCGGAGACCTGGTCCAAACCGTCGCCATCCGGGGCATCGCTCCAGCATCGGGAAGCTTTAGGGGCGCGGCCGGCGAAAGGGGCGAGAAAAGGGTCAACATTGGCACAATAGAACCACTCCCGCCTCCAACCTTTGAGGGAGGTCTTGAGGGGGATGACGAAATACTGTTTCTTCAAGCCCTCTCGCAGCTGGAGCCCGGCGCCCCCAATGACGCTGGGAGCCGTCCGGTTCGGATGAGGCTTGAGCAAGAAGAGGGAGCGGAACAAATCAAAATGAGGACGTATCCCAAGATATGCCTCGCAAAGCTGAACGAAGATAGTAATGTGAAGAATGGAGTTGGGGTTCAAATTGATCAGCTCGATTTCGTAAAAGTGGAGGAGCCCCCGGAAGAAGGCGCTTCCAGGAACGCTAAATCCTCGCCAGAAGAAGGACTCGAACACTACAATCTCGTTTTCTAGAGGTGTGGGGTAAGGGTCACCTGCGGCGGGACGGGCGGAGATCAACTCCAGCGGAGGAAGGACGCCGGTGGCGACCAGCTCCTCCAAGAGGGACGTCGTGGTGATGGAGGTCTCCCACCCCGCGGTCGCAGGGTCGGTGTTACCCTCCGACGCTGATGAGGATCCCGAAGAAGAAGACATCTCGGTGAAGGAGACCCGGTGGGAGGAACCGCCGAGGGTCTTGGGCGCGAAACTAGAAACCCTAGGTCGCCCAAATCGCCAAAGGAGACTTAAAGATTTCTCAACTGTGGTGGGGGAAGGGCAAAGGTATCTTCGCCTAGCAAGTTTTCCATCATTTATAAGGAATAAGCCTTAATTTTAAGCCTTCTGGCGGGAAAGCAAGGGCCTCGCGCTCGATTCGGCCGGATCTAGGCACGCCCCATGTCGGGCGAAAGGCCAGTTGCGCAAAACGCGACCAGTGTCAAGTCTGGTTCGAAGTTTGGGATAAAGTGCGCCCCATGATGGGCACGAACGCAGCCGCCACGGAAGCTTGGGGCGGGCACTTTCCGAACATCCTCAAGCGGTATGCCCCATAATTTGGGGTCAATTGCTGATCACCGCTTCTTAGCGTGATTGGGTACCGTGGGAGGATTTTCACTAAACCGGTCTTGAGAATCGCCCCATGAGGGTGCAGGCGATCGCCGTAAGCGGCACGAGCATTACTCTGAATAGCGAAGGTATGCTCCACGAGGCGGTGGCGATGAGCGATTGTCGCACCTTCAGCGGGCGCGGGTACCACTCGGCCGAGCCAAAAGACTACGGTATGCCCCACGAGGGCGGTTGAAGCGACGAGCGATTGTCGCGCACCTTCAGCGGGCGCTGGTACCACTCGGCCCGAGCCAAAGACTACGGTATGCCCCACGAGGCCACCGAGCGACGAGCGATTGTCGCGCACCTTCAACGGGCGCGGGTACCACTCGGCCACGAGCCAAAAGACTACAGTATGCCCCACGAGGGCCAGCCGAGCGACAAGCCGGTTGCCGCGCACTATGAACGGGCGCGGGTACCACTTGGCCACGAGCCAAAAGACTATGGTATGCCCCACGAGGGCGGTAGAAGCGACAAGCGGTTGCAGCGCGCGTGAGCGAGCGCGGGTACCACTCGGCCACGAGCCAAAGGACTACGGTATGTCCCACGAGGGCCAGCCGAGCGACAAGCCGGTTGCCGCGCACCGTGAACGGGCGCGGGTACCACTCGGCCACGAGCCAAAGGACTACGGTATGCCCCACGAGGGCCAGCCGAGTGACAAGCCGGTTGCCGCGCACCGTGAATGGGCGCGGGTACCACTCGGCCACGAGCCAACCAACCACGGTGGCTTCACACTACAAGTTCTTTACAATCTTTTTTCCTGTATAATCTTTATGACATGATAAGAGACGGAAATCCGATCCTAAAGCACTTGGGGGCTGCTGTGGGATATCTGAGACAGGGGTCCCGCAAGTGGGGCCTACACCCGACTGGGCTAGACGGGTGGAGTAGTAGGCCCAAAGCCCAGAAGCACCATGACGGGCCCGGAGAAGGTTTTCGACTTGTTCCCCAAGGCAACTCCCGATCCTTCGGGGAAGCTTCGCGCCATGCCCAAACAACCCGCCAAAAACGAAGCATGTAGCCTGACACTCGCAGAGCCTGCAGATGCTGGAACCTGACAGGGCGGCAGGCGTGGGTCGGGGAAAGCACAACCACCTCTCCAAGACGCAGTGCGCCATAGCCGACGAAGACAAAATACGTGTTGGTGAGGCCACCATGTGGAGGGCCCGGTGGCGCCCATCCGTCATGTACCCTTCCCCCAGTATATAAGGGGAGGAGGGAGAAACTAGGAAGAGGGGGACGCTCATATATCCAAGAACACAGGACTAGGGTATTATCTCCCCCGAGAGAGCCCGAACCTGTCTAAACACCGATTGCCCTCGCATCCTGTGTTACCATCAAGCTCAGATCCTGCACAAATCCCCTAAGAATCACAAATCTCATTGCCGGCGAAATCGATCGTCGACACCCGCACACCAGACACATTTTCCAAATGACTCCAACTCTAGCCAAATAGAGTTACACATCAAGGGCTTAACTCAAAAGTTTCCAACACAACCCTTTATGACCATCTGCTTCCTTTTAAACTTATTTCCAAAGATAATTCAGTGCGAACGCGAAAGGGCGTGATCGACTCAAAAACTTTTGGATGTAAATCCAAACTCACAACACGAACTAGACAAATTCGCCAAAACCAAAGGTCGACACCAAACAATACGAGTTTTGGGGAAACTCTGAAACACAGCATAAGGAACACCTTGACCGAAAACCCTTCAACCAAAATGGCAAACAACCAAACCAGTCCAAAAGCTTTTAAACACAAGCTCAGCATAAAAAGAACCATCTCTAGAACTCCACTATGCTTTCCATTAAAAGACTTTAATAATCACTTTTTACTCCCTGAGGAGCCCCAACACAATTCAAACAAAAGCTTCACAACAAATTCTTCCTCTAGTTACCATTCCCAACACTTTTAATAAGGGTTTATGATGCTTATCAAGAAGGCACCCAACCAAGACTACATTGACATGATCCCCACGGATCACCGAATCATAATATTTCTTATTCTAAATTTGAAACATAATACTTCAACAGCTACTTGAGCATGGTCAACCTACCAATTTTATACTATCCATACGTCAAAATCTTGACAATTGAAACTTGTTCAATCAATAAAATGAATTCAACAAATCTTTCAGCAAAATCAACATATAAATTTCATACCTCCTATATATTCACGTCTCGACAACCGAACCTTATTCAGTTAGACAACGACTTCAACATGTACATATTATCTCCATGAGGAAGAATTCGTAAGGGAGAGTCTAATTTATACTTTCATTAAGGATAACATCATTCATCATGTTAATTATCCAAAGCTCACTCCATCGCAACATGTTAAAAATTTCCTCTATTTTAACCATGGTTTTCCAACGAGTAATCTAAACAGTTACCACTACTACTTAGTCGTCAAAATCAACAAATGGGCATAACCATCAACCAACAACATTACTTTTAGCTACCCTATACATAGGCGATAACAAAATTACCACCACACAACATACTCCAACTATTTAAAATAGATTGAATACTAGCATTAACACTGCCTTTAACAACATCATTAACAATAAGTCTTATGTCTTCTCAATTGATATCAGTACTAGCATTGTAGAGACACAACTGCATACCTCCAAATATACTAGTAGTTTGCAACAACGTAAATAGAAACTCTAATCAACATCCAAATTAAAGTTGCTAGGCAACACGATTAAATTTCTCTATTAATTCATTAGATTAGAACATCTTTACACAACCAGCAAGGTTTCTTTATCAATAACAGCAGTCTACATCATCTTAAAGTTTTAACTATGCATCAGGGTTTAAAACTTTAAACATTAACAAGGATCATAAGCACTTTTAAAGCAATGCAACGGATTCTAAGCATGTACATTAACACATTTAATCATTCTCGCTAAGAGTAAACTACAACACTAGTAGTCTATTTATTCTCAAGCTAGAGATATTAATCACATTGAATTGATTCAACTCAAAATTTAACTTAGCCACACATCAATCCATAAACCACATTGTTACCTACTACATAACATGCTAAACATCAATTCTTACTAGGGACAAACGATTTCAGTCAAAAGACTACTCACTTGTTTGCAGCATTTTAGTTTTAAAACTCATCCCCAAATTCATAAGGAAACTTGACTCTCAAAATTGCAATGAGACAAACCCAAACTTGGTCATGCAAAGGAATTCTCCCAAAACGCTTTTCAATCTCAAAGACTCCGACAGGAGGGAACCAACCGATCAAATAAACCTTTGCAAATAAAACCTTAACACCATACCCCAATCTTTCACGAAACAAGAAGGGTTTTTCAAAGATGATTTCTTAAACCAGTAAAATAACGAAATCAAACACCACGTACTACTACAAAGCCACAGAACTTCAGCCCTGATAGCCAGGTCTGGCACAACTCCGCAATAACTCCTTTAACCTCAGAGAAAGACAAACACAGGGATAAATTGAATGCTTGTTCCCCATAATGCAATCAACAGGCATCAAAACTGGAAAGGCACCCAAAAGAAGCGCAACACTAGTCTCCTCTTCTTCGTCTTCAACCAAGGAAGACAAAACCACACACCGCATACGGAACGATCCGCGAAAACCCAACACTTTTCATTTGATTCAAATCGACTAAAGCCAAGAAAAACAGCGAACACCGACCGTCAGAACGGCAAATAACATACGAAGGAAACCACCATTAACTCTTCTATTTGACTCCAGTCAACTACTCGATCAACGACAGAAAGGATAAGCACTCTTCTCCTACAGGGGTCAATAGTTCTTCGGTGATGGCGCTAACCGGCCACACCGTCAAACCTCACCCTTACTATGAAATAAGAGAGGTGGCCGAAACCCTTCGGCACCAAAACCCCACTTTTACCACCACAACAGGAATAATTCAATCATTTATCTCATAGACATAGCAACGTACTATATCAAATATAGCATTTAGCAACAAGGCTTAAATACAACATTTAAGCGTAAACCACGATACCCATACCCTTCCTACTGTGCATCCATGTGTGTCAAATTTTAGATTAGTTATACCACTTTTGCAAGTTTTAATGTTGCTATCCTATGACAAAATTTTAGTAAAAACCTAAGCCATGTTTCTAAGTTATTCCACATCACATTTTAGTTGTACCCTATAGCATGACACTAAAAATACACATTCCAAGGACCTACAGCCCGCTCTGATACCAACTGTAACACCCCGGCATTTAATATGCCTGAATGCTACCAAACATAAGCTAAACAACATCTAAATACCACAAGTTACCATAAATTCCAGCAAAGGTACATATGCTAAAAACCGAAATTTCGGCAGCATCTCCTTTGTTTTAACATGAATTAAAGGAGCAACAACAGTATAGCAATGTATGGATTATGAGAGACAACTAAAAACAGCAATAATTAATGACTTAGCAACAATATAAGTCTAGTTTCAAACACATAATGTCTCCAAGGGTCAAACGAACAATAAAACTCTCATATAGCAAAGCTAAACCTTAAAGCAATAATCATCACACGCAATTTATTATCAAACTAATAGAATGACTTGTGGAATCAATATGGTGAATCTACGTGTGGGCGTGTGACTATTTCCCTTCCCCGCATGCCATTCTCATGGTACCTAAAATAACAAGAAAACACAAGCGTGAGTTCGAAACTCAGCAAGCATATTGCAATGGACAACAAGAACAATATCATGGCAATAACATCTCCCATCATATATATCATCTCATTCATGAACACTTAACAATATCATCATCATTATGTATGCAATGTAATGCAATGCTCATGTCTCCTTGGAAACTCATACCGGTATGGTTGAGTACACACCCGTCGGTGTGCACCCTCTCCCCCCTTCCATCCCGAAGATGGAGGGTGCCTACTCCTCGCTTCCGTTCACCGCGGTGAATGGAATCACGATGTAGGACTTACTCATTGGCTTTCCGGATTAGTCATAACTTTCTCCGACCTTCCCGGACTAGTTATGACTTTCTCACCGCCTCGAGCCATGTAACATGCCATGTATGCATTTATGCCAACATCATATTTAACTCACATATTAACACATGGCATCATAACATATTAAACATGCTCATCATATCATTGGCAATCATAAAAGCATGGCAAGTGATCATATATCATGTAGTCAATTCCATCTATTCTCAACAAGCAACCTACAAATCGCTATCCATCACAACACACTTGCCTCAACCACGGGCAACGGATTGGTGGGAAGTAGAGGGCACTCCCGGGGTCGCACCACCTGCACATAGGTACCACACGCTCACAATCATGTCCACAAAACAGTACGCAAACCCTCATCTACCCCGACATTGCCAACTACTCGCAAAACCTAAAAACAGAGGTTCTGTCCCATCGGGACAGCAGCCTTGCAAAAGGCATAACTTGAGTTCTGGGACTCTGAATCAATTAAACAAGTACATCCTCGCGTATCTTAGGAAATTTACCAACTTTCTCTAGGTATATGGAAAGACTGATTCGGACTCTAAAGTTGTTTAATCTACAGATTACCGTGATCTGTTCCAATTACGTCACAGATTTTATCACGCTCGGTAAAACAGCCATAACTTTCAAACGGCTGGGCGGAATTTTACTTGCTTTATACCCACTGAAAGATAATGAAATTATCTACAACTTCTTCAACATCCGTATGGACAAATTCAGAATCTAAATTGACGAAAACGCAAACCCTAGGTCGACTGCTCATGCTGTCCCCAAAACAGAACGTGGCAACATCTAGATCTAATCCAAATTACTCAATTCCAGCACCACCAATTGATTTAAAAACTTGATAAACACCCTTAGAACAGTACCTAGATCAACCCCAAGGATTTCCATGGACATATCTTTGACCGACGCACGAAAACCCAATAGATCTCCTCCCGGTTTGCGCGATCCCCTTCCTCGCTTGCAAATCCACCGGATCTCCTCGTCGCGGAGCACTCCAATGGATGGATCTTCGAGGTGGTGAGGTCAAGAACTCACCTAGGCGCAGCAAGGGAGGTGGAGAGGTGGTGGAGAGGGTGGTGGCGCAACGGGAGAGGCTTGGGGGAGGTGGAGGCGCCCAAGGAGGAGGTGGGGAGGTGTGGGAGGCGGCTAGGGCACTTGGGGGCGCAAGGGGTAGGGGGAGGACGCCCAAAAGGGCAGGGAAACCCCCCTATAACCAGCCCTAAGCCCCTTTCCTAATCCTAAATGGATTCCCACTCCATCCCACCAAAGCCCACAACCCCCTCTTTAAGGCCCAAACTCCCCCGGGAAGGCCCAAAACCCCGGAAACGGCCCGACAACGCTATTAACCTCCATACCTTATGGTTTTAACCTCTCATATCATATTTCAATATGTTTTTGACCTCATCATGCACCTTTTATAAGGTTACGACGCTCCGTGGTGTCACAACACTTCAAAAGGCCCAAAAATGCGAGTAAACCTCAAGCCGAAAGGTTTTATTCTCTAATTTCACATTTTATAATGTCACACTATACCGTAGTGTCACATTCACTTCGATCCCTCTCTCGTACACCATGAACCCAAGGAACTGTCCAGCCGATACTCCGAACGTGCACTTCAGTGGATTCATCTTCAAGCCATGCACTCGCGTTCTTTTGAATACTTCTTCCAGGTCAACTAAATGTTTTTGATCTCCTCTTGACTTTACCACCATGTTGTCTATGTATACCTCTACAACATGGCTGATCAATTCATGAAATATCATATTCATGGCCCTTTGGTAAGTAGCTCCAGCGTTCTTTAACCCGAATGTCATGACAACCCACCCGAATAACCCCAGCACTCCAGGGCATCGGAAGGCCGTTTTATGAATATCGGTTTTGGCTATGAGTATCTGGTTGTACCCCGCATTGCCATCAAGAAAGCTAATGACTTTGTGTCCTGATGCAGCGTCGATAAGCATATCGGCTACGGGCATTGGGTTCTCGTCTTTGGGGTAACCTTAATCACATCTCTGAAGTCGACGCACACCCTAATTTTTCCGTTCTTCTTTGTTACCAGAACGATGTTGGAAACCCATTCAGCATACCGACATGGTCTAATGAACTTAGCTTCTAACAATCGTTCTTTTCTTCATTGACTTTTTCGTATATCACCGGATTAAACCGCCTCGGGGCTATTTAAGCGGTCGATACCCGGGTTTCATTGGTAACCGATGCTCGACAAGTTGTTGGTCTAAATCGGGCATTTCGTTATATTCCCAAGCAAAGTAATTGTTATATTCCTTCAATAGTTTTTCAAGCTTTTCCTTGTATTCGGCACATAACCTAGCGTTGACATAGGTTGGCCTTTTCCGATCTCCGTCCCCTATGTCTATTTCTTCTAATGGATTGGCTGAAGTAAACCCTTACCCGAGCCTTTCGTCATCTTCGAAATCTCCTGATGAGGACATCACTGCCATGGATACGGCCACGCCTACACATCCATGTGAAACCAATGATGCAATACAAGAACCAATTACTCGAGCTCGTGCACGTCAATTCAATTGCCAGGTGAATGCGTTCCTCGGCTTGTACACAAATATTTTAATGGATGGAATGCTATTTAATCTTTGTGATGATTTTATTATCCTTAGGAACCATGGAGAAGGACCTCCAAACGTCAAGCATGAAGCCAATTCTTCCGGTGCACAAGATCTACTCGGATTCGGCCTCCTAGATAGCACCAACTTAAAATGATCATAACTTTTGATCCACAAGGGTGTTTGGAGTCTATGAGTACTGGTTTGAAAGGATTCGTCGTCCTTTCCAACGAATCTGGCCTCATGTCCAAATTCCTTACGAGTCATCGGGAATCTGCAAAACAAAGTGTCACTATTCCAATCCGAGATGACATGGGCCTTGGGCCTTGTAAATTGAGTTGTAATTGTCCCCCACTAGTTTTGGACGTCATTCCCATGCCCTACCTTTGATAAATAGCCAGCCGCTACCTCCTTTAGGTCTTGGGTTTTGTTTTGGAATCAGTTTAGCTTCTTTGCTACTGTCCGTGCAAGCACGTGTCGATTAGACCATCTGCGCACGTGTAAACAAGACTCCAAATTTCAAATTGGTTTACCTAAATTTAAATATTCATATTTGCAATTTTAAATTGCCTTTTATCGTGTTCTTGCTTGTTCTTCGGTTGCTTGCATGAATTGATCTTCGTGATCAGGTTGATCGTGCCCACGGCAAGATCAATAACCCTCCGGAGTTGGTTTAGCGATTGCTAAGGCACATCGTCGCCGTACAGTGTAGTCGGATCGTCAAAGTCGTCTCCACCCAAATCGATCATGTGTTTCTCATCGAAAGATCGGGACACCCAAAGTGCTATCAAGTGATATCATAGCCTCAGTTGATCGGTGAGAATATCAGTACCTTAGATTAGTTCTTGATTTCTATCCTAAATTGAAAATTACCCCACAAAAATTCAACCTTTAGTTTCAATATGTTATTTTAATGAGTTTTGTTATGTTTTGATCCATTAGAGTCCTTGTTTTAATTGCTGATCTTTCTTTTCCTTCGCATTGCTTCAATTCTTCAATTCTGTCCAGTTCGGTATTTCGTGCATAAATTTCGCATACGAACTCGGATTTTTGCGTTCTTGTACTTGGTTGAAAGATCTTCAAAATCTCTTTTGGGCAGCCATCCAAATTCGGAATAGATCTATGAAATCTACCGCAATCAAATTCGGTGCTCCAAATTAGGCAATAGAGATTGGTCCGGTATTTTGGCCATAACTTTTACATCCGAACTCCAATTCAAAATTTAACATGATTATAGGCTCTGTAATGATTGCTTAACTTGCCACCTTTCGCACTTTAGTTAACTACTTAATGTTGTTCAAAAGATTATTTAGGGTTCCGATAAAACATGCTATTTTGACTTTATTCTAATTTTATAAATCCAAACAATCTTAGCTTCTTGAATTCAAAGATAAATGTAATCTTATACACAATTTTAGCCTCTTGAATTTGTAAAATAAAGTAGTAACTTTCGTTAAACGCAGTTTTGTATTCTACATTAGTTGGGCCCAAACCCTAATTTTCGTCAAAACACACACTCTCACTTGTTGTCATGAATGATTTTATTTGTGATTATATTCGATTTCTTTTTGCCACATGTATGTTGCCTTCCTTCTTTTATTGAGTTTGGTTATTTGCTTTGCTTCTTGATGAACGACGCGTAGACCCTGACGTTTCGGATATTGTCATCGACGACCCCGGCTTCACGCAGGAAGTCACTGAGCAAGGCAAGCACCCTACTTTGACCATATTGAACCTAATATTTTAATTAGTTTACTTTGTTTGTCAAAACTATTATGCATTATATTTGCTATATTGTGGGATGTGGTAGAACTAAACCTAGCTTGTGGGATTTCCTCGATTAATTGTTGACATGAGAACATTGAAAACCCTAGGATATGGTTAGACATGAAATATTGTCCACTGGGTATATACGCTTACTATTTGCACTTTGAAGGACCATGTGAGGTCCATCCATGATTATGATGAGTATTTGACTTTATTTGAGCAAGGTGTGCTCAGGTTAGAGTTTGATTTGACTCAGAATTGCATGTTTGAATTTATGATAAATGTGGACTAACATGTAGGAAGAAAAAGGTAAGAGTGTATTTTGGAATGTGCAAAATGGTTTGGTCCTTGTGGTACAGGGTATTGAGGCAGCTATGGTCGTTGGTGAGTACTGGGACTAGGTTAAGAGAATCGAGGTCCAGAACGGTCGAGGATGCCGACGAGATGGTTGGGCTTAAACCAGGATCACTTGGACATCATGGGAATGGACTTGAGGTGGCTCAAGGTTTTCGGTTCGGGTTGGAGGCTCGAAGAGGCGGAAACGGAGCGGTTAAGTCCGGTGGATGAAGGCCCATTGCATCGGGTTGATGGGGTTTTGTTTAAACCCATGTATGGCCTATGTGGCCCATGTAAAGCCCATGTGTGGGGTGGAATGAGTGGGTTAATCCTAGCCCTTGGTGGAGTGCCCTAGGGTTTGGGACTCATCCAACGGTGGTAGGTGGCCCTAGAGTAGTATAAATAGAGGGGGAGGGGTGCCCTCCCTCACTTGAAGGTTTTGAGTTGCTCCTTTGAGCTTTGCCCACATAAAGTGAGGCTTTGTAAACCTTCCAACCAAAAAATACAAATATTTTCTTTACATTCTTGTGAATTTAAATTCCGCAATTACATTATGTCTTTACTTTACGACATTTAAATTCAGCATTTACTTTCCCGCATGTTAATTCTCGCAATTTACTTTCTCGCAATGTAACACCCCGGCATCTAGTGTGCCTGAATGTTACCAAACATAGATTAAACAGCATCTAAAAACCTCAAATAAAGATAAATTACAGCAAAGGAGCGAATGCTAGAACCGAAAATTTCGGCAGCATCTCCTTTGTTTATCCATGATTCGGAGCAACAACAAAATATCACATGATATATCATAATGGAAAAACATCCAAAGCATCAATAACACGTAATATAGCGGCAATTTAAGTCTAACATAATGAATTTAACCACTTCATGAACCAAATCGAAGTAAAGGATGTAAACAGGCGCATGAACAAATCGTAATCCTAGTTTCATCACCCTAGATTCATGAACACAAATCCGAAAGGTAAATATTGTATAATTGTGTGGAAATTATGCGATGTCGTGCCGCTAAGCCCCTTTCCCACATGTCGGTGTCAAGGTACCTAAGAAAAACAACATAAACACAAGCGTGAGTTCATCACTCAGCAAGCATATTGCAATGGATCATAAAGAATAAATCAACGCCAACAGCAATACATACCATACTTTAACATCATGATCAAACCATAACCTCATCTACAACATCATAGCCATGACAAAGCACATTGTACACAACTCATAATCATCATCATGTATGCAATGCAATGCAATGCACATGTCTCCTGGAAGAATATACCGGTATTGCTGAGTGCACACCCGTCGGCGTGCACCCTCTTCCCCCTTCCATCCCGTAGATGGAGGGTGCCTACTCCTCGCTTCCATTCACCACGGTGGATGGAATCACAAGGTAGGACTTACTCATTCGCTCTCCGGATTAGTCATAACTTTCTCACCGACCTTACCGGACTAGTTATGACTTTCTCACCGACCAGGCCAGATCACATGCCATGTATGCGATTATGCCATAAACATATACAACTTGTACCAAACTGAACTAAACATGGCATAACATCATAATAATCTTTTTTCATCATAACATGGCAAGCACTAATCATGGCAAGATATCACAATATGTAATCATGACAAGATAGCACATCATGTAAACAAAGTTGCACCTAGTCACAATTAACAACATACAACGCTACCCCTTACAATACACTTGCCTTAACCTCGGGCGACAGATTGGCGAGAGGATGAGGGCACTTCCGGGGTTACACCACCTTCACATACATACCACACACTCAAAATGTGCCCCCAAAATAGTACGCAAAAGCTCCTCTACCCCGACTTCACAAACTACTCCCAAAATCGAAAAACAGAGAATCTGTCCTCCTGGGACAACAGACTTCAATCTAGCATAACTTTAGTTCTAGGACCCCGAATCGATTAAACGAGTACATCCTTGCGTATCTTATGAAATTTCCTAACTTTTTATAAGTATTGGAAAAAGCTGATTCGGACTCTAAAGTTGTCTAATCTACAAAATACTACGTTCTGTTCCAGCTACGTCACAGATCTGAACACGCTCGGTAAATCGAGCATAACTTTCAAATGGTTGGGCGGAATTGGACGTTCTTTATGTCCACTGAAAGGTACTAAAGTTACCTACAACTTTCTAAACAGGCGGCTGAAAAAATTCCGAATCTAATGTCGCGAAAAGTCAAACCCTAGGTCGACTGCACAATCTGCCCGAAGCAGAAAACGTGGCAAACTCTAGTTTTCATCTAATCTACCCAATCACAGCACCACCACTTGATCTAAAAGCATCCAAATACCCTCTACCATAGCACCTAGACCAACCCCAAGGATTCCCCTAGCCATTGTAGGACCGAGTAGGCAACTAGAGGGGGGGGTGAATAGATGCCGAATAAAATTCAACTATTTTTTTTCTGAAAATAAAAGACCCCTAAATAGCGGAAGAATATCTAATAATGAAGAGATCAAAACCCTAGATTAATTAGCGAGACAAGTCGAACAAAAAATCAAAACTAGTTCTATCAAAAATCGAACAATCCTTTTAATCAAGAATCATAGCAAAAGAGTATGTAAAGAATTGCATAACCTTTTCTTTATTCCAAAGCCACTCCTTTCGGGAGGACACCAAAATCTCTAATCTCACAAGATTAGAAAACCACAAAAATCTCTAATCTCACAAGATTAGAAAACCTTAAACAAACTAAAGAAAACACAAAATCTCTTCTTTGTTGTAGGCACTTTTTGCTTCTTGCCCTTTTTCGTTGGATGGATTCTAAGCCCCTAGAACCCTCTATTTAAAGGACAAGACAGCCACCTATTTCTTTTTGTATTCGGATTGGGCAAGCAGTCTCCATGCCAATCTCATCTCACGCCGGCTGACTCGGACACGTCAAAATTCCTGGCTCTCTCTCGGATGTCCTTCTCGCACACGCTAGCCACACATGCAAACTCACGACGCATCGACTCGGACTCACGCACACACACATGCAGCATGCACGCACACCACGCACGCACACATGCAGCGATCTCGATCTCACGTGCACCGTTCTCTAGTCCAAACATCTCGCATGACATCCTTGACCTTCACGACCTCAGTTCCTCCCTGAACCTAGTCTCGGTCCCGTCATCGACCATGTTCGACCTTAAGCAACACCTGCACATGAACAAAAACACAAAACAATTCCGAGCACAAGTCCACGACTTGACTCACATCAATCCATGCAACTACTCACATGAGCATTGCATAAAGTCCATTTCAAAACAAGTATCATGAAATTATCACAAATTTCATAATCTTAAAATCAAATTCAAATTTCAATCTCAAAATCGCTCAAAACCCTAATTGAGCAAATCCTATTCTACGACAGACAATAAAACCAGAATGCCAAGTGAAACCCTAGAAAATAGCTACGACGGACCAACAAAGTCCCATTTGTACAAGGGAAACTCTCGCCTAAAAGAAAACATTCCGGCGAAAACATGTTTACGACGGACAACCAAAATCGGTCCGTCAGACATGCAAAAGTCTCGGTTCGAAAACGCTTTCAAATTCATGTTCACGACGGACAAAAACTTGTCCGGCGCCGAAATGTGCCACGCTCGGTTTCAAAAACAACATGATCCGAACGAGACCCTAAAGCAAACACGTTCACGCATGCATAAAGAAAACTTGTCCGTGTAGATGTGGAACTTAATGGTTTCTTGGAAATAAAGAGTTTGGCTCAATGAGTTCACTTAAAACATGTCTATGACAGACCAAAGAGTTTGGTCTGTCATACATGGGACAAACAAGTTCGCCAATTCAAATCTATTTCGGATAAACAAACTGATTTCTACTCTTTTTAAATCTTCAAACCAAATTCACATCTTTTCGAATATTCAAATACTCATCATCAAAAACACATGGATCAAAAACAATGATCCTTCAATCTCCCTTGATGAGTAATTTGACAAAACACAATATAAGATTTGTGAGAGGTATAGAAAAAGATTCCAAGACCAAGTAAAGACCAAGTAGATCTTTTTATTTTTCTTCTTCTTGTCTTGCTCTCCCCCTTTTTGACAAAATAGTCATCAAGATCTCAAAACTCCCCCTTAATGAATGCAGTATCTCAAGCTTTGAAGTATATTCAAGGTATATAATCAAAGTAAAGCATTTGGAGAGTTTTTACGAGAGTTTTCACATTTTGTGTCAATTTATCCAATGAGAAAGCAAATTGAGAGAATATGGAGGCTCTAACACATAGAATAGTTGTTGCATAAGCAAATTAGAGCAAACAAGTAAGATGTCATAAACTGATTTTGCTAATGCTAAAAGGAAATCTATCATGAGCAAAGAGAGACTTTCAAATTCACTAATGTTTGTCTCAAGGCTTTTCAAAAATTTGAATTTTCTTTTTCTCTTTTAGCAAGTTTGACAATTTTGCTTTGTGAACAACAGGGATGACAAGTAACTGCACACTAGCCCATACTTGTGTATGAGTAGGTAGTTCTTTCTTGTATCTTTCTCAGTTTAAATTGGCAAGTGGCTTCTCATTGTTCTGAACTTTTGTTTAGACAAGTAGCCTTTTCTTGCATCTTTTGAATTTAAATCCCTGGCAAGGAAGCTGCACATTGTACTAAACTTGTGTTTAGCCAAGTAGCTTTTGCTTGCATCTTTTTCAACTTGCTTTTATCATTTAAAACACTGATTTTGCTTGAGACTCATAATGATCATTTGAAGTCCAACAAAAAGCTCACACATAGTTTCTAATCAGCTCTAGCCTTTCAACAGATGACAAGAAACTTTTAAGCCTATTTCACAAATGCAATACCATAATGAACAAGAGCCAAAATATTCTCAAAAAGCATCTCAAATTGAATTATTTTAGTCTTTTAGTCTTTTAGTGAGAAATGAAGCAATGTAGCATTAATTTGACTATATACACAAGAATAGTCAACAAAGCTTTGTACTACATGATGCAATGAAAACAGGGGAGTTTTCTTTAAGTGTAACGACAAAATCAAATGAAAGAGTTAAAATCAAGACTTCAACTCAACCCATGGGGATGAATGATCCCAAGTTCGCCGCGTAAGAAAGCAAAGCGAGAAGAATCAAGCGGCTTAGTGAAAATATCAGCAATTTGAGCATCCGAATCAACAAATTTTAGTTCAATAGCTCCTTTTTCAACATGATCTCTAAGAAAATGATATCGAACATCAATGTGTTTAGTCCTTGAATGTTGAACAGGATTTTTAGCGATGTGAATTGCACTAGTATTATCACAAAGAAGTGGAACACTACTAAAGTTAATGCCGTAATCTTTAAGAGTTGAAGTGATCCAAAGAATTTGTGAACAACAACTAGCAACAACGTATTCAGCTTTAGCAGTAGATTGAGCAACTGAGGACTGTTTCTTAGAAGACCAAGAAACAAGTGAAGTGCCAAGAAAATGACATGTGCCAGAAGTACTCTTTCTATCTAATCTACACCCTGCAAAATCAGCATCAGAATATCCTAGGAGTGTAAGCGAAGAAGAACAAGAATACCAAATGCCAAATTCAGAAGTGGAGCGAAGATACCTGAAAATTCTTTTAATTGCTTGTCGATGTGATTCTCGAGGAGAGGCTTGAAATCGAGCGCACAAACAAACTGCAAAGTGTATGTCAGGCCTTGAAGCAGTCAAATGCAGTGATCCAATCATGCTTCAGATTCTTTTGGTCCATCTCGACACCATTCTCGTCAAGATCCAAAATTGTTGTTGTGCTCATTGGAGTAGATACTGACTTTCCTTCTCCCATGTCGAATTTCTTTAGTAGCTCCTTTGTATACTTGGATTGGTGCAAGAAGATCCCTTCTTTTGCTTGTTTGATTTGAAATCCAAGGAAGTATGTCAACTCTCCCATCATACTCATCTCGAATTCCCTGGACATCACCGGAAAACTGCAACACAAGAGAGTGGGAGGATCCTCCAAAGATAATATCATCCACATAAATTTGCACCACAAGAAATTGATCATTTGAATTTTGAGTAAATAGAGTTTTATCAACTTTTCCCATCTCAAAATTATGTTGAAGCAAGAAGCCTTTTAATCTATCATACCAAGCACGAGGGGCTTGTTTTAATCCATAAAGAGCTTTTGACAAACGATATACATGATTAGGAAATTTTTCATTTTCAAAGCCAGGAGGTTGTTTCACAAAAACTTCTTCTTCTATAAAACCGTTTAGAAAAGCACTTTTCACATCCATTTGAAATAACTTAAAACCTTTTGAAGCTGCAAAAGCCAAGAGGATGCGAATAGCCTCTAAACGAGCAACAGGAGCAAATGTTTCATCAAAATCAATTCCTTCAAGTTGAGAAAACCTTGAGCTACAAGTCTAGCTTTGTTTCTAACAATTATTCCATCTTCATTTAACTTGTTCTTAAAAACCCATTTTGTTCCAATAATATTTTGATTTTTAGGAGGTTCCACTAAAGTCCAAACTTTATTCCGTTCAAAGTTTTCTAACTCTTCATGCATCGCATCTACCCAAGAACTATCAGTTAAAGCATGAGTAATGTTCTTAGGTTCAAAATTTGCAACAAAAGCAGAATGCATGCATAAAAGAGTTTGAGATGAATTAGAACGTGTCACCCTTTCATGAAGACTTCCAATAATTTGTTCAGAGGATGGTTCTTTAAAACAAGTAAGGGAGGTCCAGTTATTTCACTGGTGGGAGGTGTAGAAGAATCAAGTAGTAGTCACATCAATTTGTTCAGGGACATCTTCCCGTTCTGTAGATATGAGCTCATCATCATCATTATCTTCATCATTTTCTTCGAATCTTTTATCCAAAAAGATTGGCTCTAAATCTTCTCGTGAACCTGAAATGTCGGGTCTAGCTCCAGGGCTAGCCTCATCAAAAGTAACATCGCATGTCTCCAACAATTTGTTAGTCGATAAATCAAGTACACGATATCCACGAGAGTGCAACGAATAGCCAAGAAAAATACCATCTGTACTACGAGCTTCGAATTTATCAAGATTTCCATGTTTAAGAATAAAGCATTTGCAACCAAACACTCGTAAGTGAGAAATGTGATGGTTTACGATCAAATCTCAGTTCATAAGATGTTTTACCAAGTAATGCTCTGAGATAGACCCTATTTGATATATAGCAAGCAGAAGAAATTGCCTCAGCCCAAAATTTTCTTGAAGTGTTGTATTCATCTAGCATAGTTCTAGCCATTTGAATCAAAGTTCTATTTTTCCTTTCTACAACACCATTCTGTGAGGGAGAATATGGCGAAGAAAATTGATGTTCAATCCCATTAGTTTCACAAAAAGATTTGAACAAAGCATTTTTGAATTCCGTACCATTATCAGTTCTTATGGCTTTCAATGTGTTAGGCAATTCATTTATTAATCTCTTAATGAAGACATGAAAAAGTCCAAAAATCTCATCTTTTGAAGATAGAAAATGCACCCAAGAGTATCTTGAATAATCATCAACTATCACTAGAAAGTACCACTTACCTCCAGCCGATTGTACTCGAGATGGTCCCATCACATCCATGTGAAGAAGTTGACCAGGCCTGGTCATTATAGTGGAGATAGGAGCATGAGGGGCTCCAACCATCTTACCATGTCGACAGGAAGCACAAACAATATTTTTGCAAGATTTTAATTTCGGCAAGCCACGAATTAAGTCTAGACCACTCAATCTAGATAACAGATCAAATCCCATGTGGCCTAACCGACGATGCCAAAAATTGAGATTTCTAGATTCTGAAGCAACAAAACAATGTGAACTTGAAGCATTGCTAAAATTTGCTATGAAAATTTTTCCAAGTCTAGATATCTCAAGAATCAAGTTTCCAGAAGCATCGAGTACTCTACATGCATTAGGTTTAAAGCTCACTTCAAAGTTTTCATCCAACAATTGTGATAATCTTGTAAGGTTGAATTTCAGTTTAGACACCAGAGAGACATTTTTCAAAGTAAAGTGTTCATTTACCTTCACTGTACCTTTTGCAGTGACGCGTCCAGTAGTAGCATCTCCAAAAGTGATCGTCTCGTTCCCAGATGCTTTTGTTAGGGAGGAGAACCAACTTGAGTTGCCCGTCATGTGTTGGCAAAGATCCTGAATCAATAACCCGGATGTTCTCCTTCCCTTCTCGTACCACCTACATGTTATGAGCAGAAGATGCCGAGGATTCGATCTTTGGGGTTAGAAAAGCATGCTTTAGGTATCCAAAGATCGAATCACTCGACGAGCAGGTGATCGCATAAAAATTTGTGAGAGTAATGAATTTTTGTTTGTTTTCACAGAGCCTGTCACAATATTGCTTTCATGACCATGTCTATGCACATACAAAGAAGTGGAAGGTGTTTTCTTTTTGTAACCTAAACCTGCTCTTCTATTGTCATAGATTGTAAAGGCCCTATTAGATGGTTTATGACGGTATGACTTGGGCTTTTCAAAATTTTTAATTTCTCCAGTCATTTTAGAATTTTTAATTCTCTTTCCCTTCTCGATTTTAGCTTTCTGTAGCGAAGTTTTCTAGATGACCATCTTTGTGACAAAAAGTGCATTTGTACCTGAGTTTTGAAGTACTTGCTCCTTTACTTTGAGTGGGTTGAGTTTTTCCAGAAAAATCAATAGATCCAACAGATTTGAATTTTGTTTTACTTGGTTTAGGAGGGAGGATTTCAATTTTACCAGTACCAATGTTTTCACAATTACAGGAGGGTTGTTTTTCAAGTGTTCAAAGTGATCAAAGCCTATCCCAATCGTTTTTAACACTTATTTTTGATTTATCAAGAATCGATTCAAGTTTTTCTTTCCTCCAAAGAAATTTTTCCAAAGTTGATTTTAAATATTCATTTTCTCTAAGTACAACAGGGCAATTTTGACATGGATCAACTTGACATTTTTAGCCTTTTCTTTTGAGGTGTGATGAGAGTGAGTAAAGATGATGTGTCCAAAGAAACAAGTTGCTCGTATTTTCCTTAAATTCTCTCTAGTGACAAACAATTCTTGCAACACATAAAAATGCATTATTGAACCAAAAGCTAAAGTTTGCTTGAACTTATCAACTTCACTTTTTAGCAAATTTAGCTCTTTTATTTTGCAAGAATGAGCAGCTCTAAGTGATTGCAATTCTAATGAGAACCCCTCACAATTATCACATGCATCATTGTTAGAAATAGAATTTCTAAGTTTTTCATTTTCAGTTTTCAAAGCATGGACAAATCATTCTCTAAATTTTTATTTTTGATTGAAGATTTTCTTAAAGATTTTCTCAATATGACTAAAACTTCACAAAGCTCATTATATGAAGGCATTACCTCATCACAGTCGCTGGAAGTGCTGTCGTTGTCACTAGAATCACTAGTGTTCCCTTTTGCCATGAAGCACAGTCCGGTGAAATCTTTCTCGTTCACCGTTTGCTTTGCTTCCTTCTCATCGCCGCTGAATCATCAATGTCGCTAAGTCTAAGCGACCAATTGCGATGAAGACTTTGTTGAGCATTTTCTTCGTCCGTTGCTTATTTTTGTCCTTGCTCTCTTTTGGCGGAAGGTTTTGGAGGAGTTGCTTTGATCCTTCTCGTCTCTAACTTTGTTCTTGAAGCGCTTAGCACGGACGTGTCCTGCCTTTGCTTGATTGTAGCGATGGATGGAGGCTCCTCTTCTCTCCCTTGATCTCATGTAAGCTGCATTGACACGCTTGGAAAGAAGAGCAAGTGTATCTTCCGGTATTTGATCTAGTTGTTCATCACTAAGAGCACTCAAGGCAAGAATGGAATATGATGATGAAGCACTAGTAGCATTATCACATGAAGAAGAATTTGCATTAAGAGCCAAAGAGTTATCATTGGATGTTCTGGAAACAATGTCTATCTCAAAAGTTTTGAGACTAGAATATAATTTATCCAATGTCATTTCACTCATCTTGTGAGCCTCCCTAAATGCAGTTACTTTCATTTGCCAGATTTTAAGATCAAGAGATGATAAGAAATGTCTAGCATTTTCAGAGTCAGTGTATTGTACATCAACAGCTCTAAGATTGTTTAAGATTCTATTAAAGCGAGCAAAACAATCATCTAATGATTCTCCAGAGTTCATTTCAAATCTAGTGTATTCCTTTTTAAATTGATCTTGCCTAGCCTCTTTGATAGTCGATTGCCTTCATGATAATCTTGAAGAGATTTCCAAATTTCATGAGCAGTGAGTAAATGACAGACTCTATCGAATTCTTTTCTAGCAAGTCCTTGAAGCAATATGTTTCTAGCTCTATTATTACTTTCAACATCCTTTTCAAACTCGATTTTATCAATATCATCATTAGAAGGAAGCTTGTATGAAATCTTTACCTTGCGCCAAATCGCGTTACCTTGAGCTTGAAGATATGCAATTCGGATCCGCCATGGGGAAGTCTGCCATCGAAGATTGGCAGCTTGTTCGAGTATTTCTCCGTTGCCATAACTTATCGCTTACTAATCACCTGTTAAGATGGATTAGTAGAACACTGCCTCGATACCACTTGTAGGACCGAGTAGGCAACTAGAGGGGGTGAATAGATGCCGAATAAAATTCAACTATTTTTTTCTGAAAATAAAAGACCCTAAATAGCGGAAGAATATCTAATAATGAAGAGATCAAAACCCTAGATTAATTAGCGAGACAAGTCGAACAAAAAATCAAAACTAGTTCTATCAAAAATCGAACAATCCTTTTAATCAAGAATCATAGCAAAAGAGTATGTAAAGAATTGCATAACCTTTTCTTTATTCCAAAGCCACTCCTTTCGGGAGGACACCAAAATCTCTAATCTCACAAGATTAGAAAACCACAAAAATCTCTAATCTCACAAGATTAGAAAACCTTAAACAAACTAAAGAAAACACAAAATCTCTTCTTTGTTGTAGGCACTTGTTGCTTCTTGCCCTTTTTCGTTGGATGGATTCTAAGCCCCTAGAACCCTCTATTTAAAGGACAAGACAGCCACCTATTTCTTTTTGTATTCGGATTGAGCAAGCAGTCTCCATGCCAATCTCATCTCACGCCGACTGACTCGGACACGTCAAAATTCCTGGCTCTCTCTCGGATGTCCTTCTCGCACACGCTAGCCACACATGCAAACTCACGCACGCACGACTCGGACTCACGCACACACACATGCAGCATGCACGCACACCACGCACGCACACATGCAGCGATCTCGATCTCACGTGCACCGTTCTCTAGTCCAAACATCTCGCATGACATCCTTGACCTTCACGACCTCAGTTCCTCCCTGAACCTAGTCTCGGTCCCGTCATCGACCATGTTCGACCTTAAGCAACACCTGCACATGAACAAAAACACAAAACAATTCCGAGCACAAGTCCACGACTTGACTCACATCAATCCATGCAACTACTCACATGAGCATTGCATAAAGTCCATTTCAAAACAAGTATCATGAAATTATCACAAATTTCATAATCTTAAAATCAAATTCAAATTTCAATCTCAAAATCGCTCAAAACCCTAATTGAGCAAATCCTATTTACGACAGACAATAAAACCAGTCCGGCGCAAATGCCAAGTGAAACCCTAGAAAACAGTTTACGACGGACCAACAAAGTCTGTCCGTTGTACAAGGGAAACTCTCAGTTCCAAAAGAAAACATTCCGGCGAAAACATGTTTACGACGGACAACCAAAATCGGTCCGTCAGACATGCAAAAGTCTCGGTTCAAAACGCTTTCAAATTCATGTTCACGACGGACAAAAACTTGTCCGCGCAAATGTGCCACGCTCGGTTTCAAAAACAACATGATCCTAACGAGACCCTAAAGCAAACACGTTCACGATGCAGAAAGAAAACTTGTCCGGTGTAGATGTGGAACTTACGGTTTCTTGGAAATAAAGAGTTTGGCTCAATGAGTTCACTTAAAACATGTCTATGATGCACCAAAGAGTTTGGTCTCACATACATGGGAAAAACAAGTTCGCCAATTCAAATCTTTTTCGGATAACCAAACTGATTTCTACTCTTTTTAAATCTTCAAACCAAATTCAAATCTTTTCGAATATTCAAATACTCATCATCAAAAACACATGGATCAAAAACAATGATCCTTCAGCCATACCTTCGCCCGACGAACGATGAACCGACGAATCTCCTCCCGGTTCACGCGATCTCCTTCCTCGCTCCAAATCCACCGGATCTCCTCGTAGATGGGCTTCCCGAAGGATGGATCAACGGGATGGCGAGGTGGGGATCTCCTCTAGGGCAGCAAGGGGGGGGGTGGAGAGGGGAGGGGAGAGGTGGTGGCGCCATGGGGGAAGATGGAGAGGAAGGGGAAGGGTGGAGGCGCATGGGGGGGCTAGGGGGTGGCGACTAGGGTTGGGAAAGGGAGTGGGGGCCGCACCAAGGGGTCGGGGCCAGATTTGGCTACCCAAAAGTCCCCCCCTTGGGCGCAAACCCTTTCACCGGAGGCCCAACTGAACCCCCAAGGCCCAAAGTCCCCCGGAGAGGCCCAAACACCCGAAAACGGCCCAAAAACACGCTATAAAGTCGTGCCAAAATGCTGAATTCTAAAATATCATATTCTGGGGTGTCACATTCTCTCCCCTTCACAGGATTTGACCCTGAATCCGAGACACACCACTTCGCAACCAACCAAATCGAAGGGAGCTAAGGTTCACTTCTCAGAACCCGCTCAGAAACCCCTACGATTTGCACTAGCCCGGACTCAAAAGCAAGGAGCTAAAGCTCGAAGATTGATGGCTCTAACGATAACTCACAATCAAAACTTGCCAGAATCTTACTCAACATTGAAACACAAAGCACTCACATACGGCCTCAACACGACCCAAGTGGTAGGATAAATCCTCAAACAGACCACAAAAGAAAACGATCTCACACTCCTCATTTCATACATTCCTTGGCACTAGAGTGCCCGATCCCTTTAACCAACGCTACTCTCCAGAAGAACACGGTACCAACCTCTAACCCCAACTCTAGATCCCCCTTCAGCTCTCACGTGCAAAAAATGCTTTCACACTTCAACCTCTCTACTGTAGTTCGTCATAAACAAGACGACGCGAACCAAGCGGGACACATCATTCCAAGACTACCAATTGCTTGAACAAACGGGGTTAAAACCTTGCAAAAGATTGATATTTTACAACTAAGCCAACACCCACCGTTACCACTGAAGGAAAAACCTACTTTATAACCAGGGTCCTTAAAACCCGCAAAAACACTGTCAACCGAGCAATCCCCATCGGTTGACACAAATTCGCTTCGAGAGATCGGCGATAAAAAGATCCAATACACTTCCAAAAGGAAAAGCAATTACTAGCAACCACCAAGTGGTCCACTAATAATTTAAACAACCCCACCGAGGAACACATCGATGCCACAATTCTCCATGAAGGTTTGAATTGGGTCATACAAAACCTTCCTTTACTCTTCACTTTTAAACCATTTACAATCAACTACTAGCCACACCAGATTTCTCTTACTAAGAAAGTCTCGCCCTCACATCCTTCCACTCAAAGGACCAAGACAAAGAGTACCACCATTGGGTAAGCTCAACCACCAACCATTAACCCAATTGATCCCCATGCATAACTTTGAGTCCAATGCACTACAATCACTTTGGAAAGGATTCGACAACAACCAAAGAGTATTCATTTTAATTTCCTAAGCCAAGACACAAAGGAAACACAAATCTCCTACACCACCACCAACATACCAGAAATTCTTCATTGTTTCTTTTCATACCAGAAAGAAATAGAAATCTCGATTTGTGACATGAATGCACACTTTTCAAGAGCACTCCGGATTAGTCATATATCTATATATGACTTTCTCACCGACCTGGCTCATCGACTCTCTCATCATTAAACATCTATAAACAATGTCATGCTTCCTTTTCACCATTCATTCTTCATGTAACAACAATACCAAGTAGTCATTCACAAAAAGACTTCTTCCTCGGTACACATGATTGAAACACAATTAACATAGATGGCTGCGAAATTCTTATAAACTATGACGGCATCACCATTAACAGGAAAACACCACACCGTAAAAGAACCCACGTCAATTGAAAAACTAAACTTGCAAAACCTCGCATTTTTAACCACAATCAACATTTGGAAAAGAACATCGGCTCCAATGTTGAACATCTGCACATACAACTGCCATAAATTTTCTCAAAGAGAAAGGGAAACTCATTTCCAAAAGAGAACACTTCACCAACAGCATCATCGATGAAACATCCACAAAAACCACCATTTGAAGCACTTGCAAACACCACACGGATTTTCCAAATAACTCCAACTCTAGCCAAAAAGGATTACAAATTAAACCTCGTGAGTTTTCCAACACAACCCTCTATGTCCATCTGTTTCCTTTCAATTTATTCCAAGGATAACTCAGTGTGAACGCGAAGGAGCGCGATCCACTCAAAAACTTTTGGGTGTAAATCTATACTCACAACACAAACTAAACAAATTATCCAAAACCAAAGGATTGGCACCAATTTCTACGAGTTTTAGGGAAATTCTGAAATGCAACATAAGGAACACCTTGACCAAAACCCTTCAACCAAAATGGCAAACAACCAAACCAGTCTGAAAGGTTTAGACACAAGCTCAGCATGAAACCCACCATGTCTAGTATTCCACTATACTTACAATTTAAGCGTTCAATATTCACTATTTACTCATCGAGAAGCCCGTCATAATTCAACCAAGAGCTACATAACCAATTCTTTCTCTAGTTACCTTTCCCAACACTTATAAATAAAGTTTATGACGATTATCAAAAGACATCCAACCAATACTACCTCATCATGATCCCCACAGACCAACACATCATATAACAACGTATTCTATATTTCAAACATAGTACTTCCACAGATACTTAAACGTGATCAACCTATCAATTTTATTCCATCCATACGCCAACATCTTGACAATTGAAACTTGTTCAATTAATAAATGACTTCAACAAGTAAATGTTATCTCTACAAGTTAAAATTCGTAAATAGGATTATAAGATATGCATTCGTTAAGGATAAAATCTTGCATCATGATTATTATCACAGTTTTATCACAGTTCATCCCATCACAACATGTACTCGACATAATACCACAGTTTTACACTTTTCTTCTATTGGATCAATGGTTTCCAACAATTAACAACACTACCAAGTCATCAATATCAATTGTTTGCATAATCTTAAAAACTGCAACATTACTTTTAGTTACCCTATCCAAAGGCTATAGCAAATTGTCACTACTCAACATGCTTCAACTATTTGAAACAAATTGAATGGGTTGGACCATCACAAAGCTCTTACCACAACCGCAAAACCTATGTTTTCCCAATTAACACGATACTAGCATTATAGGAACACAACCGAACTTCCAAATATACTAATAGTTTGCAACATCATAAATAACAACTCTAATCAACTTCCAAGTTAAGGTCACCAACACGATTAAATCTCTCTATTAACATGAAAAATTAGAACATCTTTAACAACCCGCAAAGTTTCTTTAACAATATCAGCAGTCTACATCATCTTAATGTTCTAACCATGCATCAGGGTTTAAAACCTTAAACATTATCGGGGGTCATAAGCACTTTTAAAGTGAAGCAACAGATTCTAAGCATGTACATTAACACCTTTAATCATTCTCGCTATAGAGTACTCTACAACACTAGTAGCCTATTTATTCTCAGGCTAAAGATAACAACCGCATTGAATTGTTTCAACTCACAAATTAACTTAACAATACGTCATTCCATAAACCACATTGGTACATACTACATAACATGCTAAACAACAATTCTCACTATTGACAAACGATTTCAGTCAAAAGACTACTTACTTTTTTTGCAGCATTTTATTTTTTAAAAACTAAACCCAAATTCACACGGAAACTTGACTCTCAAATTTGCAAAGAGACAAACCCAAACTTGGTCATGCAAAAGGAATTCTCCAAAACACTTTTCAATCTCAAGGACTCCCATAGAAGAAAATGGTTGAAAGACAATTTTCTCAAAAGGGAACCAAGCGATCAAGTAATCCTTTTCAAATAAAATCTTAACATCAAACCCCAACCTTTCACGAAACAAGAAGGGTTTTCAAAGATGATTTCTCAAACCCTGACAACCAGGTCTGGCATAACGCCGCAGTAACTCTTTTGACCTTGGAGAAGGACAAACACAGGAATAAATTGAATGTTTCTCCCCATAAAGCAATCAACAAACTGAGCATCAAAGCTGGAAAGGCGACCAAAAGAAGCGCAACACTAGACTTTTCTTCTTCGTCTTCAACCTAGGAAGACAAAACTACACACCGCATACGGAACAATCCGCGAAAATCCAATACCAAACACTTTTTTTCTTTTGGTTTCAATCAACTAAAACCAAGAAAACCAACCAAGACCGTTTGAAAGGTAAAGAGCAATTGAAAGAATCCACCTCGAACTCTTCTATTCGACTCCAGCCAACTACCCGGTCTACGACAGAAAGGATAAGCACTCTTCTCCCATAGGGGTTAATAGTTCTTCAGTGATGGCGCTAACCGGCCACACCGTCAAACCACACCCTTGCTATGAACAAAAAGTGGTGATCGAAACCCTTCGGCACCACAACCTCCCTTAATCATTATCACAGGAACAACTCAATCAACTACCTCATAAACATAGCAGCTTACATTATCAAATATAGCATTCAACAACAAGGCTTAAATACAACATTTAAGCGTAAGTAACGATACCCATTCCCCTTTCCTACTGTGCCTCAGAGTGTGTCAAGTTTTAAATTAGTTAACCAAACTATTTCAGATTTTAAGGTTATTGCACTAAGGTCAAATTTTAACAAGTAATCCTATGCCATGTTTCTACTTTTCCAAGTCAATATTTTAGTTTACTCTAGAGTAAATTACTACATTCACATTCCACGGACCTGAAGCCCGCTCTGATACCAAATGTAACACCCCGGCATCTAGTGTGCCTGATTGTTACCAAACATAGATTAAACAGCATCTAAAAACCTCAAATAAAGATAAATTACAGCAAAGGAGCGAATGCTAGAACCAAAAATTTCGGCAGCATCTCCTTTGTTTATCCATGATTCGGAGCAACAACAAAATATCACATGATATATCATAATGGAAAAACATCCAAAGCAGCAATAACACGTAATATAGCGGCAATTTAAGTCTAACATAATGAATTTAACCACTTCATGAACCAAATCGAAGTAAAGGATGTAAACAGGCGCATGAACAAATCATAATCCTAGTTTCATCACCCTAGATTCATGAACACAAATCCGAAAGGTAAATATTGTATAATTGTGTGGAAATTATGTGATGTCGTGCCGCTAAGCCCCTTTCCCACATGTCGGTGTCAAGGTACCTAAGAAAAACAACATAAACACAAGCGTGAGTTCATCACTCAGCAAGCAAATTGCAATGGATCATAAAGAATAGATCAACGCCAACAGCAATACATACCATACTTTAACATCATGATCAAACCATAACCTCATCTACAACATCATAGCCATGACAAAGCACATTGTACACAACTCATAATCATCATCATGTATGCAATGCAATGCAACGCACATGTCTCCTGGAAGCATATACCGGTATTGCTGAGTGCACACCCGTCGGCGTGCACCCTCTTCCCCCTTCCATCCCTGTCAGGACCCCGAATTTGCAAATCCGGACCCTCTGTGTATTCAGCACTAGTCCAGGAACGCGCTAGTGCACACAGTCTTAACATCGGTAAATATCACAATCATACCACTCGATACTAATAAAGTACTTTAATTAAATAGTCAAACTGGTTACTCGACCTTATGGTCAAGTTACAAATGGCCTCAGGGCGAAACTTATTAAGAGAGAAATAATAGCAGCGGAAAATAAGATAACATCGTGGCGCCATCCAGTATACCACAGGCAACTGACTGGGCCCGCTCCCTAAGTAGACGGTTCCTCTTGGAGCTCCTCCTCCAAAGCTGGTGTAGTCCCCTCTTCAACTGGTGTTGTATTGTGGCAAGGGTGAGTACTTGGTACTCAGCAAGTCATGCACAGAATGCAGCTAATATACTACATGCATGGCTTAATACAAAGGAGTGGCTCAAGGTATTTTTGCAGTAAACAGCATTTAACAAGTATCATAAGTAGATTCGAAAGCAGTAGAAACAAGTAAAGCATAGATAACTTTTCAAGGAGTTTAGTAAGCATCTTTCCCATTCTAATCCACGTTTCCATCAACATCATTATTAATCCAACCCAACCTTTCAAGTCCAAGTTATTTTCAAGAAAGTCTAACCCTTGACTGTAATTCCCGAGCGATGTCCAATACCGCGGACACGGCTATTCGAATAGATTGTACACTCTGTAGAGGTTATGCACTTTACCCACAAGATACAGTCAAACACCACAAAGGCGAGTTCCCGTAACAAAGTCTTTCGGAAACTTCTAACAATACAAGTGAGCCTCCCCGGTTATTGCACACTAACCCTTCCCTTAGCTAAGGCGAAGTTTAGGCCAATCAACCGTTAGATGGGTACCTGGCCTCAGCCCCGGTACGCTCCCCCGTACAACTTACACAAAGGGTGTAGTTGACCTCCTGAGATCCCACAGGTACGTTATTAGCAACTTAATCAACTAGGTCCGTCCCATTACAGACATGTGGTTGCACGCTTGACTCAGTTCAAAGGCTTGCAAGGTTAAGTCCTTAGGGTGACCAGGGCAAGACTACCCGAAGAACCAAATCAACATCCCCAGTGCCACAACTGACCCACCTGATCATTCTTGCCACATGCCCCGGCCGAAAACTATTTATCAAACCCCAGTTGATTACCATGCACCACGTGCCATCAACATCACATGATACCTTTCCCAAAACAGGTTCAATATATCATTAAGTCAATATTAACATTTGATTGTCCAAAATCATGTCATGAGCACGCAGCAGGTCTAAGCAGTATACTACAACGATCTAATTTCCTATGTTGGCAATTTAATAATGTCCAACTAGTAAACCACAACTAGGGTGACAAGGGTCATGGAACATACTTAAGTAATCACGGTGTCATACAGCAATTTGGTATTTATCTAATTCCCCATATTTAAATAAAGTATTTTCTAATTGAACTAGCATGCAATAGGTTAAATCAAAATAGGTTTCAAAATAGGATCAACATGGTCAAAGCACAACTTGCCTTCAAAAAGTACTTGTTCTTGGTCTTGAGTTGGATCCTGAGTCAATACTTCTCCTTCGAATCCCTCCGGCACTTCAACGTCTACTCGTAAAGCGTGCAAATAGCAATACACGAATAAACAATAGGCAAAAAGTGTCCAAACATCCAAATAAAAACCATAAATAGAGAGAACATAATTTTATGAATTTTTAGAAACTGGAATCGTCAAATTTGGAGTTTAAATGCAAAAGTTATAACATTTCGAAGTTTAAATAATCAATTAAATAATATTACAGAGGAAAACTTTAGTCCAAAAATTAAATAAAATTCATAATTAGGTAGATCTCAATTTTATACAAATTTAGAAATTTGAATCACTCAAATCGGAGTTGAAACGCAAAAGTTATAATCGTTTGAAGTTTGAAACAAAATCTGAAATCATTATTTCGAATTAATAAATCATTTTCTTTTTCGGAAATTAATTATTGCGTCAGCGAGGACACGTGGCAGCCTCTGATTGGGCGGCTGACGTCAGCCGGTCCATGGACGTGGTCCATGGTTTGGCTTGGTCCACCGTGGACTCGGTCCACGGCTCTACGTGTCGCTGACAGGTGGGTCCCCTCGGGTGACGTCATTGCTGACGTCAGCGGGGCTCGACCACGATCTCGGCAGGTGGGACCCACTGCGGTCGCCATTGCCGACGCCGCCAAGACCGCCGACAGGCCGCCGACATGTGGGCCGCCATGACGCCGCGTGACGCCATGGTGCGTGTGGTCGGGCCGCCGACATGCGCCCAGCGTGTCGGCCGGCCACGCCGCAAGCGTGCGGACGGCGCTGACCGCGGCGGTCAATCTCCCGCACACGTGGCTTGATCTCGGCTGTTGATTTGAAAATCAACGGCCCAGATTGGATCTGAACTCACGCGTTTGGGGTGAACGCGTTTGATCTGGACCGTTGGATCTAGATCCAACGGTCGAGATTGGATCTGGCATTTTGGACGGGATCTCACCGTGAGATGACGTGGCGTGATCTGGGATGTTGGATCTGGATCGGACGGCTGAGGGAGCTCGAAGTCCGGCGATGGCTAACGGCGGCGCTGGCTTGCCGGGGTTGGGGACGACGACCACGGCAACGGCGCTTCGGGCGTGCTCCGGCGATGTGAGAGGTCTCCTCTGACGCGGCTTGACCTCCCGGCGGCGGAGGACGACGGAGACGGCAGCAATCGGCGAAGAACTACGGCGGAACGCTACGACAACTACGGCGAGCGATTGCGGCTAGACGGCTGTCGGGACCCGAATCTGCAAATCCGGACCCTCTGTGTATTCTGTACTAGTCCAGGATCACGCTAGTACACACAGTGGTACAGTGGTTGAGTATCACAATCATACACAACGGAAATATAAATAAAGTACTTCAAAACATTAATATAAATTGTTGCAAGACCTTAAGGTTACCTTACAATATTCAGCCACGCAGGGCTTACAATAACAAAAGTAAATAATCAGCAGCGGAATGAAAACGTCGGTGACTCCCATCAGTACGCCACAGGCAACTGACAAGGTTCAACTCCTAGATAATCGCCTCCTCGTGGAACTTCACCTTCTTTGAAGTTGTAGTCTTCTCCTCAACTGATGATTGTGTTGGAAGCAAGGGTGAGTATACAATATACTCAGCAAGTCATGCACAGAGGTGCAGTTCTATTACTATATGCATGGCTTCTTCCAAAGGAATGACTCAAGTGGTTATTTTGCATCAAGCAACATTTTGCTTTTACCAAATAATCTTAATAGATTCAAAAGCAGTGAAACCATACTAGGTAATAGGTTATCAATCTCTTTCCAAACAGTTTGGCTCAAAGCCCTAAGTTACTTCAGTAGTTATCTCTGGCACTCGGCCACCCATTCCCACATTTCATTTTAGAAAAATCTAACCCTTGACTGTAATCCCCAAGCGTTGTCCAGTACCGTGGACTCGGCTATTCGAATAGATTTTTACACTCTGCAGAGGTTATGCACTTTACCCACAAGATACGATCAACTCACCACGTCTGCCGTGAATCGCCATACAAGAGTATGCGAATGAGTGATCATAACAAAGCCTTTCAGAAGCCTCTAACTATACAAGTGGACCTCTCCGGTTGTTGCACACTATCCCTTCCCTTAGTACAGGCGAAGTATAGGTCAGCTAACCGTTGGATAGGGTACCTAGCCGTAGCACCGGTACGCTCCCCCGTTCAACTACACAAAGGTATAGTTGACACCCTGAGGTACCAAAAGCAAGTTATTAGCAACCTACTCAACTAGGTCCGCCCCATTACAGACATGTGGTTACATGATTGACCCAGTTCAAAGGCTTGCAAGGTTAAGTCCTTAGGGTGACCAGGGCAAGACTACCCGAAGAACCAAAACGACTTTCCCGGTGCCAATCATGGCCCACCCTATCATTCTTACCACTTGCCCTGGTCTAAATCTATTTATCACCCCAGCTTGATTATTGTGCAACGCATGCCAACAATAACATCAATTACCATGTAGAACCACAAGGGTACCTACACTTCACATCATCACGTGGCAAGATCACACTGATTCCAAAATTCATTCCATATATCCTTAGTCAATATTATTTTGCCATTTGAAACATATTTCACGTAAGCATAGCTAAGTAACTATTCACGGTCTAGCCTCCCGTGTTGGCACAATCATAACATCCAACTATTTTAATCCCAACTTAAGGTGACAATGGAATATATGGCATACAAATGTTATTAACAAGGATGGAATTAACAATTAGGTTGATTAACTAGTTATCCCAAATTAAACTATTTATTTTAATCAACATAACATGCATAACTTAAACAAAATATATTTTCAAAAGCTAGGAGAAATATGGTCAAAGCACAACTTGCCTGCAAAAAGCTGATGATCTTGATCTAGGGCTTGAGCTTGGTCTTCAGCTTCCGCACTCTCACACAGTTCAACGTCTACGCGTAACAGATAAAGAACCAGATAAACACGCAAAACAACGTACAAACAAACATTCAGGAAAATACTACATATCAAACTAGTTTGGAATTTCACGAAAACTCCCAGATAATTAGTTTAGCATTTTCTAAGATTTATAAAATTTATTTGGACATTTTTGGACCTATAGTTTAGGAGCTATGAAACTCATAAATTTGAACATTCCGCGAATAGTTTAACAGTATAAATTTAATTGTAAAATTTCATAAAAATTACTGTAGAAATGTATTAATTTATACTAATTAACAAAATTTATTGCAAGTGATTCGGACTTAAAATGAATCTGTAGCGAAAAAGACAAAATTCGCAAATTCTGGAAATTGTTACACACAATGCAACTTCTAGTCTTGCATGGCACTGTTTACGTTGTGTTTCCACGGCTGAGCACTTCTTCTCGCTTGCGCACTGGGCTACTTTGATACATATTCGAACAAGTATATATATACATGCAAATGGAAGGTTACACTAGCGAATCGATCAAATATATATGCATACAGAACAGCCGACTATAGCCACAGAGGTATATATACATGCGACGACCAATATGAAAACATGCATGCGCCTAGCGAGTATTGTATATACATGGATATACGCGTCTATTCAACTATATACCTAAGAATATATATACCTACGCGAATATATAAACGAGATAAAAATAGGAACAGTGCGCGTGTAAGAGAGATGAGGGACTACCGGTCGGCGGCGGCAGCAACGACGGCGAAGGCGACGGCGATGGCGGCGACGACTCCAACGGCGACGATGACGACTCCAACGGCAACGACGACGTAGACGACGGAGATGGCGGCGACGTAGACCAACGGCGACGGCGAAGGCGACTACGGCAATGAGACAGCAGTGGTGGTGATGACGGCGTCACGGCGGTGGCACTTCAACCACGACGGCTTGAAGTGAGGACAGCCAGCACGGCTGAAGGGAAACGAGCAGGACGCACCACGCTGGCTCAGTGGTAGTAGCATTTTGTGTGGCATTAGGTATTAGGATCTAATCCTATTGAAGTTGCTACTGTACCCTTCTACAGCTCCACGAAGCCATGTGCGTGTGAAGTGCTGGACATATGTGCATGCTAGTAATGGAAGGATATGGTGCAAGCGTTACCAGGAAAATGGCAGCTGGGAATTGAAGGCTTCAACGCATGGAGTAATGAAGTTAATTACTTGGAATGGCTGGGAATGGAAGACTAGAATGTTTGTGCGTGGGAATCAGTAGAGGCCAGTAGGGAATCAAAATTATTTGAAGCAACCACTAGTGCATGCAGTTACGAGTGTTTACTAGTGTGCCTGCAGTTACTAGCAAACACTAGTGCATGCAGTTACTTGGCGTGAGAACACTAGTCCAACAAATGTACTAGTGCATGCGCATGGAGAACTAAGAAACGGCTGGAGGAATCCAAAAAAAAATGGAAACATTAACTAGTAAGGGATGGAGGGACATGACTAGTAATGCTGGGAGCTAACACTCGTGCATGGGAACGCAAAGGTCCAAGTGTTCATGTATACAAGTATATATATACGCGTATACGTTCTCAAAACGTGTTGAGAAAAAAAACAGAGAGGTTCTAACAATCTAAAAAATTCATCTAAAATACTAGGAACTATTTGGAACCTAACGAAGTTGGTTTCGTGATTTTTCGACCGGTAGATTTTTCGTAAAAATTCTTTCAGTGAATCAGACACCTGTACAGATTTTTGTAAAATCAATGACTTACGTTAAAAAACATGTTTTTCGAAAATATTTGAAGCGAACACTCTCGTCTACTAATTATCTTAATTATCAACAAAATTTTGGATTTTATGCTTATGCGAAAATGCGTGACATTTATTTAATGTGATTAGTTCAATAGACTTCCATCCGAATTAACAGCGAGGACTTTAAATAATTTCTGAAAAATTCAAATAAACCAAGAAACACACTAATTAAATTAAAAGCAAATTTTGGGATGTTACAAACCTCCCCCCTTAACAGAATCTCGTCCCCGAGATTCGAGGCTAACTAGAGAATAGGTTTGGAAACTCCTTCTTCAAATCTTCTTTGCGTTCCTAAGTCACTCCTCCATGGGACTCTGCGGAAGCGGATTGTTTTATTCCTAGTTTCTCGTTTAGCTGGGTCCAAAATCTTAACTGGATACTCTTTGTAGGTCAGATCTTCTTGCAGTTCAATCTCCTCCAACAAATGGACTTCACCTCTATGGCTCAAGATCTTGAATGGTCCAATATATCGTGGTGCGGGCTTTCCTTTAGTGTGGAAACTTTTAACTCCTGTTCATATCTCGTCCTGATTCTCCCTGATTAGTATATTCACGTTGTGACTCTGCCGGCTCAAGACATCGGCTACCACGTTAACCTTGCCGGGATGGTAATAGATTCCTATGTTGTAATCCTTGATTAATTCCAAAACATCTCCTCGATCTGTTCCTTCATCTCTATCCACTTATTGACAGCCCTCTGATAGGGTTTTTTAGCTATTGGGAAAATACTGGCACCCATTTGATCACAAGTCGCTATCTCTGCCTGGTGGTATACCAAGTAAGTCTTAGGGATGCACTTCTGAGTATTTGCCGATCACTGGTCCTTCCTCTCGACTAGCAGCTTCACACTATTGACCATCAACTGGCCATCCCGACTATAGTTACCTGAGAGTACTGACATACTTCGGTGACCACAAACCAAAACCACCTTATGCTTGGATAACTAATCCACTCTAAGATTAGCATCTAAGGTATTGGTTTCCAATACAATGAGTAACCAAACATATCAACTGTACATGCTCTACGAGTTGTCTATACTGACATTGGCAACCTTCCACACACTGAAGATTTATCTCAAAACAACAACCTTCAGGCTCACCTTCATGTTACCTGTACCACAACAAACGGTGGCTCATACCATGACACCACACTGTGCTCATAGCCTCAAGTTCTAGCTCTATGGCTATCATTCCACACAACTCATTATTAGCTGCTCTATGAAGACATCTGATATTTATTAATACTCTTGCTTCAAAACTTTTCATATCAGCATGCTCACAAACCAGCTATATATTATAATTTTTTTTATGAGAGAATTCTTACAAAGGTTTCTCAACTAATCACTCTCTCATAAGCATGAAACATTACATTGTTTAAAGAAATCTTATGCCCTGGACTTCCTCAGTAGGGTCTTCATTCGCACACCTCTTCTGCATCTGAACCTTTCGCACGGGTTGCGTATCTCCAGCGCGACTTGTTCTGAAATTTTCTCCTGGTATTGATGTCTTGGTAGGTGTAGAACTGGAATTGAAACAGGCAGGTGTATCACAACTTCTCTTAGGACAACTTCTAGCATAGTGTCCTGGCTTATTGCAGCAATAGCAACACTTGGATGACGTCTGCTGGCTTTCTCCTGACATATCTCTATTCTTGATAGAGATAGAACTGAGATTGATGCGATCTGTAGTGACCACTTTCTTCTTGTTGTAGTTGTTAGCAAAATGTCCTGGCTGGCGACAAGCATAGCAAATTCTAGACAATAAACTTCTTCCTCGAGAACTTTTCTCCGTGGGGGTGTTGTGGAAACTCCGACCTTCCAGACGAGGCACAGGTGAAACTGTCTCGAACAAAGTCTGAGCGGCATGATCATTGAGTTGGTGAGGGGCACTCCTCACTTGCTGTTGCGGTGATCCTTCTTGACAAGTTTTCTGACGCTTATAGTTGTCCTCAAATTCCTTGTGTTCACCTTCGAGAACAAGGGTTTTGTTAACCAATCCTTCTTGCTTCAACCGACTCCTTGAGCGAGTTGCTTCCATGGTATTACCACTCACTCTTGGTGCTATAAACTTAACTGATCCAATTTCCGGAATGATCATGACTTCAGAAGTTGCTTGATCTTTCTGGGGACATTCCTTCACAAAATGACCTAACTCACCACAGTTGTGGCATGAATGTTTGGGTTGTCTTGCTGGATTGAGGGGACATTCTCTAGCCCAATGATCTTTTCCACCACATAGAAAACAATTCCATGGTGACCAAGTATCACTGGCTTCTTGAGGTAGACTGATAAGGTTGACATGCTTCTTCTTCTTTTCTTCATGTGGCACCGTAAGTGCGGATGACAGTCCTTCTCTCCTTGCTAACTCTTGAGCAATGACGGCTCAAAAATCCTCTTGCTGATGCCGAGTCACAGAAATCACTAATGGATCCAGGGGGCATTGAGCTGGACAATGATCTTGGCCTTCACAAAGATAGCATGTGATGTTGTTCATAGGACATTCTCCAGGTAGATGGCTTCCTTCACAGCTAAAACAATTAATTGCATGTTCATCTGCAATGTGTCCTATTTCTCCACAACGGATACATGCACGGTCTTTTGATTTGTTTGGTTGGCAACACTTCAAAGAACAACGCCCAGGTATAGTATCTGGTGCGGAGGTACCATTCTTCCTTGGTCTTACTATGGTTCCACTGTCTTCTGACGATAGGAAGTGCTGACGAAAGACGGTGGCAAACTCCATCCAAGTGATGGTATGTCCATCCTCAACGGTGGCGTAGAAATATTTCCACCAAGCTAATGCATTTCCTTCTAACTGACAAGTAGCATAGGGAACTTTCTCTTCATCCTCACATTGCACCAAGGCTAGCTTCTCTTCTATGATGCGAAGCCAAATTTCTGCATCTCTGGGAGTGGCTGATCCATCAAACGTGGGTGGTTTAGTCTTCATAAACAAGGAGAACTTTGGTTGCGGACAAGCTGTTGTGTCTGTAGTTGTAGGGGTATTGATTTTAGCACCATTAGCGTTCACCTGTTGCATCACCATCTGCAATAGCTGGGTTTGAGCGGTGATCAACTGATTCAAGTTCTGATTAGTTACTGTCGGTACGGTAGATAGCTGCTTGTTTGTCTCTGCTTTTTCAATGGTAGCAAGAATCGTATTGACTTGAATCGCCTTAAACACCGTGTGGTCGATCCCTTCCATCTGTTGACACCAAGGTTTAGTTAAGAGGGAAAAGCAAAGGTAAGGTTCAAGGATCCTAGTGCAGGGAAGCAGGATTAACCCAAAACTTATACAAACATTATTAATAACTTGGTATGGTTGCTTACACAAGCCTAAAAGCTATGCAACACATATTGCACACTCAACAATCAAAGAAGAACCAAATTTCCTAAGCACACAATGATCTAGCGTCTAAAAGGGTAACTCCCTATCTTAAGAGACGCGACTCTCACACATGAGTCTCACTGACTACCAAAGCACTAGTTCCTCAAGCTTCGGGAAGACTTCATCAATCTACTTCTCTTCGAGCTCGATGATTCCTCACTCCATGATCTTTAGGGTTGACAACAACATCCAGTACTTTCACCTTAAGTGTGAAACAACGTAGACTATTAAGAACGACTCAGATAAGATTTTCATTTAAACCGAAGGAAAGGATAGAAGTTTCAGCAAAGAGGAGAGAATAGAAGAATAAGATAAGTCACGAGCATATTATTCGTTCAAGTTAATTTTTCTCTTTAGAAAAAAAATAATAATTTTGAAGCTCCTAAAGACGGCCAATCTATCTAGGGTCAAAACCTACAGTCAGTATGGCTCTGATACCACCTCTGTCGGGACCCGAATCTGCAAATCCGGACCCTCTGTGTATTCTGTACTAGTCCAGGATCACGCTAGTACACACAGTGGTACAGTGGTTGAGTATCACAATCATACACAACGGAAATATAAATAAAGTACTTCAAAACATTAATATAAATTGTTGCAAGACCTTAAGGTTACCTTACAATATTCAGCCACGCAGGGCTTACAATAACAAAAGTAAATAATCGAATGAATGAAAACGTCGGTGACTCCCATCAGTACGCCACAGGCAACTGACAAGGTTCAACTCCTAGATAATCGCCTCCTCGTGGAACTTCACCTTCTTTGAAGTTGTAATCTTCTCCTCAACTGATGATTGTGTTGGAAGCAAGGGTGAGTATACAATATACTCAGCAAGTCATGCACAGAGGTGCAGTTCTATTACTATATGCATGGCTTCTTCCAAAGGAATGACTCAAGTGGTTATTTTGCATCAAGCAACATTTTGCTTTTACCAAATAATCTTAATAGATTCAAAAGCAGTGAAACCATACTAGGTAATAGGTTATCAATCTCTTTCCAAACAGTTTGGCTCAAAGCCCTAAGTTACTTCAGCAGTTATCTCTGGCACTCGGGCACCCATTCCCACATTTCATTTTAGAAAAATCTAACCCTTGACTGTAATCCCCAAGCGTTGTCCAGTACCGTGGACTCGGCTATTCGAATAGATTTTTACACTCTGCAGAGGTTATGCACTTTACCCACAAGATACGATCAACTCACCACGTCTGCCGTGAATCGCCATACAAGAGTATGCGAATGAGTGATCATAACAAAGCCTTTCAGAAGCCTCTAACTATACAAGTGGACCTCTCCGGTTGTTGCACACTATCCCTTCCCTTAGTACAGGCGAAGTATAGGTCAGCCAACCGTTGGATAGAGTACCTAGTCAGAGCACCCAGACGCTTCCACCGCTCAACTACACAAAGGTATAGTTGACACCCTCGAGGTACCAAAAGCAAGTTATTAGCAACCTACTCAACTAGGTCCGCCCCATTACGCACATGTGGTTACATGATTGACCCAGTTCAAAGGCTTGCAAGGTAAAGTCCTTAGGGTGACCAGGGCAAGACTACCCGAAGAACCAAAACGACTTTCCCGGTGCCAATCATGGCCCACCCTATCATTCTTACCACTTGCCCTGGTCTAAATCTATTTATCACCCCAGCTTGATTATTGTGCAACGCATGCCAACAATAACATCAATTACCATGTAGAACCACAAGGGTACCTACACTTCACATCATCACGTGGCAAGATCACACTGATTCCAAAATTCATTCCATATATCCTTAGTCAATATTATTTTGCCATTTGAAACATATTTCACGTAAGCATAGCTAAGTAACTATTCACGGTCTAGCCTCCCGTGTTGGCACAATCATAACATCCAACTATTTTAATCCCAACTTAAGGTGACAATGGAATATATGGCATACAAATATTATTAACAAGGATGGAATTAACAATTAGGTTGATTAACTAGTTATCCCAAATTAAACTATTTATTTTAATCAACATAACATGCATAACTTAAACAAAATATATTTTCAAAAGCTAGGAGAAATATGGTCAAAGCACAACTTGCCTGCAAAAAGCTGATGATCTTGATCTAGGGCTTGAGCTTGGTCTTCAGCTTCCGCACTCTCACACAGTTCAACGTCTACGCGTAACAGATAAAGAACCAGATAAACACGCAAAACAACGTACAAACAAACATTCAGGAAAATACTACATATCAAACTAGTTTGGAATTTCACGAAAACTCCCAGATAATTAGTTTAGCATTTTCTAAGATTTATAAAATTTATTTGGACATTTTTGGACCTATAGTTTAGGAGCTATGAAACTCATAAATTTGAACTTTCCGCGAATAGTTTACCAGTATAAATTTAATTGTAAAATTTCATAAAAATTACTGTAGAAATGTATTAATTTATACTAATTAACAAAATTTATTGCAAGTGATTCGGACTTAAAATGAATCTGTAGCGAAAAAGACAAAATTCGCAAATTCTGGAAATTGTTACACACAATGCAACTTCTAGTCTTGCATGGCACTGTTTACGTTGTGTTTCCACGGCTGAGCACTTCTTCTCGCTTGCGCACTGGGCTACTTTGATACATATTCGAACAAGTATATATATACATGCAAATGGAAGGTTACACTAGCGAATCGATCAAATATATATGCATACAGAACAGCCGACTATAGCCACAGAGGTATATATACATGCGACGACCAATATGAAAACATGCATGCGCCTAGCGAGTATTGTATATACATGGATATACGCGTCTATTCAACTATATACCTAAGAATATATATACCTACGCGAATATATAAACGAGATAAAAATAGGAACAGAGCGCGTGTAAGAGAGATGAGGGACTACCGGTCGGCGGCGGCAGCAACAACGGCGAAGGTGACGGCGATGGCGGCGACGACTCCAACGGCGACGACGACGACTCCAACGGCAACGACGACGTAGACGACGGAGATGGCGGCGACGTAGACCAACGGCGACGGCGAAGGCGACTACGGCAATGAGACAGCAGTGGTGGTGATGACGGCGTCACGGCGGTGGCACTTCAACCACGACGGCTTGAAGTGAGGACAGCCAGCACGGCTGAAGGGAAACGAGCAGGACGCACCATGCTGGCTCAGTGGTAGTAGCGTTTTGTGTGGCAATAGGTATTAGGATCTAATCCTATTGAAGTTGCTACTGTACCCTTCTACAGCTCCACGAAGCCATGTGCGTGTGAAGTGCTGGACATATGTGCATGCTAGTAATGGAAGGATATGGTGCAAGCGTTACCAGGAAAATGGCAGCTGGGAATTGAAGGCTTCAACGCATGGAGTAATGAAGTTAATTACTTGGAATGGCTGGGAATGGAAGACTAGAATGTTTGTGCGTGGGAATCAGTAGAGGCCAGTAGGGAATCAAAATTATTTGAAGCAACCACTAGTGCATGCAGTTACGAGTGTTTACTAGTGTGCCTGCAGTTACTAGCAAACACTAGTGCATGCAGTTACTTGGCGTGAGAACACTAGTCCAACAAATGTACTAGTGCATGCGCATGGAGAACTAAGAAACGGCAGGAGGAATCCAAAAAAAAATGGAAACATTAACTAGTAAGGGATGGAGGGACATGACTAGTAATGCTGGGAGCTAACACTCGTGCATGGGAACGCAAAGGTCCAAGTGTTCATGTATACAAGTATATATATACGCGTATACGTTCTCAAAACGTGTTGAGAAAAAAAAACAGAGAGGTTCTAACAATCTGAAAAATTCATCTAAAATACTAGGAACTATTTGGAACCTAACGAAGTTGGTTTCGTGATTTTTCGACCGGTAGATTTTTCGTAAAAATTCTTTCAGTGAATCAGACACCTGTACAGATTTTTGTAAAATCAACGACTTACGTTAAAAAACATGTTTTTCGAAAATATTTGAAGCGAACACTCTCGTCTACTAATTATCTTAATTATCAACAAAATTTTGGATTTTATGCTTATGCGAAAATGCGTGACATTTATTTAATGTGATTAGTTCAATAGACTTCCATCCGAATTAACAGCGAGGACTTTAAATAATTTCTGAAAAATTCAAATAAACCAAGAAACACACTAATTAAATTAAAAGCAAATTTTGGGATGTTACAACGGCGGCGGAGTCCGACGGCGACTCGGATTGGGTGACGTGGCGCACGCACAGCCGTTGGATCCTCGATCCAACGGTGCGTGGGTTTGGGTTCGGGTCGGACTCGGGCTCGGTCGGATGAACAGTGCAAACCCGGTTTGGATTTTCCAGTGATTTAATATTTAAAATAATTCCCAGTAATTCATTTAATTCATTAAAAATAGCAAAAGACTCAGAAAAATTCCAGAAAAATTATGGAAAATACTTTGGGGCATTTTGGACTCAAATAAAATATTTCCAACAAAATTTTATTTGCAAAGTTAAATTCTTTAATTATTTCAATATGGAATAAATTCAAATAAATTCCAAATAAATCCAAATAAATTCCAGAAAATTCCAAAAATTCACCAAAGTGCCAAATCACACATAGATTTAAGAAAAGCAAAATTTTGGGGTGTTACAATCCCGTAGATGCATCTACATCAGGATGGGCCTATAGTAACACGCATATATGCTGGAGGAGAAGCCAGGGGCGGCGGCATCGCCGAGGGAGGGAGAGCCGGAGCAGTGGGAGCCAGGAGAGGCGAGTTCGGCCGGGGGAGGTGCACCGGAGGGAGAGCCATGGCGGCGGCGCACCGGAGGAAGCAGGGTTTCGGGTTTTTTGCTGGGGGCTGGGGCTGGGGAGTTTTGCGCAAATGGGGTAAGAGGAAACATGTGTTTGGTAACGCAAATTATGTGTTACTGTAATATCTTTTTGTAACACATTGTTCAAAGTGTTACAGAAATATGTTACAAAAGATATGTTTTGTAGTAGTGATGGAGGGTGCCTACTCCTCGCTTCCATTCACCACGGTGGATGGAATCACAAGGTAGGACTTACTCATTGGCTCTTCGTATTAGTCATAACTTTCTCACCGACCTTGCCGGACTAGTTATGACTTTCTCACCGACCGGGCCAGATCACATGCCATGTATGCGATTATGCCATAAACATAAACAACTTGTACCAAACTGAACTAAACATGGCATAACATCATAATAATCTTTTTTCATCATAACATGGCAAGCAATAATCATGGCAAGATATCACAACATGTAATCATGACAAGATAGCACATCATGTAAACAAAGTTGTACCTAGTCACAATGAACAACATACAATGCTACCCATTACAATACACTTGCCTTAACCTCGGGCGACGAATTGGCGAGAGGATGAGGGCACTCCCGGGGTTACACCACTTGCACATACATACCACACACTCAAAATTTGCCCCCAAAATAGTACGCAAAAGTTCGTCTACCTCGACTTCACAAACTACTCCCAAAATCGAAAAACAGAGAATCTGTCCTCCCGGGACAGCAGACTTCAATCTAGCATAACTTTAGTTCTAGGACTCCGAATCGATTAAACGAGTACATCCTCGCATAGCTTAGGAAATTTCCTAACTTTTTTTAAGTATTGGGAAAAGCTGATTCGGCCTCTAAAGTTGTCTAATCTACAAAACACTAAGTTCTGTCCCAGCTACGTCACAGATTTGAACATGCTTGGTAAATCGAGCATAACTTTCAAAAGGCTGGGCGGAATTGGACGTTCTTTATGTCCACTGAAAGGTATTGAAGTTACCTACAACTTTCTCAACAGGAGGCCGACCAAATTCCGATTCTAAGGTCACGAAAACTCAAACCCTAGGTGGACTGCACAATCTGCCCGAAGTAGACAACGTGGCAAACTCTAGTTTTCATCTAATCTACCCAATCACAGCACCACCACTTGATCTAAAAGCATCCAAATACCCTCTAGCACAGCACCTAGACCAACCCCAAGGATTCCCCTAGCCATACCTTCGCCCGACGAACGATGAAACGACGAATCTCCTCCTGGTTCACGCGATCTCCTTCCTCGCTCCAAATCCACCAGATCTCCTCGTCGCGGGGCTTCCCGAAGGATGGATCAACGGGATGGCGAGGTGGGGATCTCCTCTAGGGCAGCAAGGGGGGGTGGAGAGGGGAGGGGAGAGTTGGTGGCGCCATGGGGGAAGATGGAGAAGAAGGGGAAGGGTGGAGGCGCATGGGGGGGCTAGGGGGTGGCAGCTAGTGTTGGGAAAGGGAGTGGGGGCGCACCAAGGGGTGGGGGCCAGATTTGGCTGCCCAAAAGTCCCCCCCTTGGGACCAAACCCTTCCACCAGAGGCCAACTCAACCCCCAAGGCCCAAAGTCCCCTGGAGAGGCCCAAACACCCGAAAACGGCCCAAAAACACGCTATAAAATCGTACCAAAATGCTGAATTCTAAAATGTCATATTCTGGGGTGTCACACGCAATTTGGATTTGCCTCATCTCCTTCTAAATGCCGTTGATCAAGGATGTATTGAGGGTGCTCATTTGGTTTTACTTCTTTCTTGCACCCCAGGATATACTAGATATCAAGTTTTTTAGCAAGATTGCAAATCTGTCCTGAACTTGTTCTTCGCACAGCAGTCAGTCTTCGATTTTTAGAAAAATATAGAAAAATCCTTTTTGAGTTATTCCTATTGGAGAAGGTGCTTTACTCACATATCCATCTGTGGAAACATTTTGGAGTCCACTGGTTGCACCATTTAGGAGCTATGAAGTGAAAACTGAGCCCCAAATTTCCTGATCGAAGTTCCTGACTGTCTATAGTCCTTGATTTTTCCTGATGTTTCTACAAGGCTTTTGAAGGTGATTTTTGGTGGAGTGTTTCACAACTCATCTTCTCACAGGTTGAAAAATTCCCAAAAATTTTGGAGTAACATAAGTCCACCAACTACCTGCTCCAAGTGAGGATAATTCCTGAAAAATCTGCTTTTGCTTTTCTAAAAGAGGCTTTTGTGATTTGGCTTGATCTCTTTTAGAAAAGAGGTATTTGAATTGATTCCTCTTTACTTTGGACACTTGACAACCAGTATTGTGATTTAAAAATCCCTCACATGATTCATGGTTCTCATCCATGTAAGCTAGGGATACACATAGTTGTCTAGTCGTTCCCGTTTTTGCGGGTTTTGCGATTTTGAGGAGCACCGGTTTTCTTGCGGGATTATTTGGAGTACGTTGAGTAGGGGACAATTTTATTTAGGATCATTCACCCCCCTCTGATCACCATCTCGGTATTTCAATTGATATCAGAGCTGGTTTTGCTCTCTTTAGATCTTGACCGGTCTCGAGAGCCATGGCGACAGACAAGTACTCAACGAAGCCTCCAATTTTTGCTAGAGTAGATTATCCATTTTGGAAAATGCGGATGGAGTCATACATCACTGCTCAGGGCTTCCAGATATGGCAGAAGGTGAAACTCCCATATGTGGTTCCTGCCGATGAGGACGTCAACGCCGCGAACATGGCTGACGTTGAGGCAAATGTTAAGACAAGAAACATCCTCATACAGGGACTTAGCTGCAGTGAGTATGATTGGGTCTCTCACCTACGATCTGCACATCAGATCTGGGTGACCCTCGATGCATACCACGAGGGTACCACCCAGATCTAGACAGTGAGACAGGACCAGTATAAGCGTGACTACAACAAGTTTGAACAGCACACTGGTGAGAGTCTCGACGAGTGCTTTGCTCGCTTCTCCAAGTGTAACACCCCGGCATCTAGTGTGCCTGAATGTTACCAAACATAGATTAAACAACATCTAAAAAACCTCAAATAAAGATAAATTACACCAAAGGAGCAGATGCTAGAACCGAAAATTTCTGCAGCATCTCCTTTGTTTATCCATGATTCGGAGCAACAACAAAATATCACATGATATATCATAACGGAAAAACATCCAAAGCAGCAATAACAGGTAATATAGCGGCAATTTAAGTCTAACATAATGAATTTAACCACTCCATGAACCAAATCGAAGTAAAGGATGTAAACAAGCACATGAACAAATCTTAATCCTAGTTTCATCACACTAGATTCATGATCACAAATCCGAAAGGTAAATATTGTTTAATTGTGTGGAAATTATGTGATGATGTGCCGCTAAGCCCCTTTCCCGCATGTCGGTGTCAAGGTACCTAAGAAAAACAATATAAACACAAGCGTGAGTTCATCACTCAGCAAGTACATTTTAATGGACTGAAAAGAACAATTCAATGCCAACATCATCACATACCATGCTTAACATCATGATCAAGTCATAAATCCATATACAATATCATATCCATGTCTCAATCTCATTGTACTCATTTCATTAACAACATCATGTATGCAATGCAATGCACATGTCTCCTGGAAGCACATACCGGTATTGCTAAGTGCACACCCGTCGGCGTGCACCCTCTTCCCCCTTCCATCCCGTAGATGGAGGGTGCCTACTCCTCGCTTCCGTTCACCACGGTGGATGGAATCACGAGGTAGGACTTACTCATTGGCTCTCCGGATTAGTCATAACTTTCTCACCGACCTTACCGGACTAGTTATGACTTTCTCACCGACCGGGCCAGATCACATGCCATGTATGCGATTATGCCATAAACATAAACAACTTGCATCAAACTGAACTAAACATGGCATATCATCATAATAATCCATTTTCACCATAACATGGGCAAGCACTAATCATGGCAAGATATGACAACATGTAATCATGACAATATAGCATATCATGTAAACAATTTGCACCTAGTCACAATTAGCAACATACAACACGCTACCCATTACAATACACTTGCCTTAACCTCGGGCGACGGATTGGCGAGAGGTTGAGGGCACTCCCGGGGTCACACCACCTGCACGTAAGTACCTCATACTCAAAACGTGCCCACAAAACAATGCATACTCACTCATCTACCCCGATTACGAAAACTACTCCCGAAAACGAAAAACAGAGAATCTGTCCCCCTGGGACAGCAGACTTCAATCTAGCATAACTTGAGTTCTAGTTCTCCAAATCGAGTAAACGAGTACATTATCGCGAATCTTAGGAAATTTCCTAACTTTTTTTAAGTATTGGGAAAAACTGATTCGGCCTCTAAAATTGTTTAATCTACAAAACATTACGTTCTGTCCCAATTACGTCACAGATTTGAACCCGTTTGGTAAAATGACCGTAACTTTCAAACAGTTGGGCGGAATTGGACGTTCTTTGTGTACAATTAAAGGTATTGAAGTTACCTACAACTTTCTCAATAGGCGGCCGACCAAATTCTGACTCTAAAATCGCGAAAACTCAAACCCTAGGTCGAGTGCACAATCTGCCCGAAACAGAGAACATGGCAAACTCTAGTTTTCATCCAATCTACCCAATCGCAGCACCACCACTCGATCTAAAAGCATCGAAACACCCTCCTACCACAGCACCTATACCAACCCCAGGGATTGCCCAAAACCATACCTTCAGCGACGAACAACGAACGATGAATCTCCTCTCCTCCCGGTTTCCCCGATCGACTTCCTCGCGCCGGAACTGCCGGATCTCCTCGTTGTGGGGCTTCCCGATGGATGGAACAGCGGGGTGGCAAGGTGGGGAGCTCCCCTAGGGCAGCAAGGAGGGTGGAGAGGGGAGGGGAGGGGTGGTGGCGCAATGGGGAAGGAGATGGGGGAGGGGCGGCGCACCAAAGGAAGAGGGGAAGGGGAGGGGGCGGCTAGGGCAAGGGGGAGGCTCATCAAGGGCAGGGGGAGGGTGCCCCAAGGCAGGGAATTCTGCCTCCCCCTCCCTCATGGGCCCAAATCTCCTCCCACTAAAGCCCACGACTCATCCCCCTTGGGCCCGAACTCCCCCCGGAGAGGCCCAAACTCCCAAAATCGGCCCGGAAACGCGATTAAACTGCATAACGTAAAGTTTTAATCTCCGATTTCATATTTTATAATGTTTCGACCTTCCATAGTGTCACACCAAGAATCTTAGCAATCTCCGATCAGTTGGTTGCACATACCCTGACTCGGAGAATGCTAGGCACTTTCTGACAGCACTCGATTTGAGAGTTTGGGAGATGAAGGTGACCACCATCAAGGACTCCACTGATTTGTCAACTTTGACTCTTAACGGAATTTATTCCCGACTCAAGACTCATGAGATCGACGTCATCTCTCGTCGAACGAAATCTCAGTCTATGGCCTTGGTCACCGATCCCATCGAGTCTTCCTCTGGACCATCTCTTGATTTCTCTTCAGGTTTTTCTCTCTCCGCTCTTTGCGACGTATGCGATGAAGTTCTGGAACAATTTCCAGAAAATGAGCTTGCTTTTGTCGCTCGCAAATTTTCCAACATATACAGAAGAGTGAGAGAGAGGAAGAGAGGTGGCACCGTGACTTGCTTCAAGTGTGGTGGCCCCAACCACATTCGAGCAAATTGTCCCAAGCTGGGGAAGGGCAAGAATGAGCAAGGCGGTTCGAGCAAGAATGACTACACCGACAAGAACTGCAACAAGAAGCCTCTAGTTCGCGAGCTGGCGCGCGAGAAAAAGTACCGCAACTTCGCCAAGAATAAGAAGCTCTTCCACCGCTTGCTCGCCGCTCTTAACGACATCGACTTCTCCGACACGAAGACATGGAGTGACGAGGGCGAGGATGAACTCAAAGAGAAGACGAAGGGCGGCGATGACTTCTCCGGCATGTGCTTCGTGGTGAATGCCAACGGCCTCACCGACTCCGAGCTGTACAGCAACACGGATGAGGTACCCTCCTATGACCATCTCAATGATGCTTTCTGCAAGATAGGAAAACTTCATGCTAGGAAAACTTCATGCTAGATCTAGAGCTAGGTGTATGGAGTTAGAGAAGGAAGAATGTACCTTATCTTGGGAGCTAGCTTCACTTAAATCCTGTTCCTCCCGAGACTCTGATAGCTGTACTCTTTGTGATGCTTTGCTTGTGGAGTTGGAGAACCTAAGGACCCAACATGATAGTGTGGTTTCTGATCTTCAGGCACGTAGGTCGAAGGATGCTAGAACATGTTCTATTGATCCTATTCCTATTGATGCTAGTTTTCTTCATGCTCACACAACTACATCTTGTGAAAATTGCCCTAAATTGCTTGCTGAAATTGATGCCAAGAGGTGTCGCGCCCGGAATCAAATTTTCCGAGCACTCTGTGTGATACACCAGTCCAGGATCACGCTGGTGCTCACAGATACAACAGAGATGAATACCATCACACATACCCAACAGAAACAATGACAATAATGTATTTAATTCAGATTAAACTGTTAAGACTCTAATGTCAACATTACAATATTAAGCCACGCAGGGCTGAGTTCAGAGTAAACAAATAGCAGCAGCGGAATTATAAAATTATTTGTGGTGCCTCAGTTTGCCACAGGCAACTGACTGGGCCTTTCCCCTAGTTAGTTGGGTCATCATTCTTCTCCTCCTCAAACGCTTGCGGTTCTTCATCTTCTGATGTTGTGATTGAGAATGGGTGAGTACATTGGTACTCAACAAGCTATGCACAGAATGCAACCTAATATACTACATGCCATGCTTATTCCAATGGAATGGCTTAACAGATTTGTTTTGCGGTAAAGCAACATTTAACAAGTAGCATAAGTAGATTCGAAAGCGGTAAAAACAAATAATATAACAACAACTTTTTCATGAGTTAAGTGAAAGCATTCCCACATCCTAATCCATACTCCCATCAACTTCATCTTTTATCCCAACCACATTTTTAATAAAGTCTAACCCTTGACTGTAATCCCCGAGCAATGTCTAATACCATGGACACGGCTATTCGAATAGTTTGTACACTTTGCAGAGGTTATACACTTTACCCACAAGATACAGTCAAACACCACAAAGGCGATCGACTGTAACAAAGTATTTCCGAAACTTCTATCCTCGCATGCGTACCTCCCGGTATTGGAAACACAGTCCCATGTTTTGGAGGAGAAGCTCCAAGCTGCAGAAGCCCGTGAGCACCGGGCTAAGGCTGATCAGGAGAGGTTGTCGGGGGAGCTTGAAGGTGTGCTTTTGTTCTTCTTCTTTTTTGCTTTGTTGGCTTGCAGGATGTCCTGGCTTGTTGACTTGCTCTGCTTGCAGAGCACCAGAGAAGGGCGTGAGCGCAGTTTGACGATCTTGAATGAAGGATTCGACATGCCGATGCGCTGCGCTTAGCTTTCTAGCAGGCTTCTGAGTCGGTGCTGACCTTCTTGCATCCTTGCGATCCGAGCAGCAGAAATCTGGCTCTGCAACACCTGCGGGCGGCCCCTGAGAGGCTTAGAGCTCATGTGCGGGAAAGAGCCATCATGAGCTCCAATCAAGCCTTGGCGATCGTGAAGTCGTTGTATCCCCGAGTGGAGCTTGAGGTCGTCAAGGAAGGTTTTGCCTGCACCGTGGACGATGAGCAAGCCGCTGCTCTTCTGAAGGAAGTTGAGGATGTCTCAGAAGCTTTAGCTGAAAACTTAGACTTGAATCCTGTGTAAACGTGTGAAAAAACTGGAACTTGAAGCTCCATTAGCTGGGAATGAATGTGGATTTTGCTTGGTGTTTGCCTTCCAAAATTTTGACACGTTAACAGCTTGTTGTATCATCCAACTGAGATGTCGTCCGAGTTCTTTTGTCCATATAGACCAGTGCCCGAGTGCTTTGTCTAAGCGGCGAGGCTTCCGAATGCTTGACGGGTCAGTAGTCTGGCGTCTCTTCTGACTGGGGCGTTGCCCGAGTGCCTTTGCCCTACTGGGCTGTCACCGAGTGCTTCTCCGATCGATGCTGAAATCAAGTAGAGACAACTTGGTGGAAGCGTTTAGCGTTCACTTAGTAAGTGTTGTGGCCGTTAGGCAGAATTGTTTAAGTTTGGGGACTCATGCATGTGCGAACATGCACTTATTAAGTGTATCCCCCGGCTTACCACCTAGTTGAGAAGCAACTAGGTCGTAAGGCAAAAATAATCTTAATTGAAAGCGGGAGTGAATTATGACATCACCAGGGTGAAAAATGTGCACAGATAGTGCGCGATCAGTCGAACTCGGCTTGGAATTGGAGGAGCAGATTGCGGCCCTCCAAGCTCGGTTGGCATAGGCGGTCAAGGGCTCCACTCAGGCAAAGGCCGATGAGGAGGAAGAAGAGAGCATGCCTCTTGCTACGAGGCATCGTAGGTCACCGGGCACAAGGCCAGCGCCACCGACTTTGGCCATCGTGAGCGTCGACATGGAGGCGGTCGACCCTGCGATGGCGCGGGCTAGTGACGCGGCCAAGGAGCGGGCCGAGGCCGTCATCGAAGCCTATGTCACTGTGAGCAAGTCCCTCGCAGATGATGAAGAAGGCGCCAGGGACGAAACTGCAAGGCTCGAGTAAGGTAGGCTCGCTTGTCCTGTGTGATTGTTCTTGTCCTTCCTCTCCTTTCTTGGATGCTCGAGCTAACCCCACTCTGTCAACGTGGGCGTGATAGCTCGTCTTTTGTCTTTAGACCTAGGGTGAATAGCTGAAGAGATCCTTGATTATGTAGTGGAGAAGGCACTCCAGCTTGCTGCCGACCTGGTGATGTCCGAGGGGCTCGAAGAGCTTCCTCGTGACGACCTTCCGGAGGTCGTAGAGACTCATGCGGCGCTGGAGGAGCAAAGCTTCCAGGGGGCGAGCAACGCGAGACCTTTAGTCCTGGAATTGTCAAGGTCTCATCTGGGGTGCCGAGCATGGAGGCTACTCGGGATGACACCCCGAGGGCCCTGGATCAGGAGTCTTAGGGAGAGCTCATCGCCAGGGAACAATCTCTGTGCGGGCAACCTGAGTTGGAGGAAATGCCTCCCCAACTGGTGCACATGGAACACCTATCGGAGGCACAAATCTTGGAGGAAGGTCATCCCCAAGTGTCGCGGGGCCCAGGGGAAGAATCTCCCCGGGGAGAAAGGGACCAAGCGGTCCTTGCTCTCGTTCCCTCGAGCGCGCTGGATGCTCGGGGTGGTGGCAGCCCTCAACCGAGCAGTTCGCCTGCTTGGGACGAGGGGGTCCTGCTCAGGATAAGCCAAGGTTCCACGCCCCGAGCCTTAGCCGTGAGCAGACACAAAACAGTATGATCTGCCACACCCTCCTGGTAAGGCTTGCTCTTTTTCTCCTCTCCCTCTTTCTTTGTGGTATTCTTCCTTCTAGGGCTCAGCTGCCTAATGTGCTCTTTTTCACAGTTTGTCGCTAAGTCCATAGAAGACTTCGACGCGGCGACCATCACCGAGGATGAGTTCATCAAATAACAGGGCGAGCAAGAAGCCCGGATTGCCAAGCTCGAGCGTCGAGTGGCTAAGCTCTGAGCATCGGGCAATACGGAGCTGCGCCATGCTAGGGAGTTTGTTGTGGACCTTCGAGATCGGATTTTCCAGAGCACTCTGGATAAATCAATCCTGGAGTCCCAGCATGCTAACCTAGAGGAAGAGTTGGTGAAGCTGAGGCAGGAGGTCTCCGAGCTTTGGCGAGTGGCGCAGGAGGCTTCCGAGTCGGCCGACGTGCACCAGAAAGAGGCGCAACGTCTTTGACAAGGTGTCGTCGAAGGTCGAGCTGCTCGAAAGCACGTGATCTACCTCGAGGCAGAGCTAGACACTGTTAGGGAGGAGCTTGTCACTCTCCAGGCCGAGAACCGGGGCAAGGCTTAGTTTCCCCTAATGTAATTTTTTTTGTGAAGCGGTCTCTCAAGTAAAGCTTTGTTTTTTCCTTCTTTTTCTCCGACTATCCTTTTGAGTGATCTGGGACTGTCCTGCGTATAAAACAAAGCAAACAAAGAAAACAAGTGAAATATTTCCAGGTAACAAAGAAATGAAAGAACTGAAAACGCGTTTTCATGAAAAACTCGATTGTTCGTTGTTCGTCCCTACCAGCCCCCGTTATGAACGATGGTCGTGAGTACAAGTTGCGAGCACGAGCTCATTCATAGGAGAGTTAACGGATCACGTGCATGTCCTCATACGATCAAATACCATTTCTCCAGATTGCGAGCATGGGTTGAGTCGCGAAGGTAACATGTGCTCCATCCCCCCACGCGTCTTAAGCCATGCTCCTGGTTTTGTGAGCATAACTGCCCGTGTGGTAGGGAAAAATGGGCGCATTAAGCGGTAATGGTTGTGACCACCTAGCACGCGTAAGTCAGGTCCAAGCTCTGGACCGATCAAGAGGGTGTCTGTGTGCGATCGTTTTCATGTAGTGAAAAATCTACTGCGGATGATGATCGGTTTATTTAAGAATTCCTCTGATGGTGAGCCGGGTGACATGGTGTTGGTGCACGCACATGTAGCGCTTTAGACGCTCGTTTTGCAAAGTGAAATAATGATGAGATTTGAGCGAACGTTCTTGCCTGTGTGCGTCCAGTCCAGCATCAAGATTGTGAGGGAGGGAGTGTTCCCTTGTGTGAGATAGGATTGGCTTACCAATGGGCAGGGACTTTGGTCCTGTCACAAATCTTGGGAAGAAATGGGACCACAAAGGCGAAAGAACCGAATTTTATAGAAAAATTTGCCATTGGCGTGTGGAACAAATTGAAAGAAATGCTTTAAACATAGAACTTACGTAATTGATCGATGTTCCAGGTGCTAATGAGCTCTCGACCATCCTCCATCGCAAGGCGAACAGCCCCCGGGCGTGTGGGGGACATCATGGTGTCTCCCCGCGATGTTATCTCTTGATCGAGCTCGACATGGTCTGGAATATCTAGACCATCATAGAGTCCATCGTAATCGTCGTCCTCATCATCCTTGAGGTCGACGTGCTGAGAGCGAAGAGATCATTCTCGCGCTGCAGCTGCCGGGGAAAGACTCCCGGATTCGGTGTGTCTGACTGGGTTAGTCACACCGGCTACACCATTAACGGCATAGTACATATCATCGTCTTTGATGTCATCGAAAGTGCTGACGTCGCGGGTGTCTCCGGAGTTCGGCATCTTCAAGGATTCTTCACGGACAGATTTCGACACAGTCGATCCCCACAGACGGTGCCAGCTATCGACGATTGGGGAACAAGCCCCCGCCGAGCTTACTTATTGAATGAGGGATCAACCAATGCCCCTTTGCCCGTGAAGGGTTAGGGTTCGAAGGATGCTCGAGCAACGGAGGACACGAGGAATTTATCCTGGTTCAGGCCTCTCACAGCGGAGATAATAGCCCTACTCCAGTAGTATTGAGTATTGATGTGTGTATATCTATGTGTGTTGTCTCTTTTTTCCTCCTTCGAATGGGGGGGGCTTAAATACTAGGTATCTCCATTTTTACATATGGTAACCGAGCCCTATAATTACGCATGTTACCGTTTTTGACGTGTCCTTGATTTTTGCCACGTTATGCATGATCTTCTGGGATCTTCGGCGGACTGGTGGCCACTTTCCTTTTGGCGGCTTGACCACGTCCTTTGGCCATCGCCGAGCATCCCCCCATGGTCTGGTTCGACCAACTTGTTCCAAACGAGAAAGGCGTGCTCGTTTTCTTCCCCGGAGCCTTTCAACCAAGCATGCTTTGCCTGACAGTCGGCGAGCATGCTCGTGGCCAACCAAGGGCGTTTTACGGTCGGCCGTCGAGGAAAAGAAATCTATGAAAAAAATAACTCAATCCCCGACACTTGCTTTCTTTGAGTCCTTTGTTGTAACATCCCAAAATTTGCTGTAATATATTTAATGTGTTTTTGGAATCATTTAGAATTTTCGAAATTTATTTGAAATCCTCGAGGTTAATTTGAATTCAAGCTTATTGAACTATTCACGTTAAACAAAGATCATGCATTTTTGTATAAGCATAAAATCTAAAATTTTGTTTAAAATAAAGATAATTGGAAGACGAGAGTGTTCTCCTCAAATATTTTCGAAAAACATGTTATATAACTTAATTCGTTGATTTTACAAAAATCTGTACAGGTGCCTGATTCAATAAAAGAATTTTTGTGAAAAATCTACACGTTGAAAAATCGCGAAACCAACTTTGTTAAGTTCCAAATAGTTCCTAGTATTTTAGAGGAATTTTTCAGACTTTTAGAACCTCTCTATTTTTTTCCTTCCTAAACACGTTTTAGAGAACGTATATGCGTATACGAGTATGCATGCATGTACACATGCGCATTTGATTCTCTCAGCCATTTCCTTCTAATCATGCATGCATGAATTTGCATTTTCATTGAATGCTACATTGGAGGGCATTGAGGACTACGTGGGTTTCTTTTCCTGCCATGCATTTCCTCCTGAACGCATGAGCATTTCCTTTCCCATGAGTTTCCCCTTTTCCTTGCAACACTTAACTTCCAGCCGTTTCTTCTGCATCCATTTTCCAATCCCTTGCAACGCATGAGCCTTTTAACTTCCAGCTGTTTCATACTAGCAATGTCTCTCCCCTTCTGTGCTAACACTTAAGCAACGCATGCATGCATTTCCATTTCACCCCTTCCTATACCGATCCTGTACGCAGCATGGCAGGTGTGCAACACTTAAGCAACGCATGCATTTGACCCTTCCTGTACGTTGCCTTTCCATAGCCATTTCTTCCAACAGCATTTCCCTTTCTCTAGCAACATTCCAATCTGTGAGGAGCCGCCCAGACCGTCCTCGGATTATTTGAAGACTCGGCCGACCCTGTCGGATTTGGAGGCTAACAACGGACTGCTGAGAGCGCTCGTAGCGTTAGCACCCAAACCCAATCGAGACGACGATGAGACCCTTCGAATAACTCGACAACAATCCCGATATTCCCCCGGTATGCAAACCGAAACACGCCCAGGATCCCCGCAGACCGGCTTGCAACGTTGTATCACATCAATTCGCATAAAGGGGGCAACGAACTCGGAACCCCACAACCAGACACGCACACGGAAGCAAAACTAACCAAACAAACCCCGGCACAAAGACAAAACCCCACGACCACCGCCAACAACAACATGGCACAAAGGCCAACAAGATAGAAATAACACCACAAATATGAGGTGAGTAACAACATACACTAAGTGTTCACTACAAAAGAGACCAAGTATCTAAAGATAGAAAAGACATAGTTTTGGAGCTAACTATACAACAAAAGATCATACAACCATCAAACTAAAACCAAAAGTAATGCATCTCCAGAAGTGTTCTACCTCTGAACACTCCTGGGCGTGTACGACGGCGTGGGGAGCCTCTACTCGGTGCCCCGCCCTGTCACCAAGAGGAAGTACGGACAGAACTCACATCCGTCTGGATCCCCACCTGAAAACCACAGAGCAAAAGCATGAGTACAGAAAGTACTCGCTAGACTTACCCGTGGTCCATATATGACCGACTCGAAAGAATATGCATTTGGATGTAGCAAGGAATCTAGCTTAAGGTAAAAGTGTGGAAAAGCTTAACTTTGTTGTTTAATTACATTCCACTACTCAATTTCTCAGGTTTTAGCACTTATGAACAGCACCTATCTCTAGGGTGAAATCTAAAACTTTACAATTAACACAAGGCAAGCGCCAACATAAACGAGTACCGCCCCCATCCACATCCATCATTAAGTTCAAGTTATTACTAAGTTGAAGTGTGCTAAGATCCAGCGTGCTCATATCCGAGAGCGCGGCAATTCGAATCGCTTATTCACCCTGTAGGGGATCATCAATCGCACGACATGTGCCACAAGAAACCTCATGTCAACCCTCCTCCCATCCATACTAACTCGTTGGGCCATCTTCATGCGGTCCGAGCACCTAGCACCCCCTCGAGTGGCCCAAGCCCGGCTTGGCCCTTGAGAGTCAGCCTAAGCCTCGCCCTCAACCACGCCCAACCGCATGAGGGAGCACCCCATCGAATTAGCATGCGATGAAAGAATAGCTTACTGGCCCATTTCCGGCATGCGACCAACAAGGTGTGCTCGATTGAAGGGCAAACAACGGATCGGTCCTCAACCGACACGGACGAGACTACCACACTTGAGTCTCCACACCCAAGTGAACCAACCTCTCACCCGGTCTCATTTCAATTTCCATTTCTCCTCATAACCATAACCATTACAACCAATTGATTGTGAAGTAAAAACTCACAAGCGGCGGAACCATCCACCACTTGGTCCATACCCGACACCTAAGCAAGCTAAGCACCGACACAATATAATTACCCATACACTAGCTCCAAGGAGGTGTTCAACAATTATCAAGGGTGTATGTGCAGCAAATGGGTTCTAATACCAACCCCACAATTAAACTCCTAATGCATAACTTATCCAACCAATAGGCAATTGATTCACAAAAATAACATTTCATATAAGGTGGAATATGCTTAGGTGCTTGCCTAATGCTTCTGCTTGCGTATCAACCACGACTTGCTCTTCGGCAATCCCTTCGACCACGACCACGTCAGTCACCGCGGTCTTGCTCTCTACATGAGTACAATGCATAATTAAGATGCATGCCATGTAATGAAATGAAATACAATGCAAACCTTGCCGAAAAAATAGCACACCCGGTGAAACTGCGCGAGTTACAGACCAGCCAACCCGGACAGTTCGGGTTTAATATCCGGACAGTTCGGATAACTTGGACATTCCGGACGCCGCGCAACTAGCCCAAAGAACCAAAGGATTGGAGTGGTTTTCCGAGTTCTACGGCACCACGAGGACCCGATCTACAACTTTTCTACACATGGTTAAGCCGGAGAAGCTCCGAGCTAGCCCAAATGCGAGGAAAAGACGCTCACATCTAAGAACCCCAATGAAAAACCTAATCCAACAATCCAATGCTTAGAATGGCATCATCTACCCCCGATCTCTCACCCTATACCCAAGCATTGCCTAAACCACCCCAAATTCAACCACCCACCAAAAACCCTAACACTCCAAAGCTTACCCCCAACCTCAAACTACAAGACCAAGCCCCAAATCTACTCCCATGGACGCCCTAGAACCCAAGAACCACAAATCAACTCCAAGAATAGGTGTTACCCTCAAGGAGGATGAAGGAGAGGAAGGGGAAACCGCATAGGGGAAAGAGGGCGCCATCTTGGGGAGGAGCTTGAGGTCACCAAGATGGGGAAGTCACCGGGGAGGAGCACGGGAGGTCACCGGCCGGTGGGGAGTCGCCGGAGACGAGCTCGGGTGGAGGAGCACACGCAAGAGAGGTGGAGAGCAACAAATGTTGGGTGAAGTGAGTGAAGAGCCACGAAATGGGATTTTATACCCAAGTCCCGCAAGGTCCGAACTCTCCAGACAATTTGTAACACCCCATAAATATAAACTGTTGTACAAGAACAATTCGACAGCATTTCCCCTAAAACAGGATAATACGGAAGCAATTCGAATAGGAATAATATCATGACATCAATACTAGAGACAACGAGTCTAATTCAACCAGGTATCAACCATAAATATAAAACATCTCTAATGGGACAACCATAAACGAGAACAAGTTTAAAGGGAACAACAAAGGTTCTATATGTAATAAAATTGCATCCAACTAACGAATTATTTCAAAGCACTAGATCATGAGAGTCGTGATGACATCAGAAAATTTATTGTGTTGCTAGCCCACCCTTCATGCTTACGACTCACGTGCGCTACCTGAAAACATCAAAACAGCAAGTAGTGAGATTGGGTAATCTCAGCAAGCGGAACAACTAATAAAAAAAACACATCCACCATATATCTAGCATTCCACATTCCTCATATATAATACCACATCAAAGAGTCCACACCACTTCAGTAAAATGCATATGATTGATGCACATGCTTATGCCATGTTCCTCCTCACCGTGCCCTTTCTCAGGAACACACGGTGTTGTACCAAGATTTGCCGCAAGACGCTAGCGTCGACAAACTTCCAATGCATGATTATGCAGTTAATGCTTCATGCATGAATTCATTCATAACCTCCCCCACTGAGTCCACATGTTTGCATATCATCATATAGCATGGATAGAAAGCAAATATCATTGAGATGTAATGTTTAGACAATTCATCCGAAAAACAACATCATTCTTCACCTTACTCATGATTCATAGCTAAACCACAACATCACAATGCCAGTCAAGATATTGCAATCCTCAAAGCAAGTGATTAAACCATGTATGATTGCTGTAATTGGAGTTTATAATGAAGGCGAAGCAAACAACGATGTATAGCTTAACAATACAACTACTTCCACTTGCCTTTACCGACGTGAACGATGAACCTAGTTGCGCCTAGCAGTGGCACCACCTGAACAAACATTATTTCAGTACATAGCGACATCACAATTCATCACACAATTCAAACACACGCTTCCTACTCCCCGTTCCCGTTTAAACGCCAAAAACCCCGATCTGTCCGGATCGAACAGCAGCACCCTCTCTTCCCAATTTCGTAACTTTTTTTATACTGTTCATAAAAATACAAAAAAATTACAGTAGATACATAATGACGAGATCTATAACTTTCATGAAGGTCAAAAATTTCAATTCCGCTGTTAAACATGCCTAAACAACCGTCCAACACAGTGGACGAAATCTGTTTCCAGATTCTGTTCATCAGTTTCCAACAGCGATAACTCTCAGACCGATTCCCCAAAAATTCTGAAAAAACACAAAAGCTAGGTCTCGATGTTATCTACAACTTTCTAGTTATAGGTTTCTGCAGGAAAAATCATCTATGCCATGTAAACCGCGAAACAATCCGCGCTGCACAATTTCCCCTTTCAGAAACAGCATCACGTGAACAACTACCCTTCTCCCCCATCAAAATCCATCCAAACCAAACACCAACAGATCTAATAAACTGCAAATCCCTAGGTAGAACAGGGGTAAAAGATTGGAAATTTTACCTTGAGTTCTCCGTTGAGAACCCACAAAGATTGCACAACGATCCCCGACACGGAAATCTGTCCTCCTCTCGAATTTTCCTTCGCGAACCGTGGTGGATCCTCGAACCACCACGCCGGGAAGGAGAAGGGGAGGGGTGGCTGCCTAGGGGAGGAAGTGGTGGCTGCCAAGGGGAGGAAGTGGTGGCGCCTAGGGTTTGGGGGAGGGGGTGGCACCACTAAGGGAGAGGTGGGCCGGCCCACCAAGGCGTGGGGAGGGGGAAGGTGGGAAGGAAATTCCCGGCCCCGGCCCAGGCCCAGGTTGCCTTAGCCCAGCTAAAACTAGCCTCAAACTCTAATTTTAATATTAAATTGCTGCATATTCTTTAATTATTTCATTCCCCGACAAAACCCTCTTTCTTTTCGGAACAACCAAGAAAGAAAACCCTAGGATCGCTCTCAAATTCTAGGGCATCACAATCTCCCCACCTTAAAAGGATTCGTCCCCGAATCTTCTCCTTTTAGCTACGGACCTAAAAGGAAAAGGAAGGCAAAAGGTAAACCACGACTTACCCCCAGCGTCCTCAAAGAGCGTAGGGTACTTCTTCCGCATCTGGTCCTCAGGTTCCCAAGTTGCCTCCCGCTCAAACTGATTGGTCCACAAAACTTTCACAAATCTGATGGTTCTCCTCCTCATGACTCGCTCTGAAGAGTCTAAAATTCAAGTGGATGGCACTCCAAAGTCAAATCTTGCTCAATCAGAATCGGCTCCAAGTCAATCTTATGCTGGGTCATGGAGATACTTCCGTAACATAGAGACATGGAAGACATCATACACTCCCTTCAAAGAGTCCTGCAACTCAGACGGTATACCAAACCGCCCACCCGGCCACCACTGAACGGACCAATGTACCTTGGGCTAAGCTTGCCAGTAGTACCAAAACGAACAACACCCTTTGATGGAGATACCTTGAGGAGAACTTGATCACCCACCTAAAATTCCAAATCTCTCCTTCATTATCGGCATAACTCTTCGACGGCTCTAGGCGGCCAGAGGTTCCGCCAGATCTCTTGCACCTTCTCAAAGGTCTCATTGAACCCAATTCGGACCTGCAATGATTTTTCACCGCGGGATCCCAGCAAAGCGGAGAAACACATTTTCGACCATAAAGCGCCTCGAAGGGAGCCATTCGAATACTAGCCTGGTAATCAAGTATTGTAGGCAAACTCTACCAAGGCCAAGTGATCCTCCCAACTTCCTTCCAAGAAAGAACACACGCTCGAAGCATGTCCTCTAGAGTCTGGATGGTCCGCTCAGATTGGCCATCTGTCTGAGGATGAAAAGATGTGCTGAGAGAGAGTTTTGTTCCCAAAGCACTATGCAAGCTCTGCCAAAACAGGGACACAAATCTAGTGTCTCGATCGGAGACAATCGATTTAGGCACACCATGGAGTCTAAGCACTTCCTTCATGTACAAGGGAACTAGATCTGGTGCTGAATTGGTCGTCTTCATTGGAATAAAATGTGCGGACTTAGTGAGTCTATCCACAACCACCCAAATGGCATATCTACCTCAAGGTGAGCTGGTAACCCAATCACAAAGTCCATAGTGATGTGTTCCCACTTCCATTCCGAATTTCCAATGGTCGTAATGCACTCGGCAGTCTCTTATGCTCAGCTTTTACTGCTGGCACACTCCACAAGAAGCCACATACTTGGCGATATCCACTCTCATCCTCTTCCACCAAAAACTCGCTTTGCATCCCGATACATCTTGGTCTCACCAGATGAACGGAATACTGAGTCCTATGGGCTTCCCTTAGAATGTCCATCTTCACATCCGATTTCGAGGCACACAAAGACGGCCTCTAAACCGAATAGAACCATGCTCGTCTATACTGAATTCCCCGAGGTTTCCTCTGAAATCCTCCGCCGAACCTCCTGAAGCAAACGATCCCTGCAATCGAGCCTCATGCACTCGCTCGGGTATGCAAGATCGAATGATCATCTCGAGTCTCATCTTGCGCAACCCCAAAGAAACAAGAAGTGACCTGTCCTCTTTCCAACTCGCAACCAAGGGCAAAGCAGTCTTGGGGACACCTGTTCTACTCAAGGCATCCGCCATGACATTAGCCTTGCCGGATGATAATGGATTGACACATCAAAGTCCTTTATCAATTCCAACCACCTACGCTGCCCATGATTCAGCTCCCGCTGGTGAATATATATTTGAGGCTCTTATGATCATGAAAATATCACAAGACTCCCCATAAAGATAGTGTCTCCACAATTTCAAGGCAAAAACCACACGGCTAACTCGAGATCATGGGTGGGATAATTGCTCATGAGTCTTCAACTGTCTTGAAGCATAAGCGATGACACGACCTTCTTGCATGAGCACACAACCCAAACCAATCCTCGAGGCATCTGCATACACCGTATAACGCTTGCCACTCACAGGTAAGGATAAAATAGGTGCATTGACCAGTTTGCTCTTTAGCGTCTAGAAACTAGCCTCACATTCCTCGACCAGATGAAAGGAGCCCTTCAGGTGAGCCTTGACATCGGTTTAGCAATGATGGAAAAATTGTGCACGGTTACCGATAATAACCTGCCAACCCAAGGAAACTCCTGATTTCCATCACACTAGACGGTCTTCGCCATTCAACCACAGCAGCAACCTTCTTTGGGTCAACTATGACACCACTTTGGTTGATGACATGCCCAAGGAAACTCACCTCCGACAACCAGAAGGCGCACTTCTTGAGTTTGGCATAGAATTGATTTCTACGAAGAGCTTCCAAAACTAGACCGAGATGTACGGCGTGCTCCTCCTCGGACTTCGAGTAGACAAGAATGTCGTCAATGAAGACGACGATAAAGACATCAGGATATTCATGGAGCATCCTGTTCATGGCTTCCATAAAGACGGCAGGAGCATTCGTTAGTCCAAAAGACATGACTACGAACTCAAAATGCCCGTACCTCGTGTTGAAAGCCGTCTTTTCAATATCCTCCTCCTTAATCCAAGAATCGATGATACCCAGATTGCAGATCGATCTTGGAGAATACTTTGGCACCCCTCAATTGATCAAAAAGATCATCAATACGAGGCAATGGGTACTTGTTCTTAATGGTAACTTGATTGAGCGCCCGGTAGTCCACACATAGCCGCTTGGTGCCATCTTTCTTCTCCACGAAGAAGACCGAGGCCGCCCAAGGAGATGAGCTCAATCTAATAAACCCCTTAGCTAGGAGTCCATCCAATTGCCTCTTCAACTCAACTTGTTCTATGGGAGCCATCCGGTACGGGGTTTTATAGATTGGCCTCGTACCAGGAACAAGATCAATGCGGAAAATAGTCTCCCGCTCTGGGGGCAATCCCGGAAGCTCACTGGGAAACACATCTGGATAATGGCAAACTATAGCAATGCCCTCCAAACTCTTCTCTTCCTCCTGACCCTCAACCATGGACCAGAGGACCCCTGATTTCAACATCTGGGAGCTTGGAAATAGCTGACACAAAAAGGAGAGGGAGTACCGCATAGCGCTCCCTTGGAAAATTAACTCCTGCCCAGAAGGAGCATGCAAAGTAACCGTCCTCCAAGCACAATCACTCACCGCTTGGTACTGAGATAGCCAATCCATGCCAAGGATGACATCGAACGGCTCCAAAGAAATCACCACCAAATTCGCCACAAACTCCTCTTCAACTAGCAGAAAGTGACAGCCCTGACAGACCCTCGAACTAGAAATCAAGCCTTGCGGTGCACTAACCACCTCGGCATCACCCAAGCTCAGATCGGCTGCATCAGCCCGAAAAACAAAATCCACAGAGACAAATGAGTAGCTTGCGCCGGAGTCGAACAACACATTGGCAACCACAGAATTAACAGAGATAGTACCTGTCACCACATTGCCACGATCCACTTCCCCCGAAGAGGGCAAAGCGTGGACTCCCGAGGTAATCTGAGATGAAGTAGCCCTCGCCTTTGGATAAGTCAGCGCAGGGACCCACGGCGAAGCCCCTGAAGAAGACGACGGTGGAAACTGGGCATCCAAGAAGTCCTGGGGATGGTGCATGGTAGAACGAAGGAGTCAAGTAGGCGCCGGAGGTATCGCGGGGTAGGGGCTGATGGCAACATATGCATCACGCCTCGACGCTGTCACTTTGCTGAGGATGTCACCACCACAACGCAGCTTGCCGTTGGGGTTCTTCTCGCACACCGCATCCTTGTGATCCTCCCGACCACAGATGGTGCACCTTCCTTCTATAAGCACTCGGCTGCGCGATGGGAATCGCCACAACGAAAACATACCATTCCCATTCCAGAGTGACAATGGCACGGTATTGGGGCGCACTCTCCCCACGAGGTGTGTCTGAAAGCAGGACGGCCACCATAGGGCTGGTGACGATAGCTCTTCCCCTTCTTGCTCCAAGTACCAGAGGATTGGCCCTTCTTTTCTGGAGGGCCCCTATCCTGCTCTCCCATGGTAGGTTTGCGATGCTCTTCGGTGTAGTTCAGCTGCAGCTCTACACCAAGAGCTTGTTCAACCATTGTCCGAAAATCAACAATGGGAAAAGCGCCCAGCATATGACGAATGGCAGGACGGAGTCCCTACTTGAACCGCCTGGCCTTCTCCACCTCATCACGTGCCACATGGGGCACAAAACGTACGATCTGGTTGAAGCCAACCTCGTACTCCGCCACAGTCTTCTTGTCTTGGGTGTACCGTCCCAAGTCAATCTGCATCTTGTCGAGGAAGGTGGCGGAAAAGAACCGCCTCTCAAATTGCCGGACAAACTCCTCCCAAGAGGAGTCCCCCGGCGCACCCCTCGAGGACAGCACACCCCTCCACCAGATTTGGGCTTCTCCCTTCAAGAGCTGTGCCACAAAGCGGACACGATCTTGCGCCGCCACCTCAAAAGCGTCCAGCTGCAACTCCATAAAGGACAGCCAATCCGCCGCCTGGATCGGAATGCTCGCACCATCAAAGCTGTCCAGCCTCAGTCCAACCCACTCTCGCAGCTTGATGCCACCGCCTGCCGCACCCACAACTGGCACAGGTGCTACATCCGCGCCACAGGGGCGGCTCAGGCGCCCGCCTCAAGACTCCGCAACTCCTCCTCGTGACGCTCTCATGGCGGCCACTAATTCCGCCGAAACACCACCTCACTGGTAGGCTCGGCCGCCTCAGACGGCTCGGGAGCGCCCCTCCCGAACGATCTGTCGTCGCGTCCTTGGTGGCATATCAGACCCAAACAAGCCGCAAACAAACAATCACGCCAACAAAAACATAATCAAAATCACCAACAATCAAACCATAAATATAGTTGAACATACGCATGCCATGCAATGCAGCCCATCCCATCCTAATAGTGCAAGTGTGTCAATTTTAAAGTTTATTAGCCTATGGCAATTTTAAAACTTAACCCTAAGCAATGTTACTAATTTCACACAGCAAAATTTTAGTTCATGCTAGAATCTTTTCCTAAATTCATACACCAAGGACCTAAAGCCCGCTCTGATACCAACTGTAACACCCCATAAATCTCAACTGTTGTACAAGAACAATTCGACAGCATTTCCCCTAAAACAGGATAATACGGAAGCAATTCGAATAGGAATAATATCATGACATCAATACTAGAGACAACGAGTCTAATTCAACCAGGTATCAACCATAAATATAACACATCTCTAATGGGACACCATAAACGAGAACAAGTTTAAAGGGAACAACAAAGGTTCTATATGTAATAAAATTGCATCCAACTAACGAATTAATTCAAAGCACTAGATCATGAGAGTCGTGATGACATCAGAAAATTTATTGTGTTGCTAGCCCACCCTTCATGCTTACGACTCACGTGCGCTACCTGAAAACATCAAAACAGCAAGTAGTGAGATTGGGTAATCTCAGAAAGCGGAACAACTAATAAAAATAACACATCCACCATATATCTAGCATTCCACATTCCTCATATATAATACCACATCAAAGAGTCCACACCACTTCAGTAAAATGCATATGATTCATGCACATGCTTATGCCATGTTCCTCCTCACCGTGCCCTTTCTCAGGAACACATGGTGTTGTATCTGATCGCGCTAAGACGCTGGCGTCGACAAACTTCCAATGCATGATTATGCAGTTAATGCTTCATGCATGAATTCATTCATAACCTCCCCCACTGAGTCCACATGTTTGCATATCATCATATAGCATGGATAGAAAGCAAATATCATTGAGATGAAATGTTTAGACAATTCATCCGGAAAACAACATCATTCTTCACCTTACTCATGATTCATAGCTAAACCACAACATCACAATGCCAGTCAAGATATTGCAATCCTCAAAGCAAGTGATTAAACCATGTATGATTGCTGTAATTGGAGTTTATAATGAAGGCGAAGCAAACAACGATGTATAGCTTAACAATACAACTACTTCCACTTGCCTTTACCAACGTGAACGATGAACCTAGTTGCGCCCAGCAGTGGCACTACCTGAACAAACATTATTTCAGTACATAGCGACATCACAATTCATCACATAATTCAAACACACGCTTCCTACTCCCCGTTCCCGTTTAAACGCCAAAAACCCCGATCTGTCCGGATTGAACAGCAGCACCCTCTCTTCCCAATTTCGTAACTTTTTTTTATTCTGTTCATAAAAATACAAAAAAATTACAGTAGATAGATAATGACGAGATCTACAACTTTCATGAAGGTCAAAAATTTCAATTCCACTGTTAAACATGCCTAAACAACCGTCCAACACAGTGGACGAAATCTGTTTCCAGATTCTGTTCGTCAGTTTCCAACAGAGATAACTCTCAGAAATATTCCTCAAAAATTCTGAAAAAAATACAAAAGCTAGGTCTCGACGTTATCTACAACTTTCTAGTTATAGGTTTCTGCAGGAAAAATCATCTATGCCACGTAAACCGCGAAACAATCCGCGCTGCACAATTTCCCCTTTCAGAAACAGCATCACGTGAACAACTACTCTTCTCCCCCATCAAAATCCATCCAAACCAAACACCAACAGATCTAATACACTCCAAATCCCTAGGTAGAACAGGGGTAAAAGTTTGGAAATTTTACCTTGAGTTCTCCCTTGAGAACCCACAAAGATTGCACAACGATCCCCGACTCGGAAATCTGTCCTCCTCTCGAATTTTCCTTCGCGAACCGCGGTGGATCCTCGAACCACCACACCGGGAAGGAGAAGGGGAGGGGCGGCTGCCTAGGGGAGGGAGTGGTGGCTGCCAAGGGGAGGAAGTGGTGGCTGCCAAGGGGAGGAAGTGGTGGCGCCTAGGGTTTGGGGGAGGGGGTGGCGCCACTAAGGGAGAGGTGGGCCGGCCCACCAAGGCGTGGGGAGGGGGAAGTTGGGAAGGGAATTCCCGGCCCAGGCCCAGGTTGCCTTAGCCCAGCTAAAACTAGCCTCAAACTCTAATTTTAATATTAAATTGCTACATATTCTTTAATTATTTCATTCCCCGACAAAACCCTCTTTCTTTTCGGAACAACTAAGAAAGAAAACCCTAGGATCGCTCTCAAATTCTAGGGCATCACACAATTAGTCCGGATACTCCGGGTTGGGGTGTTCAGTCAACCCAATCCGGACACTCTGGACATTTAATCCGGATACTCCGGGTTATATCCGGACAGTCCGGATGTTTAATCCGGATACTCCGGATTTCCCAGAATTTTTGAAAGTGGGACCTTGACAAACCCTCCCCCCTTAAAGGAATCTCGCCCCGAGATTCAGAACAAACTCATAGGCAGAATAGAACGTAGATGGACAGCACGTCGTGCACTAATCGATATGCCTTGAATTGCGAAGAACTGTACACTGGTACTCACATGGCATGGAAGAACTCGGGATACTCGGTCTTCAGACGATCTTCGGGCTCCCAAGTAGCTTCGTCTTCAGTGTGATTGCTCCACTGAACCTTGTAGAACTTAAGAGTCCTATGACGGGTCTTGCGTTCAGCTTCATCCAAAACCCGAATAGGATGCTCTTAGTAAGACAGATCAGGTTTAGGCTGAACTTCGAGTTCATCCACCTCCCATGACTCGAAAGGAGTACGGAGGCACTTCTTCAATTGAGATATGTGGAAGATGTCGTGGACCATTGCTAGAGAGGGAGGAAGCTCCAACTGATATGCCACTAGACCGCGCCTTGCAAGGATTTGAAAAGGTCCTATGTAGTGAGGTGCCAGCTTTCCCTTAACTCCGAAACGACGGGTGCCCCGGAGGGGAGATACCTTCAGATAGACATAATCACCAACGTCGAAGGAGAGGGGTCTCCTATGGCGGTCAGCATAGCTCTTTTGTCGTGATTGTGCTAACCTCAAATTCTCTTGAATGGTCTTCACCTTCTCCTCTGCTGTCTTGACAAAATCCGGTCCAAAGAATGGTTGTTCCCCACTCTCGGACTAGTTCAGGGGTGTCCGACAGTTACGACCATAGAGTGCTTCGAAAGGGGACATTTTGATGCTGGTTTGGTAGCTGTTGTTGTAAGGAAACTCGGCATATGGAAGGCACTTGTCCCATTTCTTCCCGAAAGATAGAACACAAGCCCTCAACATATCCTCAAGGACCTGATTGGCCCTCTCGGTTTGACCGTCAGTTTGCGGATGATATGATGAGCTGTGGAGTAGCTTGGTGCCCAATGCCTCATGCAAACTTTTCCAGAATCGAGAGACAAACTGTGAGCCTCTATCTGAAACTATCCGCTTGGGCACCCCATGAAGGCATACAATTCGGGAGATGTACAACTCCGCATAATTCATGGCCCGATAGGTGGTGCGAATGGCTAGGAAATGTGCGGACTTTGTCAACCGGTCGACTATAACCCATATCGAGTCATGACCCGAAGAAGTCGTCGGCAGGCCGGTGATGAAATCCATACATACATCTTCCCACTTCCAGCTGGGAATGGGCAGCGGCTGAAGAGTACCGGCAGGCTTAAGATGTTCCGCCTTCACCCTTCTGCAGACGTCACAGTCGGCCACATAGCGAGCAATCTCATGCTTCATGCGAGTCCACCAAAACCGTTGCTTCAAGTCTTGGTACATTTTGTTGCTACCCGGATGGATTGTGAGCAAGGAGTTGTGGGCTTCATTAAGAAATTTCCTTCACAATTCTTGGTTTTCGGGGACGACCAAGCGCTCACCGAACCATAAAGTTCCACGGTCATCAAGATGGAAGTCAGTGGCTTGGCCGGAACTCAGTTTGCTGCATATTTGGGCAACGTCACTGTCCCCCTTTTGAGCTTCCCTAATCTGATCCAACAGCATGGAATTCAACTCCAGATTTGCCAAGGACCCTTCTTCAACCATCTCTAAGCCGATTTTCTGGAATTCGGCACAGAGGGTGACACCTTGGGGTTGAAGAGTAAGGCAATCGCATCGAGCCTTGCGACTCAACGCGTCGGCCACCACATTGGCTTTTCCCGGGTGGTAATGCACTTCCAGGCTGTAGTCTTTGATCAACTCAAGCCACCTTTGTTGCCTTATATTCAAATCTGCCTGAGTGAAGATGTACTTGAGACTCTTGTGATTGGTGTAGATATTGCACTTGTTCCCAAGGAGATAGTGGCGCCAGATTTTCAAGGCATGGACCACTGCTGCAAGCTCCAAGTCATGAGTTGGGTAGTGCTCTTCATGGCGTTTCAACTGCCGAGATGCATAGGCGACAACTCGGCTTTCTTGCATAAGTATGCAGCCAAGGCCGATACCTGATGCATCACAATACACATCAAACGGCTTGTGGATATCAGGTTGGGCAAGGACAGGAGCTGTAGTCAGGAGCTGTAGTCAGGCGCTACTTCAGAGTTTCGAATGCTCACTGACAGCCCACTGACCATTTGAACTCAGCACCCTTCTGTTGGGGAACGCGGTATGCTACACCAGCACAAATTAAAATTTCTACCGCAAACCAGAAAAGCTACTCGCAAGAAGGGGATCATAGATCTATTACCACTAGACGCGTAGTTGCGGAATCCTTCGCACGTCGTTGTAGTGGATCGTTCTCGGCGTGGATCGTACTCGCCGCGGATCGTCCTCGTCGCAGATCGTCCTCGCCGCGGATTGTCCTCGCCACGGATCGTCCTCGCCGCGGATCGTCCTCGCCACGGATCGTCCTCACCACGGATCGTCCTCGCTGCGGATCGTCCTCTTCACGCCGTAGTAGCAGCAGCGTCACCACAGCAGTCCACATGTCCGGGGATGGAACGCCGTGCGTCGGTGTGCAAGCACCGGGTCGATCGGCAGGGGCAACGAGAGGAGGTGGCTAGGGTTTCTGGTGAAACAGCTCTAAACCGCATGAAAGTGTCTTCTGCTTCTAGCCTCCTCCCCAGTTTATATAGCCACGATGTGAAACCCTAGGCAGTCAGGGCCCATCTACGCGCTAAGCCCACGAGGTCCATTAATTATGGATCCAATCCGAATTAATGCGTCCCAGCCCGTTAAGTGTGTGACCCTGTAGGTTCATGCGCATTTGGACATGGATTCAGAAAACCCTTTTTCTAATCCAATAGTCGGTAGCGGCTCCTTGCAGAGCATGCCAACTCCCAAACGCATATGATTAAAGTACTGATGTGATAATCCCTTTGCCAAACTATATGAAGATCGAACTCAAGGCGAGAAGCATGTCATCCTTTGACAGTTCAATCCATCTCTCGTATCCGTTATATATTAATAAGTTGTGATTGACTTCTCAATCACGGCATGGCCATGCACTTCCTTAATCATATCACGCGAGTGGCCTAGACATATATCTCCGTTACATTGGAGTGGCAAATTCCATCTTGACTGCTCACTTCCCTCTGCATGTTTCATAGTATACATGAAAGCTACCTTTATAACTATCTGGTTAGGAAATAGTGTTTGGTAACCCCAAGGTAAACTATTACACATGTAGGGAATATGACAATCTCAGGTCTAAGGATCATACATCTACTATGTATGAGATACACTGATGACACATAAGAATGTAACATTCTCGCAGTGTCCCATTGTGGGTCTATCTAACACATGTTCTTCAACATGTGTCCACAATGAATTGATGATATCTCCATATCCCATGATCTATGAAACATGATCATCGAACAATACATGTGCTGATCTATTCATCGTTGTCCTATACGATGATATCCGATCAGAGATATTTATCGAATTATATCAATAAGTAAAGAGCTTCATAAACAAGTCACACACTTGTTGATCAAAACAATGATATACATTCATTTGACCAATAATCATATTATTATTCATAAACATAGTCATGTTACAATCATCCATATGATTGCCTCAAGGGCATAACACTAACAATCTCCCACTTGCACTTGAGTCAATCAATTAAGTATCTAATACCAATAGACCTCGTGTGCGCCTCATGCTTAGGCTGTGGTAGTGGCTTTGTCAACGGATCAACCACATTGGCTTCCGTATGTACTTTGCATATCTTCACGTCACCTCTATCCACAATTTTGCGAATAAGGTGAAAGCGTCGGAGTATATGTTTGGACTTCTGATGTGATCTAGGCTCTTTTGCTTGTGCAATGGCACCACTATTATCGCAATAGATGTCCATTGGACTAGAGGCACTAGCGACCACACCAAGCTTTGAGATGAACTTCTTTATCCATACAGCTTCTTTTGCGGTATCCGAAGCCGTAATGTACTCCGCTTCTATCGTAGAGTCAGCCACCGTGCTTTGCTTGGAACTCTTCCAGCTTACTGCTCCTCCATTTAGTGTAAACACAAAACCGGATTGTGATCGAAAATCATCTTTGTCAGTTTGAAAGCTTGCATCGGTGTAACCTTTTACAACCATTTCTTCCTCACCTCCAAAGACTAGGAACATACCCTTAGTTCTTCTCAAGTACTTTAGGATGTTTTTCACGGCTATCCAATGACCATCACCAGGATCCGCTTGGTATCTACTTGTGACACTTAGAGCATATGAGACATCTCATGCTGCATGCATCATGGCATACATGATAGATCCAATAGCCGAAGCATATGGAATCTTGCTCATCCTGTCTCGCTCATCAGTTGTCGAAGGACACTGATTCTTGCTTAGACTGATGCCATGTGACATTGGCATGAAACCTCTCTTAGATTCATGCATATTGAACCTTTTCAATACTTTGTCAATGTACGTTTCCTGGCTTAATCCAATCAACCTTTTTGATCTATCTCTATAGATCTTTATGCCCAAGATATAACATGCTTCTCCCAAGTCCTTCATTGAGAAACTCCTTTTCAATGAAGTCTTAACGTCTTCAAGCATAGGAATATCATTCCCGATCAATAATATGTCATCCACATACAAGATCAGAAACACAAGTGCGCTCCCACTAGCCTTCTTGTAAACACAAGGCTCTTCTTCGTTTTTGATAAAGCCAAATCCTTTGACCACTTCATCAAAACGAATGTTCCAACTCCGAGATGCTTGCTTTAACCCATAAATGGATCTCTGAAGCTTGCATATTTTTTTAGCATTTTTAGGATCAACAAAACCCTCAGGTTGTATCATGTATACATCCTCAGATAGATTCCAATTAAGGAAAGCTGTCTTGATGTCCATCTGCCATATTTCATAATCGAAATATGCAGCAATTGCTAAAATGATCCGGACAGACTTGAGCATGGCTACCGGTGAAAAAGTTTCATCATAGTCAATTCCTTGAACTTGTTTGAAAGCCTTTGCCACCAACCGTGCCTTATAGATCTGAACATTTCCATCTACGTCTGTCTTCTTCTTGAAAATCCACTTGCATTCTATGGTTTTTACACCATCAGGAGGATCGGCCAAGTTCCAAACTTGATTGTCATGCATGGATTGAATTTCGGATCTCATGGATCCAAGCCATTTTTCGGAGTTTGGATCCATCATCGCTTCTTTGTAACTCATGGGCTCATCTTTGTCCAATAATAATATGTCATGTCTATATCTTATGGGTTCATGATGCGGCCTCCCCGACCTACGTAGGGCTACTGTCTCTTCCACAGGTTGTACAACACTTTGTACATCTTGTGAAGGTTCAGTGGTAGCTTGAACATATTCATGCGATTCTTGAATTTCATCGAGATGCACATCACTCCCACTGATTTCTTTGGAAAGAAACTCTTTCTCCAAAAAGACACCATTTCGAGCAACAAAAACTTTGTTCTCGTTTCTTTTATAAAAGTAATATCCTTTTGTTTTTTTAGGATACCCCACAAAGAAGCATTTTTCTGATTTAGGTGCGAGTTTATCTGATTGCAAACGTTTTACATAAGCCTCGCATCCCCATATCTTGAGAAATGACAATATGGGACTTCTCCCGGTCCATATCTCATATGGTGTCTTCTCAATGGATTTTGATGGGACCCTATTTAATGTGAACGCAGCTGTCTCTAGAGCGAACCCCTAAAAGGATAATGGCAGATCTGTTTGGCTCATCATTGATCGAACCATATCCAATAAAGTTCGATTCCGTCGTTCGGATACGCCGTTCCATTGAGGCGTTCCTGGCGGAGTAAGTTGTGGAATGATTCCACATTGCTTTAGATGATCACCAAACTCTTGGCTCAAGTATTCGCCACCACGATCTGATTGTAAGTGTTTTATTGATTTGCCAAGTTGATTTTGTATTTCGTTCTAAAACTCTTTGAACCTTTCAAAGGTTTCAGACTTATGCCTCATTAAATAGATATATCCATATCTACTAAAGTCATCAGTAAATGTAACACCCCGGCATTTAATATGCCCGAATGCTACCAAACATAAGCTAAACAACAACTAAATACCATATTTAACATAAAATTCCAGCAAAGGTGCATAGACTAAAAACCGAGATTTCGGCAGCACCTCCTTTGTTTTATCATGAATTTAAGGAACAGCAACAATATAGCATTATATGGCAATAAGAGAAACATCTAAAACAGCAATAAATAAAGTCTTAACGACAATAAGAGACTAACATCAAGCTCTTAAAGTTCCAAGTGCCAAACAAACAATAGAACTCTCATTAACCAAGCTAAGACTTAATTTTAAAGACCATCACACGCAATTTATTATCCAACTAAATGGATTGACTTGGGGAAACATTAAGGTGAAGCAACGTGTGAGCGTGTGACTATTCCCCTTTCCCGCATGCCGTTCTCATGGTACCTAAAACAACAAGAAAACACAAGGGTGAGTTCGAAAACTCAGCAAGCATCACTAATGGACAACAAGCATAACAACAAGTCAATAACATCTTTCATCATGTATAACATCTCATTCCACGAATACTTATCATTATCATCATCAATTTGTATGCGATGTAATGCATTGCTCACGACCCTCTGGAACCTCATACCGGTATGGGAAGTACACACCCGTCGGTGTGCACCCTTTCCCCCTTCCATCCAGAAGATGGAGGAGTGCCTACTCGCTTCCAAACACCACGTGGATGGAATCACGACATAGGACTTACTCAATGGCGTTCGGATTAGTCATAACTTTCTCACCCGACCTTGCCGGACTAGTTAAGACTTTCTCACGCCTCGCCTATCTCATGACATGCATGCAACCATGCCAATTATCATATTTAATTCACATATTAACACATGGCATCATAATATATTAAACATGCTCATCATATCATATCAATCATTAAAACTGGCAAGTGGACATATATCACGTAGGCAATTCCATTTAATTTCAACATGCAACCTACAACTTGCTATCCATCACAACACACTTGCCTCAACCACGTGCAAGTTGGCGGGAAGAGGAACTCGGTCACACCACCTTTGCCCGATGAGCGATTCTCCAATCAAACTCAGCGGATCTCCTCGCCCATCGCTCCTCGCTCCACGCTCCTCGCTCCTCGCTCCTCGCTCCTCGCTCCACGGAATGGATCCACGAGGTGCAGGGTGAGAGGAGGCCACCCAGGGCAGCAAGGGGTGGAGGGGAGGTGGTGTGGAGAGAGTGGAGGAAGGAGGCGCATGGCTAGGAGGGAGGGGGTGGCGGCTAGGGCTAGAGGGGAGGAGGAGAGAGGTGGGGCGCATATGGGGCTGTTAGAGCAAGAGGGGCGCAGGGGAGCCCGCTTTATCAGCCCCACACCCTATCAAGTCAATTAGGCCCCTCTCAATCCCTCCAAAGCCCACAAGGCCCAAAACTCCCCGGAGCGGCCCAAAACCAGCGGCCGGAAGCGGCCGGGAAAGGCTATTAACCTCAATTCCTATGGTTTTAAACTTAATTCCACACTTCATACTGTTATTAACCTTATCATACACGATAAATAAGGTTCACGACACTCGTGGCGACATACCACTTCATTCGGCCCAAACACGAGAAAACCTAAGCCGAAAGGTTTTAATTTCTAGTTTCTCCTTCTATTACGTAACACCAAACCCTAGTGTCACACTCTTCCCCTTCAACAGGATTAGGCCTCGAATCCGAAGGACCTAAAAACAACTACCAAGTCCCCAAGGGACAAAAGGCTTCCACAGTGAAAGGCTCTGCCAACCCAAAGCGCTTCGAATCCTCACGACAAACACCTCACACTTCTATCACAACCAACCTTACTACCACTCCATCAAACTCAACATGACATAATCAAAGGAAGTCACAATTCCTTTAACGACCTTTCTATATTCCGAAAATTTCCATCGAGGAAAACTCATTAAGGCACACTTGCCCTTCCGATACACCATCAAACTAACATTTATTCCATCCTTTCCTGAGACAAGACTCAAATCCAAGAACAACTAGTGACGACAAATGCTCACGGCCGGAGACAAATATCACCGAACTACCATCAACTTCACTTCCACCATCGCTACACTTAATAATGGTTAGACCCATACATCATCAACCTCCATCACAAACCACCCTTATACCACTAGGGTTCAACACCTAGCCCCAAGCTAGGATCGAAAAACCTTGCAAACCACAATTGGTTCCTTTCTTAGAGAGGGTCTCAAGCCCTCACACAAAAACACTTAGGTATCATCCCCAAGTGTACACACGACAACTCAAACCCAAAGCGTTAACAACCATTTTTGGAAAGAATTCGGCAACATCAAGCCAAATCACAAAGGAAGCATAAATCCTTCATTCTTTCTTTTCATACTAGAAAGAAATGGACATCTCGATTCTTGACATGCATGCACACTTTTCAAGAGCACTCCGGATTAGTCATATATCCATATATGTCTTTCACCGCTCGTCGACTCCTTTATGATTAATTATGCATAAACAATGTCTCATTTTCCTTTTCACCCTTCATTCATCATGTAACAAGCGGCACCGAATAGTCATTCACCAAATGACTTCTTCTCGATATCAAATGATGGAAACACAATTAACATCGAAGGTTGCGGAAATTCATATAGACTATGGCGGCACATAGTTGTGATAAAACACCACGTCGTAAGACCCACATCAGTTGAAAACTGAACTTGCACAACATTGCATTTCATCCAAATTCAACATTTTGGAAAAGAACATCAAAATTTCAAGTCGAGCATGCTCCACAACCATCACAAACTTCCTCAAGGAGAGGAAACTCATTCCCAAGGGAACACCTCACTAACAAAATCACTTTGTAAAACTTTCATAAAGTCCACCTTTTGAAAGCACTTTGCAACATCACACACATTTTCAAAACAACTCTACTCTAGCCAAAAGAGTTACACATTAGGGCTCAACTCAAAGTTTCCAACACAACCCTTTAAGACCATGCTTCCTTTTAAAATTAATTCCAAAGATAATCCAGTCTTGACGAAGAGGCGATACGACTCAAAACTTTTGGATGTAAATCCAAACTCACAACACGAACTAAACAAATTCACAAAACCAAAGGTCGACACCAAACATTATGAGTTTTGGGAAACTCTGAAACACGACATAAGGAACACCTTGACCGAAAACCATTCAACCAAAATGGCAAACAACCAAACCAGTCAAAAGCTTTTAAACACAAGCTCGGCGTAAAAGAACCATCTCTAGAACTCCCTCGCTTTCCATTAAGACTTTAATAATCACTTTTACTCACTGAGAGCCCCAACTCAATTCAACCAAAAGCTTCACAACAAATTCTTCCTCTAGTTACCATTCCCAAAACTTTTAATAAGGGTTTATGATGCTTATCAAGAAGGCACCCAACCAAGACTATAATGATATGATCCCCCGCGGATCACGAATCATAATACTTCTTATTCTAAATTTGAAACATAGTACTTCAACAAATCTTTGACCAAGATCAGCGTATAAATTTCATACCTCCTATCTATTCACATCTAGATAACTTGAACCTTATTCGGTTAAACAACGACTTCAACATGTAAATATTATCTCTACAAGACAAAGTTCATAGCTAGGATTCCAAGGCATACATTCATTAGGATAAAACTCTACATCAGTTAATTATCCATGGTTCACTCCATCACCACAGGTTACAACACCCTCCATTTAGTCAATGGTTTCCAACAAGTATTCTACACAACTACCACCACTACTAAGTCATCAATAAAAACAAATGGGCATAATCATCAACCGATCAACATTGCTTTTAGCTACCCTATACATAGGTGATAACAAAATTACAACATACTCCAACTATTTAAAATAGATTGAAAACTAGCATTGAAGGGTCACAACTGCATACTTCCAAATATACTAATAGTTTTGCAACAACATAAATAACCACTCCAATCAACTTCCAAATTAAAGTCACTAGTCTCTACTAATCCGTTAGATTAGCACATCTTTAAACACCAAGCAAAGCTTCTTAACAATATCAGCAGTTTACATCATCTTAATGTTTTAACTATGCATCAAGGTTTAAACTTTTAACATTAACGAGGATCATAAGCACTTTTAAAAGCAAGACATGATTCTAAGCATGAACATTGCACTTTCAATCATTCTAAGCTGAGTGAACTACAACACTAGTAGTCTGTTATTCTCAAACTTGAGATTTTACTCACATTGAATTGATTCAACTCAAAATTTAACTTAGCAACACATCAATCCATAAACCACATTGTTACCTACTACATAACATGCTAAACATCAATTCTTACTAGGGACAAAGCGATTCCGAGTCAAAAGACTACTTACTTTGTTTACACATTTTAGTTTTAAAACTCATCCCAAATTCATAAGGAAACTTGACTCTCAAAATTGCAATGAGACAAACCCAAACTTGGTTATGCAAAGGAATTCTCCAAAACACTTTTCAATCTCAAAGACTTCCATAGAAAGCGGTTGGAAGACAACTTTTCGAGGAACCAGTGCTCCATTAACCTTTTCAAATAAAACCTTAACACCAAACCCCTAACTTTCACGACTCAAGAGGGGCTTTCAAAGATGATTTCTCAAACCAGAAAAATGATGAAATCAAACGATTTACTACTGAAGCCATAGAACTTTAGCCCTGTGACCCAGTCACGGCACAACTCGAACAAAACTCCTTTGTAGCCCAGAGCCAGACAACCACGAGAATAAATCGAATGTTTGTTCTTCATAAAAGCAATTAACAGGCATCAAAAAGCTGAAAGGCGCCCAAGAAGCGCAACACTAGACTCTCTTCTCGTCTTCACCCAAGGAAGACAAAACCACACCGCATACAGGCGATCCGCGAAAGCCCATCACCTTTTCATTTGGTTCAAAAGCAGCTAAAGCCAAGAAAAGCAACAAACACCAGCCGTCGAGCGACAAAGAACATCGAAGAAACCACCATTAACTCTTCCTTTTAGTCTCCAATCAACTACGATTTACGACGAAAGGAGTAGCGCTTTTCTCCTACTGAGGGATTAACGGGTTCTTCGGTGATGGCGCCTATAACCACATGCCAGTCAAACCTCACCTAACTATAAACAACAGAGGTGACCGAAACCTTCATACCACAACCCCACTCTTATCACCACAACATATATCATTGACATAGCAACATGCATTGTCAAAAGAAACATTCAATATCAAAGCTTAAATACAACATTTAAGCATAAAGCAACAATTCCATACCCTTTTCCCTCTTTGCATCCATTGTGTGTCAAATTTTAGATTAGTTATACCACTTTTGCAAGTTTTAATGTTGCTATCCTATAACAAAATTTTGATTAAGACCTAAGCCATGTTTCTAAGTTATTCCACATCACATTTTTTGTAACCTATAGCATGACACTAAAAATTCACATTCCAAGGACCTCTGACCGCTCACGATACCATTGTAACACCGGCATTTAATATGCAGAATGCTACCAAACATAAGCTAAACAACAACTAAATACCATATTTAACATAAAATTCCAGCAAGGTGCATAGACTAAAAACCCGAGATTTGACACCTCCTTTGTTTTATCATGAATTTAAGGAACAGCAACAATATAGCATTATATGGCAATAAGAGAAACATCTAAACAGCAATAAATAAAGTCTTAACGACAATAAGAGACTAACATCAAGCTCTTAAAGTTCCAAGTGCCAAACAAACAATAGAACTCTCATTAACCAAGCTAAGACTTAATTTTTAAAGACCATCACACGCAATTTATTATCCAACTAAATGGATTGACTTGGGGAAACATTACAGGTGAAGCAACGTGTGAGCGTGTGAGCTATTCCCCTTTCCCATCTGCCGTTCTCATGGTACCTAAAACAACAAGAAAACACAAGGGTGAGTTCGAAAACTCAACAAGCATACTTTGCAATGGACAACAAGCATAACAACAAGTCAATAACATCTTTCATCATGTATAACATCTCATTCACGAATACTTATCATTATCATCATCAATTTGTATGCGATGTAATGCATTGCTCCTGACCCTCTGGAACCTCATACCGGTATGGGAAGTACACACCCGTCGGTGTGCACCCTTTCCCCCTTCCATCCCGAAGATGGAGGTGCCTACTAAACTTCCAAACACCACGTGGATGGAATCACGACATAGGACTTACTCAATGGCGTTCCCGGATTAGTCATAACTTTCTCACCGACCTTGCCGGACTAGTTAAGACTTTCTCACCGCCACTCGCCCTATCTCATGACATGCATGCAACCATGCCAATTATCATATTTAATTCACATATTAACACATGGCATCATAATATGTTAAACATGCTCATCATATCATATCAATCATTAAAACCTGGCAAGTGGACATATATCACGTAGGCAGATTCCATTTAATTTCAACATACAACCTACAACTTGCTATCCATCACAACACACTTGCCTCAACCACGTGCAGCGGATTGGCGGGAAGAAGAGGAACTCCGGGGTCACACCACCTTTGCCCGATGAGCGATTCTCCAATCAAACTCCGCGGATCTCCTCGCGAATCAGCTCCTCGCTCCACGCTCCTCGCTCCTCGCTCCTCGCTCCTCGCTCCACGGAATGGATCCACGAGGTGCAGGGGTGGGAGGCCACCCTGGGGCAGCAAGGGGTGGAGGGAGGTGGTGTGGAGGTGGAGGAAGGAGGGGCGCATGGCTAGGAGGAGGGTGGCGGCTAGGGCTAGAGGGGGAGGGAGAGGGGAGGTGGGGCGCATATGGGGCTGTTGGGGCGCAAGGGGCAGGGGAGCCCTTTATCAGCCCCACACCCTGTCCAAGTCAATTCGAGCCCCTCTCAATCCCTCCAAAGCCCACCAGGCCCAAAACTCCCGGGCAGCCCAAAACCAGCGGCTTGGAAGCGGCCGGAAAGGCTATTAACCTCAATTCCTATGGTTTTAAACTTAATTCCACACTTCATACTGTTATTAACCTTATCATACCACGATAAATAAGGTTCACGACACTCGTGGCGACATACCACTTCATTCGGCCCAAACACGCGAGAAAACCCTAAGCCGAAAGGTTTTTAATTTCTAGTTTCTCCTTCTATTACGTAACACCAAACCCTAGTGTCACAGTAAAAGTTACAAAGTACTGAAACCCACCTCTAGCAATCGAGCTCATTGGTCCACATACATCTGTATGTACTAGGGCCAACAATTCACTCGCCCTCTCACTAAAACCTGTGAAAGGGGTTTTTGTCATCTTGCCAAGTAAACAAGACTCACATGTTTCAAATGATTCAAAATCAAATAAGGTGAGAAGTCCATCACCATGGAGCTTCTTCATGCGCTTCTTATTTATGTGATCCAAGCGACAATGCCATAAAAAGGTAGGGTTCAAATCATTTGGTCGAGGCCTTTTGACATTAATGTTATAGACATGTTTTTCTTTGAGTTCAAGGACGTATAACCCATCCACTATGGGACAATGACCATAATACATATCATTCAAGAATATTGAACAAACAAAGTTCTTTATTCTGAATTCATAACCTTCATGTTCCAAACAGGAAGATGAAATAATGTTTCTACTCATAGATGGAACAAAATAACAATTATTAAGTTCTAAAACTAATCCTGAAGGCAAATGCAATGGGCAGGTGCCAACGGTAAGACCAGCAACTCTTGCTTTATTCCCCACACGAATATCCACTTCTCCCTTTGCCAAGTCTCTACTCTTTGTCAGCCCCTGCATCGAATTGCAAATGTGAGCAACCGATCCGGTATCATATACCCAAGAGCTAGAATAAGAAGTAGCAAGATTAATTTCTATAATATTAATACCTGAAGTGGAAGTCACACTCCCATTCCTTTTATCTGCCAGGTACTTCTCGTAGTTCCGTTTCCAATGCCCTGACTTCTTGCAATAGAAGCACTGGGTTTCGGGTTGAGGGCCGACTTTGAGCTTCTGAAGCTTAGTTTTGAGACTCGTGATCTCATCTTGAGCCTTGCCCTTGCCCTTGCCCTTTCCTTTTCCCCAAGCCTTGGCTTTCTTCTTTTTGAAGGCAGTTGTCTTCTGAACCATCATCACATGATTGGGTTTCTTCTTAATGCTTTCCTCGGCAGCCTTGAGCATCCCATGTAGCTCGGTCAGGCTCTTCTCCATGCTATTCATATGAAAATTCATAATGAATGGCTTAAAGCTCTGAGGCATAGACTGGAGAATTACGTCTGTAGCCAGACCAATGCTAAGGGGAAACACAAGCTTTTCCAATCTCCCAATGTAGCCAATCATCTTGATTACATGTGGGCTGACCGGACTTCCTTCAGCCAGCTTACAAGCAAACAGAAGCTTTGAGATACCATACCTCTCAGCCCTTGGTTGATTCCCAAACATGCCCTTCAAGCCCACAATCATATTGTAAGCATCCTGGTCCTCATATTGCTTTTGCAGCTCAGAGTCCATGGTGACAAGCATGAGATAGCTGACCTCTACAGAGGCATTAACATGTTTTTCGGCTGGTTCATCAGGAATCGGACTCTCTAGAACATATTCTTTCTTTTCATGTTTGAGAACAATTCTCAAGTTGCGATACCAATCCACAAAATTTGTTCCATTTAGTTTTTCTCTTTCCAAAACCGATCTCAAAGCAAAACCAGGTGCAGCAGGAGGTGCCATTGAACTACAACAAAAACATGCAAAATTTCTAAGCACTATGTTTCTGTAATACTTTTATTAAACATTTTAACAAAAGAAACTCCTATCATGTGCCCCCTTTATGGACACATGGTGAGTATTCAAGATCCATATTCATCAAACACTAGTGAGCTTTGGCATCACTGCTAGAAATCTAATGACATAGGTAAGCAACATCTTTGCTAATTACATCTTATGTAACTCTTGTTGGTTGAGCATGAAAACAAGTAATGAATGCCTCCGTCAACTTGAGTCATAGCCAGGTCAACTCGCCCCTAGGGCTCACATGAGGGAGGGAGCACTTCCCATTTCCGGGTGCCAATTAAGAAACCTAGCCTCATGTGTGTTTTCCTAGACACCAATCGTCTTGTATCCGTTCCTTCATTACTGAAATCATATTCCAACCACTTATGTCCTTAAGCCCAAAACCGTTTTGATAGCTTAGTTAAATCAACCATTGTTATGCGCGATGTGTCCAACACATCCCTATCATCTATTAAGATAGTCATTGATATACTACTTTGGCAGTCATATCAATAATGATCTAAATTCTTGATAGGTGCAACAATTGGATGAACATGTGTGATTTAAAATTTTAACTATAGGGATGAACAATATCTACTATGAACATGGCATCACATGCAATGAGCATAAAGAAAATAGCAAGGATTAAACACACATCCACACATAATCAAATTAAGATGTGAAATAGTATGGCCCTTAGCATTAGGATCTCCATCATCATGCTTGATTGTTCACCTTGCCATCATGTTTGATGCCACCATCTTCATCATTGTAGATGCAACTCCTTACAACTTTGATAATGAATATTACATAAGGGTTTGAAACATCACAAGTCGACACGCAGGTCATTATACATTTTTGATTGAAATAGCCTTATGGCTTGACACGGCACGCAGGCCATGTAAATATTACATGCATCACATGCACATAAGCCATACTATTTCACACAACATCCTGCAAAAACGAGTTAAACAAAATAGATTCTCTGACGAGGTTCCAAGGCGGCGCCCCTGTGAAGTCGAGGCAGCGCCTAGCGAAGTCAAGGCGGCGCCTGCCTGGCGCCCTTGGAAATTTTTTTCAGAGGCATGTGTTCTGTTAAAAGAAAACACCCTCAAAATCTCCACGGATCCAATCCGATTCAATCTGATTGGCTTGGTCCCATATGGTTGCGATTCGTAAACCCTGATGGCGGTAACCCGACTGGTAAGGGCAACGTCGTACCATGAACGGACTCACCCAAATCAAGATTGATTCGGTTTGCACTTTCCTCAAACCCTAAACCGATCGATCTCATCGACGGCTGCCTCCACCAATTCATCACATGAATCGATTGAACATGTAATAGATCCAATCTACTATCCTCACATACCATATGTGCAACATCCAGATCACAAATCTACGCGAGATAGCTCTGATATCACTGTTGGGGAACGCGATATGCTACACTAGCACAAATTAAAATTTCTACCGCAAACCAGAAAAGCTACTCGCAAGAAGGGGATCATAGATCTATTACCACTAGACGCGCAGTTGCGGAATCCTTCGCACGTCGTTGTAGTGGATCGTTCTCAGCGTGGATCGTCCTCGCCGCGGATCATCCTCGTCGTCGATCGTCCTCGCCGCGGATCGTCCTCGCCACGGATCGTCCTCGCTGCGGATCATCCTCTTCACGCTGTAGTAGCAGCAGCGTCACCACAGCAGTCCACACGTCCGGGGATGGAATGCCGTGTGCCGGTGTGCAAGCACCGGGTCGCTCGGCAGGGGCAACGAGAGGAGGTGGCTAGGGTTTCTAGTGAAACACCTCTAAACCGCATGAAAGTGTCTTCTACGTCTAGCCTCCTCCCCTCCTTATATAGCCACGAGGTGAAACCCTAGGCAGTCAGAGCCCATCTACACGCTAAGCCCACGAGGTCCATTAATTACGGATCCAATCCGAATTAATGCGTCCCAGCCCGTTAAGTGTGTGACCCTGTAGGTTCATGCGCATTTGGACATGGATTCAGAAAACCCTTTTTCTAATCCAATAGTCGGTAGCGGCTCCTTGCAGAGCATGCCAACTCCCAAACGCATATGATTAAAGTACTGATGTGATAATCCCTTTGCCAAACTATATGAAGATCGAACTCAAGGTGAGAAGCATGTCATCCTTTGACAGTTCAATCCATCTCTCGTATCCGTGATATATTAATAAGTTATGATTGACTTCTCAATCACGGCATGGCCATGCACTTCCTTAATCATATCACACGAGTGGCCTAGACATATATCTCCATTACATTGGAGTGGCAAATTACATCTTGACTGCTCACTTCCCTCTGCATGTTTCATAGTAAACATGAAAGCTACCTTTATAACTATCTGGTTAGGAAATAGTGTTTGGTAACCCCAAGGTAAACTATTACACATGTAGGGAATATGACAATCTCAGGTCTAAGGATCATACATCTACTATGTATGAGATACACTGATGACACATAAGAATGTAACATTCTCGCAGTGTCCCATTGTGGGTCTATCTAACACATGTTCTTCAACATGCGTCCACAATGAATTGATGATATCTCTATATCGCATGATTTATGAAACATGATCATGGAACAATACATGTGCTGATCTATTCATCGTTGTCCTATACGATGATATCCGATTAGAGATATTTATCGAATTATATCAATAAGTAAAGAGCTTCATAAACAAGTCACACATTTGTTGATCAAAACAATGATATACATTCATTTGACCAATAATCATATTATTATTCATAAACATAGTCATGTTACAATCATCCATATGATTGCCTCAAGGGCTGTCTTTGGAATATCCTCGGCCCGAATCTTGATCTGATGGTACCCAAGCCTCAAGGCTATCTTGGAGAACACCCGTGCACCAGCAAGCTGATCAAAGAGGATGTCGATCCGAGGTAGAGGGTACTTATTCTTGACGGTGACGGCATTCAAGGGGCGATAATCAACACACAAGCGAAGAGAACCATCCTTCTTGGTCACGAACAGAGCCTAGCAGCCCCAAGGTGAGGAACTCGGGCGAATGAATCCCTTGTCCATTAGTTCCTTCAACTGAGTCTTCAGTTCGGCCAGCTCATTCGGTGGCATCCTATATGGCCGCTTGGACACGGGAGCAGTCCTGGGCTGAAGCTCCACTAAGAATCAATGTCCTGATCGAGCGGCATGGAAATTCCACTGGGAACACATCCGGGTACTCCAAAACCACGGGAATGGACTCCAGCTCTTCAACTTCAGTGCCATTCAAGGAACAAAGAGCTGCCTCGCCATTCTCGAGAAGCAGGGTTAGCCGGTCGCCCCGCGGTCCTTTGAGCGAGATGGAGCGATGAGAGCAATCTAGGATAGCCTGCTGCCACGTGAGCCAATTCATGCCTAAAATGACATCCATTCCACGAAGATCAAGGAGCAGCAGGTTGACAAGGAATGGAACCCCTTAAATTAGCAGAGTTGCCTCTTGGACTACTTGATTAACAACAATTTTTGAACCCGGTGCTTCAATGAGAAACGAGGTGGTGCTACAACCCACCCTCAATTGATGATGCATAGCAAAGTTCTTGCGGATGAAGGAATGAGAAGCCCCTGAGTCGAACTGTGAAATCATGTGCTGAAAAATTGGCTAAGATTTGAACTTGAAAAATGTGTTTTGTGCATGAGTCCGACAATTTGACAAGAAATAGTGAAGTTCTCCTTTGTGCCGGACCAAACTCTCAAAAACAGTAAGTTTTTCTTTTGCGTCGGACCAAGTTTTTCTTAGTCCGTGGTGACCAAGTTTTTGAGCTGTGAAATTTGCATCTGCACCGGATTAATTTTTTCATACACGCCGAACCAAATTTGTGATCCGTCGTGAACGCATTTTTGGAGCGTCGTTTTTGTATGTACGCCGGACCAAAAATTTGGTCCGTCGTGAACGTGTTTTTTAGCGCATGAGCTGGACTCAATTTTCCAAGAAACCAGTAAGTTTCACATCTACACCAGACCATTTTCTCTTCAGTTCGTCGTGAATGATGTTTTGAACGTTTTTGCGCTGACATGAAACCGAGTGTGGCGCGTGTACATCAGACCAAATTTTTGGTCCAGCATGAATGGCATATTTGCAGGTTTTGATTCTTGTGTGCGCCGGACTATTTTGGCTTGGTCCGGCGTAAATGGTTTTTGCTCGATTAGGGTTTTGAGCAACTTTGAAATTGAATTTTGGTTTGAATTTGAGATTATGAAATTTGTGAGAATTTCATGATGCTTGTTTTGAAGTGGAATTTATGCAATGCTCGTGTGAGTATTTGCATGGACTAATGTTGAGTCAAGTCGCGGACTTGTGCTCGAAATCGTTTTGTGGTTTGTTCATGTGTAGGTATTGCTCGAGGGCGAACGTAGTCGATGACGGGACCAGAACTAGGTTCATGGAGGAACTGAGGTTTGGGACTAGGTTCAGGAGGAACTGAGGTCTTGGTGGTCAAGGATGTCATGCGGGATGTTCGGGCTAAGAGAATGGTGCACATGAAGAATGGTTAGTCACGTGAGTATGGCAGTGTCATGTCCCCTTGCCGGCGAGGTGGATTCGCGGCGTGAGATCGGCAATAAACAGAATAAGGAAGAAGCAAGAAGGAAGAAGGAAGAACAGGCGTGGAGAAGAAGGCAAAAGTGAGGAACAGATTCTATTTCATATTTTCCATCCCCTTTCCTGAGTACCATCTCAACTATTTATCTCTCTCTCTTTCCCTTACATGTGGGCCGTGAGGATCCTGTGTGTGACATTACCGCTTCTTGAGATTTTGCTTGTCCTCTGCCAAAAGCATGGCCTCGACATCGACTCTGGTCTTGTGGGTACACATTACTGGCTCTTGTTATCCTCTCCCATAGCGCCACTGGCATCCTTCTCTTCTGTGATCCTTTTCTTCTGATGTAGCCGCTTAATACACTCATCCGGATACTCCGGCTCAACTTCTTCCTTAGAAATTTAGGTTGCTTGAATGATCCCAAAGAACAATGCTGATAGCCCATTTGCCTTCATCATTCTCCTTGACGTATGGGCGAGCGTAACCACAACACATTCCAAATTGATGTTCTCGAGGAAAGACCAAGTAGTGATATAATTAGCCGAGCACCGTGATCCCAAGGCCTTTTAAGAGAAACTATTCGCGGCCGCAAAGTGCCAAGCTCCCAAAGGCAACTCCTCAATTTTAATTGCATTGAGAGTGTTGCCATCGATAATGTCATACTAATCGCATCCTTAGAAGACCCAAGCCACCAAATGTAAGGTACAAGGCATTGTCTCCTTACGCCCACCAAATGTAAGGTAGTGATATAATCTTGCTTGTTTGGAATTTTCCGTGAGGAACTCTTCAGATGAGAATGCAAGATATTTTGACTTCCACCATAGATGCATTACCTCCTTACGCCCAAGAATGCGCAAGCCGCGCTTAAACATGGATATGACCCAGAATTGCATTCTCATTAACACTGGGCAGCAGCCTTGCACATACAGAAAATGCCACAATGAGCTCCTCAAATGATGAAGTGCATAATGGGAAGTGAAGAAAAATCAGAATCCGATCAAGGCATAAGAAATCAATTCCATGGTCCCATTGCTTGGTTGTCGACCACATAATCAAATAATCAACTCCTTTAAGGATGTCATGTCGAAGGAAATGAGGAAGAATGGCTTCATGGTAAACTCTCCTCCTAATATGACTCCAAGATGAGGTGCAAAAGACTAAACAATGTGTAAAAGGAAGCACCATCCCCTGGTTTCAACTAAGCACACTTTATCATGCAACTTTGCCAAGTAGATTTTCCTGCCTTCTAGGTATTTCTGTAAGGCAAATAAAGCATCCAAAGTAATATATGTTCCACCTCTAACTTCCAAAGGAACCTTCCGATGCAAATATTGAATCCATAATTTTCCTCTCCTCGATGCACCAAAGATTCACGGTGAATTTTTCTTCGCCTCGCCCCTTGATAGCATCCATGTGCGCTTTGTTGGTAGACCCTTTAGGCCGGCTCGCCGCTTTTGCTTTGTCCTGGCGACGCCGATGGCACAAGGCACACCGGTTCCAACGGTGAGAATGAGAACGCCCGTACACCTACCTGACCAAGGCCGCCGCCAACGCCCATGGGTTGCTCAAGTCGAGTCCGATCTCGGCCCACGCCGCCGCTCCACCTTGCCTTGCACCAGGAACGGTTGACTCGTAACTATCAACACCGTAGCCGCCAGACAGTCTTCAACGCCATCGACATGGTGTCCTGGTTAAGACCATCCATCGCACACCTTACTGCATCATCTCATTGTTGTTGGTGGAAGACCACATCACTTACCGGATGTTCTTCACCGATCCTTCTCCTTCTCTCGCCGTTCCACCGACGCCGTTGATCCGGAGCGCCCTGCTAGGCCCTTTCAAGTTGCCTTGCCACCGTTGCCGATCTTTGGAGTTTTGCTCTACCATCTTTGCCATGAACTCCGACGAGATACCAACCGCTGTCGGGTTGGTGTGGAAGGAATCCACCGCGCCAACAACGCTTGATCGAAGTCTCTCTTGATGAATGCCAACTCCTCATCTATCGGGCACGATCGTGAGTCGATGCGGAAGACACCGGGCGATGGAATCGGGAGGTGATGGCGGTGGTCGCTGTGGCGGCAGATGATGCGGTGCCAAGAAACTCGGGCCTTGATCTCCACGTAGGGAAGAGGCCGCCGCGCCGAGGAAGCCATCGCGCTCGTGGATGGTGGCGCCATGCGTTGAAAGCCTCGAGGAAATCGCGACGCGAGCCGAGGCGGCGATTCAACGCCGCTCGATCCGGCTGCCGCGCGGTCGGCTAAGCGATGGCAGCGACGCTGAACGCCGGAAGCTTCATGCAACCAAGGCGAACGAAGGCGATGCGAGCGCGCTGGCGACGGAAGATGGATGGAGACGGAGATGGCTGCGGCGGCGCGGAGGACGGCGCCGATGACGCTACGCGAGAAGGCCAGGCGGCGCTGATTGAAGCCGAGGAGGCCGAGGGCACCACCTGGTTTGCCATGAAAACCGCAATAGACGCTTTCTACAAACGGAGGAAGGTGCGCGGCGCCAACCAGAGCCGAAGGACGGCGGATCTAAGGGCGCTACGGTGGATCGGTGGCTCGATACCAAGTTGTCATGTCCCCTTGCCACGAGGTGGATTCGCGCGTGAGATCGGCACATAAATGTAATAAGGAAGAAGCAAGAAGGAAGAAGGAAGAACAGGCGTGGAGAAGAAGGCAAAAGTGAGGAACAGATTCTATTTCATATTTTCCATCCCCTTTCCTGAGTACCATCTCAACTATTTATCTCTCTCTCTCTTTCCCTTACATGTGGGCCAGAGGATCCCAGGTGTGACAGGCAGGTGGCCATACGCGTGCAAAGTGTTAGTCACGTGAGTATGGTGGGGTTGCCATACGCGTGCAAGAGTTGTACTTGGCCAGATTGGGCCAAGTGGAGTTGTGTTGAATACATACTCCTTCTAGGATTAGGAGTGGGACTCCTACTAGGATTAGGAATTGTATTCAGGACTCCTTGTGCTTTGCTCCTTTAAATAGGAGGGGTGTCTCCTGTTGAAGGGCATCAATTCGAGTTGAGCGCATTGAGAGCCTCAAGCTCAGTTTTAGGGTTTGTACTCTTTTGATGGGAGTACTTTAGACAAAATAAATAAAGATCAATTCTTCCAAGATTCTTATGTGCTACAGTAACCGCGTTGCTACAGTGTTTTCTGTTTTGGTTCTTGTTTGCATGCTTGTTCTTGTTCTAGATTGGTTCTTGTTCTTTGAGTTTCATCTTGATTTGATCCATCAAAACCTTTCTAGGGTATTGATATAGAGTTCCTCAAAGTTTAGTTGATTAATCTTTTGAAGATCTTGTTTAATCTTGAAGTTTTGATTAGATCAATTTTCGTCAAGTTCTGGAACAGTAAACTTGTGAAGCTCATAACTTTTGATCCGTAAGTCCGATCGAGTTGATTCTTTTTGGTTTCGATTCGTATTGGAATCTATTTTCTTGTGTACAAATTTCAGATTGATCTAACGGTTGGATCTACAGGAATTCGTATTTTACTGAACCTCTATCATTCTATTTTTGTTGAATACGAGGCAATTATTTGGTTCCATTTTGTGGTGAATTTTTAGTAGATCAAGAATTTGGTTTTAGCTTCCACACAATCATTCAACCCCCTCTGATTGCTATATTCGTTTACTTCGATCCTACACGAACAAAACTCTAGCAGCATGTCCCTCAATGCACAACGTACCAGTCAGCACGGTGGCGCCCTCGGGGATCGCCTCAGCATCAACGTAGTTGACGCGGCCACGGTTTGGCGTAGGAAGTGGAGGTGGTGCAATCGCGCCTTGGGGTCTCGGGGTGTTGGAATTGTTGCCCCTCCTTGGAAAGGGACAATCGCGGATGAAATGCCCCGCACGCCCACAGTTGTAGCATGGACCCGGTCCAGAGCTCGTCACCACACGCACTCGGGCCGTGGGTCATGAGGCCGAGGAGCAAGGATGTGAAGCCGGGCCATTCCAGCCGGCAGGGGAGGTGCAGGAATAGGGGCCCTCGGTGGTGGAAAAGTAGTCCGGACTCGTTGCGAACTGCCACCCGCGAGTACTGCACTGACCTCTTCTGCTTCTTCTCGTCTTGATGGCTCCTCATCTTATGTTCCACGGTAATCGCCCGACTCACCAAGGCATTGAAGTTGGGAAAGTCACAAACAGAGAGCTTATCCTGCATCTTTGCCGTCAGTCCATTCATGAAGCTATCTTACTTCTTCTGATCGGTATCGACTTCCTCCAGCGCATACTAAGCCAAGTAATTGAACTCCCGTGAGTAGTCCATCACTGACTTGCTCAACTACTTGAGGGCAAGAAATTGCTGTTTCTTGATACCCATGAGCCCCTTCGGGATATGATATGCCCGAAAGGCCTCACGGAACTCTGCCCAAGTCACCTGATGACCGGCAGGCTGCATGACGAGGAAATTGGCCCACCAAGCACGGGCAGGACCTTGAAGCTGCTGCGCTGCGAAAGGCACCTTCTGAAGATCCTCGCAATGGATAAGCACAAACTTCTGGTCCATGGTGCGCAGCCAATCGTCAGCCTCTAACGGATCACTCGCCCGGGAGAAGGTTGGCGGCTGAGTGTGCAGGAAATCCAAGTAGCCATTTGGGCGGCCTCGCCCCTCACCGTGGCCACCTGGAGCAGCCTGATTCTGGACAAGCATCTCCAAGATCCGGTTGGTACTGGTTCTGCTCTTATCGCAGCAATACATCCATGTTGGGAGGAGGAGGCGGATCGCCATGGCTAGGCTGTGATCGTCCAGCACCATCATCACCTCCCATAGTTCCGCGGGTCCTCATTCTGTCGTCAAGCAAGGTCACACACCAAGAGTCAGACCCACACGGAGGGAATAGGTCTTAAATTTGATAAACTCGCGAACTAAACCCAAGTCAGACTGTAGCACTCCGCACTGGAGTCCAACAAGTCTAACATACCCAAAACACAATTCATGATGCAAATGGCATGGCACATGCATGGCATGACATGAAATGCACGATTCCAACGTAACCCACACTCACCATTTATATACATAGGGCGGGATACACGTACTAACTTCTACCTAATGCATTATGAAAGTCCTAACCAATTTTTTTAAGTGGTCGTCAAGTCTCGGGTTCGTCTTTATGCACCTTGCTCTGATACCACGCTATGAGGAGCCGCCCAGACCGTCCTCGGATTATTTGAAGACTCGGCCGACCCCGTCGGATTTGGAGGCTAACAACGGACTGCTGAGAGCGCTCGCAGTGTTAGCACCCAAGCCCAATCGATACGACGATGAGACCCTTCGAATAACTCAACAACAATCCCGGTATTCCCCCGGTATGCGAATCGAAACACGCCCAGGATGCCCGCATACCGGCTTGCAACGTTGTATCACATCAATTCGCATAAAGGGGGCAACGAACTCGGAACCCCACAACCAGACACGCACACGGAAGCAAAACTAACCAAACAAACCCTGGCACAAAGACAAAACCCCACGACCACCTCCAACAACAATAGGGCACAAAGGCCAACAAGATAGAAATAACACCACAAATATGAGCACAACATACACCAAGTGTTCACTACAAAAGAGACCAAGTATCTAAGGATAGAAAAGACATAGTTTTGGAGCTAACTATACAACAAAAGATCATACAACCATCAAACTAAAACCAAAAGTAATGCATCTCCGGAAGTGTTCTGCCTCTGAACACTCCCGGGCATGTACGACGGCGTAGGGAGCCTCTAATCGGTGCCCCGCTCGGTCACCGAGAGGCAGTACGGACAGAACTCACATCCGTCCGGATCCTCACTTGAAAACCACAAAGCAAAAGCACGAGTATAGAAGGTACTCGCAAGACTTACCCGTGGTCCATATATGACCGACTCAAAAGAATATGCATTTGGATGTAGCAAGGAATCTAGCTTAAGGTAAAAGTGCAGAAAAGCTTAACTTTGTTGTTTAATTACATTCCACTACTCAATTTCTCAGGTTTTAGCACTTGTGAACAGTACCTATCTCTAGGGTCAAATCTGAAACTTTACAATTAACACAAGGCAAGCGCCAACATAAATGAGTACCGCCCCCATCCAAATCCATCATTAAGTTCAAGTTATTACTACGTTGAAGTGTGCTAAGATCAAGCGTGCTCATATCCGAGAGCGCGGCAATTCGAATCGCTTATTCACCCTGTAGGGGATCATCAATCGCACGACATGTGCCACATGTAACCTCATGTCAACCCTCCTCCCATCCATACTAACTCGTTGGGCCATCTTCATGCGGTCCGAGCACCTAGCACCCCCTCGAGCGGCCCAAGCCAGGCTTGGCCCTCGAGAGTCAGCCTAAGCCTCGCCCTCAACCATGCCCAACCGCATGAGGGCACACCCCATCGAATTAGCATGCGATGAAAGAATAGCTTACCGGCCCATTTCCGGCATGCGACCAACAAGGTGTGCTCGATCGAAGGGCAAACAACAGATCAGTCCTCAACCGACATGGGCGAGACTACCACACTTGAGTCTCCACACCCAAGTGAACCAACCTCTCGCCCAGTCTCATTTCAATTTCCATTTCTCCTCATAACCATAACCATTACAACCAATTGATTGTGAAGTAAAAACTCACAAGCGGTGGAACCATCCACCACTTGGCCCATACCCGACACCTAAGCAAGCTAAGCACGGACACAATATAATTACCCATACACTAGCTCCAAGGAGGTGTTCAACAATTATCAAGGGTGTATGTGCAACAAATGGGTTCTAATACCAACCCCACAATTAAACTCCTAATGCATAACTTGTCCAACCAATAGGCAATTGATTCACAAAAATAACATTTCATATAAGGTGGAATATGCTTAGGTGCTTGCCTGATGGTTCTGCTTGCGTATCAACGACGACTTGCTCTTCGGCAATCCCTTCGACCACGGCCACGTCAGTCACCGCGGTCTCGCTCTCTACACGAGTACAATGCATAATTAAGATGCATGTCATGCAATGAAATGAAATACAATGCAAACCCCACCGAAAAAATAGCACACCCAGTGAAACTGTGCGAGTTACAGACCAGCCAACCCGGACAGTCTGGGTTTAATATCCGGACAGTCCGGATAACTCGGACATTCCGGGTAATTTGTCCGGACATTCCGGACGCTGCGCAACTAGCCCAAAGAACCAAAGGATTGGAGTGGTTTTCCGAGTTCTACGGCACCACGAGGACCCGATCTACAACTTTTCTACACATGGCTAAGCTGGAGAAGCTCCGAGCTAGCCCAAATGCGAGGAAAAGATGCTCACATCTAAGAACCCCAACCAAAAACCTAATCCAACAATCCAATGCTTAGAACGGCATCATCTACCCCCGATCTCTCACCCTATACCCAAGCATTGCCTAAACCACCCCAAATTCAACCACCCACCAAAAACCCTAACACTCCAAAGCTTACCCCCAACCTCAAACTACAAGACCAAGCCCCAAATCTACTCCCATGGACGCCCTAGAACCCAAGAACCACGAATCAACTCCAAGAAGAGGTCTTACCCTCAAGGAGGATGAAGGAGAGGAAGGGGAAACCGCGTAGGGGAAAGAGGATGCTGGCTTGGGGAGGAGCTTAAGGTCACCAAGATGGGGAAGTCATCGGGGAGTAGCACGGGAGGTCACCGGCCGGTGGGGAGTCGCCGGAGATGAGCTCGGGTGGAGGAGCACACGCAAGAGAGGTGGAGAGCAACAAATGTTGGGTGAAGTGAGTGAAGAGCCACGAAATGGGATTTTATACCCAAGTCCCGCAAGGTCCGGACTCTCCGGACAATTAGTCCGGATACTCCGGGTTGGGGTGTTCGGTCAACCCAATCCAGACACTCCGGACATTTAATCCGGATACTCCGGGTTATATCCGGACAGTCTGGATGTTTAATCCGGATACTCCGGATTTCCCAGAATTTTCGAAAGTGGGGCCTTGACACAATCTTCCAGTCATTTCCATTTCTCTACCGATCTTTTGTTCCGCCATTGTCGCCGTCGCTGCCACCGCCGCCATTGTCGCCGACATCGCCGCCGCCGTCGCCGTTTGCATCGCCGCCGGTGGCGACGTACTCCTCGGCCACGCCTCTCCCTGCGCTGCTCACTGACCGGCTGCCTGCTCGGTCGAGGTGAGATCTGTGCTCCTTCTGTTGGACGGATGCAATAATATATATATATATATATATATATATATATATATATATACACATGCAACAAATTTCGTAGTATGTTGGCTGTACAGGATAGATAGATTTTTTACGTAGCCTATATACATTACACATATATTCGTGTGGATATATAATGTGCCTCGACTTTTGGTTGTATGTATATATCTATATATATGTTAATACGCATGCCTGTTTTCGTATATATATTAGGATGATTCACGTATATAATTTTCTATATGCATGTATACGGTTATATTTAGGACGCATGCATGTATGGTTGTTGCATGTAATAGCTGGGACACATGTAGGTTTAGTCGCTGCATGTGTATATATTCGACCGATTCGCTATTTTAACCTTCCATATGTATATATACGTATGATATTTGGATGATCCGCGTGTATAAATTGGAAGCATGCATGTATATGTTATTTATACCTTCCTACGTTAATTTTACTGAAATTTTATAATTAAATTTATACTGCTAAAATATTCACGGAAAGTCAAAAGTTATGAATTTTGTATCTCTTAAACTATACGTCCAAAAATATCAAAATAAATTTTGTAAATCTTAGAAAATTATGTACTAGTTTGATTTGTAGTACTTTCCTGAATGTTTGTTTGTACGTTGTTTTGTGTATTTATCTGGTTCTTTATCTGTTACGCGTAGACGTCGAACTGTGTGAGGGTGTCGCTTTCAAGGAACAAGCTCAAGATCAAGATCTAGACCAAGACCAGCTGATATTTGAAGGCAAGTTATGCTTTGATCATTTTGTTCCCATGTTTTAAAATATTAGTTTGTTTTAAATTATGCATGCTAGTTTAATTATGATGCTTTCGATTAAATTTGGGATTAGATAAATACCACTTGATATTGTCACCTTGTCCATAATACTTGTATGTCAATAAACCATTTGTCAGCCTAGGTTGGATTATATATACTGGTTAATACTAATCACCAGAATGGGGTAGTTAGAACGTGGTAGTTCTGCTTAGCCATGCCATTCGAACTAATGACACAAATTTGGGAGAAAGCTGAATACTGACTATTGAACTATGGAACATGTTTTGAATGAATTTGACATGTGTTATTGATAAGTTGGTGGCACATGGTGTATGGTAACCAACTGGGTGGGAAAATGGTTTAGACTGTGGCAAGTGGCAAGTGATTAATGGGGGGGTCGATGTGGCACATGGGAGAGATGTTGTTGAATTTGGTTTTGTGAACTTTGGGTAGTCTTGCCACGGTCAACCTAAGGACTTAACCTTGCAAGCCTTTGAACTGGGCCTAACATACAACCACATGTCTGGAGTGGAACAGACCTAGTTGAGTATGATTCCGAAGTTTTAGCATGTGAGACCTCAGGTGGTTTTTGTAGCTGTAAATGTGGAAAGAAGGGTGTAGTGTTTACCGAATTGGTCTTACATCTCTTCAACAGTATACGTTGGCCCTGTACTTCTGCTCCGCAAAAGGGAAGGGACAGTGGGGACTATACTGGGCGATACGCATGCGAGGATAGAGGTTTCGGAAAGACTTTGTTATGGTTACTCGCCTGTGTGGTGTTTAACTATATCGTGTGGGTAAAGTGTATAACCTCTGCAGAGTGTACAAACTATTCGAATAGCCGAGTCCACGGTATTGGACATTTGTCGGGGATTATAGTCAAGGGTTAGACTTTGTTAAAAGTGAGGTTGAGGTAAAAGATGAAGTTAATGGAAATATGGGATGTGCGAATTCTTTTACTCAACTATTGGAAAAGTTATTGATAATTCTACTCGTTTTTACTGCTTTCGAATCTACTTATGCTACTTGTTAAATGATGCTTTACTGCAAAATAAACCTGTTAAGCCATTCCCTTGGAATAAACCTGGCATGTAGAGTATTAGGTTGCATTCTGTGCATAGCTTGTTGAGTACCAATGTACTCACCCCTCCAAAATCACAACACCAGAAGAAGAGGAACTTCAAGCCAATGAAGAGGAGCAGAACAAAGAGGCGAACAACTAGGGGCAAGCCAAGTCAGTTGCCTGTGGCATACTGAGGCGCTGCGAACGAGTTTTATTTCCGCTGCTATTTGTTTACTCTGAACTCAGCCCTGCGTGGCTTAATATTGTAAGGCTGACCTTAAGGTCTTAACAATTTTTATATGAGTTGAATACTTTATTATTATTATTTCCGCTGTGTATGTGTAATGGTATTCATCTCTGTTGTATCTGTGAGCACCAGCGTGGTCCTAGACTGGTGTATCACACAGAGTGTTCGGAATTCCAATTCCGGGCGCGACATTTGTACTTCAGTATATCCCTAGCTTGGTTGAACTAGTTCTAGGAACACGGTTAGGCCAGCAATTGTGACAAGTACTATGGATATTTATTCAGCTTTGCTATTCTGTTTTTGATATTGCTTATTCCTTTGCCACCTGACATTGCCTTCCGAGATCCACATACTTCTTATCAGTTCAGGTCCTACCTTGCAATCGCCTCGCTCACGCTCTACTCACGGTATCACGAACCAGCCATCGGTTGCACCTTCCTGTTGCGTTGGTAAGAACACTTGTAAGAGCGTGGTAAGGCGCTTGAGAGTGAGTGAATCCACCTTCTGCAGCCAAAGTAGTTGATAGCGATAATACAACCAGTTGTCCCTGTTTCTTTTGTTTTTCTTTCGACTAAGAATGGCAGGTGTGGAATAAGATGAGTGTGTTACTCGGCAAGAGCTTAACAACGCAATAAATGACATCAATGCAAACATCGCAAGGGTTAGTCAAGATAATGACGAAAGATTATTGAGGATAGAGCGAGGCATTGCCAATCTTCTTACCAGGTTGGAAAATTTTGAGAGACAACCGCCTCTCAATGGAGCTCACAGAGTGGGAGATGAAGAAGAGTCTGTCGCGGGAGATGATGTGGATGGAGAAGACTACGATGCTTTCACCGCTCGCGTCGCTACATAAGATGTACGACAACAACGACGCCTGAATCACAACCATCAGGTATGGGAGGTAATAACTTCAATCACCGTAATGGTCATGGAAATGATGACCCTTTTCTAAAGTTAAATTTACCATACCATCTTTTTTTGGTACATATGATGCTGAAGTTTATTTAAATTGGGAAATAACTGTTGAGCAAAAATTTAACTCCCATTTAGTTCCTGAAATACATAGAGTCAGACAAGCTACTAGTGAATTCAAAGATTTTGCTATCATTTGGTGGAATGAAGTAGTAAATTCTGGTTTACAACCTGATACATGGTATAGATTAAAGCAAGCTATGCGTAGTAGATTTGTTCCCCCTTCTTACAAATGTGATTTACGCAAGAAATTGCAACGCTTGAATCATGGTAATAGATCTGTAAAGTAATACTATCAAGAGCTGCAAATAGGCATGTTGCGCTGTGAGGTATTTAAGGATGAAGAAGATAAGATGGCTCGTTTTTATGGAGGTTTACGACGTGAAATTCAGGACATAATTGATTAAAAGAATATAATAACATCAATAGATTGTTCCAGCTTGCTATGTTGGCAGAAAAAGAGTTGCAGGGAAGACAACAAAGGAAAGGAGCAACTTTGGTGGTGTATCGGCGCCAAGATCGACGCCGGGGCAAGCCCAAACAACCCTACCTTCAGCCACTTGCCCTGCTGCCCCCTCCACCAGTAGGGCGCGTTCAGCAGCACCATCACCATCACGTGCACCCGAGGTGAGCAAATCTAACCATGTGCAGGCACCAACAAAGAGCTCTTCGTCGGCTGCTTCCACGGGTCGTACCACTGGAATTGTATGCCATCGATGCAAGGGAATGGGCCGTGTCATGAAGGATTGCCCAAGACGTCGAGCGTACATTGCAACAGAAGAAGGTGTGTACATTAGTGCTAGTGATGTTGAGGATGAAAATGCTCTTGCAGCTAACCTTGCAGATAATGAGGATGACCGTGAGACGGACGACGATGACGAGGAGATTTTAGGGACCGCTGCCACCCAGAATTATAGGACAATCATTGTGCAACGAGTGTTGAGCGCTCAAATGGAGCAAGCGGACAAGCTACAACGCCATAATTTGTTTCAGATGTACCTCATCATCAAGGACCGTCGTGTTCGTGTCATGATTGATGGTGGGAGCTGCAATAACTTGGTTAGTTCAGATCTGGTCAAGAAGATTTGCTTGACCACATGTGCACACCCTCATCCCTACCGTATTCAATGGTTCAATAATAGCGGTAAGGTAAAGGTAACACAAACTGCGAGAGTGAAATTTTCCATTGGAACATATCATGATTTTGCTAATTTTGATGTAATTCCTATGCAAGCATGTTCACTTTTATTAGGCCGTCCATGGGAATTTGATACTGATGCAATTCATCACGGTAAAAGTAACAAATACACTCTTATGCATAAAGGGAAGAAAATCACTTTGCTCTCTATGACTCCTGCTGAAATTGTGCAATGTGACAAAGTGAGAGCTGAAAATGAGAGAAAAGAGAGTGCGCTAGAATCTGAAAATCAGTAAGTGGCTAAAAATATTTTCCCACCTAAGAAAGTCAAGAAAGAATCTAGTTTTAGGTCCGATGGAATTAAATTGAAAGGTGGTGTTATGCTTGCTACAAAATCTGATCTTGCTGAAATTAATGAGAATGATGCACCATGCTATGTTTTGATATGCAAAGAAGCTTTATTTTCATTTCATGATATGTCTAGCTCTTTGCCTCCTGCTGTCACTAACCTTTTGCAGGAATATGAGGATGTGTTTCCTGCTGAGATACCCCCGGGGCTACCACCTATTCGAGGTATTGAGCACCAAATTGACTTGATCCTGGGAGCGACTTTGCCAAACCGTGTTCCATATAGGACAAATCTGGAGGAGACTAAGGAAATTCAGCGACAAGTCCAAGAGCTTTTGGATCGAGGGTACGTACGACAAAGCCTTAGTCCATGAGTGTTCCTGTTCTTTTAGTTTCCTAAGAAAGACGGTAGTTGGCATATGTGTGTGGATTGTAGAGCCATTAATAATATTACAATAAGGTATCATCATCCTATCCCTAGGTTAGACGACATGCTTGATGAATTGAGTGGTTCTGTTATTTTCTCAAAGATTGACTTGCGTAGTGGATACCACCAAATTAGAATGAAATTGGGCAACGAGTGGAAAACAACATTTAAGACAAAGTTCGGCTTATATGAGTGGTTAGTTATGCCTTTTGGATTAACTAACGCACCTAGCACTTTCATGAAGGCAATTTTACGTGCTTTCATTGGTAAATTTGTGGTGGTCTACTTTGATGATATCTTGATATATAGCAAGTCTCATGAAGAACATGTGGAACAACTGTGTGCTATTTTTAATGCTTTGAGAGATGCACGTCTGTTTGGTAACCTTGAGAAATGCACCTTTTGCACCGATCAAATCTCTTTTCTTGGCTATGTTGTTACTCCACAGGGAATTGAAGTGGACGAAGCAAAATTTGAAGCCATAAAGAGCTGGCCGACCCCTCAGACTGTCACCCAGGTGAGAAACTTTCATGATCTTGCAGGATTCTACCAGCGATTTGTTCGGGATTTCAGCACCATTGCCGCCCCGCTGAAACAAGAAAAAGCATTTATGATCAAGGAGTAGCTTTCACATGGGGACTGGAACAAGAAAAAGCATTCAACTTGTTAAAATAAAAGCTCACCCATGCTCCATTGCTCCAACTTCCCAACTTCGGTAAGACTTTTGAGATAGAATGTGATGCTAGTGGGATTGGAGTAGGAGGTGTGCTAATTCAAGAAGGTAAACTAATTGCTTATTTTAGTGAGAAATTAAGTGGTCCAAGTTTGAATTATTCTACCTATGATAAAGAATTGTATGCTTTAGTATGTGTGCTTGAAACTTGGCAACATTATCTATGGTCTAAAGAATTTGTTATACATTCTGATCATGAATCACTGAAATATATTAGAAGCCAAGCTAAATTGAATAAACGACATGCTAAATGGGTAGAATATATTGAGTCATTTCCATACATCGTAAAACATAAGAAAGGAAAGGACAATGTGATTGCCGATGCACTTTCTAGACGTTACACCATGTTATCTCAACTTGATCATAAGATTTTTGGTTTAGAAACCATTAAGAATTTATATGCTACTGATTTGGACTTTAAAGAAGTGCATGAACATTGTAAAGAAGGGAAAACATGGAATAAATATGTTTTGAATGATGGATTGCTCTATCGTGCTAACAAGTTATGCATTCCAGCAAGCTCTGTTCGTCTTTTGTTGTTGCAGGAGGCGCATGGAGGAGGTTTGATGGCATATTTTGGAGCAAAGAAGACTGAAGATGTGCTGTCCGGTCACTTCTTTTGGCCAAAGATGAGACACGATGTCGAGCAATATGTGTCACGCTGCACTATTTGCAATAAAGCTAAGTCACGTTTAAATCCACATGGTCTTTATATGCCGCCTCTTCCTATTACTAGTATACCTTGGGAGGATATTTCTATGGATTTTGTTTTAGGGTTACCTAGGACAAAGAGGGGGCGGGATAGCATATTTGTAGTTGTGGATCATTTTTCTAAAATGGCACATTTTATACCTAGTCACAAGAGCGATGATGCTACAAACATAGCTGATTTATTTTTCAGGGAAATCGTTCACCTCGATAGAGTGCCTAATACTATTGTCTCAGATCATGATGTAAAGTTTTTGAGCCATTTTTGGAGATCACTTTGGAACAAATTGGGGACGAAGTTGCAATTTTTTACTACATGTCATCCCCAAACTGATGGCCAGACAGAGATTGTTAATCGCACACTATCCACCATGTTGCGGGCTATTTTAAAGAAGAATATGAAGCTATGGGAAGAGTGTCTACCACATGTTGAGTTTGCTTACAATCGATCGGTACACTCCACCACCAAGGTAAGTCCATTTCAGGTAGTGCATGGGTTTATTCCTCGTGCTCCAATTGACCTTTTGCCTTTGTCTACTTCTGAAAAGGTAAATTTAGATGCAAAGAAGTGTGCTGAATTCATTTTTAAAATGCATGAAACAACTAAGGAAAACATAGAAAAGATGACTGAAAAGTATAGACTTGCTGGTAGCCAGGGTAGAAAATATTTATCCATTGAACCAGGTGATCTTGTGTGGTTGCATTTGAGAAAGGATAGGTTTCCATATTTGAGAAAGTCCAAATTAATGCCTAGAGCTGATGGTCCTTTTAAAATACTTGAAAATATTAATGATAATGCATATAAACTCGAGTTGCATGCAGACTTTGGGGTTAGTCCCACATTTAACGTTTCAGATTTAAAGCCATACGTGGGAGAAGAGGATGAGCTTGAGTCGAGGACAACTCCAATTCAAGAGGGGGAGGATGATGAGGACATCACTCTTTGGGATACACACATACATCATGGTCCTATGACAAGAGCTCCTGCACGTCAATTAAATCATGAGGAGAGCTCGTTTCTCGCTATTCATCATAATAATATTATTGAGGATGGGATGCTACTAAATATTTGTGATGTTATACTGCTTAGGAACATGGGAGAAGCACGCCTAAGACAAGGGAGTCTTGCCTTGGTCAGTTAAGGACTTTACCTTGCAAGCCTTTGAACTGAGACAACCGTACAACCACATGTCTGGTATGGGACAAACCTAATCTAGTAGGATTCTGAAACCTCACCTTTGATACCTCAGGGTGATGGTTACATAGGGGTGTAATTGTAAGGGGAAGCGTACCTGTGATGCGGCATGGTACCCATCTAATGGTATTTGTCTGTCCTACACTTTGGCTTTGTGTGAGGGGAGTGATAGTTAAGGCAATACTGGAGAGGTTCCTAGGTTGAGACAGAAGTTTATGATTTTAGTAGATAGTTACCATATATAATCCGGGTAGTTTGTATTTAAGATCCCTCCTACGACGGAGGGAGGGACAAGCTTTTTGCGCACGCATATCAGAAAACAACACAAAAACCACTAGAGTAGGGTTATTATCTCCACCGTGAGAGGCTTAAACCAGGATAATTCCCTGTGTCTTCTTCTTTACTCGAGCATCGTTCGGACGCTAAATCCTTCACAAGCGAAGGGGCTTTGGTTGATCCCTCACTCAACAAGTAAGCTCGGCAGGGGCCCGTTCACCAATCATCAACAGCTAGCGCTGTCTGTGGGGACCCGACTGTGTCAACTCTGTCTGTGAAGAGTCCCCGAAGATGCTGAATTCCGGAGACGCTCGAGACCTTTGCGCCATCGACGACGTTGAAGACGATGACATGTACTATTCCAACAATGGCATAGCCGGTGTGACCGATCCAGATGGACACACCGAGGCCGGGAGTCTTTCCCCGGTAGCCACAGAGCGAGAGCAATTTCTTCACTCTCAACGCGATGCCCTCGAAGATGACGAGGATGATTATGATGGGCTCTACGATGGTCTGGATATTCCGAATCACATCGAGCTTGATCATGATACAACATCGCGGGGAGACACCATGATGTCCCCTTAGCGTTCGTCTCACTCCCGCAACGTTAACATGGCTGGGGGCGACGGCGGCCATGAGATGGAATCCTTAGGGGCTGCTCGTCATGATCACTATGAGGTGGCTAGGCACCACATGGAAGCGTCCCTAGACAGGACCTTGGTGAGCCTCCGACGCCAAGCTCGTGAAAAATTGGTTTCCAAGCAAGGGATCTCTGCTCGCGTGAATTCCCGTGGAAGTTGCACCCCGGAGCATGCGCCCAAACGCCGCCCGAGCTCGCCGCCACCTGTTCTTCAGAACCGGGAGCGATTGCAAGCCTTGGCGGCGGTCGTGCGTGACCTCTAAAATTTCCCCAAGCAGGTAGATTTGGAGGGAATGGGTGTGGTCGTGGCTGAAGATCTAAAAAGGCTGGCCGCGGATCTGAAGATCTCGAATCCTCCTTGTGACAATGGTGCCTAGAGCATTTCTCAGGAACGTCGGGAGCGCACCCCTATCCGCTCTCACCGAGATGAGTCTCGAGGCCTTAATTGAAAAGAGCATAAGAAGGTCGATCTACATTGTGAGGACTCTCAAAATGATTCCTGAGTGACCTCGAGATATCGTGGGTATGCTCACCCTAATCGCAAGCATGTCGAACGCTCCACGACGGAGCGGTCCTCAACACGTCGACCACGGGAAGTCTTTTCTCGACTTGGCCCGTGCATTGAACCGCGATTTAGCGATGGTCGGGATGATAATCATGTCAGGAGGGATCGCTACGATGATCCAGTTTTTGGATGTCGGGCATTCTCAAATTCCCTCCAAAATGTCTCGTGGTCGAGCAAGTTCAAGCCCGAACACATCGAGAGATTCAACGGGACCCAGAACCCGGATGAATTTCTCTCGATTTACACCACTGCAATCCTAGCAGTAAGGGGTGATGAGGGAGTCATGGAAAACTTCCTCCCAACAGTCCTTGACGGGGCCGCCCGCACTTGGCTCTTCAATCAGAAGGAAGGATCAATTCGCTCCTAGAGGCAACTCAGCACTGCGCTCCAAGCAAATTTTCAGAGCTGTTACATTCGCTCGGGGAAGGAGCGTGACCTTGAGCGCCTGATTCAAACAGAAGGTGAGACTTTACGGCAATTTGTTCAGAGATTCATTCAGGTCCATGTTGGGATACGGGTAGGCTACGCTAGCAAAAAATCAAAATTTTCTACCGCGAACACCCAAGATCATATGCAAGTAGGGCATCATAGATCGTTACCCTTGACGCGTCGATGCAGCGGAAGAAGATATATGTACGTGGAGGAAGTAGTCGTTCACGTCCCGATCTACCCCGAGTGGTCACCGACATCCACCGAGTGGTTGCCGATCACCACCGAGTGATCGCCGACCTCTGCCGAGTGGTCCCCGACCTCTGATCTAGTCGAGATTGAACACCGAAAATCACCGGAAATCCAACCGAGCAGCGCGTGAACGGATGGTAGCGCCTCTAACAGTATCCACACGTACCAAGCAGGAACGCCGTGCGGGGTGTTCTGGCACCTCGCCACACGGCTAAGGTTTCTGGGGAGCAGGAGAGGCGCTCGGCGGCTGAACGTGGTGAGGGTTCTGATCGCATGCTACGCACTGTTCCTGGCCTCGCCTTTTATAGACACGCTAGTGGGCCGAAGCCCGCTAGGTTTCCATCTCCAACGCGGATCTCATCCACGCATAAACCCGTTAAACTATTCCAACTCGTTAAGTGTGTGACCCATTAGGTTCAGTGCAGGTCGGGCATGAATCTGGAAACTCGTTTCCAATTCAATGATCAACAGTGGCACCTAGCAGTACGTATTGATCCCCGAATGCACAGAATCATTATTCGGTTGAACCATGATACACTCACATACCGATCCCTCTGCCTCACGATACGAGTCAAGCTCAAGGCGAGATGCGCGCCACCCTTGTTGATAGCTCGACCACTTCACTCGACAATGTGATGGATACAAACTATGATTAACTCCTTAGTCATATTAGCACAGCCGTGTATTTTCCCTATCCATCCACACGAGGGGGCCAGAGGTATCTCTCCCGTTATCTAGGAGGGGCAAATCCCATCTTGATCATCACACCCTTGGCAATGTATCGTGGCATACCCAATAGTCATCTTTATAACTACCCTGTTACGGTGTAGCGTTTGATGATACCAAAGCATACAAGTCTATATGCTAGGTATCCATGATAATCTTAGGTCTAAGGACCATATAGGAGTTCCACTCGAGACTATACGCTGATGGCACTATAATAGATAACAACTCACAGCGTCTCGGAGTGGGTCTTGTCCGACTACCCATGTTCTCCAACATGTGTCCACATTATTGGTTCGATATCTCCATATCTATGGTATGTGAAACATTACCATGAACCAATACATGTGCTGATCAAATCATCACCGCTCCTCGTAATGATATGGATCAGGGACCCGTTTAGAACAATGGCGCTTGACAATGTGTTTCACAATTAGGTCGTACCCAATGGACAAAATCACAACATTTATTCAGGGAACCGATAAATAAAGTTATCATAATTTCATGAACAAAGACGTATTACAATCATCACCATCTAGGGCATGTTCCCTTGAATCTCCCACTTGCACTAGAGTCAATCATATAGGTATCGGATACCCATTGCTCTTATGTGCGCCTCATGCTTTGGTTGTGGAAGGGGCTTTGTCAACGGATCAGCCACATTTAGATCCATGTGCACTTTGCAAATCTTCACATCACCTCTCTCAATGATCTCCCGGATTAGGTGGTACCGCCTGAGTATTTGTTTAGATTTTTGGTGAGACCTAGGCTCCTTTGTGTAACACCCCAAAATTTTGCTTTTCTTAAATTCATGTGTGATTTGGCACTTTGGCGAATTTTTGGAATTTTCTGGAGTTTATTTGGATTTATTTGAAATTTATTTGAATTTATTCCATTTTGAAATAATTAAAGAATTAAACTTTGCAAATAAAAATTTGTTGGAAATATTTTATTTGAGTCCAAAATGTTCCAAAATGTTTTCCAGAATTTTTCTGGAATTTTTCTGAGTCTTTTGCTATTTTTAATGATTTAATTGAATTTCTGAGAATTTAATTGGATTAATTAAATCTAGTTGGTTTCTTGTTCCTCAGGCCGGACCGAGTTCGAGTCGACTCGAGTCCGACCAGCGCCCGATTGGTCCAAATAGAACCCACTTGAACCCAAACCCGCGTGACCGTTGGATCTTGATCCAACGGCCACGATTGAGCCACGTCACCCGAGCCCGAGCCCGACCGAGCCAGCCAGCTCGCCCGAGTCAGACCCGAACCCAAACCCACGCACCGTTGGATCTCGATCCAACGGCTGTGCGCGTGCCACATCACCCTCTTCGTGTCGCCGTCGAACTCCGCCGCCGCAACGGAGTGGGCCTCGGTTTCCGCGCGTTTCACGGACGCCGAGGGCCCTATTTAATGCGCCGCCACCCGTGCCATGACGCCGACTTCCGTGCGCACCCGTAGCCCTAGACAACGTCGCCTGAGCCGCCGCCGTTTAGCCGCAATCGCTCGCCGTAGTTGCCGTAGCGCTCCGCAGCGGTTAAATCTTTATTTCGCCGCCGTCCGTCCTCCGCCCGTTGAGGTCGGATCCGAGCAAGGAGGTCAAGCGCGTCGGAGGACCTCTCACTTCGCCGGCACGCCGTAGCGCCGCTGCCGTGGTCGCCGTCCTCAACTCCGGTCGGCCCGGCGCCGCCAGACGCCATCACCGGCCTCGGCTTCTCAGCCGTCCGATCAAGATCGCATGCCCCAGATCACGCCACGTCACCGTCGGTGAGATCCCAATCCAAAACTCCAGATCCAATCTCAACCGTTGGATCTAGATCCAACGGTCCAGATCAAACGCGTTAACCCAAACGGCGTGAAAGCGAATCTAATGCGGGCGTTGATTTTCGAATCAACGGCCGAGATCGTGCCAGCGTCGGGAAGGCGACCGCGCGGTCGGCGGCCAGCGCCTGCACGCGGCGTGGCGCCGACACGCCGGGCAGCGTGTCGGCCGGCTTAATCACACCGTGGACGTCAGCACGGGCCCACCTGTCAGCGGCCACCCCAGCCGTGCGGTGACGTCAGCGATGACGTCACGATGGAGTCCCACTGCCGTATGAGCTAAGTCGCCGTGGCGTCGGCAATGACGTCACCCGATGGGTCCCACTGTCGGTATACGTGAGCCGTGGGCCGGTCCACGGTGAGACGAGCCAAACCATGGACCACGTCCATGAATCGGCCGACGTCGGCCCAATCGAGATCGCCACGTGTCCTGGCGACGCAATAATTAATTTCCGAAAAAGAAAATGATTTATTAATTCGAATTAATGATTTCAGATTTTGATTCAAACTTCAAACGCTTATAACTTTTGCGTTTCAACTCCGATTTGAGTGATTCAAATTTCTAAATTTGTATAAAATTGAGATCTACCTAATGATGAATTTTATTTAATTTTTGGACTAAAGTTTTTTTCTGTAATATTATTTAATTGATTATTTAAACTTCAAAATGCTATAACTTTTGCATTTAAACTCCGAATTTGACGATTCTAGTTTCTAAAAATTCATAAAATTATGTTCTCTCTGTTTATGGACTTTACTTGGATGTTTGGACACTTTTTGTCTACTGTTTTATTCATTTGTTGCTATTTGCACGCGTTACGAGTAGACGTTGAAGTGCCGGAAGGTTTCGAAGGAGAAATATTGACCCAGGAGCCAGCTCAGGACCAAGAGCAAGTACTTTTTGAAGGCAAGTTATGCTTTGACCATATTGATCCTATTTTGAAACCTATTTTGATTTAACTTATTGCATGCTAGTTCAATTAGAAAATACTTTATTTAAATATGGGAAATTAGATAAATGCCAAATTGCTGTATGACACCTTGACTACTTAAATATGTGCCATGATCCTTGTCACCCTAGTTGTGGTTTACTAGTTGGACACTATTAAATTGCCAACATGGGAATTTTAGACCGTTGTAGTATATTGCTTAGACCTGCTACGTGCTCATGACATGATTTTGGACAATCAAATGTTAATGTTGACTTAATGATATATTGAGCCTGTTTTGGAAAGGTATCATGCGTTGTGATGTTGATGGCACGTGGTGCATGGTAATCAACTGGGGTTTGATAAATAGCTTTTGACCGGGGCATGTGGCAAGAATGATCGGGTGGGCCAGTTGTGGCACCGGAAACGTTGGTTTGGTTCTTCGGGTAGTCTTGCCCTGGTCACCCTAAGAACTTAACCTTGCAAGCCTTTGAACTGAGTCAATCGTGCAACCACATGTCTGTTATGGGACGGACCTAGTTAAATAAGTTGCTAATAACGTACCTGTGGGACCTCAGGTTGTCAACTACACCCTTTGTGTAAGTTGTACGGGGGAGCGTACCGGGGCTGCGGCCAGGTACCCATCTAACGGTTGGTTGGCCTAAACTTCGCCTTAGCTAAGGGAAGGGTTAGTGTGCAACACCGGAGAGGACCACTTGTATTGTTAGAAGTTTCCGAAAGACTTTGTTACGGGAACTCGCCTTTGTGGTGTTTGACTGTATCTTGTGGGTAAAGTGCATAACCTCTGCAGAGTGTAAAATCTATTCGAATAGCCGTGTCCGCGGTATTGGACATCGCTCGGGAATTACAGTCAAGGGTTAGACTTTCTTGAAAATGACTTGGACTTGAAAGATTGGGTTTGGTTAAACAATGTTGTCGATGGACATGTGGTTTAGGAATGGAAAAGATGTTGATTAAACTCCTGGAAAAGTTATTGATCTTATACTTGTTTCTATTGCTTTCGAATCTACTTATGCTACTTGTCAAATGCTGTTTTTCTGCAAATACACCTTGAGCTACACCTTTGTACCAAGCCATGCATGTAGTATATTAGTTGCATTCTGTGCATGACTTGCTGAGTACCAAAGTACTCACCCTTGCCACAATACAACACCAGTTGAAGAAGAATCTACACCAGCTTTGGAGGAGGAGCTTCCAGAGGAACCGTCTACTTAGGGAGTGTCGGGACCCCGAATTTGCAAATCCGGACCCTCTGTGTATTCAGCACTAGTCCAGGAACGCGCTAGTGCACACAGTCTTAACATCGGTAAATATCACAATCATACCACTCGATACTAATAAAGTACTTTAATTAATTAGTCAAACTGGTTACTCGACCTTATGGTCAAGTTACAAATATACGCCACGCAGGGCGAAACTTATTAAGAGAGAAATAATAGAAGCGGAAAAATAAGATAACATCGTGGCGCCATCCAGTATACCACAGGCAACTGACTGTGCTCGCTCCCTAAGTAGACGGCTCCTCTTGGAGCTCCTCCTCCAAAGCTGGTGTAGTCTCCTCTTCAACTGGTGTTGTATTGTGGCAAGGGTGAGTACTTGGTACTCAAAGAAGTCATGCACGTAATGCAAGCTAATATACTATATGCATGGCTTGATACAAAGGAATAGCTCAAGGTATATTTGCAGAACACAAAGATTTGACAAGTAGCATAAGTAGATTCGAAAGCAGTAGTAACAAGTAAAGTATAATTAACTTTTCAAGGAGTTTAATAAACATCTTTCCCATCCTAATCCACAATTCCATTAATCATCATTACTAAACCAAACCAACCTTTCAAGTCCAATTTATTTTTGAGAAAATCTAACCCTTGACTGTAATTCCCGAGCGATGTCCAATACCGCGGACACGGCTATTCGAATAGATTGTACACTCTGCAGAGGTTATGCACTTTACCCACAAGATACAGTCAAACACCACAAAGGCGAGTTCCCGTAACAAAGTCTTTCGGAAACTTCTAACAATACAAGTGGTCCTCCCCGGTTATTGCACACTAACCCTTCCCTTAGCTAAGGTGAAGTTTAGGCCAATCAACGTTAGATGGGTACCTGGCCTCGGCCCGATGCGCTCCCGCATAACTTACACAAAGGGTGTAGTTGACCTCCGAGGTCCCACAGTGCGTTATTAGCAACTTAGTCAACTAGGTCCGTCCCATTCTGAGACATGTGGTTGCACGTTAGACCCAGTTCAAAGGCTTGCAAGGTGAAGTCCTTAGGGTGACCAGGGCAAGACTACCCGAAGAACCAAACCAACATTCCCAATGCCACAACTGGCCCACCTGATTATTCTTGCCACATGCCCCGGTCGAAAAACTATTTATCAAACCCCAGTTGATTACCATGCACCACGTGCCATCAACATCACATGATACCTTTCCAAAACAGGTTCAATATATCATTAAGTCAATATTAACATTTGTTTGTCCAAATCATGTCATGAGCACGTAGCAGGTCTAAGCAGTATACTACAACGATCTAATTTCCCATGTTGGCAATTTAATAATGTCCAACTAGTAAACCACAACTAGGGTGACAAGGGTCATTGCACATACTTAAGTAATCAAGGTGTCATACAGCAATTTGGTATTTATCTAATTCCCCATATTTAAATAAAGTATTTTCTAATTGAACTAGCATGCAATAGGTTAAATCAAAATAGGTTTCAAAATAGGATCAACATGGTCAAAGCACAACTTTCCTTCAAAAAGTACTTGTTCTTGGTCTTGAGTTGGATCCTGAGTCAATACTTCTCCTTTGAATCCTTCCGGCACTTCAACGTCTACTCGTAACGCGTGCAAATAGCAATACACGAATAAACAATAGGCAAAAAGTGTCCAAACATCCAAATAGAATCCATAAACAGAGAGAACATAATTTTATGAATTTTTAGAAACTGGAATCGTCAAATTCGGAGTTAAAATACAAAAGTTATAGCATTTTGAAGTTTAAATAATCAATTAAATAATTTTACAGAGAAAAACTTTAGTCCAAAAATTAAATAAAATTCATAATTAGGTAGATCTCAATTTTATACAAATTTAGAAATTTGAATCACTCAAATCGGAGTTGAAACGCAAAAGTTATAAGCGTTTGAAGTTTGAAACAAAATCTGAAATCATTATTTCGAATTAATAAATCATTTTCTTTTTCGAAAATTAATTATTGGCGTCGGCTGGACACGTGGTAGCCTCTGATTGGTCTGTGGCGTCGGCGGTCCATGGACTCGGTCCACGCCGGCTCGGGTCTACCGTGGACTCGGTCCACGACTCCACGTGTCGCCGACGGTGGGACCACTCGGGTGACGTCATTCTTGGCGTCGGCGAGGCTCGACCACGCAGTCGGCAGTGGGACCCACCGATGACGTCATGGGTGGCGTCACGGTCTTTATCGGCCCGACACGGGCGGCGTGTCGGTGACCCACGCTGCGCCCGCGTGGCGCGGTGGTTCGGCTCCCTGGACACGTGGCGCGATCGTGTCCGCTGATTTGAAAATCAGCGGCCGTGATTAGTTCCGGGGTTAACACGTTGAAAACCACCACGGTGATCATGGGCCGTTCGATCTAGATCGGACGGTCCAGATCTAACCCTCTGGCCCAGCCGCTACCGCCGCGCGTGATGATCGTGGGCCGTTGGATCCTGATCCAACGGTCCAGATCTAATCGGGTTTGGAAACACGTGAACTCACCTCAACCGCGCGATCAAGATCGGACGGCGCACAGAGCTCGCGAGGTCGATGGCGACGCGGCGGAGCTGCAGCAGCCAGAGACGGAGATGACGACCACTCCCGTGGCGCTTCGGGGCTCCTCCGGCGAGATGAGTTGGCTCCACGGATGCGTCTCGGTCTGGGGACTCTGGATCTGGGCTCAACGGTGGCTAGGGATGGCGGTTGACGGCGGGATGAAGCAAAAATCGTGGCGGAGCGGCGCGCAACTACGGCGAGCTATCGTGGCTAAACGGCGGCGGCTCTGCCTTGGTGAGTAGGGGCTACGGGTGCGCAAGGTCAGGGCCGACCTTGGGGTGTGACCCGGGCCTTAAATAGCCTCGGCGTTCGTGCCCGAGGCGGAACCCTAGATCTACGCGGCGGCGGAGTCCGGCAGCAACTCGGAGGGAGACGATGAACCGCCGCCTTCCACGGGGCGTGATCAACGGCCACGATCATGCGGGCGAACGGGTTCGGGTCGGATACGGCTCGGTCGGGTTCGAGTGAATCTCGGCCGTTGGATCTCGATCCAACGGTTCACAGGGTTAGGGTGCGTCCGACGCGGTTGGGCTCAGCCGCGACTCGATCGGGTCCGGGTCGGACTCGGACTCGAGTTTGACTCGGGCTCGGTCGGATGAACAGTACAAACCCACTCGCATTTTCCAGCGATTAAATATTCAAATTAATTCCCAGAAATTCATTTAATTCATTAAAAATAGCAAAAGACTCAGAAAAATTCCAGAAAAATTCTGGAAAATATTTTAGGGTATTTGGGACTCAAATAAAATATTTCCAACAAAATTTTATTTACAAAGTTTAATTCTTTAATTATTTCAAAATGGAATAAATTCAAATAAATTCCAAATAAATCCAAATAAATTCCAAAAAATTCCAAAAATTCACCAAAGTGCCAAATCACACAATAATTTAAGAAAAGCAAAATTTTGGGGTGTTACAAACCTCCCCCCCTTAATAGAATCTCGTCCCTGAGATTCAGGGCTTACTACAGAATAGGTTCGGAAACTCTTTCTTCAAATCCTCTTCGCGCTCCCAAGTTGCTTCGCTCTCTGCATGGTTGCTCCACTGAACTCTACAGAAGCGGGTTGACTTATTTCTGGTCTCTCGATCCATAGTGTCCAAAATCTTCACGGGATGCTCCTTGTAAGTCAAATCTTCTTGCAACTCAATTGATTCTAGCGTTGTCTGTTCCTCAGGTACTCGGAGACACTTCTTCAACTGGGACACATGGAATACGTCATGTACTCCTGCTAATGGCTGCGGTAGCTCTAGCTGGTAAGCAACTTCGCCTTTGCGGCTCAAAATCTTAAATGGTCCAACATAACGGGGTGCAAGTTTTCCTTTGGCATGGAACCTCTTAACTCCCCTGAGAGGCGTAACTCTGAGGTATACATAGTCTTCTGGTTCAAAACTCAAATCCCGGCGACGGTTGTCAGCATAACTCTTCTGTCGTGATTGGGCTATCTTCAACCTTTCCCTAATCATGGCAATCTGCTCTTCAGCTTCTTGAAGAATATCAGGCCCGAAGACACGGCGCTCGCCGGTCTCATTCCAGTTTAATGGCGTCAGACAGGGTCGACCATACAAAGGCCTCAAATGGTGACATCTGTAAACTAGCCTGGTAACTATTATTGTAACTGAACTCGGCATACGGCAAACTCTTATCCCAAGAGGTAGCATAAGCCAATGCACACGCTCTTAGCATATCCTCCAGAATCTGATTGACTCTTTCGGTCTGTCCATCCGTCTGTGGATGATAGGGTATCTTGAAAGTTCAAACGGGTTCCCATGGCTTCATGCAACTTATTCCAGAACCTTGAGGTAAATTGGGTACCTCTGTCCGATACAATCCTCTTTGGCACTCCGTGCAAACAGACGATCCTGGTCATATACAACTCTGCTAATTTATCTCCCGAGTAGGTGGTCTTCACGGGGATAAAGTGAGCTACTTTGGTCAAGCGATCCACTATAACCCATATGGAGTCATAACCTCCTTGAGTCTTAGGCAAACCGGTAATGAAATCCATTCCGATTTCCTCCCACTTCCACTCAGGTATTTTCAGCGTACGCAATTGATCCTGTGGTCTACGATACATTGCCTTGACTCTCGGCATACGTCGCACAATGCAACATGCTCGGCAACTTCACGCTTCATGCTCGGCCACGTAATCTTTCCTTCAAATCCTGATACATCTTGGCACTTCCTGGGTGAATTGAATACTTGGAGTCATGGGCTTCTTCTAGAATTAACTGCTTCAGCTCCTTTTTGTTCGGTACACAAATGCGATCCTTCATCCATAACGTGCCTTGCTCATCCAACTTGAAATCCTCTGCCTTGCCTTCTTCCTTGATGGACTTAATCCTGCGGATCTTGTCATCATCATACATCCTTCTCGGATCTGATCCTCTAGGGTAGGCTTTACTTCTAATGCGGCCAAGAATCCGCTAGGTACCACCTCAATCTTCATTCTCTGGAAATCCTCACATAACTCATCCTGACTTGTGGCCAGCAACATACTCACGGTATGGCTTTTCCGACTCAAGGCATCGGCAACTACGTTGGCCTTCCCGGGATGGTAATGGATTCCAACATTGTAGTCCTTGATCAACTCTAACCATCTCCTCTGCCTCATGTTCAGGTCTGATTGGGTGAAGATGTACTTAAGACTCTTATGGTCCGTGTATACTTCACATCTGTTTCCAATTAGATAGTGACGCCATATCTTCAAGGCATGCACTACGGCAGCTAGCTCTAGGTCATGCGTCGGATAATTCTCCTCATGCGGCCTCAACTGCCTTGATGCATAAGCAACAACCTTTACGTTTCGCATCGGCCACACATCCAAGTCCTTGACGCGATGCATCACAATAGATATCAAAGCTTTGATTAACATCCGTAGAACTAACACCGTGGCTGATGTCAATCGCTTCTTCAGCTCTGAAAACCTTTCTCACATTCGACGTCCATGCAAACTTCTTCTCCTTTTTCAGCAATTGCGTAAGAGGTCTCGCAATTGTCGAAAAGCCTTCAATGAAACGTCGGTAGTATCCTGCCATTCCAAGGAAACTCCGGATCTGAGTCACGATCTTGGTGCTCCCAATGTAACACGACTTCTACCTTGCTTGGATCAACGGCGACTCATTCTGCGGTCATTACATGTCCGGAACTCCACCTTGTCCTTCCAAAAATCACACTTGCCGAACTTGGCGAAGAGTTGCCGTTCCTCGGCTTTTCCAAAACTTCGCCTCAAGTGCTCTGCATGTTCATCCTCTGTCTTGGAGTAGATTAGGATATCATCTATGAACACGACAACAAACTTGTCCAAATATTCCATGAACACCTTATTCATCATATTCATGAAATATGCTGGCGCATTTGTCAGACCAAAGGACATAACTGTAAACTCGTAATGTCCATATCTTGACGAGAATGCGGTTTTCGGAATATCCTCTGATCTGATCTTCAACTGATGGTATCCCGATCTTAGATCAATCTTGGAGAAGACTTCGGCTCCTCTTAGCTGGTCAAACAAATCATCGATCCTGGGTAGCGGGTACTTATTCTTCACAGTGACTTCATTGAGTGCACGGTAGTCAATGCATATCCTGAAACTCCCGTCCTTCTTCTTGACGAACAAAACTGGTGCTCCCCACGGCGACGAACTCGGTCTGATAAATCCTTTCTCCATTAACTCCTCAAGTTGTTTCTTCATCTCTACCAATTCCTCGGTGGACATCCGATAAGGTCTCTTTGCTATCGGTCTTTGTGCAGTACAAGCTCTATCACAAACTCTATGTCCCTGTCCAGTGGCATACCAGGTAGATCTTCAGGAAAAACATCTGGGTACACATTTACTACTGAGACATCCTCTATGCTGATTGTCTTGGTACTGTTAACCATCATCTGTCCATCTCTAACTGCAGTGGCTTGAAATTCCACTTTCTTTCCCCACGGGCTCTCAACTGAGATAGTCCTTCGTCCACAATCCAATACGGCCTTGTGTTTGGATAACCAATCCATTCCCAAAATAACATCTAAGGTCTGGGTCTCCAAAATAATAAGGTTCGCTAGGAACTCTATCCCATCTATTATTATTCTCACCCCGGAACATCCTACTTTCGTTCGGAGTTTGGAACCAGGGGTTTGAACTAAAAGCATGCATTTAAGTCTTGCAATCTCCAAATCATTTTTAGCAGCAAAGCCTTGTGAAACAAACGAATGCGAAGCTCCAGAATCAAACAAAACTGTTGCAGGTACTGAGTTGACTAGCAACTTACCCAGTACGACATCCGTAGCATTCTGCAGTGCATCTGCGGTGACATGGTTGACTCGGCCCCTCACCACGGTCTAGGGTGTGGCTCCTGGTGCTGGCGTCCTAGCTGGTGTGGATCCCAAATTAAAGCGAACTGGGGTCACTCCTGCTGTCTTCTTTGGGCAACTGTTGGCAAAGTGTCCTGGCTCGTTCTGATTGTAGCGGCGTCTCCTTGTTCCTTCTTGTTGCACGGAGTAGCGTTTTTAGCTGGTGAAGTGCGATAGTTACGATTGACGGGTCTTGGTCTTTGGTGATGGTGTCCTTGTAGTATTCTGGTGGAATCTGAAAAGCTGATTTGGCGCAACCCTCAAGCGTTCTTGCGCTCCTGGCGCGATCACGATCTTTGCATCCTGCGCTTCTGTTCTCATCCAGTTCCTTGCGCTTGTCCTCAAGAATAAGCGCCTTATTCACCAACTCTTGAAAATCTGAAAGGTGTGGGTGATCAGTCCCACTGTAATCCTGAGTTAAGTCCCTTCATGAAGCGAGGCTATGCGGCTTTATCTGTCGCTACATCCTCAGTGCGTAGCGAGCAAGGCTGTGTGAACTTGTTCAGTATTCGACCACAGTGATTACCTTGCTTGATGCTCTGAACTCCTCCTTCTTGAGATCCATGATTCCTTCAGCACGTGATCTTGTGAACGCAGCGTGAACTCCTCCCAAGTGATATCTTGAGGTTCTCTTGCGTGGCACAGTTCTCCCACCATTCGTAATTTGTCCCTTCCAAGCGATGAGAAGCGTAGAGTACCTTCTCATTTCCTATGCATTGAGCAATGTGTAGCTTCCTCTCAATTGACCTTAACCAGTCGTCGGCCTCCAACGGATTGGCATTCCCAGAAAAAGTGGGTGGATGGGTCCTCATGAACTCTGACAGTCTTGTATTCTGGCGTTGTCCTTGATTGACTTGATTAGCGATGGCCTGAGCAGTGACGTGTTGCATCTGTTGCATCATAGCATGCATCAAGCGTATGCGGCGACAAGAAATGCTCCAAAATTCTGCATGTCTAGTGGCGGTGCTGGTGCTCCATCATTGGGGTTTTCTGTTGGGCGAGAACCACTCCCATTGCCTCCAAGGTTTTCGCGGGTGTTCACCATCTGTCGATTTGCTCTAGGTTTTAGAGATGAGAGGGAAACAAGAATAGACAAGTAATATGGAACTTATGCGGGGCGAAAGGTGTAGCTTTAAGGTCCAACTTTATTAACTAATGATATCAATAACTTGGTATGGTTGCTTACAATGCCTAAAGGCCTTGCAACCTATACTGCACACTCAGCAAGCAATGAAAACCCAAATCGAACTAACACTGGAGTCTAACGCCTAAAGGGTGACTCTTTATTCTATGACGCGACTCAGCGAAGGAGTCTCACTATAGAACCTACGCTCACTCATCGAGAAAACCTCCACGGCACTGGTGCGGATCTTTGCGGCATAGGCACGAAATGATTGCCATGTCCAGCAACTGTGTCATCTGTGGTAGTCGAAGAAGCAGTGTCCTCCTCAAGCTCCGGCTCCTCCGGGTCTGGCTCGTGCAGCTCGAGCATTGGCTCTGGCTCTGGTGCATACAATTTTGGAGACCCAGACCTTAGATGTTATTTTGGGAATGGATTGGTTATCCAAACACAAGGCCGTATTGGATTGTGGACGAAGGACTATCTCAGTTGAGAGCCCGTGGGGAAAGAAAGTGGAATTTCGCGCCTTCGAGCCAGACCCGGAGGAGTCGGAGCTTGAGGAGGACACTGCTTCTTCGACTACCACAGATGACATAGTTGCTGGACATGGCGATCATTTCACGCCTATGCCGCAGCGTCCGTACCCAGGCCGTGGAGGTTTTCTCGATGAGTGAGCGTAGGTTCTATAGTGAGACTCCTTCGCCGAGTCGCGTCATAGAATAAAGAGTCACCCTTTAGGCGTTAGACTCTAGTGTTAGTTCGATTTGGATTTTCATTGCTTGCTGAGTGTGCAGTATGTGTTGCAAGGCCCCTAGGCATTGTAAGCAACCATACCAAGTTACTATTGATTAAAATAATAAAGTTGGACTTTAAGTTACACCTTTCGCCCCGCATAAGTTCCATATTACTTGTCTATTCTTGTTTCCTCTCATCTCTAAAACCTAGAGCAAACCACAGATGGTGAACACTGGTGGAAACCTTGGAGGCAATGGAAGTGGTTCTCGCCCAGCAGAAACCCCAATGATGGAGCACCAAAGACCGCCGATTGATATGCAGAATTTGGAGCTTTTCTTGCTGCTCAGACTCGATTGATGCATGCTATGATGCAACAGATGCAGCACGTCAGCTCGAGGCCACGACTAATCAAGTCAATCAGGGACAACGCCAGAATACAAGACTGTCAGAGTTCATGAGGACTCATCCACCCACTTTCTCCGGGAATGCTAACCCGTTGGAGGCCGATGATTGGTTAAGGTCAATTGAGAGGAAGCTACACATTGCTCAATGCATGGGAAATGAGAAGGTACTCTACGCTTCTCATCAGTTGGAAGGAACAGCCGCCGAATGGTGGGAGAACTTCTGCGCTACGCAGGAGAACCCTCAAGATATCACTTGGGAAGAGTTCACAGCTGCATTCCGTCAGTATCACGTGCCTGAAGGAATCATGGACCTCAAGAAGGAGGAGTTCAGAGCACTGAAGCAAGGTAATCAGCCGGTGGCCGAATACCTGAACAAGTTCACACAGCTTGCACGTTACGCACCTGAAGACGTAGCGACAGATAAAGCCAGACAGTCTCGCTTCATGAAGGGACTTAACTCAGGATTGCAGGTGGGACTGATCACCCACACCTTTCTAGATTTCCAGGAACTGGTGAATAAGGCTCTTATTCTTGAAGACAAGCGCAAGGAACTGGATGAGAACAGGAAGTGCAGGATGCAGCATCAGGGATCGCGTTAGGGAGCGCAGCAACGTTTGAGGGTTGCGCCAAATCAGTTTTTCAGATTCCAGCCACAGAATACAACAAGGACACCGTCACCAGCACCAAGACCCGTCAATCAGAACTATCAGACCCCAGCCCCAGCCAGAAACGTCGCTTTAGGCAGTCAACAAGGAACAGTGAGACGCTGCTACACTTGCAATGAGCCAGGACATTTCTCCAATGTTTGTCCTAAGAAGATAGCAGGAGTGACCCCAGTTCGTTTCAATCTGGGATCCACGCCAACCAGGATACCTGCACAACCAGGAGCTTCAACCCAGACCGTGGTGAGAGGCCGAGTCAACCATGTCACCGCAGATGCACCGCAGAATGCCATGGACGTCGTACTGGGTAAGTTACTTGTTAACTCAGTACCTGCAACAGTTTTGTTTGATTCTGGAGCTTCGCATTCGTTTGTTTCACAAGGCTTTGCTGCTAAAAATGATTTGGGGATTGCAAGACTTAAATGCATTCTTTTGGTTCAAACCCCTGGTTCCGAACTCCAAACGAAAGTAGGATGTTCTGGGGTGAGAATACTAATAGATGGGATAGAGTTCCTAGCGAACCTTATTATTTTGGAGACCCAAACCTTAGATGTTATTTTGGGAATGGATTGGTTATCCAAGCACAAGGCCGTATTGGATTGTGGACGAAGGACTATCTCAGTTGAGAGCCCGTGTGGAAAGAAAGTGGAATTTCAAGCCACCGCCGTTAGAGATGGACAGTTGATGGTTAACAGTACCAAGGCAATCAGCATAGAGGATGTCTCAGTGGTGAATGAGTACCCAGATGTTTTTCCTGAAGATCTACCTGGTATGCCGCCAGATAGGGACATAGAGTTTGTGATAGAGCTTGTACCTGGTACAGCGCCGATAGCAAAGAGACCTTACCGGATGTCCACCGAAGAATTGGTAGAGATGAAGAAGCAACTTGAGGAGTTGATGGAAAAAGGATTCATCAGACCTAGTTCGTCGCCATGGGGAGCGCCAGTATTGTTTGTTAAGAAGAAGGACGGGAGTTTCAGGATGTGCATTGACTACCGTGCACTCAATGAAGTCACCGTGAAGAATAAGTACCCGCTACCCAGGATCGATGATCTGTTTGATCAGCTGAGAGGTGCCGGAGTTTTCTCCAAGATTGATCTGAGATCGGGATACCACCAGCTGAAGATCCGATCAGAGGATATTCCGAAGACCGCATTCTCGTCAAGATACGGACATTACGAGTTCACTGTTATGTCCTTTGGTCTGACGAATGCGCCAGCATATTTCATGAATATGATGAATAAGGTGTTCATGGAGTATTTGGACAAGTTTGTTGTTGTGTTCATAGATGATATCCTAATCTACTCCAAGACAGAGGATGAACATGCAGAGCACTTAAGGCGAGTTTTGGACAAGCTGAGGGAACAGCAGATCTTCGCCAAATTCAGTAAATGTGATTTTTGGAAGGACAAGGTGGAGTTCCTCGGACATGTAATGACCGCAGAAGGAGTCGCCGTAGATCCAAGCAAGGTAGAAGCTGTGTTACATTGGGAGCAGCCGAAGACTGTGACCCAGATCCGGAGTTTCCTTGGAATGGCAGGTTACTACCGCCGTTTCATTGAAGGCTTTTCAACAATTGCGAGACCTCTTACGCAATTGCTGAAAAAGGAGAAGAAGTTTACATGGACACCAGAGTGCGAGAAAGGATTCCAAGAACTGAAGACGAGATTGACATCAGCACCAGTGTTGGTTCTGCCGGACGTCAATCAAAACTTTGATATCTATTGTGATGCATCGCGCCAAGGACTTGGATGTGTGCTGATGCAGAACAGAAAGGTTGTTGCCTATGCATCAAGGCAGTTGAGGCCGCGTGAGGAGAATTACCCGACACATGACCTAGAGTTAGCTGCCGTAGTGCATGCCTTGAAATTATGGCGTCACTACTTAATTGGAAACAGATGTGAATTATACACGGACCATAAGAGTCTTAAGTACATCTTCACCCAATCAGACCTGAACATGAGACAAAGGAGATGGTTAGAGTTGATCAAGGACTACAACGTTGGAATCCATTATCATCCCGGAAAGGCCAACGTAGTCGCCGATGCTCTGAGTCGGAAAAGCCATACCGTGAACATGTTGCTAGACACAAGTCAGGAAGATCTATGTGAGGATTTCCATAGAATGCAGATCGAAGTCGTACCAGAAGGATTCTTGGCCGCATTGGAAGTGAAGCCCACCCTGGAGGATCAGATCCGAGAAGGACAGAAGGATGATGACAAGATCCGCAGGATTAAGTCCAACATGGATGAAGGCAAGGCAGAGGACTTCAAGTTGGATGAACAAGGCACGTTATGGATGAAGGATCGCATTTGTGTGCTGAACAAGAAGGAACTGAAGCAGTTGATTCTAGAAGAAGCCCATGACTCCAAGTACTCCATTCATCCTGGGAGTGCCAAGATGTATCAGGATTTGAAGGAAAGGTTCTGGTGGCCGAGCATGAAGCGCGAAGTTGCCGAGCACGTTGCGCTGTGCGACATATGCCAGAGAGTCAAAGCAATGCATAAGAGACCAGCAGGATTGCTACAACCGTTGAAGATACCAGAGTGGAAATGGGAAGAAATCGGAATGGATTTCATTACCGGTTTACCCAAGACTCAAGGACGATATGACTCCATATGGGTCATAGTGGACCGCTTGACTAAGGTGGCCCATTTTATTCCTGTGAAGACAACCTACTCGGGAAATAAATTAGCAGAGTTGTACATGATCAGGATCGTCTGTTTGCACGGAGTGCCAAAGAAGATCGTATCGGATAGAGGTACCCAGTTTACCTCGAGGTTCTGGAATAAGCTACATGAAGCCATGGGAACCCGTTTGAACTTCAGCACAGCTTATAATCCACAGACGGATGGTCAGAGTGAAAGAGTCAATCAGATTCTGGAAGATATGTTAAGAGCGTGTGCATTGGCTTGTGCTACCTCTTGGGATAAGAGTCTGCCGTATGCGGAGTTCAGTTACAACAACAGCTACCAAGCCAGTTTGCAAATGTCGCCATTTGAAGCACTATACGGTCGACCTTGTCGAACACCGTTGAATTGGAACGAGACGGGTGAACGTCGTGTCTTTGGACCTGATATTTTTCAAGAAGCTGAAGGACAAATTGCCATGATCAGGGAGAGATTGAAGATAGCACAGTCAAGACAGAAGAGTTATGCTGATAACTGTCGCCGAGACTTGAGTTTTGAACCAGAAGATTTCGTGTATCTCAGAGTCACCCCACTCAGAGGAGTTAAGAGATTCCATGCCAAAGGAAAACTCGCGCCGAGATTTGTTGGACCATTTAAGGTTCTCAGCCGCAGAGGTGAAGTTGCTTATCAGCTAGAGTTATCGCAATCACTAGCAGGAGTGCATGACGTGTTCCATGTGTCCCAGCTGAAGAAGTGTCTCCGAGTGCCTGAGGAGCAGACACCGCTAGAGTCAATTGAGCTACAAGAAGATCTGACTTACAAGGAGCATCCCGTGAAGATTCTGGACACCATGGATCGAGAGACGAGGAACAAGTCAACCCGTTTCTGCAGAGTTCAATGGAGCAACCACGCGGAGAGTGAAGCAACTTGGGAGCGCGAAGAGGATTTGAAGAAAGAGTTTCCGAACCTATTCTTTAGTAAGCCCTGAATCTCAAGGACGAGATTTTGTTAAGGGGGGGAGGTTTGTAACACCCCAAAATTTTGCTTTTCTTAAATTCATGTGTGATTTGGCACTTTGGCGAATTTTTGGAATTTTCTGGAGTTTATTTGGATTTATTTGAAATTTATTTGAATTTATTCCATTTTGAAATAATTAAAGAATTAAACTTTGCAAATAAAAATTTGTTGGAAATATTTTATTTGAGTCCAAAATGTTCAAAAATATTTTCCAGAATTTTTCTGGAATTTTTCTGAGTCTTTTGCTATTTTTAATGATTTAATTGAATTTCTGAGAATTTAATTGGATTAATTAAATCGAGTTGGTTTCTTGTTCCTCGATCGACCGAGTCCGAGTCGACTCGAGTCCGACCACGCCAGATTGGTCCAACGAACCCGCTCGGCCAGAACCCAAACCGCGTGGCCAGTTGGATCTTGATCCAACGGCCACGATGAGCCACGTCACCGAGCCCGAGCCCGACCGAGCCAGCCACCGCTCGAGTCGACCGAACCCAAACCCACGCACCATTGGATCTCGATCCAACGGCTGTGCGCGTGCCACATCACCCTCTCCGTGTCGCCGTTGGACTCTGCCGCCGCAACGGAGTGGGCCTCGGTTTCCGCGCGTTTCACGGACGCCGAGGGCCCTATTTAATGCGCCGCCACCCGTGCCATCACGCCGACTTCCGTGCGCACCCGTAGCCCTAGACAACGTCGCCTGAGCCACCGCCGTTTAGCCGCAATCACTCGCCGTAGTTGCCGTAGCGCTCCGCCGCGGTTAAGTGCTGTTTCCGCCGCCGTCCGCCGTCCTCCGCCGCCGTTGAGGTCAGATCCGGAACCGAGAGGTCAAGCCGCATCGGAGGGGACCTCTCACTTCGCCGGAGCACGCCCGTAGCGTCGTTGCCGTGGTCGCCGTCCTCAACTCCGGTCAGCCAGCGCCGCCGCACGCCATCACCGGGCCTCGAAGCTTCTCAGCCGTCCGATCAAGATCGCACGCCCCAGATCACGCCACGTCACCGTCGGTGAGATCCCAATCCAAAACTCTAGATCCAATCTCAACCATTGGATCTAGATCCAACGGTCCAGATCAAACGCGTTAACCCAAACGCGTGAAAGCCAGATCTAATCTGGGCCGTTGATTTTCGAATCAACGGCTGAGATCGTGCCCGCAGCGTCGGGAAGAGGCGGCGCCGCGGTCGGCGCGGCAGCCTGCAGCGGCGTGGCCCGACGCCGGGCCGCGTGTCGGCGGCTTAGCCGCCGCCGCCGCCGTGGCGTCGGCCTGAGCCCACTGTCGGCCACCCGGCCGTCTTGATGGCGTCGGCGATGATGTCACCGATGGGTCCCCACTGTCGGTATGGTGAGTCCCAGCGTCGGCAATAGCGTCACCCAGTGGAGTCCCGCTGTCGGTATACGTGGTAGTGGGCCGGGTCCACAGTAGACCGAGCCAAACCATGGACCACGTCCATGAGCTGACGTCGGCCGCCAATCGAGAGCGCCACGTGTCCTTCTTTGGCGCAATAATTAATTTCCGAAAAAGAAAATGATTTATTAATTCGAATTAATGATTTCAGATTTTTGATTCAAACTTCAAACGCTTATAACTTTTGCGTTCCAACTCCGATTTGAGTGATTTAAATTTCTAAATTTGTATAAAATTGAGATCTACCTAATGATGAATTTTATTTAATTTTTGGACTAAATTTTTTCTCTATAATATTATTTAATTGATTATTTAAACTTCAAAATGCTATAACTTTTGCATTTAAACTCCGAATTTGACGATTCCAGTTTCTAAAAATTCATAAAATTATGTTCTCTCTGTTTATGGACTTTATTTGGATGTTTGGACACTTTTTGTCTACTGTTTTATTCATTTGTTGCTATTTGCACGCGTTACGAGTAGACGTTGAAGTGCCGGAAGGATTCGAAGGAGAAATATTGACCCAGGAGCCAGCTCAGGACCAAGAGCAAGTACTTTTTGAAGGCAAGTTATGCTTTGACCATATTGATCCTATTTTGAAACCTATTTTGATTTAACTTATTGCATGCTAGTTCAATTAGAAAATACTTTATTTAAATATGGAAAATTAGATAAATGCCAAATTGCTGTATGACACCTTGATTACTTAAATATGTGCCATGACCCTTGTCACCCTAGTTGTGGTTTACTAGTTGGACACTATTAAATTGCCAACATGGGAATTTTAGACCGTTGTAGTATATTGCTTAGACACACTTTCGTGCTCATGACATGATTTTGGACAATCAAATGTTAATGTTGACTTAATGATATATTGAACCTGTTTTGGAAAGGTATCATGTGTTGTGATGTTGATGGCACGTGGTGCATGGTAATCAACTGGGGTTTGATAAATAGCTTTTGACCGGGGCATGTGGCAAGAATGATCGGGTGGGCCGTTGTGGCACCTAAACGTTGGTTTGGTTCTTCGGGTAGTCTTGCCCTGGTCACCCTAAGGACTTAACCTTGCAAGCCTTTGAACTGAGTCAATCGTGCAACCACATGTCTGTTATGGGACGGACCTAGTTGAATAAGTTGCTAATAACGTACCTGTGGGACCTCAGGTTGTCAACTACACCCTTTGTGTAAGTTGTACGGGGGAGCGTACCGGGGCTGCGGCCAGGTACCCATCTAACGGTTGGTTGGCCTAAACTTCGCCTTAGCTAAGGGAAGGGTTAGTGTGCAACACCGGAGAGGACCACTTGTATTGTTAGAAGTTTCCGAAAGACTTTGTTACGGAAACTCGCCTTTGTGGTGTTTGATTGTATCTTGTGGGTAAAGTGCATAACCTCTGCAGAGTGTAAAATCTATTCGAATAGCCGCGTCCGCGGTATTGGACATCGCTCGGGAATTACAGTCAAGGGTTAGACTTTCTTGAAAATGACTTGGACTTGAAAGATTGGGTTTGGTTAAACAATGTTGTCGATGGAAATGTGGTTTAGGAATGGGAAAGATGTTGATTAAACTCCTGGAAAAGTTATTGATCTTATACTTGTTTCTATTGCTTTCGAATCTACTTATGCTACTTGTCAAATGCTGTTTTACTGCAAATACACCTTGAGCTACTCCTTTGTACCAAGCCATGCATGTAGTATATTAGTTGCATTCTGTGCATGACTTGCTGAGTACCAAAGTATTCACCCTTGCCACAATACAACACCAGTTGAAGAAGAATCTACACCAGCTTTGGAGGAGGAGCTTTCAGAGGAACCGTCTACTTAGGGAGCGAGCCCAGTCAGTTGCCTGTGGTATACTGGATGGCGCCATGATGTTATCTTATTTTCCGCTGCTATTATTTCTCTCTTAATAAGTTTCGCCCTGCGTGGCGTATATTTGTAACTTGACCATAAGGTCGAGCAACCAGTTTGACTATTTAATTAAAGTACTTTATTAGTATCGAGTGGTATGATTGTGATATTTACCGATGTTAAGACTGTGTGCAGTAGCGCGTTCCTGGACTAGTGCTGAATACACAGAGGGTTCGGATTTGTAGATTCAGGTCCCGACACTTTGCTTGTGCAATGGCACTAGTATTGTCACAATAGAGGTCCACTGGACAGGATGCACTAGCGACCATGCCCAACTCAGAAACAAATTTCCTAATCCAAACTGCTTCTTTTGCTGCTTCAGAAGCTGCAATGTACTCGGCCTCCGTTGTGGAATCAGCTACTGTCTCTTGCTTAGAACTTTTCCAACTCACTGCCCCACCATTGAGACAGAACACAAACCCGGATTGTGATCGTGAATCATCTTTGTCGGTTTGGAAGCTAGCATCGACGTAACCCTTTACGATGAGCTCCTCCGCTCCTCCAAGGATGTTCTTTACAGCTACCCAGTGACTATCACCAGGATTCGATTGGTACCTGCTCGTGACACTTAGAGCATATGACACATCTGGGCGCGTACATAGCATGGCATACATGATGGATCCAATAGCCGAAGCGTATGGAATCCGACTCATTCTCTCTCGCTCATCAAGTGTCATAGTGCACTGAGTCTTGCTAAGACTTACACCATGTGACATTGGCAAGAAACCTTTCTTGGAATCATGCATGTTGAACCGTTTCAGTATCTTGTCAATGTACGTACTTTGGCTCAATCCAATTAGCCTTTTTGATCTATCTCTGTAGATCTTTACGCCCAAAATGTAAGCTGCATCTCCCAAGTCTTTCATTGAGAAACTCTTTCTCAGATAAGTTTGCGCAGCATCTAACATTGGAATATCATTTCCGATCAACAGTATGTCATCCACATACAAGACCAGAAATATAAGTGCACTCCCACTAGCCTTCTTGTAAATACAAGGCTCTTCCTCATTTTTGATGAAGCCAAACTATTTGACCACTTCATCAAAGCGAAGGTTCCAACTTTGAGATGCTTTCTTCAGTCCTTAAATGGACTTCCTAAGCTTGCATACCTTGCCAGCATTAGTAGGATCGACAAAACCCTCGGGTTGTACCATGTACACATCCTCGCTTAGGTTTCCATTTAGGAAAGCCGTTTTGACATCCATTTGCCGAATCTCATAAACATGATATGCGGCAATTGCTAGCATGATCCAGATAGACTTCATCATAGTGACTGGCAAATAAGTTTCATCATAGTCCACACCATGAATCTGCTTATACCCTTTTGCCACAAATCGTGCCTTAAAAACGTGAACGTTTCCATCGGCGTCTATCTTCTTCTTAAAGACCCATTTGCATTCGGTAGTTTTTACACCATCAGGCAGATCAACCAAGTTCCAAACTTGATTATCATACATGGACTTTAACTCGGATCTCATGGCATCTAGCCATTTTTTAGAGTCTGGGCCCACCATAGCTTCCTCGTAGTCCTTGGGCTCGTCATTTTCCAATAATAACACATCGCGTTGCTCCGTCATGAGGAACATGAACCTTTCAGGAGCACGGCTTGCCCATGAGGACCTCCGTGGGGCTAGCGCCTCATCAATAGGTTCAACAACACGTTGCTCATCCTGCTGAGGACTAGCTAGAGCTGAAACATTTTCAGGTATTTCTCAAACTTCTTCGAGTTGCACCTTGCTCCCACTAGCTCTTTTGGAAAACTCATTCTCCAAAACAACACCAGTCCGGGCGACAAACACTTTGCCTTCTTCCCGGTTATAAAAATAATACCCTTTGGTTTCCCTTGGGTACCCCACAAAGAAGCACTTATCCGACTTGGCGTGAAGCTTATCAGACGTCATACGTTTTACATAAGCCTCACAGCCCCAAATTTTAAGATAAGACAAGTCGGGACGTTTCCCTTTCCATATCTCATATGGTGTCTTATCAGTGGATTAAATGAAACCCTATTTAGCATGAACGCAGTTGTTTCTAGAGCGTGTCCCCAAAATGACAATGGAAGATTGACTTGACTCATCATAGACCGTTCCATGTCCAACAAAGTTCAGTTCCTCCGTTCGGATACCCCATTCCACTATGGTGTACCGGGCGGAGTCAATTGCGGAACAATTCCACAACTCTTTAGATGATCACTATACTCTTGGCTCAAATATTCACCTCCACGGTCGGACTGTAGAAATTTAATTTTCTTGCCCAAATGATTTTGTACTTCATTCTGAAAGTCTTTGAACTTTTCAAAAGATTCAGACTTATGCCTCATTAGATAGATATAGCCATATCTACTAAAGTCATCGGTGAAAGTAATGAAGTACTGATAACCACCTCTGGCCATTGAGCTCATTGGTCCACATACATCAGTATGCATGAGAGCCAACAACTCGCACATTCTTTCACTCGAACCAGTGAAGGGTGCCTTTGTCATCTTGCCAAGTAAACAAGACTCGCATGTTTCAAAAGATTCCAAATCTAATGAACCAAGAAGACCATCTTTGTGGAGCTTCTCCATGCGTCTTTTATTTATATGGCCCAAGCGACAATGCCATAAATAAGTGGAATTAGTATCATTTGTTTTGAGTTTCTTAGCATTAACATTATTTATAGAAGCATTACCAAGATCTAGCACATACAGTCCATTCACCAATGGACAGTTACCATAGAGCAAGCCTTTGAAATAAATAGAACAATTCCTGTTCTTTATTACAAATCATAACCTTCTTCCTCTAAACAAGAAGAAGAGATAATGTTCTTACTCAAGGCAGGAATGTAATAACAATTATTCAATTCAATGACTAAGCCAGAAGGTAATGACAAGGGATAGACGCCAACGGCCTTCACAGCAACCATTGCTCCATTGCCGACACGAATTTCCAACTCACCAATCTTGCAATCTCTAGTCCTTCTTAACCCCTACAACGATTTGCATGTATGAATCATTGATCCGGTATCAAATACCCAAGACTCAGTAAGACAAGTTGCAAGATTTACTTCTATAACATTAATACCTGAAGCAGAAGGAACCTTTCCTTTCTTTTTGTCTTCCAGGTACTTCGGACAGTTTCTCTTCCAGTGCCCATTGCCCTTGCAATAGTGACATTTATCAGAAGCATTAGGGCCAACCTTTGGCCTTTCTTTAGGCTTTGGTTTTGGGTCTTGGATTTTATCCTCACCATTACTTGTAGCCTTGCGCTTCCTTTTCTTATCCTTTTGAATCATCATCACATGATTGTGCCTTTCTTTATGCTTTCTTCCGTTGTTTTCAGCATCCCATGCAGTTCGGTCAGATTCTTCTCCAGGCTATTCATATGAAAATTTAAAATGAACGGCTCAAAGCTCGCAGGGAGCGACTGGAGAATCACATCTGTGGCCAATTCATTCTGCATTGGAAAACCAAGCTTCTCTAGGCTCTCAATGTAACCAATCAACTTAATTACATGAGGACTAACAGGAGCACCCTCAGCCATCTTGCACGGAAATAATGCTTTAGATATCGAATATCTTTCAGCCCTTGCTTGGTTCTCAAACATGCCCTTGAGACCCACAATCATAGTGTAGGCATCGGCATGCTCATATTGCTTTTGAAGATCAGAGTTGTGAATCATGTGATGAAAAATTGGTTTGATCTTGTGCTGAAATTGGTGAAGATTAGGATTAATCTGTATTGGACCAAACATCCGAACATTAAAAAAGAAACCTTGCTTTTGCGCAGAACCAAATAACTAAAAATCGCATTTTTCCCATGTATGACAGACCAAAGTTTTTGGTCCATCATACACTGACTTTGGTGACTTCGTTTTTCAATGTATGACAGACCAAAGATTTTGATACATCATACATGCTTTGGGCGATTTCATTTTACCCATGTATGATGAGACCAAACTCTTTGGTACATCATACACATGTTTTCAGTGAACTCATTTTGCCCATGTATGACAGACCAAACTCTTTGGTCTGTCATACACATGTTGATAGCGAACTCAATTTTCCCATGTATGACAGACCAAAGACTTTGGTCTGTCATACACATGCTTTTGGCGGTTTTGAGCAAAATTGAATTAGTTTGAATTTGAAATTATGAAATTTGTGATGATTTCATGATGCGTGTTTTGAAGTGGACTTTATGCAATGCTCATGTGAGTAGTTGCATGGATTGACCTTGAGTCAAGTCGTGGACTTGTGCTCGGATTTGTTTTGTGGTTTGTTCATGTGCGGTATTGCTCGAAGACGAATGTGGTCGATGACGGACTGGAACTAGGTTCATGGAGGAACTGAGGTTCGGGACTAGGTTCAGGAGGAACCGAGGTCTTGGTGGTCAAGGATGTCATGCGGGACGTTCGGGCTAAGAGAATGGTGCACATGAAGAATGGTTAGTCACGTGAGAATGGCGAGGAGGTCATTCGCGTGCAAAGTGTTAGTCACGTGAGTATGGCGGTGGCCATACGCGTGCAAGGTGTTAGTCACGTGAGTATGGTAGGGTTACCATACAGCGTGCAAGAGTTGTACTCGGCCAGGTTGGGCCAAGTAGAGTTGTGTTGGATCACAGATTCCTTCTAGGGAATAGGAATCGTATTCTGGGTTGGTCTTTTAAATAGGAGGGGTTGTCTCCTGTTGAAAGGGCACCAAGGAGAGCTGAGCGCATCAAGAGTTTTAGAGTTTGTACTCTTTTGATGAGAGTATTTTAGACAAAAGAAATAAAGATCAATTCTTCCAAGATTTTTGCGTATACAAGATATCGTCGCTACAGTGTTCTCTGTTTTGGTTTTTGTTTGCATGCTTGTTCTAATTCTTGATTGGTTTTTGATCGTTGAGTTTCATCTTGATTTGATCCATCAAAAACCGTTCTAGGATTTTTTTTAAGTTCCTCAAGTCTAGTTGATTAAACTTTTGTTGGTTCTGTTAAAACTTTCAAGTTTTCGTTAGATCAATTCTCGTCAAGTTTTGGATCAACAAGCTTGCGAAGCTCATAACGTTTGATCCATAAGTCCGATCGAGCTGATTCTTTTTGGGTTTGATTCGTATTGGAATCTAGTTTCTTGTGTCCAAATTTCAGATCATTTCGACGGTTGGATCTCCGGGAATTCTTATTTTACCAAGCGTCTGTCAATCTGTTTTTGTTGATTACGAGGCAATCTTTTGAATCCGAGTTGGGGTGTTCTTCCAGTAGATCGAAAATTTTGTTTTAGCTTCCGCATAATCATTCACCCCCCCTCTGATTGCTATATTCGTATACTTCGATCCTACAAGTGGTATCAGAGCAAGGTTTTTCTAATCTATCTTAATCGGTGATTAGATCAATGGATCGTTATTCGACAAAACCTTATGTGTTCGATGGTGTTGATTTTCAGTTTTGGAAGGCCAAGATGGAGGCGTTCATCCAGGCGCAGGGCTTCGCAATTTGAGAGAAGGTCTACAAGCCATACGAAGTTCCTGCAAACGACAACGTCAACGACGCCAATCGCGCACATGTTGAAGCAAACAGCAAGGCACGCAACTTGATCATCCAAGGATTGGGAAGAAGTGACTTCGACCGCGTGGTTCATCTTCGATCCGCATATGAGGTATGGAAATCTCTTTGTGATTACCATGAGGGTTCTAACACTGTCAAAGAGGTTCGCCAAGATATTTACAAAAAGGAATACATGCGTTTTGAGATGAAACCTAGTGAATCTGTAGATGACTTCTTTGCACGTTTCAATAAAATTCTTAGCAATCTACGTCTTTGTTGGAGTTAGCTACACCGATCTTGCAAATGCTCGACAATTGCTTAGTGCTTTGGACATGTCGGTGTGGGAGATGAAAGTAACATCTATACAGGAATCTCTTGTCATGAGCACACTTACATTAGATGTTCTTTATTCTAAAGCGAAAACTCATGAATTAGATGTTCTTGCCAGAAAGGGAATATTAAATCAATTGCTTTGATCTCTAACCCTAACATGTCAAATGCAAATTCTTCTTCTAGCTTTGCCTTGTCTTCCATGACTTCTTTAAGCGATGAGCAACTTGAAGAGTTTCCGAAGAAGATCTGGCACTACTCTCTTCTCGCTTTAACAAAGCTTTGCGAGAATGTGAGAATGAGAAAAGAGGTGGTCCTCCAAGATGCTATGAGTGTGGTGACCTCAACCATATTCGCACAAATTGTCCTAAGCTTGCGGGAAAACGTCAAAGGAAGAGAAGGACAACGGCGGAAGGAATGAGAAGAAAAGGTTCTCGTCAAATGATAGGAAGAAGAAGAACTTCATCAACCGCAAGGTGGTTCACCGAGTTCTTTCCGCTCTTGAACAAGTCAATTTGAGCGATGTGGACTCAGAAAGCAGCGAAGATGATGCTACTCCAAACAAGCATGATTTGATGGGATTGTGTCTCATGGCAAGCAGCAAGGATAGCTTCAGAGGATGACCACGACAATGACTTCAATGAGGTAGATCCCTCTTATGATGAATTAGCTATTGCGTTGCTCGTCTTGGAAAATTGCTTGACAAGCGTGATAAGAAAATTAAGAAACATGATTTCATTATTGAATCATTGAATGCTGAAATTGCTAGACTTAAGACTTTGATTCCTAGTGATGATACTTGCAAATCATGTGACTTAATTTACAATGAGCTCACCTTGCTTAGGAAAGAACATGCTCTTTTGTTGCATCTAAATGAGAAAAATGAGAAACATGTTGTACATGCTAGCTGTTCCACTGATGATTTGCATAGTTCCACTTCTTGTTCTAAATGCTCAACTCTTGAATTAAAATTGAAAGATGCAAATGCTAGGGTTTCTCAAATGACTGAAGATTTGCTTACACATGAGGTTCTTTCATGCTCAACTTGTCGCAAGCAAAAAGGAAAAGTGGACGTTCCCTGCAATAATTGTTTAATTCTTGCTAAGAAAGTTGATTACCCGCAAAACTCTTTGGAACGATTCACTAATGGCAAGAAAAAATTGAACATGATTTTGGATCAATCTAAGGTTAGCTCAAACAAGAGAGGTTTAGGCTTTGATCTTCATGCTTCATTTGAAACTAAACCTCGCACTGTTGTTAATGCTCCTTGCAATAACAAAATTGAGATTCTTAATGAGCCTAAAAAGATTGCTTTTAAATCTGCTGGTTTTCTTTCTTCTACTATGATGAATGCAAAATGTGCTTCTCTTGTTAAAGCCAAACTTCATGCTAAGTACACTTGCACTCATTGTGGTAGAGATGGACATCTAGTAGATTTTTGCTTTAGACTAGCCAGATAAAGAAAGGAAAGAAATGACTAAGGCTAGGTCTAACTTCAGAAGAGCACACTTTGCTTCTCACTATGCGCCTAGAGTGTTGAAAACACCTTCTGTTCCTATGAACATGGGAAAAGAAAAGCTGATTTTGTGCATAAAAATTCTCGTGTTGTGCCCTCTTGTTGTGCGTCGTGTGTCTCAAGATCTGGATTCCCAAAAATCTCATTCCTAACCCCTTGATCGAGACCTCGACATGTTTTGTTGCTATGTAGGCTTCTCGCAAGGAAGGAGAACATATGGTTAGTGGATTCCGGATGCTCACGCCACATGTCCGGTGATAAGAATTGGTTCTCCTCCTCACTCGTGCATCTCGTCTTTGAAAGTGTTACTTTTGGAGATGCCTCTTCCTCTTCTGTTGTGGCAAAAGGTACAAGAAAGGTAAGTGACAAGTTTATGTTCAAGGATGTGGCTCTTGTTGAAAACTTGAAATATAACTTGCTTTCTGTCTCACAAATGCTTGATGAAGATCTTGAGATAAGCTTTAAGAAAAATGAATGCAAAGTGCTAGATGCTTCAGGTGATTTTGTGTTCAAGATTTCTCGTTTTGGAAGAGTTTTTAAAGCTGATTTTGATGCATCACCTTCTTATAAACATAGGTGTCTAATTGCCAATGTTTCTAAAGATTTTTTCTTTTGGCATCGTAGACTTGGTCATGTTGGTTTTGATCATCTTACTCGTGTAAGTGGTTTAGATCTCATACGTGGTTTACCTAAGCTTAAGGGTGATAGCAATCTAGTATGTTCTTCTTGTAGACATGGTAAGATGATTGCAGGTTCACATCCACCTCTTACCATGGTGATGACAAACGCTCCAGGACAGCTTCTACATCTTGATACAGTTGGACCATCTCGAGTTCAATCCTTTGGAGGCAAATGGTATGTGCTTGTAATTGTTGATGATTTTTCTAGATACTCTTGGGTATACTTTATGGCATCTAAGGATGAGGCTTTTAGTCATTTTAGAAGTCTTGTTCTTAGGCTTTCTATTGATCATCCAGAGCTCTCAAAGCTATTAGAAGTGATAATGGAACCGAATTCAAAAATGCTTCTTTTGATCACTTTTGTCTTGAAAAAGGAATTGATCATCAATTTTCATCACCTAGAGTGCCTCAACGAGAATGGTGTAGTTGAAAGGAAAACAGAACATTGGTTGAGATGGCTAGAACCATGTTAAATGAACATCACACTCCTAGAAACTTTTGGGCTGAAGCGATTTCAAGCGCATGTTATGTTTCAAACCGTGTGTTTTTGAGATCAAAATTGGGTAAGACTCCATATGAGCTTCGGTTTGGACATAGGCCTACTGTTTCTCACTTTAGGGTTTTTGGATGCAAATGCTTTGTCTTGAAATCTGGAAATCTTGATAAATTTGAAGCTAGATCAATGGATGGCTTTTTCTTGGATATCCTGCTCATACTCGTGGCTATCGTGGTGCTTGTTTTGGAGACTAACAAAATTGTGGAAACACTGTGAAGTTACTTTTGATGAGTCTAGTCCAGGCACTAGTCTAAATGATGCAGTCTGACGCATATGTTCAGGGGAGAAAATTTTTGAAGATAATGATGATGATGAGGATGAGGTCTTGACTCTTCCTAATGCACAACAAGTCTGTAGCACCTTTGGCACCTACTACTACATCACCTACTGACTAACCATCCTCAAGCTACAACATCATCTGTACATGCTGAAAATGAAGAAGGAGAAGGAGAAGTCTCAAAAGTCAATGCTCCCTTGCACATTCAAAAAATGCATCCATCTGAACAAATGATTGGAGACCTAAATGAGAGAGTCACTCAATCCAGGTTTATTCATTCTGACACTCATACTCATTCTGCTTTAGTTGCTTCCTTTGAACCCAAAGATATATCTCATGCATTATCTGACGAATATTGGATCAATGCCATGCATGAAGAATTAGAGAATTTTGAACGAAATAAAGTTTGGAAACTTGTCTCACCTCCTCCTGATTTTAATGTTATTGGAACTAGATGGGTTTTCAAAAATAAACAAAGTGAGGATGGTGTTGTTGTTAGAAACAAGGCTAGATTGGTTGCTCAAGGTTACACTCAAATTGAAGGCTTAGATTTTGATGAAACCTTTGCTCCTGTTGCTAGAATTGAAGCCATTAGAATCCTTTTAGCTTTTGCTGCATCCAAAGGTTTCAAATTGTATCAAATGGATGTGAAAAGTGCTTTTCTTAATGGCTACATAAATGAGGAGGTTTTTATCAAGCAACCACCTGGTTTTGAAAATCCAAAGTTTCCAAATCATGTGTTCAAACTATCAAAAGCTTTGTATGGTTTGAAACAAGCCCCTAGAGCATGGTATGATAGGCTAAAAACCTTTTACTTGAAAAAGGCTTTTAATGGGAAAGGTTGACAAAACTCTCTTTTACTCAAGCAAGGCAATGATCAACTATTCGTTCAGATTTATGTTGATGATATTATCTTTGGTGGTTCATCTCATGTTTTAGTGTCCGAGTTTTCGAAACAATGAGGAAGGAGTTTGAGATGAGTATGATGGGTGAGTTGACATACTTTTTGGGATTTCAAATCAAGCAAACGAAGGATGGTACTTTTGTACATCAAAGCAAATACACAAAAGACTTGTTGCATAGATTTGGGATGGAAAACAGCAAACCGATCATGACACCCATGGAGAGCGCTTGCACACTTGATCCGGATGAAGATGGTGAGCCGGTTGATCAAAAGTAATATAGAAGCATGATAGGTTCACTTTTGTACCTCACTGCATCAATGCCGGATATACAATTTGCTGTGTGCTTGTGTGCTCGTTTTCAAGCTTCCCCACGTGCTTCACATCGACAAGCTGTCAAAAGGATTTTCAGGTATCTTCATGGAACTCAAGATTTTGGCATTTGGCTTTCTGCTTCCTCATGCATTAGTTTGAGATCTTTTTCTGATGCTGATTTTGGAGGATGTAGAATTGATAGGAAAAGCACTTCTGGTTCATGTCACTTCTTGGGAAATTCTCTCATTGCATGGTCATCTAGAAAGCAATCTTCTGTTGCACAATCAACTGCTGAATCTGAATATGTGGCTGCTGCTAGTTGTTGTTCTCAAATTCTTTGGATAGTAGCTACACTTAAAGATTATGGGTTTTTACGGATAGTGTTCCTCTTACGTGTGATAACACTAGTGCAATTTGCATTGCTAAGAACCCTGTGCAACATTCAAGAACAAAACATATTGACATCAGATTTCACTTTCTTAGAGATCATGTTGAAAAAGGCAACATTGTGCTTCATCATGTGAATCTTGAACATCAACTGGCAGACATTTTCACAAAACCTTTGTCTTCTTCTCGTTTTGCCTTTATTCGGGGAGAACTTGGAATTGTTCATCCAATGGGATTGTTTTGAGGGGGAGTTTCTTTGCCAAATTCTTTCACTTGATGAGCTCACTTTATCATATTTCTTTATATACTATGTAATTGAGCTAATATATGATAATCTAAATTGTCTCACTTGAACTAAAAATGACATTGTGGAATTCCCTGATCTGATTGCCTATAGCTAAATACTTTGTGATATCTCATTCTTCTAGGCTTGATATTGAATCCTCTTGACAAATTTGGGCTATGAAGCAAGTGTGTTTTCAGCTTTACTCTTTCATAAGACCTTTTAATCATTTTGTGCATGTTTACAATCAAAGAAAAAGAAAAGAGAAAGGGAATCAATAAAAAGGATTGTTAAAAGCAAAAAGCTTCAAGTTGTATGCTTCAGGCATGCTTTCCTTAAAAGATAAGATGTATGCTTCAAGCATGCCATTCCCTCAAATGACAAGATGTATGCTTCAAGCATGCCACTCCAAGGAAATAAAAGAAGTATGCTTCAAGCATGCCACATGCAGTTTATTGTTTAAAAGATTAAACTTGGTCTACTAGATTGAAGTTGAAACCACTTGCTCGCCCTGATTTGTTAGTTGCTTCAATTTTTGAGTCCTTGTTTTTCTACTAAAGGTCTTACTTAGTACTTGGCTATAGTTGACAGATTTGAGGTTGAGATGCATGTCATTTCTTAACTTGTTAACATCACATTAAGATCATATATTTTGCATATTATGTGATATATAAGGTTATATGATCGAATGAGCTCATCCTTTGTATCTTGGCACTCCCTTGCTTCTGTTTGCGAAACCATTGATACAAGAAAAAGTTTGAACATGTTCTCTTGTTGTTTTCTTGATGAATCCATTGTCAAGGGGGAGAAGTTTTTGAGAAGTTTGGGAAGAGTTGAAAAAGAGGGAGTAGTATCTTTCGGTTGTTGAGTAATCTGGGAGAAGTTTTGTTTTTGGCACATTGCACAAACCACACACATTTTTGTCAAAAGGGGAGTTTTTATGTTCTCTGTTCTTTTTAAAAAAATTGCCAAATGTTCATGTCTAAATGGTGTTGCCAATGTTTTCATCAAGGGGGAGATTGTGAATCATGTGATGAAAAATTGGTTTGATCTTGTGCTGAAATTGGTGAAGATTAGGATTAATCTGTATTGGACCAAACATCCGAACATTAAAAAAGAAACCTTGCTTTTGCGCAGAACCAAATAACTAAAAATCGCATTTTTCCCATGTATGACAGACCAAAGTTTTTGATGCATCATACACAAACTTTGGTGACTTCGTTTTCAATATATGATGTACCAAAGATTTTGGTCTGTCATACACATGCTTTGGGCGATTTCATTTTACCCATGTATGACAGACCAAACTCTTTGGTCTGTCATACACATGTTTTCAGTGAACTCATTTTGCCCATGTATGACAGACCAAACTCTTTGGTCTGTCATACACATGTTGATAGCGAACTCAATTTTCCCATGTATGACATACCAAAGACTTTGGTCTGTCATACACATGCTTTTGGCGGTTTTGAGCAAAATTGAATTAGTTTGAATTTGAAATTATGAAATTTGTGATGATTTCATGATGCGTGTTTTGAAGTGGACTTTATGCAATGCTCATGTGAGTAGTTGCATGGATTGACCTTGAGTCAAGTCGTGGACTTGTGCTCGGATTTGTTTTGTGGTTTGTTCATGTGCAGGTATTGCTCGAAGACGAATGTGGTCGATGACGTGACTGTATCTAGTTTCATGGAGGAACTGAGGTTCGGGACTAGTTTCAGGATGATCTGAGGTCGTGGTGGTCATGGATGTCATGCGGGACGTTCGGGCTAAGAGAATGGTGCACATGAAGAATGGTTAGTCACGTGAGAATGGCGGGAGGTCATTCGGCGTGCAAAGTGTTAGTCACGTGAGTATGGCGGTGGCCATACACGTGCAAGGTGTTAGTCACGTGAGTATGGTAGGGTTACCATCACGCGTGCAAGAGTTGTACTCGGCCAGGTTGGGCCAAGTAGAGTTGTGTTGAATACAGTTCCTTCTAGGGAATAGGAATCGTATTCTGGGTTGGTCTTTTAAATAGGAGGGGTTGTCTCCTGTTGAAAGGGCACCAAGGAGAGCTGAGCGCATCAAGAGTTTTAGAGTTTGTACTCTTTTGATGAGAGTATTTTAGACAAAAGAAATAAAGATCAATTCTTCCAAGATTTTTGCGTACTTTCTGATGCTTAGCGTCGCTACAGTGTTCTCTGTTTTGGTTTTTGTTTGCATGCTTGTTCTAATTCTTGATTGATTTTTGATCGTTGAGTTTCATCTTGATTTGATCCATCAAAAACCGTTCTAGGATTTTTTTTAAGTTCCTCAAGTCTAGTTGATTAAACTTTTGTTGGTTCTATTAAAACTTTCAAGTTTTCGTTAGATCAATTCTCGTCAAGTTCTGGATCAAATAGCTTGCGAAGCTCATAACTTTTGATCCATAAGTCCGATCGAGCTGATTCTTTTTGGGTTTGATTCGTATTGGAATCTAGTTTCTTGTGTCCAAATTTCAGATCGTTTCGACGGTTGGATCTCCGGGAATTCTTATTTTACCAAGCGTCTGTCAATCTATTTTTGTTGATTACGAGGCAATCTTTTGAATCCGAGTTGGGGTGTTCTTCCAGTAGATCAAAAATTTTGTTTTAGCTTCCGCATAATCATTCACCCCCCCCTCTGATTGCTATATTCGTATACTTCGATCCTACAAGAGTTCATCGTGGCAAGCATGAGACAGCTAATGTCTAGGGCGTCGTTAGTGTGCTTCTCATAAGCACGCTTATCAGCAGAGAATGGATTTTTAGGCAATTCATCAGGATATGGACAATCTAGAACATATTCCTTCTTTTCAGACTTGAGAACGATTCTCAAGTTACAATACCAATCCATAAAATTCATCCCAGAGAGTTTTTCCCTCTCCAGAATCGACCGCAAGTTAAAACCAGTGTTTGCATTAACAGCATTTGGTGCCATCTACAACATAAATAAGCAAAGTTTTAGCACTATGTTCATGTTAATCTCTTATTAAACAATTCAATAAAAGATGCTTCCATTAAGATCACTTTCCCTCCGGCAATCTCCATGGAACAAGATCCATGGTCGCTGCGGTTCGGGTAAGGACTTATCAATACCACTTGAACCCGCGACATAGGTAGGCAACACCTTGCCTATCACATCGTATGTGACTCTTGCTTGTTGGGGTGGCATCATATGCCCCAGCGCCCAACACTGATGCCCCGAAGTCCCAAATCCTATTTGGATGACTCCGTTAAGCAAACCAATACTATGCTTGTGAGTGCACGGGTTAGGCTACACTCACTCTATTGTGCAAGTAAGAGGGCGGCGTTCCTAACTTGTCAAGACCATATCCACCAACGTACAAGACAATAGATGTAGCTATTGAAAAAGGGCATCTTACTCTTAATTTTTCGAGGGAAACTATTCAATCAAGTTAACATATTCACCACATATGACGTGAAAGAATAGCAATGCAAGGTAAAACATCACAGGCAATCAAATTAGACTATGAATTAGTATGGCCCATGACGTGGCGATCTCCATCTTCCACGACCAACCTTGCACAACCAGGCCATCTGGATTGAAGCCTCCAAGAACATGTACTAAACTACTACATCTAGCAGCTAGTAGCAAAATTACATGAGGATTCAAGGCATCACATGTTGGCACACAGGCCGTTATACAATAACAGGATAGCTCATAGTTGCAATTAACCATGACTCGCAGGCCATGAAATATACAATCATGTATCATATACACAAAGGGTCCATACTGTTCACATCATACCCTGCAAAAACAAGTTAGGCATTGGATCGATTCTAGCGCGCAGGAAGTGAACAAGTTTTAGTTTATGGGCGCTATGCTGACTATCACGGCCGGGGAATGTCGGGACCCGAATTTGCAAATCTGGACCCTCTGTGTATTCAGCACTAGTCCAGGATCACGCTAGTGCACACAGTCTCAACATCGGTAAATATCACAATCATACACATCGATAGTAACAAAGTACTTTAATTAAGCTAACCAAACTGGTTGCTCGACCTTATGGTCAAGTTATAAGAGTACGCCACACAGGGCGAAAACTTATTAAGAAAATAAATTGCAGCGGAATAAAAGCATCAACGTGGCGCCATCTAGTATACCACAGGCAACTGACTAGGCTCGCTCCCAAAGTAGACGGCTCCTCCTGAAGTTCTTCCTCCAAAGCTGGCGTCACTTCTCCTTCAACTGATGTTGTATTGTGGCAAGGGTGAGTACTTGGTACTCAGCAAGTCATGCACAGAATGCAAAATAATATTCTATATGCATGGCTTATTACGAAGGATAGGCTAGCAGGTACATTTTGCAGTAAAACAGCAGTTAACAAGTAGCGTAAGTAGATTTGAAAGCAGTAAAGGTAAAGATTATATCAATAAATTTTCCAGGAGTTAAGTAAACACTTTTCCTTTCCTAATCCACATTTCCATCAACGTCATCATTTAACCCAACCAAACTTTCCAAGTCCAAGTTGTTTTCATGAAAGTCAAACCCTTGACTGTAATCCCCAAGCAATGTCCAGTGTCGCGGACATGGCTATTCGAATAGATTTTACACTCTGTAGAGGTTATGCACTTTACCCATAGGATAAGTCAAACACCACAAAGGCGAGTGATCGTAACAAAGTATTTCAGAGACTGCAAACTTTACAAGTGAACCTCTCTGGCTTCTGTCATACACCATCCCTTCCCTTAACGGAGGCGAAGCATGGGACCGACATACCGTTGGACGGGTACCATGCCATAGCACTGGTACGCTCCCCTTTTAAGCTACACAAAAGGTGTAGTTGACACCCCGAGGTACCACATGCAAGTTATTAGTAACTTACTCAACTAGGTCTGTCCCATTGCAGACATGTGGTTGCACGCTTGACTCAAATCAAAGGCTTGCAAGGTTAAGTCCTTAGGGTGACCAGGGCAAGACTACCCGAAGAACCAAATCGACATCCCCAGTGCCACTCATGGCCCACCATATCATTCTTGCCACTTGCCCCGGTCTAAATCTATTTATCAAAACCAGTTGATTACCATGCACCATGTGCCTTCAATAATCACAACACATGATGCTTCTCCAAAAACAAGTTCAATATATCATTAAGTCAGTATTAACATTTGATTGTCCAAAAATCATGTCAGGTACACGTAGCAGGTCTAAGCAATCTACTATCACGACTTAAATACCCGATGTTGGCAATCTAATACTGTCCAACTAAATATCCACAACAAGGTTGACAAGGGTTCATGGCACATAATTAAATAGTCAAGGTGTCATACTGTAATTTGGCATTTATCTAATTCCCAGAAATAATTTAAACAATTTCTAATTAAATTAGCAAGCAATAATTTAAATTAAAGTAATTTCAAAAGTGGGATCAAAATGGTCAAAGCATAACTTGCCTTGAAAAAGTACTTAATCTTAGTCTTGAGCTGGCTCCTGGGTCAACACTTCACCTTCGAAGCCCTCGGGTACTTCAACGTCTACTCGTAACGCGTGCAAATAGCAATAAATAAATAAACAGTGGGCAAAATGTATCCAAAAATTCAAATAAAGTTCATAAACAGAGAGCGCATGATTTTACAAATTTTTAGAAACTTGAATCGCCCAAATCGGAGTTAAAATGCAAAAGTTATAATCGTTTAAAGTTTAAAGAATCTACTAATTAAATATAAATGGAGAAAATTTCATATTCAAAAATTAATCAAAATTCGTATTTAAGTAGATCTCAATTTTATAAAAATTTAGAAATTTGAATCGTTCAAATCGGAGTTAAAACGCAAAAGTTATAGGCGTTTGAAGTTTGAAATTTCAAATAAAAGAATAAACCGAATTAATTCATTTATTTTTCTATTGAAAAATTCGGATTTATGATGTCAGCTGACGTCAGCACGGGATTTGATTTTCCACTGAATTAATTTTCTATTGAAAAATCGAAATATTGCGTCAGCATGACGTCAACGGGTCCATGGACTAGGTCCACGGCTCGGGTTCGGCTCACCGTGGACCCGGGCCATGGGCACGCATCTCACTGACATGTGGGACCCCTCGGGTGACGTCAGCGCTGACGTCACCGCGCCTCGGCCACACAGTACTGACACGCGGGCCCCACCGTGACGTCAGCGTGACGTCACAGATGACGTCATGGAGCCGGTTGCCAGCTGCTGACACGCGGGCCCCACGCTGACGTCACGCGTGACATCAGCGGCGATCGCGGCTGACCGCGCCGGTTCGGCTCCCGCGCACGTGGCTAGATCCCGGCCGTTGATTTCAAAATCAACGGCCCAGATCGGATCTGGACCGTGCACGTTTGGGGTAACATGGCGCGATCTGAGCCGTACGATTCGAATCGGACGGCTACGATTGGATCGGTTTTCACCGCGTCATGGGGGCGACGCGGCATGTCCCGGATGCTGACGCGTGGCACGATCTACGCAGTTCGATTTCGATCGAACGACTGAGATTACATCTAACGCTTCAACGTGGGTTAACCCTAACCGTACGATCTAGATCTAACGGCTGAGATCTATCCAAGCACGGTGCGGTTACGGGTTACGTGGCTCAATCTTGTGCGTTGGATCTAAATCCAACGGCTGAGATTGGATATAAATACCGCAACGTGGATTTCGTTATGGTGATGTGGACGAACGTGGGTCGTTGGATCTAGATATAACGGTCTAGATCTAATCTGGTTTTCTACGGCCAAGGGGTGATGTGGACTCACCGTGGCCGTGCAATGAAGATCCGACGGCGGATAGAGCTCGAGGTCGACGATGGTGACGCGGCGGAGCTGGGTTACCAGCGCTGGGGACGACGACACGCCCAACGGCGTTTGGGCGCGACTTCGATGAGGTGAGTGGTACCCCCAGGCGCGGCTCGTCGCGACGGTTCCGGATCTGGGCTCGGTGACGGCGGAGGACGGCGGACGCGGCGGCAATCGGCAGAAATCCGTGGCGGAGCACGAATCTAACTTCGGCGAGCTCTAGCGGGTGAACGGCGGTGGCTCGGGCTCGGTGGGTTAGGGCTATGGGTACGCACGGAAGAGAGCTTCACGATAGGGGTGGCGGCGCATTAAATAGGGGCCTCGGCTTCCGTGAAATTCGCAGAAACCGAGGTCCACACGCGGGCGGCGGTGGAGTCCGGCAGGGACTCGGAGTGGGTGACGTGGACGCATGCGGGCTGTCCACATGGCACGATCAATAGCTCGGATCGCACGGGCGCGAACGGGTCAGGCCCGACTCCCACGTGGGTGACGTGGCGCAATCGCGGCCGTTGGATCTCGATCCAACGGTCGTACGGGTTAGGTTTTCGTCGGGCTCGGGTCGGACTCGAACTTGAGTTTGACTCGGGTTCGGTCGGTGGAACAGTACAAACCCTCTTGGCATTTTCCAACGATTTAATATTCATAATAGTTTCTAGAAATTCAAATAATTCGAGAAAAATAGCAAAATAATCAGAAAAATTCTAGAAAAATTCTGAAAAATACTTTGAGACATTTTGGACTCAAATAAAATATTTCCAACAAAATTTTATTTATAAATTTTAATTCTTTAATTATTTCAAAAGGGAATAAATTCAAATAAATCCAAATAAATTCTAGAAAATTCCAAAAATTCACCAAAGTGCAAAATTTCATTTAAATTGATGAAAAACAAAAATTTAGGGTGTTACAAACCTCCCCCCTTAATAGAATCTTGTCCCCGAGATTCAGGGCTAACTAAGGAATAGGTTCGGAAATTCTTTCTTCAAATCCTCCTCGCGCTCCCAAGTCGCTTCGCTCTCTGCATGGTTGCTCCACTGGACTCTGCAGAAACGAGTTGATTTTTTTTCTTGTCTCTCGATCCATGGTGTCCAAAATCTTCACGGGGTGCTCCTTGTAAGTGAGATCCTCCTGTAGCTCTATTGATTCTAACGGTGTCTGCTCATCTGGTACCCGAAGACACTTCTTCAGTTGCAACACATGGAACACATCATGGACACCTGCCAACGACTGCGGCAACTCCAATTGGTAAGCAACTTCACCTTTGTGGCTCAAAATCTTAAATGGTCCAACATAACGTGGTGCAAGTTTCCCTTTGGCGTGGAACCTCTTAACTCCCTTGAGAGGTGTAACCCTGAGGTACACGAAATCCTTTGGTTTAAAGCTCAAGTCTCGGCAACGTTTATCGACGTAACTCTTTTGTCTTGACTAAGCTACCTTCAACCTCTCCCTGATCATGGCAATCTGCCTTTCGGCCTCTTAAAGAATATCCGGTCCAAAGACATGGCGTTCACCTGTCTCATTCCAGTTCAACGGTGTTCGATAGGGTCGACCATACAATGCCTCAAAAGGTGACACCTGTAGACTGGCCTGATAGTTGTTATTGTAGCTGAACTCAGCATATGGCAGACCCGTATCCCAAGAGGTAGCATAAGCCAAAGCACAAGCTCGTAGCATATCCTCCAAAATCTGATTAACTATTTCAGTTCGTTCGTCCGTCTGCGGGTGATATGCCGTATTGAAGTTTAAACGGGTCCCCATGGCTTCATGAAACTTATTCCAAAACCTTGAGGTAAATTGGGTACCTCTGTCTGATACATTTTTCTTCGGCACTCCGTGCAAACAGACGATTCTGGCCATGTACAACTCTGCTAGTTTATCTCCTGAGTAAGTGGTCTTTACAGGGATAAAATGAGCGACCTTGGTCAAGCGGTCCACTATAACCCATATGGAGTCATATCCTCCTTGAGTCTTTGGCAATCCGGTAATAAAGTCCATGCCGATTTCCTCCCACTTCCACTCAGGTATTCTTAGCGGCTGCAGTAATCCTGCTGGCCTCTGATGCAGCGCTTTAACTCTTTGGCACACATCACACAACGCAACATGCTCGGCAACCTCACGTTTCATGCTTGGCCACCAGAATCTCTCCTTCAGATCTTGGTACATCTTGGCACTTCCTGGATGAATGGAGTGCTTGGAATCATGGGCTTCTTCTAGAATCAGCTGCTTCATCTCATTCTTATTCAGCACACAGATGCGATCCTTAATCCACAACGTGCCTTGCTCATCCAGTCTGAAATCCTTAGCCTTGCTCTCATCCATCTTGGACTTAATTCTGCGGATCTTGTCATCATCCTTCTATCCTTCTCGGATCTGGTCTTCTAAGGTAGGCTTCACCTCTAACGCGGCCAAGAATCCTTCCTGTACTACTTCTAGCTTTAGCTTCTGAAACTACTTGCATAGCTCATCCTGACTTGTGTCTATCATCATATTCACGGTATGGCTCTTCCGACTCAGGGCATCGGCCACCACATTGGCTTTTCCGGGATGGTAATGGATTCTGACATTGTAGTCCTTGATCAGCTCCAACCATCTTCTTTGCCTCATGTTCAGATCCGATTGGGTGAAGATGTATTTAAGACTCTTATGGTCTGTATACACTTCGCATCTATTTCCAATCAGGTAGTGTCGCCACAACTTCAAGACATGCACTACAGCTGCTAACTCTAGGTCATGCGTCGGGTAATTCTCTTCATGCGGCCTCAGCTGCCTTGATGCATATGCAACAACCTTCCGGTTTTGCATCAACACGCATCCAAGTCCCTGGCGCGATGCATCACAATATATATCAAAGCTTTGATTAACATCTGGTAGGACTAACACCGGCGCTGATGTCAATCGCTTTTTCAGCTCCTAGAAACCTTTCTCACATTTCGGCGTCCAGTTAAACTTCTTTTCCTTCTTCAGCAATTGCGTAAGAGGTCTCGCAATTGTCGAAAAGCCTTTGATAAAATGGCGGTAGTAACCGGCCATCCCAAGGAAACTCCGAATCTGGGTCACTGTCTTTGGCGGCTCCCAATATAACACGACCTCAACTTTGCTTGGATCAACAGAGACTCCTTCTACGGTCATCACGTGTCCAAGAAACTCCACCTTGTATTTCCAAAAATCACACTTGCTGAATTTGGTGAAGAGTTACTGTCCTCTCAGCTTCTCCAAAACTAGCCTCAAGTGTTCTGCATGTCCATCCCTCGTCTTGGAGTAGACTAAGATATCGTCTATGAACACAACGACGAACTTGTCCGAATACTCCATGAATACCTTATTCATCATATTCATGAAATAAGCTGGCGTATTCGTCAGACCAAAGGACATAACTGTAAACTCGTAATGTCCGTATCTTGATGAAAATGCGGTGTTCGGGATATCTTCTGATCGGATCTTCAACTGATGATATCCTGACCTCAGATCAATCTTGGAGAAAACTCAGGCTCCTCTCAACTGGTCAAACAGATCGTCGATCCTGGGTAGCGGGTACTTATTCTTCACGGTAACTTCATTGAGTGCACGGTAGTCAATGCACATCCTGAAACTCCCGTCCTTCTTCTTGACAAACAGAACTGGTGCTCCTCATGGCGACGAGCTCGGTCTGATGAATCCTTTCTCCATCAACTCTTCAAGCTGTTTCTTCATCTCCACCAATTCTTCAGTTGACATCCGGTAGGGTCTCTTTGCTATCGGTGTTGTTCCTAGTACTAACTCAATCACAAATTCTATATCCTGTCTGGCGGCATACCCGGCAGATCTTCAGGAAAAACATCAGGATACTCATTTACCACTGGAACATCTTCTATGCTGACTGTCTTTAGACTGTTGACCATCAACTGTCCATCTCGAACGGCGGTCGCTTGAAACTCCACTTTTCCTCCACACGGGCTCTCAATTGATATGACCCTTCATCCACAGTCCAATACAGTCTTATGCTTGGATAACCAATCCATTCACAAGATAACATATAGGGTCTGGGTTCCCAATATAATAAGGTTCGCTAAGAACTCTACCCCATCTATTAGTATTCTCACCCCAGAACATCCTACTTGAGATCGGAGTTCTGACCCAGGGGTTTGAACTAGAAGAATGCATTTAAGATTCACAATCTCCAAATCATTCTTAGAAACAAAATCTCGGGAAACAAATGAATGCGAGGCTCCAGAGTCAAACAAAACTGTTGCAGGTACTGAGTTGACAAGTATCTTACCCAGTATGGTGTCTGTGGCATTCTGAAGTGCATCTGCGGTCACGTGATTGACTCTGCCTCTCACCACGGTCTAGGGGCACGGCTCCTGGCTGTGCTGCTCCACGATTTGCTCCTGATGCGGGTGTCCTGGCTGGTGTGGAGCCCAAGTTGAAGCGAACTGGGGTCACTCCTGCTGTCTTCTTAGGGCAATTGTTGGGGAAGTGCCCTGGCTCATTGCATTTATAGCAGCGCCTCATTGTGCCCTGCTGGCTGCCTGTGGCGACATTCCTGGCTGGAGCTGGGGTCTGGAAGTTCTGATTAGCGGGTCTCGGTGCTGGCGACGGTGTTCTTGCTGCATTCTGCGGCTGGAACCTAAAAAACTGATTCGGTGCAACCCTCAGACATTGCTGCGCTCCCTGACTTGATCCCTACTGTTGCATCCTATGCTTCCAGTTTTCATCCAGCTCCTTGCGCTTATCCTCAAGAATAAGTGCCTTGTTCATGAGCTCCTGAAAATCTGGAAAGGTTTGGGTGATCAGTCCCACCTGCAGTCCAGAGTTAAGTCCCTTCATGAAACGGGACTGCCTAGCCTTATCTGTCGCTACGTCTTTAGGTGCGTAGCGTGCAAGCTGTGTGAACTTGTTCAGATACTCAGACACCGGTTGATTACCTTGCTTCAATGCCACGAATTCTTCCTTCTTTAAGTCCATTATTCCTTCTGGTACGTGATACTGGCGAAATGCAGCGGTAAATTCCTCCCACGTGATATCATGTGGGTTCTCCCGTGTGGTGCAGAAGTTCTCCCACCACTCTGCTGCGGTCCCTTCCAACTGATGAGAGGTGTAGAGTACCCTCTCATTTCTTAGGCACATGCGCTATGTTCCATCTTTCTTAGGCACTAAAATGACTAGAACAGCACAAGGACTAAGAGATTCACGTACGTACCCTTTATCTAGCAATTCTTGAACTTGGCGTTGTATCTCTTTAGTTTCTTCTGGATTGGTTCTATATGGTGCTCGATTGGGCAAAGATGCCCCTGGAATGAGATCAATTTGGTGCTCAATCCCCTGGATTGGTGGCAGCCCTGGAGGAATGTCCTTCGGGAAGACGTCAGCATACTCCTGCAAAAGGTTAGCGACGACAGGAGACAAAGAAGAACACATATCCTGCAGTGTAAACAAAGTTTCTTTGCAAACCAAAGCATAGCAATGAGAAATACTAGCATCCAACTCATTCACATCAGATTTAGTCGCAAGAAAGCAAGCACCTTTCAATTTAATCTCATTTTTCTTCTCAACATCAGAGTTAAATTCTTTCTTTTTAGGTTGCTCAATCCCTTTTGCTACAATTTGATTCTCACTCTTTGCATTCTCTCGAATTTTCTCTTTGCTAGCCCTAGCAATCTCATCTTTTAAAATAGCCTCAGGAGTCATAGGATGCAACACAATTTTCCTTTCTTTATGCACAAAAGAATATTGATTGGTTCTATCATGATGCATAGAGTCCTTATCATATTGCCAAGGTCTACCTAACAACATAGAACATGCTTGCATAGGTACGACATCGCAATCAACAAAGTCATGATATGAGCCAATAGCAAATTGTACTCTGACCAACCGTGTTACCTTTACCTTACCACTGTTGTTGAACCATTGGATGTAATAAGGCTGATGATGTGGTCTGGTGTTAAGTGAGAGCTTCTCGACCATGTCGGAGCTAGCGAGGTTATTGCAGCTTCCGCCATCAATAATCACACGGCATGCGCGTTCCTTGATCACATATTTGGTTTGGAACAAATTGTATCGTTGATTTTGCTCCACCTTGCACATTTGAACGCTCAACACACGTTGCACAATGAGACTCTCATAGTGATCTGCATGCTCAGCGTCAATGTGCTCTTCTGCTTGATTAAGCTCATCTTCACTACCTGCATGGTTAGCTGCAAGCATAGCATAGGTATTTTCGTCTAAATCACTAGCAGAGGAAAACTCACCATTATCCCGCACAATCAGTACCCGTTTGCTTGGACATTCACTCCTCATATGGACATACCCTTTGCATTGATGACATTGAACATCTCTCGTTCTCCCAATTGAAGCAACAGAAGAACTTTTGGCGGGTGTTTGGACGGGCCCCTTTAATGCCTCGGAGGGCCTAGGTGTTGGACCGGACGACGAAGGACGCGGCTTATTGTTGGGGGGAAGTCCTGTAGTTTGGCGACTCGTGGGAGCAACAGATGTACTGGGAGACCAAGTGCTAGCACGGCCTGCAGAAACGTTAATCCTGGTGTTTGCGCGTCGTCCATGCACTTCTCTTTCAGCTTTGCAAGCAAGATGAAATAAACGAGTGATAGAATTGTATTCTTTGTAATGTAGAATGCCCTGAATTTCATGGTTCAACCCACCCATGAATCTAGCCATAGAAGCCTCCTCATTTTCCTCTAATCCACAACGAAGCATTCCTATTTGCAACTGCTGGTAATAATCTTCTACACTTTGACTACCTTGTCTTAATTGTTGCAATTTATTTAATAGATCACGCGCATAATATGATGGAACAAATCTAGCTCGCATGATTCTTTTCAAGTCATCCCAGGTTTGATCAGCATTTGGATGTTTACGGCGATACTCACTCCACCAAATCGAAGCAAAATCAGTGAATTCACTAGTAGCAGTCCTAACCCTTTTGTTCTCAGGAAATTCATGGCAAGTAAATTTTTGATCAGTAGCTAATTCCCAAGTGAGGTATGCATCAGGATCGTATTTACCATCAAAAGGTGGAATGGTGAATTTAATCTTTCCTAGTGAATCATCACGGTCACGTACCTCACGGTGTGGTGGCAAAGGACCCATGCTATGACGATTGCGATGGAGCTGACATCGTGGACGAGTGTTTAAATCATTAACCTCGGTGTCAGCAAAATAATCATCCTCGTTCTCACCTGCTACACTACCCAAGGCACCATGGTTGTGGTGGTCTCGTTGAACATCAACATCAACAGCAGGAGGTGCACACCCAAGGACATCAAGCCGCCTCAAAATCTCAGCGAGAGACATCTCCACCGTTGCAAGCTTGTCGTTGGTGTTGATTTGAGCCGCCTCCAAACCACCTAGGTGCTCATTAGTAACCCGCACATCCTCATCAAGGCCTTCTGTGCGTAGCATCACTTGGCGCTCAAAGTGTTGGATGATGCCTTTGGTGCGAGGAGAATGTTGCTCGCTATTGTCTCTAGAACCTGTCATGGCTAAACAAAACAATGGAGCCAGCAATCACAGAGAATATACCCCTAGCAACTACTAGGACGTGGCTAAGTCACTCACACTCCACTTGTTTTGTCAAGTTCTTACCAATTCTTACCAAGCTTAGCAGATGGTGACCGCAACCGACAAGGCAACAACCCCTAGAAATATGGTGTATCGATGCCAGTCACTAGTACCTGGTTGGTAGTAGTATTTGTGGAGCTATAGGTGGCTGAAACAGTACAATGGAATGCTAGAACCGCGTTAGTCAAAACAAGCTGAGTAATCGTTCAACGATGGTACCGTGCTGGTCCTAGGCTAGACCGTACTAGAGACGCGAGCCTGGATACAAGAGAAATCACGGATCCAACTGACATGCTAAAACACAAAGCAAAAGGCTAGGGCTCCTTCTCTTCTTTTCTCTTTTTTTTCTCTTTTTTTATAATTATTTTTGAATTTTTTTTACCAAGGGTATAAAGGTAATTAGAAGAACTTGTGCGGAATACACGAATCACGTTCCAAGTAGAGGGGACGGTTGTTGCCAATCTTTCTAATTCACAACTTTCTTTTTTTTGTGCGGCTTTTTTTTGCACTTGCCTTTTTCTTTTACAATTGAATTGGCAGACACCTGAAACAAAGGAAATAACCCCTCTAATCTCGGAATGTAAAACAGATCTAACTCAGTTTCCTTCCCAACCAAAGCAACTTAAACTCGACGTGACGGTGATGGCAGTGGTGATGAAAAAAATGTGACAAGAACTCGAAACTCTAAGGGCTTAGACACTAAGACCAGCAACCGACTTATCAATGCAACTGAAAACTCAACAAGTAAAAACTAAGCAGAAATAGCGGAAGGCACAAATTGTTTTGGACAGTAGGATTAATCCCTTTTTTTTGGATTTTCTGGACTATAGGTAAAAAAATGCAGAATTAGAAATCTCTCACCGATCAACCTAGCGCTCTGATACCACTTGATAGAAACAACGGTCCCGATCTTTCGATGAGAAGGATAAATCTCGACTTCTGTGGAGAGTCAACGTTAGCGGCCTGACTACAACCGTCCAAGATGTTGCGCCTTAGCGACCGATACACCAACTCCAGAGGGTTATTGATCTCGCCGGTGCACGATCAACCTGACCACGAGGGTTTGGGTTCCTACAAGCAATTGAAGAACTATCAAGAACAAGATAACAAGCAATCTGAAATTTCTATCATGAAAATTTAATTTCCAATATGAAATTTGGAGTCTTGCAAACACGTGCACGGGCGGTCTAATCGACACGCGCTTGCACGTACAGTAGCAAAGGCTAAACTATTTTACAAAGCAAAACTCAAGTCTCTTAGGTGGCCTATTGCCTCTATTATATAGTGGAGGGATGTATCCAAAAACTAAACACTAAGCAAGGTGGTACTAAACTTGTAGTCATGCAACTTGGGCCTTTGTGGGCCGGTGGAGGGAGGAAGTGGTGCCACACTTCATGGGCTGGCCTGAGAAGGAGTGGTGCCATGATGGGCCTTAGTGCCTCCTTTGCCCATCATGGTTGGGCCTCCTTGTTTCAACATGTTTTGGCCCGTGGGCCTTGCCACCTCCTTGGCCCATCATGGTTGGTGCCTCCTTTCAACATGTTTGTGCCCATTTTGATCTGGTATTGTATTGTCACTTCTCCAAAATTTGTGAGCACCATGTTGACCATTTGCTGGCATGCACAAGCTCACGTAATTGGTCCTTTCATCATTTCCTCTTGACGTGTAGGTGTCGGCGTGGCTGCATCGAAGAGAGTGATGTCCTCATCAGGTGCGGCGGCATAGGCGCGAAGCGATCGCCATGCCCCACAACGGCTGTAGTCAAAGAAGCGGCATCATCCTCAGTTTCTGGCTCCGGCTGTGGTGCTGGTTGGTGCTCCTGCTCAGGTGATGGTTCCTCCAGGTCTGGGGCGTCCAACTCTAATACTGGCTCGGGGCCCTGCCCATACAGTGCGATCTCCAGCTCTGCGATCCTTTCCGCAGCATAGGCGACATACTCACGAGCATTCTCCAGGTGCTTTTTCCCTTCCTCGACCTGTTCGCGAGTCTTCATCAACTCCTGGACTGTGTCGTCGATAAGCTCCTCCTGGGCGACGACGAATCTGGCCAAGTGTGTAACAGTAGCATCCTCATCTTCTATCGGCTTCCGCTGAGCTCTGCTGTTTCGGTGTGGGTGGTGACGGAATACTGTGCCTTCCAGCTCTCTAGAGTAAGTGCGAGTAATTTGCTACATCGCTCGACGTGACACCTCTTGGATTCCCATCTCAAATGTTGACCTCCTAGCGGTGAGTGAAATGGACGACTGAACTTCATCTTCTCTCGAGCATACATTGTGATCTTAACGTCCCATCCTATGACCAGTCCTGCCTGCACAATGGTAGTCCCTCGGCAAAGCGGTCTCTCAAATCCTCCAAGCAACTGCAGCATACGCCACAACTCGGCAGCATAGCCTCCCTCACGCTCGGCGTAGTTGTTCTTCATCAACATCTGCCAAAAGACACTCACATAAGAACTCAAAGAGTTTTTTTTTAAAAAAACCAAGGGGGTAGCAAGAGAAATTCAGCAAAAGGGGTATGAAAAGAGAGAAGGGGATAAGTCGAGATTTCATTCATTATCTTGTCAAATTTTAACTTTAGAAAATAGGTTTTATCCTCACTACGACCATTCTAACTATGGGTGAACCTACAGTCAGTATGGCTCTGATACCACCTTTGTCGGGACCCAAATTTGCAAATCCGGACCTTATGTGTATTCAGCACTAGTCCAGGATCACGCTACTACACACAGTCTCAACATCGGTAAATATCAAAATCATACACATCGATAGTAACAAAGTACTTTAATTAAGTTAACCAAACTGGTTGCTCGACCTTATGGTCAAGTTACAAGAGTACGCCACACAGGATGAAAACTTATTAAGAAAATAAATTGCAGCGGAATAAAAGCATCAACGTGGCGCCATCCAGTATACCACAGGCAACTGACTGAGCTCGCTCCCTAAGTAGACGGCTCCTCCTGAAGTTCTTCCTCCAAAGCTGGCGTCGCTTCTCCTTCAACTGATGTTGTATTGTGGCAAGGGTGAGTACTTGGTACTCAGCAAGTCATGCACAGAATGCAAACTAATATTCTATATGCATGGCTTATTACAAAGGATAGTCTAGCAGGTACATTTTGCAGTAAAACAGCAGTTAACAAGTAGCGTAAGTAGATTCGAAAGCAGTAAAGGTAAAGATTATATCAATAACTTTTCCAGGAGTTAAGTAAACACTTTTCCTTTCCTCATCCACATTTCCATCAACGTTATCATTTAGCCCAACCAAACTTTCCAAGTCCAAGTTGTTTTCATGAAAATCTAACCCTTGACTGTAATCCCCGAGCAATATCCAGTGCCGCGGACACATCTATTCGAATAGATTTTACACGCTGCAGAGGTTATGCACTTTACCCACAGGATACAGTCAAACACTACAAAGGCTAGTTGTCGGGACCTGAATTTGCAAATCCGGACCCTATGTGTATTCAGCACTAGTCCAGGAACGCGCTAGTGCACACAGTCTTAACATTGGTAAATATCACAATCATACCACTCGATACTAATAAAGTACTTTAATTAGATAATCAAACTGGTTGCTCGACCTTAAGGTCAAGTTACAAATATACGCCTCGCAGGGCGAAACTTAATAAAAGAGAGATAATAGCAGCGGAAAATAAGATAACTTCGTGGCGCCATCCAGTATACCACAGGCAACTGACTGGGCTCGCTCCCTAAGTAGACGGTTCCTCTTGGAGCTCCTCCTCCAAAGCTGGTGTAGTCTCCTCTTCAACTGGTGTTGTATTGCGGCAAGGGTGAATACTTGGTACTCAGCAAGTCATGCACAGAATGCAAGCTAATATACTATATGCATGGCTTGATACAAAGGAATAGCTCAAGGTATATTTGCAGTAAAGAGCATTTAACAAATAATATAAGTAGATTCGAAAGCAGTTGAAACAAGTATATCATTAATAACTTTTCCAGGAGTTTAAATAAACATCTTTCCCACTCCTAATCCATATTTCCATCAACATCATTATTAAACCAAACCCAACCTTTCAAGTCCAAGTTATTTTTGAGAAAGTCTAACCCTTGACTGTAATTCCCGAGCGATGTCCAATACCACGGACACGGCTATTCGAATAGATTTTACACTCTACAGAGGTTATGCACTTTACCCACAAGATACAGTCAAACACCACAAAGGCGAGTGTCCGTAACAAAGTCTTTCGGAAACTTCTAACAGCACAAGTGGTCCTCCCCGGTGTTGCACGCTAACCCTTCCCTTAGTGAAGGCGAAGTTTAGGCCAAACCACCGTTAGATGGGTACCTGGCCGCAGCCCCGGTACACTCCCCCGTACAACTACACAAAAGGTATAGTTGACAACCTGAGGTCCCACAGGTACGTTATTAGCAACTTATTCAACTAGGTCCGTCCCATTACTGACATGTGGTTGCACATTTGACCCAGTTCAAAGGCTTGCAAGGTTAAGTCCTTAGGGTGACCAGGGCAAAACTACCCGAAGAACCAACACAACGTTCCCGGTGCCACAACTGGCCCACCCGATCATTCTTGCCACATGCCCCGGTCGAAAACTATTTATCAAACCCTAGTTGATTACCATGCACCACGTGCCATCAACATCACATGATACCTTTCCAAAACAGGTTCAATATATCATTAAGTCAATATTAGCATTTGTTTGTTCAAATCATGTCACGAGCACGTAGCAGGTCTAAGCGATATACTACAACGATCTAAAATCCCAGGTTGGCAATTTAGTAATGTCCAACTATTTAATCCTCAACTAGGGTGACAAAGGATCATGGCACATATGTAATTAACCAAGGTGTCATACAACAATTAGGCATTTATCTAATTCCCATAATTTAAATAAAGTATTTTCTCATTAAACTAGCATGCAATAGTTTTAAATCGAATTAATTTGAAATTGGGATCAACATGATCAAAGCATAACTTGCCTTCGAAAAGTACTTGCTCTTGGTCCTGAGCTGGCTCCTGGGTCAATACTTCTCCTTCGAATCCTTCCGGCACTTCAACGTCTACTCGTAAAGCGTGTAAATAGCAACAAATAAATAAACAGTAGACAAAAAGTGTCCGAACATCCAAATAAAGTTCACAAATAGAGAGAGCATAATTTTATGAATTTTTAGAAACTGGAATCATCAAATTCGGAGTTAAACTGCAAAAGATACAAGCATTTAGAGTTTAAAATAATCAATTAAATATTAATACAGAGAAAAACTTTGGTCCAAAAATTAAATAAAATTCATCATTAGGTAGATCTCAATTTTATACAAATTTAGAAATTTGAATCACTCAAATCGGAGTTAAAACGCAAAAGTTATAAGCGTTTGAAGTTTGAAACAAATTCTGAAATCATTAAATCGAATTAATAAATCATTTTCTTTTTCGGAAATTAATTATTGCGTCAGCAAGGACACGTGTCAACCTCTGATTGGGCGGCTGATGTCAGCCAGTCCACGGGCTCAGCCCACGGCTCGGCTTGGGTCCACCGTGGACCCGGTCCACGGTTCACGTGTCTCTGACATGTGGGACCCTACGGGTGACGTCATTGCTGACGTCAGCGGGGACTCAGCTCACTGTGCTGACAGGTGGGACCACTGGTGACGTCATTCGACGCCACCGCACGGGCGGGTTGCCGGCCCGGGTGGGCCCCCATGACGTCAGCGTGACGTCATGGTGCGGTTTGTCCGCGTCGCTGACACGCGGGCCCGGCGTGTCAACGTCACACACGCGTACGGCGCTGACTGCGCCGGTCCAACTTCTTTACATGTGGCTCGATCTCGGCCGTTGATTTGAAAATCAACGGCCCAGATCGGATCTAACCTAACGCAGTAGAAAACTACTCGGCTGATCTGGACCATTCGATCTTGATCGGATGGTCAAGATCCAATCTAACGCAAACAACACATCTAACCCTAACCGTTCTATCTAAATCTAACGGCTGACAATGGATCTAGCACTGTGCAGTGAAGGCTACGTGGCACAATCTAAGCCGTTGGATCTAGATCCAACGGTTGAAAATAGATCTAGAGGGTTGCACGTGAGATCTCACCGTGGCGTGACGTGGCGCGATCTGAGCCCTTGGATTCTGATCGGACGGCTGGCGGTGCTCGCGGACGGCGATGGCGACGTGGCGGAGGCTACCGGAGACGAAGACGACGACAAGTCCAACGGCGCTTCAGAGCTTCTCTGGCGAAGTGAGTGGTACTCCCGAACGCGCCTCGGCCTGGGGAATCCGGATCTGGGCTTGACGGCGGCGGAGGACGACGGACGGCGGCAGCAAACGCAAGAAACCGCGGCGGAGGAGAGAATCAACTACGGCGAGCTCTAGCGGGTAGACGGCGGCGGCTCAGGCGACGTGAGCTAGGGTTTCGGGTGCGCGCGGAAGAGGCGGTCATGGCTGTGGTAGCTGCGCATTAAATAGGGGCCTCGGCTTCCGTGAATCTCGCGAAAACCGAGGTCCACCCGCGGGCGGCGGCGGAGTCCGACGAGGACTCGGAGAAGGCGACGTGGCACGCACTCAGCCGTTGGATCGAGATCCAACGGCCGCGTGGGTTCGGGCTCGGGTCTGGCTCGGGCGAGCTGGCTGGCTCGGTCAGAGCTGGGCTTGGGTGACGTGGCTCAATCGTGGCCGTTGGATCTCGATCCAACGGTCACGCGCGTTAGGGTTCGGCCGAGCGGGTTTGACCGGATCAACTGGCTCGGGTCGGACTCGAGTCTGACTCGGACTCGGGTCCGGTCGGATGAACAGTAAAACCAACCCGATTTTCCAGCGATTAAATAATCCAATTAATTCCCAGAAATTCATTTAATTCATTAAAAATAGCAAAAGACTCAGAAAAATTCCAGAAAAATTCCAGAAAAATTTTGGAACATTTTGGACTCAAATAAAATATTTCCAACAAAATTTTATTTGCAAAGTTAAATTCTTTAATTATTTCAAAAGGGAATAAATTCAAATAAATTCCAAATAAATCCAAATAAATTCCAGAAAATTCCAAAAATTCACCAAAGTGCCAAATCACACATGAATTTAAGAAAAGCAAAATTTTGGGGTGTTACACTAGTGATCATAACAAAGTATTTCAGAGACTGCAAACTTTACAAGTGAACCTCTCCGGCTTCTGTCATACACCATCCCTTCCCTTAACGAAGGCGAAGCATGGGACCGACATACCGTTGGACGGGTACCATGCCATAGCACTGGTACGCTCCCCTTTTAAGGTACACAAAAGGTGTAGTTGACACCCTGAGGTACCACATGTAAGTTATTAGTAACTTACTCAACTAGGTCTATCTCGTTGCAGACATGTGGTTGCACGCTTGACTCAGATCAAAGGCTTGCAAGGTTAAGTCCAAAGGGTGACTCGGAATCTACTAATTAAATATAAATAGAGAAAATTACATATTCAAAAATTAATCAAAATTCATATTTAAGTAGATCTCAATTTTATAAAAAATTAGAAATTGGAATCGTTCAAATCGGAGTTAAAACGCAAAAGTTATAAGCGTTTGAAGTTTGAAATTTCAAATAAAAGAATAAACCAAATTAATTCATTTATTTTTCTATTGAAAAATCCGGATTTATGATGTCAGCTGACGTCAGCACGGGATTTGATTTTCCACTGAATTATTTTTCTATTGAAAAATTGAAATATTGCGTCAGCATGATGTCAGCGGGTCCATGGACTAGGTCCACGGCTCAGGTTCGACTCACCGTGGACCCAGCCCACAGGCACGTGTCTCACTGACATTGGGACCCCTCGGGTGATGTCAGCGCTGATGTCACCGTGCCTCGGCCACACGGTATTAACACGCGGGCCCCACCGTGACGTCAGCGTGACGTCATAGATGATGTCATGGAGCCGTTTGCCAGCCGCTGACACGCGGGCCCCACGCTGCGGCGACCACGGCTGATCGCGCTGGTTCGGCTCCCGCGCACGTGGCTAGATCCCGGCCGTTGATTTCAGAATCAACGGCCCAGATCGGATCTGGATCGTGTACGTTTGGGGTAACGTGGCGCGATCTGAGCCGTACGATTCGAATCGGACGGCTACGATTGGATCGGGTTTCACCGCGTCATGGGGGCGACGTGGCATGTCCCGGATGGCGACGCGTGGCACGATCTACGCCGTCCGATTTCGATCGAACGGCTGAGATTACATCTAACGCTTCAACGTGGGTTAACCCTAACCGTACGATCTAGATCTAACGGCTGAGATCTATCCAAGCACGGTGCGGTTACGGGCTATGTGGCTCAATCTCGTGCGTTGGATCTAAATCCAACGGCTGAGATTGAATCTAAATACCGCAACGTGGATTCCGTTACGGTGACGTGGACGAACGTGGGTCATTGGATCTAGATCTAACGGTCTAGATCTAATCTGGTTTTCTACGGTCAAGGGGTGACGTGGACTCACCGTTGTTGTGCGATGAAGATCCGATGGCGGATAGAGCTCGAGGTCGACGATGGTGACGTGGCGAAGCTGGGTTACCGGCGCTGGGGATGACGACACGCCCAACGGCGTTTGGGCGCAACTTCGATGAGGTGAGCGGTACCCCCAGGCGCGGCTCGTCACGACGGTTCCCGATCTGGGCTCGGTGACGGCGGAGGACGGCGGACGCGGCGGCAATCGGTGGAAAATCGCGGCGGAGCACGAATCTAACTTTGATGAGCTCTAGCGGGTGAACGGCAGCGGCTCTAGCTCGGTGGGTTAGGGTTACGGGTGCGCACGGAAGGGAGCTTCACGGCAGGGGTGGCAGCGCATTAAATAGGGACCTCGGTTTCCGTGAAATTCGCAGAAACCGAGGTCCACACGCGGGCGGCGGCAGAGTCCAGCGGGGACTTGGACTGGGTGACGTGGACGCACAAGGACCGTCCATGTGGCACGATCAACGGCTAGGATCACGCGGGTGCGAACGGGTCAGGCCCGACTCCCACGTGGGTGACATGGCGCAATCGCGGCCGTTGGATCTCAATCCAACGGTCGCACGGGTTAGGTTTTCTTCGAGCTCGGGTCGGACTCGAACTCAAGTCTGACTCGGGTTCGGTCGGTGGAACAGTACGAACCCTCTCGGCATTTTCCAGCGATTTAATATTCAAAATAGTTTCTATAAATTAAAATAATTCGAGAAAATAGCAAAATAATCATAAAAATTCCAAAAAAATTCTGGAAAATACTTTGAGACATTTTGGACTCTAATAAACTATTTCCAACAAAATTTTATTTATAAATTTTAATTCTTTAATTATTTCAAAAGGGAATAAATTCAAATTAAATTCAAATAAATTCCAGAAAATTCCAAAAATTCACCAAAGTGCAAAATTTCATTTAAATTCATGAAAAGCAAAAATTTGGGGTGTTTCAAAATCTGATCCCAAGAGGTAGCATAAGCCAAAGCACAAGCTCGTAGCATATCCTCGAAAATCTGATTAACTCTTTCAGTTTGTCCGTCCGTCTGCGAGTGATATGCCGTACTGAAGTTTAAATGAGTCCCTATGGCTTCATGCAACTTACTCCAAAACCTTGAGGTAAATTGGGTACATCTGTCTGATACAATCTTCTTCGGCACTCCGTGCAAACAGACGATTCTGGCCATGTACAACTCTGCTAGTTTATCTCCTGAGTAAGTGGTCTTTACAGGGATAAAATGAGCGACCTTGGTCAAGCGGTCCACTATAACCCATATGGAGTCATATCCTCCTTGAGTCTTTGGCAATCCGGTAATAAAGTCCATGCCGATTTCCTCCCACTTCCACTCAGGTATTCTTAGCGGCTGCAGTAATCCTGCCGGCCTCTGATGCATTGCTTTAACTCTTTGGCACACATCACACAACGCAACATGCTTGGCAACCTCACGTTTCATGCTTGGCCACTAGAATCTCTCCTTCAGATCTTGGTACATCTTGGCACTTCCTGGATGAATGGAGTACTTGGAATCATGGGCTTCTTCTAGAATCAGCTGCTTCATCTCATTCTTATTCGGCACACAGATGCGATCCTTAATCCACAATGTGCCTTGCTCATCCAGTCTAAAATCCTTAGCCTTGCTCCCATCCATCTTGGACTTAATTCTGCGGATCTTGTCATCATCCTTCTGTCCTTCTCGGATCTGGTCTTGTAAGGTAGGCTTCACCTCTAATGCGGCCTAGAATCTTTCCTGTACTACTTCTAGCTTCAGCTTCTGAAACTCCTTGCATAGCTCATCCTGACTTGTGGCTATCACCATATTCACGGTATGGTTCTTCCGACTCAGGGCATCGGCCACCACATTGGCTTTTCCGGGATGGTAATGGATTCCGACATTGTAGTCCTTGATCAGCTCCAACCATCTTCTTTGCCTCATGTTCAGATCCGATTGGGTGAAGATGTATTTAAGACTCTTATGGTCGGTATACACTTCGCATCTATTTCCAATCAGGTAGTGTCCCCACAACTTCAAGGCCTGCACTACAGCTGCTAACTCTAGGTCGTGCGTCGGGTAATTCTCTTCATGCGGCCTCAGCTTCCTTGATCCAACGGTGGCACGGGTTAGGTTTTCGTCGGGCTCGGGTCGGACTCGAACTCGAGTCTGACTCGGGTTCGTTCGGTGGAACAGTACAAACCCTCTCGGCATCTTCCAGTGATTTAATATTCAAAATAGTTTCTAGAAATTAAAATAATTCGAGAAAAATAGCAAAATAATAAGAAAAATTCTGGAAAATACTGTGAGACATTTTGGACTCAAATAAAATATTTCCAACAAAATTTTATTTATAAATTTTAATTCTTTAATAATTTCAAAAGGGAATAAATTTAAATTAAATTCAAATAAATCCAAATAAATCCCAGAAAATTCCAAAAATTCACCAAAGTGCAAAATTTCATTTAAATTCATGAAAAGCAAAATTTTGGGGTGTTACAGGGAACATAGATCGCATATATGAAAATGCTATGGAAATTCATTTGGATTGATCAAATCAAGCCGATTCTGAGTCATCAGAATGTCTCAGTTTCCATAGGATCGATCTCATCAATCCAACGCGCGAGATTCCCTTGAGAGGGCGGCGACCACAACGATCTCGATCTGTTGGCTCGATCTGTTCAGCACTTGCTACTACCCCGATGGTGTTACCAGCCGGTGGGGGTAATGCATGGCACAAATCTGAAATGAGCACGAACTAATCCTTTTGATCGTGTAGATCTACCGACTCATACCTCATACTTCCCCGATACCGATTGATCCAATCTACCCGTGATAAACACAACAGCACATCAACATGTGCGCGCGATCTAGATCCTAAACTACACATGATCGGCTCTGATACCACTGTTGGGATACGGGTAGGCTACGCTAGCATAAAATCAAAATTTTCTACCGTGAACACCCAAGATCACATGCAAGTAGGGGATCATGGATCATTACCCTTGACACGCCTATGCAGCGGAAGCAGATATACGCGTGTGGAGGAAGTAGTCGTTCACGTCCCGATCTACCCCGAGTGGTCACCGACCTCCACCGAGTGGTCACCGATCTCCACCGAGTGGTTGTCGATCTCAAGCGAGTGGTCGCCGACCTCTGCCGAGTGGTCCCCGACCAACGCCAAGTGGTTCCCAACCAACGCCGAGTGGTTCCCGACCTCCGATCTAGTCGAGATTGAACACCGGAAATCGCTGGAAATCCAACCAAGCAGCGCGTCCACGAATGGCAGTGCTATCCACACGTATCGAGTAGGAACGCCGTGCGGGGTGTGCTAGCACCTCGCCACACGGCTAGGGTTTCTGGGGAGCAGGAGAGGCACTCAGCGGCTGAACGTGGTGAGGGTTCTGATCGCATGCTACTGTCGGCGTTTTTTATGACAGGATCCTACCGCGAGGGAGGTTTTAGTTCGGTTTAGGGGTGTGCTTAGCAGAGACTTAACCCGATCACTCTCTCCCTGCCGTCCCGGAGAAGATAAATAGTAGACACACTTGATTTTCCCAGGTTTGGGCCCCCAAAGTGGGTAATAGCCCTACGTCCTGCCTGAAGTCTTTGTTACCCGTGAAAAAAACAAGTTTCCCTCTCGGAACCTCCATCTCCCTCAACCGGACTCTGATCGAGGGTTCTCTCCTCCTACGATCTCACCTTGCCTTCTCTCACCATCCGCCTCCTGCCCCCCTTTCCCATGCACCAAACCGCCCTTATATACCCCCGGCCGGTCTGGGCAAGTGGGGGGACAAAATTATGCCGCTGCACGGCTCATTAATTACATTTCATTAATGCCATCCCATCTTGGGGCCTCCTTCTTTGCGCCGCTACACCACGAGCCGTCAGGGCTGTGCGCTTCCCTTGATGGGTTAGACGTGGTACATCAGGGAAAGGGTCTACCGCCACGCCCAGCATTAAATGCCCTGACACCATGCCCCATGGCAGGCTTCTGGGCGAAGCCTTCTTCAGCTTTACGTCCCATGACGCCACGTGGACCTCCTCGCCCCGCAAGGAGGGCTTGGGAGCACTGGTCGCCAAGCAGCCACGTGGGCCTCCTCGCCCCGCGAGGAGGGCTTGGGAGCGCTGGTCGCCACGTAGCCACGTGGGCCTCCTCGCCCCACGAGGAGGGCTTGGGAGCGCTGGTCGCCACGCAGCCACGTGGGCCTCCTTGCCCCGCGAGGAGGGCTTGGGAGCGCCGGTCGCCATGCAGCCACGTGAGCCTCCTCGCCCCGCGAGGAGGGATTGGGAGCGCCGGTCACCACGCAGCCACGTGGGCCGCCTCGCCCCGCGAGGAGGGCTTGGGAGCGCCGGTCACCACACAGCCACGTGGGCCTCCTCGCCCTGCGAGGAGGGATTGGGAGCGCCGGTCGCCACGCAGCCACGTGGGCCTCCTCGCCCCTATTCTTTCTTTTTTAAGGGCGGAGAGAGTACCCCGGTGTAGAATACGCCGACAATAGCCCCCGGGCCCTTCCTGGGATGCGCCAGTCTTTAACTTGTCTTAGTAAATGTCTGACTATCGTAGGAGGGGCCCACCACTATACTAAGGTACCGAACCGCCTCCGACTTCTCCACTTCGGCCGCATTCTTTGCGGTCTTCGAAGCGACGCTCATAATTATCTTCCATCACAAACCGTCGGGGGGAGAGGGTATAAATATGCCTTCACATATCCTGGAGTCTCCCATGCTTCCTTTTGAGTTTTGATCTTCTTGCTCGAGACTTCCCTTCTTTCTTTCTTGCAATGGCGATTCTTCCTCAATCCCAGGCTAACGATGATAGGGCAAGGGCCCTATCGCAGATGGCACTGAAGGGGACCCTCTGGCTGTGCTGTGGAACGCGATCTCCCAAGCCCGAGCCCAGGGAGATCGTGCTTTTCGGGTGGGCGCTCATGGCGGGCCTAGTCCTGCCGTTCTCCGAGTTCTTCCTCATGGTCCTCCATTTCTATGGAGTGCACCATCTTCATCTCTCCCCCAACTCCATCATCATCCTCGCCGTCTTCGCACACCTGTGCAAAGTGTTCGTGGGGGTGAAGCCCAGCCTCCCCCTCTTCCGGCATTTCTACTCCCTCCGCACTGCCGGCGACGGGGAGGTCACCGGGAGTTGTCACTTCCGGCTCCGCGACGGGATGGTCCCCCACTACATTGCCTTCCAGCAGAAGTCGAACTAGAAGGCATGGAGGGAGGACTGGCTGTACGTCGCCGACAGCAGTGGCGCGAACGTCCTCGCCGTTCCCGCCGCCACGGCGGAGGGGAACGAGGACTGGAATGCAACTATCGAGGAGACAGTCGAGCTCCGGGCCATCGCGGACCGCATTCAACATCTGCGGGACGTCGGTCTGACTGGGGTGCTGGTGGTTCGGGATTATGTGTCCCAAAGAATCAGCCCCCTGCACCTCCGTGTTCACCCCGCATGGCAGTACACGGGCGACAACGACCTAACCAAGACGTATCCGAGCAGTAAGTCTTTGTCCTTTTTTGCATACACGGCTTCTTTTCGCAACCTTCGTCTTCTGACCCTTTTTTTTATCAGGCGCTGGGAATCTGACTAGCTCCCTCCTCATGAAATGGGTGAGGGAGTTGCTCCCAGTCCCTGCTGGTGATCTGGTGTTCTCCGACGGGGTCTGGCCTCTAGCCGATATGGATCCCGTGGAGCGGAACCAGATCACCAGAATGTTTCCACCAATAGACCCGACCGGTCTTGCGGTGGTGCCACCCAGGGGCCCTTTGGTGATCGGGGGTTCCACAGCGCCCACTGATCGCGCCGCCGAGAAACGTCCAGTCGCCGATGATCCCCTGGCCATGGATCTGAAGAGGCCCCGCACCCTGGGCGACGCTTCCAGCAGCACCATGCCTGCTACTCCTCCCGCGACGCTGGGGGGAGCAGGTTTTTCCTCCGGGGCGCCGACGACCACTGCCCCGGAGATGGCGCCGGCCCTGCCGACGTCGAGTGCCTCTGCACCGCCACCGCCGGCACCAACAACTTCGATGCCGCCTCCTGCGGCATCCTCTTCTTCAACCCCGGCGCCCACGGACTCGGGCGACACGACGCCCGCACGCCCTTGTCTGGTCGCCCTACCGGCGTTGGGGTTCACCTTCCAGTCGCCTCCCAGGGCGGCTGTACAGGCGGTCCCAGTCCCAGTGGTGCCTCCTGTGCCTGTCAGGACGGGAGTGTCTTCATCGGGCGGCCCAAGTGACGCCCCTGCCGCTCCCGCGGCGATCGCCCCTCCGGCCCAGGGTCCGGACCATGCCCAGGTGCTCGCCGACCTCCAGCGAGTGCACACGGGCATCGGTACCCTTCTCGCCACAACCGCAGCCCAACTAGCATGGTACCCCAGCAGCTGGCCGCTTTGCGGGAGGAGAAGGAGAGAACTGAGGTGGCACTGGCTCGGGAGAACGCCGCCTCGCTTGTCTGGGCCTGGGCGGCCGAGGCGATGCGGGACAGGGCTGCGGCGGAGCACCGTTGGGTCCTCCACAACGTCACCGTCATGCTCCGCGACGCTTACGGGAGCATGAGGGAAAGCCTGGCGCCCCTTGGCGTGTTTCTTGCGCCTCCGCAGGAGCCCACCGCCACGCACTACGCTGCGGGGGTGAACCGAGCTGCGGAGGCCCTCCAGAATCTACCCGCTGCCCTCGCCGAGCGTTCGGTCATCAAGGGGCGAGAAGTGGCCATCGGGGCAGTCTCCTACGTGCTGTCGTGTTGTGCCAGCCGCGACGCCTCCCTCAATGCCATGGCAACGGTGGGAGGCATCGAAGGAGACGAGGCAGAGGCGCGAACACGCGTGCAGGAGGCTGCGGAGTTCGTCGCCGGGATGATGCAGGTCTAGCCCCCGGCGGGCCCCACCCCTGCAGCTGGAGATGCCGAGGAGGACGAGGGGGCGAACACCGGGGATGCAGCAGCAAACGGTGCCGACAACCAGTAGCCTTTCCAAAGCTACTGGCTTAACCTTCTTTTGTTTCTTCTTTTCTTTTGTGGTCTGTAATCATGAAATTTATTAGTAGTTTTGGGTACCATCTAAGGTATTTCATGTTACCTTCTTGTTTGCCAACTGTGCTCGCGCATATCGCCAAATTTCGATGAAGGGCGACCAGTTCCCGATCTGCCTGACGAAGTTGAATTTGTTCGCCGAAATATGCCGGAGATACCTGGTCGTCTTAGTGAAATGGCTTGCTGCAAACAATGCCACCCATTAGGTAGTGCCCATAAGGGATGCCTTCCCAAAAGTTGGAGATTTTGGGCACGGAGCCGCCGCAACTTCTTTCCTTCGCATGCACTTTCTTCTGATGGGACTTAGACTTTTTTTGTGTTTTGGATTTAGGCTTCTTAGGGTTGCGTGTAAGGAAACGGGGGAGCCAGGGGCGGGGGACTTAGCGGTGTCGGCGGAGCTAGCCGTCTTACGAGACCGGGCCGCGCGCAACCCCTGGTCGCCCAACCTTGCACGACATAGGCACCGGAAGCAATCGTTCTTCACAAAAAAGGAAACTTCGCGCTAAGTCCCTGTGCGTGGTACGCTGTGGTTCTGAAGTTAACTGGGTTTACACTCCAAGTGACCTGGAATTACGCATCGTGAGGCTGCGTGTAAGGAAACGGGGGAGCCAGGGGCGGAGGACTTAGCGGTGTCGGCGGAGCTGGCCGTCTTACAAGACCGGTGTTGGGGAACGCGGTATGCTACACTAGCACAAATTAAAATTTCTACCGTAAACCAGAAAAGCTACTCGCAAGAAGGGGATCATAGATCTATTACCACTAGACGCGCAGTTGCGGAATTCTTCGCACATCGTTGTAGTGGATCGTTCTCGCCGCGGATCACCCTCGCCGCGGATCGTCCTCACCGCGGATCGTCCTCGCCACGGATCGTCCTCGCTGCGGATCATCCTCTCCACGCCGCAGTAGTAGCAGCAGCACCACAGCAGTCACCACGTCCGGGGATGGAACGCCGTGCGTCGGTGTGCAAGCACTGGGTCGCTCGGCAGGGGCAACGAGAGGAGGTGGCTAGGGTTTCTGGCGAAACACCTCTAAACCGCACGAAAGTGTATTCTGCGTATAGCCTCCTCCCCTCCTTATATAACCACGAGGTGAAACACTAGGCAGTCAGGCCCATCTACGCGCTAAGCCCACGAGGTCCATTAATTACGGATCCAATCCGAATTAATGCGTCCCAGCCCGTTAAGTGTGTGACCCTGTAGGTTCATGCGCATTTGGACATGGATTCGGAAAACCCTTTTTCTAATCCAATAGTCAGTAGCGACTCCTTGCAGAGCATGCCAACTCCCAAACGCATATGATTAAAGTACTGATGTATAATCCCTTTGCCAAACTATATGAAGATCGAACCCAAGGCGAGAAGCATGTCATCCTTTAACAGTTCAATCCATCTCTCGTATCCGTGATATATTAATAAGTTGTGATTGACTTCTCAATCACGGCATGGCCAAGCACTTCCTTAATCATATCACACGAGTGGCCTAGACATATGTCTCTGTTACATTGGAGTGGCAAATTCCATCTTGACTGCTCACTTCCCTCTGCATGTTTCATAGTAAACATGAAAGCTACCTTTATAACTATCCGGTTAGGAAATAGTGTTTGGTAACCCCAAGGTAAACTATTACACATGTAGGGAATATGACAATCTCACGTCTAAGGATCATACATCTACTATGTATGAGATACTCTGATGACACATAAGAATGTAACATTCTCGTAGTGTCCCATTGTGGGTCTATCTAACACATGTTCTTCAACATGCGTCCACAATGTATTGATGATATCTCCATATCCTATGATCTATGAAACATGATCATCGAACAATACATGTGCTGATCTATTCATCGTTGTCCTATACGATGATATCCGATCAGAGATATTTATCCAATTATATCAATAAGTAAAGAGCTTCATAAACAAGTCACACACTTGTTGATCAAAACAATGATATACATTCATTGGACCAATAATCATATTATTATTCATAAACATAGTCATGTTACAATCATCCATATGATTGCCTTAAGGGCATAACACTAACAACCGGGCCACGCGCAACCCCTAGTCGCCCGACCTTGTACGACTTAGGCGCCGGAAGCCACCGTTTGTCAAGCAGGGAACAACCAATACAGCCCAGAACCAGAGGCGACCACGGCAACAAAAATCCTTCTTGGTATGCGCAGGAAAGGAATGAAAAGATCAAAGCAAAGATACTTTTGAAACTAAACACTCCCCTGTTGGACGACAGCCGCTGAAAGGGCTAGCCTTCGACCGCCAAGTATTTACATCTTCAGGGGTAGAATTTCCGTAGCAACTCGATGTTCTGGGAGTTCGCCAGCTCTTGGCCTTCTTCTGTCGCCAATCGGACGGCGCCCGGTCGCGACACTGAGATTACCTTGAAGGGCCCCTCCCAGCTGGGAGACAATTTGTTGCGACCGGTGTGCGTTTGAATTCTTTGCAATACCAGGTCTCCCACCATCAACGTCCTCTTGTCGACCCGAGAGGCGTGGTAGCGTCGAAGGCTTTGCTGATACCGGGTGGGCCGAACTGCGGCCCGGTCCCTTGCTTCTTCCAACAAGTTGACATCTTCTCGCCGAAGATCCTCTTGGACTTCTTCTGTGAAGGCCGCCACCCGCAGGTATCCGAACGTCAGTTCGGAGGGAAGAACAGCTTCGGCATCGTAGACCAGAAAGAACGGCGTCTCGCCGGTCGCCCGGCTTGGTGTGGTACGAAGTGACCACAACACAGCGGGGAGTTCTTCTGTCCACGATGCTCCTCGCTTATGGAGCCTGTCGAATGCTCTTGTCTTGAGGCCCTTAAGTACCAGCGCATTAGCACGCTCCACCTGACCATTGCTCCTGGGATGTGCCACTGATGCAAAGCATACTTTGGTGCCCATTTCTTCGCAGAAGCTCAAGAAGACTGCGCTGGTAAACTGTGAGCCATTGTCGGTGATAATTCAATTGGCGACTCCGAAGCGGTTGAAGATCCCGCGCATGAACTTGACAGCAGCGGGGGCCGCGATGGCGCGCACTGCTTCGGCTTCAATCCACTTGGTGAACTTGTCGATGGCGATGAACAGGTGGGTGAAGCCTCCTGAGGCCTGTGGGAACGGACCTTAATATCAAGCCCTGCATCGCGAACGCCATGAGAGGGGTATCGCCTGGAGGGCCTGGCGGGCGATGTGTGCGCTTGGCATGAAATCGACATGCAAAGACATCATCTTACCAGCTCGCAGCATCCCGAGGGTCAGGCCAGTAGAATCCTTGATGGAATGCTTTGTCGATGAGCGTCCGCCCGGACAGATGGCTCCCACACATGCCTCCGTGGATCTCAGAGAGTAGAGAACTCCCCGCTTCCCGAGTGATGCACTTCAGCAGAAGTCCATTTCTACTCCGGCGATACAGGTCCCCACCTACCAGAGTATAGCACTTAGCCCTTCGTGCGATCTTCTCAGCTGCGGCATCATTGTCGGGGAGCACTTGGTCTTGCAGGAAGGCCAGGATAGGGGCCATCCATACTTCTTGCCTGCCAAGTGTGGCGACCAGATGGTCGCACGGGTACTCCGCTTGGGCGAGCGTTTCCCATGGCACCGTCGTAGCGAGGCCGGTGCTCTATGTCCTGGAAAGGCGGGCCCCAGGCCGCTCGCCACCTTTGGAAGCAGAACACCACTCGCCGATGCCGGGGGCTGCCCGCCGCAATTCGACATCGGGGGCTAAGACACCAGCACCATTGTCCCCATCAAACCCGGGGGCGACAAAGGATGATCGAGGTGGGCACCCTTTGCAGCCCTCGAACAGATGAACACCTTCGTCATGGCCCCCAGGGACAGGGGCGGCATTGGATAGTCGCGCTGGTCCTCCTCCGAGGGCCCCGACCGGAAGTGCACTGTCGTTCCTACCTTGTTCAGGGGCTACAACAGACGACCACAAAGGTCCTCTCACGAGGTCTCGGGTCGAAACTGCACCACTACGCGTGCCTTATTCAGGTGCATCGGTGGCGGCTTGCAATGGTCCTCCTTCGAAGGCCCCGACCAGACACGTCCCGCTGCTCCTACCTTGTTCAGGGGCTGCAGTGGACGGTTGAGGGGACTTCCCTTCGAAGGCTCCAACCGGACTCTCGGCGTCGTTGCCGCCCTCACCGGGGGTTGCAATAGATGGCTGAGATAGTCTTTCTTCAAAGACTCTGGTCGAAACGGACGATCTGGATGAAGCGAGCCTGAAGGAGCCGTCGAAGAATAGCATCCAAGGGGAAGGCGCTGGGTCTTCTTCATTCTCCAAAGTGGCGGGAGTCCATTCAGCAACGAACTCCGCCAGCTTTTGACTATTGATGGCGGTGCGGGGGACAAACTTGAGGCAAAACTCTCCAAGTTCCACCGACCACTTGGCGATACGGCCCTCCGCTTCCCAGTTGTGGAGGATCTCCCTCAACGGGTAGGCCATAACGACCACTACTTCTCGCCCCTGAAAGTAATGCCACAGCTTCCTGGATGCCACCAGGATAGCGTATAGCATCTTCTGGGCCTACGGATATCGAGTTTCCGCGTCATGCAGCACCTTGCTGACGAAGTAAACTGGCTTCTGGACATTGTCCCTCTCTGCCACCAGCACCGCGCTCACCACTGCAGGGGTGGCAGCTATGTACAAAAGCAACTGCTCGCCGGGCTGAGGGGCGACCAGTACCAGGGGTGAGGAGAGGTATTGCTTTAAGTCTTCAAAGGCCTGTTGAGCTTCCTCCGTACACTCAAAACGATTAGTCTTCTTGAGCAGCTTGAACAGAGGCAGACTTGTTTCTCCCAATCGGGCGATGAAACGCCTGAGGGAGGCCAGTCGACCGGCCAAGCACTGAGCTTCTTTGAGTCGAGCGGGCGGTTTCATATGCTCGATCACCGCTATCTTGTCGGGGTTAACCTCGATGCCACGACTGGATACAAGGAACCCCAACAACTTCCCGGAAGGCACACCGAACACACACTTCTCGGGGTTGAGTTTCAGCCCATTCTTCCGAATGTTGGCAAAGGTTTCCTCCAGGTCCTCAATGATTCCTTCACCCTTCTTGGTCTTCACTACCAGGTCGTCCACATACACCTCCAGGTTGCGCCCGATTTGGGGGCGGAACGTGGCATGCATGGCGCGTTGGTAGGTTGAACCCGCATTCTTCAACCCAAATGGCATTTTGATATAGCAATAAACGCCCATAGGGGTGACGAATGCGGTCTTCTCTTCGTCTTCAAGGGCCATGCTAATCTGATGGTACCCGAAGTATGCATCCAGAAAGCACAGCAGTTCGTAGCCTGCGGTCGAGTCGACAATGAGATCAACTCGATGCAGTGGGTACGTCCTTCGGGCAGGCTTTGTTGAGGTCGGTGAAGTCGACGCACATTCGCCACTTCCCGTTGGACTTCCTTACGAGTACAGTGTTGGCGAGCCACTCAGGGTGAGAGACCTCACGAATAATCCATGCACTCAGCAATTTCACTACCTCCTGCCGGATGGCATCTTGCCGCTCGGGGGCCTGTCTCCGAATTTTCTGCCAGATAGGCCGCACGTCGGGCAGCGTCACCAACCAGTGCTCGATCACCTCCCTGGGGACCCCGGTCATATCGGACGGGTGCCAAGCAAACACATCGGAATTAGACCGGAGGAAGGTGACGAGCGCGTCTTCCTATTTGGCGCTGAGGCTGGCACTGATGGAGACGCTCTTCTCGGGCTCGCTCTCCCTCAGGGACACCGCTCGCAGGTCACCGGTCGAGGCGGGTGAGGTGCGGTTCTCCGCCTAAGGGGCACCGGGGGATGCTACCTTATCACGGCCAGAGCAGGTGGCGCCGACCACGTCCATATCCATCGAATCCTTGTGGCAGCGTAAGGCTTCCGCCTTGTCCACCTGGATGGTGATGGGACCAGCGGGTCCAGGAATCTTCACCACCATGTAGCCGTAATGGGTTACCGCCATGAACTTGGCCAAAGCAGGTTGGCCAAGCAAGGCGTTGAACGGGAGGTCGAAGTCGACGATCTCGAGGTCTACCATCTCTGTGCGGTAGTTGCTTTCCTTCCCGAAGGTGATGGGAAGGCGCACTCATCCCAGGGGCATCAAGCCAGCCCCCAGGGCGATGCCAAAGATAGGCAAAGCAAGCTCCATCTCCTGGAGGGGGATCTGGAGCTTGTGAAAGGCCCGATCAGATAGGAGGTTAATTGAACTTCCTCCGTCCAGCAGGACCCAACCCAGCCTCACATTCCGGACCGTAGGCGAGACCACGAGCGAAAGGCGACCCAGACCGGCCGTACTCTTAGGATGATTGACCTGACTGAAGGTGATCGGCTCCTCCGACCACTTCAGCGTTCGGCACACTCCTAAGCTCATCCCCGCGGTGTACACCTCCCTCCATTGTCGTTTGAATGTCGTGTTGGAGGGATAGGTGGCGGATCCACCATTGATGTACGCCACGGCACGGTCCGCCCTCTGGAATCCCAAAGGGGCGGAGTCTTCATCTCTGTCTTGCCGGGGGCAGCGATCCTTCAGCCGCTGCTCCACAATGTCACTCACGACTGGACAACACGCTAAGTCGTGCGAGCGGGTTTGGTGGATTGGGCAGAAGGGTTTGCCCTCGTTATCTTCACGGCCGTCGGGGTGGCGAACATGGCGGTCATCCCGCCGGTCAGGGCGATCGCGCCCCTGGCCAGGACGGTCATCCCGCCAATTAGGACGGTCACGTCTCTTGCACCGGTTGTCCCGACGGGGGCGCTCGGCGGCCAAGACACGCCTGGTCTCATTCGCATCGCGCTTCTTCTTCTTCTTGGTCGCGGGGCTGGGGTCCCGTGAAGGGCCGGCTTCGTCCTTGCCTCGGGGCACTACGGGGACTGGCGCGGGTCCTCTAGCCTCTGCCGCTCTTGCACATCGGTGTGCGAGAGAGAAGAGCTCCAAGGTAGTGGTGACATCGCGGGTAGCCAACTTCTCCCGCATCTTGGTGTCCCGCACGCCCCTTCGAAAGGTGATGACGACCGACTGTTCTGAAATTCGGGGAATCGTATCGCGACAGTGGCTAAAATGCCGAACGAAGTCGCCCAACGATTCCCCTCTTTTTTGTTCAAGGGCAGTCCTCCACACCCGGCTGTATGTAGGACCCCTGGAAGTTGGTGACAAAAACGCCGCACAGCTCTTCCCATGAGGAGATTGATCCTCGCGAAAGGTTCAACAACCAGGATCGGGCGGATCCAGTTAGGGCCGTGAGAAAGTAATTCACCATGACCCTGTCGGACCCGCCCGCGGCACGCACCACCGTGGTGTAAATTTGCAAGAACTCCTCCAGATTGGTGGTGCCGTCATACTTCTTGACGGACGCTGGGTGGAACCTGCTGGGCCATGCCACACGACGTAGGTGTCGGGTGAACGCCTGGCATCCCGCGCTGTAAGGGGAGTCATCCTCAGCTTTGGCGTCTCGACGTGCAGAACGCGCGGGGGTTCGCTGAAGACGGGTCCCCAGGGAGCGGGAGGAATGAACTTCCTCCGAGCTCCGGGCGGGGGGATCCCAGGGGGGAGTCCAGCTCCTAGAGACCGTACGCAGAGTGCATTCAGAATCTTAGGAACGATGACCATGCGAGCGGTAATGAGAATCACCGCTGCGTCGTCGCCGCAGCCCCCTGGGATGATCCCCCGAAACCCCGCGCCCCAAACGGGGCCGTGGTGCCTGCTTGGGCCCTCCTGGCCAACACGCCTCTCGCCCGGGCAGCTCGAGGTGTGGGAAGAGTGAACGTGCCCCTTCGAGGGGGAAGTCCCGTTGGTCGGAGACCGATCGGAAGCCCCCACTCGAAGCTGGGCCGCCTCCACAAGGCGAACCACATCCCGAAGCCAAGGTGCAGCAGGGTTGTCTCCAGCGAGCCCCACAGGTGGATGACTCAGCAGGAGATGCGCCGCGCGCAAGTTCTGGGCCAGGGGAGCCTCTTCCCACGCCAGTCGACGGCGAACCGGGGGCCCGACAGCCCCTCGAGAGGCCTCGGCGCCCCCGGTAGGAAGTGGCGTAGAATCGCCCTTCGCCCGGGGAGAGCGAGGGGGTGCTACCGGAGCGCTGATAGCTCCAGCCGCTGGTGGTGGTATTGTATGCGAACCTGCCATCCTCCTGATGGACGGACCTTCAATGAGGTTCGCCAGGACCGGCTGGAGTCAGACCGAGGTAAGCCAACCGCGCACCCCTACCTGGCGCGGCCCTGTCAGCGTTTTTTACGATAGGATCCTCCCGCGAGGGAGGTTTTAGTTTGGTTTGGGGGTGTACTTAGCGGAGACTTAACCCGATCACTCTCTCCCTGCCGTCCCAGAGAAGATAAACAGTAGACACACTTGATTTTCCCAGGTTTGGGCCCCCAAGGTGGGTAATAGCCCTACGTCCTGCCTGAAGTCTTTGTTACCCATGAAAAAACGAGTTTCCCTCTTGGAATCTCCGTCTCTCTCAACCGGAATCTGATCGAGGGTTCTCTCCTCCTACGATCTCACCTTGCCTTCTGACGAGTACCCATACCATGGGTACCTCCATCAGCCCGAGAGCGCGAGCGGGCTGATGTCCTACAAAAGCCCAGTTCTGGCAAAAGTTCGTGGGCCGCAAAGGTCTGGCCTGCCACCGATCGTAACTCCAGAGCGGCCGGCCGACCCCGACCTCCCAGGTCAAGGCGCATGGTCGGACGGCTCCACTAACACTCGAAGGGCCAACCGCTCTGTGCACGCGACGTCCTCTGACATCCGTACCAGGGTAGACAGCTCCTTCCCGAGGGTATCAGAGGGTCCGCCGAGAAGTCAAGCCCTTGTCCCGTCGCCTGACACGCCGCAGAGGGAGGCGCCCTCTCCCGAGGCCTAGCCAAGGTCAAGCGCCATTAAAACAACCGATGCTGACAGGCGTACAGAGCAGTATGTCATCCTGACAGCCCAGCCAAAGACCGCTCACCGCTGGACTACCAACCCTGCGTGGGGCGGGCAGAGGTCGGACGACGAGACAGAAAACCAGACTCCTAGGTGTACTGCACCCCTTCCTTTTTTTCTCTCCAACTCCCACTTGTAACCCGCCGCCTCCGGATATATAAGGAGAGGCAGGGCCCCGGGGGGAGAAGAGCACGATCAGGAAAGTAAAAAAACTCACCGAGCACACAGGAGATCAAACGATCCCCTTGTCTCGTCTGTAACCTTCGGATCATTCCTTGAATTCCATACACCCCAACAGCACGAACTGGAGTAGGGACGTTCAGCCCGAACCAGTATAAACACCAGGCCTCTTGAGTCGACCATTCGGGGAGTGGGAGCGCGCGACCCCCTCCGACCATAAATTCGCATTGCCGGTGCACGAAACACCGACAGTTGGCGCGCCAGGTAGGGGGCATCGCGCGCCATCGCCGCATCCTCCTTCGGATTCCCATCTTCCTCCCCGATGGCTTTTTTCGCTCGCAACGACTCGCCGGCGTCGAGGGGCTGGATCCGCTTCGGAGCCCTCGACTTCATCGTCACCGCGGCAGGGGAGCTTGTCCTCGTCCCCGCCGCCCTCCGAGACCGGGCGCCCTCCACGAGCTTAGATGTGGTCGCCGACGTTCTCGGCAACCTCCGCCTCGAGACCCCGCCACGGGCCTCCTCGGCGGCCTCGTCGCGCGACGGCACCGCCTCCGACAACGCCACGCGCGACTCGCCACGAGCAAGGATCTCGCCCTCCGCGAGTTCCCGGCTCGTGGCCATGGCTGGCTACGCGCCTACCTCCCTCCACGACCTACTGGGGGACTCCTCCAGCCACGGCTCCAGCTCCGACAGGGAGCACCCCCCGCGCCGGATGAACTCTCGAGAGTGCAATATGACGGGTGCGGTGGAACCGTCCTCCACCCCCGCTACCCTCGGGACCCTCCTCCCGCGCGACGAAGCGCGGCGGGAAGAATCCCAACGGGAAGACGACGCGTGCCACCAGCGACGCCTCGCCGACCTCCGTCAGCGGCGCGAGGAGCTGGAGGCCCGAAAGGCCGAGCTCGACAAACTTCAGGCCGACTGAGCAACGATGCACCGAAGCCGCCACTCGTCCTGGCGCACGCCGCCGCTGCGCCAGTGCATCAGCGCTAGCCGAGGGGCGGGTGATCTTCCATTCTTCCCCACGCCAACCGTAATATCGCTGCGGCGCAATGTCGCTCGCTGGATCGCTCGAGCCGACGGAGCCGTGGTTAAGGCTACCTACCGTAACCTCCGGGATCGTAGAACGTGCCGTCATTCAAGACGCCCAAAGGCTCCGGCTCCCGACGGTCGGCGCCACCTCGGGCCGCTGGGCTACCTCTCACAGGGTCGACAGAGCCCAGCCAAGACGGCCCGCTTCCACGAGCTCCCCAGGCATCATACACCCGGTGCGCCACCGCTGGGGACAAGTATGATCTTCGCGCCACCCTCGAGGCGCGAAGGAGAGCTGTCGACGCGGCGGCACCCTCGCAGGTCGCCGATAGCGGACCGCGCGAGCACCGTGACCAGGGTCCTGATGGCCCCGGGCCACGAGCGTTCACGCGCGCTGTCCGCAACGCCGGCTTCCCGACCAGATTCCGAGCCCCGACCAACATAGCCAAATACACAGGGGCCACCAACCCCAGTGTCTGGCTAGAAGACTACCGGCTCGCCTGCCGAGCGGGGGGAGCGACGGACGACTCCTTCATCATCCAGTATCTCCCCATCTATCTCGCGGACTGAGCTTGAGCCTGGCTCGAGTACCTGCCCGCAGACACCATCGGCAGCTGGGCCGACCTGACGAGCCTTTTCGTCGGGAATTTCCAGGGCACATACAAACGCCCTGGCAACGCCACAGGAGCCCTTGCTCCTCTACATCGCCGCCACGACTCAGGTCGTCAGCGCGGCACTCGTTGTGGAGCGAGCGGAGGAAGGCCGCGTCTTCAAGGTGCAGAGACCGGTCTACTTCGTCAGCGAGGTACTCTCCGAAACAAAGGTCCGATACCCCCAAATACAGAAGCCGCCAGACTCAGACTCATTACCAAGAGGAAGCTCGCTCATTACTTCGATCGACACCCCATCTCCGTGGTAACCTCCTCACCGCTCGGAGAAGTCGTCCACAACCGCGACGCCACCGGAAGAATCGCCAAGTGGGCTCTCGAGCTCAACGGCCTCGACGTATCGTACGTCCCCCGGACGGCGGTCAAGTCGCAGGTTGTAACACCCCAAAAATTTTGCTTTTCTTAAATTCATGTGTGATTTGGCACTTTGGTGAATTTTTGGAATTTTCTGGAATTTATTTGGATTTATTTGGAATTTATTTGAATTTATTCCATTTTGAAATAATTAAAGAATTTAATTTTGCAAATAAATTTTTGTTGGAAATATTTTATTTGAGTCCAAAATGATCCAAAGTATTTTCCAGAATTTTTCTGGAATTTTTCTGAGTCATTTGCTATTTTTAATGAATTAAATGAATTCATCGGGAATTATTTTAATTATTAAATCGCTGGAAAATCAAACTCGGGTCAATCGTTTCATCCGATCGAGCCCGAGTCGTACTCGAAGTTCGAGTCCGACCCGACCCGGCCAAGCGTCGCTGGCTCGACCGAAGCTCGCTCAAGACGCCGAGCCGCTGGATCGAGATCCAGCGGCCAGCGTCATCGCTCCCGATCCGACCGGTGACGGATCGCTCGCCGTGGGCCGCCGTGGTGCGTTAGGGTTTCGTCGCGCTTGGCGCGCGACGCCGAGGCACTATTTAAAGCCCCAAGGCCGCCCGTTGAAGCTGCACTGCGGCGCACCTTTCCTCAAGTTTGAGCCCTAGCCGCTGCCTAGCCGCAAAGCTCGCCAGAAGTTGCCTCTCTCTTCCACCGCGTTCCTCGACGATTCCGCCACGGCAAGCCGTTTCGCCGCAACCAAGACCGGATCCGAACCCCGGCCAGCGCACTGTTGAGTGCACTCACTTGGCCGGAGAGCGCCCAGGCGCCTGGCTAACGTGGTCGTCATCCTCGGCGCCGGTGAGCCTTGCGCCCATGCATGGCCATCGGCCCGTCCAGAGCTCGGTGAACCGTCGAGATCCAAATCGGACGGTTGAGGTGAGCCCACGTTCTATCCCAACCCTAAGATCCCAGATTAGATCGGGACCGTTGGATCAAGATCCAACGGCCCAAATCGCCACGTTAGCTTGTAACGTGGGTAACGTCTGAGTTAGGTTAATTTCAACCGCTGGATCAAGATCCAACGGCTCAGATCCGCCGCGTTAATCCAACACGTGAAACCGAGACCCAATCCATACCGTCGGATTCTAAATCGACGGCCGTGATTGCGCCACGCGTCGGGAAGCTTGACCGCCGTCGGCCCGCACCAGCGTGAGCAGACGCCGACAGCGGGCCCGCAACGTCGGGGACAAATAACCGCACCATGACGCGTCATCGGCGTCACGGTGGGGCCCGCTGTCGCCGGTATCGGCGTGTCTTGGCGTCGACGCCAAGAATGACGTCATCTGTAGGCCCACATGTCAGCGACCGTGAGCCGTGGACCGAGTCCACCGTGGACCCGAGCCAAGCGTGGACCGAGTCCATGGACCGGCTGACGTCAGCCAGCCAATCAGAGGCTGACACGTGTCCATGCTGACGCAATAATTAATTTCCGAAAAAGAAAATGATTTATAAATTCGAAATATTGATTCAAATTTAGATTCAAACTTCAAACGCTTATAACTTTTGCGTTTCAACTCCGATTTGAGTGATTCAAATTTCTAAATTTGTATAAAATTGAGATCTACCTAAATATGAATTTTATTTAATTTTTGGACTAAAGTTTTTCTCTGCAAAATTATTTAATTGATTATTTAAACTTTAAATAATCATAACTTTTGCGTTTTAACTCCAAATTTGATTTATTCGATTTCTAAAAATCCAAAATTATGTTCTCTCTGTTTATGGATTTTATTTGGAGTTTTGGGATGTTTTTGCCTAGTGTTTATTTGTGTATTTGCTATTTGCACGCTTTACGAGTAGACGTTGAAGTGCCGGAGGGATTCGAAGGAGAAGTGTTGACTCAGGATCCAACTCAAGACCAAGAGCAAGTGCTTTTTGAAGGCAAGTTGTGCTTTGATCATGTTGATCCTATTTCGAAATCTATTTTGATTTAAACTATTGCATGCTAGTTCAATTAGAAAGATACTTTGTTTAAACCTGGGGGTTAGATAAACACCAATTTGCTATATGACACCTTGATTATCTAGGTATGTGCCATGATCCTTTGTCACCCTAGTTGTGGTTTACTAGTTGGACATTATTAAATTGCCAACATGGGTTTAGATCGTTGTAGTATGCTGCTTAGACCTGCTGCGAGCTCATGACATGATTTTGGACAATCAAATGCTAATATGGACTTAATGATATATTGAACCCGTTTTGGAAAAGTATCATGTGATGTTGATGGCACGTGGTGCATGGTAATCAACTGGGGTTTGATAAACGATTTTCGGCCAGGGGCATGTGGCAAGAGTAATCAGGTGGGCCAGTTGTGGCATTGGGAGTGATGATTTGGTTTTTCGGGTAGTCTTGCCCTGGTCACTCTAAGGACTTAACCTTGCAAGCCTTTGAACTGGGTCATACTTGCAACCACATGGCTGGAATGGGACGGCCCTAGTTGACTAAGTCGCTAAGGACTCACTTGTGGAGCCTCAGGTGTCGATTACACCGCTTGTGTGATTGTATGCGGGGAGCGTATCGTGGGCTGTGGCCAGGTACCCATCTAACGGTGTGTTGGTCCCATACTTCGCCTTGGCTAAGGGAAGGGATGGTGTAGAGCACGTCTGGAGAGGACCACCTGTGTTGTTTGAGGCTTCCAAAGGCTTTGTTACGTGAACTTCGCCTTTGTGGTGTTTGACTGTATCTTGTGGGTAAAGTGCATAACCTCTGCAGAGTGTAGAATCTATTTGAATAGCCGAGTCCACTTGGACAATGCTCGGGAATTACAAATCAAGGGTTAGACTTTACGAAAATAACTTGGATTTGAAAAGTTGGGTTGGTTTAATAATGAAGATGATGGAAATGTGGTTTAGGATGGGGAAAATGTTTATTAAATTTCCTGAAAAGTTATTTATGCTTTACTTATTCTATCGCTGAATCTACTTTTATTACTGTCAAAAGTCAAGCATTTCTTTGCAAATATACCCTGAGCTATTCCTTTGTACCAAGCCATGCATATAGTATATTAGCTTGCATTCTCAGGCATGACTTGTCGAGTACCAAGTACTCACCCTTGCCTCAACACAATACCCGGTTGAAGAGGAGACTACGCCAGTTTCGGAAGAGGAGTTCCAAGAGGACCCGTCTACTTAGGGATGCGAGCCCGATCACTGCCTGTGGTATCTTGGATGGCGCCACTAAGTTTATTTGATTTTCATTTGCTGTTATTTCTCTTTTAATAAGTTTCGCCTTGCAAGGCATATATTTGTAACTTGACCATAAGGTCAAGTAACCAGTTTGGTTATTTAAATAAAGTACTTTGATAATATCGATTGGTATGATTGTGATATTTACCGATGTTAAGACTGTGTGCACTAGCGCGTTCCTGGACTAGTGCTGAATACACAGAGGGTCCGGATTTGCAAATTCGGGTCCCGACAGAGGTGGTATCGAGCCATACTTGACTGGAGGCTCAACCCTAAGCTAGAATGGTCGTAGTGAGGATAAAACCTATTTTCTAAAGCTAAAAATTTGTGAAGACAAGAAATGACATCTCGACTTATCCCCTTCTCTCTTTTCTTGTCTCTTGCTGAAATTTTCCCTTACCTTGTCACAATTTAAAAATTTCAAGTTCTTACGTAAAAGCACTCTGGTGACAGATGGAGGAAGAGTTCAACTACGTTGATCCGGGAGTTAGTCACGCCATGAACTTTGGCATATGCTCTGAGACTCTCGGAGATTTTGAGAAGCCCCAATACCAAGTGGAAGTGATCGGACAAGCGGGATTGATCAGGGCTTGTGATGTGAGGATTGAGGTACTGCTAGGAAGAAGGGCCAGGCAATGCGCCCGATACACACCTTTGCCGGAGATCCACAATGCAGATGGGTATCCAAGAAGTATCACGACGAGCAATGCGGCACATTACCCGTATCTACGCCAGAGAGTTGGAGAGTACGGTGTTCCGTTACCATCCGCGCAGCGATAACCTTCTCGACCCGAAGGCGATTCAGGATGAGGATGCCACGGTTACACAGTTGGCACGATTTGTCGTCGCCCAGGAGGATGTACTAGATAATACAAGCAAGGAGCTGCTAAGGCCCGCAGGAGATCACGACAGAGAAGAACAGATGGCGGGAAGCTCAAGAGTATGTGGCACACCTTCTACGAAGGATTGACGAGTTGGAGATGACTTTGTACGGACTGCACTCCGAGCCAAGATTGAGCTACACGAGCCAGATCCAGAGAGAGTCGGATCTCGATGAGGACATCGCTTCTTCGACTACCACAGAAGACATAGTTGCTGGACATGGCGATCGTTACGCCTATGCTACAAAGACCGTGCACTCGGCCGTGGAGGTTTTCTCGATGAGTGAGCATAGGTTCTATAGTGAGACTCCTTCGCCGAGTCGCGTCATAGAATAAAGAGTCACCCTTTAGGCGTTAGACTCCAGAGTTAGTTCGATTTGGATTTGCTTTGTTTGCTGAGTGTGCAGTATGTGTTGCAAGGCCCTTAGGCATTGTAAGCAGCCATACCAAGTTACTAGTAATAAAGTTGGACCTTAAGGCCACACCTTTTCGCCCACATAAGTTCCATATTACTTGTCTATTCTTGTTTCCCTCTCATCTCTAAACCTAGAGCAAATCGACAGATGGTGAACACCCGTGGAAACTTTGGGAGCAATGGGAGTGGATCTCGCCCAGCAGAAAACCCCAATGATGGAGCACCGGCACCACCAGTTGATATGCAGAGTTTTGGAGCCTTTCTTGCTGCCCAGACTCAGTTGATGCATGCTATGATGCAACAAATGCAGCACGTCCTTTGCTCAGGCCACCGCTAATCAAGTTAATCGGGGACCACGCCAGAATACAAGGTCGCTGTGAGTTCATGAGGACTCACCCACCCACTTTCTCTGGGAATGCCAATCCATTGGAGGCCGATGATTGGTTAAGATCAATCGAGAGGAAGCTACACATAGCTCAATGCATAGGAAATGAGAAGGTACTCTACGCTTCTCATCGCTTGGAAGGACAAATTACAGAATGGTGGGAGAACTTCGTGCCACGCAGAGAACCCTCAAGATATCACTTGGGAAGAGTTCACAACCGCATTCGACAAAGATCACGTGCCTGAAGGAATCATGGACCTTAAGAAGGAGGAGTTCGTGAGCATCAAGCAAGGTAATCGGCCGGTGGTCGACTACGAACAAGTTCACACGGCTAGCACGCTACGCACCGAGGATGTAGCGACGTATAAATCCAGGCATACCTCGTTTATGAAGGGACTTAACTCAGATTGCAAGTAGGGTTGATCACCCACACCTTTCCAGATTTCCAAGAGTTGGTGAATAAGGCGCTTATTCTTGAGGACAAGCGCAAGGAACCGGATGAGAACAGAAGCGCAGGATGCAACAAAGAAGGATCACGCTGTGGAGCGCAACAGCTTGAGAGTTGCACCAAATCAATTCTTCAGATTCCAACCGCAGAGTGCGACAAGGACACCATCCCCGGCACCAAGACACCGCCAATCGTAACTATCGCACCCCAAACTTCGCTAGAAACACTACTCCGTGCAACAAAGAAGGAACAAAGGAGGCGCTGTTACAACCGCAACGAGCCAGACACTTTGCCAACAGCTTGTCCGAAGAAGACAGCGAGGAGCGACCCTGGCCGCTTCAATCTAGGAACCACCCCAGCTAGGACGCCAAAGACCAGAGCCACACCCTGCATCAGTGGTGAGAGGCCGAGTCAACCATGTCACCGCAGATGCACCGCAAAATGCTACTGACGTCAGATCGGGTAAGTTACTTGTTAACTTCAGATTACACCTGCTTGATTTTGTTTGACTCGAGCTTCGCATTCGTTTGTTTCGCAAGGCTTTGCTGCTAGAAATGACTTGAGAATTGCAAGACTTAAGTGCATGCTTTTAGTTCAAACCCCTGGTTCCGAACTCCGAACGGAAGTAGGATGTTCCGGGGTGAGAATACTAATAGATGGAATAGAGTTCCTAGCAAATCTTATAATTTTGGAGACCCAGACCTTAGATGTTATATTGGGAATGGATTGGTTATCCAAGCACAAGGCCGTATTGGATTGTGGACGAAGGACTATCTCAAAGGAGAGCCCGTGTGGGAAGAAAGTGGAATTTCAAGCCACCGCAGCTTAGAGATGGACAGCTGATGGTTAACAGCATCAAGGCAATCAGCATAGAGGATGTCCCAAAGAGTGAATGAGTACCCGATGTTTTTCCCGAAGATCTACGGTATGCCGCCAGACAGTGACATAGAGTTTGTGATAGAGCTTGTACTGCACAAAGACCGATAGCAAAGAGACCCTATCGGATGTCTACCGAGGAGTTGGTAGAAATGAAGAAACAGCTAGAAGAGTTAATGGAAAAAGGATTTATCGAGGCCGAGTTCGCCGCCGTGGGGAGCACCGCTTTGTTTGTCAAGAAGAAGGGCGGGAGTTTCAGATGTGCATTGACTACCGTGCACTCAATGAAGTCACCGTGAAGAATAAGTATCCGCTACCCAGGATTGATGATTTGTTTGATCGGTTAAGAGGAGCCGGAGTTTTCTCCAAGATTGATCTGAGATCGGGATACCATCGATTGAAGATCCGATCGAGAGGATATTCAAGATCGCATTCTCGTCAAGATATGGACATTACGAGTTCCGCAGTTATGTCCTTTGGGCTGATTTAATGCGCCACCTATTTCATGAATATGATGAATAAGGTGTTCATGGAATATTTGGACAAGTTGGTCAAATGCGTGTTCATAGGCGATATCCTAATCTACTCCAGACAGAGGATGAACATGCCGAACACTTAAGGCTAGTTTTGGAAAAGCCGAGGAACGGCAACTTTTCGCCAAGTTCAGCAAGTGTGATTTTTGGAAGGACAAGGTGGAGTTTCTTGGACATGTAATGACCGCAGAGGGAGTCGCCGTAGATCCAAGCAAAGTAGAAGCGTGTGTTACATTGGGAACAACCAAAGACGGTGACCCAGTTCGAGTTTCCTTGGAATGGCGAGGATACTACCGCTGCTTTCATCGAAGGCTTTTCGACAATTGCGAAACCTCTTACGCAATTGTCAAGAAGGAAAAGAAGTTTGCATGGACGCCAGAATGTGAGAAAGGATTTCAGAGCTGAAAAAGCGATTGACATCAAGACCGGTGTTAGTTCTACCTGATGTTGCTCAAAGCCGATATTTATTGTGACGATCGCGCCAAGGACTTGGATGTGTCTTTGATGCGAGAATGGAAAGGTAAATTAAACTTATGCATCAAGGCGATTGAGGCCGCATGAGGAAAATTATCCGACACATGACCTAGAGTTAGTCACCGTAGTGCATGCTTTGAAGATATGGCGCCACTATCTCGATTGGAAACAGATGTGAAGTATATACGGATCATAAGAGTTTTAAGTACATATTCACCAATCGGATCTGAATATGAGGCAAAGGAGATGGCTAGAGTTGATCAAGGACTATAATGTTGGAATCCATTACCATCCCTGAAGGCCAACGTAGTAGCCGATGCTCTGAGTCGGAAAAGCCATACCGTGAGTACGTTGCTAGCCACAAGTCAGGATGAGTTATGTGAGGATTTCCAGAAAATGAAGATTGAGGTTGTACCTAGCGGATCCTTGGCCGCATTGGAAGTAAAGCCTACTTTAGAGGACCAGATCCGAGAAGGACAGAAGGATGATGACAGGATCCGTAGGATTAAGTCCAAAAAGGAGGAAGGCAAGGCAGAGGACTTCAAGTTGGATGAGCAAGGCACGTTGTGGATGAAGGATCGCATTTGTGTGCCTAACAAAAAGGAGTTAAAGCAACTGATTTTGGAAGAAGCCCATGACTCCAAGTACCCAATTCATCCTGGAAGCGCCAAGATGTATCAGACTCAAGGAGAGATTCTCGTGGCCGAGCATGAAACGTGAAGTTGCCGAGCATGTTGCATTGTGCGACGTATGCCGAGAGAGTCAAGGCAATGCATCGAGACCAGCAGATTGCTACAATGTACCGAAGATACCTCGAGTGGAAGTGGGAGGAAATCGGAATGGATTTCATTACCGGCTTGTCGAAGACTCAAGGAGGTTATGACTCCATATGGGTTATAGTGGATCGCTTGACTAAAGTAGCCCATTTTATCCCCGTGAAGACCACTTACTCGGGAGATAAATTAGCAGAGTTGTACATGATCGTGATTGTTTGTTTGCACGAGTGCCAAAGAGGATTGTATCGGACAGAGGTACCCAATTTACCTCAAGGTTCGGAATAAGTTGCATGAAGCCATGGGAACCCGTTTAAACTTCAAGATGACTTATCATCCACTACGGGATGGGGCATCAGAAAGAGTCAACCAGATTCGAGGATATGTTGAGAGCTTGTGCATTGGCTTATGCTACCTCTTGGGATAAGAGTTTGCCGTATGCCGAGTTCGATTACAACAATAGTTATCAGGCTAGTTCTGAGATGTCACCTTTTGAGGCACAGTATGGTCGACTCTGTCGGACGCCATTGAATTGGAATGAGATCCGAGCGCTGTCTTTGGGCCTGATATTCTTCAAGAGGCTGAAGAAGCGGTCGCTATGATTAGGGAAAGGTTGAAGATAGCCCAATCACGACAAAAGAGTTATGCTGACAATCGTCGCCGAGATTTGAGTTTTGAACCAGAAGACTTTGTATACCTCAGAGTTACGCCTCTCAGGGGAGTTAAGAGGTTCCATGCCAAAGGGAAACTTGCACCCCGTTATGTTGGACCATTTAAGATTTTGAGCCGCAGAGGCGAAGTTGCTTACCAGCTGGAGTTGCCACAGTCGTTAGCAGGAGTACACGACGTATTCCATGTGTCCCAGTTAAAGAAGTGTCTCCGAGTTCCTGAGGAACAGACACCGTTAGAATCAATTGAGTTGCAAGAGGATTTGACTTATAAGGAGTATCCTGTGAGGATTCTGGACACAATGGATCGAGAAACTAGAAACAAGTCAACCTGCTTTACGTAGAGTTCAAGTGGAGCAACCATGAAGAAAGTGAAGCGACTTGGGAGCGCGAGGAGGATTTGAAGAAAGAATTTCCAAACCTATTCCTTTAGTAAGCCCTGAATCTCGGGGACGAGATTCTATTAAGGGGGGGAGGTTTGTAACACCCCAAAAATTTTGCTTTTCTTAAATTCATGTGTGATTTGGCACTTTGGTGAATTTTTGGAATTTTCTGGAATTTATTTGGATTTATTTGGAATTTATTTGAATTTATTCCATTTTGAAATAATTAAAGAATTTAATTTTGCAAATAAATTTTTGTTGGAAATATTTTATTTGAGTCCAAAATGATCCAAAGTATTTTCCAGAATTTTTCTGGAATTTTTCTGAGTCATTTGCTATTTTTAATGAATTAAATGAATTACTGGGAATTATTTTAATTATTAAATCGCTGGAAAATCAAACTCGGTCAAGTATCGTTTCATCCGACCGAGCCCGAAGTCGGACTCGAAGTTCGAGTCCGACCCGACCGGCCAAGGCTACCGCTCGACCGAGCTCGTCAAGACGCTGAGCCGCTGGATCGAGATCCAACGGCCGCGTCATCGCTCCCCGATCCGACCGTGACGGATCGCTTCCGCTGCCAGGGGCCGTAGTGCGTTAGGGTTTCGTGCGTTGGCGCCGCGACGCCGAGGCACTATTTAAAGCCCCAAGGCCGCCCCGTTGAAGCTCTGCATCAGGCGCACCTTTTCCCTCAAGTTTGAGCTCCTAGCCGCCGCTGCCTAGCCGCAAAGCTCGCCAGAAGTTGCCTCTCTCTTCCACCGCGTTCCTCCGACGATTCCGCCGCCACGGCAAGCCGCTTCGCCGCAACCAAGACCGGATCCGAACCCCGGCCAGCGCACTCGTTGAGTGCACTCACTTGGCCGGAGACGCCCGAGGCGCCGCCGGCTATGGTCGCTATCCTCGCCACGGTGAGCCAGCGCCGCCGCGAAGCCATCGCTGCCCCGAAGCTCGGTGAACCGTCAGATCCAAATCGGACGGTTGAGGTGAGCCACGTTCTATCCCAACCCTAAGATCCCAGATTAGATCGGGACCGTTGGATCAAGATCCAACGGCCCATAATCGCCACGCTGCTTGTAACGCGTGGGTAACGCACGTTAGGTTAATTTCAACCGCTGGATCAAGATCCAACGGCTCATCCGCCGCGTTAATCCAACACGTGAAACCGAGACCCAATCCATACCGCCGGATTTTAAATCGACGGCCGTGATTGGCGCCACGCGTCGGGAAGCTTGACCGCCGCGCCAGCCACTCAGCGTGAGACGCTGACACGGCGGGCCCGCGCGTCAGCAGGACAGCGAAACCGCACCATGACGTCATCGCTGACGTCACGGTGGGGGCCCGCTTGTCGCCACTGTCTCTGGCGTCGACGCCAAGAATGACGTCATCTGAGGGCCCACATGTCTGCGGCCGATCGCGAGCCGTGGACCGAGTCCACCGTGGACCCGAGCCAAGCGTGGACCGAGTCCATGGACCGGCCGACGCCAGCCAGCCAATCGAGGTCGACACGTGTCCATGCCGACGCACAATTAATTTCAAAAGAAAATGATTTATAAATTCGAAATATTGATTCAAATTTAGATTCAAACTTCAAACGCTTATAACTTTTGCGTTTCAACTCCGATTTGAGTGATTCAAATTTCTAAATTTGTATAAAATTGAGATCTACCTAAATATGAATTTTATTTAATTTTTGGACTAAAGTTTTTCTCTGCAAAATTATTTAATTGATTATTTAAACTTTAAATAATCATAACTTTTGCGTTTTAACTCCAAATTTGACGATTCCAGTTTCTAAAAATCCAGAAAATTATGTTCTCTCTGTTTATGGATTTTATTTGGAGTTTTGGGATGTTTTTGCCTAGTGTTTATTTGTGTATTTGCTATTTGCACGCTTTACGAGTAGACGTTGAAGTGCCGGAGGGATTCGAAGGAGAAGTGTTGACTCAGGATCCAACTCAAGACCAAGAGCAAGTGCTTTTTGAAGGCAAGTTGTGCTTTGATCATGTTGATCCTATTTCGAAATCTATTTTGATTTAAACTATTGCATGCTAGTTCAATTAGAAAGATACTTTGTTTAAACCTGGGGGTTAGATAAACACCAATTTGCTATATGACACCTTGATTATCTAGGTATGTGCCATGACCCTTTGTCACCCTAGTTGTGGTTTACTAGTTGGACATTATTAAATTGCCAACATGGGTTTAGATCGTTGTAGTATGCTGCTTAGACTGCCATGAGCTCATGACATGATTTTGGACAATCAAATGCTAATATGGACTTAATGATATATTGAACCCGTTTTGGAAAAGTATCATGTGATGTTGATGGCACGTGGTGCATGGTAATCAACTGGGGTTTGATAAACAGTTTTCGACCGGGGCATGTGGCAAGAGTAATCAGGTGGGCCGCTGTGGCATTGGGAGTGATGATTTGGTTTTGGGTAGTCTTGCCCTGGTCACTCTAAGGACTTAACCTTGCAAGCCTTTGAACTGGTCATACTTGCAACCACATGGCTGGAATGGGACGGCCCTAGTTGACTAAGTCGCTAAGGACTCACTTGTGGAGCCTCAGGTGTCGGGCCATACACCGTTTGTGTGATTGTGCGGAGGCGTATCGTGGTCGTGGGCCAGGTACCCATCTAACGGTGTGTTGGTCCCATACTTCGCCTTGGCTAAGGGAAGGGATGGTGTAGAGCACGTCGAGAGGACCACTGTGTTGTTTGAGGCTTCCAAAGGCTTTGTTACTGAACTCGCCTTTGTGGTGTTTGATCGTATCTTGTGGGTAAAGTGCATAACCTCTGCAGAGTGTAGAATCTATTTGAATAGCCGAGTCCACTGTGATCGACAATGCTCTGAATTACAAATAAGGGTTAGACTTTCAAAATAACTTGGATTTGAAAAGTTGGGTTGGTTTAATAATGAAGATGATGGAAATGTGGTTTAGGATGGGGAAAATGTTTATTAAATTTCTGAAAAGTTATTTATGCTTTACTTATTCTCTTTGCTTTCGAATCTACTTTTATTAACTGTCAAAAGTCAAGCATCGCAAATATACCCTGAGCTATTCCTTTGTACCAAGCCATGCATATAGTATATTAGCTTGCATTACATGCATGACTTGTTGAGTACCAAGTACTCACCCTTGCCTCAACACAATACCGCTGAAGAGGAGACTACGCCAGCTTCGGAAGAGGAGTTCCAAGAGGACCCGTCTACTTAGGGATGCGAGCCGGCCGGTTGCTGTGGTATCTGGATGGCGCCACGAAGTTTATTTGATTTTCCGCTGCTGTTATTTCTCTTTTAATAAGTTTCGCCTTGCAAGGCATATATTTGTAACTTGACCATAAGGTCAAGTAACCAGTTTGGTTATTTAAATAAAGTACTTTGATAATATCGATTGGTATGATTGTGATATTTACCGATGTTAAGACTGTGTGCACTAGCGCGTTCCTGGACTAGTGCTGAATACACAGAGGGTCCGGATTTGCAAATTCGGGGTCCCGACACAGGTCTTTGTAGACTTCGTCGCCGAGTGGACTGAGGCGCAAGTCCCCGCGGTGGTCGAGGACCCAGAGTACTGGACGATGTACTTCGATGGATCCTACACCAAGAACAGAGCCGGCGCGGGGGTCGTTATCATCTCCCCGCTCGGCAACAAGCTCCAGTACGCCATCCGTCTGCTCTTCGACGCCACCAACAATGTCGTCGAGTACGAAGCCCTCGTCAACGGCCTTCGGATCACTGCCGACCTGGGCGCACGTCGGCTCTATGTTCACGGTGACTCTAAGTTGGTCGTCGACCAAGTGATGAAAGCCACCGAGCCCCGTGACGCTCGGATGGCCGCTGTGAAATCATGTGCTGAAAAATTGGCTTTGAACTGAAAAATTAACTTAGAATTGGTTTTGCAAAATGTGCTTGTGCATGTGTTTGACAATTTGACAAGAAACAGTAAGTTTCGTTTTTACGCGCGGGACCAAGTTCTTAAAAGACAAGAAGTTTTACATGTACGCCGGACCAAATTTTTGGTCCGTCGTGAATGGCTTTTGCTCGATTAGGGTTTGTGCAAATTTGGACTTTGAATTTTGATTTGTTTTCGAGATTATGAAATTTGTGAGAATTTCATGATGCTTGAAGTGGACTTTATGCAATGCTCATGTGAGTAGTTGCATGGATTGACATTGAGTCAAGTCGTGGACTTGTGCTCGGAATTGTTTTGTGGTTTGTTCATGTGCGGTATTGTTCAAGACGAACGTGGTCGATGACGGGACCGTAACTAGGTTCATGGAGGAGCCGAGGTTCGGGACTAGGTTCGTGGAGGAACCGAGGTCTTGGTGGTCAAGGATGTCATGCGGGACGTTCGGGCTAAGAGAATGGTGCACATGAAGAATGGTTAGTCACGTGAAAATGGCGGGAGGTCATTCGCGTGCAAAGTGTTAGTCACGTGAGTATGGCGGTGGCCATACGCGTGCAAAGTGTTAGTCACGTGAGTATGGTAGGGTTGCCATACGCGTGCAAGAGTTGTACTCGGCCAGGTTGGGCCAAGTAGAGTTGTGTTGGATACAGATTCCTTCTAGGGAATAGGAATTGTATTCAGAACTCCTTGTGGGTTGGTCCTTTAAATAGGAGGGGTTGTCTCCTGTTGAAGGGCATCAATCGAATTGAGGAGAGCCAGGCGCATAGAGCCTTGTGCTCAAAGTTTAGGGTTTGTACTCTCTTGATGAGAGTACTTTAGACAAAAGAAATAAAGATCAATTCTTCTAGTTCCTTGTGTGCTACAATATTCTCTTTTGGTTCTTGTTTGCATACTTGTTCTAGTTCTAGATTGGTTTTTGTTCTTTGAATTTCATCTTGATTTGATCCATCAAAAACCTCTCTAGGGTATCGATCTAGTGTTCCTCAAAGTCTTGTTGATAAATCTTTTGTTATTCTTGATCAATCTACAAGTTTCGATTAGATTGATTTTCGTCAAGTTCTGGAACAGCAAGCTTACGAAGCTTATAACTTTTGATCTGTAAGTCCGATCGAGCTGATTCTTTTTGGGTTCGTTTCGTACTGGAGTCTTGTTTCTTGTGTCCAAATTTTAGATCGATCCAACGGTTGGATCTCCAGGAATTCGCGTTTTATCAAGCCTCTGTCAATCTGTTTTTGTCGAAAACGAGGCAATTATTTGGTTCTGTTTTGGGGTGAACTTTTAATAGATCAAGAATTTGGTTTTAGCTTCCGCACAATCATTCACCCCCCTCTGATTGCTATATTCGTATACTTCGATCCTACAAGTGGTATCAGAGCAAGGTTTTTCTAATCTACCTTAATCAGGTGATTAGATCAATGGATCGTTATTCGACAAAACCTTGTGTGTTCGATGGTGTTGATTTTCAGTTTTGGAAGGCCAAGATGGAGGCGTTCATCCAAGCACAAGGCTTCACAATTTGGGAGAAGGTCTACAAGCCATATGAAGTCCCTGCAAACGACAACGTCAACGACACCAATCGCACACATGTTGAAGCAAACAGCAAGGCGCGCAACTTGATCATCCAAGGTTTGGGACGCAGCGACTTCGACCGTGTGATCCATCTCAAATCCGCATATGAGGTATGGAAATCTCATTGTGATTACCATGAGGGTTCTAACACTATTAAAGAGGTTCGTCAAGATCTTTACAAAAAGGAATACATGCGATTTGAGATGAAGCCTGGTGAGTCACTGTCGGGACCCCGAATTTGCAAATCCGGACCCTCTGTGTATTCAGCACTAGTCCAGGAACGCGCTAGTGCACACAGTCTTAACATCGGTAAATATCACAATCATACCAATCGATATTATCAAAGTACTTTATTTAAATAACTAAATCGTTACTTGACCTTATGGTCAAGTTACAAATGTATGCCTCGTAAGGCGAAACTTATTCAGAGAAAAATAATAGCAGCGGAAAATCAAATAAACTTCGTGGCGCCATCCAAGATACCACAGTAACCGATCGGGCTCGCATCACTATGTAGTCGGGTCCTCTTTTAGTTCCTCCTCCAAAGCTGTAGTAATCTTCTCTTCATCTGGTATTGTGTTGAGGCTAGGGTGAGTACTTGGTACTCAGCAAGTCTTGCACTGAATGCTAGCTAATATTCTATATTCTTGGCTTGGTACAAAGGAATAGCTCAAGGTATATTTGCGAAATGTAGCTTTTAACAAGTAATATAAGTAGATTCAAAGCAGAGAAATAAGTAAAGCATAAATAACTTTTCAGGAAATTTAATAAACATTTTTCCCCATCCTAAACCATATTTCCATCATCTTCATTATTAAACCAACCCAACTTTTCAAATCCAAGTTATTTTCGAAAATCTAACCCTTGATCTGTAATTCCCGAGCATTGTCGATCAGTGGACTCGGCTATTCAAATAGATTCTACACTCTGGCAGAGGTTATGCACTTTACCCACAAGATACAATCCACTCACCACGTCGGTAGTGAATCGCCATACAAGAGTATGCGAATGAGCGATCATAACAAAGCCTTTCAAGCCTCAAACAACACAGTGGTCCTCTCAAGACGTGCTCTACACCATCCCTTCCCTTAGCCAAGGCGAAGTATGGGACCAACACACCGTTAGATGGGTACCTGGCCACGCCACGACACGCCTCCCCGCATAATCACACAAACGGTGTAATCGACACCCTGAGGCTCCACAAGTGAGTCCTTAGCGACTTAGTCAACTAGGGCCGTCCCATTCCAGCCATGTGGTTGCAAGTATGACCCAGTTCAAAGGCTTGCAAGGTTAAGTCCTTAGAGTGACCAGGGCAAGACTACCCGAAAAACCAAATCAACACTCCCAATGCCACAACTGCCCACCTGATTACTCTTGCCACATGCCCTGGCCGAAATCGCTTATCAAACCCCAGTTGATTACCATGCACCACGTGCCATCAACATCACATGATACTTTTCCAAACAGGTTCAATATATCATTAAGTCAATATTAGCATTTGATTATCCAAAATCATGTCATGAGCACGTAGTGTGCCTAAGCAAAGATACTACAATCGGTCTAAACCCATGTTGGCAATTTAGTAATGTCCAACTAGTAAACCACAACTAGGGTGACAAAGGGTCATGGCACATACTTAAGTAATCAAGGTGTCATATAGCAAATTGGTATTTATCTAACCCCTGTGTTTAAACAAAGTATCTTTCTAATTGAACTAGCATGCAATAGTTTAAATCAAAATAGATTTCAAATAGGATCAATATGGTCAAAGCACAACTTGCCTTCAAAAGTACTTGCTCTTGGTCTTGAGTTGGATCCTGAGTCAACACTTCTCCTCGAATCCTTCCTGCACTTCAACGCTCACTCGTAGCGTGCAAATAGCAAATACACAAATGAACACTATGCAAAAGATCCCAAAACTCCAAATAAAATCCATAAACAGAGAGAACATAATTTTCTGGATTTTTAGAAACTGGAATCACAAATTTGGAGTTAAAGCATAAAAGTTATGATTATTTAAAGTTTAAATAATCAATTAAATAATTTTACAGAGAAAAACTTTAGTCCAAAATTAAATAAAATTCATATTTAGGTAGATCTCAATTTTATACAAATTTAGAAATTTGAATCGCTCAAATCGGAGTTGAAACGCAAAAGTTATAAGCGTTTGAAGTTTGAATCTAAATTTGAATCAATATTTCGAATTAATAAATCATTTTCTTTTCGGAAATTAATTATTGCGCCAAAGATGGACACGTGGCAGCCTCGATTGGCTCGCTGACGTCACCGGTCCATGGACTTGGTCCACGCTTCGCTTTGGGTCTACTGTGGACTCGGTCCACGACTCTCACGTGTCGGCCGACATGTGGGCCCTCTCGTGACGCTATCGGCGACGTCGGCGAGGCTCAGCCACCAGTCTTGCGGCAGTGGGACCCATTGTGACGTCATGGGTGACGCCGGCGCTGGCGGGTCAGCCATCGACATGCGGCCTTCGACACGCGGGCCTCAAGGCCGGGCCTACACGCTGCCGCTGCGGATCGCGCGTTGACCGCGCGGTCCATCTTCCCGACACGTGGCGCAATCTCACCGTTGGTTTGAAAATCAACGCGCGGATTAGATCCAGGGTTAACACGCTGAAAACTACTGCGTTGCTCGTGGGCGCTCGATCTAGATCGGACGGTCCAGATCTAATCATATACTCGCACTGCAACATCACGTGGCAATTGTGAACAGTAGGAACTTGATCCAACAATACAGATCTAATCTGGATTGTAAACACGTGAGCTCAACTCAACCGTCCGATCTGGATCCGACGGTCCTCCGAGCTCGCGGACGGCGATGGCTTCACTTGCCAAGCGCTAGCTTGACCGGAGACGGGACGACGACGAGCCCGGGACGGGCGTTGGGGCGGTTCGGCGAGATGAAGCCTCCCTTCGGGGCCTCGTCACGGGGACTCCTGATCTGGGCCTCCTTCTGGCGAAGACGACTGACGACGGCGCGAAACCGGCGCAAACCGCGGAGGAGGAAGAGACAACTCCGGCGAGCGATTGCGGCTCAACGGTGGCGGCTCCGGCGAGATGGCTCTGGGAACGGGTGCGCAAGGATGAGGGCAACCTCGGGAACGTCTCACGCTTTAAATAGCCTCGGCCTGTGCGTTCTAGACGGAAACCTAGTTCGCTACGGCGGCGGGCGCTGGAGTCCGCCGACCGCGAAGACGATTTAAATCGTGGCCGCCCACGTGGCGCGATCATCCGCCACGATCGCACGGGCGCTGATCGGATCCGCCCGATTACGCCGAACCGCAGACGGGCGGATCTCACCGTTGGATCTTGATCCAACGGTTGGGATTGATTAGGTTTAGGAGTGGGTCTGGCCGAGTCAACTGGCTCGGTCGGGTTCGTCGGACTCGGTTCCGACTGGTCGGATGAACGATTGACCCGAGTTGGATTTCCAGCGATTTAATATTTAAAATAATTCCCAGTAATTCATTTAATTCATTAAAAATAGCAAATGACTCAGAAAAATTCCAGAAAAATTCTGGAAAATATTTTGGATTATTTTGGACTCAAATAAAATATTTCCAACAAAAATTTATTTGCAAAATTAAATTCTTTAATTATTTCAAAATGGAATAAATTCAAATAAATTCCAAATAAATCCAAATAAATTCCAGAAAATTCCAAAAATTCACCAAAGTGCCAAATCACACATGAATTTAAGAAAAGCAAAATTTTGGGATGTTACAGTCACTAGATGACTTCTTTGCACGTTTCAATAAAATTCTTAGTAATCTTCGTGCTGTTGGAGTTAGCTTTGATGCTGCTGCTAATGCTAGACAATTGCTTGGTGCTTTAGACATGTCTATTTGGGATATGAAAGTTACATCCATTAGAGAATCTCACATGAGTACACTTACTTTAGATGTTCTTTATTCTAAGTTGAAAACTCATGAATTAGATGTTTTTGCTAGAAAGAATGATCATAAATCAATTGCTTTGACATCTCAATCTAGCATATCTCATAATAGTGCTGCTTCAAGTTTTGCTCTATCCTTCTTGTCTTCATTAACCGATGAATGATTGAGCAATTCCTAAGAAGACTTATCACTACTCTCTTCTCGCTTTAACAAAGCTTTTGCAAAATGTGAGAAAGAGAAAGAGAGGTGGTGGTGATCCTCCAAGATGCTATGAGTGTGGTGATCTCGACCATATTCGCCCAAACTGTCCTAAACTTGCGGTGTAAAACACCATGGGAGGAGAAGGACAACGATGTAAGAAAAGAGAAGAAGAAGTTCCCTTCAAACGACAGAAAAAGAAGAGCTTCATCAACCGCAAAGTGGTTCATCGAGTTCTTTCCGCTCTTGAACAAGTCAATTTGAGCGATGTGGACTCGGAGAGCAGCGAGGATGATACAACTCCAAGCAAACATGACTTGACAGGGTTGTGTCTCATGGCAAGCAGCAAGGATAGCTTCACCGAGGACGATCAAGACAAATGACTTCAATGAGGTAGATCCTTCTTATGATGAATTAGCTGTTGCTATTGCTCGTCTTGGAAAATTGCTTGACAAACGTGATAGAAAAATTAAGAAACATGATATTCTTGTGGAGTCATTGAATGCTGAAATTGCTAGACTTAAAACCTTGATTCCTCGATGATGATGCTTGCAAATCATGTGACTTAATTTACAATGAGCTTACTTTGCTTAGGAAAGAACATGTTACCTTGTTAGAGCAAATCAATGCTGAAAATGAGAAAATGAGAAACTTGTTAAACATGCTAGTTGTTCTACCATTGATTTGCATGATACAACTCCATGTTCTAAATGCTCCATACTAGAATTGAAGTTGCATGATGCAAATGCTAGGGTTTCTCAAATGATGTAAGATTTTCTTACACATGAGGTTCTTTCATGCTCAACTTGTCGCAAGCAAAAGGAAAAGTGGATGTTCCTGCAATAATTGTTTAATTCTTGCTAATAAAGTTGATTACTTGCAAAACTCTTTGGAACGATTCACTAATGGCAAGAAAAAGTTGAACATGATTTTGGATCAATCTAAGGTTAGCTCAAACAAGAAAGGTTTAGGTTTTGATCTTCATGCTTCATATGAAACTAAACCTCGCTCTGTTGTTTATGCTCCTTGCAATGACAAACTTGAGATTTCAAATGAGCCTATGAAAATTGTCTTCAAATCTGCTGGCCTTTTATCTTCTACTATGATGAATGCAAATGTTGCTTCTACTTCCAAAGCTAAACATAATGTTAAGTACACTTGCACTCATTGTGGTAGAGATGGACATTTAGTAGACTTTGTATACCTCAGAGTTACGCCTCTCAGGGGAGTTAAGAGGTTCCATGCCAAAGGGAAACTTGCACCCCGTTATGTTGGACCATTTAAGATTTTGAGCCGCAGAGGCGAAGTTGCTTACCAGCTGGAGTTGCCACAAAGTAGCAGGAGTACACGACGTATTCCATGTGTCCCTAGCTTAAAGAAGTGTCTCCGAGTTCCTGAGGAATGCAGACTGCTAGAATCAATTGAGTTGCAAGAGGATTTGACTTATAAGGAGTATCCTGTGAGGATTCTGGACACAATGGATCGAGAAACTAGAAACAAGTCAACCCGTTTCTGTAGAGTTCAGTGGAGCAACCATGAAGAAAGTGAAGCGAATTCGGAGCGAGAAGAGGATTTGAAGAAAGAATTTCCAAACCTATTCCTTTAGTAAGCCCTGAATCTCGGGGACGAGATTCTATTAAGGGGGGGAGGTTTGTAACACCCCAAAATTTTGCTTTTCTTAAATTCATGTGTGATTTGGCACTTTGGTGAATTTTTGGAATTTTCTGGAATTTATTTGGATTTATTTGGAATTTATTTGAATTTATTCCATTTTGAAATAATTAAAGAATTTAATTTTGCAAATAAATTTTTGTTGGAAATATTTTATTTGAGTCCAAAATGATCCAAAGTATTTTCCAGAATTTTTCTGGAATTTTTCTGAGTCATTTGCTATTTTTAATGAATTAAATGAATTACTGGGAATTATTTTAATTATTAAATCGCTGGAAAATCAAACTCGGGTCAAGTATCGTTTTCATCCGATCGAGCCCGAGTCGACTCGAAGTTCGAGTCCGACCCGACCCGGCCGCGTCAGCCGCTCGACCGAAGCTCGTCAGACGCCGAGCCGTTGGATCGAGATCCAACGGCCAAGCGCCATCGTTCCCGATCCGACCCGGTGACGGATCGCTCGCCGTGGGCCGCCGTGTGCGTTAGGGTTTCGTGGCGCTATGCCGCGACGCCGAGGCACTATTTAAAGCCCCAAGGCCGCCGCTGAAGCTCTGCATCAGGCGCGACCTTTTCCCTCAAGTTTGAGCCCTAGCCGCCGCTCTAGCCGCAAAGCTCGCCAGAGTTGCCTCTCTCTTCCACCGTTCCTCTGACGATTCCGCCGCCGGGCAAGCCGCTTTCGCCGCAACCAAGACCGGATCCGAACCCGGCTGCCAGGCGCACTGTTGAGTGCACTCACTTGGCCGAGACGCCCGAGGCGCCTACCGCCGTGGTCGTCATCCTCGCAGTGAGCCTGCCGCGGCCATCGCCGCCCCGAAGCTCGGTGAACCGCCGATCCAAATCGGACGGTTGAGGTGAGCCCACGTTCTATCCCAACCCTAAGATCCCAGATTAGATCGGGACCGCTGGATCAAGATCCAACGGCCCATAATCGCCACGCTGCTTGTAACGTGGGTAACGTTACGTTAGGTTAATTTCAACCGCTGGATCAAGATCCAGCGGCTCAGATCCGCCGCGTTAATCCAACACGTGAAACCGAGACCCAATCCATACCGCCGGATTTTAAATCGACGGCCGTGATTGGCGCCACGCGTCGGGAAGCTAGACCGCCGCGGCGCCAACGCCAGAGACGCCGACACGGCGGGCCCGCGTCGGCCGGGACAGCGAAACCGCACCATGACGCTATCGCCGACGCCACGGTGGGGCCCGCTTGTCGCCACTGTCCCGTGTCAGGCCGACGCCAATGACGTCATCTCAGAGGCCCACATGTCGGCCGATCGTGAGCCGTGGACCGAGTCCACCGTGGACCCGAGCCAAGCGTGGACCGAGTCCATGGACCGGCCGACGTCCAGCCAGCCAATCAGAGGTCGACACGTGTCCATGCCGACGCAATAATTAATTTCCAAAAAGAAAATGATTTATAAATTCGAAATATTGATTCAAATTTAGATTCAAACTTCAAACGCTTATAACTTTTGGCGCTTCAACTCCGATTTGAGTGATTCAAATTTCTAAATTTGTATAAAATTGAGATCTACCTAAATATGAATTTTATTTAATTTTGGACTAAAGTTTTTCTCTGCAAAATTATTTAATTGATTATTTAAACTTTAAATAATCATAACTTTATGCTTTAACTCCAAATTTGATTTATTCCAGTTTCTAAAAATCCAGAAAATTATGTTCTCTCTGTTTATGGATTTTATTTGGAGTTTTGGGATGTTTTTGCCTAGTGTTTATTTGTGTATTTGCTATTTGCACGCTTTTACGAGTAGACGTTGAAGTCTTAGGAGGGATTCAAGGAGAAGTGTTGACTCAGATCCAACTCAAGACCAAGAGCAAGTGCTTTTGAAGGCAAGTTGTGCTTTGATCATGTTGATCCTATTTCGAATCTATTTTGATTTAAACTATTGCATGCTAGTTCAATTAGAAAGATACTTTGTTTAAACCTGGGGGTTAGATAAACACCAATTTGCTATATGACACCTTGATTATCTAGGTATGTGCCATGACCCTTTGTCACCCTAGTTGTGGTTTACTAGTTGGACATTATTAAATTGCCAACATGGGTTTAGATCGTTGTAGTATGCTGCTTAGACCTGCTGCGAGCTCATGACATGATTTTGGACAATCAAATGCTAATATGGACTTAATGATATATTGAACCCGTTTTGGAAAAGTATCATGTGATGTTGATGGCACGTGGTGCATGGTAATCAACCGGGTTTGATAAACACTTTCGGCCGGCATGTGGCAAGAGTAATCAGGTGGGCCGCTTGTGGCATTGGGAGTGATGATTTGGTTTTTCTGTAGTCTTGCCTGGTCACTCTAAGGACTTAACCTTGCAAGCCTTTGAACTGGGTCATACTTGCAACCACATGGCTGGAATGGGACGGCCCTAGTTGACTAAGTCGCTAAGGACTCACTTGTGGAGCCTCAGGGTGTCGATTACACCGTTTGTGTGATTGTACTGGGAGCGTATCGTGGCTGTGGCCAGTACCCATCTAACGGTGTGTTGGTCCCATACTTCGCCTTGGCTAAGGGAAGGGATGGTGTAGAGCACGTCACTGAGAGGACCACTGTGTTGTTTGAGGCTTCCAAAAGGCTTTGTTACTGAACTCGCCTTTGTGGTGTTTGACTCAGATCTTGTGGGTAAAGTGCATAACCTCTGCAGAGTGTAGAATCTATTTGAATAGCCGAGTCCACTTGATCGACAATGCTCTGGAATTACAATCAAGGGTTAGACTTTCAAAATAACTTGGATTTGAAAAGTTGGGTTGGTTTAATAATGAAGATGATGGAAATGTGGTTTAGGATGGGGAAAATGTTTATTAAATTTCCTGAAAAGTTATTTATGCTTTACTTATTCTCTTGCTTTGAATCTACTTTTATTACTGTCAAAAGTCATGCATCGCAAATATACCCTGAGCTATTCCTTTGTACCAAGCCATGCATATAGTATATTAGCTTGCATTCTGGTGCATGACTTGTCGAGTACCAAGTACTCACCCTTGCCTCAACACAATACCAGCTTGAAGAGGAGACTACGCCGATTTTAAGAGGAGTTCCAAGAGGACCCGTCTACTTAGGGGATGCGAGCCCTGGGTTACTGTGGTATCTTGGATGGCGCCACTAAGTTTATTTGATTTTCCGCTTTGTTATTTCTCTTTTAATAAGTTTCGCTTGCAAGGCATATATTTGTAACTTGACCATAAGGTCAAGTAACCGATTGGTTATTTAAATAAAGTACTTTGATAATATCGATTGGTATGATTGTGATATTTACTGATGTTAAGACTGTGTGCACTAGCGCGTTCCTGGACTAGTGCTGAATACACAGAGGGTCCGGATTTGCAAATTCGGGGTCCCGACACAGGTCTTTGTAGACTTCGTCGCCGAGTGGACTGAGGCGCAAGTCCCCGCGGTGGTCGAGGACCCAGAGTACTGGACGATGTACTTCGATGGATCCTACACCAAGAACAGAGCCGGCGCGGGGGTCGTTATCATCTCCCCGCTCGGCAACAAGCTCCAGTACGCCATCCGTCTGCTCTTCGACGCCACCAACAATGTCGTCGAGTACGAAGCCCTCGTCAACGGCCTTCGGATCACTGCCGACCTGGGCGCACGTCGGCTCTATGTTCACGGTGACTCTAAGTTGGTCGTCGACCAAGTGATGAAAGCCACCGAGCCCCGTGACGCTCGGATGGCCGCTGTGAAATCATGTGCTGAAAAATTGGCTTTGAACTGAAAAATTAACTTAGAATTGGTTTTGCAAAATGTGCTTGTGCATGTGTTTGACAATTTGACAAGAAACAGTAAGTTTCGTTTTTACGCGCGGGACCAAGTTCTTAAAAGACAGTAAGTTTTACATGTACGCCAGACCAAATTTTTTGGTCCGTCGTGAATGGCTTTTTGCTCGATTAGGGTTTGTGCAAATTTGGACTTTGAATTTTGATTTGTTTTTGAGATTATGAAATTTGTGAGAATTTCATGATGCTTGAAGTGGACTTTATGCAATGCTCATGTGAGTAGTTGCATGGATTGACATTGAGTCAAGTCGTGGACTTGTGCTCGGAATTGTTTTGTGGTTTGTTCATGTGCAGGTATTGTTCGAAGACGAACGTGGTCGATGACGGGACCAGAACTAGGTTCATGGAGGAGCTGAGGTTCGGGACTAGGTTCAGGGAGGAACTGAGGTCTTGGTGGTCAAGGATGTCATGCGGGACGTTCGGGCTAAGAGAATGGTGCACATGAAGAATGGTTAGTCACGTGAAAATGGCAGGAGGTCATTCGCGTGCAAAGTGTTAGTCACGTGAGTATGGCAGGTGGCCATACGCGTGCAAAGTGTTAGTCACGTGAGTATGGTAGGGTTGCCATACGCGTGCAAGAGTTGTACTCGGCCAGGTTGGGCCAAGTAGAGTTGTGTTGGATATAGATTCCTTCTAGGGAATAGGAATTGTATTCAGAACTCCTTGTGGGTTGGTCCTTTAAATAGGAGGGGTTGTCTCCTGTTGAAGGGCATCAATCGAATTGAGGAGAGCCAAAGCATAGAGCCTTGTGCTCAAAGTTTAGGGTTTGTACTCTCTTGATGAGAGTACTTTAGACAAAAGAAATAAAGATCAATTCTTCTAGTTCCTTGTGTGCTACAATATTCTCTTTTGGTTCTTGTTTGCATACTTGTTCTAGTTCTAGATTGGTTTTTGTTCTTTGAATTTCATCTTGATTTGATCCATCAAAAACCTCTCTAGGGTATCGATCTAGTGTTCCTCAAAGTCTTGTTGATAAATCTTTTGTTATTCTTGATCAATCTACAAGTTTCGATTAGATTGATTTTCGTCAAGTTCTGGAACAGCAAGCTTACGGCTTATAACTTTTGATCTGTAAGTCCGATCGAGCTGATTCTTTTTGGGTTCGTTTCGTACTGGAGTCTTGTTTCTTGTGTCCAAATTTTAGATCGATCCAACGGTTGGATCTCCAGGAATTCGCGTTTTATCAAGCCTCATCAACTGCTTTTGTCGAAAACGAGGCAATTATTTGGTTCTGTTTTGGGGTGAACTTTTAATAGATCAAGAATTTGGTTTTAGCTTCCGCACAATCATTCACCCCCCTCTGATTGCTATATTCGTATACTTCGATCCTACAAGTGGTATCAGAGCAAGGTTTTTCTAATCTACCTTAATCAGGTGATTAGATCAATGGATCGTTATTCGACAAAACCTTGTGTGTTCGATGGTGTTGATTTTCAGTTTTGGAAGGCCAAGATGGAGGCGTTCATCCAAGCACAAGGCTTCACAATTTGGGAGAAGGTCTACAAGCCATATGAAGTCCCTGCAAACGACAACGTCAACGACACCAATCGCACACATGTTGAAGCAAACAAAGAAGGCGCGCAACTTGATCATCCAAGGTTTGGGACGCAATGACTTCGACCGTGTGATCCATCTCAAATCCACATATGAGGTATGGAAATCTCATTGTGATTACCATGAGGGTTCTAACACTATTAAAGAGGTTCGTCAAGATCTTTACAAAAGGAATACATGCGATTTGAGATGAAGCCTGGTGAGTCACTAGATGACTTCTTTGCACGCTTCAATAAAATTCTTAGTAATCTTCGTGGTCGTTGGAGTTAGCTTTGATGTCGCTGCTAATGCTAGACAATTGCTTGGTGCTTTAGACATGTCTATTTGGGAGATGAAAGTTACATCCATTAGAGAATCTACTTGTCATGAGTACACTTACTTTAGATGTTCTTTATTCTAAGTTGAAAACTCATGAATTAGATGTTTTTGCTAGAAAGAATGATCATAAATCAATTGCTTTGACATCTCAATCTAGCATATCTCATAATAGTGCTGCTTCAAGTTTTGCTCTATCCTTCTTGTCTTCATTAACCGATGAACAGATTGAGCAATTCCTTAAGAAGACTTATCACTACTCTCTTCTCGCTTTAACAAAGCTTTGCAAAATGTGAGAAAGAGAAAGAGAGGTGGTGGTGATCCTCCAAGATGCTATGAGTGTGGTGATCTCGACCATATTCGTCCAAACTGTCCTAAACTTGCAGGTAAAACACCATGGGAGGAGAAGGACAACGACAGAAGAAAAGAGAAGAAGAAGTTCCCTTCAAACGACAGGAAAAAGAAGAGCTTCATCAACCGCAAAGTGGTTCATCGAGTTCTTTCCGCTCTTGAATAAGTCAATTTGAGCGATGTGGACTCGGAGAGCAGCGAGGATGATACAACTCCAAGCAAACATGACTTGACAGGGTTGTGTCTCATGGCAAGCAGCAAGGATAGCTTCACCGAGGACGATCAAGACAGCGACTTCAATGAGGTAGATCCTTCTTATGATGAATTAGCTGTTGCTATTGCTCGTCTTGGAAAATTGCTTGACAAACGTGATAGAAAAATTAAGAAACATGATATTCTTGTGGAGTCATTGAATGCTGAAATTGCTAGACTTAAAACCTTGATTCCTCGATGATGATGCTTGCAAATCATGTGACTTAATTTACAATGAGCTTACTTTGCTTAGGAAAGAACATGTTACCTTGTTAGAGCAAATCAATGCTGAAAATGAGAAAAATGAGAAACTTGTTAAACATGCTAGTTGTTCTACCATTGATTTGCATGATACAACTCCATGTTCTAAATGCTCCATACTAGAATTGAAGTTGCATGATGCAAATGCTAGGGTTTCTCAAATGACAGAAGATTTTCTTACACATGAGGTTCTTTCATGCTCAACTTGTCGCAAGCAAAAAGGAAAAGTGGATGTTCCCTGCAATAATTGTTTAATTCTTGCTAATAAAGTTGATTACTTGCAAAACTCTTTGGAACGATTCACTAATGGCAAGAAAAAGTTGAACATGATTTTGGATCAATCTAAGGTTAGCTCAAACAAGAAAGGTTTAGGTTTTGATCTTCATGCTTCATATGAAACTAAACCTCGCTCGTTGTTTATGCTCCTTGCAATGACAAACTTGAGATTTCAAATGAGCCTATGAAAATTGTCTTCAAATCTGCTGGCCTTTTATCTTCTACTATGATGAATGCAAATGTTGCTTCTACTTCCAAAGCTAAACATAATGTTAAGTACACTTGCACTCATTGTGGTAGAGATGGACATTTAGTAGACTTTTGCTTTAGACTAGCTAAACAACAAAAGAGAGAAAGGTTTAATGCTAGGTCTAATTTCAGAAAGGCACACTCTACTTCTCATTATGTGCCTAGGGTGAAACAAACACCTTTTGATGCTAAAAACACTGAAAAGGCAAATCTGATTTTGTGCATAAGAATACTGCGTGTTGTGCCTACTATTGTGCGTCGTGTGTCTCAAGATCGATTCCTAAACATCTTATTTCTAACCCCAGCATCGAGACCTCGACACTTTCTCGCTTCTATGTAGGCTTCTCACGAGGAGGGAGAACATGTGGCTAGTGAATTTCGGATGCTCACTTTATATGTTCAGTGATAAGATTTGGTTCTCCTTCACTCGTGCATCTCATGCTGAAAGTGTTGCCTTTGGAGATACTTCTTCCACTTCTGTTGTCGGAAAAGGCACTAGTTCAAATGATGCAGGTACAGGTGCATATGTTCAGGGGGAGAGTGTCTTTGTTCATAAAGATGATGATGATGCTGTTGAGGATGAGATAATTGGAAGTTTACATGAGAGACTCTTCCCACGTGCTTGTGTGCTTGTTTTCAAGCTTCCCACGTGCTTCACGTCGACAAGTCACAAAAGGATTTTCGTGTATCTTCATGGAACTCAAGATTTTGGCATTTGGTTTTCTGCTTCCTCATGCATTAGTTTGAGATTTTTTTCTAATGCTGATTTTGGAGGATGTAGAATTGATAGGAAAAGCACTTCTGGTTCATGTCACTTCTTGGGAAATTCTCTCATTGCATGGTCATCTAGAAAGCAATCTTCTATTGCACAATCAACTGCTGAATCTGAATATGTGGCTGCTGCTAGTTGTTGTTCTCAAATTCTTTGGATAGTAGCTACACTTAAAGATTATGGGGTTAATGTGGATAGTGTTCCTCTTTTGTGTGATAACACTAGTGCAATTTGCATTGCTAAGAACCCCGTGCAACACTCTAGAACAAAACTCATTGACATCAGATTTCACTTTCTTAGAGATCATGTTGAAAAAGGCAACATTGTGCTTCATCATGTGGATACTGAACATCAATTGGCATACATTTTCACAAAACCTTTGTCTTCTTCTCGTTTTGGTTTTATTCGGGGAGAACTTGGGATTGTTCATCCAATGGGTTTGTTTTGAGGGGGAGTTTCTTTGCCAAGTTCTTTCACTTAATGAGCTCACTTTATCATATTTCTTTATATATTATGTAATTGTGCTAATATATGATAATCTAAATTGTTCCACTTGAACTAAAAATGATATTGCGGAATTCCTTGGTTTGATTGCCTATAGCTAAATACTCTGTGATATCTTACTCTTCTAGGCTTGATATTGAATCTTCTTGACAAATTTGGGCTATGAAGCAAGTGTGTTTTAGCTTTACTCTTTCATAAGACCTTTTAATCACTTTTGCATGTTTATAATCAAAGAAAAATGAAAAGAAAAGGGAATCAATAAAAAAGGGTTGTTAAAAGCAAAAGCCTCAAGTTATGAGCTTCAGGATGCTTTCCCTAAAAGATAAGATGTATGCTTCAAGCATGCCATTCCCTCAAAAGACAAGATGTATGTTTCAAGCATGCCACTCCAAGGAAATAAAAGAAGTATGCTTCAAGCATGCCACATGCAATTCTTGCTTAAAGATTAAATTGGTCCACTAGATTGGAGTTGAAACTACTTGCTCGCCCTGATTTGTTATTTGCTTCAACTTTGAGCCTTTGTTTTTCTAGTAAAGGTTTTGCTTAGTACTTGGCTATAGTTGACTGAATTGAGGTTGAGATGCATGTCATTCCCTAACTTGTTAAAATTACATCAAGATCATGTCTTTTGCATATTATGTGATATATAAGGTTATATGATCGAATGAGCTCATCTTTTCCTATCTTGGCACTCCCTTGTTTCTCCTTGTGAAATCTTTGCTACAGGAAAAATTTTGAACCTCTTCTCTCTTTTGTACTCTTGATGAATCCATTGTCAAAGGGGGAGAAATTTGGGAATCGTCAAAAAGTTTAAGGAAAAAGGGGGGGAGAAGAAAAAGGGGGAGTTGTTTGAGAATTTTGGGAGAAGTTTGGAGAATTTTGAAATTCTTGGGCACATTGCACATTCACACACATTTTCCTTCTCAGGGGGAGATTTTGTTTTGCATTTTGGTCAAAGGGGGAATTCTGTGTTTTCTCTTTTTGGTCCTTGATCCTTTGGATTTCAAAATCTTTTGTAAAGTGAATGCCAAATGTTCATTTCTTAGTGGTGTTGCCAATGTTTTCATCAAGGGGGAGATTGTGAAATCATGTGCTGAAAAATTGGCTTTGAACTGAAAAATTAACTTAGAATTGGTTTTGCAAAATGTGCTTGTGCATGTGTTTGACAATTTGACAAGAAACAATAAGTTTCGCTTTTACGCTATGGACCAAGTTCTTAAAAGACAGTAAGTTTTACATGTACGCCAGACCAAATTTTTTGGTCCGTCGTGAATGGCTTTTTGCTCGATTAGGGTTTGTGCAAATTTGGACTTTGAATTTTGATTTGTTTTTGAGATTATGAAATTTGTGAGAATTTCATGATGCTTGAAGTGGACTTTATGCAATGCTCATGTGAGTAGTTGCATGGATTGACATTGAGTCAAGTCGTGGACTTGTGCTCGGAATTGTTTTGTGGTTTGTTCATGTGCAGGTATTGTTCGAAGACGAACGTGGTCGATGACGGGACCGGAACTAGGTTCATGGAGGAGCTGAGGTTCGGGACTAGGTTCAGGGAGGAACTGAGGTCTTGGTGGTCAAGGATGTCATGCGGGACGTTCGGGCTAAGAGAATGGTGCACATGAAGAATGGTTAGTCACGTGAGAATGGCAGGAGGTCATTCAAGTGCAAAGTGTTAGTCACGTGAGTATGGCAGGTGGCCATACGCATGCAAAGTGTTAGTCACGTGAGTATGGTAGGGTTGCCATACGCTGCAGTAAGAGTTGTACTCGGCCAGGTTGGGCCAAGTAGAGTTGTGTTGAATCTGATTCCTTCTAGGAATAGGAATTGTATTCAGAACTCCTTGTGGGTTGGTCCTTTAAATAGGAGGGGTTGTCTCCTGTTGAAGGGCATCAATCGAATTGAGGAGAGCCAGGCGCATAGAGCCTTGTGCTCAAAGTTTAGGGTTTGTACCCTCTTGATGAGAGTACTTTAGACAAAAGAAATAAAGATCAATTCTTCTAGTTCCTTGTGTGCTACAATATTCTCTTTTGGTTCTTGTTTGCATACTTGTTCTAGTTCTAGATTGGTTTTTGTTCTTTGAATTTCATCTTGATTTGATCCATCAAAAACCTCTCTAGGGTATCGATCTAGTGTTCCTCAAAGTCTTGTTGATAAATCTTTTGTTATTCTTGATCAATCTACAAGTTTCGATTAAATTGATTTTCGTCAAGTTCTGGAACAGCAAGCTTATGAAGCTTATAACTTTTGATCTGCAAGTCCGATCGAGCTGATTCTTTTTGGGTTCGTTTCGTACTGGAGTCTAGTTTCTTGTGTCCAAATTTTAGATCGATCCAACGGTTGGATCTCCAGGAATTCGCGTTTATCAAGCCTTTGTCAATCTCTTTTTGTCGAAAACGAGGCAATTATTTGGTTCTGTTTTGGGGTGAACTTTTAATAGATCAAGAATTTGGTTTTAGCTTCCGCACAATCATTCACCCCCCTCTGATTGCTATATTCGTATACTTCGATCCTACAGCCGCCTACTGCCTGGAGGTCCGCAAGCTCGAGGAAAAGTTTAAGGGTTTCGAGCTCCATCACAGTTACCGGCGCTATAACAGCGAAGCCGACTCCCTCGCCAACGTCTCCTCCGGAAAAGGGCCGGTGCCCCCCGGAATCTTCGTCTCCGACCTCAGTAGACCATCAATCCGGTTGGACCCGAGTACCGAGGGCACCACCGACCCCCAGAAGGCGGATGCTCCGACAGATTTTCGGTCAGACGCTCACCCGCCCGGGTCGGATTCGAGCATCCTGAACATCGAGACTGACTAGAGACAGCCCTTCGTCGATCGGTTGACAGACGGGTCGCTCCCCGCCGATACCACCGAGGCTCAGCGCCTCGCCCGGCGGGCCAAATCTTTTGTCCTGGTCGACGACACCCTCTACAAAAGGAGCCTGTCCGGGATCCTTCGTGGCGCATCCCGCCACCAAGGGAAGCACCTTCTGCTCGACATCCACCACGGGGTCTGTGGGCACCATGCCGCGCCGCGATCCCTGGTGGGGAAGGCCTTCCGATAAGGTTTCTACTGGCCGACCGCCGTAGCGGACGTGACGCAAATCGTCCGCACCTGCGAAGGATGCCAATTCTTCGCCAGGCAGACACACCTACCCGCGTAAGCCCTGCAAACAATCCCCATCACGTGGCCCTTCGCGGTTTGGGGGCTCGATCTGGTCGGGCCCTTCAGGAAGGCGCCCGGGGGCTTCACTCACTTACTCGTCGCCGTAGACAAATTCACCAAGTGGATAGAAGCCAAGCCGTTGGCGACGATCACATCGGTGCAGGAAGCAAGCTTCTTCCGCGACATTGTCTACCGCTTCGGGGTGCCCAACTCCATCATCACCGACAATGGGATGCAGTTCACGGGGAAGGAGTTCCTCGAGTTCTGTGACGACTTCAATATCCGAGTCGACTGGGCGGCAGTGGCGCACCCTCGCGCCAACGGCCAGGCCGAGCGGGCCAACGGCATGATCCTCCAAGGACTCAAGCCGCGAATCTTCAGTCGACTGAAGAAATCCGCGGGGCGATGGGCCGCCGAGCTGCCTCCCGTTCTTTGGAGCCTACGAACCACGCCGACCCGGTCGACCGGGTTCACGCCTTTTTTCTTGGTATTCGGAGTGGAGGCCGTCCTCCCGACCGACCTCGAGTACAGCGCGCCAAGAGTGCAGAACTACAACGGCGCACGGGGGCTAGAGGCACAGCAAGACGACTTCGACCAACTCGACGAGGCGCGAGACGTCGCAGTCTTACGGTCGGCCAAGTATCAGCAGGCGCTGCGCCGCTACCACGACCGACGGGTTCGCGGCCGGTCGTTCGAAGTCGGCGACTTAGTACTACGCCAAGTCCAGTCCGCGAAAGACAAGCACAAGCTCTCTCCGCCCTGGGAGGGCCCTTTCGCCATCGCAGAAATCCTTCGACCCAGCACCTTTCGTCTCAAAGACGCTGAAGGAAATCTCCTTGCAAACGCTTGGAACATAGAGAAGCTGAGAAGGTTCTATTCGTAGTCGGCCTCTCTCCTCTTTTGTACCATGCGAAAAACGCTTGAGCAAAGAAAGCTGCAGCAGTCGGACGACCGACCAAGTGGTTTTTCTCTCTCTCGAACCTCTCTCGTTTTGTTGATCCGGAGCACTACGACCTCCGCCCCGAAAGCAGAGGTCCCGAAGCTGTCCTCTTTTGATCACATGCGAAAGAACGAGGGCCAGATCTCAAAAAAAAAAACAAGGAGCGAAAAGAGATGAAAAGAGAAACACGGTCACTTTATTCATTTACAGGAGGAACATCGGCCCAACCCAAAAAGGAACCACTCGCCAAGGTCCCTTTACTCGGCAAAGGCGCGATACTCCTCCTGGTGTGCGCCCAGCCAGCCGAACGACGTGTGACGTCGCTCAGTCACCACCCGGATCAGCGGCGCCCTCACCTCCCACAGCCGGGGAATGCCTGCAATGAGGATGCCGACTCGCCACAAGATCCTCACAAGACGACTTCGGCCTCGACCTCCGCCACCACCCGCAGCTAGGCTTGCTCGTCGCCCACCTCCTCTCGAAGTTGTGTGTAGCGGTCCGCCATAGCAAACGAAGAAGGTTTGTTCGGTAACAGCCTTGACGAAGTAACAAGCGCGCCAGCGCCTCTCCTTTTATGGCCCATCGCGCAGGAGACGAAGCACCCCAAGTCGCTAGGGAGCGGAAGCCGAAGCGTCCAACACCAGTTCCGAAGTCGGCACGGTCCTCCAGGCGAGTTAATCCACCCTTATCCCCAAAACAAAAATCCCTTTCAAATTTATCGCGCGCTCGCCGCAGGCTCAAGCGGTGCGTGGCGACTGCACCCTCAGTCCCCACGCACCACTCGGGGGCTGCCTTACAACCTCAGGGGTCAGTGACCTAGATCGGTGACCCATAACCCGACCGACTGGGCTATCTTCCTCATAGTAGCCTCTTCAAACCCAAAATGCTACAGCCCACGCCCCCGCGGTTACGGCTTCGAGGTAGCACTTTGCGGAAAAGGGAGGCTACTCGAGCAAGAGGCCAAGGCCGGCCGGGACCTTTCGATTTGGGTCAGCAGGCCAACCGAGCGAACGATCTACCTTAGTCCAGGTCAACCCCCGACCGACCAAGCAGTCTTCCTAGTGGTAATTTCCTCAAACCGAATGCTGCAGCCTACGCCTCCGCGACTACGGCTCTCAAGTAGCATCTCGCAAAAAAAGGGGGGAATTGCCCGAGCAGAAGATAGCTTGATCGGTCAGGGTAGTCCGACTTAGGACATCGCTAAAGGGCACACGAAATCGCTGGCCTAAGCCGTATCTCGACCAACCGAGCCGTCTTTCTCGGAGCGATTTCCACAACCCAAGTGCTGTGGCCTACGCCTCCGTGGCCACGGCCCCAAAAGCGGCACTTGGGGGCAATAGGAAGTCCTCTGAACAAGAACCGGTGCCGATCGAAATACCCCGACTTAGGCCAGCGTCCCGACCGGCCAAGTGGGAACTTCACAGAGACGATCTGAGCAAGGCGATCCGGCGCCTCTCACACCTCTTCTCCATGAAGCAAGCGCTCTAGGTCGCTTGTCTTATCCCGCGATTTCTTCAGATGTAGTTGGCGCAACACCTACGCTCTCAGGGCACCCCCGCGGGCCCTGTTGCTACGGTCGTAAGATTGTCCAAAACACAGAGGAAGCGCGAGGTAGACAGGCAAAAGAACTTAAAGCGACCCGACAGGCCGGGCTCGTTTGAAGCAATTATGTTCATTACATATAACTGCAAAACAAAAAAAACGAAGAAAACTAATCATCTCCCTCCCCCCGGTGGAGGATATCCCGCGGTGAAATTCGGCAGGCAATTTCTTGGGCGCACGGGTCAACTCGGGCCATGAATGCCTCGACTTCCTCGTCGCTCCGATCAGCAGCAACGCCGCTCCCGACCGCCTCAAGATCGACACCGTCGTAGTAAGAAACGGTGTTAACCAGGGCCAACGAAGCACCAAGCACCGTCGCTTCCCGAACCGACGCCTCGACATGCCCCGGAACCATCCCCAGCAGGACGGCGATGGAACTTGGGCCCGGAGTAAGCCCGAGCAGCCGGTCGCAGACGGTTTGGCTGGCCGCCTGGAGGGCCGTCAGCTCGACCGTCGTATCGGCCGCACCCTTCTCCGCCATCAGTTTGTCCACAAGGGCCGAGTCACGTGACTCGACCGCCGCATCCCGCTGCTCCACCATGTCGCTAAGGTCCTTTCGCAGCTCTACAAAAGACAAAAACAACATCACAAGATGCCCGCTACGACAACGACCAAGAGGTAGGACTACTCACCGGCCACGGAGGCCTCCTTGGCGCGAAGCTCCTCCACGACCTTGGCACGCGCCTCTCGGTCGGATGCAAGCTCCCCCCGAGTGAGGTCTCGCTCGCCGCGCAGACGGTCGGCTTCTCTTCGGGCCGACTCAAGTTCTTCCCGAAACAGGGCGGCCTCCGCCCAAGCGGACTCCTCGGCACGAACCGCGGAGGTCTTGGCCCTTTCGGCCTCCGTCAGGGCCGACCTAGCCCTCTCTGCCTCGTCGGTCAACGACTCCGTGAGCCGCTGAGCCTCCCGTAAGGCCTCGGCAACTTCCCCCAGCTGCTGACCGGCCGCGGCGGCCTTCTCCTGCTCAGCGGCAAGCGCATTCCGGGCGTCGCGAAGTTCTCCCTCCACGATGCACCGCTGGCTGTGCAGATGCCGGAGGAAGCTTGACTTGTCCACCGCCCGGGATACCAAACGCTGCAAATAAGGTACCTGCCGGCCGATCTCCGTTCTCGGTCGGAAAATCCAAGAAAGACAAATCCTCGCCTGGGCCTTACCGATCCGGCCGGCGGGACTCTGAAAGTGATGGACTTCATCGCCCTGGAGGAAGCATCAACGGCATGGATGAGGTCGACACGGATCTTCCCCATCTCCGCCTCCACCTCCTTCTGGTACCGCTCCAGGATGTTCCAATCCGCGCATTCCGCCTCGTCGTCCAAGACGAACGTAGGCCCTCCGGACGGGTCGCGGCCGGGCCAGGTAAGCACGGCGGTCGGCGACCGCCCTGTCCTGATTTCCCGCCCTGCCGGAGCATCTGCGGCAGCTGGTTGCGCGCCCTCCTGCGGCACTCGGACTGCTGAAGCAGGCGGTCGCCCCGGCGGCGGGGGCGGAAGAACTCCTCCCGCCGATGTCGCGAACGCCGCGAATCCTAGCGGTCCCCCCGGTGGCAGGACCACGCTGACTCCCCCGGTCGACAACGCGGGAGAAGGCAGGGGCGGCACGACTTCTCCCGCCAATGTTACGGACGGCAGCGGTCCCACCGCCCCCTCCGGTGGCGACGGGATCTCACCGACCTCCCCGGACGACGGCGCGGGCGGGAGCACGCCCGGCAGGACTTCTTCTGCATCGCCGCCATCGCCGCGGCCAGCAATGGCCCCGGTGCTCCCCCCTTCGGCGGCGGCACTTCGCCAACAGACCCGGCCGCAGGGGACGCACCCGCTGACCCCGCTTCCGGCGATCACCGCCACGGACTACCGGGCAGGGCGGAAGTGTGCGGTCCCTCACCCCCGAGGTGGGGCCCAACGCCCTTCCAACACTGGTGTGCCCCCTGCGTACAACGGTCGGTCAGGGATCGCGTGAAAGAAACACCGAAAAAAGCCGGACAGGGGACGCGCAGGGCACTTACCGGTAGGAGCGAACGACCAGCGCTTGTCGCACCCTCTTCGCCGGGCCCCTGCAAGGGGGCGTGAGAGATCTCCGCCTCCTCACGACGTACCCTGCGCCCGCGGCTTCATCCCCGGAATCACGGTCAACGATTCCGCGGTCGGAACCCGCGACGGAGCCGCCCGAGTCGCCCCCCGCACTCGGGCCCCCCTCACTCGACGACGAATCTTCGTCATCATCACTCGGAGTCTCGTTGGAGACCTCCTCACCACGAGCGGCCCGGTCCGTGCGCTCCTTCCTCTTCCGCATCCTCGCGGCTGCCTTGTCCGCCCTCTGTGCCCGGAGGACGGCGTCGCGCTGGTCCGCGACGAGGCGTGCCGCCGCTCTCGCCTCCTTTTCACCTGGGAGCAAGGCCCGGGAGATCATGCCGCCAAGCCCCTGCGAAAACGCACTCGGGTAAGGGGGCGGGGGAGCGAGAGAAGAAAAAAAACCAGAAACCACCCAACATACCAAATTCTGCGGATTCTGCGCCGAGAACGGGGCGGGCGCCTCGCCCACCGGCTCGGTATCGCCCACAAGGGAGACCGCAGTCACGCGTGCAAGGACCTCCGACGCAGGAAGCTTCCGCTCCGACGACCTCGCGGGGTCGGACAGCCCGGTATACTCAAACATGGGACGCAACCGGGCCCTAAGGGGTTGGATGCGCCTCTCCATGAGCGTACTGATGACCACCTTGCCAGTTAGGCCCCATCGCTTCAGGTCCTCGAGCTTTTCGAGGACTACCTCCACCTTCCTCTTGTCCCTCGAATCGGGACCCCAGTGCAATGGGATTCTGCACCGCGGATTCCCACCAAGGTCAGAACCTTTAGCCAAGGTTTCGAACGTAGAACCACTCGCTGTGCCACCCCCAGTTCGACGTCGGCAGCTTCACGTCGATATAAAACGGCCTGCGGCCGGGGCGCAGTTGGATTGCCAGGGCACCGAGGAGACCGGCGGCGTCCGACGGCAGCCTCGCGAAGAAGAAATGGCGCTAGAGCCCCCAATGGGGTTCGATCCCCAGAAAGGCCTCGCACAGCGTGATGAAGACCGCGATGTGGAGGACCCCGTTTGGGTTCAGATGGTGTACTTCCCCCCCGTAGAAGTACAGCAGCCCTCGGACGAACGGGTGGAGCGGAAGGCCAAATCCGCGCTCGTAGAAGGCAGCCAGCGAGACTATCTCCCCGTCTCCCACCTCGGGGACCTCGGTCCCGGCCGACGGCATCCGCCAGCCAGACTCGACTCGCGAAGGGAGGAACCCCTTCCTCTCCAGGCCGAGGAAGCGGCCGGCCGCGGACGAGTGCGGAACCAGCGACATCTCCGATGAAGGCAAAGAGGCGGGGCGCGGCGCAAGGACGCAGGAAGCCTTTTTGCTCTCTCTCTCTCTCTCTCTCTCTCTTTTCCTTTTCCTTTGCAGAAAACACGAGCGGAAGTCTTCCTCCCCACGCCGCACTCGCCCTCCTTTATAGGCGCTGGGCGGGAACAGACGCATCTTCGCGCCCAACCGACGTCTCCTCGCGCGAACCGACGCAGTCGCCGACCGTTCGCCTGCCACCTCGCCCACTACTCCGGTAACGCGCCGCAGCCCCTTTAAATTCCCACTGAGCATTAACTGCTTCGACAGGACAGCCGCCTCGCGCCGCACGCCGCGCCGCGCACCCCGCCGGGCGCAACGGGCCAAGGCGACCCGGAGAAAGGAGTGAAACGGCCCACTGGGCCGCCCGGCCACGGGGACGGTGGATCGCCTTCGGGCTCACACCCGAGGCCCGGCACCGTGTTGGGGTTACGAAGGCCAAGTCCGGCCGACCGGAACTAAAGCCGCCCCAGCACGTAAAACAGAGCGAGGGGCGGACCGGGGTGAGCTCTCAGTGAGCCTCCAGTTGGGTCGGCGGACGACCCAATCACCCTAAGCCGTATCCGGGACCATACCTCACACTCTCCCGCGGAGCTCATCCATGAGTAGCGGCCAGCCGCGCTCCGGGTCGGCGGACGACCCGGTAGCCCGACACGGGATCGAGTAAGGAAAGGTTCTCATGGAATGCCCACAGTGGGTCGGACGCCCGCGCTGGGAGTAACGTCCGCTTGGGAACGACCCCCCTCGAGGGGGATCGCCCAGATTCCACCCGGATTGCCCGTTTGTAGCTCCCGCGAGCACGGCGTTGAAACCGACGAAGGTAAACGCGCGTTCGCTCACATGACTCTAAAAGGTCCCATAAACATGGCCGATCAGAGTTCGACGTAAACCCCGACCGCCGACCGCTTCGAGCTACACTCCACGGTGCGCCGCACAAGACTGCCCTTTGGCGAGCGCAGACGCCAGCTTAACCGACCGTCGCCGACCTCCGGTCGGCCGCCGCCGATCGGGTAAACCCCGACCGGCTCTTCGACCCGGGGCTCGGGGTTACCCACCGGAAGAGCCACACAAGACCCCTTTGGCGAAGGCCGCTGCCAGCAGCGCTTAACCGAAGCGCCGCCGACCCCAGTCGTCACGGCCGATCGGGGAAACCCCGACCGGCTCTTCGACCGCTCGGGAGCTACTCCACCGGTGCGCCACAGACTGCCCTTTGGTGAGCGCAGACGCCAAAGCCGCCACCGATCGCCGACCTCCTGGCCGGCATATCGATCGGGGCTAAACCCCGACCGGTTCTTCGACCGCGGGGCTCTGGCTATCGACGAGTACCCATACCATGGGTACCTCCATCAGCCCGAGCGAGCGGCTGATGTCCTACAAAAGCCCGCCTCGCAAAAGTTCGTGGGCCGCAAAGGTCCGGCTCGCCACCGATCGTAACTGCAGACCCAGCGGCCGCCGACCCGACCTCCCAGGTCAAGGCGCGTGGTCGGACGGCTCCACTAACACTCGAAGGGCCAACCGCTGCAGGCACGCGACGCCCTTCCGACATCCGTACAGTGGTAGACAGCTCCTTCCCGAGGGTATCAGAGGGTCCGCCGAGAAGTCAAGCCCTTGTCCCGTCGCCTGACACGCCGCAGAGGGAGGCGCCCTCTCCCGAGGCCTAGCCAAGGTCAAGCGCCATTAAAACAACCGATGCTGACAGGCGTACAGAGCAGTATGTCATCCTAACAGCCCAGCCAAAGACCGCTCACCGCTGGACTACCAACCCTGCGTGGGGCGGGCAGAGGTCGGACAACGAGACAGAAAACCAGACTCCTAGGTGTACTGCACCCCTTCCTTTTTTCTCTCCAACTCCCACTTGTAACCCGCCGCCTCCGGATATATAAGGAGAGGCAGGGCCCCGGGGGGAGAAGAGCACGATCAGGAAAGTAAAAAAACTCACCGAGCACACAGGAGATCAAACGATCCCCTTGTCTCGTCTGTAACCTTCGGATCATTCCTTGAATTCCATACACCCCAACAGCACGAACTGGAGTAGGGACGTTCAGCCCGAACCAGTATAAACACCAGGCCTCTTGAGTCGACCATTCGGAGAGTGGGAGCGCGCGACCCCCTCCGACCATAAATTCGCATTGCCGGTGCATGAAACACCGACACCTTCTCTCACCATCCGCCTCCCGCCCCCCTTTCCCATGCACCAAACCACCCTTATATACCCCCGGCCGGTCTGGGCAAGTGGGGGGACAAAATTATGCCGCTGCGCGGCTCATTAATTACATTTCATTAATGCCATCCCATCTTAGGGCCTCCTTCTTTGTGCCGCTACACCACGAGCCGTCAGGGCTGTGCGCTTCCCATGACTGGTCAGACGTGGTACGTCAGGGAAAGGGTCTGCCGCCACGCCCAGCATTAAATGCCCTAACACCATGCCCCATGGGAGGCTTCTGGGCGAAGCCTTCTTTAGCTTTACGTCCCGTGACGCCTCGTGGGCCTCCTTGCCCCGCGAGGAGGGCTTGGGAGCACTGGTCGCCACGCAGCCACATGGGCCTCCTCACCCCGCGAGGAGGGCTTGGGAGTGCTGGTCGCCACGCAGCCACATGGGCCTCCTCACCCCGCGAGGAGGGCTTGGGAGCGCCGGTCGCCACGCATCCACGTGGGACTCCTCGCCCCCCGATGAGGGGTTGGGAGCGCCGGTTGCCACGCAGCCACGTGGGCCTCCAGTGTAGAATACACCGACAGCTACGCACTGTTCCTGGCCTCACCTTTTATAGACACGCTAGTGGGACGAAGCCCGCTAGGTTTCCATCTCCAACGCGGATCTCATCCAAGCATAAACCCGTTAAACTATTCCAACTGGATAAGTGTGTGACCTGTTAGGTTCAGTGCAAGTCAGACATGAATCTGGAAACTCGTTTCCAATTCAATGATCAACAGCGGCACTTAGGACTACGTATTGATCCTCGAATGCACAGAATCATTATTCGGTTGAACCTTGATACACTCACATACCAATCCCTTTGCCTCACGATACCAGTGAAGCTCAAGGCGAGATGCGCGTCACCCTTGTTGATAGCTCGACCACTTCACTTGATAGTGTGATGGATACAAACCATGACTAACTCCTTAGTCATATTAGCACGGCCGTGCATTTTCCCTATCCATCCACACGAGGGGGCCAGAGGTATCTCTCCCGTTATCTAGGAGGGGCAAATCCCATCTTGATCATCACACCCTTGGCAATGTATCGTGGCATACCCAGTAGTCATCTTTATAACTACCCTATTACGGTGTAGCGTTTGATGATACCAAAGCATACAAGTCTACATGCTAGGTATCCATGATAATCTTAGGTCTAAGGACCATATAGGCGTACCACTCGAGACTATACACTGATGGCACTATAATAGATAACAACTCACAGCGTCTCGGAGTGTGTCTTGTCCGACTACCCATGTTCTCCAACATGTGTCCACATTATTGGTTCGATATCTCCATATCTATGGTATGTGAAACATTACCATGAACCAATACATGTGCTAATCAAATCATCACCGCTCCTCGTAATGATATGGATCAGGGACCCGTTTAGAATAATGTCGCTTGACAATGTGTTTCACAATTAAGTCGTACCCAATGGACAAAATCACAACATTTATTTAGGGAACCGATAAATTAAGTTATCATAATTACATGAACAAAGACGTATTACAATCATCACCATGGTTGATCTAGGGCATGTTCCCTTTAGTCCGAAACTCGATCCCGAACATCTCGGACGTAGCTGTCATCCGAGCTTTCAAGTTCGGGGTTCGAGATGTTCGTTTCACACAGGACTTGGAGATACATCTGGACCTAATGAATAATGAGTTATTCCGTATGGTCGATTGCTATGCAAATGCCGACGAACCATCCAGTGGAAAAAGATGCTGGACGAAGGCAAGCTACCGCCTCAGCCCAGGTTGGAAGCCTCCACCAACAAGAAAAGCTAGAACTCTATGGAAAAGAAGATCAAAAAGAAAAAGAAGAAGCTGCCTGCGCCGAACATCGTTGCTGCGATCGAACAGCAGCAGCCTCGAGTGCTCTAGCCACAGCTCTGAGGGTTCAATGCTCGCAGTAGAGGATGACCACCACAGCGTCGCAATGACCAAGGTCGTGGCGATCAAGCGCCCAATCATTTCTACCCGGTCCATCAATTGTACGGGCACGATCTGCGAAATTGCCAAACGTGGACGTTCCACATGGAGCAGTTCTACAATGGCAAGGGCCCTATGCCAACGCTCGCGGAGCAGGGCAAGAATAGTAAGGGGAAACATCCTGCTGACGAGGATGACGATATGGAGTATCAAGGGCCCCAAAACCACATCGCAGTTATATTCGGGGCCTCCTCCGCCTACAAGTCTCGCTGAGATTTGAAAGAGGCTGCACAGGAAGTGTATCATGCTACTCAGGGTAAGCCCCCCGTGCAGCAGCTCAAGTGGTCCGAGCTATCCATCACTTTCTCCAAGGACGATTGTCCCCTTGGAATGACGAAGCCACAGAAACTCCCCATGGTCATGAGCCCGACCATCAGCAACTCTACGGTGGGCAGGGTGCTCATCGATTGTGGGAGCTCCTTGGATTTGATCTCGGCTAAGGTGTTGGACGCGATGCAGATTCCTCGTTCCAAGATCAAGTGCATAGCAGTTCCCTTCTACGGGATCGTTCTGGGCACTTCGGTCAAACCCCTTGGCCAGGTCGTCTTGCCCGTAACTTTTGGAAGTCCGAGTAACTTCTGAACAGAGATGATCACCTTCGAGGTGGTCGACTTCGAGTCAACCTACAATGCTATTCTTGGTAGGCCAGCTCTGGCCAAGTTCATAGCCACTATGCACCATGCGTACCAGTGCTTAAAGGTTCCCAGCCCGAACGGGGTAATAACCGTAAGGGGGAGCCATAAGTCGGCACTGAATTGCGATGAAAGGGCGCTGGATATGGTCGGGCAGCTGCCCACGCGTGGTCCCGACCAAGAGCTAAAGCATTCCTGGTCCAAATTAACCCTCCAGCCCGGAGGAGAGACCAAGGCCATTCCGCTGAACGAAGTGGAACCGACCAAGGTCATGCATTTAGGATCCTCCTTGGATCCTAAATAGGAACTTGAGCTCATCACTTTCCTTCGGGAGAACGCAGATGTGTTTGCTTGGAAACCATCTGACATGCCCGAGGTCCCAAGGGAAGTGATCGAGCACAGGCTAGCGGTTCAGCCTGATAAAAAACCAGCGCGACAAAAACTCAGGCGTTTCTCCCCGGAAAAACAAAAGATCATCTGGGAGGAACTCGACAAGCTCCTCAAAGCCGGCTTCATTCGAGAAGTCAAACATTCAGAATGGCTAGCCAATCTAGTCATCGTTAAGAAGAAGGGGGGCAAATGGCGTATGTGCGTCGATCACATGGACTTGAACGCCGCGTGTCCAAAAGACAATTTCCCGCTGCCTCGCATAGACCAGTTGGTCGACGCAACGGCTGAATCCCAAGTGATGAGCTTCATGGATGCCTATTCAGGTTATCACCAGATTAGCATATCACCTGAAGATGAGGAGAAGACTTCTTTCATGACCCCATTCGGGACTTTCTGCTATACGACCATGTCTTTCAGTCTGAGGAATGCTAGACCAACTTTCCAGCGCCTCATGCAGAAAACTTTCCCAGATCAGATAGGTCAAAATTTGGAGGTCTATGTGGAACGACATAGTCGCCAAAAGCAAGATCGCCTCAGGTCATGTATCCGACCTTGAGGAAACCTTTTGTAACCTCAACAAGCATCGAATAAAGTTGAACCCGGAGAAATGTGTCTTCGGTGTGAGGGCGGGCAAAGTGCTCGGTTACATGGTCGGTCCACAAGGCATTGGCGCAAATCCCGAAAAAATTGAAGCCATCGAAAATATGAGGTCTCCTAGCTGTGTGAAAGAGGTTCAAGCCCTGACTGAACGAATGGCTACTCTAAGTCGTTTCATCTCCCGGTTAAGTGAGCATGGGCTACCTTTCTTTAAGGCCCTACGCAAGCATGACGGCTTCACTTGGTTGGAGGAAGCTAACCGCTCGTTTGAAGAGTTGAAGCAATATCTGTCCAAGTCACCTGTAACATCCCAAAATTTGCTTTTAATATATTTAGTGTGTTTCTGGGATTATTTGTATTTTCTGAAGTTTATTTGGAACCCTCGCGAGTAATTTGAATTCCAGTTTGTTGGACTAATCGTATTAAATAAAGATCCGGCGTTTTCGAATAAGCATAAAATTTAAAATTTCGTTGATAAGTAAGATAATTGGTAGACGAGAGTGTTCGTTTCAAATATTTTCGAAAAACTTGCTATCTAACGTAAGTCGTTGATTTTATAAAAATCGGTACAGGTGTCTGATTCACGAAAAGAATTTTTGCGGAAAATCTACACGTCCAAAAATCGCGAAACCAACTTTGCTAAGTTCCAAATAGTTCATAGTATTTTAGAAGAATTTCCTGGATTTTTGAGCCACTCTGCTATTTTTTTCCCCTTCTAAACCCGTTCACAAGAATGTGTGCATATACATGTATATATGCAACACGTATACGCAAGGTGCATGTCTATTTGGACCTTTGCCTTTCCGACCGCTTTCACATCTCTCCATTTTCTCCACGCATGAAGCATTGTGGGAAACTCTCACGCATGGGGCTTAATTAGCAATACGTGCTCTTGATCCTCCAAATTGCCTCTATTCATTTCCTTGCATGCACCCATTTATATCAGGCAATGCATGCGTGATTAAGGGTGTGAACGTTTCCTCTCTAGCCGTACGCATGCTCCAGCGTTTCCTCTACAAGCTAGCGATCTATTCATTTCCTTTGCAGCACACACGTTTCCATTTCTCTGGCAACTTCCAACCTTCCAGCCATTTCTATCTCCCTAGCAGTGTTTTTCATTTTTAAGTCATTTCTCCATTCTCACCTCTCCTCATACCATATGCTGACTTCGTCTCCAAACCACTGACTTGGCCGACCGCGCGCTTCTCTCGCCATCGCCGTCGTGTACGTCGTCGTCGCCTCCGACACGTCGCCGCTGTCGTGGATGCCACCGCCGTCTACGTTGACATCGCTGCCGTGTACGTGGACGTTGCCGTAGTCGTCGCCGTCATCTACATCGCGAGCACACGTTCCGGCCACGTCGTCTTCTTTCTACGCTACTGCCGCCGTAGATCGGTACTTTTTTTTTCTTTTTGCGCACTCCGTCTCCGTCGATTAGTTGATCCCATCATCTATAGTTGCGCCTACATACGATACTACGCATGTTTGTTTCCTTATATATATATTTTATTCGCGTGTATTTATTAAGATAATAGCGTATATGATTTTTCTATATGCGTGAACGCGTGTACCGTGGTCAGTAGATGCATATATATATTCGCGTATATATATAGTTAGTCGGAGGAACGTAGATTTTTGGCCGAATAAATGTATATACGGTTTGGACGGATGGACGTATACTTTAGCGTATATACATGTTGGCTAGAACGGAGTGTATATATATGCCTACCTACGGTTATTTTCGATGGTCCGTATATATTTATTCGACCGATTCGCTAGTATAATCTTCCATATGTATACGTATATTAGTTGAATGGTCTCATGTGTATATGTGTGTATATATATTTTGTTAACCATGTCGTGGTATGCTTGCTGAAATATTCTCAAAACCGAACCACAGTACCCATGCATGGAGTCGCTCGCCGCACAAGACTTCGCACAGGAAAAGAAACTAGAAAGTTAGTTTTACACATGAACTTTTTCAGAAATTGCGAATTTTCTCTTTTCGCTACAAATTCGTTCCAAGTCCGACTAAGCTGCGACAAATTTTGTAAATTAGTAAATATTAATACCTTTCTACAGTAATTTTTGTGAAATTTTATAATTAAATTTATACTGTTAAATTATTTGCGGAAAGTCCAAAATTGCGAATTTTGTAACTACTAAACTATACGTGTCAAAATGTCGAAATAAATTTTATAAATCTTAGAATATGCTAAACTAATTTTCTGGAAGTTTTCATAAATTACGCATTAATTTGATTTGCGGCATTTTTCCGATTGTGTGTTTACCTGGTTGTTTGCTACGCGTAGACGTTGATCTGAGCGGGAGTGTGGAAGTCGAAGACCAAGCTCAAGACTTAGATCAAGAGTATCAGCTATTTGAAGGCAAGTCGTGCTTTGACCATTTTGATCCTAGCATTTTAATATATATTTCGATTTAAAGTATGCATGTTATGTTGAGTAAAATAAATAATTTAATTTGGGTAATTAGTTAATCAACCTAATTGTTAACTCACCCTTGTTAATATTATTTGTATGTCATATGTTTCCTTGTTACCTTAAGTTGGGATTAAAATGTTGGATAATATGATTGTGCCAACACGGGAGGCTAGACCGTGACTAGATGCTTAGTTGTGCTTACGTGAACCTTGTTTCAAAATAAGCAAAATAATATTGACTAATGACAAGTGAGATGATTTTGAAATATTAAGTGTGAACTTGTCACGGGAAGATGTGAAGTGTAGGTACCTTTGTGGTTCTACATGGTAACTGGGTTATCATGCCATGTGTTGCACAATAGTTGAACAAGGGTGGGGAAAAAGATTTAGTCTGGGGCAAGTGGTATGAGGCTTTATGCCAGGTGGGCCTTTATGGCACAGATATTGAGAAACAGCCTTTGCGGCCTTGGGATGAGCGATGTGAGATGTTTTGGGTCGGGGTTGTGAGATGGATGCCTTGCCCTGGACAGTTAAGGACTTAACCTTGCAAGCCTTTGAACTGGGCCTTTCGTACAACCACATGGCTGGTGTGGGACAGTCTTAGGCTAGTAGGATTCTGAAGTCTTACCTTTGATACCTAAGGGTGACAAATTACACTGGGTAATCAGACGGGGAGCGTACCGGAGCTACGGCTTGGTACCCTATCCAACGGTGTTGTCGGTCCCATACTTCGCCTTGTTAAGGGAAGGGATGGTGTATGGCACAAACCGGAGAGGGTCATTGGTGTAGACAGAAGTTTCTGAAAAGCTTCACACGGTTAATCGCCTTTGTGGTGTGAGATCAGATCATGTGGGTAAAGTGTACAACCTCTGCAGAGTGTGTCAAAACTATTCGAATAGCCGAGTCCACTGAATCGACAAAGCTCGGGATTACAAATAGGGATAGATCTTCTAAAAATAAAATGTGGAATTGGGTGGCTTCGTGCCGATGAAGAATTTGACTAGGGCTTAGTGCCAAACCACTGATGAAAGACTTTGAAATTCATATTATAATATGGTTTTATCAATTTGAATCTAGTATGAGTATTTGAAAGTAAAATGCTGTTTTATGCAAAAGAACCAAATGAGCCTATCCTTTGGAATAAACCTGCATATAGTTATTAGACATGCACTTCTGTGCATGACTTGTTGAGTATGTTGTATACTCACCCTTGCAAACCAAAAACAAATCAGAAGAAGAGTCAATGCCTGCGTGGGAAGAGGAGTACAACGACGGCCAGGACAATTAAGGGACCATCCGCACTCAAGTTGCCTTTGGGAAGATGGAGCCACAAGACTATATTTTATATCCGCTGTTTTGCTTCTGAACTGTTATTTATGTTTTATTTAAGTAAGCCCTGCGTGGCTGAATAATGTAAGGTGACCTTAAGATCTTGCAACAGTTTATTTTAATTATCCAAGTACTTATTTATATTTCCGCTGTGTATGGATGTGATATTAAAACCTGTTTACCTGTGTGTACTAGCGTGATCCTGGACTAGTACGGAATGCACAGAGGGTCCGGATTTGCAGATTCGGGTCCCGACAGGGTTGGTATCAGAGCCATGCTTGACTGTAGGATTGCCCTAGTTAGAATGGTCGTTAGAAGGACAAAATTATTTTCTAAAGTTAAAACTTGCCAAGAGAATAAATGGATTCTTGACTTATTCCCTCTCTTCTGATCCTTGTCTTACTCTGAAAAATTTCGTTGCTTATCATGTTTTTAAAATGTTGTGTTCTTACGAGTTGTTTTGGCAGATGAGGAGGCACAACACCACCGCGGAGCAGCTGGGAGGATACGCCGCCGAGATGTGGCGCATGATGCAGGTGCTCGGAGGCTACGATCGTCCCATCTACACAGGGACCACCGTGGTAGAGGCAGGATAGGTTCGCGAGTGGAAGACCAGGTTGATGGTTTACGCTAGAAATGGGGCAAGAGCCAGCCGCCCCATGTACTTTCATGTCAGGAGGGCCACATTTGAGGCAGGGATCCAGGAGGCGTCACGGTTGGCCATGAGGAAGATTGCCCGCATGTATTCTAGGGAGCTGCGAGGCACAGTTTTCCATCATCATCCGCGTCGGGACACTCGCGCCAATCGGGAGCCGATCGAGGACGAGGACGTCACTATTACTCATATGGCCAGGTTTGTGATTGCTCAGGAGGAGGCCATGGATGCAACGGTTGAGGAACTTCAGGGGAACCAGGAAGAAGTCAAGATTTTAAAGGCTCATTTGCAGGAGGCCCGGGAGCTCGCTATGCACGCTGTGACTAGGGTGCGGGAGCTAGAGGAGGCTCTATATGGTCAGGGACCGGATCCTAAGAGGAGCCGAGGAGGATCCCGAGGAGGTCCAGAGGTGCCAGCCAGGAGGAGGCACTCAGGCAGGAGGCGCCAAGACAGAGCAGGCTGCCTCTCGACTCGACGAGTCGATTGGGTCTGCAGGGCCGATGGAGGTTGGGCATGGGGATCAGTTTGCCCCAATGCCAGCTCACCCGCCGGTTTACCCACCAGGAGGGCCGCATCCAGGATTTCTGGACGAGTGAGAGAGTTAAGTGTTTGTTGTGGGACTCAACTGTTCGAGTCGCGTCTTTAAATTCCAAGAGTTGGCCTAGGTGTGAGTCGTTGTGAGTTGTTTTGTTTGTGATTGTCTGTCTTGTGTTATGACTGTGTGCGTCTGTATGTGTTGCATTGGCCCTTAGGCACTTATAAGCAACCATACTTATTTCAATAAAAAAGTGGCTGGTTCTTGTTACAATCTATCTCCCCTGCATAAGTTTCCTCTACTTGGCTATTCTTTTCTTCCACTTTCCTCTAAACTGTTGGAGTATCAGCACATGGTGAACACTCGCGGAAATGCTGGAGCTGGGGGAAGTGGATCTCGCCAGGGAGGTAACCAGTATGAAACTCCCACTCCTCAGGGTGCACCGCCAGTTGACACACAGAACCTGGGAGCTTTCCTTGCTGCCCAGACACAATTGATGCACACAATGATGCAGACTATGCAGCAGATAGCCAACCAGGCTGCCGCCAACAACGCCAACTCAAAGAATCAACCAGGGCCTCAAGATCGCACCAGGCTATCCGAGTTCATGAGAACCCGTCCACCAACTTTCTCAGGCAATGCTAACCCACTGGAGGCGGACGATTGGCTTAGGTCAATCGAGAGGAAATTGCACATTACTCAGTGCAATGGGAATGAGAGGGTACTCTATGCCTCTCATCAACTGGAGGGCACAGCAGCTGAGTGGTGGGAGAATTACTGTGCGACACAGGAGAATCCCCAGAACATAACTTGGGAAGAATTTACTACTGCATTCCGCCAGCATTTCATGTGCCTGAGGGCATCATGGATCTGAAGAAAGAGGAGTTCAGATCTCTCAAGCAAGGAGGCCACCTGGCCGACTATCTGAACAAATTTACTCACCGCACGTTATGCTCCTAAGACGTGACCACCGACAAAGCAAGACAATCCCGTTTCTGAAGGATTGAACACCGACTGCAGTGGGACTGATAACCCACACATTTCCTGACTTCCAGAGCTGGTCAACAAGGCACCGAGCATCGAGAATAAGCGCCATGAGTTGGATGACTTTCGCAAGCGCAGAATGGCACAGCAGAGTGGTCGCCCAGCACAGCAGAGAGCTAGGGTGGTACCGCAGCAGCCAGTGAGGTTTCTGCCCAGGAGCAACAACCGTCCACCGATACCAGCACCCCGGCCTACAGCGCAGACTTTCTGCACTTCGCATCAAAGTAAACCAAGCAGGAAGCAGTTCACAGATGGCCGGGAGACGCTGCTACAGTTGCCAGGAGCTGGGGCATTTTGCTAACAACTGTCCTAACAAGGGTGGAGTGACACCAGTGCGCCTCAACCTTGGCAACACCCCCACCAAGACACCAACACCGAACCAGAACCGTGGAAATGCACCAGCTGGAAATCAGACTCAATCCATTGCAAGGGGCAGGGTCAATCATGTCACTGCAGAAGGAGTGCAAGAAGCTGCAGATGTTGTGCTAGGTACGCTTCGTTAACTCCGCACTGCCATAAAGATTATTTGACTCTGGAACATCGCATTCATTCGTTTCTCGAGAATTTGTTATTCAGAATGATTTGCCTGTCGTGAATCTTAAGTGTACACTCTTGGTTCAATCCCCTGGATCAGAACTCCGATCCAAGGTAGGATGTTCTGGAGTGAAATTAATAATAAATGGAGTAGAGTTCCTAGCGAACTTGGTTATATTGGATAACCAGACCCTAGATGTGATATTGGGGATGGATTGGCTAACCAAACACAAAGTGGTACTAGACTGTGGTCGAAGGATAGTTTCAGTTGAAAGTCCAGACGGCAGAAAGGTGGAATTCCAAGCAACTGCTACCCAAGAAGGACAACTGATGGTCAACAGTTTGAAGGCAACTAACCTAGAAGATGTGCCAGTGGTGCGCGACTACCCGGATGTGTTTCCAGAAGATTTACCTGGAATGCCACCGGATAGAGATATTGAGTTCGTGATTGAACTAGTACCTGGAACCGCACCAATAGCAAAGAGACCCTATCGGATGTCTACGGATGAGCTGATTGAAATGAAGAAGCAGATCGAGGAGCTGATGGAAAAAGGTTTTATAAGACCAAGCTCTTCGCCATGGGGAGCACCGATCGCTTGTCAAGAAGAAGGATGGAAGTTTTCGGATGTGTATCGATTATCGTGCACTCAATGATGTGACGATAAAGAACAAATATCCGCTACCCAGGATAGATGATTTATTTGATCAGCTAAGAGGAGCAGGAGTGTTCTCCAAGATCGATCTTCGATCGGGTTACCATCAATCAAGATCGATCCGAAGACGCATCAAGACCGCATTCTCATCCAGATATGGACACTATGAATTCACAGTGATGTCTTTTGGTTTGACAAATGCACCCGCATACTTCATGAATTTGATGAACAAGGTTTTTATGGAGTATCTCGATAAGTTTGTAGTGGTGTTCATAGATGATATATTAGTATATTCCAAAACCAGAGAAGAACATGCTGAACATCTCAGACTCGTATTGGAGAAGTTAAGAGAACAACAGTTATTTGCAAAATTTAGCAAATGTGACTTCTGGAAAAGTAAAGTGGAGTTTCTTGGACATATCATGACTGCTGAAGGAGTTGCTGTAGATCCAAATAAGGTTGAAGCAGTGTTACACTGGGAACAGCCGAAGACGATAACTCAAGTTCGGAGTTTTCTCGGAATGGCGGGGTATTACCGTCGATTCATAGAAGGTTTCTCTACAATTGCTAAACCCCTCACGCAATTGTTGAAGAAAGAAAATAAGTTTACATGGACACCTGAATGTGAGAAGAGTTTCCAAGAGCTGAAGAAGAGATTGACAACGGCACCAGTATTGGTTCTACCTGATGTACATCAGAGTTTTGATATTTACTGTGATGCGTCACGACAAGGACTAGGATGTGTACTGATGCAGAATAGAAAAGTAATAGCTTATGCATCAAGACAGTTAAGGCCTCATGAGGAAAATTATCCGACGCATGACTTGGAGTTAGCATCTGTCGTGCATGCTCTAAAGTTGTGGCGCCATTACCTCATTGGAAACAGGTGTGAGATATACACCGACCATAAGAGTCTTAAGTATATATTCACCCAGTCAGACTTGAATATGAGACAAAGGAGGTGGTTGGAATTAATCAAGGATTATAATGTAGAAATACATTATCATCCAGGCAAGGCCAATGTGGTGGCAGATGCCTTGAGCCGAAAGAGCTATAGCGCAAATATGTTACTAGAAATCAGTCAAGCAGAGTTGTGCAAGGATTTTCAGAAACTGAGACTGGAAGTTGTTCCAAAAGGGTTCTTAGCTGCTCTCGAAATAAAGCCTACTTTAGAGGATCAGATCAAGGTAGGTCAAAAGGATGACGAGAAGATCGGGCAGATCAAATCCAAGGTGGAGGAAGGCCTAGCCAAAGACTTCAGATTGGATGATCAAGGTATACTGTGGATGAAGGAACGTATTTGTGTACCTGACAAGAAAGAGCTGAAGCAGTTAATACTGGAAGAAGCTCATGATTCCAAGTACTCAATTCACCCGGGAAGTACAAAGATGTACCAGGATCTGAAGGAAAGGTTTTGGTGGCCGAGTATGAAGAGAGAAGTCGCAGAATATGTTGCATTATGTGATGTATGTCAATGAGTCAAAGCTATGCATCGAGGCCAGCCAGGCTGTTGCAACCTGAAGATTCCGGAATGGAAGTGGGAGGAGATCGGCATGGATTTCATTACTGGTTTGCCTAGAACACAAGCCGGTTATGATTCAATATGGGTTATAGTGGACCGACTAACCAAAGTTGCACACTTCATACCGGTAAAGACAACTTATTCAGGAGACCGATTGGCGTAATCGTATATGTCCGTAATTGTTTGTTTACACGGTGCCGAAGAAGATAGTGTCGCATGCAGGTACCCAATTCACCTCGAGGTTCGGGGTAAGCTACATGAAGCTTTGGGGACACGATTGAACTTCAGCATCGCATATCACCCGCAAACAGATGGTCGACCGAAAGGTTCAATCAGATACTTGAAGATATGCTCAGAGCCTGTGCATTGCCATATGCGACATCATGGGATAAATGTTTGCCCTATGCGGAATTCAGTTATAATAACAGCTATCAAGCTAGTCTGCAGATGTCACCTTTTGAAGCTTTATACGGAAGGCCTTGCCGAACACCATTACATTGGAATGAAATTGGTGAACATCAAGTGGTATGAGGCTTTATGCCAGGTGGGCCTTTATGGCACAGATATTGAGAAACAGCCTTTGCGGCCTTGGGATGAGCGATGTGAGATGTTTTGGGTCGGGGTTGTGAGATGGATGCCTTGCCCTGGACAGTTAAGGACTTAACCTTGCAAGCCTTTGAACTGGGCCTTTCGTACAACCACATGGCTGGTGTGGGACAGTCTTAGGCTAGTAGGATTCTGAAGTCTTACCTTTGATACCTAAGGGTGACAGCTACACTGGGGTAACTGTACGGGGGAGCGTACCGGAGCTACGGCTTGGTACCCTATCCAACGGTGTTGTCGGTCCCATACTTCGCCTTGTTAAGGGAAGGGATGGTGTATGGCACAAACCGGAGAGGGTCATTGGTGTAGACAGAAGTTTCTGAAAAGCTTCGTTACGGTTAATCGCCTTTGTGGTGTGAGACTGTATCATGTGGGTAAAGTGTACAACCTCTGCAGAGTGTGTCAAAACTATTCGAATAGCCGAGTCCACGGTACTGGACAAAGCTCGGGGATTACAGTCAAGGGATAGATCTTCTAAAAATAAAATGTGGAATTGGGTGGCTTCGTGCCGATGAAGAATTTGACTAGGGCTTAGTGCCAAACCACTGATGAAAGACTTTGAAATTCATATTATAATATGGTTTTATCAATTTGAATCTAGTATGAGTATTTGAAAGTAAAATGCTGTTTTATGCAAAAGAACCAAATGAGCCTATCCTTTGGAATAAACCTGCATATAGTTATTAGACATGCACTTCTGTGCATGACTTGTTGAGTATGTTGTATACTCACCCTTGCAAACCAAAAACAAATCAGAAGAAGAGTCAATGCCTGCGTGGGAAGAGGAGTACAACGACGGCCAGGACAATTAAGAGACCATCCGCACTCAAGTTGCCTTTGGGAAGATGGAGCCACAAGACTATATTTTATATCCGCTGTTTTGCTTCTGAACTGTTATTTATGTTTTATTTAAGTAAGCCCTGCGTGGCTGAATAATGTAAGGTGACCTTAAGATCTTGCAACAGTTTATTTTAATTATCCAAGTACTTATTTATATTTCCGCTGTGTATGGATGTGATATTAAAACCTGTTTACCTGTGTGTACTAGCGTGATCCTGGACTAGTACGGAATGCACAGAGGGTCCGGATTTGCAGATTCGGGTCCCGACAGGGTTGGTATCAGAGAAAAGATAGCAATAATCAGGGAAAGACTGAAGATTGCTCAGTCTAGACAGAAGAGCTATGCAGACAACAGACGAAGGGATTTAAGCTTTAAACCTGAAGACTATGTATATCTCAGGGTAACACCACTTAAGGGAGTCCGAAGGTTTCACGCAAAAGGGAAACTTTCACCGAGATATGTGGGACCCTTCAAAATCCTAAGCCGAAGAGGCGAAGTAGCCTATCAGTTGGAGTTGCCACAGTCTTTGGCTGGAGTGCATGACGTCTTTCACGTCTCCCAGCTGAAGAAGTGTTTGCGAGTACCCGAGGAACAAGCACCGTTGGAGGACATTGATCTACAAGAAGACCTGACCTACAAGGAACATCCGGTGAAGGTTCTCGACACCAAGGATCGCGAGACGAGGAACAAGTCAACGCGGTTTTGCAGAGTGCAGTGGAGTAACCACTCCGAAAGCGAAGCGACCTGGGAGCGCGAGGAGGACTTGAAGAAGGAGTTTCCCGACCTATTCTATAGTTAGCCTTGAATCTCGGGGACGAGATTCTGTTAAGGGGAGGAGGTTTGTAACATCCCAAAATTTGCTTTTAATATATTTAGTGTTTGTAACACCCCAAAATTTTGCTTTTCTTAAATTCATGTGTGATTTGGCACTTTGGTGAATTTTTGGAATTTTCTGGAATTTATTTGGATTTATTTGGAATTTATTTGAATTTATTCCATTTTGAAATAATTAAAGAATTTAATTTTGCAAATAAAATTTTGTTGGAAATATTTTATTTGAGTCCAAAATGATCCAAAGTATTTTCCAGAATTTTTCCGAATTTTTCGAGTCATTTGCTATTTTTAATGAATTAAATGAATTACTACGAATTATTTTAAATATTAAATCGCTGGAAAATCAAACTGGGGTCACGTACTGTTCATCCGACCGAGTCGGAACCCGAGTCGGACTCGAGTCCGACCCGAGCCACGTGACTCGACCGAACCCACTCCTAACCCTAATCAATCCCAACCGTTGGATCAAGATCCAACGGCTGAGATCCGCCCGTACCGGTTCGAGCCGTATCCGGCCCGGATCCGATCGCGCCGTGCGATCGTGGCCGTTGATCGCGCCACGTGGACGGCTGAGAGTCGTCGTCTTCGCCGAGACCGAGCCGGACTCCGCCGCCGCGCCCGCCGCCGTAAAGAACTAGGTTTCCGTCTAGGGCACGAACGCCGAGGCTATTTAAAGCGTGAGATGTCCCCCGAGGTTGCCCTCATCCTTGCGCACCCGTTCCCCCGAGCCATCTCGCCTGAGCCGCCGTCGTTTGCCCGTGCGAGCTCGCCGTAGTTGGAGGAAGTGACCGCCGCGGTTTTTGCTCGATTCCGCCGCCGTCCGTCGTCTTCCGCCGAAGGAGCCCAGATCCGAGTCCTCGCGTCGACGCACCGAAGGACCCTTCATCTCGCCGAGCAACCCCGGACGCCGTCGGGCTCGTCATCGTTCCGTCTCCGGTGCCCAAGCTTCGCGTGCCATCGCCGGACTCCGCGAGCTCTGTGGACCGTCAGATCCCGATCGGCCGGCTGAGGTGAGTTCACGTGTTAGAAACCCGAGTAGATCGGGACCGTTGGATCAAGATCCCACGGTTCACACTCGCCACGTCTTTGTAGCGATGCGATTATAGCATTAGATCTGGACCGTCCGATCTAAATCGAGCGGCCCACGATCAACGAGTAGTTTCAACGTGTTAACCCTGGATCTAATCCGCGCCGTTGAATTTCAAATCAGCGGTCGTGATTGCGCCACGCGTGTCGGGAAGTTGGGCCGACGCGATGGCGCCGCAGCAGCGTCGTGTGGCCGACACGCGGGCCCGCGTGTCGAGGCCCGCATGTCGATGGCTGACCCGCGCCGACGTCACCCATGACGCCACGGTGGGTCCCACTGCCGACCGTGGTGAGCGATGTCGGCGATGACGTCACCCGAGAGGCCCACATGTCGATCTCACGTGGAGTCGTGGGCCGAGTCCACGGTGGACCCGAACCAGCGTGGACCAAGTCCATGGACCGGTGACGTCAGCCAACCAATCGAGGCTGCCACGTGTCCATGCCGACGCAATAATTAATTTCCAAAAGAAAATGATTTATTAATTCGAAATAATGATTTGATTTTGATTCAAACTTCAAACGCTTATAACTTTTTGCGTTTCAACTCCGATTTGAGTGATTCAAATTTCTAAATTTGTATAAAATTAAGATCTACCTAAATATAAATTTTATTTAATTTTTGGACTAAAGTTTTTCTCTGCAAAATTATTTAATTGATTATTTAAACTTTAATAAATCATAACTTTATGCGTTTTAACTCCAAATTTGATTTATTCCAGTTTCTAAAAATCCAGAAAATTATGTTCTCTCTGTTTATGGATTTTATTTGGAGTTTTGGGATGTTTTTGCCTAGTGTTTATTTGTGTATTTGCTATTTGCACGCTTTTACGAGTAGAGCGTTGAAGTCTTAGGAAGGATTCGAGGGAGAAGTGTTGACTCAGGATCCAACTCAAGACCAAGAGTAAGTACTTTTTGAAGGCAAGTTGTGCTTTGACCATATTGATCCTATTTTGAAATCTATTTTGATTTAAACTATTGCATGCTAGTTCAAGTAGAAAGATACTTTGATTAAACATGGGGGTTAGATAAATACCAATTTGCTATATGACACCTTGATTACTTAAGTATGTGCCATGACCCTTTGTCACCCTAGTTGTGGTTTACTAGTTGGACATTATTAAATTGCCAACATGGGTTTAGATCGTTGTAGTATCTTTGCTTAGACTGCCACGTGCTCATGACATGATTTTGGATAATCAAATGCTAATATTGACTTAATGATATATTGAACCTGTTTTGGAAAAGTATCATGTGATGTTGATGGCACGTGGTGCATGGTAATCAAGCGGGGTTTGATAAACTTGATTTCGGCCAGGGCATGTGGCAAGAGTAATCAGGTGGGCCAGTTGTGGCATTGGGAGTGTTGATTTGGTTTTTCGGGTAGTCTTGCCCTGGTCACTCTAAGGACTTAACCTTGCAAGCCTTTGAACTGGTCATACTTGCAACCACATGGTCGGAATGGGACGGCCCTAGTTGATTAAGTCGCTAAGGACTCACTTGTGGAGCCTCAGGGTGTCAATTACACCGTTTGTGTGATTGTGCGGGGAGCGTATCGTGGTCGTGGCCGATACCCATCTAACGGTGTGTTGGTCCCATACTTCGCCTTGGCTAAGGGAAGGGATGGTGTAGAGCACGAACCGGAGAGGACCACTGTGTTGTTTGAGGCTTCCAAAGGCTTTGTTACTGAACTTCGCCTTTGTGGTGTTTGACGTATCTTGTGGGTAAAGTGCATAACCTCTGCAGAGTGTAGAATCTATTTGAATAGCCGAGTCCACGATCGACAATGCTCGGGAATTACAGTCAAGGGTTAGACTTTGAAATAACTTGGATTTGAAAAGTTGGGTTGGTTTAGTAATGAAGTTGATGGAAATATGGTTTAGGATGGGGAAAATGTTTATTAAATTTCTTGAGAAGCTATTTATGCTTTACTTATTTCTACTGCTTTTGAATCTACTTTTATTACTTGTCAAAAGGCATTTCTTGCAAATATACCTTGAGCTATTCCTTTGTACCAAGCCATGCATATAGTATATTAGCTTGCATTCATGCATGACTTGTCGAGTACCAAGTACTCACCCTTGCCTCAACACAATACCAGTTGAAGAGGAGATTACGCCGATTTGGAGGATTTCCAAGAAGACCCGTCTACTTAGGGATGCGAGCCCGATCGGTTACTGTGGTATCTTGGATGGCGCCACGAAGTTTATTTGATTTTCCGCTGCTATTATTTCTCTTTTAATAAGTTTCGCCTTGCGAAGCATATATTTGTAACTTGACAAAAAGGTCAAGTAACCTGGTTGTTTATTTAAATAAAGTACTTTGATAATATCTATTTTTATGATTGTGTTATTTACCGATGTTAAGATCATGTGCACTAGCGCGTTCTGGACTAGTCTTTGAATACAGAGGGTCGGATTTGCAAATTCGGGGTCCCGACAGAGGTGGTATCAGAGCCATACTTGTCTGTAGGCTCAACCCTTAGCTAGAATGGTCGTAGTGAGGATAAAACCTATTTTCTAAAGCTAAAAATTTGTGAAGACAAGAAATGACATCTCGACTTATCCCCTTCTCTCTTTTCTTGTCTCTTGCTGAAATTTTCCCTTACCTTGTCACAATTTAAAAATTCCGAGTTCTTACGTAAAGCACTCTTGTGACAGATGGAGGAAGAGTTCAACTACGTTGATCTGGGAGTTAGTCACGCCGCGGAACTTTGGCATATGCTCTGAGACTCTCGGAGATTTTGAGAAGCCCCAATACCAAGTGGAAGTGATCGGGCAAGCGAGGATTGATCAAGGCTTGTGACGTGAGGATTGAGGTACCGCTAGGAAAAAGGGCCCAGGCAATCGCCCGATACAACCCTTTGCCAGAGATCTACAATGCAGATGGGTATCCAAGAAGTATCACGACGCAGCAATGCGGCACATTACCCGTATCTACGCGAGAGTTGGAGAGTACGGTGTTCGATTACCATCCGCGGGCGATAACCTTCGACCGAAGGAGATTCGGGATGAGGATGCCACGGTTACACGCTTGGCACGATTTGTCGTCGCCCAGGAGGATGTACTAGATAATACAAGCAAGGAGCTACGAAGGCCCGCAAGGAGATCACGGCGAGAGAAGAGCAGATGGCGGAAGCTCAAGAGTATGTGGCACACCTTCTACGAAGGATTGACGAGTTGGAGATGACTTTGTACGGACCAGACCAGAGCCGATGATTGAGCTACGAGCGAGATCCGTGAGGAGTCGATCTCGATGAGGACACCGCTTCTTCGACTACCACGGATGACCACGCTGGACATGGCAATCGTTTGCGCTTATGCCGCGACACCGTACCCAGGCCGTGGAGGTTTTCTTGATGAGTGAGCATTGGTTCTATAGTGAGACTCCTTCGCCGAGTCGAGTCATAGAATAAAGAGTCACCCTTTAGGCGTTAGACTCCAGAGTTAGTTCGATTTGGATTTGCTTTGGTTGCTGAGTGTGCAGTATGTGTTGCAAGGCCCTTAGGCATTGTAAGCAGCCATACCAAGTTATAAATAATAAAGATGGACCTTAAAGTTACCCCTTTCGCCCCGCATAAGTTCCATACTACTTGTCTATTCTTGTTTCCCCCTCATCTCTAAACCTAGAGCAAATCGACAGATGGTGAACACCCGTGGGAACTTTGGAAGCAATGGGAGTGGATCTCGCCCAGAAAACCCCAATGATGGAGCACCAGCACCGCCCTTTGGATATGCAGAATTTGAGCTTTTCTTGCTGCTCGGACTCGATTGATGCATGCTATGATGCAACAAATGCAGCACGTCCTTTGCTCAGGCCACACCAATCAAGTTAATCGGGGACCACGCCGTAATACAAGACTATCGAGTTCATGAGGACTCACCCACCCACTTTCTCTGGGAATGCCAATCCATTGGAGGCCGATGATTGGTTAAGATCAATCGAGAGGAAGCTACACATAGCTCAATGCATAGGAAATGAGAAGGTACTCTCGCTTCTCATCGGTTGGAAGGACAATGGAATGGTGGGAGAATTTACGTGCCCGCAGAGAACCCTCAAGATATCACTTGGGAAGAGTTCACAGTGCATTAAGATCACGTGCCTGAAGGAATCATGGACCTTAAGAAGGAGGAGTTCAGAGCATCAAGCAAGGTAATCACCGGTGGTCGACTACGAACAAGTTCACACAGCTAGCACGCTACGCTTTGAGGATGTAGCGACGGACAAATCCAGGCAGTCTCGTTTTATGAAGGGACTTAACTCAGGATTGCAAGTAGGGTTGATCACCCACACCTTTCCAGATTTCCAAGAGTTGGTGAATAAGGCGCTTATTCTTGAGGACAAGCGCAAGGAACTGGATGAGAACAGAAGCGCAGGATGCAACGGCAAGGATCACGCCAGGAACGCAATAGCGCTTGAGAGTTGCACCAAATCAATTCTTGATTCCAACCACGAGGATGCAACAAGGACACCATCCCCGGCACCAAGACCTGCCAATCGAACTACCAAACCCCAGCCCGCTAGAAACGCTTACTCCAAGCGATCGGCAAGGAAGTGAGAGTCTTTATTCATACAACGAGCCAGGACACTTTGCCAACAGCTTGTCCGAAGAAGACAGCGAGAGCGACCGCAGTCGCTTCAACCTAGGAACCACCCAGCTAGGGCGCCAAAGACCAGGAGCCACACCCGGACCGTGGTGAGAGGCCGAGTCAACCATGTCACCGCAGATGCACCTTTGCAAAATGCTACGGACGTCGTCTTGGGTAAGTTACTTGTTAACTCGATGCACCAGCTTTGTTTGACTGCGAGCTTCGCATTCGTTTGTTTCGCAAGGCTTTGCTACTAGAAATGATTTAAGGATTGCAAGACTTAAGTGCATGCTTTTAGTTCAAACCCACAGTTCCGAACTCCGAAGAAAGTAGGATGTTCCGGTGAGAATACTAATAGGTGGAATAGAATTCCTAGCAAACCTTTTAATTTTGGAGACCCGGACCTTAGACGTCATATTGGGAATGGATTGGTTATCCAAGTACAAGGCCGTATTGGATTGTGGACGAAGGACTATCTCGATTGAGAGCCCGTGTGGGAAGAAAGTGGAATTTCAAGCCACTGCGATTAGAGATGGACGCGATTGATGGTTAACGATACCAAGGCAATCAGCATAGAGGATGTCTCAAGAGTGAATGAGTACCCAGATGTCTTTCCGAAGATCTACAGTATGCCGCGACAGGACATAGAGTTTGTGATAGAGCTTGTGTGCAAGACCGATAGCAAAGAGACCCTATCGGATGTCTACCGAGGAGTTGGTAGAGATGAAGAAACAGCTAGAAGAGTTAATGGAGAAAGGATTTATCAGACCGAGTTAGTCGCCGTAGGGAGCACCGCTTTGTTTGTCAAGAAGAAGGACGGGAGTTTCAGGATGTGCATTGACTACCGTGCACTCAATGAAGTCACCGTGAAGAATAAGTATCCGCTACCCGGGATTGATGATTTGTTTGATCAGTTAAGAGGAGCCAGGAGTTTTCTCCAAGATTGATCTCGAGATCGGGATACCATCGATTGAAGATCCGATCGGAAGATATTCAAAACTGCATTCTCGCCAAGATATGGACATTACGAGTTCACAGTTATGTCCTTTGGGGTGACGAATGCGCCACCTATTTCATGAATATGATGAATAAGGTGTTCATGGAATATTTGGACAAGTTTGTCGTCGTGTTCATAGACGATATCCTAATCTACTCCAAGACAGAGGATGAACATGCCGAACACTTAAGGCGAGTTTTGGAAAAGGCGAGGAACAGCAACTTTTAGCCAAGTTCAGCAAGTGTGATTTTTGGAAGGACAAGGTGGAGTTTCTTGGACATGTAATGACCGCAAGGAGTCGCCGTAGATCCAAGCAAAGTAGAAGCCGTGTTACATTGGGAGCACCAAGACGTGACCCAGTCGGAGTTTCCTTGGAATGGCAGGATACTATCGCCGTTTCATTGAAGGCTTCTCGACAAATGCGAAACCTCTTACGCAATTGCTGAAGAAGGAAAAGAAGTTTGCATGGACGCCAGAATGTGAGAAAGGATTTCAGGAGCTGAAGAAGCGATTGACGTCAGCACCAGTGTTAGTTCTACCGGATGTTGCTCAAAGCTTCGATGTTTATTGTGACGCATCGCGCCAAGGACTTGGATGTGTGCTGATGCAGAATGGAAAGGTCGTCGCTTATGCATCAAGGCAGTTGAGGCCGCATGAGGAAAATTATCCGACACATGACCTGGAGTTAGCTGCCGTAGTGCATGCTTTGAAGATATGGCGTCACTATCTGATTGGAAACAGATGTGAAGTGTATACGGATCATAAGAGCCTTAAGTACATATTCACCCAGTCGGATCTGAATATGAGGCAGAGGAGATGGTTAGAGTTGATCAAGGACTACAATGTTGGAATCCGTTACCATCCCGGGAAGGCCAACGTAGTAGCCGATGCTCTGAGTCGGAAAAGCCATACCGTGAGTACGTTGCTAGCCACAAGCCAGGATGAGTTATGTAAGGATTTTCAGAAAATGAAGATTGAGGTTGTACCTAGCGGATTCTTGGCCGCATTGGAAGTAAAGCCTACCTTAGAGGACCAGATCCGAGAAGGGCGGAAGGATGATGACAAGATCCGCAGGATTAAGTCCATCAAGGAGGAAGGCAAGGCGAGGACTTCAAATTGGATGAGCAGCACGTTATGGATGAAGGGTCGGATTTGTGTGCCTAACAAGGAGGAGTTAAAGCGACTGATTTTGGAAGAAGCCCATGACTCCAAGTACTCAATTCACCCTGGAAGCGTCAAGATGTATCAGGATCTAAAGGAGAGATTCAGTGGCCGAGTATGAAGCGTGAAGTTGCCGAGCATGTTGCATTGTGCGACGTATGCCGAGAGTCAAGGCAATGCATCGAGAGACCCGAGGATTGCTACAGTGAAGATACAGTGGAAGTGGGAGGAAATCGGAATGGATTTCATTACCGGTTTGTCGAAGACTCAAGGAGGTTATGACTCCATATGGGTTATAGTGGATCGCTTGACTAAAGTAGCCCATTTTATCCCGTGAAGACCACTTACTGAGATAAATTAGCACTGTACATGATCGGATTGTTTGTTTGCACGGAGTGCCAAAGAGGATTGTATCGGACAGAGGTACCCAATTTACCTCAAGGTTACGGAATAAGTTGCATGAAGCCATGGGAACCCGTTTGAACTTGATGCGACTTATCATCCACAGGACGGATGGACAGAGGCCAGAAAGAGTCAACCAGATTACGGAGGATATGTTAAGAGCTTGTACATTGGCTTATGCTACCTCTTGGGATAAGAGTTTGCCGTATGCCGAGTTCGATTACAACAATAGTTATCAGGCTAGTTTACGAGATGTCACCTTTTGAGGCCTTTGTATGGTCGACCACTGTCGGACGCCATTGAATTGGAATGAGGCCGTGGCCGTGTCTTTGGGCTGATATTCTTCAAGAAGCGGAAGAACAGTCGCCATGATTAGGAAAGGTTGAAGATAGCCCAATCTCGAGAAGAGTTATCTTGACAATCGTCGCCGAGATTTGAGTTTTGAACCGAGAAGACTTTGTATACCTCGAGTTACGCCTCTCGAGGGAGTTAAGAGGTTCCATGCCAAAGGAAACTTGCACCCGTTATGTTGGACCATTTAAGATTTTGAGCGCGAGGCGAAGTTGCTTATCACCGGAGTTGCCACGATCGTTGGCGGGAGTACATGATGTATTCCATGTGTCCCGATTAAAGAAGTGTCTCCGAGTTCCCGAGAGCAGAATCAGATTAGAATCAATTGAGTTGCAAGAGGATTTGACTTATAAGGAGTATCCGTGAGGATTCTAGACACAATGGATCGAGAAACTAGAAACAAGTCAACCCGTTTTAGAGAGTTCAAAGTGGAGCAACCATGAAGAAAGCGACTTGGGAGCGAAGAGGATTTGAAGAAAGAATTTCCAAACCTATTCCTTTAGTAAGCCACGAATCTCGGGACGAGATTCTATTAAGGGAGGTTTGTAACACCCCAAAATTTTGCTTTTCTTAAATTCATGTGTGATTTGGCACTTTGGTGAATTTTGGAATTTTTCGAATTTATTTGGATTTATTTGGAATTTATTTGAATTTATTCCATTTTGAAATAATTAAAGAATTTAATTTTGCAAATAAATTTTTGTTGGAAATATTTTATTTGAGTCCAAAATGATCCAAAGTATTTTCCAGATTTTTCGAATTTTTAAAGTCATTTGCTATTTTTAATGAATTAAATGAATTACTAGGAATTATTTTAAATATTAAATCATTTGGAAAATCAAACTCGGGTCAAATCTTGTTCATCCGACCGAGTCGGAACCAGTCGGACTCGAAGTCCGACCGAGCCACGTGACTCGACCAAACCCATCTAACCCTAATCAATTCCAACCGTTGGATCAAGATCCAACGGTGAGATCCGCCTGCACGGTTCGAGCCGTATCCGCCGGATCCGATCGCCGTCGCGATCGTGGCGTTGATCGCGCCACGTGGGCCGGTGAGAGTCGTCGTCTCCGAGTCGGCCGGACTCGCCGCCAGCGCCGCCACGTAAAGAACTAGGTTTCCGTCTAGGGCACGAACGCCGAGGCTATTTAAAGCGTGAGATGTCCCCGAGGTTGCCCTCATCCTTGCGCACCCGTTCCCGAGCCATCTCGCTGAGCGCCGTCGTTTGCCGTGCGAGCTCGCGTAGTTGGAGGAAGTGACCGCCCGCGGTTTTGCTCGGATTCCGCCCGTCCGTCGTCTTCCGCCGAAGGAGCCCCAGATCCGAGTCCTCGCGTCGAGACGCACCCGAAGGACCCTTCATCTCGCCGGAGCAACCGGACGCCGTCGGGCTCGTCATCGTTCCGTCTCCGGTGCCCAAGCTTCGCCCGTGCCATCGCCGGACTCGCGAGCTCTGTGGACCGCCGATCCAGATCGGATCGGGCTGAGGTGAGTTCACGTGTTATAAACCCGAGTAGATGGACCGCTGGATCAAGATCCAGCAGTTCACAATCGCCACGTCTTTATGCTTGATCGATTATAGGATTAGATCTGGACCGTCCGATCTAAATCGAGCGGCCACGATCAACGAGTAGTTTCAACGCGTGTTAACCCTGGATCTAATCCGCGCCGTTGAATTTCAAATCAGCGGTCGTGATTGCGCCACGTGTCGGGAAGTTGGACCGACGCGGTCGGCCGCAAATCCACGCGTGCGTGTGGCCCGACGCGGCCCGCGTGTCGAAGGGGCCCGCATGTCGATGGCGACCAGCCAGCGCGTCACCCATGGACGTCCACGGTGGGTCCCACAGCCGACGCAGTGGTGAGCCGGCGTCGGCGATGGCGTCACCCGAGAGGCCCACATGTCGATCTCACGTGGAGTCGTGGGACCGAGTCCACGGTGGACCCGAGCCAGCGTGGACCAAGTCCATGGACCGGTGACGTCGACCAACCAATCGAGGCTGCCACGTGTCCATCTTGTGCAATAATTAATTTCCGAAAAAGAAAATGATTTATTAATTCGAAATAATGATTTGATTTTGATTCAAACTTCAAACGCTTATAACTTTTGTGTTTCAACTCCGATTTGAGTGATTCAAATTTCTAAATTTGTATAAAATTAAGATCTACCTAAATATAAATTTTATTTAATTTTTGGACTAAAGTTTTTCTCTGCAAAATTATTTAATTGATTATTTAAACTTTAATAAATCATAACTTTTTGCGTTTTAACTCCAAATTTGTGATTCAGTTTCTAAAAATCCAGAAAATTATGTTCTCTCTGTTTATGGATTTTATTTGGAGTTTTGGGATGTTTTTGCCTAGTGTTTATTTGTGTATTTGCTATTTGCACGCTTTTACGAGTAGAGCGTTGAAGTGCCTGGAAGGATTCGAGGAGAAGTGTTGACTCAGGATCCAACTCAAGACCAAGAGCAAGTACTTTTTGAAGGCAAGTTGTGCTTTGACCATATTGATCCTATTTCGAAATCTATTTTGATTTAAACTATTGCATGCTAGTTCAAGTAGAAAGATACTTTGATTAAACATGGGGGTTAGATAAATACCAATTTGCTATATGACACCTTGATTACTTAAGTATGAGCCATGACCCTTTGTCACCCTAGTTGTGGTTTACTAGTTGGACATTATTAAATTGCCAACATGGGTTTAGATCGTTGTAGTATGCTGCTTAGACACCTTTCGTGCTCATGACATGATTTTGGATAATCAAATGCTAATATTGACTTAATGATATATTGAACCTGTTTTGGAAAAGTATCATGTGATGTTGATGGCACGTGGTGCATGGTAATCAAGCTGGGGTTTGATAAACGATTTCGGCCAGGGCATGTGGCAAGAGTAATCAGTGGGCCGATTGTGGCATTGGGAGTGTTGATTTGGTTTTTCGGGTAGTCTTGCCTGGTCACTCTAAGGACTTAACCTTGCAAGCCTTTGAACTGGGTCATACTTGCAACCACATGGTGGAATGGGGACGGCCCTAGTTGATTAAGTCGCTAAGGACTCACTTGTGGAGCCTCGGGGTGTCAATTACACCGTTTGTGTGATTGTGCGGGGGAGCGTGTCGTGGTGTGGCCGGATACCCATCTAGCGGTGTGTTGGTCCCATACTTCGCCTTGGCTAAGGAAGGGATGGTGTAGAGCACGAACCTGAGAGGACCACTGTGTTGTTTGAGGCTTCCGAAAGGCTTTGTTACTGAACTCGCCTTTGTGGTGTTTTGTATCTTGTGGGTAAAGTGCATAACCTCTGCAGTGTAGAATCTATTTGAATAGCCGAGTCCACTGTCTTGGACAATGCTCGGGAATTACGTCAAGGGTTAGACTTTACGAAAATAACTTGGATTTGAAAAGTTGGGTTGGTTTAGTAATGAAGTTGATGGAAATATGGTTTAGGATGGGAAAATGTTTATTAAATTTCTTGAGAAGCTATTTATGCTTTACTTATTTCTCGCTTTCGAATCTACTTTTATTACTTGTCAAAAGTCACATTTCTTTGCAAATATACCTTGAGCTATTCCTTTGTACCAAGCCATGCATATAGTATATTAGCTTGCATTCTCAGTGCATGACTTCGAGTACCAAGTACTCACCCTTGCCTCAACACAATACCAGTTGAAGAGGAGATTACGCCCGTGAGGAGGATTTCAAGAAGACCCGTCTACTTAGGGGATGCGAGCCCGGTTGCCTGTGGTATATCTTGGATGGCGCCACAGTTTATTTGATTTTCCGCTGCTATTATTTCTCTTTTAATAAGTTTACTTGGCATATATTTGTAACTTGACCATAAGGTCAAGTAACCTGTTTGGTTATTTAAATAAAGTACTTTGATAATATCGATTGGTATGATTGTGATATTTACCGATGTTAAGACTGTGTGCACTAGCGCGTTCCTGGACTAGTGCTGAATACACAGAGGGTCCGGATTTGCAAATTCGGGGTCCCGACAGTGTGTTTCTGGGATTATTTGTATTTTCTGAAGTTTATTTGGAACCCTCGCGAGTAATTTGAATTCCAGTTTGTTGGACTAATCGTATTAAATAAAGATCCGGCGTTTTCGAATAAGCATAAAATTTAAAATTTCGTTGATAAGTAAGATAATTGGTAGACGAGAGTGTTCGTTTCAAATATTTTCGAAAAACTTGCTATCTAACGTAAGTCGTTGATTTTATAAAAATCGGTACAGGTGTCTGATTCACGAAAAGAATTTTTGCGGAAAATCTACACGTCCAAAAATCGCGAAACCAACTTTGCTAAGTTCCAAATAGTTCATAGTATTTTAGAAGAATTTCCTGGATTTTTGAGCCACTCTGCTATTTTTTCCCCTTCTAAACCCGTTCTGCGCAATGTGTGCATATACATGTATATATGCAACACGTATACGTGCAGGCATGTCTATTTGGACCTTTGCCTTTCCGACCGTTTCACATCTCTCCATTTTCTCCACGCATGAAGCATTGTGGGAAACTCTCACGCATGGGGCTTAATTAGCAATACGTGCTCTTGATCCTCCAGCCGTTCCCTATTCATTTCCTTGCATGCACCCATTTATATCAGGCAATGCATGCGTGATTAAGGGCGTGAACGTTTCCTCTCTAGCCGTACGCATGCTCCAGCGTTTCCTCTACAAGCTAGCGATCTATTCATTTCCTTTGCACACACGCTTTCCATTTCTCCGGCAACTTCCAACCTTCCAGCCATTTCTATCTCCCTAGCGTTGTTTTCCATTTTTAAGTCATTTCTCCATTCTCACCTCTCCTCATACCATATGCTGACTTCGTCTCCAAACCACTGACTTGGCCGACCGCGCGCGTCTCTCGCCGTCGCCGTCGTGTACGTCGTCGTCGCCTCCGACACGTCGCCGCTGCCGTGGATGCCGCCGCGTCACGTTGACATCGCTGCCGGTAATGCGTGGACGTTGCCGTAGTCGTCGCCGTCATCTACATCGCGAGCACACGTTCCGGCCACGTCGTCTTCTTTCTACGCTACTGCCGCCGTAGATCGGTACTTTTTTTTCTTTTTGCGCACTCCGTCTCCGTCGATTAGTTGATCCCATCATCTATAGTTGCGCCTACATACGATACTACGCATGTTTGTTTCCTTATATATATATATTTTATTCGCGTGTATTTATTAGGATAATAGCGTATATGATTTTTCTATATGCGTGAACGCGTGTACCGTGGTCAGTAGATGCATATATATATTCGCGTATATATATAGTTAGTCGGAGGAACGTAGATTTTTGGCCGAATAAATGTATATACGGTTTGGACGGATGGACGTATACTTTAGCGTATATACATGTTGGCTAGAACGGAGTGTATATATATGCCTACCTACGGTTATTTTCGGTGGTCCGTATGTATTTATTCGACCGATTCGCTAGTATAATCTTCCATATGTATACGTATATTAGTTGAATGGTCTGCGTGTATATGTGTGTATATATATTTTGTTAACCATGTCGTGGTATGCTTGCTGAAATATTCTCAAAACCGAACCACAGTACCCATGCATGGAGTCGCTCTCGCCGCACAGTACCCTGCACAGGGAAAAGAAACTAGAAAGTTAGTTTTACACATGAACTTTTTCAGAAATTGCGAATTTTCTCTTTTTCACTACAAATTCGTTCCAAGTCCGACTCGCTTGCGACAAATTTTGTAAATTAGTAAATATTAATACCTTTCTACAGTAATTTTTGTGAAATTTTATAATTAAATTTATACTGTTAAATTATTTATGAAAGTCCAAAATTGCGAATTTTGTAACTACTAAACTATACGTGTCAAAATGTCGAAATAAATTTTATAAATCTTAGAATATGCTAAACTAATTTTCTGGAAGTTTTCGCGAATTACGCATTAATTTGATTTGCGGCATTTTTCCGATTGTGTGTTTACGTGGTTGTTTGCTACTGGCGTGAGACGTTGATCTCGCGGGAGTGTGGAAGTCGAAGACCAAGCTCAAGACTTAGATCAAGAGTATCAGCTATTTGAAGGCAAGTCGTGCTTTGACCATTTTGATCCTAGCATTTTAATATATATTTCGATTTAAAGTATGCATGTTATGTTGAGTAAAATAAATAATTTAATTTGGGTAATTAGTTAATCAACCTAATTGTTAACTCACCCTTGTTAATATTATTTGTATGTCATATGTTTCCTTGTTACCTTAAGTTGGGATTAAAATGTTGGATAATATGATTGTGCCAACACGGGAGGCTAGACCGTGACTAGATGCTTAGTTGTGCTTACGTGAACCTTGTTTCAAAATAAGCAAAATAATATTGACTAATGACAAGTGAGATGATTTTGAAATATTAAGTGTGAACTTGTCACGAGAAGATGTGAAGTGTAGGTACCTTTGTGGTTCTACATGGTAACTGAAGTTACTGTTGCCATGTGTTGCACAATAGTTGAACAAGGGTGGGGAAAAAGATTTAGTCTGGGGCAAGTGGTATGAGGCTTTATGCCAGGTGGGCCTTTATGGCACAGATATTGAGAAACAGCCTTTGCGGCCTTGGAATGAGCGATGTGAGATGTTTTGGGTCGGGGTTGTGAGATGGATGCCTTGCCCTGGACAGTTAAGGACTTAACCTTGCAAGCCTTTGAACTGGGCCTTTCGTACAACCACATGGCTGGTGTGGGACAGTCTTAGGCTAGTAGGATTCTGAAGTCTTACCTTTGATACCTAAGGGTGACAGCTACACTGGGGTAACTGTACGGGGGAGCGTACCGGAGCTACGGCTTGGTACCCTATCCAACGGTGTTGTCGGTCCCATACTTCGCCTTGTTAAGGGAAGGGATGGTGTATGGCACAAACCGGAGAGGGTCATAGGTGTAGATGGAAGTTTCTGAAAAACTTCGTTACGGTCAATCGCCTTTGTGGTGTGCGACTGTATCGTGTGGGTAAAGTGTACAACCTCTGCAGAGTGTGTCAAAACTATTCGAATAGCCGAGTCCACGGCTTGGACAAAGCTCGAGGATTACAGTCAAGGGATAGATCTTCTAAAAATAAAATGTGGAATTGGGTGGCTTCGTGCCGATGAAGAATTTGACTAGGGCTTAGTGCCAAACCGGGGATGAAAGAATGTTAAATTCATATTATAATATGGTTTTATCAATTTGAATCGAGTATGAGGATGTGATAGTAAAATGCGGTTGTATGCAAAAGAACCAAAGGAGCCTATCCTTTGGAATAAACCTGCATATAGTTATTAGACATGCACTACATTGCATGACTTGTTGAGTATGTTGTATACTCACCCTTGCAAACCAAAAACAAATCGTAAGAAGAGTCAATGCTGCGTGGGAAGAGGAGTACAACGACGGCCAGGACAATTAAGGGACCATCCGCACTCAAGTTGCCTTTGGGAAGATGGAGCCACAAGACTATATTTTATATCCGCATTGCTTTTGCTTCCGAATCATATTTATGTTTTATTTAAGTAAGCCCTGCGTGGCTGAATAATGTAAGGTGACCTTAAGATCTTGCAACAGTTTATTTTAATTATCCAAGTACTTATTTATATTTCCGATGTGTATGGATGTGATATTAAAACCTGTTTACCTGTGTGTACTAGCGTGATCCTGGACTAGTACGGAATGCACAGAGGGTCCGGATTTGCAGATTCGGGTCCCAACATCACCCATCCTAACCACGCCCAAGGCAGGGGAAATCTTGCTGCTATACTTAGCAGCAACCCCACAAACGGTAAGCACTGTGTTAACAGTGGAAAGGGAAGGGGTGCAACGACCTATCTATTATATCAGCGAGGTGTTACACGGACCAAAGGAGCGTTACCCCAAGGTCCAAAAACTTCTATACTCGCTGTTGGTGGCTTCCAGAAAACTACGACATTATTTTCAGGCCCATAAAATCGTGGTCCCGGCCAATTTTCCACTTAGGGAGATCCTAAGAAACCAAGACGCCAGTGGTCGCATAGCAAAATGGGCTATGGAGCTCGCTGAGTTTGAGATTCAATTTTCGGCTCGTACGGCGATCAAATCCCAGATCTTGGCAGATTTCGTGGTGGAATGGACAAACCTAGCTCCACCTACCTCCAAGCCCGCCAGATCTGAAGAAGGTCACTGGACCATGTACTTTGACGGGTCCCGTGCATACGAACGCTCGGGGGCTGGAATCGTGCTAATTTCCCCACAAGGAGAGCAACTCCAGTATGCCGTTCAATTGCACTTCACCGCGACCAACAATGCGGCAGAATACGAAGGCCTCCTGGCCGGGCTAGGAGCATGCAGAGTGCTCGGAGTCCAATGGCTCACTGTGAAGGGTGATTCGCAGTTGGTCGTGAACCAGGTTAATAAGGAGTATCAGTGTTTCGATACCTCAATGGCGCATTACCTGGTCGAAGTAAGGAAGATGAGAAGTACTTCAAGAATTTCGATGTACTTCACATCCGCAGGAAGGATAATACCCTGGCCAACCAACTATCCAAGGTCGGTTCCTCCCAATCTACCGCTCCAGCGGAGGTGCTCGTCGAGCACCTACACAAGCCCTCCATTCCCTCTGTAGAGGAGGCATCAGAGACTCGCGGTGAGGTCTCTCTCCTTGAGCAGGGCACGAGTTGGATGATGCCATTCGTCCAATATCTCACGCACGGGACACTGCCCGAGGAAGAAGCCGAGCGTTTATGGCTTATAAGACGATCTTCTCAGTACAGACTGATCGAGGGTGCCCTATACCGCAAGGAAGCGCTAGGAGTCCTCTCCAAGTGCATCTCTCAAAAGGAAGGCCAGTACCTTCTTCGAGATATCCATGAAGGAATGTGTGGAGCTCACTCGTCGTTCAGGACACTTGTGAGCAAAGCCTTCCGATTGGGAAATTATTGGCCAACGGCCATAGTCGATGCCCGATCGATCGTGACGACTTGTCGAGCATGCCAGTTCCATGCTCGTAAGGTCCATCAACCGGCACACGCGCTTCAAACCATCACACTTTCGTGGCCATTCTTAACTTGGGGGCTCGATATACTCGAACCTTTTCCCCGAGGATAGAAAGGCTGCAAGTATTTGCTCGTGGCCATAGACGCTTTCACCAAGTGGATTGAGGCCGAACCCGTATCGACCATCTCGGCCCAAGCAGCCAAGAGGTTCTTTCGAAACAATATGGTAATGCTCTTTGGGATTCCCAATCGCCTCATCACGGATAACGAAACTCAATTCACCAGTGAACTGTTCCAAGCTTATTGTGAGGAAATCAGGACAAAGGTTTGTTTCGCCTCTGTGGCACATCCACAGATCAAAGGAGTATCCGAACGAGAAAATGGGCAAATCATTCAAGGTATCAAAAAGAGGGTCTTTAGGAACCTCAACCAGCGCAAGTAGGGATGGGTGGACGAGCTTCCTTCCGTCCTTTGGTCGGTTCGCACTACGACAAGCCGAGCAACGGGCGAAACCCCATTTCAGCTCGTCTATGTTGCAGAGGCCATATTGCCTGCAGAAATTGTGTTAGGGTCCCCAAGGGTGCACCTGGTCGATTCCATCGACCAGGAGATCGAGCGTCTCATAGACCTAGACCTCGCTGAGGCAACACGAGAACGGGCCTTGCTCCGATCCGTGGTTTACCTACAAGCTCTCCGTAGGCACGCGGCCAAATTGGTTCGACCAAGGACCCTGCAAGTTGGCGACCTCGTCCTACGTCGAGTTCAGGACTTGTCGAAGGCCAACAAGCTGACCCCCAGATGGAAGGGTCCTTACACGGTCGTTTCAGCAACACGCTCGGGGGCTGTCCGCCTGGCGATGGAGGATGGTTGAGAGCTCGCCAGCACCTGGAACATCGATCAATTGCGTAAGTTATATGTTTAATATATTTATTTACAGTACATTTTGCGCATTTTTTAGTGGTTTTTTCTATAAAAATCGGTTCTTTCGCCTCTATGATCCCCATTCTTCCCAAGATTTTGTGAATGTTCCAAAGTACCTGCCCATTGGTAAGTCGATCCAGTCTCGCGCAAAGGACACACTCCCCTCCTCACAATCTTGATGATCAAATGAGCACAGGTAAGAACATTCGTTTCAACTTCACTAATGTTAGGTTTGGCAAACAAGCGCAAAAGCGACAATGTGCGTGCACCAACACTACGTCACTAAGCTCGCCGCCAGAGGCCTCAGTCTACATAAGCCGATCATCGTTCGCACTAGCTCTTCGCTGCATGAAACGATCGCACACAGACACCCTCTGGACGGTCCCGAGCTCAGGCTCGACTCACGTGTTCTCGGTTAGCACGACCATTGATGAATATAGCACACGTTTATCCCAGCCACGTCGATAACTATGCTCGCAAAACTAGGGGCATGGGTAAAGACACGTGGGGGGATGGAGCCACGCGCATGTTCCTTTCGCGACTTAACCCATGCTCGCATTTCGGAGACTCGGTGTTTGGTCGTGCGTGTGAGGGCATGCGCGGATTTTCTCTAACTCTCCTATGAACGAGCTAGTGCTCACAACTAAGGTGCACGACCTTTGTTCATAGCGGGGGCTAGTAGGGACGAAAAACCGTGTTTTTCGTAAAACACGTTTTTTCAGATTATCTTTCATCCTTTATTATTCGAAGTTGCTTTCTCTATTCATTCATTTTTGTCTTTGTTCAGGACGATCTTCGACCATCTTAAACGCATTCAAAGCAAAAGAAGAATCAAAGCAAACAAAGAAAAGTTACCCAAAATCAAAGAGTTGCCTGTTCAAAGAGTAGTCTTTACAAAGAGTTACATTAGGGGCGGCTATGCCTTGCCCCACTGCTCGACCGAAGGGTGATAAGCTCCTCATTAACAGAGTCAAGCTCGGCTTCAAGGTCGATGACCCGCCTACAAGCTGCACGACCTTCTGCTGCACCCTGGTGGAGGCGCTTCACTTCTTCCTCGTGCGCTTTGGCTGACTCAGTGACCTCTTGCGCAACTCGTTTGAGCTCGGAAGCTTCCTGCTGTAGCCTCTCCATCTACTCCTCCAGGTCGGCGTGCTTGCTCTCCAGGATCGATTTCTCCAAAGCACTTTGGTAGAACCTTTCCCGGAGCTCCATGATGAATTCCTTGGCTCGGCGCAACTCCACGTGGTCCGAGGCTTGCAGCTCGGACACGTGACGCTAGAGCTCGGCGATCCTAGCTTCTTGCTCATTATGGTCCTTGGTGAACTCTTCCACGGAGATGGTCCCCGCGTCGAAGTCCTCCATGTACATAGTGACAAACTGCAAAAGGGAATGCATCAGATGCTCGTTCGCTGGTGAAAAGAAAAACATGGTGGAGGGCTAAGACTTACCAAGAGGGTGCGGCTGATCCTGTTGCTCTGGACCTACTCACGATTGAGAGTAACCGGGACACAGAAGCTCGACTCAGCCTGAGCAGGGTCCTCCTCTACCCGAGTAGGCATTTCGCTCGGAAGGGGGCAATCCACGCCCCGAGCACCCGATGTGCTTGGGGGATAACGGTGAGGGCCTTCTGGTCCCTCTCCTCCTAGAGACGGTCCTTCTACAGGTCTTGCTCATCCTGGGGATGCCCTTCCCCCAAGACTTGCTCTTCCAGGGGATGTTCTTCCCATGGGGTGGGCTCAGGTTGGGGATGCACTTCCTTTGACTTGGGCTCCTCCTAGGAAGCCTTCGGCCCCAGGATCTCCAGACTCGTCTCCCGAGCTGCCCCTGTGCTCGGGACTACGGTCGTGATCTCGATGATGCTCGAGTCCGATGCCTCAGGCTCCAAAGGGGACTACGCGACCTTCAGTGGGTGGTCATGAGGTAGCTCCTCAAGCTCCTCGGACATCACCAGGTCGACGGCGTGCTTGAGTGCCATCTCGACTATAGAATAAAGGGTCCCTTCAGCCATTTGCCCCAAATCTAAGGACAAAAGACGAGCTGTCATGCCCACGTAAACAGGTTGGGGTTAGCTCGGGCGTCCGAAAAGAAGAAAAAAGGCGAAGGCTTCCAAATGGGTCAAGCGTCGACCTTACCTTCGACAAGCCTTGTGGCTTCGTCCTCGATGTCCTCGCTGTCAGCCACGGAGGTCTTGCCCGCGGTAGTGAAGGCCTCAATGATGGCCTCGGATCTTTCCTTGGCCGCATCACTGGCCCTCGCTGTCGGTGTATTCCACACCAGGGTGCCCACTGCACTTTAGTAAACGCAGCCGCCGCTGGACACGTGGCATCCAGGCCATGCCCCCGGCGGTTAGCCGAGTGGTCGCCGGGGGGAGGGTGGCGACCAGGCCACGTCCCCGGCGGTCAGCTGAGTGATCGCCAGCGGGAGGGTGGTGACCAGGCCACACCCCCGGCGGTCAGCTGAGTGATCGCCAGCGGGAGGGTGGCGACCAGGCCACGCCCCCGGCGGTCAGCAGAGTGATCGCCAGCGGGAGGGTGGTGACCAGGCCACGCCCCTGGCGGTCAGCTGAGTGATCGCCAGCGGGAGGGTGGCGACCAGGCCACGCCGCTGGCAGCCAGTTCCCGAGGACATTTAATGGCCCACGCGGCCGTTCGAGAGGTCAAAGACATTTAATGCATATCGTGCACATTAAATAGGGCTAATGAAGGCCACAGTATGGCGGCGCGTGTTCCCAACGTGCGCCATAATGGCGAGTGATGTTAGGGTGCATTTCCCCACCCTGGTGGAGCGGGCGAGGCCGGCAGGCGCGGCGCTCAAGGGCAGGGGGAGGGGATGTCTGCACCAGGGCATTTAATGTGTTGCAGGGGCATTTATTGCTAAAGAGTAGAGTAATGAGATGGCTTGTGGTGTAAGCCTCCCATGCGCCAGAAGGGGAAGCAGCACCGGTGGAAACGCCCGGCCAGGCGGAGTACCCAGGCGGCCACCCCGTGGTCGCTACACTTGACCGGGAGGGCACATGGATGGACCCGATCCTAGCCTACCTGCGGGATCAAGTGTGCCCCGACAATGATGCGTCGGCAGAGAAGATAGTGCGAAAGGCCAAGTGCTATACCCTGGTGGGCGGGGACCTTTACCGCCGGGGTAAAAACAGAATTCTTCTGAAGTGCATCACTCGGGAAGAGGGGAGCACTTTGCTCTCTGATATCCATGGAGGCGTGTGCGGGAGCCATGTTTCAAGTCGAACGATGGTCGGGAAAGCTTTCCACCAAGGGTTCTATTGGCCAACCGCCCTCCAGGATGCTTGCAAGCTGGTAAGGAAGTGCGAGGCGTGCCAGTTCCACGCCAAGCAAATCCACCGACCAGCCCAAGCTCTGCAAACCATCCCGCTCTCGTGGCCCTTTGCGGTCTGGGGGCTGGATATCCTGGGCCCGTTCCCGCGGGCCACAGGGGGTTACACCCACCTGTTTGTCGCCGTTGACAAATTTACTAAGTGGGTGGAAACCGAAGCGGTAAGAACGATCACCGCCGCCGCTGCAATCAAGTTCATACAAGGTATCTTCGCCCGCTTTAGGGTCGCCAACCGCATCATCACCGACAATGGCCCGCAGTTCGCCAGCGCTGCTTTCTTGGGATTCTGCGAAGAAATGGGCACCAAAGTTTGTTTTGCATCGGTGGCTCACCCAAGAAGCAATGACCAAGTTGAGCGGGCCAATGCGATGGTGCTGAAGGGCCTCAAAACCAGAGCGTTCGATCGACTCCACAAGCGTGGAGCCCGTTGGACCGAAGAGCTCCCTGCAGTGCTATGGTCGCTTCGTACCACTCCTAGCCGGGCCACGGGAGAGACTCCCTTCTTCCTGGTCTAAGGTGCAGAGGCAGTTCTACCATCAGAGTTGGCCTTAGGGTCACCGCACGTGGCAGCGTTTACCGAGGAAGCCCAGGAAAAACAGCGTCGAGAAGATGTTAACCTCCTGGAAGAAGTGCGAGACCGCGCAGCCGTGCGCGCCGCCCGATACCAGCAAAGTCTCAGGCGGTACCACGCCACCCGGGTCAGCGAGAGGACGTTGGCAGTGGGCGACCTGGTCTTGCGCAGAGTCCAGACGCATGCTGGGTTGCATAAACTATCTCCCCAGTGGGAGGGCCCCTTTAAGGTGGTCTCAGTCTCTCGTCCCGGGGCGGTCAGGCTGGCCACTGAGGACGGAGAGGAGTTGTGAACTCCCAGAACATAGAACTCTTGCGCAAGTTCTATCCCTGAAAAGGCTGTAAGTGCAGAGTTACACCCCCCCGACCAGCCACGTTGAGTCCTCCTCTCCACAGTCTGGTCGCAGGAAGTCTCTGGTTTGTCCAATATGTAGTCTTCATTTAAAACAGTTGTCGCTTTCGTTCTCGCTTTTTGGTTTGCGCCCCGTCGGGCCGCGGCCGCGTGCTCGCCCTCAGAACCTTAAGGCCCTCCGAGTGCCCAACGGCAAAAATTGGCTCACTGGGTGAGCATGGTGTGCAGGGATAGGTAATCAGGTGGTTGGTTTGGTACGGTTCTCAATACGGTCATGACGCTCAGGGTGTCCCCGTGAGAACTAGCGGCTCAAACACCATCACCGAAGACCTACTGCCCTGCCCCACTCCACCAAGTGTTCAGCCCTAAGAGGCCGCGAGGGTAACTAAATCTCGCAGGGCCCTAATACCCTGAGGCCGTGACTTTCCGGCACAAAGGACCCGGACCCCGCATTCCAACTAACCCTTAACGTGCGTCGCTACCTTTTTTGTTTTCTCAGAACTAGCATCTTGGACGCGCGAATGGACATCCAAGCACAAGGCATACGAAAGGGAAGTACACATTTTTATAAAAGTATATTCTAAACTTACAGTAGTCCACTACAAGGGGCGGCAAATTAACGGCAAAAGAGAAGAAAAAGAAAAAGAAGTCCTTCAGTCTTCGTCCGCCGCGGCCTCCGCTGCCTCCTGGTCCTCCGCCGGGGGAACGTCCAGCTCAAGGGCCACATCTTCGGCCATCGCTTCCAGCGACGGATTGACCATCTCTAGTTGATCAGCTACCCTTTCGGCGGCTGGCGACTGCGCCTGCTGGCCCATTCTCCTTCCACTGGATGGCGACGAGGGTCGGGTTAGGTCGGTGGCGCGGCGAGCAAGCACGTACGACGCCGTGGCCGCTGCGACTGCCCGTCCTTCTTGGCTGGACCGGGCTGCTAGGGTGCCAGGAAGGAAGGTGAGGAAGTCGGCGATCCGGCCCATGCAGAAGGCGTAGTGCCGGGTCGTCTGCTCCACCGGGTTCGGCTGCTCCAACCCTAACAGCGCCAGGCTGGCCACCATCCGATCGAAGGCTGGACGCAGCATGGAGGTGGCATCGGCTTCCACGCGGAGCCACTCGCCCTTCTCCTCGTCACGCTCCCGGGTGACCGCCTCAACGCGGAGGGCACCTTGCTCCCTCTCCCGCTGCAGGTCCAGCTCCAGCCTCTCCGACCGGCTGCGCCAGTCCTGCACCTCTGCTCGGAGGCGGGCGATCTCCGCAACAGCCTCCCTCAACCTCTCCCTGCTCACCGCAAGCCGGCCGCTCACGTTGGAGTGTAGCTCTCCAAGGGCGGCCAGCAAAGCATCCGCGTCCGCCGAGGGGATCGAGGCGCCGGGGGCCTCCGGAGTGGCTGGCAGGCCCAGCCCACCGCCGGGCGGTAAGACGTCTGGCCCAGCAGCGGGCACCGGGTGGACGCCAGGGCCGCCTTGGTGTTCGACCACCGCAGCCAGTAGCGGCAAGCTGCAGCGTTCTGGTCGACCCCTGCAGGAGCCCTCGAAGAGGATGCCCTGAGGAAACAAGAAAGAAGGGGTAAGTCTCCCGAAGTTGTATAAACCTGATAAGCCTGTTGCGTGTCTTTTTGTGTGTACCCAGTAGAAGGCCCCCTGAATCGGGGCACGCCCGGGACCAGGGTTATTCCCTCGCGCGGCGTCGGCCCCAGCGGAGCAACCCTCACCGGCGGCGGCGGGGGAAGGATCGGTGCCGGCGGCGGTGGTGGATCACCCTGCGCTGGTGCCGGCGGCGGGGGCGGGTCATCACGCATCGGTGCCGGTGGCGGGGGTGGATCACCTGCACCGTGCCGGGCGGCGGGCGGATCATCACGCGGCCGATGCCGGCAAGCGATGGTGGATCACCCTGCGCCAATGCCGGCGACAGGGGTGGATCTGCCCACGCCGGCGGTGACGGAAGATCGCCCTATGCTGGTGGCGGCTGCAGGGGCGGATCGGCCTGCGCCGACGGCGGCGGAGTTGGAACAGGAGCTGGCGGAGCTGCTGGCGAGGCGACTCTGGCTGAGGTAGAAGCGGCGGCCGCCATGGAGCTGCCCGCTCTAGTTGTGGTCACGATGGAGTTAGGATGAAGATGAAGATTGTGGATGGAGTAGAAGTTGAGGACGACGAGGTAGAAGTCGGAAATGGGCGGAACAAGGCCCGCCAGCATCGCCCAGCCAAAGAAGACTAGCTCGCCCGGGCGGCTGCCGGGCGCGGTAGTCCCGGCGCGAATACGGACAGTACCGCCAGCGACGTACTGAGCACATCTCTCGGCGTCGACATCCTCGACGGTTGAGGGAGGAAGCAGAGGTGTTGGTGGTGCCATGCGAGCCAAGGAGCAATGAGCCAAGAGCGGAGGCAGAGAGGTGGTTCGCAAGAAGCTAGGGTGAAGAAGAAGCACACAGCAAGTGCCTTCGTTTATACGTACACAGGAGCGCCCCAACGGGAAACCCGAGGAGGCGTGGCAGTTGGAAAGGCGGGATAGTTGAGGGGGCATGGCGGTTCGCTGGCGGGAAACCCAGAAGAATCGGAAAAGGCGCGGCCATGCCCCCCAGACCCGCGCCAGTTACAAGGCAAAAATGGCTGCACGATCCGCCTCGAGCCCGGAAACGGCGGCGGCATTTAAAAAGCCACAACGTTTCATGGCCACTTTTTTGGACCCACCCAGGAGACGGAAGAAGATGAAATGAACGCTCCGAGGTGGGTCCGGGGGCTACTGTCGGTGTATTCCACACCAGGGTGCCCACTGCACTTTAGTAAAAGCAGCCGCTGGCGGACACGTGGCATCCAGGCCATGCCCCCGGCGGTCAGCCGAGTGGTCGCCGGGGGGAGGGTGGCGACCAGGCCATGTCCCCGGCGGTCAGCTGAGTGATCGCCAGCGGGAGGGTGGCGACCAGGCCACGCCCCCGGCGGTCAGCTGAGTGATCGCCAGCGGGAGGGTGGCGACCAGGCCACGCCCCTGGCGGTCAGCTGAGTGATCGCCAGCGGGAGGGTGGCAACAAGGCCACACCGCTGGCAGCCAGTTCCCGAGGACATTTAATGGCCCGCGCGGCTGTTCGAGAGGTCAAAAACATTTAATGCATATCGTGCGCATTAAATAGGGCTAATGAAGGCCATAGTATGGCGGCGCGTGTTCCCAACGTGCGCCATAATGGCGAGTGATGTCAGGGTGCATTTCCCCACCCCTGAGCTGGCGAGGCTGGCAGCGCCGCGCCAAGGGCGAGGAGGATGTCTGCACTGTGGCATTTAATGTGTTGCGAGGCATTTATTGCTAAAGAGTAGAGTAATGAGATGGCTTGTGGTGTAAGCCTCCCATGCGCCCGCCACTTCGAGTATAAAAGGGAGTCGGGTGCATGGGGGAGGGGTTCGATCATTTTTCTCAGGCTAGACTCTCCATTACGGGTGAGCTGATCTGGGTTGCTCTGGGTAGCTGTTCATCTTCCAGCTCCCCCCGGGCACACCATAATACAAGAACACAGGAGTAGGGTTATTACTCTAAGGAGGGCCCGAACCTGACAAAATACATGTCTCCCCTTGCATGCTTCGCCTCTGATTCTTCCTTTCTTGAGCGGTCACCACGAAAGCCCCGGTTAGAACTTAGTATACCCCTCGCTGGAAGGGGTCTGTTGGCTAACACGCCGACACTCGCCATCTTGGGGTCGACCGTCTCCATGTCAACGCCCACGATGGTTAAGGCCGGGCGCGCTGGTTTCACTCCCGGTGACCTTCGGCGCCTCTTGGTGAGAGGCGTGTCACCCTCTTCCTCCTCCTCCTCGAGCCCCACACTTGTGGGGCCCGCGACCACCTGCGCCAGCCGGGCTTGGAGGGTTGCGATCTGCTCCTCCAGTTGGGCCTTGCTCGCGGGGGTCTTGGCCGTTGCCTCAGCCCTCTTTGCCTCCTCGGCCAGCTATTGCAAGCGAGAGTCAAGGCCCCAATTTCAAGAAAATTCTGGGAAATCCGGAGTATCCGGATTAAACATCCGGAATGTCCGGATATAACCCGGAGTATCCGGATGAATCATCCGGAGTATCCGAACTGGGTCTACCGAAAGCCCTAACCCGGAATGTCCAGATTAAATGTCCAGAGTGTCCAGATTGGGTTGACCGAACACCCCAACCCGGAGTATCCGGACTAATTGTCCGGAGAGTTCGGACTTTGCGGGACTTGGGTATAAAATCCCATTTCGTGGCTCTTCACTCGCCTCACCTCACACTTGTTGCTCTCCACCTCTCCCGTGTGCTCTCCTCCACCCGAGCTTGTCCCCGGCGACTCCCCACCGGCCGGCGTCCTCCCCGTGCTCCTCCCCGGTGTCCTAGAGATCCTCTCCAAGTCGACGTCCTCCTTCCCCTATGCGGTTTCCCCTCCTTCTTCTTCATCCTCCTTGAAGGTAAGACCTCTTCTTGGAGTTGATTCATGGGTTCTTGGGTTCTAGGGCGTCCATGGGAGTAGATTCGAGGCTTGGTCTCGTAGTTTGAGGTTGGGGGTAAAACTTTGGAGTGTTAGGGTTTTTGGTGGGTGATTGGATTTTGGGGTGTAACACCCCGGCATTTAATATGCCCGAATGCTACCAAACATAGGCTAAACAACATCTAAATACCATAAACTAAGATAAATTACAGCAAAGGAGTAAATGCTAAAACCAAAAATTTCGGCAGCATCTCCTTTGTTTTTCCATGAATTGAAGCAACAACAATATGATCACAGGATATAGTATAAAGAATGACATCTAAATCATCAATAACAAGGGTTCTAGCAGTAGTATAAGCCTAGAATAAAGATTCCAACCATCTCATGAGCCAAATGAAGTAAATCAGGAAACCAAGCACACAAATTAACCATTGCACCAAGTTGCGTAGATCCACACTTATAGACAATTTATACCTTTCAGTGGGTATAAAGAACGTCCAATTCCGCCCAGCCGTTTGAAAAGTTATGCTCGTTTTACCGAACATATTAAAATTTGTGACGTGATTGGAACAGATCATGGTATTCTGTAGATTAAACCACTTTAGAGTCCGAATCAGTTTTTCCATATGCTTAGAAAAAGTTGGGAAATTTCCTAACCAACGCGATGATGTACTCGTTTAATCGATTCGGGGTTTTAGAACCCGAGTTATGCTCGTTGCAAGTCTGCTGTCCCGATGGGACAGAACCTCTGTTTTTGGGTTGTGCGAGTAGTTTGCGAAGTCGGGGTAGAAGAGTGTTTGCGTATTATTTAGTGGGCATGATTTTGAGTGTGTGGTACCTTTGTGCAGGTGGTGTGACCCCGGGGGTGCCCTCTACTTCTCGCCAATCTGTCGCCCGTGGTTGAGGCAAGTGTATTGGAATGGGTAGCGGGTTTTAGATTGCTAGTTTTGTTGAGTTGAAATTGAATATATGATATGTTCACATGCCATGCTTTAATGTTTGCCATTGATATGATGAATATGGTTTATTATGTTGTGATGCCATGTGTTAATGTACAAGTTATCTATGATGTTGGCATGTTTGCATACATGGCATGACACATGGCCGGGTCGGTGAGAAAGTCATAACTAGTCTGGTAAGGTCGATGAGAAAGTTATGACTAGTCTGGGGCGCCATTGAGTAAGTCCTACATCGTGATTCCATCCACCGCGGTGAATGGAAGCGAGGAGTAGGCACCCTCCATCTTCGGGATGGAAGGGGGGAGAGGGTGCACACCGATGGGTGTGTACTCAACCATACCGGTATGAGTTTCCAGGAGACATGTGCATCGCATCGCATTGCATATATGATGATGATGATATGTGATAAATGATATGTGAGTATGAATAAGATGATAGGCATAATTGAGGTGTTGAAGCCATGTAATTGTTCTTTTGTACCATTGCAATATACTTGCTGAGTGTTGAACTCACGCTTGTGCTTTCTTGTTGTTTTAGGTACCATGAGACCGGCATGCGGGGAAGGGAACTAGTCACACTCCTACACGTTGCTTCACACATTTGTTCCCACAGTTATTCATTTGGAGTCTTGATAATAAATTTAGTGTGATGCATATTGGTTTATGATCTAGCTTGCGTTATGAGAGCCTTATTTGTTCGTTTGGCTCATGAAGACTTTGAATGCTTGAGATTTGACTTATATTGCTGTCATGCCATTATTTATTGCTATTTTAGATGTCTCTTATATTGCCATATATTGCTATGCTATTGTTGTTGCTTCAATTCATGGAAAAATAAAGGAGATGCTGCCGAAATTTTCGGTATTAGCATTTGCTCCTTTGCTGTAATTTACTTGTAATTGTGGCATTTAGAGGTTGCTCAGTCTATGTTTGGTAGCATTCGGGCATATTAAATGCCGGGGTGTTACATGGGGTGGTTTAGGCAATGCTTGGGTATAGGGTGAGAGATCGGGGGTAAATGATGCCATTCTAAATGTTGGATTAAGTTTTGGTTGGAGTTTTTAGAAGTGAGAGTCGTTTCCTCGTGTTTGGGCTAGCTCGGAGCTTCTCCGGCTTAGCCGTGTGTAGGAAAGTTGTAGATCGGGTTCTCGTGGTGCCGTAGAGCTCGGAAACCACTCCAATCTCTCGGGTCTTTGGGCGAAATGCGCCATGTCCGGAGTGTCCGGACAAATTGCCCAGAATGTCTGAGTTATCCGGACTATTCGGGTTCTGCTGATCTGTTCGGTGGGGGAATTGCATTGTCGTTCGTTTCATTTGCATGGCATGCATCTTATTTATGCATTGTACTCGTGTAGAGAACGAGACCGCGGTGACTGACGTGACCGTGGTTGAGGGGATTGCCGAAGAGCAAGTCGTGATTGATACGCAAGCAGAAGCATCAGGCAAGCACCTAAGCATATTCAACCCTATTTGTAATTCTATTTTTGTGAATGAACTGCTTATTGGATGTTTAAGTATGCATTAGGAGTCGATTTGGGGGATTGAAAGTAGAACCTAATTGCTGCACTTATCTTCCTTGGAACTTGTGAAACATCTCCTTTGGAGCTAGTTATGGGTAATTATATGTGTCTATGCTTAGTTTGGCTTAGGTGTCGGGTATGGGCCAAGTGGTGGATGGTTCCGCCGCTTGTGAGTTTTTACCTCGCAATCAATTGGTTGCAATGGTTATGGTTATGAGGAGAAATGGAAATAAAAATGAGACCAGGCGAGAGGTTGGTTCACTTGGGTGTGGAGACTCAAGTGTGGTAGTCTCGCCCGTGTCGGTTGAGGACCGATCCGTTGTTTGCCATGTTGATCGAGCACACTTTGTTGATCGCATGCCGAAAATGGGCCGGTAAGTTATTCTTTCATCGCATGCCATTCGATGGGCCATGACCTCATGCGGTTGGGCGTGGTTGAGGGCAAGGCTTAGGCCGACTCTCGAGGACCAAGCCGGGCTTGGGCCGCTCGAGGGGGTGCTAGGTGCTCGGACCGCATGAAGATGCCCCAACGAGTTGGTATGGATGGGAGGAGGGTTGACATGAGGTTCCTTGTGGCACATGTCGTGCGATTGATGATCCCTTGCAGGGTGAATAAGCGATTCGAATTGCCGCGCTCTCGGATATGAGCACGCTCGTGTCATCCGACATTTCAACATAGTAATAACTTAAACTTAATGCTAGTTGGTTGGATGGAGGTACTTGTTTATGAGGTTACTTGCTTTGTTTTAATTGTAACGCTTCAGATTCCACTCTAGTAATAGGTGTTGTCTACAAGTGCTCTAAAAATTTGTAAATGAAGTAGTGGTTTGTAATTAAACAACAAAGTTAAGCTTTTCCGCACTTTTACCTTAAGCTTGATTCCTTGCTACATCCAAATGCATATTCTTTCGAGTCGGTCATATATGGACCACGGGTAAGTCTTGCGAGTACCTTCCGTACTCATGCCTTTGCTTTGTAGTTTTCAGGTGAGGATCCGGACGGATGTGAGTTCTGTCCGTACTGCCTCTCGGTGACCGGGCGGGGCACCGAGTAGAGGTTACTGACGACGTTGCTTATGCCCGGAAGTGTTCAGGGGCAGGACACTTCCGGAGGAGTTGTACTTCTGTATTGTGTAGTGGTTGGATTTCGCTTTTGTTGTATAGTTAGTTTCAAAACTATGTCATTTCTATCCTTGGGTACTTGGTTTCTTTTGTAGTGAACACTCGGTGCATGTTGTTACTCACCTCGTATTTGTGATGTTGTTTTCTTTCTTCGTTGGCCTTTGTGCTTCATTGTTGCTGGTTGTGGTCGTGGGGTTTTGTCTTTGTGCCGTGGTGGTTTTGTTGTGTTGGTTAGTCTTGCTTCCGCATGCGTGTCTAGTTGTGGGGTTCCGAGTTCGTTGCCCCCTTTATGCAAATTGAATTGATACGGCATTGGAAACTGGTATGCGGGGGATCCTGGGCAAGTTCGGGTCGCATACCGGGATTGTTGTCAAGTTATTCGAAGGGTCTCACCGTTGTCCCAATTGGGCTTGGGTGCTAACACTGCGAGCGCCCTCGGCGGTCCGTTGTTAGCCTCCAAATCCGATGGGGTTGATCGAGTCTTCAAATAACCCAAGGACGGTCTGGGCGGCTCCTCTCAGCGAGCCATCAAGGCCGGTTTTCTCTTCTTGAAGTCAGCAAACCACCATTTTAACTCTCTTACCTTCTGCCTGTCGGCGTACTCCAAATGCAGCTTGGTCGGTGGCTTGCTCAGGGCCACCTGCCTCTTGGAGCGCTTGACAGGGGAAGGCGGGGGTGATGGTCGGCGATGCTTGGATGTCACCTTCTTCCTCGTGCCCACAACGGGAGCATCGCCTCGTGATAATGGCTGAATTGCAGGCACTGCGTGTTGGGGAACGCGGTATGCTACACTAGCACAAATAAAATTTCTACCACAAACCAGAAAAGCTACTCGCAAGAAGCGGATCATAGATCTATTACCACTAGACTCGCAGTTGCAGAATTCTTCGCACGTCGTTGTAGTGGATCGTTCTTGGCGTGGATCGTCCTCGCCGCAGATCGTCCTCGCTGCGGATCGTCCTCTCCACGCCACAGTAGCAGCAGCATCACCACAGCAATCCACACGTCTGGGGATGGAACGCCGTGCGTCGGTGTGCAAGCACCGGGTCGCTCGGCAGGGGCAACGAGAGGAGGTGGCTAGGGTTTCTTGTGAAACACCTCTAAACCACACAAAAAAGTGTATTATGCGTCTAGCCTCCTCCCCTCCTTATATATCCACGAGGTGAAACCCTAGGCAGTCAGGGCCCATCTACGCGCTAAGCCCACGAGGTCCATTAATTGCAGATCCAATCCGAATTAATGCGTCCCAGCCCGTTAAGTGTGTGACCCTGTAGGTTCATGCGCATTTGGACATGGATTCGGAAAACCCTTTTTCTAATCCAATAGTCGGTAGCGGCTCCTTGCAGAGCATGCCAACTCCCAAACGTATATGATTAAAGTACTGATGTAATAATCCCTTTGCCAAACTATATGAAGATCGAACTCAAGGCAAGAAGCATGTCATCCTTTGATAGTTCAATCCATCTCTCGTATTCGTGATATATTAATAAGTTGTGATTGACTTCTCAATCACAGCATGGCCATGCACTTCCTTAATCATATCACACGAGTGGCCTAGACATATATCTCCATTACATTGGAGTGGCAAATTCCATCTTGACTGCTCACTTCCCTCTGCATGTTTCATAGTAAACATGAAAGCTACCTTTATAACTATCCGGTTAGGAAATAGTGTTTGGTAACCCCAAGGTAAACTATTACACATGTAGGGAATATGACAATCTCAGGTCTAAGGATCATACATCTACTATGTATGAGATACATTGATGACACATGTAACACCCCAAAATTTTGCTTTTCTTAAATTCATGTGTGATTTGGCACTTTGGTGAATTTTTGGAATTTTCTGGAATTTATTTGGATTTATTTGGAATTTATTTGAATTTATTCCATTTTGAAATAATTAAAGAATTTAATTTTGCAAATAAATTTTTGTTGGAAATATTTTATTTGAGTCCAAAATGATCCAAAGTATTTTCCGATTTTCTCGAATTTTTCTCGAGTCATTTGCTATTTTAATGAATTAAATGAATTACTAGGAATTATTTTAAATATTAAATCGCTGGAAAATCAAACTCGGGTCAAAGTCGTTCATCCGACCGAAGTCGAACTAGTCGGACTCGAGTCCGACCCGAGCCACGCGGACTCGACCAAACCCACTCCTAACCCTAATCAATTCCAACCGTTGGATCAAGATCCAACGGTACCGAGATCCGCCGTGCACGGTTCGAGCCGTGATCCGCCCGGATCCGATCGCCGTCGATCGTGGCCGTTGATCGCGCCACGTGGGCCGAGAGTCGTCGTCTCCGCCGAGTCCGGCCGGACTCGCCGCCGCGCCCGCCAGTAAAGAACTAGGTTTCCGTCTAGGGCACGAACGCCGAGGCTATTTAAAGCGTGAGATGTCCCCGAGGTTGCCCTCATCCTTGCGCACCCGTTCCCCGAGCCATCTCGCCTGAGCCGTCGTTTGCCGTCGAGCTCGCCAGTAGTTGGAGGAAGTGACCGCCGCGGTTTTGCTCGATTCCGCCGCCGTCCGTCGTCTTCCGCCGAAGGAGCCAGATCCGAGTCCTCGCTGAGACACACCCGAAGGACCCTTCATCTCGCCGAGCAACCCGAACGCCGTCGGGCTCGTCATCGTTCCGTCTCAGGTGCCCAAGCTTCGCGTGCCATCGCCGGACTCGCGAGCTACGTGGGACCGTCGGATCGGATCGGACGGTTGAGGTGAGTTCACGTGTTATAAACCCGAGTAGATGCGGACCGTTGGATCAAGATCCAGCGGTTCACAATCGCCACGTCGTGTAGCAAAGGCGATTATAGGATTAGATCTGACCGTCCGATCTAAATCGAGCGACCCACGATCAACGAGTAGTTTCAACGCGTGTTAACCCTGGATCTAATCCGCGCCGTTGAATTTCAAATCAACGGTCGTGATTGCGCCACGTGTCGGGAAGTTGGACCGACGGCGGTCGCCGATCCGCAGCGGCGTGCGTGTGGACGACACGCCGAGGCCCGCGTGTCGAGGGCCCGCATGTCGATGGTCGACCCGCTAAGCGCCGGCGTCACCCATGACGCGTCACGGTGGGTCCCACTGCCGCACGCGTGGTGAGCCCGGCCGACGTCGGCGATGACGCGTCACGAGAGGGCCCACATGTCGATCTCACGTGGAGTCGTGGACCGAGTCCACGCGGACCCAGCCAGCGTGGACCAAGTCCATGGACCGGTGACGTCACCAACCAATCGCGAGGCTGCCACGTGTCCATGCCTTTGACGCAATAATTAATTTCCGAAAAAGAAAATGATTTATTAATTCGAAATAATGATTTCAGATTTTGATTCAAACTTCAAACGCTTATAACTTTTGCGTTTCAACTCCGATTTGAGTGATTCAAATTTCTAAATTTGTATAAAATTAAGATCTACCTAAATATAAATTTTATTTAATTTTTGGACTAAAGTTTTTCTCTGCAAAATTATTTAATTGATTATTTAAACTTTAATAAATCATAACTTTTGCGTTTTAACTCCAAATTTGACGATTCCAGTTTCTAAAAATCCAGAAAATTATGTTCTCTCTGTTTATGGATTTTATTTGGAGTTTTGGGATGTTTTGCCTAGTGTTTATTTGTGTATTTGCTATTTGCACGCTTTACGAGTAGGCGTTGAAGTCTTGGGAAGGATTCGAGGGAGAAGTGTTGACTCAGGATCCAACTCAAGACCAAGAGCAAGTACTTTTTGAAGGCAAGTTGTGCTTTGACCATATTGATCCTATTTCGAAATCTATTTTGATTTAAACTATTGCATGCTAGTTCAAGTAGAAAGATACTTTGATTAAACATGGGGGTTAGATAAATACCAATTTGCTATATGACACCTTGATTACTTAAGTATGAGCCATGACCCTTTGTCACCCTAGTTGTGGTTTACTAGTTGGACATTATTAAATTGCCAACATAGGTTTAGATCGTTGTAGTATGTCGCTTAGACACTACGTGCTCATGACATGATTTTGGATAATCAAATGCTAATATTGACTTAATGATATATTGAACCTGTTTTGGAAAAGTATCATGTGATGTTGATGGCACGTGGTGCATGGTAATCAACTGGGGTTTGATAAACAGTTTTCGACCGGGGCATGTGGTAAGAGTAATCAGGTGGGCCAGTTGTGGCATTGGGAGTGTTGATTTGGTTTTTCGGGTAGTCTTGCCCTGGTCACTCTAAGGACTTAACCTTGCAAGCCTTTGAACTGGGTCATACTTGCAACCACATGGCTGGAATGGGACGGCCCTAGTTGATTAAGTCGCTAAGGACTCACTTGTGGAGCCTCAGGGTGTCAATTACACCGTTTGTGTGATTGTACGGGTGAGCGTATCGTGGCTGTGGCCAGATACCCATCTAACGGTGTGTTGGTCCCATACTTCGCCTTGGCTAAGGTAAGGGATTGTTTAGAGCACGAACTGGAGAGGACCACCTGTGTTGTTTGAGGATTCCGAAAGGCTTTGTTACGGGAACTCGCCTTTGTGGTGTTTGACTGTATCTTGTGGGTAAAGTGCATAACCTCTGCAGAGTGTAGAATCTATTTGAATAGCCGAGTCCACGGTACTGGACAATGCTCGGGAATTACAGTCAAGGGTTAGACTTTCTGAAAATAACTTGGATTTGAAAAGTTGGGTTGGTTTAGTAATGAAGTTGATGGAAATATGGTTTAGGATGGGGAAAATGTTTATTAAATTTCTTGAGAAGCTATTTATGCTTTACTTATTTCTACTGCTTTCGAATCTACTTTTATTACTTGTCAAAAGCTGTTTACTGCAAATATACCTTGAGCTATTCCTTTGTACCAAGCCATGCATATAGTATATTAGCTTGCATTCTGCATGACTTGTCGAGTACCAAGTACTCACCCTTGCCTCAACACAATACCGGTTGAAGAGGAGATTACGCCGATTTGGAGGAGGATTTCCAAGAAGACCCGTCTACTTAGGGATGCGAGCCCGATCGGTTACTGTGGTATCTTGGATGGCGCCACGCAGTTTATTTGATTTTCCGCTATTATTTCTCTTTTAATAAGTTTAGCTTGGCATATATTTGTAACTTGACCATAAGGTCAAGTAACCTGTTTGGTTATTTAAATAAAGTACTTTGATAATATCGATTGGTATGATTGTGATATTTACCGATGTTAAGACTGTGTGCACTAGCTGCGTTCGACTAGTGCTGAATACAATGGGTCCGGATTTGCAAATTCGGGGTCCCGACAGAGGTGGTATCAGAGCCATACTTGACTGTAGGCTCAACCCTAAGTTAGAATGGTCGTAGTGAGGATAAAACCTATTTTCTAAAGCTAAAAATTTGTGAAGACAAGAAATGACATCTCGACTTACCCCCTTCTCTCTTTTCTTGTCTCTTGCTGAAATTTTCCCTTACCTTGTCACAATTGAAAAATTCCGAGTTCTTACGTAAAGCACGCTTGTGACAGATGGAGGAAGAGTTCAACTACGTTGATCTGGGAGTTGGTCACGCCGCGGAACTTTGGCATATGCTACAGACTCTCGGAGATTTTGAGGAGCCCCAATACCAAGTGGAAGTGATCAGACAAGCGGGATTGATCAAGGCTTGTGACGTGAAGATTGAGGTACCGCTAGGAAAAAGGGCCGGCAATCGCCCGATACACCAGACCGCCAGAGATCTACAATGCGGATGGGTATCCAAGAAGTATCACGACGCCGCAATGCGGCACATTACCCGTATCTACGCCGAGAGTTGGAGTAATGCGGTGTTCCGTTACCATCCGCAGCGATAACCTTCGACCGAAGGAGATTCAGGATGAGGATGCCACGGTTACACATTGGCACGATTTGTCGTCGCCAGGAGGACGTACTAGATAATACAAGCAAGGAGCTACAGAAGGCCGCAAGGAGATCACGACAGAGAAGAAAACAGATGGCGTGAAGCTCAAGAGTATGTGGCACACCTTCTCACGAAGGATTGACGAGTTGGAGATGACTTTGTGCGGACCGGACTCCGAGCGATGCTCGAGCTACACGAGCCGAGATCCGGAGGAGTCGGATCTCGATGAGGACATCGCTTCTTCGACTACCACGGATGACACAGTTCTTTGGACATGGCAATCGTTTCGCGCCTATGCCACAGCACCCGTACCCAGGCCGTGGAGGTTTTCTTGATGAGTGAGCATAGGTTCTATAGTGAGACTCCTACGCCGAGTCGCGTCATAGAAGAAAGAGTCACCCTTTAGGCGTTAGACTCCAGTGTTAGTTCGATTTGGATTTTCATTGCTTGCTGAGTGTGCAGTATGTGTTGCAAGGCCCTTAGGCATTGTAAGCAGCCATACCAAGTTACTAATAATAAAGTTGGACCTTAAGGCTACACCTTTCGCCCCGCATAAAGTTCCATACTACTTGTCTATTCTTGTTTCCCTCTCATCTCTAAACCTAGAGCAAATCGACAGATGGTGAACACCCGTGGAAACTTTGGAAGCAATGGGAGTGGTTCTCGCCACAGAAACCCCAATGATGGAGCACCAAAGACCGCCATTGATATGCAGAATTTTGGAGCCTTTCTTGCTGCTCAGACTCGCTTGATGCATGCTATGATGCAACAAATGCAGCACGTCCTTTGCTCAGGCCACCTAATCAAGTTAATCGTGACCACGCCGAATACAAAGGTGGCCGAGTTCATGAGGACTCACCCACCCACTTTCTCTCGGGAATGCCAATCCATTGGAGGCCGATGATTGGTTAAGATCAATCGAGAGGAAGCTACACATAGCTCAATGCATAGGGAATGAGAAGGTACTCTACGCTTCTCATCGGTTGGAAAGGAACAATTCGAATGGTGGGAGAACTTGTGCACGCAAGAGAACCCTCAAGATATCACTTGGGAAGAGTTCACAAATGCATTCGACAAAGATCACGTGCTCGAAGGAATCATGGACCTTAAGAAGGAGGAGTTCAGAGCATTAAAGCAAGGTAATCACCAGGGCCGACTACCTAAACAAGTTCACACAGCTAGCACGCTACGCACTGAGGATGTAGCGACGGATAAATCCGATACTCGTTTTATGAAGGGACTTAACTCGGGATTGCAAGTAGGGTTGATCACCCACACCTTTCCAGATTTCCAAGAGTTGGTGAATAAGGCACTTATTCTTGAGGACAAGCGCAAGGAACCTGGATGAGAACAGAAGCGCAGGATGCAACAAAGAAGGATCACGCCAGTGAACGCAATGCTTGAGAGTTGCACCAAATCAATTCTTGATTCCAACCACGTAATGCAACAAGGACACCATCCCCAAGACCAAGACCTGTCAATCAAAACTATCGCACCCAGTCCCGCTAGAAACGCTACCCCAGCGCAAAGCAAGACAAGTGAGACGCCGTTACGATCGGCAACGAGCCAGACACTTTGCCAGCAGTTGTCCAAAGAAGACAGCAGAGCAACCCGGATTCGCTTCAACCTAGGAACCACCCCAGCTAGGGCGCCAAAGATCAGAACCACACCCCTGCATCTGGTGAGAGGCCGAGTCAACCATGTCACCGCAGATGCACCTGAGAATGCTACGGACGTCGTCTTGGGTAAGTTACTTGTTAACTCGACTGCAATGCTTTGTTTGACTCTGAGCTTCGCATTCGTTTGTTTCGCAAGGTTTTGCTACTAGAAATGATTTGAGAATTGCAAGACTTAAGTGCATGCTTTTAGTTCAAACCCTGGTTCCGAACTCCGAACGGAAGTAGGATGTTCCGGTGAGAATACTAATAGATGGAATAGAGTTCCTAGCAAACCTTATAATTTTGGAGACCTGCACCTTATACGTCATATTGTGAATTGATTGGTTATACAAGCACAAGGCCGTATTGGATTGTGGAAGAAGGACTATCTCAGTTGAGATCCCGTGTGGGAAGAAAGTGGAATTTCAAGCCACTGCAGTTAGAGATGGACATTGATGGTTAACAGTACCAAGGCAATCAGCATAGAGGATGTCTCGTAGTGAATGAGTACCCAGATGTCTTTCCGAAGATCTACCTGGTATGCCGCACAGGGACATAGAGTTTGTGATAGAGCTTGTACACAAAGACCGATAGCAAAGAGACCCTATCGGATGTCTAATGGAGTTGGTAGAGATGAAGAAACAGCTAGAAGAGTTAATGAAGAAAGGATTTATCGTGACCGAGTTCGCCGTGGGGAGCACCGCTTTGTTTGTCAAGAAGAAGGACGGGAGTTTCGGGATGTGCATTGACTACCGTGCACTCAATGAAGTCACCGTGAAGAATAAGTATCCGCTACCTGGATTGATGATTTGTTTGATCAGTTAAGAGGAGCCGAGTTTTCTCCAAGATTGATCTGAGATCGATACCATCAGCTGAAGATCCGATCGTAAGATATTCAAATCGCATTCTCGTCAAGATATGGACATTACGAGTTCACGATTATGTCCTTTGGGTGACGAATGCGCCACCTATTTCATGAATATGATGAATAAGGTGTTCATGGAATATTTGGACAAGTTTGTCGTCGTGTTCATAGACGATATCCTAATCTACTCCAAGACAGAGGATGAACATGCCGAACACTTAAGGCGAGTTTTGGAAAAGTCGAGGAACAGCAACTTTTCGCCAAGTTCAGCAAGTGTGATTTTTGGAAGGACAAGGTGGAGTTTCTTGGACATGTAATGACCGCATGAAGGAGTCGCCGTAGATCCAAGCAAAGTAGAAGTCGTGTTACATTGGGAGCACCAAGACTGGTGACCCATTCTGAGTTTCCTTGGAATGGCAGGATACTATCGCCGTTTCATTGAAGGCTTCTCGACAATTGCGAAACCTCTTACGCAATTGCTGAAGAAGGAAAAGAAGTTTGCATGGACGCCTTGAATGTGAGAAAGGATTTCGAGTCGAAGAAGCGATTGACGCCAAGACATGTTAGTTCTACCTGATGTTGCTCAAAGCTTGATGTTTATTGTGACGCATCGCGCCAAGGACTTGGATGTGTGCCGATGCAGAATGGAAAGGTCGCCGCTTATGCATCAAAGGCGCTTGAGGCCGCATGAGGAAAATTATCCGACACATGACTTGGAGTTAGTGCCGTAGTGCATGCTTTGAAGATATGGCGTCACTATCTCGATTGGAAGCAGATGTGAAGTGTATACGGATCATAAGAGCCTTAAGTACATATTCACCCAATCGGATCTGAATATGAGGCGAGAGGAGATGGTTAGAGTTGATCAAGGACTACAATGTTGGAATCCTACCATCCCTGAAGGCCAACGTAGTAGCCGATGCTCGAGTCGGAAAAGCCATACCGTGAGTACGTTGCTAGCCACAAGCCGTGATGAGTTATGTAAGGATTTTCTAAAATGAAGATTGAGGTTGTACCTAGCGGATTCTTGGCCGCATTGGAAGTAAAGCCTACCTTAGAGGACCGTGATCCGAGAAGGACAGAAGGATGATGACAAGATCCGCAGGATTAAGTCCATCAAGGAGGAAGGCAAAGGCGAGGACTTCAAATTGGATGAAGCAGGGCACGTTATGGATGAAGGGTCGGATTTGTGTGCCTAACAAGGAGGAGTTAAAGCGATCGATTTTGGAAGAAGCCCATGACTCCAAGTACTCAATTCACCTGGAAGCGCCAAGATGTATCAGGATCTCAAGGAGAGATTACGGTGGCGAGTATGAAACGTGAAGTTGCCGAGCATGTTGCATTGTGCGACGTATGCCGAGAGTCAAGGCAATGCATCGAGACCAGCAGGATTGCTACACCAAGATACCTGAGTGGAAGTGGGAGGAAATCGGAATGGATTTCATTACCGGTTTGTCGAAGACTCAAGGAGGTTATGACTCCATATGGGTTATAGTGGATCGCTTGACTAAAGTAGCCCATTTTATCCCCGTGAAGACCACTTACTCGGGAGATAAATTAGCAGTGTACATGATCAGATTGTTTGTTTGCACGGAGTGCCAAAGAGGATTGTATCTCGGACAGAGGTACCCAATTTACCTCAAGGTTACGGAATAAGTTGCATGAAGCCATGGGAACCCGTTTGAACTTCAAGATGTGACTTATCATCCACGCATCGGATGGACAGATCAAAGAGTCAACCAGATTCTGGAGGATATGTTAAGAGCTTGTACATTGGCTTATGCTACCTCTTGGGATAAGAGTTTGCCGTATGCCGAGTTCGATTACAACAATAGTTATCGAGGCTAGTTTACGATGTCACCTTTGAGGCATCGTATGGTCGACGCCATCGGACGCCATTGAATTGGAATGAGACCGGCGCCGTGTCTTTGGGCCTGATATTCTTCAAGAAGCGGAAGAACAGTCGCCATGATTAGGAAAGGTTGAAGATAGCCCAATCTCGGCAGAAGAGTTATCTTGACAATCGTCGCCGAGATTTGAGTTTTGAACAAGAAGACTTTGTATACCTCATAGTTAAGCCTCTCAGTGTAGTTAAGATTTTCCATGCCAAAGGGAAACTTGCACCCCTTTATGTTGGACCATTTAAGATTTTGAGACGCAGAGGCGAAGTTGCTTATCATCACCGGAGTTGCCAGCGTTGGCAGGAGTACATGATGTATTCCATGTGTCCCAGTTAAAGAAGTGTCTCCGAGTTCCTGAGGAACAGACACCGCTAGAGTCAATTGAGTTGCAAAAGGATTTGACTTATAAGGAGTATCCCGTGAGGATTCTGGACACAATGGATCGAGAAACTAGAAACAAGTCAACCCGTTTACAGAGAGTTCAAAGGAGCAACCATGAAGAAAGCGAAGCGACTTGGGAGCGCGAAGAGGATTTGAAGAAAGAATTTCCAAACCTATTCCTTTAGTGAGCCCTGAATCTCGGGGACGAGATTCTATTAAGGGGGGGAGGTTTGTAACACCCCAAAATTTTGCTTTTCTTAAATTCATGTGTGATTTGGCACTTTGGTGAATTTTTGGAATTTTCTGGAATTTATTTGGATTTATTTTGAATTTATTTGAATTTATTCCATTTTGAAATAATTAAAGAATTTAATTTTGCAAATAAATTTTTGTTGGAAATATTTTATTTGAGTCCAAAATGATCCAAAGTATTTTCCAGAATTTTTGGAATTTTTACGAAGTCATTTGATATTTTTAATGAATTAAATGAATTACTATGAATTATTTTAAATATTAAATCGCTGGAAAATCAAACTCGGGTCAAGTACTTTTCATCCGACCGAGTCGTAACCCGAGTCGGACTCGAGTCCGACCCGAGCCACGTGACTCGACCAAACCCACTCCTAACCCTAATCAATTCCAACCGTTGGATCAAGATCCAACGGCTGAGATCCGCCCGTACCGGTTCGAGCAGTATCCGCCCGGATCCGATCGCGCTGCGGCGATCGTGGCCGTTGATCGCGCCACGTGGACGGGCCGAGAGTCGTCGTCTCCACCGAAGTCCGAGCCGGACTCCGCCGCCCGCGCCCGCCAGTAAAGAACTAGGTTTCCGCTCTAGGCACGAACGCCGAGGCTATTTAAAGCGTGAGATGTCCCCGAGGTTGCCCTCATCCTTGCGCACCGTTCCCGAGCCATCTCGCCTGAGCCGCCGTCGTTTGCCGTGCGAGCTCGCCGTAGTTGGAGGAAGTGACCGCCGCGGTTTTGCTCGATTCCGCCGTCCGTCGTCTTCCGCCAGAAGGAGCCGGATCCGAGTCCTCGCGTCGAGACGCACCCGAAGGACCCTTCATCTCGCCGAGCAACCGAACGCCGTCGGGCTCGTCATCGTTCCGTCTCCGGTGCCCAAGCTTCGCTGTGCCATCGCCGGACTCGCGAAGCTACGTGGACCGCCGATCCAGATCGGACGGTTGAGGTGAGTTCACGTGTTATAAACCCGAGTAGATCTGGACCGTTGGATCAAGATCCAGCGGTTCACAATCGCCACGCGTCTTTGTAGCAAAGGCGATTATAGGATTAGATCCGACCGTCCGATCTAAATCGAACGGCCACGATCAACGAGTAGTTTCAACGTGTTAACCCTGGATCTAATCCGCGCCGTTGAATTTCAAATCAACGGCCGTGATTGCGCCACGTGTCGGGAAGTTGGACCGACGCGGTCGGCCGTCCCACGCGTGCGTGTAGACGCCGACACGCCGGCGTGTCGAAGGCCCGCATGTCGCTGGCTGACCGCCAAGCGCCGACGCGTCACCCATGACGTCACGGTGGAGTCCCACTGTCGCCGACCGTGGTCGAGCCTCCGACGTCGGCCGATGACGCGTCACCCGAGAGGCCCACATGTCGATCTCACGCGTGGAGTCGTGGGACCGAGTCCACGGTGGACCCGAGCCAAGCGTGGACCAAGTCCATGGACCGGTGGACGTCGACCAACCAATCGAAGGCTGCCACGTGAACATGCCGACGCAATAATTAATTTCCGAAAAGAAAATGATTTATTAATTCGAAATAATGATTTGATTTTGATTCAAACTTCAAACGCTTATAACTTTTTGCGTTTCAACTCCGATGTGAGTGATTCAAATTTCTAAATTTGTATAATATTAAGATCTACCTAAATCTAAATTTTATTTAATTTTTGGACTAAAGTTTTTCTCTGCAAAATTATTTAATTGATTATTTAAACTTTAATAAATCATAACTTTTGCGTTTTAACTCCAAATTTGATTTATTCCAGTTTCTAAAAATCCAGAAAATTATGTTCTCTCTGTTTATGGATTTTATTTGGAGTTTTGGGATGTTTTTGCCTAGTGTTTATTTGTGTATTTGCTATTTGCACGCTTTTACGAGTAGACGTTGAAGTGCCTAAGGATTCGAGGAGAAGTGTTGACTCAGGATCCAACTCAAGACCAAGAGCAAGTACTTTTTGAAGGCAAGTTGTGCTTTGACCATATTGATCCTATTTCAAATCTATTTTGATTTAAACTATTGCATGCTAGTTCAAGTAGAAAGATACTTTGATTAAACATGGGGTTAGATAAATACCAATTTGCTATATGACACCTTGATTACTTAAGTATGTGCCATGACCCTTTGTCACCCTAGTTGTGGTTTACTAGTTGGACATTATTAAATTGCCAACATGGGTTTAGATCGTTGTAGTATCTTTGCTTAGACCTCTACGTGCTCATGACATGATTTTGGATAATCAAATGCTAATATTGACTTAATGATATATTGAACCTGTTTTGGAAAAGTATCAGGTGATGTAGATGGCACGTGGTGCATGGTAATCAACTGGGGTTTGATAAACAGTTTTCGACCGGGGCATGTGGCAAGAGTAATCATGTGGGCCAGTTGTGGCATTGGGAGTGTTGATTTGGTTTTTCGGGTAGTCTTGCCCTGGTCACTCTAAGGACTTAACCTTGCAAGCCTTTGAACCGGGTCATACTTGCAACCACATGGTGGAATGGGACGGCCTAGTTGATTAAGTCGCTAGGACTCACTTGTGGAGCCTCGGGGTGTCAATTACACCGTTTGTGTGATTGTATGCGGGAGCGTATCGTGGCTGTGGCCAGATACCCATCTAACGGTGTGTTGGTCCCATACTTCGCCTTGGCTAAGGGAAGGGATGGTGTAGAGCACGAACCGGAGAGGACCACCTGTGTTGTTTGAGGCTTCCGAAAGGCTTTGTTACGGGAACTCGCCTTTGTGGTGTTTGACTGTATCTTGTGGGTAAAGTGCATAACCTCTGCAGAGTGTAGAATCTATTTGAATAGCCGAGTCCACAGTCTTTGGACAATGCTCGGGAATTACAGTCAAGGGTTAGACTTTCTGAAAATAACTTGGATTTGAAAAGTTGGGTTGGTTTAGTAATGAAGTTGATGGAAATATGGTTTAGGATGGGGAAAATGTTTATTAAATTTCTTGAGAAGCTATTTATGCTTTACTTATTTCTACTGCTTTCGAATCTACTTATGTTACTTGTCAAAAGCTGTTTACTGCAAATATACCCTGAGCTATTCCTTTGTACCAAGCCATGCATATAGTATATTAGCTTGCATTACGTGCATGACTTCTTTGAGTACCAAGTACTCACCCTTGCCTCAACACAATACCAGTTGAAGAGGAGATTACGCCAGTTTCGGAGGAGGATTTCCAAGAAGACCCGTCTACTTAGGGATGCGAGCCCAGTCAGTTGCCTGTGGTATACTGGATGGCGCCACGAAGTTTATTTGATTTTCCGCTGCTATTATTTCTCTTTTAATAAGTTTCGCCTTGCGAAGCATATATTTGTAACTTGACCATAAGGTCAAGTAACCTGTTTGGTTATTTAAATAAAGTACTTTGATAATATCGATTGGTATGATTGTGATATTTACCGATGTTAAGACTGTGTGCACTAGCGCGTTCCTGGACTAGTGCTGAATACACAGAGGGTCCGGATTTGCAAATTCGGGGTCCCGACAACACATAAGAATGTAACATTCTCGCAGTGTCCCATTGTGGGTCTATCTAACACATGTTCTTCAACATGCGTCCACAATGTATTGATGATATCTCCATATCCCATGATCTATGAAACATGATCATCGAACAATACATGTGCTGATCTATTCATCATTGTCCTATACGATGATATCCGATTAGAGATATTTATCGAATTATATCAATAATTAAAGAGCTTCATAAACAAGTCACACACTTGTTGATCAAAACAATGATATACATTCATTGGACCAATAATCATATTATTATTCATAAACATAGTCATGTTACAATCATCCATATGATTGCCTCAAGGGCATAACACTAACACCGACCAATGAGCCCCATCTGGGTGAGCTCAATGATCATCATCAGCATCCGCTCCTCTTCAGGTTGCACGGGCGGACGTGGGGTCTCGACCACCGGGGCCGGCTCCCCGGTGTAGCAGAGGTGGCTTCCCTCCGCCTTCTTCACGTAGAACTAGTGCTCAGCCCAGCCCGACACCGAATCCTTTAGTGAAAGGATCGGGTAGTCGTATGGTCGGCTGGACCTGAGCCGAAAGTAGATGCAACCGGCGGGCGTGTTCCCACCTGTGCGGAACGAAGAATAAAAATGAAAGAAAAGGCTAGCCGTGGGCGCGACGCCCACGTACCCCTCGCAAAGGTGCAAAAAGATCACAAGAACAAGGATAGAGTTGGGGTTCAAATTAGAGATCTCGCACTCGCAGAAGGCGAGTACGGAGGCAAGGAACTCACTTTCGGGCATCCGAAGCCCGTTGACAGCGTAAAGCTCGCAGGAGATGATTTCATCCTCCAGCGATGCCGGCTCCATATCGCCACTGAGCGCTCGTGCCGAGCCCTCGTCAAGGTAGCTACCGTCGACGAGCGTTTGAAGCCTCCTCTTGCTCATCTAGCTAACATCGAATCGCACTATTGCCGCGGGAAAGGAGGACGTGGAGCATGAGGGTTCAAGATGATTTTTTTAGCGAGTTCGAATGAGCGCAGGTCAGAATTTCTCCACCGGACTATTCCACGCTTATAAAGGCAGTGAAAAGCCACATTTACCACCGCCGTGACCTTTTTTGAACCGGCGCGTGTCCGTTACAACAGTAGCCGGAGAGTAAAAGCACGGTTCCCAAAAAGACTGTGCGGACTGTCGCTAGGACGCTTCTCGGAGAAGGAATCGGCGCGACCGTCCAAATTTTTACCCGAGCACCCCATTTGATCGGGGATTAAGCCAGAATCTCGTTCAGGGCCGTTGTGCTCATTCGTTGCTACAGCATGCTCGGATGCAGCAGCAGAGTTTCGTCGCAAGAATCCAATCCCTCCTATGAGTCTTTAAGGCTCAAGGGGAAGACCCGGCTGTCGACGTTTTGTGTCGGCAATAATCTTAGGGGGGTGAATCTATGGGGTAAGGCGCTGGATCAGGAACTCGATGGTAACACAAGACAAGGGTTTAGACAGGTTCGGGCCCTCTACGGTGGAGGTAATACCCTAGTCCTGTGTTCTGGGATTGTGTGTCCCTTCTTCTGGGATTCCCCCACCTCCTCTTATATACAAAGAGATAGAGGAGTCCAACTCGGTTATACGGGAAAGAGTCCGACTTGGTTGTAAACATAGGGATCGTGTCTTCCCTTATCTGGAGAGATTTCCCCTACGGTTACAATCTTTCCTTCCTACTTTTCCTATCCAATTACGATGGGGTTGTCTTCATGACACTAGAACATACGCCCGCGCTCTTGCACGTTCCTCTTCGGGATGGTCTCTTCTAGGCTCCATGCGCACTGTAGCAACGTGTGCACTGTAGCTTCGCGATTACTGTAGCCGAGCGTGGCGGTGATACGGTGATTCGGTGGTCACTGCGGCTGGCACTCCGATCGTGAAGGCAACGGCTGTCTCAGTCATGATCAATGTCGAAATGCTCGAGGTTGTCATCTCGTCGGTGCCGCTCGTTATACTCCCGCTCCTGCCTCCTAGCATCAAGGTCCTGGCAAAAGGTCGCGTCGGATGGTGGAGCGGATATCCTTACCGTAAGGGGACTAGCGCTAACTACTTCCCGTCCGACTGCGACTGGTCCGACTGCTGGCCGCACGCATTTCTCCTCCTGTACGAGGAGGCTTCTTCTTTTGGCCCTGCTGGTTGTGCTGGACCACTGCAGCCATCACCATCGCCTTAACTTGCACCACGATCGGGGCAGCTGGGCTATTGGATTCGATCATCGGGTCCAAGGTGTCGAGGAGTGTCTTGGTAGCCATGATGTTTTGCTGTGGTATTTGGAAAACCGACTGGCCTCCCGTCCAAGTATGTACGATGTCCTCGTTGACGTTGCGCGCCCTATTTTGGAGTGACCAAGCGCGCGCATCTTGGGCTTCATTTTGAACGGGTTATGTCTCTATATCTTCGGCTCCTCGCCAGTTCTGTGATTCAGGCAAGCCATTCCTGATCACAAATACCGAACGAAAACTAGGAAAACTCTCAAATCGCATCTGATCCGAGCTTGAAAGGATGAGAGTGCCAAGTTCATTGGCGACGAAGTGGAGGCTTCCAAAGCAGAAAACATGGCCTGGAACGAAGGTAATGCCGTCTCTGAAAACCATCAAGATCTCCTGGATTGATCGTTGCACTCCCCTACCTGGCGCTGATGGGATACAGGTAGGCTACGCTCGCAACAATCAAACTTTTCTACCGCCAACACCCAAGATCACATGCAAGTAGGGGATCATGGATCGTTACCCTTGACGCGCCGATGCAGCGAAAGCAGATACGCGCGCGTTGAGGAAGTAGTCGTTCACGTCCCGATCTACCCCGAGTGGTTGACGACCTCCACCGAGTGGTCGCCTAGTGGTCGTCGATCTCCGCCGAGTGGTTGCCGACCTCAGCCGAGTGGTCGCCGATCTCCATCGCCGATCTCCACCAAGTGGTCGCTGAACTCCGCCGAGTAGTCACCGACCTCCGCCTAGTGGTCACCGACCTCTGCCGAGTGATTCCCGATCTGCTCGGGGTCGATGGTGGAAGGTCGCCGGAGATCCAACTGAACAACGCGTCCGCGAATGGCAACGCCTCTACCGATATCCACACGTACTGAGAAGGAACGCAGTGCGGGGTGTGCTAGCACCTCGCCACACAGCTAGGGTTTCTAGGGAGCAGGAGAGGCACACGGCGGCTGAACGTGGTGAGGGTTCTAATCCATATAGTGCACTGTTCCTGGCCTCGCCTTTTATAGACACGCTAGTGGGCCGAGGCCCGCTAGGTTTCCATCTCCAACGCGGATCTCATCCACGCACAAACCCATTAACCAATTCCAACTCGTTAAGTGTGTGACCCGTTCGGTTTAGTGCAAGTCAGACATGAATCTGGAAACTCGTTTCCAATTCAATGATCAACAGCGGCACCTAGCAGTATGTATTGATCCCCGAATGCACAGAATCATTATTCGGTTGAACCTTGATGCACTCACATACCGATCCCTTTGCCTCACAATACCAGTCAAGCTCAAGGCGAGATGCGTGCCACCCTTGTTGATAGCTCGACCACTTCACTCGACAGTGTGATGGATACAAACCATGACTAACTCCTTAGTCATATTAGCACGACCGTGCGCTTTCCCTATCCATCCACACAAGGGGTCCAGAGGTATCTCTCCCATTATCTAGCAGGAGCAAATCCCATCTTGATCATCACACCCTTGGCGATGTATCGTGGCATACCCAGTAGTCATCTTTATAACTACCCTGTTACGGTGTAGCGTTTGATGATACTAAAGCATACAAGTCTACATGCTAGGTATCCCTGACAATCTCAGGTCTAAAGGCCATATAGGTGTACCACTCGAGACTATACGCTGATGGCACTATAAGAGATAACAACTCACAGCGTCTCGGAGTGGGTCTTGTCCGACTACCCATGTTCTCCAACATGTGTCCACATTATTGGTTCGATATCTCCATATCTATGGTATGCGAAACATTACCATCAACCAATACATGTGCTGATCAAATCATCACCGCTCCTCGTAATGATATGGATCAGGGACCCGTTTAGAATAATGTCACTTGACAATGTGTTTCACAATTAGGTCGTACCCAATGGACATAATCGCAACATTTATTCAGGGAACCGATAAACAAAGTTATCATAATTTCATGAACAAAGATGTGTTACAATCATCACCATGATTGATCTAGGGCATATTCCCTTCAGGCGTGCCAACTATCGACGTTTTGTGTCAGCAATAATCTTAGGGGGGTGTAAATCTATGGGGTAAGGCGCTGGATCAAGAACTCGATGGTAACACAAGACAAGGGTTTAGACAGATTCGGGCCCTCTACGGTGGAGGTAATACCCTAGTCCTGTGTTCTGGGATTGTGTGTCCCTTCTTCTGGGATTCTGTCGGGACCCGAATCTGCAAATCCGGACCCTCTGTGTATTCAGCACTAGTCCAGGAACGCGCTAGTGCGCACAGTCTCAACATTGGTAAATATCACAATCATACCACTCGATACTAATAAAGTACTTTAAATAGTTAACCAAACTGGTTGCTTGACCTTACGATCAAGTTACAAATATACGCCTCGCAGGGCGAAACTTATTAAAAGAGAAATAATAGCAGCGGAAAAATAAGATAACATCGTGGCGCCATCCAGTATACCATAGGCAACTGACTGGGCTCGCTCCCTAGTTAGATGGTTCCTCTGGAAGCTCCTCCTCCAAAGCTGGTGTAGATTCTTCTTCAACTGGTGTTGTATTGCGGCAAGGGTGAGTACTTGGTACTCAGCAAGTCATGCACAGAATGCAGCTAATATACTACATGCATGGCTTAATACAAAGGAGTGGCTCAAGGTATATTTGCAGTAAAGAGCATTTAACAAGTATCATAAGTAGATTCGAAAGCAGTAGAAACAATTATAGCATCAATAACTTTTCCAGGAGTTAAATAAACATCTTTCCCGATTCTAATCCACCATTCCATCAACATCATTATTAAACCAAACCCAACCTTTCAAGACCAAGTTATTTTCAAGAAAGTCTAACCCTTGACTGTAATTCCCGAGCGATGTCCAATACCGCGGACACGGCTATTCGAATAGATTTTTACACTCTGCAGAGGTTATGCACTTTTCCCACAAGATACAGTCAAACACCACAAAGGCGAGTTTCCGTAACAAAGTCTTTCGGAAACTTCTAACAGCACAAGTGGTCCTCTCCGGTGTTGCATGCTAACCCTTCCCTTAGCGAAGGCGAAGTTTAGGCCAAACCACCGTTAGATGGGTACCTGGCCGCAGCCCCGGTACGCTCCCCCGTACAACTTACACAAAGGGTGTAGTTAACACCCAGAGGTCCCACAGGTACGTTATTAGCAACTTAATCAACTAGGTCTGTCCCAATACAGGCATGTGGTTGCACGCTTGACTCAGTTCAAAGGCTTGCAAGGTTAAGTCCTTAGGGTGACCAGGGCAAGACTACCCGAAGAACCAAGCCAACATTCCCGGTGCCACAACTGGCCCACCCGATCATTCTTGCAACATGCCCCGGTCAAAAGCTATTTATCAAACCCCAGTTGATTACCATGCACCACGTGCCATCAACATCACATGATACCTTTCCAAAACAGGTTCAATATATCATTAAGTCAATATTAACATTTGATTGTTCAAAATCATGTCATGAGCACGTAGCAGGTCTAAGCAATATGCTACAACGATCTAAATTCCCATGTTGGCAATTTAGTAATGTCCAACTATTCAAACCTCAACTAGGGTGACAAGGGGTCATGGCACATATTTAATTAACCAAGGTGTCATACAGCAATTAGGCATTTATCTAATTCCCATATTTAAATAAAGTATTTTTCTAATTAAACTAGCATGCAATTCATTGAATCAAAACAGATTTCAAAATGGGATCAATATGGTCAAAGCACAACTTGCCTTCAAAAAGTACTTGCTCTTGGTCCTGAGCTGGCTCCTGGGTCAACACTTCTCCTTCGAAGCCTTCGGGCACTTCAACGTCTACTCGTAAAGCGTGCAAATAGCAATAAATAAATGAACGGTAGACAAAAAGTGTCCAAACATCCAAATAAAGTTCACAAATAGAGAGTGCATAATTTTATAAATTTTTAGAAACTGAAATCGTCAAATTCGGAATTGAAACGCAAAAGTTATAGCATTTTGAAGTTTAAATAATCAATTAAATAATATTACAGAGAAAAAATTTAGTCTAAAAATTAAATAAAATTCAAAATTAGGTAGATCACAATTTTATACAAATTTAGAAATTTGAATCACTCAAATCGGAGTTAAAATGCAAAAGTTATAAGCGTTTGAAGTTTGAATCAAATTCTGAAATCAATAATTCGAATTAATAAATCATTTTCTTTTTCGGAAATTCTTTTATTGCGTCAGCATGACACGTGGACCAATCGGGTGCCGCCACGTCGCCTCGGGTCCATGGACCCGGCGCAAGGGCGCGGCTCGGTCCACCGTGGACCCGGTCCACGGCTCAGCGCCACATCGACAGCGGGCCCCTCGGATGACGCCGATGACGTCATCACGCACGGCTAAGGACGGCTGACAGTTGGGCCCCACCGTGACGTCAGCGTGACATCATGGTGCAGTTGGCTGAGCCGCTGACGCGTGGGTCCCACTAACACGCGGGCCCCGCGTGTCAGAGACACGCACCACGCCGCGCGCCGATCACGACGGCCTCCCGGCCACGTGGCTAGATCTCGGCCGTTGATTTGAAAATCAACGGCCTAGATTAGATCTGGCTTAACGCGTTAAGAAACTACTCCGCTGATCTGGACCGTTCGATCTTGATCGGACGGTCAAGATCCAATCTAACGAAAACAACGTGGGTTAACGCTAACCGTTCGATCTAGATCTAACGGCTGAGATCTATTCTAGCTTGGTGCAGTTTAGGCTACGTGGCACGATCTAAACCGTTGGATCTAGATCCAACGGTTGGAAATAGATCTGAGGAAAGCACATGGGATCTCACCGGGGTGTGACGTGGCGCGATCTGGACCCTTGGATCTGGATCGGACGGCTGGTGGAGCTCGAGGTCCGGCGATGGCTTGCGGCGGGGCTGGTTCACCGGAGACGAAGACGGCGACCACGGCGACGGCGTTGCGGGGCTCCTCCGGCAAAGTGAGTGGTCTCCTCTGGCGCGGCTTGACCTCGCGGTTCCGGATCTGGGCTCAACGGCGGCAGAGGACGGCGGACGGCGGCGGAAACTAGAATTGAACGTGGCGGAACGCTCCACCAACTCCGGCGAGCGATTACGGCGCAACCACGGTGGCTCTGGCGGCGTGAGCTAGGGCTACGGGTGCGCACGGAAGTTGGCGTCACGGCAGTGGTGGCGGCGCATTAAATGGGGCTCTCGACGTCCGTGAAACGCGCGGAGACCGAGGCCCACTCCGTTGCGGCGGCGGAATCCGAAAGGGATTCGGATTGGGTGACGTGGATCAACGTGAGCCATTGGATCAAGATCCAACGGTCACGCGAGTTGGACTCGGGTCCGACTCGGTGAGCTGGCTGGCTCGGTCAGGCTTGGGTCCGAGTGACGTGGCTCAATCTCGGCCGTTCGATCTTGATCGGACGGTCGAGAGGGTTAGGGCTCGGTTGGGTTCGAGTCGGACTCGGACTCGAGTCTGACTCGGGCTCGGTCGGTGGAACAGTACAAACCCACTCGCAATTTTCCAGCGATTAAATAATCTAATTAATTTCTAGAAATTCATTTAATTCATTAAAAATAGCAAAAGACTCAGAAAAAATCCAGAAAAATTCTGGAAAATATTTTGGAACATTTTGGACTCAAATAAAATATTTCCAACAAAATTTTATTTGCAAAGTTAAATTCTTTAATTATTTCAAAATGGAATAAATTCAAATAAATCCAAATAAATTCCAGAAAATTCCAAAAATTCACCAAGGTGCCAATTCACACATGAATTTAAGAGAAAGCAAAATTTTGGGATGTTACAGATTCCCCCACGTCCTCTTATATACAAAGAGATAGAGGAGTCCAACTCGGTTACACGAGAAAGAGTACGAGTTTGTTGTAATTAAGAGTCCAATCCGGATTTGGAGATTCGGGTCCCGACAGGCGCATTATGGGCCGTCGGATCGGCATCCGACGGAAGACAATGAGGCGGCGACGCGGCTGAATGGGGCGCCGACACGTGGCTAGCCCGGTGCGAGCGGCTGGGCCGCGCGGCTGGCGCACGCTTGGCTAGGCCAACTTGGGCTGGCGCGGTGAAGCGGGCCAGAGGCGAGGCGGGAGGAGCATGGGCCCGGTTGGCGGGGTGGGCTGGCCGGAAAAAGGGAAGTGATTAGGCCCAATGGAATTCCGGATTTCAAATGATTTTCAAATTAAAATAAATCCAATAAATAGCAAACAAGCTCCAAACAATCTCAAAAAAATACAGAAAAATTCCTTGAATCACAAGGAACCCATCTAAAATTAAATTCCAATATTTGAAGTATAAATTAGTCAAATTAAATTGTTTTAGCTTTAGAAAATTTCAGATTAAGCTTTATTAAAGTGAGGAAAATTGCGGGTATTTTCGGGAAGTTAAACTAAAAAAAGATTTTTGAAAACTCAAATTTTGGGATGTTACACATACCTTAGGTTTTCTATTTGCCATCCAGATATGAGACTACTAACAATAAGTTCAATGAACATGTTAGTCTCATTAAAAATTAGGTTTATCATTAAACAATATTAAGCATTAATCTAACACCAATCACTAAAACCAATAGAGCTTGAACTTACACCGGTACTGATGTCATTCCGGTACTACCAGCCACTAGCTGGCAGTAGCTCTGGCCTTGGCTGAGAAACTCCGATTTGTTCACGATTTGCTTCGAAGTTCAAAATTTTTTTTGGAGGGTTCTTGGGTTAAGTTGAGAGACTCTATATGAAGGCTCTAGGGTTTAGGTTGCTAAAGATTTCTAGCGAATTCACTAATTAGGGTTTCGAGCTAAAATCGATCGAAACGGCTCGAACGATTAAACCCCGACACAACCAAAACCAAATTAAGAACCATATACCACGCAAAGCACGATTAAGCACTTAATTAGCTAATTACACTAATCAGGGCATTACATTATATCTGCGGTACTACCGCTCCAGCAATACCACTGGAACTACAACGACGGTAGTGCCGGCTTACAGAAAACTAGGGTTTTGAAAAGGGGGATTTTGTGCAAACTTAATCCAAACTTTGAGACGACCGTATGGTTAGGCTCCTAGCGACACTAGGGACCCATCCAAGCAGGTCTCACCAAGTTTTGAACTCAATTGACAAAGTTTCTATCTTTTTGAACTTGAAAACCTTAATTACTGTCATATTTCGATTTTCTATTCGAATCAAGTCCAAACTCGATTCTTTTTGCGAGAATCGAACTCTAGCGTCATTGAAAATACTCAAGAGTTATTTTCTTGACTTTTAGAGCTAGGGTCTCCAAAAGGAACTCCAAGACTAAGAAAATGATTTTTAAGCGAATAAATCCAATAAAAAACTAATTTGGGTTTTCGGATCGATTCTTTCGCGCTAACTAATTCTTTTGAACCCAACCTAGGTCTAGCAACCCAACTAAACCACGATCTACCTCTTGAAGCAAGATTTCTAGGGTTAAACTAAAAGGAAGAAAAATAGGGGAAAAGAGAAATCTAGGGTTTGAACTCAAAACCTGATGGATCAAACTCGAGGTTGATTCCACCGATCTTGATGCTGGCTTAGGGCTTGAGGAAACTCTCCACACCTTGTGCTAGATTTTTCCTTTTGCTTCTTGAGCTCAAAACACTAGAGGGAGAGGAGGAGGGAAGAACTCGTGAGAGAGAGAGGGAGAGATCGAGTGAGAGAGTGAGCTTAGGAGAGTGAGAGAGCCGGTTGGGGCTTAAGAGGGAGAGGAGGAAGGCTTTGGAACGCTGTACAGTCGACGGGCAACTCGGGTGGCGGCATGGGCGCCATTGCCCTGCCCCGACTGCTCGGCCGACAGTACTTGCCTCAAGCCACCGGAACTGCCACGGCCCAGCAGTACCGCCAACAACATAGTGGTAGCTTTGGCCTTGGTCGAGAAACTCCGATTTCTTCTTGATTTGGCATGAAAGTTCAGAATTTCTTTGGTGGATTCTTAGAATATGCCTCGGGACTCTAAAGGAAGGCTCTAGGGTTTAGGTTGCTAAAGATTTCTAGCGAATTCACAAATTAGGGTTTCGGGCCAAAATCAATCGAAACGGCTAGAACGATTAAACCCTAACACGACGAAAACCAAATTAAGAACCAAAAGTGACACAAAAGCTCGATTAAGCACTTAATTAGCTAATTACATTAATCAGGGCATTGCAATACTAATCACTGATTATAGTACTAATACTATGTGCTTATAGGACTATCTTGTATTCCAAGCCAGAAAGAATATCTCCACAGCAACAGAGACATGCAAAGCTTGATAAGACTCCTAGAAAGTTTCGAAAGCATCCCTAACACCGTGACTCCACAAGTACTGGGAAGGACAGGAAGGGAGTGTATGGGCTGGGCTATCAGATCGTGGGCCCATCCTTGTCAGCCTGAGGGATTGTATGGGCATACTACTAAATTTATGTATCTTTTCGCTGCATTTTTATTGGCCTCGTATGCCCTATTGTATAATTACTTCCCGCTATTATTTGTATAATACTATTATGGATGTGATAGCAATGTTGTAAATAGGCCTACTAACCACTGATTATAGTACTAATACTGTATGTATATAGGATTATCTCAGTATTCCAAACCAGAAGGAGATCTCCACATACTACTACAAAACAGCATATAGGTGACACCTTATTTGCGGCAATTTTTTTTGGAACCGTTACAAATAGAATTATCAGTGGCGATTTTAAAATTTAAAATGGTAGGATGACTATTTGTGATGGTTTTTGTTTGAAACCGCCACAGATACTCCTTTATCAGTGACGGTTTTTAACTAAAACCACCGCTGATGATAATAATAAGTATTTGTGAGAGTTTAAACCAAAACCCACCACAAATATAAACTATCTTTTACGCAAACACTTTGGAGAGCAACCGGAGGGTCCACGTCACCCCCCCCCCGGATTTTCGCGAAAAGGTCCTTCGGTTTTCTTTAAATCGCGGATAAGTCCCTCCGAGTTACGAATAGGTCCCCCGCAATTTTTGTGGGGGAAAGAAAAATATTTTCGAATCGCGTTTAGGTCCCTCATTCGTTTCTTTACAAAAAAAACTCGTTTCTTTACAAAAAAAACTCCCATTAAATGCAAATCGCGAAAGAGCCCTTTTCTAATCTTTCAGGATAGCGGTCAGGTCCAAAAACATAACAAATAGGTCCTCGCTCCTTACATCCAGGTCCTTTCTCCATTTTTCAGGAAAAAATGTTTTCGTCAATAGAAATATGTGTCGGTCTCTATCTCTAAACTTTTTTCCCCAACTCGATCTCTAATATTTTTTCGAAACGTGTATTATTACTCGGTGAAGGCATAGAGTGTTAGGTTCGACAAAAGAAGGTCGGCATTTTTCCCAACTCGATCTCTAATATTTTTCGAAACATGTATTATTACTCGGTGAACGCATAGAGTGTTAGGCTCGACAAAAGAAGGTTGGCATCTCGAATAATTTTCGGAACATGTATTATTACCCGGTTAACACATAGAGTGTTAAATTCCACAAAAGAAGGTTGTCCGGATAGTAATAGAGTGTTAACCAAATTCATCATAGACTTTTCCCCCACTCGATCTCTAATATTTTTCGAAACATATATTAAGAAATATGTGTACAGCTCTATCTCTCTATTTTTTTGTAGCTCGATTCCTAATATTTTCTGTAGTAAGAAATATGTGTAGAGTTGTATCTATATTTTTTTTTGCAACTCTATCTATAGATTTTTTCGAAACATGTATTATTCACCGGTGAATGTATAAAGTGTTAAACTCGCCAAAAGAAGATCATTTCTTCGCTTTCCCAAGAAAATATATTTATTATGCCTGAAAGATTTACGGAGCAGCCAGCCGGCCACGTTGCCCTCTTCGCTAAAAGTCTCTCCAAAAAAATTAAATTGCATTTAGGTTATTACGCTGGTTATTTTTCAGAAAAAAAAACTTTAATCAAATTTCGCACTGCGCGACAACACGCGCGGATCTAGCAAACTCGTTCATTCATTACAGACCGCCTCCTCCGGGTCCTCCCCTAGCGCCTCCTCGCCAACGCCGCCCCCACGCCACCGGCCTGCCTCCTCGCCGAGCTGCATCCTCCCCCGCCCGCCTCCTCCCTAGTGGACTCCTCCCCAACGCCGCCCCCACGCTGCCGAACGGCCTCCTCACCAACGCCGCCGGCTCCCATCACGCCGGGCCGCCGCCTCCCCGAGCTGCTTCCTCGCCAATGCCACCCCCACGCTGCCAGGCCACCCCCTCCCCGAGCAGCCTCCTCGCCAACGCCGCCCCCATGCGCCGGCCCGCCTCCTCCCCGAGCTGCATCCTCCCAGGCCCCCATCGCCTCCGCCGGCGAATCCGGTAACCACTCTCGATCTCCCATCCCGCTAGGTCCGTCCCAACGAATTCTCGTGGCAGGCAATTGCTAGGCGATGCGCGCGTTCGTGCCGCGCCCCTTTCTCTTGGGTTAGTTCATCGCGGTTAGGCAGGTGGGTTTCTGCTCGGATCGCGGGGGATGGTTCCCTTTCGATCCCTCGCGCGGTTGGTGTCGAGCCCGAGTGGTAGGTCAGTAGTCCGAATCAGTTGTGCTAAATCAGTCTGTGTTTGTGTAATCTGCTTCTAGATGCAAATTTATCCCTTAGGCTTGTGAGCCCTTGTGATATCTGGGTGTATTGTTGATTTTTGGTTGTAAATCTGCATCCGAACTCAAGCTTTAGGAGTGGCAACTATGATCACGTTACAACTGATAGATTTTGACACTGTACGTCAAAATCTATCAGTTCGTTCACACCTCCCGCACCTGGAGTATATGTTAGGAAACCGGATTCGTATCCGATATGGACTCTTCCTTATCTCTAAGCAGAACCGCTATATATAGGAGGCAGGGGGTCACCCCATTGTACACAAGCATACAGAATAATAAAGCAGACCCGTTCCTCCTCATATTGTGTCTCTCGCTCTCTCTCTCTCTGTTCTCCAGTTCAATCTATTAGGCAACCCCGGACTATTCGATAGCGAGGTTGTCTAACACGTTATCAGCACGAAGCTCTACCCGAAGAAAGATTGAAAGGTGAGAAAAGGTGAGATTTGAGTGATTGAATCTAATCGCTCGTCTGTTTTTTTCTTCGTAGCATGAAGCTACAATTCGCAGCAAGTCTCGTAGTTCGTGGCACGAAGCTACGGATCGCAGTTTACAGATCTATGGCACGAAGCCAATACTCTACGAAACTACGATTTGCATGAAGCTACAGTACGTTTCAGAGGCATGAAGCCGTCACTACAGTACTACCCAGGCACGAAGCCTACATCGATAACATCACGGCACGAAGCCGGATTCACGCGAGCGCACGAAGCTCCACCCAGCCCAGCGCCCCGCCAAGCGTTGCCCCAATCCGCTCTGGCTGCTCTAGCTGCCATCCGGACAGCCGCTTGAAGCCGGCCAGGACGCGCCGCCACGCGCCAAACGTGTCAGGAAGCCACACCGTCCCGATCTAGCCACCGCCCGCGCGACGAACGTGGCCCGAAGCCGCCGCGCGTCCGGGCCACCAGCTCCCCGTAGCCGCCGCTCGGCCACCTCGGCCTCCGCGCATGAAGCGCTGTTCCCATCGCCGCGGCACAGCGATGGCGCGCGCTTGAAGCCGGCAACGCCGCCGAGCCGTTGCTGCACCGCTACGGCCACGAAGCGCCGAGCCGCGCCGCTGCCGCGCGCCGCCGCAGCGCTTGATGCGCTGTCGGATGGTCTCCGCCCCGCATGGATGCCTCGAATCGCCACCGTCGGACATGCCATCCACCCGGTCTCCGGCCACGAAGTGCCACCGGCTACACAACGTCATCGCTGCTGACTGGCTCGACGTCACCGCATGAAGCGGAGCAGCAGCCGTCGTCTCGGCCCCTCCACCGCGCGTAGCCCGGATGCTCTGGCACCTTGGCCCGAAGCCGCTGGCGCACGTGGTGTCCTACCGCCGGTGCCGGCGTCGCCGGGCATAGCTCCAGCACCAGTCCCACCGACCCGGCAGCTCGCGCCGAACTTCGGCCTTCCCACGCTTGAGGTCAATGCACCCTGCGCCTGGCGCCGCCATGCCCGACGCGGCGCCGGCGCGCCCGGCCTGCAGGTCACCTCCGACCATTCTTGCCGACCGGCCGGCAATGTCGCCGGCTCGCGTCAGATTGCCGGCGAAGACCGGCCACCTCGCCCATGGCGCCGCAAGCGCCGCGCCAAGCGGCGCTCGGCGTAACCTCGCGGCGGCTTGAAGCCGCCGGCCATCACGTGCCTCGCTGCCCGAGCCCTTTGCCGTTGCCGCCGACTGGCCTCGCGCATGAAGCGCCCGAGCTCGTTGCCGCCGTCCGGCCGCCGTCCGGCCGCCACAGTCCGCTTGATCCGGCTCGAAGCTGCGCCCGGCCGCGACCGACTCGGTCACCCTCTCCGCCACCGGCCGCATCTGCTCCCTCGCAGGCCAACGCTGCCGGTCGCCACATCGGCTCGAGCATGGAGCTGCCGCTCCCCGCCGGCGCCGAAGCCGTACGTCGCATGAAGCTAGCCGTTGGCCTGCCGTACGCATGCCCGAAGCCCGCACGCCGCCGCTACCACGTGCTGCCTTGCGCCAACTTAGGCAGGACATGAAGTCCAAGCAAGAAACAAGGACATAAAGTCCATCTCCTTTTTGGACACGAAGTCCAGCTCCTGTGCATTCATTTCAGTTTTGGAAACCATCGGGCAAGGGGAGGCAGAGGAATTTACCCCTTTGCCCTCCCCCATTTTCTTTATCTTTTTACTGGTCAGCAAATCCTGAAAAAATTCCAGAAAAACATGAAAATTCCCAGAAACTGCAGAAAACTTTATGGCTCTGTTTTAATCTGTATTTAGCCTTATTTTCTGCATTTATGAATATTTGCATGAACTTTTGCAATAATTGCCTTGTTTAGAATATCGGAAATTTCAGAGAATTTATTTCCGTATTTATGAATTTATGAATTGTGCAATTATTGTCTATTCTGAATTTATGAATTAGTCTTGTTGATATTTGCTAAAATTAAAATTTTCTGTTGTACAGTAATTCTGAAAATTGCTTGGAAATTAGCAGAAATTATGAAAAGTGCTAGGAAAATTCCAGAATATTTCATACGGCATTTTATGAGAAACTGAGTGGTTGGGATTTGATTTTGGTAATGAATAAACAGACATGAGACAATTGGTGTCTAGGAAAACACACATGAGGCTTGGTTCTTTAATTGGCACCCGGAAACGGGAAGTGCTCCCTCCCTCATGTGAGCCCTAGGCGTGTTGACCTGGCCAAGAGTCGAATTGACGGAGATATTCGTTACCTGTTTTCGCTCCCAACCAACGAGAGTTACATAAGTTGTAATTAGCATTACACCGTATTTAATTTATGTGGGATTTTTTTTCGTATTTATGAATATTTATGAATCTGTGTATATATGAATTTTGCAGTTATGAATCTTGTATTGATGAATCCTGCATTTATGAATCTCGCACTTATGAATTTTGCATTTATGAATTCGTACTTATGAATCTTGTACTTATGAATTTTGCATTTATCTTTGTATATATGAATCTTGATATTATTGCTTTCTTTTAGTTTCTTTGGAAACTCATGAGAATTCAATTATGCATTTTATTGAATCTAGCGACCATTTCCTATTAGATTGCACGTAGTAATCTAATGGAAGAACCTTATGAATGTGCAAAGGTGTGGCATTATCTAACGTGAGTTTTGAAGAATTGACATGAATTGTCAGAATTATCTCACATAGACATCAGATTGCATAATGAATAGTAAGCTCTCGAAGAGCATACTCTTTCTCATGAATAGAATTGCAATTTATTCTTTATTCCAGTATTCTTTCTTTACAAGTAATTTTTTTAATTACTTAGCCACTTTATGATTAGAATTATTTTTCTTTTCATCTAGAAATCGTGTAGCGCCCAATGGAGGAAATATGCATTGTTGATAGTGGCACAACAAATACCATCTTAAGAGAGTCGAAATACTTCCAGACGATCACGAAGAACGATGGAAGGATTACGACTATCGCAGGAAGCAATACGCATATAATAGGCTCAGGAAGAGCAACAATTATATTGCCAATGGGTACAACTTTGGTAATTGAAGAAGCCCTCTTGTACCCTGAATCAACCCGCACTCTCTTAAGTTTCAAAGATATCCGCGCCAATGGGTTTCACGTAGAAACCAATGAAGAAAATGGCAAAGAACACTTGTGCATTGTGAAGCACGCGGAATATGGAAAGATGGTACTAGAAAAATGTCCCTCATATGAATCTGGGTTGTACTACACGAAAATCAATGCACACGCAGTGTATACTTCTTTGAAGACTGTCTTCAGAAGCTCTGAATTATTTTCTTTATGGCATTGTAGATTAGGTCATCCTGGTCTTAGATTGATGAGAAATATAGTTAACAACTCACAAGGTCATGGCATTAATGTTAAAAAATTTCCCAAATCATGAAGATTTTGTGTGCAATGCATGTGCCACCGGGAAATTAATAACTAGACCCTCTGTTATGAAAGTGCAACATGAAATCCCTGCATTCCTGGAACGCATTCAAGGGGATATTTGCGGTCCGATTCAGCCCTTGTCAGGGCCGTTTCGATACTTTATGGTGCTCATTGATGCTTCCTCGAAATGGTCGCATACATGTTTGCTGTCAACAAGGAATCATGCATTCGCAAAGTTGATCTCGCAGATCATCAGAATTAAGAATGCTTTTCCTGATCATCGCGTGAAGTCCATTCGATTGGACAATGCCGGCGAATTTACTTCCAAGGCATTTGATGATTATTGTACAGCAACGGGAATAACTGTTGAGCACTCTGCATCGCACGTCCATACGCCAAAATGGGCTAGCTGAAGCACTAATAAAGAGGATTAAGTTCATTGCCGGACCGCTCTTGCGAGTTGTAACTTGCCCAACACTTGTTGGGGACACGCAGCCTGCACGCAGCACTCATCAATTATAGACCATCGGCCTACAACATCCATTCACCAATGCAATTAGTGCAAAGGGTCATCCGAAGATTTCCCATCTTAGAAAATTTGGTTGTATGGTATATGTACCTATACCACCCCCACGGACTGCAATGGGCCCTCTCCGCAAGTCCAGGATATCGTTGGTTATGAGAGTGCATCCATAATCAGGTATTTAGAACCCATGATCGAGACTTGCACACACTCGATTCGGATTGCATCTTTGGCGAGGACCATTTCCGTCATTAGGGGAGAGAATCAACCATTGGATGAAAAATGCCGGGAAATAGTATGGCATTCCAGGATCCCCGCGCATGACCCTCGCACTAATGAAGCAAATCAAGAAGTCGAGAAGATAATTGATTTGCAGAATTTAGCAAATGAACCGCCTGATCATTTTTGTGATCTCAAGAGCGTGGTTAAGTCGCATGTACCAACAAGAAATGCACCGGAGAGGGTGGAAATACCAAAGAAAGCGAAGGTATCCCTCATCCTGTTCAGAGGCCTCAAAGAAAAAGAACAGGAGATCGGCTTCTCAAACCCAAAGTACCCGGAGATGTCTGGGGAAAAGCAAGCGAGAGGACTTACCACGCCAATCACAAAAGTGCCCCAAAGCAAGAAGGGGAGCCAGTTGAGACACAGCCTTTGGAAAGAAGCCTGTGGAAAAGGCAATTCCAGATCTGAACCTTCCATTGGAAGAAGCCAGGAAATAATGTGTGCGCACACATTGGCGGAGAAAAACTAAAGGAACTTGCTCTGGAATGGGAAATAGCAATGAAGAGCAAGTAGAAGTGCACGAAGCACCCCATGATGAAATGGCCATAAACTTTGTAATAACGGAGAATCAAGGAATAGAGCAACGACCAATGTCGATGCATACTTTGCAAAGAAGATTGCCACGATCATTAATCATGATCCCGAGCCCGCATCTCTCGCAGAGTGCAAGAAAAGGCTCGATTGGGAAGATTGGAAGAAGGCAATCACCGCATGAGTTAGTCTCTCTGAACAAAAGAGAGGTGTTTGGGCACGTGTGCCGCACGCCTCCCCATATAAACCCCGTAGGTCACAAATGGGTTTTTGTTCGCAAGAGAAAGCGAAAACAATGAAGTTGTAAGGTACAAGGCAAGGCTTGTCGCTCAAGGTTTCACTCAACGTCCTAGGGTTGATTATGAAGAAACCTATTCTCCGGTCATGGGCGGAATTACCTTTAGATACTTGATCTCAATGGCGATCAACTTGAAGTTGAAAATGAAGCTAATGGATGTTGTCACGAGATATTTGTATGGAAACTTGGATTCGAGATTTATATGAAAGTACAGGAAGGTATCCCTATCCCGAACCAAGACAGAGCAAATAGAAACCTATACGATGTGAAATTGGAGAAATCACCGTATGGGCTAAAACGATCGAGGAAGAATGTGGTACAATCGTTTGAGTGACTTTCTCTGCAAGAAAGGCTACACGAGCAATGAAGATTGTCCATGTGTATTTATACAACGATCCACGAATGGATTTTGTATAATCTCCGTCTATGTAGATGACTTGAACATCATTGGGACGGATGAGGAAATTGAAGAAGCATGCACATACTTGAAATCTGAGTTTGAAATGAAAGACTTGGGTAAAACCAAGTTCTGTTTAGGCTTGCAGCTTGAACATGTCCAAGGAGGAATCTTGGTACACCAAGTATCCTACACGCAGAAAGTGTTGGAGAGATTTGGCTTTGAAAAGGCATACCCCGCAAAGACCCCAATGGTCGGAAGGTCACTCCAAGCAGACCTAGACCCGTGCAGGCCTAAAGAAGAGGGGAGGAAGTCACGGGAGCGGAATTCCCATACTTGAGTGCAATTGGAGCGCTCATGTACCTTGCTTGAATAGAACTAGGCCGGACATTGCGTTGCCGTGAATTTGCTAGCTTGATGCAGTCTGAGAACCCACCAAAAGGCATTGGAAAGGGGTGAAGGACATCTTCCGTTACCTTCAAGGAAGCAAAGACATCGGCTTGTTTTACATAAGAAACAATGAATTGAATTTAGTTGGCTACGCCGATCTTTGGTACCTATCGGACCCGCATCTTGGCAAGTCACAAAGCTGGGTATGTTTTCCTTTGCGGTGGAACGACAATTTCTTGGAAGTCGTCTAAGCGGACTCTTGTCTCGGCGTCGACTAACCACTCGTAAATCATTGCATTGTATGAAGCCTCTCGGGAATGTGCATGGCTTGAAGAATGGTTCACCACATCCGAAGTCATGTGGTCCGAACATGGAACAAACCCCCACTATTATCTATGAAGATAATGCGACTTGTGTTGCACAAGTACAAATGGGATATGTGAAGAGTAACCTTACAAAGCATATCAACCCCAAGTTCTTTTATGCTCATGAAATGCATAAGATGAGCGAGATAAAGATCTTGCATACTAAGTCGTATGAAAATCTCGCAGATTTATTCACTAAGTCACTCCCAGGCATCTTCCTTTGAAAGATGTATTAGAGGAATCGGGATGATGAGGCTTAGAGAAGTGCAGATTTCGGGAGATTTTTCACATACTCCTACATAAATCTCAAACATGAAGTTTGAGTACCCAACGTAAATCTTGAAGATTAACATTGAAGTTTGGGTGGATTGTACTCTTTTCCTTAAGTAAGTTTTTCATTGAAGTTTTCTTACATAAGGTTTTTGATGAGGCAATCCGTGCAACACACAGCGTGTGCTATGTACTCTTTCTCCAATTATTTTTCCCACTCGGGTTTTTATGGAGTTTTAATGAGGCATATGCATCTCGCAGTGAAGAGTCCAAGGGGGAGTGTTAGGAAACCGGATTCGTATCCGATATGGACTCTTCCTTATCTCTAAGCAGAACCGCTATATATAGGAGGCAGGGGGTCACCCCATTGTACACAAGCATACAGAATAATAAAGCAGACCCGTTCCTCCTCATATTGTGTCTCTCGCTCTCTCTCTCTCTGTTCTCCAGTTCAATCTATTAGGCAACCCCGGACTATTCGATAGCGAGGTTGTCTAACAGTATACTCTGCCCGCTCTGTCCAATGGGCTGGATAGCACTCCCCCCGCATCCCTCGCCTACCGCCCTCACGTTCCCCACGACCAACCGCTGCCGCTGAAACCCCGCTCCCCCGTCCTCCGCGCCACCGCCTCTCCCTATTGCTTTTTTCCCTCGCGGCGTCCCCCTCCTCGAGCCGAGCCAATCGCGTATAACTCCCCGCCCCCATGCCGTGTTCCCCTTCTCCCTCGCGCACCAACCACCACCACTGAAACCCTGCTCTCCTGTCCTCCGCGCAGCTGCCGCTCCCTATTGCCTCGCCTCCTCCAGCGTCCCCTACCATGATGTAGTGCCACCACCTGTAGTCACCTCATACCCATCCATCCTTCCCTGCACCATCGCCTTGCTCTTCCCCTAACCCTTGGGGTGCCCCTCCATCTTCCCCACGCTACCCCTCCTCCTCCGAGAAGGCTGATGACTAAGCGAACTCTGAACCCCTCCCCCTCCTGCCGCTTCACAGATCTTGCACACTGGGCACTCTCCTTTCGGCCACCACCTCCACCCTCTAGCCTAGCCCAGAGTTGGCGACAACATCGGCCATGGGATTGAATGGAGGTGGCACTGATTCAAAAAATGGCTATCGGTTCCCTCTATCCTAACCTTGCTTGCGCTCAGGGTCTCCTCTTGATCCACAATAGTCACCGCCTCCCTCATCCTCTTCCCTCTCAATTCAGCCACCACCAGCAACGGGTGGGATATATTGAAGGGCTAATTCACATGCTAGGGCTCATGAAATTAATCCAAGTGCAGCCTGGCGGTGAACCTCCTATCGTGGTCGCCTTATCTCCATGTACATTTGCTGCTAGGTAAGGGCCATAATTTAGATTCTCCATTTTGTTCTTGTTTTCGTCTTGTTGATGTGCCTGGCCTTGATACTATTTCTTTCTCATCTCACTGATTGCTAAGAATGAGGGACAAGCATCAAGCATGGCCCTGGTGACAACAAGGATTGAGCTTCAGTCTCATGGGCGATGTTAAATGGACGCTCATAAGGTAGCTTCCTCCACCTCCACGATCTGCTTTGCAGGTGCTAGCCTTCTCCGACGGCAAGGGTGACGACATGGCCGGTGCAAGCTCTAGAACGATGGCTCAAGTGGAGTATTTGATGATTTGCTGTTATTCTTATACAGTTGATTCATTTAGCTATTGCACGGTAGATGTTTGACGATTTGCCCCTTCGGTAGAACAGTTGGATTCACTGAACATAAGGATATCTGCTGATCTTGCAGAGAAGGTCATGGAGTTTTCAATGTGTCCTTCCAATTGCATGATTACACAGGAAATGTGCAACCTCAAATCTATTTATTTTTTCTCTGCTTTGGCCACTGCATACATGTCAAGTTTGTTGCCTTTTCCTTCAAAAGATTTCATGTTTCATTGCAATGCTCGAGTGCTATTACCATGATTACATAAAGTCAGGTCAGATGAATGTAAGAAATCAAGTTATCTCATAGTTTCACATAACTTAAAAACTGCAATTTTTGGAACCATGTTCGCATTCTTGGTCCTAATTGAAGCTCATCGCGTTTTCAGGAAAGCATTCTTATTGTACTGCTGTTCGTCAGTCATGTTTTGTGCTCAAGTGTTTTGTACTCATGTAATTGATGATGACATCAGTAATTTAGTTGCATAAGTTCATTCCACTACTGCTATGATCTTTAATTTGAGATTGAGATGTTTGTTCCAACAAAGATAGCCTACAAACTACAATTTTTGGCACCACTCACATTCTTAGTCATAGTTCAAGCTCGTCGAGTTCTCAAGAAATTATTCTTATTGTGCTGCTATTTGTGAGGCATGCTTTGTGCTCAAGTATGTTGTACTCATGTAATTGATCTTGACATCAGTAATTTAGTTGTATGAGTGCATTTTCACTTTTGCTATGAGCTTCAATTTGTGATTGAGATGTTAGGTTTCTTTAAAGTGAAGGTCAGCCTTGTTAAATGTTGTCTTCAGTATGAGTCAGCTACATCATTACGTTAGTTGTATGAGTGCCTTTTCACTTCTGCTATGAGCTTCAATTTGAGATTGAGATGTTGGATTTCTTTAAAGCCAGGGTTAGTCCTGTAAGTGTTGTCTTGATTATGAGTAAAAAAATTGATTCTAAGGTATTATGAAGTTGTAATTTTTCGGAGTTCAGAAATTAACTTCAATGTCAATGTTGCATATGTGCTGCTAAATTTCTAGCCTATTAAGTTTCACTTTTAATTTTTTTTTCAAAACGATACAAGGTTGCCTTTACCGGTGGCATAACATTTGCTGGGATTGTTGCCCTACAATCTCAGTGCCCAGGTACAATGATATTAAATTCTTACTGTTGCTGGTATAGTTCATTTTTTTGATAAAATGCCAGACAAATGCAGTTGATATGGTCAAAAAGAAAAAGATGACCATATTTTCTTCCATTGCCCCGTCCTAAAGCTATCTGGTTTCGATCTTACTTACTCTGATATTCTTGTTACAATCTTTTATCAGGTGGTTTCTCAACAAGATAGAGAATATACTTTGTATAATTTGTGGCTCATCTGGGAATCCATAGATGATCATCATCTCAGAAAAAAAACTGGTCAGTTCAATCTAATAGTTAATGAGACTAAAAATTCTCACTCTTCTCTATCATTTATTCATTTTTCATTTCGTTGGATGAAGTTTTTTCTTTAGATGCACAGTTGCACAATATATTAATTTCATGAAATATATCTATACCTACAGTTTCCTTATTTGCACCAGATGATAAAAAGACAACGATCAAGTTAAATCAAATTAATAAAAATACTGGATGTTGTGTCCAAGGTAACCAACAATAATGGACTGACAATTAGGCTGAACAAATTAAGAAGATCCAATCAACATGAAAATATCATATCTTAGTAACACAGTGATACCCTATTGTGACCCACATTACTTCACTTGCTCATTTTTGGAGAACCCTTCACTTTTGGATATACTGAAAAAATACATACCAACGACCATCACTACAGTCTACATGCTGATACTTTCTAAGAAGTAACCATACCTAGAAGCAAAAAAAAAAAAGAATGGTTTAAAAACATCAACATTTCTTTGATAATGGAAAGATCCATGAAGGGTGTAGGATTTAAAAACACATCGATGGGTTGTGAAAGAATTGCACATACAATTAGACGCATTATGGAAATCTTATCAAAATAATCAACCGGATTGATCATAAGTGTATACATAACGCGTGTGAAATGGTCCAATCTATAAACTATTCAGGCGGTATGGATTTCGAGGCCAGTTTCTGGTATTCTTGCTTTGTGCCGCCCCTTATCATGGCTGTGTAGGTTCCTACTGAGACCTACCTTTGCTAAAGAGAGCACCATGGTTGCCAGGCATTTATCAAGTAGATGTTGCGACGAAAGACACATTTGACATACCAAAAAAAAAAACAAGAGATACGAAAAATTGAAGACATCCATTCCTTGAAAACCAGCCAACCAACCCCTCCAATTTTAAGGCACACATACTCACATGAAAACATGGTTTATGGGATTCCGTTGCAACGCACGGGCACCCTACTAGTGCTACAAAAATTTAGAAGTTCTGATGTCCTGCTTTATGTTTATTTAGACTTGATATGTTGGAGAAGAAAGAGAGTGCTAGAGAAAAAAGCAGCTGCTGAGCTTAAGAGGGCCAAGGAATTCTCAAAAGCAAAGAATAAAAGGGGTATGGTTCTTTGCATTTTGAGTCTTTCTGTTCACTGCATGTCATTTATGTTTATCATATAGCAATCTTGTTGTACAAATGATCATGTTAGAAGCTGCCAAAGCAACGACAGACTATTGATGCATTGATGACTTGAGCTGCAGCTATGAAAGCAATGCAAAAAGCAACGTGAGTATTAGTTTAAGTCCATTTTAATTTTAGGGTTTGGCCCCCCTAATTGTTGCAGCTATGAAAGCAATGTTGATGATGTCGATAAGACGATAGATGAAATTAATGAACAGACTGAAAACATGAAACAAATACAAGATGCTTTCTCAGCTCCTCTTGGAGCTTCTGCTGATTTTGATGAGGTAACTCACTGCAGCCATTTATGATCTATAATCTTGCGTATACACCTTTTTTTTTCCGCTGATGCACACTGAAAAACTGTTAGGATGAACTGGAAGCGGAACTGGAAGAACTTGAGGGAGCAGAGTTGGAATCTCAACTTTTGGAGCCTGTTGCAGCTCCACCTGTGCATCCGGTGCACGGTGCAGGTCCCAGCCAACAGGCAATCAACTCGCCTTGCTCCATAGAAAGCTTCAGCTGTGGAAGATGAGCTTGCTGCACTGCAAGCTGGAATGGCATTGTGATCAAGTTATTATTGATTTATCCTGTGCTTGATCGTAATGCAGTGTTTTATGATCTTGTTTTCTTTAAACTAGCACTTGTACCTCTTTACGAAACCTGATAATTGCAATGATTTAAAGACTACAGATTGCATATTTCTCAGTGATAATTAATGATCTGCTGCAGTCTGCAGTCACTGATAATCCTCGATTATCAGTGGCATTTAATCAGTGATGATTTGAAAACCGTTACTCATGTTAGTTAAAAACCGTCACTAATGACAATTTCTATACTAATGACAGCAACAGAGACATGCAAGGCTTGTTAAGACTCCTAGAAAGTTTCAAAAGCATCCCAACACCGCGAGTATTGGGGAGAGGAAGAGTGTATGTGCTGGGATGTCAGATTGTGGGCCTATCTTGTCAGGCAGCAAAGAGCCGACCGCTCGCTCTTCAAATACCCTGGCTTTGGCGACCGGGCAGGCAAAAGTAACCTCAACCAACTCGGCCTCCTCCCCCTCGTCTCGCCCCGCAACAAATCAAGAACGGAAGAACCCAAGCAGTTCTTGGAAGGAATCCATGTCAGCAATACAGGTCAGGTTCAGATAACAGACGCACCGTTGTCGGACGAGCTACAAGAGAAGTCACTAATCTGAAGAAGTTCAGAGAGATGGCATCAACATTCAGAGAAGGGGTAAAGCGTATAAGTATAGTGGGTCCACTTGTAATAGAGTGAATCAATACTATAAATACTGAGAGGATGGGTTGTAACAGACTATGAAAAAAGTTGATAACTAAATCCTACTTTCCCCAATCTTCTCTTGTCCTGTTCTTCTTCTTCCTGGTTTCCTTCCTTCTCACGTCTGTTCCTTGTATCGCTGATCGAGAACTTCTCACGCCGAAGCTTATGCACGGCAAAGGGATATGACAAGTGGTATCAGAGCTGTTGCGATCGCTAGGGCACTCGGCTTTGAGCTGTAAAGAATTCCAGGGAGGAGGTTGGAGAACCGATCGCGATTTACGATCGCGATTGTTATCTCTGTAAAACACCCGATCCTTGGTTGGCTTGGCTTAGTGGACGATCACCACGGCTCCACCTAAACCATCTCCTCAGACTCTCTTCGTCCTGGAGGCGATGAGCGAAGCATTCGCCCAGGCGGAGGAAAGGTGGATTAATATGCAGAGGAACTTTGAGTTGATGATGGGGAAGTTGGAAGCGATGGAGGAATCCCAGCGGCAACTGACGGTCAAGGTGGATCTGGCATCACAAGTGACGGATGCTCAGATGAGGGAGCAACAGTTGATCACACGTCAGTTGGAGGCGACTGCCCAGGCAGTGGCCAAGATCACCATCAGCAACAATCGGGTCCAAGCCAAAGAAGCAAACGAGGTGGTTCAGACTCCAGCTGCAGAGGGAAGGTATGCAGCGTATCCCCAAGCGCCGTTATTACCGACTCCGGGAGGTTTGCCTACCCCATATACCTCAGAGAGCCGCCCCAGTTCATCGGGATTACAGGGAGATTTCCCAGTTGTACCGCGCAATACTCTGCCAAAAATTTCGTTCCCAAAATTTGATGGAGTCAATCCGAGGATTTGGAAGGACAAATGCCTGGACTACTTTAAGTTATTCAATATTCCAGAAGGAATGTGGATTACGGCGGCTTCGATACATATGGAAGGTAACGCAGCGAGCTGGCTGCAGATTTATAAACTTCGAAATGACTTGGGAACCTGGGATCAATTTACCGCAGCGGTGGAAAGGAAGTTTGGCAGTTATGATCATCAAAGGTCTTTGGACAGGATACAAGAGCTTAGACAGACATACAGTGGAGATATATCAGAAGGCATTTGAAGAAGCCATGTATCAGCTGTCACTGTTTAACCCCCACTATGATGAGGCATTCTTCGTCTCTCAGTTTGTGAAGGGATTGAAAGAGGAACTCAAGAGTCCGGTGCAAAGCCAACTGCCCGAGTCAGTGGAAAGAGCGGCTCTGCTGGCTACAGTGCAGCAGGACATTCAGGATCGGTTGAAGAATACCAGAATTAAGCAGGTGCAAAACAAAGAAGTTGTTGGCGGAGTAAAAGGGGAAACAACAAAGACGGGAACGAAGTGGAATCAAGGGGAGCTGTGGAGGACAAGGCAATTGAGAGAGTATCGTCGAGCCAATGGGCTTTGCTATCAATGTGGAGACAAATATGAAGCTGGACATCATTTGCAATGCAGAAAACGGGCGCAAGGTCAGATGCAGGCCATGATGGTGGAGGAAGCGACAGAGTGGTTGCCGGATGATGTTCTGGACATGTTGGAGCGGGTGGATTTGGGTTTGGAAGCGCCGTGCCATTTGTCGCTGAATGCATTGGCGGGAAATGATGAGGGAAAAACCATTCGTCTTCGGGCGTTAATCAAGAACCAAGTGATGCTCATCTTGGTAGACTCCGGAAGCTCACATAGCTTCATTGATACTCAATTCTTGCACCGTTTGGGACATACACCAGTGACAACGAAACCACTCCAAGTGCGGGTGGCAAATGGGGAAACCATGTATTGTGATCAGTGGATACCGGGGCTAGAATGGTGGCTACAAGGGTATACCTTCCAGTCGGATATGAGGGTGTTGGACTTGGGTGCATATGACGCGATCCTAGGAATGGATTGGCTCAGCAATTATAGCCCAATGCAATGCCATTGGCATGATAAGACGTTGGAGTTCACAAAAGGGGGAAAAATGGTGAAGCTACAGGGAGTTCAGTGCCAAGTAGCCGATAGCATTGGGGAGTTGTCAGGGAATCAATACAGAAAATGGCTTAAGGGTAATGAAGTATGGGCTATGGCACTAGTGGAGGAGATGACTTTGGACAGTGATGAACAAGTACCTATGGCAGTCACCCGGTTACTTTCTCATTATGAAGATGTTTTTGGAGAACCGGCAAGCATACCACCTCACCGTGAGTATGACCATGCCATTCCTTTAATACCAAATGCGACTCCAGTGAATGCCAGACCTTACCGGTATTCACCATTGCATAAGGATGAAATTGAGCGGCAAGTGAGCGATATGTTGAAGGCAGGGGTGATTACTCGGAGCACAAGTCCTTTTGCATCACCGGTAATCTTAGTACAAAAGAAGGATGGAAGTTGGAGGTTTTGTGTGGATTATCGTCGTTTAAATGAGCTAACCATCAAAAACAAGTTTTCGATGCCTGTAATTGATGAGCTTTTGGATGAATTAGGAGGCACCAAATACTTTTCCAAACTCGATTTACGGGCAGGATACCACCAGATTAGAATGCAAGAAGAGGATGAAGCCAAAACCGCGTTTAAAACGCACCATGGTCACTGTCAGTTTAGGGTAATGCCCTTTGGTTTGACCAATGCTCCTGCGACGTTCCAATGTGTGATGAATTCGATGTTGCAACCATATCTACGTAGATTTGTGTTGGTCTTCATCGACGATATTTTGGTGTATAGTCCCAATTTGGAGCAGCACATTGAGCATTTGAGGTTGGTGTTGGAGATCTTGCAACAGAATCAATTATTGGTGAAACGGTCGAAGTGCTCTTTCGCTCAACGGCAACTTGAATATCTTGGCCACATAATTTCAGATTGTGGGGTATCAACTGACCCAGAGAAGACACGAGCAATGGTCAATTGGCCTCTACCCACATCGGTGACAGAGCTCCGAGCCTTTTTGGGGCTCACAGGATATTATCGCAAATTCGTTTGCAGTTATGGGTTAATTGCTAAACCATTGACAAATTTATTGAAGAAAAAGGCTTTGTGTGGACTGTCGAAGCTACTGAAGCATTTGAGAAGTTGAAACAGTCCATGGCATCAACTCCAGTTTTGGCTTTGCCAGATTTCAACAAGCAATTTCTTATTGAGACAGATGCATGTGACTTGGGAGTGGGAGCGGTTTTGATGCAGGAAGAGCATCCTATTGCTTTCCTCAGTAAGGCGCTGGGAGTGGTGCATCAACATCTGTCCATTTATGAGAAAGAGTTCCTTGCACTGATCATGGCTGTCGATAGATGGAGATCTTATTTGCAGCGGGGTGAGTTCATAATCCGTATGGATCATCAAAGCTTAAGCTATTTGGAGGGGCAACAATTACAATCTTCCATGCAAAGAAAAGCCATGACCAAGTTGATGGGGCTTCAATTTCGTATTGTGTATCGGCGCGGCAGGGAAAATCTGGCGGCGGATGCACTGTCTCGAGTCGGCCATTGCATGTCCCTGCAGTCGCTGTCCACCGTACAACCGGTGTGGTTGCAGGAGGTATTGAATTCTTATGCGGCCGACCCGGATGCTCAGGAGAAGCTCGCACGGCTGGCAGTGCAGAGTCCAGACAAACAAGGCAATGCGTTGGTACAAGGGGTGATTCGTAACAGGGGACGAATTTGGGTTGCACAAAATTCTGCTTTACAGACCAAACTAATGGATGCCTTTCATGCGAGCGCTATTGGAGGTCATTCGGGTATTTTAGCCACCTATCAGAGGTTGAAGAAGCTGTTTTGGTGGGAAGGGATGAAACGATCGGTGGAAGAATTTGTGAAACAATGCCAAGTTTGTCAGCAAGCAAAGGGAGAACACTGCTCTCCTGCGGGTCTTTTACAGCCATTACCCATACCTTCGGCAGTGTGGCGAGAGGTCACAATGGACTTCATTGAGGGATTGCCCAAGTCGGAAGGGTATGAAGTCATTCTGGTGGTGGTTGACAGACTCTCAAAATATGCCCATTTTCTTGCTCTGAAACACCCATATACGGCACCCAAGGTGGCACAATTGTTTCTAGACCACGTGGTAAGGTTACACGGGTTACCCCATTCAATTGTCTCTGATCGGGACCGGGTGTTCACTAGCAAATTCTGGAATGAGCTGTTTATGAAATTGGGGACAAAATTGCATCACAGTACTGCGTACCACCCACAAACTAACGGGCAAAGTGAAAGAGTGAATCAGTGCCTGGAAATGTACCTCCGCTGTTCGGTTCATGAAGCACCGGTGAAATGGAAACAGTGGCTACCTCTCACTGAACTATGGTACAATACAAGCTTCCATACCGCGTTGGGGAGTTCTCCATATAAAGTTCTCTATGGTTGTGAACCGTATTTGGGAGTGCCAGGTTCAGACAAGCCGGCAGAAGAGGCATCAGTAAACACTCTGTTGGAAGAACGGCACATTCAGTTGGAACTGGTGCGCCAACATTTGCTCAGAGCTCAGAACCGAGTTAAACTGCAGGCTGATAAGCAGAGACAGGATCGGGTGTTTCAAGTGGGAGAGAAGGTGTTGCTCAAACTTCAACCATATGCACAGAGTTCCGTTGTGAATCGACCGTACCCAAAGCTGGCATATAAATTCTATGGGCCTTATGCAGTGCTGGAAAGGATGGGATCGGCCGCGTATAAGCTGGACTTACCGGAGGAGGCTCAAATACATCCGGTATTTCACATGTCCCAACTTAAGGCTTTCACACCTGATTACACCCCGGTGTTCAAACATCTACCGAAGGTTGCAGCGCTAGACACAATTTCACCGGAACCAGAACGCATTCTGGAGAGGCGGCTGGTCAAGTGGGGCAATGTGGCGATTCCTCAGGGCTTGATTCAATGGGTTGGAATTCCGGAGGAGGCAGCAACCTGGGAAGATCTGAATGTCTTCTACCGACGTTTCCCTCATACAGTTGCTTGGGGTCAAGCAACTTCTCGGGCGGGAGGTAATGTCAGCAATACAGGTCAGGTTCAGATAACAGACGCACCGTTGTCAGACGAGCTACAAGAGAAGTCACTAATCTGAAGAAGTTCAGAGAGATGGCATCAACATTCAGAGAAGGGGTAAAGCGTATAAGTATAGTGGGTCCACTTGTAATAGAGTATGAATCAATACTATAAATACTGAGAGGATGGGTTGTAACAGACTATGAAAAAAGTTGATAACTAAATCCTACTTTCCCCAATCTTCTCTTGTCCTGTTCTTCTTCTTCCTGGTTTCCTTCCTTCTCACGTCTGTTCCTTGTATCGCTGATCGAGAACTTCTCACGCCGAAGCTTCTGCACGGCAAAGGGATATGACAATCCATCGCTCTGTGTTTCTCTCCATCAGCAATGGAGGTCTTCCAGGCCGCGCCCTTCTTGAGCCTGCGGTCCCGCGTCCGCAGCTGCAGCCTCACTGCCGAGGATGATGGCTGGGACATCGGCCTGTCCGACCAGAGCGCGGCGCACACCGGGCCCTGCATCCTCCGCAATGCCTACGGCCGCTATCTCGCCGCCGGCCCCTTCCTCGTCCTCCGCGACGCCTACATGGCCGCTACCTCGCCGCCGGCCCGTTCGTCGTCCTCTGCGACGCCTACAGCGTCTCTGCTGTGCAGCACGGCCACGCTCACAACCCGACGCACCAGGCATGCTGTGGGAGGCCTTCCAGTGGAGGAGATCCTTCGTCCTCCGAAACCCCACGTGGCTCTACCTCCGCGCCAACGGCAGGTGCCTCAGGTGGAGCATAGCCGTCACCGCCGCCGGAGACAGCTCCAGCTTGCTGATGCAGTGGGCGGTCGAGGTCATCCCCCGCAGGCTGGGACGCCCGACCCTTGTCGATCTACCGGCCCAGGTAAGTTCTTGGGTCCTTGTCGATCCACATGCTCGCAATTCTGGAATCTTAATTTCTTGGGACATTCTTGCATCGGTTCTACTACTAAACTGATTCTTTCAACCTTTCTTGGCACGTTCTTGCATCGGTAATTGGTTCTTGGTTCTTGGCTAGATCATGTGACGTTCTTGCATTAATCGGTTATTCTGTGAAGCGATTGTTATGGTTGCAATGCAAACTTTGTGAAATTAATGAAAATGCATAATCGTTTCGTGCGCAAGTAGTGTGGTTACCTTTCTTTATCCCTGCACTCGTATTGTGTTAATTGATTGTACTGGTTAATTGGCATGCTGATTCATTACTACCGAGTTAATCACTGCGTTGTGCTAACGGCAGATGCGGCGCCGTAGCCGGCCGACTGAGGGGGAGGTGACTCGAATCATCCAGTACGTCCCAGCCGACGCCAACGGGAACATCCTCTGCGTCCGCACCGGCCGCTTCGCCCGGGTCATGGACCAGCCTGCCGTCAACGACATCGTCGTGCTCTCGCACGGGACACCAGGTGAGAACGCTAGTTCTTCATTGTTCCCGGTTGTTCAATGTTGTGTAATCGATATGATTGTTTGATCATTAAGCAGCAATTTGTTTGCCCAGGCATGCAGCAAGTCGCTAATATGCAGGTTTTGCTTAATCTCCTCCAGCTTCGATGGAGGTGGTGCAGGCGCGTAGGGGTGGCCGGTATGAAGCTGCACGAGGAGGTGTGAGACCATCAAGCCTGTGTGAGAAATGTGAGAAAGTGGCAAGTTGGATGGTGAGGAGGGCAATCGCATGGCGTTATCCTCTGGAGTGGTCATGGCGCAGGGTCCTCGGATCACCCGTGGTGCAAAGCGGCCGTAAGCACCGAATTCGCAGCTCAATACATATATTCCTACGCTACTAGTTGTACTGGTCCTTATTGCCTGAGTATGCAGCTACACGTTCTCTCGCCGTGTGCACTGTATGTATCGAGGCGCAGCATCGATTGTCCTTTGAGAAGGTGCACGGGAGTGGCTCGTTCCCATACAAGGCTCAAGCGCCGCCGTCGATGCTCCTGCAGGAATGCAGGAGAAAAGGGGTGTTTTGGAGGAAAGAAAGAGGCACAATCACCTTGTGTTTCGGAGGATCAACAAGGGGCTGCGTGTGATGTCTCTTGATTGGATACAAATCCGACAAAAGCAACAGGAGTTGGAAATGTTCAGATGGAGCGAAAGAATGACAGAAGAAGAAGAAAGAAGAACAAAGACGCAAGAAGATAGATCTATTTTGTATATTTTTCTTGACTCCTTCCTGTTACAGACTCTGGTATATATATACTACTTCCCTTTCCCACTTACAAGTGGTCCCCCCATCTATCTCAATTGGTATCCTGTTCGCGCTAAAAATGTGAAGCAGGATCCTTAGCTTCGAACACACCAGACAAACACCGGGTTTGCAGAGCGTGCCAGTCAAATTGACCTGAAATTGACAAGGTAGAATTTGTAAATCAATCAAAGCCGATAAACAAAGATTATCGGCTTAACGCTAGTCGGCTGAAAACCAATTAGGGGATAACTAGATTAACCAGTTACGGTTAATCCTGATACAAGGTGAAATCGGCTTTGAGAAGGCGATGCGCAGCAAAACAAAGCAGATCGAACCTGGGAGAAATCGGCTAAAAACCAACAATCGGCGATACGCAACTTTGTTGATTCCGTCGACTTACAGAAAAATGTTTGTAAACCCTAAAACAATGCGAAACAGTAAAAAGTAGACGTTGTGTTGAATTGATTGATCCCTTCGTCGCCTGATGTCCACCCCTTTTATAATATTCCGGCCGATCCGAGTTGTATATGGATGCGTCATTAATTCGTATCGGCCTCTGATTCGGTTTCCTTAAAAACAGAATTTCCTTCCGATTCGTTTACCAATTTCCTTTCATACGAACTGTCTTCTCCGATTCGAATTGATCTTAAATGCATGCCGAATTTTGGTGCAAACATATGCCCCCCGTTTTTTGGAAGATAACTTGTTATTTTTCCAAAAAACCTATCGACTTTATACTCCTATCGGTTTATAGAAGCATCTTTTTCGGGAACCGCCCCATTAACTGCGCCGTAACAACCTCGGTGCGTTTTAAATGCGCGACTGTTCCCGCCTTTTCACCTATTTCCGCCACAGTATAAATATGGGGGTCCCCCCATGGTCATTTTCACCCCTTGAAGCCTTTGTTTTCTCAACGATCGGCTTTTCTTCCGTATCCTTGGTATTCCTAATCGACTCCCTTTCGTGCTTTCATCATTTCCTTCTCCCAAGTCGGCTGAGATGGACGCCTCACAGGTACTCGTTCCGATCCCTAATAGTGATAACCAGTACTTTTTAGGGCCGTTAGGGACGATAGAAGCCGACACCGTTGTTGTTGATGAAATCCCTAGGCTTCCTCTTTCGGCTCCGGGGTTATAATATCAAGGAATGGGGCAAAAGCTTCAGAGCCTGGCCGACAGCTCTTAGGGGTTGGAGGTCCTGGTACATCAGAATATCGGCTCAAAAGAGAGCAGAGTGGGAAAGGATGGGTATATCTGAAAGCCTTCCTTTGTCTTTAGCTGCCCCCGAGCCTAATGAACCCTTAGTGGCCGCCGCCTGCTATTTCTGGTCGGATTCCTTTAATGCTTTCTTCTTCCCGACCGGTCCCATCGGCCTAACTCTTCTGGATGTAGCTGAGTTGTGTTGTTTAAGGCCTGATGGCGATCAAGTATCAGCTTTTAGTGGCAAACCCAGGCTTAAGTTGACTCATTCCAAAGGGGAGGGTTGGTACAAGTATATTCAAAATAACAACAAGGTAACCGGCCCGGTATCGGATGAAGAGCACGTAGCTTTTCTTAATCTGTGGCTGGACTGGTTCCTTTTTTGTGGAGCTTCTTTGGGACCAACACAAGTTTATCAATTTATAGCCGAACAATTAGTTGAGGGTCGTCGGCTAGCTTTGGGCAAAACATTACTAGGAGCCGTCTACCAAATGATGCATATTATTAGGTGTCGGCTTTATCTTTATTAACTTGGTCGCTCTGTTGTTGGCAACATCGGTGGTCCCTTGTGGTTTATTCAGGTTTGGCTTTACTGTGTCTTCGGCCACATTATCACTTCTGATCCTTTGGACGAATCGGTTTTCCCTAGAGAGGATTATCCCGAGGATGCCCCTCCTAGATTCCAGCCTAGCCGATCACCCGGCGAGAAATACATTCTGTATTCTGATGACCAAAAAATGTCCCCGGATGGTTTCCATAAACACATTTCTTTCTTTTTGAACTTGAACCATACAAACTTCAGTCGACGAGATTATTTCACGTATAGTCAAACAGCCGATTTCCCCTGGCCGTCCTTTTTTCGGCTGAACGCCGATAGCTCTTTAATGCCTCAGTCCACACTCGACCTTTTACCCTTATTGATTTCCCCTTGCATCCTCCATGTCGGCTTGAGTACCCGTAATAGGACTTTTCAGCCGACTTATGAATTCTATCATCCTTCCGTCTATGCACGCCAACTGGGCTTCGGGCAAGTGGTCCCATGTTTCCCATTGTTCGATCGGATTGAACCACGAAACAAAGTTACTAACGCCACCGCTGCAGAGCTTATCCTTGAGTTGGCCGACGATCTTCATGTTATAGATCTCCCTTTTCTTGTGTTAAACACACGTCGGTCGGGTCAATTCACCTCATGGTGGGCCACTGTGGCGGAATCACTTTTGTCGGGACGGACCTTGCAGGACGTCATTTCCTTGTTTCTTCCCGATTTCCATGAGCCGACAGAGGCTGCTCCTGGGTCTAGCTCGAGTTCCGGTTATACTAACTCTTTAGAGGTATTTTTATCTTTGGCATGCTTTTATTAAAATGTATTTTCGTCGATTAACCAAATCTTTTCTCAAAAATTTGCAGTCTAGTAAGAGGTCAGCCCCACCACGTGCTTCGTCGGCCGATGAGATAGCCAAGCGACAGAGGCCGTCGGTTGCTCTGGCGGGTCTTTCCTCCGGGACTTTGGGGACTAACAGCCCGTCGCTGTCAACCCTTGCTCAGCAGCGTGCGGAGAGTAAGCCCCTTTTGGTTCAGACATTTTACTTTAAAAGCTGATCTCAAAATACTTAGCTTAGCATTTTGTTGTTCTCAGAAAAAAAGAAAAAGGCAGGCTGCAGGGTTGTCATCAGGCGATCTCCAAAACCCGCTGGTCGGGACACGGCGTCCTCCCCTGCCGGATCGGCTACTGCGGTTGGCTTTGATTCTTAATCTTGTCTGCCTTGGCTTTTTTCTTATATTTTTGATGCTAAGTATTGTTATCTCAGGAAACTCCTTCCATCCAGATGTCAGAAGCTTTAGCCGATACCGAGAAAACCCCGACAGATGTGCTTGTCCTATCGGCTCCTGCTCCTGTACCATCACTTGCTTCCCCGACCCAAAAACTTGTTGCTGTTTCCCCGATGCTTGAAGCGGATCCTATCGATCTTTTGGGCTTTTCCTTGGATGATCTGGGCGACCCCGAGATCATAGCCATTACTGATTATCCGGCCGACGTTCAGCGGATCATTGATGCTGCTGTAGAGGTATCGGCTGCCGTGACTTCCGCACCAGGAATGCAGGAGAGGCTCAATCACCTTTTTAATGAAGTCCTGCAGCCTGAAGCCCGTCTTTTAGCCGACACGCAACCCTTGAGGACAGCCATGGCCGCAATGGAGACTGACTTGCCTCCAGAAGTTATGAGGGCCCTTTTAGATGTTTGTCACTTGGACGCCCAGAAGGACACAGTTGCAGCCACCAGAGAGAGGATCGCCCAACGTACAGCTCAGCAAGCCGATCAAGATACCTTGGATAAATTGGTGGCCAATACGAAGGCCAAGAAACAACAGTACGACCAAGGTATCTCTGATTTTAAATCGGCTAAGATGAAGCAAAAAGATTTGGAATCTATGAGGAAGTCTCTGGAAGAGCAGTTGGCTCAAGTGACCCAGCAACTGGCCGATCTTCAGACGTCTATCTCTTCGTCGGCTTCATCTTTGTCAGTGCAGAAACACACCCTTGGTGACATGGTGGCAGCGGTGAAGAGTCAATCGGCTAAGATCAAGGTCATGTCGGGGAGCGCGATTGATGACAAGCACATTGTCGATAATGTTCAGGACACCATCGCCAAAGCTGCGGGGGCTCTATCAGGACTAGGAGCTCGTCTGCCCGGATCTGCGCTGTAATCTTTTTAAACAATGTTTGTCGCCTGTCTTACTATCGGTTTTTTGGAATGTTTGTAAGCAACGATCTTACTATCGGCCTAAAAAGCCCATTATTTTAATGTTCCTGTTTCTTGGGTGACATGATCGGCTGTCTATGCTCCAACCCAGACGCTGGGGCAATATGTTTTCAGATATTTTCCGTTGATTGCTTTAGGTAGGACGAGCCCTTCTAATGTTTCCAGGATATACGCGTTCCCGTCGATTAATTGGTTTATTTTATAAGGTCCTTCCCACGTTGGAGACCACTTGCCAAATCGATTATCTTTCGAGCCGATCGGTAATATAGTTTTCCACACCAAATCGGCTTGATTAAAAGATTTTGGTACAACCTTCTTATTGTATGACCTGGCGACCCTTTCTTTGTTCTTTTTAAGCCGATCTACTGTAATCAGCCTTAGCTCGGCCAAATCATCTAAATTGTCTAGCATCACCTGTCTGTATTCATCGATTGACAATTTATCTTGCTCCGATAGCCTTACTGAGCCGATGTTGATTTCTATGGGTAAAACAGCTTCTTGTCCATATACCAACTGAAAAGGCGATAATTTAGTCGATCCGTGGTAAGATAGCCGATAAGCCCATAAAGCTTCTGATAGCGTTGAATGCCATTTCCTTGGCTCTTCCTCAATTTTCCTTTTTATCAGTTTTATCAATGTCTTGTTTGATGACTCGGCCTGTCCATTGGCCTGAGCGTAATAAGGAGAAGAGTTGAGTAATTTTATCCCAAGACTTCCCGCGAAACTTTTGAATTCGTTGGACATGAACACAGTCCCTTGATCAGTAGTAATCGTCTGTGGAATTCCAAACCGATGAACGATGTGTTCATTTACAAAGTCGATTGGCTCTTTGCTAGTAACTTTCTTGAGTGGTACAGCTTCAACCCATTTTGAAAAATAATCTGTGGCTGCAAGGATAAATTTATGTCCTTTGCTGGATGACGGAAATATTTGGTCGATTATGTCTATGCCCCATCCCCTAAATGGCCATGGCCTGATGATCGGGTGTAAAGCCGATGCTGGCGCCGACTGTATGTTACCAAACTTTTGGCATGTTTGGCATCCTTTATAATATTTGAAGCAGTCTTCTAACATTGTCGGCCAAAAATACCATGTTCGTCTCAGTATCCATTTCATTTTATGGGCCGATTGATGTGATCCACAAATTCCTTCATGGACTTCTCCCATTGCTATTTTGGCTTCTTCAGTTCCCAGGCATCTTAGCAATAAGCCTTCCATGGTTCGAAAGTATAATACATCCTCTAGTAGAACATATTTGAGTGCTTTGCGCCTGACTTTCTGCTCAGTCGGTTTAGATGGGTCTGATAAATAATCCCTTATTTCTGTTCTCCAGTCGACAGGGTGGACACATAAAATTGGCCAAACGTTTAGCTCGATTGGTTCCTGTCGGCTTCCAATCTTGTACCCTGATGCACATTGTGCCAATCGGTTTGCTTTGTCATTAGCTTCTCTGGGGATATGTTCTATAGAAAATGTAGTAAACGTCTCGATAATCTGGAGGCATTGATGTAAGTACTGAGTTAGCGCACCGTCGTTGCATCGGTATTCCCCTTTGACTTGCTTTACAATTAACATCGAGTCTCCAAAAGTTTCGACGTCTTTCACCCCGACGCTGTCTAGCAATTGTAGCCCTCTTAGTAATGCTTCATATTCTGCTTGATTATTTGAACATCGGCTATTTAACCGATACATGAAATCATACTCCTGCTTTCTAGGCGAAATCAATACCACACCGATGCCCTCGCCCTCTTGGCAAACGGATCCATCGAAATACAACTGCCAAGGAGTTACATCGGCTGTTCCTGTTAATGTTTCACTTCCTGTGATGAAATCGGCCACAGCTTGCCCTTTCACAGATTTAGCCGATTCATAGGTTAACTCGAACTCTGTTAAGGTGTATGCCCATTTACCAAGCCGACCTCGCAGAATTGGTGCCGATAGTATGTACTTGACTACATCGGTTTTGCATATTATAACGCATTTGGAAGCCAACATATAATGTCTCAATTTAGTGCAAGCAAAATACAACGATAAGCACAATTTTTCTACCAGGGGATACCTGGTTTCTGCATCTAAAAGACGTCGGCTTAGATAAAATATTGCTCGTTCCTTCCTATCGGCTTCCTGTGTTAAGACTGCCCCTATTGTATCACCTTCAGCCGATATATATAGTTTAAAAGGTATACCATGCTTTGGTGCGGCCAATACTGGTGGGTTCATCAGATAACCCTTTATGTTGTCAAAGGCCTTTTGTTGATCAGCTCCCCATTTGAATTCTTGGTCGTCTTTAACTTTTAGCAGCGGTGTGAAGGCCCGAATATGTCCTGACAAGTTTGAAATGAAACGTCGTAAGTAGTTGATTTTCCCTATCAATACTTGCAACTCCTTTTTGCTTGTCGGCGGCCTAGTATCGGCTATAGCTTTTACTTTGGCCTGGTTTACTTCAATTCCTCCTTCATGTACGGTAAACCCAAGGAACTGTCCAGCCGATACTCCAAAAGCACACTTGAGAGGGTTCATTTTTAATCCATGTAACCTCGTGCTCTCAAACATCTTTTCTAAATCGGCTAAATGTTGCCAGTCTTCTTTGGATTTTACCACCACATCGTCAATGTATATTTCCACAGTATTGCCGATCAAATCATGGAAAATATGGTTCATAGCACGCTGATAAGTGGCGCCGGCATTTTTTAAGCCGAAGGTCATAACTTTCCATTCATATAGCCCTAAGGCTCCTGGGCATCTGAAAGCCGTTTTGGGTATATCGGCTTCGGCCATGAATATCTGATTGTATCTGGCATTTCCATCCAAAAAACTTATGATTTTATTCCCGGATGCAGCATCGATAAGCATATCGGCTACAGGCATCGGGTACTCATCTTTAGGTGTAGCTTTATTTAAATCTCTGAAATCTACACACACCCTAAGTTTGCCATTTTTCTTTTTTACAGGGACGATATTCGAGACCCATTCGGCATATCGGCAAGGCCGGATAAACTTTGCTTCTAGCAATCGTCCCACTTCCTCTTTTATGGCGTCATACAACGTAGGATTAAACCGTCTAGGATACTGTTTGAATGGCCGATATCCAGGTTTTGTGGGTAGCCGATGTTCAACTAGTTGTCGGCTTAAACCTGGCATCTCATAATACTCCCATGCAAAGCAATCTCTATATTTCTTGAGTATTTCGACCAACTTTGCTTTATAACTCGGTTCTAATTTAGCACTTATAAATGTTGGTCTTTTACTATCGCCTTCTCCAATGTTGATCTCTTCGAGCAAATCGGCAGAGGTAAATCCTAAACCTTTTCTTTCTTCTTCAAAATCCTCCATAGCTTCTTCGTATTCTTCCTGCCGATAGCTCCTTATCTTTTGAAGCTTTGCTAGTGTCTTGGACTCCATCTTCTCACTACTTCATCTGTCCGATCAAACGTATTAGGTTTAACGCTGATCGGCTTGAATCCTGACTTTTCGATGCAGATAAAATCGCAATCGTCCAAGACTTTTCCCGATATACATTCAGCTTCTTTGTGCGGCCAATTGGTATCAGGACTGGCCATGGCGATATGAGCCGATGTGTCGGCTGGTACCACTTCAACTGTATCATCGTTCCATTGTATCAATTTCTGATGCATAGTTGATGGTATGCAGCAATTGGCGTGGATCCAGTCCCGTCCAAGGAGCACACTGTAATTGCCTTTGGCTTCTATCATGAAAAATGCAGTCGGCAAAGTTTTATTACCGACTGTTAATTCCGACATCATTACGCCTTTAGCCTCTGTAGGATCTCCCGTGAAGTCATTTAGCACCATATTAGTTTTGATCAAGTCTTCATCGGCTTTACCCAATTTTCTGAAAGTACTTAACGGCATCAGATTAACTGTCGCCCCACCATCGACCAACATGCGAGATATCGGTCGGCCATTAATATACCCTTTTAGGTATAACGGTTTTAGATGCCGATGCATATCTTGTGGCTTTTCGAATACGGCGTCTGGCGCTCCGAGGCACAATTGGGCGAACACTTCTTCAGCCGATTCCTCGGTCTTGAACTCAGCAGGCAAAGTGAATACCATGTTTATATCCATTGGTGGGGTATCATCTCGGATCATCGGAGACCCGGATTCGACCGATTGATCTGAGTCACTATCGGTCTGCTCCTTCTTTCTCCATTCTTTTTTCAGAACTGGTATAGGTCTTAACTTATTGAACATCCGATCCCTTTCTCTTTCGTTCTCGGGTTCCCTTTCTTCTTGTGTCTTTAGTCGCTGAAGCCGCCTGCGCTGTGATTTGCTAAGACCTGAGGGGCACCACCTAGGCTTAGGTTCTATCGGCTTCCTGATTTTCCCAGCTAAATTGCTCATTTTGCTGTCAGATTCCATTCTACTTATGCTATGGGAAGCCGATAATTCTTGAGTTCGGGAGGACTCGCCTTGCTCTGATGCTGACAACCTTTCATGGATCGGCCTCCTGTCTCTCATTTCTAGCCGATCGTGTACCGGTCTAGACAACCTGTCTTTTACCGATTGGTTTGGCCGACGCACAGACGAGTGTTGCATAGGACAGGACATGACTGTTGGTAAAATCATCCCTTTTTCCCAGCAAAACCGCCAAAAGGGACATTGCCGGTGTCTTTCTTCTTCAGTAGTTGGTCGATGTGTCGCATCAGATCGCCAATATTCACCAGTCTTTTGATCAGACCGATGAAGATCTTGGGATCGTCGGGTACTGTATCGTTGACTTATCCTTTCATATTTTCCCAGAAGTTGCGAGAAGGTCGGCTTTGGCTTGAAATTAACCTTTCTTGGAGCCCTTTCAGCCCGATACCATTTTCCGATCTCCAAGTCTCCTTTTGGTTTCACCGTCCTCGAGTTCTGTCCGTTCTTATCGGCTTCTATTTGTATGGAGCCGATAGTGATCTGCACTGTTTCGTCTCCTTTTGATCGTGCTTCAATTCCTTTAGTCGGCTTAACATCCTCTACAGGTCCTTTTCCTTTTCGCGAGCATTGCACCATGTTGACTTGGAAAGGGTTCATATCTATCTGCATAGCCGATTCTTCTGCAAACTTTAATTGCCATCAGCGATGGCCGATTGAATCTGCTGTCGAAAAATATTGCAATCGTTAGTGTTATGTGAAAATGAATGGTGCCATTTACAGTACCTTCGCTTTTTAATTTCTTCGGCCGACGGGATGACATGTCCTTCTAGTAACCTTATGAGTTTTTCTTGTAGTAATAAATCGAATATCTTGTCACATTTTGACACATCATATGAATACTTGACTTCTGCCTTATTTTTCGTCGGCTTAAGTAGAGAGCATACGAGTGGTTTTTTGGAACCCTTAGTCCACTCGGCTATGTTTATTTATGTGAATCATGTGATGAAAAATTGGCTTGATCATGTGATGAAAAATTGGCTTGATAATGTGCTGAAAAATTGATTAGGTTTAATCTTGCAAAATTGCTTGCATAAAGGGCCAAACATTCAAACATCCAAAAACAGAGACTTTGCATTTGCGCCAGACCAAACATCCAAAAAACAGTGAGTTTCGCATGTATGACGGACCAAAGTCTTTGGTCTGTCATAAACGTGATTTTGATGCTTTTACGCTTGTTCAAGAAATCGCGTTTTTCCCATGCATGACGGACCAAATTTTTTGGTCCGCCATACACATGCTTTTTGGCGATCTCGTTTTTCCCATGCATGACGGACCAATTTTTTGGTCCGCCATACACATGCTTTTGGCGATCTGTCCGGCGTGAATGGTGTTTGCTCAATTAGGGTTTTAAGCGATTTGAAATTGATTTTTGATCTGTTTTTGAGATTATGAAATTTGTAAGAATTTCATGATGCTTGAAGTGGAATTTATGCAATGCTTGTGTGAGTAGTTGCATGAACTAATGCTGAGTCAAGTCGCGGACTTGTGCTCGAAATTGTTTTGTGGTTTGTTCATGTGCAGGTATTGCTCGAGGGCGAATGTGGTCGATGACGGGACCGGAACTAGGTTCATGGAGGAACTGAGGTTCGAGACTAGGTTCAGGGAGGAACTGAGGTCTTGGTGGTCAAAGATGTCATGCGGGACGTTCGGGCTAAGAGAATGGTGCACATGGAGAATGGTCAGTCACGTGAGAATGGCAGGAGGTCATTCGCGTGCAAAGTGTTAGTCACGTGAGTATGGCAGGTGGCCATACGCGTGCAAAGTGTTAGTCACGTGAGTATGGTAGGGTTGCCATACGCGTGCAAGAGTTGTACTCGGCCAGGTTGGGCCAAGAGGAGTTGTACTCCTCCTAGGTTAGGAGTTGTATTCGAACTCCTTGCGTTTTTGCTCCCTTAAATAGGAGGGGTGTCTCCTGTTTAAGGGCAAGCTTCTTGAGTTGAGTATTGAGAGCCTCAAGCTCAAGTTTTAGAGTTTGTACTCTTTTGATGAGAGTATTTTAGACAAAAGAAATAAAGATCAATTCTTCCAAGATTTTTGCGTGCTACAGTAACCACGTCGCTAAAGTGTTTTCTGTTTTGGTTTTTTGTTTGCATGCTTGTTCTAATTCTAGATTGGTTTTTGATCGTTGAGTTTCATCTTGATTTGATCCATCAAAAACCGTTCTAGGGTATTGTTTTTGAGTTCCTCAAAGTCTAGTTGATTAAACTTTTGTCGGTTCTGTTAAAACTTTCAAGTTTACGTTAGATCAATTCTCGTCAAGTTCTGGATCAGCAAGCTTGCGAAGCTCATAACTTTTAATCCATAAGTCCGATCGAGCTGATTCTTTTTGGGTTTAATTCGTATTGAAATCTAGTTTCTTGTGTCCAAATTTCAGATCGTTTCGACGGTTGGATCTCCGGAAATTCTCATTTTATCAAGCCTCTGTCAATCTGTTTTTGTCAAATCCGAAACAATCTTTTGGTTTCTTTTGGGGTGAAGTTTTTAATAGATCAAAATTTTGGTTTTAGCTTCCGCTCAATCATTCACCCCCCCTCTGATTGTTATATTCATAAACTTCGATCCTACAAGTGGTATCAGAGCAAGGTTTTTCTAATCTATCTTAACCGGTGATTAGATTAATGGATCGTTATTCGACAAAACCGTGTGTGTTCGATGGTGTTGATTTTCAGTTTTGGAAGGCTAAAATGGAGGCGTTCATCCAGGCGCAGGGCTTCGCAATTTGGGAGAAGGTCTACAAGCCATACGAGGTTCCTGCAAACGACAACGTCAACGACGCAAATCGCACACATGTTGAAGCAAACAGCAAGGCGCGCAACTTGATCATCCAAGGCTTGGGACGCAGCGACTTTGATCGTGTGGTTCATCTTCGATCCGCATATGAGGTATGGAAATCTCTTTGTGATTATCATGAGGGTTCTAACACTGTCAAAGAGGTTCGCCAAGATATTTACAAAAAAGAATACATGCGTTTTGAGATGAAACCTAGTGAATCTGTAGATGACTTCTTTGCACGTTTCAATAAAATTCTTAGCAATCTACGTGTTGTTGGAGTTAGCTACACTGATGCTGAAAATGCTCGACAATTGCTTAGTGCTTTGGACATGTCAGTGTGGGAGATGAAAGTAACATCTATACAAGAATCTACTACCATGAGCACACTCACATTAGATGTTCTTTACTCTAAGTTGAAAACTCATGAGTTGGATGTTCTTGCCAGGAAGGGTAACATTAAATCAATTGCTTTGATCTCTAACCCTAACATGTCAAATGCAAATTCTTCTTCTAGCTTTGCCTTGTCTTCCATGTCTTCTTTAACAGATGAGCAACTTGAAGAGTTTCCCGAAGAAGATCTGGCACTACTCTCTTCTCGCTTTAACAAAGCTTTGCAGAATGTGAGAATGGGAAAGAGAGGTGGTCCTCTAAGATGCTATGAGTGTGGTGACCTCAACCATATTCGCACAAATTGTCCTAAGCTTGCAGGAAAAACATCAAAGGAGGAGAAGGACAACGACAGAAGGAATGAGAAGAAAAGGTTCTCGTCAAATGATAGGAAGAAGAAGAGCTTCATCAACCGCAAGGTGGTCCACCGAGTTCTTTCCGCTCTTGAACAAGTCAATTTGAGCGATGTGGACTCGGAGAGCAGCGAAGATGATGCAACTCCAAGCAAGCATGATTTGATGGGATTATGTCTCATGGCAAGCAGCAAGGATAGCTTCACCGAGGACGATCACGACAGCGACTTCAATGAGGTAGATCCCTCTTATGATGAATTAGCTATTGCTGTTGCTCGTCTTGGAAAATTGCTTGACAAACGTGATAAGAAAATTAAGAAACATGATTTCATTGTTGAAACATTGAATGCTGAAATTGCTAGACTTAAGACTTTGATTCCTAGTGATGATACTTGCAAATCATGTGACTTAATTTACAATGAGCTCACCTTGCTTAGGAAAGAACATGCTTTTTTGTTGCATCTAAATGAGAAAAATGAGAAACATGTTGTACATGCTAGCTGTTCCACTGATGATTTGCATAGTTTAACTTCTTGTTCTAAATGCTCAACTCTTGAATTAAAATTGAAAGATACAAATGCTAGGATTTCTCAATTGACTGATAATCTGCTTACACATGAGGTTCTTTCATGCTCTACTTGTCGTAAATAGAAAGAGAAGGTTGATAATCTTTGCAATAATTGTTTAACTCTTGCCAAGAAAGTTGATTACCTGCAAAACTCTTTGGAACGATTCACTAATGGCAAGAAAAAATTGAACATGATTTTGGATCAATCTAAGGTTAGCTCAAACAAGAGAGGTTTAGGCTTTGATCTTCATGCTTCATTTGAAACTAAACCTCGCACTGTTGTTAATGCTCCTTGCAAAATTGAGATTCTTAATGAGCCTAAAAAGATTGCTTTTAAATCTGCTGGTTTTCTCTCTTCTACTATGATGAATGCAAAATGTGCTTCTACTATTAAAGACAAACTTCATGCTAAGTACACTTGCACTCATTGTGGTAGAGATGGACATCTAGTAGATTTTTGCTTTAGACTAGCCAGACAAAGAAAGGAAAGAAATGACTAAGGCTAGGTCTAACTTCAGAAAAGCACACTTTGCGTCTCACTATGCGCCTAGAGTGTTGAAAACACCTTCTGTTCCGATAAACATGAGAAAAGGAAAAGCTGATTTTGTGCATAAAAATTCTCGTGTTGTGCCTCTTTGTTATCGTCGTGTGTCTCAAGATCGATTCCCAAAAATCTCATTCCTAACCCCAAGATCTTTGAGACCTCGACATGTTTTGTTGCTATGTAGGCTTCTCGCGAGGAAGGAGAACATATGGCTAGTGGATTAGGATGCTCACGCCGCATGTCCGATGATAAGAATTGGTTCTCCTCCTCACTCGTGCATCTCGTCTTTGAAAGTGTTACTTTTGGAGATGCTTCTTCCTCTTTTGTTGTGGCAAAAGGTACAGTAAAGGTAAGTGACAAGTTTATGTTCAAAGATGTGGCTCTTGTTGAAAATTTGAAATATAACTTGCTTTCTGTCTCACAAATGCTTGATGAAGATCTTGAGATAAGCTTTAAGAAAAATGAATGCAAAGTGCTAGATGCTTTAGGTGATCTTGTGTTCAAAATTTCTCGTTTTGGAAGAGTCTTTAAAGCTGATTTTGATGCATCACCTTCTTCTAAGCATAGGTGTCTAATTGCCAATATTTCTAAAGATTTATTCTTTTGGCATCGTAGACTTGGTCATGTTGGTTTTGATCATCTTACTCGTGTAAGTGGTTTAGATCTCATACGTGGCTTGCCTAAGCTTAAGGGTGATAGCAATCTAGTCTGTTCTTCTTGTAGACATGGTAAGATGATTGCAGGTTCACATCCACCTCTTACCATAGTGATGACAAACGCTCCAGGACAGCTTCTACATCTTGATACAGTTGGACCATCTCGAGTTCAATCCTTTGGAGGCAAATGGTATGTGCTTGTGATTGTTGATGATTTTTCTAGATACTCTTGGGTATACTTTATGGCATCTAAGGATGAGGCTTTTAGTCATTTTAGAAGTCTTGTTCTTAGGCTTTCTATTGATCATCCAGAGCTCTCAAAGCTATTAGAAGTGATAATGGAACTGAATTAAAAATGCTTCTTTTGATCACTTTTGTAATCGAAAAAGGAATTGATCATCAATTTTCATCTCCTAGAGTGCCTCAACAAAATGGTGTAGTTGAAAGGAAAAATAGAACGTTGGTTGAGATGGCTAGAACCATGTTAGATGAACATCACACTCCTAGAAACTTTTGGGCTGAAGCGATTTCAATCGCATGTTATGTTTCAAACCGTGTGTTTTTGAGATCAAAATTGGGTAAGACTCCATATGAGCTTCGGTTTGGACACAGGCCTCAAGCTTCTCACTTTAGGTTTTTGGATGCAAATGCTTTGTCTTGAAATCTGGAAATCTTGATAAATTTGAAGCTAGATCAATGGATGGCTTTTTCCTTGGATATCCTGCTCATACTCGTGGCTATCGTGGTGCTTGTTTTGGAGACTAACAAAATTGTGGAAACTTGTGAAGTTACTTTTGATGAGGCTAGTCCAGGCACTAGTCCAAGTGATGCAGTACAGACGCATATGTTCAGGGGGAGAAAATCTTTGAAGATAATGATGATGTTGAAGATGAGGTCTTGACTATTTCTAATGCACAACAAGTCAGAGCACCTTTGGCACCTACTACTACATCACCTACAGCTAACCATCCTAAAGCTACAACATCATCCTGTACATGCTGAAAATGAAGAAGGAGAAGGAGAAGTCTCAAAGCCAATGCTCCCTTGCACATTCGTAAAATGCATCCATCTGAACAAATGATTGGAGACCTAAATGAGAGAGTCACTCGATCCAGGTTTATTCATTCGACACTCATGCTCATTCCGCTTTAGTTGCTTCTTTTGAACCCAAAGATATATCTCATGCATTATCCGACGAATCTTGGATCAATGCCATGCATGAAGAATTAGAGAATTTTGAACGAAATAAAGTTTGGAAACTTGTCTCACCACCTCCAGATTTTAATGTTATTGGAACTAGATGGGTTTTCAAAATAAACAAAGTGAGGATGGTGTTGTTGTTAGAAACAAGGCTAGATTGGTTGCTCAAGGTTACACTCAAATTGAAGGCTTAGATTTTGATGAAACCTTTGCTCCTGTTGCTAGAATTGAAGCCATTAGAATCCTTTTAGCTTTTGCTGCATCCAAAGGTTTCAAATTGTATCAAATGGATGTGAAAAGTGCTTTTCTGAATGGCTACATAAATGAGGAGGTTTATGTCAAGCAACCACCTGGTTTTGAAAATCCAAAGTTTCCAAATCATGTGTTCAAACTAACAAAAGCTTTGTATGGTTTGAAACAAGCCCCTAGAGCATGGTATGATAGGCTAAAAATCTTTTACTTGAAAAGGGCTTTTTAATGGGAAAGGTTGACAAAACTCTCTTTTTACTCAAGCAAGGCAATGATCAACTATTCGCTCAGATTTATGTTGATGATATTATCTTTGGTGGTTCATCTCATGTTTTAGTGTCTGAAGTTTTCGTAAACAATGAGGAAGGAGTTTGAGATGAGTATGATGGGTGAGTTGACATACTTTTTGGGATTTCAAATCAAGCAAACGAAGGATGGTACTTTTGTGCATCAAAGCAAATATACAAGAGACTTGCTACATCGTTTTGGGATGGAAAACGACAAGCCGATCATGACACCTATGGAGAGCACTTGCGCACTTGACCCTGATGAAGATGGTGAGCCAGGTTGATCAAAAGGAATATAGAAGCATGATAGGTTCACTTTTGTACCTCACTGCAACAAGGCCGGATATACAATTTGTCGTGGTGCTTGTGTGCTCGTTTTCAAGCTTCCCCACGTGCTTCACATCGACAAGTCATCAAAAGGATTTTCGTATCTTCATGGAACTCAAGATTTTGGCATTTGGCTTTCTGCTTCCTCATGCATTAGTTTGAGATCTTTTTCTGATGCTGATTTTGGAGGATGTAGAATTGATAGGAAGAGCACTTCTGGTTCATGTCACTTCTTGGGAAATTCTCTCATTGCATGGTCATCTAGAAAGCAATCTTCTGTTGCACAATCAATCATTGAATCTGAATATGTGGTCAGCTGCTAGTTGTTGTTCTCAAATTCTTTGGATAGTAGCTACACTTAAAGATTATGGGGTTATTTTGGATAGTGTTCCTCTTCTGTGTGATAACACTAGTGCAATTTGCATTGCTAAGAACCCTGTGCAACATTCAAGAACAAAACATATTGACATCAGATTTCACTTTCTTAGAGATCATGTTGAAAAAGGCAACATTGTGCTTCATCATGTGGATACTGAACATCAATTGGCAGATATTTTCACAAAACCTTTGTCTTCTTCTCGTTTTGTTTTTATTCGGGGAGAACTTGGGATTGTTCATCCAATGGGTTTGTTTTGAGAGGGAGTTTCTTTGCCAAGTTTTTTTACTTGATGAGCTCACTTTATCATATTTCTTTATATGTTATGTAATTGAGCTAATATATGATAATCTAATTGTCTCACTTGAACTAAAAATGACATTGTGGAATTCCCTGGACTGATTGCCTATAGCTAAAATACTCTGTGATATCTTACTCTTCTAGGCTTGTTATTGAATCTTCTTGACAAATTTGGGCTATGAAGCAAGTGTGTTTTTCAGCTTTATTCTTTCATAAGACCTCTTAATCACTCTTGCATGTTTTACAATCAAAGAAAAGGAAAAGAAAAGGGAATAAAAAAGGGTAGTTAAAAGCTAAAGCTTCAAGTTATATGCTTCAAGCATGCTTCTGTAAAAGGGTTAAGATGTATGCTTCAAGCATGCCATTCCCTCAAAAACAAGATGTATGCTTCAAGCATGCCAATCCAAGGAAATAAAAGAAGTATGCTTCAAGCATGCCACATGCAGTTTACTGTTTAAAGATTAATTTGGTCTACTAGATTGGAGTTGAAATCACTTGCTCGCCCAGAGTTGTTAGTTGTTTCAATTTTTGAGCTTTTGTTCTTCTACTGAGATCTTGCTTAGTACTTGGCTATAGTTGACTGAATTGAGGTTGAGATGCATGTCATTCCCTAACTTGTTAAAATCACATCAAGATCATGTATTTTACATATTATGTGATATATAAGGTTATATGATCGAATGAGCTCATCTTTTCTATTTTGGCACTCCTTTGTTTCTCATTGTGAGATCATTGCTGCAAAAAGAAAAATTTTGAACAAATTCTCTCTTTTGTACTCTTGATGACTCCATTGTCAAAGGGGGAGAAATTTGGGAATCGTTGAAAAGTTTAAGAAAAAGGGGGATTTGTTTCTGGCTTTTTGTGAGAAGTTTGGAGATTTTTAGGAATTTTGGACACATTGCACATTCACACACATTTTCCTTCTCAGGGGGAGATTTTGTTTTGCATTTTGGTCAAAGGGGGAATTCTGTGTTTTCTCTTTTGGTCCTTGATCTTTTGGATTTCAAAATCTTTTGTAAAGTGAATGCCAAATGTTCAATTCTATTTGGTGTTGCCAATGTTTTCATCAAGGGGGAGATTGTGAATCATGTGATGAAAAATTGGCTTGATCATGTGATGAAAAATTGGCTTGATAATGTGCTGAAAAATTGATTAGGTTTAATCTTGCAAAATTGCTTGCATAAAGGGCCAAACATTCAAACATCCAAAAACAGAGACTTTGCATTTGCGCCAGACCAAACATCCAAAAAAACAGTGAGTTTCGCATGTATGACGGACCAAAGTCTTTGGTCTGTCATAAACGTGATTTTGATGCTTTTACGCTTGTTCAAGAAATCGCGTTTTTCCCATGCATGACGGACCAAATTTTTTGGTCCGCCATACACATGCTTTTTGGCGATCTCGTTTTTCCCATGCATGACGGACCAATTTTTTGGTCCGCCATACACATGCTTTTGGCGATCTGTCTGGCGTGAATGGTGTTTGCTCAATTAGGGTTTTAAGCGATTTGAAATTGATTTTTGATCTGTTTTTGAGATTATGAAATTTGTAAGAATTTCATGATGCTTGAAGTGGAATTTATGCAATGCTCGTGTGAGTAGTTGCATGAACTAATGCTGAGTCAAGTCGCGGACTTGTGCTCGAAATTGTTTTGTGGTTTGTTCATGTGCAGGTATTGCTCGAGGGCGAATGTGGTCGATGACGGGACCGGAACTAGGTTCATGGAGGAACTGAGGTTCGGGACTAGGTTCAGGAGGAACTGAGGTCTTGGTGGTCAAAGATGTCATGCGGGACGTTCGGGCTAAGAGAATGGTGCACATGGAGAATGGTCAGTCACGTGAGAATGGCAGGAGGTCATTCGCGTGCAAAGTGTTAGTCACGTGAGTATGGCAGGTGGCCATACGCGTGCAAAGTGTTAGTCACGTGAGTATGGTAGGGTTGCCATACGCGTGCAAGAGTTGTACTCGGCCAGGTTGGGCCAAGAGGAGTTGTACTCCTCCTAGGTTAGGAGTTGTATTCGAACTCCTTGCGTTTTTGCTCCCTTAAATAGGAGGGGTGTCTCCTGTTTAAGGGCAAGCTTCTTGAGTTGAGTATTGAGAGCCTCAAGCTCAAGTTTTAGAGTTTGTACTCTTTTGATGAGAGTATTTTAGACAAAAGAAATAAAGATCAATTCTTCCAAGATTTTTGCGTGCTACAGTAACCACGTCGCTAAAGTGTTTTCTGTTTTGGTTTTTTGTTTGCATGCTTGTTCTAATTCTAGATTGGTTTTTGATCGTTGAGTTTCATCTTGATTTGATCCATCAAAAACCGTTCTAGGGTATTGTTTTTGAGTTCCTCAAAGTCTAGTTGATTAAACTTTTGTCGGTTCTGTTAAAACTTTCAAGTTTACGTTAGATCAATTCTCGTCAAGTTCTGGATCAGCAAGCTTGCGAAGCTCATAACTTTTGATCCATAAGTCCGATCGAGCTGATTCTTTTTGGGTTTGATTCGTATTGAAATCTAGTTTCTTGTGTCCAAATTTCAGATTGTTTCGACGGTTGGATCTCCGAGAATTCTCATTTTATCAAGCCTTTGTCAATCTGTTTTTGTCAAATCCGAAACAATCTTTTGGTTTCTTTTGGGGTGAAGTTTTTAATAGATCAAAATTTTGGTTTTAGCTTCCACTCAATCATTCACCCCCCCTCTGATTGTTATATTCATAAACTTCGATCCTACAATTTATGCTTCTTCGTCTTCGGAAGTGTCGCTCGAATTATACTCTACCATGTTCACTTTGGCCTTTTCATTACCGTTTAATCTAAATTTTTCTTTAAACCCTTTACTCTCTGCATATCGGCTTTCATGTGTCGATACACGATGGAGTAAGTGGCCTAGATCGGGGAATTCCTGGCCAGATAGTTTTTCTTTTAATGGCGGGATTAACCCTTGGAATGCTAGATCGGCCAACTGATCGTCGGGTAAAGTTACACTGAAGCACCTATTTCGTACGCCTCTAAACCTTCTGATGTAGTCGAAAACCGATTCGCCATACTTCTGTCGGACTGAACTAAGATCAGAAATTCTAAGCTCCATAATCCCCGAAAAGAAGTATTCATGAAATCGGCTCTCTAAATCGTTCCACACATGAACTGAATTTGGGGGTATATTAGTAAACCAAGTGAATGCAGCACCAGACAATGATAAAGGAAATAGCCTGATTTTTAATCCATCGGACTGCGCAGCTTCCCCACACTGAGCTATAAACCGTCCGATGTGCTCAATGGTAGTAACAGAATCATCACCCGAAAATTTAGCGAAGTCTGGTACTCTAAAGTTATGTGGGTATGGCATACGATCTATGTAATCGGGATACAGCTTCCTGTAGCCGATTATCCTTCCTCTGGGCTGTAAACCGAACTGTTCCCTCAAAACGTTAGCAATTTGTTCTGCCCAATTGACATTGTCGGCCAGGTACAACCTGACATTGCCAATTTTCATTGTTTATGCCACCATGCCCCGAGTGCGAACTTGGTCTTTTGTCCAAATCGTGCCACAGGGGGTCTTGGTACTTGATCATAATCGTGATTAAAAACTAAAGTATCGGGTACAGGTGCGAGAGGTTCACCATACGGCACTATCCTATATGGTGCTTGTTTCATAGTTGTGGCTCCCCGTGATTGTGGAACCTGATCTGTTTCGATCGGCTGATAAGCCGATGAACTGATGCCACCGGAGGGTCCTTTCGATGGGCTAGGTGCGCCTATTTTAGCCCCATCCGTGTGCCCATGGTAGTGCGTGAATCCTCCTTTCTGTGTACTAGGTTTCAAAATAGTAGGTTGAGTCGGCATCATGATAGGTGATTGATCCGACACATTTACTGTATTGGTGTTAGGTGTTATGGAGTAGACTGGGTACGTAGGGATGGTTTGTGGTGGATCTAATAGACTTCCAGACACAGCCAATTCCTGAGCAATTGTTTTCACACTATTTTCTATCATCGGCTTCAACGTAGATACTAGAGCCGATGACTGGTTAATTAGTGCGTGATGAATAGATTGCTCAATCATATTCGATAAATCGACTTGAGCAGGTGCATATCGGCTTACCGGTTCAGATGATGAATCGCCGATAGGATTGATATTTGGGAGTGCGGTCTTTTGAGTAACGCCACGACGTGTCTTCTGGAAACACCGCAGCATCATTTCTTCCAGAGCCGTCTTCCGGTCTTTGATCTCTTTCCGCTGCTCAGGGGTTAAATCGGCCATTTGAGGCGCGATTATAGCATCAGCGTTGATATCGGCGATGACCGCAGGCTTATCGGTTGATGACATTTTGATTTTCTTGGTCCCACCGGGCGTGCCAAAATATGTTCACGCTAAAAATGTGAAGCAGGATCCTTAGCTTCGAACACACCAGACAAACACCGGGTTTGCAGAGCGTGCCAGTCAATTTGACCTGAAATTGACAAGGTAGAATTTGTAAATCAATCAAAGCCGATAAACAAAGATTTCGGCTTAACGCTAGTCGGCTGAAAACCGATTAGGGGATAACTAGATTAACCAGTTACGGTTAATCCTGATACAGGGTGAAATCGGCTTTGAGAAGGCGATGCGCAGCAAAACAAAGCAGATCGAACCTGGGAGAAATCGGCTAAAAACCAACAATCGGCGATACGCAACTTTGTTGATTCCGTCGACTTACAGAAAAATGTTTGTAAACCCTAAAACAATGCGAAACAGTAAAAAGTAGACGTTGTGTTGAATTGATTGATCCCTTCGTCGCCTGATGTCCACCCCTTTTATAATATTCCGGCCGATCCGAGTTGTATATGGATGCGTCATTAATTCGTATCGGCCTCTGATTCGGTTTCCTTAAAAACAGAATTTCCTTCCGATTCGTTTACCAATTTCCTTTCATACGAACTGTCTTCTCCGATTCGAATTGATCTTAAATGCATGCCGAATTTTGGTGCAAACATATCCTTTCCCGCTTCATTTGGCTCGTCCTGTGTTTTGCCGCCGAAGAGCTCTTGCTCGTTGCCGCTTGCTTCTTTCCCACCACTCTGCTTCTTCTCTTGATGGGTTGTAGCTCTGACATCACCCCCCTCATGAAAATCTGCTTGCCCAAGCACTTGCATCCGGATAGCGCTGTTTGACTACATTGAAGTCCTCCAATGTCGCCATTGCCGCTGGAATATGAAGCCATTTAATCAGCACTTGAGGAATTGTGGAATTTCCTTTCTTGACCAAGCGACGGTCCAAAATCTGTTCTAGTTTAGTAGACTCCATGTTCAAATCAGCGATGCTCAGAGGTGAATGAAACACAGGTGTGAAGTCTGGTACAAAGGATTTAAGTTGAGACACATGGAAAACTGGATTTATTTGGCTTTCCACCGGCAAATCCAGTTTATATGCAACTGCATCGATCCTTTCCAAGACTCTGTGAGGCCCAAAATATTTGAATGCTAATTTCGGAAATGGGCGATTGACCACCGACGATTGTGCATAAGGTTGGAGCTTCAAATAGACTTGTTCACCTCTTTGAAACTGACTGTCAAGCCGTTTTTTATCAGCCTTCATCTTGATAAGATTCTGAGCTGCTTGCAAATACTGCTTCAATAGAGTTAGATGAGCTGCTCGTTCATTCAACACCTCTTGTACTGACGGATTGGAAGATGTAGGAGCTGGAGACAGAAACCCATAGCTTGGTTCATAACCATAGAGCACCTTGAAAGGAGAGCAACCCAATGAGGTGTGAAAACTTGTATTGTACCATAGTACGGCCATCACCAACCAAGAACGCCATTTAGCTGGAGAAGAATGCACGGCACATCGTAAATACATCTCCAAACACTGATTTACTCGTTCGCTCTGCCCATCTGGTTGTGGGTGATATGATGTGCTATATTGCAATTTTGTATCGGTGGCAGCAAACAACGCTATCCAAAATAGACTGGTGAAGATCTTGTCACAGTAAGAGACAATAGACCTCGGCATCCCATGAAGCTTCACCACAGTTTCCAAAAATAGTTTGGCCACTTGAGCGGCAGTGAAAGGGTGTTTGAGAGCCACAAAATGTGCATACTTAGAGAATCAATCTACCACCACCAGGATATTGTTGTACCCTTCAGATTTCGACAACCCTTCAATAAAATCCATGGTGCCTTCTTGCCAAGATCCTGCCGGAATTGGTAGTGGTTGAAGTAAACTGGGTGTATGGGTGTGTTCATGTTTCGCTTGCTGGCAGACACTGCACTGCTGGATGACATTGATCACATCTCTTTTCAACCCAGGCCATATGAAGAGCTTCTTGATTCGCTGGTATGTAGCAAGGGTGCCTGAATGTCCCCCGAGAGCACTATCATGAAAAGCCTTGATGAGCTTTGTTTGTAAGGCATAATTTTCACCGATCCAAATACGCCCATGTAGTTTGATCAAGCCTTGACTCAACTCAAATCCTTGGTCATCCGGACATTGAATGGCCAATGCTGCCAAGAGTTTTTGGGCTCGCACGTCTGTAACATAAGAGTTCAACACTTCTTGAAGCCATACTGGTTGACATTCTGAAACAGCCTGAAGAACCATGAGGTGATTCACCCGAGACAAGGCGTCCACTGCTCGATTAGTACACCCTTTTTTGAATTGGATGCGAAATTGAAGACCCATCAATTTGGTCATCGCCTTGCGTTGTAATTCAGTAACCAACTGTTGTTCTCCTAAATAGCACAGGCTACGGTGATCAGTGTGGATAAGAAACTCCCCTCGCTGCAAGTATGGACGCCAGTGGTCGACTGCCATAATAATTGCGAGAAACTCCTTGTCATAAATTGTAAGCTTTTGATGCTGAGGACTGAGAGCTTTGCTGAGGAAGGTAATTGGATGACCATTTTGCATAAGTACTGCGCCAATGCCTAAATTAGATGCATCCGTTTCCACCACAAACTGCTGCTGGAAATCAGGCATGGCCAATACTAGCGTTTGCGTTATAGCCGTTTTCAGGCGCAGAAACGCCTGACTAGCCTCTGGACTCCAATGGAAAGCCTTCTTCTTAAGAAGATTTGTAAGCAGTTTGGAAATGAGACCATAATCTTTGACAAATTTGCGATAATAACCTATCAATCCTAGAAACCCTCTCAACTCTGTCACATTTATGGGTTGGGGCCAATCAAGCATCGCTTGGGTCTTAGTTGGATCAGTAGCTACTCCGGTATGTGAGATAATATGCCCCAAGTAAGATATACTACGTTGAGCAAAGGCACACTTGGATGGCTTGACAAACAACTGATGTTGCTTCAGAACTTCGAGCACAGTAGCCAAGTGATGTGTGTGATCTGCCAATGTGGGACTATAAACCAAAATGTCATCCATGTATACTAAAATGAATTTCCTGAGATAAGGAGCAAGGATGGAATTCATAAGACATTGAAAGGTAGCGGGAGCATTTGTGAGTCCAAATGGCATGACCCGGAAGTGAAAATGACCATGATATGTTTTAAACGTTGTCTTTTCCATATCAGCTTCGACCATGTGGATTTCATGATATCCAGCCCACAAATCCAACTTGGAAAAATATTGTGTACCTGCTAATTCATCAAGTAATTCATCCACCACTGGCTTAGGAAATTTGTTTTTGATGGTGATGCTATTCAGTTTGCGGTAATCCACGCAAAACCTCCAGCTCTCGTCCTTCTTCTGGACTAACAAGACCGGCGAGGTGAATGGGCTGAGACTCGACTGTATCAGTCCTGTATTCAGCATCTCGGATACTTGTCGTTCAATTTCATCCTTATGCATTGGAGAATAACAGTAAGGCTGGCTATTGACTGGAATTGCACCTGGAATTAGTGGAATGGAATGATCATAAGCCCGAGATGGAGGTAACCCAGTGGGTGCCTCAAACACCTCTCTGTACTGATCAAGTACTTGTTGGACTTCCACCGGAATAGGATTTGTTGTCGGACCCATTACAGTATTCTGAAGAACAGCTATTGCCCACACTTCATTACTGCTTTTCCATTTCTGCAATTGCTCAAGAGTTATTTCATGCACCGCTTCATGCTGCCTAGCACACACTCCCTGTAGCTTGACTTTTTGACCATGATGCAAGAATTCTAGAGTCTTGTGTTTCCAATGGCACATCATAGGGCTGAATTGTTGTAGCCAATCAATGCCTAACACCGCATCATAGGCCCCCAGCTCTTGCACTTTCATAATCATGCGAAATGTGTGCCCTTGTGCCCACCATTCTATATGTGGAACATAGCGATCACAAGTCAATGTTTCCCCATTGGCGACATAGACTCGGATTGCTGGAATTTTTTCAGTGGTATATTGTGTTCGTTCCAAGAATGAAGCATTCACAAAACTGTGGGAACTGCCGGAATCAATCAACACCAACATGACCAAATTGCCCACCATAGCACAAACTCGTAGTGTCTCATATATTCGGTGTCGTAGTACATGTAACGACAATTTGTATTGTTGTTCCTCAAAATCCCGATCAGTTTCTTCCAGTTTCAACAATATTTCATCAGTAAGACACTCTGGTTGTTCTTCAATCTCCATTGCATGCACCTGAGCCAAGGGTGTTGATTTACATTGATGATCTCGCTCATATTTATCACCACATTTAAAACAAAGTCCTCTAGCACGCCAATACTCTCGTAATTGGCGAGCTCTGCCCAAATCTTCCAATGTCGCTTTATGTTTCCCTGATGAGGCTTCACTGTTATATGTTCCACTTGCTTTAGAAGATATGAATGTCTTAGCTGGCTTATATTTGAATCGTTCCCACTTCTCCTCTTGTATTTGTGCAAGGAGACAAGCCTTTCGGACCGACTCCGGCAACTGCAATTCCACCTCATACTGTAATTCATCCCTGAGTCCCATGACAAAATGATTTATAAAAAACTCTTCAGAGCAAGTGTTGTGATATGCACGCACTTATACATGGCGGTCTCAATTTGAGTCTTATATTCTGCCACACTGCCTGTTTGTCGGATTTGAATCAACTCTCTCTCATGTGTCGCCGAGAATCATACTCACCAAATTTGGACTGAACTGCTCTCGTAAACTACTCCCATGTACTACTCGGGTGTGCATCCTGATACATCTGTAACCACATAGCAGCGTTGCCTTCCATATGCATCGCAGCCGCAGTTACCCACAATGACTCATCAATGTTGTACAGCTTAAAGTATTTCAAACAACGACTCTCCCAAATTCGTGGTTCTTCACCTTCAAATGTGGGAAACGACATTTTAGGCAAAGGTGTTCTTTTTTTCCTGATGAACCATCTCCGGCATGTGCTGTGCAGCCTGACGACCCAATTTCTGAGTAGGCATACTGAAGATCAAGGGAGGTAAGGTGTATTTACCCAATAATCCGGCAGAAGGTGCAGTCATGGTTCCTGTGTGCACCGCTGACGCCCCCAGTACACCAGGCGGTGAGATTGTCCCCGTTTCTTCTTCCTATTACGACTTCGTTGATCCTTCTTGATCTTCCTTCAGAGCGTGTGCCATCTGCTGAAATTGTTCCATCAACCCAGAAATAATTGAACAATGTTCTTCAATCTGTGGTCGAATGGTTGGTATCGTCTCCACCGGTTTGATTTTCTCCACAATAAAATCGAGACTAGCTCGCAAGGATTCCCAACGAGCGTCCATCTGCGCCCAACGTGCATCTGCTTGATGTGAGGACTCCTCCATCGCCTCTAGCAGAAATCTGGTCTGAACGGAGGGCTTCTGTGGCGCCGTGTTTAGAACTTGATGAGCCAACCAGTTGAACTTGAGACGATCGCGGATGAGAAATCGCGAGTACGCCCAAATGCTCTGGGATTTTACGGCTCAATCGAAAAAATATTTCCTCCCCAAAATCGTTGGCTCTGATACCAAATGTGATGTCTCTTGATTGGATTACTGTATTCCAATGTGAGATACAAATCCGACAAAAGAAACAGGAGTTGGAAATGTTCAGATGAAGCGAAAAAATGACATAAGGAGAAGAAAGAAGAACAAAGACGCAAGAAGATAGATCTATTTTGTATATTTTTCTTGACTCCTTTCTGTTATAGACTCTGGTATATATATACTACTTCCCTTTCCCACTTACAAGTGGTCCCCCAATCTATCTCAATTGGTATCCTTTCCCGCTTCGTTTGGCTCGTCCTGTGTTTTGCCGCTAAAGGTGGGCGTCGTGCCGGGCTGGGCCAGCCCAGCCTGGGCCCATCGTGCTTCGGGCAAGAACCGTGCCGTGCCACGACGGCCCATCGTGCCCACCGTGCCGGCCCGATTCACCTTTGGCGAGCCCAGGCTCGGCCCATTTGCGCTTCGTGCCTGCTTCGTGCCATGCCGGCCTAGGCTCGACCCATTTTCACTATTGTGACGAGCAAAGAAATAAAACACATCACTACTACTAAACTACCTATTTTAATTACATAAGAGACTAATCACATCAACAAAATATCAAACATAAATGCAATGCTTGAAGATGCCCTGAATCAACAATATTTGCCAACTTTAGGTTTTAATCCGTGATGTCGTGCCCGTTCGTGCCGTGCCGACACGGGCACGGCCCAAATGATCGTGCCAGGTCGTGCCGCCCATCGTGCCCAGTTCTCAGGCCTGGCACGGCCCGTGCTACAGTTGCGTGCCAGCCCGGCCCAGCACGAAACCGTGCTGTGCTAGGCTTTGCATCGGGCCATCCCGTCGTGCTTCGGACCGGCCCAAAAGAGCCTGGCCCAAGTGCCCACCTTTATTTGCCGCCGAAGACCTCTTGCTCGTTGCCGCTTGCTTCTTTCCCACCACTCTGCTTCTTCTCTTGATGGGTTGTAGCTCCGACACCGCGGTAAAGAAAGTTATGGAAGTGATAATGGATATGTGCGGCCTGCCAACAACGGAGGCAACCCTAGGTGTGGTCCTCCCCGTCACAGATTTCAAGGACTACTGGTTGGAGAAGCCCTACAGAGAGCTAAGCCGGACGGGTACTGCGGAGGTTCTGTACACGAAAGGTCCCATGGTGGCTGTCCTTTGGGCGACCGAGGACTATGGCGCCTACATCGGCGATGGCCTCGTGTCACACCTAGACCGGTCCCACATGTAAGAGGGAGAGAGAGAGACTATTAAAGAGGGGAACACAGATTGTATCGGCAGACATGAAAAAAATGAAATGAACTCCAGAACTATTCTACTTTCCCCTTTCTTCCTCCTCTGAACTTGTCCCCATTACAGCCCCTAGTTTCTTTGCCTCACGTCCCAGATCATCTGGTGGCCAGGGGGTGTGACAATTGGTATCAGAGCTATCTACGCTCGGGCCTCAGTTGGGAAATACGCAAGTCGCCACAAGATCGGTGAGCCTTTCCTGTAAAATCCCAAAGCCACCGACGCCATCGACGAATGGAGACCTTCACGCCCTCCTCGTACTTTGCATCGGCGCCGCCCTACCGCCTCGCCTCCGCGCCGCCGCACTTTTCCCCGTCCTCAACCGACGCTCTCAGGCACTACCCACCCCGCTCGACGACCTCTCCGCCTGCGCCCACGCCGCTCCCGAGCTCCGTCCTCGACAATCGCAAGGCATCCGCCTTCGCGCCCAGCCGCACCGGATCCAGCTGCGCGCTCTTCGACCTCGCCTCCTCGCCTCCACCTGCGACACGCCCGGGAGTCGCCGATCCGCTCAAGATGACGCGGTGGGCACTTTCGCCATCATCGTCAGCACCGAGGTCGCAGGACTAACCGACTCCACCGCCGACAGCGAGGAGCCCATTCGGGAGCACATGGAGCTCAACCTGGCCGAGTTGCGATGGGCCGACAATCCCGTCCCCCGATCGAAGCGCCTCGTCGCCACGTCCATCGCCGCGGGCACCGGCCACCACCGCATCCACCCCCAACCTCTTCGGCGTCGCCACATCTGCTGCATCCATGTCAAGCGTGTTCTGCGCTAGCACCCACCGTGGGGAGAAGAGGAAGCTGCTGATGACACCAACGCCAGGGGAAGGAGTTTGGGCTAATGGCCAACCGCCGTTGCTGCCAAATCCAGGAGGTATGCCCACCAACTGTTCGGCTGAAGGTGGAATGGGTACGCACACATGGACATCACGTTCTGCAGGAGAACAAGTTGGATTTGCCCGGAATCCATTGCCGAAACTGTCATTTCCCCGGTTTGATGGAGATAATCCCAGGATTTGGAGGGATAAATGCATCGATTACTTCAGCATATTCAATATTCCCCAAGCCTTGTGGGTGATCTCGGCCACTCTGCACATGGAGGGAAAGGCAGCAAAGTGGTTGCAAACCTACAAAAGGAAACAAGAATTGGGTGTCTGGGACCAGTTCATGACCGTAGTGGAAAGGCAGTTTGGAGCCTTTGAACATCAGAAATCATTAGAAGAACTCCAAGATCTTAAACAGACCGAATCAGTGAAAGAATATCAGAGGCAATTTGAAGAACCTAAGGAATGGTTGTCGGATGATGTTTTGGATGCATGGGGAATGGCTAATACTAAACTACTGTCCCAAGATGTTCCCGTTGTTCACTTAAAGCCAGTTGTTGTCGATGATAAGGCAATAGGTGAAGTTCATCCTGAACAAACTGACAAGATAGGCAGCACAGTTTCTCCAGTACAATCGAACCCAACAACAGATCCATTAGGCACTGGTGCAGTTGAACAGAAATCTCTTTCTGAGACATATTTACTAAAAGAGGAACCTGACATTTCTGAAGATGAGAGTGCTAAGGAAGCTAGAAGTGATGAAGTTGTTGGTGCAAAAGCTTCTGATGATGGGAAAATTGTACTTGGTATCATAGAGGCAATACATGTCGCTGAAAAAAGGCAAGCAGATACAGATGCTTACATGTATTCAGAAGAGAAAAGGAAGTTGAAGGAGAAATATGAAAAGGAACTGAAGGACACCAGGGCCCAGGAACTCATGTATGCTGAAGAGGCGGCAATTTTGGAGAAGGAGCTAAAGAAAGAAACATTGAAGTCTGCTGCTGTGATTAAAGAACTTCAAGAAAAAGCTGAACAAAAACTGCGGGATGAGCTGCAGCGGAAGGATGAGGAAACAAGTGAACAAGTTGAGAGGGTCCAAGGGTTAGCAAAAGCTGAACTGGCTGCAGCTCTTGCAATAGAGAAAGCATCACAGATTGAACAGATTGCTGCAGCAAAACTAAATATAGATGCTTTGTGCATGGCATTCTACGCACGATCTGAAGAAGCCCGACAGAGTCATTCAGTTCATAAGTTTGCTCTAGGCACTCTTGCTTCGGAACAAGTTCTATCCACTGGATCACCAATCCGGAGAGAGGTGGATCTATTACGTAAATCTATTGACAGAATTGACAAAAGATTCACTGTTAGAATTGGCTCTTTTGTCAATTCCAGAAGATGTTCTCGGGTGGATCAAAAGTTCACCATTTGTTTCCAGCAAACGAGTTTGGGACACTAGTTGGGAGCATATCATTAAGTCTATAATTCCAGTATCCTGACGAGAAAACTATCTTCCGACTCAATCCGTCTGGTTACTTCATGTGCAATGGAGATGCAGGACTTATTAGTCGGAAGACTATCATTGACACTTACGGTGACTGGGAAGCCCATGGTGGTGGCGTTATCTCTGGCAAGTTAACAATAGAAGTTGAGTTTCCTGTGCAATGGGATCCTGGAATTTTGTGGAGTCAGTGTTAGGCTAATCCTATTGTTTGGGGACAAGCACGTTTTCGTGGAGGCGGTAATGTCACACCTAGACCGGTCCCACATGTAAGAGGGAGAGAGAGACTATTAAAGAGGGGAACACATATTGTATTGGCAGATATGAAAAAAATGAAATGAACTCCAGAACTATTCTACTTTCCCCTTTCTTCCTCCTCTGAACTTGTCCCCATTATAGTCCCTAGTTTCTTTGCCTCACGTCCCAGATCATCTGGTGGCCAGGGGGTGTGACACCTCGTCTACCGGGGATGCCCGTCGAGCAAGAGAGATCGCCATGACAGTAAACAGGGGTTGCACGCAGTTGTCTGCTTCCGATACAGGTTTGTTGGCTGGGGGGAACTTCACTTGGAGATAATGGACAGCCAATTTCCAGAGGGCCCGTGCAGATGGATCGATTTTGAGGCAGTGGATTGGTTGGTTCTTCCTTTCCTACGTGGACGGGCTTTGACGGTGAACTGTACAAGATAGCAGCAACGTCATCATTAGTAATAGCACTAAGAGCAAGGTATTCATCAGTAATAGCGGTAGTGCTTTGTGGTGAACCGCCGAAGATAGCAAGTAGTAGTAGTAGTACAGCTGACGAATTACTAAAAGTACTCTCAAAACAGGCGGTGGTGGTAGGACATGGTTTTGACAGTGTTGGGTTGTGAACAGGTAGTACGTTGCCTTCTGCTTTTACTTTGATCTCTCTGATCTGTAAGAACGTTTCGATACATTGTTGTGTGATCATGGCAATTGCCAACTGATGTTTTAGTAGTATAAATGGTTTTCCTAAGTCTGTGTTGTCTACAGATTGAGCTCCCTTTGCAGTGTGTGTTGCCTTGTGCTTTTGCAGTGTCCAATCCACTCTGCTGCTCGTTTTGTGTACCACTCGCAGTCGCCGACGACCTTGCTCCCTTCATCCCACCGTGGCGATGATGGTGCCCTTGAAGCCGTGGTGCAGTCGTTGAGGAACAGTGTGAGGGCCCCTTGTCCTATACCGTACTGTACGCCGTCTACTGTAGCGTATAGCACCGTATAGCAACATGAAGCCTCGATACTGAAAATCTGAACCCAAAAATTCGATCGACGGAATCGAACCCTTAGCTTCGCACCGGTACTGTGCGCATCCGATCTTGGTTCCCTGGATCAATAGCCCAAGATGTGCGTACCAACAACACAAGTATCAACGCACAAACGAATCTAAGTTAACTTAATTTACATAAGCGGCGTAAATCTTACAATATCCTACAGTAGATTACAAAAGAAAGAACGACAACGGAAACCAAAAGTGACATCAAAACCCGGTCGAGCCCGAACACACCCTAAGGCAATGATCGGAGGGAGGACCTCTGAAGCCCACGGCCTCGCATGAATCAAGCTCAAGATCACCCAGGACATCATCACCTGTACCTTCCTCTGTTGGAAAAAGGTTAAGCGACAGCGGTGAGTACATCGTATGTACTCGCAAGACTTTAGTGTATGCAAATATAAATTTAATGCAGGCTGATTCAATGAAAGGCTGCTACACTAAGTCTATTGCGAAAAGCAAGAGTTGAATCAATTCATCGAAAAGTAATACATAATTTGAAAGACAGCAGTTTGACTAAAACATATTTACAGTATATATATAACATTTGAGCTTCTCAACTGCCGCCATACATGATCGCAGTTGAGATAAGATTTGACATCCATATATGCATAAATCCACCAAGTGTTATATCCACACATCCATAGTTCCATCAAGTACCATATCAAACCACATGTAAATCCACCAAATTTCATATCGATTCATATACTTTAGTTAGACTCCGAAATAGATTTTCATTTTCAAAACCAAACCAAACGTCTATACTTGAAACAAAAACTGAGTTAATTGCTCATGTCCGTGAGCACGGCTAATCGATCAGATTTATTTTAAGACTCTGCAGAGTATGTACACTTTATCCCCCGCAAACCAGACTTGCACCCTGTCATCCAGGGAACACGCGATACCAAAGGTACCCGTTGTACAAGCCCGGAACACATTCTTTCCCATCGTTGAGGTTTTAGCCACACCTCAAAGACCGGTGACGATATCCACCACTATGGCGATAAGGAGCCAACCGCACACACAGCGGCCACCTTCTCGTGACGGCGGGTAATCTGTAAGTCTGTGCGCGGCCCTTATCCCATAGCAAGGCGTACACCGCTGTATCACCCGATGTGATCTTGAGCGATTTCCGCCGCTAAGACCAAAGCGCACTCACGAAGGTGCAAGCGGCGGGTCGTGGGGACACTCACACCGCTTGACTTGCTCATCACGGAAAAAGGTCCACACTGGCCTACCAACAGTACGGCTAAACCCTCACACTTCAAGTACTCAATTGCGGCTGCCCCATCCCAAAGCATGCGCGTTGCACGTAATGTCGATCGAATTATGGTTTCAAGGCTTCGGTCCTTATAGTTTTCTCCTAGTGACTCAAGCGGGGTACTCCACTTAACTCGTCAACCAATCGCCACCAGTTTAACTAGCACATATTATACCTCCCGCTCGGTCTAATTACCAACTAGACACTTCACATTTTTACCAAATTACTTTCTCATGTCACATTTCTAAAACCACTTAAAAATGTCATAGTTGAAAATGTATGGTACAAGACTGCCATTGTAATCACTTCTATTGCAATGTCTAAGCATATTCAGATACTAGTTCGTTTATACCCAAGTGACATTTATTAAGTTGTCTAACCTCTACTATGGTTATCAATGTGTGGAAGGAAATTAGATTAAGGAAAACCACCAATTTGGATTATATCTACCATTCCCACAAACTAGCGCTTTATTGAATTTAAACGATGCATATTAGTTTGAGAAATCAAAGTAAACATTGTGAAATATAGGATTCAAGATGGTCAAATGAGGTGCTTGCCTTGTTGTTGCACTTCGGTGATGTCCGGATGATGTTCAGTCGTTCGAGGCGAAGCCCGACTCGCTAGCCTCTAATCGGTCAAAGCAACAAAAACGACAAAAGAAATACAACTTAGCAAAGAAAGATTTAAATGCACAAATGCCAACTAAACATCAAATAAGACCCACTTAAATATTTAAAGGAGAAAGAAATGAAGAAAACGAAGAAAATGTGAAACTATGACCTATTATGTCCATTTCAGCCGAACAAGTGCCAAAATGGATTAAAACGTGCAAAATGAAGTAAAACCCAACTAAACTTAGTGAAATACCTAAAAATAGGTATAACATACCTAATGGGACTTATTGGAACTTGTTTGAAGTTGAAATGATCAACCGGGAGCTAAAACGACGAAAACGGCGTATTCTTTACCTACGTGAATAAAAATACGTAAATTGAAGACAAATGCAATTAAATTTGCATGTGGAGCCTCAATATGGCCTCAGGTACATAACTAGGTGCTAAAACGCTCGAAAGATCGAAAAAAAAACCTTTCGGCCCTAAAAGCGACAAATTTGCCGAAACGGCCGAAAACGATCGTTTTGTCGGAAATCCGTTAAACGGCCAATTTTGCGGATTTTTGCGCAAAACAGGTTTCCAACAACGCAACAAGCTAAAGCAAGATATTTAGGACTTAGTTGGATCGATTGCAAAGCAATTCCTAATGAAATTGACCAAAATTGAATCAAAATGAAAAACCGCGGAGTAATTTTCAACAAAACCGTTTTGAGTCCGTATTGAGTCCAAACGCGATCGAATCCGCGTGTGGGTTCCCGATACGGGTTCGAACACTCAACACCTAACTAAAACGCTCGGTAGATTAGCAATTTGCATCGAATTCGCAAAAACGGCCAAAACGATCAAAACGACCGTTAACGACCAAAAACGATCAAAACCGACAGAAGGTCGTTTTGATCAAGAATGTCGTGAAACTTCGTTCTGGACCCGCAGCTAGACACTTGGAGGTAATAATGACTTATCGGAGCCAATCACCGCCAAAATTGACTTAACCTACTCGGACTTTTGATCAAACGTCCGCGTAACTCCGGTATTTACCCGAAGTACGACAAAAGTCCGGAAAAGGGCCAAAATGGGATCTAAAGCACACGTGAAACATGCTTTCAACCTTAGGGACCTTAAACGAGGCGAACTGAAGCGAAGCCAAGAACGGCTTTGGGCCCTCTAATTATTAAAATAAAATGCGAAGTGCTAAAATGCAAATCTAGCATTTTCAGCCACTGTTTTAGCCTCTAAGAAGACTAATGGTGAAGTCGATTCGTGCTCCGGAGCTCTAGGATTTTATTCAACCAATTGAGACCTAGAGCAGCAAAGTATGCTGCAAAATGGTCAAAACTAAACTCCGTATTTTTTTATCGGGGTTTCTACTAGCTAGAAAGCTATAGGGGCTATCCATTCGGTCATCGGACCTCTAGGATTTTTCGCAAATAGAGTGACCTAGAGCTGACAACTTTGTGTAGGATGCGACAAATTGAATTCTGACTCTTCTGATCGCGACTACGGCTATCAGAAGAGCTAATAGAATCGTCGATTCAAGCTACGGACTCCTAGTATTTTGTGAAAACACTTAACACCTAATTAAATTAAATTAAATCCGGCTTATCAGAATTGAATTCCGATTTTTCTGATAGCGGCTCTAGCTACCAGAAGTGCCCACAAAAATTACTATCCATGCTTTGCTCCACTAGAACTCCGACAAATCGAAAACCTAGCATTAGGTTGCTAGATTTCGAAGGTGGTCAAATGCTAGGTCGATAGTAGAGTTAAATGGACCTAACGATGACCTGAGTCTTGTTTTACGAAGCACAATTGCCATGCGATGTTCCTAACACATGGTACCTAGACTTGACCTAGGCTAGGGTTTAGAAGAACTTGATGAAATGCGATGCTACGATGGGGATAGTCGTAGCAATGGCTAGAGGGAAGTCCCGGGAGTTTAGAAATCAACCTAGAACTCAAAAACCCCATGCAAGCTCAAGGAAACATCCATGGGAGATGTTGGAATACTCACTTGAGAGGGTTCAGAAGGTGGGGAACGCGATGGTGGTGTCGATTCCCGCCTCCGGATCAAGTTTCGTCGGTCGATTCGCCCTCAAACTCCGGATTTGGGTGCTCCTTGCCTTCTTCTTCCTCTCTTTCTCCTTCTCCTTCTTTGCTTAGCACGTGAGGGAGGTGAGCAAAGGGAGTGGCTGTTGGTTTTTGGGTCTAGGAGGCAATAAAAGTGTATATAGACACTATGCACTTACAAGGTTCATTATGGTCTAGTGACAATTCTTGAAGAATTATCCTTCATTAGTTGATTTTTATTGATTCTAATATATTTAGGAAGGTTTTAGGTCAATTTAACACCTTTCCAACTCAATTTGCAATTACTCATGAGAGTGCAATTAATTTAGTCGGGTAGTCTAATGACCGCGATCAAATGGGAAATTGATTTTGAGCGAAGTTAAATAAGTTGTAGGGCTCTTTTTGATGCCAATCAAGTATACTCATCTCAAAATACAGAAATACATAAGAGCAAAGTGTATTATTAAACAAAGTGCTTGAGTACAAATGTACAGTGATTCGAGTATAGAAATACCCGGGATATTACAGTCTACCCCCCTTACAAAAATCTCGTCCTCGAGATTGCTAATCCTCTCGAAGGAAGTCGGGGTACTGATCGAATGTGATCTTCACGTTCCCACGTGGCTTCATCTTCTGAATGGTTGCTCCATCGACCTTGAGCATCTTGATTACCTGATTGCGAGTATGACGCCAATTTGTCTTGAGAATACGGAGTGGATACTCGATACGAAAGGTCAGGTTGCAAATCAAGATTGTCCGATTGAGTAGCTTCGATGGAATCCAAGACTCTTCTTGGTGGGACACGTGGAACACATCGTGAACGTCCGATAGATGGGGTGGTAGCTCAAGCCGATAAGCTACGACACCAACCTTCACCAGAATCCGGAACGGACCGATGTATCGCGGGGCTAGCTTCCCGCAGACTTGGAATCTTCGAGTGCCGCGAAGTGGTGAGATTTTGAGGTAGACAAAGTCACCCACCTCAAAACTCAACTCGCGGGCGACAGCGATCAGCGTAGCTCTTCTCAAGCGGACTGAGCTTCCTTCACCGGTCCCGAATCAAGCTGACTTACCTTTCAGCTTCCTCAATTATGGCTGACCAAGACTTGTCTTTCACCAACCTCGGACCAATAGAGTAGCGTTACGCACTTTCTGCCATAAAGAGCCTCGAAGGGCGACATCTGGAGGCCGACTTGGTGATCGTTGTTGTAGGAGAACTCAGCAAAGGCAAGCATTTCTCCCACGACTTGTTGTAGCACAGCACACAAGCCCTTAGCATGTCTTCTAGGATCTGATTTGCCCTTTCCGTCTGTCATTTGGTTTGGGGATGGTAAGCGATCTTGAATGATAGTTTAGTGCCAAGAATAGACTGCAAACTCTCCCAAAATCTGGAAGTGAATCTGCGAACCACGGTCGAGAGACTATCACCTTTGGAACTCCATGGAGCCGAACAATATTCTGCAAATAGAGCTCGCTAGCTTGGCTCGAGAATAGGTGGTATGCACTGGGATGAAGTGTGATACCTTGGTCGACGGTCAATGATCACCCAAATAGAATCGTGACCGGTGGACGACCTCGGTAGACCAGTAATGAAGTCCATCCCAATCTCTTCCCACTTCCACTCCGGAATCTCCAATGGCTGAAGCAATCCGGCTGGCCTTTGATGTTCAGCTTTGACTCGCTTGCACACGTCGCATTGAGCTACATGAGAAGCAATGTCCTTCTTCATACCTGGCCACCAGAAACGCTTGCGGATGTCCTGGTACATCTTTGTACTACCAGGATGGATGGAAAGAGGAGAATCATGGGCTTCATCCAGAATTTTCCCTTTGATTTCTTCATTAGCGGGGACATAAATCGGCGCCCATGCATAACCAGCCCTCGGCACTCTCTCGAGAACTCAGGAGGTGCACACTCTTCGGCTAGTCGGCTCTCGATCTCTATCACAAGCATTGTCTTGGAGTTGAGCTTCCTGAATATGAGAATCAAGGGTAGGTTGTACGGCCAAAGCGACAACATAGCCATAGACAACCACCACCCATTGAGCTTACAAACTCCTCGACTAATCAAGGTGGCCAATGACACCCAAGGCATTCATCGTGTGCAGCTTGCGTGAGGGTATCTGCAACCACATTTGCCTTGCCAGGGTGGTAGTGAATCCCAGATCATAATCTTTGATCAGCTCTAGCCATCTGCGCTGTCTCAAATTCAGATCTGGCTGGGAAAAGAAGTACTTCAAGCTTTTGTGGTCATTATAGATCTCACATCTGCTCCCTATTAGATAATGTCGCCACGGCTTGAGAGCATGAACAACACCGCAAGCTCCAAATCATGTGTCGGATAATTGGCTTCATGAGGCTTCAAATTGTCGAGAAGCATATGCAACCACTTTGCCCTCCTGCATCAACACACATCCAAGCCCAAGGCGGGATGCATCACAATAGACATCGAAGCTCTTGTGAATGTCGGGAAGGACCAGAATCAGTGCGATGGTGAGTCTCTTCTTCAGCTCCTGGCCGGACTCACAATCAGGCGACCACTCAAACTTCTTCTCCTTCTTGAGTAAGCGCTGTCATGGGCTTAGCAGTCTTGGAGAAATTCTCGATGAACCGGTGATAGTATCCCGGCAAGACCGAGAAAATCGCTGAATCTCGGGGACATTGCGGGCTGCTCCCAACCGAGTACATCTTGTACCTTGCGTGGATCAAGCTGCTACCCTGCCCTCGACAAGACATGTCCCAAGAACTCCACCTTCTCAAGCCGAACTCGCACTTACCGAACTTGGCGTGGTGATGCTCATGAAGCTTGCCAAGCACCCTATGCAAGTGAAGTGCGTGCTCCTCTTCATCCTTAGAGTATATGAGAATGTCATCAATGAACACAACCACAAATCTATCAAGGGATTCCATGAAGACCTTGTTCATCGATTCATGAAGGTGGTGGTGCATTGGTGAGGCCAAATGAAATGAATCAAATACTGCATGCTCCAGTAACGAGTAGTGAATGCAGTCTTCACAATATCCTCGGGACGGATCTTGAGTTGAAAATAGCCGGATCTCAAGTCTACTTTGGAGAAGACTCGAGCTCCGCCCAACTGGTCAAACAAATCATCGATCCTAGGAGAGGATACTTGTTCTTGACCGTGACCTCATTCAAAGACCGGTGAGTCGGCCTTTTGCGAAGAGTGCCGTCTTTCTTCTTCACAAAGAGCACTGGATCGCCCCAGGAGAAGAACTGGGACGAATGAACCCTTCTCCAATCGCTCCTTGAGCCGCTTCTTCAACTCAATCAGCTCATCGTAAGGCATCCTGTACGGACGCTTAGAAGCAGTGAAGTGCCAGGCAAGAGATCAATAATGAACTCTAAATCACGATCCGAGGCAAGCCTGGCAACTCATCGAGGAAGACATCAGGATACTCACAGACTATGGGCACTGAGCTATCTACGGCACGTAAAGAGCACTAAGCAAAGGCTGCTTTGCCTTCTTTGGGACAGGAGAAAAGGTAACAGCAATGCCATCGAGTTGACTAATGAGATAGACCTTCTAGCACAATCACTCTGTCCCTGGTGCTTGGACAACCAGTCCATGCCCAAAATCACCTCACGACCCGACGTCTCAATGTTGATGAGATCACCCCAGAAACCTCCCTCATTGATCTCAATTCGAACCCCTGGACTCACAAGCTCGGCAAATAAACAGATCCAGGTGAGCGGATCAACAAGTGTCTCTCGAGGCGAACAGAATGAACCCCATGCCGAAAGCAACAAAGTGCGAAGAAACGAAAGAATGCGTTGCTCGAGTCAAACAAAACCAGGGTAGGCACGGAATGCACGGATAACGCATCCAATACAACATCTGGAGCTGCCGCGCCTCCTCTGCGGTAGCCACATTCAGCGGCCGCGGCCCGAGTCGGCTGCTCGGGAACCGGGCGCCCCGATCGTCTCACCCCACGCCCACCGTGACTGATCCTCGGGACGGCCAGTGCACTCGAGCTGTCCGCCGCTGCCTTTCGGACATGTATTGGCGAAGTGGCCCTTCGACCCACAGGTGTAACAGTGATATGGCCATACGGGTTACGAGACCCCTGCTGCCTTTGGGAGGCTAGGAGATCGTGATCAACTCTAGGCAGGCGAGGAGGTAAGCCTGGAATCTCGAGCCGGCGGTCTCAAGAGTGAGAGCCCGATCGAGTGAAGGGCCGGCTCTGGAAGGACCGCCATCGATTGACGCTGAGCCGCCCACTTGCGCTTGCGGCTCTCCATAATCGCCCTCGTGCTCTCCTCGCGCGAATGGCCTTATCCAACAACACCGTGCATCTTTGAGGATGTCCTGAGCAATGAGCATGTGCTTGATCTCATCGGTGAGATGCTCCTCGAACAACGACACCTGCGGGCCTCTGTAGTCACCTCATCCTCAACATACCGAGACAAAGCGGTTGAAGCGATGAAGATAATCCATGATCAAGCTGTTCCCTGGCGGAGGTTATAGAACTCCCGCTTCTTCATCTCGACCAGCCCCTCTCGGGATATGAAAGGAGCGGAAGGCGCCTTGAACTCTGCCCATGTAACAACTCCGATCAGCGAGTCGAACAGCCTTGAAGCTGCTCCACCATGACGCTGGACCTCGAAGGTAGTAGGAGGTGTATCGAACCTTCTCGTCATCGGTGCAGCCAACTAGCACCAGCTTGCTCTCCATGTCACCGAGCAGTCCTCACCTCCATAGGATCTGCCATTGTGGAGAAGTTCGGCGGTCGAGTTCGCTGGAACTCAGACAACCGGATCGATGTGGAAGCTGTGGGCTGGCTGGGGCGGGCTGCAGGCCTTGAACCGCTGAAGCATCATCTCCATCACCCTAGTCTGCCGCTCCATCATTGCCTCCATGGGGGAAAGAGGAGGAGGTGGAGGAAGCTCTCCACTCTGGGCACGTCGGCGAGATCGAGCCTCGGCTTTGCCCATCAGCGAGGACACAGGAGGCCGAGTCCCCTGCCCCTGTGACCCTGTCCACCAAAGATCACCGGGCCGAGCGCCGCAGCGTGACTCGCCTTCTTGGCGGCATCCTGAAATGCACAAAGGAGTTAATTAATTGTGCAACACCGTGCAAAATGCTTGATCCTAAAGGATGCAAGAAACAATACAAACATTTCAAAAGCACTCATTAAAGTTGCATAAGATCCAAAACAAAAGCCAACTTAAAGAAACGACAAAACAATCCCTAATTACAAACACAGGACATCTAACCTTAACCCATTTTGAGCTAAACCCGTGTTCCTTCTAATTCTTTTGAACAAGATAGAAGGAGGAATCAAATTTTGAAATGTGGATTAAGATTAGATTCCTTTTGAAGAGTAGATAAGTGAAAAGCTATAGAATGGACAAGAATAGCATTCTACACTTTCAAAATAGAGTTTTGTACTTCAAAATAAATTTTGAGAAGAAAAATCTGTTCCTAAGTTTAACGACCAGGCTAACTAAGTCTTCCTGCAGTCAATGGCTCGATACCAACGCCGTGAGGGCCCCTTGTCCTATACCGTCATCAGACGCCGCTTCATCAGAGCGTATAGCACCGTATAGCAACATGAAGCCTCGATACCGAAAATCTAAACCCAAAAATTCGATCGACGGAATCAAACCCTTAGCTTCGCACCGGTACTGTGACGCATCCGATCATCGTTCCTGGATCAATAGCCCAAGATCGCTGCGTACCAACAACACAAGTATCAACGCACAAACGAATCTAAGTTAACTTAATTTACATAATCAAGCGTAAATCTTACAATATCCTACGAAGTAGATTACAAAAGAAAGAACGACAATGGAAACCAAAAGTGACATCGAAACCGGTCTGTGAGCCCGAACACACCCTAAGGCAAATTGATCGAGGGAGGACCCTCTGAAGCCACGACTCGCAGAATCAAGCTCAAGATCACCCAGGACATCATCACCGTACCTTCCTCTGTTGGAAAAAGGTTAGCAAAGAACGGTGAGTACATCGTATGTACTCGCAAGACTTTAGTGTATGCAAATATAAATTTAATGCAGGCTGATTCAATGAAAGGCTGCTACACTAAGTCTATTGCGAAAAGCAAGAGTTGAATCAATTCATCGAAAAGTAATACATAATTTGAAAGACAGCAGTTTGACTAAAACATATTTACAGTATATATATAACATTTGAGCTTCTCAACTGCCGCCATACATGATTGAAGGACCATGTGGAGGTCCATCCATTTTTGTGATGAGTATTTGACTTTATTTGAGCAAGGTGTGCTCAGGCTTGAGTTTGATTTGACTCGGTATTGCATGTTTAAATTTATGATAATACGGACTAACATGCAGGAAGAAAAAGGTAAGATTATATTTTGGAATGTGCAAAATGGTTTTCCTTGTCTTTGATGATTGCAGGGGCAGCGGTGCTAGGTCATGGTGAGGCGGAGGATGACCGGGACTAGGCGAGGTGCGTCGGAGGTCCAGACGGTCGAAGGTCGCCAGAAGATGATCGGAGACGGAGTTCGTGCAAGTCAAGAAGACAAGGAAAAGGCAATGGAGCTAGCTTGACGCTGCACGGATCAAGGGGAGCCGTTGGATCGCGGTTCAAGAAGATAGTGTAGTGGTTAAGTCTAGTCGCTTTGAGAAGCGTCGCGTGTGCATGAAAGGCCATGTTGGCCCATGTAAGGCCCAAGTGTGGGCAAGGCATGAGTGGAGTTAATCCTAGCCCTTGGTGGAGTGCCCTAGGGTTTGGGACTCATCCAAGGGTGGTAGGTGGCCCAAGAGTAGTATAAATAGAGGGGTGGAGGAAGGCCTCCATGCCCATTCATTCTTTGAGTTGTTGTGTTGCTCCTTTGAGCTTTGCCCACATGAAGTGAGGCTTTGTAATCACACATCTCTGAATGAAATAGAAGTTCCAAGATCCAAATTTATTCTCTCGCAATTTAATTCTTGCAATTTACATTATGTCTTTACTTTCGGCATTTACTTTCATGTATTAAATTCAGCATTTACATTCCCGCTCTTACATTTATGATTGCTGGATTTTGTTCTTGACTTGAGCGATTCGCATTCACCTCCTTCTATACTCTATTTGGATCTTCGCTCAAGATCGAGTTCATTTGCTAAAGTTTGTATGCCGCAAGAATTTATTTTATCAAGTTTCTATCAAGATCGCAAATCTGTCCAGAACTTCTTCTTCGCGCAGCAGTCAGTCTTTGATTTTTAGAAAAATCTAGAAAAATCCTTTTTGATTGATTCTTGTTAGAGATTGTGCGTGGCTCATATATCCATCTGTGGAAAAATTTTGGAGTCCATTGCTTGCACCATTTGGGAGCTATGAGGTGAAAACCGAGCCCCAAATTTCCTGATCAAAGTTCCTGACAGTCTGTAGTGTGCGATTTTTCATGATTTTTATGCAAGGATTTTGGAGGTGATTTTTGGTGGAATGCTTTACGACTCACATGCTCACAGGGTGAAAAATTCCCAAAAATTTTTGAGCAACAAAAGTCCACCATCCACCTGCTCCAATTGAGGACAATTCCTGAAATTTCTGCTTTTGCTTTTCTAAAAGAGGCTTTTGTGATTTGGCTTGATCTCTTTTAGAAAAGAAGTAGTTGAATTGATTCTCCTTTGCTTTGGACACTTGACAACCAGGATTTGTGATTTAAACATCCCTCACATGATTCATGGTTTCCATCCATGTAAGCTAGGGATACAAATAGTTGTCAAGTCGTTCCGATTTTTGCGGGTTTCGCGATTTTGAGGAGCATCGGTTTTCTTTGTGGGATTGTTTGGAGTATCGTTGAGTAGGGATATTTTTATTTGGGATCATTCAACCCCCTCTGATCGCCATCTCGGTCTTTCAATTGGTATCAGAGCCGGTTTTGCTCTTTCATAGATCTTGACCGGTCTCAAGAGCCATGGCGACGGACAAGTACTCAACTAAGCCTCCAATTTTTGCGGGAGTTGATTATCCGCTCGAAGGTTTGGATGGAGACATACATCAACGCCAGGGCTTTTCTTTATGGCAGAAGGTGAAGCACCCGTATGAGGTTCGGCCGATGAGAACGTCAACGCCGCAAACATGGGCGACGTTGAGGCAAACGCTAAGGCCAAGAACCTCCTCATTCAGGACTTAGCGCGATGAGTATGATCGCGTCTCTCACTCTACGATCGGCTCCACGAGATCTGGGTGACCCTCAATGCTTACCATGAGGGCACCACTCAGATCAAGTCCGTGAGACAGGATCAATTTAAGCGTGACTACAACAAGTTTGAGCAGCACGCTGGTGAGAGCCTTGATGAGTGCTTTGCTCGTTTTGCAAAGATTCTCAGCAATCTTCGGTCAGTAGGTTGTTCATACACTGATTCGGAGAATGCGAGGCACTTTCTTCGAGCACTCGATCTAAGGATTTGGGAGATGAAGGTAACCACCATCACGGACCATACGGACTTGTCGACCTTGACTCTTGACGGGTTGTATTCTCGTCTCAAGACTCATGAGCTCGACATCGTCGCTCGCAGGACGAAGTCCCAAACGATGGCATTGGTTACCGATCCCATTGGGTCTTCCTCTTCTGGACCCCCTCTTGACTTCTCTTCTGGTTTTTCTCTCCCCGCTCTTTGCGACGTAAGCGATGACATTCTGGAACAATTTCCAGAAGACGAGCTCGCTCTTGTCGCTCGAAAATTTTCGAACATTTACAAGAGGGTGAGAGATAGGAAGAGGAGTGGCAAGTTCACTTGCTTTGAGTGTGGTGGCCCCAACCACATTCGGGCAAACTGCCCCAAGCTGGAGAAGGGCAATAATGAACAAGGCGGTGCGGGCAAGAACGACTACATCAACAAGAACCGCAACAAGAAGCCTCCACCGCGAGCCGGCGCAAGAGAAGAAACACCGCAAGTTCGCCAGGGCAAGAAGCTCTTTCACTGCGTCCTCGCCCGCTCGACGACCTTGACCTCTCCGACACGGAGACATGGAGCGGCGAGGACGAGGATGAACCGCAAGAGAAGGCGAAGGGCGGCGATGACTTCTCCATGTGCTTCATGGCCTCCAATGCCATGGAAGTACCCGACACCGAGCCAGAAATGACACGGAGGAGGTACCTTCTTATGACCAGCTCCATGATGCTTTTATCAAACTAGGAAAGTTTCATTCCAAGTCTAGAGCTAGGTGTTTGGATCTAGAGAAGGAAGTAGGTACCTTATCTCGGAGTTAGCTTCACTTAGATCTTGTTCCTCCCGAGACTCGATAGCTGTACTTTGTGTGATGCTTTGCTTGTGGAGTTGGAGAACCTAAGGACCCTACATGATAGTGTGGTTTTACGATCTTGAGGCTTTTAGGTCGAAGGATGCTAGCACATGTTACGTTGATCCTATTCCTGCCGATGCTAGCTTTCTTCATGCTCACACAATCAAGCATCTTGTGAAAATTGCCCTAAATTGCTTCTTGAAATTGATGCCATGAGCTCACACCTTAGGAAGCTTTCGCTAGGAATGATGAACTTGAATCATATGCTTCTAAGGACCCAGTCGGCTCATGTGAGGCTGTAAGCAACTAAAAATGCTTATGATGACTTGGTGCTTGAAAACTCAAAATATGCTAAGGATCTACTAGCTAAGTCACAAAATGGTTGCATCTTTGTGTGTTGGGGTAGCAGAGGACATGAATCAAATTCATGTAGAGCTTAGGAAGAAGCTCAAAGCCAGGTGGGTAGGATTAGAGACTCTCCATGTGTTTCTTAAGTAGTCTCTCAAGATTGAGGCTGCTCTTTATAGGGAAAGATTTGATCGTTTAGTTCGCTCTTCTCCATCCTGGTTCTTCCCGCTACTCCTTCCCTTGCTCTTCTTGTGCCTCACTTTTTCGAGAGTGTCAGTACCTTATGAGCACTCTCGAGAAGTTTGTTGGAGGTAAGAAGAAGCTCAATCTTATCCTAGATCAGTCCAAGATTAGCGAGATTCAATCAAGGTCTAGGGTTTGATGCCTTGGAGCATACAGGCGCATCCGCCTTGTTGTGCGTGCCTCCAAGAGCGGAGAGATAGTGGTGGCTCCACAGTGAGCACCACTGTGTTTAGATCAGCAGGATTGTCCACGGGACGTCTGGCGAGAAGGGTGCTTCTCATGCTACTTCACCCCAAGGCGAAGTATACATGCACCTTCTGTCGGAAGGATGGACATATAGCCGATTTACCTTCGAGCAGCGCCAAGATTTCTCGGCGTGGCGTGTCCATGCTCTTAGGGGTATTCGGGGTCATCCCGGACTCTGAGTGCACCTAAGGCACACACGGCTTCTAGACAGATAGACAAGCTAGAGAGTCTCCTGCTTTTGGACAAACAAGATGGGGCTTGGTTTTCGTGCTTCTACTGGTTTTCACCCCAGAGTCGCTCCGAAGTCAGCTTTTCCGCCGTCCTCTTGATATTCCTCGTTTTCCCATCAAGGTAGATATCAGCGGCGTGAGTTTGCTTTCCCAGTAGAGGTCCGGGCAGCGGATCGGGATGGTCTGGCCTTTGCACCTCGGCGGACCAACCCGGCAGCTGCTCCCTGCACGTCCGACCGAGCGTAGTCTGAGTTTGTGAGAGTCGAGTCACGGAGAGGTGCCGGTGCATTCTTCTACTCCGTTGATCAAGCTGTTTATCGCACAGCTTGACTCGATGTTGGGTTCCTAGATCTGCATTGATCTATCTGGTGCATCGAGACATCTGCTTTCGCTCTCTTTGATTCAGTCCGTAGGACGAGGAAGGGAGAGGTTTGGATCGTAGACTCGGCTGTTCTCGCCACATGACCGAGACTCCGTTGGTTTTCTTCCCTGGACCGAGATCCCGGTGATGAAGTGATCACCTTTGGGGATGCTGCGTCGGGTAGAGTCATTGCTAAAGGTACCGTCTGCATTAACGATCATTTCATTCTTAAGGATGTTGCCTTAGTCGATGCTGCATTTCAACTTGCTTTCAGTCTCTCAGCTTCTTGATGACGATTTTGAGGTAAATTTTAAGAGGAGCTCTTGTAGGATCCTCGATTCTTCTGGGGAGTTTGTTTGCGGGATTTCTCGTTTTGGGAGAGTCTTTCGTGCTGATTTTTCTTCTTCCTCTAGAGACTCTCTCCATTGCCTTATTGCTTCTGAGTCCCGTGATCTCTCCTTTTGGCATAGGAGACTTGGTCACATTGGCTTTGATCATTTGACTCGAGTTAGCGGCCATGATCTCATTCGTGGCTGCCTAAACTCAAGATGGTCAAAGATGTTGTTTGTTCTCCTTGCCGACATGGCAAGATGGTTCTTTGCCTCCCATCCTCCAAATACCCGAGTGATGGTGATGCACCGGGACAGCTGCTACACATGGACACTTTGTTGGTCGGCTCGAGTGCGATCGGCCAAGGTGGGAAGTGGTATATTCTTGTCATTGTCGATGATTTTTCGAGGTACTCTTGGGTGTTTTTCATGACCTCGAAGGATGAGTGTTTTTCACACTTCAGGGGTTTGGTCCGTAGGTTGTCCGTTGAGCTCCCAGGTGCCTTACGAAGCGATCCGCGATGATAATGGCACGGAGTTCAAGAACTCCTACTTTGGCGGCTCTGTGAGGAGTTAGGCTTAGAGCATCAGTTCTCCTCTCCATCGTCCCTCGGCAAGAAATGGCGTAGTGGAAAGGAAGAACAGGACCCTCAGTTGAGATGGCCAGGACAATGCTAGATGAGTACAATACTCCTAGGAAGTTTTGGCCGAGGTCAGTAGCTACTGACATGCCATGTTGCCAACAGAGTTTTTCTTAGGGCACACTTGCATTGCACTTCTTATGAGTTGAGATATGGGCGAAAGCCTAGTGTATCTCATTTTCGTGTTTTTGGTTGCAAGTGCTTCTTCTTGAAGTCCGGGAACCTAGATAAGTTCGAGTCACGTTAGCGATGGGATCTTTACGGGTTACTCGACTTACGCCTGTAGCTATAGGATTTGGGTGTAGATTTGGGTAGGATCATAGAGACCTGCGAGGTGACTTTTGATGAGGCTAGCCCGGTGCTAGACCAGACATTTCAGGCTCTTCTCCTCTTTCCCGATCTATCTTCTCGAGAGGAAGTTGATGACGGAGATGAAGGCGCCTTGCCCTGATCCAAATACCATTCCTGCCTCCCGAGGTGCCTCCCATTTCCATATCTCGCACCTCAGGAGATCAGCCCTTACCCTCGATTCTTCAAAGCAGCCTAGTGGCTCTGTTCCTACTTCTCCCACGAGGAGTAGAGGTCACTTCGCTTCCACCTCCCGCCACATTCAGCAGGCTCATCCACGACGAGATCATTGGAGATCTGTTTGAGCGAAGTCACTCGCTCTAAGTCAGTCTGTCCACTTTCTGCCTTCACTCTGCCTTTGTTGCCTCTTTTGAGCCGAAGGATGTTTCTCATGCATTATCCGATGAATCTTGGATTAATGCTATGCATGAAGAACTTGAAAACTTTGAGAGGAACAAAGTTTTGAAGCTTGTCGAGCCCCTTACGGTCACAATATCATTGGGACCAAATGGGTGTTCAAAACAAGCAGAGTGAGGATGGGGTTGTAGTTCGAAACAAGGCTAGGTTAGTCGCTCCGGTTTCTCTCGGTCGAGGGTCTCGACTTGAGGAGACTTTTGCCCTCGTAGCTGGACTCGAGGCCATCAGGATCCTGCTCGCATTCGCGGCATCCAAGGGCTTCAAGCTTTTTCAAATGGATGTCAAGAGTGCATTCCTCAATGGCTTCATTGAGGAAGAGGTGTATGTCGAGACAACCTCCAGGATTTGAGAACCCCAAGTACCCAAACCATGTCTTCAAGCTTTCCAAAGCTTTGTATGGACTTAAGCAAGCTCCACGAGCTTGGTATGAGAGGCTTAAGTCCTACATCTTGAGTCATGGTTTTCATATGGGTCAAGTGGACAAGACTCGCTCACGAGACATTCTGATTCGGATTTTCTCCTAGTCCAAATCTATGTCGACGGTTCCTCGCATTCGCTCGTTACTCAGTTCTCAGATGTTATGAGTACTGAGGTCGAGATGAGCATGATGGGCGAGTTGAGCTACTTCCTTGGCTTCCAGATTAAGCAGACTCGGGAGGTTACATTCTTTCATCAAGGCAAGTACACTCGAGACCTCCTGAAGCGCTTTGACATGTCTGATGGAAAGCCAGTTATGACTCCTATGGCCACCATCGCTGTCCTCGAGCCTGATTTGAGGATGGTGAGCCGATTGATCGAAGGAGTTCGAGCATGATCGGCTCCCTTTTGTATCTCATCGCCTCGAGACCTGACATACATTTCTCTGTATGTCTTTGTGCTCGATTTGAGCTTCTCCGCGTCTCTCACCGTCGAGCGGTGAAGCGCATCTTCAGTACCTTCGAGCTACCATTGACTATGGTATCTGGTACTCTTCTTCCTCCTGTCTATCTCTGAGAGCCTTCTCCGATGCAGACTTCGCCGGTATGAGGATAGATAGGAAGAGTACTTCGGCACTTGCCAATTCATTGGCACTTCTCTTGTCTCTTGGTCGCCTAGGAAGCGATCCGGTGTTGCATACCCACCCGAGGCCGAGTATATTCTTGCGACCCGATTCTTTGTAGCGGAGTTCTCTGGATGAGATCGACCTTGCGGGACTTTGGGTTAGTAGCAGATTGTGTTCCACTTTTCTGTGATAACACGTCTGCCATTCACATTGCTAAGAACCCAGTGCAGCACTCTCGGACCAAGCACATTGACATTCGCTATCACTTCCTTAGAGACCATGTGGAGAAGGGTGACATAGTGCTCCAGTTTGTGGAGAGTGACCACCAGTTGGCTGACATTTTCACCAAGCCTTTGGATAGCTCCAGTGTTTGTTTCCTGAGAGGAGAGCTTGGGATTATGAGCCCATATGGCATATCTTGAGGGGAGCTGGCTTGTATTATATGTTCATATGTATATTCAGCCTTTCTTTCTCTTTCTGGGTATCTTTGGGATGGTTTTCATTTGGTTGAGCCCACTTCACCTAGACTTCTGGCATGCTTCGGCATGGACCTCTCACCTTATGCTTTAGGGTGCTATTCCTCTCTTATCCTCGGTTGAGCTCACTCACAGTCTTTTAGGTCTAGCAGGTGTTGGGCCCCCTGGGTAGACAGGGTCTGTGTTTGCTCCTGGGTTGGAGTTGGAGATGTAGCTTTCCTATATAAGTCATATGGGGAAGGTGAGAGCGAGTCTGAGTGTTAGTGTTTCTCTTCATGTTATCTATGCTCCTAGACTACCCTTGTGTCAGTTTCTTGATTCCTTCTCATCATTTCTGTCTTTCTGGTTTCAGTTGAGTTCATTTCATCCTTTTGAATCTAAAATTGCTAATAACTCAACTTCAATCAGATTTTGTGCTTAATCGACTCACTTGTTGAGGGGGAGCTTGGAATTGATTCTTTTGCATTGCATATAGACTTGTTTTTCATTTACGAGCTTTGTCTATTATGCAATTGATAAAATTAAGATATGTTGCACCTAGCTACTTTTCTGAAGATATTTGCTAATCTAGGTCATATCCAATTTGGTGTATCATGTGAAACTAGCCAACATTTTAAAATTGAGCTTTCCTGAAAACTTGATGAAACTTGGCTTTTACTTGTTATACTTCTTCACTAGATGCTTATGCCATGCTTATTGAAATAGTGGGTTTCTACTAGAGTCCCTAAAGCAACTTGGGTTAGCTACATTGTTTCATTCTAGAATCCTCAACAATGCTCATAAATCTAAAGTGCTGAAAATATAAATTGACTCTTTTGTGCTAAAATTGAACTCAACACTCTTCATTCACAGACCGCTTCCCATTGCACTTGGGATGAACTTGGAATGAAGTGTGTATGACCAAAACCACTCTTTTAAGCTTCATGCTTGAGATGGTTGCTAATGGCTTGAGTCAATACACCGAAAAATGCAAAAAGAACTAGAGGAAGAGAGTGATGCCTAGGAGACCTATGTCGATGGTTCCTAGTCGAGGTTGTGTTTCTCTAGGATAAACTCTCTAAACCCTGAATGGTTTGTGGAGGAGAGTGAAGCTTAGGAGGACCTTGTCGATGGCTCCTAGTCGAGGATGTGCTTCACTAAGCCTAACTCTCTCATACCGCTTTATGAGCTTTAATCTAAAAATTTGCATTTAAAGAGATGATTGAGCATGAGGCTTCTCTTATGGACTTGTAGTTTCCCAAAGTGTTGACTAGGTTGAACTCTAGTATATCCATTTGCTCGTTTGGTTGGCTTTGCTTCTAGTATTGAAGTTATGCTAAGTGTTGCTATTGTTGAAATCATACCAAAGTATTACAACTTCTTTTGAGCTAGTTAGTAAAAATTGAAATATGCCATTGGATATGACTTAGGATGACATAATCTGAACTTGAGTAGCATGGTGTCTTACTTTGTCTAAGTGGTCACTTGCATAATCCTCAAAGCTCTTCTAGGTTGCATTTCATAAAAAAAAAATTGTTCTCTTGATGCCTAGATTGCCAAAAGGGGGAGAAAACGTAGAAAAGGCATCTTAGAGAATTAAAAAAATTCTTTCTCATGATCATGATGAACCTTTGTCCTTGCTTTTGGATCATGAGTAATATTGAGCTTTTTGAGTGATTTCTTGGTTTTTGGAGCTGTTAGTGAAAAATTATCCTTTCAAGTGTTGCGCTCTAAAAATCTTCTCATCTATTTGGTCATGAGCTTTCTTTCTCTTTTAATTGGACCAAATATGATTTTTGCAATCAAATTGCTTTTCTTCCTTTGCTTTCAAACTCAAATTTATGCCTTTTGTGTGGTTTGTCAATATACTCATCAAGGGGGAGATTGAAGGACCATGTGGAGGTCCATCCATTTTTGTGATGAGTATTTGACTTTATTTGAGCAAGGTGTGCTCAGGCTTGAGTTTGATTTGACTCGGTATTGCATGTTTAAATTTATGATAATACGGACTAACATGCAGGAAGAAAAAGGTAAGATTATATTTTGGAATGTGCAAAATGGTTTTCCTTGTCTTTGATGATTGCAGGACGACGGTGCTAGGTCATGGTGAGGCGGAGGATGACCGGGACTAGGCGAGGTGCGTCGGAGGTCCAGACGGTCGAAGGTCGCCAGAAGATGATCGGAGACGGAGTTCGTGCAAGTCAAGAAGACAAGGAAAAGGCAATGGAGCTAGCTTGACGCTGCACGGATCAAGGGGAGCCGTTGGATCGCGGTTCAAGAAGATAGTGTAGTGGTTAAGTCTAGTCGCTTTGAGAAGCGTGCGTGTGCATGAAAGGCCATGTTGGCCCATGTAAGGCCCAAGTGTGGGCAAGGCATGAGTGGGTTAATCCTAGCCCTTGGTGGAGTGCCCTAGGGTTTGGGACTCATCCAAGGGTGGTAGGTGGCCCAAGAGTAGTATAAATAGAGGGGTGGAGGAAGGCCTCCATGCCCATTCATTCTTTGAGTTGTTGTGTTGCTCCTTTGAGCTTTGCCCACATGAAGTGAGGCTTTGTAATCACACATCTCTGAATGAAATAGAAGTTCCAAGATCCAAATTTATTCTCTCGCAATTTAATTCTTGCAATTTACATTATGTCTTTACTTTCGGCATTTACTTTCATGTATTAAATTCAGCATTTACATTCCCGCTCTTACATTTATGATTGCTGGATTTTGTTCTTGACTTGAGCGATTCGCATTCACCTCCTTCTATACTCTATTTGGATCTTCGCTCAAGATCGAGTTCATTTGCTAAAGTTTGTATGCCGCAAGAATTTATTTTATCAAGTTTCTATCAAGATCGCAAATCTGTCCAGAACTTCTTCTTCGCGCAGCAGTCAGTCTTTGATTTTTAGAAAAATCTAGAAAAATCCTTTTTGATTGATTCTTGTTAGAGATTGTGCGTGGCTCATATATCCATCTGTGGAAAAATTTTGGAGTCCATTGCTTGCACCATTTGGGAGCTATGAGGTGAAAACCGAGCCCCAAATTTCCTGATCAAAGTTCCTGACAGTCTGTAGTGTGCGATTTTTCATGATTTTTATGCAAGGCTTTTGTAGGTGATTTTTGGTGGAATGCTTCACGACTCACATGCTCACAGGGTGAAAAATTCCCAAAAATTTTGGAGCAACAGAAGTCCACCATCCACCTGCTCCAATTGAGGACAATTCCTGAAATTTCTGCTTTTGCTTTTCTAAAAGAGGCTTTTGTGATTTGGCTTGATCTCTTTTAGAAAAGAAGTAGTTGAATTGATTCTCCTTTGCTTTGGACACTTGACAACCAGGATTTGTGATTTAAACATCCCTCACATGATTCATGGTTTCCATCCATGTAAGCTAGGGATACACATAGTTGTCAAGTCGTTCCGATTTTTGCGGGTTTCGCGATTTTGAGGAGCATCGGTTTTCTTTGTGGGATTGTTTGGAGTACGTTGAGTAGGGGATATTTTTATTTGGGATCATTCACCCCCCCCTCTGATCGCCATCTCGGTCTTTCAATGATCGCAGTTGAGATAAGATTTGACATCCATATATGCATAAATCCACCAAGTGTTATATCCACACATCCATAGTTCCATCAAGTACCATATCAAACCACATGTAAATCCACCAAGTTTCATACCGATTCATATACTTTAGTTAGACTCCGAAATAGATTTTCATTTTCAAAACCAAACCAAACGTCTATACTTGAAACAAAAACTGAGTTAATTGCTCATGTCCGTGAGCACGGCTAATCGATCAAATTTATTTTAAGACTCTACAGAGTATGTACACTTTATCCCCCGCAAACCAGACTTGCACCCCTGTCATCCAGGGAACACGCGATACCAAAGGTACCCGTTGTACAAGCCCGGAACACATTCTTTCCCATCGTTGAGGTTTTAGCCACACCTCAAAGACCGGTGACGATATCCACCACTATGGCGATAAGGAGCCAACCGCACACACAGCGGCCACCTTCTCGTGGCGGCGGGTAATCTGTAAGTCCGTGCCGCCCTTATCCCATAGCAAGGCGTACACCGCTGTATCACCCGATGTGATATCGAAGCGATTTCCGCTGCTAAGACCAAGCGTACTCACGAAGGTGCAAACGGCGGGTCGTGGGGACACTCACACCGCGCTTGACTTGCTCATCACGGAAAAAGGTCCACACGGCCTACCAACAGCACGGCTAAACCCTCACACTTCAAGTACTCAATTGCGGCTGCCCCATCCCGGCATGCGCGGTTGCACGTAATGTCGATCAGAATTATGGTTTCAAGGCTTCGGTCCTTATAGTTTTCTCCTAGTGACTCAAGCGGGTACTCCACTTAACTCGTCAACCAATCGCCACCAGTTTAACTAGCACATATTATACCTCCCGCTCGGTCTAATTACCAACTAGACACTTCACATTTTTACCAAATTACTTTCTCATGTCACATTTCTAAAACCACTTAAAAATGTCATAGTTGAAAATGTATGGTACAAGACTGCCATTGTAATCACTTCTATTGCAATGTCTAAGCATATGCAGTTACTAGTTCGTTTGTACCCAAGTGACATTTATTAAGTTGTCTAACCTCTACTAGGGTTATCAATGTGTGGAAGGGAAATTAGATTAAGGAAAACCACCAATTTGGATTATATCTACCATTCCCACAAACTAGCGCTTTATTGAATTTAAACGATGCATATTAGTTTGAGAAATCAAAGTAAACATTGTGAAATATAGGATTCAAGATGGTCAAATGAGGTGCTTGCCTTGTTGTTGCACTTGGTGATGTCCTGGATGATGTTCAGTCGCTCGAGGCGAAGCCCGACTCGCTAGCCTCTAATCGGTCAAAGCAACAAAAGCGACAAAAAGAAATACAACTTAGCAAAGAAGGATTTAAATGCACAAATGCCAACTAAACATCAAATAAGACCCACTTAAATATTTAAAGGAGAAAGAAATGAAGAAAACGAAGAAAATGTGAAACTATGACCTATTATGTCCATTTCGGCCGAACAAGTGCCAAAATGGATTAAAACGTGCAAAATGAAGTAAAACCCAACTAAACTTAGTGAAATACCTAAAAATAGGTATAACATACCTAATGGGACTTATTGGAACTTGTTTGAAGTTGAAATGATCAACCGAGCTAAAGCAGCCCAAAACGGCGTATTCTTTACCTACGTGAATAAAAATACGTAAATTGAAGACAAATGCAATTAAATTTGCATGTGGAGCCTCAATATGGCCTCAGGTACATAACTAGGTGCTAAAACGCTCGAAAGATCGAAAAAAAAACCTTTCGGCCCTAAAAGCGACAAATTTGCCGAAACGGCCGAAAACGATCGTTTTGTCGGAAATCCGTTAAACGGCCAATTTTGCGGATTTTTGCGCAAAACAGGTTTCCAACAACGCAACAAGCTAAAGCAAGATATTTAGGACTTAGTTGGATCGGTTGCAAAGCAATTCCTAATGAAATTGACCAAAATTGAATCAAAATGAAAAACCGCGGAGTAATTTTCAACAAAACCGTTTTGAGTCCGTATTGAGTCCAAACGCGATCGAATCCGCGTGTGGGTTCCCGATACGGGTTCGAACACTCAACACCTAACTAAAGCGGCTCGGTAGATTAGCAATTTGCATCGAATTCGCAAAAGCGGCCAAAAGCGATCAAAACGACCGCTAACGACCAAAAGCGATCAAAACCGACAAAAGGTCGCTTTTGATCAAGAATGTCGTGAAACTTCGTTCTGGACCGCAGCTAGACACTTGGAGGTAATAATGACTTATCGGAGCCAATCACCGCCAAAATTGACTTAACCTGCTCGGACTTTTGATCAAACGTCAGCGTAACTCAGATTTACCCGGCACGACAAAAGTCCGGAAAAGGGCCAAAATGGGATCTAAAGCACACGTGAAACATGCTTTCAACCTTAGGGACCTTAAACGAGGCGAACTGAAGCGAAGCCAAGAACGGCTTTGGGTCCTCTAATTATTAAAATAAAATGCGAAGTGCTAAAATGCAAATCTAGCATTTTCACCAATGCTTTAGCCTCTAAGAAGACTAATGGTGAAGTCGATTCGTGCTCGGAGCTCTAGGATTTTATTCAACCAATTGAGACCTAGAGCAGCAAAGTATGCTGCAAAATGGTCAAAACTAAACTCCGTATTTTTATCGGGTTTCTACTAGCTAGAAAGCTATAGGGGCTATCCATTCGGTCATCGGACCTCTAGGATTTTTCGCAAATAGAGTGACCTAGAGCCGACAACTTTGTGTAGGATGCGACAAATTGAATTCGACTCTTCCGATCGCGACTACGGCTATCGAAGAGCTAATAGAATCGTCGATTCAAGCTACGGACTCCTAGTATTTTGTGAAAACACTTAACACCTAATTAAATTAAATTAAATCCGCCATCGAATTGAATTCGATTTTTCGATAGCGGCTCTAGCTACCGAAGTGCCCACAAAAATTACTATCCATGCTTTGCTCCACTAGAACTCCGACAAATCGAAAACCTAGCATTAGGTTGCTAGATTTCGAAGGTGGTCAAATGCTAGGTCGATAGTAGAGTTAAATGGACCTAACGATGACCCGAGTCTTGTTTCTGAAGCACAATTGCCATGCGATGTTCCTAACACATGGTACCTAGACTTGACCTAGGCTAGGGTTTAGAAGAACTTGATGAAATGCGATGCTACGATGGGGATAGTCGTAGCAATGGCTAGAGGGAAGTCCCGGGAGTTTAGAAATCAACCTAGAACTCAAAAACCCCATGCAAGCTCAAGGAAACATCCATGGGAGATGTTGGAATACTCACTTGAGAGGGTTCAGAAGGTGGGGAACGCGATGGTGGTGTCGATTCCCGCCTCCGGATCAAGTTTCGTCGGTCGATTCGCCTCAAACTCCGGATTTGGGTGCTCCTTGCCTTCTTCTTCCTCTCTTTCTCCTTCTCCTTCTTTGCTTAGCACGTGAGGGAGGTGAGCAAAGGGAGTGGCTGTTGGTTTTGGGGGCAAGGAGGCAATAAAAGGGTATAAAGGCACTATGCACTTACAAGGGGCATTATGGTCAAGTGACAAATCTTGAAGAATTAAACTTCCAAAGTTGATTTTTATTGATTCTAAGATATTTAGGAAGGTTTTTAGGTCAATTTAACACCTTTCCAACTCAATTTGCAATTACTCATGAGAGTGCAATTAATTTAGTCGGGTAGTCTAATGACCGCGATCAAATGGGAAATTGATTTTGAGCGAAGTTAAATAAGTTGTAGGGCTCTTTTTGATGCCAATCAAGTATACTCATCTCAAAATACAGAAATACATAAGAGCAGTGTATTATTAAACAGTGCTTGAGTACAAATGTACAGTGATTCGAGTATAGAAATACCCGGGATATTACAAACAGCTCCATGGGCGCTGTGGATCTCGACGCCGTTGAACCCTGCCATTCATGGAGAGAGTAGAGCATTTAAGCATGCGGTGGCACTAACTTTGGATTAAGGTAGCGACAAGCAAACTTGAACCAAGGAGAAAAGGAAAATTCAGAGCAGAAGAAGATACTACTAATCATCGATCACTAACGAGTTCCGTACGTACTATAGTTATCGGCTTGGATGGCTTTTCTTGCGGCTTTTCACAAGTCGTCGACGATGCGGGGTATCTCCTCCCTGGCCAGCCTTCTCGGCGGTGACAACTCCTCGACGGTGCCGTCATGCCTAGCCTACCGGGTGACCTGCCTGCCTGTCCGTGCTCGATATCGGAGCCTACCCATTTGGCTGGAACTCTGCATATATGTGGCAGAGCAGACATAGATACACACGAAGGAAGACATCCAACACACACACACACACACAGAGGATGAAGAGAGCAGAGCTTAATTTCCATCAGACACACACGCGAACAGATGCACTCCAGTAGGTGGAGACTGTTAAATTATTTTAATATGATATGCCCATGTAAATTACAGAAAATTTCTTATAATAAAATGTCTAAGTGTTATAGTTGCTAGATTAAAATTATTAAGAACATATATATGGGTGTAATTCCCTCTCCACTTTTCAAAAATGTAACAAATAATTTGTGTGCTAATAACATACATTAGCTGTAGTGTTTTTTGTATGGTGTTTCAATTTCAAGTGCTGAATATTAAAGCTTCAGTTTCATAAAACTGAATGGATATTAAAACGTTAAATGATGGAATTTTATGAAACTAAATGTGCATTAAATGATGTAATAAATGTAAGTAAAGCTTCATGCATATAACTTTGGATGATGCTTCGTTATATATATGTGTTGGCACAAAAACTTGACGAAGGGTTGATCGTCATCAACACACGAGAACGTCGAGTTCAATTCTGGTTCGCGAGTGTGCCAGCCGATTTGATCCCGCAATCGACAAGAGGAACGAACTCCAGGCAAATCGACCAATGGATTGATCTGAGGTTTGATGGCAAACAGATTTGGTTGGTTTGAAGCAAACAAGCGCAGACCACAGTAACTGGTAGATCTAACCAACTCTACGAGTCGATCAGATGGGGTATAAGGTCTCTTCTCCTGAAAAAGGCGATGCGCAACAAGATCGGAGAGAAAGCTAGACCTGGTAGGGTGTAATGCAGCCAAGATTAATAATCGGCGATACGCAACTATATTGATCAAAGTGTATTATAGGAAGAGATTACAAACTATGTGTCTACTCCTAATGCAGAGGAAAAGAAAAGTATAGATTGATTGATGTGTGTATCCTCGACGTAGCTCGTCGTTCCCTTTTTATAACTCTGAGCCTGATCGTATCTGCTTCGGTCTCGTCATCCGCTCGTATCGGTTTCGAACTTTTCTTTCCATCCTGGGCACGATCATATCTGATTCTGGTTGTATCTGCTCTGGTCTTTCCTCCCATCTATGTTTTACCATGCGATCGTGACCTTCCAATTCAACCGTACATCATCTTTCGTCAATCTGGCCCCATACCGGTTCCTCCAGACTTGTGCCAAAGCTGCACCCGTCTCGGTCATTCAATTGTGGGTGCTGACATATGCCCCCTATTTTTTGGGATATGTGCGGACATGTCCCAAAAAATTAAATGCCAATACTTCAGCGGATCACCATCTCCATCGTTTCATCTTCTTGGCAGTTATCTCCTCGAGAAGCTGCATCATAATCTCTCCTGCGTCGAATCGCTTCGTGTTTCACCTGCATTTACTTGAGGGATGCTTCGCTCTCCGTGTCATGACGGTTCAACTACCTGATTTTCTCTATAAGTACCTAGTAATTCTCAATTCTCAACGCGTGTAATCCCGTGGTAATCTTCTGCCATGTCTTCTTCTTCCTACTCCTCTTCTTTTGGCTCAGTCTCCGACTGCTCTCCTGCGTCTTCTTCGTCAGACGACAACTTGGCCATTGCCGCAGTTCTCCAAGAAGAACTGTCGGCCGAGGTCCATAATGTGGAAGAGGTGGCCGATATGAGACCATCGCTCACGCCCTCCAGGAGGAGTTCGATGTTGATGCCGTTGAAGCTCCTGTAGAAGCAGCCCCCGCCAATGAAGCCGTCATTCCTGGCCTACTGCACTCAAAGGTTGGAGATCTTGGTACAATCGGGTGGCCAGCAGCAAGAGAGTAGACTGAGAATCATTGGAGATAGCCGATTGTATTGGTCTTTCTTTGTCAAGCATCAAGAGAAACACTACAGCTTCATACTCACCACAACAAAATGGTGTGGTGGAGCGACGGAATCAAACAGTGGTTGAGATGGCCAGGTGCATGCTCAAGACTATGAAAGTGCCTGCGCATTTCTGGGGTGAAGCAGTTCAGACTGCAGTGTATGTTTTGAACCGTGCGACCACAAAGAGTCTGAATGGAAAGACACTATGAGGCACTGTTCAGCAAGAAACCCAAAGTGCATCATTTGAGAGTTTTTGGTTGCTTGGTGTTATGAATAGCACTTGTATTCATCATGAGGCCAAAGGGCCAATATATATATACATGTACATGAGAGAAAAGGAATAGGAATAGGAATAGGAATAGGTCTCTATCTCTAACCAAGTATACAAGGAATAGGACTCTATCTCTAACACCCCCCCCTCAAACTCATGGTGGATCAACAACACTGAGTTTGGAGAGGAAAAAGTCATGATAAGCTCTAGTCTGTGTCTTCGTGAAGAAATCTGCTAACTGGAGCTCTGAAGGCACATACTGAAGAGCCACAACCTCGTCCTGTACCTGTGACCTTATATAAGAAGCATCAACACCAATATGCTTGGTGAGTTCATGCTTCACTGGATCTCGAGCAATGCTGATAGCCCCTGTACTGTCAGATAAAAGAGGAGTCGGTGTAGAAACAGAAACACCGAAATCCGCAAGCAACCACCATAGCCACGTAACTTCTGCTGTCAAAAGAGCCATAGCCCGCAACTCAGCCTCAGCACTCGAACGAGAAACTGTTGTCTGCTTCTTAGTCTTCCAAGCAATGAGAGAACCACCAAGAAAAACACAGTAAGCAGAAAGGGACCGACGATCAAAGTGATCACTAGCCCATGTAGCATCAGAGTATGCCTGGAGCTGTAAAGAGCTGGAGCGTGGAAGGAAAAGACGGCGAGAGATGGTTCCACGAAGATATCGTAGAACACGAAGAAGGTGACTATAGTGGAGTTGAGTGGGAGCAGAAATGAACTGACTCAGGATATGAACTGGATAAGAAATGTCAGGACGAGTGACACCAAGGTAAACAAGACTCCCAACAAGATGGCGATAGCGAGTAGGATCCTCAAAAGGTTCACCATCAGTAGGTCGAAGGTGAACATTGAGCTCCATGGGAGTCTCAGTTGTACGTTCATCAGTGAGAGAGGCACGATCAAGAAGATCCTGGATATACTTCTCTTGGGAGAGAAAGAAGCCCTCACAGGTGGAAGAAACCTCAATCCCAAGAAAGTATCAGAGAGGACCAAGATCGGACATGAGAAACTGCTCACTGAGACGGGCCTTTACAAAGGCAATATACTGAGAATCATCGCCCGTAATGATCATGTCATCAACATACAGAAGGAGAAGAGTCCGACCACGAGAAGAGGTGTGAACAAAGAGCGCAGGATCATGAGCACTGGCAGAGAAGCCAGCGGCAGTGATCACAGAAGAAAAACGCTCAAACCAAGCACGAGGGGCTTGCTTGAGCCCATAAAGAGAGCGACGAAGCCGACAAACCATGCCCTCAGAATGTAATACCCGGTGGTGGCTGCATATAGACCTCCTCGTGCAGCTCACCATTAAGAAAGGCATTCTTGACATCAAGCTGAGAGATGGACCACTCTCGAATAGAGGCAACAGCAAGAAGAGTGCGAACAGTGGTCATGTGAGCCACAGGGGCAAAGGTCTCATCATAATCACGACCATGCTCCTGCTGAAAACCACGCGCCACAAGACGAGCCTTGTAGCGCTCAAGAGAACCATCAGAGCGAGTCTTAATCTTATAGACCCACTTGCAAGTAATGGGACGGACACGTGGAGGAAGTGGAACAAGATCCCACGTGCCAGTGCTCTCAAGGGCAGCAATCTCCTCCACCATCGCATGCTGCCATTCCTGATGAATAACAGCATCACGGTAAGAAGTCGGCTCGGCCAGAGCTACACCAACAAAAGCAAAACGCTCAGGAGGCCAAATAGACTGTCGATCGCGAAGAGCATAACGAGGAGGAGACACCGTAGAAGATGGCTCATCAGAAGAAGAAGATGGCACATCAGAAGAGTCCTCAGGTGGCGGACGACGAGTGTAGTGGAGAGGATAGGGAGAAACAACATCTGAAGAGACCTGTGTAGGAGAGGACGGTGGGGAAGAAACCGACGATAAAGGAGACGCTGATCGTGAAGGAAAAGTGCCAACTGGAGTGTCAGGAAAAGTCAGAAAAGACAGTGGCTCAACAAGGGAAGTAGGAGAGGAAGAAGAACGAGGGTATAAGTGTAACACCCCAAAATTTTACTTTTCCTAAATTCATGTGTGATTTGGCACTTTGGTGAATTTTTGGAATTTTCTGGAATTTATTTGGATTTATTTGGAATTTATTTGAATTTATTCCATTTTGAAATAATTGAAGAATTTAATTTTGCAAATAAATTTTTGTTGGAAATATTTTATTTGAGTCCAAAATGATCCAAAGTATTTTCCGTAATTTTTAGAATTTTTACGAGTCATTTGCTATTTTTAATGAATTAAATGAATTATCGGGAATTATTTTAAATATTAAATCGCTGGAAAATGCGAGTGGGTTTGTACTGTTCATCCGATCGAAGTCCGAGTCGGACTTCAGTCCGAAGTCCGACCCGCCACGGCCGTCGAACTGCCGCCTAAACCTAGCTCATCGTTGGATCAAGATCCAACGGCTCGCGTCTTGCCGCGTCGGCCGTGGAGGACCAAGTTGGCCGCGCCGCCAGATCGAATCGAGGCCGTAGATCGTGACACGTGTACGGTTCTGTCGTCGTGTTCGTTCCGATTTCTCCGTGGCTGTTCCTCCTCTCGCCGTGTTGGATTCGGGAACCTAGCCTATTTAAAGGATGAATCGGTCTGAGGATCGCCTCTCCACGCCGAACCCGAAACCCTAGCTCGCGCCGCCAGGATCCCCACCGTCCAGCCGCGATTGCTCGCCGAAGTTAAGAACAGCCGTCGCGGTTTTTGGCCTTTTGCGCCGACGGGAGGACATCTCGGCCGCGTTGAAGCCCAGATCTGTGATCCCCAGAGCAAGACGCGTCGACCCCGACCACTCCCTCCGACCGGATCAGCCCGAGGCGCCGTTCCGTGTGCTGTCGTCCTCAAGTCCGGCCATACCTCGTCAACCAGCGCCGCCGTGACCTCGCAAAGCTCCGCGGACCGTCCGATCGCCATCCAACGCTCACGGTGAGTCCACGTGTGCCTTAGCCGGTAGAACTCGGATGCATTTTCGGCCGTTAGATCTAGAATGGGCGGATAGGATTAGATCGCTTAGTGTTGTGTAGGTCTGATAACAGCCGTTGGATCGAGATCCAACGATCCACGTGCGTCCACGTCATCGCAACGAAACCCACGTTGCGGTGGATTGGATCCAACCTCGACCGTTGGATTTGGATCCAACGCACGAGATTGTGCCGCGTATGCCTAGCCGCGCCCACGCGCGTGGGGTGCGTGTCTCTGACACGCGGGACCCGCGTGTCAGAGGGCCCACGTGTCAGCTGCAGTCACGCGTGCGTGAGACCCAGCGCTGGCAGGTGGGGCCCACATGTCAGTCTCACGTGGAGTCGTGGACCGAGTCCACGGTGGACCCGAGCCGAGCGTGGACCAAGTCCATGGACCAGCTGACGTCAGCCGCCCAATCAGAGGCTGCCACGTGTCCTTGCTGACGCAATAATTAATTTCCGAAAAAAGAAAATGATTTATTAATTCGAAATATTGATTCAAATTTAGATTCAAACTTCAAACGCTTATAACTTTTGCGTTTCAACTCCGATTTGAGTGATTCAAATTTCTAAATTTGTATAAAATTCAGATCTACTCAAATATGAATTTTATTTAATTTTTGGACTAAAGTTTTTCTCTGTAATATTATTTAATTGATTATTTAAACTTTAATAAATCATAACTTTTGCGTTTTAACTCCAAATTTGACGATTCCAGTTTCTAAAAATCCAGAAAATTATGTTCTCTCTGTTTATGGATTTTATTTGGAGTTTTGGGATGTTTTTGCCTAGTGTTTATTTGTGTATTTGCTATTTGCACGCTTTTACGAGTAGACGTTGAAGTGCCTAAGGATTCGAGGGAGAAGTGTTGACTCAGGATCCAACTCAAGACCAAGAGCAAGTACTTTTTGAAGGCAAGTTGTGCTTTGACCATATTGATCCTATTTCGAAATCTATTTTGATTTAAACTATTGCATGCTAGTTCAAGTAGAAAGATACTTTGATTAAACATGGGGGTTAGATAAATACCAATTTGCTATATGACACCTTGATTACTTAAGTATGTGCCATGACCCTTTGTCACCCTAGTTGTGGTTTACTAGTTGGACATTATTAAATTGCCAACATGGGTTTAGATCGTTGTAGTATCTTTGCTTAGACACGCTCGTGCTCATGACATGATTTTGGATAATCAAATGCTAATATTGACTTAATGATATATTGAACCTGTTTTGGAAAAGTATCATGTGATGTTGATGGCACGTGGTGCATGGTAATCAACTGGGGTTTGATAAACAGTTTTCGACAGGGGCATGTGGAAAGAGTAATCATGTGGGCCAAGTTGTGGCACTGGGGATGTTGATTTGGTTATTCGGGTAGTCTTGCCCTGGTCACTCTAAGGACTTAACCTTGCAAGCCTTTGAACTTGGTCATACTTGCAACCACATGGCTGGAATGGGACGGCCCTAGTTGATTAAGTCGCTAAGGACTCACTTGTGGAGCCTAAGGGTGTCAGTTACACCGTTTGTGTGATTGTGCGGGGAGCGTATCGTGGGCGTGGCCAGATACCCATCTAACGGTGTGTTGGTCCCATACTTCGCCTTGGCTAAGGGAAGGGATGGTGTAGAGCACGAACCGGAGAGGACCACCTGTGTTGTTTGAGGCTTCCAAAGGCTTTATTACGGAACTCGCCTTTGTGGTGTTTGATATCTTGTGGGTAAAGTGCATAACCTCTGCAGAGTGTAGAATCTATTTGAATAGCCGAGTCCACGATCTTGGACAATGTTCGGGAATTACAATCAAGGGTTAGACTTTCAAAATAACTTGGATTTGAAAAGTTGGGTTGGTTTAGTAATGAGGTTGATGGAAATGTGGTTTAGGATGGGGAAAATGTTTATTAAATTTCTTGAGAAGTTATTTATGCTTTACTTATTTCTCTGCTTTGAATCTACTTTTATTACTTGTCAAAAGTCATTTCGCAAATATGCCTTGAGCTATTCCTTTGTACCAAGCCATGCATATAGTATATTAGCTTGCATTGCAGGCATGACTTGCCGAGTACCAAGTACTCACCCTTGCCTCAACACAATACCGCTTGAAGAGGAGACTACGCCGGTTCGGAGGAGGATTTCCAAGAAGACCCGTCTACTTAGGGATGCGAGCCCGGTCGATTGCCTGTGGTATCTTTGGATGGCGCCACGAAGTTATTTGATTTTCCGCTGCTGTTAATTCTCTTTTAATAAGTTTCGCCTTGCGAGGCATATATTTGTAACTTGGCCATAAGGTCGAGTAACCCTTTGATTATTTAAATAAAGTACTTTGATAGTATCGTTTGGTATGATTGTGATATATACCGATGTTAAGACTGTGTGCACTAAGCGCGTTCTGGACTAGTGCTGAATACACAGAGGGTCCGGATTTGCAAATTCGGGGTCCCGGCAGAGGTGGTATCAGCCATACTTGACCGTAGGCTCAACCCTAAGCTAGAATGGTCGTAGTGAGGATAAAACCTATTTTCTAAAGCTAAAAATTTGTGAAGACAAGAAATGACATCTCGACTTATCCCTTCTCTCTTTTCTTGTCTCTTGCTGAAATTTTCCCTTACCTGGTCACGATTTAAAAATTCCGAGTTCTTACGTAAAGCACTCTTGTGACAGATGGAGGAAGAGTTCAACTACGTTGATCTCGGGAGTTAGTCACGCCGCGGAACTTTGGCATATGCTCTGGACTCTCGGAGATTTTGAGAAGCCCCAATACCAAGTGGAAGTGATCGGACAAGCGGGATTGATCAAGGCTTGTGACGTGAAGATTGAGGTACTGCTAGGAAAAGGGCCAGCAATCGCCTCGATACAACTTGACCGCCAGGAGATCTACAATGCAGATGGGTATCCAAGAAGTATCACGACGCCAGCAATGCGGCACATTACCGTATCTACGCCCGAGAGTTGGAGAGTACGGTGTTCGCTACCATCCGCGCGATAACCTTCTCGACCGAAGGAGATTCAGGATGAGGATGCCACGGTGACACAGTTGGCACGATTTGTCGTCGCCAGAGGATGTACTAGATAATACAAGCAAGGAGCTCTGAAGGCCCGCAAGGAGATCACGGCAGAGAAGAACAGATGGCAGGAAGCTCAAGAGTATGTGGCACATCTTCTGCGAAGGATTGACGAGTTGGAGATGACTTTGTACGGACTGGACCCGAACCAAGATTTCGAGCTACGAGCCAGATCCGGAGGAGTCGATCTCGATGAGGACACTTTCTTCGACTACCATAGAGGACACGATTCTTTGGACATGGCAATCGTTTCGCGCCTATGCCGCAGCACCCGTACCCAGGCCGTGGAGGTTTTCTCGATGAGTGAGCATAGGTTCTATAGTGAGACTCCTTCGCCGAGTCGAGACATAGAAGAAAGAGTCACCCTTTAGGCGTTAGACTCCAGAGTTAGTTCGATTTGGATTTGCTTTGGTTGCTGAGTGTGCATTATGTGTTGCAAGGCCCTTAGGCATTATGTGACCATACCAAGTTACTAATAATAAAGTTGGACCTTAAAGTTACCCCTTTCGCCCCGCATAAGTTCCATACTACTTGTCTATTCTTGTTTCCCTCTCATCTCTAAACCTAGAGCAAATCGGACAGGATGGTGAACACCGTGGGAACTTTGGAAGCAATGGGAGTGGTTCTCGCCAGAAAACCCCAATGATAGAGCACCAAAGACCGCCATTGATATGCAGAATTTTGGAGCCTTTCTTGCTGCTCAGACTCGATTGATGCATGCTATGATGCAACAAATGCAGCACGTCCTTTGCTCGTGCCAACGCTAATCAAGTTAATCGGGGACCACGCTGTAATACAAGGCCGCCGAGTTCATGAGGACTCACCCACCCACTTTCTCTGGGAATGCCAATCCATTGGAGGCCGATGATTGGTTAAGATCAATTGAGAGGAAGCTACACATAGCTCAATGCATAGGGAATGAGAAGGTACTTTACGCTTCTCATCGGTTGGAAGAACATTGGCCGAATGGTGGGAGAACTTCGTGCCACGCAGAGAACCCTCAAGATATCACTTGGGAAGAGTTCACAATGCATTCCGATATCACGTGCCTGAAGGAATCATGGACCTTAAGAAGGAGGAGTTCAGAGCATGAAGCAAGGTAATCACCAGTGGCCGACTACGAACAAGTTCACACAGCTAGCACGCTACGCACTTTGAGGATGTAGCGACAGATAAATCCAGGCAGTCTCGTTTTATGAAGGGACTTAACTCAGATTGCAAGTAGGGTTGATCACCCACACCTTTCCAGATTTCCAAGAGTTGGTGAATAAGGCACTTATTCTTGAGGACAAGCGCAAGGAACCGGATGAGAACAGAAGCGCAGGATGCAACAAAGAAGGATCACGCCAGGAACGCATAGCGCTTGAGAGTTGCACCAAATCAATTCTTGATTCCAACCGCAGAATGCAACAAGGACACCATCCCAGCACCAAGACACATCAATCAAAACTACCAAACCCCAGCCGCTAGAAACGCTTACTCGAGCGTCGGCAAGGAACAGTGAGATCTTTGCTACAAGCGCAACGAGCCAGACACTTTGCCAATAGTTGTCCAAAGAAGACAGCGAGAGCGACCCGATTCGCTTCAACCTAGGAACCACCCAGCTAGGACGCCCGGCACCAGAGCCACACCCCAGGCCGTGGTGAGAGGCCGAGTCAACCATGTCACCGCAGATGCACCGCGAATGCTACGGACGTCAGATCGGGTAAGTTACTTGTTAACTCGATACACCTTGAGCTTTGTTTGACTCGAGCTTCAGATTCGTTTGTTTCGCAAGGCTTTGCTACTAGAAATGATTTAAGGATTGCAAGACTTAAGTGCATGCTTTTAGTTCAAACCCCTGGTTCCGAACTCCGAGCGAAAGTAGGATGTTCCGGTGAGAATACTAATAGGTGGAATAGAATTCCTAGCAAACCTTTTAATTTTGGAGACCTGCACCTTAGACGTCATATTGGGAATGGATTGGTTATCCAAGCACAAGGCCGTATTGGATTGTGGACGAAGGACTATCTCGATTGAGAGCCCGTGTGGGAAGAAAGTGGAATTTCAAGCTCTGCGATTAGAGATGGACAGTTGATGATTAACATTACCAAGGCAATCAGCATAGAGGATGTCTCAAGAGTGAATGAGTACCCAGATGTCTTCCCGAAGATCTACCTGGTATGCCGCGACAGGGACATAGAGTTTGTGATAGAGCTTGTACTGCACAAGACCGATAGCAAAGAGACCCTATCGGATGTCTACCGAGAGTTGGTAGAGATGAAGAAACTAGAAGAGTTAATGGAGAAAGGATTTATCGAGGCCGAGTTCGTCGCCGTGGGAGCACCGGCTTTGTTTGTCAAGAAAAAGGACGGGAGTTTCAGGATGTGCATTGACTACCGTGCACTCAATGAAGTCACCGTGAAGAATAAGTATCCGCTACCAGTGATTGATGATTTGTTTGATCGATTAAGAGGAGCCGGAGTTTTCTCCAAGATTGATCTCGAGATCGGGATACCATCGATTGAAGATCCGATCGTAAGATATTCAAGACTGCATTCTCGTCAAGATATGGACATTACGAGTTCACGATTATGTCCTTTGGGCCGATTTAATGCGCCAAATTATTTCATGAATATGATGAATAAGGTGTTCATGGAATATTTGGACAAGTTTGTCGTCGTGTTCATAGACGATATCCTAATCTACTCCAAGACAGAGGATGAACATGCCGAACACTTAAGGCGAGTTTTGGAAAAGGCGAGGAACAGAACTTTTCGCCAAGTTCAGCAAGTGTGATTTTTGGAAGGACAAGGTGGAGTTTCTTGGACATGTAATGACTGAAGGAGTCGCCAGTAGATCCAAGCAAAGTAGAAGGCTGTGTTACATTGGGAGCAAGATCGTGACCCAGATTCGGAGTTTCCTTGGAATGGCGAGGATACTACCGCCCGTTTCATTGAAGGCTTCTCGACAATTGCGAAACCTCTTACGCAATTGCTTTGAAGAAGGAAAAGAAGTTTGCATGGACGCTTGAATGTGAGAAGGATTTCAGGAGTCAAGAAGCGATTAACGTCGGCCGGTGTTAGTTCTACCAGGATGTTGCTCAAAGCTTCGATGTTTATTGTGACGCATCGCGCCAAGGACTTGGATGTGTCTTGTCTGAGAATGGAAAGGTTGTCGCTATGCATCAAGGCAGTTGAGGCCGCATGAGGAAAATTATCCGACACATGACTTGGAGTTAGCTGCCGTAGTGCATGCTTTGAAGATATGGCGTCACTATCTGATTGGAAACAGATGTGAAGTGTATACGGATCATAAGAGCCTTAAGTACATATTCACCCAGTCGGATCTGAATATGAGGCAGAGGAGATGGTTAGAGTTGATCAAGGACTATAATGTTGGAATCCATTACCATCCCGGGAAGGCCAACGTAGTAGCCGATGCTCTGAGTCGGAAAAGTCATACCGTGAGTACGTTGCTAGCCACAAGCCAGGATGAGTTATGTAAGGATTTTCAGAAAATGAAGATTGAGGTTGTACCTAGCGGATTCTTGGCCGCATTGGAAGTAAAGCCTACCTTAGAGGACCAGATCAGAGAAGGACAGAAGGATGATGACAAGATCCGCAAGATTAAGTCCATCAAGGAGGAAGGCAAGGCAGAGGACTTCAAATTGGATGAGCAGGGCACGTTATGGATGAAGGGTCGCATTTGTGTGCCTAACAAAAAGGAGTTAAAGCAACTGATTCTGGAAGAAGCCCATGACTCCAAGTACTCAATTCATCACAAGGCGCCAAGATGTATCGGGATCTCAAGGAGAGATTCGGTGGCCGAGTATGAAACGTGAAGTTGCCGAGCATGTTGCCTTGTGCGATGTATGCCGAGAGAGTCAAGGCAATGCATCGAGACCAGCAGGATTGCTACAACCGCTGAAAATACAGTGGAAGTGGGAGGAAATCGGAATGGATTTCATTACCGGTTCTTGTCAAGACTCAAGGGGTTATGACTCCATATGGGTTATAGTGGATCGCTTGACCAAAGTAGCCCATTTTATCCCGTGAAGACCACCTACTCGGGAGATAAGTTAGCGAGTTGTACATGATCGAGATTGCTTGTTTGCACGGAGTGCCAAAGAGGATTGTATCGGACGAGAGGTACCCAATTTACCTCAAGATTCTCGAATAAGTTGCATGAAGCCATGGGAACCCGTTTAAACTTCAAGATGCCTTATCATCCTGACGGATGGACAGGCCAGAAAGAGTCAACCAGATTCTGGAGGATATGTTGAGAGCTTGTGCATTGGCTTATGCTACCTCTTGGGATAAGAGTTTGCCGTATGCCGAGTTCGATTACAACAATAGTTATCGAGGCTAGTTCTGAGATGTCACCTTTTGAGGCCTTTGTATGGTCGACCACTGTCGGACGCCATTGAATTGGAATGAGACCGTGGCGCCGTGTCTTTGGGCCTGATATTCTTCAAGAAGTCAAGAGCAGTCGCCATGATTAGGAAAGGTTGAAGATAGCCCAATCTCGACAGAAGAGTTCTGTTGACAATCGTCGCCGAGACTTGAGTTTTGAACCGTAAGACTTTGTATACCTCGAGTTACGCCTCTCGGGGAGTTAAGAGGTTCCATGCCAAAGGGAAACTTGCACCCGTTATGTTGGACCATTTAAGATTTTGAGCATGAGGCGAAGTTGCTTATCACCGGAGTTGCCACGATCGTTGGCGAGGAGTACATGATGTATTCCATGTGTCCCGATTAAAGAAGTGTCTCCGAGTTCCCGAGAGCAGACACCGTTAGAATCAATTGAGTTGCAAGAGGATTTGACTTATAAGGAGTATCAGTGAGGATTCTAGACACAATGGATCGAGAAACTAGAAACAAGTCAACCCGTTTCTGTAGAGTTCGATTGGAGCAACCATGAAGAAAGCGAAGCGACTTGGGAGCGAGGAGGATTTGAAGAAAGAATTTCCAAACCTATTCCTTTAGTAAGCCCTGAATCTCTGGGGCGAGATTCTATTAAGGGGAGGTTTGTAACACCCCAAAATTTTACTTTTCCTAAATTCATGTGTGATTTGGCACTTTGGTGAATTTTTGGAATTTTCTCGAATTTATTTGGATTTATTTGGAATTTATTTGAATTTATTCCATTTTGAAATAATTGAAGAATTTAATTTTGCAAATAAATTTTTGTTGGAAATATTTTATTTGAGTCCAAAATGATCCAAAGTATTTTCCGTAATTTTTCTCGAATTTTTACGAGTCATTTGCTATTTTTAATGAATTAAATGAATTCTTGGGAATTATTTTAAATATTAAATCGCTGGAAAATGCGAGTGGGTTTGTATTGTTCATCCGGCCAGAAGTCGAAGTCGGACTCGAGTCCGAGTCACCGACCCACGGTCGGGTCGAACAGCGTCGCCGAAACCCTAGCTCATGGCCAGTTGGATCAAGATCCAAGCGGCTTTCGCATCTTGCCCGCGTCGGCCGTGGAGGACCAAGTTGACGCCGCGCGGATCGAATCGAGGCCGTAGATCGTGACACGTGTCACGGTTCTGTGCGTCGTGTTCGTTCCGATTTCTCCGTGAGGTTCCTCTCCGCCGTGTTGGATTCGGGAACCTAGCCTATTTAAAGGATGAATCGCCGAGGATCGCCTCTCCACGCCGAACCCGAAACTCCTAGCTCGCGCCGCCAGATCCCCACCGTCAGCCGCGATTGCTCGCCGAGATTAAACGGCGTCGCGGTTTTTGGCCTTTGCGCCGGGAGGACATCTCGGCAGCGTTGAAGCCAGATCTGTGATCCCCGAGCAAGACGCGTCGGACCGACCACTCCTCCGACCGGATCAGCCGAGGCGCCGGGTTAGTGTCTTGTCGTCCTCAAGTCCGGCCATACCTCGTCAACTGCGCCGCGTGACCTCGCAAAGCTCATGACCGTCGATCGCCATCCAACGCCACGGTGAGTCCACGTGTGCCTTAGCCAGAGAACTTCCGGATGCATTTTAGGCCGTTAGATCTAGAATGGGCGGATAGGATTAGATCGCTTAGTGCCTTTGTGTAGGTTCGATAACACCGTTGGATCGAGATCCAACGATCCACGGCGTCCCACGCTATCGCAACGAAACCCACGTTGCGGTGGATTGATCCAACCTCGGCCGTTGGATTTGGATCCAACGACGAGATTGTGCCGCGTATGCCTAAGCCGCGCGCCACGCCGTGGTGCGTGTCTCGACACGCGGGACCACGTGTCGAGGGCCCACGTGTCACCGCAGATCACGCTGCGCGTGAGACCCAGCGGCAGTGGGGCCCACATGTCGGGCCTCACGTGGAGTCGTGGACCGAGTCCACTGCGGACCCGAGCCGAGCGTGGACCAAGTCCATGGACCTACCGACGTCGCGCCCAATCGAGGCTGCCACGTGTCCTTGACGCAATAATTAATTTCCGAAAAGAAAATGATTTATTAATTCGAAATATTGATTCAAATTTAGATTCAAACTTCAAACGCTTATAACTTTTATGCGTTTCAACTCCGATTTGAGTGATTCAAATTTCTAAATTTGTATAAAATTCAGATCTACTCAAATATGAATTTTATTTAATTTTTGGACTAAAGTTTTTCTCTGTAATATTATTTAATTGATTATTTAAACTTTAATAAATCATAACTTTTATGCGTTTTAACTCCAAATTTGACGATTCCAGTTTCTAAAAATCCAGAAAATTATGTTCTCTCTGTTTTTGGATTTTATTTGGAGTTTTGGGATGTTTTTGCCTAGTGTTTATTTGTGTATTTGCTATTTGCACGCTTTTACGAGTAGACGTTGAAGTGCTTGGGAAGGATTCGAGGGAGAAGTGTTGACTCAGATCCAACTCAAGACCAAGAGCAAGTACTTTTTGAAGGCAAGTTGTGCTTTGACCATATTGATCCTATTTGAAATCTATTTTGATTTAAACTATTGCATGCTAGTTCAAGTAGAAAGATACTTTGATTAAACATGGGGTTAGATAAATACCAATTTGCTATATGACACCTTGATTACTTAAGTATGTGCCATGACCCTTTGTCACCCTAGTTGTGGTTTACTAGTTGGACATTATTAAATTGCCAACATGGGTTTAGATCGTTGTAGTATGTCGCTTAGACACACTTACGTGCTCATGACATGATTTTGGATAATCAAATGCTAATATTGACTTAATGATATATTGAACCTGTTTTGGAAAAGTATCATGTGATGTTGATGGCACGTGGTGCATGGTAATCAAGCGGGGTTTGATAAACGATTTCGGCCAAGGGCATGTGGCAAGAGTAATGGTGGGCCAGTTGTGGCATTGGGGATGTTGATTTGGTTCTTCGGGTAGTCTTGCCACTGGTCACTCTAAGGACTTAACCTTGCAAGCCTTTGAACTGGTCATACTTGCAACCACATGGCTGGAATGGGGCGGCCCTAGTTGATTAAGTCGCTAAGGACTCACTTGTGGAGCCTCAGTGGTGTCAATTACACCGTTTGTGTGATTGTGCGGGGAGCGTATCGTGGCTGTGGCCGGATACCCATCTAACGGTGTGTTGGTCCCATACTTCGCCTTGGCTAAGGGAAGGGATGGTGTAGAGCACGAACCTGAGAGGACCACCTGTGTTGTTTGAGGCTTCCGAAAGGCTTTATTCTGAGGAACTCGCCTTTGTGGTGTTTGACTGTATCTTGTGGGTAAAGTGCATAACCTCTGCAGAGTGTAGAATCTATTTGAATAGCCGAGTCCACTGATCTTGGACAATGCTCGGGAATTACAATCAAGGGTTAGACTTTACGAAAATAACTTGGATTTGAAAAGTTGGGTTGGTTTAGTAATGAGGTTGATGGAAATGTGGTTTAGGATGGGGAAAATGTTTATTAAATTTCTTGAGAAGTTATTTATGCTTTACTTATTTCTCTGCTTTCGAATCTACTTTTATTACTTGTCAAAAGTCATTTCTGCAAATATGCCTTGAGCTATTCCTTTGTACCAAGCCATGCATATAGTATATTAGCTTGCATTCTCAGGTGCATGACTTGCTGAGTACCAAGTACTCACCCTTGCCTCAACACAATACCAGTTGAAGAGGAGACTACGCCCGGTTTCGGAGGAGGATTTCCAAGAAGACCCGTCTACTTAGGGATGCGAGCCCGATCGGTTGCCTGTGGTATACTTGGATGGCGCCACGGTTATTTGATTTTTCCGCCGTTAATTCTCTTTTAATAAGTTTCGCCTTGCGAGGCATATATTTGTAACTTGGCCATAAGGTCGAGTAACCCTTTGATTATTTAAATAAAGTACTTTGATAGTATCGTTTGGTATGATTGTGATATATACCGATGTTAAGACTGTGTGCACTAGCGCGTTCCTGGACTAGTGCTGAATACACAGAGGGTCCGGATTTGCAAATTCGGGGTCCCGACAATAAGGGACGAGACTCATCAAAAGTGACATCTCGTGAGATCCGTATCCATCGGCCAACAGGATCCCAACAACGATATCCCTTATGCTCAGCACTGTATCCCAGAAAAACACACTCAATAGACTGAGCAGTCAGCTTGGTGCGTTCACGAGGTGCAAGAAGAACATAGCACACACACCCAAAAAGACGAAGTCCAGAATAATCAGGAGGCATGCCACAAAGACGCTCAACTGGAATCCCACCCTTCAGAGCAGAAGAAGGTTGGATGTTGGTCAAGTAGGTAGCAGTGGAAACGGCCTCAGCCCAGAAGTGAGGTGGAACAGCGGAAGCAAGCATAAGAGCGCGAGCTGTCTCAAGAAGATGACGATGCTTACGCTCAGCCACACCATTCTGAGCATGAGCACCAGGACAAGAAAACTGAGAAAGAGTGCCTTGTGTAGCAAGAAAAGCTCGAAGAGCTTCTGACAGATACTCTCCTGCTGAGTCAGCACGAAGAACACGAATGGGAGAATCAAACTGAGTACGAATCATGGTGGCAAAAGTTTTATAGATGGATAAAACCTCACTACGAGAGGACATAAAATATATCCAAGTGTGGCGAGAGAAATCATCTATAAAAAGAATATGATATCGATGACCCCCTTTGGAAACAAAAGGAGCTGGACCCCAAACATCAGAATGAACAAGATCAAAAGGACGTTGTGATATAGAATCACTGGAATGGTAGGGGAGTTGTAGCTGTTTGCCAAGCTTACAACCCATACAATGTAAAGAGGCATCACCGGACACAGAGCCTAAAAGCCCACGACGAACTAAAGAAGAAAGACGCGAACCACAAAGATGGCCCAAACGGTGATGCCACTGAGCAAAAGTCCCAGTAGAAGAAGCAACAGATGCTGAAGCGGTAGAGGAAGCAAAAAGACTGGCAGAAGCAGCGGAAGGTAGATGAAGCCAGTCAAGTTCCCAAAGACGATGAGAATCATGGCGACGAGGGCCAGTCCCAACTATAGCCCCCGTGCGGCGATCCTGAACACAACAAGAGTCAGAATCAAGAATAACCCGACAGCCATGATCAGTAAGTTGGCCAGCGGATATGAGCTGCATGGTCAGTTTGGGAACATAAGAAACAGCAGGAACATGAAAAGAGGACGACAAAAGATTGCCTCGTCCTGCAACAGAAAGAGAAGTACCATCTGCAGTCTGCACAGTGGTAGGAGCGACAAGAGGACTAATGGAATGTAGACTCGTGGGATCTGATGTCATATGAAAAGAAGCTCCAGAATCAAGAATCCATGGTGTGATACCTGATGAGGAAGGTGGTCTCTCACTGGAAGACTGAGTAGCAGAACCAGACGAACCTGTCTGTGTAGAGGCAGTCATGCGACGCAGTAGCATAAGAATCTCCTGAGTAGAGTCAGAACCGGCATAAGTCTGCTGAGGTGAGGCGCCCAAGAGTCCAGTTGTGAGGAGCCGCCCAGATCGTCCTCGGATTATCGAATGTCCTGTCGCTCTCATCAGATTTGAAGGCTAGCAACGGATCGCCGGTGGCATTCGCAGTGCTAGCACCCAAGCCCGAATGAGACGATAGCAACCCATTCGATGAACTCGACAACAATCCCGGTATTCCCTCGGTATGTGACCCGAACTCGCCCAGGATCCTCACATACCGGTTTCCAATGCTGTTATCAATTCAATTTGCACAAAGGGGGCAACGAACACGAAACATACATGACCAAACGCGCAAGCGGAAACACCATGCACAAAGACAAACCAAGACGACCACCGACTCAACCGAAAACAACCCACAAAGACCCACGATTAGCCAAAACCCGAAAATCAACCAAGCCAACAAAAACTAGAAAATTTCGGCATGACCCTCCTATAAATACGGACATCCACTCAGCAGACAAGAAAAACAGCAGTTGATATATATATGGAAAGTAAAAGCAACATCCACAGCACCACCATAGTATCAGCAGTTAAGGAAAACACACACGGAGCCCGACATCCACATGACCAACCATTTTTCAAATCCAAAAGCCCATCGAATCGCATCTATCTATACAACAAAAGAATCAACCATCGCATTAAACAAAAGTAAAGCAATCCCCGGAAGTGTTCTGCCCCTGAACACTCCCGGGCGTAGACGGCATCGCCAAGCCGCTACTCGGTGCCCCGCCCAGTCACCGAGAGGCAGTACGGGCAGAACTCGCATCCACCCACCTGATCCTCACCTGAAAACCACAAAGCAGAAGCATGAGTACAAAAGGTACTCACAAGACTTACCCGGGGGTCCATATATGACCGACTCCAAAGGATTATGCATTTAGTTGTAGCAAGGATTAAGCTTAAGGTAAAGGTGCGGAAAAGCATTAACATTTGTAGTATAAGTGCGACAATTGGACCAATTACAAATTTAAAGCAGTTATAGACCGCACTTACTTCTAATGTGAGGTTGAAAGCAACAACAATTAAAGTAGAGCAATGCATAACCATTTTAAGGCTCAAGCCCAACGGCGAGCTGCAAGTTCAAGTTATTTACTACGCAGAAGAAGTTCGGATCAAGCTTGCTCATATCCGAGAGCGCGGCAATTCGAATCGCTTAATTAACCCTGCAGGGAAGCATTGATCGCACGACACGTACCATGAAGGTCCTCGTGTCAACCCCCTCCCATCCATACCCAATCGCCAAGCGCCCTCCTCTGCGATCCGAAACCTAGCACCCCCTCGAGCTGCCCCAAGCCCGGCTTGGCGCTCGAGAGCCGGCCTAAGCTTCGCCCTCAACCACGTCCAACCACAGGAAGTTACGGTCCATCGATTCAATATGAAAGAAAGAGTGGCTTATCGTACCATAATCGGGCATGCGACCAACCGGGGTGTGCTCGATCTTATTCCACTTACGGATTGTAGGATCGAAGTATACGAATATAGCAATCAGAGGGGGGGTGAATGATTGTGCGGAAGCTAAAAACCAAATTCTTGATCTATTAAAAGTTCACCCCAAAACAGAACCAAATAATTGCCTCGGTTTCGACAAAAACAGAATGATAGAGGTTTGGTAAAACGCGAATTCCCGGAGATCCAACCGTAGGATCGATCTGAAATTTGGACACAAGAAACTAGATTCCAGTACGAATCGAACCCAAAAAGAATCAGCTCGATCGGACTTACGGATCAAAAGTTATAAGCTTCGCAAGCTTGCTGTTCCAGAACTTGACGAAAATCAATCTAATCGAAACTTGTAGATTGATCAAGAACAACAAAAGATTTATCAACAAAACTTTGAGGAATACTAGATCAATACCCTAGAGAGGTTTTTGATGGATCAAATCAAGATGAAACTCAAAAAACAAAAACCAATCTAGAACTAGAACAAGTATGCAAACAAGAACCAAAAGAGAATATTGTAACACACAAGGAACTAGAAGAATTGATCTTTATTTCTTGTCTAAAGTACTCCCATCAAAAGAGTACAAACCCTAAAACCAAGCTCAAGCTCCCTTGCGCCTGTTCTGCTACTTGGTGCCTTTCAACAGGAGACCCCCCACCTATTTAAAGGAGCACCACAAAGAGTCCTGGATACAATTCCTAGTCCTAGAAGGAATCCCACTCCTAATCCTAGAAGGAAGATGTATCCAACACAAACTCTCTTGGCCTAACCTGACCAAGTACAACACTTGCACGCGTATGGCAACCCTACCATACTCACGTGACTAACACTTTGCACGCGTATGGCCACCTGCCATACTCACGTGACTAACACTTTGCACGCGAATGACCTCCTGCCATTCTCATGTGACTAACCATTCTTCATGTGCACCATTCTCTTAGCCCGAACGTCCCGCATGACATCTTTGACCACCAAGACCTCAGTTCCTCCTAAACCTAGTCTCGAACCTCAGTTCCTCCACGAACCTAGTTCCGGTCCCGTCATCGACCACGTTAAGCCTTGAGCAATACCTGCACATGAACAAACCACAAAACAATTCCGAGCACAAGTCCACGACTTGACTCAAGGTCAATCCATGCAACTACTCACATGAGCATTACATAAAGTCCACTTCAAAAGAAGCATCATGAAATTCTCGCAAATTTCATAATCTCAAAAACAAATCAAACACAATTTCAATTTTGCTCAGAACCCTAATCGAGCAAAAACGCATTCACGACGGACAAACAAATATTGTCCGGCGTACACATGAAAAAGTCACTCAAAAAACCATTCACAACGGACCAACAAAATCTGTCCGTTGTACAAGTGAAAGTCTCGGTTCCAAGAAGAAGTCATTCCGGCGAAAACACGTTCACGGCCGACTAAAAGAAATCAGTCCGTCGTACATGCGAAATTAATCCTCAAAAAGCCGTTCACGACTGACCAAAGAAATTGGTCCGACGTACATGCAAAACTTACTGGTTTCTTGGAAAATTGAGTCCGACTCATGAGCTCAAAAGCACGTCCATGGTAGACCCAAAAACTTGGTCCGGCGCAAACACAAAATCGGTTCGGCGCAAAAGGGAAACTCTCTGTTTTTGAGAATTTGGTCCGGCACAAGAAAAAGATACACTATTTCTTGTCAACTTGTCAAACACATGCACAAACACATTTTGCAAATTGAATTCTAAGCCAATTTTTCAGCACATGATTTCACAATCTCCCCCTTGATGAAAACATTGGCAACACCACTTAGAATTGAACATTTGGCATTCACTTTACAAAAGATTTTGAAATCCAAGGGATCAAAGACCAAAGTAAGAAAACACATAATTCCCCTTTTGACCAAAAAGCAAAACAAAATCTCCCCCTGAGAAGGAAAATGTGTGTGAAAATGCAATGTGCTCAAAAATTCCAAAATTCTCCAAACTTCTCCCAAAATTCCAGAAACAACTCCCCCTTTTTCTTCTCCCCCTTTTTCTTAAACTTTTCAACGATTCCCAAATTTCTCCCCCTTTGACAATGGATTCATCAAGAGTACAAAAGTGAGAACATGTTCAAAATTTTTCTGAAACAATGATTTCACAAGGAGAAACAAGGGAGTGCCAAGATAGAAGAAGATGAGCTCATTCGATCATATAACCTTATATATCACATAACATGCAAAATACATGATCTTGATGTGATTTTAGCAAGTTAGGGAATGACATGCATCTCAAGCTCAATTCAGTCAACTATAGCCAAGTACTAAGCAAAACCTTTAGTAGAAAAACAAAGGCTCAAAGTTGAAGCAAATAACAAATCAGGGCGAGCAAGTAGTTTCAACTCCAATCTAGTGGACCAATTTAATCTTTAAACAATAAATCGCATGTGGCATGCTTGAAGCATACTTCTTTTATTTTCTAGGAGTGGCATGCTTGAAGCATACATCTTATCTTTGAGGGAATGGCATGTTTGAAGCATACATCTTATCTTTTAGGGAAAGCATCCTGAAGCTCATAACTTGAGGCTTTTGCTTTTAACAACCCTTTTTTATTGATTCCCTTTTCTTTTCATTTTTCTTTGATTATAAACATGCAAAAGTGATTAAAAGGTCTTATGAAAGAGTAAAGTTGAAACCACACTTGCTTCATAGCCCAAATTTGTCAAGAGGATTCAATATCAAGCCTAGAAGAGTGAGATATCACAGAGTATTTAGCTATAGATAATCAGTCCAGGGAATTCCACAATGTCATTTTTAGTTCAAGTAAGACAATTAGATTATCATATATTAGCTCAATTACATAACATATAAAGAAATATGATAAAGTGAGCTTATCAAGTGAAAGAACTTGGCAAAGAAACTCCCCCTCAAAACAAACCCATTGGATGAACAATCCCAAGTTCTCCTCGAATAAAAGCAAAACGAGAAGAAGACAAGGGTTTTGAAAATGTCTGCCAATTGATGTTCAGTATCCACATGGTGAAGCACAATATTTTCTTTTTCAACATGATCTCTAAGAAAGTGAAATCTGATATCAATGTGTTTTGTTCTAGAGTGTTGCACGGGGTTCTTAGCAATGCAAATTGCACTAGTGTTATCACACAAAAGAGAAACACTATCCAAATTAACCCCATAATCTTTAAGTGTAGCTACTATCCAAAGAATTTGAGAACAACAACTAGCAGCAGCCACATATTCAGATTCAGTAGTTGATTGTGCAACAGAAGATTGCTTTCTAGATGACCATGCATTGAGAGAATTTCCCAAGAAGTGACATGAACCAGAAGTGCTTTTCCTATCAATTCTACATCCTCCAAAATCAGCATCAGAAAAAGATCTCAAACTAATGCATAAGGAAGCAGAAAACCAAATGCCAAAATCTTGAGTTTCATGAAGATACCTAAAAATCCTTTTGACAGCTTGTCGATGTGAAGCACGTGGGAAGCTTGAAAACAAGCACACAAGCACGTGGGAAGAGTCTCTCATGTAAACTTCCAATTATCTCAACCTCAACAAAGATCATCATCATCTTTTATGAACAAAGACACTCTCCCCCACTGAACATATGCACTTGTACTGCATCATTTGGACTAGTGCCTTTTGCGAAATGTAAGTGGAAGAAGTATCTTCAAAAGAAACACTTTGCATGAGATGCATGAGTAAAGGAGAACCAAATCTTATCACTAAACATATGAAGTGAGCATCCTAAATTCACTAGCCACATGTTCTCCTCCTCGCGTGAGAAGCCTACATAGAAGCGAGAAAGTGTCGAGGTCTCGATCAAGGGTTAGAAATAACATGTTTAGGAATCGATCTTGAGACACCCGACGCACAACAGTAGGCACAACACGAGTATTCTTATGCACAAAATCAGATTTGCCTTTTCCCGTGTTTTTAGCATCAAAAGGTGTTTGTTTCACCCTAGGCACATATTGAGAAGTGGAGTGTGCCTTTCTGAAATTAGACCTAGCATTAAACCTTTCTCTCTTTTGTTGTTTAGCTAGTCTAAAGCAAAAGTCTACTAAATGTCCATCTCTACCACAATGAGTGCAAGTGTACTTAACATTATGTTTAGCTTTGGAAGTAGAAGCAACATTTGCATTCATCATAGTAGAAGATAAAAGACCAATGATTTAAAGACAGTTTTCTTAGGCTCATTGACAATTTCAAATTTTCCACTTTCAAGTGTTTTGACAACAGTGGGAGCATGTGATTTATGATGAGCATAAGAATCAAAACCTAAACCTTTGTTATGAGTGCTGACTTTTGATTGATCCAAGATCATGTTTAGGTTTTTCTTTCCTTTAGTGAAACGTTCTAATGACTTTTCCAAGTAATCAATTTTTCAGAAAGAGTTAAACAATTATTACAGGAACGTCCACTTTTCCTTTTTGCTTGCGACAAGTTGAGCATGAAAGAACCTCATGTGTAAGCAAATCTTCTGTCATTTGAGAAACCCTAGCATTTGCATCATGCAACTTCAATTCTAGTATGGAGCATATAGAACATGGAGTTGTATCATGTAAATCAATGGTAGAACAACTAGCATGTTTAACAAGTTTCTCATTTTTCTCATTTTCAGCATTGATTTGCTCTAACAAGGTAACATGTTCTTTCCTAAGCAAAGTAAGCTCATTGTAAATTAAGTCACATGATTTGCAAGCATCATCATCAGGAATCAAGGTTTTAAGTCTAGCAATTTCAGCATTCAATGACTCAACAACAAAATCATGTTTCTTAATTTTCTTGTCACGTTTATCAAGCAATTTACCAAGTCAAGCAACAGCAATAGCTAATTCATCGTAGGAAGGATCTACCTCATTGAAGTCGCTGTCATGATCGCCCTCGGTGAAGCTGTCGCTACTTTTAGCCATGAGACACAACCCCGTCAACTCATGCTTGCTTGGAGTTGCATCGTCCTCACTGCTCCCTGAATCCACATCGCTCAAATTGACTTGTTCAAGAGCGGAAAGAACTCGGTGGACAACTTTGCTGTTGATGAAGCTCTTCTTCTTTCTACTACTTGAAGAGAACTTCTTCTCTTTTCTTCTGTCGTTGTCCTTCTCCTCCCTTGATGCTTTACCTGCAAGTTTAGGACAGTTTGGACGAATATGGTCGAGATCACCACACTCATAGCATCTTGGAGGGCCACCACCACCTCTCTTTCTCATTCTCACATTTTGTAAAGCTTTGTTAAAGCGAGAAGAGAGTAGTGACAAGTCTTCTTCTGGGAATTGCTCAATCTATTCATCGGTTAGTGAAGACAAGAAAGATAGAGCAAAGCTTGAAGCAGCACCATTATGAGATATGCTAGATTGAGATGTCAAAGCAATTGATTTATGATCATTCTTTCTAGCAAGAATATCTAATTCATGAGTTTTCAACTTGGAATAAAGAACATCTAAGGTAAGTGTACTCATGACAAGTAGATTCTCTAATGGATGTAACTTTCATCTCCCAAATAGACATGTCTAAAGCACCAAGCAATTGTCTAGCATTAGCAAAGCATCATCAAAGCTAACTCCAACAAAGACGAAGATTACTAAGAATCTTATTAAAGCGTGCAAAGAAATCATCTAACGACTCACCGGGTTTCATCTCAAATCGCATGTATTCCTTTTTGTAAAGATCTTGACGAACCTCTTTAATAGTGTTAGAACCCTCATGGTAATCACAAAGAGATTTCCATACCTCATATGCGGATCGAAGATGAATCACACGATAAAAGTCGCTACGTCCCAAGCCTTGGATGATCAAGTTGCGCGCCTTACTATTTGCTTCAACATGTGCGCGATTGGTGTCGTTGACGTTGTCGTTTGTAGGGACTTCATATGGTTTGTAGACCTTCTCCCAAATTGCGAATCCCTGAGCTTGGATGAACGCCTCCATCTTGGCCTTCCAAAACTGAAAATCAACACCATTGAACACACAAGGTTTTGTCGAATAATGATCCATTGATCTAATCACCGATTAAGATAGATTAGAAAAACCTTGCTCTGATACCACTTATAGGATCGAAGTATACGAATATAGCAATCAGAGGGGGGGTGAATGATTGTGCGGAAGCTAAAACCAAATTCTTGATCTATTAAAAGTTCACCCCAAAACAGAACCAAATAATTGCCTCGGTTTCGACAAAAACAGAATGATAGAGGTTTGGTAAAACACGAATTCCCGGAGATCCAACCGTAGGATCGATCTGAAATTTGGACACAAGAAACTAGATTCCAGTACGAATCGAACCCAAAAAGAATCAGCTCGATCGGACTTACGGATCAAAAGTTATAAGCTTCGCAAGCTTGCTGTTCCAGAACTTGACGAAAATCAATCTAATCGAAACTTGTAGATTGATCAAGAACAACAAAAGATTTATCAACAAAACTTTGAGGAATACTAGATCAATACCCTAGAGAGGTTTTTGATGGATCAAATCAAGATGAAACTCAAAAAACAAAAACCAATCTAGAACTAGAACAAGTATGCAAACAAGAACCAAAAGAGAATATTGTAACACACAAGGAACTAGAAGAATTGATCTTTATTTCTTGTCTAAAGTACTCCCATCAAAAGAGTACAAACCCTAAAACCAAGCTCAAGCTCCCTTGCACCTGTTCTGCTACTTGGTGCCTTTCAACAGGAGACCCCCCACCTATTTAAAGGAGCACCACAAAGAGTCCTGGATACAATTCCTAGTCCTAGAAGGAATCCCACTCCTAATCCTAGAAGGAAGATGTATCCAACACAAACTCTCTTGGCCTAACCTGACCAAGTACAACACTTGCACGCGTATGGCAACCCTACCATACTCACGTGACTAACACTTTGCACGCGTATGGCCACCTGCCATACTCACGTGACTAACACTTTGCACGCGAATGACCTCCTGCCATTCTCATGTGACTAACCATTCTTCATGTGCACCATTCTCTTAGCCCGAACGTCCCGCATGACATCTTTGACCACCAAGACCTCAGTTCCTCCTAAACCTAGTCTTGAACCTCAGTTCCTCCACGAACCTAGTTCCGGTCCCGTCATCGATCACGTTCGCCTTCGAGCAATACCTGCACATGAACAAACCACAAAACAATTCCGAGCACAAGTCCACGTCTTGACTCAAGGTCAATCCATGCAACTACTCACATGAGCATTACATAAAGTCCACTTCAAAAGAAGCATCATGAAATTCTCGCAAATTTCATAATCTCAAAAACAAATCAAACACAATTTCAATTTTGCTCAGAACCCTAATCGAGCAAAAACGCATTCATGACGGACAAACAAATATTGTCCGGCGTACACATGAAAAAGTCACTCAAAAAACCATTCACAACGGACCAACAAAATCTGTCCGTTGTACAAGTGAAAGTCTCGGTTCCAAGAAGAAGTCATTCCGGCGAAAACACGTTCACGGCAGACTAAAAGAAATCAGTCCGTCGTACATGCGAAATTAATCCTCAAAGAGCTGTTCACGACTGACCAAAGAAATTGGTCCGACGTACATGCAAAACTTACTGGTTTCTTGGAAAATTGAGTCCGACTCATGAGCTCAAAAGCACGTCCACGGTAGACCCAAAAACTTGGTCCGGCGCAAACACAAAATCGGTTCGGCGCAAAAGGGAAACTCTTTGTTTTTGAGAATTTGGTCCGGCACAAGAAAAAGATACACTATTTCTTGTCAACTTGTCAAACACATGCACAAACACATTTTGCAAATTGAATTCTAAGCCAATTTTTCAGCACATGATTTCACACGGATCAGTCCTTAACCTGACACAGACGGGGCTACACATTTGAGTCTCCATACTCAAATGAACCAACTCCCTGCCCGGTCCACAATTCATTTCTTTCCAAAACCTTTCCAAATTCCAAGTCCAACATAATGTAGTATGTGTGTAATAATAACAACCGCAAGTGACAGAACCCTCCGTCACTTGGCCCGAACCCGACATCTAAGCATTTCTAAGCGTGGCTCAATATATTACCCATAAACAGCTTCAATGGGGGTGTCCACAATTTCAACGGCGGAATATGCAACAATTAGGATCTAGTCCTATTCCCACTTCAAGTCCTAATGCATACGTAGTTTCACCAATTAAGCAAGTTATTCTCAAAAATAAAATCACATAATGGGTGCAATATGCATATGTGCTTGCTTCTGCCGGATCCTCAACGACCACTTGCTCACCGTGATCACCCTCGATCGCGGCCACTTCACCCTCCGCGTGATCGTTCTCTACACGACACATATGTATGAAATGAGACGCATGCTATGCCGATGACATGTAATGAGAATTGAAAAACAACACGCAAGCATTCGACAACCAACAAGGAAATACAATATGAAAGTCCACCAACAGGTAAACAATAAACTTTGAAATGCCCAACATTTCCAGAATGACAACTATAAGTCATTCACCCATTTTGATCTCTCACGTATAATCAATCATATATAATCGAGCATCCACAAAACTCTAACCTAGATTAGTATTAAATACCATCATGTACCACATGACCTAGATAAGGATTCTAGCATTTCACATTGTGGCTTAGCATCAATCCAACATCCGCTAAACACATTCACTCACTAATTAAACTCAATCACTAAATGGAACCTTGTTGGCATTCGATCGAACACCTAGTAGGCGCATTTCAACAACTATTCCATAGCATTTGCATGGGCACTCCCAAGCAACAATCTCCCCCATGGGCATTTCAACAAACACCTAGCCTACATCCTTTCTAGCATTTCATCAAACACTTAGCCTTCATCCAACCCTAGATCCCCAAATCCACCACAAACCTAACCATGGAGAGGTAGAGGGAGGTAGGGAGTTGTAACATCCCAAAATTTGGGTTTTCAAAAATTTTTGGTTTAGTTTAGCTTCCCAAAAATTTTCGTCGATTTTCTCGCATTTATAAAGCTTGGTTTGAATTTTCTAAAAGCTAAAACAATTTAATTTGAATATTATAAACCTCAAATAAAATAAATTTAATTTTATTTGGGTTCCTTGTGCTTCAAGAAATTTTCCTGTAATTTCTGAGATTTTTCGGAGCTCGTTTGCTATTTATTGGATCTATTCGAATTTGATTTGAATTAAGCCCTTTTATTGAAATTAATTAATTATTTGGAAAAGTTTATATAAAGTTTTCTTGAAAATATTTTATTTGAGTTTAAAATATCTCAAAATATTTTCTAGAATTTTTCGGGTATTTTTATTGCCTAAAATGATTTATTCGGGATCGATTTGTATTAACCTTCTTCGTGCAAATTAATTAATTATTTGGAAAAGTTTATATAAAGTTTTGTTGCAAATATTTTATTTGAGATCAAAATATCTCAAAATATTTTATAGAATTTTTCTAGAATTTTTTGGGTAATTTTATTGCCTCAAATGATTTATTTGAATTTTCGGAATCGTTTTTATTCGAAAATGCCACGTGTCGCCACCACAGCGTGCCACGTCAGCCCAGTCCGAGCCACGCACGGAAGGTGCTCGTATAAATGCCTACAAGGCCCGTTTTTGCTCCAAACGCGTCCAAATTTTTTTTGCTTGACCTAGCCGCCACCCCTAACATTTGTAGACCTCCCACACGTCCCCTAGACCTCAGATGAATTTTCTAAAATTCCAAAACCATCCAATGTCGCCCGAACGTCGCCCGACGATGGCCGAACTTTGGAGCCGCGTCCCGGGCAGCTCGTCGACTCTTTTCGAGATCTGTCTTCTCCATGGTGTGCCACAAGGTACCATCTGTTTGCTGTCCAAAATTCAGCCAATTTGGCCCGCGGGATCAAAAGTTACGGCCATTTCAATCTCGAATCTTGCCGAGGCCATAACTCCCTCAATTTTTTGAGTTTGACCGTGAAATTTTTTGTGTAGACTCCTGGGGATGTCCTCTACGTGATGAACATCTTGCCTCACGGTTTTGCCCTCTGGATTTGGCGCAGAAAAATAATCTCTCCAATCAGACTGCGAACAGACTGCGTTTCAGACAGCGGCAAACTTCCTCGCACGTTCCCCGCTGTTCCAGAAGGTATTTCTTCAAGCCACCTGCGTCATGGTGTGCCTCTTGGTCCCATATAGCTCTCAGTCAAATTTCGTTAAGTTCCGATCATTATTCTAGAAGTTATGGCCGTCCAAAGTTTTTATCCGAAACCCGTTAATCGGCAGTTTGTGATTAATCCGGAAGGGCGCCGCAAAATCCGCCTATACCGTTGAGTTCGTCTCGCCGCGTTCTACGCAGTAGACATTCTCCCTTTGCCATCCCATCCTCCGGAATTTTTTTATATATTTAGGCCACCGTTTGCCGTCGCCGCGCGTCGCCTTTTGACGCCGGCTATTTTGGTTCGCTCCGGCCGTGTTGTCGCGTCCGGAGGATCATCTTGTACTGTTTTGATACATCCTTAAGGTTCTTTTGGTCTCCGTTTGCCGAGAAGCCCGGTGCCAGCCTTAAATCGTTATTTTTCAACCTAGCCCGTGCCGCTGGTTCGCGCATCGGTTAGCCGTCCTTGGTAGCGTTCTACCACGGCCGTGTCGTTGTACCGACGGTTGCTACTTCGCTTCATGAGTATCCTATCATTGTTTGACCTCCGCCGTTAACGTTCCTCCGTTAACGTTTTGCCGTTAACGTTTCGTCGTTAACGTTCCTCCGTTAACGTTTCGCCGTTAACGTTTCACCGTTAACGCTCTGCCGTTAACGCTCCTCCGTTAACATTTCCCCGTTAACGTTCCTCCGTTAATGTTTCGTCGTTAACGTTCCTCCGTTAACGTTTTGCCATTAACGTTTCACCGTTAACGCTCCGTCGTTAACGTTCCATCGTTAACATCCCACCGTTAACGTTTCGCCGTTAACGTTCCATCGTTAACGATTCATCGTTAACGCTTGGCTCTCTTCGCTTCGGTGTCATCGCATGCGTGCATTCTTGCACAAACCCTAGTGCGATGCCTTCACCTGTGCCATCATCATGATGTGAGCCTAGTCTCATCGTCATATCATCTTCAAAGCCGAATCAAAACCCTAACCTAAGACCGGTTCGATGGACTAAGTTCATCGTGAGCCGCGTTGTTATCCTTGCAATTTTTTCCGTTGTTTCAATCGTGGTAAGACACTTGTCTTGTCTTATCCCTGAAAACCTAATCTGCCAGTAATCGAGAATTCCTTCGTGGACTTGGTCGATAGATCATTGGCCATCTGTCATACCCCTGTGCCCGATCTATCCGTCTCTCTTTTGTTTGACTGTGTCCGTTCGGTCAACAAAAGTCAACTTCGAGAATCAGTTTAGTTCACTGTGAACTAACATATCCTTATGGACCCGATCTATAGATCGAGGGCCCATATGTCGCTATCTGTCCAATCAAGATAATAACTTCGGAAGAAATATTCTTCGGAATATTATTCTTTCTTTCCCAGTTATTAATCTTTCCCTTTTCGGTGTTTTTCCGAAAGCCCGTCCTCTCTTGTCCAATCTTCGATCCAATCCTTTCAAGTTCCTAATTTTATCCCAATTTGTGCCCAATCTTTGTTCGTTCTTAATTTGGAGTTTATTTGAATTGTCTTTTGAGTTTTGTTGTATTTGTGTTTCTTTATCGTTAGACGTGTCGTCCGGAAGTCGTTCGAACGAGCTGAGGATCGAGGAAGTGAAGATCGAATGTTGAGGATCAAGAATCAAGGATAAAGAGTAAAGAACAGCAAAAGTTGCAAGGGCCAGGCAAGTTGTGCTTTGACCATGTTGATCCCATTTTCGAACTTATGTTGTTTCAAATTATTGCATGCTAGTTGGATATAAACTGATTTCAATTAGTTTGGGATTAGATGTTTAACCTACTTGTTATTGCCACCTTGTCTATAATAGTTGTACGCCATGATTCATTTGTCACCCTAGGTTTGTTGATTAATAGTTGGTAGCTAATAAATTGCCAACATGGGTTAGATAGAACGTATTAGTGCCTTGGGACACTGCAGTCAGTGCCATCATTTTGGAATTACAAATGTCAATATTGATTAATGGAATATGCAATGTATTTTGAAATGGTGTGACGTGTTGCCAACACGATGATGTTGATATGCGGAGGCCTTAGTGCTTCTTCAAGGATGTTAAGTTGTTGTTGGCATTGTGTTGCGCAATAATCAACTGGGGTGATAAAATGATTTAGACTGGGGCAAGTGGCAAGAATGAGCTGGTGGGCCATGGTTGGCACCGGGGAAATCGTTTTGGTGCTTTGGGTAGTCTTGCCCTAGTCACTCTAAGGACTTAACCTTGCAAGCCTTTGAACTGAGTCAATCGTACAACCACATGTCTCAGAATGGGACGGACCTAGTTGATTAAGTTGCTAATAACTTACTTGTGGTACCTCGGGGTGTCAACTACACCGTTTGTGTAGATTGAAGGAGGCGTGCAGGGCTGCGGCATGGTACCCATCCAACGGTATGTCGGTCCCATACTTCGCCTTAGCTAAGGGAAGGGATGGTGTAGGGCAAAAACCGGAGAGGTCCACTTGTGTAGTTAGAGGCTTCCAAAAGACTTTGTTATGATCACTCATTCGCATACTCTTGTATGGCGATTCACGGCTGATGTGATGAGTTGATTGTATCTTGTGGGTAAAGTGTATAACCTCTGCAGAGTGTAAAACCTATTCGAATAGCCGAGTCCACGGTACTGGACATTGCTCGGGGATTACAGTCAAGGGTTAGCTTTTCATGAAAATGAACTTGGGCTTGGAGGCAGTTTGCCTGTGGAAAAGTGATAATTGTTTAAGGATGTGGAATGGTTTACTTGTGAAACCACTGTGAAATTTATTACTATTGTTATTTGTTTTACCGCTTTACAATCTATTATGAATATTTGTGAATGCTGTTTATTGCAAAACAACCCCTTCAGCCTGTTACTTGGAATAAGCCATGCATATAGTTATTAGACTTGCATTCTGTGCATGACTTGCTGAGTGCTTTATGTACTCACCCCTTGCAACAAACAATCACCAGTGAGCAAAAGTCTACATCGTCGAAGAAGAAGAAGTTCCGTGAGAAGGCGATTACCTAGGAGTCGAACCCTGTCAGTTGCCTGTGGCGTATTGATGGGATTCACCGATGTTCCTCTTTCCGCTGCTGCTTATTTGGAGTTGAAGCCGTCAAGGCCTCACAAATGTAAGGTTGACCTTAAGGTCGTTCAATAGTTTATATTCTATTATTGAGTTATTTTTACTATTCCGCTGTGTATGATTGTGATATTCATCTATGTTGAGACTGTGTGCACTAGCGTAATCCTGGACTAGTGCTGAATACACAGAGGGTCCGGATTTGCACATTCGGGTCCCGACAGGAGTGCAAGAGAGAGGGGGAGGTTCACCAAGCAGAGACGGGGGGCGGTGGGAGCCGGCCGGAGTAGAGGGTGCCGAGGGAGGCGGTGGCGCCGGAGCCGAGCAGGGGGGAGGGCGCAGCCGGAGTCTTTGAGGCGGCCAGTTAGGGGAGGGAGCCGAGGGGCGAGTGGCGTCATTGGGCCGGAGGGCGCAGGGGGAGGGCGCACTGGTGTCTTTGGGGAGGCGGCGTCCACGGGGCTGGAGGGCGCAGGGGGGTGGCGTCGGGTGAGTGAGGAGGGGGGCATCGGGTGGATGGGGAGCCGGCTGGAGGGAGGAAAACGAAAAGAAAGGAGGAGTGTGGGGGAAGCCAGCCAAAGGAATGAGGAGAGAAAAAAAAATGACCCTGGCATTTACTTATTTGCCCCCATGCCCATACCCATGGGAAAACTAGGACCATGACACCAGTGCCTTTAGAAGGACGTCCACCTTGACGAGCAAGGTCCTTCTTCTTCCTGTAGCAGAACTGTTCCACATGTCCGTTCTTGTTGTAGTAGGTGCAGTGAAGACCTCCGCCTCCAGTAGCAAAAACTGGAGTAGCCACCACCGACGGACTAGAACGAGGCGCCGCCAAGACTGAGGGAGACATCAGTAGACCCGCGCCATAAAGACGGGTCTCCTCAGACGAGTCTCCATGGAAGATAACCGGGCATCGTGGAACAAGAACAGTCCCCGAAGAAAAACCTGCAGACGAAGATTTTTTTTTTGAGGAACTTCAATTCACGTGGGATTGAAGAACCAGAGGAAGGCTCACGAGTGGGGCTCAGCACAAAGCTGGATGGCTAAAAGAAAACCGGAGCCCTTCACAAAAGCAATAACGGCAGATCCAATCGGGAGGAGCAAGCAAATCAAGGCGCCCGGGCTCTTCAGCGTCATCGGCCCAGTGGTCACGCACGTGGCGACTAGGGCCAAAGACAAGAGCGGCGCGGCGCACCGAGCCGGTTGACCGACGAGAGTAGACGTGCTCGGCCAGCGAGCGCACGAAGGCCGGGCTCGGCGGATTTCCAGCCGAACTTGAAGATGGAGAAATGCTGAGGCCAGAGGAAGCCAAGTGCGATGCGGGCCGACGCGAAGAAAGGAGCACAGCGGCCGGCGTCGCTGCGCGGCGACCGAAGGCGGCTGCAGACGGAGGTGCGGCGGCCGGCGTCGTCGGGCGAGAAGGAGCACGACGGCGTCGGGCGGGAAGGAGCAGCCCGGCGGCAACAGCAGCGGGGCGGCGCCCTTCACCTTCAGCCCCAAGCTGCCTGGCTCTGACGGCCATGAGGACGTCGGCCTCGAACTGGAGATGGCAAAGGACCAAACGATAGAGAACGGCCAAAGATGGCCGACGAACGAAGAGGTGACCGACGAACGAGCCAGCCAAGATTGACGCAAGTGCAACGTCAGGAGAGAAAACCTAACCTTAGATTTGGCTCTGATACCATGTTATGAATAGCACTTGTATTCATCATGAGGCCAAAGGGCCAATATATATATATATATACATGTACATGAGAGAAAAGGAATAGGAATAGGAATAGGAATAGGACTCTATCTCTAACCAAGTATACAAGGAATAGGACTCTATCTCTAACACTTGGCACACATGAAAAGGCTTGGGGCTGGTATAAACAAGCTTGCCAATCGTTCGATCCCGGTCGTGTTTATGGGATATGAGGAGGGAGCCAAGGCCTACAAGCTGTATGATCCAGTAAACAAGAAGGTTCATGTGTCCAGGGATGTAGTGTTCGAGGAACACAAGCCTTGGAATTGGGAGGCCACTAAAGAACAAGTTTCACCAAGCCCATTGACTTTCACCATCGAGTTCTCCAACAAGCATGTTGGTGCAGCGCCTGCTTCTCCAACATCTTCATCATCGTGGACCGATCAAGCTGGATCAGGTCCGTCAACACCAACAACAGCAGCTTCGCCTAATGGAGTTCAGTTCGTGACACCGCCACCAAATGCTACCCCAAATTCCCAAGGTCAGGTACCTAGATATCAAACCATCAGGGATATTTATGATCACACTGAAGATGTTGGGGAGTTGGAGTGCAGTGGCTTGTGTCTACTATCGGCTGAAGAACCAGCAAATGTGGAAGAAGCCTTGGGGGAAGAACCATGGCGAAAGGCAATGGAGGCTGAACTGGAGTCGATTATGGATAATGATACTTGGGAACTAACTGATCTTCCACAGGGACAGAAATCGATTGGTCTCAAATGGGTCTTCAAATTGAAGAAAGATCCTGAAGGTAATGTTGTCAAGCACAAGGCTCGTTTAGTAGCAAAGGGCTATGCACAACGAAAGGGGATTGACTTAGATGAAGTTTTTGCTCCAGTGGCCAAAATCGAGTCAGTAAGGGTGTTGATTGCAATGGCTGCACATGGTGGATGGGAAGTACACCATATGGATGTTCGCTCGGCTTTCCTCAATGGAGATTTGGTCGAGGAGGTTTATGTACAGCAACCGCCCGGTTTTGAGGATAATCAGCAAAAGAGCAAGGTGCGCAGGCTGAAAAAGGCATTATATGGATTGCGTCAGGCACCTCGAGCTTGGAATTGCAAGCTTGATACTGTGATGGAATCGTTGGGAATCAATCAAGTTGCTGTGGAACATGCTTTGTACCGCAGAGAGATGGATGATGAAGTACTAGGTGTGTACGTAGATGATCTGATTATCACAGGCACACGGGTTGGAAGTGTTGTAGCATTCAAGGAACAAATGAAAAGCATATTTAGCATGACTAATCTTGGACTGTTAAGCTACTATCTGGGAATTCAAGTTCAGCAAAAGGATGATGAAATCATCATGTGCCAGAGTGCCTACGCTGCAAGAGTTGTGGAGTCTGTTGGTTTGGGGGGGTGCAACCCATGTGCCACTCCCATGGAGCCAAGGCTGAAACTAAGCAAACAAAACAGGGGCCCTGAGATGGATGCTACGGAGTTTAGAAGTGTGGTTGGGAGCTTGAGGTACCTTGTGAACACAAGACCAGACATAGCGTATGACGTGGGAATTGTGAGCAGGTACATGGAAGCGCCTATTAGCAAACATTGGATGGCAGTGAAACACATACTTAGGTATGTGTCTGGCACACTGAATTATGGATGTTGCTACAAGCGTGGAGACTCAACCCATTTAAGCCTAACAGGTTACAGTGACAGTGATCTTGCCGGTGATGTTGATGATAGGAGAAGTACATCCGGTGTTGCTTTCTTCCTTGGGCAAAGGTTGGTCACTTGGGCATCTCACAAGTAGAAGGTGGTGGCATTGTCAACCTGTGGAGCAGAGCATATTGCAGCCGCTACAGCAACCTGTCACGGGGTCTGGTTGAGTCGCTTGGTTGGTGAGCTGATTGGGAAAGTTCCACCCAAGATTCAGTTGAGGGTGGATAACAAATCAGCAACTGCGCTGAGCAAGAATCCAGTTCATCACGAGAGGAGCAAACATATCGACACAAGGTTTCATTATATTAGAGAGTGTGTCGACAATGGGACAGTGGAGATTGAACACGTCAGAACTGAAGGACAACTCGCAGATATTCTCACCAAAGCTCTGCCTAGAAATCAATTTGTGGAGATGAGACAGAAACTTGGTGTTGTAAAAGTTGCATAAATAGTGTCAGGTTTAGGGGGGGTTTGTTAGTTTAGTTTAAACCTGACATGAGTTGAGTCGTTTTATTGTTGGTCCTGAATCCTTGGTCGGTTGATTTCTTGTTGTCAGGCGTGCGTTGCCGTTAGGTGCTGGTGCCGCTATTTCAGGTAGTGGACCAGCTGTGCGTGCGTGCGTCGAGTGGAGCTGCGTAAGTCTCGGAAGGTAGATCTGAGTACGTGTGACTAGTGGTGTTTGTTCCCTTTTAATCTAAGACTAGTAGGGTGCCCGTGCGTTGTAACGGAATCTCAAAAGAGAATTATACATATCATAAATCATAAGCCAAATCATACAATTAATAACATACTAAAATTTCATAAGCTACAAATAACTTGTACAGTAGCGATTGATATGTACATGCTTAAACTTAATTAGGAGACAACTGAGATAGTATAGCTAATTAGAATTAGTTTTCCATATGAATATGCAGCAAACCACGCCAAAATCTGCCATGGTGTTGGATGCTCATGCGTTACAAGGAGAGCTAAAAGTAACACCAATTTTCTGTTACATGTATATCAAGCAAAACATATATACATATACAAGCCAATAAATTAAACCAGAACATATGTCCATATTTATTTCAATCGGGAAAGATGTCCATATTTAGTCATTAAAGTTGTTTCTTGTCCAACATAAATACAAATAAAAATCTTTAGATAGTACATAATAATACACTTTCAATGTAAGAACATCTTTGTAGATGATACTTAGATAGATGTGCCAACTTAACTTAAGCTCCCATCTTTTCTGGGCGCATCAATTATAAATATGGTGGCTTGCATCAAGTATAATTCTGGTAGCTCGCAAAAGCTCATGTGCTTCAAATTCGAAAGAATCAACCGTATGAGTTATGAAAATAGCACATAAGACTAATGAACAAAGAAGTTGTATGTTTGAGAACTTGTACGTTTTGGTGTCATGAATTAGTAAAATGATAAGAAAATATGGTCAATACTGGTTCCTGCATCAAATTATATTTTTAACAGATGGTATGGCAAATTAATTATCACTGAAGATCAAAACCCATAGTGCTAAAAAAAAGAAGGTAAATGCAATTAGCTTGGTACAATCATGCGACCAAACAAGCAAGCACAAAAAAGAGCACCCAAAGCCTCCTCAACCATGTCATTCCTGCACACCCCTATCCACACGGGCACGGCAGGCAAATCCCAATGTCCAGAGCGCTCTTAGTCCCCACTTCTTCCTTTCAAGTTAACATTGAGCTTCACTGCATCGGCACTCATGCGTTTAGAGGTTTCATAAATAGCTTCTACATCACATAACATGTCTAAGTGGCAAATATTATCATTATCAGATTCTCAATACATACATGTATATGGGCTTCAACACCTGCTATAACAAACAATGATATTCAGGCAATTAGTACCAACAATAATGATCATTCAATAAAACTAAATAATCTAAACTAAGTAAAAAGTTTAAAATTTGAACTGTATATACGCAGAGGTGCATTCACAGTAGGGTCAGATACCTCACAATGAATGATGATCCGTTTAGTTTATCTTTGGTTAAATTTTCAAGGGATAGAATGTGCCAGGCTCTATCTCTGGTCCATGACATTCTTGGACATGAATTGGACAACAAAAACCTTCGCGAAAGATGATATCAGATTACTACATAGCAAGCACAGTTTGAGAAATGAGATTGTGTAATATGAGATAACTATTTTCCAAAAGTGTAATCATAAATCAACCAGAAGTAGTGGATTCCCCTCTTCCCCACACCATCCCTGTTTAGAAATAATCTCGTACTGATTAACCTTCCAGTTGTAAATACTACATTGGTCCACACTTCTTCCCAATAAGATAATCCTATATGTAAACAAAAATCAAAATTGAAGAGAGCTTATCAGACTTTTAAGGAACCATTGTCATTTAACTATAATTCCAAGAACTTTGTAGTTCAGAAGACTACCTTGGCTAAAGCGCAAATGGGTTTTAGCTTTAAGAACTACTGCTCACTCCAGTTACCCTTTGAATGTGTCATTTCACAAGGAAGAGTTTTAGAAGGATGCAACTTTTGTTAGCATCAAGGCTTGTAGTAATTCTCATCCTGATGAAAGTGATGCACAACCCAACCTCTGCACTGAACGTTGTTGATGAACAAACTTGGCAAATGCTCACATCTCCTTATCTTTCAGTGTCGCGCTGAAGAAGCAATTATGCGAATAGAAGACTGGTTGGGGAAAATGAGGCTGTTGGGCGAGACGGAACACTGGTTGGGTAGAATTGTAAAACACCACTTCTGCAAAGGGAAGATAAGGCTACACATGAGAGAATATCAGAATATTATAAATATCCAAAGCTATGCATAAATTAGACTCACCTCAAATGCGAATGAGTACCCTCACAGCCATCGCCCTCGCCTCCTCCGCATTCTCGCCCAACCCCTCATCCATCCTCTGCCAAGAATAGGTCCCAATGGGACAAAGGTGCCTAGATATAAAGTTGTACCCAAACTGGACTACAGACATATCTGACAAGCTACAGACATGTAAAAGGTATCAACGATCCATGATGAAATGTAAACTCGGCGCTACGAAGCCATCCATCACCTGATTCCACAGCAAATACTAAGATCTAATCACTGCCCAAAATTACAAATCACCACGCAAAGCAACGAAATAGACAAGTGCAATACTTTGATTACTATGGTTTCAACAAATGGCCCCAGCATTTCACCATGGAAAATTTCAAGAATATTCAGAAAAAAATATCATACAACTAACCAATGGACCCAAAATTCACCATCAAGATGCCTGATCTACGTGGAATTTATCGGGTAATGCTATTGCAAGAAAATGCTCGCCCATCTCATGAACAAGAATAAGAAAGAAATAGACCATATATCGCAGGAAACTATCTGCTCGGTTACCTCAATACACGAATGTAGATCACAAGCTAGTACCAATCAGCTATAAGGGTAGAAGCTCGAACCAGCAAGCCACCATAGCATTCTCTCACAGTGGACCTAGGTCGATGAAGCAGGCCACTACCGTTGCCGTCGAGGTTGAGGAAGCCCACCACCGCCGCCGGATCCAATAGGTGGATGAATCACCTTATCATTGTACGGGCTCGACGACGTGGCCACCAAGTCGCTGCCGTCAGCGCAGTTCCTCAAGGCGACGACGCGTGGGGGCGGCACCAGCGACTGCGTCGTGTGCCTGCTGGAGTTCGCCGATGACGACGAGCTCCGCGTGCTGCCGCTCTGCGCACACGCCTTCCACGCCGACTGCATCGACGTCTGGCTCCGCGCACATGCCTCCTTCCCGCTCTGCCGTGCCGCTGTCGTTCTCTCGCCCCCCGTCGCCTCCCCGCTCCGATCGGCCCGTCTTGTGCGCCCCAGCCTCGAGGACCTCCTCTTCTTCCACCCCGTGCCCCCGCCTACTCCTGACCCCAACAACTTGCCGGAGATCACACCGGTCAGCCCAGTCCATGTCGGGCCGAGGGATTTCCTCCTCAAGTGGTCCTACTCCATCGGCTTCGAGCGGAACCTCGCCATGGAGGCCGCGTCCATGGCCTCCCCTCCCTGGCGCTACCACCTGGGTGGCGGCGCTGGGGCCCGCAACCGGAGCTTCTGGAGCAAGCGCTAGCCGTCCCCGTTCGGCGGCGAGGTCGAGGGCGGGGGTTCCGCCGCCACGCACGTCTGCTCCTTCCGCTCGTACTGCTCCGCGGTGGGCAAGTCCTCCCCCTTCATTCGCTGCCGTGGCGGCCCCAGCACCGCCCCTCCCCCGAAGGCAGGCGTCGGAGCCAAATCTGGGCTCTCCAGCGCAACGATGGTCAGAGGGGTGATGGGCACGATTAGGTGGCGACGGGCGTCAGGGGCAACGAGTGGGGTGGGGGGTGGAAGGAGGTGGGGAGTGGGGCGTTGGGGAGAGAAACTGTGAGCACGTTGGACGAAGCGGGAGCCTGGCAAGGGTTCAGGACTTCAGGGTAAACTCCAATATTTATTAGTTTATTTATTTATTTATTAGTTTAGATATTTATTAGTTTAGAGATAACCAGAAAATGCGGCCAGGCATTCTTGGCAGCCCCAATACTCTGTTCTTCTCCGCATATCTGAACTTTGTTAGTTCTTCGTCAGTTTACTGCAGTGCGTCCGACACATTTCCTTGCTTGCCGAATCTGAAGATTGCAGACTCAGCTGGTGATCGAGGCTCTGCTCCAACAAGGGGGAGGTGACTCGAATCATCCAGTACGTCCCAGCCGACGCCAACGGGAACATCCTCTGCGTCCGCACCGGCCGCTTCGCCCGGGTCATGGACCAGCCTGCCGGCAACGACATCATCGTGCTCTCGCACGGGACACCAGGTGAGAACGCTAGTTCTTCATTGTTCCCATTTGTTCAATGTTGTGTAATGGATCATGATTGCTTGATCATTAATGGACAGCCAATCTCCAGAGGGCCCGTGTAGATGGATCGATTTTGAGGCAGTGGATTGGCTCTTCCCTCCCTACGTGGACGGGCTTTGACGGTGAACTGCACAAGATAGCAGCAACGTCATCATTAGTAATAGCACTAAGAGCAAGGTATTCGTTAGTAATAGTGGTAGTGCTTTGATGGTGAACTGCAGAAGATAGTAAGTGATCTGTAACATCGTTTTGATACACTGCTGTGTGAAATCGGCAACATATTCTTTGATTAGTAGTAAATGTGGTTTTGTCCGAAAATTAATGGAGCTCCCTTTGCAGAGTGTTGTCTTCTGCTTCTGATATGATTTATATGTCAAGTAATCTGTGAAAATGTGATGTTTTGACATCGAATGTCCTGTGTGAATGTAAAATGGTATTGGCAGATATGTTGTTTCGAAATAGAGCCTCTTTTGCAGTGTTGATGATGCCTTGTGCTTTAGACATCTCTCGGATGTTTGAGAGGTGCTTCTATGCTCTTCTTTTTTCAAATTGCACAAATATTAAAGCATGAATGAAGGGTAGATGAGGATTACTTACCCCTTCGTTTGCTTCAAGATTTGTGCAACTTGTATTAGAAGGGAGAGCATAGAAGCACCTCTCCGGATGTTTTTATCTTAAATAACATCTAAATTTTGAAACGTAGCATTAAAAATCCAACCGTTAGATCAAATCATATGATCGGATGTAATCAATACTCTCGAATCTCAACAATGATCCAATGCTTCTAGATTTGGGTGATTTTAGCAAACAAAACATCCGGATGATGTTTATCAAATCCCATAAATATATATATCCAAGTCCAAACATCTAAAAATCACACTAATATATGTCCAATATCCAACTCTTATTATTATTATTCGGAATCCAAGAGCGCACGGCTAGCCAGCTAGGCTGGCAAGCCATATGGAAAATACGGAACATAGATAAGAGCAATTTTCTGTGACATGATCTAGAACACTTTTTGGTTTGCGCAGCACGTAATCCAATCCGCTGTTGTCCATGTTCACCGGCCAGTATAACTCCTCTTCCTGGGCCTCTTTTCCACATCTGAATTCTTCGTCACTGGGGTGCAAAATCCCATCGCGCTCTTCACAAAACTTACACTCGCTTCTGTAGCTGGCTCGCGGCTGCTCATCTGTTTCTCTTCTTGCCACGAACAGCGGCTCCTGTTATTGGCATTAAACAAGTTAAAACCGCATGCAGTAGTATAGTTCCAAAAAACAAAGAAAATAAGCTAGATTCCTTCAGCGACTACTCTCGCCGATGGCAGATTTTCTTCTTGTGATGCATGCATAAATATCATCAAGTGCTCATATGGGGTACTATGCGAGTCAATGTATGCCATAAACTGATCTTTCTTCCCCTAGTTTCTTCTATGATATTATCATGGAGCGCAGTATGGTGCATGCTTCAACAAACGGCCAGGAAGTTGACATGGAACCAATAGTCTTGTCTAAAATAAACAGAGCTAGCCATCAAAGGCCTGACGACATCGAACTCGCCACCCTGAAACATAGACCGGCCGATCGAGCAAGGCGCGTCAAATTAAGTTAAAGAATCATCAAAGTCAAATAATTTTTTTTAAAAAAGTGACATCTTACGATGCATGTGGTCAAATCATAATAAGTTTGATCGAAATGGTTTTAAAATGTAAGGTTTGGACATATGAAAAATTATACGAGTGAATTATTTGTAGAAAATACTTTCATACTGTTGCATTTTTATAACTTTTTTTGAATATATGTAAGAGAATTTAGTAGTCAAATAACTTATATCGTCCACTTTGAAAAGTAAAAGAAAAACGTCGCTATTTTGCGAATAAAGAGTATTTTACATACCGGGTTGTGGGAATTGTAATGGCGGAGGGCGATATGGACATGGGAGCGAGCAAAGGAGGCGATTAATTGTCTGCGTGTAACGTATGTATGTCAGAATTGAAATTGAAACAACAACTTTGTATTACTATTAGTATTATCCTAATATTAATTAATTAATTAATTAGAGACTTTTTTACCATCCTTAAATCTGCATGGAGGTAATACCAAGACATACCTCCATCCTTAAAATAAAATATTTTGTACCTCTTGGTATTACCTTAATCTAAATTTTGGGAGTACCAAGATGTACTAGAATTTAGAATCTTCACCCTTTAAATTTTTTGTACCTCTTAGTTCTAAATCAATGTAAATTTTGATACTTACAAGGATAGCAAAAAGCCTCAATTAATTAACAGGGATCATATCAAATTCAATATAATTAATGCAGGAGCTAGGGAGGAAGAGGAAGAAAGTTGTACCCGTTGTTACTCGATTGGTGAGGGACTTTGCGCTTTTCGTAGTCGATCGAGCATTGCACTATGCGTCGTTGCTCGTCGAGGGGTAGGTCCCCGTCCCCGTGCAGCAAGGCCACCGCCCAATCCCGATCAACCTCGCACGTCTCCGCCCACTCCTCTTCCTTCTTCAGCGCATCCGCAGCGGCGGCGGGGGCAAGGGAAGAGAGCAGAGATCCCATAAAGACCGAGCTTCTCGATCGATCGACACAAGAAAACTAGGATTAATCGATCTCCTCTGGCAATTGGCCGGATAGACGATTGAGAGGCAGACTGTATTTATAGGCTGGCCGGGAAGTCGGACAGAGTAGTTAGAGAGAATGATCGATCTGTGAAATCTAACTGCTAGAGTACGTAGTAGTCACATTGAGGAGATTTGGTTCAAACTGACCGAATATATCTATCTCCTCCATGTATTATACTTATCGCCGTTTGTAATTCTTGTTTATATGGGCCACTTCCCTCCACAGCAAGTGTGTGAGTTCCCTCCGTCCAATCCACTCTACTACTCGTTTTGTGTACCACTCGCCGACGACCTTGCTACCTTCATCCCGCCGGTGGCGATGAAGGTGCCCTTGAAGCCGGGGTGCGGTCGTTGAGGAACTGCTCCATGGGCGTTGTGGATCTCGACGCCGTCGAACCCTGCCATTCATGGAGAGAGTAGAGCATTTAGCATGCAATGGCACTAACTCTGGATTAAGGTAGCAACAAGCAAACTTGAACCAAGGAGAAAAGGGAAATTCAGAGCAGAAGAAGATACTGATCATCGATCACTAAAGAGTTCCGTGCGTACTGTACTTACCGGCTTGGATGGCTTTTCTTGCGGCTTTTCACAAGTCGTCGACGATGCGGGGTATCTCCTCCTTGGTCAGCCTTCTCGGCGGCAACGACTCCTCGACGGTGCCGTCATGCCTAGCCTGCCAGGTGACCTGCCTGCCTGGCCGTGGTCGATATCGGAGCCTACCCATTTGGATGGAATTCTGCATATAAATGTGGCAGAGCAGACATAGATACACACGATGGAAGACATCCATCGGACACACACACAGACAGGATGAAGAGAGCAGAGCTTAATTTCCATCAGACACATACATGAACAGATGCACTCCCGTATCCACGACTATGTTAAATTATTTTAACATAATATGCCCACGTAAATTACAGAAAGATTCTTATAATAAAAAAATTTAAGTGTGATAGTTGCTAGATTAAAATTATTAAGAACATATATATGGTGTAATTTCCTCTCCACTTTTCAAAAATATAACAAATAATTTCTGTGCTAATAACAGAGTTAGCTGTAGTGTTTTGCATGGTGTTTCAATTTTAAGTGCTGAATATTAAAGCTTCAGTTTCATAAAACTGAATGGATATTAAAACGTTAAATGATGGAGTTTTATGGAACTAAATGTGCATTAAATGATGTAATAAATGTAAGTAAAGCTTTATGCATATAACTCTGGATGATGCTTGGCTATATATATGCTATGGCATTCAGAAAGTAGAGTGTGACAAGCACATGAAAGAATAGTACACACATCAAAGAAAAAGAACATATAAGTTTCTGACCATTGAGAGAAATCTAAAGGTTAAGAAGAAAGAGAGGAGAGAAAAATAAAACTTGATATGCAAGGTATTGCTAATATGTCTCAAGGTGGGTTTGTGCTTATGCACATATAAAAGTTGCTATAAATGATGGTTTGTGCTTTTGCATATATAAAGTTGCTTTTTGGTTGTATCAAATTGTGCTAAATAATCTTACAGCTTCCGCTATTTATCTTACATTTGGTATCAAGCAGGGTGTTAGCACTTTTGATTGACCATTACAGTTGTTCTTTTGTGGTTGATTATGCTTCTTTTCATTATATATTATTGCATATTGTAGTATGGTAAATGCATTGTTCTATTTTGATCAATTCGTATAGGTGAAATTGCATTTGCAATTGCGCGATTCATCGTAATAATGTTATTTAGAGCAATAAAATGTTATTTACTTTATTAGTATTATTATTTGGATAATATGCAATAAATATGTTTGCGCCTATTGTATTGTTAAAAGATGAAATTTTCTTTTGTTCATAAGATGTAGTTTATTCTTATAAGCATAAATAAAAGTGAGATGCCAATTAACTATTTATATTATCAAAAACATGTTAGTCACCATAGTGACCTTGCTTAAAAAGGATCATAGATATTTAGTTGAGCATTACAATTGTTGATATTCTATTTGATGCTATTAATTGGAAAATATATTCGCGAATTGTAATGCTAAGAGGTTGCTGGACCGTTAATTACAATTGGTGACATGAAAGAGGTTAATCAACATGCTTGGTCAATTTGTTAGTTTATCCAAAGATAGCGTGCACATTAACTTGAGTGTAGTTGATTATCCATTAAATGTATTTATTTTAGCATCATTATTGATTCTAGCCGTGTATCTCAATGTCATATAATGATGTTTTTGGATGCATACTCAAAGTTTGTTCCTACATGAATGTAACTTACTCAAAATATTAATCTATGAACATATTTAAAATTTGCAGCTTCCATTAACTTAATGAGTCACGGTTTTGTGCTTGTCAAGTTTAATGGGCTGAACTATGTTGATTGGTTCGAAAAGATCCGGTTTCAGCTGGGTGTCATGGACTTAGATCTAGCATTAGTTCTTGATGAAAAGCCTGCAACTATTACGGATGAAAGTACTAATGAGAATCATTCCCTTTATGAAGCTTAGGAGTGGTCCAATAGGCTAAGCTTGAACTTGATGCACTTAACGATTGCTGAAAATGTCAAGTCATCATTGCCTAAAATTGATAATGTAAAGGAATTCATGATGAAGCTAAAAGAATATTCCCAATCAGACATTACAGACAAGTCTGTGGTTGGAAGTCTTTTGAGTGAACTAATGACCAAGAAATTTGATTGATCTATTCTCGTTTATGATCATGTGATTAGCATGTTAAATATTACCGCAAAGTTAACATCCATGGAATGAATGTAAGTGAATCATTTTTGCTCCAATTCATTATGAACTCCCTACCTCCTGAATTTGGAATATTCCAAATTATAGTCTTTTTTTATACAATTCCCCTGCATCACTTTAGGGATATTTCTTCACTATTTTTTTCAACTCCTCATGATTTCCCACAATGATGGAGTCTGAGTGTTCTGACTTCTCAGCATTATATTGCGCGCGCAAATATACAATGGGGTTGCCATTTCAGGAATGGATCACTTCAGGGATGTTACATCTTCAAGATGGCTTACTTCAGAAATTTTCTTAACATTAGGTCGAGCTTCTTCCATTATTGTAACATCCCATTTTTTTTGTTTTTCTTGTATTTATTATGCCTTTTGAAGTTTTTAGAATTTTTTAGAATTTATTTGGAATTAATTTGAATGAGGCCTTTTCTTTGAATTATTAAATATTTAAAAAATTTATATAAAGTTTTGTTGTAAATATTTTTTTTGAGTTTAAAATGTCTCAAAATAATTTTCAATTTTTTTTTGGAATTTTTTTGATATTTTTGCTATTTTTTGGCTTAAAACTATTTCCAGAATTTTATTTAAATAGGAAAACTCAGAAAATTCCTAGAGCCATTGGGCCGAAACCCATTGGACCGGCCCATATCTAGCCCAAACCGTTTTAGTCCGCACCGTCTGCATCTCGTTGTGAACCCTAAACCCAGGATTGTGACTGTTGGATTTTGATCCAATGGTTGAGATCTTGCCGCGTCACCTGTGCGTGTGAACCGTTCGATCTGTGACACGCGTACGCCCAGGATTTCACCGCGTTGACTTCTTCGTGCCACCACCAGACTCCACCATCGTGACTCAACTGAACTCAGTTTTCGTGCGATTCACGAAAACTGAGAGCCATATTTATTGCGTCGTTCTGCGCATTGGATCCCCCACCTTGTGATGCGTTTTTTTGCCTCAAGACACAACCTAGCTGCCGCAATAGTTCGCTAAAGTCCACGAAGGGAGACTCCACGGTTTTCTTCCGTTCTGCCATTGTCAAGCCATGCCTCGTCGCTTTCGAACACTGATCTAAATTCGTCGTGATGAGACGCGTCCGAGGGGACAACTCACCTTGTCGGAAGACTATCGGAGCACCACCTCACATGTCATCGTCTCCATCTCCGGCATGACCTCACTGTCATCTCCGCTGCAACGCCTTGTGTGAAATCATGTGCTAAAAAATTGGCTTAGAACTGAAAAATTGGCTTGTGCATGCGCCGGACCAAATTCTGAAAACAAGCAGTGTTTCCCTCATACGGACCGATGTTCATTTATACGGACCAACACTTTGGTCTGGCGTGAACGTGTTGGCGCTGGACAAATTGTCCTTGTTAGCACATGTACGCCGGACCAAAAGCTTTTTGATCCGTCGTAAATGGAATTTTTGAGTTTATATACACCGGACCAAATTTGTTGAAAAACAGTAAGCTTCTATGTTACACCGGACCATGCACGCCGGACCAAATTCTTGATCCGTCGTGAACGCATTTTTTAGCGTTGTTTTTGCAAGTACGCCGGACCAAAAAATTTGGTCCATCGTGAACGTGTTTTTGAACATGTTTGCTTTGAATTGAATCAAGACTTTCGCATGTACATTGAACCAAATATTTGGTCCGTCGTGAACTACGCCGGACCGATGTTTGGTCCGGTGTGAATGGTTTTTTTGCTCAGGGTTGATTTTTGTGATTTTGAAAATTGTTTGGTGATTGATCTGTGGTTATGAAATTTGTTTGAATTTCATAATGCATGTTTTGAACTTATGCAATGCTCGTGTGAGTATTTGCATGGACTAATGTTGAGTCAAGTCGCGGACTTGTGCTCGGAATCATTTTGTGGTTTGTTCATGTGCAGGTGTTGCTCGAGGGCGAACGTGGTCGATGACGGGACCGGAACTAGGTTCATGGAGGAACTGAGGTTCGAGACTAGATTCAGGGAGGAATTGAGGTCTTGGTGGTCAAGGATGTCATGCGGGATGTTCGGGCTAGAGGACGGTGCACATGAAGAATGGTTAGTCACGTGAGTATGCCATGGTGGCTGTACGCATGCAAGAGTTGTTAGTCACGTGAGTATGGATGGGTTGCCATACGCGTGCAAGAGCTGTATTTGGCCAGGGTGGGCCAAGTGGAGTTGTGTTGAATACATACTCCTTCTAGGATTAGGAGTGGGACTCCTAGGATTAGGAGTAGGAATTGTATTAAGGACTATGTGTTTGCTCTGTATAAATAGGGGGAGGCGCCTCCTATTTATGCATCAAGTCATGGACAGGTTTTAGGGTTGTACTCTTTTGTTTGGAGTACTTTAGACAAAAAGAAATAAAGATAAATTCTTCCAGATCCTTGCGTGCTATAGTAACCACGTTGCTACAGTGTTCTCTGTTTTGTTCTTGTTTGCATGCTTGTTCTGGTTCTAGATTGGTTTTTGTTCTGGTTCTAGATCTGGTTCTAGATTGCTATAGTAACCTTCTAGGGTTTTGATTTAGAGTTCCTCAAAGTCTAGTTGAAAAATCTTTTGAAGATCTTGTTTAATCTTGAAATTTTGGTTAGATCAATTCTCGTCATATTCTGTTACAGCAAGCTTACAAGGTTCATAACTTTTGATCCGTAAGTCCGATCAAGCTAATTCGTTTTGGGTTCGATTCATATTGGAATCTAGTTTCTTGTATCCAAATTTAAGATGGATCCGACGGTTGTATCTTCGGGAATTCGCGTTTTAGTGAACATCTATCAATCTGTTTTTGTCGAATACGAGGCAATTATTTGGTTTCGTTTTGGGGTGAATTTTTAATAGATCAAAATTTTGGTTTTAGCTTTCACACAATCATTCACCCCCCCTCTGATTGTTATACTCGTATACTTCGATTCTACAGGTGGTATCAGAGCAAGGTTTTTCTAATCTATCTTAACCGGTGATTAGATTAATGGATCGTTATTTGACAAAACCGTGTGTGTTCGATGGTGTTGATTTTCAGTTTTGGAAGGCCAAGATGGAGGCGTTCATCCAGGCGCAGGGCTTTGCAATTTGGAAGAAGGTCTACAAGCCACACGAAGTCCCTGCAAACGATAACGTCAACGACGCCAATCGCGCACATGTTGAAGCAAACAGGAAGGCGCGCAACTTGATCATCCAAAGCTTGGGACACAACGACTTTGACCGTGTGATCCATCTCAAATCCGCATATAAGGTATGGAAATCTCTTTGTGATTACCATGAGGATTCTAACACTATCAAAGAGGTTCGTCAAGATCTTTACAAAAAGGAATACATGCGATTTGAGATGAAGCCTGGTGAGTCGCTAGATGATTTCTTTGCACGCTTTAATAAAATTCTTAGCAATTTGCATGCTGTTGGAGTTAGCTATGATGATGATGCTAATGCTAGAAAATTTCTTGGTGCATTAGACATGTATATTTGGGAGATGAAAGTAACATCCATTAGAGAATCAACTGTCATGAGTACACTTACGTTAGATGTTCTTTATTCTAAGTTGAAAACTCATGAGTAGGATGTTCTTGCTAGGAAGAATGATCATAAATCAATTGCTCTGTCATCTCAATATAGCATGTCTCATAACAATACTTCTTCAAGCTATGCTTTGTCTTCCTTGTCTTCACTAACCGATGAACAGATTGAAGAATTTCCCGAAGAAGACTTGGCACTACTCTCTTCTTGCTTTAACAAATCTTTGCAGAATGTGAGAATGAGAAAGAAAGTTGGTGGTGGCCCTACAAGATGCTATGAGTGTGGTGACCTCAACCATATTCGCACAAATTGTCCTAAACTTGCAGGAAAAGCATCAAGGGAGGAGAAGGGCAACGACAGAAGAAAAGAAAAGAAGAAGTTCTCTCTTAGTGATAAGTAGAAGAAGAACTTCATCAACCGCAAAGTTGTCCACTGAGTTCTTTCTGCTCTTGAACAAGCCAATTTGAGCGATGTGGATTCGGAGAGCAGCGAGGATAATGCAACTCCAAGTAAGCATGATTTAATGGGGTTGTGTCTCATGGCAAGCAGCAAGGATAGCTTTACCAAGGACAACCACGACAACGACTTCAATGAGGTGGATCCTTCTTATGATGAATTAGCTATTGCTGTTGCTCATCTTGGAAAATTGCTTGATAAACGTGATAAGAAAATTAAGAAATATGATTTTCTTGTTGAATCATTGAATGCTGAAATTGCTAGACTTAAAACTTTGATTCCTAATAATGATGCTTGCAAATCATGTGACTTAATTTACAATGAGCTCACCTTGCTTAGGAAAGAACATGCTCTTCTGTTACATCAAAATGAGAAAAATGATAAACATGTCAAACATGCTAGCTGTTCTACCATTAATTTGCATGATACAACTCCATGTTATAAATGCTCCATACTAGAATTGAAGTTGAATGATGCAAATGCTAGGGTTTCTTAAGTAACAGATGCTTTGTTGACACATGAGGTTCTTTCATGCTCAACTTGTCGCAAGCAAAAAGGAAAAGTGGATGTTCCCTGCAATAATTGTTTAACACTTGCTAAGAAAGTTGATTACCTGCAAAATTCTTTGGAACGGTTCACTAATGGCAAGAAAAAATTAAACATGATTTTGGATAAATCAAAGGTTAGCTCAAATAAAAAGGGTTTAGGTTTTGATCTTCATGCTTCATTTGAAACTAAACATTGCACTGTTGTTCATGCTCCTTGCAATGACAAAATTGAGATTTTTAATGAGCCTAAAAAGATTGCTTTTTAAATCTGCAGGTTTTCTTTCTTCTACTTTGGTGAATGCAAAATGTGCTTATACTGTTGAAGCCAAACATCATGTTAAGTATACTTGGATGTTCCTTCGCTTTTTACAAAATGGATGGGCTTGCTTAAGGGAGCAACCACAATGTTGCTCTCTTTGCCCTTTGGCGGAACATACCCAAGCCCTTACTTCTTGGGGTTACCTTGGCGCTTACCGAGAAACTCTTCTAACCCTTTGCTAGCCTTGTAGGACTTTTGAAGTCCATCTTCAAGCATCCCCTTGAGCTTCTCATTTTCATGAGCCAAGACTTTCAAAGTCTCACGGTTAGTAGCACAAGTATCAACATCAATGTTGTAGCATCTCGAGCATCCATTGCTAGTTGAAGGTATTGAAACATTGGAGTTGTCATTCGAGGTAGAAGAGTTATTCGAGAGATCAACAAGCTTCACTTCAAGAGCCTTACAAGCATCCGTAGCTTGAGCAAATTGCTTTACGAGTGAAGCATTGGTGATCTCAAGACTAACTACCTCCGACTCGGTCATTTTTGAGGCTTTAACCAATTCCTCGTTTTTCTTTCTTTCAAGAGCGAGGTTCTTCTCTAGCTCAAGATTTTTCTCCTTTTTAAGGATGAGTAAATCTTCTTGAGCTTCGAGAGTAGCCTCCTTTTGTTCAACAACTTCCTCCAATTTTTCAATATCTTTAAGAAGCAAGTCTAATTTTTTAATATCAAAGTCATTCATGGACTTGAATATAACCTCATCATCATCGCTAGCATCATCATAATCATCTAAAGAATAATGAACAATGGAAGGGATGGAATTTTTGGATGATACCTTTTGCCACATTGCCATAAGACACATTTGGGTATCTTCATCTTCATCGCTTAAGGTGTCGAAGAGGCTCTTCGACTTTGTCGGTGGAGTAGTGATGGCGACGGAAGCAAGTCCTCCTTCATTGTCGGAGTGAGACTCAGACTCGGAGTCGGAGTCGAACTTGGAGTCCCACTCCTTTCCAATGTAAGCATGACCTTTGTGTTTGTAATGCTTGAACTTCTTGCTCTTTTCCTTGTCATTGCCCCAGTATTTGTCCTTCTTGTAGGGCTTGTCTTCTTTCTTCTCTCTATATGGGCACTCGGCAATGAAGTGACCGGGTTCACCGCATTCATAGCATTTGCGAGTTGAGTGCCTTCCTCTTGACTTGTTTCCATAGCCCGTGGAGTGACCTCCTAGCTTGTAGCCCTTCTTCTTAAGAAACTTGTTGAACCTTCTAACAAGCAATACCATGTCCTCATTTGTCAAAGGACCACTTGACTCTTCATCACTAGAGCTCTCATCGGCTTCTTGCACAATCTTGACGGCTTTCAAAGCCACCCCTTTCTTCTTCCCGGATTTGAGTTCTTCAACCGCTGCGGCCTCCTTAATCATCATTTCATCCATCATCAATCGGCCAATTACATCATGAGGCGTGAGAGTGTCGAAGTTTGGCTGATCTCGAATTAGTTGAACTTATTTGCGATTGGTTGGAGTGATCACCCGAAGTATAATATTCACAACGGCCTTGTCGGATAACTCGGTGCATCCAAGTCCTTTTGCTTGATTCACCAATACCATTAGCCGGTCAAACATCGTGGTGTAGCTCTCACCATCTTCCAAGGTGAATCGGCTTAGCTCACCAATGATTAGCTCAATCTTTGACTCACGGACGCTTGATATTCCTTCATGAGTGACCATGAGTCTTTCCCATATTGCCTTGGCATTGTCTAGACCATCAACCCGGTTGAACTCTGTATCACTCAAAGCATTGAACAAGGCATTGACGGCCAAGTCATGGAAATGTTGAGCTTTGTCCTCTACGGGTGTGAGATTGTTTGGGTCGGAGGGCTTGAAACCTGTTTCTACAATCTTCCAAATACACGGGTGAAGTGATCTCAAGTGCATCTTCATCTTATATTTCCATGCGGCATAGCGAGTGCCATCGAAGTGAGGCGCTCGACCGGAAGACACGAAAACGTAAGATGAGGAGCTTGAGACTCCAAAAGAAGAATAATCAAAAGGAATTTCCACCCCTTTGCCGGAACCCGTGGCCTTGTCTTGGTCACGGCTTTCGGTAACCTTCTCTAGTTCCGACATTTCAAATTCTCCAAGCGGTTAAGCCAAAACTACGGAGATTTGGCTCTGACACTAATCGAGCGGACCGGAGATGTCGCCTAGATGGGGGTGAATAGGCGTTTTTAAAAATTGTAGTGGAATTAAAGATTCCGGATGATTTGTTCGGATATTCCGGATTACCCGAGGTATTTATCCGGATACTCCAGATATAGCAGCTCAAGCACAACAAGAAAATAAATCTACTCATATTTGCAACAAGCTACTAGAATTAAAGCGTTCTAAAAGCAATCAAGTACCTTAAGCAAGTACAGATCTGGAGCCAAACAAAAGACAAAAGTAGATCGGGGCTCCGCAAGATCAAGACAACACAAGTTTACCTAGAGAATAGAGAAAGAGCGAAGACCACGAATTTTTACCGAAGTTCGGATTCTTAAAGGGAATCCTACGTCTCCGTTGAGGTGACTCGGTCACACTTGAGCCGGGGTTTTTTTCAACCCACTTTCCTCCCGGTGTTGCACAAATGCAGTCGCCAGCTTCACTTATCGTCTCTTCCCTTCCGGAGGCGAGACTTGCCTTCACAAACGACCGGGGCACACCACAAGTCTTGGTTGCTCCCGGTGATTCCTAGTCGTCTAGGAGACCTTCAACCTCCAACAGTAATAACACCCCGAGAAATCGTTTGAAGGATGAAGTAGTGCTCAAAAGATGGAATGAATGCACCTAGCACTTGAATCTACTTCCTCCTCTGACAAAGATTTGAATCCACACTCAAATTTAATGGAGGAGGAAGCTTGAGCTCTTAAGAGAGTATTGAAAGAGTGAGAGAGGGCTAGAACCATCAATGAATGAGCTCCAATTGATGTTCTAGCCGTTGGGAGAGGGAGGGGGCTTTAAATATGCTTTTGGAAAACTAGCCGTTGCCCTCTATTTCGAAAAGTCCGGACACTCCGGACAATTTTATCCGGAGACTCCGGATAGGCTAAAGAGCACATTTGGTCGAAGGGTGTAACCCGGAGACTCCGGACTCAATCCGGATACTCCGAATAAAATATCTGGACACTCCGGGTTTGGCAGCTCGATTTAAAAAACTATTTTTAGGGAAATGCAAGTATTTAGGTGCTATTTTTAATGCATATCTTTGAGCACATTATCATCCTAAGAATGATTTCCCGTCGTATCCCCTTAATAGTACGGCTGTCCTTAAGATTCAAATAAATATGAAAATTACAATTCTTGTCTTGATGCCGTCTTTTCAAATTTGAACATTTGTAGGGGCGTCCAATCGCATTCCGAAAGCAATATGTTCTCGATATTAGCATCAATTCTAGTTAAAACATTAGATCTCTTTAATTGTGTCATCATTAATCACCAAAACATTTTAAGGGGCCTAGATGCACTTTCAATCTTCCCCTTTTTGGTGAATTGATGACAACACAATTAAATGCAATTTAGATATAATAAGAGATTGACTTAACTTTTTGAATACCAAATATATAGTGGAGCTCCCCCCAAAATGTGTGCATTGGAAAATTTTGAGGTAAAACAAATGCACATATTTCGTGAGAAAATGCAAGAGCTCCCCCTATATCTTTGCATTCGGGGAATCACAAATGATAGGAATGATCAAGACAATAATCAAGCATTATATCATAACACAATAAACCAAAGTAGATAAACATGATCCACAACGAAAGTTAATAAGATCCACGACGACAAAAGCAAAACAGAAAACATCCACAACTAAGATAAAGACAACGACTTAATAGAAATCACTCCCCCTTTGGTATCAAGACACCAAAAGGAAGAGGATACAAGAGATCACTCGTCGTCTTCGTCATCGCCGGAGCCCGCATACTCAGATCCGCCACTGCCATTGCCACTGCTAGTCGCTGAAGGTGGAGAGGAGACAATGCCAAAAAGCCTGTTGACGGACGACTCCTCACCGCTCTCCTCTGAAGATCCTGAAGAGTCACTGGGAGAGATCGCCTCACCAAGATGGCAACGAATGTCACGAATCCCCTTGCCGTTCGTCTTAACCTCCCTGCGAAGCTCCTTTTGCTGAGTGGAGATGTTGCAACAAAGACAAGATGTGCTTCATCATCTTCTATAGCATGCTGCTGGAGGTAGAGGATGGATCAGAGGGGACAGCAGAGGAAGTAGCAGGAGCGGAGGATGAGCTGGCTCTCGGATGGGTGGGCCTATGACCTCTGGGAGGCCTAGCAGTAGGCCCTGCGGCCACTGGAGCAGGAGGAGCAGATGGAGGTCGGACCTTGTAGGACAAGTGTTCCACATCTCTAATAAACTTGAGCCCACTGACATTGGCAATCAGCGCCATCACAAAATGGTGCATAACTGCAGCTGCTCATGTTGCTCTGTGCATTCTGCCTCATGGTCTCCCACAAGAAATCGACAATGTCAAACAGGTGGGAGCGCTCAACAAGGTGAAACAGCAAGTTCCTACCATAGGAACTAATGGCAGACGCATCTCCCTCCTTAGGCCAAAGAGTGACCCGAAGCATCCTGTACAGAACAGCTGGCACTTCCTTCAGACCCTTAATGGTCTCAACAGTGAACCGCTGTGAGTTGTCATATAAAGCCTCAATCTGCTCAGGAGTCATCACCTTCTTTGCATGTAGCTTAGAGCTCATATCATCCACTCTGAGGTTGAGCACTCTGGCAAACCTCTTCTTGTTGGCCACATACCAGACACTGTCAGTCATCCACCAGATGGCTTCCTCATTCTTGTCAATGTAGAGCGTAGCATAGAACTGCATGACTAGCTCATTGTTCCAATCATACTTGAAAGCCATGAGATTCTTGATCTGCTGCTGCTCACAAATCTGAATAACTCGATCAAACACAGCATTCTCAGCATCTGCCATGTAGTCCCAGTCAATTGTCTTCATTCTGACCACATGGTGCTCAAAAGGATAGAGCACCGTCTCATAATAGTCTGACTGGAACCTATTCCAAAAGCGTCGATCCACATACTCATCCTGATGAAACTCCAAAAGATCTTTCTTTCTGTTCTCAACTATTACCTTGCATTTGCCTGAGCCAGTCCGATAATCAATGATGCGCATTGGGTTTACCGACCCAGGGTAATTCCATACTGGCTTAGGCCAACGGTCCAATGAAATGCCCTGACTGCCGAAAATCTCTCCGTTTGTGATCACGCAGTTTGGCATGAGCATCTGCTGGGTGCTCATCAGGATCAGGCTGAGGCTGCTGAGAAGGAGCAGAAGTGGCACCAAGAAGTCGAGGACCTCTCGATGTTAGCATTTTACCCATGGCATGCCTCTGCTTCTTCGGTGGCGGAGAGTGATGAGGTGAGTCCTGGGAAGGGTCGCCGCCACCAGAACTTCCCTGAGTAGGATCCATCTGACCAGACAAGATAGATGAATGGAATTAGCCGTGAAGCGACTCAGAAAAATAAATGAATCATAGTCCAGCCGAAACACATAACCCGGAGACTCCGGATATTTAGTCCGGATAGTCCGGATATACCGGATAAAACATCCGGATACTCCGAACATGCCAGAATGCGCGCAAGGAGAGATTGGATCCCGAAAAATCCAACGAAAAGAATGATACGCATTTGATTTCTACCACTTAGAGGATGACCAAGAAGTAGAGATAGACAACATCTAGCGAGATTACGCGAGATCGGGTCAAGAGATTGAACTCACCTCAAGAGATTGAACACGAAGAACGAGGGTGAGAGGATGAAGATTCTCCAATCTTGAGGGCCGATTGAGGAAGCAACTGCGACCCCTAGATAAGTTGGAGAGGATAGAGGTGCCCTAAGATGAGGAAAAACGAAACAAACCCCGGAAGGAGATGATTAGGGAAAAGCGCCTTCACCTTTTTATCTTCAAATCCAAGAAGAAGAAGGAGATTGCGATCCTTGGCACCCGAGGATGGAGGAGGAGGAAGGGGAACCACCCTTGCCAAGGATGAGAACGAGAGAGAGAGAGGCGCGGTGGAAAAGGAATGAAAGGAGTAACCGCGCGGGGGTTTTGGGTTAAACCCGAACCGCCCAACCCGGACAGTCCGGACAATTAGTCCGGAGACTCCGATTTATTCGGACACTCCGGATAAAAACCCCGAATACTCCGGGTTCTCCTGCTCGGGAAGAAAAGGAGATTGCAAGGAGGTTCTAGATTTCGACGGAACGAAAGGACGAAAGATACCCTAGGGAGTCCACTTACTATGTGACTAGCGAACAAGCAAGCAATCAAGCTATAGTCACATAGTAATGACACGATCCGAGGATCAAGAACCAAACACACAAAATAAATTCAAAGAAAAAGATCAACAAGATTTTGAAATTCTTTTCCATTCATCAAACATGATGTGAGCACTTCTCAAGCCACGTTACAAGAATCCAAAATATTCAGACCACTTCTCAACTCGCAGAGCCTTTTCTCGTCAAGAGGCTTGGTAAAAATATCGGCTAATTGATTATTTGTGCTCACGTGTTGGATATCAATTTCGCCTTTGGTTGAGTGGTCTCTTAGGAAGTCATGGCAAATTCAATGTGTTTTGTACGGAAGTGTTGGACGGGATTATTAGCAATCTTTATGGAACTCTCATTATCACACAATAGTGGAACTCTTTTGTAGGATAGGCCATAATCATTTAACGTTTGTCTCATCCAAAGCAATTGGGCACAACAACTCCCGGCAGCAATGTATTCGGCTTCGGCGGTGGATATGGCCACAGAATTTTGTTTCTTGGAGGACCATGAATGTAACACCCCGGCATTTAATATGCCTGAATGCTACCAAACATAAGCTAAACAACATCTAAATACCATAATTAAACATAAATTCCAGCAAAGGCGCATATGCTAAAAAACCGAGATTTCGGCAGCATCTCCTTTGTTTTAACATGCATTGAAGCAACAACAATCATAACATGTCAATATAGCATAATGAACGATAGCAATAACATGATCAAACGGAAACACAGCCACTATACCACAAAGGATAGAAATTCTATCCGTCACATGACAAATATGGACTAATCAATTACTCATAACGACCAACGAATCATCAAAACCATAGATTAGCTTAATGAATTAACCATAACCATAAGGGAAGGAACATGTCATTGTTTAAATGTGTGATGCTAAGTGATGACGTGTGACTAGCTCCCTTTCCCGCATGTCGGATTCATGGTACCTAAAAGAAAACAACATAAACACAAGCGTGAGTTCATCACTCAGCAAGAATATTGCAATGGTACAAACATAAACAATTACATAGCAATAATATCTCACATCATGTAAACCATCTCACTCATGGTCACATATTATCATCATCATCAATATGTATGAAGTGCAATGCGATGCTATGCTCATGTCTCCTTGGAAACTCATACCGGTATGGTTGAGTACACACCCGTCGGTGTGCACCCTCTCCCCCCTTCCACCCCGAAGATGGAGGGTGCCTACTCCTCGCTTCCGTTCACCGCGGTGAATGGAATCACGATGTAGGACTTACTCATTGGCTCTCCAGATTAGTCATATCTTTCTCACCGACCTTCCCGGATTAGATATTGACTTTCTCACCGCCCGGGCCATGCAACATGTCATGTATGCAAGCATGCCAACATCATATATAACTCATATATTACCACATGGCATCATAATATCTTAAACATGCTCATCATATCATAGCAATCATTAAAACATGGCAAGTGATCATATATCATGTAGACAATTCCATCTAATCTCAACATGCAACCTACAACTCGCTATCCATCACAACACACTTGCCTCAACCACGTGCAACGGATTGGCGGGAAGTAGAGGGCACTCCCAGGGTCACACCACCTGCACATAGGTACCACACACTCACAAACATAACCACAAAACAGTACGCAAACCCTCATCTACCCCGACATTGCCATCTACTCGAAAAACCTAAAAACAGAGGCTCTGTCCCGGCGGGATAGCAGCCTTGCACAAGGCATAACTTGAGTTCTGGGACTCCGAATCAATTAAACGAGTACATCCTCGCATAGCTTAGGAAATTTCCCAACTTTCTCTAGGTATAAGGAAAGACTGATTCGGACTCTAAAGTTGTTTAATCTACAGATTACCGTGATCTGTTCCAGTCGCGTCACAGATTTTAATACGCTCGGTAAAACAGTCATAACTTTCAAACGGCTGATCGGAATTTAACGTTCTTTATACCCACTGAAAGATAATGAAATTATGTACAACTTCTTCAACATCCGTATGGACAGATTCGAATTCTAAATTGACGAAAACGCAAACCCTAGCTCGACTGCTCATGCTGTCCCAAAATAGTAACGTGGCAACATCTAGATCTAATCCAAATTACTCAAATCCAGCACCACCAATTGATCTAAAAACTTGATAAACACCCTAAGAAAAGTACCTAGATCAACCCCAAGGATCCCCATGATCATACCTTTGCCCGACGCACGAAAACTCCAAGAGATCTCCTCGCTCCTCGCTCCTCGCCCCTCGCCCCTCGCTCCTCGCTCCTCGCTCCACGGACGGATCCACGAGGATGCAGGGGTGGGGAGGCCACCCTAGGGCAGCAAGGGGGGTGGAGGAGAGGTGGAGAGGTGGAGAGCAAGGGGGCGCACGGCCACCAAGGGGGGGGGGAAGGGAGGCTAGGGCCAAGGGGGGAAAGTGGGGGCGCCCCAAAGGGGAGGGCAGCAAGGGTGTGGGCGCACCAAGGGGCAGGGAACCCCCCTTTTACCAGCCCTAAGCCCCTTTCCTAATCCTAAATGGATTCCTACTCCATCCCACCAAAGCCCACAACCCCCTCTTTAAGGCCCAAAATCCCCCGGAAAGGCCCAAAACCCCGGAAAGGCCCTGGAAACGTTAATAACCTACAAACCCTATGGTTTTAACCTTATTTCCACATCTCATACTGTTTTTGACCTTATCATGCACGTTAAATAAGGTTACGACACTCCGTGGTGTCACAACACTTCAAAAGGCCCAAAAATGCGAGTAAACCTCAAGCCGAAAGTTTTATTCTCTGAGTTCACATTCTATAATGTCACACCATACCGTAGTGTCACAATGAAACTAGGGATCTACCCAAAAATTGACAAGTCTCCGAGGTACTCTTCCTATCCACTTTGCAACTGGCATAATCCGCATCGGAGTAGCCAACTAATTCAAAGGAAGATAGTTTCGGATACCAAAGTCCAAAGTGAGGAGTGCGCACTAAGTATCTTAAGATTCTCTTAACGGCCACCATGTGGCACTCTTTAGGAGCGTCTTGAAAATGTGCACACATACAAACGCTAAGCATAATATCGGACCTAGATGCACAAAGGTAAAGGAGAGAACCGATCATCGAACGATATACCTTTTGGATGACCGGTTTACCTTCTTTGTCGAGGTTGAGATGCCCGTTCGCTTGCATAGGTGTATTTATAGGCTTGGCGTCCTCCATTCCGAACTTCTTGAGCATGTCCTTGATGTACTTGGTTTGGCAAAGGAAAGTTCCTTCCTTGAGTTGTTTGACTTGAAAACCGAGGAAGAACTTCAACTCTCCCATCATGGACATCTCAAATCTTTTAGGTATTATCTTGCTAAACTCTTTACACAAATGTTCATTAGTAGATTCAAATATAATGTCATCAACATATATTTGGCACACAAATAAATCATTATCAATGTGCTTAGTAAAGAGAGTAGGGTTGGCCTTTCCGACTACGAAACCTTATCCAAGGAGAAAATCTCGTAGACATTCGAACCATGCTCTTGGTGCTTGCTTGAGTCCGTATAGTGCCTTATGAAGTAGATAGACATGGTCCGGATGTTTGGGGTCTTCAAAGCCAGGTGGTTGCTCGACATAGACCAACTCAGATAGTGGTCCATTTAGGAAGGCGCTTTTCACGTCCATTTGATACAACTTAAAATCATGGTGAGTAGCAAAAGCAAGTAATATTCTAATAGACTCAAGTCTAGCTACAGGAGCGTATGTTTCATCGAAGTCCAAACTTTCAATTTGTGTGTAGCCTTGAGCAACCAATCGAGCTTTGTTCCTCGTCATGATTCCATGCTCGTCTTGTTTGTTATGGAAGACCCACTTTGTACCAATGACGTTTTGCTTAGGTCTCTCGACAAGTTCCCAAACTTGATTTCGCTTGAAGTTGTTTAGCTCCTCTTGCATAGCCATCAGCGGGTCCAAGACGCCGCCGAGCAAGTTGCCGCATAGCTGGAGATGGAGAACCCCCAGCTGGAGGCAGCAGCGGAAGACGTGGCGCTGAGGCTGGACCTTGGCTCGGTTGCCGAAGACGTGGCGGCTGCAGAGGCGGCGGCGGAAGACGAGGAGGACCCTCCACCAGCGTAGTTCCCCCCTTTTCTCTTTTTTTTTGCTTCCACCTGTAAGATACTCGATGCAAATCAAACTTAAATGAAATGGAAGCGCAAGCTTCCCATTATATCGCCCAGTGTCCGCTTTTACTCCTACTCCACTGGTTCCGCACGAACAAGCACAAGACTGTTTAAGGGCTCGGGAGGGGAGCACGACTTAAGGTCTTGTGCCAAGAAGTCTCCCCCTTGAACCCTTTGACTCAGTAGAAATCTTGCCACCCAGGTAGCCTCCAGGGAACGAACGCTTAGTGAGTCGTGGCAGGGCCTTAGGTTCTCAACAACGGTGTTCAAGTCGCCGATCCCCACGGGGACACCCGGAGTGCCAAGACCGTGCTGGGGAGCGTGCTAAACTAGCCGTACGATCGCCCACCCCTGCACGCCGCTCTCACTTAGCGGTTCCGTCTTTGTCACCGGGCTCTTGTGAGGCCATAGGGTATCAAGGGCAAGTGCCCTGGCACTGCCCAACGGTGGGCAATAGACCAGAAAGAGAGCAGGGAGGACAATTATTATTAAAGAAAGTTAATACTTGATTTCAAATAAGAGGCCTTTCCCGACCAGCGGTGGAGAGGAAAACACACTCCGGCTGGTCGGGGAGCAGAGCCTGAGACTTACAACCGATCAAGGATAGAACTTGCGCAGGTTCTCTATGTTCTGTGAGTTCGCCAGTTCTTCGCCGTCCTCGATGGCCAGCGGCCGCCCTGGGCGAGGCGAGACCACCTTGAAGGGGCCCTCCCACTGGGGAGACAGTTTGTGCGACCCGGCATGCGACTGGATTCTTCGCAAGACCAGGTCGCCCACCGCCAGCGTTCTCTTACTGACCCGGGAGGCGTGGTACCGCCTGAGACTCTGCTGGTACCGTGCGGCACGCAGGGCCGCCCGGTCCCGTGCCTCCTCCAGGAGATTGACGTCGTCCCAGCGCAGATCCTCCTGATCCTCCTCGACGAACGCCGCGACGCGTGGCGATCCCAGCTCTAGCTCCGAGGGGAGAACAGCCTCCGCGCCGTAGACCAAGAAGAAGGGGGTCTCCCCGGTGGCCCGGCTAGGGGTGGTGCGAAGCGACCACAGCACCGCCGGGAGTTCTTCGGTCCACCGGGTCCCACGCTTGTGGAGTCGATCAAACGCCCGGGTCTTGAGGCCCTTCAGCACCAGCGCATTGGCCCGCTCGACCTGGCCATTGCTCCTTGGATGGGCCACCGAGGCAAAACAGACCTTGGTGCCCATCTCTTCGTAGAAATCCAGGAAAGCCGCACTGGTGAACTGCGCTCCGTTGTCGATGATGATGCGGTTGGCGACCCCAAAGCGCGTGAAGATCCCTTGCATAAACTTTACTGCAGCTGCGGCGGTAATGGTTCTTACCGCCTCGGCTTCCACCCACTTCGTGAATTTGTCGATGGCGACGAACAGATGGGTGTAGTCCCCTGTGGCCCGCGGGAACGGGCCCAGGATATCCAGCCCCTAGACCGCGAAGGGCCACGAGAGCGGGATAATTTGCAGGGCCTGGGCTGGTTGGTGGATTTGCTTGGCATGGAACTGGCACGCCTCGCACCTCCTCACCAGCTCGCAAGCATCCTGGAGGACGGTTGGCCAATAGAACCCTTGGCGGAAAGCCTTTCCCGCCAGCCTCCATGGATATCAGAGAGCAAAGTGCTCCCCTCTTCCCGAGTGATGCACGTCAGAAGAATTCCGTTTCTACCTCGGCGGTACAGGTCCCCGCCCACCAGGGTATAGCACTTGGCCTTTCGTGCTACCTTCTCTGCTGACGCATCATCGTCGGGGCACACTTGATCCCGCAGGTAGGCCAGGATCGGATCCATCCAGGTGCCTTCCCGGTCAAGTGTGGCGACCACAAGGTGGTCGCCCGGGTACTCCGCCTGGCCGGGCGTTTCCGCCGGAACCACTTTCCCTCCAGGAGCGAGGGCTGGAGCGGCATCACCATCGTCCCCACCGGAGACGGGGGCTGCGATAGACGGTTGCGAAAGTCTTTCTTCAAAGACTCCAACCGGAACAGGAGACCTCGTTGAAGCGAGCTGAGCGAGCTCATCCGCCAAGTAGTTGTCGCGCTGGGGGATATGGGTATACCCCAACCCTTCAAAGTGTCTCTCCAATTTCCTGACCTCCGCCAGGTATCTTTGCCATGGCGAAGTCGGGACGGAAAGAAGTCCTTTCTTGCTTGATTGACGACCAGCAGGGAGTCGCCTTTCACTTGTAGGCGCCGAACACCAATGGCTGCGGCGGCCCGAAGACCCGCCAGCAAGCCCTCGTATTCGGCAACGTTGTTAGTGCCTTGAAGTCAAGGGTGACCACGTACTTGAGGAGGTCCCCGGTCGGAGAGACCAAGAGGACCCTAGCCCCCGCACCTTCGAGCCTGAAGGATCCATCGAAGAAAAGTGTCCAGGGGGAGGGTGCGGGGACTTCTTCTGGTTCGAACTCCGCCGGAGTCCACCCGACGACGAAATACGCCAGCCTCTGACTTTTTATGGTGGTACGAGGAGCGAACTTGATGCCGAACTCCCCCAGCTCGACGGACCACTTGGCAATGCGGCCTTCTGCTTCTCGATTGTGGAGAATCTCGCGCAGGGGGTAGGAGGAGACCACCGTGATCTCCCTTCCTTGGAAATAGTGTCGCAGCTTCCTCGACGCCACCAGCACGGCATACACCATCTTCTGAGCCTGAGGGTACCTCATTTCCGCGTCGTGCAGCACCTTGCTGATGTAGTAAACCGGCCGCTGGATACCTTCTCGTTCCGCCACCAGCGCCGCGCTCACTACAGAGGGACTGGCCACCACATAAAGCAGCGGCTCACCTGGCTCGGGGGCGACCAGCACCGAAGGGGAGGAGAGGTACCTCTTCAAGTCTTCGAACGCCTGCTGGGCTTCCGGGGTCCAATCGAATGAGTTGGTCTTCCTCAACAACTTGAAGAAGGGTAGGCTTTTCTCCCCAAGTCGGGCTATGAACCGACCAAGGGAGGCCAAGCGACCAGTCAGGCATTGCAGTTGCTTGAGCCGAGTAGGTGGCTGCATCCGCTCAATCGCTTCTATCTTCTCTGGGTTGACCTCGATCCCACGGCTGGAGACTAGAAATCCGAGCAGCTTTCCGGATGATATGCCAAACACACACTTTTCAGGATTCAGCTTCAAGCAATACTTCCTGAGGCGGGAGAAGGTCTCCTCCAGATCTTGGATAAGCCCGTCAACCCTCTTCGTCTTTATTACCAAATCATCAACATACACTTCAAGGTTCTTCCCCACTTGAGACCGGAACACAATGTGCATGGCCCGCTGGTAAGTAGAGCCAGCATTCTTCAGCTCGAAGGGCATTCGGACATAGCAATATACACCGAGGGGGGTCACAAAAGCTGTCTTCTCTTCGTCCTCCCGTGCCATACTGATCTGATGATACCCGGAGTAGGCGTCGAGGAAGCACAGAGCTTCGCACCCTGCCGTGGAGTCGACGACAATGTCTATCCGCGGCAGAGGGTACGGGTCCTTGGGGCAGGCTTTGTTGAGGTCAGCAAAGTCGATGCACATTCGCCACTTCCCATTGGACTTTCTCACGAGCACTGGGTTGGCCAGCCACTCCGGGTAGGTGGCCTCCCGCACAATCTTGGCACACAAAAGCTTCTCCACTTCGTCCCGAATGGCATCCTGCCGCTCCGGCGCCTGCCGTCGGACCTTCTGTCGGACCGGGTGCGCCTCGGGGACGTTGCCAATTGGTGCTCGATCACCTCCCTAGGGACCCCGGTCATCTCCGACGGTTCCCAGGCGAACACATCTAGATTTGACCGGAGGAAGGTGAAGAGAGCGCCTTCCTATTTGGCGCTGAGGTCGGTGCCGATCTTCACGACCTTGCCTGAGCCGTCCTCGCCCACGGGGACCGCCTTCACCTCGCCCGAAGGTCCGGGCGAGGTGCGGGTCCTGACCGAGGGGACGCCCAGGCTGTCGTCCTTATCGCGTGCTGAGCAGGTGGTGCCGACCAGGTCCTGCAGCTGTTTGCTGAGGCGCAAAGCTTCCAGTCTATCCATCCTCACCGTGATTGGGCCCCCAGGCCTAGGGATCTTTACCAGCATGTAGGCGTAGTGAGCGACCGCCATAAATTTGACCAGAGCTGGACGGCCAAGCAGAGCATTGTAGGGGAGGTCGAAGTCGGCGACCTCGAAGTTGACAAGCTCTGTTCGGAAGTTCTCCGCACTCCCGAATGTAACAGGCAGCTGGACCTGCCCCAGGGGCAAGAGGCCCACCCCGGGGGCAACTCCGTAGAAAAATGGGGCCGGGCGCAGCTCCTCATACGGTATCTGGAGCGCCTGGTATGCCCCGACAGATAGCAGGTTGATGGCGCTGCCTCCGTCAACAAGAACCCGCCCGAGCTTCGCATTGCGAACCGTGGGGGAGACCACGATCGGGAGATGGCCCGGTCCGGAAGTACTCTCCGGGTGGTCGGCCCGGCTGAAAGTGATCTGCTGTTCCGACCACTTCAGCGGCCTGCTCGCCCCGGGAGCCGGCATGGTGGCACAAACCTGCCTCAGATCTCGCTTGTACTGCGAGTTCGATGAGTAGGTAGCCGAGCCACCATGAATGAACGCCACCGTATGCTCTGCCTGCTGGAAAGCCAGCGGAGCTGGGTCTTCGTCGTCGTCGTCGCCACGGTCTTCCTCGCGGCGTTTCTTGAGCCGCCTCTCTACCAGTTTGGACACAACTTGGCAGTCCTCCAAGTCGTGCCCACTCGTTCGGTGGATGGGGCAATAAGGTTTGCCCCCGTCGTCTTCGCGGCGGGGTGAACGGCGGTCCCTGCGGTCACCGCGCTGGTCCCGACGCTCACCCCTTTGGTCCTGGACGTCACGACGCCGGGGCTTGGATTCCGGCTCAGCAACCAGAACTTCCCTGGTGGCGGCCTCCTTCCGCTTCTTCTTCTTTTTGCGGTCGGAGGACTTCGTGGTGCCGCCGTCACTGGGGCCGGAAGGCCTTGTCGTGCACTCCCGGGCCTCCGTCGCCCTGGCGCACTTGTGCACCAGGGAGAACAACTCGGAGGTGGTTGCGATGGTGCGGGTAGCCATCTTCTCCCGCATCTTCTGGTCCCGGACCCCCCTCCGGAACGCGATGACTCTTGGCGCTTTCGAGAGATCCGGGGGATCGTGTTGCGGCAGTGCCTGAACCGCCGGATGAACTCTCTCAAGGACTCCCCCTCCGTCTGCTCCAGAGCGTGGAGGTCATCCTCCACGCCTGGTTGAGTGTAGGAGCCCTGGAAATTGGTGACGAAAATGTCGCACAGCTCCTCCCACGAATGCACAGAGCCTCGCGGGAGGTTAAGTAGCCAATACCGGGCGGAGCCCGTCAGCGTTGTCGGGAGGTAATTGGCCATAATCTTCTCGGACCCTCCCGCAGCGCGCACCACCGTGGTGTAGATTTGCAGGAACTCCTCCGGGTTGGTGGTGCCGTCGTACTTCTCGATGGAGGCGGGGCGGAATCTCTCCGACCACGCAGCTTGCCGGAGACGGAGAGAGAACGCCTGGCATCCAACGTTGTAGGGGAGCAGCGTCGCTCGCCAGCCTCTCGATCCTGAGAGGAGGATGAGGAGTGCGAGTCTACGCTTTCCCCAGTCGGAGGAAGCCCCTGTTGGCGTAGTACCGGGGATTGGTGCGTCGCTGTGCACGTTCGCGGCGCCCCCTAAGGACTTGGCGAAGGTCGTCGCCGCACTGGAGCCGCCTCTCGTCCAGGTTTGCTCTCAGATCCTCGCGATCCCCTTTGGGTTCGGGGGGACCGCGAGAAGAAGCAGAATCACGTGCACGTCCCCCTGCGCCGGAGGGGGCTGCAACCAGGACTCCCTTCCCCTTGTCCCAGCTTTTGACGCCGGGAGAAGTCGTCGTGTGGTGGCTGGAACCATGCGCCTCAGTCGCGCGCGTTCCCTGCCGCCACGTGCCGGAAGCCCCCGGCAGGGTTGCCGCCTCAACCTGCTGTTGAGCCGCATCGACTAGGCGGGCGATATCTCGCAACCACGGAGTGGCCGGGGTGTCGCCCCCCAGCGGAACTGGAGGATGATCAAGGAGTAGTCGAGCCGCATGAAGGCTCCGTGCGGGGGTATCATCCCCCAACATCAAACGCTGCTGGATGGGCTGGCCCCCGGGCGCCGGAGCCATGCGTGTCCCCCCCAAAGCGGAGGGACCCGGCTGGCTCGGCCCTTTCCCGGGCGCCGGGACCGGCTATGGGCGCTGCTCTCCTCGGGTAGATTGCTGCGCTTGGAGTGTGACTCCGCCATGCAGACAGTCGCCCCTACTTCTCCTAAGCTTCGAACCGGAAACAGAAGGAAGAGGGCAATCTAACCACCAAGAACCCCCTACCTGGCGCGCCACTGTCAGCGTTCTAGCCGACAGGCACCTCCGAGTCGGGTGCTTGTAAGGTAGGTTCAGACGGGGGGCTTTCGGGGCAATCGCCGGAGGAAGAAGAACCGGAGTACCGGGGAAGCTTTGGAGACGGGGGACGCTAGGGTTTACCCAGGTTCGGGCCCTCCTAAGAGTAACAGCCCTAGTCCTGCCTTTCTTGTGATTGCTTGTGCTATGAGATATGAACTGGAATCCTAACCTCCAAGAATCGAACGAACCCCCTCTCCCATGCACCCCGGCTCCCTTTTATACTTGGGCTGGCGGGGGCGCATGGGAGGCTTACACCGCAAGCTATATTCATTACACTGCCACGGGCGCATTTAATGCGCCCGTCACTGTCCTTACACCCCATTTAATGCCTGCCGCAGCCGTCACACCCCTGTCTAGGGCCCCACGCCCACCAACGCCGCCCGTTCCGTTGGGGGGAGGAGTGCTGCCGTGACGTCACCCGTAATTAATACGCGCCTGGGCAAGGCGTGCCGCCATACTGTAGCCTTCATGCTTTGCATTTAATGCGCACGATTCACATTAAATGTCCTTGATCTGGGTACCGCAGCCTCGGGGGCGGTGCGCCAGTAGAGTGGCTGACGCCACATCCCACAGGCGACCACCTTATCGGGCGCCCGCGACGTGGCTCGATCGCTACTGGCCCACCGGCGACCACCTTACTGGGCGCCCAGTGGCGTGGCCTGATCGCCATCTGTCCATTGGGCGACCACCGCACTGGGCGCCCAGTGGCGTGGCCTGATCGCCATCTGTCCATTGGGCGACCACCGCACTAGGTGCCCAGTGGCGTGGCCTGATCGCCACCTGTCCACTGGGCGACCACCTGGTGGCCCTGCTGCTCGCCGCGGCGGTGGGGCCCAGATGGTTGGAACCTTTTGAAGGTTTTTTGCTGGCTTCCGACAGGACAAACTCAATAATTGAGCTCCACAGAACATCCTCTTGCGATCCCTCTCTGCTCCGGCTAGATCCAAGCAATGGAGAGCCAAAAACCGATCTTCAACCAGCGATAATCGATGATTTGACTGCGATAATCTTCGATTTTGTATCGAAAATTGGCAGACGGCAGAGAAGAAGCTAGGCGCAGCGATTTTCTCTGGAATCTGACAGATAATCGAGGTATTCACGAGATAATCGTCGATTTTTTTCGGTTTTCGTTGGAGCTAGTTCAGTATATTTTTCTACCCACATGTTAAAATCATGTATTATATTACTTGAGTGTATGTATGCTAATAGGATGGAGAACTTGATAGTCATATTTTGGGCACACTTGGCAGTATGTATGCTAATAAGTTCTACCCTTGAACATGTTAAAATCATGTATTATATTATTCTGTCCCCCGGCTCCCGAAGCCTCTCTCTCACGCCTTCTCGTAAAGGCTTCGCTGTCATCAAGTACACATCAACGTCTCGCGGCCGCAGGTTCCTAAAGGCTTCCGCTTCTCGTCCCCTCTCCAACGCCATCTTCCTCCTCGATCCTCGCATCGCATCGAACCCTAGAATCAGAGCAATCCAATCCCACCTTTCTCTCCAGTCTTGCAGGCTATCACTATCTTTAGAACCCAAGAATCCCAAATCTTGCGCCGCATCAAGGAACCGTGAGAATCTCCGAGAGTCCAAGAAGTCCAAGAAAGGACCTGCCATGGACACCGACCGCTGCCGCTGCCGACTACACAAGCCCGCCGCACTGCACCACTCGGCCGGAGCACTCGCCGTATCCAGCTTCTCCCGCCGCCCTCGCCTGCCCTTCCCGGCTTCCTCCTACCGAGGCGCCTCATCTTCGGTCCCCACCACGCGCCCACGCCTCCACCTCCTCCTCCGCCCGGCCGCACTCCTGCCACAGCGTCTCCGCCGATGACATGTTACGTGACCTCGACCTCCCGTCCTGCTCCTCCTCCATGACGCCTTCCCTTGCCTCCAACGAGAGAACCGCCCTCCCTCTTCGACCTCCTCGGCGGCCGTACCAACCTCCACCGCGCCCGCCATGGCGCCGCTCAACGCCAGCGGCCAACCATCGCGCAACCCGCCGCCGCCCATGGCGTCGACCATCGTCTTTGCCGCACGGTCCTGTTCTTGCTCGCCTACCTCGCCCTGGCGTCACCTTCTCTGCCGCCGCTTTGGCCAACTTCACCTCCTCTGCCAAGACCGCGCACCCGTTGCCGACGCACCCTACTGCTGGATAGTCACGCTCTGCACAAACGGATAAGGGGACATCACCACGTCCACCCCCGCCGCCACGCTCTTCTCCATCTCCTTCATCCTCGTCGGCCCGGCCGTCGACATCCTCCTCTCGGTATGGTCTCCTACGTGCTCGACCTCCGAGAGCTCCTCCTCGTCACGCGCTCAAGGACCCCCTCTCCGCACGCAAGAACAGGCACAACTACATCATTGACATCAAGAAGGGTCGGATGCGCGTGCATGAAGGTGTCGTGCTCGCCGTGGTGGCCATCTGCGTGGGCATTGGGACCGCCGTGCTCGGGAGGGTGGAGAGCTTGGGGTGGCTCGATCTTGTGTACCTCAGCGGTGATGTCGGTGACCACCGTCGAGTATGGGGACCGGGCGTGGTTTCAGTTGGGTGATAGATCTGGATACATTCAATATATTTTGATTATGATTTCTTATTACAGGGTTGTCCTAGGAGAGCATGAAGGGCGTTTATGCCCCACCACTGCGACCAACATCCCTAAATGAGGGATCGATCGAGGATGGTTTGGGCGGTTTGAGTTATCAAGAGGTAAGATTTTTGAATCATGGTGGTTAGTGTACTAATAACATCTATGACTTTTCCTTATTGGTATTGCCTCTAATTGTCTAATAAGCGAACTCACGGTTGTTCTTTATTACTACCTTGTCGCTTACTTTGCACCCTTATCATCGATCCTATGGCTATTATTTGTTTTCTTACCTTCTCAAACTGGGAGTTGTTCTTCCTTTGCAGGCAACTAGATAACATAAAGAACTAGAAACAACAACCTTTGAGGTGAGCCCCTTCAGATAAAAACCATCAAGCTATCGGTTATGTACAATAAGTGGTGTATCTGCATCAAAATGCTTGAGAGAAAAATGTATTCATGGCCTTCAAGACCACCTCGTGAGGCCTAATATTTTTCCATGGCTTGTGAAACAAAAGTGTTGTTTAGTGTAAATGCCTTAGGAATTTTCTGTGAAATTGTCCAAAAATTTTTGGCCTTGTTTGGTGTTTATTTGAGCCAACTTGCTTTTTCTGTGTTTCAAACTGTGTCATACAACATGGTAGCATTTTGTGTAGGACAATTCCTAACCTCCGAGGACTAAATGATGCATCGGTAAAAGTCAACCAAAATGTGTTCTTTGCAGCATAGCAAGAGTTGATAAAAAAGATACATTGAATAATTAAATGGATTTAACATGTCCATCTTTTTCTACTTATTGTGTATTGTTCTTTCTAACCACAGTCGCCTCCGGTGCGGCTCCCTCCATGGCGGTGTGGCTTTCCCTCTTAATTTCCATGCTCATTTTTTAGGCTAATGGTGTTTGTGTGTTGGTGTAATAGTTGGCGGCGGTGCTTATTTAGCCATGCGTCATGGACTTTCTTGTACCTTTGAAATTAAAGGTGAGTAGTTCTTAGTGCTACATCTTATGCTTTGGTAACTTTGTCATTTAGGTAATTGATGGATGCAACATCCATCACGAGGGTTTTAAATTGTTAGCTGCCTCCCAAAACTTTGGATGTAGTTGGAATTTGTTGTCCTTTTTCTGCTTTTAGTATCTTTGGTATGCCAAGTATGGGTGCCACAGTGTTGGTGATGTTAGTGCTCAAATGGTTGTTGGTTGGCTTTGTTCAGTCCCTTGATGTTGTATACTTGTATTCTCCACTCAGCCCTCATGTTTCTCCATTCAGTTCAAACAACAAATATACCATCATGACAGCATCCATTCCTGTAAATATTGTTGAATCATGGAATGGTTACTAAGTAAAAAAAAAGTCCTGCATGATGATCGATCATGTGATATTTTCTTGCTGAATATAAAGACATTATCCTTGCTTTCATACCTGCATAAATGAAGAAATAAATTAGTAAATTCATTGGTTTTGATGTTTTTAGTATAATTAGACCCCTTAGGTTCCGTTGGTGAGTTGGGGCGTATATGTGGAATAAATTTTTGTACCTATAACTACAACCTGATGTGCTTGTTCTATCATGCTTCACTAATAATGTGATGCCTGCAGATTTATGTGTATCACCATCTTCTAATTGATTGAGTCATTTAATGTGTTGAAGGGAGATATTGTAATTTGTGCATATTGTTTAGTTTCGCATGGTGTGTTTGTTCTATCGTATTACCCTAATATGATGCTTATAGATATATGTATCACCCACTATTTTGGTGTAAGAAAAAAACTTTTGTTTACGATTTGATTTATTTTCTAGCTTGCAAAGATATGTTTCGCTTAATATGTTTGTGACAGAAAATTGTTATTTCATGTACAATTTAGGATCCTACCATATATTAATGTATCAGTAACACCCTCTTTTGAGATTCCGTTGCAACGCACGGGCACCCTACTAGTAACTAATAAAAGGAGTTTACCCTGTTCGTCCAACATAACATTCACGACACACCGCCCTGCACCTCCGTTTCCCCTCTTTCTCGCGAGACGGTTACACGCACTCGTCCTTAGAAAACCAACAAGTGCCGATCGTCCGAGATGGTTAAACGCCAGACTTGGACCTCTTCCTCCCCCTCGCACGCATCGCCACCGCTCGACTGCTTTGGGAGCGTTCCTGCTCGAGAAAGGCTTGAGAAGAAAAAGGTAGCGGAAAAGGCTGAAATGGGGATTAATGCCTATGAAGGCTTCGCAAAGGTGAACAAAAATGGAAATCTGAAGAATGGAATTGAGATTCAAGTGAATCAATTCAATTCCATAGAAATAAAGAAGATCTCGAAAGAAAGCGCTGGCAGGGAGACCTAGCCCGCGCTGGAAGGACTCGAAAACAACTATCTCCTCAGGGCGAGGAGTAGGAGAGGACTCACCCGCCGCTGGGCGCACGTTGATCACCACCATCGCAGTGCACCATATGAAGTTCCATTTTTATTATTGCCAGAGCCAAAATTGAGCTTAGTGGGGCAGTAGTTCTCGAGTTATTTATGCTTGCAATCTTTTTTTGTTCCATTTCTCATTTTCTTACGGGGCCTTTCAGATGTGTTTAAATGCACTATTATGGTCATCACTAATCAGATCCAATAATTTCAGTGGCGCCCTCCTATAAATGTCTAGAAGTCTTTTTTTTGTATGCAAATTCATGGGAACGGGTTTTCGATAATATTTCAGTTGACCCTTCAATTTCCATGGACCCTATGAAACCCAGGTCTGATTACTTGTTGAGTAGTGTAATAATGAATCTGGTAGTTTCTCTAATACCAGTCTTAGCATCCAATCTAGATTTTCCTTTTACTTTTTTTGTCTCACCAGTTCCCTTCCATGATTTCTTCGTCTGCAGTTTTTCAATGCCCAATTTTCTGAGGTATTCAATGTGCATTTAGATTTGCTCTTTTATACAATTCATGATGCTCTTTTCTTCCAAACTCTGTTTAAATCGTATATCACGCCAAGGTTGTCAAGGCGACAAGGCGAGGCGAGGCGCCAGCCCATCGCCTGGACGCCTAGGCGACAAGGCGGGCGCCTAGGCGAGGATTAGGCGAAGGTGAGCTATCAGTATAAAGTCAGCAGCCTAGCCAATTCTTTTCTCTCCTCAGCCCAACCTATTCTTTTTTCTCTCCTCAGCCCAGCCTTTTGGCTCAGCCCAGCCCATCCCGAGTGCTCTTCCCCTCAAACCCTAACCCTCCCCTCCTCTCTCCATTCACTCTCCTCAGCCGCCGCCCTCTCTCCACTCGTTCTCTCCTGCCTCCCTTCCCTACGCCATGCCACCGCCGACTCCTCTCCCCTCTATCGCCGGCATCAACAGCAGCAGCCGCCGAGCAAAGGAGCGGTGGCGAGCAGAGGAGCAACGACGAGCGAAGGAAGCGGCAGCGGATACGTGTTATTGGCGACGGAGCAGCAGTGGCGAGTTGGCGACGGAGCAACAGCTGATGGCGAGTTGGCGGCGCAGAGAACCAGCGAAGCAGTGGCGAGGATGTAGCGATGACGAAGCAGAGGAGCACCAGGCGACCCGCCTCGCCCATCTTAGCGACGCCTTGACGCCATGGGCGACTCCTGGACGGCCCAGGCGGGCGCCTTTCCCTGCCCAGGCGCGGCGAGCTGGCATGGCGGACCTCCTCCACCGCCTGGACGCCTAGGCGACGCCTTGACAACCATGTATCACGCATGTTGATTCTCTTTTTGATTTGCTATTATGGAGAAATTAAACTACAATCCCTCTTTTTCAGAAGTGCTAGTGAATCTGATGACTATAATGAACCACAAGATCCGGTTGAAGAAAAGACTGAGGATGATGAGAACATATATTTTGATACAAGAGATTTTCTTTCATCGAGCTCTTTTATAAGCAATGGGTCTGATTTCCAAATATCTGAAGCTGGTTCGGATGACGAGGATGATCCTTCTATGAAGTCTGTTGAAATTAATTATCCATATGTAAGGAAGCGTAAGAAGCTGCCAGATCCAGTTGAGAAAGAGAAGGATGTAAGCTTGTGGTCAATGATCAAGGACAACATTGGAAAGGATCTAACCAAAGTTTGGTTGCATGTGTACTTCAATGAACCTCTTTCATCATTACCAAAATGTTTTGAAGATCTTAAGCATTCTTACCTTATTGATCGTGCATATGTATGAGGAAAAAGGTATTTCTTCTTCCTCTCGCTTTTTCAAGCATGTTCACGGGTACATTGTGTGCATTTTTTGTAATATATTGAAATTCAAGTATCTCAAGAGTTTGCTTTCATTATATTTTGTACTTTGTGTCCTCTCCGACTTACATCTCTGTTTATGTAATGGATATTTCATGCTGTGTTGTAGCATATATCCTTTTTTAGTGGTCAAATTCTTAGCGGTAGAGGTTAGCGATATACTTCGTTTGCGAACTCGATCCTTTTTTAGGAAAATATGGCAGCTACTTAGTTTCTTTGTGTGCACTAAATGTTTCTTTGTTCTTGTTCCGAACTCGAGACGCACATCGAAGATACACACGTCCTGATAACCACCCCGTTTCACCCAGCCTATGTTTCTGCAGAGAGGATCAAGAAGGCAAAGAACCTTGAGCTGCTTCTCACCGCTGGGATTGGTTCTGATGATATTGATTTGCCAGCACTGCCTTTGTGGGCTTAAGCGTAGCGAGAGGTTCTTGGAAAGTAACAGTCTATGGCAGAAGATGGACTAATGCTCATTTTGATTCTGCTCCGGAACTTCTTGCTTGGCTATTGTGACACCACGGAATGCCGAGACATCGTAAACAAATGTGAATTAGAGAATGTGACCTTATAAAGTATGAAATCGGAGATTAAAACTTTACGTTATGCGGTTTAATCGCGTTTCCGGGCCGATTTCGGAAGTTTGGGCCTTCCAGAGTTTGGGCCTTAGGGGTGAGTCGTGGGCCTTGGTGGGAGCAAGTTAGGGCCCATGAGGGAGGAGAGGCAGGATTTTGGGGCTAGGGGCGTCCCTCCTGCCCTAGCCGCCCCTCCCCATTCCCCATTTTCTCTTGGCGCCTCCTCCTCTCCCTCTTGGCGCCTCCTCCCCTCCCCTTGGAGTGCGCCCCAATTCCTCCTCTCCACCTCCTTTGCTGCAAAGAGGAGATCCCCCACCACACAACCTCGCTGTCCTCTCCAACGGGAAGCCCCGTGACGAGGAGATCCGGCGATTCAGTAGCGAGGAGGGCGTTCGGGAGGCTCGGGAGGATAGATCTCGGCGTTAAATGCTCGTCGGGAGGAGGTAAGGCATGGGTGATCCTTGGGTTTGGGTCTAGGTACTGTTTTAGGGATGAATTTCATGTTTTTAGATCAAGGGAGGTGCTGCCATGGGTTAGATCTAATGAAAACTAGAGTTGTATTCGCGTTCTGGTTCGGGCAGATTGGGGACCCGAACTAGGGTAGGAGTTTTGGCCAATTTAGAGATTGAATCTGATCGTACGGACTTTTAGGAAGTTGTAGATAATTTCATTATCTTTCCGTGCATATAAAGCACGTTAAAATCCGCCGAGCCGTTTGGGAGTTATGGCCGTTTTACCGAGCACTGTCAAATCTGTGACGAGATTGAGACAGTTCGTGTTCAACGTTAGATTAAACAACTTTATAGTCCGAATCAGTCTTTACCTATAACTAGAAAAAGTTGGGAAATTTCCTAAGCTACGCGAGGATGTACTCGTTTATGCAATTTGGAGTTCTAGAACTCAAGTTATGTTTTTTCGAAGCCGCTGTCCAGAGCAGGGGCAGAATCTGTGATTTCGGGGTTTTGGAGTTTATAGCGTATTAGGTGTAGTGGGTACTGTTTTGAGGAGTCGAATTAAGTGTGTGGCACGTGTTTGCAGGTGGTGTGCCTCCGGGAGTGCCCTCAACCTCTCGTCACTCCGTTGCCCGCGGTTGAAGGCAAGTGTGTTGTGGGGATTGAACATTATATGTGTTGCTAGAATTGCTTGATAGTGTTTGGGATAGATAACATGTTGTCTTGCCATGAACTACATGTTATAATTGTTATGATGTCCTTATGCCATGTTTTAAATATTGTCGATGATATGATGTCTTCATGCCATGATTAAAATGTTTGATGAGGATAAGTGATTTACATGCTATGTTGTGAATGGGCACCGTCGATGGTCGAATCTGGCCCTACATGTTGAGATGCCATGTGTTGCTATGCAATACTTCTATTTGTGTATACATGGCTGTCCATTTTGCATGCATGGCATATTTTCATGGATGGCGGTGAGATAAGTCATAACTATTCCGGTAGGGTCGGTGAGAACTGTTATGACTAGTCCGGGCTAAACTTTTGAGTAAGACCTACATCGTGATTCCATCCACGCGGTGAATGGAGGCGAGTGATAGGCACCCTCCATCTTCGGGATGGAAGGGGAAAAGGGTGCATGCCGACGGGTGTGCACTCAACCATACCGGTATGAGTATTCCAGAAGACATGTGCATTGCATTGCATGAATGAAACTATGAATGAGAATGTTGTTGAATTGTTCATGAGTTCATGAGGCGAACACCATATTGATCAAGAGATGATTATGATGTTTTTACCATGTCGTGGTAATGCGTGAGAATGGTAATGATGTGATATGTAATGCTTATGAAGATTGAAGTTGATGGTTTGTTGTCTTGCACTCTGTTTCCATTGTATTACACTTATTTGAGTTATGAACTCACGCTTGTATTTTCGTTGTTTGTTTTCTTTAGGTACCATGAAATCGGCGCGGGAAAGGGTTTTAGCTACACTACTCCACGTAGTATCATAATCTAGCAATTTCACTGTTGTGGAGACATGACAATAAGCATTACAATAATCTTTAGTGTATGGTCTGTATGTTTGGTTGTCTCCCTCATGTGTATCATGTGGGGCTATGGAGGGAGTTGTTTTAACTTCCTAGATTTAAATTGATGCTTATTATTTTGCTATCGATGCTTATTGATGTTTTAGTTGATGATTAGTTATCCTTATCGCTGCGTATGGATATCTCGTTTGTCTTACATTTTGATATGATGCTATGTTGTTAAGTTTCATGCAAAAACAAAGGAGATCTTGACAAAATTTTCAATTATTCTAAATGATAACTTGCTGGAATTTACTTTAATTTATGGTATTAAATGTGTTATGGTCTATGTTTGGTGACATTAGGCTTAGTAGAAGGTGTTATTCTGATTGGTATCGAGCGAAGTGTAGGTCCCTGGAATGTGTATTTAGCGTCATACTATAGGTTCAACTAAAATATGAAGTGGGATAACCTAGAAACATGGCTTAGGTTTTACTTAAAACTTTGCCATAGGATAGCAACATTAAAACTTGTGTAAGTGGAATAATTAATTTAAAACTTGACACACTCTGTTGCACACTAGGAATGGGTATGGGTATCGTTGCTTTACGCTTAAATGTTGTATTTAAGCTTTGATGTTGAATGTTACATTTGGTAATATATGTTGCTATGTTTACGAAAGAATTGATTGTGTTGATACAGTTGAGATTCGGTGGGTAGTGGTGCCGAAAGGGTTTCGGTCACCTTCTGTTGTTTGTAGTATTGTTGGGTTTGACGGTGTGGCCGGTTAGTGCCATCACCGATGGACTTTAAACCTCCTGTTGGGAGGGTGCTTATCCTTTCTGTCGTAGATTGGGTAGTTGGTTGGAGTCGAGTAGTAGAGTTGTGGATTGACCCTCCGAGTTTCCTTTGCCGTTTTGATGAACGGTTTTTGGTTGGTTGAAATAAACGAAAAAGGGTTCGGGTTTGGATACTCACCGATAGTTCTTTTGGTGGTTTTGGTTTTGTTTTCTTTGGTTGAAGACAAAAGAAGAATTTAGGTGTTGTGCCAGACCTTGTTGTCGGGGTCTAAGTGGTGTTTGATCGCAATGATGACTTGCTTGGGAATTCATCTTTGAAAAACCGTTTGTTTCGTGAAAGTTTGAAGTTTGGGGTTATGGCTTTATCTGAAAAAGAAAAAAAAAGATTTGGTTAATCGCCGGGTTTTCCCTCTTGCAACCATCTTCCTTCGCGGAAGTTGTTGATCTCGAGAGTTGTGGAGTAGTTGCGTGTCGGCATTTGGGAATTTAAGAGTTGACTTCTCTTGTGATTTAGGGTTGAGCTTTCCGGAAGGAAAGGTGTTTTGGGTGTTGTTCTTTTCTGGAGCAATTTTGGTTTCCTTAAGAGTTGGGTGCGTGATTCACGCAGATGTTTAAGAAGTTAAGTGTATGACGAGAAGTTAGAGTTTTCGGATGATATGAGCTAGTGGTTCGGTTAAAGCGAATTTGTTGTTTGTTTAAAGATAAACTAAAATATTGTGTTGATAATAGATGATTAAACGAGACGTCAGATGATCCAAAGTGAAAGTTGATTAGTGGTGTGTGCAAAGTGATGCGGGTTATGGAATCTAATGGATGTTTGAGATTAGTTAGCATAGAATGTCTCGATTGATGAACTTGTTATAGCAAGAAGATGGTGTGAAATTCTGCCTATTGTAGTTGGTGGGTCAGTTAATATTGTGGGTCGACAATATGACTTAAAATACGTGTAATCAATTAATGAGGATATATGGAATGATTGTAGGAAAGGTTGAATTATTCTTGACAGGATGTGCATGCAGGATCCGTATTTATGAGGGATGTCTAGTGGAGATCGTGTCGCGTGGTTAGTATTAATTATTGGTGGAATGAATTGGTGATATGGAATATGTGACTTAGGGTTTATACCCAGGGTAATTGTTGATTACGCTGGAATAATTGTAAAGAGATGTGTACTACGCTTGGGATAATAAGTTGCATGAATAATGGTTCGTCATGGTTAGTAGACCAAAAGAAGTTGTTGATATCGACTTATGTTGGATTAAGCGATAAGTTAGTTGTCTTTGGAGTTGTGAGAACGTGGTTCTCCTTGTTGATTGTCATACGGTAGATATGGTCTATGGTTCGTTGGTAATATAATCAATTGTGGTTATATGAGCAGGGAAAAATGATTTTATTAAGAACATATGTTGTAGCTTGTGTGCATGATGTTGGATTTCTCGGGTTTTGGGTGATTTTGACATCCGTATTGGCTAAGAGTATTGGAATGTGAGTAATGGTGGGATTTGAGTCAAACTTTCTTTTGAAGGTTTATGGATTCAAATGAATGTATAAATTTTTCTCGGGAATGCCTGCCTCTTTGTTTAGGCGTCTTGATTAGTGTGCAATAAAATCTCCCTGATTAAGTGGCATTTTGTCAAGTTATAAACTTGACTCCGATGATTGGAAATATGGATGAGAGAGTAGTATTTGAAGTAATGGCTTATGGGTTCCAAATGTGGTGTGGTATTGAACCATGCCAATCTTTGGTTTTGGGCTAATCTGTTTAGTCTATGCTATGAGTATGGTTTAACACCCAAAGCGTTGGGGTGGGACGCTCTCTTTAGCGTTCAATTGGTTTATCTTTGGTAACCACAGGAGTTAAGCGCTTAAATTGTAATTCTTTCGTGACTAGAGTTAGATTTATTTGGGAAGCGTGTGTGGTGTTTGCGGCGTTTCAAAAGGTGAATCTTACGATTGTTTCATAAGTGATTTTGTTGGTAAGGTGTTCCCTCACAGGAATGTGTTTCCTTTCTCTTTAAGAGAATTGGTAGCGGTTATGAGGCGTAGATGTTTGATTTGAGAGTTGATGCTATCTTACGGTATTGGCTTTGGTTAAAATGCGATGTTTTGCACGCATTGCGTCTGCGATGGTTGTTGGGTTGTGATGCGATATGGTATTTTCGGTTAACGCCGTCGTAGTTTATGCGAATTTGAGCAACCATCAATGTTGTTGGGTGTCAATCATGTGACAAAGAGAATGAAGTCTCTTTGTGAATGGTTAATGGGTATCGTGGTTTCATGACTAATAAATGGTGAAAAAGATTCATGACATCATTTTTATAAGCATAAAAGAGTTGTTGAGCCAGGACGGTGAGGAAGTCATATAGAGATATATGACTAATCCGGAGTGCTCTTGAAGAATTCGCATTCGTGTTATGAATCGAGATTTCCATTGCTCTCTAGCATGAAAAGGAATGAATGGATAAATGCTTTGGTTTTTTGGTTGTTATGCAAGGGATTTGAGTTTCCCTTTCTCTTGAGAGTTTTTGTGGCAGTTCTCTTCCAAGATGTTGATTTTGGTTAAAATGAAAAGTTTGGTGTGGTGAAATTGAGTCGAGTTGTCTTTAGTTGTTGAGAACTTATGTCAAGAGAATTGTGTGGAGTCTCTATTTGTTTGAGAGCTCCCGATGCGAATTGTATCGCGTTGATTGGAGATTTGAGTTTTCCTTTGCGGCTTGACTTAGGAAAAGCAAAAGGGTGGTCTTTCAATGTTATCGGGTTCTTCCCAAAGTGTTATGTGGCGCTTTGAGGTTCGAGTTGTTGTATGTGGTCTACTTGGATTCAAAAGAATCGTACTTCTTTTGCACTATTGATAGGAGTGAGAATAAGAAGGGTCTCGAGTTATTGTTGAGTATAATCTAAGAGCTAAACTCGTGGGTTTCGTTGTTTGTGTGAATTGTTTGTGAGGGCGACATCCTCTTGGGAAAAGTGCTAATTGAGTTTTGGTAGTGAGTTACGGTCCTAGCTTGGGCTAGGTCTTTGGACATTAGTGGTATGAGGGTGGATGATGATGGAGGTTGATGATGTCGTGGTTTGTATTTGGTTGAAGGTATCGTTGGGTGGAAGCAAATGTTATAGAAATTGCGATGTAAAATGCTTTGTCGTGGACATTGTCTTAGCTAGATGTTCCTGGGTGTGCGTTTTGCCTGGGAGAGTATAGAATGAAAAGTGTAACGTGGTTGGCAGTCGAAAAGAAAGTATGGTCGATATAGGCTATGAGCGAAGATGACATTAGTAAATTTTGATTCCTTGTGAAAAGGGGTCAAATAATTGGAAGAGATGGGGTTTTGCGTAAATGGTCTTTTTGGGGGGTTCAAGTTTGGAACCTCGGTTGACCGCTTTAATACTAATGGTGAAAAAGGGATGTGTTTCATGATGATTGTGTCATTACGAGTTTATGAATCATGATAGGAGATCGAAGTAAATGAGGAATCATGTCAAGTGGTGCTTAGTTAAGCTAAGTCAGGTCACTCTTGTTAATAGATGGATTTCGAAATTTGGGCTGTCGTTGCTACTGTTTGAGTCTTTGCGTGGGTGTGTTGAGTTCGCAAAGAAGATGAGACCCTAGTGGACATTGTTTTAGAGTTGACGTGTAAGATTCGAGGTCGAATCCAGTTAAGGGGGAGAGAATGTGACACCACGGAATGCCGAGACACCGTAAACAAATGTGAATTAGAGAATGTGACCTTATAAAGTATGAAATCGGAGATTAAAACTTTACGTTATGCGGTTTAATCGCGTTTCCTGCCGATTCGGAAGTTTGGGCCTTCAGGGAGTTTGGGCCTTAGGGGTGAGTCGTGGGCCTTGGTGGGAGCAAGTTAGGGCCCATGAGGGAGGAGAGGCAGGATTTTGGGGGCTAGGGCGTCCCTCCCTGCCCTAGCCGCCTCCCCATTCCCCATTTTCTCTTGGGCGCCTCCTCCTCTCCCTCTTGGGCGCCTCCTCCCCTCCCCTTGGAGTGCGCCCCAATTCCTCCTCTCCACCTCCTTTGCTGCAAAGAGGAGATCCCCCACCACACAACCTCGCTGTCCTCTCCAACGGGAAGCCTCGTGACGAGGAGATCCGGCGATTCCAGCGCGAGGAGGACGTTCGGGAGGCTCGGGAGGATAGATCTCGGCGTTCGTCGTTCGTCGGGAGGAGGTAAGGCATGGGTGATCCTTGGGTTTGGGTCTAGGTACTCTTTTAGGGATGAATTTCATGTTTTTAGATCAAGGGAGGTGCTGCCATGGGTTAGATCTAATGAAAACTAGAGTTGTATTCGCGTTCTGGTTCGGGCAGATTGGGGACCCGAACTAGGGTAGGAGTTTTGGCCAATTTAGAGATTGAATCTGATCGTACGGACTTTTAGGAAGTTGTAGATAATTTCATTATCTTTCCGTGCATATAAAGCACGTTAAAATCCGCCCAGCCGTTTGGGAGTTATGGCCGTTTTACCGAGCGCTGTCAAATCTGTGACGAGATTGAGACAGTTCGTGTTCAACGTTAGATTAAACAACTTTATATTCCGAATCAGTCTTTACCTATAACTAGAAAAAGTTGGGAAATTTCCTAAGCTACGCGAGGATGTACTCGTTTATGCAATTTGGAGTTCTAGAACTCAAGTTATGTTTTTTCGAAGCCGCTGTCCAGAACGGGCAGAATCTGTGATTTCGGGTTTTGGAGTTTATAGCGTATTAGGTGTAGTGGGTACTGTTTTGAGGAGTCGAATTAAGTGTGTGGCACGTGTTTGCAGGTGGTGTGCCTCCGGGAGTGCCCTCAACCTCTCGTCACTCCGTTGCCCGCGGTTGAAGGCAAGTGTGTTGTGGGGATTGAACATTATATGTGTTGCTAGAATTGCTTGATAGTGTTTGGGATAGATAACATGTTGTCTTGCCATGAACTACATGTTATAATTGTTATGATGTCCTTATGCCATGTTTTAAATATTGTCGATGATATGATGTCTTCATGCCATGATTAAAATGTTTGATGAGGATAAGTGATTTACATGCTATGTTGTGAATGGGCACCGTCGATGGTCGAATCACGGCCCTACATGTTGAGATGCCATGTGTTGCTATGCAATACTTCTATTTGTGTATACATGGCTGTCCATTTTGCATGCATGGCATATTTTCATGGCTGGCGGTGAGATAAGTCATAACTATTCCGGTAGAATTCGGTGAGAAGCTGTTATGACTAGTCCGGGCTAAACTTTTGAGTAAGACCTACATCGTGATTCCATCCACCGCGGTGAATGGAAGCGAGTGATAGGCACCCTCCATCTTCGGGATGGAAGGGGAAAAGGGTGCATGCCGACGGTGTGCACTCAACCATACCGGTATGAGTATTCCAGAAGACATGTGCATTGCATTGCATGAATGAAACTATGAATGAGAATGTTGTTGAATTGTTCATGAGTTCATGAGACGAACACCATATTGATCAAGAGATGATTATGATGTTTTTACCATGTCGTGTACGTGAGAATGGTAATGATGTGATATGTAATGCTTGTGAAGATTGAAGTTGATGGTTTGTTGTCTTGCACTCTGTTTCCATTGTATTACACTTCGCTGAGTTATGAACTCACGCTTGTATTTTCGTTGTTTGTTTTCTTTAGGTACCATGAAATCGGCGCGCGGGAAAGGGTTTTAGCTACACTACTCCACGTAGTATCATAATCTAGCAATTTCACCTGTTGTGGAGACATGACAATAAGCATTACAATAATCTTTAGTGTATGGTCTGTATGTTTGGTTGTCTCCCTCATGTGTATCATGTGGGGCTATGGAGGGAGTTGTTTTAACTTCCTAGATTTAAATTGATGCTTATTATTTTGCTATCGATGCTTATTGATGTTTTAGTTGATGATTAGTTATCCTTATCGCTGCGTATGGATATCTCGTTTGTCTTACATTTTGATATGATGCTATGTTGTTAAGTTTCATGTAAAAACAAAGGAGATGCTTACAAAATTTTCAATTATTCTAAATGATAACTTGCTGGAATTTACTTTAATTTATGGTATTAAATGTGTTATGGTCTATGTTTGGTGACATTCTGGGCTTAGTAGAAGCTGGGGTGTTACAGCTATCAATAGGTTGTGCAAGGTGAATGGAATGTTGCAGGCATTGCTTATTGAGCTTATGATCTTGAAGTTGGAACTGTTGGGGCAGGTCGTATCGGCAGGCTATTACTTCAGCGTCTTAAGCCCTTCAATTGCAACCTGCTCTACCATGACAGACTTGAGATTGACCGAGAGCTCGAGAAAGAAATTGAGGCCAAATTTGAAAAGGATCTGGGTGCTATGCTTCCCAAGTGTGATGTCATTGTGATCAACACACGTCTTACAGAGAAAACAGGGTTTCCGTTCATCGCATTCTTGTTCTTTCCAAAATCTTCTCTACCATGACAGACTTGAGATTGACCGAGAGCTCGAGAAAGAAATTGAGGCCAAATTTGAAAAGGATCTGGATGCTATGCTTCCCAAGTGTGATATCATTGTGATCAACACACGTCTTACAGAGAAAACAGGGTTTCCCTTCATCGCATTCTTGTTCTTTCCAAAATCTTCTAATGTACAACTTCTTTGAAATTTGTTTGGTCATTTCTTCTGAGGCATGTTTAAAAAAGAAAGGATTGCAAAGATGAAGAAAGGTGTAATCGTCATGAATAATGCTCGAGGAGCAATCATGGACACCAGGCGATTCGCGGATGCTTGTTGCGATGGTCACATTCTTTGGTACCATTCTTTCAATTCCCTTAAATTTTCGTACACACCAGTATGCCGAGGATGTTAGTCTAATTCTTGCTATTGGGATTCATGAAGTATCATTTTCTTTTAGCTTGTCATGCTTCACATGTATCAGGGGTAACATGAAAAAAAACTTTAAAATCAATATAACATAATCCATTGATGTCAAGTATGATAGATTGTTGTTAACAAATTATTACTGTTTTACAAAAACAAAAGGTGATCTGCACCTCTGTAAATTTGCTCTCTTGCTATGACATTGTTTTATTAGCTAAAAAGTACAAACTATACAATATGCTTGCCATACATATATATATTAACATATCCTATAGGGCCTGGACTTTGCGAGCTCTGAGGCTGCCCACGTCGGCGTTCTATGCGCGGAGGCCCTTGGCTTTTCTCGTTTTTGCGTTCGGGCCCGCGTTGCTTAGGTGTCGGCCTTTGCGTGCCCATCCGCCTCACCGGCCCGCCGCGCATCAGAATCAACGGCCGATAAAGAGTCATGGAATTGGCCCTCGCGGAGCCCTCGAGGCCGCGCCCTCGATTCTTCCTCCTCGCGCCCTAGGCGCCGTCGCCCTCACCTGGACTCTAGCGCGGCTCCTCCTCCGTCGCCCGCGCAGCTCCGGCACCGCCTCCACCTCCTGCCCCAGTCCCCTCACGGAGCCTTCGAGGGGGCAGCCTTCATTTGCCCCTCACCATTGCGCTTTTCTTCTCCCTGGCCTTGCGTCTCCTTCCCTCGCCGCCTCCGCCGCCGTATTCGTTCCCGCTCATCCTTGCGCTTGCGCGAGTGTGGTCGCCTCCTCACCTTCGGCGCTCGGCCGTCTCGCCATCACAGTCTCCTGCTCCCTGCCCGCGTGCCCCCTTCGATCGCGCCTTCCTCGCCACCTACGCCGCTCTCTCTCTCTCTCTCTCTCTCTCTCGTGGCTCTCTCTGTTGCCTCCCGTTGCACTCCTGCCTCCATGTGGCCGCCCCGTTCGCTCCGCCAGCATTTTCCTCACGCATTGCACTTCTTCTTCCCCCCAGCGGCCTCCTCGCTTCGCCGCCCTCACCCGCGCGCCCTCCGCCCTGTCGGTCCCTTGCCCTTCGACGCCGAAGACTACGACAATCTAGACGCCGAAGACAACGCCGCCATGTCCTTCAAGAAGAGCCACAATAAGCTGAAGCGGGGGGCACGCCGCACCGTGTGGTGGGGCATGAATCTCACCAAGTTTTCCCCTCCTCAGATTCACGTGTCGAACATCCGGTGCTTTTTAGATGGATAGCATTCTGATCTAATGAACTGGTGGTTTAGTTTGCCTCTTAAAATTTATCAAGGAATATCTTCTTTCTATCTCCAAGCTTGCTTTGTCATGTGATATTTAATATCGATATGCCGCTTTATGCTTTGTGGACATTTATTTATTCAGCATCTATTTGTTTGTCTGTATGGTTCTTCATAAAGTTTGCTGCAATTTTGAGCATATGGAATAACTGTATTTACTATGCGTTTACCTATTATTGTTATCCAGGTATTGACGATGAGAATCATGCGTCATTTTCGCGTAACCTGCTTGAGGATAAGCCCTGGATAACGTATGTTTTTAATCAGAGCCTTTAATTTTTATCCATGTCTCCATTGCATGACGATATTGTTCGAGCATGTCAGCTATTGTTTCTGCAACAACTTTAGGAAAGAAATGGTTGGCGGATATATGAGCAATTATGAACTTGAGATTGCTGTACATGCCTTTCAAGTCAACGCCCTAATGTCTCCAGAGTATACAGTACATGATGTATAGTACTTTGCTCCTTGGCGATGGGTATGTTTAGAGTTTCTAAACCATGTTTAGCCATCTTTGTATTGATATTGTTGTGATTGGTGGATATCCAAGTATGGACTATGGTATACAATAGAATCAAAAGTCTTTACTAATCACGATGGGATTCGATGTTCTATACTTCTACATATAATTATATAGTCACACTTGATAGTTAAAAGTAAAAGGGATGGAAGAAAATGAAAAAGGTAGCTTTGTAAGAAAAACAATTATCGGATGGTAACTTCTAAAACCAAAGTCCATTCATAATTGTGTGATACTTTGTGAAATTTTAGATTTCTGGCTGGTTCATAGTTGCCCGCCTTTTTGAGCGACAAGCTTCAAAAGAGATTTGCCTGGATAGCTGAATCTTTACGGTTGGAATCTCCTATTAGCGGCACCTTTTCTTTGTTATGCAACTTTGAAATTTTCTTCAACAGATCTCAAGTTTTCTAGCGCTTGTCATTTTTGGTTGTCTAATGTGTAATCTCCCAGTCTGATATATCTTGATATGCTGATATATTCAAACTTCACTTATCTATTATTTCTTCTCTCTTTGAGGATTACACAAACTGACAAACTCTGTTCAGAGAAATTACCTAGGGTCTCTGTAATCATGCCCTTGAAGGGCTTTGGTGAACACAATTTGCAAAATTGGAGAACTCGAGGGCCAGTCAGACTGCAATTTGTAACCATTGTTGTTTATAGTGTTAATTATTACGCTATTAACACCCATAAAAATGCAGATTTGTGGGGGACCACTGAAATTCTTGTTTGTAGTAGAAAGCAAAGATGATCCAACTTATCATGCTATTTCCTGTTTGATCGCAGAATACAAGGTAGTTGGAAGCCCTCATAAGTAACTAAAAGTCTTATTCTCCCAAGTTATGCATCTCATCTATCCATAACTCTCTTCAACTACAGCAGGTTTGATACATGCATATTTACGCTCCAGGCTATTCTAGAGAAGGACGGCGTCGTTGCCTGCTGAAAAAGATAAATTCTCTACTCTTTGGGAACATACTCTCATTATGGTTCTTTTTACTTATTCAAGCTAGAGATTTCTTTAGCAAATATGGTGATCAAGACTTTTTCTGAGATGTTTTGTCTATATAGAATTTTCATCATTATATTAGGAGATTGAAATATACGAAGTCCAGCCTAACTATAATCAACTTGATTGTTTTTTTTTTGGAGAATCAACTTGTTTACTTTTTAAAAGTTCCTACTTCAGTTCTCCTCTTAGGATAACATTACATTGAATTGAACATATTGGTTAGGTGTAGAGGCTGGACTCTGGTACATTCTTGCCTCGAAAGCAAAAGGCTTACTATAAGAAGCCATGATAATATTTGGTTAGGGCCTATTGTTACATGTTCTTTTCTTTTGAACGCAGTGCTCTTTTCTCTCTGCTCTATTAATTTAGGTACTGTTATTGTCCTGCTCTATTAATATAGGTACCGTTATTGTTCTTTTCTTTTGAATGCAGTATTCTTTTCTCTCTGCTCTATTAATTGATGTTGCCATTAATTTAGTTGCTTCATTGTCATACCGTTTTTTTAGATAATAAAGTTTCTTAATTTGGTTCTGAGCGTCTGTCGCACTTTATAGTTGTGTTCTTGTTCTTTGTGAGTCAACAAAATATTTAAGCGAGGCATATGCATCGATATTATTAAGTGCTGGTATTACTGCCTCCAGCATCCATGTCATGATACATAAATCATATATTTACTAAGGGTAAGCTTGAAAATGAGCTTAGGTTAAGGTACAGTAAAAATTGGTCGGATTAAGAGTGAACAAAGTCATTATCGATATTTCCCAAATGTATTGATCTATTGCCTATGAATCCTTCGAATATTCTCTGATCCATTTCCTCTTTTCACCTCATAGGTTTTCTGTTCAGCTTCCATCATTAAGCTTTTTCAGATGTGTGAACCTGATAGGTTTAGCAACTTGTGAATTTTGTGGTGCCCATTATATTTGTATTCATAACATAGTTCTGTTTAATTTTTGATGGGAAGTACATGTGTGTCGTAAGTCCATACGATTTTGTGGTGGGCGTGTATGTTTCTACGCGAGATGTGTATGACACTTCTGCGCTTCTACTTCATTTTGATTAGTTTCAAGAAACCTTCTACTTCATGTTGATTAGTTTCAAGAAACAATTTTGTCATTGTCTTGGAGGTTACGTTGTTAGCTGCACGTTGGTCTCTTTATTTCCCCTTTATATACTAGGTTCTGATGACTAGGACTATTCTTGATGTTTCATCCTGTGCCCAACCAATTGTTGCTTCAAATCTGACCCGCAGCCTGTTTTCGTTGAAGGTCTGATCCATTATATACCCTGTTGTTTCTTTCGTTTTCTAGAAACCATAGCTCTAATGTATTTTCTTTTTCCTATTATAGCATATCAGAACTAGAAGGTCAAGCTCTATGGAATGAACACACCACTCCATTGGAACAAGGCCTGATGGCTGAACGAAATGCATCTGAAACAGAGCAGCTACCTCACAGCGAATCCGGCACTGACGCTATTAATATAGAAGATCACATCGTTGTACCAAATGTAAGTATTTGTATCCCTCACATTCCATAATGCTTGTCTCTCCAATGTAAACAGTTTCAACATATTAAAGATAACTAATTAGTATTTTCGATATCATTCCTCCATTGAATTACATGCTTGACAAATATCATATTTCATCTTCCCTCCGACTTTAGCACTCAGTTAAAAAGAATTAAGCTTACCTTTACATTCTTATATTATTTTAAGCCTCATTTCTACCAGGTCAACAATATCATTAACGGCGCGGCGTAGCGCGCAAATACTTCCTAGTACCTATTATTTGTAATGTCATATTGAAAGAATAGGAGAATGATACGCTCTTATGTTTTCTGTTTTGACCAGTATTCTATTTTCTTTAACACAAAGCACCTTATTACTATTTCTTATGATACGGAGGTGATGTCGGTCTGGTTCCCCCAACCAGCACCGAAGGATCATCCGTGGCGCTATATGCCTAATAATGTGATGACCCCAGATATCTCCGGGACTACAATTGATGCACAGGTCAGCTTCTGTGTTTTGTGCTTCAGCTTAGGCCTTAGGAGCCCATAATTAATTGGGCATTTGATATTCTGATGCCCAATTGTATGCTTTCGTGAAACTATACAACATTCTATTTAGCTATGTTGAGGATTTCTCCAGATGAGAACACTCATGTTTTCCATGACACTTCCAAGGCATACGTACATCAAAAGCATATTTGGTGCAAACTCCCTCTACCGTGAAAACTCCGTGAAAACCACGTGTAAAAATTTTGAAAAATTTTCAAAAAATTATCATACATAGGGGAGGTGTGGTTCTACAACCCTGTAAAATTTGAAGACAAAACTCAATTGCATTTGGAAGATATAAAAAAGACAAATTGCAAAATGAATAGTGCTAAACAGTGAAAAAACACTATTCATACTGAATTTGTCTTTTTTATATCTTCCAAATGCAATTGAGTTTTGTCTTCAAATTTTACAAGGTTGTAGAACCACACCTTCCCTATGCATGGTAATTTTTTGAGAATTTTTTAAAATTTTTACACGTGGTTTTCACGGTAGAGGGGGTTTGCATCAAATATGCTGCCTTCTTACTGTGCATGATTAAATAACTTTAAAAGGTGGCTCTCGGACTGATTATCTTTTTTTTTTTAGATTTGGATTTTTTTAGATTTGGATCTCCCGGCCTCTGCATCGTAAGATGCTGACAGACAAATAATTATTACCAACTTATAGTTAAACAACCGTCTATAAAGAAAAATTAAGAATTATAGAAAGTTTGCGACAAGCTAAAATAAAAATGAAACAAAATGTCTCAATCTACTGCCTGTTACTAGTTCTCCATCCATGTCTGATGAATAGATCCCTGATTACCAAGTCTAGCACTCTGCATCCTGAAAATACTTAAAATTCTAGGAGAACTTTGGAGTTAAAATCTGAACTTTAGGGAGAATTTCTAAATGTTTGGAGGCGTTTTCCAGTGTTGGGCCAATTTTGGGTTTTTGGCCAGCCTTTTGGGCCTAAAGAGGGGGGGGGGGGCGAACTACACTCCCATCAAACCCTAGGGCGGCCCCCTCCCAAGCGCCTCCCCTCCCCAAGCCAAGCTGCCCCTCCTCTTCCTCCTAAACGCAAATTCCAGCAGCTCTTCTCTCCCCTATGCGCCTCCTCCCCTCCCCCAATTGCAGCGCCCCTTCCTCCACTCCTTTGCGCCTCCACTACCCTTCCAACCAGCACATCCTCCCCTTCCTAAGGTGCCCTTCCCTGCCCTACTACCCCTCTTGTTGCCCTTAGAGAACCCAACGTTTGCTGCCTCGGATCGGGGTTGGAGGGTTGACGGCAAGGCAGGATCCCGTGTTCGTCGATCTTGCTCGCCTTCAGGAAGGTATGGTTCTTATGCTGGCTTTAGGGTTCCTTGTGGGAATAGTATGGATACGATTTGGGGGGTGATTAGATGATGTTTTCTGATGGTGGACTTGGTAAAAACGTGGTTTAGGCGATTTCAATCTCGTGGTCGCTTTCGATCTGCAAGCATATTTTTGTGCTCTGTTAGAGCGCGAATTAAAAAATTTTAGAAGCATTTTCTAGAGTCCTGGCTGTTGTGAAAGTTGTATATAATCGAATTATCTTTCATTACAGACCAAAATTATTAAGTTTCATTTAGCCGTTTAAAAGTTACGATTGTTTTACCGAAGGCTGTCCAATCTAGGGTTTAAAATCTCGTTTTGACTCAAATCCCGGAGGTTCCCGAAATCCAAAATTTCGACGAGATTCGGAAATTTCGCACAAAATCCAGACGAATTACAAAAACCAAATTTCAAATCCGGTTTTTTTTTCAACCGGGAAATCCGAGATCTCGGTCAAATTGAACCCGCCGAAAAATGGTCCAAAATACGTTAAAAAATTTTGAAAATTTTTTTGGATGGTCCCGACACATCACTAATGTTTCCATAACAATTTGAGATGATGATCAATCATGAGGAATTTTTAAAAAATGTAACAGTGGTAAAGGCATAGTAAAAACCGTATGTAAAACCAGTTTTTGATTTTTCAAATGTAACAAATTAACAGCGTACAAAATTTTCTAAATCAATCAATCAATTAATCGTAATCCTAATGAAGATTGAAGCATCACTTGACACCCACTAATCGTAATGGACTTGTCTAAACCAATCAACTAACATCATACAACCAGTGCAAGAAGAGCAAAAGAGTAGCTACAACTTCCAAGTTACTCACCAATGCAGGAAAAAATTCAAACTCCACCGAGATCTCGCCGCTTAATCCCGAGATTTGGAGTAATCTCGCCGAGATATCGCCTTTTAACGGCGAGATCTGTTGATTTGATGGCCGGACGTGGCCAGATTCGGTCGGAGGTTGGGCGTCGGTGAGACCAAAGGGCTGCGCAAGTGAGGGGAAAGTGAAGAAATGGATCCAGAGCCCGTGAGCGTATGGGTAAGCTTCGGTTTTCTTTCATGCGCATGGGTAAGGTTATAAGTATTGTTTTTGCTGAACTTGTACAAGTAATACACAGTGGTTGAGTTGGTTGGAGGCTTCATATTGCAACTGTGAGGTTCAAGGTTCAAATCCCAGCTTGGAGCTCAAAAAAATTTTTGTTGTTTTTTCCACTTTCTTTACATGTATTTCTTATAAAACGTATTTGAATGCTCACAATAAAAATGAAGCTAAATCCGGTCCAAATAATAATGAAGCTAAATCCGGTCCAAATAATATGAAATCCGGCCAAAATAATGCAAATTTCGCTATAAAATATCGAGATCTCGTCGAGATTACCGAGAGCACTGCAGCATTTCAAATTTTTGAATTTTTTTTCATCCGGGCGGTAATTTGTATCTTGGGAGGGGGAGCGAAATCCGAGATTTCGCCGAGATTTGACCGATTTTCGCGGAGATTTGTACTCTTGGTCCAATCAATGTCGTGGCTGGCAGCGCCTGTGTTCATCGGCAGATTAGAGCAACTTAGAGGCCGAATTACAATTTCTCAATACTTAGAAAAAGATAAAAAAAAATTTGTAGATCACTATAATGTATTCGTTTACTTGATTTGGAGAGTAGAACTTAAGTTATGCGTGTTTGAAGTTGGCTATCTCCGTTTGGCATATTGCTGTTTTTCAGGGTTTCGGAGTGGGTTGTAGGATCGATGTCGTTCTATGTCTTGTGCTTATTTTGTTGGTATGTTTTTGAGTGGAATGCATATATTTGCAGGTGGTGTGACCCCGGGAGTGGCATCAACTTTTCGCCACACCGCTTCGTGAGGTTAAAGGCAAGTGTATTGTGATGCGACTTGTTTGGTAGTGCAGTGATTGCCTTTTGTTATGACTTACCCGCATGATGTATTGTGTTACCATGTTCTTAACCTTGAATTTGATTAGGTTGGTATGAATGATGACGTAAGGTTGTGAGAAAAGGATGATGTTTATATGTATATGGTTGTAGTTATGCAAATGTTAGAAACGAATGTAATTTTCATCTTACTCATGACTATTGCATTTGCGCAATCATGATGGAAGATGTGTACCATGCTGATGTGGGTTTCTGTGCTCACGCGTAAGCACGAAAGTTATACCTCATAGTCTCATCCACAAATGTGGATAGGAGCGAGTCAGTAAGAGTAGACCCCTCCACGGGATGGAAGGGAATGAGACGGTGCACATCAACGGGTGTGCAATCGGTAATACCGGTATGTGTTAAGAAAGGTGCATTTTATGAGCATGCATGGTGCATCATATAAATTAGATTCCGAATGAAGATTTAATGTGATTCTTTTTCCTTGTATGGTTAAAGTCATGAAGTGTATATATATGATACATGTTTATGCCTTGTTTTCATGTTGCAATACACTTTGCTGAGTGAAAAACTCACGCTTTTTGTTTATTGTTTTTTTTAGGTACCATGAATTCGGCATATGGAAAAGGGAGATAGAAGCACCACTTCACTTAGCATAATTTCACTAGACGAATTCATTTCGATCGACCTGAGTGTTTCTTCATTTCAGTGAACTATTTTGTGGTTTATGTCGTGTTGGTAACTATGGTTAAATGTTCATTCTGTAGTCGTTCATGTGAGTTTTAAATTTATACTCTTGTCATGAGATGGTTCTGGAATCCTTGATTTACAATATTGTTGTTAACTTCCATTATTCTGTTGTGCTATGAATCTATTGTTGATGTTTAAAACTATGTTAAAGAGATTATATGCTGTTGAAATTTTGTTTAAATAATTAGTGGAGTTGCTATAATTTAGTTTTATTATTGCTATTTGGTCGTTAGTATTACTTTGTGTGGTGACATTCTGGGCACAATAAGTGCCGGGGTGTTACAAATACCATATGCTTCTCCTGAGATTGCAGTACTGATTACAAGCGTAGCCAACTAATGCACGTAAAGATAACCTGCAATGGATTAGAATTCCTTTTCTTATCAAACACCACATCATTCCGAAGTGTCCAAATTGACCAGCAAAGTGCGGTTGCGCTCACTAAAATGTGAGCCCATAGATCTTTGTTCATCCCCGTTAATCAGTTTCCAAACATATTGGTTATGCTACTAGGAGGTGTCAAATTAAGAGCCACATAGATGATACGCCACACCAAAGGAGCAACATGGCAATAAAAAAAGATGTATAGTTTCATTGTTGTTGCAAAAGCAACACGTTTTGCTACCAATCCAATTTCTTTTTGGAATGTTATCTTTTGTTAAGATCACCCCACGACGAAGATACCAAAGACATTTTTATTTTTAGCAGTACCTTAAGTTTCCACAAATTTTTGTTTGTAAAAGGGACATTATGATTCATTAAAATCTGATACAGCGACTGAACAGAAAACTGCCCATTCTTATGAAGATTTCATCAAAAAAATATCTCTTTTTGAAGTTAATTGCACCCCACTAACCTTTGTAACTAAGTTATCTAAAGCCATCAAGTTATGTCCCGTAATAGTTCGATGGAAAGATAAATTTAGAGTGTCAAAGTTCATGACTTCCGCCACTATAGCATTGATTCTTCTAACAATTTGGAATAGTCGAGGAAATTGTACGCTAAGGGGGGTGTTTCCAATCCAGTTATCTTGCCAGAAATGAATTTGGGTGCCATTACTAACTTAGAAGGATCCGAATCTAAAGAAACGATGTTTAACCTGCATTAATCCAGACCAAAACTGAGAATCTCCAGGTTTCCTTTCTACATAAGAATTGTTTGCATATATTTTCTTGTGATAAGACATTGCTAGGCACCATCTTCATTTAAAATCTTAGAAAACCATTTACTAAGCAAGCAAATATTTTTTTATATTCAAGTTTTGAATACCCAATCCTCCTTTATCTTTTGGCCTGCATAGTATATTCCACTTAGCAAGTCTATATTTCTTTTTATGATTATCACTTTACCAGAAAAATATAGATATATAATAATCCAACCTTTTAAGTATTCCACAAGGCATCTCAAAAAGAGATAACATAAACATTGTGTTCGCGCTAAAAACGTGAAGCGGGGTCTTCAGCCTCAAACACACGAGACAAACGCCGGGTTTGCAGAGCGTGCCAGTCAATTTGACCTGAAATTGACAAGGTAGGATTTGTAATTTGATCAAAGCCGATAGAGCAATGTTTATCGGCTTTTCACTAGTCGGCTAGAAATCGATTAGGGGATGACTAGATCAACCAGTTACGGTTAATCCGGATACAAGGTAAAATCGGCTTCGATAAGGCGATGCGCAGCAAAACGAAACAGATCGAACCTGGGTGAAATCGGCTAAAACCAACAATCGGCGATGCGCAGCTATGTTGATTCCGTCGATTTGCAGAGAGGTCTATGAATCTAAGAAAAAACGATGTAAAAGGAATTGTAAAAAGTAGATGTGTGTGTGTTGGATTGCTTCTTCGCCCCCTGGGTCTTCTAATTTATATGCTTCGTCCGATCCGAGTCACCTTTCGAATCTGGCGGCGGATTTGTATTGGTTTCTTGATCCGATTCCTTTCTATCTTTGAATACCGTCCATATCGGTTACAATTTTCTCCTTTTCCCGCGCGTAGTCTTTCCGTTCCCTGTATATGCTGAAAATTGGTGCAAACATATGCCCCCCATTTTTGAAAGATAACTTGTTATCTTTTCAAAAATCCTGTTGCCTTTTTTCCATAATCGGCTTGTCGTTTAAGATTCACCTCGATAACCTCCCATTAAATGGTGCCGTAAAAATCTCGGTGCGTTTTTAATGCAGCAACTGTTCCCGCCTGTTCACCTTTTTCACCATGGTATAAATACGAGGTCCCTCCCACGGTCATTTTCACGCTTTTGCGCTCTCGTTCATCTTGAAATCGGCTTTTCTTCGAGCAAATCTCCTCCTTGTTGCATCGGCTGAAATGGACGCATCTCAGGTACTCATTCCGATTTCAAATAGTGACCATTAATACTTTCTGGGCCCAATAGGAACTATAGAAGCCGATACTGTTATTGGAGATGAGATCCCTAGACTCCCTTTGTCGGCCCCTGATTATAATGTAGCGGAATGGGGTAAGAGTTTTAGATCTTGGCCAACGGCCCTTAAGGGTTGGAGATCCTGGTATATTAGAGTATTGGCCCAAAAAAGGGCAGCATGGGAGAGGATGGGTATTGCTGAAAGTCTTCCTTTGTCTTTAGCCGCCCCAGAACCTAACGAACCTTTGGTAGCCGCAGCTTGTTATTTCTGGTCGGACTCTTTTAATGCTTTTTTCTTCCCGACTGGCCCTATCGGCCCGACCCTTTTAGACATGGCCGAGCTGTGCTGCCTCAGGCCCGATGGAGACCAGATATCGGCTTTCAGCGGGAAGCCGAGATATAAACTGACCCGTAAAAAAGGAGAAGGCTGGTTCAAATATATTCAAAATAATAACAAGGTAACCGGCCCTGTGTCGGACGAGGAGCACGTTGCTTTCCTTAACCTATGGCTGGACCGATTCCTCTTTTGCGGTGCTTCTCTAGGGCCAACCCAAGTCTATCAATTTATGGCTGAGCAGCTGGTAGAGGGCCGTCGGCTAGCTTTGGGGAAGTCATTGCTAGGTGCCGTTTACTATATGATGCACATCATTCGTAGTCGGCTTTTTACCGGCAATGGCCGTTATGTTGTTGGCAACATCGGGGGGCCCTTATGGTTCATTCAGATTTGGCTTTACTGTGTTTTTGGCCGTCTTATTATCCCTGATCCTTCAGAAGAATCGGTCTTTCCGATGGAAGACTATCCTGAGGATATGACCCCTAGATTTCAACCTAGCTGATCCGCAGGTGAAAAATTCATCATGTTTTCTTCTAATGAGCAAAAAATGTCTCCGGCTGGCTTCCACAAATTTCTATCCTTTTTCTTAAACCTCAGTCAAGCCTCTTTTAGTCGTCGGGATTTCTTTTCATATAACCAATTGGATGGTCTCCCTTGGCCTTCCTTCGTCTGAATTCCAATAGCACCTTAATGCCTCAGTCAACTCTCGACCTTCTTCCTTTGCTGATTTCTCCTTGCATTCTTCACGTCGGCTTGAGTACCCGAAATAGAACATTTCAGCCGACTTATGAGTTTTACCATCCTTCCGTGTATGCATGCCAGTTAGGCTTTGGTCAAACGATTCCTTGTTTCCAACTATTTGACTGGATAAAGCCTCGAAACAAAGTTACTAACATTACCGCCGCGGAGCTTATAACTGAATTGGCCGACGAATTCCAAGTTGTGGGCCTGCCTTTCCTCGTATTGAACACGCGTCGGGCAGGCCAATTTACCTCATGGTGGGCTACCGTGGCGGAGTCTCTTTTGCGGGGAAGGTCCATGAAGGATGTTGTTTCCAAATTCCTCCCCGGTTTTATGGAGCCATCGGAGGTCTCTTCAGGGCCTAGCTCAAGTTTTGGTTATACTAACTCGTCTTTAGAGGTATTCTATTTTTGGTACGCTTTTTATCGAAAGAGGTTTGTCACTGGCTTGACCGTCCCTTCTCTTTCAGACCAGCAAGAGATCGGCTCCCGCATCTGCGGCATCGGCCGACGAAGGATCAAAGAGGCAGCGACCGTCGACCGCTCTTGCTGGTTTATCTTCTGGGACATTAGGCATTGAGAGCCCTTCACTGTCGGATCTTGCCAAGCAGCGTGCGGAAAGTGAGTATACTTGTAACATGCTTTCGGCATTATTTTCCTGTTGGCTAACCCTGATTTTGCCATCTTCAGGGAAGAAAAAGAAGAGTCGCAAGGTTGTGATAAAACGATCTTCCAAATCGGCTGGGGCGACATCTCCCACTGGATCGGCTACTGCGGTTAGTTCTTATTCCAAATATGCGTTTGTATTGACTTATACCGAAACTGATCATCTTGATACGAAACTTGTCTTTTCAGGAGACTCCCCCCTTGCTGGCCTCCGCTGCTAATACGCATAGATTTTCGCCGGTCCCTACGCTGGCTTCTTTTCCTACTGAGCCGATTTCTCCCCAGCTTCCGAAACTGCCTTTGGCTCCTCCACCAGCACCATTGCCTTCCGCACCCGTGACCATCTCCAGTGGAGGTCCAACTCCTCCGGTGTTGGAGATAAATCCCGCGGATCTCCTCGGCTTTGACTTGGATGATCTGAATGACCCGGAGGTGATAGCCACGGACGACTACCCAGCCGATGTTCGAGTGATACTGGACGCATCTGCTCGGCGTCGGTATTGTGACTTCATCCTGGGCATGCGACAGCGGCTTAATTCCCTCCTGAACGAAGTCATGCAACCTGAAGCGCAGCTTTTGGCCGATACCCAACCATTGCGAACTGCTATGGCCGCGGTTGAAGCCGATCTGCCTCCGACGATTATGAGGGCCTTGCTGGAAGTTTGCCATCTGGATAGCCAAAAGGAGGTGGTGGCGGCCGCGAAAAATAGGATAGCCCAGAGAACTGCTCAGCAAGCCGACCAGGAGCATCTTGATAAGCTGGTAGCCGATGCCAAGTCTAAGAAACGGCAGTTCGACCAAGATGCGACCAATGCCAAGTTACTGAAGGAACAGACTCAGAAACTTGAACTGGCCAAGAAATCCCTTGAAGAGCAACTGGTTAAAATTTCTGATGAACTGGTCGACTATCACACATGTGCTACTTCATCCGCTGCTGCTCTAGTCAGCCAGAAACGAACCCTTGGTGAGATTGTAGCCCAGGTGAAGACGCAGTCGGCCAAGTTAAAAGTTATTCCTGGGTCCGCGGTTGAAGACAAGCGCGTAGTGGATAGCGTCCAAGAGACGATCGGCAAGGCGGCAGCGGCATTGTCAGGCTTAGGAGCTCATTTGCCCGGATCAGGGCTGTAATCTTAGTTTAAACTTGGCTTTACTGGAATTGCTGATTCTATCGGCTGTGTAGCCGATCTTTTGCGATATGGACCGAACTGATGTAAATGTTTCATGATTTGGCCGATGGTTTTTATTTTATGCAACACTTGATCGACCTTACTCTGTTTATTAGGATCCGACCCAAATGCTAGGGTGGTAAGCCTTTAAATACTTTCCGTTGATGGCTTTAGGTAGCACAAATCCGTCTAAGGACTCCAGTATATACGAATTCCCGCCAATCGGCCGATTTATCTTATAAGGCCCTTCCCATGTTGGGGACCATTTGCCGAATCGATTATCCTTAGACCTGATTGGCAACACGGTTTTCCATACCAAATCGTCTTGACTGAAGGATTTTGGAATCACCTTTTTGTTATATGACCTGGCAACCCTCTCTTTATTCCTTTTAAGCCGATCTAGCGCAATCAGCCTTAGTTCAGCTAAGTCATCTAAATTGTCCAGCATCGCCTGTTCGTATTCATCGGCTGATAAATTATTTTGCTTAAATAGCCTTACTGAGCCGATGTTGATTTCCATGGGCAGAACGGCTTCTTGCCCATATACCAACTGAAAAGGTGATAATTTAGTCGATCCGTGATGAGATAGCCGATAAGCCTATAAAGCTTCCGATAGTGTTGAATGCCAATTTTTTGGTTTCTCCTCGATTTTCCTTTTTATTAATCTTATTAATGTCTTGTTCGATGACTCGGCCTGTCCATTGGCCTGAGCGTAATAAGGAGAAGAGTTGAGTAATTTTATCCCAAGACTTTCCGCAAAACCTTTGAATTCGTTAGACATGAACACAGTCCCTTGATCAGTGGTAATCGTCTGTGGAATTCCAAACCGATGGACGATGTGTTCATTTACAAAGTCGATCAGCTCTTTGCTAGTAACCTTTTTGAGTGGTACAGCCTCAACCCATTTTGAAAAATAGTCTGTGACTGCAAGGATGAATTTATGTCCTTTACTGGATGACGGAAATATCTGGCCGATTATATCTATGCCCCATCCCCTAAACGGCCATGGCTTTATAATCGGATGCAAAGCCGATGCTGGTGCTGACTGTATGTTACCAAACTTTTGGCAGGTTTGGCATCCTTTATAATATCTGAAGCAGTCTTCTAACATTGTCGGCCAAAAATAACCCGTTCGTCTGAGTAACCATTTCATTTTATGGGCCGATTGATATGATCCACAAATTCCTTCATGGACTTCTCCCATCGCTATTTTGGCTTCTTCATTTCCCAGGCACCTTAGCAATAAGCCTTCCATGGTTCGAAAGTATAATACATCTTCCAGTAGAATATATTTGAGTGATTTGCGCCTGACCTTCTGCTCGATCGGCTTAGATGGAGTCGATAAATACTCCCTTATTTTACTGTTCTCCGGTCGACGGGATGGACACACAAGATCGGCCAAACGTTTAGCTCGATTGGTTCTGTCGACTTTCAATCCTGTACCACTGATGCACACTGTGCCAACCGGTTTGCTTTGTCATTAGCTTTTCTGGGGATATGTTCTACAGAAAACGTAGTAAACGTCTCAATAATCTGGAGGCATTGCTGCAAATATTGGGTTAGTGCACCATCGTTGCATCGGTATTCCCCCTTGACTTGTCAGACAATTAACATCGAGTCTCCAAAACCTTCGGCGTTTTTACCCGATCTTTGTCTAGCAACTGTAGTCCCCTTAATAACGCTTCATACTCTGCTTGATTATTTGAACATCGACCAGTTAGCCGATACATGAATTCGTACTCCTGTCTTCTGGGTGAAATTAATACTACGCCGTCGCCCTCTTGGCACACGGATCCATCGAAATATAACTGCCAAGGGGCTACATCGGCCGTTCCTATTAACGTTTCACTTCCTGCAATAAAATCGGCCACAGCTTGCCCCTTTATAGATTTAGCCGATTCATAGGTCAAATCGAACTCAGTTAAGGCGTATGCCCATTTACCAAGCCGACCTCGCAAGATTGGTGCTGATAAAATGTATTTGACTACATCGGTTTTGCAGACTATGACGCATTTGGATGCCAGCATATAATGTCTTAATTTAGTGCAAGCAAAATACAAAGACAAGCATAATTTTTGTACTAGGGGATACCTGGTTTCTGCATCCAAAAGACGTCGGCTTAGATAAAATATTGCTCGTTCCTTTCTGTCGGCTTCCTGTGTTAAAACTGCCCCTACTGTATCACCTTCAGTTGATATATATAGTTTAAAAGGTATACCATGCTTCGGTGCAGTCAACACTGGCGGGCTCATCAGATAGCCTTTTATGTCGTCAAAGGCTTTTTGTTGATCGGCTCCCCATTTGAATTCTTGGTCGTCTTTAACCTTCAGCAGTGGTGTGAAGGCCCGAATACGTCCTGACAAGTTCGAAATGAAACGTCGCAAGTAGTTGATTTTTCCTATCAATACTTGCAACTCCTTTTTGTTTGTTGGTGGTCTAGTATCGGCTATAGCTTTTACCTTGGCCTGGTTTACTCCAATCCCTTTTTCATGTACTGTAAATCCAAGGAACTGTCCAGCCGATACTCCAAAAGCATACTTGAGTGGATTCATTTTTAACCCATGTAACCTCGTGCTCTCGAACATCCTTTCTAAGTCGGCTAAATGTTGCCGGTCTTCTTTGGACTTTACTACCACATCGTCAATGTATATTTCCACGGTATCACCGATCAAATCATGGAAAATATGGTTCATAGCACGCTGATAAGTGGCGTCGGCATTTTTTTAAACCGAAGGTCATCACTTTCCATTCATATAGCCCTAGAGCTCCTGGGCATCTGAAAGCCGTTTTAGGTATATCGGCTTCGGCCATGAATATCTGGTTGTATCCGGCATTTCCATCCAAAAAACTTATGATTTTGTTCCCGGACGCAGCATCGATAAGCATATCGGCTATAGGCATCGGGTACTCATCCTTTGGTGTGACTTTATTCAAATCTCTAAAATCAACACACACCCTAAGTTTGCCATTTTTCTTTTTTACAGGGACGATATTCGAGACCCATTCAGCATATCGGCAAGGCCGGATAAACTTTGCTTCTAGCAATCGTCCCACTTCTTCTTTTATGGCGTCATACAACGTAGGATTAAACCGTCTAGGGTACTGCTTGAATGGCCGATATCCAGGTTTTATGGGTAGCCGATGTTCAACTAGTTGTCGGCTCAAACCTGGCATCTCATAATATTCCCATGCAAAGCAATCTCTATATTTCTTGAGTATTTCGACCAACTTTGCTTTTTAACTTGGCTCTAATTTAGCACTTACAAATGTTGGTCTTTTACTATCGCCTTCTCCAATGTTGATTTCTTCGAGCAAATTGGCAGAGGTAAATCCTAAACTTTTTCTTTCTTCTTCAAAATCCTCAACAGCTTCCTCGTATTCTTCTTGCCGATAGCTCCTTGCCTTTTCTTGAAGCCTTGCTATTGTCTTGGACTCCATCTTCTCACTACTTCATCTGTCCGATCAAACGTATTAGGTTTGACGCTGATCGGCTTGAATCCTGACTTCTCGATGCAGATAAAATCGCAATCGTCCAAGACTTTTCCTGATATACATTCAGCTTCTTCGTGCGGCCAATTGGTATCAGGGCTGGCCATGGCGATATGAGCTGATGTGTCGGCTGGCACCACTTCAACTGTATCATCGTTCCATTGTATCAACTTCTGATGCATAGTTGATGGTATGCAGCAATTGGCGTGGATCCAGTCCCGTCCAAGGAGCACACTGTAATTGCCTTTGGCTTCTATCACGAAAAATGCAGTCGGCAAAGTTTTATTACCGACTGTTAATTCCGACATCATTACGCCTTTAGCTTGGTAGGGTCCACGTGAAGTCGTTTAGCACCATGTTAGTTTTGATCAAATCTTCATCGGCTTTACCCAATTTTCTGAAAGTACTTGACGGCATCAGATTGACTGTCGCCCCACCATCGACCAACATACGAGATATCGGTCGGCCATTAATATACCCTTTTAGGTATAACGGTTTTAGATGCCGATGCATGTCTTGTGGCTTTTCGAACACAGCGTCTGGTGCTCCGAGGCATAATTGGGCGAACACTTCTTCAGCCGATTCCTCGGTCTTGAACTCAGCAGGCAAAGTGAATACCATGTTTATATCCATTGGTGGGGTATCACCTCGGATCATCGGAGATCCGGATTCGACCGATTGATCAAAGTCGCTATCGGTCTGTTCCTTCTTTCTCCATTCTTTTTTCAGAACTGGTATAGGTCTTAACTTATTGAACATCCGATCCCTTTCTCTTTCGTTCTCGGCTTCCCTTTCTTCTTGTGTCTTTAGTCGCTGAAGCCGCCTGCGCTGTGATTTGCTAAGACCTGAGGGGCACCACCTAGGCTTAGGTTCTATCGGTTTCCTAATTTTTTCAGCTAAATTGCTCATTTTGCTGTCAGATTCCATTATACTTATGCTATGGGAAGCCGATAATCTTTGAGTTCGGGAGGACTCGCCTTGCTCCGATGCTGACAACCTTTCATGGATCGGCCTCCTGTCTCTCATCTCTAGTCGATCGTGTATCGGTCTAGACAACCTGTCCTTTACCGATTGGTTGGGCCGATGCTCAGACGAGTGTTGCATAGGACAGGACATGACTGTTGGTAAGGTTACCCCCCTTTCCCAGCAAAACTGCCAAAAGGGACATTGCCGGTGTCTCTCTTCTTCAGTAGTTGGCCGATGTGGCATATCTGGTCGCCAATAGTTGTCTGTCTTCTGATCCGGCCAATGAAAACTCTGAGGTTGTCGAGCGTCATGTCTTCGACCTATCCTTTCATACTTCCCCAGAAGTTGCGAGAATGTCAGCTTACTTGAAATTAACCTTTCTTGGAGCCCTTTCAGCCCGATACCATTTTCCGATTTCCAAGTCTCCTCTTGGTTTTACCGTCCTCGAGTTCTGTCCGTTTTTATCGGCTTCTATTTGTATGGAGCCGATAGTGATCTCAGACTGTTTCATCTCCTTTTGATCGTGCTTCAATTCCTTTAGTCGGCTTAACATCTTTTACAGGTCCTTTTCCTTTTTGCGAGCATTGCACCATGTTGACTTGGAAAGGATTCATATCTATCTGCATAGCCGATTCTTCTGCAAACTTTAATCTGCCATCGGCGATGGCCGATTGAATCTGCTGTCGAAAAATATTGCAATCGTTAGTGTTATGTGAAAATGAATGGTGCCATTTACGATTACCTTCGCTTTTAATTTCTTCGGCCGACGGGATGACGTGTCCTTCTGGTAACCTTATGAGTTTTTCTTGTAGTAATAAATCAAATATCTTGTCACATTTCGACACATCATATGAATACTTGACTTCTGCCTTATTTTTCGTCGGCTTAAGTAGAGAGCATACGAGTGGTTTTTTGGAACCCTTAGTCCACTCGGCTATGTTTATTTCTACTTCTTCGTCTTCGGAAGTGTCGCTCGAATTGTACTCTACCATGTTCACTTTGGCCCTTTCATTACCGTTTAATCTAAATTTTTCTTTAAACCCTTTACTCTCTGCATATCGGCTTTCATGTGCCGATACACGATGGAGTAAGTGGCCTAGATCGGGGAACTCCTGGCCAGATAGCGTTTCCTTCAATGGAGGGATTAATCCTTGGAATGCTAAATCGGCCAATTGATCATCGGGTAATGTTACGTTGAAGCATCTATTTCGTATGCCCCTAAATCTTTTGATATAGTCAGAAACCAATTCGCCGTACTTCTGTCGGACTGAACTAAGATCAGAAATCCTAAGTTCCATAGTCCCTGAAAAGAAGTATTCATGGAATCGGCTTTCCAAATCGTTCCACACATGAACTGAATTTGGAGGTAGATTGGTAAACCAAGTGAATGCAGCACTAGACAATGATAAAGGAAATAATCTAATTTTTAACCCATCGGACTGTGCGGCTTCCCCACACTGAGCCATAAATCGTCCGATATGCTCAATTGTGGTAACGAATCATCGCCTGAGAACTTTGCAAAGTCTGGTATCCTAAAATTGTGTGGGTATGGCATACGATCTATGTAATCGGGGTACGGCTTCCTGTAGCCGATCACCCTTCCTCTGGGTTGTAGGCCGAATTGTTCTCTCAAAACATTAGCAATTTGTTCTGCCCAATTGATATTGTCGGCTTGTGGTGTAACCGGACATTGCCAATTTTCATTGTTCACGCCCTGCCCCCCGAGTGCAAACTCGGGTCTTTGTCCAAATCGTGCCACAAGAGGTCTTGGCACTTGGTCATAATCGTGATTAAAAACCAATGTATCGGGTAGGGGTGCGAGAGGTTCAATATAAGGCACTACCCTGTACGGCGCCTGTTTCATAGTCGCGGCTCCTCGTGAATGTGGAACCTGATCTGTTTCAATCGGCTGATAAGCCGACAAACCGATACTACTGGAGGGTGCATTCGACGGATTTGGTGCGCTTATTTTAGCCCAATCCGTGTGCCCATGGTAGTGCGTGAATCCCCCTTTCTGTGTGCTAGGCTTCAAAACAGTAGGTTGAGTCGGCATCGTGACAGGTGTTTGAGCCAACACGTTTACTGTATTGGTGTTGGGTGTTATGGAGTATACTGGGTATGTCGGGATAGTTTGTGGTGGATCTAACAGGCTTCCAAACACAGCCAATTCCTGAGCAATTGTTTTCACACTATTTTCTATCATCGGCTTTAATGTGGATACTAGAGCCGATGACTGGTTAATTAATGCGTGATGAACAGATTGCTCAATCATATTTGACAAATCAGCTTGAGCGGGTGCGTATCGGCTTACCGAATCGGATGATGAATCACCGATAGGATTGATGCTTGGGAGTGCAGTCTTTTGAGTAACGCCACGGCGTGTTTTCTGGAAGCATCGTAGCATCATTTCTTCCAAAGCTGCCTTTTGGTCTTCGATTTCTTTTCGCTGCTCAGGGGTTAAATCGGCCATTTGAGGCGCGATTATAGCATCAGCGTTGATATCGGCGGTGACCGCAGGCTTATCGGTTGATGACATTTTTTTATTTTCTTGGGTCCCACTGGGCGTGCCAAAATATGTTCGCGCTAAAAACGTGAAGCGGGGTCTTCAGCCTCAAACACACGAGACAAACGCCGGGTTTGCAGAGCGTGCCAGTCAATTTGACCTGAAATTGACAAGGTAGGATTTGTAATTTGATCAAAGCCGATAGAGCAATGTTTATCGGCTTTTCGCTAGTCGGCTAGAAACCGATTAGGGGATGACTAGATCAACCAGTTACGGTTAATCTGGATACAAGGTAAAATCGGCTTCGATAAGGCGATGCGCAGCAAAACGAAACAGATCGAACCTGGGTGAAATCGGCTAAAACCAACAATCGGCGATGCGCAGCTATGTTGATTCCGTCGATTTGCAGAGAGGTCTATGAATCTAAGAAAAAACGACGTAAAAGGAATTGTAAAAAGTAGATGTGTGTGTGTTGGATTGCTTCTTCGCCCCCTGGGTCTTCTAATTTATATGCTTCGTCCGATCGAGTCCTGCTCAGATACTGTCGGGACCCCGAATTTGCAAATCCGGACCCTCTGTGTATTCAGCACTAGTCCAGGAACGCGCTAGTGCACACAGTCTTAACATCGGTAAATATCACAATCATACCATTCGATATTATCAAAGTACTTTATTTAAATAACCAAACTGGTTACTCGACCTTATGGTCAAGTTACAAATGTATGCCTCGCAAGGCGAAACTTATTAAAAGAGAAATAATAGCAGCGGAAAATCAAATAGCTTCGTGGCGCCATCCAGTATACCACAGGCAACTGACTGGGCTCGCTTCCCTAAGTAGACGGATCCTCTTGGAGTTCCTCCTCCAAAGCTGGCGTAGTCTCCTCTTCAACTGATGTTGTGTTGAGGCAAGGGTGAGTACTTGGTACTCAGCAAGTTATGCACAGAATGCAAGCTAATATACTATATGCATGGCTTGGTACAAAGGAATAGCTCAAGGTATATTTGCAGTAAACAGCATTTGACAAGTAATATAAGTAGATTCGAAAGCAGTAGACATAAGTAAAGCATAAATAACTTTTCAAGAAGTTTAATAAACATTTTCCCCATCCTAAACCACTTTTCCATCATCTTCATTATTAAACCAACCCAACCTTTCAAACCAAAGTTATTTTTGAGAAAATCTAACCCTTGACTATAATTCCCGAGCGATGTCCAATACCGCGGACACGGCTATTCGAATAGATTCTATACTCTGCAGAGGTTATGCACTTTACCCACAAGATACAGTCAAACACCACAAAGGCGAGTTCCCGTAACAAAGTCTTTCGGAAACTTCTAACAATACAAGTGGTCCTCCCCGGTTATTGCGCACTAACCCTTCCCTTAGCTAAGGCGAAGTCTAGGCCAATCAACCGTTAGATGGGTACCTGGCCTCGGCCGATGCGGCTCCCGTACAACTTACACAAAGGGTGTAGTTGACCTCCCGAGGTCCCACAGTAATGCGTTATTAGCAACTTAGTCAACTAGGTCCGTCCCATTACTGAGACATGTGGTTGCACGTTAGACCCAGTTCAAAGGCTTGCAAGGTTAAGTCCTTAGGGTGACCAGGCAAGACTACCCGAAAAACCAAAACAACACTCCCAATGCCACAAGCGGCCCACTGATTACTCTTTGCCACATGCCCCTGGCCGAAATCGTTTATCAAAACCCGGTTGATTACCATGCACCACGTGCCATCAACATCACATGATACTTTTCCAAAACAGGTTCAATATATCATTAAGTCAATATTAACATTTGATTATCCAAAATCATGTTATGAGCACGTAGCAGTCTAAGCGTTATACTACAACGGTCTAAACCCAGGTTGGCAATTTAATAATGTCCAACTAGTAATCCACAACTAGGGTGACAAGGGTCATGGCACATACTTAAATAATCAAGGTGTCATACAAAGCAAATTGGTACTTATCTAACCCCATGTTTAAACCAAGTATTTTTCTAATTGAACTAGCATGCAATAGTTTAAATCAAAATAGATTTCGAAATAGGATCAATATGGTCAAAGCACAACTTGCCTTCAAAAAGTACTTGTTCTTGGTCTTGAGTTGGATCCTGAGTTAATACTTCTCCTTCGAATCCTTCCGGCACTTCAACGTCTACTCGTAAAGCGTGCAAATAGCAAATACACAAATAAACAATAGGCAAAAAGTGTCCAAACATCCAAATAAAATCCATAAACAGAAAGAACATAATTTTATGGATTTTTAGAAACTGGAATCGTCAAATTTGGAGTTAAGACGCAAAAGTTATGATTATTTAAAGTTTAAATAATCATTTAAATAATTTTGCAGAGAAAAACTTTAGTCCAAAAATTAAATAAAATTCATATTTAGGTGGATCTCAATTTTATACAAATTTAGAAATTTGAATCACTCAAATCGGAGTTGAAACGCAAAAGTTATAAGCGTTTGAAGTTTGAATCAAATCTGAAATCATTATTTCGAATTAATAAATCATTTTCTTTTTCGGAAATTAATTATTGCGTCAGCCTGGACACGTGTCAGCCTCTGATTGGGCGGCTGACGTCAGCCGGTCCATGGGCTCAGCCCACGGCTTGGCTCAGTCCACCGTGGACCCGGTCCACGGCTCACGTGTCGCTGACATGTGGGCCCCACTGTCAGCGGCACGCCTCCACGCGCGGTGCGGTGGCCTGGCTACGTGGCACGATCCGAGCCGTTCGATTCGGATCGAACGGTTGAGATCGGATCCAATCCACCGCAACGTGGATTTCGTTGCAGTGACGTGGACGAACGAGGGCCGTTGGATTTTGATCCAACGATTGAGATCTAATCTGGGTTCTACAGGGTTGGGGCGCGCGTGGCTAACCTGGACCGTTGGATGAAGATCCGACGGCTATCCGAGCTCGAAGCGGCGATGGCGGTACGGCGGCGCTGGTTTGGCCGGAGAGGAAGGAGACGACCTTCTTCGCACGGCGTTTCTTCGCGATTCGGTGAGATGAAGTGTGCGCCCAGGTTCGCCCCGCTCACTGGAGTCCAAATCCGTCCTCGGTTTCGAGCCAGGCCCGGTTTGCGGCGGAGAACGAAGAACACGCGGCGGCTGTTCTTGACTTCGGCGAGAAATAGCGGCTAGACGGTGGAGATCCTAGCGGCGCGAGCTAGGGTTTCGGGACCGGCGTGGGAAGGCGATCCTCGGGCACCGATCCACTCTTTAAATAGGCTAGGTTTCCGAATCCAACACGGCGGCGGAGATGAACAGTCTCGCCGGGGAAATTGGAACGAGCACGATGCACAGGAGCCGTACACGTGTCATGATCCACGGTTCCGATTCGATCTGGCGCTACGCATCTTCTCGGTCACCCACGGCGACGCTGACCCACGCGGGCCGTTGGATCTTGATCCAACGGTCGCAGAGCTAGGGTTTCGGCCGGCTCGGTTGGGTTCAAACGTGGTTCGAGTTGGGTCCGGGTCGGACTCGAGCTCGGGTTCGACTCGGGCTCGGTCGGATGAACAGTAACCGACTCGGTTTGATTTTCCAGCGATTTAATATTTAAAATAATTCCCAGAAATTCAATTAATTCATTAAAAATATCAAAAGACTCAGAAAAATTCCAGGAAAATTCTGGAAAATATTTTAGGGTATTTGGGACTCAAATAAAATATTTCCAACAAAATTTTATTTGCAATATTAAATTCTTTAATTATTTCAAAATGGAATAAATTCAAATAAATTCCAAATAAATCCAAATAAATTCCAGAAAATTCCAAAAATTCACCAAAGTGCCAAATCACACATGAATTCAATAAAAGCAAAATTTTGGGGTGTTACAGATACGACAGCCGGATTTGTATTGGTTTCTTGATCCGATTCCTTTCTATCTTTGAATACTGTCCATATCGGTTACAGTTTTCTCCTTTTCCCGCGCGTAGTCTTTCCATTCCCTGTATATGCTGAAAATTGGTGCAAACACATTGGTAGGCTGCTAAGTACAGAGTTTAAAAGTACTAAATGACCTCCAGCAGACAAATGCTTTTCCTTCCAACTACTTTGACGTTTCTCAAATCTTTCTTCTACCCCATTCCATTCACTCATTCGCAACTTTTTGTTATGAATTGGGATGCACACCTAAAAAGCTGAGCATATTGATCTTCTAATTCCTTAGCAGCACCAAAATAGTAAATTTTGCTTTTATTGAAATTGATTTTGAGGTCAGACTTATTATCTAGTAGAAACATTTTTCCTTTAGAAAACATCAAATGATTATACTACAGATTATCCGAAAGTTTGTTCAATACGATCTCATTTGAACTAAAGGTGTTTGGATTGAAAGTTTTTGGAGTTGAAACTTTTCAGCTAAAACTTTCTAATTTGAATTTTTTTCAATTTATTTTTTTAAGTTGAAACTTTTCAATTGAACATTTTAGATTTAAATTTTTTCCGAGCTGAATTTTGAACCAAAACTTTTAGTTTAAGTGAAACTTTCATAACTAAAAGTTTTTTAATTGAAAGCTTCTAAAGTTGAAACTTTTTTGATTTGAAATTTAGAATTGAAAGTTTTTGGTTCAAACTCTTTTTCAGCCAAAACTTTTATATTTTGAATGTTTCTACGTTTCAAATTAGAAAGATTCAACTCAAAAAAATTTAAAGATTTTCAAAATTTAAAAATTTTTTGAGTTGAATCCTTCTAATTTGAAACTTTTCGATTTAATTTTTTTTGAGTTAAAACATTTGAAATTGAAACTTTTGAATTTGAAAGTTCCCACAAAGTTTTTGAAAACATGAACTTTTTTATCACTTTCAAAAGTTTTTTAATCGATACTTTTTTGAACTGAAAGTTTGTTGAATAGAATCATTTAACTGCAAGTTTTCGGAGCTAAAACTTTTCGAGTCAAATTTTTTAGTTGAAACTTTTCGTTTTCAAAATTTTCTATTTAATTTTTTTATTTCAATTTTGAATTGAAAATTATTGAACCAAAAGTTTATGTTAATCAAAACATTTTTTGAATCAAAAGTTTTTGAATTCATTATTCTTAGAGTTGAAACTTTTCGATTTAATACTTTTTTGGTTGAAACCTTTATAATTTGAATGTTTTTAATTTAAAATATTTTGAGCTAAACTTTGTGATTTGAAAACTTTAATAAGAAATTTTGAGCTAAGTTGAATCTCTCTAATTTTAGAATTATTGATTTTTTTTCAAATTGAACTTTCCAACTTAAAACTTTTAAATTTGAAACTTCTTTTTTTTCGAGTTGGAACTTTTTAATTTGAATTTTTTTTAGTAGAAACTTTTTAATTTTAAATTTTTTGAGTTGAATCTTTCCGAGTGCTCCCCATGATATACTTCAAAGTTCGCAAAGTTTTTCAGGTAGAATCGAAAATTATTGAATCAAAAATTTTTTGAGTTAAATGTAAAGTTTTCGAACTAAAAGTTATTGAGTTAAAAGGTTTTTTCAACAAAATTATTGATAGACATGTAAGTGCAAAATATTGTTTTTTTATTCCGTACGCATATTTACATAAGTACTCTATTCAAATTGAAGTGAGTGTGAATTAATCTGTAACACCCCGGCATTTAATATGCCCGAATGCTACCAAACATAAGCTAAACAACAACTAAAAATCACATTTAAACATAAATTCCAGCAAAGGTACATATGCTAAAAACCGATATTTCGGCAGCATCTCCTTTGTTTTTTCATGAATTAACACAATATCAATATCATGGCAAGATATATCATAGCACACGACATCTAAAACATCAACATAAATGGATGTATCATCAAACTACGCCAATAATACCACGCTCAACCACTTCATAAACTATAACGAAGCAAATAAGGGATCACAAGCATGCTAGATTAAACCATACATTAACTTTATGGCACAACTCTTAAAATCATGTCTCCAAGTGATTAATCATAGACTATGATGGTGGAGCTACGTGTAGAAGTGTAGCTAAACCCCTTTTTCCCGCATGCCGATCTCAAAGTACCTAAAAACAACATAAAACACAAGTGTGAGTTCGAAACTCAGCAAGCATATTGTAATGGACAACAATAACAATATCATAGAAAATAACATCTCACATTATGTATATCATCTCAATCATGAACACTTTAACAAAATCATCATCACTGTGTATGCAATGCAATGCAATGCTCATATCTCCTTGGAAACTCATACCGGTATGGTTGAGTACACACCCGTCGGTGTGCACCCTCTCCCCCCTTCCATCCCAAAGATGGAGGGTGCCTACTCCTCGCTTCCACAACCCACGGTAGATGGAATCACGATGTAGGACTTACTCTATTGGCTCTCCGGATTAGTCATAACTTTCTCACCGACCTTCCCGGATTAGTTAATGACTTTCTCACCGCCCGGGCCATGTAACATGTCATGTATGCAAGCATGCCAACATCATATAAAACTCATATTTTAACACATGGCGTCATAACATCTTAAACATGCTCATCATATCATAGCAATCATTAACACATGGCAAGTGGACATATATCATGTAAACAATTCCATCTAATCTCAACATGCAACCTACAACTTGCTATCCATCACAACACACTTGCCTCAACCACGTGCAACGGATTGGCGGGAAGTAGAAGGCACTCCCGGGGTCACACCTCCTGCACAGGGGTATCACACAATCACAATCATAACCACAAAACAGTACGCAAACCCCCATCTAACCCGACATGGCTCCCTACTCGCAAAACCTAAAACAGAGGTTCTGTCCCGTCGGGACAGCAGCCTTGCAAAAGGCATAACTTGAGTTCTGGGACTCCGAATGAATTAAACGAGTACACCCTCGCGTAGCTTAGGAAATTTACCAACTTTCTCTAGGTATATGGAAAGACTGATTCAGACTCTAAAGTCGTCTAATCTACAGATTACCGAGATCTGTTTCAATCGCGTCACAGATTTTAACACGCTCGGTAAAACGGCCATAACTTTCAAACGGCTGATCGGATTTTAACGTGCTTTATGTCCACGGAAAGATAATTAAATTATCTACAACTTCTTTTAAGTCCGTACGGACATATTCGGATTCTAAATCGACGAAAACTCGAACCCTAGCCCGACTGCTCAATCTGCCCGAAAACAGAAACGTGGCAACGTCTAGATCTAACCCAAAGAACTCCAATCCAGCACCACCAATTGATCTACAAACTTGATAATCACTCTAAGAACAGTACCTAGATCAATTCCAAGGATCCCCATGATCATACCTTTCCCAACGAACGAATCTCCAATAGATCTCCTCGCGGATCGCTCCTCGCTCCACGCTCCTCGCTCCTCGCTCCAACGGATGGATCCACAAGGTGCAGAGGTGTGGAGACCACCCTAGGGCAGCAAGGGGGTGGAGGAGAGGTGGTGGAGAGGTGGGGCAATGGAGGAGAGCAAGGGGGAGGCGCAAGGCTCAAAGGGAAGGGGCAGCTAGGGCTTGGCAAGTGGGGGGAGGTGAGGGGGGCGCACCAAGGCCTCAAGGGGCGCAAAGGCAGCAGGGTGGACGCCCCAAAGGGGCAGGGAAACCCCTTTTACCAGCCCCCACACCCAATTCTAGTCCGTTACGGAGACCTAATCCATCCCACCAAAGCCCACCAAGGCCCAAAACTCCCTCGGGAAGGCCCAAAACCCCGAAAACGGCCCGGAAACGGCCCGGAAAAGCTATTAACCTCCATATCCTATAGTTTTAACCTTAATTCCACATCTCATAATTTTATTAACCTTATCATGCACGTTAAATAAGGTTACGACACTCCGTGGCGACATAACACTTCAACCGGCCCAAAAACGCGAGAAAACCCTAAGCCGAAAGGTTTTATTCTCTAGTTTCACCTTCTATAACGTCACACCAAACCATAGTGTCACATTCTTCCCCTTCAACAGGATTAGGCCTCGAATCCGAAGGACGCCAAAAAAGCGACAACAAAGTCCCCAAGGGACAAAAGGCTTCTCTGCAGCACAAAACATTCGCTGCTTGACTAGAACCTAAACAAGCGACAAGCGAGTTCCCAAAACCAACACTTAAAGAAAAAGTGTTGATCTAGCTCAACTAAGGGCAACCGCTCACGATTCAACTTTCAATTCAAATCCCAAACAGAATCTGCGTTTCAACCTCGAAGGGCTTCAACAACCCAAAGCGCTCGAATCCTCACGACAAACACCTCACACTTCTATCACAACCTACCCGACTACACACCGCAATAAACTCAACATGACATAATCAAAGGAAGTCACAATTCCTTTAACGACCTCTCTTCATTCCCGAAAGTTTCCATCGAGGAATAACTCATTAAGGCACACTAGCCCTTCCGATACACGATCATACTAACATTTTATTCCATCCTTTCCCAGGCAAGACTCAAACCCAAAAACAACTAGTGAAGACAATCAGCTCACGGCAGGGCAATTATCACCGATCTACCGTCAACTTCACTTCCACCCATCGCTACTCTTAGTAAAGGTTAAACCCATACATCATCAACCTCCATCACAAACCACCCTTATACCACTAAGGTTCGACACCTAGCCCAAGCTAGGATCGAAAACCTTACCAAACCACAATTGGTTCCTTTCTTAAGAGGGTCTCGCCCTCACACAAAAACACTTAGCTATCAAGCCCAAGTGTACACACAACAACTCAAACCCAAAGCGTTAACAACCATTTTGGAAAGAATTCAGCAACATCCAAGCCAAAACACAAAGGAAGCATAAATCCCCTACATCACAACCAAAATACCAGAAATTGTTCATTGCTTCTTTTCATACTAGAAAGCAAGGGAAATCTCGTTTCATGACATAAATGCACACTCTTCAGGAGCACTCCGGATTAGTCATATCTCCATATATGACTTTCTCACCGACCTGGCTCAACGACTCTTTTATCATTTAACATGTAAAAACGATGTCATGGTTAGTTTTCACCATTCCCTCATCATGTAACCACACTACCGAATAGTTATTCACATGATGACTTTTGCCTCGGTATCATATGAATAAATCTCGAATAACATCGAGAGTTGCGCTAATTCATATAAACTATGACGGCAACATCGTTAATCAACAAAACACCACATCGTGTGAAAACCCATCTTCGATTTAACACTAGCTTTGCAACACCTCGCAAAATCAAACTCAACCCTTTGGAACAGAACATCGACTCCAAAATCAAACATCTGCAGACACAAGCGCCATAAATTTTTATCAAAAGAGAGGGAAACTCAATCCAAAAAGAAAACTCTTCACTAACCAAATTCACTTATGAAACATTCATAAAAATCCAGACTTGTAAAACACCCGCACAGACACATTTTCCAAATGACTCCAACTCTAGTCAAATAGAGTTACACATCAAGGGCTTAACTCAAAAGTTTCCAACACAACCCTTTATGACCATCTGCTTCCTTTTAAAATTAATTCCAAAGATAAATCGGTCTTAACGAAAGGCGCGATCCACTCAAAAACTTTTGGATGTAAACTCAAACTCACAACACGAACTAAACAAATTCGCCAAAACCAAAGGTCGACACCAACCACTACGAGTTTTGGGAAACTCTGAAAACTCAACATAAGGAACACCTCAACCGAAAGCATTCAACCGAGATGGCAAACAACCAAACCAGTTTCAAAGGTTTTTAGACAACATTTCGACATGAAAGGAACCATCTCTAGTACTCCACTACGCTTTCCATTAAAGACTTCAATAATCACTATTTACTATCCGAGGAGCCCCAACACAATTCAACCGAAAGTTTCACAACAAATTTTCCTCTAGTTACCATTCCCAACATTTTTAATAAGGGTTTATGATGCTTATCAAAAGGCACCCAACCAAGACTATAATGACATGATCCCCACGGCTCACCGAATCATAATACATCTTATTCTAAATTTGAAACATAGTACTTCCACAAATCTTTCAAAGAAGATCAACCTATAAATTTCATACCACCTATATATTCACGTCTCGACAACCGAACCTTATTCAGTTAAACAACGACTTCAACATGTAAATATTATCTCTACAAGACAAAGTTCATAACTAGGATTCCAAGGCATACATTCATTAAGGATGAAATTGTACATCATGTTAATTATCCAAAGCTCACTCCATCGAAACATGTTAAAATTTTCCTCTATTTTAACCATGGTTTTCCAACGAATAATCTAAACAGTTACCACAACTACTTAGTCATCAATAACAACAAATGGGCATAATCATCAACCAACAACATTACTTTTAGCTACCCTATACATAGGTGATAACAAAATTACCACCACACAACATACTCCCACTATTTAAAATAGACTGAATACTAGCATTAACACTACCATTAACAATATCATTAATAATAAGTCTTATGTCTTCTCCATTGATATCAATACTAGCATTGTAGCGACACAACTGCATACTTCCAAAGATACTAGTAGTTTGCAACAACATAAATAGCAACTCTAATCAACATCCAAATTAAAGTCACTAGTCAACACGATTAAATTTCTCTATTAATCCATTAGATTAGAACATCTTTAACAACCAAAGAAAGTTTCTTTTACAATAACAAAGTCTACATCATCTTAATGTTTTAACTATGCATCAAAGTTTAAACTTTTAACATTAACAAGGATCATAAGCACTTTTAAAGCAAGGCAACAGATTCTAAGCATGTACATTAACACATTTAATCATTCTCGCTAAGAGTAAACTGCAACACTAGTAGTCTATTTATTCTCAAGCTAGAGATATTAATCACATTGAATTGATTCAACTCAAAATTTAACTTAGCAACACATCAATCCATAAACCACATTGTTACCTACTACATAACATGCTAAACATCAATTCTTACTAGGGACAAACGATTTCAGTCAAAAGACTACTTTGTTTACAGCATTTTAGTTTTAAAACTCATCCCAAGTTCATAAGGAAAATTTGACTCTCAAGATTGCGATGAGACAAACCCAAACTTGGTCATGCAAAGGAATTCTCCAAAACACTTTTTAAATCTCAAAGACTCCTACTGGAGGGAACCAATCGATCAAATATACCTTTGCAAATAAACCCTAACTCCAAACTTTCACAAAATAGGAAGGGTTCTTCAAAGATGATTTTCTTAAACCAGCAAAATAACGAATCAAACACCACTTACTACTACAAAGCCACAGAACTTCAGCCCTGACAGCCAGGTCTGGCATAACTCCGTTAACCTCGGAGAAAGACAAACACAAGGATAAATTTGAATGCTTCTTCCCCATAAAGCCATCAACTGAGATAGTCCTTTGTCCACAATCCAATACGGCCTTGTGTTTGGATAACCAATCCATTCCCAAAATAACATCTAAGGTCTGGGTTTCCAAAATGATAAGGTTCGCTAGGAACTCTATTCCATCTATTAGTATTCTCACCCCGGAACATCCTACTTTCGTTCGGAGTTCGGAACCAGGGGTTTGAACTAAAAGCATGCATTTAAGCCTTGCAATCCCCAAATCATTTCTAGCAGCAAAGCCTTGTGAAACAAACGAATGCGAAGCTCCAGAGTCAAACAAAACTGTTGCAGGTACTGAGTTAACTAGCAACTTACCCAGTACGACGTCCGTAGCATTCTGCAGTGCATCTGCGGTGACATGGTTGACTCGGCCTCTCACCTGATGCAGGTGTGGCTCCTGATCTTTGGCGTCCTAGGCTGGGTGGTTCCTAGATTGAAGCGAATCGGGGTCACTCCTGCTATCTTCTTTGGGCATTTGTTGGCAAAGTGTCCTGGCTCGTTGCGGTTGTAGCGGCGTCTCACTGTTCCTTCTTGTGCCTGGGCAGCATTTCTAGCGGGGGTGAAGTGCAGTAGTTACGATTGACGGGTCTTGGTGCTGGTGACGGTGTCCTTGTAGCATTCGTGGCTGGAATCTGAAAAATTGATTTGGTGCAACTCTCAGCGCCGGTATGCGTTCCCTGGCGTGATCCTGTTTGTTGCATCCTGCGCTTCTGTTCTCATCCAGTTCCTTGCGCTTGTCCTCAAGAATAAGCGCCTTATTCACCAACTCTTGGAAATCTGGAAAGGTGTGGGTGATCAGTCCTACTTGTAGTCCTGAGTTAAGTCCCTTCATGAAGCGAGGCTGCGGCTTTATCTGTTGCTACATCCTCAAAGTGCGTAGCGTGCTAGCTGTGTGAACTTGTTCGGGTAGTCGACCACGCTGATTACCTTGCTTCGATGCTGAACTCCTCCTTCTTAAGATCCATGATTCCTTCAGGCACGTGATAATCTTGACGAACACAGTGAACTCTTCCCAAGTGATATCTTGAGGGTTCTCTTGCGTGGCGCAGGTTCTCCCACCATTCGGTAATTTGTTCCTTCCAAGCGATGAGAAGCGTAGAGTACCTTCTCATTTCCTATGCATTGAGCTATGTGTAGCTTCCTCTCAATTGACCTTAACCAATCATCGGCCTCCAATGGATTGGCATTCCCGGAAGAAAGTGGGTGGATGAGTCCTCATGAACTCGGCAGTCTTGTATTCTGCGTTGTCCCTGATTAACTTGATTTGCAGTGGCCTGAGCGAGTGACGTGTTGCATTTGTTGCATTATAGCATGCATCAATCGAGTCTGAAGCAGCAAGAAATGCTCCAAAATTCTGCATATCCGATTGGCGGTCTTTGGTGCTCCATCATTGGGGTTTTCTTTGGCGAGAACCACTTCCATTGCTTCCAAAGTTTCATGGTGTTCACCATCTGTCGATTTGCTCTAGGTTTTAGAGATGAGAGGGAAACAAGAATAGACAAGTAATATGGAACTTATGCGGGGCGAAAGGTGTAACTTTAAGGTCCAACTTTATTAACTAATCAATAGTAACTTGGTATGGTTGCTTACAATGCCTAAGGGCCTTGCAACACATACTGCACACTCAGCAAACAATGAAAATCCAATTCGAACTAACACTATAGTCTAACGCCTAAAGAGTGACTCTTTATTCTATGACGCGACTCGGCGAAGGAGTCTCACTATAAAACCTACGTTCACTCATCGAGAAAACCTCCACGGCCTGGGTACGGATCTTTGCGGCATAGGCGCCAAAAGCGATTGCCATGTCCAGAATCGTGTCATCTGTGGTAGTCGAAGAAGCGATGTCCTCATCGAGATCGACCCTTCCGGATCTGGCTCGTAGCTCGAGTACGCTCACTGTTCGTCCGCATAATGCCGTCTCTAACTCTCCAATCCTTTGCAGAAGGTGGGACACATACTCCTGAGCTTCCCGCCATCTATTCTTCTCTGTCGTGATCTCCTTGCGGGCCTTCTGTAGCTCCTTGCTTGTATCATCGAGTACATCCTCCTGGGCGATAACAAGTCGTGCCAACTGTGTAACCATGGCATCCTCATCCTGAATCGCCTTCAGGTCAAGAAGGTTATTCTTCTACGGTGATAACGGAACACCGTGCTCTCCAACTCTCTGGTGTAGATACGGGTAATGTGCCGCATTGCTCGTCGCGATACTTCTTGGATACCCATCTGCATTGTAGACCTCCTGGCAAAGGTCAGTGTATCAAGGCGATTGCCTGGGCCCTTCTTCCTAGCAGGTACCTCAATCTTTACGTCACAAGCCTTGATCAATCCTGCTTGTCTGATTATTTCCACTTGGTATTGCGGCTTCCCAAAATCTCCGAGAGTCTGAAGCATATGCCAAAGCTCTGCGGCGTGACCAACCTCCAGATCGACGTAGTTGAACTCTCCCTCCATCTGTCACAAGAGTGCTCACATAAGAACTCGAATTTTTTTTTTAAATCGTGACAAGGTAAGGAAAAATTCAGCAAGAGACAAGAAAAGAGAGAAGGGGATAAGTCGAGATGTCATTTCTTATCTTGACAAATTTTATTCTTTTTAGAAAATAGGTTTTATCCTCACTACGACCTTTCTAGCTAAGGTTGAGCCTACGGTCAACCTGGCTCTGATACCACCTCTGTCGGGACCCCGAATTTGCAAATCCGGACCCTCTGTGTATTCAGCACTAGTCCAGGAACGCGCTAGTGCACACAGTCTTAACATCGGTAAATATCAAAATCATACCACTCGATACTAGTAAAGTACTTTTATTTAAATACCCAAACTGGTTACTCGACCTTATGGTCAAGTTACAATATACGCCTCGCAGGGCGAAACTTATTAAGAGAGAAATAGTAGCAGCGGAAAATCAAATAACTTCGTGGCACCATCCAGTATACCACAGGCAACTGACTGGGCTCGCTCCCTAAGTAGACGGATCCTCTTGGAGCTCCTCCTCCAAAGCTGGTGTAGTCTCCTCTTCAACTGGTGTTGTATTGTGGCTAGGGTGAGTACTTGGTACTCAGCAAGTCATGCCTGCAGAATGAGCTAATATACTATATGCATGGCTTGGTACAAAGGAATAGCTCAAGGTATATTTGCGATAGAAACAAGATTTGACAAGTAACATAAGTAGATTCGAAAGCAGTAGAAACAAGTATAGCATAGATAACTTTTCAAGGAGTTTAGTAAACATCTTTCCCATCCTAATCCACATTTCCATCAACATCATTATTAATCCAACCCAACCTTTCAAATCCAAGTTATTTTTGAGAAAATCTAACCCTTGACTGTAATTCGGCGATGTCCAATACCGCGGACACGGCTATTCGAATAGATTCTACACTCTGCAGAGGTTATGCACTTTACCCACAAGATACAGTCAAACACCACAAAGGCGAGTTCAGTAACAAAGTATTTCGGAAACTTCTAACAATACAAGTGGTCCTTCCCGGTTATTGCACACTAACCCTTCCCTTAGCTAAGGCGAAGTTTAGGCCAATCAACCGTTAGATGGGTACCTGGCCTCAGCCCCGGTACGCTCCCCCGTACAACTTACACAAAGGGTGTAGTTGACCTCCTGAGGTCCCACAAGTATGTTATTAGCAACTTAGTCAACTAGGTCCGTCCCATTACAGACATGTGGTTGCACGTTAGACCCAATTCAAAGGCTTGCAAGGTGAAGTCCTTAGGGTGACCAGGGCAAGACTACCCGAAGAACCAAATCAACATCCCGAGTGCCTGGCGGCCCACCTGATCATTCTTGCCACATGCCCCGGTCGAAAAACTATTTATCAAACCCCAGTTGATTACCATGCACCACGTGCCATCAACATCACATGATACCTTTCCAAAACAGGTTCAATATATCATTAAGTCAATATTAACATTTGATTGTCCAAAATCATGTCATGAGCACGTAGCAGGTCTAAGCAGTATACTACAACGGTCTAAAACCCATGTTGGCAATTTAATAATGTCCAACTAGTAAACCACAACTAGGGTGACAAGGGGTCATGGCACATACTTAAATAATCAAGGTGTCATACAGCAAATTGGTATTTATCTAATCCCCCATATTTAAATAAAGTATTTTCTAGTTGAACTAGCATGCAATAGGTTAAATCAAAATAAGTTTCAAAATAGGATCAACATGGTCAAAGCACAACTTGCCTTCAAAAAGTACTTGCTCTTGGTCTTGAGTTGGATCCTGAGTCAATACTTCTCCTTCGAATCCTTCCGGCACTTCAACGTCTACTCGTAAAGCGTGCAAATAGCAAATACACGAATAAACAATAGGCAAAAAGTGTCCAAACATCCAAATAAAATCCATAAACAGAGAGACATAATTTTATGAATTTTTTAGAAACTGGAATCATCAAATTTGGAGTTAAAATGCAAAAGTTATGATTATTTAAAGTTTAAATAATCAATTAAATAATTTTACAGAGAAAAACTTTAGTCCAAAAATTAAATAAAATTCATATTTAGGTAGGTCTCAATTTTATACAAATTTAGAAATTTGAATCGCTCAAATCGGAGTTGAAACGCAAAAGTTATAAGCGTTTGAAGTTTGAAACAAAATTTGAAATCATTATTTCGAATTAATAAATCATTTTCTTTTTCGGAAATTAATTATTGCGTCAGCCTGGACATGTGGCAACCGCTGATTGGTTGGCTGACGTTAGCCGGTCCATGGACTTGGTCCACGCTCGGCTCGGGTCTACCGTGGAAACGGTCCACGGCTCACGGTCGCTGACAGGCGGGCCCGCCCTGTCAGTGGCTTGGGCTCACACCGGCGCGGGCCGACACGGGGCCCCACGTCGATGGCGTGCTCCCACGCCAGCGCCGGTGCGACGGCTAGAGCTACGTGGCATGATCCGGGCCGTTGATTTGGAAATCAACGGTCCTGATCGGACCTAATGGCACACGTTTGGGGCGAACGTGGTCAATCCGGGCCGTTGGATCTAGATCCAACGGTTGAGATTGGATCTAGGAATCACACGTGGTTCTTACCGTGGGATGACGTGGCGCAATCCGGGACGTCGGATCTTGATCGGACGGTTCACGGAGCTCGCGGGGCGGCGATGGCGCGCGGTGGAGCGGGGTGTACCGGAGACGGGGACGACGACCAAGGGCGCGGCGCTACGGGGCTCCTCCGGCGACGTGCGTGGTCACGTTCGAATCGCCCTGGCTCGGGGATCCCGGATCTGGCCTTCTTCTTCTCGGGCGACGGCGGTGGAAGGTGAGAAAAACCAACACAAGGCCCTAAGCTACTACAGCGAGCAATCCCGGGCAAGCGGTGGCTGCTAGGGTTTAGCGAGCTAGGGCAAAAGTAGCGCGGGGTCACGACGGTCCTCGGCAGACCGGGCTTTAAATAGCCTCGGCTTCGCGCTCAATCCGTAACCCTAACGGATCTGGCGGAGGAGCCTTGGCGGCGCGATTCGATCCGGACTCGGCGGAGACGACGACCAGCGGCCGTACATGTGTCCGATCAACGGCCACGATTGCGGTAGCGCCGCAGGTCGGCCGGACCGGTCGAATCAGTCGCGGCCCAATCCTGGCCGTTGGATCTCGATCCAACGGTTGGGATCGATTAGGTTAAATTTGGTTCGGTCGAGTCGGTGGCTCGGTCGGACTCGAAGTCGGACTCGGACTCGGGTCGATCGGATGAAACGATGCTTGACCCGACTTGATTTTCCATCGATTTAATATTTAAAATAATTCCCAGAAATTCATTTAATTCATTAAAAATATCAAAAGACTCGGAAAAATTCCAGAAAAATTCTGGAAAATACTTTGGATCATTTTGGACTCAAATAAAATATTTCCAACAAAATTTTATTTGCAAAGTTTAATTCTTTAATTATTTCAAAATGGAATAAATTCAAATAAATTCCAAATAAATCCAAATAAATTCCAGAAAATTCCAAAAATTCACCAAAGTGCCAAATCACACATGAATTTAAGAAAAGCGAAATTTTGGGGTGTTACACGACCCTGGACGGTCGGCGGACTCCGATCCCAGGCGGTCGGCGGGTTCCGACCGCCCAATATTGGAGCGCGCAGTCAGCAAAGCTCCACCCGCGCATGAGCCAGCAGGGCCCACGCCGGTGTCAGGCAGCTGTCTTGTGCGCGGCATCCCCTGGCGTCCGTTCCGGGGTAGGCGGCTCCTTCCAAAGACTGTCAGAAGAGCCACCGAAGAAGTCAAGCCCCCGTCCCATCGCCTGGCACACCGCAGAGGAATACGCCCACTCCCGAGGCCAAGGCAAAGTCAAGCGCCATTAAAGCCGCCGAGGCTAACAGGAGCACCACGCGATGCGTCATCCAGACAGCACTACGCAAGACCACTCATCACAGAGCCACCAACCCTGCCTCGGGGCGGGCAGGGGTCGGTCGGACAAGGCAAAGCAGGACTCGAGACACGCAGGCCCCTTTCCTCGTGGTTTTCCCAAACTCCCGTGTAACCTGCCCCCTCCGTCTATATAAGGAGAGGCAGGGCCCGAGAGGGAGGGGCGATGGAAAAAACGGCCTTCTAGGTAGCCACAACTCCCTAGCAAAAACAACGAGGATCGGTCGGCCGACCCCACTGCCTCGCTTGTATACCTCTTGTTCATCGCCCAAAGATCAATACACCCACACCGAACGAATCGAGTAGGGACGTTCGGCCGAACCAAGATACATCATCGACTCCTTGAGTCGACCATTCGGGAGAGGAGCGCGCGACCCCATCCGACCACAAATTGTATTGCCGGTGCACGAAACACCGGCTTAGCGCGCGCCAGGTAGGGGCTCTCGCGCGTCTTCACCGACATCCTCATCTTCGGGTTCCCATTCTCCTCCCTGATGGCCTCCTCCCACCACGATTCGCCGATGTCGAGGGGTTGGATCCGCTTCGGCACCCTCGATTTCATCGTCACCATGGTGGGAGAGCTTGTCCTCATTCCCGCTGCCGTCCGGGACCGGGCGCCGTCATAAGCCTGGATGCGATTCTTTGGCGTCCTCGGCAACCTCCGCCTCGAGGCCCCGCATGGGCCGCGGCGGCGGGCCGTCATGGCAAACGCTTTGCTCTGGCGGCCAGCGCCTACGAGCTGCGGCGAGTGGCGGTTCCACCCTCCACGGGTTCTCAACTCGTGGCCACAGCCGGCTACGCGCCGGCTTCCCTCCACGACCTGCTGGCGGATTCCTCCAGCCACGGCTCTAGCTCCGACAAAAAGTATCCCCCGCGCAGGGCGTACTCCCGCGAGTGCAACATGACGGGTGCGGCGGAACCGTCCTCCACCCCCGCTACCCTCGGGACCCTCCTCCCGTGCGACAAAGCGCGGCGGGAGGACGACGCACAGCACCTACAACGCTTCACTGACCTTCGGCAACAGCGCGAGGAGCTAGAGGCTCGAAAGGCCGAGCTCGACAAGCTCCAGGCCGAGCTGGAGCGCCGTCAGCCTAACCCACCACTCGCCTCCGGCGCGCGCGCCCGCGCGCGTCAGGTGCATCAGCAGTTGGCTGAGGAGACGAACGACCTTCCGTTCTTCCCTCACGCCAACCAGAACATTGCTACGGCGGCAATGCTGCTCCGAGGGCTGCCTGAGCCAATGGAGCCAGAAGCCAAGGCCACCTACCAGAACCTCCGGGGACTGGTAGAACGTGCTGTCGTTCAGCACGCCCAAGGTTCCAGCTCCCGACGGACGGGCGCCACCTCGGGTCGCCTGGGCCACTCCCCCTCACAGGGCCGATGGAGCCCAGCCAAGACGGCCCCGCACCACGAGCTCCCCCAGGCATCATACACCCCGGTGCGCCACCGCCTGGGGGACAAGTATGATCTTCGCACCACCCTCGAGGCGCGAAGGAGAGCTACCGATGCAGTAGCGCCCTCGCAGGTCGCCGATAGCGGGTGACGTAACCATTCCGACCCGGGATTCGACGGTCCCGGGCCGCGTGCGTTCACCCGCCTCATCCGCAACGCCGACTTCCCGGCCAGATTCCGGGCTCCGACCAACATAGCCAAGTACACGGGGGCCACTAACCCCAGTGTTTGGCTAGAAGACTACCGGCTCGCCTTAGGGCGAGAGGCGGCAGCGACCTCTTCGTCATTCAAGATCTCCCCATCTATCTCGCAGACTCCGCCGGCGTGGCTCGAGTACTTGTCTGCCCGACACCATCGGCGGTGGGCCGACCTGACGAATCTCTTCGTCGGGAACTTCCAGGGCACCTACAAACGCCCTGGCAACTCCTGGGACCTGAAGAGCTGCAAGCAGCAGCCGGGGGAAACCCTCCGGGATTACATCCGCCGCTTCTCCCAGCAGTGCAACGAGCTCCCCGACATCCGCGACGCCGACGTCGTCGGGGCGTTCATTTACGGCACCACATGCGAGGCCCTGGTCCACAAGTTGGGCTGCGCGAAGCCCCGGACTATCAAGGAGCTTCTCGACATCGCCACCAACCATGCTTCCGGCGAGGAAGCTGTGGGGGCCATCTTCGAAAGAAGAATAGCCCGCAAGGCATCCGGGCCCGAGGCTGCCGCCCCCTCCGACCGTTCCGACAAAAAGGAGCGGAAGGGGAAGCAGGGCCGCGAAGGTCGGATGGTCGCCGCCACCGACCGCCCCGCCAAGCAGCAAGCGCGGCAGACGCCCGACCGGTTCGAAAGATTGATGGACAGTCCGTGCCCGAATCACGACTACCCTGTCAAGCATAAGAATCGGGACTGCGAAGTCCTGAAAAGGTTTCTCTCCGGGAACCCCACGACCACGCGGGGTAAGGGGAAGAAGCGTGACCCAGCGCCCGATGCCGGGGTGAAGGGCGATGAGCCAGCCGACGAGTTCCCACAACTCGACGGTTGCCTCATGATCTTCGGAGGGGTAGAGTGCTACGCCGACAAGCGACGGCTGAAACTCGCCCACCGAGAGGTCCACACGGCGACCCCCGCCGTGCCTTCCTACCTGAGGTGGTCGGATTGCCCGATCGCCTTCGATCGGACCGACCACCCCGACCACATCCCGCACCCGGGACGCTACCCGCTCGTCGTCGACCCCATCGTGGGGACGAAGCGCCTGACCAAGGTGCTCATGGGCCGGCGGCGGCGATCTCAACATCATGTATGTTGAGACCCTGGATGCCCTGGGGGTCCCTCGCTCCGCCCTCCGGCCGAGCAGGGCGCCTTTCCACGGCGTTGTCCCAGGCCAACAGGCCCACCCCCTCGGACAGGTCGGCCTGCCCGTCACCTTTGGGAGCCCGGATAACTTCCGCACCGAGAGCCTCACTTTCGAGGTTGTGGACTTTCCCGGCTCCTACCACGCCATCCTGGGACGGCCTTGTTACGCGAAGTTCATGGCAGTCCCCAACTACACCTATCTCAAGCTGAAGATGCCAGGGCCACAAGGCGTCATCACCGTGGCCGCATCCTTCCAGCTCGCCTACAACTGCGAGCGAAGCAGCTGTGAGCTGGCCTCAGCGGTCGTCGCTTCCGCCGAGCTCGCCCAGCTCCAGGAGAAGGCCCCCGAGTCCGCCCCCGACTCCGGCAAATCGGGGACTAGCTCCTTCAAATCCGCGGAGGACACGAAGGAGGTCACAGTCGATCCCGAAGATCCCGCCAAGACCGTGCGGATCGGGGCCGCCCTCACTGCCAAATAGGAAAGCGCGCTCGTCGACTTCCTCCGAGCAAACCGAGACGTCTTCGCTTGGAGACCCTCCGATATGCCGGGAGTTCCAAAGGAGGTCGCCGAGCATTCCCTAAACATTCGATCGATCTGCATCAGCCGCCAGTACCGCCGCTGCTTCGACTAAGAAAAGCGCCATGCCATTGTGGAAGAGATCGCCAAACTTTTGGACGACGGCTTTGTAAGGGAGGTGCGTCACCCCGAGTGGCTCGCCAATCCCGTCCTTGTAAAGAAAAAGTCGGGGCAATGGAGAATGTGTGTTGACTACACGAGCCTCAACAAGGCCTGTTCGAAAGATCCATTCCCATTACCTCGCATCGACCAGGTCGTGGACTCCACCGCCGGGTGCGAGTCCCTTTCCTTTTTGGATGCCTATTCAGGCTACCACCAAATTGCGATGAAGGAGTCCGATCAGCTCGCGACCTCCTTCATCACCCCGTACGGCTCGTACTGTTACGTCACGATGCCTTTTGGTCTGAAAAACGCAGGCGCCACATACCAACGGTGTATGCAGGCGTGTTTTTCAGACCAAATTGGCCGTAACATCGAAGCCTACGTCGATGACATCGTTGTCAAGACCAGGAAGGTCGATGGCCTCATCGCCGACCTGGAGGAGACTTTTGCAAACCTCTGATGGTTTCGCATAAAGCTCAACCCTGAGAAATGCGTCTTCGGGGTCCCCAAGGGCAAGCTGCTGGGCTTTATCGTCTCTGAGCGCGGCATCGAAGCCAACCGCGATAAGATCTCCGCCATCACAAGGATGGGGCCAATCAACGATCTGAAGGGAGTTCAGAGGCTGATGGGGTGCCTCGCGGCACTAAGTCGCTTCGTATCCCGCCTCGGTGAACGCGGGATGCCACTCTACAAACTGATGAAGAAGTCCGACCACTTTTCCTGGACCCACGAAGCTCAGGAAGCCTTTAGTCAACTAAAGGCTTTTCTGACCTCACCTCCGGTCCTGGTCGCCCCGGAGCCACAGGAACACTTACTCCTCTACATCGCCGCCACGACTCAGGTCGTCAGCGCGGCACTTGTTGTGGAGCGAGTAGAGGAAGGCCTAGTTTTCAAGGTGCAGAGACCGGTCTACTTCGTCAGCGAGGTGCTCTCCGAAACAAAGGTCCGATATCCCCAGATACAGAAGTTGCTGTACTCAGTGCTCATTACCAAGAGGAAGCTTGCCCATTACTTCGATCGACACCCCATCTCCGTGGTAACCTCCTCACCGCTCGGAGAAGTCGTCCACAACCGCGACGCTACCGGAAGAATCGCCAAGTGGGCTCTCGAGCTCAACGGCCTCGACATATCATACGTCCCCAGGACGGCGATCAAGTCCCAGGTCTTGGCGGACTTCGTCGCCGAGTGGACCGAGGCGCAAGTCCCTGCGGTGATCGAGGACCCGCAGTACTGGACGATGTACTTCGACGGGTCTTACACCAAGAACGGGGCCGGCGCGGGGGTCGTCATCATCTCCCCACTTGGCAACAAGCTCCGGTATGCCATCCGTCTACTCTTCGACGCCACCAACAATGTCGCCGAGTACGAAGCCCTCGTCAATGGCCTTCGGATCGCCGCCGACACAGGCGCCGCAGCGGCTCTCGTTCTGGCGACTCAAGCTGGTCGTCGACCAAGTGATGAAAGCCACCGAGCCCCGTGACGCTCGGATGGCCGCCTACTGCCTGGAGGTCCGCAAGCTCGAGGAGAAGTTCAAGGGTTTCGAGCTCCATCACAGCTACCGACGCTATAACGGTGAAGCCGACTCCCTCGCCAACCTCGCCTCCGGGAAAGGGCCGGTTCCCCCTGGAATCTTCGTTTCCGACCTCAGCAGCCCATCAATCCGGTTGGACCCGAGTGCTGAGGGCGCCACCGACCCCCCGAAGACGGGCGCTCCCGCCGATCTTCGGCCAGATGCTCACCCGCCTGGGTCGGACTTGGGCGTCCTGAGCGTCGAAACCGACTGGAGGCAACCGTTTGTCGATCGATTGACAAACGGGCTGCTCCCCGCCGATACCACCGAGGCTCGGCGCCTCGCCCGGCGGGCTAAGTCTTTCGTCCTGGTCGAAGGCGCCCTCTACAAAAGGAGCCCGTCCGGAATCCTTCAGAAGTGCGTTCCGACCGACCAAGGGAAGCACCTTCTGCTGGACATCCACGACGGGGTGTGCGGGCACCATGCCGCGCCGCGGTCCCTGGTAGGAAAAGCCTTCCGACAAGGTTTCTACTGGCCGACCGCCGTAGCAGATGCGACCCAAATCGTCCGCACCTGCGAAGGATGCCAATTCTTCGCCAGGCAGACGCACCTTCCTGCGCAAGCCCTGCAGACAATCCCCATCACGTGGCCCTTCGCGGTTTGGGGGCTCGATCTGGTCGGGCCCTTCAAGAAGGCGCCCGGGGGCTTCACTCACTTACTCGTCGCTGTGGACAAATTCACAAAGTGGATCGAAGCCAAGCCGCTGGCGAAGATCACATCGGCGCAGGCAGCAGGCTTCTTCCGCGATATTGTCTACCGCTTCGGGGTGCCCAACTCCATCATCACCGATAATGGGACGCAGTTCACAGGGAAGGAGTTCCTCGAGTTCTGCGATGACTTCAATATCCGAGTCGATCAAGCGGCGATGGCGCACTTCGCCAACGGCCAGGCCGAGCGAGCCAACGGCATGATCCTCCAAGGACTCAAGCCGCGAATCTTCAGTCGACTGAAGAAATTCGCGGGACGATGGGCCGCCGAGCTACCGCCCGTTCTTTGGAGTCTACGAACCACGCCGACCCGGTCTACCGGGTTCACACCTTTCTTCTTGGTGTTCGGGGCGGAGGCTGTCCTCCCGACTGACCTTGAGTACGGTGCGCCAAGAGTGCAGAACTACGACAGCGCACAGGGGACCGAGGAACAGCAGGATGACCTCGACCAACTCGATGAGGCTCGAGATGTCGCGGTCTTACGGTCGGCTAAATATCAGCAGGCGCTGCGCCGCTACCACAGCCGACGGGTTCGCGGCCGCTCATTCGAAGTCGGCGACTTAGTGCTGCGTCAAGTCCAATCCGCGAAGGACAGGCACAAGCTCTCCCCGCCCTGGGAGGGCCCTTTCACCGTCGCGGAAGTCCTCCGACCCGGCACCTTCCGTCTCAAAGACACCGAAGGAAATCTCCTTACAAACGCATGGAACATAGAGAAGTTGAGAAGGTTCTACCCGTAATCAGCCTACCCCTTCTCTGTACCATGCAAAAAGTTCGTAAACGAAGGAAGCCGCAGCTGTCGGACGACCGACCGAGTGCTCTCTCTCTCTCTCTCTCTCGTCCCTGATCTACCGCAAGTACTGCGACCTCCGCCCCGAAAGCAGAGGTCCCGAAGTAGTACTCTGCCCGCCTCAAAGACCGCGAATATAAGGACAACCGACCTACAGTTGGTCGGGCCGTCCCATTCCGGTAACAAACACACATAAAATCCCGCCTCCAACCTACGCCGGATCCGTTGCGGTCCCAAAAGACTACGGATGTGGGCAATCACAAATGCAAAATCCTCGAGGAAGAAAAAAGAAACAGGGAGCAAAGAAGCACTTTATTTATTTATGGAGGAACATCGCCCCAACCAAGAACGAACCGCCCGCTACGATCTTGGTGTGCGCCCCGCCAGCCGGACGACACGCGACGTCCCTCAACCACCGCCTGCACCAGCAGCGCCCTCACCTCCCGCGATCGAAACGCCCACGGCGAGGACGCCAACTTCACCGTCGTCCTCATGAACGGCCTCGGCCTCGACCTCCGCCACCTCCTGCGGCCGGGGCGATGGGCGCCCACTTCCTCGCGGGTGAGTGTAGCGGTCCGCCATGGCACACGAAGAAAGTTCGTTTGGTGGCAGTCTTGGCAAAGTAACAAGCGCACCGGCGCCTCTCCTTTTATAGCCCACAGTGCGGGAGGCGCGGAAGACGAAGCGCCTCAAGATCACGCAACGGAGCGGAAGCCGAAGCGTCCAACACCAGTTCCGAAAGCGGCACGGTCCCCAAGGCGAGTTAATCCACCCTTATCTCCAGAAAAACATAAATCCTTTTCACAAATATTGCGCAGGCTCAAGCGGTGCGTGGCGACTGCACCCTCAGTCCCCATGCACCACTCGGGGGCTGCCTTACGACCTCGGGGGTCAGCGACCTAGATCGATGACCGGTAACCACTCCGACCGGGCTACCCCCCTCATGGTAACCTCTTAAAACCCAAAATGCTACAGCCCACGCCCCCGCGGCTACGGTTTCGAGGTAGCACTTTGCGCAAAAGGGAGGCTACTTGAGCGAAGGGCCGAGCGACGGTCGGATGGAGCCTTTCGATTTAGGTCGGCGGGTCGACCGATCAAACAATCTCCCTCGTGGCAACCTCCTCGAACCGAATGCTACAACTTAAGCCCCAGCGGCTGCGGCTCCCAAGTAGCATTTCGCGCAAAAAGGAAGTTGCCCGAGCAGAAGATAGCTTGATCGATCAGGGCAGACCGACCCCGGTCGTCGTTAAAAAAGCGTACGAGTCGCTAACCTAAGCCGTACTCCGACCGACCGAGCTATCCACCTCGTGGCTATTTCCCCCAGCCCAAAGTACTACGGCCTACGCCTCCGCGGCTACGGCTTCAAAGTGGCACTCTGTAGGGGGAAACAAGCCCTCCGAGCAAGAGACGCTAGGGACGGTCGAAGCACCCCCACTCAGGTCAGCGTTCCAACCGACCGAACGGAAGCTTCGCAAAGGAGGCGGTCCGACCTAGGCACCTCTCCTCCACGAAGCGAGCGCTCTAGGTAGCTTGTCCTATCCCGTGATTTCTTCAGACGGAGTTGGAGCAACACCTACGCTCTCGGGGCACCCCCGCGGGCCCTGTAGCTATGGTCGTAAGATTTTCCAAATCAAAGAGGAAGCACGAGGTAGACGGGCAAAAGAACTTAAAACAACCCGACACGTCGAACTCGATTAGGGCAATCATGTTCGTTACATGCACTGCAAAAAAGCAAAAAATAGGGAAACTAATCATCTCCCTCCTTCCGATGGAGGATTTCTCGCGGCGAGATTCGGCGGGCAATCTCTTGGGCGCACGGATCGACCCGGGCCATGAATGCGTCGACTTCTTCGTCGCTTCGGTCAGCAGCAATGCCGCTCCCAACCGCCTCAAGGTCGACGCCGTCATAATAAGAGACGGTGTGGACCAGGGCCGAGGAAGCGCCAAGCACCGCCGCTTCTCGCATCGACGCCTCGACGTGCTCAGGGACCCTTCCGAGTATGACAGGGATGGCGCTGGGGCCCGGAGTAAGCCCGAACAGCCGGTCGCAGACGGCTTGGATGCCCACATGGAGGACCGTCAGCTCGGCCGTCGTATCGGCCGCGTCCCTCTCCGCCACCCGCTTGTCCATAAGGGCCGAGTCACGTGACTCGACCGCTGCATCCTGTTTCTCCACCGCCACCCTTCGCGACTCCAGCGCGTCGCTAAGGCTTTTCCGCAGCTCTGCAGGGACAAAAACAGCGTCAGAAGACGCTCGTTGCAGTGGCTCCCAAGGGGTTGAACTACTCACCGGCCACGGAGGCCTCTTTGGCGCGAAGTTCCTCCTCGACCTTGGCACGCGCTTCTCGATCGGACGCGGCGCGGTCGGCAAGCTCCCTCGCCGTCGCGAGCTCCCCCCGAGCAAGATCCCGCTCGCCGCGAAGCCGGTCGGCCTCCCTGCGGGCCGACTCGCATTCCTCTCGGAAGAGGGCGGCCTCCGCCCGAGCGGATTCTTCTGCGCGGACCGCAGAAGTCTTGGCCACTTCAGCATCCGCCAGGGACGACCTGGCCCTCTCTCCCTCGACGGTCAACGACTCCACAAGTCGCTGAGCCTCCCGCAAGGCTTCGGTGACTTCCCCCAGCCGCTGACCAGCCGTGGTGGCCCTCCCTTGCTCGGCAACAAGCGCCCTCCGGGCGTCGAGCAGCTCTTCCCCTATGGCACTCCCCCGGCTGTGCAAATGCCGGAGGAACATCGACTTGTCCACCGCCCGGGATGTCAAGCGCTGCAAATACCTACCCGGTCAGTCTCCGTTTCCCGGTCGAAAGATGCACGAAAGACAAATCCCCGTCAGACTTACCGATCTGGCCGAGCGGGACTCCTGAGCAATGGACTTTCTCGCCCTAGACGTGGCGTCAACGGCGCGAGTGAGGTCGGCGTGGATCCTCCCCATCTCCTCCTCCAAAGCATTCCAATCCGCGCGTTCTGCCTCGTCGTCGAGCGAGCGCGGGCCTCCGGCCTGGTCGTGGGCGGGCCAAGTCGACGGCGGTCGGCAATCGCTCGTCTCGACTTCCCCGCCGGAACGTCTGCGGCCGGCCGGTTGCGCGCCCTCCAAAGAATACTCGGACCGCCGGCAGGCGGTGGCCCGGCGGCGAAGCGACAGAACTCGTCCGCCGGTGTCGCGAACGCCGCGAATCCAGTACTTCCCCGTGGCGGAGTCACGCCGACCCTCCTGATCGGCGGTGCGGGAAAACAAGGATAGCGGAACGTCTCCCGTCGATGCTGCGAACGGTAGCGGTCCCAGCCCCCCCGGGTGGCGGCAGGACCTCACCGGTCTCACCGGACGACAACGGCCCCGGCGCTCCCCCCTCCGGCAGCGTCCCCTCGCCGACAGACCCTGCCGCGGGGAGCGCATCCGAAGGATCCCCGCTCCCGACGACCGCCGCCGCGCACCCCGCGGATGGGAGCGGAAGGGTGCGGTTCCTCACCGCCGAAGTGGGACTCAGCGCCCTCCCAGCGCTGGTGAGCCCCCTGCGCACGGCGGTCGGTTAGGAATTGCGAAAGAAGAAACACCAAAGAGAACCAAACTGGGGGCACATAAGTCACTTACCGAGAGGAGCGAACAACCGGCACCTGACGTGCCCTTTTTGCCGGGCCCCTGCGAGGAGGCGTGAGGGGTCTGCGCATCCTCAGGACATACCCTGCACCCGCGGTTTCTTCCGAGGAACCACGGTCGCCGGCCCCGCGGCTGGAACCCGCGTCGCAGCCGCCAGAGTCGCCTCCGGCAACCGCTCCCCCCTCGCTCGACGACGACTCTTCGTCGCCGTCACTCAAAGTCTCGTCAGAGACCTCCTCGCCGCGCGGCCCGGTCCGCGCGCTCTTTCCTCTTCCGCGTCTTCGTGGCCTCTTTCTCCGCCAGGAGGACGGCGTCGCGCTGCTCCCTTGCGAGGCGCGCGACCGATCTCGCCTCCTTTTCCCCCGGAAGCCAGGGCGGGAGATCAGGCCGCCGAGCCCCTGCAAGAACGCGCTCGGGTAAGGGGGCGAAGGAGCATAGCAAAGCAAAAGCAAATAGGAGCCACCAGACGTACCGAGTTCTGCGGATTCTCACAGGAAACGGCGCAGCGCCTCGCCGGCTCGGTATCTCCGCAATGGAAATCGCGCCACACGCTGCGAGGACCTCCGGGACGGAAGCTCCTCGCCCGACGACCTTGCGTGGTCGGTCGGCCCGATGTACTCGAACATGGGGCGCAATGATCCTTGAGGGGTTGGATGCGCCTCTCCATGAAACGTCTTGAGGACCACCTTGCCTGTCAGGCCCGCGCCGCTTCAGGTCCGCGAGCTTTTCAGGATCGCATCCACCTTCGTCCGGTCCTCGCGTCGGGACCCAGGTCCAAATGAGGATGCGGCGTCGGTGAGATTCCCACCAAGGCCGAGGCATCATGTTGCCAATGTTCCGGACGTAGAACCACTGCCGTGCCACCCCTGGACGCGTCAGCGGCTTCACATCGGTGTAGGACGACTTGCGGCGGGGCGTAGTTGGATCGCCAGGGCGCCGAGGAGGTCGGCGGCATCCGACGGCGGCCTCACGAAGAAGAAGTGGCGCCAGAGCCCCCAGTGGGGTTCGATCCCCAGAAAAGCCTCGCATAGCGTCATGAAGACCGCGATGTGGAGGACTCCATTCGGGTTCAGATGATGAATTTCCCCCCGTAGTAGTGCAGCAGCCCCCGGACGAACGGGTGGAGTGGGAGGCCGAAACCCGCCAGAGAAGGCCGCCAATGAGACTATCTCGCCGTCTCCCGGGGACCTCGGTCCCTGGCCACGGCGGCGTCCGCCCGCCAGGATCAGGGGCCGCGGAGGAAGGAGCTCCGTCCAATCCAAGCCGAGGAAGCGCCCCGCCGCGGCCAAGTGCGGGGTCAACGACATCCCCAAGTGTGTGTAGGAGAGCGAGGGATGGTGCGACGAAGCAGGAAGCTTTTCTTCTTCCCTTGCGTTTTCTCTCCTTTTTTGCAGAGGACGCGAGCAGAAGGCTTTGCTCCCTCCACGCCGCCCTCTCCTTCCTTTATAGGCGCCTGGCGGGAACAGACGCGCCTCGCGCTAACCAACCGCCTCCTCACGCGACCCGACGTAGTCGCCAACCGTCAGCCTGCCACCTCGCTCACTACTCCGGTAACGTGCCGCAGCCCATTTAAATCCCACTGAGCATTAACTGCTCCGACAGGACGGCCACCTCGCGCAAGACGCCACGCAAAGATCGCACTCGCCGCCGCGGTGGGCCAGGGCGCCCCACGCCAAGAAAGGTATGAAAACGGCCCACTGGGCCGCCCGACCTCGGGAGAGCAAGCGGCCTACGGGCTCGCGCCCGAGGCCCGGCACCGTGCTGAGGGTTACGAAGGCCGAATCCAGCCAGCTGGAATGAAAGCCGCCCCAACACGTAAAAAAGAGCGAGGGGCGGGTCACAGTGAGCCCCTAGAGGGCCTCTAGATGGGTCGGCGGATGACCCAATCACTGTGGCCCGCGTCCGAGACCATACCTCACACTCTCCCGTGGAGCTCATCGATGAGTGGCGGCCAGCCGCGCTCCGGGTCGGCGGACGACCCGGCAGCCCGACGCGGGATGAGTAAGGAAAGGTTTTTATGGAACGCCCCACAGCGGGTTGGACGCCCGCGCCGGGAGCTACGTTCGCTTGGAAACGATCCCCCTCGAGGGAGATCGCCAAGGTTCCACTCGGATTGCCCGATAGTAGCTCGCACGAGCACGACGTTCAAACCGACGAAGGTAAACGTGCGTTCGCTCACCCGACTCTAAGGGCCCACGAACGACGTAGCCTGCCAGAGTCCGACCGGGCTAAACCCCCGACCAGCTCTCCGACCCGCTCGGGGGCTCAGGCTACACCCACCGGTGTGCTCGCCTTACCCGGGCTCTTTAGGTCGGGCGCGGCTCCCCAGCGATCAGCGCCGACCTAGCACCGCCACCGACGTCGACGGCTACTACGCCGGGCCTAAACCCCCGACCGGCTCTCGACCGGCTCGGGGCTCGAGAACTACACCCCCCGGTCTTTCATGTGCCGGAGCTCTTTAGGGTGGCGTGGCTCCCCAAGCGATCGCCCGAGCCTAACAGCCGACCTCGGGCAGCGGCTACTACCTGCCGGGCTAAACCCCAGGCCGGCTCTCCGCCGGCTCGGGGCTACACCAGATGGTCTTCATGCCACGGAGCTCTTTAGGCTGGCGCGGCTCCCAAGCAGTCGCGCCGACCTAGCACCGCCGACTTCCGGGCCGACGGTTACCTCCGCCGGGATAAACCCCCGACCGGCTCTCCGACCCGCTCGGGGGCTCGGGGGCTACTGACGAGTACCCGTACCATGGGTACCCCCATCAGCCCGGACACACGAACAGCCGACCAATCATGGCGAAGGCCCAAGATCGCCGAAAGGTACTTGGGCCGCAGAGAGCGGACCCCGACCTGTGCTGGACCGACCCTGGACGGTCGGCGGACTCCGATCCCGGGCGGTCGGCGGGTTCCGACCGCCCAATATTGGAGCACGCGGTCAGCAAAGCTCCACCCGCGCACGAGCCAGTAGGGCCCACGCCGGTGTCAGGCAGCTGCCTTGTGCGCGGCATCCCCTGGCGTCAGATCGTGGGTAGGCGGCTCCTTCCCAAGACGCCGGAAGAGCCACCGAAGAAGTCAAGCCCCGCCCCATCGCCTGGCACACCGCAGAATACGCCCACTCCGAGGCCAAAGGCAAAGTCAGCGCCATTAAAGCGCCGAGGCCGACAGAGCACCACGCGATGCGTCCTCCGCACAAAGACTACGCAAGACCACTCATCCCAGAGCCACCAACCCTGCCTCAAAGTGCGCGGGCAGTCGATCAGGACAAAGGCGAAACTAGACTCCGAGACACGCAGGCCCCTTTCCTCGTGGTTTTCCCAAACTCCCGTGTAACCTGCCCCCTCCGTCTATATAAGGAGAGGCAGGGCCCGAGAGGGAGGGGCGATGGAAAAAACGGCCTTCTAGGTAGCCACAACTCCCTAGCAAAAACACCGAGGGATCGGTCGGCCGACCCCCTGCCTCGCTTGTATACCTCTTATTCATCGCCCAAAGATCAATACACCCACACCGAACGAACTGGAGTAGGGACGTTCAGCCCGAATCAGTATACACCATCTGACTCCTTGAGTCGACCATTCGGGGAGAGGGAGCGCGCGACCCCATCCGACCACAAATTCGTATTGCCGGTGCACGAAACACCGACAAAACTAATCATTAAAACTGGAAAGGCGCCCAAAAGAAGCGCAACACTAGACTCCTCTTCTTCGTCTTCAACCAAGGAAGAGAAAACCACACACCGCATACGGAACGATCCGCAAAAACCCAACATTTTTCATTTGATTCAAATCAACTAAAGCCAAGAAAAGCAACGAAAATCGATTGTCGAGCGGCAAAGAACGCATTTAAGGAATCCACCACCAAACTCTTCTATTTGACTCCAATAACTACCCGATCTACAACAGAGAGGGTAAGCACTCTTCTCCTACAGGGTTAATAGTTCTTCGGTGATGGCGCTAACCGGCCATACCGTCAAACCTCGCCCTTACTATGAACAAAAAGAGGTGACCGAAACCCTTCGGTACCACAATTCCACTCTATCACAACAATAAGAGCAATTCAGTCATTTATCTCATAGACATAGCAACATGCTTTATCAAAGGAAGCATTCAACATCATAACTTAAATACAACATTTAAGCATAAAGAAACGATACCCATACCCTTTCCTACTCAGGCATCCATTGTGTGTCAAATTTTAGATTAGTTATACCACTTTTGCAAGTTTTAATGTTGCTATCCTATAACAAAATTTTAGTTAAGACCTAAGCCATGTTTCTAAGTTATTCCACATCATATTTTAGTTTTTTCCCTATAGCATGACACTAAAAATTCACATTCCAAGGACCTACAACCTGGCTCTGATACCAATCAGAATAACACCGGCATTTAATATGCCCGAATGCTACCAAACATAAGCTAAACAACAACTAAAAATCACATTTAAACATAAATTCCAGCAAAGGTACATATGCTAAAAACCGATATTTCGGCAGCATCTCCTTTGTTTTTCATGAATTAACACAATATCAATATCATGGCAAGATATATCATAGCACACGACATCTAAAACATCAACATAAATGGATGTATCATCAAACCACGCCAATAATACCACGCTCAACCACTTCATAAACTATAACGAAGCAAATAAGGGATCACAAGCATGCTAGATTAAACCATACATTAACTTTATGGCACAACTCTTAAAATCATGTCTCCAAGTGATTAATCATAGACTATGATGGTGGAGCTACGTGTAGAAGTGTAGCTAAACCCCTTTTTCCCGCATGCCGATCTCAAAGTACCTAAAAACAACATAAAACACAAGTGTGAGTTCGAAACTCAGCAAGCATATTGTAATGGACAACAATAACAATATCATAGAAAATAACATCTCACATTATGTATATAATCTCAATCATGAACACTTTAACAAAATCATCATCACTGTGTATGCAATGCAATGTAATGCTCATATCTCCTTGGAAACTCATACCGGTATGGTTGAGTACACACCCGTCGGTGTGCACCCTCTCCCCCCTTCCATCCCGAAGATGGAGGGTGCCTACTCCTCGCTTCCACAACCCACGGTAGATGGAATCATGATGTAGGACTTACTCTATTGGCTCTCCGGATTAGTCATAACTTTCTCACCGACCTTCCCGGATTAGTTAATGACTTTCTCACCGCCCGGGCCATGTAACATGTCATGTATGCAAGCATGCCAACATCATATAAAACTCATATTTTAACACATGGCGTCATAACATCTTAAACATGCTCATCATATCATAGCAATCATTAACACATGGCAAGTGGACATATATCATGTAAACAATTCCATCTAATCTCAACATGCAACCTACAACTCGCTATCCATCACAACACACTTGCCTCAACCACGTGCAACGGATTGGCGGGAAGTAGAAGGCACTCCCGGGGTCACACCTCCTGCACAGGGGTATCACACAATCACAATCATAACCACAAAACAGTACGCAAACCCCCATCTAACCCGACAATGCTCCCTACTCGCAAAACCTAAAACAGAGGTTCTGTTCCGTCGGGACAGCAGCCTTGCAAAAGGCATAACTTGAGTTCTGAGACTCCGAATGAATTAAACGAGTACACCCTCGCGTAGCTTAGGAAATTTCCCAACTTTCTCTAGGTATATGGAAAGACTGATTCGGACTCTAAAGTTGTCTAATCTACAGATTACCGAGATCTGTTCCAATCGCGTCACAGATTTTAATACGCTCGGTAAAACGGCCATAACTTTCAAACGGCTGATCGGATTTTAACGTGCTTTATGTCCACGGAAAGATAATTAAATTATCTACAACTTCTTTTAAGTCCGTATGGACATATTCGGACTAAAATTATTGAATCAAAACTTTTTTGAGTTAAATGTAAAGTTTTCGAACTAAAAGTTATTGAGTTAAAAGGTTTTTTCAACAAAATTATTGATAGACATGTAAGTGCAAAATATTGTTTTTTTATTCCGTACGCATATTTACATAAGTACTCTATTCAAATTGAAGTGAGTGTGAATTAATCTCTTTTTTTGTTTGCTCCACATAGAACATCGCAGTAATATGATCAAATTGTTGTTCTCTCTTTTTTTGGGAAGCATCACCAACAAGAGTATATTTTGTTTTATAGACTATTCATATAATATATTAGTTTTTTCTTTTGCCTGGTGAGGACATTAATGATCATATGTATCTTACCAAGGTTGGAAGAGCTTATTATGATGTTGTTGGATCGAGGTAGGGACGCGGTCCTCCTCCTCTATGTGCGATCAGGTTGAAACTCAAAGAAATTGCCGAAGTTCAAGTGAGTTGGCTTGACAACCGCAAGGGCGACGGCCGATGCCTCAACAACTATGGTGGTTTGGCGCTTGAGGTGTCAACTAAGATGGAGGAGACGCAAAATCTGATCCCTAGGGAAGGTCGACCGGAGCATCGTGTAAAAGGTGGTTGCAGCGAACACTTCAAGTGTAAAAATGTGTTAGCCGATTGATGTGAGACTTTTTTGGGTTGTGGAGATCATAAGTATTTTTCAAAGCGGCCAACAACCGATGCATGGGGAGAACTTTTCACGATTGTTTTTGAGGGGAAACGACTTTGGTGGGGGGCTTCTCCGAGCTATCCTTTGTATGGACGTCGCGCTTCTTTTGGGAAGGCAATCGGCTTAGCAGTATTAGGGTGCGAGATGAGCATTTATAATTAATTGAATTAGCCGATGAGTAGGTTCTTACTTGGTTGTTTGTTTTTCCATATCAAATAAAGAAGGGGATTGGATATTTAAGGTAACCAATGAATAGCCAACAATACCTACTCCAACACCGACGTGGTCTCTTAGCCTACTCGTCCCGTGCTGATGAGCCTCCAGCAGGTCTCTTACCAGCTTGCTTGGTTTGCAAAATATAGAGTACAAGCCGATTAGTGTGGTTCAAAAAATGTTTAAAGGCTATGAACAAAATAGCTACCTTAGCCAATATCTCACCAGTAATATCAATAAAGCTCAAGTTAGTTGTGGGGGCTCCGGTCTTAGATTAGCGATAAAGACTCTTACTGTTGCATCGGACTGGATAATGATGCAACCCGAAAGAAATCCACTCGCTTATCTGAAACCGTACTCGGATTGAGATCAACCAATCGGCGCAACACTCGTGCTCTTGCCAACCGGTTGGAATCAATACGAGCTTCCCGCATATGTGTTCAGTGCTAGTTCCCAAGATCAACGCCTAGCACACACATACTTGGCACATCGAGATGATTCATCACACATACAAATATGGAGATAACATAAAAGTAGTCTGGCAGTTGATACATTCGCATAAGTTTACAAGTCCACGACTGACTGGCCAAATAAACATCACAAAAGAGTAAAGTGCAGCGGAAATAAGCATAAGACCAAAAGGAGGATTTTGGCATGCCACCCATAACCCAAAAGGCATCCGACTGGGGAAAGGCCCAGTTCAACCATCCAAGAAATCGCTAGACCCCGGTTCGAAGTACGCGTCGTCAGGAACGTCCTCATTACCTTCCTCTAAACATTTTTAAGTAGAGCAAACGGTGAGTACACGTATGTACTCGCAAGACTTTAGTGTATGGAAATATATTATACATGCAAGGCTATTCAATGGATGAGAGCTTCTACTCTAAGTTTAATTTCAGCATAAGGCAAATTTTATTTGTAACCATGCAATTTGATAAACATCGATACATTTGAAATGAGCATTTAATCAGAAACTATAAGTAGTATGTAAAGTAATTGAACAGCTATTCATGACCCTCCATGGCCATAAACAACACTCGAAACATAGCCAACCCACCAATGTCATACACCAACCCACCATACCACCATTTTTCCAAGTTATTTTGCAAAATCAAAACCAAAACACTATACTTGACATTATGTTTCCAAGCCGCTCTTGACCGTGAGCACGGCTAATCGATTAGATTTAATTCTCTGCAGAGAGTGTACACTTTACCCACATGTCATATTCTAGCAATCATGTCAACCATGTCATGCGATACACAAGTACCCGTTTTGCTAGACTATGACGAAACTTTTCGACTAGCTAGAGTCTAACCTTGCAGCAGCCCGGGTATGACCATCCTCGCTATGATGGCAGAACCACTCGTTGTACCCACGGTACTTTTCTTTGGGGATTACACCCTATCACTCTATTCTCCCCATAGCGAGGCACACCCTTGTATCGGGTCGCTTGATCCCAACACCTCGGTGAAGGGAGCGCCCTTGAACGACACCACTCACCCGGTTCGTACATACGCCTCGGCCTACCAACGTACAAGGTTAAAACTCCCACTAGCTTACTAAGTTAAGGCTATCCCATAACTAGCACATGTGGTTGCACCATTTAACTCAGTTAATAGTATCAAGTTCGGTCCTTAGGTTGACTCAGGTGAGGATCTCCCACCTATCTAAGTGCATATACCAATTCCAAACAACATGATCCATCTCCTTGTACCGTACAAGTGGCCCCTTATACGTTGCAAGCCAATCCATTGCACTTTCAACTATACATAGCTCGCCTGTGTCTAAAACATACTTTTATTTCCATTTTTACCAACATATCAGTATCCTTCTTTGTTATAATCAACATTTTGGAAATTTCAATAATAATCGGACCTATCATACTACCCATTACTAGGGCATGGCTAAGCATAGCATTAATATCCGATTATACCCAAGTTTCATTTCATAGCATGAATAACCATAGCCTAAGTTTCAACAAGGTTCTCAGGTCAAATTAATTAAGGTAATCCCACAAGTTAGGAGTATAACTACCATGACCCACAATATAGCAACTTTACGGAAAGTACACGCATGCATAATAGTTTGATTAAAACAAAATAGACATCGTAAAATATTGGATCAACATGATCAAAGGAGGGTGCTTGCCTGTTTGCTCTTCGTCGGGATTGTTCTCAGGAATATAGTCGGGGTCGTTATCAATGGACTCCGACACGTCGTCAGCTACGCGTACGAACGATAGAAACCAGCAACAAAAGCAAATAACCACGAATCAAAATGGGGCAAAAGGAAATCAGATGCAAATAACAACTTAAAACTCAACAAGAGAATAAGCAACTCTAGGAAAATCAATACATTGCTAGCATACTAGTTCCACATGCAGCAGCTTAAATTTATGTACTTTAGTAATTAAACTATCGAATTCAGGAAGCTAAGATTGTTTGGATTAAAGAAATCTAAGACTAACTATTTAAAACAACGCACTATTTAACCATAAAACTTAGACCTTTTGCTCTAATAGGATTCAGTTGCAAAGCAAGTTATTTATTAAATATTTTTACCTAACATGGTAGTACAAATACTGTAGAATGATTCTGAGATAATCTCCCAAGTTTTTGCATTTAGACGAGATGTTTTACGAATGTCCGAAAAGGCTTAAGTGCTACTAATCTACACATGTTAAAAGTTAGACTTTCATTAACCTTATTAAACATGAATCATATAAAAACAGTAAGAAAGTTCTAATCAAGGTCATGAACAGCAAGAGCACACTATATTAAAGTCCTAGAAACAAGTTTAATTGCATTTAAATTAAAGTTGCACTAGTTAATAACATTTTAACAAACCTAGGCATTGAAACATAGAAATCATCACAAACATTGCAATTCAAGTGCAAATTCAAATATTTCACACAAATAGAAATATTACAGTCCAAGGATTACAATGGAATTAGTTTCATTTAATTTGGAATTGAAATGCAAAAATAGTACTTTATACAATTTCTAACCTAAAGCATATGATTGAGCTCATTTTCTGTACAATAGTCCAATATAAAATATTTTTACATATTCATAAACTTCATGATTTTACAAAAATTTAGGAAGTGGTTTCATCTCATTTGGATTTGTATTTAAAAAGTTATGGGCATTTGAAGTGGTTCGGTTTGGCAAAATCGGATTTAAATGGAAAATACGCTTTAATGCTGTGAAAGCGTATTTCGGCTCGGCTGGCACTGTGATAGGGCACGTGCACACTGACAGGGCGGTCCCACGGCTCAGAGAGCCAGAGCAGGGGCGCGGCGAAGGCGACTCACGGCCGCCGGAGTAGGGCCGAGGCGGCCGATCAAGGGCACTACGAGCATCAAGAGCCGAGGGGAACCTGTGGCACCGCTTGGTTGGGTTCGGGAGCTACCTGAGAGGGTCAAGGCGACGGTGAGGGCGGCGGGCGCTTAATGGCGCTATGGCCGTGGGGACGGAGGAGTGCCGTCGAGCTTAATTAAGAGCTCGGTGAGCATCTAGGGGTCCTAGGGGTGTGGCTCATTACCTTGGATTGGAGAGAGAATGGTCGAGGCGGGTCATCACCGTGCACCGAGCCGAGGAAGAAGAAGCTCGGCAAGGGCGTGGCTCGAACGAGGAGAGCTGCAATCAACGGGAAAACGAAGCTCACAGTGATCGAGAGGAACACTCGGGCGGAAGAATTTGGGAGTCAAGCTCACCTGTGGACGAATTGCCCGAGCGGGGCTCACGGCTTCTCCGAGCCGACAATGGAGCGGGGAAAAAGGGGCGAGCAAGGCACTGAGGAGGGGCTTCTGCGGCTTTATTGCGCGAGAGGAGGCGGCAATGCGCAGTGTGGCCAGTAGGGGCAGTGGCGTCCAAGCTCGGCCTTGCTCGTATGCGTCGCGTCACAGGAGCAAGCGCTCTGCTCGCGGCTTGATTGGGAGAGAGGAGGGAGCGGGGGCAACGCCGTGAGCCAGAAGAGACGGCGTGCAAGCCGGCGTACGGACGGAGGAAGGGAGAGGCAAGCAACGGGACTAAACGGCGGCAACGACCAGCGCTCAGCCCCGCTTCTTCACCGCCAGCTAAGTTCAGAGAGCACCTCCCAAGACCTGCAGCGCCGACTCACGACAAAAGTAGGAGGCCCGATTGGTTCGATGAGTTGTTGATTCGTGCAATCGACAAGTCAGTCCTAGCTCCAAATTGGTTCAACAGGATATGGAAATCTTTTGGAATCGGGAAGATTGGAAGTGAAGTCCTGGAATCACTCCTTCATTACTCCAAAAGGTAACGCAATGCTCTGATAAGAATCACTTGAAGTGGATGCCTTTCCCAGATAACAAGATTTCAGACTTTGCAGAGGAGTTGTTGCTTCAGAAAATTTGAGTTGTCAAATTGTTACATTTGATTGGTCCAAAAGGATTTGGGAATCCTGAGCTAGATGGTAAGGAAGTAAGGTTCTGGAAGCATTCATCTTTTAATCAAAACAGTGATGTAATGCTATGATTAAGAAAAGCTTTAATTGGAACGGCATGAAATGAAGCTTTATTCAGCTCACAAGGTTTCGGTTGTTACAAACCTACCCCCCTTACAATAATCTCGTCCTCGAGATTAGTTAGACTCACTAAAGAGGTAAGGGAACTCGGTTCTAAGGCGGTCTTCATGTTCCCACGTGGCTTCGGCCTCAGTATGATTGCTCCACTGGACTTTGAGCATCTTGACTGTGTGATTGCGAGTGTGACGCACAGCTTCGTCGAGGATGCAAATTGGATGCTCGCGATATGAAAGATCCGGCTGAAGATCAACATTGTCCAGAGCAATCGCTTCGGTGGGAGCCCGAAGACATTTCTTCAGTTGGGACACGTGGAAAACATTGTGCACATCCGAGAGTTGAGGTGGTAGCTCAAGTTGATATGCTACTTCACCTCTTTTTGCAAGGATTCGGTATGGGCCAATATATCGTGGGGCCAACTTCCCACGGACTCGGAATCGCCGTGTGCCACGCAACGGTGAGACCTTGAGGTAGACAAAATCACCCACCTCAAAGCTCAGTTCGCGGCGACGGCTGTCAGCGTAGCTCTTTTGCCGCGATTGAGCCTCTTTCAGCCGACCACGAATTAGATTGACTTGGTCCTCAGCTTCTTGAATGATTGATGGTCCAAATAATTGCCTTTCGCCTACTTCAGACCAAAACAAGGGTGTTCTGCACTTCCTCCCATAAAGTGCTTCGAAAGGTGACATTTGGAGACTCGCTTGGTAGCTGTTGTTGTAGGAGAACTCAGCAAAAGCTAAGCATTTCTCCCATTTTGCATTGTAGGACAGCACACAAGCTCGCAACATATCCTCCAGAATTTGATTTGTTCGCTCTGTTTGCCCGCTTGTTTGGGGATGGAAAGCTGTGCTGAAGAATAGCTTGGTTCCGAGGAGCTCGTGTAAGCTTCCCCAAAACCGAGAAGTGAATTGCGGACCACGATCAGAGATGATGACCTTTGGAACACCATGAAGTCGAACAATGTTGTTCATGTAGAGCTCAGCAAGTTTGGCTCCATTATAGGTGATGTGCACTGGAATAAAATGAGCCACTTTAGTCAAACGGTCGACAATAACCCATATGGAGTCATGACCATTAGAAGACTTTGGTAGGCCAGTGATGAAGTCCATGCCAACTTCTTCCCACTTCCACTCAGAATCTTTAGGGGTTGGAGCATCCTCACAGTCGCCGATGCTCGGCTTTTACGCTACCGGCACACATCACAAATTGCAACATGCGCGCGACGCCTCTTTTCATACCGGCCACCGTAACTTTTCACGAAGGTCTTGGTACATCTTGGTACTTCCCGGGTGGATTGAAAGTGGAGACTCATGGGCTTCTTTCAAAATCACCTCTTTGATTTCTTGGTCATCTGGAACATATATTTGTTGTCCACGCATGACCAAACCATCGGCATTCTCTGAAAATTCCAATGGTGCGCCTTCTTTCATCTTGGGCTTAATCTCAGCCATCCCTTCATCTTTGAGCTGGGCGGCTTTGATTTGAGGCTCCAGAGTTGGTTGTAGGGCCAATGCGGCGATATAACCCTTTTCTACCACTTCCAGGTTGAGTCTTTGAAATTCGTCGAGTAGCTGCGGCTGACTGACGACATTTAGAGTATTGACAGTGTGTAGCTTCCGACTGAGTGCATCAGCTACAACATTTGCCTTACCAGGATGGTAATGAATACCCAAATCATAATCTTTGATTAACTCAAGCCATCTTCGTTGTCTCAAGTTCAAGTCAAGTTGAGTAAAGAAGTACTTCAAGCTCTTGTGATCGGTGTATATCTCACATCGGTTACCGATGAGATAATGCCGCCATATTTTGAGAGCATGGATGACGGCTGCTAATTCCAAATCATGAGTTGGATAATTAGCTTCATGAGGCTTCAATTGGCGTGAAGCATATGCCACAACTTTGCCTTCTTGCATTAACACACACCCGAGGCCTTGGCGAGAAGCATCACAGTATACGTCAAAGCTCTTGTGTATGTCGGGCAGAACAAGTATTGGGGCTGATGTGAGCCTTTTCTTTAACTCTTGGAAGCTTGCTTCACATGCTGATGACCACTCAAACTTCTTCTCCTTCTTGAGTAATTCGGTCATCGGCTTTGCAATTTTTGAGAAGTTCTCGATAAACCGGCGATAATATCCAGCAAGACCGAGGAAACTTCTGATTTCGGGAACAGTTCGGGGCTGTTCCCATGCGAGCACATCTTTCACTTTGCTCGAGTCAACAGCGATACCTCCATTAGAAAGAACATGACCAAGAAAACCCACTTCTTTGAGCCAGAACTCGCATTTGCTAAACTTCGCGTAGAGCTGATGCTCACGAAGCTTGTCAAGCGCCATGCGTAAATGAAGCTCATGTTCTTCCTCACTCTTGGAGTAAATGAGAATATCATCAATGAATACCACCACGAATTTATCCAAGTATTCCATAAATACTTTGTTCATAAGATTCATGAATGTGGCAGGTGCATTTGTAAGCCCAAAGGATACTACGGTATATTCATATAATCCGTAGCGAGTGGTAAAAGCAGCTTTGGAATATCCTCTGCCTGATCTTGAGTTGGAAGTAGCCTGATCTTAAGTCAATCTTGGAAAAGACTTGTGCTCCGCCACCGATCAAATAGATCGTTAATTCGCGGAAGAGGATATTTGTTCTTGATGGTGACCTCGCTCAAAGACCGATAGTCGACACACATTCGGAGATTGCCGTCTTTCTTCTTGACGAATAACACCGGCTTCCACGGGATGAGCTTAGGCGAATGAAACCTTTATCTAGTTGTTCCTGAGTTGTTTCTTTAATTCAACCAACTCATCCGGGGCATTCTATAAGGACGTTTAGAAATTGGTGCAGATCCAGCAGCAAATCTATGATGAATTCCAAGTCACGGTGCTGGTAGCCACGGCAATTCTTCAGAAAGATGTCGTGGTACTCACGGCATAACCGGCACTTGAAGAATCTCCGGATTGAAAGATTGTTTAGGGTGGACTGATGTGGAATAGAGGCTTTGCTAGAAGTATAGGTGACATGAATACCATCGGGTTGACCAAGGAGATGGCTTTATTAGCACAATCAATATGACCCTGGTTCTTTGCTAACCAATCCATACCAAGAATGACATTAAGTCCCGATGTATCAATGTTGATTAGATCACCCTTAAATTCTACTCCATTGATCTCAATTTTAACTCTTGGACTCACAAAGTTTGCTTTCATGACAGACCAGTGAATAGATTAGCATGTTCTTGGCTAGGTAGCTAATTGGAATATTTTGTTGCTCAACAAATCTTGTAGAAATGAAAGAATGTGATGCACCGGAATCAAATAAGACCAATGTAGGAACTGAGTGCACAAGAAACATACCCAAAGACCACATCAAAGCGCCGTTAGCTTCTTCAACAAAGTGGCATGATTGAGACGACCACGCCCAAAGCCCTCGAAATGGCTTAGGGGCCGATCGACTCCTTGCGAAGATCCACGCCCACGAGCCGGGTCTTGTGGACGAGGTGGCGACTGAAGTTCGAGGGCGAGCCGGTGGTCGCTTGTGCGGACAGATGGTGAGAATATGCCCTCTTTCACCACAACCAAAACAAGTGATCGCAAGATATCGATTTTGACCTCCAGAATCTGTCCTCCGCGTTATAAGATTGAACCGCAGGTGGAGAAGGGCGCAGGAGCATTCCTTGAAGTCTTGGATATGGTGATGAAGTAGATCGCACACTGGATGACGGTGTCACACGCGGTTTTGAAGAACCGGTGCTTGCTGATTTTTGTGCCATCCACTTGCGTTTCCGGCTTTCTGACACTGCTTTCGCGCTGTCTTCAACGCGAATTGCCTTGTCTACCAACACTTGCATGTTGGGAATGTCATGAGCAGAGAGTAAGTGTTTGATCTCCTCATTAAGGCGCTCACGGAAGAGAGCAACCTTCCTTGCCTCACTCGATATCTCATCAGCCACATACCGAGCAAGATAGTTGAATCGATGAAGAAAATCCATAATGCATATTGAGCCTTGCTTGAGATTATAGAAGTCCCTCTTTGATTTCCATCAAGCTCAAGGGAATGTGGGCATTGCGGAAGGCGCCCTTGAAGGCCTCCCAAGTGGTTAGCCGGCCTGGTGGGCGAATAGCTTTGAAGCTTTCCCACCAAGTCGCGCTGCTCCTTGAAGATAATACGCAGCAAATTGCACCTTTCCTCATCGCTGCATCTAGCGATGTCAAGCTTACACTGACGCGTCGCTGAAGCCAATCGCCGGGCCAAGCGGATCAAGAATGAGGAGAAATTTGGTGGACGGGTTCGCTGAACTCGCCAGGTGTGATTGATGAGGTGCAACGCCATTCCACCATATGCGCGTGCATTGCAATTTTCTCGAATTCGACCATCCTCTCCAGGAGTTGTGTTTGCATGGCAAGAACCTGAGCTATAGACGGAGGAGGTGGCAATTCCTCACCCCGGTTTGATTCAGGGTGATTGTGCGCACTACCTGCCCCTCTTGGCGGTGCACTGGAAAGTTCGGTCTCCCAGCTTTGAGACCCTGGATTCAGTGGGTTAGGATGTGCCGGATTCGGCACTGGATCATTGGGATTAAAATCTTCATTGGCAGCATTGTCTGCCATGATGGCGTGCACAGAACGCATTCTCGGCATCCTGTAACACAGACAAGATTCAACAAAATGCGCAAAAATGGAGAGCGAATAATCAGCAAAACAGCATTAGATGAAATCTGTACAGAAACTTTATCGAATTTTTAGACATAGGTAAGGAGATGCAAAAATTCTGAAAATTTTTGGGTGATTCCCTGAAGAAGTCTTCTGCCACAGGAAAATTTTTCAATTTTTTTTTTTTTTTTTGGACTTACAGATCTCCCTACAAAAATTCGTAAGTGAGGTGCTGTCCAGAATTGTTCGCTGCAAGCCTATTGCTAGATTTTTCTCCTTTTTGCCCTTGATCCCAAACTTGAAGACCTACCAAATTTTATGGGCTTTCTACTAACTCCATGAGATCACTTCCACAAATTTTAGTTGCAAATTTTAGGTTCTTATTCTATTAATCACACCAAAACCTAACCTCCTTAATCCTACAACTAATCAATACACATCTAGTATTGGAATTGGAGAAGCTTTTGGAAAGGTTGTAGTCTCTTGAAGAGACGATTTAGAGTGAGATAAGAGTTGAAAACTCTCTCAAGGGTCCTTACAAATTTTTAAGGTTCAAATTTCCCAAAACATTTTTAACTTAAAAAAAAAACTTCTCCTTTGAATGGGATAAGAAATAGAATGAACTCATTTTTCAGACTTTGCCACTTGAAGGAAGATAATTATTTGAAGTGCAAGGTAAGCATGAAATCATTTTGAAAGGTAAACAAGGGAAGGTGCTATAGAAGGGTAAGAGTAGCAACCTAGATTTTTTTGCAAATAAGATTTTTATCCAAATAGCTTTTAGGAGGAAAGATTGTCCTTAAACCTATCGACCATACTAACTAGGGCTTTCCTACAGTCGTATGGCTCTGATACCACCTCTTGTGGGGGCTCCGGTCTTAGATTAGCGATAAAGACTCTTACTGTTGCATCGGACTGGATAATGATGCAACCCGAAAGAAATCCACTCCCTTATCTGAAACCGTACTCGGATTGAGATCAACCAATCGGCGCAACACTCGTGCTCTTGCCAACCGGTTGGAATCAATACGAGCTTCCCGCATATGTGTTCAGTGCTAGTTCCCAAGATCAACGCCTAGCACACACATACTTGGCACATCGAGATGATTCATCACACATACAAATATGGAGATAACATAAAAGTAGTCTGGCAGTTGATACATTCGCATAAGTTTACAAGTCCACGGCCGACCGGCCAAATAAACATCACAAAAGAGTAAAGTGCAGCGGAAATAAGCATAAGACCAAAAGGAGGATTTCGGCATGCCACCCATAACCCAAAAGGCATCCGACTGGGGAAAGGCCCAGTTCAACCATCCAAGAAATCGCTAGACCCTGCTCAAGCACGCGCCGTCAGAACGTCCTCATTACCTTCCTCTAAACATTTTTAAGTAGAGCAAACGGTGAGTACACGTATGTACTCGCAAGACTTTAGTGTATGGAAGTAATTATACATGCAAGGCTATTCAATGGAAGAAAGCTTCTACTCTAAGTTCAGATTTTCAGCATAAGGCAAATTTTATTTGTAACCATGCAATTTGATAAACATCGATAGAATTGAAATGAGTATTTGAATAGAAACTACAAGTAGTATGTAAAGTAATTGAACAGCTATTCATGACCCTCCATGGCCATAAACAACACTCGGAACATAGCCAACCCACCAATGTCATACACCAACCCACCATACCACCATTTTTCCAAGTTATTTTGCAAAACCAAAACCAAAACACTATACTTGACATTATGTTTCCAAGCCGCTCTTGACCGTGAGCACGGCTAATCGATTAGATTTAATTCTCTGCAGAGAGTGTACACTTTACCCACATGACATATTCTAGCAATCATGTCAACCATGTCACGCGATACACAAGTACCCGTTTTGCTAGACTATGACGAAACTTTTCGACTAGCTAGAGTCTAACCTTGCAGCAGCCCGGGTATGACAGTCCTCGCTATGATGGCAGAACCACTCGTTGTACCCACGGTACTTTTCTTTGGGGATTACACCCTATCACTCTATTCTCCCCATAGCGAGGCACACCCGTTGTATCGGGTCGCTTGATCCCAACGCCTCGGTGAAGGGAGCGCCCTCGAATCCACACCACTCACCCGGTTCGTCCATACGCCTCGGCCTACCAACGTACAAGGTTAAAACTCCCACTAGCTTACTAAGTTAAGGCTATCCCATAACTAGCACATGTGGTTGCACCATTTAACTCAGTTAATAGTACCAAGTTCGGTCCTTATGCTGACTCAGGCGAGGATCTCCCACCTATCTAGTGCATATACCAATTCCAAACAACACGATCCATCTCCTTGTACCGTACAAGTGGCCCTTGTACGGTGCAAGCCAATCCATTGCACTTTCAACTATACATGGCTCGCCTGTGTCTAAAACATACTTTTATTTTCATTTTTACCAACATATCAGTATCCTTTACTGTTATAATCAACATTTTTGGAAATTTCAATAATAATCAGACCTATCATTCTACCCATTACTAGGGCATGGCTAAGCATAGCATTAATATCCGATTATACCCAAGTTTCATTTCATAGCATGAATAACCATAGCCTAAGTTTCAACAAGGTTCTCAGGTCAAATTAATTAAGGTAATCCCACAAGTTAGGAGTATAACTACCATGACCCACAATATAGCAACTTTACGGAAAGTACACGCATGCATAATAGTTTGATTAAAACAAAATAGACATCGTAAAATATTGGATCAACATGATCAAAGGAGGGTGCTTGCCTGTTTGCTCTTCGTCGGGATTGTTCTCAGGAATATAGTCGGGGTCGTTATCAATGGACTCGACACGCCGTCACCACGCTGCATTTAACGATAGAAACCACCAACAAAAGCAAATAACCACGAATCAAAATGGGGCAAAAGGAAATCAGATGCAAATAACAACTTAAAACTCAACAAGAGAATAAGCAACTCTAGGAAAATCAATACATTGCTAGCATACTAGTTCCACATGCAGCAGCTTAAATTTATGTACTTTAGTAATTAAACTATCGAATTCAGGAAGCTAAGATTGTTTGGATTAAAGAAATCTAAGACTAACTATTTAAAACAACGCACTATTTAACCATAAAACTTAGACCTTTTTCTCTAATAGGATTCAGTTGCAAAGCAAGTTATTAATTAAATATTTTTACCTAACATGGTAGTACAAATACTGTAGAATGATTCTGAGATAATCTCCCAAGTTTTTGCATTTAGACGAGATGTTTTACGAATGTCCGAAAAGGCTTAAGTGCTACTAATCTACACATGTTAAAAGTTAGACTTTCATTAACCTTATTAAACATGAATCATATAAAAACAGTAAGAAAGTTCTAATCAAGGTCATGAACAGCAAGAGCACACTATATTAAAGTCCTAGAAACAAGTTTAATTGCATTTAAATTAAAGTTGCACTAGTTAATAACATTTTAACAAACCTAGGCATTGAAACATAGAAATCATCACAAACATTGCAATTCAAGTGCAAATTCAAATATTTCACACAAATAGAAATATTACAAATTAAGGATTACAATGGAATTAGTTTCATTTAATTTGGAATTGAAATGCAAAAATAGTACTTTATACAATTTCTAACCTAAAGCATATGATTGAGCTCATTTTCTGTACAATAGTCCAATATAAAATATTTTTACATATTCATAAACTTCATGATTTTACAAAAATTTAGGAAGTGGTTTCATCTCATTTGGATTTGTATTTAAAAAGTTATGGGCATTTGAAGTGGTTCGGTTTGGCAAAATCGGATTTAAATGGAAAATACGCTTTCATGCTGTGAAAGCGTATTTCGGCTCGGCTGGCACTGTGATAGGGCACGTGCACACTGACAGATGGTCCCACTACGCTCGAGAACCAGAGCAGGGCGCTGGCGAAGGCGACCTCGCCGGCCACGAGTAGGGCCAGGCGGCCGATCAAGGGCACTACGAGCATCAAGAGTCGAGGGGAACCCAGGCACCGCTTTGGTTGGGTTCGGGAGCTACCGAGAGGGATGGCGACGGTGAGGGGCGGCGCGCTAATGGCGCGGCCGTGGGGACGGAGGAGTGCCGTCGGAGCTTGTTTAAGCGTTCGGTGAGCATCTAGGGGTCCTAGGGGTGTGGCTCATTACCTTGGATTGGAGAGAGAATGGTCGAGGCGGGCTGTCACCGTGCACCGGAGCTGAGGAAGAAGAAGCTCGGTGCGGCGGCGGCTCGAACGAGGAGAGCTGCAATCAACGGGGAAAACGAGCTCAGCAGACCGAGAGGAACACTCGGGGCGGAAGAATTTGGGAGTCAAGCTCACCTGTGGACGAATTGCCCGGAGCGGGGCTCGCCGGCTTCTCCCGAGCTTCGACAATGGAGCGGGGAAAAAGGGGCGAGCAAGGCACTGAGGAGGGGCTTCTGCGGCTTTATTGCGCGAGAGGAGGCGGCAATGCGCAGTGTGGCCAGTAGGGGCAGTGGCGTCCAAGCTCGGCCTTGCTCAGGGCGTCGCGTCACAGGAGCAAGCGCTCGCTCGCGCTTGATTGGGAGAGATATGGAGGGAGCGGGGGCAACGCCGTGAGCCAGAAGAGACGGCGTGCAAGCCGGGCGTGACGGACGGAGGAAGGAGAGGCAAGCAACGGACTAACGGGCGGCAACGACCGGCGCCAGCCCCGTTCTTAAGTCGAGCTTAAGTTCAGAGCACCTCCCAAGACCTGCTGCAGTGCCGACTCGACAAAAGTAGGAGGCCTGATTGGTTCAGTGAGTCGTTGATTCGTGCAACCGACAAGTCAGTCCTAGCTCCAAATTGGTTCAACAGGATATGGAAATCTTTTGGAATCGGGAAGATTGGAAGTGAAGTCCTGGAATCACTCCTTCATTACTCCAAAAGGTAACGCAATGCTCTGATAAGAATCACTTGAAGTGGATGCCTTTCCCAGATAACAAGATTTCAGACTTTGCAGAGGAGTTGTTGCTTCAGAAAATTTGAGTTGTCAAATTGTTACATTTGATTGGTCCAAAAGGATTTGGGAATCCTGAGCTAGATGGTAAGGAAGTAAGGTTCTGGAAGCATTCATCTTTTAATCAAAACAGTGATGTAATGCTATGATTAAGAAAAGCTTTAATTGGAACGGCATGAAATGAAGCTTTATTCAGCTCACAAGGTTTCGGTTGTTACATTAGTATAGGCTAGAGAGCTAGCGTCATTGCTAGAGATCGAACAACTACTAGTTGAGTTAGTGTAGGGGACATGAAAATTCTATACAAATCTAGTCTCCTCGGGCATATCAGTGTTGTCGGCTACCAAGTGAAGGAATGAAGGACAAGAAAAATTATCGGCTTCTTTATAACTAAAGAATTCTCTAGGGTTGAGATCTTCATTAGTCAGTTGAAAGAAGAATGCTATAAATTTTCTGGCACCAATCAGAGTAATTTTTGTACCTTTCGAAGAGCAGAGAATATATTTTTCTCCAAAAGATCGGCTGTTTCTAACTTCTATTTCTTGGCCCTCTGGGATATCTTCGTTGGGGAATGGAGCCATCATTGCACCAAACAGACATGTCTAATGCACCAAACAATTATCTAGCATTAGCAGCAGCATCAAAGCTAACTCCAATAGTACGAAGATTACTAAGAATTTTATTGAAGCGTGCAAAGAAGTCATCTAACGACTCACCGGGTTTCATCTCAAATCGCATGTAATTCTTTTTGTAAATATCTTGGTGAACCTCTTTGACAGTGTTAGAACCCTCATGGTAATCACAAAGAGATTTTCATAACTCATATGCGGATCGAAGATGAACCACTCGATTAAAGTCGCTGCGTCCCAAGCCTTGGATGATCAAGTTGAGCGCTTTGATATTTGCTTCAACATGTGCCGGCCAAGCCTCCCTACTGGTCCTCATTTTATCCAGAGCTTCCATTCCTGAGTTGAAGCCCAATTCGAGCCAATCCCTTCCTCTGCAAACCGCCGGCCACCATGACCAAAATCTATGCCTTCTGCTTCAATCTCAAATTAAATTCAGTTGGAGCTTCCTCATCCTCTATCAACCAAATTCCCTACTCAATTGTACCGTCCATTTGCCGAGCGCCACCGCCACGATGCCTGTTGCGGGCGATGCTCCTCCTCGCCGCTGCCGTTGTTTGGCCGACTCACTCGGCCGAGAACTTCCTCGGCTTCACTACGGTGCCCTCCGGCCTCCCCACCGCTGGTCGCCTAGCTCCGGCTCACCTCTGCTACCGCACCGAGCACCCTTCTTGGCTGCCGCTGCCGTCGCCGCTAGCCCATTCGACCACATTTGCAGCTGCCGTCGAGCTACCCACCAGATTCCCGAGATGGCCTCTCTACTCCCAAGCCACCTGGCCGCCAACCCGCGCGCTCCTCGTCGCCGGCAACCCTATGCCCGAGCTCCTCGCCTCGAAGTCTCTTCGCGGTGGACCCTCCTCTCCGGCCAGCGCAAGCCATAGAACCAGCGCAAGCCATAGAACTGAAGCCTGCGTATTGGGCTAAAATGCGCTTTCACTTGAAGGAAACGTATTTCCAATTTCAGGGTAATTTCCAAACCGACCCCTAATTGAAAACCTATACCTTTTGCATTATAAATCCAAATTCAATCAAACAAGTTTGTAAATTTGAGTTAAATCTTGTATACTCCGATTATGCCAAAAAAAATGTTGTATGTATGACTTCGCTTGAAATTTAAATTCGAATTTGAATGCTAGGTTTGATATGTGCCATGCATATAATTTGAGCAGATGAACTTCAATTTAAATGAAATTAATTTTGTTAGAATCCCCATACTGTAAGCTCTTTGGAAATATAATTAGATTTAAATGTGGAGCTAGTTTGTATTATTCTCCTATTAGGTTGATTCCAACATGCAGAATATTCAAACTAGTACAACTTGTGCAAACTTAGCTCAAATAATATGGAACTTGTTTCCTTGAACTCTTTGGACAAAGAGAGAATCCAAATATGCAAAAATAATTAGGGTGTACCATTGAATGTTCGTATGTTGCTTTATGACCCATTTTAATCAAAGCCCTAAAGTAATCAGTATACAAAAGATGTAAACCATAGCTTTTAAAATAATAAAATAACTTTATAATGACTCATGTGGACTTAGAAACCTAAATCTGTAGAGATATTCAAATTTTAACTGATTTCAGATCATTTTCCAATTAAGATTAAGATCAATACGCTAGATGTTCAAATATGTGTAACTTGTACAATTGTGATTCAAATTAAGTGCAACCAGATTTCTAGTGTTGGTTAGACAGTAGACAACCTAATTATGTAGAAATACTTAATTGTTGCTCACTGTTTAAGATTTAAAATCAAACTTGATTTGTAGGTCGATTATGTGCTATGTATAGAATTTGTGTAAATGAACTCCAAAACTGATGGAACAGACTTTGTGAGGTCCCTTAGACCATAAGCAATGTATGTATGTAAAAATGTTTAGATTTGAGATTAGTTTGTGCTAGTTTGTGTTATGTTGCTTCTCAATGCATTAACAACTTAAATACTGATAAACAATTTGTGTAAATTCAAAATATAGTGAAAATAACCCTTAGGACCGGATTAGACTATGACAACCATAATCCATGTTTTCTTAAGTTAAATTTATGTTTGTAAGTAACCATGCTTTAAATACTTACATGAATAGAATATGAGTTGAGGTGTAGAAGTAAGCATTAGTATTAACATTTGTAAAATATGTATTTAAAATACCTCTAGATCAGTACTAGCTAGTCTTGCGAAAATAGTTCACCTGCTTGCAATGTAGGGTTAAATTTGCATAAGCCGTAATGCTCCTTTAGTTGAAAAACGTCTCGGATAAGAGTAGAAAGTCGCGGAACCCACTTTAAAACACTCTTAGTGATACTCTCAGCTAGTCCGTGAAAAATGGTGAAAGAACTCTTTAAGGTGTAGCCACAAATGTAAAACGAAAATTGAATAGTTATCGCGTAGATTTTAATAAAACTTAAGCCTTTTCGGTAGCCCGTAGAATATTTCGTCTAAATGAGAATGTTAAGAAGAATAGCCCAGAATCACTCCCTAGTGTATAGACTACCATAATCTGAAAAAATATTTAATTTACTTCTTGCTTTGCATCTGAATCCTGTTAGAGCGATAACCCTAAGTTATATGATCATCGATAGTGTATGTTGTGAATAATTAAGCGTTAGCTAGTCCCTAGCTTAAAAAATTGTGTTGTAATAATCATTCTAAAAACCTTTTAGGTTCAGCCGGTAGCTTTAATCTAATTAGTGCCCTTTTTAATACCTAAGGTCGGTACTACCGAAGCTTGAGAGCAGTAATACTATGAGTTAGTAGTACCGCAAACTGAGAGTCGGTATTACCGGGAATACGATAGCATCTTAACTGTTGTCTTAATTCTATTAATCCAAACAATCTTAGCTTCTTGAATTCGTAAAACAAGAATAGGCAATTCATAAAAGGTGAGTAAGGGTGTAGACTAGATCATTAGTAAGAGATATAGGAGAAAAGATAGATTAACGCGTATACTTTAAATCTTATAACCTAAACCCAGAAATCATGCTTGTTATGTGTGATGATTTATTACTTGGATTTCTATCTGGTTTTTCAATCTGTATTCTTTTTGCCTCTTTGGAATTTATCTTATTCGAGTTTATTGTTATTTGCTATGCTCTCACGGTATGATGAGTAGCACTGTGATACTACGGGATTGCATAACCTTAGAAAGCATGAAATTTGCAATTAGAACCCTACTTGGCCTCGATGTTTTAACGCTGCTGGTCAAGCTGCTTTTGGGCTGCTCCCGGGATGTGTTGGGCTTGGGGAACTTTCTTGGCTGGTTGGTGGGGCTTGTTTGGCCCATGGGGGGGGTGAGGGGGAGTTTTCCTGCTGCCCTAGCCCCTTCCTCCCCATTTGCGCCGCACTCTCTTCCCCTCCCACCTCCTTGTCTCCTCTCCTCTCTAGCCTTCCTCTCCTCACCTCCACCTCTCCCACCCCACCAACCCTTGCTGCCGTTTCCACTGCCACGCCGCGTCGTGGTGCTGTCCTCGCTAGTGGGATGATCCGCGACGAGGAGAGCCGGTGGGAGGAGGAGATCGGGTGGAGATCGCGCGAGGAGAAGCGGTTGTTTTAAGCGATTCTTCAAGAAGGTAATGGGGGGAACCTTGTGGGGTAGATCTTATGCTGTTGTAGAGGGGGTTTTCCATGTTTTTGGATCATGGAGGTGCTGCCATGGGGTAGAATTGATGAAAAACTAGAGTTGTACTCACGTTTTGGTTCGGGCAGATTGGGAACCCTGAACTAGGCAGGCGTTTTCGCCAATTTAGAGTTTGAATCTGACCGTACGGACTTTTAGGAAGTTGTAGATAATTTCATTATCTTTCCGTGCATATAAAGAAAGTTAAAATCCGCCCAGCCGTTTGGGGAGATATGGCTGTTTTACTGAGCGCTGTCAAATCTGTGACGAGATTGGGACAGTTCGTGTTCAACGTTAGATTAAACAACATTAGAGTCCGAATTAGTCTTTTCTATAACTAGAAAAAGTTGGGAATTTTCCTAAGCTATGCGAGGATGTACTCGCTTATTCAATTTGGAGTCCTAGAACAGAAGTTATGCCCGTTGAAGGCTGCTGTCCCGACGGGACAGATTTGCTGTTTTCTGATTTTAGGAGTTGTGTTTAAGTCGGGGTAGTGGGTTCTATGTGTGCTGTTTTGTGGACTCGATTTGAGTGTGTGGCACGTGTTTGCAGGTGGTGTGCCTTCAAGTGCCTCAACCTCTCACTCCGCTGCTGCCCGGCTGAAGGCAAGTGTGTTGTGTGGATTGTATGCTATATGTGTTGCTAGTTGTGCTTCATAGTATTTGGAATAGATAACATGTTGTCTTGCCATGAATTACATGTATTGCTTGATATGAAGCCATTATGCCATGATTTAAATGTACTTATTGTTGATAAGCGGATTACACGCCATGTGATGATATGCAATACTCCTATACATGGGTACGTTGTTGTCCATTTTGCATACATGGCATACTTTCATGGTCACGTGAGATAAGTCATAACTATTCCGGAGGGTCGGTGAGAACCGTTATGACTAATCCGGGGCTATTCTTGAGTAAGACTACATCGCGGATTCCATCCACCGCGGGGGGTGAATGGAAGCGAGTGATAGGCACCCTCCATCTTCGGATGGGAGGGGAAAGGGTGCATGCCGACGGTGTGCACTCAACCATACCGGCAGATGAGTTTCCAAGGAGACATGTGCATTGCATTGCATTGCATTAATGAAATATGTATATGATGATGTTTATGAGATGACGATGTGAATACTTATGAGTTGCTCACGAGATGAATACATGGATGCTTAAAAGAGGTTTGGAATGCTAACTATGTTGTGTTATGATGTGCTTCTGAGGTTGGTGATGATGGTTTGTTGACTTGATCTTTGTTTTTCCATTACAATACACTTTGCTGAGTTTTGAACTCACGCTTGTGTTTTTATGTTGTTTTTAGGTAATTTTGAGATCGGCATGAGGAAAAGGGGAATAGTCACACATCTCCACGTGAGTTCACGCACTGATTCCACAATGGAATCATTTGGAGTCATGACAATGAACTTAATGTGATACCAATGATGTTTATGGTTTAGATGTGTGCTAGGATTGCCTTATTCGTTTCATTTGGCTAATGATGACTTTGGGATGCTTAAAGTGGACTTATATTGCTTCCGTGTCGCTTATTATTGCTGTTTTAGATGTTTCATATTATGTCATATTCTGCTATGCTATTATGGTTGCGCAAGATCATGCTAAAACAAAGGAGATGCTGTCGAAATTTCCAATAATTCAAACTGATTACTTGCTGTAATTTACCTTAAATTATGGTATTAATTGCTGTATGGTCTATGTTTGGTGGCATTCTGGGCTTACTAGAAGCCGGGGTGTTACAAGCACCTGACGTATTTGACGCTACCGCTAATGAGTCTAAGCGTGTACTCGGCGACAACTCCGACTCCATCGACAACACGAGCTACGACTTTGACTTCGTTGTGAAGCAACGTATAGCAAGGCAAGCCCCTTTGATCATATTGAACCCAAATGTTCAGAAATTCCTTTGTTAAGTTTTTCATGCATGCTTTATGTTTATAAAATGCTAGTTTGGGTTATGGTAGATATTACCTTCATTATGGGATTTCCATAATCAATGTTGCCATGTGAACCTTGATAACCCTAGACAATGGATAGACAATGCAGGATGGGTATATTCGTTTATTACATGCATATGCTTAGCCATGCTTAGACTGGGAAACGAACAGATGGTTTACTGTTCGTGATGAACTCAATATTTGACATATCGGATTAAAAAGATGAACATGATGAACTCCACTTATGAACATGTTGGAATATGGGTGTTTCTTTTTTTGGAAATAAAACTATGATTTGGACGCGGGCGACTTATTAGCAATAGCCGGATGTGTGAGGGTGTGCTCACACGTAGTTAGGTGGAGATTGTCGCCCGGGTCGGATTAAGGACCGAACTCAGTGTTGTATGATCCAAGATTACCCGTACAACCACAATGCCGGTATGGGACGGCTATAACTAATTAAGTTGCTAAGGACTGGCTTTGCACGTGGAAAGGCCGGAGTAGCACGGGCTGTTCCTGCGGGATTGCTCGTAGGGGTGTCCACACAAAGGTGTGGGTTAGACACATACCAATGCAACAGTATACGCCTTACTAATGGGGGAGAAACGGGACGATTTGTTCGCCCGATACGATGTGTTCGACCTTTTATATATATACTTTATTATTCTCCCGCCATTAATAAGGGTTGACGGTACTGGGCTAGTGCAAAGTCAGGATTTAGTAATGTAAAGGTTATATATGATTTTTCCCTGGCGACACACCAAAGGAAGTGTGTAACTATGCATTGCAAAAAGGGAAGTCATTCTTTGTGGGTAAAGCTGTACCACTCTGCAGAGTTAAAATTAATCGATTAGTCGTGCTCTCGGTTATGAGCACTTGGTGAACTTGCGCTAGTTAGAAAGCTTCTTGTCTTTTTATAAAATTAATTGAGAACATAAAATTTATAATTGGTGAGCTTACCCTTACAGATGATTCAATTCTTGACATTCGTTGGCAAGGTTGAATTCACCTGTTGTGTCCTGTGTGGACAAAATAAATTGATTCTAGATATTGTTGGGAATGGGAGACTTGATGCTCACGACGGAATGTGAGTTGTTTACTACTGTTGTCATCCTTACTTGTTATACTTGCACACCTATTATTTTAATTATCTGTCTAGTTTCCTTTTATTTAAATTTTCGCTTTCAATCTATTATTCAGTATTTACAATTCAATTTGGCTCCACGCAAAAACAACCCTGATAGCCATCCTGTTGAACTAGCCTGCACATAACATAGGTTTTGCAAACACTTCAAGTCTTGCAGAGTACGCAACGTACTCACCCTTGCTATCATTGTTGTTTTTAGGTGAACAAATAGAATGTCCCGAAGGATCGTACTTTGTCGCAGGTTGCGGGATAATGACGATGTTTTTGTCTAGGGCTTATACCTTGTCAGTTGCCTGAGGGATTGGATGGGCACACTACAAGACTCCTGTTTCTTTCCGCTGCAATATTATTATAAGCTGTAAGACTATCATGTAAAATAGCTTTCGCAATAGTAATGACAATGTTTTGTATGGTTATGATCTCCATTTGTATGTGCGTGCTAGCTACTGATCCAGGGACTAGCACAGGAAGCACATTAGAACCTGTCTTTTACGGTGCATTGTACTGTAAAAGGGAGGCTCCTCACACTGACAATCCCCAAAATCACAATCACTCTCCCCACTCCCCAGCTCTCCCCGCCGCTGCCATCACTGCTTCCCTTCCCGAGGCGGCTTGGCAATGGCAAGGCGCAAGGCTCACCACCAATTTATGGAGTTCAAGTTGTCGATTCGTCACCCTTCCCAGCGACCCGGATGAGTGCCTTCACCACCCAACCGAAAGTCTTCGGCTGTTCACCCTCGACCCAACGCCTCCGCGGCTTTGCCGGTAGTCCGCCCCGGCGCCCCCCGGGCCCCGACCCCTGCTGAGCCCCTGCGCGGGCACGGGCCACCCCTTGGCGGCTTGGCTGAGCGTCTCCGCCCCTCGGTAGGCCGACTGCTACTCCGACGTTAAGTCGCTCCCCGTCGCCGACATCGCCGCAGAGCTCGGACTTCGCCTAGAGGTACAATCGTACAGAACTGTCTTGTTGAGCCCAACATTGGAAGGATTAAAAACTGTTTGATGCAATCTTGGATCGTGTTGAAAGTTCAGTCTTTCGTTGCCGTAGCTTTGGAAATCACATGTGTCTGTTGGCTATCACAGAAATAAGTATTTGTTGGTCCGTTTGATTGATTAATTTTTGAAATTGTATTGGTACAACTCTCTGTAGAGCTGTAGGATTTGTTAGGTAGAACTACACCTGTATGTACATATATTTGCTCGCATGAATTTTATACACCAATTCTCTGGAAGCGAACAAATAGGACTTCTTCAGATGCATTTTTTTTAGGAGATATCAGAAAAAAAACTGTGAAAATATAAAACCCAAAAGGAGCTGATAAATTCGTAAAGCACCCAAAGTGTCAAAAGATCTGCCGACTGACCAACAACTTTGTCATATTCTAGACCTTCAGCAGCCAGTTCGGCCATTGACACTACAGCTAACCTGGTAAATTCCATAGATGTCAGTAGCTTGTCGGCAGTGTAATGAGTGTATATTGTAGTCTCATGTTGAATGCAGTAAGTATAGCCGAATGCAACATTAAAAAGGAGTACGTAAAAAATATTTAAACAAGAGTTACCTGTCTAGTTCCTTTTGATCGGCTGCCCACTGTATATTAGCTTTTGTAGTTGCTCACTACCAAATTAACATGCTCCTTTCCAATGTCCAAAGAATATCCCAGAATAGGTAGGCCAATCAAGTAGGCGACTAATTTCCAGGAAAGAATTACAGTTAGAAAATGACTAGTTGTACACATACTCTTGTTGCAGGAAAGAGAACATACGTACCCAAAAAATGACTAGTTGTACATATACTCTTGTTGCCGAAGTGATCTTTTCATCAAGTCTCAAGTGTGAACTTCTATACAAGTAATATTTCTTTATAAGCTATTAGATATTGATTGATATATATTTATAAGCTATGTTCTAAGTTTTTTTTAAACAATAGGGCCCCCACTTTAGGCCTTGCCCTAGGGCCCCGAAATGTTTGGAACGGCCCTGTGCTTGGACGTAGTCCTGGGGATTGGGCCGGGCCTTAGTGGGCCAATACGAGCTGGCCCAGCACGAAAAAAATGGGGCGGGCTGGCATGGCCCGAATGGCGTACCGGGCTGGGCCTGAAAACCTGGCACGATGGGCCACTCGGCACGGCGTGAATTGAAACCCGAACCAGTAATTTGTATTTTTGAGGGTCTTCTTTTGCTCATATGAATTTATGTTTCTACATGAAAGTTGTAGATAATTTCGAGACACATTTTTTTCTTGTAGACAACCTTTTCATTTGGGCAACGTGTGAGTTTATAAAATAATGTTTAGTGCGCTGTGTAGTTTCGGACCGATGCCACATCTCTCGGTAATCTGCACTTTTCAGGGTCTTTCTTTGCTCATATGAATTTATATTCTACATGAAAGTTGTAGATAATTTCGATACACATCTTTTTTATGTAGATAACTTTTCCATTTGTTATGAATTTATAATTTTTTTAATGCGTTGTGTAGTATCGGATCGACGCCACATCTCTCGGTAATCTGCATTTTCCAGGGTCTTTCTTTGCTCATATGAATTTATATTCTACATGAAAGTTGTAGATAATTTCGAGACACATCATTTTTATGTAGACAATTTTTCCATTTGCGCAACGTATGAATTTATAAAAAAACTATTTAATGCGCTGTGTAGTTTCGGACCGACGCCACATCTATCGGTAATCTGCATTTTTCAGTGTCTTCCTTTACTCATATGAATTTAGATTGTACATAAAAATTGTAGAGAATTTTAAGACACATCTTTTTCATGTAGACAACTTTTTCATTTGAGCAACATATGAATTTATAAAAAAATATTTAGTGTGATGTGTTTTCTCCAGTGCCATGCTCGGGCCTACTGGCCGACAATGCCTCAACAGACCTATGGGCCATGCCAGACCTTGATTTTTACCGTCCGTTCTGGCCCGGCCCGGCACGAACGAAGAAATAACCAATCTGTACTAGCCCGTTTCATACAGATCTGAAGCCTCATAAAGGCTTCCGTTTCTCGTCCCCAGGGTTTCAGAAATCGACGGTAATCGCTTGATTATCGCGAAAATCGTGCGTATCGCGCAGAGACGATAGGCCAAACCGATTGGAAAATCGCCGGATTTAAAATTCAAATTTAAAATTTTTGAAAATTTTGCAAAAAATTATCCAAAATATCTCCAAAAATAGTATTAACAATGTTATGACATGAAGATGATATTTAGTTGAAATCACGAATTTTTTGACACATTTTTTGGCCAAAACCGAATGAAGCAAAAAAGAAAAAGGGAAAAAAAGTGAAAAACCACTGTTCCTTGTACTGTGGGACTCAAGGCCCATCAGCCTGCTATGGCCCACGAGAATGGTTGGAACTAGGGCTGGAAAAAAAGCTTGTTGAGCTGGCTCGGTGGCTCGTTTCAAAATTGCTTTGATTACATTCATTTTTCTTTTAAAATAAAAATTAGTTGATTTGGAACCAGAGTCAACTTCGGCTCGGCTCATGAGGCTCGGCTCGTTAAGCTCGGTTCGAAGTTGGGTCTCAAAGAATACAGGAGACTATAATAAATAAGAATAAATCAGTGTCGAAGAAAGCTCGAAAAAAAGTTCAACTGGCTCGTTATCCACCCCTAGTTGGAACCTTTTGAAGGTTTTTTGCTGGCTTGACAAACTCAATAATTGAGCTCCACAGAACATCCTCTTGCGATCCCTCTCTGCTCCGGCTAGATCCAAGCAATGGAGAGCCAAAAACCGATCTTCAACCAGCGATAATCGATGATTTGACTGCGATAATCTTCGATTTTGTATCGAAAATTGGCAGACGGCAGAGAAGAAGCTAGGCGCAGCGATTTTCTCTGGAATCTGACAGATAATCGAGGTATTCACGAGATAATCGTCGATTTTTTTCGGTTTTCATTGGAGCTAGTTCAGTATATTTTTCTACCCACATGTTAAAATCATGTATTATATTACTTGAGTGTATGTATGCTAATAGGATGGAGAACTTGATAGTCATATTTTGGGCACACTTGGCTATGCTAATAAGTTCTACCCTTGAACATGTTAAAATCATGTATTATATTATTCTGCCCCCCGGCTCCCGAAGCCTCTCTCTCACGCCTTCTCGTAAAGGCTTCGCTGTCATCAAGTACACATCAACGTCTCGCGGCCGCAGCCTCCTAAAGGCTTCCGCTTCTCGTCCCCTCTCCAACGCCTTCTTCCTCCTCGATCCTCGCATCGCATCGAACCCTAGAATCAGAGCAATCCAATCCCACCTTTCTCTCCAATCTTGCAGGCTATCACTATCTTTAGAACCCAAGAATCCCAAATCTTGCGCCGCATCAAGGAACCGTGAGAATCTCCGAGAGTCCAAGAAGTCCAAGAAAGGACCTGCCATGGACACCGACCGCTGCTGCCGACTACCGCGCCGCCGCACCGGCACCACTCGCTGCCGGAGCACTCGCCCGTATCCAGCGTCTCCCCGCCGCCCTCGCCCTGCCCTTCCCTGGCTTCCTCCTACCAGGAGCGCCTCATCTTCGGTCCCCACCACGCGCCGCCGCCTCCACCTCCTCCTCCGCCGCCGACGCCGCACTCCTGCCACCGCGTCTCCGCCGATGACACGTTACGTGACCTCGACCTCCCGTCCTGCTCCTCCTCCACGACGCCTTCCCTTGCCTCCAACGAGGAGAACCCGCCCTCCCTCTTCGACCTCCTCGGCGGCCGTACCAACCTCCACCGCGCCCGCCATGGCGCCGCTCAACGCCGCGGCCAACCACCGCAACCCGCCGCCGCCCCCGCGGCGGTCGACCATCGTGCTGCACGCGGTCCTGTTCTTGCTCGCCTACCTCGCCCTGGGCGTCACCTTCTACGCCGCCGCTTCGGCCAACTTCACCTCCTCTGCCGGGCCAACGCACCCCGTTGCCGACGCGCCCTACTTCTGTATAGTCACGCTCTGCACAATCGGCTACGGGGACATCACCCCGGCCACCCCCGCCGCCAAGCTCTTCTCCATCTCCTTCGTCCTCGTCGGCTTCGGCTTCGTCGACATCCTCCTCTCCGGTATGGTCTCCTACGTGCTCGACCTCCAGGAGCTCCTCCTCGTCACCGCGCTCAAGGACCCCCTCTCCGCACGCAAGAACAGGCACAACTACATCATTGACATCAAGAAGGGTCGGATGCGCGTACGCATGAAGGTGTCGTGCTCGCTGTGGTGGCCATCTGCGTGGGCATTGGGACCGCCGTGCTCAGGAGGGTGGAGAGCTTGGGGTGGCTCGATGCTGTGTACCTCGCGGTGATGTCGGTGACCACTGTCGAGTATGGGGACCGGGCGTGGTTTCAGTTGGGTGATAGATCTGGATACATTCAATATATTTTGATTATGATTTCTTATTACAGGGTTGTCCTAGGAGAGCATGAAGGACGTTTATGCCCCGCCACTGCAGCCAACATCCCTAAATGAGGGATCTGATCAGGATGGTTTGGGCGGTTTGAGTTATCAAGAGGTAAGATTTTGAATCATGGTGGTTAGTGTACTAATAACATCTATGACTTTTCCTTATTGGTATTGCCTCTAATTGTCTAATAGCGAACTCACAGTTGTTCTTTATTACTACCTTGCTGCTTACTTTGCACCCTTATCATCGATCCTATGGCTATTATTTGTTTTCTTACCTTCTCAAACTGGGAGTTGTTCTTCCTTTGCAGGCAACTAGATAACATAAAGAACTAGAAACAACAACCTTTGAGGTGAGCCCCTTCAGATAAAAACCATCAAGCTATCGGTTATGTACAATAAGTGGTGTATCTGCATCAAAATGCTTGAGAGAAAAATGTATTCATGGCCTTCAAGACCACCTCGTGAGGCCTAATATTTTTCCATGGCTTGTGAAACAAAAGTGCTGTTTAGTGTAAATGCCTTAGGAATTTTCTGTGAAATTGTCCAAAAATTTTTGGCCTTGTTTGGTGTTTATTTGAGCCAACTTGCTTTTTCTGTGTTTCAAACTGTGTCATACAACATGGTAGCATTTTGTGTAGGACAATTCCTAACCTCCGAGGACTAAATGATGCATCGGTAAAAGTCAACCAAAATGTGTTCTTTGCAGCATAGCAGTAGTTGATAAAAAAAAGATACATTGAATAATTAAATGGATTTAACATGTCCATCTTTTTCTACTTATTGTGTATTGTTCTTTCTAACCACAGGTCGCCTCCAGGTGCGGCTCCCTCCATGGCAGGTGTGGCTTTCCCTCTTAATTTCCATGCTCATTTTTTCAGGCTAATGGTGTTTGTGTGTTGGTGTAATAGTTGGCGGCAGTGCTTATTTAGCCATGCGTCATGGACTTTGCTGTACCTTTGAAATTAAAGGTGAGTAGTTCTTAGTGCTACATCTTATGCTTTGGTAACTTTGTCATTTAGGTAATTGATGGATGCAACATCCATCACAGGGGGTTTTAAATTGTTAGCTGCCTCCCAAAACTTTGGATGTAGTTGGACTGTTGTCCTTTTTTCTGTTTTAGTATGCTGGTATGCCAAGTATGGGTGCACAGGTGTTGGTGATGTTAGTGCTCAAATGGTTGTTGGTTGGCTTTGTTCAGTCCCTTGATGCTGTATACTTGTATTCTCCACTCAGCCCTCATGTTTCTCCATTCAGTTCAAACAACAAATATACCACTGTACAGCATCCATTCCTGTAAATATTGTTGAATCATGGAATGGTTACTAAGTAAAAAAAAAGTCCTGCATGATGATCGATCATGTGATATTTTCTTGCTGAATATAAAAAGACATTATCCTTGCTTTCATACCTGCATAAATGAAGAAATAAATTAGTAAATTCATTGGTTTTGATGTTTTTAGTATAATTAGACCCCTTAGGTTCCGTTGGTGAGTTGGGGCGTATATGTGGAATAAATTTTTGTACCTATAACTACAACCTGATGTGCTTGTTCTATCATGCTTCACTAATAATGTGATGCCTGCAGATTTATGTGTATCACCATCTTCTAATTGATTGAGTCATTTAATGTGTTGAAGGGAGATATTGTAATTTGTGCATATTGTTTAGTTTCGCATGGTGTGTTTGTTCTATCGTATTACCCTAATATGATGCTTATAGATATATGTATCACCCACTATTTTGGTGTAAGAAAAAAACTTTTGTTTACGATTTGATTTATTTTCTAGCTTGCAAAGATATGTTTAGCTTAATATGTTTGTGACAGAAAATTGTTATTTCATGTACGATTTAGGATCCTACCATATATTAATGTACCAGTAACACCCTCTTTTGAGATTGTTCTTGGGGTAATTCGCTTTCTCGCTTTACAATTTGTGCAAAGGTATTCGCCTTTCTTTTGGCTACATTAGGCAGACAAGCAATTTTTGCACGAGAAAATGTGACTTTCCTTCTTGGGTGGCACTTGGTGCTTCTTGTGTGAAATTCTTTGATTTGTTTGTGCGGGGAAGCTGGAGAAGATACTGTTCTTGGTGAGGCTAACACCGCTGTGCAAGAAGGGAGAGGAGACCCGACGGAGTGTTGAACCAGCTCATGTCTTTGACTGCATAATCCTTTGGTTTGTGCATCACAAGCCTGGTCTTTCTACTGATACATTAATGTTGTGCTTGGTTTTTTGTCATTGTGAATGCGTAGTTCATTAGTTCTGCAACTTCTATTAGGAATTTGGTTATCTCATCGGTATTTATGCACTACATTTTAGTTGCATTTCAAAAAAGAGAGTTTGGAACTTTATATATCCTTGACATTGTTTAGAATTTCATGTACCTGTCTGGAGTCTAATTCCAGACCATTGGTAATTTATATGGACACCTTTATTTGCTGTTGGAAATTAAGACATCTTGAGTAACCTGATTAGTAAGATGCCCATTTTACTTTGTATTGTAATCCCTTCTACGAAGAACATTTTGCTTCCTGGATTCTCAAGGAATTGTGTAGCTGTGAAGTGCTTCTCGGGATGATTGGCCGAATAATGCATCGAAGATGACCTTTGAAAAAGTCGTCTTTACAATAATTCTAAAGAGAAATGCACATATACGGAAGGTACTTCCCTTTTGTGTAATCCGTCCATACCATACTATCGCACAAGTTTTAATTCATGTAATTAATTTTGCTGCTTTAACCAGTAGGCATAGATTCTGATTTAGAAAGTTACTCTAATGTGTCATTATGGGTTAATATCTAACATCTTAGTTGCAATTGAACACGTATCTAAACTGTTTTAAGTTGAAGCTCACTAATTATAAAGCTTAGTTTTCTTGAATGTGTGATTTTGTTAGTAAATATTAATTTTTTACCATTGATTTAGGCTATGTAATTAATTGACAACACAGATTAACCAAATATGAGCTAATAGCTGAACAGAATATATGGCATAAATGAATCATGTTAGTTTACTGTACCTGATCATATGCACAAATTTTTATGGCCGCTTGCTTGTCAAATCCTTATTATAGATGTTATTCAATTTGCCAGACACATCACTACTCTGATGTGTTTTTTCTTCCACAAATAATCATCTGTAACTCTTAATATTAGTCATCAGACTATTGAAATTGAAATGATTTTCGGCCCAATGATTGAGAAATTTAGACTATTTTGATGCAGGACCTACATTTTTGCCTCCGACCCTTGATAATAGCATATTGCTCCATCATATCAAAATTTTTTGAGGTCGGCATCTTAATATATCCTCCTCCATGCTTGTTCTAAATAAAAATCTTGACATCTGATATAATTGATAAACCTAAATATGTTCTGAACTACATCTCCTTCAAATTTGATGTAGTTGTCATTGAAAGCCCTACATTAGCTGATTTATGTATGTTGTATGCTGTATATGTCCTTTTCCCAAAATGATTCTCTTGTGGTGTAATCCTTGGCGTGAGGAGTAAAAGTCCAGTTTTTTTGGAATTTATACTTACAGATTGGATTTATTTCGTACATTTATCTATGAGAAATTACGAGGGTCCACTTGGACGCGTGACTGACATAGATAGTTGGCTCCACTGAATAATCTCTAAAGTAATAACAGAAAGAGTTTACCCTGTCGTCCAACAACCGCACGGTAGCCCTCCCCCCGCCCCATGCCCATCGTCTCTCAGCCCCATGCCCATCGTGCCTGATGCTCGTCGCCCCCATCGCCCGCCCGCATGATTCCACCTCTCCTCAACGGTTACAAGACGCCCTAGGGCCTCTCCCTTTCCCACGCTGCTCCAACCTCTCCCTTTCAGTCTCCTCCCACGCTGCCCCTTCCACTTGGTGCCCTCCTCCTTGACCTTCCTTCCATCGCAGCTTCCTCATGCCACCTCCAATGGGGAATTCAGCCGGTGACCCGTCGTCCTGCTGCACGGGCGAGTGCTTGGGTTACATGGTGTGGTGGGGCTTGGCTTCTCCTAACACTTCCGCGGCATCGATACCAACCGGAGATGGGGAGGCGAGTGCACCGCGCCTACCCCCAATCAATGCTCATCGAGCGGCAGCGACGGTGAAAGGTGGGGCGAGAGGACGCTGCAATTATTATATGAATGTCAGTTTACTCTCAGCTTTCGCGGCCGCGTGGAAGCTGCAATTATTATATCTTCTTCCCCGAAGGACAAATGGGATCGTGCAAAAAATGTTGATATACTAGGTGTCGAACTAGCTAGAGGTGCAGTTCAATTGCCAATCGTGTGGAATATTCAAGTGAGCAAATGGCATCCATACTGTAAGTTCTGTAAATAAATTCCAGCATACCATCGATCTTGTTAACTTGCTTTGTTGGATGATATTAGCTTTTTCACTGAATTTAGAATCAGTATAGCAAGTGCTTTCGCGGTCTGTTAAGAAGTTCAAACTGTAGTTTTAAAGCAGATTGAGGGTTCAATTTGCAATCACCCACTACTCCAATACTACATGTACCATGACATTGTGGATTGAGGGTTCAATTTATCTGTTTAAAATTTGTAATTTTCTAAACATAGTGGTGCCAAATTTTTTAAACCTTTTGTCTGTACTTTACTGTTTCATGGATTACTAGGTGCAATACAAAACACAAAGGCATTCTAGACTGTTTGAGTTTGAGACCACAGGAGTGTAGGACATGGTGATAAGGAATTTGAGCATTCCCTAAAAATAGGGAGTTATTTGCTCTGTGATAATAAATTAATAATCTTCCGAACTCATATTATATGTCCATTTGGTAGGGATGTTGTGTTCTCTTTGCGAATGCCAGTGTTCTCTTTGCGAACGCCAGTCCATTATTGGATGATATGTCAAGGCCCTTCACAGCTTTATTTGCTGCGCCCTTCATCTTAAGTACCTCAATGTACATGGAAATGTGGTTACTCTTATACGCTGAATTTTTCGCATATAGTTTGCTGTTCAACAACCACTGCAAGGAAAACTATTTTCTCTGAATCTGGTACAACCGACTTAAGATGAGGTACTTACAAATTATTCCTGCCAACAAAAGAATGCATTATTATTGCACATGAAGTTAGTACTTGGTATAATGTCCTTTTTTTTACAGTATGGTTTATCTTCAGTTGCTTATATGTTAGCGGTGCTAATATGATTTCCTTTGTGCACTATAATTACTCAATTGTCTTTTTTGCTAAAACACCTACACATGTATACTAACTAGGATGTTTTCTTTATATTTATGTTAGACAAGAAACGATATCAACTACTAAATGTGTACTTTGCTTGATATGTGCGTATGAGAATTTCGATGTCCATTGCATGATTTGGATCACGTTAGATAATATGTATCACTCTCTTTTGAGACCCCGTTGCAACGCACGGACACTTTACTAGTATGATCTGAAAATTGACTTTCAGGCGGTACAAAGTGCCATTAGGTAAGGTAGCGGTTAATGAAATAAATGGACGCTAACGAGCGGTAAGCATGTTGTAGCAGAAATTGATGAGAGAGATGGTGGAGGGGATTCAGCTCACTAATCCTACTCTTGGTGACAATCCATCTCTTGGTCTCCTTTTTCAAGTAGTTTCAACTTTCAATTTCATTTTTGTTTGAAACATAATGTAGTGATTATTTTATTTATCATGCTGATATTTAAAATTTGTTGAAATAATATTTCCATGCTCCGTTGAAATTTGGCAAGAGAAAACATGATGCTTCTTTGTTTATATGTTTTGAATCTCATATGAATTCAAATTGATGTGGATTGTTTTTTCCATATGCCTGCATCTGTTGGGCCTCCTTTGTACATAGCAATTCATGGGCAATTGGGCACTCAACTATCTAAACTAATAAAAGGAGGAGTTTACTCCTTCCTGTTGGATCGTCCACACCAATTCGGCCCGTCCCGACACTTTCAACCCGCACTTCGCACCCCCACCCCACCCACCCACACACGTTCCAACCGCGCACGTCGTTCCCCTCGCCCATCACGCCCGTCACCCCCTGCCACTGTGCCCTTCTCGCCCCTCACACCGTCGCCCCCACCCCCCGGCGCCGGCGGCCTCCATCAGCGCCCTCGACCCCCCGATGCCGCTGCCAGAGCCGGTGCAAGATGCCCAAATCGGCCAAATTGCCTCGCCTACCTTTCGCCGGCTGCCGCCCCTAACGGCTGATCGCCACCCCTCCCATTTCCTTCACTTGGCCATCTCGCCCATCCTTTTGCCGCCGCCGCCGCTCGATGTCATTGCTGAGCCGCACGAACTCCTCGCCGCGCCTTTCGCCGCGGTCGCCGCTCGATGAACTCGCCCCGCCGCACGATCTCCTCACCCCGCCTTTCCCACCTCACACGCCCGGCCCTTTCGCATCTTCTTCCCCACCGTGACATGATCTACTCCACCCGAGGGCCCGGCTAGGTCTTCTTCCCCGCCGCGGCCGTGGCCTCCGTCCGGTGGGAGGCTAGCGCTGACATGGGGGCCTACATCCGGCCTTCTTGGACGGCCATTTCCAGCGGTGGGAGCTGCCGCCGCCGCATGCGCCGCCGCCTGTTGCTGCGGTGGGTTAGGTGCCGGTAGGCGACGGTCGCATGGGAGGAGTTCGAGGACGTGGTACTGCTCACGCCAGCGTCGCACCGCAAGGCTGCCGCATTCCACCCCTGGGACCTCTCCTTCTGCGTCTTCAATGTGAGCATCTCTTCCTTCTTTTTTGCTTTATTCTCCTTGATTCATATGAGCTAGATCCGTCCCAAGATTCGATGCCCATCTATGCTTCCATGGTTCCCTTCCGATCCCGCGCGCAGTTGGTGTCCAACCCGAGTGGTAGGTCGGCAGTCTCGGCCAGTTGTGCTATATCTTTCGGTTTAGTTGAGCTGCTGGATACGATAACGGCCACGGAACGCCACACTCAATTCATCTCCGTCCTTTTTGTGCGGGGAAAAAAGAGTGAGAAGGCTTTGCGTTCAAATAGAGAATGATGGGGGAAGTATTGTTAGGGTGTTCAGTCTGATTTGGTAGTAATTAGTTTACTTCCACTTGCCTTCTGTGTTAGTGTACTCTGCTTCAAGATGCAAATTTATCCCTTACGCTTGTGAGCCCTTGTGATGTCTAGGTGTATTATTGTTTTTTGTTGGTAAATTAGTATCCGAACTGCATCTTTAGGAGTGGTAGGTTTGTGTTACTTTTATTTCCTGTCTATTCACGTTGCTGCCACTCTAGATGTTTCTGATTTCTGTTGAATTGGTCAGTGAATGATGATTTCTGCTGTTCTTTTGCCTTGCAGGTTTAGAGTTCATATTGGAGGTGCAACCATCTTCAACAGGATTTTCGGGAAGCCCAAGGAGCAGGCCAATGCCAATGCATTGACCACTCTGGATAAATAAAATGAGGTGAGGTCATCTTTCTTCCTTCTTTTTTCTCTGATATCTGTATGGCTTGTGTTGGGATTCGACTGTTTGGGTGATCAGAAACATGTTCAGAAGGGTGAAAAGATCTTTTTGATTGGTTGTCTAAGCATTTTTCAAAAATGAGTGATCCAACTGAAGCTTTGCCTTTATTGAAGCCGTCTGCATCTTCTTTGATGGTATTGGTTAAAGGATTGAGTTATTTGATTGATATTTATTTATTTGTAGCCATATTACAGATCATTTGAATTCTAATATATCCTTGTATTCAAAAGGATAAATCTTCTGAAGTCTGCAAATCTGCTGAATCCTTTATGAATGAAATTCTCAAGATTTGTGGCCAAGAAGTGGTATGGTTTAATCCTATAGATTCTTTTTATTCACTTGTCCTTTTTTCAAACATTTCCCCTGTGACTGAATACATTGTTCGGTGTAGGTTACAAAGAACTTGAAAGATTTGCCATCACCTACTTTGGCCATTGTAGCAGAGTGGTTGAAACTATCCACTGTACACAAAGGTGTTTACTGAATATTTTTTACACTGTAGTTTTTCTCAACTCTTTTTATACATCTGTACTGATTAAACAGGAATTTCTGATTCTGTGAAGATGGTGACAACAAGCATGAGCTTGGCATCAAAAGGAGGTTTGAAGAATGGCAAACATGGTCCAAATGATCGTGGGTCTAATGTTGGCAAAGCTGTATGTCAAGTGGTGACTTTGTTGTATGTGTCATTGTTGAAAATGATTCCTTTTTTGTGACTGTTATTTTTCTTTATCAGAGAGGAGTTCTAGCAAGGGCCTCCATTACTATGATTTCTGCTCAAGACTCGTTACAATCTCAGGCATTATTTAACATTAAGGACTCAAATAAGGTAGCCAATCGTCAAGCCCTGCAACCTCAAGGTTGTCCATTGAATTTTTATATTTATATTTAATTGTTCAGGAAGAGCGGGAGAGACGTGTTTTGGTACGTAAATTCAAGTTTGAAGAACCACGTCGTGAGCAGATCGATGAACTGAAGGTTTGTGTTGTGGAAAGAGGACTGTTTTAAGCTTGTTGCATTTTCATCCAGATATATTTCTTTACTTGGGTGTTCTATCATGACATTAATCATGCTGGCATTTGTTAGTTGCAACTTGAACTGGTTAATAAGCAAAATTGTGTACACCTAGCCGATACACCATTAGGGATAATGGTGAGCAGAAGCTGGTAGCACTAACTGTTATATGGCAAGTAAAACCCTTTCTGTTAGTTTTTATTGGTGCTGGTTTGGTTTCAGTCAGAAATCTGTATACCCAACAGTTGTGTGCAACTTAATCCGATGCAAACAGTAGCAGATGCTATACAGTGTGTGTCAAGTCAGAACTCAGAACTGGTTATTTGGTATAGCAGGTTAATAAAAAGCAGAATCTTATACCTAGCAGATGTGCTGGTATCCAAAGTTGGTATATTGACTGTTGTCAATTTGGGAGCATCGAATGTTGGCTTGAAATTTATCGAACTATTTCAATTTTGGTTGGTTTACTTATAAATGTCAAAATCGATAACATAGATCAATGTCACAGAAGGCGACGCAATGGCGTGGATGCTGGTGACTGAGCATGAACCGTCGAAATATTGCAGAATGTTTGCCCATTTCTTTCCTTTGTGTGCTTTGAGAATATCATGTGTGATTTTAGATACTAGATTAGTCATAATGATTAACCCAAACCTTTTCATGGATCAAGAAGAGTGTCTCAGTGACCAGGTCGTTTTGGCTTATCTTGGTTTAGCTACCAATGAAACAGCATATAAATGAAATTATCAAAGTTGCGAAGGACAAGCTTGCACTGATCATGCTAACTAGAATTGTGTCATAATATGAACTTTTTATCTACTAACTAATAAAAAGTTGGGAGTTTTGTGAGTCTACTTACGCTGCAATTTTCCTGAACAGAGGATTACTTGAGACATCCATTATTGACCGCAATTTTTCGAGCCAGCAAGTTGCCCTCAATCACGAATTATCCTTACTATTTGTCGAACTATTTCTGTTTTGGATGGTTAACTCTACTTTAAATGTCAAAATCAATTACATATATCAATACAACAGAAGGCGGCATAGTGGCATGGAAGCTGGTGGCTGAGCACAACCCTTCCGCAGAATATCACAGAAGGTTTGCTTTTAGACTATGATGATGTGTGCTTTTAGATACTCGATTAGTCATAATAATTAACCCCAAACTTTTCAAGGATTAAGAAGACTGTATCAATGTCCAGGTAGTTTTGGACTATCTTCTGTTCATGGATTGACTATATACTCTTAAACTTCATAAAAAAATTCCGTGTCAACTTCTTAACTGTGTTGTATGCAACGTGGGCAGTGCAGAAACACTTGGTTACCCCTCTTTTTTTATTGCCCTTTCAGTTTTCGTTATTGGCAGAGTATCAATCTTATTTAGCGATTATTAAGTAAATTATTATTATTTATGCCACGTGGATTTTTGGTATATGCATCGTAGGCTTTGACGCTATACTTATTATCAAGCTGGTTGGATTTGCATGCATCTGGTGTGCCAATAGAAAAAATCATACCCTATAAAGTTCCCCTAGATGAAACATTAAATGAGTTGGTGCCTCCTATGAAAATATATTATGCAAAACAAGTTGTTAATAAACAAAGAAAAGCCAGCCGGGAAGTATGCTCTGCTTGCTAGCTAATTTTCACATGACACTAATCAACTAATGTACATGTTATCAATTTATGTTGGTTCCCTGTTCCATAATTTATTGTGTCATTTACATTGTGGGGACTGCCACGTTTGTGCAAAGGTTTGTATTTCATTGTTTCAGTGGTCTTCGCTGTCCCCTTCCTGTTGCTTATGTCCGGCTCATGTTTGAAAATTAGAAGTGCGTGTATTATCCTCTTTAAACAGACTAATGTTTCCAAAAAAATTAGAATAACACACATATCCTCTCGAAAAAGATTTGGACATTCTATTAAATCATCAAAATTTTAGGACATGACATTGAAGGGTTCTTATAGAGTAGTTCACATGTTTGTCTCTTTGCCCGCAAGGAGATGAATGCTCGACCCAGGTCGTGCTCATAGTCGACGCAACTCTTGCCCTTGATGGCCTCCTTAGTGATGGGAGTTGTGCTTGGGTAACATGGTGTTGCTGCTGCATCCAGATGCCTGTGACTGATAGGCTGTGTGAGGTAGCATCCACATTCAAATTTAGATAAGTATGGGTAAACCAGGCCAAATCGCTTGTTATTTAGGACATAAAAGCAAAAAAGTGTTCCATGATGTTATGTACATGAATGGCTGTACAGTTGGTCTTGGATATGATATAGTATTGATGGGGAAGGACAGACTTAGCGGGAAAGCTTAAATTCTCTCGATACTTATTTTGTTAACATGTAACATCCAATTCCTTATATTTGTACACCTCGTTGCAGTGTATAGGATTTGATGTTGCAGTATGCAGAATGTGAAAAGGAAACTTTGCTATAAATGAAACTACTCGATGAGTTATACATGCATATACTTTAACATGCTTTACATCATGTATACAAGTAAAATCAAATTATTTTGTATTCATACTATAGAATTTGTATTATCATTTATTTTGTGTTCATAAAATGTCTTAGATGTCTCATGCCTATGATACTCTCTTTTGTTTAAAAATTGTTTTAAAGAATATTGGTTGGACAATTTTTGAAGATGTCAATGAATTTTCTTTTATGTAATTAGTTTGATATGTGTAAGAGAAAATTGATGTTCGTTGTATGGCTTGGTATCATGTTTAGATGGTATATATCATTTTTTTTTTTGAAATCCGTTGCAACGCACGGGCACCCTACTAGTACTACCTAACAAAACACAATGATGGTGGTTGGTGGTACTTTTTTCCCTCCCAGCCCTACCTTCCACCTCCTTACAATATCTCTAACAAAAAAAACAGCAAAACAATTTCCCAAGAAACAAATTTTACTTCCCTAAAAATCCTCTAACAAGAAAAGAATAAAAAAACCAGCAAAGCTCATCCGGGTGTGGGGTGGAGCCAAGGGGGCAGAGGCTCCATGCAACCTTTGTCAGAGCTCAGCCAAGTGTGGAAGCAAGGTTGAGGGTGTGGGCTTGGCAAACCGAGGCCTAGAACATCGAATGTGCTAAGGTAATATGATATTCAGCTACAAGCGGTGTTTGATTTCAAACAAATTGTTATTGTACACTGTATGGGTGTGTGTTTTCATCGGAGAATTGAATTAGTTCTTATCACTTCACGCCTCTAGCCCTCTCTACCTTGTAATGTTGGATGGTATGTCAACGATTATTGTGTTGTAGGTATGTTTTGGATCTAGAGAATTGGTGTTAATTGCTTTGGTGCATTCCTTAAAAAAAATTGCTCAGGTGTAGTACTCAAGCAGAAGGTACTATTTTAAATATCTTGCAATGCTCTGAATTTCTACCTTTTAAAAACTATCACATGCATGGTTCCATCGGAGAGTCAAGTTTGTTCTTATTTCAGTAGGAAACTGTTGCAATTTTGTTTTTAGCAGCTTGTGTCCTTAATGTTCAAGTGTTGTTGTGCAAAGATTTAGTGCTTACTATTTATACTAACTTATCTTTAATTAATAATGCAGGATGATTATTTGCTCTTCACAGCAAACAAAATTCAAGATATGCTTTTGAAGTAGGTGCATGAACTATGGAATAAATAACGAATCACCAAAAACCTTTCAGATGGTGTTGATATCCGATGTTTATACAACCTGATTGATACATATTTTTTATTGTCTAAAGGATCTTTTTCATATGGTTGTGCCGGTTTCTTTCTGCATGCTGACCAATTATTCTTTTGTTGTAGTCTTTATTGTCCCCGAAGAAATCAAGCTCTCGCCCGACCAGCCTGCCAATCCAAACAGATATCAAAATCATCACAGATACTCAGTAGTAAGTAGGGATTGATCTTTTGAATATGGCTTTTGTTCTGACTTCATTCATGAAGTTCTATTTAACTCAAGTGTTGTTGCCTGTTCATGAAAACTTTAATTTCAGAAATGAAGAATCTGGAAAGCGTGGTATCAGTGGTGTATCTGTTGAACAAACCCTTTCTGTAGGTCAAAGTAATAGCTTAGTTGATTCAAAATCCTTAGTGACAACCCCTTCTATGGTAATCAATTTGTTTTCCTATACCTCCTATCTTGCAGTTATGCCAATCATCTTGGTTCTTATTTCTATCTAATTTTGTTATTTTCTGTCACCCCCTAGGAGGCTCCAATGAATCAGACGCAACAGATCTTCACACTAAGCAGAGGTTGGTTTCAATGCATTTGGGTTGATTTTCTGTACTACAATACCTCCCATTTAGTTTGGAAATGTCAACCTCATTGTGTGTGCTGCGTATGTGACAGTCAAGTTATTTGATCTTTCTGAATATGAATGTAGATCTGCAAGTGCAGTTGTCCCTGCTGGAGCATCCACTTTGCGTAGAAAGAAATTAAGCAGTGGGAAAAAGGCAAAGTAAATGATTTTGTGTATAAGACGGGCCATTCCACAGGTGTATTTTCCTTATGTCAAATTGTGTTACCCCGCCTATTTTGGATTTGTATATATGTAAATGATACATTGAACTATGTTGCCCTCTGCTAAGAGGTTCCTACACAGGTTGCATCAGTGATGCTCTTTGGATCAACATATAGGTAATTTTATGGTGAACTTTTATATGTGTTGAACCATGCATTGCTATAATATAATGCAACGTTTCTTATTGTATATGCTACCATCATTTTTGCTTTGTTCTGATTTCTCTTTTATATGTGTGCTTCTCTTCTTTGCACCCTGCTTAGGCCATTACCTTTGTTGTATTTTTGCAATGATTTTCTCTACCGTCAATCATTACCAGCTGCAACCATCATTACAAGAGAAACTACAATTGCAACCTTAATCGGAAAAAAAAATCAGCCTTATAAGTTTTTTTTAGTGATGAGCTATATACTTTGCAAAGTACACATAGACATAATAGCTTTCGATATGAAGGTTTTGAGTTCATTGAACTTTAAGTGTTTGTTGCAACTATATTAATAATTCTTTTGTTTATTTTTTTATGGTCATTTTTTTCTTGCCATGCTGAAAAGAATCTATTGTTAGGATTATTTGTGTAAAATTTAATATTCCGTTGCAACGCAAGGACATCCTACTAGTATACTCAAAATTACTGGCTGCCCAATTCTTTTTAGCTGCTGATATTTATGCTGGTGTAGCAGCATCCCTTGCAGAAAGGAAAAAAGGTGGCCAACTAATGGACTTCTTGAAGAACATAAGAGGAACGATATATGACGGCGAATGGGGTCAGGTGATGTCTGCTATGTTTTTGTGCAGCCTTCAGCTTTGCTCACCGGCTATGAATATGAGAAATAATACATATTCTTGCAGTGTATTATGTTGTTCATGGTAGGATCTTTTGGAACTTTGGTTCTGCCTTATGTTAGTCACCTCACCAGATGCTGAGCTAATGTTCATCCCTTTATGCATATGCTATCCATTTTGTTCAAATGAGATTATTTAACCCTGGAGTTTCACAACTTGTTATCATCAAGAGTACTATATATTTGCCACTCCTATCTAATTCTATTTCCCACGTTTCAGCATGAATTTGTTTTGTCAGTCATTCATGCTATTCAAGAAGTTTGTCTTAACATACCAAGTACAAAACTTGTAAATGATACTCTATATTCTGTTCCATGACAAACAAATGTGCTTTATTATTAGCCCAGTATGTCAAATCTGTAACATAAGAAGATGGTCTTTGTTGGGTAGTTCCATTACCGTGTGGGAACCGTCTAGATGGTTGCTCTGCTGATCTGTTTGTTCACTTCCTTCTAGAAGGTTCTGGCTGGTGCTATAAATGTTTATGCAAACAAGCATAAAGAAAGACCAGATCGCTTATTGACATGCTAATCAGCAATCACAGGTATCAGTTGTTCACCATAGAAGACGAATACTGCATTGTGCCACTATCATCTAATGGTAGAACCTAACCCTTTACTTCAGCCTTTCTTGCATCCTTGACTACTCTCAATTGCGGTATGGTACCAATGATGTGGTATTTTTGAATTGCAAACTATTATTAGCAGTTGCAGTAAAACTGCGAATTCATTGCTTGTCAGTAATTGCTCACGGTCGGTAGTTTTTTTTTGCTTTTTTCACATACCACAAATGTTATATGGGAAGTACAGCAATGTTCCCTTTAATTTGGATTTCCAGTGGTGTCAACACTGCTTTGTCCCGTAAATTTTCGATAATGCCCACACGTTTGCATATATGCTAAACTGTGTATGCCTGTACTTTGCCTTTCACCCAATCAGAAGTGACCTGTCCATGCAATACTTCATTGAGAAATAATTTGAGTGATCGTTTGTATTTCATTCAGATACACTTTGTCACTATAGCCATCCCCAAAAGTTATTGTAGCTGAAAGTTTTTTTTTGGGTACCATAGCCAATAGTAGCCATCCCCAAAAACAGTAAACACCTACCAACAAGCAGCCCAATGGGCATCCCTTGCATGCTTATGGCTGCCTGTCAGTACCATTTTGTTCAGGCTTGATTGTGTATTATGGGTTTACAGTGAACTTGGAAGCAGCTCCTCACCATTTCTAAACTGTATCTAAACTCTGCAGGAAAGTACTTGCTTGTGTTGTTTCCGGCTGTCTAAAAAGTGCATTCCAAATAGCCTCACGAAGTGGAAGTGTTGCTGATGTTCAATATGTTGCCCATCAGGTCAGCCATGTTCACAGATCTACAGATGTTTCCCACTTAATGATCGAATATTTACTTTTATTATAAAGGAACAAAATCAGGAGCCCTCGCGTATGCCAAGTCGGCTGCTGTCGCGTATGCCTCCTCTTTGTTTTCGGTATTTACCTTCGGTTTTTCCCTTCCTACGTCGTAACTTTGCTTTGCTGTTGCTGATCCGCCCGCACGCGGGTCCTCCATTGCGCTGGCCTCGTGCAGGCCGCCGCTGCTTCCGCGCCAAGACGGGCCTCGATCGCCGCGCTTTAAGCCGTCAGCGCTGCCGCTTTCTCCTCGCGCCTCCGCCTTTGATTCCAGCTTGTTTTATGACGCTGTGACGCATCCTGTCCCTTACCGTCGGCGTGCGGTTCGTCTCCGTCTCATTCTCGGGTTCAGCCATCGCCCATCGCCTGGTTTTCGCCATCTCTCCGCCTGTTTCCATTCTGGCGGCAGGCGCCTGGTCCGTCTCGTTCCCATTCGATGCCCCGCCGGTGTTGTGGTGTTGAGCCGATTCGTTTGGTAGCTGTGTGTGACGCCGCTAGTTCTTTGCTACTCCTCCCTTCCCCTTCGAGGTTCTAGGTATTGCCATTCATTCCCATTTTGCGCCGAGTTTGGATTGCGCGCGTCCGCTTAGCTCTCCCTATTCATGTGCCCGTTCTGATGCCCGCCATTTTATTTGTGCCCTTCTCGGTCGGTGCTGCGGCGGTGTTCTGGCATTGGACCGCTTCGTTCGCCCGCCGTGCGTGGTGGTGGTTGTTCCCTGGTGGGCCCTCCCTCAAGGTTCTAGGTATTGTTATCTTTTCTATTTTTCGCTGCGTTTACGTTGGGCCCATCTCCCTGGATTGCATTGTTGATTCCTCGCTGCGTTAGCGCATTATGCTTGTCATTGACATATTTTACCCTTTTTGGTTTTTCGTTCGGCGCATCGGTTTCCGACGATTTGAAAAATAGGGAAACATTCCTGGCTTCCTACCGTTGGCAGATCGGAGGCACCGCGCTCGCCGGACCATTACGTTCCCTGATTTAGATCCTGAGGTTAGACTGTTCCTTTACGCAGTATCCCTTCGATTAGCTATTCTTGTTATCATGTTGCTCATGTTGTTATTGTACTTTTAGTTCCTCGCCTGTGTGATTGTCTGTGTGATGCTATGTGATCCGTGGTGTTAAACCTGCTTCCGTGTTGTGCTATCCTTATTTATCGGCCGTGCCTTTGATTCTTCAGATATGATCCGCACTTCGTGCTTTGGTTGGGTTGAGTTTTCTTTGCCGTTGACCTACGTTTGCTGAATTTAGGTTTCACAGTTGGATTGTTTTATTATTAGGTCTGTCATCATGGTGGTCTATGTATGATTAACGACGTTTCCGTAGCTGTCTTATATGAAAAATAAGTCATCGGTGAGCGCATCTAGAAATTGTTCCTTCTTTGTGCTTAGCGATGTCTCTATAGTCATGATATATGGAAGGCGTCGCTGCTTCACGACGCCGTCGCTTATGCAAGATGATGGTAATGCTTCGCTCAGTTCTATTGGGAAACGGTTGGTTCTTTGTGTTCGGTGTGTTATAGCTATATTTTTTTACAGCTTTTCGGTGATCTTAATTATTATACATTTCCCTCTTTATGCGCTGTTGTCGCTTTTCCTCATTTGTTATTATTATCTAGCTGTTAATTTTCGCGTTTCTCTTTTTTAACCTTTTTTATATGGTCTTTATTTTTGGCCCCTTGTTCTGTTATTGTTCCTCTTTCGTTGCAATCTAGGGTATTGGATCCACCCGTTTGTGGCGAACAATGTGGCACGTCGCAATAGAACTAAGAGGCGCGATGCTAACAAATGTAGATCGCTGATGAAATGAGGTTCTCTATTTACTTAGCTGTTTTCTCCCCTTGCCCTGTTTCATTCTGTTCGCGCCCTCTTCGTTTCCATATTGCTATGGTGTTTACCGTTGACGGGTTTCTCTGGCCTGTTTCTCTCGCAGTCCCTGCCTTGTCTATCCCTTTTGATCCTATCATATGTTCTCTACCCCGGGAATTTGTTGAATTGTTAAAAGGTATGACCCATAGTATTGCTGCTCCGTGCTATATGGATTTCTTAATTATTAAGCGCCTATATTTCGCTTCTGCTTTCGAACTCAAAGCTGTTCACTTCATTTTCCGCATATTCCTGTTAGTGGTGCCGTGAGGAAAAGAATTAAGCCGATTTCTCTGTGTGGAAAAGAAGGACAACGACAAGGTGAGTCATATTGTGTGCTGCTCGTGCGTTATTTGAGCATGACATCAATTTGGCGATCTTCTGAGCAGAGGAATGTTATTAAAATGAAGCAAGGTCGCATTTCAAATATAATCTTTGAAGAGATAATTATTGCATCATATAATTTGGATGATCAACGAAAGATTATATATGTATATCTATTTTCACACTTCACGCAAGCCTTTTCAGACATGCTCATGTATGTGATTGCCGATCTTGAAAAGGAGGCATATGTATACTTTTTTTTACAAAACTATATAGCAAATCCTAAATGTCGAAATGCAAAAGGAAGTGCTTCAGCCCCCGCTGTTCGTTGTCGTTTGGACCTTACTTCGTTGTCGTATGTGCTTAGGACCTTATGGTTGTTGAATTGAGATATTGTGGATGTTATTGTGTACTACTGTCTAATGTTTAATGCTTCTCTTATGAACTTATCAACTATCTGTCTTTTATATTTAGATTATTTTCTGAATTGGTGATTTTGGGGAATTGTCGTATTTCTGTATCCATATGGACGCATCGTATAACATATCAGAAAATCCTAGGTTATGGTTGTTATTTTGCCGTATCTTGTAGTTATCATGTCACTGCTGTGCGTATTGGATATGATATGGTAGTTAGAATTTCAGAATGTTTACTTGCTCTATTACACTAAAGCTGTAAGCACAAAAGAACAAAAGGAAAGTACCTTTTCAAGGCATTATGCTATTATTTAGATGGTAGCGGTAAGCAGGAAGCAGAGCTTCAGTCATATTGTACCTTCTGCATTTCATCCTTTTTCCTGGAAGTCTGGAATTACCTGGTTATATGAAACCTACAAAATTTTATTTATTCAATTATGCTAAACTCACTAGAAACTTGAACTTAACTACTATTGAATTATTTTTTGGTTAAACAAGGTGTTTTCTTTGGCATAATATTAATGACACTATTCTTTTCGTTGTTACAAGCTTGTGTTTCTGAACTATTCTGAAGGTTGTGGATGCATAAGCTTCAATTGGTTCAGACGACATTTCATTGAGGCTCTAGCTCCTACTTTTGGGAGGCCATTAGCGACTGATCTGGTACTTGTTTAACATTGTTTTTCTTTTGTTATTGTGGATTTTGCCATGTTGCCCAAAAGCTAACAACCTCATATGTGCATCAGGTTTTTTGTAGGAGAGCTACAATCCTTTTCCATTTCGAGGATCTTCACATTTCTGGTATGTCATAAAAATGTGTAAACCCAGTATTTTCTCTGTTTCAAATTCAGCATGTGCACTATTAGCTGTCTGCAAGTATGCGCAAGGTTCTTTCTTTTTCTAATATGCTTTTTTAATTGATCATTGTTGTCGTCTCAGTCCCCCATCTATCAATTAAGCTTCTCTTTTGTTTATGCACAGGAAACTACGACAGTGAGATAGGCACACAAGGAATTGATTTTGAGCCTACAACCGTTGCTGCAGCAATAAAGGTGCACATTTTCTCTTGTTCATAATACTAAAGTTTAGTCCTTTTGATAATTAAATTGTTGCACATAGCTTCCCGTGTTTCTCTTGATATAACATCTAATGCTATAGCTCCATTTCCTAAAAGGTGAACCAAATTGCATCCAACACCCTCTACTCTTACTAGGATGGAGACTCCTATCTAATGCTTTAGCACAGTTGTTCAGTCTCCTATCTAATGGTTTAGGCACAGTTGTTTAGTGCCTAAGTTTGGTTTGCCAAAAGAATGTGATCATATAAACTGATTATAGTAGACTGAAGGGAGGGGTTTTAACTGTTATCTAAACTAATAAATATTGGAGTTTACCCTGTCGTCCAACAGCTCTTCGGCCCAACTTCATTCAACGTGCTCATGGTTTCTCCCCCCAACACCCCACGCCCCACCTCCTCGCCCCCGCACTCGTTGCCCCTCACGCACGTTGCCCCCCTCGCCCTCCCCGAGTGCATAACCCCCATTGTCACATTCCTGCTCTCGCACCAACCGCCGCCTCTCCACCCGCTCGCTCATCCTCATCTCCTTCTACACTGTCCGCGCCATCGCCGCTCTCTCCTATCGTCTCCCCTCGCCTCCGATGGCCGCTGGTGCCCTCCTACCATTGCCGCCCCCTTCCTCTCTCTGTTGCTCTGCTCGCAGTCAGAACCGCGCTACCAACAACCAGATCTAGCCAAATTTGAGTTGGTGGCTCCGGATCTGGCCGAGAAAGTGGTGGAATGAATCAATCTGGTGAGAGCACGATCTGCGGCGGCGAACGAGCGCTTGTGCTACTATGGCGAGGGCACGGCGTGACGGCCGCCCGGCCCTACGGCGCGGTGAGAGTGCTCATGCCGCGATGGTGAGGTGGCCCGACAAGAACGTGGTGCAACGGCGGCGCAGCTGCCCAGCGTAACAGTGCGATGGTTGGTGCATCATTCGATTACTCCCCTGGGTACGCTCGTTTGCTCCTCATTACTCTCATGATCCGCTACGCATCCTAGCTCCGAGCTCGTCTTGGCCTATACATGCCACCGCCGCCACGATCCAATGCTCTGTCGCAAACGCTTTTCCTCTCGTGTTTAGCCTTGATTGCCCGCTACTCCTTCCTTTCCTATTGTGGCATGATCTCGAATGGGATGTTTGATTTGATTTCTTGCTGCAAAACTGTTTCCTTTTCCTTTGTTGTTGAAGGTTTAGGTACTAGACACACCATCGCTTTCTTGGTTTCTCTAATTCTTGCAAATTCTAGGTTTTGTTTGTTGCGATAGAGTGATTATTTAAGTCCTCTGATATAGTTCTTTTAGATCTAATCAAGTGATTTTTTGTTTGTATTGTTTATTTTTTTCTTTCTTGCAGTAGATCGTTTGTGAATAGGGAGGTTGATAGATAGGTTAGGGCTCTTGGAGTTATTTTATTCTTCTTCCATTATAAATGAGGGAATCAAAGGAAGGAGTTAATCCGGGGAAGAGAATGGAGGGGGCAATGACGCTGAACCAGCTGGAGCCGACCCAACCCTCGCTGTTGGGCCACCTCTTTCCCTTAAAGAACAGTCTTTCAGCGAGAAGTTCTCCAACATATAATGATTAATTGAGTTATTTGTTCGGAGTTGTTATAGTTTGTTGGAAACGTTGTTCTGGTTTTTTCAGCAGTAATCTAGAGAGATGGGGAGGTATGGAGGAACACACTTCATGATCTAATCTCTTTTAACTTGTCTTTTGCTTATGGTTTGATGTTTCCTGTTTACTTCCTCAAAACAAATAAGGCCCCTGTGGACTACTTCCAGAACGCCCAAAGCCTCATTTTGTTGTTTATAGAAATGACAGACGGCGTGTTGTTGAGGCAAGAGATGAGCTCCACCGGATGTTGAACAAGTTATTATCACACTGCAATATTATTTTCTTTCCATGGTCTAAAAAAAGGTTGTCTACACATAGATTTCTACTAGCAATCATAAATGGATTCTATTTTTTAGACTCTTTAGCCAGTATTTATCATGGACTTATGCAATTTGTTCTTTTGGCCATCCGTGGGCATGTAAGAATACCTATCTAAGTGCCGGAGTGTGCAACTTGTTACTCTTGGTAAGTAATGATTTAAAAAGCTCATTTTAGTTCTGATATAAGCCATGTGTCGGCCTGTACTAAATTTCAATAGTCTGATGAGTAATATCAAAAGCTAAAGAAGATCAATTGTGATCGCCCACCAGTATCGTGCAAGCTAACACAATCCGTCATGTCAGTTTTTTACTCCAGATCTATGACTAGGTCATTCTATATTGATGACAATGACTTGGAAGATGGTAAGGCTTCAAAAGGCAGAGATAGGCCTTCACACTTCCTGAAGCTCGCAAAGATACAGAATCAAGCTCTCCTGTTTGGTTTTGCTTATTACATAGCATCCTACTGAATGATTTTAGTTATTAAGTTTGTTCTGTGTGGCTATGGCTTCAATGTTGGACTATTTTTTATGCTTTACCAGGTGTATTAAACTATTAATATTGCAGACTGTTTGATTTCCATGGAATATATTATGTTTTCCTAATGCGATGTGGCTATCCCTTTGATGTCTTCATTAAAAGTGTCTTATTTATTATCTTTTACTGCAAAACATTGTATCAGTGACGATAGTTTTCGCGTTGGCCGAACTGAACCGTTGACATGGAAGCTAATCAAAGTTTGGTTGCCTGTGAATACCATATTTGTTAGAATGCTAATTACAAGCATGTTTAGGTATGTGCTAGATTATCATTATCACTTTGATCCAAGTACTATTTGTTGTGCTGTTTATATCAGTCTATATGTCAGATCTTTTTGACATTGAAGTACCGACTTGTCTATTGACTTTAATTTGTTGTTTTATTTTAATATACCTAAATTCTCTCCCATCGGGTAAAGCTTGTTGTAGGAATTTGTGTTGAAGCTCAATAAATTTTGGTTGAATATGATTTCGAAATTCAAAAGACCATATGAAGAGAATTTTCATTTGTGTTGATGTTAGCTGTCTGTTAAAATTGTATTTTTGTTTTTCAATTGGGTGCCAAATCATAAAGCTATGCTTCATGTCAACAATTCATTTGTTGTCTCATATGCAAATTGGATGCCAAGGGTTCTAATGCACTTTCTCAATTTCAACAGTCTGACATTGTTCTGAGAGATCAATTTATCGCTTGATATATGTCGAGGTATGTACCCTACTCACCCATGGTCAGCATTTAAAGCTCTATTTCTTGATTCTTGAAGAGATATAGTGTGATATGCTAATTTATGTTTAATTCCATGAAGAGTTAAAGTGCGTTATGGAATCGTGCTCTTATCAGATGCTGAGATTTTAAAGAACTCATTTTCTATTATTACTATGCTCAGATTATGTCCCTTGCGATGTGCCAAAGGCAGCGGTGCAAGAGTAGGGTCTTTCTCATTGCATATCATTCCGCAGCATGATTTTAGTTAGATAAGTTTGTTCTGTCTGGTTACGGCTTCAGTGATTTAACATTTCTGATGTGTTACTAAGTATATTACTATTGCTGATTGTTTTCTTTCCATGCAATATATTATGTTTTTTCTTATGTGATGTAGCTATCGTGTTTGGTGTCTTCACTAATAGTGTCTTATTTATGATCTTCTACTGCAGGTATTAGTGACGATAGTTTCCACAAGAGACACGACTTGAGTTGTGGCGGAGATCGGCCGGGTGCAACAGCGAAGCTGAAGGCGTGATGCAGGCTGAATGTGTGCGTAATATGATCATTTTGATCAGATAGGAAAAGGCCAGGTAAATTCAAAGACCTTTTGAGGTGCATGGTCACGTTCACACGTTTCAAAAAAGTACAGGTAAAAATGTTGTCCCTAATTCGTTTTTCATGTATAGATTAAAGCAAGTAAAGCAGTTTGCAAAATTATTGTATGGTCTAGGATCCCACCTACTAATATTGTATTAGTTTGTGCATGTACACCTACTAATATGTATCGCCCGATAGGTAAAAATGCTGCCCCTAATTCATTTTTAATGTATTGATAAATGCAAACCTTGCTTGATTGAATTAAACCTTTCTGTCTGCTAGCACTTAGGTGCTGCATATATTATTTAATGGTGCTCATTTTAATACATAGCCTATATACATATTTATGTTAGTGATTTCACTTGCTGTTAGCTGCTAAGTGATGAGGTTTATGTGCCACACAATAGTTACAGGCTTACAGCTGCCAGCCTTTTTTTTTCTGTTCTCACCTCATGGATGGGATTTTGACATTTTGTGCAATCTGGAAATGTGCAACCCTGCTCCATTCCCAGCAGTCTAGCTGTGGCAGCACCCAACATTGTGATGATGCCAACCTGTTCCCCAACCAAGTAACTTTTATCACACGGCTAATCAGGGAGACAGCGTTGCAATCAGTCTCTTTTCCTGGAAATTCCGCTACTACTAAATCCAAATACTCTTTCAAATATGCTCATCGTTAAACAACAAATTATCAAATACATCCTACCTTATTTATTTATTTATTTGCAAGTGCCACAGGTTTGTTTGGGCGCATTTAGCAAAACTTTCCAACTGACTGATAAATACATGAAAATATGTAGCATGATGATAGTCATTGTACCTGAATCTGCCATTTGTTTGTATTATGATTTCTGGGTTTATTCTCCAAACGGATTATGCTGAGGGCACCATCCACCTATTCAATTAGGCCATATAGTATTATATCAGAAGGATGTTCTAAATTTCAGATGGTTTTTGTATAAGTTGTGTGTTTAATGTCGACTGATACATTATCATTCATTTGCTGAATTGTTTCTGGCTTTCTCTGGTACTCAGGATAACAAAGATCTTTATGTTGAAGAGGCTGCTTCACATCCTCTGCTGAATTGTTTCTGGTTTTCTCTGGTACTCAGGATAATAATGTATTTTTATGCTGAAGAGGCTGCTGCACAAAGGGAAAAACAACATCAACGGATGTTTTCCATTCCTTGGTTCATAGCCCCAAATGAATTGCAAGACGAGATGGTGGATTCATAGTGCTATCTGATTCAATCTGTGTAAGCCGCCCATTGTCCTGCTTTGACCTCGGATAACTTTTGGAGCCTTTTCATCAAAACACCCAATTTTTTGCCAAGTCGATGAAAGAAGTGCTCTAGCTTTAGTTATAACATTTTTGTTCAAGCACCTAGCCGGATCTTCTCCTCTTATATCTCCTTGCCGGATCTTCGAATAACCCATTTTTTTTGGCTCAAACACCTAGCCGGATCTTCTCTTATATCTCCTTGCCCATTTCTAGGTTCACATCAATAGTATGTTTCATCTTTGATGATACAAATAACTATTACTGTTTTGAAATAATGTTTAATTGTAACATTTCATGATATGTATCACTTTCTTATCATATTCCGTTGCAACGCACGGGCACTTTACTAGTGTTATTGTAATTTGTAGTCGAGCAATAGATCGTTCAAACTTCCATGGGTAAATGTGTGTGCAAGCGTACCCAGTACAAAAATGAATATTTTTTAAAAAATGCTTTTGGCAAATAACCATGTTTTAGCCTATGTGAGGGAAGCATTAGCATTTATTCAAAATGGTTTCTGAAGAAAATCGCTAGGCCATCGAAGGTAGGATGCTTGCTTCTTCTTTACATCTTGACCTTTTGTGTTCATCTCAAATGATTTAGTTGATGTCTTTAATTTGCACGTACTTAGTGCATGCCGATTATCCCGCAATGCAGTTATCGTTCGGAGTTTTACTGGAAGGTGCAATGCAGCTGCACTTCCAAGTGCTTTGCTTCTTCGAAAGGGCTGGTCAGGTTTTCAATTGTGTGTGTTTTATAAAAGGAAATGGTTTTCTTGTGCATGGGGGTGTTTGACTTATTTATTTGCATGCAAATCTTGAAGCATGTTACCAATGTAGTTTTATCTTCTCTGCACCCATTTTTTGCTTCTACTTGAAACCCTCAAAGTAATGTTTGTGTTGTAAAACTACAAAGTTAGGTATCAATGTAAATAGTCAATTGCTTGAGAACGATTTAAAAGGTAGCAAATTTACTTAGGAGGCACTTTTTTTTGTAATTTGTATCCTGCTACCGTTTCCTGTCTTCGTTGATGGAGCAACCTTTTGTGTCACTAAAGCGACACTAAATTCTGTGTCACTAAAGCGACACTAAATTCTGTGTTAATTATCTATATTGTGGTTGTGAAACATCAGTACTTTAGGTCGCCACTAGGGATTGATAAAGTTTCAACTTCACTTAATTCTATCACAGGTTGCTGTGCTTGCTGCTATTTACAATATTGCTGTGAATTTGACTCCCACAAAATCGGTTCTTCTTCATATGATACAACTGCTGAGGAAATTGCTCATTCCTGCTGATTGATGACTGTTTCAGAGTTAGTTTCAAGTTCTTTTTGTTCTGAATGAGTTTTCATCGAAAAAAGTTCGTGTTGGTTTCTGCAAAAAAGTCGACGATTTTCTGCTGCTTAAATGGTAGAATTTCACTATATATCTGTGGGGTGTTTGAGAATGAATGTTGCTTCGGCTTGCTTTACTTTCGGTAAAGATTGGAGCATGCTGAATTTGCATGTTGGATTCTGTTATTGTCGCTATATAACAAATCTACCTTAGTTTGTTGGATATTAGCTTTTGACATTCGAGTTCGGAGACTGTTATTAAATTTATTACCATTGCACTTGCAAGAATTAGTTAGATCTTTATGACGATTATTTCCTGCAAAATCTGAGTAAACCATATGTTTCTGTGAAAAAAATTGCATTATAGTGACAAAAATAGTGCGGCCTTGGATCTGTAGGTTAAGAAGATGAGGCCAAAGAAGTACTGCATCTGGCCAAACAATGGCCTTGTGGCGGCACGGTCCACTTCCGATGTTGTTGGTAATTTCATGAATTACATTAGCCAATCACTAAATTATCCTGAAATAATTGCTTTTATTCTAAGGTCTTTTACAATCTGAACTATTGCTTTCAGTAACAATACAAGCGCAGTGGGAGGTGCCGCCGAACATGGAATACAAGGACATATTCCTTGAGCAGAGTGCCATAGTGCCATAACAATGTATGTTGTGCAGTTTACAAAAGAATCAGGTAATGTGGTAGACGAGGTGAGGATGAAGGACGTTTATGCCCCGCCACTGCAGCCAAAATCCCTAGATGAGGGATCTGATCAGGATGGTGTGGGCAGTTTTATCAAGAGGTAAGATTTTGAATCATGGTGGTTAGTGTAGTAATAACATCTATGATTTTTCCTTATTAGTATTGCCTCTAATTGTCTAATAGCGAACTCACAGTTGTTCTTTATTACTACCTTGCTGCTTACTTTGCACCCTTATCATCGATCCTATGGCTATTATTTGTTTTCTTACCTTCTCAAACTGGGAGTTGTTCTTCCTTTGCAGGCAACTAGATAACATAAAGAACTAGAAACAACAACCTTTGAGGTGAGCCCCTTCAGATAAAAACCAACAAGCTATCGGTTATGTATAATAAGTGGTGTATCTGCATCAAAATGCTTGAGAGAAATGTATTCATGGCCTTCAAGACCACCTCGTGAGGCCTAATATTTTTCCATGGCTTGTGAAACAAAAGTGCTGTTTAGTGTAAATGCCTTAGGAATTTTCTGTGAAATTGTCCAAAATTTTTTGGCCTTGTTTGGTGTTTATTTGAGCCAACTTGCTTTTTCTGTGTCCCAATCTGTGTCATACAACATGGTAGCATTTTGTGTAGGACAATTCCTAACCTCCAAGGACTAAATAATGCATCGGTAAAAGTCAACCAAAATGTGTTCTTTGCAGCATAGCACTAATTGATAAAAAAAAGATACATTGAATAATTAAATGGATTTCACATGTCCATCTTTTTCTACTTAATTGTGTATTGTTCTTTCTAACACCAGGTCGCGTCCAGGTGTGGCTCCCTACATGGCAGGTATGGCTTTCCCTCTTTATTTCCAAGCTCATTTTTTCAGGCTAATGGTGTTTGTGTGTGGTGTAATTGTTGGCGGCAGTGCTTATTTAGCCATGCATCATGGACTTTGCTGTACCTTTGAAATTAAAGGTGAGTAGTTCTTAGTACTACATCTTATGCTTTGGTAACTTTGTCATTTAGTTAATTGATGGATGCAACATCCATCACAGGGGTTTTAAATTGTTAGCTGCCTCCCAAAACTTTGAATGTAGTTGGACTGTTGTCCTTTTTTCTGTTTTAGTATGCTGGTATGCCAAGTATGGGTGCACTGGTGTTGGTGATGTTAGTGCTCAAATGGTCGTTGGTTGGCTTTGTTCAGTCCCTTGATGCTGTATACTTGTATTCTCCTCTCAGCCCTCATGTTTCTCCATTCAGTTCAAACAACAAATATACCACTGTACAGCATCCATTCCTGTAAATATTGTTGAATCATGGAATGGTTACTAAGTAAAAAAAATGTCCTGCATGATGATCGATCATGTGATATTTTCTTGCTGAATATAAAGACATTATCCTTGCTTTCATACCTGCATAAATGAAGAAATCAATTAGTAAATTCATTTGTTTTGATGTTTTTAGTAGAATTATACCCCTTGGGTTCTGTTGGTGAGTTAGGGCGTATATGTGGAATAAATTTATGTAACTATAACTACAACCTAATGTGCTTGTTCTCATGCTTCACTAATAATGCGATGCCTGCAGATTTATGTGTATCACCATCTTCTAATTGATTGATTCTTTTAATGTGTTGAAGGGAGATATTGTAATTTGTGCAAATTGTTTTGTTTCGCATGGTGTGTTTGTTCTATCGTATTACCGTAATATGATGCTTATAGATATATGTTTCACCCACTATTTTGGTGTAACAAAAAAACTTTTGTTTACGATTTGATTTATTTTCTAGCTTGCAAAGATATGTTTCGCTTAGTATGTTTGTGACAGAAAATTGTTATTTCATGTACGATTTAGGATCCTACCTGTTAAAGTATAAGTGAATTGCCCGTCTTTCCTCATCAGCTTAAGCTTTTGGGTGAACTGGCTGGTGCATGCAAATCGTAAACAAAAGTTTACGATTCCGTTGCAACACACAGGCACCCTACTAGTAACTAATAAAAGGAGTTTACCCTGTTCGTCCAACATAACATTCACGACACACCGCCCTACACCCCCGTTTCCCCTCTTTCTCGCGAGACGGTTACGCGCACTCGTCCTTAGAAAACCAACCGAGGTCGATCGTCCTGCACTTAAACCCCAGACTTGGACCTCTTCCTCCCCCTCGCATGCATCGCCGCCGCTTGAGGGTCTCCGCCGTCCTCCTTGCGTGCATCGCCACCGCCCCGCATCAATCACATTGCCGTCACCTGAGGACCTCAGACCTTTGTCATCTCAGACGCCACCACCTCCCTTTCCTCGCAATGGTGTCTCAACTCGCTTCCCGTGGCTGCCCCGCCACCTCCTCTTCCTCGAGTCGTCGTCCCTCCTCCGTCACCCACCATGTATCCTCGCCCACAACAAAGTTCAAAGAACTGTGAGGAAGGCCGATCTAGCGGTGTCATGGATGGGGATGGGTGGATTCCCCACCATGCCACCTACACCAGATCTTGGCCGATCAAGGTGGATCTGCAGGTGGGCATGAGGGCCATCTCGTAAAATGTGGTGGCGGGTAGCTTCAACTCTGTCATCCGATGGGATGGTGGGAGATGGTGATGAGTAATGGAACCAGACCGGTCGTGTTGTAGCTACGAAAGTGCGAGGAGACGGCATCCAGATCCGTAGACCTTGCCACCGGTGGCGGTGGTTTGCCTCTTGTGCGCCACTGAGGCGGCCAGTGTCATTGGCGAGGATGCATCGCAGATCTGAGGCGGCTCAACAAGCCACGGTGAAGAGCATAGAGGTGCATCGAAATGGGTTGCTTTTGTGTAGTCCCCGAGGATATTTGATTTGTTTGTTTGAAAAGAAGAACCTTTTATGGGGTGTTCTTCCCGGTCAAAGTTGCACTTGTTATCTGTGATTTGGGATGGATTTGAGCAAGGTGGTAGGTGTCTTTCTTGGATAATCGTTGGAAGTCAGACTCTGATTCGTAAAATTCGATTTCTTGGTGCTTCTTTTGTGGTTGTTCTTGGGGTAATTCGCTTTCGCTTTACAATTTGTGCAAAGGTATTCACCTTTCTTTTGGCTACATTAGGCAAACTCAAGCAATTTTTGCACGAAAATGTGACTTTCCTTCTTGGGTGACACTTGGTGCTTCTTGTGTGAAATTCTTTGATTTGTTTGTGCAGGGAAGTCGGAGAAGATATCGGTCTTGGTGAGGCCGACACCACTGCGGCAAGAAGGGAGAGGAGACCCGACGGAGTGGGAGTGCATCAATGACACTACCGTCATCTCCCGGAGCACCTTGTCGAACCAGCTCACGTCTTCGTGTAAGAGAGATTTGGGTGAATCCCCTCTGTACACTTTAGGGCCTGTGCTTCCCTCATATTTATATAACATACATGGGAGTCTATACAAGGGAGTCTATCTCTAAAGATAGAAACAAATAACAGAGTATCTGTAAAGATGGAAATAGATAACAGAATCCTATACAAAAGGAAACTAATATCAACCATAAAGAGGGTGCCAACTAAGGATAGAGAAACATATCAAAGAAGATCTTTAACACCCCCCCTGCAGTCGCAGCGGGAGACTCAAGAACGCCAAGACTGGATCTGAACTCGATGAATAGCTTAGATGGCAGCCCTTTTGTCATAATATCAGCAAATTGGGAGCTTGATGGTACATGTAAAACTTTCACATGACCAAGAGAAACTCTCCCGCACGAAATGGATATCAATCTCAATATGCTTTGTGCGTTTGTGTTGAATAGGATTTGCAGCCATGTAGACGGTGCTAATGTTGTCGCAGAGGACAACCGTAGCGCGCAGCAATGGTAGATGCAGTTCGGTTAGGAGCTGTCGGATCCAACAACATTCAGCCACAAAGATTAGCGTCGTGACGGTATTCGCCTTCAAAGATCGAACGATAAACAGTTGGCTGCCTTTTGGAAGACCATGATATAAGGTTGTCACCAAAATACACACAATAGCCCGAAGTAGAACGTCTGGAATCAGGACAACCAGCCCAATCGGCATCAGAATAAGCCGTGAGGGTAGACGAAGAGGAGGTCAAGAGGTGCAATCCAAAATCAAGTGTACCTTCGATATATCTAAGGATACGCTTGACCAGAGCAAGATGAGACTCACGGGGGTCATGCATGAAGAGACGCCTGTTGAACGGCATAGCAGATGTCTGGACGAGTCAGAGTGAGATACTGCAATGCACCAGTAAGGCTTCTGTATTCAGAGGGATCAGCAACTGGAGAACTTTCTGTGGCGGAAAGCTTAGATTGTGTGTCAACTGGAGTGGTAGTAGGATGACAGTCACTCATACCAGCACGTCGAAGAAGGTCTATGGCGTATTGGCGTTGAGAGAGAATCATACCAATGGAAGACCGTTGTACCGTGATGCCAAGAAAGTGGTGAAGGTCGCCTAGGTCTGTCATAGAAAACTCACTGTGTAGGGCAGAGGTCAGCCGTGTCAAAATAGCAGTGGAGGATGCAGTGATTATGATGTCATCAACATAAAGTAGTATGTAGGCGATCTGATGGCCAGTGCGTAAAACAAACAATGATGTGTCGGAGACAGCAGCTGAAAATCCCAAGGAAGTAATATAAGTGGCAAACCGCTGGTACCAAGCGCGCGGAGCCTGCTTCAGACCATAGAGAGATTTGATCAAGCGGCATACATGATGAGGATGTGCAGGATCAATAAAACCAGAAGGTCGCTCACAGTACACTTTTTCATTGAGAGTGCCATGGAGAAAGGCATTTTTGACGTCCATTTGGCGAATTGGCCAGCCTCGGGAAACAGCAATATTGAGAATGATTCGAATAGTTGCGGGCTTGACGACTGGGCTGAATGTCTCATCATAATCAATGCCTGGTTGCTGAGAATAACCATGAACAACCCAACGAGCCTTATAACGAGCCAGCAATCCATCAGAGGCAAATTTATGCCTAAAAATCCATTTCCCAGTAACAACATTGTTGTTAGGGGGCCGTGGAACAAGGTACCAAGTTCCATTATCAGTAAGGGCCCGAAATTCTTCTGTCATTGCGTTGCGCCAATGAGGATCTTTGAGTGCAGCTGCATATGACTTCGGAATAGGAGAGAGACCCAATGGGAGGTAGTAAAACCATAACGTTGGACCGGCACGACTATCCCATCCTTGGCCCGAGTCCGCATAGCATGGGGACCGAGACTTGGTCGGGCAGCGGTACAGGAGGGAGATGGATGAGATGTTGAGTCTGGTGTTGTCGTTGAAGTGGTAGTAGGGGCTACAGCGACAGCTGGTGCTGCTGGAGGCGGTACTGAAGGGTCGAAGGCGGCAGCAGTGGCCGGTGCAGGACGAGAGGATCTCGTGAACACCAGCTTGACCGGCGACTTGTAGTTGATTGCCGGAGAGGGCAGCGCTGTTGTTGGTGCTGCAGAAAATCGGTGGGGAAGATCCGAAAAGTCCTGCAAAAAATCCAAATCTCGTACCGATGGAAGTGGTGACGAGGTGAGAGATGCGTATGGAAATGTGGACTCATCAAAGATAACATGACGGGATATGATAATTTTACGAGTTTTAGGATCAAGACAACGGTAACCTCGATGATTGAGGGGATAGCCAAGGAAGATGCAAGGAGTGGAACTAGGCTGCAATTTGTTTGTGGCAGTGGCACTGGTGTTTGGGTAACAAAGACAACCAAACACACGGAAATGAGTATAGGAAGGATGAATCTTGTGTAGTTTGTAGTAAGGAGTGGTGTTGGAGAGTGCCTTGCAGGGTCGTCGATTAACAAGGTAAGTGGCGGCAGCAAGAGCTTCAGCCCAAAATTGCGACGGAAGCTGTGCCTGAAACAATAAGGTTCGCATTACATCATTAATTGTGCGTATTGCGCGTTCCGCCTTGCCATTTTGAGGGGATGTGTATGGACAAGATCGATGAAAGAGGGTACCATGTCGCTCAAAAAAAGGAGATGGAAGTGTGGTTGACAAACTCTTTGCCATTATCAGTTTGTATGGAGCGAACTGGAACGCTAAATTGGGTACGAACAAAGGAGAAAAAGTGTTCAAGTTTAGGAAACACATCAGATTTGGTGTGGAGAGGAAAAGTCCAGTAAAAGTGTGAAAAATCGTCAATTATGACTAAGTAATATTGATAGCCTGATACACTTAAGACTGGAGAGGTCCATACATCACAATGAAGCAAATCAAAAGGGGCAGTAGTTGCTGAAATTGACTGATTAAACGGCAAGCGAACTTGCTTTCCGAGTTGACAAGCGTGGCAAAATGAGGCGCAAGGCTTGACATCCGGGATAGAAGAACGCTGAAGGGAGATGGTGACGTCCCGACCAGGATGACCTAGACGACGATGCCAAACTTCAGGGGTCACCACGATGGAGGCAAAGACTTGATGACGTGGCAGAGAGGTGGGGGGGAAGGTGTAAAGATCACCCCCACTATTGCAGCGATGGATGATGGCCTTCGTTCATAGGTCCTTCACAGAAAAACCAACTGGGTCAAATTCAATGGAACAAGAGTTATCACGTGTGAATTATCGAAAGGAAAGCAAGTTGCAAACAATGGAGGGCACATGAAGAACATTATTTAATTTGAAAACGGACACAGAGGGAGTGGAAAGAGTGGCACAGCCGGCACTGGAGATTGGAATAGAACATCCATTGCCGACTGTAACAGAGGCAGAATAAGGAGTTGAATTGTGAAGGATACCGTCATCAGGAGTCATGTGAGCAGAAGCACTCGAGTCCACGACCCAACTGTCGTTACCGAATTGAAGATTATTCATGGCAGAGATTAGGCTGGCACTGTCCCAAGTGGGAGGAGTGCCTTGTTGTTGGAGCTGGGGCTGGTAGAAGGGTGTAGGTGTTGTAACGTAGGTCTGAGGACGAGCGCCGAGGATGCCAGGTCCACCGCGACTTGTCTGCGGAGGAGGAGGTGGCGGCATATGCCACTGTCCTTGGGCGGGGCTGAAGCAATACCAAGGACCAGACGGTTGTGGGTTGCGGACAATGTTGGAGAAGCTTTGCCCACCCTGGGAAGGAGTGCCCTTGCCACCTTTCTTCTTCCATTTGTTCTTCGGCTTAGTGAAGGAAGGAGCAGCAGCAGCGGCACCTTGACAAGAACCGCCGGAGCAGGGTGGCGGGAAATTGGTCTTGGTCAGGAGTGCGGTTGCTGCCTCTTTTTTGGCTGCAAGGCCAAGGCGCATCTCCTCCTTCAGAAGTGCTGCACGGGTGTTGACGAAGTTGGGCAGCGGAGAAGACATGGCGAGTACCGTGGCAGCACTGGTCATGACCTTATTTAGACCACGCAACACGTTGAGGACCAACGTGCGGTCATCCACTGGGGAATCGGCGTCGCGAAGAGCATCGGCAAGGCGTTTTTGCTCTTTGCAATAAGCGGTGATGGATAGATCACCCTGCTGGAGACCATGAAAGGCAGCAAGGAGACTGATGGCACGGCTCTCCTTATTGCCGCAGAAGAGACACTCGGCAGCAAGCCAAAGGGCTCTAGCGTCTTGGTCTTTGTCGAGGATGATATCCAACACCTCTTGTGTTATGCAGCCGTACATGATGGAGCATACAGCGTAGTCGTCGGAGACCCAAACCGTATCATCAGGTCGAGCAGGGACTGTGCCGTCAATGTGGTGGAGCAGGCCATGGCGACCAAGAAGGGCCTTGAAGAGAATGTCCCATTTGGTGAAGTTGCCGGCGTCGACGTCCAGCATGACCGGAAGTGGTCCACGGGTAGCAGCTGAGAGAACAGCACCGCCAGCTGAGAGAGGAACACCTCCAGAGGTTGGGGAGGTGGCAACTGGAGGCTGGGCGGCAGTACCAGTAGGAACCGGCGGTTGAGAGTTAGGCGTCTCGTCTGGGATGGTGGACATGGCGGTGGTGGTAGTAGGGCGCGGAGGCAGGGGCGCCAGGCGAAGGCGGGGATGCCAGGCGGAAGCAGGGGCTTCGGGCAGAGGTAGGGGCACCGGGCGGAAGGAGCCGGCGGGGAGCCGCACTGGAAGGAGGCAGCGGGCGGGAGGAGAGATGGCGGCGCAGGGGATCTGTCGACGCGGGCTGGGAAGAAACCTAGTCTTCTGATACCATGTAAGAGAGATTTGGGTGAATCCCCTTTGCACACTTTAGGGCCTGTGCTTCCCTCATATTTATATAACATTCATGGGAGTCTATACAAGGGAGTCTATCTCTAAAGATAGAAACAAATAACAGAGTATCTGTAAAGATGGAAATAGATAACAGAATCCTATACAAAAGGAAACTAATATCAACCATAAAGAGGGTGCCAACTAAGGATAGAGAAACATATCAAACAAGATCTTTAACACTTTGACTGCATAATCCTTTGGTTTGTGCATCACAAGCCTGGTCTTTCTACTAATACATTAATGTTGTGCTTGGTTTTTTGTCATTGTAAATGCGTAGTTCATTAGTTCTGCAACTTCTATTAGGAATTTGGTTATCTCATCGGTATTTATGCACTACATTTTAGTTGCATTTCAAAAAAGAGAGAATTTGAAACTTTATATATCCTTCACATTGTTTTGAATTTCATGTACCTGTCTAGAGTCTAATTCCAGACCATCGGTAATTTATATGGACACCATTATTTGCTGATGGAAATTAAGACATCTTGAGTAACCTGATTAGTAAGATGCCCATTTTACTTTGTATTGTAATCCCTTCTACAAAGAACATTTTGCTTCTTAATTCTGAAGGGAATTGTGTAGCTGTGAAGTGCTTCTCGGGATGATTGGCCGAATAATGCATCGAAGATGACCTTTGAAAAAGTCTGTCTTTACCAAAACTCTAAAGACAAATGCACACATACGGAAGGTACTTCCCTCCTGTGTAATCGGTCCATACCATAGTATCGCACAAGCTTTAATTCATGTAATTAATTTTGCTGCTTTAACCAATAGGCATAGATTCTGATTTAGAAAGTTACTCTAATGTGTCATTATGGGTTAATATCTAACATCTTAGTTGGAATTGAACACGTATCCAAACTGTTTTAAGTTGAAGCTCACTAATTAATTATAAAGCTTAGTTTTCTTGAATGTTTGATTTTCTTAGTAAGTATTAATTTTTTTCCACAGATTTAGGCTGTGTAATTGACCACATAGATTAACCAAATATGAGCTAATAGCTGAACAGAATATATGGCATAAATGAATCATGTTAGTTTACTGTACTCTAATGTGTTTTTTCTTCCACAAATGATCATCTTTAACTCTTAATATTAGTCATCAGATCTCAGCCGAGTGTGGAAGCAAAGTTGAGGGTGTGGACTTGGCAAACCGAGGCCTAGAACATCGAACGTGCTAAGGTAATATGATATTCAGCTACAAGCGGTGTTTGATTTCAAACAAATTGTTATTGTACACTGTATGGGTGTGTGTTTTCGTCGGATTATTGAATTAGTTTTTATCACTTCACGCCTCTAGCCCTCTCTACCTTGTAATGTTGGATGGTATGTCAACGATTATTGTGTTGTAGGTAGGTTTTGGATCCGGAGAATTGGTGTTAATTGCTTTGGTGCATTCCTTAAAAAAAATTGCTCAGGTGTAGTACTCAAGCAGAAGGTACTATTTTAAATATCTTGCAATGCTCTGAATTTCTACCTTTTAAAAACTATCACATGCATGGTTCCATCGGAGAGTCAAGTTTGTTCTTATTTCAGTAGGAAACTGTTGCAATTTTGTTTTTAACAGCTTGTGTCCTTAATGTTCAAGTGTTGTTGTGCAAAGATTTAGTGCTTACTATTTATACTAACTTATCTTTAATTAATAATGCAGGATGATTATTTGCTCTTCACAGCAAACAAAATTCAAGATATGCTTTTGAAGTAGTTGCATGAACTATGGAATAAATAAAAAATCACCAATAACCTTTCAGATGGTGTTGATATCCGATGTTTATACAACCTGATTGGTACATTTTTTTTTTGCCTAAAGAATCTTTTTCATATGGTTGTGCCGGTTTCTTTCTGCATGCTGACCAATTATTCTTTTGTTGTAGTCTTTATTGTCCCCGAAGAAATCATTCTCTCAGATGGTGTTGATATCCGATGTTTATACAACCTGATTGGTACATTTTTTTTTTTGCCTAAAGAATCTTTTTCATATGGTTGTGCCGGTTTCTTTCTGCAAGCTGACCAATTATTCTTTTGTTGTAGTCTTTATTGTCCCCGAAGAAATCATTCTCTTGCCCGGCCAGCCTGCCAATCCAAACAGAGACCAAAATCATCTCAGATACTCAGTAGTAAGTAGGGATTGATCCTTTGAATATGGCTTTTATTCTGATTTCACTCATGAAGTTCTATTTACTCGAGTGTTGTTGCCTGTTCATGATAACTTTAATTTCAGAAATGAAGAACCTGGAAAGCGTGGTATCAGTGGTGTATCTGTTGAACAAACCCTTTCTGTAGGTCAAACGTATAGCTTAGTTGATTCAAAATCCTCAGAGACAACCCCTTCTATGGTATTCAATTTGTTTTCCTATACCTCCTATCTTGCAGTTATGCCAATAATCTTGGTAATTATTTCTATCTAGTTTTGTTATTTTCTTTGTCCCCCCTAGGAGGCTCCAATGAATCAGACGCAACAGATCTTCACACTAAGAAGAGGTTGGTTTCAATGCGTTTGGGTTGCTTTTCTGTACTACAATACCTCCCATTTAGTTAGGAAATGTCAACCTCGCTGTGTGTGCAGTTGACCCTGCTGGAGGTGTATTTTCCTTATGTCAAATTGTGTTACCCCACCTATTTTTGATTTGTATATCGGTAAATGATACATTGACCTATGTTGCCCTCTGCTAAGAGGTTCCTACACAGGCTGCATCAGTGATGCTCTTTGGATCAACATATAGGTAATTTTATGGTGAACTTTTATATGTGTTGAACCATGCATAGCTATAATATAATGCAACGTTTCTTATTGTATATGCTACCATCATTTTTGCTTTGTTCTGATTGCTCTTTTATGTGTGCTTCTCTTCTCTGCACCCTGCTTAGGCCATTACCTTTGTTGTATTTTTGCAATGATTTTCTCTACCCTCTATCATTACCAGCTGTAGCCATCATTACAGGAGATACTACAATTGCAACCTTAATTGGAAAAAAAATCAGCCTAAGTTTTTTTAGTGATGAGCTATATACTTTGCAAAGTACACTAGACATAATAGCTTTCGATACGAAGGTTTTGTATTCATTGAACTACTCTGTTTGTTGCAACTCAATTAATAATTCTTTTGTTTATTTTTTTATTGTCATTTTTTTCTCGCCATGCTGAAAAGAATTGTTAGGATTATTTGTCTAAAATTTAATATTCCGTTGCAACGCAAGGACATCTACTAGTAAGTGTACGCTGCACGCATACCACGTTCCTTTGTAAATATCTTTTTATTCAGGTGGCTTTCCTAGCGTAAAGATGAATGAAACCCTATTCCATGAATGGCCAACTTTGGTCACTCTAAAAAGCTGCCTGGGCAAAAGGCCATGTGCCAAGTTCCGGCGCTCGGGTGCTAGACTTGCCAGGCAGAGCTACAAAAGTTGTGTGCAAATCCCGAACAAACGAAACTTTGATCCCACAAATAGCCACTCGGAGGGCGTGCTCAGGACGAAAGGCCATAAGCTGAGTCTCGGCGCCCAGGGGCAAGGCTAGTCGGGCAGAGCATACAACGAAAAGGGGTCAAACCACTCGGACAAGATTGGAGTCAACAATGGAAGAAGAGGAGGTAGAAGACGCCAAGACTTGGACATCAAGATCGAATTGTACAAATCAACCAAAGGTCTTACAGGGCCTACAAATTCATGATTACAAGCCTAAATCTAAATTCTCCACCAACTCGGCAGAGGTGTCCTGGACGGCTTCGAGGAGGGCGGCAACTTGGCCATCATCCACTGTGCTGGCGACCTTTAGATCCACTCGAGGATAAAGGGACTTTGCAATCGCTAGAGCTTGGCTAGCGCTTGTAGTCGTCGTCTCCCTCAAGAAGGTCCTGAGCCTCTTGGGCGCCTCCATACGTCGATGGACCTGGTCTTCGTCACCTGACCCGCCAGGGTGTAGGCACGTTACCATCGGCTCGGAAGCTTGGCGGAACGCGGCGTACGTAGATTCCACAGCCTTGGCCCTCCTGTCGAGGTCGCCGAGCTGTGCTTGTGTCCAGTCTTTGTACTCTACAAGCAAGGCGGGCCATCATCAAGAATATTGTAAGAATGCCAGAGGCAAAAGAGAACCAAGCTAAGAAGCGCACTGCCGCCTCTCGTACAACCTCTCCAGTCGATTCGAGCACTGAGCTCGAGATCTCCAAAGGCTTTGAGCTGATCCTGAGCTTCAGAATGATAGAGTCCCGAGTCAAGGAGCGGAAGAAGTAAAATATGGACAGCTAGTCGCAAAGAAGAAAGTAATTGATGAAATACTTACCTTGGAGAGAGCCAGGTACATCCAGTTTCTCCAAACGCATGGATTGGACCTCGGCTCGAAGATCTCGAAGCTCGCCTTGGTGCTCGGCCCTGACACGCTCCAGGTTGGCGTTGTACTCCTTGCGCGCCTTGATCTCTAGGAGGACTCGCCGGAGGAACTCTCATTTCCTCTTAGAGCAGTCTCCCAGGCTCTGAAGACAACAAAAAGATGAAGAAGATGCACTACCAGAGGTAGAAAAAGAAGAGGAAGGGAACTTACCAGAATCAATCGAGCACACTAGATGGTGTGGTCAAGGAGCTCCTGCCTTTCCTTCGCCTCCGTCGCGTCGTCAACATTCTCCCACACCTCCGCCTCGCTGGCCCATGCAGCTTGAAGGAGAGGGGCCTTGGAGCGTGGGAGTGATCGCGTTCCTCGAGGAATCTCCTCCACTTGAGGGAGACAGCAGGCAGTTGGTTCCGGGGCCGTCGGGCTCGAAGGCAACCTCGGGTGCGGACGAGGTGACAAGTGGGCGCTGACTCAGGGAGCATTTCGGCTTCCTCGGGCGCACTCGGCAAGGGCTCCTGGCCCTGGCCGAGAGCGTCTTGAGGCCCCGGTCGCGCGTCGAACTTTGAAGCTTGCGGTGAAGGCTGAGCTAGGGGATCCCAGATTACGGGGGGGGGGGGGGGCAACGCGCCCCGGGGGCGCGAAGGCCCCTTAGCCTCCACTGGCCCCTTCCTCTTTTTGGTACTTGGGTCCGGGGCTGATAGGCCTCTTTCGCTCAGGCTTCTTTGGGGGAGGGGGGTTGGGGTTGGAGCAGCCAAGAAGAAGGCGATCTGGTCCTGTAGACAACGGTAAGCATAGCAAGTTAACAAGATTACTCAGAGTTCGAAGGTTTGAAAGTCGTGGTGTGAAACAAGAAAGTTACCGGAGGAGGGAGGTGCTTCGCGTTGAAAGACTTTGGGCATCCCTTTGTGCTAATCTGGGTGCCTGAGGCGAAGAAGTCGCTCATTCGCCGGCAGAACAGGTCATGCGGAAGTGATTCAGGCGCCTCTCGAGTGAGGCCGCTTCGCAGATTCAAACCCGTGGACTCGCTCCTTGAGAGGTTGCACTCGTGACGATGGAAATCAAGCGGCAATGCCGACTCCGTGCAGGCCCTCCTTCAGCTGCCAGATTATCTCTAGTAGTTATTCGACTTGGTCCATGTCGCAGTCTGGAGGAGCCAAGGACCTAGAAGGCAAAACTTTGGGCTTGCGCCCGGTGAAGAAAGGAAGGGAAGAATCAGACTTGGCACAGTAGAACCACTCCTGATGCCAACCTTTTTTGAAGGTTTTGAAAGGAATGGAAAAGTACGACTTCTTCAGCCCATCCCGGAGCGGAAAACCGGCGCCCCCAACTACTTTGGGAGCGTTCCTGCTCGAGAAAGGCTTGAGAAGAAAAAGGTAGCGGAAAAGGCTGAAATGGGGATTAATGCCTATGAAGGCTTCGCAAAGGTGAACAAAAATGGAAATCTGAAGAATGGAATTGAGATTCAAGTGAATCAATTCAATTCCATAGAAATAAAGATCTCGAAAGAAAGCGCTGGCAGGGAGACCTAGCCCGCGCTGGAAGGACTCGAAAACAACTATCTCCTCAGGGCGAGGAGTAGGAGAGGACTCACCCGCCGCTGGGTGCACGTTGATCACCACCATCGCAGTGCACCATATGAAGTTCCATTTTTATTATTGCCAGAGCCAAAATTGAGCTTAGCGGGCGAGTTCTCGAGTTATTTATGCTTGCAATCTTTTTTTGTTCCATTTCCCATTTTCTTACGGGACCTTTCAGATGTGTTTAAATGCACTATTATGGTCATCACTAATCAGATCCAATAATTTCAGTGGCGCCCTCCTATAAATGTCTAGAAGTCTTTTTTTTGTATGCAAATTCATGGGAATGGGTTTTCGATAATATTTCAGTTGACCCTTCAATTTCCATGGACCCTATGAAACCCAGGTCTGATTACTTGTTGAGTAGTGTAATAATGAATCTGGTAGTTTCTCTAGTACCAGTCTTAGAATCCAATCTAGATTTTCCTTTTACTTTTTTTGTCTCACCAGTTCCCTTCCATGATTTCTTCGTCATAGCTTTTTCAATGCCCAATTTTCTCGAGGTATTCAATGTGCATTTAGATTTGCTCTTTTATACAATTCATGATGCTCTTTTCTTCGAAACTCGCTTAAATCGTGATATCACGCCAAGGTTGTCAAGGCGACAAGGCGAGGCGAGGCGCCAAATTTATCGCTCGACGCCTAGGCGACACGACGGGCGCCTAGGCGAGGATTAGGCGAAGGTGAGCTATCAGTATAAAGTCAGCAGCCTAGCCAATTCTTTTCTCTCCTCAGCCCAACCTATTCTTTTTTCTCTCCTCAAGATGACCTTTTGGCTCAAATTTCATCCCGAGTGCTCTTCCCCTCAAACCCTAACCCTCCCCTCCTCTCTCCATTCACTCTCCTCAGCCGCCGCCCTCTCTCCACTCGTTCTCTCCTGCCTCCCTTCCCTACGCCATGCCACCGCCGACTCCTCTCCCCTTTATCGCCGGCATCAACAGCAGCAGCCGCCGAGCAAAGGAGCGGTGGCGAGCAAAGGAGCAACGGCGAGCAGAGGAGCGACGGCGAGCGGATCTGTGTTGTTGCGGCGACGGAGCAGCAGTGGCGAGTTGGCGACGGAGCAACAGCTGATGGCGAGTTGGCGGCGCAGAGAACCAGCGAAGCAGCGGCGAGGATGTAGCGATGACGAAGCAGAGGAGCACCAGGCGACCCGCCTTGCCCATCTTAGCGACGCCTTGACGCCATGGGCGACGCCTGGACGGCCCGGTAGGCGCCTTTCCTCGCCAGCGCCGCGAAATGGGCATGGCGGACCTCCTCCACCGCCTGGACGCCTAGGCGTCGCCTAGGCGACGCCTTGACAACCATGTATCACGCATGTTGATTCTCTGTTTGATTTTGCTATTATGGAGAAATTAAACTACAATCCCTCTTTTTCAGAAGTGCTAGTGAATCTGATGACTATAATGAACCACAAGATCCGGCTGAAGAAAAGACTGAGGATGATGAGAACATATATTTTGATACAAGAGATTTTCTTTCATCGAGCTCTTTTATAAGCAATGGGTCTGATTTCCAAATATCTGAAGCTGGTTCGGATGACGAGGATGATCCTTCTATGAAGTCTGTTGAAATTAATTATCCATATGTAAGGAAGCGTAAGAAGCTGCCAGATCCAGTTGAGAAAGAGAAGGATGTAAGCTTGTGGTCAATGATCAAGGACAACATTGGAAAGGATCTAACCAAAGTTTGGTTGCATGTGTACTTCAATGAACCTCTTTCATCATTACCAAAATGTTTTGAAGATCTTAAGCATTCTTACCTTATTGATCGTGCATATGTATGAGGAAAAAGGGTATTTCTTCTTCCTCTCGCTTTTTTCAGCATGTTCACGGGTACATTGTGTGCATTTTTTTGTAATATATTGAAATTCAAGTATCTCAAGAGTTTGCTTTCATTATATTTTGTACTGTGTCCTCTCCAGCTTACATCTCTGTTTATGTAATGGATATTTCATGCTGTGTTGTAGCATATATCCTTTTTTAGTGGTCAAATTCTTAGCGGTAGAGGTTAGCGATATACTTCGTTTGCGAACTCGATCCTTTTTTAGGAAAATATGGCAGCTACTTAGTTTGCTGTGTGCACTAAATGTTTGCTGTTCTTGTTCCAGAACTCGAGACGCACATCGAAGATACACACGTCCTGATAACCACCCCGTTTCACCCAGCCTATGTTTCTGCAGAGAGGATCAAGAAGGCAAAGAACCTTGAGCTGCTTCTCACCGCTGGGATTGGTTCTGATGATATTGATTTGCCAGCAGCTGCTGCTGTGGGCTTAACTGTGGCAGAGGTTACTGGAAGTAACAGTCTATGGCAGAAGATGGACTAATGCTCATTTTGATTCTTCTCCGGAACTTCTTGCTTGGCTATCAATAGGTTGTGCAAGGTGAATGGAATGTTGCAGGCATTGCTTATTGAGCTTATGATCTTGAAGTTGGAACTATTGGGGCAGGTCGTATCGGCAGGCTATTACTTCAGCGTCTTAAGCCCTTCAATTGCAACCTGCTCTACCATGACAGACTTGAGATTGACCGAGAGCTCGAGAAAGAAATTGAGGCCAAATTTGAAAAGGATCTGGATGCTATGCTTCCCAAGTGTGATGTCATTGTGATCAACACACGTCTTACAGAGAAAACAGGGTTTCCGTTCATCGCATTCTTGTTCTTTCCAAAATCTTCTCTACCATGACAGACTTGAGATTGACCGAGAGCTCGAGAAAGAAATTGAGGCCAAATTTGAAAAGGATCTGGATGCTATGCTTCCCAAGTGTGATATCATTGTGATCAACACACGTCTTACAGAGAAAACAGGGTTTCCCTTCATCGCATTCTTGTTCTTTCCAAAATCTTCTAATGTACAACTTCTTTGAAATTTGTTTGGTCATTTCTTCTGAGGCATGTTTAAAAAAGAAAGGATTGCAAAGATGAAGAAAGGTGTAATCGTCATGAATAATGCTCGAGGAGCAATCATGGACACCCAGGCAGTTGCGGATGCTTGTTGCAGTGGTCACATTGCTGGTACCATTCTTTCAATTCCCTTAAATTTTCGTACACACCAGTATGCCGAGGATGTTAGTCTAATTCTTGCTATTGGGATTCATGAAGTATCATTTTCTTTGAGCTTGTCATGCTTCACATGTATCAGGGGTAACATGAAAAAAAACTTAAAAATCAATATAACATAATCCATTGATGTCAAGTATGATAGATTGTTGTTAACAAATTATTACTGTTTTACAAAAACAAAAGGTGATCTGCACCTCTGTAAATTTGCTCTCTTGCTATGACATTGTTTTATTAGCTAAAAAGTACAAACTATACAATATGCTTGCCATACATATATATATTAACATATCCTACAGGGCCTGGACTTTGCGAGCTCTGAGGCTGCCCACGCCGGGCGTTTCTATGCGCTGAGGCCCTTGGCTTTTCTCGCTTTTATGCTCGGGCCCGCTGCTTAGGTGTCGGCCTTTATGCGCCCATCCGCCGCCACCGCCCGCCGCATCCCAATCAACGGCCGATAAAGAGTCATGGAATTGGCCCTCGCGAGCCCTCGAGGCCGCGCCCTCGATTCTTCTCTCTCCTCGCGCCTAGGCGCTGCCGCTCTCACTCGACTCTAGCGCGCGTTCCTCCTCCGTCGCTTCAAGCAGCCTCCGGTGACCGCTCCACCTCCCCGCCCTCAGCCCCTCTAACTGAAAGCCTTCGAGGCAGCCTTCATTTGCCCTCACCATTGCGCTTTTCTTCTCCTCGGCCTTGCGTCTCCTTCCTCGCCGCCTCCGCCGCTGCCGTTCCCGCCATCCTTGCGCTATGCGCGAGTGTGGTCGCTCCTCACCTTCGGCGCCGCATTGCCTCGCCATCACAGCCTCTCGCTTCCTCGCTCACAGGCCCCTTCGATCGCGCCTTCCTCGCCACCTACGCCGCTCTCTCTCTCTCTCTCTCTCTCTCTTTCTCTCTCTCTCTCTCTCTCTCTCTCTCGTGGCTCTCTCTGTTGCCTCCCGTTCCACTCCTGCCTCCATGTGGCCGCCCCGTTCGCTCCGCCAGCATTTTCCTCACGCATTGCACTTCTTCTTCCCCCCAGCGGCCTCCTCGCTTCGCCGCCCTCACCCGCGCGCCCTCCGCCCTGTCGGTCCCTTGCCCTTCGACGCCGAAGACTACGACAATCTAGACGCCGGAGACAACACCGCCATGTCCTTCAAGAAGAGCCACAATAAGCTGAAGCGGGGGGCACGCCGCACCGTGTGGTGTGGCATGAATCTCACCAAGTTTTCCCCTCCTCAGATTCACGTGCCGAACATCCGGTGCTTTTTAGATGGATAGCATTCTGATCTAATGAACTGGTGGTTTAGTTTGCCTCTTAAAATTTATCAAGGAATATCTTCTTTCTATCTCCAAGCTTGCTGTCATGACAGTATTTAATATCGATATGCCGCTTTATGCTTTGTGGACATTTATTTATTCAGCATCTATTTGTTTGTCTGTATGGTTCTTCATAAAGTTTGCTGCAATTTTGAGCATATGGAATAACTGTATTTACTATGCGTTTACCTATTATTGTTATCCAGGTATTGACGATGAGAATCATGCGTCATTTTCGCGTAACCTGCTTGAGGATAAGCCCTGGATAACGTATGTTTTTAATCAGAGCCTTTAATTTTTATCCATGTCTCCATTGCATGACGATATTGTTCGAGCATGTCAGCTATTGTTTCTGCAACAACTTTAGGAAAGAAATGGTTGGCGGATATATGAGCAATTATGAACTTGAGATTGCTGTACATGCCTTTCGAAGTCACTGCCCTAATGTCTCCAGAGTATACAGGTACATGATGTATAGTACTTTGCTCCTTGGCGATGGGTATGTTTAGAGTTTCTAAACCATGTTTAGCCATGCTGTATTGATATTGTTGTGATTGGTGGATATCCAAGTATGGACTATGGTATACAATAGAATCAAAAGTCTTTACTAATCACGATGGGATTCAGTGTTCTATACTTCTACATATAATTATATAGTCACACTGATAGTTAAAAGTAAAAGGGATGGAAGAAAATGAAAAAGGTAGCTTTGTAAGAAAAACAATTATCAGATGGTAACTTCTAAAACCAAAGTCCATTCATAATTGTGTGTAATACTTTGTGAAATTTTAGATTTCTGGCTGGTTCATAGTTGCCCGCCTTTTTTAGCAGCAAGCTTCAAAAGAGATTTGCCTGGATAGCTGAATCTTCTGGTTGGAATCTCCTATTAGCGGCACCTTTTCTTTGTTATGCAACTTTGAAATTTTCTTCAACAGATCTCAAGTTTTCTAGCGCTTCTGTCATTTTTTGGTTGTCTAATGTGTAATCTCCCAGTCTGATATATCTTCAGTATGCTGATATATTCAAACTTCACTTATCTATTATTTCTTCTCTCTTTGAGGGATTACACAAACTGACAAACTCTGTTCAGGAGAAATTACCTAGGGTCTCTGTAATCATGCCCTTGAAGGGCTTTGGTGAACACAATTTGCAAAATTGGAGAACTCAGGGACGGTCAGACTGCAATTTGTAACCATTGTTGTTTATAGTGTTAATTATTACGCTATTAACACCCATAAAAATGCAGATTTGTGGGGGACCACTGGAATTCTTGTTTGTAGTAGAAAGCAAAGATGATCCAACTTATCATGCTATTTCCTGTTTGATCGCAGAATACAAGGTAGTTGGAAGCCCTCATAAGTAACTAAAAGTCTTATTCTCCCAAGTTATGCATCTCATCTATCCATAACTCTCTTCAACTACAGCAGGTTTGATACATGCATATTTCTGCTCCAGGCTATTCTAGAGAAGGACGGCGTCGTTGCCTGCTGAAAAAGATAAATTCTCTACTCTTTGGGAACATACTCTCATTATGGTTCTTTTTACTTATTCAAGCTAGAGATTTCTTTAGCAAATATGGTGATCAAGACTTTTTCTGAGATGTTTTGTCTATATAGAATTTTCATCATTATATTAGGAGATTGAAATATACGAAGTCCAGCCTAACTATAATCAACTTGATTGTTTTTTTTTTTGGAGAATCAACTTGTTTACTTTTTAAAAGTTCCTACTTCAGTTCTCCTCTTAGGATAACATTACATTGAATTGAACATATTGGTTAGGTGTAGAGGCTGGACTCTGGTACATTCTTGCCTCGAAAGCAAAAGGCTTACTATAAGAAGCCATGATAATATTTGGTTAGGGCCTATTGTTACATGTTCTTTTCTTTTGAACGCAGTGCTCTTTTCTCTCTGCTCTATTAATTTAGGTACTGTTATTGTCCTGCTCTATTAATATAGGTACCGTTATTGTTCTTTACTTTTGAATGCAGTATTCTTTTCTCTCTGCTCTATTAATTGATGTTGCCATTAATTTAGTTGCTTCATTGTCATACCGTTTTTTTAGATAATAAAGTTTCTTAATTTGGTTCTGAGCGTCTATCGCACTTTATAGTTGTGTTCTTGTTCTTTGTGAGTCAACAAAATATTTAAGCGAGGCATATGCATCGATATTATTAAGTGCTGGTATTACTGCCTCCAGCCTCCATGTCATGATACATAAATCATATATTTACTAAGGGTAAGCTTGAAAATGAGCTTAGGTTAAGGTACAGTAAAAATTGGTCGGATTAAGAGTGAACAAAGTCATTGTCGATATTTCCCAAATGTATTGATCTATTGCCTATGAATCCTTCGAATATTCTCTGATCCATTTCCTCTTTTCACCTCATAGGTTTTCTGTTCAGCTTCCATCATTAAGCTTTTTCAGATGTGTGAGCCTGATAGGTTTAGCAACTTGTGAATTTTGTGGTGCCCATTATATTTGTATTCATAACATAGTTCTGTTTAATTTTTGATGGGAAGTACATGTGTGTCGTAAGTCCATACGATTTTGTGGTGGGCGTGTGTGTTTCTACGCGAGATGTGTATGACACTTCTGCGCTTCTACTTCATTTTGATTAGTTTCAAGAAACCTTCTACTTCATGTTGATTAGTTTCAAGAAACAATTTTGTCATTGTCTTGGAGGTTACGTTGTTAGCTGCACGTTGGTCTCTTTATTTCCCCTTTATATACTAGGTTCTGATGATTAGGACTATTCTTGATGTTTCCTCTTTGTGGGAATAGTATGGATATGATTTGGGGGGTGATTAGATGATGTTTTCTGATGGTGGACTTGGTAAAAACGTGGTTTAGGCGATTTCAATCTCGTGGCTGTTTTCAGTCTGCACCGGCATATTTTTGTGCTCTGTTAGAGCGCGAATTAAAAAAATTTAGAAGCATTTTCTAGAGTCCTGGCTATTGTGAAAGTTGTATATAATCGAATTATCTTTCATTACAGACCAAAATTATTAAGTTTCATTTAGCCGTTTAAAAGTTACGATTGTTTTACCGAAGGCTGTCCAATCTAGGGTTTAAAATCTCGTTTTGACTCAAATCCCGGAGGTTCCCGAAATCCAACATTTCGACGAGATTCGGAAATTTCGCACAAAATCCGGACGAATTACAAAAACCAAATTTCAAATCCGGTTTTTTTTTTCAACCGGGAAATCCGAGATCTCGGTCAAATTGAACCCGCCGAAAAATGGTCCAAAATACGTTAAAAAATTTTGAAAATTTTTTTGGATGGTCCCGACACATCACTAATGTTTCCATAACAATTTGAGATGATGATCAATCATGAGGAATTTTTTTAAAATGTAACAGTGGTAAAGTCATAGTAAAAAACGTATGTAAAACCAATTTTTGATTTTTCAAATGTAACAAATTAACAGCGTACAAAATTTTCTAAATCAATCAATCAATTAATCGTAATCCTAATGAAGATTGAAGCATCACTTGACACCCACTATCGTAATGGACCTTGTCTAAACCAATCAACTAACATCATACAACCAGTGCAAGAAGAGCAAAAGAGTAGCTACAACTTCCAAGTTACTCACCAATGCAGGAAAAAATTCAAACTCCACCGAGATCTCGCCGCTTAATCCCGAGATTTGGAGTAATCTCGCCGAGATATCGCCTTTTAACGGCGAGATCTGTTGATTTGATGGCCGGACGTGGCCAGATTTGATGGCCGGACGTGGCCAGATTTGATGGCCGGACGTGGCCAGATTCGGTTAGAGGTTGGGCGTCGGTGAGACCAAAGGGCTGCGCAAGTGAGGGGAAAGTGAAGAAATGGATCCAGAGCCCGTGAGCGCATGGGTAAGCTTCGGTTTTCTTTCATGCGCATGGGTAAGGTTATAAGTATTGTTTTTGCTGAACTTGTACAGGTAATACACAGTGGTTGAGTTGGTTGGAGGCTTCATATTGCAACCGTGAGGTTCAAGGTTCAAATCCCAGCTTGGAGCTCAAAAAAAATTTCGTTATTTTTTCCACTTTCTTTACATGTATTTCTTATAAAACGTATTTGAATGCTCATGATAAAAATGAAGCTAAATCCGGTCCAAATAATAATGAAGCTAAATCCGGTCCAAATAATATGAAATCCGGCCAAAATAATGCAAATTTCGCTATAAAATATCGAGATCTCGTCGAGATTACCGAGAGCACTGTAGCATTTCAAATTTTTGAATTTTTTTTCATCCGGGCGGTAATTTGTATCTCGGGAGGGGGAGCGAAATCCGAGATTTCGCCGAGATTTGATCGATTTTCGCGGAGATTTGTACTCTTGGTCCAATCAATGTCAGATCGTGGCGCTGTGTTCATCGACAGATTAGAGCAACTTAGAGGCCGAATTACAATTTCTCAATACATAGAAAAAGATAAAAAAAAAATTTGTAGATCACTATAATGTATTCGTTTACTTGATTTGGAGAGTAGAACTTAAGTTATGCGTGTTTGAACCCCTCCACGGGTAGGGATGGCAACGGGTTTATACCCGGCGGGTATCACCACCCCGTACCCGTACCCGTGTTAGCAAAATTCACCCGTTCCAATACCCATACCCGCACGCGGGTACCAAATTTACCCATACCGTACCCATGCGTAACGGGTACCAATGTAACCCGCACCCGCTGATAATGTAAATTAAGAAACAAACCAACATGCACAACACCGATGCAGCACATATAAGATAGGCAATTAGCTAGGTCGCTTACATAAAAACACGAACAGATAGTATACATATTTTTACAAATTAACACGACATATATGTACGCGATCATTAGATAGACATATACTTGCTACTCCTCGACCAGCTTGAGTTCCTCACGGTACAATCACCTTGTGCTTGCCGCGAACGGAGACAAGAGGGAGAAGGATCGTGAAGTCAAACAAGACACAAACAAACAAACAAACGTGATAATATTTTACCCGTGAATATATAGTGGTAGTGGTTATAATATTCAAGTGATCATGCGTCGCTTTACCGAGAAACAAACTAGCTAATAGATTCAAAGTAATAATAATAAAGGCATTCTAACTTTTAACCTTTAGATGAAGAACCAAATGAGTCATCTTGCGAAATGAGGTTTTTCAAAGATTGAACCTCAAACATTAAGCACAATTAAGGTGATGATCGAACAAAGGGAAGCACATAAAGCTCCATAATAGAAATCGATCAGATCGCTTTCCCCACCAATAGTTATGGTAGTATGCATAGACAAACAAGAAAACAGTTATGAGAAAACCGGCCGTAATTCTACACCAACAGTAAACCTGAAAGCAACTTAGCAGACTTGCAATAGCCCATAATTTTCTATGTTGAATCAACCGGGTTGATTCAACCCACGGGTGAACGGGTACGGGTAATAGCAGAACGGACCCGTACCCACTCTACCCGCGGGTACTAAATTTTGCCCGTTAATAGACCCACGGGTATGAAAAATAGTCCATACCCAGCCCCTAATGGAGTAAATACCCGTCGGGTTTCGGGTTTCGGGTCCCCGTTGCCATCTCTATCCACGGGATGGAAGGGAATGAGACGGTGCACATCAACGGGTGTGCAATCGGCAATACCGGTATGTGTTAAGAAAGGTGCATTTTATGAGCATGCATGGTGCATCATATAAATTAGATTCCGAATGAAGATTTAATGTGATTCTTTTTCCTTGTATGGTTAAAGTCATGAAGTGTATATATATGATACATGTTTATGCCTTGTTTTCATGTTGCAATACACTTTGCTGAGTGAAGAACTCACGCTTCTTGTTTATTGTTTTTTTAGGTACCATGAATTCGGCATATGGAAAAAGGAGATAGAAGCACCACTTCACTTAGCATAATTTCACTAGACGAATTCATTTCGATTGACCTTAGTGTTTCTTTATTTCAGTGAACTATTTTGTGGTTTATGTCGTGTTGGTAACTATGGTTAAATGTTCATTCTGTAGTCGTTCATGTGAGTTTTAAATTTATACTCTTGTCATGAGATGGTTCTGGAATCCTTGATTTACAATATTGTTGTTAACTTCTATTATTCTGTTGTGCTATGAATCTATTGTTGATGCTTAAAACCATGTTAAAGAGATTATATGCTGTTGAAATTTTGTTTAAATAATTAGTGGAGTTGCTATAATTTAGTTTTATTATTGCTATTTGGTCGTTAGTATTACTTTGTGTGGTGACATTCTGGGCACAATAAGTGCCGGGGTGTTACAAATACCATATGCTTCTCCCGAGATTGCAAGATCGATTACAAGCGTAGCCAACTAATGCACGTAAAGATAACCTGCAATGGATTAGAATTCCTTTTCTTATCAAACACCACATCATTCCGAAGTGTCCAAATTGACCAGCAAAGTGCGGTTGCGCTCACTAAAATGTGAGCCCATAGATCTTTGTTCATCCCCGTTAATCAGTTTCCAAACATATTGGTTATGCTACTAGGAGGTGTCAAATTAAGAGCCACATAGATGATACGCCACACCAAAGGAGCAACATGGCAATAAAAAAAGATGTATAGTTTCATTGTTGTTGCAAAAGCAACATGTTTTGCTACCAATCCAATTTCTTTTTGGAATGTTATCTTTTGTTAAGATCACCCCACGACGAAGATACCAAAGACATTTTTATTTTTAGCAGTACCTTAAGTTTCCACAAATTTTTGTTTGTAAAAGGGACATTATGATTCATTAAAATCTGATACAGCGACTGAACAGAAAACTGCCCATTCTTATGAAGATTTCATCAAAAAATATCTCTTTTTGAAGTTAATTGCACCCCACTAACCTTTGTAACTAAGTTATCTAAAGCCATCAAGTTATGTCCCGTAATAGTTCGATGGAAAGATAAATTTAGAGTGTCAAAGTTCATGACTTCCGCCACTATAGCATTGATTCTTCTAACAATTTGGAATAGTCGAGGAAATTGTACGCTAAGGGGGGTGTTTCCAATCCAGTTATCTTGCCAGAAATGAATTTGGGTGCCATTACTAACTTAGAAAGATCTGAATCTAAAGAAAAGATGTTTAACCTGCATTAATCCAGACCAAAACTGAGAATCTCCAGGTTTCCTTTCTACATAAGAATGGTTTGCATATATTTTCTTGTGATAAGACATTGCTAGGCACCATCTTCATTTAAAATCTTAGAAAACCATTTACTAAGCAAGCAAATATTTTTTTATATTCAAGTTTTGAATACCCAATCCTCCTTGATCTTTTGGCCTGCATAGTATATTCCACTTAGCAAGTCTATATTTCTTTTTATGATTATCACTTTACCAGAAAAATATAGATATATAATAATCCAACCTTTTAAGTATTCCACAAGGCATCTCAAAAAGAGATAACATAAACATTGTGTTCGCGCTAAAAACGTGATGCGGGGTCTTCAGCCTCAAACACACGAGACAAACGCCGGGTTTGCAGAGCGTGCCAGTCAATTTGACCTGAAATTGACAAGGTAGGATTTGTAATTTGATCAAAGCCGATAGAGCAATGTTTATCGGCTTTTCGCTAGTCGGCTAGAAACCTATTAGGGGATGACTAGATCAACCAGTTACGGTTAATCCGGATACAAGGTAAAATCGGCTTCGATAAGGCGATGCGCAGCAAAACGAAACAGATCGAACCTGGGTGAAATCGGCTAAAACCAATAATCGGCGATGCGCAGCTATGTTGATTCCGTCGATTTGCAGAGAGGTCTATGAATCTAAGAAAAAACGACGTAAAAGGAATTGTAAAAAGTAGATGTGTGTGTGTTGGATTGCTTCTTCGCCCCCTGGGTCTTCTAATTTATATGCTTCGTCCGATCCGAGTCCTGCTCAGATACGGCAGCCGGATTTGTATTGGTTTCTTGATCCGATTCCTTTCTATCTTTGAATACCGTCCATATCGGTTACAATTTTCTCCTTTTCCCACGCGTAGTCTTTCCTTTCCCTGTATATGCTGAAAATTGGTGCAAACATATGCCCCCCATTTTTGAAAGATAACTTGTTATCTTTTCAAAAATCCTGTTGCCTTTTTTCCATAATCGGCTTGTCGTTTAAGATTCACCTCGATAACCTCCCATTAAATGGTGCCATAAAAATCTCGGTGCGTTTTTAATGCAGCAACCGTTCCCGCCTGTTCACCTTTTTCACCATGGTATAAATACGAGGTCCCTCCCACGGTCATTTTCACGCTTTTGCGCTCTCATTCATCTTGAAATCGGCTTTTCTTCGAGCAAATCTCCTTGTTGCATCGGCTGAAATGGACGCATCTCAGGTACTCATTCCGATTCCAAATAGTGACCATTAATACTTTCTGGGCCCAATAGGAACTATAGAAGCTGATACTGTTATTGGAGATGAGATCCCTAGACTCCCTTTGTCGGCCCCTGATTATAATGTAGCGGAATGGGGTAAGAGTTTTAGATCTTGGCCGACGGCCCTTAAGGGTTGGAGATCCTGGTATATTAGAGTATCGGCCCAAAAAAGGGCAGCATGGGAGAGGATGGGTATTGCTGAAAGTCTTCCTTTGTCTTTAGCCGCCCCAGAACCTAACGAACCTTTGGTAGCCGCAGCTTGTTATTTCTCGGCCTGACTCTTTAATGCTTTTTCTTCCCGATCGCCCTATCGGCCCGACCTTTTAGACATGGCCGAGGTCTTTGCCTCAGGCCCGATGGAGACCAGATATCGGCTTTCAGAGGGAAGCCGAGATATAAACTGACCCGTAAAAAAGGAGAAGGCTGGTTCAAATATATTCAAAATAATAACAAGGTAACCGGCCCTGTGTCGGACGAGGAGCACGTTGCTTTCCTTAACCTATGGCTGGACCGATTCCTCTTTTGCGGTGCTTCTCTTGGGCCAACCCAAGTCTATCAATTTATGGCTGAGCAGCTGGTAGAGGGCCGTCGGCTAGCTTTGGGGAAGTCATTGCTAGGTGCCGTTTACTATATGATGCACATCATTCGTAGTTGGCTTTTTACCAGCAATAGCCGTTATGTTGTTGGCAACATCGGGGGGCCCTTATGGTTCATTCAGATTTGGCTTTACTGTGTTTTTGGCCGTCTTATTATCCCTGATCCTTCAGAAGAATCGATCTTTCCGATGGAAGACTATCCTGAGGATATGACCCCTAGATTTCAACCTAGCCGATCCGCAGGTGAAAAATTCATCATGTTTTCTTCTAATGAGCAAAAAATGTCTCCGGCTGGCTTCCACAAATTTCTATCCTTTTTCTTAAACCTCAGTCAAGCCTCTTTTAGTCGTCGGGATTTCTTTTCATATAACCAATTGGATGGTCTCCCTTGGCCTTCCTTCCTTCGTCTGAATTCCAATAGCTCCTTAATGCCTCAGTCAACTCTCGACCTTCTTCCTTTGCTGATTTCTCCTTGCATTCTTCACGTCGGCTTGAGTACCCAAATGTAACATTTCACCGACTTATGAGTTTTACCATCCTTCCGTGTATGCATGCCGCTTAGGCTTTGGTCAAACGATTCCTTGTTTCCAACTATTTGACCGATAAAGCCTCAAACAAAGTTACTAACATTACCGCCATGAGCTTATAACTGAATTGGCCGATTTAATTCCAAGTTGTGGGCCTGCCTTTCCTCGTATTGAACACGCGTCGGGCAGGCCAATTTACCTCATGGTGGGCTACCGTGGCGGAGTCTCTTTTGCGGGGAAGGTCCATGAAGGATGTTGTTTCCAAATTCCTCCCCGGTTTTATGGAGCCATCGGAGGTCTCTTCAGGGCCTAGCTCAAGTTCTGGTTATACTAACTCGTCTTTAGAGGTATTCTATTTTTGGTACGCTTTTTATCGAAAGAGGTTTGTCACCGCTTGACCGCTCTCTTCTCTTCGGACCCGAAGAGATCGGCTCCGCATCTGCGGCATCGGCCGATGAAGGATCAAAGAGGCAATGACCGCCGACCGCTTCTTTGGTTTATCTTCTGGGACATTAGGCATTGAGAGCCCTTCACTGTCGGATCTTGCCAAGCAGCGTGCGGAAAGTGAGTATACTTGTAACATGCTTCGGCATTATTTTCCTGTCGGCTAACCCTGATTTTGCCATCTTCAGGGAAGAAAAAGAAGAGTCGCAAGGTTGTGATAAAACGATCTTCCAGATCGGCTGGGGCGACATCTCCCACTGGATCGGCTACTGCGGTTAGTTCTTATTCCAAATATGCGTTTGTATTGACTTATACCGAAACTGATCATCTTGATACGAAACTTGTCTTTTCAGGAGACTCCCCCCTTGCTGGCCTCCGCTGCTAATACGCATAGATCTTCGCCGGTCCCTACGCTGGCTTCTTTTCCTACTGAGCCGATTTCTCCCCAGCTTCCGAAACTGCCTTTGGCTCCTCCACCAGCACCATTGGCTTCCGCACCCGTGACCATCTCCAGTGGAGGTCCAACTCCTCCGGTGTTGGAGATAAATCCCGCGGATCTCCTCGGCTTTGACCTGGATGATCTGAATGACCCGGAGGTGATAGCCACGGACGACTACCCAGCCGATGTTCGAGTGATACTGGACGCATCTGCTCAGGCGTCAGCTGTTGTGACTTCTGTCCTGGGCATGCAGCAACGGCTTAATTCCCTCCTGAACGAAGTCATGCAACCTGAAGCGCAGCTTTTGGCCGATACCCAACCATTGCGAACTGCTATGGCCGCGGTTGAAGCCGATCTGCCTCCGACGATTATGAGGGCCTTGCTGGAAGTTTGCCATCTGGATAGCCAAAAGGAGGTGGTGGCGGCCGCGAAAAATAGGATAGCCCAGAATCGCTCGGCAAGCCGACCAGAGCATCTTGATAAGCCGTAGCCGATGCCAAGTCTAAGAAACGGCAGTTCGACCAAGATGCGACCAATGCCAAGTTACTGAAGGAACAGACTCAGAAACTTGAACTGGCCAAGAAATCCCTTGAAGAGCAACTGGTTAAAATTTCGATGAATCGTCGACTATCACACACGTGCTACTTCATCCGCTGCTGCTCTAGTCAGCCAGAAACGAACCCTTGGTGAGATTGTAGCCCAGGTGAAGACGCAGTCGGCCAAGTTAAAAGTTATTCCTGGGTCCGCGGTTGAAGACAAGCGCGTAGTGGATAGCGTCCAAGAGACGATCGGCAAGGCGGCAGCGGCATTGTCAGGCTTAGGAGCTCATTTGCCCGGATCAGGGCTATAATCTTAGTTTAAACTTGGCTTTACTGGAATTGCTGATTCTATCGGCTGTGTAGCCGATCTTTTGCGATATGGATCGAACTGATGTAAATGTTTCATGATTTGGCCGATGGTTTTTATTTTATGCAACACTTGATCGACCTTACTCTGTTTATTAGGATCCGACCCAAATACTAGGGTGGTAAGCCTTTAAATACTTTCCGTTGATGGCTTTAGGTAGGACGAATCCATCTAAGGACTCCAGTATATACGAATTTCCGCCAATCGGCCGATTTATCTTATAAGGCCCTTCCCATGTTGGGGACCATTTGCTGAATCGATTATCCTTAGACCCGATTGGCAACACGGTTTTCCATACCAAATCGGCTTGACTGAAGGATTTTGGAATCACCTTTTTGTTATATGACCTGGCAAACCTCTCTTTATTCCTTTTAAGCCGATCTAGCGCAATCAGCCTTAGTTCAGCTAAGTCATCTAAATTGTCCAGCATCGCCTGTTCGTATTCATCGGCTGACAAATTATTTTGCTTAAATAGCCTTACTGAGCCGATGTTGATTTCCACAGGCAGAACGGCTTCTTGCCCATATACCAACTGAAAAGGTGATAATTTAGTCGATCCGTGATGAGATAGCCGATAAGCCCATAAAGCTTCCGATAGTGTTGAATGCCAATTTCTTGGTTTCTCCTCGATTTTCCTTTTATTAATCTTATTAATGTCTTGTTCGATGACTCGGCCTATCCATTGGCCTGAGCGTAATAAGGAGAAGAGTTGAGTAATTTTATCCCAAGACTTTCCGCAAAACCTTTGAATTCGTTAGACATGAACACAGTCCCTTGATCAGTGGTAATCGTCTGTGGAATTCCAAACCGATGGACGATGTGTTCATTTACAAAGTCGATCAGCTCTTTGCTAGTAACCTTTTTGAGTGGTACAGCCTCAACCCATTTTGAAAAATAGTCTGTGGCTGCAATGATGAATTTATGTCCTTTACTGGATGACGGAAATATCTGGCCGATTATATCTATGCTCCATCCCCTAAACGGCCATGGCTTTATAATCGGATGCAAAGCCGATGCTGGTGCTGACTGTATGTTACCAAACTTTTGGCAGGTTTGGCATCCTTTATAATATCTGAAGCAGTCTTCTAACATTGTCGGCCAAAAATAACCCGTTCGTCTGAGTAACCATTTCATTTTATGGGCCGATTGATGTGATCCACAAATTCCTTCATGGAATTCTCCCATCGCTATTTTGGCTTCTTCATTTCCCAGGCACCTTAGCAATAAGCCTTCCATGGTTCGAAAGTATAATACATCTTCCAGTAGAATATATTTGAGTGATTTGCGCCTGACCTTCTGCTCGGTCGGCTTAGATGGGTCTGATAAATACTCCCTTATTTCTATTCTCCAGTCGACAGGATGGACACACAAGATCGGCCAAACGTTTAGCTCGATTGGTTCCTGTCGGCTTTCAATCCTGTACCCTGATGCACACTGTGCTAACCGGTTTGCTTTGTCATTAGCTTTTCTGGGGATATGTTCTACAGAAAACGTAGTAAACGTCTCAATAATCTGGAGGCATTGCTGCAAATATTGGGTTAGTGCACCATCGTTGCATCGGTATTCCCCCTTGACTTGCTGTACAATTAACATCGAGTCTCCAAAAGCTTCGACGTTTTTTACCCCGATGCTGTCTAGCAACTGTAGTCCCCTTAATAACCATCATACTCTGCTTGATTATTTGAACATCGACCAGTTAGCCGATACATGAATTCGTACTCCTGTCTTCTGGGTGAAATTAATACTACGCCGATGCCCTCGCCCTCTTGGCACACAGATCCATCGAAATATAACTGCCAAGGGGCTACATCGGCCGTTCCTATTAACGTTTCACTTCCTGCAATAAAATCGGCCATAGCTTGCCCCTTTATAGATTTAGCCGATTCATAGGTCAAATCGAACTCAGTTAAGGCGTATGCCCATTTACCAAGCCGACCTCGCAAGATTGGTGCTGATAAAATGTATTTGACTACATCAGTTTTGCAGACTATGACGCATTTGGATGCCAGCATATAATGTCTTAATTTAGTAAAAGCAAAATACAAAGACAAGCATAATTTTTCTACTAGGGGATACTTGGTTTCTGCATCCAAAAGACATCGGCTTAGATAAAATATTGCTCGTTCCTTTCTGTCGGCTTCCTGTGTTAAAACTGCCCCTACTGTATCACCTTCAGTTGATATATATAGTTTAAAAGGTATACCATGCTTCGGTGCAGTCAACTCCTTTTTGTTTGTTGGTGGTCTAGTATCGGCTATAGCTTTTACCTTGGCCTGGTTTACTCCAATCCCTTTTTCATGTATCAGAATCCAAGGAACTGGCCCAAATGATACTCCAAAAGCACACTTGAGTGGATTCATTTTTAACCCATGTAACCTCGTGCTCTCGAACATCTTTTCTAAATCAGCTAAATGTTGCTGGTCTTCTTTGGACTTTACTACCACATCGTCAATGTATATTTCCACAGTATTGCCGATCAAATCATGGAAAATATGGTTTATAGCACGCTGATAAGTGGCGCCGGCATTTTTTAAACTGAAGGTCATCACTTTCCATTCATATAGCCCTAGAGCTCCTGGGCATCTGAAAGCCGTTTTAGGTATATCGGCTTCGGCCATGAATATCTGGTTGTATCCGGCATTTCCATCCAAAAAACTTATGATTTTGTTCCCGGACGCAGCATCGATAAGCATATCGGCTATAGGCATCGGGTACTCATCCTTTGGTGTGGCTTTATTCAAATCTCTAAAATCAACACACACCCTAAGTTTGCCATTTTTCTTTTTTACAGGGACGATATTCGAGACCCATTCAGCATATCGGCAAGGCCGGATAAACTTTGCTTCTAGCAATCGTCCCACTTCTTCTTTTATGGCGTCATACAACGTAGGATTAAACCGTCTAGGGTACTGCTTGAATGGCCGATATCCAGGTTTTATGGGTAGCCGATGTTCAACTAGTTGTCGGCTCAAACCTGGCATCTCATAATATTCCCATGCAAAGCAATCTCTATATTTCTTGAGTATTTCGACCAACTTTGCCTTTTAACTTGGCTCTAATTTAGCACTTACAAATGTTGGTCTTTTACTATCGCCTTCTCCAATGTTGATCTCTTCGAGCAAATCGGCAGAGGTAAATCCTAAACTTTTTCTTTCTTCTTCAAAATCCTCAACAGCTTCCTCGTATTCTTCTTGCCGATAGCTCCTTGCCTTTTCTTGAAGCCTTGCTATTGTCTTGGACTCCATCTTCTCACTACTTCATCTGTCCGATCAAACGTATTAGATTTGACGCTGATCAGCTTGAATCTTGACTTCTCGATGCAGATAAAATCGCAATCGTCCAAGACTTTTCCTGATATACATTCAGCTTCTTCGTGCGGCCAATTGGTATCAGGGCTGGCCATGGCGATATGAGCCGATGTGTCGGTGGCACCACTTCAATCAGATCATCGTTCCATTGTATCAACTTCGATGCATAGTTGATGGTATGCGACAATTGGCGTGGATCGATCCGTCCAAGGAGCACATCGTAATTGCCTTTGGCTTCTATCACGAAAAATACAATCGGCAAAGTTTTATTACCGATCGTTAATTCCGACATCATTACACCTTTAGCTTGGTAGGGTCCCCGTGAAGTCGTTTAGCACCATGTTAGTTTTGATCAAATCTTCATCGGCTTTACCCAATTTTTCGAAAGTACTTGACGGCATCAGTTGATCGTCGCTTCACCATCGACCAACATACGAGATATCGGTCGGCCATTAATATACCCTTTTAGGTATAACGGTTTTAGATGCCGATGCATGTCTTGTGGCTTTTCGAACACAGCGTCTGGTGCTCCGAGGCATAATTGGGCGAACACTTCTTCAGCCGATTCCTCGGTCTTGAACTCAGCAGGCAAAGTGAATACCATGTTTATATCCATTGGTGGGGTATCACCTCGGATCATCGGAGATCCGGATTCGACCGATTGATCAGAGTCGCTATCGGTCTGTTCCTTCTTTCTCCATTCTTTTTTCAGAACTGGTATAGGTCTTAACTTATTGAACATCCGATCCCTTTCTCTTTCGTTCTCGGCTTCCCTTTCTTCTTGTGTCTTTAGTCGTTGAAGCCGCCTGCGCTGTGATTTGCTAAGACCTGAGGGGCACCACCTAGGCTTAGGTTCTATCGATTTCCTGATTTTTTCAGCTAAATTGCTCATTTTGCTGTCAGATTCCATTATACTTATGCTATGGGAAGCCGATAATCTTTGAGTTCGGGAGGACTCGCCTTGCTCTGATGCTGACAACCTTTCATGGATCGGCCTCCTGTCTCTCATCTCTAGTCGATCGTGTATCGGTCTAGACAACCTGTCCTTTACCGATTGGTTGGGCCGATGCTCAGACGAGTGTTGCATAGGACAGGACATGACTGTTGGTAAGGTTACCCCTTTCCAAAGAAATCGCCAAAAGGGACATTGCCGGTGTCTCTCTTCTTCAGTAGTTGGCCGATGTGGCATATCTGGTCGCCAATAGTTGTCTGTCTTCTGATCCGGCCGATGAAAACTCTGAGGTTGTCGAGCGTCATGTCTTCGACCTATCCTTTCATACTTCCCCAGAAGTTGCGAGAATGTCGGCTTACTTGAAATTAACCTTTCTTGGAGCCCTTTCAGCCCGATACCATTTTCCGATTTCCAAGTCTCCTCTTGGTTTTACCGTCCTCGAGTTCTGTCCGTTTTTATCGGCTTCTATTTGTATGGAGCCGATAGTGATCTGCACTGTTTCATCTCCTTTTGATCGTGCTTCAATTCCTTTAATCGGCTTAACATCTTTTACAGGTCCTTTTCCTTTTTGCGAGCATTGCACCATGTTGACTTGGAAAGGATTCATATCTATCTGCATATCCGATTCTTCTGCAAACTTTAATCTGCCATCGGCGATGGCCGATTGAATCTGCTGTCGAAAAATATTGCAATCGTTAGTGTTATGTGAAAATGAATGGTGCCATTTACAGTACCTTCGCTTTTTAATTTCTTCGGCCGACGGGATGACGTGTCCTTCTGGTAACCTTATGAGTTTTTCTTGTAGTAATAAATCAAATATCTTGTCACATTTCGACACATCATATGAATACTTGACTTCTGCCTTATTTTTCGTCGGCTTAAGTAGAGAGCATACGAGTGGTTTTTTGGAACCCTTAGTCCACTCGGCTATGTTTATTTCTACTTCTTCGTCTTCGGAAGTGTCGCTCGAATTGTACTCTACCATGTTCACTTTGGCCCTTTCATTACCGTTTAATCTAAATTTTTTTTTTAAACCCTTTACTCTCTGCATATCGGCTTTCATGTGCCGATACACGATGGAGTAAGTGGCCTAGATCGGGGAACTCCTGGCCAGATAGCTTTTCCTTCAATGGAGGGATTAATCCTTGGAATGCTAAATCGGCCAATTGATCATCGGGTAATGTTACGTTGAAGCATCTATTTCGTATGCCCCTAAATCTTTTGATATAGTCAGAAACCGATTCGCCGTACTTCTGTCGGACTGAACTAAGATCAGAAATCCTAAGTTCCATAGTCCCTGAAAAGAAGTATTCATGGAATCGGCTTTCCAAATCGTTCCACACATGAACTGAATTTGGAGGTAGATTGGTAAACCAAGTGAATGCAAAGACTGCATAATGATAAAGGAAATAATCTAATTTTTAACCCATCGGATCATGCAGCTTCCCACACTGAGCCATAAATCGTCCGATATGCTCAATTGTGGTAACGAATCATCGCCTGAGAACTTTGCAAAGTCTGGTATCCTAAAATTGTGTGGGTATGGCATACGATCTATGTAATTGGGGTACGGCTTCCTGTAGCCGATCACCCTTCCTCTGGGTTGTAGGCCGAATTGTTCTCTCAAAACGTTAGCAATTTGTTCTGCCCAATTGATATTGTCGGCTTGTGGTGTAACCAGACATTGCCAATTTTCATTGTTCACGCCCTGCCCCCCGAGTGCAAACTCGGGTCTTTGTCCAAATCGTGCCACAGGAGGTCTTGGCACTTGGTCATAATCGTGATTAAAAACCAATGTATCGGGTAGGGGTGCGAGAGGTTCAATATAAGGCACTACCTGCATGCGGCGCTGTTCGTAGTCGCGGCTCCTCGTGAATGTGGAACCTGATCTGTTTCAATCGGCTGATAAGCCGACAAACCGATACTACTGGAGGGTGCATTCGACGGATTTGGTGCGCTTATTTTAGCCCCATCCGTGTGCCCATGGTAGTGCGTGAATCCCCTTTACGTGTGCTAGGCTTCAAAACAGTATGGTTGAGTCGGCATCGTGATGTGTTTGAGCCGACACGCGTTCTTTGTATTGGTGTTGGGTGTTATGGAGTATACTGGGTATGTCGGGATGGTTTGTGGTGGATCTAGCAGGCTTCCAGACACAGCCAATTCCTGAGCAATTGTTTTCACACTATTTTCTATCATCGGCTTTAATATGGATACTAGAGCCGATGACTGGTTAATTAATGCGTGATGAACAGATTGCTCAATCATATTTGACAAATCAGCTTGAGCGGGTGCGTATCGGCTTACCGAATCGGATGATGAATCCCCGATAGGATTGATGCTTGGGAGTGCAGTCTTTTGAGTAACGCCACGGCGTGTTTTCTGGAAGCATCGTAGCATCATTTCTTCCAAAGCTGCCTTTCGGTCTTCGATTTCTTTTCGCTGCTCAGGGGTTAAATCGGCCATTTGTGGCGCAATTATAGCATCAGCGTTGATATCGGCGGTGACCGCAGGCTTATCGGTTGATGACATTTTTTGATTTTCTTGGGTCCCACTGGGTGTGCCAAAATATGTTCGCGCTAAAAACGTGAAGCGGGGTCTTCAGCCTCAAACACACGAAACAAACGCTGGGTTTGCAGAGCGTGCCAGTCAATTTGACCTGAAATTGACAAGGTAGGATTTGTAATTTGATCAAAGCCGATAGAGCAATGTTTATCGGCTTTTCGCTAGTCGGCTAGAAACCGATTAGGGGATGACTAGATCAACCAGTTACGGTTAATCCGGATACAAGGTAAAACCGGCTTCGATAAGGCGATGCGCAGCAAAACGAAACGGATCGAACCTGGGTGAAATCGGCTAAAACCAACAATCGGCGATGCGCAGCTATGTTGATTCCGTCGATTTGCAGAGAGGTCTATGAATCTAAGAAAAAACGACGTAAAAGGAATTGTAAAAAGTAGATGTGTGTGTGTTGGATTGCTTCTTCACCCCCTGGGTCTTCTAATTTATATGCTTCGTCCGATCGAGTCCTGCTCAGATACGGCAGCCGGATTTGTATTGGTTTCTTGATCCGATTCCTTTCTATCTTTGAATACCGTCGATATCGGTTACAGTTTTCTCCTTTTCCCGCGCGTAGTCTTTCCGTTCCCTGTATATGCTGAAAATTGGTGCAAACACATTGGTAGGCTGCTAAGTACAGAGTTTAAAAGTACTAAATGACCTCCAGCAGACAAATGCTTTTCCTTCCAACTACTTTGACGTTTCTCAAATCTTTCTTCTACCCCATTCCATTCACTCATTCGCAACTTTTTGTTATGAATTGGGATGCACACCTAAAAAGCTGAGCTTATTGATCTTCTAATTCCTTAGCAGCACCAAAATAGTAAATTTTGCTTTTATTGAAATTGATTTTGAGGTCAGACTTATTATCTAATAGAAACATTTTTCCTTTAGAAAACATCAAATGATTATACTACAGATTATCCGAAAGTTTGTTCAATACGATCTCATTTGAACTAAAGGTGTTTGGATTGAAAGTTTTTGGAGTTGAAACTTTTCAGCTAAAACTTTCTAATTTGAATTTTTTTCAATTTATTTTTTTAAGTTAAAACTTTTCAATTGAACATTTTAGATTTAAATTTTTTCCGAGCTGAATTTTGAACCAAAACTTTTAGTTTAAGTGAAACTTTCATAACTAAAAGTTTTTTAATTGAAAGCTTCTAAAGTTGAAACTTTTTTGATTTGAAATTTAGAATTGAAAGTTTTTTGTTCAAACTCTTTTTCAGCCAAAACTTTTTTATTTTGAATGTTTCTACGTTTCAAATTAGAAGGATTCAAATAAAAAAAATTTAAAGATTTTCAAAATTTTAAAATTTTTTGAGTTGAATCCTTCTAATTTGAAACTTTTCGATTTAATTTTTTTTTAGTTAAAACATTTGAAATTAAAACTTTTGAATTTGAAAGTTCCCACAAAGTTTTTGAAAACATGAACTTTTTTATCACTTTCAAAAGTTTTTTAATCGATACTTTTTTGAACTGAAAGTTTGTTGAATAGAATCATTTAACTGCAAGTTTTCGGAGCTAAAACTTTTCGAGTCAAATTTTTTAGTTAAAACTTTTCGTTTTGAAAATTTTCTATTTAATTTTTTATTTCAATTTTGAATTGAAAATTGTTGAACCAAAAGTTTATGTTAATCAAAACATTTTTTGAATCAAAAGTTTTTGAATTCATTATTCTTAGAGTTGAAACTTTTCGATTTAATACTTTTTTGGTTGAAACCTTTATAATTTGAATGTTTTTAATTTAAAATATTTTGAGCTAAACTTTGTGATTTGAAAACTTTAATAAGAAATTTTGAGCTAAGTTGAATCTCTCTAATTTTAGAATTATTGATTTTTTTTTCAAATTGTAACTTTCCAACTTAAAACTTTTATATTTGAAACTTCTTTTTTTTCGAGTTGGAACTTTTTAATTTGAATTTTTTTTAGTTGAAACTTTTTAATTTTAAATTTTTTGAGTTGAATCTTTCCGAGTGCTCCCCATGATATACTTCAAAGTTCGCAAAGTTTTTCAGGTAGAATCGAAAATTATTGAATCAAAACTTTTTTGAGTTAAATGTAAAGTTTTCGAACTAAAAGTTATTGAGTTAAAAGGTTTTTTCAACAAAATTATTGATAGACATGTAAGTGCAAAATATTGTTTTTTTATTCCGTACGCATATTTACATAAGTACTCTATTCAAATTGAAGTGAGTGTGAATTAATCTCTTTTTTTGTTTGCTCCACATAGAACATCGCAGTAATATGATCAAATTGTTGTTCTCTCTTTTTTTGGGAAGCATCACCAACAAGAGTATATTTTGTTTTATAGACTATTCATATAATATATTAGTTTTTTCTTTTGCCTGGTGAGGACATTAATGATCATATGTATCTTACCAAGGTTGGAAGAGCTTATTATGATGTTGTTGATCGAGGTAGGGACGCGGTCCTCCTCCTCTATGTGCGACAGTTGAAACTCAAAGAAATTGTTGAGTTCAAGAATTGGCTTGACAACCGCAAGGGCGACAGTCGATGCCTCAACAACTATGGTGGTTTGCGCTTGAGGTGTCAACTAAGATGGAGGAGAAGCAAAATCGATCCCTAGGAAGGTCGATCGAGCATCAGTGTAAAGGTGGTTGCAGCGAACACTTCAAGTGTAAAAATGTGTTAGCCGATTGATGTGGAGACTTTTTTGGGTTGTGGAGATCATAAGTATTTTTCAAACTGGCCAACAACCGATGCATGGGGAGAACTTTCTGCCGATTGTTTTTGAGGGGAACGACTTTGGTGGGGGGCTTCTCTGAGCTATCCTTTTGTATGGACGTTCGCGCTTCTTTTTGGGAAGGCAATCGGCTTAGAGCATCCCCAATGGAGACATGTCAGCAGGCTATAAGGAGTCCATCTCATCTTTTTGCTTATGTGGAGGAGAGAAGTAGAGGAGAGAGACAAGAGCTGGCTCTTAACTAAGAGCCAGGCTATAGTGTTTTTCAAGAAAAATAAAAGACAATTACATGTGGACCCACATTTAATGTTAGAGAATATGTTATAGCCAACCCATTGGAGAGCTTGTCTTTAAACTAGCTATAAGTAACATGGAGCTTTCTTATAGCCAATAGTTGGCTCTACCATTGGACATGCCCTTAGCAGTATTAGGGTGCGAGATGAGCATTTATAATTAATTGAATTAGCCGATGAGTAGGTTCTTACTTGGTTGTTTGTTTTTCCATATCAAATAAAGAAGGGGATTGGATATTTAAGGTAACCAATGAATAGCCAACAATACCTACTCCAACACTGGGACGTGGTCTCTTAGCCTACTGTCCCGTGCCCGATGAGCCTCCAGCAGGTCTCTTACCAGCTTGCTTGGTTTGCAAAATATAGAGTACAAGCCGATTAGTGTGGTTCAAAAAATGTTTAAAGGCTATGAACAAAATAGCTACCTTAGCCAATATCTCACCAGTAATATCAATAAAGCTCAAGTTAGTATAGGCTAGAGAGCTAGCGTCATTGCTAGAGATCGAACAACTACTAGTTGAGTTAGTGTAGGGGACATGAAAATTCTATACAAATCTAGTCTCCTCGGGCATATCAGTGTTGTCGGCTACCAAGTGAAGGAATGAAGGACAAGAAAAATTATCGGCTTCTTTATAACTAAAGAATTCTCTAGGGTTGAGATCTTCATTAGTCAGTTGAAAGAAGAATGCTATAAATTTTCTGGCACCAATCAGAGTAATTTTTGTACCTTTCGAAGAGCAGAGAATATATTTTTCTCCAAAAGATCGGCTGTTTCTAACTTCTATTTCTTGGCCCTCTCGATATCTTCGTTGGGAATGGAGCCATCATTGCACCAAACAGACATGTCTAATGCACCAAACAATTATCTAGCATTAGCAGCAGCATCAAAGCTAACTCCAATAGTACGAAGATTACTAAGAATTTTATTGAAGCGTGCAAAGAAGTCATCTAACGACTCACCGGGTTTCATCTCAAATCGCATGTAATTCTTTTTGTAAATATCTTGGTGAACCTCTTTGTGATGTTAGAACCCTCATGGTAATCACAAAGAGATTTCCATAACTCATATGCGGATCGAAGATGAACCACTCGATTAAAGTCGCTGCGTCCCAAGCCTTGGATGATCAAGTTGAGCGCTTTGATATTTGCTTCAACATGTGCCGGCCAAGCCTCCCTACTGGTCCTCATTTTATCCAGAGCTTCCATTCCTGAGTTGAAGCCCAATTCGAGCCAATCCCTTCCTCTGCAAACCGCCGGCCACCATGACCAAAATCTATGCCTTCTGCTTCAATCTCAAATTAAATTCAGTTGGAGCTTCCTCATCCTCTATCAACCAAATTCCCCTACTCAATTGTACCGTCCATTTGCCGAAGTGCCACCACCACGATGCCCTGTTGTCGGCGATGCTCCTCCTCGCCCTTGCCGTCGTTCCGGTCGACTTCGGCCGTGAGAACTTCCTCGGCTTCACTACGGTGCCCTCAGGCTCAGGCCCATTGGTCGCCTAGCTCGGCTCACCTCTGCTACCTGTGGCGCCCTTCTTGGCTGGCTCGCCGTCGTCGGCTGCTCATTCGACCACATTTGCGGTGCCGAGCTACCCACCAGATTCCGAGATGGCCTCTCTACTCCCAAACCACCGTAGGCCAACCACGCGCTCCCTCGCCAAGCAACCCTATGCCCGAGCTCCCCGCTTTGAGTCTCTTCGCGGTGGACCCTCTCCCGACCAGCGCAAGCCATAGAACCAGCGCAAGCCATAGAACTGAAGCCTGCGTATTGGGCTAAAATGCGCTTTCACTTGAAGGAAACGTATTTCCAATTTCAGGGTAATTTCCAAACCGACCCCTAATTGAAAACCTATACCTTTTGCATTATAAATCCAAATTCAATCAAACAAGTTTGTAAATTTGAGTTAAATCTTGTATACTCCGATTATGCCAAAAAAAAATGTTGTATGTATGACTTCTGTTTGAAATTTAAATTCAAATTTGAATGCTAGGTTTGATATGTGCCATGCATATAATTTGAGCAGATGAACTTCAATTTAAATGAAATTAATTTTGTTAGAATCCCCATACTGTAAGCTCTTTGGAAATATAATTAGATTTAAATGTGGAGCTAGTTTGTATTATTCTCCTATTAGGTTGATTCCAACATGCAGAATATTCAAACTAGTACAACTTGTGCAAACTTAGCTCAAATAATATGGAACTTGTTTCCTTGAACTCTTTGGACAGTAGAGAATCCAAATATGCAAAAATAATTAGGGTGTACCATTGAATGTTCGTATGTTGCTTTATGACCCATTTTAATCAAAGCCCTAAAGTAATCAGTATACAAAAGATGTAAACCATAGCTTTTAAAATAATAAAATAACTTTATAATGACTCATGTGGACTTAGAAACCTAAATATGTAGAGATATTCAAATTTTAACTGATTTCAGATCATTTTCCAATTAAGATTAAGATCAATACGCTAGATGTTCAAATATGTGTAACTCGTACAATTGTGATTCAAATTAAGTGCAACCAGATTTCTAGTGTTGGTTAGACAGTATACAACCTAATTATGTAGAAATACTTAATTGTTGCTCACTGTTTAAGATTTAAAATCAAACTTGATTTGTAGGTCGATTATGTGCTATGTATAGAATTTGTGTAAATGAACTCCAAAACTGATGGAACAGACTTTGTGAGGTCCCTTAGACCATAAGCAATGTATGTATGTAAAAATGTTTAGATTTGAGATTAGTTTGTGCTAGTTTGTGTTATGTTGCTTCTCAATGCATTAACAACTTAAATACTGATAAACAATTTGTGCAAATTCAAAATATAGTAAAAATAACCCTTAGGACCGGATTAGACTATGACAACCATAATCCATGTTTTCTTAAGTTAAATTTATATTTGTAAGTAACCATGCTTTAAATACTTACATGAATAGAATATGAGTTGTGGTGTAGAAGTAAGCATTAGTATTAACATTTGTAAAATATGTATTTAAAATACCTCTAGATCAGTACTAGCTAGTCTTGCGAAAATAGTTCACCTGCTTGCAATGTAGGGTTAAATGTGCATAAGCCGTAATGCTCCTTTAGTTGAAAAACGTCTCGGATAAGAGTAGAAAGTCGCGGAACCCACTTTAAAACACTCTTAGTGATACTCTCAGCTAGTCCGTGAAAAATGGTGAAAGAACTCTTTAAGGTGTAGCCACAAATGTAAAACGAAAATTGAATAGTTATCGCGTAGATTTTAATAACACTTAAGCCTTTTCGGTAGCCCGTAGAATATTTCGTCTAAATGAGAATGTTAAGAAGAATAGCCCAGAATCACTCCCTAGTGTATAGACTACCATAATCTGGAAAAATATTTAATTTACTTCTTGCTTTGCATCTGAATCTTGTTAGAGCGATAACCCTAAGTTATATGATCATCGATAGTGTATGTTGTGAATAATTAAGCGTTAGCTAGTCCCTAGCTTAAAAAATCATGTTGTAATAATCATTCTAAAAACCTTTTAGGTTCAGCCGGTAGCTTTAATCTAATTAGTGCCCTTTTTAATACCTAAGGTCGGTACTACCGAAGCTTGAGAGCAGTAATACTATGAGTTAGTAGTACCATGGCGAGAGTCGGTATTCACGGAATACGATAGCATCTTAACTGTTGTCTTAATTCTATTAATCCAAACAATCTTAGCTTCTTGAATTCGTAAAACAAGAATAGGCAATTCATAAAAGGTGAGTAAGGGTGTAGACTAGATCATTAGTAAGAGATATAGGAGAAAAGATAGATTAACGCGTATACTTTAAATCTTATAACCTAAACCCAGAAATCATGCTTGTTATGTGTGATGATTTATTACTTGGATTTCTATCTGGTTTTTCTATCTGTATTCTTTTTGCCTCTTTGGAATTTATCTTATTCGAGTTTATTGTTATTTGCTATGCTCTCACGGTATGACGAGTAGCACCTGACGTATTTGACGCTACCGCTAACGAGTCTAAGCGTGTACTCGGCGACAACTCCGACTCCATCGACAACACGAGCTACGACTTTGACTTCGTTGTGAAGCAACGTATAGCAAGGCAAGCCCCTTTGATCATATTGAACCCAAATGTTCAGAAATTCCTTTGTTAAGTTTTTCATGCATGCTTTATGTTTATAAAATGCTAGTTTGGGTTATGGTAGATATTACCTTCATTATGGGATTTCCATAATCAATGTTGCCATGTGAACCTTGATAACCCTAGACAATGGATAGACAATGCAGGATGGGTATATTCGTTTATTACATGCATATGCTTAGCCATGCTTAGACTGGGAAACGAACAGATGGTTTACTGTTCGTGATGAACTCAATATTTGACATATCGGATTAAAAAGATGAACATGATGAACTCCACTTATGAACATGTTGGAATATGGGTGTTTCTTTTTTTGGAAATAAAACTATGATTTGGACGCGGGCGACTTATTAGCAATAGCCGGATGTGTGAGGGTGTGCTCACACGTAGTTAGGTGGAGATTGTCGCCCGGGTCGGATTAAGGACCGAACTCAGTGTTGTATGATCCAAGATTACCCGTACAACCACAATGCCGGTATGGGACGGCTATAACTAATTAAGTTGCTAAGGACTGGCTTTGCACGTGGAAAGGCCGGAGTAGCACGGGCTGTTCCTGCGGGATTGCTCGTAGGGGTGTCCACACAAAGGTGTGGGTTAGACACATACCAATGCAACAGTATACGCCTTACTAATGGGGAGAAACGGGACGATTTGTTCGCCCGATACGATGTGTTCGACCTTTTATATATATACTTTATTATTCTCCCGCCATTAATAAGGGTTGACGGTACTGGGCTAGTGCAAAGTCAGGATTTAGTAATGTAAAGGTTATATATGATTTTTCCCTAGCGACACACCAAAGGAAGTGTGTAACTATGCATTGCAAAAAGGGAAGTCATTCTTTGTGGGTAAAGCTGTACCACTCTGCAGAGTTAAAATTAATCGATTAGTCGTGCTCTCGGTTATGAGCACTTGGTGAACTTGCGCTAGTTAGAAAGCTTCTTGTCTTTTTATAAAATTAATTGAGAACATAAAATTTATAATTGGTGAGCTTACCCTTACAGATGATTCAATTCTTGACATTCGTTGGCAAGGTTGAATTCACCTGTTGTGTCCTGTGTGGACAAAATAAATTGATTCTAGATATTGTTGGGAATGGGAGACTTGATGCTCACGACGGAATGTGAGTTGTTTACTACTGTTGTCATCCTTACTTGTTATACTTGCACACCTATTATTTTAATTATCTGTCTAGTTTCCTTTTATTTAAATTTTCGCTTTCAATCTATTATTCAGTATTTACAATTCAATTTGGCTCCACGCAAAAACAACCCTGATAGCCATCCTGTTGAACTAGCCTGCACATAACATAGGTTTTGCAAACACTTCAAGTCTTGCAGAGTACGCAACGTACTCACCCTTGCTATCATTGTTGTTTTTAGGTGAACAAATAGAATGTCCCGAAGGATCGTACTTTGTCGCAGGTTGCGGGATAATGACGATGTTTTTGTCTAGGGCTTATACCTTGTCAGTTGCCTGAGGGATTGGATGGGCACACTACAAGACTCCTGTTTCTTTCCGCTGCAATATTATTATAAGCTGTAAGACTATCATGTAAAATAGCTTTCGCAATAGTAATGACAATGTTTTGTATGGTTATGATCTCCATTTGTATGTGCGTGCTAGCTACTGATCTAGGGACTAGCACAGGAAGCACATTAGAACCTGTCTTTTACGGTGCATTGTACTGTAAAAGGGAGGCTCCTCACACTGACAATCCCCAAAATCATAATCACTCTCCCCACTCCCCAGCTCTCCCCGCCGCTGCCATCACTGCTTCCCTTCCCGAGGCGGCTTGGCAATGGCAAGGCGCAAGGCTCACCACCAATTTATGGAGTTCAAGTTGTCCATTCGTCACCCCTTCCCAGCGACCCGGATGAGTGCCTTCACCACCCAACCGAAAGTCTTCGGCTGTTCACCCTCGACCCAACGCCTCCGCGGCTCTGCCGGTAGTCCACCCCGGCGCCCCCCGGGCCCCGACCCTGAGAGCCTGGCAGCGGCACGGGCCACCCCTTGGCGGCTTGGCTGAGCGTCTCCGCCCCTCGGTAGGCCGACAGCTACTCCGACGTTAAGTCGCTCCCCGTCGCCGACATCGCCGCAGAGCTCGGACTTCGCCTAGAGGTACAATCGTACAGAACTGTCTTGTTGAGCCCAACATTGGAAGGATTAAAAACTGTTTGATGCAATCTTGGATTGTGTTGAAAGTTCAGTCTTTCGTTGCCGTAGCTTTGGAAATAACATGTGTCTGTTGGCTATCACAGAAATAAGTATTTGTTGGTCCGTTTGATTGATTAATTTTTGAAATTGTATTGGTACAACTCTCTGTAGAGCTGTAGGATTTGTTAGGTAGAACTACACCTGTATGTACATATATTTGCTCGCATGAATTTTATACACCAATTCTCTGGAAGCGAACAAATAGGACTTCTTCAGATGCATTTTTTTAGGAGATATCAGAAAAAAAACTGTGAAAATATAAAACCCAAAAGGAGCTGATAAATTCGTAAAGCACCCAAAGTGTCAAAAGATCTGCCGACTGACCAACAACTTTGTCATATTCTAGACCTTCAGCAGCCAGTTCGGCCATTGACACTACAGCTAACCTGGTAAATTCCATAGATGTCAGTAGCTTGACGGCAGTGTAATGAGCACGTGTATATTGTAGTCTCATGTTGAATGCAGTAAGTAAAGCCGAATGCAACATTAAAAAGGAGTACGTAAAAAATATTTAAACAAGAGTTACCTGTCTAGTTCCTTTTGATCGGCTGCCCATTGTATATTAGCTTTTGTAGTTGCTCACTACCAAATTAACATGCTCCTTTCCAATGTCCAAAGAATATCCCAGAATAGGTAGGCCAATCAAGTAGGCGACTAATTTCCAGGAAAGAATTACAGTTAGAAAAGGACTAGTTGTACACATACTCTTGTTGCAGGAAAGAGAACATACGTACCCAAAAAATGACTAGTTGTACATATACTCTTGTTGCCGAAGTGATCTTTTCATCAAGTCTCAAGTGTGAACTTCTATACAAGTAATATTTCTTTATAAGCTATTAGATATTGATTGATATATATTTATAAGCTATGTTCTAAGTTTTTTTTAAACAATAGGGCCCCCACTTTAGGCCTTGCCCTAGGGCCCCGAAATGTTTGGAACGGCCCTGTGCTTGGACGTAGTCCTGGGGATTGGGCCGGGCCTTAGTGGGCCAATACGAGCTGGCCCAGCACGAAAAAAATGGGGCGGGCTGGCATGGCCCGAATGGCGTACCGGGCTGGGCCTGAAAACCTGGCACAATGGGCCACTCGGCACGGCGTGAATTGAAACCCGAACCAGTAATTTGTATTTTTGAGGGTCTTCTTTTGCTCATATGAATTTATGTTTCTATATGAAAGTTGTAGATAATTTCGAGACACATTTTTTTCTTGTAGACAACTTTTTCATTTGGGCAACGTGTGAGTTTATAAAATAATGTTTAGTGCGCTGTGTAGTTTCGGACCGATGCCACATCTCTCGGTAATCTGCACTTTTCAGGGTCTTTCTTTGCTCATATGAATTTATATTCTACATGAAAGTTGTAGATAATTTCGATACACATCTTTTTTATGTAGACAACTTTTCCATTTGTTATGAATTTATAATTTTTTTAATGCGTTGTGTAGTATCGGATCGACGCCACATCTCTCGGTAATCTGCATTTTTCAGGGTCTTTCTTTGCTCATATGAATTTATATTCTACATGAAAGTTGTAGATAATTTCGAGACACATCATTTTTATGTAGACAATTTTTCCATTTGCGCAACATATGAATTTATAAAAAAACTATTTAATGCGCTGTGTAGTTTCGGACCGACGCCACATCTATCGGTAATCTGCATTTTTCAGTGTCTTCCTTTACTCATATGAATTTAGATTGTACATAAAAGTTGTAGAGAATTTTAAGACACATCTTTTTCATGTAGACAACTTTTTCATTTGAGCAACATATGAATTTATAAAAAAATATTTAGTGTGCTGTGTTTTCTCCAGTGCCATGCTCGGGCCGGCCTGGCCCGACAACAGCCCAGCGTACCTATGGGCCATGCCAGACCTTGATTTTTACCGTCCGTGCTGGCCCGGCCCGGCACGAACGAAGAAATAACCAATCTGTACTAGCCCGTTTCATACAGATCTGAAGCCTCATAAAGGCTTCCGTTTCTCGTCCCCAGGGTTTTAGAAATCGACGGTAATCGCTTGATTATCGCGAAAATCGTGCGTATCGCGCAGAGACGATAGGCCAAACCGATTGGAAAATCGCCGGATTTAAAATTCAAATTTAAATTTTTTGAAAATTTTGCAAAAATTTATCCAAAATATCTCCAAAAATAGTATTAACAATGTTATGACATGAAGATGATATTTAGTTGAAATCACGAATTTTTTGACACATTTTTTGGCCAAAACCGAATGAAGCAAAAAAGAAAAAGGGGAAAAAAAGTGAAAAACCACTGTTCCTTGTACTGTGGGACTCAAGGCCCATCAGCCTGCTATGGCCCACGAGAATGGTTGGAACCTTTTGAAGGTTTTTTGCTGGCTTCCGACAGGACAAACTCAATAATTGAGCTCCACAGAACATCCTCTTGCGATCCCTCTCTGCTCCGGCTAGATCCAAGCAATGGAGAGCCAAAAACCGATCTTCAACCAGCGATAATCGATGATTTGACTGCGATAATCTTCGATTTTGTATCGAAAATTGGCAGACGGCAGAGAAGAAGCTAGGCGCAGCGATTTTCTCTGGAATCTGACAGATAATCGAGGTATTCACGAGATAATCGTCGATTTTTTTCGGTTTTCGTTGGAGCTAGTTCAGTATATTTTTCTACCCACATGTTAAAATCATGTATTATATTACTTGAGTGTATGTATGCTAATAGGATGGAGAACTTGATAGTCATATTTTGGGCACACTTGGCTATGCTAATAAGTTCTACCCTTGAACATGTTAAAATCATGTATTATATTATTCTGCCCCCCGGCTCCCGAAGCCTCTCTCTCACGCCTTCTCGTAAAGGCTTCGCTGTCATCAAGTACACATCAACGTCTCGCGGCCGCAGCCTCCTAAAGGCTTCCGCTTCTCGTCCCCTCTCCAACGCCTTCTTCCTCCTCGATCCTCGCATCGCATCGAACCCTAGAATCAGAGCAATCCAATCCCACCTTTCTCTCCAGTCTTGCAGGCTATCACTATCTTTAGAACCCAAGAATCCCAAATCTTGCGCCGCATCAAGGAACCGTGAGAATCTCCGAGAGTCCAAGAAGTCCAAGAAAGGACCTGCCATGGACACCGACCGCTGCTGCCGACTACCGCGCCGCCGCACCGGCACCACTCGCTGCCGGAGCACTCGCCCGTATCCAGCTTCTCCCCGCCGCCCTCGCCCTGCCCTTCCCCGGCTTCCTCCTACCAGGAGCGCCTCATCTTCGGTCCCCACCACGCGCCGCCGCCTCCACCTCCTCCTCCGCCGCCGACGCCGCACTCCTGCCACCGCGTCTCCGCCGATGACACGTTACGTGACCTCGACCTCCCGTCCTGCTCCTCCTCCACGACGCCTTCCCTTGCCTCCAACGAGGAGAACCCGCCCTCCCTCTTCGACCTCCTCGGCGGCCGTACCAACCTCCACCGCGCCCGCCATGGCGCCGCTCAACGCCGCGGCCAACCACCGCAACCCGCCGCCGCCCCCGCGGCGGTCGACCATCGTGCTGCACGCGGTCCTGTTCTTGCTCGCCTACCTCGCCCTGGGCGTCACCTTCTACGCCGCCGCTTCGGCCAACTTCACCTCCTCTGCCGGGCCAACGCACCCCGTTGCCGACGCGCCCTACTTCTGTATAGTCACGCTCTGCACAATCGGCTACGGGGACATCACCCCGGCCACCCCCGCCGCCAAGCTCTTCTCCATCTCCTTCGTCCTCGTCGGCTTCGGCTTCGTCGACATCCTCCTCTCCGGTATGGTCTCCTACGTGCTCGACCTCCAGGAGCTCCTCCTCGTCACCGCGCTCAAGGACCCCCTCTCCGCACGCAAGAACAGGCACAACTACATCATTGACATCAAGAAGGGTCGGATGCGCGTACGCATGAAGGTGTCGTGCTCGCCGTGGTGGCCATCTGCGTGGGCATTGGGACCGCCGTGCTCAGGAGGGTGGAGAGCTTGGGGTGGCTCGATGCTGTGTACCTCGCGGTGATGTCGGTGACCACTGTCGAGTATGGGGACCGGGCGTGGTTTCAGTTGGGTGATAGATCTGGATACATTCAATATATTTTGATTATGATTTCTTATTACAGGGTTGTCCTAGGAGAGCATGAAGGACGTTTATGCCCCGCCACTGCAGCCAACATCCCTAAATGAGGGATCTGATCAGGATGGTTTGGGCGGTTTGAGTTATCAAGAGGTAAGATTTTGAATCATGGTGGTTAGTGTACTAATAACATCTATGACTTTTCCTTATTGGTATTGCCTCTAATTGTCTAATAGCGAACTCACAGTTGTTCTTTATTACTACCTTGCTGCTTACTTTGCACCCTTATCATCGATCCTATGGCTATTATTTGTTTTCTTACCTTCTCAAACTGGGAGTTGTTCTTCCTTTGCAGGCAACTAGATAACATAAAGAACTAGAAACAACAACCTTTGAGGTGAGCCCCTTCAGATAAAAACCATCAAGCTATCGGTTATGTACAATAAGTGGTGTATCTGCATCAAAATGCTTGAGAGAAAAATGTATTCATGGCCTTCAAGACCACCTCGTGAGGCCTAATATTTTTCCATGGCTTGTGAAACAAAAGTGCCGTTTAGTGTAAATGCCTTAGGAATTTTCTGTGAAATTGTCCAAAATTTTTTGGCCTTGTTTGGTGTTTATTTGAGCCAACTTGCTTTTTCTGTGTTTCAAACTGTGTCATACAACATGGTAGCATTTTGTGTAGGACAATTCCTAACCTCCGAGGACTAAATGATGCATCGGTAAAAGTCAACCAAAATGTGTTCTTTGCAGCATAGCAGTAGTTGATAAAAAAAAGATACATTGAATAATTAAATGGATTTGACATGTCCATCTTTTTCTACTTATTGTGTATTGTTCTTTCTAACCACAGGTCGCCTCCAGGTGCGGCTCCCTCCATGGCAGTTGTGGCTTTCCCTCTTAATTTCCATGCTCATTTTTTCAGGCTAATGGTGTTTGTGTGTTGGTGTAATAGTTGGCGGCAGTGCTTATTTAGCCATGCGTCATGGACTTTGCTGTACCTTTGAAATTAAAGGTGAGTAGTTCTTAGTGCTACATCTTATGCTTTGGTAACTTTGTCATTTAGGTAATTGATGGATGCAACATCCATCACAGGGGGTTTTAAATTGTTAGCTGCCTCCCAAAACTTTGGATGTAGTTGGACTGTTGTCCTTTTTTCTGTTTTAGTATGCTGGTATGCCAAGTATGGGTGCACAGGTGTTGGTGATGTTAGTGCTCAAATGGTTGTTGGTTGGCTTTGTTCAGTCCCTTGATGCTGTATACTTGTATTCTCCACTCAGCCCTCATGTTTCTCCATTCAGTTCAAACAACAAATATACCACTGTACAGCATCCATTCCTGTAAATATTGTTGAATCATGGAATGGTTACTAAGTAAAAAAAAAGTCCTGCATGATGATCGATCATGTGATATTTTCTTGCTGAATATAAAGACATTATCCTTGCTTTCATACCTGCATAAATGAAGAAATAAATTAGTAAATTCATTGGTTTTGATGTTTTTAGTATAATTAGACCCCTTAGGTTCCGTTGGTGAGTTAGGGCGTATATGTGGAATAAATTTTTGTACCTATAACTACAACCTGATGTACTTGTTCTATCATGCTTCACTAATAATGTGATGCCTGCAGATTTATGTGTATCACCATCTTCTAATTGATTGAGTCATTTAATGTGTTGAAGGGAGATATTGTAATTTGTGCATATTGTTTAGTTTCGCATGGTGTGTTTGTTCTATCGTATTACCCTAATATGATGCTTATAGATATATGTATCACCCACTATTTTGGTGTAAGAAAAAAACTTTTGTTTACGATTTGATTTATTTTCTAGCTTGCAAAGATATGTTTCGCTTAATATGTTTGTGACAGAAAATTGTTATTTCATGTACGATTTAGGATCCTACCATATATTAATGTACCAGTAACACCCTCTTTTGAGATTCCGTTGCAACGCACGGGCACCCTACTAGTAACTAATAAAAGGAGTTTACCCTGTTCGTCCAACATAACATTCACGACACACCGCCCTGCACCTCCGTTTCCCCTCTTTCGCGAGGAGATTCTGGCGCACTCGTCCTTAGAAAACCAACAAGTGCCGATCGTCTGAGATGGTTAAACGCCAGACTTGGACCTCTTCCTCCCCCTCGCACGCATCGCCGCCGCTCGAGCCTCTCCGCCGTCCTTCTTGCCTGTATTGCCACTGCCCCCCATCACTCACATTGCCGTCGCCTGAGGGCCTGTACCTTTTGTCGTCTGCATCGCCACCACCTCCCTTTCCCTGCAATGGTGCCTCAACCTGCTCCCGTGGCTGCCCCGCCACCTCCTCTTCCCTGAGTCGTCGCCCCCTCCTCCGTCACCCACCATGTATCCTCGCCCACAACAAAGTTCAGCGACCAGGGAAGGCTGATCTAGCGGTGCCATGGATGGGGACGGGTGGATTCCCCCTCCTCCATGCCACCTTCATCAGATCTTGGCCAGATCAAGGTGGATCTGTGGTGGGCATGAGTCATCTCAGAAAAAAATGTGGTGGTGGGCAGCTTCAACTCTACCAAGCGATGGGATGGTGGGAGATGGTGATGAGTAATGGAACCAAACCTGGTTGTGTTGGACCTTGGCGAGTGCAGTGAGGAGACGGCATCCAGATCTGGTAGACGTGCTTGCCTGTGGCGGTGGTTTGCCTCTAGTGCGCCACAGTGGCGGCAGCCAGGTCGTTGGTGGCGAGGATGCATCGGCATCTGAGGTGGCGTAACAAGCCAACGGTGAAGAGCATAGAGGTGCATTGAGCTGGTTGCTTTTGTGTTGTCCCTGAGGATATTTGATTTGTTTGTTTGAAAAGAACCTTTTTATGGGGGTGTTCTTCCTGGTCAAAGTTGCATTTGTTATCTGCATTTGGGATGGATTTGAGCAAGGTGGTAGGTGTCTTTCTTGGATAATCGTTGGAAGCTGTACTCTGATTTAGAAAATTCGGTTTCTTGGTGCTTCTTTTGTGATTGTTCTTGGGGTAATTCGCTTTCTCGCTTTACAATTTGTGCAAAGGTATTCGCCTTTCTTTTGGCTACATTAGGCAGACAAGCAATTTTTGCACGAGAAAATGTGACTTTCCTTCTTGGGTGGCACTTGGTGCTTCTTGTGTGAAATTCTTTGATTTGTTTGTGCGGGGAAGCTGGAGAAGATACTGTTCTTGGTGAGGCTAACACCGCTGTGCAAGAAGGGAGAGGAGACCCGACGGAGTGTTGAACCAGCTCATGTCTTCGACTGCATAATCCTTTGGTTTGTGCATCACAAGCCTGGTCTTTCTACTGATACATTAATGTTGTGCTTGGTTTTTTGTCATTGTGAATGCGTAGTTCATTAGTTCTGCAACTTCTATTAGGAATTTGGTTATCTCATCGGTATTTATGCACTACATTTTAGTTGCATTTCAAAAAAGAGAGTTTGGAACTTTATATATCCTTGACATTGTTTAGAATTTCATGTACCTGTCTGGAGTCTAATTCCAGACCATTGGTAATTTATATGGACACCTTTATTTGCTGTTGGAAATTAAGACATCTTGAGTAACCTGATTAGTAAGATGCCCATTTTACTTTGTATTGTAATCCCTTCTACGAAGAACATTTTGCTTCTGGATTCTGAAGGGAATTGTGTAGCTGTGAAGTGCTTCTCGGGATGATTGGCCGAATAATGCATCGAAGATGACCTTTGAAAAAGTCGTCTTTACAATAACTCTAACGAGAAATGCACATATACGGAAGGTACTTCCCTTTTGTGTAATCCGTCCATACCATACTATCGCACAAGTTTTAATTCATGTAATTAATTTTGCTGCTTTAACCAGTAGGCATAGATTCTGATTTAGAAAGTTACTCTAATGTGTCATTATGGGTTAATATCTAACATCTTAGTTGCAATTGAACACGTATCTAAACTGTTTTAAGTTGAAGCTCACTAATTATAAAGCTTAGTTTTCTTGAATGTGTGATTTTGTTAGTAAATATTAATTTTTTACCATTGATTTAGGCTATGTAATTAATTGACAACACAGATTAACCAAATATGAGCTAATAGCTGAACAGAATATATGGCATAAATGAATCATGTTAGTTTACTGTACCTGATCATATGCACAAATTTTTATGGCCGCTTGCTAGCTTGTCAAATCCTTATTATAGACGATATTCAATTTGCCAGACACATCACTACTCTGATGTGTTTTTTCTTCCACAAATAATCATCTGTAACTCTTAATATTAGTCATCAGACTATTGAAATTGAAATGATTTTCGGCCCAATGATTGAGAAATTTAGACTATTTTGATGCAGGACCTACATTTTTGCCTCCGACCCTTGATAATAGCATATTGCTCCATCATATCAAAATTTTTTGAGGTCGGCATCTTAATATATCCTCCTCCATGCTTGTTCTAAATAACCACTGCAAGGAAAACTATTTTCGCTGAATCTGGTACAACCGACTTAAGATGAGGTACTTACAAATTATTCCTGCCAACAAAAGAATGCATTATTATTGCACATGAAGTTAGTACTTGGTATAATGTCCTTTTTTTTACAGTATGGTTTATCTTCAGTTGCTTATATGTTAGCGGTGCTAATATGATTTCCTTTGTGCACTATAATTACTCAATTGTCTTTTTTGCTAAAACACCTACACATGTATACTAACTAGGATGTTTTCTTTATATTTATGTTAGACAAGAAACGATATCAACTACTAAATGTGTACTTTGCTTGATATGTGCGTATGAGAATTTCGATGTCCATTGCATGATTTGGATCACGTTAGATAATATGTATCACTCTCTTTTGAGACCCCGTTGCAACGCACGGACACTTTACTAGTATGATCTGAAAATTGACTTTCAGGCGGTACAAAGTGCCATTAGGTAAGGTAGCGGTTAATGAAATAAATGGACGCTAACGAGCGGTAAGCATGTTGTAGCAGAAATTGATGAGAGAGATGGTGGAGGGGACTCAGCTCACTAATCCTACTCTTGGTGACAATCCATCTCTTGGTCTCCTTTTTCAAGTAGTTTCAACTTTCAATTTCATTTTTGTTTGAAACATAATGTAGTGATTATTTTATTTATCATGCTGATATTTAAAATTTGTTGAAATAATATTTCCATGCTCCGTTGAAATTTGGCAAGAGAAAACATGATGCTTCTTTGTTTATATGTTTTGAATCTCATATGAATTCAAATTGATGTGGATTGTTTTTTCCATATGCCTGCATCTGTTGGGCCTCCTTTGTACATAGCAATTCATGGGCAATTGGGCACTCAACTATCTAAACTAATAAAAGGAGGAGTTTACTCCTTCCTGTTGGATCGTCCACACCAATTCGGCCCGTCCCGACACTTTCAACCCGCGCCCCCCGCACCCCCCACCCCACCCACCCACACACGTTCCAACCGCGCACGTCGTTCCCCTCGCCCATCACGCCCGTCACCCCCTGCCACTGTGCCCTTCTCGCCCCTCACACCGTCGCCCCCTCCCCCCGTCGCCGTCTTCCTCCATCAGCTCCATCGACACCCCTTTGCCGCTGCCAGAGCCGGTGCATGATGCCCAAATCGGCCAGCCGTCTCGCCCTACCTTTCGCTGCCGGCGTCGCTCCCAACGGCTGCTGATCGCCACCCCTCCCATTTCCTTCACTTGGCCATCTCGCCCATCCTTTTGCCGCCGCCGCCGCTCGATGTCATTGCTGAGCCGCACGAACTCCTCGCCGCGCCTTTCGCCGCGGTCGCCGCTCGATGAACTCGCCCCGCCGCACGATCTCCTCACCCCGCCTTTCCCACCTCACACGCCCGGCCCTTTCGCATCTTCTTCCCCACCGTGACATGATCTACTCCACCCGAGGGCCCGGCTAGGTCTTCTTCCCCGCCGCGGCCGTGGCCTCCGTCCGGTGGGAGGCTAGCGCTGACATGGGGGCCTACCTCCGCCTTCTTGGGCGGCCATTTCAGCGGTGGGAGCTGCCGCCGCCACGCGCCGCCGCTGTTTGCGGTGGGTTAGGTGCCGGTAGGCGACGGTCGCATGGGAGGAGTTCGAGGACGTGGTACTGCTCACGCCAGCGTCGCACCGCAAGGCTGCCGCATTCCACCCCTGGGACCTCTCCTTCTGCGTCTTCAATGTGAGCCTCTCTTCCTTCTTTTTGCTTTATTCTCCTTGATTCATATGAGCTAGATCCGTCCCAAGATTCGATGCCCATCTATGCTTCCATGGTTCCCTTCCGATCCAGCGCGATTGGTGTCCAACCCGAGTGGTAGGTCGGCGATCTCGGCCAGATTGTGCTATATCTTTCGGTTTAGTTGAGCTGCTGGATACGATAACGGCCACGGAACGCCACACTCAATTCATCTCCGTCCTTTTTGTGCGGGGAAAAAAGAGTGAGAAGGCTTTGCGTTCAAATAGAGAATGATGGGGGAAGTATTGTTAGGGTGTTCAGTCTGATTTGGTAGTAATTAGTTTACTTCCACTTGCCTTCTGTGTTAGTGTACTCTGCTTCAAGATGCAAATTTATCCCTTACGCTTGTGAGCCCTTGTGATGTCTAGGTGTATTATTGTTTTTTGTTGGTAAATTAGTATCCGAACTGCATCTTTAGGAGTGGTAGGTTTGTGTTACTTTTATTTCCTGTCTATTCACGTTGCTGCCACTCTAGATGTTTCTGATTTCTGTTGAATTGGTCAGTGAATGATGATTTCTGCTGTTCTTTTGCCTTGCAGGTTTAGAGTTCATATTGGAGGTGCAACCATGTTCAATAGGATTTTCGGGAAGCCCAAGGAGCAGGCCAATGCCAACGCATTGACCACTCTGGATAAATAAAATGAGGTGAGGTCATCTTTCTTCCTTCTTTTTTCTCTGATATCTGTATGGCTTGTGTTGGGATTCGACTGTTTGGGTGATCAGAAACATGTTCAGAAGGGTGAAAAGATCTTTTTGATTGGTTGTCTAAGCATTTTTCAAAAATGAGTGATCCAACTGAAGCTTTGCCTTTATTGAAGCCGTCTGCATCTTCTTTGATGGTATTGGTTAAAGGATTGAGTTATTTGATTGATATTTATTTATTTGTAGCCATATTACAGATCATTTGAATTCTAATATATCCTTGTATTCAAAAGGATAAATCTTCTGAAGTCTGCAAATCTGCTGAATCCTTTATGAATGAAATTCTCAAGATTTGTGGCCAAGAAGTGGTATGGTTTAATCCTATAGATTCTTTTTATTCACTTGTCCTTTTTTTCAAACATTTCCCCTGTGACTGAATACATTGTTCGGTGTAGGTTACAAAGAACTTGAAAGATTTGCCATCACCTACTTTGGCCATTGTAGCAGAGTGGTTGAAACTATCCACTGTACACAAAGGTGTTTACTGAATATTTTTTACACTGTAGTTTTTCTCAACTCTTTTTATACATCTGTACTGATTAAACAGGAATTTCTGATTCTGTGAAGATGGTGACAACAAGCATGAGCTTGGCATCAAAAGGAGGTTTGAAGAATGGCAAACATGGTCCAAATGATCGTGGGTCTAATGTTGGCAAAGCTGTATGTCAAGTGGTGACTTTGTTGTATGTGTCATTGTTGAAAATGATTCCTTTTTTGTGACTGTTATTTTTCTTTATCAAAGAGGAGTTCTAGCAAGGGCCTCCATTACTATGATTTCTGCTCAAGACTCGTTACAATCTCAGGCATTATTTAACATTAAGGACTCAAATAAGGTAGCCAATCGTCAAGCCCTGCAACCTCAAGGTTGTCCATTGAATTTTATATTTATATTTAATTGTTCAGGAAGAGCGGGAGAGACGTGTTTTGGTACGTAAATTCAAGTTTGAAGAACCACGTCGTGAGCAGATCGATGAACTGAAGGTTTGTGTTGTGGAAAGAGGACTGTTTTAAGCTTGTTGCATTTTCATCCAGATATATTTCTTTACTTGGGTGTTCTATCATGACATTAATCATGCTGGCATTTGTTAGTTGCAACTTGAACTGGTTAATAAGCAAAATTGTGTACACCTAGCCGATACACCATTAGGGATAATGGTGAGCAGAAGCTGGTAGCACTAACTGTTATATGGCAAGTAAAACCCTTTCTGTTAGTTTTTATTGGTGCTGGTTTGGTTTCAGTCAGAAATCTGTATACCCAACAGTTGTGTGCAACTTAATCCGATGCAAACAGTAGCAGATGCTATACAGTGTGTGTCAAGTCAGAACTCAGAACTGGTTATTTGGTATAGCAGGTTAATAAAAAGCAGAATCTTATACCTAGCAGATGTGCTGGTATCCAAAGTTGGTATATTGACTGTTGTCAATTTGGGAGCATCGAATGTTGGCTTGAAATTTATCGAACTATTTCAATTTTGGTTGGTTTACTTATAAATGTCAAAATCGATAACATAGATCAATGTCACAGAAGGCGACGCAATGGCGTGGATGCTGGTGACTGAGCATGAACCGTCGAAATATTGCAGAATGTTTGCCCATTTCTTTCCTTTGTGTGCTTTGAGAATATCATGTGTGATTTTAGATACTAGATTAGTCATAATGATTAACCCAAACCTTTTCATGGATCAAGAAGAGTGTCTCAGTGACCAGGTCGTTTTGGCTTATCTTGGTTTAGCTACCAATGAAACAGCATATAAATGAAATTATCAAAGTTGCGAAGGACAAGCTTGCACTGATCATGCTAACTAGAATTGTGTCATAATATGACCTTTTTTATCTACTAACTAATAAAAAGTTGGGAGTTTTGTGAGTCTACTTACGCTGCAATTTTCCTGAACAGAGGATTACTTGAGACATCCATTATTGACCGCAATTTTTCGAGCCAGCAAGTTGCCCTCAATCACGAATTATCCTTACTATTTGTCGAACTATTTCTGTTTTGGATGGTTAACTCTACTTTAAATGTCAAAATCAATTACATATATCAATACAACAGAAGGCGGCATAGTGGCATGGAAGCTGGTGGCTGAGCACAACCCTTCCGCAGAATATCACAGAAGGTTTGCTTTTAGACTATGATGATGTGTGCTTTTTAGATACTCGATTAGTCATAATAATTAACCCCAAACTTTTCAAGGATTAAGAAGACTGTATCAATGTCCAGGTAGTTTTGGACTATCTTCTGTTCATGGATTGACTATATACTCTTAAACTTCATAAAAAAATTCCGTGTCAACTTCTTAACTGTGTTGTATGCAACGTGGGCAGTGCAGAAACACTTGGTTACCCCTCTTTTTTTATTGCCCTTTCAGTTTTCGTTATTGGCAGAGTATCAATCTTATTTAGCGATTATTAAGTAAATTATTATTATTTATGCCACGTGGATTTTTGGTATATGCATCGTAGGCTTTGACGCTATACTTATTATCAAGCTGGTTGGATTTGCATGCATCTGGTGTGCCAATAGAAAAAATCATACCCTATAAAGTTCCCCTAGATGAAACATTAAATGAGTTGGTGCCTCCTATGAAAATATATTATGCAAAACAAGTTGTTAATAAACAAAGAAAAGCCAGCCGGGAAGTATGCTCTGCTTGCTAGCTAATTTTCACATGACACTAATCAACTAATGTACATGTTATCAATTTATGTTGGTTCCCTGTTCCATAATTTATTGTGTCATTTACATTGTGGGGACTGCCACGTTTGTGCAAAGGTTTGTATTTCATTGTTTCAGTGGTCTTCGCTGTCCCCTTCCTGTTGCTTATGTCCGGCTCATGTTTGAAAATTAGAAGTGCGTGTATTATCCTCTTTAAACAGACTAATGTTTCCAAAAAAATTAGAATAACACACATATCCTCTCGAAAAAGATTTGGACATTCTATTAAATCATCAAAATTTTAGGACATGACATTGAAGGGTTCTTATAGAGTAGTTCACATGTTTGTCTCTTTGCCCGCAAGGAGATGAATGCTCGACCCAGGTCGTGCTCATAGTCGACGCAACTCTTGCCCTTGATGGCCTCCTTAGTGATGGGAGTTGTGCTTGGGTAACATGGTGTTGCTGCTGCATCCAGATGCCTGTGACTGATAGGCTGTGTGAGGTAGCATCCACATTCAAATTTAGATAAGTATGGGTAAACCTGGCCAAATCGCTTGTTATTTAGGACATAAAAGCAAAAAAGTGTTCCATGATGTTATGTACATGAATGGCTGTACAGTTGGTCTTGGATATGATATAGTATTGATGGGGAAGGACAGACTTAGCGGGAAAGCTTAAATTCTCTCGATACTTATTTTGTTAACATGTAACATCCAATTCCTTATATTTGTACACCTCGTTGCAGTGTATAGGATTTGATGTTGCAGTATGCAGAATGTGAAAAGGAAACTTTGCTATAAATGAAACTACTCGATGAGTTATACATGCATATACTTTAACATGCGTTTTACATCATGTATACAAGTAAAATCAAATTATTTTGTATTCATACTATAGAATTTGTATTATCATTTATTTTGTGTTCATAAAATGTCTTAGATGTCTCATGCCTATGATACTCTCTTTTGTTTAAAAATTGTTTTAAAGAATATTGGTTGGACAATTTTTGAAGATGTCAATGAATTTTCTTTTATGTAATTAGTTTGATATGTGTAAGAGAAAATTGATGTTCGTTGTATGGCTTGGTATCATGTTTAGATGGTATATATCATTTTTTTTTTGAAATCCGTTGCAACGCACGGGCACCCTACTAGTACTACCTAACAAAACACAATGATGGTGGTTGGTGGTACTTTTTTCCCTCCCAGCCCTACCTTCCACCTCCTTACAATATCTCTAACAAAAAAAAACAGCAAAACAATTTCCCAACAAACAAATTTTACTTCCCTAAAAATTCTCTAACAAGAAAAGAATATAAAAACCAACAAAGCTCATCCGGGTGTGGGGTGGAGCCAAGGGGGCAGAGGCTCCATGCAACCTTTGTCAGAGCTCAGCCAAGTGTGGAAGCAAGGTTGAGGGTGTGGGCTTGGCAAACCGAGGCCTAGAACATCGAATGTGCTAAGGTAATATGATATTCAGCTACAAGCGGTGTTTGATTTCAAACAAATTGTTATTGTACACTGTATGGGTGTGTGTTTTCATCGGAGAATTGAATTAGTTCTTATCACTTCACGCCTCTAGCCCTCTCTACCTTGTAATGTTGGATGGTATGTCAACGATTATTGTGTTGTAGGTATGTTTTGGATCTAGAGAATTGGTGTTAATTGCTTTGGTGCATTCCTTAAAAAAAATTGCTCAGGTGTAGTACTCAAGCAGAAGGTACTATTTTAAATATCTTGCAATGCTCTGAATTTCTACCTTTTAAAAACTATCACATGCATGGTTCCATCGGAGAGTCAAGTTTGTTCTTATTTCAGTAGGAAACTGTTGCAATTTTGTTTTTAGCAGCTTGTGTCCTTAATGTTCAAGTGTTGTTGTGCAAAGATTTAGTGCTTACTATTTATACTAACTTATCTTTAATTAATAATGCAGGATGATTATTTGCTCTTCACAGCAAACAAAATTCAAGATATGCTTTTGAAGTAGGTGCATGAACTATGGAATAAATAACGAATCACCAAAAACCTTTCAGATGGTGTTGATATCCGATGTTTATACAACCTGATTGATACATATTTTTTATTGTCTAAAGGATCTTTTTCATATGGTTGTGCCGGTTTCTTTCTGCATGCTGACCAATTATTCTTTTGTTGTAGTCTTTATTGTCCCCGAAGAAATCAAGCTCTCGCCCGACCAGCCTGCCAATCCAGACAGATATCAAAATCATCACAGATACTCAGTAGTAAGTAGGGATTGATCTTTTGAATATGGCTTTTGTTCTGACTTCATTCATGAAGTTCTATATAACTCAAGTGTTGTTGCCTGTTCATGAAAACTTTAATTTCAGAAATGAAGAATCTGGAAAGCGTGGTATCAGTGGTGTATCTGTTGAACAAACCCTTTCTGTAGGTCAAAGTAATAGCTTAGTTGATTCAAAATCCTTAGTGACAACCCCTTCTATGGTAATCAATTTGTTTTCCTATACCTCCTATCTTGCAGTTATGCCAATCATCTTGGTTCTTATTTCTATCTAATTTTGTTATTTTCTGTCACCCCCTAGGAGGCTCCAATGAATCAGACGCAACAGATCTTCACACTAAGCAGAGGTTGGTTTCAATGCATTTGGGTTGATTTTCTGTACTACAATACCTCCCATTTAGTTTGGAAATGTCAACCTCATTGTGTGTGCTGCGTATGTGACAGTCAAGTTATTTGATCTTTCTGAATATGAATGTAGATCTGCAAGTGCAGTTGTCCCTGCTGGAGCATCCACTTTGCGTAGAAAGAAATTAAGCAGTGGGAAAAAGGCAAAGTAAATGATTTTGTGTATAAGACGGGCCATTCCACAGGTGTATTTTCCTTATGTCAAATTGTGTTACCCCGCCTATTTTGGATTTGTATATATGTAAATGATACATTGAACTATGTTGCCCTCTGCTAAGAGGTTCCTACACAGGTTGCATCAGTGATGCTCTTTGGATCAACATATAGGTAATTTTATGGTGAACTTTTATATGTGTTGAACCATGCATTGCTATAATATAATGCAACGTTTCTTATTGTATATGCTACCATCATTTTTGCTTTGTTCTGATTGCTCTTTTATATGTGTGCTTCTCTTCTTTGCACCCTGCTTAGGCCATTACCTTTGTTGTATTTTTGCAATGATTTTCTCTACCGTCTATCATTACCAGCTGCAACCATCATTACAAGAGAAACTACAATTGCAACCTTAATCGGAAAAAAAAATCAGCCTTATAAGTTTTTTTTAGTGATGAGCTATATACTTTGCAAAGTACACATAGACATAATAGCTTTCGATATGAAGGTTTTGAGTTCATTGAACTTTAATTGTTTGTTGCAACTACATTAATAATTCTTTTGTTTATTTTTTTATGGTCATTTTTTTCTTGCCATGCTGAAAAGAATCTATTGTTAGGATTATTTGTGTAAAATTTAATATTCCGTTGCAACGCAAGGACATCCTACTAGTATACTCAAAATTACTGGCTGCCCAATTCTTTTTAGCTGCTGATATTTATGCTGGTGTAGCAGCATCCCTTGCAGAAAGGAAAAAAGGTGGCCAACTAATGGACTTCTTGAAGAACATAAGAGGAACGATATATGACGGCGAATGGGGTCAGGTGATGTCTGCTATGTTTTTGTGCAGCCTTCAGCTTTGCTCACCGGCTATGAATATGAGAAATAATACATATTCTTGCAGTGTATTATGTTGTTCATGGTAGGATCTTTTGGAACTTTGGTTCTGCCTTATGTTAGTCACCTCACCAGATGCTGAGCTAATGTTCATCCCTTTATGCATATGCTATCCATTTTGTTCAAATGAGATTATTTAACCCTGGAGTTTCACAACTTGTTATCATCAAGAGTACTATATATTTGCCACTCCTATCTAATTCTATTTCCCACGTTTCAGCATGAATTTGTTTTGTCAGTCATTCATGCTATTCAAGAAGTTTGTCTTAACATACCAAGTACAAAACTTGTAAATGATACTCTATATTCTGTTCCATGACAAACAAATGTGCTTTATTATTAGCCCAGTATGTCAAATCTGTAACATAAGAAGATGGTCTTTGTTGGGTAGTTCCATTACCGTGTGGGAACCGTCTAGATGGTTGCTCTGCTGATCTGTTTGTTCACTTCCTTCTAGAAGGTTCTGGCTGGTGCTATAAATGTTTATGCAAACAAGCATAAAGAAAGACCAGATCGCTTATTGACATGCTAATCAGCAATCACAGGTATCAGTTGTTCACCATAGAAGACGAATACTGCATTGTGCCACTATCATCTAATGGTAGAACCTAACCTTTTACTTCAGCCTTTCTTGCATCCTTGACTACTCTCAATTGCGGTATGGTACCAATGATGTGGTATTTTTGAATTGCAAACTATTATTAGTAGTTGCAGTAAAACTGCGAATTCATTGCTTGTCAGTAATTGCTCATGGTCGGTAGTTTTTTTTTGCTTTTTTCACATACCACAAATGTTATATGGGAAGTACAGCAATGTTCCCTTTAATTTGGATTTCCAGTGGTGTCAACACTGCTTTGTCCCGTAAATTTTCGATAATGCCCACACGTTTGCATATATGCTAAACTGTGTATGCCTGTACTTTGCCTTTCACCCAATCAGAAGTGACCTGTCCATGCAATACTTCATTGAGAAATAATTTGAGTGATCGTTTGTATTTCATTCAGATACACTTTGTCACTATAGCCATCCCCAAAAGTTATTGTAGCTGAAAGTTTTTTTTTGGGTACCATAGCCAATAGTAGCCATCCCCAAAAATAGTAAACACCTACCAACAAGCAGCCCAATGGGCATCCCTTGCATGCTTATGGCTGCCTGTCAGTACCATTTTGTTCAGGCTTGATTGTGTATTATGGGTTTACAGTGAACTTGGAAGCAGCTCCTCACCATTTCTAAACTGTATCTAAACTCTGCAGGAAAGTACTTGCTTGTGTTGTTTCCGGCTGTCTAAAAAGTGCATTCCAAATAGCCTCACGAAGTGGAAGTGTTGCTGATGTTCAATATGTTGCCCATCAGGTCAGCCATGTTCACAGATCTACAGATGTTTCCCACTTAATGATCGAATATTTACTTTTATTATAAAGGAACAAAATCAGGAGCCCTCGCGTATGCCAAGTCGGCTGCTGTCGCGTATGCCTCCTCTTTGTTTTCGGTATTTACCTTCGGTTTTTCCCTTCCTACATCGTAACTTTGCTTTGCTGTTGCTGATCCGCCCGCACGCGGGTCCTCCATTGCGCGCGGGCCTACGTGCAGCGCCGCCTGCTTCCGCCGCGCACGGCCTCGATCGCTGCGCTTAAGCCGTCCGCGCCGTCGCTTTCTCCTCGCGCCCTCCGCCTTTGATTCCCAGTTGTTTTGCGACGCGTATCGCATCCTGTCCCTTACCGTCGGCGTGCGGTTCGTCTCCGTCTCATTCTCGGGTTCAGCCATCGCCCATCGCCTGGTTTTCGCCATCTCTCTGCCTGTTTCCATTCTGGCGGCAGGCGCCTGGTCCGTCTCGTTCCCATTCGATGCCCCGCCGGTGTTGTGGTGTTGAGCCGATTCGTTTGGTAGCTGTGTGTGACGCCGCTAGTTCTTTGCTACTCCTCCCTTCCCCTTCGAGGTTCTAGGTATTGCCATTCATTCCCATTTTGCGCCGAGTTTGGATTGCGCGCGTCCGCTTAGCTCTCCCTATTCATGTGCCCGTTCTGATGCCCGCCATTTTATTTGTGCCCTTTGCGGTCGGTGCTGCGGCGGTGTTCTGGCATTGGACCGCTTCGTTCGCCCGCCGTGCGTGGTGGTGGTTGTTCCCTGTTGGGCCCTCCCTCAAGGTTCTAGGTATTGTTATCTTTTCTATTTTTCGCTGCGTTTTTGTTGGGCCCATCTCCCTGGATTGCATTGTTGATTCCTCGCTGCGTTAGCGCATTATGCTTGTCATTGACATATTTTACCCTTTTTGGTTTTTCGTCCGGCGCATCGGTTTCCGACGATTTGAAAAACAGGGAAACATTCCTGGCTTCCTACCGTTGGCAAATCGGAGGCACCGCGCTCGCCGGACCATTACGTTCCCTGATTTAGATCCTGAGGTTAGACTGTTCCTTTACGCAGTATCCCTTCGATTAGCTATTCTTGTTATCATGTTGCTCATGTTGTTATTGTACTTTTAGTTCCTCGCCTGTGTGATTGTCTGTGTGATGCTATGTGATCCGTGGTGTTAAACCTGCTTCCGTGTTGTGCTATCCTTATTTATCGGCCGTGCCTTTGATTCTTCGTATGCGTATCCGCACTTCGTGCTTTGGTTGGGTTGAGTTTTCTTTGCCGTTGACCTACGTTTGCTGAATTTAGGTTTCACAGTTGGATTGTTTTATTATTAGGTCTGTCATCATGGTGGTCTGTGTATGATTAACGACGTTTCCGTAGCTGTCTTATATGAAAAATAAGTCATCGGTGAGCGCATCCAGAAATTGTTCCTTCTTTGTGCTTAGCGATGTCTCTATAGTCATGATATATGGACGGCGTCAGTGCTTCACGACGTCGTCGCTTTGCGCAAGATGATGGTACGTTTTGTTCAGTTCTATTGGGAAACGGTTGGTTCTTTGTGTTCGGTGTGTTATAGCTATATTTTTTTACAGCTTTTCGGTGATCTTAATTATTATACATTTCCCTCTTTATGCGCTGTTGACGCTTTTGCTCATTTGTTATTATTATCTAGCTGTTAATTTTCGCGTTTCTCTTTTTTAAGCTTTTTTTATATGCTCTTTATTTTTGGCGCCTTGTTTTGTTATTGTTCCTCTTTCGTTGCTATCTAGGGTATTGGATCCACCCGATTGTGGCGAATGATGTGGCGCGTCGTAATAGAACTAAGAGGCGCGATGCTAACAAATGTAGATCGCTGATGAAACGAGGTTCTCTATTTACTTAGCTGTTTTCTCCCCTAGCCCTGTTTCATTCTGTCCGCGCCCTCTTCGTTTCCATATTGCTATGGTGTTTACCGTTGACGGGTTTCTCTGGCCTGTTTATGGTGCCTCTCGCAGTCCCTGCCTCGTCTATCCCTTTTGATCCTATCATATGTTCTCTACCCTGGGAATTTGTTGAATTGTTAAAAGGTATGACCCATAGTATTGCTGCTCAGTGCTATATGTATTTCTTAATTATTGCGTCTATATTTCGCTCTGCTTTCTGGAACTCAAAGCTGTTCACTTCATTTTCCGCATATTCCTGTTAGTGGTGCCGTGAGGAAAAGAATTAAGCCGATTTCTCTGTGTGGAAAAGAAGGACAACGGCAAGGTGAGTCATATTGTGTGCTGCTCGTGCGTTATTTGAGCATGACATCAATTTGGCGATCTTCTGAGCAGAGGAATGTTATTAAAATGAAGCAAGGTCGCATTTCAAATATAATCTTTGAAGAGATAATTATTGCATCATATAATTTGGATGATCAACGAAAGATTATATATGTATATCTATTTTCACACTTCACGCAAGCCTTTTCAGACATGCTCATGTATGTGATTGCCGATCTTGAAAAGGAGGCATATGTATACTTTTTTTTACAAAACTATATAGCAAATCCTAAATGTGGAAATGCAAAAGGAAGTGCTCCAGCCCCCGCTGTTCGTTGTCGTTTGGACCTTACTTCGTTGTCGTATGTGCTTAGGACCTTATGGTTGTTGAATTGAGATATTGTGGATGTTACTGTGTACTACTGTCTAATGTTTAATGCTTCTCTTATGAACTTATCAACTATCTGTCTTTTATATTTAGATTATTTTCTGAATTGGTGATTTTGGGGAATTGTCGTATTTCTGTATCCATATGGACGTACCGGTATAACATATCAGAAAATCCTAGGTTATGGTTGTTATTTTGCCGTATCTTGTAGTTATCATGTCACTGCTGTGCGTATTGGATATGATATGGTAGTTAGGAATTTCAGAATGTTTACTTGCTCTATTACACTAAAGCTGTAAGCACAAAAGAACAAAAGGAAAGTACCTTTTCAAGGCATTATGCTATTATTTAGATGGTAGCGGTAAGCAGGAAGCAGAGCTTCAGTCATATTGTACCTTCTGCATTTCATCCTTTTTTCCTGGAAGTCTGGAATTACCTGGTTATATGAAACCTACAAAAATTTTATTTATTCAATTATGCTAAACTCACTAGAAACTTGAACTTAACTACTATTGAATTATTTTTTGGTTAAACAAGGTGTTTTCTTTGGCATAATATTAATGACACTATTCTTTTCGTTGTTACAAGCTTGTGTTTCTGAACTATTCTGAAGGTTGTGGATGCATAAGCTTCAATTGGTTCAGACGACATTTCATTGAGGCTCTAGCTCCTACTTTTGGGAGGCCATTAGCGACTGATCTGGTACTTGTTTAACATTGTTTTTCTTTTGTTATTGTGGATTTTGCCATGTTGCCCAAAAGCTAACAACCTCATATGTGCATCAGGTTTTTTGTAGGAGAGCTACAATCCTTTTCCATTTCGAGGATCTTCACATTTCTGGTATGTCATAAAAATGTGTGAACCCAGTATTTTCTCTGTTTCAAATTCCGCATGTGCACTATTAGCTGTCTGCAAGTATGCGCAAGGTTCTTTCTTTTTCTAATATGCTTTTTTAATTGATCATTGTTGCCGTCTCAGTCCCCCATCTATCAATTAAGCTTCTCTTTTGTTTATGCACAGGAAACTACGACAGTGAGATAGGCACACAAGGAATTGATTTTGAGCCTACAACCGTTGCTGCAGCAATAAAGGTGCACATTTTCTCTTGTTCATAATACTAAAGTTTAGTCCTTTTGATAATTAAATTGTTGCACATAGCTTCCCGTGTTTCTCTTGATATAACATCTAATGCTATAGCTCCATTTCCTAAAAGGTGAACCAAATTGCATCCAACACCCTCTACTCTTACTAGGATGGAGACTCCTATCTAATGCTTTAGCACAGTTGTTCAGTCTCCTATCTAATGGTTTAGGCACAGTTGTTCAGTGCCTAAGTTTGGTTTGCCAAAAGAATGTGATCATATAAACTGATTATAGTAGACTGAAGGGAGGGGTTTTAACTGTTATCTAAACTAATAAATATTGGAGTTTACCCTGTCGTCCAACAGCTCTTCGGCCCAACTTCGTCCAACGTGCTCATGGTTTCTCCCCCCAACACCCCACTCCCCACCTCCTCGCCCCCGCACTCGTTGCCCCTCACGCACGTTGCCCCCCTCGTCCTCCCCGAGTGCATAACCCCCATTGTCACATTCCTGCTCTCGCACCAACCGCCGCCTCTCCACCCGCTCGCTCATCCTCATCTCCTTCTACACTGTCCGCGCCATCGCCGCTCTCTCCTATCGTCTCCCCTCGCCTCCGATGGCCGCTGGTGCCCTCCTACCATTGCCGCCCCCTTCCTCTCTCTGTTGCTCTGCTCTCGCAGTCAGAACCGCGCTACCAACAACCAGATCTAGCCAAATTTGAGTTGGTGGCTCCCGGATCTGGCTGGAGAAAGTGGTGGAATGAATCAACGGTGAGAGCACGATGCGGCGGCGGAACGAGAGCGCTTGTGCTACTATGGCGAGGGCACGGCGTGACGGCCGCCTGGCCCTACGGCGCGGTGAGAGTGCTCATGCCGCGATGGTGAGGTGGCCCGACAAGAACGTGGTGCAACGGCGGCGCAGCTGCCCAGCGTAACAGTGCGATGGTTGGTGCATCATTCGATTACTCCCCTGGGTACGCTCGTTTGCTCCTCATTACTCTCATGATCCGCTACGCATCCTAGCTCCGAGCTCGTTTTGGCCTATACATGCCACCGCCGCCACGATCCAATGCTCTGTCGCAAACGCTTTTCCTCTCGTGCTTAGCCTTGCTTGCCCGCTACTCCTTCCTTTCCTATTGTGGCATGATCTCGAATGGGATGTTTGATTTGATTTCTTGCTGCAAAACTGTTTCCTTTTCCTTTGTTGTTGAAGGTTTAGGTACTAGACACACCATCGCTTTCTTGGTTTCTCTAATTCTTGCAAATTCTAGGTTTTGTTTGTTGCGATAGAGTGATTATTTAAGTCCTCTGATATAGTTCTTTTAGATCTAATCAAGTGATTTTTTGTTTGTATTGTTTATTTTTTTCTTTCTTGCAGTAGATAGTTTGTGAATAGGGAGGTTGATAGATAGGTTAGGGCTCTTGGAGTTATTTTATTCTTCTTCCATTATAAATGAGGGAATCAAAGGAAGGAGTTAATCCGGGGAAGAGAATGGAGGGGGCAATGACGCTGAACCAGCTGGAGCCGACCCAACCCTCGCTGTTGGGCCACCTCTTTCCCTTAAAGAACAGTCTTTCAGCGAGAAGTTCTCCAACATATAATGATTAATTGAGTTATTTGTTCGGAGTTGTTATAGTTTGTTGGAAACGTTGTTCTGGTTTTTTCAGCAGTAATCTAGAGAGATGGGGAGGTATGGAGGAACACACTTCATGATCTAATCTCTTTTAACTTGTCTTTTGCTTATGGTTTGATGTTTCCTGTTTACTTCCTCAAAACAAATAAGGCCCCTGTGGACTACTTCCAGAACGCCCAAAGCCTCATTTTGTTGTTTATAGAAATGACAGACGGCGTGTTGTTGAGGCAAGAGATGAGCTCCACCGGATGTTGAACAAGTTATTATCACACTGCAATATTATTTTCTTTCCATGGTCTAAAAAAAGGTTGTCTACACATAGATTTCTACTAGCAATCATAAATGGATTCTATTTTTTAGACTCTTTAGCCAGTATTTATCATGGACTTATGCAATTTGTTCTTTTGGCCATCCGTGGGCATGTAAGAATACCTATCTAAGTGCCGGAGTGTGCAACTTGTTACTCTTGGTAAGTAATGATTTAAAAAGCTCATTTTAGTTCTGATATAAGCCATGTGTCGGCCTGTACTAAATTTCAATAGTCTGATGAGTAATATCAAAAGCTAAAGAAGATCAATTGTGATCGCCCACCAGTATCGTGCAAGCTAACACAATCCGTCATGTCAGTTTTTTACTCCAGATCTATGACTAGGTCGTTCTATATTGATGACAATGACTTGGAAGATGGTAAGGCTTCAAAAGGCAGAGATAGGCCTTCACACTTCCTGAAGCTCGCAAAGATACAGAATCAAGCTCTCCTGTCTGGTTTTGCTTATTACATAGCATCCTACTGAATGATTTTAGTTATTAAGTTTGTTCTGTGTGGCTATGGCTTCAATGTTGGACTATTTTTTATGCTTTACCAGGTGTATTAAACTATTAATATTGCAGACTGTTTGATTTCCATGGAATATATTATGTTTTCCTAATGCGATGTGGCTATCCCTTTGATGTCTTCATTAAAAGTGTCTTATTTATTATCTTTTACTGCAGAACATTGTATCAGTGACGATAGTTTTCGCGTTGGCCGAACTGAACCGTTGACATGGAAGCTAATCAAAGTTTGGTTGCCTGTGAATACCATATTTGTTAGAATGCTAATTACAAGCATGTTTAGGTATGTGCTAGATTATCATTATCACTTTGATCCAAGTACTATTTGTTGTGCTGTTTATATCAGTCTATATGTCAGATCTTTTTGACATTGAAGTACCGACTTGTCTATTGACTTTAATTTGTTGTTTTATTTTAATATACCTAAATTCTCTCCCATCGGGTAAAGCTTGTTGTAGGAATTTGTGTTGAAGCTCAATAAATTTTGGTTGAATATGATTTCGAAATTCAAAAGACCATATGAAGAGAATTTTCATTTGTGTTGATGTTAGCTGTCTGTTAAAATTGTATTTTGTTTTTCAATTGGGTGCCAAATCATAAAGCTATGCTTCATGTCAACAATTCATTTGTTGTCTCATATGCAAATTGGATGCCAAGGGTTCTAATGCACTTTCTCAATTTCGAACAGTCTGACATTGTTCTGAGAGATCAATTTATCGCTTGATATATGTCGAGGTATGTACCCTACTCACCCATGGTCAGCATTTAAAGCTCTATTTCTTGATTCTTGAAGAGATATAGTGTGATATGCTAATTTATGTTTAATTCCATGAAGAGTTAAAGTGCGTTATGGAATCGTGCTCTTATCAGATGCTGAGATTTTAAAGAACTCATTTTCTATTATTACTATGCTCAGATTATGTCCCTTGCGATGTGCCAAAGGCAGCGGTGCAAGAGTAGGGTCTTTCTCATTGCATATCATTCCGCAGCATGATTTTAGTTAGATAAGTTTGTTCTGTCTGGTTACGGCTTCAGTGATTTAACATTTCTGATGTGTTACTAAGTATATTACTATTGCTGATTGTTTTCTTTCCATGCAATATATTATGTTTTTTCTTATGTGATGTAGCTATCGTGTTTGGTGTCTTCACTAATAGTGTCTTATTTATGATCTTCTACTGCAGGTATTAGTGACGATAGTTTCCACAAGAGACACGACTTGAGTTGTGGCGGAGATCGGCCGGGTGCAACAGCGAAGCTGAAGGCGTGATGCAGGCTGAATGTGTGCGTAATATGATCATTTTGATCAGATAGGAAAAGGGCAGGTAAATTCAAAGACCTTTTTGAGGTGCATGGTCACGTTCACACGTTTCAAAAAAGTACAGGTAAAAATGTTGTCCCTAATTCGTTTTTCATGTATAGATTAAAGCAAGTAAAGCAGTTTGCAAAATTATTGTATGGTCTAGGATCCCACCTACTAATATTGTATTAGTTTGTGCATGTACACCTACTAATATGTATCGCCCGATAGGTAAAAATGCTGCCCCTAATTCATTTTTAATGTATTGATAAATGCAAACCTTGCTTGATTGAATTAAACCTTTCTGTCTGCTAGCACTTAGGTGCTGCATATATTATTTAATGGTGCTCATTTTAATACATAGCCTATATACATATTTATGTTAGTGATTTCACTTGCTGTTAGCTGCTAAGTGATGAGGTTTATGTGCCACACAATAGTTACAGGCTTACAGCTGCCAGCCTTTTTTTTCTGTTCTCACCTCATGGATGGGATTTTGACATTTTGTGCAATCTGGAAATGTGCAACCCTGCTCCATTCCCAGCAGTCTAGCTGTGGCAGCACCCAACATTGTGATGATGCCAACCTGTTCCCCAACCAAGTAACTTTTATCACACGGCTAATCAGGGAGACAGCGTTGCAATCAGTCTCTTTTCCTGGAAATTCCGCTACTACTAAATCCAAATACTCTTTCAAATATGCTCATCGTTAAACAACAAATTATCAAATACATCCTACCTTATTTATTTATTTATTTGCAAGTGCCACAGGTTTGTTTGGGCGCATTTAGCAAAACTTTCCAACTGACTGATAAATACATGAAAATATGTAGCATGATGATAGTCATTGTACCTGAATCTGCCATTTGTTTGTATTATGATTTCTGGGTTTATTCTCCAAACGGATTATGCTGAGGGCACCATGCACCTATTCAATTAGGCCATATAGTATTATATCAGAAGGATGTTCTAAATTTCAGATGGTTTTTGTATAAGTTGTGTGTTTAATGTCGACTGATACATTATCATTCATTTGCTGAATTGTTTCTGGCTTTCTCTGGTACTCAGGATAACAAAGATCTTTATGTTGAAGAGGCTGCTTCACATCCTCTGCTGAATTGTTTCTGGTTTTCTCTGGTACTCAGGATAATAATGTATTTTTATGCTGAAGAGGCTACTGCACAAAGGGAAAAACAACATCAACGGATGTTTTCCATTCCTTGGTTCATAGCCCCAAATGAATTGCAAGACGAGATGGTGGATTCATAGTGCTATCTGATTCAATCTGTGTAAGCCGCCCATTGTCCTGCTTTGACCTCGGATAACTTTTGGAGCCTTTTCATCAAAACACCCAATTTTTTGCCAAGTCGATGAAAGAAGTGTTCTAGCTTTAGTTATAACATTTTTGTTCAAGCACCTAGCCGGATCTTCTCCTCTTATATCTCCTTGCCGGATCTTCGAATAACCCATTTTTTTTGGCTCAAACACCTAGTCGGATCTTCTCTTATATCTCCTTGCCCATTTCTAGGTTCACATCAATAGTATGTTTCATCTTTGATGATACAAATAACTATTACTGTTTTGAAATAATGTTTAATTGTAACATTTCATGATATGTATCACTTTCTTATCATATTCCGTTGCAACGCACGGGCACTTTACTAGTGTTATTGTAATTTGTAGTCGAGCAATAGATCGTTCAAACTTCCATGGGTAAATGTGTGTGCAAGCGTACCCAGTACAAAAATGAATATTTTTTTAAAAATGCTTTTGGCAAATAACCATGTTTTAGCCTATGTGAGGGAAGCATTAGCATTTATTCAAAATGGTTTCTGAAGAAAATCGCTAGGCCATCGAAGGTAGGATGCTTGCTTCTTCTTTACATCTTGACCTTTTGTGTTCATCTCAAATGATTTAGTTGATGTCTTTAATTTGCACGTACTTAGTGCATGCCGATTATCCCGCAATGCAGTTATCGTGCCCGGAGTTTTTCTGGAAGGTGCAATGCAGCTGCACTTCCAAGTGCTTTGCTTCTTCGAAAGGGCTGGTCAGGTTTTCAATTGTGTGTGTTTTATAAAAGGAAATGGTTTTCTTGTGCATGGGGGTGTTTGACTTATTTATTTGCATGCAAATCTTGAAGCATGTTACCAATGTAATTTTATCTTCTCTGCACCCATTTTTTGCTTCTACTTGAAACCCTCAAAGTAATGTTTGTGTTGTAAAACTACAAAGTTAGGTATCAATGTAAATAGTCAATTGCTTGAGAACGATTTAAAAGGTAGCAAATTTACTTAGGAGGCACTTTTTTTTTGTAATTTGTATCCTGCTACCGTTTCCTGTCTTCGTTGATGGAGCAACCTTTTGTGTCACTAAAGCGACACTAAATTCTGTGTCACTAAAGCGACACTAAATTCTGTGTTAATTATCTATATTGTGGTTGTGAAACATCAGTACTTTAGGTCGCCACTAGGGATTGATAAAGTTTCAACTTCACTTAATTTTATCACAGGTTGCTGTGCTTGCTGCTATTTACAATATTGCTGTGAATTTGACTCCCACAAAATCGGTTCTTCTTCATATGATACAACTGCTGAGGAAATTGCTCATTCCTGCTGATTGATGACTGTTTCAGAGTTAGTTTCAAGTTCTTTTTGTTCTGAATGAGTTTTCATCGAAAAAAGTTCGTGTTGGTTTCTGCAAAAAAGTCAACGATTTTCTGCTGCTTAAATGGTAGAATTTCACTATATATCTGTGGGGTGTTTGAGAATGAATGTTGCTTCGGCTTGCTTTACTTTCGGTAAAGATTGGAGCATGCTGAATTTGCATGTTGGATTCTGTTATTGTCGCTATATAACAAATCTACCTTAGTTTGTTGGATATTAGCTTTTGACATTCGAGTTCGGAGACTGTTATTAAATTTATTACCATTGCACTTGCAAGAATTAGTTAGATCTTTATGACGATTATTTCCTGCAAAATCTGAGTAAACCATATGTTTCTGTGAAAAAAATTGCATTATAGTGACAAAAATAGTGCGGCCTTGGATCTGTAGGTTAAGACGACGAGGCCAAAGAAGTACTGCATCTGGCCAAACAATGGCCTTGTGGCGGCACGGTCCACTTCCGATGTTGTTGGTAATTTCATGAATTACATTAGCCAATCACTAAATTATCCTGAAATAATTGCTTTTATTCTAAGGTCTTTTACAATCTGAACTATTGCTTTCAGTAACAATACAAGCGCAGTGGGAGGTGCCGCCGAACATGGAATACAAGGACATATTCCTTGAGCAGAGTGCCATAGTGCCATAACAATGTATGTTGTGCAGTTTACAAAAGAATCAGGTAATGTGGTAGACGAGGTGAGGATGTAGGACGTTTATGCCCCGCCACTGCAGCCAAAATCCCTAGATGAGGGATCTGATCAGGTGGTGTGGGCAGTTTTATCAAGAGGTAAGATTTTGAATCATGGTGGTTAGTGTAGTAATAACATCTATGATTTTTCCTTATTAGTATTGCCTCTAATTGTCTAATAGCGAACTCACAGTTGTTCTTTATTACTACCTTGCTGCTTACTTTGCACCCTTATCATCGATCCTATGGCTATTATTTGTTTTCTTACCTTCTCAAACTGGGAGTTGTTCTTCCTTTGCAGGCAACTAGATAACATAAAGAACTAGAAACAACAACCTTTGAGGTGAGCCCCTTCAGATAAAAACCATCAAGCTATCGGTTATGTATAATAAGTGGTGTATCTGCATCAAAATGCTTGAGAGAAAAATGTATTCATGGCCTTCAAGACCACCTCGTGAGGCCTAATATTTTTCCATGGCTTGTGAAACAAAAGTGCTGTTTAGTGTAAATGCCTTAGGAATTTTCTTGAAATTGTCCAAAATTTTTTGGCCTTGTTTGGTGTTTATTTGAGCCAACTTGCTTTTTCTGTGTCCCAATCTGTGTCATACAACATGGTAGCATTTTGTGTAGGACAATTCCTAACCTCCAAGGACTAAATAATGCATCGGTAAAAGTCAACCAAAATGTGTTCTTTGCAGCATAGCACTAATTGATAAAAAAAAGATACATTGAATAATTAAATGGATTTCACATGTCCATCTTTTTCTACTTAATTGTGTATTGTTCTTTCTAACACCAGGTCGCGTCCAGGTGTGGCTCCCTACATGGCAGGTATGGCTTTCCCTCTTTATTTCCAAGCTCATTTTTTCAGGCTAATGGTGTTTGTGTGTGGTGCAATTGTTGGCGGCAGTGCTTATTTAGCCATGCATCATGGACTTTGCTGTACCTTTGAAATTAAAGGTGAGTAGTTCTTAGTACTACATCTTATGCTTTGGTAACTTTGTCATTTAGTTAATTGATGGATGCAACATCCATCACAGGGGTTTTAAATTGTTAGCTGCCTCCCAAAACTTTGAATGTAGTTGGACTGTTGTCCTTTTTTCTGTTTTAGTATGCTGGTATGCCAAGTATGGGTGCACTGGTGTTGGTGATGTTAGTGCTCAAATGGTCGTTGGTTGGCTTTGTTCAGTCCCTTGATGCTGTATACTTGTATTCTCCTCTCAGCCCTCATGTTTCTCCATTCAGTTCAAACAACAAATATACCACTGTACAGCATCCATTCCTGTAAATATTGTTGAATCATGGAATGGTTACTAAGTAAACAAAAAGTCCTGCATGATGATCGATCATGTGATATTTTCTTGCTGAACATAAAGACATTATCCTTGCTTTCATACCTGCATAAATGAAGAAATAAATTAGTAAATTCATTGGTTTTGATGTTTCTAGTAGAATTATACCCCTTCGGTTCCGTTGGTGAGTTAGGGCGTATATGTGGAATAAATTTATGTAACTATAACTACAACCTGATGTGCTTGTTCTATCATGCTTCACTAATAATGTGATGCCTGCAGATTTATGTGTATCACCATCTTCTAATTGATTGATTCATTTAATGTGTTGAAGGGAGATATTGTAATTTGTGCAAATTGTTTAGTTTCGCATGGTGTGTTTGTTCTATCGTATTACACTAATATGATGCTTATAGATATATGTTTCACCCACTATTTTGGTGTAACAAAAAAACTTTTGTTTACGATTTGATTTATTTTCTAGCTTGCAAAGATATGTTTCGCTTAGTATGTTTGTGACAGAAAATTGTTATTTCATGTACGATTTAGGATCCTACCTGTTAAAGTATAAGTGAATTGCCCACATTTCCTCATCAGCTTAAGCTTTTGGGTGAACTGGCTGGTGCATGCAAATCGTAAACAAAAGTTTACGATTCCGTTGCAACACACGGGCACCCTACTAGTAACTAATAAAAGGAGTTTACCCTGTTCGTCCAACATAACATTCACGACACACCGCCCTACACCCCCGTTTCCCCTCTTTCTCGCGAGACGGTTACGCGCACTCGTCCTTAGAAAACCAACCAGTGTCGATCGTCCCAGACGGTTAAACCCCAGACTTGGACCTCTTCCTCCCCCTCGCATGCATCGCCGCCGCTCGAGGGTCTCCGCCGTCCTCCTTGCGTGCATCGCCACCGCCCCGCATCAATCACATTGCCGTCACCTGAGGACCTGTACCTTTTGTCATCTGCATCGCCACCACCTCCCTTTCCCTGCAATGGTGTCTCAACCTGCTCCCGTGGCTGCCCCGCCACCTCCTCTTCCCTGAGTCGTCGTCCCCCTCCTCCGTCACCCACCATGTATCCTCGCCCACAACAAAGTTCAGCAACCAGGGAAGGCTGATCTAGCGGTGTCATGGATGGGGATGGGTGGATTCCCCCTCCATGCCACCTACACCAGATCTTGGCCAGATCAAGGTGGATCTGTGGTGGGCATGAGGGCCATCTCAGAAAATGTGGTGGTGGGTAGCTTCAACTCTGTCATCCGATGGGATGGTGGGAGATGGTGATGAGTAATGGAACCAGACCTGGTCGTGTTGTAGCTCGGCGAGTGCAGTGAGGAGACGGCATCCAGATCTGGTAGACCTTGCCAGCCGGTGGCGGTGGTTTGCCTCTTGTGCGCCACGGAGGCGGCAGCCAGGTCGCTGGTGGCGAGGATGCATCGGCATCTGAGGCGGCTCAACAAGCCAGCGGTGAAGAGCATAGAGGTGCATCGAGCTGGTTGCTTTTGTGTAGTCCCTGAGGATATTTGATTTGTTTGTTTGAAAAGAAGAACCTTTTTATGGGGGTGTTCTTCCTGGTCAAAGTTGCACTTGTTATCTGCATTTGGGATGGATTTGAGCAAGGTGGTAGGTGTCTTTCTTGGATAATCGTTGGAAGCTGTACTCTGATTCAGAAAATTCGATTTCTTGGTGTTTCTTTTGTGGTTGTTCTTGGGGTAATTCGCTTTCTCGCTTTACAATTTGTGCAAAGGTATTCACCTTTCTTTTGGCTACATTAGGCAAACTCAAGCAATTTTTGCACGAGAAAATGTGACTTTCCTTCTTGGGTGACACTTGGTGCTTCTTGTGTGAAATTCTTTGATTTGTTTGTACGGGGAAGCTGGAAAAGATACTGGTCTTGGTGAGGCTGACACCGCTGTGCAAGAAGGGAGAGGAGACCCGACGGAGTGGGAGTGCATCAATGACACTACCGTCATCTCCCGGAGCACCTTGTCGAACCAGCTCACGTCTTCGTGTAAGAGAGATTTGGGTGAATCCCCTCTGTACACTTTAGGGCCTGTGCTTCCCTCATATTTATATAACATACATGGGAGTCTATACAAGGGAGTCTATCTCTAAAGATAGAAACAAATAACAGAGTATCTGTAAAGATGGAAATAGATACCAAAATCATCACAGATACTCAGTAGTAAGTAGGGATTGATCCTTTGAATATGGCTTTTATTCTGATTTCACTCATGAAGTTCTATTTACTCGAGTGTTGTTGCCTGTTCATGATAACTTTAATTTCAGAAATGAAGAACCTGGAAAGCGTGGTATCAGTGGTGTATCTGTTGAACAAACCCTTTCTGTAGGTCAAACTTATAGCTTAGTTGATTCAAAATCCTCAGAGACAACCCCTTCTATGGTATTCAATTTGTTTTCCTATACCTCCTATCTTGCAGTTATGCCAATAATCTTGGTAATTATTTCTATCTAGTTTTGTTATTTTCTTTGTCCCCCCTAGGAGGCTCCAATGAATCAGACGCAACAGATCTTCACACTAAGAAGAGGTTGGTTTCAATGCGTTTGGGTTGCTTTTCTGTACTACAATACCTCCCATTTAGTTAGGAAATGTCAACCTCGCTGTGTGTGCAGTTGTCCCTGCTGGAGGTGGTGTATTTTCCTTATGTCAAATTGTGTTACCCCACCTATTTTTGATTTGTATATCGGTAAATGATACATTGACCTATGTTGCCCTCTGCTAAGAGGTTCCTACACAGGCTGCATCAATGATGCTCTTTGGATCAACATATAGGTAATTTTATGGTGAACTTTTATATGTGTTGAACCATGCATAGCTATAATATAATGCAACGTTTCTTATTGTATATGCTACCATCATTTTTGCTTTGTTCTGATTGCTGTTTTATGTGTGCTTCTGTCAAGGGCGTCGAACCCCCGACTGGCCGGACCGTGGCTACGCAGTTCGTAGCCGTCGGCCGTCTTCTCCGGTGAGGTTATCCCCCTCAACCGCAGGCTTAACAGAGAGAGAGAGATTAGGAATATAATTCTTTGCCTACCTGCATTGTTAGGGGATTACAAGCATATATGGCCAATGGCCCAACCGAACTAAGGAAAGGTTCTCCTTGATTCTAGGGATTTCCAAAACAACTTATTAATCTAAGTTTCTATCTTTAGCCACTAGAGGCTAACCCATGCAATACCGCCTTTGCCGCCAAATACGGCCAAGACGCTGCGGCGCGTCTGCGTATATGTATCGTCCGTACATGACATCTCCTCGCCTCAAAGTCCAAATTTCGCCCTCGAGCCGAAAGAAAGGGAACCGAGCACGAGGTCGCCCAGATCCTCCCATGTGGCCGGTTGGTGGTTCTCCCGCCATTCAACGAGCACTGGCGCACTCCTGCCACCAGAAGGCCACCGGCCGGCCGGTAGCACCACAAAGACCGCAGAGCGGAGGTAGCAGCGGTGGAACGGCCGGCGGGTTACCGACAAACTTCTTGAGGACGCCGACATGGAACACATCATGAAGGCGAAGCGCCGAGGAAGTCAGAGCCGCATGACCACCTCGTTGATGAGCTCTGCTACCTGGTACGGCCCGACGTAGCGCGGCTTGAGCTTCCCTGTGGCCGAGCGTGGGAGGGATGTTGCTGCCCGGCGCCCGCTGCCGAAGGCGAAGAAGAGCCCAATCGCCGACCTGGAAGGACATCGGCCTGTGGTGCTGGTCGTAGACGCGCTTCTGGACCGCCTGTGCCTGTTCAAGGCGATAGCGGATGTCGTCGAGGAAGGCAGCGCGCTCTTCCATCTCCTGGGCGACCGCTGCGACGCGGGTCTCGCCGGCCTCATAGGAGCGGATGGTCGGGGTCCTCGCCATAGACCACACGAACGGAGTTTCGCGAGCGAATGATCGATAGGCGGTGTTGTAGGTGTACTCCGCCCATGGCGACCAACGGAGCCATCGCCGGGACGATCGCCGGTGAAGCGGCGCAAGTACATGACGATGACCCGTTAGCGCTTCGATGCCTGGCCGTCTGCAGGTGAAAGGCGGGCGACATGTAGAGCTGGCCCCGCGAGCCGCATGAGCTCTCGCCGTAACACCGAGGTGAACATCGGATCGCGTCCGAGACGATGGATCGCGGAACGCCATGGAGGCGAACAATGTTTGCGAAGAAGGCGTGGCGCGATGGACTCGGCGTGTAAGGGTGCGCCAGGGGGATGAAATGGCAAGATTTGCTGGCGATCCACGACGGAGAGGATGACCGTCTTGCCTTGCACCTGGGCGCCTCGATGAAGTCGATGCCGATGTCACCATACAGCAGACGGAATCGCGAAGGTCGCAGCAGACCGGCCTACCGAGGTGGTCGACTTGTATCGTTGATGTGTGACGATGCTTTCACGAAATCCTGCACCAAGCGACGCATGTTGGGAAAATGAAAATCCCGCCGGAGCCTGTGGATGCCCTCATGGCCGTCGTTGTGTACCGCGGCCAAGATCTCCTGCAGCAGCGGCGACGCCGGGGGAATGTACAGGCGGCCGTCGAAGGCGACCATGCCGTCCACCAACGCCCATGGGGCTGTGCGGGTGCCAGCCCGGACCTCATCGTGGATGGTGACCAGGGCCGGATCAGTGGCCTGGGCGTGGCGGAGGCTCTCGATGAAGTCAAAGCGGGGTGCCGAAATAGCCATCACCTCCCCTTCGTCATTGTCGCGACGGGAGAGAGCGTCGGCGACGACGGTCGTGGCGCCCGGCCGGTACTCCACCGAGAAATCGAAACCCAGGAGCTTGCCGACCCAGTGGTGCTGAGGGATCGTGGCGAGGCGCTGATCGAGGAGGTACTTCAGGCTGTAGTGGTCGGTCTTGACGATGAAGCGCCGCCCCCAGAGATACGGGCGCCAATGCCGCATCACTCGACGAGGCCGATGAGCTCGCGTCAGAGGGCGGCTAGTGAGCGGTGGCGAGGCGCCACAGGCCTGCTGAAGAAGGCGACCGGATGGCCCTCCTGGACCAGGACCGCGCCGAAGCCGAATGTTGACACGTCGCACTCGACGGTGAACAGCTTGGCGAAGTCAGGCATGGCGAGACGGGGGCGGACGTGACGGCGGCCTTGAGCGCTGTGAATGCCGCGGCCGCCGCGTCGTCCCAGGAGAAACCCTCCTTCTTGAGTAGGGCCGTCAGTGGTGCAGCGATCGCCCCGTAGTTGTGGACGAACTTGCGGTAGTACCCGGCGAGGCCGAGGAAACCGCGCATAGTCCGGGGCGACCGTGGAGTCGGCCAATCATGGATCGCCTGCACCTTGGCCGGGTCCATGGCCACACCCGCCGCGGATATGACATGGCCGAGGTAGGCGACGGAGGAAGTACCAAACGAGCACTTGGAGCGCTTGACGAAGAGTTGGTGGCGGCGTAGTTCGTCAAGGACGGCCCGGAGGTGGCGAAGATGATCAGCCCACGTCTTGCTGTAAATCAAAATATCGTCAAAAATTACCAGGACGAAACGGCGCAGGAACGGGCGGAGCACGTCGTTCATCAAGGCTTGGAATGTCGCCGGGGCGTTGCACAGCCCGAACGCCATCACTAGGAACTCGTACAGGCCGTCGTGGGTGCGGAACGCTGTCTTGTGCACGTCCTCCGGACGCATGCGCACCTGGTGGTACCCGGACCGGAGGTCCAGCTTGGTGAAGAACTTGGCGCCATGGAGCTCGTCGAGGAGCTCGTCAACCACCGGAATTGGAAAAGCATCTTTGACGGTGAGCGCGTTCAGCGCCCGATAGTCGACGCAGAAGCGCCACGAACCATCGGGCTTCTTGACGAGGAGGACGGGCGACGAGAACGGCGAGTCGCTGCGGCGGACGATCCCTTGATCAATCATGGCGGCACCGCCGCTTCCAACTTGTCTCCTTGTGCGCCGCGGTACCGTAAGGGCGACGGCGATCGGTCAAGCGTCGGGCTTGAGAATAATGCGTGGTCGTGGTACACGCTGGGGTAGACCGACGGGGTCCACAAAGAGCCCCCCAAACGAGAGCAGCAGCGCCTCCAGGAGTGAACTACCTTCGTTGTTGCGCCACGGCCAAGACGAGGGCTGCCACGCGGCCCAGAGACGGGCACTTCGGGCGCTGAAAGACATGCGCCGCGCCGAGGTCCCAAACAATGGGCCCCAACTTCGCCGAGCCACCGGTGCCGAGGACGACGTCGTGCCGACGATGGCATTACGTAGAGGTCGGCCAGAACAAATCTCCGCCGATGAGCAGGCGCGCCGCGATGACGCCGGCCAAGAGGTGACCCGCCGCCATTGGCGACCAAGGCCGTGGAGGCGGGGCGCGGCGGAGGGGTAGACCGGAGTGCCGCGCCGCCTCCTCCGAGAGGAAGTTGTGCGTGCTGCCGGAGTCGAGGAGGGCGACGAGGGACGCGGCGCCGAGTACCACGGCGATCTGCATGGTGCCTGCCATGGGAACCCCAGCCACGGCCTGCAGGGAAAAACAGGGCACCGCGGCGTCGTGCTCCGAGTCGCCAGCGGCGTCCGCGTCGTCCTTGATCTCCACACCTTCAAGGAAGAAGATGCGCCGGCAAAAGCTGTTATGGCCACGGGTATATTTGTCGTTGCAATTAAAACAAAGGCCCAGCCGGCGCCGTTCCGCCATCTCGTCCAGGGTGAGGCGTCTCTGGTTGCCCTCGCCGCGACCCTGCTGGGCGGCCACCGGCAGAGCAGGGAGCGCCAATGGCCGCTGGGCGCCGGAGCGCCGTCGGGCGCGGAGCGGAAGGAGGCGCGCGGGCGCCGAGGAGGCTGCACCGGGCGGTCGATCCCCATCAACTCCACTTGGCGCGCCAGGCTCATGGCCGCCGCGAGCGTCTCCTGGTTGTGGATGCGGACGGCGTGGCTGAGCGGCGGCAGGAGTCCGCCGGTGAAGAGCTGGACGCGCTGAGCCTCATCAAGACGACCCGTGCGAGGCAGGAGGGCCTGGAAGTGATTGGAGTACTCCTCCACGGTCCCTGTACGCCGGCATTCGGCGAGCTCGAACAGCGGAGCCGAGCGGAGGGGAGGCCCAAACCGCAAGTTCAGGAGCTCCTTGAATCGCCCCCACGGCGGCGTGCCCTCGTCCTCCTGGAGTTGGATGTACCAGAGTTGCGCGACGGCCTCCAAATTGTACGAGGCCATCCACATGCGCTCCTCCGCCATGGTGCGCTGTTGGCGAAAATAGGATTCGCATTTGTTGATGAAGAGCATCGGATCGGTCTTGCCGTCATAGCGGGGGAAATCCTGTTGGAGATAAACTCATCGGTTCTCTGAGGAGAGTTTTCGTACACCGCGTGAAGTCCACGCCATGAGGAAAATCACCGCTTCAGGGAGGTCTCATGCTCCAGTATGTGGTCCCCGCCGACCGGGATTCATCACCAGAACACTATAGGAGATCCTCTGATACTCCGTGAGACCGCTGCGAGAGATCTCATACCCCGCGGGAGTTCTCCCTATGTCCCGTGGGAGGCCTACATCCTCCCCGGGGACATACTTCGTGGCATTTCGGGAGGTCTCATGCCCTCTAGAAGACCTACAACCTCCCCTGGAGGTTACCCCGCGGGGGGTCCTCATGTTCCGCGGGAGGTCTACGTCTCCCCGGGGGCATACCCCGCAGGGGGTTCTCATGTTCCGCGGGAGGTCTACGTCTCCCCGGGGGCATACCCCGCGGGGGGTTCTCATCATGTCCCGCGAGAGGTCTACGTCTCCCCGGGGGCATGCCCCGCGGAAAGTCTCCTCACGGGAGGCTTGAGTAATGTCACCAAATCTCCTGTGGGGCCCAGATGGCAGGGGTCCACTCCCTCGAGACAATCCCGGGGGACCCACTGCCTCCCCGCCAAAATGACTAAGATGCCCCCGCTTAGGCTAGTCTAGTAGGGGTATAATGGTACTTTTATGTAGCAGGCTGGGTGCCTATAAATACTCAATGTAACCCCCTCATGTGGAGGGGAGCTCTCATTGAATGCAAAACCAAACAACTGGAGTGTCCCTTGGGGAGTCTGGACAAGGGCACATCCCTCTACCCCCCCAGGGAACACACCGACAGGAGTAGGGTGTCTTTCTTAAGCGCCCGAACCTGTATAAATCCTCGTGTCACGTTTACTCTCGCGGACGCCGGCCTGTGACACGGCCGACGTCCCCCCTCGTTTCCGTGTCTTGTTTCAAAACGCACGACACTTGGCGCCGTCCGTGGGGACCGTAGCTAACTTGAACAAGGCTATGGCTCCTCCCAAGAAAACTCAACTTAAGCCCCCGGCTCCCAAGCGCAAGGAGCACGAGGATGATCATCCTCCCCGACGGAACCCCGTGGCACTGCCCTTCCTGGGATCGGTGCCATCCACCCTGGGGAGAACGTCCTCCAAGTCTCAGGGCTTGAAGGCTCCTCATCTTCCCGAGCGCTGGCAGCTATGGTCCAAGGACCGGAAGCTCGGGGCCCCCTTGCAGTCGCGGGGTCGGGAGCTCCAGAGCCAACCCTCGTTCCAGAGGCGTTGGACCTCACCCAGTGGCAAGCCTTGGTGGAGGCCACCGCGAGGCAGACGGTGGATTACATGATGTCCTCTTACCGCCCTCCCGGGGCCATCGCTTCCATCTCCGCCTCCCGCCACCTCCTCGGTCAAGTGGCCACCGACCCGAGGGCACGTGGAGGTGCACCCTTCGCTACTAAGCGAGCATGTGGGAACCTTTTCAACCTCCCTCTCGCCCGCGGTGGTCTCAAGTGAGGCCCTTTCTCGCCGCTCGCCCGCTGGCACGGAGTTTGGGGGGATTCCTCCCTTTCCATTGCAGTTCGCGCCACCGTCGCACCCTTCAAGGCCTGATCTCGCGCCCCTGCGTGCGGAGGTCCCGGGACCTCCCATTCAAGATCCTCCTCCCGGGCAGATGCGCCTGCACCCGGAGATGGTGAATTGGCTCCCATCGGCCAGGGCGGACTCGCGGCCTCGAGGGGCAACGTGGCCCATGGCGGAAGGAGACCCAACCAGGCCGAAGGTGGCTGCACCCCAAGTGGCATGCCCGGGTGAGCAGAGAGTCCTGCCCACGGCTGCTCCCGGGCGACCACAAGTCCCGAGGGACCCTCGCCCGGCCCAGCTAAGCCAGGTCGGAGGAAGGAGTATTCACTCTGCTTACACTGGGCGCGCCCCCTCCTCTCCTGGCCACCGGGATCACGAGTCCAAGGGGCCAGGGGCGGAATCCCGGGATTCGCAGCCTGCCCGGACCGCGCACCGACGAGGATATTCCCCTTCTCCGGAGCGTAGACGCTGTCAACGCCCTCGGGATTCTGGCTCTTCCAGTTCTGAAACTTCATATCATCACCACCACCGCCACGCGAGAACGCCTTCCCCCCGTGGGCATGGTCGCAGAAGCGAACACGGGACTGGAAACCCTCTCGCTCGAGGCATATCCGAAACGCCGTTCCGGCACAAGTTCCGCCAGCCCAACATTGGCCCGTATGACGGGGATTCAGATCCCATGCAATTCATCGAGGTCTACGCCACGGCAATCCGTGCCGGGGGAGGCGGGGAGGCTGAAATGTGCAATTAGCTCCCGCTCTTCCTCTCGGGGACTGCACGATCCTGGTTCTTCAATCAAAAAAGGGGCTCTATCCACTCTTGGGCTCAACTACGCGAAGAGTTCAATGCAAATTTTCAAGGAAGCTACAAACGCCCCTTGCTTCCCAACCAACTCTTTACCGTCAAGCAGCGGAAAGATGAGTCCACTCGGGAGTTCCTCAAGCGCTTCTCTCGAGTGCGGCGGCCGTGTGGACGCCTGCACTCCACTGGTCATCAATGCATGCAAAGAAGGGCTACTCCCGGGAGAGCTAAATAGGGCGCTTGGAAGAGATCCCCCAAGAACGACCCAACAACTCTTCGAGATCGTGGAGAAGTATGCCCGAGGGGAGGAGGATGACCTGGCCAAAAAAGGTCTCTTCCCACAAGCCGGAGGCAGCTCCCCTGGAAGGGGACCGAAAGGGTCTTCCGGGAGGAGCAAAGACCGGAGGGATCGCTCCAACGGGGGTCGCGACTCCAAGGTCCTCACCGTGGCCAACGCCCCATCACGAGGGGATGGTTCTTCCAAAGGACCAAAGAAGGGACCCAAACCCAAGGAGCCTTGCGCTCGAGATAAGGGTCCCGGTGAGAGGAAGGGCCTCCAAGACCAAGGGGAGGGTCGTTGGTGTGCCTACCACAAGATGGGCGGGCACGATACAAACGAGTGCCGTCAATACGCAGCCGAGGTGGCGAAACTCCTTGAAAGGGGGCCTGAGCCACGCCACAGATCACCACCTCGGCCTGCCGCCGCAGAGGCCATGCCTCTCCAAGCAAATCATCCCGCGCCCGCGTTGCCCCCTGATGGACCTCCCCCGGGAGGCCCCTTACAGGGCGGCGAACGGGAGCTTCCCTTCCAAGCGCCGCAAAGACAGGTGAATGTCATAATGGGGGGCTCAGCCTACGGGCATGAATCTAAGCGGCAAAGAAAGGAATATGCACGGGAAGTCAACATGGTGGGGGTGGCCCCCCGAAGCGTTCCTCCTAAGTGGGCTGACATCACCCTGAGCTTCACAGCCGAGGACGCAAAGGACTTGAGGTTCCCCCATGATGATGCCCACCTGGTGACTGCAACAATATCCAATTGCGAAGTATCTCGCATACTCGTCGACGGGGGAAGCTCCGCAGACATACTTTATCTTCGAGTGCTCAAGGAGTTATGGGAGTCACGGGGTGGCTACCATCCTGGCATCCTGCTCCCGTCAGACCGCCCCCTCACAGGCTTCATTCCAGGAAAATCTATCCAACCCCTGGGGAGGATTGAGCTCCTCGTGACCTTCGGGTCACGGGAAAACCATCGCACGGAGGCGGTCAGGTTCGACGTCGTTGACGTCGAGTCACCGTTCAACGTCATCATGGGAAGGGTGACTCTCAACCGCTTATGTGCAGCTGTCCATCAAAACTACCTGTGCCTTAAGATACCAGGACCTCGCGGGGTCATTACCGTGAGGGGAGATCAAGACATGGCACGACGTCTCTATCACAAAGAGGCCACTCGCCTTGATGAAGTCAATCTCCTCGACGTGGGAGCTCCAGAAGGGGTTGCATCCCCCTCGTCCCAAGGCGACATGGCAAGAGACGAGCCCCCTCTGGTGAGGCACTCCCTGAAACCTCGTCCTGAAGGAGGACTAAACGATACACGGCTCTTCGGCCCGAACGATGAGCGTTTCATCCGGGTCGGAGTTCAACTTTCAGAGGAGGCGAGAGAGGAACTCCTTGAGTTCCTAAGGGCCAATGTGGACATCTTCGCCTGGACACCATCGGATATGAATGGCGTACCTCGTGAAGTAATCCAACACCACCTTGCGGTGAGGCCCGAGCGCTCCCCGGTGAGGCAAAAGCTCCGTAAGCTCTCTGTTGAACGATGCCAAGCCATCAAGGGAGAAATTAACAAGCTCTTAAGTGCTGGTCTCATCCGGGAGGTCTGGCACCCAGAGTGGCTTGCCAACCCCGTGTTGGTCAAAAAATCCAATGGCAAGTGGCGTATGTGTGTCGACTTCACTGACCTCAACAAGGCCTGCCCCAAGGACGACTACCCGCTTCCTCGCATCGACCAGTTGGTCGACTCCACCGCGGGGTGCGAATTGATGAGCTTCTTAGACGCATACTCAGGCTACCATCAGGTTCATATGGCCCAAGAAGACGAGGAGAAGACAAGCTTCATCACTCCCGTGGGCACCTATTGCTATCTCCGCATGCCCTTCGGGTTGAAGAACGCGGGGGCAACTTTCCAGCGCCTTATGTGCCTCATCCTGAAGGACCAACTTGGCCGAAACGTGGAGGTGTATGTCGATGACGCCGTCATAAAAAGCCCCTTGGCTTCAACACACATTGAAGATCTTCATGAAACCTTCGGAAGACTTCGCGAGTTCGGCCTCAAGCTAAACCCCGAGAAATGTGCCTTTGGGGTGAAAGGAGGAAAGCTCTTGGGCTTCCTAGTCTCCCACAGGGGTATCGAAGCCAACCCGGAGAAGATTCGGGCCATCCTCGATATGGAAGCACCCCGATCTATCAAGGAGGTTCAGCGCCTCATGGGGCGCATGGCGGCCCTGGGACGTTTCATGTCGCGATCAGCCGAGAAAGGGCTACCGTTCTTCAAGATACTTCGCGGGTTCAAAGGTTTCCTTTGGACCCCCGAGGCTCAGAAGGCCTTTGAAGACCTCAAGTCGTACATGACTCATCCGCCACTCCTCGCAAGCTCAAGTCCCGGGGAGCACCTCCTCCTATACCTCGCTGCGACTCCGGTCGCCGCGAGCGCTATCCTGATCAGGGAGGAGGACGGGGTTCAACACCCCATTTACTACGTCAGCGAGGCCTTCGCGGGTGCAAAAACAAGGTACACAGAAGTGGAGAAGATATGCTACGCTCTCCTCATGGCGTCCCGGAAACTTCGACACTACTTCCTCGGGCACCCCATCACTGTTCCAACTAGCTACCCGTTAGCTGAGGTGATGGGCAACAAAGAAGCGACCGGGAGGATAGCCAAGTGGGCGGCCGAGCTGGCGCCTTTCTCCCTCAAGCTCGTAGGGAGAACCGCCATCAAGTCTCAAGTCCTTGCAGATTTCGTGGCGGAGTGGACAACCCCCCAACCTGGCCAGGGGGAGGCGAAGGAGCACGCTAGTCCACCCAACCCCTATTGGACCCTTTACTTTGACGGTTCCAAGCGCTTAAACGGCGGGGGGGCTGGAGTCGTGTTGGTGAGCCCGGAGGGGAAGGCACTCGAATATGCCGCGCACCTCTCCTTCAACCCCACAAACAATGTGGCCGAATATGAGGCTCTTCTTCTTGGGTTGCGTCTCGCAAGAGCCATGGGGATCCATCGCCTCCTCATCCTCGGGGACTCTCAACTCGTCGTTAATCAAATGGACAAATCCTATCAATGCCTCGACCCAAAAATGGCAAGTTACCTCGAAGAAGTGCGCAAGATGGAGCGATACTTCTTGGGATTGGAAGCTCGGCGCATCCCCCGTGGAGATAATCACCGAGCCGACCGTTTGGCTCGGGCAGCAAGCTCCCAAGAGCCACTCCCACCATAAGTCTTCATGGAAGTGCTCAGTGCACCCTCCCTCAAAGAAGTTGCTGGTAGCAGAGACCCCAAGCCGCCTCCGGAACTTAACGAGATCTCGACCTCCATGGACACATGGATGGCACCGATCATAAAATGCATCCAAGGAGAGGTCGAGGCGGAGGACAATATTGAATCCCGAAGATTATTTCACAAATCTAAGTCCTACATCATCCTCGAGGGAAGCTTGTACAAGAAAGGGTCCTCCGCTCTGCTCAAATGCCTTTCGAGGGAGGAAGGTATTGCCCTCCTTCGAGAGGTGCATGAAGGACTCTGCGGCTCACACATTGCACCTAGGGCGACGGCGGCCAAGGCGTTAAGACAAGGCTTCTACTGGCCTACTATGGTGCAAGACGCCATCGCTACGCTAAGAACCTGTGAAGGGTGCCAAAGGATGGCCCCGGCTCACAACTCCCCCGCCGCACCTCTACACCAAATTCCCGTCACATGGCCTTTCGCCCGGTGGGGTATGGACCTACTCGGTCCATTCCCGCCGGCCAAGGGGGGCTACAAGTATGCGGTGGTGGCGGTGGATTACTTCACCAAGTGGGTTGAGGCGGAGCCGTTGGCATCAATCACCTCCCGGGCGGTGCAAAAGTTCTTTTGGAAAAACATCGTGTGTCGCTTCGGGGTTCCTATGGAAATCACCGTAGACAACGGTACACAGTTTGATGCCTCCTCCTTCAAGGACTTCTGTGACTCCATTGGAACAATACTTTGCTTCGCCTCGGTGGCTCACCCAAAGTCCAACGGCGCCGTGGAGAGGGCCAATGGCATCATCCTCCAGGGTATCCGTCGAAGACTCGAAAAGAGCACACTCAAGAAGGGCTATGGGCAGAAGAGCTCCTCAAAGTGTTTTGGGGGATACGCACCACTCCCAGTCGCTCCTCAGGGCGCATGCCTTTCTCGCTCGTATACGGAGTGGAAGCGGTCCTCCCAGCAGAGATACGCCACCGCTCCCTCCGTGTGGAGATGCTCTCCGGGCCTCTACCCATTGACTTCGCTACGAACGAAGAGAACCATAAAGTCGAGGTGGACCTCGTGGAGGAGACCCGAGACTGTGCCCTCATCAAGCATGCCTCGTATGAGCGTGAAGTTGCCCGCTTCTACAATAAGCGGGTGCGAGAGCGCGCCTTCCTTCTGGGAGACTTGGTGTTGAAAAGGGTCACAGACCCAAGCGCCCAAGGGAAGCTACACCCCAAATGGGAAGGACCCTACCGCATCGCTGCGGTCCTGGGCTCGGGCGCCTACCGCCTCTCCACCATGGAAGACAAGCCGTTCAAACACGCATGGAATGCTGACAAGCTGAAGAAGTTTTACATTTAAAGCTCTTTTGTAAGCCGTGACGGCACCTGGCTTGTAATGATGTAAACCCTTCCGAGGTGATCAATGAAGTCACGATATTGAGCCCTACATGTCACGTCATGCTTCATTTATGACTGCCCCTAACGCGTTGCTGTTAGGGAACGTTATGGAGTCGCGCAGCCCGCGCAACACTCCTCAGGGCGCATAGCCTCCGAGGCTTACCCCTAAAAAGCCCCGAGCGGTCAGGACATCTCTAGTCCCCCTTGGGCGGCCTCCTCCCTATTGGACCCAGGGAGCAGGCGACGACTTAAAAGTCATGTTGCCTAAGTCATTGGGTGCACCGTGGACTAGTCCCCCATGGTCCCCTGGCGACAAGCCGAACGACCTCCGGGTCAACCCCGCAACATCGCGGAAAACATTCTCGTTACATTGTGATTTCTAACCCGGGAGACATCCCCGTCCCGGTAAGCACGAGTCTATTACAAGGGGCGCAACAACCTCCCCTGCGGGGCCGCGCCCCGGACTAAACGCCCAACTCTTCGGAGTAAGGCCTCGTGCGCCGAACCTAAGCAATTCAACGAAGGCAAGGTTGTCATTGCCACACCGGGGTCAACCTTCCTCTCCGCTGTGGGAGGAAGTATATGCTCTCTCGCTTCCTATAAACCTAGGGGACATGCCCCCTTCGTACATAGCATGATACAAAACAAGCTCTCCCCCTTGGGGGGAAGCGACCAAAAAACCCTCCGGGTGGGCACCCGTGTCTTGGCCCATTTCTGGGAGCCAAGGCACAATCATGCCCCCGTGAAGCCGCCCAGTCCTGCGGCAAGCCTTCTTGGGCGGGCATAATCGGAAAGGCGCCCGAGCCCTTTGCGCACTTCGCTTATAACGAATATCAACCGCCCTCCGGGGCATTTCCTAAAACAAAGCATTTTAAAACCCATAAGTCATTCATTCCATAACATTAAGTTTATACAAAACGGGGGTGCCGCCTCGCTTACCATCACGCACCGCTCAAATGTGTCCCTAAAACATTGTTCTACACTTAGCAAAATGATGACCATAGAGTGAGTCATGTCATCTAGTTAGCAAAGATGTTACTCCAGGAGAAATCATACATTCTCCGAGCTCTGCCTTCCTCGACGCCCGGGGCCCTGGCGCTGTGCGAGGACCCTCGGGAGGCTCTCCACGAAACTCCCAACGAGTGGGCCCTGTGGAGCTACACTCAAGCCAGGTCTTGGCGCACCTCCGGTGTGTACAATCCTCGGCGCAGCAAGGACCCGCCTCCTTGCCCACGCCATCGAGAGGCGAGAGATTGCAAGAACTCCCGCAATCAAGGCGACCTTGGCGAAGGTCTTGCCTCGTCCCTCGCCGCTCTCTCGAGTAGGCCGATGCGGCCCCTCAAGATGACCATCCACTCCTCCCAATCCTCCACGGAGGATGGGAGGTCCTCCACTCGAGCCCCGAGGTCCTGCAGAGTGACCTGGACAAAAACAGCGAGATCGGAAAGGGTTATACTTATAATCTTCCGGTCCGCCTCCAACCTCTGGTCGTTGGCATCTCGATCTGCCTTCACTGCCTCTAGTGCCGCGTATGTCCTGTCCAAGTCACCTCCCAAGTCTTGAGCCCACCTCCGAGACCGCTCTAGCTCGGCCTCGGTCCTCTCTAGCTGAGTCTTGATCCCCTCTAGCTCGGCCTTAGCGGCCCTCTGACCCTCTTAAGCCTCCTGTAAGGCCCTCTTGAGGACCTCAGGGTCATCCTCGGGGCGCGGCTGCATAGCCGCCAGCATCTCGTGTATCATCCCGGGGACCTTGTTGTGGCCTGCGAGGGAAGGCAAAGGGTGTCAAGTGAGGCGTATGAGGTCACAAAATGAGGCAATTAATAGAGCAACCTTGTCACCTGATACTGGAGGGTCACGATGGTCGCAAGTTTCTCCCCTATTGCCTCAACGAACTTCCTGGGGTCATTGGGTACCAAGTCAGCCATGTACCTCTGTACCCGCTGCGTCACGAGAAGACGGGTCATCTTGATGGCCTCGGCGTCCAGAGTATGGGGAATGGCATACTCGGGGAGCCCACTGGAGGACCCCCCCAGGTCTCCCTCTTGCTCCAGCTCTGCACGCGTAGGCGTCCGATGGGACGAAGCCCTCTCCTCAGGTGCTCCGGGAGGTGCGGGAAATGGGGGGGGACCCACCGTTGTCGCGGGCGGTGCCCCCACCGGCGCCACGGGCTCCGTAGTGTCTGAAAGAGACAAGTTAGCAAAAACAGGTACCATGACAACCAACCATATCAAATCTCACGTACCTCCTGGGTAGAAGAAGAAAGACCCAATGTCCTCAGGGAAGGTGTACTCAGCATCCTCTGCTGCCATGGCCTCAGTTGGGGCAGGAACCGGCTCATTAGTACCGACATCAAGGAGATCCTCTATCTCTGAAAGGAAGCCGCCGGGTGCCTCCCCGAGTCCCCTGGTGCCACCCCCAGAGTCCTTCGACCCTAACTCGACTCGCACTGGCTGAGCCTGGTCGGAGATGACGAGGGTGAAGGTGAGCGCCCCCTCGCCCGCTCAGTGGAAGGGCCCGCACCCTCGCCTCTCGGGGCGCTCTTCTTCCCAGGGGCCTTAGCGCCCTCGCCCTTCGTGGTAGGTGACGTCGAGGGCCTCAGGGGAATCGCTCGGGAAGGACCCCTCACACTGGTAAAGCGAGTCGCGTTTCCTCTCGTGCGAGCCGCAGCGGTGGTGCCCGGCTTCGAGGTGCCACCCACGGGCCCTCTTGTGGCACCCCTACCTCGGGCCCTCTTGTGGCACCCCTACCTCGGGCCCTGACGGGTCGAGCTCGGGTGTCATCGTCAGCGGCTGAAGCGCGGCCTCTCTTTCGCTTCGTTTGGTCCGGAATAGGATCACCCCGTGGGGGTAGATCCAAACCAAACACCTCGGCCACGAAGTTCGCCCCCGTCATCGGGAGGCCCTCGGCCTCGTAGCCCCATGCCTCAGTGACACACCACTTCCCCAGGAGCAACTCGGTTTCCTCCCTAGCCTCCTCGATGGAGCAAACTACACACAAAAAAGTAAGACTAATGATAGCGTGCAAAATAGCATGACGCAAAGATCCTTACCTTCCGCGACACCGGGATAGAGGTCCTCGTGAAAACCTGGCTTGGCACGTTGAACAAGCGTGCTTAGATTGAGAAGGGTCATCTCCTCCATCAGGTCGCGCGCGCCCTTTATAGCCTGTACCTCTCGGATAGCGCTGCGCAGCTTCCAGTCCTCATTGGAGAGGCGGCCAATCTTGGGGTATGTCCGTGACGTCAAACTCGGATGCCTCCCAGAGTAGACAAAGTCACCCCCTGCCTTCAAGTAAAACCACTTCTTGGTGGCGGAGGGCCAAGAGTCCTTTGCGGTGTGAATAGGAAACTCGTTATCATGCCTCAGAATGGAGAAGATGGACCCCAGAGGCCCCCTCTTTGCGTCCCCTCGCTGGGAGCGGAAGTAGTAGTCGAAGAGGGGAATGGTCGGCTCCACGACCGTCCCTGGAATGGCCGTCTCACACAGCCACAGGAAGATCCTCAGCCGAACAAAGAAGTTCGGGCTAAGGTGGGAAAGCTCCACTCCGAACGCTCGAGTATACTTCTTGATGAAAGGGTGCATGGGGAGCCCGAACCCAGCATCCACCCAAGCCTTGAGCGCCACCACGAACCCCGGGGGCGGATCGGGACTCTCCCCCGGCTCCGGGAACTCCACGTCCCTAGGGGAGAGGCGACTCCCTCGCCGAATGAGGGAGAGCTTCTCCCCGTCGGTAAGCTCCGAGGGCCCGGGGTCCACCCTCGCCTCCTCGGGGGCATCACCATCATCCTCGACCACCTCCATGAAGGCAACAAACTTGCCGGAGCTCATCATTTCCACATCTCCCGTGCGCGAGTCCCCTCCACGGGGGGGCTTGCCTTTTCCCTTGCCCCCCGCGGGGGCCGCTTCATCCACCTTGCCTTTGCCCTTCCCGAGAGCATCGCGAGGACGGTCACCTACAAGCAATAATAGAATCCCTTTTAGCACAGCGAAGTGGCCAAAAACCTTGGGGGAACCATGGGGCGTCGCTGCGCTTGAGGCCTTACCCATGGGACCTTAACGCAATCCACTCCTCGCAAGCAGGATGGCCAAAGTATCCTTGCAACCTGCCAAACCAATGCAAAGGTTCAGGACACCGTGGAGAGATGTGCCCTCACGCGCACGCCTCAGCCTACTGGGGGATCAATGGTGAACTAGTATTTTCGAGCCGAGGGCAACGTTGGAAGGCCGACACCTAAGACGCACTGGCTGTTGCGACCCTGCCCGGCAAGCTCGTGACGTTGGCTCCCAGGAGCTTGCGTATAATGGCAGCGCTCGTTGGAATGGGCATACAGCCAGGCGCCCCTTACCGTCCACTCGAGCCAGGGAGTTAAGCTGCGCGCACCTAGATGGCAGTCACATGCATTCAAGAGCAAGGGCCTCAAGCCGACCCTCTTGGATCATACGAGAGTATCCAGCTCAACAGGCGATGCAGAACAACAACTCTCATGGGTGGATGAATTGACAACAAACTTGAAAAGGAGTATAGAGGGACATTCCCAGCTACCTGTTGTGGAGCAATCACGAGCACCACTTCTTCCAGTGAGGAAAGGGACCTCCCCTTTTTATACACCTTGCCTCAACCGCCTTTGGGCTGAATCCCGCGTCAGGCCTCGGTAGCAAGTGGCGTCGGCTCCATGGCCTGGCGGCGACGGGGTCCCCTTCGGCGCGGCGACGGCGGCAGGCCTACGCCCTGACGGCGGATCTCCACCGGCTGACGGCGGCGGGGTCCCCGGCTGGCGGCGGCCCCGTCGGCGGTGGCGACTACAATGGTGCTCCCTCAGCCCGGCAACGGCGGCGTCCCCTCACGGACTGTGGGTCGACGGCCCCCCCACGCAGCAACGGCGCCTTCTTGGTCTGCTTGGGGGCCACGCCCTTCGGTCGGCTCGGCGGCGGCACCCCCCTTTAGCTGGCACGGCGTCGGCTCTCTCGCCAACCCACGGGGAAGCAGTGCCCCTTTGACCGGCCAGGTGGTGGCGCCCCTCTCCCCGGCTCGCTCGGCGATGCACCACCACCTGCTCGTGCGGCGTCGACTTTTCTCCCCCGAAGCAGATCTGGCCGGCGGGAGAAGAGAGCAAGGAGGATTGGAGGACGGCCGGTCACGGGCGCTCTAAGTTCCCCCCTCCAAAGCCCGTGCTAGTAGGGGGAAGTTCCCTGTACATGTCCCCCAAAAAAGCGCTACCCCACTTACGGGCGCTACGTACAGCGCACGGTGTCCACAAGCCTATGCCCTTCATGGGCACTTGGGCAAGCGCCCGGAATCTAGTCGCTGGACTCCCCGGGGGCGTGAAGCCAAACGCCCAAGAATCGTCCACAGCTCTGGGTTGCGGGGACCCCCCTTTGGATGCGTAGAGAAGGATTGGCACGGGCGCTGGCCTTTGCTCCCACCACCCGATGACTTGCGCAGGCACAAAAGGCTAGTACGGGCGCTGCCTAAACGCACCCCCGGGCGGCTGTGCTCGTGACTTAGCCGCTCCCCACGTTCTGGTGGTGCCCGGGCGCCCAGTGCGAACGCTCGGTGCCTCGTGATCGTAGGGGTTTGGGCGCTGAGGCCTTCGCCCGTTGCTCATGCGACTGCGCCCTCGTTACCTATTATCCCTCTTTACCCCATGAAGTGCCGGGGCAGTCAAGGAGGGACTTCCCTTTGGCTATGCTGAAACACTCCCTTAGCAGCCCGAACCGCCTACCATTCGGGCGTTGAGGCCAACGCCTTATTTTTGGCTCGCTGCTTGGATTCCCCTCGAAGGGAGCTAGGGGTAGCGTCCGAATCTTTTCACGAGGGAGTTGGGGGAGGCGCTCCGGCCCAAGCCTGCCGACGACGGGCCTCCGCTTCGCTCCGGCAGAAGTTTGACCTTATTTCTGAATTTGCATGGATACTCAGTTCGGCCACAAGGAAATTAACAATCTTCTTGACCCTGGGGCACTTCCTAAAGTGCCCAAGAGGCAGGGGGGCTGGTGTTGGAGATAAACTCATCGGTTCTCCGAGGAGAGTTTTCGTACACCGCGTGAAGTCCACGCCATGAGGAAAACTGACCGCCCCCCAGGGGAGGTCTCATGCTCCAGGGCGGGTGGTCCCCGCCGACCGGGATTCATCACCAGAACGCTATAGGAGATCCTCTGATACTCCGTGAGACCGCTGCGAGAGATCTCATACCCCGCGGGAGTTCTCCCTATGTCCCGTGGGAGGCCTACATCCTCCCCGGGGACATACTTCGTGGCATTTCGGGAGGTCTCATGCCCTCCGGAAGACCTACAACCTCCCCGGGAGGTTACCCCGCGGGGGGTCCTCATATTCCGCGGGAGGTATACGTCTCCCCGGGGGCATACCCCGCAGGGGGTTCTCATGTTCCGCGGGAGGTCTACGTCTCCCCGGGGGCATACCCCGTGGGGGGTTCTCATCATGTCCCGCGAGAGGTCTACGTCTCCCCGGGGGCATGCCCCGCGGAAAGTCTCCTCACGGGAGGCTTGAGTAATGTCACCAAATCTCCTGTGGGGCCCAGATGGCAGGGGTCCACTCCCTCGAGACAATCCCGGGGGACCCACTGCCTCCCCGCCAAAATGACTAAGATGCCCCCGCTTAGGCTAGTCTAGTAGGGGTATAATGGTACTTTTATGTAGCAGGCTGGGTGCCTATAAATACTCAATGTAACCCCCTCATGTGGAGGGGAGCTCTCATTGAATGCAAAACCAAACAACTGGAGTGTCCCTTGGGGAGTCTGGACAAGGGCACATCCCTCTACCCCCCCGGGGAACACACCGACAGGAGTAGGGTGTCTTTCTTAAGCGCCCGAACCTGTATAAATCCACGTGTCACGTTTACTCTCGCGGACGCCGGCCCGTGACACGGCCGACGTCCCCCCTCGTTTCCGTGTCTTGTTTCAGAACGCACGACAAATCCAATTTTTGGAATTTTGGGGGGCGATCAAGATCGCGCGGCCCCTCCGGGCGGCCGCCGGCGCCGCTGTCAGACGACGAGGCCGACTTCTCCTTCATAGCCGCCATGTCGGCCTTCATGGTTGTTATCTCCATGGTGACGGATTTCAACATCTCCATCATATCGGCGATGGTGGGATTGCTCATGGCTGCTGGCTGCGGCGCGGAAGCGGAGAAGGACTGTGGCGATGGTGGAGGGCTAGGGTGGTGGGCGGCGGCTGAGGAAGAATGGGTGGAGCGGGTAGGAGAGGACTGATGTGACCGTGATACCAGGTTGTCAAGGGCGTCGAACCCCCAACTGGCCGGACCGTGGCTACGCAGCTCGTAGCCGTCGGCCGTCTTCTCCGGTGAGGTTATCCCCCTCAACCGCAGGCTTAACAGAGAGAGAGAGAGATTAGGAATATAATTCTTTGCCTACCTCCATTGTCAGGGGATTACAAGCATATATGGCCAATGGCCCAACCGAACTAAGGAAAGGTTCTCCTTGATTCTAGGGATTTCGAAAATAACTTATTAATCTAAGTTTCTATCTTTATCCACTAGAGGCTAACCCATGCAATACCGCCCGCTTCGGCCATGTGGCCATGCGTCATGGCGCGTCCGCGCCTGGTATATGTACGTCCGTACATGACAGCTTCTCTTCTCTGGACCCTGCTTAGGCCATTACCTTTGTTGTATTTTTGCAATGATTTTCTCTACCCTCTATCATTACCAGCTGTAGCCATCATTACAGGAGATACTACAATTGCAACCTTAATTGGAAAAAAAATCAGCCTAAGTTTTTTTAGTGATGAGCTATATACTTTGCAAAGTACACTAGACATAATAGCTTTCGATACGAAGGTTTTGTATTCATTGAACTACTCTGTTTGTTGCAACTCAATTAATAATTCTTTTGTTTATTTTTTTATTGCCATTTTTTTCTCGCCATGCTGAAAAGAATTGTTAGGATTATTTGTCTAAAATTTAATATTCCGTTGCAACGCAAGGACATCTACTAGTAAGTGTACGCTTGCACGTACACGTTCCTTGTAAATATCTTTTTATTCAGGTGGCTTTCCTAGCGTGCAGTGAATGAAACCCTATTCCATGAATGGCCAACTTTGGTCACTCGGAAAAGCGCGTCTGGGGCAAAAGGCCATGTGCCAAGTTCCGGCGCTCGGGTGCTAGACTTGCCAGGCAGAGCTACAAAAGTTGTGTGCAAATCCCGAACAAACGAAACTTTGATCCCACAAATAGCCACTCGGAGGGCGTGCTCAGGACGAAAGGTCATAAGCTGAGTCTCGGCGCCCAGGGGCTAGGCTAGTCGGGCAGAGCATACAACGAAAAGGGGTCAAACCACTCGGACAAGATTGGAGTCAACAATGGAAGAAGAGGAGGTAGAAGACGCCAAGACTTGGACATCAAGATCGAATTGTACAAATCAACCAAAGGTCTTACAGGGCCTACAAATACATGATTACAAGCCTAAATCTAAATTCTCCACCAACTCGGCAGAGGTGTCCTGGACGGCTTCGAGGAGGGCGGCAACTTGGCCATCGTCCACCGTGCTGGCGACCTTTAGATCCACTCGAGGATAAAGGGACTTTGCAATCGCTAGAGCTTGGCTAGCGCTTGTAGTCGTCGTCTCCCTCAAGAAGGTCCTGAGCCTCTTGGGCGCCTCCATACGTCGGTGGACCTGGTCTTCGTCACCCGACCCGCCAGGGTGTAGGCGCGTTACCATCGGCTCGGAAGCTTGGCGGAACGCGGCGTACGTAGATTCCACAGCCTTGGCCCTCCTGTCGAGGTCGCCGAGCTGTGCATGTGTCCAGTCTTTGTACTCTACAAGCAAGGCGGGCCATCATCAAGAATTTTGTAAGAATGCCAGAGGCAAAGGAGAACCATGCTAAGAAGCGCACCTGCCAGCTCTCGTGCCAACCTCTCCGAGTCAGTTCGAGCCTGGAGCTCCAAGATCTCCAGTGCTTTGAGCTGATCCTGGAGCTTCGTAATGATAGAGTCCCGAGCTGAAGGAGCGGAAGAAGTCAAATATGGACAGCTAGCTGCAGCAGCAAAGTAATTGATGAAATACTTACCTTGGAGAGAGCCGGGTACATCCAGTTTCTCCAAACACATGGATTGGACCTCGGCTCGAAGATCTCGAAGCTCGCCTTCGTGCTCGGCCCTGACACACTCCAGGTTGGCGTTGTACTCCTTGCGCGCCTTGATCTCTAGGAGGATTCACCGGAGGAACTCTGATTTCCTCTTAGAGCAGTCTCCCAGGCTCTGAAGACAACAAAAAGATGAAGAAGATGCACTACCAGAGATAGAAAAAGAAGAGGAAGGGAACTTTCCAGAATCAATCGAGCACACTAGATGGTGTGGTCAAGGAGCTCCTGCCTTTCCTTCGCCTCCGTCGCGTCGTCAACATTCTCCCACACCTCCGCCTCGCTGGCCCATGCAGCTTGAAGGAGAGGGGCCTTGGAGCGTGGGAGTGATCGCGTTCCTCGAGGAATCTCCTCCACTTGAGGGAGAGAGCAGGCAGTTGGTTCCGGCGCCGTCGGGCTCAAAGGCAACCTCGGGTGCGGACGAGGCGACAAGTGGGCGCTGACTCAGGGAGCATTTTGGCTTCCTCGGGCGCACTCGGCAAGGGCTCCTGGCCCTGGCCGAGAGCGTCTTGAGGCCCCGGTCGCGCGTCAAACTTTGAAGCTTGCGGTGAAGGCTGAGCTATTGGATCCCAGATTAGGGGGGCATCGCCCGCCAGGGGCTCGAAGGCCCCTTAGCCTCCACTGGCGCCTTCCTCTTTTTGGTACTCGGGTCCGGAGCTGATAGGCCTCTTTCGCTCAGGCTTCTTTGGGGGAGGGGGGTTGGGGTTGGAGCAGCCAAGAAGAAGGCGATCTGGTCCTGTAGACAACAGTAAGCATAGCAAGTTAACAAGATTACTCAGAGTTCGAAGGTTTGAAAGTTGTGGTGTGAAACAAGAAAGTTACCGGAGGAGGGAGGTGCTTCGCGTTGAAAGACTTTGGGCATCCCTTGGTGCTAATCTGGGTGCCTAAGGCGAAGAAGTCGCTCATTCGCCGGCAGAACAAGTCATGCGGAAGTGATTCAGGCGCCTCTCGAGTGAGGCCAGTTTCCCGCGGTATTCGAAACCCGGGTGGACTTGCTCCTTGAGAGGTTGCACTCGGCGAACAGTGAAACTGGCGGCAATGCCGACTCCGTGCAGGCCCTCCTCCTTCAGCTGCCAGATTATCTCCAGTAGTTATTCGACTTGGTCCAAGTTGCAGTCTGGAGGAGCTGAAAACCGGCGCCCCCAACTGCTTTTGGAGCGTTCCTGCTCGAGAAAGGCTTGAGAAGAAAAAGGTAGCGGTAAAGGCTGAAATGGGGATTAATGCCTATGAAGGCTTCGCAAAGGTGAACAAAAATGGAAATCTGAAGAATGGAATTGAGATTCAAGTGAATCAATTCAATTCCATAGAAATAAAGAAGATCTCGAAAGAAAGCGTTGGCAGGGAGACCTAGTAGGCAAAGAGATGGATGCGCAAGACGGGGAAAGTGGCTTTACGCTTGCGCCAAAATCCTTTAAGTACGGGCGGCGACGCCTCGCCTGTGTCGAAATCCTTTAAAGATGGGCGGCGGCGTCACACCTGCACTGGAATCCTAAAAAGGCGGGCCACAACGCTAGGTTTTTTCGCTTATAATACGTGAGAAGTACATTGCTCATCATCACAGAACACAAGATTAGGGTATTACCTCCTCCGCCGAGGGCCTGAACCTGCCTAAACCCTTCTCGTGTGTTACCACGAGCTTGGATCAAGTGCATAGCCGCATATTCATTATTGCCGACAACAAACATCGACAGCCATTGTACGTTGTAGTCGGATCGTCCAACTCATTTCCTCCCAAATCGAAGATTATCACTCTCATCGAAAGATCGGCAACAACGTTACATCACCTCATGTGACAGTGTTCTTTTTGTGCCTTGCTTAAGCAAGAAAAGGTCGATTTGTAGAATACCCTTGTCGATGGGAGCCAAAGACAATCAAAAGAGTATGGATTGCTTCTAGATCAAGGAATGAGAAGTATAGTGGTATGATAATTGTGGAATGGTTTGTCATGTCTTGTTGCTACCCATGATATTGCTGTGAACTCTACTACCTTTCTAGTTGCTAATTTGTGGGTAAAAATGTTTTTGACTAGATGAATCATTCTTGCTTTTACAAAGGGAAAATTCGATATATGATAGTGAAAAAACAGTGTAAATGGGTAAATGACACTACAAAGTTGCACCTTCTTAATTACTTTCAGAGTGGCATGTACCATCTCTAAAATAGCTGTAATTCTGTGGAATTTCAAACAACGTTGTTAGTGGTTTGGATCTGACTAAGCGATGCTGATTGGTTGACCCAAGTGTACCCATACCATTGCCATGCATGAGTAATTGCAATATACCGGATAGACATGGTAATTAAGGGCAGTTTGAATCCATAATAGATAATTGTTCACTTCCCTGAACCACTGTAAATTTTTTAGCACCATATGAAGTTCCATTTTTATTATTGCCAGAGCCAAAATTGAGCTTAGTGGGGCAGTAGTTCTCGAGTTATTTATGCTTGCAATCTTTTTTTGTTCCATTTCCCATTTTCTTACGGGGCCTTTCAAATGTGTTTAAATGCACTATTATGGTCATCACTAATCAGATCCAATAATTCCAGTGGCGCCCTCCTATAAATGTCTAGAAGTCTTCTTTTTTGTATGCAAATTCATGGGAACGGGTTTTCGATAAAATTTCAGTTGACCCTTCAATTTCCATGGACCCTATGAAACCCAGGTCTGATTACTTGTTGAGTAGTATAATAATGAATCTGGTAGTTTCTTTAGTACCAGTCTTATCATCCAATCTAGATTTTCCTTTTACTTTTTTTTTTGTCTCACCAGTTCCCTTCCATGATTTCTTCGTCTGCAGTTTTTCAATGCCCAATTTTCTGAGGTATTCAATGTGCATTTAGATTTGCTCTTTTATACAATTCATGATGCTCTTTTCTTCCAAACTCTGTTTAAATCGTGTATCACGCATGTTAATTCTCTGTTTGATTTGCTATTATGGAGAAATTAAACTACAATCCCTCTTTTTCAGAAGTGCTAGTGAATCTGATGACTATAATGAACCACAAGATCCGGCTGAAGAAAAGACTGAGGATGATGAGAACATATATTTTGATACAAGAGATTTTCTTTCATCGAGCTCTTTTATAAGCAATGGGTCTGATTTCCAAATATCTGAAGCTGGTTCGGATGACGAGGATGATCCTTCTATGAAGTCTGTTGAAATTAATTATCCATATGTAAGGAAGCGTAAGAAGCTGCCAGATCCAGTTGAGAAAGAGAAGGATGTAGGCTTGTGGTCAATGATCAAGGACAACATTGGAAAGGATCTAACCAAAGTTTGGTTGCATGTGTACTTCAATGAACCTCTTTCATCATTACCAAAATGTTTTGAACATCTTAAGCATTCTTACCTTATTGATCGTGCATATGTATGAGGAAAAAGGGTATTTCTTCTTCCTCTCGCTTTTTTCAGCATGTTCACGGGTACATTGTGTGCATTTTTTTGTAATATATTGAAATTCAAGTATCTCAAGAGTTTGCTTTCATTATATTTTGTACTGTGTCCTCTCCAGCTTACATCTCTGTTTATGTAATGGATATTTCATGCTGTGTTGTAGCATATATCCTTTTTTAGTGGTCAAATTCTTAGCGGTAGAGGTTAGCGATATACTTCGTTTGCGAACTCCTTTTTTAGGAAAATATGGCAACTACTTAGTTTGCTGTGTGCACTAAATGTTTGTTGTTCTTGTTCCAGAACTCGAGACGCACATCGAAGATACACGTCCTGATAACCACCCCGTTTCACCCAGCCTATGTTTCTGCAGAGAGGATCAAGAAGGCAAAGAACCTTGAGCTGCTTCTCACCGCTGGGATTGGTTCTGATGATATTGATTTGCCAGCAGCTGCTGCTGTGGGCTTAACTGTGGCAGAGGTTACTGGAAGTAACAGTCTATGGCAGAAGATGGACTAATGCTCATTTTGATTCTGCTCCGGAACTTCTTGCTTGGCTATCAATAGGTTGTGCAAGGTGAATGAAATGTTGCAGGCATTGCTTATTGAGCTTATGATCTTGAAGTTGGAACTGTTGGGGCAGGTCGTATCGGCAGGCTATTACTTCAGCGTCTTAAGCCCTTCAATTGCAACCTGCTCTACCATGACAGACTTGAGATTGACCGAGAGCTCGAGAAAGAAATTGAGGCCAAATTTGAAAAGGATCTGGATGCTATGCTTCCCAAGTGTGATGTCATTGTGATCAACACACGTCTTACAGAGAAAACAGGGTTTCCGTTCATCGCATTCTTGTTCTTCCAAAATCTTCTAATGTACAACTTCTTTGAAATTTGTTTGGTCATTTCTTCTGAGGCATGTTTAAAAAAGAAAGGATTGCAAAGATGAAGAAAGGTGTAATCGTCATGAATAATGCTCGAGGAGCAATCATGGACACCCAGGCAGTTGCGGATGCTTGTTGCAGTGGTCACATTGCTGGTACCATTCTTTCAATTCCCTTAAATTTTCGTACACACCAGTATGCCGAGGATGTTAGTCTAATTCTTGCTATTGGGATTCATGAAGTATCATTTTCTTTGAGCTTGTCATGCTTCACATGTATCAGGGGTAACATGAAAAAAAACTTAAAAATCAATATAACATAATCCATTGATGTCAAGTATGATAGATTGTTGTTAACAAATTATTACTGTTTTACAAAAACAAAAGGTGATCTGCACCTCTGTAAATTTGCTCTCTTGCTATGACATTGTTTTATTAGCTAAAAAGTACAAACTATACAATATGCTTGCCATACATATATATATTAACATATCCTATAGGGCCTGGACTTTGCGAGCTCTGAGGCTGCCCACGTCGGCGTTCTATGCGCGGAGGCCCTTGTCTTTTCTCGTTTTTGCGTTCGGGCCCGCGTTGCCTAGGTGTCGGCCTTTGCGTGCCCATCCGCCTCACCGGCCCACCTCGAATCCCAATCAACGGCCGATAAAGAGTCCTGGAATTGGCCCTCGCGGAGCCCTAGAGGCCGCGCCCTCGATTCTTCCTCCTCGCGCCCTAGGCGTCGTCGCCCTCACCTGGACTCTAGCGCGGCTCCTCCTCCGTCGCCCGCGCAGCTCCGGCACCGCCTCCACCTCCTGCCCCAGTCCCCTCACGGAGCCTTCGAGGGGGCAGCCTTCATTTGCCCCTCACCATTGCGCTTTTCTTCTCCCTGGCCTTGCGTCTCCTTCCCTCGCCGCCTCCGCCGCCGTCGTCGTTCCCGCTCATCCTTGCGCTTGCGCGAGTGTGGTCGCCTCCTCACCTTCGGCGCTCGGCCGTCTCGCCATCACAGTCTCCTGCTCCCTGTCCGCGTGCCCCCTTCGATCGCGCCTTCCTCGCCACCTACGCCTCTCTCTCTCTCTCTCTCTCTCTCTGTTGCCTCCCGTTGCACTCCTGCCTCCATGTGGCCGCCCCGTTCGCTCTGCCAGCATTTTCCTCACGCATTGCGCTTCTTCTTCCCCCAGCGGCCTCCTCGCTTCGCCGCCCTCACCCGCGCGCCCTCCGCCCTGTCGGTCCCTTGCCCTTCGACGCCGAAGACTACGACAATCTAGACGCCGGAGACAACGCCGCCATGTCCTTCATGAAGAGCCACAATAAGCTGAAGCGGGGGGCACGCCGCACCGTGTGGTGGGGCATGAATCTCACCAAGTTTTCCCCTCCTCAGATTCACGTGCCGAACATCCGGTGCTTTTTAGATGGATAGCATTCTGATCTAATGAACTGGTGGTTTAGCTTGCCTCTTAAAATTTATCAAGGAATATTTTCTTTCTATCTCCAAGCTTGCTGTCATGACAGTATTGAATATCGATATGCCGCTTTAAGCTTTGTGGACATTTATTTATTCAGCATCTATTTGTTTGTCTGTATGGTTCTTCATAAAGTTTGCTGCAATTTTTAGCATATGGAATAACTGTATTTACTATGCGTTTACCTATTATTGTTATCCAGGTATTGACGATGAGAATCATGCGTCATTTTCACGTAACCTGCTTGAGGATAAGCCCTGGATAACGTATGTTTTTAATCAAAGCCTTTAATTTTTATCCATGTCTCCATTGCATGACGATATTGTTCGAGCATGTCAGCTATTGTTTCTGCAACAACTTTAGGAAAGAAATGGTTGGCGGATATATGAGCAATTATGAACTTGAGATTGCTGTACATGCCTTTCGAAGTCACTGCCCTAATGTCTCCAGAGTATACAGGTACATGATGTATAGTACTTTGCTCCTTGGTGATGGGTATGTTTGGAGTTTCTAAACCATGTTTAGCCATGCTGTATTGATATTGTTGTGATTGGTGGATATCCATGTATGGACTATGGTATACAATAGAATCAAAAGTCTTTACTAATCACGATGGGAATCAGTGTTCTATACTTCTACATATAATTATATAGTCATACTGATAGTTAAAAGTAAAAGGGATGGAAGAAAATGAAAAAGGTAGCTTTGTAAGAAAAACAATTATCAGATGGTAACTTCTAAAACCAAAGTCCATTCATAATTGTGTGTAATACTTTGTGAAATTTTAGATTTCTGGCTGGTTCATAGTTGCCCGCCTTTTTGAGCAGCAAGCTTCAAAAGAGATTTGCCCGGATAGCTGAATCTTCTGGTTGGAATCTCCTATTAGCGGCACCTTTTCTTTGTTATGCAACTTTGAAATTTTCTTCAACAGATCTCAAGTTTTCTAGCGCTTCTGTCATTTTTTGGTTGTCTAATGTGTAATCTACTAGTCTGATATATCTTCAGTATGCTGATATATTCAAACTTCACTTATCTATTATTTCTTCTCTCTTTGAGGGATTACACAAACTGACAAACTCTGTTCAGGAGAAATTACCTAGGGTCTCTGTAATCATGCCCTTGAAGGGCTTTGTTGAACACAATTTGCAAAATTGGAGAACTCAGGTACGGTCAGACTGCAATTTGTAACCATTGTTGTTTATAGTGTTAATTATTACGCTATTAACACCCATAAAAATGCAGATTTGTGGGGGACCATTGGAATTCTTATTTGTAGTAGAGAGCAAAGATGATCCAACTTATCATGCTATTTCCTGTTTGATCGCAGAATACAAGGTAGTTGGAAGCCCTCATAAGTAACTAAAAGTCTTATTCTCCCAAGTTATGCATCTCATCTGTCCATAACTCTCTTCAACTACAGCAGGTTTGATACATGCATATTTCTGCTCCAGGCTATTCTAGAAAAGGACGGCGTCGTTGTCTGCTGAAAAAGATAATTCTCTACTCTTTGGGAACATACTCTTATTATGGTTCTTTTTACTTATTCAAGCTAGAGATTTCTTTAGCAAATATGGTGATCAAGACTTTTTTTGAGATGTTTTGTCTATATAGAATTTTCATCATTATATTAGGAGATTGAAATATACGAAGTCCAGCCTAACTATAATCAACTTGATTGTTTTTTTTTGGAGAATCAACTTGTTTACTTTTTAAAAGTTCCTACTTCAGTTCTCCTCTTAGGATAACATTACATTGAATTAAACATATTGGTTAGGTGTAGAGGCTGGACTCCGGTACATTCTTGCCTCGAAAACAAAAGGCTTACTATAAGAAGCCATGATAATATTCATGCTATAAGAAGCCATGATAATATTCATTGCCTTATTCTTATTGTCACTCGCAAAGGATGATTATTCTAATCTTATTCTTTTGTACACAATGGAGATTGGCATGGTCAACGAATTTACTAAAGATGGAGACTTCTTAGATTTCAGGCTTACAGATTGCTTGGTATTACACTATAATTACAAATCTCATCCTAAATTTATCACTAAAGCTGTAGGTATGAGATGATCCACACATAAAAATCAGACTCATGTAACTAGCTTCATGGTTGATGTGCTGTCAAAATCAGGCTGATATAACTAGCTTCATGGTTGAGCTGCTGACTCTATTAACTGGATTGATTTTTCAAGCCTCATGTGTCATGGCAGGAGGCAGGTAGGTGACCAAGGTTTGTGCTGTGCTATTGGGCAGTAACATTGTGATGCAGTGGTCCAGTTGTGAGCTCATGGATTAAAGCAGGTTTAGATTATGTTTCGTGTTTCTTTGGTTAGGGCCTATTGTTACATGCTCTTTTCTTTTGAATGCAGTGCTCTTTTCTCTCTGCTCTATTAATTTAGGTATTGTTATTGTCCTGCTCTATTAATATAGGTACCGTTATTGTTCTTTTCTTTTGAATGCAGTATTCTTTTCTCTCTGCTCTATTAATTGATGTTGCCATTAATTTAGTTGCTTCATTGTCATACCGTTTTTTTAGATAATAAAGTTTCTTAATTTGGTTCTGTCGCACTTTATAGTTGTGTTCTTGTTCTTTGTGAGTCAACAAAATATTTAAGCGAGGCATATGCATCGATATTATTAAGTGCTGGTATTACTGCCTCCAGCGTCCATGTCATGATACATAAATCATATATTTACTAAGGGTAAGCTTGAAAATGAGCTTAGGTTAAGGTACAGTAAAAATTGGTCGGATTAAGAGTGAACAAAGTCATTGTCAATATTTCCCAAATGTATTGATCTATTGCCTATGAATCCTTCGAATATTCTCTGATCCATTTCCTCTTTTCACCTCATAGGTCTTCTGTTCAGCTTCCATCATTAAGCTTTTTCAGATGTGTGAGCCTGATAGGTTTAGCAACTTGTGAATTTTGTGGTGCCCATTATATTTGTATTCATAACATAGTTCTGTTTAATTTTTGATGGGAAGTACATGTGTGTCGTAAGTCCATACGATTTTGTGGTGGGCGTGTATGTTTCTACGCGAAATGTGTATGACACTTCTGCGCTTCTACTTCATTTTGATTAGTTTCAAGAAACCTTCTACTTCATGTTGATTAGTTTCAAGAAACAATTTTGTCATTGTCTTGGAGGTTACGTTGTTAGCTGCACGTTGGTCTCTTTATTTCCCCTTTATATATACTAGGTTCTGATGACTAGGACTATTCTTGATGTTTCATCCTGTGCCCAACCAATTGTTGCTTCAAATCTGACCCGCAGCCTGTTTTCGTTGAAGGTCTGATCCATTATATACCCTGTTGTTTCTTTCGTTTTCTAGAAACCATAGCTCTAATGTATTTTCTTTTTCCTACTATAGCATATCAGAACTAGAAGGTCAAGCTCTATGGAATGAACACACCACTCCATCGGAACAAGGCCTGATGGCTGAACGAAATGCATCTGAAACAGAGCAGCTACCTCACAGCGAATCCGGCACTGACGCTATTAATATAGAAGATCACATCGTTGTACCAAATGTAAGTATTTGTATCCCTCACATTCCATAATGCTTGTCTCTCCAATGTAAACAGTTTCAACATATTAAAGATAACTAATTAGTATTTTCGATATCATTCCTCCATTGAATTACATGCTTGACAAATATCATATTTCATCTTCCCTCCGACTTTAGCACTCAGTTAAAAAGAATTAAGCTTACCTTTACATTCCTATATTATTTTAAGCCTCATTTCTACCAGGTCAACAATATCATTAACGGCGCGGCGTAGCGCGCAAATACTTCCTAGTACCTACTATTTGTAATGTCATATTGAAAGAATAGGAGAATGATACGCTGTCTTATGTTTTCTGTTTTGACCAGTATTCTATTTTCTTTAACACAAAGCACCTTATTCCTATTTCTTATGATACGGAGGTGATGTCGGTCTGGTTCCCCCAACCAGCACCGAAGGATCATCCGTGGCGCTATATGCCTAATAATGTGATGACCCCAGATATCTCCGGGACTACAATTGATGCACAGGTCAGCTTCTGTGTTTTGTGCTTCAGCTTAGGCCTTAGGAGCCCATAATTAATTGGGCATTTGATATTCTGATGCCCAATTGTATGCTTTCGTGAAACTATACAACATTCTATTTAGCTATGTTGAGGATTTCTCCAGATGAGAACACTCATGTTTTCCATGACACTTCCAAGGCATACGTACATCAAAAGCAAGGTAGCTAGTACTGAGATTTTAGCTTTACTAGTTACATGCCCGTGCGTTGCTACGAAAAACAAAATTGATAACGAAAAATAAAGATTAAAAAAAATAAAAATTATTTCACAAGATCAAACATCTATCTTTAACGCTTCGTTTCTTGCGAAAGCTGGCTAATTAAAGCAACGCTTCTTTTTTGCATAGGGCAATTAAGCAGGGCAATTAAGTAGGGCAATTAAGCAGGGCAATTAATGACATGGGTAGAACTCACCACTGCCACCAACTACTGCTTTATAATAGTAGAGATTCTTACTGTGCATGATTAAATAACTTTAAAAGGTGGCTCTCGGACTGATTATCTTTTTTTTTAGATTTGGATCTCCCAGCCTCTGCATCGTGAGATGCAGACAGACAAATAATTATTACCAACTTATAGTTAAACAACTGTCTATAAAGAAAAATTAAAAATTATAGAAAGTTTGCGACAAGCTAAAATAAAAATGAAACAAAATGTCTCAATCTACAGCCTGTTACTAGTTCTCCATCCATGTCTGATGAAGAGATCCCTGATTACCAAGTCTAGCACTCTGCATCCTGAAAATACTGCAAAATTCTAGGAGAACTTTGGAGTTAAAATCTGAACTTTAGGGAGAATTTCTAAATGTTTGGAGGCGTTTTTTAGTGTTGGGCCAATTTTGGGTTTTCAAACAGCCTTTTGGGCCTAAAGAGGGGGGGGGGCGAACTCCCCTCCCATCAAACCCTAGGGCGGCCCCCTCCCAGGCGCCTCCCCTCCCCAAGCCAAGCTGCCCCTCCTCTTCCTCCTAAACGCAAATTCCAGCAGCTCTTCTCTCCCCTATGCGCCTCCTCCCCTCCCCCAATTGCAGCGCCCCTTCCTCCACTCCTTTGTGCCTCCACTACCCTTCCAACCAGCACATCCTCCCCCTCCTAAGGTGCCCTTCCCTGCCCTACTACCCCTCTTGTTGCCCTTAGAGAACCCAACGTTTGCTGCCTCGGATCGGGGTTGGAGGGTTGACGGCAAGGCGGGATCCCGTGTTCGTCGATCTTGCTCGCCTTCGGGAAGGTATGGTTCTTGTGCTGGCTTTAGGGTTCCTTGTGGGAATAGTATGGATATGATTTGGGCGGGGGGGTGATTAGATGATGTTTTCTGATGGTGGACTTGGTAAAAGCGTAGTTTAGGCGATTTCAATCTCGTGGCTGTTTTCAGTCTGCACTGGCATATTTTTGTGCTCTGTTAGAGCGCGAATTAAAAAATTTTAGAAGCATTTTCTAGAGGCCTGGATGTTGTGAAAGTTGTATATAATCGAATTATCTTTCATTACAGACCAAAATTATTAAGTTTCATTTAGCCGTTTAAAAGTTGCGATTGTTTTACCGAAGGTTGTCCAATCCAGGGTTTAAAATCTCGTTTTGACTCAAATCCCAGAGGTTCCCGAAATCCGAAATTTCGACGAGATTCGGAAATTCCGCACAAAATCCGGACGAATTACAAAAACCAAATTTCAAATCCGGTTTTTTTTTCAACCGGGAAATCCGAGATCTCGGTCAAATTGAACCCGCCGAAAAATGGTCCAAAATACGTTAAAAATTTTTGAAATTTTTTTTGGATGTCTCGACAAATCGCTAATGTTTCCATAACAATTTGAGATGATGATCAATCATGAGGAATTTTTAAAAAATGTAACAGTGGTAAAGTCATAGCAAAAACCGTATGTAAAACCAGTTTTTGATTTTTCAAATGTAACAAATTAACAGCGTACAAAATTTTCTAAATCAATCAATCAATTAATCGTAATCCTAATGAAAGATTGAAGCATCACTTGACACCTAACAAGTTGTAGTGCATCACTAATCGTAATGGACCTTGTCTAAACCAATCAACTAACATCATACAACCAGTGCAAGAAGAGCAAAAGAGTAGCTACAACTTCCAAGTTACTCACCAATGCAGGAAAAAAAAATTCAAACTCCACCGAGATCTCGCCGCTTAATCCCGAGATTTGGAGTAATCTCGCCGAGATATCGCCTTTTAACGGCAAGATCTGTTGATTTGACGGCCGGACGTGGCCGGATTCGGCCGGAGGTTGGGCGTCGGTGAGACCAAAGGGCTACGCAAGTGAGGGGAAAGTGAAGAAATGAATCCAGAGCCCGTGAGCGCATGGGTAAGCTTCGGTTTTCTTTCATGCGCATGGGTAAGGTTATAAGTATTGCTTTTGCTGAACTTGTACAGGTAATACACAGTGGTTGAGTTGGTTGGAGGCATCATATTGCAACCGTGAGGTTCAAGGTTCAAATCCCAGCTTGGAGCTCAAAAAAATTTTCGTTATTTTTTCCACTTTCTTTACATGTATTTCTTATAAAACGTATTTGAATGCTCACAATAAAAATGAAGCAAAATCCGGTCCAAATAATATGAAATCCGGCCAAAATAATGCAAATTTCGCTATAAAATATCGAGATCTCGTCGAGATTACCGAGAGCACTGTAGCATTTCAAATTTTTGAATTTTTTTTCATCAGGGCGGTAATTTGTATCTCGGGAGGGGGAGCGAAATCCGAGATTTCGGCGAGATTTGACCGATTTTCGCGGAGATTTGTACTCTTTGTCCAATCAATGTCGTGGCTGGCAGCGCCTGTGTTCATCTGCAGATTAGAGTAACTTAGAGGCCGAATTACAATTTCTCAATACTTAAAAAAAGATGGCAAAATTTTTGTAGATCACTATAATGTATTCGTTTACTTGATTTGGAGAGTAGAACTCAAGTTATGGGTGTTTGAAGTTGGCTATCTCCGTTTGGCATATTGCTGTTTTTCAGGGTTTCGGAGTGGGTTGTAGGATCGATGTCGTTTTATGTCTTGTGCTTATTTTGTTGGTATGTTTTTGAGTGGAATGCATATATTTGCAGGTGGTGTGACCCCAGAAGTGGCATCAACTTTTCGCCACACCGTTTCGTGTGGTTAAAGGCAAGTGTATTGTGATGCGACTTGTTTGGTAGTGCAGTGATTACCTTTTGTTAGAGCATCTCCAGCAGAGCCCCTAAACCAGCCCCTAAACCTTAAAATAGGGAGTGTAGTAAAAAAAACAGATCCAGCAGGGCCCCAACTCAAGCCCCTAAAATTAGGGGGTCCCTAAATTTGCCTCCTCAGCCCCAATTCCCAGGGGGCCCCAACTCAAGCCCCTAAAATTAGGAGGCTCCTAAATTTGCCTCCTCAGCCCTAATTCTCAGGGACACAAGTACAACCCATATTATTGAAGATAGGGAAATACATGAGAGGCTTCGAAAATTTTATCATGTTTTGAAAATTTTAAATTTAAATTTGAAATATCATGTTTTTAAATTGTAAATGTTAATATGCTTATGTTTTATGTATTACAAATATTTTTGATTGAATTTTAGTGGTGTCAAATGAAGATTATACATAGCGGATATGTCAAAATAGAAGAAAAAGTAACATAGGGGCTGAGATTTAGGGGCTGTTGCTGGACTTGTGCTCTGAAAACAGGGTCCCAAAAAATAGAGGGAGTCCCTAAATCCAAAATAGGGACCCTGTTTTAGGGGCCCTTGCTGGAGATGCTCTTATGACTTACTCGCATGATGTATTGTGTTACCATGTTCTTAACCTTGAATTTGATTAGGTTGGTATGAATGATAATGTAAGGTTGTGAGAAAAGGATGATGTTTATATGTATATGGTTGTAGTTATGCAAATGTTAGAAACGAATGTAATTTGCATCTTACTCATGACTATTGCATCTGCGCATTCATGATGGAAGATGTGTACCATGCTGATGCGGGCTTCTGTGCTCACACGTAATCACGAAAGTTATACCTCGTAGTCTCATCCACAAATGTGGATAGGAGTGAGTCAGTAAGAGTAGACCCCTCCACGGGATGGAACAGAATGAGACGGTGCACATCAACGGGTGTGCAATCGGCAATACCGGTATGTGTTAAGAAAGGTGCATTTTAGGAGCATGCATGGTGCATCATATAAATTAGATTGCGAATGAAGATTTAATGTGATTCTTTTTCCTTGTATGGTTAAAGTCATGATGTGTATATATATGATACATGTTTATGCCTTGTTTTCATGTTGCAATACACTATGCTGAGTGAAGAACTCACGCTTTTTGTTTATTGTTTTTTTAGGTACCATGAATTCGGCATATGGAAAAGGGAGATAGAAGCACCACTTCACTTAGCATAATTTCACTAGACGAATTCATTTCGATCGACCTTAGTGTTTCTTTATTTCAGTGAACTATTTTGTGGTTTATGTCGTGTTGGTAACTATGGTTAAATGTTCATTCTGTAGTCGTTCATGTGAGTTTTAAATTTATACTCTTGTCATGAGATGGTTCTGGAATCCTTGATTTACAATATTGTTGTTAACTTCTATTATTCTGTTGTGCTATGAATCTATTGTTGATGCTTAAAACCATGTTAAAGAGATTATATGCTGCTGAAATTTTGTTTAAATAATTAGTGGAGTTGCTATAATTTAGTTTTATTATTGCTATTTGGTCGTTAATATTACTTTGTGTGGTGACATTCTGGGCACAATAAGTGCCGGAGTGTTACAAATACCATATGCTTTTCTCCTGAGATTGCAGTACTGATTACAAGCGTAGCCAACTAATGCACGCAAAGATAACCTGCAATGGATTAGAATTCCTTTTCTTATCAAACACCACATCATTCCGAAGTGTCCAAATTGACCAGCAAAGTGCGGTTGCGCTCACTAAAATGTGAGCCCATAGATCTTTGTTCATCCGCGTTAACCAGTTTCCAAACATATTAGTTATGCTACTAGGAGGTGTCAAATTAAGAGCCACATAGATGATACGCCACAACAAAGGAGCAACATGGCAATAAAAAAAGATGTATAGTTTCATTGTTGTTGCAAAAGCAACACGTTTTGCTACCAATCCAATTTCTTTTTGCAATGTTATCTTTTGTTAAGATCACCCCACGACGAAGATACCAAAGACATTTTTATTTTTAGCAATACCTTAAGTTTCCACAAATTTTTGTTTGTAAAAGGGACATTATGATTCATTAAAATCTGATACAGCGACTGAACAGAAAACTGCCCATTCTTATGAAGATTTCATCAAAAAATATCTCTTTTTGAAGTTAATTGCACCCCACTAACCTTTGTAACTAAGTTATCTAAAGCCATCAAGTTATGTTCCGTAATAGTTCGATGGAAAGAAGAATTTAGAGTGTCAAAGTTCATGACTTCCGCCACTATAGCATTGATTCTTCTAACAATTTGGAATAGTCGAGGAAATTGTACGCTAAGGGGGGTGTTTCCAATCCGGTTATCTTGCCAGAAATGAATTTGGGTGCCATTACTAACTTAGAAGGATCCGAATTTAAAGAAAAGATGTTTAACCCGCATTAATCAAGACCAAAACTGAGAATCTCCGGGTTTCCTTTCTACATAAGAATGGTTTGCATATATTTTCTTGTGATAAGACATTACTAGGCGCCATCTTCATTTAAAATCTTAGAAAACCATTTACTAAGCAAGCAAATATTTTTTTTATATTCAAGTTTTGAATACCCAATCCTCCTTGATGTTTTGGCTTGCATAGTATATTCCACTTAGCAAGTCTATATTTCTTTTTATGATTATCACTTTACCAGAAAAATATAGATATATAATAATCCAACCTTTTAAGTATCCCACAAGGCATCTCAAAAAGAGATAACATAAACATTGGTAAGCTGCTAAGTACAGAGTTTAAAAGTACTAACTGACCTTCAGCAAACAAATGCTTTTCCTTCCAACTACTTTGACGTTTCTCAAATCTTTCTTCTACCCCATTCCATTCACTCATTCGCAACTTTTTGTTATGAATTGGGATGCACACCTAAAAAGCTGAGCATACTGATCTTCTAATTCCTTAGCAGCACCAAAATAGTAAATTTTTCTTTTATTGAAATTGATTTTGAGGCCAGACTTATTATATAATAGAAACATTTTTCCTTTAGAAAACATCAAATGATTATACTACAGATTATCCGAAAGTTTGTTCAATACGATCTCATTTGAACTAAAGGTGTTTGGATTGAAAGTTTTTGGAGTTGAAACTTGAAACTTTTCAGCAAAAACTTTCTAATTTAAATTTTTTTTTCAATTTATTTTTTTAAGTTGAAACTTTTCAATTGAACATTTTAGATTTAAATTTTTTCCGAGCTAAATTTTGAACCAAAACTTTTAGTTTAAGTGAAACTTTCATAACTAAAAGTTTTTTAATTGAAAGCTTCTAAAGTTGAAATTTTTTTGATTTGAAATTTAGAATTGAAAGTTTTTGGTTCAAACTCTTTTTCAGCCAAAACTTTTTTATTTTGAATGTTTCTAAGTTTCAAATTAGAAGGATTCAACTCAAAAAAATTTAAAGATTTTCAAAATTTAAAATTTTTTTTTTGAGTTGAATCCTTCTAATTTGAAACTTCTCGATTTAATTTTTTTTTGAGTTAAAACATTTGAAATTTAAACTTTTGAATTTGAAAGTTCCCACAAAGTTTTTGAAAACATGAACTTTTTATCACTTTCAAAAGTTTTTTAATCGATACTTTTTTGAACTGAAAGTGTGTTGAATAGAATCATTTAACTGCAAGTTTTCGGAGCTGAAACTTTTCGAGTCAAATTTTTTAGTTGAAACTTTTCGTTTTGAAAATTGTCGAACCAAAAGTTTATGTTAATCAAAACATTTTTTGAATCGAAAGTTTTTGAATTCATTCTTAGAGTTGAAACATTTCGATTTAATACTTTTTTGGTTGAAACCTTTATAATTTGAATGTTTTTAATTTAAAATATTTTGAGCTAAACTTTGTGATTTGAAAACTTTAATAAGAAATTTTGAGCTAAGTTGAATCTTTTTAATTTTAGAATTATTGATTTTTTTTTTCAAATTGTAACTTTCCAACTTAAAACTTTTAAATTTGAAACTTCTTTTTTTTCGAGTTGGAACTTTTTAATTTGAATTTTTTTAGTAGAAACTTTTTAATTTTAAATTTTTTGAGTTGAATCTTTCCGAGTGCTCCCCATGATATACTTCAAAGTTCGCAAAGTTTTTCAGGTAGAATCGAAAATTATTGAATCAAAACTTTTTGAGTTAAATGTAAAGTTTTCGAACTAAAAGTTATTGAGTTAAAAGGTTTTGTCAACAAAATTATTGATAGACATGTAAGTGCAAAATATTGTTTTTTTATTCCGTACGCATATTTACATAAGTACTCTATTCAAATTGAAGTGAGTGTGAATTAATCTCTTTTTTTGTTTGCTCCACATAGAACATCGCAGTAATATGATCAAATTGTTGTTCTCTCTTTTTTTGGGAAGCATCACCAACAAGAGTATATTTTGTTTTATAGACTATTCATATAATATATTAGTTTTTTCTTTTGCCTGGTGAGGACATTAATGATCATATGTATCTTACCAAGGTTGGAAGAGCTTATTATGATGTTGTTGACTGAGGTAGGGACGCGGTCCTCCTCCTCTATGTGCGACCAGTTGAAACTCAGCAAATTGCTGAGTTCAGTAGTTGGCTTGACAACCGCAAGGGCGACGGTCGATGCCTCAACAACTATGGTGGTTTGCGCTTGAGGTGTCAACTAAGATGGAGGAGAAGCAAAATCTGATCCCTAGGGAAGGTCGACTGGAGCATCAGGTGTAAAAGGTGGTTGCGAAAGCAGACACTTCAAGTGTAAAAATGTGTTAGCCGATTGATGTGGAGACTTTTTTGGGTTGTGGAGATCATAAGTATTTTTCAAACTGGCCAACAACCGATGCATGGGGAGAACTTTCTGCCGATTGTTTTTGAGGGGAACGACTTTGGTGGGGGCTTCTCTGAGCTATCCTTTTGTATGGACGTTCGCGCTTCTTTTTGTGAAGGCAATCGGCTTAGCAGTATTAGGGTGCGAGATGAGCATTTATAATTAATTGAATTAGCCGATGAGTAGGTTCTTACTTGGTTGTTTGTTTTTCCATATCAAATAAAGAAGGGGATTGGATATTTAAGGTAGCCAATGAATAGCCAGCAATACCTACTCCAACATTGGGACGTGGTCTCTTAGCCTACTATCCCGTGCCCGATGAGCCTCCAGCAGGTCGCTTACCAGCTTGCTTGGTTTGCAAAATATAGAGTACAAGCCGATTAGTGTGGTTCAAAAAATGTTTAAAGGCTATGAACAAAATAGCTACCTTAGCCAATATCTCACCAGTAATATCAATAAAGCTCAAGTTAGTAAGGGCTAGAGAGCTAGCGTCATTGCTAGAGATCGAACAACTACTAGTTGAGTTAGTGTAGGGGAGATGAAAATTCTATACAAATCTAGTCTCCTCGGGCATATCAGTGTTGTCGGCTACCAAGTGAAGGAATGAAGGACAAGAAAAATTATCGGCTTCTTTATAACTAAAGAATTCTCTAGGGTTGAGATCTTCATTAGTCAGTTGAAAGAAGAATGCTATAAATTTTCTGGCACCAATCAGAGTAATTTTCGTACCTTTCGAAGAGCAGAGAATATATTTTTCTCCAAAAGATCGGTTGTTTCTAACTTCTATTTCTTGGCCCTCTAGGATATCTTCGTTGGGGAATGGAGCCATCATTGCACCAAACAGACATGTCTAATGCACCAAACAATTATCTAGCATTAGCAGCAGCATTAAAGCTAACTCCAATAGTACGAAGATTACTAAGAATTTTATTGAAGCGTGCAAAGAAGTCATCTAACGACTCACCGGGTTTCATCTCAAATCGCATGTAATTCTTTTTGTAAATATCTTGGTGAACCTCTTTGACAGTGTTAGAACACTCATGGTAATCACAAAGAGATTTTCATAACTCATATGCGGATCGAAGATGAACCACTCGATTAAAGTCGCTGCGTCCCAAGCCTTGGATGATCAAGTTGAGCGCTTTGATATTTGCTTCAACATGTGCGCGATTGGCGTCGTTAACGTTATCGTTTGCAGGGACTCCGTATGGCTTGTAGACCTTCTCTGCGCCTAGATGAATGCCTCCATCTTGGCCTTCCAAAACTGAAAATCAACACCATCAAACACACATGGTTTTGTCGAATAACGATCCATTAATCTAATCACCGATTAAGATAAATTAGAAAAACTGAGCTCTGATACCACTTATAGGATCGAAGTATACGAATATAGCAATCAGAGGGGGGGTGAATGATTGTCCGGAAGCTAAAACCAAATTCTTGATCTACTAAAAGTTCACCCCAAAACGGTACCAAATAATTGCCTCGTATTCGACAAAAACAGATTGATAGACGTTCGGTAAAATGCAAATTTCTGGAGATCCAACCATCGGATCGATCTGAAATTTAGACACAAGAAACTATATTCCAATATGAATTGAACCCAAAAAGAAATAGCTCGATCGGACTTACGGATCAAAAGTTATAAACCTCGCAATCTTGCTATAACAGCATATGACGAGAATTGATACAACCAAAACTTCAAGATTAAACAAGATCTTCAAAAGATTAATCAACTAAACTTTGAGGAACTCTAAATCAATACCCTAGAAAGGTTTTTGATGAATCAATTCAAGATGAAACTCAAGGAACAAAAACCAATCTAGAAATAGAACAAGCATGCAAACAAGAACCAAAACAGAAAACACTGTAGCAACGTGGTTACTGTAGCACGCAAGGATCTGGAAGAATTGATCTTTATTTCTTTTGTCTAAAGTACTCCTATCAAAAGAATACAAACTCTAAAACAAAGCTCTAAGCTTTCAATGTCTAGATTGATGCCCTAAATAGGAGACAACCCCTCCTATTTAAAGGAGCAACCATAAGGAGTCCTGAATACAATTCTTACTCCTAATCCTAGAAGGAGTCCCACTCCTAATCCTAGAATGAGTATGTATTTAACACAACTCCACTTGGCCCAACCTGGCCAAATACACCTCTTGTACGCGTATGGCAACCCAGCCATACTCACGTAACTAACAACTCTTGCACGCGTACGGCTACCATGCCATACTCACGTGACTAACCATTCTTCATGTGCACCATTCTCTTAGCCCGAACGTCCCGCATGACATCCTTGACCACCAAGAGCTCGGTTCCTCCCAGAACCTAGTCCCGAACCTTAGTTCCTCCATGAACCTAGTTCCGGTCCCTGATCGACCACGTTCGTCCTTGAGCAATACCTGCACATTAGCAAACAAGAAATGGATCCAAGCACAAGTCCACGACTTGACTCAAAGTCAATCCATGCAAATACTCACACGAGTATTGCATAAGTTCAAAACATGCATTATGAAATTCAAACAGATTTCATAACCACAGATCAATCACCAAATAATTTTCAAAATCACAAAAGTCAACCTCGAGCAAAAAACCATTCACGCCGGACCAAACATCAGTCCGGCGTAGCTCACGACGAACCAAATATTTGGTCCGGCGTACATGCGAAAGTCTTGGTTCAATTCAAAGCAAAACATGTTCAACAACACGTTAACGACGGACCAAATTTTTGGTCCGGCGTACATGCAAAAACAACGCTAAAAAATGTGTTCACGACGGACCACGAATTTGGTCCGGCGTAACATAGAAGCTTTCTGTTTTTATAAAACTTGGTCCAGCACAAAATGCGTTCACTGCAGACCAAAGATTTGGTCCAGCGCAATAGCGAAAAATGGTCCGGCGCAGATACGAAAACAGCGCTCAAATCCCGTTCACGACGGACCAAAAATTTGGTCAGGCGTAAACATGGAAAACAGTCTGGCGCAGATGGGGAACTTACTGTTTTTGTGAAATTCAGTCCGGCGCTAAAAGAACCACATGCACACGCATTTTCAAATTCAATTCTAAGCTAATTTTTCAGCACATGATTTCACATAAATACATAGAAAAATACCTATTTTAGATCATGGTACCTAGGCATCATGGTGCATCAGGTAACTGTACTATATAGGAAGGTGGAATGGGACACCATGGTGCCTGGACACCATGATTTCAAATGCGCAAATTCATTCCAAATTCGGGTATATTTTTCAAAAATTTCAGTTTTAGGGTGTATACCCATCTATTACAATTCAAGTGAAACATATACTTTTGAAAAAATATATTCGAATTCGAAGATTTGAACGAATTTAGATCACATACTTTGCTGATTTCTCTACTAATATAAAAGGGGACTTGTACGTTGTCCTCAGCTGAGAAAACTACCCTACCCACCTCCACTTCAAAAAAACCGGCCTTACAAAAAAACCGAACCTGCTGAATCATAACCAAAAAATCTCTAGTTGTGAAAGGATCAAAGATGTCGCCTAGAGGGGGGGGAATAGGCGAATTAAAATTTACAGCGGAATTAAACTTCCCGGAGCAAGTCAATCCGGAGTCTCCGGGTATTATGTCCGGATACTCCGGCTTGTCCGGAGTGTCCGGTATCTTATCCGGATACTCCGGGTTGGGGGGCTCGGGAATGAAACTTGAACTAGTTAAGCAAGCGACTAGTTACACGAATAACAATCCGAAAGACAATCTAGTAACTTAAGCAAGAGTAGATCTAGAGCAATGAAGTAAAACAAGCTAGAGCAAAGATCTACAAGAGCAAATTCACACAAGTAAACTAGAATGCAAACGGGAGAAGTGGAGACACTATTTTTCACCGAAGTTCGGATTCTTGAAGGGAATCCTACGTCTCCGTTGAGGTGGCTCGGTCGCACTTGAGCCAGGGTCTTTTTCAACCCGCTTTCCTCCCGGTGTTGCACAAATGCACTCGCCGGCTTCACTTCTTGTCTCTTCCCTTTCGGAGGCGAGACACGCCTTCACAAACGACCGGGGCTCACCACACGCGTTGGTAGCTCCCGGTGACTCCTAGCCGTCTAGGAGACCTTCAACCTCCAAGAGTAATAGCACCACGGAAGTCGCTTGGAGGATGAACTAGTGCTCAACAACTCGAATTGAATGCACCTAGCACTTTACTTCTTCCTCTCCTCACCAAAATGGATCAACTACCAAATCAAATGGTGGGAGGAAGTAGAGGCTCTATTGAATACTTTGAGAGTGTTAGAAATGGCTTGAATGCTGCAATGAATGAGCTCAATAGAGATCCTAGCCGTTGGGAGAGAGTGGAGGCTTTAAATAGTCATTTCAAAAACTAGCCGTTACTCTCGTTTTTGTACAGGCCGGAGTGTCCGGACAATTAACCCGGAGACTCCGGGTTATCCGGAGACTCTGGACAAAATGTCCGGATACTCCGGACAACCTGGAACTCAAAGTGGCCGAGGGGTCCAACCCGGAGACTCCGGACAAATTGTCCGGATACTCCGGATTGAATGTCCGGAGAGTCCGGGTTACCCAGCTCGGTTGGAAATGAAAACTTTTGCAAACTAAATGCATGAGTGCTAATTTGAGATGCAAGTTTTGACGTTGAGCACATGCACATCCTAAAGGCGATTTCTCGTCGTACCCTCTTAATAGTACGGCTATCCTTAAGACACAAATATAAAATGAAAGTTACAAATCTTGTCTTGATGCCGTCTTTTAAACTTTGGAGAGGTTGTGGGGGCATCCAATCCCATTCCAACTTGATATGATCTCGATATCTACATTAATCTTAGTTGAAGCATTAGATCACTTTAATTGTGTCATCATTAATCACCAAAATAATTTGAGGGGCCTAGATGCACTTTCAAGTTGGCTGGGCCGTTCCTGGGCAAGGGCAGTAGGGGCGACGCCCCAGGCCCCCGAGAACTAGGCCCCCCGGCCCAAGGCCTAGTACTAGGCGAACTACTCGCTACACCTGTAGGGCAAATCCATGATCCATCGCTCCTAGGTGGCTTGTCTCCTCGATTCCCACTCAAGTCAGCTGTAGGGCAAAGCAAATGAATCGCTCGTGACTCACTGGCTCGTCTCCTCGGTTCTCCCAGCCGCTGACTGTAACATCCCAAAAATGGGCCTAGCAGAAAATGTGCGTTTCAAAATTTTGTTTGAGCCAAAAACTTAAATTTATAAGTTTAGCTCTTTAGTTTGGACTTAGTTTCTAATAGAAAGGAAATAATTGATTTTGGTAAAATGGTAAAAAGGTAAAAAGTAAAAGAGTAAAAGTAAAATAGTAATAAAACTTTTTACTAAAGTAATTTTGACCTGGTAAAAACTTTTGCCAAGTCAAAAAGTAAAGTTGGGACATTAATTGAAGTGAAATAAAAATTTATTCATTGATTTGACAAACAATGGTTGATTTGATTAAAAGTTTTTCATAACTTATTAAAAGCTGAAAATTTTACCAATTACTCCTCTCAGTGATTTCTACCTTTGATAAAAATATCAAAAATTAAAACCTAGTTTTAATTCCCTTAAAAATTGAATAATTGAAATTGTGAAAATCTGAGAAAGACACTAAAAGAATTACTGCAACTTAATTACTAATCATTGAGTTTGAAATTTTTACTGGGGATTTGAAATACCATCTTAGACACTACATAAATTTATGAAAAATTAATATTACAATTTAGACCCTCAAATAAGTTGAAAACCGAAAATTAGAAATCTGTACAGTCCCTCTTGTCGGAATTTTATAAAATAAACTATTAAATATTTTAACCTGAAATTTTTACAGTAGGTAGTAAACTTACTTGGGTAACACAGTAAAAATTTTCGAAAATTAATGAATTGATTTGACCCACGAATTAATGCCCTTTCACTACTGTCTGGGGTGATTTGATGTGAGGTTGATCTTCCTTTCCTATTGTGTGGGCCCAGCCAACTAGCCTTCCATACCCTGTTCCAGAATGCGTTAAATCACCCCATGCTCCTGCTCCATGCCCTGGCAAATGGCAATGAAATTTCCCAAGCCTCCCGTCGAGTCCCTGCACTTCTCCTCTCTGTTCTTTTGGCCGAGCACGCAGCCACCAAGGAAAATCACACTAACGCCTTAACCTCCTCCCTATAGCCATCGCATCCAGATCCCATGTAAATGCCGGCCAAGCCTCCCTACTGGTCCTCATTTTATCCAGAGCTTCCATTCCTGAGTTGAAGCCCAATTCGAGCCAATCCCTTCCTCTGCAAACCGCCGGCCACCATGACCAAAATCTATGCCTTCTGCTTCAATCTCAAATTAAATTCAGTTGGAGCTTCCTCATCCTCTATCAACCAAATTCCCCTACTCAATTGTACCGTCCATTTGCCGAAGCGCCACCGCCACGATGCCCTGTTGCCGGCGATGCTCCTCCTCGCCGCGCCGTCGTTGCCGGTCGACTCAGCCCCGGCCGAGAACTTCCTCGGCTTCACTACGGTGCCCTCCGGCTCCCCAGCCCGCTGGTCGCCTAGCTCCGGCTCACCTCTGCTACCGCACCGAGCGCCCTTCTTGGCTGCCGCTCGCCGTCGTCGCTAGCCCATTCGACCACATTTGCAGCGCCGTCGAGCTACCCACCAGGATTCCCGAGATGGCCTCTCTACTCCCAAGCCACCGGCCGGCCAACCCGCGCGCTCCCTCGCCGCCGGCAACCCTATGCCCGAGCTCCCCTGCCCCTGAGTCTCTTCGCGGTGGACCCCTCCTGCCAGCCAGCGCAAGCCATAGAACCAGCGCAAGCCATAGAACTGAAGCCTGCATATTGGGCTAAAATGCGCTTTCACTTGAAGGAAACGTATTTCCAATTTCAGGGTAATTTCCAAACCGACCCCTAATTGAAAACCTATACCTTTTGCATTATAAATCCAAATTCAATCAAACAAGTTTGTAAATTTGAGTTAAATCTTGTATACTCCGATTATGCCAAAAAAAATGTTGTATGTATGACTTCTGTTTGAAATTTAAATTCGAATTTGAATGCTAGGTTTGATATGTGCCATGCATATAATTTGAGCAGATGAACTTCAATTTAAATGAAATTAATTTTGTTAGAATCCCCATACTGTAAGCTCTTTGGAAATATAATTTGATTTAAATGTGGAGCTAGTTTGTATTATTCTCCTATTAGGTTGATTCCAACATGCAGAATATTCAAACTAGTACAACTTGTGCAAACTTAGCTCAAATAATATGGAACTTGTTTCCTTGAACTCTTTGGACAGTAGAGAATCCAAATATGCAAAAATAATTAGGGTGTACCATTGAATGTTTGTATGTTGCTTTATGACCCATTTTAATCAAAGCCCTAAAGTAATCAGTATACAAAAGATGTAAACCATAGCTTTTAAAATAATAAAATAACTTTATAATGACTCATGTGGACTTAGAAACCTAAATCTGTAGAGATATTCAAATTTTAACTAATTTCAGATCATTTTCCAATTAAGATTAAGATCAATACGCTAGATGTTCAAATATGTGTAACTTGTACAATTGTGATTCAAATTAAGTGCAACCAGATTTCTAGTGTTGGTTAGACAGTAGACAACCTAATTATGTAGAAATACTTAACTGTTGCTCACTGTTTAAGATTTAAAATCAAACTTGATTTGTAGGTCGATTATTTGCTATGTATAGAATTTGTGTAAATGAACTCCAAAACTGATGGAACAGACTTTGTGAGTGTTATGAATAGGGCTTGTATTCATCATGAGGCCAAAAGGGCCTATATATATACATGTACAAGAGGGCAAGCAATAGGAATAGGAATAGGACTCTATCCCTAACATACAAGGAAAGCAATAGGAATAGGAATAGGACTCTATCCCTAACATACAAGGAATATATCTCTAACACCCCCCCCTCAAACTCATGGTGGATCAACAACACTGAGTTTGGAGAGAAAGAAGTTATGATACGCTCTAGTTTGTGTCTTCGTGAAGAAATGCTCTTGAGCTCAAGGCACATCTTGAAGAGCCACAATCTTATCCTGTGCACTGCGGACCTCATATATGAAGCATCAACACCAATATGCTTGGTGAGTTCATGCTTCACCGGATCTCAGCCAATGCTTGATAGCCCCTGTCTTGTCGAGATAAAAGAGGAGTCGGTGTAGAAACAGAAACACCAAAATCTCAAGCAACCACCGTAGCCACGTAACCTGCTGTCAAAGAGCCATGGCTCGCAATCGGCCTCGACACTAACGAGCAGCTGCTTGTTTGCTTCTTAGTCTTCCAAGCAATGAGAGAACCACCAAGAAAACACAAGATGGCAGAAAGGGACCGGACGATCAGATTGATCACTAGCCCATGTAGCATCAGTATGCCTGAGTCAGAAGAGTCGGAGCGCTGGAAGAAAAGACTGGGCGAGAAATGGTCCCATCGAAGATATCGAAGAACACGAAGAAGGTGACTATAGTGAAGTTTGAGTGGAGCAGACGAACTGACTCAAGATATGAACTGGATAAGAAATGTCGAGGATCAGTGACACCAAGGTAAACAAGGCTCCCAACAAGATGGCGATATCGAGTAGGATCCTCAAGAGGCCTCACCATAGTGGAGGTCGAAGGTGAACGCGTTGAGCTCCATGGGAGTCTCGGTATCGCTCATCGATGAGAGAGGCAACGATCAAGAAGATCCCGATATACTTCTCTTGGGAGAGGAAGAAGCCTCGAAGTGGAAGAAACCTCAATCCCAAGAAAATATCGGAGAGGGCCAAGATCGGACATGAGAAATCGCTCATTGAGACGAAGTCTTTACAAAGGCAATGTAACGAGAAATCATCGCCAAGAATGATCATGTCATCAACATACGTAGAAAGAAGAAAGAGTCCAGGCCACGGAAGAGGTGTGAACAAAGAGTGCAGGATCATGAGCAGCGCAGAAAAACCAGCAGCTGATCACGAGAAGAAAACGCTCAAACCAAGCACGAGGAGCTTGCTTGAGCCCATAAAGAGGCGATGCGAAGCCGACAAACCATGCTCCTCGGGAATGAATACCCCCAGGTGGTGGCTGCATATAAACCTCCTCATGCAGCTCACCATTAAGAAAGGCATTCTTGACATCAAGGTGAGATGGACCACTCTCGAGCAGGAAACAAAGAAGAAGAGTGCGAGCAGTGGTCATGTGAGCCCGCAGGAGCAAAAGTCTCATCATAATCACGACCATGCTCCTCGCTGAAAACCACGTGCCACAAGGCGAGCCTTGTAGCGCTCAAGGGAACCATCAGGCGAGTCTTAATCTTATAGACCCACTTGCAAGTAATGGGACGGACACGTGGAGGGAGTGAAACAAGATCCCACGTGCCGCTGGCGCTCAAGGGCAAGCAATCTCTCCGCCATCGCATCTTGCCATTCCTGATGAATAACAAAGACATCCGGTAAGAAGTCGGCTCGGCCAGAGCTGCACCAACAAAAGCAAAGCGCTCAGGAGGCCGAATAGACTGTCGATCGCGAAGGGCATAACGAGGAGGAGACACTGAAGAAGATGGCTCATCAGAAGAGGAAGATGGCACATCAGAAGAGTCCTCAACTGGCAGACGACGAGTGTAGTGAAGAGGAAAGGGAGAAACAACATCTGAAGAGTCCTGTGTAGGAGAGGACGGTGGTGAAGGAACCGGCGATGAAGGAGACGCCGATTGAGGAGGAAAAGTGACAATGGGAGTGTCAGGAAAAGTCAGAAAAGACAGGGGCTCAACAAGGGAAGTGGGAGAGGTAGAAGAGCGAGGGTAGAAGGGACGAGACTCATCAAAAGTGACATCTCGTGAGATCCGTATCCGTCGCCAACAGGATCCCAACAACGATATCCCTTATGCTCGATCAGATCCGAGAAAAACACACTCAGCAGATTGACGAAATTGAAGTGCGTTCACGAGGTGCAAGAAGAACATAGCACACACACCCAAAGAGACGAAGTCCAGAATAATCAGGAGGCATGCCACAGAGGCGCTCAAGTGGAATTCCACCTTCAAAGCGTAAGAAGGTTGAATGTTGGTCAAGTATGTAGCGAGGGAAAGCGGCCTCACTTTAAATGAGGTGGAGCAATGGAAGCAAAGCATAAGGCGCGAGTCGTCTCAAGGAGATGATTTATGCTTGCGCTCAAGAACACCATTCTCGAGCATGAGCACCAGTGACAAGAAAATCGAGAAAGAGTGCCTGTGTGGCAAGAAAAGCTCGAAGAGCTCCGGGACAGATACTCCTCACTGCCAGAGTCGACGCAGAACACGAATAGGAGAATCAAATCGAGTGCGAATCATGATGGCAAAGGTTTTATAGATGGATAAAACCTCACTACGAGAGGACATAAAAATATCCAAGTGTGGCGGAAAAATCATCTATAAAGAGAATATAGTATCGATGACCCCTTTTGAAACAAAAGGAGCCGGACCCAAACATCGAATGAACAAGATCAAAGGACGCTGTGAGATAGACTCACTAGAATGGTAGGGGAGTTGTAGGCTGTTTCCCAAGCTTACAACCGTGACAAAGGTAAAGAAGCATCACTGAACCACGTAACCTAAAAGACCACGACAGAACTAAAGAAGATGCGATCAGTGAACACAATGAATGGCCCAAACGGTGATGCCACCGAGCAAAAGTCCCGGTGAGAAGAAGCAGCGGATGCTGAAGCGATGGTGGAAAACAGAAGACTGGCAGAGGGGCGGAAGGTAGATGAAGCTGGATCGAGCTCCCAAAGACGCCCGAGAGTCATGGCGGCGAGGCGATCCCCAACTAGAGTTCCGTCGGCGATCACGAACACAACAAGAGTCGAATCAAGGATAACGCGACAACCATGATCAGGTGGTGGCGGGCCGGATATGAGCCGATGGTCGATTTGGGAACATAGGAAACAAAGCGAGGGACATGAAAAGAAGATGACAAAAGATTGCCTCGTCTGCAATGTGAGAGAAGTACCATCTGCAGGTATGCACAAAGGGTAGGAGCAACAAGAGGGACCGATGGAATGTAGACAAGTGGGATCGGATGTCATATGAAAAGAAGCTCCAGAGTCAAGAATCCATGGTGTGATACACGATGAGGATGGTGGTTTCTCATTGGAAGATCGAGTAGCGTAACCAAAGAGAATCGGTGTAGTGGTAGCCATGCGACGCAAAGAGCATGAGAATCTCCTGAGTAGTCGAGCGCCAGCTGAAGTCTGAGGTGAGAACCCAAGAGTCTGTGTCCTTTAGAAGGGCGCCCACCTTGACGAGCAAGATTCTTCTTCTTCTTGTAGCTGAACCTCCACATGTCCGTTCTTATTGCAAAGAGGGTGCAGTGAGGCCTCCCCCTTAGTGGTCGGAATCTGTAGGCTTGTCGGAGGAGTAAAGCGGCGCCAAACCAGGAGGTCACCGGCAGGCTCGCGCCACGAAAGACGAGTCCTCGCACGGAATAGTGCAAGGGCCTCCAACAGGGTCACACGAGGATGACGAGCAAGCGGTGGGCACGACCGCTCGAACTCGGCCCAAGACGTGTCGTGAAGTCGTAGATGCGACTCCAAATGAGAGTGCTTGTGGCCGACAGCAAGATAAGTCCGCAAACCTCCGGTCCCGAGGGAATCAAGCTGACGCCACACCAAGACAATCGCGCATAGAACTCATCCATCAGAGAGTCGCCTTCTTTGAAGTGGATCGCTCTGTCGAACAACGACAAGGTGCGAGGTGAGTCTCTCGGTGGCTCATAACGATCACGAAGATGTGCCTACATCGCTGTGCCGAAGACAAAGCAACAATGTCTCCAAGAAGATGCACCTCCATGCTAGCAACCAAAATAGCAGAGGCACGAGCATCTTCATCAATCCATGTCTTGTGGGCAGCAAACTGAGTCTGAAAAGACTCCACAGTATCGGCATAGTCATCAGAGATCTTCTGGCGAGCAGCATCATCGGTCTCCATTGGAACAACAGCGGCGAGAGGAGCAGGGCGAGCGGACATGGCTCATATGAGAAACTCCCATACGCCAGCGCATGTGAAGGACGTATATGAAGAACCCAGCCTCGATAATTGAGACCATCAAGATAAGCTGGACATCGAGCATGCTTGATTCAGAAGAACCAGGAAGAAAACGGCATCTCTCTCTCTCTCTTTTTTTTTTTTTTTTTTTTTTTGGGACCGGACGTGAAGAGCAAAGCTCACGGACGTGAGATCGTTACAAGACGTGAAGACCAAAGCACCTCACGTAAAGGCTTGGAGTTCTGTACCCTCACGTGAAGGCTTGGAGTCTTGTACCCTCACGTGAATGCTTGAAGTGCTTGATGAACCACCGCGGCGAGCGAAGCGGTAGGGCCACACACGTCTTCCGCGACTCAGTAGAGTCGATGGAAAGGCGGCGTGGCTATACGCACATCGCGGGGGGACAGCGCCGGCCTCGCGCGACGCGAAGCGGCGAGGCGAACCAGGCGTGGCGCCGAGTCGCCAGCGGTGAGTAGGCGACGCGCCTTGGCCGACGGCCCGGCGGCAACGCTGGCAGCGAACGGCCGGCGACAGAATCAACGCTGCCAGCGGCAATGGCAGGCAGCCGCGCAGCCGGCGACGGCGATGGCGGCGCGCGCAGCGGTCGGCGGCAATGACGAAACGAGGGCACACGCAGTGAGCGGCCAAATGGCGTGGCGAGAGCAGAGCCTCACGGCCTCCGTCTGGCGAAGCAGACGAAACCGACGCAGAGGAAGAAACGACGGCAAGTGGGAGATGACGGCGCAAGCATAACGCCAGAAAGAGGAACCCTAGATTGGCTCTGATACCATGTTATGAATAGGGCTTGTATTCATCATGAGGCCAAAAGGGCCTATATATATACATGTACAAGAGGGCAAGCAATAGGAATAGGAATAGGACTCTATCCCTAACATACAAGGAAAGCAATAGGAATAGGAATAGGACTCTATCCCTAACATACAAGGAATATATCTCTAACAGTGAGGTCCCTTAGACCATAAGCAATGTATGTATGTAAAAATGTTTAGATTTGAGATTAGTTTGTGCTAGTTTGTGTTATGTTGCTTCTCAATGCATTAACAACTTAAATACTGATAAACAATTTGTGCAAATTCAAAATATAGTGAAAATAACCCTTAGGACCGGATTAGACTATGACAACCATAATCCATGTTTTCTTAAGTTAAATTTATGTTTGTAAGTAACCATGCTTTAAATACTTACATGAATAGAATATGAGTTGAGGTGTAGAAGTAAGCACTAGTGTTAACATTTGTAAAATATGTATTTAAAATACCTCTAGATCAGTACTAGCTAGTCTTGCGAAAATAGTTCACCTGCTTGCAATGTAGGGTTAAATTTGCATAAGCTGTAATGCTCCTTTAGTTGAAAAACGTCTCGGATAAGAGTAGAAAGTCACGGAACCCACTTTAAAACACTCTTAGTGATACTCTCAGCTAGTCCGTGAAAAATGGTGAAAGAACTCTTTAAGGTGTAGCCACAAATGTAAAATGAAAATTGAATAGTTATCGCGTAGATTTTAATAACACTTAAGCCTTTTCGGTAGCCCGTAGAATATTTCGTCTAAATGAGAATGTTAAGAAGAATAGCCCAGAATCACTCCCTAGTGTATAGACTACCATAATCTGGAAAAATATTTAATTTACTTCTTGCTTTGCATCTGAATCCTATTAGAGCGATAACCCTAAGTTATATGATCATCGATAGTGTATGTTGTGAATAATTAAGCATTAGCTAGTCCTTAGCTTAAAAACTCGTGTTGTAATAATCATTCTAAAAACCTTTTAGGTTCAGCCGATAGCTTTAATCTAATTAGTGCCCTTTTGAATACCTAAGGTCGGTACTACCAAAGCTCGAGAGCAGTAATACTATGAGTTAGTAGTACCGCAAACTGAGAGTCGGTATTACCGGGAATACGATAACGTCTTAACTGTTGTCTTAATTCTATTAATCCAAACAATCTTAGCTTTTTGAATTCGTAAAACAAGAATAGGCAATTCATAAAAGGTGAGTAAGGGTGTAGACTAGATCATTAGTAAGAGATATAGGAGAAAAGATAGATTAACGCGTATAATTTAAATCTTATAACCTAAACCCAGAAATCATGCTTGTTATGTGTGATGATTTATTACTTGGATTTCTATCTGGTTTTTCTATCTGTATTCTTTTTGCCTCTTTGGAATTTATCTTATTCGAGTTTATTGTTATTTGCTATGCTCTCACGGTATGACGAGTAGCACCTGACGTATTTGACGCTACCGCTAACGAGTCTAAGCGTGTACTCGGCGACAACTCCAACTCCATCGACAACACGAGCTACGACTTTGACTTCGTTGTGAAGCAACGTATAGCAAGGCAAGCCCCTTTGATCATATTGAACCCAAATGTTCAGAAATTCCTTTGTCAAGTTTGTCATGCATGCTTTATGTTTATAAAATGCTAGTTTGGGTTATGGTAGATATTACCTTCATTATGGGATTTCCATAATCAATGTTGCCATGTGAACCTTGATAACCCTAGACATTGGATAGACAATGCAGGATGGGTATATTCGTTTATTACATGCATATGCTTAGCCATGCTTAGACTGGGAATGAACAGATGGTTTACTGTTCGTGATGAACTCAATATTTGACATATTGGATTAAAAAGATGAACATGATGAACTCCACTTATGAACATGTTGGAATATGGGTGTTTCTTTTTCTGGAAATAAAACTATGATTTGGACGCGGGCGACTTATTGGCAATAGCCGGATGTGTGAGGGTGTGCTCACATGTAGTTAGGTGGAGATTGTCGCCTGGGTCGGATTAAGGACTGTGAGGAGCCACCCAGATCGTCCTCGAGTTGTTGGATGGACAGTTGCTCACGTCGGATTTGGATCCTAGCAACAAACCACCGGAGGTGATCCTGATGCTAATACCCAAGCCCAATGGAAACAACTCTACGAACGTCCAAACAACTCGACAACAACCCCAGTATTCCCCCGGTATGCGACCCGAAACACGCCCAGGATCCCCACATACCGGTTTCCAATGCCGTTATCAATTCAATTTGCACAAAGGGGGCAACGAACCCGAAACCTTCCAAACCACACACAAGCGGAAACACACGGCACAAGACGAACCCGACAAACCACCAACCAAACGGAAAACAACCCACAAAGCCCTACGACTAGCCAAAACCCGAAAAACAACCAAGCCACCAAAAACTAGGAAATTTCGGCATGACCTTCCTATAAATACGGACATCCACTCAGCAGACAAGAAAAACAGCAGTTGATATATATATATATATAGAAAGTAAAAGCGACATCCACAAAGACCACAAAGAAGATAAATAAATAAAGAAAACGCATACGGAACCCGACATACACTTAAACATCCCTTACCAAATCCAAAAGCCCAACAACCGCATCTATCTATACAACAAAAGGGATACAATTAGCAAAAGTAAGACAAATCCCGGAAGTGTTCTGCCCCTGAACACTCCCGGGCGTAAACGGCGTCGGCAAGCCTTTACTCGGTGCCCCGCCCAGTCACCGAGAGGTAGTACGGGCAGAACTCGCATCCACCCACCTGATCCTCACCTGAAAACCACAAAGCAGAAGCATGAGTACAAAAGGTACTCGCAAGACTTACCCGGGGGTCCATATATGACCGACTCCAAAGGATTATGCATTTAGTTGTAGCAAGGATTAAGCTTAAGGTAAAGGTGCGGAAAAAGCATTAACATTTGTAATGTAAGTTAGACAATCGAACCAATTTCAAGTTTAAAGCAGTTATAGACCGCACTTACTTCTAGTATGAAATTGAAAGTAACAACAATTAAAGTAGAGCAATACATAACCAATTTAAAGCTCAAGCCCAACGGCGAACCGCAAGTTCAAGTTATTTACTACGCAGAAGAAGTTCGGATCAAGCTTGCTCATATCCGAGAAGCATTGATCCTGCAGGGAAGCATTGATCGCACGACACGTACCACGAAGGGCCTTGTGTCAACCCCCTCCCATCCATACTCAATCGCTGAAGCGTCCTCCTGCGGTCCGAAAACCTAGCACCCCCTCGAGCTGCCCCAAGCCCGGCTTGGCGCTCGAGAGCCGGCCTAAGCCTCGCCCTCAACCACGTCTAACCACAGGAAGTTACGGTCCATCGATTCAATATGAAAGAAAGAGTGGCTTACCGTACCATAATCGGGCATGCGACCAACCGGGGTGTGCTCGATCTTATTCCACTTACGGATCGGTCCTTAACTGACACAGGCGGGGCTACACATTTGAGTCTCCGTACCCAAATGAACCAACTCCCCGCCCGGTCCACAATTCTTTTCTTTCCAAACCTTTCCCAATTCCATGTCCGATATAATGTAGTGTGTGCGTAATAATAACAACCGCAAGTGATGGAACCCTCCGTCACTTGGCCCGAACCCGACATCTAAGCCTTTCTAAGCGTGGACACGTTATAATTACCCATATACTCGTTCCAAAGGAAGTGTTCTACAAGTATCAAGGAGTGTATGTGCAGCAAGTAGGTTCTAAAAACTATTACCACCGTTCAACTCCTAATGCATACCTAATCGTCTAAATAAGCAATTTAATTCTCAAAGATAAAATCATATAATGGGGTAAATATGCTTAGGTGCTTGCCTGATGCTTCTGCCGGATCCTCAACGACCACTGGCTCACCGTGATCACCCTCGATCGCGGCCACGTCACCCTCCGCGGGATCGTTCTCTACACGAGCACAATGTATGCGAAAATGAGATGCATGCTATGCCGATGACATGTAATGAGAATTGAAAAACAACAAGCAAGCACTCGGCAACCAATAAGGAAATGCAATATGAAAGTCCACCAACAGGTAAACAATAAACTTTGAAATGCCCAACCTTTCCAGAATGACAACTATAAGTCATTCACCCATTTTGATCTCTCACGTAAAATCAACCATATATAATCGAACATCCACAAAACTCCAACCTAGATTGGTATTAATTACCATCATGTACCACCTGACCTAGATAAGGATTCTAGCATTTCACATTGTGGCTTAGCATCAAACCAACACCCGCTAAACGCATTCATTTACTAATTGAGCTCAATCACTAATCAAAACCTTGTTGGCACTGGATCGAACACCTAGTAGGCGCATTTCACAACTACTTCATAGCCTTTTGCATGAGCACTCCCAAGCAACCAATTCATCACTTACCATGCTACAACTAAGCACTCGGAGAAACAATCACTAGCATAGCATCATCCCAACCATTTTTATGCTAGAAACTCAGTAAAAGCAACTAGTATTAGATACTAGTGTTAGATATCCCAAACATGAATAATGCTTAGTATCAAATCATAAATCCCCTACTAAGCCTTCTCATTCTTCCCCAGATTCAGTTAAACCGACCAATATAAAGTCATCATGAGCACATCACGGATCGGATAGAGGTAGGACAACCCCAAGACTAGCCGCCAACATCACGAAACCCTAGCACGAAGCAATCATGGAATCGTCCCGGCCGCAATAAGGATTTGGCCATTAGTGAAAAGGGGACAACCCGTTTGGGGATCATCAAACCCTAACTCAAAACCCTAACCAATGTCATCAAACACCTAGCATGCAAGAACACCCACCTCCTAGCCATTTCATCAAACACCTAACATGCATGAACACCCACCTCCTAGCCATTTCATCAAACACCTAGCATGCATGGCTAGAGAGAGAGGGGGAGAGGGAAGGAAGGGAAGAGGAGGGAGAGGAAGGGGGAGGGGGCTGCTGCCGCTGCTGTACCACGGGGAGGAGGGGGCGCCGGCCGGCGGCGAGCCTAGGCGCAGCCTGAGAGGGGAGCTCTGGCGGAGGCAAAGGAAGGGGAGGTGCGGCTGGCTCGGGGGAGGAAGGGGATGGCCGGGTGGGGGCGGCGCCAGGAGCCGGAGGCAGGAGGAGCCGCCGGTGAGGGAGGGCGCAGGGAGGTGGCCGGCGTCGGGTGAGGAGGGGGAGCCGGTTGGGGATGAGGAGAGAGAGATGAGTGGGAGGGAGAGAGGAAGAAAAGAAATGGGGAAAAAGTTGGGGAGGGAAAATACCTATTTACCCCCATGCCCAAACACATGATAAAAATTCAGGGCCATGACAAGGACCGAACTCAGTGTTGTATGATCCAAGATTACCCGTACAACCACAATGCCGGTATGGGACGACTATAACTAATTAAGTTGCTAAGGACTGGCTTTGCACGTGGAAAGGCCGGAGTAGCACGGGCTGTTCGTGCGGGATTGCTCGTAGGGGTGTCCACACAAAGGTGTGGGTTAGACACATACCAATGCAACAGTATACGCCTTACTAATGGGGAGAAACGGGACGATTTGTTCGCCCGATACGATGTGTTCGACCTTTTATATATATACTTTATTATTCTCCCGCCATTAATAAGGGTTGGCTGATCTTGAGCTAGTGCAAAGTCAGGATTTAGTAATGTAAAGGTTATATATGATTTTTCCCTGGCGACACACCAAAGGAAGTGTGTAACTATGCATTGTAAAAAGGGAAGTCATTTTTTGTGGGTAAAGCTGTACCACTCTGCAGAGTTAAAACTAATTGATTAGCCGTGCTCTCGGTTATGAGCACTTGGTGAACTTGCACTAGTTAGAAAGCTTCTTGTCTTTTTATAAAATTAATTGAGAACACAAAATTTAGAATTGGTGAGCTTACCCTTACAGACGATTCAATTCTTGACATTCGTTGGCAAGGTTGAATTCACCTGTTGTGTCCTGTGTGGACAAAATAAATTGATTCTAGATATTGTTGGGAATGGGAGACTTGATGCTCACGACGGAATGTGAGTTGTTTACTACTGTTGTCATCCTTACTTGTTATACTTGCACACCTGTTATTTTAATTATCTGTCTAGTTTCCTTTTATTTAAATTTTCGCTTTCAATCTATTATTCAGTATTTACAATTCAATTTGGCTCCACGCAAAAACAACCCTGATAGCCATCCTGTTGAACTAGCCTGCATATAACATAGGTTTTGCAAACACTTCAAGTCTTGCTGAGTACGCAACGTACTCACCCTTGCTATCATTGTTGTTTTTAGGTGAACAAATAGAATGTCCCGAAGGATCGTACTTTGTCGCAGGTTGCGGGATAATGACGATGTTTTTGTCTAGGGCTTATACCTTGTCAGTTACCTGAGGGATTGGATGGGCACACTACAAGACTCTTGTTTCTTTCCGCTGCAATATTATTATAAGCTGTAAGACTATCATGTAAAATAGCTTTCGCAATAGTAATGACAATGTTTTGTATGGTTATGATCTCCATTTGTATGTGCGTGCTAGCTACTGATCCAGGGACTAGCACAGGAAGCACATTAGAACCTGTCTTTTACGGTGCATTGTACTGTAAAAGGGAGGCTCCTCACACTGACAATCCCCAAAATCACAATCACTCTCCCCACTCCCCAGCTCTCCCCGCCGCTGCCATGACTGCTTCCCTTCCCGAGGCGGCTTGGCAACGGCAAGGCGCAAGGCTCACCACCAATTTATGGAGTTCAAGTTGTCGATTCGTCACCCTTCCCAGCGACCTGGATGAGTGCCTTCACCACCCAACCGAAAGTCTTCGGCTCTTCGCCCTCGACCCAACGCCTCCGCGGCTCTGCCGGTAGTCCGCCCCGGCGCCCCCCGGGCCCCGACCCCTGCTGAGCCCCTGCGCGGGCACGGGCCACCCCTTGGCGGCTTGGCTGAGCGTCTCCGCCCCTCGGTAGGCCGACAGCTACTCCGACGTTAAGTCGCTCCCCGTCGCCGACATCGCCGCAGAGCTCGGACTTCGCCTAGAGGTACAATCGTACAGAACTGTCTTGTTGAGCCTAACATTGGAAGGATTAAAAACTGTTTGATGCAATCTTGGATTGTGTTGAAAGTTCAGTCTTTCGTTGCCGTAGCTTTGGAAATAACATGTGTCTGTTGGCTATCACAGAAATAAGTATTTGTTGGTCCGTTTGATTGATTAATTTTTGAAATTGTATTGGTACAACTCTCTGTAGAGCTGTAGGATTTGTTAGGTAGAACTACACCTGTATGTACATATATTTGCTCGCATGAATTTTATACACCAATTCTCTGGAAGCGAACAAATAGGACTTCTTCAGATGCATTTTTTTAGGAGATATCAGAAAAAAAACTGTGAAAATATAAAACCCAAAAGGAGCTGATAAATTCGTAAAGCACCCAAAGTGTCAAAAGATCTGCCGACTGACCAACAACTTTGTCATATTCTAGACCTTCAGCAGCCAGTTCGGCCATTGACACTACAGCTAACCTGGTAAATTCCATAGATGTCAGTAGCTTGTCGGCAGTGTAATGAGCAAGTGTATATTGTAGTCTCATGTTGAATGCAGTAACTAAAGCCGAATGCAACATTAAAAAGGAGTACGTAAAAAATATTTAAACAAGAGTTACCTGTCTAGTTCCTTTTAATCGGCTGCCCACTGTATATTAGCTTTTGTAGTTGCTCATCTACCAAATTAACATGCTCCTTTCCAATGTCCAAAGAATATCCCAGAATAGGTAGGCCAATCAAGTAGGCGACTAATTTCTAGGAAAGAATTACAGTTAGAAAATGACTAGTTGTACACATACTCTTGTTGCAGGAAAGAGAACATACGTACCCAAAAAATGACTAGTTGTACATATACTCTTGTTGCCGAAGTGATCTTTTCATCAAGTCTCAAATGTGAACTTCTATACAAGTAATATTTCTTTCTTTCATAGACCATAGCTCCTGTTGTCTTTAAATTATTAAACATATTAGATATTGATTGATATATATTTATAAGCTATGTTCTAAGTTTTTTTTAAACAATAGGGCCCCCACTTTAGGCCTTGCCCTAGGGCCCCGAAATGTTTGGAACGGCCCTGTGCTTGGACGTAGTCCTGGGGATTGGGCCGGGCCTTAGTGGGCCAATACGAGCTAGCCCAGCACGAAAAAAATGGGGCGGGCTGGCATGGCCCGAATGGCGTACCGGGCTGGGCCTGAAAACCTGGCACGATGGGCCACTCGGCACGGCGTGAATTGAAACCCGAACCAGTAATTTGTATTTTTGAGGGTCTTCTTTTGCTCATATGAATTTATGTTTCTACATGAAAGTTGTAGATAATTTCGAGACACATTTTTTTCTTGTAGACAACTTTTTCATTTGGGCAACGTGTGAGTTTATAAAATAATGTTTAGTGCGCTGTGTAGTTTCGGACCGATGCCACATCTCTCGGTAATCTGCACGTTTCAGGGTCTTTCTTTGCTCATATGAATTTATATTCTACATGAAAGTTGTAGATAATTTCGATACACATCATTTTTATGTAGACAACTTTTCCATTTGTTATGAATTTATAAAAAATTTTTAATGCGTTGTGTAGTATCGGATCGACGCCATATCTCTCGGTAATCTGCATTTTTCAGGGTCTTTCTTTGCTCATATGAATTTATATTCTACATGAAAGTTGTAGATAATTTCGAGACACATCATTTTTATGTAGACAATTTTTCCATTTGCGCAACGTATGAATTTATAAAAAAACTATTTAATGCGCTGTGTAGTTTCGGACCGACGGCACATCTATCGGTAATCTGCATTTTTCAGTGTCTTCCTTTACTCATATGAATTTAGATTGTACATAAATGTTGTAGAGAATTTTAAGACACATCTTTTTCATGTAGACAACTTTTTCATTTGAGCAACATATGAATTTATAAAAAAAATATTTAGTGTGTTGTGTTTTCTCCAGTGCCATGCTCGGGCCGGCCTGGCCCGACAACAAACAGATCTATGGGCCATGCCAGACCTTGATTTTTACCGTCCGTGCTGGCCCGGCCCGGCACGAACGAAGAAATAACCAATCTGTACTAGCCCGTTTCATACAGATCCGAAGCCTCATAAAGGCTTCCGCTTCTCGTCCCCAGGGTTTCAGAAATCGACGGTAATCGCTCGATTATCGCAAAAATCGCGCGTATCGCGCATAGACGATAGGCCAAACCGATTGGAAAATCGCTGGATTTAAAATTTTTGAAAAATTTGCAAAAATTTATCCAAAATATCTCCAAAAATAGTATTAACAATGTTATGACATGAAGATGATATTTAGTTGAAATCACGAATTTTTTGACACATTTTTTGGCCAAAACCGAATGAAGCAAAAAAGAAAAAGGGAAAAAAAAGTGAAAAACTACTGTTCCTTGTACTGTGGGCCTCAAGGCCCATCAGCCTGCTATGGCCCACGAGAATGGTTGGAACCTTTTGAAGGTTTTTTGTTGGCTTCCGACAGGACAAACTCAATAATTGAGCTCCACAGAACATCCTCTTGCGATCCCTCTCTGCTCCGGCTAGATCCAAGCAATGGAGAGCCAAAAACCGATCTTCAACCAGCGATAATCGATGATTTGACTGCGATAATCTTCGATTTTGTATCGAAAATCGGCAGACGGCATAGAAGAAGCTAGGCGCAGCGATTTTCTCTGGAATCTGACAGATAATCGAGGTATTCACGAGATAATCGTCGATTTTTTTCGGTTTTCGTTGGAGCTAGTTCAGTATATTTTTCTACCCACATGTTAAAATCATGTATTATATTACTTGAGTGTATGTATGCTAATAGGATGGAGAACTTGATAGTCATATTTTGGGCACACTTGGCAGTATGTATGCTAATAAGTTCTACCCTTGAACATGTTAAAATCATGTATTATATTATTTGACAGTACTATTACGGTACAACAACATGAGCATAAGAACTTGATAGTCTTATATTTTCGTTGGAGCTTAACTGAGCTTGTTATCTCATTGTGACATTTCTTCATTACGTACATTAAGTAAGCTATTGATGTTGTTGTTGTTGTGAAAGATGGAGTATAAGTACTTATAGCAGGAGAGGAATTTGAGCAAGAAACCTAAGCTTTGCACATTTGGTACTTGGAAGTGTGCAATATTTCTTGTTTGCAACATAGCACTAAAGAGGGTTTGTTGTATTCAATATCCTTATGGGGAAAAAGGAAACCTAAAGGAGTGAATAGAGATTTCATTTATCAACAACAAAGAGTGGAGTTTCTTTTTTTTCACAAAATATATCCAAAAGTCATGGTAATACAAGAAATAGGATAGAGTCCTTTAATACTTCCTTTGGGGCTAAAAACACTTTTGTCTATCCTCATGAAACGGGAAATACTATGTTACTCCCTCTCTGCAGTGTACGTGTTCATATATAGAAAAGTAGAGAAGTAGAGATGCTATACTGTGGTATAAAAATGTGTGTATTGTTGTATACGTGTGCATTTTGCTATAATTGTTGTAAAAAACGGTGTTGCTATTTAGTAGTCAAACTACATCTACGTTAATTTTCTTGTACTAGCGGACTAATACTTAGTAAAGCTGTTGTTTCGGACTAACACATTCAATATGACAATTGTACATGCATTCATACGATAGTTAATGCATATGAGTGTTGAGTGTTCGTGCACGAATTGTACATGCATCCTTTCATGCAGCTTCATGTTTGTTGATTACTTGTTGTTCTGCATTAGCAGATGTCAGACCAGGGGGACGTTGTGTGGGAGCACGGCGATAAGATCGGGACTGGATTTCGATGCAAGTACTGTCACCAAGAGAAGAAAGGAGGCGGTGCAACCCGACTGAAGCACCACTTGGCAGGGCGCGGTAGGAATGTTGTCCATTGCAATCAAGTTCCTAAGGATGTTCGCGAGTACTTTCAGCGTGACCTAGACAGTGTGAAGGATAAGAGGAAGGGAAAGATAGAGGAGAGGCTTAGAAAGGAAGCAGCTTAGAAAGGAAGCAGCTACAGCTTCCCCGCCAAGGAGAAGTGCATATTCAGAGTACACGGGTGATGCTGACGAGGAGGACCAACTACAGCATGCCATGGCTGCCTCTAGGGCAGAGGCAGAATTTATCAATCGGGCAGGTGGCAGGTATGAGCACGGTGGAGGTAGTGGGACCTCTAGAGGGGCTGGAGGAAGTGGCAGTGTGTTGTCGAGGATGTTGCGAAGTTCGACACAAAGGGAAAGACCGGTTGTGGGGGATTACAACATTGGTACGGCCCGTGGCCCTGTGCAAACAAGGATTGATACTGGGCAATGGTCACAAAAGGGGAGGAATGCGAGGCAGGCGATTGGCTCAGCTTGGGCCAAATTCTTCCACACGGCTGGTATCGCAGGAAGGAAAGCAGATAATCCGTACTTTGTTAGTGCTGTGAGGGAAACTCAAAAATGGGGTAAGTGAGCTTTCGATTGTGTCCATTTGTATGCGGAGTAATTGCTTACATTTTTAGCCGTTGTTTTCATTTGTAGGCGAGTGTCGGGACCCCGAATTTGCAAATCGGACCTACGTGTATTCAAGACTAGTCCAGAACGCTAGTGCACACAGTCTTAACATCGGTATATATCACAATCATACCAATCGATACTATCAAAGTACTTTATTTAAATAATCAAAGGGTTACTTGACCCTATGGCCAAGTTACAAATATATGCCTTGCAAGGCAAAACTTATTAAAAGAGAAATAACTGCAGCGGAAAAATCAAAATAAACCGTGGGCGCTATCCAAGATACCACAGCAATCGATCGCTCGCATCCCCTAAGTAGACGGGTCCTCTTGGAACTCCTCCTCCGAATCAAGCGTAGCCTCCTCTTCAAGCGGTATTGTGTTGAGGCAAGGGTGAGTACTTGGTACTCAAAGAAGTCATGCACACATGCAAGCTAATATACTATATGCATGGCTTGGTACAAAGGAATAGCTAGGTATATTTGGCAAAGAAATGCCTTTTGACAAGTAATAAAAGTAGATTCGAAGCAGAGAAATAAGTAAAGCATAAATAACTTTTCAGGAAATTTAATAAACATTTTCCCCATCCTAAACCACATTTCCATCATCTTCATTATTAAACCAACCCAACTTTTCAAATCCAAGTTATTTTCGTAAAGTCTAACCCTTGACTGTAATTCGAGCATTGTCCAAGTGGACTCCCGCTTATTCAAATAGATTCTACACTCTGCGGAAGGTTATGCACTTTACCCACAAGATACAATCCACTCACCACGTCACCGCCAAATGAATCGCCATACAAGAGTATCTGCGAATGGCGATCATAACAAAGCCTTTGGAAGCCTTAAACAACACAATTGGTCCTCTCCGTGCTCTACACCATCCCTTCCCTTAGCCAAGGCGGCGGTATGGGACCAACACACCCGTTAGATGGGTACTGCGCGACCACGATACGCTCCCCGTGCATAATCACACAACGGTGTAATCGACACCCGAGGCTCCACAAGTGAGTCCTTAGCGACTTAGTCAACTAGGGCCGTCCCATTTCGGCCATGTGGTTGCAAGTATGACCTGGGTTCAAAGGCTTGCAAGGTTAAGTCCTTAGAGTGACCAGGGCAAGACTACCCGAAAAACCAAATCAACACTCCCAATGCCACAACCTGCCCACTGTTACTTCTTGCCACATGCCCCTGGTTTATCAAACCCCGGGTTGATTACCATGCACCACGTGCCATCAACATCACATGATACTTTTCCAAAACAGGTTCAATATATCATTAAGTCAATATTAGCATTTGATTATCCAAAATCATGTCATGAGCACGAAAGCGTGTCTAAGCAAAGATACTACAATTCGTCTAAACCCATGTTGGCAATTTAATAATGTCCAACTAGTAAACCACAACTAGGGTGACAAAAGGTCATGGCACATACTTAAGTAATCAAGGTGTCATATAGCAAATTGGTATTTATCTAACCCCATGTTTAAACAAAGTATCTTTCTAATTGAACTAGCATGCAATAGTTTAAATCAAAATAGATTTCAAATAGGATCAATATGGTCAAAGCACAACTTGCCTTCAAAAAGCACTTGCTCTTGGTCTTGGGTTGGATCCCGAGTCAACACTTCTCCCTCGAATCCTTCCGCACTTCAACGCTCTACTCGTAAAGCGTGCAAATAGCCAATACACAAATAAACACTAGGCAAAACATCCCAAAACTCCAAATAAAATCCATAAACAGAGAGAACGTAATTTTCTGGATTTTTAGAAGCTGGAATCACAAATTTGGAGTTAAAATGCAAAAGTTATGATTTATTAAAGCTTAAATAATCAATTAAATAATATTACAGAGAAAAACTTTAGTCCAAAAATTAAATAAAATTCATATTTAGGTAGATCTCAATTTTATACAAATTTAGAAATTTGAATCACTCAAATCGGAGTTGAAACGCACAAGTTATAAGCGTTTGAAGTTTGAATCTAAATTTGAAATCAGTCTTCGAATTAATACATCAGTTTCTTGTTGCGGCAATTAAGTCTTGCGTCGGCATGGACACGTGTCGACCTCGATTGGTGTGGCCGACGCCACCGGTCCATGGACTCGGTCCACGCTTGGCTCGGGTCCCACTGCATGGACTCGGTCCACGACTCTACGTCTCGGCCGACATGTGGGCCCCACCGCCAGCCCGGGTTTCACGACGCGATGCGAGCACGTGGGCCTCTCGACTGCAGGTCCCGCTGTCGAGACACGCCTCCACGCGCGTGGCGCGTGAAAGCACGCGTGGCACAATCTCGGCTGATTTGAAAATCAACGGTCGGTATTGAATCTAGACCTCACGCTCAAAACTACACGGTTGATCCGGCCGTTCGATCTAGATCGGACGGTCCAGATCAACCCTATCGCCAACGCGAACTAACCCACAACCGCACGATCTAAAATCTAGCGGTTGAAACCTAATCAAGAACGGAAGCAAGAAGGCGGCGTGGCCTCACTGCGTGCGTTGGATCTTGATCCAACGGTGCACCGAAGCTCGCGGCGACGATGGCTTTTGCGCGCGGCGTGCGGTGCCGTGAGGACGGCGACCACCCTAACGGGCGCTTTCCGGGCGCTCTCCGACCGAGTGAGTGCACCCAGGTGCGCCTCGGACGCAGTTCTCGATCAGGGCTTGAAGCCGGCGGAGGATGACGAACGCGCGAAAGCGAAGAAAACCCGTGGCGGCACTCCCAAACTTCGCGGAAATCGCGAGGCGACGGCGCGGCTTGGCGTTGGAAACTAGGGCAATAGGCGCGCACATGAACGGCGATCTCGGGCGATAACTCCCGCCTTAAATAGCCTCGCGACGTGCACAGCGGAAACCTAATCGGGCCAGCGGCTACGCTGGCGGCGAGTCCAGCTCGATTACGGGAAGACGACGAATCGGCCGTCGCGTAGCCGGCGCTCAGCGGCCCGATCGACGTACGGCGCGATCGGTCCGGTCGACACGCTTTCGGTCGGTCGCGGATCTCACCGTTGGATCTTGATCCAACCGGTTGGGATCGATTAGGGTTAGGAGTGAGTTCGTCGAGTCAACTGGCTGGTGGACTCAGTCGACTGGTCGGATGAAACGATACTTGACCCGAGTTGGATTTTCCAGCGAATTAATATTTTAAAATAATTCCCATAATTCATTTAATTCATTAAAAATAGCAAATGACTGAGAAAAATTCCAGAAAATTCGAAAATATTTTGATCATTTTGGACTCAAATAAAATATTTCCAACAAAAATTTATTTGCAAATTTAAATTCTTTAATTATTTCAAAATGGAATAAATTCAAATAAATTCCAAATAAATCCAAATAAATTCCAAAAAATTCCAAAAATTCACCAAAGTGCCAAATCACACATGAATTTAAGGAAAGCAAAATTTTGGGGTGTTACAAACCTCCCCCCCTTAACAGAATCTCGTCCCCGAGATTCAGGGCTTACTAAAGGAATAGGTTTGGAAATTCTTTCTTCAAATCCTCTTCGCTCCCAAGTCGCTTCACTTTCTTCATGGTTGCTCCTTTGAACTCTACTAAACGGGTTGACTTGTTTCTAGTTTCGATCCATTGTGTCTAGAATCCTCACCAGGTGCTCCTTATAAGTCAAGTCCTCATGCAACTCAATTGACTCTAGCGGTGTCATCTGCTCTCAGAACTCTGAGACACTTCTTTAATCGGGACACATGGAATACGTCATGTACTCGCTAACGCTCAGCAACTCCGGTGATAAGCAACTCGCCTCTGCGACTCAAAATCTTAAATGGTCCAACATAGCAGGTGCGAAGTTTCCCTTTGGCATGGAACCTCTTAACTCCTCGAGGCGTAACTCCAGGTATACAAAGTCTTCGTTCAAAACTCAAATCTCGGCGGCGATTTATTGTCGGCCATAACTCTTCTACGCTGAGATTGGGCTATCTTCAACCTTTCCTAATTATGGCGTCGCTTCTTGACCTCTTGAAGAATATCGTGCCCAAAGACACGGCTGTCTCATTCAATTCAATGGCGTCCGACAGGCGACTACATACAGCTGCCTCAAAGGTGACATCTGTAAACTAGCCTGATAACTATTGTTGTAACTAAACTCGGCATACGGCAAACTCTTATCCCAAGAGGTAGCATAAGCTAATGCACAAGCTCTTAGCATATCCTCCGTGAATCTGGTTGGACTCTTTGGTCTGCCCATCCGTCAGTGGATGATGTATCTTGAAGTTCAAACGGTTCCCATGGCTTCATGCAACTTATTCCGAACCTTGAGGTAAATTGGGTACCTCGATTCCGACATACAATCCTCTTTGGCACTCTGCAAGCAGACAATCTGATCATGTACAATTCCGCTAATTTATCTCCCGAGTAGGTGGTCTTCACGGGATAAAATGGGCTACTTTGGTCAAGCGATCCACTATAACCCATATGGAGTCATAACCTCCTTGAGTCTTCTGAACCAGGTAATGAAAATCCATTCCGATTTCCTCCCACTTCCACTCGGGTATTTTCGCCGCCGTGTAGCAATCTGGCACTCTCGATGCATTGCCTTGACTCCTCCGGCATACGTCGCACAATGCAACATGCTCGGCAACTTCTCGCTTCATACTCGGCCACGTAATCTCTCCTTCAGATCCCGATACATCTTGGCGCTTCAGGTGAATCGAGTACTTAGAGTCATGGGCTTCTTCCAAAAATCGATTGCTTTAACTCCTTTTTGTTAGGCACACAAATCACGATCCTTCATCCACAACGTGCCTTGTTCATCCAATTTGAAGTCCTCGCTCGCTTTCCTCCTTGATGGACTTAATCCTGCCGGATCCTGTCATCATCCTTCCGTCCTTCGGATCCATCCTCTAGGGTAGGCTTTACTTCCAATGCCAAGAATCCGCTTAGGTACAACCTCAATCTTCATTTTAGAAAATCCTCACATAACTCATCCCGACTTGCTGGCTAGCAACGTACTCAGATGGCTCTTCCGACTCGAGCATCGGCCATTACTCGTTGGCCTTCCCGGGATGGTAATGGATTCCAACATTATAGTCCTTGATCAACTCTAGCCATCTCCTTTGCCTCATATTCGTGATCCGATCGGTGAATATGTACTTAAGGCTCTTATGATCCGTATATACTTCACATCTGTTTCCAATCAGATAGTGACGCCATATCTTCAAAGCATGCACTACGGCGCTTAACTCTAGGTCATGTGTCGGATAATTTTCCTCATGCGGCCTCAATCGCCTTGATGCATAAGCGACGACCTTTCCATTCCGTGCATCAGCACATCCAAGTCCTTGGCGCGTCGTCACAATAAATATCGAAGCTTTGAGCAACATCCAGAGTGAACTAACACGGTGCGTGTCAATCGCTTCTTCGACTCTAAATCCTTCCTCACATTAGGCGTCCATGCAAACTTCTTTTCCTTCTTCAGCAATTGCGTAAGAGGTTTCAATTGTCGAAAAACCTTCGATGAAACGGCGTGTAATATCACGCCATTCCAAGGAAACTCGAATGCGGGTCACGATCTTTGGTTGTTCCCCAATGTAACACAGCTTCTACTTTGCTTGGATCTCACGGCGACTCCTTCAAGCGGTCATCACATGTCCAAGAAACTCCACCTTGTCCTTCCAAAAATCACACTTGCTGAACTTGGCGAAAAGTTGTCTTGCCTCGGCTTTCCAAAACTACTTTAAGTGTTCTATGTTCATCCTGTCTTAGGTAGATTAGATATCGTCTATGAACACGACGACAAACTTGTCCAAATATTCCATGAACACCTTATTCATCATATTCATGAAATAATTTGCCGGGCGATTCGTTGAAATTTCAAAGGACATAATCAGAAACTCGTAATGTCCATATCTTGGCGAGAATCTGCAGCCTTCTGAATATCTTCCATCGGATCTTCAATCGATGGTATCCCGATCTCGGATCAATCTTGGAGAAAACTCCGCTCCTCTTAATCGATCAAACAAATCATCAATCCTGGGTAGCGGATACTTATTTTTCACTTGACTTCATTGAGTGCACTGGGTAGTCAATGCACATCCCGAAACTCCAGTCCTTCTTCTTGACAAACAAAACTGTGCTCCCACGGCGACTAACTCGGTCTGATAAATCCTTTCTCCATTAACTCTTCCAAATTGTTTTTCATCTCTACCAACTCCTAGAGACATCCGAGCAGGGTCTCTTTACTATCGGTCTTGTGATAAGTTCTATCACAAACTCTATGTCCCCTGGCAAGGCATACTGTAGATCTTCTGGGAAAACATCAGGTACTCACTCACTACCGGACATCCTCTATGCCTTGATTGCCTTGGTATCTTGTTAACCATCAACCAGCCCATCTCTAATGCAGTGGGCTTGAAATTCCACTTTCTTTCCCACACTCGGGCTCTCAACGAGATAGTTCTTCGCCCACAATCCAATACAGCCTTTGTGCTTGGATAACCAATCCATTCCCAATATAACATCTAAGGTCTGGTCTCCAAAATTATAAGGTTTGCTAGAACTCTATTCCATCTATTAGTATTCTCACCCAGAACATCCTACTCCGTTCGAGTTGAACCAGGGTTTGAACTAAAAGCATGCACTTAAGTCTTGCAATCCTTAAATCATTTCTAGTAGCAAAGCCTTGCGAAACAAAGCGAATCACGAAGCTCGAGTCAAACAAAGCTGTTGATGCGAGTTAACAAGTAACTTACCCGATCTGACGTCCGTAGCATTCGCAAGGTGCATCTGCGGTGACATGGTTGACTCGGCCTCTCACCACGGTCTGGGGTGTGGCTCCTCGTGCTGGCGCCCTAGCTGGGTGGTTCTGATTGAAGCGAATCTGGTCGCTTCCTGCTGTCTTCTTCGGACAATCATGTTGGCAAAGTGTCTGGCCGCTCGCTGCGGTTGTAATAACGGCGTCTCCGCCTTTGCCGATGTTGTGCAGGGTAGCGTTTAGCGAAGTGGCCGGGTCCGTAGTTTTGATTGGCAGGTCTTGGTGCTGAGGATGGTGTCCTTTGTCGCATTCGGTTGGAATCTGAAGAATTGATTTGGTGCAACTCTCAAGCGCTATTCGTTCACGTGATCCTTCTGTTGCATCTGCGCTTCCTGTTCTCATCCAGGTTTGCGCTTGTCTCAAGAATAAGCGCCTTATTCACCAACTCTTGGAAATCTGGAAAGGTGTGGGTGATCAACCCAACTTGCAATCCCGGTTAAGTCCTTCATAAAAGGTATGGATTTATCATTGCTACATCCTCAGGTGCGTGGCGTTAGCGGTGAACTTATTCGTAGTCGCCAACGCCCTTTGGTGATTACCTTGCTTGGTGCTCTGAACTCCTCCTTCTTAAGGTCCATGATTCCTTCAGCACGTGATCTTTGTCGAATCTGTTAATGCAAATGAACTCTTCCCAAGTGATATCTTGAGGGTTCTCCTGCAAGGGGCAAAGGTTCTCCCACCATTCAGTACTGTCTCCTTCCAAGCGATGAGAAGCGTGGAAGTACCTTCTCATTTCCTATGCATTGAGCTATGTGTAGCTTCCTCGATTGATCTTAACCAATCATCGGCCTCCAATGGATTGGCATTCCCGAAGAAAGTGGGTGGGTGAGTCCTCATGAACTCGACAGCTTTGTATTCAAGCGTGGTCCCCGATTAACTTGATTAGCAAAGTGGCCTGAGCAAAGTGACGTGCTGCATTTGTTGCATCATAGCATGCATCAACTGGGTCTGAGCAGCAAGAAATGCTCCAAAATTCTGCATATCCATGGCGGTCTTTGGTGCTCCATCATTGGGGTTTTCACTGGGCGAGATCCTCCCATTGCTTCCAAAGTTCCCACGGTGTTTACCATCCGTCGATTTGCTCTAGGTTTAGAGATGAGAGGGAAACAAGAATAGACAAGTAATATGGAACTTATGCGCTAAAGGGGTAACTTTAAGGTCCATCTTTATTACTAGTAACTTGGTATGGTGCTTACAATGCCTAAGGGCCTTGCAACACATCTTGCACACTCAGCAAACAAAGCAAATCCAAATCGAACTAACTCGAGTCTAACGCCTAAAGGGTGACTCTTTCTTCTATGTGACTCCGGCGAAGGAGTCTCATTATAGAACCTATGCTCACTCATCGAGAAAACTCCACGGCCTGGCACGGGTGCGGGCATAGGCGCATAAACGACGCCTTATGTCCGGCTAACTATGTCCTCTGTGGTAGTCGAAGAAGCAAAGTGTCCTCATCGAGATCTGACTCCTCTGGATCTGCTCGTGTAGCTCGAGCATCGCTCTGGGTCCGTCCGTACAAAGTCATCTCCAACTCGTCCAATCCTTCGTGAGAAGGTGTGCCACATACTCTTGAGCTTCCCATGCTACATTCTTCTCTGCCGTGATTTCCTTGGCGCCTTCTGTAGCTCCTTGCTTGTATTATCTAGTACATCTTCTGGGCGACGATTTAATCGCCAAGCCACTAACCGTAGCATTCTCATCCGAATAGCCTTCGGGTCAAGAAGGTTATCGCTGCTTGTGATGATAACTAACACCGTGCTTTCCAACTCTCCGGCGTGGATACTGGTAATGTGCCGCATTGCTCGTCGTGAAACTTCTTGGATACCCATCTGCATTGTAGATCTTCTAGCAAAGTGCAGTGTATGTCAGCGATTGCAGGCCCTTCTTCCTAAGCAGTACCTCAATCCTCACGCTACAAGCCTTGATCAATCCTCGCTGGTCGATCACTTCCACTTGGTATTGGGGCTTCTCAAAATCTCCGAGTCTGTAGCATATGCCAAAGTTCCAGCTGGGCGTGACAACTCCCGGATCAGCGTAGTTGAACTCTTCCCTCCATCTCATTACAAGAGTGCTTTACGTAGAACTCTGAATTTTCAAATTGTGACAAGGTAAGGGAAAATTTCAGCAAGAGACGAGAAAAGAGAGAAGGATAAGTCGAGATGTCATTTCTTGTCTTCACAAATTTTTAGCTTTAGAAAATAGGTTTTATCTCACTACGACTATTCTAGCTTAGGGTTGAGTTTAGTCAAGTATGGCTCGATACCACCTCTGCCGGGACCCGAATTTGCAAATCCGACCCTCTGTGTATTCAAAGACACTAGTCGAGAACGCGCTAGTGCACACCGGTCTTAACATCGGTATATATCACAATCATACCAATCGATACTATCAAAGTACTTTATTTAAATAATCAAAGGGTTACTTGACCTATGGCTGTTACAAATATATGCCTTGCAAGGCAAAACTTATTAAAAGAGAAATAACCGCAGCGGAAAAATCAAATAAACTGTGGGCGCCATCCAAAGATACCACAGTATCGATCGGGCTCGCATCCCTAAGTAGGCGGGTCCTCTTGGAACTCTCCTCCGAAATCGGGCGTAGCCTCCTCTTCAACGTGTATTGTGTTGAGGCAGGGTGAGTACTTGGTACTCGACAAGTCATGCAGTGCAAGCTAATATACTATATGCATGGCTTGGTACAAAGGAATAGCTTTCAGGGTATATTTGCAAAGAAACTTTGACAAGTAATAAAGTAGATTCAGCAAGAGAAATAAGTAAAAGCATAAATAACTTTTCAGGAAATTTAATAAACATTTTCCCCATCCTAAACCACATTTCCATCATCTTCATTATTAAACCAACCCAACTTTTCAAATCCAAGTTATTTTCGTAAAGTCTAACCCTTGACCCAGAATTCCCGAGCATTGTCCAAGATCAGTGGACTCGGCTTATTCAAATAGATTCTACACTCTGCAGAGGTTATGCACTTTACCCACAAGATACAATCCACTCACCACGTCGGTAGTGAATCGCCATACAAGAGTATGCGAATGAGCGATCATAACAAAGCCTTTCGGAAGCCTTAAACAACACAGTGGTCCTCTAAATTACGTGTGCTCTACACCATCCTTCCCTTAGCCAAGGCGTAAGTATGGGACCAACACACCGATTAGATGGGTACTGGCCACAAACCACGACACGCTCCCCGTGCAATCACACAAACTGCATTATCGACACCCTGAGGCTCCACAAGTGAGTCCTAGCGACTTAGTCAGCTAGGGCCGCTCCCATTCGACCATGTGGTTGCAAGTATGACCCAGTTCAAAGGCTTGCAAGGTTAAGTCCTTAGAGTGACCAGAGGCAAGACTACCCAAAACCAAATCAACACTCCCAATGCCACAATCGCCCACTGACATTTTGCCACATGCCCGATCAAGCTGTTTATCAAACCCAGTTGATTACCATGCACCACGTGCCATCAACATCACATGATACTTTTCAAAACAGTTCAATATCATCACAAGTCAATATTAGCATTTGATTATCCAAAATCATGTCATGAGCACGTAGCAGGTCTAAGCAGTATACTACAACGGTCTAAACCCATGTTGGCAATTTAATAATGTCCAACTAGTAAACCACAACTAGGGTGACAAAGGTCATGGCACATACTTAAGTAATCAAGGTGTCATATAGCAAATTGGTATTTATCTAACCCCCATGTTTAAACAAAGTATCTTTCTAATTGAACTAGCATGCAATAGTTTAAATCAAAATAGATTTCGAAATAGGATCAATATGGTCAAAGCACAACTTGCCTTCAAAAAGCACTTGCTCTTGGTCTTGGGTTGGATCCTGAGTCAACACTTCTCCCTCGAATCCTTAGGCACTTCAGCGTCTACTCGTAAAGCGTGCAAATAGCCAATACACAAATAAACACTAAGCAAAATAAAACCAAAACTCCAAATAAAATACATAAATAGAGAGAACGTAATTTTCGATTTTAGAAACTAATCACAATTTGGAGTTAAAATGCAAAAGTTATGATTTATTAAAGCTTAAATAATCAATTAAATAATATTACAGAGAAAAACTTTAGTCCAAAAATTAAATAAAATTCATATTTAGGTAGATCTCAATTTTATACAAATTTAGAAATTTGAATCACTTAACTCGGAGTTTAAACGTAACAGTTATTAGCGTTTTAAGTTTGAATCTATTTTTGAAATCATTATTCGAATTAATAATTCATTTTCTTTTTTTCGGAATTTAATTATTGCTTAAGCTTGTACACTTGTCCGCCTCTGATTGGCTGGATTACGTCAGCCGGTCCATGGACTCGGTCCTCGCTTGGATCGGGTCCACGGTGGACTCGGTCCACGACTCTACGACACACTGACATGTGGGCCCCACCGCCAACCTGGGTTTCAGCGCCTGCGTGATCGCGTCGACACGTGGGCCTTCGACTCGCCAGGTCGCGTGTCAGAGACACGCTCCCCACGCGCGTGGGCGCGGCTGAGCACACGTGGCACAATCTCTGCCGTTGATTTGATAATCAACGGTCCTGATTGGATCTAGACCTCACGCTCAAAACTACACGGTTGATCCGGGCGTTCGATCTAGATCGGACGGTCGGATCTAACCCTATCGCATACAACGCAACTAACCACAACCGTGCGATCTAAATCTAACGGTTGAAACCTAATCAAGAACGGAAAGCGATATGCGGCGACGTGGCCTGCCTCGTCGTTGGATCTTGATCCAATCGGTGCACCGAGCTCGCGGCGGCGATGGCTATGCGGCGGCGTTGCCGGCTGCCCGAGGACGGCGACCACCCTACGGCGCCGGGCGTCTCGCCAAGTGAGTGCACCCAGTGCGCCTCGGCGCAGGTTCTTATCCAGGGCTTGAAGGCGGAGGATGACGACGGCGCCGAAGCGAAGAAAACCATTAGCGGCACTCCCCAAACTTCGGCGAGAAATCGCGAGCGACGGCGGCGGCTTAGGCGTTGGAAACTAGGCAATAGGCGCGCTACGAGCAGCGATCCTCGGCGATAACCCACGCCTTAAATAGCCTCGAGCGTGCACACCGGAAACCTAATCGGACGCGGCGGCTGCGGGCGGCGGAGTCCAACGATTCTGGGGAAGACGACGAAATCGTACGCCCACGTGCACGCGCTCAACGACCCACGATCGCGCGGCGATCGGTCGTCCTATTACCTACTTTCGATGGTCGGCGGATCTCGTAGTTGGATCTTGATCCAACGGTTGGGATCGATTAGGGTTAGGAGTGGGTTCGAGTCAAGCGGCCTGGACTCGAGTCCGACTTCGATCGGATGAACAACGATTTGACCGAGTTGGATTTTCCAGCTAATTAATATTTAAAATAATTCCCGATAATTCATTTAATTCATTAAAAATAGCAAATGACTCGAGAAAAATTCCGGAAAAATTCTGAAAATATTTTGGATCATTTTGGACTCAAATAAAATATTTCCAACAAAAATTTATTTGCAAATTTAAATTCTTTAATTATTTCAAAATGGAATAAATTCAAATAAATTCCAAATAAATCCAAATAAATTCCAGAAAATTCCAAAAATTCACCAAAGGGCCAAATCACACATGAATTTAAGAAAAGCAAAATTTTGGGGTGTTACAGCGAGGGTGTTCCATCTCCGAGTGAGAGAGATATAGACGGGAAGTATTTAGACGATAACGAATCAGACATATGGGAGAAGATGGCGAAGTTCAAGAAGGAATGGCCTACGTATGGCGTAACAATAATGTGCGATTCTTGGACTGGGCCAACACGCATGAGCATTATAAACTTTATGCTATATTGCAATGGCACTATGTTCTTCCATAAGTCCGTTGATGCAACGGGCCAAACTCAGGATGCCTCCTACTTACGCAAGGTACTTGTTTTCATTGTTGCTCTTCTAAATCTGTTGTCACTTGTAAGTATGCATCGTGTAATGCAAGAGATCATTTTGTTTGTTGATGCAGGAAATTGCCTCAGTCGTTAATGAGGTTGGTCCGAAGAATGTTGTGCAGATTGTCACGGATAATGGTTCTAACTATAAGAAGGCATGCAGACTCATCACAAGGGAGCACCCCAACATCGTGTGGCAACCTTGTGTAGCCCACATGATTAATTTGATGCTTAAGCAGATTGGAGAGTTTCCTGACCATGCCTCTGTCATTGAGAGTGCAAGGAAAATCTGTCGATGGCTATATAACCATGCGAAGTTGCATGCTATGATGAAGAAACATATCGGGGGCGAGTTGGTCAAGTGGAATGCTACGCGCTTCGGAACAAACTATATGTTTTTGGATAGCTTCGTTCGTCGCAAGGACAAATTCTTGCAATGGATGGCCTCGGAGGAATTTCTATCATCACGCTTCATTGATACCGTCGAGGGGAGGTCTGTATACGCTAATCTATCGAGTTTGGACTGGTGCGATAACCTTCGGTTGGTTGTTGCCTCCGTGGAACCATTGTATGCATTCTTGCGTTTCGCTGATCAAGACAGGGTGCCTACGTTGAGCGAGGTACTATTACGGTACAACATCATGCGGCAGGAATATGATAGCTTATTTCACGATGCTCCCCAAACATTCAACAAGTACATAGCCGTCGTGGACCGAAGAATGGCTGACTTAACGCAAGATACTTACATTAATGCCGGTAATACATTCTGTTCTGACAAAACTATAGCCTTATGCTTGCAGATGTACGTGTACTGACATGTTTCGCTCAACTTCATGCAGCTGCTGCCTTGAAGTGTTGGCTGAAGATACTGATAGCGCTGCTCAGGCTATTCTCGAGGCTGAAGTTTTCAGAAGGAAGATTGGCACGTTCGTGGGTGCACTAGCTGCGAAGATGGCACATGATAATAGAACTTCTCCTGGTATGTTCTTTTTGGCATCTTGTATATAATACCACTCTCATTGGTACTTACTGTGCTCTTTGTTAACTTGTAGCACATTGGTGGGGTGTGTTCGGTTCGGACACACCAACACTCCAGAAGTTTGCCATGCGGATTGTTTCGCATTGCGCTTCTTCCAGCGGGTGCGAGCGCAATTGGAGTACGTTTGCGTTCATCCACACCAAAGTTCGCAACCGCTTATCCTACAAAAAGCTCCATAAGTTGGTGTACGTTAACTACAATCTTCGGCTACGAATTCAAGCTGAAGAAAATCAGAGGTGCACAGAGGCAGATGATCCATTCCAGCGTCTTATGGAGCTTACACTATGCGATGCTGAAAATCCAATCCGACAGTGGATGGAGAAAGGGAGGTCCAATGCTGATCCCTTGCTTGATGAGGAGGACACAGAGAGTGACACCCCCCTCCCATCGCACATTGTGACCGACCCGGTTGACCCTGTTACATTGCGAAAGCATACTGGCGCTACAAGCATCCCTGAATGGGCCGACAAGACAGTGGGTGATAGTCACACTGGGAAGAGGAAGCACCCAACAGTTACGACAAGGTTTTCCGCTAAAAAAAGAGCTGCATCCAAAGGAAAGGGGAAGGGTCCCAAGGATGTCGGGAGTGATGACTCGACTGATACCACTCCTAGAGACCGTCGAAGCCCCCCGTACCAAGAGTCCAATGATAGCAGCTCCAAGACGGATAGCGATGGGGGTACGCCCGGTGATGATACCCCTGTCGCTCCCACTACCCACTCAGAAGGACAACGTCCTATAGAATTTACAGGAGAGTCCCAGTACACTCATGCTACACAAGACAGAGACCATGGTGCTCCTCAATCACAAAGGACGACTACTGCAGGAAAGGACCATCCGCATAGCCATGCCGCACCACATGATAGCTGTAGCTCGTACAGTGCCACGGAGACGCAAGAGAGTTGTGGCTCATATGGTGGCTATGACTACGCCATCCCGGATGCTCGTGCACAAACTCCCACCCGATGGGTCTATGAGTGGCAAGATCCCGACTTTTATGCCTTGTTGTACCAACAGTGGGAAACGACTAGCCCTTGGACGGGTCAAAGTTGGCACGAATACAAGGCGGAGTTGCTAGCTACACGAGGATTGCTGATGATGTCTACTGAGGAGTACAACACGGCCAACCAAGTGTACACTCAACAATACTACCCGTAGCCCAGAGGTAATGTTTTATTTGTATATTTCATTTTATTGCAACTCCATTTTTACTAATGTAGCATTCATGTAGGTCCAACACGATATTTCTATGACAATGGAAGGACGACAAAGCTATATGCCAATTGGAAACTTTCATTTTCGGTTAGAAATATTGAAATATTGCTGCTATATGCCTATTCTGGGATAAAGCTATGCCAATTGGAAACTTTCATTTTGGATTCAAGTATGAATATGTGAATAGTATTAACATGGAATGCTATTTATTGTTGCTAAATGTCTATTTTATAACTTGAAATTATCTAAAATATAACAAAGGTCATGCCAATTTTTTTTATTTTGTTACCATCATTGTGCTATTTATATTCTCCTATTCTTTCCATATTTTTTTAATGTATTTATAACATTTATTGTATTTTTTTGTCTTTACCTTGTTTTTACAAATTTCTAGCATTTTTTCAACTACTTTTTGTAAATTTCCTCAAATTTCCTCGGTTTTCCTTCACACCGTCGATTTTCCACGAAATATCGTCGATAATCAGTGCTTATCACGCGATTTTCGCACGTTTCCTGTCGGTTTTGCAATTTTTCCACTTATTTTGGCTTCGTTGAAGTATGTATGCGGTTTCTAGCGAAAATCGACGAAAATCGGTAGTCCCCTCTCCAACGCCTTCTTCCTCCTCGATCCAAGCATCGCATCGAACCCTAGAATCAGAGCAATCCAATCCCACCTTTCTCTCCAGTCTTGCAGGCTATCACTATCTTTAGAACCCAAGAATCCCAAATCTTGCGCCGCATCAAGGAACCGTGAGAATCTCCGAGAGTCCAAGAAGTCCAAGAAAGGACCTGCCATGGACACCAACCGCTGCTGCCGACTACCGCGCCGCCAGACTGGGCACCACTCGCTGCCGGAGCACTCGCCCGTATCCAGCTTCTCCCCGCCGCCCTCGCCCTGCCCTTCCCCGGCTTCCTCCTACCAGGAGCGCCTCATCTTCGGTCCCCACCACGCGCCGCCGCCTCCACCTCCTCCTCCGCCGCCGACGCCGCACTCCTGCCACCGCGTCTCCGCCGATGACACGTTACGTGACCTCGACCTCCCGTCCTGCTCCTCCTCCACGATGCCTTCCCTTGCCTCCAACGAGGAGAACCCGCCCTCCCTCTTCGACCTCCTCGGCGGCCGTACCAACCTCCACCGCGCCCGCCATGGCGCCGCTCAACGCCAAGGCCAACCACCGCAACCCGCCGCCGCCCCCGCGGTGGTTGACCATCGTGCTGCACGCGGTCCTGTTCTTGCTCGCCTACCTCGCCCTGGGCGTCACCTTCTACGCCGCCGCTTCGGCCAACTTCACCTCCTCTGCCGGGCCAACGCACCCCGTTGCCGACGCGCCCTACTTCTGTATAGTCACGCTCTGCACAATCGGCTACGGGGACATCACCCCGGCCACCCCCGCCGCCAAGCTCTTCTCCATCTCCTTCGTCCTCGTCGGCTTCGGCTTCGTCGACATCCTCCTCTCCGGTATGGTCTCCTACGTGCTCGACCTCCAGGAGCTCCTCCTCATCACCGCGCTCAAGGACCCGCTCTCTGCACGCAAGAACAGGCACAACTACATCATTGACATCAAGAAGGGTCGGATGCGCGTACGCATGAAGGTGTCGTGCTCGCCGTGGTGGCCATCTGCGTGGGCATTGGGACCGCCGTGCTCAGGAGGGTGGAGAGCTTGGGGTGGCTCGATGCTGTGTACCTCGCGGTGATGTCGGGGACCACTGTCGAGTATGGGGACCGGGCGTGGTTTCAGTTGGGTGATAGATCTGGATACATTCAATATATTTTGATTATGATTTCTTATTACAGGGTTGTCCTAGGAGAGCATGAAGGACGTTTATGCCCCGCCATTGCAGCCAACATCCCTAAATGAGGGATCTGATCAGGATGGTTTGGGCGGTTTGAGTTATCAAGAGGTAAGATTTTGAATCATGGTGGTTAGTGTACTAATAACATCTATGACTTTTCCTTATTGGTATTGCCTCTAATTGTCTAATAGCGAACTCACAGTTGTTCTTTATTACTACCTTGCTGCTTACTTTGCACCCTTATCATCGATCCTATGGCTATTATTTGTTTTCTTACCTTGTCAAACTGGGAGTTGTTCTTCCTTTGCAGGCAACTAGATAACATAAAGAACTAGAAACAACAACCTTTGAGATGAGCCCCTTTAGATAAAAACCATCAAGCTATCGGTTATGTACAATAAGTGGTGTATCTGCATCAAAATGCTTCAGAGAAAAATGTATTCATGGCCTTCAAGACCACCTCGTGAGGCCTAATATTTTTCCATGGCTTGTGAAACAAAAGTGCCGTTTAGTGTAAATGCCTTAGGAATTTTCTGTGAAATTGTCCAAAAATTTTTGGCCTTGTTTGGTGTTTATTTGAGCCAACTTGCTTTTTCTGTGTTTCAAACTGTGTCATACAACATGGTAGCATTTTGTGTAGGACAATTCCTAACCTCCGAGGACTAAATGATGCATCGGTAAAAGTCAACCAAAATGTGTTCTTTGCAGCATAGCAGTAGTTGATAAAAAAAAGATACATTGAATAATTAAATGGATTTAACATGTCCATCTTTTTCTACTTATTGTGTATTGTTCTTTCTAACCACAGGTTGCCTCCAGGTGCGGCTCCCTCCATGGCAGGTGTGGCTTTCCCTCTTAATTTCCATGCTCATTTTTTCAGGCTAATGGTGTTTGTGTGTTGGTGTAATAGTTGGCGGCAGTGCTTATTTAGCCATGCGTCATGGACTTTGATGTACCTTTGAAATTAAAGGTGAGTAGTTCTTAGTGCTACATCTTATGCTTTGGTAACTTTGTCATTTAGGTAATTGATGGATGCAACATCCATCACAGGGGGTTTTAAATTGTTAGCTGCCTCCCAAAACTTTGGATGTAGTTGGACTGTTGTCCTTTTTTCTGTTTTAGTATGCTGGTATGCCAAGTATGGGTGCACAGGTGTTGGTGATGTTAGTACTGAAATGGTCGTTGGTTGGCTTTGTTCAGTCCCTTGATGCTGTATACTTGTATTCTCCACTCAGCCCTCATGTTTCTCCATTCAGTTCAAACAACAAATATACCACTGTACAGCATCCATTCCTGTAAATATTGTTGAATCATGGAATGGTTACTAAGTAAAAAAAAAGTCCTGCATGATGATCGATCATGTGATATTTTCTTGCTGAATATAAAGACATTATCCTTGCTTTCATACCTGCATAAATGAAGAAATAAATTAGTAAATTCATTGGTTTTGATGTTTTTAGTATAATTAGACCCCTTAGGTTCCGTTGGTGAGTTAGGGCGTATATGTGGAATAAATTTATGTACCTATAACTACAACCTGATGTGCTTGTCCTATCATGCTTCACTAATAATGTGATATCGCTGATTTATGTGTACCACCATCTTCTAATTGATTGAGTCATTTAATGTGTTGAAGGGAGATATTGTAATTTGTGCATATTGTTTAGTTTCGCAAGGTGTGTTTGTTCTATCGTATTACCCTAATATGATGCTTATAGATATATGTATCACCCACTATTTTGGTGTAAGAAAAAAACTTTTGTTTACGATTTGATTTATTTTCTAGCTTGCAAAGATATGTTTCGCTTAATATGTTTGTCACAGAAAATTGTTATTTCATGTACGATTTAGGATCCTACCATATATTAATGTATCAGTAACACCCTCTTTTGAGATTCCGTTGCAACGCACGGGCACCCTACTAGTAACTAATAAAAGGAGTTTACCCTGTTCGTCCAACATAACATTCACGACACACCGCCCTGCACCTCCGTTTCCCCTCTTTCTCGCGAGACGGTTACGCGCACTCGTCCTTAGAAAACCAACCAGTGCCGATCGTTCGAGATGGTTAAACGCCAAACTTGGACCTCTTCCTCCCCCTCGCACGCATCGCCGCCGCTCGAGCGTCTCCGCCGTCCTCCTTGCCTGTATCGCCACCGCCCCCCATCACTCACATTGCCGTCGCCTGAGGGCCTGTACCTTTTGTCGTCTGCATCGCCACCACCTCCCTTTCCCTGCAATGGTGCCTCAACCTGCTCCCGTGGCTGCCCCGCCACCTCCTCTTCCCTGAGTCGTCGCCCCCTCCTCCGTCACCCACCATGTATCCTCGCCCACAACAAAGTTCAGCGACCAGGGAAGGCTGATCTAGCGGTGCCATGGATGGGGACGGTTGGATTCCCCCCTCCTCCATGCCACCTTCACCAGATCTTGGCCAGATCAAGGTGGATCTGTGGTGGGCATGAGCACCATCTCAGAAAAAAATGTGGTGGTGGGCAGCTTCAACTCTACCAGGCGATGGGATGGTGCGAGATGGTGATGAGTATTGGAACCAGACCTGGTTGTGTTGGGCCTTGGCGAGTGCAGTGAGGAGACGACATCCAGATCTGGTAGACGTGCTTGCCGGTGGCGGTGGTTTGCCTCTTGTGCGCCACAGTGGCGGCAGCCAGGTCGTTGGTGGCGAGGATGCATCGGCATCTGAGGTGGCGTAACAAGCCAACGGTGAAGAGCATAGAGGTGCATTGAGCTGGTTGCTTTTGTATTGTCCCTGAGGATATTTGATTTGTTTGTTTGAAAAGAAGAACCTTTTTATGGGGGTGTTTTTCCTGGTCAAAGTTGCATTTGTTATCTGCATTTGGGATGGATTTGAGCAAGGTGGTAGGTGTCTTTCTTGGATAATCGTTGGAAGCTGTACTCTGATTTAGAAAATTCGGTTTCTTGGTGCTTCTTTTGAGATTGTTCTTGGGGTAATTCGCTTTCTCGCTTTACAATTTGTGCAAGGTATTCGCCTTTCTTTTGGCTACATTAGGCAGACTCAAGCAATTTTTGCCTGTGAATCAAAGTTTGGTTGCCTGTGAATACCATATTTTTTAGAATGCTAATTACAAGCATGTTTAGGTATGTGCTAGATTATCATTATCACTTTGATCCAAGTACTATTTGTTGTGTTGTTTATGTCAGTCTATATGTCAGATATTTTTGACATTGAAGTACCGACTTGTCTATTGACTTTAATTTGTTGTTTTATTTTAATATACCTAAATTCTCTCCCATCGGGTAAAGCTTGTTGTAGGAATTTATGTTGAAGCTCAATAAATTTTGGTTGAATATGATTTCGAAATTCAAAAGACCATATGAAGAGAATTTTCATTTGTGTTGATGTTAGCTGTCTGTTAAAATTGTATTTTGTTTTTCAATTGGGTGCCAAATCATAAAGCTATGCTTCATGTCAACAATTCATTTGTTGTCTCATATGCAAATTGGATGCCAAGGGTTCTAATGCACTTTCTCAATTTCGAACAGTCTGACATTGTTCTGAGAGATCAATTTATCGCTTGATATATGTCGAGGTATGTACCCTACTCACCCATGGTCAGCATTTAAAGCTCTATTTCTTGATTCTTGAAGAGATATAGTGTGATATGCTAATTTATGTTTAATTCCATGAAGAGTTAAAGTGCGTTATGGAATCGTGCTCTTATCAGATGCTGAGATTTTAAAGAACTCATTTTCTATTATTACTATGCTTAGATTATGTCCCTTGCGATGTGCCAAAGGCAGCGGTGCAAGAGTAGGGTCTTTCTCATTGCATATCATTCCGCAGCATGATTTTAGTTAGATAAGTTTGTTCTGTCTGGTTACGGCTTCAGTGATTTAACATTTCTGATGTGTTACTAAGTATATTACTATTGCTGATTGTTTTCTTTCCATGCAATATATTATGTTTTTTCTTATGTGATGTAGCTATCGTGTTTGGTGTCTTCACTAATAGTGTCTTATTTATGATCTTCTACTGCAGGATATCATATTAGTGACGATAGTTTCCACAAGAGACACGACTTGAGTTGTGGCGGAGATCGGCCGGGTGCAACAGCGAAGCTGAAGGCGTGATGCAGGCTGAATGTGTGCGTAATATGATCATTTTGATCAGATAGGAAAAGGGCAGGTAAATTCAAAGACCTTTTTGAGGTGCATGGTCACGTTCACACGTTTCAAAAAAGTACAGGTAAAAATGTTGTCTCTAATTCGTTTTTCATGTAGATTAAAACAAGTAAAGCAGTTTGCAAAATTATTGTATGGTCTAGGATCCCACCTACTAATATTGTATTAGTTTGTGCATGTACACCTACTAATATGTATCGCCCGATAGGTAAAAATGCTGCCCCTAATTCATTTTTCATGAATTGATATATGCAAACCTTGCTTGATTGAATTAAACCTTTCTGTCTGCTAGCACTTAGGTGCTGCATATATTATTTAATGGTGCTCATTTTAATACATAACCTATGTACATATTTATGTTAGTGATTTCACTTGCTGTTAGCTGCTAAGTGATGAGGTTTATGTGCCACACAATAGTTACAGGCTTACAGCTGCCAGCCTTTTTTTCTTCTGTTCTCACCTCATGGATGGGATTTTGACATTTTGTGCAATCTGGTAATGTGAAACCCTGCTCCATTCCCAGCAGTCTAGCTGTGGCAGCACCCAACATTGTGATGATGCCAACCTGTTCCCCAACCAAGTAACTTTTATCACACGGCTAATCAGGGAGACAGCGTTGCAATCAGTCTCTTTTCCTGGAAATTCCGCTACTACTAAATCCAAATACTCTTTCCCAAATATGCTCATTGTTAAACAACAAATTATCAAATACATCCTATCTTATTTATTTATTTATTTGCAAGTGCCACAGGTTTGTTTGGACGCATTTAGCTAAACTTTCCAACTGACTGATAAATACATGAAAATATGTAGCATGATGATAGTCATTGTACCTGAATCTGCCATGGGTTTGTATTATGATTTCTGGGTTTATTCTCCAAACGGATTATGCTGAGGGCACCATCCACCTATTCAATTAGGCCATATAGTATTATATAAGAATGTTCTAAATTTCAGATGGTTTTTGTATAAGTTGTGTGTTTAATGTCGACTGATACATTATCATTCGTTTGCTGAATTGTTTCTGGCTTTCTCTGGTACTCAGGATAACAAAGATCTTTATGTTGAAGAGGCTGCTGCACATCCTCTGCTGAATTGTTTCTGGTTTTCTCTGGTACTCAGGATAATAATGTATTTTTATGCTGAAGAGGCTGCTACACAAAGGGAAAAACAATATCAACGGATGTTTTCCATTCCTTGGTTCATAGCCCCAAATGAATTGCAAGACGAGATGGTGGATTCATAGTGCTATCTGATTCAATCTGTGTAAGCCGCCCATTGTCCTTCTTTGACCTCGGATAACTTTTGGAGCCCTTTCATCAACACACCCAATTTTTTGCCAAGTTGATGAAAGAAGTGCTCTAGCTTTAGTTATAACATTTTTGGTTCAAGCACCTAGCCGGATCTTCTCCTCTTATATCTCCTTGCCGGATCTTCGAATAACCCATTTTTTTTGGCTCAAACACCTAGCTGGATCTTCTCTTATATCTCCTGGCCCATATCTAGGTTCACATCAATAGTATGTTTCATCTTTGATGATACAAATAACTATTACTGTTTTGAAATAATGTTTAATTGTAACATTTCATGATATGTATCACTTTCTTATCATATTCCGTTGCAACGCACGGGCACTTTACTACTGTTATTGTAATTTGTAGTCGAGCAATAGATGGTTCAAACTTCCATGGGTAAATGTGTCTGCAAGCGTACCCAGTACAAAAATGAATATTTTTTAAAAAATGCTTTTGGCAAATAACCATGTTTTAGCCTATGTGAGGGAAGCATTAGCATTTATTCAAAATGGTTTATGAAGAAAATCGCTAGGCCATCGAAGGTAGGATGCTTGCTTCTTCTTTACATCTTGACCTTTTGTGTTCATCTCAAATGATTTAGTTGATGTCTTTAATTTCCAGGTACTTAGTGCATGCCGATTATCCCGCAATGCAGTTATCGTGCCCGGAGTTTTTCTGGAAGGTGCAATGCAGCTGCACTTCCAAGTGCTTTGCTTCTTCGAAAGGGCTGGTCAGGTGTCGGGACCCCGAATTTGCAAATCCGACTCCTTCAGGTATTCAAGACTAGTCCAGAACGCGCTTAGTGCACATAATTAACATCGGTAAATATCACAATCATACCAAACGATACCAATAAAGTACTTTATTTAAATAACTAAATCAAGTTACTCGACCTTATGGTCAATTACAAATGTATACTGCAAGGCGAAACTTATTCAGAGAAAATAATAGCAAAGGAAAATCAACAACTCGTTGGCGCCTATCCAAAGATACCACAGTGCAACCGATCGGCTCGCTTCCTAAGTAGATCTGATCCTCAGTTCCTCCTCCAAAGTCAAGCGATCTCCTCTTCAACCTGATGTTGTGTTGAGGCAAGGGTGAGTACTTGGTACTCGCTAAGTCATGCACATGCAAGCTAATATACTATATGCATGGCTTGGTACAAAGGAATAGCTCAAGGTATATTTGCAAAGAAATGAAAGATTTGACAAGTAATATACGTAGATTCGAAAGCAGTAGAAATAAGTAAAGCGTAAATAACTTTTCAAGAAGTTTTAATAAACATTTTTCCCATCCTAAACCACATTTCTATCATCTTTATTCTTAAACCAATCCAACCTTTCAAATCCAGGTTATTTTCAGAAAAGTCTAACCCTTGACTCAGTAATTCCTGAGCATTGTCCAAAGACCGTGGACTCGGCTATTTAAATAGATTCTACACTCTGCAGAGGTTATGCACTTTACCCACAAGATACAATAAACACCACAAAGGCGAAGTTCCCAGAATAAAGCCTTCTAAGCCTCAAACAACACAGTGGTCCTCTCCGCTTTGTGTTTACACCATCCCTTCCTTAGCCAAGGCGGTATGGGACCAACACACGTTAGATGGGTATCGGCCACGCCCACGATACGCCCCTCGCATACAATCACACAAACGTGTAATTGACACCCGAGGCTCCACAAGTGAGTCCTTAGCGACTTAGTCAACTAGGGGCCGTCCCATTCCATGTGGTTGCAAGTATGACTCCGGGCTCAAAGGCTTGCAAGGTTAAGTCCTTAGAGTGACCAGGGCAAGACTACCCGAAGAACCAAATCAACATTCCTAACGCCACAACCGGCCCACCTGACATTACTTGCCACATGCCCCTGGGCCGAAAATCGCTTATCAAACCCCAGTTGATTACCATGCACCACGTGCCATCAACATCACAGATACTTTTCCAAAACAGGTTCAATATATCATTAAGTCAATATTAACATTTGATTGTCCAAAATCATGTCATGAGCACGAAAGGTGCTCCAAGCAAAGGTACTACAACCGCCTAAACCCATGTTGGCGATTTAATAATGTCCAACTAGTAATCCACAACTAGGTGACAAGGGATCATGGCACATACTTAGATAATCAAGGTGTCATACAAGAAATTGGTATTTATCTAATCCCCATGTTTAAACAAAGTATTTTTCTAATTGAACTAGCATGCAATAGTTTAAATCAAAATAGATTTCAAATAGGATCAACATGGTCAGCACAACTTGCCTTCAAAAAGTACTTGCTCTTGGTCTTGAGTTGATCCCGAGTCAACACTTCCTTCGAATCCTTCCCAGACTTCAACGCTCTACTCAGAAGCTGCAAATAGCAAATACACAAATAAACACTAGGCAAAAGATCCCAAAACTCCAAATAAAATCCATAAACAGAGAGAACATAATTTTCTAGATTTTTAGAAACTGGAATCGCTAAATTTGGAGTTAAAACTAGTGTTATGATTATTTAAAGTTTAAATAATCAATTAAATAATTTTACAGAGAAAAACTTTAGTCCAAAATTAAATAAAATTCATATTTAGGTAGATCTTAATTTTATACAAATTTAGAAATTTGAATCACTAAATCGGAGTTGAAACGCAAAAGTTATAAGCGCTTGAAGTTTGAATCTAAATTTGAAATCATTATTTCAAATTAATAAATCATTTTCTTTTTCGAAATTAATTATTACGTCAAGCATGGACACGCGTCACCTCCTGATTGGCTGGTCGACGCCACCGCCATGGGCTCACCACGCGCGTTCGTCCACGGACCTTGCCCACGCTTCGACGTGAGACCGACGGTGGACCCACTCGCAAGTGGTCTCACGCAAACGCCGCCGACGGTGGGCCTCTCGACATGGGGCCCGCAAAGTCAGTGACACGCGCCACACGCTGCAGACGGGGCCGATCGCTCGCCGGTCCATCTCCCCGACACGTGGCGCAATCGCTGGTTTGAAAATCGATTACTGGATTGATCCGTGGTTTAACACGCTGAAACCACTCTGATCATGGGTCGCTCGATTTAGATCGACGGCCCAGATCTAATCCTAAAATAGTACTGCTACGACGCGGGCGATTGTGAACCGCTGGATCTTAATCCAACGGTCCGTATCTAATCGTTTGGAACACGGACTCACTCTCAACCGTCCGACCGATCTCGACGGTTCACCGAGCTCATGGTCCGGCGATGGCACGCGAGGCTTGGGCACTGAGACGAACGACGACGAGCCCGACGACAAGCTTCGGGTCGCTCCGCGAAATGAAGGGTACTCCTTAACGCTGCCTCGCCTTGGGGAATCCGGACCGGGCTCCTTCTCGGCGAAGACGACGACGGCGACCGAAAGCAAAACCGCGGTGGGTCACTTCCTCCAACTACGACGATTTAGCTCGCACGGCAATCAAGCGGCTCAAAGTAGATGGCTCGGGAACGGGTGCGCAAAGATGAGGGGCAACCTCGGGACGCTCTCACGCTTTAAATAGCCCTGCTGCCAGGCGACACTAAACCTAGTTTCCCACTTGCCGGCATGGGCGGCAAGTGAGTCCGCTGGTCCCTGCGGAGACGACGACAAGACACCGCCCACGTGGCACGATCAACGCCACGATCGCGACGGGCGCGATCGATCCGGCCGATACGGCCGAATCCAGACGGGCGGATCTCACCGCTGATCTTGATCCAACGGCTGATTGATTAGGGTTTTGAGCCGGGTTTGATCGAAGTCACGCGGTCGGCCTGACTCGAGTCCGACTGGTTCCGACTCGGATGAACAAAGTACTTGACCCGAGTTGATTTTCCAAATGATTTAATATTTAAAATAATTCCCAGTAATTCATTTAATTCATTAAAAATAGCAAAATACTCAGAAAAATTCCAGAAAAATTCTGGAAAATATTTTGGATCATTTTGGACTCAAATAAAATATTTCCAACAAAATTTTATTTGCAAAATTAATTTCTTCAATTATTTCAAAATGGCATAAATTCAAATAAATTCCAAATAAATTCCAGAAAATTCCAAAAATTCACCAAAGTGCCAATCACACATGAATTTAAGAAAAGAAAAATTTTGGGGTGTTACATCAGGTTTTCAAGTGTGTGTGTTTTATAAAAGGAAATGGTTTTCTTGTGCATGGGGGTGTTGACTTATTTATTTGCATGCAAATCTTGATATGAATTTGACTCCCACAAAATCGGTTCTTCTTCATATGATACAACTGCTGAGGAAATTGCTCATTCCTGCTGATTGATGACTGTTTCAGAGTTAGTTTCAAGTTCTTTTTGTTCTGAATGAGTTTTCATCGAAAAAAGTTCGTGTTGGTTGCTGCAAAAAAGTCGACGATTTTCTGCTGCTTAAATGGTAGAATTTCACTATATATCTGTGGAGTGTTGGAGAATGAATGTTGCTTCGGCTTGCTTTACTTTCGGTAAAGATTGGAGCATGCTGAATTTGCATGTTGGATTCTGTTATTGTCGCTATATAACAAATCTACCTTAGTTTGTTGGATATTAGCTTTTGACATTCGAGTTCGGAGACTGTTATTAAATTTATTACCATTGCACTTGCAAGAATTAGTTAGATCTTTATGACGATTATTTCCTGCAAAATCTGAGTAAACCATATGTTTCTGTGAAAAAAATTGCATTATAGTGACAAAAATAGTGCAGCCTTGGATCTGTAGGTTAAGACGACGAGGCCAAAGAAGTACTGCATCTGGCCAAACAATGGCCTTGTGGCGGCAGGGTCCACTTCCGATGTTGTTGGTAATTTCATGAATTACATTAGCCAATCACTAAATTATCCTGAAATAATTGCTTTTATTTTAAGGTCTTTTACAATCTGAACTATTTCTTTCAGTAACAATACAAGCGCAGTGGGAGGCGCCGCCGAACATGGAATACAAGGACATATTCCTTGAGCAGAGTGCCATAACAATGTATGTTGTGTAGTTTACAAAAGAATCAGGTAATGTGGTAGACGAGGTGAGGATGAAGGACGTTTATGCCCCGCCACTGCAGCCAAAATCCCTAAATGAGGGATCTGATCAGGATGGTGTGGGCAGTTTTATCAAGAGGTAAGATTTTGAATCATGGTGGTTAGTGTAGTAATAACATCTATGATTTTTCCTTATTGGTATTGCCTCTAATTGTCTAATAGCGAACTCACAGTTGTTTTCTTACTTTGCAACCTTTGAGGTGAGCCCCTTTAGATAAAAACCATGAAGCTATCGGTTATGTACAATAAGTGGTGTATCTGCATCAAAATGCTCGAGAGAAAAATGTATTCATGTCCTTCAAGACCACCTCGTGAGGCCTAATATTTTTCCATGGCTTGTGAAACAAAAGTGCTGTTTAGTGTAAATGCCTTAGGAATTTTCTGTGAAATTGTCCAAAATTTTTTGGCCTTGTTTGGTGTTTATTTGAGCCAACTTGCTTTTTCTGTGTTCCAATCTGTGTCATACAACATGGTAGCATTTTGTGTAGGACAATTCCTAACCTCCAAGGACTAAATAATGCATCGGTAAAAGTCAACCAAAATGTGTTCTTTGCAGCATAGCAGTAATTGATAAAAAAAAGATACATTGAATAATTAAATGGATTTCACATGTCCATCTTTTTCTACTTAATTGTGTATTGTTCTTTCTACACCAGGTCGCCTCCAGGTGTGGCTCCCTACATGGCAGGTGTGGCTTTCCCTCTTTATTTCCAAGCTCATTTTTTCAGGATAATGGTGTTTGTGTGTGGTGTAATAGTTGGCGGCAGTGCTTATTTAGCCATGCGTCATGAACTTTGCTGTACCTTTGAAATTAAAGGTGAGTAGTTCTTAGTGCTACATCTTATGCTTTGGTAACTTTGTCATTTAGTTAATTGATGGATGCAACATCCATCACAGGGGTTTTAAATTGTTAGCTGCCTCCCAAAACTTTGGATGTAGTTGGACTGTTGTCCTTTTTTCTGTTTTAGTATGCTGGTATGCCAAGTATGGGTGCACAGGTGTTGGTGATGTTAGTGCTGAAATGGTCGTTGGTTGGCTTTGTTTAGTCCCTTGATGCTGTATACTTGTATTCTCCACTCAGCCCTCATGTTTCTCCATTCAGTTCAAACAACAAATATACCACTGTACAGCATCCATTCTTGTAAATATTGTTGAATCATGGAATGGTTACTGAGTAAAAAAAAAGAGTCCTGCTTTGAGCTGGTTGCTTTTGTGTTGTCCCTAAGGATATTTGATTTGTTTGTTTGAAAAGAACCTTTTTATGGGGGTGTTCTTCCTGGTCAAAGTTGCACTTGTTGTCTGCATTTGGGATGGATTTGAGCAAGGTGGTAGGTGTCTTTCTTGGATAATCGTTGGAAGCTGTACTCTGTTTCAGAAAATTCGGTTTCTTGGTGCTTGTTTTGTGGTTGTTCTTGGGGTAATTCGCTTTCTCGCTTTACAATTTGTGCAAAGGTATTCACCTTTCTTTTGGCTACATTAGGCAGACTCAAGCAATTTTTGCACGAGAAAATGTGACTTTCCTTCTTGGGTGGCACTTGGTGCTTCTTGTGTGAAATTCTTTGATTTGTTTGTGCGGGGAAGCTGGAGAAGATACTGGTCTTGGTGAGGCTGACACCGCTGTGCAAGAAGGAAGAGGAGACCCGACGGAGTGGGAGTGCATCAATGACACTACCGTCATCTCCCGGAGCACCTTGTCGAACCAGCTCACGTCTTCGACTACATAATCCTTTGGTTTGTGCATCACAAGCCTGGTCTTTCTACTAATACATTAATGTTGTGCTTGGTTTTTTGTCATTGTAAATGCGTAGTTCATTAGTTCTGCAACTTCTATTAGGAATTTGGTTATCTCATCGGTATTTATGCACTACATTTTAGTTGCATTTCAAAGAAGGGAGAATTTGAAACTTTATATATCCTTTGACATTGTTTAGAATTTCATGTACCTGGAGTCTAATTTCAGACCATCGGTAATTTATATGGACACCATTATTTGCTGTTGGAAATTAAGACATCTTGAGTAACCTGATTAGTAAGATGCCCATTTTACTCTGTATTGTAATCCGTTCTACGAAGAACATTTTGCTTCTGGATTCTGAAGGGAATTGTGTAGCTGTGAAGTGCTTCTCGGGATGATTGGCCGAATAATGCATCGAAGATGACCTTTGAAAAAGTCTGTCTTTACCAAAGCTTCCCTCTTGTGTAATCGGTCCATACCATAGTATCGCACAAGCTTTAATTCATGTAATTAATTTTGCTGCTTTAACCAGTAGGCATAGATTCTGATTTAGAAAGTTACTCTAATGTGTCATTATGGGTTAATATCTAACATCTTAGTTGGAATTGAACTCGTATCTAAACTGTTCTAAGTTGAAGCTCACTAATTAATTATAAAGCTTAGTTTTCTTGAATGTTTGATTTTGTTAGTAAGTATTAATTTTTTTTCCACAGATTTAGGCTGTGTAATTGACCACATAGATTAACCAAATATGAGCTAATAGCTGAACAGAATATATGGCATAAATGAATCATGTTAGTTTACTGTACCTAACCATATGCACAAATTTTTATGGCCGCTTGCTTGTCAAATCCTTATTATAGATGTAATTCAATTTGCCACACACATCACTACTCTAATATGTTTTTTCTTCCACAAATGATCATCTTTAACTCTTAATATTAGTCATCAGATCTCAGCCGAGTGTGGAAGCAAAGTTGAGGGTGTGGGCTTGGCAAACCGAGGCCTAGAACATCGAACGTGCTAAGGTAATATGATATTCAGCTACAAGCGGTGTTTGATTTCAAATAAATTGTTATTGTACACTGTATGGGTGTGTGTTTTCGTCGGAGAATTGAATTAGTTCTTATCACTTCACGCCTCTAGCCCTCTCTACCTTGTAATGTTGGATGGTATGTCAACGATTATTGTGTTGTAGGTATGTTTTGGATCGAATTGGTGTTAATTGCTTTGGTGCATTCTTTAAAAAAAATTGCTCAGGTGTAGTACTCAAGCAGAAGGTACTATTTTAAATATCTTGCAATGCTCTGAATTTCTACCTTTTAAAAACTATCACATGCATGGTTCCATCGGAGAGTCAAGTTTGTTCTTATTTCAAAGAGGGAAATCAAGGCAATTTTGTTTTTAGCAGCTTGTGTCCTTAATGTTCAAGTGTTGTTGTGCAAAGATTTAGTGCTTACTATTTATACTAACTTATCTTTAATTAATAATGCAGGATGATTATTTGCTCTTCACAGCAAACAAAATTCAAGATATGCTTTTGAAGTAGTTGCATGAACTATGGAATAAATAACGAATCACCAATAACCTTTCAGATGGTGTTGATATCCGATGTTTATACAACCTGATTGGTACATATTTTTTTTGCCTAAAGAATCTTTTTCATATGGTTGTGCCGGTTTCTTTCTGCATGCTGACCAATTATTCTTTTGTTGTAGTCTTTATTGTCCCCGAAGAAATCAATCTCTTGCCCGGCCAGCCTGCCAATCCAAACAGATACCAAAATCATCACATATACTCAGTAGTAAGTAGGGATTGATCCTTTGAATATGGCTTTTATTCTGATTTCACTCATGAAGTTCTATTTACTCGAGTGTTGTTGCCTGTTCATGATAACTTTAATTTCAGAAATGAAGAACCTGGAAAGCGTAGTATCAGTGGTGTATCTGTTGAACAAACCCTTTCTGTAGGTCAAAGTAATAGCTTAGTTGATTCAAAATCCTCAGAGACAACCTCTTCTATGGTATTCAATTTGTTTTCGTATACCTCCTATCTTGCAGTTATGCCAATAATCTTGGTAATTATTTCTATCTTGTTTTGTTATTTTCTTTGTCCCCCCTAGGAGGCTCCAATGAATCAGACGCAACAGATCTTCACACTAAGAAGAGGTTGGTTTCAATGCGTTTGGGTTGCTTCTGTACTACAATACCTCCCATTTAGTTAGGAAATGTCAACCTCGATGTGTGTGCTGCGTATGTGACAGTCATGTTATTTGATGTTTCTGAATATGAATGTAGATATGCACATATTTGATCTTTCTGAATATGAATGTAGATCTGCAAGTGCAGTTGTCCCTGCTGGAGCATCCACTTTGCCTAGAAAGAAACTAAGCAGTGGGAAAAAGGCAAAGTAAATGATTTTGTGTATAAGACGGGCCATTCCACAGGTGTATTTTCCTTATGTCAAATCGTGTTACCCCACCTATTTTTGATTTGTATATCGGTAAATGATACATTGACCTATGTTGCCCTCTGCTAAGAGGTTCCTACACAGGCTGCTTGAGTGATGCTCTTTGGATCAACATATAGGTAATTTTATGGTGAACTTTTATATGTGTTGAACCATGCATAGCTATAATATAATGCAACGTTTCTTATTGTATATGCTACCATCATTTTTGCTTTGTTCTGATAGCTCTTTTATATGTGTGCTTCCCTTCTCTGCACCCTGCTTAGGCCATTTACCTTTGTTGTATTTTTGCAATGATTTTCTCTACCCTCTAAGCCATCATTACAGGAGATACTACAATTACAACCTTAATCGGAAAAAAAATCAGCCTTATAAGTCTTTTTAGTGATGAGCTATATACTTTGCAAAGTACACTAGACATAATAGCTTTCGATACGAAGGTTTTGAGTTCATTGAACTACTCTGTTTGTTGCAACTACATTAATAATTCTTTTGTTTATTTTTTTATGGTCATTTTTTTCTCGCCATGCTGAAAAGAATCTATTGTTAGGATTATTTGTGTAAAATTTAATATTCCGTTGCAACGCAAGGACATCCTACTAGTAAGTGTGCGCTTGCACGTACACGTTCCTTGTAAATATCTTTTTATTCAGGTGGCTTTCCTAGCGTGCAGTGAATGAAACCCTATTCCATGAATGGCGAACTTTGGTCACTCGGAAAAGTGCGTCTGGGGCAAAAGGCCATGTGCCAAGTTCCGGCGCTCGGGTGCTAGACTTGCTAGGCAGAGCTACAAAAGTTGTGTGCAAATCCTGAACAAACGAAACTTTGATCCCACAAATAGCCACTCGGAGGGCGTGCTCAGGACGAAAGGCCATGAGCTGAGTCTCGGCGCCCAGGGGCTAGGCTAGTCGGGCAGAGCATACAACGAAAAGGGGTCAAACCACTCGGACAAGATTGGAGTCAACAATGGAAGAAGAGGAGGTAGAAGACGCCAAGACTCGGACGTCAAGATCGAATTGTACAAATCAACCAAAGATCTTACAGGGCCTACAAATACATGATTACAAGCCTAAATCTAAATTCTCCACCAACTCGGCAGAGGTGTCTTTGACGGCTTCGAGGAGGGCGGCAACTTGGCCATCGTCCACCATGCTGGCGACCTTAAGATCCACTTGAGGATAAAGGGACTTTGCAATCGCTAGAGCTTGGCTAGCGCTTGTAGTCGCCGTCTCCCTCAAGAAGGTCCTGAGCCTCTTGGGCGCCTCCATACGTCGGTGGACCTGGTCTTCGTCACCCGACCCGCCAGGGTGTAGGCGCGTTACCATCGGCTCGGAAGCTTGGCGGAACGCGGCGTACGTAGATTCCACAGCCTTGGCTCTCCCGTCGAGGTTGTTGAGCTGTGCTTGTGTCCAGTCTTTATACTCTACAAGCAAGGCGGGCCATCATCAAGAATATTGTAAGAATGCCAGAGGCAAAGGAGAACCAAGCTAAGAAGCGCACCTGCCAGCTCTCGTGCCAACCTCTCCGAGTCAGTTCGAGCCTGGAGCTCCGAGATCTCCAGTGCTTTGAGCTTATCCTGGAGCTTCGTAATGATAGAGTCCCGAGTTGAAGGAGCGGAAGAAGTCAAATATGGACAGCTAGCTGCAGCAGCAAAGTAATTGATGAAATACTTACCTTGGAGAGAGCCGGGTACATCCAGTTTCTCCAAACGCATGGATTGGACCTCGGCTCGAAGATCTCGAAGCTCGCCTTGGTGCTCGGCCCTGACACGCTCCAGGTTGGCGTTGTACTCCTTGCACGCCTTGATCTCTAGGAGGATTCGCCGGAGGAACTCTGATTTCCTCTTAGAGCAGTCTCCCAGGCTCTGAAGACAGCAAAAAGATGAAGATGATGCACTACCAGAGGTAGAAAAAGAAGAGGAAGGGAACTTACCCGAATCAATCGAGCACACTAGATGGTGGGTCAAGGAGCTCCTGCCTTTCCTTCGCCTTCGTCGCGTCGTCAACATTCTCCCACACCTCCGCCTCGCTGGCCCATGCAGCTTGAAGGAGAGGGGGCTTGGAGCGTGGGAGTGATCGCGTTCCTCGAGGAATCTCCTCCACTTGAGGGAGAGAGCAGGCAGTTGGTTCTGGGGCCGTCGGGCTCGAAGGCAACCTCTGGTGCGGACGAGGCGACAAGTGGGCGCTGACTCAGGGAGCGGACTTCCTCGGGCGCACTCGGCAAGGGCTCCTGGCCCTGGCCGAGAGCGTCTTGAGGCCCCGTTTTCGGAGGGACTTCAGCCGGCGCGTCCACAGGCACGTTGTTACGAACAGATTCAATGCGAATCTGCTCGTACGCGTGGGTTCCAGGCCGAAGCCCGGATCGCAGGCTACTCGACGCCGTGGAGGACGTCTTGATGGCTTGCGCCTGAGGTTTGGCTGTTTTCGGAGCCACCGCCTAAACTCAGATTTGTGGCATCAAAAACATGCCTTTTCTTCCTCCTTTCTTATCATATATATATTCTCCCTAAAACTACCCTTCCAACATACTGGAAAGGATATGACTCAATAACTGAATTATGGAATCTCTCCTAACAGAAGCTATAAAAAAGGAATAAGATAATTGCTGTAAACTAATTAAGGAAACTTATCAATCTTATCTGGAAGGTGCCCTCAGCCTAATCTTCATGCGCCGGCGCCTGATTTCCAGCTTCCCTTGCGTTCCTCCGGACATATACTCGGTCCAGAACGTTATCCCTAACATTACTCCCCCCCTGGAGATTAAGCTTGTCCGCAAGCGTACAGTCAGGATATGATCTGCGGAAAAGGATGGCATCCATCCATGTTGCGTCCTCCACCAATTCTCCTGACCACTGGAGTAAGAACTGACGTTTCCCTTCCAAGAACCGTTGAGCTAAGATAGCATGAGGTGCAGGAGCAGCAGGGGCGCAGGAAGGAGCAATATCCTCCGGTAATTCCTCCTGGTGTGAGGGGGGATCTCCTTTGAACGTCTTCAGCAAGGAAACATGAAACACATTGTGTATCTTGGCTGAATCGGGAAGATGCAATCGGTACGCAACTGACCCTACCCGACCAATGACCTGATATGGCCCATAAAACCTTGGTGCCAATTTGAAGGAAACCACCGGACGGCGAGCTGATACCTGGCGGTACTTCTGAAGCTTGAGCCACACCCAGTTTCCGACGGCAAACTCCACCTCTCTGTGATGGCTGTCATACTGTTGCTTCATCCTGTTTTGAGCTAGGAGAAGCATTTCTTTGGCGTGCTGGAGCAGCGCATCTCTATCCACCAAAGTACAATCCACCGAGTCGATGCTAGTCGCCCCTTGCTGATAGGGTGTCAAAGGCGGAGGTGTGCGGCCATATACCAACTCGAATGGGGTCATTCGATGAGCGGAATGAAAAGAAGTGTTGTAGCAATATTCCACCCATGGTACCCACTGTACCCAAGTGGTCTGATTTGCAGAAGCTAGCATGGTTATCACGGCGCCCCGGCGAGGCGAGTCGCCTCCGGGGCGCCTGGACGCCTAGGCGCCTAGGCGCCCGCCTAGGCGACGATTAGGCGATCAAAAATACTAGTAATAAAATTGCATTTGCAGCCATATTAGTCATGACTAATACCCTTTTTCTTTCTTTCCTTTTTCTTCTTTCCTTTTCATTTTGTTTCCCTTTTTCTTTCTTTCCTTCCTTTTTCTTCTTTCCTTTCCTTCTTTGCCTTTTCTTTTTCTCCGGCGCAAACTCCTCCTTTCTCTGCAGCCACACGCTCTCTCTCTCTCCTCCTTTCTCTGCAGCCACAACGCAAACCCCTCGAGTGTCGCCCCTTCCTCCAACTACGCCACCGCTGCCCCTCGAGCGTCATCCCCCTTCCTCCTTTCCTCTGCCCGAGCGCCGCCGCCGCTGCCGCCCGACTCCTCCCTAACTCCCCCGTCCTCTCTCTCTCTCTCTCTCACGCGTCGCCTAGCACCGGCGCCCCTCTTCGGCTTCCTCTCCATCGAATCCGGCGGATTCATGCCGGATCTGGCGATCCTCGACGGCATGGAGGCGAGTCAGTCGCGTGCGACGGCGATGGAGTCCTCCCGACCAGCGTAGCCGTCGCTCGGCGCCCGCCTGACCGCCTCAACACGACGCCTGGTCGCTCGCCGCGACGCCTAAGACGGCTAGTCGATCGCCTGAAGATCTCCAGGCGAGGCGACGGGGCCTGGCGGTCTCCCCCAGCCGACTGGACGCCTAGGCGGCGACTAGGCGTCGCCTAGGTGACGCCATGATAACAGTGGAAGCTAGACAACGGAGGTACATCTCAATGGTGCGATTGATAACCTCAGTCTGCCCATCCGTCTGAGGGTGATAGGCCGTAGACATTAACAAGGCGGTACCACTTCTTTTAAACAAGCCTTGCCAAAAGGCACTGAGAAAAACTGGATCGCGGTCCGACACAATGGACTCGGGAATGCCATGGAGGCGCACCACCTGATCAAAGAAGAGTCGAGCCACCGTGGGTGCTGGTGCTGGTTGCTTGAATGGTATGAAATGAGCATACTTGGAGAGCCTATCCACCACCACCAACAAAGCGGTCTTGCCCTGAGATTTAGGGAGATGTGTGATGAAGTCCATCGAAATATCCGCCCAAACTTGATGAGGTATTGGAAGGGGTTGCAGCAGACCTGCTGGAGCCATAGTACTTGCCTTGTGCCGTTGACAAACAGTGCATCTGGCTACAAACTGCGCCACTGACGGCCGCTGATTCTCCCACCAATATTCGGCCTTAATCCGATGGAGAGTCTTCTGTATTCCTTCATGCGTCAGGTCATGCACCGAGGCAATGATTAACTCAATTAATTGCGATGAAGAAGGTATCACCAACCGGTTGTTACGGTACAACAAGCCCTCCCGAACCGCCCACTGCGGAGCGGAATTCTCTGCCGGTTGTGCTGCTGAAGGTGCGCCGTGCAGACTAATGAGCTGCTGAACTTCTGGGTCTGCTCGGAGGAGATCTCGCCACTGAACTCGGGTAATCTCTTGTGGAACCGACACCACAGCACATTGGTAAGATTCAGAATGTATCCGGGATAAGGCATCCGCGGCCTGGTTGTGCTTGCCCGGTTTATACTCCACTTGAAAGTCGAAGCCCATTAATTTACTCAACCAGTGCTGCTGTGGTGGTGTAATAAGGGCTTGTTCTAATAGGAACTTGAGACTGCTATGGTCGGTGCGCACAATGAAAGGATGTCCCCATAGGTACGGACGCCAATGGCGCACCGCCTTGGATAGCCCGATGAGTTCCCTTTCATAAGCCGCAAGCTTCTTATGTCGGTCTGCAAGCTGCCTACTGAAGTACGCAATTGGATGGCCATGTTGGTGAAGCACTGCCCCAATTCCCGTACCGGAGGCGTCACATTCTACCACAAACGGGGCTGCAAAGTCAGGCATTTGAAGAACCGGAGTAGATGTCAATGCCTTTTTGAGGCGAAGGAATGCTTCTTGAGCTCTCGGTGTCCACCCAAAGTTATTCTTTCGCAATAACGCAGTGAGAGGCTCTGCAATAGAGGCATAATCCTGAATAAACCGTCGATAGTAGCCAGTCAATCCCAAAAAACCTCGGAGCGCCGACACACTTGTTGGGCAAGGCCAAGTGGATACTGCTTGCAACTTGGCCGGATCAGCGGATACCCCATTGTAGCCGATCACATGCCCCAAGTACTCCACCCGTTCCTGAGCAAAGGCACATTTTGACTTCTTTAAGAACAGCCGGTGATGCCGCAGCTGCTCCAACACCAGCCGGAGATGCTCTCTGTGCCCTTCTTCTGTGCCACTGTAGATGAGTATATCATCAAAGAAAACAAGCACAAATTTGCGGAGAAACTCTTGCAATACTTCATTCATGAGGGCTTGGAACGTAGACGGTGCATTGGACAACCCAAAGGGCATCACGAGGAATTCGTAATGTCCGTGGTGAGTTCGGAATGCCGTCTTGCCGATGTCATCTTCACACATCCTGACTTGATGGTAACCTGAACGGAGGTCTAACTTGGTGAAGAAGCGAGCTCCCCGAAGTTCGTCCAACAGTTCTTCCACCACCGGAATCGGAAATTTATCCTTGACCGTCCTTGCATTGAGTGCCCAGTAATCGACGCAAAAACGCCACGTACCATCCGCCTTCTTGACCAACAAAACTGGAGAAGAAAAAGGTGATCTACTGGGCCTAATGATTCCCTGCTTCAACATAGCTTCACACTGAGCTTCTATCTCATCTTTCTGGCGAAAGGGGTACCGGTAAGGTCTCACCACTATCGGATCCGTCCCTTCCACCAAAGTAATATGATGGTCACACCACCTAGAGGGTGGCAATCCCTCGGGTTCAGCAAAGACGTCTTCGTATGCATCCAACAATTCCTGCATTGCCGTAGTTTCCTTCAGGACTGCATGCATCAGGGTAGGGCGGCAGTGTCGTTGCAAGCCTTGGAGGTGAACCCGAGCATGTACCGGACCGAACTCCATGGACAAGTCCTCAAAATTCCAGCGAATGTCGCCTAGGGTTCTCAACCATTGGACGCCCAATATGATGTCGAATCCATCTATTGGCAACACGATAAATGGAGCCTCAAATGCATTACCCTGGATAGTAAACGACACGGCCGAAATTGTTCCTAGACAAGGCAAATGTGACCCTCCTGCTACCCGGACTTGCTGATGCGACTTCTGTATTGCCTGCCAACTGCAATGTCGAGCCACGAAAGTGCTCATAAAGTTGTGTGTGCTTCCACTGTCCACAAGACCTCGCCAACGCCTCCCATCCATGTGCACCGTTACTTGCATTGTCTCCCCATACTTAGGCCCCAAAGCGGCTATCATGGATAAGGACATATCTGTTTCTTGCACCCTTGGGTCCTCTTCCTCTGTTTCTTCCACTTCTTCTTCTTCTGTCTCCAAATAAAACAAGCGTTTACACCTGTGCCCGTGCGTGTAAACCTCATCACAGTTATAGCACAACCCTTTTGCTCTCCTTTCTATTAACTGATCGGCAGTGAGGCGCAGTCGAGCAGGCGTAGAGGCGGCGCTACTCTGCATACTCCCCGCTGGCACGGAGTTGGCACGGCCACTTATCGTAGTGGTGTGTGCCTGGCCGCTCCCCGACTGTGAAACCCCGAACGCCGTCCGGCCGACGGCCGAAGGTGCTCCTGTCGCCATGCTCGCCCCAACTTGCGTCATGGTCGAAGGCGTAGATCCGCTCCGACCGAACTGGAGGCGCCCTCGACCAGCACCTGCTATTCCTTGCAGCGCCTCTGCGATCCACGCAGCCTTCCTGGCCTCTGCCTCTCGCGCGAAACCAATTGCCTCAGCGAGATCGCGAGGTCTCTCGCGACGCACGTCCCCTCCAAGCGCCACCGATAATCCCGCCAGAAAGGTCTCCATCTCCTCTGTTCTTGTCATTCTGGGTGCTCTTGCTAATAATCGCTGATATTCCCTGGCGTACTCTTCCACTGGCCTTCCCTCTTGCTTGAAGTTGATGAGGTCGCCCCAAGGACCACAACTCGAGTGACGGCTGAATCGCTGGATAAAGGATTCCGTGAAATCCTCCCAGGTGATCCACCTTCCCCCTTGTTGCCAATTATCCAGGACTTCTTGTGCCTCATCAGCCAGATGCAGCCCCGCCACCTCCACATAATCGTCCTCTGAAATGCGATGGAGACGGAAGAATCGTTCACAACGTCTCAACCACCGGATGGGGTCCCCCTGGCCATCGTATTCTGGAAGATCGAAACGAGGCAGACGGGGTATCCATCGCCGATCCATGTCCTCCTCTTCTTCTCGCCATCCAGGCCCTCCCCTTCGTCCTGCTGTTTGCCGTCCGCGCCCAGAGTTCATGTGAGAACCCAGTGGACCGTTCCTTCTTGGCGGCAATCCCCCCAGGTTGTTTTCATCCTCTGCCACGCCCTGGCCGGCCATCTGATGGGATGACTGTCCTTCCCCCTTGTTGGTCTGGCTCTGTCCTCCTACAGGCCCTTTCTCCTTCAGCAGCGTCATCATCTCTCCCATCATTGCCTTCATCTCCTTCATCTCCTTTTCTAAGATTGTGACGCGATCTTCTCCTGGAGTCGCCATTGCCCCGGGATTGATCGGCTCTGATACCAAATTGTTACGAACAGATTCAATGCGAATCTGCTCGTACGCGCGGGTTCCAGGCCGAAGCCCGGATCGCAGGCTACTCGACGCCGTGGAGGACGTCTTGATGGCTTGCGCCTGAGGTTTGGCTGTTTTCGGAGCCACCGCCTAAACTCAGATTTGTGGCATCAAAAACATGCCTTTTCTTCCTCCTTTCTTATCATATATATATTCTCCCTAAAACTACCCTTCCAACATACTGGAAAGGATATGACTCAATAACTGAATTATGGAATCTCTCCTAACAGAAGCTATAAAAAAAGGAATAAGATAATTGCTGTAAACTAATTAAGGAAACTTATCAATCTTATCTGGAAGGTGCCCTCAGCCTAATCTTCATGCGCCGGCGCCTGATTTCCAGCTTCCCTTGCGTTCCTCCGGACATATACTCGGTCCAGAACGTTATCCCTAACATTACTCCCCCCTGGAGCGTGGGAGTGATCGCGTTCCTCGAGGAATCTACTCCACTTGAGGGAGAGAGCAGGCAGTTGGTTCTGGGGCCGTCGGGCTCGAAGGCAACCTCTGGTGCGGACGAGGCGACAAGTGGGCGCTGACTCAGGGAGCGGACTTCCTCGGGCGCACTCGGCAAGGGCTCCTGGCCCTGGCCGAGAGCGTCTTGAGGCCCCGTTTTCGGAGGGACTTCAGCCGGCGCGTCCACAGGCACGTCATCCGACGGCTTCCTGGTGAAAATCGGCACTCAACGCACGAGTTCACAAGAGCAAGGGCAAGAGCCGATAGGAAGACTGATCTGGTTGATCGGTTTATTTTTATCCCAGGTCCCGGCCGAGCGGAAGGACCGCCAGCTGGGGGACCCGGTCGCGCGTTGAACTTTGAAGCTTGCGGTGAAGGCTGAGCTAGGGGATCCCAGATTACGAGGGGCCCCATCACGTGCCGGAGGCTTGAAGGCCCCTTAGCCTCCACTGGCCCCTTCCTCTTTTTGGTACTCGTGTCCGGGGCTGAGGGGCTGATAGGCCTCTTTCGCTCAGGCTTCTTTAGGGGAGGGGGGTTGGGGTTGGAGTAGCCAAGAAGAAGGCGATTTGGTCCTGTAGACAATAGTAAGCATAGCAAGTTAACAAGATTACTCAGAGTTCGAAGGTTTGAAAGCCGTGGTGTGAAATAAGAAAGTTACCGGAGGAGGGAGGTGCTTCACGTTGAAAGACTTTGGGCATCCCTTGGTGCTAATCTGGGTGTGCCCGAGGCGAAGAAGTCGCTCATTCGCCGGCAGAACAAGTCATGCGGAAGTGATTCAGGCGCCTCTCGAGTGAGGCCAGTTTCCACGCGGTATTCGAAACCCGGGTGGACTCGCTCCTTGAGAGGTTGCACTCGGCGAACAGTGAAACTGGCGGCAATGCCGACTCCGTGCAGGCCCTCCTCCTTCAGCTGCCAGATTATCTCCAGTAGTTATTCGACTTGGTCCATGTCGCAGTTTGTAGGAGCCAAGGACCTGGAAGGCAAAACTTTGGGCTTGAGCCTGGTGAAGAAAGGAAGGGAAGAATCAGACTTGGCACAGTAGAACCACTCCTGGTGCCAACCTTTTTTGGAGGTTTTGAAAGGAATGGAAAAGTACGACTTCTTCAGCCCATCCCGGAGCTGAAAACCGGCGCCCCCAACTGCTTTGGGAGCGTTCCTGCTCGAGAAAGGCTTGAGAAGAAAAAGGTAGCGGAAAAGGCTGAAATGGGGATTAATGCCTATGAAGGCTTCGCAAAGGTGAACAAAAATGGAAATCTGAAGAATGGAATTGAGATTCAAGTGAATCAATTCAATTCCATAGAAATGAAGAAGATCTTGAAAGAAAGCGCTGGCAGGGAGACCTAGTCCGCGCTGGAAGGACTCGAAAACAACAATCTCCTCAGGGCGAGGAGTAGGAGAGGACTCACCCGCCGCTGGGCGCGCGTTGATCACCACCATCGCAGGGAGAACTCCAGCGGCAACCAACTCCTCTACGCGTTTCTCTGTCGTCACCGAGGTGGCTCAGTCCCCGGACGGAGGTGGCGAAAGGGCATCATTGGAAGACGAAGGCCCTGCTTGTTTCGGCTTTTTCATCGGCTTAAAAGCCAAAAAGCCCAAGCCAAAACAAACGACTGGCTCTTAAATCGGGCTTTAAAAAAGCCAAAAGCCCATGTATAACTATTACTATAAGCCAAAAGCCAGACAAGAGGAGCTTTTGGCAGGGAGACCTAGAAGGCAAAGAGATGGATGCGCAAGACGGAGAAAGTGGCTTTACGCTTGCGCCAAAATCCTTTAAGTACGGGCGGCGACGCCTCGCCTGCGTCGAAATCCTTTAAAGATGGGCGGCGGTGTCACACCTGCACTGTAATCCTAAAAAGGCGGGCCACAACGCTAGGTTTTTTCGCTTATAATACGTGAGAAGTACATTGCTCATAATCCCAGAACACAAGATTAGGGTATTATCTCCTCCGCAGAGGGCTTGAACCTGCCTAAACCCTTCTCATGTGTTACCATCGAGCTTGGATCAATGGCATAGCCCCATATTCATTATTGCCGACAACAAACGTTGACAGCCATTGTACGTTGTAGTCGGATCGTCCAACTCATTTCCTCCCAAATCGAAGATTATCACTCTCATCGAAAGATCGGCAACAACGTTACATCACCTCATGTGACAGTGTTCTTTTTGTGCCTTGCTTAAGCAAGAAAAGGTCGATTTGGAGAATACCCTTGTCGATGGGAGCCAAAGACAATCAAAAGAGTATGGACTGCTTCTAGATCAAGGAATGAGAAGTATAGTGGTATGATAATTGTGGAATGGTTTGTCATGTCTTGCTGCTACCCATGATATTGCTATGAACTCTACTACCTTTCTAGTTGCTAATTTGTGGGTAAAAATGTTTTTGACTAGATGAATCATTCTTGCTTTTACAAAGGGAAAATTAGATATATGATAGTGAAAAAACAGTGTAAATGGGTAAATGACACTACAAAGTTGCACCTTCTTAATTACTTTCAGAGTGGCATGTACCATCTCTAAAATAGCTGTAATTCTGTGGAATTTCAAACAACGTTGTTAGTGGTTTGGATCTGACTAAGCGATGCTGATTGGTTGACCCAAGTGTAACCATACCATTGCCATGCATGAGTAATTGCAATATACCGGATGGACATGGTAATTAAGGGCTGTATGAATCCAGAATAGATAATTGTTCACTTCCCTGAACCACTGTAAATTTTTTAGCACCATATGAAGTTCCATTTTTATTATTGCCAGAGCCAAAATTGAGCTTAGTGGGGCAGTAGTTCTCTTGAGTTATTTATGCATGCAATCTTTTTTTGTTCCATTTCCCATTTTCTTACGGGGCCTTTCAGATGTGTTTAAATGCACTATTATGGTCATCACTAATCAGATCCAATAATTCCAGTGGCTCCCTCCTATAAATGTCTAGAAGTCTTTTTTTTTGTATGCAAATTCATGGGAATGGGTTTTCGATAAAATTTCTGTTGACCCTTCAATTTCCATGGACCCTATGTAACCCAGGTCTGATTGCTTGTTGAGTAGTATAATAATGAATCTGGTAGTTTCTTTAGTACCAGTCTTAGCATCCAATCTAGATTTTCCTTTTACTTTTTTTTTGTCTCACCAGTTCCCTTCCATGATTTCTTCGTCTGCAGTTTTTCAATGCCCAATTTTCTGAGGTATTCAATGTGCATTTAGATTTGCTCTTTTATACAATTCATGATGCTCTTTTCTTCCAAACTCTGTTTAAATCGTATATCACACATGTTGATTCTCTGTTTGATTTGCTATTATGGAGAAATTAAACTATAATCCCTCTTTTTCAGAAGTGCTAGTGAATCTGATGACTATAATGAACCACAAGATCCGGCTGAAGAAAAGACTGAGGATGATGAGAACATATATTTTGATACAATAGATTTTCTTTCATCGAGCTCTTTTATAAGCAATGGGTCTGATTTCCAAATATCCAAGTCGTTCGGATGACGAGGATGATCCTTCTATGAAGTCTGTTGAAATTAATTATCCATATGTAAGGAAGCGTAAGAAGCTGCCAGATCCAGTTGAGAAAGAGAAGGATGTAAGCTTGTGGTCAATGATCAAGGACAACATTGGAAAGGATCTAACCAAAGTTTGGTTGCATGTGTACTTCAATGAACCTCTTTCATCATTACCAAAATGTTTTGAAGATCTTAAGCATTCTTACCTTATTGATCGTGCATATGTATGAGGAAAAAGGGTATTTCTTCTTCCTCTCGCTTTTTTCAGCATGTTCACGGGTACATTGTGTGCATTTTTTTGTAATATATTGAAATTCAAGTATCTCAAGAGTTTGCTTTCATTATATTTTGTACTGTGTCCTCTCCAGCTTACATCTCTGTTTATGTAATGGATATTTCGTCTTTGTGTTGTAGCATATATCCTTTTAGTGGTCAAATTCTTAGCGGTAGAGGTTAGCGATATACTTCGCTTATGAACTCCTTTTAGGAAAATATGGCAACTACTTAGTTTGTTGTGTGCACTAAATGTTTGCTGTTCTTGTTCCGTAACTCGAGACGCACATCGAAGATACACACGCCCCGATAACCACCCGTTTCACCCACCTATGTTTCTGCAGAGAGGATCAAGAAGGCAAAGAACCTTGAGCCGCTTCTCACCGGGATTGGTTACTGATGATATTGATTTACCAGCTTGCTGTGGGCTTAATCAGGGCAGAGGTTACCGGAAGTAACGATCTATGGCGTAAGATGGACTAATGCTCATTTTGATTCTGCTCCGGAACTTCTTGCTTGGCTATCAATAGGTTGTGCAAGGTGAATGAAATGTTGCAGGCATTGCTTATTGAGCTTATGATCTTGAAGTTGGAACTGTTGGGGCAGGTCGTATCGGCAGGCTATTACTTCAGCGTCTTAAGCCCTTCAATTGCAACCTGCTCTACCATGACAGACTTGAGATTGACCGAGAGCTCGAGAAAGAAATTGAGGCCAAATTTGAAAAGGATCTGGATGCTATGCTTCCCAAGTGTGATGTCATTGTGATCAACACACGCCTTACAGAGAAAACAGGGTTTCCGTTCATCGCATTCTTGTTCTTTCCAAAATCTTCTCTACCATGACAGACTTGAGATTGACCGAGAGCTCGAGAAAGAAATTGAGGCCAAATTTGAAAAGGATCTGGATGCTATGCTTCCCAAGTGTGATGTCATTGTGATCAACACACGTCTTACAGAGAAAACAGGGTTTCCGTTCATCGCATTCTTGTTCTTCCAAAATCTTCTAATGTACAACTTCTTTGAAATTTGTTTGGTCATTTCTTCTGAGGCATGTTTAAAAAAGAAAGGATTGCAAAGATGAAGAAAGGTGTAATCGTCATGAATAATGCTCGAGGAGCAATCATGGACACCAGTGCGATTCGCGGATGCTTATTGCAGTGGTCACATTGCTGGTACCATTCTTTCAATTCCCTTAAATTTTCGTACACACCAGTATGCCGAGGATGTTAGTCTAATTCTTGCTATTGGGATTCATGAAGTATCATTTTCTTTGAGCTTGTCATGCTTCACATGTATCAGGGGTAACATGAAAAAAACTTAAAAATCAATATAACATAATCCATTGATGTCAAGTATGATAGATTGTTGTTAACAAATTATTACTGTTTTACAAAAACAAAAGGTGATCTGCACCTCTGTAAATTTGCTCTCTTGCTATGACATTGTTTTATTAGCTAAAAAGTACAAACTATACAATATGCTTGCCATACGTATATATACCTATTATTTGTTATGTCATATTGAAAGAATAGGAGAATGATACGCTGTCTTATGTTTTCTGTTTTGACCAGTATTCTATTTTCTTTAACACAAAGCACCTTATTCCTATTTCTTATGATACGGAGGTGATGTCGGTCTGGTTCCCCCAACCAGCACCGAAGGATCATCCGTGGCGCTATATGCCTAATAATGTGATGACCCCAGATATCTCCGGGACTACAATTGATGCACAGGTCAGCTTCTGTGTTTTGTGCTTAGGCCTTAGGAGCCCATAATTAATTGGGCTTTTGATATTCTGATGCCCAATTGTATGCTTTCGTGAAACTATACAAGATTCTATGACACTTCCAAGGCATACGTACATCAAAAGCAAGGTAGCTAGTTCTGAGATTTTAGCTTTATTCTTACTGTGCATGATTAAATAACTTTAAAAGGTGGCTCTCGGACTGATTATCTTTTTTTTTTTAGATTTGGATCTCCTAGCCTCTGCATCGTGAGATGCACACAGACAAATAATTATTACCAACTTATAGTTAAACAACCGTCTATAAAGAAAAATTAAGAATTATAGAAAGTTTGCGACAAGCTAAAATACAGATGAAACAAAATGTCTCAATCTACAGCCTGTTACTAGTTCTCCATCCATGTCTGATAAACAGATCCCTGATTACCAAGTCTAGCACTCTGCATCCTGAAAATACTGTAAAATTCTACGAGAACTTTGGAGTTAAAATCTGAACTTTAGGGAGAATTTCTAAATGTTTGGAGGCGTTTTCCAGTGTTGGGCCAATTTTGGGTTTTCGGCCAGCCTTTTGGGCCTAAAGAAGGGGGGGGGGCGAACTCCCCTCCCATCAAACCCTAGGGCGGCCCCCTCCCAGGCGCCTCCCCTCCCCAAGCCAAGCTGCCCCTCCTCTTCCTCCTAAACGCAAATTCTAGCAGCTCTTCTCTCCCCTTTGCGCCTCCTCCCCTCCCCCAATTGCAGCGCCCCTTCCTCCACTCCTTTGCGCCTCCACTACCCTTCCAACCAGCACATCCTCCCCCTCCTAAGGTGCCCTTCCCTGCCCTACTACCCCTCTCTTGTTGCCCTTAGAGAACCCAACGTTTGCTGCCTCGGATCGGGGTCGGAGGGTTGACGGCAAGGCGGGATCCCGTGTTCGTTGATCTTGCTCGCCTTCGGGAAGGTATGGTTCTTGTGCTGGCTTTAGGGTTCCTTGTGGGAATAGTATGGATGTGATTTGGGGGGGGTGATGAGATGATGTTTTCTGATGGTGGACTTGGTAAAAACGTGGTTTAGGCGATTTCAATCTTGTGGCTGTTTTCAGTCTGCACCGGCATATTTTTGTGCTCTGTTAGAGCGTGAATTTAAAAATTTTAGAAGCATTTTCTAGAGGCTTGGCTGTTGTGAAAGTTGTATATAATCGAATTATCTTTCATTACAGACCAAAATTATTAAGTTTCATTTAGCCGTTTAAAAGTTAAGATTGTTTTACCGAAGGCTGTCCAATCGAAGGTTTAAAATCTCGTTTTGACTCAAATCCCGGAGGTTCCCGAAATCCGAAATTTCGACGAGATTCGGAAATTTCAGACAAAATCCGGACGAATTATAAAAACCAAATTTCAAATCCGTTTTTTTTTTCAACCGGGAAATCTGAGATCTCGGCCGAGATCACCGAGATCTCGGTTAAATTGAACCCGTCGAAAAATGGTCCAAAATACGTTAAAAAATTTTGAAATTTTTTTTGGATGGTCATGACACATCACTAATGTTTCCGTAACAATTTGAGATGATGATCAATCATGAGGAATTTTTAAAAAATGTAACAGTGGTAAAGTCATAGTAAAAACCGTATGTAAAACCAGTTTTTGATTTTTCAAATGTAACAAATTAACAGCGTACAAAATTTCTAAATCAATCAATCAATTAATCGTAATCCTAATGAAGATTGAAGCATCACTTGACACCTAACAAGTTGTGGTGCATCACTAATCGTAATGGACCTTATGGGTGTTTCATGTTGGCTATCTCCGTTCGGCATATTGCTGTTTTTCAGGGTTTCGGAGTGGGTTGTAGAATCGATGTCGTTTTATGTCGTGCTTATTTTGTTGGTATGTTTTGAGTGGAATGCATATATTTGCAGGTGGTGTGACCCTAGGAGTGGCATCAACTTTTCGCCACATCGTTTCGTGAGGTTAAAGGCAAGTGTATTGTGATGCGACTTGTTTGGTAGTGCAGTGATTGCCTTTTGTTATGACTTACTCGCATGATGTATTGTGTTACCATGTTCTTAACCTTGAATTTGATTAGGTTGGTATGAATGATAACGTAAGGTTGTGAGAAAAGGACGATGTTTATATGTATATGGTTGTAGTTATGCAAATGTTAGAAACGAATGTAATTTGCATCTTACTCATGACTATTGCATATGCGCATTCATGATGGAAGATGTGTACCATGCTGATGCACGTAAGCACGAAAGTTATACCTCGTAGTCTCATCCACAAATGTGGATAGGAGCGAGTCAGTAAGAGTACTAGACCCCTCCACGGGATGGAAGGGAATGAGACGGTGCACATCGACGGGTGTGCAATCGGCAATACCGGTATGTGTTAAGAAAGGTGCATTTTATGAGCATGCATGGTGCATCATATAAATTAGATTGCGAATGAAGATTTAATGTAATTCTTTTTTCTTGTATGGTTAAAGTCGTGAAGTGTATATATATGATACATGTTTATGCCTTATTTTCATGTTGCAATACACTTTGCTGAGTGAAGAACTCACGCTTGCTTTTTTTTGTTTTTTTAGGTACCATGAATTCGGCATATGGAAAAGGGAGATAGAAGCACCACTTCACTTAGCATAATTTCACTAGACGAATTCATTTCGATCGACCTTAATGTTTCTTTATTTCAGTGAACTATTTTGTGGTTTATGTCGTGTTGGTAACTATGGTTAAATGTTCATTCTGTAGTCATTCATGTGAGTTTTAAATTTATACTCTTGTCATGAGATGGTTCTGGAATCCTTGATTTACAATATTGTTGTTAACTTCCATTATTCTGTTGTGCTATGAATCTATTGTTGATGCTTAAAACCATGTTAAAGAGATTATATGCTGCTGAAATTTTGTTTAAATAATTAGTGGAGTTGCTATAATTTAGTTTTATTATTGCTATTTGGTCGCTAGTATTACTCTGTGTGGTGACATTCTGGCACAATAAGTGCTGGGGTGTTACAAATACCATATGCTTTTCTCTTGAGATTGCAGTACTGATTACAAGCGTAGCCAACTAATGCACGCAAAGATAACCTGCAATGGATTAGAATTCCTTTTCTTATCAAACACCACATCATTCTGAAGTGTCCAAATTGACCAGCAAAGTGCGGTTGCGCTCACTAAAATGTGAGCCCATAGATCTTAGTTCATTCCCGTTAACCAGTTTCCAAACATATTGGTTATGCTACTAAGAGGTGTCAAATTAAGAGCCACATAGATGATACGTCACACCGAAGGAGCAACATGGCAATAAAAAAAGATGTATAGTTTCATTGTTGTTGCAAAAGCAACACGTTTTGCTACCAATCTATTTTCTTTTTGCAATGTTATCTTTTGTTAAGATCACCCCACGACGAAGATACCAAAGACATTTTTATTTTTAGCAGTACCTTAAGTTTCCACAAATTTTTGTTTGTAAAAGGGACATTATGATTCATTTAAATCTGATACAGCGACTGAACAGAAAACTGCCCATTCTTATGAAGATTTCATCAAAAAATATCTCTTTTTGAAGTTAATTGCACCCCACTAACCTTTGTAACTAAGTTATCTAAAGCCATCAAGTTATGTTTCATAATAGTTCGATGGAAAGATAAATTTAGAGTGTCAAAGTTCATGACTTCCGCCACTATAGCATTGATTCTTTTAACAATTTGATATAGTCGAGGAAATTGTACGCTAAGGGGGGTGTTTCCAATCCAGTTATCTTGCCAGAAATGAATTTGGGTGCCATTACTAACTTAGAAGGATCCGAATCTAAAGAAAAGATGTTTAACCCGCATTAATCCAGACCAAAACTGAGAATCTCTAGGTTTCCTTTCTACATAAGAATGGTTTGCATATATTTTCTTGTGATAAGACATTGCTAGGCCCAATCTTCATTTAAAATCTTAGAAAACCATTTACTAAGCAAGCAAATATTTTTTATATTCAAGTTTTGAATACCCAATCCTCCTTGATCTTTTGGCCTGCATAGTATATTCCACTTAGCAAGTCTATATTTCTTTTTATGATTATCACTTTACCAGAAAAATGTAGATATACAATAATCCAACCTTTTAAGTATCCCACAAGGCATTTCAAAAAGAGATATCATAAACATTGGTAGGCTGCTAAGTACAGAGTTTAAAAGTACTAAATGACCTCCAGCAGACAAATGCTTTTCCTTCCAACTACTTAGACATTTCTCAAATCTTTCTTCTACCCCTTTTCATTCACTCATTCGCAATTTTTTGTTATGAATTGGGATGCACACCTAAAAAACTGAGTATATTGATCTTCTAATTCCTTAGCAGCACCAAAATAGTAAATTTTGTTTTTATTGAAATTGATTTTGAGGCCAGACTTATTATCTAATGGAAACATTTTTCCTTTAGAAAACATCAAATGATTATACTACAGATTATCCGAAAGTTTGTTCAATACGATCTCATTTGAACTAAAGGTGTTTGGATTAAAAGTTTTTGGAGTTGAAACTTTTCAGCAAAACTTTATAATTTGAATTTTTTTTCAATTTATTTTTTTAAGTTGAAACTTTCCAATTGAACATTTTAGATTTAAATTTTTTCGAGCTGAATTTTGAACCAAAACTTTTAGTTTAAGTGAAACTTTCATAACTAAAAGTTTTTTAATTGAAAGCTTCTAAAGTTGAAACTTTTTTGATTTGAAATTTAGAATTGAAAGTTTTTGGTTCAAACTCTTTTTCAGCCAAAACTTTTTTATTTTGAATGTTTCTAAGTTTCAAATTAGAAGGATTCAACTCAAAAAAAATTAAAATTTTTTAAATTTTTAAATTTTTTTAAGTTGAATCCTTCTAATTTGAAACTTTTTGATTTAATTTTTTTTGAGTTAAAACATTTGAAATTGAAACTTTTGAATTTGAAAGTTCCCACAAAGTTTTTGAAAACATGAACTTTTTTATCACTTTCAAAAGTTTTTTAATCCATACTTTTTTGAACTGAAAGTTTGTTGAATAGAATCATTTAACTGCAAGTTTTCGGAGCTGAAACTTTTCGAGTCAAATTTTTTAGTTGAAACTTTTCGTTTTGAAAATTTTCTATTTAATTTTTTTATTTCAATTTTAAATTGAAAATTGTCGAACCAAAAGTTTATGTTGATCAAAACATTTTTTGAATCGAAAGTTTTTGAATTCATTATTCTTAGAGTTGAAACTTTTCGATTTAATACTTTTTTGGTTGAAACCTTTATAATTTGAATGTTTTTAATTTAAAATATTTTGAGCTAAACTTTGTGATTTGAAAACTTTAATAAGAAATTTTGAGCTAAGTTGAATCTTTCTAATTTTAGAATTATTGTTTTTTTTTTCAAATTGTAACTTTCCAACTTAAAACTTTTAAATTTGAAACTTTTTTTTTTGAGTTGGAACTTTTTAATTTGAAATTTTTTTAGTAGAAAGTTTTTAATTTTTATTTTTTTGAGTTGAATCTTTCCGAGTGCTCCCCATGATATACTTCAAAGTTTGCAAAGTTTTTAGGTAGAATCGAATATTATTGAATCAAATCTTTTCCGATAGAGATTCAAACTTAGCTTCCCCCAATCTTAAAGTCTGCACAAGGAGAAACTCCAACACTTTTCTTAAATAGGGAGGATAACAACCATAAGTTTCCTCCCCAAGACAATCCACAATAATCAACAAAACCGGGTGTCAAAGCAAAAATTGCGACCAAAAGACGCGCATCATAAAACTCCTCTTCTTAATCTTCACCCAAAGAAGACAAAATCCACAACCACCAAACGAACAATCAGCGATAATCAAATACCAAACACTTTTCTTTTGATTTAAATCGACAAGAACCAAGGAAACCAACCAAAACAACCGTCAGAACGGTCAATAACATTCGAAGAAAACCACCACCAACTCTTCTATTTGTCTCCAGTCAACTACCCGATCTACGACAGAAAAGGTAAGCACTCTTTCCCCACAAGGGGTTAATAGTTCTTCGGTGATGGCTTTAACCGGCCATACCGTTAAACCACAACTTTAGTGTAAACCAAAGGTGACCGAAACGCTTCGGCACCACAACCCCACCTTATCACGTTAACAAGAAAAATCAATCAATTATCTCATAAGCATAGCAGCAAACGCTATCAAATATAGCATTCATCAACAAGGCTTAAATGCAACATTTAAGCATAAGCAACGATACCCATACCCTTTCCTACTGTGCATCCATGTGTGTCAAATTTTAAATTAGTTATTCCACTTACACAAGTTTTAATGTTGCCATCCTATGACAAAATTTTAAGTATAACCTAAGCCATGTTTCTAGGTTACTCCACATCAAAATTTTAGTTAATCATATGGTATTCCACTAAGTTCCTACACCACGGACCTGAAGCCCGCTCTGATACCAACTGTAACACCCCGGCATCTAGTATGCCCGAATGCTACCAAACAAAGACTAAACAACAACTAAATACCACAAATAAAGATAAATTACAGCAAAGGCACAAATGCTAAAATCGAAATTTCGGCAACATCTCCTTTGTTTTAACATGAATTGAAGCAATCGCAATAACATGGCAAGTTATATCATAACATAAGACATCTAAAGCAGCAATAAAAATGGATATAGCATCAACATAAACCAATAATACCAAATCCAACCACTCCATAAACTATAGCTAAGCAAATAAGGATCACAAGCACATAAAATTATTCCATACACCAAGTTCATGCACTTATTATGATCATGACTCAAATTGATAAATCTTCCTATTGGTGTGGAGCTACGTGAAGATGTGTAGCTAATGCCCATTCCCATATACCGGTGTCATTGTACCTAAAACAACATAAAACACAAGCGTGAGTTCATCACTCGGTAAATATATTGCAATGGACCAAAAAGAACAATTCAATGTTATCGTTACTACATACCATGATCAACATCATGAACAAATCATAATTTCATATACGACATCATACTCATGTCTCAACATCATTCTACTCATTTCATCATCATCATGTATGCAATGCAAATGCTCATATCTTCTCGAAGCACATACCGGTATTGCCGAGTGCACACCCGTCGGCGTGCACCCCCTTCCCCTTCCATCCCGTAGATGGAGGGTGCCTACTCTTACTGACTCGCTCCCATGCACACTCGTGGATGGGACTAGAAGGTAGGTCTTTCGTGTTCACTACGTGTGAACACAGAGGCCCGCATCAGCATGGGACGCCTCGTCCATTATGAATGCACATATGACATAAACATGTAAAGATTGGCATAAACATTAAATACAACGCAATCATGATCAATATGTAATCATGTTCATCATGTCATAGGCAAACATAAACCTTAGCATCATATCATTAAGCAAGTTGCATCCAATCAAGTATAGCAACAATAAAAAAGATACCCATTCCAATACACTTGCCTTAACCTCGGGCGACAGATTGGCGAGAGGATGAGGGCACTCCCGGGGTCACACCACCTGCACATACATACCACACAATCAAAACGTGCCCCCAAAATAGTACGCAAAAGCTCGTCTACCCCGACTTTACAAACTACTCCCAAAATCGAAAAACAGAGAATCTGTCCCGCCCGGACAGCAGACTTCAAACTATCATAACTTTAGTTCTAAGATTCTGAATCGATTAAACGAGTACATCATCGCGAAGCTTAGGAAATTTCCTAGCTTTTTATAAGTATTGGGAAAAGCTGATTCGGAATGTATAGTTGTCTAATCTACAAAACACTACGTTCTGTCCCAGCTACGTCACAGATTTGAACACGTTCGGTAAATCGATCATAACATTCAAACGACTGGGCGGAATTGGACGTTATTTATGTCCACTGAAAGGTATTGAAGTTACCTACAACTTTCTCAACAGGCGGACGACCAAATTCTGACTCTAAGGTCGCGAAAACTCAAACTCTAGGTCGACTGCACAATCTGCCAGAAGCAGAGAACGTTGCAAACTCTAGTTTTCATCCAATCTACCCAATCACAGCACCACCTCTTGATCTGAAAGCATCCAAAAACCCTCTAGCACAGCCCCTAGACCAACCCCAAGGATTCCCCTAGCCATACCTTCACCCGACGAACGTTGAACCAACGAATCTCCTCCCGGTTAACGCGATCTCCTTCCTCCAAATCCACAGGATTTCCTCATCGCGGAGCGCTCCAATGGTGAAAACAGTGGGTTGGCGAGGTGGGGGGGGGCTCCACTAGGGCAGCAAGGATGGTGGAGAGGGGAGGGGAGGGGTGGTGGTGTAACACCCCGGCATTTAATATGCCCGAATGCTACCAAACATAGACTAATCAACCTCTAAATACCACAACTACAAGTAAATTACAGCAAAGGAGCAAATGCTAATACCGAAAATTTCGGCAGCATCTCCTTTGTTTTTCCATGAATTGAAGCAACAACAATAGCGTAGCAATATATGGCAATATAAAAGACATCTAAAATAGCAATAAATAATGGTATGATGGCAAAAAAATAAGTCAAAACTCTAGCATTCAAAATCTTCATGAGCCAAACAAACAATAAGGCTTTCATAACGCAAAACTAGATCATAAATCAATAAGCATCACACTTAATTTATTATCAAGACCCAATTGAATGACTGTGGGAACAAATGAGTGAAGCTATGAGTAGAAGTGTGACTATTTCCCTTCCCCCGCATGCCGGTCTCATGGTACCTAAAACAACAAGAAAGCACAAGCGTGAGTTCAACACTCAGCAAGTATATTGCAATGGTACAAAAGAACAATTACAAGGCTACAACAATTCACATCATGTCTATCATCTCATTCATGATCACATATCATTATCATCATCATCATGTATGCAATGCGATGCGATGTACATGTCTCCTGGAAACTCATACCGATACGGTTGAGTACACACCCGTCGGTGTGCACCCTCTCCCCCCTTCCATCCCGAAGATTGAGGGTGCCTACTCCTCGCTTCCATACACCGCAGTGGATGGAATCACGATGTAGGACTTACTCATTGGCTCTCCGGAATAGTCATAACTTTCTCGCCGATCTTCCCCGGGCTAGTTATGACTTTCTCACCGCCCGGGCCATGTATCATGCCATGTATGCAAACATGCCAACATCATAAATAACTTGTACATTAACACATGGCATCATAACATAATAAGCATATTCATCATATCAATGGCAATCATTAAAGCATGGCATGTGAACATATCATATATTCAATTTCAATCTCAACCAATCTAGCAAACTACAACCCGATACCCATTCCAATACACTTGCCTCAACCACGGGCGACGGATTGGCGAGAAGTAGAGGGCACCCCTGGGGTCACACCACCTGCACATAGGCACCACACACTCAACATCATGACCACAAAACAACATGCAAACACTATTCTACCTCGACTTCGCAAACTACTCGCACAATCCAAAAACAGAGGTTCTGAACCGCCGGGACAGCAGACTTGCAACGAGCAGAACTCGGGATCTAAGACTCCGAATCGATTAAACAAGTACATCCTCGCGTAGCTTAGGAAATTTCCTAACGTTTTCTAAGTATATGGAAAGACTGATTCGGACTCTAAAGTGGTTTAATCTAAAGAATACCATGATCTGTTCCAATCACGTCACAGTTTTTAATACGTTCGGTAAAACGAGCATAACTTTGAAACGGCTGGGTGGAATTGGACATTCTTTATACCCACTGAAAGGTATTGAAGTTACCTACAACTTCATCAACAGGCGGACGACCAAATTCTGATTTTAAATTGGTAAAAACCCAAACCCTAGGTTGACTGCTCATGCTGCCCAAAACAGAGAACGTGGTAAACTCTAGATTTCATCTAATCTATCCAATTACAGCACCACCAATTGATCTAAAAACATGATATTAACTCTTAGAACAGAACCTAGACCAACCCCAAGGATCCCCGTGGCCATACCTTCGCCCGACGAACGAAAACCCAACGGATCTCCTCCCGGTTCGCGCGATCTCCTTCCTCGCTCCAAATCCACCGGATCTCCTCATCGCAGAGCGCTCCAATGGATGGATATTTGGGTTGGTGAGGTAGAGAACTCCCCTAGGGGTAGCAAGGGAGGTGGAGAGGTGGTGGAAGGGGTGGTGGCGCAATGGGGAGAGGAGAGGCACATGGGGGTGGTGGCTAGGAGGTGGAAGGGAGGGGAAACCCTAAGGCTAGGGGGGGTGGCGCCCAAGAGGGCTTGTGGGGTGCACAAGGAGGCCCAACCTGGTCCCTCCCTCATGGGCCCAAACTCCCTCCCACCAAGGCCCACGACTCATCCCCTTAGGCCCAAATTCCCCCGGAGAGGCCCAAACTCCCGAAATCGGCCCGAAACTGCGATTAAACTGCATAACGTATGGTTTCAACCTCCAATTCCATATTCCATAATGTTTTTGCCCTCAACATTCACATTTTATAAGGCTACGACACTTCGTGGTGTCACAGGTGGTGCAAGGGGGAGGGCGCTTGGAGGAGGAGGAGAGGGAGGGAGGGGCGGCGGCTAGGGCAAGGGGGGGCGCACAAAGGGGCAAGGGGGGGGCGCATGACATGGGCCAAAAAAATCCACTTTTGGCCCATGGGGGGTCCCTCCTAATGCCCAATTTGCCCCGGAAAGGCCCAAACTCCCGAAAACGGCCTGAAAACGCGATTAAACCTCATACCGTATGGTTTTAATCTCCAATTTCACATTTTATAATGTTACGACATTCCGTAGTGTCACAGGGGTTGCTGGTGTTGAGGTTGTTGTTGAAGGGTTGAGCAAGCGATTGAACTAGTTGAGTAGAGAGAACACCTTGGGATGCATTTGTTGCTCCTTGGTCATCTCTTTAGCTAGAGAGAGCTCTAAACACATGTGTTGTGATTAGGAGTAAATTGAGTGTCCACCTTGGGTTCTTCCCTTTGATCTTTGTGATCCCTCTTTGAGTGAGGTGTGTGAAGTAAGAGTTAGTGCTAAGAGTGTTAGATTGAGATATATTTTGAGCACTAGAGTTCATTTCCAAGATCATCCATTTGTTGGATTTGTTACTCTTGGAGTTTGAAGACTCCTAGATGGTTAGGCGTCGCTCACGAGCAACCAAAGTATGTGGTGTGCCATGAGAAGTTTGTGAAGGTCCGATTTCGCCTCTGAAAGGGAAGAAATCAAGAAGTGAAGCCACATCTCAAGTGTGATCGAGATTGGCGAGGAATAGGGTTGGAAAAGACCCGGCTCAAGTGTGACCGAGCCTCTTCAACGAAGATGTAGGAACCTCGGTGGAGGAAGTCCGAACTTCGGTAAACATATCATTGTGTCAATTCTTTACATGTGCTTATTGCTTTACTTTACTATCTTGTATTGAATTGATCAATCTAGGGTTGATTCTCTCACTAGCTAGTTTTACTTCAAGTTGTTGATATTTGCATGTGCTAGCTTCGAGTAGAAATCAATTTGTGTGTAGGTGAAATTCGTTTTGCTATTCTCTAGACTGTTCTAATTGGATAATCCGACCTCACATTGGATAGTCCGATTGGACCGGAACATCCGACCCTATATCGGAAGTTCCGATTTATTTTCCGCTGCGTTGTTTTAGAAAATTGTAAATCGCCTATTCACCCCCCCTCTAGGCGTCCATCCTCGATCCTTTCAATTGGTATCAGAGCCACGGTCACTCTCATATTAGGCTTTACCTCTTAGAGAGTAAAAAGGATGACGACTAGTGGATTAGTACACTCTCACGATTCACTAATGCTTTATGGTTATAATTATGCTCATTGGAAATTATGCATGATTTCATTCTTTAAATCCATGAGCCCCCAAATATGGTGGACCGTAGATGTCGGCTTTTCTCTTCGTCTAAATGAAGTGGCTCCATCTAAAGGAGAACATATATGCTTACATCTAGACGCTCAAGCTACTAACGCTATTTTTAGTTCTGTGAGCGAAGAGATATTTGATGAGATATACAACCTCAAGAGTGCTCATGATATGTGGACAATGCTTCAAGACAAATATGATGTCTCCACATCATCAAATGAGGATTGCATACAAGAACGGATGTCGGTTGATGATTCTTCTACCTCTACATCAAGTGATGAAGAACCGACATCACCATCTACCTCCTCTTCCACCCCAAGCAATGACAACACTCCTATTTACCTCATGGCAAAGGAGAAGAAGGTATCACGCACATCCAAAAATCAAAATATAGATGATTTTGCTAAGAGTGATGATGATAGTGATGTCGATTATGATAACAGGTTTGGTAATATTAGAGAAATATCACTACCTAAAATGCTTGCCTTGCTTGATACAATAGATAAGCAAGAGGACACTCTCGAGAGGCAAGAAGATTTGCTCATCTTTGAAAAAGAAAGAAATCTTGAACTTGAGAGTGCTCTTGCTAAAGAAAAGGTGAAAAATGAATCTCTTGAGAAGGAGAAAACTAAATACAAAATTTTGAAGTTGAAGCATGACTCACTTAATTCAAAAGGATTATGATGACCTTAAGGAAAATTATGAAAAGATCATTCTCAAGGAATTCACTAAGCCTAGAATAGACATTAGTATTCAATATGATTTAATTGATGAAATGCCTTGCTCAAATGTCATTCCTTGCATTTCATCCAAAATTGATATGTCTACTTCTAGCATTGATATGCCTTTATGCTCTAATGATATTGTTTCAAGTTCCTCTATATCGTTAGATACTAATCTTGTAGAGGAAAACAATGAGCTCAAGAAACAAGTCACAAAATTGAAAAGTGACTTGGAGAAGTGCTATAAGGGCAAAGCCATCCTCGATAAGATCTTGAACGAGCCTCGGGTGCCTCAAGATAGAAGAGTACTTGGCTACATCTCCAAAAGGGAGAAGAGCAAGCCAAAGCACCACGAAAGACTCTCGAAGATCAAGAGGTGCTTTGGATGCAACAAGAAGGGTCACCTTGCCTCGGTGTGCCCTAATCAAGTTGATGGCACAGGAACGTCATCAAAGATGAGGCTTGACGACAAGAAGCAAGACCGTAAGAGGATAAGAAGAAGTCGAAGTCGAACTTGCTTCAATTGTTAGCAAAAGGGGCATGTTGGTAAGGATTGTCCCAATGGTATGATCCCTAAGCCTACTATTCATTATAATGATTATTTGTTTAGGAAGGACAAGAATGGTAATGTAATTGCCAAGCTTGTCAAATCCCCTATGCCCGCTAAAAATGATGCTATTCATTTGCATAGGAAAAGTAAATCTAGAAATGGATTTGCAAAAATTGTTAAGACTCCTAAGCCACCTCAAAGCAATTCAAATAAATTGCTTAAGAGAAATAACAATAGCAAATTATTTGCTAGATATACTAGATCCTCTAAGCCTTCTCACATTAATGATTATCATTTGCTTAGAAAGGATCAAACTAGAAATTGTCGGGACCCCGAATTTGCAAATCCGGACCCTCTGTGTATTCAGCACTAGTCCAGGAACGCGCTAGTGCACACAGTCTTAACATCGGTAAATATCACAATCATACCACTCGATACCGATAAAGTACTTTATTTAAATAGTTAAACTGGTTACTTGACCTTATGGCCAAATTACAAATATATGCCTCGCAAGGCGAAACTTATTCAGAGAAAAATAATAGCAGCGGAAAATCAAATAACTTCGTGGCGCCATCCAGTATACCACAGGCAACTGACTGGGCTCGCTTCCCTAAGTAGACGGATCTTCTTGGAGTTCCTCCTCCAAAGCTGGTGTAGTCTCCTCTTCAACTGGTGTTGTGTTGAGGCAAGGGTGAGTACTTGGTACTCAGCAAGTCATGCACAGAATGCAAGCTAATATACTATATGCATGGCTTGGTACAAAGGAATAGCTCAAGGTATATTTGCAGTAAACAGCATTTGAAAAGTAATATAAGTAGATTCGAAAGCAGTAGAAACAAGTAAAGTATAAATAACTTTTCAAGGAATTTAATAAACATCTTTCCCATCCTACTCTACATTTCCATCAACTTCATTATTAGTCCAACCCAACTTTTCAAACCAAAGTTATTTTTAGGAAAATCTAACCCTTGACTGTAATTCCCGAGCGATGTCCAATACCGCGGACACGGCTATTCGAATAGATTCTAAACTCTGCAGAGGTTATGCACTTTACCCACAAGATACATACAAACACCAAAAAGGCGAGTTCCGTAACAAAGTCTTTCTAAACTTCTAACAATACAAGTGGTCCTCCCGGTTATTGCAAGACTAACCCTTCCCTTCGCTAAGGCGAAGTCTAGGCCAATCAACCGTTAGATGGGTACCTGGCCTCAGCCCCGGTACGCTCCCCCGTACAACTTACACAAAGGGTGTAGTTGACCTCCTGAGGTCCCACAGGTACGTTATTAGCAACTTAGTCAACTAGGTCCGTCCCATTACAGACATGTGGTTGCACGTTAGACCCAGTTCAAAGGCTTGCAAGGTTAAGTCCTTAGGGTGACCAGGGCAAGACTACCCGAAGAACCAAATCAACATTCCCAACGCCACAACTGGCCCACTTGATTACTCTTGCCACATGCCCCGGTCGAAAACTGTTTATCAAACCCCAGTTGATTACCATGCACCACGTGCCATCAACATCACATGATACTTTTCCAAAACAGGTTCAATATATCATTAAGTCAATATTAACATTTGATTATCCAAAATCATGTTATGAGCACGAAAGGTGCTCTAAGCAAAGATACTACAACGGTCTAAACCCATGTTGGCAATTTAATAATGTCCAACTAGTAATCCACAACTAGGGTGACAAGGGTCATGGCACATACTTAAATAATCAAGGTGTCATACAGCAAATTGGTACTTATCTAACCCCCATGTTTAAACCAAGTATTTTTCTAATTGAACTAGCATGCAATAGTTTAAATCAAAATAGATTTCGAAATAGGATCAACATGGTCAAAGCACAACTTGCCTTCAAAAAGTACTTGCTCTTGGTCTTGAGTTGGATCCTGAGTCAATACTTCTCCTTCGAATCCTTCCGGCACTTCAACGTCTACTCGTAAAGCGTGCAAATAGCAAATACACAAATAAACAATAGGCAAAAAGTGTCCAAACACCCAAATAAAATCCATAAACAGAGAGAACATAATTTTATGAATTTTTAGAAACTGGAATCGTCAAATTTGGAGTTAAGACGCAAAAGTTATGATTATTTAAAGTTTAAATAATCAATTAAATAATTTTGCAGAGAAAAACTTTAGTCCAAAAATTAAATAAAATTCATATTTAGGTAGATCTCAATTTTATACAAATTTAGAAATTTGAATCACTCAAATCGGAGTTGAAACGCAAAAGTTATAAGCGTTTGAAGTTTGAATCTAAATTTGAATCAATATTTCGAATTAATAAATCATTTCTTTTTTCGGAAATTAATTATCGTCGGCGAGGACACGCGTCGGCTCTGATTGGTGGCTGACGTCGGTAGGCTCATGGGCTCACCACGGGCGATTCGGTCCAAGGTGGACCCGGTCCACGGCCGGCGTGAGGCGACAGTGGGACCCACTGCCGGTGGTCTCACGCAAACGCGGTGGCCGACGCGTGCGGCCCTCGACTTGCGGGGCCCGCGTGTCGTGACACGCGCCACACGCTGCGTGGAGTGCGGCTAGGCACACGCGTGGCGCAATCTCGCCGTTGATTTGAAAATCAACGGCCCGGATTGGATCTAGGCTTCACGCGCTTAGGTTAACGCGGCGGATCTGAGCCGCTGGATCTTGATCCAACGGTCCGCATTCGATCCGTTTCCAGTGGTTTGGAAGAGAACGTGGGCTCACCTCAACCGTCCGATCTGGATCTGACGGTTCACCGAGCTTGCGAGGTCGATGGCGACGCGGCGGAACTCAGGCTACCGGAGACAAGGACGGCGACCTTCCGCGCGGCGTTTCCGAGGGCCTCCGGCGAGATGAAGTACGCGCCCGAGTTCGCCTCGTCACGGGGTTGCGGATCCGGCTCCTTCTCGGCGGAAGGCAGCCGGGCCAGCGGAATCGGCGGTAAACTGCGCCAGCAGGGGTTCCAACTCCGGCGAGCTCAGACGGCAAACGGCGACGGCTCGGCGAGATGGCTTGGGGGAACGGAGTGCGCGCACGGATGAGGGCAACCTCGGGGACGTCTCACGCTTTAAATACGGCCTCGGCGTGCGTGCAATCGGAACCCTAGCCGTGTCTGCTTTCGGTCACGGCGGAGCTCTCCGGCTCAAAGTCGGAGCGAGAGACGACGCCGCGGCCGTCCGTGGCACGATCAGCGGCCACGATCGCGTGGGCGATCGGATCCGGCCGGATCTGGCTCGAACGACGCAGGCGGATCTCAGTTGGATCTTGATCCAACGGTCGGGATCGCAGGGTTGGGAGCTGGTTTGGTCGAGTCAATCGCTCGGTCGGACTCGAGTCCGACTCGGAGTTCGACTTCGATCGGATGAACAAGATTTCGACCGAGTTGATTTTCCAGCGATTTAATATTAAAAATAATTCCCAATAATTCATTTAATTCATTAAAAATAGCAAAAGACCTGAAAAATTCCAGAAAATTCTGAAAATATTTTGGAACATTTTGGACTCAAATAAAATATTTCCAACAAAATTTTATTTGCAAAATTAAATTCTTTAATTATTTCAAAATGGAATAAATTCAAATAAATTCCAAATAAATCCAAATAAATTCCAGAAAATTCCAAAATTCACCAAAGTGCCAAATCACACATGAATTTAAGAAAAGCAAAATTTTGGGATGTTACAAACCTCCCTTAATATAATCTCGTCCCGAGATTCGTGGCTCACTATAGGAATAGGTTTGGAAACTCTTTCTTCAAATCCTCTTCACTCCCAAGTCGCTTCGCTTTCTTCATGGTTGCTCCATCGAACTCTACAGTAAACGGGTTGACTTGTTTCTAGTTTCTCGATCCATTGTGTCTAGAATCCTCACTGATGCTCCTTATAAGTCAAATCCTCTTGCAACTCAATTGACTCTAGCGGTGTCTGCTCTCGTGAACTCGGAGACACTTCTTTAATCGACACATGGAATACATCATGCACTCCGCCAACGATCGTGGCAACTCCACTGTAAGCAACTTCGCCTCTGCGACTCAAAATCTTAAATGGTCCAACATAACGGGTGCGAGTTTCCCTTTGGCATGGAACCTCTTAACTCCCCGAGAGGCGTAACTCGAGGTAAACAAAGTTTTCTCGTTCAAAACTCAAGTCTCGGCGACGATTGTCAAGATAACTCTTCTGTCGAGATTGGGCTATCTTCAACCTTTCCCTAATCATAGCGATCCGCTTCTTCACCTCTTGAAGAATATCAGGCCCAAAGACACGGCGCTTGCGGTCTCATTCCAATTCAATGGCGTCCGACAGTGGTCGACCATACAAAGGCCTCAAAAGGTGACATCTCAGAACTAGCCTGATAACTATTGTTGTAACTGAACTCGGCATACGGCAAACTCTTATCCCAAGAAGTAGCATAAGCTAATGCACAAGCTCTCAACATATCCTCCAGAATCTGGTTGACTCTTTCGGTCTGCCCATCCGTCTGTGGATGATAAGTCATCAAGTTCAAACGGGTTCCCATGGCTTCATGCAACTTATTCCGTAACCTTGAGGTAAATTGGGTACCTCTCGTCCGATACAATCCTCTTTGGCACTCCGTGCACACAGACAATCTCGATCATGTACAATTACGCTAATTTATCTCCCGAGTAAGTGGTCTTCACGGGGATAAAATGGGCTACTTTAGTCAAGCGATCCACTATAACCCATATGGAGTCATAACCTCCTTGAGTCTTCGGCAAACCGGTAATGAAATCCATTCCGATTTCCTCCCACTTCCACTCAGGTATTTTCAGCGGTTGTAGCAATCCTGCTGGTCTCTGATGCATTGCCTTGACTCTCTGGCATACGTCGCACAATGCAACATGCTCGGCAACTTCACGTTTCATACTCGGCCACCAGAATCTCTCCTTCAGATCCTGATACATCTTGGCGCTTCTAGGATGAATTGAGTACTTGGAGTCATGGGCTTCTTCCAGAATCAGTTGCTTTAACTCCTTCTTGTTAGGCACACAAATCCGATCCTTCATCCATAACGTGTCTTGCTCATCCAACTTGAAGTCCTCTGCCTTGCCTTCCTCCTTGATGAACTTAATCCTGCGGATCTTGTCATCATCCTTCTGTCCTTCTTCTTGACAAACAAAACTGGTGCTCCCCACGGCGACGAACTTGGTCTGATAAATCCTTTCTCCATTAACTCCTCTAGCTGTTTCTTCATCTCTACCAACTCCTCGGTGGACATCCGATAGGGTCTCTTTGCTATCGGTCTTGTACCATACAAGCTCTATCACAAACTCTATGTCCCTCGTCTGGCGGCATACGAGGTAGATCTTCGGGAAAAACATCGGGTACTCATTCACTACCGAGACATCATCTATGCTGATTGCCTTGGTATCAAGTTAACCATCAACTGTCTGTCTCTAATCCATGTGGCTTGAAATTCCACTTTCTTCCCACACGGGCTCTCAATCGAGATAGTCCTTCGCCCACAATCCAATACGGCCTTGTGCTTGGATAACCAATCCATTCCCAATATGACGTCTAAGGTCCGGGTCTCCAAAATTATAAGGTTTGCTAGAACTCTATTCCATCTATTAGTATTCTCACCCCGGAACATCCTACTTTCGTTCGGAGTTCGAACCAGGGTTTGAACTAAAAGCATGCATCTAAGTCTTGCAATCCTCAAATCATTTCTAGTAGCAAAGCCTTGCGAAACAAACGAATGCGAAGCTCCAGAGTCAAACAAAATCAAGCGGTGTACTGAGTTAACAAGTAACTTACCCAAGATCGACGTCCGTAGCATTCTCGCAGCGCATCCGCGGTGACATGGTTGACTCGGCCTCTCACCACGGTCTGGGGTGTGGCTCCTGGTCTGGCGTCCTAGCGGGGTGGTTCCTAGATTGAAGCGAATCGAGTCACTCTCGCTGTCTTCTTCTGACAATCGTTGGCAAAGTGTCCTCGCTCGTTGCGCTTGTAGCAATGCCTCACTGTTCTTGCCGATCGCTCGAGTAGCGTTTCTAGCGGGGTGGGGTTTGGTAGTTCGATTGATGTGTCTTGGTGCCGGATGGTGTCCTTGTTGCATTCTCGTGGTTGGAATCAAGAATTGATTTGGTGCAACTCTCGGCATTATGCGTTCTGGCGTGATCCTCATTGTTGCATCCTGCGCTTCTGTTCTCATCCAGTTCCTTGCGCTTGTCCTCAAGAATAAGCGCCTTATTCACCAACTCTTGGAAATCTGGGAAGGTGTGGGTGATCAATCCTACTTGCAATCCCGAGTTAAGTCCCTTCATAAAACGAGACTGCCTGGATTTATCTGCCGCTACATCCTCAAAGCGTAGCGTGCTAGCCGTGTGAACTTGTTCAGTAGTCGGCCACCGGGCTGATTAGCTTGCTTCGGTGCTCTGAACTCCTCCTTCTTGAGATCCATGATTCCTTCAGCATCGTGATAATCTTTAAAGCGGTTGTGAACTCTTCCCAAGTGATATCTTGAGGGTTCTCTTGCGTGGCACGTAAATTCTCCCACCATTCGGCATTGTTCCTTCCAACCGATGAGAAGCGTAGAGTACCTTCTCATTTCCTATGCATTGAGCTATGTGTAGCTTCCTCTCGATTGACCTTAACCAATCATCGGCCTCCAATGGATTGGCATTCCCGAGAAAGTGGGTGGGTGAGTTCTCATGAACTCGGCAGTCTTGTATTCTGGCGTGGTCCCTGATTAACTTGATTAGCAGTGGCCTGAGCGGTGACGTGTTGCATTTGTTGCATCATAGCATGCATCAACTGAGTCTGGGCAGCGTGAAAAGCTCCGAAATTCTGCACATCCAGTGGCGGTGCTGGTGCTCCCTCATTGGGGTTTTCTGCTGGGCGAGAACCACTCCCATTGCTTCCAAAGTTTCCACGGGTGTTCACCATCTGTCGGTTTGCTCTAGGTTTAGAGATGAGAGGGAAACAAGAATAGACAAGTAATATGGAACTTATGCGGGGCGAAAGGTGTACTTTCAGGTCCAACTTTATTATTGATAACTTGGTATGGTTGCTTACAATGCCAATCTAGTTACTAGTATCTTGTTTTCCAAAGGATTTGGTTTCATAAAATTGGTATACAAAAGTCTTTGAAATTGGTATACAAAAGTCTTTGAAATGTTTTCCAAAGGATTTGGTTTCATAAAATTCTATTTTGAAAAAAAAATAAGTTTCAAGTCCAAAATCTAGTTACTAGTATCTTGTTTTAGATTTAAACTTATAATTTCATAAAATTAAAAGTAAAAAGATTTTGAAAATAATCTCAAAGTAAAAATCCTAGAGTTGGTCATTCTTAACATCTTTCGTGTTCAAAATATTTTCAAAAGACCAACCTAGCAAAAGATGTTTTCTTTTGAAATTCACCAAAAATCCTAGTTTGACCTATATCGATCAAAATATTGCACTTAGTGAGTTTCGCCATTTGGACTAGATCTTGTGCCATATCTTAGTTCAAAATGGTATTCCAAACTCATACACAAAAGTTCAATCTCTAAATCTTATCTCATTCTCTTAAATTGGATTTGATCTTTTGTGTTGTTAAGTATTTGATTTATTGGATTTTCACTTGGTTCTTCAAAAGAACCTTCTTCGGACAAAAGGCAAAAATGATGTTTAAAAGACCTAAATTTGCAAAAATATTTATAAAAATTATTCCAATATGTATTTCAAATGTTTTACAAGCTTCAAAAATGACAATTCCTTTTATGGAAATTAATTTGGCCAAAATAATTATGTTTAACTCAAAAACGCCTATTATTGAATTTTGGCATTCAAAGTGGATTTCATTGTTTTACAAATTGCCATGGCTTCAAAAATGTATTTCAAATCTTTCAAGCCATGTGGGTTCAATTGTTAGTGAAATCCAAGTTGAAATTGCACTTTGAGGACTTTTGAAGTTTCTATTTCGTTTTTACATCTCAAAGCGCATTTCGCCAAAAGTGAGCTATGAGAAAATACTTTGCAAAAAAAAGTTATCCTAAAAACATTTGAGATAGTCCAAAGTTAGTTCCCTGATGATTTCAATTCATTTGGACTTCATTTGCAAAAATTCTTGACAAATTTGCAAAAGGTGGACTAAACTTTGAGTTTCAATCGGCTGAAAAATTCAACTCATCGGAACATCCGATATTAACATCGGAATATCCAATATTTGTCTGGAGTTTAGTACCCATCGGAACTGTAACACCCCGGCATCTAGTATGCCCGAATGCTACCAAACACCACCTAAATACACTACTAGAGAAATAGACATCAGTGGCGGTTTTTCGAACCGTCACTGATATAGTGCCACTGATAATTGTGAGCCCCCGGATCGACTATCCGGAGTCCTCTGTGTATTTCTGTACTAGTCTCAGATCAGTAGCTAGTACACACAGTCAAAAGTGATGAATCAACAACCATATCACGAGTACAAATAACTAAATAAGAATAATACCAAATAAAAGCAAAGACCTTATGGTCAAGGTTTACCATTACGGCCTGAACAGGCTGAACAACTTGAACAACTGCAGCGGAAGACGAAAACGCCAATGCGACCCATCCAAATGCCCACAGGCAATCGAGTGGAGAACGCACCCTAGTCGTTGGAATTCCTTGATAGCTTCTTTCACTTCTGAGAGAGGATTAGAATGTAGCACGTGAGTACATAAAGTACTCAGCAAGTCTGGGAGATTATGCACAATGTAGGCTATCCAAAGATGGCTTAATATGGTTCTTTTGCATAAAGCCAAGTTTCATCAAATCATACTTGTTAATAGTTTTCACAAAGCATTTTTGAGCAATTCTTTTTAATAATTGAATTATGTAATATTGTAGTGAAGGTTCTAACCACCACTCACTAATATACAGGCTCTATCCGCCACATCTCAACAAAATCAGGGTTCAATCCAATCACATGGCTATGTCCGCCATGGTTCACAAAATCAGGTTCTTTCCACCTACCTGGCTTTGGCCGCCAGAAGCACACCCGAGAGTTCTAACCGCTCCCGGATCCCAAAACAAAACATTGTTTAGTTTGAAATCAAAACCCAAAGTCTACCAGTATGAAAGCATTCAAAGAAGCTTCGCCTTGACCAGTGAGGCACGGCTATTCGAATAGTTTTAACTCTGCAGAGGTGTACAACTTTACCCACAAGACATGATATTCCCTTGATGCCAAGCTATTAGCACACTTTCTTAGGTGTGCTGGCAGGGATATCATGACAAGGCCTTTACAATGTGTACGCCTAACTCCGACTCCAATTGAGGTTTCACCGCTGTTAGGGTTATTTCCACCCAGTACAGAAGCCCCCTCTTGCGCCGTGTGAGAAAAACAACAACAACAACAACAACAACAATGCCTCTTTCCGGCTCTCACACAACAACCGAGTGGTGAGTCTAAGTTAGGTTTCTACAAATTATTCAGCCAGGTCGTGCCCACTTTGACATGTGGTTGTACGGTAATGCTTAGAATGGAGACAGTCATAAGCGTCGGTCCTTAATTGACTTGGGGTGGTACTTGCACAAAAGGATCAAGGCTTGATCCGCTCCCACCCGACATTCCATGCCGCCCAAGTCGAAATCATTTTCCTTTTCTTTTTATTTTAGAAAACAGTACTAAACTCATAGTAATAAACTTCAAATCACATTTAATAACATTCTTTTTGAATAATCCCACCCATAGGTTGTTTTCATCGGAAAAGATCCTAAGCAATTCTACCGTACTACATAGCAACGGATACCATATAAGCCTAAGCATGGTATAAACAAGGTTCTAGGGTTACAATGTGTAACATCCCAAAATTTTGCTTTTCTTAAATTCATGTGTGATTTGGCACCTTGGTGAATTTTTGGAATTTTCTGGAATTTATTTGGATTTATTTGGAATTTATTTGAATTTATTCCATTTTGAAATAATTAAAGAATTTAATTTTGCAAATAAAATTTTGTTGGAAATATTTTATTTGAGTCCAAAATGATCCAAAATATTTTCCGAATTTTTCGAATTTTTCGGAGTCAGTTGCTATTTTTAAGGAATTAACTGAATTACTGGGAATTATTTTAAATATTAAATCGCTGGAAAATCCAACTCGGGTCAAGTACTGTTCAGCCGACCGAGTCGGACTCGAGTCCGACCCGAGCCCGTTGGCTCAACCAAACCAGCTCCCAACCCAAAGCGATCCCGACCGGTGGATCAAGATCCAACGGCTGAGATCCGCCCGACTCTCGACCTCGAAAGCCGCGGTCCGGACGGACCCGATCGCGCCGCGGCGATCGTGGCCGTTGATCGCGACACGCGGATTCGCCACGATTCGTCGTCTTCCCGTGATCGAGCCGATCACGCCGCGCCGCGCCAGAGTGTTAGGTTTCCGTCAGACGGACGCCGAGGTTATTTAATGCCCGGCATACCAGAGGACCGCCCGTGATTCCGCGCCCTCCCTTCTCTACTTCACCAAGGCTAAGTCGCCGCCGTTTAGCCGTCTTGAAGCTCGCCGTAGTTGCGCTGCTCCGCCACGGTCTTTGCTTGTTCGCCGCCGTCCGCCGTCCCCTGCCGTTGACCTCAGATCCGGACTCACCGCGACGAGACGCACCGAAGGACCCTTCATCTCGCCGAGCAACCCCGAACGCCGTTGGGCTCGTCGTCGTCTTCAACTCCGGCACCGCGTGCGCCACCACGAAGCCATCGAGCCTCGCGAAGCTCAGGCACCGCCGGATCCAGACGGACGGTTGAGGTGAGTTCACGTGTTCCAAACCCGATTAGATACGACCGCTGATCAAGATCCAACGGCTCACAATCGCCACGCGCCGTAGCAAAGGCGATTATAGGATTAGATCTGGACCGCCCGATCTAGATCGAACGGCCCACGAGCATCGAGTAGTTTCAACGTGTTAAACCCTGGATCCAATCCGCGCCGCTGATTTTCAAACCAACGGACGAGATTGCGCCACGTGTCGGGAGTTGGACCGACGCGTCGGCCACGCCCACGCGTGGGCAGTAGACGCCGACACGCCGGCCCGCGTGTCGAGGGCCCGCATGTCGCTGGCTAACCCAGCCAGCCGACGCCGGCCGATGACGCCACCCGAGTGGGCCCACATGTCGGGCCACGCGTGAGCCGTGGACCGAGTCCACCGTGGACCCGGAAAGCCGAGCGTGGACCAAGCCCATGGATCGGCTGACGCCAAGAGGCCAATCAGAGCTGCCACGTGTCCATGCCGACGCAATAATTAATTTCCGAAAAGAAAATGATTTATTAATTCGAATATTGATTCAAATTTAGATTCAAACTTCAAACGCTTATAACTTTTATGCGTTTCAACTCCGATTTGAGCGATTCAAATTTCTAAATTTGTATAAAATTAAGATCTACCTAAATATAAATTTTATTTAATTTTTGGACTAAAGTTTTTCTCTGTAAAATTATTTAATTGATTATTTAAACTTTAAATAATCATAACTTTTGCGTTTTAACTCCAAATTTGACGATTCCAGTTTCTAAAAATCCAGAAAATTATGTTCTCTCTGTTTATGGATTTTATTTGGAGTTTTGGGATCTTTTGCATAGTGTTTATTTGTGTATTTGCTATTTGCACGCTTTACGAGTAGACGTTGAAGTGCCGGAAGGATTCGAAGGAGAAGTGTTGACTCAGGATCCAACTCAAGACCAAGAGCAAGTGCTTTTTGAAGGCAAGTTGTGCTTTGACCATGTTGATCCTATTTCGAAATCTATTTTGATTTAAACTATTGCATGCTAGTTTAATTAGAAAGATACTTTGTTTAAACATGGGGGTTAGATAAATACCAATTTGCTATATGACACCTTGATTACTTAAGTATGTGCCATGATCCCTTGTCACCCTAGTTGTGGATTACTAGTTGGACATTATTAAATTGCCAACATGGGTTTAGATCGTTGTAGTATACTGCTTAGACCTGCTACGTGCTCATAACATGATTTTGGACAATCAAATGTTAATATTGACTTAATGATATATTGAACCTGTTTTGGAAAAGTATCATGTGATGTTGATGGCACGTGGTGCATGGTAATCAATCGGGGTTTGATAAAGCAATTTCTACTGTGGCATGTGGCAATAGTAATCAGGTGGGCCAGTTGTGGCATTGGGGATGTTGATTTGGTTTTTCTGGTAGTCTTGCCCTGGTCACTCTAAGGACTTAACCTTGCAAGCCTTTGAACTGGGTCATACTTGCAACCACATGGTCGAATGGGACGGCCCTAGTTGACTAAGTCGCTAAGGACTCACTTGTGGAGCCTCGGGTGTCGATTACACCTTTTGTGTGATTATGCAGGAGCGATCGTGGCTGTGGCCAGGTACCCATCTAACGGTGTGTTGGTCCCATACTTCGCCTTGGCTAAGGGAAGGGATGGTGTAGAGCACGAACCGGAGAGGACCACCTGTGTTGTTTGAGGCTTCCGAAAGGCTTTGTTATGATCGCTCATTCGCATACTCTTGTATGGCGATTCACGGCTGACGTGGTGAGTGGATTGTATCTTGTGGGTAAAGTGCATAACCTCTGCAGAGTGTAGAATCTATTTGAATAGCCGAGTCCACGGTACTGGACAATGCTCGGGAATTACAGTCAAGGGTTAGACTTTCTGAAAATAACTTGGTTTTGAAAAGATGGGTTGGTTTAGTAATGAAGTTGATGGAAATATGGTTTAGGATGGGGAAAATGTTTATTAAATTTCTTGAAAAGTTACTTATGCTTTACTTATTTCTACTGCTTTCGAATCTACTTATATTACTTGTCAAAAGTCATTTCTGCCAAATATACCACTGAGCTATTCCTTTGTACTAAGCCATGCATATAGTATATTAGCTTGCATTCTGCATGACTTGTCGAGTACCAAGTACTCACCCTTGCCTCAACACAATACCAGTTGAAGAGGAGACTACGCCATTTGAGGAGGAGTTCCAAGAGGACCCGTCTACTTAGGGATGCGAGCCGGTCGGTTGCCTGTGGTATACCGGATGGCGCCACAGTTTATTTGATTTTCCGCCGTTATTTCTCTTTAATAAGTTTCGCCTTGCAAGGCATATATTTGTAACTTGGCCATAAGGTCAAGTAACCAGTTTGGTTATTTAAATAAAGTACTTTGATAATATCGATTGGTATGATTGTGATATTTACCGATGTTAAGACTGTGTGCACTAAGCTGCGTTCTGGACTAGTGCTGAATACACAGAGGGTCCGATTTGCAAATTCGGGTCCCGACAGAGGTGGTATCAGAGCCATACTTGACTGTAGGCTCAACCCTAAGCTAGAATGGTCGTAGTGAGGATAAAACCTATTTTCTAAAGCTAAAAATTTGTGAAGACAAGAAATGACATCTCGACTTATCCCCTTCTCTCTTTTCTCGTCTCTTGCTGAAATTTTCCCTTACCTTGTCACAATTAGAAAATTCCGAGTTCTTACGTAAAGCACTCTTGTGACAGATGGAGGAAGAGTTCAACTACGTTGATCTAGGAGTTGGTCACGCCATGAACTTTGGCACATGCTACAAACTCTCGGAGATTTTGAGAAGCCCCAATACCAAGTGGAAGTGATCAGCAAGGTGATTGATCAAGGCTGGTGACGTGAGGATTGAGGTACCTGCCAGGAAGAGGGGCCCAGGCAATCGCCCGATACACTGCACTGCTAGAAGATCTACAATGCAGATGGGTATCCAAGAAGTTTCACGACGAGCAATGCGGCACATTACCAGTATCCACGCCAGAGAGTTGGAAAGCACGGTGTTCGCTACCATCCGCGCAGCGATAACCTTCTTGACCCAAGGCGATTCAGATGAGGATGCCACGACATTACAGCTTGGCACGATTTGTCGCCGCCAGGAGGATGTACTAGATAATACAAGCAAGGAGCTGCTGAAGGCCCGCAAGGAGATCACGGCAGAGAAGAATAGATGGCGGGAAGCTCAAGAGTATGTGGCACATCTTCTCGCGAAGGATTGACGAGTTGGAGATGACTTTGTACGGACTGCACCTGCAACCAAGATTTGAGCTACACGAGCCAGATCCGGAGGAGTCGATCTCGATGAGGACATCGCTTCTTCGACTACCATAGAGGACACAATTCTTTGGACATGGCGATCGTTTCGCGCCTATGCCGCAAAGATCCGTACTCCAGGCCGTGGAGGTTTTCGATGAGTGAGCATAGGTTCTCAGAGTGAGACTTCTTCGCCGAGTCGCGTCATAGAATAAAGAGTTACCCTTTAGGCGTTAGATTCCAGAGTTAGTTCGATTTGGATTTGCTTTGTTTGCTGAGTGTGCAGTATGTGTTGCAAGGCCCTTAGGCATTGTAAGCAGCCATACCAAGTTATTAATAATAAAGATGGACCTTAAAGTTACCCCTTTCGCCCGCATAAGTTCCATATTACTTGTCTATTCTTGTTTCCCTCTCATCTCTAAACCTAGAGCAAATCGACAGATGGTGAACACCCGTGGAAACCTTGGAAGCAATGGGAGTGGTTCTCGCCCAGCAGAAAACCCCAATGATGGAGCACCAGCACCGCCACTGGATGTGCAGAATTTTGGAGCATTTCTTGCTGCTCAGACTCAGTTGATGCATGCTATGATGCAACAAATGCAGCACGTCCTTTGCCAGGCCATCGCTAATCAAGTTAATCAGTGACCACGCCGTAATACAAGACTGCCGAGTTCATGAGAACTCACCCACCCACTTTCTCTGGGAATGCCAATCCATTGGAGGCCGATGATTGGTTAAGATCAATTGAGAGGAAGCTACACATAGCTCAATGCATAGGGAATGAGAAGGTACTTTACGCTTCTCATCGCTTGGAAGGAACAAATTGCCCGAATGGTGGGAGAACTTCGTGCCACGCAGGAGAACCCTCAAGATATCACTTGGGAAGAGTTCACAGCCGGCATTCCGACAAAGATATCACGTGCCTGAAGGAATCATGGACCTTAAGAAGGAGGAGTTCAGAGCATCAAGCAAGGTAATCAGCCGATGGGTCGACTACCTGAACAAGTTCACACAGCCTAGCACGCTACGCACTGAGGATGTAGCGACGGATAAATCCAGCAGCCTCGTTTTATGAAGGGACTTAACTCAGATTGCAAGTAGGGTTGATCACCCACACCTTTCCGCATTTCCAAGAATTGGTGAATAAGGCGCTTATTCTTGAGGACAAGCGCAAGGAACCGGATGAGAACAGAAGCGCAGGATGCAACAAAGAAGGATCACGTCGAGGAACGCATAGCGCTTGAGAGTTGCACCAAATCAATTCTTGATTCCAACCACGTAATGCAACAAGGACACCATCCCCAAAGACCAGGACCTGCCAATCGTAACTACCAAACCCCAGCCCCGCTAGAAACACTACTCGAGCAACAAGAAGGAACGTTGAGGCGCTATAATCAAGAACGAGCCAGGACACTTTGCCAACAGCTGTCCGAAGAAGACAGGAGCGACCCAGTTCGCTTCAATCTAGGAACCACCCCAGCTAGGACGCCAAAGACTCAGAGCCACACCCTGCATCGTGGTGAGAGGCCGAGTCAACCATGTCACCGCAGATGCACCGCAGAATGCTACTGACGCGTCGTCTTGGGTAAGTTACTTGTTAACTCGATTACTGCAATGATTTTGTTTGACTCGAGCTTCGCATTCGCTTGTTTCGCAAGGCTTTGCTACTAGAAATGACTTGAGAATTGCAAGACTTAAGTGCATGCTTTTAGTTCAAACCCACGGTTCCGAACTCCGAACGGAAGTAGGATGTTCCGGGTGAGAATACTAATAGATGGAATAGAGTTCCTAGCAAACCTTATAATTTTGGAGACCTGCACCTTAGATGTTATATTGGGAATGGATTGGTTATCCAAGCACAAAGGCTGTATTGGATTGTGGACGAAGGACTATCTCGATTGAGAGCCGTGTGGGAAGAAAGTGGAATTTCAAGCCACACTGCAGCTAGAGATGGACAGTTGATGGTTAACAGTACCAAGGCAATCAGCATAGAGGATGTCCCAAAGAGTGAATGAGTACCCGATGTTTTTCCTGAAGATCTACCTGGTATGCCGCGAGACGAGGACATAGAGTTTGTGATAGAGCTTGTACTGTACAAGACCGATAGCAAAGAGACCCTATCGGATGTCTACCGAGGAGTTGGTAGAGATGAAGAAACAGCTAGAAGAGTTAATGGAGAAAGGATTTATCAGACCGAGTTCGTCGCCGTGGGGAGCACCAGTTTTGTTTGTCAAGAAGAAGGACGGGAGTTTCAGGATGTGCATTGACTACCGTGCACTCAATGAAGTCACCGTAAAGAATAAGTATCCGCTACCCAGGATTGATGATTTGTTTGATCAGTTAAGAGGAGCCGGAGTTTTCTCCAAGATTGATCTGAGATCGGATACCATCGATTGAAGATCCGATCGAGAGGATATTCAAGACCGCATTCTCGTCAAGATATGGACATTACGAGTTCTGATTATGTCCTTTGGGTGACGAATGCGCCCAAATTATTTCATGAATATGATGAATAAGGTGTTCATGGAATATTTGGACAAGTTTGTCGTCGTGTTCATAGACGATATCCTGGTCTACTCCAAGACAGAGGATGAACATGCCGAACACTTAAGGCGAAGTTTTGGAAAAGCCGAGGAACAGCAACTTTTCGCCAAGTTCAAGAAGTGTGATTTTTGGAAGGACAAGGTGGAGTTTCTTGGACATGTAATGACTGCAGAAGGAGTCGCCGTAGATCCAAGCAAAGTAGAAGCTGTGTTACATTGGGAACAACCAAAGACGGTGACCTGCATTCGAGTTTCCTTGGAATGGCAGGATATTACCGCCCGTTTCATCGAAGGCTTTTCGACAATTGCGAAACCTCTTACGCAATTGCCGAAGAAGGAAAAGAAGTTTGCATGGACGCTTGAATGTGAGAAAGGATTTCAGAGCTGAAGAAGCAATTGACATCAGCACCGGTGTTAGTTCTACCTGATGTTGCTCAAAGCTTCGATATTTATTGTGACGCATCGCGCCAAGGACTTGGATGTGTCTTTGCAGAATGGAAAGGTCGCCGCTTATGCATCAAGGCGCTTGAGGCCGCATGAGGAAAATTATCCGACACATGACCTAGAGTTAGCCGCCGTAGTGCATGCTTTGAAGATATGGCGTCACTATCTGATTGGAAACAGATGTGAGGTATATACGGATCATAAGAGCCTTAAGTACATATTCACCCATCGGATCTGAATATGAGGCAGGAGATGGTTAGAGTTAATCAAGGACTACAATGTTGGAATCCATTACCATCCCGGGAAGGCCAACGTAGTAGCCGATGCTCTGAGTCGGAAAAACCATACCGTGAGTACGTTGCTCGCCACAAGTCAGGATGAGTTATGTGAGGATTTCCAGAAAATGAAGATTGAGGTTGTACCTAGCGGATTCTTGGCCGCATTGGAAGTAAAGCCTACCCTAGAGGATCAGATCCGAGAAGGACAGAAGGATGATGACAGGATCCGCAGGATTAAGTCCATCAAGGAGGAAGGCGAGGCGAGAGGACTTCAAATTGGATGAACAAGGCACGTTGTGGATGAAGGATCGGATTTGTGTGCACGACAAGGAGGAGTTAAAGCGATCGATTTTGGAGGAAGCCCATGACTCCAAGTACTCAATTCATCCCGAAGCGCCAAGATGTATCAGATCTCAAGGAAAGATTCTGGTGGCCAAGTATGAAACGTGAAGTTGCCGAGCATGTTGCATTGTGCGACGTATGCCGAGAGTCAAGGCAATGCATCGGAAACCAGCAGGATTGCTACGGTAATGAAAATACTCGAGTGGAAGTGGGAGGAAATCGGAATGGATTTCATTACCGGTTGTCGAAGACTCAAGGAGGTTATGACTCCATATGGGTTATAGTGGATCGCTTGACTAAAGTAGCCCATTTTATCCCGTGAAGACCACTTACTCGGAGATAAATTAGCGAGTTGTACATGATCGGGATTGTTTGTTTACACGGAGTGCCAAAGAGGATTGTATCGGACGAAGGTACCCAATTTACCTCAAGGTTAGAATAAGTTGCATGAAGCCATGGGGACCCGTTTGAACTTCAAGATGTGACTTATCATCCACAGACGGATGGACAGACCGAAAGAGTCAACCAGATTTTGGAGGATATGCTAAGAGCTTGTGCATTAGCTTATGCTACCTCTTGGGATAAGAGTTTGCCGTATGCCGAGTTCAGTTACAACAATAGTTATCAGGCTAGTTTACAGATGTCACCTTTCGAGGCCTTTGTATGGTCGACCACTGTCGGGACGCCATTGAATTGGAATGAGACCGGCCGCGCCGTGTCTTTGGGCCTGATATTCTTCAAGAGGTCAAGAGCAGACGCCATGATTAGGAAAGGTTGAAGATAGCCCAATCTCGACAGAAGAGTTATGCCGACAATCGTCGCCGAGATTTGAGTTTTGAACTAAGACTTTGTTTACCTCGAGTTACGCCTCTCGGGGAGTTAAGAGGTTCCATGCCAAAGGGAAACTTGCACCCGTTATGTTGGACCATTTAAGATTTTGAGTCACAGAGGCGGTTGCTTATCGGCTAGAGTTGCCACAATCGTTAGCGAGGAGTACATGATGTATTCCATGTGTCCCGATTGAAGAAGTGTCTCCGAGTTCCTGAGGAGCAGAACACCGCTAGAGTCAATTGAGTTGCATGAGGATTTGACTTATAAGGAACATCCTGTGAGGATTCTAGACACAATGGATCGAGAAACTAGAAACAAGTCAACCCGTTTTACGTAGAGTTCGGTGGAGCAACCATGCAGAGAGCGAAGCGACTTGGGAGCGAAGAGGATTTGAAGAAAGAATTTCCAAACCTATTCCTTTAGTGAGCCCCGAATCTCGAGGACGAGATTCAATTAAGGGGAGGTTTGTAACATCCCAAAATTTTGCTTTTCTTAAATTCATGTGTGATTTGGCACCTTGGTGAATTTTTGGAATTTTCTCGAATTTATTTGGATTTATTTGGAATTTATTTGAATTTATTCCATTTTGAAATAATTAAAGAATTTAATTTTGCAAATAAAATTTTGTTGGAAATATTTTATTTGAGTCCAAAATGATCCAAAATATTTTCCAGAATTTTTCCGAATTTTTACGAGTCATTTGCTATTTTTAATGAATTAAATGAATTATCGGGAATTATTTTAAATATTAAATCGCTGGAAAATCCAACTCGGGTCAAGTATCGTTTCATCCGACCGAGTCGGACTCGAAGTCCGACCGAGCCAGTTGGCTCAACCAAACCAGCTTCCAACCTAGCGATCCGGCCCGTTGGATCAAGATCCAATCGGCCGAGATCCGCCCGACTCGACCCGAGCCGTGTCCGACCGACCGATCGCGCCGCGGCGATCGTGGCCGTTGATCGCGACACGCGGACGGCCACGATTTCGTCGTCTTCCCGTGATCGAGCCGGACTCACGCCCGCGCGCCAGCCGTAGCAAGTTAGGTTTCCGTTTTACGGACGCCGAGGCTATTTAATGCCCGGCATACCGAGACCGCCGTGATTCCGCGCCCTCCCTTCTCTACTTCACCAAGGCTAAGTCGCCGCCCGTTTAGCCGTCTTGAGCTTCGCCCGTAGTTGCGCTGCTCGCCCGCAGTCTTTGCCGTTCATGCCGCCGTCGCCGTCCCTGCGCCGTTGACCTCGAATCCGGACTCACCGCGACGAGAGCGCGAAGGACCCTTCATCTCGCCGAGCAACCCGGAACGCCCGTTGGGCTCGTCGTCGTCTTCAACTCCGGCGGCCGTGCGCCACCACGGCCATCGACCCTCGCGAAGCTCAGGCACCGCCGTCGGATCCGGACGGACGGTTGAGGTGAGTTCACGTGTTCCAAACCCGATTAGATCTGGGCCGCTGGATCAAGATCCAACGGCTCACACCGCCACGCGCCGTAGCAAAGTGCGATTATAGGATTAGATCCGACCGTCCGATCTAGATCGAACGCCCACGAGCATCGAGTAGTTTCAACGTGTTAAACCCTGGATCCAATCCGCCGCCGCTGATTTTCAAACCAACGGACGAGATTGCGCCACGTGTCGGGAAGTTGGACCGACGCGGTCAGCGCGCCCCCACGCTGCGTGCAGTGTAGACGCCGACACGCTGGGCCGCGTGTCGAAGGGCCCGCATGTCGCTGGCTAACCCAGCTAAGCGCCGACGTCGGGCGATGACGTCACCCGAGTGGGCCCACATGTCGATCCACGTGAGCCGTGGACCGAGTCCACCGTGGACCCGAGCCGAGCGTGGACCAAGTCCATGGACCGGCTGACGTCAGCAGGCCAATCAGGAGTTGCCACGTGTCCATGCTGACGCAATAATTAATTTCCGAAAAAGAAAATGATTTATTAATTCGAATATTGATTCAAATTTAGATTCAAACTTCAAACGCTTATAACTTTTGCGTTTCAACTCCGATTTGAGCGATTCAAATTTCTAAATTTGTATAAAATTAAGATCTACCTAAATATAAATTTTATTTAATTTTTGGACTAAAGTTTTTCTCTGTAAAATTATTTAATTGATTATTTAAACTTTAAATAATCATAACTTTTGCGTTTTAACTCCAATTTTGATTTATTCCAGTTTCTAAAAATCCAGAAAATTATGTTCTCTCTGTTTATGGATTTTATTTGGAGTTTTGGGATCTTTTTGCATAGTGTTTATTTGTGTATTTGCTATTTGCACGCTTTACGAGTAGACGTTGAAGTGCCGGAAGGATTCGAAGGAGAAGTGTTGACTCAGGATCCAACTCAAGACCAAGAGCAAGTGCTTTTTGAAGGCAAGTTGTGCTTTGACCATGTTGATCCTATTTCGAAATCTATTTTGATTTAAACTATTGCATGCTAGTTTAATTAGAAAGATACTTTGTTTAAACATGGGGGTTAGATAAATACCAATTTGCTATATGACACCTTGATTACTTAAGTATGTGCCATGATCCCTTGTCACCCTAGTTGTGGATTACTAGTTGGACATTATTAAATTGCCAACATGGGTTTAGATCGTTGTAGTATACTGCTTAGACTCAAGCGTGCTCATAACATGATTTTGGACAATCAAATGTTAATATTGACTTAATGATATATTGAACCTGTTTTGGAAAAGTATCATGTGATGTTGATGGCACGTGGTGCATGGTAATCAACTGGGGTTTGATAAACAGATTTCGACTGGGGCATGTGGCAAGAGTAATCAGGTGGGCCAGTGTGGCACTGGGGATGATGATTTGGTTTTTCGGGTAGTCTTGCCCTGGTCACTCTAAGGACTTAACCTTGCAAGCCTTTGAACTGGGTCATACTTGCAACCACATGGCTGGAATGGGACGGCCCTAGTTGACTAAGTCGCTAAGGACTCACTTGTGGAGCCTCAGGGTGTCAATTACACCTTTTGTGTGATTGTGCGGGGGCGTATCGTGGCTGTGGCCAGGTACCCATCTAACGGTGTGTTGGTCCCATACTTCGCCTTGGCTAAGGGAAGGGATGGTGTAGAGCACGTACCGGAGAGGACCACCTGTGTTGTTTGAGGCTTCCGAAAGGCTTTGTTATGATCGCTCATTCGCATACTCTTGTATGGCGATTCACGGCTGACGTGGTGAGTGGATTGTATCTTGTGGGTAAAGTGCATAACCTCTGCAGAGTGTAGAATCTATTTGAATAGCCGAGTCCACTGTGATCGACAATGCTCGGGAATTACAGTCAAGGGTTAGACTTTCTGAAAATAACTTGGTTTTGAAAAGATGGGTTGGTTTAGTAATGAAGTTGATGGAAATATGGTTTAGGATGGGGAAAATGTTTATTAAATTTCTTGAAAAGTTACTTATGCTTTACTTATTTCTACTGCTTTCGAATCTACTTATATTACTTGTCAAAAGCTGTTTACTGCAAATATACCCTGAGCTATTCCTTTGTACTAAGCCATGCATATAGTATATTAGCTTGCATTCTGTGCATGACTTGCTGAGTACCAAGTACTCACCCTTGCCTCAACACAATACCAGTTGAAGAGGAGACTACGCCAGTTTCGGAGGAGGAGTTCCAAGAGGACCCGTCTACTTAGGGATGCGAGCCCGCCGGTTTGTGGTATACTGGATGGCGCCACGAAGTTTATTTGATTTTCCGCTGCTGTTATTTCTCTTTTAATAAGTTTCGCCTTGCAAGGCATATATTTGTAACTTGGCCATAAGGTCAAGTAACCAGTTTGGTTATTTAAATAAAGTACTTTGATAATATCGATTGGTATGATTGTGATATTTACCGATGTTAAGACTGTGTGCACTAGCGCGTTCCTGGACTAGTGCTGAATACACAGAGGGTCCGGATTTGCAAATTCGGGGTCCCGACAGAGGTGGTATCAGAGCCATACTTGACTGTAGGCTCAACCCTAAGCTAGAATGGTCGTAGTGAGGATAAAACCTATTTTCTAAAGCTAAAAATTTGTGAAGACAAGAAATGACATCTCGACTTATCCCCTTCTCTCTTTTCTCGTCTCTTGCTGAAATTTTCCCTTACCTTGTCACAATTAGAAAATTCCGAGTTCTTACGTAAAGCACTCTTGTGACAGATGGAGGAAGAGTTCAACTACGTTGATCTAGGAGTTGGTCACGCCGCGGAACTTTGGCACATGCTACAAACTCTCGGAGATTTTGAGAAGCCCCAATACCAAGTGGAAGTGATCAGGCAAGCAGGATTGATCAAGGCTTGTGACGTGAGGATTGAGGTACCTGCCAGGAAGAGGGGCCCAGGCAATCGCCCGATACACTGCACTGCTAGAAGATCTACAATGCAGATGGGTATCCAAGAAGTTTCACGACGAGCAATGCGGCACATTACCAGTATCCACGCCAGAGAGTTGGAAAGCACGGTGTTCCGCTACCATCCGCAAGAGCGATAACCTTCTTGACCCGAAGGCGATTCGGGATGAGGATGCCACGATTACACGCTTGGCACGATTTGTCGCCGCCAGGAGGATGTACTAGATAATACAAGCAAGGAGCTGAAGGCCCGCAAGGAGATCACGACAGAGAAGAATAGATGGCGGGAAGCTCAAGAGTATGTGGCACATCTTCTGCGAAGGATTGACGAGTTGGAGATGTCTTTGTATGCGGACCCGAGACCAAGATTTGAGCTACACGAGCCAGATCCAGAGGAGTCAGATCTCGATGAGGACACTGCTTCTTCGACTACCATAGAGGACACAGTTGCTGGACATGGCGATCGTTTCGCGCCTATGCCGCAGCATCCGTACCCAGGCCGTGGAGGTTTTCTCGATGAGTGAGCATAGGTTCTGTAGTGAGACTTCTTCGCCGAGTCGCGTCATAGAATAAAGAGTTACCCTTTAGGCGTTAGATTCCAGAGTTAGTTCGATTTGGATTTGCTTTGTTTGCTGAGTGTGCAGTATGTGTTGCAAGGCCCTTAGGCATTGTAAGCAGCCATACCAAGTTATTAATAATAAAGATGGACCTTAAAGTTACCCCTTTCGCCCGCATAAGTTCCATATTACTTGTCTATTCTTGTTTCCCTCTCATCTCTAAACCTAGAGCAAATCGACAGATGGTGAACACCCGTGGAAACCTTGGAAGCAATGGGAGTGGTTCTCGCCCAGCAGAAAACCCCAATGATGGAGCACCAAAGACCGCCACTGGATGTGCAGAATTTTGGAGCATTTCTTGTCGCTCAGACTCGATTGATGCATGCTATGATGCAACAAATGCAGACGTCCATTGCCAGGCCATCGCTAATCAAGTCAATCAGGGACAACGCCAGAATACAAGACTGTCAGAGTTCATGAGGACTCACCCACCCACTTTCTCTGGGAATGCCAATCCATTGGAGGCCGATGATTGGTTAAGATCAATTGAGAGGAAGCTACACATAGCTCAATGCATAGGGAATGAGAAGGTACTTTACGCTTCTCATCAGTTGGAAGGAACAGCCGCCGAATGGTGGGAGAACTTCTGTGCCACGCAGGAGAATCCTAAAATTGATGATTGGGTTAGAAGCTAGACTCATCCACGGTCCCAAAGAACCAAGTGGCATGAAGAATGGCTCACCGGAGAAGGAGCTACAAGCATGAACTTGAAGAACAACGAAAAAGTGTGACACACCGTCGGTTTTCTTGATCTCACGGGCAAATGCGTGGAGTAGAGGGAAAGAAGAGCACACTCCCGGAAAGGGGATACTTATACGGAGTGGATGGAGGTGGTGGTGCGGCGTTTGGACGAGAAACGGACGAGTTAATGGCAAGTAAGTGGATTTCCGTTTTTGCTCGGTTGTTCAACTTCCGGCGAGCGTTGGGATTAAAGATGGTGGGGAATTGGAAGAGGACACCGCTACGAATTCAACGGAACCGGCGCTTCGCGATTTGGAGTTGAAATGAAGGAGTTAAGGGTGTTGGAATCAAGCCCTAGCCATTGTTGCACTTGCAAGCTTCTCTGTTCTTTGGCTTGGCTGGAGGTTGAAGATGACCACTATTCCCTTGCCACGTGGCAACGTCTCATTGGTCCGCCTTTACGCAAACAAGTCGCCCTAAAGAAAAATTAGAAAAAATGGTCTAAAAATTCTGGAAAAATTTCTAGAACCATTTTAGAATATTTAGGACCCAATAAAATTGGTTTGGTTGAATTTGGATGATTTTTTGTGGAATTGGATATTCGGGCGCGGATCACAGGCATTAAACAAAAGCCGCGCTAGATAAAATAGGAACGGAGGTCCAAAAATCCGGGGAATACTTCCTAAAATCATTTTGGAATATTTAGAACATTTTAGAAGTGGTTTGGAGATTTTTGGAGCATTTTTGGACTCGGGTGAATTTTCGGGTACCGGCGGAAACTGGAAAACCGATTTTTCGATCGGAGGGGAATTAAATCCCGATTTTGGATAGGAATGGATGCCAGGTTAATATAAACACGAAAGAAACTCCAAATTTTGAATTTAACTTATTTAAATTAGGTTTTTCTCCAGAAAGCCAAAACTAGGGTGTTACAATAATCGAAGATTATTAGTAACGGTTTTGAACCGTCACAAACGAAGATATTTTCTAGGAGATCACCCTCACCCATATCCTAGTTAGTACTACTCTCGCCTAAGCACGCTTAAGTAGTGAGTTCTACCATTGATTTTAATGCAAATGAGCACTTCCCGAGAGGTCACCCATCCTAATACTACTCTCACCCATGCACGCTTAACTTAAGAGTTCTTATATGATCTAGTACCAGAGTGTTGGTATGATCACATTTGAAATATAACGTGTCCCCCTCCTCTTAACCTCACAAATGACCAAAACTCTAATTTTAGTATTCTTATACTTTGAATTTACCATGGCATGGATGCTTCAAATTTCAACTAAGTGTTCAATTTTACTATGATATGGGTGCTTCAAATTTTAACTAAGTGTCCAATTTTACTATGACATGGACGCTTCAAATTTCAACGAAGTGTCCAATTTTACTATGACATGGACGCTTCAAATTTCAAGTAAGTGTCCAATTTTGCCATGACATGGGTGTTCTAAATTTCAAGTAAGTGTTCAATTTTGTCACTTAGTTGAAATTTGAAGCGTCCATGTCATGGTAAAATTGGACACTTAGCCACTAATGGAGCTAGATGTACACGCACGCACTAACGGTAAGAAAATTAATGGTAATTAGAAACAATCTTAAGTACTATGCATAGCCAAAATTAAATTTATCCTCTCAAGGAGCTAGATAATTCATCATCTCAACTCAAATCTGAAACTTTGCTCTTTTTTTCGGGGAGGAAGATGACCAGGAGCTCCTGTAGAGTGCTGTAGCGACCAGTATTTATAGGAGATTTTATTTGTGGCGGTTCTCAACTCAAACCGCCACAGATAATCATATTTGTGGCGGTTCTAACATACAACCGCTACCAATATTCCGATTATCAGTGACGGTTTTGTCCTCCAACCGCCACAGATAGTTGAGTATCAGTGGCGGTTTGTAGTTAGAACCGCCACAAATACTTAGATAACTATCAGTGGCGGTTATAACCTTGAACCGCCACTGATAGTTGAGTATCAGTGGCGGTTTGTAGTTAGAACCGCCACAAATACTTAGATAACTATCAGTGGCGGTTATAACCTTGAACCGCCACTGATACTCAACTATCTGTGGTGGTTCAGAAAAAAAACATGATAATACCCCTTAGAACATGGCAAACTCAAGATTCCATCTAATCTATTCAATTCCAACACCACCAATGGATCTAAAAACATGATAATACCACTTAGAACAGATCCTAGACCAACCCTAAGGATCCCCATGGCCATACCTTCGCCCGACGACCGAAAACCCAATGGATCTCCTCCCGGTTCGCGCGATCTCCTTCCTCGCTCCAATTTTAGCCGGATCTCCTTGTTGCGGAGTGCTCCAACGGATGGATCTTCGAGGTGTTGAGGTGGAGAACTCCCCTAGGGGCAGCAAGGAGGGTGGAGAGGATGGGGGAGGTGAGGGGCGAAAGGGGGCTGTGACACCACGGAGAGTCGTAACCCTATTTAATGTGCATAATGAGATTAAAAACATTATGAAATATGGTATTGGAGGTTAAAACCATATGGTTTGAGGTTTAATCGCGTTTCTGGGCCGTTTCCGGGAGTTTGGGCCCTTCCGGGGGAGTTTGGGCCTAAAAGAAAGGGTTGTGGGCTTTGGTGGGATAGTGTATGAGTCCATTTAGGACAAGGATTCTTGTGTGGGCTGGTAAAAGGGGCCTCCCCCTGCCCTCCTTGCGCCCCCACCCCCTCTTGTGCGCCCCCACCTCCACCTCCCTTGCCTTAGCCGCCCCCCACCCCTTGTGGCCGTGCGCCCCCTCCCCATTGCCCCTTGCCTCTCCACCTCTCCACCACCTCTCCTCCACCCCCCTTGCTGCCCTAGGGTAGCCTCCCCACCCCTGCACCTCGACGATCCATCCATTGGAGCGAGGAGATCTATTGGAGTTTTCGTGCGTCGGGCGAAGGTATGTCCATGGGACTCCTTGGGGTTGGGCTAGGTACTGTTCTAAGGATCAATATCACGTTTTTAGATCAATTGGTGATGCTGGAATTGAGTAGATTGGATTAGATCTAGATGTTGCCACGTTCTCTGTTTTGGACAGCATGAGCAGTCGACCTAGGGTTTAGTTTTTCGCCAATTTAGAGTCCGCATTTGGTCGACCGCCTGTTGAAAAAGTTGTAGATAATTTCAATATCTTTCAGTGGGTATAAAGAACGTTAAATTCTGATCAGCCGTTTGAAAGTTATGGCTGTTTTACCGAGCGTGTTAAAATCTAGAGTCCGAATCAGTCTTTCCTTATACTTAGAAAAAGTTGGAAAATTTCCTAAGCTACGCGAGTATGTACTCGTTTAATTGATTCGGAGTCCCAAAACCCAAGTTATGCCTTTTGGAAGGCTGCTGTCTCAACGGGACAGAACCTCTGTTTTTGGGTTTTGCGAGTAGTTGGCAATGTCGGGGTAGATGAGGGTTTGCGTACTGTTTTGTGGACATGATTGTGAGTGTGTGGTACCTATGTGCAGGTGGTGCGACCCCGGGAGTGCCTTCTACTTCCCGCCAATCCGTTGCCCGTGGTTGAGGCAAGTGTATTGTAATGGATAGCGAATTGTAGGTTGCTTGTTCATAATAGATGAGATTGATTATATGATATGATCACTCGCCATGCTTTAATGATTGACAATGTTATGATGAGCATGTTTACTATGTTTTGATGCCATGTGTTAATGTACAAGTTAATTATGAGGTTGGCATATTTGCATACATGGCATGTTACATGGCCCGGGCGGTGAGGAAGTCATAATTAATCCGGGGAAGGTCAGTGAAAAAGTTATGATTATTCCGGAGAGCCAATGAGTAAGTCCTACATCGTGATTCCATTCACCGCGGTGAACGGAAGCGAGGAGTAGGCACCCTCCATCTTCGGGATGGAAGGGGGGAGAGGGTGCACACCGACGGGTGTATACTCAACCATACCGGTATGAGTTTCCAAGGAGACATGAGCATAGCATTGCATTGCATACATAATGATGATGATAATGATATGTGATCAAGAATGAGATGGTTTACATGATGTGAGATATTAATGCCATGTGATTGTTCTTGTTGTACCATTGCAATATGCTTGCTGAGTTTCGAACTCACGCTTGTGTTTTCTTGTTGTTTTAGGTACCGTGAGACCGGCATGCGGGGAAGGGAGATAGGCACACTTCCGCACGTAGCTTCACTCATTTGATTCCACAAGTCATTCAATTAGTGTTTGATAATAAATTGCGTGTGATGATTATTGCTTTAAGGTTTAGCTTTGCTAAATGAGAGCCTTATTGTTCGTTTGGCTCTTGGAGACAGTAAATATTTGAAACTAGACTTATGTTGTTGCTAAGTCGTTAATTATTGTGGTTTTTAGTTGTCTCTCATATTCCATATATTGCTATGCTGTTGTTGCTCCTTCAAATCATGTTAAAACAAAGGAGATGCTGCCGAAATCTCGGGTTTTAGCATTTACTCCTTTGCTGTAATTTACCTTAATTCATGGTATTTAGATGTTGTTTAGCTTATGTTTGGTAGCATTCAGGCATATTAGATGCCTGGGTGTTACAGGGGCGGCTTGGGGGAGGTGGAGGTGCCATAAGGAGGAGGTGGGGAGGTGTGGGGGGCGGCTAGGGCTTTTGGAGGCGCAAGGGCAGGGGTGGGGGCGCACAAAAGGGCAGGAGGAGGCCCCCAAACAGGACTCCCACTCCTAAATGGACTCAAACTCCTCCCAACGAAGGCCCACGACCCTTCCCCTTAGGCCCAAAACTCCCTGGAAAGGCCCAAACTCCCGGAAACGGCCCGGAAACGCTATTAACCTCCATACCTTATGGTTTTAACCTTAATTTCACATTTCATAATGTTTTTGACCTCAACAGTCACATTATATAAGGTTACGACACTCCGTGGTGTCACAGCAAGGGTAGGGGTGGGGGCGCACATAGCGGCAGGGGGAGGCACATCCACCAGCCCAAACAGGATTCCTACTCCCACATAGACTCAAACACCTTCCCACCAAAGCCCACGGTCCTTTCCCTTAGGCCCAAAACTCCCCGGAAAGGCCCAATCTCTCGGAAACGGCCCGAAAACGCTATTAACCTCCATACCGTATGGTTTTAACCTTAATTCCATATTCCATAATGTTTTTGACCTCAACATTCACATTATATAAGGTTACGACACTCCGTGGTGTCACATAGGGGGTGACGGCTGTGACACCACGGAGTGTCGAAAACTTATAAAATGTGAATTATGAGGTCAAACACATTATAAAATATGGTATGGGAGGTTAAAATCTTATAGTTTGAGGTTTTAACGCGTTTCGGGCCGTTTTCGGGCTTTTTGGGTCGCTCCGGGGATGTGTTGGGCTTGGGGGAACCTTCATGGGCTAGTTGGTGGGGTTTGTTTGGCCCATGTGGGGGTGAGGAGGGGGAGTTTTCCTGCTGCCCTAGCCCCTCCCCCTCCCCTTTTGCGCCGCACCCCCCTTCCCCCACCTCCTTGTCCTCTCTCCTCTCTAGCCCTCCCTCTCCCTCACCTCCACTTCTCCCCAAGCCTCCTCTTCCCCATCCCGTTCCCTTGCTGCGTCGTCTCCACTGCCACGCCTTGCCGTGGTGCTGTCCTCGCTGGTGGGAGGATCCGTGACGAGGAGAGCCGGTGGGAGGAGGAGATCAGGTGGAGATCGCGCGAGGAGAAGCGGTTGTTTTGCGATTCTTCAAGAAGGTAATGGGGGAACCCTGTGGGGTAGATCTTATGCTGCTGTAGAGGGGGATTACCATGTTTTTGGATCATGGGAGGTGCTGCCATGGGGTAGAATTGATGAAAAACTAGAGTTGTACTCACGTTTTGGTTCGGGCAGATTGGGAACCCGAACTAGGGCAGGCGTTTTCGCCAATTTAGATTTTAAATCTGACCGTACGGACTTTTAGGAAGTTGTAGATGATTTCATTATCTTTCTGTGCATATAAAGAACGTTAAAATCCGCCCAGCCGTTTGGGAGATATGGCCGTTTTACCGAGCGCTGTTAAATCTGTGACGAGATTGGGACAGTTCGTGTTCAACGTTAGATTAAACAACATTAGAGTCCGAATTAGTCTTTCTCTATAACTAGAAAAAGTTGGAAAATTTCCTAAGCTACGCGGGGATGTACTTGTTTATTCAATTTGGAGTTCTATAACCGAAGTTATGCCCTTTGGAAGGCTGCTGTCCCGAAGGGACAGATTAGCTGTTTTCTGATTTTAGGAGTTGTATGCGAAGTCGGGTAGTGGGATTTATTTGTGTACTATTTTGTGGACTCGTTTTGAGTGTGTGGCATGTGTTTGCAGGTGGTGTGCCTCCGGGAGTGCCCTCAACCTCTTGTCACTCCATTGCCCGTGGTTGAAGGCAAGTGTGTTGCGTGGATTGTATGTTATAAGTGTTGCTAGAATTGCTTGATAGTATTTGGGCTAGATAACATGATGTCTTGCCATGAATTACATGTTACCATGGATAGGATGTCCTTAGGCCATGATTTAAATGTTGTCGATGCTATGGTGTCCTCATGCCATGATTAAAAATGCTTGTTGTTGATAAATGATTCACATGCCATGTTTTGAACGGTAATCGTCAATTGTTGCATACGGTCCTACATGTTGAGATGCCATGTGTTGATATGCAATATTTCGATTTATGTATACGATGCTGTCCATTTTGCATACATGGCATATTTTCGTGGCCGTCCGGTGAGATAAGTCATAACTATTCCGGTAGGGTCGGTGAGAACAGTTATGACTAGTCCGGGGCTATTCTTTTGAGTAAGTCCTACATCGTGATTCCATCACCGAGGTGAATGGAAGCGAGTGATAGGCACCCTCCATCTTCGGGATGGAAGGGAGGAAAGGGTGCATGCCGACGGGTGTGCACTCAACCATACCGGTATGAGAATTCCAGGAGACATGTGCATTGCATTGCATGAATGATATACATAAATGAAGAAGTTTATGAATTAATGATGAGAGTACTCATGAGATGCTCATGAAATGATTATCATGTTGTTTTAAAGAGTGTATATAATGTCAACTATGATGTGTTGTGGTATAACTGTGGAGACTGGGATGATGGTTTGTTGTCTTGATCCTTGTTGATTCATTACAATACACTTTGCTGAGTTTTGAACTCACGCTTGTGTTTTTCGTTGTTTGTTTCTTTAGGTACCATGAAATCGGCGCGCGGGAAAGGGATTTAACTACACTCCTCCACGTAGTATCATAATCTAGCTAATTCACCTGTTTTGGAGACATTGCAATAATCATTAGTTTATGGTCTTTATGTTTGGTTGTTTCCCTCATGTGTATCATGTGGGGCTATGGAGTGAATTGTTATATCTTCCTAGACTTAAATTGATGCTTATTCTTTTGCTAGCGATGCTTATTGATGTTTTAGTTGATGATTAGTTATCATTATCGCTGCGTGTGAAGATCTTGTTTATCTTACTTATTGATATGATGTTATGTTGTTAAGTTTCATGCATAAACAAAGTAAATGCTGTCAAAATTTTCAATTCTTCTAAAGGATTACTTGCTGTAATTTACCTTAAACGTTGGTATTAAGTGTGTTATGGTCTATGTTTGGTGACATTCTGGGCTTAGTAAAAGCTGGGGTGTTACAACGGTTAGGGTTGGGAAAGGGAGTGGGGGGCGCACCAAGGGGTGGGGGCCAGATTTGGCTGCCCAAAAGTCCCCCCCTTGGGCCCAAACCCTTCCACCGGAGGCCCAACTCAACCCCCAAGGCCTAAAGTCCCTCGGAGAGGCCCAATGTGACACTACGGAAGGTCGTAATCTTATAAAATATGAAGTTTGATGTGACACCACGGAGTGTCATAACCTTATTTAATGTGCTTAATAAGGTCAAAAACATTATGAAATATGGTATTGGAGGTTAAAACCATAAGCTGTGAGGTTTAATCGCGTTTCCGGGGATTTGGGCCTTTCCGGGGGAGTTTGGGCCTAAAAGATGGGGCTTTGGTGGGATGGAGTATGAGTCCATTTAGGACTAGGAAACCTGTTTGGGGCTGGTAAAAGGGGTGTGTACTCAACCATACCGGTATGAGTTTCCAAGGAGACATGAGCATAGCATTGCATTGCATACATAATGATGATGATAATGATATGTGATCATGAATGAGATGGTTCACATGATGTGAGATATTATTGCCATGTAATTGTTCTTGTTGTACCATTGCAATATGCTTGCTGAGTTTCGAACTCACGCTTGTGTTTTCTTGTTGTTTTAGGTACCATGAGACCGGCATGCGGGGAAGGGAAATAGTCACACTTCCGCACGTAGCTTCACTCATTTGATTCCACATGTCATTCAATTAGTTTTTTTATAATAAATTGCGTGTGGTGATTATTGCTTTAAGGTTTAGCTTTGCTAAATGAGAATCTTATTGTTCGTTTGACTCTTGGAGACATTACGTGTTTGAAACTAGACTTATATTGTTGCTAAGTCATTAATTACTGCTGTTTTTAGTTGTCTCTCATATTCCATATATTGCTATACTGTTGTTGCTCCTTCAAATCATGTTAAAACAAAGGAGATGCTGCCGAAATTTCGGGTTTTAGCATTTACTCCTTTGCTGTAATTTACCTTAATTCAGGGTTTTTAGATGTTGTTTAGCTCATGTTTGGTAGCATTCAGGCATACTAGTTGCCGGGATGTTACAGTTGGTATCAGAGCCAGGCTGTAGGTCCTTGGAATGTGTATTTTTAGTGTCATGCTATAGGGTACAACTAAAATGTGATGTGTAATAACTTAGAAACATGGCTTAGGTTTTAACTAAAATTTTGTCATAGGATAGGAACATTAAAACTTGCAAAAAGTGGTATAACTAATCTAAAATTTGACACACAATGGATGCACAGTAGGAAAGGGTATGGGTATCGTTTCTTTACGCTTAAATGTTGTATTTAAGCTTTGATGTTGAATCCTTCGTTTGTTAATGCATGCTATGTCTATCAGATAAATGATTGAATTGTTCTTGTTACTTGTGATATAGTGGGGTTGTGATGCCGAAGGGTTTCGGTCACCTCTTTTTGTTCATAGTAAGGGTGTGGTTTGACGGTGTGGCCGGTTAACACCATCACCGAAGAATTATTAACCCCAGTAGGAGAAGAGTGCTAACCTTTTCTGTCGTAGATCGGGTAGTTGACTGGAGACAAATAGAAGAGTTGGTGGTGGATTCCTTCATATGTTCTTTACTGTAACATCCCAAAATTTGTTTAAAATGTATTTATGATATTTTTGAAATATTTGGAATTGTCTGGAATCTATATGGAATTTTTGGAGTTAATTGGAATTTCAGCTTTATTAAATTAATTATATAAAATTTAAATCATGCGTTTTGCCTGAGCATAAAATCTAAAATTTTGTTTAAAATAAAGATAATTTGAAAACGAGAGTGTTCTCTTCAAATATTTTCGAAAAACAATTTATATAACTTTAGTCGTTGATTTTACAAAAATCTTTACAGGTGTCTGATTCACTAAAAGAATTTTTACGAAAAATCTATACGTTGAAAAATCGTGAAACTAACTTTGTTAAGTTCCAAATAGTTCCTAGTATTTTAGAGGAATTTTCCAAAATTTTCAGACCCATTTTGCTATTTTATCGTAAACACGTTTTGACAACATGTATGCATATATATGTATATGTACAACATGTAGCCACGTGTATGCATATATACATGTATGCATGAATCCTGAACGTTTCCTCCTCCATGCCATTCCCATTTATTAGCAAGTTTTCACTTCTAAGCAATGCGTGCATGTTCCATTTTCCATGCATGATGCCTTCCCATTTGTTCAAACGTTTTCCATTTCCCTGCAATGAAGGAACTAGTAACGTTTCCCATTACTCCACATGCACATGAAGTCTTCTCATTATTTTTCCAGCTGTTTCCCATTTCCTTGCAATGCATTTGCTAGCAATTAATGTTTCTCATTTCCTTTCACACGCATAAAGCCATGGCATTTCCATCTCCCAGCCATTTCATTCTTTAGCACGCATGAAACTCCCCATTGAAACGTTATGAATGATTTAAAGCCTTGAAACGTGCATGAATTCTCCACATGCGTGAATACATTTGGTACTTGAGTCATTCCCATGCAAATCCATTAATGTAGCCACTCCTTCATTCATGCATGCATGAATTAGCACCGTCATTACTCTTTAGCCGTTTCTCCAGGCGTTTCATTTTTCTCAGCTGTTTCAAGCGCATGCATGCATGAAGCTGTTCCTCCTGAATGCTTGAAGCATGGCAATTAAGAATGAACGTCAGTTTCATTTCTTTAGTTAAACATCAATATGTTGCCACCTCCAGCTGTTCTCCCATGCGCGTGAGCCTTTCATCCTCCAGCCGATTTTTCATCTGCATGAACTGTTTTCATCTTCTGGTTGTTTCCATTCCCACACATGAATACTCCAGCCGTTACTAGTTCATTCACTCCATCAATTTCTGGTTCCTTCATTATTTCCATTGATTTCCTTCCCATCTCCAACGCATGCATGTTCCTCCCTTACTATCACGCATGCATGTTCCATTACTAGCAACCATTTACTAGCAACCATTTACCAGCAACGTTTACTGATGCAAGCACATAAAACCATTTACTATCTAGCAATCACTCACGGCTTGAACATCCAGCCGTTTCTAGTAATCGTGTATGCATGCATGAAAATGTCTTCCAGCTTACTCATTCAACACATTCATGCACGTAATGAAATTCCTTTAATTGCTAGTCGTTCCAATTCTTTTGCATGCACTTTTTATCTCCTTGCAGCGCATGAACTAGTAACCTCCACACACATGAAGACTCTTCATTTGCCAGCCGTTTTCACGTATTAGTTGCCAGCCGTTTCTCATTTTTTCTAGCAACGCCACTTCTTACTCTCTCATCGCCAACAGTTTCCATTCTCTCTAGTAATGCAAGCAAGTTCCTTCCCTTACTAGCATGCATGCATAATTTTATTCCTCCACACGCACATGAGTTCTCCAGACATTACCTCTTTCTAATTGCATTTTTATAGCCACTACTAGCCATCTACCATCTCCATTGTTATTCCAGTCATTCTTCATGCCATTCCTTTTTCCGGCACTACCCAAAGCTCCAGTGCCTCTCTGTTACTTTCACGCCATCGTCGCTGTCGTGGTTGAAGCCGCCGTCGCCGTTGTCGCCGTTGCAGTCGTCACCGCCGGTTACGTCGCCGTCGTCGTCGTCATCGCCGCCTTCGCCGCTGCGGTCGACGCTGTGTACGTCGTCACCGTCGCCGCGCCGTTGGAGCCGCCGTCGACGCACTCTCCGATCTCGCGTTCCCTACGCCGACGGTCTGCGCTACTGCCTGAGCCAATCGGTATACATATATTATTCAGATGATCTGTGTGTATATGAGTATATATATATTTTTTTACATGAACCAAGTCCCGGTATGCATGCATGAAAATTTCTCAAAACTGAACCACAGTACGCATGCATGATGTTTGCTCAAGCCGTGAACAGTGCCATGCATAGGAAGAAAATGAGAGATTAGTTGTACGTGTTCATTTCCGAAAATTGCGAATTTTGTCTTTTTCGCTATAAATTCGTTTTAAGTCCAAATCACTTGCGATAAATTTTGTTAATTGGTAAAAATGACTACCTTTCTACGATAATTTTACTGGAATTTTATAAATAAATTTATATTACTAACTTATTTGCGGAAAGTCCCAAACTTATGAATTTTGTATCTCTTAAACTATACGTCCAAAAATGTCCAAATAAATTTTATAAATCTTAGAAAATACCAAACTAATTGTCTGGAAGTTTTCATGAAATTAAAACCTAGTTTGATTTGTAGCATTTTCTGAATGTGTGTTGTATGTTGATTTGCATGTTTATTTGGTTCTTTAATCATGTGCGTGACGCGTCGAACTGTGTGAGGGAGTTGATTTCGAGGAACAAGCTCAAGATCAAGATCTAGACCAAAACCAGCTGATCTTTGAAGGCAAGTCGTGCTTTGACCATATTGTTCCTAGCTTTTGAAATGTATTTTGATTTAAATTATGCATACTATGTTGATTAAAATGAATAATTTAATTTGGGCTAAGTAGTTAGATAACCTAATTGTTAATTCCACCCTTGATGATAATATTTGTATGCCATGTATCCATTGTCACCTTAAGTTGGTTTATTTAGTTGGATGATACGATTGTGCCAACACGGGAGGCTAGACCGTGAATAGTTGCTTAGCCATGCTTACGTGAAATGTATTTCAAATGGCAAAATAATATTGACTAATGATATACGGAATGAATTTTGGAATCAGTGTAATCTTGCCACGTGATGATGTGAAGTGTAGGTACCTTTTTGGTTCTACATGGTAACTGGTATTATTGTTGGCATGTATTGCACAATAATCAAACTGGGGTGGGAAAATATTTAGACTGTGGCAAGTGGTAAGTGATTAATGGGGGGGCCCAATGTGGCACACGGGAGAGATGTTATTGAATTTGGTTTTGTGAACTTTGGGTAGTCTTGCCACGGTCAACCTAAGGACTTAACCTTGCAAGCCTTTGAACTGGGCCTAACATACAACCACATGTCTGGAGTGGGACAGACCTAGTTGAGTACGATTTCGAAGTCTTAGCATGTGAGACCTCAGGTGGTTTTTGTATCTGTAAATGTGGAAAGAAGGGTGTAGTGTTTACCGATTGGTCTTACATCTCTTCAACGGTATACGTTGGCCCTGTACTTCCGCTCCGCAAAAGGGAGGGACAAATGAACTATACCGGGAGGTACGCATGCGAGGATAGAGGTTTCAGAAAGACTTTGTTATGGTTACTCGCCCATGTGGTGTTTAACTATATCGTGTGGGTAAAGTGTATAACCTCTGCAGAGTGTACAAACTATTCGAATAGCCGAGTCCACGGTACTGGACAACGCTCGGGGATTACAGTCAAGGGTTAGATTTTTTCTAAAATAAAAGTGTGGGAAAGGGTGGCTATATGCCAGAGATAATTGCTAAAGTGATTTAGGGCTTTGTGCCAAACTATTTGAAAAGAGATTGATAACTTATTATATAATATGGTTTTACTACTTTTGAATCTATTAAGATTATTTGATAGAAACAAAATGCGGCTTTATGCAAAATAACCCGGCCCCTAAGCTATTCCTTTGGAATAAGCCATGCATATAGTAATAGGATTGCACCTCTGTGCATGACTTGCTGAGTATGTTGTATACTCACCCTTGCTTTCAACACAACCATCAGTTGAGGAGAAGACTACAACTTCAAAGGAGGAGAAGTTCCACGAGGAGGCAATTATCTAGGAGTTGAACCTTGTCACTTGCCTGTGGCATGCTGATGGGTGTCACCGATGTTCTTCGTTCCGCTGTTGTTTATCTACTTGAGTTATTGTAAGCCCTGCGTGGCAGACTATTTGTAAGGTGAGCTTAAGGTCTTGTAACCAGTTTATTTAATATTTGAAGTAATTTATTTTATATTTTCGCTCTGTATGAATGTGATATTCAACCCTGTATGACTGTGTGTACTAGCGTGATCCTGGACTAGTACAGAATACACAGAGGGTCCGGATTTGCAGATTCGGGTCCCGACATTTACCGTCCCGACGGTCGGTTTAGTTGGTTTTCTTGGTTTTAGTCGATTGAAATCAAAAGAAAAGTGTTTAGTATTGGGTTTTCGCGGATTGTTCCATAGGCGGTTTGTGGTTTTGTCTTCCTTAGTTGAAGACGAAGAAGAAGAGTTTTGAGTTGCGCGTCTGTTGGTCATAATTTTTGCTTTGACACTCAGTTTTGCTGATTATTGCGGATTGTCTTAGGGAGGAAACATGTGGTTGTTGTCCTCCCTATCTAAGAAAAGAGTTAAAGTTCTCCTAGTGCCGACCTTAGGTTGGGTGGAGCTAAGTTTTGAATCTTTATCGAAAAAGGTTTGGTTGAACATTTGATTTTCCCTAGGGCCTCCTTCTTCCTTCTTGGAAGTATAGATCTTGAGATTTCTTGAAGAGTTTGTGGGCAAACTTGGGAATTTGAGAGTTGAGCTCTCCTGCATTTCCGTTGGAGTTTTGTTTTCTTCCTTTCCTGGGAAAGGAGAAATTGTCTATCGGTGTTCGTTCTGGTTCTTGAGCTGTGGTTATCTTTAAAAGTTGAGTTGCATCCTGTTTGTCAAGGGTTCGTGCCCCATGAAGGTGTTTAGAAAAGTTTATGTCCGTGCTATGTAGTAGGTAATAATGTGGGTTATGGGATGACGTATTGTTAAGTTAATTTGTGAGTTGAAACAATTCAATGCAGTTGTTACCTCTAGCTTGAGAATAAATAGACTACTAGTGTTGTAGTTTACTCTTAGCGAGAATGATTGAATGTGTTAATGTACATGCTTAGAATCGGTTGCTTTGCTTTAAAAGTGCTTATGACCCCCAATTATGTTTAAAGTTTTAAACCCTGATGCATAGCTAAAACATTAAGATGATGTAGACTGTTGTTATTGTTAAAGAAACTTTGCTGGTTGTTTAAAGATGTTCTAATATAATGGAATAATAGAGAAATTTAATCGTGTTGCCTAGTGACTTTAATTTGGAAGTTGATTAGAGTTGCTATTTACGTGATTGCAAACTACCAGTATATTTGGAAGTATGCAGTTGTATCTATGCAATGCTAGTATTGATATCAATTGAGAAGACATAAGACATATGGTTAATGATGTTGTTAAGGGCTGTGTTAATGCTAGTATTCAATCTTTTTTTTAAATAGTTGGGTATGTTGTGTGGTGGAAATTTTGTTATAACCGATGTATAAGGTAGCTAAAGGTAATGTTGTTGATTGATGATTATGCAAATTATTGATATTGACGATTTAGTAGTGGTAGTAATTGCTTAGATTAATTGTTGAAAATCCTTGTTAAAAATGGAGGTTATTGTAACATGTTGTGATGGAGTGGACCATGGAGAATTAACATGATGTAGGATTTTATTCTTGATGAATGTATATCCTAGAATCATACTCACGAATTTTGTCTTGTAGAGATAACATTTACGTGTTGAAGTCATGTATTGATTGAGTAAGTTTTGTTGTCGAGAAATTTACGTATGGATTGTATAAAATTGGTAGGTTGATCATGCTCAAGTATCTGTTGAAGTACTATGTTTGAAATAGAGAATACGTTGTTATATGATGTGTTGGTCTGTGGGGATCTTTATGAGGTATTGTTGGTTAGTTGCCTTTTTTATAAGCATTGTAAACTTTATTTATAAGTGTTGGGAATGGTAACTAGAGAAAGAATTGTTATGTAAATCTTGTTAAATCTGGTTGGACTCTCTTGATGAGTAAATAGTGATTATTGAATGCTTAAATGGTAAGTGTAGTGGAATACAAGTTATGGTGGGATTCATGCTGAGCTGGTGTTTAAAACCTTTTGAACTGGTGTGATTGTTTGCCATTTTGGTTGAATGCCTTCGGTCAAGGTATTCCTTGTGTTGTGTTTCCGAGTCTCCCTAAAACCCGTAGCTATTGGTGCCAATCTTTGGTTTTGGCTATTTTGTTTAATTTGTGTTATGAGTATGGATTTACACCCAAAAGTTTTTGAGTGGATCGCGCTCCTTTGCGTTTGCACTGAAATATCTTTGGAATAAATTTTAATGGAAGCAGATGGACATAGTGGGTTGTGTTGGAAACTCTTGAGACTTAATTTGTAACTCTTTTTGACGGGAGATGGATTTATTTGCATAATGTGTGTGATTTTGCGAGTGCTTCAAAAAGGTGGATTTTATAAATGTTTTATAAAATGATTTTGTTAGTGAGGTGTTCCCTTTTGGAAATGAATTTCCCTCTCCTTGAGAAAATTTGTGACGGTTGTGGGAGCAGATGCTTGACTTGAAATTTTGATGTTCTCTTCCAAAAATGTTGAATTTGGTTGAAATGCAATGTTTTGCAAGTTCAGTTTTCAATTGATGTGGGTTCTTTTACGATGTGGTGTTTTGCTGTTATCGGTGTTGCCGTCAATGTTATGTGTGTTTCAAACATGTGATACCGAGGAAGTAGTCGGTTGGTGAAGGATTATTCGATATTGTTGTTACATGAAGAATGAATGGTGAAAAGGAAGCATGACATTGTTTATATAGATGTTTAATGATGAAAAAGTCGGTGAGCCAGGTCGGTGAGAAAGTCATACATGGATATATGACTACTCCGGAGTGCTCTTGAAAAGTGTGCATGCATGTCATAAATCGAGATTTCTATTTCTGTCTGGTATGAAAAGAAAACAATGAAGAATTTCTGGTATGTTGGTTGTGGTGCAGGACATTTGTGCTTCCTTCGTGCCTTGACGTAGGAAATTAAAATGAGTACTCCTTTGTTGTTGCCAAAATTCTTTCCACAGTGGCTTTTAGCGCTTTTGGGGTTCGAGTTGTTGTGTGTGGATCAATTTGGGGTTCATGGTTTATGGTTGAGTTCACCCAATACAAACCTTCTTGGAGAATCGAGTCGTTGATGTGTTCCATGGTAGGGTTGATTAAACTATTAGTGGACCACTTGGTGGTTGCAAGTAATTGCTTTATCCTTTCGAAGTGTATTGGATCTTTTGTCGCCGATCTCTGAGCGAGTTGTGTCGACCGATGTGGATTGCTCGATTGATGTTGTTTTTATGGTTTTCGTAACCACGACCATAAAGTAGGCTTCTCCTTTCGGTGGTAGTGGGGTGGATGTTGGTCTTGTTGTAAAAGATCAGAATGTAACCCCGATGGTTCAAGCAGTTAGTAATCTTAGAGTGTTGTGTCTCACTTGGTTTGCGTCGTCTCGAATACGACGAACCACAGATGAGAGGTGAATCACTGTTGTGCGTAGGAGCGGCAGATGGATCTAGAAGTTGGTACCATGTCCTTCTAGAGAGTGGCTTGGGTTAAAGGGATTGGGCACTTTAGTGCCAAGGGATGTATCGAAGGAGAAGTGTGAGGCCGTTTCCTTTCGTGGTCTGTTTGGGTTTTTTTTATCCTATCGCTTGGGGTCATGCTGAGGCCATGAATGAGTACTTTGTGTTTCAATGTTGAGTAAAGTTCTCACAAGTTTTGATTGCGAGTGATCATTAGAGCCGTTGGCCTTCGAACCTAGGCGTCCTGTCATCGAGTCTCGATCAGTGTAAATTCCAGTGGTTTTATTTAGAAAAGCGACCTGGGAGTGGAAGTCTCGCAGGGGCGAGCTTTACCCAAAGCCCTTTTCTTCAGGTTTGAACCATGAAGATGAGGTCTTTGTGTGTTGTTGGTTTGGCGTAGTGGCATGTCTTCGATTTGAGGTCGAATCCTGTTGAAGGGGGGGGGAGAATGTGACACCACGGAGTGTCGTAACCTTATTTAATGTGCTTGATAAGGTCAAAAACATTATGAAATATGGTATTGGAGGTTAAAACCATACGCTGTGAGGTTTAATCGCTTTTCCGGGCCGTTTCCGGGGATTTGGGCCTTTCCGGGGGAGTTTGGGCCTAAAAGAAGGGGTTGTGGGCTTTGGTGGGATGGAGTATGAGTCCATTTAGAACTAGGAAACCTGTTTGGGGCTGGTAAAAGGGGCTCTCCCTGCCCCTTATGCACTCCACCCCTCCCCTTGTGCGCCCACATCCCCCCCTTGAGCCCTAGCCGCCACCCCCTCTTTTCCCCCCCTTTGGCCGTGCGCCCCCTTCCCCTTGCCCCTTTGCTCCACACCACTCCACCACCTCTCCTCCACCCCCCTTGCTGCCCTAGGGTAGCCTCCCCACCCCTGCACCTCGAGGATCCATCCGTTGGAGCGAGGAGCGAGGAGCGATCCGGGAGAAGATCTATTGGGTTTTCGTGCGTCGGGCTAAGGTATGGCCATGGGACTTCTTGGGGTTGGGCTAGGTACTATTCTAAGGATCAATATCATGTTTTTAGATCAATTGGTGGTGCTGGAATTGAGTAGATTGGATTAGATCTAGAAGTTGCCACGTTCTCTGTTTTGGACAGCATGAGCAGTCGACCTAGGGTTTAGTTTTTCGCCAATTTAGAGTCCGAATTTGGACATACGCCTGTTGAAGAAGTTGTAGGTAATTTCAATATCCTTCTGTGGGTATAACGAACGTCCAATTCCAATCAGCCGTTTGAAAGTTATGGCTGTTTTACCGAGTGTGTTAAAATCTGTGACGTGATTGGAACAGATCACGGTATTCTGTAGATTAAACCACTTTAGACTCCGAATCAGTCTTTCCTTATACTTAGAAAAAGTTGGGAAATTTCCTAAGCTACACGAGGATGTACTCGTTTAATTGATTCGGAGTCGCAGAACTCAAGTTATGCCGTTTGGAAGGCTGCTATCCCGACGGGACAGAACCTCTATTTTTGGGTGTTGCGAGTAGTTGGCAATCTTCGGGATGGAAGGGGGGAGAGGGTGCACACCGACGGGTGTGTACTCAACCATACCGGTATGAGTTTCCAAGGAGACATGAGCATAGCATTGCATTGCATACATAATGATGATGATAATGATATGTGATCATGAATGAGATGGTTCACATGATGTGAGATATTATTGCCATGTAATTGTTCTTATTGTACCATTGCAATATGCTTGCTGAGTTTCGAACTCACACTTGTGTTTTCTTATTGTTTTAGGTACCATGAGACCAACATGCGGGGAAGGGAAATAGTCACACTTCCGCACGTAGCTTCACTCATTTGATTCCACAAGTCATTCAATTAGTTTTTTTATAATAAATTGCGTGTGATGATTATTGCTTTAAGGTGTAGCTTTGCTAAATGAGAGTCTTATTGTTCGTTTGACTCTTGGAGACATTATGTGTTTGAAACTAGACTTATATTGTTGCTAAGTCATTAATTACTGCTGTTTTTAGTTGTCTCTCATATTCCATATATTGCTATACTTTTGTTGCTCCTTCAAATCATGTTAAAACAAAGGAGATGCTGCCGAAATTTCTGGTTTTTAGCATTTACTCCTTTGCTGTAATTTACCTTAATTCAGGGTTTTTAGATGTTGTTTAGCTCATGTTTGGTAGCATTCAGGCATACTAGATGCCGGGGTGTTACATTTGAGGGCAAAACATTATAAGATGTGAATATGGAGGTTGAAAACTTTACATCTTGCAGTTTTAACGCGTTTCCAGGCCGTTTGGAGTTTGGGCCTATGGGGGGATGAGCCGTGGGCATTAGTGAAAGGGGTATGGCCCATGGGGGGGGGAAACCGGGCTAAGGGGGGGCTTGGTGCGCCCCTCCCTGCCCTAGCCACCCCCCCACACGCCCTCTCCGCCCCTTGTGCGCCTCCCCCACCTCATGCCTAGCCGCCACCCCTAGCCGCCCCTCCCTTGCGCTCCACCCCTCCCCATTCCTCTCCACCACCCCTTGCTGCTCCTAGAGTTTGCCACGTTCTCCGTTTCGGGCAGCAGTCGACCTAGGGTTTGGGTTTTCGTCAATTTAGACTCGGCATTTGGTCGTCCTCCTATTGAAGAAGTTGTAGGTAATTGAAATACCTTTAATTGGATGTAAAGTATGCTTAATTCCGATCAGCCGTTTGAAAGTTATGCCCGTTTTACCGAACGTGTTCAAAACTCTGATGAGATTGGAACAGATCACGGTATTCTGTAGATTAAACCACTTTAGGGGCCAAATAAGTTTTTCCATATACTTAGAAAAAGTTAGAAAATTTCCTAAGCTACGTGAGGATGTACTCGTTTAATCAATTTGGAGTCTTAGAACTAAAGTTATGCTCGTTGGAAGTCTGCTGTCCCGACGGGACAGAACCTCCGTTTTTGGGCTTTGCGAGTAGTTTGCGATGTCGAGGTAGGAGATTGTTTGCGTATTGTTTTGCGGGCATGATTTTGAGTGTGTGGTGCCTATGTGCAGGTGGTGTGACCCCGGGTGTGCCCTCTACTTCTCGCCAATCCGTCGCCCGTGGTTGAGGCAAGTTTATTGGAATGGGTAGCGGGTTGTAGATTGCTAGTTTTGTTGAGTTAAAATTGAATATATGATATGTTAACATGCCATGCTTTAATGTTTGCCGTTGATATGATGAATATGGTTTATTATGTTGTGATGCCATGTGTTAATGTACAAGTTATCTATGATGTTGGCATGTTTGCATACATGGCATGACACATGGCCGGGTCGGTGAGAAAGTCATAACTAGTCCGGTAAGGTCGGTGAGCAAGTTATGACTAGTCCGGGGTGCCATTGAGTAAGTCCTACATCGTGATTCCATCCACCGCGGTGAATGGAAGCGAGGAGTAGGCACCCTCCATCTTTGGGATGGAAGGGAAGAGAGGGTGCACACCGACGGGTGTGCACTCAACCATACCGGTATGAGTTTCCAGGAGACATGTGCATCGCATCGCATTGCATATATAATGATGATGATATGTGAGAAATGATATGTGAGTATGAATAAGATGATAGGCATGATTGAGGTGTTGAAGCCATGTAATTGTTCTTTTGTACCATTGCAATATACTTGCTGAGTGTTGAACTCACGCTTGTGCTTTCTTGTTGTTTTAGGTACCATGAGACCGGCATGCGGGGAAGGGAACTAGTCACACTCCTACACGTAGCTTCACACATTTGTTCCCATAGTTATTCATTTGGAGTCTTGATAATAAATTTAGTGTGATGCATATTGGTTTATGTTCTAGTTTTGCGTTATGAGAGCCTTATTTGTTCGTTTGGCTCATGAAGACTTTGAATGCTTGAGATTTGTCTTATATTGCCTTCATGCCATTATTTATTGCTATTTTAGATGTCTCTTATATTGCCATATATTGCTATGCTATTGTTGTTGCTTCAATTCATGGAAAAACAAAGGAGATGCTACCGAAATTTTCGCTATTAGCATATGCTCTTTTGCTGTAATTTACTTGCAATTGTGGTATTTAGAGGTTGCTTAGTCTATGTTTGGTAGCATTCGGGCATATTAAATGCCGGGGTGTTACAGTTGGTATCAGAGCGGGCTGTAGGTCCTTGGAATGTGTATTTTTAGTGTCATACTATAGGAAACAACTAAAATGTGATGTGGAATAACTTAGAAACATGGCCTAGGTTGTAACTAAAATTTTGTCGTAGGATAGCAACATTAAAACTTGTGTAAGTGGAATAACTAATTTAAAATTTGACACACATGGATGCACAGTAGGAAAGGGTATGGGTACCGTTGCTTTCCGTTTAAATATTGTATCTAAGCCTTGATGGTGAATGCTACTCTTGATGATGTATAATGCTATATTTATGATAGCTTTGATTGAGTTGCTTCATTTGTGATAAAGTGGGGTTGTGGTGCCGAATGGTTTCGGTCACCTCATTTTGTTCATAGTAGGGGTGTGGTTTGACGGTGTGGCCAGTTAACGCCATCACCGAAGAATTATTAACCCCTGCAGGAGAAGAGTGCTTACCCTTTCTGTCGTAGATCGGGTAGTTGACTGGAGTCGAATAGAAGAGATTGGTGGTGGATTCCTTCGGATCTTCTCTATCGTTCTGTGGTCGATCTTGGTTGGGTTCCTTGGTTTTAGTTGACTGAAACCAAAAGAAAAGTGTTTGGCATTGGATTTTTCGCGGATTGTTCCGTATGCGGTGTGTGGTTTTGTCTTCCTTGGTTGAAGGCGAAGAAGAAGAGTCTAGTGTTGCGCTTCTTTTGGTCGCCTTTCCAGCTTTGATGCTTAGTTTGTTGATTGCTTTATGGGGGAGAAGCATTCAATCTATTCCTGTGTTTGTCTTTCTCCGAGGTCAAAAGAGTTATTGCGGCATTATGCCAGACCTGGTTGTCAGGGCTGAAGTCCTGTGGCTTTGTAGGAGTAAGTGGTGTTTGATTTCGTCATTTTACTGGTTTAAGAAATCATTTTTGAAAACCCTTCTTGTTTCGTGAAAGTTTGGGGTTTGGTGTTAAGGTTTTATTTGAAAAGGATTACTTGATCACTTGGTTCCCTTCTAAGAAAATTGTCTTTCAACCATTTTCCTCTATGGGAGTCTTTGAGATTGAAAAGTGTTTTGGAGAATTTCCTTTTGCATAACCAAGTTTGGGTTTGTCTCATTGCAATTTTGAGAGTCAAGTTTCCTTGTGAATTTGGGTTGAGTTTTAAAAATAAAATGCTGCAAACAAAGTAAGTAGTCTTTTGACTGAAATCGTTTGTCACTAGTGAGAATTGTTGTTTAGCATGTTATGTAGTATGTACCAATGTGGTTTATGGAAGGATGTATTGTTAAGTTAATTTGTGAGTTGAAATAATTCAATGCGGTTGTTATCTTTAGCTTGAGAATAAGTAGGCTACTAGCGTTGTAGAGTACTCTATCGCGAGAATGATTAAATGCGTTAACGTATATGTTTATAATCTGTCGCTTTTCTTTAAAAGTTCTTATTATCCTCGTTAATGTTTAAAGTTTAAAACCCTGATGCATAGTTAGAACATTAAAATGATGTAAATTACTGATATTGTTAAAGAAACCTTGCCGGTTGTTTAAAGATGTTCTAATCTAATGGGTTAATAGAGAGATTTAATCGTGTTGGCTAGTGGCTTTAACTTGGAAGTTAATTAGAGTTGCTATTCATGTTGTTGCAAAATATTAGCATGATTGGTAGTACGCAGTCGTGTTCCTAAAATGCTAGCATTGAGGCCAATTGGAAAGGTATAGGTTTTGATGTTTGATGATATTGTAAGAGCTTCGTGAAGGTCTAACTTATTAAATTTAATTTAATAGTTGGAGTATGTTGTGTAGTGACAAATTTGTTGTAACCTATGTATAGGGTAGCTAAAAGCAATGTTGTTGATTGATGATTATGCAAATTATTGATATTGATGACTTAGTAGTGGTGGTAATTGCTTAGATTATTTGTTGAAAATCTTTGTTAAAATGAGGTTACTGTAACATGTTGTGATGGAGTGGTGTCGGGACCCCGAATTTGCAAATCCGGACCCTCTGTGTATTCAACACTAGTCCAGGAACGCGCTAGTGCACACAGTCTTAACATCGGTAAATATCACAATCATACCATTCGATACTAATAAAGTACTTTATTTAAATAACTAATCGTTACTCGACCTTATGGTCAAGTCACAAATGTACGCTGCAGGCAAAACTTATTAAGAGAGAAATAGTAGCAAATGAAAATAAGATAACTTCATGGCGCCATCCAGTATACCACAGGCAACTGACTGGGCTCGCTTCCCTAAGTAGACGGTTCCTCTTGGAGCTCCTCCCCCAAAGCTGGTGTAGTCTCCTCTTCAACTGGTGTTGTATGGTGGCAAGGGTGAGTACTTGGTAATCAGCAAGTCATGCATGTAATGCAAGCTAATATACTATATGCATGGCTTGGTACAAAGGAATAGCTCAAGGTATATTTGCAGAAACAAAGATTTGACAAGTAGCATAAGTAGATTCAGCGGTAGAAACAAGTATAGCATAGGTAACTTTTCAAGGAGTTTAGTAAACATCTTTCCCATCCTAATCCACATTTCTAACATCATTGTCAATCCAACCCAACCTTTCAAGTCCAAGTTATTTTTGAGAAAATCTAACCCTTGATCAGTAATTCCCGGCGATGTCCAATACCGCGGACACGGCTTATTCGAATAGATTCTACACACCGCAGAGGTTATGCACTTTACCCACAAGATACAATCAAACACCACAAAGGCGAGTTCCGTAACAAAGTCTTTCGGAAACCTCTAACAATACAAGTGGTCCTCCCGGTTATTGCACACTAACCCTTCCCTTAGCTAAGGCGAAGTCTAGGCCAATCAACCGTTAGATGGGTACTGGCCTCACCCAGACGCCTCCCCGCACAACTTACACAAAGGGTGTAGTTGACCTCCGAGGTCCCACAGTGCGTTATTAGCAACTTAGTCAACTAGGTCCGTCCCATTACAGACATGTGGTTGCACGTTAGACCCAGTTCAAAGGCTTGCAAGGTTAAGTCCTTAGGGTGACCAGGCAAGACTACCCAAGAACCAAATCAACATCCCCAATGCCACAACTGCCCACCTGATTACTCTTGCCACATGCCCTGGCCGAAACTATTTATCAAACCCCGCTTGATTACCATGCACCACGTGCCATCAACATCACATGATACCTTTCCAAAACAGGTTCAATATATCATTAAGTCAATATTAGCATTTGATTGTCCAAAATCATGTCATGAGCACGTAGCAGGTCTAAGCAGTATACTACAACGGTCTAAACCCATGTTGGCAAGTTAATAATGTCCAACTAGTAAACCACAACAAGGGTGACAAGGGGTCATGGCACATACTTAGATAATCAAGGTGTCATACAGCAAATTGGCATTTATCTAATTCCCCATATTTAAATAAAGTATTTTCTAATTGAACTAGCATGCAATAGGTTAAATCAAAATAGATTTCGAAATAGGATCAACATGGTCAAAGCACAACTTGCCTTCAAAAAGTACTTGCTCTTGGTCTTGAGTTGGATCCTGAGTCAATACTTCTCCTTCGAATCCTTCCGGCACTTCAACGTCTACTCGTAAAGCGTGCAAATAGCAAATACACGAATAAACAATAGGCAAAAAGTGTCCAAACATCCAAATAAAATCCATAAACAGAGAGAACATAATTTTATGAATTTTTAGAAACTGGAATCGTCAAATTTGGAGTTAAAATGCAAAAGTTATGATTATTTAAAGTTTAAATAATCAATTAAATAATTTTACAGAGAAAAACTTTAGTCCAAAAATTAAATAAAATTCATATTTGGGTAGATCTGAATTTTATACAAATTTAGAAATTTGAATCACTCAAATCGGAGTTGAAACGCAAAAGTTATAAGCGTTTGAAATTTGAAACAAAATCTGAAATCATTATTTCGAATTAATAAATCATTTTCTTTTTCGAAAATTCATTATTGCGTCAGCGAGGACACGTGGACCAATCGGGTGACGACGCGTGGCCTCGGGTCCACGGACCCGGCACACGGTCTCGGCTCGGTCCACGGCTCACGGTCGCTGACAGGTGGGTCCTTTGACACGCGGGCCCCGCGTGTCAGCGTCACACGCACGCGCGCGTGGACGGCGCTGACCACGACGGTCAACCTTCCCGGACACGTGGCTCAATCTCGGCCGTTGATTTGAAAATCAACGGTCCAGATTAGATCTGGCTAACGCGCTTGGAAAACAACTCCACTGATCTGGACCGTTCGATCTTGATCGGACGGTCAAGATCCAATCTATCGCTATGAACGTGGTTCAATCTAAGCCGTTGGATCTAGATCTAACGGTTGAGATTAGATCTGAAGATTAACACGTGATTCTTTACCGTGGGTGACGTGGACGAATCTGGACCGTGCGATGAAGATCCGACGCGGAGAAGCTTCGCGGTCTGCGATGTCCACGGCGGAGCTCCGGCCGGGCGTTGAGAACGAAGACCACACCGACGGGCGTTCGGGCACGCCTGGCGAAGTGGGTGGTCTCTTCGGTGCGTCTCGGCGGGATTCCGGATCTGGGCTCCTTCTCGGCGGAAAGGACGACGGACGGCGGAAAACGGCGCAAATCGCGGCGGACACCTCCTCCAACTACGGCGAGCTCGCTGGCCGACGGCGGCTTGAGCGGCGTGGGTTGGAGCTACGGGTGCGCAATGAAACGGCGATCCCGACACGGGTGGCGGCGCAATAAATAGGGCCCTCGGCGTCCGTGAAACGCGCGGAATCCGAGGTCCTCTCCGTTGCGGCGGCGGAGTCCAGCGGCGACACGGTTAGGGTGACGTGGCACGCGCACAGCCGTTGGATCGAGATCCAACGGTGCGCGAGTTTGGGTCCGGGTCCGACTCGGGCGAGTTGGCTGGCTCGGTTGGGCTCGGGCTCGATGACGTGGCTCAATCGTGGCCGTTGGATCTGGATCCAACCCACGCTGATTAGGCTCGGCCGAGTAGGTTCGATCGAGTCACGTGGCTCAGTCGGACTCGAACTCGAGTCCGACTCGGCTCTGGCGGATGAACAAGAATCGACTTTGTTCGATTTTCCAGCGATTTAATATTTAAAATAATTTCCAGAAATTCATTTAATTCATTAAAAATAGCAAATGACTCAGAAAAATTCCAGAAAAATTCTGGAAAATATTTTGGATCATTTTGGACTCAAATAAAATATTTCCAACAAAATTTTATTTGCAAAGTTAAATTCTTTAATTATTTCAAAATGGAATATATTCAAATAAATTCCAAATAAATCCAAATAAATTCCAGAAAATTCCAAAAATTCACCAAAGTGCCAAATCACTCATGAATTTAAGAAAAGCAAAATTTTGAGGTGTTACAAGTGGACCATGGATAATTAACATGATGTAGAATTCTATCCTTAATGAATGTATGTCTTAGAATCATAGTTACGAACTGTGTCTCGTACAGATAATATTTACTTGTTGAAGTCATTTATTGATTGAACAAGTTTCATTTGCCAAGATGTTGATGAATGGATGGTATAAATTTTTTTTTCGATAGGTTGATCATGCTTAAGTATCTGTTAAAGTACTATGTTTGAAATATAGAATATGTTGTTATATGAGGTGTTGGTCTGTGGGGATCACGATGAGGTAGTCTTGGTTGGATGTCTTATGATAAGCATCATAAACTTTATTTATAAATGTTGGGAAATATAATTACAAAGAGAATTTGTTGTGTGGTTTTTGTTAAGTCCTGTTGGGCCTTCTCGATGAGTAAATAGTAATATTGAACGCTTAAATGACAAGTATAGTGGAATACTAGATATGGTGGGTTTCATGCTGAGCTTGTGTCTAAAACCTTTTGGTATAGTTTAGTTGTTTGCTATCTTCGTTAAATGTTTTCGGTCGAGGTGTTCTTTATGTTGAGTTTCAGAGTTTCCCTAAAACTCGTAGAAATTGGTGCCAATCTGTGGTGCTGGCTAATTTGTGCAGTTTATGCTATGAGTATGGTTTTACACCCAGAAGTCTTTGAGTGGATCACGCTCTTTTGCGTTCACACTGAATCATCTTTGGAGTAAATTTTAAAGGAAACAGAAGGTCTTAGTGGGTTGTGTTGGATATTCTTGAGTTTCAATTTGTAACTCTATTTGGCTAGAGTTGGAGTTATTTGGAAAATGAGTGTGGTGGTTGCAAATGCTTCAAAAGGTGGATCTTTATGAATGTTTCATGAGTGATTTTGTTAGTGAAGTGTTCCCTTTTGAAATGAGTTTCCCTTTCTCTTTGAGAAAATTTGTGGTGGTTGTGTGTGTAGATGTTTGACTTGGAGTTGATGTTCTTTTCCAAAAGGTTGATTTTGGTTAGAATGCAAGGTTTTGCAGGTTAGTTTTCAATTGATGGTGGGTTCTAACACGACGTGGTGTTTTGCTGTTAACGGTGTTGCCGTCATAGTTATAAGATTTAGCGCAACTGTTAATGTTATGTGTGTTTCAAACATGTGATACCGAGGAAGTAGTCGGTTGGTGAATGATTACTCGGTATTGTTTGTTACATGGTGAATGAATGGTGAAAAGGAAACATGACATCGTTTATGTTTATTCAATCATAAAAGGGTCGATGAGCCAGGTCAGTGAGAAAGTCATATATGGAGATATTGTGACACTACGTTATGGTGTGACATTACAAAATGTGAAATTAGAGAAGAAAATCTTACGGCTTGAGATTTACTCGCGTTTTTGGGCTGTTTGAAGTGTTGTGACACCACGGAGTGTCGTAACCTTATTTAACGTGCATGATAAGGTTAATAACAGTATGAAATGTGGAATTAAGGTTAAAACTATAGGTTATGAAGGTTAATAGCTTTTCCGGGCCGTTTTCGGGCCGTTTTCGGGGTTTTGGGCCTTCCCGGGGGAGTTTTGGGCCTTGGTGGGCTTTGGTGGGATGGATTAGGTCTCCGTAACGGACTAGGATTGTGTTGAGGGCTGGTAAAAGGGGCTTCCCCCAGCCCCCTTGTGCCCCATGCAGCATTGGTGCGCCCCTCTCCCTCCCCCTCCTAAGCCCTAGCCGCCACCCCCTCTCCCTCTCCCTCTTGTGCGTCTCCACCTCCCCCTTTGCCCCATTGCTCCCCACCTCTCCACCACCTCTCCTCCACCCCCTTGCTTCCCTAGGGTGGTCTCCACACCTCTGCACCTTGTGGATCCATTCGTTGGAGCGAGGAGCGAGGAGCGAGGAGCGAGGAGCGATCCGCGAGGAGCGATCCACGAGGATATCTATTGGAGATTCGTTCGTTGGGCAAAGGTATGATCATGGGGATCCTTGGGTTTGATCTAGGTACTGTTCTTAGGGTGTTTATGAAGTTTTTATATCAATTAGTGGTGCTGGGTTGGAGTTCTTTGGGTTAGATCTAGACGTTGCCACGTTTCTGTTTTCGGGCAGATTGAGCAGTCGGGCTAGGGTTTGAGTTTTCGTCGATTTAGAATCCGAATCTGTCCGTACGGACTTAAAAGAAGTTTTAGATAATTTAATTATATTTCTGTGGACATAAAGCACCTTAAAATCCGATCAGCCGTTTGAAAGTTATGGCCGTTTTACCGAGCGTGTTAAAATCTGTGACGCGATTGGAACAGATCGTAGTAATCTGTAGATTAAACAATTTTAGAGTCCGAATCAGTTTTTCCGTATAACTAGAAAAAGGTAGGAAATTTCCTAAGCTTCGCGATGGGGTACTCGTTTAATCGATTTGGAGTCCCAGAACTCAAGTTATGGCCTTTGCAAGGCTGCTGTCCCGCCGGGACAGAACCTCTGTTTTTAGGTTTGCAAGTAGTGGGCAATGTCGGGTTAGATGGGGATTTGTGTACTGTTTTGCGGGCATTATTGTGAGTGTGTGATGCATATGTGAAGGTGGTGTGACACCGGGAGTGCCCTCTACGTCCCACAAATCCGTCGCCCGCGGTTGAGGCAAGTGTGTTGTAATGTATAGCGGATTGTAGGTTGTTTCTTGATATTGGGTGAAAGATTGAACACTTGCTATGCTCACTTGCCATGCTTGTTGTTTTCCAATGAAATATTGAGTATGATTATCATGGTTCGATGCCATGTGTTTATATTTGTCATGATGAGTTGCCATATGTTTATGTACATGTGAAATATGATAATTGGCATAGTTGCATGCATGACATGTTACATGGCCCGGGCGGTGAGAAAGTCATTAACTAATCCGGGAAGGTCGGTGAGAAAGTTATGACTAATCCGGAGAGCCATTAGAGTAAGTCCTACATCGTGATTCCATCTACCGTGGGTTGTGGAAGCGAGGAGTAGGCACCCTCCATCTTCGGGATGGAAGGGGGGAGAGGGTGCACACCGACGGGTGTGTACTCAACCATACCGGTATGAGTTTCCATGGAGATATGAGCATAACATTGCATTGCACTGCATTGCAATACATTTTTTTTAATGATGATGATGTTGTTATGTGCTCAAGTATGAGATGTTATATGTGATGTGAGGTATTATTGTCTTGTAGATGATCTTGTTGTCCATTACAATATGCTTGCTGAGTTTTCGAACTCACGCTTGTGTTTTTTTGTTGTTTTTAGGTACTTTGAGATCGGCATGCGGGAAAAAGGGGTCTAGCTACACTTCTACACGTAGCTCCACCATCATAGTCCATAATTAATCACTTGGAGACATGATATTAAGATTTGTGCCATAAACTTAATGTAGGGTTTAATTTAGCATGCTTGTGATTCCTTATTTGCTTGGTTATAGCTTATGAAGTGGTTAAGCGTGGTATTATTGGCGTAACTTGATGTTATGTCCATTTATGTTGTTGTTTTAGATGTCGTGTGCTATGATATATATCTTGCCATGATATTGAGATTGTGTTAATTTATGGAAAAACAAAGGAGATGCTGCCGAAATATCGGTTTTTAGCATATGAACCTTTGCTGGAATTTATGTTTAATTGTGGTACTTAGATGTTGTTTAGCTTACGTTTGGTAGCATTCGGGCATATTAAATGCCGGGGTGTTACAGTTGGTATCAGAGCGGGCTGTAGGTCCTTGGAATGTGAATTTTTAGTATCATGCTATAGGGTACAACTAAAATGTGATGTGGAATAACTTAGAAACATGGCTTAGGTCTTAACTAAAACTTTGTTATAGGATAGCAAGATTAAAACTTGCAAAAGTGGTATAACTAATTTAAAATTTGACACACATGGATGCACAGTAGGAAAGGGTATGGGAATCGTTGCTTTACGCTTAAATGTTGTATTTGAGCCTTGATGTTGAATGCTACATTTGTTTATGTATGTTGCTATGTTTATGAAAGAATTGAACTGAATTGTTCATGTTATTATGTAAAAGTGGGGTTGTGGTGCCGAAGGGTTTCGGTCACCTCTGTTTATTCATAGTAAGGGTGAGGTATGACGGTGTGGCCGGTTAGCGCCATCACCGAAGAACTATTAACCCTTGTAGGAGAAGAGTGCTTACCCTTTCTGTCATAGATCGGGTAGTTGACGGGAGTCAAATAGAAGAGTTTGGTGGTGGATTCCTTCGTATGTCTTCACCGTTCTAACGGTTGGTTTTGGTTGGTTTTCTTGGTTTTAGTTGATGGAAACCAAAAGAAAAAAAATGTTTGGTATTGGATTATTCGCGGATCATTCCGTATGCGATTTGTGGTTTTTGGTCTTCCTTGGTTGGAAACGAAGAAGAAGAGATTAGTGTTGCGCCTTTTTTTAGTCGCCTTTTGCTTTGACAAACCCGGTTTTGCTGGTAATTATGGATTGTCTTAGGGAGGAAACATATGGGTTGTTGTTCTCCCTATCTGAGAAAAGAGTTGAAGTTCTCCTAGTGCCGACCTTAGGTTGGGTGGAGCTAAGTTTTGTATCTTTATCGGAAAAGGTTTGGTTGAACATTTTGTTTTCCCTAGTGCATCCTTCTTCCTTCTTGGAAGTATGGATCTTGAGATTTCTTGAAGAGTTTTGTGGGCAAATTTGGGAACTTGAGAGTAGAACTCTCCTGCATTTCTGTTAGAGTTTTGTTTTCTTCCTTGCCTGGAAAAGGAGAAATTGTCTATCAGTGTTCGTTCTGGTTCTTGAGTTGTGGTTGTCCTTAAAAGTGGAGTTGCATCCTGTTTGTCAAAAGTGAAAATTGTTGTTTAGCATGTCATGTAGTATGTAACAATGTGGTTATTGGAAATGATTTGTTCTTAAGTTAATTGGTGAGTTGAATCAGTTAAAAGTAATATTTGTGTTTAGCTTAAGATTAAATGAACTTCTAGTGTTGCAGATTACCCTATAATGAGAATGAATAAATATGTTAATGTACATGCTTAGAATCTGTTGCCTTGCTTTGAAAGTGCCTATGACCCTCGAATATGTTTAAAGTTTTAAACCCTAATGCATAGTTAAAAACATTAAGATGATGTAGACTGCCGTTTTTGTTAAAGAAACTTTGCTGGTTGTTTAAAGATGTTCTAATCTAATGGATTAATAGAGAGATTTAATCGTGTTGACTAGTGACTTTAATTTGGAAGTTGATTAGAGTTGCTATTTATGTTGTCGCAAACCATTAGTATAATTGGAAGTATGCAGCTGTGTTCCTACGATGCTAGTATCGATGTCAATTGTGAAGACATAGGCTTTGCTGTTTATGATATTGCTAAAACATTGGGATGGTCTAACCTATTAAATTTATTTTAATAGTTGGAGTATGTTGTATAGTGACAATTTGTTATGGTATATGGATAGTGTAACTAAAAACAATGTAGTTGTTTTTATGATTATGCCTATTTATGGATATTGATGATTTAGTAGTGGTGGTAATTGTTTAGATTACTTTTTGGAAGCCATTGTAAAATAGAAGTTATTATAACATGTTGTGATGGAGTGAACCATGGATATTTTAGCATGATATAGAATTGTATCCTAAAGAAGGTATATCTTAGAATCATAATTTCGACTTTTGTCTTATGGAGATACTATTTGCATGTGGAAGTCATTTGTTAATGGAATAAGTTTTGAATGTCAAGATGTTGACGTATTTATGGTATAAAAATTGATAGGATGATCATGCTTAAGTATCTGTTGAAGTACTACGTTTGAAATATAGAATACATTGTTTTATGATGTGTTGGTTTGTGGGGTTCTTGAGGAGGTAGTATGGAATGATTTAAGATGGGTTTTCTCGATAAGTAAATAGTGATTATGGAATGCTTAAATGTTAAGGATAGTGGGACACTGGTTATGGTGAGTCTCATGCCGAGCTTGTGTATAAAATCTTTTGGTCTGGGTTGGTGGTTTGCTATCTTGGTTAAATGTTTTTTTTTTGGTCAAGGTGTTCTTTATGTTGCATTTTCGAGTTTCCCTAAAACTCGTAGAGGTTGGTGCCCATCTTTGGTTTTGGCTAAGTTGTTCAGTTTATGATATGAGTTTGATTTTGCACCCAAAAGCCTTTGAGTGGATCGCGCTCCTTCGCGTTCGCACTGAAGCATACTTGGAGTAAATCTTAAAAAGGAAGCCGATGGACATAGTGGGCTGTGTTGAAAATTCTTGAGATTTAATTTGTAAGTCTATTTGATTGGAACTGGATTTATTTGGAAAAGGTCATGTGGTGTTTGCGAGTGTTTCAAAAGGGTGGATTTTATGAATGTTTATAAGTGATTCGGGTTGGTGAAGTGTTCTCATTTTGGGAAAATGAGTCTCCCATTTCTCTTTGAGAATTGATGTTCTCTTTCAAAATGTTGATTTTGGTTAAAACGCGATGCTTTACAAATTTGGCTTTCAATTGTCGACGGGTTATGTATGACGTGGTGTTTTTCCTGTTAATGGTGTTCCCCTCATAGTTTTATGATTTGGCGCAATCATCGATGCTATCCGAGTTTTAATCTTGTGATGCAGAGGAAGAAGTTGTCTTGTGAATAACTATTTGGTGGCGTTGTACATGATGAATGAATGGTGAAAAGGAAACATGACATCGTTTATAGATGTCTATTGATAAAAGAGTCGTTGAGCCAGGTCGGTGAGTAAGTCATATAGGGAAATATGACTAATCCGGAGTGCTCTCGAAAAGCCTGGATTCATGTCATGAATATAGATTTCCATTGCTCTTTAGCATGAAAAGAAAGAGTGAAGAATTCCTGGCATTTGGCTTTGTTGTAAGAGGATTGGGTTTCCTTGTTTCCTTGAGAGTTATTATGGCGGTTGTGGATTCCTTCGATTGATTTGAGAATCATTTTTCTCTTCCACAATGTTGTTTTTATGAGATGCTTGGCTGTGGTGAACGTGAGTCGAGTTGTCATTGATTGTTGAGAATTTCTGACAAAGAATTGTGTGGAGTCTCTCTTTTTGTTTGAGTGGTCCCCGATGCGAGATGTATCGCATTGATTTGAGATTGGAGTTTTTCCTTTGCGACTTGACTTAGGAAAAGAGATCGAGTGATCTTTCGAGGTTGTCAAACCTTTGTTCCAAGTGATTTGTTGCGTTTTGGATTCGAGTTGATGAATGTGGTTCATCCGACTAAGGGAGTTGCTCTTTGTTGGCATTCTCGTTTGAGATGTGAATAGAAATGTCTATGGAATTGTTGAGCATAATGGAGGATTATACTCATGGGTTTGGTAGTTTTTGAGTGAGAAAGTGTGAGGGCGAGACCCTCATAGGAAAAGAACCAGTTTAGCTTACGTTTGGTAGCATTCGGGCATATTAAATGCCGGGGTGTTACAGTTGGTATCAGAGCGGGCTGTAGGTCCTTGGAATGTGAATTTTTAGTATCATGCTATAGGGTACAACTAAAATGTGATGTGGAATAACTTAGAAACATGGCTTAGGTCTTAACTAAAACTTTGTTATAGGATAGCAAGATTAAAACTTGCAAAAGTGGTATAACTAATTTAAAATTTGACACACATGGATGCACAGTAGGAAAGGGTATGGGAATCGTCGCTTTACGCTTAAATGTTGTATTTGAGCCTTGATGTTGAATGCTACATTTGTTTATGTATGTTGCTATGTTTATGAAAGAATTGAACTGAATTGTTCATGTTATTATGTTAAAGTGGGGTTGTGGTGCCGAAGGGTTTCGGTCACCTCTCTTTATTCATAGTAAGGGTGAGGTATGACGGTGTGGCCGGTTAGCGCCATCATCGAAGAACTATTAACCCTTGTAGGAGAAGAGTGCTTACCCTTTCTGTCATAGATCGGGTAGTTGACGGGAGTCAAATAGAAGAGTTTGGTGGTGGATTCCTTCGTATGTTCTTCACCGTTCTGACGGTTGGTTTTGGTTGGTTTTCTTGGTTTTAGTTGATGGAAACCAAAAGAAAAAAAATGTTTGGTATTGGATTTTTCGCCGTCTACGTTGCCGCCGTCACTGTCGTCGCCGCCGCTTACCTCACCGTTGACGTACTCTCCGATCTCGCATCCCCTGCGCCGGACGGTATAGCTGTTTTTCTTTTCCTTCATGTGTGCTCTGTCTCTACTGATCGGTTGATCTCGTTGCATGTATACAAGCTTATAATAGGTTGCATGCAGGTATAAATTTCTATACGCATATATAAATATTAGGCTGTGCGTACATATGTATATATATGTCGGGACCCGAATTTGCAAATCCGGACCCTCTGTGTATTCAGCACTAGTCCAGGAACGCGCTAGTGCACACAGTCTTAACATCGGTAAATATCACAATCATACCACTCGATACTAATAAAGTACTTTAATTCAATAGTCAAACTGGTTGCTCGACCTTATGGTCAGGTTACAAATATACGCCTCGCAGGGCGAAACTTATTAAGAGAGAAATAATAGCAGCGGAAAATAAGATAACATCGTGGCGCCATCCAGTATACCACAGGCAACTGACTGGGCTCGCTCCCTAAGTAGACGGTTCCTCTTGGAGCTCCTCCTCCAAAGCTGGTGTAGTCTCCTCTTCAACTGGTGTTGTATTGTGGCAAGGGTGAGTACTTGGTACTCAGCAAGTCATGCACAGAATGCAGCTAATATACTACATGCATGGCTTAATACAAAGGAATAGCTCAGGGTATATTTGCAGTAAACAACATTTGACAAGTAGCATAAGTAGATTCGAAAGCAATAGAAACCAATATAGTATCAATAACTTTTCCAGGAGTTTAGTAAACATCTTTCCCATCCTAATCCACATTTCCATCAACATCATTATTTAACCAATCCCAACCTTCCAAGTCCAAGTTATTTTCAAGAAAGTCTAACCCTTGACTGTAATTCCCGAGCGATGTCCAGTACCGCGGACACGGCTATTCGAATAGATTGTACACTCTGCAGAGGTTATGCACTTTACCCACAAGATACAGTCAAACACCACAAAGGCGAGTTCCCGTAACAAAGTCTTTCGGAAACTTCTAACAATACAAGTGGTCCTCCCCGGTTGTTGCACACTAACCCTTCCCTAAGCTAAGGTGAAGTTTAGGCCAACCAACCGTTAGATGGGTACCTGGCCTCAGCCCCGGTATGTTCCCCCGTACAACTTACACAAAGGGTGTAGTTGACCTCCTGAGGTCCCACAGGTACGTTATTAGCAACTTAATCAACTAGGTCCGTCCCATTACAGACATGTGGTTGCACGTTAGACCCAGTTCAAAGGCTTGCAAGGTGAAGTCCTTAGGGTGACCAGGGCAAGACTACCCAAAGAACCAAATCATCCTTCCCAATGCCACAACTGGCCCACCTGAATATTCTTGCCACATGCCCCGGTCGAAAACTATTTATCAAACCCCAGTTGATTACCATGCACCACGTGCCATCAACATCACATGATACTTTTCCAAAATAGGTTCAATATATCATTAAGTCAATATTAACATTTGATTGTCCAAAATCATGTCATGAGCACGTAGCAGGTCTAAGCAGTATACTACAACGATCTATAAACCCATGTTGGCAATTTAGTAATGTCCAACTAGTAATCCACACTAGGGTGACAAGGGGTCATGGCACATACTTAAGTAATCAAGGTGTCATACAGCAATTTGGCATTTATCTAATTCCCCATATTTAAATAAAGTATTTTCTAATTGAACTAGCATGCAATAGGTTAAATCAAAATAGGTTTCAAAATAGGATCAACATGGTCAAAGCACAACTTGCCTTCAAAAGTACTTGTTCTTGGTCTTGAGTTGGATCCTGAGTCAATACTTCTCCTTCGAATCCTTCCGGCACTTCAACGTCTACTCGTAAAGCGTGCAAATAGCAACCAATGAATAAAACAGTAGACAAAAACATCCAAACATCCAAATAAAGTCCATAAACTGAGAGAGCATAATTTTATGAATTTTTAGAAACTGGAATCGTCAAATTCGGAGTTAAAATGCAAAAGTTATAGCATTTTGAAGTTTAAATAATTAATTAAATAATATTACAGAGAAAAACTTTAGTCCAAAAATTAAATAAAATTCATAATTAGGTAGATCTCAATTTTATACAAATTTAGAAATTTGAATCACTCAAATCGGAGTTGAAACGCAAAAGTTATAAGCGTTTGAAGTTTGAATCAAAATCTGAAATCATTATTTCGAATTAATAAATCATTTTCTTTTTCGAAAATTAATTATTGCGTCAGCGAGGACACGCGTGCAGCCTCTCGATTGGTTTGTCGACGTCGGTAGGTTCATGGACGTGGTCCATGGTTTGGCTCGGTCCACCGTGGACCCGGTCCACGGCTCCATGTGTCGCTGACAGGTGGGACCCCTTGGATGACGTCAGCACTGACGTCACCACGCTCAACGACGCTACTGACAAGCGGGCCCCACCGTGACGTCAGCGATGACGTCATGGTGCGGTTCATCGTCCCGCCGACGCGGGCCCCTGCGTCGAGACACGCGCTCGCGTGTGTGCGGCGTGACCAGGGTACACGTGGCACGATCGCGTCCATTGATTTGAAAATCAACGGCCGCGATTAGATCCAGGGTTAACACGTTGAAAACTACACGGTGATCGTGGGCCATTCGATCTAGATCGGACGGTCCAGATCTGATCTAGGTTCCAGGGTTTGGGGGAGAACGTGGGCTCACCGTGTGCGTTCGATCTTGATCGGACGGCTGTCCGAGCTCGCGAGGTTGATGGCGACGCGGCGGCGCTGGCCTGGCCGGAGACGAAGACGGCAACCTCCCGAACGGGCGTTCGACGCGATTCCGCGAAGTGAGTTGGCCTCCTGAGTGCGCCTTGGCACAGGCTTCTGATCTGGACTTAACGGTGACAGGAGACGGCGGATGACGACGAGAGGAGGGAAACCGCCGGAGGAGTGCTACAACTCCGGCGAGCAATTACGGCGCGCGTGCGTTCAAGCGGCGGCTAGGGTAAAAGGTGCGGGAAGTCAAGGCGGTCCTCGAGGTGCGACCCGGGCATTAAATACCCTCGGCGTCCGTGGGGAAAACGGAGACCTAGGCCCACACGGCGGCGGGCGCGGCGGAGGAATCCGGCTCGGACTCGGGCGGAGACGACGACGGAGGACCGTTCACGTGGCGCGATCAACGGCCACGATTGGCTCTGCGCGATCGGATCCGGTCGGATCGGTGCGGCTCGATGTCGGCCGTTGGATCTTGATCCAACGGTCCCGCGCGGTTAGGGTTTGGACTTGATTCGGTCGAGTCACGTGGCTCGGGTCGGACTCGAGTCCGACTCGGGTTCCGACTCGGTCGGATGAATAGTACTCGACCCGAGTTGATTTTCCAGCGATTTAATATTTAAAATAATTTCCAGTAATTCATTTAATTCATTAAAAATAGCAAAAGACTCAGAAAAATTCCAGAAAAATTCTGGAAAATATTTTAGAGCATTTGGGACTCAAATAAAATATTTCCAACAAAACTTTATTTGAAGAATTAATTTCTTTAATTATTTCAATATGGAATAAATTCAAATTAAATCCAAATAAATTCCAGAAAATTCCAAAAATTCCCAAATGTGCAAAATAGTATTTTAATTTCATGAAAAGCAAAAATTGGGGTGTTACAAACCTCCCCCCCTTAATAGAATCTCGTCCCCGAGATTTAAGGCTTACTACAGAATAGGTTTGGAAACTCTTTCTTCAAATCCTCTTCGCGCTCCCAAGTTGCCTCGCTCTCTGTATGATTGCTCCACTGAACTCTACAGAAACGGGTTGACTTGTTCCTCGTTTCTCGATCCATTGTGTCTAGAATCTTCGCGGGGTGCTCCTTGTAAGTCAAATATTCCTGCAACTCAATTGACTCTAGCGGTGTCTGTTCCTCAGGTACTCGGAGACACTTCTTCAACTGGGACACGTGGAACACGTCATGCACTCCTGCTAATGATCATGTAACTCCGGTGGTAAGCAACTTCGCCTCTGCGGCTCAAAATCTTAAATGGTCCAACATAACGGGGTGCAAGTTTCCCTTTGGCATGGAACCTCTTAACTCCCCTGAGAGGCGTAACTCTGAGGTATACAAAGTTTCCTGGTTCAAAACTCAAATCTCGGCGACGATTGTCAGCATAACTCTTCTGTCGTGATTGGGCTATCTTCAACCTTTCCCTAACCAGGGCAATCTGCTCTTCAGCTTCTTGAAGACTATTAGGCCCAAAGACACGGCGCTCGCCGGTCTCATTCCAGTTTAATGGCGTCCGGCAGGGTCGACCATACAGTGCCTCAAAAGGTGACATCTGTAAACTAGCCTGGTAGCTATTGTTGTAACTGAATTCGGCATACGGCAAACTCTTATCCCAAGAGGTAGCATGAGCCAATGCACACGCTCTTAGCATATCCTCCAGAATCTGATTGACTCTTTCGGTCTGTCCATCCGTCTGTGGATGATAAGCTGTACTGAAGTTCAAACGGGCTTCCTGGGTGGATTGAATACTTGGAGTCGTGGGCTTCCTCCAAAATCAGTTGCTTTAATTCCCTCCTGTTGGGCACACAAATCCGATCCTTCATCCATAACGTGCCTTGCTCATCCAACTTGAAATCCTCTGCCTTGCCTTCTTCCTTGATGGACTTAATCCTATGGATCTTGTCATCATCCTTCTGTCCTTCTCGAATCTGATCTTCTAGGGTGGGCTTCACTTCCAATGCTGCCATGAACCCTTCTGGTACGACTTCAATCTGCATTCTCTGGAAATCCTCACATAGCTCATCCTGACTTGTGGCCAGCAACATACTCACGGTATGGCTTTTCCAGCTCAGAGCATCGGCAACTACGTTTGCCTTTCCTGGATGGTAATGGATTCCAACATTGTAGTCCTTGATCAACTCTAACCATCTCCTCTGCCTCATGTTCAGGTCTGATTGGGTGAAGATGTACTTAAGACTCTTATGGTCCGTGTATACTTCACATCTGTTTCCAATTAAATAGTGACGCCATATCTTCAAGGCATGCACTACGGCAGCTAACTCTAGGTCATGTGTCGGGTAATTCTCCTCATGCGGCCTCAACTGCCTTGATGCATAGGCAACAACCTTTCTGTTCTGCATCAGCACACATCCAAGTCCTTGACGCGATGCATCACAATAGTTATCAAAGCTTTGATTAACATCCGGTAGAACTAACACCGGTGCTGATGTCAATTGTTTCTTCAGTTCTTCAAAACCTTTCTCACATTCTGGCGTCCATGCAAACTTCTTCTCCTTTTTCAGCAATTGCGTAAGAGGTCTCGCAATTGTCGAAAAGCCTTCAATGAAACGGCGATAGTATCCTACCATTCCAAGGAAACTTCTGATCTGGGTCATGGTCTTTGGTTGCTCCCAGTGTAACACAGCTTCTACTTTACTTGGATCAACGGCAACTCCTTCTGCGGTCATTACATGTCCGAGGAACTCCACCTTGTCCTTCCAAAAATCACACTTGCTGAACTTGGCGAAGAGTTGCTGTTCCCTCAGCTTTTCCAAAACTCGCCTCAAGTGCTCTGCATGTTCATCCTCTGTCTTGGAGTAGATTAGGATATCATCTATGAACACGACAACAAACTTGTCCAAATATTCCATGAACACCTTATTCATCATATTCATGAAATATGCTGGCGCATTCGTCAGACCAAAGGACATAACTGTAAACTCGTAATGTCCATATCTTGACGAGAATGCGGTCTTTGGGATATCTTCTGATCGGATCTTCAACTGATGGTATCCCGATCTTAGATCAATCTTGGAGAAAACTCCGGCTCCTCTTAGCTGATCAAACAAATCATCGATCCTGGGTAGCGGGTACTTATTCTTTATAGTAACTTCATTGAGTGCACGGTAATCAATGCACATCCTGAAACTCCCGTCCTTCTTCTTGACGAACAAAACTGGTGCTCCCCACGGCGACGAACTCGGTCTGATAAATCCTTTCTGCATTAACTCTTCAAGTTGCTTTTTCATCTCTACCAATTCTTCGGTGGACATCCGATAAGGTCTCTTTGCTATCGGCGCTGTACCAGGTACAAGCTCTATCACAAACTCTATGTCCCTGTCTGGCGGCATACCAGGTAGATCTTCAGGAAAACATCTGGGTACTCATTCACTACCGAGACATCTTCTATGCTGATTGTCTTGGTGCTGTTAACCATAATCTGTCCATCTCTAACTGCAGTGGCTTGAAATTCTACTTTCTTTCCACACGGGCTCTCAACTGAGATAGTCCTTCGTCCACAATCCAATACGGCCTTGTGCTTGGATAACCAATCCATTCCCAAAATGACATCTAAGGTCTGTGTTTCCAAAATTATAAGGTTCGCTAGGAATTCTATCCTCTCTATTAGTATTCTCACCCCAGAACATCCTACTTTCGTTCGGAGTTCGGAACCAGGGGTTTGAACTACAAGCATGCATTTAAGCCTTGCAATCTCCAAATCATTTTTAGCAGCAAAGCCTTGTGAAACAAACGAATGCGAAGCTCCAGAATCAAACAAAATCGCCGCAGTACCGAAAGTTAACAAGTAACTTACCCAGTACGACGTCCGTAGCATTCTGCAGTGCATCTGCGGTGACATGGTTGACTCAGCCTCTCACCACAGTCTGGGGTGTGGCTCCTGGAGCTGGTGTCCTAGCTGGGGTGGATCCCAGGTTGAAGCGGACTGGGGTCACTCCTGCTGTATTCTTTGGGCAACTGTTGGCAAAGTGTCCTGGCTCGTTGCAGTTGTAGCAGCGTCTCACTGTTCCTTGTTGACTGCCTGGAGCGGCGTTTCTAGCTGGGGCTGGGGTCTGATAGTTCTGATTGACGGGTCTTGGTGCTGGTGACGGTGTCCTGGTTGCGTTCTGTGGCTGGAATCTGAAAAATTGATTTGGTGCAACTCTCAGACGCTGTTGCGTTCCCTGGCGTGATCCCTGCTGTTGCATCCTGCGCTTCCTGTTCTCATCCAGTTCCTTGCGCTTGTCCTCAAGAATAAGCGCCTTATTCACCAACTCTTGGAAATCTGGAAAGGTGTGGGTGATCAGTCCCACCTGTAGTCCTGAGTTAAGTCCCTTCATGAAGCGAGACTGTCTGGCTTTATCTGTCGCTACATCCTCAGGTGCGTAGCGTGCAAGCTGTGTGAACTTATTCAGGTATTCGGCCACTGGCTGATTACCTTGCTTCAGTGCTCTGAACTCCTCCTTCTTGAGATCCATGATTCCTTCAGGCACGTGATACTGACGGAATGCAGCTGTGAACTCTTCCCAAGTGATGTCCTGAGGATTCTCTTGTGTGGCACAGAAGTTCTCCCACCATTCGGCGGCTGTTCCTTCCAACTGATGAGAAGCGTAGAGTACCTTCTCATTTCCCATGCATTGAGCGATGTGTAACTTCCTCTCAATTGACCTTAACCAATCATCGGCCTCCAATGGATTGGCATTCCCAGAGAAAGTGGGTGGGTGAGTCCTCATAAACTCTGACAGTCTTGTATTCTGGCGTTGTCCCTGATTGACTTGATTAGCAGTGGCCTGAGCAGTGACGTTTTGCATCTGTTGCATCATAGCATGCATCAACTGAGTCTGAGCAGCAAGAAATGCTCCAAAATTCTGCATATCCAGTGGCGGTGCTGGTGCTCCATCATTGGGGTTTTCTGCTGGGCGAGAACCGCTCCCATTGCCTCCAAGGTTTCCGCGGGTGTTCACCATCTGTAGATTTGCTCTAGGCTTTAGAGATGAGAGGGAAACAAGAATAGACAAGTGATATGGAACCTATGCGGAGCGAAAGGTGTAGCTTTAAGGTCCAACTTTATTAACTAATGATATCAATAACTTGGTATGGTTGCTTACAATGCCTAAAGGCCTGCAACACATACTGCACACTCAGCAAGCAATGAAAATCCAAATTGAACTAACACTGGAGTCTAACGCCTAAAGGGTGACTCTTTATTCTATGACGCGACTCAGCGAAGGAGTCTCACTATAGAACCTACGCTCACTCATCGAGAAAACCTCCACGGCCTGTGTACGGATGCTGCGGCATAGGCGCGAAACGATTGCCATGTCCAAAGAATCGTGTCATCTGTGGTAGTCGAAGAAGCAGTGTCCTCCTCAAGCTCTGGCTCCTCCGGGTCTGGTTCGTGTAGCTCGAGCATTGGCTCCGGCTCTGGTGCGTACAATGCCGTCTCTAACTCTCCAATCCTTTGCAGAAGGTGTGACACATACTCTTGAGCTTCCCGCCATCTGTTCTTCTCTGTTGTGATCTCCTTGTGGGCCTTCTGTAGCTCCTTGCTTGTATCATTGAGTACATCCTCCTGGGCGACAACAAGTCGTGCCAACTGTGTAACCATGGCATTCTCATCCTGAATCGCCTTCGGGTCAAGAAGGTTATTGCTGCACGGATGATAACGGAACACCGTGCCCTCCAACTCTCTGGCGTAGATACGGGTAATGTGCCGCATTGCTCGTCGCGACACCTCCTGGATACCCATCTGCATTGTAGACCTCCTGGCAGTGCAGTGTATCGGGCGATTGCCTGGGCCCTTCTTCCTAGCAGGTACCACAATCTTCACGTCACAAGCCTTGATCAATCCTACTTGTCTGATCACGTCCACTTGGTATCACTACTACAAAACATATCTTTTGTAACATATTTCTGTAACACTTTGAACAATGTGTTACAAAAAGATATTACAGTAACACATAATTTGCGTTACCAAACACATGTTTCCTCTTACCCCATTTGCGCAAAACTCCCCAAATTTGACCCCAAGCAAAACCAAAACCACACTTCCTCGTGCGCCCGCGCCGCCATGGCTCTCCCTCGGTGCACCTCCCGGCCGAACTCGCCTCTCCGGCTCCCCCATCGGCTCTCCCTCCTCGGCGATCGCCCGCCTTACCTTCTCCTCCGAAAGCCGGCCCGCGCCCGGCTTCCTCCTCCCAACCGGCGTGGCCCGTTCCAAGTTAATCGCCGCCTCGACTCGGCGTCGCGCCCTCCCGGTCATTCCCCGGCCTGCCTCTCCTCGGGCGGTCGCCCGCCTGCGCCAGCCTCCGGCTTGGCCGCCCTCCTAACTTCCTCGGATCCGGCGAGTCACTGGCCGTCGCCCCTGGCGAAGCTCTCTCGAGCTCCCTGGCGACACCAGCCCGGCTCGGCATCGCCCTCGCTCTCCAGCCAAGCGCCCTGGTCTTCCTCGAGGTTAGCGCCGCTCCTTTCCCCTCCCCTCCACGATCTTTGATTTAAGTGTTGATTTGTGATTTGCAAGTCGAGATTGAATGGACTTGCACCTTTGAGATGTAGTCTATGATGTGCTTAAGTGATTAATTTGTGCATAACTATACTAGAGCTATAAGTTGCTTTTACTTATGTGAGTCCAACCATAATTCCTCACTTGTGATAGTTTTCCATGGGTGATTGGAAGCTTCAGTAGAGGGAAAACAAGGAACAATGTCTAGTACTTGATGTGATGTACTTACTTGAGATTAGAAGGCTAGAATTTTTAATGAGCAACTATGTCTGAAACATGCGGTATTGAAGAATAGATATACAACTTGACTTGGTTGAAGATTTAAGGGTAATAATAGGTGGTATTGCATTTGAAGCCTTGAACATTTAGCATTCTTCTTCCTTCTTAAATCGACAAGAAGCGGCATATGGCTGTGATTTATTGATAGCAATTTGTCATAGGTGCCTATATTTTGTGTGCAACATTGCATTTTCTAAATCGGAGAACAAATTATTATAGCTTATGAGTTCTTTACGCTTGCTTCAATGTTTACAAATTTGCGTTGTTGGTCGTGGGTCATATTTTGGTTAGTCCTTGAAACCAATTTATGTAGCTAATACTACCGATCAAGTAAACATTGTATGATTACTACAAACTTGTTTATGTTCAAATACAAGGCACTTCCAGTGTTGTGCATCATAAATCCACGAATTCATGATCAATATTATGGATCATGGTTGTTTTTGTAAAACATTTTGATGTTAAATCTCTATGTGCCTTGGTCATCTTATTTCTTGTCCGAGAATCAACACTACAACATTGTTCATTTGAATCCTCAGTGAGACAACATCGATCTTTTGAGTATGGATGTAGCTCTATATATCTCCTTATTGAGAACCTCTATCATTATTGCTAGTGCTTTGCTTTGTTTAAGTTAGACCATTTTATTTGTTATAGATATCTTTGAGCAATAACTTTGTGGATTTAGAGTTATTTACGCAATGCTCTCCGATGTCTTGAGGAGTGTAAATATCTCAATTCACCTGCGGTCAGCAAGATTGTTGGAGAGTAATTAATTGGTGTAGAATGGGATGTATCTTCGGATCAATGTGAAATGTTTTTCTCCTTGCTTTCTGTTGGTTTTTTTTCGTTTTTGGATTGATATTCTTTTTTTACCTTTGTATTCTATATATCTAAACTTATATTTCAATAGTCATGCCACATTGTTTATTCTCGCTATATCTTGTTATGTGATCTATTATTCAGTTCTACATTAATTTCTTTGCTCTGCATATGACTAAATGTGGTGCCTGTTAAAATGGCAGTTGTGATGAATTTTCTTGGCAAAGAGCAAAAGATTTGCTTGTGCAAGTGGCTACACATGGAGATAATACCGGCTACGAAGTTCCTTGTCTGATAGTTGTTGCTAAGTATGATCTTGAGTCTTGACCAATCTTCGTGGCTCTACAGGAATCAACCATAGTAAGCTTGGAATATATTATACATGTATTATCATTTTGTTATGTTTTCTGTTGATTTCTCTGAAAGCCATTTTTTCTTTTTTTTCTCTTGTCCTCTAGACCTATCAGTTATTGCAGAAAATGAGAAGAAACTCCGGCCAAGTCCTCAATGTTTATGATGAAATACTCTCAAAGAATGAGTACACTGGTGGCGATGAATTCACCTTGGTGGCCTTTCTCACCTTCCAAACTCACATTACATTGTGAATCTTTGAGACAGAAGAAGGCTGTTCACTTCGGGAAGAATGTGGCGAGGTGGTACGACAAAATCTCAAAGCACGGACGTGGGGAGCGGGTATTCAAGATGCACGGCTTGAGCATCCCAGCGCTTTGAGTAATGGCTTAATTGCAGCGAGCGAGTTCATCATAAATGGCTCCATTGTTGATCGATCTGGCTTCTACTGTCTGTAATCTCTTACATCATCGTTCTTTGCTTGCGTTGTTCTCGAAATCCCTCCATCTACATTGTTGCGTGACCAAAATAATATGAAGCCTTGTTGTGATGTCTCGCACCCTTTTGTTTAAATGCTTTTCCTCATGTATTATTTACTGAATAAAATTGGTCATCCAGTGCGCTTTATTTGTTTGTATTTCCCATCTACCATTTGGTCATCGAAGAAAAGCGTGATCTTTAATCAGTTTTATGAAAGTGGTTATCAATTATCTGTTGTGGAAGGAGGAGTTAGTAAGGCCAATCAAGCGCAAGACAATTGGCGATGCTCATGTGAAGAAAGACCGATTGTTGGCCTTCCTTTTATGTTAATTGTTTCTTGCTTCAATTGTAATGAAGTGCATATATTATATTTTGTAATTGCAATCATAAAGGTTTATACTTTCTTTGTGCGAGTTGAAAAAATCAATGGTTGAAATTCAAACATTTGGTAAACTACCATAAGCAAAGAATTTCATGAAGATTAAACAATACTAGATATGTTTTATATTATTATTTTATTTAGAACAATGTATTTGATTATTAAACTAAAGACTTGTCTTCTATAGAAATCAAATTGTTATGTATTATATCGAATGGTATGAAGTACTTGATATTTATTTATTTGATGCAATGCAATATGTTATGATTGTTGCATTTATGGTCATATGTGTTTTGTATTGTATAGTGTGTTATATATGCTTATCAAAGGATATTCTATGAATCAATTTTAATTTGTACATCACAAAAAAAGAATAATAAAGATATTTAAATTTGTTTTAGGAGCTCAATATTGTGTTGTTGTAGTTAAAAAGGGTGTTACTAAGTTCAATTATTGTATCTAAAAATGTGTTACTAGGTCATAGGAAACCCATGCTATTATATTTGCTTTAGTGAAAAAAAGGTGTTACTAGGGTCTATGGCAACACACACTACTATGCTGCTCTTGCTAAAAAAAGGTGTTACTAGAGTCTATGGCAACACATTTGATACATGTTGCTGTAGCATGATTGTAACACCTTTTCTTATATATAAGAATACTTGTTACATGTTACAGTAGACCCTTCTATAGCAACATAGGCTATAGTAACACTAATCAAATATGTTACAATAGGACTCAGTAACACTTTTTTTGAGGTGTAGTAGCATATATGCGTGTTACTATAGGCCCATCCTGATGTAGTGTATTGCGGTTTCTCAAAATCTCCGAGAGTCTGTAGCATACGCCAAAGTTCTGCGGCGTGACCAACCTCCAGGTCGACGTAGTTGAACTCTCCCTCCATCTGTCACAAGAGTGCTCACGTAAGAACTCGGAATTTTTAGATCGTGACAAGGTAAGGAAAAATTCAGCAAGAGACAAGAAAGAGAGAAGGGGATAAGTCGAGATATCATTTCTTATCTTGACGAACTTTTAGCTTTTAGAAAATAGGTTTTAACCTCTCTACGACCATTCTAGCTAGGGTTGAGCCTACGGTCAGTATGGCTCTGATACCACCTCTGTCGGGACCCGAATTTGCAAATCCGGACCCTTTGTGTATTCAGCACTAGTCCAGGAACGCGCTAGTGCACACAGTCTTAACATCGGTAAATATCACAATCATACCACTCGATACTAATAAAGTACTTTAATTAAATAGTCAAACTGGTTGCTCGACCTTATGGTCAGGTTACAAATATACGCCTCGCAGGGTGAAACTTATTAAGAGAGAAATAATAGCAGCGGAAAATATGATAACATCGTGGCGCCATCCAGTATACCACAGGCAACTGACTGGGCTCACTCCCTAAGTAGACGGTTCCTCTTGGAGCTCCTCCTCCAAAGCTGGTGTAGTCTTCTCTTCAACTGGTGTTGTATTGTGGCAAGGGTGAGTACTTGGTACTCAGCAAGTCATGCACAGAATGCAGCTAATATACTACATGCATGGCTTAATACAAAGGAATAGCTCAGGGTATATTTGCAGTAAACAACATTTGACAAGTAGCATAAGTAGATTCGAAAGCAATAGAAACCAATATAGTATCAATAACTTTTCCAGGAGTTTAGTAAACATCTTTCCCATCCTAATCCACATTTCCATCAACATCATTATTTAACCAATCCCAACCTTCCAAGTCCAAGTTATTTTCAAGAAAGTCTAACCCTTGACTGTAATTCCCAAGCGATGTCCAGTACCGCGGACACGGCTATTCGAATAGATTGTACACTCTGCAGAGGTTATGCACTTTACCCACAAGATACAGTCAAACACCACAAAGGCGAGTTCCCGTAACAAAGTCTTTCGGAAACTTCTAACAATACAAGTGGTCCTCCCCGGTTGTTGCACACTAACCCTTCCCTAAGCTAAGGTGAAGTTTAGGCCAACCAACCGTTAGATGGGTACCTGGCCTCACTGCAGACGCCTCCCGCACAACTTACACAAAGGGTGTAGTTGACCTCCCGAGGTCCCACAGTGCGTTATTAGCAACTTAATCAACTAGGTCCGTCCCATTACAGACATGTGGTTGCACGTTAGACCCAGTTCAAAGGCTTGCAAGGTGAAGTCCTTAGGGTGACCAGGGCAAGACTACCCAAAGAACCAAATCATCCTTCCCAATGCCACAACTGGCCCACCTGAATATTCTTGCCACATGCCCCGGTCGAAAACTATTTATCAAACCCCAGTTGATTACCATGCACCACGTGCCATCAACATCACATGATACTTTTCCAAAATAGGTTCAATATATCATTAAGTCAATATTAACATTTGATTGTCCAAAATCATGTCATGAGCACGAAAGGTGCTCTAAGCAGTATACTACAACGATCTATAAACCCATGTTGGCAATTTAGTAATGTCCAACTAGTAATCCACACTAGGGTGACAAGGGTCATGGCACATACTTAAGTAATCAAGGTGTCATACAGCAATTTGGCATTTATCTAATTCCCATATTTAAATAAAGTATTTTCTAATTGAACTAGCATGCAATAGGTTAAATCAAAATAGATTTCAAAATAGGATCAACATGGTCAAAGCACAACTTGCCTTCAAAAAGTACTTGTTCTTGGTCTTGAGTTGGATCCTGAGTCAATACTTCTCCTTCGAATCCTTCCGGCACTTCAACGTCTACTCGTAAAGCATGCAAATAGCAACCAGTGAATAAAACAGTAGACAAAAACATCCAAACATCCAAATAAAGTCCATAAACTGAGAGAGCATAATTTTATGAATTTTTAGAAACTGGAATCGTCAAATTCGGAGTTAAAATGCAAAAGTTATAGCATTTTGAAGTTTAAATAATTAATTAAATAATATTACAGAGAAAAACTTTAGTCCAAAAATTAAATAAAATTCATAATTAGGTAGATCTCAATTTTATACAAATTTAGAAATTTGAATCACTCAAATCGGAGTTGAAAGGCAAAAGTTATAAGCGTTTGAAGTTTGAATCAAAATCTGAAATCATTATTTCGAATTAATAAATCATTTTCTTTTTCGAAAATTAATTATTGCGTCAGCGAGGACACGTGGCAGCCTCTGATTGGTCTGCTGACGTCAGCCGGTTCATGGACGTGGTCCATGGTTTGGCTCGGTCCACCGTGGACCCGGTCCACGGCTCCATGTGTCGCTGACAGGTGGGACCCCTTGGATGACGTCAGCACTGACGTCACCACGCTCAACGACGCTACTGACAAGCGGGCCCCACCGTGACGTCAGCGATGACGTCATGGTGCGGTTCTGCTGTCCCGCTGACGCGCGGGCCCCGCGTGTCAGAGACACGCGCTCGCGTGTGTGCGGCGTGACCAGGGTACACGTGGCACGATCGCGTCCATTGATTTGAAAATCAACGGCCGCGATTAGATCCAGGGTTAACACGTTGAAAACTACACGGTGATCGTGGGCCGTTCGATCTAGATCGGACGGTTCAGATCTGATCTGGGTTCCAGGGTTTGGTGGAGAACGTGGGCTCACCGTGTGCGTTCGATCTTGATCGGACGGCTGTACGAGCTCGCGAGGTTGATGGCGACGCGGCGGCGCTGGCCTTGCCTGAGACGAAGACGGCAACCTCCCGAACAGCGTTCGGACGCGATTCCGGCGAAGTAAGTTGGCCTCCCGGGTGCGCCTTGGCCTGGGCTTCTCGGATCTGGACTCAACGGTGACAGGAGACGGCAGATTACGACGGAGAGGAGGGAAAACCGCGGCGGAGGAGTGCTACAACTCCGGCGAGCAATTACGGTGGCGGCAGGGCGTTCCAAGCGGCGGCGGCTAGGGTAAAAGGTGCGGGAAGTCAAGGCGGTCCTCGAGGTGCGACCCGGGCATTAAATACCCTCGGCGTCCGTGCGGAAAACGGAGACCTAGGCCCACACGGCGGCGGGCGCGGCGGAGGAATCCGGCTCGGACTCGAGTGCAGACGACGACGGAGGACCGTCCACGAGGCATGATCAACGGCCACGATTGGCTCGGCGCGATCGGATCCGGTCGGATCGGTGCGGCTCGATTTCGGCCGTTGGATCTTGATCCAACGGTCCCGCGCGGTTAGGGTTTGGACTTGATTCGGTCGAGTCACGTGGCTCGGGTCGGACTCGAGTCCGACTCGGGTTCCGACTCGGTCGGATGAACAGTACTCGACCCGAGTTGATTTTCCAGCGATTTAATATTTAAAATAATTTCCAGTAATTCATTTAATTCATTAAAAATAGCAAAAGACTTAGAAAAATTCCAGAAAAATTCTGGAAAATATTTTAGAGCATTTGGGACTCAAATAAAATATTTCCAACAAAACTTTATTTGAAGAATTAATTTCTTTAATTATTTCAATATGGAATAAATTCAAATTAAATCCAAATAAATCCAAATAAATTCCAGAAAATTCCAAAAATTCCCAAATGTGCAAAATAGTATTTTAATTTCATGAAAAGCAAAAATTGGGGTGTTACAATATATATAAATCTTAGATTGAATCTTGAGTCTAGATATGTATATGTTGTACGTAATGTTGTATACAGTAGGAAGTATACCTGTATGTATATATAGATATTTTGTTTTAACATGAACCAAGTTGTTGTATGCGTGCAAGAAACCTTCTCAAAACCGAACCCACAGCACTGGCACGCATGCGTGGAGTTGCCCAAGCCATGAACAGTACCATTGCATTTAGCTAAAGGTTAAGTGTACATGATTTTGAACTCAAATTGTGAAATTTGTCTTTTTCGCTACAAATTCATTTTAAGTCCGAATAGTTTGCCACTAATTTTATTAATTAGTAAATATTGAAACCTAGCTACGCTAATTTTACTGAAATTTTATAATCAAATCTATATTGTTAAATTATTCGCGAAAAGTCCAAACTCACGAATTTTGTATCTCTTAAACTATACGTTCAAAAATTCCAAAATAAATCTTACAAATCTTATAAATCTTATAAAATGCTAAGCTAATTATTTGGAAGTTTTCATGTGATTATGAATTAATTTGTTTCTTTGTATTTTCCGAATGTTTGTTTATTAGTTGTTTTTCATTCATTAGAAATGCTAGATGTCGACTCCGTCGCAGAACCGCAGGAAGACAACCCTCTCCTCACTGACCAAGGCAAGTTTCTGCAAGTTCCCACAAGTCCCCGCAAGTCTCCGATAAGTTCCCTTGAAGCATGTTGATCCATGTTTTGAAATGTTTTATAGATTTACTAACTTGCATGCTATGGTTGTTTATATAAAATGATATGTTATGATAGAGTGTAGTTATATACCTTATTAATATGTATGTTTGCTACATATTAATCTATCTATCCTTTGGTTGCCCTAGAATGAGTAATTTGTGTGGCTTAACACCTTTGTTTAGTCTAATAGTAGTGCTTAGTATGCTAAATACTATTCGTATGTTTAATTGAATGCTTGTTATTTGAAATTCCAAATGATTGAGCAAAAATGTTATTTTAAAAAGGGCAGTTGGTGCTGCCAGTTTGGTAAAACAAAAGAAAAGAGAAACTTGGAATTTCAAAACTTGAATAGGGTGGAAGGTTGCAAGGCGGGTGCAGTATGCACGAGACTCGGGTTTGAGTATGTGCCACCCTAGTCACCCTAAGGACCGATTCCTTGTGATTGTCAAACAATGTACAATAGTGCGACCGCGGGTTCCGGTCTGGGACGGGCCTGGCTGAGTAACTAGTGAAAACTTAATTAAGGCATGCCAAACTGTGGAATAGGCGTGGTTGTAGCCACAGTAGTCCTACAGGCGTAAGAGGGGGCTTCCAACTTGGTTGTGGCCATTTGGCGGTGAAACCTCAGCGGGAGTGACTTAGTTAAGATGTAGCTAGGAAAATGGCCTTGTGAAAATGGCCATTTGGCCATTTGGTTGTAGCCACAGTAGTCCTACAGGCGTAAGAGGGGGCTTCCAACTTGGTTGTGGCCATTTGGCGGTGAAACCTCAGCGGGAGTGACTTAGTTAAGATGTAGCTAGGAAAATGGCCTTGTGATTTTCACTTGGGGTTATATGCCAAAGGAAGCAAATAACCAAAAAGAGTGAAATATCTCTCGCGGGTAAAGCGTGCAAGCTCTGCAGAGTAAACAAACTATTCGAATAGCCGTACCCACGGTCAAGGGTGGACAAAGTGCGTTGTCGCCAGGTAGTTTTTCTCTATTTGATTTCAAACTCGATTTTACAAAAGAAAACCCGGTTGAAGGCGTGAATGTTTTGAGTTGATAAAAGCCGTGGTTGGAGCCAAGAGAAAAAGACTTCTAAAGTATTCTTAAAATAAAAACCATGGTCGATGCCATGTATTGTTTTATTTTCCATGGTTGGAGCCGTGTTCCGAAAAGTTTAAACTATGATTTCATAAAGGGAAATTCCTTTGAAAACTGCACTTAAAAATTTTAGGACCAAATCTTCAAAGTTGGCTTTTCGCAAATTAACCAATACCTTCCCTTGAATCAAATTGCATGTTGCATTTCTTACCGGACTTGTTGAGTATGTTGCATACTCACCCTCGCTTTTTTATTGCGGGGCTGCTTATTCCATGAAGCAGATCAGGAAGATAAAGATAGCTATCCAAGGGCCTGCGTTCCACGATTCGATATCTGCAATGAAGACTTTGAAGAGGAAGATTATCAGGACATCTAGGATCAAGTTATCTTCAGTCTTTGCCTGTGGTGTTTCTGGACTTCATTTTATCATGTTAACTTACAAGTATAATATTTCCGCTGCTATATGACCTACGGATCCAACTTTTGTAATAATGGGCCTTGTTGGCTAAGTACTCTGTATTAAACTTTATTTATCGCATGGTTATGATCCATACTGTTATGATCTGTGTGTACTAGCTATTGATCCAGGGACTAGTATAGGTAAACACAGCTGGACCCGTGTCTTATTGCGGGTTCTGACAGAAGTGGTATCAGAACCAAGACTGTAGGATGTGACCCTAGATAGATTGGCCGTCTCTCGGAGCTTCAAAATTATTTTCTAAAGAGAAAATTTAACTTGAAAGAATAATGAGTTCTTGACTTATCTTATTCTTCTATTCTTTTCCCTTCGCTGAAATTTCTGTCCTTTCCATTGGTTTAAAAGAAAATCTTACCTGAGTCATTCTGAATAATCAACGATGTTTCACACGTAAGGAGAAAGTACTCGATGTCGCTGTCAACCCTGAAGATCGTGAAGTAAGGAATCATCAAGCTCAAAGAGAAGTAGATCGATGAAGATTTCCGAAGCTTGAAGAACCAGTACTTTAGTTGTCGGTTGAGACTCGTGTGTGAGAGTCGCGTCTATTAAGATAGGAAAGTTACCCTTTTAGACACTAGATCCTTGTGTGCTTAGGAAACTTGGATCTTCCTTGATTGCTGAGTGTGCAGTATGTGTTGCATAGCTTTTAGGCTTTTGTAAGCAACCATACCAAGTTATTAATAGTTGTTTGTATAAGTTTTTGGGGTTAAACCTGTTCTCCCCGCACTAGGATTCTTGGGTACTTATCTATGCTTTTCCCTCTTGCCTATTAACCTTTGCCAGTCAACAGATGGAAAAGTGTCCCAGTGTCAGCTTTGGCAGTATTTCCGAAGTAGACCAAGCCAGCTCAGTTCTTGTCGCCAGTGTTAGTGTCAGAATAGTTGATGATCAACTGTAATCTCCAGTACCAGAAGTGTCATATCAGGATTTGAACCAGTTCTTTGTCAACTAGACTCAGCTTAGGCAGACGACAATACAAAAGATGAACAATAATGAAATCTATAGCATTGTTCCACCGGTTGAAGCTTCAACAGTATGTTCTTAGTGCAAGTTTGCAATGTTCGTAGAAACCAAGTCAACCATTTTTGAAGAATAACATCAAGGTCATGTGGAAGAAGTGTCTGGTGTGCCAGAAAGCATACCCTATCGATGCCAATTGAGTTGCCAAAGGATCTTACCAGCAAGGAGCAACCTGTCAATTTTTGGAAGTTATCCAGCATTTGACCCTGAAGCAATCTCGTCAAGTGTGTAGGTGCAGAAAGCCTCGAAGGTCGAGTCTCCTCGAACCAACTCTATAGTTAGCCTCGAATCTCGGGGACAAGATTCTGTTAAGGGGGGGGGAGGTTTGTAACATCCCAAAATTTGCTTTTGCTTTTAATATATTTAGTGTGTTTCTGGGATTATTTGTATTTCTTGAATTCACTTGGAAGCCTCGCGAGTAATTCGGGGTCAAGTTTATTGAAATAATCGCGTTAAATAAAGATCATTCATTTTCGGATAAGCGTAAAATCTAAAATTTTGTTGATAATTAAGATAATTGGTAGACGAGAGTGCTCGCTTCAAGTATTTTCAAAAAATATGTTATATAACCTACGTCGTTGATTTTTTAAAAATCGGTACAGGTGTCTGATTCACAAAAAGAATTTTTTACGAAAAATCTATACGTTGAAAAATCGCGAAACCAACTTTGTTAAGTTCCAAATAGTTCTTAGTATTTTAGAGGAATTTTTTGGATTTTTAGAACCTCCGTGTTTTTTTTCCGCAACACATTTTTGGAACGTATATGTATATATACTTAAGCCGTTCGTACCTTTTGGAACTTAACTGAACGTATATGTTTATACACCATGCTATACACATGCGGCTAGAATTCCAACAAGCGGTTGCATGGAGGTGTTTCAGTGGGACGCCAGGCATTGCAATGAAACGTCGTAAGTTTTCCCTGAGCACTTGAAGCTGACGTTTCCCATCCCTGTTACCATTCTTTGCATTTATTTTTTTTCCACCGAAGCTGCTGCATGGAATCCCTTCCATTCTAGCCGTTCCCTGCTTTTTCTGTACTCATCAATGCCTTGTACGTGAACTAGAAACTGGCCACCGTTAACTTGGTGTGTAAAAACAAAATGCATGCATGGCGTTTTGTAGAAATACTCCAAGCCGTTACAAGTCATAATATCTCCATCAGTTTCTAGTCAACATATTATTTTCCATTTCTCCTTCCACTTCCTTGCATGCATGGACTAGCTAGTAACATCCAGGCTCTCTCATTCCCACCTGCTTGGCGTGTGTAGAACCAGCCCTCCATCTGTAACACCGCGGCATTTAATATGCCCGAATGCTACCAAACATAAGCTAAACAACATCTAAGTACCACAATTAAACATAAATTCCAGCAAAGGTTCATATGCTAAAAACCGATATTTCGGCAGCATCTCCTTTGTTTTTCCATGAATTAACACAATCTCAATATCATGGCAAGATATATATCATAGCACACGACATCTAAAACAACAACATAAATGGACATAACATCAAGTTACGCCAATAATACCACGCTTAACCACTTCATAAACTATAACGAAGCAAATAAGGATTCACAAGCATGCTAGATTAAACCATACATTAAGTTTAGGGCACAACTCTTAATATCATGTCTCCAAGTGGTTAATTATGGACTATGATGGTGGAGCTACGTGTAGAAGTGTAGCTAGATCCCTTTTTTCCCGCATGCCGATCTCAAAGTACCTAAAAACAACATAAAACACAAGCGTGAGTTCGAAAACTCAGCAAGCATATTGTAATGGACAATAAGATCATTTACAAGACAATAATACCTCACATCACATATAACATCTCATACTTGAGCACATAACAACATCATCATCATTAAAAAAAATGTATTGCAATGCAATGCAATGCAATGTTATGCTCATATCTCCATGGAAACTCATACCGGTATGGTTGAGTACACACCCGTCGGTGTGCACCCTCTCCCCCCTTCCATCTCGAAGATGGAGGGTGCCTACTCCTCGCTTCCACAACCCACGGTAGATGGAATCACGATGTAGGACTTACTCTAATGACTCTCCGGATTAGTCATAACTTTCTCACCGACCTTCCCGGATTAGTTAATGACTTTCTCACCGCCCGGGCCATGTAACATGTCATGCATGCAACTATGCCAATTATCATATTTCACATGTACATAAACATATGGCAACTCATCATGACAAATATAAACACATGGCATCGAACCATGATAATCATACTCAATATTTCATTGGAAAACAGCAAGCATGGCAAGTGAGCACAGCAAGTGTTCGATCTTTCACCCAATATCAACAAACAACCTACAATCCGCTATACATTACAACACACTTGCCTCAACCGCGGGCGACGGATTTGTGGGACGTAGAGGGCACTCCCGGTGTCACACCACCTGCACATAGGCATCACACACTCACAATAATGCCCGCAAAACAGTACACAAATCCCCATCTAACCCGACATTGCCCACTACTTGCAAACCTAAAAACAGAGGTTCTGTCCCGGCGGGACAGCAGCCTTGCAAAGGCCATAACTTGAGTTCTGGGAATCCAAATCGATTAAACGAGTACACCATCGCGAAGCTTAGGAAATTTCCTACCTTTTTCTAGTTATACGGAAAAACTGATTCGGACTCTAAAATTGTTTAATCTACAGATTACTACGATCTGTTCCAATCGCGTCACATATTTTAACACGCTCGGTAAAACGGCCATAACTTTCAAATGGCTGATCGGATTTTAACGTGCTTTATGTCCAAGGAAAGATAATTAAATTATCTACAACTTCTTTTAAGTCCGTATGGACAGATTCGGATTCTAAATCGACGAAAACTCGAACCCTAGCCCGACTGCTCAATCTGCCCGAAAACAGAAACGTGGCAACGTCTAGATCTAACCCAAAGAACTCCAATCCAGTACCACCAATTGATCTAAAAACTTGATAATCACCCTAAGAACAGTACCTAGATCAATTCCAAGGATCCCCATGATCATACCTTTGCCCAACGAACGAATCTCCAATAGATCTCCTCGCGAATCGCTCCTCGCTCCACGCTCCTCGCTCCAACGGATGGATCCACAAGGTGCAGAGGTATGAAGACCACCCTAGGGCAGCAAGGGGGTGGAGGAGAGGTGGTGGAGAGGTGGGGAGCAATGGGGCAAAGGGGGAGGTGGAGGCGCACAAGAGGGAGAGGGAGAGGGGGTGGCGGCTAGGGTTTAGGAGGGGGAGGTGGGGGCGCCCAAGGGCAGGGGGAGCATGCCCAAAAGGCTGGTGGGGAGCCCTTTTACCAGCCCCCACACCCAATCCTAGTCCGTTACGGAGACCTACTCCATCCCACCAAAGCCCACCAAGGCCCAAACTCCCCCGGGAAGGCCCAAAACCCCGGAAACGCCCCGGAAAAGCTATTAACCTCCATATCCTATAGTTTTAACCTTAATTCCACATCTCATAATGTTATTAACCTTATCATGCACGTTAAATAAGGTTACGACACTCCGTGGCGACATAACACTTCAACCGGCCCAAAAACGCGAGAAAACCCTAAGCCGAAAGGTTTTATTCTCTAGTTTCACCTTCTATAACGTCACACCAAACCATAGTGTCACACCATCTTCTAGCTATATACTTCTCTCCATTTCTCATTCGCGCCGTTCTTCACGACATTTCTTTTTCCTGCACCACCAAACGCTCCAGTACCTTCTCTATTACTTCACAGTGTCGCTGCTGTCTTGTTGTCGTTGTGTACGCCACTGTCATCTACGTTGCCGCCGTCTACATCGTCGCCGCCGTTGAAGCCACCGTCGCCGTCGCCGTCATCTACGTTGGTCGCCGCCGCCACCGCCATCGCTACCGCCGCTGGCTTCGCCGTCTATGTTGCCGCCGTCGCCGTCGTCGCTGCCGCTTACCTCACCGTTGACGTACTCTCCAATCTCGCATCCCCTGCGCCGGACGGTATACCTGTTTTTCTTTTCCTTCATGTGCGCTCTGTCTCTATCGATCGGTTGATCTCGTTGCATGTATACAAGTTTATAATAGGTTGCATGCAGGTATAAATTTCTATACGCATATATAAATATTAGGCTATGCATACATATGTATATATATATACGTCTTAGATTGAATCTTGAGTCTAGATATGTATATGTTGTACGTAGTCTTGTATACAGTAGGAAGTATAAGTTTTTGTATATATAGATATTTTGTTTTAACATGAACCAAGTTGTTGTATGCGTGCATGAAACCTTCTCAAAACCGAACCCACAGTACTAGCACGCATGCGTGGAGTTGCCCAAGCCATGAATAGTACCATTGCATGGAGCTAAAGGTTAAGTGTACATGATTTTGAACCCAAATTGTGAAATTTGTCTTTTTCGCTACAAATTCATTTTAAGTCCGAATAGTATGCGACTAATTTTATTAATTAGTAAATATTGAAACCTAGCTACGCTAATTTTACTGAAATTTTATAATCAAATCTATATTGTTAAATTATTCGCGGAAAGTCCAAACTCACAAATTTTGTATCTCTTAAACTATACATTCAAAAATTCCAAAATAAATTTTATAAATCTTATAAAATGCTAAAATAATTATCTGGAAGTTTTCATGTGATTACAAATTAATTTGTTTCTTTGTATTTTCCAAATGTTTGTTTATTCGTTGTTTTTCATTCATTAGAAACGCTAGATGTCGACTCCGTCGCAGAACCGCAGGAAGATAACCCTCTCCTCACCGACCAAGGCAAGTTCCCGCAAGTTTCTGCTAGTTTCCGCAAGTTCTCGCAAGTCCCCGCAAGTCTCCGATAAGTTCCCTTGAAGCATGTTGATCCATGTTTTGAAGTGTTTTATAGATTTACTAACTTGCATGCTATGGTTGTTTATATAAAATGATATGTTATGATAGAGTGTAGTAATATACCTTATTAATATGTATGTTTGCTACATATTAATCTATCTATCCTTTAGTTGGCCTAGAATGAGTAATTTGTGTGGCTTAACACCCTTGTTTAGTCTAATAGTAGTGCTTAGTATACTAAATACTATTCGTATGTTTAATTGAAAGCTTGTTATTTGAAATTTCAAATGATTGAGCAAAAATGTTATTTTAAAAAGGGCAGTTGGTGCTGCCAGTTTGGTAAAACAAAAGAAAAGAGAAACATGGAATTTCAAAACTTGAATAGGGTGGAAGGTTGCAAGGCGGGTGCAGTATGCACGAGACTCGGGTTTGAGTATGTGCCACCCTAGTCACCCTAAGGACCGATTCCTTGTGATTGTCAAACAATGTACAAAAGTGCGACCGCGGGTTCCGGTCTGGGACGGGCCTGGCTGAGTAACTAGTGAAAACTTAATTAAGGCATGCCAAACGGTGGAATAGGCGTGGTTGTAGCCATAGTAGTCCTACAGGCGCAAGAGGGGGCTTCCAACTTGGTTGTAGCCATTTGGCGGTGAAACCTCAGCGGGCGTGACTTAGTTAAGATGTAGCTAGGAAAATGGCCTTGTGATTTTCACTTGGGGTTATATGCCAAAGGAAGCAAATAACCAAAAAGAGTGAAATATCTCTCGCGGGTAAAGCGTGCAAGCTCTGCAGAGTAAACAAACTATTCGAATAGCCGTACCCACGGTCAAGAGTGGACAAAGTGCGCTGTCGCCAGGTAGTTTTTCTCTATTTGATTTCAAACTCGATTTTACAAAAGAAAACCCGGTTGAAGCCGTGAATGTTTTGAGTTGATAAAAGCCGTGGTTGGAGCCAAGAGAAAAAGACTTCTAAAGTATTCTTAAAATAAAAACCATGGTCGATGCCATGTATTGTTTTATTTTCCATGGTTGGAGCCGTGTTCCGAAAAGTTTAAACTATGATTTCATAAAGGAAAATTCCTTTGAAAACTGCTCTTAAAAATTTTAGGACCAAATCTTCAAAGTTGGCTTTTCGCAAATTAACCAATACCTTCCCTTGAATCAAATTGCATGTTGCATTTCTTACCGGACTTGTTGAGTATGTTGCATACTCACCCTCGCTTTTTATTGCGGGGCTGCTTATTCCATGAAGCAGATCAGGAAGATAAAGATAGCTATCCAAGGGTCTGTGTTCCACCATTCGATATCTGCAATGAAGACTTTGAAGAGGAAGATTATCAGGACATCTAGGATCACGTTATCTTCAGTCTTTGCCTGTGGTGTTTCTGGACTTCATTTTATCATGTTAACTTGACAGTATAATATTTCCGCTGCTGTATGACCTACGGGTCCAACTTTTGTAATAATGGGCCTTGTTGGCTAAGTACTATGTATTAAACTTTATTTATCGCATGGTTATGATCCATACTGTTATGATCTGTGTGTACTAGCTATTGATCCAGGGACTAGTACAGGTAAACACAGCTGGACCCGTGTCCTATTGCGGGTTCTGACATACAGCCTGATTTTAAGTTTTCTTTTGAATTTGGTTTTGGGATATCTTTTATTTGGTGCTTCCTTTTTTAAGAATTCTTTTTGCAAAAGATTCTTGTGATCCCAAAAAATCCTTGAGCAAAATCTCAAATCCTTTGAAAATTATTTGGAGTTATTTTATAACAAATTGGTATCAGGCCTAGTTTTTCCCTTGAAAGTTTTTTTTGGGATATGAGCCTGATTCTCTTTGAAAAATCTTTGAAATTGCCTTGTTTTGGTATCAAGCCTGTTTCTAAAGTGATGTCTACTTGATTTTCTTAAAAGCAAAACTTGAGCATGTCAAAATGCAAAATAGCTCCATGATTCATTTATTGAATATCTTGGGGAGCTAGCTTAAATCAAGTTTTGAGCATTCAATTGTTTTCAAGTGGTATCACTTATTTGCCTGCTCTGATACCTTTTCCTAAATCTGTGTGATTTAGATTTTCAAAACCATAAAATTCATTTGCTTTGTTTTGCGCTGATACTTTGGTTTTCTAAAAATCTATATGATTTTAAAACTAAATTTTGAGCTAAGGGATTTGTTCTTTACAAGTAGTTACTTGAAAACCCCTTATGCTTCATTTGTGTTTGCAATTGCTCTGATACCCTTAAATGCTTAATTGCTCTGATACTCATCGATTCACTCGACTATTTTTCAATTGGTATCAATATCTGTGTGACTTGATCCAACAAGTAGTATCAAGAGAGCGTTATTCATTTGTTGTGGTTACAAGTGGTATATTTGGATAACTATCTGTGACACCACGGAGTGTCGTAACCTTATAAAATGTGAATATTGAGGTCAAAAATATTATGAAATATGGAATTGGAGGTTGAAACCTTACGGCATGAAGTTTAATAGCGTTTCCGGGCCGTTTCCGGGAGTTTGGGCCTTTCCGGGGAGTTTTGGGCCTAAGGGAAAGGACCATGGGCTTTGGTGGAAGGTGTTTGAGTCCATGTGGGAGAAGGAATCCTGTTTGGGCTGGTGGAGAGGCCTCCCCCTGCACCTATGTGCGCCCCCACCTCTGCCCTTGCGCCCCCCACCACTTGGTGAAGCCCTAGCCGCCACCCCTTGCTCTCCTCCCTTGCTTGCGCCGCCCCTTGCTCCCCATTGCGCCACCACCCCTCCACCACCTCTCCACCTCCCTTGCTGCCCCTAGGGGAGATCTCCACCTCAACACCTCAAAGATCCATCCATTGGAGCGCTCCGCGACGAGAAGATCCGGTGGATTTGGAGCGAGGAAGGAGATCGCACGATCCGGGAGGAGATCCATTGGGTTTTCATGCGTCGGGCGAAGGTATGGCCATGGGAATCCGTGGGGTTGGTCTAGGTACTGTTCTAAGGGTTATTATCATGTTTTTAGATCAATTGGTGGTGCTGGAATTGAGTAGATTAGATTAGATCTAGAAGTTGCCACGTTCTCTGTTTCGGGCAGCATGAGCAGTCGACCTAGGGTTTGATTTTTCGTCAATTTAGAGTCGGAATTTGGTCGTACGGATGTTGAAGAAGTTGTAGATAATTTCAATATATTTCCGTGGGTAAAAAGAACGTCCAATTCCGTCCAGCTGTTTGAACGTTATGATCATTTTACCGAACGTATTAAAATTTGTGACGTGATTGGAACAGATCACGGTTTTCTGTAGATTAAACCATTTTAGAATCCGAATCAGTCTGTCCATATACTTATAAAAAGTTGGGAAATTTCCTAAGCTACGCGAGGATGTACTCATTTAATTGATTCGGAGTCTTAGAACTCAAGTTATGCCTTTTGGAAGGCTGCTATCCCGACGGGACAGAACCTCTGTTTTTGGGTTTAGTGTGTAGTTTGCGATGTCGGGGTAGAAGAGGGATTGCTTACTGTTTTGTGGACATGATTGTGAGGGTGTGGTACTCATGTGCAGGTGGTGTGACCCCGGGAGTGCCTTCTACTTCTCGCCAATCCGTTGCCTGTGGTTGAGGCAAGTGTATTGTAATGGATAGCGGTTTGTAGGTTGCTAGTTAAGACTAGATGAAATTGATTATATGATATGATCACTTGCCATGCTTTAATGATTGCCAATGATATGATGAGTATGCTTATTATGTTATGATGCCTTGTGTTAATGTACAAGTTAATTATGATGTTGGCATATTTACATACATGGCAAGTTACATGGCCCGGGCGGTGAGAAAGTCATAACTAGTCCGGGGAAGGTCGGTGAGAAAGTTATGACTATTCCGGAGAGCCAATGAGTAAGTCCTACATCGTGATTCCATCCACCGCGGTGTGGGGAAGCGAGGAGTAGGCACCCTCCATCTTCGGGATGGAAGGGGGGAGAGGGTGCACACCGACAGGTGTGTACTCAACCATACTGGTATGAGTTTCCAAGGAGATATGAGCATCGCATCGCATTGCATACATAATGATGATGATAATGATTTGTGAACATGAATGAGATGATATACATGATGTGAGTTGTTGTAGCCATGTAATTGTTTTTGTTTGTACCATTGCAATATACTTGCTGAGTGATGAACCCACGCTTGTGTTTATGTTGTTCTTTTTAGGTACCATGACACCGGCATGTGGGAAAGGGCATTAGCTACACATCTTCACGTAGTTCCAGTCACATTTACCAACCTTGAGTCATGATCATAATAATAGTGCCCTGAACTAGGTGTATGGAATAATTTTAATGTGCTGTTGATTCTCTTTGCTTAGCTATAGATGTTTGTGTGGTTGGTTTTGGTTTAATTGCTTATGATGATGTTTTATCCATTATATATTGCTGCTTTAGATGTCTTATGTTATGAAATAGTTTGCTATGATATTGCTATTGTTCAAATCATGATAAAACAAAGGAGATGCTGCCGAAATTTCGGTTTTTAGCATATGCGCCTTTGCTGTAATTTATCGTTAGTTGTGGTATTTAGATGCTGTTTAGTCTATGTTTGGTAGCATTCTGGCATACTAGATGCCGGGGTGTTACAGTTGGTATTAGCGCGGGCTGTAGGTCCTTGAAATATGTATTTTTAGTGTCATACCTTAGGTTACAACTAAAATGTGATGTGGAATAACTTAGAAACATGGCTTAGGTTTTTACTAAAATTTTGTCATAGGATAGCAACATTAAAACTTGCAAAAGTGGTATAACTAATCTAAAATTTGACACACATGGATACACAGTAGGAAAAGGGTATGGGTATCATTTCCTTACGCTTAAATGTTGTATTTAAGCTTTGATGTTGAATGCTTCATTTGACAATGCATGTTGCTATGTCAATGAGATAAATGATTGAATTGCTCTTGTTGTTGTGATAAAGTGGGGTTCTGGTGCCGAAGGGTTTCGGCCACCTCTCTTATTTCATAGTAAGGGTGAGGTTTGACGGTGTGGCCGGTTAGCGCCATCACCGAAGAACTATTAACCCCTGTAGGAGAAGAGTGCTTATCCTTTCTGTCGTAGATCGGGTAGTTGACTGGGGTCAAATAGAAGAGTTCGGTGGTGGATTCCTTCGGATGTTCTTTATCGTTCTGTGGTCGGTCTTGGTTGGTTTTCGTGGTTTTAGTCGATGGAAACCAAAAGAAAAGTGTTTCGTATTGGTTTTTCGCGGATTGTTCCGTATGTGGTGTGTCGTTTTGTCTTCCTTGGTTGAAGACGAAGAAGAGGAGTCTAGTGTTGCGCTTCTTTTGGGCGCCTTTCCAGTTTTGATGCTTAGTTTGTTGATTGCTTTATGGGGAAGAAGCATTCAATTTATTTCTGTGTTTGTCTGTAACACCCCGACATTTAATATGCCTAAATGCTACCAAACATAAGCTAAACAACATCTAAATACCACAATTAAACATAAATTCCAGCAAAGGCGCACATGCTAAAAACCGAGATTTCGGCAGCATCTCCTTTGTTTTAACATGAATTGAAGGAGCAACAATAGTAACACAAGTTATATCATAATGGAAAGCATCTAAAACAGCAATAATTAACGACTTAGCAACAATGTAAGTCTAGTTCCGAACATATAATGTCTCCAAGAGTCAAACGAACGAAAAGATTCTCATTTAGCCAAGCTAAGCCTTAAAGCAATGATCATCACACACAATTTATTATCAACACTAATTGAATGACTTATGAAATCAAAAGAGTGAAGCTACGTGTGGAAGTGTGACTATTTCCCTTCCCCGCATGCCGGATTCATGGTACCTAAAAGAAAACAACATAAACACAAGCGTGAGTTCATCACTCAGCAAGCATATTGCAATGGACAACAAGAAGAATAACATGGCAATAATGTCTCACATCATGTATATCATCTCATTCATGAACACATAACATTATCATCATCATTACGTATGCAATGCAATGCAATGCTCATGTCTCCTTGGAAACTCATACCGGTATGGTTGAGTACACACCCGTCGGTGTGCACCCTCTCCCCCCTTCCATCCCGAAGATGGAGGGTGCCTACTCCTCGCTTCCAAACACCACGTGGATGGAATCATGATGTAGGACTTACTCAATGGCTCTTCGGATTAGTCATATCTTTCTCACCGACCTTCCCGGATTAGTTATGACTTTCTCACCGCCCGGGCCATGTAACATGTCATGTATGCAATTATGCCAACATCATATTTAAATCACATATTAACACATGGCATCATAACATAATAAACATGCTCATCATATCATTGGCAATCATTAAAGCATGGCAAGTGATCATATATCATGTAGTCAATTCCATCTATTCTCAACAAGCAACCTACAAATCGGTATCCATTACAACACACTTGCCTCAACCACGGGCAACGGATTGGCGGGAAGTAGAAGGCACTCCCGGGGTTGCACCACCTGCACATAGGTATCACACACTCACAATCATTTCCACAAAACAGTACACAAACCCTCATCTACCCCGACATTGCCAACTACTCGCAAAACCTAAAAACAGAGGTTCTGTCCCGTCGGGACAGCAGCCTTCCAAAAGGCATAACTCCGGTTCTAAGACTCCGAATCAATTAAGAGAGTACATCCTCGCGTAGCTTAGGAAATTTCCCACCTTTTTCTAGGTATAGGGAAAGACTGATTCGGACTCTAAAGTTGTTTAATCTAGAAAATACCGTAATCTGTTCCAATCGCGTCACAGATTTTAACACGCTCGGTAAACAGCCATAACTTTCAAACGGCTGGGAGGAATTTAACGTTCTTTATATCCACGGAAAGATAACGAAATTATCTACAACTTCTTCAACGTCCGTACGACCAGATTCCGAATCTAATTTGGCGAAAAACCGAACCCTATGTCGACTGCTCATGCTGCCCGAAACAGAGAACGTGGCAACTTCAAGATCTAATCCAATCTACTCAATTCCAGTACCACCAATTGATCTAAAAACTTGATAAACACCCTTAGAACAGTACCTAGACCAACCCCAAGGATTCCCATGGCCATACCTTTGCCCAACGCACGAAAACCCAATAGATCTCCTCCCGGTTCGCGCGATCTCCTTCCTCGCTCCAATCCCGCCGGATCTCCTCGTCGCGGAGCGCTCCAACGGATGGATCTTTGAGGTGTGGAGGTGGAGAACTCCCCTAGGGGCAGCAAGGGAGGTGTGATAATACGGGTTGGCAGAACTTTAGAAAGTATGAATTCTGCAATTTGAACCCTACGGTATGGCATTTTAGCGCGTTTCGGGCCTCTCCGGGGTCGTTTTGGGCCGTTTCCGGGTGATCGGGCCGTGGGGGAAACAATTTGGGCCGTCGGTGGGATGAATTGGGCCCATGTGGGGGTGTGCTAGGTCAGCACACCTGCTGCCCCTTCCCCCATGCGCCCCCCATCTCTCCCCCTTTGAGCCGCCACCCCCACCTCCTCTCCTCCATCTTCCCCAAATCTCCCCACCTCTCCTCCTTTGCAAAACCGCCCCTCCTCTCCACCCTTCTCCCCCTTGCAGGTGCGCCCTAGACCTTCCCTCGCTGCCACGTCGTGCTTTGGTGCTATCCTTGCCGGTGGGAGGATCCGCGACGAGGAGGTCCGGTGAAAACGGCGCGTGGGAAGAGATCGGGTGGAGATCGCGTGGGGAAAAGTTCGTCAAATTCGTGGTTCTTCAAGAAGGTAATGGGAAAAACCTTTGGGATTGATTAGATGCTGTTGTAGTCGGGGATTTCTATGTTTTTAGATCAAGGGAGGTGCTGCCATGGGGTAGAATTGATGAAAAACTTGGATTGTATTCACGTTCTGTTCGGGCAGATTTGGAACCCAAACTAGGGCAGGCGTTTTCGCCAATTTATATTTGGAATATGGTCGTACGGACGTTGAAGAAGTTGTAGGTAATTTAATTATCTTTCCGTGGACATAAAGAACGTTAAATTTCGATAGCCGTTTGAAAGTTATGACTATTTTACCGAGCGTGTTAAAATCTGTGACGTGATTGGAACAGATCACGGTATTTTGTAGATTAAACAACATTAGAGTCCAAATCAGTCTTTCCCTATAACTAGAAAAAGTTGGGAAATTTCCTAAGCTATGCGAGGATGTACTTGTTTATTCAATTTGGAGTCCTAGAATAGAAGTTATGCCCATTGGAAGGCTGCTGTCCCGAAGGGACAGATTTGCTGTTTTCTGATTTTAGGAGTTGTAAGCAAAGTCGGGGTAGTGGGATATATGTGTGCTGTTTTGTGGACTCGATTTGAGTGTGTGGCACGTGTTTGCAGGTGGTGTGCCTCCGGGAGTGCCCTCAACCTCTCGTCACTCCGTTGCCCGTGGTTGAAGGCAAGTGCGTTGCGTGGATTGTATGCTATACGTGTTGCTAGAATTGCTTGATAGTATTTGGAATAGATAACATGTTGTCTTGCCATAAATTACATGTTATAATTGATAGGATGTCCTTAGGCCATGATTTAAATGTTGTCGATGATATGGTGTCCTCATGCCATGATTAAAAATGCTTGTTGTTGATAAATGATTCACATGCCATGTTTTGAACGGTTACCGTCGATTGTTGAATACGGTCCTACATGTTGAGATGCCATGTGTTGATATGCAATATTTCTATTTATGTATACGTTGCTGTCCATTTTGCATACATGGCATATTTTCATGGCCGGCCGGTGAGATAAGTCATAACTATTCCGGTAGGGTCGGTGAGAACGATTATGACTAGTGCAGGGCTATTCTTTTGAGTAAGTCCTACATCGTGATTCCATCACTGAGGTGAATGGAAGCGAGTGATAAGCACCCTCCATCTTCGGGATGGAAGGGGGAAAAGGGTGCATGCCGACGGGTGTGCACTCAACCATACCGGTATGAGTATTCCTGGAGACATGTGCATTGCATTGCATGAATGATATACATAAATGAAGATGTTTATGAGATAATGATGAGAGTACTCATGAGATGCTCATGAGATGATTATAATGGTGTTTTAAAGGATGTATATAATGTTAAATATGATGTGTTGTGATATAGCTGTGGAGACTGGAATTATGGTTTGTTGTCTTGCACCTTGTTTTTCATTACATTACACCTTGTTGAGTGATGAACTCACGCTTGTGTTTTATGTTGTTTGTTTATTTAGGTACAATGAAATCGGCGCGCGGGAAGGGAATTTAGCTACACTTCCTCACGTAGCACTCATAATCTAGATAATTCACCCATTTCTATGGAAACATGGCAATAAGTTATGTTGATTTTGGTGTATGGATATTATGTGTTGGTTTCCCTCATGTGTGTCATGTGGGTCTTTGGAGCGATTTGTTTTATCATCCTAGTCTTAGTAGATGCTTATTCCATGATTATCATTGCTTATTGTTATTCTAGTTGATGCTCATCTATTGTTGTCGATGCATATTGATATCTTGATTGATACATATATTGATATGATATTGTGATGTTCAAATTTATGCATAAATAAAGGAGATGCTTTCAAAATTTTCAATTATTCTAAATGATTACTTGCTGTAATTTACCTTAAACTATGGTTGTGACACTACGGATTGGTGTGACATTATAAAATGTGAGTTTAGAGGATAAAACCTTACGGCTCGAGGTTTATTTGCGTTTTTGGGTCTTGGGGGGATTAAGTGATATGACACCACGGAGTGTCGTAACCTTATTTAATTTGCTTGATGAGGTCAAAAACTTTATAAAATATGAAATTGGAGGTTAAAACTTTACGTTATGCCGTTTAATCGCGTTTCCGGGCCGATTTTGGGAGATTGGGCCTTTCCGGGGGAGTTTGGGCCCAAGGGGGGAAGAACCGTGGGCTTTTGTGGAGAGAGATTGGCCCATGGAGGGGGGAGAACGTGGGTAAAGGGGTTAGGGGCGCCTCCTCCCTGCCCTAGCCGCCTCCACCTCCCCCTTGCGCCTCCACCAATCCCCTCCTCCCTCTAGTCCTCTTCCTCCACCTCCACCTCAAGCCGCGCCACCCCCCTCCTCCTTGCTCCCCCAAGGATGCCCCCTCGCTGCCACGACATGTCTACGTGCTGCCCTCGCTGTTTGGAAGAACCGCGACGAGGGATCCCGAAGGATTTGGCGCGTGGGAGCGAGATCGGGTGATCGAGAGACATTCTTCGTGTTCGTCGTTCGTCGGACTAAGGTATGTCCATGGGGAAACCTTGGGGAAGGTCTAGGTGCTGTTCTCATGGTAGATTTGGAGTTTTTAGATCAAGAGGACGTGCTGCCATGGAGTAGATCTGAAAAGAACTAGAGTTCGTATTGTACTCAGTTTCGGGCAGATTTGGAGTCCGTGTTAGGGCATGCGATTTCGCAATTTTAGATTCGGAATTTGGCCAACCTCCTGTTGAAGAAGTTGTAGGTATCGTCAATACCTATGTTGTGTATTTTTTTGAGAATTTTTGGAGTTACGATCTGAAAGTTATGGCCGTTTTGGTGGGCGCTATCCAATCTGTGTCGAGGTTGGGACAGTCTGTGTTCAACATTAGATTAAACTAATTTAGACTTCGAATCTGACCATACGGACTTCTAGGAAGTTGTAGATAATTTCAATACATTTCAGTGCATATAAAGAAATTGAAATTCCGCCCAGCCGTTTGGAAGTTATGGCCGTTTTACCGAGCGCTGTCAAATCTGTGACGAGATTGAGACAGTTCGTGTTCAACGTTAGATTAAACAACATTAGAGTCCGAATCAGTCTTTCCCTATAACTAGAAAAAGTTGGGAAATTTCCTAAGCTACGCGAGGATGTACTCGTTTATTCAATTTGGAGTACTAGAACAGAAGTTATGCCCGTTGGAAGGCTGCTGTCCCGAAGGGACAGATTTGCTGTTTTCTGATTTTAGGAGTTGTAAGCGAAGTCGGGGTAGTGGGATATATGTGTGCTGTTTTGTGGACTCGATTTGAGTGTGTGGCACGTGTTTGCAGGTGGTGTGCCTCCAGGAGTGCCCTCAACCTCTCGTCACTCCGTTGCCCATGGTTGAAGGCAAGTGTGTTGTGATGGATAGCGAGTTGTAGGTTGCATGTTGAAATTAGATGGAATTGTCTATACGATTATGATCACTTGCCATGTTTTAATGATTGCTATGATATGATGAGCATGTTTAAGATGTTATGATGCCATGTGTTAATATATGAGTTTTATATATTGTTGGCATGCTTGCATACATGACATGTTACATGGCCCGGGCGGTGAGAAAGTCATTAACTAATCCGGGAAGGTCGGTGAGAAAGTTATTACTAATCCGGAGAGCCATTAGAGTAAGTCCTACATCGTGATTCCATCTACCGTGGGTGGTGGAAGCAAGGAGTAGGCACCCTCCATCTTCGGGATGGAAGGGGGGAGAGGGTGCACACCGACGGGTGTGTACTCAACCATACCGGTATGAGTTTCCAAGGAGATATGAGCATAACATTGCATTGCATTGCATTGCATTGCATTGCAATACATATTTAATGATGATGATGTTGTTATGTGCTCAAGTATGAGATGTTATATGTGATGTGAGGTATTATTGTCTTGTAAATGATCTTGTTGTCCATTACAATATGCTTGCTGAGTTTTTGAACTCACGCTTGTGTTTTATGTTGTTTGTTTATTTAGGTACAATGAAATCGGCGTGCGGGAAAGGGATCTAGCTACACTCCTCCACGTAGTATCATAATCTAGCTAATTCACCTGTTTTGGAGACACGACAATAAGTATTACAAAAATCATTAGTGTATGGTCTGTATGTTTGGTTGTTTCCCTCATGTATATCATGTGGGGCTATAGAGGGAGTTGTTTTAACTTCCTAGAGTTAAATTGATGCTTATTATTTTGCTATCGATGCTTATTGATGTTTTAGTTGATGATTAGCTATCCTTATCGCTGCGTATGGATATCTCGTTTGTCTTACATATTGATATGATGCTATGTTGTTCAGTTTCATGCAAAAACAAAGGAGATGCTGTCAAAATTTCCAATTATTCCAAATGATTACTTGCTGTAATTTACCTTAAATTATGGTATTAAATGTGTCATGATCTATGTTTGGTGACATTCTGGGCTTAGTAAAAGCTGGGGTGTTACAATGGTATTAAATGTGTTTTGGTCTATGTTTGGTGACATTCTGGGCTTAGTAAAAGGCCGGGGTGTTCTGATTGGTATCGAGCGGGTCAGAGGTCCCCTGGAATGTGTATTTAGTGTCATACTATAGGTTCAACTAAAATATGAAGTAGGATAACCTAGAAACATGGCTGAGGTTTTACTTAAAACTTTGCCATAGGATAGCAACATTAAAACTTGTGTAAGTGGAATAATCAATTTAAAACTTGACACACTCTGTTGCACAGTAGGAATGGGTATGGGTACCGTTGCTTTACGCTTAAATGTTGTATTTAAGCTTTGATGTTGAATGTTACATTTGGTAATATATGTTGCTATGTTTATGAAAGAATTGATTGTGTTGATACATTTGAGATTATGTGGGGTGTGGTGCCGAAAGGGTTTCGGTCACCTTCTGTTGTTTGTAGTAATGTTGGGTTTGACGGTGTGGCAGGTTAGTGCCATCACCGATGAACTTTTAACCTCCTGTTGGGAGAGTGCTTATCCTTTCTGTCGTAGATTGGGTAGTTGGTTGGAGTCGAGTAGTAGAGTTGTGGATTGACCCTCCGAATTTCCTTTGCCGTTTTGACGAACGGTTTTGGTTGGTTGAAATAAAAGAAAAAGGGTTCGGTTTTGGATACTCACTGATAGTTCTTTTGGTGGTTTTGGTTTTGTCTTCTTTGGTTGAAGACAAAAGAAGAATTTAGGGTTGCGCCTCTTTTGGTCGCCTTGCCAGCTTTGACGCCCGATTTGTTGTTTCCCTTATAGAGAAACTTATAGATTGATTCTTGGGTTACCATTCTCCAATTTGAAAAGAAGTTATTGAAGTTTCAATGAAAAATCTAAGTCGCATGGATTTAGGTGTCAAGGTTTTGTCGGAAAGGATGTGGTTGATCGGTTGCTTTACGGAGAAAGTTTTCAATTTATTCTTTTGTTTGTCTTTCTCCGAGGTTTAAAAGAGTTATTGCGGTGTTGTGCCAGACCTTGTTGTCGGGGTCTAAGTGGTGTTTGATCGCAATGATGACTTGCTTGGGAATTCATCTTTGAAAAACCGTTTGTTTCGTGAAAGTTTGAAGTTTGGGGTTATGGCCTTATCTGAAAAATTTTTTTGGTTAATCGCTTGGTTTTCCCTCTTGCAACCATCTTCCTTCGCGGAAGTTGTTGATCTCGAGAGTTGTGGAGTAGTTGTGTGTCGGCATTTGGGAATTTAAGAGTTGACTTCTCTTGTGATTTATGGTTGAGCTTTCCGGAAGGAAAGGTGTTTTGGGTGTTGTTCTTTTCTGGAGCAATTATGGTTTCCTTAAGAGTTGGGTGCGTGATTCACGCGGATGTTTGAGAAGTTAAGTGTATGACGAGAAGTTAGAGTTTTCGGATGATATGAGCTAGTGGTTCGGTTAAAGTGAATTTGTTGCTTGTTTAAAGATAAACTAAAATATGGTGTTGATAAGAGATAATTAAACGAGACGTTAGGTGATCCAAAGTGAAAGTTGATTAGTGGTGTGTGCAAAGTGATGCGGGTTATGGAATCTAATGGATGTTTTGAGATTAGTCAGCATAGAATGTCTCGGTTGACGAACTTGTTATAGCAAGAAGATGGTGTGAAATTCTGCCTATTGTAGCTGGTGGAGTCGATTAATATTGTGGGTCGACAATATGACTTAAAATACGTGTAATCAACTAATGAGGATATATGGAATGATTGTAGGAAAGGTTGAATTATTCTTGATGATGTCCGCATGCAGGATTCGTATTTATGAGGATGTCTAGTGGAGATCGTGTCGCGCGGTTAGTATTAATTATTGGTGGAATGAATCGTGATATGGAATATGTGACTTAGGGATTATACCAGGGTAATTGTTGATTACGCCTAATAATTGTAAAGAGATGTGTGCTACGCTTGGGATAATAAGTTGCATGAATAATGGTTCGTCATGGTTAGTAGACCAAAAGAAGTTGTTGATATCGTCTTATGTTGAATTAACCTGATAAGTTAATTGTGTCGAGTTGTGAGAACGTGGTTCTCCTTGTTGATTGTCATACGGTAGATATGGTCTATGGTTCGTTGGTAATATAATCAATTGTGGTTATATGAACAGTGAAAAGTGATTTTATTAAGAGCAGATGTTGTAGCTTGTGTGCAACAATGTTGGACTTCTCGGGATTTGGGTGATTATGACATCCGTATTGTCTAAGAGTATTGGAATGCGAGTAATGGTGGGATTTGAGTCGAACTTTCTTTTGAAGGTTTACGGATTCAAATGAATGTATAAATTTTCTGGGAGTGCCTGCCTCTTTGTTTAGGCATCTTGATTAGTGTGCAATAAAATCTCCCCTGATTAAGTGGCATTTTGTCAGGTTACAAACTTGACTCCGATGATTGGAAATATGGATGAAAGAGTAGTATTTGAAGTAACCGGCTTATGCGTTCCAAATGTGGTGTGGTATTGAACCAAGCCAATCTTTGGATTTGGGCTAATCTGTTTAGTCTATGCTATGAGTATGGATTAACACCCAAAGTGTTGGAGTGGGACGCTCTCTTTAGCGTTCAACTGATTTATCTTTGGTAACCCTGGAGTTAAGCACTTAAATTGTAATTCTATCATGACTAGAGTTGGATTTATTTGGGAAACATGTGTGGTGTTTGCGAGCGTTTCAAAAAGGTGAATCTTACGATTGTTTCATAAGTGATTTTGTTGGTAAGGTGTTCCTTGTGGGGAATGTGTTTCCTTTCTCTTTAAGAGAATTGGTAGCGGTTATTAGGCGTAGATGTTTGATTTGAGAGTTGATGCTATCTTCTGTTATTGGCTTTGGTTAAAATGCGATGTTTTGCACGCATTATGCAAGTGGTTGTTGGGTTGTGATGCGATATGGTATTTTTCGGTTAACGCCGTCGTAGTTTATGCGAATTTGAGCAACCATCGATGTTGTTGGGTGTCAATCATGTGACAAAGAGAATGAAGTCTCTTTGTGAATGGTTAATGGGTATCGTGGTTACATGACGAATAAATGATGAAAAAGATTCATGACATCGTTTTTTTAAGCATAAAAGAGTTGTTGAGCCAGGACGGTGAGAAAGTCATATAGAGACATATGACTAATCCGGAGTGCTCTTGAAGAATTCGCATTCGTGTTATGAATCGATTTTTCCATTGCTCTCTAGCATGAAAAGGAATGAATGGATAAATGCTGGTATTTTGGTTATGTTATGCAAGGGATTTGAGTTTCCCTTTCTCTTCGAGAGTTTTTGTGGCAGTTCTCTTCCAAGATGTTGATTTTGGTTAAAATGAAAAGTTTGGCTGTGGTGAAAGCGAGTCGAGTTGTCTTTAGTTGTTGAGAACTTCTGTCAAGAGAATTGTGTGGAGTCTCTATTTGTTTGAGTGCTCCCCGATGCGAATTGTATCGCGTTGATTGGAGATTTGAGTTTTCCTTTGCGGCTTGACTTAGGAAAAGAAAAAAGGTGGTCTTTCAGTGTTATCGGGTTCTTTCCAAAGTGATTTGTGGCGCTTTGAGGTTCGAGTTGTTGTATGTGGTCTACTTGGATTCAAAAGAATCGTACTTCTTTTGCACTATTGATAGGAGCGAGAATAAGAAGGGCCTCGGGTTATTGTTGAGCATAATCTAAGAGCTATACTCGTGGGCTTCGTTGTTTGTGTGAATTGTTTGTGAGGGCGACATCCTCTTGGAAAAAGTGCCAATTGAGATTTGGTAGTGAGTTACGGTCCTAGCTTGGGCTAGGTGCTGGACATTAGTGGTATGAGGGTGGATGATGATGGAGGTTGTTGATGTCGTGGTTTGAATTTGGTTAAGAGTAGCGATGGGTGGAAGTGAAGTTGACGGTAGTTCGGTGATAATTGTCCTGCCGTGAGCAATTGTCTTCACTAGTTGCTCTTGGATTTGAGTCTTGCCTGGGAAAGGATGGAATGAAATGTTGAGTTCAATGAAGGGTGGTAGTCAGGATGGTTGTGATAGTAGTGTGAAGTGTTCGCCGTAAGGATTCGGGCGTATTAGGTTGATGGAGCCCTGTGTGGGTGAATCGCGGTTTCTGGTTCGAAATTGGAAGAAAAGGTGGAACCGTGAGAGGCTGCACTTAGTTGAGCTAAGTACTTTTTTCTCGCTAAGTATAGGTTTTGGGAAAAGTGTTGTCATGTGTTACACTATGGTTTGAGTTATTGTGTGGTTGCCTGGTGTTGCACAGAAGCTTTTGTCATGTAGGGACTTGTGTTGTTCTTGTCATCGAGTCTCCATCGGTGTAGTCCCAGTGGCTCTAGTCAGAGAGAGAAGCGACCCGGGAGTTGGAGTCTCGCATGCGCGAGAATTTCCCAGAGCTTTTCTCGACCAGTTTGAACCGGGAAGTTTAGTTCTCTTTGTGTTGGTTGTTTTGTGCAGTAGTGTGTCTCGGATTCGAGGTCGAATCCTGTTGAAGGGGGGAAGAATGTGATACTACGGGTTGGCAGAACTTTAGAAAGTATGAATTCTACAATTTGAACCCTACGGTATGGCGTTTTAGCGCGTTTCGGGCCTCTCCGGGGTCGTTTTGGGCCGTTTCCGGGTGATCGGGCCGTGGGGGAAACAATTTGGGCCATCGGTGGGATGAATTGGGCCCATGTGGGGGTGTGCTAGGAAAGCACACCTGCTGCCCCTTCCCCCATGCGCCCCCCATCTCTCCCCCTTTGAGCCGCCACCCCCACCTCCTCTCCCCCATCTTCCCCAAATCTCCCCACCTCTCCTCCTTTGCAAAACCGCCCCTCCTCTCCACCCTTCTCCCCCTTGCGGGTGCGCCCTAGACCTTCCCTCGCTGCCACGTTGTGCTTTGGTGCTGTCCTCGCCGGTAGGAGGATCCGCGACGAGGAGGTCCGGTGGAAACGGCGCGTGGGAAGAGATCGGGTGGAGATCGCGTGGGGAAAAGTTCGTCAAATTCGTGGTTCTTCAAGAAGGTAATGGGGAAAACCTTTGGGATTGATTAGATGCTGTTGTATTCAGGGATTTCTATGTTTTTAGATCAAGGGAGGTGCTGCCATGGGGTAGAATTGATGAAAAACTTGGATTGTATTCACGTTCTGTTCGGGCAGATTTGGAACCCGAACTAGGGCAGGCGTTTTTGCCAATTTATATTTGGAATCTGGTCGTACGGACATTGAAGAAGTTGTAGGTAATTTAATTATCTTTCCGTGGACATAAAGAACGTTAAATTCCGATCAGCCATTTGAAAGTTATGACTGTTTTACGGAGCGTGTTAAAATCTGTGATGTGATTGGAACAGATCACGGTATTTTTTAGATTAAACAACATTAGAGTCCAAATCAGTCTTTCCCTATAACTATAAAAAGTTGGAAAATTTCCTAAGCTACGCGAGGATGTACTTGTTTATTCAATTTGGAGTCCTAGAACAGAAGTTATGCCCATTGGAAGGCTGCTATCCCGAAGGGACAGATTTGCTGTTTTCTGATTTTAGGAGTTGTAAGCAAAGTCGGGGTAGTGGGATATATGTGTGCTGTTTTGTGGACTCGATTTGAGTGTGTGGCACGTGTTTGCAGGTGGTGTGCCTCCGGGAGTGCCCTCAACCTCTCGTCACTCCGTTGCCCGTGGTTGAAGGCAAGTGCGTTGCGTGGATTGTATGCTATACGTGTTGCTAGAATTGCTTGATAGTATTTGGAATAGATAACATGTTGTCTTGCCATAAATTACATGTTATAATTGATAGGATGTCCTTAGGCCATGATTTAAATGTTGTCGATGATATGGTGTCCTCATGCCATGATTAAAAATGCTTGTTGTTGATAAATGATTCACATGCCATGTTTTGAACGGTTACCGTCGATTGTTGAATATGGTCCTACATGTTGAGATGCCATGTGTTGATATGCAATATTTCTATTTATGTATACGTTGCTGTCCATTTTGCATACATGGCATATTTTCATGGCCGGCCGGTGAGATAAGTCATAACTATTCCGGTAGGGTCGGTGAGAACAGTTATGACTAGTCTGGGGCTATTCTTTTGAGTAAGTCCTACATCGTGATTCCATCACTGAGGTGAATGGAAGCGAGTGATAAGCACCCTCCATCTTCGGGATGGAAGGGGGAAAAGGGTGCATGCCGACGGATGTGCACTCAACCATACCGGTATGAGTATTCCTGGAGACATGTGCATTGCATTGCATGAATGATATACATAAATGAAGATGTTTATGAGATAATGATGAGAGTACTCATGAGATGCTCATGAGATGATTATAATGGTGTTTTAAAGGATGTATATAATGTTAAATATGATGTGTTGTGATATAGCTGTGGAGACTGGAATTATGGTTTGTTGTCTTGCACCTTGTTTTTCATTACATTACACCTTGCTGAGTGATGAACTCACGCTTGTGTTTTATGTTGTTTGTTTATTTAGGTACAATGAAATCAAGCTACTGAAGGGAATTTAGCTACACTTCCTCACGTAGCACTCATAATCTAGATAATTCACCCATTTCTATGGAAACATGGCAATAAGTTATGTTGATTTTGGTGTATGGATATTATGTGTTGGTTTCCCTCATGTGTGTCATGTGGGTCTTTGGAGCGATTTGTTTTATCATCCTAGTCTTAGTAGATGCTTATTCCATGATTATCATTGCTTATTGTTATTCTAGTTGATGCTCATCTATTGTTGTCGATGCATATTGATATCTTGATTGATACATATATTGATATGATATTGTGATGTTCAAATTTATGCATAAACAAAGGAGATGCTGTCAAAATTTTCAATTATTCTAAATGATTACTTGCTGTAATTTACCTTAAACTATGGTATTAAATGTGTGATGGTCTATGTTTGGTGACATTCTGGGCTTAGTAAAAGGCCGGGGTGTTACAGGAGGAGTAGAGGTGGTGGAGAGGTGGTGGAGTAATGGGGAGCAATGGGGGAGGTGGAGGCGCCACAAGGAGGAGGTGGGGAGGTGTGGGGGGGCGGCAGCTAGGACTTGTGGGGGCGCAAGGGCAGGGGTGAACGCCTAAAGGGGCTCAGGGAGGCCCCCAACCAGGTCTCCTACTCCTATTAGGACTCAAACTCCATCCCACCAAAGCCCACGACCCTTTCCTTTAGGCCCAAACTCCCCCGGAAAGGCCCAAAACCCCGGAAACGGCCCGAAAACGGCCCGAAAACGCTATTAAGCCTCCTATCATATGGTTTTAACCTCCAATACCATATTTCATAAAGTTTTTGACCTTAACATTCACATTAAATAATCTCACACCATTCCGTAGTGTCACATTCTCCCCCCTTCAACAGGATTGGACCCCGAATCCGAGACACGCCACTTCGCAAACAATCAAATCAAAGGGAGTTATGGTCCACACCTCAGAACCCGCTTAGAAGCCCCTACGACTTGCACCAGCCAGTACTCAGAAGCAAGGAGCTAAGGATCAAAGACTGATAGCTCTAAAGATAACTCACACTCAAAAACTTGCGAGAACTTTACTCAACATTGAAACACAAAGCACTCAAACAAGGCCTCGGCATGACCCAAGCGATAGGATAAAATCCCAAATAGACCACGCAGGAAAACAGTCTCATACTCCTCGTTCTAAGCATTCCTTGGCACTGAAGTGCCCGATCCCTTTAACTCAGGCTACTCTCAAGAAAAACACGGTACCAACCTCCTTTCTGTGGTTCCTTGTACTCAAGACGACGCGAAGCAGGAGAGACACAACGCTCTAAGATTACCACAGAACGAACAACCTACTTTAACCAGGATCCGTAAGACTCGCATAACAGAAATGACCGAAGTTTCCCCTGCGGTTTGACACAACTTGCTTCTTGCCCAACGACAAAAGCACCAATACACTTCAAAAGGAAAAACGATCACTAGCAACCACCAAGTGGTCCACTCAAAATGTAATCAACCCTACTGAGGAACACCTCAACGACACAATTCTCCACGAAGGTTTGCATTGAGTCATACACAACCTTCCACTCAAAGGACCACGATAAAGAGCACAATCATTGAGTGAGCTCAACCATAACATGAACCCAAGTGGCCCTCATCCAACAACTCAAACCCCAAAGCGTTAAAACCACTTTGGAAAGGATTCGACAACAACCAGAGAGTATTCATTTTAATTTCCTAAGCCAAAACGCAAAGGAAACACACATCCCTTCACCACAATCAACACTAGAAATTATTCATTCTTTTCTTTTCATACTAGAAAGCAAAGGAAATTTCGTTTCATGACATGAATGCACATACTTCAATAGCACTCCGGAATAGTCATATCTCCATATATGACTTTCTCACCGACCTGGCTCAACGACTCTTTTATCATTTAACATCTATACACGATGTCTTGTTTACTTTTCACCATTCATTCATCATATAACAACAATACCGAAAAGTCATTCACAAAAAGACTTCTTCCTCGGTATCACATGATTGAAATACACATAACACCGATAGCTTGCGCTTAAATCATATAGACTATGACGGCAACAACGTTAACAACAAAACACAACATCGTGTTAAAACCCATCATCCATTTAAAACTAACCTTGCAACCCCTCGCAAAAACAACCTCAACCTTTTGTAACATAACATCGACTCCAAAGTCAAACATCTGCACACACAACCGCCATAAATTTTATCAAAAGGGAGGGAAACTCAATCCCAAAAGAAAACTCCTCACTAACCAAATTCACTTATGAAACTTTCATAAAAACCATACTTGTGAAACATCCGCACACCAGACACATTTTCCAAATGACTCAACTCTAGCCAAACAGAGTTACACATCAAGGGCTTAACTCAAAAGTTTCCAACACAACCCTTTATGACCATCTGCTTCCTTTTAAAATTAATTCCAAAGATAATTCAAGTAACGCGAAAAGGCGCGATCGACTCAAAAACTTTTGGGGTGTAAATCCATACTCATAGCACCAACTAAACAAATTAGCCAAAACAAAATATTTGCACCAATTTCTACGAGTTTTAGGGAAACTCTGAAACACAGGATATGGAACATCTTGACCGAAAACCCTTCAACCAAAAGGGCAAACAACCGACCCAGTCCAAAAGCTTTTGAACACAAGCTCAGCATAAAAAGAACCATCTCTAGTACTCCACTACGCTTTCCATTAAAGACTTCAATAATCACTATTTACTCCCTGAGAAGCCCCAACACAATTAAACCAAAAGCTTCACAACGAATTCTTCCTCTAGTTACCATTCCTAACACTTTTAATTAGGGTTTATGATGCTTATCAAAAAGGCACCAAACCAATACTGTGTTGACATGATCCCCACAGATCACTGAATCATAATACTTCTTATTCTCTATTGGAGCATAGTACTTCAACAAATCTTTCAGCAAGATCGACATATAAATTCCATACTTCCTATATATTCACGTCTCGACAACCGAACCTTATTCAGTTAAACAACGACTTCAACATGTAAATATTATATCCACAGGGAAGAATTCGTAAGTGAGACTCTAAGTTATACTTTCATTAAGGATAAGACCATTTATCATATTAATTATCCAAAGCTCACTCCATCGCAACATGTTAATATTTTCCTCTATTTAACCATGATTTTCCAACGAGTAATCTAAACAGTTACCACCACTACTTAGTCATCAATAACAACAAATGGGCATGTTCATCAACCAACAACATTTCTTTTAGCTACTCTATTCAAAGGTGATAACAAAAACTACCACCACACAACATACTCCAACTATTTAAAATAGATTGAATACTAACATTAACACCGCCTTAACAACATCATTAACAAAAAGTCTTATGTCTTCTCAATTGATATCAATACTAGCATTGTAGAGACACAACTGCATACTTCCAAATATACTAGTATTTTGCAACAACGTAAATAGCAACTCTAATCAACTTCCAAATTAAAGTCACTAGGCAACACGATTAAATTTCTCTATTAATCCATTAGATTAGAGCATCTTTAAACAACCAGCAAAGTTTCTTTAACAATAACAGCAGTCTACATCATCTTAATGTTTCAACTATGCAATAAAGTTTAAAACTTTAAACATTATCAAGGGTCATAAGCACTTTTAAAGCAAAGCAACAGATTCTAAGCATGTACTTTAGCACATTCAATCATTCTCGCTAAGAGTAAACTACAACACTAGTAGTCTATTTATTCTCAAGCTAGAGATAACAACCGCATTGAATTGTTTCAACTCAAAAATTAACTTAACAATGCATCATCCCATAAACCACATTGGTACATGCTACATAATATGCTAAACAGCAATTCTTACTAGGGACAAACGATTTCGGTCAAAAGATTACTTATTTTGTTTGTAACATTTTAGTTTTAAAGCTCATCCCGAGTTCATAAGGAAACTTGACTCTCAAAATTGCAATGAGACAAACCCAAACTTGGTCATGCAAAAGGAATTCTCCAAAACACTTTTCATTCTCAAAGACTCCCATAAAGGAAAATGGTTGAAAGACAATTTTCTTAACGGAAACCAAGCGACCAAGTAATCCATTTCAAATAAAACCTTAATCTCAAACCCCAAACTTTCAAGAAACAAGAAGGATTTTTCAAAGATGATTTCTCAAACCAGTAAAATGACGAAATCAAACACCACTTACTCCTACAAAGCCACAGAATTTCAGCCCTAACACCAGTGTCCGGCACAACTCATAAAAACTCTTTTAACCTCTGAGAAAGACAAACACAGAATAAATTGAATGCTTCTTCCCTATAAAACAATCAACAAACTAGGCATTAAAACTGAAAGGCGCCTAAAAGAAGCGCAACACTAGACTCCTCTTCTTCGTCTTCAACCAAGGAAGACAAACCCACACACCACATAATGGAACAATCCGCGAAAATCCAATACCAAACACTTTTCTTTTGGTTTCCATCAACTAAAACCAAGAAAACCAACCAAGAATGACCATAGAACGATAAAGAACATACGAAGGAATCCACCACCAAACTCTTCTATTTGACTCCACCAACTACCCGATCTACGACAGAAAGGGTAAGCACTCTTCTCCTACAGGGGTTAATAGTTCTTCGGTGATGGCGCTAACCGGCCACATCGTCAAACCTCACCCTTACTATGAACAAAAAGAGGTGACCGAAATCCTTCGGCACCACAACCCACTATATCACAAATAACAAGAACAATTCAATCATTTATCTCATATACATAGCAACATGCTTTATCAAATGAAGCATTCAACATTATAGCTTAAATACAACATTTAAGCGTAAAGGAACGATACCCATACCCTTTCCTACTGTGCATCCAGTGTGTGTCAAATTTTAGATTAGTTATACCACTTTTGCAAGTTTTAATGTTGCTATCCTATGACAAAATTTTAGTTAAGACCTAAGCCATGTTTCTAAGTTATTCCACATCACATTTTAGTTGTACCCTATAGCATGACACTAAAAAAAATACGCATTCCAAGGACCTACAGCCTGCTCTAATACCAACTGTAACACCCCGACATTTAATATGCCTGAATGCTACCAAACATAAGCTAAACAACATTTAAATACCACAATTAAACATAAATTCCAGCAAAGGCGCACATGCTAAAAACCGAGATTTCGGCAGCATCTCCTTTGTTTTAACATGAATTGAAGGAGCAACAACAGTAACACAAGTTATATCATAATGGAAAGCATCTAAAACAGCAGTAGTTAACGACTTAGCAACAATGTAAGTCTAGTTCCGAACATATAATGTCTCCAAGAGTCAAACGAACGAAAAGATTCTCATTTAGCCAAGCTAAGCCTTAAAGCAATGATCATCACACGCAATTTATTATCAACACTAATTGAATGACTCGTGAAATCAAAAGAGTGAAGCTACATGTGGAAGTGTGACTATTTCCCTTCCCCGCATGCCGGATTCATGGTACCTAAAAGAAAACAACATAAGCACAAGCGTGAGTTCATCACTCAGCAAGCATATTGCAATGGACAACAAGAACAATAACATGGCAATAATGTCTCACATCATGTATATCATCTCATTCATGAACACATAACATTATCATCATCATTACGTATGCAATGCAATGCTCATGTCTCCTTGGAAACTCATACCGGTATGGTTGAGTACACACCCGTCGGTGTGCACCCTCTCCCCCCTTCCATCCCGAAGATGGAGGGTGCCTACTCCTCGCTTCCAAACACCACGTGGATGGAATCACGATGTAGGACTTACTCAATGGCTCTCCAGATTAGTCATATCTTTCTCACCGACCTTCCCGGATTACTTATGACTTTCTTACCGCCCGGGCCATGTAACATGTCATGTATGCAATTATGCCAACATCATATTTAACTCACATATTAACACATGGCATCATAACATAATAAACATGCTCATCATATCATTGGCAATCATAAAAGCATGGCAAGTGATCATATATCATGTAGTCAATTCCATCTATTCTCAACAAGCAACCTACAAATCGGTATCCATTACAACACACTTGCCTCAACCACGGGCAACGGATTGGCGGGAAGTAGAAGGCACTCCCGGGGTCGCACCACCTGCACATAGGTATCACACACTCACAATCATGTCCACAAAACAGTACGCAAACCCTCATCTACCCCGACATTGCCAACTACTCGCAAAACCTAAAAACAGAGGTTCTGTCCCGTCGGGACAGCAGCCTTCCAAAAGTCATAACTCGAGTTCTAAGACTCCGAATCAATTAAGAGAGTACATCCTCGCGTAGCTTAGGAAATTTTACAACTTTTTCTAGGTATAGGGAAAGACTGATTCGGATTCTAAAGTTGTTTAATCTACAAAATACCGTGATCTATTCCAATCACGTCACAGATTTTAACACGCTCGGTAAAACAGCCATAACTTTCAAACGGCTAGGCAGAATTTAACGTTATTTAAATCCACGGAAAGATAACAAAATTATCTACAACTTCTTCAACGTCCGTACGACCAGATTCTGACTCTAATTTGGCGAAAAACCGAACCCTAGGTCGACTGCTCATGCTGCCCGAAACAGAGAACATGGCAACTTCTAGATCTAATCCAATCTACTCAATTCCAGTACCACCAATTGATCTAAAAACTTGATAAACACCCTTAGAACAGTACCTAGACCAACCCCAAGGATTCCCATGGCCATACCTTTGCCCAACGCACGAAAACCCAATAGATCTCCTCCCGGTTCGCGCGATCTCCTTCCTCGCTCCAATCCCGCCGGATCTCCTCGTCGCGGAGCGCTCCAACGGATGGATCTTTGAGGTGTGGAGGTGTAGAACTCCCCTAGGGGCAGCAAGGGAGGAGTAGAGGTGGTGGAGAGGTGGTGGAGTAATGGGGAGCAATGGGGGAGGTGGAGGCGCCACAAGGAGGAGGTGGGGAGGTGTGGGGGGGGGCGGCTAGGACTTGTGGGGACGCAAGGGCAGGGGGTGAACGCCTAAAGGGGCTGGGGGAGGCCCCCAACCAGGTCTCCTACTCCTATTAGGACTCAAACTCCATCCCACCAAAGCCCACAACCCTTTCCTTTAGGCCCAAACTCCCCCGGAAAGGCCCAAAACCCCGAAAACGGCCCGAAAATGGCCCAGAAACGCTATTAAGCCTCCTATCATATGGTTTTAACCTCCAATACCATATTTCATAAAGTTTTTGACCTTAACATTCACATTAAATAATCTCACACCATTCAGTAGTGTCAGATTGTCTTTCTCCGAGGTTAAAGGAGTTATTGAGGTGCTATGCCAGACCTGGTTGTCAGGGCTGAAGTTCTGTGGCTTTGTAGGAGTAAGTTGTGTTTGATTTCGTCATTTTACTGGTTTGCGAAATCATCTTTGAAAATCCTTCTTGTTTCGTGAAAGTTTGGGGTTTGGTGTTAAGGTTTTATTTGAAAAGGATTACTAAATCGCTTCGTTCCCTTTTAAGAAAATTGTCTTTCAACCATTTCCCTCTATGGGAGCCTTTGATATTGAAAAGTGTTTTCAAGAATTCCTTTTGCATGACCAAATTTGGGTTTGTCTCATTGCAATTTTGAGAGTCAAGTTTCCTTATGAATTTGGGATGAGTTTTTAAAACAAAAATGCTGCAAACAAAGTAAGTAGTCTTTTGACTGAAATCGTTTGTCTCTAGTAAGAATTGTTGTTTAGCATGTTATGTAGCATATACCAATGTGGTTTATGGGATGACGTATTGTTAAGTTAATTTGTGAGTTGAAACAATTCAATGCGGTTGTTACCTCTAGCTTGAAAATAAATAGACTACTAGTGTTGTAGTTTACTCTGTAGCGAGAATGATTAAATGGGTTAATGTACATGCTTAGAATCTGTTGCCTTGCTTTAAAAGTGCTTATGATCCTCGTTAATGTTAAAAGTTTAAACCTTGATGCATAGTAAGAACATTAAGATGATGTAAATTAATGATACTGTTAAAGAAACCTTGTCGGTTGTTTAAAGATGTTCTAATCTAACGGGTTAATAGAGGAATTTAATCATGTTGACTAGTGGCTTAAATTTGGAAGTTGATTAGAGTTGCTATTTATGTTGTTGCAAACTACTAGTATATTTGGAAGCATGCAGTTGTGTCTATACAATGCTAGTATTGATATCAATTGAGAAGACATAAGACTTATTGTTCATGATGTTGTTAAGAGCAGTGTTAATACTAGTATTCAATCTATTTTAAATAGTTGGAGTATGTTGTGTGGTGGTAATTTTGTTATAACCTATGTATAGGGTAGCTAAAGGTAATGTTGCTGATTATGCAAGTTATTGATATTGATGACTTAATAGTGGTGGTAATTGCTTAGATTAATTGTTGAAAATCCTTGTTAAAAATGAAGGTTATTGTAACATGTTGTAATGGAGTGGACCATGGATAATTAACATGATGTAGGATTTTATTCTTGATGAATGTATATCCTAGAATTATACTCACGAATTTTGTCTTGTAGAGATAACATGTATGTGTTGAAGTCATTTATTGATTGAGTAAGTTTTGTTGTCGAGAAATTGACGTATGGATTGTATAAAATTGGTAGGTTGATCATGCTCAAGTACATGTTGAAGTGCTATGTTTGAAATAGAGAATACATTGTTATATGATGTGTTGGTCTTTGGGGATCTTTATGAGGTAGTATTGGTTAGTTGTCTTTTGATAATCGTCATGAACTTTATTTATAAGTGTTGGGAAAGGTAACTAGAGGAATATTGGTTATGTAGCTTTTGGTTGAATTATGATGGGCTTCTCGATGAGTAAATAGTGAATATTGAATGCTTAAATGTTAAGGATAGTGGTATACTAGATATGGTGGGTCTCATGCTGAGCTTGTGTATAAAACCTTTTGGTCTGGTTTGATTGTTTGCTATCTTGGTTAAATGTTTTTGGTCGAGGTGTTCTTCAGGTTGTGTTTCAGAGTCTCTCTAAAACTCGTAGAGATTGGTGCCCATTTTTTTTGTTTGGTTTTGGCTAATTTGTTCAGTTTATGCTATGTGTATGGTTTTACACCCAAAAGTTTTTGAGTGGATCGCGCTCCTTCGTGTTCACCCTAAATTATCTTTGGAATAAGTTTTTAAGGAAGCAGATGGACATAGTGGTTTGTGTTGGAAACTCTTGAGGTTTAATTTGTAACTCTTTTTTTTGGCTAAAGTTGGAGTTATTTGGAAAATGTGTGTGATGTTTGCGAGTGCTTCAAAAAGGTGGATTTTATGAATATTTTATAAAGTGATTTTGTTAGTGATGTCTTCCCTTTTTGAAATGAGTTTCCCTCTCCTTGAGGAAAAAAAATTGTGACGGTTGTGGGAGCAGATGCTCAACTTTAAATTTTGATGTTCTCTTCCAAAATGTTGAATTTGGATGAAATGCAATGTTTTGCAAGTTCAGTTTTCAATTGATGTGGGATGTGGTGCGACGTGGTGTTTTACTGACAACTATGCTGCCGTCATAGTCTATATGAATTTCCACAACCTTCGATGTTAATTGTGTTTCCATTATTTGATACCGAGGAAGAAGTCATTTGGTGAATGACTATTCGGTACCGTTGTTACACGATGAATGAATGATGAAAAGGAAAACGAGACATTGTTTATGCATATTTAATCATAAAGGAGTCGATGAGCCAGGTCGGTGAGAAAGTCATATGTGGATATATGACTAATCTGGAGTGCTCTTGAAAAGTGCGCATTCTTGTCATGTATCGAAATTTCCATTCTTCCTAGTATGAAAAGAGAGAATGAATAAATTGTGATATTTTTGGCTGTGGTGTTAGAGGTTTGTGTTTTCTTTGCGATTTGGTTTAGAAAAAAAAATGTGTGCTCTTTGGATGTTGCCGGATCCTTTCCAATGTGGTTTTAGCGCTTTGGGGTTTGAGTTGTTGTAGGTAGACCAATTAGGTTCATGATTATGGTTGAGCTCACTCAATGATTGTACTCTTTATCGTGGTTCATTGAGTGGAAGGTTGTGTATGACTCAATGCAAACCTTCTTGGAGAATTGTGTCGTTGAGATGTTCCTCGGTAGGGTTGATTAAATTATTAGTGGACCACTTGGTGGTTGCTAGTGATCGCTTTTCCTTTTGAAGTGTATTGGATCTTTTGTCGTTGGGCAAGGAGCGAGTTGTGTCAACCGCAGCGAACGTTCGGCCGTTTCATGGAGCGAGTCTTAAGGATCCTGGATATAAAGTAGGTTGTTCCTTCTGGTGGTAATCTTAAAGCGTTATGTCTCTCCTGTTTCGCGTCGTCTTGAGTACAAGGAACCTCAGAAGGGAGGTTGGTACCGTGTTCTTCTGGAGAGTAGCATTAGTTAAAGGGATCGGGCACTTCAGTGCCGAGGAATGCTTAGAACGAGGAGTATGAGACCGTTTTCTTTTGTGGGTTGTTTGAGGATTTATCTTATCGCTTGGGGTCGTGCTGAGATCATGTGTGAGTACTTTGTGTTCCATTGATGAGTAAAGTTCTCGCAAGTTTTGATTGTGAGTTATCGTTAGAGCCGTTGGTCTTCGAACCTAGGCGTCCTGTCATCAAGTCTCGATCAGTGTAAATTCCAGTGGTTTTATTTAGGGAAGCGACCTTGGAGTTGAAGTCTCGCGGGGGTGAGCTTTACCCAAAGCTCTTTTCTTCAGGTTTGAACCGCGGAGTTTAGATCTTTGTGTGTTGTTGGTTTGGCGGAGTGGCATGTCTTGGATTCGAGGTCGAATCCTGTTGAAGGGGGGGGGGAGAATGTGACACCACAGAGTGTCGTAACCTTATAAAATGTGAATGTTGAGGTCAAAAATATTATGAAATATGGAATTGGAGGTTGAAACCTTACGGCATGAAGTTTAATAGCGTTTCCGGGCCGTTTCCGGGAGTTTGGGCCTTTCCGGGGAGTTTTGGGCCTAAGGGAAAGGACCGTGGGCTTTGGTGGGAAGGTGTTTGAGTCCATGTGGGAGGAATCCTGTTTGGGCTGGTGGAGAGGCATCCCCCTGCACCTATGTGCGCCCCCACCTCTGCCCTTGCGCCCCCACCACTTGGTGAAGCCCTAGCCGCCACCCCTTGCTTGCGCCGCCCCTTGCTCCCCCATTGCGCCACCACCCCTCCACCACCTCTCCACCTCCCTTGCTGCTCCTAGGGGATATCTCCACCTCAATACCTCGAAGATCCATCGATTGGAGCGCTCCGCGACGAGGAGATCCGGTGGATTTGGAGCGAGGAAGGAGATCGCGCGATCCGGGAGGAGATCCATTGGGTTTTCATGCGTCGGGCGAAGGTATGGCCATGGGAATCCTTGGGGTTGGTCTAGGTACTGTTCTAAGGGTTATTATCATGTTTTTAGATCAATTGGTGGTGCTGGAATTGAGTAGATTAGATTAGATCTAGAGGTTGCCACGTTCTCTGTTTCGGGCAGCATGAGCAGTCGACTTAGGGTTTGAGATTTGGCAAATTTAGATTCGGAATTTGGTCGTACGGATGTTGAAGAAGTTGTAGATAATTTCAATATCTTTCTGTGGGTATAAAGGACGTCCAATTTCGCCCAGCCGTTTGAAAGTTATGATCGTTTTACCGAACGTATTAAAATCTGTGATGTGACTGGAACAGATCACGGTTTTCTGTAGATTAAACCATTTTAGGTTCCGAATCAATCTTTCCATATACTTAAAAAAAGTTGGAAAATTTCCTAAGCTACGCAAGGATGTACTCATTTAATTGATTCGGAGTCGTAGAACCCAAGTTATGCCTTTTGGAAAGCTGCTGTCCCGACGGGACAGAACCTCTGTTTTTGGGTTTAGTGTGTAGTTTGCGATGTCGGGGTAGAAGAGGGATTGCTTACTGTTTTGTGGACATGATTGTGAGGGTGTGTTACTCATGTGCAGGTGGTGTGACCCCGGGAGTGCCTTCTACATCTCACCAATCCATTGCCCGTGGTTGAGGCAAGTGTATTGTAATGGATAGCGGTTTGTAGGTTGCTAGTTGAGACTAGATGAAATTGATTATATGATATGATCACTTGCCATGCTTTAATGATTGCCAATGATATGATGAGTATGTTTATTATGTTATGATGCCATGTGCTAATGTACAAGTTAATTATGATGTTTGCATATTTGCATACATGGCATGTTACATGGCCTGGGCGGTGAGAAAGTGTAACACCCCGGCATTTAATATGTCTGAATGCTACCAGACATAAGCTAAACAACATCTAAATATTAAACATAAATTCCAGCAAAGGCGCACATGCTAAAAACCGAGATTTCGGCAGCATCTCCTTTGTTTTAACATGAATTGAAGGAGCAACACAGTTAAACAATATAAGGCAATATGAGAGACAGCTAAGACAGCAATAATTAAAGACTTAATGACCAAAAAGTCTAATACCTTAATGTCTCCAAGAGTCAAACGAACAATAAAACTCTCATATAGCCACGCTAAACCTTAAAACAATAATCATCACACGCAGTTTATTATTAAAGCTAATTGAATGACTTGTGGAATCAAAATGCGTGAAGCTACGTGCGGACGTGTGACTATTTCCCTTCCCCACATGCCGATCTCATGGTACCTAAAACAACAAGAAAACACAAGCGTGAGTTCAAAACTCAGCAAGCATATTGCAATGATACAACAAGAACAATTTCATGGAAATAATAACTCATATCATGTAAACCATCTCATTCATAATCACATAACATTATCCTCATCATTATGTATGCAATGCGATGCTATGCTCATGTCTCCTTGGAAACTCATACCGGTATGGTTGAGTACACACCCGTCGGTGTGCACCCTCTCCCCCCTTCCATCCCGAAGATGGAGGGTGCCTACTCCTCGCTTCCGTTCACCGCGGTGAATGGAATCATGATGTAAGACTTACTTATTGGCTCTCCGGATTAGTCATAACTTTCTCACCGACCTTCCCGGACTAGTTATGACTTTCTCACTGCCCGGGCTATGTAATCATGCCATGTATGCAATTATGGTAACATCATAATTAACTCGTATATTAACACATGGCATCATAACATGATAAACATACTCATCATATAATTGGAAATCATTAAAGCATGGCAAGTGATCATCTCATATAATCAATCTCATCTAGTCTCAACTAGCAACCTACAAACCGCTAATCATTACAATACACTTGCCTCAACCACATGCAACGGATTGGCGGGAAGTAGAAGGCACTCCCAGGGTCACACCACCTGCACATAGGTACCACACACTAACAATCATGTCCACAAAACAGTACGCAAACCCTCATCTACCCCGACATTGCCAACCACTCGCAATAACCAAAAACAGAGGTTATGTCCCGCCGAGACTGCAGCCTTCCAAAAGGCATAATTTGAGTTCTGGGACTCCGAATCAATTAAACGAGTACATGCTCGCGTAGCTTAGGAAATTTCCTAACTTTTTCTAGGTATAAGGAAAGACTGAGTCGGACTCTAAAGTTGTTTTATCTACAGATTACCGTGATCTGTTCCAATTGCGTCACAGATTTTAACACCCTCGGTAAAATAGCCATAACTTTCAAACAGCTGGGCGGAATTTAATGTTCTTTATATCCACAGAAAGATAATGAAATTATCTACAACTTCTTCACCATCCGTACGGCCAGATTCGGACTCTAAATTGGCGAAAAACTTAACCCTAGGTCGACTGCTCATGCTGTCCCATAACAGAAACGTGGCAACATCTAGATCTAATCCAATCTACTCAAGTCCAGCACCACCAATTGATCTAAAATCATGATAAACACCATTAGAACAGTACCTAGACCAACCCCAAGGAGTCCCATGGCCATACCTTCGCCTGACGACCGAAATCCCAACGAAACTCCTCCCGGATCGCTCCTCGCTCCTCGCTCCAATGAATGGATCCATGAGGTGCAGGGGTGGGGAGGCCACCCTAGGGCAGCATGGGGGTGGAGGAGAGGTGGTGGAGAGGTGGGGAGGCAAGGGGGCAAGGGGGGTGCGCACGGCCCAAGGGGAGTGGAGGGGAGGGGCGGCTAGGGCCAAGGGAGGGGGGAGGGCGCCCAAAGGGGTGGTGGGGCGCAAGGGGCAGGGGGAGGCCTTTTACCAGCCCCCACACCTAATCTTAATCCTAAATGGATTCCCACTCCATCCCACGAAAGCCCACAACCCCCTCTTTTAGGCCCAAACTCCCCCGGGAAGGCCCAAAACCCCGAAAACGCTATTAACCCCCCAAACCCTATGATTTTAACCTTAATTCCACATTTCATAAAGTTTTAACCTCATCATGCTCAATAAATAAGGATACGACACTCCGTGGTGTCACATTCTTCCCCCGTTCAACAGGATTCGACCTCGAATCTAATTCGCACCCAAGCGCAGCCCAGCAAAGCAAAAGATAGCTAGGTCTCATATCACATACCTGAGATGAAAAGCTCGGGATACTTCTCGCGCATGCGAGACTCCAGCTCCCAAGTCGCTTCTCTCTTGGTCTGATGTGACCACAGGACCTTGACAAACTTAAGCGTCCTGTTCTTCATTACGCGCTCCGAAGTCCCCAGAATTTCCACAAGACGGGACTCGAAGGTGAGGTCCTGCTCAAGAACTAGTGGTTCCAATGGAACCACCAACTCCGGATCATGCAAGTACTTCCTCAACATCGAGACATGGAACACATTATGCACACCTTGCATGGATTCCGGTAGCTCCAGACGATAGGCCAGCCTACCAACTCGGGCGATGACAGGAAATGGCCCAACAAACCTCGGACTGAGCTTTCCTTTGGTGCCAAAATGCACCACACCCTTGGTGGGAGATACTCGCAAGAGTACGCTATCACCCACCTCAAACTCCAAATCTCGCCGCCTCACATCAGCATAGCTTTTCTGTCTGCTTTGCGCTGCGAGAAGGTTCTGTCGTACCTCTGCCACACGATCAATAGTCTGCTGAACCCAATCCGGTCCAAGAACTGCTCTCTCGCCCACGGCATCCCAACAAAGTGGCGATCTGCACTTCCGGCCATACAGTACCTCATAAGGAGCAGCCCGGATGCTGGAATGGTAGCTGTTATTGTAAGCAAACTCTGCAAGAGGCAAATGATCTTCCCAGCTACCTTTCCAAGCCATCACACAGGCCCTGAGCATGTCCTCCAAAGTCTGGATGGTACGCTCAGACTGCCCATCCGTCTGAGGGTGAAAAGCGGTACTAAGGCGAAGCTGCGTACCCAAAGCACTCTGCAAGCTCTCCCAAAACTTGGAGACAAACTTCACATCCCAATCAAAAATAATGGTCTTGGGTACACCATGCAGTCTCACAATTTCCCGCACATAGATGGGAGCCAACTCGCTCACTGAATTGGTAGTGCGGATAGGAATGAAATGCGCAGACTTGCTGAGACGGTCCACCACAACCCAAACAGCATCCTTCCCTCTTGGAGTACGAGGTAGGCCAACCACGAAATCCAAGGAGATGTCATCCCATGGCCACACAGGAATCTCCAATGGTCGCAATGACCAATGGACGCTTATGCTCAGCCTTGATCTTCTCGACAGATCCCACAAGACGCCACATACTTGGCAATATCCACTCTCATCCTTTTCCACCGTAAATTCTTTTTCAAGTCCCCTGTACATCTTGGTCTCCCGGGATGGACCGTGTACGGGTGCGATGAGCTTCTTTCAGAATGTCCTCTTTCACTTGGGATTTCCGAGGCACGCCTGCACGGCCCTGAAACCTCAAAGCTCCCGCAACATCAACGGTAAAGTCTCCAGACTTGCCATCCTCAAGGCATTTCCTCACCTGCCGGAGCAACCGATCATCTTCTTTGTGCCTCCCGCACGCTCGGGAATCGCTGACTCAAGAATCAATTGAGTTTCAGCTTGCACGGTCCCCGCAAAGCAGTAGGAGACTCCCAAACGCTCAAAATCAGCAACAAGACAATCAACGATAGGGGGCATTGTCTTACGACTGAGAGCGTCAGCCACCACATTTGCCTTCCCCGGATGATACTGGATGGTGAGGTCATAGTCCTTTATCAACTCTAGCCACCTCCTCTGCCTCAAGTTCAAATCTTTCTGAGTAAAGATGTACTTGAGGCTCTTGTGATCAGTGAAGATATCAGAAGACTCGCCATACAGATAGTGCCTCCATATCTTCAATGCAAACACCACAGCGGCTAGCTCAAGATCATGTGTGGGGTAGTTCAGCTCATGCTTTTTCAGCTGCCTCGATGCATAAGCAATCACCTTGCCATCTTGCATGAGCACACAACCAAGTCCCAAACGAGAAGCATCAGAATAAACAGTGAAGCGCTTCCCCGGCTCAGGAAGGGTAAGAACAGGAGCAGTCACTAACTTCTCCTTCAAAGTGCGTAATCAGGCTCACACTCTGCAAATCCACCGAATTTCATCCCCTTTCGAGTCACCGCAAAGTGGCTTGGCAATGATAGAGAAATCCTGCACAAAACGCCGATAGTAGCCAGCCAACCCAAGGAAACTACGCACCTCTTTGACATTGGAAGGCCTCTTCCAATCCAAAACTGCTGAGACTTTGCTAGGATCTATGGATATGCCCTCTGGATTGATGATGTGGCCAAGAAAACCCACTTCTGAAATCCAGAACTCGCACTTTTTCAGCTTAGCAAAGAACTGATTCTCCCACAAGGTGCTCAGCACAAGCCTCAAGTGTCGCTCATGCTCCTTTTCTGATTTAGAGTAAATCAGAATGTCATCGATGAACACTACCACAAATTCATCAAGGTACTTGTGTAGCATACTGTTCATCGCCTCCATAAAGACCGCAGGAGCATTAGTTAGTCCAAAAGACATAACTTTAAATTCATAATGCCCATACCTAGTGGAGAAAGCAGTCTTCTCAATGTCCTGCTCCCTCACACGGATCTGATTGTACCCCGACTGAAGATCAATCTTGGAGAACACCTTTGCTCCCTTCAGTTGGTCAAATAGATCCTCGATGCGAGGCAAAGGATACTTGTTCTTGACTGTCACTTGATTAAGGGCACGATAATCAATGCACATGCACCAACTTCCATCCTTCTTCGAGACGAAGAGAACGGGTGCTCCCCATGGTGAAACGCTACGCCGAATAAAGCCCTTGGCCAACAAATCCTCCAACTGCTTCTTCAACTCGTCTTGAAAAGGACGAGCCAAGCGGTATAGAGAGATAGAAATAGGTCGAGTGCCCGGAACAAGATCAATACGAAACTCCACATTCCTCACGGGAGGTAGACCAGGCAACTCATCAGGGAACACATCAACAAACTCCTTCACTACAGGAATCTCCTCAATGGAAACTGAGGAAGATGGCTTCTCAGACAAGGTCATGAGGAAACCCAACTGCCTCAAACGGTGACCAGAAAATAGACTAGCCAAAGCAAAGACGGAACTGGAAGGTAAACCCCCCTGAAAGGTCAACTCTACCCCTAACGGGGCCTGCAAGGTAACCATCTTCCAGAAACAACAGATCTTGGCACGGTACTGATGCAACCAGTCCATGCCCAAAATGACATCAAAAGGAGCCAATTGGATCACCATAAGATTGGCAAAGAAAACCTCAACATCAATGGCAATGGTGCAACCCGGGCAAACCAAAGAGCTAGCAATCAAACCCTCAGGAGAACTGACTAACACGGACTCAGAAATCCGCTGAACTCCCAGCTTAGCTCTGCTAGCAAACTCAGACGACACAAAGGAATAGGATGCTCCGGAATCAAACAAAACAAAGGCATCAACAGAATCCACGAGCAGAGTACCTGAAACCACCTCTGGATGCCCGGCTGACTCGACGGTCGGCAAAGCGTACACTCCTGGTGGTGCCGGGATAATAGGAGCCCCGACTCCTGGCTGATGCCCCAACAAGGCTGGGGGCGGAGGAGGCACTTAGGAGCAGGCGGCTGCGGGCACCAGTAAGCTGCTGGTGGCGCCCACGCAAAGGGCAGCTGAGAAGCAGGGGCAGCCATCATGTGCACCGAACCTCTGGAAGACGCCGCTGGAGTGGGAGGAGAAGGTACCGTCTCCCACTTGATGATGCTACCGGGATTCATCCGGCAGACTCGCCCCATGTGGCCGGGCTTGCCACAGTGGTTGCAACTCCTGGTCCAACCACACTCTGAAGCACGGTGCTCACCACCGCACTTGAAGCACATCATGCCCTGCCCGGGCACAGGACGAACAGCTGCTCGTGAGGAAGACAACTGGGGCGGCCTCATCTTAGCCCCTGAGGAGGAGCCCTGTCCTCCCTTGAACTTCTTGAAGGTGGGTCGCTGAGAAGACCCACCTCCTCCACCAAAGGTCCTCTTCTGGCCCTCAGCTGGGGCTGCAGGAACCCCTGAACCACCCGGGTTTTGCTTATCCCGGCAGAGCTCCAACTCAAGTTCCATGCCCTTCGCCTGCTCCACCACGGAGCAGAAGTCACGAGGGACAGTCGCCCCCATGACAACTCTGAACTCCTGGTTGAGGCCCCTACGGAACCTCCTTGCCTTCTCCCGATCGTCAGCTGCCACAGCCGGCACGAAGCGCACCACGCTGTTGAACTCCACCTCATACTCTGCCACCGACCTCTTTCCCTGGGAAAGAGTCGTCAGAGTATGCTCCATCCGCTCAAGGAAAGACTCTGGGTAGAACTTGGCTCGGAAGCGAGCCACAAAGTCCTCCCAGGTGATTGGACCAAGATCGGGGGCTCTAACAGCCAGAACCCCCTCCGACCAGATATCAACTTGGCCTTTCAGCTGAAAGGCCACAAAGCGAGCCCTCTGGACCGAGGTCAACTCTAGGACCTCAAACTACCTCTCCATGTACCGCAGCCAATCTGCGGATTGGATCGGCATGCCCGCTCCATCAAAAGTGTCAAGACGGAGGGACATCTACTCCCGGAGACTCATCCTCGGCTCTGGCTGTCGGGACCCCGAATTTGCAAATCCGGACCCTCTGTGTATTCAGCACTAGTCCAGGAACGCGCTAGTGCACACAGTCTTAACATCGGTAAATATCACAATCATACCAAACGATACAGATAAAGTACTTTATTTAAATAACCAAACTGGTTGCTCGACCTTATGGTCAATTACAAAATGTATGCCTCGCAAGGCGAAACTTATTCAGAGAAAAATAATAGCAGCGGAAAACCAAATAACTTCGTGGCGCCATCCAGTATACCACATGCAACTGACTGGGCTCGCATCCCTAAGTAGACGGATCTTCTTGGAGTTCCTCCTCCAAAGCTGGTGTAGTCTCCTCTTCAACTGGTATTGTGTTGAGGCAAGGGTGAGTACTTGGTACTCAGCAAGTGTAACACCCCAAAATTTTTCTTTTCTTAAATTCATGTGTGATTTGGCACTTTGGTGAATTTTTGGAATTTTCTGGAATTTATTTGGATTTATTTGGAATTTATTTGAATTTATTCCATTTTGAAATAATTGAAGAAATTAATTTTGCAAATAAAATTTTGTTGGAAATATTTTATTTGAGTCCAAAATGATCCAAAGTATTTTCCAGAATTTTTCCTCGAATTTTTCTCGAAGTCATTTGCTATTTTTAATGAATTAAATGAATTATCGGGAATTATTTTAAATATTAAATCGCTGGAAATTCAACTCGGTCAAGTATCGTTTATCCGATCGAAGTGAACCCGAAGTCGGACTCGAGTCCGACCGAGCCACGTGACTCGATCAAACCACTCAAAACCCTAATCAATCCCAACCGTTGGATCAAGATCCAACGGCCGAGATCCGCCTGCACGGTTCGAGCCGTATCCGCCCGATCCGATCGCGCCGCGTCGATCGTGGCCGCTGATCGTGCCACGTGGATGGCTGTGCGTCGTCGTCTCCGCCGAGACCGAAGCCGGACTCCGCCACGCGCCGCCGCCGTGGGAAACTAGGTTTCCGTGTCCCGCGAACGCCGAGGCTATTTAAAGCGTGAGACGCCCCCGAGGTTGCCCTCATCTTTGCGCACTCCGTTCCCGAGCCATCTCGCCGAGCCGCTGCTTATTCGCGGCGAGCTCGCCGTAGTTGGAGGAAGTGACCGCCGCGGTTTTGCTCGATTCCGCCGCCCGTCGTCTTCCGCCGAAGGAGCCCAGATCCGGAACCACCGTGACGAGACGCACTGGCGAAGGATTCATCTCGCCGAGCAACCCGAAACGCCGTCGGGCTCGTGCGTCGTTCTCGTCTCGGCGCCCTAAGCCTCGCCGCGCCATCGCCGGACTTCGAGCTCGGTGAACCGCGTCGGATCTAGATCGGACGGTTGAGGTGAGTTCACGTGTTCCAACCCGATTGGATCTGGACCGTAGGATCAAGATCCAACGGTTCCACAATTGCCACGCGTCGGAGTAGTGTTATTATAGGATTGATCTCGACCGTCCGATCTAAATCGAACGGCCCACGATCAACGAGTAGTTTCAACGTGTTAACCTGGATCTAATCCGCGCCGCTGATTTTCAAACCAACGGCCGTGATTGGCGCCACGTGTCGGGAAGTTGGACCGACGCGGTCGGCGCCCACGCACGCTGGCAGGCGTGTACGCCGACACGCGGCCCGCGTGTCGAGGGCTCAAGCATGTCGGCTGTCCAACCGAGCGCCGACGCTACCTATGACGCCACAGTGGGTCCCACATGTCGCACCGTGGCTGAGCCTCGCCGACGCCGGGCCGATGACGCTACCCGAGTGGGACCACATGTCAGTCTCACGTGGAATCGTGGACCGAGTCCACGGTGGACCCAAGCCGAGCGTGGACCGAGCCCATGAGCCGGCTGACGTCAGCCAGCCAATCAGGAGCTGACACGTGTCCATGCTGACGCAATAATTAATTTCCGAAAAAGAAAATGATTTATTAATTCGAAATAATGATTTCAAATTTAGATTCAAACTTCAAACGCTTATAACTTTTATGCTTCAACTCAGATTTGATTGATTCTAATTTATAAATTTGTATACATTTAAGCTCTACCTAATTATAAATTTTATTTAATTTTTTGACTAAATTTTTTCTCTGTAAAATTATTTAATTTATTATTTAAACTTTAAATAATCATAACTTTTATGCTTTAACTCCAAATTTGATTTATTCCAGCTTCTAAAAATCCAGAAAATTATGTTCTCTTTGTTTATGGATTTTATTTGGAGTTTTGGGATGTTTTTGCCTAGTGTTTATTTGTGTATTTGCTATTTGCACGCTTTACGAGTAGACGTTGAAGTCTTGGGAAGGATTCGAAGGAGAAGTGTTGACTCAGGATCCAACTCAAGACCAAGAGCAAGTACTTTTTGAAGGCAAGTTGTGCTTTGACCATGTTGATCCTATTTCGAAATCTATTTTGATTTTAAACTATTGCATGCTAGTTCCACTAGAAAAATACTTTGTTTAAACATGGGGATTAGATAAATACCAATTTGCTATATGACACCTTGATTACTTAAGTATGTGCCATGACCCTTTGTCACCCTAGTTGTGGTTTACTAGTTGGACATTATTAAATTGCCAACATGGGTTTAGACTGGCAGAGTATCGCTTAGACACACTACGTGCTCATAACATGATTTTGGATAATTAAATGTTAATATTGACTTAATGATATATTGAACCTGTTTTGGGAAAAGTATCATGTGATGTTGATGGCACGTGGTGCATGGTAATCAACTGGGGTTTGATAAACGGTTTTCGACCGGGGCATGTGGCAAGAGTAATCGGGTGGGCCAGTTGTGGCATTGGGAATGTTGATTTGGTTTTTCGGGTAGTCTTGCCCTGGTCACTCTAAGGACTTAACCTTGCAAGCCTTTGAACTGGGTCATACTTGCAACCACATGGCTGGAATGGGACGGCCCTAGTTGACTAAGTCGCTAAGGACTCACTTGTGGAGCCTCAGGGTGTCAATTACACCGTTTGTGTGATTGTACGGGGGAGCGTATCGTGGCTGTGGCCAGATACCCATCTAACGGTGTGTTGGTCCCATACTTCGCCTTGGCTAAGGGAAGGGATGGTGTAGAGCACGAACCGGGGAGGACCACCTGTGTTGTTTGAGGCTTCCGAAAGGCTTTGTTACTGAACTCGCCTTTGTGGTGTTTGACTCAGATCTTGTGGGTAAAGTGCATAACCTCTGCAGAGTGTAGAATCTATTTAAATAGCCGAGTCCACTGTGATCGACAATGCTCTGAATTACAGTCAAGGGTTAGATTTTCTGAAAATAACTTGGATTTGAAAGGTTGGTCTGGTTTAAGAATAAAGATGATGGTAATGTGGTTTAGGATGGGGAAAATGTTTATTAAAACTTCTTGAAAAGTTATTTACGCTTTACTTATTTCTACTGCTTTCGAATCTACTTATATTACTTGTCAAATGTCACAGTTTCGCAAATATACCTCGAGCTATTCCTTTGTACCAAGCCATGCATGTAGTATATTAGCTTGCATTCTGTGCATGACTTGCTGAGTACCAAGTACTCACCCTTGCCTCAACACAATACCAGTTGAAGAGGAGACTACACCAGCTTTGGAGGAGGAACTCCAAGAAGATCCGCTCTACTTAGGGATGCGAGCCCGATGGCTGCCTGTGGTATACTGGATGGCGCCACGGTTATTTGGTTTTCCGCTGCTATTATTTTTCTCTCGAATAAGTTTCGCCTTATGTAGGCATACATTTTGTAACTTGGCCATAAGGTCGAGTAACCAGCTTGGTTATTTAAATAAAGTACTTTATCGGTATCGCTTGGTATGATTGTGATATTTACCGATGTTAAGACTGCGGTGCACTAGCTGCTCCTAGAGTAGTGCTGAATACACAGAGGGTCCGATTTGCAAATTCGGGGTCCCGACAGAGGTGGTATCGAGCCATACTTGACTGTAGGCTCAACCCTAGCTAGAATGGTCGTAGTGAGGATAAAACCTATTTTCTAAAAAAGCTAAAAATTGTCAAGATAAGAAATGACATCTCGACTTATCCCCTTCTCTCTTTTCTTGTCTCTTGCTGAAATTTTCCCTTACCTTGTCACAATTTAAAAATTCCGAGTTCTTACGTAAAGCACTCTTGTGACAGATGGAGGAAGAGTTCAACTACGTTGATCCGGGAGTTGGTCACGCCATGAACTTTGGCATATGCTACAGACTCTCGGAGATTTTGAGAAGCCCCAATACCAAGTGGAAGTGATCGGACAAGCGGATCGATCAAGGCTTGTGACGTGAGGATTGAGGTACCGCTAGGAAAAAGGGCCCAGCAATCGCCCGATACACCAGACCGCCAGAGATCTACAATGCGATGGGTATCCAAGAAGTATCACGACGCCGCAATGCGCACATTACCCGTATCTACGCCAGAGAATTGAGAGCACGGTGTTCCGTTATCACCACGCGCAGCAATAACCTTCTTGACCCGAAGGAGATTCGTGATGAGGATGCCACGGTTACACAGCTTGGCACGATTTGTCGTCGCCAGGAGGATGTACTAGATAATACAAGCAAGGAGCTGCTGTAAGGCCCGCAAGGAGATCACGACAGAGAAAAACAGATGGCGGGAAGCTCAAGAGTATGTGGCACATCTTCTACGAAGGATTGACGAGTTGGAGATGACTTTGTACGGACCAGACCCAGAGCCGATTTGAGCTACATGAGCCAGATCCAGAGGAGTCGATCTCGATGAGGACACTGCTTCTTCGACTACCACAGAGGACACAACGCCGGACATGGCGATCAAGTTTCGCGCTTATGCCACAAAGACCTGCACTCAGGACGTGGAGGTTTTCTCGATGAGTGAGCATAGGTTCTATAGTGAGACTCCTTCGCCGAGTCGCGTCATAGAAGAAAGAGTCACCCTTTAGGCGTTAGACTCCAAAATTTGTTCGATTTGGATTTGCTTGTTTGCTGAGTGTGCAGTATGTGTTGCAAGGCCCTTAGGCATTGTAAGCAGCCATACCAAGTTATTAATAATAAAGTTGGACCTTAAGGCTACACCTTTCGCCCCGCATAAGTTCCATATTACTTGTCTATTCTTGCTTCCCTCTCATCTCTAAACCTAGAGCAAATCGACAGATGGTGAACACCCGCGGAAACTTTGGAAGCAATGGAAGTGGTTCTCGCCAAATAAAACCCCAATGATGGAGCACCAAAGACCACCACCGATATGCAGAATTTCTGAGCTTTTCTTGCTGCCTGCACTCGGCTGATGCATGCTATGATGCAACAAATGTAGCACGTTATTGCTCGTGCCACAGCCAATCAAGTTAATCAGTGACCACGCCGTAATACAAGACTATCGAGTTCATGAGGACTCACCCACCCACTTTCTCTCGGGAATGCCAATCCATTGGAGGCCGATGATTGGTTAAGATCAATCGAGAGGAAGCTACACATAGCTCAATGCATAGGAAATGAGAAGGTACTCTACGCTTCTCATCGCTTGGAAGGGACAAACCGCCTGAATGGTGGGAGAACTTCGTGCCACGCAGAGAACCCTCAAGATATCACTTGGGAAGAGTTCACAAATGCATTCCGACAAAGATCACGTGCCTGAAGGAATCATGGACCTTAAGAAGGAGGAGTTCAGAGCATTGAAGCAAGGTAATCACCCGGTGGCCGACTACCTGAACAAGTTCACACAGCTAGCACGCTACGCACTGAGGATGTAGCGACGGATAAATCCAGATACCTCGTTTTATGAAGGGACTTAACTCAGGATTGCAAGACTTAAGTGCATGCTTTTAGTTCAAACCCTGGTTCCGAACTCCGAACGAAAGTAGGATGTTCCGGTGAGAATACTAATAGATGGGATAGAGTTCCTAGCAAACCTTATGATTTTGGAGACCTGCACCTTAGACGTCATATTGGGAATGGATCGTTATCCAAGCACAAGGTCAGATTGGATTGTGGACGAAGGACTATCTCGGTTGAGAGCCCGTGTGGGAAGAAAGTGGAATTTCAAGCCACTGCAGCTTAGAGATGGTCAGTTGATGGTTAACAGCATTCAAGGCGATCAGCATAGAGGATGTCCCGGTAGTGAATGAGTACCCAGATGTCTTTCCCGAAGATCTACCCTGTATGCCGCTGACAGGGACATAGAGTTTGTGATAGAGCTTGTACTGCACAAAGACCGATAGCAAAGAGACCCTATCGGATGTCCACCGAGGAGTTGGTAGAAATGAAGAAACAGCTAGAGGAGTTAATGGAGAAAGGATTTATCGACCGAGTTCGCCGCCGTGGGGAGCACCGCTTTGTTTGTTAAGAAAAAGGACGGAAGTTTCAGGATGTGCATTGACTACCGTGCACTCAATGAAGTCACCGTGAAGAATAAGTATCCGCTACCCAGGATTGATGATTTGTTTGATCAGTTGAGAGGAGCCGGAGTTTTCTCCAAGATTGATCTCGAGATCGGGATACCATCGCTTGAAGATCCGATCGTAAGATATTCAAGACCGCATTCTCGTCAAGATATGGACATTACGAAGTTTACGCTATGTCCTTTGGTCTCGATTTAATGCGCCAATTATTTCATGAATATGATGAATAAGGTGTTCATGGAATATTTGGACAAGTTTGTCGTCGTGTTCATAGACGATATCCTAATCTACTCCAGATCGAGGATGAACATGCCGAACACTTAAGGCGAAGTTTTGGAAAAGCCGAGGAACAAAGAACTTTTCGCCAAGTTCAGCCAAGTGTGATTTTTGGAAGGACAAGGTGGAGTTTCTTGGACATGTAATGACCGCATGAAGGAGTTGCCGTAGATCCAAGCAAAGTAGAAGCTGTGTTACATTGGGAGCAACCAAGACTGTGACCCAGCATTCGAGTTTCCTTGGAATGGCAGGATACTACCGCCGTTTCATCGAAGGCTTCTCGACAATTGCGAAACCTCTTACGCAACTATCAAGAAGGAAAAGAAGTTTGCATGGACGCCGAATGTGAGAAAGGATTTCAGAGCTGAAGAAGCGATTGACGCCAAGACCGGTGTTAGTTCTACCGGATGTTGCTCAAAGCTTCGATATTTATTGTGACGCATCGCGCCAAGGACTTGGTGTGTGCCGATGCAGAATGGAAAGGTCGCCGCTATGCATCAAGGCGCTTGAGGCCGCATGAGGAAAATTATCCGACACATGACTTAGAGTTAGTGCCGTAGTGCATGCTTTGAAGATATGGCGTCACTATCTCGATCGGAAACAGATGTGAAGTGTATACGGATCATAAGAGCCTTAAGTACATATTCACCCAGTCGGATCTGAATATGAGGCAAAGGAGATGGTTGGAGTTGATCAAGGACTATAATGTTGGAATCCATTACCATCCTGGGAAGGCCAACGTGGTAGCCGATGCTCTGAGTCGGAAAATCCATACCGTGAGTACGTTGCTAGCCACAAGTCGTAATGAGTTATGTGAGGATTTTCGTAAGATGAAGATTGAGGTTGTACCTAGCGGATTCTTGGCCGCATTGGAAGTAAAGCCTACGCTAGAGGATCGATCCGAGAAGGATGTATGATGATGACAAGATCCGCAGGATTAAGTCCATCAAGGAGGAAGGCAAGGCGAGAGGACTTCAAGTTGGATGAGCAAGGCACGTTATGGACGAAGGATCGGATTTGTGTGCCTAACAAAAAGGAGTTAAAGCAACTGATTCTGGAGGAAGCCCATGACTCCAAGTACTCAATTCATCCTGGAAGCGCCAAGATGTATCAAGATCTGAAGGAGAGATTCTGGTGGCCGAGTATGAAACGTGAAGTTGCCGAGCATGTTGCCTTGTGCGATGTATGCCAGAGAGTCAAGGCAATGCATCGAGACCAGCGAGATTGCTACAACCGCCGAAAATACCGAGTGGAAGTGGGAGGAAATCGGAATGGATTTCATTACCGGTTTGTCGAAGACTCAAGGGGTTATGACTCCATATGGGTTATAGTGGATCGCTTGACTAAAGTAGCCCATTTTATCCCGTGAAGACCACTTACTCGGGAGATAAATTAGCGTAATTGTACATGATCAGATTGTCTGCTTGCACGGAGTGCGAAGAGGATTGTATCAGACGAGAGGAACCCAATTTACCTCAAGGTTCTGGAATAAGTTGCATGAAGCCATGGGAACCCGCTTGAACTTCAAAGATACCTTATCATCCACGCAGACGGATTGCATCGAAAGAGTCAACCAGATTCTCGGAGGATATGTTGAGAGCTTGTGCATTAGCTTATGCTACTTCTTGGGATAAGAGTTTACCGTATGCCGAGTTCGGGCCATACAACAATAGTTATCGAGGCTAGTTTACGGATGTCACCTTTTGAGGCATCAGATGGTCGACTGTCGCCGACGCCATTGAATTGGAATGAGACCGCGAGCGCCGTGTCTTTGGGCCTGATATTCTTCAAGAGGTCAAGAACAGATCGCTATGATTAGGGAAAGGTTGAAGATAGCCCAATCTCGACGTAAGAGTTATCTTGACAATCGTCGCCGTGACTTGTGTTTTGAACCGTAAGACTTTGTATACCTCAGGGTTACGCCTCTCGTGGAGTTAAGAGGTTCCATGCCAAAGGGAAACTTGCACCTGCTATGTTGGACCATTCAAGATTTTGAGCCGCAGAGGCGGCTTGCTTATCACCGAGTTGCCGCAGCCGTTAGCGAGTGCATGACGTATTCCATGTGTCCCGATTGAAGAAGTGTCTCCGAAGTTCCTGAGAATGCACACCGCTAGAGTCAATTGAGTTGCAAGAGGATTTGACTTATAAGGAGCATCCCGTGAAGATTTTAGACACAATGGATCGAGAAACTAGAAACAAGTCAACCCGCTTTTGTAGAGTTCAAGGAGCAACCATGAAGAAAGCGGTTTACTTGGGAGCAAGAGGATTTGAAGAAAGAGTTTCCAAACCTATTCTCAGAGTGAGCCACTAATCTCTGTGGGACGAGATTCTATTAAGGGGGGAGGTTTGTAACACCCCAAAATTTTTCTTTTCTTAAATTCATGTGTGATTTGGCACTTTGGTGAATTTTTGGAATTTTCTGGAATTTATTTGGATTTATTTGAATTTATTCCATTTTGAAATAATTGAAGAAATTAAGTTTGCAAATAAAATTTTGTTGGAAATATTTTATTTGAGTCCAAAATGATCCAAAGTATTTTCCAGAATTTTTCTGGAATTTTTCTGAGTCATTTGCTATTTTTAATGAATTAAATGAATTATCGAATTATTTTAAATATTAAATCGCTGGAAATTCAACTCGGGTCAGAAATCTTGTTTATCCGATCGAAGTCGAACCCGAGTCGGACTCGAGTCCGACCCGAGCCACGTGACTCGATCAAACCAGCTCAAAACCCTAATCAATCCCAACCGTTGGATCAAGATCCAACGGCTGAGATCCGCCCGTACCGGTTCGAGCCGTATCCGGCCCGGATCCGATCGCGCCCGTGCGATCGTGGCCGTTGATCGTGCCACGTGGACGGCCGGCGTCGCCGTCTCCGCCGAGACCGAAGCCGCGGACTCAGCCGCGCGCCCGCGCCGTGGGAAACTAGGTTTCCGTGTCCCGCGCGAACGCCGAGGCTATTTAAAGCGTGAGACGCCCCCGAGGTTGCCCTCATCTTTGCGCACTGCTCTCGAGCCATCTCGCCGAGCCCGCCGTCGTTTGCCCGTGCGAGCTCGCCGTAGTTGGAGGAAGTGACCGCCGCGGTTTTGCTCGATTCCGCCGCCCGTCTGGTCGTCTTCCGCCGAAGGAGCCAGATCCGGAACCACCGTGACGAGACGCACCGAAGGAAGGATTCATCTCGCCGAGCAACCCCGAACGCCCGTCGGGCTCGCTGCGTCGTTCTCGTCTCCGCGCCCAAGCCTCGCCGCGCCATCGCCGGACTTCGCGAGCTCGGTGAACCGTCGGATCTAGATCGGACGGTTGAGGTGAGTTCACGTGTTCCAACCCGATTGGATCTGGACCGTAGGATCAAGATCCAACGGTTCACAATTGCCACGTGCCGGAGTAGTGTTATTATAGGATTGGATCTCGACCGTCCGATCTAAATCGAACGCCCACGATCAACGAGTAGTTTCAACGCAGTTAACCCTGGATCTAATCCGCGCCGCTGATTTTCAAACCAACGGCCGTGATTGGCGCCACGTGTCGGGAAGTTGGACCGACGCGTCGGCGCCGCTGCCCACGACGCTGGCAGTAGGACGCCGACACGCGGCCCGCGTGTCGAGGGCTCCGATGTCACGCCGGCCCCAGCCGAGCGCCGACGCCACCCATGACGCCACAAGGTCCCACATGTCGCACCGTGGCCGAGCCTACCGACGCCGGGCGATGACGCTACCCGAGTGGGCCCACATGTCGGGCCTCACGTGGAATCGTGGACCGAGTCCACGGTGGACCTAAGCCGAGCGTGGACCGAGCCCATGAGCCACCGACGCCAGCCAGCCAATCAGGAGCCGACACGTGTCCATGCCGACGCAATAATTAATTTCCAAAAGAAAATGATTTATTAATTCGAAATAATGATTTCAAATTTAGATTCAAACTTCAAACGCTTATAACTTTTATGCTTCAACTCCGATTTGAGTGATTCAAATTTCTAAATTTGTATAAAATTAAGATCTACCTAAATATAAATTTTATTTAATTTTTGGACTAAAGTTTTTCTCTGTAAAATTATTTAATTGATTATTTAAACTTTAAATAATCATAACTTTTATGCGTTTTAACTCCAAATTTGACGATTCCAGTTTCTAAAAATCCGTAAAATTATGTTCTCTTTGTTTATGGATTTTATTTGGAGTTTTGGGATGTTTTTGCCTAGTGTTTATTTGTGTATTTGCTATTTGCACGCTTTTACGAGTAGACGTTGAAGTGCCTAAGGATTCAAGGAGAAGTGTTGACTCAGGATCCAACTCAAGACCAAGAGCAAGTACTTTTTGAAGGCAAGTTGTGCTTTGACCATGTTGATCCTATTTCGAAATCTATTTTGATTTTAAACTATTGCATGCTAGTTCCACTAGAAAAATACTTTTTTTAAACATGGGGATTAGATAAATACCAATTTGCTATATGACACCTTGATTACTTAAGTATGTGCCATGACCCTTTGTCACCCTAGTTGTGGTTTACTAGTTGGACATTATTAAATTGCCAACATGGGTTTAGACTGCTGTAGTATACTGCTTAGACTCGCTTACGTGCTCATAACATGATTTTGGATAATTAAATGTTAATATTGACTTAATGATATATTGAACCTGTTTTGGGAAAAGTATCATGTGATGTTGATGGCACGTGGTGCATGGTAATCAATCGGGTTTGATAAACGGTTTTCGGCCGGGCATGTGGCAAGAGTAATCAGGTGGGCCAGCTTGTGGCATTGGGAATGTTGATTTGGTTTTTCTGTAGTCTTGCCCTGGTCACTCTAAGGACTTAACCTTGCAAGCCTTTGAACTGGGTCATACTTGCAACCACATGGCTGGAATGGGACGGCCCTAGTTGACTAAGTCGCTAAGGACTCACTTGTGGAGCCTCAGTGGTGTCAATTACACCGCTTGTGTGATTGTGCGGGAGCGTATCGTGGCTGTGGCCAGATACCCATCTAACGGTGTGTTGGTCCCATACTTCGCCTTGGCTAAGGGAAGGGATGGTGTAGAGCACTAACCGGAGGACCACCTGTGTTGTTTGAGGCTTCCGAAAGGCTTTATTCTGGGGAACTCGCCTTTGTGGTGTTTGACTGTATCTTGTGGGTAAAGTGCATAACCTCTGCAGAGTGTAGAATCTATTTAAATAGCCGAGTCCACGGTACTGGACAATGCTCGGGAATTACAGTCAAGGGTTAGATTTTCTGAAAATAACTTGGATTTGAAAGGTTGGTCTGGTTTAAGAATAAAGATGATGGTAATGTGGTTTAGGATGGGGAAAATGTTTATTAAAACTTCTTGAAAAGTTATTTACGCTTTACTTATTTCTACTGCTTTCGAATCTACTTATATTACTTGTCAAATGCTGTTTACTGCAAATATACCTTGAGCTATTCCTTTGTACCAAGCCATGCATGTAGTATATTAGCTTGCATTCTGTGCATGACTTGCTGAGTACCAAGTACTCACCCTTGCCTCAACACAATACCAGTTGAAGAGGAGACTACACCAGCTTTGGAGGAGGAACTCCAAGAAGATCCGTCTACTTAGGGACGCGAGCCCAGTCAGTTGCCTGTGGTATACTGGATGGCGCCACGAAGTTATTTGGTTTTTCGCTGCTATTATTTTTCTCTGAATAAGTTTCGCCTTGCGAGGCATACATTTTGTAACTTGGCCATAAGGTCGAGTAACCAGTTTGGTTATTTAAATAAAGTACTTTATCGATATCGTTTGGTATGATTGTGATATTTACCGATGTTAAGACTGTGTGCACTAGCGCGTTCCTGGACTAGTGCTGAATACACAGAGGGTCCGGATTTGCAAATTCGGGGTCCCGACAGCAAGTCATGCACAGAATGCAAGCTAATATACTATATGCATGGCTTGGTACAAAGGAATAGCTCAAGGTATATTTGCAGTAAACAGCATTTGACAAGTAATATAAGTAGATTCGAAAGCAGTAGAAATAAGTAAAGCGTAAATAACTTTTCAAGAAGTTTAATAAACATTTTTCCCCATCCTAAACCACATTTCCATCATCTTCATTACTAAACCAACCCAACCTTTCAAATCCAAGTTATTTTCAGAAAATCTAACCCTTGACTGTAATTCCCGAGCATTGTCCAAAGATCAGTGGACTCCTGGCTATTTAAATAGATTCTACACTCTGCAGAGGTTATGCACTTTACCCACAAGATACAGTCAAACACCACAAAGGCGAAGTTCCTCAGAATAAAGCCTTTCTAAGCCTCAAACAACACAGGTGGTCCTCTCCGGTTCGTGCTCTACACCATCCCTTCCCTTAGCCAAGGCGAAGTATGGGACCAACACACCGTTAGATGGGTATCTGGCCACAGCCACGATACGCTCCCCCGTACAATCACACAAACGGTGTAATTGACACCCTGAGGCTCCACAAGTGAGTCCTTAGCGACTTAGTCAACTAGGGCCGTCCCATTCCAGCCATGTGGTTGCAAGTATGACCCAGTTCAAAGGCTTGCAAGGTTAAGTCCTTAGAGTGACCAGGGCAAGACTACCCGAAGAACCAAATCAACATTCCCAACGCCACAACTGGCCCACCTGATTACTCTTGCCACATGCCCCTGGCCGAAATCGTTTATCAAACCCCAGTTGATTACCATGCACCACGTGCCATCAACATCACATGATACTTTTCCAAAATAGGTTCAATATATCATTAAGTCAATATTAACATTTGATTGTCCAAAATCATGTCATGAGCACGTAAGGTGTCTAAGCGATACTACAACGGTCTAAACCCATGTTGGCAATTTAATAATGTCCAACTAGTAAACCACAACTAGGGTGACAAAGGGTCATGGCACATACTTAAGTAATCAAGGTGTCATATAGCAAATTGGTATTTATCTAACCCCCAGGTTTAAACAAAGTATTTTTCTAATTGAACTAGCATGCAATAGTTTAAAATCAAAATAGATTTCGAAATAGGATCAACATGGTCAAAGCACAACTTGCCTTCAAAAAGTACTTGCTCTTGGTCTTGAGCTGGATCCTGAGCCAATACTTCTCCTTCGAATCCTTCCGGCACTTCAACGTCTACTCGTAAAGCGTGCAAATAGCAAATACACAAATAAACACTAGGCAAAAAGATCCCAAAACTCCAAATAAAATCCATAAACAGAGAGAACATAATTTTCTGGATTTTTAGAAACTGGAATCACAAATTTGGAGTTAAAAGCATAAAAGTTATGATTATTTAAAGTTTAAATAATCAATTAAATAATTTTACAGAGAAAAACTTTAGTCCAAAAATTAAATAAAATTTATATTTAGGTAGATCTTAATTTTATACAAATTTAGAAATTTGAATCACTCAAATCGGAGTTGAAACGCAAAAGTTATAAGCGTTTGAAGTTTGAATCAAAATCTGAAATCATTATTTCGAATTAATAAATCATTTTCTTTTTCGGAAATTAATTATTGCGTCAGCATGGACACGTGGCAGCTCCTGATTGGTTGGCTGACGTAAGCCGGTCCATGGACTTGGTCCACGATTGGCTCGGGTCCACCGTGGACTCGGTCCACGACTCCACGTGTCGCTGACATGTGGGCCCAGTCGGGTGACGTCATCGCTGACGTCGGGCTCACCACGGTGCTGACATGTGGGACCACTGCGGACGTCATGGGTGACGCCGCCGCCCTGGCCGATAGCCGCCGACATGCGCCCTTCCGACACGCGGGCCTCGGCGTCATTGCCACACGCACGCTGGCGTGGGATTCGGCCGACCGCGTCGGTCCAACGTCCCGACACGTGGCGCAATCACGGCCGTTGGTTTGAAAATCAACGGCGCGGATTAGATCCAGGGTTAACACGTTGAAACTACTCGTTGATCGTGGGCCGTTCGATTTAGATCGGACGGTCCAGATCCAATCCTATAATAACACTACTCCCAAGACGCGTGGCAATTGTGAACCGTTGGATCTTGATCCTACGGTCCAGATCCAATCGGGTTGGAACAAGTGAACTCACCTCAACCGTCCGATCTAGATCCGACGGTTCACCGAGCTCGCGAAGTCCGGCGATGGCGCTGGCGAGGCTTGGGCGCCGAGACGCAGAACGACGACGGCAGCCCGACGGCTGCTTTCGGTTGCTCGGCGAGATGAATCCTTCCTTCGTGCGTCTCGCCACGGTGGTTCCGGATCACAGGCTCCTTCGGCGGAAGACGACGGACGGCGGCGGAATCGAGCAAAACCGCGGCGGTCACTTCCTCCAACTACGGCGAGCTCGCCGGCAAACGACGGCGGCTCGGCGAGATGGCTCGGGAACGGTGCGCAAAGATGAGGGCAACCTCGGGATGTCTCACGCTTTAAATAGCTCCCGGCGTTACGCGGACACGGAAACCTAGTTTCCCACGGCGGGCGCGCGGCGGAGTCCGGCTCGGCCTCGGCGGAGACGACGACGCGATACCGCCCACGTGGCACGATCAACGGCCACGATCGCACGGGCGCGATCGGATCCGGGCCGGATACGGCTCGAACCGGTACGGGCGGATCTCAGCCGTTGGATCTTGATCCAACGGTTGGGATTGATTAGGGTTTTGAGCTGGTTTGATCGAGTCACGTGGCTCGGGTCGGACTCGAGTCCGACTCGGGTTCCGACTCGGTCGGATGAACAGTACTTGACCCGAGTTGAATTTCCAGCGATTTAATATTTAAAATAATTCCCAGTAATTCATTTAATTCATTAAAAATAGCAAAAGACTCAGAAAAATTCCAGAAAAATTCTGGAAAATATTTTGGAACATTTTGGACTCAAATAAAATATTTCCAACAAACTTTTATTTGCAAAATTAAATTCTTTAATTATTTCAAAATGGAATAAATTCAAATAAATTCCAAATAAATCCAAATAAATTCCAGAAAATTCCAAAAATTCACCAAAGTGCCAAATCACACATGAATTCAAGAAAAGCAAAATTTTGGGGTGTTACAAACCTCCCCCCCTTAATAGAATCTCGTCCCCGAGATTCAGGGCTCACTACAGAATAGGTTTGGAAACTCTTTCTTCAAATCCTCTTCGCGCTCCCAAGTCGCTTCGCTTTCTTCATGGTTGCTCCACTGAACTCTACAAAAACGGGTTGACTTGTTTCTAGTTTCTCGATCCATTGTGTCTAAAATCTTCACGGGATGCTCCTTATAAGTCAAATCCTCTTGCAACTCAATTGACTCTAGCGGTGTCTGTTCCTCAGGAACTCGGAGACACTTCTTCAACTGGGACACATGGAATACGTCATGCACTCCTGCTAACGACTGCGGCAACTCCAGCTGATAAGCAACTTCGCCTCTGCGGCTCAAAATCTTGAATGGTCCAACATAACGGGGTGCAAGTTTCCCTTTGGCATGGAACCTCTTAACTCCCCTGAGAGGCGTAACCCTGAGGTATACAAAGTCTTCTGGTTCAAAACACAAGTCTCGGCGACGATTGTCAGCATAACTCTTCTGTCGAGATTGGGCTATCTTCAACCTTTCCCTAATCATAGCGATCTGTTCTTCAGCCTCTTGAAGAATATCAGGCCCAAAGACACGGCGCTCGCCGGTCTCATTCCAATTCAATGGCGTCCGACAGGGTCGACCATACAGTGCCTCAAAAGGTGACATCTGTAAACTAGCCTGGTAACTATTGTTGTAACTGAACTCGGCATACGGCAAACTCTTATCCCAAGAGGTAGCATAAGCCAATGCACAAGCTCTTAACATATCCTCCAGAATCTGGTTGACCCTTTCGGTCTGTCCATCCGTCTGTGGATGATAAGTCAGATCAAGTTCAAACGGGTTCCCATGGCTTCATGCAACTTATTCCGTAACCTTGAGGTAAATTGGGTTCCTCTGTCTGATACAATCCTCTTTGGCACTCCGTGCAAACAGACAATCCTCGATCATGTACAATTACGCTAATTTATCTCCCGAGTAAGTGGTCTTCACGGGGATAAAATGGGCTACTTTAGTCAAGCGATCCACTATAACCCATATGGAGTCATAACCTCCTTGAGTCTTTGGCAAACCGTAATGAAATCCATTCCGATTTCCTCCCACTTCCACTCAGGTATTTTCAGCGGTTGTAGCAATCCTGCTGGTCTCTCGATGCATTGCCTTGACTCTCTCGGCATACATCGCACAAGGCAACATGCTCGGCAACTTCACGCTTCATACTCGGCCACCGTAATCTCTCCTTCGTGATCCCGATACATCTTGGCGCTTCCAGGATGAATTGAGTACTTGGAGTCATGGGCTTCCTCCGAATCGCTTGCTTTTAACTCCTTTTGTTAGGCACACAAATCCGATCCTTCATCCATAACGTGCCTTGCTCATCCAACTTGAAGTCCTCTCGCCTTGCCTTCCTCCTTGATGGACTTAATCCTGCGGATCTTGTCATCATCCTTCTCGCCCTTCTCGGATCTGATCCTCTAGGTAGGCTTTACTTCCAATGCGGCCAAGAATCCGCTAGGTACAACCTCAATCTTCATCTTCTGAAAATCCTCACATAACTCATCCTGACTTGTGGCTAGCAACGTACTCACGGTATGGCTTTTCCGACTCAGAGCATCGGCTACTACGTTGGCCTTCCCGGGATGGTAATGGATCCCAACATTATAGTCCTTGATCAACTCTAACCATCTCCTCTGCCTCATATTCAGATCCGACTGGGTGAATATGTACTTAAGGCTCTTATGATCCGTATATACTTCACATCTGTTTCCAATCAGATAGCGACGCCATATCTTCAAAGCATGCACTACGGCAGCTAACTCTAAGTCATGTGTCGGATAATTTTCCTCATGCGGCCTCAATCGCCTTGATGCATAAGCGGCGACCTTTCCATTCTCGTGACAAAGACACATCCAAGTCCTTGGCGCGATGCGTCACAATAAATATCGAAGCTTTGAGCAACATCCGGTAGAACTAACACCGGTGCTGACGTCAATCGCTTCTTCAGCTCCTGAAATCCTTTCTCACATTCTGGCATCCATGCAAACTTCTTTTCCTTCTTCAACAGTTGCGTAAGGGGTTTCGCAATCGTCGAGAAGCCTTCGATGAAACGGCGGTAGTATCCTGCCATTCCAAGGAAACTTCGAATCTGGTCACCGCCTTCTACGCTTCCCAATGTAACACGCCTTCTACTTTGCTTGGATCTACGGCGACTCTTCTGCGGTCATTACATGTCCAAGAAACTCCACCTTGTCCTTCCAAAAATCACACTTGTCGAACTTGGCGAAAAGTTGTCGTTTCCTCGCCTTTTCCAAAACTCGCCTTAAGTGTTCGGCATGTTCATCCTCCGTCCTGGAGTAGATTAGGATATCGTCTATGAACACGACGACAAACTTGTCCAAATATTCCATGAACACCTTATTCATCATATTCATGAAATAAGCTGGCGCATTCGTCAGACCAAAGGACATAACTGTAAACTCGTAATGTCCATATCTTGACGAGAATGCAGTCTTCGGAATATCTTCTGATCGGATCTTCAACTGATGGTATCCCGATCTCAGATCAATCTTGGAGAAAACTCCGGCTCCTCTTAACTGATCAAACAAATCATCAATCCTGGGTAGCGGATACTTATTCTTCACGGTGACTTCATTGAGTGCACGGTAGTCAATGCACATCCTGAAACTTCCGTCCTTTTTCTTGACAAACAAAACTGGTGCTCCCCACGGCGACGAACTCGGTCTGATAAATCCTTTCTCCATTAACTCCTCTAGCTGTTTCTTCATTTCTACCAACTCCTCGGTGGACATCCGATAGGGTCTCTTTGCTATCGGTCTTACTGCAGTACAAGCTCTATCACAAACTCTATGTCCTCGTCTCAAGCGGCATACCAGGTAGATCTTCGGGAAAAACATCTGGGTACTCATTCACTCTTGGGACATCCTCTATGCTGATTGCCTTGGTACGTTAACCATCAACTGTCCATCTCTAATCGCAGCTGGCTTGAAATTCCACTTTCTTCCCACACGGGCTCTCAATCGAGATAGTCCTTCGTCCACAATCCAATACTGACCTTGTGCTTGGATAACCAGTCCATTCCCAATATGACGCTCTAAGGTCCGGGTCTCCAAAATCATAAGGTTTGCTAGGAACTCTATTCCATCTATTAGTATTCTCACCCTAACATCCTACTTTCGCTCGGAGTTCGGAACTGTGGGTTTGAACTAAAAGCATGCACTTAAGTCTTGCAATCCTCAAATCATTTCTAGTAGCAAAGCCTTGCGAAACAAACGAATGCGAAGCTCGAGTCGAACAAAATCAAGCAGTATCGAAAGTTAACAAGTAACTTACCCGATTTATCGTCAGTAGCATTCTCGCAGTGCATCTGCGGTGACATGGTTGACTCGGCCTCTCATCACGGTCAGGGTGTGGCTCCTGGTGCCGGGCGACCTAGCCGGGTGGTTCCTAGGTTGAAGCGAACTGGGGTCACTCTCGCTGTCTTCTTTGGACAATCGTTGGCAAAGTGTCCTGGCTCGTTGCTTGTAGCAGCGTCTCACGGTTCCTTGCCGACAGGGTAGCGTTTCTAGCGGGGGGGGTCCGGTAGTTCGATTGATGTGTCTTGGTGCCGGGATGGTGTCCTTGTCGCACTTCGTGGTTGGAATCAAGAATTGATTTGGTGCAACTCCCAGCGGTATTTATGCGTTCCTGGCGTGATCCTTGCAGTTGCATCCTGCGCTTCTGTTCTCATCCGGTTCCTTGCGCTTGTCCTCAAGAATAAGTGCCTTATTCACCAACTCTTGGAAATCTGGAAAGGTGTGGGTGATCAACCCTACTTGCAATCCCGAGTTAAGTCCCTTCATAAAACGAGACTGCCTGGATTTATCTCGTCGCTACATCCTCGGTGCGTAGCGTGCTAGCTGTGTGAACTTGTTCGTAGTCGACCACTGGCTGATTACCTTGCTTCAAAGGCTCAACTCCTCCTTCTTAAGGTCCATGATTCCTTCAGGCACGTGATCTTTGTCGGAATGCAATTGTGAACTCTTCCCAAGTGATATCTTGAGGGTTCTCTTGCGTGGCACGAAGTTCTCCCACCATTCGGCTGGTCCCTTCCAACCGATGAGAAGCGTAGAGTACCTTCTCATTTCCTATGCATTGAGCTATGTGTAGCTTCCTCTCGATTGATCTTAACCAATCATCGGCCTCCAATGGATTGGCATTCCCGGAAGAAAGTGGGTGGGTGAGTCCTCATGAACTCGATAGTCTTGTATTCGGCGTGGTCCCCGATTAACTTGATTGGTCGTGGCCTGAGCAAAGGACGTGCTGCATTTGTTGCATCATAGCATGCATCAATCGAGTCTGGGCAGCAAGAAAAGCTCCAAATTCTGCATATCCGGTGGCGGTCTTTGGTGCTCCATCATTGGGGTTTTCTGCTGGGCGAGAACCACTTCCATTGCTTCCAAAGTTTCCGCGGGTGTTCACCATCTGTCGATTTGCTCTAGGTTTAGAGATGAGAGGGAACAAGAATAGACAAGTAATATGGAACTTATGCGGGGCGAAAGGTGTAGCCTTAAGGTCCAACTTTATTATTAGTAACTTGGTATGGCTGCTTACAATGCCTACGGGCCTTGCAACACATACTGCACACTCAGCAAACAAAGCAAATCCAAATCGAACTAATTTTGGAGTCTAACGCCTAAAGGGTGACTCTTTATTCTATGACGCGACTCGGCGAAGGAGTCTCACTGTAGAACCTATGTTCACTCATCAAGAAAACCTCCATCTGTCACAAGAGTGCTTTACGTAAGAACTCGGAATTTTTAAATTGTGACAAGGTAAGGGATAATTTCAGCAAGAGACAAGAAAAGAGAGAAGGGGATAAGTCGAGATGTCATTTCTTGTCTTGACAAATTTTTAGCTTTAGAAAATAGGTTTTATCCTCACCACGACCATTCTAGCTAGGGTTGAGCCTACAGTCAACCTGGCTCTGATACCACCTCTGTCGGGACCCCGAATTTGCAAATCCGGACCCTCTGTGTATTCAGCACTAGTCCAGGAACGCGCTAGTGCACACAGTCTTAACATCGGTAAATATCACAATCATACCAAACGATACCGATAAAGTACTTTATTTAAATAACCAAACTGGTTGCTCGACCTTATGGTCAATTACAAAATGTATGCCTCGCAAGGCGAAACTTATTCAGAGAAAAATAATAGCAATGAAAACCAAATAACCGTGGCGCCATCCAAAGTATACCACAGCAACCGATCGGGCTCGCATCCCTAAGTAGACGGATCTTCTTGGAGTTCCTCCTCCAAAGCCGGTGTAGTCTCCTCTTCAACTGTATTGTGTTGAGGCAAGGGTGAGTACTTGGTACTCAAGCAAGTCATGCACAGAATGCAAGCTAATATACTATATGCATGGCTTGGTACAAAGGAATAGCTCAAGGTATATTTGCAAGAAATGTGACATTTGACAAGTAATATAAGTAGATTCGAAGCAAAGAGAAATAAGTAAAGCGTAAATAACTTTTCAAGAAGTTTAATAAACATTTTTCCCATCCTAAACCACATTTCCATCATCTTCATTACTAAACCAACCCAACCTTTCAAATCCAAGTTATTTTCGTAAAATCTAACCCTTGACTGTAATTCCCGAGCATTGTCCAAGATCTGTGGACTCGGCTATTTAAATAGATTCTACACTCTGCAGAGGTTATGCACTTTACCCACAAGATACAGTCAAACACCACAAAGGCGAAGTTCCAGTAACAAAGCCTTTCTAAGCCTCAAACAACACAGTGGTCCTCTCCGGTTCGTGCTCTACACCATCCCTTCCCTTAGCCAAGGCGAAGTATGGGACCAACACACCGTTAGATGGGTATCTGGCCACAGCCACGACACGCCTCCGCATAATCACACAAACGGTGTAATTGACACCCTGAGGCTCCACAAGTGAGTCCTTAGCGACTTAGTCAACTAGGGCCGTCCCATTCCACCCATGTGGTTGCAAGTATGACCTGGTTCAAAGGCTTGCAAGGTTAAGTCCTTAGAGTGACCAGGCAAGACTACCCAAGAACCAAATCAACATTCCCAACGCCACAACGGCCCACTGATTACTCTTGCCACATGCCCTGGCCGAAATCATTTATCAAACCCCAGTTGATTACCATGCACCACGTGCCATCAACATCACATGATACTTTTCCAAAACAGGTTCAATATATCATTAAGTCAATATTAACATTTGATTGTCCAAAATCATGTCATGAGCACGTAGCAGGTCTAAGCAGTATACTACAACGGTCTAAACCCATGTTGGCAATTTAATAATGTCCAACTAGTAAACCACAACTAGGGTGACAAAGGGTCATGGCACATACTTAAGTAATCAAGGTGTCATATAGCAAATTGGTATTTATCTAACCCCCATGTTTAAACAAAGTATTTTTCTAATTGAACTAGCATGCAATAGTTTAAAATCAAAATAGATTTCGAAATAGGATCAACATGGTCAAAGCACAACTTGCCTTCAAAAAGTACTTGCTCTTGGTCTTGAGCTGGATCCTGAGCCAATACTTCTCCTTCGAATCCTTCCGGCACTTCAACGTCTACTCGTAAAGCGTGCAAATAGCAAATACACAAATAAACACTAGGCAAAAAGATCCCAAAACTCCAAATAAAATCCATAAACAGAGAGAACATAATTTTCTGGATTTTTAGAAACTGGAATCGTCAAATTTGGAGTTAAAACGCAAAAGTTATGATTATTTAAAGTTTAAATAATCAATGAAATAATTTTACAGAGAAAAACTTTAGTCCAAAAATTAAATAAAATTTATATTTAGGTAGATCTTAATTTTATACAAATTTAGAAATTTGAATCACTCAAATCGGAGTTGAAACGCAAAAGTTATAAGCGTTTGAAGTTTGAATCAAAATCTGAAATCATTATTTCGAATTAATAAATCATTTTCTTTTTCGGAAATTAATTATTGCGTCAGCATGGACACGTGTCAGCTCCTGATTGGCTGGCTGACGTCAGCCGGTCCATGGACTTGGTCCACGCTTGGCTCGGGTCCACCGTGGACTCGGTCCACGACTCCACGTGTCGCTGACATGTGGGCCCACTCGGGTGACGTCATCGCTGACGTCACGGTAGGCTCGGCCACGGTCTTGACATGTGGGACCTTTGTGACGTCATGGGTGACGTCAGCGCTCGGCTGGGATAGCCACTGACATGCGGGCCCTCTGACACGCGGGCCCCGCGTGTCAGCGTCACGCACGCTGGCGTGCGTGGGCCACGACCGCGTCGGTCCAACTTCCCGACACGTGGCGCAATCACGGCCGTTGGTTTGAAAATCAACGGCGCGGATTAGATCCAGGGTTAACACGTTGAAACTACTCGTTGATCGTGGGCCGTTCGATTTAGATCGGACGGTCCAGATCCAATCCTATAATAACACTACTCTGGCACGTGGCAATTGTGAACCGTTGGATCTTGATCCTACGGTCGCATCCAATCGGGTTGGAACACGTGAACTCACCTCAACCGTCCGATCTAGATCCGACGGTTCACCGAGCTCGCGAAGTCCGGCGATGGCGCGGCGAGGCTTAGGCGCCGAGACGAACGACGACGAGCCCGACGGGCGTTCGGGTTGCTCGGTGAGATGAATCCTTCCTTCGGTGCGTCTCGTCACGGTGGTTCCGGATCTGGGCTCCTTCTCGGCGGAAGACGACCGGACGGCGGAATCGAGCAAAAACCGCGGCGGTCACTTCCTCCAACTACGGCGAGCTCGCACGGGCAAACGACGGCGGCTCAGGCGAGATGGCTCGGGGGAACGGGTGCGCAAAGATGAGGGCAACCTCGGGGGATGTCTCACGCTTTAAATAGCCCCGGCGTTCGCGCGGGACACGGAAACCTAGTTTCCCACGGCGGCGGGCGCGGCAGCGGAATCCGGCTCGGTCTCGGCGGAGAAGACGACGCACAGCCGTCCACGTGGCACGATCAACGGCCACGATCACACGGGCGCGATCGGATCCGGGCCGGATACGGCTCGAACCGGTACGGGCGGATCTCAGCCGTTGGATCTTGATCCGACGGTTGGGATTGATTAGGGTTTTGAGCTGGTTTGATCGAGTCACGTGGCTCGGTCGGACTCGAGTCCGACTCGGAGTTCGACTTCGGTCGGATGAACAAGACTTGACCCGAGTTGAATTTCCAAATGATTTAATATTTAAAATAATTCCCGATAATTCATTTAATTCATTAAAAATAGCAAAAGACTCGAAAAATTCGGAAAAATTCTGGAAAATATTTTGGAACATTTTGGACTCAAATAAAATATTTCCAACAAACTTTTATTTGCAAAATTAAATTCTTTAATTATTTCAAAATGGAATAAATTCAAATAAATTCCAAATAAATCCAAATAAATTCAGAAAATTCCAAAATTCACCAAAGTGCCAAATCACACATGAATTCAAGAAAAGCAAAATTTTGGGGTGTTACACCGCACAATGAGGCAACCATCGGCCATTGTAGGGGAGGCACAACAAATAGGGTGCCCATGGCTGGCGCAGCTCCTAAATCTCCTCTCTGAGCTGAACTAAATCCTCATTGGCGGCGGGTACTGCGCCCCGATCTTGCAGGAAGTTCCTCCTGAGCGGGCCCATGAGCATTGAGCGAAATGCTACCCTCAGCAACAGACTCCGCAACTCCCTGAGAACCTCGCCCCTGGCCTCCACGGCCACGGCGACCACGGCCTCTACCCCTCGGCATGGTTGCTACAAACAGACAACCATCCAACCACATAAATAAAAGCACAACATCATATAATCAAGAACAATGATCAACCATCATCATAGGCATAATCTTCATCAAATAATCAAGCGCGATGCAATGATGAACCAAAAACCCCATCCTACTGTGCAACCAAGTGTGTCAAATTTTTAGATTAGTTATACCACTTTTGCAAGTTTTAATGTTACTATCCTATAACAAAGTTTTAGTTAGAACCTTAAGCCATGTTTCTAAGTTATTCCACATCATATTTTAGTTGCATCTTAAGGTATGACACTAAAAATACATATTCCAAGGACCTATAGCCCGCTCTGATACCAACTGTAACACCCCTGCATTTAATATGCCTGAATGCTACCAAACATAAGCTAAACAACATTTAAATACCACAATTAAACATAAATTCCAGCAAAGGAACACATGCTAAAAACCGAGATTTCGGCAGCATCTCCTTTGTTTTAACATGAATTGAAGGAGCAACAAAGTTAAACAATATAAGGCAATATGAGAGACAGCTAAGACAGCAATAATTAAAGACTTAACGACCAAAAAGTCTAATACCAAGCACTTAATGTCTCCAAGAGTCAAACGAACAATAAAACTCTCATATAGCCATGCTAAACCTTAAAACAATAATCATCACACGCAGTTTATTATTAAAGCTAATTGAATGACTTGTGGAATCAAAATGCGTGAAGCTACGTGCGGACGTGTGAATATTTCCCTTCCCCGCATGCCGATCTCATGGTACCTAAAACAACAAGAAAACACAAGCGTGAGTTCAAAACTCAGCAAGCATATTGCAATGATACAACAAGAACAATTTCATGGCAATAATAACTCATATCATGTAAACCATCTCATTCATAATCACATAACATTATCCTCATCATTATGTATGCAATGCGATGCTATGCTCATGTCTCCTTGGAAACACATATCGATATGGTTGAGTACACACCTATCGGTGTGCACCCTCTCCCCCCTTCCATCCCGAAGATGGAGGGTGCCTACTCCACGCTTCCGTTCACCGCGGTGAATGGAATCACGATGTAGGACTTACTTATTGGCTCTCCGGATTAGTCATAACTTTATCACCGACCTTCCCGGACTAGTTATGACTTTCTCACCGCCCGGGCCATGTAATCATGCCATGTATGCAATTATGCCAACATCGTAATTAACTCGTATATTAACACATGGCATCAAAACATGATAAACATACTCATCATATCATTGGAAATCATTAAAGCATGGCAAGTGATCATCTCATATAATCAATCTCATCTAGTCTCAACTAGCAACCTACAAACCGCTAATCATTACAATACACTTGCCTCAACCACGGGCAACGGATTGGCGGGAAGTAGAAGGCACTCCCGGGGTCACACCACCTGCACATAGGTACCACACACTCACAATCATGTCCACAAAACAGTACGCAAACCCTCATCTACCCCGACATTGCCAACCACTCGCAATAACCAAAAACAGAGGTTCTGTCCCGCCGTGACAGCAGCCTTCCAAAAGGCATAACTTGAGTTCTGGGACTCCGAATCAATTAAACGAGTACATCCTCGCATATCTTAGGAAATTTCTCAACTTTTTCTAGGTATAAGGAAAGACTGGTTCAGAATCTAAAGTTGTTTAATCTACAGATTACCGTGATATGTTTCAATCGCGTCACAGATTTTAACACGCTCGGTAAAACAGCCATAACTTTCAAACGGCTGAGCGGAATTTAACGTTCTTTATATCCACTGAAAGATAATGAAATTACCTACAACTTCTTCAACATACGTATGGCCATATTTGGATTCTAAATTGGCGAAAAACTTAACCCTAGGTCGACTGCTCATGCTGTCCCAAAACAGAAACGTGGCAACATCTAGATCTAATCCAATCTACTCAAGTCCAGCACCACCAATTGATCTAAAATCATGATAAAAACCATTAGAACAGTACCTAGCCCAACCCCAAGGAGTCCCATGGCCATACCTTCGCCCGACGACCGAAATCCCAACGAAACTCCTCCCGGATGGCTCCTCGCTCCACGCTCCTCGCTCCTCGCTCCTCGCTCCAATGGATGGATCCATGAGGTTCAGGGGTGCGGAGGCCACCCTAGGGCAGCAAGGGGGTGGAGGAGAGGTGGTGGAGAGGTGGGGAGGCCAGGGGGCAAGGGGGGTGCGCACAGCCCAAGGGGAGTGGAGGGGAGGGGCGGCTAGGGCCAAGGGAGGGGGGAGGGCGCCCAAAGGGGTGGTGGGGTGCAAGGGGCAGGGGGGAGGCCTTTTACCAGCCCTCACACCTAATCCTAATCCTAAATGGATTCCCACTCCATCCCACCAAAGCCCACAACCCCATCTTTTAGGCCCAAACTCCCCTGGGAAGGCCCAAAGCCCCGGAAACGGCCCGGAAATGCTATTAACCCCCAAACCCTATGGTTTTAACCTTAATTCCACATTTGATAAAGTTTTTAACCTCATCATGCTCAATAAATAAGGATACGACACTCCGTGGTGTCACAGAAAGTCATAACTAGTTCGGGGAAGGTCGGTGAGAAAGTTATGACTATTCCGGAGAGCCAATGAGTAAGTCCTACATCGTGATTCCATCCACCGCGGTGTGGGGAAGCGAGGAGTAGGCACCCTCCATCTTCGGGATGGAAGGGGGGAGAGGGTGCACACCGACGGGTGTGTACTCAACCATACCAGTATGAGTTTCCAAGGAGATATGAGCATCGCATCGCATCGCATTGCATACATAATGATGATGATAATGATTTGTGAACATGAATGAGATGATATACATGATGTGAGTTGTTGTAGCCATATAATTGTTTTTGTTTGTACCATTGCAATATACTTGCTGAGTGATGAACTCACGCTTGTGTTTATGTTGTTTTTTTAGGTACCATGACACCGGCATGTGGGAAAGGGCATTAGCTACACATCTTCACGTAGTTCCAGTCACATTTACCAACCTTGATTCATGATCATAATAATAGTGCCCTGAACTAGGTGTATGGAATAATTTTAATATGCTGTTGATCCTCTTTGCTTAGCTATAGATGTTTGTGTGGTTGGTTTTGGTTTAATTGCTTATGATGATGTTTTATCCATTATATATTGCTGCTTTAGATGTCTTATGTTATGAAATAGTTTGCTATGATATTGCTATTGTTCAAATCATGATAAAACAAAGGAGATGCTGCCAACATTTCGGTTTTTAGCATATGCACCTTTGCTGTAATTTATCGTTAGTTGTGGTATTTAAATGTTGTTTAGTCTATGTTTGGTAGCATTCTGGCATACTAGATGCCGGGGTGTTACACTATCTTTTCAGCTTGTGATGTCATTGAGGTTATTGTTCATTCCTACAAATGACATCCTCGGTTATTTGAATTCTTTCAAAGTGGTATCAATGAATTTTAAATCCTCCTACAAGTGGTATTTTGATTGCCTCTTGTCGCCTCTACCTTGATACCCAAACTCTTTTTGAGTTGGATTCTCCATAAGCTTAAATGCATTGTAAGTTCAATTGCTTAAGAACTCTCTATGTGAGGTTCTTTATGAATTGAAATATATAAAGAGGAGAAATACCATTTGAGCTTTCTTATTTATGAAAAACTCTTTATGTTCATTCTTGAAAGAAGATTTTCAAGCAAAACCCTTTAGATAGATTTTAAAGTGGTATCTCATTTCTCAAGTGGTGTTTGCGTTGGGTTTCTCATTTAACCCTATTAGGCAAAACTATAGATTCTTCAAGCGAATCATGATGTTTATCGTAAAGCCTAATAAAATGAAGTGATTTCTTTGAATTAGTTTCAAACAACCATTATGATACCCACATTTGCATTTTGAGATGAAATCCTTTCAATTGGTACTTGAGCTTAAATTCTTTCAATTGGTCTCAATTGGTATCCAAACTCATAATATGGCCTCTTTTCGAGTCTTTATTCTTTTTTGCCATATTTCAAAAATTTGCCAAACTTGCTCGCTTTGTCTTGCATTTGGTATCAAGCTGTCATTTGGCATCTTATCTTTTAATTGCTATCAAATTGAAAAGTTTGCAAAAATTATTTGATTTATTTGGATCAATCTTTTAATTCCTTGTTAAGGTCAGGTGAATTCACAATAATACTCTTATGACCTACACTTGAAAGAAAGGAAAAATTCTAAAGGAAGAGAAGTCTAAAAGTTTTGGTATAGAGCCACAAATCCTTTGTGTGATTTTTGCTCTACTATTTAGCACTCGATTTTCATGATCTCTTTCTTGGTTTTTCAAATTGGCTTTTCCATTTTTGGTGCTTAATGCCAAAAGGGGGAGAATTAGTTACTAATTCACTCGGGAGAATTTAAATGAGTGTTGATTCACATTAAAAAGGGGAAGAATTAGTTGCCAATTCCCTTGCATCGCTTGTGCGCTATTTGGAGTTTTAACACTATTTGGAGTTTTAATTGGTATCTTACATTTGGTTGGCTTACAGCCACAAATTTGCCACAAGTAGATTTCTTTCGAACCCTCCTTTGTGTTTAATTTCGTGAATGTCAAAAAGGGGGAGTAAAAAGAGGGATTTGTGTCTTAATGCCTAAGAGGAGAAGCTTCAAATGATTGCGCTTATTAAAAACCCTTTTGCATTGTTGCATTGTGTTTCATCCAAATAGAATATAATAGAGTGAATTAGTGGATTTGTCATCAATCACCAAAAAGGGGGAGATTGTAAGTTCAACCTCTGTTGGTTTTGATGATTGGTTTATGATTAATGCTTAATCATTGTTTATGACAAATCCAATATTTTAATGAGAATAACATATTTATTGAGCTTATGTTTAGTAGCCTCATATTTGGATGGAAAATGGAAAACCCAAGGTATGCATTGTATCAATGTTCATTATTTTATTTCATGCTTAGGATTTAAGTTGTAGTATGAATTTCTCCATTGCTTTAGCCACAAAGTGTGTATCATGTTTCCCAATTCATATATTACATAGATGCACACATTTAGGGGGAGTTCGCACTCTAACTTAATATTTCATTGTATTGATATTTTTCTCATTACCACATATAAAAGATCAAGACATTGAAACTAGATCTTTGAGTATACATTTAACATGCATAGTTATGATATACTCATGGTATCATAGGATATGCTCCAAAGCAATAAAATTGAATATGTGCATATTGATTCAAGGTCAATTATATGTATGCGCATATCTTTGTGGAGCTTATTCTATAGTTGATGGCTTAGAGTAATGATCATTTTCATACATTCCACATATTATGGATCATTACTTTCCATCAACATGTGTATATGAAAACCTGTGTAGTCATTGTGTACTCATATCGATCTAAATGAAGATTTAAATTGAGGTCATTTATCTCTTAATCATTAAGGAACATTTTATCATGTGTTGATGGTATTCTTGTGATCGATTAAAGATAATCGATAGCTCTTGAGTATAACGAAGCATTAGTTGCATCAACATACTTAAGACACAAATACAGTTATTCATTCAATTGATTTAGGTTGTGCTCAATCGTTATGGAGGCATCCATTATGTGTCAATGGAGTGCAAGGATGATTGAGACAACCATGCATCTTAGACTAACTATTTTCATAAGTGATGATTGAGCCAGGTTAGGTCCAATGATGATTGGATGAAGAAACGGGAGAAGGACGACATCATGAATTGATGAACGTCAAGAGGAAATCCCAATGAGAAGAAAAGAAGAAGAAGGTGAATCAAAAGGAGATGAACAAGATGTTGTGAGAACCGGGTGTTGATCTCAGGAAAAGAGAAGTAGAGCTAGGAGACGGTCCTCGGGAGAAGCAATTTGATTGAAGATCATAAAGACCCCAAAGAGGATTGATCGCGTGCGGCGTCAAAGGTAACTAGGTAGAGTGTCTAGTTATAGGGTTACCGTACTATTAAGAGGGATGCAACATTGGTGATTTAGAACTGTCTATGTGCTCAAGTGTATCTATCCTTATTTAGATGAGAGACACAAAACACATCACGTACATCGGAAAGGTGTAACACCCCAAAATTTTGCTTTTCCTAAATCTATGAGTGATTTGGCACTTTGGTGAATTTTTGGGATTTATTTGGAATTTATTTGAATTTATTTCATTTTGAAATAATTAAAGAATTAAACTTTGCAAATAAAATTTTGTTGGAAATATTTTATTTGAGTCCAAAATGACCCAAAATATTTTCCAGAATTTTTCTGGAATTTTTCTGAGTCTTTTGCTATTTTTAATGAATTAAATGAATTACTGGAAATTATTTTAAATTTTAAATCGCTGGAAAATCGAGTCGGGTCAAGTACTGTTCATCCGACCGAGTCGGACTCGAGTCCGACCCGAGCCACGTGACTCGACCGAATCAAGTCCAAACCCTAACCCTGTGAACCGTTGGATCAAGATCCAACGGCCGAAATCGAGCCGCACCGATCCGACCGGATCCGATCGCGCCCGAGCCAATCGTGGCCGTTGATCGCGCCACGTGGACGGTCCTCCGTCGTCGTCTTCGCCCGAGTCCGAGCCGGACTCCGCCGCCGCGCCCGCCGCCGTGAGGTTCTAGGTTTCCGTTTTCCGCGCGGAAGCCGAGGCTACTTAATGCCCGGATCACACCCCGAGGATCACCTTGACCTTGCGCAGCCGTTGCCCTAGCCGTCGCCGCCGCAGTGTCCCTGACGCGCCCGCAATCGCTCGCCGGAGTTGTAGCACTCCTCCGCCGTGGTTTTTGCTTCGTTCCGCCGCCGTCCGCCGTCCCCTGCCGCCGTTGACCCCAGATCCGGACTCACTGCGACGAGACGCACCCGAAGGGACCTCTCACCTCGCCGGAGGAGCCCGCAAACGCCGTTGCCCGTGTCGCCGTCCCCAGCTCGGGGCGGCCGACTCCGCGACGCCATCGCCGTCGCTCGAAGCTTCTCAGCCGTCCGATCAAGATCCAACGTCCCAGATTGCGCCACGTCATCTCACGGTGAGATTCCGTCCAAAACCACTAGATCCAATCTTGACCGTCCGATCTAGATTCAACGGTCCAGATCAAACGCGTTAACCCAAACGCGTGAGAGCCAGATCTAATCTGGGCCGTTGATTTTCAAATCAACGGCCGAGATTGCGCCACGCGTCCGGGAAGGCTGACCGCCGCGGTCAGCGCCGTCCACGCGCGCGTGCGTGTGACGCTGACACGCGGGGCCCGCATGTCAGCGGCCCAGCCACCCTGCACCATGACGTCACACTGACGTCATGGCGGGCCCGCATGTCAGCGACTGTCCCAGCCGAGCGCTGACGTCAGCAATGACGTCACAGTGGGTCCCACTGCCAAAGACCGGTGGTGAGCCCTCGCCGACGCCGAAGGACGTCACCCGAGGCGGACCCACATGTCGGGCCGACACGCGTGGAGTCGTGGACCGAGTCCACGGTAGACCCGAAGTCGGCGTGGACCAAGTCCATGGACCGGTGACGTCGACCAACCAATCGAGAGGCTGCCACGTGTCCAGCCGACGCAATAATTAATTTCCGAAAAAGAAAATGATTTATTAATTCGAAATAATGATTTCAGATTTTGATTCAAACTTCAAACGCTTATAGCTTTTGCGTTTCAACTCCGATTTGAGTGATTCAAATTTCTAAATTTGTATAAAATTGAGATCTACCTAATTATGAATTTTATTTAATTTTTGGACTAAAGTTTTTCTCTGTAAAATTATTTAATTGATTATTTAAACTTTAAATAATCATAACTTTTGCATTTTAACTCCGAATTGAGCGATTCCAGTTTCTAAAAATTCATAAAATTATGTTCTCTCTGTTTATGGATTTTATTTGGATGTTTGGACACTTTTTTCCTATTGTTTATTCGTGTATTGCTGTTTGCACGCTTTACGAGTAGACGTTGAAGTGCCGGAAGGATTCGAAGGAGAAGTATTGACTCAGGATCCAACTCAAGACCAAGAACAAGTACTTTTTGAAGGCAAGTTGTGCTTTGACCATGTTAATCCTATTTTGAAATCTATTTTGATTTAACCTATTGCACGCTAGTTCAATTAGAAAATACTTTATTTAAATATAGGGAATTAGATAAATACCAATTTGATGTATGACACCTTGATTACTTAAATATGTGCCATGACCCCTTGTTACCCTAGTTGTGGTTTACAAGTTGGACATTATTAAATTGCCAACATGGGAAATTAGATCGTTGTAGTATACTGCTTAGACCTGCTACGTGCTCATGACATGATTTTGGACAATCAAATGTTAATATTGACTTAATGATATATTGAACCTGTTTTGGAAAGGTATCATGTGATGTTGATGGCACATGGTGCATGGTAATCAACTGGGGATTGATAAATAGTTTTTCGACCGGGGCATGTGGCAAGAATAATCAGGTGGGCCAGTTGAGGCATTGGGGATGTTGATTTCGTTCTTCGGGTAGTCTTGCCCTGGTCACCCTAAGGACTTAACCTTGCAAGCCTTTGAACTGGGTCTAACGTGCAACCACATGTCTGTAATGGGACGGACCTAGTTGACTAAGTTGCTAATAGCATTACTGTGGGACCTCAGGAGGTCAACTACACCCTTTGTGTAAGTTGTACGGGGGAGCGTACCGGGGCTGAGGCCAGGTACCCATCTAACGGTTGATTGGCCTAAACTTCGCCTTAGCTAAGGGAAGGGTTATTGTGCAATAACCGGGGAGGACCACTTGTATTGTTAGAAGTTTCTGAAAGACTTTGTTACGGGAACTCGCCTTTGTGGTGTTTGACTATATCTTGTGGGTAAAGTGCATAACCTCTGCAGAGTGTAGAATCTATTCGAATAGCCGTGTCCGCGGTAATGGACATCGCTCGGGATTTACAGTCAAGGGTTAGATTTTCTCAAAAATAACTTGGACATGAAAGGATGGGTTGGACTAATAATGATGTTGATGGAAATGTGGATTAGGATGGGAAAGATGTTTACTAAACTCCTTGAAAAGTTATCTATGCTTTACTTGTTTCTACTGCTTTTGAATCTACTTATGTTACTTGTCAAATGCTGTTTACTGCAAATATACCTTGAGCTATTCCTTTGTACCAAGCCATGCATGTAGTATATTAGCTTGCATTCTCAGGCATGACTTGCTTTGAGTACCAAGTACTCACCCTTGCCACAATACAACACCAGTTGAAGAGGAGACTACACCAGCTTTGGAGGAGGAGCTCCACGAGGAACCGTCTACTTAGGGAGCGAGCCCAGTCAGTTGCCTGTGGTATACTGGATGGCGCCACGAAGTTATCTTATTTTTCCGCTGCTATTATTTCTCTCTTAATAAGTTTCGCCCTGCGAGGCGTACATTTGTAACTTGACCATAAGGTCGAGTAACCAGTTTGACTATTTAATTAAAGTACTTTACTAGTATCGAGTGGTATGATTGTGATATTTACCGATGTTAAGACTGTGTGCACTAGCGCGTTCCTGGACTAGTGCTGAATACACAGAGGGTCCGGATTTGCAAATTCGGGGTCCCGACAAAAGGTTTATCGTTCTGTCTAGATAGAATGTTCTGATTAGGGTATCGGATGTTCCGATCCATCGGTAAGTCCGGTGGGGTGTTGGTGAGAGTCTAGGACCTCTCTGGATTGATCGGAAGTTCCGATTAGGGGATCGGAAGGTCCGATCCATCGTTAGGTCAAGTGCTAATTTGTCTAAGTCTCAAGTGCTCCTTTGTGAGGATCAGAAGTTCCGATTTGTGTGATAAGATAATCCGATCAGGACTTAGAAGCTTTTCGAGTGTGCATCGGACCTAGTGTTTCGGTCCGGCGAATTTGAGTCTCTCTGGAAAGATCGAAAGTTCCGATAATTGGGATCGGATAGTCCGATTGGGTTTAGTGTGAAAAAGGTTCCTCTCTGGAGAGATCAGATGTTCCAATATATTATCGGATGTTCCAATCTGGTTAATCGGATGTTCCGATCCGTGTGATCGGATGTTCCGATTAGTACATTGGATTAAAAAGTGCGTCTCTGGATGGATCGGATGTTCCGATAGTGCGGATCGGATGTTCCGATCGTGCATATCGGATGTTCCGATGTGGCATATCGGATCGATATGTGTAAAATACAATGTTGTGCTCTATCGAGTTTTGGAGTTTTTTGCCTAATCGGAACATCCGATGTTGAGATCAGAAGTTCCGATGTGGATAAAACGGCTAGTTTTTGGGTGTGGGTGTGACACCACGGAGTGTCGTAACCATATATAATGTGAATGTTGAGGTTAAAAACTTTATAAAACGTGAAATTGGAGGTTGAAACCATACGGTATGAAGTTTAATAGCGTTTCCGGGCCGATTTCGGGAATTTGGGCCTTTCCGGGGAAGTTTGGGCCGAAGGAAAAGGGTCGTGGGCTTTAGTGGCAGGGTGTTTGGGCCCATGTGGGTGAGGGAGGCCAGCATGGGCTACTTGTGGCGCCTCCCCCTGCCCTAGGTTGCCCCCCACCCCTGCCCTAGCCACCTCCCCACTCCCTCCTCTCCCCAAACCAGCCGCCACCCCTCCCTTGCCCTTGTCGTGCCCCCATCACCTCTCCCCATTGCGCCACCACCCCTCCACCACCTCTCCACCTCCCTTGCTGCCCCTAGGGGAGATCTCCACCTCAACACCTCGAAGATCCATCCGTTGGAGCGCTCCGCGACGAGGAGATCCGGCGGAATTGGAGCGAGGAAGGAGATCGCGCGAACCGAGTGGAGATTCGTTGGGTTTTCGGTCGTCGGGCAAAGGTATGACCACGGGGATCCTTGGGGTTGGGCTAGGTACTGTTCTAAGGGTGATTATCAAGTTTTTAGATCAATTGGTGCTGCTGTAATTGAGTAGATTGGATTAGATCTAGATGTTGCCACGTTTCTGTTTTGGGACAGCATGAGCAGTCGACCTAGGGTTCAGTTTTTCGCCAATCTAGAGTTGGAATTTGGTCGTACGGAAGTTGAAGAAGTTGTAGATAATTTCATTATATTTCAGTGGATATAAAGAACATTAAATTACGATCAGCCATTTGAAAGTTATGGCTGTTTTACCGAGCGTGTTAAAATCTGTGACGCGATTGGAACAGATCACGGTAATCTGTAGATTAAACAACTTTAGAGTCCGAATCAGTCTTTCCTTATACCTATAAAAAGTTGGGAAATTTCCTAAGATACGCGATGATGTACTCGTTTAATTGATTCGGAGTCCCAGAACTCATGTTATGCCTTTTGGAAGGCTGCTGTCCCGACGGGACAGAACCTCTGTTTTTGGTTATCGCGAGTAGTTGGCAATGTCGGGGTAGGTGAGGGTTTGCGTACTGTTTTGTGGGCTTGATTGTGAGTGTGTGGTCCCTATGTGCAGGTGGTGTGACCCCGGGAGGGCCTTCTACTTCTCGCCAATCCGTCGCCCGTGGTTGAGGCAAGTGTATTGTAATGGATCGTGGTTTGTAGGTTTCTTGTTGAGACTAGATAAAATTGATAATATGATATGATCACTTGCCATGCTTTAATGTTTGCCATTGATATGATGAATATATTTATTATGTGATGATGCCATGTGTTAATGTACAAGTTATCCATGATGATGCCATGTGTTAATGTACAAGTTATTCATGATGTTGGCATATTTGCATTCATGGCAAGATGCGTGGCCCGGGCGGTGAGAAAGTCATAACTAGTCCGGGGAAGGTCGGTGAGAAAGTTATGACTATTCCGGAGAGCCAATGAGTAAGTCCTACATCGTGATTCCATCCACCGCAGTGTGGGGAAGCGAGGAGTAGGCACCCTCCATCTTCGGGATGGAAGGGGGGAGAGGGTGCACACCGATGGGTGTGTACTCAACCATACCGGTATGAGTTTCCAGGAGACATGTGCATTGCATTGCATTATATGAGGATGATTTATTATGATGTCAATGATATGCTTACACTATTAATATGAGATGTGTATGATGATGTTTGTGAAAAGTGGTGATGAAGGTATTGGAATGTGTTTTCTTGTTCCATTGCAATATACTTGCTGAGTGATGAACTCACGCTTGTGTTTATGTTGTTTTTCTTAGGTACCATGAAACCAGCGTGCGGGAAAAAGGGTTTAGCTACACATCTAAACGTAGCTCCACACAAATTAGACAGTGTTATCATTTGGAGTCATGATAATGAAAGTATTGCCATAGAACTTGGAGAATTGCTTAACTGTGTGCTCGGTCTTACTATTTGATTCGTTTAGCTCATGAAGTGGTTGAATGCTTTATCCTGGACTTATATTGTTGCTATGTCACATGTTATTGCTGTTTTAGATGTTTTCCATTATGATATAACTTGTGATACTTTGTTGATGCTCCGAATCATGGAAAAACAAAGGAGATGCTGCCGAAATTTTCGGTATTAGCATTTGTTCCTTTGCTGTAATTTACTTGTAATTGTGGTATTTAGAGGTTGCTTAGTCTATTTTTGGTAGCATTCGGGCATATTAAATGCCGGGGTGTTACAGTTGGTATCAGAGTGGGCTGTAGGTCCTTGGAATGTGTATTTTTAGTGTCATGCTATAGGATACAACTAAAATGTGATGTGAAATAACTTAGAAACATGGCCTAGGTTTTAACTAAAATTTTGTCATAGGATAGCAACATTAAAACTTGCAAAAGTGGTATAACTAATCTAAAAATTTGACACACAATGGATGCACAGTAGGAAAGGGTATGGGTATCCTTTCTTTACGCTTAAATGTTGAATTTAAGCTATGATGTTGAATGCTTCCTTTGATAATGCATGTTGCTATGTCTATGAGATAAATGATTGAATTGTTCCTGTTGTGGTGATAAAAGTGGGGTTTTGGTGCCGAAGGGTTTCATTCACCTCTCTTATTTCATAGTAAGGGTGAGGTTTGACGATGTGGCCGGTTAGCGCCATCACCGAAGAACTATTAACCCCTGTAGGAGAAGAGTGCTTATCCTTTTTGTCGTTGATCGGGTAGTTGACTGGAGTCAAAAAGAAGAGTTGATGGTGGTTTCCTTCGGATGCTTTTTCACCGTTCTGACGGTCGGTGTTGGTTGGTCTTCTTTGTTTTTAGTCGATGGAAATCAAAAGAAAAGTGTTTGGTCTTGGATTTTTCGCGGAGAGTCCCTTCGGTGTTCCTTGGTTTTGTCCTCCTTTGTTGAAGACGAAGAAGAGGAATTTAGCGTTGCGCCTTTTTTAGTCGCCTTTTGGCTTGGACACCGGTTTTGTGGGTTGCCTTGCAAAGAAAAGTATAGTTTTGGTTCTTGTGTGTCTTACTCTGAGTTTAAAAGAAGTTAATGAAGCGTGTGCAAAAAAAAAATTAAGTTGTGTCGATTTATGTTTTGTGCCTTTGTCTGCAAAGGTTTATTTGATAGCTTGGTTCCCTCCTGTGGGAGTCTTTGAGATTGAAAAGTGTTTTGGAGACTTCCTTTTGCATGACCAAGTTTGGGTTTGTCTCATTGCAATTTTGAGAGTCAAGTTTCCTTATGAATTTGGGATTAGTTTTAAAACTAAAATGCTGCAAACAAAGTAAGTAGTCTTTTGACTTAAATCGTTTGTCCCTAGTAAGAATTGTTGTTTAGCATGTTATGTAGCATGTACCAATGTGGTTTACGGGATGACGTATTGTTAAGTTAATTTGTGAGTTTAAACAATTCAATGCGGTTGTTATCTCTGGCTTGAGAATAAATAGACTACTAGTGTTGTAGTTTACTCTGTAGCGAGAATGATTAAATGGGTTAATGTACATGCTTAGAATCTGTTGCCTTGCTTTAAAAGTGCTTATGATCCTCGTTAATGTTAAAAGTTTAAACCTTGATGCATAGTAAGAACATTAAGATGATGTAAATTAATGATACTGTTAAAGAAACCTTTTCGGTTGTTTAAAGATGTTCTAATCTAACGGGTTAATAGAGGAATTTAATCATGTTGACTAGTGGCTTAAATTTGGAAGTTGATTAGAGTTGCTATTTATGTTGTTGCAAACTACTAGTATATTTGGAAGCATGCAGTTGTGTCTACAATGCTAGTATTGATATCAATTGAGAAGACATAAGACCTTTTTGTTAATGATGTTGTTAAGAACATTGTGCTGATCTAACTTATTAAATCTAATTTAATAGTTGGAGTATGTTGTGTAGTAACAATTTTGTTGCAACCTATGTGTAAGGTAGCTAAAAGTAATGTTGTTGATTGATGATTATGCAAAGAATTGATATTGATGCCTTGGTAGTGTTGTTAATTGTTCGAAACCATTGATCCAATAGAAGAAAAGTGTAAAAACTGTGGTATTATGTCGAGTACATGTTGTGATGGGATGAACAATGGATAATAATCATGATGCAAGATTTTAATTTTTAATGAATGCATATCTTAGAATCCTATTTACGACTTTTATCTTGTAGAGATATTACTTAATTGTTGAAGTCATTTTATTGATTGAACAAGTTTCTATTGTCAAGCTTTTGACGTATGGATAGTATAAAATTTATAGGTTGACCTTGCTCAAGTAGCTGTTGAAGTACTATGTTTGAAATATAGAATATGTTGTTATATGATTTGGTGATCCGTGGGGATCATGTCAATGTAGTCTTGGTTGGGTGCCTTTGTGATAAGCATCTTAAACCTTAATTAAAAGTGTTGGAAATGGTAACTAGAGAAAGAAATTGTTATGTAAATTTTGTTAAATCTGGTTGAACTCTCTTGATGAGTAAATAGTGATTTTAGAATGCTTAAATGGTAAGTGCAGTGGAATACAAGTTATGGTGGGATTCATGCTGAGCTGGAGTTTAAAACCTTTTGAACTGGTGTGGTTGTTTGCCATTTTGGTTGAATGCCTTCGGTCAAGGTATTCCTTGTGTTGTGTTTCCGAGTTTCCCTAAAACGCGTAGCTATTATTGCCAATCTTTGGTTTTGGCTATTTTGTTTAAATTGTGCTATGTGTATGGTTTTACACCCAAAAGTCTTTGAGTGGCTCGCGCTCCTTCGCGTTTGCACTGAATCATCTTTGGAGTAAATTTTAAAGGAAGTAGAAGGTCTTAGTGGATTGTGTTGAAGATTCTTGAGATTTAATTTGTAACTCTTTTTGACTGGAGATGGATTTATTTGCATAATGTGTGTGTTGTTTGCGAGTGCTTCAAAAAGGTGGAATTTATGAATGTTTTATAAAGTGATTTTGTTAGTGAGGTGTTCCCTTTTTTTTAAATGAGCTTCTATCGGCGTTCTAGCCAACAGGCACCTCCGAATCGGGTGCTTATGAGGTTCAGACGGGGGGCTTTCGAGGCAATCGCCGGAGGAAGAAAGGAGACCGTAGTACCGGTGAAGCTCAGAAGGATGGGGACGCTCAGATTTACCCAGGTTCGGGCCCTCCGAAGAGTAACAGCCCTAGTCCTGCTTCTCTTGCTATTGCTTATCTTGTGGAGTATGAACTGGAATCCTAACTTGAGAAAAAATGGAACCTATGAACAATGGTTCGAACCCCCTCTCCCATGCACCCCACCCCCCTTTTATACTTGGGCTGGCGGGGGCGCATGAGAGGCTTACACTGCAAGCCATACTCATTACACTGCCACGGGTGCTTAAATGCGCCCATCACTGTCCTTACATCCCATTAAATGCCTGCCGCAGCCGTCACACCCCCGCCTCGGGCCCCACGCCCACCAACGCCGCTTGTTCCGTCAGGGGGTGAGGTGCTGCTGTGACGTCACCCGTAATCAATGCATGCCTGGGGAAGGCGCGCCGTCATACTGCAGCCTCCACGCTTTGCATTTAATGCGCACGACTCGCATTAAATGCCCTTGAACCTGGCAACGCCGCCTCGGGGGTGGTGCGCCAGTGGCGTAGCCCGCGTGCCATCTGTCTACCGGCGACCACCTCACTGGGTGCCCAGCGGCATGGCCTGACCGCCACCTGTCCACTGGGCGACCACTTCACTGGGCGCTCAGTGACGTGGCCTAACCGCCACCTGTCCACTGGGCGACCACTTCCCTGGGCGCCTAGTGGCGTGGCCTAACCGCCACCTGTCCACTGGGCAACCACATTACTGGGCGCCCAGCGGCGTGGCCTGACCGCCACCTGTCCACTGGGCGACCACTTGACTGGGCGCCCAGCGGCGTGGCCTGACCGCCACCTGTCCACTGGGCGACCACCTTACTGGGCGCCCAGCGGCGTGGCCTGACCGCCACCTGTCCACTGGGCGACCACTTCACTGGGCGCCCAGTGGCGTGGCCTGACTGCCACCTGTCCACTGGGCGACCACTTCACTGGGCGCCAAGTGGCGTGGCCTGACCACCACCTGTCCACTGGGCGACCACTTTACTGGGTGCCCAGCGGTGTGGCCTGGTGTCGGGACCCCGAATTTGCAAATCTGGACCCTCTGTGTATTCAGCACTAGTCCAGGAACGCACTAGTGCACACAGTCTTAACATCGGTAAATATCACAATCATACCACTCGATACTAGTAAAGTACTTTAATTAAATAGTCAATCTGGTTACTCGACCTTATGGTCGAGCTACAAATGTACGCCTCGTAGGGCGAAACTTATTAAGAGAGAAATAATAGCAGCGGAAAAATAAGATAACTTCGTGGCGCCATCCAGTATACCACAGGCAACTGGCTGGGCTTGCTCCCTAAGTAGACGGTTCCTCGTGGAGCTCCTCCTCCAAAGCTGGTGTAGTCTCCTCTTCAACTGGTGTGGTATTGTGGCAAGGGTGAGTACTTGGTACTCAAAGAAGTCATGCATGCACAGAATGCAGGCTAATAGACTATATGCATGGCTTGATACAAAGGAATAGCTCAAGGTATATATGCAGTAAACAGCATTTGACAAGTAGCATAAGTAGATTCGAAAGCAGTATAAGCAAGTATAACATAAATAATTTTTTCAAGGATTTTAATAAACATCTTTCCCATCCTAATCCACATTTCCATCAACATCATTATCAATCCAACCCAACCTTTCAGATCCAAGTTATTTTTGAGAAAATCTAACCCTTGACTGTAATTCCCGAGCGATGTCCAATACCGCGGACACGGCTATTCGAATAGATTCTACACTCTGCAGAGGTTATGCACTTTACCCACAAGATACAGTCAAACACCACAAAGGCGAGTTCCCGTAACAAAGTCTTTCGGAAACTTCTAACAATACAAGTGAGCCTCCCCGGTTGTTGCACACTAACCCTTCCCTTAGCTAAGGTGAAGTTAAGGCCAACCAACCGTTAGATGGGTACCTGGCCTCAGCCCCGGTACACTCCCCCGTACAACTTAGACAAAGGGTGTAGTTGACCTCCTGAGGTCCCACAGGTACGTTATTAGCAACTTAGTCAACTAGGTCCGTCCCATTACAGACATGTGGTTGCACGTTAGACCCAGTTCAAAGGCTTGCAAGGTGAAGTCCTTAGGGTGACCAGGGCAAGACTACCCGAAGAACCAAATCAACATCCCCAGTGCCACAACTAGCCCACCTGATCATTCTTGCCACATGCCCCGGTCAAAAACTATTTATTAAACCCCAGTTGATTACCATACACCACGTGCCATCAACATCACATGATACCTTTCCAAAACAGGTTCAATATATCATTTAAATCAATATTAACGTTTGATTGTCCAAAATCATGTCATGAGCACGTAGCGGGTCTAAGCAGTATACTACAACGATCTAAACCCATGTTGGCAATTTTAGTAATGTCCAACTAGTAAACCACAACTAGGGTGACAAGGGGTCATGGCACATAATTAAGTAATCAAGGTGTCATACATCAATTTGGCATTTATCTAATTTCTCATATTTAAATAAAGTATTTTCTAGTTGAACTAGCATGCAATAAGTTAAATCAAAATAAGTTTCAAAGTAGGATCAACATGGTCAAAGCACAACTTGCCTTCAAAAAGTACTTGTTCTTGGTCTTGAGTTGGATCCTGAGTCAACACTTCTCCTTCGAATCCTTCCGGCACTTCAACGTCTACTCGTAAAGTGTGCAAATAGCAATACATGAATAAACAATAGGCAAAAAGTGTCCAAACATCCAAATAAAATCCATAAACAGAGAGAACATAATTTTATGAATTTTTAGAAACTGGAATCGTCAAATTTGGAGTTCAAATGCAAAAGTTATAGCATTTTGAAGTTTAAATAATCAATTAAATAATATTACAGAGGAAAACTTTAGTCCAAAAATTAAATAAAATTCATAATTAGGTAGATCTCAATTTTATACAAATTTAGAAATTTGAATCACTCAAATCGGAGTTGAAACGCAAAAGTTATAAGCGTTTGAAGTTTGAATCAAAATCTGAAATCATTATTTCGAATTAATAAATCATTTTCTTTTTCGGAAATTAATTATTGCGTCAGCCTGCACACGTGTCAGCCTCTGATTGGTCTGCTGACGTCAGCCGGTCCATGGACTCGGTCCATGCTCGGCTCGGGTCTACCGTGGACTCGGTCCACGACTCCACGTGTCGCTGACATGTGGGCCCCACATCTCAGTGTCACGCACGCAATTAACCCGTGCGGTCCAACTCGCTGACATGCGGGCCCCACCGTGACGTCAGCGGTGACATCATGGTGCGGTTCGGTTGTCCTGCTGACACGCGGGCCCCGTGTCGAGACACGCGCCACGCTGCGGCGTGGCTTGGCAGGTACACGTGGCACAATCTCGGCCGCTGATTTGAAAATCAACGGCCCGTATTGGATCTATGCTTCACGCCGTTTGGGGTGAACGCGGTCAATCTGGCCGCTGGATCTTGATCCAACGGTTGAAACGATCCTAACCCGTAACGCGTTATCCACGATGCAGGCGACGTGGCCGATCGTGGGCCGTTGGATCTTGATCCAACGGTCCAGATCTAATCTGGATTCTAGGGTTTGGGGGAGAACGTGGGCTCACCGTGACGGTCGGATCTTGATCCAACGGTTGTGCGAGCTCGGGGGCGGCAATGGCAACGCGGGCTCACCGGACGCGAGGACGGTGACCAAGCCGACGGCGCTGCGGGGCCTCTCCGGCGAGATGAGTCCTCCCTTCGGGTGCGCCTTGGCCTGAGGGTCTCGGAACTGGGCTCAGCCGCGGCGGGGAAGGAGACAACTCCGGCGAGCAATTGCGGGGCAACGGCGGCGGCTAGGGTTAGGGTATGTGGGGCAAACGGCGCACGGGGAAAGGGCGAACCTCGAGCGTGAGCCCGGGCATTAAATGCCGGCCCGAACGCCGAGATCCCCGCGGAATCCGTGGCGGAGCCAGTACGGACGGCGGAGTGATGATGCGGTTGGCGACTCCGAAGCGGGCGAAGATCCCTTGCATGAATTTGACTGCAACTGCGGCGGTAATGGCTCTCACCGCCTCGGATTCCACCCATTTAGTGAATTTGTCGATAGCGACAAACAGGTGGGTGTAGCCCCCTGTGGCCCGCGGGAACGGGCCCAGGATATCTAGCCCCCAGACCGCGAAGGGCCATGAGAGCGAGATGGTTTGCAGGGCTTGGGCCGGTTGGTGGATTTGCTTGGCATGGAATTGGCACGCCTCGCACCTCCTCACCAGCTCGCAAGCATCCTGGAGGGCGGTTGGCCAATAGAACCCTTGGCAAAAAGCCTTTACCGCCATCGTTCGACCGGACACATGGCTCCCGCACACGCCTCCGTGGATATCAGAGAGCAAAGTCCTCCCCTCTTCCCAAGTAATGCACTTCAGAAGAATCCCGTTTCTACCCCGGCGGTACAGGTCCCCGCCCACCAGGGTATAGCACTTGGCCTTTCGTGCTACCTTCTCTGCTGATGCATCATCGTCGGGGGACACTTGATCCCGCAGGTAGGCCAGGATCGGATCCATCCATGTGCCTTCCCGGTCAAGCGCAGCGACCACGAGGTGGTCGTCCGGGTACTCCGCCTGGCTGGGCGTTTCCGCCAGAACCACTTTCCCTCCAGGCGCGAGGGCTGGAGCGGTATCACCATCGTCCCGACCGGAGACGGGGGCTGCGATGGACGGTCGCGGAAGCCTTTCTTCAAAGACCCGACCGACAGAGATCTCGTTGAAGCGAGCTGAGCAAGCTCATCCGCCAAGTAGTTGTCGCGCCGGGGGATATGAGCATACCCCAACCCTTCGAAGTGCCGCTCCAATTTTCTGACCTCCGCCAGGTATGCTGCCATGACGAGGTCAAGGCAGGAAAAGTCCTTCCTTGCTTGGTTGACAACCAGTAGGGAGTCGCCCTTCACTAGCAGGCGCCGAACACCGATGGCGCGGCGCCCGGCCCACCAAAGAAGCCTCGTACTCGGCGACGTTGTTAGTGGCCTTGAAGTTGAGGACGACCACGTACTTGAGAAGATCCCCGGTCGGAGAGACCAAGAGGACGCCAGCCCCCGCGCCTTCGAGCCTGAAGGATCCGTCGAAGAAAAGTGTCCAGGGGGAGGGCGCGGGGGCCTCATCTGCTTCGAGCTCAGCTAGAGTCCACTCGACGACGAAGTCTGCCAGCCTTTGATACCGAACTCCCCCAGCTCGATGGACCATTTTGCGATGCGGCCCTCTGCTTCACGATTGTGGAGGATCTCGCGCAGGGGGTATGAGGAGACCACCGTGATCTCCCTCCCTTGGAAATAGTGCCGCAACTTTCTTGACGCCACTATCACGGCGTAGACCATCTTCTGAGCTTGAGGATACCTTATTTCCACGTCGTGTAGCACCTTGCTGATGTAATAGACCGGCCGTTGGAGACCTTCTCGCTTCGCCACCAGCGCCGCGCTCACTACGGAGGGGCTAGCCGCCACGTACAGCAGCAGTGGCTCACCCGGCTCGGGGGCGACCAGCACCGGGGGGGAGGAGAGGTACTTCTTTAAGTCTTCGAACGCCTGCTGGGCTTCTGGGGTCCATTCAAACGAGTTGGTCTTCTTCAACATCTTGAACAAAGGCAGGCTCTTCTCCCCTAGCCGGGCTATGAACCGGCCAAGGGAGGCCAGACGGCCAGTCAAGCACTGCAGCTGCTTGAGCCGAGTAGGCGGCTGCATCCGCTCAATTGCTTCTATCTTCTCTGGGTTGACCTCGATCCCGCGACTGGAGACCAGGAATCCGAGTAACTTCCCGGATGAGACGCCGAACACGCACTTCTCGGGATTCAACTTTAGACAACATTTTCTGAGGCGGGAGAAGGTCTCTTCTAGGTCCTGGACAAGCTCATCGGCCTTCTTTGTCTTTACTACCAGGTCGTCAACATACACTTCAAGGTTTTTCCCAACTTGGGGCCCGAACACAATGTGCATGGCCCGCTGGTAAGTGGAACCAGCGTTCTTTAGCCCGAAGGGCATCCGGACATAACAATATACACCGAGAGGAGTCACAAAAGCAGTCTTCTCTTCGTCTTCCCGTGCCATACTGATCTGAAGATAACCGGAGTAGGCGTCAAGGAAGCATAGAGCTTCGCACCCCGCCGTGGAGTCGACGACGATGTCTATCTGCGGCAGGGGTTATGGGTCCTTGGGGCAGGCCTTGTTGAGGTCGGTGAAGTCGATGCACATTCGCCACTTCCCGTTGGACTTCCTCACAAGCACGGGGTTGGCCAACCACTCCGGGTAGGTGGCCTCCCGCACAATCTGAGTAGACAAAAGTTTCTCCACTTCGTCCCGAATGGCATCCTGCCGCTCTGGCGCCTGCCGCCGGATCTTTTGTCGAACCGGGTGCGCTCCCGGGAGCGTTGCCAATCGATGCTCAATCACCTCCCTAGGGACCCCGGTCATTTCTGACGGTTCCCAAGTGAACACGTCCAGGTTAGACCAGAGGAAGGTGATGAGTGCGCCTTCCTATTTGGCGCTGAGGTCGGTGCTGATCTTCACGACCTTGCCGGAGCCGTCCTCCCCCACGGAGACCACCTTCGCTTCGCCCGAGGGACCGGGCGAAGTGCGGGCCATGACCAAGGGGGCGCCCAGGATGTCGTCTTTGTCGCGCGCCGAGCAGGTGGTGCTGGCCAGATCCTGTATCTGTTTGCTGAGACGCAGGGCTTCCAGCCTGCCCACCTTCACCGTGATTGGACCTCCAGGCCCAGGGATCTTCACCAGCATGTAGGCGTAGTGGGAAACTGCCATAAATTTGACCAGAGCTGGACGACCAAGCAGGGCGTTGTAGGGGAGGTCTAAGTCAGCAACCTCGAAGTCGACAAGCTCCATCCGGAAGTTTTCCGCACTCCCGAACGTAACAGGCAGCCGGACCTGCCCCAGGGGCAAGAGGCCCACCCCGGGGGCAACCCCGTAGAAAAGTGGAGCCGGACGTAGCTCCTCATACGGTATCTGGAGCGCTTGGTACGCCCCAACAGGTAGCAAGTTGATGGCGCTGCCTCCATCAACGAGAACCCGCCCAAGCTTCGCGTTGCGAACGGTGGGAGACACCACAATCAGGAGATGGCCAGGGCCAGAAACATTCTCCGGGTGGTCGGCCCGGCTGAAAGTGACCGGCTGCTCTGACCACTTCAGTAGCCTACCCGCCCCAGAGGCTGATGCAGTGGCGCAGACCTACCGCAGGTCCCGCTTGTACTGTGAGTTTGATGAGTAGGTGGCCGAGGCGCCGTGAATGAATGCCACCGTATGCTCCGCCTGTTGGAAGGCCAACGGAGCTGAGTCTTCGTCGTCGCCGTCTCCATGGTCTTTCTCGCGGCGCTTCTTGAGCCGCCTGTCCACCAGTTTGGACACAACTTGGCAGTCCTCCAAATCGTGTCCACTCGTTCGATGGATGGGGCAATAAGGTTTGCCCCCATCATCTTCACGACAGGCGGCGGCGGTTCTGCGTTGTCGCTGGCCCGTCCTCGCCATCCCTTCGGTCTTGATCGTCGCGACGCCAGGACCTGGGCTCTGGTTTGGCAACCAGGACTTCCCTAGCGGTGGCCTCCTTCCGCTTCTTCTTCTTGCGGTCGGAGGACTTCGAGGTGCCAGCGTCGCCGGGGTCGGAAGGCCTTGTCGCGCACTCCCGAGCTTCGGTAGCCCTGGCGCACTTGTGCGCCAGGGAGAACAACTCGGAAGTGGTTACGATGGTGTGGGTAGCCAGCCATCTTCTCCCGCATCTTATGGTCATGGACCCCCCTCCGGAATGCAATGATCACTGATTGCTCTGAGATCCGGGGGATCGTGTTGCGGCAGTGGCTGAATCGCCGAATGAATTCTCTCAGGGACTCCCCCTCCATCTGTTCCAGAGCGTGGATGTCATCCTCCATGCCCGGCTGAGTGTAGGAGCCCTGGAAGTTGGCGATGAAAATGTCGCACAGCTCCTCCCACGAGTGCACAGAGCCTCACGGGAGGTTAAGTAGCCAAGATCGGGCGGAGCCCGTTAGTGCTATCGGGAGGTAGTTGGCCATAACTTTTTTGAAGCCCCCCGCAGCTCACACTACCGTGGTGTAGATTTGCAGGAACTCCTCCGGGTTGGCGGTGCCGTCGTACTTCTCGATGGAGGCGGGGCGGAATCTTTTCGGCCACGCAGCTTGCCGGAGACAGAGAGAAAACGCCTGGCATCCAACGCTGTAGGGGGAGCAGCATCGCTCGCCAGCCCCTCGACCCTGGGATGGGGTCGAGGAGTGCGAGTCTACGCTCTCCCCAGAGTTAGAGGGGGAAGCCCCCTGTTGATCAGCAAGTGCTCGGGGGTTGACGCGTCGCTGCGAGCGTTTGCAGCGCCCCCTGAGGACGTGGCGTAGGTCCCCACCGCGCTAGAGTTGCCTCTCATCCAGGCGCGATCTGAGATCCTCACGATTTCCCCTCGACTCGGGGGGGACCGCGGGAAGAAGCGGAGTCGCGTGCATGTCCCCCTATGCCGGAGGGGGCTGCAACCAGGGCTCCCTTCCCCTTGTCCCGGCCCTTGATGCCGGGAGGAGTTGTTGTGCGGCGGCTGGAACCCTGCGCGTCAGCCGTGCACTCTTCCTGCCGCCACGCGCCGGAAGCCCCGGCTGGGCCGCCGCCTCAACCTGTTGTTGAGCGGCGTCAACTAGGCGGGCGATATCCCGCAGCCACGGAGTGGCTGGGGTATCGCCCCCTAGCGACACTGGAGGATGATCGAGGAGCAGACGAGCCGCATGGAGGTTCCGCGCGGGAGTGTCGTCCCCCAGCACCAAACGCCGTTGGACGGGCTGGCCCCCGGGCGCGAGAGCCACGCGTGTCCCTCCCACAGCGGAGGGACTCGGCCGAACCGGCTCCTTCCTCGGGCGTCGGGATCGGCTACGGGCGCTGCTTTCCTCGGGTAGATTGCTGCGCTTGGAGTGCGACTCCGCCATGCAGACAATCGCCCCTACTTCTTCTAAGCTTCGAACCGGAAACGGAAGGAAGAGGGCAATCTAACCACCAATAGCCCCTAACTGGCGTGCCACTGTCGGCGTTCTAGCCAACAGGCACCTCCGAATCGGGTGCTTATGAGGTTCAGACAGGGGGGCTTTCGGGGCAATCGCCGGAGGAAGAAAGGAGACCGTAGTACCGGTGAAGCTCAGAAGGATGGGGACGCTCAGATTTACCCAGGTTCGGGCCCTCCGAAGAGTAACAGCCCTAGTCCTGCTTCTCTTGCTATTGCTTATCTTGTGGAGTATGAACTAGAATCCTAACTTGAGAAAAAATGGAACCTATGAACAATGGTTCGAACCCCCTCCCCCATGCACCCCACCTCCCTTTTATACTTGGGCTGGCGGGGGCGCATGAGAGGCTTACACTGCAAGCCATACTCATTACACTGCCACGGGTGCATTAAATGCACCCGTCACTATCCTTACATCCCATTAAATGCTTGCCGCAGCAGTCACACCCCCGCCTCGGGCCCCACGCCCACCAACGCCGCTGCTCGTTAGTGGGTGAGGTGTCGCCAGGACGCTACCCGCATCGCCATACTGCAGCCTCCACGCTTTGCATTTAATGCGCACAACTCGCATTAAATGACCTTGACCCTGGCAACGCCGCCTCGGGGGTGGTGCGCCAGTGGCATAACCCGCGCGCCATCTGTCCACCGGCGACCACCTCACTCTGCGCCCAGCGGCGTGGCCTGACCGCCACCTGTCCACTGGGCGACCACTTCATCTGGCACCTGGGCCGGCGTGGGTTTCAACCGCCACTCGCCCACCGGGCGACCACCTTCTGGCGCTTAGCGGCGTGGGCTCGACCGCCACTCGCCCATCGGGCGACCACTTCACTGGGCGCCCAGCGGCGTGGGCTTCAACCGCCACTCGCCCACCGGGCGACCACCTTATCGGGCGCTTAGCGGCGTGGGCTCGACCGCCACTCGCCCACCGGGCGACCACTTGATCGGGCGCCAGCGGCGTGGCTCGACCGCCACCGCCACCGGGCAACCACCTTATCGGGCGCCCGCGTGGCTCGACCACCACTGCTTCACTGGGCGACTACTTCACTGGCGCCCTGGCGTGGCTCGACCGCCACTGTCCACCGGCGACCACTTCACTGGCGCCAGCGGCGTGGGCTCACCACTGGCCCACTGGCGACCACTTTATCGTCGCCAAGCCCGTGACTGTCGCCACCTGTCCACTGGGCGACCACTTTACTAGGCGCCCAGTGGCGTGGCCGACCGCCACCTGTCCACTGGGCGACTACTTTGCGGCCCTTTTGCTCGCCGCGGCGGGGGGGGGTGCTCGGACGCGCCCTGCCCGCCCGGCGACCGCGCTAACTGCGGGGGAGCGGGTACCCTGGTGTAGAATACGCCGACAGCTTCCCTCTCCTAGAGAAAATTTGTGACGGTTGTGGGAGCAGATGCTTGATTTGAAATTTTTATGCTCTCTTCCAAAATGTTGGATTTGGATAAAATGCAATGTTTTGCAAGTTCAGTTTTCAATTGATGTGGGATATGATGCGACGTGGTGTTTTACTGTCAACTATGCTGCTGTCATAGTGCATATGAATTTTCGCAACCTTCAATGTTAATTGTGTTTCCATTATTTGATACCGAGGAAGAAGTCATTTGGTGAATGACTATTCGGTACCGTTGTTACATGATGAATGATTGGTGAAAAAGGAAAACGAGACATTGTTTATGCATAATTAATAATAAAGGAGTCGATGAGCCAGGTCGGTGAGAAAGTCATATATGGAGATATGACTAATCCGGAGTGCTCTTGAAGAGTGTGCATTTATGTCATGAAACGAGTTTTCCCTTGCTTTCTAGTATGAAAAGAAACAATGAGGAATTTCTGGTATTTTGGTTGTGGTGTAGGGGATTTGCGTTTCCTTTGTGTCTTGGCATAGGAAATTAAAATGTGTGCTCTTTGGATGTTGCTCTTTGGGGTTTGAGTTGTTGTAGGTGGACCAATTGGGTTCATGATTATGGTTGAGCTCACTCAATGATTGTACTCTTTATCGTGGTCCATTGAGTGGAAGGTTGTGTATGACTCAATGCAAACCTTCTTGGAGAATTGTGTCGTTGAGATGTTCCTCGGTAGGGTTGATTAAATTATTAGTGGACCACGTGGTGGTTGCTAGTGATCGCTTTTCCTTTTGAAGTGTATTGGATCTTTTGTCGTTGGGCAAGAAGCGAGTTGTGTCAACCGTAGAGGAACGTTCGGTCGTTTCTGTTTAGCGAGTCTTAAGGATCCTAGATGTAAAGTAGGTTGTTCCTTCTGGTGGTAATCTTAGAGTGGTGTCTCTCCTGTTTCACGTCGTCTTGAGTACAAGGAACCTCAGAAGGGAGGTTGGTACCGTGTTCTTCTGGAGAGTAGCATTAGTTAAAGGGATCAGGCACTTTAGTGCCGAGGAATGCATAGAACAAGGAGTATGAGACCGTCTCTTTTGTGGTCTGTTTGAGGATTTATTCTATCGCTTGGGTCGTGCTGAGACCATGTGTGAGTACGTTGTGTTTCGATGTTGAGTAAAGTTCTCGCAAGTTTTGATTGCGAGCTAATGTTAGAGCTGTTGGTCTTCGAACCTAGGCGTCCTGTCATCGAGTCTCGATCAGTGTAAATTCCAGTGGTTTTATTTAGAGAAGTGACCTGGCAGTTGAAGTCTCGCGGAGGTGAGCTTTACCCAAAGCTCTTTTCTTCAGGTTTGAACCGCAAAGATTAGATCTCTGTGTGTTGTTGGTTTGGCGTAGTGGCATGTCTTGGATTCGAGGTCGAATCCTGTTGAAGGGGGGAGAATGTGACACCACGGAGTGTCGTAACCATATATAATGTGAATATTGAGGTTAAAAACTTTATAAAATGTGAAATTGGAGGTTGGAACCATACGGTATGAAGTTTAATAGCGTTTTCGGGCCGATTTCGGGAATTTAGGCCTTTCCGGGGAAGTTTGGGCCGAAGGAAAAGGGTCGTGGGCTTTAGTGGGAGGGTGTTTGGGCCCATGTGGGTGAGGGAGGCCAGCATGGGCTGCTTGTGGTGCCTCCCCCTGCCCTAGGTTGCGCCCCATCCCTACCCTAGCCACCTCCCCATTCCCTTCTCTCCCCAAACCAGCCGCCACCCCTCCCTTGCCCTTGCCGTGCCCCCATCACCTCTCCCCATTGCGCCACCACCCCTCCACCACCTATCCACCTCCCTTGCTGCCCCTAGGGGAGATCTCCACCTCAACACCTCGAAGATCCATCCGTTGGAGCGCTCCACGACGAGGAGATCCGGCAGAATTGGAGCGAGGAAGGAGATCGCGCGAACCGGGAGGAGATTTGTTGGGTTTTCGGTCGTCGGGCGAAGGTATGACCACGGGAATCCTTGGGGTTGGGATAGGTACTGTTATAAGGGTGATTATAAAGTTTTTAGATCAATTGGTGGTGCTATAATTGAGTAGATTGGATTAGATCTAGATGTTGCCACGTTTCTGTTTTGGGACAGCATGAGCAGTCGACCTAGGGTTCAGTTTTTCGCCAATCTAGAGTTGGAATTTAGTCGTACGGAAGTTGAAGAAGTTGTAGATAATTTCATTATCTTTCAGTGGATATAAAGAACATTAAATTACGATTAGCCATTTGAAAGTTATGGCTGTTTTACCGAGCATGTTAAAATCTGTGACGCGATTGGAACAGATCACGGTAATCTGTAGATTAAAACACCTTTAGAGTCCGAATCAGTCTTTACTTATACCTAGAAAAAGTTTGGAAATTTCCTAAGCTACACGAGGATGTACTCGTTTAATTGATTCGGAGTCCCAGAACTCAAGTTATGCCTTTTGGAAGGCTGCTGTCCCGACGGGACAGAACCTCTGTTTTCGGTTATCGCAAGTAGTTGGCAATGTCGGGGTAGGTGAGGGTTTGCATACTATTTTGTGGGCTTGATTGTGAGTGTGTGGTCCCTATGTGCAGGTGGTGTGACCCCGGGAGGGCCTTCTACTTCTTGCCAATTCGTCGCCCGTGGTTGAGGCAAGTGTATTGTAATGGATCGTGGTTTGTAGGTTGCTTGTTGAGACTAGATAAAATTGATAATATGATATGATCACTTGCCATGCTTTAATGTTTGCCATTGATATGATGCATATGTTTATTATGTGATGATGCCATGTGTTAATGTACAAGTTATCCATGATGATGCCATGTGTTAATGTACAAGTTATTCATGATGTTGGCATATTTGCATTCATGGCAAGATCCCCATCCCTCTCCTCCACCCCTTGCTTCTCCTAGGGGAGTTCTTGACCTCACCACCCCGCAGATCCGTCCATTGGAGTGCTCCACGACGAGGATATCCGGTGGATTCAGAGCGAGGAAGGAGATCGCGCGAACCGGGAGGAGATCCGTTGGTTCTTCGTTCGTCGGGCGAAGGTATGGCCACGGGAATCCTTGGGGTTGGTCTAGGTACTGTTCTAAGGGTTGATATCATGCTTTTAGATCAATTTGTGGTGCTATAATTGGGTAGATTAGATGAAATCTAGAGTTTGCCATGTTCTCTGTTTCGGGCAGCATGAGCAGTCGACCTAGGGTTTGAGTTTTCACCAACTTAGATTCGGAATTTGGTCGTCCGCCTGTTGAAGAAGTTGTAGGCAATTGAAATACCTTTAATTGTACGTAAAGTATGCTTAATGCCGATCAGCTGTTTGAAAGTTATGCCCATTTTACCGAGCGTGTTCAAAACTATGATGAGATTGGAAAAGATCACAGTATTCTGTAGATTAAACCACTTTAGATGCCGAATCAGTTTTTCCATATACTTAGAAAAAGTTAGGAAATTTCCTAAGCTACGCGAGGATGTACTCGTTTAATCGATTCGGAGTTTTAGAACTCAAGTTATGCTCGTTGGAAGTCTGCTGTCCCGGCGGGACCAAACCTCTGTTTTTGGGTTTTGCGAGTAGTTTGCGAAGTCGGGGTAGGAGAGTGTTCGTGTATTGTTTTGTGGGCATGATTTTGAGTGTGTGGTGCCTATGTGCAGGTGGTGTGACCCCGTGAGTGCCCTCTACTTCTCGCCAATCCGTCGCCCGTGGTTGAGGCAAGTGTATTGGAATGGGTAGCGGTTGTAGCTTGCTAGTTTTGTTGAGTTGAAATTGAATATATGATATGTTCACATGCCATGCTTTAATGTTTGCCATTGATATGATAAATATGGTTTTATATGTTGTGATGCCATGTGTTAATGTACAAGTTATCTATGATGTTGGCATGTTCGCATACATGGCATGACACATGGCCGGGTCGGTGAGAAAGTCATAACTAGTCCGGTAAGGTCGGTGAGAAAGTTATGACTAGTCCGGGGCGCCATTGAGTAAGTCCTACATCGTGATTCCATCCACCGCGGTGAATGGAAGCGAGGAGTAGGCACCCTCCATCTTCGGGATGGAAGGGAAGAGAGGGTGCACACCGACGGGTGTGCACTCAACCATACCGGTATGAGTTTCGAGGAGACATGTGCATCGCATCGCATTGCATATATGATGATGATGATATGTGAGTATGAAAAAGATGATAGGCATGATTGAGGTGTTGAAGCCATGTAATTGTTCTTTTGTACCATTGCAATATACTTGCTGAGTGATGAAGTCACGCTTGTGCTTTCTTGTTGTTTTAGGTACCATGAGACCGGCATGCGGGGAAGGGAACTAGTCACACTCCTTGTGACACTACGGAATGGTGTGACATTATTTAATGTGAATGTTAAGGTCAAAAACTTTATAAAATATGAAATCAGAGGTTAAAACTATACGCGGTGAGGTTTATTCGCGTTTTCGGGCCGTTTCCGGGATTTTGGGCCTTTCCGGGGGAGTTTGGGCCTAAAGGAAAGGGTCGTGGGCTTTGGTGGGAAAGAGTTTGAGTCCAAATAGGAGTAGGAGACCTGGTTGGGGGCCTTCCCCACCCCTTTTTGGGCGCCCCATCTAGCCCCCTTGCGCCCCCCACCTCTTGGTGATGCCCTAGCCGCCACACCACATCTCCACCTCCCTTGCATGCGCCTCCATTGCCCCCATTGCTCCCCACCTCTCCAACACCTCTCCTCCACCCCTTGTTGCCCAAGGGTAGCCTCCCCACCCTTGCACCTCGAGGATCCATCCATTGGAGCGAGGAGCGAGGAGCGAACCGGGAGGAGATCCATTCAGATTTCGTGCATTGGGCAAAGGTATGGCCATGGGAATCCTTGGGGTTGGTCTAGGTACTGTTCTAAGGGTGTTTATCAAGTTTTTAGATCAATTGGTGGTGCTGGATTTGATTAGATTAGATGGATTCTTGAGTTGGTCACGTTCTCTGTTTCGGACAGCATGAGCAGTCGACCTAGGGTTCGGTTTTTCGCCAATTTATAATCGGAATCTGGTAGTACGGATGTTGAAGAAGTTGTAGATAATTTCAATACCTTTCAGTGGGTATAAAGAACTTTAAATTCCGCCTAGCTGTTTGAAAGTTATGGCTGTTTTACCGAGCGTGTTAAAGTCTGTGACGTGATTGGAACAGATCACGGTATTTTGTAGATTAAACAACTTTAGAGTCCGAATCAGTCTTTCCCTATACCTAAAAAAGTTGGGAAATTTCCTAAGCTACGCGAGGATGTACTCGTTTAATTGATTCGGAGTCTTAGAACCCGAGTTATGTCTTTTGGAAGGCTGCTGTCCCGACGGGACAGAACCGCTGTTTTCGGGTTTTGCGAGTAGTTGGCAATGTCGGCGTAGATGAGGGTTTGCGTACTGTTTTGTGGACACGATTGTGAGTGTGTGGTACCTATGTGCAGGTGGTATGACCCCGGGAGTGCCCTCTACGTCTCGCCAATCCATCGCCGTGGTTGAGGCAAGTGTATTGGAATGAGTAGCGGATTGTAGGTTGTTGATTGATTGAGATTGAAGTTTGAATATATGATATGTTCACATGCCACGCTTTAATGTTTGCCATTGATATGATGAATATGTTTATTATGTGATGATGCCATGTGTTAATGTACAAGTTATCCATGATGATGCCATGTGTTATTGTACAAGTTAATTTTGATGTTGGCATATTTGCATACATGGCATGATTACATGGCCCGGGCGGTGAGAACTTCATAACTAGTCCGGGAAGGTCGGTGAGAAAGTTATGACTAATCCAGAGAGCCAATGAGTAAGTCCTACATCGTGATTCCATTCACCGCGGTGAACGGAAGCGAGGAGTAGGCACCCTCCATCTTTGGGATGGAAGGGGGGAGAGGGTGCACATCGACGGGTGTGTACTCAACCATACCGGTATGAGTTTCCAAGGAGACATGAGCATCGCATTGCATTGCATACATAATGATGATGAAAAGGATATGTGATCATGAATGAGATGATACATGATGTGAGTTGTTGAAGCCATGTAATTGTTTATGTTTCTACCATTGCAATATACTTGCTGAGTGATGAACTCACGCTTGTGTTTATGTTGTTTTCTTTTAGGTACCATGAATTCGACATGCGGGAAAGGGAGCTAGTCACACGTCATCACTTAGCATCACCCATTTAAACAGTGACATGTTCCTTCCCTTATGGTTATGGTTAATTCATTGAGCTAAACTTTGGTTTCGATGATTCGTTGGTCGTTATGAGTAAATGATTAGTCCATATTTGTCATGTGACGGATAGAATTTATATCCTTAGTGGTATGGTGGCTGTTTTTCCGTTTAATCATGTTATTGTTATCGTTCATTATGCTATATTGACATGTTACTATTGTTGTTGCTTCAATTCGTGTTAAAACAAAGGAGATGTTGCCGAAATATCAGTTTTTAGCATGTGCGCCTTTGCTGTAATTTATGTTTAATTGTGGTATTTAGATGTTGTTTAGTCTATGTTTGGTAGCATTCGGGCATATTAAATGCCGTGGTGTTACAGTTGGTATCAGAGCGGGCTGTAGGTCCTTGTAATGTGTATTTTTAGTGTCATGCTATAGGGTACAACTAAAATCTGATGCGGAATAACTTAGAAACATGGCTTAGGTCTTAACTAAAATTTTGTCATAGGATAGCAACATTAAAACTTGCAAAAGTGGTATAACTAATCTAAAAATTTGACACACAATGCATGCACAGTAGGAAAGGGTATGGGTATCGTTTCTTTACGCTTAAATGTTGCATTTAAGCTATGATGTTGAAGGCTTCAATTGATGATGCTTGTTGCTATGTCTATGAGATAAATGATTGAATTGTTCTTGTTGTTGTGATAAAGTGGGGTTTTGGTGCTGAAGGGTTTCGGCCACCTCTCTTATTTCGTAGTAAGGGTGAGGTTTGACGGTGTGGCCGGTTAGCGCCATCACCGAAGAACTATTAACCCCTGTAGGTGAAGAGTGCTTACCCTTTCTGTCGTAAATCGGGTAGTTGACTGGAGTCAAATAGAAGAGTTTGGTAGTGGATTCCTTCGGATGTTCTTTATCGTTCTGTGGTCAGTTTTCTTGGTTTTAGTTGATGGAAACCAAAGGAAAAGTGTTTGGTATTGGATTTTCACGGATCGTACCGTATGTGGTGTGTGGTTTTGTCTTCCTTGGTTGAAGACGAAGAAGAGGAGTCTAGGGTTGCGCTTCTTTCGGGCGCCTTTCCAGTTTTAATGCTTAGTTTGTTGATTTCTTTATGGGGAAGAAGCATTCAAATTCATTCCTGTGTTTGTCTTTCTCCGAGGTTAAAGGAGTTATTGCGGAGTTGTGCCAGACCTGGCTGTCAGGGCTGAAGTTCTGTGGCTTTGTAAGAGTAAGTGGTGTTTGATTTAGTTATTTTGCTGGTTTAAGAAATCATCTTTGAAGAACCCTTCCTGTTTCGTGAAAGTTTGGAGTTAAGGTTTTATTTGCAAAGGTTTGATTGAGCGCTTGGTTCCCTTTCGAGAAAATTGTCTTTCAACCTTTTCCCTTATGGGAGTCTTTGAGATTGAAAAGTGTTTTGTAGAATTCCTCTTGCATGACCAAGTTTGGGTTTGTCTCATTGCAATTTTGAGAGTCAAGTTTCCTTATGAATTTTGGGATGAGCTTTAAAACTAAAATGCTGCAAACAAAGTAAGTAGTCTTTTGACTGAAATCGTTTGTCCCTAGTAAGAATTGTTGTTTAGCATGTTTTGTAGCATGTACCAATATGGTTTATGGGATGACGTATTGTTAAGTTAATTTGTGAGTTGAAACAATTCAATGTGGTTGTTACCTCTAGCTTGAACATAAATAGACTACTAGTGTTGTAGTTTGCTCTTAGCGAGAATGATTAAATGTGTTAATGTACATGCTTAGAATCTGTTGCTTTATTATAAAAATGCTTATGACCCCCCGATTATGTTTAAAGTTGTGAATCATGTGATGAAAAATTGGTTTGATCTTGTGCTGAAATTGGTGAAGATTAGGATTAATCTGTATTGGACCAAACATCCGAACATTAAAAAAGAAACCTTGCTTTTGCGCAGAACCAAATAACTAAAAATCGCATTTTTCCCATGTATGACAGACCAAAGTTTTTGGTCTGTCATACACAGGCTTTTGGTGACTTCGTTTTTTCAATGTATGACAGACCAAAGATTTTGGTCTGTCATACACATGCTTTGGGCGATTTCATTTTACCCATGTATGACAGACCAAACTCTTTGGTCTGTCATACACATGTTTTCAGTGAACTCATTTTGCCCATGTATGACAGACCAAACTCTTTGGTCTGTCATACACATGTTGATAGCGAACTCAATTTTCCCATGTATGACAGACCAAAGACTTTGGTCTGTCATACACATGCTTTTGGCGGTTTTGAGCAAAATTGAATTAGTTTGAATTTGAAATTATGAAATTTGTGATGATTTCATGATGCGTGTTTTGAAGTGGACTTTATGCAATGCTCATGTGAGTAGTTGCATGGATTGACCTTGAGTCAAGTCGTGGACTTGTGCTCGGATTTGTTTTGTGGTTTGTTCATGTGCAGGTATTGCTCGAAGACGAATGTGGTCGATGATGGGACTGGAACTAGGTTCATGGAGGAACTGAGGTTCGGGACTAGGTTCAGGAGGAACTGAGGTCTTGGTGGTCAAGGATGTCATGCGGGACGTTCGGGCTAAGAGAATGGTGCACATGAAGAATGGTTAGTCACGTGAGAATGGCAGGAGGTCATTCGCGTGCAAAGTGTTAGTCACGTGAGTATGGCAGGTGGCCATACGCGTGCAAGGTGTTAGTCACGTGAGTATGGTAGGGTTACCATATGCGTGCAAGAGTTGTACTCGGCCAGGTTGGGCCAAGTAGAGTTGTGTTGGATACGGATTCCTTCTAGGGAATAGGAATCGTATTCTGGGTTGGTCTTTTAAATAGGAGGGGTTGTCTCCTGTTGAAAGGGCACCAAGGAGAGCTGAGCGCATCAAGAGTTTTAGAGTTTGTACTCTTTTGATGAGAGTATTTTAGACAAAAGAAATAAAGATCAATTCTTCCAAGACTTTTGCGTGCTACAGTAACCACGTCGCTACAGTATTTTCTGTTTTGGTTCTTGTTTGCATGCTTGTTCTAATTCTAGATTAGTTTTTGTTCGTTGAGTTTCATCTTGATTTGATCCATCAAAAACCTTTCTAGGGTATTGATTTAGAGTTCCTCAAAGTCTAGTTGATTAAACTTTTGTCGGTTCTGTTAAATCTTTCAAGTTTACGTTAGATCAATTCTCGTCAAGTTCTGGATCAGCAAGCTTGTGAAGCTCATAACTTTTGATCCATAAGTCCGATCGAGCTGATTCTTTTTGGGTTCGATTCGTATTGGAATCTAGTTTCTCGTGTCCAAATTTCAGATCAATCTAACGTTTGGATCTCCAGGAATTCGCGTTTTACCGAACCTCCATCATTCTGTTTTTTGTCGAAAACGAGGCAATTATTTGGTTCTGTTTTGGGGTGAACTTTTAATAGATCAAGAAATTGGTTTTAGCTTCCGCACAATCATTCACCCCCCCTCTGATTGCTATATTCGTATACTTCGATCCTACAAGTGGTATTAGAGCAAGGTTTTTCTAATCTATCTTAATCGGTGATTAGATCAATGGATCGTTATTCGACAAAACCTTGTGTGTTCGATGGTGTTGATTTTCAGTTTTGGAAGGCCAAGATGGAGGCATTCATCCAAGCACAAGGCTTCACAATTTGGGAGAAGGTGTACAAGCCATACCAAGTCCCTGCAAACGACAACGTCAATGACACCAATCGCACACAAGTTGAAGCAAACAGCAAGGCGCGCAACTTGATCATCCAAGGCTTGGGACGCAGCGACTTTGATCGTGTGGTTCATCTTCGATCCGCATATGAGGTATGGAAATCTCTTTGTGATTACCATGAAGGTTCTAATACTGTGAAAGAGGTTCACCAAGATATTTACAAAAAAGAATACATGCGTTTTGAGATGAAACCTAGTGAATCTGTAGATGACTTCTTTGCACGTTTCAATAAGATTCTTAGCAATTTGCGTCTTTGTTGGAGTTAGCTTTGATGATGCTGCTAATGCTAGACAATTGCTTAGTGCTTTGGACATGTCGGTGTGGGAGATGAAAGTAACATCTATACAAGAATCTACTATCATGAGTACACTTACTTTAGATGTTCTTTATTCTAAGTTGAAAACTCATGAGTTGGATGTTCTTGCCAGGAAGGGTAACATTAAATCAATTGCTTTGATCTCTAACCCTAACATGTCAAAAGCAAATTCTTCTTCTAGCTTTGCCTTGTCTTCCATGTCTTCTTTAACTGATGAGCAACTTGAAGAGTTTCCCGAAGAAGATCTGGCACTACTCTCTTCTCGCTTTAACAAAGCTTTGCAGAATGTGAGAATGAGAAAGAGAGGTGGTCCTCCAAGATGCTGAGTGTGGTGACCTCAACCATATTCGCACAAATTGTCCTAAGCTTGCAGGAAAAACGTCAAAGGAAGAGAAGGACAACGACAGAAGGAATGAGAAGAAAAGGTTCTCGTCAAATGATAGGAAGAAGAAGAACTTCATCAACCGCAAGGTGGTTCACCGAGTTCTTTCCGCTCTTGAACAAGTCAATTTGAGCGATGTGGACTCAGAAAGCAGCGAAGATGATGCTACTCCAAGCAAGCATGATTTGATGGGATTGTGTCTCATGGCAAGCAGCAAGGATAGCTTCACCGAGGACGACCACGACAGCGACTTCAATGAGGTAGATCCCTCTTATGATGAATTAGCTATTGTTGTTGCTCGTCTTGGAAAATTGTTTGACAAACGTGATAAGAAAATTAAGAAACATGATTTCATTATTGAATCATTGAATGCTGAAATTGCTAGACTTAAGACTTTGATTCCTAGTGATGATACTTGCAAATCATGTGACTTAATTTACAATGAGCTCACCTTGCTTAGGAAAGAACATGCTCTTTTGTTGCATCTAAATGAGAAAAATGAGAAACATGTTGTACATGCTAGCTGTTCCACTGATGATTTGCATAGTCCCAATTCTTGTTCTAAATGCTCAACTCTTGAATTAAAATTGAAAGATGCAAATGCTAGGGTTTCTCAAATGACTGAAGATTTGCTTACACATGAGGTTCTTTCATGCTCAACTTGTCGCAAGCAAAAGGAAAAGTGGACGTTCCTCGCAATAATTGTTTAATTCTTGCTAAGAAAGTTGATTACCTGCAAAACTCTTTGGAACGATTCACTAATGGCAAGAAAAAATTGAACATGATTTTGGATCAATCTAAGGTTAGCTCAAACAAGAGAGGTTTAGGCTTTGATCTTCATGCTTCATTTGAAACTAAACCTCGCACTGTTGTTAATGCTCCTTGCAATAACAAAATTGAGATTCTTAATGAGCCTAAAAAGATTGCTTTTAAATCTGCTGGTTTTCTTTCTTCTACTATGATGAATGCAAAATGTGCTTTTTTTTGTGGTGGGTATTGGTTTTTTTTGTAAAAGATCAATCTTTTGCAAGGTTTTAGCCCCAATTGTTCAAGTAATTGGTAGTAGCTGGTAGTCTTGGAGTGTAGTGTCTCACCTGGTTCGCGTCGTCTTGAATACGACGAACCACAATAGAGAGGTAGAGGTGTGAAGACACTTTTGTGTGTGGGAGCTGTAGAGCGTTCCAAAAGTTGGTGCCGTGTTCTTCTGGTTGTAGCATCGGTTAAAGGGATCGGGCACTTTGGTGCCAAGGAATGCATAGAATGGGGAGTGTGAGACAGTTGTCTTTTGTTGTCTTTTTGGGAATTGATCCTATTTCTCGGGACGTTCTGAGTCCTTGTGTTAGCGCTTTTGTGATTCAATGTTGAGTAATATTCCGGCAAGCTTTGATTGTGAGTTATCGTTAGAGCCGTTAGTCTTCGAGCCTTAGCTCCCTTTGATTTGTAACTTTGCGTAGTGGTGTGTCTCGGATTCGGGGTCGGATCCTGTTGAAGGGGGGAGAATGTGACACTACGGAAGGTCGTAATCTTATAAAATATGAAGTTTTATTGCAAAACATTATAATATGTGAATATGGAGGTTGAAAACTTTACGTCTTACAGTTTTAACGCGTTTCCGGGCCATTTTCGGGAGTTTGGGCCTTTCCGGGGGAGTTTGGGCCTAAGGGGGGATGAGCCGTGGGCTTTAGTGGAAGGGGTATGGCCCATGGGGGGGAACCTGGCTAAGGGGGGGCTTGGTGCACCCCTCCCAGCCCTAGCCGCCCCCCACACGCCCTCTCCTCCCCTTGTGCGCCTCCCCCATCTCCTCCCTAGCCGCCCCCTCCCTTGCGTTCCACCCCTCCCCATCCCTCTCCACCACCCCTTGCTGCTTCTAGGGGAGTTCTCCACCTCACCACCCCGTATATCCATCCATTGGAGCGCTCCGCGACGAGGAGATCCAGTGGATTTGGAGCGAGGAAGGAGATCGCGCGAACCGGGAGGAGATCCGTTGGTTCTTCGTTCGTCGGGCGAAGGTATGGCCATGGGAATCCTTGAGGTTGGTCTAGGTACTGTTCTAAGGGTTGATATCATGCTTTTAGATCAATTGGTGGTGCTGTAATTGGGTAGATTAGATGAAATCTAGAGTTTGCCACGTTCTCTGTTTCGGCCAGCATGAGCAGTCGACCTAGGGTTTGGGTTTTCGCCAATTTAATTTTGGAATTTGGTCGTCCTCCTGTTGAAGAAGTTCTAGGTAATTGAAATACCTTTAATTGGACGTAAAGTATGATTAATTCCGATCAGTCGTTTGAAAGTTATGCTTATTTTACCGAGCGTGTTCAAAACTGTGATGAGATTGGTACAGATCACGGTATTCTGTAGATTAAACCACTTTAGCGGACGAATCAGTTTTTCCATATACTTAGAAAAAGTTAGGAAATTGCCTATGCTACGCGAGGATGTACTCGTTTAATCGATTCGGAGTTTTAGAACTCGAGTTATGCTCATTGGAAGTCTGCTGTCCCAGCGGGACAGGACCTCTGTTTTTGGGTTTTGCGAGTAGTTTGCGAAGTCGGGGTAGGAGAGTGTTTGCGTATTGTTTTGTGGGCATGATTTTGAGTGTGTGGTGCCTATGTGTAGGTGGTGTGACCCCGAGAGTGCCCTCTACTTCTCGCCAATCCGTCGCCCGTGGTTGAGGCAAGTGTATTGGAATGGGTAGCGGGTTGTAGATTGCTAGTTTTGTTGAGTTAAAATTGAATATGTGATATGTTCACATGCCATGCTTTAATGTTTGCCATTGATATGATGAATATGGTTTATTATGTTGTGATGTCATGTGTTAATGTACAAGTTATCTATGATATTGGCATGTTTGCATACATGGCATGACACATGGCTGGGTCGGTGAGAAAGTCATAACTAGTCCGGTAACGTCGGTGAGAAAGTTATGACTAGTCCGGGGCGCCATTGAGTAAGTCCTACATCGTGACTCCATCCACCGCAGTGAATGGAAGCGAGGAGTAGGCACCCTCCATCTTCAGGATGGAAGGGAAGAAAGGGTGCACACCGACGGGTGTGCACTCAACCATACCAGTATGAGTTTCCAGGAGACATGTGCATCGCATCGCATTGCATATATGATGATGATATGTGAGAAATGATATGTGAGTATGAATAAGATGATAGGCATGATTGAGGTGTTGAAGCCATGTAATTGTTCTTTTATACCATTGGAATATACTTGCTGAGTGATGAAGTCACGCTTGTGCTTTCTTGTTGTTTTAGGTACCATGAGACCGGCATGCAGGGAAGGGAACTAGTCACACTCCTACACGTAGCTTCACACATTTGTTCCCACAGTTATTCATTTGGAGTCTTGATAATAAATTTAGTGTGATGCATATTGGTTTATGATCTAGTTTTGCGTTATAAGAGCCTTATTTGTTCGTTTGGCTCATGAACACTTTGAATGCTAGAGATTTGACTTATATTGCCGTCATGCCATTATTTATTGCTATTTTAGATGTCTCTTATATTGCCATATTTTGCTATGCTATTGTTGTTGCTTCAAATCATGGAAAAACAAAGGAGATGCTGCCGAAATTTTCGGTATTAGCATTTGCTCCTTTGCTGTAATTTACTTGTAATTGTGGTATTTAGAGGTTGCTTAGTCTATGTTTGGTAGCATTCGGGCATATTAAATGCCGGGGTGTTACAGCTACCGAGTGAATCAGTGGAATCCCAGGGACGGGTACCCACAGGCTTGGTATCAGAGCTTTATACTGACTGCAGGTTAGAATGTAGCATGGTCGACTGGCTTAGAACTTGTTGAGTCAAAACTATTTTGCTTATCAATTAATTTTGGAACTGATAGCATTGTGCCATTCTTTTGTTACTCATCCATCTTAGTTCTATGACTCATCTTTATGTTCACTTGATATAGCGAAATTGTTTTCTAACTCATCTACTCTTTTCCAAAATGCTAGATGAATCACGGTCCTTTTGTCATGGTTACCCGCGCAGAGGATGTGTATGGTTTTCCTTCCCTCCTCAGGGACATGCTCTGGAGAGCCAGCTTTACCTATGCACCCGAGTACGCGGTGTATGGGCGGGCTTTGGGACCCGGATTGAAGACCTACACTGCCACGGTCCACATCATCGCCCGAATGATGCCGGGGAGCATTCCCCATCACTTCCAAGCACAGGAGACATCCCTTGGGATGGCAATCCAAGAGGTGGCCTATGTTGCCATGTGCCATCTTGGTCATGATCTGCGGGAGCTACTTGAGCCTCAGTTCCTTTACTTCCCGCAGCGAGGACCAGCGGGCACCTACAACTACATTGCGGAAGTGGAATTGGGAGAAGACCACTCTGTCCGCCAGTTGGCGAGCTTGGTCGATGCTTTGGACCGAGCTCATCGCTGTGTGGTACACGAGTTATGGGATACTCGTTACGCTCCAGATGACACCTCCACCGACGAGCGCAAACAAGAGCGCTTCATGGAGGGACTTTCCGAGGAGTTGCAGTTGGAGCTCGTTGCACATGAATTCCGCAATTTCCAACATTTGTTCAACAAGGCCATCGTGGTGGACGAGAAGCGGGGAAAATTGGAAGAGTCACGCAAGCGCAAGCGAGCAACTCAGATTGTGGCTAGCAATAGCTCGCAACCGCCGCGCGCCACTCATCCCCCACCTCCCAATTATCAAGCTCCGACACCCCCAAGAACTCTGGTACCTATTGCGCGTCCACTGCAGCAGAATCTTCCACCAAATGTCGGTGGGAATCAGTGAGGAGGTAACACTCAAGGCCACCCAGTTCTAGAGTGCTACCAATGCAAGAAGCCGGGGCACTTTGCGCGCCAATGCCCGCAAAGGAACCCAGCGACGTTAGGGACTCGAACGCCGAATGCAGCCGGAGCCGCACCACCGCCACCGCCACGGCCAGCTCCACCGAGAGCCGCGACAGCACAACCACACGGTCGCATCAACCACGTCACCGCCAAAGAAGCTCAGGATGCGCCGGATGTGGTGTTGGGTACGCTTCTTGTCAACTCCTACCCAGCCACTGCCTTATTTGATTCCGGAGCATCACACTCATTCATTCGAGAGGGGTTTGCTACTCATAAGGGGTTTCCTATCCAACCTTTACATCCACCTCTTCTCATTAGAGCGCTAGGATCGGAGTTGAGAACCGATCAAATTTGTCGGGGAATTAGCATTGAAGTCAATGGGGTGGGATTTCTGGCTGACTTGATCATGATCGAGACGAAGGGAATTGAAGTTATTCTTGGGATGGACTGGTTGTCCAAGCATCAAGGGTACATCGACTGTGCCCAAAAATCCATCTCCCTCACCAGTGCAAGCGGCGAGCAAGTTGTCCTTGCATCTAGTTTTGGTTTTACTCATCTCTGTGCCTTGAGGGATGAGTCATTTCTCGGGATTAGTGATGTACCAGTGGTACGTGATTACCCGGATATCTTTCCAGAAGAATTACCGGGGATGCCGCCAAACCGAGAGGTTGAATTCGTCATTGAATTGCTGCCCGGAACAGCCCCGATATCTAAGCGTCCATATCGGATGCCTCCAAATGAGTTGATTGAATTGAAGAAACAACTCGCGGAACAGCAAGAGAAGGGTTTCATCAAACCGAGCTCCTCACCCTGGGGATGCCCGGTACTATTTGTGAAGAAGAAGGATAGCAGTTTGCGGATGTGTGTTGACTACCGCCCGTTGAATGAGGTAACGGTTAAGAACAAGTACCCACTTCCACGGATCGACGATTTGTTCGATCAAATGACCGGAGCCCGTGTATTCTCCAAAATTGATTTGAGGTCCGGTTATCATCAAATCAAAATCAGAGCGGGATATATCTCGAAGACGGCATTCTCTACTCGTTATGGCCTATACGAGTATACCGTCATGTCCTTCGGTTTAACCAATGCACCAGCCTACTTCATGAGTCTAATGAATTCAGTTTTCATGGAGTACCTCGATAAATTCGTTGTCATCTTCATTGATGACATTCTCGTCTACTCCCAATCTGAAGAAGAACATGAAGCACACCTTCAAATAGTTCTGGAGAAACTACGAGAACACCGACTTTATGCAAAATTCAGCAAGTGTGAATTTTAGCTAAAGGAGGTTACCTTCCTAGGCCATGTGCTGTCGGAAGGCGAAGTTGTAGTTGACCCGAGCAAAGTGCAATCAGTACTTAATTGGGAACAGTCTAAGACCGTCACGAAAGTTCGGAGTTTTCTCGGACTTGCGGGATACTACCGCCGGTTCATGGAGAACTTCTCTAAGATCGCGAAGTCACTAACCGAACTACTGAAGATGGAGAAGAAGTTTTCATGTTCAGCAGAGTGCAAAGCAAGTTTTCAATTGTTGAAGGTTCGCTTAACCACTGCACCCATCTTAGTACTGCCAGATATTCATAAGGCCTTCGACATATATTGCGATGCCTCACGCCTCGGACTCGGTTGTGTACTTATGCAAGGAGGCCGAGTGGTGGCATATGCGTCGAGACAGTTAAGGCCATATGAGATGAATTATCCAACCCATGATTTAGAACTAGTAACTGTGGTGCATGCTCTAAAAATTTGGCAACATTACCTTATCGGTAATCGTTGCGAGATCTACACCGATCACAAGAGCTTGAAATACATCTTCACTCAAGCCGATCTGAACTTGAGGCAAAGAAGATGGCTCGAACTGATCAAAGACTACGACATGGGACTTCATTATCATCCCGGAAAGGCGAATGTCGTTGCCGATGCTTTGAGCCGAAAATCACAATGCAATTGTATTTCGGCAGAGCCGGCATTGGGAGCGATGTGCGCTGAATTCCGAAGACTCGGGTTAGAAGTGGTCAATCAGGGATTCATTGCTGCCCTTGAGATTAGATCTGACCTCTCGGATTAGATCAAAGCAGCCCAAAAGAAGGACAAGGGCATAACGCTTATCCGAGCCAACATCGAGTAAGGTAAAGCTAATTGCTTCACTGAAGACCCCCAAGGTGTCTTATGGTTTGGCACCCGTTTGGTAGTGCCGAATTGCAAGGAGTTGAAGCGATCTATCCTCAATGAAGCTCATAACTCCTCGTTCTCTATTCATCCCGGGAGTACGAAGATGTACCAAAATCTTAAGCCGAGACTTTGGTGGACCCGGATGAAGTGGGAAATCGCCCAGTATGTTACCGAGTGTGACATATGCCGAAGGGTGAAGACTGACCATTTACGTTCAGCAGGCACACTCCAGCCGCTACCGATTCCCTTGTGGAAATAGGAGGAGATCAGCATGGATTTCATCACCGGTTTACCCAGGACGCAAAAGGGTTTCGACTCTATTTGGGTAATCGTTGACCGGTTGACAAAAACTGCTCATTTTCTTCCCGTCAATGTTACTGATATGGTAAGCAAGTTGGCAGAGCTGTATCTCTCTCGAATCGTATCCCTTCATGGTGTTCCCAAAAGAATTGTCTCAGACCGAGGTACCCAGTTTACCTCACGTTTTTGGCAATGTCTTCACAAAGCTATGGGAACTCAACTCTCATTCAGCACCGCCTATCATCCCTAGACAGATGGACAAGCTGAAAGAGTAAACCAAATCCTGGAGGACATGCTTAGAGCTTGTGCTCTTACATACGGCAAGGATTGGGAGAAGTGCTTACCATTCGCGGAGTTTTCCTACAACAATAGTGTAACACCCCAATTTTAGGTTTTCATGAAATTAGATGTTATTTTACACTCTCATGAATCTTTGGAATTTTCTGGAATTAATTTGAATTTATTCTATATTGAAATAATTAAAGAAATAAAAATTTTAAATAAAGTTTTGTGGGAAATAATTTATTTGGGTCCAAAATGTTTCAAAATATTTTCCATAATTTTTTTGGAATTTTTCTGAGTATTTTGCTATTTTTCTGGATTTATTTGAATTTTCTAAGAATTATTGAATAATTAAATCGCTGGAAAATTGAGTTGGTTTTACTGTTCACCCGACCGAGTCTGAGTTAGACTCGAGTTCGAGTCCGACCGACCGTTGGACCTTGATCCAACGGCCACGATTGAGCCACGTCACCCGGACCCGAGCCCGACCGAGCCAGCCAGCTCACCGAGTCGGACCCGAGTCCAACTCGCGCGACCGTTGGATCTTGATCCAACGGCTCTCATTGAGCCACGTCACCCAATCCGAGTTGGAGTCGGATTCCGCCGAACCGGGTGAACATCGGTCTCCGCACGATTCACGGAAGCCGAGGCCCCTATTTAATGCACCGCCACCCGTGTCGTGAAGCCCACTTCATTGCGCACCCATAGCCCTAGCTCGCGTCGCCTGAGCCGCCGCCGTTCGCCCGAGCGAGCTCGCCGGAGTTGGAAGCCCGTTCCGCCGCGTTCTTTTGCCGATTCCGCCGCCGTCCGTCGTCCATCGCCACCGTTGACCCCAGATCCGGACTCCCTGCGTCGAGCCGCACACGTGGGTATATCTCACTTCGCCGGAGCACGCCCCAGACGCTATCTTAGTGGTCGTCGTCCCCCGCGCCGGTGACCCCGCTCCGCCGCACGCCATCGCCGGACGTCGAGCTTTGCCAGCCGTCCGATCAGGATCCGTGGGCCCAGATTGTGCCACATCACTCACGGTGAGATCCACGTGCTAAACCCCAGATCCAATCTCAGCCGTTAGATCTAGATCGTACGGTTAGCTTTAGCCATGTCATACGCGTTAGATTAGATCTCAACCGTCCGATCGAGATCCAACGGTCCGGATTGACCGCGTTTACCCCAAACGCGTGAAACCAGATCCAATCTGGGCCGTTGATTTTCAAATCAACGGCCGAGATCAAGCCACGTGGCCGGGAGGCCGACCGTCGCAGTCAGCGCCCGTGCGTGGGTACGTGTCTCTGACACGCGGGGCCCCGTGTCAGTCGCGCCCGCGCTGGCGTGAACCCGGGCCGCTGACAGGACAGGCCCACATGTCAGTGACATGTGGAGCCGTGGGCCGAGTCTGTGGCATGAGCCGAGTCCATGGTGGACCGAGCCGAGCCCACGGTGGACCGAGCCGAGCCGTGGGCCGAGTCCGTGGACCGACTGACGTCAGCCGTCCAATCAGATGCTGACATGTGTCACTGCTGACGCAATAAATCTTTTTCCGAAAAAGAAATAATTTATTTAATTCGGTTTAATGAATTCAAATATGATTTCAAACTTCAAACGCTTATAACTTATGCAATTTAACTCCGATTTGAGTGATTCAAATTTCTAAATTTGTATAAAATTGAGATCTACCCAATGGTAAATTTTATTTAATTTTTGGACCAAAGTTTTTCTCTGTAATATTATTTAATTGATTATTTAAACTTTAAACGCTTGTAACTTTTGCGTTTTAACTCTGATTTCGCCGATTCAAATTCCTAAAAATTCACAAAATTATGCTCTCTCTATTTATGGACTTCATTTGGATGTTTGGACACTTTTTGCCTACTGTTTTATTCATTTATTGCTATTTGCACGCGTTACGAGTAGACGTCGAAGTGCCCGAAGGCTTTGAAGGTGAAGTGTTGACCCAGGAGCCAGCTCAGGACCAAGATCAAGTGCTTTTTGAAGGCAAGTTGTGCTTTGACCATGTTGATCCCATTTTGAAATTAGTTTGATTTAAATTATTGCATGCTAGTTCAATTATAAAATGCTTTAATTAATTTTGGGAGATTAGTTAATTACCTAGTTGCTGTATGCCACCTTGACATAGATAATTGAATGCCATGAACCCCTTGTCTTCCTAGTTGAGTATTAACTAGTTGGACATTATTAAATTACCAACATGGGAATTTAGATCGTTGTAGTATATTGCTTAGACCTGCTACGTGCTTATGACATGATTTTGGACAAAACAAATGTTAATATTGACTTCATGATATATTGAACCTGTTTTGGAAAAGGTATCATGTGTTGTGATGTTGATGGCACGTGGTGCATGGTAATCAACTGGGGTTTTGATAAATAGATTTGGACCGGGGCATGTGGCAAGAAATGATCGGGTGGGCCAGTTGTGGCATCGGGAGTGATGGTTTGGTTCTTCGGGTAGTCTTGCCCTGGTCAACCTAAGTACTTAACCTTGCAAGCCTTTGAACTGAGTTAATCGTGCAACCACATGTCCGTAATGGGACGGACCTAGTTGAGTAAGTTACTAATAACTTGCATGTGATACCTCGGGTGTCAACTACACCCTTTGTGTAGCTTGAAAGGGGAGCGTACCAGTGCAATGGCATGGTACCCGTCCAATGGTATGTCGGTCCCATACTTCGCCTTGGTTAAGGGAGGGGATGGTGTATGGCAAAAACCGGAAAGGTTCACTTGCGTAGTTAGCCGTTTCTGAAAGACTTCGTTACGATCACTCGTCCTTGTGGCGTTTGGCTGTATCTTGTGGGTAAAGTGCATAACCTCTGCAGAGTGTAAAATCTATTCGAATAGCCGTGTCCGCGGTATTGGACATTGCTCGGGGATTATAGTCAAGGGTTAGACTTTCGTGAAAACAACTTGGACTTGGAAGGTTTGGTTAATAGATGATGTTGATGGAAATGTGGACTAGGAATGGGAAAGATGTTTATTTAACTCCTGGAAAAGTTATTGATATTATACTTGTTTTTACTGCTTTCGAATCTACTTATGATACTTGTCAAATGTTGTTTACTGCAATTATACCTTGAGCTATTCCTTTGTATTAAGCTATGCATGTAGAATATTAGCTTGAATTCTGTGCATGACTTGCTGAGTACCAAGTACTCACCCTTGCCACAAAACAACACCAGTTGAAGAAGAGGCGACACCGGCTTTGGAGGAGGAGTTTCAAGAAGAGCCGTCTAACTAGGGATCGAGTCCAGTCAGTTATCTGTGGCATATTGGTTGGCACCACGCGTTTTCTTTATATATTCCGCTGCATATTTTATTTGAATAAGTCTTAGCCCTTCGAGGCATACTTTTGTAACTTGACCATAAGGTCGAGCGACCAGTTTGGTTATTTTAATTAAAGTACTTTATGATTATCGATGTGTATGATTGTGATATTTACCAATGTTGAGACTGTGTGCACTAGCGAGATCCTGGACTAGTGCGGAATACACAGAGGGTCCGGATTTGCAAATTCGGGTCCCGACAAATAGCTATCAAGCTAGTCTTCAAATGTCGCCATTTGAAGCTCTTTATGGAAGGTCTTGTAGGACTCCACTCAATTGGTCTGAATCTGGAGAAAGACCCATCTTTGGCCCAGACTTGGTCACCAAAGCAGAAGAGCGAGTCTGGATAATATGAGAATGATTGTGGACAACACAGTCTCGTCAAAAGAGCTATGCTAATCGCCGTCGTCGTGCATTAACCTTTGAGGTGGATGATCACGTCTATCTCAAGGTTTCTCCAAGGAAAGGTATTCATCATTTCCACATGAAAGGAAAGCTGGCACCTCGCTACGTCGGACCTTTCCGAATCTTGGCAGGGCGAGGAGCTGTGGCATATCAATTAGAACTTCCACCTTCCCTCTCCGAGGTACATGATGTCTTTCACATCTCTCAATTAAAGAAGTGCCTTCGTGTTCCGACCGAAGTCACCTAGCTAGACACTATCGAATTCAACCCGATCTTTCATATAAGGAGTATCCAGTTTGCATTCTTGACGAACGCGAACACGTCACCCGGAATCACACCCTCAAATTCTTCAAGGTTTAGTGGAGTAACCATACTCCCGATGAAGCTACATGGGAGCGTGAAGATCACCTTCGAGCTGAGTACCCTCATCTCTTCACCGACCTAATTCAATCTCGAGGTCGAGAATGATTCTCTTTAAGGGGGGTAGGTTTGTAACAGCCCCAAATTTAATTATGAGTAATATTGTACATGGCATGCTCATATCATTCATATTAGTGGCACAATTAACACTTAATTAAGACTATATAAATGATAGCATCATTTTAGTTAGATGAATATGAATTTATAACGTCCTTGAAACCTAAAAACTGCTCCTTATTGAACCATGCCTCATTTCCACCTCAGGCAATGACATATGGACCCCACTAGTAAGTGAGAGGATAAAATTCTGCACACCTACTCTACCTTTTCTCACTCCATCTACCCTCTACCCACTTCCTTACCTTTCTATGTCATGTGGGACCAAGCCCCAGTTGTAAGTGATGGAAGGGGGCAGCTATATAAGCCTTTTTCACCTTGGAATCCCCTCCCACTCACCTCATTCCACCAGCCCATTTCTGAAAAACAGCCAAGGGAGAAGAGCAAGAACACCTCCCATTCATCTCATTTCACCCCCCCAAAATCCCCACCAAAATTTAGTTTTAGCTTGTGCATGTCACACCACGTTGAAGCTAAGATCAAGAGCTTCACTTTCATCCAAATGGAATTTTAATGCTCAAAGTATTGGGTAAGTTCCAATCCCTTCTTCATCCATCCATGTTCTAAACCTTGGTAGCATTGAGCTCATTCCATTTCTCTCCATGAAGATCATCTCCAAGTTAAGGATCGGCTCGTGCATGTTGTATTGCTAACTTGAGAAGGATAAGGAAAGGCCATTGCAAGTACTAGGAGGAGAAGGAGTCATTTCCAAGAGCTAGGAGGAAGATTTGGTACCGGGAGAACCAACAGATTACAACCCCGACGCCATTCTTGATCTCTTCATCGAACCAACCTTCCCTCGAGTGCAAGAGTATCCCCATAGTGGTAAGGCTATACCCTAGTTGTCATTTTTGAAGTATAGGAGCACATGCACCATACCTATTTTTCGGAAAGAGCAGTCAATCCGGATACTCCGGGGTTTTAGTCTGGAAACTCCGGATTCGCTAGGGCATACGAGTAAACTGGGACCAAGCAACCGGTCCGGAGGGTCCGGGAAGTTATTCGGACACTCCGAACGGGTTGGAAACATTGAAACCGAGAGTACCAACCTGGACACTCCGGGTCATGTCCGGACACTTCGGACGTGTCCGGCGAAACCAAAAAAAATAACAAAGAGACCCAACCCGGATACTCCAGGTATTTAACCCGGATAGTCCGGTATACCCGGATACTCCGGTTTAGTCAGCATTCGAGTAACCGATTAGGTCAACCTGGATACTCTGGGTTAGGACCCGGATACTTCAGACGTATAGGGATGAATTGCTTCTCATATGCATGCTAGGATTAGGAATATAACCATGATGCATTTCATGCATGATTGTGCATGCTCTCGCGTTGTTTATTGTTGGTTTCTTGATTTGTGTTCCTTTGGAATTGGATTTCTCGTTAGGTGTCGATGCTTCGGAAGACAACCCCGAGTACGACTACGCCTAGGACGTCAAGAGCGAGTAGCAAGGCACTACCTTACTCCTTGAACATACTTGATCCTATTAATTGCAATTTATGTTGAAGTTATTTTGTCAAGTGCACGCTTACTTTCAATTACAAATATATTTGGGGTAGAATGCTTAGTTACTACCTTGTTGACATATTATCTTGTTACCCCGTTCCTTTCGTATACCATTGTCGCCCTAGGTGGTTGGCTTATTATTATGTATGGGTTCGTACGAGTTGCTTAGCCATGCTTAGAACATCGTTAGGGACCACGATAGATGGACTTAGTCCATCGGTCGTGATGATCAAAAATGATTATGACAATTATGGTTCAATGGTGGTTATTATGTAGCGATGTTGGTTAAGGATCTAAAGGATCAAATCCTAGTGACGTCTATTTAAGTAACTATCGTGCGAACCACACACCGTTTATGGGGCCGGCTTAGCCAAATACTTGTGTATGACTAGGGCATTTAAACCACATGCACTCAGAATTCCTTGAACTTTGGAGAGTGTCAAGGAATGTTCGTGGGATCTCCTCGAACTTTGTGGAGTGTCAAGAGTATCCTTCGAAATCCCTCAAACTTTGTGGAGTTAGGGATGTTCAATAACTGGTGTACTCCTTGATCCACATACACAGAGCACTGGGCACGCGGGATCGAGGGTCACAGTCACCCGGGTGGGTTAAGCGCACTATCAAACATACGGGAAAATGGTTTTGTCACGATCACCTCGGCCGGCACATCAAATGAATTGTGCTCATAGCTTGGCTTACGAGTGTGGCGTGTCGTGTGGGTAAAGTCGTACCTCTGCAGAGTATAAACTATTCGAATAGCCGCGTCCCTAGTTAAGGACGACCACTTAAGCTGTCAGTCACTGGGCGAGTGTTAAGGACTGGGTAAGAATGGATGATTTGGGAAAAACCAAGTCTCATGAGTATTGGAGTACTCCTGAGGAAAACTTCACGAGTATTGGAGTACTCGTGGAAGGAACTTCACGGATATTGGAGTATCCGTGGGCGTAAGCGAACATGAGCGTCGAACTCATGGTTCGGAGAATGCTTGAAGGCATGAGATGAAGATGATTATGATGATGTTATATTATGATGTATTAGACTTTGTAAATGTTTAGCAAACCGCAATTTCAATCTATACGTGTCTATGTTTTTACTCCAAATATTGCTTTATGCTAAAATCAACCTGGTGCCTTTCTTGTGATGAAGCCACCACATGTAGTTAGAACCCAGCATACCACTTATATTATTGTGCGAGTACACTCTTTGTACTCAAATGGATTGTCCACTTGCTGCAGGTGAGGATGAAGCACTGCCCGGAGACCTTTATCGGGCAGATTTCGATGACGCTAATGCTTAGGGGCACGTTCTTACTTCCAGTCGGTTGCCTGAGGGTCTATGACATACTACGCTAGCCTTTTGTCGTTCATTTATGTTTTCCGCTGCTACTTTGATGTAAAACTACTATGTATGTCGTTTTCGACAACGGTCCTACTTTTGTATGTAATTATGCTTATGCTTCCATTAATTATGTATGAGTTGTGATACAAATTGTTATGCATTGACGCACGTGTTGGTGAACTTTCCTGGGACCAACACGGGCATATAGGCGGGCCGCTCGAGGTTCCCTTGATTTACTTGGGTTGTGCGGTGCTACCGAGTGAATCAGTGGAATCCCAGGGACTATGAAGCAGATGCTTCCAGCTGGATCTTTTGCAAGTCGGCTGATGCCCGCAAGATCTCGGCCTGCTCGCAACTCTCCTTGTCGCATTGGAAAGACTGTCGCATGTCTCCACGGACTGTGATGACTCCCTTAGGTCCTAGCATCTTGAGAATTGAATAAGTGTAATGCGGTACTGCCATGAATTTTGCCAGGCTGGGTCTTCCCAAGATGGCGTGATACGCTGTCTCGAAGTCGGCTACCTTAAAATTCATGTACTCCATCTTGTAGTTGTCCTTCATGCCGAACGTAATGGGCAAAACAATCTACCCGAGTGGCACAGAGGAAGTCCAGGAATCACTCCATGGAACGGTGATGGACTCTGCTTGAGCTCGGTCCGTGGTATATTCATGTCGTCAAGGGTCTTGGCAAATAAAATATTGAGCCCACTACCTCCGTCGATCAATACCCTCTTGAGCTTCACGCTGCGGATGACTGGATCCAGCACCAAGGGGTATCTGCCAGGAAAAGGTATGTGGTCGGGGTGATTTGAACGGTCAAAGGTGATGGAAGCTTTCGACCACCTTAGATATTGGGGGGTCACTAGCGTGATTGCATTGATGTCCCGAGCGGTAAGCTTTTGTTTCCGCTTGGACTCATATGTACTCAGGCCCCCGAATATGAAGTTGAGCTCTTGCTCAATTTCCGGGAACTCGCCGTCCACAGAGGGGTCATCTTTCTTCCCAGTTTCCTTCTTATCTTTGGGTTCCGACTGGTTCCGGTTTTCTCGTGCAAATCTTTTCAAGGTGAAGCAATATTTTTCCGCATGCTTTCCCTTCGGGTGGAAAGGGCACTGGGCATTCATTACTTCATCGTATTCTTTGCTCTGAGTAGTTTTCATCCTTCCGCGCTCGGCTATCGCGACCAAATCCTCACCCTTCCGCTTTTTGTCCTTTTGCTTTGGGGGTTCGGCGTGATACTTTTTGTCTTTTTGCTGGGGTCGATCCTCTCGGCACTCCGCTAATGTGTCCGACGCAGCTGCCTAGCAATCAGCCAAGGCGAACATCTCCCGAGCTGTGGTTGGAGGTTTCTGGGACATCTTTTTGATGAGGTCAGGGTCGCTGATGCCTTTCTGGAAGGCCGCGATGACGACTGCATCTGAGATGTCTCAAACAGTATTCTTTTTCTGAGTGAATCGTCGGATGAACTCTCTCAGAGATTCATTTTTCTTTTGATGGAGCTTGTAGAGGTCCCAGGGGGTTCCAGGCTTCTCAAAAGTACCCTGGAAATTCATGATAAACTGGTAACAGATGTCTCCCCAAGAGTCGATGGAATCCTGTGAAATCATGTGCTGAAAAATTGGCTTTGAACTGAAAAATTAACTTAGATTTGAATTTGCAAAATGTGTTTGTTCATGTGTTTTGACAATTTGACAAGAAACAGTAAGTTACGCATTAGCGCCGGACAAAGTTCTCAAGAAACAAGAAGTTTCCCATCCGCGACTTGACGTTGTTTTGGGTCTGTTGTGAACATGTTTTTGAGCCCATGACTAAGTCATTTTCACATGTACAATCTGATGCTTTTTCTTGGTCCGCTAGAACAAGCTTTTTCTGGTTTGGATAATTTCTTGGAACCAAGATTTTCACATGTACAACTGACTAATTCTTTTCGTCGTGGAATGGACTTTTTCTAGGTTTTACTTTTGTGAAACCGAAAGGCACGCTTATACTGACAAAGCTTCCTCGGGTCCGCTGTGAACTCTGTTTTGAGCTCATGGCCGAAGCCATTTTTAGATGTACAAACGGACCAACTTTGTTTGTCCGCTAGAACGTGTTTTTCCGCTTGGTTGGCTTCTGAACAGAAACTTTTCTATACAACGGACCAACTTTGTTTGTCCGTCAGAATGCGTTCGCCAATTAGGGTTTTGAGCGATTTGGATTTGAATTTTGAATGTGAATTTAAATTTGTAATGATTTCATGATGCTTCTTTGAAGTGAATTTATGCAATGCTCATGTGAGTAGTTGCATGGATTGACATTGAGTCAAGTCGTGGACTTGTGCTCGGATTTGTTTTAGGGTTTGTTCATGCGCGTATTGCTCAAGACGAATGTGGTCGGCGACGGACCGGAACTAGGTTCATGGAGGAACTGAGGTTCGAGACTAGGTTCAGGAGGAACTAAGGTCTTGGTGGTCAAGGATGTCATGCGACGCTCGCTAAGAGAATGGTGCACATGAAGAATGGTTAGTCACGCGAGAATGGCAGTGAGGTCATTCGCGCAAAGTGTTAGTCAACGCGGAGTATGGCAGGTGGCCACTGACACGCTGCAAAAGTGTTAGTCACGTGAGTATGGTAGGTTGCTATGCTGCGTGCAAGAGTTGTACTCGGCCAGTTGGGCTAAGTAGAGTTGAGTTGGATACTCGGATTCTTCTAGGAATAGGAATCGACTTAACTCCTTGTGGGTTGGTGCTTTAAATAGGTGGGGGGTCTCCTGCTGAAAGGCACCAAGTAGAGTCGAGCGCATCAAGCTTTGAGCTTGGTTTTAGGGTTTGTACTTTTTATGAGAGTATTTTTAGACAAGAAATAAAGATCAATTCTTCCAAGATTTTTATGCACACAAGAATTCACGCCGCTACGTGTTTTCTGCTTTGGTTCTTGTTTGCATGCTTGTTCTAATTCTAGATTGGTTTTTGATCGCTGAGTTTCATCTTGATTTGATCCATCAAAACCGCTCTAGGTATTGATTTAGAGTTTCTCAAAGTCTAGTTGATTAATCTTTTGAAGTTCTTGTTTAATCTTGAAGTTTTGATTAGATTGATTCTCGTCAAGTTCTGGATCAGCAAGCTTATGAAGCTCATAACTTTTGATCCGTAAGTCCGATCGAGCTGATTCTTTTGGGTCTCGATTCGTATTGAATCTAGTTTCTTGTGTCCAAATTTCAGATCGTTTGGACGGTTGGATCTCCAGGAATTCTCATTTTACCAAACCTCTATCATTCTGTTTTGTCTAAAACGAGGCAATTATTTGGTTCTGTTTTTGGGGTGAACTTTAATAGGTCAAGAATTTGGTTTTAGCTTCCGCACAATCATTCACCCCCCTCTGATTGCTATATTCGTGATACTTCGATCCTACAAGTGGTATCGTGAGCAAGGTTTTCTAATCTATCTTAATCGGTGATTAGATCAATGGATCATTATTCGACAAAACCTTGTGTGTTCAATGGTGTTGATTTTCAGTTTTGGAAGGCCAAGATGGAGGCGCTCATCCAAGCTCGTGATTCGCACTTGGGGAGAAGGTCTACAAACCATATGATGTCCCTCGCAAACGATAACGTCAACGACACCAATCGCAAGACATGTTGAAGCAAATAGTAAGGCGCAAGAACTTGATCATCCAAGGCTTGGGACGAGCGACTGATCGTGGTGATTCATCTTCGATTCAGATATGAGGTATGGAAATCTCTTTGTGATTACTATGAGGGTTCTAACACTATTAAAGAGGTTCACAAGATCTTTACAAAAAGAATACATGCGATTTGAGATGAAACCCTATGAGCTTCCGTAGATGACTTCTTTGCACGCTTAATAAGATTCTTAGCAATTTGCGCCGTTGGAGTTAGCTTTGATGATGCCGCTAATGCTAGACAATTGCTTAGTGCTTTGGACATGTCGGTGTGGGAGATGAAAGTAACATCTATACAAGAATCTACTACCATGAGTACACTTACTTTAGATGTTCTTTATTCTAAGTTGAAAACTCATGAATTAGATGTTTTTGCTAGAAAGAATGATCATAAATCAATTGCTTTGACATCTCAATCTAGCATATCTCATAATGGTGCTGCTTCAAGTTTTGCTCTATCTTTCTTGTCTTCACTAACCGATGAACAGATTGAGCAATTCCTAGAAGACTTGTCACTACTCTCTTCTCGCTTAACAAAGCTTTACAAAATGTGAGAATGAGAAAGAGAGGTGGTGGTGGCCCTCCAAGATGCTATGAGTGTGGTGATCTCGACCATATTCGGCCTCAAACTGCCCTAAACTTGCGTGCAAAGCATCAAGGAGGAGAAGGACAACGATTAAGAAAAGAGAAGAAGTTCTCTTCAAGTAATAGAAAGAAGAAGAGCTTCATCAACAAAGCAAAGTTGTCCACCGAGTTCTTTCCGCTCTTGAACAAGTCAATTTGAGCGATGTGGATTCAGGAGCAAGAGGACGATGCAACTCCAAGCAAGCATGAGTTGACGGGGTTGTGTCTCATGGCTAAAAGCAGCAATGCCTTTACAGAGGACTACCAATGGCCAGATTTCAATGAGGTAGATCCTTCTTATGAATTAGCTATTGCTGTTGCTCGACTTGGTAAATTGCTTGATAAACGTGGACAAGAAAATTAAGAAACATGATTTTGTTGTTGAGTCATTGAATGCTGAAATTGTTAGACTTAAAACCTTGATTCCTGATGATGATGCTTGCAAATCATGTGACTTAATTTACAATGAGCTTACTTTGCTTAGGAAAGAACATGTTACCTTGTTAGAGCAAATCAATGCCGAAAATGAGAAAATGAGAAACTTGTTAAACATGCTAGTTGTTCTACCATTGATTTACATGATACAACTCCATGTTCTATATGCTCCATACTAGAATTGAAGTTGCATGATGCAAATGCTAGGGTTTCTCAAATGACAGAAGATTTGCTTACACATGAGGTTCTTTCATGCTCAACTTGTCGCAAGCAAAAAGGAAAAGTGGACGTTCCCTCGTAATAATTGTTTAACTCTTCTCTAAAAATTGATTACTTGGAAAAGTCATTAGAACGCTTTCACTAAAGGAAAGAAAACCTAAACATGATCTTGGATCAATCAAATGTCAAGACTCATAACAAAGGTTTAGGTTTTGATTCTTATGCTCATCATAAATCACATGCTCCATCATGTCAAAACACTTGAAAGTGGAAAATTTGAAATTGTCAATGAGCCTAAGAAAATCTGTCTTTAAATCACGTCTTTATCTTCTACTATGATGAATGCAAATGTTGCTTCTACTTCCAAAGCTAAACATAATGTTAAGTACACTTGCACTCATTGTGGTAGAGATGGACATTTAGTAGACTTTGCTTTAGATCAGCTAAACAACAAAAGAGAGAAAGGTTTAATGCTAGGTCTACTTCGTAAAGGCACACCTCCACTTCTCATTATGTGCCTAGGGTGAAACAAACACCATGATGCTAAAACACGGAAAAGGCAAATCTGATTTTGTGCATAAGAATACTGTGTTGTGCCCATCACAGCGCTTCGGGTGTCTCAAAGATCGATTCCTAAACATATTATTTCTAACCCCAAAGCATCGAGACCTCGACACTTTCTCGCTTCTATGTAGGCTTCTCGCGAGGAGGGAGAACATGTGGCTAGTGAATTTCGGATGCTCACTTCATATGTTTAGTGATAAGATTTGGTTCTCCTTTACTCATGCATCTCGTACAAAGTTTTATCTTCTCAAGATGCTTCTTCCACTTCTATTTTCGCAAAAGGCACTAGTTCAAATGATGCAGGTACAAGTGCATATGTTCAGGGGAGAGTGTCTTTGTTCATAAAAAATGATGATGCCTGTTGACGATGAGATAATTGAGGTTTACATAAGAGACTCTTCCCACGCAGTTTCACATCAACAAACTAAGTGAATTTTCGTATCTCCATGGTACTCAAGATTTTGCATTTGGCTTTTTGCTTCCTCATGCATTAGTTTGAGATCTTTTCCTGATGCTGATTTTGGAGGATGTAGAATTGATAGGAAGAGCACTTCTGGTTCTATGTCACTTCTTGGGAAATTCTCTCATTGCATGGTCATCTAGAAAACAATCTTCTTGCACAATCAATCGAATCTGAATATGTGGTCACGCTAGTTGTTGTTCTCAAATTCTTTGGATAGTAGCTACACTTAAAGATTATGGGGTTAATTTGGATAGTGTTCTCTTTTGTGTGATAACACTAGTGCAATTTGTGCATTGCTAAGAACCCCAGCAACATTCTAGAACAAACACATTGACATCGATTTCACTTTCTTAGAGATCATGTTGAAAAGGCAACATTGTGCTTCATCATGTGGATATCGAACATCAATTGGCAGACATTTTCACAAAACCTTTGTCTTCTTCTCGCTTTGCTTTTATTAGGGGGAGAACTTGGAATTGTTCATCCAATGGGATTGTTTTGAGGGGGAGTTTCTTTGCCAAGTTCTTTCACTTGATGAGCTCACTTTATCATATTTCTTTATATGCTATGTAATTGAGCTAATATATGATAATCTAAATTGTCTCACTTGAACTAAAAATGACATTATGAATTCCTCGGATCGATTACCTATAGCTAAATACTCGTGATATCTTACTCTTCTAGGCTTGATATTGAATCCTCTTGACAAATTTGGGCTATGAAGCAAGTGTGGTTTCAACTTTATTCTTTCATAAGACCTCTTAATCACTCTTGCATGTTATACGATTAAAGAAAAAAGAAAAGAAAAGGGAATAAAAAGGGCTAAAGCTTCAAGTTATTTGCTTCAAGCATGCTTTCCTTAAAATGGTTAAGATGTATGCTTCAAGCATGCCATTCCCTCAAAGATAAGATGTATGCTTCAAGCATGCCACTCCTAGAAAATAAAAGAAGTATGCTTCAAGCATGCCACATGCAACTTATTGTTTAAAGATTAAATTGGTCTACTAGATTGGAGTTGAAACTACTTGCTCAGCCTCTAAGTTGTTAGTTGCTTCCAATTTTAAAGTCTTGCTTTTCTGCTAAGATCTTGCTTAGTACTTGGCTATAGTTGACTAAATTGAGGTTGAGATGCATGTCATTCTCTAACTTGTTAAAATCACTTCAAGATCATGTATTTTGCATATTATGTGATATATAAGGTTATATGATCGAATGAGCTCATCTTTTTCCTATCTTGGCACTCCCTTGTTTCTCTTGGTGAAATCATTGTTTCAGAAAATTTTGAACTGTTTCTCTTTTACTCTTGATGAATCCATTGTCAAAGGGGGAGAAATTTGGAAATCTTTCTTTGAAAAAGTTTAAAGAAAAAGGAGAGTTGTATTTGGAAATTTGAGAATTTTTGGGAGAAGTTTGGAGAGTTTTGAAATTTTTGGGCGCATTGCACATTCACACACATTTTCATTCTCGTGGGGAGATTTTGTTTTGCATTTTGGTCAAAGAGGATTTCTGTTTTCTTACTTTTGGTCTTTGATCCTTGATTTCAAAATCTTTGGTAAAGTGAATGCCAAATGATCAATTCTATGGTGTTGCCAATGTTTTCATCATGAGATTGTGAAATCATGTGCTGAAAAATTGGCTTTGAAATCGAAAAATTAACTTAGATTTGAATTTGCAAAATGTGTTTGTTCATGTGTTTTGACAATTTGACAAGAAATGTTATGTTACGCATTAGCGCTGACAAAGTTCTCAAGAAACAAGAAGTTTCCATCCAAGACTGACAAGTTGTTTTTGGGTCTGTTGTGAACTTGTTTTTGAGCCCATGACCAAGTCATTTTCATGTACAACTGACGCTTTTTCTTGGTCCGTTGTGAACAAGCTTTTTTGCTGGATAATTTCTGGAACCAAGATTTTCGGCATGTACAACGGACTAATTCTTTTCATTCCGTCGGAATGGACTTTTTCTAGGTTTTACTTTGTGAAACCGAAGCGTGGCACGCTTATACCGACAAGCTTCCTGGGGTCCGCTAGAACCTGTTTTGAGCTCATGGCCAAGCCATTTTTGTACGTACAATGCAGATCAACTTTGTTTGTCCGCTGTGAACGTGTTTTTCCGCTTGGTTGGCTTTCTGGAACAGAAACTTTTCTTATACAACGGACCAACTTTGTTTGTCCGTCAGGAATGCGCTTTCGCCAATTAGGGTTTTGAGCGATTTGATTTGAATTTTGAATGTGAATTCAAATTTGTAATGATTTCATGATGCTTCTTTTGAAGTGGACTTTATGCAATGCTCATGTGAGTAGTTGCATGGATTGACATTGAGTCAAGTCAGGACTTGTGCTCGGATTTGTTTTAGGTTTGTTCATGTGCAGTATTGCTCGAAGACGAATGTGGTCGGCGACGGACCGGAACTAGTTCATGGAGGAACTGAGGTTCGAGACTAGGTTCAGGAGGAACTAAGGTCTTGGTGGTCAAGGATGTCAGCGCGTGACGCTCGGGCCAAGAGAATGGTGCACATGAAGAATGGTTAGTCACGTGAGAATGGCAGGAGGTCATTCGCTGCTAAAGTGTTAGTCACGTGAGTATGGCGGTGGCCATACGCTGCAAAGTGTTAGTCACGTGAGTATGGTAGGAGTTGCCATACGCGCAGTAAGAGTTGTACTCTACTGGTTGGGCCAAGTAGAGTTGAGTTGATACGATTCCTTCTAGGAATAGGAATCGTATTCGTAACTCCTTGTGGGTTGGTGCTTTAAATAGGTGGGGGTCTCCTGCTGAAAGGCACCAAGTAGAGCTGAGCGCATCAAGCTTTGAGCTTGGTTTTAGGGTTTGTACTCTTTTGAGAGTATTTTAGACAAGAAATAAAGATCAATTCTTCCAAGATTTTTGCGCTACAAGAATTCACGCCGCTACTGTGTTTTCTGTTTTGGTTCTTGTTTGCATGCTTGTTCTAATTCTAGATTGGTTTTTGATCGTTGAGTTTCATCTTGATTTGATCCATCAAAAACCGTTCTAGGGTATTGATTTAGAGTTTCTCAAAGTCTAGTTGATTAATCTTTTGAAGTTCTTGTTTAATCTTGAAGTTTTGATTAGATTGATTCTCGTCAAGTTCTGGATCAGCAAGCTTGCGAAGCTCATAACTTTTGATCCGTAAGTCCGATCGAGCTGATTCTTTTTGGGTTCGATTCGTATTGGAATCTAGTTTCTTGTGTCCAAATTTCAGATCGTTTGGACGGTTGGATCTCCAGAAATTCTCATTTTACCAAACCTCTATCATTCTGTTTTTGTCGAAAACGAGGCAATTATTTGGTTCTGTTTTGGGGTGAACTTTTAATAGGTCAAGAATTTGGTTTTAGCTTCCGCACAATCATTCACCCCCCCTCTGATTGCTATATTCGTATACTTCGATCCTACAAATCCCTTGGAAGCCCTATAAGCCATGCCTGGGCCAAAGGAGCCAACATGACTGGCAGATAGTTCGCTATCACGTTGTGGTCGCCTCCCGCCGCTTTGACTGCAAGGGAATAGACCTGCAGCCAGGCCTCTAGGTCTCTTTCTCCGTCAAACTTGGTAATGCCCTTCGGATTAAACCCGTCCAGCCACTGTACTCGGCGGAGGCGAGAAGTGAATGCTCTGATCCCGTCAATAGGCTCCTCGTCGCGTCGAGCACGGTGATGGCGTGGTGAAGAATCTACTCGGCGGTCACCATCCCAGTGCAGGCTGTGTTGGCTTTTGTGATTGCTGTAGTCGAAGGCTCGATTGCGGAGATGTCGGCTGTCCTGGTCACGATCAATGCCAAAATGTTCGCGGTAGTCATCCCGGTGGCGCCGCTCGTCGTCATCCTGTTCCCGCCTCCTAGCGTCAAGGCTTTGACGAAGGTCGCGGTGGATGATGGAGCGAACATCCCTATCGCAAGGGGACTTGCGCCGACTGCTTCTTGTCCGACTGCGGCTGGTCCGACTGCTGGCTGTGTGGGTTTCTTCTCCTGTACGTGGGGGCTTTGTCATCTTACCCCGCTGGCTATGCTGAATGGTTGTGGCCGTCACTATGGGTTTGACTTGCGCCATGATCGGTGCAGCTGGGCTATCGGGTTCGATCATGGGACCGAAGGTGTCAAGGAGTGTCTTGGTGGACATGATATTTTGCTCCGGAGTTTGGAAAATTGACTGGCTCCCCATCCTAGGATGCAATATATCTTCATTGACGTTGCGTGACTGATTTTGAAGTGACTGGGCACGGTCGTCTTGGTCTTCATGCTGAGCAAGCTCTGTCTCGGTTTCTCCAGGTCCCCGCCGATTCTGTAATTCGGGAAGACTACTTTCGATCACGAGTACCAAGCGGAAACTGTGGAAGCTCTCATACCAAATTTGGTCTGAGTCCGAAGAGATGAGAGCGCCATGCTCGTTGGCCATGAAGTGTAGACTTCCAAAGCAAAAAACCTGGCCTGGAGCGAAGGTGATGCCATTTTGGAAAGCCATCGGGATCGCCTGGATTGATCTTCGCGCTTCCCCTACCTGGTGCTCCAACTGTCAATGTTTGGTGTCGGCAATAATCTTAGGGGGGTGTGAATTTGTGGGGCAAGGCGCTGGATCAGGATCTCAATGGTAACATAAGACAAGAGTTAGACAGGTTCAGGCCCTCGGCGGTGGAGGTAATACCCTAGTCCTGTGTTCTAGGATTATGCGTCTCGTATCACTTATATCCCTGTGAGGTCCTCCCGTACCTCTTATATATAAGGAGGGGGGAGGAGTCCAACACGGTTACAAACGGGTGAGTCCGAGTTGGTTACAAGTAAAGGAATCATATCCTTTCTTGTCTAGGATGACTTCCCTTATGATTACAATCTCTTTCTTTGGTTATGGCGAGATAATAGGTGGACTTCCGGGATATATGCGCTCCACTTCGTTCATCCCCCTTTTACGTGTGATCTTCTTAAATCTCTATTCGTGCACACCCGGTTCTTATGTTTCCCACAGAGGTATTTTTGGGTACTTTTGCTCTGAATTAAAAATCGGTACTACCGCAGTATAAAAGGCGGTACTACCAAAATGTCAATAGTACCGTATTTAGACTAATGGTAGTTATTTTACAGAGGGACTCTTTTCTGAGCTGTTTCACAATCTAATTATCGGTACTACCGCACTTTGAACTCTGCTAGTACCGCACCTCTGTAACGGGCAAAATATCAGAGCATTTAATGCATGCAGTCAACCGTTGAGGGGTAAAGTTCAGAGGTGCGGTACTACCAGCCATTGGCCAACGGTAGTACCGCAAATTCTGATTTTTTGAGGATTTGCCCCCTAAAGGCTAGAATTGTTGGTGGAGGCTATAAATACACCCACACCTGCATTCTTTGGTTCACTTGGACATTCATTGAAGTCATCTTGAGCTCTAGCTAGTTTTTCTTGCTATCTTGTGCGATCAATTCACTTTTTGAGAGAGTTAGAAGCATTTAAGTGTGCATTAATTGATTTTGAGCCAATAGACACTTGATTCAACCTCAAACAAGCGTCATCACTTTGTTACTCTTAGAGGTTGTCACCTCCTAGACAACTTGGAGGTGGGAAAACTGGTGATCTTCTCAAAGGTGCTTGTGCGAAGGCCCGGTGATCGTGAAGGCAAGGATCTTGCCTACTCGGAGTGAGGGAGAGCTACCCCGAGTGATCGATGGAAGCTCAATTACGCAAAGGAGCCAGCTTGAAATGAGTCATGCTACCTCAACATGGATTAGAGGAGACTGGCAAGTCTTTGACACCACGAGATAAAATTTCGTGTCTCCTATTTGTGTTTTGCTCATTCTTGCTTTAATTTGTTCATCTAGCAATTCTAGTATATAGGAGTAATTGTTTATCTAGAATTGTTTGATGTCTTGTTTGAGCACATTAGCAAAACATAGAAGATTTAGGCCTTGATTGTCAAATTTCTCAATTCTACTATTACTTGCTTATCTAGAGTAATTAGAGTCAAGAATTTTAAAAACATCCTATTCACTTGATCCTACAAGTGAATTAGAGCTTTGTCAAATATCTTATCGGTTATCCTTGATCCTACAAGTGGTATTAGAGCTTTGTCAAATCTCTTATCGGTTATCCTTGATCCTACAAGTGGTATTAGAGCTTTGTCTCTCATTCTTAGACTTTACCATCTAGAGATAAAAAGATGGCTATTGAGGGTGTATCCATAGGTAAAGCAACTTTCTTTGATGACTGTCGGGACCCGAATTTGCAAATCCAGACCCTCTGTGTATTCAGCACTAGTCCAGGATCACGCTAGTGCACACAGTCTCAACATCAGTACATATCACAATCATACTCAACGAATAATTACGGGTTGCTCAACCTTATGGTCAAGTTACAAAAGTACACCTCGCAGGGCTAAAGTCTTATTCAAATAGAATCTGTAGCGAAAAATAAAGAAATTGCGTGGCGCCAACCAATATGCCACAGGCAACTGACTGGGCTCTCCCCTAGCTTGTCGGCTCTTCCTGGAGCTCCTCCTCCAGTGCAGGCGTTGATTCTTCTTCAACTGATGTTGTATTGTGGCAAGGGTGAGTACTTGGTACTCAACAAGTCATGCACAAAATGCAACTAATATTCTATATGCATGGCTTAATACAAAGGATAGGTTAAAAGGTTCATTTGCAGTAAAGCAGTAATTAGCAAGTAACATAAGTAGATTCGAAAGCAGTAGAAGCAATGTAGTATCAATAACTTTTCCAGGAGTTAAGTAAACACTTTCCCTTTCTGTAACACCCCGGCATTTAATATGCCCAAATGCTACCAAACATAGATTAAGCAACCTCTAAATACCACAATTACAAGTAAATTACAGCAAAGGAGCAAATGCTAATACCAAAAATTTCGGCAGCATCTCCTTTGTTTTTCCATGAATTGAAGCAACAACAATAGCATAGCAATTTATAGCAATATATGAGACATCCAAAACAGCAATAAATAGTGGTTTGACAGCAGTATAAGTCAAATTTTAAGCATTTAGAGTCTTCATGAGCCAAACGAACAATAAGGCTGTCATAACGCAAAACTAGATCATAAACCAACATGCATCACACTAAATTTATTATCAAGACTCCAAATGAATAACTGTGGGAACAAATGTGTGAAGCTACGTGTAGGAGTGTGACTAGTTCCCTTCCCCGCATGCCGGTCTCATGGTACCTAAAACAACAAGAAAGCACAAGCGTGACTTCATCACTCAGCAAGTATATTGCAATGGTACAAAAGAACAATTACATAGCTTCAACACCTCAATCATACCTGTCATCTTATTCATACTCACATATCATTTTTTTCACATATCATCATCATCATATATGCAATGCGATACGATGCACATGTCTCCTGGAAACTCATACCGGTATGGTTGAGTGCACACCCGTCGGTGTGCACCCTCTCTTCCCTTCCATCCCGAAGATGGAGGGTGACTACTCCTCGCTTCCATTCACCGCGGTGGATGGAATGACGATGTAGGACTTACTCAATGGTGCCCTGGACTAGTCATAACTTTCTCACCGACCTTACCGGACTAGTTATGACTTTCTCACCGACCCGGCCATGTGTCATACCATGTATGCAAACATGCCAACATCATAGAGAACTTGTACATTAACACATGGCATCACAACATAATAAACCATATTCATCATATCAATGGCAAACATTAAAGCATGGCATGTGAACATATCATATATTCAATTTTAACTCAAGAAAACTAGCAATCTACAACCTGCTACCCATTCCAATACACTTGCCTCAACCACGGGCGACGGATTGGCGAGAAGTAGAGGGCACTCACGGGGTCACACTACCTTCACATAGGCACCACACACTCAAAATCATGCCCACAAAATAATCCGCAAACACTCTCCTACCCCGACTTCGCAAACTACTCGCGAAACCCAAAAACAGAGGTTCTATCCCGTCGGGACAGCAGACTTCCAAAGGGCATAACTCGGGTTCTAAAACTCCGAATCAATTAAAAGAGTATATACTCGCGTAGCTTAGGAAATTTCCTAACTTTTTCTAAGTATATGGAAAAACTTATTCGGACTCTAAAGTGGTTTAGTCTACAGAATACCGTGATCTGTTCCAATCTCGTCATAGTTTTTAACATGTTTGGTAAAACAAGCATAACTTTCAAACGACTTGACGGAATTGGACGTTCTTTATACCCACTGAAAGGTATTGAAGTTACCTACAACTTCTTCAACAGGCGGATGACCAAATTCCGACTCTAAATTGGCGAAATATCAAACCCTAGGTCGACAGCTCATGCTGCCCGAAACAGAGAACGTGGCAACCTCTAGATTTCACCTAATCTACCCAATTACAGCACCACCAATTGATCTAAAAACATGATATCAACCCTTAGAACAGTACCTAGACCAACCCCAAGGATTCCCGTGGCCATACCTTCGCCCGACGAACGAAGAACCAACAGATCTCCTCCCGGTTCGCGCGATCTCCTTCCTCGCTCCGAATCCACCGGATCTCCTCATCGCGGAGCGCTCCAATGGACGGATCTGCGGGGTGTTGAGGTGGATAACTCCCCTAGGAGTAGCAAGGGGTGGTGGAGAGGGATGGGGAGGGGTGGAGCGCAAGGGAGGGGCCGGCTAGGGAGGAGGTGGGGGAGGCGCACAAGGGGAGGAGAGTGTGTGTGTGGGGGGGGGGCTAGGGGCAGGGAGGGGTGCACCAAGCCCCCCCTTAGCCAGGTTTCCCCCCCCCCATGGGCCATACCCCTTCCACTAAAGCCCACGGCTCATCCCCCCTTAGGCCCAAACTCCCCCGGAAAGGCCCAAACTCCCGAAAACGGCCCGGAAACGCGTTTAAACTGGACGACGTAAAGTTTTCAACCTCCATATTCACATCTTATAATGTTTTGCCCTCAAACTTCATATTTTATAAGATTGCGACCTTCCGTAGTGTCACATTCTCCCCCCCCTTCAACAGGATTCGACCCCGAATCCGAGACACACCACTACGCAAACATACAAATCAAAGGGAGCTAAGGCTCGAAGACTAACGGCTCTAACGATAACTCACAATCAAAGCTTGCCAGAATATTACTCAACATTGAATCACAAAAGCGCTAACACAAGGACTCAGAATGTCCCGAGAAATAGGATCAATTCCCAAAAAGACAACAAAATACAACTATCTCACACTCCCCATTCTATGCATTCCTTGGCACCAAAGTGCCCGATCCGTTTAACCGATGCTACATCCAGAAGAACATGGCACCAACCTTTGGAACCCTCTTCAGCTCCCACATACAAAAGTGTCTTCACACCTCTACCTCTCTCGCTGCTCGTCAGTATTCAAGGCAGCCTTGAACCAGGTGAGACACTACACTCCAAGACTACCAGCTACTACCAATTACTTGAACAATTGGGGCTAAAACCTTGCAAAAGATTGATCTTTTACAAAAAAAACCAATACCCACCACTACCACCGAAGGAAAAGCCTAAATTAAAACTAGTGTCTTTAAAACCCACAAAAACAAAAGCAACCGGGCAATCCACTTAGGTTGACACAACTCGCTCAAAGATTGGCGACAAAAAGATCCAATACATTTCGAAAAGGGAAAGCAATTACTATCAACCACCAAGTGGTCCACTAATAATTTAATCAACCCTACCAAGGAACACCTCAATGACACAATTCTCCAAGAAGGTTTGCATTGAGTCATACACAACCTTCCACTCAAAGGACCACGACAAAGAGTACAATCATTGAGTGAGCTCAACCATAAACCATCAATCCAATTGATCCACACATTACAACTCAAACCCCAAAGCGCTAAAAGCCACTTTGGAAAGAATTCGGCAGCAACCAAAGAGTACTCATTTTAATTTCCTATGCCAAGATGCAAAGGAAACGCAAATCTCCTTCACCACAACCAACAACAAAAATTATTCATTCTTTTCTTTTCATACTAGAAAGCAAGGGAAATCTCGTTTCATGACATGAATGCACATTCTTCAAGAGCACTCCGGAATAGTTATATCTCCATATATGACTTTCTCACCGACCTGGCTCATCGACCCTTTTATGATTGAATAAACATAAACGATGTCATGTTTTCTTTTCACCATTAATTCAACATGTAACAAACAATACCGAGTAATTATTCACCAACCGACTACTCCCTCGGTATCACATGTTTGAAACACACATAACATTGACGGTTGCGCTAAATCTTGTAACTATGACGGCAACACCGTTAACAGCAAAACACCACGTCGTGTCAGAACCCACCATCAATTGAAAACTAACTGACAAAACCTTGCATTCTAACCAAAATCAACCTTTTGGAAAAGAACATTAACTCCAAGTCAAACATCTGCACACACAACCACCACAAATTTTCTCAAAGAAAAAGGGAAACCCATTTCAAAAGGGAACACTTCACTAACAAAATCACTTATGAAACATTCATAAAAATCCACCTTTTGAAGCATTTGCAACTACCACACTCATTTTCCAAATAACTCCAACTCTAGCCAAATAGAGTTACAAATTGAACCTCAAGAATATCCAACACAACCCACAAAGACCTTCTGCTTCCTTTAAATTTTTACTCCAAAGATGATTCAGTGCGAACGCAAAAGAGCGCGATCCACTCAAAGACTTCTGGGTGTAAAACCATACTCATAGCATAAACTGCACAAATTAGCCAACACCAAAGATTTGCACCAATTTCTACGAGTTTTAGGGAAACTCTGAAACTCAACATAAAGAACACCTTGACCGAAAACATTTAACCAAGATAGCAAACAACCAAACTATATCAAAAGGTTTTAGACACAAGCTCAGCATGAAACCCACCATATCTAGTATTCCACTGTACTTACCATTTAAGCGTTCAATATTCACTATTTACTCATCGAGAAGGCCCAACAGGACTTAACAAAAACCACACAACAAATTCTCTCTGTATTTATATTTCCCAACATTTATAAATAAAGTTTATGATGCTTATCATAAGACATCCAACCAAGACTACCTCATCGTGATCCCCACAGACCAACACCTCATATAACAACATATTCTATATTTCAAACATAGTACTTCAACAGATACTTAAGCATGATCAACCTATCAATTTTTTTATACCATCCATTCATCAACATCTTGGCAAATAAAACTTGTTCAATCAATAAATGACTTCAACAAGTAAATATTATCTGTACGAGACACAGTTTGTAACTATGATTCTAAGACATACATTCACTAAGGATAGAATTCTACATCATGTTAATTATCCATGGTCCACTCCATCACAACATGTTACAGTAACCTCCATTTTAACAAGGATTTTCAACAAATAATCTAAGCAATTACCACCACTACTAAGTCATCAATATCAATAATTTGCATAATCATCAATCAACAACATTGCTTTTTGCTACCCTATACATATGTTACAACAAATTTGTCACTACACAACATACTCCAACTATTAAATTAAATTTAATAAGTTAGACATTCACGAAGCTCTTACAATATCATCAAACATCAAAACCTATATCTTTCCAATTGGCCTCGATGCTAGTACTTTAGGAACACAACTGCGTACTACCAATCATGCTAATATTTTGCAACAACATGAGTAGCAACTCTAATTAACTTCCAAGTTAAAACCACTAGCCAACACGATTAAATCTCTCTATTAACCCATTATATTAGAACATCTTTAAACAACCGGTAAGGTTTCTTTAACAATATCAGTAATTTACATCATTTTAATGTTCTAACTATGCATCAGGGTTTTAAACTTTAAACATTAACGAGGATCATAAGCACTTTTAAAGAAAAGCGACAAATTCTAAACATATACATTAACACATTTAATCATTCACGCTATAGAGTAATCTACAACGCTAGTAGCCTATTTATTCTCAAGCTAAAGATAACAACCGCATCGAATTATTTCAACTCACAAATTAACTTAACAATACATCCTTCCATAAACCACATTGGTACATACTACATAACATGCTAAACAACAATTCTCACTAGTGACAAACGATTTCAGTAAAAAGACTACTTACTTTGTTTGCAGCATTTTATTTTTAAAACTCAACCCAAATTCACAAGGAAACTTGACTCTCAAAATTGCAATGAGACAGACCCAAACTTGGTTATGCAAAAGGAAATTCTCCAAAACACTTTTCAATCTCAAAACCTCCCATAGAGGAAAATGGTTGAAAGACAATTTTCTTAAAAGGGAAACAAGTGATCAAGTAGTCCTTTTCAAATAAAACCTTAACACCAAACCCCAAACTTTCATGAAACAAGAAGGGTTTTCAAAGATGATTTCTTAAACCAGTAAAATGATGAAATCAAACACCACTTACTCCTACAAAGCCACAGGACTTCAGCCCTAACAACCAGGTTTGGCATAATGCCACAATAACTCTTTTGACCTCGGAAAAAGATAAACACAGGAATAGATTGAAGGCTTCTCCCCCATAAAGCAATCAACAAACTAAGCATCAAAGCTGGAAAGGCGACCAAAAGAAGCGCAACACTAGACTCTTCTTCTTCACCTTCAACCAAGGAAGACAAAACCACTCACCGCATACGGAACAATCCGCAAAAAATCCAATGCCAAACACTTTTCTTTTGGTTTCAGTCAACTAAAACCAAGAAAACCAACCAAGATCGACCACAGAACAATAAAGAAGATCCGAAGGAATCCACCACCAATCTCTTCTATTCGACTCCAGTCAACTACCCGATCTACGACAGAAAGGGTAAGCACTCTTCTCCTACAGGGGTTAATAATTCTTCGGTGATGGCGTTAACCGGCCAAACCGTCAAACCACACCCCTACTATGAACAAAAAGAGGTGACTGAAACCCTTCGGCACCACAACCCCACTTTATCACAAATAAAGCAACTCAATCAAATCTATCATAAATATAGCATTATACATCATCAAAAGTAGCATTCAACATCAAAGCTTAGATACAATATTTAAACGGAAAGCAACGGTACCCATACCCTTTCCTACTGTGCATCCATGTGTGTCAAATTTTAAATTAGTTATTCCACTTACACAAGTTTTAATGTTGCTATCCTACGACAAAATTTTAGTTAAAACCTAGGCCATGTTTCTAAGTTATTCCACATCACATTTTAGTTGTTTCCTATAATATGACACTAAAAATACACCTTCCAAGGACCTACAGCCTGCTCTGATACCAACTGTAACACCCTGGCATTTAAATATTATCAAGACTCCAAATGAATAACTGTGGGAACAAATGTGTGAAGCTACGTGTAGGAGTGTGACTAGTTCCCTTCCCCGCATGCCGGTCTCATGGTACCTAAAACAACAAGAAAGCACAAGCGTGAGTTCAACACTCAGCAAGTTTATTGCAATGGTACAAAAGAACAATTACATGGCTTCAACACCTCAATCATGCCTATCATCTTATTCATACTCACATATCATTTTTTTCACATATCATCATCATCATATATGCAATGCGATGCGATGCACATGTCTCCTGGAAACTCATACCGGTATGGTTGAGTGCACACCCGTCGGTGTGCACCCTCTCTTCCCTTCGATCCCGAAGATGGAAGGTGCCTACTCCTCGCTTCCATTCACCGCGGTGGATGGAATCACGATGTAGGACTTACTCAATGGCGCCGCGGACTAGTCATAACTTTCTCACCAACCTTACCGGACTAGTTATGACTTTCTCACCGACCCGGCCATGTGTCATGCCATGTATGTAAACATGCCAACATCATAGAGAACTTGTACATTAACACATGGCATCACAACATAATAAACCATATTCATCATATCAATGGCAAACATTAAAGCATGGCATGTGAACATATCATATATTCAATTTCAACTCAACAAAGCTAGAAATCTACAACCCGCTACCCATTCCAATACATTTGCCTCAACCACGGGCGATGGATTGGCGAGAAGTAGAGGGCACTCCTGGGGTCACACCACCTGCACATAGGCACCACACACTCAAAATCATGCCCACAAAACAATACGCAAACACTCTTCTACCCCGACTTCGCAAACTACTCGCGAAACCCAAAAACAGAGGTTCTGTCCCGTCGGGACAGCAGACTTCCAAAGGGCATAACTCGGGTTCTAAGACTCCGAATCAATTAAGCGAGTACATACTCGCATAGCTTAGAAATTTACTAACTTTTTCTAAGTATATAGAAAAACTGATTCGGAATCTAAAGTGGTTTAATCTACAGAATATCGTGATCTGTTCCAATCTTGTCATAGTTTTTAACACGTTCGGTAAAACGAGCATAACTTTCAAACGGCTGGGCAGAATTGGACATTCTTTATACCCACTGAAAGGTATTGAAGTTACCTACAACTTCTTCAACAGGCGGATGACCAAATTTCGAATCTAAATTGGCAAAATCTCAAACCCTAGGTCGACTGCTCATGCTGCCAGAAACAGAGAACGTGGCAACCTCTAGATTTCATCTAATCTACCCAATTACAGCACCACCAATTGATCTAAAAACATGATATCAACCCTTAGAACAGTACCTAGACCAATCCCAAGTATTCCCGTGGCCATACCTTAGCCCGACGAACAAAGAACCAACGGATCTCCTCCTGGTTCGCGCGATCTCCTTCCTCGCTCCGAATTGTAACACCCCAAAATTTTGCTTTTCTTAAATCCATGTGTGATTTGGTACTTTGGTGAATTTTTGGAATTTTCTAGAATTTATTTGGATTTATTTGGAATTTATTTGAATTTATTCCATTTTGAAATAATTAAAGAATTAAACTTTGCAAATAAAATTTTGTTGGAAATATTTTATTTGAGTCCAAAATGATCCAAAGTATTTTCCAGAATTTTTCTGAGTATTTTGCTATTTTTAATGAATTAAATGAATTACTGGAAATTATTTTAAATATTAATTCGCTGGAAAATCGAGTCGGGTCAAGTACTGTTCATCCGACCGAGTCGGAACCCGAGTCGGACTCGAGTCCGACCCGAACCAGTCGACTCGACCAAACCCACTCCTAACCCCAATCGATCCCGACCGTTGGATCGGGATCCAACGGTCCGGATTGGACCGCACCGGCTCGAGCCCGAGTCCGGTCGGACCCGTCCGCGCGTGAGCAATCGTAGCCGCTCATCGCGACACGTGGACGGTCCCAAGCCATCGTCTCCGTTCCGAATCCAAGCCGGAGAGCTCCGCCGTGACCGAGCGGGACACGGTTAGGGTTCCGATTTGCGCGCACGTCGAGGCAGTATTTAAGGCGTGGACCCGTTCCCGAGAATCATCGTTTGACGCCGCACCTTTTGCCACAAGCCACACCGCCCGAGCCACCGTCTTTGCTGAGGAATTGCTCGCCGTAGTAGGGTTAGGGCTTCGCTTCGGGTTCGTGCGCACGCCGCCGCCGTCAAGCCGTCTCCGCCGTGTTGGAGCCCGGATCTGGAACCGCACGAGCAAGGCGCGTCGGACCGCACCATCCACCTCGCCGGAGACCCTCGGAAACGCCGCATGGAAGGTCGTCGTCCTTGTCTCCGGTAGCCCGAGCCCCGCCGCGCCGCCATCACCAATGCGAAGCTTTTGGACCGTCCGATCCCGATCGAACGGCAGCGGTGAGTCACGTGTTTCCAAACCCGATTAGATCTGGACCGTTGGATCAAGATCCAACGGCCCACGATCACCTCAGGCCGTAGCAGTGTTAACGTAGGGTTAGATCTGGACCGTCCGATCTAGATCGAACGGCCCACGATCACCGTGTAGTTTTCAACGTGTTAACCCTGGATCTAATCGCGGCCGTTGATTTTCAAATCAACGGACACGATCGTGCCACGTAGCCTAGGCGCGCCGCACCGTGCAAGCGCACGTGGGCCACTGACATGCGGGCCCGCATGTCAGCCGCACCAAGCCGTGCGCCAGTCCACCGTGGACCGTGCCGCCCGTGGACCCAGTCCATGGACCGGACACGTGGCGACACGAGTGATGCCACGTGGCATGATGACGCCATGCTGACGTCATCATGGAGGCCGTTCGGTGCTGACGTCAGCAGGTCACTGTGGACCAATCACAGGATGACACGTGTCCTTGCTGACGCAATAATTAATTTCCGAAAAAGAAAATGATTTATTAATTCGAAATAATGATTTCAGATTTTGTTTCAAACTTCAAACGCTTATAACTTTTGCGTTTCAACTCTGATTTGAGTGATTCAAATTTCTAAATTTGTATAAAATTGAAGCCTACCTAAATATGAATTTTATTTAATTTTTGGACTAAAGTTTTTCTCTGTAAAATTATTTAATTGATTATTTAAACTTTAAATAATCATAACTTTTGCGTTTTAACTCCAAATTTGACGATTCCAGTTTCTAAAAATTCATAAAATTATGTTCTCTCTGTTTATGGATTTTATTTGGATGATTGGACACTTTTTGCCTATTGTTTATTCGTGTATTGCTATTTGCACGCTTTACGAGTAGACGTTGAAGTGCCGGAAGGATTCGAAGGAGAAGTATTGACTCAGGATCCAACTCAAGACCAAGAACAAGTACTTTTTGAAGGCAAGTTGTGCTTTGACCATGTTGATCCTATTTCGAAATCTATTTTGATTTAACCTATTGCATGCTAGTTCAATTAGAAAATACTTTATTTAAATTTGGGGAATTAGATAAATACCAATTTCTTTGTATGACACCTTGATTACTTAAGTATGTGCCATGACCCTTGTCACCCTAGTTGTGGTTTACTAGTTGGACATTATTAACTTGCCAACATGGGTTTAGACCGTTGTAGTAAAGCTGCTTAGACACACTCGTGCTCATGACATGATTTTGGACAAACAAATGTTAATGTTGACTTAATGATATATTGAACCTGTTTTGGAAAGGTATCATGTGATGTTGATGGCACGTGGTGCATGGTAATCAAGCGGGGTTTGATAAATAGTTTTTCGGCCGGGGCATGTGGCAAGAATAATCAGTGGGCGGTTGTGGCATTGGGGATGTTGATTTGGTTCTTCGGGTAGTCTTGCCTGGTCACCCTAAGGACTTAACCTTGCAAGCCTTTGAACTGGGTCTAACGTGCAACCACATGTCCAGTAATGGGACGGACCTAGTTGACTAAGTTGCTAATAACGACTGTGGGACCTCGGGAGGTCAACTACACCCTTTGTGTAAGTTGTGCGGGGAGCGTCTGGGGTGAGGCAGTACCCATCTAACGGTTGATTGGCCTAAACTTCGCCTTAGCTAAGGGAAGGGTTAGTGTGCAATAACCGGGGAGGACCACTTGTATTGTTAGAAGTTTCCGAAAGACTTTGTTACAGGAACTCGCCTTTGTGGTGTTTGACTGTATCTTGTGGGTAAAGTGCATAACCTCTGCAGAGTGTAGAATCTATTCGAATAGCCGTGTCCGCGGTATTGGACATCGCTCGGGAATTACAGTCAAGGGTTAGATTTTCTCAAAAATAACTTGGATCTGAAAGGTTGGGTTGGATTAATAATGATGTTGATGGAAATGTGGATTAGGATGGGAAAGATGTGTATTAAACTCCTTGAAAAGTTATCTATGCTTTACTTATTTCTACTGCTTTCGAATCTATTTATGATACTTGTTAAATGCTGTTTTCTGCAAATATACCTTGAGCTATACCTTTGTACCAAGCCATGCATATAGTATATTCGCCTGCATTCTGTGCATGACTTGCTGAGTACCAAGTACTCACCCTTGCCACAATACAACACCAGTTGAAGAGGAGACTACACCAGCTTTGGAGGAGGAGCTCCAAGAGGAACCGTCTACATAGGGAAGCGAGCCCAGTCAGTTGCCTGTGGTATACTGGATGGCGCCACAAATTTATTTGATTTTTCGCTGCTACTATTTCTCTCTTAATAAGTTTCGCCCTGCGAGGCATGCATTTGTAACTTGACCATAAGGTCGAGTAACCAGTTTGACTATTTAAATAAAGTACTTTACTAGTATCGAGTGGTATGATTGTGATATTTACTGATGTTAAGACTGTGAGCACTAGCGCGTTCCTGGACTAGTGCTGAATACACAGAGGGTCCGGATTTGCAAATTCGGGGTCCCGACACGAATCCACTGGATCTCCTCATTGCGGAGCGCTCCAATGGACAGATCTGCGGGGTGGTGAGGTGGAGAATTCCCCTAGGAGCAGCAAGGAGTGGTGGAGAGGGATGGGGAGGGGTGGAGCGCAAGGGAGGGGGCGGCTAGGGGTGGCGGCTAGGGAGGAGGTGGGGTAGGCGCACAAGGGGAGGAGAGGGCGTGGGGGGGCAGCTAGGACAGGGAGGGGCGCACCAAGCCCCCCTTAGCCAGGTTCCCCCCATGGGCCATACCCCTTCCACTAAAGCCCACGGCTCATCCCCCCTTAGGCCCAAACTCCCCCGGAAAGGCCCAAACTCCCGAAAATGGCCCGGAAACACGTTAAAACTGCACGACGTAAAGTTTTCAACCTCCATATTCACATCTTATAACGTTTTGCCCTCAAACTTCATATTTTATAAGATTGTGACCTTCCGTAGTGTCACACTTTCCTAATCCACATTTCCATCAACGTCATCATTAAACCCAACCAAACTTTTCAAGTCCAAGTTGTTTTCATGAAAGTCTAACCCTTGACTGTAATTCCCGAGCAATGTCCAATGTCGCGGACTCGGCTATTCGAATAGATTTTACACTCTGGAGAGGTTATGCACTTTACCCACAAGATACAGCCAAACACCACAAAGGCAAGTGTCCGTAACAAAGTCTTTCGGAAACTTCTAACTGTACAAGTGGACCTCTCCGGTTGTTGCGCACTAACCCTTCCCTTAGCGAAGGCGAAGTCTAGGCCAATCAACCGTTAGATGGGTACCTGGCCGCAACCCCGGTATGCTCCCCCGTACAACTACACAAAAGGTATAGTTGACACCTTAAGGTCCCACAGGTACGTTATTAGCAACTTAATCAACTAGGTCCGTCCCATTATAGACATGTGGTTGCACGATTGACTCAGTTCAAAGGCTTGCAAGGTTAAGTCCTTAGGTTGACCAGGGCAAGACTACCCAAAGAACCAAATCAACTTCCCCGGTGCCAATCATGGCCCACCATATCATTCTTGCCACATGCCCCGGTCTAAATCTATTTATCAAACCCAGTTGATTACCATGCACCACGTGTCATCGATAACAACATCAATAACACATGACACTTCTCAAAAACATGTTCCATATGTTATTAAGTCAATGTTAACATGTAATTATCCAAAATCCTATTGTGACTACGTGGCAGGTCTAAGCAATATACTACAATGGTCTAATTACCCATGTTGGCAATTTAATAATGTCCAACTAAATAATCCACAACTAGGGTGACAAGGGTTCATGGCATACAATTATATATACATCAAGGTGTCATACAACAATTAGGTATTTAACTAATCCCAGAATTAATCAACATAAATTCTAATTAAATTAGCATGCAATACTTTGAAATAACATAATTTCAAAAGAATGGGCTCAACATGGTCAAAGCACAACTTGACTTCAAAGAGCACTTGTTCTTGGTCTTGAGCTGGCTCCTAGATCAACATCTCTCCTTCGAAGCCCTCGGGTACTTAACGTCTACTCGTAATGCGTGCAAATAACAATAAATAAATAAAACAACACATGCACATTGCTCAAAATCTCAAATAAAGTCCATAAACAGAAAGGTCATAATTTTATGAATTTTTAGAAATTGGAATCGCCCAAATCGGAGTTAAAATGCAAAAGTTATAATTGTTTTAAGTTTAAAAAATCTATTAATTAAATAATAATAGAGAAAATTTCTTATTCAAAAATTAATGAAAATTCATATTTAAGTAGATCTCAATTTTATAAAAATTTATAAACTGGAATCGTTCAAATCGGAGTTAAGATGCAAAAGTTATAAGCGTTTGAAGTTTGAAAATTCAAATAAATCATTAAACCGAATTAATTCATTTATTTTTCTATTGAAAATTCCGATTAATGACGTCAGCACGGGATTTGATTTTCCACCGAATTATTTTTCTATTGAAAAATTGAATTATTGCGTTAGCCGGTCCATGGACTCGGTCCACGGCCCGGGCCTGGTCCACCATGGACTCGGTCCACGGGTTCACGTGTCACTGACACGCAGGCCCCACGTGACGTCAGCATGATGTCACGCGTGACGTCATGGAGACGTTGGGCCAGCCGCTGACATGCAGGCCCCTCGCTAACATCACGCGCTGACGTCAGCGATGACCGGGCGCGACCGCGCTGACCGCGCCGGTTCGGCTCCCGCGCATGTGGCACAATCTGGGCCGTTGATTTAAAAATCAATGGTCCAGATCAGATCTAACCTCACGCGTTTGGAAATAACGCGGTTGATCTAGACCGTTCGATCTTGATCGGACTGTCGAGATCCGATCGGGTTTCACCGCGTCTCTAGGGGTGACGTGGCTTGACCCGGCGCGTGACATGTGGCGGGCTCTACGCCGTTCGATCTCGATCGAACGTTTAGGATCGCATCTAACACTACAACGCGGTTAACGCTAACCGTATGATCTAGATCTAATGGCTGAGATCTAATCTAGGCACGGTGCAGTTTACGATCACGTGGCTTAATCTAAGCCATTGGATTTAGATCCAACGGTTGGGATTAGATCTAAAAACCGAAACGTGTGGATTACCCTCGGTTGACGTGGATGAATCTGGGCCTTTGGATCTTGATCGGAAGGTTCACGAAGCTCGCGAGGTCGGTGACGTCCACGGCGAAGCTGGTTGGCCGGAGATGAAGACGACGACCACCCGGACGGCGTTCCCGTGGCCCTCCGACGAGGTGGATGGTACCTCCAGACGCGCCTCGCCGCAACGGTCCCGAATCTGAGCACCAACGCGATGGAGGACGGCGGCGAAACGACGCGGAAACCCGAAGCAAACCCTAAAGCACTACGGCGAGCAATCGTGGGCGCGGTGGAGCTCTACGGGTGGTGGCTAGAGCAAAATGCACGCAAGGCGAAGACAAACCTCGGGCATGCACCCACGCATTAAATACCGGCCTCGACGTCCGGATTCGGCGCAGGATTCGCGGAACGGCGGCGGCGGCGGCGGACTCCGACCCGGACACGGAGAGGATGACGTGGCGCAATCCTAGCCGTCCGCGTGGCACGGTCAACGGCCGGGATCGCGCGGGGTGAACGGATCCAATCCGATCCCCACGTGGGTGACGTGGACGCACGCGGGCCGTTGGATCTTGATCCAACGGTCGCACGCGAATGGGTTTGGTTCGGTCGGTCCGGCTCGGGTCGAACTCGAGTCTGACTCGGCTCGGATGAACAGTGCTAACCCGATAGATTTTCCAGCGATTAAATAATTTAATTAATTTATATAAATTCAAATAATTCGAGAAAAATAGCAAAATAATTAGAAAAATTTCAGAAAAATTCTGGAAAATACTTTGAGATATTTTGGACTCAAATAAAATATTTCCAACAAAACTTTATTTAAAACTTTTAATTCTTTAATTATTTCAAAAGTGAATAAATTCAAATTAAATCCAAATAAATTCCAGAAAATTCCAAAAATTCACAAAAGTGCAGAATAACATTCAAACTTTTGAAAAGCAAAAATTGGGGTGTTACAATGACACAAATTATGCGTATTAGAAAATACATGATTGTTTATCTTAAAGCCATGAGCCCAAGCATATGGAGAATTGTTGGTGAGGGTTTCGCCACGTCACTTGATCCCATGACCTCAATCGTTCAAGATGAACGAAACTCACACCTTAATGCTCAAGCGATGAACTCTTTGTTTGGAACCTTGAACGTTGATGAGTTCAATCGCATGAGCTATCTTGAGACTACTCACGAGATTTGAAGAACCCTCTCTGAAATTCACGAGGGTACATCCACTATCAAGGAGGCCAAATTGCATATGCTTAGGATCAAATACGAGAGTTTCATTATGTTGCCTCATGAAAACATCACCAAGATGTATTCACGTTTAAACAACATAGTGAATGAGTTCAAGGGCCTTGTGTGACATTACGGAATGGTGTGAAATTATTTAATGTGAATGTTAAGGTCAAAAACTTTATGAAATATGGTATTGGAGGTTAAAACCATATGGTAGGAGGTTTAATAGCGTTTCCGGGCCGTTTCCGGGGTTTTGGGCCTTTCCGGGGGAGTTTGGGCCTAAAAGAGAAGATTGTGGGCTTTGGTGGGATGGAGTTTGAGTCCATTTAGGACTAGGAGAGTTGTGTGGGCAGGGAAAAGGGGCCTCCCCCTACCCTCCTTGCGCCCCACATCTCCCCTTGGGCACCCCATCCCTCCCCCTTGAGCTCTAGCCGCCACCTCCCCTCTCTCCCTCCCCCACTTGGCCGTGCGCCTCCCCTTGCCCTTGCCCCTTTGCTTCCCACCTCTCCTCCACCTCTCCTCCACCCCTTGCTGCCCTAGGGTAGCATCCCCACCCTTGCACCTCGAGGATCCATCCGTTGGAGCGAGGAGCGAGGAGCGAACCGGGAGGAGATCCATTAAGATTTCATGCGTTGGGCCTTTGTATGACCATGGGAATCCTTGGGGTTGGTCTAGGTACTGTTCTAAGGGTGTTTATCAAGTTTTTAGATCAATTTGTGGTGCTGGATTTGATTAGATTAGATGGATTCTTGAGTTGGTCACGTTCTCTGTTTCGGACAGCATGAGCAGTCGACCTAGGGCTAGGGTTTTCGCCAATTTAGATTCAGAATCTGGTCGTACGGATGTTGAAGAAGTTGTAGATAATTTCATTATCTTTCCATGGATATAAATAACGTTAAATTCCGATCAGCCTTTTGAAAGTTATGGCTGTTTTACCGAGCGTGTTAAAATCTGTGATGTGATTGGATCAGATCACGGTATTTTGTAGATTAAACAAACTTAGAGTCCGAATCAGTCTTTCCCTATACCTAGAAAAAGTTGGGAAATTTCCTAAGCTACGCGAGGATATACTCGTTTAATTGATTCGGAGTTTTAGAACCCGAGTTATGCCTTTTGGAAGGCTGCTGTCCCGACGGGACAGAACCTCTGTTTTTGGTTATCGCGAGTAGTTGGCAATGTCGGGGTAGGTGAGGGTTTGCGTACTATTTTGTGGGCTTGATTGTGAGTGTGTGGTCCCTATGTGCAGGTGGTGTGACCCCGGGAGGGCCTTCTACTTCTCGCCAATCCGTCGCCCGTGGTTGAGGCAAGTGTATTGTAATGGATAGCGATTTGTAGGTTGCTTGTTGAGACTAGATGAAAATGGATTATATGATATGATCATTTGCCATGCTTTAATGATTGCCAATGATATGATGAGTATGTTTATCATGTTAAGATGCCACGTGTTAATGTACAAGTTAATTATGATGTGGGCATATTTGCATACATGGCATGATTACATGGCCCGGGCGGTGAGAAAGTCATAACTAGTCCGGGAAGGTCGGTGAGAAAGTTATGACTAATCCGGAGAGCTAATGAGTAAGACCTACATCGTGATTCCATTCACCGCGGTGAACGGAAGCGAGGAGTAGGCACCCTCCATCTTCGGGATGGAAGGGGGGAGAGGGTGCACACCGACGGGTGTGTACTCAACCATACCAGTATGAGTTTCCAGGAGATATGTGCATCGCATTGCATTGCATTATATGAGGTTGTTAAATGAGGATGATTTATGATGATGTCAATGATATGCTTACACTATGAATATGAGATGTGTATGATGTTGTATGTGAAAAGTGGTGATGAAGGTATTGGAATGTATTTTCTTGTTCCATGGCATTATACTTGCTGAGTGATGAACTCACGCTTGTGTTTATGTTGTTTTTCTTATGTACCATGAAACCGGCATGTGGGGAAAAGGGTTTAGCTACACATCTACACGTAGCTCCACACAAATTAGACAGTGTTATCATTTGGAGTCATGATAATGAAAGTATTGCCATGAAACTTGGAGTATTGCTTAACTGTGTGCTCGGTCTTATTATTTGATTCGTTTAGCTCATGAAGTGGTTGAATGCTTTATCCTAGACTTATATTGTTGCTATGTCACATGTTATTGCTGTTTTAGATGCTTTCCATTATGATATAACTTGTGATACTGTTGTTGCTCCTTCAATTCATGTTAAAACAAAGGAGATGCTGCCGAAATCTCGGTTTTTAACATGTGCGCCTTTGCTGGAATTTATGTTTAATTGTGGTATTTAGATGTTGTTTAGCTTATGTTTGGTAGCATTCAGGCATATTAAATGCCGGGGTGTTACACCTTGGGGGTTCACAAACCGATCTTGGTATTGTTCGCAAGATGCTTAGGGCTCTACCGGATAAATATGAGACGTTGGTGATGCTATTCCTGAACTCACCCGAGTTGACAAAGATGATGCCAACCACTCTCTTGGGCAAAATTATTACGAATGAGTTGTACAAGAAAGACAAGGAAGAGCTCTTGGAGCAAAGTTTTTCTAAGAAGAAGACCATTGCACTCAAGGCCAAGGTTCTTGAGTCGCTTGATGACTTCGAGGACAACATCGAGGAGGAGATGGCCCTTGTGAGAAGGATGAGGAGGTTCATGAAGATGCTCTCAAGCTCAAAGCGCTCCTCAAAAATACAAAAAAGGGGAACACTCAAGCAACCACCAACTCACAAATATTCGATGCTTTGAGTGTAATGAGAAAATGCATTTCACCTCTCATTGCCCCAAGAAGAAGGAGAATGATGACAAGGGAAAGCCATCCAAGAAGAAGCAATTCTACAGCAAGAAGAAGCTTTTCATCCTCTCTGGGATCCTTTTCTTCCTCTCATTCTCTCTCCCACTGGTGCTACCGCATTTCCCAGTCCTCGCGCGGCTCTCGTTCTCTCTTTCCCATGCGTGCTCCTCTTCTCCAAACACTCGATTGGCTCCATGGTTATTCATCTAACTCAATTCCAACCCTCTCCTAGTGCTCTTCTCCTCCGAAAGTGATCGATTCCTCTTCTTTTTCGTTGTTGTTTTTGTTCCTATTGTTCACCACTTTGATCTCTTTAGGGTTTTTGATAATGTGGCATAAATGTTAGTATTTTGTTCAATCAAATTGGTAGAAATAGTAATGTTGTTCCTATTGATGATCCTCATATACCTCTTTTTGGAACAAAATTACTCTTTCACAATCTCCAAACCCTAAGTTTTCATCGATGAAACAGTACTACCGCAAAGCTCTCAGCGGTAGCACCGATGTTCGTACTACTGCAACATATGTGACGGTAGTACCGGAGATCGGTACTACCAGTGCAGTGAGAGCGGTACTACCGACTATACTAAAAACTGAAAAATGCAACATTTTTCATAGTATCGACAAATCGTTAAAGTTTTGTTTCCACCTTTCATTAAGCGATGTTCGCTCATGTTTCAATTCTTTACCTTTCAATCAAAATGCCAAGGATAAAGACCGTTTCTCTAGGAATCATGCCAACTCGTAAGTCAACACGAGGATTAGGAGTACCATCATGATCAGCCGCATCGCCAGGGGATGTGTCCAGCAGTGACGATTCCCTGATGGCTCAGGTGCAAAGTCTGGATGCACAAGGACGACAATCTAGCAGGGGCAAAGGCCCATCTTCTGAGTCAAGCGAAGAGAAGGAAGTTGAGCTTGGTGCTGAGAGTGAGGAGGAGCAGAAGGACAATGAGGAGGAAGTTTAGTTTCCTTATTCTAGCGTGTGAAGCGATCTTCGCCAGATCAAAAGTGATGATTACTTTGCTCTTAGAGATCAGAATCAGTATTCCAAGCCCAACAGTGCCATTGAGTGCAGATTCCACACTAAATTCCAGCAAAAGGTGTTTTATGTGCTCTACAAGGATAAGGAGTTTGCTGAACAGAAATGGGTCAAGTGGGACCACATTTCACAGCTACCACTATTTGTCTATGTCTCTCAGCTGTTCCATGGGGCTAGACTTACTAAGTTTATAAGGAGGACTGACTATGTCGATGATCTCATCAGGCAGTTTTACGCCACCATCTTCATATCCAATGACTTGAACGAGATCACCTGGATGACTGGATCAAAGAGGTACACTGCGACCAAGAGTGACTTTGAGGCCGCTCTGGATGTCCTTCATAGCAGATACCCCAAGATCCATGACGACAGAGCATTAGAAGTCGCACAATAGAGCGACTTCTATGATGTAGCTGCTACAGTCAGGAAGCATGGTTAGCTACTTGGTCTTCTTCCACAGCCCGCTCTAATCAATAAGATCATCGGAGTTATCATTCATCCTAAGAGCGGTAAGTTCAATGCCATTAAGGGCTATGCATGGAACCTAATCAGTAAATTATGCAGAGGCAAAAATTCGATGTGCTGGATTTTTTTTATCAGGGAGATAGACTCCTCTTCCATAGGTCGTGGTAAGAGGATCTATTTTGCTCCTTATATCATGGCTCTGATCAGGAGGGTTATCAGCTATCAGCGTCCTTGACGACCACCCTGTGACACCACGGAGTGTCGTAACCTTATAAAAGGTGAATGTTGAGGGCAAAAACATTATGGAATGTGGAATTGGAGGTTGAAACCATACGGTATGAGGTTTATTTGCGTTTTCGGGCCATTTCCGGGAGTTTGGGCCTAGGGGAAAGGGTCGTGGGCCTTGGTGGGAAGGAGTTTGAGTCCATTTAGGAGTAGGAGACCTAGTTGGGGGCCTCCTTCAGCCCAATGTGCTCCCCACCCCTGCCTCTTGCGCCCCTCCCTCCCTCACACCTCCTCCCCACCTTGTGCGCCTCCCCTCCCTCTCCTCCACCCCTTGCTGCCCTAGGGGAGCTTCTCCACCTCACCACCCCGAAGATCCGTCCATTGGAGCGCTCTGCGACGAGGAGATCCGGTGGATTTGGAGCGAGGAAGGAGATCGCGCGAACCGGGAGGAGATCCGTTGGGTTTCCGTTCGTCGGGCGAAGGTATGGCCACGGGGATCCTTGGGGGGCCACGGGGATCCTTGGGGTTGGTCTAGTATCTGTTCTAAGGGTTAATATCATGTTTTTAGATCAATTGGTGGTGCTGTAATTGGGTAGATTAGATGAAATCTAGAGTTTGCACGTTCTCTGTTTCGGGCAGCATGAGCAGTCGACCTAGGGTATGGGTTTTCGCCAATTTAGATTCTGAATTTGGTCGTCCGCCTGTTGAACAAGTTGTAGGTAACTTCAATACCTTTCAGTGTGTATAAAGAATGTCCAATTCCGCCCAGCCGTTTGAATGTTATGCTCGTTTTACGAACGTATTAAAAACTGTGACGTGATTGGAACAGATCACGGTTTTCTGTAAATTAAACCACCTTAGAGTCCGAATAAGTCTTTCCATATACTTAGAAAAAGTTAGGAAATTTCCTAAGCTACGCGAGGATGTACTCGTTTAATTCATTCGGAGTCTTAGAACCCGAGTTATGCCTTTTGGAAGGTTGCTGTCCCGGCGGGACAGAACCTCTGTTTTTGGGTTTTGCGAGTAGTTTGCGATGTCGGGGTAGAAGAGTGTTTGCGTACTATTTTGTGGACATGATTGTGAGTGTGTGGTACCTATGTGCAGGTGGTGTGACCCCGGGAGTGCCTTCTACTTCTCGCCAATCCATCGCCCGTGGTTGAGGCAAGTGTATTGAAATTGGTAGCGGGTTGTAGTTTGCTAGATTGGTTGAGATTGAAATTGAATATATGATATGTTCACATGCCATGCTTTAATGATTGCCATTGATATGATGAATATGCTTATTATGTTATGATGCCATGTGTTAATGTACAAGTTATTTATGATGTTGGCATGTGTTGCATACATGGCATGATACAAGGCCCGGGCAGTGAGAAAGTCATAACTAGTCCGGGGAAGGTCAGTGAGAAAGTTATGATTATTCTGGAGAGCTAATGAGTAAGTCCTACATCGTGATTCCATCCACCGCGGTGTATGGAAGCGAGGAGTAGGCACGCTCCATCTTCGGGATGTAAGGGGGGGAGGGGGTGCACACCGACGGGTGTGTACTCAACCATACCGGTATGAGTTTCCAGGAGACATGTGCTGTGACACTATGTTTTGGTGTGACATTACAGATTGTGAAATTAGAGAAGAAAATCTTACGGCTAGAGGTTTACTCGCGTTTTTGGGCCTTTTGAAGTGTTGTGACACCACGGAGTGTCGTAACCTTATTTAACGTGCATGATAAAGTTAATAACATTATGAGATGTGGAATTAAGGTTAAAACTATAGGATATGGAGGTTAATAGCTTTTCCGGGCCGTTTCCGGGGTTTTGGGCCTTCCCGGGGGAGTTTGGGCCTTGGTGGGCTTTGGTGGGATGGAGTAGGTCTCCGTAACGGACTAGGTTTGGGTGTGGGGGCTGGTAAAAGGGCTCCCCACCAGCCCTTGGGGTGTTCACCCCTGCCCCATGCGCCCCTAACCCTAGCCGCCACCCTTCCTCCTCCCTCCACCTCCTAGCCGCCCCATCTCTTGCCCCCATGGCGCCCCCATTGCTCCCCATTGCACACCACCTCTCCTCCACCCCCTTGCTGCCCTAGGGTGGTCTCCACACCTCTGCACCTTGTGGATCCATCCGTTGGAGCGAGGAGCGAGGAGCGTGGAGCGATCCGCGAGATCTATTGGAGATTCGTTCGTTGGGCAAAGGTATGATCATGGGGATCCTTGGGTTTGATCTAGGTACTGTTCTTAGGGTGTTTATGAAGTTTTTAGATCAATTGGTGGAGCTAGGTTGGAGTTCTTTGGTTTAGATCTAGACGTTGCCACGTTTCTGTTTTCGGGCAGATTGAGCAGTCGGGCTATGGCTCGAGTTTTCGTCGATTTAGAATCCGAATCTGTCCGTACGGACTTAAAATAAGTTGTAGATAATTTAATTATCTTTCCGTGGACATAAAGCACGTTAAAATCCAATCAGCCGTTTGAAAGTTATGGCCGTTTTACCGAGCGTGTTAAAATCTGTGACGCGATTGGAACAGATCGTAGTAATCTGTAGATTAAAAAATTTTAGAGTCCGAATCAGTCATTCCATATAACTAGAAAAAGGTAGGAAATTTCCTAAGCTTCGCGATGGTGTACTCGTTTAATCGATTTGGAGTCCCAGAACTCAAGTTATGGCCTTTGCAAGGCTGCTGTCCCGCCGGGACAGAACCTCTGTTTTTAGGTTTGCAAGTAGTGGTCAATGTCGGGTTAGATGGGGATTTGTGTACTGTTTTGCGGGCATTATTGTGAGTGTGTGATGCCTATGTGCAGGCGGTGTGACACCGGGAGTGCCCTCTACATCCCACAAATCCGTCGCCCGCGGTTGAGGCAAGTGTGTTGTAATGTATAGCGGATTGTAGGTTGTTTGTTGATATTGGGTGAAAGATTGAACACTTGCTATGCTCACTTGCCATGCTTGCTGTTTTCCAATAAAATATTGAGTATGATTATCATGGTTCGATGCCATGTGTTTATATTTGTCATGATGAGTTGCCATATGTTTATGTACATGTGAAATATGATAATTGGCATAGTTGCATGCATGACATGTTACATGGCCCGAGCGGTGAGAAAGTCATTAACTAATCCGGGAAGGTCGGTGAGAAAGTTATGACTAATCCGGAGAGCCATTAGAGTAAGTCCTACATCGTGATTCCATCTACCGTGGGTTGTGGAAGCGAGGAGTAGGCACCCTCCATCTTCGGGATGGAAGGGGGGAGAGGGTGCACACCGACGGGTGTGTACTCAACCATACCGGTATGAGTTTCCAAGGAGATATGAGCATAACATTGCATTGCATTGCATTGCAATACATATTTAATGATGATGATGTTGTTATGTGCTCAAGTATGAGATATTATATGTGATGTAAGGTATTATTGTCTTGTAAATGATCTTGTTGTCCATTACAATATGCTTGCTGAGTTTTCGAACTCACGCTTGTGTTTTATGTTGTTTTTAGGTACTTTGAGACCGGCATGCGGGAAAAGGGGTCTAGCTACACTTCTACACGTAGCTCCACCATCATAGTCCATAATTAATCACTTGGAGACATGATATTAAGAGTTGTGCCATAAACTTAATGTAGGGTTTAATTTAGCATGCTTGTGATTCCCTATTTGCTTGGTTATAGCTTATGAAGTGGTTGAGCATGCTTTTATTGGCGTAATTTGATGATATATCCATTTATGTTGATGTTTTATTTGTCGTGTGCTATGACATATCTTGCCATGATATTGATATTGTGTTAATTCATGTTAAAACAAAGGAGATGCTGCCGAAATCTCGGCTTTTAGCATGTGCGCCTTTGCTGGAATTTATGTTTAATTGTGGTATTTAGATGTTGTTTAGCTTATGTTTGGTAGCATTCAGGCATATTAAATGCCGGGGTGTTACAGTTGGTATCAGAGCGGGCTGTAGGTTCTTGGAATGTGAATTTTTAGTATCATGCTATAGGGTACAACTAAAATGTGATGTGGAATAACTTAGAAACATGGCTTAGGTCTTAACTAAAACTTTGTTATAGGATAGCAACATTAAAACTTGCAAAAGTGGTATAACTAATTTAAAATTTGACACACATGGATGCACAGTAGGAAAGGGTATGGGAATCGTTGCTTTACGCTTAAATGTTGTATTTGAGCCTTGATGTTGAATGCTACATTTGTTTATGTATGTTGCTATGTTTATGAAGGAATTGAATGGAATTGTTCATGTTATTATGTTAAAGTGGGGTTGTGGTGCCGAAGGGTTTCGGTCACCTCTCTTTATTCATTGTAAGGGTGAAGTGTGACGGTGTGGCCGGTTAGCGCCATCACCGAAGAACTATTAACCCCTGCAGGAGAAGAGTGCTTACCCTTTCTGTCGTAGATCGGGTAGTTGACGGGAGTCAAATAGAAGAGTTTGGTGGTGGCTTCCTTCGTATGTTCTTCACCGTTCTGACGGTTGGTTTTGGTTGGTTTTCTTGGTTTTAGTTGATAGAAACTAAAAGAAAAATGTTTGGTATTGGATTTTTCGCGTATCATTCCGTATGCGATTTGTGGTTTTTGGTCTTCCTTGGTTGGAAACGAAGAAGAATAGTTTAGAGTTGCGCCTTTTTAGTCGCCTTTGCTTTGACACCCGGTTTTGCTGGTTATTGTGGATTGTCTTAGGGAGGAAACATATGTGGTTGTTGTCCTCCCTAACTGAGAAAAGGGTTGAAGTTCTCCTAGTGCCGACCTTAGGTTGGGTGGAGCTAAGTTTTGTAACTTTATCGGAAAAGGTTTGGTTGAACATTTTGTTTTCCCTAGTGCATCCTTCTTCCTTCTTGGAAGTATGGATCTTGAGATTTCTTGAAAAGTTTTGTGGGCAAATTTGGGAACTTGAGAGTGGAACTCTCCTGCATTTCTGTTAGAGTTTTGTTTTCTTCCTTGCCTGGAAAAAGGAGAAATTGTCTATCGGTGTTCGTTCTGGTTCTTGAGTTGTGGTTGTCCTTAAAAGTGGAGTTGCATCCTGTTTGTGAAAATGGTTGTTTAGCATGTCATGTAGTATGTAACAATGTGGTTATTGGAAATGATTTGTTCTTAAGTTAATTGGTGAGTTGAATCAGTTAAAAGTAATATTTGTGCTTAGCTTAAGATTAAATGAACTTCTAGTGTTGCAGATTACCCTATAATGAGAATGAATAAATATGTTAATGTGCATGCCTAGAATCTGTTGCCTTGCTTTGAAAGTGCTTATGACGCTCGAATATGTTTAAAGTTTTAAACCCTAATGCATAGTTAAAACATTAAGATGATGTAGACTGCCGATATTGTAAAAGAAACTTTCTTTGGTTGTCTAAAGATGTTCTAATCTAATGGATTAATAGAGAGATTTAATCGTGTTGACTAGTGACTTTAATTTGGACGTTGATTAGAGTTGCTTTTTATATTGTCGCAAACCATTAGTATAATTGGAAGTATGCGATTGTGTTCCTACGATGCTAGTATCGATGTCAATTGTGAAGACATAGGCTTTCTTTGTTTATGTTATTGCTAAAGCATTGGGATGGTCTAACCTATTAAATTTGTTTTTATAGTTGGAGTATGTTGTGTAGTGACAATTTGTTATGGTATATGGATAGTGTAACTAAAAACAATGTAGTTGTTTTTATGGTTATGCCTATTTATGGATATTGATGATTTAGTAGTGGTGGTAATTATTTGGATTACTTTTTGGAAGCCATTGTAAAATAGAGATTATTATAACATGTGGCGATGAAGTGAACCATGGATATTTTAGCATGATATAGAATTGTATCCTAAAGAAGGTGTATCTTAGGATCATAATTTTCGACTTTGTCTTATGGAGATACTATTTGTATGTTGAAGTCATTTGTTAATGGAATAAGTTTTGATTGTCAAGATGTTGGCGTATTTATGGTATAAAAATTGATAGGATGATCATGCTTAAGTATCATTGAAGTACTACTTTTGAAATATAGAATACGTTGTTTTATGATGTGTTGGTTTGTGGGGTTCTTGAGGAGGTAGTATGGATTGATTTAAGATGGGTTTTCTCGATAAGTAAATAGTGATTATGGAATGCTTAAATGTTAAGGATAGTGGGACACTGGTTATGGTGAGTCTCATGCCGAGCTTGTGTATAAAACCTTTTGGTGCAGGTTGGTGGTTTGCTATCTTGGTTAAATGTTTTTTGGTCAAGGTGTTCTTTATGTTGCATTTTCGAAGTTTCCCTAAAACTCGTAGAGGTTAGTGCCCATCTTTGATTTTGGCTAAGTTGTTCGATTTATGCTATGAGTTTGATTTTGCACCCAAAAGCCTTTGAGTGGATCGCGCTCCTTCGCGTTCGACCTGAAGCATACTTGGAGTAAATCTTAAAAAGGAAGCCGATGGACATAGTGGGCTGTGTTGAAAATTCTTGAGATTTAATTTGTAAGTCTATTTGATTGGAACTGGATTTATTTGGAAAAGGTCATATGGTGTTTGCGAGTGTTTCAAAAGGGTGGATTTTGTGAATGTTTATAAGTGATTCGGGTTGGTGAAGTGTTCTCATTTTGGGAAAATGAGTCTCCCATTTCTCTTTGAGAATTGATGTTCTCTTTCAAAATGTTGATTCTGGTTAAAAGCGCGATGCTTTACAAATTTGGCTTTCAATTGTCGACGGGTTATGTATGACGTGGTGTTTTCCTGTTAATGGTGTTCCCCTCATAGTTTTATGATTGGGCGCAATCATCGATGCTATCCAAGTTTTTAATCATGTGATGCAGAGGAAGAAGTTGTCTTGTGAATGACTATTTGGTAGCGTTGTACATGATGAATGAATGGTGAAAAGGAAACATGACATCATTTATAGATGTCTAGTGATAAAAGAGTCGTTGAGCCAGGTCGGTGAGTAAGTCATATAGGGAAATATGACTAATCCGGTGTGCTCTCGAAAAGCTTGGATTCATGTCATGAATCTAGATTTCCATTTGCTCTTTAGCATGAAAAGAAAGTGTGAAGAGTTCCTGGCATTTGGCTTTGTTGTAAGAGGATTGGGTTTCCTTGTTTCCTTGAGAGTTATTATGGCGGTTGTGGATTCTTTCGATTGGTTTGAGAATCGGTTTTCTCTTCCACAATGTTGTTTTTTATGAGATGCTTGGCTGTGGTGAAAGTGAGTCGAGTTGTCATTGATTGTTGAGAATTTCTGACAAAGAATTGTGTGGAGTCTCTCTTTTTGTTTGAGTGGTCCCCGTTGCGAGATGTATCGCATTGATTTGAGATTGGAGTTTTTCCTTTGCGACTTGACTTAGAAAAAGAGATCGAGTGATCTTTCGAGGTTGTCAAACCTTTGTTCCAAGTGATTTGTTGTGTTTTGGGTTCGAGTTGATGAATGTGGTTCATCCGACTAAGGGAGTTGCTCTTTGTTGGCATTCTCGTTTGAGATGTGAATAGAAATGTCTATGGAATTGTTGAGCATAATGGAGGATTATACTCATGGGTTTGGTAGTTTTTGAGTGAAAAAGTGTGAGGGCGAGACCCTCATAGGAAAAGAACCAGTTGAGGTTTGGTAATAATTTACAGCTCTACCTTGGGCTAGGCGTAGAACTTTGGTTGTGGTTCGAAGGGTGGTCATGTTGGAAGTTGGTGATGTCGGTCCAAACCTTGTTGAGAATATGGTTGGATTGTTAAAAAGTGATGATAATTTGAAATATAGTGATCTGTTGTGAACTTTGTCGTAGCTAGTTGTCCCTGGGTGTGTGTTATGCCTAGGAGGGGGTAGAATGAAAGTGTAGCGTGGTTTGTGGAAGAAAAGAAAAGTTTTGTCGATGAAGGCTATGTACGTAGCTGACATTAGTTAATTTTGATTCTTTGTGAAAAGGGTCAAATAATTGGAAGAGATGGGATTATGTGTCATGATTGAGTTTGATGGAGTGTGGTAGTCAGGTTGGTTGTGATAGAAGTGCGAAGCGTTTGTCGTTTGTTCCAATTTTTTTTTTAGTCGTTGTGCGATTGTTTTGTGCGGCTGAGAAGCCTTTTGTCCCTTGGGGACTTGGTAGTTGTTTTTGGTGTCCTTCGGATTCGAGGTCAAATCCTATTGAAGGGGGGAAGAATGTGACACTACGTTTTGGTGTGACATTACAGATTGTTAAATTAGAGAAGAAAATCTTACGGCTAGAGGTTTACTCGCGTTTTTGGGCCTTTTGAAGTGTTGTGACACCATGGAGTGTCGTAACCTTATTTAATGTGCATGATAAGGTTAATAACATTATGAGATGTGGAATTAAGGTTAAAACTATAGGATATGGAGGTTAATAGCTTTTCCGGGCCGTTTCCGGGGTTTTGGGCCTTCCCGGGGGAGTTTGGGCCTTGGTGGGCTTTGGTGGGATGGAGTAGGTCTCCGTAACGGACTAGGTTTGGGTGTGGGGGCTGGTAAAAGGGCTCCCCACCAGCCCTTGGGGCGTTCACCCCTGCCCCATGCGCCCCTAACCCTAGCCGCCACCCTTCCTCCTCCCTCCACCTCCTAGCCGCCCCATCTCTTGCCCCCATGGCGCCCCCATTGCTCCCCATTGCACACCACCTCTCCTCCACCCCCTTGCTGCCCTAGGGTGGTCTCCACACCTCTGCACCTTGTGGATCCATCCGTTGGAGCGAGGAGCGAGGAGCGTGGAGCGAGGAGCGATCCGCGAGGAGATCTATTGGAGATTCGTTCGTTGGGCAAAGGTATGATCATGGGGATCCTTGGGTTTGATCTAGGTACTGTTCTTAGGGTGTTTATGAAGTTTTTAGATCAATTGGTGGTGCTGGGTTGGAGTTCTTTGGGTTAGATCTAGACGTTGCCACGTTTCTGTTTTCGGGCAGATTGAGCAGTCGGGCTATGGCTCGAGTTTTCGTCGATTTAGAATCCGAATCTGTCCGTACGGACTTAAAATAAGTTGTATATAATTTAATTATCTTTCCGTGGACATAAAGCACGTTAAAATCCGATCAGCCGTTTGAACGTTATGGCCGTTTTACCGAGCGTGTTAAAATCTGTGACGCGATTGGAACAGATCTTAGTAATCTGTAGATTAAACAATTTTAGAATCCGAATTAGTCATTCCGTATAACTAGAAAAAGGTAGGAAATTTACTAAGCTTTGCGATGGTGTACTCGTTTAATCGATTTGGAGTCCCAGAACTCAAGTTATGGCCTTTGCAAGGCTGCTGTCCCGCCGGGACAGAACCTCTGTTTTTAGGTTTGCAAGTAGTGGTCAATGTCGGGTTAGATGGGGATTTGTGTACTGTTTTGTGGGCATTATTGTGAGTGTGTGATGCCTATGTGCAGGTGGTGTGACACCGGGAGTGCCCTCTACATCCCACAAATCCGTCGCCCGCGGTTGAGGCAAGTGTGTTGTAATGTATAGCGGATTGTAGGTTGTTTGTTGATATTGGGTGAAAGATTGAACACTTGCTATGCTCACTTGCCATGCTTGCTGTTTTCCAATGAAATATTGAGTATGATTATCATGGTTCGATGCCATGTGTTTATATTTGTCATGATGAGTTGCCATATGTTTATGTACATGTGAAATATGATAATTGGCATAGTTGCATGCATGACATGTTACATGGCCCGGGCGGTGAGAAAGTCATTAACTAATCCGGGAAGGTCGGTGAGAAAGTTATGAATAATCCGGAGAGCCATTAGAGTAAGTCCTACATCGTGATTCCATCTACCGTGGGTTGTGGAAGCGAGGAGTAGGCACCCTCCATCTTCGGGATGGAAGGGGGGAGAGGGTGCACACCGACGGGTGTGTACTCAACCATACCGGTATGAGTTTCCAAGGAGATATGAGCATAACATTGCATTGCATTGCATTGCAATACATATTTAATGATGATGATGTTGTTATGTGCTCAAGTATGAGATGTTATATGTGATGTAAGGTATTATTGTCTTGTAAATGATCTTGTTATCCATTACAATATGCTTGCTGAGTTTTCGAACTCACGCTTGTGTTTTATGTTGTTTTTAGGTACTTTGAGACCGGCATGCGGGAAAAAGGGGTCTAGCTACACTTCTACACGTAGCTCCACCATCATAGTCCATAATTAATCACTTGGAAACATGATATTAAGAGTTGTGCCATAAACTTAATGTAGGGTTTAATTTAGCATGCTTGTGATTCCCTATTTGCTTGGTTATAGCTTATGAAGTGGTTGAGCATGCTTTTATTGGCGTAATTTGATGATATATCCATTTACGTTGATGTTTTATTTGTCGTGTGCTATGACATATCTTGCCATGATATTGATATTGTGTTCATTCATGTTAAAACAAAGGAGATGCTGCCGAAATCTCGGCTTTTAGCATGTGCGCCTTTGCTGGAATTTATGTTTAATTGTGGTATTTAGATGTTGTTTAGCTTATGTTTGGTAGCATTCAGGCATATTAAATGCCGGGGTGTTACATGTGCATCGCATCGCATTGCATACATGATGATGATAATAATGATATGTGAACATGAATAATATGATAGACATGATGTGAGTTGTTGTAGCCATGTAATTGTTCTTTTGTACCATTGCAATATACTTGCTGAGTGTTGAACTCACGCTTGTGCTTTCTTGTTGTTTTAGGTACCTTGAGACTGGCATGAGGGGAAGGTTAATAGTCACACTTCTACACGTAGCTTCACTCATTTGTTCCTACAAGTCATTCAATTGGGTCTTGATAATAAATTAAGTGTGATACTTATTGATTTATGGTTTAGTCTTGCGATATGAGAGTCTTATTGTTCGTTTGGCTCATGGAGACATGGAATGCTTGGAGTTAGACTTATATTGCTGTCATGCCTTTAATTATTGCTATTTTAGATGCCTCTTATTTTGCCATATATTGCTATGCTATTGTTGTTCCTTCAACTCATGTTAAAACAAACGAGATGCTGCCGAAATTTCGGTTTTTAGCATTTGTGCCTTTGCTGTAATTTACTTGTATTTGTGGTATTTAGAGGTTTCTTAGTCTATGTTTGGTAGCATTCGGGCATATTAAATGCCGGGGTGTTACAGTTGGTATCAGAGCGGGCTGTAGGTCCCTGGAATGTGTATTTTTAGTGTCATGCTATAGGGTACAACTAAAATGTGATGTGGAATAACTTAGAAACATGTCTTAGGTTTAAACTAAAATTTTGTCATAGGATAGCAACATTAAAACTTGCAAAAGTGGTATAACTAATCTAAAATTTGACACACATGGATGCACAGTAGGAAGGGTATGGGTATCGTTGTTTACGATTAAATGTTGTATTTAAGCCTTGTTTCTGAGTGCTATATTTGATAGAGTATGCTGCTATGTGTATGAGAGAATTGAATTGAATTGTTCGTGTTATTGTGTTAAAGTGGGGTTGTGGTGCCGAAGGGTTTCGGCCACCTCTCTTTATTCATAGTAAGGGTGAGGTTTGACGGTGTGGCCGGTTAGCGCCATCACCGAAGAACTATTAACCCCTGTAGGAGAAGAGTGCTTACCCTTTCTGTCGTAGATCGGGTAGTTGACTGGAGTCAAATAGAAGAGTTTGGTGGTGGATTCCTTCGGATGTTCTTTATCGTTCTGTGGTCGGTGAGAAAGTTATGACTATTCTGGAGAGCTATTGAGTAAGTCCTACATCATGATTCCATCCACCGCGATGAATGGAAGCGAGGAGTTGGCACCCTCCATCTTCGGGATGAATGGGGGGAGAGGGTGCACACCGACGGGTGTGTACTCAACCATACCGTTATGAGTTTCCAGGAGATATGTGCATCGCATCGCATTGCATTGCATTATATGAGGATGTTATATGATGATGATATATGATGATGTCAATGATATGCTTACGCTATGAATATGAGATGTGTATGATGTCGTGTGTGAAAAGTGGTGATGAAGGTATTAGAATGTATTTTCTTGTTCCATTGCAATATACTTGCTGAGTGATGAACTCACGCTTGTGTTTATGTTGTTTTCTTAGGTACCATGAAACCGGCATGCGGGAAAGGGAGCTAGTCACATGTCATCACTTAGCATCACACATATAAACAATGACATGTTCCTTCCTTTAAATTGTGATGGTTAATTTGTGTGCTTGGTTTCCTCATTTACTTCGTTTGGCTCATGAGATGGTTGGAATCTTTATTCTAGTCTTATACTGCTGCTAGAACCTTACTATATCCTGTGATCATATTGTTGTTGCTTCAATTCATGGAAAAACAAAGGAGATGCTGCCGAAATTTTCGGTTCTAGCATTTACTCCTTTGCTGTAATTTATCTTAATTTCTGGTATTTACATGTTGTTTAGCCTTTGTTTGGTAGCATTCGGGATATTAAATGCCGGGGTGTTACAATAGGTCGGGTAGTTGACTGGAGTCAAATAGAAGAGATTGGTGGTGGATTCCTGTGGATGTTCTTTACCGTTCTGACGGTCAATTTTGGTTGGTTTTCTTTGTTTTAGTCGATCGAAATCAAAAGAAAAGTGTTTGGTATTTGATTTATCGCGGATTGTTGTAACACCCCGGCATTTAATATGCCCGAATGCTACCAAACAAAGACTAAACAACATCTAAATACCACAATTAAACATAAATTACAGCAAAGGCGCACGTGCTAAAAACCGAAATTTCGGCAGCATCTCCTTTGTTTTAACATGAATTGAAGCAACAACAATAATAACATGTCAATATAGCATAATGAACGATAGCAATAACATGATCAAACGGAAAAACAGCCACCATACCACTAAGGATATAAATTCTATCCGTCACATGACAAATTTGGACTAATCATTTACTCATAACGACCAACGAATCATCGAAACCACAGTTTAGCTCCATGAATTAACCATAACCATAAGGGAAGGAACATGTTAATGTTTAAATGTGTGATGCTAAGTGATGACGTGTGACTAGCTCCCTTTCCCGCATGTCGGATTCATGGTACCTAAAAGAAAACAACATAAACACAAGCGTGAGTTCATCACTCAGCAAGTATATTGCAATGGTACAAATATCAACAATTACATAGAAATAATATCTCACATCATGTAAACCATCTCATTCATGGTCACATCTTATCATCATCATCAATATGTATGAAGTGCAATGCGATGCTCATGTCTCCTTGGAAACTCATACCAGTATGGTTGAGTACACACCCGTCGGTGTGCACCCTCTCCCCCCTTCCATCCCGAAGATGGAGGGTGCCTACTCCTCGCTTCCGTTCACCGCGGTGAATGGAATCACGATGTAGGACTTACTCATTGGCTCTCCGGATTAGTCATAACTTTCTCACCGACCTTCCCGGACTAGTTATGACTTTCTCACCGCCCGGGCCATGTAATCATGCCATTATGCAAATATGCCACATCATAATAAACTTGTACTTTTAACACATGGCATCATAGCATACTCATCATATCATAGGAAATCATTAAAGCATGGCAAGTGATCATGTCAAATAATCAAGTTCATCTAGTCTCAACTAGCAATCCTACAAACCGCTATCCATTACAATACACTTGCCTCAACCACGGGCAACGGATTGGCGAGACGTAGAAGGCACTCCCGGGGTCACACCACCTTCGCCCGACGCACGAAAACCCAATTGATCTCCTCCCGGTTCGCGCGATCTCCTTCCTCGCTCCAATCCCGCCGGATCTCCTCGTCGCGAAGCGCTCCAACGGATGGATCTTCGAGGTGTGGAGGTGGAGAACTCCCCTAGGGGCAGCAAGGGAGGTGGAGAGGTGGTGGAGCAATGGGGAACAATGGGGGAGGTGGAGGCGCCACAAGGAGGTGGGGAGGTGTGGGGGGCGGCTAGGACTTGTGGGGGCGCAAGGGCAGGGGGTGGACGCCTAAAGGGGCTGGGGGAGGCCCCCAACCAGGTCTCCTACTCCTATTAGGACTCAAACTCCATCCCACCAAAGCCCACGACCCTTTCCTTTAGGCCCAAACTCCCCCGGAAAGGCCCAAACTCCCGAAAACGGCCCGGAAACGCAAATTAACCTCATAACGTATGGTTTCAACCTCCAATTCCATATTTTATAATGTTTTTGACCTTAACATTCACATTTTGTAAAGCCACAATCTCTAATTTCACATTTTATAAAGTCTCGGCATTACGTAGTGTCACAATTGTTCCGTAGGCGATTTGTGGTTTTGTCTTCCTTGGTTGAAGACGTAGAAGAAAGTGTTGGAGTTTTCCCTTGTGCAGGCCTTGAGTTGGTGGAGCTAAGTTTGAATCTTTTTGTAACACCCCGGCATTTAATATGCCTGAATGCTACCAAACATAAGCTAAACAACATCTAAATACCACATTTAACATAAAATTCCAGCAAAGGTGCATAGGATAAAAACCGAGATTTCGGCAGCACCTCCTTTGTTTTAACATGGATTTAAGGAGCAACAACAGTATAGCATTATAAGGCAATATAAGAGACATCTAAAACAGCAATAAAACTCTCATAAACAAAACTAAGCCTTAAATCGATGATCATCACACGCAATTTATTATCAAACTAATAGAATGACTTGGGGAAACAATATGGTGAAGCTACGTGTGGGCGTGTGACTATTCCCCTTTCCCGCATGCCATTCTCATGGTACCTAAAACAATAAGAAAACACAAGCGTGAGTTCAAAACTCAGCAAGCATATTGCAATGGACAACAAGAACAACAATATGGCAATAGCATCTCCCTTCATGTAAATCATCTTATTCATAAACACTTAACATTGTCATCATCAATATGTATGCGATGTAATGAAATGCTCATGTCTCCTTGGAAACTCATACCGGTATGGTTGAGTACACACCTGTCGGTGTGCACCCTCTCCCCCCTTCCATCCCGAAGATGGAGGGTGCCTACTCCTCGCTTCCACAACCCACGGTAGATGGAATCACGATGTAGGACTTACTCTATTGGCTCTCCGGATTAGTCATAACTTTCTCACCGACCTTCCCGGATTAGTTAATGACTTTCTCACCGCCCGGGCCATGTAACATGTCATGTATGCAAGCAAGCCAACATCATATAAAACTCATGTATTAACACATGGCATCATAACATCTTAAACATGCTCATCATATAATAGCAATCATTAAAACATGGCAAGTGGACATATATCATGTAGACCATTCCATCTAATCTCAACATGCAACCTACAACTCGCTATCCATCACAACACACTTGCCTCAACCACGTGCAACGGATTGGCGGGAAGTAGAGGGCACTCCCGGGGTCGCACCACCTGCACATAGGTATCACACACTCACAATCATAACCACAAAACAGTACACAAACCCTCATCTACCCGGACATTGCCATCTACTCGCAAAACCTAAAAACAGAGGTTCTGTCCCGGCAGGACAGCAGCCTTGCAAAAGGCATAACTTGGGCTCTGGGACTCCGAATCAATTAAACGAGTACATCCTCGCGTAGCTTAGGAAATTTCCCAACTTTCTCTAGGTATAAGGAAAGACTGATTCGGCCTCTAAAGTTGTTTAATCTACAGATTACCGAGATCTGTTCCAATCGCGTCACAGATTTTAATACGCTCGGTAAAACAGTCATAACTTTCAAACGGCTGGGCGGAATTTAACGTTCTTTATATGCACGGAAAGATAATAAAATTATCTACAACTTCTTAAAAGTCCGTACAGTCAGATTAGAATTCTAAATTGGCGAAAACAGGAACCATAGGTCGACTGCTCATGCTGTCCCAAAAAAGAAACGTGGCAACGTCTAGATCTAACCCAAATTACTCCAATCCAGCACCACCAATTGATCTAAAAACTTGATAATCACCCTAAGAACAGTACCTAGATCAACCCCAGGGCACCCCATGATCATACCTTTGCCCGACGAACGAAACTCCAAAAGATCTCCCCGCGGATCGCTCCTCGCTCCACGCTCCTCGCTCCTCGCTCCAATGGATGGATCCACGAGGTTGCAGGGGTGGGGAGGCCACCCTAGGGCAGCAAGGGGGTGGAGGAGAGGTGGGGAGGTGGAGAGGTGGAGGGCAAGGGGGCGCACGGCTAGGGGGGAGAGGGGGCGCAAGAGGGGAGGTGGGGGAGCAATTGGGGGAAGGTGGGGCGCAAGGAGGGGGTGGGGGCGCACATAAAGGGCAGGGGGAGCCCTCCCACCAGCCCACAACACGGACTCCGTGTCCGAGAAGGTTTCCTAAACCATCCCACCAAAGCCCACAACCCCTCTTCAAGGCCCAAAAACCCCCCGGAAAGGCCCAAAACCCCAGAAACGGCCCGGAAACGTTAATAACCTCCAATCCCTATGGTTTTAACCTTATTACCACATCTCATACCGTTTTTGACCAAATCATGCACATTAATTAAGGTTACGACACTCCGTGGTGTCACACTTTTATCGGAAAAGATTTAATGAACATTTGATTTTCCCTGGTTGTGACACTACGGTATGGTGTGACATTATAAAATGTGAAATTAGAGAGTAAAACCTTTCGGCTTGAGGTTTACTCGCGTTTTTGGGCTTTTTGAAGTGTTGTGACACCACGGAGCGTCGTAACCTTATAAAAGGTGCATGATGAGGTCAAAAACATATTGAAATATGATATGGGAGGTTAAAACCATAAGGTATGGAGGTTAATAGCGTTGTCGGGCCGTTTCCGGGGTTTTGGGCCTTCCCGGGGGAGTTTGGGCCTTAAAGAGGGGGTTGTGGGCTTTGGTGGGATGGAGTGGGAATCCATTTAGGATTAGGAAAGGGGCTTAGGGCTGGTTAAATGGGGGTTTCCTACCCTTTTGGGCATCCTCCCCATGCCCCTTGCGCCCCCAAGTGCCCTAGCCACCTCCCACACCTCCCCACCTCCTCCTTGGGCGCCTCCACCTCCCCCAAGCCTCTCCCCTTGCGCCACCACCTCTCCACCACCTCTCCACCTCCCTTGCTGCGCCTAGGTGAGTTCTTGACCTCACCACCTCGAAGATCCATCCATTGGAGCGCTCCGCGACGAGGAGATCCGGTGGATTTGGAAGCGAGGAAGGGGATCGCGCGAACCGGGAGGAGATCTATTGGGTTTTCATGCGTCGGGGAAAGGTATGTCCATAGAAATACTTGGGGTTGATCTAGGTACTGTTCTAAGGGTGTTTATCAAGTTTTTAGATCAATTGGTGGTGGTGGAATTGAGTAATTTGGATTAGATCTAGATGTTGCCACGTTCTGTTTTTGGGACAGCATGAGCAGTCGACCTAGGGTTTGCGTTTTCGTCAATTTAGAATCCGAATCTGTCCGTACGGATGTTCAATAAGTTGTAGATAATTTCATTATATTTCAGTGGGTATAAAGCACGTTAAATTCCGCCCAGCCGTTTGAAAGTTATGGCTGTTTTACCGAGTGTGATAAAATCTGTGACGTAATTGGAACAGATCACGGTAATCTGTAGATTAAACAACTTTAGAGTCCGAATCAGTCTTTCCATATACCTAGAGAAAGTTGGGAAATTTCCTAAGCTACGCGAGGATGTACTCGTTTAATTGATTCGGAGTCCCAGAACTCAAGTTATGCCTTTTGCAAGGCTGCTGTCCCGACGGGACAGAACCTCTGTTTTCAGGTTTTGCGAGTAGTTGGTAATGTCGGGGTAGATGAGGGTTTGCGTACTGTTTTGTGGACATGGTTGTGAGCGTGTGGTACCTATGTGCAGGTGGTGCGACCCCGGGAGTGCCCTCTACTTCCCGCCAATCCGTTGCCCGTGGTTGAGGCAAGTGTGTTGTGATGGATAGCGATTTGTAGGTTGCTTGTTGAGAATAGATGGAATTGACTACATGATATATGATCACTTGCCATGCTTTTATGATTGCCAATGATATGATGAGCATATTTAATATGTTATGATGCCATGTGTTAATATGTGAGTTAAATATGATGTTGGCATAAATGCATACATGGCATGTTACATGGCTCGGGCGGTGAGAAAGTCATAACTAGTCCGAGAAGGTCGGTGAGAAAGTTATGACTAATCCAGAAAGCCAATGAGTAAGTCCTACATCGTGATTCCATTCACCGCGGTGAACGGAAGCGAGGAGTAGGCACCCTCCATCTTCGGGATGGAAGGGGGGAGAGGGTGCACACCGACGGGTGTGTACTCAACCATACCGGTATGAGTTTCCAAGGAGACATGAGCATTGCATTACATTGCATACATAATGATGATGATATTGTTAAGTGTTCATGAATGAGATGATGTATATGATGGGAGATGTTATTGCCATGATATTGTTCTTGTTGTCCATTGCAATATGCTTGCTGAGTTTCGAACTCACGCTTGTGTTTTCTTGTTATTTTAGGTACCATGAGAACGGCATGTGGGGAAGGGAAATAGTGACACGCTCACACGTAGCTTCACCATATTGATTCCATAATTCATTCTATTAGTTTGATAATAAATTGCGTGTGATGATTATTGCTTTAAGGTTTAGCTTTGCTATATGAGAGTTTTATTGTTTGTTTGACCCTTGGAGACATTAAGGGCTTGATATTAGACTTATATTGTCGTTAAGTCTTTAATAATTGCTGTTTTAGATGTCTCTCATATTGCCTTACATTGCTATAATATTGTTGATTCTTCGTAGCTTGTTAAAACAAAGGAGATGCTGCCGAAATCTCGGTTTTTAGCATATGTACCCTTGCTGGAATTTATGATAAATTGTGGTATTTAGATGTTGTTTAGCTTATGTTTGGTAGCATTCGGGCATATTAAATGCCGGGGTGTTACAGTTGGTATCAGAGCGGGCTGTAGGTCCTTGGAATATGTATTTTTAGTGTCATACCTTAGGTTACAACTAAAATGTGATGTGGAATAACTTAGAAACATGGCTTAGGTTTTTACTAAAATTTTGTTATAGGATAGCAACATTAAAACTTGCAAAAGTGGTATAACTAATCTAAAATTTGACACACAATGGATGCACAGTAGGAAAGGGTATGGGTATCGTTTCCTTACGTTTAAATGTTGTATTTAAGCTTCGATGTTGAATGCTTCATTTGATAATGCATGCTGCTATGTCGATGAGATAAATGATTGAATTGTGCTTGTTGTGGTGATAAAGTGGGGTTTTGGTGCCGAAGGGTTTCGGCCACCTCTCTTATTTCATAGTAAGGGTGAGGTTTGACGGTGTGGCCGGTTAGCGCCACCACCGAAGAACTATTGACCCCTGTAGGAGAAGAGTGCTTATCCTTTCTGTCGTTGATCGGGTAGTTGACTGGAGTCAAATAGAAGAGTTAATGGTGGTTTCCTTTGTATGTTCTTTGCCGTTCTAACGGTCGGTGTTCGTTGCTTTTCTTGGCTTTAGTAGATTTGAATCAAATGAAAATTGTTGGGTTTGCGCGGATTGTGTCGTTTGCGGTGTGTGGTTCTATCTTCCTTGGCTGAAGACGAAGAAGAAGAGTCTAGTGTTGCGCTTCTTTTGGGCGCCTTTACAGTTTTGATGTTTAGTTCGTTGATTGCTTTATGGGGAAAAAGCATTCAATTTATTCCTGTGTTTGTCTTTCTCCGAGGTTAAAGGAGTTATTGCAGAGTTATGCCAGACCTGGCTGTCAAGGCTGAAGTTCTGTGTCTTTGTAGTAGTACGTGGTGTTTGATTTCGTTATTTTACTGGTTTAAGAAATCATCCTTGAAAAAAAAACCCTTCTTGTTTTGTGAAAGATTGGGGTTTGGTGTTAGGGTTGTATTTGCAAAGGTTTATTTGATCGGTTGGTTCCCTCCTGTGGGAGTCTTTGAGATTTAAAAGTGTTTTGGAGAATTCCTTTGCATGACCAAGTTTGGGTTTGTCTCATTGCAATTTTGAGAGTCAAGTTTCCTTATGAATTTGGGATGAGTTTTAAAACTAAAATGCTGCAAACAAAGTAAGTAGTCTTTTGACTGAAATCGTTTGTCCCTAGTAAGAATTGATGTTTAGCATGTTATGTAGTAGGTAACAATGTGGTTTATGGATTGATGTGTTGTTAAGTTAATTTGTGAGTTGAAACAATTCAATGTGATTATCATCTCTAGCTTGAGAATAAATAGACTACTAGTGTTGTAGTTTACTCTGTAGCGGGAATGATTAAATGGGTTGATGTACATGCTTAGAATCTGTTGCCTTGCTTTAAAAGTGCTTATGATCCTTGTTAATGTTTAAAGTTTTAAACCCTGATGCATAGTTAAAACTTTAAGATGATGTAGACTGCTGTTATTGATAAAGAAACCTTGCTGGTTGTTTAAAGATGTTCTAATCTAATGAATTAATAGAGAAATTTAATCGTGTTGCCTAGCGACTTTAATTTGGATGTTGATTAGAGTTGCTATTTACGTTGTTGCAAACTACTAGTATATTTGGAAGTATGCAGTCGTGTTCCTAAAATGCTAGTGTCGAGGCCAATTGGAAAGATATGGGTGTTGTCGTTTGATGATTATGCTCGTTGGTTGTTATTAATAACCTAGTAGTGGTGGTAATTGTTTAGATTACTTGTTGAAAACCATGGTTAAAATAGGGGAATTTGTAACATGTTGCGATAGAGTGAGCTTTGGATAATTAACATGATGTAGAATTTTATCCTTAATAAATGTATAATTTAGAGTCTTACTTGCGAATTCTACCCTGTGGAGATAATATTTACATGTTGAAGTCGTTGTTTAACTGAATAAGGTTCGGTTGTCGAGACGTGAATATATAGGAGGTATGAAATTTATATGTTGATCTTGCTGAAAGATTTGTGTTAGTACTATGTTTCAAATTTAGAATAAGATGTATTATGATTCGGTGATCCGTGGGGATCAGCTCAATATAGTCTTGGTTGGGTGTTTTTGATAAGCATCATAAACCCTTATTAAAAGTGTTGGGAATGGTAACTACAGGAAGAATTTGTTGTGAAGCTTTTGGTTGAATTGTGTTGGGGCTCCTGTGATACTATGGAATGTCAAGACTTTATAATTTGTGATAATAGGTTATAAAATGTGGTAAAATGGTATAGGTTGGGGATTTTGCAACTAAAACCCTGAGATTTCACGTTTTAACGCGTTTCGGGCTGTTTCCGGGCTTCCGGGCCTCTCCGAGGTCGATTTGGGCCTTGGGGGGAATTCGTGGGCCGGAGGTGGGGCACTTGGGCCCATGTGGGAGTAGTGGGGGGGGCAGCACACCCTGCTGCCCTAGCCCCCAACCCTCCATTGCGCAGCCCCATCCCCTCATCTCCCATCTCCTCCTCCCTCTAGCCCCTCCTCCTCTTCCTCCACACCCCAAGCCGCACCACCCTTCCTCCTTGCGCCTCCTCCCCCACCACCACGTGCCCTTGCTGCGTCCCCCTCGCTGCCATGCCACGCCTTGGTGCTGCCCTCGCCGGTAGGAGGATCCGCGACGAGGAGAACCGGTGGCCACGTCGCGTGGGGAGAGATCGGGTGGAGTTCGCGCGAAGGAGAGCGATCGATTCGTGGTTCTTCAAGAAGGTAATGGGGGAAACCTTTGGGGATTGATTAGATGCTGTGTAGTGGTGGATTATCATGTTTTTGGATCATGGGAGGTGCTGCCATGGGGTAGATTTGTTGAAAACTAGAGTTGTATTCGCGTTTTGGTTCGGGCAGATTGGGAACCCGAACTAGGGCAGGCGTTTTCGCCAATTTAGATTTTGAATCTGACCGTACGGACTTTTAGGAAGTTGTAGATAATTTCCTTATCTTTCCGTGCATATAAAGAACGTTAAAATCCATCCAGCCGTTTGGGAGATATGGCCGTTTTACCGAGAGCTGTCAAATCTGTGACGAGATTGGGACAGTTCGTGTTCAACGTTAGATTAAACAACATTAGAGTCCGAATTAGTCTTTCCCTATAACTAGAAAAAGTTGGGAAATTTACTAAGCTACGCGGGGATGTACTCGTTTATTCAATTTGGAGTCCTAGAACCGAAGTTATACCCATTGGAAGGCTGCTGTCCCGAAGGGACAGATTTGCTGTTTTCTGATTTTAGGAGTTGTAAGCGAAGTCGGGTAGTGGGATTTATATGTGTGCTATTTTGTGGACTCGATTTGAGTGTGTGGCATGTATTTGCAGGTGGTGTGCCTCCGGGAGTACCCTCTACGTCCCGCCACTCCGTCCCCCGCGGTTGAGGCAAGTGTAATGGAATGAGTAGAGAGTTGTAGGGTGTTTGATGATGAGATGCAATGGAATTTATGTTGAGTACTTATGCCATGCTTTATATGTTATCATCGATATGATGTCCTCATGCCATGATTTAAATGCTTGCTGTTGTTATGATGTCCTCATGCCATGCTTGAGAAGGTTGCCGTTGGTATGTGTTTTGAGCTATCTTGATGTGATGCCATGAGACAATATGCAAGATGTATTTAAACGTTGCTGTCCATTGTGCATACATGGCATATTTTCATGGCCGGCCAGTGAGATAAGTCATAACTATTCCGGTAGGGTCGGTGAGAACAGTTATGACTAGTCCGGGGCTATTCTTTTGAGTAAGTCCTACATCGTGATTCCATCACCGAGGTGAATGGAAGCGAGTGATAGGCACCCTTCATCTTCGGGATGGAACGGGGAAAAGGGTGCATGCCGACGGGTGTGCACTCAACCATACCGGTATGAGTATTCCAGAAGACATGTGCATTGCATTGCATGAATGAAATACATAAATGAAGATGTTTATGAGATGGTGATGAGAGTACTCATGAGATGCTCATGAGATGAATAGCATGTTGTTTTAAAGGTTGTATATAGTGTTAAATATGATGTGTTGTGATATAACTGTGGAGACTGGAATGATGGTTTGTTGTCTTGATCCTTGTTGATCCATTTCTATACACTTTGCTGAGTTATGAACTCACGCTTGTGTTTTATGTTGTTTGTTTATTTAGGTACAATGAAATCGGCGTGCGGGAAAGGGATCTAGCAACACTCCTCCACGTAGTATCATAATCTAGCTAATTCACCTGTTTTGGAGACACGGCATTAAGTATTACAATAATCATTAGTGTATGGTCTGTATGTTTGGTTGTTTCCCTCATGTGTATCATGTGGGGCTATGGAGGGAGTTGTTTTAACTTCCTAGATTTAAATTGATGCTTATTATTTTGCTATCGATGCTTATTGATGTTTTAGATGATGATTAGCTATCCTTATCGCTGCGTATGGATATCTCGTTTGTCTTACATATTGATATGATGCTATGTTGTTAAGTTTCATGCAAAAACAAAGGTGTCGACGATTGGGGAGCAGGCCCCCGCCGAGCTTACTTGTTGGTGGAGGGACCAACTGTGACCCCTTCTCACGTGAGGGATTACTCAAAGGAATGGCTCGCCAGACTTCAACGAGCGTGGACACAGCAGTTTACCCTGGTTCGGGCCTCTCAGGAAGGAGATAATAGCCCTACTCCAGCTCGAGTATGTTCTTGCAATGTATCTGAGCGTATGTCTCTTGTCTTACAAATCCGTGCATGCATGTGTCCCCTCCTGATGGGGACGCTTTTAGAGCTTACAAAGGATCGAACTCCACGACCCCACTACCCGCACGTTTGGACCTCGTCCAAAACGTCGCAACTGGTGGATCCTATCTTTCCGCCACGCTCCCACGGAAGCGTAGCGGGCTAACGGAAGTTACGCTCGGGTGGTTATTCCCACCGACCCGAGACCACGTAAGGTCGGCGATGGCGGCACCGAGCTCGGACATCTTACCGAGCCCGAGCTCTAATCGATCGAATACGTGGCATTCTAGGTCCCACCCGAGCCCGAGCTCGGAACTGGCCGGAATGCGTAGCCTTCCAGGTTTTGATTAGACCGTCCAGGGTAACGACCTCCTGGTGGCTCGGGCGGGAGCGAGCTTGGTCGTTGGTGGCATCCGAGGTAATTTATGGAAATTACCCGACCCCCCGACAGCTAGCCCCCGAGGTTCAAGTGGGAAAAGGCCTAAGGAAGGCCTTCCCCTTGGGCCTACCGTTCTACGAGCATGTCGGTTCTGCCACGGCGGACAACTGCCGCGACCAACGAGCTATTAACCTTCTCCGGGAACGAGCTTGTTGCCCCAGCTCGTCGCGCTTCGAGCGAACAGAAGTGGGCCCCTCTCAACGGTTCCTTCTCCCGGAAGCCTGAACCGTCCTTCCTGGGGAACCGTCTTTTCTGGCAGGATGGTTTCGATTTGCGTGCCCACGTGTCGTTTCCCGGATGGCGAACGCCTCAACTGCCCTCTGTGCCTCTAGGGCTTCCTCGACCATAACGGCGGGAAGTCTTTTTGCTTTCCCATTTCCTGGAGGAGTTTTTAAACACTCGAAGAGAAAGCCCTTAGACTCACTTGGCCGTTTTGCGATCGCTGCGTCTCATACTCCTCTGCTTCGGCGCTCATCCTTCTCCTTGATCATCTTTTCCACCCTCATGGCGAGGTTCGGCGTCGCAAAGCTCGGCCAGCGCAAGCCGAGATTCTTGGCCGGGCGAAATACCTCGACGCAGCACATGGAGAGCTCTGGCGCCGAGGAGAGCCCGCGGCCGGAGGAGGGGAGATCGTCTCCACCGAGCTCTACGCCATGAACAGACTCGGGCCTTGAAAGTGAGTTCGTCGAGGCCGTACTCGCCTTCTGCGAGTGCGAGATCGTTCACCTCCACCCCAACTCCATTCTCATCATGGCCATCTTCACCCATCTCTGCGAAGGGTTCGTGGGCGTCGAGCCCACTCCCAGTCTCTTTTTCCACTTCTACACCCTCTCGCGCACCGGCACGCCTTCGCAGGCCGGCTGCCTCTACTTCCGCCTTCGACCTACCCGCCCATACGAGTATCCGAGCTTCACGCTCAAGGACTCGGTGTCGGGGTGGGCCGACTCTTGGTTCTATCTGAGGAAAGCAGAGGACGGCTCGCTTTCCTACTCCGGCGCTAGAGGTCGCGCCGTCGAGACACCCCGACCGCCCGTGGAGCCCGAGGAGGAGAAGGTCCTCATGTTGATCAACGAGCTCACGTGCTTGGGGCTGACCGGTCGGGACGCCACCCGAGACTACGTCAGGAACCGGGTATCACCCCTTAGGAGGAGGGTGCACCCCTTCTTCAAGGTCGAGGGGTGGCAGGACATCACCCGCGAGTCGCGCTCAGGTATGTCATCATCCCCGACTTTCTTCCCAGAGCAGAGGATGCCCGTTCTCACGACCTTTTCTTGGCTGGTACGCAGCTCCGCCAGAGGACTGGGTGGATTTGAGGGTGTCCGAGATGTTCGGCACCCCTAAGGGCAAGGAGATTATTGAGGGCCGCCAGATCCCGAACAACGTACTTAACCGGACCGAGGCGGTAAGTCTCTGACTCGGACCTCTTTCGGAGCTCTTATCCGGACAAGTTTTTCTGGGGGCCTTCCGACCTCATTCGAGTTCTTTTTTCTTTGGCAGGAGAAGGTTGCCCTCGAGGTCGCCGTGGCCCAACTGGGATCGCAGTTGGCGGGACGGGGTCGAAAGACCAAGGGACAGGCGGGTCGCAAGCGCCGCGCCCGATCTCCGTCGGCCACGCCGCCCCCGCCTAGGCGTACACGCAGGCGTCCCAGCCCGGACGACCGCTCAGCCCGCCGGCACTTGGAGTATGCCGATCGGCAGGAGGTGAGCGAACTAAAATTGTGGATGGATGAGTACACTAGAAACAACCCCGAGCTGATGGCTCGTTTGCGCCAGCTTGCCGCGCGGGCGAAGAAGGAGGCCGCAGCCGCGGCTGGTCCGGCGCGAAAGGTCGAGCTGGAGGGCCAGATCGCGGCCCTCCAGGCAGAGCTCGCGCGGGTGAGCTCGAGCTCGGCCCCCGAGGACCGCGAGGAGGAGAAGGACGAGCTGGACCCCGCCCCCTTGGTCCCGAGGTCCCGCAGGTCATCTGCTACGCCTCAACCGCGCCCAACGCCGACCATCTCCGAGGTCGGCTTGGGGGAGGCCGACCCTTCGGTCGCCAGGGCCGACAAGGCGCGCGAGGACATGGCCGCCCTCCTGGTCCGCGCCCGAGCTCAGCAAGCGGACGCCGAGCGAGGTCAGTCTCCTACTCCCCTCTTGTTTGTCTCTTTCCCCTCCGGCACCACACTAACCCCACATCGTCTATAGTGGGTGTGGCGGCTGGTGCGGAGTTATGGGATTTCGAAGCGATGGCTGACGATATTCTTGACCTCGTGCTAGAGAGGGAGCTTGCCCGGGCTGCCGAGGCCGTCATGGGCGACGAGGCCGAAGTGGGAGCTGAGGCCGCGGAGGCCCAGTCCCCACGGGCCGCTGGTGGCGACGATGTCGAGGTGGGGGAGCCCACTGCCGCGGAGCTCCGGGACCCAGAGGTCGTGTCTCCCGAAGAGGAGACACGGAGGAAGATCGCGGCTGCCGATGCCCGAGCCGCGATGGAGGGCATCCCCCACATCATAGTTATGGAGGGTGACGACTCGGGAGAGCCTGACGGTGATGAGCGGGCCGCTAAAACTCCCCGCGAGGATTCTTCCGGCGCCAGCGACATCATCACCACGACTCTCCAGGAGATCGCCGAGGTCTCCCCCCGGGCTCACGATGTCACGCCGGGTCCCAGCGCCGGCCCGGCGTCAGGGGACCCCAATCCTGGCGGGAGCTCGTCCGACGAGGAAGAGCCGGCTACCCCGCTGGTTGGGGAGACGAGCCCGGCCATCGTAGGTGAGCCGGGGCAGCTTCCAGACGAAGGGGATCTGCCGGGCACCGAGGTCGCTCGATCGAGACCGACCTCTCGGCCGTCGACCGGTGCCCCAGCTTGACCCGCTGCTCGGGACGCCGCAGCAGCCCAAGGGCCGGATGTTGACCCGGTGTCCCGGTTGCTCCCATGGCCGTGAGACGCAGAAGGGTGGAGCCCCGGCGCAACTTTTGCCCGGGAGGAAGAAGAGCAGAGGTGATCCTCGCTCTTGAGGCCGTCCCTCTCCGGAGGCGGAGGTCGTCCCCAGGGCAAAGCTCCTTCGCCTCGAGGGGACGGAGCTCGGGCTCAAGCCCGTGCCCGATCAAGGAGAAGGGATCGAGGCGGAGATCCCTTGCCCGCCAGTGGGGAACAGGGCGAGACGGAGGACCCGCCGAGATGTTCCAAAGAGGGCTGGAGGCTCGGCTTTGTTGGGTAAGTACTCCTGACTCATGCGTTTTTATCAAAAAACTCGATCACGACCTGAAATACCTTGCCGCGCAGGTGCTGGAGTCCACCATGAAGGACTTCCATGCCGCCACCGTGCCGCCAGAAGTTGTCGCGAAGCACCAAGCTGAGCTGGACGCCAAGATCGCGGAGCTCGAGCGCCGGGTTGCCGAGCTGACATCTTCTGAGGCCGAGATCCGGCGGAAGGTGGAGGAGTCCGTGCACGAGCTCCAGGAGCGCCTCGACCAGAGCGAGCAGGCAAGGTCGGGTCTTGAAGCCTCGGTGGCGACCTTACGCGACGCCGCTCGAAGCGCCGAAAGGACAATCGACCAGCAACGGGAGGAGTCAAGGCGGCTTCGACAAGCGGCAAGCGAAGGTCGTGAAGCTCGCCGGCGGGTGCTCGACCTTGAGTCCGAGCTCGACTCAGTGCGGGAGGAGCTCGTCGCTCTGCAGGACGAGAAGCGTGCCGGCCTCCTGTAATCTCTTTTTCCTGTCTTCACCCTGTAAAAAACTTTAAGGAGAGACCGCCCAGTTGAACATAGAAAGATCGTTATTTTAAATGGGACGTCTTTTTGTTTTCTCCGAGATGACAACGATTTGTTTCGTGCTGTGGTTCCCTATTCGGCGGAGTTCGGCTTTACGCGACTTAGCAGCCAATCGTACTGGGGAGTAACTACCTCGCGCGAGAGCTGCACGAGGTCGTGGCCACATGGTACCCCTACAGCCCCCGCCGCCAACGGAGGTCGTGGGCGTAGTCTGCGAGCACGACCTCGTTGGCGGAGTAGAGTTCTGCGGAGACCGTGTGGCCCTTAGGGTACGGTGCGTCGATGCCGCCCACCGGCCGACCTGAGCTCGGAACCGTTCAGAGGGGTGTCCTGTGCGAATCTGTACTTGCGGCGGAGGTCTACCGCGAAAAAGATGGTCGTCTTACGAGGAAGGAAGCCCTCGAGGTCGAGCTCTTGTCGTACAGTGTTTTGCCCCGACGACCGACCTGCCCCTGACACTTTGTCTGGATCGAGCTTAATCGTAGAATTTGACGGGGGTAAAGGAGAAAGAGAGAGAGAAAAAACGAGAGGACAAGGTGACAAAGTTTATTAAAAAGATAAAGCGGGTGTGGTTAGACATGGAACTTACGCAGTTGGTCGATGTTCCAAGTGCTGGCTAGTTCTCGACCATCTTCCATCGCGAGACGGACAGCCCCCGGGCGTGCTGTAGAGACGACCGTGTAAGGACCTTCCCATCTCGGCGTTAGCTTGTTGGCTTTTGACAGGTCTTGGACCCGTCGCAGAACGAGATCTCCGATGTGCAAGGTCCTTGGTCGTAACGATTTAGCGGCGTGCCTGCGGAGAGCTTGCAGGTAGACCGCGGATCGCAGCAGGACCCGTTCACGAGTTGCCTCCGCGAGGTCAAGGTCGAGAAGGCGCTCGCCTTCTGCGTCGATGCTATCGGCTAGGTTCACCCTTGGGGATCCTAGGACAACCTCGGCGGGTAGGACGGCTTCCGCGCCATATACGAGCTGAAAGGGGGTCTCACCCGTAGCTCGGCTCATGGTGGTGCGGACCGACCAGAGGACGGGAGGTAGCTCATCCACCCAGGCCTGACCATGCCGATCGAGGCTCTTGAAGACTCTCTTCTTGATTCCTTGGACGATCTGCCCGTTCGCGCGCTCGGCCGCCCCATTGCTCTGTGGGTGGGCCACGGATGCGAAGCATATCTTGGTCCCAACCTCCTCGCAATAAGCCTGAAACACCTCGCTTGTGAACTGAGTGCCGTTGTCGGTAATGAGGCGACTCGGAACGCCAAAGCGGGTTACTACATTATTGCGGAAGAACCTTTTAGCCGCCTGTGCCGAGATGGTTGATATAGGCTCGGCCTCGATCCATTTAGTGAAGGTGTCGATTGCGACGAACAGGTATTTACAACCCCTCCTTCCCCTGGGAAATGGACCGAGTATGTCGATGCCCCAAACCGAGAACGGCCAGGTTAGCGGCATGGTCTGCAGTGCGTATGCCGGCTGGTGGACTTTCCGGGCATGGAACTGGCAAGGTCGGCAAGCGGTCACTATTGAGCGCGCGTCAGCCAGGGCCGTCGGCCAATAGTAACCCAACCGGAAGGCTTTGGTCACCAAGGTCCTAAAGGACGAGTGAGCTCCACACATCCCATCATGGATATCCTTGAGGAGATATTTGCCTTCCTCTTGGGTGATGCACTTGGAGAGGACGCCAAGCGCGCCTTTGCGGTATAAGAGGCCCTCGACCATTTTATAGGTCGAGGAGCGTCTCACTAGCCGGGATTTCTCGGCTTCCTCCTCGGCGGTGTCCGTGCACGAGGTATTGGATGAATGGCGTCATCCAATTTGCACCCTGCCGAGGAAGGAGACGGTACCACCCGTCTTGGTTGCCTCCTCTCGGGGTATGGAGGGCTTATAGAGGTGCTCGATGAGCACCCACGGAGAAGCGGGAAAGCTGGCGTAACCGACCTTTGATAGATGGTCGGCCAGGGCATTGTCCTTCTGAGGATGTATAGTACTTGAAGTTTCAAGTACTTTTCCATCTTCCTTACTTCAACCAGGTAAAGCGCCATTGAGTCGCCGAACAACGATACTCCTTGTTAACCTGGTTGACAACCACCGCGAGTCGCCCTTCGCGATTAGTCGTTGGACTCCGGCGTCCCGCACGCCGAAGTCCCGGCTTAGGAGACCCTCATATTCGCTGCGTTGTTCGTTGCGCGAAATGTAGTTGGAGGGCGTCTTGGATCCGCTCCCCACAGGGGATTCGAGACCACTCCGGCCCCGAGCAATTGTAAGCTCGGGATCCGTCGAAGTGCATGACCCAGCGACCGTGCTCGGTCTGGTCGGGTTTGGACTCAGATGGGGTAGGATTTGTCCATTCGGCTAGGAAGTCCGCTAGAACCTAGGACTTAATCGCCGTCCTGGCCGAGAGTCGATCTCGACCGGCGAGCTCCATGGCCCACTTCTCGCGATCCGTCCGCTTGCGTCCTGATTCCCTAGAATCTCTCTAAGCGGGAAGTTGGTCGGGACTCGAATCTTGTAGGCCTGGAAGTAGTGTCTTAATTTCTTCGAGGCCACGAGGAGCGCATAAAGGAGCTTCTGGACCTCGGGGTAACGCTCCTTTGGTCCGTGTAAGACTTCGGCGTAGTAGATCGGCGCCGCACCCCGTCCGTTCTACCGTTATGACGGCGCTTACCGCCTGGGGTGTGGCGGCCAGGTAGAGTAAGAGAACCTCTCCCATTCTCGGCGTGGTCAAGACCGGGGGTCTTGACAAATATAGCTTTAATTCTTTGAAAGAGCGGTCTGCTTCCTCTGTCCAAGCGAAACCGTCGTGCTTCGGGCGCCTTGAAGAAAAGCGGGCGCGTTCCCGAGCCGCGAGATGAAGCGACTTAGGGCCGCCATCCTTCCGGTCGAGGATTGCACCTCCAGCGTACAAGCGGGTGGCGCATGTTCTCGATGGCCTCTATCTTCTCAGGGTTGGCTCCGATTCCTTGCGGACCGATCATGTAGCCGAGTACTTTGCCAGCCTTGACCCCGAACACACATTTTTCAGGGTTCAACTTTATTCGATGCTTATTGAGGTTATGAAAAGTCTCCTCTAGATCGGATACATGGTCCGAGGCCATCTTGCTCTTGACGACTATGTCGTCTACATATACTTCCAGGTTCCGACCTATTTGGTCCGAGAAGGTTTTATGCATGAGGCGCTGGAAGGTCGCTCCAGCGTTCCTTAGACCGAAGGACATGGTCGTGTAGCAGAATGTGCCAAACGGCGTGATGAAGGAAGTTTTCTCCTCGTCGTCGGGCGATATGCCGATCTGGTGATAGCCTGAGTAGGCGTCCAGAAAGCTCATCGCCTCGGAGCCGGCCGTTGCGTCGACCAACTGGTCTATCCGAGGTAGCGGGAAATTGTCTTTCGGGCATGCGGCATTCAGCCCGTGTGATCGACACACATCGCCACTTGCCCCCTTTTTCATCACGATAATCGGGTTGGCCAACCAATCGGAATGGTCGACCTCCGTATGAAACCGGCTTTGAGGAGCTTGTCCAGTTCCTCTCGATGATGGCTTGCTTCTGCAGGGAGAAGCGCTGAGCTTCTGCCCGCAGGCTTTGTCGAGCCGAATCGCTAGCTTTGTGCTCGACGACCTCCTTGGGACTCGGGCATGTCGGACGGTTCCCGGCGAACGTGTCGCGCTTCTCGGAGGAAGGTCACGAGCTCGAGTTCCTATTTAGGGTCCAAGGAAGCCCCACATGTACGACCTTGCACGGCTCTGCGTCGCCGCAATGGATGGCCTTAGTTTCTCCCCGGCACGAGGGTAGCCCTGGGCCGGGAACTCCTCGGCTCTTGGTCGGATCCGCGCTGGGGCAGCTGCCCGACCATGTCTAGAGCCTTCTCGTCGCAGCTTAGGGCCGCCTTCGGACTTCCCTTCACCGAGATCACGCCGCCGGGGCCGGGAACCTTCAGGCATTGGTACCCGTGATGCGTGGCGGCCATGAATTTGGCGAGCACCGGTCGGCCCAGGATGGCGTTGTAGGCCGACTCGAAATCAACCACCTCGAAGGTGACTAATTCCGTTCGGAAGTTGCTCGGGCTTCCGAAGGTTACCGGCAGGACGATCTGCCCGAGCGGCTTGGCCGAGGTGCCGGGGACTATCCCGTAGAAAGGGACTACGACACTCTTGATCTTGGACCGAGGAATTTGCATCTCGTCCAGGACCCTGGCCGATATCAGGTCCAGGGAACTCCCGCAGTCCACAAGCACGCGTCCTACCGCGGTATTGCAGATCGTCGGGCTAACGACCATCGGGAGCCTCTGGGGTTTCGTCATCCCCAGGGGGCAGTCGTCTTTGGAGAAGGTAATGGGCAGCTCGGACCACTTGAGCTGTTGAACGGGAGGCTTCCCCTGGGTGACACGGAGTACCTCGCGTGCGGCCTCCTTCAACTCCCGTCGAGACCCATAGGCGGCGGAGCCCCCGAATATCACGGCGATGTGGTTTCTCGGCTCCTGGTACTCCATGTCCGTATCTTCCTCCTCGGCGGGCTTCTTGCCCTTGACGTCTCCTTCTTGCTCTGGGAGCGTAGGCATGGGACCCTTGCCACTGTAGAATTGCTCCAGGCGGGAGGCCCGTGTGCCTGGTGGAGCGGGCAAAAATAGGCGCTAGCCCGTCCGCGTTGGTCGCCGCGGTCTTGGTCGTCCCGGTTTGCTCGCTGCTCATTGGCCCGAGCGGTCGGCCTTTCCCTTCGCGGCTCCTCCTTTATACGATTGCGAGGTTGGCCGTTGTCGTTGTCGTTCGATGGCCGCCACCATGTCGAGACGGAGGTTTTTCTTCTTTTGATTTTTTCTCGATCGAGCTCACGCTCTTTCGCTTGACGCCTTCGAGCCGAGCCGAGGGGCAGCTTCCTCGTCCCAAGCCTTCTTCCATTGGGCGGCCTCATCCGCGTTGGCATAACGGTCGGCCATGCGAACAGCTCGTTATCGTGATGTCGGGTGAATTTCGAGGTCCTGAGTAAAGCGTCGTCTCGGACCCCGAACTTGAAAGCCGGACGACCGCCTCATCCGAGATGCTTGGGATGGAATTGCGCACTTGCATGAAGCGGCTGGACGAATCGGCGCGAGTCTCGCCCTCGTGCATATCGAGCGCTCAGAGTCGCGCTCCTTCCCAGGCGGGCGTAGCGACTCTGGAAGTTAGCTCGGAGAGTGCTTTGCTCGGTGGGCCAGGACCGGATCGAGTTTTCCTTCGGTTGAATAGCCACGTCAGCCGGCCCGTCGGGGCTGTGGGCGAAAGTTAGCCATGACCCTTTCATCACCCCCGGCGGCTAAAATGGCCGGGGTGTAGATCGAGAGAAACTTCGTCGGGGTTACGAGTCCCATCGAATCTCTCGGCGTGACCCGGCTTGAACCTTGTCGGCCAGGTCACACGTCGTAGTGACGTTGCGAACGCCTCGCACCAAACGGGACTGTCGGGCCGGTCACCACGAAGCCAGCGGCGGTCGGGCGATCCCCACCACCGAGCCCGAGGTTAGTGGGCCCAGCGAAGAATATCTCCCTCGCTGTAGGATGGAGAGTGGCCGAAGAGGAATGTTCGGCCGGTTACGCCGTGGCTCGCATTCCGGTCCCGAGAGCCCGGAATTGCTCCGGGTGCCCTCCCGAGCCCGGTCGCGCTCGCGCCGGTCACTCTGGGTGCAGCTGCGTGAGTCGTCGGGGTGGAGGCGCTCGGACGCCCGGCGGCGTTCGAGGAATTGCTGGGCGTCCGTTCTCGGGAGGCTTCCGCCGCTTATATGCGTGGCGATTTCCTCGAGGTCGTCGGCCACGGCGCGCCCATGGCTTCAAGGTCTACCTGCTCAGGAAACTCTCGAGGTTGCGTACCACCGTGGCCAGGGCTTGAAGGCGTTCCGCTCGAGAGGCAGCGGGTGACGAGCTCGTTCGTTAAATGCGCCGCGAACTCCGGAGTCTCGTCTGGCGTGGAAATTCTCACGGACTTCGGCCCTGGTCTTATCGGTCAGGCCACCTCGGACTTGCCGGCGTAAGCTGGCCAGCGTCCGATTCAGAGATGCCTGCAGGTGCTCCTTGGCCGCCTCGTAGCGGTGAAGACGCGCTTCGGCCGGGGATTTGCTCCCGACATTTCCATCCTCCTCCGCAACGAAGACGTTACGGGATTGGACGGATCGCGAGGGGGACATCACGGTGTCTCCCCGTGAAGCGGTCCCCTGGTCGAGCTCGAAAAGGTGCAGGATGTCCGGACCATCGTAGAGCCCATCATACTCGTCCGAGAGGGCGTCGAGCCGAGCGAAAGAAGCTGCTCGGTCTTGGCGATTTCAGCGGAGAAGCTCGAGAACCGTCGTGATTCCCAAGGCGGCGGCGTTAAGCGGCCCCATTGTCGAAGAACTGCTTGTCCTCTTCCTCAATTCGGCGCCGAGGTCCTGGCGATCTTGGGAATTTGTCATCCTCGGGATTCCTCACGAAAGGAAAGTCGGTCCCCACGGACGGCGCCACGGTGTCGGCGATTGGGGAGCAGGCCCCGCCGAGCTTACTTGTTGGTGGAGGGACCAAGCGTGACCCCTTCTCACGTGAGGATTACTCAAAGGAATGGCTCGCCAGACTTCAACGAGCGTGGACACGCAGCTTACCCTTGTTCGGGCCTCTCGGGAAGGAGATAATAGCCCTACTCCACGCAGTATGTTCTTGCAATGTTTACGGCGTATGTCTCTTGTCTTACAAATCCGTGCATGCATGTGTCCCCCTCATGATGGGGGCGCTTTTATAACACAAAGGATCGAACTCCACGACCCACTACCCGCACGTTTGGACCTCGTCCAAGCGTGGCAATAGTGGATCCTATCTTTCCGCCACGCTCCCCACGGAAACGTAGCGGGCTAACGGAAGTTACGCTCGGGTGGTTATTCCCACCGACCGAGACCACGTAAGGTCGGTAGATGGCGGCACCGAGCTCGGACATCTTACCCGAGCCCGAGCTCGGAATCGATCGAATACGTGGCATTCTAGGTCCCACCGAGCCCGAGCTCGAATCGGCGGAATGCGTAGCCTTCCAGGTTCTGATTAGACCGTCCAGGGTAACGACCTCCTGGTGGCTCGGGCGGGAGCGAGCTTGGTCGTTGGTGGCATCCGAGGTAATTTATGGAAATTACCCGACCCCCCGACAGCTAGCCCCCGAGGTTCAAGTGGGAAAAGGCCTAAGGAAGGCCTTCCCCGATGATGAGGACATCACTACCATGGATACGGCCATACTTACAAACCCAATGGAAACCAACAATATCATACAAGGGCCAATTACTCGAGCTCGGGCACGACAATTCAATTACCAGGTGAATGCGTTCCTCGGGTTGCATACAGATAATTTAATGAATGGAATGCTATTTAATCCTCGTGATAATTTTATTGTCCTTAGGAACCAAGGAGAAGGACTTCCAAACATCAAGCATGAAGCCAATTCTTCCGGTGCACAAGTTATACTCGGATTCGGCCTCCGGGACAGCACCAACTTAAAATGACCATAACTTTTGATCCACAAGGGTGTTTGGGGTCTATGAGTACTGGTTTGAAAGGTTTCGACGTCCTCTTTCCAACGGATCCGACCCCATCCCTAAATTCCGTCCGAGTCGACGGAATCTGCAAAACAATTGGCGTCACTTTTCCAAATCGAGAAGACGTGGGCTTTGGGCCTTGTAATAGAGTTGTAGTTGGTATCCTACGCTTTGGGCGTGTTTCCCACGCCCTACCTCTTATAAATAGCCAGACATCGGCTCCTTAGGGTTTTGGGTTTTATTTGATTAGTTTAGCCAAGTGCAAACTTGATCCTGCGAGTTGTCTTTGGATGACCACCTTGTCAAGATCATCAATAAGACTCCACTTTGTTTCGCTTCCAGTTTTATCCGCATTCAGATTGCTTATCCTATTGTTCTTGCTTGTTCTTCGGTTGCTTGCAGGAATTGAACCTCGTGTTCAGGTTGATCGTGCCTACGGCAAGATCAATAACCCGCTGGAGTTGGTTTAGCGATTGCTAAGGCGCATCGTCGTCGTACGGTGTAGTCGGATCGTCAAAGTCGACTCTAACAAATCGATCGTGTGTTTCTCATCGAAAGATCGGGACACCCATAGTGCCATCACGGTGCCATCAAGTGGTATCAGAGCAAACCAGGTTGCTCGGTGAGAATTCTTTACCCTAGATTAGTAGATTGATATCTTTCCTATAGTCCAGAGAAGCGCCATCAGATTGGATCTCCCATACCAAAACAATTTGAGCCTCGCAATTTCCTTTCCAAGACACCGCATTATTGAATTTTTGGTTGCATCGTCGTGTCGAGTTGTGAATTCTAGTCTAGTTGGAGTCCAGGTCGGAAGAAATTTTTGTCTCCACAGCGGTTTCGAAGTTGTGTTCGGTTTGAGTTGTTTTCCGTTCGGTCTCGGTTAAAAAAAAAAAGGAAAAAAAAAAAGGTGTTGGACCGGTTGTCTTTTCATCCGGTCCGATCGCCGCTTGATCGCCCACTTGGTCGTCCGGTTGCCCTCTGATGGCCGATCGTCGCCCTCCCGATCGTCGCCGATCGTCGCCTCCCAGTCGCACTGATAACCCAGTCACCCGATCGTCGTCATGGTCGATCGCCGGTCGCCCTTGTGATCGCCGCTGACCGTCGCCACTGATATTAGCCCAGTCGCCTCGATCGTCGCCCATCGTCGCCCACGATAGCCCAGTCGCTTTGGGTCGCCCTCCCGATAGCCGATCGTCCACTGGCCGTCCGAGTCACTGCAGTCTTCCGCCTTTGCATAGCACTTGAAAGAAAAGCAGATCGGATCGTTCGTAAAAAAAAAAAAAAAAAAAAAAAAAAAAAAAAGAGACTGAACAGATCCGAAAATTTTTATGTGCTAAACCTGTTTTCACAAGATTCCCGATCTTTTGAGATAGTTCCTTTTTTCGCGAATTTTTTATGCTGTTTTTCATCTGCTTGTGGAAGGCTGTCATCGCCGACCACGATTTTGAGTCACGATCCTTGCTAGCCTCGAGTCGGCAACTAGTGACTAGACGTTGAGCAATTCTTCAATTTTGCATTCACTGATTGGATTATTGCTAACCTTTTTGCTACTAAATTAAGCCTGTCCAAGCTCCACTTTCTACCCGTCTGAGGCGTTCGATCCCTTGGCAATCGCTCTACACAAACTTCGAGAACCTTTGACAACGCATGTGGCCGACAACGCTGTTGCATTGTAAGAACTTGTAAGAACTTGGGTCATAGGCTTGAGCGCTTGAGAGACTTGCCACCTAGTAGTTGATAGGAACATTATACTTGTGGTTTTTGTTTCCTTGTCATCAACTAACCATGTCGGTGACGAGTTCACTTCATCACTCTCCACGAACCAAGGGCATCATTGCTCACTTCCAAAAGATGACGAGGAAGCCACCGATGGTCTTAAGCGAGGATGTACGGCTCACTAATGAGCGTATGTAAATGCAAGAAGACCGTCTCGGATCCATCGAGGCCGCACAAGGGATTGCTAACACTACTCTTGCTACTATTTTGGCTAGACTTGATACTTTTGCATTTCTTGCATCTGGTGCTTCCAATCCACCTCCCGTCGTCCAAGCAACAATTCAGCTCCACAGGGAGGCCCCAACAGATTTAGAAGAAACGAGCGAAGAGCACGAATATGATGACACCAGCGATGCGGAGGAGGTCAACCCCATCCATTACGATAATGATCGTAACCATCAGCGGCTACGCTTCAATCAGCAGGTATGCGGCGTGATCCTCCACGACCAAGGAGCGAGCGAGATGATGTTTTCCCTAAGGTAAATTTCAACATGCCACCGTTTGAAGGTAAATATGACCACGATGGTTACCTTAGTTGGGAATTACTTGTGGATCAAAAATTTGCGTGCCATGATTTCCCTGAGAATAGAAGAGTTAGAGCTGCCACAAGTGAGTTCACCGATTTTATACATTTGGTGGAGAGAACATTGCCGTGCTCATCCAAATAATATACCCACCACTTGGGAAGCCTTGAAATTGCTAATGAGGCATAGATTTGTTCCTTCATACTATGCTAGAGATTTATTAAATAAATTGCAGCGCCCTACGACAAGGTAAGAATTCGGTGGAAGAATATTACCAAGAATTGCAAATTGGCATGTTGCGTTGTGGATTAATTGAGAATGAGGAAGCTTCTATGGCTCGTTTCTTAGGTGGTTTAACTCGAGAAATCCAGGATATTCTAGACTATAAGGATTATAATTCGATGACTCGGTTGTTCCATCTTGCTTGCAAAGCTGAGCGTGAAGTGCAGTGGTCGTCAATCGAGGCCAAGACTAACTTTTCTGCAGGTCGAACTACTTCGTGGACACCGCGCACCCCTGCTGCCCTGCCGGCCGTACTACCACGCCGACCTCTTCCATCAACAGAGCGGCGTCCACCACCGCAAATTCGGCACCACAACCAACGCCGACGAAAAGTGCCACACAAGCTACTACAAATAGTTAGTAAGTAGTCGGTCGCATCAACGGGCGCACCAAAGATGTTCGGTGCCATCGCTGCAAGGGTTTCGGTCACATGATGAGGAGTGTCCGAACAAGCGTGTGCTAATAATAATCCGTGAAGACGGCGAGTATGACTCGGCAAGTGATCTTGATGACGAAACATATGCTTTGCTCGCTGAACATGAAGACGGCGATCCAAATGCCGAGCACGACGAGGTGCACGTGGCTGGTGATGCTTGACCAATATTTGAGTATTATTGCACAACGTGTGCTTAGTGCTCAGATTGCTCGCGCCGATCCAAATCAACGCCACAACTTGTTTTACACAAAAGGCGTCATCAAGGAGCGATCCATTCGAATAATCATTGATGGTGGGAGTTGCAATAATCTAGCCAGCATGGACATGGTGGAGAAGCTAGCACTCTCCACTAGACCACACCCTCAGCCCTACCACATTCAATGGTTCAACAACAGCGGCAAACTCAAGGTAACTCGCATGGTAAGAGTACATTTCGCTTTAGGTTCCTATCATGATTATGTTGATTGCGATGTCGTACCTATGCAAGCATGTTCTATGTTATTGGGTAGACCGTGGCAATATGATAAGGATTGTTTACATCATGGTAGAACAAATCAATACTCTTTTGTGCATAAAGAAAAGAAAATTGTACTACACCCAATGTCTTTGATGCCATTGTAAAGGATGAAATCGCTAGATCTAGCAAAGAGAAAAATCGAGAGAATTCTAAGAGTGAAAATCAGACGGTCGCCAAAGGACTTGAACAACATAAACAGAGAGAATCTAACCTTGATTGTGCTAAGCCAAATAAGATTAAATTGAAAGGTGCTTGTTTTCTTGCAACAAAATCTGATTTGAATGAGTTGGATGTTTGTCGGTATACATGCTATGCTTTGGTCTGCAAAGAAACTTTGTTTTCACTAGAGGAGATGTCCCTCTCTTTGCCTCCTGTTGTCACTAACCTTTTGCGAGGAATACACCGACATCTTTCCAAAGGACATCCCCTCGGGGCTGCCGCCAATTAGAGGGATTGAGCATCAAATTGATCTCATTCAGGGCATCTTTGCTCAACCGAGCACCTTCTGAGAACCAACCCTGAAGAAACACAAGAGATACAACGCCAAGTTCACGAATTGCTTGATAAAAGTGCGTGACGTGAATCTCTTAGTCCTTGTCTTTGTACCGGTCATTTTAGTACCTAAGAAAGATGGAACATGGCGCATGTGTGTGGATTGTAGAGCAATTAATAATATCACCATTAGATATCGCCATCCTATTCCTCGGTTAGACGATATGCTTGATGAACTAAGTGGCTCTACTATGTTCTCTAAAGTGGATTTGCGTAGTGGGTATCACCAGATTCGCATGAAGTTAGGAGATGAATGGAAAACAGCATTTAAAACTAAGTTCGGGTTATATGAGTGGTTAGTAATGCCTTTCGGGTTGACTAATGCTCCTAGCACTTTCATGAGACTAATGAGCGAGGTTTTACGTGCTTTCATTGGAAAGTTTGTGGTAGTTTACTTTGATGATATCTTGATCTACAAAGAAATCCTTAGAAGACCATCTTGGACATTTACGTGCTGTTTTTAATGCTTTCTGCGATGCACGCGTTTATTTGGTAACCTTGATAAGTGCACCTTTTGCACGGATCGAGTCTCTTTTCTTGGCTATGTTGTTACTCCACAGGAATTGAAGTTGATCAAGCCAAGGTTGAAGCAATACAGAGTTGGCCGAATCCTAACACGGTCACACAGGTGCGAAGTTTTCTAGGACTTGCTGGATTCTATCGTCGTTTGTGAAGGACTTCAGCACCATCATTGCACCCATGAATGAGCTCACCAAGAAGGGTGTACCTTTTGCTTGGGGCAAGCCGCAGGAAGATGCCTTCAACATTCTGAAAGCTAAGTTAACCCATGCACCCTTACTCCGGCTTCAGGACTTTTCTAAGACTTTTGAACTAGAATGTGATGCTAGTGGAATTGGTTTGGGTGGTGTTCTGCTACAAGAAGGAAAACACATTGCTTATTTTAGTGAAAAATTGAGTGGGCCAAGTTTGAATTATTCTACTTATGATAAGGAGTTATATGCGCTAGTTCGAACTTTAGAAACATGGCAACATTATTTATGGCCCAAGGAATTTGTTATACATTCGGATCATGAATCGTTAAAACATATTAGAAGTCAAGCTAAACTGAACCGTAGACATGCAAAGTGGGTTGAATTCATTAAGTCATTTCCTTATGTCATCAAACACAAACAGGGAAAGGATAATGTCATTGCTGATGCCTTGTCTAGGAGATATACCATGCTCTCACAACTTGACTTCAAAATTTTTGGTTTGGAAACGATTAAAGAGCAATATGTGCATGATGATGATTTCAAAAATGTGTTGCTCAATTGTAAAGAGGAAAAACTTGGAACAAATTTGTCCTCAATAATGGATTTGTGTTTAGAGCAAACAAACTATGTATTCCGGCTAGTTACATTCGTTTGTTATTGCTACAGAGCGCATGGAGGAGGATTGATGGGACACTTTGGTGTGAAAAGGACGGAGGACATACTCGCTAGCCATTTCTTTTGGCCCGAGAATGAGACAAGGCGTGGAACGTTTCATCGCTCGCTGTTCTACATGTCAACAAGCTAAGTCACGACTTAATCCCCATGGTTTATACATGCCTCTGCACTGTTCCTAACGTGCCTTGGGAGGATATTTCTATGGACTTTGTTTTAGGACTCCCTAGAACAAAGAAGGGAGGGATAGTATCTTTGTCGTTGTGGATAGATTTTCTAAAATGGCACACTTCATACCTTGTCACAAAAGCGATGACGCTACCAACATTCTTGACTTATTCTTTCGTGAAATTGTTAAACACATGGTGTGCCTAACACAATAGTTTCAGATCGTGACACTAAATTCTTAAGCCACTTTTGGAGAACTTTGTGGGCTAAATTGGGGACTAAACTTTTATTTTCTACTACTTGTCATCCCCAAACTGATGGACAAGCGAGGTCGTTAATCGAACTTTATCTACTATGCTTAGGGCTGTTTTGAAAAGAACATTAAATTGTGGGAAGAATGTTTGCCTCATATTGAGTTTGCTTACAATCGGTCTATGCATTCTACTACTAAGATGTGCCCTTTTGAGATTGTATATGGATTTGTACCTCATGCTCCAATTGATTTGTTACCTCTACCATCTTCGGAGAAATTGAATCTTGATGCTAAACAACGTCTTGATTTGATTATGAAACTGCATGAGACAACTAAAGAAAACATAGAACGATGAATGCTAAATATAAACTTACTTGGTAGTAAGGGAAGGAAACATGTAACTTTTGAACCAGGCGATTTAGTTTGGTTGCATTTGCGTAAAAGATCGATTCCGAATTAAGAAAATCTAAGTTGATGCCGCGGTGATGGTCCTTTCAAAGTATTGGCAAAGATTAATGATAATGCATACAAGCTTGAATTGCTGCAGATTTTTGGGGTTAGTCCCACATTCAACATTACCGATTTGAAACCATACTTGGGAGAGGATGATGAATTTGAGTCGAGGACGACTCAAATGCAAGAAGGGGAGGATGATGAGGACATCACTACCATGGATACGGCCATACTTACAAACCCAATGGAAACCAACAATATCATACAAGGGCCAATTACTCGAGCTCGGGCACGACAATTCAATTACCAGGTGAATCGTTCCTCGGGTTGCATACAGATAATTTAATGAATGGAATGCTATTTAATCCTCGTGATAATTTTATTGTCCTTAGGAACCAAGGAGAAGGACTTCCAAACATCAAGCATGAAGCCAATTCTTCCGGTGCACAAGTTATACTCGGATTCGGCCTCCGGGACAGCACCAACTTAAAATGACCATAACTTTTGATCCACAAGGGTGTTTGGGGTCTATGAGTACTGGTTTGAAAGGTTTCGACGTCCTCTTTCCAACGGATCCGACCCCATTCCTAAATTCCGTCCGAGTCGACGGGAATCTGCAAAACAATTGGCGTCACTTTTCCAAATCGAGAAGACGTGGGCTTTGGGCCTTGTAATAGAGTTGTAGTTGGTATCCTCTTTGCTTTGGACGTGTTTCCCACGCCCCTACCTCTTATAAATAGCCAGACATCGGCTCCTTAGGGTTTTGGGTTTTATTTGATTAGTTTAGCCAAGTGCAAACTTGATCCTGCGAGTTGTCTTTGGGCGACCACCTTGTCAAGATCGTCAATAAGACTCCACTTTGTTTCGCTTCCAGTTTTATCCGCAATTTCAGATTGCTTATCCTATTGTTCTTGCTTGTTCTTTGGTTGCTTGCAGGAATTGAACCTCGTGTTCAGGTTGATCGTGCCTACGGCAAGATCAATAACCCGCTGGAGTTGGTTTAGCGATTGCTAAGGCGCATCGTCGTCATACGGTGTAGTCGGATCGTCAAAGTCGACTCTAACAAATCGATCGTGTGTTTCTCATCGAAAGATCGGGACACCCATAGTGCCATCACGGTGCCATCACCCTTGGGCCTACCGTTCTACGAGCATGTCGGTTCTGCCACGGCGGACAACTGCCGCGACCAACGAGCTATTAACCTTCTCCGGGAACGAGCTTGTTGCCCCGGCTAAATGCCGCGCTTGGCGAGCGAAGTGGGCCCCTCTCAACGGTTCCTTCTCCCGGAAGCCTGAACCGTCCTTCCTGGGGAACCGTCTTTTCTGGCAGGATGGTTTCGATTTGCGTGCCCACGTGTCGTTTCCCGGATGGCGAACGCCTCAACTGCCCTCTGTGCCTCTAGGGCTTCCTCGACCATAACGGCGGGAAGTCTTTTTGCTTTCCCATTTCCTGGAGGAGTTTTTAAACACTCGAAGAGAAAGCCCTTAGACTCACTTGGCCGTTTTGCGATCGCTGCGTCTCATACTCCTCTGCTTCGGCGCTCATCCTTCTCCTTGATCATCTTTTCCACCCTCATGGCGAGGTTCGGCGTCAGCAAGCTCGACCGGCGCAAGCTGGAGATTCTTGAGCGGGCGAAATACCTCGACGCTGGCACATGGAGAGCTCCTGGCGCCGAGGAGAGCCCGCAGCCGGAGGAGGGGGAGATCGTCTCCACCGAGCTCTACGCCATGAACGACTCGGACGCCCAAAGTGAGTTCGTCGAGGCCGTACTCGCCTTCTGCGAGTGCGAGATCGTTCACCTCCACCCCAACTCCATTCTCATCATGGCCATCTTCACCCATCTCTGCGAAGGGTTCGTGGGCATCGAGCCCACTCCCAGTCTCTTTTTCCACTTCTACACCCTCTTCGCGCACGCAAGACGCCGCAGGCTTGGCCGCCTCTACTTCCACCTTCGACCTACCCGCCCATACGAGTATCCGAAGCTTCACGCTCAAGGACTCGGTGTCGAGAGTGGGCCGACTCTTGGTTCTATCTCGAGGAAAGCGGAAGGGACGGCTCGCTTTCCTACTCCGGCGCTAGAGGTCGCGCTGCCGAGACACCCCGACCGCCGTGGAGCCCGAGGAGGAGAAGGTCCTCATGTTGATCAACGAGCTCACGTGCTTGGGGTCGACCGGTCGGACGCCACCCGAGACTACGTCGAGGCAGGGTATCACCCCTTAGGAGGAGGGTGCACCCCTTCTTCAAGGTCGAGGGTGGCAGGACATCACCCGCGAGTCGCGCTCAGGTATGTCATCATCCCCGACTTTCTTCCCAGAGCAGAGGATGCCCGTTCTCACGACCTTTTCTTGGCTGGTACGCAGCTCCGCCAGAGGACTGGGTGGATTTGAGGGTGTCCGAGATGTTCGGCACCCCTAAGGGCAAGGAGATTATTGAGGGCCGCCAGATCCCGAACAACGTACTTAACCGGACCGAGGCGGTAAGTCTCTGACTCGGACCTCTTTCGGAGCTCTTATCCGGACAAGTTTTTCTGGGGGCCTTCCGACCTCATTCGAGTTCTTTTTTCTTTGGCAGGAGAAGGTTGCCCTCGAGGTCGCCGTGGCCCAACTGGGATCGCAGTTGGCGGGACGGGGTCGAAAGACCAAGGGACAGGCGGGTCGCAAGCGCCGCGCCCGATCTCCGTCGGCCACGCCGCCCCCGCCTAGGCGTACACGCAGGCGTCCCGGCCCGGACGACCGCTCACCCCGCCGGCACTTGGAGTATGCCGATCGGCAGGAGGTGAGCGAACTAAAATTGTGGATGGATGAGTACACTAGAAACAACCCCGAGCTGATGGCTCGTTTGCGCCAGCTTGCCGCGCGGGCGAAGAAGGAGGCCGCAGCCTGGTCCGGCCGCGAAGGTCGAGCCGAGGGCGGATCGCGACCCTCCGTGCAGAGCTTCAGCGCGGTGAGCTCGAGCTCGGCCCCGAGGACCGCGAGGAGGAGAAGGACGAGCCGACCCGCCCCTTGGTCCCGAGGTCCCGCAGTCATCTGCTACGCCAATCAGCGCCCAACGCCGACCATCTCCGAGGTCGGCTTGGGGGAGGCCGACCCTTCGGTCGCCAGGGCCGACAAGGCGCGCGAGGACATGGCCGCCCTCCTGGTCCGCGCCCGAGCTCAGCAAGCGGACGCCGAGCGAGGTCAGTCTCCTACTCCCCTCTTGTTTGTCTCTTTCCCCTCCGGCACCACACTAACCCCACATCGTCTATAGTGGGTGTGGCGGTGATCTTGAGTTATGGGATTTCAAGCGATGGGCCGATATTCTTGACCTCGTGCTAGAGAGGAGCTTGCCCTGCCGCCGAGGCCGTCATGGGCGACGCAGGCCGGCGGAGCCGAGGCGCGGAGGCCCGGGCCCCCACGCCGGGTGGCGATGATGTCGAGGTGGGGGAGCCCACTGCCGCGGAGCTCCGGGACCCAGAGGTCGTGTCTCCCGAAGAGGAGACACGGAGGAAGATCGCGGCTGCCGATGCCCGAGCCGCGATGGAGGGCATCCCCCACATCATAGTTGTGGAGGGTGACGACTCGGGAGAGCCTGACGGTGATGAGCGGGCCGCTGAAACTCCCCGCGAGGATTCTTTCGGCGCCAGCGACATCATCACCACGACTCTCCAGGAGATCGCCGAGGTCTCCCCCCGGGCTCACGACGTCACGCCGGGTCCCAGCGCCGGCCCGGCGTCAGGGGACCCCAATCCTGGCGGGAGCTCGTCCGACGAGGAAGAGCCGGCTACCCCGCTGGTTGGGGAGACGAGCCCGGCCATCGTAGGTGAGCCGGGGCAGCTTCCAGACGAAGGGGATCTGCCGGGCACCGAGGCTGCTCCAGTCGAGACCGACCTCTCGGCCGTCGACCCGGTGCCCCCAGTTGACCCCGCGTTCGGGGACGCTGCTGCAGCCCAAGGGCCGGATGCTGACCCGGTGTCCCCGGTTGCTCCCATGGCCGTAGACGCCGAAGGGGTGGAGCCCCCGGGCGCAACTTTTGCCCGGGAGGAAGAAGAGCAGGAGGTGATCCTCGCTCTTGAGGCCGTCCCTCTCCAGGAGGCGGAGGTCGTCCCCCAGGGCAAAGCTCCTTCGCCCTCAGGGGACGGGGGAGCTCGGGCTCAAGCCCCCGTGCCCGATCAAGGAGAAGGGATCGAGGCGGGAGATCCCTTGCCCGCCCAGGGGGAACAGGACGAGACGGAGGACCCCGCCGAGATGTTCCAGCAGGGGCTGGAGGCTCGGCTTTGTTGGGTAAGTACTCCTGACTCATGCGTTTTTATCAAAAAACTCGATCACGACCTGAAATACCTTGCCGCGCAGGTGCTGGAGTCCACCATGAAGGACTTCCATGCCGCCACCGTGCCGCCAGAAGTTGTCGCGAAGCACCAAGCTGAGCTGGACGCCAAGATCGCGGAGCTCGAGCGCCGGGTTGCCGAGCTGACATCTTCTGAGGCCGAGATCCGGCGGAAGGTGGAGGAGTCCGTGCACGAGCTCCAGGAGCGCCTCGACCAGAGCGAGCAGGCAAGGTCGGGTCTTGAAGCCTCGGTGGTGACCTTACGCGACGCCGCTCGAAGCGCCGAAAGGACAATCGACCAGCAACGGGAGGAGTCAAGGCGGCTTCGACAAGCGGCAAGCGAAGGTCGTGAAGCTCGCCGGCGGGTGCTCGACCATGAGTCCGAGCTCGACTCAGTGCGGGAGGAGCTCGTCGCTCTGCAGGACGAAGCGTCTTTGGCCTCCTGTAATCTCTTTTTCCTGTCTTCACCCTGTAAAAAACTTTAAGGAGAGACCGCCCAGTTGAACATAGAAAGATCGTTATTTTAAATGGGACGTCTTTTTGTTTTCTCCGAGATGACAACGATTTGTTTCGTGCTGTGGTTCCCTATTCGGCGGAGTTCGGCTTTACGCGACTTAGCAGCCAATCGTACTGGGGAGTAACTACCTCGCGCGAGAGCTGCACGAGGTCGTGGCCACATGGTACCCCTACAGCCCCCGCCGCCAACGGAGGTCGTGGGCGTAGTCTGCGAGCACGACCTCGTTGGCGGAGTAGAGTTCTGCGGAGACCGTGTGGCCCTTAGGGTACGGTGCGTCGATGCCGCCCACCGGTCGACCTGAGCTCGGAACCGTTCAGAGGGGTGTCCTGTGCGAATCTGTACTTGCGGCGGAGGTCTACCGCGAAAAAGATGGTCGTCTTACGAGGAAGGAAGCCCTCGAGGTCGAGCTCTTGTCGTACAGTGTTTTGCCCCGACGACCGACCTGCCCCTGACACTTTGTCTGGATCGAGCTTAATCGTAGAATTTGACGGGGGTAAAGGAGAAAGAGAGAGAGAAAAAACGAGAGGACAAGGTGACAAAGTTTATTAAAAAGTTAAAGCGGGTGTGGTTAGACATGGAACTTACGCAGTTGGTCGATGTTCCAAGTGCTGGCTAGTTCTCGACCATCTTCCATCGCGAGACGGACGGGCGGCCCGGGCGTCTTTGTAGACGACCGTGTAAGGACCTTCCCATCTCGGCGTTAGCTTGTTGGCTTTTGACAGGTCTTGGACCCGTCGCAGAACGAGATCTCCGATGTGCAAGGTCCTTGGTCGTAACGATTTAGCGGCGTGCCTGCGGAGAGCTTGCAGGTAGACCGTGGATCGCAGCAGGACCCGTTCACGAGTTGCCTCCGCGACGTCAAGGTCGAGAAGGCGCTCGCCTTCTGCGTCGATGCTATCGGCTAGGTTCACCCTTGGGGATCCTAGGACAACCTCGGCGGGTAGGACGGCTTCCGCGCCATATACGAGCTGAAAGGGGGTCTCACCCGTAGCTCGGCTCGTCGTGGTGCGGACCGACCAGAGGACGGGAGGTAGCTCATCCACCCAGGCCTGACCATGCCGATCGAGGCTCTTAAAGACTCTCTTCTTGATTCCTTGGACGATCTGCCCGTTCGCGCGCTCGGCCGCCCCATTGCTCTGTGGGTGGGCCACGGATGCGAAGCATATCTTGGTCGACCTCCTCGCAATAAGCACAAACACCTCGCTTGTGAACTGAGTGCCGTTGTCGGTAATGAGGCGACTTTAACGCCAAAGCGGGTTACTACATTATTGCGGAAGAACCTTTTAGCCGCTCGTGCGAGATGGTTGATATAGGCTCGGCCTCGATCCATTTAGTGAAGGTGTCGATTGCGACGAGCAGTATTTACAACCCCTTCTTCCCTGGAAATGGACCGAGTATGTCGATGCCCCAAACCGAGAAACGGCCAGGTTAGCGGCATGGTCTGCAGCGCGTATGCCGGTGGTGGACTTTCCTGCATGGAATCGGCAAGGTCGACAGCGGTCACTATTGAGCGCGCGTCAGCCAGGGCCGTCGGCCAATAGTAACCCAACCGGAAGGCTTTGGTCACCAAGGTCCTAAAGGACGAGTGAGCTCCACACATCCCATCATGGATATCCTTGAGGAGATATTTGCCTTCCTCTTGGGTGATGCACTTGGAGAGGACGCCAAGCGCGCCTTTGCGGTATAAGAGGCCCTCGACCATTTTATAGGTCGAGGAGCGTCTCACTAGCCGGGATTTCTCGGCTTCCTCCTCGGGCAGTGTCCCGTGCACGAGGTATTGGATGAATGGCGTCATCCAATTTGCACCCTGCTCGAGGAAGGAGACGGTACCACCCGTCTCGGTTGCCTCCTCTCCGGGGGTATGGAGGGCTTATAGAGGTGCTCGATGAGCACCCACGGAAGCGAATCGGGCGAAACCGACCTTCGATAGATGGTCGGCCAGTGGCATTGTCCTTCCTGAGGATGTATAGTACTTCAAGTTTCAAGTACTTTTCCATCTTCCTTACTTCAACCAGGTAAAGCGCCATTGAGTCATCGGAACACTGATACTCCTTGTTAACCTGGTTGACAACCAGCTGCGAGTCGCCCTTCGCAGTTAGTCGTTGGACTCCGAGCGTCCTGCACGCCCGAAGTCCGGCTAGCGAACCCTCATATTCTGTGCGTTGTTCGTTGCGCCGAAATGTAGTTGGAGGGCGATCGATCCGCTCCCCTGGGGATTCGAGACCACTCCGGCCCGAGCAATTGTAAGCTCGGGATCCGTCGGTGCATGACCCAAACCGTGCTCGATGCTGGTCGGGTTCGGACTCGAGATGGGGTAGGATTTGTCCATTCGGCTAGGAAGTCCGCTAGAACCTGGACTTAATCGCCGTCTGGCCGAATTCGATCTCGACCGGCGAGCTCCATGGCCCACTTCGCGATCCGTCCGCTTGCGTCCTGATTCCCTAGAATCTCTCTAAGCGGGAAGTTGGTCGGGACTCGAATCTTGTAGGCCTGGAAGTAGTGTCTTAATTTCTTCGAGGCCACGAGGAGCGCATAAAGGAGCTTCTGGACCTCGGGGTAACGCTCCTTTGGTCCGTGTAAGACTTTGGCCGACGTAGTAGATCGGGCGCCGCACCCGTCCGTTTCTACCGTTATGACGGCGCTTACCGCTGGGGTGTGGCGGCAGGTAGAGTAAGAGAACCTCTCCCATTCTCGGCGTGGTCAAGACCGGGGTCTTGACAAATATAGCTTTAATTCTTTGAAAGAGCGATGCGCTTCCTCTGTCCAAGCGAAACTGCCGTGCTTCCGAGCGCCTTGAAGAAAGGCAGGCCGCGTTCCCCGAGCCGTGAGATGAAGCGACTTAGGGCCGCCATCCTTCCGGTCAGGGATTGCACCTCCCGCGTACAAGCGGGTGGCCGCATGTTCTCGATGGCCTCTATCTTCTCGTGGTTGGCTCCGAGTCCTTGCGGACCGATCATGTAGCCGAGTACTTTGCCAGCCTTGACCCCGAACACACATTTTTCAGGGTTCAACTTTATTCGATGCTTATTGAGGTTATGAAAAGTCTCCTCTAGATCGGATACATGGTCTGAGGCCATCTTGCTCTTGACGACTATGTCGTCTACATATACTTCCAGGTTCCGACCTATTTGGTCCGAGAAGGTTTTCTGCATGAGGCGCTGGAAGGTCGCTCCAAAGCTCCTTAGACCGAAGGACATGGTCGTGTAGCAGAATGTGCCAAACGGCGTGACGAAGGAAGTTTTCTCCTCGTCGTCGGGCGATATGCCGATCTGGTGATAGACTGAGTAGGCGTCCAGAAAGCTCATCGCCTCGGAGCCGGCCGTTCGCGTCGACCAACCGGTCTATCCGAGGTAGCGGAAATTGTCTTTCGGGCATGCGGCATTCAGCCCGTGTGATCGACACACATGCGCCACTTGCCCCCTTTTTCATCACGATAATCGGGTTGGCCAACCAATCGGAATGGTCGACCTCCCGTATGAAACCGGCTTTGAGGAGCTTGTCCGGTTCCTCTCGATGATGGCTTGCTTCTCACGGGAGAAGCGCTGAGCTCTGCCCGCCAGGCTTTTGTCGCCGAATCGCTGCTTTGTGCTCGACGACCTCCCTTGGGACTCCGGGCATGTCGGACGGTTCCCAGGCGAACGTGTCCGCGCTTCTCCGGAGGAAGGTCACGAGCTCGAGTTCCTATTTAGGGTCCAAGGAAGCCCCCACATGTACGACCTTGCCTGGCTCTGCGTCGCACAGCGGGATGGCCTTAGTTTCTCCCCCGGCCTGGAGGGTAGCCCTGGGCCGGGAACTCCTCGGCTCTTGGTCGGATCCGCGCTGGGGCAGCTGCCCGACCATGTCTAGAGCCTTCTCGTCGCAGCTTAGGGCCGCCTTCGGACTTCCCTTCACCGAGATCACGCCGCCGGGGCCGGGAACCTTCAGGCATTGGTACCCGTGATGCGTGGCGGCCATGAATTTGGCGAGCGCCGGTCGGCCCAGGATGGCGTTGTAGGCCGACTCGAAATCAACCACCTCGAAGGTGACTAATTCCGTTCGGAAGTTGCTCGGGCTTCCGAAGGTTACCGGCAGGACGATCTGCCCGAGCGGCTTGGCCGAGGTGCCGGGGACTATCCCGTAGAAAGGGACTACGACACTCTTGATCTTGGACCGAGGAATGTGCATCTCGTCCAGGACCCTGGCCGATATCAGGTCCAGGGAACTCCCGCAATCCACAAGCACGCGTCCTACCGCGGTATTGCAGATCGTCGGGCTAACGACCATCGGGAGCCTCTGGGGTTTCGTCATCCCCAGGGGGCAGTCGTCTTTGGAGAAGGTAATGGGCAGCTCGGACCACTTGAGCTGTTGAATGGGAGGCTTCCCCTGGGTGACACGGAGTACCTCGCGTGCGGCCTCCTTCAACTCCCGTCGAGACCCATAGGCGGCGGAGCCCCCGAATATCACGGCGATGTGGTTTCTCGGCTCCTGGTACTCCATGTCCGTATCTTCCTCCTCGGCGGGCTTCTTGCCCTTGACGTCTCCTTCTTGCTCTGGGAGCGTAGGCATGGGACCCTTGCCACTGTAGAATTGCTCCAGGCGGGAGGCCCGTGTGCCTGGTGGAGCGGGCAAAAATAGGCGCTAGCCCGTCCGCGTTGGTCGCCGCGGTCTTGGTCGTCCCGGTTTTGCTCGCTGCTCCGCTGAGCCGGTCGGCCTTTCCCTTTCGCGGCTCCTCCTTTATACAATTGCGAGGTTGGCCGTTGTCGTTGTCGTTCGATGGCCGCCACCATGTCGGAGACGGAGGGTTTTTTCTTCTTTTTGATTTTTTTCTCGATCGAGCTCACGCTCTTTCGGCTTGACGCCCCTTCGAGCCCGGGCTGAGGGGGCAGCTTTCCCTCGTCCAGCAGCTTCTTCCATTGGACGGCCTCGTCCGCGTTGGCATAACGGTCGGCCATGCGGAACAGCTTCGTTATTGTGATGTCCGGATGAATTTCGAGGTCCTGAGTAAAGCGTACGTCTCGGACCCCGAACTTGAAAGCCCGGACGACCGCCTCATCCGAGATGCTTGGGATGGAATTGCGCACTTGCATGAAGCGCTGGACGAACTGGCGCAGGGTCTCGCCCTCCGTCTGTATCAGACGCTCAAGGTCGCGCTCCTTCCCCGGGCGGACGTAGCAGCTCTGGAAGTTAGCTCGGAGAGTCTTTGCTCGGTGGGCCCAGGACCAGGATCGAGTTTTCCTTCTGGTTGAATAGCCACGTCGGCCCGGCCGTCGGGGCGTAGGCGAAAGTTAGCCATGACCCTTTCATCACCCCCGGCGGCCAGAATGGCCGTGGTGTAGATCGAGAGAAATTCGTCGGGGTTCTGAGTCCCATCGAATCTCGACGTGACCGGCTTGAACCTTGTCGGCCAGGTCACACGTCGTAGCGACGTTGCGAACGCCCTGCACCCGAAAACGGGACGGTCGGGACGGTCACCACGAGCGCGGCGGTCGGGGCGATCCCCACCAGCCGAGCCCGAGGTTAGTGGGCCCAGCGAGAGAATATCTCCCTCGCTGTAGGATGGAGAGTGGCAGAAGAGGAATGTTCGGCCGGTTACGCCGTGGCTCGCATTCCGCCGGTCCCGAGAGCCCCCGAATTGCTCGGTGCCCTCCCGAGCCTTGCCGCGCCAAGGCCGGCCACTGGGTACGGCTGCGTGAGTCGTCGGGGTGGGCGCTCGGACGCCCGGCGGCGGCGTTCCCGTGAATTGCTCAAGCGCCCCGTTCTCGGAGGCTTCCGCCGCTTTTATGTCTGTGGCGATTTCCTCGAGGTCGGCCCACGGCGCGCCCATGGCTTCTAGGTCGACACGCTCAGAAACTCTCTAAGGTTGCGTACCACCGTGGCCAGGGCTTGAAGGCGTTCCGCTCGGGGAACGCGGGGTGACGAGCTTCGTTAAATGCCGTCGCCGCGAACTCCGAGTCCCGTCACGCTGCGGAAATTCTCACGGACTTCGCCCTGGTCTTATCGGTCGAGGCCACCTCGGACTTGCCGTAAGCCGCCGTCCGGTCGTAGATGCCTGCAGTGCTCCTTGGCCGCCTCGTAGCGGTGAAGACGCGCTTGGTAGGATTTGCTCCCGACATTTCCATCCTCCTCCGCAACGAAGACGTTACGGATTGGACGGATCGCGAGGGGCACATCACGGTGTCTCCCGTGAAGCGGTCCCCTGGTCGAAGCTCGAAAAGGTGCAGGATGTCCGGACCATCGTAGATCTCGCCATACTCGCCGTCCGAGAGGGCGCCGAGCCGAGCGAAGAATCGCTCCGGCGGCGCTTCATGAGAAGCTCCGGGAACCGTCGTGATTCCCAAGGCCGGCGATGTTAGCGGCCCCATTGTCGAAGAACTGCTTGTCTTCTTCCTCAATTCCGGGGGCGCCGAGGCCCTGGCGATCTTGGGAATTTGTCATCCTCCGGGATTCCTCACGAAAGGGAAAGTCGGTCCCCACGGACGGCGCCAGCTGTCGACGATTGGGGAGCAGGCCCCCGCCGAGCTTACTTGTTGGTGGAGGGACCAACTGTGACCCCTTCTCACGTGAGGGATTACTCAAAGGAATGGCTCGCCAGACTTCAACGAGCGTGGACACAGCAGTTTACCCTTGTTCGGGCCTCTCAGGAAGGAGATAATAGCCCTACTCCAGCTCGAGTATGTTCTTGCAATGTATCTGAGCGTATGTCTCTTGTCTTACAGTCCGTCTGTCTGTGTGTCCCCCTCATGATGGGGACGCTTTTATAGCTTACAAAGGATCGAACTCCACGACCCCACTACCCGCACGTTTGGACCTCGTCCAAACGTGGCAACTGGTGGATCCTATCTTTCCGCCACGCTCCCACGGGAAACGTAACGGGCTAACGGAAGTTACGCTCGGGTGGTTATTCCCACCGACCCCGAGACCACGTAAGGTCGGCCGATGGCCGGCACCGAGCTCGGACATCTTACCCGAGCCCGAGCTCGGAATCGACTGGAATACGTGGCATTCTAGGTCCCACCCGAGCCCGAGCTCGGAACTGGCCGGAATGCGTAGCCTTCCAGGTTCTGATTAGACCGTCCAGGGTAACGACCTCCTGGTGGCTCGGGCGGGAGCGAGCTTGGTCGTTGGTGGCATCCGAGGTAATTTATGGAAATTACCCGACCCCCCGACAAAAGGAGATGCTGTCAAAATTTCCAATTATTCCAAATGATTACTTGCTGTAATTTACCTTAAATTATGGTATTAAATGTGTTATGGTCTATGTTTGGTGACATTCATGCCAAGAATGGGTGTGGGTACCGTTGCTTTACGCTTAAATGTTGTATTTAAGCTTTGGTGTTGAATGTTACATTTGGTAATATATGTTGCTATGTTTATGAAAGAATTGATTGTGTTGATACATTTGAGATTATGTGGGTTGTGGTGCCGAAAGGGTTTCGGTCATCTTCTGTTGTTTGTAGTAATGTTGGGTTTGACGGTGTGGCCGGTTAGTGCCATCACCGATGGACTTTTAACCTCCTGTTGGGAGAGTGCTTATCCTTTCTGTCGTAGATTGGGTAGTTGGTTGGAGTCGAGTAGTAGAGTTGTGGATTGACCCTCCGAGTTTCCTTTGCCGTTTTGATGAACGGTTTTGGTTGGTTTTTGGTTGGTTGAAATAAAAGAAAAAGTGTTCAGTTTTGGATGCTCACCGATAGTTCTTTTGGTGGTTTTGGTTTTGTCTTCTTTGGTTGAAGACAAAAGAAGAATTTAGGGTTGCGCCTCTTTTGGTCGCCTTGCCAACTTTGACGCCCGACTTGTTGTTTACCTTATAGAGAAACTTATAGATTGATTCTTGGGTTACCATTCTCCAACTTGAAAAGAAGTTATTGAAGTTCCGATGAAAAATCTAAGTCGCATGGATTTAGGTGTCAAGGTTTTGTCGGAAAGGATATGGTTGATCGGTTGCTTTACGGTGAAAGTTTTCAATTTATTCTTGTGTTTGTCTTTCTCCGAGGTTTAAAAGAGTTATTGTGGTGTTGTGCCAGACCTTGTTGTCGGGGCCTAAGTGGTGTTTGATCGCAATGATGACTTGCTTGGGAATTCATCTTTGAAAAAAACCGTTTGTTTCGTGAAAGTTTGAAGTTTGGGGTTATGGCCTTATCTGAAAAAAAAAATTTGGTTAATCGCCGGGTTTTCCCTCTTGCAACCATCTTCCTTCGCGGAAGTTGTTGATCTCGAGAGTTGTGGAGTAGTTGCGTGTCTGCATTTGGGAATTTAAGAGTTGACTTCTCTTGTGATTTATGGTTGAGCTTTCCGGAAGGAAAGGTGTTTTGGGTGTTGTTCTTTTCTGGAGCAATTATGGTTTCCTTAAGAGTTGGGTGCGTGATTCACGCGGATGTTTAAGAAGTTAAGTGTATGACGAGAAGTTAGAGTTTTTGGATGATATGAGCTGGTGGTTCGGTTAAAGTGAATTTGTTGTTTGTTTAAAGATAAACTAAAATATTGTGTTGATAAGAGATGATTAAACGAGACGTCAGGTGATCCAAGGTGAAAGTTGATTAGTGGTGTGTGCAAAGTGATGCAGGTTATGGAATCTAATGGATGTTTGAGATTAGTTAGCATAGAATGTCTCGGTTGATCAACTTGTTATAGCAAGAAGATTGTGGGAAATTCTGCCTATTGTAGCTGGTGGGTCAGTTAATATTGTGGGTCGACAATATGACTTAAAATACGTGTAATCAATTAATGAGGATATATGGAATGATTGTAGGAAAGGTTGAATTATTCTTGACAGATGTCCGCATGCAGGATCCGTATTTATGAGGAATGTCTAGTGGAGATCGTGTCGCGTGGTTAGTATTAATTATTGGTGGAATGAACAGGTGATATGGAATATGTGACTAAGGGATTATACCCAGGGTAATTGTTGATTACGTCGGAATAATTGTAAAGAGATGTGTGCTACGCTTGGGATAATAAGTTGCAGGAATAATGGTTCGTCATGGTTAGTAGACCAAAAGAAGTTGTTGATATGCGTCTTATGTTGGATTAAGCGATAAGATAATTGTCTTTGGAGTTGTGAGAACATGGTTCTCCTTGTTGATTGTCATACGGTAGATATGGTCTATGGTTCGTTGGTAATATAATCAATTGTGGTTATATGAACAGTGAAAAGTGATTTTATTAAGAGCAGATGTTGTAGCTTGTGTGCAACAGTGTTGGATTTCTCGGGTTTTGGGTGATTATGACATCCGTATTGGCTAAGAGTATTGGAATGCGAGTAATGGTGGGATTTGAGTCGAACTTTCTTTTGAAGGTTTAAGGATTCAAATGAATGTATAAATTTTCTGGGAGTGCCTCGCTTTGTTTAGGCGTCTTGATTAGTGTGCAATAAAATCTCCCCTGATTAAGTGGCATTTTGTCAAGTTACAAACTTGACTCCGATGATTGGAAATATGGATGAAAGAGTAGTATTTGAAGTAACCGGCTTATGGGTTCCAAATGTGGTGTGGTTTTGAACCATGCCAATCTTTGGATTTGGGCTAATTTGTTTAGTCTATGCTATGAGTATGGATTAACACCCAAAGCGTTGGAGTGGGACGCTCTCTTTAGCGTTCAACTGATTTATCTTTGGTAACCCTGGAGTTAAGCGCTTAAATTGTAATTTTATCGTGACTAGAGTTGGATTTATTTGGAAAACGTGTGTGGTTTTTGCGAGCGTTTCAAAAAGGTGAGTCTTATGATTGTTTCATAAGTGATTTTGTTGGTAAAATGTTCCCTGCTGGGAATGTGTTTCCTTTCTCTTTAAGAGAATTGGTAGCGGTTATTAGGCGTAGATGTTTGATTGGAGAGTTGATGTTATCTTCTGTTATTGGCTTTGGTTAAAATGCGATGTTTTGCACGCATTGCGTGCAGTGGTTGTTGGGTTGTGATGCGATATGGTATTTTTCGGTTAACGCCGTCGTAGTTTATGCGAATTTGAGCAACCATCGATGTTGTTGGGTGTCAATCATGTGACAAAGAGAATGAAGTCTCTTTGTGAATGGTTAATGGGTATCGTGGTTTCATGACTAATAAATGGTGAAAAAGATTCATGACATCGTTTTTATAAGCATAAAAGAGTTGTTGAGCCAGGACGGTGAGGAAGTCATATAGAGATATATGAATAATCCGGAGTGCTCTTGAAGAATTCGCATTCGTGTTATGAATCGAGATTTCCATTGCTCTCTAGCATGAAAAGGAATGAATGGATAAATGCTGGTATTTTGGTTATGTTGTGCAAGGGATTTGAGTTTCCCTTTCTCTTTGAGAGTTTTTGTGGCAGTTCTCTTCCAAGATGTTGATTTTGGTTAAAATAAAAAGTTTGGCTGTGGTGAAAGCGAGTCGAGTTGTCTTTAGTTGTTGAGAACTTCCGTCAAGAGAATTGTGTGGAGTCTTTATTTGTTTGAGTGCTCCCCGATGCGAATTGTATCGCGTTGATTGGAGATTTGAGTTTTCCTTTGTGGCTTGACTTAGGAAAAGCAAAAGGGTGGTCTTTCAATGTTATCAGGGTTCTTTCCAAAGTGATTTGTGGCGCTTTGAGGTTCGAGTTGTTGTATGTGGTCTACTTGGATTCAAAAGAATCGTACTTCTTTTGCACTATTGATAGGAGCGAGAATAAGAAGGGCCTCGGGTTATTGTTGAGTATAATCTAAGAGCTATACTCGTGGGCTTCGTTGTTTGTGTGAATGGTTTGTGAGGGCGACATCCTCTTGGGAAAAGTGCCAATTGAGATTTGGTAGTGAGTTACGGTCCTAACTTGGGCTAGGTGCTGGACATTAGTGAGGGTGGATGATGATGGAGGTTGTTGATGTCGTGGTTTGAATTTGGTTGAAAGTATCGTGGGGTGGAAGCAAATGTTATAGAAATTGTGATGTAAAATGCTTTGTCGTGGACATTGTCTTAGCTAGACATCCCTGGGTATGCGTTATGCCTGGGAGAGGATAGAATGAAAAGTGTAATGTGGTTGGCGATGAAAGGAAAGTATGGTTGATGTAGGCTATGAGCGAAGATGACATTAGTAAATTTTGATTCCTTGCGAAAAGGGGTCAAATAATTGGAAGAGATGGGGTTTTGCGTAAATGGTCTTTTTGGGGGGGTTCAAGTTTGGAACCTCGGTTGACCGTTTTAATACTAATGATGAAAAAGGGATGTGTTTCAAGATGATTGTGTCATTCGGAGTTTATGAATCATGATAGAGATTGAAGTAAATGAGGAATCATGTCAAGTTGTGCTTAGTTAAGCTAAGTCAAGTCACTCTTGTTAATAGATGGATTTGGAGAATGGAGTTGTCGTTGCTACTGTTTGAGTCTTTCCGTGGGTGTGTTGAGTTCGCAAAGAAGATGAGTCCCTAGTGGACATTGTTTTAGAGTTGACGTGTAAGATTCGAGGTCGAATCCAGTTAAGGGGGGTAGAATGTGATACTATGGAATGTCGAGACTTTATAATTTGTGATAATAGGTTATAAAATGTGGTAAAATGGGATAGGTTGGGGATTTTGCAACTAAAACCCAGAGATTTCACGTTTTAACTGCTGTTTGCTGTTCCAAGCTTCCTGCCTCTCCGAGGTCGATTTGGGCCTTGGGGGGAATTCGTGGGCCGGAGGTGGGGCACTTGGGCCCATGTGGGAGTAGTGGGGGGCAGCACACCCTGCTGCCCTAGCCCCCACCCCTCCATTGCGCAGCCCCCATCCCCTCATCTCCCATCTCCTCCTCCCTCTAGCCCCTCCTCCTCTTCCTCCACACCCCAAGCCGCACCACCCCTCCTCCTTGCGCCTCCTCCCCCACCACCACGTGCCCTTGCTGCGTCCCCCTCGCTGCCATGCCACGCCTTGGTGCTGCCCTCGCCGGTAGGAGGATCCGCGACGAGGAGAACCGGTGGCCACGTCGCGTGGGGAGAGATCGGGTGGAGTTCGCGCGAAGGAGAGCGATCGATTCGTGGTTCTTCAAGAAGGTAATGGGGGAAACCTTTGGGGATTGATTAGATGCTGTGTAGTGGTGGATTATCATGTTTTTGGATCATGGGAGGTGCTGCCATGGGGTAGATTTGTTGAAAACTAGAGTTGTATTCGCGTTTTGGTTCGGGCAGATTGGGAACCCGAACTAGGGCAGGCGTTTTCGCCAATTTAAATTTTGAATCTGACCGTACGGACTTTTAGGAAGTTGTAGATAATTTCCTTATCTTTCCGTGCATATAAAGAACGTTAAAATCCATCCAGCCGTTTGGGAGATATGGCCGTTTTACCGAGCGCTGTCAAATCTGTGACGAGATTGGGACAGTTCGTGTTCAACGTTAGATTAAACAACATTAGAGTCCGAATTAGTCTTTCCCTATAACTAGAAAAAGTTGGGAAATTTCCTAAGCTACGCGGGGATGTACTCGTTTATTCAATTTGGAGTCCTAGAACCGAAGTTATGCCCATTGGAAGGCTGCTGTCCCGAAGGGACAGATTTGCTGTTTTCTGATTTTAGGAGTTGTAAGCGAAGTCGGGTAGTGGGATTTATATGTGTGCTGTTTTGTGGACTCGATTTGAGTGTGTGGCACGTATTTGCAGGTGGTGTGCCTCCGGGAGTACCCTCTACGTCCCGCCACTCCGTCCCCCGCGGTTGAGGCAAGTGTAATGGAATGAGTAGAGAGTTGTAGGGTGTTTGATGATGAGATGCAATGGAATTTATGTTGAGTACTTATGCCATGCTTTATATGTTATCATCGATATGATGTCCTCATGCCATGATTTAAATGCTTGCTGTTGTTATGATGTCCTCATGCCATGCTTGAGAAGGTTGCCGTTGGTATGTGTTTTGAGCTATCTTGATGTGATGCCATGAGACAATATGCAAGATGTATTTAAGTACGTTGCTGTCCATTGTGCATACATGGCATATTTTCATGGCCGGCCGGTGAGATAAATCATAACTATTCCGGTAGGGTCGGTGAGAACAGTTATGACTAGTCCGGGGCTATTCTTTTGAGTAAGTCCTACATCGTGATTCCATCACCGAGGTGAATGGAAGCGAGTGATAGGCACCCTTCATCTTCGGGATGGAACGGGGAAAAGGGTGCATGCCGACGGGTGTGCACTCAACCATACGGTATGAGTATTCCAGAAGACATGTGCATTGCATTGCATGAATGAAATACATAAATGAAGATGTTTATGAGATGGTGATGGGAGTACTCATGAGATGCTCATGAGATGAATAGCATGTTGTTTTAAAGGTTGTATATAATGTTAAATATGATGTGTTGTGATATAACTGTGGAGACTGGAATGATGGTTTGTTGTCTTGATCCTTGTTGATCCATTTCTATACACTTTGCTGAGTTATGAACTCACGCTTGTGTTTTATGTTGTTTGTTTATTTAGGTACAATGAAATCGGCGTGCGGGAAAGGGATCTAGCTACACTCCTCCACGTAGTATCATAATCTAGCTAATTCACCTGTTTTGGAGACACGGCATTAAGTATTACAATAATCATTAGTGTATGGTCTGTATGTTTGGTTGTTTCCCTCATGTGTATCATGTGGGGCTATGGAGGGAGTTGTTTTAACTTCCTAGATTTAAATTGGTGCTTATTATTTTGCTATCGATGCTTATTGATGTTTTAGTTGATGATTAGCTATCCTTATCGCTGCTTATGGATATCTCGTTTGTCTTACATATTGATATGATGCTATGTTGTTAAGTTTCATGCAAAAACAAAGGAGATGCTGTCAAAATTTCCAATTATTCCAAATGATTACTTGCTGTAATTTACCTTAAATTATGGTATTAAATTTGTTATGGTCTATGTTTGGTGACATTCTGGGCTTAGTAAAAGCTGGGGTGTTACAACTCCTCAGGGAGTAAAAAGTGATTACTGAAGTCTTTAATGGAAAGCGTAGTGGAGTACTAGAGATGGTTCTTTTTATGCTGAGCTTGTGTTCAAAAGCTTTTGGACTGGTTTGGTTGTTTGCCATTTTGGTTGAAGGGTTTTCGGTCAAGGTGTTCCATATGCTGTGTTTCAGAGTTTCCCCAAAACTCGTAATGTTTGGTGTCGACCTTTTGGTTTTGGCGAATTTGTTTAGTTCGTGTTGTGAGTTTGGATTTACATCCAAAAGTTTTTGAGTTGATCGTGCCCTTTCGCGTTCGCACTGAATTATCTTTCGAATAAATTTTAAAGGAAACAGATGGACATAGTGGGTTTGTGTTGGAAACTCTTGAGATTTAATTTGTAACTCTTTTTGGCTAGAGTTGGAGTTGTTTTGAAAATGTGTGTGATGTTTGCGAGTGCTTCAAAAAGGTGGATTTTATGAATTTTTTACAAAGTGATTTTGTTAGTGAGGTGTTCCCCTTTTTGGGAATGAGTTTCCCTCTCCTTGAGGAAGTTTGTGATGATTGTGGGAGCAGATGCTCGACTCGAAATTTTGATGTTCTCTTCCAAAATGTTGAATTTGGATGAAATGCAATGTTTTGCAAGTTTAGTTTTCAATTGATGTGGGTTCTTTTACGACGTGGTGTTTTACTGTCAACGATGTTGCCGTCATAGTCTATATGAATTAGCGCAACTCTCGATGTTATTCGAGATTTATTCATGTGATACCGAGGCAGGTCGGTGAGAAAGTCATATATGGAGATATGACTAATCCGGAGTGCTCCTGAAGAGTGTGCATTTATGTCATGAAACGAGATTTCCCTTGCTTTCTAGTATGAAAAGAAGCAATGAAGAATTTCTGGTATGTTGGTTGCGATGTAGGGGATTTATGCTTCCTTTGTGACTTGGCTTGGATGTTGCCGAATTATTTCCAAAAAATGGTTGTTAACGCTTTGGGTTTGAGTTGTTGTGTGTACACTTGGGCTTGATAGCTAAGTGTTTTTATGTGAGGGCGAGACCCTCTTAAGAAAGGAACCAATTGTGGTTTGGTAAAGTTTTACGATCCTAGCTTGGGGCTAGGTGTAGAACCTTAGTGGTATAAGGGTGGTTTGTGATGGAGGTTGATGATGTAAGGATTTAACCTTTATTAAGAGTAGTGGTGGGTGGAAGTGAAGTTGACGGTAGTTCGGTGATGTTTGTCCTGCCGTGAGCAATTGTCGTCACTAGTTGTTTTGGATTTGAGTTTTGCCTGGGAGAGGATAGAATGAATGTTAGCGTGATCGTGTATCGGAAGGGCAAGTGTGCCTTAATGAGTTATTCCCCTCGAGGGAATTTTTCGGGAATGTAGAGAGGTCATTAAAGGAATTGTGACTTGCTTTGATTATGTCATGTTGAGTTTAATAGAGTATGGTAGTCAGGTTGGTTGTGATAGAAGTATGAAGTGTTTGCCGTGAGGATTCGAGCGTTTTGGGTTGATGGAGCCCTTTGTGGTTGAAACGCAGATTCTATTTGGGAATGGAAGTGAAGGTCGACCTGTGAGCGGTTGCCCTTGGTTGAGCTAGATCATTACTTTTCTCGCAAAGTGTTGGTTTTGCGAACTCGTTTGTCGTTTGTTCCGGTTTTAGTCATTGTGCGAATGTTTTGAGCTGCAGAGAAGCCTTTTGTCCCTTGGGGACTTTGTTGTTGATTATGGCGTCCTTCGGATTCGAGGTCGAATCATGTTGAAGGGGGGAAGAATGTGACACTACGGTATGGTGTGACATTATAAAATGTGAAATTAGAGAATAAAACCTTTCGGCTTGAGGTTTACTCGCGTTTTTGGGCCTTTTGAAGTGTTGTGACACCACGGAGCGTCGTAACCTTATAAAAGGTGCATGATGAGGTCAAAAACATATTGAAATATGATATGGGAGGTTAAAACCATAGGGTACAGAGGTTAATAGCGTTGTCGGGCCGTTTCCGGGGTTTTGGGCCTTCCCGGGGGAGTTTGGGCCTTAAAGAGGGGGTTGTGGGCTTTGGTGGGATGGAGTGGGAATCCATTTAGGATTAGGAAAGGGGCTTAGGGCTGGTTAAAGGGGGGGTTTCCTTGCCCTTTTGGGCGTCCTCCCCCTGCCCCTTGCGCCCCCAAGTGCCCTAGCCGCCTCCCACACCTCCCCACCTCCTCCTTGGGCGCCTCCACCTCCCCCAAGCCTCTCCCCTTGCGCCACCACCCTCTCCACCACCTCTCCACCTCCCTTGCTGCACCTAGGTGATTTCTTGACCTCACCACCTTGAAGATCCATCCATTGGAGCGCTCCGCGACGAGGAGATCCGGTGGATTTGGAAGCGAGGAAGGGGATCGTGCGAACCGGGAGGAGATCTATTGGGTTTTCATGCGTCGGGCAAAGGTATGTCCATAGAAATACTTGGGGTTGATCTAGGTACTGTTCTAAGGGTGTTTATCAAGTTTTTAGATCAATTGGTGGTGCTGGAATTGAGTAATTTGGATTAGATCTAGATGTTGCCACGTTCTGTTTTTGGGACAGCATGAGCAGTCGACCTAGGGTTTGCATTTTCGTCAATTTAGAATCCGAATCTGTCCGTACGGATGTTTAATAAGTTGTAGATAATTTCATTATATTTCAGTGGGTATAAAGCACGTTAAATTCTGCCCAGCCGTTTGAAAGTTATGGCTGTTTTATCGAGTGTGATAAAATCTGTGACGTAATTGGAACAGATCACGGTAATCTGTAGATTAAACAACTCTAGAGTCCGAATCAGTCTTTCCATATACCTAGAGAAAGTTGGGAAATTTCCTAAGCTACGCGAGGATGTACTCGTTTAATTGATTCGGAGTCCCAGAACTCAAGTTATGCCTTTTACAAGGCTGCTGTCCCGACGGGACAGAACCTCTGTTTTCAGGTTTTGCGAGTAGTTGGTAATGTCGGGGTAGATGAGGGTTTGCGTACTGTTTTGTGGACATGGTTGTGAGCGTGTGGTACCTATGTGCAGGTGGTGCGACCCCGGGAGTGCCCTCTACTTCTCGCCAATCCGTTGCCCGTGGTTGAGGCAAGTGTGTTGTGATGGATAGCGATTTGTAGGTTGCTTGTTGAGAATAGATGGAATTGACTACATGATATATGATCACTTGCCATGCTTTTATGATTGCCAATGATATGATGAGCATGTTTAATATGTTATGATGCCATGTGTTAATATGTGAGTTAAATATGATGTTGGCATAAATGCATACATGGCATGTTACATGGCTCGAGCGGTGAGAAAGTCATAACTAGTCCGGGAAGGTCGGTGAGAAAGTTATGACTAATCCGGAAAGCCAATGAGTAAGTCCTACATCGTGATTCCATTCACCGCGGTGAACGGAAGCGAGGAGTAGGCACCCTCCATCTTCGGGATGGAAGGGGGGAGAGGGTGCACACCGACGGGTGTGTACTCAACCATACCGGTATGAGTTTCCAAGGAGACATGAGCATTGCATTACATTGCATACATAATGATGATGATATTGTTAAGTGTTCATGAATGAGATGATGTATATGATGGGAGATGTTATTGCCATGATATTGTTCTTGTTGTCCATTGCAATATGCTTGCTGAGTTTCGAACTCACGCTTGTGTTTTCTTGTCATTTTAGGTACCATGAGAACGGCATGTCGGGAAGGGAAATAGTGACATGCCCACACGTAGCTTCACCATATTGATTCCACAAGTCATTCTATTAGTTTGATAATAAATTGCGTGTGATGATTATTGCTTTAAGGTTTAGCTTTGCTATATGAGAGTTTTATTGTTCGTTTGTGTAACACCCCGGCATTTAATATGCCCGAATGCTACCAAACATAAGCTAAACAACGTCTAAATACCACATTTAAACATAAATTCCAGCAAAGGTACATATGCTAAAAACCGATATCTCGGCAACATCTCCTTTGCTTTTCCATGAGTTAACACAATAACACAATCATGGCAAGATATATCATGGCACACGACATCTATAACATCAACATAAATGGACATAACATCAAATTACCCCAAAAAAAATACTACGCTCAACTACTTCATAACCTATAACGAAGCAAATAAGGAATCACTAGCATGCTAAATTAAACCATACATTAAGTTTAAGGCACAACTCTTAATATCATGTCTCCAAGTGATTAATTATGGACTATGATGGTGGAGCTACGTGTAGAAGTGTAGCTAGACCCCTTTTTTCCCGCATGCCAATCTCAAAGTACCTAAAAAAAACAACATAAAACACAAGCGTGAGTTCGAAAACTCAGCAAGCATATTGTAATGGACAACAAGATCATTTACAAGACAATAATACCTTACATCACATATAACATCTCATACTTGAGCACATAACAACATCATCATCATTAAATATGTATTGCAATGCAATGCAATGTTATGCTCATATCTCCTTGGAAACTCATACCGGTATGGTTGAGTACACACCCGTCGGTGTGCACCCTCTCCCCCCTTCCATCCCGAAGATGGAGGGTGTCTACTCCTCGCTTCCATTCACCACGTGAATGGAATCACGATGTAGGTCTTAATGGCGTTCCGGACTAGTCATAACTTTATCACCGGCCTTTCCCGGATTAGTTAATGACTTTCTCACCGCCCTCGCCCCATCTCATGTCATGCACGCAACTATGCCAATTATCATATTTCACATGTACATAAACATATGGCATCTCATCATGACAAATATTACACATGGCATCGAATCATGATAAGTATAGACACATAGCATCATATCATGATAATCATACTCAATATATCATTGGAAAACAGCAAGCAAGGCAAGTGATCATAGCAAGTATTCAATCTTTCATCCAATATCAACAAGCAACCTACAATCCGCTATACATTACAACACACTTGCCTCAACCGCGGGCGACGGATTTGTGGGAAGTCGAGGGCACTCCCGGTGTCACACCACCTGCACATAGGCATCACACACTCACAATCATGCCCACAAAACAGTACGCAAAACCCCATCTGACCCGACATTGCCCACTACTCGCAAAACCTAAAAACAGAGGTTCTGTTCCGACGGGACAGCAGCCTTGCAAAAAGCATAACTTGAGTTGTGGAACTCCGAATCAATTAAATGAGTACATCCTCGTGTAGCTTAGGAAATTTCCCAACTTTCTCTAGGTATAGGGAAAGATTGATTCGGACTCCAATGTCGTCTAATCTATAGATTACCGTGATCTGTTCCAATTACGTCACAGATTTTAACACGCTCGGTAAAACATCCATAACTTTTAAACGGTTAGGCCGAATTTAACTTTCTTTATATCCATGGAAATATAATTAAATTATCTACAACTTCTTCAACATCCGTACGACAAGATTCGGATTCTAAATTGGCGAAAACGCGAACCCTAGCTCGACTGCTCAATCTGCCCGAAAACAGAAACGTGGCAACATCTAGATCTAACCCAAATTACTCAAATCCAGCGCCTCCAATTGATCAAAAAACTTGATAAACTCCCTAATAACAGTACCTAGCTCATCCCCGAGGATCCCCATGATCATACCTTTGCCCGACGCACGAAAACTCCAATCGATCTCCTCGCTCCTCGCTCCTCGCTCCTCGCACCTCGCTCCTCGCTCCTCGCTCCTCGGATGGATCCATGAGGATGCAGGGGTGGGGAGGTCACCCTTTGGGCAGCAAGGGGGGTGGAGGAGAGGTGGTGTGCAATGGGGAGCAATGGGGGCGCCATGGGGGCAAGAGATGGGGCGGCTAGGAGGTGGAGGGAGGAGGAAGGGTGGCGGCTAGGGTTAGGGGCGCATGGGGCAGGGGTGGACGTCCCAAGGGCTGGTGGGGAGCCCTTTTACCAGCCCACACACCCAAACCTAGTCCGTTACGGAGACCTACTCCATCCCACCAAAGCCCACCAAGGCCCAAACTCCCCCGGGAAGGCCCAAAACCCCGGAAACGGCCCGGAAAAGCTATTAACCTCCATATCCTATAGTTTTAACCTTAATTCCACATATCATAATGTTATTAACATTATCATGCACGTTAAATAAGGTTACGTCACTCCGTGGTGTCACAACGCTTCAAAAGGCCCAAAAACGCGAGTAAACCTCAAGCCGTAAGATTTTCTTCTCTAATTTCGCAATTTGTAATGTCACACCAAAACGTAGTGTCATATTTTGTGCCATGATATATCTTGCCATGATTGTGTTATTGTGTTAACTCATGGAAAAACAAAGGAGATGCTGCCGAGATATCGGTTTTTAGCATATGTACTTTTGCTGGAATTTATGTTTAAATGTGGTATTTAGACGTTGTTTAGCTTATGTTTGGTAGCATTCAGGCATATTAAATGCCGGGGTGTTACAGTTGGTATCAGAGCGGGCTGTAGGTCCTTGGAATGTGAATTTTTAGTATCATGCTATAGGGTACAACTAAAATGTGATGTGGAATAACTTAGAAACATGGCTTAGGTCTTAACTAAAACTTTGTTATAGGATAGCAACATTAAAACTTGCAAAAGTGGTATAAGTAATTTGAAATTTGACACACATGGATGCACAGTAGGAAAGGGTATGGGAATCGTTGCGTTACGCTTAAATGTTGTATTTGAGCCTTGATGTTGAATGCTACATTTGTTTATGTATGTTGCTATGTTTATGAAAGAATTGAATTGAATTGTTCATGTTATTATGTTAAAGTGGGGTTGTGGTGCCGAAGGGTTTCGGTCACCTCTCTTTATTCATTGTAAGTGTGAAGTGTGACGGTGTGGCCGGTTAGCGCCATCACCGAAGAACTATTAACCCCTGTAGGAGAAGAGTGCTTACCCTTTCTGTCGTAGATCGGGTAGTTAACGGGAGTCAAATAGAAGAGTTTGGTGGTGGGTTCCTTCGTATGTTCTTCACCGTTCTGACGGTTGGTTTTGGTTGGTTTTCTTGGTTTTAGTTGATGGAAACCAAAAGAAAAAAAAAGTTTGGTATTGGATTTTTTTTTTCGCGGATCATTCCGTATGCGATTTGTGGTTTTTTTTTTTGGTCTTCCTTGGTTGGAAACGAAGAAGAAGAGTTTAGAGTTGCGCCTTTTTAGTCGCCTTTGCTTTGACAGCCGGTTTTGCTGGTTATTGTGGATTGTCTTAGGGAGGAAACATATGTGGTTGTTGTCCTCCCTATCTGAGAAAAGAGTAGAAGTTATCCTAGTGCCAACCTTAGGTTGGGTGGAGCTAAGTTTTGTAACTTTATCGGAAAAGGTTTGGTTGAACATTTTGTTTTCCCTAGTGCATCCTTCTTCCTTCTTGGAAGTATGGATCTTGAGATTTCTTGAAGAGTTTTGTGGGCAAATTTGGGAACTTGAGAGTGGAACTCTCCTGCATTTCTGTTAGAGTTTTGTTTTCTTCCTTGCCTGGAAAAGGAGAATTGTCTAACGGTGTTCGTTCTGGTTCATGAGTTGTGGTTGTCCTTAAAAGTGGAGTTGCATCTTGTTTGTCAAAAGTGAAAATGGTTGTTTAGCATGTTATGTAGTATGTAACAATGTGGTTATTGGAAATGATTTGTTCTTAAGTTAATTGGTGAGTTGAATCAGTTAAAAGTAATATTTGTGTTTAGCTTAAGATTAAATGCACTTCTAGTGTTGCAGATTACCCTATAATGAGAATGAATAAATATGTTAATGTACATGTGTAACACTCCGGCATTTAATATGCCTGAATGCTACCAAACACAAGCTAAACAACATCTAAATACCACATTTAACATAAAATTCCAGCAAAGGTACATAGGCTAAAAACCGATATTTCGGCAGCATCTCCTTTGTTTTTCCATGAATTAACACAATATCAATATCATGTCAAGATATATCATAGCACACGACATCTAAAACAACAATAAATAGAGTCTTAACGACAATATAAGACTAACATCAAGCACTTAATGTCTCCAAGTGTCAAAAGAACAAATAAGCTCTCAAATAGTAAAGCTAAACACTAATGCAATGATCATCACACGCAATTTATTATCAAACTAATAGAATGACTTGTGGAATCATTAAGGTGAAGCTACGTGTGGGCGTGTGACTATTTGCCTTCCACGCATGCCGATCTCAAAGTACCTAAAAAAACAACATAAAACACAAGCGTGAGTTCGAAACTCAACAAGTATATTGTAATGGACAACAAGAACAATATCATGGCAATAACATCACCCATCATGTATATCATCTCATTCATGAACACTTAACAGTATCATCATCATTATGTATGCAATGTAATGCAATGCTCATGTCTCCTTGGAAACTCATACCGGTATGGTTGAGTACACACCCGTCGGTGTGCACCCTCTCCCCCCTTCCATCCCGAAGATGGAGGGTGCCTACTCCTCGCTTCCGTTCACCACGGTGAATGGAATCACGATGTAGGACTTACTCATTGGCGTTCCGGATTAGTCATAACTTTCTCACCGACCTTCCCGGACTAGTTATGACTTTCTCACCGCCCGAGCCATGTAACATGTCATGTATGCAAATATGCCATCATCATCATAAACTTGTATATTTAACACATGGCATCATAGCATACTCATCATATCATAGGAAAACATTAAAGCATGGCAATTGATCATATCATCAAATCCATCATTCATCTAGTCTCAACAAGCAACATAACATTCGTTATTCATTACAACACACTTGCCTCAACCACGGGCAACGGAAAGGCGGGAAGTAGAAGGCACTCCCGGGGTCACACCACCTGCACATAGGTATCACATACTCACAATCATGCCCACAAAACAGTACGCAAACCCCCATCTAACCCGACATTGCCCACTACTCGCAAAACCTAAAAACAGAGGTTCTGTCCCGACGGGACAGCAGCCTTGCAAAAAGCATAACTTGAGTTCTGGGACTCCGAATCAATTAAACGAGTACATCCTCGCGTAGCTTAGGAAATTTCCCAACTTTCTCTAGGTATATGGAAAGAATGATTCGGATTCTAAAGTCATCTAATCTACAGATTACCGTGATCTGTTCCAATCGCGTCACAGATTTTAACATGCTCGGTAAAACGGCCATAACTTTCAAACGGCTGATCGGAATTTAACGTGCTTTATGTCCACGGAAAGATAATTAAATTATCTACAACTTCTTTAACATCCGTATGGACAGACTCGGAATCTAAATCGACGAAAACTACAACCCTAGCCCAACTGCTCAATCTGCCCGAAAACAGAAACGTGGCAACATCTAGATCTAACCCAAATTACTGCAATCCAGCACCTCCAATTGATCTAAAAACTTGATAAACACCCTAATAACAGTACCTAGATCAATTCCAAGGATCCCCATGATCATACCTTTGCCCGACGAACGAAAACTCCAATCGATCTCCTCGCGGATCGCTCCTCGCTCTACGCTCCACGCTCCTCGCTCCACGGGATGATTCCACAAGGTGCATGGGTGGGGTGGCCACCCTAGGGCAGCAAGGGGTGGAGGAGAGGTGGTGGAGAGGTGGGGAGCAAAGGGGCAAGGGAGGGGGAGGCGCACGGCCAAGGGAGGAGGGAGGCGGCTAGGGCAAGGGCAAGTGGGGGGAAGGGCGCACAAGGGGCAGGGGTGAACGCCCAAGGGCTGGTGGGGAGCCCTTTTACCAGCCCCCACACCCAATCCTAGTCCGTTACGGAGACCTACTCCATCCCACCAAAGCCCACTTAAGGCCCAAACTCCCCCGGGAAGGCCCAAAACCCCGAAAACGGCCCGGAAACGTTATTAACCTCCATACCTTATGGTTTTAACCTGCCATACCATATTTCATAAAGTTTTTGACCTTAACATGCACCATTTAAAAGGTTATGACACTCCGTGGTGACACATCACTTCAAACGGCCCAAAAACGCGAGTATACCTCAAGCCGAAAGGTTTTATTCTCTAATTTCACATTCTATAATGTCACACCATACCGTAGTGTCACATTCTTCCCCCCTTCAACAGGATTCGACCTCGAATCTGAAGGACGCCATAATCAACAACAAAGTCCCCAAGGGACAAAAGGCTTCTCTGCACCTCAAAACATTCACACAACGACTAAAACCGGAACAAACAACAAACGAGTTCCAAAAACCAACACATAGAGAAAAAGTGTTGATCTAGCTCAACTAAGGGCAACCCCTCACAAATCGACCTTCACTTCAATTCCCCAACAGAATCTGCGTTTCAACCACAAAGGGCTCCATCAACCCAAAATGCTCGAATCCTCACGGCAAACACTTCATACTTCTATCACAACCACCCTGACTACCATACTCCATTAAACTCAATATGACATAATCAAAGGAAGTCACAATTCCTTTAACGACCTCTCTTCATTCCCGAAAGTTTCCATCGAGGGGAATAACTCATTAAGGCACACTAGCCCTTCCGATACACGATCATACTAACATTTTATTCCATCCTTTCCCAGGCAAGACTCAAACCCAAAAACAACTAGTGAAGACAACTGCTCACGGCATGGCAATTATCACCGATCTACCGTCAACTTCACTTCCACCCATCGCTACTCTTAGTAAAGGTTAAACCCATACATCATCAACCTCCATCACAAACCACCCTTATACCACTAAGGTTCGACACCTAGCCCAAGCTAGGATCGAAAACCTTACCAAACCACAATTGGTTCCTTTCTTAAGAGGGTCTCGCCCTCACACAAAAACACTTAGCTATCAAGCCCAAGTGTACACACAACAACTCAAACCCAAAGCGTTAACAACCATTTTGGAAAGAATTCGGCAACATCCAAGCCAAATCACAAAGGAAGCATAAATCCCCTACATCACAACCAACATACTGTAAATTGTTCATTGCTTCTTTTCATACTAGAAAGCAAGGGAAATTTCGTTTCATGACATAAATGCACACTCTTCAGAGCACTCCGGATTAGTCATATCTCCATATATGACTTTCTCACCGACTGGCTCAACGACTCTTTTATCATTTAACATGTAAAAAGCGATGTCATGTTTACTTTTCACCATTCATTCATCATGGAACAACGGTACCGAATAGTCATTCACCAAATAACTTCTTCCTCGGTATCAAATGATTGAAATACCCATAACACTGACGGTTGCGCTAAATCATATAGACTATGACGGCAACATAATTAACAGTAAGGCACCACATCAAATCGTAACCCACCAACGATAGATAGCTAAACTTTTGCAAAACATCGCATTTTAACCAAGATCAACGTTTTGGAAAAGAACATTGACTCCAAAGTTAGACATCTGCACAAACAACTGCCATAAATTTTATCAAAAGAGAGGGAAACTCAATCCCAAAAGAAAACTCTTCTCTAACCAAATTCACTTATGAAACATTCATAAAAATCCAGACTTGTGAAACATCCGCACACCAGACACATTTTCCAAATGACTCCAACTCTTGCCAAACAGAGTTACACATCAAGGGCTTAACTCAAAAGTTTCCAACACAACCCTTTATGACCATCTGCTTCCTTTTAAAATTAATTTCAAAGATAAATCAGTGCGAACGCGAAAGGGCGCGATCCACTCAAAAACTTTTGGATGTAAACTCAAACTCACAACACGAACTAAACAAATTCGCCAAAACCAAAGGTCGACACCAACCACTACGAGTTTTGGGGAAACTCTGAAACTCAACATAAGGAACACCTCAACCGAAAGCATTCAACCGAGATGGCAAACAACCAAACCAGTTTCAAATGTTTTTAGACAACAGCTCAGCATGAAAGGAACCATCTCTAGTACTCCACTACGCTTTCCATTAAAGATTTCAATAATCACTATTTACTATCTGAGGAGCCCCAACACAATTCAACCGAAAGTTTCACAACAAATTCTTCCTCTAGTTACCATTCCCAACATTTCTTAATAAGGGTTTATGATGCTTATCAAAAAGGCACCCAACCAAGACTATAATGACATGATCCCCACGGATCACCGAATCATAATACATCTTATTCTAAATTTGAAACATAGTACTTCCACAAATCTTTCAGCAAGATCAACATATAAATTTCATACCTCCTATCTATTCACGTCTCGACAACCGAACCTTATTCAGTTAAACAACGACTTCAACATGTAAATATTATCTCTACAAGACAAAGTTCATAGCTAGGATTCCAAGGCATACATTCATTAAGGATAAAACTCTACATCAGGTTAATTATCCATGGTTCACTCCATCCATTTAATCAATGGTTTCCAACAAGTATTCTACACAACTAACACCACTTACTAAGTCATCAATATCAAAAATTTGATTATCATCAATCAACACATTGCTTTTAGCTATCCTATACATAGGTGATAACCAAATTACTACCACACAACATACTCCAACTATTTAAAATAGATTGAATACTAGTATTAACACTGCCCTTAACAACATCATTAAGAATAAGTATTATGTCTTCTCAATTGATATTAATACTAGCATTGAAGGGACACAACTGCATACTTCCAAATATACTAATGGTTTGCGACAACATAAATAGAAACTCTAATCAATTTCCAAATTAAAGTCACTAGTCAACACGATTAAATCTCTCTATTAATCCATTAGATTAGAACATCTTTAGACAACCAGCAAAGTTTCTTTAACAATATCGGCAGTCTACATCATCTTAATGTTTTAACTATGCATCCGGGTTTAAAACTTTTAAACATGATCGGGGGTCATAAGTACTTTTATGACAAAGCAACAGATTCCAAGCATGTACATTAACGCATTCAATCAATCTCGCTAAGAGTAAACTACAACACTAGTAGTCTATTTATTCACAAGCTAGAGATATTAATCACATTGTTACCTACTACATAACATGCTTAAACATCAATTCTTACTAGGGACAAACGATTTCAGTCAAAAGACTACTTTCTTTGTTTGCAACATTTTAGTTTTAAAACTCACCCCAAATTCATAAGGAAACTTGACTCTCAAAATTGCAATGAGACAAACCCAAACTTGGTCATGCAAAGGAATTCTCCAAAACACTTTTCAATCTCCAAGACTCCCCTTTGGAGGGATCCAACCGATCAAATAAACCTTTGCAAATAAAAGCTTAGCACCAAACCCCAATCTTTCACGAAACAAGAAGGGTTTTTTCAAAGATGATTTCTTAAACCAAGTAAAATAACGGAATCAAACACCACGTACTACTACAAAGCCACGTAACTTCAGCCCTGACAGCAGTGCGGCACAACTCATAATAACTCCTTTAACCTCAGAGAAAGACAAACACAGGGATAAATTGAATGCTTGTTCCCCATAATGCAATCAACAGGCATCAATACTGGAAAGGCGCCCAAAAGAAGCGCAAAGAACACCGCATACGGAACGATCCGCGAAAACCCAACACTTTTCATTTGATTCAAATCTACTAAAGCAAAGAACACCGACCGTCAGAACGGCAAAGAACATACGAAGGAAACCACCATTAACTCTTCTATTTGACTCCAGTCAACTACCCGATCAACGACAGAAAGGATAAGCACTCTTCTCCTACAGGGGTCAATAGTTCTTCGGTGGTGGCGCTAACCGGCCACACCGTCAAACCTCACCCTTACTATGAAATAAGAGAGGTGGCCGAAATCCTTCGGCACCAAAACCCCACTTTTACCACCACAACAGGAATAATTCAATCATTTATCTCATAGACATAGCAACGTACTATATCAAATATAGCATTTAGCAACAAGGCTTAAATACAACATTTAAGCGTAAACAACGATACCCATACCCTTCCTACTGTGCATCCATGTGTGTCAAATTTTAGATTAGTTATACCACTTTTGCAAGTTTTAATGTTGCTATCCTATGACAAAATTTTAGTAAAAACCTAAGCCATGTTTCTAAGTTATTCCACATCACATTTTAGTTGTACCCTATAGCATGACACTAAAAATACACATTCCAAGGACCTACAGCCCGCTCTGATACCAACTGTAACACCCCGGCATTTAATATGCCTGAATGCTACCAAACACAAGCTAAACAACATCTAAATACCACATTTAACATAAAATTCCAGCAAAGGTACATAGGCTAAAAACCGATATTTCGGCAGCATCTCCTTTGTTTTTCCATGAATTAACACAATATCAATATCATGGCAAGATATATCATAGCACACGACATCTAAAACAACAATAAATAGAGTCTTAACGACAATATAAGACTAACATCAAGCACTTAATGTCTCCAAGTGTCAAAAGAACAAATAAGCTCTCAAATAGTAAAGCTAAACACTAAAGCAATGATCATCACACGCAATTTATTATCAAACTAATAGAATGACTTGTGGAATCATTAAGGTGAAGCTACGTGTGGGCGTGTGACTATTTCCCTTCCCCGCATGCCGATCTCAAAGTACCTAAAAAAAACAACATAAAACACAAGCGTGAGTTCGAAACTCAGCAAGTATATTGTAATGGACAACAAGAACAATATCATGGCAATAACATCACCCATCATGTATATCATCTCATTCATGAACACTTAACAGTATCATCATCATTATGTATGCAATGTAATGCAATGCTCATGTCTCCTTGGAAACTCATACCGGTATGGTTGAGTACACACCCGTCGGTGTGCACCCTCTCCCCCCTTCCATCCCGAAGATGGAGGGTGCCTACTCCTCGCTTCCGTTCACCACGGTGAATGGAATCACGATGTAGGACTTACTCATTGGCGTTCCGGATTAGTCATAACTTTCTCACCGACCTTCCCGGACTAGTTATGACTTTCTCACCGCCCGAGCCATGTAACATGTCATGTATGCAAATATGCCATCATCATCATAAACTTGTATATTTAACACATGGCATCATAGCATACTCATCATATCATAGGAAAACATTAAAGCATGGCAATTGATCATATCATCAAATCCATCTTTCATCTAGTCTCAACAAGCAACATAACATTCGTTATTCATTACAACACACTTGCCTCAACCACGGGCAACGGAAAGGCGGGAAGTAGAAGGCACTCCAGGGGTCGCACCACCAGCACATAGGTATCACACACTCACAATCATGCCCACAAAACAGTACGCAAACCCCCATCTAACCCGACATTGCCCACTACTCGCAAAACCTAAAAACAGAGGTTCTGTCCCGACGGGACAGCAGCCTTGCAAAAAGCATAACTTGAGTTCTGGGACTCTGAATCAATTAAACGAGTACATCCTCGCGTAGCTTAGGAAATTTCCCAACTTTCTCTAGGTATATGGAAAGACTGATTCGGACTCTAAAGTCGTCTAATCTACAGATTACCGTGATCTATTCCAATCGAGTCACAGATTTTAACACGCTCGGTAAAACGGCCATAACTTTCAAACGGCTGATCGGAATTTAACATGCTTTATGTCCACGGAAATATAATTAAATTATCTACAATTTCTTCAACATCCGTATGGACAGACTCGGATTCTAAATCGACAAAAACTACAACCCTAGCCCAACTGCTCAATCTGCCCGAAAACAGAAACGTGGCAACATCTAGATCTAACCCAAATTACTGCAATCCAGCACCTCCAATTGATCTAAAAACTTTATAAACACCCTAATAACAGTACCTAAATCAATTCCAAGGATCCCCATGATCATACCTTTGCCCGACGAACGAAAACTCCAATCGATCTCCTCGCGGATCGCTCCTCGCTCCACGCTCCACGCTCCTCGCTCCACGGGATGATTCCACGAGGTGCAGGGGTGGGGTGGCCACCCTAGGGCAGCAAGGGGTGGAGGAGAGGTGGTGGAGAGGTGGGGAGCAAAGGGGCAAGGGAGGGGGAGGCGCACGGCCAAGGGAGGAGGGAGGCGGCTAGGGCAAGGGCAAGTGGGGGGGAAGGGCGCACAAGGGGCAGGGGTGAACGCCCAAGGGCTGGTGGGGAGCCCTTTTACCAGCCCCCACACCCAATCCTAGTCCGTTACGGAGACCTACTCCATCCCACCAAAGCCCACTTAAGGCCCAAACTCCCCCGGGAAGGCCCAAAACCCCAAAAACGGCCCGGAAACGTTATTAACCTCCATACCTTATGGTTTTAACCTGCCATACCATATTTCATAAAGTTTTTGACCTTAACATGCACCATTTAAAAGGTTACGACACTCCGTGGTGACACATCACTTCAAACGGCCCAAAAACGCGAGTATACCTCAAGCCGAAAGGTTTTATTCTCTAATTTCACATTCTATAATGTCACACCATACCGTAGTGTCACAACATGCTTAGAATCTGTTGCCTTGCTTTGAAAGTGCTTATGACCCTCGATTATGTTTAAAGTTTTAAACCCTAATGCATAGTTAAAACATTAAGATGATGTAGACTGCCGATATTGTTAAAGAAACTTTGCTGGTTGTCTAAAGATGTTCTAATCTAATGGATTAATAGAGAGATTTAATCGTGTTGACTAGTGACTTTAATTTGGAAGTTGATTAGAGTTGCTATTTATGTTGTCGCAAACCATTAGTATAATTGGAAGTATGCAGTTGTGTTCCTACGATGCTAGTATTGATGTCAATTGTGAAGACATAGGCTTTGCTGTTTTTGATATTGCTAAAGCATTGGGATGGTCTAATCTATTAAATTTGTTTTAATTGTTGGAGTATGTTGTATAGTGACAATTTGTTATGGTATATGGATAGTGTAACTAAAAACAATGTAGTTGTTTTTATGATTATGCCTATTTATGGATATTGATGATTTAGTAGTGGTGGTAATTGTTTGGATTACTTTTTGGAAGCCATTGTAAAATAGAGGTTATTATAACATGTGGCGATGAAGTGAACCATGGATATTTTAGCATGATATAGAATTGTATCCTAAAGAAGGTATATCTTAGAATCATAATTTTCGACTTTGTCTTATGGAGATACTATTTGTATGTTGAAGTCATTTGTTAATGGAATAAGTTTTGATTGTCAAGATGTTGACGTATTTATGGTATAAAAATTGATAGGATGATCATGCTTAAGTATCTGTTGAAGTACTACGTTTGAAATATAAAATACGTTGTTTTATGATGTGTTGGTTTGTGGGGTTCTTGAGGAGGTAGTATGGATTGATTTAAGATGGGTTTTCTCGATAAGTAAATAGTGATTATGGAATGCTTAAATGTTAAGGATAGTGGGACACTGGTTATGGTGAGTCTCATGCCGAGCTTGTGTATAAAACCTTTTGGTCTGGGTTGGTGGTTTGCTATCTTGGTTAAATGTTTTTTTGGTCAAGGTGTTCTTTATGTTGCATTTTTGAGTTTCCCTAAAACTCGTAGAGGTTGGTGCCCATCTTTGGTTTTGGCTAAGTTGTTCAGTTTATGCTATGAGTTTGATTTTGCACCCAAAAGCCTTTGAGTGGATCGCGCTCCTTCGTGTTCGCACTGAAGCATACTTGGAGTAAATCTTAAAAAGGAAGCCGATGGACATAGTGGGCTGTGTTGAAAATTCTTGAGATTTAATTTGTAAGTCTATTTGATTGGAACTGGATTTATTTGGAAAAGGTCATGTGGTGTTTGCGAGTGTTTCAAAAGGGTGGATTTTATGAATGTTTATAAGTGATTCGGGTTGGTGAAGTGTTCTCATTTTGGGAAAATGAGTCTCCCATTTCTCTTTGAGAATTGATGTTCTCTTTCAAAATGTTGATTTTGGTTAAAACGCGATGCTTTACAAATTTGGCTTTCAATTGTCGACGGGTTATGTATGATGTGGTGTTTTCCTGTTAATGGTGTTCCCCTCATAGTTTTATGATTGGGCGCAATCATCGATGCTATCCAAGTTTTAATCATGTGATACAGAGGAAGAAGTTGTCTTGTGAATGACTATTTGGTAGCGTTGTACATGATGAATGAATGGTGAAAAGGAAACATGACATCATCTATAGATGCCTATTGATAAAAGAGTCGTTGAGCCAGGTCGGTGAGTAAGTCATATAGGGAAATATGACTAATCCGGTGTGCTCTCGAAAAGCTTGGATTCATGTCATGAATCTAGATTTCCATTTGCTCTTTAGCATGAAAAGAAAGAGTGAAGAGTTCCTGGCATTTGGCTTTGTTGTAAGAGGATTGGGTTTCCTTGTTTCCTTAAGAGTTATTATGGCGGTTGTGGATTCTTTCGATTGGTTTGAGAATCGGTTTTCTCTTCCACAATGTTGTTTTTATGAGATGCTTGGCTGTGGTGAAAGTGAGTCGAGTTGTCATTGATTGTTGAGAATTTCTGACAAAGAATTGTGTGGAGTCTCTCTTTTTGTTTGAGTGGTCCCCGACCGATGCGAGATGTATCGCATTGATTTGAGATTGGAGTTTTTCCTTTGCGACTTGACTTAGGAAAAAAGATCGAGTGATCTTTCGAGGTTGTCAAACCTTTGTTCCAAGTGATTTGTTGTGTTTTGGGTTCGAGTTGATGAATGTGGTTCATCCGACTAAGGGAGTTGCTCTTTGTTGGCATTCTCGTTTGAGATGTGAATAGAAATGTCTATGGAATTGTTGAGCATAATGGAGGATTATACTCATGGGTTTGGTAGTCTTTGAGTGAGAAAGTGTGAGGGCGAGACCCTCATAGGAAAAGAACCAGTTGAGGTTTGGTAAGAATTTACAGGTCTACCTTGGGCTAGGCGTAGAACTTTGGTTGTTGTTCGAAGGGTGGTCATGTTGGAAGTTGGTGTTGTCGGTCCAAACCTTGTTGAGAATATGGTTGGATTGTTAAAAAGTGATGATAATTTGAAATATAGTGATCTGTCGTGAACTTTGTCGTAGCTAGTTGTCCCTGGGTGTGTGTTATGCCTGGGAGGGGGTAGAATGAAAGTGTAGCGTGGTTTGTGGAAGAAAAGAAAAGTTTTGTCGATGAAGGCTATGTAATGAAATGACATTAGTTAATTTTGATTCTTTGTAAAAAGGGTCAAATAATTGGAAGAGATGGGATTATGTGTCATGATTGAGTTTGATGGAGTGTGGTAGTCAGGTTGGTTGTGATAGAAGTGCGAAATGTTTGTCGTGAGGATTCGAGCGTTTTGGGTTGATGGAGCCTTTGCGGCTGAGAAGCCTTTTGTCCCTTGGGGACTTGGTAGTTGTTTTTGGTGTCCTTCGGATTCGAGGTCGAATCCAGTTGAAGGGGGGAAGAATGTGACACTACGTTTTGGTGTGACATTACAAATTGCGAAATTAGAGAAGAAAATCTTACGGCTTGAGGTTTACTCGCGTTTTTGGGCCTTTTGAAGCGTTGTGACACCACGGAGTGTCGTAACCTTATTTAACGTGCATGATAAGGTTAATAACAATATGATATGTGGAATTAAGGTTAAAACTATAGGATATGGAGGTTAATAGCTTTTCCGGGCCGTTTCCGGGGTTTTGGGCCTTCCCGGGGGAGTTTGGGCCTTGGTGGGCTTTGGTGGGATGGAGTAGGTCTCCGTAACGGACTAGGTTTGGGTGTGGGGGCTGGTAAAAGGGCTCCCCACCAGCCCTTGGGACGTCCACCCCTGCCCCATGCGCCCCTAACCCTAGCCGCCACCCTTCCTCCTCCCTCCACCTCCTAGCCGCCCCATCTCTTGCCCCCATGGCGCCCCCATTGCTCCCCATTGCACACCACCTCTCCTCCACCCCCCTTGCTGCCCTAGGGTGACCTCCCCACCCCTGCATCCTCATGGATCCATCCGAGGAGCGAGGAGCGAGGAGCGAGGTGTGAGGTGCGAGGAGCGAGGAGCGAGGAGCGAGGAGATCGATTGGAGTTTTCGTGCATCGGGCAAAGGTATGATCATGGGGATCCTCGGGGATGAGCTAGGTACTGTTATTAGGGAGTTTATCAAGTTTTTTGATCAATTGGAGGTGCTGGATTTGAGTAATTTGGGTTAGATCTAGATGTTGCCACGTTTCTGTTTTCGGGCAGATTGAGCAGTCGAGCTAGGGTTCGCGTTTTCGCCAATTTAGAATCCGAATCTTGTCGTACGGATGTTGAATAAGTTGTAGATAATTTAATTATCTTTCCATGGATATAAAGAAAGTTAAATTCCGCCTAGCCGTTTAAAAGTTATGGCTGTTTTACCAAGCGTGTTAAAATCTGTGACGTAATTGGAACATATCACGGTAATCGGTAGATTAGACGACATTAGATTCCGAATCAGTCTTTCCCTATACCTAGAGAAAGTTGGGAAATTTCCTAATCTACGCGAGGATGTACTCGTTTAATTGATTCGGAGTCCCAGAACTCAAGTTATGCTTTTTGCAAGGCTGCTGTCCCGTCGGGACAGAACCTCTGTTTTTAGGTTTTGCGAGTAGTGGGCAATGTCGGGTTAGATGGGGTTTTGCGTACTGTTTTGTGGGCATGATTGTGAGTTGTGTGATGCCTATGTGCAGGTGGTGTGACACCGGGAGTGCCCTCGACTTCCCACAAATCCGTCGCCCGCGGTTGAGGCAAGTGTGTTGTAATGTATAGCGGATTGTAGGTTGCTTGTTGATATTGGATGAAAGATTGAATACTTGCTATGATCACTTGCCTTGCTTGCTGTTTTCCAATGATATATTGAGTATGATTATCATGATATGATGCTATGTGTCTATACTTATCATGATTCGATGCCATGTGTAATATTTGTCATGATGAGATGCCATATGTTTATGTACATGTGAAATATGATAATTGGCATAGTTGCATGCATGACATGAGTTGGGGCGAGGGCGGTGAGAAAGTCATTAACTAATCCGGGAAAGGCCGGTGATAAAGTTATGACTAGTCCGGAACGCCATTGAGTAAGACCTACATCGTGATTCCATTCACGTGGTGAATGGAAGCGAGGAGTAGGCACCCTCCATCTTCGGGATGGAAGGGGGGAGAGGGTGCACACCGACGGGTGTGTACTCAACCATACCGGTATGAGTTTCCAAGGAGATATGAGCATAACATTGCATTGCATTGCATTGCAATACATATTTAATGATGATGATGTTGTTATGTGCTCAAGTATGAGATGTTATATGTGATGTAAGGTATTATTGTCTTGTAAATGATCTTGTTGTCCATTACAATATGCTTGCTGAGTTTTCGAACTCACGCTTGTGTTTTATGTTGTTTTTTTTTGGTACTTTGAGATCGGCATGCGGGAAAAAGGGGTCTAGCTACACTTCTACACGTAGCTCCACCATCATAGTCCATAATTAATCACTTGGAGACATGATATTAAGAGTTGTGCCTTAAACTTAATGTATGGTTTAATTTAGCATGCTAGTGATTCCTTATTTGCTTCGTTATAGGTTATGAAGTAGTTGAGCGTAGTATTTTTTTTGGGTAATTTGATGTTATGTCAATTTATGTTGATGTTATAGATGTCGTGTGCCATGATATATCTTGCCATGATTGTGTTATTGTGTTAACTCATGGAAAAGCAAAGGAGATGCTGCCGAGATATCGGTTTTTAGCATATGTACCTTTGCTGGAATTTATGTTTAAATGTGGTATTTAGACGTTGTTTAGCTTATGTTTGGTAGCATTCGGGCATATTAAATGCCGGGGTGTTACAGTTTGACCCTTGGAGACATTAAGGGCTTGATGTTAGACTTATATTGTCGTTAAGTCTTTAATAATTGCTATTTTAGATGTCTCTCATGTTGCCTTACATTGCTATAATATTGTTGATTCTTCGTAGCTTGTTATAACAAAGGAGATGCTGCCGAAATCTCGGTTTTTAGCATATGTACCCTTGCTGGAATTTATGATAAATTGTGGTATTTAGATGTTGTTTAGCTTATGTTTGGTAGCATTCGGGCATATTAAATGCCGGGGTGTTACACTGGTGCATCCTTCTTCCTTCTTGGAAGTATAGATCTTGAGATTTCTTGAAGAGTTTTGTGGGCAAATTTGGGAATTTGAGAGTTGAGCTCTCCTGCATTTCTGTCGGAGTTTTGTTTTTCTTACTTGCCTGGAAAGGAGAAATTTTCTACCGGTGTTCGTTCTGGTTCTTGAGTTGTGGTTATCTTTAAAAGTTGAGTTGCATCCTGTTTGTCAAGAGTTCGTGCCCCATGAAGGTGTTTGGAAAAGTTTATGTCTGTGTTATATAGTAGGTAACAATGTGGTTTATGGAATGATGTGTTGCTAAGTTAAATTTTGAGTTGAATCAATTCAATGTGATTATCATCTCTAGCTGGAGAATAAATAGACTACTAGTGTTGTAGTTTACTCTGTAGCGAGAATGATTAAATTGGTTAATGTACATGCTTAGAATCTGTTGCCTTGCTTTAAAAGTGCTTATGATCCTCGTTAATGTTAAAAGTTTAAACCTCGATGCATAGTTAGAACATTAAGATGATGTAAATTAATGATACTGTTAAAGAAACCTTGCCGGTTGTTTAAAGATGTTCTAATCTAGCGGGTTAATAGAGAAATTTAATCATGTTGACTAGTGGCTTTAATTTGGAAGTTGATTAGAGTTGCTATTTATGTTGTTGCAAACTACTAGTATATTTGGAAGTATGCAGTTGTGTCTCTACAATGCTAGTATTGATATCAATTGAGAAGACTTAAGACTTATTGTTAATGATGTTGTTAAGGGCAGTGTTAATGCTAGTACCGATGTCAATTGGGAAAAAATATAGGTCTGGTTGTTGTTTTAAGAATATTGTGCTGATCTAACTTATTAAATCTAATTTAATAGTTGGAGTATGTTGTGTAGTGACAATTTTGTTGCAACCTATGTGTAAGGTAACTAAAAGCAATGTTGTTGATTGATGATTATGCAAAGAATTGATATTGATGCCTTGGTAGTGTTGTTAATTGTTGGAAACCATTGATCCAATAGAAGAAAAGTGTAAAACTGTGGTATTATGTCGAGTACATATTGTGATGGGATGAACAATGGATAATAATCATGATGCAAGATTTTAACCTTAATGAATGCATATCTTAGAATCCTATTTACGAATTTTATCTTGTAGAGATATTACTTATTTGTTGAAGTCATTTTATTGATTGAACAAGTTTCAATTTTCAAGATTTTGACGTATGGATAGTATAAACTTGATAGGTTGACCATGCTCAAGTAGCTGTTGAAGTACTATGTTTGAAATATAGAATACGTTGTTATATGATTTGGTGATCCATGGGGATCATGTCAATGTAGTCTTGGTTGGGTGCCTTTGTGATAAGCATCTTAAACCTTAATTAAAAGTGTTGGGAATGGTAACTAGAGAAAGAAATTGTTATATAAATTTTGTTAAATCCGGTTGGACTCTCTTGATGAGTAAATAGTGATTATTGAATGCTTAAATGGTAAGTATAGTGGAATACAAGTTATGGTGGGTTTCATGCTGAGCTGTTGTTTAAAACCTTTTGAACTGGTGTGGTTGTTTGCCATTTTGGTTGAATGCCTTCGGTTAAGGTATTCCTTGTGTTGTGTTTCCGAGTTTCCCTAAAAACCGTTGCTATTGGTGCCAATCTTTGGTTTTGGCAATTTTATTTAATTTGGGCTATGAGTATGGATTTACACCCAAAAGTTTTGAGTGGATCGCGCTCCTTCGCATTCACCCTGAATTATCTTTGGAATAAATTTTAACGGAAGCGGATGGACATAGTGGGTTGTGTTGGAAACTCTTGAGATTTAATTTGTAACTCTTTTTGACTAGAGATGGATTTATTTGCATAATGTGTGTGATGTTTGCGAGTGCTTCAAAAAGGTGGATTTTATGAATGTTTTATAAAGTGATTTTTGTTAGTGAGGTGTTCCCTTTTTGAAATGAGTTTCCCTCTCCTTGAGAAAAATTTGTGACGGTTGTGGGAGCAGATGCTTGACTTGAAATTTTGATGTTCTCTTCCAAAATGTTGAATTTGGATGAAATGCAATGTTTTGCAAGTTCAGTTTTCAATTGATGTGGGATGTGATGCGACGTGGTGTTTTACTGTCAACTATGCTGCCATCATAGTCTATATGAATTTCCGCAACCTTCGATGTTAATTGTGTTTCCATTATTTGATACCGAGGAAGAAGTCATTTGGTGAATGACTATTCGGTACCGTTGTTACATGATGAATGAATAATGAAAAGGAAAACGAGACATTGTTTATGCATATTTAATCATAAAGGAGTCGATGAGCCAGGTCGGTGAGAAAGTCATATATGGATATATGACTAATCCGGGGTGCTCTTAAAAAGTGTGCATTCTTGTCATGTATCGAGATTTCCATTTCTTCCTAGTATGAAAAGAGAGAATGGATAAATTGTGGTATTTTGGCTGTGGTGTTAGAGGTTTGAGTTTTCTTTGCGATTTGGTTTAGAAAAATAAAATGTGTGCTCTTTGGATGTTGCCGGATCCTTTCCAAAGTGGTTTTAGTGCTTTGGGGTTTGAGTTGTTGTATGTGGACCAATTGGGTTCATGTTTATGGTTGAGCTCACTCAATGATTGTACTCTTTGTCGTGGTCCTTTGAGTGGAAGGTTGTGTATGACTCAATGCAAACCTTCTTGGAGAATTGTGTCGTTGAGGTGTTCCTCGGTAGGGTTGATTAAATTATTAGTGGACCACTTGGTGGTTGCTAGTAATCGCTTTTCCTTTTGAAGTGTATTGGATCGTTTTTCGTTGGGCAATGAGCGAGTTGTGTCAACCGCAGAGGAACGTTCGGTCATTTCTGTTGCGCGATTCTTAAGGATCCTGGATATAAAGTAGGTTGTTCCTTCTGGTGGTAATCTTAGAGCGTTGTGTCTCTCCTGTTTCTCGTCGTCTTGAGTACAAGGAACCACAGTGTAACACCCCAATTTTTGTTTTTCATGAAATTAAATATTATTTTGCTCAAATGTGAATTTTTGGAATTTATTTGGATTTATTTGGATTTAATTTGAATTTATTCCATATTGAAATAATTAAAGAAATTAAATTTTTAAATAAAATTTTGTTGGAAATATTTTATTTGAGTCCAAAATGCCCCAAAGTATTTTTTGGAATTTTTCTGAGTCTTTTGCTATTTTTAATGAATTAAATGAATTTCTGAGAATTAATTTGAATATTTAATCGCTGGAAAATGCGAGTGGGTTTGTATCGTTTCATCCGATCGAAGCCGAGTCGGACTCGAGTCCGAGTCCGACCGGACTCGGCCGAGTCGTCGTGAGCCCAACCGCATCGGACGCACCTAACCACAATGAACCGTTGGATCAAGATCCAACAGCCTTACGCGCGTGCCACGTAGCCACGTGTGACCGCACCACTAACCAAAAGAACTCGCTCGATCTCAGCCGTTGGATCGAGATCCAACGGCCGAGATTCACTCGGACCCGACCGAGCCGTGTCCGACCCGAACCCATTCGCCCGCATGATCGTGGCCGTTGATCACGCCACGTGGACGGCAGCGATTCGTCGTCTCCATCAGAGTCGCGGTCGGACTCCGCCGCCGCGTAGATCTAGGGTTCCGCCTCGGGCACGAACGCCGAGGCTATTTAAAGCCCGGGTCACGCCCCGAGGTCGGCCCTGACTTTGCGCACCCGTAACCCCTACTCACCAAGGCAGAGCCGCCGCCGTTTAGCCGCGATAGCTCGCCGTAGTTGCACGCCGCTCCGCCACGGTTTTTGCTTCATCCCTCCATCAATCGCCGTCCCCAGCCGCCGTTGAGCCCAGATCTAGAACCCCCAGACCGAGACGCACCCGTGGAGCCAACTCACCTCGCCGGAGGAGCCCCGAAGCGCCACGGGAGTGGTCGTCGTCTCCGTCTCCGGCTGCTGTAGCTCCGCCGCGTCGCCATCGACCTCACGAGCTCGGACAACCCTCCGATCAAGATCTAACGGCCACGATGAGCCACGTGTTTCCCGAATCCTAAAACGTTAGATTAGATCTCAGTCGTTGGATCGAGATCCAACGGCTCACGTTAGGCCACGCGTCGCCAGCGAATTTCCGCGTTTGCGGGATTAGATCTATTTTCAACCGATTAGATCTAGATCGTGCGGTCGAGGCGGCCGAGTGGTTTTCAGCGTGTAAACGCGATCTAATCCAGCGCGGTTGATTTTCAAACCAGCGGTCGTGATCATGCCACGTAGCGCGCGCCGCGTGCGTTGAGTCACCGATAGGCCGGGCCAGCGTGCGGTGGCGAACTGGCGTGGCTTGCGGCGTCACCGACATGTGGGGCCCGCGTAACCGATGTCTCGCCCGAAATCGCCGCACGTGCGTGACCCAGCGGGTGGGACCGCTGTCGGCGACGGCGATGGACCGAGTCCACCAGTGGGATCGAAACCAAGCGCCGTGGGCTGAGCCCATGGACCGGCTGACGTCAGCCGACCAATCAGAGGCTGCCACGTGTCACTGCTGACGCAATAAATAATTTCCGAAAAAGAAAATGATTTAATAATTCGGTTTAATAATTGATTTGAATTTCAAAACTTCAAACGCTTATAACTTTTGCGTTTCAACTCCGATTTGAACGATTCAAATTTCTAAAAATTTATAAAATTCAGATCTACTCAAATATGAATTTTATTTAATTTTTGGACTAAATATTTTCTCTGTAATATTATTTAATTGATTATTTAAACTTTAAATAATTATAACTTTTGCATTTAAACTCCGAATTTGACGATTCCAGTTTCTAAAAATTCATAAAATTATGTTCTCTCTGTTTATGAACTTTATTTGGATGTTTGGATACTTTTGTCTACTGTTTTATTCATTTGTTGCTATTTGCACGCGTTACGAGTAGACGTTGAAGTGTCGGAAGGATTCGAAGGAGAAGTGTTGACTCAGGATCCAACTCAAGACCAAGAACAAGTACTTTTTGAAGGCAAGTTGTGCTTTGACCATATTGATCCCATTTTGAAACCTATTTTGATTCAAATTATTGCATGCTAGTTTAAATTAGAAAATGCTTTACTTAATTATGGGTAATTAGATAAATGCCAATTTGCTGTATGACACCTTGATTAATTAAATATGTGCCATGACCCCTTGTCACCCTAGTTGTGGATTACTAGTTGGACATTACTAAATTGCTAACATGGGTTTGTAGATCGTTGTAGTATATGGCTTAGAGCACCTTTCGTGCTCATGACATGATTTTGGACAAACAAATGTTAATATTGACTTAATGATATATTGAACCTGTTTTGGAAAGGTATCATGTGATGTTGATGGCACGTGGTGCATGGTAATCAACTGGGGTTTGATAAATAGCTTTTGACCGGGGCATGTGGCAAGAATGATCATGTGGGCCAGTTGTGGCACTGGGAATGTTGTTTTGGTTCTTCGGGTAGTCTTGCCCTGGTCACCCTAAGGACTTAACCTTGCAAGCCTTTGAACTGAGTCAATCTTGCAATCACATGTGCAGAATGGGACGGACCTAGTTGATTAAGTTGCTAATAACGTACTTGTGGACCTCGGTTGTCAACTACACCCTTTGTGTAAGTTGTACGGGGAGCGTCTCGTGCTGCGGCCAGGTACCCATCTAACGGTTGATTGGCCTAAACTTCGCCTTCGCTAAGGGAAGGGTTAGTGTGCAATAACCGGGGAGGCTCACTTGTATTGTTAGAAGTTTTCGAAAGACTTTGTTACGGGAACTCGCCTTTGTGGTGTTTGACTGTATCTTGTGGGTAAAGTAGATAACCTCTGCAGAGTGTAAAATCTATTCGAATAGCCGTGTTAGCGGTATTGGACATCGCTCGGGAATTACAGTCAAGGGTTAGATTTTCTTGAAAATAACTTGGACTTGAAAGGTTGGGTTTGTTTAAATAATGATGTTGATGAAAATGTGGTTTAGGAATGGGAAAGATGTTGATTAAACTCCTGGAAAAGTTATTGATGCTATACTTGTTTCTATTGCTTTCGAATCTACTTATGCTACTTGTCAAATCTTTGTTTCTTGCAAATATACCTTGAGCTATTCCTTTGTATTAAGCCATGCATGTAGTATATTAGCTTGCATTATGTGCATGACTTGTCGAAAGTACCAAGTACTCACCCTTGCCACAATACAACACAGTTGAAGAGGAGACTACACCGGCTTTGGAGGAGGAGCTCCAAGAGGAACCGTCTACTTAGGGAGCAAGCCCGGTCGGTTACTGTGGTATCTTTGGATGGCGCCACGAAGTTATCTTATTTTTCCGCTGCTATTATTTCTCTCTTAATAAGTTTCGCCCTGCGTGGCGTATATTTGTAACTTGACCATAAGGTCGAGCAACCAGTTTGACTATCTAATTAAAGTACTTTATTAGTATCGAGTGGTATGATTGTGATATTTACCGATGTTAAGACTGTGTGCACTAGCGCGTTCCTGGACTAGTGCTGAATACACAGAGGGTCCGGATTTGCAGATTCGGGTCCCGACACACAGAAGGGAGGTTGGTACCATGTTCTTCTGGAGAGTAGCATTAGTTAAAGGGATAGGGCACTTCAGTGCCGAGGAATGCATAGAAAGAGGAGTATGAGACCGTTTTCTTTTGTGGGCTGTTTGAGGATTTATCCTATCGCTTGGGGTCGTGCTGAGACCATGTGTGAGTACTTTGTGTTTCAATGTTGAGTAAGTTCTCGCAAGTTTTGATTGCGAGTTATCATTAGAGCCGTTGGTCTTCGAACCTAGGCGTCCTATCATTGAGTCTCGATCAGTGTAAATTCCAGTAGTTTTATTTAGAGAAGCGACCTGGGAGTTGAAGTCTCGCGGGGGCGAGCTTTACCCAAAGCTCTTTTCTTCAGGTTTGAACCGTGAAGATTAGATCTCTGTGTGTTGTTGGTTTGGCGTAGTGGCATGTCTTCGATTCGAGGTCGAATCCTGATGAAGAGGGGGAGAATGTGACACCACGGAGTGTCGTAACCTTATAAAAGGTGAATGTTGAGGGCAAAAACATTATGGAATGTGGAATTGGAGGTTGAAACCATACGGTATGAGGTTTATTTGCGTTTCCGGTAGTTTGGGCCTTTCCGGGGGAGTTTGGGCCTAGGGGAAAGGGTCATGGGCCTTGGTGGGAAGGAGTTTGAGTCCATTTAGGAGTAGGAGACCTGGTTGGGGGCCTCCTCCAGCCCATATGTGCGCCCCACCCCTGCCTCTTGCGCCCCCTCCCCCACTCTGAGAAACCCTAGCCGCCACTCCTTGCTCTCCTCCCTTGCGCTCTTCCCTCCCTCACGCCTCCTCCCCACCTTGTGCGCCTCCCCTCCCCTCTCCTATACCCCTTGCTGCCCTAAGGGAGCTTCTCCACCTCAGCACCCCGAAGGTCCATCCATTGGAGCGCTCCGCGACGAGGAGATTCGGTGGATTTGGAGCGAGGGAGGAGATCGCGCGAGCCGGGAGGAGATCCGTTGGGTTTTCGTTCGTCGGGCGAAGGTATGGGCATGGGGATCCTTGGGGTTGGTCTAGGATCTGTTCTAAGGGTTAATATCATGTTTTTAGATCAATTGGTGGTGCTGCAATTGGGTAGATTAGATGAAATCTAGAGTTTGCCACGTTCTCTGTTTCGGGCAGCATGAGCAGTAGACCTAGGGTTTGGGTTTTCACCAATTTAGATTCGGAATTTGGTCGTCCGCCTGTTGAAGAAGTTGTAGGTAACTTCAATACCTTTCAGTGGGTATAAAGAACGTCCAATACCGCCTAGCTGTTTGAAAGTTATGCTCATTTTACCGAACGTATTAAAAACTGTGACGTGATTGGAACAGATCACGGTATTCTGTAGATTAAACCACTTTAGGTTCTGAATCAGTCTTTCCATATACTTAGAAAAAGTTACGAAATTTCCAAAGCTACACGAGGGTGTACTCGCTTAATTGATTCGGAGTCTTAGAACCCGAGTTATGCCTTTTGGAAGGCTGCTGTCCCGACGGGACATAACCTCTGTTTTTGGGTTTTACGAGTAGTTTGCGATGTCGGGGTAGATGAGTGTTTGCGTACTGTTTTGTGGACATGATTGTGAGTGTGTGGTACCTATGTGCAGGTGGTGTGTCCCCGGGAGTGCCTTCTACTTCTCGCCAATCCGTCGCCCGTGGTTGAGGCAAGTGTATTGGAATGGGTAGCGGGTTGTAGTTTGCTAGATTTGTTGAGATTGAAATTTAATATATGATATGTTCACATGCCATGCTTTAATGTTTGCCATTGATATGATGAATATGCTTATTATGTTATGATGCCATGTGTTAATGTACAAGTTATTTATGATGTTGGCATGTTTGCATACATGGCATGATACATGGCTCGGGCGGTGAGAAAGTCATAACTAGTCCGGGGAAGGTCGGTGAGAAAGTTATGACTATTTCGGAGAGCCAATGAGTAAGTCCTACATCGTGATTCCATCCACCACGGTGTATGGAAGCGAGGAGTAGGCACCCTCCATCTTCGGGATGGAAGGGGGGAAAGGGTGCACATCGACGGGTGTGTACTCAACCATACCGGTATGAGTTTCCAGGAGACATGAGCATCACATCGCATCGCATCGCATTGCATTGCATACATAATGATGATGATAATGATATGTGATCATGAATGAGATGATAGACATGATGTGAGTTGTTGTAGCCATGTAATTCTTCTTTTGTACAATTGCAATATACTTGCTGAATGTTGAACTCACGCTTGTGCTTTCTTGTTATTTTATGTACCATGAGATCGGCATGCGCGGAGGGGAAATAGTCACTTCTACACATAGCTTCACTTATTTGTTCCCACAGTCATTCAATTGGAGTCTTGATAATAAATTAAGTGTGATGCTTATTGATTTATGGTTTAGTTTTGCGATATGAGAGTCTTATCGTTCGTTTAGCTCATGAAGACATTGAATGCTTGGAATTAGACTTATATTGCTGTCATGCCATTAATTATTGCTATTTTACATGCCTCTTATATTGTCATATATTGCTATGCTGTTGTTGTTTTTTCAATTCATGTTAAGACAAAGGAGATGCTGCCGAAATTTCGGGTTTTAGCATTCGTGCCTTTGCTGTAATTTACTTGTATTTGTTGTATTTAGAGGTTGCTTAGTCTATGTTTGGTAGCATTCGGGCATATTAAATGCCGGGGTGTTACACACCCATAAGATATACAAGCCCAAAGAGGTTCCACCTCAAGTGATCAGTCACATGGCGTAGAGGCCGCAGCAGCAGTAGTAGCATGAGCATCCACCAGCGCTCTTCTCCTGCAGGGGTTAATAATTCTTCGGTGATGGCGTTAACTGGCCACACCGTCAAACCACACCCTCACTATGAATAAAGAGAGGTGGCCAAAACCCTTCGGCACCACAACCCCACTTTAACACAATAACACGAACAATTCAATTCAATTCTTTCATAAACATAGCAACATATATTATCAAATGTAGCATTCAACATCAAGGCTTAAATACAACATTTAAGCGTAAAGCAACGATTCCCATACCCTTTCCTACTGTGCATCCATGTGTGTCAAATTTTAAATTAGTTATTCCAATTAAACAAGTTTTAGTATTGCTATCCTATGACAAAATTTTAAGTACAACCTAATCCATGTTTCTAGGTTATCCCACATCAAAATTTTAGTTAACCCTATGGTATTGCACTAAGTTCATACACCACGGACCTGAAGCCTGCTCTGATACCAACTGTAACACCCCGGCATCTAGTATGCCCGAATGCTACCAAACATAGACTAAACATCACCTAAATACCACAAATTAAAATAAATTACAGCAAAGGCGCAAATGCTAAAACCGAAATTTCGGCAGCATCTCCTTTGTTTTATCATGAATTGGAGCAATAACAATCACATAGCAAGTTATATCATAGCATAAGACATCTAAAACATCAATATCAATGGATAAAGCATCAACATAAACCAATAAAACCGAATCCAACCACTCCATAATCTATAGCTAAGCAAATAAGGATCACAAGCACACTAAACTATTCCATAAACCAAGTTCATGGCACTTATTATGATCATGACTGAAATTGGTAAATGTGACTGGAACTACGTGAGATGTGTAGCTGATGCCCCTTCCCACATGCCGGTGTCATGGTACCTAAAACAACATAAAACATAAGCGTGAGTTCATCACTCAGCAAGTATATTGCAATGGGTCATACAGAACAATTCAATATTATCATCACTACATAACAAACTTAACATCATGATTAAGTCATACTTCATATGCAACATCATATTCATATCTCAACCTCATTGAAATCATTACATCATCAACATCATCATGTATGCAATGCAATGCAATACAATGCACATGTCTCCTCGACGCAAATACCGGTATTACCGAGTGCACACCCGTTGGCGTGCACCCACGTCCCCCTTCCATCCCGTAGATGGAGGGTGCCTACTCCTCGCTTCCACTCACCGCGTGGGTGGAATAACAAGGTAGGTCTTACATCTATGGCGCTCCGGATTAGTCATAACTTTCTCACCAACCTTACCGGAATAGTTATGACGTTCTCACCGACCGGGCCAAGTTTCATGCCATGTATGCAACATATGCCGTAATCATTAATCATAAACCATTGCATAGCATCTTAACATTCCCTTTTTATCATATCATGGCAAAAACTAAGCATGGCGAGATAGCATAACATGGAAACAATTGCATCTAGTCAAGACAAGCAAATAAACCGCATGCTACCCATCCCAATACACTTGCCTTAACCTCGAGCGACGGATTGGTGGGATGAGGAGGGCACCCCCGGGGTCACACCACCTGCACATAGATGCCACACAATCACAACGTGCCCACAAAATAATACGCCATTGCCCATCTACCCCGATATCGCAAACTACTCCTGAAAATGAAAAAGAGAGAATCTGTCCCCCTAGGACAGCAGACTTCAAACTATCATAACTTTAGATCTAGGACTCCGAATCGATTAAATGAGTACATCCTCGCATAGCTTAGGAAATTTCCTAACTTTTTCTAAGTATATGGAAAAGCTGATTCGGACTCTAAAGTTGTTTAATATACAAAACACTACGTTTTGTCCCAGCTACATCACAGATTTGAACACGTTCGGTAAATCGGGCATAACTTTCAAATGGTTGGGTGGAATTGGACGTTCTTTATGTTCACTGAAAGGTATTGAAGTTACCTACAACTTTCTCAACAGGCGGCCGACCAAAATTCTAAACTAAGGTCACGAAAACTCAAACCCTAGGTCGACTGCACAATCTGCCCGAAGCAGAGAACGTGGCAAACTCTAGTTTTCATCTAATCTACCCAATCGCAGAACCACCACTTGATCTAAAAGCATCCAAATACCCTCTAGCACAGCCCCTAGACCAACCTAAAGGATTCCCCATGCCATACCTTTGCCCGACGAACGATGAACACCGAAATCCTTCCTCCTGGGCTCCCCAATTGTCCTCCTCGCGCCGGAACCGCCGAATCTCCTCGTCGCAGAGCTTCCCGAGGGAGGGAACAACGGGATGGCAAGGTGAGGAGTTATCCTAGGACAGCAAGGAGGGTGGAGAGGGGAGGGAGGAGAGATGGCGCATGGGGGAGGCGGCTAGAGGTGGAGGCGTGTGGGGAAGGTGGGGGAGAGAGGTGGCGGCTAGGGTTTGCAAGTGGGGGCGCAGCAAGGGCAGGGGGAGGGCGCCCAAAGCCAGGAAAACCTGGTCTCCCCCTCCCTCATGGGCCCAAATACCTTCCCACTAAAGCCCACGACTCATCCCCTTGGGCCCAAACTCCCCCGGAGAGGCCCAAACTGTGACACCACGGAGTGTCGTAACCTTATAAAATGTGAATGTTGAGCTCAAAAATATTATGAAATATGGAATTGGAGGTCGAAACCATGCGGTATGAGGTTTATTTGCGTTTCCGGGAGTTTGGGCCTTTCCGGGGGAGTTTGGGCCTAGGGGAAAGGGTCGTGGGCCTTGGTGAGGAGGAGTTTGAGTCCTTTTGGGTGTAGGAGACCTGGTTGGGGGCCTCCCCCAGCCCTTATTGCACCTCCTGCCTGCTGTGTGCGCCCCCACCTCAGTGCCCTAGCCGCCACCCCCACCTCCCCTCTCCCTTGCTTGCGCCCCCCTAGCTCCCCATTGCGCCACCACCCCACCACCACCTCTCCACCTCCCTTGCTGCCCCTAGGGGAGTTCTCCACCTCACCAACCCGAAGATCCATCCGTTGGAGCTCTCCGTGACGAGGAGATCCGGTGTATTTGGAGCGAGGAAGGAGATCGCGCGAACCGAGAGGAGATCCGTTGGGTTTTCATTCGTCGGGCCAAGGTATGGCCACGGGGATCCTTGGGGTTGGTCTAGGATCTATTCTAAGGGTTAATATCATGTTTTTAGATCAATTGGTGGTGCTATAATTGGGTAGATTAGATGAAATCTAGACTTTGCCACGTTCTCTGTTTCGGGTAGCATGAGTAGTCGACCTAGGGTTTGGGTTTTCGCCAATTTAGATTCGGAATTTGGTTGTCCGCCTATTGAAGAAGTTGTAGGTAACTTCAATAACTTTCAGTGGGTATAAAGAACGTCCAATTCCGCCCAGTCGTTTGAAAGTTATGCTCGTTTTACCGAATGTATTAAAAACTGTGACGTGATTGGAACAGATCACGGCTTTCTGTAGATTAAACCACTTTAGAGTCCGAATAAGTCTTTCCATATACTTAAAAAAAGTTAGAAAATTACCTAAGCTACGCGAGGATGTACTCGTTTAATTGATTCGGAGTCTTAGAACCCGAGTTATGCCTTTTGGAAGGCTTTTGTCACGACGGGACAGAACCTCTGTTTTTGGGTTTTGCGAGTAGTTTGCGATGTCGGGGTAGAAGAGTGTTTGCGTACTATTTTTTGGACATGATTGTGAGTGTGTGGTACCTATGTGCAGGTGGTGTGACCCCGGGAATGCCTTCTACTTCTCGCCAATCCGTCGCCCGTGGTTGAGGCAAGTGTATTGGAATGGGTAGCGGGTTGTAGTTTGCTAGATTGGTTGAGATTGAAATTGAATATATGATATGTTCACATGCCATGCTTTAATGATTGCCATTGATATGATGAATATGCTTATTATGTTATGATGCCATGTGTTAATGTACAAGTTATTTATGATGTTGGCATGTTTGCATACATGGCATGATACATGGCCCGGGCGGTGAGAAAGTCATAACTAGTCCGGGGAAGGTCGGTGAGAAAGTTATGACTATTCCGGAGAGCCAATGAGTAAGTCCTACATCGTCATTCCATCTACCGCGGTGTATGGAAGCAAGGAGTAGGCACCCTCCATCTTCGGGATGGAAGGCGGGAGAGGGTGCACACCGACGGGTGTGTACTCAACCATACCGGTATGAGTTTCCAAGGAGACATGTGCATCGCATCGCATTGCATACATGATGATGATGATAATGATATGTGATCGTGAATAAGATGATAGTCATGATGTGAGTTGCTGAAGCCATGTAATTTTTCTTTTGTACCATTGCAATATACTTGCTGAGTGTTGAACTCACGCCTGTGCTTTCTTGTTGTTTTAGGTACCATGAGACCGGCATGAGGGGAAGGGAAATAGTCACACTTCTACACGTAGCTTCACTCATTTGTTCCCACAAGTCATTCAATTGGGTCTTGATAATAAATTAAGTGTGATGCTTATTGATTTATGGTTTAGTTTTGCGTTATGAGAGTCTTATTGTTCGTTTGGCTCATGGAGACATTGAATGCTTGGAATTAGACTTTTATTGTTGTCATGCCTTTAGTTATTGCTATTTTAGATGCCTCTTATATTGCCATATATTGCTATGCTGTTGTTGTTCCTTCAATTCTTGTTAAAACAAAGGAGATGCTGCCGAAATTTTGGTTTTTAACATTCGTGCCTTTGCTGTAATTTACTTGTATTTGTGGTATTTAGAGGTTTCTTAGTCTATGTTTGGTAGCATTCAGGCATATTAAATGCCGGGGTGTTACACAAACTCCCGAAATTGGCCCGGAAACGCAATTAAACTTCATAGCGTAAAGTTTTAACCTTCGATTTCACATTTTATAATGTTTCGACCTTCCGTAGTGTCACATTCTCCCCCCTTCAACAGGATTCGTCCTCGAATCCAAGACACGCAGAAAAGAAAAAAAAAACAACAAAGTCCACAAGGGATAAAAGACTTCTTGCAACACAAAACATTCACACAAAAACTCAAACCGGAACAAACGGCAACAAGTTCTCAAAACCAATACTTAGCGAGAAAGTGTTGATTTAGCTCAACTAAGTGCAACCTCTCACGGTTCCACCTTCATTTCAATTCCCAATAATATTAGTAGAAGTCAACCGAAGTCCTCGATTTCACCCACTAAAGGGCTTAATGAAATTATCACGCCCAACTCCTCACATCAAACAGTTCATACTTCCCTCACATCCAACCTGATGAACTCAGAAAAACTTCCCTTTTCAACTTCATTTACAGAACCTTAATTTCATTTCTCCACCTATGTACCACATCTCATTAAACATAAGATGACACAAAGAAAGCGAATCACATCTCCTTTAACAACCTCTCTACCAACAAATCACCAACGATGTCTTATTAATAACTGGGGTTCTAAACAAGAACCTCTAAAGAATCAATTACACAAAATCCCATCTCTTCCAATTATTTGACCTTTTTCACAAGGAACCACAAATAACCAATGTCATTTACATACATAGTCCACATCGACAATAACTTTCTTTCCAAACACAAACCATGCTACATTTTTTTTATTCTATCATCTTCCGGGCATATCTCATACCCAAGGACACTAGCTAAGACAATGTTCATGATAGAACATTTTACATCACAATTTCTATAACCTTCATACCACCAAACGGTACTCTCCACAAAATTTAAACCACGACATGTATAACCTCCATCATAACCACCTTTTAAACCACAACCAAAGTTCTACGACTAGCCCAAGCTAGGGCTGAAAGTTATTACCAAACCACCATTGGTTCTTTTCCTAAGAGGGTCTCGCCCTCACAAATTCACACTCAAAAACAACCAAGCCCATGTGTATATTCCTCCAATATAATCAACAGTTCCATAAGCATTTCTATTCATATCTCAATGAGAATGCCAACAAAAAGCAACTCCCTTTAGCCGGATGAACCACATTCATCAACTCGAATCCCAAAATGCCACAAATCACTTTAGAACAAAGATTTGACAACGTCCAAAGACCACTTTTTTTTTCTTTTCCTAAATCAAACCGCAAAGGAAAAACTCAAATCTCAAAACCATGCGATACATTTCGCATCGGGGAGCACTCAAACAAAAGAGAGACTCCACACAATTCTTTGACAGAAGTTCTCAACAACCAAAGCATCTCAACTCGCTTTCACCAAAGCCAAACCTCTCATTTTCACCAAAATCAACATTTTGGAAGGGAACCGTTTCTCAAATCACACACAAGAATCCACAACCATCACAGTATCTCTCAAAGAGAAAGGGAAACTCAAATCTATAACATAACCAAAATTTCCAGCATTTATCCATTCTTTATTTTCATGCTAGAAAGCACAGGAAATCTCGATTCATGACATGGATGCAATCTTTTCAAGAGCACTCCGGATTAGTCATATATCCATATATGACTTTCTCACCGACCTGGCTCATCATCTCTTTTATGATAAACACCGCATTTTAACTAGAAGCAAAATTTTGGAAGAGAACATCAATTCTCAAGTCAAACATCTGCACCCACGACCGCTACAAATTCTCTCAAAGAAAATAAAAAGAGACTCATTCCCAAAAGAAACACTTCACCAGCAAAGTCACTCATGGAACGTTCATAAGATCCACCTTTTTGAAGCACTTTGCAAACACCACACAAACTTTCCAAAAAAAGTCCAACTCTAGCCCAATAGAGTTACAGATTAAATCTCAAGAATTTTCAACATAACCCATTATATCCATCTATTTCCTTTAAAATTTATTCCAAAGATCATTTCGTGTGAACGCGAAGGAGCGCGATCCACTCGTAAGCTTTTGGGTGTGAATCCATACTCATAGCATAACCTAAGCAAATTAGCCAAAACCAAAGATTGGCACCAATCACTACAAGTTTAGGGAAACTCTGAACTACAACAAAAGGAATACCTTGCCCGAAAGCATTCAACCAAACTAGCAAACAACCATACCAGTCCAAAAAGGTTTTAAACACCAACTTAGCATAGATACAACCATCTCTAGTGTTCCACTACGCTTTCCATTAAAGACTTCAAAATTCACTACTTACTCATTGAGAAGGTCCAACCGGATTTAACAAAATTTACATAACAAATTCTTTCTCTAGTTACCATTCCCAACATTTTTTATTTATTAAAGTTTATGATGCTTATCAAAAAGACATCCAACCAATACTACCTCATCATGATCCCCACAGACCAACACCTCATATAACAACATATTCTATATTTCAAACATAGTACTTCAACAGATACTTAAGCATGATCAACCTATCAATTTTTTTTATACCATCCATACATCAACATCTTAGCAAAAGAAACTTGTTCAATCAATAAATGACTTCAACAAGTAAATATTATCCATTCATTAACTCCATCATTCTAAGACATACATTCATTAAGGATAGAATTCTACATCATGTTAATTATCCATGGTTCACTCCATCACAACATGTTTCAATAACCTCTATTTTAACAATGGTTTCCAACAAGTAATCTACACAATTACCACCACTACTAAGTCATTAATTATCAATAAATGGGCTTAATTATAAAAACAACTGCATTGTTTTTTAGTTACACTATCCATATATCATAACAAATTGTCACTGCACAACATACTCCAACTATTAAGATAAATTTAATAAGTTAGACCAGCTCAATGCTCTTAAAACAACAACAAAACCTATATCTTCCCAATTGACATAGGTGCTAGCATTATAGGAACACATCTGCGTAATTCCAGATATACTAATGGTTTGCAACAATAGAAATAGCAACTCTAATCAACTTCCAAGTTAAGGTCATAAGCCAGCATGATTAAATTTCTCTATTAACACATTAAATTAGAACATCTTTAATAGTAATACTAGTTTACATCATCTTAATGTTCTCACTACGCATCAAGGTTTAAAACTTTAAACAGTAACGAGGGTCATAAGCACTTTTAAAGCAAAGCAACAAATTCTAAGCATGTACATTAACACATTTAATCATTCTCGCCATAGACTACTCTACAACACTAGTAATCTATTTATTCTCAAGCTAAAGATAACAATCACATTGAACTAATTCAACTCACAAATTAACTTAACAATACATCATTCCATAAACCACATTGGTACATACTACATAACATGCTAAACAACAATTCTCACTAGTGACAAACGATTTCAGTCAAAAGACTACTTACTTTGTTTGCAGCATTTTATTTTTAAAACTCAACCCAAATTCACAAGGAAACTTGACTCTCAAAATTGCAATGAGACAGACCCAAACTTGATCATGCAAAAGGAAATTCTCCAAAACACTTTTCAATCTCAAAGACTCCCATAGAGGAAAATGGTTGAAAGACAATTTTCTTAAAAGGGAACCAAGCGATCAAGTAATCTTTTTCAAATAAAACCTTAACACCAAACCCCAAACTTTCACGAAACAAGAAGGGTTTTCAAAGATGATTTCTTAAACTAGTAAAATGACGAAATCAAACACCACTTACTCCTACAAAGCCACAGGACTTTAGCCCTGACAACCAGGTCTGGCATAACGCCGCAATAACTCTTTTGACCTCGGAGAAAGACAAACACAGGAATAAATTGAATGCTTCTCCCCCATAAAGCAATCAACAAACTAAGCATCAAAGCTAGAAAGGCGACCAAAAGAAGCGCAACACTAGACTCTTCTTCTTCGTCTTCAATCAAGGAAGACAAAACCACACACCGCATACGGAACAATCCGCGGAAATCCAATACCAACCACTTTTCTTTTGGTCTCAATCAACTAAAACAAAGAAAACCAACCAAGACCGACCACAGAACGATAAAGAACATCCGAAGGAATCCACCACCAATCTCCTCTATTTGACTCCAGTCAACTACCCGATCTACGACATAAAGGGTAAGCACTCTTCTCCTACAGGGGTTAATAATTCTTCGGTAATGGCGTTAACTGGCCACACCGTCAAACCACACCCTCACTATGAATAAAGAGAGGTGGTCGAAACCCTTCGGCACCACAACCCCACTTTAACACAATAACACGAACAATTCAATTCAATTCTTTCATAAACATAGCAACATACATTATCAAATGTAGCATTCAACATCAAGGCTTAAATACAACATTTAAGCGTAAAGCAACGATTCCCATACCCTTTCCTACTGTGCATCCATGTGTGTCAAATTTTAAATTAGTTATTCCACTTAAACAAGTTTTAGTATTGCTATCCTATGACAAAATTTTAAGTACAACCTAATCCATGTGTCTAGGTTATCCCACATCAAAATTTTAGTTAACCCTATGGTATTGCACTAAGTTCATACACCACGGACCTGAAGCCCGCTCTGATACCAACTGTAACACCCCGGCATCTAGTATGCCCGAATGCTACCAAACATAGACTAAACATCACCTAAATACCACAAATTAAAATAAATTACAACAAAGGCGCAAATGCTAAAACCAAAATTTTGGCAGCATCTCCTTTGTTTTATCATGAATTGGAGCAATAACAATCACATAGCAAGTTATATCATAGCATAAGACATCTAAAACATCAATATCAATGGATAAAGCATCAACATAAACCAATAAAACCGAATCCAACCACTCCATAATCTATAGCTAAGCAAATAAGGATCACAAGAACACTAAACTATTCCATAAACCATGTTCATGGCACTTATTATGATCATATATAGCATCAAATTGTAGAGATTGCTATACGGATTAAAACAGTCGGAGTAATATGATACAACCAACTTAGTGAGTTCCTCCTGAATTGTCCCTGTGTGTTCATAAAGAAATCCTATAATGAATTATGTATCATCTCAGTTTACATCGATGATCTAAATATCATCGGAATCACAGAGACATAAATGAAGCAAGTTCTTACCTTATGATGGAGTTCGAGATGAAAACTTTAGGTAAAACCAAATATTGCCTACGTGTAGTTAGAGCATTTCCCGAAAGAATTTTTGTACACCAGTATGCTTTTACCAAGAATGTATTGAAAAAATTCAATTGAATAAATCTCATCTTTTGAAGACCCCTATGGTAGTAAGATCTCCTAAAGTGGATAAAGACCCTTTCAGACCAAGGATAAAAAAAGAAAGAAAGTCTTATGACTTAAGTCCCATACATAAGCATCATTGGAGCAATTATTTATTTTGTGAATTGCACAAGGCCTGGTATTACATTCATAGTAAAATTGCTAGCTAGATATTGTGCAACCCCAACCAGAAGGTATTCAGCTGGTATCAATATTTTACTAAGATACCTCAAAGGTACTCAAGATCTTGCATTATTTTACCAGAAAGGGCAAGACTAACTATGGTGGGCTGTACAGATGCTAGCTATCTGCTTGATCCCCACAATGCCAATCTCATACTGAGTTTCTGTTTCTCTACAGTGTATATCCATTTCTTGACAGTCTTTTAAGCAGACCTTGTTAGCTATCTCTACCAACCACTCAGAAATTATATAATTATATGAAAACTCACGTGAACGTGTTTGACTAAGACGTGTAATTAGTCATATCCAAAAGTCATGTAGTATTAACACTATCGATACCCCCTACAATTATCTACGAAAATAATGATGCTTGTGTTGTGCAAATGCAAATGGGTTATGTCTAGTGCAACATCACAAAGCATATTGTCCCTAAACTTTTTTATCCTCATGAACTTTAGAAAAATGGTGAGGTAAACATCCTGCAAGCTAAGTCATGTAAAAATCTAGTAGATTTATTCGCTAAGTCTTTCGCAATATCTAGTTTCCAAATATGTGTTCGTGGCATTGAAATGAAATGATTTAGAGATATGCAGAGTTCAGGGGAGCAAATCCCTGAACCATAACCTTTAGTATGATCTTGAAGATACTACTTGTCGGTGTTTCGTGCACTGGCAATACGAATTTCTGGTCGGAGGGGGTCGCGCGCTCCCTCTCCCCGAATGGTCGACTCAAGAAGCCAGGTGTTTATACTGGTTCGGGCTGAACGTCCCTACTCCAGTTCGCTCGATCAAGGTGTATTGCTCTTAGCGTCGAACAATTACCGCGGGAATACAACGAGAGCTGGTCTCGGTGGGTTGTTCAATCGTGGTCTAGAATGCCGTTTTCTATCCCCCCCCCCCGCCTCGTAGGGTCCTGCCTCTCCTTATATATCTGGAGTCGGCCGGTTTGCACGGGAGTTTCGGGGGAAAAAAGAGAAAGGGGTACTGTTTGCCTTGGAGTCTGGTTTCTGTCTTGTCGTCCGGCCCCTTTCTGCCCCACGCCGGGTGGGTGTAGCCCCCGAGCCCCTGAGCGGATCGGACAGCCGGTCGTGGGTTTACCAGGTCGAAGGCGGCCGCAGACCAAGGGGTCGGCGACGTTCGGTCGGGCAATCGCTGGGCGCTTAAGCCCGCCAAAGAGCCCGGTGCGCGGCGCATCCGGCAGGTAGCTCGAGCGGATCGGAGAGCCGGTCGGGGGTTTACCCGGTCAAAGGCGGCCGCCGACCAAGGGGCCGGCGATGTTTGGTCGGGGCAAGTGCTTGGCAGTTACGCCCACCAAAGAGCCCTGGTGCGCGCGAGCGCACCCGGTGGGTGTAGCCCCCGAGCGGATCGGAGAGCCGGTCGGGGGTTTACCCGGTCGAAGGCGGCCACCGACCAAGGGGCCGGCGACGTTTGGTCGGGGCAAGTGCTTGGCGATTCGTCGCCAAAGAGCACGGTGCGCGAGCGCACCGTGGTGTAACCCGAGCCCCCGAGCGGATCAGAGAACCGGTCGGGGGTTTACCCGGTCGGACCCTGGTCAGCCAGGGTCGTGGGACCTAGAGTCGGGTGAGCGAACGCGCGTTTACCTACGTCGGTTTGAACATCGTGCTCGTGCGAGCTGCTAACGGGCAATCCGAGTGGAACCTTGGCGATCTCCCTCGAGGGGGATCGTTTCCAAGCGGACGTGACTCCCGGCGCGGGCGTCCAACCCACTGCGGGGAGTTCCATGAAAACCTTTCCTTACTCGATCCCGTTTCGGGCTGCCGGGTAGTCCGCCGACCCGGAGCGCGGCTGGCTGCCACTCATCGATGAGCTCCACGGGAGAGTGTGAGGTATGGTCTCGGATGCGGGTCAGGGTGACTGGGTCGTCCGCCGACCCAACTGGAGGCCCTCTGGGAGCTCACCCCGGTCTGCCCCTCGCTTTGTTTTTACATGCTGGGGCGGCCTCTGTCCCAGTCGACTGGATTCGGCCTTCGTAACCCTCAGCACGGTGCCGGGCCTCGGGTGCGGGCCCAGAGGCTTTGTTCGCTTCCCCGAGGGCGGGCGGCCCGATGGGCTGTTTGATACCTTTTCCCGAGGCGTCTTGGCCCGCTACGCCCGGCGGAGTCTGCGGTGCTGCGTGGCGTGTGGCGTGAGACGACTGTCCTGTCAGAGCATTCAGTGCTTGGTGAGAATTAAATGGGCTCTGACACGTTACCGGAGTGGAGTCCGAGGTGGCAGACGAGCGGTCGGCGGTTGCGCCGGTTCGCGTGCAGAGGCGTTGGTTGGCGCGAAGGGGCGTCCGTTCCCGTCCGCTGCCTATAAAGAAAGGCGAGGGTAGCGAGGAAGGAGACGACTGCTTGTGTCTTCTGCAAAGAGGAAAAAAGCCACGCAAAAAAGAGGAGAGCTCCCTGCTTCCTCGTGCTTTGCCTCGTCTTTTCCTCCGTAGCAGAGATGTCGTTGGTTCCGCACTCGTCTGCGGCCGGCCACTTCCTCGGCATGGAAAGAAAGGGATTTCTCCCCCCCGCGAGACGAGTCCGGCTGGCGGGCGCCGCCGGCGGGGACCGAGGCCCCCGCGCTAAGCGACGGGGAGATCATCACGTTGGCCTCCTTCTACGAGCGCGGATTTGGTCTCCCGCTCCATCCGTTCGTCCGCGGGCTGCTGCACTTCTACCGAGGGGAAGTGCATCACCTGAACCCAAATGGGGTCCTCCACATCGTGATTTTCATCACGTTGTGCGAGGCTTTCCTGGGAATCGAACCCCACTGGGGGCTCTGGCGGCACTTCTTCTTCGCGCGGTCGCCGTCGGATGCTGCCGGTCTCCTTGGCGCCCTGGCCATCCAACTGCGTGTCGGCCGTAAGCAGCACTATATCACCGTGAATCTACCGACATCAAACTGGGGGTTGCACAGCGAGTGGTTCTACGTCCAGAACCTTGGCAACAGCGCCCCAGCCTTCAGTGGCGACCCGCCGGCGCAGAGTCCCCGCTGGATTTGGGGTCCCGACCCGAAGGACAAAAAGAAGGTGGAGATGGTCCTCGAGCAGCTCGAGGGTCTGAAGAGGCGAGGGTTGACGGGCGAGACGGTCGTCCGCGCGTTCATGGAGAGGCGCGTTCAGCCTTTTAGGGATTGGGTGCACCCCATGTTCAGGTACACCGGGGCATCCGACCTCACGAGGTCATCTGCGGTGGAGCTCCCGGAGTCAGAGCTTTCCGCTCACGTGGCGGCGGTCGTCCGCGTGGGCATCACAGAGGCGGCGGGCGAGGTCCCTGTGCCGTTTTCGGTGCAACACCCGCCGAACCTGGTAGGAGGACTCGACTCTTCTGACCCCCTTGTTTTTGTTGCCCTCTTCACTGCTTACCCGAGCGGTTTTTCGCAGGGGCTCGACGGCATGGTCTCCCGGGCTCTTCTGCCGGGAGAAAAGGAGATGAGAGCCGTGGCGCGCGTCATCGCGAAGGAACGTGTCGCCGCCCGTCGAGCGTGAAAGGAGGAGAAGCAAGCCGCGGCGGCGCGGAAGAAAAGGGAGCGCGCCGCCTGGGCGGCGCAAGGTGAGGAGGTCTCCGACACGACGTTGGAGGACAGCGACGAGGAGTCATCCTCCAGCGAGGGCAGTGAGGGCGCCGGAGACCGCTCGAGCGGCTGCGAAGCAGGCTCCGACCAAGGAGCCGGTGCCAGTGATCCCGAGGGGGACGCCCCGACCTCGGGATTCCTTCTGAGGAGGAAGAGGACCACGCCCCCTCCCGGTGGTCCGGCGAAAAGGGGGCGCGGGGCGATTTTCGTTCGCTCGACACGGTAAGTGCCTGGCTCTTCCTCTGACCAGCCCTTTGCTTCACGGCGCGACTCTCGACTGACTGCTGCATGCAGGGACCACGAGAGCACGGGGGCGGTGCTGAGCCCCACTTCGAGAGTGGGGAGTCGATTTTCTCCCCTCTTGTCGGCGGGATTGGCGCCGACGGCCGTCCGGAGTGGGGCCCCCACGGGCGCGGTCTTCATGGCGGGGTCAACGAGCGAGGGAGTGGTGCCGCCGGCGGATCGACCGTTGGGGCCGGCGCCCACCGTGACGTCGGTGGGGGGAGTCCCGCCGGGGCCGCTTCCCTCCGCGACGCCGGTCGAGGAAGGCCCGTTGGAAATCCTGCCGCCTCCGCTGCCAGGGCCGCTGTCGGCGGGGGCGGTTCGAGCGTCACGTGAGGCCCTGCGATCGCCTGTTGAGGACGCACCAGCGGCAGGACATCGAAGTGCGGCCCGGCGCTTCGCTGCGTTGACTGGCCGGCGGCGGCCGTTTGGAGGGCGTCGTTCGATTACGACGAGGCGGAGCGCCGGGACTGGAACGCTCTGGAACGGAGCGAGAAGGAAATTGAGGAGGAGATGGGGTGGATCCGCACCGACCTTATCCGCGCTGTTGATGCCTCCTCCAGGGCGATGCACTCCATCGTTCAGGAGTCCCGCCCGACCGTATCGATAAGGCTGGGGGAGGCTCGTTCTTTAAAGTTTTTTTTCTTTTTTCTTTTTGAACGGAGTCGAGACTGACTGGGCAGGTAATTGCTCGCAGCGTCTGATATCCCGGGCGGTGGAGAAGTCAACCTTCCTTCGGCGCTTGCACAACCGGGGGAGCGCGACGGAGGAAGAGTTGCGCAGCGCCCAGGAGGCCCTCGTCGCCGAGCGACGGGAGGTCACCGCCGCCGGTCAAAAGCTGGGTGAAGTCACTGAAGCCCTGTGAGAGGCTCAGCGGCTAACACAGTCACTAAACAGCGAGGTGGAGGAGGCCAGGTCGTCCCTGGCGGAGGCCGAGAGAGCCAAGACTTCTGCGGTCCGCGCGGAGGAATTCGCTTGGGCGGAGGCCGCCCTTTATCGGGGGGAGTGCGAGTCGGCCCGGAGGGACGTCGACAAGATGCGCGCCGAGCGGGACCTCACTCGGGGGGGAGCTGGCATCGGCGCAGGAGCTCGCCGACCGCGCGGCGTCCGATCGGGAGGCGCACGTCAAGGCCGAGGAGGAGCTTTGTGCCAAGGAAGCTTCTGTGACCGGTGAGTAGCCTGGTCTCTTGGTGATCATTGCAGCGGGCGTCTTCTGACGCTGTTTTGTCCTTGCAGAGCTGCGAAAGGACCTTAGGGATACGCTGGAGCTGCAAAGGTTGGCATCGGAGCAGCGGGACACGGCGGTCGAGACGCGGGACGCGGCCCTCTTGGACAAGAGGGTGGCGAAGAGGGAGGCAGTCGACCTAACAGCCGAGCTGACGACCCTGCGGGTGGCCAGCCAGGCCGTCTGTGACCGGCTGTTCGGGCTAACTCCAGACCCGAGCTCTATCTCCGCCCTGCTGGGGATGGTCCCCGAGCGCGTCGAAGCTTCGGTGCGAGAGGCGGCGGTGCTCGGTGCTTCCTCGGCGCTGGTCAACGCCATCTCTTACTATGATGGTGTTGACCTTGAGATGGTCGGGAGCGGGGTCACCGTGAACCGGAGCGACGAAGAAGTTGACGCCTTCGCGCTCCATGTTGACACATGCGCGCGGGAGATCGCCGAGCGGATTCCGCCGCGGAGTATCCTCCGTCCGAGCAGGAGGTCAATAGTTTAGATTTTGCTTTCTCTGCTGTTTCTCTTGAGATGTAGATAAACAATGAACATGCCGTGAATGGGTCCGGCCTGCTGGGTCGCCTTAAGTTTCTGCTTGCTTTATCTCACACTTTCTTTTTTATGCGATGGACGACCTTACGACCTTAGCCGCAGGACCTGCAGGGGTGCCCCGAGAGCGTAGGTGTCGTGCCAATCATATTTAAAGAAAAGACGCGAGATGAAACAGGAACTTTAGATGGCATACTTTGCGGAGGAGCGCTTCCGACCTCTCGTTTGGTCGGGTGGTCCCTTGCCGCGAAGTAGCCATATCGTTCAGTCGGATTGCCGACCTGAGAGGGAATGTCCCGACTGGCGTTGGCCTCTCTTGCTCGGGTAACCCATTTCTCTCGCGAAGCACTACTTCGAATCCATAGCCACGGGGGCGTAGGCCGCAGTGCTTGGGTCGAAGTGGTTACCGCAAGGAAGATCGGCCGGTTGGTCGGGTTATTCACTCAGTTTCGATGACCTGAACTCCGGACCCATTGTAAGCAGCCCCCGAGTGGTACGCGGGGACTGGAGGTGCAGTCGCCGTGTACCGCTTTGGGGTCGGGGGCAGACGGGTGAGAATGCAAAAAAACACGAAGGGTCTTTGGGATAAGGCTGGCTTGACTTGCCTGGAGGGCCGTGCCAGGGTTGAAATTGGTGCCGGACGCTTCGGCTCCCGCCTCCCGTCGTTACTCGAGGCGCTTCGTCCTCCGTGCCGCGGGCTATAAAGTGGGACGTGCCGGCGTCCTTGTGGGCTTCATCAGGACTCTCACTAGCCAAGCTCCCTTCGCGTGCTATGGCGGACCGCTATACGCAGCTCCGCGGGGAAGTGGGCGACGAGCAAGCCTGGCTACGGGTGGTGGCGGAGGTCGAGGCTGAGGCCGTGGCCGGGGACGCGCGGCGAGTTGGCGTCCTCGTTGCGGGCGTTCCTCGCCTCTGGGAGGTGAGGGCGCCACTGGTCCAGGCGCTGACCGAGCGATGCCGCGCATCGTTCGGCTGGCTGGGCGCGCACCAGGAGGAGTATCGTGCATTTGCCGAGTGACGGGACCTCGGCGGGTGGTCTTTGCCGGCGGGATTGATGCTCCTCTTTGTGAATGAATAAAGTGACTGTACTTTGCTTCTTTCTTTCTGCGGTTTTCGTTCTTCTCCCTTTTTAAGAGCTTGCCCTTGCGTTCTTCGATGACCGTAGCCTTTAGGGACCGCAGCAGGTCTGGCGTAGGTCCGAGGTGGCGCTAGACTGCGTGATTCATGAAGCACTACTTCGGGACCTCCGCTTCTGAGGCAGAGGCCGTGGTGCTCGTGGTCAACAAAACGAGAGAGAGAGAGAGAAAGACCACTCGGTCGGGCGCCCGACCGCTGCGGTTTTTCTTTGTTCAAGTACTTTTTGAGTGGTACCAAGAGGAGAGAGGTTGGCTAAGGGTAGAACCTTCTCAGCTTCTCTATGTTCCAAGCGTTCGTAAGGAGATTTCCTTCAACGTCCCTGAGACGGAAAGTGCCGGGTCAGAGGACTTCGGCGATGGTAAAAGGGCCCTCCCAAGGCAGAGAGAGCTTGTGCCTGTCCTTTGCGGACTGGACTTGGCGCAGCACCAAGTCACCAACTTCGAACGACCGGCCGCGAACCAGTCGACCGTGGTACCGGCGAAGAGTTTGCTGATACTTGGCTGACCGCAAGATCGCGATGTCTCGTGCTTCGTCGAGTTGGTCGAGGTCATCTTGCTGCGCCTCCAGCCCCGCGCGCCATCGTAGTTCTGCACTCTCGGCGCGCCGTACTCGAGGTCGGTTGGGAGGACGGCCTCTGCTCTGAACACCAGGAAGAAAGGCGTGAACCCGGTCGATCGCGTCGGCGTGGTCCGCAGGCTCCAAAGAACGGGGGGCAGCTCGGCGGCCCACCTTCCCGCGAACTTTTTCAGTCGACTGAAGATTCGCGGCTTGAGTCCTTGGAGGATCATTCCGTTGGCCCGTTCGGCCTGACCATTTGCGCGAGGGTGTGCAACTGCTGCCCAGTCGACCCGGATGTTGAAGTTGTCACAGAACTCGAGGAACTCCTTCCCCGTGAACTGCGTTCCGTTGTCGGTGATGATGGAGTTTGGGACTCCGAAGCGGTAGACAATGTCGCGAAAGAAGCTTGCCGCCTGCATGGAGGTGATTGTCGCCAAAGGCTTGGCTTCTATCCACTTCGTGAACTTGTCCACGGCGACGAGCAGATGTGTGAAGCCCCCGGGCGCCTTCTTGAAAGGCCCGACCAGATCGAGTCCCCATACCGCGAAGGGCCACGTGATGGGGATTGTCTGTAGGGCTTGCGCGGGCAGGTGCGTCTGCCTGGCGAAGAATTGGCATCCTTCGCAGGTGCGGGCGATTTGCGTTGCGTCCGCCACGGCGGTCGGCCAGTAAAAACCTTGTCGGAAGGCCTTTCCTACCAGGGATCGCGGCGCAACGTGGTGCCCGCAGACCCCGCCGTGGATGTCAAGTAGAAGGTGCTTCCCTTGGTCGGCCGGGATGCACTTCTGAAGGATTCCCGATGGGCTCCTCTTGTAGAGGGTATTGTCGACCAGGACAAAAGATTTGGCCCGCCGAGCAAGGCGTCGAGCCTCGGTGGTATCGGCGGGGAGTGACCCGTCCGTCAACCGGTCGATGAAGGGTTGCCTCCAGTCGGTTTCGACGTTCAGGACACCAAGATTCGACCCAGGCGGGTGCGAGTCCGTCCAAAGGTCGGCCGGAGTATCCGCTTTTAGGGGGTCAGCTGGGCCCTCAGCGCTCGGATCCAACCGGATGGATGGTTTATGGAGGTCGGAGACGAAGACTCCGGGGGGAACCGGCCCTTTGTTGGAGGCATGGTTGGCGAGGGAATCGGCTTCACTATTGTAGCGCCGGTAGCTGTGATGAAGCTCGAACCCTTTGAACCTTTCTTCAAGCTTGCGGACCTCCAAGCAATAGGCGGCCATCCGAGCGTCACGAGGCTCGGTGGCTTTCATCACTTGGTCGACGACCAACTTGGAGTCGCTGTGGACGTAGAGCCATCGAGCGCCGAGGTCAGCGGCGATCTGAAGACCGTTGACGAGGGCTTCGTACTCGGCGACATTGTTGGTGGCGTCGAAAAGCAGTCGGATGGAGTACAGGAGCTTGTTGCCAAGTGGGGAGATGATGACGACCCCCGCGCCGGCTCCGTTCTTGGTGTAGGACCCGTCGAAGTACATTGTCCAGTACTCGGGGTCCTCGACCACCGGCGGGACTTGTGCTTCGGTCCACTCGGAGACGAAGTCAGCCAAGGCCTGCGACTTGATCGCCGTCCGAGGGACGTACGATATGTCGAGGCCGTTAAGCTCAAGTGAAAAGATGAGAAAGTTGCCTAGAGGGGGGGGAATAGGCAGTTTAAAATTTAACTAAATTTGTCGCAGCGGAAAGAGTATCGGAACTTCCGGTATTGGATCGGAACTTCCGATATAATCGGAACTTCCGATACCAGTTCGGAATGTCCGATCGACTTTAGACACGGACAATTAATAACTGAGAGTAAAGAACTTGAAATGCAATCTAAGAACGATATATCAACTAAATAAGAAAACAAGCTTAAGTAAAGAAAGGTAAAGACGCGGATTTGATCCCGGAGTTCGGATTCTTGAGGGAATCCTACGTCTCCATTGAGGAGGCTCCAAAGAGCCGGGTCTTTTCCAACCCTTTCCTCCCAAACCTCGGTCACACTTGAGGCTTGGTTCCACTATTGGTTCCTTTCCTTTCGGAGGCGGAGCCGGCCTTCACAAACTTCTCACGGCGTCCCACAATCCTTGGGAGCTCGCGATCGACACCTAGCCGTCTAGGAGTCCTTCAACCTCCAAGAGAAACAAATACACCGTTGAACGATCTTGGAGGAACACTCTTAAGCTCGAGATGAATGACACTTGCTTTTCACTCTTAGCTCCAAATCTCTTTTCTAGTCCTCACTCCTTGGATGATCCCTAAGATCAAAGAGGAGAGCTCAAAAGTAGACTAGGAAGGGCTCAAGGTGCACTAGAGTTCTGTCCAATAGAGTGTGTAACCCTCAAATGAGAGAGGAGTGGGGTATTTATAGATTCTTGCAAAAACTAGCCGTTATAACCCACTCAGCTGCATATCGGAACTTCCAATATCAACATCGGAATGTCCGATATGTGCAAACAATCAGAACTCGAGCGCACTACAACTGTCGAAAAAGGTGCATCGGAACTTCCAATGTTCCCAGAAAAACCCTTAACAAAATGGTTCTAAGTCCATATCGGACTGTCCGATATAACCATCGGAACTTCCGACTTAACATCGGAATGTCCGATCCACTATATCGGAGTGTCCGATAATTCCAGAGAGCTTCCTTTTTCCGGTTTGAACACATCGGAACTTCCGATGTAAAATATCGGAACTTCCGATATTTCCAGAGAGCATCTTAGAAGGCATCAACAACGCATCGGAACTTCCGATCGAAATTATCGGAACTTCCGATGCATTTACCACACACCGGACTGAAGCAAGCATGCACATCGGAATGTCCGGTCACATCGGAACTTCCGATATAATATCGGAATGTCCGACTTGAACATTGAAAGAAACACATTCCGGTGCATACGCGGTGACTTAGGGTCTCAATTTGAATTGAAGTAACATTCATCTGGGCATAGAGACTATCCTAGATCATTTACGATGCATCCCTCTTAATAGTACGGCATTCCTACGACACAAAACATAGAAAATACAAGCGTAATGCCATTTTTCTCGCGTAATCTTGTTTGAGGGTATCCTTCGCATGTAGATCATCTCACATTTAATCTTTAACCTGCTCATAAGCTCATTGAAGACATTAGTCTCTTTAATCGCTTGTCATTAATAAACCAAAACCAATTTGGGGGCCTAGATGTACTTTCAATCTCCCCCTTTTTGGTGATTGATGACAACCCGATTAAAGCTTACAATGAAACAGATATAATGAGAGATTAGTCTAGCTTTAGCTCCCCCTGAAGATGTGCATTGAATAGGAAACGATCGCGAATGCACAATTTTGAAATAAATTTTGCAGGAGCTCCCCCTAGAACTGAGCATATACAGAGACGAACAATGTGAATGCTAACAATTGAATAATCATTAATATTAAAACATCCATAAAACGAGTACGAGTAACAATCATCCAACATTGCTAAGTAATGACAAAAAGCAACAAGTAACAAGTCCCGAGTTCACATGATAACAAAGTTTGGAAATGAAACTAATCAAAGGATGATAAAACGAGGGTAAGCTTTCTTTCTCTTCTCCCCCTTTGGCATCAAGCACCAGAAAGGAGAAAAGGAGAGAGAGAGAGAAAACTAGTCCGACTCCTCGGAAGCAGCATCAGAGCCAGACTCATCATCGTCCTCGGACTCGTCTGAAGTTGCAGGCGCTGGAGCAAAAGGATCCTCAACTTCTTCTTCACTGCTCTCATCCTCTGAACACTCTAGATTTAAGTGCCTCTGAATGTCCTTGAGTCTCTTGGTGTTCTTTTTGTCATTCTTTGCATTGCCCTTGCACAGGACAAAGATTGACTTCAAAGCGCGGAGGATTGGAGAGGATGATCCACTGGCGGCTGTAGCAGGAGGAGCAGTGGAGGAGGAGGAGGCAGCACCTCTAGTCGAGGCACGCCTAGCAGGCTGAGCTGGGGCCTTGATCGCCCTGATCTGCACTCCAGTATGCCTAGCATCATACTCAAAGTGCTGATGAGTGATGTGCTCAATCATATGCATAATGAAAGGAGCATAACCACAGCTTCTCTTTGGCTCCTGAGCAGTCAAACGGATCTCATTCCAAATGAAATCGAAGACATCAAAAGGACGCTGTCCATCTTGCATCCTACTCAGCAGATTTCTTGTGTAAGATAGAACATGAGAGGCATCACCTTCTTTGGGAGCCAACGTCTTTCTGAACAGCCTGTTGAGACAGGCAAAGAAAGGCTTCATGCCTTTTGTGCTTCCCTCCTCAAAGTCTGCATCTCCATCATAGAGAAAGTTCAGGTTGGAAGCACCAAGAGAAACTTCATTATGAATTTGATCCTTGTCACGACAGTCAGCTTCGGTGAATCCAAGACACCGAGCAAAGTTCACATAGGAAATCTCATACCAAACTCCTTCAGTCATCCAATGCAAGGTGGAGACTCTGTCCTTGGAGATGTACAAGGTGGAGTAGAACTGAGCAATAATCTCAATGTTCCAGTTGTGCTGAAAACTCATAATACTCTTTGTCCCAGTTCTCTCACACGCTGCTATGACCTCAGTGAAGGTGGCATCATCAGCTGCGGCCATGTAGTCCCAGTCGACCCACTGCATCAGAATGACTGGATTCTTCCTAGTCAAGATGATAGACTCGTAGAAGTCCTGCTGAAAGAAATTCCAGAAGCGATAGTCAGTCGAGAATTGAGCAATCGCCCTGGGGTTCTGCTCTCTGGCTTCGCGCACTTTGGCGGCTTTCCCTTTGTAGCTCGTGGGTTTCCTCTTGAGACGAGGATTTCTTTCTGCCTGTCTGAGCCTTGGAACTGCTGGGTCTGGAACTGGCTGAGATTGAGAAGCCCCTGCCACAGCTTTGCCCTTCCTGGAAGGCAATGGCGCTCCTCGAGGTACATTTACTGTCTGAGCAGGAGGATCAGGCGGAGGGTCACTGATTTGAATCCCTGGGCCTCCACTGCCTCTACCTCTTCCTCTACCCGCAGCCTTTTTGGTTCTCGTTCCTGTCGGAGTCTGCCTTGGCCTTTTGGCGCCTACCACTGCTGGGTCTGCTGGGGGCTGAGAGCCACCTTGACTGGGATCCATTGATCTAAGGACAAGAGCGAAATCGGTTAAGCTTACGAGAGGAACAATCCTGCTTTGGTTCGGTTTCTGTAGACATCGGAAGTTCCGATTCAATATCAGAAGTTTCGATAATTTCGATCGGAATGTCCGATGTTTACGGATCTAAACCAACACAACGTTTCTCCCAAACCAACCGATACAAAGAGATGAAACTTGACAGGAATGAACCAAAGGAATAGATGAACAAGATCATCGAAACGATTTCTCAAAAAGATGCCCTAGATCCAAAAGGAAAGGATTTAGCCCTAGGGTTTACCTCACGAAGAACACGGAGAAATCACGCGGAGAGATCGGTTCTCTTCAAGATGGAGTCCTTCCCAAGCGAAGATCGGAAGTTCCGAGAGGTCGGAATCTCCGATAACGGCACAAAGATGAAAAGGGGAAGGAGAGGCCAAAGAGACATGAGGAAAAGGACAAAAGAAAGTGAAAGGGTACGGGCACTTTTTAAGTGCGGAGGTCACATCGGAAGTTCCGATATTACATCGGAAGTTCCGATGTGGAAAAACTGCCAGACATCGGATATTCCGATGATTTGATCGGATGTTCCGATGTGTTGATTTTTCCAGCCAACAGAGAAAGAAACAAGGATTTTGAGTGAAGTCTGAAAACTCTGAGTCATGTGAACTTAAGGAGGATCACTCCACTTGTCATCAGCAGGCATTCAAGCAATCAAACTATGATTACAAGTGGATTGATCCGAGATTAAGATCCAACAAAAACATTTTGAAATACACTAAATAGGTTTTTCCAATCGTTTTGTTTTGAGATTGAGCTAACTAGCAGCAGTCAATGAGTGCAATCTTTCAAGACACATTCCGATAGTCTAGGACATTTAGCTCACTTCTAAGCTCGCAAAAGCGCTTCTCATCTAGAGGTTTGGTAAAGATATCGGCCAATTGTTTTTCGGTTCTCACATAGGTAATATCTATGTCTCCCTTCAGAGAGTGATCTCTAAGGAAGTGGTGTCGGATATCTATGTGCTTGGTCCGAGAGTGTTGAACGGGATTGTTGGCTATTTTGATCGCACTCTCATTGTCACATAAGAGTGGTACCTTTTCCATACAAAAACCAAAATCCTTCAAGGTTTGCCTCATCCATAACAACTGTGCACAACAACTTCCTGCGGCAATGTATTCGGCTTCCACGGTGGATAGAGCAACTGAATTTTGTTTCTTTGAGGACCAAGACACTAGTGATTGTCGGGACCCCGAATTTGCAAATCCGGACCCTCTGTGTATTCAGCACTAGTCCAGGAACGCGCTAGTGCACACAGTCTTAACATCGGTAAATATCACAATCATACCATTCGATACTAATAAAGTACTTTTATTTAAATAACCAAACTGGTTACTCGACCTTATGGTCAAGTCACAAATATATGCGCCTACAGGCTAAACTTATTAAGAGAGAAATAGTAGCAATGAAAATAAGATAACTTCGTGGCGCCATCCAAAGATACCACAGACAACTGACTGGGCTCGCTTCCCTAAGTAGACGGTTCCTCTTGGAGCTCCTCCTCCAAAGCTGGTGTAGTCTCCTCTTCAACTGGTGTTGTATGGTGGCAAGGGTGAGTACTTGGTACTCAGCAAGTCATGCACAGAATGCAAGCTAATATACTATATGCATGGCTTGGTACAAAGGAATAGCTCAAGGTATATTTGCAGTAAACAGCATTTGACAAGTAGCATAAGTAGATTCGAAAGCAGTAGAAGCAAGTATAGCATAGGTAACTTTTCAAGGAGTTTAGTAAACATCTTTCCCATCCTAATCCACATTTCTAACATCATTGTCAATCCAACCCAATCTTTCAAACCCAAGTTATTTTTGAGAAAATCTAACCCTTGACTGTAATTCCCGAGTGATGTCCAATACCGCGGACACGGCTATTCGAATAGATTCTACACACTGCAGAGGTTATGCACTTTACCCACAAGATACAGTCAAACACCACAAAGGCGAGTTCCCGTAACAAAGTCTTTCGGAAACCTCTAACAATACAAGTGGTCCTCCCCGGTTATTGCACACTAACCCTTCCCTTAGCTAAGGCGAAGTCTAGGCCAATCAACCGTTAGATGGGTACCTGGCCTCAGCCGATGCGCTCCCGCATAACTTACACAAAGGGTGTAGTTGACCTCCCGAGGTCCCACAGTGCGTTATTAGCAACTTAGTCAACTAGGTCCGTCCCATTACAGACATCCGGTTGCACGTTAGACCCAGTTCAAAGGCTTGCAAGGTTAAGTCCTTAGGGTGACCAGGGCAAGACTACCCAAGAACCAAATCAACATCCCCAATGCCACAACCGGCCCACCTGATTACTCTTGCCACATGCCCCTGGAAAACTATTTATCAAACCCGCTTGATTACCATGCACCACGTGCCATCAACATCACATGATACCTTTCCAAAACAGGTTCAATATATCATTAAGTCAATATTAGCATTTGATTGTCCAAAATCATGTCATGAGCACGAAAGGTGTCTAAGCAAGATACTACAACGGTCTAAACCCATGTTGGCAAGTTAATAATGTCCAACTAGTAAACCACAACTAGGGTGACAAGGGGTCATGGCACATACTTAGATAATCAAGGTGTCATACAGCAAATTGGCATTTATCTAATTCCCCATATTTAAATAAAGTATTTTCTAATTGAACTAGCATGCAATAGGTTAAATCAAAATAGATTTCGAAATAGGATCAACATGATCAAAGCACAACTTGCCTTCAAAAAGTACTTCTTCTTGGTCTTGAGTTGAATCCTGAGTTAGTACTTCTCCTTCGAATCCTTCCAGCACTTCAACGTCTACTCGTAAAGCGTGCAAATAGCAAATACACGAATAAACAATAGGCAAAAAGTGTCCAAACATCCAAATAAAATCCATAAACAGAGAGAACATAATTTTATGAATTTTTAGAAACTGGAATCGTCAAATTTGGAGTTAAAATGCAAAAGTTATGATTATTTAAAGTTTAAATAATCAATTAAATAATTTTACAGAGAAAAAATTTAGTCCAAAAATTAAATAAAATTCATATTTGGGTAGATCTGACTTTTATACAAATTTAGAAATTTGAATCACTCAAATCGGAGTTGAAACGCAAAAGTTATAAGCTTTTGAAATTTGAATCAAAATCTGAAATAATTATTTTGAATTAATAAATCATTTTCTTTTTCGAAAATTCATTATTGCGTCAGCGAGGACATGTGGACCAATCGGGTGACGACGCGTGGCCTCGGGTCCACGGACCCGGCGCACGGTCTCGGCTCGGTCCACCGTGGGCTCGGCCCACGGCTCACGGTCGGCCGCGACAGTGGGTCCTCGACACGCGGGCCCGCGTGTCGGCGTCTGCCTGCCACGCGCGTGGGCGCTGACCGCGACGGTCAGCCTTCCCGGACACGTGGCTCAATCTCGGCCGTTGATTTGAAAATCAACGGCCCAGATTAGATCTGGCTAACGCGCTTGGAAAACAACTCCACTGATCTGGACCGTTCGATCTTGATCGGACGGTCAAGATCCAATCTATCGCTATGAACGTGGTTCAATCTAAGCCGTTGGATCTAGATCTAACGGTTGAGATTAGATCTGAAGATTAACACGTGATTCTTTACCGTGGGTGACGTGGACGAATCTGGACCGTGCGATGAAGATCCGACGGTGGAGAAGCTTCGCGGGTCTGCGATGTCCACGGCGGAGCTCCGGCGGCCGGCGTTGAGAACGAAGACCACACCGACGGCATTTCGGGCACGCTCCGGCGAAGTGGGTGGTCTCTTCGGGTGCGTCTCGAAGCGGGGATTCCGGATCTGGGCTCCTTCTCGGCGGAAGACGACGGACGGCGGCGAAATCTACAAGAAATGGCGGCGGACACCTCCTCCAACTACGGCGAGCTCGCTGGCCGACGGCAGCGGCTTGAGCGGCGTGGGTAGGAGCTACGGTGCGCAATGAAACGCGATCCCGACACGGGTGGCGGCGCAATAAATAGGGCCTCGGCGTCCGGTAAACGCAGCGGAATCGAGGTCCTCTCCGCTGGCGGAGTCCATGGCACTGCGGTTAGGGTGGCGTGGCACGCCGCGACCATTGGATCGAGATCCAACGGTGCGCGAGTTTGGGTCCGGTCGGACTCGGGCGGTAGGTGACTTCGGTCGGGCTCGGGCTCGGTGACGTGGCTCAATCGTGGCCGTTGGATCTGGATCCAACGGTCACGCGGTTAGGGTTCCGGGCGAGCGGGTTCGGTCGAGTCACGTGGCTCGGGTCGGACTCGAACTCGAGTCTGACTCGGGCTCGGTCGGATGAACAGTAACCGACTCGGTTCGATTTTCCAGCGATTTAATATTTAAAATAATTTCCAGAAATTCATTTAATTCATTAAAAATAGCAAATGACTCAGAAAAATTCCAGAAAAATTCTGGAAAATATTTTGGATCATTTTGGACTCAAATAAAATATTTCCAACAAAATTTTATTTGCAAAGTTAAATTCTTTAATTATTTCAAAATGGAATAAATTCAAATAAATTCCAAATAAATCCAAATAAATTCCAGAAAATTCCAAAAATTCACCAAAGTGCCAAATCACTCATGAATTTAAGAAAAGCAAAATTTTGGGGTGTTACAAACCTCCCCCCCTTAATAGAATCTCGTCCCCGAGATTCAGGGCTAACTAAGGAATAGGTTTGGGAACTCTTTCCTCAAATCCTCTTCGCGCTCCCAAGTCGCTTCGCTCTCTGCATGATTGCTCCACTGAAGTCTACAGAAACGGGTTGACTTATTTTTGGTCTCTCGATCCATTGTGTCTAGAATCTTTACGGGATGTTCCTTATAAGTCAAATCTTCTTGCAACTCAATTGACTCTAGCGGTGTGCCCTCGTGAACTCGGAGACACTTCTTCAATCGGGACACATGGAATACGTCATGTACTCCTGACGATCGTAGCAACTCCGGTGATAAGCAACTTCGCCTCTGCGGCTCAAAATCTTAAATGGTCCAACATAACGGGTGCGAGTTTCCCTTTGGCATGGAACCTCTTAACTCCCCGAGGCGAATTGAGGTATACAAAGTCTTCGGTTCAAAACTCAAGTCTCGCGACGGTTGTCGGCCATAACTCTTCTCGTCGTGATTGGGCTATCTTCAACCTTTCCCTAATCATGGCAATCTGCTCTTGACCTCTTGAAGAATATCAGGCCGAAGACACGGCGCTCGCCGGTCTCATTCCAATTCAATGGCGTCCGACAGGTCGACCATACAAAGGCCTCAAAAGGTGACATCTCAGAACTAGCCTGATAACTATTGTTGTAATCGAACTCGGCATACGGCAAACTCTTATCCCAAGAGGTAGCATAAGTCAATGCACAAGCTCTTAACATATCCTCGAATCTGGTTGACTCTTTCGGTCTGGCCATCCGCTTGTGGATGATAAGGCTGTCTTGAAGTTCAAACGGGTTCCCATGGCTTCATGCAACTTATTCCAGAACCTTGAGGTAAATTGGGTACCTCTGTCCGATACAATCCTCTTTGGCACTCCGTGCAAACAGACGATCCTGATCATGTACAACTCTGCCAATTTATCCCCCGAGTAAGTGGTCTTCACGGGGATAAAATGGGCTACTTTGGTCAAGCGATCCACTATAACCCATATGGAGTCATAACCTCCTTGAGTCTTAGGCAAACCGGTAATGAAATCCATCCCGATTTCCTCCCACTTCCACTCAGGTATTTTCAGTGGCTGTAGCAATCCTGCTGGTCTCTGATGCATTGCCTTGACTCTCTGGCATACGTCGCACAATGCAACATGCTCGGCTACATCACGCTTCATGCTCGGCCACCAGAATCTCTCCTTCAGATCCTGATACATCTAGGCGCTTCAAGGATGAATTGAGTACTTGGAGTCATGGGCTTCTTCCAAAATCAGTTGCTTTAACTCCTTCTTGTTAGGCACACAAATCCGATCCTTCATCCATAACGTGCCTTGCTCATCCAACTTGAAGTCCTCTGCCTTGCCTTCCTCCTTGATGGACTTAATCCTGCGGATCTTATCATCATCTTTCTGTCCTTCTCGGATCTGGTCCTCTAGAGTAGGTTTTACTTCCAATGCGGCCAAGAATCCGCTAGGTACAACCTCAATCTTCATTTTCTGAAAATCCTCACATAACTCATCCTGACTTGTGGCTAGCAACGTACTCACGGTATGGCTTTTCCGACTCAGAGCATCGGCTACTACGTTGGCTTTCCCGGGATGGTAATGGATTCCAACATTGTAGTCCTTGATCAACTCTAACCATCTCCTCTGCCTCATATTCAGATCCGACTGGGTGAATATGTACTTAAGGCTCTTATGATCCGTGTATACTTCACATCTGTTTCCAATCAGATAGTGACGCCATATCTTCAAGGCATGCACTACGGCAGCTAACTCTAGGTGATGCGTCGGATAATTCTCCTCATGCGGCCTCAACTGCCTTGATGCATAAGTGACAACCTTTCCATTCTCAGACAAAGACACATCCAAGTCCTTGGCGCGATGCGTCACAATAAATATCAAAGCTTTGAGCAACATCCAGAGAACTAACACCGGTCTTGATGTCAATCGCTTTTTCACCTCTGAAATCCTTTCTCACATTCTCGACGTCCATGCAAACTTCTTCTCCTTTTTCAGCAATTGCGTAAGAGGTTTTGCAATTGTCGAAAAGCCTTCAATGAAAGCGGCGGTAGTACCGCCATTCCAAGGAAACTCGGATCTGGGTCACAGCCTTCTACTGCTCCCAATGTAACACCGCTTCTACTTTGCTTGGATCTACTGGCGATTCTTCATGCGGTCATTACATGTCCGAGGAATTCTACCTTATCCTTCCAAAAATCACACTTGTCAGTACTTGGCGAAAAGTTGCTGTTCCTCGGCTTTTCCAAAACTCGCCTCAAGTGTTCGGCATGTTCATCCTCCGCCTTGGAGTAGATTAGGATATCATCTATGAACACGACAACAAACTTGTCCAAACATTCCATGAACACCTTATTCATCATATTCATGAAATATCTTTGGCGCATTCGTCGATCCAAAAGACATAATCAGAACTCGTAATGTCCATATCTTGACGAGAATGCAGTCTTCGGGATATCTTCTCGATCGGATCTTCAATCGATGGTATCCCGATCTTAGATCAATCTTGGAGAAAACTCCGCTCCTCTCACCGATCGAACAAATCATCAATCCTGGGTAGCGGATACTTATTCTTCACGGTGACTTCATTGAGTGCACGGTAGTCGATGCACATCCCGAAACTCCCGCCCTTCTTCTTGACAAACAAAACCGGTGCTCCCCACGGCGACGAACTCGGTCTGATAAATCCTTTCTCCATTAACTCTTCCAGTGTTTCTTCATCTCTACCAACTCCTCGGTGGACATCCGATAGGGTCTCTTTGCTATCGGTCTTTGTACTGTACAAGCTCTATCACAAACTCTATGTCCCTGTCTGGCGGCATACCGTAGATCTTCAGAAAACATCCGGGTACTCATTCACTAATGAGACATCCTCTATGCTGATTGCCTTGGTGCCGTTAACCATCAACTGTCCATCTCTAATCGCAGAGCTTGAAATTCCACTTTCTTTCCACACGGGCTCTCAATCGAGATAGTCCTTCGTCCACAATCCAATACGGCCTTGTGCTTGGATAACCAATCCATTCCCAATATGACGTCTAAGGTCTGGGTTTCCAAAATAATAAGGTTTGCTAGGAACTCTATTCCATCTATTAGTATTCTCACCCCGTAACGCCCTACTTTCGCTCGGAGTTCGGAACCAGGGGTTTGAACTAAAAGCATGCATCTAAGTCTTGCAATCCTCAAATCATTTCTAGTAGCAAAGCCTTGCGAAACAAACGAATGCGAAGCTCGAGTCAAACAAAATCAAGCAGTGTACTCGAGTTAACAAGTAACTTACCCAAGACGACGTCCGTAGCATTCGCAGGCATCTGCGGTGACATGGTTGACTCGGCCTCTCACCACGGTGCAGGATGTGGCTCACAGTGCCGGCGTCCTAGCGGGGTGGTTCCTAGATTGAAGCGAATCGGGTCAATCATGCGGTCTTCTTTGGACAATCATTGGTAAAGTGTCCTGGCTCGTTCTGATTGTAGCAGCCTCACTGTTCCTTCTTTTGCCGATCGCTCGAGCAGCGTTTCTAGCGGGGCTGGGGTTTGGTAGTTCGATTGATGTGTCTTGGTGCCGTGACGGTGCCCTTGTAGCATTCTCGTGGCTGGAATCAAAATTGATTTGGTGCAACTCTCGACGCCATTGTTGCGTTCCTGGCGTGATCCTTCTTTGTTGCATTCTGCGCGTCCTGTTCTCATCCAGTTCCTTGCGCTTGTCCTCAAGAATAAGCGCCTTATTCACCAACTCTTGGAAATCTGGAAAGGTGTGGGTGATCAATCCTACTTGCAATCCTGAGTTAAGTTCCTTCATAAAACGAGACTGTCTGGCTTTATCTGTAGCTACATCCTCAAAGCGTAGCGTGCTAGCTGTGTGAACTTATTCAGTAGTCGGCCACCGGTGATTACCTTGCTTCAGTCTCAACTCCTCCTTCTTAAGGTCCATGATTCCTTCAGCACGTGATGTCGACTAAACGCACTGCGTGAACTCTTCCCAAGTGATATCTTGAGGGTTCTCTTGCGTGGCACGAAGTTCTCCCACCATTCTGGCCAATGTTCTTCCAACCGATGAGAAGCGTAAAGTACCTTCTCATTTCCTATGCATTGAGCTATGTGTAGCTTCCTCTCAATTGACCTTAACCAATCATCGGCCTCCAATGGATTGGCATTCCCGAAGAAAGTGGGTGGATGAGTCCTCATGAACTCGACAGTCTTGTATTCTCGCGTTGTCCCCGATTAACTTGATTAGTCTGTGGCCTGAGCAAAGGACGCTTTGCATTTGTTGCATCATAGCATGCATCAATCGAGTCTGAGCAGCAAGAAATGCTCCAAAATTCTGCATGTCAATCAAGCGGTCTTTGGTGCTCCATCATTGGGGTTTCTGTGGCGAAAACCACTTCCATTACTCCCAAAGTTTCATGGTATTCACCATCTGTCGATTTGCTCTAAGTCTTAGAGATGAGGGGGAATCAAGAATAGACAAGTAATATGGAACTTAGGCGGGGCGAAAGGTGTACTTTAAGGTCCAACTTTATTATTGATATTAATAACTTGGCATGGTTGCTTACAATGCCTAACGGCCTTGCAACACATACTGCACACTCAGCAAACAATGAAAATCCAAATCGAATTAACACTGGAGTCTAACGTCTAAAGGGTGACTCTTTACTCTAAGACGCGACTCGGCGAAGGAGTCTCACTATAGAACCTACGCTCACTCATCGAGAAAACCTCCACGGCCTGGGTACGGATGCTGCGGCATAGGCGTGAAACGATTGCCATGTCCAAAGAATCGTGTCATCTGTGGTAGTCGAAGAAGCGATGTCCTCATCGAGATCGACTCCTCCGGATCTGGCTCGTGTAGCTCAAATCTTGGCTCACAGTTCTGGTCCGTACAAAGTCATCTCCAACTCGTCAATCCTTCGCAGAAGGTGTGACACATACTCTTGAGCTTCCCGCCATCTGTTCTTCTCTGTCGTGATCTCCTTGCGGGCCTTCTGTAGCTCTTTACTTGTATCATCGAGTACATCCTCCTGGGCGACAACAAATCGTGCCAACTGTGTAACCATGGCATCCTCATCCTGAATCGCCTTCGGGTCAAGAAGGTTATTGCTGCGGGGGTGATAACGGAACACCGTGCTCTCCAACTCTCTGGCGTAGATACGGGTAATGTGCCGCATTGCTCGTCGTGATACTTCTTGGATACCCATCTGCATTGTAGATCTCCTGGCAGTGCAGTGTATCGGGCGATTGCCTGGTGTCGGGACCCCGAATTTGCAAATCCGGACCCTCTGTGTATTCAACACTAGTCCAGGAACGCGCTAGTGCACACAGTCTTAACATCGGTAAATATCACAATCATACCATTCGATACTATCAAAGTACTTTTATTTAATTAAGAATCGGTTACTTGACCTTATGGCCAAGTCACAAATGTGCGCCTCATGAGCGATACTTATTAAGAGAGAAATAGTAGCAAATGAAAATCAAATAACTTCGTGGCGCCATCCAAGATACCATAGGCAACCTGACCGGCTCGCTCCCTAAGTAGACGGATCCTCTTGGAACTCCTCCTCCAAAGCTGGTGTATTCTCCTCTTCAACTGGTGTTGTAGGGTGGCAAGGGTGAGTACTTGGTACTCAGCAAGTCATGCACAGAATGCAGGCTAATATACTATATGCATGGCTTGGTACAAAGGAATAGCTCAAGGTATATTTGCAGTAAACAGCATTTAAAAAGTAGCATAAGTAGATTCGAAAGTAGTAAAAACAAGTAAAGCATAAATAACTTTTCAAGAAGTTTTAGTAAACATTTTTCCCATCCTAAACCATATTTCCATCAACGTCATCATTAATCCAACCCAACCTTTCAAAACCAAGTTATTTTCAGAAAATCTAACCCTTGACTGTAATTCCCGAGCGATGTCCAATACCGCGGACACGGCTATTCGAATAGATTCTACACTCTGCAGAGGTTATGCACTTTACCCACAAGATACAGTCAAACACCACAAAGGCGAGTTCCCGTAACAAAGTCTTTCGGAAACTTCTAACAATACAAGTGGTCCTCCCCGGTTATTGCACACTAACCCTTCCCTTAGCTAAGGCGAAGTCTAGGCCAATCAACCGTTAGATGGGTACCTGGCCTCGACCGATGCGCTCCCGCACAACTTACACAAGGGTGTAGTTGACCTCCTGAGGTCCCACAGGTACGTTATTAGCAACTTAGTCAACTAGGTCCGTCCCATTACAGACGTGGTTGCACGTTAGACCCAGTTCAAAGGCTTGCAAGGTTAAGTCCTTAGGGTGACCAGGGCAAGATTACCCGAAGAACCAAATAAACATCCCCAATGCCACAACTGGCCCACCTGATTACTCTTGCCACATGCCCCGGTCGAAAACTGTTTATCAAACCCCAATTGATTACCACGCACCACGTGCCATCAACATCACATGATACCTTTCCAAAACAGGTTCAATATATCATTAAGTTAATATTAACATTTGATTGTCCAAAATCATGTCATGAGCACGTTGCAGGTCTAAGCAGTATACTACAACGTTCTAAACCCATGTTGGCAATTTAATAATGTCCAACTAGTAATCCACAACTAGGGTGACAAAGGGGTCATGGCACATACTTAAATAATCAAGGTGTCATACAGTAGATTGGTGTTTATCTAATCCCCCATGTTTAAATAAAGTATTTTCTATTTGAACTTAGCATGCAATAGGTTAAATCAAAATAGATTTCAAAAGAGGATCAACATGGTCAAAGCACAACTTGCCTTCAAAAAGCACTTGTTCTTGGTCTTGAGTTGGATCCTGAGTCAATACTTCTCCTTCGAATCCTTCCGGCACTTCAACGTCTACTCGTAAAGCGTGCAAATAGCAAATACACGAATAAACAATAGGCAAAAAGTGTCCAAACATCCAAATAAAATCCATAAACAGAGAGAACATAATTTTATGAGTTTTTAGAAACTGGAATCGTCAAATTTGGAGTTAAGATGCAAAAGTTATGATTATTTAAAGTTTAAATAATCAATTAAATAATTTTGCAGAGAAAAACTTTAGTCCAAAAATTAAATAAAATTCATATTTAGGTAGATCTAAATTTTATACAAATTTAGAAATTTGAATCACTCAAATCGGAGTTGAAACGCAAAAGTTATAAGCGTTTGAAGTTTGAAACAAAATCTGAAATCATTATTTCGAATTAATAAATCATTTTCTTTTCGAAATTAATTATTGCGCCAAAGATGGACACGTGGCAAAGATCGATTGGTCTGGCGACGCCACCGGTCCATGGACTCGGACCACGCTCTGCTCGAGTATACCGTGGACCCGCTCCACGGCTCACGTGAGGCCCGACATGTGGGACCACTCGGGTAGCGTCATCGACATCGGCGGGGCTCACCACGGTCTTGCTGACAGGTGGGACCCACCGATGACGTCATGGGTGACGTCATGGTGCAGTTACGGCTAAGCCGCTGACACGCGGGCCCAGCGTGTCAGTGACCACACGCGCGCGTGGGCGCGGCGGCTCGGCTTCCCGGACACGTGGCACGATCGTGTCCGTTGATTTGAAAATCAACGGCCGCGATTAGATCCAGGGTTAACACGTTGAAAACTACTCGATGATCGTGGGCCGTTCAATCTAGATCGGACGGTCCAGATCTAATCCTACATTAACACTACTACGGCACGTGGCGATCGTGGGCCTTTGGATCTTGATCCATCCAACGGTCCAGATCTAATCGGGTTTGGAAACACGTGAACTCACCTCAACCGCACGATCAAGATCGGACGGCGCACAGAGCTCGCGAGGTCGATGGCGACGCGGCGGAGCTGCAGCAACCGGAGACAGAGACGACGACGAGCCCGACGGCGCTTCGGGGTTTCTCCGACGGAGTGAGAGGTACCCACGGGTGCGCCTTGACTTGAGGACTCCGGAACTGGGCTCCAACTCGGCGGAAGACGGCGGACGGCGGCGAGACGAGGCAAAAACCGCGGCGGAGTGGCGCTCAACTACGGCGAGCTATCGCGGCTAAACGGCGGCTGCTCCGCCTTGGTGAGTAGGGGCTATGGGTGCGCAAGGTCAGGGCCGACCTCGGGGTGTGACCCGGGCCTTAAATAGCCTCGGCGTCCGTGCGGAAAACGGAAACCTAAACCTACACGGCGGCGGACGCGGCGACGGAGTCCGGCTCAGATCCAGCGGAGACGACGACGCACGGCCGTCCACGTGGCACGATCGACGATCACGATCGCGTGGGTGCGATCGGATCCGACCGGATCGGTGCGGCTCGATTTCGGCCGTTGGATCTCGATCCAACGGTTCACCGGGTTAGGGTTTGGACTTGATTCGGTCGAGTCACGTGGCTCGGGTCGGGTTCGGGTCGGACTCGAACTCGAGTCTGACTCGGGCTCGGTCGGATGAATAGTACAAACCCACTCGCATTTTCCAGCGATTTAATAATTAAAATAATTCCCAGTAATTCATTTAATTCATTAAAAATAGCAAAAGACTCAGAAAAATTCCAGAAAAATTCTGGAAAATACTTTGGTTCATTTTGGGCTCAAATAAAATATTTCCAACAAAATTTTATTTGCAAAGTTTAATTCTTTAATTATTTCAAAATGGAATAAATTCAAATAAATTCCAAATAAATCCAAATAAAATCCAAAAAATTCCAAAAATTCACCAAAGTGCCAAATCACACATGACTTTAAGAAAGCAAAATTTTGGGGTGTTACAAACCTCCCCCCTTAATAGAATCTCGTCCCCGAGATTCAGGGCTCACTACAGAATAGGTTTGGAAACTCTTTCTTCAAATCCTCTTCGCGCTCCCAAGTCGCTTCGCTCTCTGCATGGTTGCTCCACTGAACTCTACAGAAACGGGTTGACTTGTTTCTAGTTTCTCGATCCATTGTGTCCAGAATCCTCACGGGATGCTCCTTATAAGTCAAATCCTCTTGCAACTCAATTAACTCTAGCGGTGTCTGTTCCTCAGGAACTCGGAGACACTTCTTCAACTGGGACACATGGAATACATCATGCACTCCTGCTAACGACTGCGGCAACTCCAGCTGATAAGCAACTTCGCCTCTGCGGCTCAAAATCTTAAATGGTCCAACATAACGGGGTGCGAGTTTCCCTTTGGCATGGAACCTCTTAACTCCCCTGAGAGGCGTAACTCTGAGGTATACAAAGTCTTCTGATTCAAAACTCAAGTCTCGGCGACGGTTGTCAGCATAACTCTTTTGTCGTGATTGGGCTATCTTCAACCTTTCCCTAATCATGGCGATCTGCTCTTCAGCCTCTTGAAGAATATCAGGCCCGAAGACACGGCGCTCGCCGGTCTCATTCCAATTCAATGGCGTCCGACAGGGTCGACCATACAAAGGCCTCAAAAGGTGACATCTGTAAACTAGCCTGATAACTATTGTTGTAACTGAACTCGGCATACGGCAAACTCTTATTCCAAGAGGTAGCATAAGCCAATGCACAAGCTCTTAACATATCCTCCAGAATCTGGTTGACTCTTTCGGTCTGTCCATCCGTCTGCGGATGATAAGCTGTGCTGAAGTTCAAACGGGTTCCCATGGCTTCATGCAACTTATTCCAAAATCTTGAGGTAAATTGGGTACCTCTATCCGATACAATCCTCTTTGGCACTCCGTGCAAACAGACGATCCTGATCATGTACAACTCTACCAACTTGTCCCCAGAGTAAGTGGTCTTCACGGGGATAAAATGGGCTACTTTAGTCAAGCGATCCACTATAACCCATATGGAGTCATAACCTCCTTAAGTTTTAGGCAAACCGGTAATGAAATCCATTCCGATTTCCTCCCACTTCCACTCAGGTATTTTCAGCGGTTGTAGCAATCCTGCTGGTCTCTGATGCATTGCCTTGACTCTCTGGCATATGTCGCACAATGCAACATGCTCAGCAACTTCACGTTTCATACTCGGCCACCAGAATCTCTCCTTCAGATCCTGATACATCTTGGCGCTTCCAGGATGAATTGAGTACTTGGAGTCATGGGCTTCTTCCAAAATCAGTTGCTTTAACTCCTTCTTGTTAGGCACACAAATGCGATCCTTCATCCACAACGTGCCTTGCTCATCCAACTTGAAGTCCTCTGCCTTGCCTTCCTCCTTGATGGACTTAATCCTGCGGATCTTGTCATCATCCTTCTGCCCTTCTCGGATCTGGTCCTCTAGAGTAGGCTTTACTTCTAATGCGGCCAAGAATCCGCTAGGTACCACCTCAATCTTCATTTTCTGAAAATCCTCACATAACTCATCCTGACTTGTGGCTAGCATCGTACTCACGGTATGGCTTTTCCGACTCAGAGCATCGGCTACTACGTTGGCCTTCCCGGGATGGTAATGGATTCCAACATTGTAGTCCTTGATTAACTCTAACCATCTCCTCTGCCTCATGTTTAGATCCGACTGGGTGAATATGTACTTAAAACTCTTATGGTCCGTATACACTTCACATCTGTTCCCGATCAGATAGTGACGCCATATCTTCAAGGCATGCACTACGAGCCTAACTCTAGGTCATGTGTCGGATAATTCTCCTCATGCGGCCTCAATCGCTTTGATGCATAAGCGACGACCTTTCCATTCTGCATCGGACACATCCAAGTCCTTGGCGCGATCGTCACAATAAATATCAAAGCTTTGATTAACATCGGTAGAACTAACACCGTGGCCGATGTCAATCGCTTCTTCACTCCTGAAATCCTTTCTCACATTCTCAAGCGCCCATGCAAACTTCTTTTCCTTCTTCAAAGAATTGCGTAAGAGGTTTCGCAATTGTCGAGAAGCCTTCGATGAAACGGCGGTAGTACCCTGCCATTCCAAGGAAACTCCGAATCTGGGTCACAGTCTTCGGCTGCTCCCAATGTAACACAGCTTCTACTTTGCTTGGGTCTACGGCGACTCCTTCTGCGGTCATTACATGTCCAAGAAACTCCACCTTGTCCTTCCAAAAATCACACTTACTGAACTTGGCGAAGAGTTGCTGTTCCCTCAGCTTTTCCAAAACTCGCCTTAAGTGTCCGGCATGTTCATCCTCCGTTTTGGAGTAGATTAGAATATCATCTATGAACACGACGACAAACTTGTCCAAGTATTCCATGAACACCTTATTCATCATATTCATGAAATATGCTGGCGCATTCGTCAGACCAAAAGACATAACTGTAAACTCGTAATGTCCATATCTTGACGAGAATGCAGTCTTCGGGATATCTTCTGATCGGATCTTCAACTGATGGTATCCCGATCTCAGATCAATCTTGGAGAAAACTCCGGCTCCTCTCAGCTGATCAAACAAATCATCAATCCTGGGTAGCGGATACTTATTCTTCACGGTGACTTCATTGAGTGCACGGTAGTCAATGCACATCCTGAAACTCCCGTCCTTTTTCTTGACAAACAAAACTGGTGCTCCCCACGGCGACGAACTCGGTCTGATAAATCCTTTCTCCATTAACTCTTCTAGCTGTTTCTTCATCTCAACCAACTCCTCGGTGGACATCCGATAGGGTCTCTTTGCTATCGGTCTTTGTGCAGTACAAGCTCTATCACAAACTCTATGTCCCTGCAGCGGCATACCGGGTAGATCTTCAGGAAAAACATCGGTACTCATTCACTCTTGAGACATCCTCTATGCCGATTGCCTTGGCATCGTTAACTATCAACCTGCCCATCTCTAACGGCAGTGGCTTGAAATTTCACTTTCTTTCCACAAGGGCTCTCAACTGAGATAGTCCTTCGTCCACAATCCAATACGGCCTTGTGCTTGGATAACCAATCCATTCCCAATATGACGTCTAAGGTCTGGGTTTCTAGAATAATAAGGTTTGCTAGGAACTCTATTCCATCTATTAGTATTCTCACCCTGGAACATCCTACTTTCGTTCGGAGTTCGGAACCAGGGGTTTGAACTAAAAGCATGCATCTAAGTCTTGCAATCCTCAAATCATTTCTAGTAGCAAAGCCTTGCGAAACAAACGAATGCGAAGCTCCAGAGTCAAACAAAAGCTGTGCAGTCTTGAGTTAACAAGTAACTTACCCAAGACGACGTCAGTAGCATTCTGCAGTGCATCTGCGGTGACATGGTTGACTCGGCCTCTCACCACACCAGGGTGTGGCTCGTGCTTTGGGGTCCTAGCTGGGGTGGTTCCTAGATTGAAGCGAATCGGGGTCACTCCTGCTGTCTTCTTTGGACAATCATGGCAAAGTGTCTGGCTCGTTGCGCTTGTAGCGGCGTCACTGCCTTTGCCGATCGCACGAGTAGTGTTTCTAAGCGGGGCTGGGTCTCGTAGTTCGATTGACAGGTCTTGGTGCTGGTGACGGTGTCCTTGTTGCATTTTGTGGCTGGAATCAAGAATTGATTTGGTGCAACTCTCGGTATTTATTCGTTCCCTGGCGTGATCCTTGCTGTTGCATCCTGCGCTTCCTGTTCTCATCCAGTTCCTTGCGCTTGTCCTCAAGAATAAGTGCCTTATTCACCAACTCTTGGAAATCTGGAAAGGTGTGGGTGATCAATCCTACTTGCAATCCTGAGTTATGTCCCTTCATAAAACGAGACTGTAACACCCTACAAATCTAAACTGTCGTACAAGAAAATTTCGACAGCATCTCTCCTAAAATTAGGACAAAACAGAAACGACAACAAGATTCATAATAACCATTATAAACAGGAATAACATGAAAGCATCAATACTAGAGATAACAAGTCTAAATCAACCAGAAAACAAACATAAACGTAAAACAGCTCCAAAGAGGACATCAACAGGTCTATGATTAATAAAATTTCAGCAAGCTAATGAATTATTAAATGCACTAGTCCATGTGATTCGTGATGACCCCGGAGGGTTGAATGTGCTACTAAGCCCACCCTTCAAGCTTACGACTCGCGAGAACTACCTGAAAACAACAAAATAACAAGGGGTGAGATTGGGTAATCTCAGCAAGCGGAACAACTTCTAACAAATAACACAGCCACAGTAAAACTAGCATACCAAATTCCTCATATACAATACCACATCAAAGAGTCCACATTCCTCATATACAATACCACAACAAAGAGTCCACATTCCTCATATCCAATACCACATTACGGAGTCCACACAACCTCAGTAAAATGCATATGATTGTGCACATGCTTATGCCATGATCCTCCTCACCGTGCCCTTTCTCAGAACACACGGTGTTGTACTGCACGGTCGCCAAGACGTCAAGGCGTCGACAAACTTCCAATGCATGATTGTGCAGTTAATGCTTCATGGATGAATTCATTCATAATTTTCCACATTGAGTCCACATATTTGCATGCCATCATATAACATGGATAGAAAACAAATAACATTGAGATGAACTATTTAGACAATTCAACCAATAGGCAACATCATTCTTCTCTTTACTCATGGTTCAAAGCCAAAGCACATCATCACATTGCTAATCTAATTATTGCAATCTTCCCAGCAAATGATCAAACCATGTATGATTAATGTCATCGGAAATATAACGAAGGCAATGCAAACAACGATGTATAGCTCAACCATAACACTACTTCCACTTGCCTTTACCGACGTGGACGACGGATCTAGTTGCGTCCAGAAGGGGCACCACCTGTACAAGCATATTTTCAGTATTCAATAACACCACAATTGATCATACAACTCAAACACGCAATTCCTACAACCCGTTCCCCTTTTCCAACACCGAAACCCCGATCTGTTCGGATCGAACAGCAGCAACCCCCATTCTCTTTTTCGTATCTTTTTTTCCACAGAACATAAAAATATGAAAAAATTACAGGAGCTAGATATTGACGAGATCTACAACTTTCCAGAAGATCATAAATTCTAATTCCTCTGTTAAATATGCCTAAACAGTCGTCCAACACAGTGGATGAAATCTGTTCCCAGATTCTGTTCGTCGGTTTGCAACAGCGATAACTCTCAGAAAACTTCCCCAAGAATTCTGAAAAAATTACAGAAGCTAGATCTCGACGTTATCTACAACTTTCTAGTTATAGGTTTTTGCAGGAAAAATCTTCTATGCCACGTAAAACGCGAAACAATCCGCGCTGCACAATCTCCCCTTCCAAAAACAGCACCACGTGAACATCTACCCTTCTCCCCCATCAAGATCCATCCAAACCACTCACCACCAGATCTAATACACTCCTAATCCCTAGGTAGAATAGGGGTAAAAGATTGGGAATTTTACCTTGAGTTCTCCCTTGAGATCCCACGAAGAACACGCGACGATCCCCGAAACGGAAATCTGATCGAACTCCTCGCCTCCACGGATCCCCTTCTCGCTCTCTCTCCTTCGCGTTTTCGTGGTGGATCTTGAGCCACCATGCAAGGGAGGAAGAACAGGGGGTGGCGGCTGCTAGGGGGAATGGGGGAGGCGCCTAGGGTTGGGGGTGGCCGGCCACATGGTGGGGGGGGGCGCACCCAGGGGGGCCGGCCCACTCGGGGGGGTGGGGAGGTGGAGGTGGAAAGAATTCTGCCCAGGCCCAAGTTTTCCTCGGCCCACTGTTTCTAGCCCGAATACTCCAAATTTAATATTAATACGCCGCATAAACTTCAATTATTTAATTCCCAAAATTTCCCTCATTCCTCCCAAACAAAACCAGAAAAAGGAACCCTAGAATCGCCCCTGACGCCCTAAGGCATCACATTCTCCCCTCCTTAAACGGATGCGGCCCCGAATCTACCCCTCATCGCTACGGAACCTCAAAAAAAGGAAGGCAAAATGCTAATCAACCCTTGACCTTCAGCCTCCTCAAAAAGTGTAGGATACTTCTTCCAGATCCCGGTCCTCAAGTTCCCAAGTTGCATCCCGCTCAGACTAATTGGTCCACAAATCTTTCATTGGACACTAACACGAACTATTCCCTATTAAAAAAAGGACACCTATTAGGTGAATCTGTATCGATCTGGAATCTCAACTCCCACTTCTCTCTTCAACCCGATCGCGAAACTCCGCATTCCAATCTCAACTCCTCTACCATAGTTCGTCGCATTACGACGCGAACCATGTGAGACACAACGCCTAGGTAAGTCTCTAAATCAACCCAAACACAAACTCCTATCTCCTACTAGTGATTGATCTTTTACAGAAAAGAACCAATATCCACCCTTACCAACGACAGAGATAGCCTACTTTACAACCAGGGTCCGTAAATCCACGTAAACAATAACAACCGAACACAATCACTACGGTTGACACAAACTCGCCGAACCCAAAGTGACAAAAGTTCCAAAAATTAATGTAATTACCTGCAACTTCCAAGTTGTCCACTACTAAAATAAGCAACCCCACCGAGGAACACATCAATGAAAACAATTCTCCAAAAAAGGTTTGAATTGAGTCATACACAACCTTCCTTTACTCTTCACTTTTAAACTACTTACGATCAGCGACCCACACTAGTTTTCCCTTGTAAGAAGGTTTCGCCTTCACATTCTTCCACCCAAGGACCAGGGCAAGGAGTACAATCCTTGAATATACTCAACCATAACATAAACATTCATTTTCTTACCCTCAAGCTTGAACGTAAAAGAAATCTTAATTCTCACTAACACAACGAACGACAATCACCACCTTTAAACCAAAGGGCTGAAATTCACATACACGGGAACTCAACTTGGAAGAGGAACTCCATAGAACCAAAACCACCAAAAAAATTTTCTTCGGGAGAAGCTCTATTCAAAAGAGAAACACCGAAAGTCTTCTCGCAAATGCATTTCACTTTTACCAAAACAAATCATCTCACTTTTATCCAAGGCCAAGCCATTCAGAAAAAAAAAAACCAATCAAGGAATTAAATGCTTCCACACAACCACCATCTCTTTTTCCTTAAAAAGGAACCAAACTCACTTCCCAACAGAAAAATTGTTTAAACCACGAATATCATTCATGTCACAACTAGAAGAATCGTCTCTTAAACAAAAGCTGCCAAACACCTCACACCACAACACAACTCTAGCCCAAAATAGAAATACAAATATTTCCAGATCATGAAGTTCCAAATCTTACATTGGATTAGCTACTTCTTTTGATCAACAATGCAACCGATAACTCGACCTTGAAAACTACGGACACAGTCAAAGCATACATCCTTGAGCATAAATGTCGATTCATAACTTAAGCTAGTTTTCTTATCAAAGATGAATGAATGACGATATTTAATAGAATAACATTCCAAAATCTCCACAAATTACTTCAAGGTTAATCATTCTTTTATCCTTGTTTTAAGCCTCAAATTAACCCACATTTGGCGTAATCATTCTAAGTTTAGGAAACTCAAACACAAAGACAAAGAATACTTTGACCGAAAGTATTCAACCCAAATATCAAACAAACAAACCAATCCATATGAATTTTTAAACATAAGTTCAGCATAACTCCCGCCATCTATAGCATTCCACTACCCTTACCATTTAGATTTCAATATTCCCTATTTACTCATTGAGAAGGCCCATCAGGATTTAACAACAACTACACAACAAATTCTTACTCTTATTACCTTTTCCACAATTATAAATAAAGTTCACAGTGCTTATCAAAAACACATCCAACCAACACTACCTCATCAAGATCCCCACAGAGCAGCCTAACCTATATCATCATATTCTAAATTTGAAAGGCAGTGCTTCAACAAGTCTTTCATCATGATGAACCTATAAATTCCATACCACATACGCGTCAACATCTCGACAATGGAAATTTATTCACCTAAAAGATGACTCAACAAGTAAATATTATCTCAACAAGGCACCAATCGTAAATAGAAGTTTAAAACATACATTTATTAAGGACAAAATCACGCGTCATGCTAACTATCCCTGGTTCACTCCATCACAACATGTTACAATTTCCACCATTTTAACAAAGGTTTTCAACAATTAATCTAATCGATTACCACCACTACTAAGTCATCAATATCAATAATTGGCATAATTGTAAAACAACAACATTGCTTTTAGTTACCCTATCCATAGGCTATGACAAATCACTACACAACATACTCCAACTATGTAAAATAGATTGAATAATTTAAACCATCCAAAGCTCTTATAACAACAACGCTAAATTAAATTTAAATTTTTTTTTAGCTACCCTATACACGGGTTATAGAAAAATTGCCACTCCAAGACATACTCCAGTCTTTTTTAAAGTGAATCGAATAGGTGAAATCATCACAAAGCTCTTACGGCAATGGCAAAAACTTATGTCTTCCCAATTGATATCGATACTAGCATTATTGGAACGTGAATCGCATACTTCCGAATCTACTAATAGTTTGCAACGTCATAAATATCAACTCTAATCAATTTCCAAGTTAAAGTCACTAGCCAACACGATTAAATTAGAACATCTTTAAACAACCAAAGATGGTTTCTTTAACAATATCGGTAGTCCACAATTACAATTAAATTGTTCTACCGACCTTATATTAATATGTCTCTAAATAACCCACTAATTTTCTATTACCTTCACAAGAGTTTACATCATCGTAATGTTCTAACTACGCATCAAGATTTAAAGCTTTAAACATTGTCCATGGTCAAGGGCACATTAAAATAATGCAATAAATCCTAAGCATGCACATTAACACATTCAATCATTATCGCTATAGAGCAATCTACAATACTAGAAGTTTATTTAATCTCAAGCTAAAGATAACAATTACATTTTAATTGATTCAATCGACAAATTAACTTAGAAGTACATCATTCCATAAACCACATTGTTACATACTATGTAAACACAGACATAAAATTTCTAAACACCGCCATGGGTCACCTACCCTTGACAAACAGGAGGCAATCCCAAACAATAAAAAAAAAAAAACACGAGTTCTAGATCAAGAACAAACACCGATAAAAATTTCTTCTTTTCGTGCAAGGGAGAAAAGCAAAATCCAAACATAAATGCAAGAGAGCTCGACCCTCAAATGTCCAATCATAGTAGCCAAAACTCTTCAAGAAATCCAAAACCTACACTTTCCACAAAGGAAGACGGATGCAAAAGGGAAGACCAAATGTCCAACTAAAATTTTCCGATAAAGATTCAAACTTAGCTCCATCCAGCTTGATCTGCAACAGGAGAAACTCCAACCCCTTCTTTTTTAAAAAAATCGGAAACAACAACCACGTAAATTTCCTCCCAACGACAAGTCCATCACAATAAATCAAGTACCAAAGCAAAATTGTGACAAAGACGCGCATAGCGTAGAACTCTTCTTCTCGTGTCTTCACTCAAAGGAGACAAAACCACAAACCGCCAAAAGGACAAATCAGCGAGTGCTCAAAACTAAGCATTTTCCTCGGTTTCAACCAACCACATACCCAGAAAACCAACCAAAACCGATCACAAGACGGTAAAGAACATCCGAAGGAATCCATCACCAACCTCTTCTATTTGACTCCAGTCACTACCCGATCTACGATGCACACGGATAAGTACTCTTTCCCTACAGGGTATAATAGTTCTTCGGTGGTGACTCTACCCGCCACACCGTCAAACCACAGCCTCACTACAAACAAAAGGTGACCGAAACCCTTCGGCACCACAACCACACTTTATCACAAATGAAGCAACTCAATCAAATCTATCATAAATATAGCATTATACATCATCAAAAGTAGCATTCAACAACAAAGCTTAAATTCAACCTTTAAGCATAAGGCAACGATACCCATACCCTTTCCTATCAGGCATCCATGTGTGTCAAATTTTAAATTAGTGATTCCACTTACACAAGTTTTAATGTTGCTATCCTATGACAAAATTTTAGTTAAAACCTAGGCCATGTTTCTAAGTTATTCCACATCACATTTTAGTTGTATCCTATAGTATGACACTAAAAATAGACATTCCAAGGACCTACAGCCCGCTCGATACCAATCAGTAACACCCTACAAATCTAAATCATCGTACAAGAAAATTTCGACAGCATCTCTCCTAAAATTAGGACAAAACAGAAACGACAACAAGATTCATAATAACCATTATAAACAGGAATAACATAAAAGCATCAATACTAGAGATAACAAGTCTAAATCAACCAGAAAACAAACATAAACGTAAAACAGCTCCAAAGAGGACATCAACAGGTCTATGATTAATAAAATTTCAGCAAGCTAATGAATTATTAAATGCACTAGTCCATGTGATTCGTGATGACCCCGGAGGGTTGAATGTGCTACTAAGCCCACCCTTCAAGCTTACGACTCATGAGAACTACCCGAAAACAACAAAATAACAAGGGTGAGATTGGGTAATCTCAAAGCGGAACAACTTCTAACAAATAACACAGCCACAAAGAAACTAGCATACCAAATTCCTCATATACAATACCACATCAAAGAGTCCACATTCCTCATATACAATACCACAACAAAGAGTCCACATTCCTCATATCCAATACCACATTACGGAGTCCACACAACCTCAGTAAAATGCATATGATTGTGCACATGCTTATGCCATGATCCTCCTCACCGTGCCCTTTCTCAGAACACACGGTGTTGTACCGATCGCAAGACAAGGCGTCGACAAACTTCCAATGCATGATTGTGCAAGTTAATGCTTCATGCATGAATTCATTCATAATTTTCCACATTGAGTCCACATATTTGCATGCCATCATATAACATGGATAGAAAACAAATAACATTGAGATGAACTATTTAGACAATTCAACCAATAGGCAACATCATTCTTCTCTTTACTCATGGTTCAAAGCCAAAGCACATCATCACATTGCTAATCTAATTATTGCAATCTTCCCAGCAAATGATCAAACCATGTATGATTAATGTCATCGGGAAATATAACGAAGGCAATGCAAACAACGATGTATAGCTCAACCATAACACTACTTCCACTTGCCTTTACCGACGTGGACGACGGATCTAGTTGCGTCCAGAAGGGGCACCACCTGTACAAGCATATTTTCAGTATTCAATAACACCACAATTGATCATACAACTCAAACACGCAATTCCTACAACCCGTTCCCCTTTTCCAACACCGAAACCCCGATCTGTTCGGATCGAACAGCAGCAACCCCCATTCTCTTTTTCGTATCTTTTTTTCCACAGAACATAAAAATATGAAAAAATTACAGGAAGCTAGATATTGACGAGATCTACAACTTTCCAGAAGATCATAAATTCTAATTCCTCTGTTAAATATGCCTAAACAGTCGTCCAACACAGTGGATGAAATCTGTTCCCAGATTCTGTTCGTCGGTTTGCAACAGCGATAACTCTCAGAAAACTTCCCAAGAATTCTGAAAAATTACAGAAGCTAGATCTCGACGTTATCTACAACTTTCTAGTTATAGGTTTTTGCAGGAAAAATCTTCTATGCCACGTAAAACGCGAAACAATCCGCGCTGCACAATCTCCCCTTCCAAAAACAGCACCACGTGAACATCTACCCTTCTCCCCCATCAAGATCCATCCAAACCACTCACCACCAGATCTAATACACTCCTAATCCCTAGGTAGAATAGGGGTAAAAGATTGGGAATTTTACCTTGAGTTCTCCCTTGAGATCCCACGAAGAACACGCGACGATCCTCAAACGGAAATCTGATCGAACTCCTCGCCTCCACGGATCCCCTTCTCGCTCTCTCTCCTTCGGCGTTTCGTGGTGGATCTTGAGCCACCATGCAAGGGAGGAAGAACAGGGGTGGCGGCTGCTAGGGGAATGGGGAGGCGCCCTAGGGTTGGGGGTGGCCGCCACATGGTGGGGCGCACTCAAGTGGGCCGGCCCACTAGGGGGGGGAGGTGGAGGTGGGAAAGAATTCCTACCAGGCCCAAGTTTTCCTCGCCCACTGTTTCTAGCCCGAATACTCCAAATTTAATATTAATACGCCGCATAAACTTCAATTATTTAATTCCCAAAAATTTCCCTCATTCCTCCCGAACAAAACCAGGAAAAAGGAACCCTAGAATCGCTCGACGCTCTAAGGCATCACGAGACTATCGGCTTTATCTGTCGCTACATCCTCAAAGTGCGTGGCGTGCTAGCTGTGTGAACTTATTCAGTAGTCGGCCACCGGCTGATTACCTTGCTTCAGTGCTCTGAACTCCTCCTTCTTAAGGTCCATGATTCCTTCAGCACGTGATACTGTCGAATGCAGTGTGAACTCTTCCCAAGTGATATTTTGAGGGTTCTCTTGCGTGGCACGTAAATTCTCCCACCATTCGCCAATGTTCCTTCCAAGCGATGAGAAGCGTACAGTACCTTCTCATTTCCTATGCATTGAGCTATGTGTAGCTTCCTCTCAATTGACCTTAACAAATCATCGGCCTCCAATGGATTGGCATTCCCAGAGAAAGTGGGTGGGTGAGTCCTCATGAACTCTGATAGTCTTGTATTCTGGCGTGGTCCCTGATTAACTTGATTAGCAAAGGATCACAAGTTGACGTGTTGCATTTGTTGCATCATAGCATGCATCAACTGAGTGCAGGCGGCAAGAAAAGCTCCAAATTCTGCACATCCAGTGGCGGTGTGGTGCCGCCTCATTGGGGTTTTCTGGCTGGCGAGAACCACTCCCATTGCTTCCAAAGTTTCCACGGGTGTTCACCATCTGTCGATTTGCTCTAGGTTTAGAGATGAGAGGGAAACAAGAATAGACAAGTAATATGGAACTTATGCGGGGCGAAAGGTGTAACTTTTAAGGTCCAACTTTATTATTAATAACTTGGTATGGTTGCTTACAATGCCTAAGGGCCTTGCAACACATACTGCACACTCAGCAAACAAAGAAAATCCAAATCGAACTCACATTGGAGTCTAACGCCTAAAGGGTGACTCTTTATTCTATGACGCGACTCGGTGAAGGAGTCTCACTATAGAACCTACGCTCACTCGTCGAGAAAACCTCCACGGCCTGGGTACGGATGCTGCGGCATAGGCGCGAAACGATTGCCATGTCCAGCAACTGTGTCATCTGTGGTAGTCGAAGAAGCAGTGTCCTCATCGGATCGACTCCTCCGGATCGGCTCGTGTAGCTCGAGTATCTTGGCTCACAGCTCTGGTCCGTACAAAGTCATCTCCAACTCGTCAATCCTTCGCAGAATGTGTGACACATACTCTTGAGCTTCCCGCCATCTGTTCTTCTCCGTCATGATCTCCTTGCGGGCCTTCTGTAGCTCCTTGCTTGTATCATCTAGTACACCCTCCTGGGCGACAACAAATCGTGCCAATCGTGTAACCATGGCATCCTCATCCTGAATCGCCGGTCAAGAAGGTTATTGCTACGCGGATGATAACGGAACACCGAGCTCTCCAACTCTCTGGCGTAGATACGGGTAATGTGCCGCATTGCTCGTCGTGATACTTCTTGGATACCCATCTGCATTGTAGACCTCCCGGCAAGGTCAGTTGTATCGAGCGATTGCCTGGCCCTTCTTCCTAGCAGTACCTCAATCTTTACGTCACAAGACTTGATCAATCCCGCTTGTCTGATCACTTCTACTTGGTATTGGGGCTTCTCAAAATCTCCGAGAGTTTGTAGCATATGCCAAAGTTCCGCGGCGTGACCAATTCCCAGATCAACGTAGTTGAACTCTTCCTCCATCTGTCACAACAGTGCTTACGTAAGAACTCGGAATTTTTAAATTGTGACAAGGTAAGGAAAAATTTCAGCAAGAGACAAGAAAAGAGAGAAGGGGATAAGTCGAGATGTCATTTCATATCTTGACAAATTTTTAGCTTTTAGAAAATAGGTTTTATCCTCACTACGACCATTCTAGCTAGGGTTGAGCCTACAGTCAAGTATGGCTCTGATACCACCTCTGTCGGGACCCCGAATTTGCAAATCCGGACCCTCTGTGTATTCAACACTAGTCCAGGAACGCGCTAGTGCACACAGTCTTAACATCGGTAAATATCACAATCATACCATTCGATACTATCAAAGTACTTTTATTTAATTAAGCAAACTGGTTACTTGACCTTATGGCCAAGTCACAAATGTACGCCTCGCAGGGCGATACTTATTAAGAGAGAAATAGTAGCAATGAAAATCAAATAACCGTGGCGCCATCCAAGATACCACAGGCAGCAACCTGACCGGGCTCGCTTCCCTAAGTAGACGGATCCTCTTGGAACTCCTCCTCCAAAGCCGTGTATTCTCCTCTTCAACTGGTGTTGTAGGGTGGCAAGGGTGAGTACTTGGTACTCAAGAAGTCATGCACAGAATGCAAAGCTAATATACTATATGCATGGCTTGGTACAAAGGAATAGCTCAAGGTATATTTGCGATGCTGACATTTGAAAAGTAGCATAAGTAGATTCGAAAGCAGTAAAAACAAGTAAAGCATAAATAACTTTTCAAGAAGTTTTAGTAAATATTTTTCCCATCCTAAACCACATTTCCATCAACGTCATCATTAATCCAACCCAACCTTTCAAAACCAAGTTATTTTCGTAAAATCTAACCCTTGATCAGTAATTCCGGCGATGTCCAATACCGCGGACACGGCTATTCGAATAGATTCTACACTCTGCAGAGGTTATGCACTTTACCCACAAGATACAAATCAAACACCACAAAGGCGAGTTCCGTAATAAAGTCTTTCTAAACCTCTAACAATACAAGTGGTCCTCCCTGTTATTGCACACTAACCCTTCCTTAGCTAAGGCGAAGTCTAGGCCAATCAACTGCTAGATGGGTACTGGCCTCACCCAGACGCGCTCCCCGCACAACTTACACAAAGGGTGTAGTTGACCTCCCGAGGTCCCACAGTGCGTTATTAGCAACTTAGTCAACTAGGTCCGTCCCATTACTGAGACATGTGGTTGCACGTTAGACCAGTTCAAAGGCTTGCAAGGTTAAGTCCTTAGGGTGACCAGGGCAAGACTACCCGAAGAACCAAATCAACATCCCCAATGCCACAACCGGCCCACCTGATTACTCTTGCCACATGCCCCGGCCGAAAACTATTTATCAAACCCCGCTTGATTACCATGCACCACGTGCCATCAACATCACATGATACCTTTCCAAAACAGGTTCAATATATCATTAAGTCAATATTAGCATTTGATTGTCCAAAATCATGTCATGAGCACGAAAGGTGTCTAAGCAAGATACTACAACGGTCTAAACCCATGTTGGCAAGTTAATAATGTCCAACTAGTAAACCACAACTAGGGTGACAAGGGGTCATGGCACATACTTAGATAATTAAGGTGTCATACAGCAAATTGGCATTTATCTAATTCCCCATATTTAAATAAAGTATTTTCTAATTGAACTAGCATGTAATAGGTTAAATCAAAATAGATTTCGAAATAGGATCAACATGGTCAAAGCACAACTTGCCTTCAAAAGTACTTGTTCTTGGTCTTGAGTTGGATCCTGAGTTAGTACTTCTCCTTCGAATCCTTCCGGCACTTCAACGTCTACTCGTAAAGCGTGCAAATAGCAAATACACGAATAAACAATAGGCAAAAAGTGTCCAAACATCCAAATAAAATCCATAAACAGAGAGAACATAATTTTATGAATTTTTATAAACTGGAATCGTCAAATTTGGAGTTAAAATGCAAAAGTTATGATTATTTAAAGTTTAAATAATCAATTAAATAATTTTACAGAGAAAAAATTTAGTCCACAAATTAAATAAAATTCATATTTGGGTAGATCTGAATTTTATACAAATTTAGAAATTTGAATCACTCAAATCGGAGTTGAAACGCAAAAGTTATAAGCTTTTGAAATTTGAATCAAAATCTGAAATCATTATTTCGAATTAATAAATCATTTTCTTTTTCGAAAATTCATTATTGCGTCAGCGAGGACACGTGGACCAATCGGGTGACGACGCGTGGCCTCGGGTCCACGGACCACAAGACGGTCTCGGCTCTGTCCACCGTGGGCTCGGCCCACGGCTCACGGTCGCTGACAGGTGGGTCCCCTGACACGCGGGCCCCGCGTGTCAGCGTCACACGCACGCGCGCGTGGACGGCGCTGACCGCGACGGTCAGCCTTCCCGACACGTGGCGCAATCTCGGCCGTTGATGCGAAAATCAACGGCCCAGATTAGATCTGGACTCACGCGCTTGGAAAACAACTCCACCGATTCGACCGCTCGATCTTGATCGGACGGTCAAGATCCACCTATCGCTATGAACGTGGTTCAATCTAAGCCGTTGGATCTAGATCTAACGGTTGAGATTAGATCTGAAGATTAACACGTGATTCTTTACCGTGGGTGACGTGGACGAATGCGACCGTATGCGATGAAGATCCGACGGTGGAGAAGCTTCGCGTCTCGCGATGTCCACGCGCGAGCTCCGGCGGCCGGTTGAGAACGAAGACCACACCGACGGCGTTTCGCACGCTCGGCCAAAGTGGGTGGTCTCTTCGGTGCGTCTCGGCGGGATTCCGGATCTGGCTCCTTCTCGGCGGAAGACGACGGACGGCGGCAAAAACGCAAGAAATCGCGGCGGACACCTCCTCCAACTACTACGGCGAGCTCGGCCGACTGGCGCGGCTTGAGCGGCGTGGGTTGGAGCTACAGTGCGCAATGAAAGCGGTGATCCCGACACGGGTGGCGGCGCAATAAATAAGGGCCCTCGGCGTCAGAAAGCAGCGAATCGAGGTCCTCTCCGTTGCGCGGCGAGTCCGGCGGCGACACGGTTAGGGTGACGTGGCACGCCGCCGCGACCATTGGATCGAGATCCAACGGTCGCGCGAAGTTTGGGTCCGGTCGGACTCGGCGGTGGTGACTTCGGTCGGGCTCGGGCTCGGTGGCGTGGCTCAATCGTGGCCGCTGGATCTGGATCCAACGATCCGCCACGTGATTAGGCTTTCGGCCGAGTGGGTTCGGTCGAGTCACGTGGCTCGGTCGGACTCGAACTCGAGTCGACTCGGGCTCGATCGGATGAACGATAACCGACTTCGGTTCGATTTTCAGCGATTTAATATTTAAAATAATTTTAAATTCATTTAATTCATTAAAAATAGCAAATGACTCAGAAAAATTCCAGAAAAATTCTGGAAAATATTTTGGATCATTTTGGACTCAAATAAAATATTTCCAACAAAATTTTATTTGCAAAGTTAAATTCTTTAATTATTTCAAAATGGAATAAATTCCAAATAAATCCAAATAAATTCCAGAAAATTCCAAAAATTCACCAAAGTGCCAAATCACTCATGAATTTAAGAAAAGCAAAATTTTGGGGTGTTACAGTGATCTACCTAGAAATTGACAAGTCCCCGAAGTGCTTTTTCTATCCACTTTGCAACCCGCATAATCAGCATCCGAATAACCAATCAAATCGAATTTTGATCCTTTAGGATACCAAAGCCCTAAACTAGGTGTGTGAACTAAATATCTAAGAATTCTTTTCACGGCTACTAGGTGGCACTCTCTCGGAGCGGCATGAAATCTTGCACACATACACACACTAAGCATAATATCAGGCCTAGATGCACAAAGGTAAAGCAATGAACCTATCATGGATCGATATACCTTTTGATCCACAGGGTTACCTTCTTCATTTAGACCAAGATGACCGTTGGTTGTCATTGGTGTATGAATTGGCTTGGCGTTCTCCATGTCAAACTTCTTGAGCATATCTTTGATGTACTTTGTTTGACATAGGAACGTCCCTTCCTTGAGTTGTTTGATTTGAAATCCAAGAAAGAATTTCAATTCACCCATCATTGACATCTCAAATCTCTTCGTCATCAACCTACTAAATTCCTCACAAAAGTTTTTATTAGTGGACCCAAATATAATGTCATCGACATATATTTGGCACACAAATAAATCATTATCAACATATTTTGTGAAGAGAGTAGGATCGACTTTACCAATCTCGAAACCCTTTTTAATAAGAAAATCCTTAAGGCATTCATACCATGCTCTAGGTGCTTGCTTAAGCCCGTAGAGCGCCTTATGGAGTTTGTAGACATGAGTAGGGTTCTTATGATCCTCCATTCCCGGCGGTTGCTCAACGTAGACCAATTCGGCGATTGGACCATTTAGGAAAGCACTCTTGACGTCCATTTGATAAAGCTTGAAATCATGGTGAGTAGCAAATGCAACCAATATACGAATTGATTCTAATCTAGCAACGGGAGCATAAGTCTCACCAAAATCCAAACCTTCAATTTGAGTGAATCCTTGAGCTACCAACCGAGCTTTATTTCTTGTCACAACTCCGTTCTCGTCTTATTTGTTGCGGAAGACCCATTTGGTTCCAATCACGTTTTGATTAGGCCTTTCCACTAGTGACCATACTTTGTTTCTAACGAAGTTATTAAACTCTTCATGCATAGCCATTATCCAATCCGGATCTCTTAGTGCATCTTCAACCTTCAAAGGTTCCAAAGTAGACACAAAGGAGTAAAATTCACAAAAATTAGCTACTCTAGAGCGTGTAGTTACCCCCTTTTGAATGTCACCGAGAATGTTATCGACGGGGTGGTCTCTTTGAATACTTTGATGCACCCTCGGATGTGGCATTTGAGAGACATGTTGGATTGGTTCAAGATCTTCATCTTGAGCATCCTCCACGAGTTTGCTTGTACTCCCTAGAGGAATGTCTTGACTTTGGCTTGAAGTAGGAGGCTCGACTTGTGTAGATGAATTGTCTTGTTGTACCTTTTCTTGCGGTCTCACTTCACCTATTGCCATCTTCTTGATTGCAATGCTTGGCTCTTCCTCATTTTCTAGCACATTTAAATCAACTTGCTCTACTTGAGAGCCGTTAGATTCATCAAATGTCACGTCTCTCGCTATTTCAACACAACCTGAAGTTTTGTTGAAAACGCGATAGGCGTAAGCATTCGATCCATATCCTAGCAAGAAACCTTCATCGATCTTTGGAGCGAATTTGGAGTTCTTAGGCTTCTTGTTTAGGATAAAGCATTTGCTACCAAAAACTCTAAAATATGAAATGTTTGGTTTGTTACCGGTGAGGAGTTCATATGCCATTTTCTTCAATATCTTGTGGAGATATAATCGGTTGATGGCATGACAAGCGGTGTTGACGGCTTTCGCCCAAAAATGGTCGGAGATCTTGTACTCATCAAGCATTGTTCTTGCCATCTCGATCAAAGTTCGATTCTTTCTTTCTACCACTCCATTTTGTTGAGGGGAGTATGGAGCGGAGAACTCGTGCTTGATTCCTTCTTCATCAAGGAATTCTTCGACTTGAGTATTCTTGAATTCACTTCCATTATCGCTTCGAATCTTCTTGATCCTCAACTCGAATTCATTTTGGGCTCTTCTTGCAAACTTCTTGATTATCCCTTGTGTTTCACTTTTCTCTTGCAAAAAGAATACCCACGTGAAGCGAGAAAAATCATCAACAATAACTAAACCATACTTGTTACCTCCGATGCTTATATAAGCAACGGGTCCGAAGAGGTCCATGTGTAAAAGCTCCAATGGTTTTGTAAATGCGTCATGATGTTCTTCGCGGGATGACGCGCTCCAACTTGCTTTCCGGCTTGACAAGCGCTACAAATACTATTTTTCTCAAACTCAACATTCGTTAGTCCAATGATGTGATCACCTTTTAGAAGCTTGTCGAGATTTCTCATGCCAACATGGGCTAGCTTACGATGCCACAACCAACCCATGCTAGACTTTGCCATAAGACATGTTTGAAGTTTAGCGCTATTTGCATTGAAATCAACCAAATAGAGCTTACCCTTCAAATATCCTTTAAAGGCAATTGAGGAATCATCCCTTCTCAAGACAGTCACATCCACATTAGTAAATAGACAATTGTAGCCCATCTCACACAATTGCGATACAGACAACAAGTTGTAATTTAAAGATTTAACTAGGAGAACATTTGAAATGGAATGATCATTAGAAATAGCAATTTTACCTAACCCCATTACCTCACCTTTACCATTGTCACCAAACACAATGTTTTCATATTGTGACCCTTTTTCATCAAAAGATGAAAACATTTTTTCTTTCTCCGGTCATGTGGTTTGTGCAACCACTATCAAGCACCCAACTTGATCCACCGGAGGTATAATCCTACAAGAGCACATTAGACCTTGGTTTTAGGTACCCAAATTCTTTTGGGTCCTTGCATGTTAGTGATTAAAACCTTCGGTACCCACACCTTCTTCTTACTCTTTTCACTGGAGTTGTGGGTACCGACAAAATGAGCAATCACTTTACCACGGTGATTTCTCTTCAACATATATGATGCATAGTGAATGGGATGAGTTGTATGATGTTGAAGATACTTCTTTGATTCTTGCCCGGTCTCAATGACTTGTGTGGTGGTCAATGGTTGCTTGTCATTTCCTTTGACAAACTTGATGCAATCCTTACCTTTGACCACCACACGATCATTTCCCTTGCAATCGTACTTATCATATCCTAGCCCTTCTTTATTTTTGTTTCCACGAGTGTTGATTGTTTTGTAGAGGGCATCCTTGGATTGATAAGTCTTGATGCAACCATACTTTACCAAAGCATTCAATCTCTCGTTTTCTCCTTTTAATACTTGCACAAGTTGGGAATTAGTAGAGCAAGCATTAATATCAATATTATAGCAACGAGAGCAACCATTACTAGTGGAAGGAATAGAAGCCATTGAAGAATTAATGATTGGAGAGTTGAGGTCATTAAGAGACTCAATTTGCACTTCAAGAGCTTGAAGATTGTTTTCCAAGCTAATAACATTCTCTTGAAGCGATTCATTTGAACTCTTAAGGATCGTGATTGAATTGTTAGCCAAGTCAAGATCTTTGGTTAGCAATTCAATTTTCTCCTTTTTCCGCTATGAGGAGCTTTTCAAAAGCAAGATTTCTCTTCTTTTCACAAACTAGCAATTCTTCTTGCTTTTCAAGAGTCTCCTCTTGGCTATCTATTCTTTTCAATAGTTTATTGATTTTTGCAATGGTAGATTTGTTTAAGTTGCAAAATAAAGCATCATCATCATCATCATCGCTCTCTAATTCACTATCACTACTAGGGGGTTTTGTTTTAGCCATTACCTTGCGCCCTTTGGCCATAAGATAAATAGGCGCGTCGTGGTCGGAGTCGTTGTCGCTCAATTCCCCGAAGAGTGACGTTGTTGGTGGAGCGGCTTCAATGGCGAGGGTGGCAACTCCTTCATCATCGGTGTCGGAGTCGGAGTCGTTTGAATCCCATTCTTCTCCAATGTGAGCTCGCCCCGAGTACTTCTTCTTGTACGTCTTGTTCTTCTTGAGCGGCTCATTCTTCTTGGTCTCATTTTGGTTGTTCTTCTTCTTTGGACAATCGGCGATGAAGTGTCCAACTTCACCGCACTCATAGCAAGCCCTTTTGGTGTTTCTTCTTCCTCTTGATTTGTCATTGTAGTTCTTCTTGTATTTGCTTGACCCGTCATATTTGAGGAACTTTTTGAATTTCCTCACAAATAGAGCCAAGTCTTCTTCGTCTTCGCTCTCATCTTCCTCTTCATCACTTGATGTTGATTCTTCCTTTTTGCTTGCCTTCAAAGCTATTTGCTTCGGTCTTGAGCTTGAGCTTTGCTTGGCAAGGTTCTTCACCTCTTTTGCTTCTTCCTCCATAAGCTCATGTGATAGAATTCTTCCTAGCACATCATTAGGAGTAAGCCTTTTGAAATCTTTTCGCTCTCGTATAAGTGTTACGAGAGTCGAATTCCTTGGAGCAAAGGCTCTCAACATCCTCTTCACCACAACGTGGTCCGTCATGTCCTTGCTTCCAAGCCCTCGGATCTTGTTCACAAGGATCATCAAGCGATCATACATTTGTTGCGGAGTTTCATCATCGTTCATGACAAACCTCCCCAACTTTCCTTCAAGTAACTCAATCCTTGATTCCCTCACACTTGATGTTCCTTCGTGAGCTACTTGGAGTGTGTCCCATATCTCTTTGGCTTCTTCTAGACCATCAACCTTGTTGAATTCTTCTGACTCAAAGCTCCAAGCAAAACACTCGTGGCTTGAGCATTACGGTGGATGTTTTGTTCTTGTTGCGGTGTAAGCTCCATGTCGCCTTCCTCGCATGTCTAAACCTGTACACACAATCTTCCACACACTAGGATGGAGAGACATCAAATGCATTTTCATCTTGTGCCTCCAAGCGGAATAATACGTGCCATCAAAAAATGGCGCACGCCCGGAGGGCACAGTAATATAGGAATGCGAAGAAGAAGTATTCAATTTTTCATAATTAAAAGGAATTTGAGCTCCCTGCGATGACGTGGAGGTGTCACCTTCCTTGGTCCTCGCGGGAGTTCCATGTCCGGCCTTTGGACTACCTTCTTCCCCTGACACGACAACCTTCAATCCAGTGTTGGCCATCACGTTCCTTCAAGCGGTTAAGCCTTCGAGAAGGTACGGCTCTGATACCAATTGAAAAGATGAGAAAGTTGCCTAGAGGGGGGGTGAATAGGCAGTTTAAAATTTAAACTAAATTTGTCACAGCGGAAAGAGTATCGGAACTTCCGGTATTGGATCGGAACTTCCGATATAATCGGAACTTCCGATACCAGTTCGGAATGTCCGATCGACTTTAGACACGGACAATTAATAACTGAGAGTAAAGAACTTGGAATGCAATCTAAGAACGATATATCAACTAAATAAGAAAACAAGCTTAAGTAAAGAAAGGTAAAGACGCGGATTTGATCCCGGAGTTCGGATTCTTGAGGGAATCCTACGTCTCCGTTGAGGAGGCTCCAAAGAGCCGGGTCTTTTCCAACCCTTTCCTCCCAAACCTCGGTCACACTTGAGGCTTGGTTCCACTATTGGTTCCTTTCCTTTCAGAGGCGGAGCCGGCCTTCACAAACTTCTCACGGCGTCCCACAATCCTTGGGAGCTCGCGATCGACACCTAGCCGTCTAGGAGTCCTTCAACCTCCAAGAGAAACAAATACACCGTTGAACGATCTTGGAGGAACACTCTTAAGCTCGAGATGAATGACACTTGCTTTTCACTCTTAGCTCCAAATCTCTTTTCTAGTCCTCACTCCTTGGATGATCCCTAAGATCAAAGAGGAGGGCTCAAAAGTAGACTAGGAAGGGCTCAAGGTGCACTAGAGTTCTGTCCAATAGAGTGTGTAACCCTCAAATGAGAGAGGAGTGGGGTATTTATAGATTCTTGCAAAAACTAGCCGTTATAACCCACTCAGCTGCATATCGGAACTTCCGATATCAACATCGGAATGTCCGATATGTGCAAACAATCAGAACTCGAGCACACTACAACTGTCGAAAAAGGTGCATCGGAACTTCCGATGTCAATATCGGAACTTCCGATGTTCCCAGAAAAACCCTTAACAAAATGGTTCTAAGTCCATATCGGACTGTCCGATATAACCATCGGAACTTCCGACTTAACATCGGAATGTCCGATCCACTATATCGGAGTGTCCGATCATTCCAGAGAGCTTCCTTTTTCTGGTTTGAACACATCGGAACTTCCGATGTAAAATATCGGAACTTCCGATATTTCCAAAGAGCATCTTAGAAGGCATCAACAACGCATCGGAACTTCCGATCGAAATTATCGGAACTTCCGATGCATTTACCACACACCGAACTGAAGCAAGCATGCACATCGGAATGTCCGGTCACATCGGAACTTCCGATATAATATCGGAATGTCCGACTTGAACATTGAAAGAAACACATTCCGGTGCATACGCGGTGACTTAGGGTCTCAATTTGAATTGAAGTAACATTCATCTGAGCATAGAGACTATTCTAGATCATTTACGATGCATCCCTCTTAATAGTACGGCATTCCTACGACACAAAACATAGAAAATACAAGCATAATGCCATTTTTCTCGCGTAATCTTGTTTGAGGGTATCCTTCGCATGTAGATGATCTCACATTTAATCTTTAACCTGCTCATAAGCTCATTGAAGACATTAGTCTCTTTAATCGCTTGTCATTAATAAACCAAAACCAATTTGGGGGCCTAGATGCACTTTCATCAAGGGCCCACTTGGCGATCCTTCTATTGGCGTCGCGGTTGTGGATGATCTCTCCGAGGGGTGACGAGGTCACCACGGAGACGTGGTGCTGGTCGAAGTAGTGGACCAACTTCCTCTTGGAGATGAGCACCGAATACAATAGCTTCTGTACTTAGGGGTACCGAACCTTTGTTTCGGAGAGCACTTCGCTGACGAAGTAGACCGGCCTTTGCACCTTGAAGATACGTCCTCCTCCCGCTCGCTCTACGACAAGCGCCGCGCTGACGACCTGGGTCGTGGCGGCGACGTAGAGGAGGAGCGGCTCTTGCGGTTCCGGGGCGACCAACACCGGAGGCGAAATCAGAAATGCCTTCAGTCGACTGAGGACTTCCTGAGCTTCTTTGGTCCAGCAGAAGCGGTCGGATTTCTTCATCAGCTTGTAGAGTGGCATCCCCCGTTCGCCGAGGCGGGACACGAAGCGGCTCAGGGCCACGAGACACCCCATCAGCCTCTGAACCCCCTTCAGATCGTAGATCAGCCCCATCCTCATGATGGCGGAAATTTTGTCGCGGTTGGCTTCGATGCCACGCTCGGAGACGATGAAGCCGAGTAGCTTCCCTTTCGGAACCCCAAAGACGCACTTCTCGGGGTTGAGCTTTATGCGAAACCGTCGAAGGTTCGCAAAAGTCTCCTCCAGGTTGGTGACGAGGTCCTCGGCCTTCCTGGTCTTGACAACGATGTCATCGACGTAGGCCTCGATGTTACGGCCAATTTGGTCTGAAAAACACGTCTGCATACATCGCTGGTATGTTGCGTCCGCATTTTTCAGACCAAAGGGCATTGTGACGTAACAGTACGAGCCGTACGGAGTGATGAAGGAGGTCGCGAGCTGGTCGGACTCCTTCATCGAAATCTGGTGGTAGCCCGAGTAGGCATCCAGAAAAGAAAGGGACTCACACCCGGCGGTGGAGTCCACGACTTGGTCGATGCGGGGCAACGGGAATGGGTCTTTCGGACAGGACATGTTGAGGCTCGTATAATCAACACACATTCTCCATTGCCCTGACTTTTTTCTTACAAGAACGGGATTGGCGAGCCACTCAGGGTGGCGCACCTCCTTTACAAAGCCAGCGACCAAAAGTTTGGCGATTTCTTCCCCAATGGCCCAGCGCTTCTCTTCGTCGAAGCGGTGCAGGCGTTGGGCGACCGGTCTGGAGCCCGGTCGAATATTGAGAGAGTGCTCGGCGACTTCCTTGGGAACTCCCGGCATGTCCGAGGGTCTCCAAGCGAAGACGTCTCGGTTTGTTCGGAGGAAGTCGACGAGCGCGCTTTCCTATTTGGTAGTGAGGGCGACCCCAATCTGCACGGCCTTGGCGGGATCTTCGAGATCAACTGCGACCTCCTTCGTGTCCTCCGCGGTTTTGAAGGAACTTGACCCCGACTTGCTGGAGTCGGGGGCGGATTCGGGGGCCCTCTCCTGGAGTCGGGCAAGCTCAGCGGAAGCGACGACCGCCGAAGCAAGTTCACAACTGCTCCGTTCGCAGTTGTAAGCGAGCTGGAAAGACGCGGCCACGGTGATGACACCCTGTGGCCCTGGCATCTTCAGCTTGAGGTAGGTGTAATTGGGGACCGCCATGAACTTCGCGTAGCACGGCCTCCCCAAGATGGCGTGGTAAGAGCCGGGAAAATCCACGACCTCGAAGATGAGGCTCTAGGTGCGGAAGTTGTCTGGGCTCCCGAAGGTAACGGGCAGGTCAACCTGCCTGAGCGGATGGGCCTGCTGGCCCGGAACAACGCCGTGGAAAGGCGCCTTGCTCGGCCGAAGGGTGGTGCGGGGGACCCCCAGGGCGTCCAAGGTCTCGACATACATGATGTTGAGACCGCTTCCGCCGTCCATGAGCACCTTGGTCAGGCGCTTCGTCCCCACGATGGGGTCAACAACGAGCGGGTAGCGTCCTGGGTGCGGGACGTGGTCGGGGTGGTCGGTCCGATCGAAGGCGATCGGGCACTCCGACCACCTCAGGTAGCTGGGTACGGTGGGAGCGGCCGTGTGGACCTCGCGGTGAGCGAGCTTCAACCGAAGCTTGTCGGCGTAGCACTCTGCCTCTCCGAAGATCATGAGGCAACCGTCGAGCTGTGGGAACTTGTCGGTCGCCTCATCACCCTTTGCCCCGGCGTCGGGCGCCGGGTCGCGCTTCTTCCCCTTTCCCCGCGACGTCGTGGGGTTCCCGGAGAGAAACCGTTTCAGGACTTCGCAGTCCCGATACTTGTGCTTGACGGGGTATTCGTGGTTCGGGCACGGACTATCCATCAACCTTTCGAATCGGTCGGGCGTCTGCCGCGCTTGCTGCTTGGCGGGGCGGTCGGCGGCGGCGACCATATGCCCTTCGCGGCCTTGCTTCCCCTTCCGTTTCTTTTTGCTGGAGCGGTCGGATGGGGCGCCAGCCTCGGATCCGGACGTCTTGTGGGCCACCTTCCTCTCGAAGATGGCCCCCACGGCTTCCTCGCCAGAGGCATGGTTGGTGGCGATGTCGAGAAGCTCCTTGCTGGTCCGGGGCTTTGCGCAGCCCAACTTGTGGACCAGAGCCTCGCAAGTGGTGCCGTAGATGAATGCCCCGACGACGTCGGCGTCACGGATGTCAGGGAGCTCGTTGCACTACTGGGAGAAGCGGCGGATGTAGTCCCGGAGGGTCTCCCCCGGCTGCTGCTTGCAGCTCTTCAGGTCCCAGGAGTTGCCAGGGCGCTTATACGTGCCCTGGAAGTTCCCGACGAAAAGATTCGTCAGGTCGGCCCAGCTGCCGATGGTGTCTGCGGGCAAGTACTCGAGCCAGGCTCGAGCGGAGTCCGCGAGATAAATGGGGAGATACTGGATGACGAAGAAGTCGTCGGTCACTCCCCCGGCCCGGCAGGCGAGCCGGTAATCTCCTAGCCACACACTGGGGTTTGTCACCCCCGTGTACTTGGCTATGTTGGTCGGAGCTCGGAACCTGGCCGGGAAGTTGGCGTTGCGGACGGCGCGGGTGAACGCGCGCGGCCCGGGGCCGTCGAAGCCCGGGTCGGGGTGGTTGCGTCGCCCGCTGTCCGCAACCTGAGATGATGCCGCCACGTCGGTGACTCTCCTCCGTGCGTCGAGGGTGGCGCGAAGGTCACGGTTGTCCCCCGTCGATGGCGCACCGGGGTGCGCGATGCCTGGGGGAGCTCCTGGAGTGGGGCCGTCTTGGCTAAGCTCTGACGACCCCGCGAGGGGGAGTGGCCAAGACGACCCGACGTTGCACCCGAGTGTCGGGAGTCGGAACCCTGGGCGTGCTGCACGGCAGCACGCTCAACCAGCCCCCGGATGTTCTGGTAGGTAGCCCTGGCTTCCGGGTCCATCGGCTCGGGTAACCCGCGGAGCAACATAGCTGTCGCGGCGATGTTCTGGTTGGCGTGGGGGAAGAACGGAAGATCGCTCGTTCCCTCGGCCAGCTGCTGGTGTACCTGGCGCGCGCGCCGGGGGCAACCGGCGGCTGGGGCTGACGTTGCTCCAGGTCGGCCTGGAGCTTGTCGAGCTCGGCCTTCCGGGCCTCCAGCTCTTCGCGCTGTTGCTGGAGGTCGGCGAGGCAACGCTGGTGGTGCGCGCCATCTTCCCGCCGGGACTCTTCCTGCCGCGCCTCGCCGCGCGGGAGGAGGGTCCCGAGGGTTGCAGGGGTGGAGGATGGCTCCGCCGCACCCGCCATGTTGCACTCTCGAGAGTACATCCTGCGCGGGGGGTGCTCCCTATCGGAGCTGGAGCTGTGGCTGGAGGAGTCCCCCAGCAGGTCGTGGAGAGAGGTAGGCACGTAGCCAGTCATGGCCACGAGCCGGGAGCTTGTGGAGGGCGAGATTATCGCCCGTCGTGGATCGCGCGTAGCGTTGTCGGAGGCAACGCTGGCGCGCGATGGGTCCGCCGGCGAGGCCCGCGCCGGGATCTCGAGGCGGAGGTTGCCGAGAACATCGGCGACCGCGTCCAAGCTCGTGGAGGGCGCCGGGGACGAGAACGAGCTCCCCTGCCGTGGTGACGACGAAGTCGAGGACACCGAAGCGAATCCAGCCCCTCGATGCCGGCGAGTCGTCGCGAGAAAAAGAAGCCATCGGGGAGGGAGATGGGAATCCGAAGGAGGATGCGGCGATGACGCGCGATACCCCTACCTGGCGCGCCAACTGTCGGTGTTTCGTGCACCGGCAATACGAATTTCTGGTCGGAGGGGGTCGCGCGCTCCCTCTCCCCGAATGGTCGACTCAAGAAGCCAGGTGTTTATACTGGTTCGGGCTGAACGTCCCTACTCCAGTTCGCTCGATCAAGGTGTATTGCTCTTAGCGTCGAACAATTACCGCGGGAATACAACGAGAGCTGGTCTCGGTGGGTTGTTCAATCGTGGTCTAGAATGCCGTTTTCTATCCCCCCCCGCCTCGTAGGGTCCTGCCTCTCCTTATATATCTGGAGTCGGCCGGTTTGCACAGGAGTTTCGGGGGAAAAAAGAGAAAGGGGTACTGTTTGCCTTGGAGTCTGGTTTCCGTCTTGTCATCCGGCCCCTTTCTGCCCCACGCCGGGTTGGTAGTCCTGCGGTTAGCGGTTTTCCGCCGGGCAGTCAGGATGACGCGCCGCTCTGTGCTCCTGTCAGCTTCGGTGGTTTTAATGGTGCTTGACCTTTGCTTGACCTAGAGGGAGGACGCCTCCCTCTGCGGCGTGTCAGTCGACAGGACGGGGGCTTTGACTTCTTCGATGACCCTTCTGACAGTCTCGGGAAGGCGCCACCTAACTTGGCGCGGACGCCGGGCGATGTCATGTGCACGGGGCAGTTGTCTGACACCGGCGTGGGCCCCGCTCGCTTGAGCGCTGGTGGAGCGGACTGACCGCACGGAAGAGGTCGGGGGCTGTCGACCGTTTGAGGTTGGCTCCGACCAGGGCGCGGCCCATCTCTGCGGCCCGTGTACCTGTCACCGGTGCTGGGCCTTTGTAGAGGCGGGTCAGCCCGTTCGTGGTACCGGGCTGATGGGGGTACCCATGGTATGGGTTCCCGTCACTACTTTAATCCAGAAGATTATAGATTGCACTCTTTTTCCCTTGAGTTTTTTTTTTTTTTGAAGTTTTCTCACATTGAGGTTTTCAATGAGGCTAGAAGTGTAACACAATATATGAGTGCAGTGTATTCTTTTCTCCATCCTTTTTCCCACTAGGTTTTTGGGATAAGTTTTTGATAAGGCATATACATTGCGCGATATTCACCAAAAGAGGAGTGTTGAAATATAATCGGGCTCTTAGTCCTAGTTATTGAAATATGATTGGACTCTATATCTTCGTAGGCGAATCCAAATTTATCTCTAATAGGTTTTTTACTATAAGGATATATAGAACCTTATTATATGAAAGAATCAATCTAATAAAGAGAATAGAGTTTTGCCACTTTATATCTTGTGTATTCATGATTATTGTAGCTATTCGATCAGTGCATTATAATAGATTTAAATGATCACCGTCATTTTATGACAATTCTATTCTTATAAATACCGTATTTATGTGTCCACGCTCGGTGAGGCCTCCATGCCTCCGCATAATCTCCATGATGCCCTTATGTCTCGGTAAACAAAATTCGTAGCATGTGTAAAAACCTAGCCATTCCATCGGCACAGAATAAACTCGGCTTCATGTAAAAGTCTAACCATTCCATCGTTTCTTTATTTTTTTTCTTTTCCTTTTTTTTTTCTCAACTTAAGAACCTATCAATTTTCATAAGCGGAAGTAATAAAAATGAGATGATATCACAGATACAGTAGCAAGCAACCAACGTTCAGGCGCCCATCATATTCTCCAGTATATCATCATCTTCCATTGTGGTTCACAGCACCGCACCCCCAATCTGACAACACAAATTTTTTTTTTGAAAGGTAAGGCAGGAGCTTTGCCCGCAATCAATTAAGAAGAAAGAAGTTCAGGTACACGAAACACGGGGTAGACACGGCCAGCTAACGGACCAAAACAAAAACCAACACCAACACCTGTTACAGAAAGAGGACTACTCTGCCAAAGATGACCTCGTTGCTAGCTTAAAATCTGCGATATCTCTGAGGGCTTGTTGAACCACTGAGGACACCGGGGAGTAAAGATTATTAAATATGCGAGCATTCCGCTCTTTCCAGATGTTCCAAAGAGTGAAGATCAACCAACCGTCGACCGTGCTGCGACACTTCTTTGGTTGGGCGCTGCGAATCTCTTGCCACCAAGCTGTGATCGAAACTGGCACAAGAGGTACCGACTGTGGAACTAATTGAATCTGTAGATGCCCTGACAAAGAGGTCCAGGTTTGCCTGGCAAAGGGGCAAGCCAGCAACAAGTGGACCGCTGAGTCAACACCCGAACCGCAAAGACTGCAAATTGGGCTATGAGGCCAACCTCTCCGGGCTAGATTATCTGCTGTCTGCAGCCTATTTTGGAGTAAGAGCCAAGCAAAAAACCTGCATTTGTTCTGAGTTTTTGCTTTCCAGACCATTGTAAAGTTGCTATCTGGCAGACCTCCCCTGAATTGGATCATGTAGGCCGACTTCGCAGAATAATGGCCGTCCACGGTCCATCTCCATGTGATCTCGTCTTGGGTTGCCGGTTGCAATTGGATTTCCTGCAGACGGCTCCAAAGGCAAAGAAATTCCTGCAACTGCGACCCTGTCGAAATTCCTGCAACTGCGACCCTGCAACTGCAACTACAACACAAATTTACACAACAAACTTTCTTCATGTCTTAATCATCATCAAGCCACGATTCATGTATGTTTTATCTTCTTCACATAAATGTAAGCAAATATAAATTGCAAGTGCAAATCTTGACATCAAGGCCAAGGGTCGCCCTAGAGATAGAACATACTCGTTTCTACAAAATCTGGCCTCTTCGAGAGAAGGGTATCCATATTTGGTCATTGCTATGACTTCTAGTACAAACCTAACTACAAGAAAATGTTTGGAGAGCTCCTGGCAGTGCCATCTTAAGCACCACATCAACTGGCAGAACTCCTTAGAAATGAACTAAGTCCAGGTAACCTCAGCCCGCTAAATCGGCTTGACCTTGCGTTAGGTGTGCGCATGCTTGCTTCAGTCGAGGACGAGCCTCCATTTGATGGCTCAGATGACCCTTCCATTGCAGAAGATGTTCGCCTGAGAAAACCCTGCTTCTCCTGGAAATGTCAGGCAAGACTAATTGAAATCATCACCTCAAGGCAGTAGACAACACATCTAATACAGTTAGACATGTAGAGTGTAACATCAAGCTGAAACCAAACCAGACCTGGGATGCCTCTACCCTAGGTGATGATTCAGCTACATTTGAGACTGTTTGTGGAACTACAGGAGGCAGCAGTGGCAGAGAAGTACCCTGTACCCTCCCCACAATGCGCTCTGAAGAAGATCCAATAGCTGGAGGAATGGATGATGTGACCTGAAATTCGAAGTAGATTTTCAGAACAAGTATATAGGAGGGCAATGGTTGAGGAGGAACTGGTAAAAATTCATATAATCAACATGCCATTAAGGAATCACATAGGCTATGCTGACTTGCCTGATTAGCATTATGGCCAGGTTCCATTAGTTGGGAGAACTCAACCAACCCACGTATTCCATTCACCGTACGATCCTAACAGGATTCAAGTAGATAACATTAAGAACATCCAGAATTTGTTAGCGGGGAAGAATCAGCAGTGGTAATATGGACTTCTACTTACCTGAGTGTATTCAAGGTTCCCAAGCTTTGATTCCTGCGAGAAACAAGAAAGGTGCAAGCCTGCATCAGTGCATGATACTAATCTCCAATAAATAAGGTAGAAATGTGTTCCAGGACAAGGCGCCTACCAGATTTCGAACTACAAGATTAACTGTCTGTAAATCCTCCTGGAAAGCATTTAGATCCCCATGGATGACTGCGACCTACAAGTCAATATCTTTTGTATCATTGCCTCACATCAAAATGCATCAACATCAGAAAAGGAAGGATGGTATGTGGCAGCAATGTTCCAACCTCATCCCTTGTGCCTTCAATAACCTGTTTGGTTTCCACTAAACTAGTATCCACACGATCAATCCTTCCAGTTAGATGTCTCCTTGTAACCTGAACAGTGCAAAATCAGAAACTGATAAATATATGTTTTGGTTGGAACACAGAAAAAGAAGTATAACATGGTTCTGGTGTCTAGTTGGAAGCACAAAACAGTTTGCGTGCAGTAAGGGAAAACTTACAATAACACTATCTGAAACTTGATCCAATTGGCTGCCAACTACATTGCAAGCATCAGATAAGCCACGCTTCGTCACAAACATCATATCAGGAAGTTTCCAACCCTGTAAATAAACGTGCAAAGTTGAGATACTAGCTATACTGGTAAACATGAAACAGTGAGTAGATAGGATAGTCACAATTTGCAGCTATGACCATGACCCTAGAATAACCTAAGATCGTATATTTGTCTTCCGTTATTTGTACTCTTTCATAGAATTAAAAATAATCAAATTTTACCTTCCACTTTATGTATGCATAGCCAATAACTCCAGCAACAACAACTGCTGTTATAGTAAATGCACCACGTCCTACAAAACAAGGTAAGATTTATAATTATTCAAGGACTTTGATCAAAATTGTATAAACTAGAGAGCAACGAAAATTATGTAATCTTGTATGTTAGAAAGGGAAGATAAAAAGTTTTACCAGCTCCAACATAGACATTTGCAATAACCATGAAACATGTCACAAGTCCAAAAATTCCACCAAGGCAAACAGCGACATGATGATATTCATTGATCAATTGTTTCTTGCATGAAGACCAACAAAAATTAAGGAACACCAGGAAACTATAGTACAATAGCTTTTAAATAATGAGGGGGGAACTTTCTAGTTTGTACCGTCTCCTGGGGATGAGAACTGAACGCTAAATAAATGAAGTGAAGAAAAGCAAAGAACTATCACCATGCTGCTACTTGGTACATGAAACAACTTCAAAATAAATTTGGTAACTGCGTAATACAGCCAAAAAAAACTTTAGAAAGTACCATGGCAAAGAGAGAAACATGTGGACATCAGATCAGAATTGCAAAATACACACTATAAGAATATTCCTTACAATTGTAGCTTTGTGAAGCATGTGGGCATCAAAACACATCTAATTGATTTTATTCAGAATTGAGATAAGAAAACACTCTGAAACATCAAAAGGTAATAGAAAAAATCTAGGGCTGTAAAAGCACATGAATACTTTGCAAGACAGGTCAGCAGCCAGCACTGTCTAATGTAGCTATCATCTAATACAAAACCTTTTGTGCAGCGTGCAGTTTGGTTTTGTAAAAGCTCTATTTCACTCGCAAATCATAACAAAAATGTAGTACTCGCAATACATATAGGAGAGAGAAACTAGTTAGCAAGCACCGACCTGATGTAGCAGCACCTGTCACAACTGTAACAGGTCTCGAGGCCAGGTACTTTATCTCCTCTCTGAGACAGTTGACCTAAAATAGTTAAAAGCTCTTTAAGCATTTCGTCACATCTAGAGTTCTCCATTCTGTGAGGAAGACAAAATAATATATGCACAAACCTGAGACATCAACTGAGCAGTATGCGCATCGCTGGTAGATGATGCATCTTTGCCTTCCTTTCCTTGATTTTTCATAAACTAAGTGAAGAAACGTATGTAAAGGTGAAAACATTGTGTCGTAGCATATATACCAATAATACTGTGCTCAGTTGAGACATGAAGATAGATAATACCTTTGCAACACCAGAAAAAACGTCCCCGACAATAGTAGGAACTTTCCCATCATTACTTGTAAGAACAGATCCAACAATGCCTGCAAACAAAATTGCAAACAGCTACACTTGCCTGAAACAACGTTTTTTTTATGTAGAGGTTAAAGTACATGCTGCATGTGAACAATAGAGATGTAGTGTCCTTGGCAAAAGAAGCAAGAGGCAGCCAAATCAGCCAAATCATGGGGTAAGTGATTAGGTGGTAAAGGCAATTACATTACATACGACTAGTACAAGCTTAACTAAACTAAATCCAAGCAACACTGTTAAAAAATCGGTAGTAGGCGCCGATTAGGCGTTGGGCGCCGGCCAGCCGCCCGGGCTTCGCCCTAGTCGGCTGATTAGGCGGCAAGCCCGCCTAGGCAGTCCTAGGCGGTCCGAGGCGGCGAGGCGGCGACTAGGCGTGGCGGGTTTCGGCGGTGAGGCGGGAGAAAAACGGCGACTAGGCGGCCGACTTCCAGAACCAAACAGCGGCGAAGATTTCCAGAAGAAAACCGAAGGGCTGTGTCTCGGGCTCTCGGCAGTCAGCAGTTAGGGTTGAGGGCTTGCGTCTCCTCCGGATCCGCGGGCCAGCTGCCGCCGCTCTCCTCCTCTCTGCTTAGGTATACTGCCGCCGCTCTCCTCCCCTCTGCTCTCCTCCCCGGGGCTCCTCCTTCCCTCTGGTCCCCTCCCTGCCGCCGCCGCACTCCTCCCCGCCGCCCGACGGGTCGCCCTCCCCTCTGCTCACCCTCCCCCTCCCCTCTGCCCGACGGCTCCACTCCTCCCCTCTGCTCCAAGCCTCCAAGCGGCTCCACTCTACTCCCCTCTGCCCGACTGCTCGCCCTCCTCTCTGTTCAATTTGATGAGTTCAATTTAAATTTGATCGGTTCAATTTTAATTTGCATGTTAACTAGAATGTCGTCCCAAGCATCGGTTGCAAAAGAAACGCCATCTAGCTGCCTACTCAAGAGAAATTCCGATGATATAGAATGGGACTATTGTGGATGCAAATAATTTGGACAAAGTCAAGTGCAAATTATGTGGAAAGGTAGTACATGGAGAAATCTATAGAATCAAACAACATATTGGTCATGTTAAAGGCAATGTTTCTAAATATCCAAAGTCTAGCAAGGAAGATCAAGAGAATGTTTCTAAATATTCCGCCTAGGACTTGCCGCCTAATTCCGATTAATCCCCGACTAATCCGCCTAGGCGCTAGGCTATGGATCGCCGCCCGCCTAGCGCCTAGCACCTTCTTGAACATTGCCAAGCAACCAACCATAAAACTTCCCTTGATTCTACTATTAGACTCTGTGGAGGCTGCTGAGCAATCAGATTCTTCGTAGATTTTTTACTTGCTAGTAGCATCATCTCATCTAGCGTGTCTGCACGACGCTCTTGGGATTGCTCTCCCTTATCAAGGGAACCATCAAGCTAAACTGTAAACAGAATTGGTATTCCAACCCACCGTCGCCGCAGTCGATAATCTAAACCTTAATAAGCAGTAACCACAAAGCTGAACCCAAATTCCCCATCGGCGGATACAGATGAACACCCGAGGCGCGAGATATTGCGAAAAGGAAGTTAGGAAATCGCCGAGAGAAGATGGGGTTTTGAGGGGACTGACCGGAGCCGACGAGGATGGCGACGTTGCCGAGCACCATGGCGGCTGACTCTCTCTCCCGACTGCACGAGCACCGGAACACGCCGCGGCGGCGGCGGCGGCGGCGATATCAAAACGACGCTGCTCTCCTATTCGCCTCGCCTCTTACTAGGATTTCTCCTCTCCTTATTTATTGATTATTTTATTTTATTTTATTTTTGCTTTCTCCTCTCCTCTTGCTGTTTGGTTGGTGCTGTGGGAGTAGGGATGGAACTGGTACGGATATTTTCCGACCGACCGACCGAATTGATTTGGATGATGATTTGGATAGTTTCACAGATATCCAGTTGATTTCTCGGATAAGGATATGGATACAGATAATTTACATGAATACGGATACGGATATGGAACACTGATTATCCGATGGATACGGAATATCCGAGTTTTTGTTCGGATAATATCCGAATATCACATACGGATATTATCCGAATAACACGTTTCAGAATAACACATTAACAATTTAACATGTTTCACTATTTCAGAGACTGGGGTCTGCATTGGATGACAAGATATAATGTGTTCATGTGTGCTAGATGCTAATTTGGAGATGTTTGGGTAAAGGTGGTACAGAAATTGGCAAGCGGCGTTTCAGGAGGGCTACTTAGGATTCAGCAGCATATGCCAGCTGTAAATCATTTGGTTCAATTATTGCAATGGAGTACATTGTTACTCACAGAGTAACATGTATGACAAGCTAGGGATAAAAAGGCAAAAAAAAAAAAAGACAATCAAATATATTTTTTTTTTGGAATTTTGAATTTAAATTTGGACCGATTTTTGAAAGAAAAAAACTGAAATTGGATTTTAAAATATCCGACAAATATTATTCGTATCCATGTTGATTCCGATCCGTATTTGATCTGTATTCGTAACCGATATTATCCTGTATAATTCGTATTCGATTCTGTATTCGACACTATTCGTATTCGATTCTGTATTCGATAAAAAATACGGATACAGATATAAATAGGACGATATTCGACCGTATCGATCCGATCACATCCCTACGTGGGAGTGGAGCTTCGTTTATTAAGTAATAATTATTCGATAATTAAAATCAAACCATTTTTTATCCCAACTCGAGCGAGGTGGAGATGGAATCCTATTCTTTTTCTAGAATTACCACTGGGAACGCAGTATATTTACGAGACTGCCATTGGGGGGTCTTTTCGGGCGTGGGGTTTTGCATCCGCCGTTGGGTTTTGGATGGACGTGCTGGATTAGATGATGGTAATTCAAGATGGAGTAGAACTTTGCTACAACTGCTGCCACATAATAAATTATGTATGGTGATTAAGCTGCTCGTTTGCCTATGACGATGATCTAATTAAGGAGTAATTGATCTCAACAAGGGAGTTGTATTATAGTTCGTGATATATCCTTCTTCTTGGAGAAGAAGAAAGAAGCATAATAATCAAATAAAGCATGGGGTGTCCAAGCAAAACTTGAGTTTTTTTTAGAAGTACTTAAACTTGGAGCCTTTGGATTCAGATCCAATGGATCCCAATCAACCCCCTCAACCATGTAAAAAGGTTTGAGGCGGAGTGATGGCGCTTGGGTGTCCCGATCTTTCGATGAGAAACACACAATCGATTTGAGTGGAGACGACTTTGACGATCCGACTACACCGTACGACAATAATGCGCCTTAGCAATCGCTAAACCAACTCCGAAGGGTTATTGATCTTGCCGCGGGCATGATCAACCTGAACACGAGGTTCTATTCCTGCAAGCAACCGAAGAACAAGCAAGAACAATAGTATAAGCAATCTAAAATTGCGGATAAAAGTTGAAGGCAAACAAAAATGGAGTCTTATTGACGATCTTAACAAGGTAGTTGTCGGGCACAACTCGTAGAATCAAGTTTGCACTTGGCTAAACTAATCAAATAAAACCTAAAACCCTAAGGAGCCGGTGGCTGGCTATTTATGATAGATAGGGACGTGAAAACCACGTCCAATACAATAGGACTCCAACTACAACTCTATTACAAGGCACAAAGCCTAAGTCTTCTCGTATTGGGAAAGTGACGCCACTTGTTTGGCAGATTCCCGTCGACTCGGATGGAATTTGAAGATGAGGCTAGATCCGTTGGAAAGAGGACGACGAAACCTTTCAAACAAGTACTCATAGATCCCGAACAACCTTGTAGATCAAAAGTTATGGTCGATTTAACTTGGCGCTGTCCAAGAGATCGGATCCGAGTTGAAGTTGTGCGCATGATGAACTAGCTTCAAGCTTGTCAATTGGAGGTCCTTCCCCTTGGTTCCTAAGGACAATAAAGTCATCACAAGGATTAAATAGTATTCCGTCCATTACATTATTTGTGTGTAACCCGAGAAACGCATTCACCTGGTAATTGAGTTGACGTGCGCGAGCTCGAGTAATCGGTCCTTGTATTTCCTCATTGGGTTCCATTGGATGTGTAGCTGTGGCTGTATCTATGGCAGTGATGTCCTTATCATGGAGCTAACCCATGGCTACGCCTCGGGCTGGGCCAGCCCTCCACTGGGCCAGCCGCTCCACGGGCCACGGCTCCCAGGCCTCGAGCCTAAGCCCGGGTGGCTAGAGGCCTGGATCCACCCCTGCCTCAAACCCTACCCTTCTACCCCTCTGTCCCACCTCCCCTGCGTCACCTCGTCGATGAGGCCCACCTACTTGCCATGTGTTGCGTGCCCTCCCCACACCTCTTCCCAGCGCCGATCACAGCCTCCTATGTATCCCCCGCCTCCTGCCGCCGCCCTTGACCTCCTCTCTCCTAACTCTCTTATCTCGTTTTGTCGTCTTTTCACCCTCCGGTTGTCGCCTGCCCCTATAGCGAGGGCTCTAGTGAACCCAAATTCTAAACCTGGTGAACCCCAAACCCTATTCACTGGAATAGTCACCGGAAGAGCCACATTGTTGTTAGAGACAAAGCTGGAGCACAAATTGTGAGGCAAATCAGATGGATGAAAAATTCAATACTCTTAAGGTGAAAAAACACCTGAGTACCCCTTAGAAATTTCCACAAAACATTAGTAATTGCAATCATCTTATATTCTTTTAATGAAATTGATAGGGTCCGGATGTCCCGCACGTCTGACGTTTCACTCCCACAACCACTCCAACCTAACCTTATCTATCCACATCATAGCAAGCTCATCCACATGTTCACTGCTAATTTTATTCCCCACTATCCCCATCTCCTTCTCGAACCTCTAGGTCTCTATCACTCTTCTATTTCCCATGTTCTCTCTCCCTCCCTCCCTCCCTCCCTCCCCCCCCCCCCAAGTGCAACAAGCTCCAACAAAGCAGTCATACACTCGTCAGCAATTGGTGTTGTGCCTTCACCAGGAACAATAACTTCGAGTGCCATTGGGTGGGCAAGCTCCCTTGTTGCAACCTGGTCTTCCACCTCGGCATACCAAGCTCCACCATTGGCCACCTAGTTTGTGGTTGCCTCGCTCGTGCTTGGGTTTGCCATTTGCTCCAGCCGGACCAAACATGAGGCCTCACTTTTGTTCGAGGAGTAGCCAAGGCTCATCATGTCTATCACTATTGTGAATAGAGCTCATCAGATATGGTGGGGTTGAGGTTGAGAAAGTGGTGTCCCAGGCAGCGAGTGGAGGACATGCAATTGAGGGAAGATGAGGTGGTGGTTGTGGGCAAAGCAGGCTCACCTTGCTAGATCCAAGCCCACCGGTGATGGGTTGGCTTGTCCCATCCTCCTCTATGCTCATTCAAAATGATAACACCAGTAAATCGAATTGTTGCACCAATTTTTTTTAATGTTGTAGCACAAGATATCGAATATTGTAGATGACTCAATGATTTGTTCATTATTGCAATAAGGTTAATTTTTTGTTGTAATAGTTCTTGTATTTGTTGTTTTAATAGTTCAGAAATGTTGCTCATTTTTGCTCTTGATTTCATGTTTGTTTCATCGGTAATAAAGATTTGTTGCAAGCTTAGGAACTAATTATTTTGTTTCTCATATATTTTTTTGTTGCATCAGATCTCATTCTCATCCTTCACCCAACAAGCCTAAACCTTCCAATCTTCATTTTTTTTCACATCCCAGTTTCCCCCCGTGGTGGCTTGTCTATAACGATTGGAGCTAGCCATCATAGCAGCCATGCTCCTCCCACTCTTTCCTTCCTACACTGGCAAGGATAAGGTGTCGCAGCGACCAATGGCCGGAGAAGCAAGGCTTTGGTGGCCACATTATTGTTTTGATGATTTTGTGTTTGATGCATAGGAAGAAAAGATTTTGTTGTGAAATTAAGCACTAATTGTTACGCTTCTTTGTTTTTTGTTGCACAGGATGGAACGACTGAGATCGATGTATTTGAGTGAGATCTGATGGTTGGAGCGTACGATAGAAATGCTCCCATTATATGTACGGATGCTAATAGCTCCCTTATTTTAAACAAGACAAGGAAACTTAATCTACACATGCATGTTGCGCTTCTCTCATAATCCCGACGATTTCTTTAACTAGCACTCTTTGTTTTTTCCCTTTCCTGTTATTTCACAACATTATCTCCCACCGATTCTAGAAAACCACATCAATCTTCTAGGGCTATATGTATACTACTTATCAAACTCAATTAACGATCTTCTTTTTAAAAAGTAATTATTGATCTGTTGTGGAATATTCAAATTCCATATATAAGTGGACACTTTCCTAAACAGACTCATGGGAGCTTCTTAGAGGAACTAATGGTAGTTTCCTAATAAGGACTAATAGTCTTATTAGATTACTTTATATCCTTACTTGGCTTACAAGAAAAGTTCACGCCTGTCTTACTATGTAAATGGGGCATAAGGGCATATTTTATACACACAAGAAGTATCAATAAAGACAAAAAGGCATGGGATCTATATCTGTTGTCATTGTTATGATCTCGTGTTTATGTGATCTTGATTGGTTAGTAATGCGACCCCAATTACACAACACATTATCAGTACAAGAGCTCGGGAGCGAAGACCATCTACGGGATCCTACCATGACCGAAGGAATCTCATCGCCATGGCAGCCACTATAGGCAGAAATCTTGGCCACGATAGTAGAGTTGTTCGCCTTGAGATGAGGCAGATATTGGATGCATCTATTGTGTGCATCCACTAAGGTTTGTTGCTTGATCTTCCAAATTTCTAATTAAGTGAGTTTGTTCTCCATACGAACTCTGATTGAGCCAATTCAAATTTCTAAACTCATCTAAATTCAAGTTATTTATTGTGGTTTATTTTATTTTATTTTGGATTTAGGTTGGAATTTCTCTTGTATTTATTACTGATTTTGCTATTCATTTTCCTTAGATATTGTAGTGCTAGGAGCGCTCAAAGGTGAAAAGTTAATCTGAGACTAAGACAAAAGGTTGTTCCAAGGCAAGTTGTGCTTTGATCATGTTGAACCTGGCTTTACAAATGCTATTTTGTTTTGATCTATTGCTTGTTGTTTCAAATTATACCTGTTTTCAAATAATTTGGGAATTAGCTATTCAACCTATTTGAATTATACCTACCTTGTCATTTGTTATGCCATGATTATTTGTTACACTAGGATGGTTAATTATTAGTCGGTTATAAATATAATGACAACATGGGTTGGTTAGATTGTGTTTAGTTTGCTTAGCCATGCCACAAACAATTGATATCTTTTGAGAGTGCAAATTCAAACTTGATTGAATGGATATGGAAATTGTTTATGAAAAGGGTGTGCCATGTGTTATCACACAATGCTGTTGAGGCAAGTGGTAAGAGGTTGTGTGCCACGGTGGGTCTATGTGATATTTGAGTTGGAGATTTTGTGTGAATCGCTTGATTTGGTTTATGGGATTATTTGCAAGTCTTGCCTCGATCAGTTAAGGATTTAACCTTGCAAGCCATTGAATTGGCCTAATCATACAATCACATGTCTGTTATGGGGGCATACCTAACTCAGTAAGTGACCAAATCTTGGCATATTATATCTTCAGAGGATAACAAAACTTTGTGCATGTGTAACACCCCAATTTTTGCTTTTCATAAATTTAAATGAAATTTTGCACTTTGGTGAATTTTTGGAATTTTCTGGAATTTATTTGGATTTATTTGTATTTAATTTCAATTTATTCCCTTTTGAAATAATTTAAAAATTAAAAGTTTTCAATAAAATTTTGTTGGAAATATGTTATTTGAGTCCAAAATGTGTCAAAGTATTTTCCAGAATTTTTCTGGAATTTTTCTGATCATTTTGCTATTTTTCTTTAATTAAATGAATTTCTAGAAATTAAATGGAGTATTTAATCGCTGGAAAATCGAGTTGGTTTTACTATTCTTCTGACCAAGCCGGAACCAAACCAGACCCAAGTCTGACTCGAACCAGACCCGAGACGGAACCAACCCTAATCGCGCGACCGTTGGATCGAGATCCAAAGGCCCGCGTTGAGCCACATCATCCGAACCCCAGGCCGGATCGGATCCGTTCGCACCCGGGCGAATCGCGGCCGTTGGATGGGACACGTGGACATCGTCTTATTAGATTACTTCGTCCTCACCGAGTCCGATACGGACAGCGCAGCCGCATTCCCCGCCGAGTTCGTTAGGGCTCCGTGTTTAGCGTGGATGCCGAGACCTATTTAAGTGCTCGACCTCGCCGCCGCGTAGCCCTTTCCCGTGCGCCTCTTTTGCCCTAGCTATTCGCACCCGAACCACCGCCGTTCTCACGCAATCTCTCACCGAAGTCCACAAGGAGCCGCCGCGGGTTTTAGACGTTCACGGCCGCCGTTAAGCCGTCTCCGCCGCGCCTGAGCCCGGATCCGAGACCCCCAGGTCAAGACGCATCGGATAGGACCACGCACCTCGCCGGAAGACCCTCGGAGCGCCGTTTCACACGTCGTCGTCCTCGTCTCCGGCAGCCAGAGCTTCACCACGCCATCATAGCCCCCTCGAAGCTCACCAGCGGTCCGATCCTGATACGACGCACACGGTACGTCCACGTAGCCGCTCTGTTGATTCTAGTAGATTAGATCTCAGCCATAGGATTTAGATCGAACGGTTGGGATTAGATCGCATGTTGCCGCTTAGATCTATTCATGGTCGTCGGATGTAGATCCAACGCTCGAGCGTGCGCCACGTAGCCGTGATGCACCGTGCTAGGATTAGACCCCAGCCGTTCGATCGAGATCGAATGGCGGTGGTAGCGCCACGTGTCGCCGCCCGGGACATGCCACGCCACCCACGGTGAGGCGGGTTCCTGATCGAATCTGGACCGTCCGATCTAAATGGTATGGCCCAGAGTAACCGCGATAACCCAAACGCGTAAACTCTATATCCGATCCACGCCGTTGATTTTCAAATCAACGGTCAAGATCAAGCCACGTGTGCCCTGGTCGAGCCACACATACATGGGTGCGTGTCGCTGATAAGCCGGGCCCGCGCGTCAGCGACAGGGTCAACCGCACCATGACGTCACCGCTGACGTCACGGTGGGGCCCGCGTGTCAGACGCCCTCGGCCGAGCGCGATGAGAGGAGCCGCCCAGATCATCCTCAAATTGTTGGATGAATAATTGCTCCCATCGGATTTGGATCCTAGCAACGATTCACCGGAAGTGATCTCGGTGCTAACACCCGAGCCCAATGAGGACAACTCCAAAATCATCCGAACAATCCGATAACAACCCCGGTATTCCCCCGGTATGCGATCCGAAACTCGCCCAGGATCCCCACATACCGGTTCCCAATGACATGTCAACATCAATTCACACAAAGGGGCATCGAGCCCAAACTCACTACCAGAGACGTAAAAACGCGGAAGCAACAGACACACAGCACGGCACAAAGAGGCCCAGCAACGACCAACGAAAACGAACCCGAGAAAAAGCAGACGGGTTCCAAAACAGAAACAAAAGTGTAACTGCTTAACAAAAGTAATGCCAACTGCCCTATACAACAAAAGTAAAACACCCCGGAAGTGTCATGCCCTGAACACTTCCGGGCACACACGCGCCGACAGCCTCTACTCGGTGCCCCGCCCGGTCACCGAAAGGCAGTAGGGGCAAAACTCGCACCCCGCTGGATCCTCACCGCAAAACCACAGCGTAAGCCTCGAGTACAAAAGGTACTGCAAGTCTTACCCGTTGGTCCATATACGACCAGACTCCAAAGGATTATGCATTTGGATGTAGAAAGGAATTAGCTTAAGTTAAAACAGTTGCAAAATGCTTAACCTTTGTTGTTTAGTCACTTAAACTACTCAAATCACAATTTTAATGCGGTTGTTTCTGCACCTACTTCTAATGCAAAGTTAACATTTAACAATTTCAACAGCTAACCACATTCATTTCGAGCTCAAGCCCAAAGGCGAACTTCTGTTCAAGTTATTACTACGTTGAGTAACATCTGACCAAGCTTGCTCATATCCGAGAGCGCGGCGATTCGAATCGCTTAATTAACCTCAGAGGGAAGCATTGATCACACGACATGTGTCACGAAGGAGCCTCATGTGAACCCCCTCCCATCCATACCAATTCGTTGGGGCATCTTCATGCGGTCCGGAAACCTAGCACCCCCTCGAGCAACCCCAAGCCCGGCTTGGCGCTTGAGAGCCGGCCTAGGCCCCGCCCTCAACCACGTCCAACCACATGAGGGCATGGCCCATCGAACGGCATGCGATGAAAGAGCGGCTTACCGTACCATAATCAAGCATGCGATCAACCAAAAAGGTGCTTTAGCCACATTACACCCGATCGGTCCTTAATCGACATGGACGAGACTACCACACTTGAGTCTCCTTACCCAAGTGAACCAACTCTCTCGCCCGGTCTCATTTCACAATTTCGTTTTCATTCAAACACCCATTCCAACCCACATGTGTGAGACAAATATAGAATCGCAAGCGATGAAACCATCCACCGCCTGGCCCAAACCGACTTCTAAGCAATTTAAGCGTAACTCAATATATTACCCATATTAGCTCCAAGGAAGAATCAACAATAATCAAGGGGTGTATGTGCAACAATTAGGATCTAGTCCTATCCCACAATTTTCGACTCCTAATGCAACATTTGATCCAATTAGCAATTGATTCACCAAAGTAAAAGTACATAGGGTTGAATATGCTTAGGTGCTTGCCTTGTTCTTCTGCTTGCGGATCAACGGCAACTCCCTCGACCAAGGTGGTATCACCCTCCGCGGTTTCGTTCTCTACACGAACATAATGCAACAATAAGATGCATGCAATGCGATGAAACGACTAGAAATTGGAAAAACCCTGACGAAACGATGCAACCGGACAAACCAACCTAACCCGGACAGATCAACTTAACCCGGACAGTCCGGGTTTTATATCCGGACAGTCCGGATAGGCCGGACACTCCGGGTTGCCTGTCCGGATACTCCGGACCTGGGGCGTTTGGCCCAGCACAACTTGGGGATGGGAGTCCTACCACTCTCTACGGCTTCACATCGACCCGATCTACGACTTCTCTACACCTTGCAAGCCGGGAGAAGCCCCGAGCTAGCTCAAACCTCGAGAAAACGACACCCAACCATAAAACCACTAGCCAACCCTAACCGACCCTTGGATCGGCATTACCACTACCCGATCTACCTCGCTAGCACCCACATTCACCAAACCAAGCCCCAACCCAACCCTAGAATCACCATACCCAAAACCCTAGAGCTCAAAACCCAACTCCAAACCCCCAAATCTAAACCTAGGCCCTAAACCCACCATGGATGGCAATAGAACTCCTAAGAACACTCCTTACCTCAAGGAGGATGGAGAGGACGAAGGGAACGCCGGGTGGGGAAGAAGGACACCGGCTTGGAGGAGATCTTGAGGGCACCACGACGGAGGTCCACCGGGGAGGATCTTGAGAAGGAGGCCGGCCAGTGGGGAGCTCACCGGAGAAGAGCTTGAGGTGGAGGAGGTGCACACGGGAGTGGAGGACAAGTGGGGAAGAAGGAAATGGGGTGAGGAGACCAAGAAACGGGTCTTTTATACTAAACCCCGAAAAATCCGGACATTCCGGACATTTAACCCGGAGACTCCGGGTTGGGGTCTTCGGTAGTCAACCCGGACACTCCGGACATTTAGTCCGGACACTCCGGGTTGGGGTGTTCGGCCACTTCAACTCGGATACTCCGGACATTTTGTCCGGACATTCCGGGTCTGATCCGGATACTCCGGATGTTTAATCCGGACACTCCGGATGTCCCAGAATTTCAAAGAGTGGGGGTCTTGACAAACCCTCCCCCCTTAAGGGAATCTCGCCCCGAGATTCAGAACAAGTGTACAGGCGGAATAGAATGAAAATGGACCGGACAGTGGTGCTCTAGTCGATATGCCCCTCATTGCGAAAGATGGTACACTAACACTTACATGGCACTGAAGAACTCAGGATACTCGGTCTTTAGGCGATTCTCGGGCTCCCAAGTAGCTTCATCTTCAGTGTGATTGCTCCACTGAATCTTGTAGAATTTGAGCGTTCTCCTCCGAGTCTTGTGTTCCGCTCCTTCTAGAACCCGAATCGGATGCTCTTGATAGGATAGATCCAGTTCAGGCGCAACTCCAAGGTCATCTACTTCAAGTGACTCGAAAGGAGTACGGAGACACTTCTTCAACTGGGAGACATGGAAGACATTGTGGACCATCTCAACGGAAGCTCCAGCTGATATGCAACCTGACCACGCCTTTCAAGGACTCGGAATGGCCCTATGTAACGAGGCGCTAGTTTCCCTTTGATTCCAAACCGACGAGTGCCTCGAAGAGGAGACACCTTCAGATAGACGAAATCGCCAATATCGAAGGAGAGGGGTCTCCTACGGCGATCGGCATAACTCTTCTATCGCGACTGTGCTACCCTCAGGTTCTCCCGAATGGTCCTCACTTTTTCTTCTGCCTCCATGACCAGTTCAGGTCCAAGGAATGAATGCTCTCCACTCTCGGACCAGTTGAGAGGTGCCCTACATCTACGACCATAAAGTGCCTCAAAAGGGGACATTTTGATGCTGGCTTGGTAGCTGTTATTATACGCAAACTCAACATACGGGAGACATTCTTCCCATTTCTTCCCATAAGACAGCACACACGCTCTCAGCATATCCTCGAGGATCTGATTTACCCTCTCAGTCTGTCCATCAGTCTGGGGATGATAAGCTGAACTGTGGAGTAGCTTCGTGCCCAGTGCTTCATGCAGACTTCTCCAGAATCGCGAGACAAATTGAGAGCCTCGATCCGAAACTATCCGCTTGGGCACTCCATGAAGGCATACAATCCTGGTGACATACAACTCCGCATACCTCTTAGCTGAGTAGGTGGTGCGAACGGCTAGAAAATGTGCAGACTTTGTTAACCGGTCGACAATCACCCATATCGAGTCGTGACTCGAAGAAGTCAGAGGCCGGCCAGTAATGAAGTCCATGCTAATGTCTTCCCATTTCCAACTCGGGATGGGTAGCGGCTGAAGAGTACCAGCTGGCTTTAAGTGTTCAGCCTTCACCCGCTTGCAGACATCGCACTCGGCCACATAACGAGCAATCTCGCGCTTCATACGAGTCCACCAGAATTGCCGCTTCAGGTCTTGGTACATTTTGTTGCTGCCCGGATGGATTGTGAGCAACGAGTTATGGGCTTCATCAAGGATCACCCTTTTCAACTTTTGATCACCAGGGATGACTACGCGCTCACCGGACCACAAGGTTCCTTGATCATCCAGACGGAAACCAGGAGTTTGGCCAGAATTCACCTTGTCACGAATTTGGGAGACACCCACATCATTCTTCTGAGCCTCCCGAATCTGATCCATCAGCGTGGATTTAAACTCCACATTAGCCAGGAATCCTTCTTCCACCATGTAGGATCGAAGTATACGAATATAGCAATCAGAGGAGGGGTGAATGATTGTGCAGAAGCTAAAACCAAATTCTTGATCTACTAAAAGTTCACCCCAAAATAGAACCAAATAATTGCCTCATATTCGACAAAAACAGAATGACAGAGGTTCGGTAAAACGCAAATTCCTGGAGATCCAACCGTCGTAACGATCTGAAATTTGGACACAGGAAACTAGATTCCAATACGAATCAAACCCAAAAAGAATCAGCTATTTCGGACCTATGGATCAAAAGTTATGTGCTTCGAAAGCTTGCTGTTCTAGAACTTGACGATAACTAATCTAATCAAAACTTCAAGATTAAACAAGATCTTCAAAAGATTAATCAACTAGACTTTGAGGAACTCTAAATCAATACCCTAGAAAGGTTTTTGATGGATCAAATCAAGATGAAACTCAAGAATCAAAAACCAATCTAGAATTAGAGCAAACATGCAAACAAGAACCAAGACAGAAAACACTGTAGCAACGTGGTTACTGTAGCACGCAAGAATCTTGGAAGAATTGATCTTTATTTCTTTTGTCTAAAGTACTCTCATCAAAAGAGTACAAACCCTAAAAACTGAGCTCTATGCGCCTCAGCTCCAAATCGTTGCCCTTCAACAGGAGACACCCCTCCTATTTAAGGAGCAAAACATAAGGAGTCCTGAATACAATCCTAATCCTAGTAGGAGTCCCACTCCTAATCCTAGAAAGAGTATGTATTCAACACAACTCCTCTTGGCCCAACCTGGCCGAATACAACTCTTGCACGCATATGGCAACCCTACCATACTCACGTGACTAACACTTTGCACGCGTATGGCCACCTGCCATACTCACGTGACTAACACTTTGCACGCGAATGACCTCCTGCCATTCTCACGTGACTAACCATTCTTCATGTGCACCATTCTCTTAGCCCGAACGTCCCGCATGACATCCTTGACCACCAAGACCTCAGTTCCTCCCTGAACCTAGTCCCGAACCTCAGTTCCTCCATGAACCTAGTTCCGGTCCCGTCACCGACCACGTTCGCCCTCGAGCAATACCTGCACATGAACAAACCACGAAACAAATCCGAGCACAAGTCCACGACTTGACTCAAAGTCAATCCATGCAACTACTCACATGAGCATTGCATAAAGTCCACTTCAAAACACGCATCATGAAATCATCACAAATTTCATAATCTCAAATTCAAACCATTTCAATTCTTGCAAAACATCCAAACCGAGCAAAACACGTTCACAACGGACCGAAAATAAAAACCCTAGAAAAAGTCCATTCACGACGGACCAATAAAATCGGTCTGTTGTACAAGTGAAAGTCTCTGTTCCAAGAAGCCATCTAAACCGAGCAAAACACGTTCACAACGGACCAAAATTAGAAACCCTAGAAAAAAATCCATTCACAACAGACCAACAAAAACGGTCCGTTGTACAAGTGAAAATCTCGGTTCCTTGGAAAAAATGAGTTTGGCTCATGCGCTCAAAAGCATGTCCATGACAGACCCAAAACTTAGTCCGTCGTACATGCACAACTTACTGGTTTTGAGGAAAATTGAGTTTGGCTCAATGAGTTCAAAAACATGTGCACAACAGACCCAAAAGCTTGTCCGTCGTACATGCGAAACTCACTGGTTTTGAGGAAAATTGAGTTTGGCTCAATGATTTCAAAAACACGTCCACGACAGACCCAAAAACTTGGTCCGTCGCAGATGGGGAACTTACTGTTTCTTGAGAGCTTGGTCCGGCGCAAAAGCGAAACTTACTGTTTCTTATCAAATTGTCAAACACATGCACAAGCACATTTTGCAAATCCAATTTTAAGTTAATTTTTCAGTTCAAAGCCAATTTTTCAGCACATGATTTCACACACCATCTCTAGGTTGAGTTTCTGAAACTCGGCGCAAAGAGTGGCACTCCGAGGTGGAAGAGTGAGTCAATGGCATTGTACCTTGCGGCTTAATGCGTTAGCCACCACATTAGCTTTACCCGGGTGGTAATGCACCTCCAGAGTGTAATCTTTGATCAGCTCAAGCCATCTCCGCTGCCTCATATTCAAGTCTGCCTGAGTGAAGATATACTTGAGGCTCTTATGATCGGTATAGATGTTGCACTTGTTCCCCAGAAGATAGTGGCGCCAAATCTTTAAAGTATGGACCACTGCTGCAAGCTCCAGATCGTGGGTGGGGTAGTGCTCTTCATGACGTTTCAGCTGCCGAGACGCGTAAGTGACAACTCAGCTGTCCTGCATAAGCACACAGCCAAGTCCGATGCCAGATGCATTGCAGTAGACGTCAAACGGCTCGTGAATATTGGGCTGGGTGAGGACTGGAGCTGTAGTGAGGCGTTGCTTCAGAGTCTGAAATGCCTGCTCACAGCCCACTGACCACTTGAACTTAGTGCCCTTCTTCAACAACTCTGTCATGGGCTTGGCTATCTTGGAGAAGTTCTGAATGAAACGGTGATAATAGCCAGCCAGCCCGAGAAAACTGCGGATCTCGGTGACAGACTTGGGTTGTTCCCATTTGAGCACATCCTGTACTTTGCTGGGGTCTACGGCTACGCCCTGCTCGGAAAGGACATGCCCCAAGAATGACACCTCCTTCAGCCAGAATTCGCACTTGCTGAATTTCGCATACAAGCGATGTTCCCGAAGTCTCCCGAGAACGACATGAAGGTGCTTGGCATGATCTTCCTCGTTGGCTGAATAAATGAGGATGTCATCGATGAAGATGACAACAAAGGAATCCAGCTCTTCCATGAAAATGGAGTTCATGAGGTACATGAAGTACACTGGTGCATTCGTCAGTCCGAACGACATGACGGTGTACTCATACAGCCCATATCGAGTGGAAAAGGCTGTCTTCGGAATGTCCTCAGCCCGAATCTTAATTTGATGGTACCTGAGCCTCAGGTCAATCTTGGAGAATACCCGTGCACCAGCAAGCTGATCAAACAGGATATCAATCGGCGGCAGAGGGTATTTGTTCTTGATAGTAACTGCATTCAAGGGACGGTAATCCACGCAGAGGCGAAGTGAACCATCCTTCTTGGTCACGAAGAGAGCCGAGCAGCCCCAAGGCGAGGAGCTCGGACGAGTGAAGCCCTTGTCCATCAACTCCTTCAATTGAGTCTTCAGCTTAGCCAACTCGTTGGGCGGCATTCGATACGGCCGCTTGGAGACTGGAGCGGTCCCAGGCTGCAGCTCCACTACAAACTCAATATCCCGATCAGGTGGCATCCCTGGCAGCCTACTGAACACATCAGGTACTCTCGACACCACAGGATGTTGTCTAATTTCTCGACTTCGGCGCCATTCAAGGAACAGAGGGTGGCCTTGCCCTCATCAAGAAGTAACGTCAGCCAGCCGCCCTTCGGTCCCTTAAACGAGATAGTACGGTGAGAACAATCAAGGATGGCTTGTTGCCGCGTTAGCCAATTCATGCCTAGGATGACATCCATTCCCCGAAGGTCAAGGAGCAACAAATTTACAACGAAGAGAAACCCCTAAACTTGCACCAACGCCTTCTTAACCACTTGCTTTACTACAATCTTGGACCCAGGTGCCTCAATAAGAAATGGAGTGGCGCTATCGCTCACCCTCATCTGATTGTGCATGACGAACTCCCTACGGATGAACGAATGAGATGCCCCCGAGTCAAACAATACCCTAGCAGAATGCCCATTAATGCATAACATACCCGTCAGCACGGTGTGGTCCTCTGGAACCTCCTCAGCACCGACATAGTTGACTCAGCCACGGGCTGGCGCAGGAAGTGGAGGTGGAGCTGTTGCCACTGGAAGTCGTGGGGCGGTAGGATTGTTGCCCCGCCTTGGAAACGGACAGTCACGAATGAAGTGTCCCGCACGCCCGCAGTTATAGCATGGGCCCGGTCCAGAGCCTGTCACCACTCGCACTCCCGATTGTGGCTGGGGAGGGCGAGGAGTCGCAACAGGAGGACGAGCCACTCCAGCCAGCAGGGGAGGCGCAGGGACAGGGGCCCTCGGTGGTGGAGGGACCATGCGGGCCCGCTGCGAACTGCTACCCGTCGAGAACTGCGCGCCCCGCTTCCGCTTCTTCTCCTCTTGGTGGTTCCTCATCTTATGCTCAACGGTGATCGCCCGACTCACCAAGTCATTGAAGTCGGCGAAACCGCACACCGAGAGCCGGTCTTGCATCTTCGCCGTCAATCCATTCATGAAGCGGCTCTGTTTCTTCTCATCACTATCGACCTCCTCCAGCGCATACTGAGCCAGGTAGTTGAACTCATGAGTAGTCCACCACAGTCTTGCTCAATTGCTTGAGGGCCAGAAATTGCTGCTTCTTGATATCCATGAGTCCTTTCGGGATGTGGTATGCCCGGAAGGCCTCACGGAACTCCGCCCAAGTCACCTGATGACCGGCGGGCTGCATCACCAGGAAATTGGCCCACCATGCTCCAGCAGGGCCTTGAAGCTGCTGCGCTGCGTAGGGAGCCTTCTGAAGATCCCCGCACTGGATAAGAGCGAACTTCTGCTCCATCGTGCGCAGCCAGTCGTCTGCCTCCAAGGGATCACTGGCCCGGGAGAACACTGGCGGCTGAGTGTGGAGGAAGTCCAAATAGCCATTTGGGCGGGCTCGCCCTTCACCGCGGCCACCCGGAGCAGCCTGATTCTGGACCAGCATCTCCAGAATCCGGTTGGTAGTCTCCTGGTTCCTCTCTGACCGCAGCAGGATATCCAGTACATTGGGAGGAGGAGGCGGATCGCCATGGCTAGGCTGTGACCGCCCAGCACCATCATCACCTCCCATGCCTCCGCGGGTCCTCATTCTGTCGTCAACCAAGGACAATCGATGAAAGTTAGAACCCCCACAGAAGGGACAAGTCCTAAACACACAAAAACCCCGAACTGATCCCCTCTTTAGACTGTAGCACCCCGTACTGGGGTCCCACAAGTCTAGCACACCCAAATCAAAACCTCTGATGCAAAGCGGCATGACACATGCATGAGATGATATGACATGCACGATTCCAACGCAACTCACACTCACTCCTATGGCCTAGGGCGGGGATAAATATTACTTTCTACCTAATGCATTACGACAATCCTAACCAATTCCTAACTGGTCGTCAAGTTGGGGTCCGTCTTTGTGCGCCTTGCTCTGATACCAGCCCTGAGAGGAGCCGCCCAGATCATCCTCAAATTGTTGGATGAACAGTTGCTCCCATCGGATTTTGATCCTAGCAACGATTCACCGAAAGTGATCTCGGTGCTAACACCCAAGCCCAATAAGGACAACTCCAAAATCATCCGAACAATCCGACAACAACCTCGGTATTCCCCCGGTATGCGATCCGAAACTCGCCCAGGATCCCCACATACCGGTTCACAATGACATGTCAACATCAATTCGCACAAAGGGGCATCGAGCCCAAACTCACTACCAGAGACGTAAAAACGCGGAAGCAACAGACACACAGCACGGCACAAAGAGGCCCAGCAACGACCAACGAAAACGAACCCGAGAAAAAGCAGACGGGTTCCAAAACAGAAACAAAAGTGTAACTGCTTAACAAAAGTAATGCCAACTGCCCTATACAACAAAAGTAAAACACCCCGGAAGTGTCATGCCCTGAACACTTCCGGGCACACACGCGCCGACAGCCTCTACTCGGTGCCCCGCCCGGTCACCGAAAGGCAGTAGGGGCAAAACTCGCACCCCGCTGGATCCTCACCTGCAAAACCACAAAGCAGAAGCCTGAGTACAAAAGGTACTCGCAAGTCTTACCCGTTGGTCCATATACGACCGACTCCAAAGGATTATGCATTTGGATGTAGCAAGGAATAAGCTGAAGGTAAAACCGTTGCAAAATGCTTAACCTTTGTTGTTTAGTCACTTAAACTACTCAAATCACAATTTTAATGCGGTTGTTTCTGCACCTACTTCTAATGCGAAGTTAACATTTAACAATTTCAACAGCTAACCACATTCATTTCGAGCTCAAGCCCAAAGGCGAACTTCTGTTCAAGTTATTACTACGTTGAGTAACATCTGACCAAGCTTGCTCATATCCGAGAGCGCGGCGATTCGAATCGCTTAATTAACCCTGTAGGGAAGCATTGATCACACGACATGTGTCACGAAGGAGCCTCATGTGAACCCCCTCCCATCCATACCAATTCGTTGGGGCATCTTCATGCGGTCCGGAAACCTAGCACCCCCTCGAGCAGCCCCAAGCCCGGCTTGGCGCTCGAGAGCTGGCCTAGGCCCCGCCCTCAACCACGTCCAACCACATGAGGGCATGGCCCATCGAACGGCATGCGATGAAAGAGCGGCTTACCGTACCATAATCAAGCATGCGATCAACCAAAAAGGTGCTTTAGCCACGTTACACCCGATCGGTCCTTAATCGACACGGACGAGACTACCACACTTGAGTCTCCTTACCCAAGTGAACCAACTCTCTCGCCCGGTCTCATTTCACAATTTCGTTTTCATTCAAACACCCATTCCAACCCACATGTGTGAGACAAATATAGAATCGCAAGCGATGAAACCATCCACCGCCTGGCCCAAACCGACTTCTAAGCAATTTAAGCGTAACTCAATATATTACCCATATTAGCTCCAAGGAAGAATCAACAATAATCAAGGGGTGTATGTGCAACAATTAGGATCTAGTCCTATCCCACAATTTTCGACTCCTAATGCAACATTTGATCCAATTAGCAATTGATTCACCAAAGTAAAAGTACATAGGGTTGAATATGCTTAGGTGCTTGCCTTGTTCTTCTGCTTGCGGATCAACGGCAACTCCCTCGACCACGGCGGTATCACCCTCCGCGGTTTCGTTCTCTACACGAACATAATGCAACAATAAGATGCATGCAATGCGATGAAACGACTAGAAATTGGAAAAACCTTGACGAAACGACGCAACCGGACAAACCAACCTAACCCGGACAGATCAACTTAACCCGGACAGTCCGGGTTTTATATCCGGACAGTCCGGATAGGCCGGACACTCCGGGTTGCCTGTCCGGATACTCCAGACCTGGGGCGTTTGGCCCAGCACAACTTGGGGATGGGAGTCCTACCACTCTCTACGGCTTCACATCGACCCGATCTACGACTTCTCTACACCTTGCAAGCCGGGAGAAGCCCCGAGCTAGCTCAAACCTCGAGAAAACGACACCCAACCATAAAACCACTAGCCAACCCTAACCGACCCTTGGATCGGCATTACCACTACCCGATCTATCTCGCTAGCACCCACATTCATCAAACCAAGCCCCAACCCAACCCTAGAATCACCATACCCAAAACCCTAGAGCTCAAAACCCAACTCCAAACCCCCAAATCTAAACCTAGGCCCTAAACCCACCATGGATGGCCCTAGAACTCCTAAGAACACTCCTTACCTCAAGGAGGATGGAGAGGACGAAGGGAACGCCGGGTGGGGAAGAAGGACACCGGCTTGGAGGAGATCTTGAGGGCACCACGATGGAGGTCCACCGGGGAGGAGCTTGAGAAGGAGGCCGGCCGGTGGGGAGCTCGCCGGAGAAGAGCTTGAGGTGGAGGAGGTGCACACGGGAGTGGAGGACAAGTGGTGAAGAAGGAAATGGGGTGAGGAGACCAAGAAACGGGTCTTTTATACTAAACCCCGACAAATCCGGACATTCCGGGCATTTAACCCGGAGACTCCGGGTTGGGGTCTTCGGTAGTCAACCCGGACACTCCAGACATTTAGTCCGGACACTCCGGGTTGGGGTGTTCAGCCACTTCAACTCGGATACTCCGGACATTCTGTCCGGACATTCCGGGTCTGATCCGGATACTCCGGATGTTTAATCCGGACACTCCGGATGTCCCAGAATTTCAGAGAGTGGGGGTCTTGACACGCGATGACGTCAGCACTGACGTCATCCGGTGGGTCCCACATGTCAGTGAGACACGTGCCCGTGTACCGAGTCCACGGTGGACCAAAGCCGAGCCGTGGACCTAGCCCATGGACCTGCAGACGTCATGCTGACGTCATAATTCTATTTTTCAATAGAAAAATAATCCAGTGGAAAATCAAATCCCGTGCTGACGTCAGCTGACGTCATAAATCCGGATTTTTCAATAGAAAAATAAATGAATTAATTCGATTTATTGATTTATTTGAATTTTCAAACTTCAAACGCTTATAACTTTTGCGTTTTAACTCCGATTTGAACGATTCCAATTTCTAAATTTTAATAAAATTGAGATCTACTTGAATATGAATTTTAATTAATTTTTGAATATGAAATTTTCTCTGTTTTTATTTAATTAGTAGATTCTTTAAACTTTAAACGAGTATATCTTTTGCGTTTTAACTCCGATTTGGGCGATTCAAATTTCTAAAATTATTGTAAAATTATGCTCTTCCTGTTTCTGGACTTTACTTGAGTTTTTGAACAATGTGTATGTACTGTTTTATTTATTTATTGCTATTTGCACGCGTTACGAGTAGACGTTGAAGTACCCGAGGGCTTCGAATGTGAAGTGTTGACCCAGGAGCCAGCTCAAGACCAAGATCAAGTACTTTTTGAAGGCAAGTTATGCTTTGACCATATTGATCCCATTTTTGAAATTAATTTAATTTAAATTTTGCATGCTAATTTAATTAGAAGTTGTTTAAATTATTTCTGGGAATTAGATAAATGCCAAATTGCAGTATGACACCTTGACTATTTAATTATGTGCCATGAACCCTTGCCACCCTAGTTGTGGAATTTATTTAGTTGGACACTATTGAAATTGCCAACATTGGGTATTTAGACCGTTGTAGTATGTAACACCCCAAATTTTGCTTTTCTTAAATTCATGTGTGATTTGGCACTTTGGTGAATTTTTGGAATTTTCTGGAATTTATTTGGATTTAATTGGAATTTATTGGAATTTATTCCATTTTAAAATAATTAAAGAATTTAATTTTGCAAATAAAATTTTGTTGGAAATATTTTATTTGAGTCCAAAATGATCTAAAATATTTTCTAAAATTTTTCTGGAATTTTTCCGAGTATTTTGCTATTTTTCTTGAATTAAATGAATTATTGGGAATTATTTTAAATATTAAATCGCTGGAAAATCAACTCGGGTCGAGTACTGTTCATCCGACCGAGTCGGAACCTGAGTCGGACTCGAGTCCAACCCGAGCCAACTGACTCGACCAAACCCAGTCTTAACCCTACTCGATCCCGACCGTTGGATCGGGATCCAACGGTCCAGATTGGACCGTATCGGTTCGAGCCGAAACCGGGCCGGGTCCGATCGCGCCCACGCGATCGTGACCGTCGATCGTGCCACGTGGACGGCTGTGCGTCGTCGTCCCCGCCGAGTCCGAGCCGGATTCCTCCGCCGCGTAGCCGCCGTGTCTCGTTAGGGTTCCGATTTGTGCGCGCATCCCGGGGATATTTAATGCGTGAAACATCGCCCGAGGTTGCCCTCTTCCTTGCGCACCCGTGCCCCCAAGCCATCTCGCCTGAGCCGTCGCCGTTTGCCCGTACGAGCTCGCCGGAGTTGGAATTCCGTTCCGCCGCGGTTAAACGCCGATTTCGCCGCTGTCCGCCGTTCTCCGCCGCCGTTGAGCCCAGTTCCGGAACAGCCAGGTCAAGCCGCGTCGGTGAGGACCTTTCACCTCGCCGGAGCACGCCCCAAACGCCGTTCGTGTGGTCGCTGCCTCGCCACGGCAGCCGCAACTCCGCGTGAAGCCATCGCCGACCCGAGCTCCACCAACCGTCCGATCAAGATCCAAAGGACCAGATCGCGCCACGCCACCATCGGTGAGTTCCCGCTGAAAATCCTAGATCTAATTTCAACCGCTGGATCTAGATCCAACGGCTTAGGTTGCGCCACGTAGCAAGAATCGCACCAGGCTAGATTGGATCTCGACCGCTGGATCAAGATCCAACGGCCCACGATCGCCACGCGGCGCCCCAAGCACATGAGGCCCAAACCCAATCCTAGCCGTCGGATTTCAAACCAACGGCCACGATCGTGCCACGCGTGTCCTGGAGCCGAATCACGCGCCACGCGGCGTCTGGCGTGGAGTCATCACACGCCACGCCCGCGTGTCGGGCCGATAAAGACCGCGGACGCCACCCATGACGTCATCGGTGGGTCCCACCTGTCGACTGCGGTCGAGCCTCGCCGACGCCAAGAATGATGTCACCCGAGGGGACCCACATGTCGCTGACACGAGGAGCCGTGGACCGAGTCCACGGTGAGACTGGAGCCGAGCGTGGACCAAGTCCATGGATCTACCGACGCCAAGAGCCAATCGAGGCTGCCACGTGTCCTCGCTGACGCAATAATTAATTTTCGAAAAAGAAAATGATTTATTAATTCGAAATAATGATTTCAGATTTTGATTCAAACTTCAAACGCTTATAACTTTTGCGTTTCAACTCCGATTTGAGTGATTCAAATTTCTAAATTTGTATAAAATTGAGACCTACCTAAATATGAATTTTATTTAATTTTTCGACTAAATTTTTTCTCTGTAAAATTATTTAATTGATTATTTAAACTTTAAATAATCATAACTTTTGCGTTTTAACTCCAAATTTGACGATTCCAGTTTCTAAAAATTCATAAAATTATGTTCTCTCTGTCTATGGATTTTATTTGGATGTTTGGACACTTTTTGCCTATTGTTTATTCGTGTATTTGCTATTTGCACGCTTTACGAGTAGACGTTGAAGTGCCGGAAGGATTTGAAGGAGAAGTATTGACTCAGGATCCAACTCAAGACCAAGAACAAGTACTTTTTGAAGGCAAGTTGTGCTTTGACCATGTTGATCCTATTTTGAAACTTATTTTGATTTAACTTATTGCATGCTAGTTCAATTCGAAAATACTTTATTTAAATATGGGGAATTAGATAAACACCAATTTGCTGTATGACACCTTGATTACTTAAATATGTGCCATGACCCCTTGTCACCCTAGTTGTGGATTACTAGTTGGACACTACTAAAATTGCCAACATGGGTTTAGACCGTTGTAGTAAACTGCTTAGACCTACTACGTGCTCATGACATGATTTTGGACAATCAAATGTTAATATTGACTTAATGATATATTGAACCTGTTTGGAAAGGTATCATGTGATGTTGATGGCACGTGGTGCATGGTAATCAACTGGGGTTTGATAAATAGTTTTTCGACCGGGGCATGTGGCAAGAATGATCAGGTGGGCCAGTTGTGGCATTGGGGATGTTGATTTGGTTCTTCGGGTAGTCTTGCCCTGGTCACCCTAAGGACTTCACCTTGCAAGCCTTTGAACTGGGTCTAACGTGCAACCACATGTCTGTAATGGGACGGACCTAGTTGACTAAGTTGCTAATAACGCACTGTGGGACCTCGTGAGGTCAACTACACCCTTTGTGTAAGTTGTACAGGGAGCGCATCGGGCCGAGGCCAGTACCCATCTAACGGTTGATTGGCCTAAACTTCGCCTTAGCTAAGGGAAGGGTTAGTGTGCAACAACCGGGGAGGACCACTTGTATTGTTAGAAGTTTCCGAAAGACTTTGTTACGGGAACTCGCCTTTGTGGTGTTTGACTGTATCTTGTGGGTAAAGTGCATAACCTCTGCAGAGTGTAGAATCTATTCGAATAGCCGTGTCCGCGGTATTGGACATCGCCGAATTACAGTCAAGGGTTAGATTTTCTCAAAAATAACTTGGATTTGAAAGGTTGGGTTGGATTAATAATGATGTTGATGGAAATGTGGATTAGGATGGGAAAGATGTTTATTAAACTCCTTGAAAAGTTAATTATACTTTACTTGTTTCTACTGCTTTCGAATCTACTTATGCTACTTGTCAAATGCTGTTTACTGCAAATATACCTTGAGCTATTCCTTTGTATCAAGCCATGCATATAGTCTATTAGCCTGCATTCTGTGCATGACTTGCTGAGTACCAAGTACTCACCCTTGCCACAATACAACACCAGTTGAAGAGGAGACTACACCAGCTTTGGAGGAGGAGCTCCAAGAGGAACCGTCTACTTAGGGAGCGAGCCCAGTCAGTTGCCTGTGGTATACTGGATGGCGCCACGATGTTATCTTATTTTTCCGCTGCTATTATTTCTCTCTTAATAAGTTTTCGCCCTGCGAGGCGTACATTTGTAACTTGACCATAAGGTCGAGTAACCAGTTTGACTATTTAATTAAAGTACTTTATTAGTATCGAGTGGTATGATTGTGATATTTACCGATGTTAAGACTGTGTGCACTAGCGCGTTCCTGGACTAGTGCTGAATACACAGAGGGTCCGGATTTGCAAATTCGGGGTCCCGACATAGTATATTGCTTAGACCTGCTACGTGCACATGACATGATTTTGGACAATCAAATGTTAATGTTGACTTAATGAGATATTGAACCTGTTTTGGGAGAAGTATCACGTGTTGTGACTGTTGATGGCATGTGGTGCATGGTAATCAACTGGGTTTGGTAAATAGATTTAGACCGAGGCAAGTGGCAAGAATGATATGGTGGGCCATGAGTGGCACCGGGAATGTCGTTTTGGTTCTTTGGGTAGTCTTGCCCTGGTCACCCTAAGGATTTAACCTTGCAAGCCTTTGATCTGAGTCAAGCGTGCAACCACATGTCCGCAATGGGACGGACCTAGTTGAGTAAGTCACTAATAACTTGCATGTGGTACCTCGGGGTGTCAACTGCACCTTTTGTGTAGCTTGAAAGGGGAGCGTACCAGTGCTATGGCATGGTACCCGTCCAACGGTATGTCGGTCCCAAACTTCGCCTCCGTTACGGGAAGGGATGGTGTATGACACAAGCTGGAGAGGTTCACTTGTAAAGTTGGCAGTGTCTGAAACGCTTTGTTATGATCACTCGCCTTTGTGGTGTTTGACTGTATCTTGTGGGTAAAGTGCATAACCTCTATAGAGTGTAAATTCTATTCGAATAGCCGTGTCCGTGGCACTGGACATTGCTCGGGGATTACAATCAAGGGTTAGACTTTCATGAAAACAACTTGGACTTGGAGAATTGGATTGGGTTGCTTAATGACAATGTTGGAAATGTGGATCAGGAAAGGAAAAATGTTTACTTAACCCCTGGAAAAGTTATTGATATAGTCTTTATATTTACTGCTTTCGAATCTACTTATGCTACTTGTTTACTGCCGTTTTACTGCAAATGTACATGTTGGCCTATCCTTGAACTAAGCCATGCATGTAGAATATTAGTTTGCATTCTGTGCATGACTTGCTGAGTACCAAGTACTCACCGTTGCCACAACACATCATCAATTGAAGAAGAAGTGACGACAGCCTTGGAGGTGGAACTTCAGGAGGACCCGTCTACTTAGGGTGCGAGCCCAGTCAGATGCCTGTGGTATACTGGATGGCGTCACGTTGATGGTTTTATTTCGCTGCAATTTATTTTCTTAATAAGTTTTCGCCCTGTGTGGCGTACTCTTGTAACTTGACCATAAGGTCGAGCAACCAGTTTGGTTATCTTAATTAAAATACTTTATTAGTATCGATGTGTATGATTGTGATATTTACCGATGTTGAGACTGTGTGCACTAGCGTGATCCTGGACTAGTGCTGAATACATAGAGGGTCCGGATTTTCAAATTCAGGTCCCAACAGAGGTGGTATCAGAGCCATACTAACTGTAGGCTCACCCATAGATAGAATGGTAGTAGTGAGGATAAAACCTATTTTCTAAAGTTAAAATTTGAAGAAAATGAATGAAATCTCGACTCATCCCCTTCTCTCTTTTCATACCCCTTTTGCTGAATTTCTCTTGCTACCCCCTTGGCGTTAAAAACCTTTTTGAGTTCTTACGCGAGTGTCTTTTGGCAGATGTTGATGAAGAACAACTACACCGAGCGTGTACGAGGATACGCTGCCGAGTTGTGGCGTATGCTGCAGCTGCTTGGAGGTTTTGAGAGGCCAATTTACCGAGGGACTACCATCGTGCAGGCAGGACTGGTCATAGGATGGGACATTAAGATCACAGTGTATGCTTGAGAGAAGACGAAGTTCAGTCGTCCATTTCACTTCACCGCTAGGAGGTCAACATTTGAGATGGGAATCCAGGAGGTGTCACGTCGAGCGATGCAGCAAATTGCTCACACTTACTCCAGAGAGCTGGAAGGCACAGTATTCCGTCATCACCCACGTCGGGACAGCCGAGCTCAGCGAAAGCCGATAGAAGATGAGGATGCTACCGTCACACACATGGCCAGATTCATCGTCGCCTAGGAGGAGCTTATCGACGACACAGTCCAGGAGTTGATGAAGGCTCGCGAGCAGGTCGAGGAAGGGAAGAAGCACCTAGAGAATGCTCGTGAGTACGTCGCCTATGTTGCGGAAAGGACCGCAGAGCTGGAGACCGCACTGTATGGGCAGGACCCGGAGCTAGTGTTGGAATTGGATGCCCCAGACCCAGAGGAACCAGCACCTGAGCACGAGCACCAGCCAGCACCACAGCCGGAGCCTGAGCCTGAGGATGATGCCGCTTCTTCGACTACTTCCGTTGTGGGGCATGGCGATCGCTTCGCGCCTATGCCACCGCACCCGCCGCAAGGAGGCAGTGGAGGTTTTCTTGACGAGTGAGCGTAGGTTTTGCAGTTGATACTCCTTCGTCGAGTCGCGTTATAGAATAAGAGTCACCCTTAGAGGCGTTAGACTCCAGTATGTTGGTCGATCTGGATTTTCATTGCTTGCTGAGTGTGCAGTATGTGTTGCAAGGCCCTTAGGCATTGTAAGCAACCATACCAAGTTATTACTGAATAAATAATAAAGTTGGATGTTGAGTTACACCTTTCCCCGCATAAGTTTTCCTACTACTTGCTTATTCTTGTTCCCTCTCGTCTCTAAACCCTGGAGCAATCGACAGATGGTGAACACCCGCGGAAACCTTAGAGGCAATGGCAGTGGTTCTCGCCCAGCTGGAAACCCTAATGATGGAGCACCTGCACCCCAGCCAGCACTGCCAGTTGACATGCAGAACTTTGGAGCTTTCCTTGCTGCATAGACCCAGTTGATGCACGCCATGATGCAACAGATGCAGCATGTCACTGCTCAGGCCGCCGCTAATCAAGTCAATCAGGGACAACATCAGGGTTCGAGATTGTCAGAGTTCATGAGGACTCATCCACCCACATTCTCTTGGAATGCCAATCCACTGGAGGCGGATGATTGGCTAACGTCAATTGAGAGGAAGCTGCACATTACCCAATGCGTGGGAAACGAGAAGGTTCTCTACGCCTCTCATCAGTTGGAAGGGACCGCCGCAGAATGGTGGGAGAACTTCTGCGCCACACGGGAGAACCCACAGGACATCACATGGGAGGAGTTTACGGCTGCATTTCGTCAGTATCATGTGTCAGAAGGGATCATGGACCTTAAGAAGGAGGAGTTCAGGGCACTGAAACAGGGTAATCAACCAGTGTCTGAGTATCTGAACAAGTTCACACAGCTTGCATGCTACGCACCTGAAGACGTAGCGACAGACAAGGCCAGACAGTCTCGCTTCATGAAGGGGCTGAACTCAGGACTGTAGGTGGGACTGATCACCCACACCTTCCCCGATTTTCAAGAGCTGGTAAACAAAGCACTCATCCTTGAGGACAAGCGCAAGGAGTTGGATGAGAACCGGAAGCGCAGAATGCAACAACAGAAATCACGCCAGGGAGCGCAGCAACGTCTGAGAGTTGCGCCGAATCAGTTTTTCAGATTCCAGCCGCAGAATACAGCAAGAACTCCGTTGCCAGCTCCGAGACCTGTCAATTAGAATTTCTAGACCCCAGCTCTAGCCAGGAACGCCACTGCAAGCAACCAACAGGGCACAGTGAGGCGTTGCTATACATGCAATGAGCCAGGGCACTTCTCCAACAATTGCCCCAAGAAGACAGCAGGAGTGACCCCAGTTCGCTTCAACTTGGGATCAACACCAGCTAGGACACCCGCACCAGGAGCAAACCACGGAGCAGCATAGCTAGGAGCTGCACCCCAGACCGTGGTGAGAGGCAGAGTCAATCATGTGACCGCAGATGCACTTCAGAATGCCACGGACGTCATACAGGGTAAGGTACTTGTCAACTCAGTACCTGCAATAGTTTTGTTTGACTCTGGAGCTTCGCATTCGTTTGTTTCCCGAGATTTTGTTTCTAAGAATGATTTGGAGATTGTGAATCTTAAATGCATGCTTCTAGTTCAAACCCCTGGGTCAGAACTCCGATCTCAAGTAGGATGTTCTGGGGTGAGAATACTAATAGATGGGGTAGAGTTCTTAGCGAACCTTATTATACTAGGAACCCAGACCCTAGATGTTATCTTGGGAATGGATTGGTTTTCCAAGCATAAGACCGTATTGGACTGTGGACGAAGGGTCATATCAATTGAGAGCCCGTGTGGAAGAAAAGTGGAATTTCAAGCGACCGCCGTTCGAGATGGACAGTTGATGGTCAACAGTGTAAAGACAGTCAGCATAAAAGATGTTCCAGTGGTAAATGAGTATCCTGATGTTTTTCCTGAAGATCTACCGGGTATGCCGCTAGACAGGGATATAGAATTTGTGATTGAGTTAGTACCCGGAACAGCACCGATAGCAAAGAGACCCTATCGGATGTCAACCGAAGAATTGGTGGAGATGAAGAAACAGCTTGAAGAGTTGATGGAGAAAGGATTCATTAGACCGAGTTCATCACCATGGGGGGCGCCAGTTCTGTTTGTTAAGAAGAAGGACGGGAGTTTCAAGATGTGCATTGACTACCGTGCACTCAATGAAATCACCGTGAAGAATAAGTACCCGTTACCTAGGATCGACGATTTGTTTGACCAGTTGAGAAGAGCCAGAGTTTTCTCCAAGATTGATCTGAGATCGGGGTATCACCAGTTGAAGATCCGATCATAAGATATTCCGAAGACCACATTCTCGTCAAGATACGGACATTACGAGTTTACAGTTATGTCCTTTGGTCTGACAAATGCGCCAGCTTATTTCATGAATATGATGAATAAAGTCTTCATGGAATTTTTGGACAAGTTTGTTGTTGTGTTCATAGATGACATCCTAGTCTACTCCAAGACAAAGGATGAACATGCAGAGCACTTGAGGCGAGTTTTGGAGAAGTTGAGAGAACAGCAACTCTTCGCCAAGTTCAGCAAATGCGACTTTTGGAAGGACAAGGTGGAGTTTATCGGACATGTAATGACCGCAGAAGGAGTCATCGTTGATCCAAGGAAAGTAGAAGCTATGTTACATTGGGAACAGCCGAAGACGGTGACCCAGATTCAGAGTTTTCTTGGGATGGCAGGTTACTAACGCCGCTTCATTGAAGACTTTTCGACGATTGCGAGACCTCTCATGCAATTGTTGAAAAAGGAGAAGAGGTTTAGTTGGATGCCAGAATGTGAGAAAGGTTTCCAAGAGTTGAAGAAGCGATTAACATCAGCACCGGTGTTAGTTCTACCGGACGTCAATCAAAGCTTTGATATATATTGTGATGCGTCGTGTCAAGGACTTGGATTTGTACTGATGCATAACAGAAAGGTTGTCACTTATGCATCAAGGCAGTTGAGGCCGCATGAGGCGAATTACCCAACGCATGACCTAGAGTTAGCAGCTGTAGTGCATGCCTTGAAGTTGTGGCGACACTACTTGATTGGGAATAGATGCGAAGTGTATACGGACCATAAGAGTCTTAAATACATCTTCACCCAATCGGATCTGAACATGAGGCAAAGAAGATGGTTGGAACTGATCAAGGACTACAATGTCGGAATCCATTACCATCCCGGAAAAGCCAATGTGGTGGCCGATGCCCTGAGCCGGAAAAGTCATACCGTGAATATGATGATAGCCACGAGTCAGGATGAGCTATGCAAGGAGTTTCAGAAGCTGAAGCTAGAAGTAGTACAGGAAGGATTCTTGGCCGCGTTGGAGGTGAAGCCTACCTTAGAAGACCAGATCCAAGATGGACAGAAGGATGATGACAAGATCCGCAGAATTAAGTCCAAAATGGATGAGAGCCAGGCTAAGGATTTCAGACTGGATGAGCAAGGCACGTTGTGGATTAAGGATCGCATCTGTGTGCCGAATAAGGAGCTGAAGCAGCTGATTGTAGAAGAAGCCCATGACTCCAAGTATTCCATTCATCTAGGGAGTGTCAAAATGTATCAAGACCTGAAGGAAAGATTTTTGTGGCCAAGCATGAAACGTGAAGTTGCCGAGCATGTTGCGTTGTGTGATGTGTGCCAAAGAGTTAAAGCAATGCATCAGAGACCGGCAGGATTACTACAGCTGCTAAGAATACCTGAGTGGAAGTGGGAGGAAATCGGCATGGACTTTATTTCCGGGTTGCCGAAGACTCAGGGAGGATATGACTCTATATGGGTTATAGTGGATCGCCTGACTAAGGTCGCCCATTTTATTCCTGTAAAGACCACCTACTCAGGGGATAAACTAGCAGAACTGTACATGACCAGAATCGTCTGTTTGCACGGAGTACCGAAGAAGATTGTATCAGACAGAGGTACCTAGTTTACCTCAAGGTGTTGGAATAAGTTACATGAAGCCATGGGGACCCGTTTGAACTTCAGTACAACATATCATCCGCAGATGGATGGACAGACCGAAAGAATTAATCAGATTTTAGAGGATATGCTACGAGCTTGTGCTTTGGCTTATGCTACCTCTTGGGATAAAAGTATGCCGTATGCTGAGTTCAGCTACAATAATAGCTATCAGGCCAGTCTACGGATGTCACCCTTTGAAGCACTGTATGGTCGACCATGTCGTACGCCATTGAACTGGAATGAGACAGGTGAACGCCGTGTCTTTGGGCCGGACATTCTTCAACAAGCCGAAGAGCAGATTGCCATGATCCGGGAAAGACTGAAGATAGCACAGTCAAGACAGAAAAGTTACGCCGATAACCGTCGCCGAGACTTGATCTTTGAACCAGAAGATTTCGTGTACCTTAGAGTTACACCTCTCAAGGGAGTTAAGAGATTCCACGTCAAAGGAAAACTCGCACCCCGATATGTCGGACCATTTAAGATTTTGAGCCGCAGAGGTGAAGTTGCTTACCAGTTGGAGTTACCGCAGTCATTGGCAGGTGTGCATGATGTGTTCCATGTGTCACAACTGAAGAAGTGTCTTCGGGTACTGGATGAGCAAACACCGTTAGAATCAATAGAGCTGCAGGAGGATCTCACTTACAAGGAGCACCCCGTGAAGATTCTGGACACCATGGATCGAGAAACACGAAATAAGTCAACCCGTTTCTGTAGAGTTCAGCGGAGCAACCATGCAGAGAGCAAAGCGACTTGGGAGCGCAAGGAGGATTTGAGGAAAGAATTTCCAAACCTATTCCTTAGTTTGCCCTGAATCTCGGGGACGAGATTCTGTTAAGGGGGGAGGTTTGTAACACACCAATTTTTGCTTTTCATAAATTTAAATGAAATTTTGCACTTTGGTGAATTTTTCGAATTTTCAGGAATTTATTTGGATTTAATTTGAATTTATTCCCTTTTGAAATAATTAAAAAATTAAAAGTTTTAAATAAAATTTTGTTGGAAATTTGTTATTTGAGTCCAAAATGTCTCAAAGTATTTTCCAGAATTTTTCTAAAATTTTTCTGATCATTTTGCTATTTTTCTTTAATTAAATAAATTTCTAGAAATTAAATGGAGTATTTAATCGTTCGAAAATCGAGTTGGTTTTACTATTCTTCTGACCGAGCCGGAACCGAAGCATACCCGAGTCTGACTCGAACCAGGACCGAACCAGACCCGAGTCTGACTCGAACCAGACCCGAAACGGAACCAACCCTAATCGCGCGACCGTTGGATCGAGATCCAATGGCTCGCGTTGAGCCACGTCATCCAAGCCCCAGGCCGGATCGGATTTGTTCGCACCCGGGCGAATCCCGGGCATTGGACGGGACACGTGGATGGCCTAGATTGCTTCATACTCACCAAGTTTGATACGGACAGCGCCGCCGTGTTCTCCACCGAGTTCGTTAGGGCTCCGTGTTTAGCGTGGATGCCGAGACCTATTTAAGTTCTCGACCTCGCCGCCGTGTAGCCCTTTCCTATGCGCCTCTTCTGCCCTACCTATTCGCGCCCGAACCGCCGCCGTTCTCACGCAATCGCTCGCCGAAGTCTGCAAGGAGCCGCCGCGGGTTTTGGACATTCACGGCCGCCGTTAAGCCGTCTCCGCCGCGCCTGAGCCCAGATCCGAGACCCCCAGGTCAAGATGCATCGGATAGGACCACGCACCTCGCTGAAAGACCCTCGGAGCTCTGTTTCAAGCGTCGTCGTCCATGACTCTAGCAGCCAGAGTTCCGCCACGCCATCACCGCCCCCTTGAAGCTCGCCAGCCGTCCGATCCCGATCCGACGCACACGGTACGTCCACGTAGCTAGGGGTGGATAACGAGCCAGTTGAACTTTTTTTCGAGCTTTCTTCGACACTGATTTATTCTTATTTATTATAGTCTCCTGTATTGTTTGAGACCCAACTTTGAACCGAGCTTAACGAGCCAAGCCTAACGAGCCGAGCCAAAGTTGACTCTGGTTCCAAATCAACTAATTTTTATTTTAAAAGAAAAATGAATGTAATAAGAGCAATTTTGAAACGAGCCACCGAGCCAGCTCAACGATCTTTTTTTCCAGCCCTACACGTAGCCGCTCCATTGATTCCAGTAGATTAGATCTCAGCCATAGGATTTAGATCGAACAGTTGGGATTAGATCGCGTGTTGCCGCTTAGATCTATTCGTGGCCGTCGGATCTAGATCCAACGCTCGAGCGTGCGCCCCGTAGCCGTGATGCACCGTGCTAGGATTAGACCCCAACCGTTCGATCGAGATCGAACGGCGGTGGTAGCGCCACGTGTCGCTGCCCGGGACATGCCACGCCACCCACGGTGAGGCGGGTTCCCGATCGAATCTGGACCGTCCGATCTAAATGGTACGGCCCAGAGTAACCGCGATAACCCAAACGCGTAAACTCTAGATCCGATCCACGCCGTTGATTTTCAAATCAACGGTCAATATCAAGCCACGTGTGCCCTGGCCGAGCCACGCGTACGTGGGTGCGTGTCGCTGACAAGCCGGGCCCGCGCGTCAGCGACAGGGTCAACCGCACCATGACGTCACCACTGACGTCACGGTGGGGCCCGCGTGTCATACGCCCTAGGCCGAGCGCGATGATGTCAGCGCTGACGTCATCCGGTGGGTCCCACATGTCAGTGAGACACGTGCCCGTGGATCGAGTCCACGGTGGACCAAAACTAAGCCGTGGACCTAGTCCATGGACCCGCTGACGTCATGCTGACATGATAATTCAATTTTTCAATAGAAAAATAATTCGGTGGAAAATCAAATCCCATGCTGACGTCATAAACCTGGATTTTTGAATAGAAAAATAAATGAATTAATTCGGTTTATTGATTTATTTGAATTTTCAAACTTCAAATGCTTATAACTTTTGCGTTATAACTCCGATTTGAACATTTCCAATTTCTAAATTTATATAAAATTGAGATCTACTTGAATATGAATTTTAATTAATTTTTGAATATGAAATTTTCTCTGTTTTTATTTAATTAGTAGATTCTTTAAACTTTAAACGATTATAACTTTTGCATTTTAACTCCGATTTGGGCGATTCAAATTTCTAAAATTTTCTAAAATTATGCTCTTCCTGTTTATGGACTTTACTTGAATTTTTGAATAATGTGTATGTACTGTTTTATTTACTTATTGCTATTTGCACGCGTTACGAGTAGACGTTGAAGTACCCGAGGGCTTTGAAGGTGAAGTGTTGACCCAGGAGCCAGCTCAAGACCAAGATCAAGTACTTTTTGAAGGCAAGTTATGCTTTGACCATATTGATCCCATATTTGAAATTAATTTAATTTAAATTTTGCATGCTAATTTAATTAGAAGTTGTTTAAATTATTTCTGGGAATTAGATAAATGCCAAATTGCAGTATGACACCTTGACTATTTAATTATGTGCCATTAACCCTTGCCACCCTAGTTGTGGAATATATTTAGTTGGACACTATTGAAATTGCCAACATTGGGTATTTAGACCTGCTACGTGCACATGACATGATTTTGGACAATCAAATGTTAATGTTGACTTAATGAGATATTGAACCTGTTTTGGGAGAAGTATCACGTGTTGTGACTGTTGATGGCACGTGGTGCATGGTAATCAAGTGGGTTTCGTAAATAGATTTAGACCAGGGCAAGTGGCAAGAATGATATGGTGGGCCATGAGTGGCACCTGAAATGTCGTTTTGGTTCTTCGGGTAGTCTTGCCCTGGTCACCCTAAGGACTTAACCTTGCAAACCTTTGATATGAGTCAAGCGTGCAACCACATGTCCGCAATGGGACGGACCTAGTTGAGTAAGTCACTAATAACTTGCATGTGGTACCTCGGGGTGTCAACTACACCTTTTGTGTAGATTGAAAGGGGAGCGTACCAGTGCTATGGCATGGTACCCGTCCAATGGTATGTCGGTACCATACTTCGCCTCCGTTACGGGAAGGGATGGTGTATGACACAAGCCGGAGAGGTTCACTTGTAAAGTTGGCAGTCTCTGAAACGCTTTGTTACGATCACTCGCCTTTGTGGTATTTGACCATATCTTGTGGGTAAAGTGCATAAACTCTGCAGAGTGTAAAATCTATTCGAATAGCCGTGTCCGCGGCACTGGACATTGCTCGAAGATTACAATCAAGGGTTAGACTTTCATGAAAACAACTTGGACTTGGAGAATTGGATTGGGTTGGTTAATGACAATGTTGGAAATGTGGATTAGGAAAGGAAAAGTGTTTACTTAACCCCTGGAAAAGTTATTAATATAGTCTTTATATTTACTGCTTTCGAATCTACTTATGCTACTTGTTTACTGCTGTTTTACTGCAAATGTACCTGTTGGCCTATCCTTGAACTAAGCCATGCATGTAGAATATTAGTTTGCATTCTGTGCATGAGTTGTTGAGTACCAAGTACTCACCCTTGCCACAACACATCATTAGTTGAAGGTGAAGCGACGCCAGCCTTGGAGGAGGAACTTCAAGAGGACCTGTCTACTTACGGTGCGAGCCCAGTCAGTTGCCTGTGGTATACTGGATGGCGCCACGTTGATGCTTTTATTCCACTGCAATTTATTTTCTTAATAAGTTTCCGCCCTGTGTGGCGTAATCTTGTAAGTTGACCATAAGGTCGAGCAACCAGTTTGGTTATCTTAATTAAAATACTTTATTACTATCAATGTGTATGATTGTGATATTTACCGATGTTGAGACTGTGTGCACAAGCGTGATCCTGGACTAGTGCTGAATACACAGAGGGTCTGGATTTGCAAATTCAGGTCCCGATAGCATGGTTGGGGAATGTGTGTTGCATGGCTCCACATCTCGAATAATGGTTGTTCCTAGTCCAATGATGAGTCCCTATTATTCTTTTGCTCTGTGTGAGGGAGAGATAGTGAGATTAGGATTATCGGGTGTGATATATCAGTGAGGTTAGCAAGAAGTATTTAGGGTTCCTCCTATCTGGGCTAGGGGCTGGTTTCCTGTTTTTGGACCTTAAGGAGTTGTTTTGGGCCTTGAGGATTTGCTCTGGGCTTTCTGAGGTGGATTTTGACCCATGTGGGAGGGGGCTTCCTTATCCAAACCCTAGCCCCCACCTTTTTTCCCTTGGCCGCCCCCAAATACACACCCCCTTGAAGTCACGCGCCTCCTCCCTGTTGTGCCTCCCCCTCCTGCTGAGTCCCCCTCTTGCTGACTACGGTGCGCCCCCTGTCCCCCTCCTGTGAGGGGAGCCGCCTAGACCGTCCTCGGGCTATTTGAAGACTCAGTCATCCTAATCGGATTTGGAGGCTAACAGCGGATCACCGAGGGCGCTCGCAGAGTTAGCACCCAAGCCCAATTGAGACAACAGTGAGACTCTTCGAATAACTCGATAACAATCCCAGTATTCACCCGGTATGCGACCCGAAGCTCGCCCAGGATCACCCGCATACCGGTTTCCAATGCCATATCAATTCAATTTGCATAAAGGGGGCAACGAACTCAAAAAACCCCACAACCAACACGCCACGCGGAAGCACAACAACCAACACACGCACGCATGAAGACAAAACCAGACAAAGGACACCAACAACACCAAACGGCACCCCGACAACCACCAAGCAACATGACCCAACGAGAAAGAGAGCACAATAGCACACTAAAGATTTGCCACGAAGTAACTAAGTGATCAAATGAGACATAACATAGTTTACGACCAATTTGTACAACAAAAGTGGCACACGACTACTAAACCGCAACAAAAGTACAACTCCTCCGGAAGTGTCCTGCCCTTGAACACTTCCAAGCGTAAGCAACGGCGCCGGTAGCCTCTACTCGGTGCCCCGCCCGGACACCGAGAGGCAGTATGGACAGAACTCACACCCGTCCGGATACTTACCTGAAAACCACGAACAGAAGCATAAGTACAAAAGGTACTCGTAAGGCTTACCCGTGGTCCATATACGACCGACTCGAAAGAATATGCTTTTGGATGTAGCAAGGAATCAAGCTTGTGGTAACAAGTGCGGAAAATCTTAACTTTGTCGTTTAATTACAATCCACTACTCAATTTACAAATTTTATAGCACTTATGGACAACACCTATTACTAGAGTGGAATCTGAAACTTTACAATTTAAAGTAAAGCAAGTGTTATCACAATCAAGTATCACCATCCAACCCACTATCATCAAGTTCAAGTAGTTACTACGTTGAAATGTCGGATGATACAAGCGTGCTCATATCCGAGAGCGCGGCAATTCGAATCGCTTATTTACCCTGCAGGGGATGATCAATCGCACGACATGTGCCACAAGGAACCTCATGTCAACCCTCCTCCCATCCATACCTACTTGTTGGGCCATCTTCATGCGGTCCGAGCACCTAGCACCCCCTCGAGCGGCCCAAGCCCAGCTTGGCCCTCGAGAGTCGGCCTAAGCCTCGCCCTCAACCACGTCCAACAGCATTAGGGCATGACCCATCGGGCAGTATGCGATGAAAGAATAGCTCACCGTCCCATTCTCCGGAATGCGACCAACAAGGTGTGCTCGATCAACATGGCAAACAACGGATCGATCCCCAACCGACACGGGCGAGACTACCACACTTGAGTCTCCACACCCAAGTGATCCAACTCTCTCGCCCGGTCTCATTTCATATTCCATTTCTACTCATAACCATAACCATTGCAACCCAATATTTGTGAAGTAAATAACCGCATGTGGTGGAACCATCCACTACTTGGCCCATACCCGACATCTAAGCAAACTAAGCATGGACACAATATGTTTACCCATACACTAGCTCCAAAGGAGGTGTTCAACAATAACAAAAGGTTTATATGCAGCAAATAGGTTCTAATACCACTTCCACAGTTCAATTCCTAATGCACGACTTAATCATCCAATAAGCAATTGATTCACCAAAATAAATTACATAGCGGGTTGAATATGCTTAGGTGCTTGCCTGATGCTTCTGCTTGAGTATCGACCACGAGTTGCTCTTCGGCAATCCCCTCAACCACGGTCACGTTGGTCATCGCGGTCTCATTCTCTACACGAATATAATGCATGAATAAGATGCATGCAATGCAAATGAAAGGAAATACAATTGAAAACCCCCGCCGAAAATAGCTCCGCCGGTAAAACAGCACGAGCCGTAGATCAGCCAACTCGGACAATCCGGGTATAATATCCGGACAGTACGGATAAGCCAGAAACTCCGGACAATTTGTCCGAACTCTCTGTATTGTCCAGGACTTGGAAAATGGCTCGCGAGATCGAAGTGCTTCCAAGCTCCACTATTTCGCGAGGGACCGATCTACAACCTTTCCTATACTCGGCAAAGCTGGAGAGACTTCTTGCTAGCCGAAAACGCAGTGGATCGGGGCTCATTTTGGTAGCCCACAACCAAAACATAAATCCAACCCCCGGGATGGCATCACCACTACCCGATCTCTAATCCTAGCATCCCAACATTCCCTAATCCAACCCCAAATCCAACTACATACCAAAACCCTAACATTCCCAAGGTTGGCCCCCCAAAACCCCCAATCTACAAAACCTAGCCCCCAAATGCTCCTAGAACCCCAAAAACCAAGGAACCAACTCCAAGAAGAGGTCTTACCTTCAAGGAGGATGAGGAGGAAGGAGGGAAAACCGCGTAGGGGAAGGAGGATGTTGGCTTGGAGAGGATCTTGAGGACACCAGGGTGAGGAAGTCACCGGGGAGGAGCACGGGAGGACACCGGCCGGTGGGGAGTCGCCAGAGATGAGCTCGGGTGGAGGGGCGCACGGGAGTGGGGAGCACGGTAGGAGGAGAAATGAAGGAGCCACGAAATGGGACTTTTATAGCCAACCCCCGCAAAGTCCAGACTCTCCGGACCATTAGCCTGGATACTCCGGATTGGGACCCTCGGCCAACCCAATCCGGACACTCCGGATATTTCATCCGGACATTTCGGGTAGACCCAGTTTGGACACTCTGGATACTTCATCCCGATACTCCGGGTTCTATCCGGACATTCCGGACATGTTATCCGGATACTCCGGATTGCCCAGAATTTCGGCGCAAGATCCCATCGTTGCGTGAGTCGAATTTTGAAATCGGGGCCCTGACAAACCCTCCCCCCTTAAGGAAATCTCGCCCCGAGATTCAGGACAAGCGCATAGACAGAATGGGATACTGATAGATAATACAGTCACATACGAATCAAGATGCTTTGAACTGCGAAGAAACTGTACCAAACGCTTACATGGTATGGAAGAACTCGGGATACTCGGTCTTCCAACGATCTTCGGGTTCCCATGTGGCTTCATCTTCGGTGTGATTGCTCCACTGAATCTTGTAGAACTTGAGAGTCCTTCGACGGGTCTTGCGTTCAGCTTCATCCAAAACTCGAATAGGATGTTCCGGGTAGGACAGACCAGGTTCAGGCTGAACTTCGAGTTCGTCCACCTCCAGTGATTCGAAGGGAGTACGGAGGCACTTTTTCAATTGAGATACATGGAAAACATTGTGGACCATCGCCAGAGAGGGAGGAAGCTCTAGCTGATATGCCACTCGACCACATCTTACAAGAATCTGAAATGGTCCTATGTAGCGAGGAGCCAATTTCCCCTTTACCACGAAACGATGGGTGCCCCGGAGGGGAGATACCTTCAGATAGACATAATCACCAACGTCGAAGGAGAGGTCTCCTACGGCGGTCAGCATAGCTCTTATGTCGTGATTGCGCTACCCTCAAATTCTCTTATATGGTCTTCACCTTCTCTTCTGCAGCTTTAACCACATCAGGTCCAAAGAATGGTCGTTCCTCACTCTCGGACCAGTTCAGGGGTGTCCGACAGCTACGACTGTAGAGTGCTTCGAAAGGAGACATCTTGATGCTGGTTTGGTAGCTGTTGTTGTAAGCAAACTCAGCATATAGAAGACATTCATCCCATTTCTTCCCATAAGACAGAACACAAGCCCTCAACATATCCTCAAGGATCTGATTGACCCTCTCGGTCTGGCCGTCAGTTTGCGGATGATATGCTGAGCTGTGTAACAGCTTAGTGCCCAATGCATCATGCAGACTTTTCCAGAATCGAGAAACAAACTGAGAGCCTCGGTTTGAAACTATCCGCTTTGGCACTCCATGAAGGCATACGATTCGAGAGATGTACAACTCCGCATACCTCTTAGCTTGGTAGGTGGTTGTCGGGACCCGAATTTGAAAATCCGGACCCTCTGTGTATTCAGCACTAGTCCAGGATCACGCTAGTGCACACAGTCTCAACATCGGTAAATATCACAGTCATACACATCGTTAGTAATAAAGTACTTTAATTAAGATAATCAAACTGGTTGCTCGACCTTATGGTCAAGTTACAAAGGTACGCCACACAGAGCGAAAACTTATTAAGAAAATAAATTGCAGCGGAATAAAAGCATCAACATGGCACCATCCAGTATACCACAGGTAACTGACTGGGCTCTCTCCCTAAGTAGACGGCTCCTCCTGAAGTTCTACTTCCAAAGCTAGCGTCGCTTCTCCTTCAACTGATGATGTGTTGTGGCAAGGGTGAGTACTTGGTACTCAGCAAGTTATGCACAGAATGCAGCTAATATTCTATATGCATGGCTTATTACAAAGGATAGGCTAACAGGTACATTTGTAGTAAACAAAAATTTAACAAGTAGCTTAAGTAGATTCGAAAGCAGTAAATGTAAAGGATTATATCAATAACTTTTCCAAGAGTTAAGTAAACACTTTTCCTTTCCTAATCCACATTTCCAACAACGTCATCATTTAACCCAACCAAACCTTCCAAGTCCAAGTTGTTTTCAAGAAAGTCTAACCCTTGACTGTAATCCCCGACCAATGTCCAATGCCGCGGACACGGCTATTCGAATAGATTTTACACTCTGCAGAGGTTATGCACTTTACCCACAAGATACAGTCAAATACCACAAAGGCGAGTGATCGTAACAAAGCATTTCAGAGACTGCAAACAAAAAAAGTGAACAACTCTGGCTTCTGTCATACACCATCCCTTCCCTTAACGGAGGCGAAGTATGGGACCGACATACCGTTGGACGGTTACCATGCCATAGCACTGGTACGCTCCCCTTCCAAGCTACACAAAAGGTGTAGTTGACACCCTGAGGTATCACATGCAAGTTATTAGTAACTTACTCAACTAGGTCCGTCCCATTGCGGACATGTGGTTGTACGTTTGACTCAGATCAAAGGCTTGCAAGGTTAAGTCCTTAGGGTGACTAGGGCAAGACTACCCAAAGAACCAAAACGACATCCCCGGTGCCACTCATGGCCCACCATATCCTTCTTGCCACTTGCCCCAGTCTAAATCTATTTATCAAACCTAGTTGATTACCATGCACCACGTGCCATCAACAATCACAACACGTGATACTTCTCCAAAACAGGTTCAATATCTCATTAAGTCAATAATAACATTTGATTGTCCAAAATCAAGCCATGTTTATGTAGCAGGTCTAAGCAATACACTACAATGGTCTAAATACCCAATGTTGGCAATTTAATAAAGTCCAACTATATAAATTCCACAACTAGGGTGGTAAGGGTTCATGGCACATAATTAAATAGTCAAGGTGTCATTCTGCAATTCGGCATTTACCTAATTCCAAGAAATAATTAAAACAATTTCTACTTAAACTAGCATGAAATAATTTAAATCAAACTAATTTTCAAAAATAGGAGCAATATGATCAAAGCATAACTTGCCTTCAAAAAGTACTTGTTATTGATCTTGAGCTGGCTCCTGGGTCAACACTTCACCTTCGAAGCCCTCGGGTACTTCAACGTCTACTCGTAACGCGTGCAAATAGCAATAAATAAATAAAATAGTACATACACATTATTCAAAAATTCAAGTAAAGTCCATAAAAAGAGAGAGCATGATTTTACAAATTTTTAGAAATTTGAATCGCCCAAAACGGAGTTAAAATGCAAAAGTTATAATCGTTTAAAGCTTAAAGAATCTACTAATTAAATAAAAACAGAGAAAGTTTCATATTCAAAAATTAATTAAAATTCATATTTAAGTAGATCTCAATTTTATAAAAATTAAATTGGAATCACCCAAATCGGAGTTGAAATGCAAAAGTTAGAAGCTTTTGAAGTTTGAAAATTCAAATAAATCAATAAACCGAATTAATTCATTTATTTTTCTATTGAAAAATCCGGATTATGACGTCAGCACGGGATTTGATTTTCCACCGAATTATTTTTCTATTGAAAAATCGAATTATTGCGTCAGCGGGTCCATGGACTTGGTCCACGGTTCGGTTTTGGTCCACCGTGGACCCGGTCTACGGGCACGTGTCTCACTGACATGTGGGACCCCTCGGGTGACGTTAGCGCTGACGTCACCACGCCTCGGCCACATGGTACTGACACGCGGGCCCCACCGTGATGTCAGCGTGACGTCACAGATGACGTCATGGAGCCGTTGGGCCAGCCGCTAACACGCGGGCCACACGCTGACGTCACGCGTGACGTCAGCGGCGACCGCGGCTGACCACGCATGTCCAACTCCCGGACACGTGGCTAGATCTTAACCGTTGATTTGAAATCCAACGACCCAGATCGGATCTAATTCCACACGTTGTGGTGCAACGCGGTTAATCTGGACCGTACGATTTAGATCGGACGGTCCAGATCCGATCGTGTATCGCCTCACCGTGGGGTGGCGTGGCATGACCCGGGTGGCGACACGTGGCTCAATCTACGCTGTTCGATTTTGATCGAACGGCCGAGAGTGCATCTAACGCTACAACGCAGCTAACCCTAACCGTACGATCTAGATCTAACGGTTGAGAATAGATCTAGACACGGTGCAGTTATGGGCTACGTGGCTTAATCTAAGCCGTTGGATCTAGATCCAACGGTTGGGATTAGATCTAAAGGAGTAACACGTGAGGTTGACCTGCGGTGATGTGGATGAATCCTGGCCGTGCGATGAAGATCCAACAGTGGAGAAGGCTCGCGGTTCCGGCGATGGCGCGGTGGAGCAGAGGTTGCCGGAGACGAAGACGATGACAAGCCCGGCGACGTTGCGGTGCGGTTCCGGCGGGGTGAGTGGTCTCCACGGGTGCGCCTCGACGCGAGGATTCCAGATCTGGGCTCGGTGACGGCGGAGGACGGCAGACGGCGGCAAAAACAACGGGAAACCGCGATGGAGCACGAATCCAACTTCGGCGAGCTCTAGCGGGTGAACGGCGGCGGCTCGGGCTCGGTGGGTTAGGGCTACTGGTGCGTACGAAAGAGGGCTTCACGATGGCGGCGACGGCGTATTAAATAGTGGCCTCGGTTTTCGTGAAACTCGCGCGAAACGAGGCCCACTCGGCTGCGGTGGCGGAGTCCGACGAGGACACGGAGAGGGTGATGTGGCGCAATCTCGGCCATTGGATCGAGATCCAACGGTGAAGCGGTTAGGGCTGAGTCGGACTTGAGCCCGGTTCGAGTCGCACTCGGACTCGAGTCTGACTCGGGTCTGACTCGGTCGGATGAACAGTACAAACCCACTCGGCTAATTTCCAGCGATTTAATATTCAAAATAATTTCTAGAAATTCAAATAATTCAAGAAAAATAGCAAAATAATCAGAAAAATTCCAGAAAAATTCTAGAAAATACTTTGAGACATTTTGGACTCAAATAAAATATTTCCAACAAAATTTTATTTATAACTTTTAATTCTTTAATTATTTCAAAAGGGAATAAATTCAAATTAAGTCCAAATAAATCCAAATAAATTCCAGAAAATTCCAAAAATTCACTAAAGTGAAAAAATTTCATTTAATTTTATGAAAAGCAAAAATTGGGGTGTTACAATGGTGCGAACAGCTAGGAAATGGACGGACTTTGTCAACCGATCTACTATAACCCATATCGAGTCATGACCCGTAGAAGTCGTTGGCAGGCCGGTGATGAAATCCATTCCAATCTCTTCCCACTTCCAACTTGGAATGGGCAGCGGCTAGGGGTGAAAATGGGTCGGGTAATACCCGACCCGTATCCGTACCCGGCAAAATTCTACCCGAAAATTCGGATATGGATACGGGTATTTTTTTGTCGGGTCGGATACGGGTAATTACCCGGATACTTTTCTTTCGGATACGGGTCGGATACGGGACAGCCGACACCCGGTAAATACCCGGATTTTTGGGTCGGATACGGGTACCCGGATAATTTTTAAAATCGGGTACCCGGATACAGGACAGCAGTAATTCACATTTTTGGAGGTTTTCCTGTGCTCGAAAAATTTTGTGGTCTACATGAAAGTTGTAGAGAATTCTGAGGAGCATCTTTTTCATATTGATAAGTTTTTCATTTGAGCAACAAAAAAATCATACAAAATCGGGAAGGGTAATAGAGAAATTCATGTTTAAGACGGACCAACTTTTACAACATGCAGTAATTCGTGTTTTTTGAGGTCTTCCCATGCTCGAAAAATTATATGGTCTACATGAAAGTTGTAGAGAATTTTGAGACACATCTTTTTCATGTTGACAAGTTTTTCATTTGAGTAACATAAAAAATCATATATATGGTGCTATATATATGTATGGACTGCTATATGAAGATGTCCTGTGTTGTGTACTTGTCAATTTTCATGTGCTAGTGCTATGTTATATGGTTTATACCCTTTGACGCGTTAGTTCGACTATATGTTTTGTATTATTTGTGTCGGTATATGCTTTGGTTGGATTATTTTTATCATAAATTTTATTGTTACACAATTCACATACTATCCAACTAATTACCCGATATCCGTATTATGCCCGTCCGTATACTATCCGGTACCCATTTTCTACCCTTTTATAGATACCCATTACCCGTATCCGTACCTGATTTTAACTATCCGTATCCGATCCGTATTCGAGTAAAAATAATTAGGGTATGATACGGGATCACCTACTATCCGACCGTATCCGACCCGTTTTCATCCCTAGCAGCGGCTGAAGAGTGCCAGCTGGCTTAAGATGTTTTGCCTTCACCCTTTTGCAGACATCGCATTCAGACACATAGCGAGCAATCTCGTGCTTCATGCAAGTCCACTAAAACCGTCGCTTCAAGTCTTGATACATTTTGTTGCTACCCGGATGAATTATGAGGGCTTCATCAAGAATCTCTCTTCTCAACTCTTGGTCTCTGGGGATAACCAGGCGCTTGCCGAACCACAGAGTTCCACGGTCATCAAGATGGAATCCCGTGGCTTGGCCGGACTCAGTTTGCTGCAAATTCGGGCAACGCCCTCGTCCTTTCGTTGAGCCTCTCTAGTCTGATTCAACAGCGTGAAATTCAACTCCAGATTAGCCAAGAATCCTTCTTCGACCATCTCTAAGCCGAGTTTCTGGAATTCGGCACAGAGGGTGGCACTCCGGGATTGAAGAGTGAGGCAATTGCACCAAGTCTTGCGACTCAACGCGTCCGCCACCACATTGGCTTTCCCCAGATGGTAATGCACTTCCAGGCTGTAGTCCTTGATCAACTCAAGACATCTTCTTTGCCTCATGTTCAAATCTGCCTACGTGAAGATGTACTTGAGACTCTTGTGATCGGTATAAATGTTGCACTTGTTCCCAAGGAGATAGTGGCGCCAGATTTTTAAAGCATGGACCACCACTACAAGCTCTAAGTCATGAGTGGGGTAGTGCTCTTCATGGCTTTTCATTTGCCGAGACGCATAGGTGACAACCCGGCTTTCTTGCATAAGCACACTGTCGGGACCCGAATATGCAAATCCGGACCCTCTGTGTATTCTGTACTAGTCTAGGATCACACTAGTACACACAGTCATAACAGGGATGAAGTACCACAATCATACATAGCGGAATTACTAAGAAAGTACTTCAAACATTAAATAAACTGGTTACAAGACCTTAAGGCCAACTTACAAATACTCTGCCATGCAGGGCTTACAATAACAAATGTAAATAATCAGCAGCGGAACGAAGAACGTCGGTGACCCCCATCAACCTGCCACAGGCAACTGACAAGGTTCAACTCCTAGATAACTGCCTCCTCGTGGAACTTCTCCTTCGAAGTTGAAGTCTTCTCCTCAATTGATGATTGTGTTGGAAGCAAGGGTGAGTATACAACATACTCAGCAAGTCATGCACAGGGGTGCAATCCTATTACTATAAGCATGGCTTCTTCCAAAGAGATGGCTTAAGTGGTTGTTTTGCATCAAAAAGCATTTTGCTTTGATTAAATAATCTTAATAGATTCACAAGCGGTAAAACCATATTATATAGTAAGTTATCAATCTCTTTTCAAGCAGTTTGGCACAAAGCCCTATATCACTTTGGCAATTATCTCTAGTATAAATCCGCCTATTCCCACATTTTGATTTTATAAAATCTAACCCTTAACTGTAATCCACGAGCTTTGTCCAGTACCGTGGACTAGGCTATTCGAATAGTTTTGACACACTCTGCAGAGGTTGTACACTTTACCCACATGATACAGTCGCACACCATAAAGGCGATTGACCATAACGAAGTTTTTCAGAAACTTCCATCTACACCTATGACCCTCTCCGGTGTTTTCTTCACTATCACTTCCCCCAAGAAGGATCGAAGTGTAGGACCGACAATCACCGTTGGATAGGGTACCAAGCCGTAGCTCCGGTATGCTCCCTCGCACAGTTACCCCGACGTAATTGTCACCCTGAGGTATCAAAGGTAAGATTTTAGAATTCTACTAGACTAAGACCGTCCCACTTCAGCCATGTGGTTGTACGGAAGGCCCAGTTCAAAGGCTTGCAAGGTTAAGTCCTTAACTGTCCTGGGCAAGACATCCTTCTCACAAACCCTGACCCAAATTTTCTCACATCACTCATCCCATTGCCGCAAAGTCTATTATCTCAAAATCTGTGCCATAAAGGCCCACTTGGCATAAAGCCTCATACCACTTGCCCCAAACTAAATCTTTTCCCACCCCTGTTCCATTATTGTGCAACACATGCCAACAATAATATCAGTTACCATGTAAAACCACAAAGGTACCTACACTTCACATCATCACATGACAAGATCACACTTAACTTCCAAAATCATTCCATTTGTCATTAGTCAATATTATTTTGCAATTTGAAATATATTTCGCGCAAGCATAGCTAAGAACCTAGTCACGGTCTAGCCTCCCGTGTTGGCACAATCATATCATCCAACAATTTAATCCCAACTTTAGGTGATAATGGAATATATGGTGTCCGTGTATTCTACACCAGGGTGCCCACTGCACTTTAGTAAAAGCAGCCGCCGCCGGACACGTGGCATCCAGGCCACGCCTTCGTCGGTTGGCTGAGTGATCGCCAGTAGGAAGGTGGCGACCAGGCCACGCCCCTGGCAGTCACCTGAGTGATCGCCAACAGGAGGGTGGCGATCAGGCCACGCCTCTGGCGGTCAGCGAAGTGATCGCCAGCTGGAAGGTGGCGACCAAGCCACGCCCCTCGCGGTCAGCTGAGTGATCGCCAGTTGGAAGGTCGCGACCAGGCCACGCCCCTGGTGGTCAGCTCAGTGATCGCCAGCGGGAGGGTGGCGACCAGGCCACGCCACTGGCGGTCAGCTGAGTGATCGCCAGGGGGAGGATGGCGACCAGGCCATGCTGTTGGTAGTCAGTTCCCGAGGACATTTAATGGCCTGCGCGGCCATTCGAGAGGTCAAAGACATTTAATGCATGTCGTGCGCATTAAATGGGGTAATGAAGGCTAGAGTATGGTGGCGCATGTTCCCAACGCGCTCCATAATGACGAGCGACGTCAGGGTGCATTTCCCCACCCCGGTGGAGCGGGCGAAGCCGGCAGGCGCGGCGCTCAAGGGCGGGGGGAGAGGATGTCTGCACCAGGGCATTAAATGTGTTGCAGAGGCATTTATTGCTAGAGAGTAGGGTAATGAGATAGCTTGCTGTGTAAGCCTCCCATGCGCCCCCGCCAGCCCGAGTATAAAAGGGAGTTGGGGTGCATGGGAGAAGGCGTTCGATCACTTTTCCTCAGACTAGACTTTCCATTCTGGGCGGGCTGATCTGAGTTGCTTTGGGTAGCTATTCATCTTCCAACTCCCCCCAGGCATACCAAAATACAAGAACAGATGAGTAGGGTTATTACTCTCAGGAGGGCCCGAACCTAACAAAACTCCCGAGTCTCCTTGCATACTTCGCTCCCGACTCTCTCTTTCCTGAGAAGTCTCCACGAAAGCCCCTGTTAGAACTTAGTATACCCCTAGCCGGAAGGGGTCTGTTGGCTCATACGCCGACAGTGGCGCGCCAGGTAGGGGGCTCATTGGTTGGATTGTTCTCCCTTTTTCCATCTTCTTGCGAAGTTTGCAAGAAGTTTCAACTGTTACGAGTATGGCGACTTCGGGCTCCAAGCATGACGGTCTGCTCGAGGAGAGCAGCGCTCGTGGATGGTCCCGACGCTCACCCAGAGCGTCGGACCCCCCGGGGCCATCCGCCCAAACAGGGACGCGCAGTGCTTCGGCGTTAGGGGCCCAGCCCGTCCAGCGGCGTCTCCTGATGGGAGATGACACCCCGGCGCGGAACCTTCAGGCGGCCCGGCTGCTTCTCGATCATCCACCGGTTGCGCTAGAGGGCGAAACCCCGGCCGCTCCATGGCTGCGGGACGTCGCCCGCCTGGTGGATGCCGCCCAACAGCAGGTAGAGGCGGCAAATCGACCGGGGCTTCCAAGGTTAGGCGACAGAGCGTGCGCGTGGCTGACGCGCAAGCCTCTAGCCGCACGGCTACAGTTTGTTCCGGTTGTAAGGACTGGGACAAAGGAAAGGGTGCACCTGTTGCGGCCCCCTCAAGCATAGGGGGACGTGCACGCGCTCCCACTTCTTCCCGTGGTTCCTCCAAGGCGGCGGGGAGCCATGGGGATCTGAGGGCCCGCCTAGCCGAAAGGAGGTCCCAGCACGGTGGTGACTTGCGCAACGTCCTTAGGGGGCGCCGTGCCAATGTGCAGCACCATGTGGGCCACCCGATGTTCAGCGGCCGGGGGGAAACCTCTCCCCCTGATTCCAGGGAGAGCGCAGACTCGCACTCCTCAACCCCGTCTCGGGACCGAGGGGCGGGCGAGCGGCGCTGCTCCCCCTATAACGTTGGATGCCAGGTGTTCTCCCTCCGCCTACGCCAAGCTGCGTGGTCGGAGAGATTTCGCCCCGCGTCCATCGAGAAGTATGATGGCACCACCAACCCGGAGGAGTTCCTGCAGATTTACACCATGGTGGTGCGCGCCACGGGAGGGTCTGAGAAGGTCATGGCCAACTACCTCCCGACATCGCTAACGGGCTCCGCCCGTTCCTGGCTGCTGAACCTCCCTCGAGGCTCCGTGCACTCGTGGGAGGAATTGTGCGATATCTTCGTCGCCAACTTTCGGGGCTCCTAAGCTCAACCAGGCGTGGAGGATGACCTTCACGCCCTGGAACAGACGAAGGGGGAGTCCCTAAGGGAGTTCATTCGGCGGTTCAGCCACTGCCAGAACACGATCCCCCGGATCTCCGAGCAGTCGGTGATTATCGCCTTCCGAAGGGGAGTCCGGGATCAAAAGATGCGGGAGAAGATGGCCACCCGCACCATTTCCACTACCTCCGAGCTGTTCTCCCTGGCGCATAAGTGCGCCCGGGCAGCGGAGGCCCGAGAGCGCCCGGCGGGGCCGTTCGGTCACGACGAGGCGGGGACCTCGAAAGCTTCCGACCGCAAGAAGAAGAAGAAGCGCAAGGAGGTCGGTGCCGGGGAGGTCCTCGCCACCAAACCGGAGGACAAGCCCCAGAAGCGCGACCGCCGAGACAGAAGGGGTGATCGCCGGGGGCCGCGAGGTGATCGCGGGGATCGTCGGTCCCCCCGCCAAGAAGACGACGGAGGCAGGCCCTACTGCCCCATCCACAGGGCCAATGGACATGACTTGGCGGATTGCCAAGTCGTGTCCAAGCTGGTGGAGCAGTGGCTGAAGAAGCACCATGAAGACGACCACGGTGACGCGGACGAGGACCCCGCTTCGCTGGCCTTTCAACAAGAGGAGCATACGGTGGCCTTCATCCACGGTGGCTCCACCACCTACTCTTCGAACTCGCAGTACAAGCGAGAGGTAAGAGAAGTATGCGCCACCGTGCCAACTCCCGGGGCGAGTAGGCTGCTGAAATGGTCGGAGGAGCCGATCACTTTCAGCCAGGCTGACCACCCGGAGAGCACCACAGGCCCGGGCCATCTCCCGATCGTGGTTTCTCCCACGGTCCGGAATGCGAGACTCGGGCGGGTGCTCGTCGATGGAGGGAGCTCCATCAACCTCATGTCCATGGGGGCGTGTAAGGCGCTCCAGATCCCTTACGAGGAGCTGCGCCCGGCCCCTGGAGTGGGTTTGACACCCCTGGGTCAGGTCCGGCAATGCGTTGCTTGGCCGGCCAGCCCTGGTCAAGTTCATGGCGGCCACGCATTACGCCTACATGATAATGAAGATCCTCGGGCCTGGGGGTCCGATCACTGTGAAGGTGGACCGGCTGGAAGCCCTACGCCTTAGTAAGCAGGTGCAGGACCTGGCCGGCACCACCTGCACAGCTCGAGGTGAGGAAGACTATCCGAAGCTCCCCTTGGTCAAGGCCCGCGCCTCACCCGGTTCCTTGGGTGAGGTGAAGGCGGCCCCCGTGGGCGAGGACGGCTATGGGAAGGTCGTGAAGATCGGTGCCAACCTCAGCACCAAATAGGAAGACGCGCTCGTCACCTTCCTCCGTTCTAACCTGGATGTGTTCGCCTAGGAACCATCAGAAATGACCGGGGTCCCCAGGGAGGTGATCGAGCACCGATTGGCAACGCTCCCTGGAGTGCACCCAGTCCGACAGAAAGTCCGGAGGCAGGCACCAGAGCGGCAAGATGCCATTCGGGTTGAGGTAGAAAAGCTACTGCAGGCAAAGATTATGCGGGAGGCCGCCTATCCCGAGTGGCTGGCCAACCCTGTGCTCGTCAAGAAGTCGAACAGAACGTGGCGGATGTGCGTCGACTTCACCGACCTCAACAAAGCCTGCCCCAAGGATCCGTATCCCCTGCCGCGGATAGACCTTGTCGTCGACTCCACCGCAGGGTGCGAGACCTTGTGCTTCCTAGATGCCTACTCCGGCTACCACCAGATCAGCATGGCGTAGGAAGACGAAGAAAAGACCGCTTTTGTGACCCCCCTGGGCGTATACTGCTATGTCCGCATGCCTTTTGGGTTGAGGAATGCGGGCTCAACCTACCAGCGCGCCATGCACACTGTATTCCGATCGCAGATTGGGAGAAATCTCGAAGTGTATGTTGATGATCTGGTAGTGAAGACAAAAAAGTCTATTGGGCTCATTGAAGATTTAGAAGAAACTTTCTCCCACCTCCGGCAGTATTGTCTGAAGTTGAATCCCAAGAAATGTGTGTTTGGTGTGTCGTCCGGAAAGCTGCTCGGGTTCCTTGTTTCCCACCGTGGGATCGAGGTCAACTCGGAAAAAATCACGGCCATCGAGCGCATGCAACCACCCACAAGGCTCAAGCAAGTTCAGTGCCTGGTTGGTCGCCTGGCCTCTCTCGGACGGTTCATCGCCAGGTTGGGAGAAAAGAGTCTCCCCTTCTTCATGTTGCTGAAGAAGACTAACTCCTTCGAGTGGACTGCGGAGGCACAGCAAGCATTTGAAGAACTGAAGCAATACCTCTCCTCCCCTCCGGTGCTAGTCACCCCCGAGCCGGGCGAGCCGCCATCGCCAGACGTAAGCGGCTAGCCCCGGCGCTTGTGAGCGCACCGTGGCGGAGCGTGAAGCGTCCAATGCCGCTTTACTATGTCAGCAAGGTACTGCACGACGCCGAGATTAGATACCCGCAGGCTCAGAAGATGGTGTATGCTGTACTGGTGGCGTCCAGGAAGCTGCGGCATTATTTCCAAGGAAGAGAGATCACGGTGGTGTCCGCTTATCCCTTGTGCGAGATTCTCCACAACCGCGAAGCCGAAGGCCGCATCGCCAAGTGGTCCGTAGAGCTGGGGGAGTTCGGTCTTAAGTTTGCCCCCCGCACGGCGATCAAAAGTCAAAGGCTGGCAGAGTTCGTTGTCGAGTGGACTCCTGCCGAGCCGGAAGTCGAAGAAACCCCCGCGCCCTCCCCTGGACACTCTACTTTGATGGCTCCTTCAGGTACGAGGGCGCTGGGGCTGGGGTCCTCTTGGTTTCTCCAACTGGGGACCTCCTCAAGTACGTGGTCGTCTTGGACTTCAAAGCCACCAACAATGTTGCTGAGTATGAAGGCTTGCTGGCGGGACTTCGTGCCGCCATGGCCATCGGAATCCGACGTCTTCAAGTCAAGGGCGACTCTTTGCTAGTCGTCAACCAGGCAAGAAAGGAGTTCTCCTGCTCTAATCCTGTCATGGCCGAGTACTTGGCAGAGGTCAGAAAAATGGAGCGACATTTCGATGGGCTAGGGTATACCCATATCCCCCGGCGCGACAACTACTTGGCGAACGAGCTCGCTCAGCTCGCTTCGACAAGATCTCCAATTCCGGTCGGAGTCTTTGAAGAAATGCTTCCGCGACCGTCCATCGCAGCTCCCGTCTCCGGTGGGGACGATGGTGATGCTGCTCCATCCCTCGCTCCAGGAGGGGAAGCAGCACCGGTGGAAATGCCCAGCCAGGCGGAGTACCCGAGCGGCCACCCCGTGGTCGCCACACTTGACCGGGAAGGCACATGGATGGCTCCGATCCTGGCCTACCTGCGGGATCAAGTGTGCCCCGACGATGATGCGTCAGCAGAGAAGATAGCACGAAAGGCCAAGTGCTATACCCTGGTGGGCGGGGACCTTTACCGCCTGGGTAAAAACGGAATTCTTCTGAAGTGCATCACACGGGAAGAGGGGAGCACTTTGCTCTCTGATATCCTTGGAGGCGTGTGCAGGAGCCATGTTTCAAGTCGAACGATGGTCGGGAAAGCTTTCCGCCAAGGGTTCTATTGGCCAACCGCCCTCCAGGATGCTTGCGAGCTGGTGAGGAAGTGCAAGGTGTGCCAGTTCCACGCCAAGCAAATCCACTGACCAGCCCAAGCTCTCCAAACCGTCCCGCTCTCGTGGCCCTTCGCAGTCTGGGGGCTGGATATCCTGGGCCCGTTCCCGTGGGCCACAGGGGGCTACACCCATCTGTTTGTCGCCATCGACAAGTTTACTAAGTGGGTGGAAGCCGAAGCGGCAAGAACGATCACCGCCGCCACTGCGATCAAGTTCATACAAGGTATCTTCGCCCGCTTTGGGGTCGCCAACCGCATCATCACCGACAATGGCCCACAGTTCGCCAGCGCTGCTTTCTTGGGATTCTGTGAAGAGATGGGCACCAAAGTTTGTTTTGCCTCGGTGGCTCACCCAAGAAGCAATGGCCAAGTTGAGCGGGCCAATGCGATGGTGCTGAAGGGCCTCAAAACCAGAGCGTTTGATCGACTCCACAAGCGTGGAGCCCGTTGGACCGAAGAGCTCCCTGCAGTGCTGTGGTCGCTGCATACCACTCCCAGCCGGGCCACGGGAGAGACTCCCTTCTTCCTGGTCTACGGCGCAGAGGCAGTTCTACCATCATAGTTGGCCTTAGGGTCACCGCGCGTGGCAGCGTTCACCGAGGAAGCCCAGGAAGAACAGCGTCGAGAAGACGTCAACCTCCTGGAAGAAATGCGAGACCGCGCAGCTGTGCGCGCCGCCCGATACCAACAGAGTCTCAGGCGGTACCACGCCACCCGGGTCAGCGAGAGGACACTGGCAGTGGGCGGCCTGGTCTTGCACAGAATTCAGACACATGCCAGATTGCATAAACTGTCTCCCCAGTGGGAGGGCCCCTTTAAGGTGGTCTCGCCTCGTCCCGGCAATCCGCCACATCGAGGACGGAGAGGAGTTGGTGAACTCCTAGAACATAGAACTTTTGCGCAAGTTCTATCCCTGAAAAGGCTGTAAGTACAGAGTTACACCCCTCGTCCAGCTACGTTGAATCCTCCTCTCCGAAGTCTGGTCGCGGGAAGTCTCTGGTTTGTCCAATGTGTAGTCTTCATTTAAAGCAGTTGTCACTTTCGTTCCCGTTTTTGGTTTGCGCCCCGTTGGGCCGTGACCGCGCGTTCGCCCTCAGTACATTAAGGTCCTCCGAGTGCTCGACGGCAGAAGTTGACTCACTGGGTGAGCGTGGTGTACAGGGATGGGTAATCGGGTGGTTGGTTTGGCACGGTTCTCAGTACGGTCATGATGCTCAGGGTGTCCCCGTGAGAACTGGCGACTCAAACACCATTACCGAAGGCCTACTGCCCTGCCCCACTTCACCGAGTGAGCAGCCCTAAGAGGCCGCGAGGATAACTGATCTCACGGGGCCCTAATGCCCTGAGGCCGCAACTTTCCAGCACGAGGGACCCGGACCCTGCATTCCAACTAACCCCTAACGTGCGCCGTTGCCTTTTTCGTTTGCTTAGAACTAGCATGGTGGAAGTGCGAACATGCATCCAAGCGTAAGGCATGCGAAAGGGAAGTTCACATTTTTACAAATATATATCCTAAACTTGCAGTAGTCTGCTACAAGGGAAGGCAAAATAACGGCAAAAGAAAAAGAAAAAGTCCCTCAGTCTTCATCTGCCGCGGCCTCCGCTGCCTCCTGGTCCTCCACCGGGGCGACGTCCAGCTCAAGGGCCACATCCTCGGCCATCGCTTCCAGCGCCGGATTGACCATCTCAAGCTGATTAGCTACCCTTTCAGCGGCACTGCTGACTTGCGCCTCTGCGTGGGCCCATTCTCCTTCCACCCCCTGGATTGCGACCAAGGGGTCGAAGTTAGGGTCCCGGCTGGCGCAGCAGGCAAGCACGTATGACGCCGTGGCCGCCGCGACTGCCCGCCCTTCTTGGCTGGACCGGGTGGCTAGGGCGCCAGGCAGGAAGGTGAGGAAGTTGGCGATCCGGCCCATGCAGAAGGCATAGTGCCGGGTCGTCTGCTCAACCGGGTTCGGCTGCTCCAACCCCAGTGGCGCCAGGCTGGCCGCCATCCGGTCGAAGGCCGGGCGTAGCATGGAGGTGGCCTCGGCTTCCGCGCAGAGTCGCTCGCCCTTCTCCTCGTCGCGCTCTCGAGTGATCGCCTCAACGCGGAGGGCACCTTGCTCCCTCTCCCGCTGCAGGTCCAGCTCCAGCCTCTCCGACCGGCTGTGCCAGTCCTGCACCTCTGCCTGGAGGTGGGCGATCTCCGCGACAGCCTCCCTCAGCCTCTCCCTGCTCGCCGCGAGGCTGCCGCTCACGTTGGAGTGTAACTCGCCAAGAGCGGCCAGCAGAGCGTCCGTGTCCGTCGAGGGGATCGGAGCGCCGAGGGCCTCCGGAATGGCCGGTAGGCCCAGCCTGCCACCGGGCGGTAAGACATTCGCCCCGGCGGCAGGCATTGGGTGATCGCCAGGGCCGCCTTGGTGTTTGATCATCAGAGCCGTGGCGCACATGGCTACTCCGTGCCTCGGTCGACTTCCTACTAAGCCCTCGAAGAAGATGCCCTGAGGAAAAAAGAAGGAGGAGGTAAGTCTCCCAAGGTTACATGAACCTGATAAACTTGCTGCTTGTTTTTTGTGTGTACCCAGCAGAAGGCCTCCGAATCGGGCGTGCCAGACAAGGGTTATTCCTCGCCGCAGCCGCCCCGGCGAGTGACCGTCGCCGGCAGCGGCGGGGGAAGGATCGGTGCCGGCGGCGGTGGTGGATCACCCTGCGCCGGTGCCGGCGGTGGGGGCGGATCACCATGCGCCGGCAGCCGCGGCAGTGGATCACCTGCGCCGGAGCGCAGCGGGTAGATTCGTCACTGCCGGCGGCGAAGGTAGATCGCTTCGCGTTTGGCGGCCGCAGGGCGGATCGCCTCGCGCCGGGCGCGAGACGAACCGAGCCGGCGGAGTTGCCGCGGGCGACACCGACCGGCAGAAGCGGCGTCGCCGTAGAGCTACCCGCCGATCGTGGTCGCCGCGCTTCAGGGCGGCGACCGCCTGGGTCGCCGCCGGGCGTCGTCGTCGGCAGGGCGCTTGTCCCTCCCCCCGCCAGCTGGAGGAGGGCCCCAGATGGTTAGCGCCGTTTGGCGGGGCGTGGTTACCGGCCCCATGGCATCCATGACGGGCATGGCACGAGTGATCGCCACGCGCTCCCGGGGCTCCACCTGGCAGAGTGGGAGTGCGCCCACTGGAAAGGGCGGGACGGGGCCAAAGACGCCCAGCTGCGCCTGCCACACGTCAATCTTGGCAAGGGATAAATTCCCCGCGGCTAAAAAATAAAAAGTAATAAGAAAAGGGAGTGAAGGCACCGTCAGTCTGGTAGCGGTTGAAAGAAAGAAGAAGAAAACAAAGAGAGCAAAGTGAAAAGCAACCTACCTCCGGGAGTTGTTCGGGTCATGTCGTCAGGGCCCGTGTATTGCCAGGCGAGGCGAGCACGACGGCGCAGGGGACTGATTCTTCGGGTCATGTAGTCCCGAAGGACCATGGCCCCCGTCAGGCCCGCCGCTCGCAGCTGGTCCACGCGAGCCAGCATCACCTGGAGCTCGGGCGTCTCATCGACAGGAGCTCCCCAGGTGGGGATGCCGATCGCTGGCCTAGTCGGCATCTCCAGGACCTCTAAGCCGCTGTCGTCTTCGACGTAGAGCCACCCATTGCGCCAAGCCCTCCAGTTGGAACGGAGGTCTAGCGGAATGTAGCGGGAAACTGCGCCGTCACGAAGGCGGAAGTGGCAGGAGCCGGTCTGGTGGAAAGATCCTTGGCCGCGCGCAAGGAATAGAAGAAGCGGAAGAGGGGCAGATTAGGGGCTACTCCCACGAACATCTCGTAGAAATGGGCAAAGACAGCGAGGAGAACGATGGAGTTAGGAGGAAGATGAAGGTTGTGGATAGAGTAGAAGTTGAGGACGGCAAGGTAGAAGTCGGAAATTGGCGGAATAAGGCCCGCCAGCATCGCCCAGCCAAAGAAGATTAGTTCGCCCGGGCGGCTGCCGGGCGCGGTAGTCCCAAATGAGTACTGACAGTGGGCCGCGACATCTTCGGGCACATCTCTCGGCGTCGACCTCCTCGACAGTTGAGGGAGGAAGCATGGGTGTTGGCGGTGCCATACGAGCCAAGGAGCAATGTGCAGAGAACGGAAGCAGAGAGGTGGTTCGCAAGAAGCTAGGGTGAAGAAGCAGCACGCAGCACGTAAAAAGCTGAGAAGCGAACGGACCGCCCTTCCCCCTCGGAGCGCCTTTGTTTATACGTATGAAGGAGCGCCTCAGCGGGAAACCCGAGGAGGCGTGGCAGTTTGAAAGGCGGGATATTCGAGGGGGCGTGGCGGTTCGCTGGCGGGAAACCCAGAAGAATCGGAAGAGGAGTGGCCATGCCCCCCAGACCCGCGCCGGTTACGAGGCAAAGGCGGCCGCATGATTCGCCTCGGGCCTGGAAACGGCGACGGCATTTGAAAAGCCACAGCGTTTCGTGGGCACTTTTTCTGGACCCACCCAAGAGATGGAAGAAGGTAAAAAGACGCTCCGAGGAGGGTCCGGGGGCTACTGTCGGTGTATTCTACACCAGGGTGCCCACTGCACTTTAGTAAAAGCAGCCACCGCCGGACACGTGGCATCCAGGCCACGCCTTCGGCGGTTGGCTCAGTGATCGCCAGCAGGAAGGTGGCGACCAGGCCATGCCCCTGGCGGTCACCTGAGTGATCGCCAGCAAGAGGGTGGCAATCAGGCCACGCCTCTGGCGGTCAGCGAAGTGATCGCCAGCTGGAAGGTGGCGACCAGGCCACGCCCCTGGCGGTCAGCTGAGTGATCGCCAGCTGGAAGTTGGCGACCAGGCCACGCCCCTGGCGGTCAGCTGAGTGATCGCCAGCGGGAGGGTGGCGACCAGGCCATGCCTCTGGCGGTCAGCTTAGTGATCGCCAGGGGGAGGATGACGGCCAGGCCATGCTGCTGGCGGTCAGTTCCCGAGGACATTTAATGGCCTGCGCGGCCATTCGAGAGGTCAAAGACATTTAATGCATGTCATGCGTATTAAATGGGGGTAATGAAGGCTACAGTATGGCGGTGTGTGTTCCCAACGCGCGCCATAATGACGAGCGACGTCAGGGTGCATTTCCCCAACCCGGTGGAGCGGGTGAAGCCGGCAGGTGCGGCGCTCAAGGACAGGGGGAGAGGATGTTTGCACCAGGGCATTAAATGTGTTGCAGAGGCATTTAATGCTAGAGAGTAGGGTAATGAGATAGCTTGCTGTGTAAGCCTACCATGCGCCCCCGCCAGCCCGAGTATAAAAGGGAGTTGGGGTGTAACACCCCAATTTTTGTTTTTCATGAAATTAAATATTATTTTGCTCAATTGTGAATTTTTGGAATTTTCTGGAATTTATTTGGATTTATTTGGATTTAATTTGAATTTATTCCATATTGAAATAATTAAAGAAATTAAATTTTCAAATAAAGTTTTTTTGGAAATATTTTATTTGAGTCCCAAATGCCCTAAAATATTTTCCAGAATTTTTCTGGAATTTTTCTGAGTATTTTACTATTTTTCTTGAATTAAATGAATTACTGGAAATTATTTTAAATATTAAATGGCTGGAAAATCGAGTCGGGTGAAGTACTGTTCATCCGACCGAGTCGAACCCAAGTCAGACTCGAGTCCGACCCAAGCCACGTGATCCGGTCAAACCCTGATTGATCCGGACCGTTGGATCGAAATCCAACGGTCGGATTTGGGCCGCACCGATCCAACCGGATCCGGCTCGGACCCGTTGCGCCGGGCGATCTCGGCCGTAGATCGGGGCCATGTGGACGGCTCCGATTGCGTCGTCTCCACCGAGTCGGACTCGGATAGCGCCGCCGTGGGCCTCCGAGCTCGTTAGGGTTTTCCGGTTTTCGCGCACGTCGAGGCCCTATTTAAGAGCTCGACCTCGCCACCACGTAGCCCTTGCCCGTGCGCTTCTTTTACCCTAGCTACCTGTGCACAAGCCGCCGCCATCCTCGCGCAATCGCTCGCTGGAGTCCGCAAGGGACCGCCGCGAGTTTGGACGATTTCTCGCCGCCGACAGCCGCCCTCCGCCGCGTCTAAGCCCGGATCCGAGACCCCCAGGACCAGGCGCATCGGTTAGGACCACTCACCTCGCCGGAGCCCCTCGGAAACGCCACACGGGGAGTCGTCGTCTTCATCCCCGGTACCCTAGCCTCGCCGCGCCATCGCCGGACCTCGCGAGCTCTATCAACCGTTCGATCTTCATCCAACGCACGAGGTGAGGCCACGTAGCCCGTTACTGTTTCAACTCTAGATTCATTGGCAGCCATTAGATCTTGATCCTAGGGCTGAGATTGAGCCACGTAGGAGCCGTAGGCCAGATTAGATGCGTTTGGAGCCGTCCGATCCAAATCGAACGGCTCGGATCGAGCCACATGTGCCACCGCACCGCGTCGGCAGGCGCGCTGTCTCGACACGCTGGGCCCGTGATGTCACGCCCAGCCAAACCACACCATGATGTCACACTGACGTCATGATGGGCCTGCGCCACGCCGCCACCCCAGCCGTAGTGACGCCGATGACGCTACCGCTGGTCCCACCCGCCGCCGACCCGAGCCGTGGACCGAGCCAAGCCGTGGGCTGAGCCCATGGACCGGCTGACGTCAGCCGCCCAATCAAAGGCTGCCACATGTCACTGCTGACGCAATAAATAATTTCCGAAAAAGAAAATGATTTAATAATTCGGTTTAATAATTGATTTGAATTTCAAAACTTCAAACGCTTATAACTTTTGCGTTTCAACTCCGATTTGAACGATTCAAATTTCTAAAAATTCATAAAATTCAGATCTACTCAAATATGAATTTTATTTAATTTTTAGGCTAAAGTTTTTCTCTGTAATATTATTTAATTGATTATTTAAACTTCAAAATGCTATAACTTTTGCATTTAAACTCCGAATTTGACGATTCCAGTTTCTAAAAGTTCATAAAATGGTTGATTAAGTTGCTAATAACGTACCTGTGGGACCTCAGGTTGTCAACTACACCCTTTGTGTAAGTTGTACGGGGGAGCGTACCGGGGCTGCGGCCAGGTACCCATCTAACGGTTGATTGGCCTAAACTTCGCCTTCGCTATGGGAAGGGTTAGTGTGCAATAACCGGGGAGGCTCACTTGTATTGTTAGAAGTTTCCGAAAGACTTTGTTAAGTGAACTCGCCTTTGTGGTGTTTGACTGTATCTTGTGGGTAAAGTGCATAACCTCTGCAGAGTGTAAAATCTATTCGAATAGCTGTGTCCGCGGTATTGGACATCGCTCGGGAATTACAGTCAAGGGTTAGATTTTCTTGAAAATAACTTGGACTTGAAAGGTTGGGTTTGGTTAAATAATGATGTTGATGAAAATGTGGTTTAGGAATGGGAAAGATGTTGATTAAACTCCTGTAAAAGTTATTGATGCTATACTTGTTTCTAGTGCTTTCGAATCTACTTATGCTACTTATCAAATGCTGTTTTACTGCAAATATACCCTGAGCTATTCCTTTGTATTAAGCCATGCATGAAGTATATTAGCTGCATTCTGTGCATGACTTGCTGAGTACCAAGTACTCACCCTTGCCACAATACAACACCAGTTGAAGAGGAGACTACACCAGCTTTGGAGGAGGAGCTCCAAGAGGAACCGTCTACTTAGGGAGCAAGTCCAGTCAGTTGCCTGTGGTATACTGGATGGTGCCACGAATAAGTTTCGCCCTGCGTGGCGTATTTTTTTCCGCTGCTATTATTTCTCTCTTAATAAGTTATCTTATTTTTTTCCGCTGCTATTATTTCTCTCTTAATAAGTTTCACCCTGCGTGGCGTATATTTGTAACTTGACCATAAGGTCGAGCAACCAGTTTGACTATCTAATAAAAGTACTTTATTAGTATCGAGTGGTATGATTGTGATATTTACCGATGTTAAGACTGTGTGCACTAGCGCATTCCTGGACTAGTGCTGAATACACAGAGGGTCCGGATTTGCAGATTCGGGTCCCGACAGAGGTGGTATCAGAGCCATACTGACCGTAGGCTCAACCCTAGCTAGAATGGTCTTAGAGAGGTTAAAACCTATTTTCTAAAGGTTAAAAGTTCGTCAAGATAAGAAATGACATCTCGACTTATTCCCTTCTCTCTTTCTTGTCTCTTGCTGAATTTTTCCTTACCTTGTCACGATTTAAAAATTTCAAGTTCTTACGTGAGCACTCTTGTGACAGATGGAGGGAGAGTTCAACTACGTCGATCTAGAGGTTGGTCACGCCGCGGAACTTTGGCGTATGCTACAGACACTCGGAGATTTTGGGAAGCCGCAATACCAAGTGGACGTGATCAGACAAGCAGGATTGATCAAGGCTTGTGATGTGAAGATTGTGGTACCTGCTAGGAAGAAGGGCCCAGGCAATCGCCCGATACACTGCACTTCCAGGAGGTCTACAATGCAGATGGGTATCCAAGAGGCGTCACGACGAGCAATGCGGCACATTACCCGCATCTACGCCAGAGAGTTGGAGAGCACGGTGTTCCGATATCATCCGCGCAGCAATAACCTTCTTGACCCGAAGGCGATTCAGGATGAGAATGCCATGGTTACACAGTTGGCATGACTTGTTGTCGCCCAGGAGGATGTACTCGATGATACAAGCAAGGAGCTACAGAAGGCCCGCAAGGAGATCACGACAGAGAAGAACAGATGGCGGGAAGCTCAAGAGTATGTGTCTCACCTTCTGCAAAGGATTGGAGAGTTAGAGACGGCATTGTACGCACCAGAGCCAGAGCCAATGCTCGAGCTGCACGAGCCAGACACGGAGGAGCCGGAGCTTGAGGAGGACAATGCTTCTTCGACTACCACAGATGACACAGTTGCTGGACATGGCGATCGTTTCGCGCCTATGCCGCAGCTCTGCACTCAGCCGTGGGGGTTTTCTCGATGAGTGAGTGTAGGTTCTATAGTGAGACTCCTTCGCCGAGTCGCGTCATAGAATAAAGAGTCACCCTTTAGGCGTTAGACTCCAGTGCTAGTTCGATTTGGATTTTCATTGCTTGCTGAGTGTGCAGTATGTGTTGCAAGGACCCTAGGCATTGTAAGCAACCATAGCAAGTTACTATTGATTAAAATAATAAAGTTGGACTTCAAGTTACACCTTTCGCCCCGCATAAGTTCCATATTACTTGTCTATTCTTGTTTCCCTCTCATCTCTAAAACCTAGAGCAAAACCACGATGGTGAACACTGTGGAAACCTTGGAGGCAATGGAAGTGGTTCTCGCCACAGAAAACCCCAATGATGGAGCACCAAAGACCGCCGCTGATATGCAGAATTTCGAGCTTTTCATGCTACTCGCACTCGATTGATGCATGCCATAATGCAACAGATGCAGCACGCCACCGCCAGGCCACCGCTAATCAGGTCAATCAGGCACCGCCGTAACACAAGACTGCCGAGTTCATGAGGACTCATCCACCCACTTTCTCCGGAATGCTAACCCGCTGGAAGCCCATGACCGTTAAGGTCAATTGAGAGGAAGCTACACATTGCTCAATGCATGGGAAATGAGAAGGTACTCTACGCTTCTCATCGGTTGGAAGGAACAAATTGAATGGTGGGAGAACTTCGTACACGCAAGAGAACCCTCGTGACATCACTTGGGAAGAGTTCACAACCGCATTCCGTCAAGATCACGTGCTGAAGGAATCATGGACCTTAAGAAGGAGGAGTTCAGAGCATCAAGCAGGTAATCAGCCGGTGGTCGAATACGAACAAGTTCACACAGCCTTGCACGTTACGCACCAAGACGTAGCGACAAATAAAGCCGCATACCTGCTTTCATGAAGGGACTTAACTCAGATTGCAGGTGGGATTGATCACCCACACCTTTCCGCATTTCCAGGAGCTTGTGAATAAGGCGCTCATTCTTGAGGACAAGCGCAAGGAACTGGATGAGAATCGAAGCGCAGGATGCAGATCGTGATCGCGTCGAGGAGCGCAGCAACGCTTGAGGGTTGCGCCAAATCGCTTTTTCAGATTCCAGCCGCAGAACGCAACCAGACACCGCCACCAGACCAAGACCCGTCAATCGTAACTATCGCACCCCAGCCCTAGCCGTAAACGCCGCCAGCAAATAACAAGGAACAGTGAGACGCTGCTACAATTGCAACGAGCCAGGGCACTTTGCCAACAGTTGTCCTAAGAAAACAGCGGGAGTGACCCCAGTTCGCTTCAATCTGGGATCCACACCAGCTAGGACGCCAGCACCAGGAGCAGCACCCCAGACCGTGGTGAGAGGCCGAGTCAACCATGTTACCGCAGATGCACTTAAGAATGCCACGGATGTCGTACTGGGTAAGCTACTTGTTAACTCAGTACCTGCAACAGTTTTGTTTGATTCTAGAGCTTCGCATTCGTTTATTTCACAAGGCTTTGCTGCTAAAAATGATTTGCGGATTGCAGGACTTAAATGCATGCTTTTAGTTCAAACCCCTGGTTCCGAACTCCGAACGAAAGTAGGATGTTCTGGGGTGAGAATACTAATAGATGGGATAGAGTTCCTAGCGAACCTTATTATTTTGGAGACCCAGACCTTGGATGTCATTTTGGGAATGGATTGGTTATCCAAGCACAAGGCCGTATTGGATTGTGGACGAAGGACTATCTCAGTTGAGAGCCCGTGTGGAAAGAAAGTGGAATTTCAAGCTACTGCCGTTAGAGATGGACAGTTGATGGTTAATAGCACCAAGACAAACAGCATAGAAGATGTCTCAGTAGTGAATGAGTACCCAGATGTTTTTCCTGAAGATCTACCTGGTATGCCGCCAGACAGGGACATAGAGTTTGTAATAGAGCTTGTACTGCACAAATACGATAGCAAAGAGACCTTATCGGATGTCCACCGAAGAATTGGTAGAGATGAAAAAGCAACTCGAAGAGCTAATGGAGAAAGGATTTATCAGACCAAGTTCGTCGCCGTGGGGAGCGCCAGTTCTGTTTGTCAAGAAGAAGGATGGGAGTTTCAGGATGTGCATTGACTACCGTGCACTTAACGAAGTCACCGTGAAGAATAAGTATCCGCTACCCAGGATTGATGATTTGTTTGATCAGCTGAGAGGAGCCGGAGTTTTCTCCAAGATTGATCTAAGATCGGGATACCATCAGTTGAAGATCCAATCAGAGGATATTCCGAAGACCGCATTCTCGTCAAGATATGGACATTACGAGTTCTGATTATGTCCTTTGGTCTCGATTTAATGCGCCAAAGATATTTCATGAATATGATGAATAAGGTGTTCATGGAATATTTGGACAAGTTTGTTGTTGTGTTCATAGATGATATCCTAATCTACTCCAAGACAGAGGATGAACATGCCGAAAACTTGAGGCGAGTTTTGGAAAAGCTGAGGGAACAGCAACTCTTCGCCAAGTTCAGTAAGTGTGATTTTTGGAAGGACAAGGTGGAATTCCTCGGACATGTAATGACCGCAGAAGGAGTCGCCGTAGATCCAAGCAAGGTAGAAGCTGTGTTACATTGGGAGCACCAAGACCGTGACCAGATCCAGAGTTTCCTTGGAATGGCAGGTTACTACCGCCGTTTCATTGAAGGCTTTTCGACAATTGCGAAACCTCTTACGCAATTGCTGAAAAAGGAGAAGAAGTTTGCATGGACGCCAGAGTGCGAGAAAGGTTTTCAAGAATTGAAGAGGCGATTGACATCAGCACCGGTGTTAGTCCTACCGGACGTCAATCAAAGCTTTGATATTTATTGTGACGCATCGCGCCAAGGACTTGGATGTGTGCTGATGCAGAATGGAAAGGTCGTTGCTTATGCATCAAGGCAGTTGAGGCCGCATGAGGAGAATTATCCGACGCATGACCTAGAGCTAGCTGCCATAGTGCATGCTTTGAAATTATGGCGTCACTATTTGATTGGAAACAGATGTGAAGTATACACGGACCATAAGAGTCTTAAGTACATCTTCACCCAATCAGACTTGAACATGAGGCAGAGGAGATGGTTAGAGTTGATCAAGGACTACAATGTTGGAATCCATTACCATCCCGGGAAGGCCAACGTAGTTGCCGATGCTCTAAGTCGGAAAAGCCATACCTTGAGTATGTTGCTAGCCACAAGTCAGGATGAGCTATGTGAGGATTTTTAGAGAATGAAGGTTGAGGTGGTACCTAGCGGATTCTTGGCCGCATTGGAAGTAAAGCCTACCCTAGAAGATCAGATTCGGGAAGGACAGAAGGATGATGACAAGATCCGCAGGATTAAGTCCATCATGGATGAAGGCAAGGCAGAGGACTTCAAGTTGGATGAGCAAGGCACGTTATGGATGAAGGATCGCATTTGTGTGCCGAACAAAAAGGAGCTGAAGCAGTTGATTCTAGAAGAAGCCCATGACTCCAAGTATTCAATTCACCCAGGAAGTGCCAAGATGTATTAGGATTTGAAGGAGAGATTCTGGTGGCCGAGCATGAAGCGTGAAGTTGCCGAGCATGTTGCATTGTGCGATGTATGCTAGAGAGTCAAGGCAATGCATCAGAAACCAGCAGGATTGTTGCAGCCGCTGAAAATACCTAAGTGGAAGTGGGAGGAAATCGGAATGGATTTCATTACCGGTTTACCTAAGACTCAAGGAGGTTATGACTCCATATGGGTTATAGTGGATCGCTTGACCAAGGTCGCCCATTTTATCCCCGTGAAGACCACTTACTCGGGAGATAAGTTAGCAGAGTTGTATATGACCAGGATCGTCTGTTTGCATGGAGTGCCAAAGAGGATTGTATCGGACAGAGGTACCCAATTTACCTCAAGGTTCTAGAATAAGTTGCATGAAGCCATGGGAACCCGTTTGAACTTCAAGATGACCTATCATCCACAGACGGATGGGACAGGCGAAAGAGTCAATCAGATTCTGGAGGATATGCTAAGAGCGTGTGCATTAGCTTATGCTACCTCTTGGGATAAGAGTTTGCCGTATGCCGAGTTCAGTTACAATAATAGTTACCAGGCTAGTTTACAGATGTCACCTTTTGAGGCACTGTATGGTCGACCCTGCCGGACGCCATTAAACTGGAATGAGACCGGCGAGCGCCGTGTCTTTGGGCCTGATATTCTTCAAGAAGCTGAAGAGCAGATTGCCATGATTAGGGAAAGGTTGAAGATAGCCCAATCACGACAGAAGAGTTATGCTGACAATCGTCGTCGGGATTTGAGTTTTGAACCAGAAGACTTTGTATACCTCAGGGTTACGCCTCTCAGGGGAGTTAAGAGGTTCCATGCCAAAGGGAAACTTGCACCCCGTTATGTTGGACCATTTAAGATTTTGAGCCGCAGAGGCGAAGTTGCTTACCAGCTGGAGTTGCCGCAGTCGTTAGCAGGAGTACATGACGTGTTCCATGTGTCCCAGCTAAAGAAGTGTCTTCGAGTGCCAGATGAGCAAACGCCCTTGGAGTCGATTGAACTGCAAGAGGATCTGACTTACAAGGAGCATCCCGTGAAGATTTTGGACACCATGGACCGGGAGGCTAGAAATAAGTCAACCCGCTTCTGTAGAGTTCAGTGGAGCAACCATGAAGAAAGCGAAGCGACTTGGGAACGCGAAGAGGATTTGAAGAAAGAGTTTCCGAACCTATTCCTTAGTTAGCCTTAAATCTCGGGGACGAGATTCGGTAAAGGGGGGAGGTTTGTAACACCCCAATTTTTGTTTTTCATGAAATTAAATATTATTTTGCTCAATTGTGAATTTTTGGAATTTTCTGGAATTTATTTGGATTTATTTGGATTTAATTTGAATTTATTCCATATTGAAATAATTAAAGAAATTAAATTTTCAAATAAAGTTTTGTTGGAAATATTTTATTTGAGTCCCAAATGCCCTAAAATATTTTCCAGAATTTTTCTGGAATTTTTCAGAGTATTTTACTATTTTTCTTGAATTAAATGAATTACTGGAAATTATTTTAAATATTAAATCGCTGGAAAATCGAGTCGGGTCAAGTACTGTTCATTCGACCGAGTCGAACCCAAGTCAGACTCGAGTCCGACCCAAGCCACGTGATCCGGTCAAACCCTGATTGATCCGGACCGTTGGATCGAAATCCAACGGTCGGATTTGGGCCGCACCGATCCAACCGGATCCGGCTTGGACCCGTTGCGCCGGGCGATCTCGGCCATAGATCGGGGCCACGTGGACGGCTCCGATTGCATCATCTCCACCGAGTCGGACTCGGATAGCGCCGCCGTGGGCCTCCGAGCTCGTTAGGGTTTTCCGGTTTTCGCGCACGTCGAGGCCCTATTTAAGAGCTCGACCTTGCCACCGCGTAGCCCATGCCCGTGCGCTTCTTTTGCCCTAGCTTCCCGTGCCCAAGCCGTCGCCATCCTTGAGCAATCGCTCGCCGGAGTCCGCAAGGGACCACCGCAAGTTTGGACGATTTCTCGCCGCCGACAGCCGCCCTCCGCCGCGTCTAAGCCTGGATCCGAGACCCCCAGGACCAGGCGCATCGGTTAGGACCACTCACCTCACCGAAGCCCCTCGGAAACGCCGCGCGGGGAGTCGTCGTCTTCATCCCCGGTAGCCTAGCCTCGCCGCGCCATCGCCGGACCTCGCGAGCTCTATCAACCGTTCGATCTTCATCCGACGCACGAGGTGAGGCCACGTAGCCCGTTACTGTTTCAACTCCGGATTCATTGGCAGCCGTTAGATCTTGATCCTACTACCGAGATTGAGCTAATGAGGAGCCGTAGGCCAGATTAAATGCGTTTGGAGCCGTCCGATCCAAATCGAACGGCTCGGATCGAGCCACGTGTGCCACCGCACCGTGCCGGTGCGTGAGCGCGTGTCTCTGACACGCGGGGCCCGCATGTCAGCGGCCCAGCCAAACCACACCATGACGTCACGCTGACGTCATGATGGGCCCGCACGTCAGCGGCCACCCCAGCCGTGTAGTGACGTCAGCGATGACGTCACCAGTGGGTCCCACCTGTCAGCGACCCGAGCCGTGGACCGAGTCCACCGTGGACCGAGCCAAGCCGTGGGCTGAGCCCATGGACCGGCTGACGTTAGCCGCCCAATCAGATGCTGCCACGTGTCACTGCTGACGCAATAAATAATTTCCGAAAAAGAAAATAATTTATTAATTCGGTTTAATAATTGATTTGAATTTCAAAACTTCAAACGCTTATAACTTTTGCGTTTCAACTCCGATTTGAACGATTCAAATTTTTAAAAATTCATAAAATTCAAGTCTACTCAAATATGAATTTTATTTAATTTTTGGACTAAAGTTTTTCTCTGTAATATTATTTAATTGATTATTTAAACTTCAAAATGCTATAACTTTTGCATTTACACTCCGAATTTGACGATTCCAGTTTCTAAAAATTCATAAAATTATGTTCTCTCTGTTTATGAGCTTTATTTGGATGTTTGGATACTTTTTGTCTACTGTTTTATTCATTTGTTGCTATTTGCACGCGTTACGAGTAGACGTTGAAGTGCCGGAAGGATTCGAAGGAGAAGTATTGACTCAGATCCACCAAGACCAAGAACAAGTACTTTTTGAAGGCAAGTTGTGCTTTGACCATATTGATCCCATTTTGAAACCTATTTTGATTTAATGTATTGCATGCTAGTTCAAATAGAAAATGCTTTACTTAATTATGGCTAATTAGATAAATGCCAATTTGCTGTATGACACCTTGATTAATTAAATATGTGCCATGACCCCTTGTCACCCAAGTTGTGGATTACTAGTTGGACATTACTAAATTGCCGACATGGGTTTGTAGATCGTTGTAGTATATGGCTTAGACCTGCTACGTGCTCATGACATGATTTTGGACAATCAAATGTTAATATTGACTTAATGATATATTGAACCTATTTTGGGAAGGTATCATGTGATGTTGATGGCACATGGTACATGGTAATCAACTGGGGTTTGATAAATAGCTTTTGACCGGGGCATGTGGCAAGAATGATCAGGTGGGCCATGCACCTAAACGTTGGTTTGGTTCTTCTGTAGTCTTGCCCTGGTCACCCTAAGGACTTAACCTTGCAAGCCTTTGAACCGAGTCAATCTTGCAACCACATGTCCGTAATGGGACGGACCTAGTTGATTAAGTTGCTAATAACGCACTGTGGGACCTCAGTTGTCAACTACACCCTTTGTGTAAGTTGTACGGTGAGCGTCACGGGTCAGCGCCAGGTACCCATCTAACGGTTGATTGGCCTAAACTTCGCGTTCGCTAAGGGATGGGTTAGTGTGCAATAACCGGGGAGGCTCACTTGTATTGTTAGAAGCTTCCGAAAGACTTTGTTACGGGAACTCGCCTTTGTGATGTTTGACAGTATCTTGTGGGTAAAGTGCATAACCTCTGCATAGTGTAAAATCTATTCGAATAGCCGTGTCCGCGGTATTGGACATCGCTCGGGAATTACAGTCAAGGGTTAGATTTTCTTGAAAATAACTTGGACTTGAAAGGTTGGGTTTGGTTAAATAATGATGTTGATGAAAATGTGGTTTAGGAATGGGAAAGATGTTGATTAAACTCCTGGAAAAGTTATTGATGCTATACTTGTTTCTAGTGCTTTCGAATCTACTTATGCTACTTGTCAAATGCTGTTTTACTGCAAATATACCCTGAGCTATTCCTTTGTATTAAGCCATGCATGTAGTATATTAGCTGCATTCTGTGCATGACTTGCTGAGTACCAAGTACTCACCCTTGCCACAATACAACACCAGTTGAAGAGGAGACTACACCAGCTTTGGAGGAGGAGCTCCAAGAGGAACCGTCTACTTAGGGAGCAAGTCCAGTCAGTTGCCTGTGGTATACTGGATGGCGCCACAAAGTTATCTTATTTTTTTCCGCTGCTATTATTTCTCTCTTAATAAGTTTCGCCCTGCGTGGCGTATATTTGTAACTTGACCATAAGGTCGAGCAACCAGTTTGACTATCTAATAAAAGTACTTTATTAGTATCGAGTGGTATGATTGTGATATTTATCGATGTTAAGACTGTGTGCACTAGCGCATTCCTGGACTAGTGCTGAATACACAGAGGGTCCGGATTTGCAGAATCGGGTCCCGACAGGGTGCATGGGAGAAGGGGTTCGATCACTTTTCCTCAGACTAGACTCTCCATTCTGGGCGGGCTGATCTGAGTTGCTTTGGGTAGCTGTTCATCTTCCAGCTCCCCCCAGGCATACGAAAATACTAGAACTCAGGAGGGCCCGAACCTGACCAAACTCCCGAGTCTCCTTGCATACTTCGCTCCCGACTCTCTCTTTCCCGAGCAGTCTCCACGAAAGCCCCGGTTAGAACTTAGTATACCCCTCGCCGGAAGGGGTCTGTTGGCTCATACGCCGACATATGGCATACAAATATTATTAACAAGGATGAAATTAACAATTAGGTGGATTAACTAGTTATCCCAAATTATTCATTTTAATCAACATAACATGCATAATTTAAAACAAAATATATTTTCAAAAGCTAGGAACAATATTGTCAAAGCACAACTTGCCTTTGTAAAGCAGCGAGTCTTGGTCTGGAGCTTGATCTTCGAAATCCGTGTCCTCACACAGCTCGACGTCTACGCGTAACAGATAAAGAACCAGATAAACACGCAAAACAACGTACAAACACACATTCGAAAACAATGCTACAAATCAAACTAGCTTAAAACCCCATTTGGAATTTTCTAATATTTATAAAATTTATTTTGGAATTTTTGGATGTATAGTTTAAGAGATACAAAATCCGTAAGTTTCGACCTTTCGTGAATAATTTAACAGTATATATTTAATTATAAAATTTCATAAAAATTACTGTAGTAAGGTATTAATTTCTACTAATTAACAAAATTTGTTGCAAGCGATTCGGACTTAAAACGAATTTCTAGCGAAAAAGACAAAATTCGCAATTTGATTACAAACTCATGTATAACAAACTTTTTAGTTTTCTATTCCCTGTGCATGGCACTGATCGCGCGTGAGCAACTCTACGCATGGGTACTATGGTTCGGTTTTGAGAATGTTTCATGCATGCATACCACGGCTTGGTGCACAAAAAATATATATATATACACACACATATACATGCAGATCATCCGACTAATATACGTATACATACATATGGAAGGTTATACTAGCGAATCGGTCAAATAAATGCATATGGATCATCGAAAATAACCGCAGGTATACATACAGATATATACGAGCATATACCTACATGTATACATGCGGCCGAGATTTTAGGAACCACATATATATACATGCTAACCTATCTAAACATGTGTAAATACACACGACGAGACCAGTCGATCGATAGAGATAGAGCGCACATGAAGGTAAAGAAAAACAGGTATACCGGTCGGCGCAGGGGATGCGAGATCAGAGAGTGCATCGACGGTGAGGTAACCGGCGGCGGCGGCTCCAACGGTGCGGCGACGTCAACAGCGGCGGTGACAGTACACGATGGCGACGACGACTGCGGAGGCGACGGCGACGGCGACAACGGCGAAGGTGACGGCGACGGCGACAACGGCGAAGGTGGCGTCAACAGAATGAAGCAATAATGTATGGAAGAAATGAAGCTAATATTTGGTAGTCTTGGCTAGTACATGGAAACGTTGCTAAGTGTTGTTAGTATATGGAAATGTTGTTACAGGGAATGAAACGGCAGGAGCATGGTTCGCACATTTGCTAGATGAAGAACGGCTGGCAAAAGAAACGGCTGAGAGAGGAAAGAATTCATGCGCTCAGGGAGAGAAAAAGTCCATTCCTTAATGTGGCCATGCATGAAGGAAATGGCTGCATTAAAGAATTTCCGTTACTATCATTTAGAAGGAAACGTTTTCAATCACGTACGTTACTACACGCATGGAAAAGAAAAAATTAGTGACCACATGCATTCGGCTGGAAAATCAAACGTCAGTGTTCATGCATGCAGCGTTATATACCAATTCCCATATGCATGTATATATGCATACACATACATGCTGTACAAATACACACGAGAAAGTCAATCGTCCAATCACACACGTAGTATATATGAATATACGTTTCAAAATGTGCTGAGAAAAAAAAATAATAGAGAGGTTCTAAAAATCTGAAAAATTCCCGTAAAATACTAGGAACTATTTGGAACTTAACAAAGTTGGTTTCGTTGTTTTTTTTGATGCGTAGATTTTCCGCAAAAATTCTTTTAGTGAATCAGACACCTGTACCGATTTTTGTAAAATCGACGATTTACGTTATATAATATGTTTTTCGAAAATATTTGAAGTGAACACTCTCATCTACCAATTATCTTAATTATCAACAAAATTTTAAATTTTATTCTTATTCGAAAATGCCTGATCTTTATTTAACGTGATTAGTTCAATAACCTTGAGTCCAAATAAATTCCAGAAAATTCTAAATAATCCCAGAAACACACTAAATATATTAGAGGCAAATTTTGGGATGTTACACACAGCCAAGGCCGATACCAGATGCATCGCAATAAACATCGAAAGGCTTGTGGATATCAGGTTGTGTAAGGACATGAGCTGTAGTCAGGCGCTGTTTCAGAGTTTGAAATGCTCGCTCACAGCCCACTGACCATTTGAACTCGGCACCCTTTTTCAGTAGCTCAGTCATGGGCTTAGCGATCTTTGAGAAATCCTGAATGAATCGGCGATAATAGCCGGCAAGTCCAAGAAAACTACGGACCTCTGTGACAGTGTTGGGCTGCTCCCACTTGAGAACATCTTGTACCTTACTGGGATCAACAGGAACACCTTGCTCTGAGAGGACGTGTCCCAAGAAAGATACCTCCTTCAGCCAAAAGTCACACTTGCTGAATTTGGCATAAAGGCGATGTTCCCGGAGTCACCTGAGAACGATGCGAAGATGCCATGCATGCTCTTCCTCATTGGCTGAATAGACGAGAATGTCATCAATGAAGATGACCACAAAAGAATCGAGCTCCTCCATAAAGATGGAGTTCATGAGGTACATGAATACGCCGGTGCATTCGTTAGACCAAATGACATGATGGTGTACTCATATAATCCATAACGGGTGGAGAATGCTGTCTTTGGGATATCTTCCGCTCGAATCTTGATTTGATGGTACCCAAGCCTCAAATCAACCTTGGAGAACACCCGTGCACCAGCAAGCTGATCAAACAGGATATCGATCCGAGGCAGAGGGTACTTGTTCTTGACAGTGACTGTGTTCAACGATCGATAATCAACACAGAGTCGAAGGGAGATGTCCTTCTTGGTCACGAAGAGAGCCGAGCAGCCCCAAGGTGGGGAACTCGGGCGAATGAATCTCTTGTCCATCAGTTCCTTCAGCTGAGTCTTCAGTTCGGCCAACTCATTCGGTGGCATTCTATACGGCCGCTTGGAAACAGGGGCAGTCCCGGGCTGAAGCTTGACTACGAACTCAATGTCCCGGTCGGGCGGCATCCCTGGCAATTCCGCCGGGAACACGTCCGGGTACTCAAAAACCACAGAAATGGATTCTAACTCTCCAATTTCAATGCCATTCAGTGAACAAAGAGTGGCCTCGCCATCCTCTAGAAACAGGGTCAGCCAGTCACCCTTCAGTCCCTTGAGCGAGATAGAACGACGAGAACAATCTAGAATGGCCTGCTGCCGTGTGAGCCAATTCATGCCCAAGATGATATATATTCCATGAAGATCAAGGACCAGCAGGTTGATAAGGAACGGAACCCCTTGGATTATCACAGTGGCCTCTTTGACTACTTGATTAGCAACAATCTTTGAACCCGATGCTTCAATGAGAAACGAGGTGTTGCTACAACTCACTCTCAACTGACGATGCATAGCAAAATCCTTGCGAATGAAGGAATGAGAAGCCCCCGAGTCGAATAAAACCTGAGCAGCATGTCCCTCAATGCACAACGTACCAGTCAGCACAGTGGCGCCCTCGGGAATCGCCTCGGCATCAACATAGTTGACGCGGCCACGATTCGGCGTAGGAAGTGGAGGTGGTGCAGTCGTGCCTTGAGGTCTTGGGGCGTTGGAATTGTTGCCCTCCTCGGAAAGGGACAATCGCGGATGAAATGCTCCGCACGCCCACAGTTGTAGCATGGGCCCTGTCCAGAGTTCTGTTAGTGTTATGCCCTTGAGGCAATCATATGGATGATTGTAACATGATTATGCTTATGAATAATAATATGATTATTGGTCCAATAAATGTATATCATTGTTTTGATCAGCAAGTGTGTGACTTGTTTATGAAGCTCTTTACTTATTGATATAATTCGATAAATATCTCTGATCGGATATCATCGTATAGGACAACGATGAATAGATCAGCACGTGTATTGTTCGATGATCATGTTTCATAGATCATGGGATATGGAGATATCATCAATACATTGTGGACGCATGTTGAAGAACATGTGTTAGATAGACCCATAATTGAACACTGCGAGAATGTTACATTCTTATGTGTCATCAGTGTACCTCATACATTGTAGATGTATGATCCTTAGACCTGACATTGTCATATTCCCTACATGTGTAATAGTTTACCTTGGGGTTACCAAACACTATTTCCTAACCGGATAGTTATAAAGGTAGCTTTCATGTTTACTATGAAACATGCAGAGGAAGTGAAGCAAATAAGGTGGAATTTGCCACTCCAATGTAACGGAGATATATGTCTAGGCCACTCGTGTGATATGATTAAGGAAGTGCATGGCCATGCCGTGATTGAGAAGTCAATCACAACTTATTAATATATCACGGATACGAGAGATGGATTGAATCACAAAGGATGACATGCTTCTCGCCTTGAGTTCGATCTTCATATAGTTTGGCAAAGGGATTATTACATCAGTACTTTAATCATATGCGTTTGGGAGTTGGCATGCTCTGCAAGGAGCCGCTACCGACTATTGGATTAGAAAAAGGGTTTTCTGAATCCATGTCCAAATGCGCATGAACCTACAGGGTCACACACTTAACGGGCTAGGACGCATTAATTCGGATTGGATCCGTAATTAATGGACCTCGTGGGCTTAGAGCGTAGATGGGCCCTGACTGCCTAGGGTTTCACCTCGTGGCTATATAAGGAGGGGAGGAGGCTGGACGCAGAAGACACTTTCGTGCGGTTTAGAGGTGTTTCGCCAGAAACCCTAGCCACCTCCTCTCGTTACCCCTACCGAGCGACCCGGTGGTTGCACACCGACGCACGGCGTTCCATCCCCGGACGAGTGGACTGCTGTGGTGACGCTGCTGCTACTGCGGCGTGGAGAGGACGGTCCGTGGCGAGGACGATCCACGGCGAGGACGATCCGCGGCGAGGACGATCCGCGCCGAGAACGATCCACTACAACGACGTGCGAAGGATTCCGCAACTGCGCGTCTAGTGGTAATAGATCTATGATCCCCTTCTTGCGAGTAGCTTTTCTGGTTTGCGGTAGAAATTTTAATTTGTGCTAGTGTAGCATACCGCGTTCCCAACAGTGGTATCAGAGCCATCTCGCGTAGATTTGTGATCTGGATGTTGCACATATGGTATGTGAGGATAGTAGATTGGATCTATTAGATGTTCAACCGATTCATGTGATGAATTGGTGGAGGCAGCTGTCGATGAGATCGATCGGTTTAGGGTTTGAGGAAAGTGCAAACCGAATCAATCTAAAATGAGATCGATCGCCGCCAGGGGCGCTGCCCCTTGAACCCCGCCTTGGGCGCTGCCCCTTGAACCCCGCCAGGGGCGCTGCCCCTTGGAACCCCGCCAGGGGCGTTGCCCCTTAGAACCCCGCTGTCGTAGAATCTATTTTGTTTAACTCGTTTTTGCAGGATGTTGTGTGAAATAGTATGGCCTATGTGTATGTGATGCATGTAATATTTACATGGCCTGCGTGCCGTGTCAAGCCATAAGGCTATTTCAATCTAAAATGTATAACGACCTGCGTGTCGACTTGGATGTTTCAAACCCTCATGTAATATTCATTATCAAAGATGTAAGGAGTTGCATCTACAATGATGAAGATGGTGGCATTAAGCATGATGGCAAGGTGAACAATCAAGCATGATGATGGAGATCCTAATGCTAAGGGCCATACTATTTCGCATCTTAATTTGATTATGTGTGGATGTGTGTTTAATCCTTGCTATTTTCTTCATGCTCCTTGCATGTGATGCCATGTTCATAGTAGATATTGTTCACCCCTATAGTTAAAATTTTAAATCACACTTGTCCATCCAATTGTTGCACCTATCAAGAATTTAGATCATTATTGATATGACTGCCAAAGTAGTATATCAATGACTATCTTAATAGATGATAGGGATGTGTTGGACACATTGCGCATAACAATGGTTGATTTAACTAAGCTATCAAAACGGTTTTGGGCTTAAGGACATAAGTGGTTGGAATATGATTTCAGTAATGAAGGAACGAATACAAGACAATTGGTGTCTAGGAAAACACACATGAGGCTAGGTTTCTTAATTGGCACCCGGAAATGGGAAGTGCTCCCTCCCTCATGTGAGCCCTAGGGGCGAGTTGACCTGGCCATGACTCAAGTTGACGGAGGCATTCATTACTTGTTTTTATGCTCAACCAACAAGAGTTACATAAGATGTAATTAGCAAAGATGTTGCTTACCTATGTCATTAGATTTCTAGCAGTGATGCCAAAGCTCACTAGTGTTTGATGAATATGGATCTTGAATACTCACCATGTGTCCATAAAGGGGGCACATGATAGGAGTTTCTTTTGTTAAAATGTTTAGTAAAAGTATTACAGAAACATAGTGCTTAGAAACTTTGCATGTTTTTGTTGTAGTTCAATGGCACCTCCTGCTGCTCCTACTACTGCACCTGGTTTTGCTTTGAGATCGGTTTTGGAAAGAGAAACTAAATGGAATAAATTTTGTGGATTGGTATCGCAACTTGAGAATTGTTCTCAAACATGAAAAGAAAGAATATGTTCTAGAGAGTCCGATTCCTGATGAACCAGCCGAAAATGCTCCTCGGAATTTGAAGGCTGACTATGAAAAACATGTTAATGCCTATTTAGAGGTCAGCTGTTTCATGCTTGTCACCATGGACTCTGAGCTGCAAAAGCAATATGAGGACCAGGATGCTTACAATATGATTGTGGGCTTGAAGGGCATGTTTGGAAATCAAGCAAGGGCTGAGAGGTATGGTATCTCAAAGCTTCTGTTTGCTTGTAAGCTGGCTGAAGGCAGTCCGGTCAGCCCACATGTAATCAAGATGATTGGCTACATTGGGAGATTGGAAAAGCTTGAGTTTCCCCTTAGCATTGGTCTAGCTACAGACGTAATTCTCCAGTCTCTGCCTCAGAGCTTTGAGCCATTCATTATGAATTTTCATATGAATAGCATGGAGAAGAGCCTGACCGAGCTACATGGGATGCTCAAGGCTGCCGAGGAAAGCATTAAGAAGAAACCCAATCATGTGATGATGGTTCAGAAGACAACTGCCTTCAAAAAGACGAAAGCCAAGGTTTGGGGAAAGGGAAAGGGCAAGGGCAAGGCTCAAGATGAGATCACGAGCCTCAAAACTAAGCTTCAGAAGCTCAAAGTCGGCCCTCAACCCGAAACCCAGTGCTTCTATTGCAAGAAGTCAGGACATTGGAAACAGAATCATGAGAAGTACCAGCGGATAAAAGAAATGGGAGTGTGACTTCCACTTCAGGTATTAATGTTATAGAAATTAATCTTGCTACTTCTTATTCCAGCTCTTGGGTATATGATACCAGATCGGTTGCTCACATTTGCAATTCGATCTGCAAATGACAAAGAGTAGAGACTTGGCAAAGGGAGAAGTGGATATTCGCGTGGGGAATAGAGCAAGAGTTGCTGGTCTTGCGGTTGGCACCTACCCATTGCATTTGCCTTCAGGATTAGTTTTAGAACTTAATAATTGTTATTTTGTTCCATCTATGAGTAGAAACATTATTTCATCTTCCTGTTTGGAACATGAAGGTTATGAATTCAGAATAAAGAACTTTGTTTGTTCAATATTTTTGAATGATATGTATTATGGTCGTTGTCCCATGGTGGATGGGTTATACGTCCTTGAACTAAAACATGGCTATAACATTAATGTCAAAGGCCTCGACCAAATGATTTGAACCCTACCTTTTTATGGCATTGTCGCTTGGGTCACATAAATGAGAAGCGCATGAAGAAGCTCCATGGTGATGGACTTCTCACCTCATTTGATTTTGAATCATTTGAAACATGTGAGTCTTGTTTACTTGGCAAGATGACAAAAACCCCTTTCACGAGGTTTTAGTGAGAGGGCGAGTGAATTGTTGGCCCTAGCACATACGGATGTATGTGGACCAATGAGCTCGATTGCTAGAGGTGGGTTTCGATGCTTTGTAACTTTTATCGATGACTTTAGTAGATATGGATATATCTATTTAATGAGGCATAAGTCTGAAACCTTTGAAAGGTTCAAAGAGTTTCAGAACGAAGTACAAAATCAACTTGGCAAATCAATAAAACACTTACGATCAGATCGTGATGGCGAATACTTGAGCCAAGAGTTTGGTGATCATCTAAAGCAATGTGGAATCGTTCCACAACTTACTCCGCCAAGAACGCCTCAATGGAATGGCGTATCCGAACGACGAAATCGAACTTTATTGGATATGGTTCGGTCAATGATGAGCCAAACAGATTTGCCATTATCCTTCTTGGGGTTCGCTCTAGAGACAGCTGCGTTCACATTAAATAGGGTCCCATCAAAATCCATTGAGAAGACACCATATGAGATATGGACCGGGAGAAGTCCCATATTGTCATTTCTCAAGATATGGGGATGCGAGGCTTATGTAAAACATTTGCAATCAGATAAACTCGCACCTAAATCAGAAAAATGCTTCTTTGTGGGGTATCCTAAAGAAACAAAAGGATATTACTTTTATAAAAAAAACGAGAACAAAGTTTTTGTTGCTCGAAATGGTGTTTTTTTGGAGAAAGAGTTTCTTTCCAAAGAAATCAGTGGGAGTGATGTGCATCTCGATGAAATTCGAGAATCGCATGAATATGTTCTAGCTACCACTGAACATTCACAAGATGTACAAAGTGTTGTACAACCTGTGGAAGAGACACCAGCCCTACGTAGGTCGGGGAGGCCACATCATGAACTCATAAGATATGGACATGACATATTATTATTGGACAAAGATGAGCCCATGACTTACAAAGAAGCGATGATGGACCCTAACTCCGAAAAATGGCTTGGAGCCATGAGATCCGAAATTCAATCCATGCATGACAATCAAGTTTGGAACTTGGTCGATCCTCCTGATGGTGTAAAAACCATAGAATGCAAATGGATTTTCAAGAAGAAGACAGACGTAGATGGAAATATTCAGATCTGTAAGGCACGATTGGTGGCAAAGGGTTTCAAACAAGTTCAAGGAATTGACTATGATGAAACTTTTTCACCGGTAGCCATGCTCAAGTCTGTCCGGATCATTTTAGCAATTGCTGCATATTTCGATTATGAAATATGGCAGATGGACGTCAAGACAGCTTTCCTTAATGGGAATCTATCTGAGGATGTATACATGATACAACCTGAGGGTTTTGTTGATCCTAAAAATGCTAAAAAGATATGCAAGCTTCAGAGATCCATTTATGGGTTAAAGCAAGCATCTTGGAGTTGGAACATTCGTTTTGATGAATTGGTCAAAGGATTTGGCTTTATCAAAAACGAAGAAGAGCCTTGTGTTTACAAGAAGGCTAGTGGGAGTGCACTTGTGTTTCTGATCTTGTATGTGGATGACATATTATTGATCGGGAATGATATTCCTATGCTTGAAGACGTTAAGACTTCGTTGAAAAGGAGTTTCTCAATGAAGGACTTGGGAGAAGCATGTTATATCTTGGGCATAAAGATCTATAGAGATAGATCAAATAGGTTGATTGGATTAAGCCAGGAAACGTACATTGACAAAGTTTTGAAAAGGTTCAATATGCATGAATCTAAGAGAGGTTTCATGCCAATGTCACATGGCATCAGTCTAAGCAAGAATCAGTGTCCTTCGACAACTGATGAGCGAGACAGGATGAGCAAGATTCCATATGCTTCGGCTATTGGATCTATCATGTATGCTATGATACGTACGCGCCCAGATGTCTCATATGCTCTAAGTGTCACAAGTAGATACCAAGCGGATCCCGGTGATGGTCATTGGATAGCCATGAAAAACATCCTAAAGTACTTGAGAAGAACTAAGTGTATATTCCTAGTCTTTGGAGGTGAGGAAGAACTTGTTGTAAAAGGTTACACCGATGCAAGCTTCCAAACTGACAAAGATGATTTTCGATCACAATCCGGTTTTGTGTTTACACTAAATGGAGGAGCAGTAAGCTGGAAGAGTTCCAAGCAAAGCACAGTGGCTGACTCTACGACAGAAGCGGAGTACATTGCGGCTTCGGATGCCGCAAAAGAAGCTGTATGGATAAAGAAGTTTATCTCAAAGCTTGGTGTGCTCGCTAGTGCCTCAAGTCTAATGGACATCTATTGCGATAATAGTGGTGCCATTGCACAAGCAAAAGAGCCTAGATCACATCAGAAGTCCAAACATATACTCCGACGCTTTCACCTTATTCGTGAAATTGTGGATAGAGGTGACGTGAAGATATGCAAAGTACATACGGAAGCCAATGTGGCTGATCCGTTGACAAAGTCACTACCACAGCCTAAGCATGAGGCGCACACGAGGTCTATTGGTATTAGATACTTAATTGATTGACTCAAGTGCAAGTGGGAGATTGTTAGTGTTATGCCCTTGAGGCAATCATATGGATGATTGTAACATGACTATGCTTATGAATAATAATATGATTATTGGTCCAATGAATGTATATCATTGTTTTGATCAACAAGTGTGTGACTTGTTTATGAAGCTCTTTACTTATTGATATAATTCGATAAATATCTCTGATCGGATATCATCATATAGGACAACGATGAATAGATCAGCACATGTATTATTCGATGATCATGTTTCATAGATCATGGGATATGGAGATATCATCAATACATTGTGGACGCATGTTGAAGAACATGTGTTAGATAGACCCACAATGGGACACTGCAAGAATGTTACATTCATATGTGTCATCAGTGTACCTCATACATAGTAGATGTATGATCCTTAGACCTGAGATTGTCATATTCCCTACATGTATAATAGTTTACCTTGGGGTTACCAAACACTATTTCCTAACTGGATAGTTATAAAGGTAGCTTTCATGTTTACTATGAAACATGCAGAGGGAAGTGAGCAGTCAAGATGGAATTTGCCACTCCAATGTAACAGAGATATATGTCTAGGCCACTCGTGTGATATGATTAAGGAAGTGCATGACCATGCCGTGATTGAGAAGTCAATCACAACTTATTAATATATCACGGATATGAGAGATGGATTGAACTGTCAAAGGATGACATGCTTCTCGCCTTGAGTTCGATCTTCATATAGTTTGGCAAAGGGATTATTACATCAGTACTTTCATCATATGCGTTTGGGAGTTGGCATGCTCTGCAAGGAGCCGCTACCGACTATTGGATTAGAAAAAGGGTTTTCTGAATCCATGTCCAAATGCGCATGAACCTACAGGGTCACACACTTAATGGGCTGGGACGCATTAATTCGGATTGGATCCGTAATTAATGAACCTCGTGGGCTTAGCGCGTAGATGGGCCCTGACTGCCTAGGGTTTCACCTCGTGGCTATATAAGGAGGGGAGGAGGCTGGACGCAGAAGTCACTTTCGTGCGGTTTAGAGGTGTTTCGCCAGAAACCCTAGCCACCTCCTCTCATTACTCCTACCGAGCGACCCGGTGCTTGCACACCGACGCACGGTGTTCCATCCCCGGACGTGTGGATCTTTGTGGTGGCCAGCTGCGCTCTTTGCGGCGTGGAGAGGACGATCCGTGGTGAGGACGATCCGCGCCAAGAACGATCCACTGCAACGACGTGTGAAGGATTCCGCAACTACACGTCTAGTGGTAATAGATTTATGATCCCCTTCTTGCGAGTAGCTTTTCTGGTTTGCGGTAGAAATTTTAATTTGTGCTAGTGTAGCATACCGCGTTCCCAACAAGTTCGTCACCACACGCACTCCCGGCTGCGGCTGCGGAGGTCGAGGAGTAGCGACAGGAGGCCGAACCATCCCAGCCGGTAGGGGACGTACAAGAGCCGGGGCCCTCGGTGGTCGAAGAGGAACAGTTCGGGCCCGTTTCGAACTGCCACCCGCCGAGTACTGTACCGCCCTTTTCCGCTTCTTCTCCTCTTGATGATTCCTCATCTTATGCTCTATAGTGATCGCCCGACTCACCAAGGCATTGAAGTCGGTGAAGTTGCACACCGAAAGTTTGTCCTGCATCTTGGCGGATAGCCCATATGGCTCTGATACAACCTCTGTCGGGACCCGAATTTGCAAATCCGGACGCTCTGTGTATTCAGCACTAGTCCAGGAACGCGCTAGTGCACACAGTCTCAACATTGGTAATTATCACAATCATACTCAACGAAATAATAAAGTACATTAAATAGTTAACCAAACGGGTTGCTCGACCTTATGGTCAAGTTACAAATATACGCCTCGCAGGGCGAAACTTATTAAAGAGAAATAACGGCAGCGGAAAATAAGATAACATCGTGGCGCCATCCAGTATACCACAGGCAACTAACTGGGCTCGCCCCCTAGTTAGACGGTTCCTCTGGGAGCTCCTCCAAAGCTGGTGTAGATTCTTCTTCAACTGGTGTTGTATTGCGGCAAGGGTGAGTACTTGGTACTCAGCAAGTCTTGCACAGAATGCAGCTAATATACTACATGCATGGCTTAATACAAAGGAGTGGCTCAAGGTATATTTGCAATAAAGAGCATTTAACAAGTATCATAAGTAGTTTCGAAAGCAGTAAAAACAAGTATAGCATCAATAACTTTTCCAGGAGTTAAATAAACATCTTTCCAGATTCTAATCCACATTTCCATCAACATCATTATTAAATCAAACCCAACTTTTCAAGACCAAGTTATTTTCAAGAAAGTCTAACCCTTAACTGTAATTCCCGAGCGATGTCCAATACCGCAGACACGGCTATTCGAATAGATTTTTACACTCTGCAGAGGTTATGCACTTTACCCACAAGATACAGCCAAACACCACAAAGGCGAGTGTCCGTAACAGAGTCTTTCGGAAACTTCTAACAGTACAAGTGGTTCTCCCCGGTGATTGAACACTAACCCTTCCCTTAGCGAAGGAGAAGTTTAGGCCAATCCACCGTTAGATGGGTACCTGGCCGCAGCCCCGGTACGCTCCCCCGTACAACTACACAAAGGGTGTAGTTGACAACCTGAGGTCCCACAGGTACGTTATTAGCAACTTAATCAACTAGGTCCGTCCCATTACAGACATGTGGTTGCAAGATTGACTCAGTTCAAAGGCTTGCAAGGTTAAGTCCTTACGGTGACCAGGGCAAGACTACCCGAAGAACCAAAACATCGTTCCCGGTGCCACAACTGGCCCACCCGATCATTCTTGCCACATGCCCCGGTCGAAAACTATTTATCAAACCCCAGTTGATTACCATGCACCACGTGCCATCAACATCACATGATACCTTTCCAAAACAGGTTCAATATATCATTAAGTCAATATTAACATTTGATTGTCCAAGAATCATGTCATGAGCACGTAGCAGGTCTAAGCAATATACTACAACGATCTAAATTCCCATGCTGGCAATTTAATAACGTCCAACTATTTAATCCTCAACTAGGGTGACAAGGGGTCATGGCACATATTTAATTAACCAAGGTGTCATACAGCAATTTGGCATTTATCTAATTTCCCATAATTAAATAAAGTATTTTCTAATTAAACTAGCATGCATTAGTTTAAATCGAATTAATTTGAAATTGGGATCAACATGGTCAAAGCACAACTTGCCTTCAAAAAGTACTTGTTCTTGGTCCTGAGCTGGCTCCTGGGTCAACACTTCACCTTCGAAGCCTTCGGGCACTTCAATGTCTACTCGTAAAGCGTGCAAATAGCAAATAATAAATAAACAGTAGACAAAAAAGTGTCCAACATCCAAATAAAGTCCATAAACAGAGAGAACATAATTTTATAAATTTTTAGGAACTGGAATCGTCGAAATCGGAGTTAAAACGCAAAAGTTATCGCATTTCGAAGTTTAAATAATCAATTAAATAATTTTACAAAGAAAAACTTTGGTCCAAAAAATTAAATAAAATTCACCATTGTGAAGATCTCATTTTTATGAATTTTTAGAAATTTGAACCACTCGATTTGGTGTTGAAATGCAAAAGTTATGAATTTTCAAAGTTTGAATCAGATTTAAAAATCATAAACCGAATTATTAAATCATTTTCTTTTTCGGAAAAATATTTATTGCGTCAGCAGTGACACGTGTCAACTCCTGATTGGTCCATGTCAGCCCTGCTGACGTCAGCACCGGTCGAATCCCACGATGACGTCAGCATGACGTCATCATGCCACGTGGCGCTCTCTGGAGCGGCCACGTCGGCTCCGGTGCATGGACCCGGTCCACGCACGCGTGGCGTGTCGCTGACAGGCGGGCCTGCGCCCTGTCAGTGGCTCGGGTTCACGCCCGTGTGGGCGCGGCTGACATGTGGGCCCTCTGACACGCGGGTCCCGCGTGTTAGAGACACGCTCCCACGCGCGGGCGCTGACCGCGACGGTCGGCCTCCCGGCCACGTGGCTAGATCTCGGCCGTTGATTTGAAAATCAACGGCCCAGATTGGATCTGGGTTCACGCGTAGGAAAACTACTCGGCTGATCTGGACCGTTCGATCTTGATCGGACGGTCAAGATCCAATCTAAAGTTTACAACGCGGCTAACCATAACCGTTCGATCTAGATCTAACGGCTGAGATCTATCCTAGCTCAGTTCAGTTTAGGCTATGTGGCACAATCTAAACTGTTGGATCTAGATCCAACGGTTGGAAATAGATCTGAGGATTTCAACGTGAAAACTCAACGAGGGTGACGTGGCGCGATCTGGGCCCTTGGATCTGGATCGGATGGTGGAGAGAGTTCGATCGACGGCGATGGCCCGCGGCGGAGCAAGGTCACCGGAGACGGGGACTCGACACGTCCGACGACGTTGCGGGGCCTCTCCGGCGAAGTGAGTGGTACTCACCGACGCGGTGTGACCTCGCGGTTCCGGATCTGGGCTCAACGGCGGCGGAAACGGCGCAAAACCGCGGCAGAACGCACGGCCAACTACGGCGAGCGATTGCGACGCAACCACGGTAGCTTGAGCTCGGCGGGCTAGGGCTACGGGTGCGCACGGAAGTCGGCAACACGACAGCGGCGGCGGCGCATTAAATAGGGCCCTGGGCGTCCATGAAACGCGCGGAAACCGAGGCCCACTCCGTTGCGGCAGCGGAATCCGAATTGGATTCAGATTGGCTGACGTGGCTCAACGTCAGCCGTTGGATCAAGATCCAAGCGGTCGCGGGGAGTTTGAAGGCGCGAGTGCAGCTCGGCGGTGGTGGCTCGATCGGCTCGGAGTTCGAGCGGCGTGGCTCAATCTCGTAGATTCGATCTTGATCGGACGGTCGAGATGGTTAGGGTTAGGCGACTGGGTTCGACCGAATCAGCTGGCTCGAGTCGGACTCGAGTCTGACTCGGACTCGGGTCCGGTCGGATGAACAGTACAAACCAAGTCGCATTTTCCCAGCGATTAAATAATCCAATTAATTCTCAGAAATTCATTTAATTCATTAAAAATAGCAAAATACTCAGAAAAATTCCAGAAAAATTCTGGAAAATATTTTGGAACATTTTGGACTCTAATAAAATATTTCCAACAGAATTTTATTTGCAAAGTTAAATTCTTTAATTATTTCAAAAGGGAATAAATTCAAATAAATTCCAAATAAATTCCAGAAAATTCCAAAAATTCACCAAAGTGCCAAATCACACATGAATTTAAGAAGAGCAAAATTTTAGGGTGTTACAAACCTCCCCCCCCTTAACAGAATCTCGTCCCCGAGATTCAGGGCTTACTAAAGAATAGGTTCGGAAACTCTTTCTTCAAATCCTCTTCGCGCTCCCAAGTTGCTTCACTCTCCGCGTGGTTGCTTCATTGAACTCTGCAGAAGCGGGTTGACTTGTTTCTCGTCTCTCGATCCATGGTGTCCAAAATCTTCACGGGGTGCTCCTTGTAAGTCAGATCCTCTTGTAACTCGATTGACTCAAGCGGTGTCTGTTCCTCCCAGACTAAAACACTTCTTCAACTGGGACACGTGAAACATGTCATGTACTCCGGCTAGTGATTGCGGTAGCTCCAGCTGGTACGCAACTTCTCCTCTGCGACCGAGAACCTTGAATGGTCCAACATATCGCGGCGCGAGTTTTCCTTTCGCATGGAATCTCTTAACTCCTCTGAGCGGTGTAACTCTGAGATACACAAAATCTTCCGGTTCAAAACTCAGGTCTCGGCGACGATTATCGGCGTAGCTCTTCTGTCTTGACTGTGCTATCTTCAGTCTTTCTCGGATCATGGCAATCTGTTCTTCGGCTTCTTGAAGAATATCTGGTCCAAAGACACGGCGTTCACCTGTCTCATTCCAGTTCAACGGTGTCCGACAGGGTCGACCGTATAGTGCTTCAAATGGCGACATTTGCAAACTGGCTTGGTAGCTGTTGTTGTAACTGAACTCCGCATACGGCAGAATTTTATCCCAAGAGGTAGCATAAGCCAATGCACATGCTCTTAACATATCCTCCAAAATCTGATTAACTCTTTCGGTTTGCCCATCTGTCTGCCGATGATAAGCTGTACTGAAGTTCAAACGGGTTCCCATGGCTTCATGCAGCTTATTCCAGAATCTCGAGGTAAACTCTTTAATTATTTCAAAAGGGAATAAATTCTTTAATTATTTCAAAAGGGAATAAATTCAAATAAATTCCAAATAAATCCAAATAAATTCCAGAAAATTCCAAAAATTCACCAAAGTGCCAAATCACACATGAATTTAAGAAGAGCAAAATTTTGGGGTGTTACACACCCCCATCATCTCCCGAAGTCCCGCGGGTCCTCATTCTGTCGTCAACCAAAGTCAGACAACAAGAGTTAGACCCACACGGAAGGGACAGGTCTTAGACTTGGCAAACTTCGAACTAAACCAAAGTTAGACTGTAGCACCCCGCAATGGAGCCCAACAAGTCTAACACACCCAAAACACAATCCATGATGCAGAATGGCATGACACATGCATGATATGACATGAATGCACGGTTCCAACGCGATCCTTTCTCCCACACTCGCCATTTATAATATAGGGCGGGAATAAGTATTACCTTCTACCTAATGCATTATGCAAGTCCTAATCAACCCTTAAGTGGTTGTCAAATTTGGGTTCGTCTTCATGCACCTTGCTCTGATACCAGCGCTGTGAGGGGAGCTGCCCAGACCGTCCTCGGGCTATTTGAAGACTCAGTCATCCTAATCAGATTTGGAGGCTAACAGCGGATCGCCGAGGGCGCTCGCAGTGTTAGCACCCAAGCACAATTGAGACAACAGTGAGACTCTTCGAATAACTCGACAACAATCCCGGTATTCCCCCGGTATGCAACCCGAAGCTCGCCCAGGATTGCCCACATACCGGTTTCCAATGCCATATCAATTCAATTTGCATAAAGGGGGCAATGAACTCAAAAAACCCCACAACCAACATTCCACGCGGAAGCACAACAACCAACACACGCATGCACGAAGACAAAACCCGACAAAGGACACCAACAACAGCAAACGGCACCCCGACAACCACCAAGCAACATGACCCAATCAGAAAAAGAGCACAACAGCACACTAAAGATTTGCCACGAAGTAACTAAGTGATCAAATGAGACATAACATAGTTTACGACCAATTTGTGAAACAAAAGTGGCACACGACTACTAAACCACAACAAAAGTACAACTCCTCCGAAAGTGTCCTGCCCCTGAACACTTCCGGGCGTAAGCAACGGCGCCGGTAGCCTCTACTCGGTGCCCCGCCCGGTCACCGAGAGGTAGTATGGACAGAACTCACACCCGTCCGGATCCTTACCTGAAAACCACGAACAGAAGCATGAGTACAAAAGGTACTCGCAAGGCTTACCCGTGGTCCATATACGACCGACTCGAAAGAATATGCACTTGGATTTAGCAAGGAATCAAGCTTACGGTAACAAGTGCGGAAAATCTTAACTTTGTCATTTAATTACAATCCACTACTCAATTTACAAATTTTATAGCATTTATGGACAGCACCTATTAGTAGAGTGGAATCTGAAACTTTACAATTTAAAGTAAAGCAAGTGTCATCACAATCAAGTATCACCATCCAACCCACTATCATCAAGTTCAAGTTGTTACTACGTTGAAATGTCGGATGATACAAGCATGCTCATATCCGAGAGTGCGGCAATTCGAATCGCTTATTCACCCTGCAGGGGATCATCAATCGCACGACATGTGCCACAAGGAACCTCATGTCAACCCTCCTCCCGTCCATACCTACTCGTTGGGCCATCTTCATGCGGTCCGAGCACCTATCACCCCCTCGAGCGGCCCAAGCCCGGCTTGGCCCTCGAGAATCGGCCTAAGCCTCGCCCTCAACCACATCCAACCGCATCAGGGCATGACCCATCGGGCAGTATGCGATGAAAGAATAGCTTACCATCCCATTCTCTAGCATGTGACCAACAAGGTGTGCTCGATCAACATGGCAAACAACGGATCGGTCCTCAACCGACACGGGTGAGACTACCACACTTGAGTCTCCACACCCAAGTGATCCAACTCTCTCGCTCGGTCTCATTTCATATTCCATTTCTACTCATAACCACAACCATTGCAACCCAATATTTGTGAAGTAAATAACCGCAAGCGGTGGAACCATCCACCACTTGGCCTATACCCGACATCTAAGCAAACTAAGCATGGACACAATATGTTTACCCATACACTAGCTCCAAAGGAGGTGTTCAACAATAACAAAGGGTGTATGTGTAGCAAATAGGTTCTAATACCACTTCCACATTTCAATTCCTAATGCACGACTTAATCATCCAATAAGCAGTTGATTCACAAAAATAAATTACATAGCGGGTTGAATATGCTTAGGTGCTTGGCTGATGCTTCTGCTTGAGTATCGACCATGAGTTGCTCATCGGCAATCCCCTCAACCACGGTCACGTCGGTCATCGTGGTCTCGTTCTCTAGACGAATATAATGCATGAATAAGATGCATGCAATGCAAATGAAATGAAATACAATTGAAAACCCCCCGCCGAAAATAGCTCCGCTGGCAAAACAGCACGAGCCACAGATCAGCCAACTCGGACAGTTCGGGTTTAATATCCGGACATTCCGGATAAGCCGGACACTCTGGACAATTTGTCCGGACTCTTCGGATTGTCCAGGACTTGGAAAATGGCTCGCGAGATCGAAGTGCTTCCAAGCTCCACTATTTCGCGAGGGGCCGATCTACAACCTTTCCTATACTCGGCAAAGCCGGAGAGACTTCTTGCTAGCCAAAAACGCAATGGACCGGGGCTCATTTTGGTAGCCCACCACCAAAACTTAAATCCAACCCCCGGGATGGCATCACCACTACCCGATCTCTAATCCTAGCATCCCAACATTCCCTAATCCAACTCCAAATCCAACTACGTACCAAAACCCTAACGTTCCCAAGATTGGCAACCCAAAACCACCGATCTACAAAACCTAGCCCCAAATGCTCCTAGATCCCCAAAAACCAAGGAACCAACTCCAAGAAGAGGTCTTACCTTCAAGGAGGATGAGGAGGAAGGAGGGAAAACCGCGTAGGGGAAGGAGGATGTCGGCTTGGAGAGGATCTTGAGGACACCGGGGAGGAGCACGGGAGGACACCGGCCGGTGGGGAGTCACCGGAGATGAGCTCGGGTGGAGGGGTGCACGGGAGTGGGGAGCACGGTAGGAGGAGAAATGAAGAAGGAGCCACGAAATGTGACTTTTGTACTCAACCCCCCCAAAGTCCGGAGTCTCCAGACCATTAGCCCGGATACTCCGGATTGGGACCCTCGGCCAACCCAATCCAGACACTTCGGATATTTCATCCGAACATTTCGTGTTAGGGCTTCCGGGTAGACCCAGTTCGGACACTCCGCATACTTCATCCGGATACTTCGGGTTCTATCCGGACATTTCGGACATGTTATCCGGATACTCCGGATTGCCCAGAATTTCGGCGCAGGATCCCATCGCCGTGTGAGTCGAATTTTGAAATCGGGGCCCTAACACCTCCCTACGGTGCTCCTCCTTGTACCTTCAACCGTGCGCCCTGCTTCCCTTAGTGCCACCCTGGTGGTGGTGGTTTGCGGGGAGGAGAGTTAATCGCACGATACGAAGGGCGAGAACCGCAATTGTCACTAATCCCTCAATTCTTCGAGCAGAGGTATATTTGTTTGTTGTTTTTGGTGGTATGGATTCTATTTTTAGGTGATGCCATGGTATATTTCCCTATTTTAGTGCCTAATTTGGGTTTGACTTGTGGGAAAATTGGGGTGATTTTTGGACTTGAGCAATGCTGATTACGATCTTAGGGTTAATATTCGGGGTCCCTATGGTCAATTTCAGAGGCATAGGATATTATGAAAGTTGTAGATCATTGTTTTAAGTTTCAGTAGAGCTCAAGAACATGAAATTTGGTTAAGTAGATCAAAAGTTATGGCCTGTAGAACTCTACTATCCGGAATCTGATTTTTGTTTGTGGCAGTTGCAGTAAATTGCAGATTGGGGCAATTTATGGGCCAAATTAACCTAGTAGTGCCGACCTTCGGTTCAACCACTCGTAGATGGGCGGTAATGTCGGGCTCAAGAACGGAGCATAGAATAGGCTGAAAAACAACACGATCTCAAAGCTAAAACTAATGGATCTTTTGATATGCGGGAGCAAAACACATGAAATTTGGTAAGCACCTTCTAATGGATGTCAGGAGCTTATGCCACCAATCAATCCTTGGGATTGACATCAAAGTTTCGATCTTTAACCAAACAAAGGAAGAGTGCACCAAAAAGAAGCAAAAGATCAAATATGTGATTTAGGCTTGCTCATGAGATTCTGATGATCAAAATGAACTTGGATACAATCTCACTTGTCACAGCAAGCTAGAACACAACGAAAATATCCTTAAAATTCGATCTATACCAAGATCTTCAAAGAAGAGCACAAGATCGGTTTCTCACAAAACGAATCCAAATTTACCTAGAGAATTGGGATATGATCAAAGACAAGATTTATCTAATCAGTTACTCATCTTCGGCAAGAAGAAGCACAAGCAAGTAGAAGGAGGGGAGGCAAATCCAACTTGCGTAAATTAAATTGCGAGAATGTAAGTGCAAAATTTTAAATACTGAATTTATATTGCGAAAAGTAAAGACATAATGTAAATGTGGAATTTAAATTCAGAGGAATGATATTTCTTTTCATTGGAAGACTTTACAAAGCCTCACAACATGGTGGGAAAAAGCTCAAAGGAGCCACAAAACCTTCTCTAAAGACTTCGAGGAGAGGCATACCCCTACCCCTCTATTTATAGCAACCTTAGAGCAATCTCCACCTTTGATACTTTCTTTGCCCTCAAGAAACCTCATCAAGGTTTGAGATTCACTCCCTCATACATGGGCTAACTCGCAACTCAATAGCATAATGGGTTTTGCACACTTTTCAAAATGAGCTAACTTGGCCGCTACTCCATCCTCTAAACCACAATCCAATGGCCCTCCTTGATTCCCTTGCCTCCATGGCTTGCAACAACTTCGTCTCTAGTCATCCTTTGGAGATCGCTGACCGTTTGGACCTCTAGCGCACCTCGCCTAGTCCCGATCAACCTCCGTCTAACCATGACCTTGTACCGATGTCCTGCAACCATGAAAAACAAGGAAAAAATATCACATAGCATTGCTCAAAATGATGTGCAGCTAGCAATCTGATGAGTAGTCACACAACTAAGTATACCACCTTAGCTCAAAACCACTTAAGGGTTCCCCGATCACTTAAAAATATGACCACTCAAGGCCAAGACTAGTCAAGCCTCGGCCACTAAACGCTCAGACCTATCATGGCTATAAATAGTCAAGGCTCTGATAAGTGAAGCCCTAACCACTTCAAAGGTCTGACTAGCCAAGCTCTGATTAGTCAAGGTCCTGACCACTTCAAAGGTTCGACCAGCCAAGGTTTAACCAGCCAAGGTTTGACCATCCAAAGTCTCGATTACTTCAAAGGGCCAACCAGCCAAGGTCCGGTCAGTCAAGGTCCCGACCGCTTCAAAGGTCTGACCAACCAAGGTCTTGGGTTACCCGTGGCAACTCAAATTGCCCATTCCAAAGCAAACTCAATCCTAAGCACCACAGGCTCAAATCGCCATCAATTACTCATCACACAAAAGGACGGACCTCCACATGGTCTTTCACAATTCAATATGTAGTAGAATTTGAATTGGGTGACAACTCCTGTCTTTTTGTTTGGTTCACAAAGCAACTGAGACATAAAAATAGGATCCTCAACCAATTCATAATCTGTTTGGTTGCAAAAATTATTTGCTTGGAAATGAATCAGACCCAAAAGCAAAGCCTCCACTCCAAGAAATCTACCACCGTCCTCCCATGAGGACTGGCACACCCCATCGCAGAAAAAGGGTAGATGGGCGATGTAACACCCCAAAAATCTTGCTATTCTTAAATTCATGTGTGATTTGGCACTTTGGTGAATGTTTGGAATTTTCTGGAATTTATTTGGAATTATTTGGAATTTATTTGAATTTATTCCATTTTTGAAATAATTAAAGAATTAAACTTTGCAAATAAAAATTTATTGGAAATATTTTATTTGAGTCCAAAATGTTCCAAAATATTTTCCAGAATTTTTCTGGAATTTTTCTGAGTCTTTTGCTATTTTTAATGATTTAATTGAATTTCTGAGAATTTAATTGGATTAATTAAATCGAGTTGGTTTCACTGTTCCTCCGACCGAGCCCGAGTCAGACTCGAGTTCGAGTCCGACCCGAACCCGACCGCGCCCGTGGTCAAGCCGAACCCGTTCGCCCGGAACCCTAACCGCGTGACCGTTGGATCTTGATCCAACGGCCACGATCGAGCCACGTCGCCGGACCCGAGTCCGACCGAGTCAACCAATTCGCCGAACCGGACCCGAGTCCAACTCACGCAACCGTTGGATCTGGATCCAACGGTTCACGATGAGCCACGTCGTCCTCTCCGTGCCGCCGTCGGACTCCCCCGCCGCCTGTGCGTGGGGCCTCCTTTTCCGCGCATATCACGGACGTCGAGGCCCTATTTAATGCGCCGCCACCCGTGTCGGATAGCCCGTTTGCTTGCGCACCCGTAGCCCTAGCCTTCAAGCCCGAGCCGTCGCCAGGCTACCCGCAATCGCTCGCCGTAGTTGGATTGGGTTGTCGCCGCGGTTATTGCCGTTTCCCGCCGTCGTCCGTCGTCCTCCGCTGCCGTTGAGCCCAGATCCAAGTTCCTCGCGTCGAGACGCATTCGGGAGTGCCAGTCTTCACGCCGGAGGAGCCCCGCAGCACCGTTGCCGTGGTCGTCGTCCCCGTCTCCGGCCGGTCAGCTCCGCCGCACGCCCTCGCCGGAACCCGAGCCCGGACAGCCGTTGGATCGAGATCGAACGGCTACGGTAAGCCACGTGTAACCCAAACCCTGGAAACTAGATCGGATCTGGACCGTTGGATCAAGATCCAACGGCCCACGATCGGCCACGTCACCCGTAACGTAATCCACGTTACGGGGTTAACGTTATTCTCAACCGTTGGATCTAGATCCAACGGCGTAGATTCATCGCGTTCACTCCAATGCGGGATAACCAGATCCAATCTGGGCCGTTGATTTTCAAATCAACGGCCGAGATAGCGCCACGTGGCTGGAAGTCTGACCGCCGCGATCGGTCGGCCGGCCGCTTCGTGGGAGTGTGTCTTCGACACGCGGCCGCGTGTCGAGGGGCCCACCGCTGTCGCCACCCGGTAGTGCGGTGACGTCAGCCTTGACGTCACCAGTGGGTCCCACCTGTCAGCAGCGGTCTGAGTCCCCGCTGACGTCAGCGATGACGTCACCCCCGTGGGTCCCACCTGTCAGTCACACGTGAGCCGTGGACCAGGTCCACGGTGGACCCGAGCCAAACCGTGGGCTGAGCCCGTGGACCGGCTGACGTCAGCAGACCAATCAGAGGCTACCACGTGTCACGCTGACGCAATAAAAGATTTCCCGAAAAAGAAAATGATTTATTAATTCGAAATATTGATTTCAGATTTTGATTCAAACTTCAAACGCTTATAACTTTTTCGTTTTAACTCCGATTTGAGTGATTCAAATTTATAAATTTGTATAAAATTGAGATCTACCTAATGATGAATTTTATTTAATTTTTGGACTAAAGTTCTTCTCTGTAATATTATTTAATTGATTATTTAAACTTTAAAATGCTATAACTTTCGCGTTTAAACTCTGAATTTGACGATTCCAGTTTCTAAAAATTCATAAAATTATGCTCTCTCTGTTTGTGAACATTATTTGGGTGTTTGGACACTTTTTGTCTACTGTTTTATTCATTGGTTGCTATTTGCACGCGTTACGAGTAGACGTTGAAGTGCCGGAAGGATTCGAAGAAGTATTGACCCAGGAGCCAGCTCAGGACCAAGAGCAAGTACTTTTTGAAGGCAAGTTGTGCATTGACCATATTTATCCTATTTTGAAACCTATTTTGATTTAATTTATTGCATGCTAGTTCAATTAGAAAATACTTTATTTAATTCTGGGAATTAGATAAATGCCAATTTGCTGTATGACACCTTGATTAATTAAATATGTGCCATGAACCCTTGTCACCCTAGTTGTGGATTACTAGTTGGACACTACTAAATTGCCAACATGGGTTTGTAGATCGTTGTAGTATATTGCTTAGACCTGCTACGTGCTCATGACATGATTTTTGGACAATCAAATGTTAATATTGACTTAATGATATATTGAACCTGTTTTGGAAAGGTATCATGTGTTGTGATGTTGATGGCACGTGGTGCATGGTAATCAACTGGGGTTTGATAAATAGCTTTTGACCGGGGCATGTGGCAAGAATGATCAGCTGGGCCAGTTGTGGCACCGGGAATGTTGGTTTGGTTCTTCGGGTAGTCTTGCCCTGGTCACCCTAAGGACTTAACCTTGCAAGCCTTTGAACTGAGTCAAGAGTGCAACCACTTGTCCGTAATGGGACGGACCTAGTTGATTAAGTTGCTAATAACGTACCTGTGGGACCTCTGGGTGTCAACTACACCGTTTGTGTAGTTGTACGGGGGAGCGTCTGGCCGAGGCCGATTACCCATCTAACGGTGGCTTGACCTAAACTTCGCCTTTGCTAAGGGATGGGTTAGTGTGCAACACCGAGAGGACCACTTGTCTTTGTTAGAAGTTTCCGAAAGACTTTGTTACGGGAACTCGCCTTTGTGGTGTTTGACTGTATCTTGTGGGTAAAGTGCATAACCTCTGCAGAGTGTAATATCTATTCGAATAGCCGTGTCCGCGGTATTGGACATCGCTCGGGGATTACAGTCAAGGGTTAGACTTTCTTGAAAATAACTTGGACTTGAAAGGTTGGGTTTGGTTTAAATAAAGAAGTTGATGGAAATGTGGTTTAGGAATGGGAAAGATGTTGATTAAACCCCTGGAAAAGTTATTGACCTTATACTTGTTTCTATTGCTTTCGAATCTACTTATGTTACTTGTCAAGTGCTGTTTACTGCAAACATACCTTGAGCTTTTCCTTTGTATCAAGCCATGCATATAGTATATTAACTTGCATTCTGTGCATGACTTGCTGAGTACCAAGTACTCACCCTTGCCGCAATACAACACCAGTTGAAGAAGAGTCTACACCAGCTTCGGAGGAGGAGCTTCCAGAGGAACCGTCTAACTAGGAATCGAGTCCCAGTCAGTTGCCTGTGGTATACTGGATGGCGCCACGAAGTTATCTTATTTTCTGCTGCTATTATTTCTCTCTTAATAAGTTTCGCCCTGCGAGGCATATATTTGTAACTCGACCATAAGGTCGAGCAACCAGTTTGATTATTTAATTAAAGTACTTTATTAGTATCGAGTGGTATGATTGTGATATTTACCGATGTTAAGACTGTGTGCACTAGCGCGTTCCTGGACTTGTGCAGAATACACAGAGGGTCCGGATTTGCAAATTCGGGTCCCGACAGAGGTGGTATCAGAGCCATACTGACTGTAGGCTCAACCCATAGTTAGAATGGTCATAGTGAGGATAAAACCTATTTTCTAAAGGCAAAATTTGCCAAGATAATGAATGAATTCTCGACTTACCCCTTTCATTCTTGTTCATACCCCTTGCTGAGTTCATTTCGTCTTCCACATCGATTTTAAAATGTTGCGCTCTTACGCAAGTATCCTTTGACAGATGGAAGGAGAGATCAACTACGTCGATCTTGAGGTTGGTCACGCCGCAGAACTTTGGTGTATGCTGCAGACTCTCGGAGGTTTTGAGAAGCCGAATTACCAAGTGGACGTAATCAGACAAGCAGGATTGATCAAGGCTTGTGACGTGAAGATTGTGGTACCTGCCAGGAAGAAGGGCCCAGGCAATCGCCCGATACATTGCACTGCCAGGAGGTCTACAATGCAGATGGGTATCCAGGAGGTGTCGCGACGAGCAATGCGGCACATTGCCCGCATCTACGCCAGAGAGTTAGAGGGCACGGTGTTCCGTTATCATCCGCGCAGCAATAACCTTCTCGACCCGAAGATGATTCAGGATGAGAACGCCGTGATCACACAATTGGCACGACTTGTTGTCGCCCAGGAGGATGTACTTGATGATACGAGCAAGGAGCTACAGAAGGCCCGCAAGGAGATCACCGCAGAGAAGAACAGATGGCGGGAGACTCAGGAGTATGTGTCACATCTTCTGCACATGATTAGAGAGTTAGAGAGGGCGTTGTACACACCAGAGCCGGAGCCAGTACTCGAGCTACACGAGCCAGATCCGGAAGAGCCAGAGCTTGAGGAGGACACCGCTTCTTCGACTACCACAGTTGACACAGTTGCAGGGCATGGCGATCGTTTCGCGCCTATGCCGCAGCACCCGTACCCAGGCCGTGGAGGTTTTCTCGATGAGTGAGTGTAGGTGTTGTAGTGAGACTCCTTCGTCGAGTCGCGTTATAGAATAAGAGTCACCCTTTAGAGGCGTTGGATTTCATTGATTGCTGAGTGTGCAGTATGTGTTGCAAGGCCCTTAGGCATTGTAAGCAACCATACCAAGTTATTACTATTATTATTAATAAAGTTGGATTTTGAGTTACACTTTTCCCCGCATAAGTTCCCTACTACTTGTCTATTCTTGTTCCCTCTCATCTCTAAACCTTGGAGCAATCGACAGATGGTGAACACCCGCGGAAACCTTGGAGGCAATGGCAGTGGTTCTCGCCCAGCAGAAAACCCCAATGATGGAGCACCAGCACCGCCAGTGGACATGCAGAATTTTGGAGCTTTTCTTGCCGCTCAGACTCAGTTGATGCATGCCATGATGCAACAGATGCAACACGTCACCGCTCAGGCCACCGCTAATCAAGTCAATCAGGGACAACGCCAGAATACAAGACTATCAGAGTTCATGAGGACTCATCCACCCACTTTCTCCGGGAATGCTAACCCGTTGGAAGCCGATAACTGGTTAAGGTCAATTGAGAGGAAGCTACACATTGCTAAATGCATGGGAAACGAGAAGGTACTCTATGCTTCTCATCAGTTGGAAGGAACAGCCGTCGAATGGTGGGAGAACTTCTGCGCTACGCAAGAGAACCCTCAGGACATCACTTGGGAGGAGTTCACAGCTGCGTTTCGTCAGTATCATGTGCCTGAAGGAATCATGGATCTCAAGAAGGAGGAGTTCAGAGCACTGAAGCAAAGTAATCAGCCAGTGGCCGAATACCTGAACAAGTTCACACAGCTTGCACGCTACTCACCTGAGGATGTAGCGACAGATAAAGCCAGACAGTCTCGCTTTATGAAGGGACTTAACTCAGGACTACAGGTGGGACTGATCACCCACACCTTTCCAGATTTCCAGGAGCTTGTGAATAAGGCGCTTATTCTTGGGGACAAGCGCAAGGAACTAGATGAGAACAGGAAGCGCAGGATGCAGCATCAGGGATCACGTCAGGGAGCGCAGCAACGCTTGAGGGTTGCGCCAAATCAGTTTTTCAGATTCCAGCTGCAGAATACAACAAGGACACCGTCACCAGCACCAAGACCCGTCAATCAGAACTATCAGACCCGGCCCGACGAAACGTCGCTTCAGGCAGTCAACAAGGAACAGTGAGACGCTGCTACAACTGCAACGAGCCAGGGCACTTTGCCAACAGTTGTCCTAAGAAGATAGCAGGAGTGACCCCAGTTCGCTTCAATATGGGATCCACACCAGCTAGGACGCCAGCACCAGGAGCAGCACCCCATACCGTGGTGAGAGGCCAAGTCAATCATGTCACCGCAAATGCACTGCAGAATGCCATGGACGTCGTACTGGGTAAGCTACTTGTTAACTCAGTACCTGCAACAGTTTTGTTTGATTATGGAGCTTCGCATTCGTTTGTTTCTCAAGGCTTTGCTGCTAAAAATGATTTGGAGATAGCAAGACTTAAATGCATGCTTTTAGTTCAAACCCCTGGTTCCGAACTCCGAACGAAAGTAGGATGTTCTGGGGTGAGAATACTAATAGATGGGATAGAGTTCCTAGCGAACCTTATTATTTTGGAAACCCAGACCTTAGATGTTATCTTGGGAATGGATTGGTTATCCAAGCACAAGGCCGTATTAGATTGTGGACGATGGACTATCTCAGTTGAGAGCCCGTGTGGAAAGAAAGTGGAATTTCAAGCTACCGCCATTAGAGATGGTCAGTTGATGGTTAACAGTACCAAGGCAATCAACATAGAAGATGTTTCAGTGGTAAATGAGTATCCAGATGTTTTTCCTGAAGATTTACCTGGTATGCCGCCAGACCAGGACATAGAGTTTGTGATAGAACTTGTACCTGGTACAGCACCAATAGCAAAGAGACCTTATCGGATGTCCACCGAGGAATTGGTAGAGATGAAGAAACAGCTTGAAGAGTTAATGGAGAAAGGATTTATCAGACCAAGTTCGTCGCCGTGGGGAGCGCCAGTTTTGTTCGTCAAGAAGAAAGATGGGAGTTTCAGGATGTGCATTGACTACCGCGCACTCAATGAAGTCACCGTGAAGAATAAGTACCCGCTACCGAGGATCGATGATTTGTTTGATCAGCTGAGAAGAGCCGGAGTTTTCTCCAAGATTGATCTGAGATCGGGATACCACCAGTTGAAGATCCGATCAGAGGATATTCCGAAGACCGCATTCTCGTCGAGATATGGACATTCTGAGTTCTGATTATGTCCTTTGGTTTGACGAATGCGCCAGCATATTTCATGAATATGAAGAATAAGGTGTTCATGGAGTATTTGGACAAGTTTGTTGTTGTGTTTATAGATGATATCTTGATCTACTCCAAGACAGAGGATGAACATGCAGAGCACTTGAGGCAAGTTTTGGAAAAGCTAAGGGAACAGCAACTTTTTGCCAAGTTCAGCAAGTGTGATTTTTGGAAGGACAAGGTGGAGTTCCTCGGACATGTAATGACCGCAGAAGGAGTCGGCGTTGATCCAAGCAAGGTAGAAGCTGTGTTACATTGGGAACAGCCGAAGACCATGACCCAGATCCGAAGTTTCCTTGGAATGGCAGGTTACTACCGCCGTTTCATTGAAGGCTTTTCGACAATTGCGAAACCTCTTACGCAATTGCTGAAAAAGGAGAAGAAGTTTGCATGGACGCCAGAGTGCGAGAAAGGTTTTCAAGAACTGAAGAAGCGATTGACATCAGCACCAGTGTTAGTCCTACCGGACATCAATCAAAGCTTTGATATTTATTTTGACGCATCGCGCCAAGGACTTGGATGTGTGCTGATGCAGAATGGAAAGGTCGTCGCTTATGCATCAAGGCAGTTGAGGCCGCATGAGGAGAATTATCCAACCCATGACTTAGAGCTAGCTGCCGTAGTGCATGCTCTGAAGTTGTGGCGTTACTATTTGATTGTAAACAGATGTGAAGTATACACGGACCATAAGAGTCTTAAGTACATCTTCACCCAATCAGACCTGAACATGAGGCAGAGGAGATGGTTAGAGTTAATCAAGGACTATAATGTTGGGATCCATTACCATCCAGGAAAGGCCAACGTGGTGGCCGATGCTCTGAGTCGGAAAAGCCATACTGTGAACATATTGCTAACCACAAGTCAGGATGAGCTATGTGAGGATCTCCAGAGAATGCAGATTGAGGTCGTACCAGAAGGATTCTTGGCCGCATTGGAAGTGAAGCCTACCCTAGAAGATCAGATCCGAGAAGGACAGAAGGATGATGACAAGATCCGAAGGATTAAGTCCAACATGGATGAAGGCAAGACAGAGGACTTCAAGTTGGATGAGCAGGGCACGATATGGATGAAGGGTCGCATTTGTGTGCCGAACAAGAAGGAGCTGAAGCAGTTGATTTTAGAAGAAGCCCATGATTCAAAGTATTCCATTCATCCTGGAAGTGCCAAGATGTATCAGGATTTGAGAGAAAGGTTTTGGTGGCCGAACATGAAACGTGAAGTCGCCGAGCATGTTGCGCTGTGCGACATATGCCAGAGAGTCAAGGCAATGCATCAGAGACCAGCAGGATTGCTACAGCCGTTGAAGATACCTGAGTGGAAGTGGGAGGAGATCGGAATGGACTTCATTACCGGTTTGCCGAAAACTCAAGGAGGATATGATTCCATATGGGTTATAGTGGACCGCTTGACTAAGGTGGCCCACTTTATTCCTGTAAAGGCAACCTACTCGGGAGATAAATTAGCAGAGTTGTATATGACCAGGATTGTCTGTTTACATGGTGTGCCAAAGAGGATTGTATCGGATAGAGGTACCCAGTTTACCTCGAGGTTTTGGAACAAGCTGCATGAAGCCATGTGAACCCGTTTGAACTTCAGTACAGCTTATCATCCACAGACGGATGGGCAAACAGAAAGAGTTAATCAGATTCTAGAGGACATGCTACGAGCTTGTGCATTGGCTTATGCTACCTCTTAGGATAAAAGTCTACCGTACGCTGAGTTCAGCTACAACAACAGTTACCAAGCAAGTTTGCAAATGTCGCCATTTGAAGCATTGTACGGTCGACCCTGTCGGACACCGTTGAACTGGAATGAGACAGGTGAACGCCGTGTCTTTGGGCCAGATATTCTTCAAGGGGCCGAAGAAAAGATTGCCATGATCAGGGAGAGATTGAAGATAGCTTAGTCAAGACAGAAGAGTTACGCTGACAACCGTCGCCGAGACCTGAGTTTTGAGCCAGAAGACTTCGTGTATCTCAGAGTTACACCGCTCAGAGGAGTTAAGAGATTCCATGCTAAAGGAAAACTCGTGCCGAGATATGTTGGACCATTCAAGGTTCTCAGCCGCAGAGGTGAAGTTGCTTACCAGCTAGAGTTACCGCAATCACTAGCAGGAGTGCATGACGTGTTCCACGTGTCCCAGCTGAAGAAGTGTCTCTGAGTACCTGAGGAACAGACACCGCTAGAGTCAACTGAGTTGCAAGAAGATTTGACTTACAAGGAGCACCCCGTGAAGATTCTGGACACCATGGATCGAGAGACGAGGAACAAGTCAACCCATTTCTGCAGAGTTCAATGGAGCAATCACGCGGAGAGTGAAGCAACTTGGGAGCGCGAAGAGGATTTGAAGAAAGAGTTTCCGAACCTATTCTGTAGTAAGCCCTGAATCTCGGGGACGAGATTCTGTTAAGGGGGGAGGTTTGTAACACCCCAAAAATCTTGCTTTTCTTAAACTCATGTGTGATTTGGCACTTTGGTGAATTTTTGGAATTTTCTGGAATTTATTTGGAATTTATTTGAATTTATTCCATTTTTGAAATAATTAAAGAATTAAACTTTGCAAATAAAAATTTGTTGGAAATATTTTATTTGAGTCCAAAATGTTCCAAAATATTTTCCAGAATTTTTCTGGAATTTTTCTGAGTCTTTTGCTATTTTTAATGATTTAATTGAATTTCTGAGAATTTAATTGGATTAATTAAATCGAGTTGGTTTCACTGTTCCTCCGACCGAGCTCGAGTCAGACTCGAGTTTGAGTCCGACCCGAACCCGACCGTGCCCGTGGTCAAGCCGAACCCGTTCGCCCGGAACCCTAACCGCGTGACCGTTGGATCTTGATCCAACGGCCACGATCGAGCCACGTCGCCGGACCCGAGTCCGACCGAGTCAGCCAACTCGCCGAACTGGACCCGAGTCCAACTCACACGACCGTTGGATCTGGATCCAACGGCTCACGATGAGCCACGTCATCCTCTCCGTGCCGCCGCCTGTGCGTGGGGCCTCGTTTTTCGCGCATATCACGGACGTCGAGGCCCTATTTAATGCGCTGCCACCCGTGTCGGATAGCCCGTTTGCTTGCGCACCTGTAGCCCTAGCCTTCAAGCCCGAGCCGCCGCCAGGCTACCCGCAATCGCTCGCCGTAGTTGGATTGGGTTGCCGCCGCGGTTATTGCCGTTTCCCGCCGTCGTCCGTCGTCCTCCGCCGCCGTTGAGCCCAGATCCAAGTTCCTCGCGTCGAGTCGCGTTCGGGAGTGCTAGTCTTCACGCCGGAGGAGCCCCGCAGCGCCGTTGCCGTGGTCGTCGTCCCCGTCTCCGGCCGGTCAGCTCCGCCGCACGCCCTCGCCGGAACCCGAGCTCGGACAGCCGTTGGATCGAGATCGAATGGCTACGGTAAGCCACGTGTAACCCAAAACCTGGAAACTAGATCGGATCTGGACCGTTGGATCAAGATCCAACGGCCCACGATCGGCCACGTCACCCGTAACGTAATCCACGTTACGGGGTTAACGTTATTCTCAACCGTTGGATTTAGATCCAACGGCGTAGATTCACCGCGTTCACTCCAACGTGGGATAACCAGATCCAATCTGGGCCGTTGATTTTTAAATCAACGGCCGAGATAGCGCCACGTGGTGGAAAGTCCGACCGCCAGCGGTGCGGTCGGCCGTGGCGTGAGTGTGTCTCTGACACGCGGGGCCCGCGTGTTAGAGGGCCCACCTGTCAGCGGCCACCCCAGCCGGGCGGTGACGTCAGCCTTGACGTCACCAGTGGGTCCCACCTATCGGCGATGGGCTAAGTCGGCCCGCGTCGGAATGACGCGTCACCCCGTGGAGTCCCACTGTCGATCACACGTGGCGTGGACCGGGTCCACGTTGAACCCGAGCCGAACCGTGGGCTGAGCCCGTGGACGGTGACGTCGAGACCAATCGAGGAGGCTGCCACGTGTCTCGCTGACGCAATAAAAGATTTCCCGAAAAAGAAAATGATTTATTAATTCGAAATATTGATTTCAGATTTTGATTCAAACTTCAAACGCTTATAACTTATTCGTTTTAACTCCGATTTGAGTGATTCAAATTTCTAAATTTGTATAAAATTGAGATCTACCTAATGATGAATTTTATTTAATTTTTTGACTAAAGTTCTTCTCTGTAATATTAATTAATTGATTATTTAAACTTTAAAATGCTATAACTTTCGCGTTTAAACTCCGAATTTGACGATTCCAGTTTTTAAAAATTCATAAAATTATGCTCTCTCTGTTTGTGAACTTTATTTTGGTGTTTGGACACTTTTTGTCTACTGTTTTATTCATTGGTTGCTATTTGCACGCGTTACGAGTAGACGTTGAAGTGCCGGAAGGATTCGAAGGAGAAGTATTGACCCAGGAGCCAGCTCAGGACCAAGAGCAAGTACTTTTTGAAGGCAAGTTGTGCTTTGACCATATTGATCCTATTTTGAAATCTATTTTGATTTAATTTATTGCATGCTAGTTCAATTAGAAAATACTTTATTTTAATTCTGGGAATTAGATAAATGCCAATTTGCTGTATGACACCTTGATTAATTAAATATGTGCCATGACCCCTTGTCACCCTAGTTGTGGATTACTAGTTGGACACTACTAAATTGCCAACATGGGTTTGTAGATCGTTGTAGTATATTGCTTAGACCTGCTACGTGCTCATGACATGATTTTTGGACAATCAAATGTTAATATTGACTTAATGATATATTGAACCTGTTTTGGAAAGGTATCATGTGTTGTGATGTTGACGGCACGTGGTGCATGGTAATCAACTGGGGTTTGATAAATAGCTTTTGACCGGGGCATGTGGCAAGAATGATCAGGTGGGCCAGTTGTGGCACCGGGAATGTTGGTTTGGTTCTTCGGGTAGTCTTGCCCTGGTCACCCTAAGGACTTAACCTTGCAAGCCTTTGAACTAAGTCAAGCGTGCAACCATTTGTCCGTAATGGGACGGACCTAGTTGATTAAGTTGCTAATAACGTACCTGTGGAACCTCTGGGTGTCAACTACACCGTTTGTGTAGTTGTACGGGGGAGCGTACCAGGGCTGAGGCCAGGTACCCATCTAACGGTGGCTTGACCTAAACTTCGCCTTTGCTAAGGGAAGCGTTAGTGTGCAACACCGGAGAGGACCACTTGTGCTGTTAGAAGTTTCCGAAAGACTTTGTTACGGGAACTCACCTTTGTGGTGTTTGACTGTATCTTGTGGGTAAAGTGCATAACCTCTGCAGAGTGTAATATCTATTCGAATAGCCGTGTCCGCGGTATTGGACATCGCTCGGGGATTACAGTTAAGGGTTAGACTTTCTTGAAAATAACTTGGACTTGAAATGTTGGGTTTGGTTTAAATAAAGAAGTTGATGGAAATGTGGTTTAGGAATGGGAAAGATGTTGATTAAACCCCTGGAAAAGTTATTGACCTTATACTTGTTTCTATTGCTTTCGAATCTACTTATGTTACTTGTCAAGTGATGTTTACTGCAAACATACCTTGAGCTTTTCCTTTGTATCAAGCCATGCATATGGTATATTAGCTTGCATTCTGTGCATGACTTGCTGAGTACCAAGTACTCACCCTTGCCGCAATACAACACCAGTTGAAGAAGAGTCTACACCAGCTTTGGAGGAGGAGCTTCCAGAGGAACCGTCTAACTAGGAATCGAGTCCCAGTCAGTTGCCTGTGGTATACTGGATGGCGCCACGAAGTTATCTTATTTTCCGCTGCTATTATTTCTCTCTTAATAAGTTTCGCCCTGCGAGGCGTATATTTGTAACTCGACCATAAGGTCGAGCAACCAGTTTGATTATTTAATTAAAGTACTTTATTAGTATCGAGTGGTATGATTGTGATATTTACCGATGTTAAGACTGTGTGCACTTGCGCGTTCCTGGACTAGTGCTGAATACACAGAGGGTCCGGATTTGCAAATTCGGGTCCCGACAGGCGAGCCCACAGAACCTAACTGGCGAAGGGAGGGAGCTCACCGGTAGTGGGTGGGCTGAAACTACCGGAGTGGAGGAAGGAATCGGGATGCGGTGCAGGTTGCCTAAGGATGTTGAGACGCGACGGTGGTGTGGAAGAAGGTGGTATGGCAGCGATGGAGAAGGTGCTTGGATGCAAGCAACTCCAGATCCAGGCGGGGGTCATGAGGAGACGTTGAGGGGCGCCCATGAAAAGGAAGAAGAGGTGGCGGCGCCAACGAGCGGAATCTGATCGGAGCCCTCCCTCCTTGTCGCGGCCTCGATGAATGTAGTTGCATCGCATCGGAGCACTAGGCCTATATCGGTCTAGATGTTGGCCCATTTGCCATATAAATGAAGGAATAGTTGATTATTTGAAAGTTGATGTGCACTTGATGATTTATCACAACATGTCTCACTAACATTTGAGCCTAAATGCACATCAACTTTGTGGCAAATAATCAAATCTGCCATCATCAATCAGTTGATTTAGGCCACCACGCTCTTTTAAGTGGGTCACCACGGATAGCTCCAATGCCGCAATTTGATAGATGACTCGTAAGATGTTCATATGTTGGAATGAAATACTAAAACAGAGTGATATATATCAATAAAACGTGATTCTAAAATCATACCAAAATATCCATTTTATCTTACACACATATAGTAAAGTATATCTAGAAGATAGACTGAACCAGGGATTACATTACTAAACCGAGGTGGAAAATTGCCCGGCCCTCGATAATCAAAAATTGTAGAAGCCAAATGAATTGCGAAGTCAAATAGGTTTGAAATCGATGGTCAAATAGTAGCAAAAAAATGATAATCGATCAGTTTGAACTATTTTCGAATGATTCAGGGTGATTTTCGACTGGTTTTGCTCAAGGAAACTTGGAAAAAAATAGAGAAATTGCGAAAGAATTATAGAAAATGCTGAACAACTTGTAAAAAGCTGGTAAAGGACAGAACATTAGGAAAAATATTAGAAATATATAAAAAAAATATGATAAAATTTTGGCATGACCTTTTCTATATTTTAGACAATCTCAAGTTGTAAAGTAGGCATTTAGCAAAAATATCTTGTTAAATAAAATTTCATTTCAATATCATTCACAAAGCAATCCAACAAGTCCGCATCTCAATGTCCATGGCACATGAAAGTTGAAATCAACATTTCTCACTAAAAATGAATTTTCGCACTTCACATAGTTTCGTTGTCATTCCATTGTCCCACATTTGCCATGTGGGACCTACATGAATGCAATGTTAGTAAAAAATTGAGTTACAATGAAATGAAATATACAAATAAGACATTACCTTTGGGACTACGGGTAGTATTGTTGAATGTACACTTGATTGGCTGTGTTATACTCCTTGGTGGACATCATCACTAATCCTCGTGTAGCTAGCAACTCCGCCTTGTATTCGTGCTAGCTTTGCCCCATCTATGGGGTAGTCGTTTGCCATTGTTGGTACAACATAGCATAAAAGTCGGGGTCTTGCCACTCATAGACCCGTTGGGTGGGACGTTGTGCACGAGCATCCAGGATGGTGTAGTCATAGTAGCCATATGAGTCATAACTACCTTGTGTCTCCGTGACGCTGTACGAGCTAGGGCTATCCTACGGTGCACCATGGATATGTCAATGACCCCTTCCCTTTCCCGTAGTAGTCCTCCTCTATGCTTGTGGGGCGCTATGATTTTTGTTTTGTGTGGCATGAGTGTACTGTGACTTCCCTATAAATTATATAGGATGGTGTCCTTCTGAGTGGGAAGTGAGAGGAATCGAGGCACTATCACCAGGCTTACCACCATCGCTGTCCAACTTGGAGCTACTATCATTAGACTCTTGGTACGACGGGCTCTGACAGTCCCCAGGAGTTATCAGTCGAGTCATCACTCCCTACATAATGTTCCTCACTTGTGGAACACTTCCCCTTTCCTTTCGAGGGAGCTCTTCTTTTTGCGATATCCCTTATCACCACTTCTTGGTTCTTCCTCTTCCCAGTGTGACTATCACACACTGTCCTATTTGCCCATTCAAGGATGCTTGCAGCCCCATTATTACTTTTGCAACACAACAAGGTCAATCGGATCTGTCATAAGTTGTGATGAGAAGGGGGAACATCACTCTCTGTGTCCTCATCAAATATGGGTTTGATTTTTAGCTTTAGACCACTCTTTCTCCATCCACTATCGGATTTGATTTTTTAGCATCACACAGTGTAAGCTCCATAAGACGCTAGAATGGATTGTCTTCAGCTGTGCACCATTCATTTTCTTTGGCTTGAATTCAAAGTCGTAGATTGTAGTTAATGTACACCAACTTATGAATCTTCTTGTACAATAGGTGGTTGTGAACTTTAGTGTAGATGATTGCAAACATACTCCAATTGCACTCGCATCTGCTAGAGGAAGCGTGTTGTGAAATGATTCGCATGGCAAACTGCTGGGCATGGGTGTGTTCGAACTGAACACACCCCACCAATGTATTGCAAGTTAACAAAAAGAACAGTAAGTAATGACAAGAGTGACATTACATTTAAGATGGCATAAGGAAAATATCAGAGGAAAATACTAGTGCACTCGCGAACGTTCCAACCTTCCTTCTGTAAGCCAATAAATGTCACATGAATCAGATTCTACTATCAAATGACATCGAATTACTTAAGGCATTGTAAGATTTTATTACCGCACAGACTCCACGTGATGCTAAACCCTCTGATATAATAGTACAGATTTTACTATCATATCAGAGGATTCAACAGTCTGTATAGTATGTGCAGTAATATATATTATAATATATAAATTTTATCATCAAAATATATAAAGTTTGCTATCCGTATGTATGTATGTATGTATATATATCTATATAGGAAAATGGTTTCGTACCCCTGGGAGTACGTACTCCCACTCTCAATATGCCGCTTAAATGATATTGTTATACCTCTTTATCATTTTGAGTATACTCTAATACTGATTATAACATACTCCAAAGTGAGTTGCACGAAAAATTTCATCAAAGTCTACCATTTGTAGCATAATTTGTTTATATACTCTTTTTATATATGAAAAAGGGTATATAGCAAAAAAATAAAGGACTCCAATGAATTTGTTTCAACAATATCGCATTGTAGTATCTTAGAATTATTATTGGAGTATACCGAAAGTGATAAATGAGTATAACACATTCGTTTAAGTGGTATACTGGAGGTGGGAGTACGTACTCCTAGGAGTACAAAAAAGGCCTCATATATATATATATATATTGTCGGGACCCGAATCTGCAAATCCGGACCCTCTGTGTATTCTGTACTAGTCCAGGATCACGCCAGCGCAAACAGTATTCTACACTAGTACCACAGTCATACACAGCGGAATTAATAATAAAGTACTTCAAACATTAAATAAACTGGATACAAGACCTTAAGGTCACCTTACATTAGTCTGCCACGCAGGGCTTACAATAACACAAGTAAATAATCAGCAGCGGAATGAAAAACGTCGATGACCCCCATCAGCATGCCATAGGCAACTAACAAGGTTCAACTCCTAGATATTTGCCTCCTTGTGGAACTTCTCCTCCTTTGAAGTTGTGGTCTTCTCCTCAACTGATGATTGTGTTGGAAGCAAGGGTGAGTATACAACAAACTCAGCAAGTCATGCACAGGGGTGCAATCCTATTACTATATGCATGGCTTGTACCAAAGGAATGGCTTAAGTGGTTGTTTTGCATCAAACAGCATTTTGCTTTGATTAAATAATCTTAATAGATTCAAAAGTGGTAAAACCATATTATACAATAAGTTGTCAATCTTTTTCCAAATAGTTTGGCACAAAGCCCTAAATCACTTTAGCAATTATTTCTGGCATGCAGCCACTGTCGGGACCCGAATCTGCAAATCCGGACCCTCTGTGTATTCAGCACTAGTCCAGGAACGCGCTAGTGCACACAGTCTTAACATCGGTAAATATCACAATCATACCACTCGATACTAATAAAGTATTTTAATTAGATAGTCAAACTGGTTGCTCGACCTTATGGCCAAGTTACAAATATACGCCACGCAGGGTGAAACTTATTAAGAGAGAAATAATAGCAACGGAAAAATAAGATAACTTCGTGGCGCCATCCAGTATACCACAGGCAACTGACTAGGCTTGCTCCCTAAGTAGACGGTTCCTCTTGGAGCTCCTCCTCCAAAGCTGGTGTAGTCTCCTCTTCAACTGGTGTTGTATTGTGGCAAGGGTGAGTACTTGGTACTCAGCAAGTCATGCACAGAATGCAGCTAATATACTACATGCATGGCTTAATACAAAGGAATAGCTCAGGGTATATTTGCAGTAAAACAGCATTTGACAAGTAGCATAAGTAGATTCGAAAGCAATAGAAACAAGTATAGCATCAATAACTTTTCCAGGAGTTTAATCAACATCTTTCCCATTCCTAAACCACATTTTCATCAACATCATTATTTAACCAAACCCAACCTTTCAAGTCCAAGTTATTTTCAAGAAAATCTAACCCTTGACTGTAATTCCCGAGCGATGTCCAATACCGCGGACACGGCTATTCGAATAGATTTTACACTCTGCAGAGGTTATGCACTTTACCCACAAGATACAGTCAAACACCACAAAGGCGAGTTCCCGTAACAAAGTCTTTCGGAAACTTCTAACAATACAAGTGAGCCTCCCGGTTATTGCACACTAACCCTTCCCTTAGCGAAGGCGAAGTTTAGGCCAATCAACCGTTAGATGGGTACCTGGCCGCAGCCCCGGTACGCTCCCCCGTACAACTTACACAAAGGGTGTAGTTGACAACCTGAGGTCCCACAGGTACGTTATTAGAGCCTTAATCAACTAGGTCCGTCCCATTACAGACATGTGGTTGCAAGATTGACTCAGTTCAAAGGCTTGCAAGGTTAAGTCCTTAGGGTGACCAGGGCAAGACTACCCGAAGAACCAAACCAACGTTTCCGGTGCCACAACTGGCCCACCTGATCATTCATGCCACATGCCCCGGTCAAAAGCTATTTATCAAACCCCAGTTGATTATCATGCACCACGTGCCATCAACATCACATGATACCTTCCCAAAACAGGTTCAATATATCATTAGGTCAATATTAACATTTGATTGTCCAAAATCATGTCATGAGCACGTAGCAGGTCTAAGCCATATACTACAACGATCTACAAACCCATGTTGGCAATTTAGTAATGTCCAACTAGTAATCCACAACTAGGGTGACAAGGGGGTCATGGCACATATTTAAATAGTCAAGGTGTCATACAGCAATTTGGCATTTATCTAATTTCCCATAATTAAGTAAAGCATTTTCTATTTGAACTAGCATGCAATACATTAAATCAAAATAGGTTTCAAAATGGGATCAATATGGTCAAAGCACAACTTGCCTTCAAAAAGTACTTGTTCTTGGTCTTGAGTTGGATCCTGAGTCAACACTTCTCCTTCGAATCCTTCCGGCACTTCAACGTCTACTCGTAACGCGTGCAAATAGCAACAAATGAATAAAACAGTAGACAAAAGTATCCAAACATCCAAATAAAGTTCATAAACAGAGAGAACATAATTTTATGAATTTTTAGAAACTGGAATCGTCAAATTCGGAGTTTAAATGCAAAAGTAATAATTATTTAAATTTTAAATAATCAATTAAATAATATTACAGAGAAAATCTTTAGTCCAAAAATTAAATAAAATTCATTTTTGAGTAGATCTGAATTTTATGAATTTTTAGAAATTTGAATCGTTCAAATCGGAGTTGAAACGCAAAAGTTATAAGCGTTTGAAGTTTTGAAATTCAAATCAATTATTAAACCGAATTATTAAATCATTTTCTTTTTCGGAAATTATTTATTGCGTCAGCAGTGACACGTGGCAGCCTCTGATTGGGCGGCTGACGTCAGTCAGTCTATGGGCTCAGCCCATGGCTTGGCTCGGTCCACGGTGGACTCGGTCCACGGCTCGGGTCGCTGACAAAGTGTCCCACCGTCGATGGAGTCACGTGCGGTGCGACTCTCGGCGAGACATCGACATGCGGGCCCCACATTTCGATGACGCCAGATCACGCCCAGGCCGACCGGCCGCACGCGGGCGGCTGTCGATGACTCAACGCCGCAGCGCGGCGGCTACGTGGCATGATCACGACCGTTGGTTTGAAAATCAACGGCGCGGATTAGATCGCGTTTTACACGTTGAAAAACCACTCGGCCGCTCTGGACCGCACGATCTAGATCTAACGGTTGAAAATAGATCTAATCCCCGCAACGTGAAATCCGTTGCGGCGACGTGGCCTAACGTGAGCCGTTGGATCTCGATCCAACGGCTGAGATCTAATCTAACGTTTTAGGATTCGGGAAACACGTGGCTCACCATGGCCGTTAGATCTTGATCGGAGGGTTGTCCGAGCTCGCGAGGTCGATGGCGACGCGGCGGAGCTGCAGCAGCCGGAGACGGAGACGACGACCACTCCCGTGGCGCTTCGGGGCTCCTCCGGCGAGGTGAGTTGGCTCCACGGGTGCGTCTCGGTCTGGGGGTTCTAGATCTGGGCTCAACGGCGGCTGGGGACGGCGGTTGATGGCGGGATGAAGCAAAAACCATGGCGGAGCGGCGCGCAACTACGGTGAGCTATCGCGGCTAAACGGCGGCGGCTCTGCCTTGGTGTGTAGGGGTTACGGGTGCGCAAAGTCAGGGCCGACCTCGGGGTGTGACCCGGGCTTTAAATAGCCTCGGCGTTCGTGCCCGAGGCGGAACCCTAGATCTACGCGGCGGCGGAGTCCGACCGCGACTCTGATGGAGACGACGAATCGCCGCCGTCCACATGGCGCGATCAACGGCCACGATCATGCGGGCGAACGGGTTCGGGTCGGACACGGCTCGGTCGGGTCCGAGTGAATCTCGGCCGTTGGATCTCGATCCAACGGCTGAGATCGAGCGAGTTCTTTTGGTTAGTGGTGCGGTCACACGTGGCTACGTGGCACCTTGTGGGCCGTTGGATCTTGATCCAATGGTTCACAGGGTTAGGGTGCGTCCGACGCGGTTGGGCTCAGCCGCGACTCGGTCGAGTCCGGGTCGGACTCGGACTCGAGTCTGACTCGGGCTCGGTCGGATGAACAGTACAAACCCACTCGCATTTTCCAGCGATTAAATATTCAAATTAATTCTAAGAAATTCATTTAATTCATTAAAAATAGCAAAAGACTCAGAAAAATTCCAGAAAAATTCTGGAAAATACTTTGGGGCATTTTGGACTCAAATAAAATATTTCCAACAAAATTTTATTTGAAAATTTAATTTCTTTAAATATTTCAATATGGAATAAATTCAAATTAAATCCAAATAAATCCAAATAAATTCCAGAAAATTCCAAAAATTCACATTTGAGCAAAATAATATTTAATTTCATGAAAAACAAAAATTGGGGTGTTACAAACCTCCCCCCTTAACAGAATCTCGTCCCCGAGATTTAAGGATAACTAAGGAATAGGTTCGGAAACTCTTTCTTCAAATCCTCTTCGCGTTCCCAAGTCGCTTCGCTTTCTTCATGGTTGCTCCACTGAACTCTACAGAAGCGGGTTGACTTATTTCTAGTCTCCCGGTCCATGGTGTCCAAAATCTTCACGGGATGCTCCTTGTAAGTCAGATCTTCTTGTAGTTCAATTGACTCTAGCGGTGTCTGCTCCTTAGGCACTCGGAGACACTTCTTCAGCTGGGACAAATGGAACACGTCATGCTCTCCTGCTAGTGATTGCGGCAACTCCAGCTGGTATGCAACTTCACCTTTGCGGCTGAGAACCTTGAATGGTCCAACATATCTCGGCGCGAGTTTTCCTTTGGCATGGAATCTCTTAACTCCTCTGAGCGGTGTGACTCTGAGATATACAAAGTCTTCTGGTTCAAAACTCAAATCCTGGCGACGGTTGTCAGCATAACTCTTCTGTCGTGATTGGGCTATCTTCAATCTCTCCCTGATTATGGCAATCTGTTCTTCAGCTTCTTGAAGAATATCTGGCCCAAAGACACGGCGTTCACCTGTCTCATTCCAGTTCAATGGCGTCCGACAGGGTCGACCATATAGTGCTTCAAATGGTGACATTTGCAAACTTGCTTGGTAACTGTTGTTGTAATCGAACTCCGTGATACGGCGGACTCTTATCCCAAGAGGTAGCATAAGCCAATGCACACGCTTAACATATCCTCCAGAATCTGATTGACTCTTTCAGTCTGGCCATCCGTCTGTGGATGATAAGCTGTACTGAAGTTCAAACGGGTTCCCATGGCTTCATGTAGCTTATTCCAGAACCTTGAGGTAAATTGGGTACCTCTGTCCGATACAATCCTCTTTGGCACTCCGTGCAAACAGACGATCCTGATCATATACAACTCTGCTAACTTATCCCCCGAGTAAGTGGTCTTCACGGGGATAAAATGGGCGACCTTGGTCAAGCGATCCACTATAACCCATATGGAGTCATAACCTCCTTGAGTCTTAGGCAAACCGGTAATGAAATCCATTCCGATTTCTTCCCACTTCCACTCAGGTATTTTCAGCGGCTGCAATAATCCTGCTGGTTTCTGATGCATTGCCTTGACTCTCTGAAATATATCGCACAATGCAACATGCTCGGCAACTTCACGCTTCATGCTCGGCCACCAGAATCTCTCCTTGAAATCCTGATACATCTTGGCACTGCCTGGGTGAATTGAATACTTGGAGTCATGGGCTTCTTCTAGAATCAACTGCTTCAGCTCCTTTTTGTTCGGCACACAAATGCGATCCTTCATCCATAACGTGCCTTGCTCATCCAACTTGAAGTCCTTTGCCTTGCCTTCATCCCTGATGGACTTAATCCTGCGGATCTTGTCATCATCCTTCTGTCCTTCTCGGATCTGATCTTCTAGGGTAGGCTTCACTTCCAATGCGGCCATGAATCCTTCTGGTATGACTTCAATCTGCATTCTCTGGAAATCCTCACATAGCTCATCCTGACTTGTGGCTAGCAACATACTCACGGTATGGCTTTTCCGACTTAGAGCATCGGCAACTACGTTAGCCTTTCCTGGATAGTAATGGATTCCAACATTATAGTCCTTGATCAACTCTAACCATCTCCTCTGCCTCATGTTCAAGTCTGATTGGGTGAAGATGTACTTAAGACTCTTATGGTCCGTGTATACTTCACATCTGTTTTCAATCAAATAGTGACGCCATAATTTCAAAGCATGCACTACGGCAGCTAGCTCTAGGTCATGTGTCGGATAAATCTCCTCATGCGGCCTCAACTGCCTTAATGCATAAGCAACGACCTTTCCATTCTGCATCAGCACACATCCAAGTCCTTGGCGCGATGCGTCACAACAAATATCAAAGCTTTGATTGACGTCCGGTAGGACTAACACTGGTGCTGATGTCAATCGCCTCTTCAATTCTTGAAAACCTTTCTCGCACTCTGGCGTCCATGCAAACTTCTTCTCCTTTTTCAGCAATTGCGTAAGAGGTTTCACAATTGTCGAAAAGACTTCAATGAAACGGCGGTAGTAACCTGCCATTCCAAGGAAACTTCGGATCTGGGTCACGGTCTTCGGCTGTTCCCAATGTAACACAGCTTCTACCTTGCTTGGATCAACGCCGACTCCTTCTGCGGTCATTACATGTCCGAGGAACTCCACCTTGTCCTTCCAAAAATCACACTTGCTGAACTTGGCGAAAAGTTGCTGTTCCCTTAGCTTTTCCAAAACTTGCCTCAAGTGCTCTGCATGTTCATCCTCTGTCTTGGAGTAGATCAAGATATCATCTATAAACACAACAACAAACTTGTCCAAATACTCCATGAACACCTTATTCATCATATTCATGAAATATCTTTGGCGCATTAAATCAAACCAAAGGACATAACTGTAAACTCGTAATGTCCATATCTTGACGAGAATGCGGTCTTCGGAATATCCTCTGATCGGATCTTCAACTGATGGTATCCCGATCTTAGATCAATCTTGGAGAAAACTCCGGCTCCTCTCAGCTGATCAAACAAATCATCAATCCTGGGTAGCGGATACTTATTCTTCACGGTGACTTCATTAAGTGCACGGTAGTCAATGCACATCCTGAAACTCCCATCCTTCTTCTTGACAAACAGAACTGGCGGTCCCCACGGCGACGAACTCGGTCTGATAAATCCTTTCTCCATTAGCTCTTCGAGTTGCTTTTTCATCTCTACCAATTCTTCGGTGGACATCCGATAAGGTCTCTTTGCTATCGGCGCTGTACCAGGTACAAGCTCTATCACAAACTCTATGTCCCTGTCTGGTGTCATACCAGGTAGATCTTCAGGAAAACATCTGGGTACTCATTCACTACTGAGACATCTTCTATGCTGTTTGTCTTGGTGCTGTTAACCATCAACTGTCCATCTCTAACGGCAGTAGCTTGAAATTCCACTTTCTTTCCACACGGGCTCTCAACTGAGATAGTCCTTCGTCCACAATCCAATACGGCCTTGTGCTTGGATAACCAATCCATTCCCAAAATGACATCCAAGGTCTGGGTCTCCAAAATAATAAGGTTCGCTAGGAACTCTATCCCATCTATTAGTATTCTCACCCCAGAACATCCTACTTTCGTTCGGAGTTCTGAACTGTGGGTTTGAACTAAAAGCATGCATTTAAGTCTTGCAATCCCCAAATCATTTTTAGCAGCAAAGCCTTGTGAAACAAACGAATGCGAAGCTCCGAATCAAACAAAATCAAGTGTGTACTTGAGTTAACAAGTAACTTACCCAAGATTTACATCCGTGGCATTCTTAAGTGCATCTGCGGTGACATGGTTGACTCGGCCTCTCACCACGGCCTGGGTGCTGCTCACAGTCTTTGGCGTCCTAGCTGGTGTGGATCCCAGTTGAAGCGGCTGAGGTCACTCCCGCTGTTTTCTTAGGACAATCGTTGGCAAAGTGCCCTGGCTCATTGCAATTGTAGCAAGCGTCTCATCGTTTCCTTGTTGATCGCCTGAAGCGGCGCTTTCGCCGGGCCGGGTCTGATAGTTCTGATTGACGGGTCTTGGTGCCGTGACGGTGTCCTGGTTGCGTTCTGCGGTGGAATCTGAAAACTGATTTGGCGCAACCCTCAAACGCTGCGCTCCTCGACGCGATCCACGATGTGCATCTCGCGCTTCCTATTCTCATCCAGTTCCTTGCGCTTGTCCTCAAGAATAAGCGCCTTATTCACCAGCTCTGGAAATCTGGAAAGGTGTGGGTGATCAATCCCACCTGCAATCCCGAGTTAAGTCCCTTCATGAAACGACTGCCTGGCTTTATCTGCCGCTACGTCTTCAGGTGCGTAACGTGCAAGTCCGTGTGAACTTGTTCGTATTCGGCCACCGGCCGATTACCCTGCTTCTGCTCAACTCCTCCTTCTTAAGGTCCATGATTCCTTCAGCACGTGATACCGACGGAATGCACCGTGAACTCTTCCCAAGTGACGCCCCGAGGGTTCTCTTGCGTGGCACGTAAGTTCTCCCACCATTCGGCCATTTCCTTCCAACCGATGAGAAGCGTAGAGTACCTTCTCATTTCCCATGCATTGAGCAATGTGTAGCTTCCTCTCAATTGACCTTAACTACCATCGGCTTCCAACGGGTTAGCATTCCCGAGAGAGTGGGTGGATGAGTCCTCATGAACTCGGCAGTCTTGTGTTCTCGCGTTGCCCTGATTGACCTGATTAGCGATGGCCTGGCAAAGGACGTGCTGCATCTGTTGCATCATGGCATGCATCAATCGAGTCTGAGCAGCAAGAAAAGCTCAAATTCTGCATATCAATCAAGTGCGGTCTTTGGTGCTCCATCATTGGGGTTTTTCTGGCGAGAACCACTTCCATTGCCTCCAAGGTTTCCACGAGTGTTCACCATCTGTGGTTTGCTCTAGGTTTTAGAGATGAGAGGGAAACAAGAATAGACAAGTAATATGGAACTTATGCGGGGCGAAAGGTGTAACTTGAAGTCCAACTTTATTATTTTAATCAATAGTAACTTGGTATGGTTGCTTACAATGCCTAGGGGCCTTGCAACACATACTGCACACTCAGCAAGCAATGAAAATCCAAATCGAACTAGCACTGGAGTCTAACGCCTAAAGGGTGACTCTTTATTCTATGATGCGACTCGACGAAGGAGTCTCACTATAGAACCTACGCTCACTCATCGAGAAAACCTCCACGGCCTGGGTACGGACGCTGCAGCATAGGCGCGAAACGATCGCCATATCCAGCAACTTTGTCATCTGTGCTAGTCGAAGAAGCAGTGTCCTCCTCAAGCTCCGGCTCCTCCGGGTCTGGCTCGTGTAGCTCGAGCATTGGCTCTGGCTCTGGTGCGTACAATGCCATCTCTAACTCTCCAATCCTTTGCAGAAGGTGTGACACATACTCTTGAGCTTCCCGCCATCTGTTCTTCTCTGTCGTGATCTCCTTGCGGGCCTTCTGTAGCTCCTTGCTTGTATCATCGAGTACATCCTCCTGGGCGACAACAAGTCGTGCCAACTGTGTAACCATGGCATTCTCATCCTAAATCGCCTTCGGGTCAAGAAGGTTATTGCTGCGCGGATGATATCGGAACACCGTGCTCTCCAATTCTCTAGCGTAGATACGGGTAATGTGCCGCATTGCTCGTCGTGACGCCTCTTGGATACCCATCTGTATTGTAGACCTCCTGGAAATGCAGTGTATCGGGCGATTGCCCGGGCCCTTCTTCCTAGCAGGTACCACAATCTTCACGTCACAAGCCTTGATCAATCCTGCTTGTCTGATCACGTCCACTTGGTATTGCGGCTTTTCAAAATCTCCGAGAGTTTGTAGCATACGCCAAAGTTCCGCGGCGTGACCAACCTCCAGATCGACGTAGTTGAACTCTCCCTCCATCTGTCACAAGAGTGCTCACGTAAGAGCTTGAAATTTTTAAATCGTGACAAGGTAAGGAAAAATTCACCATGAGACAAGAAAAGAGAGAAGGGAATAAGTCGAGATGTCATTTCTTATCTTGACGAACTTTTAACCTTTAGAAAATAGGTTTTAACCTCTCTACGACCATTTCTAGCTAGGGTTGAGCCAACGGTCAGTATGGCTCTGATACCACCTCTGTCGGGACCCGAATCTGCAAATCCGGACCCTCTGTGTATTCAACACTAGTCCAGGAACGCGCTAGTGCACACAGTCTTAACATCGGTAAATATCACAATCATACCACTCGATACTAATAAAGTACTTTAATTAGATAGTCAAACTGGTTGCTCGACCTTATGGTCAAGTTACAAATATACGCCACGCAGGGCGAAACTTATTAAGAGAGAAATAATAGCAGCGAAAAAATAAGATAACTTCGTGGCGCCATCCAGTATACCACAGGCAATTAACTGGGCTTGCTCCCTAAGTAGACGGTTCCTCTTGGAGCTCCTCCTCCAAAGCTGGTGTAGTCTCCTCTTCAACTGGTGTTGTATTGTGGCAAGGGTGAGTACTTGGTACTCAGCAAGTCATGCACAGAATGCAGCTAATATACTACATGCATGGCTTAATACAAAGGAATAGCTCAGGGTATATTTGCAGTAAAACAACATTTGACAAGTAGCATAAGTAGATTCGAAAGCAATAGAAACAAGTATAGCATCAATAACTTTTCCAGGAGTTTAATCAACATCTTTCCCATTCCTAAACCACATTTTCATCAACATCATTATTTAACCAAACCCAACCTTTCAAGTCCAAGTTATTTTCAAGAAAATCTAACCCTTGACTATAATTCCCGAGCGATGTCCAATACCGCGGACACGGCTATTCGAATAGATTTTACACTCTGCAGAGGTTATGCACTTTACCCACAAGATACAATCAAACACCACAAAGGCGAGTTCCCGTAACAAAGTCTTTCGGAAACTTCTAACAATACAAGTGAGCCTCCCCGGTTATTGCACACTAACCCTTCCCTTAGCGAAGGCGAAGTTTAGGCCAATCAACCGTTAGATGGGTACCTGGCCGCAGCCCCGGTACGCTCCCCCGTACAACTTACACAAAGGGTGTAGTTGACAACCTGAGGTCCCACAGGTACGTTATTAGCAACTTAATCATCTAGGTCCGTCCCATTACGTACATGTGGTTGCAAGATTGACTCAGTTCAAAGGCTTGCAAGGTTAAGTCCTTAGGGTGACCAGGCAAGACTACTCAAGAACCAAACCAACGCTTCCGGTGCCACAACCGGCCCACTGATCATTCATGCCACATGCCCTGGTCAAAAGCTATTTATCAAACCCGCTTGATTATCATGCACCACGTGCCATCAACATCACATGATACCTTCCCAAAACAGGTTCAATATATCATTAGGTCAATATTAACATTTGATTGTCCAAAATCATGTCATGAGCACGAGTGTGCTCTAAGCCATATACTACAACGATCTACAAACCCATGTTGGCAATTTAGTAATGTCCAACTAGTAATCCACAACTAGGGTGACAAGGGGGTCATGGCACATATTTAAATAGTCAAGGTGTCATACAGCAATTTGGCATTTATCTAATTTCCCATAATTAAGTAAAGCATTTTCTATTTGAACTAGCATGCAATACATTAAATCAAAATAGGTTTCAAAATGGGATCAATATGGTCAAAGCACAACTTGCCTTCAAAAAGTACTTGTTCTTGGTCTTGAGTTGGATCCTGAGTCAACACTTCTCCTTCGAATCCTTCCGGCACTTCAACGTCTACTCGTAATGCGTGCAAATAGCAACAAATGAATAAAACAGTAGAGAAAAGTATCCAAACATCCAAATAAAGTTCATAAACAGAGAGAACATAATTTTATGAATTTTTAGAAACTGGAATCGTCAAATTCGGAGTTTAATGCAAAAGTTATAATTATTTAAAGTTTAAATAATCAATTAAATAATATTACAGAGAAAATATTTAGTCCAAAAATTAAATAAAATTCATATTTGAGTAGATCTGAATTTTATGAATTTTTAGAAATTTGAATCGTTCAAATCGGAGTTGAAACGCAAAAGTTATAAGCGTTTGAAGTTTTGAAATTCAAATCAATTATTAAACCGAATTATTAAATCATTTTCTTTTTCGAAAATTATTTATTGCGTCAGCAGTGACACGTGGCAGCCTCTGATTGGGCGGCTGACGTCAGCCGGTCCATGGGCTCAGCCCACGGCTTGGCTCGATCCACGGCTCGGGTCGCTGACAGGCGGGTCCCACCCGTCAGTGGGTCACGTGCACGGTGCGACTCTCAGGCGAGACACTGACATGCAGGCCCCGCATGTCAGTGACGCGCAGTCACGCCCAGGCCCGGCCGCTGGCACGCGGGCCCGGCCTGTCAGTGACTCAACGCACGGCGCGGCGGCGGCTACGTGGCATGATCACGACCGTTGGTTTGAAAATCAACGGCGCGGATTAGATCGCGTTTTACGCGTTGAAAAACCACTCGGCCGCTCTGGACCGCACGATCTAGATCTAACGGTTGAAAATAGATCTAATCCCCGCAACGTGAAATCCGTTGCGGCGACGTGGCCTAACGTGAGCCGTTGGATCTCGATCCAACGGCTGAGATCTAATCTAACGTTTTAGGATTGGGGAAACACGTGGCTCACCGTGGCCGTTAGATCTTGATCGGAGGGTTGTCCGAGCTCGCGAGGTCGATGGCGACGCGGCGGAGCTGCAGCAGCCGGAGACGGAGACGACAACCACTCCCGTGGCGCTTCGGGGCTCCTCTGGCGAGGTGAGTTGGCTCCACGGGTGCGTCTCGGTCTGGGGGTTCTAGATCTGGGCTCAACGGCGGCTGGGGACGGCAGTTGATGGCGGGATGAAGCAAAAACCGTGGCGGAGCGGCGCGCAACTACGGCGAGCTATCGCGGCTAAACGGCGGCGGCTCTGCCTTGGTGAGTAGGGGTTACGGGTGCGCAAAGTCAGGGCCGACCTCGGGGCGTGACCCAGGCTTTAAATAGCCTCGGCGTTCGTGCCCGAGGCGGAACCCTAGATCTACGCGGCGGCGGAGTCCGACCGCGACTCTGATGGAGACGACGAATCGCCGCCGTCCACGTGGCGCGATCAACGGCCACGATCATGCGGGCGAATGGGTTCGGGTCGGACACGGCTCGGTCGGGTCCGAGTAAATCTCGGCCGTTGGATCTTGATCCAACGGCTGAGATCGAGCGAGTTCTTTTGGTTAGTGGTGCGGTCACACGTGGCTACGTGGCACCTTGTGGGCCGTTGGATCTTGATCCAACGGTTCACAGGGTTAGGGTGCGTCCGATGCGGTTGGGCTCAGCCGCGACTCGGTCGAATCCGGGTCGGACTCGGACTCGAGTCTGACTCGGGCTCGGTCGGATGAACAGTACAAACCCACTCGCATTTTCCAGCGATTAAATATTCAAATTAATTCTCAGAAATTCATTTAATTCATTAAAAATAGCAAAAGACTCAGAAAAATTCTGGAAAATACTTTGGGGCATTTTGGACTCAAATAAAATATTTCCAACAAAATTTTACTTGAAAATTTAATTTCTTTAATTATTTCAATATGGAATAAATTCAAATTAAATCCAAATAAATTCCAGAAATTCACATTTGAGCAAAATAATATTTAATTTCATGAAAAACAAAAATTGGGGTGTTACAGCCACCCTTTCCAACATTTTGATTTTAGAAAATCTACCCCTTGACTGTAATCCCCGAGCTTTGTCCAGTACCGTGGAGTCGGCTATTCGAATAGTTTTGATACACTCTGCAGAGGTTGTACACTTTACCCACATGATACAGTCGCACACCACAAAGGCGATTGACCGTAACGAAGTTTTTCAGAAACTTCCATCTACACCTATGACCCTCGCCGGTATTTCCTTCACTATCACTTCCCCCACGAAGGATCGAAGTGTAGGACCGACAATCACCGTTGGATAGGGTACCTAGCCGTAGCATCGGTACGCTCCCCCACACAGTTACCCCGACGTAACTGTGACCCTGAGGTATCAAAGGTAAGACTTCAGAATCCTACTAAACTAAGACCGTCCCACTCCAGCCATGTGGTTGTGCGAAAGGCCCGGTTCAAAGGCTTGAAAGGTGAAGTCCTTAACTGTCCAGGGCAAGACATCCTTCTCACAAACCCTGACCCAAATCCTCTCACATCACTCATCCCAATGCCGCAAAGGTTGTTATCTCAAAAACTGTTGCCATAAAGGCCCACCTGGCATAAAGCCTCATTCCAGTTGCCCCAGACTAAATCTTTTCCCACCCCTGTTCCATTATTGTGCAACATATGCCAACAATAATACCAGTTACCGTGTAGAACCACAAAGGTACCTACACTTCACGTCATCACGTGGCAAGATTACACCAATTCCAAAAGTCATTCCATTCATCATTAGTCAATATTATTTTGCCATCTGAAACATATTTCATGTATGCATAGCTAAGCAACTGTTCACGGTCTAGCCTCCCGTGTTGGCACAATCATATTAACCAACTATATAATCCCAACTTATGGTAACAATGGAATACATGGCATACAAATATTATCATGAAGGGTGGAATTAACAATTAGGTTGGTTAACTAATTTACCCAAATTAAATTAGTCATTTTAATCCATATAGCATGCATAATTTGAATCAAAATACAATTTCAAAAACTAGGAACAACATGGTCAAAGCACAACTTGCCTTCAAAGATCAACTGGCTGTGGTCTAGATCTTGATCTACGGCTTGAGCTTGGTCTTCAACTCCCGAACTCTCGCACAGTTCAACGTCTACGCGTAGCAAACAACCAATTAAACACACAAAACAACGTACAAACACACATTCAGAGAAATGCCGCAAATCAAACTAATTCATAATTTCATGAAAACTTCCAGATAATTAGTTTAGCACTTTCTAAGATTTACAAAATTTATTTTTGAATTTTTGGACGTATATTTTAAGAGATACAAAATTCGTAAGTTTGGACTTTCCGTGAATAATTTAACATTGTAAATTTAATTATAAAATTTTAGTAAAATCAGCATAGCTAGGTATTAATATTTACTAATTAATAAAATTGGTTGCATGCGATTTGGACTTAAAACGAATTTGTAGCGAAAAAGACAAGTTTCACAATTTGGATTTAAAGTCATGTACAAAGTAACTTCAAATGCATGGCACTGTTCACTGCTTTTACGACGTGCGCACTGGTTCGGCTTGATACACATGAATACAATTATATACACGTGTACTTCCTAATGCATAGAAGACTATGTACAACACATAGATATGTATGGGTTCAAGATTCAGCCTAAAATATATATATACGTATGCGCGCGCAGCCTAATATATATATACACACACATTCACACACATGCATATACATGCAACGAGACCAACCGCTCGGTAGAGATAGAGCGCACACGAAGAAAAAGAAAAACAGGTATACCAGCCGGCGTAGGGGATGCGAGATCAGAGAGTGCATCGACGGCGAGGTAACCGGCCGCGGTGGCTCCAACGGCGCGGCGACGTCAACAGCGCCGGCAACGGTGATGGCGTACACGGCGTCGACAACAGCGACTGTGACAGTACACGATGGCGATGATGACGGCGGAGGTGACGGCGACGGCAGTGGCGGCGACGTCGTGCACGGCGGTGATGGCATCAACAGAATGAAGCAATAACGTATGGAAGAAATGAAGCTAATATTTGGTAGTCTTAGCTAGTACATGGAAACGTTGCTAAGTGTTGCTAGTATATGGAAATGCTATTACATGGGAATGAAACGGCAGGAGCATGGTTCGCACATTTGCTAGATGAAGAACGGCTGGCAAAAGAAACGGCTGAGAGGGGAAAGAATTCATGCGCTCAGGGAGAGAAAAAGTCCATTCCTTAATGTGGCCACGCATGAAGGAAAGGACTGCATTAAAGAATTTCTGTTACTACATGGAGGAGGCAATCAGTTTTCATACGCGTTCATGCGCACAGCCAAGGAAAGGACACAATCAAGGATAGGGTAATAACATTTCTTGTGCCCTTACGTAATACATGCGGCTAGGATGAATACATGCATACACGTATACGTATATACGCTCTCAAAACCGCGTTTAGGAAGGAAGAAAAATAGCATAGAGGTTCTAAAAATCTGAAAAATTGCTCTAAAATACTAGGAACTATTTGGAACCTAACGAAGTTGGTTTCGAAATTTTTCGACGTGTAGATTTTTCGTAAAAATTCTTTTAGTGAATCAGACACCTGTACAGATTTTTGTAAAAGCAACGACTTATGTTATAAAACATCTTTTTCGAAAATACTTGAAAGAAACACTCTTGTCTTCCAGTTATCTTTATTTTAAACAAAATTTTAGACTTTATGCTTAAACAAAAATGACTGATCTTTATTTAATACGATTAGTCCAATAAACTTGAGTCCGAATTACTCGCGAGGATTCCAAGTAAATTTTGGAAAATTACAAATAATCCCAGAAATACAATAAATATGTTAGAGGCAAATTTTGGGAAGTTACAAACCTCCCCCTTAACAGAATCTCGTTCCCGAGATTCGAGGCTAACTAGAGAATAGGTTCAGAAACTCCTTCTTCAAATCTTCTTCGTGTTCCCAAGTCGCTTCGCTTTTCAAGTGATTACTCCATTGGATTCGGCAAAAGCGGGTTGATTTGTTTCTTGTTTGACGATCCACGATGTCTAATATCTTTACCGGTTGCTCTTTATATGTCAAATCTTCTTGCAAATCGTTTTCTTCCAGTGGTGCTTGTTCTTCAGGTACTCGCAAATCGATTTCTTCAACTGTGAAACCTGGAATACATCATGTACTCCTGCTAGCGATGGCGGTAACTCCCGCTGATAAGCAACTTCGCCTCTACGACTTAGAATCTTGAATGGACCAACATATCTTGGTGCGAGCTTTCCTTTGGCTTGAGACCTTCTGACTCCTTTGAGGGGTGTAACTCTGAGATATACGAAATCTTCTGGCTCAAAACTCAAGTCTCTGCGATGGTTATCTGCATAACTCTTTTGCCTTGACTGAGCAACCTTCAATCTTTCTCGAATTATCATGACTCGTTTCCCAGCTTCTTGAAGAATATCTAGTCCACGGATGCGACGCTCACTTGTCTCATTCCAATTTAATGGTGATCGGCAAGGTCTCCTGTATAACGCTTCAAAAGGCGACATTTAAGCACTTGTCCCATGATGTAGTATAAGCCAGTGCACAAGCTCTAAGCATATCTTCAAGAATCTAGTTGACTCTTTCAGTCTGACCATCTGTTTGTGGGTGATAGGCTGTGTTGAAGTTTAATTGGATTCCCTTGGTCTCGTGCAGCTTGTTCCAGAACCCTGAGTATATTAGGTACCTTTGTCCGAAATATCTTCTTGGGCGCTCCATGTAAGAAGAAAATCCATAACACCACTTCAGTTTCATCTTCTGACAACCTTTGCATATCTCGTCCTGATTCTCTTTGATCTGTATATTCATGTTGTGCCTCTTCCGGCTTAAGGCATCGGCTACCACGTTAACCTTGCCAGAATGGTAATGGATTCCTATGCTATAATCCTTGATTAATTTCAACCATCTCCTCGATATGTTCCTTCATCTCTATCCAATTATCGATAGCCCTCTGATAGGGTTTCCTAGCTATTGGAAAAATATCGGCACCCATTTGATCACAAACTCGTTATCTTTGACAGGTGACATACCAAGTAAGTCTTATGGATGCACTGCTGAGTATTCGCCGATCACTAATACTTCTTCTCGACTAACAGCTTCACACTATTGACCATCAACTGGCCATCCCGAACTACGGTTATCTGAGATTCCTCACAATTCCATGACCACAACCCAAAACCGCCTTATGCTTGGATAACTAATCCATTCTAAGATTAGCATCTAAGGTCTTGGTTTCCAATATAATAAGTAACCAAACATCTCAACTGCACCTACCCTGTGAGTTGACTATACTGACATTGGTAACCTTCCACACACTGAGGATTCTCCTCAAAACCGCAACCTTTAGGCTCACTTTCATGTTACCTTTACCGCAACAAACGGTGGCTCCTACAATGAAACCACACTGTGCTCATAGCCTCAAATTCTAGCTCTATGTCTATCATTCCACACAACTCATTATTAGCTTATCCATGGAGACATATGATCTTTATTAATACTCTTGCTTCAAAACTTTACATATCAGCATACCAACATACCAGCTATAATTTTTTAACGAGAGAATTCTTACAAAGATTTCTCAACAAATCACTCTCTCATATGCATGGAACATTACATTGCTTAAAGAAATCTTGTGCCTTGGACTTCCTCAGTAGAGTCTTCATTCAAACTTCTTCTTCATCTGAACCTTTGGCACAGGTTGCGTAACTCCAGCGCGACTTGTTTTGCAATTTGCTTCTGGTACTGATGTCTTGGTAGGTGTAAGACTAGAATTGAAACAGGCAGGTGTAACACAACTTCTCCTAGGACAACTTTTAGCATAGTGTTCTGGCTTATTGCAACAATAGCAACGCTTGGATGATGTCGGTTGGCTTCCGCCTGACATATCCCTATTCTTGGTAGAGATAGAGCCGAGATTGATGCGATATGCAGTGACCACTTTCTTCTATTGGCAGTGGTTAGCAAAATGTCCCGGCTGACGACAGGCAAAGCAAATTCTAGACAATAAACTTCGTCTTTGAGAACATTTCTCTGGGGTGGTGCTATGAAAACTCCGACCTTCAGGGTGAAGCACGGGTGAAAGTGTCTCGAACAAAGTCTGTGCAGCGTGATCATTGAGTTGCTGAGTGGCACTCCTCCCTTGCTGTTGCGGTGATCCTTCTTGACATGTTTTCTGGCGCTTGTAGTTATCCTCAAATTCCTTGCGTTCATCTCCGAGAACAAGGGTTTTTTAACCAACCCTCCTTGTTTCAACCAACTCTTTGAGCGAGTTGCTTCCAGGGTATTACCACTCACTCTTGGTGTTATAAACTTAACTGATCTAATTTCCAGACTGATCATGACTTCAGAAATTGCTTGATCTTTCTGAGGACATTCCTTAACAAAATGACCTAACTCACCACAGTTGTGGTAGGAATGTTTGGGTTGTCTTGCTGGATTGAGGGGATATTCTCTAGCACAATGGCCTTTTTCACCACATAGAAAACAATTCCATGGTGACCAAGTATCCCTTGCTTCTTCAGGTAGACTGATAAGGTTGACATGTGTTTTCTTCATTTCTTCACATGGCACAGCAGATGCGGACGACAGTCCTTCTCTCCTTGCTAACTCTTGAGCAATGACGGCGCGAAAATCCTCTCGCTGATGCCGAGTCACAGCGGTCACTAATGAATCCAGGGGGCATTGAGCTGGACAATGATCTTGGCCTTCACAGAGATAGCATGTGATGTTGTTCATGGGACATTCTCCCGATAAGTGGCTTCTTTCACAGCTGCAACAATTGATTGCATGTTCTCCAGCAGTGTGTCATATTTCCCCACAACAGATGCATGCACGGTCTTCGGATTTGTTTGGTTGACAACACTTCAAAGAACAATGCCTAGGTATGGTGTCGGGTCTGGGTTTACTACTCCTCCTTGGCCTTACTGTGGTTCCACTGTCTTCTGATGAGATAAAGAGCCGCCGAAAAGCGGTGGCAAACTCTAACCAAGAGATGGTGCATCCAACCTCAAAAGTGGCGTAGAAATCTTTCCACCAAGCTAATGCATTTCCTTCTAACTGGCAAGTAGTGTTGTAACACCCCGGCATTTAATATGCCCGAATGCTACCAAACATAGACTAAACATCAACTAAATACCATAAATGAAGACAAATTTCAGCAAAGGCACAAAATGCTAAACACCGAAATTTCGGCAGCATCTCCTTTGTTTTATCATGATTTGAACAATAGCAAAATTTCACATGATATATCATAATGGAAAACATCCAAGGCAGCATCAATGGGTAATATAGCAGCAATTCAAGTCTACCATAATGGAATTAACCATCTCATAATCTAATACGAAGTGAAGGATGTAATCAAGCATACGAACAAATCATAATCCTAGTTTCATCACACTAGAATCATGATCTCAACTCTGAAGGGTAATTATAGTCTAAATGTGTGGAAAATTATGTGATGAAGTGCCGTTAAGCCCTTTTCCCGCATGCCGGTGTCAAAGTACCTAAAAACAACATAAAACACAAGCGTGAGTTCATCACTCAGCAAGTATATTGCAATGGTACAACAAGAACAATTGCATGGCAATAATATCTCACATCATGTAAACCTTCTCATTCATGAACACATAATATTATCATCATCATTATGTATGCAATGCAATGCGATGCTCATGTCTCCTTGGAAACTCATACCGGTATGGTTGAGTACACACCCGTCAGTGTGCACCCTCTCCCCCCTTCCACCCCGAAGATGGAGGGTGCCTACTCCTCGCTTCCGTTCACCGCGGTGAAGGGAATCATGATGTAGGACTTACTCATTGGCTCTCCGGATTAGTCATAACATTCTCACCGCCCGGGCCATGTATCATGCCATGTATGCAAATATGCCAACATCATGATTAACATGTACATTAACACATGGCATCATCATAGATAACTTGTGCATTAGCACATGGCATCATTCACATAATAAACATATTCATCATATCAATGGCACACATTAAAGCATGGCATGTGAACATATCATATATTCAAATCTCAATCTCAATCAATCAAACAAACCACAACCCGCTACCATTCCAATACACTTGCCTCAACCACGGCGTCGGATTGGCGAGAAGTAGAAGGCCCTCCCGGGGACACACCACCTGCACATCGGGACCACACACTCACAATCAAGCCCACAAAACAGTATGCAAACCCTCATCTACCCCGACATTGCCAACTACTCGCGATAACCAAAAACAGAGGTTATGTCCTGTCGGGACAGCAGCCTTCCAAAAGGCATAACTTGAGTTCTGGGACTCCGAATCAATTAAACGAGTACATCCTCGCGTAGCTTAGGAAATTTCCCAACTTTTTTGAGGTATAGGGAAAGACTGATTCGGACTCAAAAGTTATTTAATCTACAAAATACCGTGATCTGTTCCAATCACGTCACTGATTTTAACACGCTCGGTAAAACAGTCATAACTTTCAAACGGCTGATCGGAATTTAACGTTCTTTATGTCCACTGAAAGATATGAAATTATCTACAACTTCTTCAATGTCCGTACGGCCAGATTCGGAATCTAAATTGGCGAAAAACTTAACCCTAGGTCGACTGCTCATGTTGTCCCAAAACAGAAATGTGGCAACATCTAGATCTAATCCAATCTACTCAAGTCCAGCACCACCAATTGATCTAAAATCATGCTAAACTCCATTAGAACAGTACCTAGCCCAACCCCAAGGAGTCCCATGGCCATACCTTCGCCCGACGACCGAAATCCCAACGAAACTCCTCCCGGATCGCTCCTCGCTCCTCGCTCCAATGGATGGATCCACGAGGTGCAGGGGTGGGGAGGCTACCCTAGGGCAGCAAGGGGGTGGAGGAGAGGTGGTGGAGAGGAGAGGAGAGGAGGTGGAGGCGCATGGGGAAGGAGATGGGGGCGGCCAGCACTACAAGAAACAGTGAAAAATTCGTGGGTTTTTTTAAATTCGTGGGCCAAAAAAAAACCCATGAATTTATACATTTAAATTTGTCGGTTTATAAAAAACCCACGTATTTAATTAAATTCGTGGGCCAAAAACTCACCCACCAATTTATATGGTTAAATTCGTGGGTTTCTAGAAAATACCCACGTATTTAATCAAAATAGGTTTCTAGAAGTTAGCCAGCGCCGCCTCCTACTGGCCAACGCACCCCTACGCCACCCTCCCCGGCCGGCCGCCGTGGGCCTCCTCCCAGATCCTGCAGAAAGGCCTTTTTGTGGTGAACTTTCAACCTTAAATTAATGGGATGGGGATTTGATTTAATGTGCATGCTACATGTTTGATGAAATGCCTAGGAGATGTCCTAAAGTGTAAACCTTGTTAGTTGTGATTAATGGTTGCAAGGTGATTTGGAATCTGAGATTGTGCTGCTATAATTGTGATTTCTTAGTTGATCTATGATATGTGATGTTTAATTTATCTGTGATGTTGAGGTGAGCTAAAAGTTTGCATACTTGTGTTCAATTATCAAACACGTGCACAACCTTTCCCCCCTGTCTTCATATGAGATCCACTTGCAGTTTTGGGGTGAAACTAAAGTACTAGATAGATTAATATAGCCATACTGATATTTTATATAGTTAGGAGGCATTCAGTTAGTCATTCTCCACTTTCGACTTTAAGCTCACTGTGAAATGATTAATTCATTTGAAGTTATTTCATCTTATTTTATATTCGTTGCTTATGGTATATATATTTTTATTCTCTCGCTGCCGTTGTATATAATGTTAGAGTTTAGGGTTTGCGCTTAACAAGAGAGAGCCTAGGCGTCACCTGCTTGGGAACGGCGCATCTCACATTTGCTTGTGAGGTGCGCGGTTCCGGAATTGTCCAAATGTATTTTGGACAGCCCGAGAATGTTGGTTGTTGCATGGGACCTGTGGCGTGTCGGCGATCCGAACGTGATTTTGGCCACATAACCTGTTGTTCTCCGACGCACCAAAGATCGCGCGTGCGTTTGGAGAACAAGCGGGTTATGCCGAAATTTCGCTCGGTTCAGAAGACGCCACGTGTCGCATGCAACGGCCTCCATTCTTGGGTGGGTGGGTTTAGAACACATCTTTCCCAACAAGGTTGTCTTTGTCACCTAAGCCACGGTTGTCGTTGACATCATTTCATTTGTTTAGCTTTGAGAATGGGTGACGATCGAAGGGCGATGTATGACGGATGGAGGAGTGATGGGGGGCACTCAAGGGAATAGGGGCAGATCACGGATGCTTTCTTGAAGCAAGCATTCGCCGAGGAGCTGAATATGTGTATTGCCCGTGTACCCTCTGCGAGAATAACAGCTACTACAGCAAGGATATAGTGCAGTATCACATTTGCAAAAACGGGTTCATGCCTAACTATTTGGTGTGGCACCGTCATGGAGAGGCCGCAGGGCAGCCCATTGAGTCGGACCATGGGGACGATCATGACCGGATGGAAGAGATGTTGGATGATCTTGGCAGGGGATTGAATTTAACTCGGGAGGGGTCACAACGGAGGAGGTTAAGGAATTCTATAGGCTACTTGACGCCTCGGATGAGAAGTCGCATGACTTGACCAATGTGACCGCCTTGCAAAGCGGTTACACGGCTTATGTCGATGAAGTCGAAGTTCAACTTTTCGAACAAATGCTTCAACGCTTTGCTTGAACTTATGAATGATGTCCTGCCGCCTAACCACAAGATGCCAAAGGATTTGTACCAATCGAAAAAGTTGATGGCTGGCTTGGGGATGAATTACCAGAAGATTGATGTGTGCGAGAATAATTGCATGCTGTTCTGGAAGGATCATGACAAGGATACTCATTGTATGCATTGCGGTAAGTGTAGATTAGTTGAGGTGGTAGATGAGGAAGGGGTATCAGTGACTACAAAGGTCGCAACTAAACAAATTTTCGGTACATGCCGATCACGGATAGGCTTAAACGGCTGTACATGTCAAAAGAAACAGCGAAACATATGCGGTGGCACAAAGAAGGTAAGCGTGAGGACCAAGACCCGGATATGATGGTGCATTCGTCTGATGGCGAGGCATGGCAGGCATTGGACCGATTTGATCCTGCATTTGCAAGCGACCCTAGGAGTGTCCGTCTTGGTTTGTCCACGGACGGTTTCACACCTTTCAGCACAAGCGCTAGCCCCTACTCTTGTTGGCCGGTATTCATCATGCCATACAATCTTCCACCTGAGATTTGCATGAAAGAGGGGTTCATATTCCTTGCTCTTGTCATTCCAGGTCCTAAGCATCCAGGGAAGGATCTCAATGTGTTCATGCGGCCCTTAATTGACGAAATGAAAAGTTATGGCGAGGAGAAAAGGCATACGACAGCGTTCTTTGGTAGAGAATTTACCTTACGAGCCGCATACCTGTGGTCGGTCCATGATTTGTTGGCATATGCCATTTGGGCCGGCTGGTGTGTTCATGGTCGCCTGTGTTGTCCAATTTGTATGGCTGACTCTGATGCATTCAGGCTCACGCACGGTAAAAAGATCACATTCTTCGATTGCCATAGACGGTGGCTTCTGGCGAGGCACCCTTTTAGGAATGACGTCAAAGCATTTTAAAAGGAAAGAAAGTTAAAAAGGGCCAAGCGACTCACGAGGAGAGGAGATAGCTGAATGGCATAGTCGGCTTGAACGATCTCTGAAGTGGGTTTCACTGCTACGGAAAGGAGCACAACCGACTCATATTTCTTTTCTTTGGGAGCTGCCTTACGCGAAAGCTTTGATTCTGCCGCATAACATAGATTTGATGCACCAAGAGCGCAATGTGGCAGAAAGCATCATAAGCATGGTGTTTGATGTAACCGACAAAACAAAGGATAACGTGAGTGCTAGGAAAGACATGGGTGATCATTGTGCTAGGCCGTGGCTAGAGGTTAAAGTTGGTTTAAATGGAAATGAGAGCCGCCACGAGCTCCATCTTGTGTGAAGCCGTAAGACCGTAAACAGATTTTGAGATGGTTGAAAACTCTAAAGTTTCCGATCGCTATGCATCTAACATAAAAGCAGTGTGAATGTCAAAGACCGGTAAGCTAAACGGGCTAAAGAGTCATGATTACCATATCATCATGGAAAGACTTGTTCCGGTAATGTTTCGTGGCTATTTTGATAATGAGTTGTGGAGGATGTTAGCCGAGCTCAGTTACTTCTACAGGCAGATATGCGCTAAGGAAATCTCGAAGACATTGATGCAGAAGTTAGAGAAGGGAATTCCATTGCTTGTATGCAAGTTGGAAAAAACTTTCCCACCTGGTTTTATGAATGTGATGCAACATCTGCTGGTGCATCTGCCTTGGGAAGCGAAGGTTGGAGGTCTGCTGTGATTCAGATGGATGTATAGTCAGGAAAGGGAGTTGAAAAAGCTTAGAGCTACAGTGCGCAATAAGGCAAGGGTAGAGGGGTGTATCGCAGAGGCTTATGCAAGTAAAGAGATCACAAACTTCTCAACAAAGTATTTCGCACTCAAGCACAACGTGAATGTCCCTACGAATCGGTACCGTGCCGCGGAAAAAGAACCGTTGTGCGAACTTGTAACACCCCAAAATTTTGCTTTTCCTAAATCTATGTGTGATTTGGCACTTTGGTGAATTTTTGGAATTTTCTGGAATTTATTTGGAATATATTTGAATTTATTCCATTTTGAAATAATTAAAGAATTAAACTTTGCAAATAAAAATTTGTTGGAAATATTTTATTTGAGTCCCAAATACCCTAAAATATTTTCCAGAATTTTTCTGGAATTTTTCTGAGTCTTTTGCTATTTTTAATGAATTAAATGAATTTCTGGGAATTATTTTAAATATTAAATCATTTGGAAAATCAAGTCGGGTCAAATCGTTTCATCCGACCGACCGAAGTCCGAGTCCGACTTGAGTCCGACCGAGCCACGTGACTTGACCGAACCCCATTCGATCCTAACCGTTGGATCGAGATCCAACGGCCCAAATTGGACCGCACCTGCTCGAAAGCCGAAGTCTGGTCGGATCCGATCGCGCCACGCGATCGTGACTGGCCGATCGTGCCACGTGGACGGGCCAGGCGTCGTCGTCTCCGCCGAAATCGAGCCGGACTCCGCCGCCAGAGATCTAGGGTTCCGCCTCGAGCACTAACGCCGAGGCTATTTAAGGCCCGGTCACACCGAGGTCGGCCCTAACCTTGCGCTTTGTAGCCCCTACTCACCAAGGCGAGCCGCGCCCGTTTAACGCGATAGCTCGCCGTAGTTGAGCGCCGCTCATACGGTTTTTGCTTCATCCCGCCGTCACCCGCCGCCCCTAGCCACCGTTGAGCCTGATGCGTAATCCCTGCATCGAGACGCACCCGTGGAGCCAACTCATCTCGCCGGAGGAGCCCCGAAGCGCCACGGGAGTGGTCATCGTCTCCGTCTTCGGCTGCTGCAGCTTCGCCGCGTCTCCATCGACCTCGCGAGCTCTGTGCGCCATCCGATCTTGATCGTGCGGTTGAGGTGAGTTCACGTGTTTCCAAACCCGATTAGATCTGGACCGTTGGATCAAGATCCAACGGCCCACGATCACCACGTGCCGTAGTAGTGTTAATGTAGGATTAGATCTGGACCGTCCGATCTAGATCGAACGGCCCACGATCATCGAGTAGTTTTCAACGTGATTACCTTGGATCTAATCGCGGCCGTTGATTTTCAAATCAACAGACACGATCGCGCCACGTGTCCAGGAAGCCGAATCGCCGCGCCACGCGGGCGTGCGCGTGGGTCACTGACACGCCGGGCCCACGTGTCAGCGACAGCACCGTGATGTCACCCATGACGTCATCGGTAGGTCCCACCGCCGCCGACTGCGGTGAGCCCCGCCGACGCCAAAGTGGCGCTACCCGAGGGGACCCACATGTCAACGACACGTGGAGCCGTGGACCGAGTCCACGGTAGACCCGAGCCGAGCGTGCACCAAGTCCATGGACCGGCTGACGTCAGCAGACCAATCAGAGGCTGACACGTGTCCAGGCTGACGCAATAAATGATTTTCCGAAAAAGAAAATGATTTATTAATTCGAAATAATGATTTCAGATTTTGATTCAAACTTCAAACGCTTATAACTTTTGCGTTTGAACTCCGATTTGAGTGATTCAAATTTCTAAATTTGTATAAAATTGAGATCTACCTAAATATGAATTTTATTTAATTTTTGGACTAAAGTTTTTCTCTGTAAAATTATTTAATTGATTATTTAAACTTTAAATAATCATAACTTTTGCATTTTAACTCCAAATTTGACGATTCCAGTTTCTAAAAATTCATAAAATTATGTTCTCTCTGTTTATGGATTTTATTTGGATGTTTGGACACTTTTTGCCTATTGTTTATTCGTGTATTGCTATTTGCACGCTTTACGAGTAGACGTTGAAGTCTTAGGAAGGATTCAAGGAGAAGTATTGACTCAGATCCAACTCAAGACCAAGAACAAGTATTTTTGAAGGCAAGTTGTGCTTTGACCATGTTGATCCTATTTTGAAACCTATTTTGATTTAACCTATTGCATGCTAGTTCAATTAGAAAATACTTTATTTAAATATGGGGGATTAGATAAATACCAATTTGCTGTATGACACCTTGATTATTTAAATATGTGCCATGACCCTTGTCACCCTAGTTGTGGTTTACTAGTTGGACATTAATAAATTGCCAACATGGGTTTTAGACCGTTGTAGTATCGCTTAGACACCTTTCGTGCTCATGACATGATTTTGGACAATCAAATGTTAATATTGACTGAATGATATATTGAACCTATTTTGGAAAGGTATCATGTGATGTTGATGGCACGTGGTGCATGGTAATCAACTGGGTTTGATAAATAATTTTTCGACCGGGGCATGTGGCAAGAATAATCAGGTGGGCCAGTTGTGGCATTGGGAATGCTGGTTTGGTTCTTCGGGTAGTCTTGCCCTGGTCACCCTAAGGACTTCATCTTGCAAGCCTTTGAACTGGGTCTAACGTGCAACCACATGTCTGTAATGGGACGGACCTAGTTGACTAAGTTGCTAATAACGTGCACTGTGGGACCTCGGAGGTCAACTACACCCTTTGTGTAAGTTGTACGGGGAGCGTCTCGGCCGAGGCCAGTACCCATCTAACGGTTGATTGGCCTAAACTTCGCCTTAGCTAAGGGAAGGGTTAGTGTGCAATAACCGAAGGACCACTTGTATTGTTAGAAGTTTAGAAAGAGTTTGTTACGGGAACTCGCCTTTGTGGTGTTTGACTGTATCTTGTGGGTAAAGTGCATAACCTCTGCAGAGTGTACAATCTATTCGAATAGCCGTGTCCGCGGTATTGGACATCGCTCGGGAATTACAGTCAAGGGTTAGATTTTCTCAAAAATAACTTGGATTTGAAAGGTTGGGTTGGATTAATAATGATGTTGATGGAAATGTGGATTAGGATGGGAAAGATGCTTACTAAACTCCTTGAAAAGTTATCTATGCTTTACTTGTTTCTATTGCTTTCGAATCTACTCATGCTACTTGTCAAATGCTGTTTACTGCAAATATACCTTGAGCTATTCCTTTGTACCAAGCCATGCATATAGTATATTAGCTTGCATTCTGTGCATGACTTGCTGAGTACCAAGTACTCACCCTTGCCACAATACAACACCAGTTGAAGAGGAGACTACACCAGCTTTGGAGGAGGAGCTCCAAGAGGAACCGTCTACTTAGGGAGCGAGCCCAGTCAGTTGCCTGTGGTATACTGGATGGCGCCACGAAGTTATCTTATTTTTCGCTGCTACTATTTCTCTCTTAATAAGTTTCGCCCTGCGAGGCGTATATTTGTAACTTGACCATAAGGTCGAGTAACCAGTTTGACTATTTAATTAAAGTACTTTACTAGTATCGAGTGGTATGATTGTGATATTTACCGATGTTAAGACTGTGTGCACTAGCGTGTTCCTGGACTAGTGCTGAATACACAAAGGGTCCGGATTTGCAAATTCGGGGTCCCGACAGAACTTAAGCTTTTTCAATACAAGGGTCAACCTGTTGGGTCGTACACTGCACACCATGTTGAGTATGAGGAGTGGAACCTGGCCATGCTTTACATGTTCACTAACATGGTAGAAGTTGAAAAATATTTTGAGTAAGTGACATTCTGAATTATGTTTTCAACATTTGAGTGTAGAGTCCTTTTTAACACGGGATTAAATGACGCAGAGTGTTTGACAAACAAAATTGGAAGTCAACTCGACAACCCACATCTAAGCAATTGGATAACCTACGTCGTGATGGGTTGCAAGGCGGCCCAAGCTTCGTGCAATGGTTCCGTCAGCATGTAATTTGACTATTTATTCATTTTTTAAAATGAACTATTGTAGTAACCTAATATTAGACTAACAGTGATGCATATTGCTATATAGTGTATGCGTGATGCCTCCGTCCCTGAGGATCTCCGACAGCTCTCGCATGGTGATGTGACGGCAAGGAGCTATAGTCGCTATGATGTGAACGGGTTCCGTTTTCGAACAGCAAAATTAGAAGCTAGCCGTCCACTTGCGGCCACTTCAAACAGCGGAGTAGTCACAACGTCATCCGATTCCAGCGGTGATATATTAGACTACTACGGTGTTGTACAAAACATAATTGACTATACCTTTGGGGGTGCCAAAGATTTGAAGGTTGTGTTTTTTGATTGCCATTGGTTCGATCCACACAACGGCACACGTGTCGATGACTTTGGGATGGTGGAGGTGAAGCATAGTTCGTGGCTTCAGGGTCACATTAATAACATTGTGCTTGCACATCAAAGTTGAGCAGTGTACTACCTTAGCTATCCTCACCCTAGCTTGAAGGCTTGGTGGGTTGTATTTAAAGTTAATCCTCAAGTATATCCTCCTAAGGATGTTTCAGATGTGGAAAGCAACGTAGAAGATGATGTGGGTGATGTATATCAAGAAGAAGCTATGGGGATTCTTTCCTTGTCTCCGACGGGCAGGACTCGATCAATTACCTACCGATGCCATAGACTTAATAACAGATGAACCAGGCCCTTCACGAAACGCCCTCAAAAGTCAGTAAGGATTGCACGTCTTCAAGCACGTCTCAATGAAATACGAGTCGCAGAAGCAGATTCCGACGCCGACGACTTTTGATATGTATATTTTGTAAGATTATTGTTGTCTCATTCATTTTTTGCAAGTTATTGTTGTCTCATTCATTTTGCAAGTTATTGTTGTCTCCTTCATTTTTTACAAGTTACTGTTGTCTCCTTCACTAACTCTTGTCAAATTTGAACAGATCTGGATGTTCGTGCATCAAAGTTGACAAGCTTAAAGGCAAGTTCAGCGGGTCGTCCTCCGTAAGGTCGAGGAGTAGGGGTTACGATGCTCAGACTCAACGGTGGCAGTGCCATATTTCTTTGAGGCTGCAGATTAGACAGCGGCAGGAGCAGCTCCAGAGGTGCTTCGATGAGCAGGCACGAGAACAGGCGCAGGAGCAACCTCAGGAGGACGAGGGGCAAGTGGGGGTTGAGGACGAGGGGCAGGTGGGATGTGAGGATGAGGACATGGGTGAGGCGGACGACGAGGAGGTCGACGTTGGGGGTGGTGGCGGTGGGACGACAGATACAGATGCAGACGACGAGGCCGAGGCAGCGGCAGATGCAGACTTGGCTGTAACACCCCGGCATTTAATATGCCCGAATGCTACCAAACATAAGCTAAACAACAACTAAAAATCACATTTAAACATAAATTGCAGCAAAGGTACATATGCTAAAAACCGATATTTCGGCAGCATCTCCTTTGTTTTTTCATGAATTAACACAATATCAATATCATGGCAAGATATATCATAGCAAATGACATCTAAAACATCAACATAAATGGATGTATCATCAAACTACGCCAATAATACCACGCTCAACCACTTCATAAACTATAACGAAGCAAATAAGGGATCACAAGCATGCTAGATTAAACCATACATTAACTTTATGGCACAACTCTTAAAATCATGTCTCCAAGTGATTAATCATAGACTATGATGGTGGAGCTACGTGTAGAAGTGTAGCTAAACCCCTTTTTCCCGCATGCCGATCTCAAAGTACCTAAAAACAACATAAAACACAAGCGTGAGTTCGAAACTCAGCAAGCATATTGTAATGGACAACAATAACAATATCATAGAAAATAACATCTCACATCATGTATATCATCTCAATCATGAACACTTTAACAAAATCATCATCATTGTGTATGCAATGCAATGCAATGCTCATATCTCCTTGGAAACTCATACCGGTATGGTTGAGTACACACCCGTCGGTGTGCACCCTCTCCCCTTCCATCCCGAAGATGGAGGGTGCCTACTCCTCGCTTCCACAACCCACGGTAGATGGAATCACGATGTAGGACTTACTCTATTGGCTCTCCGGATTAGTCATAACTTTCTCACCGACCTTCCCGGATTAGTTAATGACTTTCTCACCGCCTGCCATGTAACATGTCATGTATGCAAGCATGCCAACATCATATAAAACTCATATTTTAACACATGGCGTCATAACATCTTAAACATGCTCATCATATCATAGCAATCATTAACACATGGCAAGTGGACATATATCATGTAAACAATTCCATCTAATCTCAACATGCAACCTACAACTCGCTATCCATCACAACACACTTGCCTCAACCACGTGCAACGGATTGGCGGGAAGTAGAAGGCACTCCCGGGGTCACACCTCCTGCACAGGGGTATCACACAATCACAATCATAACCACAAAACAGTACGCAAACCCCCATCTAACCCGACATTGCTCCCTACTCGCAAAACCTAAAACATAGGTTTTGTCCCGTCGGGACAGCAGCCTTGCAAAAGGCATAACTTGAGTTCCGGGACTCCGAATGAATTAAACGAGTACACCCTCACGTAGCTTAGGAAATTTCCCAACTTTCTCTAGGTATATGGAAAGACTGATTCGGATTCTAAAGTCGTCTAATCTAAAGATTACCGAGATCTGTTCCAATCGCGTCACAGATTTTAACACGCTCGGTAAAACGGCCATAACTTTTAAACGGCTGATCGGATTTTAACGTTCTTTATGTCCACGGAAAGATAATTAAATTATCTACAACTTCTTTTAAGTCCGTACGGACAGATTCGGATTCTAAATTGACGAAAACTCGAACCCTAGCCCGACTGCTCAATCTGCCCGAAAACAGAAACGTGGCAACGTCTAGATCTAACCCAAAGAACTCCAATCCAGCACCACCAATTGATCTAAAAACTTGATAATCACCCTAAGAACAGTACCTAGATCAATTCCAAGGATCCCCATGATCATACCTTTGCCCAACGAACGAATCTCCAATAGATCTCCTCGCGGATCACTCCTCGCTCCAACGGATGGATCCACAAGGTGCAGAGGTGTGGAGACCACCCTAGGGCAGCAAGGGGGTGGAGGAGAGGTGGTGGAGAGGTGGGGAGCAATGGGGCAAAGGGGGAGGTGGAGGCGCACAAGAGGGAGAGGAGAGGGGTGGCGGCTAGGGCTTAGGAGGGGAGGTTGGGGCGCCCAAGGGCAGGGGGAGCACGCCCAAAAGGCTGGTGGGGAGCCCTTTTACCAGCCCCCACACCCAATCCTAGTCCGTTACGGAGACCTACTCCATCCCACCAAAGCCCACCAAGGCCCAAACTCCCCCGGGAAGGCCCAAAACCCCGGAAACGCCCCGGAAAAGCTATTAACCTCCATATCCTATAGTTTTAACCTTAATTCCACATCTCATAATGTTATTAACCTTATCATGCACGTTAAATAAGGTTACGACACTCCGTGGCGACATAACACTTCAACCGGCCCAAAAACGCGAGAAAACCCTAAGCCGAAAGGTTTTATTCTCTAGTTTCACCTTCTATAACGTCACACCAAACCATAGTGTCACATTGGCGGCGACCTTAGACCCAGTTGAAGAGGGCGGGTCTTCTTCGGGTACTATCAGGTATATGTGTAGTATTGGATTATCATTTAATGTCCATATTTACATTGTAATGTCTATAAACTAATGATTTGCATTTTAGGTTTCGTAAAACTATCTCAGTTCGTCCGAGATGCAACCCGGCCGATAGGAGGTTGATAGAGCTACATGGGAGCAGGTAACAGTTATATCTTTCATGTCTTTTCTTTTAGCATGAGCTAAGTGACAACTGCCTCGTAGCCGATAGGAGGTTGATAGAGCTACCTTTTGATGCATCTTTGTCTTGTATTTTGTTGTAGGCAGTGGAAAGAGCCGGGTTGGACTGGGACGGGCCACATTACAAAGGTTAACGCCCGTCTTTGGGAGCCCTTAGCCGCTACTACTACCCTGGCATGGTTGAGTCGGTGGGGATAGATTCGCGGCCCACAACCGAAGCACCGGGCGTTGAAGGAGAACGTGGAAGGAGGCGAAGACAGCCATACATGTCGTACGCGATGTGGGTCTGGCTTCGGGTGAGTTTGCGTTATGTATTTACTCTATTTGAGTATTGCTTTAAATGTAAATACAATTTGACAATGTGTGATTATATGTAGGAGAGGTTTCGGCTAGAGAACGAAGATTTATTACAGCCTTTTGAAGAAGGCCAAAAGCGTCTTCAACAGGGCGGCACAAAAGGTTGTCGGAGATTCATTCAGCAATGCACGGATTCAAGCCGTCATCAATTTTTACAAGAGGGTGAAGAAGGTGAACATGAGAAGAGGACCAGAGGCGAGGAGTATACACTGATGTAACAAGAGTATCTCGAGAGCTCGGTCGATTGGATAATGAAGGACATGGAGGCTTGGAGGTGGATGTGCCAGATCAAGGCGTCGGAGGATTTTCAAGAAAAATCAAATAGAAATCGAGGAATGTATAGATTGGGGAAGCACAAATACGGCGCAGACGGACACATTGGCCTAGAGCAACGAATGGTAAGTATCGGTATTATAATTGTTAGTGAATTTGTCACTATGTTTCTAACTTTGCACCGTAGGAGGTCGAAAGTGGGAGTACTCCCTCTTTTGTGGAAGTTTACATCCGGGGCACAAAGGCGAGGATCCACAGAACCCGGATGTTTTGTGCGACAGACGGGCTAGTGAGAGGATGGTAAGTATAAATGAAACAATATGTTTTGTGCAATTTTAAATCCGGGAGCACCAACTCGCTGTTTTGCAGCGTCATATGCGTAACAAATGACACAACGTCATGGGACGGAGTTTGATTGGAGGGCCGCTACGGCCGATGTGGAAGCCTTGTACCACGCCGAGGGGCCTAAAGCATGGGAGGTTCGTTAATAAAACTGATTTTAATTGTTTTTGCTCTATGAATAAAAAAATGTTGCATGGTCACATTTCAGTATATATCGTTTGTAGGTGGGCCATGGGGGACGGAGTTGTCGAATGCGATCATCTTCCACGAGGCTCGGTTTCCTCACAGGGGAGTGCTCACTCGTCGAGGTCCGCACGAGAAGCACAAGCGCGGGAGGAGGCTCGTGAAGCGCGAGAGGAGGCTCGTCAAGCGCGAGAAGAGTCTCGTCAAGCATGAGAGGAAGCTCGCAGAAGCCGAGAAGACTCAGAATACATGAAAATGTATCTGCAGGTACAATCTCAGCTTTGAACAAATCGATCATTTGTACATCTGTGATTAAAATCTAACAAACAATCTATATGCAGCAACTGTCACAATCTCTTGGACCTAACGTGACAGTGTTTCGCCCTCCTATTATGCCCCAGGTAAAGATACTTGAGTTCATTACTCTCTAACTCACTTAGCTCATAAAATCGTGTTTCTGACACAACTTGACTATTATGTCATAGGCCTCCCAGCCACCTACTGGGATGCAGGCACCACCCCTAGGAGATGCACCTCAGGTTATATGAAATTCTCATGCATTCTTTATTTTTAAAAAACTCTATTCTCAGATACTTGATATCACAAACTATGATCCATAGGGCTCCCAAATTCTCCTCGCCCTTTCTACATGTTCACCCCACGATGCAAATTTACCTTCTCAGAGGGAGAGGCACCACAGGTAAAGATGGATCGGTTCAATTCGATATTCAAAATTTGAACGAAAGATTTAAATGTGGCATAATGTACCTAACTATGCCTTACAGGCTCCCAGCCTCCAAACCCGTTCTACATGTACCCACCACCTATGCCGTGCCAAGGAATGCCTATGTACTTCAACCATTGGGCCATGCAGCCACCTCAGACGACACCACAGGTATGGATGTCAAAAACATTCTAAGTTTACGAAACGAGCTAAGTTTGTCAATTGTGAGCTAAACCAAGTCAAATTGAGTAAATTGAGCTACCTTCACAAAACTTAGTCAATTATATCACATTTAGGCAAATAAAACTCAATTATGTCAAAGTTGAGCCAGACTTAGTCAACTTGAGCAAATTCAGCTATACGTGCAAAACTTAGTCGATTTTACGACACTTAGGCAACTCATGCTTAAACCTTGCACAAATCATCTCAATGTTTGCTAAGTTTGTGAATTGAGTTAACTTTGTTATTTGTGAGTCAAGACTAGTCAAATCCTGCAAATTGAGGTATTTATGCAATAATTATTCGATTCTTATCAAATTGATAATTAACATGTAAACCCTAGTCAAATTGAGGCATTCGTTCAAAACTGAGTTGATTCTACCACATTTAGCCAAATATAGCTTAAATCTTATCAAATTCATCTCAGTGGTTGCTAAGTTTATAAACAAGGTAATTCTATCAATTGTGATCCAAACTTAGTCAACTTGACGAAATTGCCTTATTCGTGCAAAACATATTCGATCCTAGGACATTTAGCACAAATCATTTCGATATTTGCTAAGTTCGACGATATGTTACTTGTAACACAACCTAGTCTTGAACTTGCAGGTTTCTGGGTCACGCCCAAAGACGCATACTAATGACGACATCATAGAAGACGTCATAGTCTCCCCTCGGCGGTGGTGGTAGCGCTCACAACTCCAACAACCCCGAGACATGAATTGCATTGTGAGTCGGATTGGTGTATTATCGTTGGACTTTATGACTTCGCTGCCGGATTTGTATTGTGATGGATAGATTGTAATGTGGATTGTAATGCGTAGTTTACAAATTGTCGTTGGATGTGTGATTGGTTATCTAAGGATCTACTAGAATGTCTCCTTCTGGTTTGAGAGATTGATATATATATTATCACTGCAAATGTTTTTTTTGTTTGCTGAGTGGATGTCCTATTTACTAGAGAGGTCATGCCGAAATTTTGTACATTTTGGTGACTTAGTTATTCATTGTGGAGTTTGATTCTTGAATCATGTTGGTAATACTCTTTAATTGTTCGTAATACTCTTGAATCTTGAGTTGTCGATATATATTGAGTTTTGATTGAATGTATAAATATTGATATTGAGTGTTTGATTGAATGTTGAATGAGATGCATACCGATCGATATATATTGATTGTTTGATTGAATGTTTGATTGAATGTATAGATATTGATATTGAGTGTTTGATTGAATGTTGAGATGCATACCGATCGATATATATTGAGTGTTTGATCGATATAGATATTGAGTGTTTGATTGAATGTTGAATAAGTTTGATTGAATGTTTGATCGATATATATTTGAATATATATATTTGATCGATATATATTTGAATCTTGTGATGGACTTATTGTGATGTGTTGAATAAGATTGAATGTGAAGATGCTTGTGTTGAATGACATGCATATCGATCCATATATATGCGTGGTCGATATATTGAGTGTTTGATTGAATGTTGAATAAGTTTGATTGAATGTATTGAGTGTGATGCATATGGACATATATATATATATATATTAAGCGTCAGTTAAATTCGTGGGTTTTACTGCCCACGAATTTAAGTTAAATTCGTGGGTTTTCTGGCCCATTTAATTTAAGTTAAATTGTGAGTTTTCTGCCCACGAATTTAACTTAAATTGTGGTTTTATCGCCCACGAATTTAAGTTAAATTCGTGGGTTTTCTGACCCACGAATTTACTAATTAAATTGTAATGGGGCGGAGAAACCACGAATTTATCAGTTAAATTCGTGGGCCAGGCAGAAACCCACGAATTTAACTTAAATTCGTGGGCACCCACGAATTTAATTGATTAATTTCGTCGAGTTAAATTCGTGGTCTAAATTCGACGGTTTGCGCACGAATTTATAGTAAATTCGTGGGTTTTGGCCTAAATTCGTGGGTTTCTGGCCCACGAATTTTCCCCTGATTCCTGTAGTGTAGGAGGTGGAGGAAGGAGGAGGAAGGGTGGCGGCTAAGGTTAGGGGCGCATGGGGGCAGGGTGGAGGCGCCCAAGGTAGTACAGCCTGCCTCTCCCTCCCTCATGGGCCCAAACCACCTCCCACCAAGGCCCACGGCTCATCCCCCTTGGGCCTGAACTCCCCCGGAGAGGCCCAAACTCCCGAAAACAGCCCAGAAACAGCCTGGAAGCGCTATAAACCTCCATACCCTATGGTTTTAACCTTAATTCCACATTTCATAAAGTTTTTGACCTCATCATGCTCAACATTCACTTTTTATAAGGCTACGACACTCCGTGGTGTCACATCACTTCATAAGGCCAAAAAACACGAGTAAACCTCAAGCCGTAAGATTTTATTCTCTAATTTCACATTTTATAATGTCACACCATACCGTAGTGTCATGTTCTCCCCCCCTTCAACAGGATTCGACCTCGAATCCGAAGGACGCCAAAATCAACAACAAAATCCCCAAGGGACAAAAGACTTCTCTGCAGCACAAAACATCTGCACAAAAACTCAAACCGGAACAAACGACAAGCGAGTTCTCAAAACCAACACTTGGCGAGAAAAGTAATGATCTGGCTCAACTAAGGGCAACCTCTCACAGATCGACCTTCACTTCAATTCCCAAATAGAATCTGCGTTTCAACCACAAAGGGCTCCATCAACCCAAAACGCTCGAATCCTCAAGACAAACATTTCACACTTCTATCACAACCAACCTAACTACCACACTCCATTAAACTCAATATGACATAATCAAAGCAAGTCATAATTCCTTTAACGACCTCTCTACATTCCCGAAAATTTCCATCGAGGGGAATAACTCATTAAGGCACACTTGCCCTTCCGATACACGATCATACTAACATTTTATTCCATCCTCTCCCAAGCAAGATTCAAATCCAAGGACAACTAGCGAAGACAATTGCTCACGGCAGGACAATAATCACCGATCTACCGTCAACTTCACTTCTACCCATCGCTACTTTTAATAAAGGTTAAACCCTTACATCATCCACCTCCATCACAAACCACCCTTATACCACTAAGGTTCGACACCTAGCCCCAAGCTAGGATCGTAAAACCTTACCAAACCACAATTGGTTCCTTGCTTAAGAGGATCTCGCCCTCACACAAAAACACTTGGCTATCAAGCCCAAGTGGACCACACACAACAACTCAAACCCAAAGCGTTAACAACCATTTTATGGAAGTAATTCGGCAACATCCAAGCCAAGTCACAAAGGAAGCATAAATCCCCTACACCACAACCAAAATACCAGAATTTCTTCACTCCTTTCTTTTCATATTAGAAAGCAAGGGAAATCTTGTTTCAAGACATAAATGCACACTCTTCAAGAGCACTCCGGATTAGTCATATCTCCATATATGACTTTCTCACCGACCTGGCTCAACGACTCTTTTATCATTTAACATCTAAAAACGATGTCATGTCTACTTTTCACCATTCATTCTTCATGTAACAACAATACCGAATAATCATTCACCAAACGACTACTTCCTCGGTATCACAAGTTTGAAACACACATAACATTTGACGGTTGCGCTAAATCATATAACTATGACGGCAACACCATTAACCGCAAAACACCACGACGGGTCAGAACCCACCAACGAGAGAGAGCTAAACTTGCAAAACATCGCATTTTAACTAAAATCAACATTGTGGAAAAGAACATCGACCCCAAAGTCAAACATCTGCACTGACCACCGCCATAAGTTTTCTCAAAGAGAAAGGGAAACTCATTTTCAAAAGAGAACACTTCACTAACAGCATCGTCGATGATACATCCACAAAAACCACCTGTTGAAACACTTGCAAACTCTACATAGATTTTTTTCCAAATAACTCCAACTCTATCAAAAACAAGATTACAAATTAAACCTCGTGAGTTTTCCAACATAACCCTCTATGTCCATTTGTTTCCTTTAAAATTTACTCCAAAGATAATTCAGTGCGAACGCGAAAGGGCGCGATCGACTCAAAAACTTTTGGGGTGTAAATCCATACTCATAGCACCAACTAAACACATTAGCCAAAACCAAATATTTGCTCCAATTTCTACGAGTTTTAGGGAAACTCTGAAACACAGCATATGGAACACCTTGACCGAAAACCCTTCAACCAAAATGGCAAACAACCAAACCAGTCCAAAAGCTTTTGAACACAAGCTCAGCATAAAAAGAACCATCTCTAGTATTCCACTACGCTTTCCATTAAAGACTTCAATAATCACTATTTACTCCCTGGGAAGCCCCAACACAATTAAACCAAAAGCTTCACAACACATTCTTCCTCTAGTTACCATTCCAAACACTTTTAATTAGGGTTTATGATGCTTATCACAAAGACACCCAACCAAGACTATAATGACATGATCCCCACGGATCACCAAAACATAATACATCTTATTCTAAATTTCAAACATAGCACTTCAACAGATTCTTAAGTAGGATCAACGTATCCATTTTATACCATCCCTACATCAACATCTTGACGATTAAAACACGTTCAATCAATAACAGGACTTCAACAACTAAGTATTATCTCTACACGATAAAATTCATAACTATGATTCTAAGACATACATTCATTAAGGATAAAATTCTACATCAGGTTAATTATCCAAAGCTCACTCCATCGCAGCATGTTAAAAATTTACCTCTATTTTAACCATGGTTTTCCAACGAGTAACCTAAACAGTTACCACCACTATTTAGTCATCAATAAAAACAAATGGGCATAATCATCAACCAACAACATTACTTTTAGCTACCCTACACAAAGGTGATAACAAAGTTACCACCACACAACATATTCCAACTATTTAAAATAGATTGAATACTAGCATTAACACTGCCCTTAACAACATCATTAACAATAAGTCTTATGTCTTCTCAATTGATATCAATACTAGCATTGTAGAGACACAACTGCAGACTTCCAAATATACTAGTAGTTTGCAACAACATAAATAGCAACTCTAATCAACTTCCAAGTTTAAGTCACTAGTCAACATGATTAAATTTCTCTATTAACCCGTTAGATTAGAACATCTTTAAGCACTCGGCAAGGTTTCTTTAACAGTATCATTAATTTACATCATCTTAATGTTCTAACTATGCATCAAGGTTTAAACTTTTAACATTAACAAGGATCATAAGCACTTTTAAAGCAAGGCAATAGATTCTAAGCATGTACATTAACACATTTACTCATTCTCGCTAAGAGTAAACTACAACACTAGTAGTCTATTTATTCTCAAGCTAGAGATATTAATCACATTGAATTGACTCCACTCACAATTTAACTTAACAATACATCATCTCATAAACCACATTGGTACATGCTACATAACAAGCTAACAACAATTCTTAATAAGGACAAACGATTTCTATCAAAAGACTACTTACTTTGTTAGCAGCATTTTAGTTTTAAAACTCATCCCAAATTCATAAGGAAACTTGACTCTCAAAATTGCAATGAGACAAACCCCAAACTTAGTCATGCAAAAGGAATTCTACAAAACACTTTTCAATCTCAAAGACTCCCATAAAGGAAAATGGTTGAAAGACAATTTTCTTAAAGGAAACCAAGCGATCAAGTAATCCATTTCAAATAAAACCTTAACCTCAAACCCCAAACTTTCACGAAACAAGAAGGGCTTTCATAGATGATTTCTCAAACCAGTACAATGACGAAATCAAACACCATTTACTCCTACAAAGCCACAGAACTTCAGCCCTGGCACAACTCCGCAATAACTCCTTTAACCTTGGAGAAAGACAAACACAGGAATAAATTGAATGCTTCTTCCCCATAAAGCACCCAACAAACTAGGCATCAAAACTGGAAAGGCAACCAAAGGAAGCACAACACTAGACTCTTCTTCTTCGTCTTCAACCAAGGAAGACAAACCACACACCGCATATGGAACGATCCGCGAAAACCAAGACCAAACACTTTTCTTTTGATTTCAATCGACTAAAAACAAAGAAGACTAACCAAAACCGACCGTCAGAACGGTGAAAAAGCATCCGAAGGAAATCACCATCAACTCTTCTATTTGACTCCAGTGAACTACCCGATCAACGATAGAAAGGATAAGCACTCTTCTCCTACAGGGGTTAATAGTTCTTTGGTGATGGCGCTAACTGGCCACACCGTCAAACCCCACCCTTACTATGAAATAAGAGAGGTGACCGAAACCCTTCGGCACCACAACCCCACTTTATCACCATAACAAGCACAATTCAATCATTTATCTCATAGACATAGCAACATGCATTATCAAAGGAAGCATTCAACATCATAGCTTAAATACAACATTTAAGCATAAAGAAACGATACCCATACCCTTTCCTACTGTGCATCCATTGTGTGTCAAATTTTAGATTAGTTATACCAATTTTGCAAGTTTTAATGTTGCTATCCTAAGACAAAATTTTAGTAAAAACCTAAGCCATGTTTCTAAGTTATTCCACATCACATTTTTTTAGTTGTAACCTAAGGTATGACACTAAAAATACATATTCCAAGGACCTACAGCCCGCTCTGATACCAACTGTAACACCCCGGCATTTAATATGCCCGAATGCTACCAAACATAGACTAAACATCAACTAAATACCATAAATGAAGACAAATTTCAGCAAAGGCACAAATGCTAAACACCGAAATTTCGGCAGCATCTCCTTTGTTCTATCATGATTTGAACAATAGCAAAATTTCACATGATATATCATAATGGAAAACATCCAAGGCAGCATCAATGGGTAATATAGCAGCAATTTAAGTCTACCATAATGGAATTAACCATCTCATAATCTAATACGAAGTGAAGGATGTAATCAAGCTTACGAACAAATCATAATCCTAGTTTCATCACACAAGAATCATGATCTCAACTCTGAAGGGTAATTATAATCTAAATGTGTGGAAAATTATGTGATGAAGTGCCGCTAAGCCCTTTTCCCGCATGCCGGTTTCAAAGTACCTAAAAACAACATAAAACACAAGCGTGAGTTCATCACACAACAAGTATATTGCAATGGTACAACAAGAACAATTGCATGGCAATAATATCTCACATCATGTAAACCATCTCATTCATGAACACATAACATTATCATCATCATTATGTATGCAATGCAATGCGATGGTCATGTCTCCTTGGAAACTCATACCGGTATGGTTGAGTACACACCCGTCGTTGTGCACCCTCTCCCCCCTTCCATCCCGAAGATGGAGGGTGCCTACTCCTCGCTTCCGTTCACCACGGTGAATGGAATCACGATGTAGGACTTACTCATTGGCTCTCCGGATTAGTCATAACTCTCACCAACCTTCCCCGGACTAGTTATGACTTTCTCACCACCCGGGCCATGTATCATGCCATGTATGCAAATATGCCAACATCATAATTAACTTGTACATGAACACATGGCATCATCATAGATAACTTGTGCATTAACACATGGCATCATTCACATAATAAACATATTCATCATATCAATGGCACACATTAAAGCATGGCATGTGAACATATAATATATTCAAATCTCAATCTCAATCAATCAAACAAACCACAACCCGCTACCATTCCAATACACTTGCCTCAACCACGGCGTCGGATTGGCGAGAAGTAGAAGGCCATCCCGGGGTCACACCACCTGCACATAGGGACCACACACTCACAATAAAGCCCACAAAACAGTACGCAAACCCTCATCTACCCCGACATTGCCAACTACTCGCGATAACCAAAAAATAGAGGTTCTGTCCCGTCGGGACAGCAGCATTCCAAAAGGCATAACTTGAGTTCTGGGACTCCGAATCAATTAAACGAGTGCATCCTCGCGTATCTTAGGAAATTTCCCAACTTTTTCTAGGTATAGGGAAAGACTGATTCGGAGTCTAAAGTTGTTTAATCTACAAAATATCGTGATCTGTTCCAATCACATCACAGATTTTAACACGCTCGGTAAAACAGTCATAACTTTCAAACGGCTGATCGTAATTTAATGTTCTTTATGTTCACTGAAAGATAATGAAATTATCTACAACTTCTTCAACGTCCGTACGGCCAGATTCAGAATCTAAATTGGCGAAAAACTTAACCCTAGGTCGACTGCTCATGCTATCCCAAAACAGAAACGTGGCAACATCTAGATCTAATCCAACCTACTCAAGTCCAGCACCACCAATTGATCTAAAATCATGCTAAACACCATTAGAACAGTACCTAGCCCAACCCCAAGGAGTCCCATGGCCATACCTTCGCCCGACGACCGAAATCCCAACGAAACTCCTCCCGGATAGCTCCTCGCTCCAATGATGGATCCACGAGGTGCAGGGGTGGGGAGGATACCCTAGGGCAGCAAGGGGGTGGAGGAGAGATGGTGGAGAGGAGGTGGAGGCGCATGGAGAAGGAGATGGGGACGGCTAGGATGTGGAGGGAGGAGGAGGAAGGGTGGCGGCTAGGGTTAGGGGCGCATGGGGGCAGGGTGGAGGCTCCCAAGGCAGTATAGCCTGCCTCTCCCTCCCTCATGGGCCCAAAACACCTCCCACCAAGGCCCACGGCTCATCCCCCTTGGGCCTGAACTCCCCCGGAGAGGCCCAAACTCCCGAAAACAGCCCGAAAACGGCCCGGAAGCGCTATAAACCTCCATACCCTATGGTTTTAACCTTAATTCCACATTTCATAAAGTTTTTGATCTCATCATGCTCAACATTCACTTTTTATAAGGCTACGACACTCCGTGGTGTCACATCACTTCATAAGGCCCAAAAACGCGAGTAAACCTCAAGCCGTAAGATTTTATTCTCTAATTTCAGATTTTATAATGTCACACCATACCGTAGTGTCACAAGTGTAGGGAACTTTCTCTTTATCCTCACAGTGCACCAAGGCTAGCTTCTCTTTTATGATGCGAAGCCAGATTTCGACATCTCTGGAAGTGGCTGATCCATCAAACGTGGGTGGTTTAGTCTTCATGAACAAGGAGAACTTTGGTTGTGGACACGCTTGTGACAATACGGTATGGTGTGACATTATAAAATGTGAAATTAGAGAATAAAACCTTACGGCTTAAGGTTTACTCGCGTTTTTGGGCCTTATGAAGTGATGTGACACCACGGAGTGTCGTAATCTTATAAATGGTGCATGATGAGGTCAAAAACATTATAAAATGTGGAATTAAGGTTAAAACCATGTGGTATGAGGTTTAATTGCGTTTCCGGGTCGTTTCCGGGAGTTTGGGCCTTTCCGGGGGAGTTTGGGCCTAAAAGAAAGGGTTGTGGGCTTTGGTGGGATGGAGTATGAGTCCATTTAGGACTAGGATTCCTGTTTGGGCTGGTAAATAGGGCTTCCCCCTGCCCTTTCTTGCGCCCCCACCCTCCCCCTCCATGCCCTAGCCGCCACCCCCACCTCCCCCTCTCCCTTGCATGCGCCCCCACCTCCCCCTTGCCCCCTTTCCTCTCCACCACCTCTCCTCCACCCCCTTGCTGCCCTAGGGTAGTCTCCCCACCCCTGCACCTCTAGGATCCATCCATTGGAGCGAGGAGCGAGGAGCGAGGAGCGAGGAGCGATCCGGGAGGAGATCTATTGGGGTTTTCGTGCGTCGGGCGAAGGTATGGCCATGGGACTCCTTGGGGATGGGCTAGGTACTGTTATAAGGATCAATATCATGTTTTTAGATCAATTGGTGGTGCTGGAATTGAGTAGATTGGATTAGATCTAGATGTTGCCACGTTCTCTGTTTTGGACAGCATGAGTAGTCGACCTAGGGTTTAGCTTTTCACCAATTTAGAGTCCGAATTTGGTCGACTGCCTGTTGAAAAAGTTGTAGATAATTTCAATATCTTTCAGTGGGTATAAAGAACGTTAAATTCCGATCAGCCGTTTGAAAGTTATGGCTGTTTTACCGAGCGTGTTAAAATCTGTGACATGATTGGAACAGATCACAGTATTCTGTAGATTAAACCACTTTAGAGTCCAAATCAGTCTTTCCTTATACTTAGAAAAAGTTGGAAAATTTCCTAAGCTTCGTGAGGATGTACTCGTTTAATTGATTCGGAGTCCCAAAACCCAAGTTATGCCTTTTGGAAGGCTGCTGTCCCGACGGGACAGAACCTCTATTTTTGGGATTTGCGAGTAGTTGGCAATGTCGGGATAGATGAGGGTTTGCGTACTGTTTTGTGGACATGATTGTGAGTGTGTGGTACCTATGTGCAGGTGGTGCGACCCCGGGAGTGCCTTCTACTTCCCGCCAATCCGTTGCCCGTGGTTGAGGCAAGTGTATTGTAATGGATAGCGATTTGTAGGTTGCTTTTTGATAATAGATCAGATTGATTATATGATATGATCACTTGCCATGCTTTAATGATTGCCAATGTTATGATGAGCATGTTTACTATGTTTTGATGCCATGTGTTAATGTACAAGTTAATTATGAGGTTGGCATATTTGCATACATGGCATGTTTGTAACACCCTACAAATCTAAACTGTCGTATAAGAAAATTTCAACAGCATCTCTCCTAAAATTAGGACAAAACGGAAGCGACAACAAGATTCATAATAACCATTATAAACAGGAATAACATAAAAGCATCAATACTAGAGATAACAAGTCTAAATCAACCAGAAAACAAACATAAACGTAAAACAGCTCCAAAGAGGACATCAACAGGTCTATGATTAATAAAATTTCAGCAAGCTAATGAATTATTAAATGCACTAGTCCATGTGATTCGTGATGACCCCGGAGGGTTGATTGTGCTACTAAGCCCACCCTTCAAGCTTACGACTCGCGAGAACTACCTGAAAACAACAAAATAACAAGGGGTGAGATTGGGTAATCTCAAAGAACGGAACAACTTCTAACGAATAACACAGCCACAAAGAAACTAGCATACCAAATTCCTCATGTCCAATACCACATTATAGAGTCCACACAACCTCAGTAAAATGCATATGATTGTGCACATGCTTATGCCATGATCCTCCTCACTGTGCCCTTTCTCAGAACACACGGTGTTGTACTGCACGATCGCGCAAGACGCAAGCGTCGACAAACTTCCAATGCATGATTATGCAGTTAATGCTTCATGCATAAATACATTCATAACTTCCCACTCTAAATTCACATGCTTGCATACCATCAAATAACATGGATAGAATGCGAACATCATTGAGATAGAATATCTCCACAATTCATCTTGCAAACAACATCTTTCTTCATTCTTACTCATGATTCAAAAGCCAAACAACCACATCACAATGCAGGATAGGATATTGTAATCTCATAAACAAGTAGTTAAACCATGTAGGTGTGTTGCAATTAAGGTTTATATTGAAGACGAAACAAATAGCGAGTTATAGTTTAGCAAGACCGCTACTTCCACTTGCCTTTACCAACGTGGATGACGAACCTAGTTGCGTCCAGAAGGGGCACCACCTATACAAGTATTATTTCAGTACATAGCGACATCACAAATGATCACACAACTCGAACACATGCTTCCTAATCCCGTTCCTTCTTAAGCGCCAAAAACCCCAATCTGTCCGGGTCAAACAGCATCACCCTCTCTTCACAATTTCGTATCTTTTTTTATACAGATCATAAAAATACAAAAAATTACAGTAGCTAGATATTGACGAGATCTACAACTTTCATGAAGATCACAAATTTCAATTCCACTGTTAAATATGCCTAAACAAACGTCCAACACAGTGGACAAAATCTGTTTCCAGATTCTGTCCGTCATCTTGAAACAGCGATAACTCTCAGACCCACTGCCCAAAAATTCTGAAAACATTACAGAAGCTAGATCTCGACGTTATCTACAACTTTCTAGTTATAGGTTTTTGCAGGAAAAATCGTCTATGCCACGTAAAACGCAAAAACATCCGCGCTGCACAATCTCCCCTTCCAAAAACAGCACCACGTGAACATCTACCCTTCTCCCCCATCAAGATCCATCTAAATCACTCACCACCATATCTAATACACTCCTAATCCCTAGGTAGAATAGGGGTAAAAGATTGGGAATTTTACCTTGAGTTCTCCCTTGAGAACCCACGAAAAACGCGCGACGATTCCCGAAACGGAAATCTGCTCGTCCTCCACGCCTCCACGGATCCTCTTCTCGCTTGCTCCTTCGCGTTTCGCGGTGGATCTTGAGCCACCACGCAAGGAGGAAGAGGAGGGGTGGTGTGGCTTCTAGGAGGAAGGGGGCGCCTAGGGTTTTGGGGGTGACACCCTTTTATATGGTGGGCCGGCCCACTAGGGGAAAAGAGAGAGGTGGGGAGGATTCAGCCCAGGCCAGTTTTCCTTGGCCCACTGCTTTCTAGCCCGACAACTCCAAATTTAATATTAATACGCGGATAAACTTCAATTATTTCATCCCCGACAAATCCTTCATTCCTCTCCTAAACAAAACCAGAAAAGGAACCCTAGAATCGCCTCTGACGCTCTAAGGCATCACATTCTCCTCCTTAAAAGGATTCGTCCCGAATCTACTCCTCTTTGCTACGGAACCTTAAAAAAGGAAGGCAAAATGGTAATCAACACTTTACCTTCAGCATCCTCAAAGAGTGTAGGATACTTCTTCCAAGATCCGTCCTCACGTTCCCAAGTTGCATCCCGCTCAGACTAATTGGTCCATAAATCTTTCATTGGACACTAACACGAACTATTCCCCTATTAAATAAAGGACACCTATTAGGTGAATCTGGTATCGATCTGGAATCTCAACTCCCACTTCTCTCTTCAACCCGATCGCGAAACTCCGCATTCCAATCTCAACTCCTCTACCACAGTTCGTCAGATTCGACGACGCGAACCATGTGAGACACAACGCTCTAGGTAAGTCTCTAAATCAACCCAAACACAAACTCCTATCTCCTACAAGTGATTGATCTTTTACAAAAAGAACTAATATCCACCCTTACCAACGACAGAGATAGCCTACTTTACCACCAGGGTCCGTAAATCCGCAGAAACAATAACTACCGAACACAATCACTACGGTTGACACAAACTCGCTCGAACCCAAATGACAAAAGTTCCAAAAATTAATGTAATTACCTGCAACTTCCAAGTTGTCCACTACTAAATTAAGCAACCCCACCGAGGAACACATCAATGAAAACAATTCTCCAAAAAGGTTTGAATTGAGTCATACACAACCTTCCTTTACTCTTAAGCCACTTTTAAACTACTTACGATCAGACTCCACACTAGTTTTCCTTGTAAGAAGGTTTCGCCTTCACATTCTTCCACCCAAGGACCAGGGCAAGGAGTACAATCCTTGAAAAACTCAACCATAACATAAACATTCATTTTCTTACCCCCAAGCTTGAACGTAAAAGAAATCTTAATTCTCACTAACACAACGAACGACAATCACCACCTTTAAACCAAAGGGCTGAAATTCACATACACGGAACTCAACTTGGAAGAGGAACTCCATAGAACCAAAACCACCAAAAAATTTTCTTCGGGAGAAGCTCTATTCAAAATAGAAACACCGAAAGTCTTCTCGCAAATGCATTTCACTTTTACCAAAACAAATCATCTCACTTTTATCCAAGGCCGAGCCATTCAGAAAAAAGAAACCGATCAAGGAATTAAATGCTTCCACACAACCACCATCTCTTTTTCCTTAAAAAGGAACCAAACTCACTTCCCAACAGAAAAAATTGTTTCAACCACGAATATCATTTATGTCACAAACTAAGAATCGTCTCTTAAACAAAAACTCTCAAACACCACACACCACAACACAACTATAGCCCAAAATACAAATACAAATATTTCCACATCATGAAGTTCCAAATCTTACAATGCATTAGCAACTTCTATTGAACAACAAACCAACCGATAACTCGACCTTGAAAACTACGGACACAAATCAAAGCATACATCCTTGAGCATAAATGTCGCATTCATAACTTAAGCTAGTTTTCTTATCAAAGATGAATGAATGACGATATTTTATAGAATAACATTCCAAAATCTCCACAAATTACTTCAAGGTTAATCATTCTTTTATCCTTGTTTTAAGCCTCGAAATTAACCCACATTTGGCAGAATCATTCTAAGTTTAGGGAAACTCAAACACAAGACAAAAATACTTTGACCGAAAGTATTCAACCCAAATATCAAACAAACAAACCAATCCATATGAATTTTTAAACATAAGTTCAGCATAACTCCCGCCATCTATAGCATTCCACTACCCTTACCATTTAGATTTCAATATTCCCTATTTACTCATTGAGAAGGCCCATCAGGATTTAACAACAACTACACAACAAATTCTTACTCTTATTACCTTTTCCACAATTATAAATAAAGTTCACAGTGCTTATAAAAACACATCCAACCAACACTACCTCATCAAGATCCCCACTGAGCATTCTAACCTATATCATCATATTCTAAATTTGAAAGGCGTTGCTTCAACAAGTCTTTCAAAGATGATGAACCTATAAATTCCATACCACATACGCGTCAACATCTCGACAATGGAAATTTATTCACCTAAAAGATGACTCAACAAGTAAATATTATCTCAACAAGGCACCAATCATAAATAGAAGTTTAAAACATACATTTATTAAGGACAAAATCACGCGTCATGCTAACTATCCCTGGTTCACTCCATCACAACATGTTACAATTTCCACCATTTTAACAAAGGTTTTCAACAATTAATCTAATCAATTACCACCACTACTAAGTCATCAATATCAATAATTGGCATAATTGTAAAACAACAACATTGCTTTTAGTTACCCTATCCATAGGCTATGACAAACTGTCACTACACAACATACTCCAACTATGTAAAATAGATTGAATAATTTAAGCCATCCAAAGCTCTTATAACAACAACGCTAAATTAAATTTAAATTTTTTTTTTAGCTACCCTATACACGGGTTATAGCAAAATTGCCACTCCAAGACATACTCCAGCCTTTTTTTTAAAAGTGAACTGAATAGGTGAAATCATCACAAAGCTCTTACGGCAATGGCAAAAACTTATGTCTTCCCAATTGATATCGATACTAGCATTATTGGAACACAACTGCATACTTCCGAATCTACTAATAGTTTGCAACGTCATAAATATCAACTCTAATCAATTTCCAAGTTAAAGTCACTAGCCAACACGATTAAATTAGAACATCTTTAAACAACCAAAGATGGTTTCTTTAACAATATCGGTAGTCCACCATTGCAATTAAATTGTTCTACCGACCTTATATTAAAATGTCTCTAAATAACCCACTAATTTTCTATTACCTTCACAGAGTTTACATCATCGTAATGTTCTAACTACGCATCAAGATTTAAAGCTTTAAACATTGTCCATGGTCAAGGGCACATTAAAATAATGCAATAAATCCTAAGCATGCACATTAACACATTCAATCATTATCGCTATAGAGCAATCTACAATACTAGAAGTTTATTTAATCTCAAGCTAAAGATAACAATTACATTTTAATTGATTCAACTCACAAATTAACTTAGAAGTACATCATTCCATAAACCACATTGTTACATACTACGTAATACGGACATAAAATTTCTAAACACCGTCATGGGTCACCTACCCTTGACAAACAGGAGGCAATCCAAAACATTAAAAACAAACACAGCTTCTAGATCAAGAACAAACACCGATAAAAATTCTTCTTTTCAGGCAAGGAAGAAAAGCAAAATCCAAACATAAATGCAAGAGAGCTCGACCCTCAAATGTCCAATCATAGTAGCCAAAACTCTTCAAGAAATCCAAAACCTACACTTTCCACAAAGGAAGACGGATGCAAAAGGGAAGACCAAATGTCCAACTAAAATTTTCCGATAAAGATTCAAACTTAGCTCCATCCCGCTTGATCTGCAACAGGAGAAGCTCCAACCCCCTTCTTTTTTTAAAAAAAAAAAATCGGGGAAACAACAACCACAGAAATTTCCTCCCAACGATAGTCCATCACAATAAATCAGGTGCCAAAGCAAAATTGTGACCAAAAGACGCGCAACGTAGAACTCTTCTTCTGTGTCTTCACTCAAAGGAGACAAAACCACAAACCGCCAAAAGGACAAATCAGCGAGTGCTCAAAACTAAGCATTTTCCTCGGTTTCGAACCAACCACATACCCATAAAACCAACCAAAACCGACCGTCAGCACGGTAAAGAACATCCGAAGGAATCCATCACCAACCTCTTCTATTTGACTCCAGTCACTACCCGATCTACGACAGACACGGATAAGTACTCTTTCCCTACAAGGGTATAATAGTTCTTCGGTGGTGACTCTACCCGGCCACACCGTCAAACCACAGCCTCACTACAAACAAAAGGTGACCGAAACCCTTCGGCACCACAACCACACTTTATCACAAATGAAGCAACTCAATCAAATCTATCATAAATATAGCATTATACATCATCAAAAATAGCATTCAACAACAAAGCTTAAATTCAACCTTTAAGCATAAGGCAACGATACCCATACCCTTTCCTACTGTGCATCCATGTGTGTCATAGTGATTCCACTTACACAAGTTTTAATGTTGCTATCCTATGACAAAATTTTAGTTAAAACCTAGGCCATGTTTCTAAGTTATTCCACATCACATTTTAGTTGTATCCTATAGTATGACACTAAAAATAGACATTCCAAGGACCTACAACCCGCTCGATACCAATCAGTAACACCCTACAAATCTAAACTATCGTACAAGAAAATTTCGACAATGAGATCTCTCCTAAAATTAGGACAAAACGGAAGCGACAACAAGATTCATAATAACCATTATAAACAGGAATAACATAAAAGCATCAATACTAGAGATAACAAGTCTAAATCAACCAGAAAACAAACATAAACGTAAAACAGCTCCAAAGAGGACATCAACAGGTCTATGATTAATAAAATTTCAGCAAGCTAATGAATTATTAAATGCACTAGTCCATGTGATTCGTGATGACCCTGAGGGTTGATTGTGCTACTAAGCCCACCCTTCAAGCTTACGACTCATGAGAACTACACGAAAACAACAAAATAACAAGGGGTGAGATTGGGTAATCTCAAAGAGCGGAACAACTTCTAACGAATAACACAGCCACAGTAAAACTAGCATACCAAATTCCTCATGTCCAATACCACATTATAGAGTCCACATAACCTCAGTAAAATGCATATGATTGTGCACATGCTTATGCCATGATCCTCCTCACCGTGCCCTTTCTCGTGAACACACGGTGTTGTATGCCGACTCTTGATCGCGCCTTGTGGCGTCGACAAACTTCCAATGCATGATTATGCAGTTAATGCTTCATGCATAAATACATTCATAACTTCCCACTCTGAATTCACATGCTTGCATACCATCAAATAACATGGATAGAATGCGAACATCATTGAGATAGAATATCTCCACAATTCATCTTGCAAACAACATCTTTCTTCATTCTTACTCATGATTCAAAAGCCAAACAACCACATCACAATGCAGGATAGGATATTGTAATCTCATAAACAAGTAGTTAAACCATGTAGGTGTGCTGCAATTAAGGTTTATATTGAAGACGAAACAAATAGCGAGTTATAGTTTAGCAAGACCGCTACTTCCACTTGCCTTTACCAACGTGGATGACGAACCTAGTTGCGTCCAGAAGGGGCACCACCTGTACAAGTATTATTTCAGTACATAGCGACATCATAGATGATCACACAACTCGAACACACGCTTCATAATCCCCGTTCCCTTCTTAAGCGCCAAAAACCCCAATCTGTCCGGGTCAAACAGCATCACCCTCTCTTCACAATTTCGTATCTTTTTTTATACAGATCATAAAAATACAAAAAAATTACAGTAGCTAGATATTGACGAGATCTACAACTTTCATGAAGATCACAAATTTCAATTCCACTGTTAAATATGCCTAAACAAACGTCCAACACAGTGGACAAAATCTGTTTCCAGATTATGTCCGTCATCTTGAAACAGCGATAACTCTCAGAACCCCATCCCAAAAATTCTGAAAAAATTACAGAAGCTATATCTCGACGTTATCTACAACTTTCTAGTTATAGGTTTTTGCAGGAAAAATCGTCTATGCCACGTAAAACGCGAAACAATCCGCGCTGCACAATCTCCCCTTCCAAAAACAGCACCACGTGAACATCTACCCTTCTCCCCCATCAAGATCCATCTAAATCACTCACCACCAGATCTAATACACTCCTAATCCCTAGGTAGAATAGGGGTAAAATATTGGGAATTTTACCTTGAGTTCTCCCTTGAGAACCCACGAAAAACGCGCGACGATTCCCGAAACGGAAATCTGCTCGTCCTCCACGCCTCCACGGATCCTCTTCTCGCTTGCTCCTTCGCGTTTCGCGGTGGATCTTGAGCCACCACACAAGGGGAGGAAGAGGAGGGGTGGTGTGGCTGCTAGGGGAGGAAGGGGGGCGCCCTAGGGCTTTTGGGGGGGTGACACCCCTTTTATATGGTGGGCCGGCCCACTAGGGGAAAAGAGAGAGAGGTGGGGAAACCAGGCTCAGGTTTTCCTCGGCCCACTGTTTCTAGCCCGACAACTCCAAATTTAATATTAATACGCCGGATAAACTTCAATTATTTCATCCCCCGACAAATCCTTCATTCCTCTCCCGAAACAAAACCAGGAAAAGGAACCCTAGAATCGCTCTGACGCTCTAAGGCATCACAATGTTACATGGCCCGGGCGGTGAGAAAGTCATAACTAGTCCGGGGAAGGTCGGTGAGAAAGTTATGACTATTCCGGAGAGGCAATGAGTAAGTCCTAAATCGTGATTCCATTCACCGCGGTGAACGGAAGCGAGGAGTAGGCACCCTCCATCTTCGGGATGGAAGGGGGGAGAGGGTGCACACCGACGGGTGTGTACTCAACCGTACCGGTATGAGTTTCCAAGGAGATATGAGCATAGCATTGCATTGCATACATAATGATGATGATAATGATATGTGATCAAGAATGAGATGGTTTACATGATGTGAGATATTAATGCCATGTGATTGTTCTTGTTGTACCATTGCAATATGCTTGCTGAGTTTCGAACTCACGCTTGTGTTTTCTTGTTGTTTTAGGTACCATGAGACCGGCATGCGGGGAAGGGAAATAGGCACACTTCCGCACGTAGTTTCACTTATTTGATTCCACAAGTCATTCAATTAGTGTTTGATAATAAATTGCGTGTGATGATTATTGCTTTAAGGTTTAGCTTTGCTAAATGAGAGCCTTATTGTTCGTTTGGCTCTTGGAGACATTAAATGTTTGAAACTAGACTTATATTGTTGCTAAGTCGTTAATTATTGCTGTTTTTAGTTGTCTCTCATATTCCTTATATTGCTATACTGTTGTTGCTCCTTCAAATCATGTTAAAACAAAGGAGATGCTGCCGAAATCTCGGGTTTTAGCATTTACTCCTTTGCTGTAATTTACCTTAATTTATTGTTTTTTAGATGTTGTTTAGCTTATGTTTGGTAGCATTCAGGCATATTAGATGCCGGGGTGTTACAACGCTGTTGTGTCTGCAGTTGCAGGGGTATTGATTTTGGCACCATTAGCTTCCATCTGTTGCATCACCATCTGCATAAACTGGGTTTGAGATGTGAGAAACTGATCCAAGTATTGATTAGTTACTGTCGGTACGCTGGATAGCTGCTTGTCAATCTTTGCTTTATCATTGGCGACGGTGGTTGCAGCTGAATTGACTTGAATTGCTTCAGAAACACTGGTGTGGTCGGTCCCTTCCATCTGTTGACACACCAAGGTTTAGTTGAGAAGGGAGAGCAAAGGTAAGGTTCAATAATCCTAGTGCAAGGGAGCAGGTTTAACCCAAAACATAAGCACATAATATTAATAACTTGGTATGGTTGCTTATGCAAGCCTAAAGGCTATGCAACACATACTGCACACTCAGCAATCAAGGAAGATCCGAGTCTTCTAAGCACACAATGATCTAGTGTTTAAAAGGGTAACTCTCCTATCTTAAGAGACGCGACTCTCACACATGAGTCTCAACCGACATCTAAAGCATTGGTTCTTCAAACTTCTGAAACGCCACATCGATCCACTTCTCCTTGAGCTCTATGATTCCTTAGTTCATGATCTTCAGGTTTGACAACAACATCCAGTACTTTCTTCTTAAGTGTGAAACATCGTTAACTATTCGGAACGACTCAGGCATGATTTCCATTTAAATCGAAGGGAAGGATAGAAGTTTCAGCAAAGAGGAGAGAATAGAAGAATAAGATAAGTCAAGAGCATATTATTCTTTCAAGTTAAGTCTTCTCTTTAGAAAATAATTTTGAAGCTCCTAAAGACGGCCAATCTATCTAGGGTCAAGACCTACAGTCAGTATGGCTCTGATACCACCTCTGTTGGGACCCGAATCTACAAATCTGGACCCTCTGTGTATTCTGCACTAGTCCAGGATCACGCTAGCGCACACAGTAATGACAGGGATGAAGTACCACAATCATACACAGTGGAATTAATAATAAAGTACTTCAAACATTAAATAAACTGGTTATAAGACCTTAAGGTCACCTTACATTAGTCTGCCACGCAGGGCTTACAATAACACAAGTAAATAATCAGCAGCGGAATGAAGAACATCGATGACCCCCATCAGCATGCCACAGGCAACTGACAAGGTTCAACTCCTAGATATTTGCCTCCTCGTGGAACTTCTCCTCCTTTGAAGTTGTGGTCTTCTTCTCAACTGATGATTGTGTTGGAAGGAAGGGTGAGTATACAACATACTCAGCAAGTCATGCACAGGGGTGCAATCCTATTACTATATGCATGGCTTGTTCCAAAGGAATGGCTTAAGTGGTTGTTTTGCATCAAACAACATTTTGCTTTGATTAAATAATCTTAATAGATTCAAAAGCGGTAAAACCATATTATACAATAAGTTATCAATCTTTTTCCAAACAGTTTGGCACAAAGCCCTACAACTGCGAGCAAAGCAGTTGCGAGTTGGCATCAGCGGTCATCGCATCCACCGAGCTCGCTGACCTCTGGAGGGAAATCTCTGAGTCCGCCCCCGACTCTGGCAAGTCGGGGCCAGACTCCTTCAAATCCGCCGAGGACATGAAGGAGATGGCGGTCGATCCTGAGGACCCGGCCAAGACCGTGTGAGTTGGAGCCACGCTCCCCGCCAAATAGGAAAGCGCGGTCGTCGACTTCCTTCGCTTCAACCGAGACGTCTTCACATGGAGGCCCTCCGACATGCCGGGGATCCCAAGGGAAGTCGCCGAGCACTCCTTGAACATCCGACACGGGCTCAAGGCCGGTCGCCCAACGCTTGCGCGGCTTCGACGAGGAGAAGCGCAAGGCCATAGGGGAGGAGATTGCCAAACTTTTGGCCACAGGGTTTATAAAAGAGGTATGCCACCCCGAGTGGCTGGCCAACCCTGTTCTTGTAAATAAAGAAAACCGGGCAATGGAGAATGTGTGTTGACTACATGAGCCTGAATAAGGCATGTCCCAAGGACCCGTTCCCGTTGCCTCGTATCGACCAAGTTGTCGACTCCACCGCAGGGTGCCAATCCCTATCCTTTCTGGATGACTACTCGGGCTACCACCAAATAGAGATGAAAGAATCCGACCAGCTTGCGACTTCTTTCATCACTCTGTTCGGCTCGTACTGTTACGTGACGATGCCATTCGGTCTAAAGAATGCGGGTGCTACATACCGGCGATATATGCAAACGTGCTTTAATGAACAAATAGGCCGCAACGTGGAGGCATACATCGACGACATCGTCGTTAAGACTAAGAAGGCCAACGACCTCATCGCCAACCTAGAGGAGACTTTTGCGAACCTCCGACGGTTTCATATGTAGGTCAACCCCGAGAAATGCGTTTTCGGGGTCCCCAAGGGAAAGTTACTCGGATTCATCGTCTCCGAGCGCGGCATCAAAGCCAATCAGGAGAAGATCTCCGCGATCATGAAGATGGGCCCAGTCGATAACCTAAAAGGAGTCCAAAGGCTGGCCGGATGCCTTACAGCCCTGAGCCGCTTCATGTCTCGCCTCGACGAGCGCGGGATGCCGCTCTGCCAGCTGCTCAAGAAGTCCAACCAGTTCGGCTGGACGCAGGAGGCACAGGAAGCCCTCAGCCGACTCAAAGCGTTCCTAACCTCACTCCCGGTGTTGGTCGCCCCAACCCCAGGGGAACCGCTGCTCCTCTACATCGCTGCCACGACCCATGTCGTCAACGCGGCACTTGTCGTGGAGCAAGCAGAACAAGGCCATGTCCTTAAGGTACAATGGCCAGTCTACTTCATTAGTGAAGTACTCTCCGAGTCCAAGGCCCGGTACCCATAGTTGCAGAAATTGTTCTATGCGGTACTCATCACAAAGAGGAAGTTGGTTCATTACTTCGACCAGCACCCCGTTTCCGTGGTGACCTCCTCGCCGCTTGGCGAAATCGTCCACAACCGTGACGCCTCAGGAAGAATAGCCAAGTGGGCGCTCGAGCTCAATGGCCACAACATATCATACATTCCCCGAATGGCGATAAAGTCGCTGGTTTTGGCCGATTTCGTTGCCGAATGGACCGAAGCCCAGGCGCCACCAGCGCTCGAAGACCCCGAGTACTAGACGATGTACTTCAACGAATCCTACACCAAGAACGGAGCGGGCGCTGGAGTCTTCATTGTTTCCCCGCTCGGAAGCAAGCTTCAGTACGCCATCCGGCTACTCTTCGACGCAACCAACGACATCGCCGAGTACGAAGCCCTCGTCAATGGCCTCCGGATCGCTGCCGACCTCGACGCGCCCCGACTCTACATACACAGTGACTCCAAGCTTGTCGTCGATCAAGTCATGAAGACCACGGAGCCTCGCGACGCCCGCATGGCAGCCTACTGCCGAGAGGTGCGCAAACTCGAGGAAAGGTTCAAGGGTTTCAAGCTTCACCATAGCTACAGACGCTACAACGGTGAGGCCAACTACCTAGCTAATCTCGCCTCCAGCAAAGGATCGATCCCACCTAGGATCTTCGTTTGCGACCTCCACAAGCCTTCCATCCGACTGGATTCAACGACCGAGCAGGGGATCGACCCACCACACGCGACCGCTCCGACCACCAAGCGGTCGGACAGGGAACCATCTGGGTCAGACCGTGACGTGTTGCTAGCCGACTCTGACTAGAGGAAGCCCTTCATCAACCGGTTGGCTGACGGATCACTCCCCGCCGACCCAACCGAGGCCCGGCGCCTCGCTCGACGGGCGAAATCCTTCGTCCTGGTCGGAGAAGACCTTTACAAAAGGAGCCCGTCTGGAGTCCTCCAGAAATGCATTTTGGCCAACCAGGGGAAGATGCTGCTGCTCGATGTCCATGCCGGTGTCTACGGCCACCACGCCGCGCCGCGGTCCCTCGTAGGGAAAGCCTTCCGACAAGGCTTTTATTGGCCGACCGCCATAGCCGACATCGAGCAAACCGTTCACACCTGCGAAGGATGCCAATTCTTTGCCCGGCAGACGCATGTTCCAGTGCAAGCCTTGCAGACGATCCCCATCACATGGCCGTTCGTGGTCTGGGGACTCGATCTGGTTAGGCCCTTCAAAAAGGCTCCCGGAGGGTTGACCCACCTACTTGTCGCGATGGACAAGTTCACCAAGTGGATAGAGGCCAAGCCAGTTGCCACCATCACCTTGGTGCAAGCAGCCGGTTTCTTCCGCAACATGGTTTATCGGTTCGGAGTCCCAAACTCCATCATCGCCGATAACGGAACACAGTTCACGGGAAAGGAATTCCTTGAGTTCTGCAATGACTTCAACATCCACGTCGACTGGGCAGCCGTGGCCCATCCACTGACCAACGGCCAAGTCGAGCGGGCAAACGGGATGATCCTCCAAGGGCTCAAGCCGCGAATCTTCAGTCGGCTGAAGAAATTTGCGGGGGGATAGGTGGCCGAGCTACCCTCCGTTCTCTGGAGCCTACGGACCACGCCGACCCGGTCGACTAGGTTTACACCATTCTTCATGGTGTTCGGTGCGGAAGCTGTCTTGCCGGCCGACATGGAATACGGCGCCCCGAGACTACAAGCCTTTAGCGAGGCACGGGGGTTCAACTCACAACAAGACGCCATCGACCAGCTCAACGAAGCTCGTGACGTGGCAATTTTGCAATCGGCCAAGTACCAGCAAACACTGCAACACTACCACAGCAGTCAGATTCGCAGTCGGTCCTTCAACGTTGGCGACCTGGTCTTGCGCCAGGTTCAGTCCAACAAAGATAGGCACAAGCTTTCCCCTCCGTGGGAAGGCCCCTTCACTGTCGTGGAGGCCCTCTGACCTGGCACCTATCGACTCAAGGACGCTGATGGCAACGTCGTCTCCAACGCATGGAATATAGAAACGTTAAGGCGATTCTATCACTAAAGCTCTCTCTTGTGCTCGCACCTTTTTTACCGGGGGCTACCAAGTCACACACTCTCACGAGTCGGCGACCCAACTGGCTACTGGGTTCCCCCTAGCGGTAACCCTCTCGACCCAAGTACTATGGCCTACGCCCCAGCGGCTACGGTTGCTAAGTAGTGCTTTGCGGAAGAAGGAAGTACCCATACGGAGCAATCCATAGTTGGTCGGGAACACTCTGTTCCTGCATGAGTAGTGAACATTTTGTACCTAAGTTCCTGCTCTCTTTGCGCTTCCCTCGAAAGTGCTAACACGTCAACCTACGCTTAAGCAACCCCTGCGGTTTCGAAGGCTACGGTTGTCAAGTGTTCATCACAACAAGAAAGCGCAAAAGACAAAGTCGAACTTACGGTCGGCCCGACCGGCCAAAGCATTGAAATAAAACTTTAGTTCATTAACATGCTAAGGTAATACATTGCAAAAAAGAAAAACATCTAACGCATTCTCTACTCTCGATGGAGGATGCCCCGCGGCGGTGTCCTGCTGGCGATCACCCGGGCACGCGGCTCAACTTGGATCTCGAACCTGTCGATCTCCTCATCAGTCCGGATCCCAGCAATCCCACTACTGCTGATGTCAAGGTCGATGCCATCGTAGTGGGAGAGGGTGCAGACGAGCGCCGAAGAAGCCCCGAGTACGACGCCTTCGCTCACCAAGATCTCGGCGTGCTCCGACATGCAGGCTAGTTCGGTGGCAAGTGAACTCGGACCTGCCACCGTCCCGAGCACCCGCTCGCAGACATCCCGGCCGACCCCTCGAAGGGTCGCCAGCTCGGCGGCCTGCTCGGACCGCTCCCCATGCGCCAGCTGCTGCGCCGTCAATGCCACGTCCTGCGCCGTGACCGCCGTGTCGCATACCTCTCCTCCTCCAGTTTTTGTGCCGCCACAGCATCGCTGAAATTCTTTTGCAACTCTGCAGATCGAAACAGTGTCAAAGCAGTGCACTGACCATGAAATCGACCAAGGGGTTGGGACACTTACCAGCCGTGGAGGTCGCCAGAGCGCGGAGATCATCCTCGGCCTTGGCCCGGGCCTCTTGGTCGCGCGCAGCGTCCTGCCGAAGACCCACAACAAGGACTGCCGAGTCCTCACTAAGCTTCTTCGCCGAGGCCAACTCTTCCCGAGTGGCGTTCCGCTCAGCGCGCAATCGCTCGACGTCCCTTCGGCAATCTTACCGAGCTCCAGGCAAGCCTTTTCCGCCCGAACGGTTCGCCTTCGACCGAGCGGCCCCTTCTGCAGCGATGGAGGTATCCTTAGCATTGTTGGCCCCCGCCAGGAGAGACTCAAGTTCGAACACCCTCGTCCTCAAGGTTTGGTTCGTCCGGCGCATCTCGAACAAGACATTCGCAATTTTACCGAGCTCTAAGCGAGCCTTTTCCGCCCCTGCCCGCTCTTGAACCAAGGCCTCCCGAGCGTCGTGCAACTCAGGGTGCAACCGTTCCCACTCCTCCTCTGCGGCCATCCTCTGGCCGTACAAACGCAGGAGGAACCCATACTTGTCCTCCGATCGGGCACGCAAGCGCTGCGAAATGCGAACACCCTATTAGCCTACTGCAAACTCGCCAAAAACTACAAGGATGGGGTTTTGATCGGCTTACCGCATCGATCGGGTGAAGCCCCCCAGTAATGGCGTCCAGCGCCCTGTCGAAAGACTCGAGGACAAGGGCCAGGCCCTCTCGGAGCTGGCTCACCTCGACCTCAGCCAGTCGCGCACCCTCCTGGAGGGCCTCCCACTCCCCGCGCTCCGCCGTGTCATCCAGTGCTAGGGACGGCCTCCCGGACGAATCGGCGCCTGGCCAGATTAGTGTGGACAAAGGTGGCCAAGAGAATTCCCCCGCGATCGTCCCAACGGTTTGCGCTTGCGGAGGATCAAGCAACGCCTCTGACGCTTGGGCCGCCCACGCCGGCGGGATCCCAGGCGACGGCAACAGGATCGCCCCAGCCACCCGAATCGTACAAGCCGGCGGTTCCCCTGGTGGGGGCGGCGGGAGCTGCTCCTCACACTCCTCGGCCTCTGACCGAGCCCCCGATTCCGCAAGGACTGCCGGGGCTTCTTCACACTCCAGCTCCACCAGCGGCACCATGACCCCGGTCGGCTCCGCTGGTGGCTCCGACACCCCCTACAGCACCTCATCCATCGCCGACCTCACTGGCGGCACCGGCCCCTTCGGTCGCTCTGGCTCGACCGGCGACTCCTCGACCCCCGCCGGTTGCGGGGGTGCCACAGGCCCTCGCAGCACCACTACTGGGTGTGCCATCGCCGCCGCAATGGTCACCCCCGTGTAGGCCTTGCACGCGCTAATCGGTCGAAAACTGCTTAAGCAGCCCTAGTATGGTGTAACTCGGGAACAAGGAGACACTTACCGCGTCGAGCGGGTGAGCGGCAACCGCGCTCTCTTCGTTGGCCCCCCTTGCGGAGGCTAGTCACCCCTCCACTTCCGTAGAGACTCCTCCGCCGGGGGCGTCTCCACCTGGGACACGACGGCGGCGACACTCGCACTGGCGCCCTCGCCCGGGCCACCACCAGTGGGCAGCTCGGAGCTGAATGCGTGGTACGGGTCGCCCCTACTGTCCCCACTGCTCTCGCTTGAAGTTGACCCCAGAATGGCTGACTCGACGGTAGTCGTGTCGGTGTCCTCCTCGCCGCGCGCTCTTGTCACTTCTCTGCCTCCCTCTTCCTCCTCCTTTCCTCCTTCCGCCTCCTGCAATCGGATTCGCGCTGCGAGGACCCCGCGCGGGCCGCAACCCTCAACTCCTTCTCTCCGGGCAGCCATGCCCGAGAAACCATCCCGGCGAGCCCCTGGAGAACACGGAGGCACTAGTCGGACCAAGTACTAAGGGCTAAAAAAGAAGAGGAAGAAGAAGAAGAAGAAGAAGAGAAAGGAAGAAGAATCACTCGGGTTACCAGATTCGGGGGATTGTACGCCGAGAACGGCTCGGGGCGGCCGCCCGCTGCCTCAGTGGCACTCCCGCCCATGATGGTGGACACCCGAGCCTCGACTTCCGACGCGGGGAGCTCCGACTCCGCCATCCTCATGGGGTCGGACACCCCCTCGTACCGAAAAATGGGGCGCACCCTGTCCATGAGGGGTTGGACGCGCAACCTCATGAATGCGCACACGATGACATCACCAGTTAGAACCTGCTTCCTCTGGACCCTAATCTGGTCAATGATCGTGGCCACCTTGTTCCTCTCCTTCCGGTCGACGCCCCAAGTCCACTCGGGCCCCACCTCGGGAAGCTGGCCGGTGAAGGCGGAAGCGCTGCCTCCCAGGTTCCGAGCATAAAATCACTCGGAGTGCCACCCCCGGTTCGACGACGACAACTTCACCTCGATGTAGTCCGCCCCATGGCCGCCACGCAACTGGAAGGCCACACCGCCGATGGGCACCGAGGTATCCGATCCCCTATTCTTCCTCACCCGCGCTTGGAAGAAGTGCCTCCAGAGTGCCCAGTGGGGATCGATCCCCAAGAATGCCTCGCATAGCATGATGAAAACCGCTATGTGGAGCATGCCGTTGGGGTTGAGGTGATGCACCTCCGCCTTGTAGTGGTGCAGCATCCCGCGGACGAACGGGTGAAGCGGGAGCCCGAACTAGTGCTCGTAAAATGAGGTGGGCATGATGATCTTGTCATCGTTCGGTGAAGGGACTGCAACCCCCGTCGGCACCCTCCACCTCGAGGAATCGCGCGGAGGAAGGAACCCCTTCCTCTCCAGGCCAAGCGCACGGCTGGATTGGGCGGAGCACTTCGGCCACGACATTTCCAAAATTCAGAACGGCGAGAATCTGGGGGAAGAAAAAGTTAAGGAATGCTCCTCTCTAGCTCCTTTGCTCTTTTCTTTCTCTAGTCAAAGGAGAAGGTAGAAAGGCAAGGAAAGAGAAGGCAAGTACTCACCCCGGCACCCTCCATGACAAATTTATAGGGACCGAACAGGCGCCAGCCAAACAGACGCCACCTCGGGCAAAGAGTCGCATGTCCCGTCCCTTCTACTGTCAATCCCCCACAACCAGACCGCTGGTAAGACGCAACCGTTTCCAATTCCCCCACCACGCATTAAATCCTGACAGGATAGCGGGGGGCGCAAGGACACCATATCCAGAAGCACACCCCGCAGCCTCTCGGTCTCCACCTTTGGGCTGGATCGACCGCCTCGTAACAGGTAAGAAAGGACCACTAGGCCGTCGTGGCCTCAAGGCAGCAAAGAGCTCAATGGCTCGTGCCCAGGGCCCAGTCTAGCGATGTGGGTTCCAAAGGCCTGACCAACTGAGCGAATTCACGGATGCCCCAGCAAAAAATTGAGCGAGGGATGAGAATGAGGCGAGCCCCTAGTGGGCCACTAGTTGGGTCGGCTGACGACCCAATCGCCTTAACTCATATCCGAGACATACTTCACACTCTCCCGCGGAACCCATCGATGGGTGGTAGCCAGCTGCGCTCCGGGTCGACGGATGGCCCGGAGTTCGATACGGGATTGAGTAAAGAAAGGTTTCTCATGGGTCGCCCCCAGCAGGCCGGACACCCTCAACGGGATCGTCCGCTAGGAAAGATCCCCTTTGGGAGGGATCTCCAGGTCCCACTCGGATCACCCGTTACCAGCTCCGTGAGCACAGTGTTCAAACCAACATGGTAAGCGTGCGTTCGTTCACCCCCTCCAGCTCCCACACCTGCGGATGGGGCGTACACGTGGGACAGACAACGGCCACTCCTCCCACAGATATCCTCACCGGATGAGAGCCCGGGACGGACGCTCGCGCGCACCGGGGGTTACACCCACCGTGTGCGGCCGACCAAGGCGGCGTCGAGCTACGACGTAAAATTAGCACTCGAACGCCAGAGCCTCGCTTCAGGCCTTTGGGCGTCCGCGCCGACCAAGTCGGTCGGCCCCCGCCATCAAAAGTAAACACCCCGACCGACTCTCAGACCCGCTCGAGGGGTCGGGGGCTACACCGATCGGGTGCGCTCGCGCGCACCGGGTCGAAAACCGGCCGACCGAGGCAGCGTCGAGCTACGACATAAAATTAGCACTCGGACGCCAGAGCCTCGCTTCAGGCCTCTGGGCGTCTGCGCCGACCAAGTCGGTCGGCCCCTGCCAGCAAAAGTAAACCCCCGACCGGCTCTCCGACTCGCTTGGGGGCTCGGGGGCTACACCCACCGGGTGCGCTCGTGCGCACCGGGTCGAAAACCGGCCGACCGAGACGGCGTCGAGCTACGATGTAAAATTAGCACTTGGACGCCAGAGCCTCGCTTCAGGCCTCTGGGCATTCGCGCCGACCAAATTGGTCGGCCCCTGCCAGCGAAAGTAAACCCCCCGACCGGCTCTCCGACCCGCTCGGTGGCTACACTCACCGGGTGCGCTCGCGCGCATCCGAACGAAACAGGCCAACCAAGTCAGTCAGACTCTGCCGACCAAGGCTACCGTCTGATCCGCTTCGCGCCTACCAAGTCCACTCGCTGCACTCGATCATATTTTGATCACCATGGCAAACCTCCGACCGCCTCTGACGAACTCGCTCGGGGGCTCGTGGGCTACTGACGAGTACTCATACCATGGGTGCCCTCAGCGGCCTAGGACGACGAATGGGCTGCCCCAAGCCCAGCTGTAGACGAATGCCCCGCTGGGCCACAAAGGACACTCGTCCCCGACCAAACCAGCCAAGGGGGCGGTCCGACCCCCGCCATGGGTCAATCTAAGACACTCGTTCATTTTAAGATCTACGTTGGAATTGCATCTAATTCTTCGCGGTTACGCGCTACGTGGCTCAATCTAAACCGCTAAACTTGAATCGGACGGTTAAGATCTAACCGAAATGGATTGGTCCGAACTTAACAATCCCTCACGGACCTAATCCAACCGTTCAATTTTAATCTAACGATCACGATTCTATCGGTGGACACACCTATGTCGTTGGATTAAGATCGGACGAAACGGCGCTACGAGCGATCTCCGAGATAGCAGCATTCCGTGGGTTGTCATCCTCAGCTCTGGCAACCCCAAACCACCGCGCCATCATCGCACCTTGCAAAGCTCGTCGACCGTCCGATCTTCATCCAACGGCCCAGGTGTGTCCACGTAGCCATCTTGGTAGTTTTACTAGATTAGATCCAAACCATTTGTGGGCCCCCGGATCGGCTATCCAGAATCCCCTGTGTATTTCTGTACTAGTCCCAGATCAGTAGCTAGTACACACAGTCAAAAGTGATGAATCAACAACCATATCACGAATACAAATAATTAAATAAAAATAATACCGAATAAAAGCAAAGACCTTATGGTCAATGTTTACCATTACGGCCTGAACAGGCTGAACAACTCGAATAATCAAGCAATGAAGACGAAAACGCCAATGCGGCCCATCCAAATGCCCACAGGCAATCGAGTGGAGAACGCACCCTAGTCGTTGGAAATCTTGAACCGCTTCTTTCATTTCTGAGAGAGGATTAGAATGTAGCACGTGAGTACATAAAGTACTCAGCAAGTCTGGGAAATTATGCACAATGTAGGCTATCCAAGGATGGCTTAATATGGTTCTTTTGCATAAAGCCAAGTTTCAACAAATCATACTTGTTAATAATTTTCACAAAGCATATTTGAGCAATTCTTTTAATAATTGAATTATGTAATATTGTAGTGAAGGTTCTAACCACCACTCACTAATATACAGGCTCTATCCGCCACATCTCAACAAAATCAGGGTTCCATCCAATCACATGGCTATGTCCGCCATGGTTCACAAAATCAGGTTCTTTCCACCTACTTGGCTTTGACCGCCAGAAGCACACCCGAGAGTTCTAACCGCCTCCCGATCCCAAAACAAAACATTGTTTAGTTTGAAATCAAAACCCAAAGTCTACCAAGATGAAAGCATTCTTTGCTTTGCCTTTGACCGTAGGCACGGCTATTCGAATAGTTTTAACTCTGCGAGAGGTTGTACAGCTTTACCCACAAGACATGATATTCCCTTAGTGCCATGTACAATTAACACACTTCCTTAGGTGTGCCTACAGGATATCATGACAAGGCCTTTACAATGTATACGCCTAACTTGACTCCACCCACGAGGTTTCACCGTTAGGGTTATTTCCACCCAAGATGTAAGCCCTCTTGCGCCGTGTGAGAAAAACAACAACAACAACAACAACAACAATGCCTCTTTCCGGCTCTCACACAACCACCGAGTGGTGAGTCTAAGTTAGGTTTCTACAAATTATTCAGCCAGGTCGTGCCCACTTTGACATGTGGTAGTACGGTATTGCTTAAAATGGCAATCATAAGCGTCGGTCCTTATATGACTTGGGGCGGTACTTGCACAAAAGGATCAAGGCTTGATCCGCTTCCACCCGACATTCCATGCCGCCCAAGTCGAGATCATTTTTCATTTTATTTTTAATTTTGTAAACCATTGGCAATACTCCTTGCCTATAACTTCCAATACAAGTTTTCAAGAGATAATTGAAATCCCACCCATAGGTGAATATTGATCGTTTGCGAGTCTAAGCATTTCTACCGTACTATTCTATTCCACCAATAGTTTATTTTTATAAAATACAAAGCTCAGGGTTTGATGACAATCCTCATAATCAATTCTGTAATTTCCAATAATCATTAAATTGCCCTAGTGGTACAATCATATGAACAATCCGATTCACTATCGTATCCATCAAGTATTGAGTATATCCGGGTAATATCCTAACTCTCAAAATCATATTAAACCACAATCATATTTGTATAGGAAATCTTTCCCTTGAACTCTAACTTGAAATATTGATTTATCCACCAATCATACGGCGATCAATCTTATCATCCACTAAGAATATTTCACAAGGTCATCTACTCATCCCCGAGAATACTTCACAATATCACACCTCTAAACATCTAGAATACAATCTACCGATATTACTTCACAATATTATCTCTAATAATCTAGAATACAATCCACCAATAATACTTCATAACACCATATATTTAATTATTCATACTATCACCTCTAAATCATCTACTTTAATCCACCACGAATAATTCATAATCTTACCCCAAGCATCTTTCAAGAAAGATTCTATAAATCCAAGACTTCATTAATTCATCGACTACAGCATGTCCAGAACCAATGATACCACGTTGACTAAATAAATCACCCATAATTCATATTATTCATGATTCCACATAATGGGTTATTGCGAGACCATTTTCCCCAAAGTCATCCACTACACCACCGAGTAGGATCTTCAATACTATCCATTTACCCCACCGAGTACATTTATTCATATAGCTGTCTAAATCATCGAGTATCATTCTCGATACCACTTGTTGTAACCCTTCACATTGTCATCTCTAAATCTCATAGTATGCGGGTCAATCCACCGAAATATGATTTCCCACTTATTCTATTTGATCCCCAAGTATGACCCTCAATATTATTTATTTAACTTTACCGACCATTATTCTTCATATCATACATCTTCCAACACTTCCCAGTTCATACTAATTATACTGCGATTCGCTACCACACTCCAACTCAGCAATATTTAAACTACCACCATTCCCAGGTTACTTTCATACTGACTATTACCACATCATCACTAATAATCATCTAACTCCAATTTACATTCCATACTATTTGATCCATCTAAAAATGTCTGTCAAATAGTCTTTCCTTTTAACTAAAGAACAGTTTTTCCAGAAACATTTATATTGGTGGAGTACTTATACTAGGGCGACGAAGGGTCAGGGATAACAATGTCAAGGAGGTAGGAATAACAGGTATAACTAATAAGCTAACGTTAACATCATCCATTTAATATAAATAGCAATGCAATTTGTAAAAACATGGTAAAACATTGATAAAACATGGGATCAATGTGCATCAAGGAGACTTGCCTCGGTCACAGCGAGAAGGTTGAACTCTCTGAAGTCCGGCGGCGGGGTCGGCGAACTCGGCGGAAGCGTCGACTACGCGCAAAACGAGGCAACAAATAAATAAAAGAAAATAAATAAAATCTAAAAATTACAAAATTAGTACTGGCAGGTAGATCTTGATTTTAGATGAATTTAGGAATTTGAATGGAGTCAATCGGAGTTCGGATGAGAAAGTTATGAGCTTCCGAAGTTTGAATTTTGAATAAATTGGAAAACCGAGAATATTCCCTAATATTCCTTCTCGTTGACTGGTCAAAAGAGTCTTTGACTGGACTTTGACTAGGCTTTACTTGGTCTTGTGTCTATGGCAATGGGCCCCATGTGTCATAGAGTGGAGTGCTTCTTCAACCTTGAGCTAACACCATGGCCATGAATGGGAGCTTGGAGGCTAGAAGGAGGAGGGGGTTCACGCCGGAGGGGCGGCGAGGAGGTCGCCGGCCACGGCCGGGCGGCGAGGGCGGCGCAAGACGGCGCTGGGCTCTGGCGGGCGGTCGCCAGCCGGTAAGGGCGGGCGGGCTGGCCACGGCGGGTTTCGGCGCGCCGGCTGGCGCAAGACTGGCCGGTGGTGGCCGGCCGAGGCCAAGGGCCCAAGTCCCCTATGGACAGTGAGCTCCACCAAGAACAGAGAAGGCAAATAAAATTGCAAAGGACTCAACTCCATCTAGAAACTTGATTTTTAGCCCAAATTTGCATGGAATTGATTCAAACAAAAACCTAGAACCTCTAGACAACATCCTTAGCTACATCTAGGAGGAAGGAATTGAACCAAACCTTGCCGGATTGGGAGAAATCGACGACGAACGGAGTTGCGGCCGAAACAACAAAAACTTGAAATTCGTCGCCCACACTTGATAGAACCTAAAATTGATTGTTGGATGAGCTTCTAGACTACCTCACGATCACAAGGAACCAAGGAACAAGAAGAAAAGCTCACCGGACAAGAAGATACAAGTATGAACACGAAGAACGTCTCGTTTTCGTCGGTTTTCTCGATCTCACGGAAGAATGAGGAGGAGAGGCTAAAGGAGGGCTATACCACCGGAAAGAGGATTCTTATACGGAGAGATGAGAGGTGGAATCGCGTCGTTTGGAGTTGAAACGGCAAAGTTATGAACAATCAAAGCCATTTCAGTTTCTTGCAAACTGCACGCATTCCAGTGCGAGTTAGGGCGGGAGACCACCGGGAATGGAAGGGTCTCGTTCATACGAATCCAACGGATCCGGCCGTTCGCGATTTGGAGCATTATTGCAAGAGTTATGAGTGTTTGAATCCATGGAGGAGAGAAGGGAGCTCTCTGTTCTTCCTCTGGACAGAACGATCGATTTGTGGGGAAGATGAACAGTAACGCGACGCTACAGTACATGGTGCTACAGTACCGCCACGTGTCACTTTCCTATTGGCCCCCTTTTACGTAAACGTTCCGCCCTAGAGAAAAATAAGGAAAAATGGCCTAAAAATTCTGAAAAAAATTCCTAGAGCCACTTTAGAATATTTGGGACCCAATAAAATTGGTTTGGTTGAATTTGGATGAAATTTGTGGAATTGAATATTCAGGTGCGAATCGCAGGCATTAAACAAAAGCCGCGCGAGATAAAATAGGAACGGAGGTCCAAAAATCCGGGGAAAGGTTCCTAAAATCATTTCGGAATATTTGGAACATTTTAGAAGTGGTTTGGAGATTTTTGGAGCATTTTTGAACTCGGGTAAATTTTCGGGTACCGGCGGGAATCTGAAAATTCGATTTTTCGATCGGAGGGGAATTAAATCCCGATTTTGGAGGGAAATGGATGCCAGGTTAATATAAACACCAATGAAACTCCAAATTTTGAATTTACTTTATTTAAATTAGGTTTTTCTCCCGAACGCGAAAACTAGGGTGTTACAAACCTACCCCCCTTAGAGAGAATCTCGTCCCCGAGATTCAGACGGAGAAAGAAAGAGGTTAGGAACTCTTCTCGAAGATCTTCTTCACGCTCCCAGGTAACTCTCTTCTCTGCCTGATTGCTCCACTAAACCTAGCGGAACTTGACCACCCGATACGGTTCGACGCCTGGCTTCATCCACAATCCCATCGGGCGGATACTGGACATGACAGGTCTCTTTCTGGTTCCATATCTTTAAACAGCCTCTGACGCTCGGGCACTGTGCTACCCTTGATTTCTGACGGCAGTTATCAACATAGCTCGTTTATCTTGACAGGGTAGTCTTCAGATTTACATGGATTTGTCTGACTTGCTCTTCGGCTTCTTTCAGAATATCAGGTCTACTGATTTGTCCATTATCGGTCTCTTTCCCATACAAGGGTATTCCGTCTTTTCTTGCATACAGAGCTTCAAGAGACGCCGTCTTCAGTTTCGTCGGAGACTGTTGTTATTCTGATCCCACGCACCTTGACCTGTCAGCGCACGCGCTCGCGACGCATCTTCTAAGATCTGATTGATTCTTTCCGTCTGGCCATCGGTCGGGGAATGGTAAGCAACGCTGGAATTCCCATTAGCATTTCCCGAACTTTATACCACTGGCCAAAACCTCGAGGAAATCAAAACCTCGATCCGACACGATCTCCTTGGGCGATACGAAAATGCACCGCTTTAGCCACGCAAAGTTCCACAAGTCCATCACCAAATAGGGTTGTCTTGTACCTAAACAAAGTGTGCAACTTTTGTCGATCTGTCCACACTACCCCCTTAGAAAGAATCCTATCCTGACTTAGTTCCAAGGGGTTCAATGGTGAAATTCATTTTTCTTTCCTCCCATGGCTCTGACGAGAACTATGGCTCTTCTGGCCATCCTTTAAACATCCCCGTACTGGTGTCCAAACATAATTATGTTTCAAGAACTATCAACAAAAATCCACTTCCACAATTATAATTCTTCCAACTCTTTATTGATAACAATACTGACGCTTACACCTTACAGATCGATCATTACACAACTCTTTATTTATTCTTTAAAAGAGGTAGGGTACTTCAAGGTACCATCTACTAACATTTATTGCTAACATCAAGTTTCAGCTTGCTTCTTCTTCAACTTCGTGATCATGAGCGAGCACTGATGTCCTATATCGCAGTAACCTGTGATGGTTGCCGATTGGCGCCCTGCACCGCCGCCGGGTTATAGTCCGAAGAAGAACAACATCCGGAAGGTTGGAATTGGAAGAAGATGCTTGGCGCCCTTGCATCACGGTTGCACTTCTGGTCCCTGGGGTCTTGATTAAGGTTGCTTCTTGGGCTTAGTTAAGTTGAAATTGGTCCACACGGTTTGCAGAATTACCGGCAACATCTGCTTCCCGACTTACTCCCTTCCTTTTTGCGAGAATCCGTTGATGATGGCTTTGTCTTCTCAAGGAGATCGCTTTGCCTTTGCTACCGGAGGAATCGCCGATACTTGGGGCAGCTTAGAAGGTACTTCCCACCGACTTCTCGGAATTGCTTTGTTTTGATAAGACGCTTTGTTTTCCCAAGGGACATTGTTTCACATAATGCCCTTCCCGCCACAAAGGTTGCAAACCCGCATCGAATCTCCTTCTCGAGGGCACTTGCGAATTGGTGTCCAATCCTGCTGCGTGCTGACTACAAGTGGGTATCTTCTTTAGCCTTACCTCGTTGGGGACAACTATAAGCAACATGTCCTTTTTCACCACATCGATAGCGTACGACATATCTCCACGGATGAAGGTTTACAGAGGGTATTGCTAGCGCCACCATCACCTAGTACTTCAGAGTCTTGGTCTTTAGTAGCTCATCCAACTGCAACCTGAGGAGTTATAGGTGTAGTGACCATGGAGGGGCTTGTTTAGTTGTTGTATCATCAATTGCATGAGCTGAGTCCGAGTCACCATGAACTGATTCATATTCTCAAGAAATGCCGTTATCACTTTGGATGGTTCTTTGGTTGAGCCTCGTAGATGCCACGTTGGCGATCGGAACTTCACTGGTGTTACCATTGGACGTTGACGAAGGATTGGAACTTGATGCAAAGAACTTCTTTCTCCATCCGACGGCAGAACAAGGCTTCCAGATGAGAGGGAACAGCACAAACGAAAGCAGAAAGGGAGGTTCTAACAACACCAAAACCAACTGTCGCCCGTGCAAGGGACAGAACGATTTAAAATCAAAACATTTTTAACACCAAGCAAATCCAATCGTCTACCGTAACACTACTCACTCTCTTCAACAAGGCGGCTCCAACAAAGAACGAAACCGGGACCAACTTAACCTATAGGGTTAGTCTAAGATCACTTGCTTCTTTGGTCTTCAACGATCAACCGCTGGATCCTCACCATGAAGACGCACACTTCAGTAGCAACTTTCCGAATGGCTCTTCTTTAGTCCTCAAGCCTTGAAGTCGAAAGAGGAAACTCGATTACCCTAATATAGAAGTTGTTAAGGGAGGTAGGGTCCAATTTTCATTCCCAAAAAGGTGAAGCAAAAAGCGTTTATCTGAGGAAATTAGGAATAGAACGAGAGAGAAAAGACGAGACTAGCACTTTATTTGATTTTTCTTGTTAGAAAATAAGTTTTGAAGCTTCCTAAAACGACCATTCTAACTAAGGGCACGCTCCTACAATCGACATGGCTCGATACCACCTTGTGGGCCCCTCGATCGGCTTATCCTAATCCCCCATTGCATTAGTCCCGTGACGGTGGCTAGTACACACAAAAGTGATGAATCAACAACCATATCACGAATACAAATAATTAAATAAAAATAATACCGAATAAAAGCAAAGACCTTATGGTCAATGTTTACCATTACGGCCTCGAGCAGTTGAACAACTCGAACAATCATAATGAAGACAAACGCCAATGCGGTCCCATCCAAATGCCCACAGTAATCGAGTGGAGAACGACCCTAGTCGCTGGAAATCTTGAACCGCTTCTTTCATTTCTCGAGAGAGGATTAGAATGTAGCACGTGAGTACATAAAGTACTACGATAAGTCCGGGAAATTATGCACACTGTAGGCTATCCAAGGATGGCTTAATATGGTTCTTTTGCATAAAGCCAAGTTTCAACAAATCATACTTGTTAATAATTTTCACAAAGCATATTTGAGCAATTCTTTTTAATAATTGAATTATGTAATATTGTAGTGAAGGTTCTAACCACCACTCACTAATATACGTGCTCTATCCGCCACATCTCAACAAAATCGTGGTTCCATCCAATCACATGGCTATGTCCGCCTATGGTTCACAAAATCGTGTTCTTTCCACCTACTTGGCTTTGACCGCCGTAAGCACACCCGAGAGTTCTAACTGCTCCCGATCCCAAAACAAAACATTGTTTAGTTTGAAATCAAAACCCAAAGTCTACCAAGATGAAAGCATTCTTTGCTTTGCCTTTGACCGTAGGCACGGCTATTCGAATAGTTTTAACTCTGCAGAGGTTGTACACAAATTTTTACCCACAAGACATGATATTCCCTTAGTGCCATGTACAATTAACACACTTCCTTAGGTGTGCTAGGATATCATGACAAGGCCTTTACAATGTATACGCCTAACTCGACCCAATTCACGAGGTTTCACCTCGTTAGGGTTATTTCCACCCAAGATGTGCCCCTCTTGCGCCGTGGTGAGAAAACAACAACAACAACAACAACAACAATGCCTCTTTCCTGGCTCACACAACCAACCGAGTGGTGAGTCTAAGTTAGGTTTCTACAAATTATTCAACAGTCGTGCCCACTTTGACATGTGGTAGTACGGTATTGCTTAAAATGGCAATCATAAGCGCCGGTCCTTATATGACTTGGGGCGGTACTTGCACAAAAGGATCAAGGCTTGATCCGCTTCCACCCGACATTCCATGCCGCCAAGTCGAGATCATTTTTCATTTTATTTTTAATTTTGTAAACCATTGGCAATACTCCTTGCCTATAACTTCCAATACAAGTTTTCAAGAGATAATTGAAATCCCACCCATAGGTGAATATTGATCGCTTAAGTAGTCTAAGCATTTCTACCGCATTATTCTATTCCACCAATAGTTTATTTTTATAAAATACAAAGCTCGTGGTTTGATGACAATCCTCATAATCAATTCCTGTAATTTCCAATAATCATTAAATTGCCCTAGTGGTACAATCATATGAACAATCCGATTCACTATCGTGATTCCATCAAGTATTGAGTATATCCCGGTAATATCCTAACTCTCAAAATCATATTAAACCACAATCATATTTGTATAGGAAATCTTTCCTTGAACTCTAACTTGAAATATTGATTTATCCACCAATCATAATCGATCAATCTTATCATCCACTAAGAATATTTCACAAGGTCATCTACTCATCCCCGAGAATACTTCACAATATCACACCTCTAAACATCTAGAATACAATCTACCGATATTACTTCACAATATTATCTCTAATAATCTAGAATACAATCCACCAATAATACTTCATAACACCATATATTTAATTATTCATACTATCACCTCTAAATCATCTACTTTAATCCACCACGAATAATTCATAATCTTACCCCAAGCATCTTTCAAGAAAGATTCTATAAATCCAAGACTTCATTAATTCATCGACTCACAAAGATGTCCGTAACCAATGATACCACGCTGACTAAATAAATCACCCATAATTCATATTATTCATGATTCCGTATAATGGGTTATTATGAGACCATTTTCCTAAAAGTCATCCACTACACCACCGAGTAGGATCTTCAATACTATCCATTTACCCCACCGAGTACATTTATTCATAGTCAGTCTAAATCATCGAGTATCATTCTCGATACCACTTGTTGTAACCCTTCACATTGTCATCTCTAAATCTCATAGTATGCGTCAATCCAATCAAATATGATTTCCACTTATTCTATTTGATCCCCAAGTATGACCCTCAATATTATTTATTTAACTTTACCGACCATTATTCTTCATATCATACATCTTCCAACACTTCCCGATTCATACTAATTATACCGCGATTCGCTACCACACTCCAACTCAAAGAATATTTAAACTACCACCATTCCCCAGTTGTTACTTCATAATGACTATTACCACATCATCACTAATAATCATCTAACTCCAATTTACATTCCATACTATTTGATCCATCTAAAATGTCTCCACAAATAGTCTTTCCTTTTAACTAAAGAAGCAGTTTTCCTAAAACATTTATATTGGTGGAGTACTTATACTAGGCACGAAGGGTCAGGATAACAATGTCAAGGAGGTAGGAATAACAGGTATAACTAATAAGCTAACGTTAACATCATCCATTTAATATAAATAGCAATGCAATTTGTAAAAACATGGTAAAACATTGATAAAACATGGGATCAATGTGCATCAAGGAGACTTGCCCTGGGCCACAAGAAGGTTGAACTCTCTCAAGTCCGTGGCGGGTCGGCGAATCGTGAGCGTCGACTACGCGCAAAACGAGGCAACAAATAAATAAAAGAAAATATTTGGAATTTATTTGGATTTATTTGGAATTTATTTGAATTTATTCCATTTTGAAATAATTAAATAATTTGACTTTGCAAATAAAAATTTGTTGGAAATATTTTATTTGAGTCCAAAATATTCCAAAATATTTTCCAGAATTTTTCTGGAATTTTTCTGAGTATTTTGCTATTTTTCTTGAATTAAATGAATTTTTGGAAATTATTTTGAGTATTTAATCGCTGGAATTTTGAACCGGGTCGGTTACTGTTCATCCGACCGGGCCCGAGTTAGACTCGAGTTCGAGTCCGACCCGAACCAGCCGACTCGGTCGAACCGCGTCCCAACCCTAATCCCCGTGGACCGTTGGATACGGATCCAATGATCAGGATCCGCGCCGCTCCGTCCGATCGGACCCGATCCGGATCCGCGCGCGCCGGGCCATCGTGGCCGTGGATCACGCCACGTGGACGGTGGAGGCGTCGTCTTCCCTAGCCGAATCCAGCTCGGATTGCTCCGCCGTGTGGGCCTAGGGCTCCGCCCCACGCGCGCATGCCGAGGGCATTTAAAGCCCTGCGCCGCCTCCGAGAACCCCCTCCTCCATGCGCCCCCTTCGCCCAAGCTCTCCTAGCCCAAGCCGCCGCCGTTCGTGCCCGATTGCTCGCCGGAGTTGGTTGGGTCTCCACGGTGGTTTCTGCCGTCTCCCGCCGTATCCAGAGCCGCTCCGTCGACACCGAGCCCGGATCCAAAACCCCCTCGCCGAGACGCGCCCGAGCCGTGAACCCATCTCGCCGGAGGAGCACCGCAACGCCGCTTCAAAGGTTGCCTTCCCCAGCTCCGTTCGTCCCCGACCACCGCACCGCCATCAGCCCTCGCGAGCTTTGCGCGCCGTCCGATCTTGATCGTGCGATCGAGGTGAGATCACGTGTTTTCCGAACCCGTAGAACCTAGATTGGATCTGGATCGTTGGATCTAGATCCAACGGACCAGATCAACCGTCCAATTTTAAACGTGTAAACCCTAGATCTAATCGCGGCTGTTGAATTTCAAATCAACGGACACGATCGTGCCACGCGTACCCTAGGCGCGTCCGCGCGCATGCGCGTGGGAAGCGAGTCTCTAACACGCGGGGCCCGCGTGTCAGAGGGCCCACGTGTCAGGCATGGCCGCGCGAGCGTGAGTCCAAGCCTCTGACAGGCGGGCCCGCCTGTCAGTGGCACAGTACCGGCGGACCACGCCCGCATGGACTGAGTCCATGCGCCGGCACCGACGTGGCCGCTCCAAAGAGCGCCACGTGGCATGATGACGTCATGCTGACATCATCATGGCGTTCGGCTGGTGCTGACGTCAGCAGGGTTGACGTGGACCAATCAGAGGCTGCCACGTGTCACGCTGACGCAATAAAAGAATTTCCGAAAAAGAAAATGATTTATTAATTTGAATAATTGAATTCAAATTCGATTCAAACTTCAAACGCTTATAACTTTTGTGTTTCAACTCCGATTCGAGTGTTTCAAATTTCTAAATTTGTATAAAATTGAGATCTACCTAATGGTGAATTTTATTTAATTTTTGGACTAAAGTTTTTCTCTGTAATATTATTTAATTGATTATTTAAACTTCAAAATGCTATAACTTTTGCATTTAAACTCCGAATTTGACGATTCCAGTTTCTAAAAATTCATAAAATTATGCTCTCTCTGTTTATGAACATTATTTGGATGTTTGGACACTTTTTGTCTACTGTTTTATTCATTTGTTGCTATTTGCACGCTGCTATTTAGTAGACGTTGAAGTGCCGGAAGGATTCGAAGGAGAAGTATTGACCCAAGAGCCAGCTCAGGACCAGGAGCAAGTACTTTTTGAAGGCAAGTTGTGCTTTGACCATGTTGATCCCATTTTGAAACCAATTTTGATTCAATTTATTGCATGCTAGCCTAATTATAAAATACTTTATTTAATCCCGGGGAATTAGATAAATGCAAATTTGTTGTATGACACCTTGATTAATTAAATATGTGCCATGACTCCTTGTCACCCTAGTTGTGGATTACTAGTTGGACATTACTAAATTGCCAACATGGGTTTGTAGATCGTTGTAGTATATGGCTTAGACCTGCTACGTGCTCATGACATGATTTTTGGATAATCAAATGTTAAAATTGACTTAATGATATATTGAACCTGTTTTGGAAAGGTATCATGTGATGTTGATGGCACGTGGTGCATGGTAATCAACTGGGGGGTTTGATAAATAGCTTTTGACTGGGACATGTGGCAAGAATGATCGGGTGGGCCAGTTGTGGCACCGGGAACGTTGGTTTGGTTCTTCGGGTAGTCTTGCCCTGGTCACCCTAAGGACTTAACCTTGCAAGCCTTTGAACTGGGTCAAACGTGCAACCACATGTCTGTAATGGGACAGACCCAGTTGATTAAGTTGCTAATAACGTACCTGTGGGACCTTAGGATGTCAACTACACCCTTTGTGTAAGTTGAACGGCGGAGCGTACCGGGGCTGCGGCCAGGTACCCATCTAACGGTTGGTTGGCCTAAACTTCGCCTTAGCTAAGGGAAGGGTTAGTGTGCAATACCGAAGAGGACCACTTGTATTGTTAGAAGTTTCCGAAAGACTTTGTTACGGGAACTCGCCTTTGTGGTGTTTGACTGTATCTTGTGGGTAAAGTGCATAACCTCTGCAGAGTGTAAAATCTATTCGAATAGCCGTGTCCGCGGTATTGGACATCGCTCGGGAATTACAGCCAAGGGTTAGACTTTCTTGAAAATAACTTGGACTTGAAAGGTGGGGTTTGGTTAAACAATGATGTCGATGGAAATGTGGATTAGGAAGTGGAAAGATGTTGATTAAACTCCTGGAAAAGCTATTGATCTTATACTTGCTTCTATTGCTTTCGAATCTACTTATGCTACTTGTCAAATGCTGTTTTACTGCAAATATACCCTGAGCTATTCCTTTGTATTAAGCCATGCATGTAGTATACTAGCTTGCATTCTGTGCATGACTTGCTGAGTACCAAGTACTCACCCTTGCCACAATACAACACCAGTTGAAGAGGAGACTACACCAGCTTTGGAGGAGGAGCTCCAAGAGGAACCGTCTACTTAGGGAGCGAGCCCAGTCAGTTGCCTGTGGTATACTGGATGGCGCCACGAAGTTATCTTATTTTCCGCTGCTATTTTATTTCTCTCTTAATAAGTTTCGCCCTGCGTGGCGTATATTTGTAACTTGACCATAAGGTCGAGCAACCAGTTTGACTATTTAATTAAAGTACTTTATTAGTATCGAGTGGTATGATTGTGATATTTACCGATGTTATGACTGTGTGCACTAGCGCGTTCCTAGACTAGTGCTGAATACACAGAGGGTCCGGATTTGCAAATTCGGGTCCCGACAGAGGTGGTATCAGAGCCATATTGACCGTAGGCTCACCCTTAGCTGGAAAGGTCATAGAGAGGATAAAACCTATTTTCTAAAGCTAAAAGTTGGTCAAGATAATGAATGAATTCTCGACTTACCCCTTTCATTCTTGTTCATACCCCTTGCTAAGTCCTTTCGTCTTCCACATTGGTTTTAAAGTGCTGCGTTCTTACGTAAGTATCCTTTGACAGATGGAAGGAGCGATCAACTACGTTGATCTAGAGGTTGGTCACGCCGCAGAACTTTGGTGTATGCTGCAGACTCTCGGAGGATTTGAGAAGCCAAAATAGCAAGTGGACGTAATCCAACAAGCAGGATTGATCAAAGCTTGTGACGTGAAGATTGTGGTACCTGCCAGGAAGAAGGGCCCGGGCAATCGCCCGATACATTGCACTGCCAGGAGGTCTACAATGTAGATGGGTATCCAGGAGGTGTCACGACGAGCAATGCGGCACATTGCCCGCATCTACGCCAGAGAGTTAGAGGGCACGGTGTTCCGTTATCATCCGCGCAGCAATAACCTTCTCGACCCGAAAATGATTCAGGATGAGAACGCCGTGATCACACAATTGGCACGACTTGTTGTCGCTCAGGAGGATGTACTTGATGACACGAGCAAGGAGCTACAGAAGGCCCGCCAGGAGATCACTGCAGAGAAGAACAGATGGCGGGAGACTCAAGAGTATGTGTCACATCTTCTGCACAGGATTGGAGAGTTAGAGACGGCGTTGTACGCACCAGAGCCGGAGCCAGTACTCGAGCTACACGAGCCAGATCCGGAAGAGCCAGAGCTTGAGGAGGACACCGCTTCTTCGACTACCACAGTTGACACAGTTGCAGGGCATGGCAATCGTTTCGCGCCTATGCCGCAGCACCCGTACCCAGGCCGTGGAGGTTTTCTCGATGAGTGAGTGTAGGTGTTGTAGTGAGACTCCTTCGTCGAGTCGCGTCATAGAATAAAGAGTCACCCTTTAGGCGTTAAACTCCAGTGTTAGTTTGGTTTGGATTTTCATTGCTTGCTGAGTGTGCAGTATGTGTTGCAAGGCCCCTAGGCATTGTAAGCAACCATACCAAGTTATTAATTAAATAATAAAGTTGGACTTGAGTTACACCCTTCGCCCCGCATAGTTCCATATTACTTGTCTATTCTTGTTTCCCTCTCGTCTCTAAAACCTGAAGCAAACCACAGATGGTGAACACCCGCGGAAACCTTGGAGGCAATGGAAGTGGTTCTCGCCCAGCAGAAAACCCCAATGATGGAGCACCAGCACCGCCAGTTGATATGCAGAATTTCGGAACTTTTCTTGCTGCTCAGACTCATTTGATGCATGCCATGATGCAACAGATGCAGCACGTCACCGCTTAGGCCACTGCTAATCAAGTCAATCAGGGACAACGCCAGAATACAAGACTGTCAGAGTTCATGAGGACTCATCCACCCACTTTCTCCAGGAATGCTAACCCGTTGGAAGCCGATGACTGGTTAAGGTCAATTGAGAGGAAGCTACACATTGCTCAATGCATGGGAAATGAGAAGGTACTCTACGCTTCTCACTAGTTGGAAGGGACAGCCGCCGAATGGTGGGAGAACTTCTGTGCCGCGCAAGAGAACCCTCAAGATATCACTTGGGAGGAGTTTACAGCTGCATTTCGCCAGTATCATGTGCCAGAAGGAATCATGGACCTCAAGAAGGAGGAGTTCAGAGCACTGAAGCAAGGTAATCAGCCGGTGGCGAATACCGAACAAGTTCACATTACTTGCACGCTACGCACCAAGACGTAGCGACAGATAAAGCCGCATACCTCGCTTCATGAAGGGACTTAACTCAGACTACAGTGGGACTGATCACCCACACCTTTCCGCATTTCCAGAGCTGGTGAATAAGGCGCTTATTCTTGAGGACAAGCGCAAGGAATCGATGAGAACAGAAGCGCAGGATGCAAAGCATCGTGAATCGCGTCGTGAGCACAAAGAACGTTTGAGGGTTGCGCCAAATCCGTTTTTCAGATTCCAGCCGCAGAATACAACAAGGACACCGTCACCAGCACCAAGACCCGTCAATCAGAACTATCAGACTCCAGCCCCAGCCAGAAACGTCGCTTCATGCAGTCAACAGGGGACAGTGAGACGCTGCTACAATTGCAATGAGCCAGGGCACTTTGCCAACAGTTGTCCTAAGAAGACCGCAGGAGTGAACCCAGTTCGCTTCAATCTGGGATCCACACCAGCCAGGACGCATGCGCCAGGAGCAAACCGAGGGACAGCACAGTCAGGAGCAGCACCCCAGACCGTGGTGAGAGGCCGAGTCAACCATGTCACCCAGATGCACTTCAGAATGCCACGGACGTCGTACTGGGTAAGTTACTAGTCAACTCAGTACCTGCAACAGTTTTGTTTGATTCCGGAGCTTCGCATTCGTTTGTTTCTCAAGGCTTTGCTGCTAAAAATGATTTGGAGATTGCAAGACTTAAGTGCATGCTTTTAGTTCAAACCCCTGGTTCCGAACTCTGAACGAAAGTAGGATGTTCTGGGGTGAGAATACTAATAGATGGGATAGAGTTCCTAGCGAACCTTATTATTCTGGAGACCCAGACCTTAGATGTTATTTTGGGAATGGATTGGTTATCCAAGCACAAGGCCGTATTGGATTGCGGACGAAGGACTATCTCAGTTGAGAGCCCGTGTGGAAAGGAAGTGGAATTTCAAGCTACCGCCGTTAGAGATGGACAGTTGATGGTTAACAGTACCAAGGTAATCAGCATAGAAGATGTTGCGGTGGTAAATGAGTATCCAGATGTTTTTCCTGAAGATCTACCTGGTATGCCGCCAGACAGGGACATAGAGTTTGTGATGGAGCTTGTACCTGGTACAACACCGATAGCAAAGAGACCTTATCGGATGTCCACCGAGGAATTGGTAGAGATGAAGAAACAGCTTGAAGAGTTAATGGAGAAATGATTTATCAGACCGAGTTTGTCGCCGTGGGGAGCGCCAGTTCTGTTTGTCAAGAAGAAGGATGGGAGTTTCAGGATGTGCATTGACTACCGTGCACTCAATGAAGTCACCGTGAAGAATAAGTACCCGCTACCCAGGATCGATGACTTGTTTGACCAGCTGACAGGAGCCGGAGTTTTCTCCAAGATTGATCTGAGATCGGGATACCACCAGTTGAAGATCCAATCAGAAGATATTCCGAAGACCGCATTCTCGTCAAGATATGGACATTATGAGTTTACTGTTATGTCCTTTGGTCTAACGAATGCGCCAGCCTATTTCATGAATATGATGAATAAGGTGTTCATGGAGTATTTGGACAAGTTTGTTGTTGTGTTTATAGATGATATCCTAATCTACTCCAAAACAGAGGATGAACATACAGAGCACTTGAGGCGAGTTTTGGAAAAGCTGAGGGAACAGCAGCTCTTCGCCAAATTCAGTAAATGCGATTTTTGGAAGGACAAGGTGGAATTCCTCGGACATGTAATGACCGCAGAAGGAGTTGCCGTTGATCCAAGCAAGATAGAAGCTGTGATACATTGGGAGCAGCCAAAGACCGTGACCCAGATCCGGAGTTTCCTAGGAATGGCAGGTTACTACCGCCGTTTCATTGAAGGCTTTTCGACAATTGCGAAACCTCTTACGCAATTGCTGAAAAAGGAGAAGAAGTTTGCATGGATGCCGGAGTGTGAGAAGGGTTTTCAAGAACTGAAGAAGCGATTGACATCAGCGCCGGTGTTGGTTTTACCGGATGTCAATCAGAACTTCGATATTTATTGTGATGCATCGCGTCAAGGACTTGGATGCGTGCTGATGCAGAATGTAAAGGTCGTCGCTTATGCATCAAGGCAGTTGAGGCCGCATGAGGAGAATTATCCAACGCATGACCTAGAGCTAGCTGCCGTAGTGCATGCCTTGAAATTATGGCGTCACTATTTAATCGAAAACAGATGTGAAGTGTACACGGATCATAAGAGCCTTAAGTACATATTCACCCAGTCAGATCTGAATATGAGGCAAAGGAGATGGTTAGAGTTGATCAAGGACTACAACGTTGGAATCCATTATCATCCAGGAAAGGCTAATGTAGTTGCCGATGACCTGAGTCGGAAAAGCCATACCGTGAGCATGTTGCTAGTCACAAGTCAGGAGGAGCTATGTGAGGATTTCCAAAGAATGAAGATCGAGGTCGTATCAGAAGGATTCTTAGCCGCATTAGAAGTGAAGCCTACCCTAGAAGATCAGATCCGAGAAGGACAGGAGGAGGATGACAAGATCCGTAGGATTAAGTCCAACATGGATGAAGGCAAGGCAGAGGACTTCAAGTTGGATGAACAAGGCACGTTATGGATGAAGGATCGAATTTGCGTGCCGAACAAGAAGGAGCTGAAGCGATTGATTCTAGAAGAAGCCCATGACTCCAAGTACTCCATTCATCCTGGAAGTGCCAAGATGTATCAGGATTTGAAGGAAAGGTTCTGGTGGCCGAGCATGAAGCGCGAAGTTGCCGAGCATGTTGCGCTGTGCGACATATGTCAGAGAGTTAAGGCAATGCATTAGAGACCAGCGGGATTGCTGCAGCCATTGAAGATACCTGAGTGGAAGTGGGAAGAAATCGGAATGGATTTCATTACCGGTTTACCCAAGACTCAAGGAGGATATGACTCCATATGGGTCATAGTGGACCGCTTGACTAAAGTGGCCCACTTTATTCCTGTAAAGACAACCTACTCGGGAGATAAATTAGCTGAGTTGTATATGACCAGGATCGTCTGTTTGCACGGAGTGCAAAAGAAGATTGTATCGGACAGAGGTACCCAATTTACCTCGAGGTTTTGGAATAAGCTGCATGAAGCCATGGGAACCCGCTTGAACTTCAGTACAACTTATCATCCACAGACGGATGGGCAAACAGAAAGGGTTAATCAGATTTTGGAGGATATGCTACGAGCTTGGGCTTTAGCTTATGCTACCTCTTGGGATAGAAGTTTTCCGTACGCCGAGTTCAGCTACAACAACAGTTACCAAGCAAGTTTGCAAATGTCACCATTTGAAGCACTATATGGTCGACCCTGTCGGACACCGTTGAACTGGAATGAGACAGGTGAAAGCCGTGTCTTTGGGCCGGATATTCCTCAAGAAGCCGAGGCACAGATTGCCATGATCAGGGAGAGATTAAAGATAGCCCAATCGCGACAGAAGAGTTATGCTGACAACCGTCGCCGAGACCTGAGTTTTGAACCAGAGGATTTCGTGTATCTCAAAGTCACACTGCTCAGAGGAGTTAAGAGATTCCATGCCAAAGGAAAACTCGCGCCGAGATATGTTGGACCATTCAAGGTTCTCAGCCGCAGAGGTTAAGTTGCTTATCAGCTAGAGTTACCGCAATCACTAGCAGGAGTGCATGACGTGTTCCACGTGTCCCAGTTGAAGAAGTGTCTCCGAGTACCCGAGGAGCAGACACCGCTAGAGTCAATCGAGTTACAAGAGGATCTGACCTACAAGGAACACCCCGTGAAGATTCTAGACACAATGGATCGAGAGATGAGGAACAAGTCAACCCATTTCTACAGAGTTCAATGGAGCAACCATGCGGAGAGTGAAGCAACTTGGGAGTGCGAAGAGGATTTAAAGAAAGAATTTCCGAACCTATTTCTTTAGAAAGCCCTCAATCTCGAGGACGAGATTCTGTTAAGGGGGGAGGTTTGTAACACCCCAAAATTTTGCTTTTCTTAACTTCATGTGTGTTTTGGCACTTTAGTGAATTTTTGGAATTTTCTGGAATTTATTTGGATTTATTTGGAATTTATTTTAATTTATTCCATTTTGAAATAATTAAAGAATTTGACTTTGCAAATAAAAATTGGTTGGAAATATTTTATTTGAGTCCAAAATGTTCCAAAATATTTTCCAGAATTTTTCTGGAATTTTTCTGAGTATTTTGCTATTTTTCTTGAATTAAATGAATTTCTTTAAATTATTTTGAGTATTTAATCGCTGGAATTTTGAACCGGGTCGATTACTGTTCATCCGACCGAGGCCGAGTCAGACTCGAGTTCGAGTCCGACCCGAACCACCCGACTCGGTCGAACCGCGTCCCAACCCTAATCCCCGTGGATCGTTGGATATGGATCCAACGATCGATCCGCTACGCTTCCGTCCGTCGGACCCGATCCGGATCCGTCTTGCTGCCACCATCGTGGCCGTGGATCACGCCACGTGGACGGTGGAGGCGTCGTCTTCCCCGGCCGAATCCGGCTCGGATTGCTCCGCCGTGTGGGCCTAGGGCTCCGCCCCACGCGCGCATGCCGAGGGCATTTAAAGCCCCGCGCCGCCTCCGAGAACCCCCTCCTCCGTGCGCCCCCTTCACCCAAGCTCTCCTAGCCCAAGCCGCCGCCGTTCGTGCCCGATTGCTCGCCGGAGTTGGTCGGGTCTCCACGGTGGTTTCTGCCGTCTCCCGCCGTATCCAGAGCCGCTCCGTCAACACCGAGCCCGGATCCAAAACCCCCTCGCCGAGACGCGCCCGAGCCGTGAACCCATCTCGCCGGAGGAGCACCGCAACGCCGCTTCAAAGGTCGCCTTCCCCAGCTCCGTTCGTCCCCGACCACCGCACCGCCATCAACCCTCGCGAGCTCTGCGCGCCGTCCAATCTTGATCGTGCGATCGAGGTGAGATCACGTGTTTTCCGAACCCATAGAACCTAGATTGGATCTGGATCGTTGGATCTAGATCCAACGGACCAGATCAACCGTCCAATTTTAAATGTGTAAACCCTAGATCTAATCGCAACCGTTGAATTTCAAATCAACGGACACGATCGTGCCACGCGTACCCTAGGCGCGTCCGCGCGCATGCGCGTGGGAAGCGAGTCTCTGACACGTGGGGCCCGCGTGTCAGAGGGCCCACGTGTCAGGCATGGCCGCACGAGCGTGAGCCCAAGCCTCTGCTAGGAGGGCCCTTTGCCGATGGCACAAGATCACCGTGGACCACGCGCATGGATCGAGTCCATGCCGCCGATCGACGCGGCTCCAAAGAGCGCACGTGGCATGATGACGTCATCTTGACATCATCATGGGGTTATTTGGTGCTGACGACGCCAGCGGGGTTGGACGTGGACCAATCAGAGGCTGCCACGTGTCACGTTGACGCAATAAAAGAATTTCCGAAAAAGAAAATGATTTATTAATTTGAATAATTGAATTCAAATTCGATTCAAACTTCAAACGCTTATAACTTTTGCGTTTCCACTCCGATTCGAGTGTTTCAAATTTCTAAATTTGTATAAAATTGAGATTTACCTAATGGTCAATTTTATTTAATTTTTGGACTAAAGTTTTTCTCTGTAATATTATTTAATTGATTATTTAAACTTCAAAATGCTATAACTTTTGCATTTAAACTCCGAATTTGACGATTCCAGTTTCTAAAAATTCATAAAATTATGCTCTCTCTGTTTATGAACTTTATTTGGATGTTTGGACACTTTTTGTCTACTGTTTTATTCATTTGTTGCTATTTGCACGCGTTACGAGTAGACGTTGAAGTGCCGAAAGGATTCGAAGGAGAAGTATTGACCCAGGAGCCAGCTCAGGACCAGGAGCAAGTACTTTTTGAAGGCAAGTTGTGCTTTGACCATGTTGATCCCATTTTGAAACCTATTTTGATTCAATTTATTGCATGCTAGCCTAATTAGAAAATACTTTATTTAATCCCGGGGAATTAGATAAATGCCAATTTGTTGTATGACACCTTGATTAATTAAATGTGCCATGACTCTGTCGGGACCCCGAATTTGCAAATCCGGACCCTTTGTGTATTCAGCACTAGTCCAGGAACGCGCTAGTGCACACAGTCTTAACATTGGTAAATATCACAATCATACCAATCGATATTAAATAAGTACTTTATTTAAATAGTCAAACTGGTTACTCGACCTTATGGTCAAGTTACAAATATATGCCTGCAAGGCTAAACTTATTCAGAGAAAAATAATAGCAAATGGAAAATCAAATAACTCAGGGCGCCATCCAGATACACGCTGTGCAACTGACCGGCTCGCTTCCCCTAAGTAGACGGATCCTCTTGGAGTTCCTCCTCCAAAGCCGGCGTAATCTCCTCTTCAATCGATCATTGTGTTGAGGCAAGGGTGAGTACTTGGTACTGACCAAGTCATGCACAGTAATGCAAGCTAATATACTATATGCATGGCTTAGTACAAAGGAATAGCTCAAGGTATATTTGCGATGCTTGACATTTGATAAATAATATAAGTAGATTAAGCGGTAGAAATAAGTAAAGCATAAATAACTTTTCAAGAAGTTTAATAAACTTTTTCCCCATCCTAAACCACATTTCCATCATCTTCATTATTAAAACCATCCCAACTTTCCAAATCCAAGTTATTTTTGAGAAAATCTAACCCTTGACTGTAATTCAGCGATGTCCAATACATGACACGGCTATTCGAATAGATTCTAAACTCTGAGAGGTTATGCACTTTACCCACAAGATACAGATCAAACACCACAAAGGCGAGTTCCCAGAATAAAGTCTTTCTAAACCTCTAACAATACAAGTGGTCCTCCTGTATTAAGACTAACCCTTCCCTTCGCTAAGGCGAAGTCTAGGCCAATCAACCGTTAGATGGGTACTGGCCTCGGCCCAGATGCGCTCCGCATAACTTACACAAAGGGTGTAGTTGACCTCCCGAGGTCCCAGTGCACGTTATCGCAGCTTAGTCAACTAGGTCCGTCCCATTACTGAGACATGTGGTTGCACGTTAGACCCGATTCAAAGGCTTGCAAGGTTAAGTCCTTAGGGTGACCAGGGCAAGACTACCCAGAAGAACCAAATCAACACTCCCAACGCCACAACCGGCCCACCCGATTACTCTTGCCACATGCCCGGTCAAAATCATATCAAACCCCAGTTGATTACCATGCACCACGTGCCATCAACATCACATGATACTTTTCCAAAACAGGTTCAATATATCATTTAAGTCAATATTAACATTTGATTATCCAAAATCATGTTATGAGCACGTAGCAGGTCTAAGCAGTATACTACAACGGTCTAAAACCCATGTTGGCAAATTAATAATGTCCAACTAGTAAACCACAACTAGGGTGACAAAGGGTCATGGCACATACTTAAATAATCAAGGTGTCATACAGCAAATTGGTACTTATCTAACCCCCCATGTTTAAACAAAGTATTTTCTTAATTGAACTAGCATGCAATAGTTTAAATCAAAATAGATTTCGAAATAGGATCAACATGGTCAAAGCACAACTTGCCTTCAAAAAGTACTTGCTCTTGGTCTTGAGTTGGATCCTGAGTCAATACTTCTCCTTCGAATCCCTCCGGCACTTCAACGTCTACTCGTAAAGCGTGCAAATAGCAAATACACAAATAAACAGTAGGCAAAAAGTGTCCAAACACCCAAATAAAATCCATAAACAGAGAGAACATAATTTTGTGGATTTTTAGAAACTGGAATCATCAAATTCGGAGTTAAAAGCATAAAAGTTATGATTATTTAAAGTTTAAATAATCATTTAAATAATTTTGCAGAGAAAAACTTTAGTCCAAAAATTAAATAAAATTCATATTTAGGTAGATCTCAATTTTATACAAATTTAGAAATTTGAATCGCTCAAATCGAGTTGAAACGCAAAAGTTATAAAGCGTTTGAAGTTTGAATCTAAATTTGAATCAATATTTCGAATTAATAAATCATTTTCTTTTTCGGAAATTAATTATTGGCGTCAGATGGACACGTGGCAGCCTCTGATTGGTTGGCTGGACGCCAATCGGTCCATGGACTCTCGGCCCACGCTCGGCCGGGTCTCAGTGGACTCGGCCCACGACTCGTATCGCCGACATGTGGGACCACTTTCGGATAGCGTCGCCGGCGTCGGCCGACGCCGCTCGGCCAGTCTTTGCGGTGGCTCCACCGATGACGTCATGGATGACGTCCGCCACGGTAATCCGGCCGACACGCGGGCCCGATGTCGCTGGCCACGCGACCAACGACGATCGCTTCGGCCCAACTTCCCGACACCGTGGCGCAATCACGACCGCTGGTTTGAAAATCAAGCGGTATGATTAGATCCAGGGTTAACACGCTGTTGAAACTACTCGCCGATCGCGTAGGCCGCTCGATTTAGATCAGGACGGTCGGATCTAATCCTATAACAACACTACTACGACGCGTGGCAATTTAGAACCGTTGGATCTTAATCCAGCGGTCGATCTGTCGGGTTGGGGACACGTGAACTCACCTCAACCGTCCGATCTGAATCGGCCAGTTCACCGAGCTCGCGAAGTCACATGGGCGGCGAGGCTTGGGTACCGGAGCGAGAACGACGCACGGCTTGACAGAAGCGGCGTTCCGGGTTGCTCGGCGAGATGAATCCTTCAGCCGGTGCGTCGTCCACGGTGGTTCCGACCGCTCCTTCTCGGCCCGAAGGCAGCCGACCCGCGACGGGCAAAAAAACCGCGAGTGGCGCTCAACTACGGCGAGCTCGCCGCGAAGCAAGCGGCGGCCAGGCGAAGATGGCTCGAAACGGTGCGCAAGGGACGAGGGCAACCTCGAGGGCGTCTCACGCTTTAAATAGCCTCGGCGTTCGTGCTCGAGACGAAACCCTAATTCTACGGCGGCGGTAGCGCGGCGGCGGGTCCGGCTTCGGACTCGCGGAGCAACGACGCTCAGCCATCCATTACGCACGATCACGGCCACGATCACGCGGGGCCTTGATCGGATCGGCCGGATCTGGCTTCGAATCCGTAAGACGGGCGGATGTCACCGCTGGATCTTGATCCAACGGTTGGGATTGATTAGGTTTAGGAGTGGGTTCGGTCGAGTCACGTGGCTCGTCGGACTCGAACTCGAGTCGACTCGGCGATCGGATGAACAAGTAACCGACTTCGGTTTGATTTTCCAGCGATTTAATATTTAAAATAATTCCCGATGAATTCATTTAATTCATTAAAAATAGCAAAAGACTCGAGAAAAATTCTGAAAAATTCGGAAAATACTTTGATCATTTTGGACTCAAATAAAATATTCCCAACAAAATTTTATTTGCAAATTAAATTCTTTAATTATTTCAAAATGGAATAAATTCAAATAAATTCCAAATAAATCCAAATAAATTCCGAGAAAATTCCAAAAATTCACCAATGTGCCACATCACACATGAATTTAAGAATAGCACAATTTTGGGGTGTTACAAACCTCCCCCCCTTAATAGAATCTCGTCCCCGAGATTCATGGCTCACTACAGAATAGGTTTGGAAACTCTTTCCTCAAATCCTCTTCGCTCCCAAGTCGCTTCGCTATCCGTATGGTTGCTCCACTGAACTCTCTGAAAGCGGGTTGACTTGTTTCTAGTTTCGATCCATTGTGTCCGAGAATCCTCACGGATGCTCCTTATAAGTCAAATCCTCTTGCAACTCAATTGACTCTAGCGGTGTAACTGCTCTCAGAACTTCGGAGACACTTCTTCAATTGGGACACATGGAATACATCATGCACTCCACCACTTGTGTGCAACTCCAGAAGCTGGTAAGCAACTTCACCTCTGCGCGACTCAAAATCTTAAATGGTCCAACATAATCTGGTGCGAGTTTCCCTTTGGCATGGAACCTCTGCTCCCCGAGGCGTAACTCCGAGGTAAACAAAGTCTCTGGTTCAAAACTCAAGTCTCGCGACGATTGTCGACATAACTCTTTTGTCGGGATTGGGCTATCTTCAACCTTTCCCTAATCATAGCGATCTGCTCTTGACCTCTTGAAGAATATCATGTCCAAAGACACTCGCCACGTCTCATTCCAATTCAATGGCGTCAGGCGAGGTCGACCATACAAAGGCCTCAAAGGTGACATCGTAAACTAGCACGATAACTATTGTTGTAACTGAACTCGGCATACTGCAAACTCTTATCCCAGAGGTAGCATAAGCCAACGCACAAGCTCTCAACATATCCTCCAGACCAATGGTTGACTCTTTTCGGTCATCCCATCCGATAACCTGTGGATGATAAGCTGATCTTGAAGTTCAAACGGGTTCCCATGGCTTCATGCAACTTATTCCGTAACCTTGAGGTAAATTGGGTACCTGCACATTGACATAATCCTCTTTGGCACTCGTGCAAACAGACAATCCTGATCACGTATAATTGCTAATTTATCTCGAGTAAGTGGTCTTCACGGGAATAAAATGGGCTACTTTAGTCAAGCGATCCACTATAACCCATATGGAGTCATAACCCCTTGAGTCTTCGGCAAACCGGTAATGAAATCCATTCCGATTTCCTCCCACTTCCACTCGAGTATTTTCAACTACCGGCTGTAGCAATCCTGCCGGGTCTCGATGCATTGCCTTGACTCTCCGGCATACGCCGCTACAACGCAACATGCTCGGCAACTTCACGCTTCATACTCGGCCACACAGAATCTCTCCTTGAGATCTGATACATCTTGGCGCTTCGAGGTGAATTGAGTACTTGAGTCATGGGCTTCTTCCAAAATCGATTGCTTTAACTCCTTTTGTTAGGCACACAAATCGATCCTTCATCCATAACGTGCCTTGCTCATCCAACTTGAAGTCCTCTGCCTTGCCTTCTTCCTTGATGGACTTAATCCCATGGATCTTGTCATCATCCTTTGTCCTTCTCGAATCGATCCTCTAGGGTAGGTTTTACTTAATGGCCAAGAAACACGCTAGGTACAACCTCAATCTTTATTTTCTCAAAGTCGACATAACTCATCTTGATTTGTGGCTAGCAACATACTCACTATGGCTCTTCCGCTCGAAGCATGGCACTACGTTGGCCTTCCCGGATGGTAATGGATTCCAACATTGTAGTCCTTGATCAACTCTAGCCATCTCCTTTGCCTCATATTCGAGATCCATTGGGTGAATATGTACTTAAGGCTCTTATGATCCAGTATACACTTCACATCTGTTTCCAATCAGATGACGCCCATATCTTCAAGGCATGCACTACTCAGACTAACTCTAGGTCATGTGTCGGATAATTTTCCTCATGCGGCCTCAAGCGCCTTGATGCATAAGCGGCGACCTTTCCATTCTGCATCGACACATCCAAGTCCTTGGCGCGATCGTCACAATAAATGTCAAAGCTTTGAGCAACATCCTAGGTAGAACTAACACCTTAGCTGATGTCAATCGCTCCTTCACTCACAAATCCTTTCTCACATTAAGGCGTCCATGCAAACTTCTTTTCCTTCTTGGCTGATTCGTAAGAGGTTTCGCAATTGTCAGAAGCCTTCGATGAAACGGCTGCGGTAGTATCCTGCCATTCCAAGGAAACTCCGAATCGGGTCACGCCTTCTACGCTTCCCAATGTAACACAGCTTCTACTTTGCTTGGATCTACTGGCGACTCCTTCGCCCGGTCATTACATGTCCAAGGAACTCCACTTTGTCCCTCCAAAATCACACTTAGCGAACTTGGCGAAAAGTTCTTTTGTTCCTCGGCTTTTCCAAAACTTCGCCTCAAGTGTTCGGCATGTTCATCCTCTGTCTTGGAGTAGATTAGGATATCGTCTATGAACACGACGACAAACTTGTCCAAATATTCCATGAACACCTTATTCATCATATTCATGAAATAAGCTGGCGCGTTCGTCAGTCAAAAGACATAATCAGAACTCGTAATGTCCATATCTTGGCGAGAATGCGCTTCTAATATCCTCGATCGGATCTTCAATCGATGGTATCCCGATCTCGAGATCAATCTTGGAGAAAACTCGGCTCCTCTTAGTTGATCAAACAAATCATCAATCCTGGGTAGCGGATACTTGTTCTTCACGGTGACTTCATTGAGTGCCGATAGTCGATGCACATCCTGAACTCCCGTCCTTCTTCTTGACAAACAAAACCGGTGCTCCCCCCACGGCGAACTTGATGTCTCGATAAATCCTTTCTCCATCAACTCCTCTAGGCTTCTTCATCTCTACCAACTCCTCGGTGGACATCCGATAGGAGTCTCTTTGCTATCGGTCTTTATGCACTACAAGCTCTATCACAAACTCTATGTCCTGTCAGCGGCATACGGGTAGATCTTCGTGAAAACATCTGGGTACTCATTCACTCTTGAGACATCATCTATGCCTTTGATTGCCTTGGTAATCGCTTACCATCAATCGCCCATCTCTAAGCTACGGTGGCTTGAAATTCCACTTTCCTTCCACACGGGCTCTCAATGAGATAGTCCTTCGCCCACAATCCAATACGGCCTTGTGCTTGGATAACCAATCCATTCCCAATATGACGCTCTAAGGTCCTGGGTCTCCAAAATTATAAGGTTTGCTAGGAACTCTATTCCATCTATTAGTATTCTCACCCTAACATCCTACTTTCGTTCGAGTTCTAACCAGGGTTTGAACTAAAGCATGCACTTAAGTCTTGCAATCCTCAAATCATTTCTAGTAGCAAAGCCTTGCGAAACAAAGCGAATGCTAAGCTCCGAGTCAAACAAAAGCTGTGCGATCGAGTTAACAAGTAACTTACCCGACACGGCGTCAGTATTCTCAAGTGCGTCTGCTGGTGACATGATTGACTCGGCCTCTCACCACGGCCTGGGTGTGGTTCCTGTGCTGGCGTCCTAGCTGGGTGGTTCCTAGATTGAAGCGGCGGGGTCACTCTGTCTTCTTCTGACAAGCTGTTGGCAAAGTGTCTCGCTCGTTCGCATTGTAGCGCGTCTCACTGCTCCTTCGGGCTGCACGAGAAGTAAGCGTTTCTAGCGGGGCCTGGGGTCTCGTAGTTCGATTGACGTGTCTTTGTGCAGGATGGTGTCCTTGTTGCGATACATGGTTGGAATCAAGAATTGATTTGGTGCAACTCTCAGCGCGCTATTTGCGTTCCACAGGCGTGATCCTGCTGTTGCATCCTGCGCTTCTGTTCTCATCGATTCCTTGCGCTTGTCCTCAAGAATAAGCGCCTTATTCACCAACTCTTGGAAATCTGGGAAGGTGTGGGTGATCAACCCTACTTGCAATCTGAGTTAAGTCCCTTCATAAAAGCGAGGTATCTGGATTTATCTGCCGCTACATCCTCAGGTGCGTAGCGTGCTAGCTGTGTGAACTTGTTCGTAGTCGACCAGCTGATTACCTTGCTTCAAAGGCTCGAACTCCTCCTTCTTAAGGTCCATGATTCCCTTCAGGCGCGTGATACTGCCGGAATGCAGTGTGAACTCTTCCCAAGTGATATCTTGAGGGTTCTCTTGCGTGTAGAAGTTCTCCCACCATTGGTAATTTGTTCCTTCCACCAAGGTGGTGAAGCGTAGAGTACCTTCTCATTTCCTATGCATTGAGCTATGTGTAGCTTCCTCTCGATTGATCTTAACCAATCACTCCGGCCTCTAATGGATTGGCATTCCCCAGAGAAAGTGGGTGGGTGAGTTCTCATGAACTCGATAGTCTTGTATTACGGCGTTGTCCATGGTTAACTTGATTAGCGTGGTCTGGCAGTGATGTGTTGCATTTGTTGCATCATTGCATGCATCAATCGAGTCCGAGCGACAAGAAATGCTCCAAAATTCTGCATATCAAGCGCGGTGCTGGTGCTCCATCATTGGGGTTTTCTCGTGGGGCGAACCACTTCCATTGCCTCCAAAGTTTCCACGTGTTCACCATCCTGTTGATTTGCTCTAGGTTTAGAGATGAGAGAAACGAGAATAGACAAGTAATATGGAACTTATCGCGAAAGGTGTAACCTTAAGGTCTAACTTTATTATTGATATTAATAACTTGGTATGGTTGCTTACAATGCCTAAGGGCCTTGCAACACATACCGCACACTCAAGAAACAATGAAAACTAAATCGAGCTAACTCTGGAGTCTAACGCCTAAAGGGTGACTCTTTATTCTATGTGTGACTCGGCCGAAGGAGTCTCACTATAGAACCTCGCCACTCATCGAGAAAACCTCCACGGCTTTGGTACGTGTCTTTGTGGCATAAGCGTAACGATCGCCATGTCCAAAGAATCAGCTGTGTCACTCTATGGTAATCCCGAAGAAGCGTGTCCTCATCGAGATCGATCCTCCGGATCGCTCGTGTAGCTCAAATCTTGCCCCTGGTGCGGTCCGTACAAGGTCATCTCCAACACGCTAATCCTTCGTAGAAGGTGTGCCACATACTCTTGAGCTTCCCCGCCATCCTGTTCTTCTCTGTCGTGATTTCATGCCGGGCCTTCAGCTCCTTGCTTGTATTATCTAGTACATCCTCCTGGCTTCGACAAATCGCGGCCAAGCTGTAACCGTGGTATCCTTATCTGAATTGCCTTCTCGGTCAAGAAGGTTATCGCTGCCAGGATGATAACGGAACATCGCACTCTCCAACTCTCCTGGCGTAGATACGGGTAATGTGCCGCATTGCTCGTCGTGATACTTCTTGGATACCCATCTTGCATTGTAGATCTCTGGCGGTCAGGTGTATTAGGCGTGCACAGGCCCTCTTCGGCGGGTACCTCAATCTTCACGCCACAAGCCTTGATCAATCCCGCTTGCTGATCACTTCCACTTGGTATTGGGGCTTCTCAAAATCTCCGAGAGTTTGTAGCATATGCCAAAGTTCTCACGTGACCAACTCCCGGATCAACGTAGTTGAACTCTTCCTCCATCTGTCACAAGAGTGCTTTACGAAGAACTCGAATTTTTAAATTGTGACAAGGTAAGGGAAAATTTCAGCAAGAGACAAGAAAAGAGAGAAGGATAAGTCGAGATGTCATTTCTTATCTTGACAAATTTTTAACTTTAGAAAATAGGTTTTATCCTCACTACGACCATTCTAGCTAGGGTTGAGCCTCACAAATCAAGTATGGCTCTGATACCACCTTCTGTCGGGACCCCGAATTTGCAAATCCGGACCCTCTGTGTATTCAAAGCACTAGTCCGAGAACGCGCTAGTGCACCTGGGCCTTAACATTGGTAAATATCACAATCATACCAATCGATATTAAATAAGTACTTTATTTAAATAGTCAACCGGTTACTCGACCTTATGGTCAAGTTACAAATATATGCCTCACAAGTAGAAACTTATTCAGAGAAAAATAATAATGGGAAAATCAAATAACCGTGGCGCCATCCAGGTATACCACAGCAACCGATCGGGCTCGCTTCCCTAAGTAGGCGGATCCTCTTGGAGTTCCTCCTCCAAAGTGGCGTAATCTCCTCTTCAATCGATATTGTGTTGAGGCAAGGGTGAGTACTTGGTACTACTCGCAAGTCATGCACAATGCAAGCTAATATACTATATGCATGGCTTAGTACAAAGGAATAGCTCAAGGTATATTTACGAAACATTTGATAAATAATATAAGTAGATTCGAAAGCAGTAGAAATAAGTAAAGCATAAATAACTTTTCAAGAAGTTTAATAAACTTTTTCCCCATCCTAAACCACATTTCCATCATCTTCATTATTAAACCATCCCAACTTTCCAAATCCAAGTTATTTTTGAGAAAATCTAACCCTTGACGTAATTCGAGCGATGTCCAATACCGGACCACGGCTATTCGAATAGATTCTAAACTCTGCAGAGGTTATGCACTTTACCCACAAGATACAATCAAACACCACAAAGGCGAGTTCCCGTAACAAAGTCTTTCGAAACCTCTAACAATACAAGTGGTCCTCCCGGTTATTTGCGCACTAACCCTTCCTTCGCTAAGGCGAAAGTCTAGCCAATCAAGCCAGTTAGATGGGTACTGGCCTCGACGCCCCGATGCGCATAACTTACACAAAGGTGTAGTTGACCTCCCGAGGTCTCACAGTACGTTATCGAACTTAGTCAACTAGGTCCGTCCATTACTGACATGTGGTTGCACGTTAGACCGTTCAAAGGCTTGCAAGGTTAAGTCCTTAGGGTGACCAGGCAAGACTACCCAAGAACCAAATCAACACTCCCAACACCACAACTGGCCCACTGGACATTTTGCCACATGCCCCTGGCCAAACTGCTTATCAAACCCAGCTTGATTACCATGCACCACGTGCCATCAACATCACATGATACTTTTCCAAAACAGGTTCAATATATCATTTAAGTCAATATTAACATTTGATTATCCAAAATCATGTTATGAGCACGTAGCAGTGTCTAAGCAAAGGTACTACAACCGTCTAAAACCCATGTTGGCAAATTAATAATGTCCAACTAGTAAACCACAACTAGGGTGACAAAGGGTCATGGCACATACTTAAATAATCAAGGTGTCATACAGCAAATTGGTACTTATCTAACCCCCATGTTTTAAACAAAGTATTTTCTTAATTGAACTAGCATGCAATAGTTTAAATCAAAATAGATTTGAAGTAGGATCAACATGGTCAAAGCACAACTTGCTCTTCAAAAACTACTTGCTCTTGGTCTTGAGTTGGATCCCGAGTCAATACTTCTCCTTCAATCCCTCCCAGACTTCAACGTCTACTCGTAAAGCGTATAATAGCAAATACACAAATAAACAGTAGGCAAAAAGTGTCCAAACACCCAAATAAAATCCATAAACAGAGAGAACATAATTTTGTGGATTTTTAGAAACTGGAATCATCAAATTCGAGTTAAACGCACTTAAAAGTTATGATTATTTAAAGTTTAAATAATCATTTAAATAATTTTGCAGAGAAAAACTTTAGTCCAAAAATTAAATAAAATTCATATTTAGGTAGATCTCAATTTTATACAAATTTAGAAATTTGAATCGCTCAAATCGGAGTTGAAACGCAAAAGTTATAAAGCGTTTGAAGTTTGAATCTAAATTTGAATCAATATTTCAATTAATAAATCATTTTCTTTTTTCGGAAATTAATTATTGCGTCGGCATGGACACGTGGCAGCCTCACGATTGGTTGGCTGGACGCCATCGATCCATGGACTCGGTCCGCGCTCGGCTGGTCTACAGTGGACTCCGGTCCACGACTTCACGTGTCGACATGTGGGACCACTCGGATAGCGTCATTCTTGGCGTCGGCTGGGCTCAACCGATCGTGCCGACAGTGGGTCCACCGATGACGTCATGGATGACGTCACGGTGCGTCCCGGCACAGCTGGCCCCGTGTCGATGGCCACGCGACGCTGCCAGCCCGACGCGTCGGCCCAACTTCCCAACACGCGGTGGCGCCAATCACGGCCGCTGGTTTGAAAATCAACGCGGATTAGATCCAGGGGTTAACACGCGTTGAAACTACTCGTCGATCGTGGGCGTTGATTCGATTTAGATCGGACGGTCGGATCTAATCCTATAACAACACTACTACGGCGCGTAGCAATTGTGAACCGCTGGATCTTAATCCAACCGGTCTAGATCTAATCGGGTTGAGGACCGCGTGAACTCACCTCAACCGTCCGATCTCGATCGGCGGTTCACCGAGCTCGCGAAGTCGCCGATGGCGCGAGCTTGGGCACGGAGGCGAACGACAGCGAGCCCGACGCTTTGGGGTTGCTCGAGATGAATCCTTCTTCGCCAGTGCGTCTCACTGGTGGATTCCGGACACAGGCTCCTTCTCGGCTGAAGACGACGACGGCGGCGAGACGGGGCAAAAACCGCGGAGTGGCGCTCAACTACGCGAGCTCGCGCAAACAAGCAGCGGCGGCGCTCAGAGCAGATGGCTCGGGGAACGGTGCGCAAGGCGAGGCAACCTCGGGACGCTCACGCTTTAAATAGCCTGCTGCGTTCGTGCGAGCGGAAACCTAATTCTACGGCGGCGGTAAGGCTGAGTCCGGCTTTCGGACTCGGCGGAGGCAACGGCGCCAGCCATTCACGCGTGGGCGATCAACGGCCACGATCACGCAGCGATCGGATCCGGGCGGATACGGCTCGGCCGTGCAGGCGGATCTCGGTAGTTGGATCTTGATCCAACGGTTGGGATTGATTAGGTTTAGAGTGGGTTCTACGAGTCACGGTTCGGCCTCGGACTCGAACTCGTAGTCTGACTTCGGGCTCGGTCGGATGAACAAGAACTCGACTTCGGTTTGATTTTCCAGCGATTTAATATTTAAAATAATTCCCAGTAATTTATTTAATTCATTAAAAATAGCAAAAGACTCAGAAAAATTCCAGAAAAATTCTGGAAAATACTTTGGATCATTTTGGACTCAAATAAAATATTCCCAACAAAATTTTATTTGCAAAATTAAATTCTTTAATTATTTCAAAATGGAATAAATTCAAATAAATTCCAAATAAATCCAAATAAATTCCAGAAAATTCCAAAAATTCACCAAAGTGCCAAATCACACATGAATTTAAGAAAAGCAAAATTTTGGGGTGTTACAGACTCCTTGTCACCCTAGTTGTGGATTACTAGTTGAACATTACTAAATTGCCAACATGGGTTTGTAGATAATTGTAGTATATAGCTTAGACCTGCTACGTGCTCATGACATGATTTTTGGATAATCAAATGTTAATATTGACTTAATGATATATTGAACCTGTTTTGGAAAGGTATCATGTGATGTTGATGGCACGTGGTGCATGGTAATCAACTGGGGGGTTTGATAAATAGCTTTTGACTGGTGCATGTGGCAAGATTGATCGGGTGGGCCAGTTGTGGCACCGGGAACGTTGGTTTGGTTCTTCGGGTAGTCTTGCCCTAGTTTGGTTCTTCGGGTAGTCTTGCCCTGGTTTGGTTCTTCGGGAACCCTTTGTGTAAGTTGAACGGGGGAGCGTACCGGGGCTGCGGCCAGGTACCCATCTAACGGTTGGTTGGCCTAAACTTCGCCTTAGCTAAGGGAAGGGTTAGTGTGCAATACCGGAGAGGACCACTTGTATTGTTAGAAGTTTCCGAAAGACTTTGTTACGGGAACTCGCCTTTGTGGTGTTTGACTGTATCTTGTGGGTAAAGTGCATAACCTCTGCAGAGTGTAAAATCTATTCGAATAGCCGTGTCCGCGGTATTGGACATCGCCGAATTACAGCCAAGGGTTAGACTTTCTTGAAAATAACTTGGACTTGAAAGGTGAGGTTTGGTTAAACAATGATGTCGATGGAAATGTGGATTAGGAAGTGGAAAGATGTTGATTAAACTCCTGGAAAAGCTATTGATCTTATACTTGCTTCTATTGCTTTCGAATCTACTTATGCTACTTGTCAAATCTTTGTTTTTTACTGCAAATATACCCTGAGCTATTCCTTTGTATTAAGCCATGCATGTAGTATACTAGCTTGCATTCTGTGCATGACTTGCTGAGTACCAAGTACTCACCCTTGCCACAATACAACACCAGTTGAAGAGGAGACTACACCAGCTTTGGAGGAGGAGCTCCAAGAGGAACCGTCTACTTAGGGAGCGAGCCCAGTCAGTTGCCTGTGGTATACTGGATGGCGCCACGAAGTTATCTTATTTTCTGCTGCTATTATTTCTCTCTTAATAAGTTTCGCCCTGCGTGGCGTATATTTGTAACTTGACCATAAGGTCGAGCAACCAGTTTGACTATTTAATTAAAGTACTTTATTAGTATCGAGTGGTATGATTGTGATATTTACCGATGTTATGACTGTGTGCACTAGCGCATTCCTGGACTAGTGCTGAATACACAGAGGGTCCGGATTTGCAAAGTCGGGTCCCGACAACCGTCACTGTGACGTCAGCGATGACGTCATGACGATGTCATCGGTGGGTCCCACATGTCAATGACACGTTATTTTCTGAAAAATATATTTTTGTTTTTATTATTTTACTGCTGACGTCATGTTGACGTCATAATTTGCTTTTATTATTTTATTGCATACTAGTTTAATTAGAAATGCTTTTGAATAATTCTGGAAATAGCTATGCGACCCACTTGAATCTATGCCACCTTGTTTAAACAATTGTATGCCATGAATCTTTTGTCACCCTAGATTGTGGATTAATAGTTGGACATTAATAATTTGCCAACATGGGTTAATTAGCTCGTAGGTAGTATGCTTAGCCATACCACGTAGATTTGCCATGATTTTGGAACATGTTTTCGAGAATGTGACATGTGTTGTTGAGTTTGATGATGGCACGTGGTGCATGGTAAAGAACTGGGGTGATAAAATGCTTTAGACTAGGGCAAGTGGCAAGAATGATCTGGTGGGCCATGATTGGTACCAGGAAAGTCATTTTGGTTTTTGGGTAGTCTTGCCCTGGTCACTCTAAGGACTTAACCTTGCAAGCCTTTGAACTGAGTCAAACATACAACCACATGTCTGAAATGGGACAGACCTAGTTGAGTAAGATACTGATATCTTGCAAGTGGTACCTCAGGGTGATAGCTACACATAGGTGTAGTTGTACGGGGGAGCGTACCTATGTTGCGGCAAGGTACCCATCCAACGGTTTGTTGTCCTAGACTTCACCTTTGCTAAGGGAAGGGTTAGAGTTCGACAACCGGGGAGGTTCACTTGTTAAGATAGAAGTTCCCGAAAAGCTTTGTTATGATCGCTCATTTGCATACTCTTGTATGGCAATTCACGGCTGACGTGGTAAGTTGATTATATCTTGTGGGTAAAGTGTATAACCTATGCAGAGTGTACAACCTATTCGAATAGCCATGTCCGCGGTATTGAACAATGCTCGGGGATTACAGTCAAGGGTTAGACTTTCATGAAAATAACTTGGTTTGTGGAAAATATTTGGGTTGGAATTGTGAATTGGACTTAGGATGTGAAATGCTATACTTAAGAAATTATTATGAAAGTTATTACCTTTAATATTGTTTTACTGCTTTACAATCTATTGTGGTTAACTGTGAATGTTGTTTGCTGCAAATGAACCTTTAGCCTATCCTTTGTATTAAGCCATGCATGTAGTATATTAGACTGCATTCTGTGCATGACTTGCTGAGTGCTAAAAGTACTCACCCTTGCAACAACACACACATCAGTTGAAGAAGAAGCAACACCAGCCCTGGAGGAGTTCCAGGAGGAGACGACGAGCTAGGGAGTGAGCCCAGTCAGTTGCTTGTGGCATATTTGTTGGCGCCATGAGTCTATTTACTTTTCGCTATAGTTTATTATTTGAACTTAGCCTTGCGAGGCGTACTTTGTAAGTTAACCATAAGGTTGACTCAACTTCTTTTGTTATATTGAAGACTTATTTACTATTTTGTTGAGTATGATTGTGGTATTTACCGATGTTGAGACTGTGTGCACTAGCGTGATCTTGGACTAGTGTTGAATACACAGAGGGTCCGGATTTGCACATTCAGGTCCCGACAGTGTTGCACTTCTCGGATGAAGCCGGCTTTAAGGAGCTTGCCGATCTCCTCTTGTATGGCCTATTTGCGGTCTTTTGCAAAGCGGCGCTGCTTTTGGACCATTGGCTTGACGTTTGGATCCACTGCAAGTCGATGCTCAATCACCTCCCTGGGGACCCCAGGCATGTTGGACGGTTGCGAAGCAAAAACGTCACGATTTGCCCGGAGGAAGGTGATGAGCTCGAGTTCCTATTTGGGGCCGAGATTGGTGCCCACCTTGACTGTTTTGGATAGTTCTGATGCGTCTAAGGGAATGTCCTTCATCTCCCCACCATCCTTCTTGCCGGGTTCATCGTTGATGCTATTAACCGAGGGTATATTAGCGGTGCTTTCATGCTTCTGGCGCTTGTCTGGGTTGCTGGGAACGACGGGGCGGACTTCCTCAACCATCTCTAGGCTCTTCTTGTCGCATCTCACTGCGGTACACGTGTCGCCACTTACGGTGAGGATCCCTGTTGGTGTCAGCATCTTTATGGTCTGCTAGGCGTAATGCACTACCACCATGAATTTTGCCAGCATGGGGCGAGCCAAGATCACATTGTACGCGGTTTCAAAGTCCGCGACATCGAAGAGGATCTCTTCGGTACGAAAATTGTCCGGCATACCAAACGTGACTGGTAGCTCGATCTGTTCGAGTGGCATAGATGATGAATGTGGAGTTATACTGTGAAAAGGCCATGCTCCAGCTTTGATCTTTGTTCGGGAAACACCCATCTTGTCCATGGTTTTGGCGAAGATGAGGTTCAACGAACTTCCTCCATTAACCAGTACCCGTGCCACCTGGATGTTAAGTATGGTGGGTTCGACCACCACTGGGTATCGACCCGGTTTGGGGATCACTGCTGGGTGATCTCGTTGGTCAAAGGTAATCGGGACCTCCGACCACTTGAGGAACTAAGGAAAAGGTGGAGTCATCAAATTGACATCCCTTTCGACTGCCTTGTACCGTCCCTTGGATTCGTACGTGGTGGAGCCTCCGAAGATATGGGCCATCTGGTGCTCGGCTTCATGGTACTCGGGCTTGTCTTCGTTTGCTTTTTCCTCAGTTTGCTCGATGTCGCGTTTGGCAAGGGCTGCCCTTAGCTATTCCTCGACATTCTTGCTAATAACCTGTAACACCCCAATTTTTGCATTTCATGAAATTAAATATTATTTTGCACACTTGTGAATTTTTGGAATTTTCTGGAATTTATTTGGATTTATTTGGAATTTATTTGAATTTATTTCATTTTGAAATAATTAAAGAATTAAACTTTGCAAATAAAAATTTGTTGGAAATATTTTATTTGAGTCCAAAATGTTCCAAAATATTTTCCAGAATTTTTCTGGAATTTTTCTGAGTCATTTGCTATTTTTAATGATTTAATTGAATTTCTGAGAATTTAATTGGATTAATTAAATGAGAGTGGGTTTTACTATTCCTCCGACCGGACCCGAGTCCGAGTCAGACTCGAGTCCGACCCGCGCCAGTTGATCCAGCCGAACCCGCTCGGCCGAACCCAAACCCGCGTGACCGTTGGATCTTGATCCAACGGCCATGATTGAGCCACGTCACCTGAGCCCGAGCCCGACCGAGCCACCACCGCCGAGTCGACCGAACCCAAACCCACGCACCGTTGGATCTTGATCCAACGGCTGTGCGCGTGCCACGTCACCCTCTCCGTGTCGCCGTCGGACTCCGCGCCGCAATGGAGTGGGCCTCGGTTTCCGCGTGTTTCACGGACGCCGAGGGCCCTATTTAATGCGCCGCCACCTGTGCCGTGACACCGACTTCCGTGCGCACCCGTAGCCCTAACTCACCTCGCCTGAGCCGCCGTGGTTGCGCCGCTAGAGCTCGCCGGAGTATGGAGAAGGAGCCGCCGCGGTTTTCGTCGAATCCCGCCGCCGTCCGCCGTCCTCCGTCGCCGTTGACCCCAGATCCGGAACCGTGAGATCAAGCCGCGTCGGTGAGCACCACTCACATCGCCGGAGCGCGCCCGAAACGCCGTCGGCTAGGTCGTCCTCCCCTGCGCCGGTGACCCAGCGCCGCCGCTCGCGATCGCCGGACCCCGAGCTCCCTCAGCTGTCGGATCTTCATCCAAGGGCCCAGATTGCGCCACGTCATCCCACGGTGAGAACCACGTGCGATTCCCAGATCCATTCTCAACCGTTGGATCTAGATCCAACGGTCCAGATCAAACGCGTTAACCCAAACGCGTGAGTCCAGATCTAATCTGGGCCGTTGATTTTCAAATCAACGGCCGAGATGCGCCACGTGACGGGAGCCAGGCCGCGCATGATCGGCGCACGTCGTGTACGCCGACACGCCGGCCAGCGTGTCGGCCGACGCGACCAAACCGCACCATGACGTCGCAGCGTCATGGCGCGAACCACTGCGTCGGCGCTACCCCAGCCGTGTAGTGACGTCGGCGATAGCGTCACCGGTGGTTCCACCGGCCGACTGGTGGCCGAGCCCGCCGACGCCAAAGAATGACGTCACGAGGGGACCCACCACGGCCGACACGCGTGGAGCCGTGGACCGAGTCCACGGTGGACCGAGCCGAACCGTGGGCTAAGCCCATGGACCGGCTGACGTCAGCCGTCCAATCAGAGGCTGACGCGTATCACTGCTGAAGCAATAAATATTTTCCGAAAAAGAAAATGATTTAATAATTCGGTTTAATAATAGATTTAAATTTCAAAACTACAAACGCTTATAACTTTTGCATTTTAACTCCGATTTGAACGATTCAAATTTCTAAAAATTCATAAAATTCAGATCTACTCAAATATGAATTTTATTTAATTTTTGGACTAAAGTTGTTTTATGTAATATTATTTAATTGATTATTTAAACTTCAAAATGCTATAACTTTTGCATTTAGACTCCGAATTTGACGATTCCAGTTTCTAAAAATTCATAAAATTATGCTCTCTCTGTTTATGGACTTTATTTGGTTGTTTGGACACTTTTTTCTACTGTTTTATTCATTTGTTACTATTTGCACGCGTTACGAGTAGACGTTGAAGTGCCGAAAGGATTCGAAGGAGAAGTGTTGACCCAGGAGCCAGATCAAGACCAAGCGCAAGTACTTTTTGAAGGCAAGTTGTGCTTTGACCATATTGATCCCATTTTGAAACCTATTTTGATTCAAATTATTGCATGCTAGTTTAAATTAGAAAATGCTTTACTTAATTATGGGTAATTAGATAAATGCCAATTTGCTGTATGACACCTTGATTAATTAAATATGTGCCATGACCCCTTGTCACCCTAGTTGTGGATTACTAGTTGGACATTACTAAATTGCCAACATGGGTTTGTAGATCGTTGTAGTATATGGCTTAGACCTGCTACGTGCTCATGACATGTTTTTGGACAAACAAATGTTAATATTGACTTAATGATATATTGAACCTGTTTTGGAAAGGTATCATGTGATGTTGATGGCACGTGGTGCATGGTAATCAACTGGGGTTTGATAAATAGTTTTTGACCGGGGCATGTGGCAAGAATGATCAGGTGGGCGAGTTGTGGCACTAGGAATGTTGTTTTGGTTCTTCGGGTAGTCTTGCCCTGGTCACCCTAAGGACTTAACCTTGCAAGCCTTTGAACTGAGTCAATCTTGCAACCACATGTCTGTAATGGGACGGACCTAGTTGATTAAGTTGCTAATAACGTACCTGTGGGACCTCAGGTTGTCAACTACACCCTTTGTGTAAGTTGTACGGGGGAGCGTACCGGGGCTGCGGCCAGGTACCCATCTAACGGTTGATTGGCCTAAACTTCGCCTTCGCTAAGGGAAGGGTTAGTGTGCAATAACCGGGGAGGCTCACTTGTATTGTTAGAAGTTTCCGAAAGACTTTGTTACGGGAACTCGCCTTTGTGGTGTTTGACTGTATCTTGTGGGTAAAGTGCATAACCTCTGCAGAGTGTAAAATCTATTCGAATAGCCATGTCCGCGGTATTGGACATCGCTCGGGAATTACAGTCAAGGGTTAGATTTTTTTGAAAATAACTTGGACTTGAAAGGTTGGGTTTGGTTAAATAATGATGTTGATGGAAATGTGGTTTAGGAATGGGAAGGATGTTGATTAAACTCCTGGAAAAGTTATTGATGCTATACTTGTTTCTATTGCTTTCGAATCTACTTATGCTACTTGTCAAATGCAGTTTTACTGCAAATATACCCTGAGCTATTCCTTTGTATTAAGCCATGCATGTAGTATATTAGCTGCATTCTGTGCATGACTTGCTGAGTACCAAGTACTCACCCTTGCCACAATACAACACCAGTTGAAGAGGAGACTACACCAGCTTTGGAGGAGGAGCTCCAAGGGGAACCGTCTACTTAGGGAGCGAGCCCAGTCAGTTGCCTGTGGTATACTGGATGGCGCCACGATGTTATCTTATTTTCCACTGCTATTATTTCTCTCTTAATAAGTTTCGCCCTGTGTGGCGTATATTTGTAACTTGACCAAAAGGTCGAGCAACCAGTTTGACTATCTAATTAAAGTACTTTATTAGTATCGAGTGGTATGATTGTGATATTTACCGATGTTAAGACTGTGTGCACTAGCGCATTCCTGGACTAGTGTTGAATACACAGAGGGTCCGGATTTGCAGATTCGGGGCCCGACAGAGGTGGTATCAAAGCCATACTGACCGTAGGCTCAACCCTAGCTAGAATGGTCGTAGAGAGGTTAAAACCTATTTTCTAAAGGTTAAAAGTTCGTCAAGATAAGAAAGGACATCTCGACTTATTCCCTTCTCTCTTTTCTTGTCTCTTGCTGAATTTTTTTCTTACCTTGTCACGATTTAAAAATTTCAAGTTCTTACGCGAGCACTCTTGTGACAGATGGAGGGAGAGTTCAACTACGTCGATCTGGAGGTTGGTCACGCCGCGGAACTTTTGCATATGCTATAGACTCTCGGAGATTTTGAGAAGCCGCAATACCAAGTGGATGTGATCAGACATGCAGGATTGATCAAGGCTTGTGACGTGAAGATTGTGGTACCTGCTAGCAAGAAGGGCCCGGGCAATCGCCCGATACACTGCACTGCCAGGAGGTCTACAATGCAATCGCCTAGGAGGATGTACTCGATGATACAGGCAAGGAGCTACAGAAGGCCCGCAAGGAGATCACTGCAGAGAAGAACAGATGGCGGGAAGCTCAAGAGTATGTGTCTCACCTTCTGCAAAGGATTGGAGAGTTAGAGACGGCATTATGCACTGCAGCCGGAGCCAGTACTCGAGCTGCACGAGCCAGACCCGGAGGAGCCGGAGCTTGAGGAGGACACTGCTTCTTCGACTACCACAGATGACACAGTTGCTGGACATGGCGATCGTTTCGCGCCTATGCCGCAGCGTCCGAACCCAGGCCGTGGAGGTTTTCTCGATTAGTGAGCATAGGTTCTATAGTGAGACTCCTTCACCGAGTCGCGTCATAGAATAAAGAGTCACCCTTTAGGCGTTAGACTCCAGTGTTAGTTCGATTTGGATTTTCATTGCTTGCTGAGTGTGCAGTATGTGTTGCTAGGCCCCTAGGCATTGTAAGCAACCATACCAAGTTACTATTGATTAAAATAATAAAGTTGGACTTCAAGTTACACCTTTCACCACGCATAAGTTCCATATTACTTGTCTATTCTTGTTTCCCTCTCATCTCTAAAACCTAGAGCAAACCACAGATGGTGAACACTCGTGGAAACCTTGGAGGCAATGGAAGTGGTTCTCGCCCAGCAGAAAACCCCAATGATGGAGCACCAGCACCGCCAGTTGATATGCAGAATTTCGGAGCTTTTCTTGCTGCTCAGACTCAGTGGATGCATGCCATGATGCAACAGATGCAACACGTCACTGCTCAGGCCACTGCTAATCAGGTCAATCAGGGGCAACGCCAGAACACAAGACTGTCAGAGTTCATGAGGACTCATCCACCCACTTTCTCCGGGAACGCTAACCCGTTGGAAGCCGATGACTGGTTAAGGTCAATTGAGAGGAAGCTACACATTGCTCAATGCATGGAAAATGAGAAGGTACTCTACGCTTCTCATCAGTTGGAAGGAACAGCCGCTAAATGGTGTGAGAACTTCTGTGCCACACAATAGAACCCTCAGGACATCACTTGGGAATAGTTCACAGCTGCATTCCGTCAGTATCACGTGCCTGAAGGAATCATGGACCTCAAGAAGGAGGAGTTCAGAGCACTGAAGCAAGGTAATCAGCCGGTGGCCGAATACTTGAACAAGTTCACACAGCTTGCACGTTACGCACCTGAAGACGTAGCGACAGATAAAGCCAGACAGTCTCGTTTCATGAAGGGACTTAACTCAGGATTGCAGGTGGGATTGATCACCCACACCTTTCCAGATTTCCAGGAGCTGGTGAATAAGGCGCTTATTCTTGAGGACAAAGCGCAAGAGGCTGGATGAGAACAGAAGCGCAGGATGCACGATCGTGGATCGCGTCGAGGAGCACAAAGAACGTTTGAGAGTTGCACCAAATCAGTTTTGATTCCAGCCACAGAATGCTACAAGGACACCGTCACGGCGCAAGACCCGTTAATTAGAACTATCGGACCCGGCCCGGCCCGAAGCGCCGCTTCGTAGTCAACAAGGAACAGTGAGGCAGCTGCTACAATTGCAACGAGCCAGGGCACTTTGCCAACAGCTTGTCCTAAGAAAACAGCGGAGTGACCCGATTCGCTTCAATCTAGGATCCACACCAGCTAGGGCGCCAAAGACCAGGAGCAGCACCCAGGCCGTGGTGAGGCGCCGAGTCAACCATGTCACCGCAGATGCACTTTAATGCCACGGATGTCGTCTTGGGTAAGTTACTTGTTAACTCGATTACACCTGCTTGATTTTGTTTGATTCTGGAGCTTCGCATTCGTTTATTTCACAAGGCTTTGCTGCTAAAAATGATTTGGGGATTGCAAGACTTAAATGCATGCTTTTAGTTCAAACCCCTGGTTCCGAACTCCGAACGAAAGTAGGATGTTCTGGGGTGAGAATACTAATAGATGGGATAGAGTTCCTAGCGAACCTTATTATTTTAGAGACCCAGACCTTAGATGTCATTTTGGGAATGGATTGGTTAACCAAGCACAAGGCCGTATTGGATTGTGGACGAAGGACTATCTCAGTTGAGAGCCCGTGTGGAAAGAAAGGGGAATTTCAAGCTACTGCCGTTAGAGATGGACAGTTGATGGTTAACAGCACCAAGGCAATCAGCATAGAAGATGTCTCAGTAGTGAATGAGTACCCAGATGTTTTTCCTGAAGATCTACCTGGTATGCCGCCAGACAGGGACATAGAGTTTATGATAGAGCTTGTACAGTGCAGTAGCCGATAGCAAAGAGACCTTACCGGATGTCCACCGAAGAATTGGTAGAGATGAAGAAGCAACTCGAAGAGCTAATGGAGAAAGGATTTATCAGACCGAGTTCGTCACCGTGGGGAGCGCCAGTTTTGTTTGTCAAGAAGAAGGATGGGAGTTTCAGGATGTGCATTGACTACCGTGCACTTAATGAAGTCACCGTGAAGAATAAGTATCCGCTACCCAGGATTGATGATTTGTTTGATCAGCTGAGAGGAGCCGGAGTTTTCTCCAAGATTGATCTGAGATCGGGATACCATCAGTTGAAGATCCGATCAGAAGATATTCCGAAGACTGCATTCTCGTCAAGATACGGACATTACGAGTTACAGTTATGTCCTTTGGTCTGACGAATGCGCCAGCATATTTCATGAATATGATGAATAAGGTGTTCATGGAATATTTGGACAAGTTTGTTGTTGTGTTCATAGATGATATCCTAATCTACTCCAAGACAGAGGATGAACATGCCGAACACTTGAGGCGAGTTTTGGAAAAGCTGAGGGAACAGCAACTCTTCGCCAAGTTCAGTAAGTGTGATTTTTGGAAGAACAAGGTGGAATTCCTCGGACATGTAATGACCGCAGAAGGAGTCGCCGTAGATCCAAGCAAGGTAGAAGCTGTGTTACATTGGGAGCAGCCGAAGACTGTGACCCAGATCCGGAGTTTCCTTGGAATGGCAGGTTACTACCGCCATTTCATTGAAGGTTCTTCGACAATTGCGAAACCTCTCACGCAATTGCTGAAAAAGGAGAAGAAGTTTGCATGGACGCCAGAGTGCGAGAAAGGTTTTCTAGAACTGAAGAAGCGATTGACATCAGCATCGGTGTTAGTTTTACCGGATGTTAATCAGAGCTTTGATATTTATTGTGATGCATCGCGTCAAGGACTTGGATGTGTGCTGATGCAGAATTGAAAGGTCGTCGCTTATGCATCAAGACAGTTGAGGCCACATGAGGAGAATTATCCGACGCATGACCTAGAGCTAGCTGCCGTTGTGCATGCTTTGAAATTATGGCGTCACTATTTGATTGGAAACAGATGTGAAGTGTACACGGACCATAAGAGTCTTAAGTACATCTTCACCCAATCGGACTTAAACATGAGGCAAAGGAGGTGGTTAGAGTTGATCAAGGACTATAATGTTGGAATCCATTACCATCCAGGAAAGGCTAACGTAGTTGCCGATGCTCTGAGTCGGAAAAGCCATACCGTGAGTATGTTGCTAGCCACAAGTCAGGATGAGCTATGTGAGGATTTCCAGAGAATGCAGATTGAAGTCGTACCAGAAGGATTCATGGCCGCATTGGAAGTGAAGCCTACCCTAGAAGATCAGATCCGAGAAGGACAGAAGGATGATGACAAGATCCGCAGGATTAAGTCCATCATGGATGAAGGCAAGGCAGAGGACTTCAAGTTGGATGAGCAAGGCACGTTATGGATGAAGGATTGCATTTGTGTGCCGAACAAAAAGGAGCTGAAGCAGTTGATTCTAGAAGAAGCCCATGACTCCAAGTATTCAATTCACCCAAGAAGTGCCAAGATGTATCAGGATTTGAAGGGGAGATTCTGGTGGCCGAGCATGAAGCGTGAAGTTGCCGAGCATGTTGCATTGTGCGATGTATGCCAGAGAGTCAAGGCAATGCATCAGAAACCAGCAGGATTGTTGCAGCCGCTGAAAATACCTGAGTGGAAGTGGGAGGAAATCGGAATGGATTTCATTACCGGTTTGCCTAAGACTCAAGGAGGTTATGACTCCATATGGGTTATAGTGGATTGCTTGACCAAGGTCGCCCATTTTATCCCCGTGAAGACGACTTACTCGGGGGATAAGTTAGCAGAGTTGTATATGATCAGGATCGTCTGTTTGCACGGAGTGCCAAAGAGGATTGTATTGGACAGAGGTACCCAATTTACCTCAAGGTTTTGGAATAAGTTGCATGAAGCCATGGGAACCCGTTTGAACTTCAGTACAGCCTATCATCCACAGACGGATGGACAGACCGAAAGATTCAATCAGATTCTGGAGGATATGTTAAGAGCGTGTGCATTGGCTTATGCTACCTCTTGGGATAAGAGTTTGCCGTATGCCGAGTTCAGTTACAATAATAGTTACCAGTCTAGTTTACAGATGTCACCTTTTGAGGCACTGTATGGTCGACCCTGCCGGACGCCATTGAACTGGAATGAGACCGGCGAGCGCCGTGTCTTCGGGCCTGATATTCTTCAAGAAGCTGAAGAGCAGATTGCCATGATTAAGGAAAGGTTGAAGATAGCCCAATCACGACAGAAGAGTTATGCTGACAATCGTCGCCGGGATTTGAGTTTTGAACCAGAAGACTTTGTATACCTCAGAGTTACGCCTCTCAGGGGAGTTAAGAGGTTCCATACCAAAGGGAAACTCGCACCCCGTTATGTTGGACCATTTAAGATTTTGAGCCGCAGAGGCGAAGTTGCTTACCAGTTGGAGTTGCCGCGGTCGTTGGCAGGAGTACATGAAGTGTTCCACGTGTCCCAGCTGAAGAAGTGTCTTCGAGTGCCAGATGAGCAAATGCTCTTGGAGTCAATTGAGTTGCAAGAGGATCTGACTTACAAGGAGCATCCCGTGAAGATTTTGGACACTATGGACCGGGAGACTAGAAATAAGTCAACCCGCTTCTGTAGAGTTCAGTGGAGCAACCATGAAGAAAGCGAAGCGACTTGGGAACGCGAAGAGGATTTGAGGAAAGACTTTCCGAACCTATTCCTTAGTTAGCCTTAAATCTCGGGGACGAGATTCTGTTAAGGGGGGAGGTTTGTAACACCCCAATTTTTGCTTTTCATGAAATTAAATATTATTTTGCACATTTGTGAATTTTTGGAATTTTCTGGAATTTATTTGGATTTATTTGGAATTTATTTGAATTTATTCCATTTTGAAATAATTAAAGAATTAAACTTTGCAAATAAAAATTTGTTGGAAATATTTTATTTGAGTCCAAAATGTTCCAAAATATTTTCCAGAATTTTTCTGGAATTTTTCTGAGTCATTTGCTATTTTTAATGATTTAATTGAATTTCTGAGAATTTAATTGGATTAGTTAAATGCGAGTGGGTTTTACTGTTCCTCCGACCGGACCCGAGTCCGAGTCAGACTCGAGTTCGACCCGCGCCAGTTGATCCAGCCGAACCCGCTCGGCCGAACCCAAACCCGCGTGACCGTTGGATCTTGATCCAACGGCCACGATTGAGCCACGTCACCCGAGCCCGAGCCCGACCGAGCCAGCCAGCTCGCCCGAGTCAGACCCGAACCCAAACCCACGCACCGTTGGATCTTGATCCAACGGCTGTGCGCTGCGTCACGCCACTCCTCTCCGTCTGGCCGTCAGACCGCCAAGACGGAGCGGGCCTCTCGATTTGCCACAGTGCCACGGACGCCGAGGGCCCTATTTGTAGGATCGAAGTATACGAATATAGCAATCAGAGGGGGGGTGAATGATTGTGCGGAAGCTAAAACCAAATTCTTGACCTATTAAAAGTTCACCCCAAAACAGAACCAAATAATTGCCTCGTTTTCAACAAAAACAGAATGACAGAGGTTTGGTAAAACGAGAATTCCCGGAGATCCAACCGTCGAAACGATCTGAAATTTGGACACAAGAAACTAGATTCCAATACGAATCGAACCCAAAAAGAATCAGCTCGATCGGACTTACGGATCAAAAGTTATGAGCTTCGCAAGCTTGCTGATCCAGAACTTGACGAGAATCAATCTAATCAAAACTTCAAGATTAAACAAGAACGACAAAAGATTGATCAACTAGACTTTGAGAAACACTAGATCAATACCCTAGAGAGGTTTTTGATGGATCAAATCAAGATAAAACTTAAAGAAAAAACACCAATCTAGAACTAGAACAAGCATGCACACAAGAACCAAAAAGATAACGTTGATGCAAAGCGAACTAGAAGAATTGATCTTTATTTCTTTGTTCAAAGTACTTCATCAAAAGAGTACAAACCCTAAAACCAAGCTCAAGGCTTGATGCGCTTAGTTTCGCTTGGTGCCTTTCAACAGAGACCCCCACCTATTTAAAGCACCAACCCACAAAGAGTTCAATACGATTCCTATTCCCTAGAAGGAACTCAGATTCAACTCAACTCTACTTGGCCCAACCAGGCTAGTACAACTCTTGCACGCTGTATGGAAACCCTACCATACTCACGTGACTAACACTTTGCACGCCATGGCCACCGCCATACTCACGTGACTAACACTTTTGCACGCGAATGACCTCCTGCCATTCTCACGTGACTAACCATTCTTCATGTGCACCATTCTCTTAGCTCCGAACGTCCCCATGACATCCTTGACCACCAAGACCTCAGTTCCTCCTGAACCTAGTCCCGAACCTCGGTTCCTCCATGAACCTAGTTCCGGTCCCGCCATCGACCACATCTGCCTTCGAGCAATACCGCACATGAACAAACCACAAAACAATTCCGAAAGCACAAGTCCATGACTTGACTCAATGTCAATCCATGCAACTACTCACATGAGTATTGCATAAAGTCCACTTCAAAGAAGCATCATGAAATCATTACAAATTTCAAATTCACATTCAAAATTCAAATCCAAATCGCCAAAACTCAGAATTGAGCGTAAAACGCATTCACGACGGACAAACAAAGTTGGTCCGCTGTATAGGAAAAGTTTCTGTTCCAAGAAGCCAACCAAACGCTGAAAAACACGTTCTCACAAACGGACAAACAAAAAGTTGGTCCGCTGTACATGCAAAAATGGCTTTGGTCAAGAGCTCAAAACAAGTTCACAACGACCCCGGTGCTTGTCCTACAAGAACGCTGCTCGGTTTCACAAAAGTAAAACTCCTAGAAAAAGTCCATTCACGACGGACAAAAAGAATTAGTCCGCTGTGGCTATGAAAATCTTGGTTCCAAGGAATTATCCAAACCGAAAAGCTTGTTCTACAACGGACCATGAAAAATCGTACAATACATATGAAAATGACTTCTGGCCATGGGCTCAAAAACATGTTCACAACAGACCCAAAAACAACATCATTCGCAGATGGGAAACTTCTGCTTTCTTGAGAACTTTGTCCGCGCGCTAAGCATGTAATCATCGCTTCTTGTCAAATTGTCAAAACACATGAACAAACACATTTTGCAAATTCAAATCTAAGTTAATTTTTCGTTCAAAGCCAATTTTTCAAAGACATGATTTCACAATCTCCCCTTGATGAAAACATTGGCAACACCACTTAGAATTGAACATTTGGCATTCACTTTACAAAGATTTTGAAATCCAAAGGATCAAAGACCAAAGTAAGAAAACACAGAAATCCCCTTTGACCAAAATGCAAACAAAATCTCCCCGAGAATGAAAATGTGTGTGAATGTGCAATGCGCCTCAAAAATTTCAAAAATTCTCCAAACTTCTCCCAAAATTCTCAAATTTCCAAATACAACTCTCCTTTTCTTTAAACTTTTCAAAGAAAGATTTCCAAATTTCTCCCTTTTGACAATGGATTCATCAAGAGTAAAAGAGAGAACAGGTTCAAAATTTTTCCTGAAACAATGATTTCACCAAGAGAAACAAGGAGTGCCAAGATAGGAAAAGATTAGCTCATTCGATCATATAACCTTATATATCACATAACATGCCAAATACATGATCTTGATGTGATTTTAACAAGTTAGGAATGACATGCATCTCAACCTCAATTCACCAACTATAGCCAAGTACTAAGCAAAACCTTTAGTAGAAAAACAAAGGCTCAAAGTTGAAGCAAATAACAAATCATGTAGCAAGTAGTTTCAACTCCAATCTAGTGGACCAATTTAATCTTTAAACAAAGAATCGCATGTGGCATGCTTGAAGCATACTTCTTTATTTCTGGGTGGCATGCTTGAAGCATACATCTTGTCTTTTGAGGGAATGGCATGCTTGAAGCATACATCTTATCTTTAGGAAAGCATCTTGAGGCTTTTGCTTTTAACAACCCTTTATTGATTCCTTTTCTTTTCATTTTTCTTTGATTATAAACATGCAAAAGTGATTAAAAGGTCTTATGAAAGAGTAAAGTTGAAACCACACTTGCTTCATAGCCCAAATTTGTCAAAGAAGATTCAATATCAAGCCTAGAAGAGTAAGATATCACAGTGTATTTAGCTATAGGCAATTAGTCCAGGAATTCCGCAATGTCATTTTTAGTTCAAGTGAAACAATTAGATTATCATATATTAGCTCAATTACATAACATATAAAGAAATATGATAAAGTGAGCTCATCAGTGAAAGAACTTGGCAAAGAAACTCCTCAAAACAATCCCATTGGATGAACAATTCCAAGTTCTCCCTATCAAAAGCAAAAACGAGAAGAAGACAAAGGTTTTGTGAAAATGTTCACAATTGATGTTCAGTATCCACATGATGAAGCACAATGTTGCCTTTCAACATGATCTCTAAGAAAGTGAAATCCAATATCAAATGCTCAAGAAAGAGGATTACTCAAGAGGTGGCACGTAACCAAATCAATTCAACATCTTCCAAAGTCAACATCGGAATAAGCTCTTAAACTAATGCATAAGGAAGCAAAAAGCCAAATGCCAAAATCTTGAGTACCATGGAGATACGAAAATTCACTTGACCGCTTGTTGATGTGAAGCACGGGAAGAGTCTCTCATGTAAACCTCCAATTATCTCATCACAATAAAGATCATCATCTTTATGAACAAAGACACTCTCCCCTGAACATATGCACTTGTACCATGCATCATTTGAACTAGTGCCTTTTGCGAAAAGAAGTGGAAGAAGCATTCCAAAGGCAACACTTTCAGATGAGATGCACGTAGTGAAGGAGAACCAAATCTTATCACCAACATATGAAGTGAGCATCCGAAATTCACTAGCCACATGTTCTCCTCCTCATGAGAAGCTACATAGGCAGAAAGTGTCGAGGTCTCAGATCAAGTTAGAAATAAGATGTTTAGGAATCCAAGATCTTGAGACACACGACGACAACAAGAGGCATAACACGAGCATTCTTATGCACAAAGATAGATTTGTCTTTTCCTGTTCTTACCAACAAAAGGTGTTTGCATCACCCTAGGCACATAATGAGAAACAAAGCGTGTCTTTCGAAATTAGACCTAGCCTTAGTTTTTTCTTTCTTTGTTGTTTGGCTAGTCTAAAGCAAAAATCTACTAAATGTCCATCTCTACCACAATGAGTGCAAGTGTACTTAACATTATGTTTTGCTTTAACAGAGAAGCAACATTTGCATTCATCATAGTAGAAGATAAAAGGCAAAGTGATTTGAAGACAATTTTCTTAGGCTCATTTGAAATCTCAAGTTTGTCATTGCAAGGAGCATAAATAAGAGCGAGGTTTAGTTTCATATGGCATGAAGATCAAAACCTAAACCTTTCTTTGTTTGAGCTAACCTTAGATTGATCCAAAATCATGTTTAATCTTTTCTTGCCATTAGTGAATCGTTCCAAAGAACTTTGCAAATAATCAACTTTCTTGGCAAGAGTTAAACAATTATTGCAAAAGATTATCAACCTTCTCTTCTGTTCACTTACAAGTAGAGCATGAAAGAACCTCATGTAAGCAGATTATCAGTCAATTGAGAAATCCTAGCATTTGCATCTTTCAATTTTAATTCAAGAGTTAAGCATTTAGAACAAGAAGTTAAACCATGCAAATCATCGCTGGAACAGCTAGCATGTTTAACATGTTTATCATTTTTCTCATTTAGATGCAACAAGAGCATGTTCTTTCCTAAGCAAAGTAAGCTCATTGTAAATTAAGTCACATGATTTGCAAGCATCATCATCAGGAATCAAGGTTTTAAGTCTAGCAATTTCAGCATTCAATGACTCCACAACAAAATCATGTTTCTTAATTTTCTTATCACGCGTTTATCAAGCAATTTACCAAGACTGAGCAACAGCAATAGCTAATTCATCGTGAAGAAGGATCTACCTCATTGAAGTCAGTCATGATCGCCTCGTGAATCCGCTGCTTTTGGCCATGAGACACAACCCCGCCAACTCATGCTTGCTTGGAGTTGCATCATCTCGCTGCTCTCCGAATTCACATCGCTCAAATTGACTTGTTCAAGAGCCGGAAAGAACTCGATGGACAACTTTAAGCGCTGATGAAGTTCTTCTTCTTTCTATCACTTGAGAGAACTTCTTCTTCTCTTTTCTTCTGCGTTGTCCTTCCTCCCTTGATGCTTTACTTGCAAGTTTTGGACAGTTTGACAATATGGTCAAGATCACCACACTCATAGCATCTTGAGGATCACCACCACTCTCTTTCTCTTTATCACATTTTGCAAAGCTTTGTTAAAGCGAGAAGAGAGTAGTGACAAGTCTTCTTTCTCGGGAATTGCTCAACTGCTCATCGGTTAGTGAAGACAAGAAAGATAGAGCAAAACTTGAAGCAGCACCATTATGAGATATGTTAGATTGAGATGTTAAAGCAATTGATTTATGATCATTCTTTCTAGCAAAAACATCTAATTCATGAGTTTTCAACTTAGAATAAAGAACATCTAAAGTAAGTGTACTCATGACAAGGATTCTCTCTAATGGATGTAACTTTCATCTCCCAAATAGACATGTCTAATGCACGCAAGCAATTGTCTAGCATTAGCAAGATCATCAAAGCTAACTCCAACAGCACGAAGATTACTAAGAATTTTATTGAAAGCAAGTAAAGAAGTCATCTAGCGACTCACCGGTTTCATCTCAAATCATGTATTCTTTTGTAAAGATCTTGACGAACCTCTTTAATAGTGTTAGAACCTCATGGTAATCACAAAGAGATTTCCATACCTCATATGCTTGGATCGAAGATGAATCACACGATCGGTCGCTCACGTCCCCAAGCCTTGATGATCAAGTTCGCCGCCTTTGCCGTTTGCTTCAACATGTGCGCTTGACATTGGTGTCGTTGACGTTGTCGCTTGTGACATCATATGGTTTGTAGACCTTCTCCCAAATTGCGAATCCCTGAGCTTGGATGAACGCCCATCTTGGCCTTCCAAAACTGAAAATCAACACCATTGAACACACAAGGTTTTGTCGAATAATGATCCATTGATCTAATCACCGATTAAGATAGATTAGAAAAACCTTGCTCGATACCACTTGTAGGATCAAGTATACTTAATATAGCAATCAGAGGGGGTGAATGATTGTGCGGAAGCTAAAACCAAATTCTTGACCTATTAAAAGTTCACCCCAAAACAGAACCAAATAATTGCCTCGTTTTCAACAAAACAGAATGACAGAGGTTTGGTAAAACGAGAATTCCCGGAGATCCAACCGTCGAAACGATCTGAAATTTGGACACAAGAAACTAGATTCCAATACGAATCGAACCCAAAAGAATCAGCTCGATCGGACTTACGGATCAAAAGTTATGAGCTTGCAAGCTTGCTGATCCAGAACTTGACGAGAATCAATCTAATCAAAACTTCAAGATTAAACAAGAAGAACGACAAAGATTGACCAACTAGACTTTGAGAAACACTAGATCAATACCCTAGAGAGGTTTTTGATGGATCAAATCAAGATAAAACTTAAAGAACAAAAACCAATCTAGAACTAGAACAAGCATGCAAACAAGAACCAAAAAGAGAACGTTAGCAAAGCGGGAACTAGAAGAATTGATCTTTATTTCTTTTGTCTAAAGTACTCTCATCAAAAGAGTACAAACCTAAAACCAAGCTCAAGGCTTGATGCGCTTAGTTGCTTGGTGCCTTTCAACAGAGACCCCCACCTATTTAAAGCACCAACCCACAAGAGTTCTCGAATCACGATTCCTATTCCCTAGAAGGAATCCGTATCCAACTCAACTCTACTTAGCCCAACCAGTGCCGAGTACAACTCTTGCACGCCAGATGGAAACCCTACCATACTCACGTGACTAACACTTTGCACGCCGTATGGCCACCTGCCATACTCACGTGACTAACACTTTGCACGCTAAGACCACCTCCTGCCATTCTCACGTGACTAACCATTCTTCATGTGCACCATTCTCTTAGCCCGAACGTCCCGCATGACATCCTTGACCACTCAAGACTCCGGTTCCTCCCTGAACCTAGTCCCAACCTCGCCTCCATGAACCTAGTTCCGTCCCGCCATCGACCACATTCGCCTTCGAGCAATACCTGCACATGAACAAACCACAAAACAATTCCGAGCACAAGTCCACGACTTGACTCATCGTCAATCCATGCAACTACTACATGAGTATTGCATAAAGTCTCACTTCAAAAGAAGCATCATGAAATCATTACAAATTTCAAATTCACATTCAAAATTCAAATCCAAATCGCTCAAAACCGTAATTGAGCGAAACGATTCACTACGGACAAACAAAGTTGGTCCGCTTGTATAAGGAAAAGTTTCGTTCCAAGAAGCCAACCAAACGCTGAAAAACACGTTCGCTCACAACGGACAAACAAAGTTGGTCCGCTTGTACATGCAAAATGGCTTCGTCAAGAGCTCAAAACAAGTTCACAACGGACCCCGTAAGCTTGTCCGCGAACGTGCTACCGGTTTCACAAAAGTAAAACCTAGAAAAGTCCATTCACGACTGGACAAAAAGAATTAGTCCGTTGTACATGTGAAAAATCTTGGTTCCAAGGAATTATCCAAACCGAAAAGCTTGTTCACAACGGACCAAGAAAAACTGTCCGTTGTACATATGAAAATGACTTCGGTCATGGGCTCAAAAACATGTTCGCACAACAGACCCAAAAACACCAGTGTCGTCGCAGATGGGAAACTTACTGCTTGAGAACTTTGTCCGCGCTAATGCGTAACTTATCAAGCTTTCTTGTCAAATTGTCAAAACACATGAACAAACACATTTTGCAAATTCAAATCTAAGTTAATTTTTCAGTTCAAAGCCAATTTTTCAGCACATGATTTCACACTATTTAATGCGCCGCCACCCGTGCCGTGACGCCGACATCCGTGCGCACCCGTAGCCCTAACTCACCTCGCCTGAGCCACCGTGGTTGCGCCGCTAGAGCTCGCCGGAGTAAGGAGAAGGAGCCGCCGCGGTTTTCGTCGAATCCCGCCGCCGTCCGCCGTCCACCGTCGCCGTTGACCCCAGATCCAGAACCGTGAGATCAAGCTGCGTCGGTGAGCACCACTCACATCGCCGCAGCGCGCCCGAAACGCCGTCGCCTAGGTCGTCGTCCCCTGCGTCGGTGACCCAGCGCCGCCGCTCGCCATCGCCGGACCACGAGCTCCCTCAGCCGTCGGATCTTCATCCAAGGGCCCAGATTGCGCCACGTCATCCCACGGTGAGAACCACGTGCGATTCCCAGATCCATTCTCAACCGTTGGATCTAGATCCAACGGTCCAGATCAAACATGTTAACCCAAACGCGTGAGTCCAGATCTAATCTGGGCCGTTGATTTTCAAATCAACGGCCGAGATTGCACCACGTGACAGGGAGCCTGACCGCCGCGGTTAGCGCACCCGTGCGTGTGACGCTGACACGCCGGGCCCGCGTGTCAGCGACGCGACCAAACCGCACGCTGACGTCATGGCGGGCCCGCACGTCAGCGGCCACCCTAGCCGTGTAGTGACGTCAGCGATGACGTCACCAGTGGGTCCCACTGTCGGCCGTGGTGAGCCTCCGACATCGGCAATGACGCGTCACCGGGACCCACTGTCGACCGACGTGGAGCCGTGGGCCGAGTCCACGGTGGGACCGAGTCCACGGTGGACCGAGCCGAACCGTAGGCTAAGCCCATGGACCTACCGACGCCACCGCCCAATCGAGGTCGACGCTGTCATCGCGACGCAATAAATATTTTCCGAAAAAGAAAATGATTTAATAATTCTGTTTAATAATAGATTTAAATTTCAAAACTTCAAACGCTTATAACTTTTGCGTTTTAACTCCGATTTGAACGATTCAAATTTCTAAAAATTCATAAAATTCAGATCTACTCAAATATGAATTTTATTTAATTTTTGGACTAAATTTGTTTTCTGTAATATTATTTAATTAATTATTTAAACTTCCAAATGCTATAACTTTTGCATTTAGACTCCGAATTTGACGATTCCAGTTTCTAAAAATTCATAAAATTATGCTCTCTGTGTTTATGGACTTTATTTGGTTGTTTGGACACTTTTTGTCTACTGTTTTATTCATTTGTTACTATTTGCACGCGTTACGAGTAGACATAGAAGTGCCGGAAGAATTCAAAGGAGAAGTGTTGACCCAGGAGCCAGATCAAGACCAAGCGCAAGTACTTTTTGAAGGCAAGTTGTGCTTTGACTATATTGATCCCATTTTGAAACCTATTTTGATTCAAATTATTGCATGCTAGTTTAAATTAGAAAATGCTTTACTTAATTATGGGTAATTAGATAAATGCCAATTTGCTGTATGACACCTTGATTAATTAAATATGTGCCATGACCCCTTGTCACCCTAGTTGTGGATTACAAGTTGGACATTACTAAATTGCCAACATGGGTTTGTAGATCGTTGTAGTATATGGCTTAGACCTGCTACGTGCTCATGACATGATTTTGGACAAACAAATGTTAATATTGACTTAATGATATATTGAACCTGTTTTGGAAAGGTATCATGTGATGTTGATGGCACGTGGTGCATGGTAATCAACTGGGGTTTGATAAATAGCTATTGACCGAGGCATGTGGCAAGAATGATCAGGTGGGCCAGTTGTGGCACTAGGAATGTTGTTTTGGTTCTTCGTGTAGTCTTGCCCTGGTCACCCTAAGGACTTAACCTTGCAAGCCTTTCAACTGAGTCAATCTTGCAACCACATGTCTGTAATGGGACGGACCTAGTTGATTAAGTTGCTAATAACGTACCTGTGGGACCTCAGGTTGTCAACTACACCCTTTGTGTAAGTTGTACGGGGGAGCGTACCGGGGCTGCGGCCAGGTACCCATCTAACGGTTGATTGGCCTAAACTTCGCCTTCGCTAAGGGAAGGGTTAGTGTGCGATGTAGGGAGGCTCACTTGTATTGTTAGAAGTTTTGAAAGACTTTATTACGGAACTTCGCTTTTGTGGTGTTTGACTGTATCTTGTGGGTAAAGTGCATAACCTCTGCAGAGTGTAAAATCTATTCGAATAGCCGTGTCCGCGGTATTGGACATCGCTCGGGAATTACAGTCAAGGGTTAGATTTTCTTGAAAATAACTTGGACTTGAAAGGTTGGGTTTGGTTAAATAATGATGTTGATGGAAATGTGGTTTAGGAATGGGAAGGATGTTGATTAAACTCCTGGAAAAGTTATTGATGCTATACTTGTTTCTATTGCTTTCGAATCTACTTATGCTACTTGTCAAATGCTGTTTACTGCAAATATACCTTGAGCTATTCCTTTGTATTAAGCCATGCATGTAGTATATTAGCTGCATTACAGGCATGACTTGCCGAGTACCAAGTACTCACCCTTGCCACAATACAACACCAGTTGAAGAGGAGACTACACCGGCTTTGGAGGAGGAGCTCCAAGGGGAACCGTCTACTTAGGGAAGCGAGCCCGATCGGTTGCACTGTGGTATACTGGATGGCACCACGATGTTATCTTATTTTCCGCTGCTATTATTTCTCTCTTAATAAGTTTCGCCCTGCGTGGCGTATATTTGTAACTTGACCATAAGGTCGAGCAACCAGTTTGACTATCTAATTAAAGTACTTTATTAGTATTGAGTGGTATGATTGTGATATTTACCGATATTAAGACTGTGTGCACTAGCGCGTTCCTGGACTAGTGCTGAATACACAGAGGGTCCGGATTTGCAGATTCGGGGCCCGACATAACCTGGCATTCGTTCAGGTCATGCTTGTTCATGCGATGGATAGGGCAATACTTCTTGCCTCCGTGGGTCTGGCCTTTGTCGTCACCGGTGTTCCATGCTTTGCTCCATTCGACCGCGGCAACGATCGAATTGCCCTTCCGCTTTACCCCGTGATTTTTGTTCTTCTTTGCCCCTTGCTTTGACAACTCGGGTTTGTCATTCTCGGCCTTGGGGTTGTTGAGGAAGTCTCGGGCCTCAGCACAGATGGCGTACTTATCCACCAGCTCGAACAACTCCTGAGTAGTTCGAATTTTTCGAGTAGTGAGCTTCCCTTTGAGCTTGTGATCCTTGACTCCATTCTCAAAGGCCATTATCACAGCCTCATTAGAGATATCTGGAATCAAGTTACGCTTGTTGCTGAAGCGCCTGATGAAGTCGTGCAACCACTCGGTGGGCTCCTGGATTACCCGATGCAAGTCGTTGTGGGTTCCTGGACGCTCGTACGTGCCCTGGAAATTCGCAATGAACTGCGCCCGCAACTCGGCCCATGAAGATATGGAATGAGGTGGGAGGTTCAGTAGCCAAGACCTTGCTGCACCATCAAGGGTGGTGAGCAAATAGTTGGCCATCACCTTCTCGTTGCCACTAGCTGCCCTCATGACGGTGGTGTAGATCTGAAATCAAGTGATGAAAAATTGGTTTAATGTTGAATTTGGCATTGCAAAGTGGTTGTGCTCATGGCATGTGTGGTGCATGTGCATGTGTTGTTTCAGGTGATTAAGTGATATGCTTGTGAGAGCATGGTAGTTATTTTGTTTAATGCAATGCACTCGTGTCAGTGGTTGCATGGACTGATCCTGAGTCAAGTCGTGGACTTGTGCTCGTACATGGTTTGTGTTTGTTCACGTGCAGGTGTTCCTTGAGGTCGAACGTGGTCGATGACGAGGATCAGAACTAGGTTCTGGGATGAATCGAGGTTCAGATGATCGAGAGTGTCATGCGGGATGTTCGGACTAGAGAACAGTGCATGTGAGGGAGAGTGAGTCACGCGGTAGCGGTAGGTGGGCTGTACGCGTGCATGCGAGAATTTTGAGCCATGTACATGTATTGGGCCATGTGTTATTGGGCCAGAGATATATGCATATAGGTAGTTAATTAGAGAAGGAAATTAGCAATTATTGGTTGTATAGAAATTGGTCTCTGGTGACCGTATACGGGTTGATTCCTTTACAGCTGCGGAGTCGGACTCGTAAAGCTGCCGGCAAGCGAATTCCTCACCGACTCGGATGCGTGCGTAGAAGTATAAAAAGGAGGTGCGCTCGGAAGAATCGGAGCCGCACAGAGCAACAGAGCGCACCGAGGCGAGGCAGTGCGCGCACACGAAAAGAAAAGAAAAGAAAAGAAAAAATGACGTCGCTGTTGGCGATCAGGCGGCCGAATCAAGTTCCTCCAGTCGAAGGCGCGCTGCTCAGGAGTCAGGAGACGTGCAGGAGCTTCACGGGTCCAGGAGACGTGCAGGAGCTTCATGTGGAGGCAAATTTCCATTGCTTGGTTACTTTTCTGTAAGTCGTATGCATGCAGTGCATTTGGTAATCTCCAAAGAAGTACATTGACAGACATCAGTAACAATATTATATTGATCATTAATTCTATCCTTATGCATGTGTCAATTTTAGTTGTCTTTTATGGCCTTAGATCAATTGCACTATATTGACTTATTGTTTCATAGTGGTAATTTTGATTTGATCTAAAAAGTTTGATTCGTCAATTCTTCATAGATTTTGATAATCACTAAAAAAAATTAATTTAGCTTCCGCGCAATCATTCACCCCCCCTCTGATTGCTATATTAGTCTATATCGATCCTACATCTGCAACCACTCGACAGGGTCAATCTTACCAGATTATTTTTCAACGGGTCCCGGCTTGAACTTGTCTGGCCACCTGACAGCCCGAAGCTAAAGGGTAAAGGCCTAGCACCCTTCGCCGATGTCATCGGGTACCGTACAGCTCGGGCGACACCTCTCCTCTTGGCGAGGGCTTCGTGTTCTAGCTGGCTAACGTTGCGATGACTCACCTTGCCGCCCTTGTGGAGAAAAACTTCTCCTTTCCCGTTCTTTGCGGGCCCGCTCTTCCCGGCGATCATGCAGTACGAGACGTAGATCCCGCCGGTTGTGTGGAATACGATCCCTGAGATCTTCCTGGCGTCTCGGGTAATTGTTGTACCGAGGCGTCCTAGAAGTATGATGGCTCGAGGCAGCTGCCACTGCTCTTGAGCTCGAGTGACCAAAACTGTAATGTCCCAAAATTTGCTTTAAATATATTTATGGTATTTTTGAATTAATTGGAGTTGTTTGGAATTTATATGGAATTTTTGGAGTAAGTTTGAATTTAATCCTTAATAAATTAATTATATAAAATCAAGTGCGTGCATTTCTCATAAGCATAAAATCAAAAATTTCGTTCATAATAAAGATAATATGAAGACGAGTGTGTTTCTTTCAAATATTTTCAAAAAACATGTTATATAACTTAAGTCGTTGATTTTACAAAAACCTGTACAGGTGTCTGATTCACTAAAAGAATTTTTATGAAAAATCGCGAAACCAACTTCGTTACGTTCCAAATAATTCCTAGTATTTTAGAGGAATTTTCCAGATTTTTTGAACCTCTCTGTTATTTTTTTCTCAACATGTTTCGAGAACGTATATGCGTATATGTGTACGCATGAGTACATGGACATTGGTTTTGTCTCAGCCGTTTCAAGCATGTGCGTGCATGAAGCCGTTACTCCCTTAATCAACGTCCTTAGTTTCCATTTTTCTAGTCATTTCCCTTCCTGGCAGTGCATGAATCCTTTCCCATTTCCTAGCCGTTTCTAGTTTTCCATTCATGTAACATCCCAAAATTTGGGTTTTCAAACTTTTTTGGTTTAGTTTAGCTTCCTAAAAATTATCGTTGATTTTCTCGCGTTTATAAAGCTTGATTTGAATTTTTTAAAAACTAAAGCAATTTAATTTGATTATTTTATAGTTCAAATAAAAAAATTTAGTTTTATTTGGGTTCCTTGTGCTTCAAGGAATTTTTCTGTAATTTTTGAGATTTTTCAGAGCTCATTTGCTATTTATCGGATATATTTAAAATTGATTTGTATTAAGCCTCTTCTTTAAATTAATTAATTATTTGGAAAATTTTATATAAAGTTTTGTTGCAAATATTTTATTTGAGTTCAAAATATCTCAAAATATTTTCTAGAATTTTTCTGGTATTTTTATTGCCTCAAATGAATTAATTGAATTTGGGAATTATTGTTAATTCGAAAATGATTTGGAAAATTGGTTTTCAGCGTGGGCAGGTTTCTTCCTGCATTCGGTTGGCCCAGCCGCATTGCCTCTGGCCCACCTCTCCTTGCACGCTTCGGCCAAGCTGCACCGGCCCGTCCTCTTCCGCTCGGCCCAATCGCGGCCAGTGGCCCGTTCCGCTGCAGACGCTAGCGCTTAGCGCCCAGGCAGCGCCCAGCCAGCCAAGACGCCCATGGGGCCACATCGCCCAGTCTCCCACGTCCCTCCGATCCAGATCCAATGGTCATGAGTGTGCCACGTCGCCCCGATCTGCGCAGCGCACTCCAACTGCTCGGTTAAATGCCCAAACCGATCCAAACACCTCCAAACTTGATTTTTCTTGACCTAGCCGCCTCCCCTAACCTTTGTAGACCTCCCATGGCTCTCCCCCATGACCTCAACCACATATTAATCTCCCGAAACCTCCGAGCCACCCTGAGAAGCTCCGGACATCGCCCGACGATAGCCGAACTTTGGAGCGCGCCTACCGTCATCTCGTCGACTCGTTTCGAGATCCATCTTAGAATTCTTTTGGCCTCCATTCGCCAACGAAGCCGGTTCCGGCTTAAAACCATCGTCTTTCAACCTAGCCTTTGCTACTGGTTCGCGTTTCGGTTAGCCGTCCTTGGTAGCGTTTTGTCGCGGCCTTGTCATTGCACCGACAGTCGATACCTTGTTTCATGAGCATCCCGTCGTCGCTTTGCTCCGCCATTAATGTTTTGCCATTAACGCTTCACCGTTAACGCTCCGTCGTTAACGTTCCACCATTAACGTTCCGCCGTTAACGCTTCACCGTTAACGTTCTGTCGTTAACGTTCTGCCGTTAACGCTTCACCGTTAACGTTCCGTCATTAACGTTCCACCTTTAACACTCCGTCGTTAACGTCCCACCATTAACGTTTTGCCGTTGACGCTCCACCATTAACGCTTCACCGTTAACGTTCCGCCGTTAACATTTCGCCGTTAATGCTTCACCATTAACTCTCCACCATTAACATTCCATCGTTAGCGTGTGCCGTTAATGCTCCACCGTTAACGCTCCGCCATCAACGTTTCGCCGTTAACGTTCCACCGTTAACGCTTCATCGTTAACACTTGGCTCTCTTCGCTTCATTGTCATCACATGTGTGCATTCATGCAAGAGCCCTAGTGTAACGTCCCAAAATTTGCTTTTAATATATTTAGTGTGTTTCCGGTATTATTTGGATTTTTTTTCCGGAATTTATTCGGAATCCTCGCGGTTAAATTGAATTCCAGTTTATTGAACTAATCACGTTAAATAAGGATCAGGCATTTTCGAATAAGCATAAAATCTAAAATTTTGTTGATAATTAAGATAGTTGGTAGACGAGAGTGTTCGCTTCAAATATTTTCAAAAAAACCTGATATATACCGTAAGTCGTTGATTTTATAAAAAAATCTGTACAAGGGTCTGATTCACTAAAAGATTTTTTTTACGAAAAATCTACACGTCGAAAAATCGCGAAACCAACTTTGTTAAGCTCCACTCAGTTCCTAGTAGTTTAGAGGAATTTTTTTTAGGATCTCTGGAACCTTTTCAGTATTTTATTTTAAACGTGTTTTGGTTTAGCATATATACATATGTCACGAGGATTCATTCATGGATCCTTCTTAGCATGTATATGTGTATATGGCTTGGAGGCATTGAAACGTCCAGCCATGTGTTCCTTCTACGCATGAAACAACCAGCCATGCGTGGAGGCATTTGAATGAAATGTCCAGCCGTTCCTACTACTTAATTTCCCATCAGTTACTAGCTATTTCATTTCCCAACAGTTACCAGTCGTGAACAATTTCTCTAGCCGTTTCCCATCTTGCGGATATTTCTCTAACTAGCCTGCGTTACCTCTCCTTTCCAGACATTCTCTATTTCCCCTAACCCATTTCCGTGAGTATTTCCTTTGGTTGCTACTCCTTCGTCTCCGTGACAGCGCTCAGGTGAAATCTTGGAACAGCCGCCGTCGACGCCGACCTCCGGCTTGCCTCCTTCCGCACTTGTCGATCTGCGCTATTGCTCACCGGCTGGATTGCACTCCGCCCTTCGCCACCGTCGTCGTCGGTACATCCTTCCGTCTCGCCTTCTTCCGCGTCGACGATCCGCGCTACCGCACGTCATTGATCGGTACTCTCTCGCCTATCTTACACGCGCTCTGTCTATCTCGACATGTGTATTTATGCATTTATGTGTATATATGTTAATCTGTATACGTATATACTAGACGCATGCATGAATTCATAAATAATCGCAGCGTGTATCCGTATATGTATACCCAGTATTGTACATATACTAGCATGCAACTGTGTATATAAGTTGGGCATCTGATTTCTGGGCAAAATACCAACATCGCTAATTTTGTTGAATTCTATTTTCACCCGCCGTGGTATAAATAGATATTAGACGTTGGTATGTATACCTATATGGTTAGCCAAACGAGACCATGCACGATACGTGCATGTCCTGCCTGCCACCACCATTCCTTCCGAAGATTACGGCCAAATCCCAGGAGATAATTTCTTAGATTAGAAGATTTACCTACCATATGTTGTACTGTTGTATTTGGCATGTATCTGATCCGATCTCAAGCTGATCACACATCCTGTACTCTAGTTAAGCCAATGGCTCATAATCAATTGTTAAGCGCAAAACTTAACATGCCTTCATATAATTTTAACATGTATCGAACCGTTCTAGAATACATGCACGAAGGATATGTGTATATGTGAACAGTAACATGCTGGGAAAACTAAAGTTTGTTGGTACGTGTTAATGTCTAGGAATTGTGAATTTTGTCATTTTCACTACAAATTCGTTTTAAGTCCAAATCGCTTGCAACAAATTTTGTTAACTAGTATAAATTAATACCTTTCTACGGTAATTTTTATGAAATTTTATAATTAGATTTATACTGTTAAATTATTCGTCGAAAGTCTAAATTTACAACTTTTATATCTCCTAAACTATACGTCCAAAAATGTCAAAATAAATTTTATAAATATTAGAAAATGCTAAGCTAATTATCTGTAAGATTTCATGAAATTCCAAGCTAGTTTGATTTGTGGCTTTTTCTGCATATGTATCTTTTGTTGATTTGCGTGTTTATTTGGTTCTTTATCTGTTACGCGTAGACGTCGAACTATGTGAGGGAGTTGATTTCAATGAGCAAGCTCAAGATCAAGATCTAGACCAAAACCAGCTGATCTTTGGAGGCAAGTTGTGCTTTGACCATATTGTTCCTAGCTTTTTAAAATATATTTCGATTTAAATTATGCATGTTATGTTGATTAAAATGAATAGTTTAATTTGGGATAATTAGTTAACCAACCTAATTGTTAACTTCACCCTTGTTAATATTATTTGTATGCCATATGTTCCATTGTCACCTTAAGTTGGGATTAAAATAGTTGGATGATATGATTGTGCCAACACGGGAGGCTAGACCGTGATTAGTTGCTTAGCTATGCTTACGTGAAATGTGCTTCAAATGGCAAAATAATATTGACTAAGGATATATGGAATGAATTTTGGAATCAGTGTGATCTTGCCACGTGATGATGTGAAGTGTAGATACCCTTGTGGTTCTACATGGTAATTGATGTAATTGTTGGCATGCGTTGCACAATAATCAAGCTGGGGTGATAAATAGATTTAGACCAGGGCAAGTGGCAAGAATGATAGGGTGGGCCATGATTAGCACCGGGAAAGTCGTTTTGGTTCTTCGGGTAGTCTTGCCCTGGTCACCCTAAGGACTTAACCTTGCAAGCCTTTGAACTGGGTCAATCATGCAACCACATGTCTGTAATGGGGCGGACCTAGTTGAGTAGGTTGCTAATAACTTGCTTTTGGTACCTCAGGGTGTCAACTATACCTTTTGTGTAGTTGAACGGGGGAGCGTGCGTACGATTACTGACTAGGTACCCTATCCAACGGTTGGTTGACCTATACTTCGCCTGTACTAAGGGAAGGGATAGTGTACAACAACCGGAGAGGTCCACTTGTATAGATAGAGGCTTCTGAAAGGCTTTGTTATGATCACTCATTCGCATACTCTTGTATGGCGATTCACGGCAGACGTGGTGAGTTGATTGTATCTTGTGGGTAAAGTGCATAACCTCTGCAGAGTGTGTAAAAATCTATTCGAATAGCCGAGTCCACGGTACTGGACAACGCTCGGGGAATACAGTTAAGGGTTAGATTTTTCTAAAATGAAATGTGGGAATGGGTGGCTGTATGCCAGAGATAACTGCTAAAGTGATTTAGGGCTTTGTGCCAAATTGTTTAGAAAGAGATTGATAACTTACTATATAATATGGTTTTACTGCTTTTGAATCTATTAAGATTATTTAATCAAAGCAAAATGCTGCTTGATGCAAAATAACCACTTGAGTCATTCCTTTGGAAGAAGCCATGCATATAGTAATAGAACTGCACCTCTGTGCATGACTTGCTGAGTATATTGTATACTCACCCTTGCTTCCAACACAATCATCAGTTGAGGAGAAGACTACAACTTCAAAGAAGGTGAAGTTCCATGAGGAGGCGATTATCTAGGAGTTGAACCTTGTCAGTTGCCTGTGGCATACTGATGGGAGTCACCGACGTTCTTCATTCCGCTGCTGATAATTCACTTTTGTTATTGTAAGCCCTGCGAGGCAAACTTTTGGTAAGGTGACCTCAAGGTCTTGTAATCAGTTTATATTAATGTTGAAGTACTTTATTTATATTTCCGTTGTGTATGGATGTGATATTCAACCCTGTATGACTGTGTGTACTAGCGTGATCCTGGACTAGTACAGAATACACAGAGGGTCCGGATTTGCAGATTCGGGTCCCGACACCTAGTGCGATGGCCTCATGTGTTCTATCATCGTGATGTGAGCCTAGCCTCATCATCATGTCATCTTCAAGGCTGAATCGAAACCCTAAATATCTAATATGCGATTAATCGAGAATTCATTCATGGACTTGGTCGATAGACCATTGGCCATCTGTCATACCCTTGTGCCCGATCTATCCGTCTCTCTTTTGTTTGACCGTGTTACGTTTGCTCAACAAAAGTCAACCTCAAGAATCAGCTTAGTTCATTGTGAACTAACGTATCCTTATGGACCCGGTCTATAGATCGATAGCCCATATGTCGTTGTTCGTCCAATCGAGATAATAACTTTGGAAGAAATATTCCTTGGAATATTATTCTTTCTCTCTCAGTTATTAGTCTTTTCCTTTTTCGGTGTTTTCCCGAAAGCCCGTTCTCTTTTGTCAACTCTTCGATCTAATCCGTTCGAGTTCCCAAATCCTTCTAAGCCGTTGTGCCCAATGCTATTTGTTCTTAATTTGGAATTCTACTTGATGTGTCTTTTGAGTTGGTTTGCATTTGCTTCTTCCTTAATCGTTAGACGCGTCATCCGGAAGTCGTTCCACGGAGCTAAAGGTCCAGGAAGTGGAGATCGAAGATCGAGGATAAAGAGTAAAGAACTGTAAAAATAGGAAGGGCCAAGCAAGTTGTGCTTTGACCATGTTGATCCCATTTTCGAAAATTATGTTGTTTCAAATTATTGCATGCTAGTTTGAGTGAAACTGATTTCAATTAATTTGGGATTAGATAATCAACCTACTTGTTATTGCCACCTTGCATATAATGATTGTATGCCATGATTCATTTGTCACCCTAGGGTTGTTGATTAATAGTTGGTAGCTAAATACTTTTGCCAACATGGGTTATTTAGACCGTCAATATTTTGCTAAGCCATGCAACGTACCTTTGACATCATTTTGGAAATACAAATGCCAATATTGATTAATGGAATATGCAATGTATTTTGAAATGGTGTGACGTGTTGCCGACACGATGATGTTGATATGCGGAGGCCTTCATGCTTCTTCAAGGATGTTGAGTTGTTGTTGGCATTGTGTTGCGCAATAATCAACTGGGGTGATAAAATGATTTAGACTGGGGCAAGTGGTAGGAATTATGGTGGGCCAGTTTGGTGGTTGGGAATGTTTGAAACATGGTACATGTATGAGTGATGGTGAGATGGATTTCTTTGAGAGTATTGATTTAAGCCTTGCCCTGGTCACTCTAAAGACTTACCCTTGGAAGCCTTTGAACTGAGTCAAACATACAACCACATTTCTGTAATGGGACGGACCTAGTTGAGTAAGTTACTAATAACTTGCATGTGGTACCTCCGAGTATCAACTACATCTTTTGTGTAGCTTGAAGGGGGCATACCAGGGCTGCGGCCAGGTACCTGTCCAACGGTATGTCGGTCCCATACTTCGCCTTGCTAAGGGAAGGGATGGTGTATGGCAAAAACCGAAGAGGTTCACTTGTGTAGTAAGAAGTTTCCGAAAGGCTTTGTTATGATCACTCATTCGCATACTCTTGTATGGCGATTCACGGCTGACGTGGTGAGTTGATTGTATCTTGTGGGTAAAGTGTATAACCTCTGCAGAGTGTAAAATCTATTCGAATAGCCGTGTCCGCGGTATTGGACATTGCTCGGGGATTACAGTCAGGGGTTAGCTTTTCATGAAAATAAACTTGGGATTGGAGGCAGGATGCCTGTGGAAAAGTAATAACTGGTTAAGAATGTGGAATGTTTTACTTGTGAAATAACTGTGAAATCTATTACTGTATTTATTTGTTTTACTACTTTACAATTTATTATGTTTATTTGTGAATGTTGCTTTTCCGCAAAATAACCATTCAGCCTGTCATTTGGAATAAGCCATGCATATAGTTATTAGTCTTGCATTCCGTGCATGACTTGCTGAGTGCTTTATGTACTCACCCCTTGCAAACAAATAATCACCAGTTGAAGAGAAGTCTACATCATCGAAGAAGAAGAGTTCCGTGAGAAGGCGATTATCTAGGAGTCGAACCCTATCAGTTGCCTATGGCGTATTGATGGGATTCACCGGTGTTCTTCGTTCCACTGCTGCTTATTTGGAGTTGAAGCCGTCAAGGCTTCGCAAATGTAAGGTTGACCTTAAGGTCGTTCAATAGTTTATATTCTGTAATTGAGCTATTTTTATTATTCCGCTATGTATGATTATGATATTCATCTATGTTGAGACTGTGTGCACTAGCGTGATCCTGGACTAGTGCTGAATACAAGAGGGTCCGTATTTGCATATTCGAGTCCCGACAGAGGTGGTATCAAAGCCATACTGACTGTAGGTCTTGACCCTAGATAGATTGGCCGTCTTTAGGAGCTTCAAAATTATTTTCTAAAGAGAAAATTTAACTTGAAAAAAAAAGTTCTTGACTTATCTTATTCTTCTGTTCTTTCCCCTCTGCTGAAAATTTCTATCTTTCCCCACTGGTTTAAATGGAAATCTTATCTGAGTCGTTCTGAATAGTTAACGATGTTTCACATTTAAGGAGAAAAGTAATGGATGTCGTTTTCAACCCTGAAGATCGTGAAGTAAGGAATCATCGAGCTTGAAGAGAAGTGGATCAATGTAGTGTTCCAAAGGCTTGAAGAACCAGTGCTTTAGTTGTCAGTTGAGACTCATGTGTGAGAGTCGCGTTTCTTAAGATAGGAGTGTTACCCTTTTAGACACTAGATTATTGTGTTCTTTGGAAATTCGGTTCTTCATTGATTGCTGAGTGTGCAGTATGCGTTGCATAGCTTTTAGGCTTTTATAAGCAACAATACCAAGTTATTAATAATGTTTGTATAAGTTTTGGGTTAAACCTGTTCTCCCCCGCAATAGGATTCTTGAACCTTATCTATGCTTTTCCCTCTTACCTAAACCCTGGAGTGGACAAAAGATGGAAAGGACCAACTACAACAGTGACTCTGAGGCAGTTCAAGTCAGTTCAGTTGCTACTACTGGCATCAGTGATAAAGCCAATTGTGACCAACAGCTGTCTACCGCACCAACTGTGACAATTCAACACTTGGATCAGTTAGTCACTACCTAAACTCAGCTCATGCAAAGGATGATGCAACAGATGAATGTTATCAGTGCCAAAATAAACCCATCCACAACTAAAGTCACAACCTCCTATTCACAGTCAAAGTTTGCCTTGTTGATGAAGACCAAACCACCAACGTTTGATGGACCAGCCACTCTTAAGGACGCAGAAATATGGCTTCGTGTCATAGAAGAGAAGCTAGCCTTAGTGCAATGTGAAGATGAAGAGAAGGTTCCCTATGCTACTTGCCAGTTAGAAGGAGATGCATTAGCCTGGTGGAAGAGTTTCTACGCCACCTTTGAGGATGAACATACCATCACTTGGCTAGAGTTTGCCACAGCCCTCCATTAGTTTATTGCGTCGTCAGATGATAGTGTGACTACCGCGAGTTCAGAGAAGTGTACAACCCCTGCACCCAATACCATACCGAGACGTTGTTCCTTGAAGTGTTGTCACCCAGACAAGTCAGAAGACCGTGCATGCATTCGATGTGGAGGAAAAGGACAAACTGCTGATGAACATGCAATCAATTGTTCCAACTGTGAAGGAAGCCATTTACCCAGAGAATGCCCTAAGCGCAATATCACTTGCTATCTCTGCGAGGGTTGTGATCATTACCCATCTCAATGTCCCTTGGATCCAATAGTGACCGCTGTGACTCGGCATCAGCGAGAAAATTTTTGAGCCGTCATTGCCCAACAGTTAACGAAAAGAGAAAGATTGTCATCCGCACTTGCTGTGCCATGTGAAGAAATGAAGAAGAAACATGTCAACCCTGTCCGTCTACCTTAGAAAATTAGTGACACTTGGTCATCATGGAATTGTTTCTCGTGTGATAAACAAGGTCACTGGGCTAGAGAATGCCCCATCAACCTGGCATGACGACCCCAACCATTCTTGTAACAACTGTGGTGAGTTAGGTCAATTTGTTAAAGAGTGCCCACAGAAAGACCAACAATTTCTGAAGCCATGATCATTCTAGAAATTATTTCAGTAAAGATTATAACACAGAAAGTGAATGGTAAGACTATGGAAGCAACTTGCTTAAGGAGTCAGTTGAACCAAGAGGAGTTAGTCAACAAGATCCTTGATCTAGAAGATGAGTGCAAGGAATTGAAGGACAACCACAAGCGTTAGAAAGTTCATCAAGAAAGACCACTACAACAGAGAATGAGGAGTGCACTCAACAACTCAGCTGCCATACTACTCAGACTTTGTTCGAGACATCCTCACCTGTGCTTCGCCCTGATAGTCAGAATTTTCATAACTCCACCCCTGTGAAAAGTTCTCAAGGAAGAAGCCTGCTCTCTAGCGTTGCTTTACCCGTCATCAGCCAGGACATCTTGCTAAAAATTGCCCTAAGAAGAAAGTGATCACTACGGATCGCATCGGTCTCAGCTCTACCCCTACCAATACCAGTGTTACATCAAGAGGATGCCAACAGATGTCAGTCAAGCGTTACTTCAGATGCAATGAACCGGGACACTTTGCTAATAGTTGTCCTAGGAGAAAAGGTGTTATACCTATCCGCTTCAATCCTAGTCCTACCCCTACCGAGACACTTGCACTAGAAAGTGAATTGTGAAGCATTTCAAGATGAAGCTATGCCGCAAGTGCCAGTGAAAGATCATGTCAATCACATTATGACTGATGAAGGTTAGAAAGCATCAGACGTTGACCGATCAAAAGTCATAAGTAATACAGGATGCTGAGAGTTAATTTGCCCCTTGTTAAGATTAAGTTTTCAATAAAACTTATCATGTTGGAAACCATGCTTGAGATGTTTATCCCTGGGATTGAATTAGTTACCCAAGAGGAAGGCAGTTTTGGTCTATGATTAGAGATGTAGTCAGTTAAGAGGAGTTAAAGTGTTCCTGAGATAAAGTTGGTATCGGGTTACCTTTACTATACCTGAGACAGCTGAGAACCATCCATTCCGTTATGGTTGAGTCAAGAAGATGGATGTGCCATCACATCGGAGGAAAGAGTTGCTGCGTGTGCTTAATAACTAACAAAGGATAATTGTCTACCTAAAGAATTACTCTAGCCACCGCAGTGTACGCCAGCCAGCCAATACCATTACCCCAATAATAGTTGAAGCTTGAGTTCAATATGCATGAGTATTCAGTTGACATGGAGTTTAAGTCAGTACTGGAGAATCAAGCCGACAAGGATAGTGCCAGACCAACAGGAATGTCGTTCAAGTCCTGTTGAAGACCGCGTAATTGCATGTAAGTTTCATAGTCAGATGCAGCTTGTTCAATTTCTATGAGAAGCCAAAAATCAAGCGTTCAGGAACAAAGGTAAGGATGCCTGTCAATGGAGTTGTCAGAAACATCAGCATGAGTGCATGAGATGTTCAAGATTTCTTGACAAGAGAAGGTATCAAGATTTCCCGCAGAAGAAGTGCCTTCTTGTGCCAGAGAAGCAGACAAAGCTGGAGTCAGTAGAGTTGCAAGAGGATCTCATCCGCAAAGAGTAGCCTACACATTTTTGGATGTTATCAAGCGTTTGTTCAGAAGCGACCCTATTCAGTGTGCTGTTGCTTGGAAGTTCAAAGAAGCCTCAAGAGTTGTTCCCCTGGACATGTTTCTATAGTTAGCCTTGAATCTCGGGGAAGAGATTCTGTTAAGGGGGCAGGTTTGTAACATCCCAAAATTTGGGTTTTTAAAATTTTTTGGTTTAGTTTAGCTTCCTAAAAATTTTCGTTGATTTTCTCGCATTTATAAAGCTTGATTTGAATTTTCTAAAAACAAAAACAATTTAATTTGATTATTTTATACTTCAAATAAAATAAATTTAGTTTTATTTGGGTTCCTTGTGCTTAAAGGAATTTTTCTGTAATTTTTGAGATTTTTCAGAGCTCGTTTGCTATTTATCGGATATATTTAAAATTGATTTGTATTAAGCCTCTTCATTAAATTAATTAATAATTTGGAAAATTTTACGTAAAGTTTTGTTGCAAATATTTTATTTGAGTTCAAAATATCTCAAAATATTTTCTAAAATTTTTCTGGTATTTTTATTGCCTCAAATGAATTAATTGAATTTGGGAATTATTGTTAATTCGAAAATGATTTGGAAAATTAGTTTTCAGTGTGGGCTGGTTTCTTCCTGCGTTTGGTTGGCCTAGCCGCATTGCCTCTGGCCCACCTCTCCTTGCGTGCTTCGGCCCAGCTGCACCGGCCCATCATCTTCCGCTCGGCCTAGTCGCCAGCAGGCCGGCCCATTCCGCAGCACGTGCGCGAGCGCCCCACGCTGGGCCGCACCAACCCAGTCGTGCGTGTGCACGCCCGTTGGGACACGTCGCCCCGATCTGCGCAGCGCACTCCACTTGCTCGGTTAAATGCCCAAACCGATCCAAACACCTCCAAACTTGATTTTTCTTGACCTAGCCGCCGCCCCTAACCTTTGTAGACCTCCCATGGCTCTCCTCCATGACCTCAACCACATATTAATCTCCCAAAACCTCCGAGCCGCCCTGAGAAGCTTTGGACGTCGCCCGACGATGGCCGAACTTTGGAGCCCTATTGCCGTCATCTCGTCGAATTGTTTTGAGATCCGTCTTCGCCATGGTGAGCTATGATGTCCTATTTATGTACCCTCCAAATTTCATCCAATTTGGCCCAAGGAATCAGAAGTTATGGCCGTTACAATCTCGAATCTTGCCCAGGCAATATCTCCCTCAATTTTTCGAGTTTGACCGTGACCTTTTAGTGTAGACTCCTGGTGATATCCTCTACATGATGCACATCCTGCCCCAAGGTTTTGCCCTTTGGAGTTTGCGCATAAAATTCTTTTCTCCGATCAGACTGCGTTCCGGCGTGTCGTCGCAAAATCCGCATATACCGTTGAGTTCGTCTCACCGCGTTCTACGTGGTAGACATTCCCCCTTTGCCATCCCATAGTCCGGATTTTTTTATATAATTAGGCCGTCTTTTGCTGTCGCCGCGCGCTGTCTTTTGACGCCGGCTATTTTAGCTCACTCCGGCCGTGTTGTCGCGTCCGGTGGATCATCATGTACTTTTTTGGACCATCCATAGAATTCTTTTGGCCTCCATTCGCCGACGAAGCTGGTTCCGGCTTAAAACCGTCGTCTTTCAACCTATCAGTTGCTATCGGTTCGCGTTTCGGTTAGCCATCCTTGGTAGCGTTTTGTCGAGGCCAATTTCGTTGCACCGACGGTCGATACCTTGTTTCGTGAGCATCCCGTCGTCGCTTTGCTCCGCCGTTAACGTTTTGCTGTTAACGCTTCACCGTTAACGCTCCGTCGTTAACGTTCCACCGTTAACGTTCCACCGTTAACGCTTCACCGTTAACGTTCCGTCGTTAATGTCCCGCCGTTAACGCTTCACCGTTAACGTTCCATCGTTAACGTCCCACCGTTAACACTCCGTCATTAACGTCCCACCGTTAACATTCCGTCGTTAATGTCCCACCATTAACGTTTTGCCGTTAATGCTCTGCCGTTAACGCTTCACCGTTAATGTTCCGCCGTTAACATTTTGCCGTTAACGCTTCACTGTTAACTCTCCACCGTTAACGTTCCGTCGTTAACGTGTGCCGTTAATGCTCCACCGTTAATGCTCCGCCGTCAACGTTTCGACGTTAACGTTCCGCCGTTAATGCTTCATCGTTTACAATTGGCTCTCTTCGCTTCATTGTCATCGCATGTGTGCATTCATGCAAGAGCCCTAGTGCGATGGCCTCATCTGTTCTATCATCGTGATGTGAGCCTAGCCTCATCGTCATGCCATCTTCAAAGCTGAATCAAAACCCTAAAAATCTAATCTGCCATTAATCGAGAATTCATTCGTGGACTTTTAATTAGGGTTTATGTTGCTTATCAAAAAGGCACCCAACCAAGACTATATTGACATGATCCCCACGGATCACCGAATCATAATACTTCTTATTCTAAATTTGAAACATAGTACTTCAACAAATCTTTCAGCAAGATCAACATATAAATTTCATACCTTCTATATATCCACGTCTCGACAACCGAACCTTATTAAGTTAAACAACGACTTCAACATGTTAAATATTATTTCTACAGGGAAAAATTCATAAGTGAGACTCCAAATTATACTTTCATTAAGGATAAGATCATTTATCATATTAATTATCCAAAGCTCACTCCATCGCAACATGTTAAAATTTTCCTCTATTTTAACCATGGTTTTCCAACGAGTAATCTAAACAGTTACCACCACTACTTAGTCATTAATAACAACAAATGGGCATAATCATCAACCAACAACGTTACTTTTAGCTACCCTATACATAAGTGATAACAAATTACCACCACACAACATACTCCCATTATTTAAAATAGATTGAATACTAGCATTAACACAGCCCTTAACAACATCATTAACATCATGTCTTATGTCTTCTCAATTTATATCAATACTAGCATTGAAGGGACACGACTGCATACTTCCAAATATACTAGTAGTTTGCAACAACGTAAATAGCAACTCTAATCAACTTCCAAATTAAAGTCACTAGGCAACACGATTAAATTCCTCTTTTACTCCATTAGATTAGAACATCTTTAAACAACCATCAAAGTTTCTTTAACGGTAACAGCAGTCTACATCATCTTAATGTTTTTAACTAGGCATCAGGGTTTAAAACTTTTGAACATTATCGGGGGTCATAAGCACTTTTATAACAAAGCAACAGATTCTAAGCATGTACATTAACACATTTAATCATTCTCGCTAAGAGTAAACTACAACACTAGTAGTCTATTTATTCTCAAGCTAGAGATATTAATCACATTGAATTGTTTCAACTCACAAATTAACTTAACAATTCGTCATCCCAAAAACCATATTGGTACATGCTACAAAACATGCTAAACAACAATTCTTACTAGGGACAAACGATTTCAGTCAAAAGATTACTTACTTTGTTTGCAGCATTTTAGCTTTAAAACTCATCCCAAATTCATAAGGAAACTTGACTCTCAAAATTGCAATGAGGCAAACCCAAACTTGGTCATGCAAAGGAATTCTCCAAAACACTTTTCAATCTCAAAGACTCCCACAAAGTGGAACCAACCGATCAAATAAACCTTTGCAAATAAAACCTTAACACCGAACCCCAATCTTTCACGAAACAAGAAGGGTTTTTCAAGGATGATTTCTTAAACCAGTAAAATAACAAAATCAAACACCACTTACTCCTACAAAGCCACTGAACTTCAGCCCTGACAGCCAGGTCTGGCACAACTCCGCAATAACTCCTTTAACCTCGGAGAAAGGCAAACCCAGGAATAAATTGAATGCTTCTTCCCCATAAAGCAATCAACAAAGTAGGCATCAAAACTGGAAAGGCAACCAAAGGAAGCGCAACACTAGACTCTTCTTCTTCGTCTTCACCCAAGGAAGACAAAACCACAAACCGCATGTAGATCAAACCGCGAAAAACCAATACCAAGCACTTTTCTTTTGGTTTCCATCAACTAAAACCAAGAAACCCAACCAAGACCGACCACAGAACGATAAAGAACATCCGAAAGAAACCACCATCAACTCTTCTATTTGTCTCCAGTCAACTACCCGATCTACGATAGAAAAGGTGAGCACTCTTCTCCTACAGGGGTTAATAGTTCTTCGGTGATGGCGCTAACCGGCCACACCGTCAAACCTCACCCTTACTATGAACGAAAAGAGAGGTGACCGAAACCCTTTAGCACCACAACCCCACTTTTATCACCACAACAGGAACAATTCAATCATTTATCTCATAGACATAGCAACATGCTTTATCAAATGAAGCATTCAACATCATAACTTAAATACAACATTTAAGCGTAAAGGAACGATACCCATACCCTTTCCTACTGTGCATCCAGTGTGTGTCAAATTTTAGATTAGTTATACCACTTTTGCAAGTTTTAATGTTGCTATCTTATGACAAAATTTTAGTTAAGACCTAGGCCATGTTTCTAAGTTATTCCACATCATATTTTAGTTGTACTCTATAGCATGACACTAAAAATACACATTCCAAGGACCTACAGCCCGCTCTGATACCAACTGTAACACCCCGGCATTTAATATGCCTGAATGCTACCAAACATAAGCTAAACAACATCTAAATACCGCATTTAAACATAAATTCCAGCAAAGGCGCACATGCTAAAAACTGAGATTTCGGCATCATCTCCTTTGTTTTAACATGATTCGAAGGAGCAACAATAGTATAGCCATATATGGAATATGAGAGACAACTAAAAACAGCAATAATTAACGACTTAGCAAAAATGTAAGTCTAGTTCCAAACATATAATGTCTCCAAGAGTCAAACGAACGAAAAGATTCTCATTTAGCAAAGCTAAGCCTTAAAGCAATGATCATCACACGCAATTTATTATCGACACTAATTGAATGACTTGTGAAATCAAAGAGTGAAGCTATGTGTGGGAGTGTGACTAATTCCCTTCCCCGCATGCCGATCTCATGGTACCTAAAACAACAAGAAAACACAAGCGTGAGTTCGAAACTCAGCAAGCATATTGCAAGGGACAGCAAGAACAATAACATGGCAATAAAATCTCACATCATGTATATCATCTCATTCATGAACACTTAACATTATCATCATCATTATGTATGCAATGCAATGCAATGCAATGCTCATGTCTCCTTGGAAACTCATACCGGTATGGTTGAGTACACACCCATCGGTGTGCACCCTCTCCCCCCTTCCATCCCGAAGATGGAGGGTTCCTACTCCTCGCTTCCGTTCACCATGGTGCATGGAATCACGATGTAGGACTTACTCATTGGCTCTCCGGATTAGTCATAACTTTCTCACCGACCTTCCCGGACTAGTTATGACTTTCTCACCGCCCGGGCCATGTAATCATGCCTGTATGCAAATATGCCACATCATAATAAACTTGTACTTTTAACACATGGCATCAGAGCATACTCATCATATCCTAGAAAATCATTAAAGCATGGCAAGTGATCATGTCATATAATCAAGTTCATCTAGTCTCAACTAGCAATCCTACAAACCGCTATCCATTACAATACACTTGCCTCAACCACGGGCAACGGATTGGCGGGAAGTAGAAGGCACTCCCGGGGTCGCACCACCTGCACATAGGTATCACACACTCACAATCATGTCCACAAAACAGTACGCAAACCCTCATCTACCCCGACATTGCCAACTACTCGCAAAACCTAAATACAGAGGTTCTGTCCCGTCGGGACAGCAGCCTTGCAAAAGGGATAACTTGAGTTCTGGGACTCCGAATCAATTGAACGAGTACATCCTCGCGTAGATTAGGAAATTTCCCAACTTTTTCTAGGTATAGGGAAAGACTGATTCAGACTCTAAAGTTGTTTAATCTACAAAATACCGTGATCTGTTCCAATCACGTCACAGATTTTAACACGCTCGGTAAAACAGCCATAACATTCAAACGGCTGGGCGGAATTTAAAGTTCTTTATATCCACAGAAATATAATGAAATTATCTACAACGTCTTCAACATCCGTAAGACCAGATTCCGACTCTAAATTGGCGAAAAACCGAACCCTAGGTCGACTGCTCATGCTGCCCGAAACATAGAACGTGGCAACTTCTAGATCTAATCCAATCTACTCAAATCCAGCACCACCAATTGATCTAAAAACTTGATAAACACCCTTAGAACAGTACCTAGACCAACCTCAAGGATTCCCATGGCCATACCTTTGCCCAACGCACGAAAACCCAATAGATCTCCTCCCGGTTCGCGCGATCTCCTTCCTCGCTCCAATCCCGCCGGATCTCCTCGTCGCGGAGCGCTCCAACGGATGGATCTTTGAGGTGTGAAGGTGGAGAACTACCCTAGGGGAAGCAAGGGAGGAGGAGAGGTGGTGGAGAGGTGGTGGAGCAATGGGGGAGGTGGAGGCGCCACAAGGAGGAGGTGGGGAGGTGTGGGGGGGCGGCTAGGACTTGTGGGGGCGCAAGGGCAGGGGGGTGGACGCCTAAATGGGCTGGGGGAGGCCCCCAACCAGGTCTCCTACTCCTATTAGGACTCAAACTCCATCCCACCAAAGCCCACGACCCTTTCCTTTAGGCCCAAACTCCCCCGGAAAGGCCCAAAACCCCGGAAACGGCCCGGAAACGCTATTAAGCCTTCTATCATATGGTTTTAACCTCCAATACCATATTTCATAAAGTTTTTGACCTTATCATTCATATTAAATAATGTCACACCATTTCGTAGTGTCACAACAATATTATCACAAGATATATCATATTGGGAAGCATCTAAAGCAGCAATAACAGGTGACATAACAGCTATTTAGGTCTAGCATAATGTATTTAACCACTCCATAATCTAAACGAAGTAAATAATATGACCAAGCACACAAATAAGGCATACTCTAAGTTTTCAACGCATTAACTTATAATCACAACTACGAATGGCAAAATTGTGTATGTCTTAATGAGTGAAACATTGTGAAGATGTGCCACTAAGCCCCTTTCCCGCGTGCCGATTTCATGGTACCTAAAAACAACATAAAACACAAGCGTGAGTTCATCACTCAGCAAGTATATTGCAACGGATCATAAAGAATAAATCAATGCCAACAACAATACATACCATACTTTAACATCATGATCCAATCATAATCTTATCTACAACATCATAGCCATGACAAGCACATTGTACACAACTCATTATCATCATCATGTATGTAATGCAATGCAATGCACATGTCTCCTGGAAGCATATACCGATATTGCTGAGTGCACACCTGTCGGCGTGCACCCTCTTCCCCCTTCCATCCCGTAGATGGAGGGTGCCTACTCCTCGCTTCCAATCACCACAGTGGATGGAATCACGAGGTAGGACTTACTCAGTGCCTCTCTGGATTAGTCATAACTTTCTCACCGACCTTACCGGACTAGTTATGACTTTCTCAGCGAACGGGCCAGATCACATGCCATGGATGCGATTATGCTATAAACATAACAACTTGCATCAAACTGAACTAAACATGGCATAGCATCAACTTGCATCAAACTGAACTAAACATGACCTCGAATCCGAAGAACACCAAAATCAACAACAAAGTCCCCAAGGGACAAAAGACTTCGTGTGACACTACGGAATGACGGTATGAGTCATTTTCGATCTCGACCTTAAAGTACGACTCTTGTATCGTGTTTTTGGGCCGTTTCTGGGAGTGTGGGCCTTTTCGGGGGGATTTGGGCCTTTCCGGAGGGGAATTGGGCCTTCCGGGGCAGTTCGGGCCTTGGGGGTCTATTTGGGCCGAAGGTGGGACATAATTAGGCCATGTGGAGGTGGACTAGGACATAAAACCTGCTGCCCTAGACCTTGGTTCTCCCCCCTCTCCCCATATGCGCCCCTCCCACTTCCCTCTCAACCCTAGCCGCCTCCCCTAGCCCCCACTTGCGCCTCCACCCTTCCTCTTCCTCCTCCACCTCCTCTAGCCGGCCCTAGGAGAGTTCCAACCCCTCCACTTGCTGTCACGCCCTTCCATACCATTGTCCTCGCTGTTGGGAAGCTTCGCAATGAGAAGATCCGGCGGGATTGGCACGTGCAAGGAGATCGGGCGACCGGGAGGAGTTTTCGTCGGTTCATCGTTCGTCGGGCTAAGGTATGGTGATGGGAAATCCTTGGGGTGGATTAGGTGTTGTGCTAGAGGTGTTTTTGATGTTTTTAGATCAAGTGGTGGTGTTGTAATTGGGTAGATTAGATGGAATCTAGAGTTTGCCACGTTCTCTGTTTCGGGCAGAATGAGCAGTCGACCTAGGGTTTGAGATTTCGCCAATTTAGATTCAGAATTTGGTCATCTTTCTGTTGAAGAAGTTGTAGGTAATTTAAATACCTTTAATTGAACGTAAAGAATGCTTAATTCCGATCAGCCGTTTGAAAGTTATGCTCATTTTACCGAGCGTGTTCAAAACTTTGACGAGATTGGAACAGATCACGGTATTCTGTAGATTAAACCACTTTAGATGCCGAATCAGTTTTTCCATATACTTAGAAGAAGTTAGCAAATTTCCTAAGCTACGCGATGATGTACTCGTTTAATCAATTTGAAGTCTTAGAACTCAAGTTATGCTCGTTGGAAGTCTGCTGTCCTGACGGGACAGAACCTCTGTTTTTGGGTTTTGCGAGTAGTTTGCGATGTCGGGGTAGAAGAGTGTTTGCGTACTGTTTTGGGGGTAAGTTTTGAGTGTGTGGTATGTATGTGCAGGTGGTGTGACCCCGGGAGTGCCCTCATCCTCTCGCCAATTCGTCGCCCGAGGTTAAGGCAAGTGTATTGGAATGGGTATCGTTTAGATTGCTGCTAAACTTGATTGGATACAACTTGCTTTATGATATGATGCTAAGAATGATGTTTGCCTATGACATGATGAACATGATTTTATATTGATTATGATTGTGTGGTATTTAATGTTTATGCCAATATTTACATATTTATGTCATATGTGCATTCATAATGGAAGAGGCGTCCCATGCTGATGCGGGCCTCTGTGTTCACACGTAGTGAACACGAAAGACCTACCTCGTAGTCCCATCCACGTGTGTGCATGGGAGCGAGTCAGTAAGAGTAGGCACCCTCCATCTACGGGATAGAAGGGGAAGGGGGTGCACGCCGACAGGTGTGCACTCGGCAATACCAGTATGTGCTTCGTGGAAATATGAGCATTTGCATTGCATACATGATGATGATGAAATGATTACAATGTTGTTGAGACATGAGTATGATATGGTATATACAACTATGACTTGTTCATGATATTGATCATGGTATGTAGTGATGATAACATTGAATTGTTCTTGTTGGTCCATTGCAATATACTTGCTGAGTGTTGAACCCACGCTTGTGCTTTCTTGTTGTTTTAGGTACCATGAGACCGGCATGCGGGGAAGGGAACTAGTCACACTCCTACACGTAGTGTCACACATCTGTTTCCACAGTTATTCAGTTGGTGTTTTGATAATAAATTTAGTGTGATGCAAACTGGTTTATGGTTTAGTTTTGTGTTCTGAGAGCCTTACTGTTCGTTTGGCTCATGGAGACTTTAAATGCTTAAAGTTGGACTTATATTGCTGTCATACCACTATTTATTGTTGTTTTAGATGTCTCATTTATTGCCATACATTGCTATGATATAGTTGTTGCTTCAATTCTTGTTAAAACAAAGGAGATGCTGCCAAAATTTCGGTTTTTAGCATTTGTGCCTTTGCTGTAATTTATCTTTATTTATGGTTTTTAAGTGTTGTTTAGTCTATGTTTGGTAGCATTCGGGCATACTAGATGCCGGGGTGTTACAGTTGGTATCAGAGCGGGCTTCAGGTCCGTGGAATGTGAATGTAGTCATTTACTCTAGAGTAAACTAAAATATTGACTTGGAAAAGTAGAAACATGGCATAGGTTTACTTGTTAAAATTTGGTCTTAGGGCAATAACCTCAAAATATGAAATAGTTTGGTTAACTAATTTAAAACTTGACACAATTTGATGCACAGTAGGAAGGGTATGGGTATCGATGCTATCCGCTTAAATATTGTATTTAAGCTTTGATGTTAAATGCTGCATTTTGATGATGTATAATGCTATCTTTATGATAGATTTGATTGAGTTGCTATATTTGTGATGAAGTGGGGTTGTGGTGCCGAAGGGTTTCGGTCACCTCTTTTTGTTCATAGTAAGGGTGTGGTTTGATGGCGTGGCCGGTTAACGCCATCACCGGAGAATTATTAACCCCTGTAGGAGAAGAGTGCTTATCCCTTCTGTCGTAGACCGGGTAGTTGGTTGAAGTTGATTAGAAAAGTTGATGGTGGATCCTTTTGGATTTCTTTTACCGTTCTGATGATCGGTGAGGTTGGTTTCCTTGGTTTTAATTGATTGAAATCAAAAGAAAAGTGTTGGGTATTGGATTTTCGCGGATTGTTCCATATGCGGTATGTGGTTTTGTCTTCCTTGGTTGAAGACGAAGAAGAAGAGTCTAGTGTTGCGCTTCTTTTGGTCGCCTTTCTAGCTTTGATGCTTAGTTTGTTGATTGCTTTATGGGGGAGAAGCATTCAATTTATTCCTGTGTTTGTCTTTCTCCGAGGTCAAAAGAGTTATTGCAGCGTTATGCCAGACTTGGTTGTCAGGGCTGAAGTTATGTGGCTTTGTAGGAGTAAATGGTGTTTGATTTCGTCATTTTACTGGTTTGAGAAATCATCTTTGAAAGCCCTTCTTGTTTCGTGAAAGTTTGGGGTTTGGTGTTAAGGTTTTATTTGAAATGGATTACTTGATCGCTTGGTTCCCTTTCAAGAAAATTGTGTTTCAACCATTTTCCTGTATGGGAGTCTTTGAGATTGAAAAGTGTTTTGGAGAATTTCATCTTGCATGACCAAGTTTGGGTTTGTCTCATTGCAATTTTGAGAGTCAAGTTTCCTTGTGAATTTGGGTTGAGTTTTAAAAATAAAATGCTGCAAACAAAGTAAGTAGTCTTTTGACTGAAATCGTTTGTCAACAGTGAGAATTGTTGTTTAGCATGTTATGTAGTATGTACCAATGTGGTTTATGGAATGACGTATTGTTAAGTTAATTTGTGAGTTGAAACAATTCAATGCGGCTGTTATCTTTAGCTTGTGAATAAATAGGCTACTAGTGTTGTAGAGTACTCTGTAGCGAGAATGATTAAATGGGTTAATATACATGCTTGGAACCTGTTGCCTTGCTTTAAAAGTGCTTATGATCCTCGTTAATGTTTAAAGTTTAAACCCTAATGCATAGTTAGAACATTAAGATGATGTAAATTACTGATATTGTTAAAGAAACCTTGCTGGTTGTTTAAAGATGTTCTAATTTAACGTGTTAGTAGAGAAATTCAATCATGCTGGCTTGTGACCTTAACTTGGAAGTTATTTAGAGTTGCTATTTATGTTGTTGCAAACCATTAGTATATTTGGAAGTATGCAGTTGTGTTCCTATAGTGCTAGTATCGATGTCAATTGGGAAAAACATAGGTCTTGTTGTTGTTTTAAGAGCATTGTGCTGATCTAACTTATTAAATTTATTTTAATAGTTGGAATATGTTGGGTAGTAGCAATTGTGTTATAACCTATGGATAGAGTAACTAAAAACAATGTGGTTGTTTTATGATTATACCCATTTATTGATATTGATGACTTAGTAGTGGTGGTAATTGTGTAGAATACTTGTTGGAAACCATTGATTAAATGGAGGGTATTGTAACCTGTTGTGATGGAGTGAACCATGGATAATTAACCTGATGTAGAATTTTATCCTTAATGAATGTATGTCTTAGAATCATAGTTATGAACTTTGTCTTGTAGAGATAATATTTCCATGTTGAAATTATTGGTTAACTGAATAAATTCCGATTGTCGAGACGTGGACATGTAGGTAGTATGAAATTTATAGGTTGATCATGCTTAAGTATCTGCTGAAGTACTATGTTTGAAATATAGAATACGTTATTATATGATTTGGTGATCCGTGGGGATCATATCAATGTAGTCTTGGTTGGGTGCCTTTTTGATAAGTATCATAAACCTTAATTAAAAGTGTTGGGAATGGTAACGAGAGAAAGAAATTGTTATGTAAATTTTGTTAAATCCGGTTGGACTTTCTCGATGAGTAAATAGTGAATACTGAATGCTTAAATGGTAAGTGTAGCGGAATACAAGATATGGTGGGATTCATGCTGAGCTGGTGTTTAAAACCTTTTGAACTGGTTGGGTCATTTGCTATTTTGGTTGAATGCTTTCGGTCAAGGTGTTCCTTATGTGGTGTTTCAGAGTTTTCCTAAAACTCGTAGTGATTGGTGCCAATTTTTGGCTTTGGCTAAATTGTTTAGTTTATGCTATGGGTATGGATTTTACACCCAAAGGTTTTTTTGAGTGGATCGCACTCCTTCGCGTTCACACTGAATTACCCTTGGAATACATTTTAAAGGAAACCGATGGATATAGTGGGTTGAGTTGGAAATTGTTGAGGTTTAATTTGTAACTCTTTTTGGCTAGAGTTGGAGTTATTTGAAAAATGTGTGTGGTGTTTGCAAGTGCTTCAAAAGGTAGATTTTATGAATGTTTCATAAGTGATTTTGTTAGTAGAGTGTTCCCTTTTTGTAAATGAGTTTCCCTTTCTCTTTAAGAAAATTTTTGGCGGTTGTGTGTGCAGATGTTTGACTTTGGAGTCGATATTAATTTCCAAAATGTTGATTTTGGTTAGAATGCGAGGTTTTACAAATTTATCCTTCAGTTGTTGGTGGGTTATGATATGATGTGGTGTTTTCCTGTTAACGGTGCTGCCGTCATAGTTTATATGATTTAGCGCAATCATATATGTTATTTGTGTTTCAATATGGTGATAACGAGGAAGAAGTCTTTTGGTGAATGACTATTTGGTATTGTTGTTACATGGTGAATGAATGGTGAAAAGGAAACATGACCTCGTTTATGTATAATTAATCATAAAAGAGTCGATGAGATAGGTCAGTGAGAAAGTCATATATGGATATATGACTAATCCGGAGTGCTCTTGAAAAGTTTGCATTCATGTCATGAATCGAGATGTCCATTTCTTTCTAATATGAAAAGAAAGAATGAAGAATTTCTGGTATGTTGGTTGTGGTGTACGAGATTTGTGTTTCCTTTGCGTCTTGGATTAGGAAGTTAAAATGAATGCTCTTTGGTTGTTGTTGAATCCTTTCCAAAGTGATTGTAGTGCATTGGATTCAAAGTTATGCATGGGGATCAATTGGGGTTCATGGTTTGTGGTTGAGCTTACCCAATGGTTGTATTCTTTGTTCTAGTCCTTTGAGTGGAAGAGCCGGAGGGCAAGACCTTCTTAGAGAGAGAAATCCAGTGTGGGTTGTTAATGACCTCAGTTATTAAGTGTTACTAGTAGTTGATCGTAAATAGTTTAAAAGTGAAGAGTAAAGGAAGGTTGTGTTGGACTCAATGCAAACCTTCTTGGAGTATTGTGTCGTTGATGTGTTCCTCGGTAGGATTGATTAAATTATTAGCGGACCACTTGGTGGTTGCTAGTAATTGCTTTTCCTTTTCGAAGTGTATTGGATCTTTTGTCGCTGATCTATGAGCGAGTTGAGTCAACCGAAGTGGGTTGTTCGGTTGTTTTTTTATTTTGCGGGTTTTAAGGACCTTGGTCATAAAGTAGGCTTTTCCTTTTGATGTTAGTGGTGGGTATTGGTTTTTTTGTAAAAGATCAATCTTTTGCAAGGTTTTAACCCCGTTTGTTCAAACAGTGGGTAGTCTTGGAGTGTAGTGTCTCACTTGGTTCGCGTCGTCTTGATTACGACGAACCATAGTAGAGAGGTTGGCATCGTGTTCTTCTAGAGAGTAGCTTTGGTTAAAGGGATTGGGCACTTTAGTGCCAAAGAATGCATAGAATGAGGAGTGTGAGACCGTTTTCCTTCGCTGTCGGTTTGGGAATTTATCCTATTGCTTGGGACGTTCCGAGTCCTTGTGTTAGTGCTTTGTGTTTCAATGATGAGTAAGATTAGGGCAAGAATTGATTGTGAGTTATCGTTAGAGCCGTCAATCTTCGAGCCTTAGCTCCTTGTTTTTGAGTACGGGCTAGTGCAAATTGTAGGGGTTTCTGAGCGGGTTCTGAGAAGTGAACCTTAGCTCCCTTCGATTTGGTTGGTTGTGAAGTGGTGTGTCTCGGATTTGGGGTCGAATCCTGTTTAAGGGGGGAGAATGTGACACTACAGAATGACGGTATGAGTCATTTTCGATCTTGACCATAAAGTACGACTCTTGTATCGTGTTTTTGGGCCGTTTCTGGGAGTTTGGGCCTTTTCGGGGGGATTTGGGCCTTTCTGGAGGGGAACTGGGCCTTCCAGGGGAGTTCGGGCCTTGGGGGGGTCTATTTGGGCTGAAGGTGGGACATAATTAGGCCATGTGGAGGTGGACTAGGACAGCAAACCTGCTGCCCTAGCCCTTGGTTCGCCCCCCCCTCTCCCCATATGCACCCCTCCCACTTCCCTCTCAACCCTAGCCGCCTCCCCTAGTCACCACTTGCGCCTCCACCCTTCCTCTTCCTCCTCCACCTCCTCTAGCCGACCCTAGGCGACTTCCAACCCATCCCCTTGCTGTCACGCCGTTCCATACCATTGTTCTCGCCGTTGGGAAGCTCCGCAACGAGAAGATCCGGCGGGATTGGCACGTGCAAGGAGATCGGGCGACCGGGAGAATTTTTCGTCGGTTCATCGTTCGTCGGGCAAAGGTATGGTGATGGGAAATCCTTGTGGTGGATTAGGTGTTGTGCTAAAGGTGTTTTTGATGTTTTTAGATCAAGTGGTGGTGCTGTAATTGGGTAGATTAGATGGAATCTAGAGTTTGCCACGTTCTCTGTTTCGGGCAGAATGAGCAGTCGACCTAGGGTTTTAGATTTCGCCAATTTAGATTCGGAATTTGGTCATCTTTCTGTTGAAAAAATTGTAGGTAATTGAAATACCTTTAATTGAACGTAAAGAATGCTTAATTCCGATCAGCCGTTTGAAAGTTATGCTTATTTTACCGAGCGTGTTCAAAACTTTGACGAGATTGGAACATATCACAGTATTCTGTAGTTAAACCACTTTAGATGCCGAATCAGTTTTTCCATATACTTAGAAGAAGTTAGGAAATTTCCTAAGCTACGCGATGATGTACTCGTTTAATCAATTTGAAGTCTTAGAACTCAAGTTATGCTCGTTGGAAGTCTGCTGTCCCGACGGGACAGAACCTCTGTTTTTGGGTTTTGCGAGTAGTTTGCGATGTCGGGGTAGAAGAGTGTTTGCGTACTGTTTTGGGGGCAAGTTTTGAGTGTGTGGTATGTATGTGCAGGTGGTGTGACCCCAGGAGTGCCCTCATCCTCTCGCCAATTCGTCGCCCGAGGTTAAGGCAAGTGTATTGGAATGGGTATCGTTTAGATTGTTGCTAAACTTGATTGGATACAACTTGCTTTATGATATGATGCTAAGAATGATTTTTGCCTATGACATGATGAACATGATTTTATATTGATTATGATTGTGTGGTATTTAATGTTTATGCCAATATTTACTTGTTTATGTCATATGTGCATTCATAATGGAAGAGGCGTCCCATGCTGATGCGGGCCTCTGTGTTCACACGTAGTGAACACAAAAGACCAACCTCGTAGTCCCATCCACGTGTGTGCATGGGAGCGAGTCAGTAAGAGTAGGCACCCTCCATCTACGGGATGGAAGGGGAAGGGGGTGCCCGCCGACAGATGTGCACTCGGCAATACCGGTATGTGCTTCGTTATGTAGTGATGATAACGTTGAATTGTTCTTGTTGGTCCATTGCAATATACTTGCTGAGTGTTGAACTCACGCTTCTGCTTTCTTGTTGTTTTAGGTACCATGAGACCGGCATGCGGGAAAGGGAACTAGTCACACTCCTACACGTAGTATCATACATCTGTTTCCACAGTTATTCAGTTGGTGTTTTGATAATAAATTTAGTGTGATGCAAACTGGTTTATGGTTTAGTTTTGTGTTCTGAGAGCCTTGCTGTTCGTTTGGCTCATGGTGGCTTTAAATGCTTAAAGTTGGACTTATATTGCAGTCATACCACTATTTATTGCTATTTTAGATGTCTCATTTATTGCCATACATTGCTATGATATAGTTGTTGCTTCAATTCATGTTAAAACAAAGGAGATGCTGCCAAAATTTCGGTTTTTAGCATTTGTGCCTTTGCTGTAATTTATCTTTATTTATGGTTTTTAAGTGTTGTTTAGTCTATGTTTGGTAGCATTCGGGTATACTAGATGCCGGGGTGTTACACTTCGTTGCAATAGAAAACATTCACACAAAGACTCAAACCGGAACAAACATCAAGCGAGTTCTCAAAACCAACACTTGGCGAGAAAATGTTGATTTAGCTCAACAGAGTGCAACCTCTCACAGTTCCATCTTCACTTCAATTCCCAAATAGACCATGAAAGAAAACGGTCCCACACTCCTCATTCCATACATTCCTTGGCAATAACTGTAACACCCCGGCATTTACTATGCCTGAATGCTACCAAACATAAGCTAAACAACATCTAAATACCACCATTAACATAAAATTCCAGCAAAGGCGCATAAGCTAAAAACCGAGATTTCGGCAACACCTCCTTTGTTTTCACATGAATTGAAGGAGCAACAACAGTATGACAATATAAGGCAATATGAAAGTCATCTAAAACAGCAATAATTAGAGTCTTAACGACAATATAAGACTAACATCAAGCACTTAATGTTTCCAAGTGACAAACGAACAATAAAACTCTTATAAAGCAAAGCTAAGCCTTAAATCAATGAGCATCACACGCAATTTATTATCAAACTAATAGAACGAATTGTGGAATCAATATGGTGAAGCTACGTGTGGGCGTGTGACTAATTCCCTTCCCCGCATGCTGTTCTCATGGTACCTAAAACAACAAGAAAACACAAGTGTGAGTTCGAAACTCAGCAAGCATATTGCAATAGACAACAAGAACAATATCATGGCAATAACATCTCCCATCATGTATATCATCTCATTCATGAACACTTAACAATATCATCATTATTATGTATGCAATGTAATGCAATGCTCATGTCTCCTTGGAAACTCATATCGGTATGGTTGAGTACACACCCGTCGGTGTGCACCCTCTCCCCGCTTCCATCCCGAAGATGGAGGGTGCCTACTCCTCGCTTCCGTTCACCGCGGTGAATGGAATCACGATGTAGGGATTACTCATCGGCTCTCTGGATTAGTCATATCTTTCTCACCGACCTTCCCGGATTAGATATTGACTTTCTCACCGCCCGGGCCATGTAACAGGTCATGTATGCAATTATGCCAACATCATGTTTAACTCACATATTATCACATGGCATCATAACATAATAAACATGCTCATCATATCATTGGCAATCATTAAAGCATGGCAAGTGATCATATATCATATAGTCAATTCCATCTATTCTCAACAAGCAACCTACAACTCGCTATCCATCACAACACACTTGCCTCAACCACGGGCAACGGATTGGCGGGAAGTAGAGGGCACTCCCGGGGTTGCACCACCTGCACATAGGCATCACACGCTCACAATCATGCCCACAAAAAAGTATGCAAACCCTCATCTACCCCGACATTGCCAACTACTCGAAATAACCAAAAACAAAGGTTCTGTCCCGTCGGGACAACAGCCTTGCAAAAAGCATAACTTGAGTTCTGGAACTCCGAATCAATTAAACGAGTACATCCTCGCGTAGCTTAGGAAATTTCCCAACTTTCTCTAGGTATAAGGAAAGACTGATTCGGATTCTAAAATTGTTTAATCTACAGATTACCGTGATCTGTTCCAATTACGTCACAGATTTTAACACGCTCGGTAAAACAGCCATAACTTTTAAATGGCTGGACGGAATTTAACTTTCTTTATATCCACGGAAAGATAATTGAATTATCTACAACTTATTCAACATCCGTATGACAAGATTCGGATTCTAAATTGGTGATAATGCGAACCCTAGATCTACTGCTCATGCTGCCCCAAAACAAAAACGTGGCAACATCTAGATCTAATCCAAATTACTCAAATCCAGCAACACCAATTGATCTAAAAAACTTGATAATCACCCTAAGAACAGTACCTAGATCAACCCCAGGGAACCCCATGATCATATCTTTGCCCGACGAACGAAAACACCAATCGATCTCCTCGCTCCTCGCTCCTCGCACCTCGCTCCTCGCTCCTCGCTCCTCGGATGGATCCATGAGGATGCAGGGGTGGGGAGGCCACCCTAGGGCAGCAAGGGGTGGAGGAGAGGTGGTGGAGAGGTGGAGAGGTGGAGAGCAATGGGGGCAAAGGGGGCGCAAGGAAGAGGAGGAGGTGGGGAGGTGTGGGAGGCGGCTAGGGCACTTGGGGCGCAAGGGGCAGGGGGAGGACGCCCAAAAGGGCAGGAGGAGGCCCCCCAAACAGGACTCCTACCCTAAATCGACTCGAACACCATCCCACCAAAGCCCACGGACCTTTCCCTTAGGCCCAAACTCCCCCGGAAAGGCCCAAAACCCCTGAAACGGCCCGGAAACGCTATTAACCTCCATACCTTATGGTTTTAACCTCCCATACAATATTTCATAAAGTTTTTGACCTTAACATGCACCATTTAAAAGGTTACGACACTCCGTGGTGACACATCACTTCAAAAGGCCCAAAAACGCGAGTAAACCTCAAGCCGAAAGATTTTAATCTCTAATTTCACATTCTATAATGTCACACCATACCGTAGTGTCACATTCTTCCCGCCTTCAATAGGATTCGACTTCGAATCCGAAGGACGCCAAAATCAACAACAAAGTCCCCAAGGGACAAAGGCTTCTTAGTAGCACAAAACATTCGCACAACGACAAAACAAAAAAAACGGAACAAACGACAAACGAGTTCCCAAAACCAACACTTAGCGAAAAAGTGTTGATCTAGCTAAACTAAGGGCAACCACTCACAGTTCGACCTTCACTTCAATTCCCAAACAGAAATCTGCGTTTTAACCACAAAGGGCTTCAACAACCCAAAACGCTCGAATCCTCACGACAAACACTTCACACTTCTATCTCAACCAACCTGACTACACACTGCAATAAACTCAACATGACACAATCAAGCGACTCACAATTCCTTTAACGACCTCTCTACATTCCCGAAAAATCCATCGAGGGGAATAACTCATTAAGGCACACTTGCCTTTCCGATACACGATCATGCTAACATTCATTCCATCCTCTCCCAGGCAAGACTCAAACCCAGAAACAACTAGTTAAAACAATTGCTCACGACAGGACAAATATCACCGAACTACCGTCAACTTCACTTCCACCCATCGCTACTCTTAGTAATGGTTAAACCCATACATCATCAACCTCCATCACAAACCACCCTTATACCACTAAGGTTCGACACCTAGCCCCAAGCTAGGATCGAAAAACCTTACCAAACCACAATTGGTTCCTTTCTTAAGAGGGTCTCGCCCTCACACAAAAACACTTAGCTATCAAGCCCCAATGTACACACGACAACTCAAACTCAAAGCGTTAACAACCAATTTGGAAAGAATTCGGCAACATCCAAGCCAAATCACAAAGGAAGCATAAATCCCCTACACCACAACCAAATTACCATAATTTCTTCATTCTTTCATTTCATACTAGAAAGAAATGGACATCTCGATTCATGACATGCATGCACACTTTTCAAGAGCATTCCGGATTAGTCATATATCCTTATATGACTTTCTCACCGACCTGGCTCAACGACTCTTTTATCATTTAACATCTAAAAACGATGTCTTGTTTAGTTTTCACCATTCATTCATCATATAACAACAATACCGAAAAGTCATTCACCAAAAGACTTCTTCCTCGGTATCACATGATTGAAATACACATAACACTGACAGTTGCGCTAAATCATATAGACTATGACGGCAACATCGTTGACAGTAAAACACCACGTCGTAAAAGAACCCACATCAATTGAAAACTGAACTTGCAAAACATTGCATTTCATCCAAATTCAACATTTTGGAAGAGAGCATCAAAATTTCAAGTCGAGCATCAGCTCACACAATCATCACAAACTTCCTCAAGGAGAGGGAAACTCATTCACAAAAGGGGAACACCTCACTAACAAAATCACCTTGTAAAACATTCATAAAATCCACCTTTTTGAAGCACTCGCAAACATCACACACATTTTCAAAACAACTCCAACTCTAGCCAAAAAGAGTTACAAATTAAATCTCAAGAGTTTCCAACACAACCCTTTTTGACCATCTGCTTCCTTTTTAAAATTAATTCCAAAGATAATTCAGTGCGAACGCGAAAGGGCGCGATCGACTCAAAAACTTTTGGATGTAAATCCAAACTCACAACACGAACTAAACAAATTCGCCAAAACCAAAGGTCGACACCAAACACTACGAGTTTTGGGGAAACTCTGAAACACAGCATATGGAACACCTTGACCGAAAACCCTTCAACCAAAATGGAAAACAACCAAACCAGTCCAAAAGCTTTTAAACACAAGCTCAGCATAAAAAGAACCATCTCTAGAACTCCACTACGCTTTCCATTAAAAGACTTTAATAATCACTTTTTACTCCCTGGGGAGCCCCAACACAATTCAACCCAAAAGCTTCACAACCAATTCTTTCTCTTATTATCTTCCCCAATACTTATAAATAAGGTTTATGATGCTTACTAAAAGACATCCCACGAAGACTAAGTCAACAAGATCCCCATTGACCAACATAACATATAACATCATATTCTAGATTTGAAACAAGTGCTCCAACAAAACTTTCAGCGTGACCAACCAATAACTTTCATACCACCTACATGTAAACGTCTCGACAATCGAACTGATTCAGTTAACAAACGACTGCAACATGTAAATATTATCTCCACAGGGTAGAATTCGCAAGTAAGACTCTAAATTATACATTTATTAAGGATAAAATTCTACATCATGTTAATTATCCAAAGCTCACTCTATCGCAACATGTTACAAATTCCCCTATTTTAACCATGGTTTTCAACAAGTAATCTAAACAATTACCACCACTACTAGGTTATTAATAACAACCAACGAGCATAATCATCAAACGACAAAACACATATCTTTCCAATTGGCCTCGACACTAGCATTTTAGGAACACGACTGCATACTTCCAATCATGCTAATATTTTGCAACAACATTGATAGCAACTCTAATCAACTTCCAAATTAAAGCCACTAGTCAACACGATTAAATTTCTCTATATTAATCCATTAGATTAGAACATCTTTAAACAACCAGCAAAGTTTCCTTAACAATAACAGAAGTCTACATCATCTTCATGTCCTAACTATGCAACAGGTTTTAAAACTGTAGGATCGAAGTATACGAATATAGCAATCAGAGGGGGGGTGAATGATTGTGCGAAAGCTAAAACCAAATTCTTGATCTACTAAAAGTTCACCCCAAAATAGAACCAAATAATTGCCTCATTTTCGACAAAAATAGAATGACAGAGGTTCGGTAAAACGAGAATTCCTAGAGATCCAACCGTTAGATTGATCTTAAATTTGGACACGAGAAACTAGATTCCAATACGAATCGAACCCAACAAGAATCAGCTCTATCGGACTTACGGATCAAAAGTTATTAGCTTCGCAAGCTTGCTGATCCAGAACTTGACGAGAATCAATCTAATCAAAACTTCAAGATTAAACAAGAACGACAAAAGATTGATCAACTAGACTTTGAGAAACACTAGATCAATACCCTAGAGAGGTTTTTGATGGATCAAATCAAGATAAAACTTAAAGAACAAAAACCAATCTAGAACTAGAACAAGCATGCAAACAAGAAGCAAAAAGAGAACGTTGAAGCAATGCGGGAACTAGAAGAATTGATCTTTATTTCTTTTTTCTAAAGTACTCCCATCAAAAGAGTACAAACCCTAAACTTTGAGCCCAAGGCTCTATGCGCCTAGCTCTCCTCAATTCGATGCCCTTCAACAGGAGACAACCGCTCCTATTTAAAGGAGCAAAACACAAGGAGTCCTGAATACAATTCCTATTCCCTAGAAGGAATCTGTATCCAACACAACTCTACTTGGCCCAACCTGGCCGAGTACAACTCTTGCACGCGTATGGCAACCCTACCATACTCACGTGACTAACACTTTGCACGTGTATGGCCACCTGTCATACTCACGTGACTAACACTTTGCACGCGAATGACCTCCTGCCATTCTCATGTGACGAACCATTCTTCATGTGCACCATTCTCTTAGCCTGAACATCCCGCATGACATCCTTGACCACAAAGACCTCAGTTCCTCCCTGAACCTAGTCTCGAACCTCAGCTCCTCCATGAACCTAGTTCCGATCCCGTCATCGACCACGTTCGTCTTCGAGCAATACCTGCACAAGAACAAACCACAAAACAATTCCGAGCACAAGTCCACGACTTGACTCACATCAATCCATGCAAATACTCACATGAGCATTGCATAAAGTCCACTTCAAAAGAAGCATCATGAAATTCTCACAAATTCCATAATCCCAAAAATGAATCAAACACAATTCCAATTTTGCTCAAAACCCTAATCGAGCAAAAACGCATTCACGACGGACAAGGAAATATGGTCCGGCGTACACATGAAAAAGCACTCAAAAAACCATTCACAACGGACAGACAAAATTGGTCCGGTGTACACATGAAAGTCTCGGTTTCAAGAAGAAATCAAAACCGAGCAAAACACGTTCACAATGGACCAACAAAATCAGTCTGTTGTACAAGTGAAAATATCGGTTCCTTTGGAAAAGAGTTTGGCTCATAAGCTCAAAAGCATGTCCACGACAGACCCAAAAACTTGGTCCGTCGTACATGCAAAACTTACTGGCTTCTTGGAGAATTGAGTTCGACTCATGAGCTCAAAAACACGTTCACGACAGACAAACAAAATCGGTCCGTCGTACATGGGAAAATGAGGTTGCCAAAGCATGTTTTCGACAGACCAACAAAGTTTGTCCGTCGTAGATGGGAAACTTACTGTTTTCTTTAAGTTTGGTCCGTCGCCAAAGCGAAACTTACTGTTTCTTGTCAAATTGACAAAACACATAAACAAACACATATTCAAATTCAATTCTAAGCCAATTTTTCAGCACATGATTTCACAATCTCCCCCTTGATGAAAACATTGGCAACACCACTAAGAAATGAACATTTGGCATTCATTTTTCAAAAGATTTTGAAATCCAAAGGATCAAGGACCAAAGTAAGAAAACACAGAATTCCCCCTTTGACCAAAATGCAAAACAAAATCTCCCCCTGAGAAGTAAAATGTGTTTGAATGTGCAATGTGCCCAAAAATTTCAAAATTCTCCAAACTTCTCCCAAACTTCTCAAATTTCCAAAAACAACTCCCCCTTTTTCTTCTCCCCCTTTTTCCTTAAACTTTTCAACGATTCCCAAATTTCTCCCCCTTTGACAATGGATTCATCAAGAGTACAAAAGAGAGAACATGTTCAAAAATTTTCCTGAAACAATGATTTCACAAAGAGAAACAAGGAAGTGCCAAGATAGAAAAAGATGAGCTCATTCGATCATATAACCTTATATATCACATAATATGCAAAATACATGATCTTGATGTGATTTTAACAAGTTAGGGAATGACATGCATCTCAATCTCAATTCAGTCAACTATAGCCAAGTACTAAGTAAGATCTTAGTAGAAAAAGCAAGGCTTTAAAAATTGAAGCAACTAACAACTTAGGGCGAGCAAGTAGTTTCAACTCCAATCTAGTAGACCAATTTAATCTTTAAACAATAAGTTGCATGTGGCATGCTTGAAGCATACTTCTTTTATTTTCTAGGAGTGGCATGCTTGAAGCATACATCTTATCTTTGAGGGAATGGCATGCTTGAAGCATACATCTTATCTTTTTAGGGAAAGCAAGCCTGAAGCACATAACTTGAAGCTTTTGCTTTTAACAGCCCCCTTTTTTATATTGATTCCCTTTTCTTTTTCCTTTTTCTTTGATTGTAAACATGCAAAAGTGATTAAGGGTCTTATGAAAGAGTAAAGTTGAAAACACACTTGCTTCATAGCCCAAATTTGTCAAGAAGATTCAATATCAAGCCTAGAAGAGTGAGATATCACAGAGTATTTAGCTATACGCAATCAGTCCAGGGAATTCCGCAATGTCATTTGTAGTTCAAGTGAGACAATTAGATTATCATATATTAGCTCAATTACATAATATATAAAGAAATATGATAAAGTGAGCTCATTAAGTGAAAGAACTTGGCAAGGAAACTCCCCCTCAAAACAAACCCATTGGATGAACAATCCCAAGTTCTCCCCGAATAAAAGCAAAACGAGAAGAAGACAAAGGTTTTGTGAAAATGTCTGCCAATTGATGTTCAGTATCCAAATGATGAAGCACAATATTTTCTTTTTCAACATGATCTGTAAGAAAGTGAAATCCAGTATCAATATGCTCAAGAAAAGGGATTACTCAAGAGGTGGCACGAACCAAATCAAATCAACATCCTCCAAAGTCAACATCAGAAAAAGCTCTTAAACTAATCCATGAGGAAGCAGAAAGCCAAATGCCAAAATCTTGAGTTCTATGAAGATACCTGAAAATCCTTTTGATAGCTTGTCGATGTGAAGCACGTGGGAAGCTTGAAAACAAGCACACAAGCACACACAAGCACGTGGGAAGAGTCTCTCATGTAAACCTCTAATTATCTCGTCCTCAACAGCATTATCATCATCTTTATGAACAAAGACACTCTCCCCCTGAACATATGCACTTGTACCTGCATTATTAGAACTAGTGCCTTTTGCGAAAACAGAAGTGGAAGAAGCATATCCAAAGGCAACACTTTCAGCATGAGATGCACGAGTGAAGGAGAACCAAATCTTATCACTGAACATATGAAGTGAGCATCCGAAATTCACTAGCCACATGTTCTTCCTCCTCGCGTGAGAAGCCTACATAGAAGCAAAAAGTGTCGAGGTCTCGGCATCAAGTTAGAAATAAGATGTTTAGGAATCGATCGAGACACACGACGGACAACGATAGGCACAACACGAGCGATCTTATGCACAAAATCAAATTTGCTCATTCCGTGTTTCTAGCAACAAAAGGTGCTTGCATCACCCTAGGCACGTAGTGAGAAGCAAAGCGTGCCTTTCTGAAATTAGACCTAGCCTTAGCTCTTTCTTTCTTTTGTTGTTTGGCTAGTCTAAAGCAAAAATCTACTAAATGTCCATCTCTACCACAATGAGTGCAAGTGTACTTAACAGGATGTTTGGCTTTAGAAGTAGAAGCAACATTTGCATTCATCATAGTAGAAGATAACACTCCAAAGCAGACTTAAAGACAGTTTTCTTAGGCTCATTGACAATTTCAAATTTTCCTCCGTCAAGTGCTTTAACAATGGTGGGAGCATGTGATTTATGATGAGCATAAGAATCAAAACCTAAACCTTTGTTATGAGTGCTGACTTTTGATTGATCCAAAATCATGTTTAGGTTCTTCTTTCCTTTAGTGAAACGTTCTAATGATTTTTCCAAGTAATCAACTTTTCGAGAAAGAGTTAAACAATTATTGCAAGGAACATTCACTTTTCCTTTTTGCTTACGACAAGTTGAGCATGAAAGAACCTCATGTGTAAGCAGATCATCAGTCAATTGAGAAACCCTAGCATTTGCATCTTTTAATTTTAATTCAAGAGTTGAGCATTTAGAACAAGAAGTTAAACCATGCAAATCATCAGTGAAACAGCTAGCATGTTTAACATGTTTCTCATTTTTCTCACTTTCAGCATTAATTTTCTCAATCAAGGAAGCATGTTCTTTCCTAAGCGAAGTAAGCTCATTCCAAATTAAGTCACATGATTTGCAAGCATCATCATCAGAATCAAAGTTTTAAGTCTAGCAATTTCAGCATTCAATGATTCAACAACAAAATCATGTTTCTTAATTTTCTTGTCACGTTTATCAAGCAATTTACCAAGACGAGCAACAGCAATAGCTAATTCATCGTAAGAAGGATCTACCTCATTGAAGTAGCTGTCATGATCGCTTCGGTGAAGGTATCATTGCTTTTGGCCATGAGACACAACCCCGTCAACTCATGCTTGCTTGGAGTTGCATCATCCTCGCTGCTCTCCGAATCCACATCGCTCAAATTGACTTGTTCAAGAGCGGAAAGAACTCGATGGACAACTTTGCGGTTGATGAAGTTCTTCTTCTTTCTATCACTTGGAGAGAACTTCTTCTTCTCTTTTCTTCATGCGTTGTCCTTCTCCTCCCTTGATGCTTTACTTGCAAGTTTTGGGACAGTTTGGAGGAATATGGTCGAGATCACCACACTCATAGCATCTTGGAGGAACACCACCACCTCTCTTTCTCTTTATCACATTTTGCAAGGCTTTGTTAAAGCGAGAAGAGAGTAGTGACAAGTCTTCTTCTGGGAATTGCTCAATCTGTTCATCGGTTAGTGAAGACAAGAAAGATAGAGCAAAACTTGAAGCAGCACCATTATGAGATATGCTAGATTGAGATGTCAAAGCAATTGATTTATGATCATTCTTTCTAGCAAGAACATCTAATTCATGAGTTTTCAACTTAGAATAAAGAACATCTAAGGTAAGTGTACTCATGACAGTAGATTCTCTAATGGATGTAACTTTCATCTCCCAAATAGACATGTCTAAAGCACCAAGCAATTATCTAGCATTAGCAGCATCATCAAAGCTAACTCCAACAGCACGAAGATTACTAAGAATTTTATTGAAACGTGCAAAGAAGTCATCTAGCGACTCACCGGGTTTCATCTCAAATCGCATGTATTCTTTTTTGTAAAGATCTTGACGAACCTCTTTAATAGTGTTAGAACCCTCATGGTAATCACAAAGAGATTTCCATACCTCATATGCGGACTTGAGATGGATCACACGGTCAAAGTCGCTGTGTCCCAAACCTTGGATGATCAAGTTGCGCGCCTTCTTTGTTTGCTTCAACATGTGTGCGATTGGTGTCGTTGACGTTGTCGTTTGTGGACTTCATATGGCTTGTAGACCTTCTCCCAAATTGCGAATCCCTGAGCTTGGATGAACGCCTCCATCTTGGCCTTCCAAAACTGAAAATCAACACCATTGAACACACAAGGTTTTGTCGAATAATGATCCATTGATCTAATCACCGATTAAGATAGATTAGAAAAACCTTGCTCTGATACCACTTGTAGGATCGAAGTATACGAATATAGCAATCAGAGGGGGGGTGAATGATTGTGCGGAAGCTAAAACCAAATTCTTGATCTACTAAAAGTTCACCCCAAAACAAAACCAAATAATTGCCTCGTTTTCGACAAAAACAGAATGACAGAGGTTCGGTAAAACAAGGATTCCCAGAGATCCAACCGTTAGATTGATCTGAAATTTGGACAAGACAAACTAGATTCCAATACGAATCAAACCCAACAAGAATCAGCTCGATCGGACTTACGGATCAACAGTTATGAGCTTCGCAATCTTGCTGATCCAGAACTTGACGAGAATCAATCTAATCAAAACTTCAAGATTAAACAAGAACGACAAAAGAATGATCAACTAGACTTTGAGAAACACTAGATCAATACCCTAGAGAGGTTTTTGATGGATCAAATCAAGATAAAACTTAAAGAACAAAAACCAATCTAGACCTAGAACAAGCATGCAAACAAGAACCAAAAAGAGAACGTTGAAGCAATGCGGGAACTAGAAGAATTGATCTTTATTTCTGTTGTCTAAAGTACTCCCATCAAAAGAGTACAAACCCTAAACTTTGAGCCCAAGGCTCTATGCACCTAGCTCCCCTCAATTCGATGCCCTTCAACAGGAGACAACCCCTCCTATTTAAAGGAGCAAAACACAAGGAGTCCTGAATACAATTCCTATTCCCTAGAAGGAATCTGTATCCAACACAACTCTACTTGGCCCAACCTGGCCGAGTACAACTCTTGCACGTGTATGGCAACCCTACCATACTCACGTGACTAACACTTTGCACGCGTATGGCCACCTGTCATACTCACGTGACTAACACTTTGCAAGCGAATGATCTCCTGCCATTCTCACGTGACGAACCATTCTTCATGTGCACCATTCTCTTAGCCTGAACATCCCGCATGACATCCTTGACCACCAAGACCTCAGTTCCTCCCTGAACCTAGTCTCGAACCTCAGCTCCTCCATGAACCTAGTTCCGATCCCGTCATCGACCACGTTCGTCTTCGAGCAATACCTGCACATGAACAAACCACAAAACAATTCCGAGCACAAGTCCACGACTTGACTCACATCAATCCATGCAAATACTCACACGAGCATTGCATAAAGTCCACTTCAAAAGAAGCATCATGAAATTCTCACAAATTTCATAATCCCAAAAATGAATCAAACACAATTCCAATTTTGCTCAAAACCCTAATCGAGCAAAAACGCATTCACGACGGACAAGGAAATATGGTCCGGCGTACACATGAAAAAGCACTCAAAAAACCATTCACAACGGACAGACAAAATCGGTCCGGTGTACACATGAAAGTCTCGGTTTCAAGAAGAAATCAAAACCGAGCAAAACACGTTCACAACGGACCAACAAAATCAGTCTGTTGTACAATTGAAAATATCGGTTCCTTTGGAAAAGAGTTTGGCACATAAGCTCAAAAGCATGTCCACGACAGACCCAAAAACTTGGTCCGTCGTACATGCAAAACTTACTGGCTTCTTGGAGAATTGAGTTCGACTCATGAGCTCAAAAACACGTTCACGACAGACAAACAAAATCGGTCCGTCGTACATGGGAAAATGAGGTTGCCAAAGCATGTTTTCGACAGACCAACAAAGTTTGTCCGTCGTAGATGGGAAACTTACTGTTTTCTTTAAGTTTGGTCCGTCGCCAAAGCGAAACTTACTATTTCTTGTCAAATTGACAAAACACATAAACAAACACATTTGCAAATTCAATTCTAAGCCAATTTTTCAGCACATGATTTCACAATCTCCCCCTTGATGAAAACATTGGCAACACCACTAAGAAATGAACATTTGGCATTCATTTTTCAAAAGATTTTGAAATCCAAAGGATCAAGGACCAAAGTAAGAAAACACAGAATTCCCCCTTTGACCAAAATGCAAAACAAAATCTCCCCCTGAGAAGTAAAATGTGTGTGAATGTGCAATGTGCCCAAAAATTTCAAAATTCTCCAAACTTCTACCAAACTTCTCAAATTTCCAAAAACAACTCCCCCTTTTTCTTCTCTCCCTTTTTCCTTAAACTTTTCAACGATTCCCAAATTTCTCCCCCTTTGACAATGGATTCATCAAGAGTACAAAAGAGAGAACAGGTTCAAAATTTTTCCTGAAACAATGATTTCACAAAGAGAAACAAGGAAGTGCCAAGATAAAAAAAGATGAGCTCATTTGATCATATAACCTTATATATCACATAATATGCAAAATACATGATCTTGATGTGATTTTAACAAGTTAGGGAATGACATGCATCTCAATCTCAATTCAGTCAACTATAGCCAAGTACTAAGTAAGATCTTAGTAGAAAAAGCAAGGCTTTAAAAATTGAAGCAACTAACAACTTAGGGCGAGCAAGTAGTTTCAACTCCAATCTAGTAGACCAATTTAATCTTTAAACAATAAGTTGCATGTGGCATGCTTGAAGCATACTTCTTTTATTTTCTAGGAGTGGCATGCTTGAAGCATACATCTTATCTTTGAGGGAATGGCATGCTTGAAGCATACATCTTATCTTTTTAGGGAAAGCAAGCCTGAAGCACATAACTTGAAGCTTTTGCTTTTAACAGCCCCCTTTTTTATATTGATTCCCTTTTATTTTTCCTTTTTCTTTGATTGTAAACATGCAAAAGTGATTAAGGGTCTTATGAAAGAGTAAAGTTGAAAACACACTTGCTTCATAGCCCAAATTTGTCAAGAAGATTCAATATCAAGCCTAGAAGAGTGAGATATCACAGAGTATTTAGCTATAGGCAATCAGTCCAGAGAATTCCGCAATGTCATTTGTAGTTCAAGTGAGACAATTAGATTATCATATATTAGCTCAATTACATAATATATAAAGAAATATGATAAAGTGAGCTCATTAAGTGAAAGAACTTGGCAAGGAAACTCCCCCTCAAAACAAACCCATTGGATGAACAATCCCAAGTTCTCCCCGAATAAAAGCAAAACGAGAAGAAGACAAAGGTTTTGTGAAAATGTCTGCCAATTGATGTTCAGTATCCACATGATGAAGCACAATATTTTCTTTTTCAACATGATCTCTAAGAAAGTGAAATCCAGTATCAATATGCTCAAGAAAAGGGATTACTCAAGAGGTGGCACGAACCAAATCAAATCAACATCCTCCAAAGTCAACATCAGAAAAAGCTCTTAAACTAATCCATGAGGAAGCAGAAAGCCAAATGCCAAAATCTTGAGTTCTATGAAGATACCTGAAAATCCTTTTGATAGCTTGTCGATGTGAAGCACGTGGGAAGCTTGAAAACAAGCACACAAGCACACACAAGCACGTGGGAAGAGTCTCTCATGTAAACCTCTAATTATCTCGTCCTCAACAAAGATTATCATCATCTTTATGAACAAAGACACTCTCCCTGAACATATGCACTTGTACCTGCATCATTTGAACTAGTACATTTTGCGAACAGAAGTGGAAGAAGCATCTCCAAAGGCAACACTTTCAAGCATGAGATGCACGAGTGAAGGAGAACCAAATCTTATCCTTGAACATATGAAGTGAGCATCCGAAATTCACTAGCCACATGTTCTCCCTCCTCGTGAGAAGCCTACATAGAAGCGAGAAAGTGTCGAGGTCTCGATCAAGGGGTTAGAAATAAGATGTTTAGGAATCGATCTTGAGACACCTGACGGACAACGATAGGCACAACACGAGCGATCTTATGCACAAAATCAAATTTGCCTGCTCCGTGTTTCTAGCAACAAAAGGTGCTTGCATCACCCTAGGCACGTAGTGATAAGCACAGAGTGACTTTAAGAAATTAGACCTAGCCTTAGCTCTTTCTTTCTTTTGTTGTTTGGCTAGTCTAAAGCAAAAATCTACTAAATGTCCATCTCTACCACAATGAGTGCAAGTGTACTTAACAGGATGTTTGGCTTTAGAAGTAGAAGCAACATTTGCATTCATCATAGTAGAAGATAACACTCCAGCAGACTTAAAGACAGTTTTCTTAGGCTCATTGACAATTTCAAATTTTCCTCCATCAAGTGCTTTAACAACAGTAGGAGCATGTGATTTATGATGAGCATAAGAATCAAAACCTAAACCTTTGTTATGAGTGCTGACTTTTGATTGATCCAAAATCATGTTTAGGTTCTTCTTTCCTTTAGTGAAACGTTCTAATGATTTTTCCAAGTAATCAACTTTTCGAGAAAGAGTTAAACAATTATTGCAAGGAACATTCACTTTTCCTTTTTGCTTACGACAAGTTGAGCATGAAAGAACCTCATGTGTAAGCAGATCATCACCAATTGAGAAACCCTAGCATTTGCATCTTTTAATTTTAATTCAAGAGTTGAGCATTTAGAACAAGAAGTTAAAACATGCAAATCATCACAGAAACAGCTAGAATGTTTAACATGTTTCTCATTTTTCTCACTTTCAGCATTAATTTTCTCAATCAAGGAAGCATGTTCTTTCCTAAGCGAAGTAAGCTCATTCCAAATTAAGTCACATGATTTGCAAGCATCATCATCAGGAATCAAAGTTTTAAGTCTAGCAATTTCAGCATTCAATGATTCAACAACAAAATCATGTTTCTTAATTTTCTTATCACGTTTATCAAGCAATTTACCAAGACGAGCAACAGCAATAGCTAATTCATCGTAAGAAGGATCTACCTCATTGAAGTCGCTGTCATGATCGCCCTCGGTGAAGCTGTCACTGCTTTTGGCCATGAGACACAACCCCGTCAACTCATGCTTGCTTGGAGTTGCATCATCCTCGCTGCTCTCCGAATCCACATCGCTCAAATTGACTTGTTCAAGAGCGGAAAGAACTCGATGGACAACTTTGCGGTTGATGAAGTTCTTCTTCTTTCTATCACTTGGAGAGAACTTCTTCTTCTCTTTTCTTCTGTCGTTGTCCTTCTCCTCCCTTGATGCTTTACTTGCAAGTTTTGGACAGTTTGGAGGAATATGGTCGAGATCACCACACTCATAGCATCTTAGAGGAACACCACCACCTCTCTTTCTCTTTATCACATTTTGCAAGGCTTTGTTAAAGCGAGAAGAGAGTAGTGACAAGTCTTCTTCTGGGAATTGCTCAATCTGTTCATCGGTTAGTGAAGACAAGAAAGATAGAGCAAAACTTGAAGCAGCACCATTATGAGATATGCTAGATTGAGATGTCAAAGCAATTGATTTATGATCATTCTTTCTAGCAAGAACATCTAATTCATGAGTTTTCAACTTAGAATAAAGAACATCTAAGGTAAGTGTACTCATGACAGTAGATTCTCTAATGGATGTAACTTTCATCTCCCAAATAGACATGTCTAAAGCACCAAGCAATTGTCTAGCATTAGCAGCATCATCAAAGCTAACTCCAACAGCACGAAGATTACTAAGAATTTTATTGAAACGTGCAAAGAAGTCATCTAGCGACTCACCGGGTTTCATCTCAAATCGCATGTGTTCTTTTTTGTAAAGATCTTGACGAACCTCTTTAATAGTGTTAGAACCCTCATGGTAATCACAAAGAGATTTCCATACCTCATATGCGGACTTGAGATGGATCACACGGTCAAAGTCGCTGCGTCCCAAACCTTGGATGATCAAGTTGCGCGCCTTGCTGTTTGCTTCAACATGTGTGCGATTGGTGTCGTTGACGTTGTCGTTTGCAGGGACTTCATATGGCTTGTAGACCTTCTCCCAAATTGCGAATCCCTGAGCTTAGATGAATGCCTCCATCTTGGCCTTCCAAAACTGTAAATCAACACCATTGAATACACAAGGTTTTGTCGAATAATGATCCATTGATCTAATCACCGATTAAGATAGATTAGAAAAACCTTGCTCTGATACCACTTGTAGGATCGAAGTATACGAATATAGCAATCAGAGGGGGGGTGAATGATTGTGCGGAAGCTAAAACCAAATTCTTGATCTACTAAAAGTTCACCCCAAAACAGAACCAAATAATTGCCTCATTTTCGACAAAAACAGAATGACAGAGGTTCGGTAAAACGAGAATTCCCAGAGATCCAACCGTTAGATTGATCTGAAATTTAGAATCAAACCCAACAAGAATCAGCTCGATCGGACTTACGGATCAAAAGTTATGAGCTTCGCAAGCTTGCTGATCCAGAACTTGACGAGAATCAATCTAATCAAAACTTCAAGATTAAACAAGAACGACAAAAGATTGATCAACTAGACTTTGAGAAACACTAGATCAATACCCTAGAGAGGTTTTTGATGGATCAAATCAAGATAAAACTTAAAGAACAAAAACCAATCTAGAACTAGAACAAGCATGCAAACAAGAACCAAAAAGAGAACGTTGAAGCAATGCGGGAACTAGAAGAATTGATCTTTATTTCTTTTGTCTAAAGTACTCCCATCAAAAGAGTACAAACCCTAAACTTTGAGCCCAAGGCTCTATGCGCCTAGCTCTCCTCAATTCGATGCCCTTCAACAGGAGACAACCCCTCCTATTTAAAGGAGCAAAACACAAGGAGTCCTGAATACAATTCCTATTCCCTAGAAGGAATCTGTATCCAACACAACTCTACTTGGCCCAACCTGGCCGAGTACAACTCTTGCACGCGTATGGCAACCCTACCATACTCACGTGACTAACACTTTGCACGCGTATGGCCACCTGTCATACTCACGTGACTAACACTTTGCACGCGAATGACCTCCTGCCATTCTCACGTGACTAACCATTCTTCATGTGCACCATTCTCTTAGCCCGAACATCCCGCATGACATCCTTGACCACCAAGACCTCAGTTCCTCCCTGAACCTAGTCTCGAACCTCAGCTCCTCCATGAACCTAGTTCCGATCCCGTCATCGACCACGTTCGTCTTCGAGCAATACCTGCACATGAACAAACCACAAAACAATTCCGAGCACAAGTCCACGACTTGACTCACATCAATCCATGCAAATACTCACACGAGCATTGCATAAAGTCCACTTCAAAAGAAGCATCATGAAATTCTCACAAATTTCATAATCCCAAAAATGAATCAAACACAATTCCAATTTTGCTTAAAACCCTAATCGAGCAAAAACGCATTCACAACGGACAAAGAAATATGGTCCGGCGTACACATGAAAAAGCACTCAAAAAACCATTCACAACGGACAGACAAAATCGGTCCGGTGTACACATGAAAGTCTCGGTTTCAAGAAGAAATCAAAACCGAGCAAAACACGTTCACAACGGACCAACAAAATCAGTCTGTTGTACAAGTGAAAATATCGGTTCCTTTGGAAAAGAGTTTGGCACATAAGCTCAAAAGCATGTCCACGACAGACCCAAAAACTTGGTCCGTCGTACATGCAAAACTTACTGGCTTCTTGGAGAATTGAGTTCGACTCATGAGCTCAAAAACACGTTCACGACAGACAAACAAAATCGGTCCGTCGTACATGGGAAAATGAGGTTGCCAAAGCATGTTTTCAACAGACCAACAAAGTTTGTCTGTCGTAGATGGGAAACTTACTGTTTTCTTTAAGTTTGGTCTGGCGCCAAAGCGAAACTTACTGTTTCTTGTCAAATTGACAAAACACATAAACAAACACATTTGCAAATTCAATTCTAAGCCAATTTTTCAGCACATGATTTCACAAAAACTTTAAACATTATCAAGGGTCATAAGCACTTTTAAAGCAAAGCAACAGATTCTAAGCATGTACTTTAGCACATGTAATCATTCTCGCTAAGAGTAAACTACAACATTAGTAGTCTATTTATTCTCAAGCTAGAGATATTAATCACATTGAATTGTTTCAACTCACCAATTAACCTAACAATGCATCATCCCATAAATCCCATTGGTACATGCTACATAACATGCTAAACAACAATTCTTACTAGGGACAAACGATTTCAGTCAAAAGACTACTTACTTTGTTTGCAACATTTTAGTTTTAAAGCTCAACCCAAATTCATAAGGAAACTTGACTCTCAAAATTGCAATGAGACAAACCCAAACTTGGTCATGCAAAAGGAATTCTCCAAAACACTTTTCAATCTCAAAGACTCCCACTGGAGGGAACCAACCGATCAAATAAACCTTTGCAAATAAAACCTTAGCACCAAACCCCAAATCTTTCACGAAACAAGAAGGGTTTTTCAAAGATGATTTCTTAAACCAGTAAAATAACGAAATCAAACACCACGTACTACTACAAAGCCACAGAATTTCAGCCCTGACAGTCGGGTCCAGCACAACTCCGCAATAACTCCTTTAACATCGGAGAAAGACAAACACATGAATAAATTGAATGCTTCTTCCCCATAAAGCAATCAGCAAACTAGGCATCAAAACTGGGAAGGCGCCCAAAAGAAGCGCAACACTAGACTCCTCTTTTTCGTCTTCAACAAAGGAAGACAAAACCACACCGCATACGGAACGATCCGCGAAAATCCAATACCAAACACTTTTCTTTTGGTTTCAATCAATTAAAACCAAGAAAACCAACCAAGACCGACCACAGAACGATAAAGAACATCCACAGGAATCCACCACCAAACTCTTCTATTTGACTCCAGTCAAATAACCGATTTACGACATAAAGGGTAAGCACTTCTTATCCTACAGGGGTTAATAGTTCTTCGGTGATGGCGCTAACCGGCCACACCGTCAAACCTCACCCTTACTATGAAATAAGAGAGGTGACCGAAACCCTTCGGCACTAAAACCCCACTTTTATCACCACAACAGGAACAATTCAGTCATTTATCTCATTGACATAGCATCATGCATTGTCAAATGAAGCATTCAACATCAAAGCTTAAATACAACATTTAAGCGTAAACAACAATACCCATACCCTTCCTACTGTGCATCCATGTGTGTCAAATTTTAGATTAGTTATACCACTTTTGCAAGTTTTAATGTTGCTATCCTATGACAAAATTTTAGTAAAAACCTAAGCCATGTTTCTAAGTTATTCCACATCACATTTTAGTTGTACCCTATAGCATGACACTAAAAATACACATTCCAAGGACCTACAGCCCGCTCTGATACCAACTGTAACACCCCGGCATTTACTATGCCTGAATGCTACCAAACATAAGCTAAACAACATCTAAATACCACCATTAACATAAAATTCCAGCAAAGGCGCATAAGCTAAAAACCGAGATTTCAACAGCACCTCCTTTGTTTTCACATGAATCGAAGGAGCAACAACAGTATGACAATATAAGGCAATATGAAAGTCATCTAAAACAGCAATAATTAGAGTCTTAACGACAATATAAGACTAACATCAAGCACTTAATGTTTCCAAGTGACAAACGAACAATAAAACTCTTATAAAGCAAAGCTAAGCCTTAAATCAATGAGCATCACACGCAATTTATTATCAAACTAATAGAAGGAATTGTGGAATCAATATGGTGAAGCTACGTGTGGGCGTGTGACTAATTCCCTTCCCCGCATGCCGTTCTCATGGTACCTAAAACAACAAGAAAACACAAGCGTGAGTTCGAAACTCAGCAAGCATATTGCAATGGACAACAAGAACAATATCATGGCAATAACATCTCCCATCATGTATATCATCTCATTCATGAACACTTAACAATATCATCATCATTATGTATGTAATGTAATGCAATGCTCATGTCTCCTTGGAAACTCATACCGGTATGGTTGAGTACACACCCATCGGTGTGCACCCTCTCCCCCCTTCCATCCCGAAGATGGAGGGTGCCTACTCCTCGCTTCCGTTCACCGCGGTGAATGGAATCACGATGTAGGGCTTACTCATCGGCTCTCCGGATTAGTCATATCTTTCTCACCGACCTTCCCGGATTAGATATTGACTTTCTCACTGCATGGGCCATGTAACATGTCATGTATGCAATTATGCCAACATCATGTTTAACTCACATATTAACACATGGCATCATAACATAATAAACATGCTCATCATATCATTGGCAATCATTAAAGCATGGCAAGTGATCATATATCATATAGTCAATTCCATCTATTCTCAACAAGCAACCTACAACTCGCTATCCATCACAACACACTTGCCTCAACCACGGGCAACGGATTGGCGGGAAGTAGAGGGCACTCCTGGGGTTGCACCACCTGCACATAGGCATCACACGCTCACAATCATGCCCACAAAACAGTACGCAAACCCTCATCTACCCCGACATTGCCAACTACTCGAAATAACCAAAAACAATGGTTCTGTCCCGTCGGGACAACAGCCTTGCAAAAAGCATAACTTGAGTTCTGGGACTCCGAATCAATTAAACGAGTACATCCTCGCGTAGATTTGGAAATTTCCCAACTTTCTCTAATTATAAGGAAAGACTGATTCGGACTCAAAAGTTGTTTAATCTACAGATTACCGTGATCTGTTCCAATTACGTCACAGATTTTAACACGCTCGGTAAAACAACCATAACTTTTAAACGGCTGGACGGAATTTAATTTTCTTTATATCCACGGAAAGATAATTAAATTATCTACAACTTCTTCAACATCCGTACTACAAGATTCGGATTCTAAATTGGTGATAACACTAACCCTAGGTCGACTGCTCATGCTGCCCCAAAATAAAAACGTGGCAACATCTAGATCTAATCCAAATTACTCAAATCCAGCAACACCAATTGATCTAAAAAACTTGATAATCACCCTAATAATAGTACTTAGATCAACCCCAGGGAACCCCATGATCATAACTTTGCCCGACGAACGAAAACCCCAATCGATCTCCTCGCTCCTCGCTCCTCGCACCTCACTCCTCGCTCCTCGCTCCTCGGATGGATCCATGAGGATACAAGGGTGGGGAGGCCACCCTAGGGCATCAAGGGGGTGGAGGAGAGGTGGAGAGGTGGAGAGCAATGGGGGCAAAGGGGGCGCAAGGAAGAGGAGGAGGTGGGGAGGTGTGGGAGGCGGCTAGGGCACTTGGGGCGCAAGGGGCAGGGGGAGGACGCCCAAAAGGGCAGGAGGAGGCCCCCCAAACAGGACTCCTACCCTAAATGGACTCGAACACCATCCCACCAAAGCCCACGGACCTTTCCCTTAGGCCCAAACTCCCCCGGAAAGGCCCAAAACCCCTGAAACGGCCCGGAAACGGCCCGGAAACGCTATTAACCTCCATACCTTATGGTTTTAACCTCCCATACCATATTTCATAAAGTTTTTGACCTTAACATTCACCATTTAAAAGGTTACGACACTCCGTGGTGACACATCACTTCAAAAGGCCCAAAAACGCGAGTAAACCTCAAGCCGAAAGATTTTAATCTCTAATTTCACATTCTATAATGTCACACCATACCGTAGTGTCACAATAACGTGCCCGATCCCTTTAATCGAAACTACTCTCCTGAAGAACACGGTACCAGCCTCTAGAACCCTCTTCAACTCCCACGCACAAACGTGATTTCACACCTCAACCTCTCTACTGTGGTTCGCCGTATTCAAAACGACGACGAACCAGGTGAGACGAACACACGAACACTCCAAGACCACCAACTATATGAACAAACGAGGTTAAAACCTTGCAAAAGATTGATCTTTTACAAAAGACCATTACCCAACACTACCACCGAAAGGAAAAGCGTACTTTACAACCAGGGTCCTTAAACCCACGAGGAACAGTAACAACCGAACAAAATCGCTACGGCTGATACAACCTCGCTCAACCTCAGCGACAGAAAGATCCAATACACCCTGAAAAGGAAAAACAATTTACTAGCAACTACCAAATGGTCCACTAATAATTTAATCAACCCCACCTAGGAACACATCAATGACACAATTCTCCAAGAAGGTTTGGATTGAGTCAGACACAACCTTCCTTTACTCTTCATTTTTAAACTGTTTACGATCAACTACTAGCAACATCTAGTAGCTTCGGTCATTAACAACCTGCGCTAGATTCCTCTTTCTAAGGAGGCCACGCCCTTACAATTTTCCACTCAAAGGTCCAAAACAAGAGCAAAATCCTTGAGTGAGCTCAACTACGAACCATGAACCCCATTGATCCACATACAACAACTCGAACCCCAAAGCGCTAAACTACTTTGGCAAGAATTCAGCAACATCCAAAGAGCACTCATTTTTTTCCCTAAAAACAAAGCTCAAATCTCAAATCAATGTGATACATTTCACGTCAGGGAGCCCTCAACAAAAGAGAGACTCCACACAATTCCTTGACGGAAGTTCTCAACAACCAAATCATCTCAAGTCGCTTTCACCAAAGCCAAACTTCTCATTTTCACCCTAGCTCGATTGCACAATCTGCCCGAAACAGAGAACGTGGCAAACTCTAGATTTCATCAAATCTACCTAATCACAGAACTACCTCTCGATCTAAAAACATCATATCAACCTCTAGAACAGCACCTAGACCATCCCCAAGGATCACCCATCTCATACCTCTTCCCGACGAACGACGAATGCCAAAATTCTTCCTCCCGGGTTCTCCGATCGTCTTCCTCGCGCCGGAACCGCCGGATCGCCTCTTCGCGGAGCTTTCCGAGGGGAAGAACAGCGGGGTGGCAAGGGGAGGGGCTCCCCTAGGGCAGCAAGGAGGGTGGGGAGGGGTGGAGAGAGGTTGTGGTGTAAGGGGGAAGGAGGTGGAGGGGCGCACGGCAATGGGGAAGCAAGGGGGCGGCGGCTAGGTGGGGGAAGAGGGGGAGGGAGGTGCAAGGAGGAGGGGTGGCGCATGGGCAGCCCCCATTCTGCCCTAATCCCTCTCCCACTTGGGCCAAGGGCTTCCCACCTCCGGCCCAAGAAGTCCCCCCAAGCCCACAATTCCCCCGGAAGACCCATTTTCCCCGAAAACGGCCCGGAAACAAGATTAACCTTCATAACGTATAGCTTTATCCTCTAATTTCACCTTTTATAAAGTCACATTCTCTAATTTCACCTTTTACGGTGTCTCAACATCCCGTAGTGTCACAGTGTGAGTGAGAGGAGCCGCCCAGATCGTCCCTGAGTTGTTGGATGAACAGTTGCTCCCATCGAATTTGGATCCTAGCAACGATTCACCGGAGGCGATTTCGGTGCTAACACCCAAGCCCAATAAGGACAACTCCAAAATCATCCGCACAATCCGACAACAACCCCGGTATTCCCCCGGTATGCGATCCGAAACTCGCCCAGGATCCCCACATACCGGTTCCCAATGCCATATCAATATCAATTCGCACAAAGGGGCATCGAGCCCAAACTCACTACCAGAGATGCAAAACGCGGAAGCAAACAAACACACCACACGGCACAAAGAGGCCCAAGGGACGACCAAACGAACAAGCGAAAGGTAAACAATTCCATTGCAGAAATAAAAGTGTGATTACACAACAAAAGTATTATCAACTATCCTATACAACAAAAGTAAAACACCCCGGAAGTGTCATGCCCTGAACACTCCCAGGCGCACGAGTGTCGACAGCCTCTACTCGGTGCCCCGCCCGGTCACTGATAGGCAGTAGGGGCAAAACTCACACCCCGCTGGATTCTCACCTACAAAACCACAAAGCAGAAGCCTGAGTACAAAAGGTACTCGCAAGTCTTACCCGCGGTCCATATATGACCGACTCCAAAGGATTATGCATTTGGATATAGCAAGGAATAAGCTGAAGGTAAAGTAGTTGCACAATGCTTAACATTTGTTGTTTAGTTACTTGAACTACTCAGGTTACAATTCTTAGCGCGGTTGTAACAGCACCTACCTCTAGGTGAAGTTAACAAGTTACAAACCACAACAATTAATCACATTCAATTTGAGCTCAAGCCCAACGGCGAACTTCGGTTTAAGTTATTTACTACGTGTAACAGCAGTGACCAAGCGTGCTCATATCCGAGAGCGCGGCAATTCGAATCGCTTAATTAACCCTGCAGGGAAGCATTGATCACACGACATGTGCCACGAAGGAAACTCATGTCAACCCCCTCCCATCCATACTTACTCGCCGAAGTACCCTCATGGGTCTGAAAACCTAGCACCCTCTCGAGTAGCCCAAGCCCGGCTTGGACACTCGAGAGCCGGCCTAAGCCTCGCCCTCATCATCACGCCCAACCGCATGAGGTCGTAGTCCTTCGAGTAAGCATGAGATCAAACAGGGCTTATCCTACCATTATCAGGCATGTGATCAACCAGTTGGTGCCCAGCCATGGTGCCACATCGGATCGGTCCTTAGCTGACTCAGGCGGGACTACCACATTTGGGTCTCCTTACCCAAATGCCCCAATTCTCCCGCCCGGTCTCCAATTATACCTTTTTTCACAACACAACCATAACCCAATAGTTCCAAAGACTTTAATGTGCAAGACCTCAAGCAGTGGAACCATCCACTACTTGGCCCAAACCCGACTCCTAAGCATACTAAGCACAACACAATTAATACCCATAATCTAGCTCCAAGGGAGGTGTCTTCAAGTAACAATGAAAAGGGTACATGCAGCAAATAGGATCTAGCCTATCCCACACTTCAACTCCTAATGCAATACTTAACATCCAATAAGCAGTAAATTCACAAAGATAGATTTCACATAGGTTCAAGATGCATAGGTGCTTGCTTTGTTCTTCTGCTTGCGGACCGACAGCGACTTGCCCCTCGGTAACTCCCTCAACCACGGTGGTATCACCCTCCGCAGTTTCGTTCTCTACACGAATCATACGCAACAATAAGATGCATGCAATGCAATGAAAACAACTAGAACGAAAACCCCCGACGAAACGACGCAACCGAACCAACGAACGCAACCGGACAGACCAGGTGAACCCGGACAGTCCGGGTTTTATATCCGGACAGTCCGGCTTACCCGGACACTCCGGACATTAGGTCCGGACACTCCGGCCTAGGGCGGACACTCCGGACTGGGGGTCCGGACACTCCGAACCTGGCGCACCTCACCCTACAACTCAACGGACCGAGGTGCCGCCAAGTCCCACGGCACCGTGGGGGCCCGATCTATGACTTTCCTACACGCGGCAAGGCCGAGGGAACTTCAAGCTAGCTAAACCTCGAGAAAACGACACCCAACCACAAAACCACAAGCCAACTCTAATCGACCCTTGGATTGGCATTACCACTACCCGATCTACCTCACTAGTACCCACATTCATCAATCCAAGCCCCAAACCAACCCTAGAATCACCACACCCAAAACCCTAAAGCTCAAGATTCAACTCCAAACTCCCAAATCCAAACCTAGGTCCCAAACCCACCATGGATGGCCTTAGAACCCAAGAAACCCACGAATCAACCCCCAAGAGAAAGACCTACCTCCAAGGATGATGGAGGAGAACAATGCCGGGTAGAGGAAGGAGGATGCCGGCTTGAGGAGGAGTTCCACGGGATGGAGGAGCCGCCGGGGAGTAGCCACGGGAGGTCGCCGGAGTGGAGAGCTCACCGGAGACGTGGTTGGGATGAAGGAGACGCACGAGAGGGGTGGAGGACAAGTGAAGAAGAAAAGAAGGGAGTGAACCCACAAAATGGGACTTTTATACAAAAACCCCGCAATTACCGGACACTCCGGACATTTGGTCCAGACACTCTGGGTTGAGGCGCTCGGTCAGGTTAATCCGGATACTCCGGAAAATATGTCCGGACATTCCGGGTTGGATCCGGACACTCCGGATGTGGATCCGGATACTCCGGATGTCCCAGAATTTTTGGAACTTGGGGCCTTGACAGTGAGGGTGTTGATTTCGAGGAACAAGCTCAAGATCAAGATCTAGACCAAAACCAGCTGATCTTTGAAGGCAAGTTGTGCTTTGACCATGTAGCTCCTACATTTTGAAATGTATTTTTATTTAAAGTATGCATGCTATGTTGATTAAAATGGATTAAATTAACTTGAGAAAAGTAGCTAATCAACCTAATTGTTAATACCACCTTGATGTTAATATTTGTATGCCATGTACCGTTGTCACCTTAAGTTTAGATAAAATAGTTGGATGATAATATTATGCCAACACGGGAGGTTAGACTGTGAATAGATGCTTAGCCTTGCTCATGCGTGGAATGTTATTTCAAATTGCAAAAGAACATTGAGTAATGAAATATGGAATGTTTTTGGAAAGGTTGTAATATTGCCACGTGATGATATGAAGTGTAGGTACCTGTGTGGTTCCACATGGAAATTGAAATTATTGTTGGCATGTGTTGAACAATAATCAAACTAGGAAGGGCAATGATTTAGACTGGGGCAAGTGGCAGAAGGCTGTATGCCAGTTGGGCATGTGTGGCATTTGGGTTGATGAGAGTTGTGAGGGTTGTGTGCAAATTTTTGAGAAAGGGATGTCTTGCCCTGGACAGTTAAGGACTTCACCTTGCAAGCCTTTGAACTGAGTGACTCGTATAACCACATGACTGGAGTGGGACGGACTTAGTTTAGTAGGATTCTGAGATCTTACCTTTGATACCTCAGGGCGGCTGTTGCACGGGGTGTAATTGCAAGGGGGAGCGTACCAGTGCTACGGCTTGGTACCATCCAACGGTGTCTGTCGGTCCTACACTTCGACTCTGTGTGAGGGAAGTGGTAGTGAAGGCAATACCGGAGAGGTTCCTAGGTTGAGACAAAAGTCTCTGAAAAACTTTGTTACGGTTAATCACCTGTGTGGTGAGAGATTGTATCTTGTGGGTAAAGTGTACAACCTCTGCAGAGTGTGTCAAAACTATTTGAACAGCCGAGTCCATGGTACTGGACGAAGCTCGGGAATTACAATCAAGGGTTAGATCTTCGAAAATAAATTGTGGAATGGGTGGCTGTGTGCCAGAAATAACTGTGAAGTGATTTAGGGCTATGTGCCATACTTTTGAGAATAGATTGTGAACTTAATATGATACAATATAGTTTCACTGCTTTAAAACCTATTAGGATTATATGATACAAATAAAATGCTGATTGATGCAAAATAACCTCTTAATCCATTCCTTTGGAAGAAGCCAAGCATATAGTATTAGAACTGCATTTCTGTGCATGACTTGCTGGGTATGTTGTATACTCACCCTTGCCATCAACAAAATTGTATACTCACCCTTGCCATCAACAAAACAACAGAGGAGGAGTCAATACCCGTTTGGGAGGAGGACTACATCAACGACCTGGAGAACTAAGAAGCAAGCCTTGTCAGATGCCTGTGGAGATGCTATGAGCTATCAAGACTTTTATTTTGCGCTGCTAATGTTTAATCATCTTTATTGTTGTAAGCCCTGCGTGGCAGACTATTGTAAGGTGACCTTAAGGTCTTGCAACTGGTTTGTATTAATGTTTGAAGTACTTTATTTATAATTCCGTTGTGTATTATTGTGGTACTTCATCCCTGTTATGACTGTCTGCACCAGCGAGATCCTGGACTAGTGCAGAATACACAGAGGGTCCGAATTTGCAGATTCGGGTCCCGACAGAGGTGGTATCAGAGCCATACTTACTGTAGGATTGCCCTTAGTTAGAATGGCCGTTAGCATGACAAAAACTATTTTCTAAAGTTAAAACTTGCCAGGAAGATGAATGAACTCTTGACTTAACCCCTCTTTTCTGATTCATATCTCATGCTAATTTTTTCTTCTTCTTTTTTTTTGCTCTCACCTTGATTATAAAATGTTGTGTTCTTACAAGATTCGTTGTTGGCAGATGAGGATGTACAACACCTATGGAGAGCGTACTGGAGGATACACCGTTGATCTATGGCGTATGATGCAGCTTCTTGGAGGGTTCGATCGACCGATTTACCAGGGGACCATGATAGTGGAGGCAGGACAGGTCCAAGCATGGAAGGTCAAGATTACGGTGTATGCTCGAGAGAGGACGAGGGTGAGTCGTCCTACATACATCACTGTCAGGAGATCTTCATTCTAGGCCGGGATCCAGGAGACATCGCGTCTGGCGATGAGACACATCGCTTGCACCTACTCTAGGGAATTGGAAGGCACGATGTTTCGCCATCACCCGCGTCGAGACAACCGTATCGACCGGGAGCCGATAGTGGATGAGGATGCCATGGTTACCCACCTGGCACGATTTGTCATTGCCCAGGAGGATGCTATGGATTAGACTGCCCAAGAGCTGCAGAGGACCCTCGACGAGGTCACGGGGGTGAGGACACAACTGCGGGAGGCTCGATATTATCTAGCTCACTCTATCCAGAGGGTTCACGAGCTGGAGATGGCGCTATAAGCACCTGAGCCTGAGCCAGTTTTGGAGCTGCACGATCTGGATCCTGAGGAGCCAGAGCCAGCGCAGGAGGCACCAGTACAGAAGCCGGAGCCACCGGTCCAGGAGCAGGCTGACTCGAGACTCGGCGAGTCGGTTGGGTCGATTGTTCCGATGGTAGTAGGGCATAAGGATCAGTTTGCACTGATGCCAGCCCATCCACCAGTGTATCCACCAGGAGGCCCGGCCACAGCCTGGTATTATCGATGAGTGAGGGTGTTGTGGGTTGTGTTGAACTCAGTTGTTGGAGTCACGTCTTTATTATTTCTAAGAGTCGCCCTTAGGTGTGAGTCATGATGTGTCGAAGTTGTCTTGAGTCGTAATGTCTTGTGTTATGTTTTGTGTATCTGTGTGTGTTGCATTGGCCTTAGGCACTTGTAAGCAACCATACCAATACTATTGTTAAAATTCTGGATTAAGAGTTTTGAATTACACCTGTTCCCCTGAATAAGTTTCCTTCTACTTGTCTATTTTTTTTCCTTCTCTTCTCTAAATTGTTGGAGCAATCAACAGATGGTGAACACCCATGGCAACGTTGGAGCTGGAGGAAGTGGTTCGCGCCAGGGAGGCAATTAGAATGAAGCACAAAATCCTCATCCTGCGTCGCCAGTTGATATGCAGAATCTGGGAGCTTTTCTCGCTGCTCAAACTCAATTGATGTAGACTATGATGCAGACAATGCAGCAAATCTCTACTCAAGCCGTCACCAACAATGCTAACCAAGCCGGCAACCAGGGGCCTCAGCATCACACCAGACTATCAGAATTCATGAGAACTCGCCCACCTATGTTCTCAGGCAACGCTAACCAACTGGAAGCAGATGATTGGCTTAGGTCAATCGAGAGGAAGTTGCATATTACTCAATGCAATGGGAATGAGAGAGTACTCTATGCCTCTCATCAGTTGGAAGGTACAGCGGTAAAATGGTGAGAGAACTACTGTGCTACACAGGAGAATGGTCAGGAAATAACTTGGGAGGAATTTACCGCTGCATTCCGTTAGTACCATGTGCCAGAGGGTATCATGGACTTGAAGAAGGAAGAATTTAGGATGCTGAAGCTCTTTTCTTCAGGTTTGAACCGCGAAGTTTAGATCTCTCTGTGTTGTTGGTTTGGCGGAGTGGCATGTTTTCGATTTGGGGTCGAATCCTGTTGAAGGGGGGTAGAATGTGACACTACGGTATGGTGTGACATTATAAAAATGTGAAATTAGAGAATAAAACCTTACAGCTTGAGGTTTACTCGCGTTTTTGGGCCTTAGGGGGATGAAGTGATGTGACACCACGGAGTGTCGTAACCTTATTTAATGTGCATGATGAGGTCAAAAACATTATGAAATATGGAATTGGAGGTTGAAACCATACGGTATGAGGTTTATTCGCGTTTTCGGGCCGTTTCCGGGAGTTTGGGCCTTTCCGGGGGAGTTTAGGCCTAAGGGAAAGGGTCGTGGGCCTTGGTGGGGAGGAGTTTGAATCCTTTTGGGAGTAGGAAACCTGGTTGGGGGGCCTCCCCCTGCCCCTATGTGCACCCCCACCCCTGCCCATGCGCCCCACCTCTATGCCCTAGCCGCCACCTCCACCTCCCCCTCTCCCTTGCTTGCGCCCCACCTCCCCCTTGCTCCCCATTGCGCCACCACCCCTCCACCACCTCTCCACCTCCCTTGCTGCCCCTAGGGGAGTTCCCCACCTCAACACCTCGAAGATCCATCCGTTGGAGCGCTCCGCGACGAGGAGATCCGGCGGGATTGGAGCGAGGAAGGAGATCGCGCGAACCGGGAGGAGATCCGTTGGGTTTTCGTGCGTCGGGCAAAGGTATGGCCATGGAAATCCTTGGAGTTGGTCTAGGATCTGTTCTAAGGGTGATTATCATGTTTTTAGATCAATTGGTGGTGCTGGAATTGAGTAGATTAGATTAGATCTAGAAGTTGCCACGTTCTCTGTTTCGGGCAGCATGAGCAGTCGACCTAGGGTTCGGTTTTTCGCCAATTTAGATTCCGAATTTGGATGTCCGCCTGTTGAATAAGTTGTAGGAAATTTCAATACTTTTCAGTGGGTATAAAGAACGTTAAATTCTGATCAGCCGTTTGAAAGTTATTGCTGTTTTACCGAGCGTGTTAAAATCTGTGACGTGATTGGAACAGATCTCGGTATTTTATAGATTAAACAACTTTAGAGTCCGAATCAGTCTTTGCTTATACTTAGAAAAAGTTAGGAAATTTCCTAAGCTACGCTAGGATGTACTCATTTAATTGATGCGGAGTTTTAGAACCCGAGTTATGCCTTTTGGAATGCTGCTGTCCCGGCGGGACAGAACCTCTGTATTTGGTTATTGCGAGTAGATGGCAATGTCAGGGTAGATGAGGGTTTGCGTACTGTTTTGTGGACATGATTGTGAGTGTGTGGTACCTATGTGCAGGTGGTGTGACCCCAGGAGTGCCCTCTTCATCTCGCCAATCCGTCGCCCGTGGTTGAGGCAAGTGTATTGGAATGGGTAGCGGATTGTGGGTTGTTTGATTGATTGAGATTGAAATTTGAATATATGATATGTTCACATGCCATGCTTTAATTTTTGCCATTGATATGATGAATATGTTTATTATGTGATGATGCCATGTGTTAATGTACAAGTTATCCATAATGATGCCATATGTTAATGTACAAGTTATTCATGATGTTGGCATATTTGCATACATGGCATGATACATGGCACGGGCGGTGAGAAAGTCATAACTAGTCCGGGGAAGGTCGGTGAGAAAGTTATGACTATTCCGGAGAGCCAATGAGTAAGTCCTACATCGTGATTCCATCCACCGCGGTGTTCGGAAGCGAGGAGTAGGCACCCTCCATCTTCGGGATGGAAGGGGGACTCAACCATACCGGTATGAGTTTCCAAGGAGACATGAGCATAGCATTGCATTGCATACATAATGATAATGATAATGATATGTGATCAAGAATGAGATGGTTTACATGATGTGAGATATTAATGCCTTGTGATTGTTCTTGTTGTACCATTGCAATATGCTTGCTGAGTTTCGAACTCACGCTTGTGTTTTCTTGTTGTTTTAGGTACCATGAGACCGGCATGTGGGGAAGCGAAATAGGCACACTTCCGCACGTAGCTTCACTCATTTGTTTCCACAAGTCATTCAATTAGTTTTTGATAATAAATTGCGTGTGATGATTATTGCTTTAAGGTTTAGCTTTGCTAAATGAGAGCCTTATTGTTCGTTTGGCTCTTGGAGACATTAAACGTTTGAAACTAGACTTATATTGTTGCTAAGTCGTTAATTATTGCTTTTTTTAGTTGTCTCTCATATTCCATATATTGCTATACTGTTGTTGCTCCTTCAAATCATGTTAAAACAAAGGAGATGCTGCCGAAATCTCGGGTTTTAGCATTTACTCCTTTGTTGTAATTTACCTTAATTCATGGTATTTAGATGTTGTTTAGCTTACGTTTGGTAGCATTCAGGCATATTAGATGCCGGGGTGTTACATTGATGTTCACCAGAGTTTTGATATTTATTGTGATGCATAGCGTCAAGGACTTGGATGTGTGTTGATGCAGAATGGAAAAGTAGTTGCTTATGCATCGAGACAGTTAAGGCCGCTTGAGGAGAATTATCCGACGCATGACTTGGAATTAGCATCAGCAGTACATGCTTTAAAGTTGTGGCGTCACTATCTTATGGGTAACAGATGTGAAATTTATACAGACCATAAAAGTCTTAAGTATATTTTCACTCAGCAGGATTTGAACATGAGACAAAGAAGATGGTTAGAATTAATCAAGGACTACAACGTGGAAATTCATTACCATCCAGGCAAGGCTAATGTGGTGGCTGATGCCTTGAGCCAGAAAAGTCATTGTAACACCCCAAACTTTCACGAAACAAGAAGGGCTTTCAAAGATGATTTCTCAAACTAGTAAAATGACGAAATCAAACACCATTTACTCCTACAACTAAACAACCAGTAAAATGACGAAATCAAAGAACATTTACTCCTTAAGACTCGCGTAGCGAAAGCGTGGTGGGCCCATAACCCACAGGTCCCAGGATCGAAACCTGGCTCTGATACCAACTGCTTCCTTTTAAAATTTATTCCCAAAGAAAATTCAGGGCGAACGTGAAGGAGCGCGATCCACTTAAAACTTTTGGGTGTCAATCCTTACTAATAGCACAACTAAACAAATGGGCCAAACCCAAAGATAAACACCAACCCCTACGAGTTTAGGGAAACTCTGACACACAACATAAAAAAACGCCTTGACCGAAAGCATTTGACCAAGATAGCAAACAACCAAACCAGTCCAAAAGGTTTTAAACACAAGCTCAGCATGAAACCCTATACATATCTTTTAAACATTCAATATTCACTATTTACTCATCGAGAAACCCCTCATGTTACAACAAGAGCTACAAAACAAATTCTTTCTCTTATTACCTTTCCCAATACTTATAAATAAAGTTTATGATTCTTATCAAAAGACATCCAACGAAGACTACGTCAACAAGATCCCCACGGACCAACATATCATATAACATCATATTCTAGATTGAAACAAATGCTCCAACAAATCTTTCAGCATGATCAACCAATGAATTTCATACCACCTATATGTAAACGTCTCGACAATCGAAACTTATTCAGTTAACGAGCGACTTCAACATGTAAATATTATCTCCACATGGAAGAATTCGTAAGTGAGATTAAGTTAAACTTTCATTAAGGATAAAATCATTCATCAACCAACAACATTACTTTTAGCTACCCTATACGTAGGTGATAACAAAATTACCACCACACAACATACTCCAACTATTTAAAATAGATTGAATACTAGCATTAACACTGCCCTTAACAACATCATTAACAATAAGTCGTATGTCTTCTCAATTGATATCAATACTAGCATTGTAGAGACACAACTGCATACTTCCAAATATACTTGTAGGTTGCAACAACGTAAATAGCAACTCTAATCAACTTCCAAATTAAAGTCACTAGTCAACACGATTAAATTTCTCTATTAACCCGTTAGATTAGAACATCTTTAAACAACCAGCAAAGTTTCTTTAACAATAACAGCAGTCTACATCATCTTAATGTTCTAACTATGCATCAGGGTTTAAAACTTTAAACATAATCGGGGGTCATAAGCACGGTTTAAAGCAAAGCAACAGAATCTAAGAACGTACATTAACCCATTTAATCATTCCCACTATGGGGTACTCTACATCACTAGAGGTTCATTTAATCTTAAGCTAAAAGTAACAATTACATTTAATTGATTCAACTCGCAAATTAACTAAGGTGTACATCATTTCCATAAACCACATTGTTACATACTACATAACATGCTAAACAACAATTTTCACTTTTGACAGTCATAGTGTGAATATGTTAATGGAAGTCAGTCAAGCAAAGTTTTGCAAGGATTTTCAGAAAATGAAATTGGAAGTTGTGCCAGAAGGATTCTTGGCCGCTTTGGAAGTAAAACCTACCTTAGAGGACCAGATCAGAGAAGGTCAGAGGGATGATGAAAAGATTTAGCAAATCAAGTCCAAGATGGAGGAAGGCCTGGTCAAAGAATTCAGACTGGATGATCAAGGTACCTTGTGGATGAAAGAGCGTATTTGTGTACCAAACAAGAAGGAGTTGAAACAGTTAATACTGGAAGAAACCCATGATTCCAAGTATTCGATTCATCTAGGAAGTGCGAAGATGTACCAAGATCTGAAGGAAAGGTTCTGGTGGCCAAGTATGAAAAGAGAAGTAGCCGAGCATGTTGTGTTGTGCGATGTATGTCAGAGAGTGAAAGCTATGCATCAGAGACCAGCAGGACTACTGCAACCACTAAAAATACCTGAGTGAAAGTGGGAGGAAATCGGTATGGACTTCATAACCGATTTACCCAGGACACAGGCGGGATACAATTCCATATGGGTCATAGTGGATCGCTTAACTAAAGTCGCGCACTTTATACCCGTGAAGACAACCTACTCAGGAGACCGATTGGCAGAACTATACATGTCAAGAATTGTGTGTCTACATGGGGTGCCGAAGAAGATAGTCTCAGACAGAGGTACCCAATTTACCTCGAGATTTTGGAGAAAGCTACACGAGGCTTTGGGAACTCGCCTAAACTTCAGCACGGCCTATCATCCTTAGACAGATGGTCAAACCGAAAGGGTTAATCAGATTCTAGAAGACATGCTGAGAGCTTGTGCATTGGCTTATAGTACTTCTTGGGACAAGTGTTTGCATATGCCGAGTTCAGCTATAATAACAGTTACCAGACATGTCTACAGATGTCACCATTTGAAGCTCTATAAGGACGACCTTGCCAAACATCGTTGAATTGGAATGAGACTGGTGAGCGTCGTGTCTTTGGGTTGGATATTCTTCAAGAGGCTGAGGAACGAGTCGCGATGATTCGGGAAAGGTTGAAGGATGCTCAATCAAGACAAAAGAGTTATGCAGATAACCGTCGTAGAGATTTGAGCTTCGAGCCAAAGGATTTCGTATATCTCAGAGTTACACCCCTCAAAGGAGTTAGAAGATTTCACGCCAAAGGAAAGCTCACACCAAGATACGTTGGTCCACTCAAGATCCTAAGTCGCAGAGGTGAAGTTGCTTATCAACCGAAATTGCTGCAATCACTAGCAGGAGTACATGATGTATTCCATGTCTCACAGTTAAAGAAATGTCTGTGGGTACCTAAAGAACAAGTACCTCTGGAAGCAATCGATTTGCAAGAACATTTGACGTATAAAGAACATCCAGTAAAGATATTAGACACCATGGATTGTGAAACAAGAAACAAATCAACCCGCTTCTGCAGAGTCCAATGGAGCAATCACTCAGAAAGCGAAGTGACAAGGGAACGCGAAGAAGATTTGAAGCAGTTTCCGAACCTATTATCTAGCTAGCCTCTAATCTCGAGGACAAGATTCTGTTAAGGGGGGAGGTTTGTAACATCCCAAAATTTGCTTTAAATGTATTTATGGTATTTTTGAATTAATTGGAGTTGTTTGGAATTTATATGGAATTTTTGGAGTAAGTTTGAATTTAAGCCTTATTAAATTAATTATATAAAATCAAGTGCGTGCATTTTGCATAAGCATAAAATCTAAAATTTCATTCCTAATAAAGATAATTGGAAGAAGAGAGTGCTTCTTTCAAATATTTTCAAAAAACATGTTATATAACTTAAGTCGTTGATTTTACAAAAACCTGTACAGGTGTATGATTCACTAAAAGAATTTTTATGAAAAATTAGCATGTCAAAAAATCGAGAAACCAACTTCATTACATTCCAAATAATTCCTAGTATTTTAAAGGAATTTTCTAGGTTCTTAGAACCTCTCTGTTATTTTTTTTCTCAACACGTTTCGAGAACGTATATGCGTATACGTGTACGCATGTGTACATGGATGTTGATTTTGCCTCAGCCGTTTCAAGCGCGTGTGTTTCTTAGTTTCCATTCCATTTTTTCCAGCCGTTTCCCTTCCTGGCAGCGCATGAATCCTTTCCCATTTCCCAGCCGTTTCTAGTTGTCCATTCATTTCCTCCAAAAACGTTACTAGCACTCAGGCATAACTTCCATTGCTTCATTCCAATGTTTCCACAGACACCATGCCATTTCACTGCCTCATTCCAACATTTCTAGTCACCACACCATTTCCATTGCCTCATTTCCGCCGCCGCTGCCAACGTCGCCGCCATTGTCGACTGATACCTCTTTCTCTCTTGCGCGCCCTCTGTATCTGTTGATCCGTTGATCTCATCATCTGTATTTGCACATGTATATATCTATATTAGGATTGTTCGCATGTGTATGTATATGTGCTATACTTGTATACGTACATACTAGGCGTATGCATGTATTCATAACGGCCATAGCATGTATACATATATATATATATATACACTACGTTGTGCACCTATATATGTCTACGTGTAGATATATTTGGTCTATTCGCATGTAGATATATTTGGTCTATTCGAATGTAGATATGTTCAGGTGATATGCATGTAAACACATACACTAGGAAGCATGCATGTATATCTCTATTAAGTTGGTACGCATGTATTCACAAATACATGTTAAGCTGATTGCATGTAAACACAGTAGTGTCCACGCCGTCGCCGTCGTCGCTGCCGTCGCTGCACCCGCCATAGTCGTCGCTGTCACCACCGCCGCCGTCGCCGGATCTGCGCAGCTCGCACTAGCCGAGCTCTCTGCCTCATTCACTTGGCCAAAACCGAAGAAATTAGAACCGTGACTCACGTAGCTAGCCAAGCAGAAGAATACACATATACAAAATGAATAGTGGCATGCATGCATCCACCGAACTATTAGTTGTATGTATTTCTTCAGAAAATTATGAATTTTGTCATTTTTGTTGCAAATTCGTTATAAGTCCAAACTGCTTGCAACAAACTTTGTAAATTAGTAAAAATTAATACCTAATTACTTTAATTTTACTGAAATTTAATAGTTAAATTTGCATTTTTAATTTATTTGCGGAAAGTCCAAATTTGCAAATTTTGTAGCTCGTAAACTACATGTCCAGAAATGTCAAAATAAATTTTATAAATCTTAGAAAATGCTAAAATAATTATCTGGAAATTTTGATGAGATTATAAGCTAACTTGATTTGAAGTATTTTTCCGAATGTGTGTTTTTACGTTGATTGAGTGTTTATTTGGTTCTTTAACTGTTGCGCGTAGATGTCGAACTGTGTGAGGGTGTTGATTTCGAGGACCAAGCTCAAGATCAAGATCTAGACCAAAACCAGCTGATCTTTGAATGCAAGTTGTGCTTTGACCATGTAGCTCCTACATTTTGAACTGTATTTTTATTTAAAGTATGCATGCTATGTTGATTAAAATGGATTAAATTAACTTGGGAAAAGTAGCTAATCAACGTAATTGTTAATACCACCTTGATGTTAATATTTGTGTGCCATGTACCCTTGTCACCTTACGTTTTGTTAAAATAGTTGGATGATAATATTGTGCCAACACGGGAGACTAGACCGTGAATAGATGCTTAGCCTTGCTCATGCGTGGAATCTTATTTCAAATTGCAAAAGAACATTGAGTAATGAAATATGGAATGTTTTTGGAAAAGTTGTAATATTGCCACGTGATGATATGAAGTGTAGGTACCTGTGTGGTTCTACATGGAAATTGAAATTATTGTTGGCATGTGTTGCACAATAATCAAACTAGGAAGGGAAATGATTTAGACTAGGGCAAGTGGCAGAAGGCTGTATGCCAGGTGGGCCTGTGTGGCATTTGGGTTGATGAGTGTTGTGAGGGCTGTGTGCAAAATTTTTGAGAGAAGGACGTCTTGCCCTGGACTGTTAAGGACTTCACCTTGCAAGCCTTTGAACTGAGTGACTCGTACCACCGCATGACTAGAGTGGGACGGGCTTAGTTTAGTAGGATTCTGAGATCTTACCTTTGATACCTTAGGGTGGCAGTTGCATGGGGTGTAATTGAAAGGGGGAGCGTACCTGTGCTACGGCTTGGTGCCCATCTAACGGTGTTTGTCGGTCCTACACTTCGACTCTGTGTGAGTGGAGTGGTAGTGAAGGCAATACCGGATAGGTTCCTAGGTTGAGACAGAAGTCTCTGAAAAACTTTGTTACGGTTAATCACCTGTTTGGTGAGAGACTGTATCTTGTGGGTAAAGTGTACAACCTCTGCAGAGTGTGTCAAAACTATTCGAACAGCCGAGTTCATGGTACTGGAAAAAGCTCGGGAATTACAGTCAAGGGTTAGATCTTCGAAAATAAAATGTGGAATGGGTGGTTGTGTGCCAGAAATAACTGTGAAGTGATTTAGGGTTGTGTGCCATATTTTTTAGAAGAGATTGTGAAATTAATATGATACAATATGGTTTCACTACTTTCAAACCTATTAGGATTATATGATACAAATAAAATGCTGATTGATGCAAAATAACCTCTTAATCCATTCCTTTGGAAGAAGCCAAGCATATAGTATTAGAACTGCATTTATGTGCATGACTTGCTGGGTATGTTGTATACTCACCCTTGCCATCAACAAAACATCAGAGGAGTCAATACCCGTTTGGGAGGAGGACTACATCAACGACCAGGAGAACTAAGAAGCAAGCCTCGTCAGATGCCTATGGCGATGCTTTGAGCCTATTAAGACTTTTATTTTCCGCTGCTAATGTTTAATCATCTTTATTATTATAAGCCCTGCGTGGCAGACTATTGTAAGGTGACCTTAAGGTCTTGCAACCAGTTTGTATTAATATTTGAAGTACTTTATTTATAATTCCGCTGTGTATGATTGTGGTACTTCATCCCTGTTATGACTGTGTGCACTAGCGAGATCCTAGACTAGTGCAGAATACACAGAGGGTCCGGATTTGCAGATTCGGGTCCCGACAAAAACCCGAAGGTCGTGGCATGCGACTTGATGTGCCCTGCTGGTGGGTACGCCCCGGTCTCGAGTCGGTTACCCGAGCAGTTTGGGCCTGCGCCGCTCTAAGGAGTGCTCTCATTTGGTTGAGCACGGGAGTCATTGCTTTCTCCAGGCCCGATAGAGGAAGTGATTTCGACAGCATGTGCGCACACTAGATGTTTGCTTCAGGGGTGCTGAAGACATCATTGCTGTGATGCTGTCGAGAGACCGACCCTACAGCACGATCAGACCCGTTATGGTGGTCGTAGCCTTGTATGTCATGTATCTTGTTAAGGACTATTGCCTCCGGGCGAGGCATCATCAAATTAACCTGGTCGAATTGCTTCGCCAAGTTTGATGTTGTCCTGGTGGTCACCGGGACATTCGTACCCCGCCAATGGTTTGTAGTCCCGGGGCTATCGCATTGGCAGCAGGAGCCACCGTTGGATCTCCAAGCATCCCAAGTGGGTCCTGGAATCCCGGATTGCTTGCCGCTGCTGCTTGCCCAGCCTTCTCTTAGGAGTTTTCCGCGGAGGTGGCGTTGTTGCCCCTATCCATATACACATAGCGGTCGGTTCGACCACTACTGCCTTGGCTACTGTCATCACCACTACTACTGGAACTGTCGTTATTCGATTTGATGCATTGTAGGATATTACCTCCCATAGGATTAAAATCGAGAAAAGACACCAAACGGCTTGGATCCCATGAGTGGGATTCGAGAATGCCGATGGGCTCGAGGAGGTAATCGGGTCCCCACTGGAACAGTAACGTCCCGAAAGCGATCTAGGACCCGATAGCGGGGATTTGCTCGATGACGCTGCCATAGTTGTTTTTGTCCACTCAGAGGTTGTTTGCTGAAGCCATGATCGATCTGCAAAAAATGGTTGAAGGCCCCTACCTGGCGCACCAACTGTCGAAGGTTAGGAAATCGACGGTGAATTTGTTACGGGTACCTTTGGGGTTTCGCAGGATCAACAGACACAGGCAAACAAGGTTTAGACAGGTTCGGGCCTCTGAGGAGAGTAATACCCTACTCCTATTAGTTGGCACTATCAAAATGAGTACAAGGCGGAATACAGATTAGAGAGGTCTAGCACTCGCTATAAAGAAGCCCCTAGATCTAATCCTTCAACTATGCTCTCACAGGCATTCTGTAGATCTTCTAAGGCCGTGTTGTAACACCCCAAAATTTTGCTTTTCCTAAATCTATGTGTGATTTGGCACTTTGGTGAATTTTTGGAATTTTCTGGAATTTATTTGGATTTATTTGGAATTTATTTGAACTTATTCCATTTTGAAATAATTAAAGAATTAAACTTTGCAAATAAAATTTTGTTGGAAATATTTTATTTGAGTCCCAAATACCCTAAAATATTTTCTAGAATTTTTCTGGAATTTTTCTGAGTCTTTTGCTATTTTTAATGAATTAAATGAATTTCTGGAAATTATTTTTAATTATTAAATCGCTGGAAATTGAGTTGGGTCAAGTACTATTCATCCGACCGAGTCGGAACCCGAGTCGGACTCGAGTCCGACCCGAGCCAGCTGCGCCACTTGACTTGACCCAACCGCGTCTGAACCCCAGATCAGATCCGAACCGTTGGATCAAGATCCAACGGTCAGGATCAATCCGCGCTAGGCACGGCCGCGCCCGAGCCAATCTCGGCCGTCGATCGCGCCACGTGGATGGCCCGCGTGCGTCCACGCTATCTCGCCAGTGTTCGAACGGACTCCGCCCGTCCCATCGCTCCGCCACGGATTCGCTGGGATCTCGGTGTTCGGCCGGCATTTAATGCCCTGACTCGCGCCGAGGTTCGCCTCTTGTCTCGCAAGGCCGCTTGCCCCAAGCACCCTAGCCCTAGCCGCCGCTGCCGACTCGCTATTGCTCGCCGTAGTTGGAGAAGCCTCCGCCACGGTCCTTGCCTCGTCCGCCGCCGTCGCCGTCTTCCGCCGAGTTGGAGCCTGGGCCCGAGTCCTCAAGCCAAGGCGCACCCGTGGGTACCTCCCACTCCGCCGGAGAGGCCCCGAAGCGCCGTCGGGCTCGTCGTCGTTTTTGTCTCCGGTGGCCCTGCCCCGCCGTGTCGCCATCGCCGTCCGCAAGCACTGTGAGCCGTTGGATCTTCATCGCACGGTCCAAGATCACGCCACGTCACCCACCGGTGAGATCCCGTCCAAAAATCTCAAGATCCAATCTCGACCGTTGGATCTAGATCCAACGGTCCAGATCAAACGCGTTAACCCAAACGCGTGAGAGCCAGATCTAATCTGGGCCGTTGAATTTCAAATCAACGGCCGAGATTGCGCCACGTGTCGGGAAGCCTGACCGCCGCGATCAGCGCCCCCGTGCGTGTGACGCTGACACGCCGGGCCCGCGTGTCAGCGACGTGACCAAACCGCACCATGACGTCATGGCGGGCACGCATGTTAGCAGCTATCCCAGCCGTGCGCTGACGTCAGCAATGACGTCACCCATGGGACCCACCGCCGACTGCGGTCGAGCCCCGCCGACGCCGAATGACGCTACCCGAGGGGGACCCACATGTCAGTGACACGTGGAGCCGTGGACCGAGTCCACGGTAGACCCGAGCCGAGCGTGGACCGAGTCCATGGACCGGCTGACATAAGCAGACCAATCAGAGGCTGCCACGTGTCCAGGCTGATGCAATAAATGATTTTCCGAAAAAGAAAATGATTTAATAATTCGAAATAATGATTTCAGATTTTGATTCAAACTTCAAACGCTTATAACTTTTGCGTTTCAACTCCGATTTGAGTGGTTCAAATTTCTAAATTTGTATAAAATTGAGATCTACCTAATTATGAATTTTATTTAATTTTTGGACTAAAGTTTTCCTCTGTAATATTATTTAATGGATTATTTAAACTTCAAAATGCTATAATTTTTGCATATTGACTCCAAATTTGACGATTCCAGTTTCTAAAAATTCATAAAATTATGTTCGCTCTGTTTATGGATTTTATTTGGATGTTTGGACACTTTTTGCCTATTGTTTATTTGTGTATTGCTATTTGCACGCTTTACGAGTAGACGTTGAAGTGTCGGAAGGATTCGAAGGAGAAGTATTGACTCATGATCCAACTCAAGACCAAGAACAAGTACTTTTTGAAGGCAAGTTGTGCTTTGACCATGTTGATCCTATTTTGAAACTTATTTTGATTTAACTTATTGCATGCTAGTTCAATTAGAAAATACTTTATTTAAATATGGGGAATTAGATAAATACCAATTTGCTGTATGACACCTTGATTATTTAAATATGTGCCATGACCCCTTGTCACCCTAGTTGTGGTTTACTAGTTGGACATTATTAAATTGCCAACATGGGAAATTAGACCGTTGTAGTATGTTGCTTAGACCTGCTACGTGCTCATGACATGATTTTGGACAATCAAATGTTAATATTGACTTAATGATATATTGAACCTGTTTTGGAAAGGTATCATGTGATGTTGATGGCACGTGGTGCATGGTAATCAACTGGGGTTTTGATAAATAGTTTTCGCGGGGCATGTGGCAAGAATGACCGAGTGGGCCAGTTGTGGCATCGGGATGTTGATTTGGTTCTTCGGGTAGTCGTGCCCTGCTCACCCTAAGGACTTAACCTTGCAAGCCTTTGAACCCAGTCAAGCTTGCAACCACATGTCTGTAATGGGACGGCCCTAGTTGATTAAGTTGCTAATAACGCACTGTGGGACCTCAGGAGGTCAACTACACCCTTTGTGTAAGTTGTACGGGGGAGCGTACCGGGGCTGAGGCCAGGTACCCATCTAACGGTTGGTTGGCCTAAACTTCGCCTTAGCTAAGGGAAGGGTTAGTGTGCAACAACCGGGGAGGACCACTTGTATTGTTAAAGGTTTCCGAAAGACTTTGTTACGGGAACTCGCCTTTGTGGTGTTTGACTGTATCTTGTGGGTAAAGTGCATAACCTCTGCAGAGTGTAGAATCTATTCGAATAGCCGTGTCCGCGGTATTGGACATCGCTCGGGAATTACAGTCAAGGGTTAGATTTTCTCAAAAATAACTTGGACTTGAAAGGTTGGGTTGGATTAATAATGATGTTGATAGAAATGTGGATTAGGATGGGAAAGATGTTTATTAAACTCCTTGAAAAGTTAATTATGCTATACTTGTTTCTACTGCTTTCGAATCTACTTATGTTACTTGTCAAATGCTGTTTCATCGCAAATATACCCTGAGCTATTCCTTTGTATCAAGCCATGCATGTAGTATATTAGCTTGCATTCTGTGCATGACTTGCTGAGTACCAAGTACTCACCCTTGCCACAATACAACACCAGTTGAAGAGGAGACAACACCAGCTTTGGAGGAGGAGCTCCACGAGGAACCGTCTACTTAGGGAGCGAGCCCAGTCAGTTGCCTGTGGTATACTGGATGGCGCCACGAAGTTATCTTATTTTTCCGCTGCTATTATTTCTCTCTTAATAAGTTTCGCCCTGCGAGGCGTACATTTGTAACTTGACCATAAGGTTGAGTAACCAGTTTGACTATTTAATTAAAGTACTTTACTATTATCGAGTGGTATGATTGTGATATTTACCGATGTTAAGACTGTGTGCACTAGCGCGTTCCTGGACTAGTGCTGAATACACAGAGGGTTCGGATTTGCAAATTCGGGGTCCCGACACGTGTGCTATATTTTCTCTGAATCTCCCTCTTTCGGTCCCCTTCTCCGTGCGCCTCCCTTTGTCTTTTATAGCTGGATGCACCAACTTCTAGGGATGTCGCCGGATCAGGACTCCATATCGTTCCCAGTCAAGGGTCTCCATGACGAGACCCTGTAGGAAACTTGATTTTCCTTATTTATCTGACGTACTCGATTGAATCTCCTCATTCCGGGAGTCAGATTGAGTCCTTCCTTATGTGGAGATACCCCCCTCCAACAACCTTCTTTTCCGTAGAGATAGAGTCCTTGGAGTCCGGGGTACACGGCATGATCACCATTTCTCCAATGCGCGTACATATCCCATATTTAGATATTCGACAGGTCTCCTGAGAGAGATATGTACAAACTCCAGTGATACTCTAGCTCAAAATTATGTCCACGAGTCAACCAAAAAACCCAGTAACACAATAATAGTGAAGAGTAGTAATGCCTTCGGCTGATAAATCGATGGAGGACTGGACCAACACCACATAATTTGGGATTTAGGTGGATTGATTCTGAGTGATACACCTGCAAATTGCCGAATTTTGTTAGTTTAAGAAGCACTTCAGATTGACTAAGGGCCAGAGCACATCACGTAGAGATCAATAAATCAAACCCCCAAATTGATGGAGAATGAGAGACGAAGAGAGTGAAAGACATAAGAGTCACTGTGGAGGGCCTAGACAAATGTGGAACAACTTCAATACTGGTTGCACAATGCACACAGAACACCAATTTTTCCCAGATTTTGATCTTTGCTCTTACGAATAGTCACATACTAAAATAGATAGAAACTAAGATAAGGCATCTAGCAATACAAAACAGGAAAAAAGATATGGCTGAGGTGATTCTGGAATAGCGCACAAAAGGAAATGCATTAAAATTTTATCATTCTAAAAGTCTGAATCCTGAAAGTAAAATTTTGCCTCTTAATAATATCTAAATATAGAATTGCTTCAAAGACGAAGATGTAAAACAACTTAAAGGAAAGCATCATGCTTTACTTTTATATTGAAAGCAGAAAGACATTTCAAAATAATAGCATAGAAATAGGTTTAGTTATCACCATATCTTGCATAATATTATCATTTATATCTGATCTCCTGAACAGCAATTCTAAATATCTCAGGACATCACATAAAAAATTTGCAACTTGCAAGAGTATACATGCCACTAACATGCTAACCTAAAGATATGGTTTGTGTACCATCTAATTTGTAGTCCCGTATAAAACCTGGAACCCACGCATAAAGGTTGTAGTCCCTAGTTACAATGTTCCTTATGTAGAAGGTCCCATCTGTATGTGCTCTACATCGAAGCACAACATCAGGCGCCGCAAGTGCTCAAACCCACTCTGCGCCAAGATCTGCAAGGCCCAGCTACTGGCTAACCCTAGCCGTGTGGGAGCTGAGCCATTGGATCGGGATCCAACGGTGCATCACGCTCGGCCCTTGGATCTGGTCTTCGATCCGGATCGGGCCAAGTCACAGGAAAATCCCCGCCGTTCGTCGCGCGTGGACGGCTGGGAGTGCATCGTCATCCTGTGTCCGGGTCGGACTCCGCTGTCGCGCCATTTTCGAGCTGGTTAGGGTTTGCGAGAAGCTCAGAAGCCGAGGCCTATTTATGGACTTGACCCGCCGTCGTGTTCCTCTTTTCCGTGCTCATCCAAAGCCCTAGGTCTCAAAGTCCGAGCTGCCGCCGCCGCCTCCCGATTGCTCGCCGAAGTAGCTGAGCGCCGCCTCGGTTTTTCCCTCGCTTCCAGCGCCGGCTGCCGTTCCCCGCCGCGTTTGAGCCTAGATCTGGAACCGTCGAAGTGAGGCGCAACCGTGGAAGCCTTCCACCTCGCCGGAGAACCCGTGGAGCGCCGTTGGAGTGGTCGTCATCCCCAGCCCCGGTGACCTGCCTCAACCACGCCATCGCCGGACTTCACGAAGCTCCTCCACCGTTCGATCTTCATCGCACGAGCCAGATGAGTCCACGTAGCCGCCATCCTTCACCGTGGATCTGTGATGACATAGGCCGTCAGATCTTAATCTAGTGGACCAGATTAGATCGGGAAACATAGATCTAGATGCGTTGTCAGCCGTTCGATCCGTAACGGATGATCGGGATTAAGCCACGTAGTTTAGCGCTGTGGTGCATTGGCTTAGATCTGAAACATAGATTGTGGATCGTGTGGTCCGGATGTTTCCACGTGTCAAGTGCCGGGTCATGCCGCGTCACCCCAGACGGGGTCAAATCCGAGCGGATCTGGACCGTTGATTTTTGAATTAACGATCGAGATTGCGCATAGCCGAGCTAATCCGGGCGTGACGCGTGGCGGCACGAGTTGCCGAGCCGCACCGAGCACGTGAGTGTCGGGACCCGAATATGCAAATCTGGACCCTCCGTGTATTCTGTACTAGTCTAGGAGCACGCTAGTACACACAGTTAAAAAGGGTTGTACATCACATCCATACACAACGGAAATATAAATAAGTACTTGAATAATTAAAATAAACTGTTGCAAGACCTTAAGGTCACCTTACAATTATTCAGCCACGCAGGGCTTACTCAAATAAAGATAAAGGTAAACATAAGCACAAACGTAAATAGAACAGCGGATATTTAAAGTCTTGGTAGCTCCAACACTCCACAGGCACCTGACGTGGTATGCACCTTAGTTCTCCTGGTCGTCAGTATACTCTTCCTCCCAAGCCGGTGTAGACTCTTCTTCTGATGTTTTGTTTATAGCAAGGGGTGAGTATACAACATACTCAGCAAGCCATGCCCAGATGTGCAAACCTATTACTATATGCATGGCTTATTCCAAAGAAAAGCTTAGTTGGCTATTTTGCATTAAACTGCATTTTGCTTTGATTAAATAGTCTTTATAGATTTGAAAGTGGTAAACTATACTATATAATAAGTTGTTAAACCCTTTTCAACATTTTGGCACAAAGCCCTAATCAGTTCATTGCTCAGGCCCTCCAATCCCACATTTTACTTTATAGAGTCTACCCCTTGACTGTAATCCCCGAGCTTTGTCCAGTACCGTGGACTTGGCTATTCGAATAGTTTTGACACACTCTGCAGAGGTTGTACACTTTACCGACACGATACAGTCGCACACCACAAAGGCGATTGACCGTAACGAATTTTTTTAGAAACTTCCATCTACACCTATGATCCTCTCCGGTATTGCCTTCACTACTAATTCCCCCACGAAGGATCGAAGTGTAGGACCGACAATCACCGTTGGTGTGACACCACGGAGTGTCGTAACCTTATATAATGTGAATGTTGAGGTCAAACACATTATGAAATATGGAATTAGAGGTTGAAACCATACGGTATGGGGTTTATTTGCGTTTCCGGGCCATTTCCGGGGATTTGGGCCTTTCCGGGGGAGTTTGGGCCTAGGGGAAAGGGTTGTGGGCCTTGGTGGGGAAGAGTTTGAGTTCTTTTGGGAGTAGGAGACCAGGTTGGGGGCCTTCCCCAGCCCCTATTGCGCCCCCCCTCAGTGCCCTAGCCGCCACCCCCACCTCCCCCTCTCCCTTGCTTGCGCCCCAACTCCTCCTTGCTCCCCAATGCGCCACCACATCTCCACCACATCTCCACCTCCCTTGCTGCCCCTAGGTGAGTTCTCCACCTCACCAACCCGAATATCCATCCGTTGGAGCGCTCCGCGACGAGGAGATCCGGTGGATTTGGAGCGAGGAAGGAGATCGCGCGAACCGAGAGGAGATCCATTGGGTTTTCGTGTGTCGGGCTAAGGTATGGCCATGGGAATCCTTGGGGTTGGTCTAGGATCTGTTCTAAGGGTTATTATCATGTTTTTAGATCAATTGGTGGTGCCGTAGTTGGGTAGATTAGATGGAATCTTGAGTTTGCCACGTTCTCTGTTTCGGGCAGCATGAGCAGTCGACCTAGGGTTTGGGTTTTCGCCAATTTAGATTCGTAATTTGGTCGTCCGCCTGTTGAATAAGTTGTAGATAACTTTAATACCTTTTAGTGGGATAAAGAACATCTAATTCCTCCCAGCCGTTTGAAATTTATGCTCATTTTACCGAACGTATTAAAATCTGTGATGTCATTGAACTGATCACGGTATTCTGTAGATTAAACCACTTTACATTCCGAATCAGTCTTTCCATATACTTAGAAAAAGTTAGGAAATTTCCTAAGCTACGCGAGGATGTACTCGTTTAATTGATTCGGAGTTTTAGAACCTGAGTTATGCCTTTTGGAAGGCTGCTGTCCCGACGGGACAGAACCTCTATGTTTGGGTTTAGCGAGTAGTTTGCGATGTCGGGGTAGAAGAGGGTTTGCTTACTGTTTTGTGGACATGATTGTGAGTGTGTGTTACCTATGTGCTGGTGGTGTGACCCCAGGAGTGCCCTCTACGTCTCGCCAATCCGTCGTCGTGGTTGAGGCAAGTGTATTGGAATGGGTAGCGGGTTGTAGTTTGCTAGATGGGTTTAGATTGAAATTGAATACATGATATGTTCACATGCCATGCTTTAATGATTGCCGTTGATATGATGAATATGCTTATTATGTTATGATGCCATGTGTTAATGTACAAGTTGTTTATGATGTTGGCATGTTTGCATACATGGCATGATACATGGCCCGGGCGGTGAGAAAGTCATAACTAGTCCGGGGAAGGTCGGTGAGAAAGTTATGACTATTCCGGAGAGCCAATGAGTAAGTCCTACATCGTGATTCCATTCACCGCGGTGTATGGAAGCGAGGAGTAGGCACCCTCCATCTTCGGGATGGAAGGGGGAGAGGGTGCTCACCGACGGGTGTGTACTCAACCATACCGGTATGAGTTTCCAGGAGATATGTGCATCGCATCGCATTGGATTGCATTGCATTATATGAGGATGTTATATGATGATGATTTATGATGATGTCAATGATATGCTTACACTACGAATATGAGATGTGTATGATGTCGTATGTGAAAAGTGGTGATGAAGGTATTGGAATGTATTTTCTTGTTCCATTGCAATATACTTGCTGAGTGATGAACTCACGCTTGTGTTTATGTTGTTTTTCTTAGGTACCATGAAACTGGCATGCGGGAAAGGGAGCTAGTCACACGTCGTCACTTAGCATCACACATATAAACAATGACATGTTCTTTCCTTTAATTGTGATGGTTAATTCACTGAACTAAACTGTGGTGTTGATGCTTTGTTGGTTGCCATGAGTAAATGATTAGTCCATATTTGACATGAGACGAATAGGCTTATATCCTTAACTGTATGATGGCTGAAATTACTGTTTTCTCAAGTTATTACTATCGTTCTTTATGCTATCTTGATATGTGAAGATTGTTGTTGCTCAATCCATGTTAAAACAAAGGAGATGCTGCCGAAATTTTGGTTTTTAGCATTTGTGCCTTTGCTGTAATTTACTTGTATTTTTGGTATTTAGAGGTTGTTTAGTCTATGTTTGGTAGCATTCGGGCATATTAAATGCCGGGGTGTTACAGTTAGATAGGGTACCAAGCCGTAGCACAAGTATGCTCCCCCACACAGTTACCGCGATGTAACTATCACCCTGAGGTATCAAAGGTAAGACTTCAGAATCCTACTAAACTAAGACCGTCTCACTCCAACAATGTGGTTGTACGGAAGGCCCAGTTCAAAGGCTTGCAAGGTTAAGTCCTTAACTGTCCAGGGTAAGACATCCTTCTCACATACCAAATCGGTCGTTTGGAGATGGAATCAGCAGGAGATATGAGGAGAGGATGAAATGGAAGAATGGAAGAATGGAAGAACTGGCCAAGGAAATGGGCAGATCGTATGAAAATGAAATAAGGAGGCAACCTAAAAGGGCTGCTGGATCAAGCGTACGGGCGTATGGGAAAATGGCTGGATGTATGAAGGATACGTGCGCCAAAAGGAGGAAACGGTAGCAATTAATGCATCCATGTGTGTGGTATTTCACATTACTAGTTATTCACGTCATGGGTTCATGGTGACAAGTTACAAGTCTTTTAGCCTACCCTACATGGCCGGTTACTAGTTGTAGGGATTACTAGAGAAATGAGGAACGTGTAGACTGGAAACGGTTGGGAGAAAATGCAATGCTTCATGCGCCACCACTAGGAAACGTATGGCTTTCTGCAATGCTACAAAAAAAATGGAAACGGCTGAAAGAGCAATTCGTGTGAGGAACGACTAGCCAAGCAAAATGCCCAGGAGAATGGAACGTCGGCACACATGCAGGTATATACACATATACGTGACTATTCGTATACATATATATGCAAACATAATATGGTTAAAAAGAAATAACAAAAGGTTCCAAAATCACGGAAAAATCCTCTAAAATATTAGGAACTAGTTAAAACTTAACAAAGTTGGTTTCACGATTTTTCGACGTGTAGATTTTTCGCTAAAAATCTTTTAGTGAATCAGACACCTGTATCGATTTTTGGAAAATCAACGATTTATGCTATATAACATGTTTTTCGGAAATATTTGAAGCGAACACTCTCGTCCACCAATTATCTTAATTATCAACAAGTCACCGAGATTCGAGACTAACTAGAGAATAGGTCGGGAAATTCCTTCTTCAGATCTTCTTCGCGTTCCCAAGTCGCTTCACTTTCCGAGTGATTACTCCACCGAACTCTGCAAAAGCGGATTGATTTATTTCTTGTTTCACGGTCCATTGTATCTAGAATCTTCACTGGATATTCTTTATATGTCAAATCTTCTTGCAAATCGATGGCTTCCAGAGGTGCTTGTTCCTCAGGTACTCGCAGACATTTCTTTAACTATGAGACATGAAAGACATCATGTACTCCCGCCAGTGATTGTGGCAACTCTAGCTAATATGCAACCTCGCCTCTTTGACTCAGGATCTTGAACGGTCCAACATATTTTGGTGCGAGCTTCCCTTTGGCGTGAAACCTTCTGACTCCTTTGAGGGGTGTAACTCTGAGATACACGTAGTCCTCTGGCTCAAAGCTCAACTCTCTGCGTCTATTGTCAGCATAGCTCTTCTGCCTGGACTGAGCAATCTTTAATCTTTCTCTGACCACAGCTATCGTCTCTTCAGCTTCTTGTAATATATCTGGTCCAAACACTCGTCGTTCACCCATCTCATTCCAATTTAATGGTGTCCGACAAGGTCTTCCATATAACGCTTCAAAAGGTGACATTTGCAGACTAGCTTGGTAGCTGTTGTTATAGCTGAACTCTGCATAAGGTAAGCACTTGTCCCACGAAGTAGTATATGCCAATGCACAAGCTCTAAGCATATCTTCAAGAATCTGATTGACTCTTTCAGTCTGCCCATCTGTTTGTGGGTGGTAAGCCGTGCTGAAGTTCAAGCGAGTTCCCAACGCCTCATGCAGCTTACCCCAAAATCTCGAGGTAAATTGGGTACCCCTGTCTGAGACTATCCTCTTCGGTACTCCATGAAGACAGACAATCCTTGACATGTATAACTCTGCCAATCGATCTCCTGAGTAAGTTGTCTTCATCGGTATAAAATGTGCAACTTTGGTTAAACGATCCACTATGACCCATATGGAATCGTAACCAGCTTGTGTTCTGGGCAAACCGGTTATGAACTCCATACCGATTTCCTCCCACTTCCATTCTGGAATCTGTAGGGGTTGTAGCAGTCCTGCTGGCCTCTGATGCATAGCCTTGACTCGCTGACATACATCACACAAAGCAACATGCTTAGCAACTTCTCTTTTCATACTTGGCCACCAAAACCTATCCTTCAGATGTTGGTACATTTTCGCGCTTCTTGGATGAATTGAATAATTAGAATCATGAGCTTCTGCTAGTATCAACTGCTTCAGCTCCTTTTTGTCAGGTACACATATACGCTCCTTCATCCACAAGATACCCTGATCATCCAACCTGAAATCTTTGGCTAGGCCTTCTTCCATCTTGGATTTGATCTGCTTAATCTTCTCGTCATCATTCTGACCTTCCTTGATCTGATCTTCCAAAGTACGCTTGACTTCCAGTGTAGCTAAAAATCCTTCTGGAATAACCTCCAGTCTCAGTTTCTGAAAATCCTTGCATAACTCTACTTGATTGATTTCCATTAACATATTTACACTATGGCTCTTTCGGCTCAAGGCATCAGCCACCACATTAGCCTTACCCGGGTGATAATGAATTTTCACATTATAATCTTTGATTAACTCCAACCACCATCTTTGTCTCATATTCAAGTCTGGCTGAGTGAAAATATACTTGAGACTCTTGTGATCAGTGTATATTTCACATCTATTACCCATGAGGTAGTGACGCCAAAGCTTCAGAGCATGCACGACAGACGCTAATTCCAAGTCATGCGTTGGGTAGTTTTCCTCATGTGGCCTTAACTGCCTCGATGCATAAGCAACTACCTTTCCATTCTGCATCAACACACATCCGAGTCCTTGACGTGATGCATCACAGTAAATGTCAAAACTCTGATGAACATCAGGTAGAACCAATATGGGTGCCGATGTCAATCTTTTCTTTAACTCTTGGAAACTCTTTTCACATTCAGGTGTCTAGGTAAACTTCTTTTCTTTCTTCAATAACTGCGTGAGAGGTTTAGCTATTGTGGAGAACCATTCTACAAATCGACGGTAGTAACCCGCCATTCCAAGGAAACTTCGGACCTGAGTCACCGTCTTCGGTTGCTCCCAATGCAGCACTGCTTCAACTTTGCTTGGGTCCACTGCAACACCTTCAGTTGTCATGATATGTCCGAGAAATTCCACTTTGCTTTTCCAAAAATCACATTTGCTAAACTTAGCAAATAATTGTTGTTCTCTCAACTTTTCCAATACCAACTTGAGATGTTCAGCATGCTCCTCTCTGGTTTTGGAATATACCAGAATATCATCTATGAACACCACTACAAACTTGTCAAGGTACTCCATAAAAACCTTGTTCATGAAGTACGCGGGTGCATTTGTCAATCCGAAAGACATAAATGTAAACTCATAGTGTCCATATCTTGATGAAAATGCAGTCTTCGGTATGTCTTCAGATCTGATCTTCAGTTGATGATATCCCGATCGAAGGTCGATTTTCGAGAATACTCCTGCTCCTCTCAACTGATCAAACAAATCATCTATCCGAGGCAGCGGATACTTGTTCTTTATCGTTACATCATTGAGTGCACGATAATCTATACACATCCAAAAACTTCCATCCTTCTTCTTGACAAACAACACTGGTGCTCCCCAAGGTGACGAACTTGGTCTTATAAAACCTTTTCCCAATAACTCCTCAATCTGCTTCTTCATCTCTATCAGCTCGTCAGTAGACATCCGATAGGGTCTCCTTGCTATCGGTGTAGTTCCTGGCACTAACTCAATTACAAACTCAATGTCCCTATCCGGTGGCATTCCTGGTATATCATCTGGAAATACGTCCGGATACTCTCGCACAACTGGCACATCTTCTAGGTTAGTTGTCTTCAAGCTATTGACCATCAATTGACCGTCTCGTGTAACGGTTGTTTGAAACTCCACCTTTCTACCCTCAGGGCTTTCAACTGATACTACCCTTCTTCCATAGTCTAGTACCACTTTATGTTTGGACAACCAATCCATCCCTAATATCACATCTAGGGTCTGGGTATCCAATATTACCAAGTTCGCTAGGAACTCCACTCCGTTTATTATTAATCTCACTCCAGAACATCCTACCTTGGATCGGAGTTCTGATCCAGGGGATTGAACCAAGTGCGCACACTTAAGATTCACAATAGGCAAATCATTCCGAACAACAAATTCCCGAGAAACAAATGAATGCGATGCTCCTGAATCGAATAAAACTGTAGCAGGTACGGAGTTGACATGAAACGTACCTAGCACAACATCTGCAGCTTCCTGCACTCCCTCATCAGTGACATGATTGACTCTGCCTCTTGCAACGGACTGAGTCTGATTCCCAGTTTGAGCATTTCCAAGGTTCGAGTTCGGTACTGGTGTCTTGTTGGGGGTGTTTCCGAGATTGATACGCACTGGTGTCACTCCACCCTTCTTAGGACAATTATTGGCGAAGTGTCCTACCTCATGGCAGTGATAGCAGCGTCTTCCTGACATTTGTGAGCTGTCTCCTGCTTGGTTTCCGGCTGGTGCAGGGGTCTGGAAATTCTGAACTGGTGGATGAGGTGCGGGCACTAGTACACAGTGTTGCCTCTAGGCTGGAACCTCGCAAATTGCTGTGGTACCACTCTAACTTTCTGCTGTCCTGAGCGACCACTCTGTTGTGCCATTTGACGTTTGCGGTTGTCGTCTAGCTCACGGCGCTTGTCTTCCAAAATTAGGGCTTTGTTGACTAGCTCCTAAAAATCCGGGAATGTGTGGGTTATCAGTCCCACCTGCAATCCCGTGTTCAATCCCTTCAGGAAGCGGGATTGTCTTGCCTTGTCAGTGGCCACGTCTTCTGGAGCATAACGTGCCAACTGAGTAAACTTGTTCAGGTACTCGGCCACAGACTGGCCTCCTTGCTTCATAGATCTGAACTCCTCTTTCTTCAAATCCATGATACCTCCCAGCACATGGAACTGACGAAAAGCAGCAGTAAACAATTCCCATGTTATGTCCTGGGGATTCTCCTGTGTAGCACAGTAATTTTCCCACCATTCTGCTGCTGTGCCTTCAAGCTGATGCGAGGTGTACAGTACCCTCTCATTCCCATGGCACTGGGTAATGTGCAGTTTCCTTTCGATTGACCTAAGCCAATCGTCCGCCTCCAAAGGGTTGGCATTGCCTAAAAAAGTTGGTGGGCGGGTCCTCATGAATTCTGACAGTCTTGTCTGATGCTGAGGCCCCTGGTTGCCTGCTTGGTTGACATTGTTGACGGCAGCTTGGTCAGCTATCTGTTGTACTATCTGCATCATAGTCTGCATCAGTTGTGTCTGCGCAGCAAGGAAAGCTCCCAGATTCTGCATGTCCACTGGCGGTGCATTTGGTGCATCGTTCTGGTTGCCTCCCTGACGCGATCCACTTCGTCCATCTCCAACGTTGCCACGAGTGTTCACCATCTGCTGATTACTCCAATAGTTTAGAGAAGAGAGGGAAAAAGAATAGACAAGTAAAGAAAAACTTATGCGGGGGAAAACAGGTGTAACTCCAAACGAAATAGCTTTTGTAATAATATTAGTATGGTTGATTACATGTGCCTAAGGCCAATGCAACACATACTGACACACACAACCATAACACCAGACAAACAGACACAAGACAGGTTCACACACGACGACTCAAGCCTAAGGGCGACTCCTGGAAACAATAAAGACGTGACTCTAACAACAGAATCTCAACCCGAACCAACGACACTCTCACTCGTCGAGAAAACCCGGCTGCGGTCCTCCTGGTGGATACACTGGTGGATGAGCTGGCCTTGGGGCAAACTGATCCCCGTGCCCAACTACCATCGGAACAACAGACCCAACCGACTCGTCAAGTCCCGAGTCACCGCTCTCGACCCGCTGGCTCCGGCTCTGTGGTGCTCTCCTGCACCTCCTCCGGATCCTCTTCCGGCTCCTCTGGATCTGGCTCGTGCAGCTCCAAGACTGGTTCAGGCCCCTGACCATACAAAGCCTCCTCCAGCTCATGCACCCTTGTAAGGGAGTGAGCTGCGAGCTCCTGGGCCTCCCGCAGTTGTGTCTTCAACCCCTGGACCTCGTCTCGAGCCCTCTGAAGCTCCTCAACTGTCTCATCCATGGCCTCCTCCTGGCCAATCACAAACCTGGCCAGGTGAGTAACGGTGACATCCTCATCCTCGATCGGCTCCCGGTGTGCACGAGTATCCCTACGTGGATGATGATGAAAGACCATGCCCTCCAGCTCCCTAGGGTAAGTACGAGCAATCCTTCTCATCGCCAGACGCGATGCCTCCTGGATCCCGGCCTCGAACGAGGACCTCCAGACCGTGAAGTACATGGGGCGACTCGCCCTTGCCCCTGCTCGAGCATACACCATCAGCTTGGTCTTCCATGCGCGAACTTGTCCGCCTTCATCAATAGTGGTTCCCGTGTAGATTGGACGGTCGTACCCTCCAAGCACCTGCATCATGCGCCACATCTCCGCAACATATCCTCCAAGGCGCTTTCCGTTGGTGTTGTACCTCCTCATCTGCCAGCAACGAAACTCGTAAGAACACAACATTTTATAACCAATGTGAGAGCAAAGAAACTTCAGCATAGGACACGAATCAGAAGAGAGGGGATAAGTCAAGAGTTCATTTATTTTCTTGACAAATTTTAACTTTAGAAAATAGTTTTGTCCTGCTAACGACCATTCTAACTAAGGGCAATCCTACAGTTAGTATGGTTCTGATACCAACTTTGTCGGGACCTGAATCTGGAAATCCGGACCCTCCGTGTATTCTGTACTAGTCCAGGAGCACGCTAGTACACACAGTTAAACAGGGTTGTACATCACATCCATACACAACGAAAATATACATAAGTACTTGAATAATTAAAATAAACTGTTGCAAGACCTTAAGGTCACCTTACAATTATTCAGCCACGCAGGGCTTACTCAAATAAAGATAAATGTAAACATAAGCATAACCGTAAATAGAACAGCAGATATTCAAAGTCTTGGTAGCTCCAACACTCCACAGGCACCTGACGTGGTATGCACCTTAGTTCTCCTGGTCGTCAGTATACTCTTCCTCCCAAGCCGGTGTAGACTCTTCTTCTGATGTTTTGTTTATAGCAAGGGGTGAGTATACAACATACTCAGCAAGCCATGCACAGATGTGCAAACCTATTACTATATGCATGGCTTATTCCAAAGAAAAGCTTAGTTGGCTATTTTGCATTAAACTGCATTTTGCTTTGATTAAATAGTCTTTATAGATTTGAAAGTGGTAAACCATACTATATAATAAGTTGTTAAACCCTTTTCAACATTTTGGCACAAAGCCCTAATTAGTTCATTGCTCAGGCCCTCCAATCCCACATTTTATTTTATAAAGTCTACCCCTTGACTGTAATCCCCGAGCTTTGTCCAGTACCGTGAACTCGGCTATTCGAATAGTTTTGACACACTATGCAGAGGTTGTACACTTTACCCACATGATACAGTCACACACCACAAAGGCGATTGACCGTAACGAAGTTTTTCAGAAACTTCCATCTACACCTATGATCCTCTCCGGTATTGCATTCACTACTAATTCCCCCACGAAGGATCGAAGTGTAGGACCAACAATCACCGTTGGATAGGGTACCAAGACGTAGCACAGGTACGCTCCCCCACACAGTTACCCCGATGTAACTGTCACCCTGAGGTATCAAAGGTAAGACTTCAGAATCCTACTAAACTAACACCATCCCACTCTAGCCATGTGGTTGTACGGAAGGCCCAGTTCAAAGGCTTGCAAGGTTAAGTCCTTAACTGTCTAGGGCAAGACATCCTTCTCACACACCTTGACCCAAATTTTCTCACACCACTCATCCCATTGCCACAAAGGCTGTTATCTCAAAATCTGTGCCATAAAGGCCCACCTGGCATAAAGCCTCATACCACTTGCCCCAGACTAAATCTTTTCCCACCCCTGTTCCATTATTGTGCAACATATGCCAACAATAATATCAGTTACCATGTAGAACCACAAAGGTACCTACACTTCACATCATCACGTGACAAGATCACACTTAACTTTCCAAAATAATTCCATTTGTCATTAGTCAATATTATTTTGCTATTTGAAATATGTTTCGCGCAAGCATAGCTAAGCAACTAGTCACGGTCTAGCCTCCCGTGTTGGCATAATCATATCATCCAACAATTTAATTCCAACTTTATGTGACAATGGAATATATGGCATACAGATATTATTAACAAGGATGGAATTAACAATTAGGTGGATTAACTAGTTATCCCAAATTAAACTATTCATTTTAATCAACATAACATGCATAATTTAAAATAAAATATATTTTCAAAAGCTAGGAACAATATGGTCAAAGCACAACTTGCCTTCAAAAAGTTGATGATCTTGATCTAGGGCTTTAGCTTGGTCTTCAACCTCCGCACCCTCGTACAGTTCAACATCTACACGTAGCAAACAACCAATTAAATACACATCCGGAAACTACTACAAATCAAACTAGCGCGTAATCTCATGAAAATTTCCAGATAATTAGACTAGCATTTTCTAAGATTTATAAAATTTATTTTAAAATTTTTGAACGTATAGTTTAAGAGCTACAAAATTTGTAAGTTTATACATTCCGCGAATAATTTAACAGTATAATGTCATTTATAAAATTTTATAAAAATTACTGTAGAAAGGTATTAATTTATACTAATTAACAAAATTTGTTTCAAGCGATTCGGACTTAAAATGAATTTGTAGCGAAAAAGACAAAATTCACAATTTGGATAAAAATGAATCACGTAACTCTTTTTGCATGGCACTATTCACTGCGTATATGTGTATACACCTTTGATGAACATGGGTTTGGTTTGAGCATTTGCTACGTGAAAAAAATAACAGAGACCGGCCAGACAACCAGAGCAGGATAGCGAGCGCAATGGCCGAGAGACAGAACGGCGAACGATCGGCCGGAATCGATCGGCGGCGACGCAAGGCGATTACGGGCAGTAATCATAGGGCGATGGCGCCCTTGCGCATGCGCAAATAGGCCGATATATATATGGGTTCAAGATTCAGTCTAAGACGTATATATACGTATGCACGCGTTGCCTAATATATATATACATATACATGCATAGAGAGGCATTTGGACTAACACGTATATCTAAACATGCATGCATACACGTGAGACGAGGTTAACCGATCGAGATAGACAGAGCGTGCGCAGGAGAGATGAGGGAGTACCGGTCGGCGGCGGCAGTAGTGCAGATCGTCGGCGCAGGGAGAGGCGTGGCCGTAGAGTGCGTCAATGGCGAGGTAAGCGACGGTGAACTACAGCGGTCGGTCGATCGGCCGAGCAGCAGCGGCCCGGCACCGGTCGACCGAATCGGTCGTTTGGAGATGGAATCAACAGGAGATATGAGGAGAGGATGAAATGGAAGAATGGAAGAATTGGCCAAGGAAATGGAATGGTTGGAAAGGAAATGGGCACATCGTATGAAAACGAAATAAGGAGGCAACCTAAAAGGGCTGCTGGTTCAAGCGTACAGGCGTATGGGAAAATGGCTGGATGTATGAAGTATGCGTGCGCCAAAAGGAGGAAACGGTAGCAATTAATGCATCCATGTGTGTGGTATTTCACATTACTAGTTATTCACGTCATGGGTTCGTGGTGACAAGTTACTAGTCTTTTAGCCGCCCCTACATGGCCGGTTACTAGTTGTAGGGATTACTAGAGAAATGAGGAACGTGTAGACTGGAAACGGTTGGGATAAAATGCAATGCTTCATGCGCCACCACTAGGAAACGTATGGCTTCCTGCAATGCTACAAAAAAAAATGGAAACGGCTGAAAGAGCAATTCGTGTGAGGAACGACTGGCCAAGCAAAATGTCCAGGAGAATGGAACATCGGCACACATGCAGGTATATACACATATACGTGACTATTCGTATACATATATATGCAAACATAATATGGTTAAAAAGAAATAACAAAAGGTTCCAAAATCACGGAAAAATCCTCTAAAATATTAGGAACTAGTTAAAACTTAACAAAGTTGGTTTCACGATTTTTCGACGTGTAGATTTTCCGCTAAAAATCTTTTAGTGAATCAGACACCTGTATCGATTTTTGGAAAATCAACGATTTACGCTATATAACACGTTTTTCGGAAATATTTGAAGCGAACACTCTCGTCTACCAATTATCTTAATTATCAACAAAATTTTAGATTTTACGCTTATTCGAAAATGCCTGATCTTTATTTAATACGATTAACTCAATAAATGTGAATCCAACTTACTCGCGAGGCTTCCAAGTAGATTTCGAAAATTACAAATAATCCCCGAAACACACTAAATATATTATAAGAAATTTTTGGGATGTTACAGTGAGCCACTGACACGGCGGGCCCGCGTGTCAGTGATTGCTGCGCGCGTGAGCCGGGTGCACGGTGGACCGAGCCGAGCCGTGCACCGGGTCCATGGACCCGAGGCGACGTGTCAGCCCACGATTGGGCCACATGTCACAGTGACGTAATAAAATGATTTTTAGAAGAAAAATAATTCCAATAATTCGATTTATTCTTTTTAAATGATTTTCAAAACATCAAATGGCTATAACTTTTGCGTTTTAACTCCGATTGAGGCGATTCCAGTTTCTAAATTTTTATAAAATTAAGCTCTGTTTAATGGTGAATTTTATTTGAATTTTTAAACCTTATTTGCTTGATGTTTATTTGTTTATTGCTATTTGTGCACGTTACGAGTAGACGTTGAGGTGCCCGATGGATTTGAAGGTGAAATTTTGACCCAGGAGCCAGCTCACGACCAAGACCAAGTGCTATTTGAAGGCAAGTTATGCTTTGATCATATTGTTCCCACTTTTGAAAATTATTTTGATTCAAATTATTGCATGCTAATTTAATTAGAAAATGCTTTGATTAATTCTGGGAATTAGTTAAATACCAACTTTGTTGTGTCCCACCTTGACATAATTAATTGTATGCCCTAAACCCTTGTCAACTTAGTTTGTGGATTATTTAGTTGGACGCTATTAATCATGCCAACATGGGTTAATTAGATCATTGTAGGATGCTTAGCCCAGCCACGTGTTAATAACATGATTATGGATAATCAAATATTAATATTGACTTAATGAGATATGGGACATATTTTGGAAAGTGTCATGTGTTATTGATGATGATGTTGATGGCACGTGGTGCATGGTAATCAACTGGGGGTTGATAAAATGGTTTAGACCGGGGCAAGTGGCAAGAATTGTTTCTGGTGGGCTTTTTGTTGATTTTGGAATACTTGTCGACACTTTGGTAGCTTGCCTTGGTCACCTTAAGGACTTAACCTTGCAAGCCTTTGAACTGGGTCAATCACGCAACCACATGTCTGGAATGGGACGGACCTAGTTGAGTAGGTTGCTAATAACTTGCTTGTGATACCTCGGGGTGTCAACTATACCTCCGTGTAGATGTATGGGGGAACGTACCAAGGCTGCGGCTAGGTACCCATCCAACGGTTGGTTGGCCTAGACTTCGCCTTTGCTAAGGGAAGGGATAGTGTGCAACAACCAGAGAGGTTCACTTGTGGAGCTAGAAGCTTCCAAAAGACATTGTTACGGACACTCACATTTGTGGTGTTTGACTGTATCTTGTGGGTAACGTGCATAACCTCTGCAGAGTGTAAAATCTATTCGAATAGCCGTATCCATGGCATTGGACATTACTCGGGGATTACAGTCAAGGGTTAGACTTTCATAAAGATAACTTGGGCTTTGGAAAATGGTTGGGTTTGGAATTGTGAACTGAACTTAGGATTGTAAAATGCTTTACTTGTGAAACATTTGTGCAAGTTACTCTATTTATTATTGTTTTACTGCTTTGCAATCTATTACTATATTTACGAATGCTGCTTTACTACAGAAGAACATGTTAGCCATCCTTTGTAATAAGCCATGCATGTAGAATAGTAGAATTGCATTCTGTGCATGATTGGCTGAGTACCAAGTACTCACCTCTTGCAATAAAACAACACCAGTTGAAGAAGAGGCTACGCCAGCTTTGGAGGAGGAACTTCAGGAGGAGCCGTCTACTTAGGGAGAAGCCCAGTCAGTTGCCTGTGGCATATGGGTGGGCGCCACGAAGATTTATTTCCGCTGCAATCGTTTGTTTAAATAAGTTTCCGCCTTGCAAGGCGTACTTTTGTAACTTGACCATAAGGTCGAGCAACCAGTTTGATTATTAACTAGAGTACTTTATTAATTCGTTGAGTATGATTGTGAAATGTACCGATGTTGAGACTGTGTGCACTAGTGTAATCCTGGACTAGTGCTGAATACACAGAGGGTCCAGATTTGCAAATTCGGGTCCCGACAGAGGTGGTATCAGAGCCATACTGACTGTAGGACTACCCTTACTTAGAATGGTCATAGTGAGGATAAAAATATTTTTTAAAGTTAAAAGTTGCCAAGATAATGAATGAAATCTCGACTTATCCCCTTCTCTCTTGTCATACCCCTTGTTGAATTCTTTTGTCTCCACGTTGATTTAAAATGTTGCGTTCTTAGGTAAGTGTCTTTGGCAGATGAAGATGATCAATAACCATGCTGAACGTCAGGGAGGTTACGTCGCTGAGTTGTGGCGCATGATGCAGCTACTTGGAGGCTTTGACAGACCGATCTACCGGGGGACCACCATAGTGAAGGCAGGATTGGTCATAGCATGGGACATTGTAACACCCCAAAATTTTGCTTTTCTTAAATTCATGTGTGATTTGGCACTTTGGTGAATTTTTGGAATTTTCTGGAATTTATTTGGATTTATTTGGAATTTATTTGAATTTATTCCATTTTGAAATAATTAAAGAATTTGACTTTGCAAATAAAATTTTGTTGGAAATATTTTATTTGAGTCCAAAATTTTCCAAAATATTTTCCAGAATTTTTCTGGAATTTTTCTGAGTATTTTACTATATTTAATGAATTAAATGAATTTCTGGGAATTAATTGAATTATTAAATCGCTGGAAAAATCAATCGGGTCGAGTACTGTTCATCCGACTGAGTCGAAACCCGAGTCGGACTCGAGTCTGACCCGAGCCAGCTGACTCGACCGAACCCAATCCTAACCCTACTCGATCCCGACCGTTGGATCGGGATCCAACGGTCCGGATTGGACCGACCGCTCGAAAGCCGTGATCGGGCCGGATCCGGTTCCGCCCGTGCGATCGTGGCCGTTGATCGCGCCACGTGGACGGTCGCCCGTCGTCGTCTCCACCGAGTCCGAAACGGACTCCGCCGCCGCGCCCGCCGCCGTGTGGGCCTAGGTTTCCGTTTTCCGCGCGGACGCCGAGGGTATTTAATGCCCGGGTCGCACCTCGAGGACCGCCTTGACCCCGTGCAGCCATTAACCTAGCCGCCGCCCGTAGTGCACCATCGCGTTAGATTGGATCTCAACCGTTGGATCTAGATCCAATGGTCCAGATTGGCCACGTTCACCCCAAACGTGCGTCACCAGATCCAATCTGGGCCGTTGATTTTCGAATCAACGGCCGAGATCGCGCCACGTGGCTGGAAGTGTAACACCCCGGCATTTATTATGCCCGAATGCTACCAAACATAAGCTAAACAACATCTAAATACCACATTTAACATGAAATTCCAGCAAAGGCGCATATGCTAAAAACCGAGATTTCGGCAGCATCTCCTTTGTTTTAACATGCTACGATGAATCAACAATATTATAGCAATGTAAGGCAATATGAGAGACATCTAAAACAGCAATTATTAAAGACTTAACGGCAATATAAGTCTAACATCAAGCACTTAATGTCTACAAGTGTCAAATGAACAAGTAAACTCTCAAATAGTAAAGCTAAACATTAAAGCAATGATCATCACACGCAATTTATTATCAAACTAATAGAATGACTTGTGGAATCATTATGGTGAAGCTATGTGTGGGCGTGTGACTATTTCCCTTCCCCGCATGCCGATCTCATGGTACCTAAAACAACAAGAAAACACAAGCGTGAGTTCGAAACTCAGCAAGCATATTGCAATGGACAACAAGAACATCAACATGGCAATAACATCTCCCATCATGTAAATCATTTTATTCATAAACACTTAACATTGTCATCATCAATATGTATGCGATGTAATGCAATGCTCATGTCTCCTTGGAAACTCATACCGGTATGTTTGAGTACACACCCGTCGGTGTGCACCCTCTCCCCCCTTCCATCCCGAAGATGGAGGGTGCCTACTCCTCGCTTCTGTTCACCGTGGTGAATGGAATCACGATGTAGGGCTTACTCATTGGCTCTCTGGATTAGTCATATCTTTCTCACCGACCTTTCCGGATTAGATATTGACTTTCTCACCACCCGGGCCATGTAACATGTCATGTATGCAAGCATGCCAACATCATATATAACTCATATATTACCACATGGCATCATAAAATTTTAAACATGCTCATCATATCATAGCAATCTTTAAAACATGGCAAGTGATCATATAACATGTAGACAATTCCATCTAATCTCAACATGCAACCTACAACTCACTATCCATCACAACACACTTGCCTCAACCACGTGCAACGGATTGGCGGGAAGTAGAAGACACTCCCGGGGTCGCACCACCTGCACATAGGTATCACACACTAAAAAATCATAACCACAAAACAGTACGCAAACCCTCATCTACCCCGACATTGCCAATGACTCGCAAAACCTAAAAACAGAGGTTCTGTCCCGGCGGGACAGCAGCTTTGCAAAAGGCATAACTTGGGCTCTGGGACTCCGAATCAATTAAACGAGTATATCCTCACGTAGCTTAGGAAATTTCCCAACTTTCTCTAGGTATAAGAAAAGACTGATTCGGCCTCTAAAGTTGTTTAATCTACAGATTACCGAGATCTAATCCAATCGCGTCACAGATTTTAATACGCTCGGTAAAACAGTCATAACTTTCAAACGGCTGGGCAGAATTTAAATTTCTTTATATGCATGGAAAGACAATGAAATTATCTACAACTTCTTTAAAGTCCGTACGGTCAGACTCGAACTCTAAATTTGCGAAAACAGGAACCCTAAGTCGATTGCTCATGCTGTCCCAAAACAGAAACGTGGCAACGTCTAGATCTAACCCAAATTACTCCAATCCAGCACCACCAATTGATCTAAAAACTTGATAATCACCTTAAGAACAGTACCTAGATCAACCCCAGGGAACCCCATGATCATACCTTTGCCCGACGAACGAAAACTCCAATCGATCTCCTCTCCAATCGATCTCCTCGCTCCTCGCTCCTCGCTCCTCGCTCCTTGGATGGATCCACGAGGATGCAGGGGTGGGGAGGCCACCCTAGGGCAGCAAGGGGGTGGAGGAGAGGTGGTGGGGAGGTGGAGAGGTGGAGAGGGCAAGGGCAAGGGGGCGCACGGCTAGAGGGGTGAGGGGGGGAGGAGGCTAGGGCTAGGGGGATTGGTGGGGGCGCACCAATGGGGCTATGGGGCGCAAGGGGGCAGGGAGGGACCCCTTTTACCAGCCCCCACTCTGAATCCTAGTCCTACAAGGAGTCCTAATCCATCCCACCAAAGCCCACAACCCCCCTTTAAGGCCCAAAATCCCCCGGGAAGGCCCAAAATCCCGGAAACGACCCAGAAACGTTATAAACCTCCAAATCCTATGGTTTTAACCTTACTTCAACATCTCATACTGTTTTTGACCAAATCATGCACATTAAATAAGGTTACGACACTCCGTGGTGTCACAGGAAGTCTGACCGTCGCGGTCAGCGCCGCGCGTGGGAGCGTGTCTTTGACACGCGGAGCCCGCGTGTCAGAGGGCCCACCTGTCAGCCACGCCGTGCGCGCGTGAACCCAGCCGTTGACAAGGCAGGCCCACACGTCAGTGATGTCACCCATGACGTCACCAGTGGGTCCCACCTGTCAGTAGCGGGCTGAGTCCCCGCTGACGTCAGCAATGACGTCACCCCAGTGGGTCCCACCTGTCAGTCTCACGGGGAGCCGTGGACCGGATCCACGGTAGACCTGAGCCAAACCATGGACCACGTCCATGGACCGGCTGATGTCAGCTGCCCAATCAGGGGCTGACACGTGTCATGCTGACGCAATAAATTAATTTCCGAAAAAGAAAATGATTTATTAATTTGAATAATTGATTTCAGAATTTGTTTCAAACTTCAAACGCTTATAACTTTTGCGTTTTAACTCCGATTTGGGTGATTCAAATTTCTAAATTTGTATAAAATTGAGATCTACCTAATGATGAATTTTATTTAATTTTTGGACTAAATTTTTTCTCTATATAATTATTTAATTGATTATTTAAACTTCAAAATGCTATAACTTTTGCATTTAAACTCCGAATTTGACGATTCCAGTTTATAAAAATTCATAAAATTATGCTCTATCTATTTATGAACTTTATTTGGATGTTTGGATACTTTTTGTCTACTGCTTATTTATTATTTGCTATTTGCACGCTTTACGAGTAGACGTTGAAGTGCCCGAAGGCTTCGAAGGAGAGGTGTTGACCCAGGAGCCAGCTCAGGACTAAGAACAAATACTCTTTAAAGGCAAGTTGTGCTTTGACCATGTTGATCCCAATTTCAAATTAATTCGATTCAAAACTATTGCATGCCAGTTTAATTAGAAAAATACTTTATTTAAATTATGGGAATTAGATAAATGCCTAATTGCTGTATGACACCTTGGTTAATTAAATATGTGCCATGACCCTTGTCACCATAGTTGTGGTTTACTAGTTGGACATTATTAAATTGCCAACATGGGAATTTAGACCGTTGTAGTATATTGCTTAGACCTGCTATGTGCTCATGACATGATTTTGGACAATCAAATGTTAATATTGACTTAATGATATATTGAACTTGTTTTGGAAAGGTATCATGTGATGTTGATGGCACGTGGTGCATGGTGCATGGTAATCAACTGGGGTTTGATAAATAGTTTTCGACCGGGGCATGTGGCAAGAATGATCAGGTGGGCCAGTTGTGGCACCGGGAACATTGTGTTGGTTGTTCGGGTAGTCTTGCCCTGGTCACCCTAAGGACTTAACCTTGCAAGCCTTTGAACTGGGTCAAACGTGCAACCACATGTCTGTAATGGGACGGACTTAGTTGATTAAGTTGCTAATAACGTGCACTGGGACCTCAGATGTCAACTACACCGCTTGTGTAGTTGTACGGGGAAGCGCATCGGGTCGCGGCCAGTACCCATCTAACTGGTTTGACCTAAACTTCGCCTTTGCTAAGGGAAGGGTTAGAGTGCAACACCGAGAGGACCACTGCATCGTTAGAAGTTTCCGAAAGACTTTGTTACTGAACTCGCCTTTGTGGTGTTTGACTGTATCTTGTGGGTAAAGTGCATAACCTCTGCAGAGTGTAAAATCTATTCGAATAGCCGTGTCCGCGGTATTGGACATCGCTCGAGAATTACAGTCAAGGGTTAGACTTTCTCAAAAATAACTTGGACTTGAAAGGTTGGGATTGGTTTAATAATGATGTTGATGGAAATATGGATTAGGATTGGGAAAGATGTTTATTTAACTCCTGGAAAAGTTATTAATGATATACTAGTTTCTACTGCTTTCAAATCTACTTATGTTATTTGTTAAATGCTCTTTACTGCAAATATACCTTGAGCTATTCCTTTGTGTCAAGCCATGCATATAGTATATTAGCTTGCATTCTGTGCATGACTTGCTGAGTACCAAGTACTCACCCTTGCCGCAATACAACACCAGTTGAAGAGGAGACTACACCAGCTTTGGAGGAGGAGCTCCAAGAGGAACCGTCTACTTAGGGAGCGATTCCAGTCAGTTGCCTGTGGTATACTGGATGGCGCCACGATGTTATCTTATTTTCCGCTGCTATTATTTCTCTTTTAATAAGTTTCGCCCTGCGAGGCGTATATTTGTAACTTGACCCTAAGGTCAAGCAACCAGTTTGTTTATCTAATTAAAGTTCTTTATTAGTATCGAGTGGTATGATTGTGATATTTACCAATGTTGAGACTGTGTGCACTAGCGCGTTCCTGGACTAGTGCTGAATACACAAAGGGTCCAGATTTGCAGATTCGGGTCCCGACATACATCAAGATCACTATGTATGCTCGAGAGAAGACCAAGGCGAGTCATCCTATCCACATCACAGTGAGGAGGTCTTCGTTTGAAGCCGGGATTCAAGAGACATCACGTCGAGCAATGCGGCAGATCGCTCGCACATACTCTTCAGAGTTGTAGGGCACCGTGTTTCATCACCATCCACACCGAGACAACCGTCGGGAGCGAGAGCCGATAGAGGAGGAGGACGCCAGAGTCACCCATCTTGCGAGGTTCGTCATTGCTCAGGAGGAGCTAATCAAGGACACAGTTCAAGAGTTGTTAAAGGCTCGTAAAGAGGTCAAGGAAGAGAGGAAGCACGTGGAGAATGCTGGGGAGTACGTTGCTTATGCTGCGCAGAGCATCGCGGAGCTAGAGACAGCACTGTACGGGCAAGCCCCGGAGCCTGTGTTGGAGTTGGACGCCCCTGGCCCAAAGGAGCCAGCACCTGCGCAGGAGCAGTAGCCTGCACCACAGCCGGAGCCAGAGCCGGAGGAGTATGTCGCATCATCGACTACAGCTGTTGTGGGGCATGGCGATCGCTTCGTGCCAATGCTACTGCACCTGCCATGAGGATCCCGTGGAGGTTGGATCGATGAGTGAGTGTTAGGGTTCCGCAGTTGAGACTTTAGTGTTGAGTCGCGTCCTAGAGTAATAAGAGTCGCCCTTTAGGCGTTAGACTCCAGTGTGTTCGTTTAATTTGGATTTTCATTGATTGTTGAGTGTGCAGTATGTGTTGCGAAGGCCTTAAGCATTGTGAGCAACCATACCAAGTTATTAATAATTAAAAAAGTTGGATTTTGAGTTACGCCTTTCACCCCGCATAAGTTTCTCTACTACTTGTCTACTCTTGTTTCCCTCTCGTCTCTAAACCTTGGAGTAATCAACAGGTGGTGAACACCCGCGGAAACCTTGGAGGCAATGAGAGTGGTTCTCGCCCAGCTGGAAACCCCAATGATGGAGCACCTGCACCCCAACCAGCACCCCCAGTTGACATGCAGAACTTTGGAGCTTTCCTTGCTGCATAGACCCAGCTGATGCATGCCATGATGCAGTAGATGCAACAAGTCACTGCCCAGGCTGCTGCCAACCAAGCTAATCAAGGACAGCGATAGAATTTAAGACTGTTAGAATTCATGAGGACTCATCCGCCCACTTTCTCTGAAAACGCCAATCCATTGGAGGCGGATGATTGGCTGAGATCGATCGAGAGGAAGCTGCACATTACCCAGTGTGTAGGAAATGAGAGAGTGCTATATGCATCTCACCAACTGGAAGGAACTGTAGCTGAATGGTGGGAGAACTTTTATGCCGTACGTGAAAACCCACAGGATATCACTTAGGAGGAGTTTACAGCTGCATTTCGTTAGTATCACATGCCAAAAGGGATCATGGATCTCAAGAAGGAGGAGTTTAGAGTACTAAAGCAAGGCAACCAGCCAGTGTTTGAATATCTGAACAAATTCACTCAGTTGGCATGCTACGCACCTGAAGACGTAGTGACGGACAAGGCTAGACAGTCTTGCTTCATGAAGGGACTGAACTTTGGATTGCAGGTGGGACTGATTACCCACACGTTCCCAGATTTCCAGGAGTTGGTGAACAAGGCGCTCAGTTTGGAGGATAAGTGAAAAGAGCTGGAGGATAACAGTAAGCGCAGGATGGCGAAACAGGGAGCACGTTAGGGAGTGCAGCGTTTGAGGGTTGCACTCAACCAGTTCTTTAGGTTCCAGCTGCAGAACGCTGCGAGGACGCCATCGCCAGCACCGAGGCCTGCCGGACAGAATTTTCAGACACCAGCACTACCCAGAATTGCACCGGCAGGGAGTCAGCAGAGCACAATGAAGCGTTGCTTTCACTGCAATGAGTCAGGGCACTTCGCCAACTATTGCCCCAAGAAGGGAGGAGGTGTGACCCCAGTTCGTTTTAATCTGGGATCTACGCCGGCAAGGACACATGCACCAGGAGCAAGCCGTGGAGCTGCACAGCCAGGAGGTCCAACTCAGACTGTGGTGAGAGGCCGCGTCAATCATGTCACCGTAGATGCCATTCAGAATGCTTCGGACGTCGTATTGGGTAAGTTACTGGTTAACTCAGTACCTGCAATAGTTTTGTTTGACTCTGGAGCTTCGCATTCATTCGTTTCTCAAGGTTTTGCTGCTAAAAATGATTTGGAGATTGTGGGTCTTAAATGCATGCTTGTAGTTCAAACCCCTGGGTCAGAACTCCGAACTAAGGACAGATGTTCTATGGTAAGACTATTAATAGATGGGGTAGAGTTCCTAGCGAACCTCATTGTATTGGGTACCCAGACTCTATATGTTATCATGGGAATGGATTCGTTATCCAAGCACAAGGCCGTGTTAGACTATGAACAAATAGTCATATCAGTTGAGAGCCTTTGTGGAAGAAAAGAGGAGTTTCAAGCGACCTCCGTTTGGGATGGACAGTTGATGGTCAACAGCGTGGAGGCAGGCAGCATTGAAGATGTTCCAGTTGTGAATGAGTACCCGAATGTTTGTCCGGAGGATCTACTTGGTATGCCACCGGACAGAGACATATAGTTTGTGATCGAGTTAGTACTAGGAACAGCCCCGATAGCTAAGAGGCCTTATCGGATGTCTACCGATGAGTTGGTAGAAATGAAGAAGCAGATCGAGGAGCTGATGGAGAAAGGATTCGTAAGACCCAGTTCATCGCCATGGGGAGCGCCAGTCTTGTTAATCAAGAAGAAGGATGGGAGTTTCCGGATGTGTATTGATTATCGTGAACTCAATGATGTGATGATAAAGAATAAATATCCGCTACCCAGGATCGATGAACTGTTTGACCAGTTAAGAGGAGCAGGAGTTTTCCCCAAGATTGATCTTCGACCAGGATATCACCAATTGAAGATCCGATCAGAAGATATTTCGAAGACCGCATTCTTGTCGAGATATGAACATTACGAGTTCACAGTTATGTCCTTTGGTCTAACAAATGCACCCGCATATTTCATGAACTTGATGAATAAAGTTTTCATGGAATATCTGGAGAAGTTTGTTGTTGTGTTTATAGATGACATTCTAGTCTACTCCAAGACAAGAGAAGAGCACGCAGAACACCTGGGGCTAGTTTTAGAGAAGCTAAGGGAACAGCAACTCTTTGCCAAGTTCAGTAAGTGTGATTTTTGGAAGGACAAGGTGGAGTTCCTTGGACATGTAATGACGGCAGAAGGATTCGCAGTTGACCCAAGCAAAGTAGAGGTCGTGTTGCATTGGGAACAGCCAAAGATAGTGACCCAGATTCGGAGTTTCCTTGGGATGGCGGGTTATTACCGCCGGTTCATTGAAGGATTATCGACAATTGCGAGACCCCTTACGCAATTATTGAAGAAGGATTCACCTAATTAGACTTGAACATGAGGCAGAGGAGATGGTTGGAGCTGATCAAGGACTATAATGTCGGAATCCATTACCATCCCGGAAAAGCCAATGTGGTGGTCGATGCTTTGAGTTTGAAAAGCCATACCGTGAATATGTTGATAACAGAAGATCAGGACGAGCTATGTAAGGAATTCCAGAAGATGTAGCTGGAAGTCATACCTGAAGGGTTTTTAGCTGCCCTGGCAGTGAAGCCTACTCTGGAGGATCAGATCCAAGATGGACGATGACAAGATCTAGATGATCAAGTCCAAGATGGAGGAAGGCAAGGCAAAAGACATCAAGCTGGATGAGCAAGGCACGTTGTCGATTAAGGATCGCATCTGTGTGCCGAACAAGAAGGAGCTGAAGCAGTTGATTCTGGAAGAAGCTCATGACTCCAAGTATTCCATTCATTCGGGGAGTGCGAAGATGTATCAAGACCTGAAGGAAAGATTCTGGTGGCCGAGCATGAAATGTGAAGTAGCTGAGCACGTTGCGTTATGCGACATATGTCAGAGAGTCAAGGCAATGCATCAGAGACCAGCAGGATTGCTACAGCCACTAAAGATACCTGAGTGGAAGTGGGAGGATATCAGTATGCACTTCATTACCGGTTTGCCAAGGACTCACAGTGGATATGACTCTATATGGGTTATAGTAGACCATTTTACAAAGGTCGTCCATTTCATCCCCGTGAAGACTACCTATTCAAGAGATAAGTTAGCGGAGTTGTATATGTCCAGGATTGTCTGTTTGCATGGAGTGCCAAAGAAGATTGTATCGGACAGAGGTACCCAATTTACCTCAAGGTTTTGGAATAAGTTGCACGAAGCTATGGGAACCCGTTTGAACTTCAGTACAGCTTATCATCTGCAGATGGATGGACAGACGAAGAGAGTAAATCAGATTTTGGAGGACATGTTAAGAGCTTGTGCGTTTGCTTATGCTACTTCGTGGGACAAGTGTTTGCCATATGCTGAGTTCAGCTACAATAACAGTTATCAAGCAAGTCTGCAGATGTCACCTTTCAAAGCGTTGTATGGAAGACCCGCCGTATACCGCTGAATTGGAATGAGACCGGAGAGCGTCATGTGTTTGGACCAGATATTCTTCGAGAAGCTGAGGAGCAGATAGCCATGATCAGAGAAAGACTGAAGATTGCACAGTCAAGGCAGAAGAGTTATGCGGATAATCATCGCAGAGAGTTGAGCTTTGAGCCTAGAGACTTTGTGTATCTTAGGGTTACACCTCTCAAAGGAGTTAAGAGGTTCCACGCTAAAGGGAAACTTGCACCGCGTTATGTTGGTCAGTTCAAGATCCTAAGTCGTAGAGGAGAAGTTGCATACCAGTTAGAGCTACCGCAGTCCTTGGTAGGAGTGCATGAGTGTTTCACGTGTCCCAACTGAAGAAGTGTCTCCGAGTGCCGGATGAGCAGACGCCATTAGAGTCGATCGAGCTACAAGAAGATCTGACCTACAAGGAGCACCCGGTGAAGATTCTGGACACGATGGATCGAGAGACCCGAAACAAGTCGACCCGCTTCTGCAGAGTCCAATAGAGCAACCATTCGGAGAATGAAGCAACTTGGGAGCGCGAAGAGGATCTGAAGAAGGAATTCCCTGACCTATTCCTTAGTTAGCCCTAAATCTCGAGGATGAGATTCTGTTAAGGGGGGAGGTTTGTAACACCCCAATTTTTGCTTTCGTTGAATTTAAAGTGTATTTATGAATTTTTGGAATTTTCTGGAATTTATTTGGATTTACTTTGAATTGAGCCTTTCACTTAATTATTTAAATATTGGTAAAGTCTAAATAAAGTTTAGATGAAAATATTTTATTTGAGTCCCAAATGTTCTAAAATATTTTTTAGAATTTTTTTTGAATTTTTCCTGTATTTTAATACCCCAATTGATTTAAATGAATTTGAGTATTTATTTTTATTCGAAAGTCCAGCGAAAATCGCTAGCAACAGTGCTGGGCCGAAGCCCAACAATGTGCGCCGCAAGGGCCCAGCCCACTCCCGCGCCGCAGCCTGCGCAGCCCACCCGCCGGGCTAACCCTATCTGTGTGGGAGCTGAGCCGTTGGATCGGGATCCAACGGTGCATCACGCTCGGCCCTTGTGTCTGGTCTCCGATCCGGATCGGGCCATGTCGGGAATCGAATTTGCAAATCCGAACCCTCTGTGTATTCAGCACTAGTCCAGGATCACGCTATTGCACACAGTCTCAACACATTGGTAAATATCACAATCACACTCAATGAAATAGTAAAGTACTTTATTTGAATACTTTATTTGAATATACCAAACTGGTTGCTCGACTTTATGGTCAAGTTACAAAAGTACGCCTCGCAGGGCGAAAACTTATTCAGAGAAATAACTGTAGCGGGGAAAAATAAAGAAACGTGTGGCGCCAATCAATATGCCACAGGCAACTGACTGGGCTTCTCCTTAAGTAGATGGCTCCTCCTGAAGTTCCTCCTCAAAAGCTGGCGTAGTCTCTTCTTCAACTGGTGTTTGTATTGTTGCAAGGGGTGAGTATTTGGTACTCAGCAAGTCATGCAGAGAATGCAAGCTAATATACCACATGCATGGCTTATTACAAAGGATAGGCTAACAGGTTCACTTGCGGTAAAGCAGCATTCATAAATATGGTAATAGATTGCAAAGCAGTAAAACAATAATAAAGATAATAACTTTCACAATAATTGCACAAGTAAAGTGTTTCCCAATCCTAAGTCCAATTCGCCTTTCCAGCCCAAGTGTTTCCAAACTCTACATTTATTTTCATGAAAGTCTAACCCTTGACTGTAATTCTCGAGCAATGTCCAATGCCGCCGACATGGCTATTCGAATAGATTTTTCACTCTACAGAGATTATACACTTTACCCACAAGATACAGTCAAACACCATAAAGGCGAGTGCCCGTAACAAAGCCTTTCCAATGCCTATCTAAACCCAGTACTCGTGCGAGGACTGGTTACCACTACCCGGGCCTCACACCACCACAATAGTACTAAAGTTTAGAATCAACAAATTAATTAGCTAGGTCTGTCCCACTCCAGACTTGCGGTTGTACAAATGACTCAGTTCAAAGGCTTGTAAGGTTAAGTCCTTAATTGACTAGGGCAAGACTACCCAAAGAACCAAAACAACTTTCCCGATGCTAATGCTGACCCACCTGATCAGACTTGCCACTTGCCCCAGTTTAAAGCATTTTATAAAACCCTAGTTGATTACCAAGCACCACGTGCCATCAACATCATCATTAATAACACATGAAACTTCATCAAAGCATGTTCCATATCTCATTAAGTCATCATTTATATTTGATCATCCAAAATCATGTCATGGCTACGTGGTAGGGTTAAGCATTATTCTACAGCGGTCTAATTACCCATGTTGGCAATTTAATAATGTCTAAACTAAATAACCCACAACTAGGGTGACAAAGGGGTTCATGGCACATAATTAAATAATCAAGGTGTCGTACAACAACTAGGCCTTCATCTAATTACCAGAAATATTTAAAGCATTTTCTAATTAATTTAGCATGCACTAATTTGAATCAAATTAATTTTCAAAAGTGGGAACAATAAGATCAAAGCATAACTTGCCTTCAAAAAGTACTTGGTCAGTGTCTCGAGCTAACTCCTGGATCAAAACTTCACCTTCGAAGCCTTCGGACACTTCAACGTCTACTCGTAACGTGCACAAATAGCAATAAAATAAATAAATAGTAGACAAAAATTGTCCAAAAATTCAAATAAAATTCACCATTAAATGCATCTCAATTTTCTAAAAATTTAGAAATTGGAATCGCTCAAATCGGAGTTAAAATGCAAAAGTTATAAGCATTTGAAGTTTGAATAAATTAATAAAAGAATAAACCGAATTAATTCTTTTATTTTTATACGGGAAATTCAGAAATATGATATCAGCATGACGTCAGCATGAATTTGAATTTCTACCAAATTATTTTTCTAAAGGAAAATTGAATTATGACGTCAGCATGATGTCAGCCGGTCCACAGACTCGGTCCACACGTACAGTGTCGCTGACACTGCTGACGTTAGCACGGCTCGGCCGAACGGCTCTGACATGCGGGCCCCTCCGTGATGTCAGCATGACGTCACGGATGACGTCACCGTGCGGTCAGGCCAGACGCTGACACGCGGGCCCTTGCTGAAGTCAGCGATGACTAGGCTGACCCGCGTGGACCGCGTCGGTTCAGTTCCCGGACGCGTGGCATGATCTGGGTCGTCGGTTTGAAATCCGACGGTCCATCTTAGATCCAACTCACGCGTATTGGGTTTACGCGATCTAATCCGATCTGTTCAAATCGGATCTGACAGCTCAGATTAGATCTGAGCCGCGGGGCTTTGGCACCGACGTGGCATGACCCGGGCGGCTACACGTGGCATGTTCCATGCCGTTCGATCTTGATCGGACGGTTGGGACTGCATCAAACGTTACAACCCGAGACAAATCTAACCGTACGATTTAGATCTAACGGCTGAGATCTAAACCTAGCACGGTGCGGTAACGGGTTACGTGACTCAATCTGGTGCGTTGGATCTAGATCCAACGACTTACGTTGACCTGATCCGCGACTAAACAGTACGGCTACGTGGCCTAACCTAAGCCCTAGGATCCGGATCTAAGGGTCTAGATCTAATCTGGTTTCTATGGGAATTAGGGCGCACGTGAACTCACCGTGATGGTCGAATCTTGATCGGACAGCTAAGAAGCTTTGCAAGGGCTCGATGGCATGCACCGGCGCTGGTTGCCGGAGCTGGGGACGAAGACCTCATGAACGGTGTTTCCGCGCCCTTCCAGCGAGGTGAATGGTACTCCCAGATGCGTCTCATCGTGACGATTCCGGATCTGGGCACCAACGCGGCGGGGGACGGCGGAAACGATATGAAACGACGGAAAACCGCGGTGGCGCGCACTTCCATCTTCGGCGAGCGATTGCGGGCGGACGGCAGCGGCTGGAGCTCGGTGACCTAGGGCTACGGGTGCACACAGAAATGGCGGTCACGACACGGGTAGTGGCGCATTAAATACGGCCCTCGGCGTCCGTGAAATCCGCGGAAAACGAGGCCCACATGCGCGCTGCGGCGGAATACAACGGCGACTCGGACCGGGTGACGTGGCCGCATCCTGGCCATCAACGTGTGCGTGATCAATGGCCACGATCGCGTGGGGGCGCGAACGGGTCCGCACAGGAACGGGCTTGGGTGACGTGGCGCAATCTCAGCCTTTGGATCTCGATCCAATGGTCGCGGGTTAGGGTTTGGTTGGACTTGGGTCCGGCTCGAGTCAGGCTTGGGTCCGGCTCGGCCGGGCTCGGTCGGACTCAGTCGGGCTCGGTCGGATGAAGAGTACTAACCCGTTAGGGTTTTCCAGCGATTTAATAATTAAATTAATTTCTAGACATTCAAATAAATCAAGAAAAATAGCAAAATAATCAGAAAAATACCAAAAAAAAACTTTGAGACATTTTGGACTCAAATAAAATATTTCCAACAAAATTTTATTTAGAAGTTTTAATTATTTAATTATCTCAAAAGGGAATAAATTCAAATTAAATCCAAATAGATCCAAATAAATTTCAAAAAATTCCAAAAATTCTCAAAAGTGCAAAATACCATTTAAATACATGAAAAGCAAAAATTGGGGTGTTACAAACCTCCCCCTTAACAGAATCTCGGCCCTAAGATTCAGGGCTAATTAAGGAATAGGTTTGGGAACTCTTTCTTCAAGTCCTCCTCACGCTCCCAGGTCACTTCACTTTCCGAATGATTGCTCCACTGGACTCTGCAGAAACGGGTTGACTTTTTTCGGGTCTCTCAATCCATCGTGTCTAAAATCTTCACCGGGTGGTCTTTATAAGTCAGATCTTCCTGCAGCTCGATCGACTCCAAAGGTGTTTGCTCATCTGGCACTCTCAGACACTTCTTTAGTTGTGACACATGGAACACATCATGCACTCCCGCTAATGACTGTGGCAACTCTATGTCGGGACCCGAATTTGCAAATCCGGACCCTCTGTGTATTCAGCACTAGTCCAGGAACGCGCTAGTGCACACAGTCTTAACATCGGTAAATATCACAATCATACCACTTGAAGGATCGTTATTTTTGATCCAGTTGATTTTGATGATGAGTATTTGAAAAAGATTTGAAACCAGTTTGATATTTCGACAAGATTTATTTTTTGGTTTCTTTATTTGAAAAGATCTGAAATCAGTTTGATTATTTGAAAAGCTTTTTGATTTTTGCAAAGGTTTTTGTTCGTGTTTTGAAATCGTGTTCTTAGAATATTTAATGCAATGCACTCCTGTGAGTGGTTGCATGGTTTAATGTGAGTCAAGTCGCGGACTTGTGCTCGGAATCGTTTTGTGGTTTGTTCATGTGCAGGTATTGCTCGAGGGCGAATGTGGTCGATGATGGGACTGGAACTAGGTTCATGGAGGAACTGAGGTTCGGGACTAGGTTCAGGGGGAACTGAGGTCTTGGTGGTCAAGGATGTCATGCGGGACGTTCGGGCTAAGAGAATGGTGCACATGAAGAATGGTTAGTCACGTGAGAATGGCATGAGGTCATTCGCGTGCAAAGTGTTAGTCACGTGAGTATGGTAGGGTTGCCATACGCGTGCAAGAGTTGTACTCGACCAGGTTGGGCCAAGTGGAGTTGTGTTGAATACATGCTCTTTCTAGGATTAGGAGTGGGAATCCTTTTAGGATTAGGAATCCTTCTAGGATTAGGACTCCTTCTAGGATTAGGTGTGTTTGCCTTCTTTAAATAGAGGGGTTGCCTCCTGTTGAAGGCAATCAAGCTTTGAGCAAGCTTTAGGGTTGTACTCTTTTGTTTGGAGTATTTTAGACATAAGAAAGGAGAAATAAAGATCAAGTTCATCAAATCTTTCGGCGAGCTACAATTCTAGTTAGATTTATTCTCGCCATCTTCTGGAATAGTAAGCTTGCAAAGGTCATAACTTTTGATCCGTAAGTCTGATTGAGCTGATTCTTTTTGGATTTGATTCGTATTGGAATCTAGTTTGTTGTGTCCAAATTTCAGATAGATCGGACGGTTGGATCTCCAGGAATTCGCGTTTTACCAAACCTCTATCATTCTGTTTTTTTCGAAAACGAGGCAATTATTTGGTTCTATTTTGGGGTAAACTTTTAATAGATCAAGAATTTGGTTTTAGCTTCCGTACAATCATTCACCCCCCCTCTGATTGCTATATTCGGTCCTACAAGTGGTATCAGAGCCAGGTTCTACTAATCCATCTTAACAGGTGATTAGTAAACGGTAAGTTATGGCAACAGAGATATACTCGAACAAGCCGCCAATCTTCAATGGCACAGACTTTCCCATCAAGCGGATTCGGATGATCGCATACCTTCAAGCTCAAGGTAACGCTATTTGGCGCAAGGTACAGATTCCATACGAGCTTCCTTCAAATGATGATATTGATAAAATCGAGTTTGAAAAAGATGTTGAAAACAATAATAGAGCTAGAAACATATTGCTTCAAGGACTTGCTAGAAAAGAATTCGATAGAGTCCATCATTTACTCATCGCTCATGAAATTTGAAAATCTCTTCAAGATTATCATGAGGGCAACCGACTCTGTAAAAGAAGCTAGGCAAGATCAATTTAAAAAGGAATACACTAGATTTGAAATGAACTCGAGAATCTTTAGATGATTGTTTTGCTCGCTTTAACAGAATCTTAAACAATCTTAGAGCTGTAGATGTAAAGTACACCGACTCTGAAAATGCTAGACATTTCCTATCATCTCTTGATCTTAAAATCTGCAAATGAAAGTGATCGCTTTTAGGAAGCTCACAAGATGAGTGAAATGACTTTGGATAAACTATATTCTAGTCTCAACACTTTTGAGATAGACATTGTTTCAAGAACATCCAATGATAACTCTATGGCTCTTAATGCTAATTCCTCTTCATATGATAATGCTACTAATTCTTCATCATCATATTCCATTACTGCTTTGAGTGCTCTTAGTGATGAACAGCTAGATCAAATACCAGAAGATACACTTGCTCTTCTTTCCAAGCGTGTCAATGCAGCTTACATGAGATCAAGGGAAAGAAAAGGAGCCTCCATCCACTGCTACAATCATGCGGCAAGGCGGGGCACATCCGTGCTAAATGTTTCAAGAACAAAGATAGAGAGGAGAAGGAGCAAAGCAACTCCTCCAAGTCCTTCCGAGCCAAGAGAGAGCAAGGATAAAAATAAGCAAATGACGAAGAAGATGCTCAACAAAGTCTTCGAGGCAATTGGTCGCTTAGACTTAAGCGACATTGATGACTCAATCGAAGATGAGAAGGAAGCGAAGCAAACGAAGCTGAAAGAGAAGGATTTCACCGGATCGTGCTTCATGGCAAAAGGGAACACTAGTGATTCTAGTGACAACGACAAGACCTCCAAATGACGGTGATGAGGTAATGCCTTCGTATGATGAGCTTTGTGAAGTTTTAGTCATATTGAGAAAATCTTTAAGAAAATCTTCACTCAAAAATAAAAACTTAGAAAAAGATCTATCCATGCTAAAATCTGAAAACTTTGATCTTAGAAATTCAAATTCTGAAAATATTTGTGATACTTGCTTAGATCTCAAATTTGAAATTAAGTCTCTAAAAGAGGAACATGTCATTAAACTAGAACAAGTTTATGCCGAACAATTGAAAAATGAAAAACTTGTGAAAAATATTGGTTGCTCTAGTGATAGTTTACATGATCAAATTGCTTGCTCTAAATGTTCAATTCTTGAGTTGAAATTAAAAGATGCAAATTGTAGAGTTACACAATTAACAAATGACATGTTCACTCATGAAATTAACTCGTGTTCAAATTGCCGTAAACAGAAGCTAAAATTGACACTCCTTGTGATAATTGTTTAACTCTTGCTAAGAAAGTTGATTACTTGCAAAATTCTTTGGAACGTTTCACTGATGGCAAGAAAAACCTAAACATGATTTTGGATCAATCAAAAGTCAGCACTCAGAACAAAGGTTTAGGTTTTGATTCTTATGCTCATCATAAATCACATGCTCCCACTGTTGTCAAAACACTTGGAAGTGGAAAATTTGAAATTGTCAATGAGCCTAAGAAAAATATCTTTAAATCTGGTGGTCTTTTATCTTCTACTATGATGAATGCAAAATGTGCTTCTACTGTTAAAGAAAAACATTATGTTAGGTACACTTGCACTCATTGTGGTAGAGATGGACATCTAGTAGACTTTTGCTTTAGACTAGCTAAACAACAAAAGAGAGAAAGGTTTAATGCTAGGTCTAATTTCAGACAGGCACGTTTCATTTCTCATTATGTGCCTAGGGTGATGCAAATACCTCTTGTTGCTAAGAACACGAGAAAAGACAAATCTTCTTTTATGCATAAGAATGCTCGTGTTGTGCCAACTGTTGTGCATCGTGTGTCTCAGTACTGGATTCCTAAACATCTTATTTCTAACCCCAGTACCGAGACATCGACACTTTCTGCTTCTATGTAGGCTTCTCACGCGAGGAAGGAGAACATATGGCTAGTGGATTCCGGATGCTCACGCCACATGTCCGATGATAAGAATTGGTTCTCCTCCTTCACTTGTGCATCTCGTGCTAAAAGTGTTATTTTTCAAGATGCTTCCTCCACCTCTGCTTTTACTTAAAGGCACTAGTCCAAATAGTGCAGTGCAGTGCATATGTTCAGGGGAGAGTATCTTTGTTGATGAAGATGATGATGATGTCGTTGAGGATGAGATAATTGGAGTTCTTTGTGTGCTTGTGTGCTCGTTTTCAAGCTTCCCGTGCTTCACATCGACAAGCTATCAAGAGGATTTTAAGGTATCTCCGTGGTACTCAAGATTTTGGCATTTGGCTTTCTGCTTCTTCACGCATTAGTTTAAGACCTTTCTCTGATGCTGAATTTGGAGGATGTGGAATTGATAGAAAAAGTACATCTAGTTCATGCCACTTCTTGAGTAATTCTCTTTCTTGGACACATTGACATCAGATTTCATTTTCTTAGAGATCATGTTGAAAAAAGAGCTATTGAACTGAAATTTGTTGATTCGGGTGCTCACTGTCGATATTTTCACTAAACCGCTTGATTTTTCTCATTTTGCTTTCTTACGCGGTGAACTTGGGATCATCCCCATGGGTTGATTTGAGGGGGAGTCTTGAGTTTATCTCTTTTTGGGTTACTTGACTTTGGTTCCTAGAAGTGATTTTTTTATAAGTGGTATTTTGACTTTACACCTCAAGTAAAAACCCCTGTTTACATTGCATCATGTAGTACAAAGCTTTGGTGATTATTCTTGTGTATATAGCCAAGTTAATGCTCAATGCTTTACTTATCACTAAAAGGCTAAAATAATTCAATTTGAGATGCTTTTCGAGAATATTTTGGCTCTTGCTCATTATGGTATTGCATTTGTGAAATAGGCTTAAAAGTTTCTTGTCATCTATTGAAAGGCTAGAGCTGATTAGAAACTATGTGTGAGTTTTTTGTTGGACTTCAAATGATCATTATGAGTCTCAAGCAAAATCAGTGTTTTAATGTTAAAAGCAAGTTGAAAAAGATGCAAGCAAAAGCTACTTAGCTAAACACAAGTTTAGTACAATGTGCGACTTCCTTGCCAGGATTTAAATGCAAAAGATGCAAGAAAAGGCTACTTGTCTAAACAAAAGTTCAGAACAATGTGAAGCCACTTGCCAATTTAAACTGAGAAAGATACAAGAAAGAACTACCTACTCATACACAAGTATGGGCTAGTGTGCAGTTACTTGTCATCCCTGTTGATCACAAAGCAAAATTGTCAAACTTGCTAAAAGAGAAAAAGGAAATTCAAATGGTTGAAAAAGGTTTGAGACAAATATTAGTGAATTTGAAAGTCTCTCTATGCTCATGATAGATTTCTTTTTCGCTTTGGCAAAATCTGTTTATGACATTTTACTTGTTTGCTCTAATTTGCTTATGCAATAACTATTCTATGTGTTAGAGCCTCCATATTCTCACAATTTGCTTTCTCATTGGATAATTTGATACAAAATGAGAAAGTTCTCCTAAAAACTCTTCAAATGCTTTACTTTGATTATATACCTTGAATATACTTCAAAGCTTGAGATACCGCATTCATTAAGGGGGAGTTTTGAGACCTTGATGACTATTTTGTCAAAAAGGGGGAGAACAAGTCAAGGAGGTTTTTGAATTGGGATTATTTGGTCTTTTGGTTCTTGCTCAATCTCTTGTCAAATCTTATATTGTGTTTTGTCAAATTACTCATCAAGGGGGAGATTGAAGGATTGTTATTTTTGATCCAGTTGATTTTGATGATGAGTATTTGAAAAAGATTTGAAACCAGTTTGATATTTCGACAAGATTTATTTTTTGGTTTCTTTATTTGAAAAGATCTGAAATCAGTTTGATTATTTGAAAAGCTTTTTGATTTTTGCAAAGGTTTTTGTTCGTGTTTTGAAATCGTGTTCTTAGAATATTTAATGCAATGCACTCCTGTGAGTGGTTGCAAGGTTTAATGTGAGTCAAGTCGCGGACTTGTGCTCGGAATCGCTTTTGTGGTTTGTTCATGTGCGTGTATTGCTCGAGGGGCGAATGTGGTCGATGACGGATCGAACTAGGTTCATGGAGGAACTGAGGTTCGTGACTAGGTTAATGGGGAACTGAGGTCTTGGTGGTCAAGGATGTCATGCGGGACGTTCGGGCTAAGAGAATGGTGCACAAGAAGAATGGTTAGTCACGTGAGAATGGCATGAGGTCATTCGCGTGCAAAGTGTTAGTCACGTGAGTATGGTAGGGTTGCCATACGCGTGCAAGAGTTGTAGGCCAGGTTGGGCCAAGTGGAGTTGTGTTGAATACATGCTCTTCCTAGGATTAGGAGTGGGAATCCTTTTAGGATTAGGAATCCTTCTAGGATTAGGACTCCTTCTAGGATTAGGTGTGTTTGCCTTCTTTAAATAGAGGGGTTGCCTCCTGTTGAAGGCAATCAAGCTTTGAGCAAGCTTTAGGGTTGTACTCTTTTGTTTGGAGTATTTTAGACAAAAGAAAGGAGAAATAAAGAACAAGTTCATCAAATCTTTCGGCGAGCTACAATTCTAGTTAGATTTATTCTCGCCATCTTCTGGAACAGTAAGCTTGTGAAGGTTATAACTTTTGATCCGTAAGTCCGATTGAGCTGATTCTTTTTGGGTTTGATTCGTATTGGAATCTAGTTTCTTGTGTCCAAATTTCAGATCGATCGGACGGTTGGATCTCCAGGAATTTGTGCTTTACCAAACCTCTATCATTCTGTTTTTTTCGAAAACGAGGCGATTATTTGGTTCTATTTTGGGGTAAACTTTTAATAGATCAAGAATTTGGTTTTAGCTTCCGCACAATCATTCACCCTCCCCTCTGATTGCTATATTCGGTCCTACACCACTCGATACTAATAAAGTACTTTAATTAAATAGTCAAACTGGTTGCTCGACCTTATGGTCAAGTTACAAATATACGCCTCGCAGGGCGAAACTTATTAAGAGAGAAATAATAGCAGCGGAAAATAAGATAACATCATGGCGCCATCCAGTATACCACAGGCAACTGACTGGGCTCGCTCCCTAAGTAGACGGTTCCTCTTGGAGCTCCTCCTCCAAAGCTGGTGTAGTCTCCTCTTCAACTGGTGTTGTATTGCGGCAAGGGTGAGTACTTGGTACTCAGCAAGTCATGCACAGAATGCAAGCTAATATACTATATGCATGGCTTGATACAAAGGAATAGCTCAAGGTATATTTGCAGTAAACAGCATTTGACAAGTAGCATAAGTAGATTCGAAAGCAGTAGAAACAAGTATAACATCAATAACTTTTTCCAGGAGTTTAATCAACATCTTTCCCATTCCTAATCCACATTTCCATTGACAACATTAACCAAACCAACCTTTCAAGTCCAAGTTATTTTCAAGAAAATCTAACCCTTGACTGTAATTCCCGAGCGATGTCCAATACCGCGGACACGGCTATTCGAATAGATTATACACTCTGCAGAGGTTATGCACTTTACCCACAAGATACAGTCAAACACCACAAAGGCGACTTCCCGTAACAAAGTCTTTCGGAAACTTCTAACAATACAAGTGGTCCTCCCCGGTTGTTGCACACTAACCCTTCCCTTAGCTAAGGCGAAGTTTAGGCCAACCAACCGTTAGATGGGTACTGGCGCAGCCGATGCGCTCCCCGTACAACTTACACAAAGGGTGTAGTTGACCTCCTGAGGTCCCACAGGTACGTTATTAGCAACTTAATCAACTAGGTCCGTCCCATTACAGACATGTGGTTGCACGTTAGACCCAGTTCAAAGGCTTGCAAGGTTAAGTCCTTAGGGTGACCAGGGCAAGACTACCCGAAGAACCAAACCAACATTCCCAATGCCACAACTGGCCCACCTGATCATTCTTTCCACATGCCCCGGTCGAAAACTATTTATCAAACCCCAGTTGATTACCATGCACCACGTGCCAACAACATCACATGATACCTTTCCAAAACAGGTTCAATATGTCATTAAGTCAATATTAACGTTTGATTGTCCAAAATCATGTCATGAGTACGTAGCAGGTCTAAGCAATATAATACAATGTTCTACAAACCCATGTTGGCAATTTAGTAATGTCCAACTAGTAATCCTCACTAGGGTGACAAAGGGGGTCATGGCACATACTTAAGTAATCAAGGTGTCATACGGCAATTTGGCATTTATCTAATTTCCCATAATTAAGTAAAGTGTTTTCTAATTGAACTAGCTTGCAATAATTTGAACCAAAATAGATTTCAAAATGGGATCAATATGGTCAAAGCATAACTTGCCTTCAAAAAGTACTTGTTCTTGGTCTTGAGTTGGATCCTGAGTCAACACTTCTCCTTCGAATCCTTCCGGCACATCAATGTCTACTCGTAAAGCGTGCAAATAGCAACCAATGAATAAAATAGTAGACAAAAGTATCCAAACTTCCAAATAAAGTCCATAAACAGAGAGAGCATAATTTTATGAATTTTTAGAAACTGGAATCGTCAAATTCGGAGTTAAAATGCAAAAGTTATAGCATTTTGAAGTTTAAATAATCAATTAAATAATATTACAGAGGAAAAATTTAGTCCAAAAATTAAATAAAATTCATAATTAGGTAGATCTCAATTTTATACAAATTTAGAAATTTGAATCACTCAAATCGGAGTTGAAACGCAAAAGTTATAAGCGTTTGAAGTTTGAATCAAAATCTGAAATCATTATTTCGAATTAATAAATCATTTTCTTTTTCGGAAATTAATTATTGCGTCAGCGAGGACACGTGGCAGCCTCTGATTGGGCGGCTGACGTCAGCCGGTTCATGGACGTGGTCCATGGTTTGGCTCGGGTCTACCGTGGACCCGGTCCACGGCTCACGTGAGACTGACAGGTGGGACCACTCGGGTGACGTCACTGCACGGTTGGGGTGGCCGCTGACATGCGGGCCCGCCATGACGTCAGCGTGACGTCATGGTGCAGTGTGGCTGGGCCGTTGACATGCGGGCCCCGCGTGTCAGCGTCACGCACGCTGCCAGCGTGGGCGGCACGCGCCGGCGGTCAGTCTCCCGCACACGTGGCTAGATCTCGGCCGTTGATTTGAAAATCAACGGCCCAGATTGGATCTGGACTCACGCGTTTGGGGTGAACGCGTTTGATCTGGACCGTTGGATCTAGATCCAACAGTCGAGATTGGATCTGGGATTTTAGACGGGATCTCACCGTGAGATGACGTGGCGTGATCTGGGATGTTGGATCTGGATCGGACGGTTGAGGGAGCTCGAAGTCCGGCGATGGCGAGCGGCGGCGCTGGGTCACCAGCGCAGGGGACGATGACCTAGCCGACGGCGTTTCGAACGCGCTCCGGCGACGTGGGTGGTGCTCACCGACGCGGCTTGCTCTCACGGTTCCGGATCTGGGGTCAACGGCGACGGAGGACGACGGAGACGACGGCTATCGGCGAAAAACCGCGGTGGCACCTTCTCCTAACTCCAGCGAGCTCTAGCGGCGCAACCACGGTGGCTCAGGCGAGGTGAGTTAGGGCTACGGGTGCGCAATGAAGCGGGCTTCACGATGGCGGCGACGGCGCAATAAATAGGGGCCTCGGCTTCCGTGTATCGCGTGGAGACCGAGGTCGACACGGCTGCGGCGGTGGAGTCCGAATCCCATTCGGATTGGGTGACGTGGATCAACGTGAGCCGTTGGATCTCAATCCAACGGTCACGGGCTAGGGTTCGGTGGCTGTTGCGGTTGATCTCAGCCGTTGGATCTTGATCCAACGGTTGAGTTTCGGCGCGGCGACCGGGTTCGACCGAGTCACATGGCTCGGGTCGGACTCGAACTCGAGTCTGACTCGGGCTCGGTCGGATGAACAGTAATTGACCCGGTTCGATTTTTCCAGCGATTTAATAATTAAAATAATTTCCAGTAATTCATTTAATTCAAGAAAAATAGCAAAATACTCAGAAAAATTCCAGAAAAATTCTGGAAAATATTTTAGGGCATTTGGGACTCAAATAAAATATTTCCAACAAAACTTTATTTGAAAATTTAATTTCTTTAATTATTTCAATGTGGAATAAATTCAAATTAAATCCAAATAAATCCAGATAAATTCCAGAAAATTCCAAAAATTCACCAAAGTGCCAAATCACACATGAATTTAAGAAAAGCAAAATATTGGGGTGTTACAAACCACCCCTTATGTAATCTCGTCCCCGAGATTCAGGGCTAACTAAGGAATAGGTTCGGAAACTCTTTCTTCAAATCCTCTTCCCGTTCCCAAGTTGCTTCACTCTCCGCGTGGTTGCTCCATTGAACTCTGCAGAAACGGGTTGACTTGTTCCTCGTTTCTCGATCCATTGTGTCTAGAATCTTCGCGGGGTGCTCCTTGTAAGTCAAATCTTCCTGCAACTCAATTGACTCTAGCGGTGTCTGTTCCTCAGGTACTCGGAGACACTTCTTCAACTGGGACACGTGGAACACGTCATGCACTCCTGCTAATGACTGCGGTAACTCCAGCTGGTAAGCAACTTCGCCTCTGCGGCTCAAAATCTTAAATGGTCCAACATAACGGGGTGCAAGTTTCCCTTTGGCATGGAACCTCTTAACTCCCCTGAGAGGCGTAACTCTGAGGTATACAAAGTCTTCGGGTTCAAAACTCAAATCCCGGCGACGATTGTCAGCATAACTCTTCTGTCGTGATTGGGCTATCTTCAACCTTTCCCTAACCATGGCAATCTGCTCTTCAGCTTCTTGAAGAATATCAGGCCCGAAGACACGGCGCTCGCCAGTCTCATTCCAGTTTAATGGCGTCCCAGGTCGACTCATACAAAGGCCTCAAAAGGTGACATCTGTAAACTAGCCTGGTAACTATTGTTGTAACTGAATTCGGCATACGTCAAACTCTTATCCCAAGAGGTAGCATAAGCCAATGCACACGCTCTTAGCATATCCTCCAGGATCTGATTGACTTTTTCGGTCTGTCCATCCGTCTGTGGATGATAGGTTGTAGTGAAGTTCAAACGGGTTCCCATAGCTTCATGCAACTTATTCCAGAACCTTGAGGTAAATTGGGTACCTCTGTCCGATACAATCCTCTTTGGCACTCCGTGCAAACAGACGATCCTGACCATATACAACTCCGCTAATTTATCCCCCGAGTAGGTTGTCTTCACAGGAATAAAATGGGCGACCTTGGTCAAGCGATCCATATGGGAGTCATAACCTCCTTGAGTTTTCGGCAAACCGGTAATGAAATCCATTCCGATTTCTTCCCATTTCCACTCTGGTATCTTCAACGGCTGTAGCAATCCTGCTGGCCTCTGATGCATTGCCTTGACTCTCTGGCATACGTCGCACAATGCAACATGCTCGGCGACTTCACGCTTCATGCTTGGCCACCAGAATCTCTCCTTCAAATCCTGATACATCTTGGCACTTCCTGGGTGGATTGAATACTTGGAATCATGGGCTTCCTCCAAAATCAGCTGTTTTAATTCCTTCTTGTTGGGCACACAAATCCGACCCTTCATCCATAACGTGCCTTACTCATTTAGCTTGAAGTCCTCTGCCTTGCCTTCCTCCATGATGGACTTAATCCTGCGGATCTTGTCATCATCTTTCTGTCCTTCTCGAATCTGATCCTCCAGGGTGGGCTTCACTTCCAATGCTGCCATGAACCCTTCTGGTACGACTTCAATCTGCATTCTCTGGAAATCCTCACATAGCTCATCCTGACTTGTGGCCAGCAACATACTCACGGTATGGCTTTTCCGACTCAGAGCATCGGCAACTACATTTGCCTTTCCTGGATGGTAATGGATTCCAACATTGTAGTCCTTGATCAACTCTAACCATCTCCTCTGCCTCATGTTCAGGTCTGATTGGGTGAAGATGTACTTAAGACTCTTATGGTCCGTGTATACTTCACATCTGTTTCCAATTAAGTAGTGACGCCATAACTTCAAAGCATGCACTACGGCAGCTAGCTCTAGGTCATGCGTCGGATAATTCTCCTCATGCGGCCTCAACTGCCTTGATGCATAGGCAACAACCTTTCTGTTCTGCATCAGCACACATCCAAGTCCTTGACGCGATGCATCACAATAGATATCAAAGCTTTGATTAACATCCGGTAGAACTAACACCGGCGCTGATGTCAATCGCTTCTTCAGCTCCTGAAAACCTTTCTCACATTCTGGCGTCCATGCAAACTTCTTCTCCTTTTTCAGCAATTGCGTAAGAGGTTTCGCAATTGTCGAAAAGCCTTCAATGAAACGGCGGTAGTAACCTGCCATTCCCAGGAAACTTCGGATCTGGGTCACAGTCTTCGGCTGCTCCCAATGTAACACAGCTTCTACCTTGCTTGGATCAACGGCGACTCCTTCTGCGGTCATTACATGTCCGAGGAACTCCACCTTGTCCTTCCAAAAATCACACTTGCTGAACTTGGCGAAGAGTTGCTGTTCCCTCAGCTTTTCCAAAACTCGCCTCAAGTGCTCTGCATGTTCATCCTCTGTCTTGGAGTAGATTAGGATATCATCTATGAACACGACAACAAACTTGTACAAATATTCCATGAACACCTTATTCATCATATTCATTAAATATGCTGGCGCATTGGTCAGACCAAAGGACATAACTGTAAACTCGTAATGTCCATATCTTGACGAGAATGCGGTCTTCAGAATATCCTCTGATCGGATCTTCAATTGATGGTATCCCGATCTTAGATCAATCTTGGAGAAAACTCCGGCTCCTCTTAGCTGGTCAAACAAATCATCAATCCTGGGTAGCGGATACTTATTCTTCACAGTGACTTCGTTGAGTGCACGGTAGTCAATTCACATCCTGAAACTTCCATCCTTCTTCTTGACGAACAAAACTGGTGCTCCCCACGGCGACGAACTCGGTCTGACAAATCCTTTCTGCATTAACTCTTCAAGCTGTTTCTTCATTTCTACCAATTCTTCGGTGGACATCCGATAAGGTCTCTTTGCTATCGGTGCTGTACCAGGTACAAGCTCTATCACAAACTCTATGTCCCTGTCTGGCGGCATACCAGGTAGATCTTCAGGAAAAACATCTGGGTACTCATTCACTACTGAGACATCCTCTATGCTGATTGCCTTGGTACTGTTAACCATCAACTGTCCATCTCTAACGGCAGTAGCTTGAAATTCTACTTTCTTTCCACACGGGCTCTCAACTGAGATAGTCCTTCGTCCACAATCCAATACGGCCTTGTGCTTGGATAACCAATCCATTCCCAAAATGACATCTAAGGTCTGGGTCTCCAAAATAATAAGGTTCGCTAGGAACTCTATCCCATCTATTAGTATTCTCACCCCAGAACATCCTACTTTCGTTCGGAGTTCGGAACCAGGGGTTTGAACTACAAGCATGCATTTAAGCCTTGCAATCTCCAAATCATTTTTAGCAGCAAAGCCTTGTGAAACAAACGAATGCGAAGCTCCAGAATCAAACAAAACTGTCGCAGGTACTGAGTTAACAAGTAACTTACCCAGTACGACGTCCGTAGCATTCTGCAGTGCATCTGCGGTGACATGGTTGACTCGGCCTCTCACCACAGTCTGGGGTGTGGCTCCTGGTGCTGGCGTCTTGGCTGGTGTGGATCCCAGATTTAAGCGGACTGGGGTTATTCCTGCTGTCTTCTTTGGACAACTGTTGGCAAAGTGTCCTGGCTCGTTGCAGTTGTAGCAGCGTCTCACTGTTCCTTGCTGACTGCTTGGAGCGGCGTTTCTAGCTGGGGCTGGGGTCTGATAGTTCTGATTGACGGGTCTTGGTGCTGGTGACGGTGTCCTTGTTGTATTCTGCGGCTGGAATCTGAAAAACTGATTTGGCGCAACTCTCAAACGCTGTTGCGTTCCCTGGCGTGATCCCTGCTGTTGCATCCTGCGCTTCCTGTTCTCATCCAGTTCCTTGCGCTTGTCCTCAAGAATAAGCGCCTTATTCACCAACTCTTGGAAATCTGGAAAGGTGTGGGTGATCAATCCCACCTGCCATCCTGAGTTAAGTCCTTTCATGAAACGAGACTGTCTGGCCTTATCTGTCGCTACATCCTCAGGTGCGTAGCGAGCAAGCTGTGTGAACTTGTTCAGGTATTCGGCCACTGGCTGATTACCTTGCTTGATGCTCGAACTCCTCCTTCTTGAGATCCATGATTCCTTCAGCACGTGATACTTGTGGAATGCACCGTGAACTCTTCCTAAGTGATGTCCTGAGGGTTCTCTTGCGTGTACGAAGTTCTCCCACCATTCGGTATTTGTTCCTTCCAACTGATGAGAAGCGTAGAGTACCTTCTCATTTCCCATGCATTGAGCGATGTGTAACTTCCTCTCAATTGACCTTAACCAATCATCGGCCTCCAATGGATTGGCATTCCCGGAGAAAGTGGGTGGGTGAGTCCTCATGAACTCTGACAGTCTTGTATTCGGGCGTTGTCCCTGATTAACTTGATTAGCAGTGGCCTGAGCAGTGACGTGTTGCATCTGTTGCATCATAGCATGCATCAACTGAGTCTGAGCAGCAAGAAATGCTCCAAAATTCTGCATGTCAATCAAGCGGTCTTTGGTGCTCCATCATTGGGGTTTTCTGCTGGGCGAGAACCACTTCCATTGCCTCCAAGGTTTCCACGAGTGTTCACCATCTGTGGTTTGCTCTAGGTTTTAGAGATGAGAGGGAAACAAGAATAGACAAGTAACATGGAACTTATGCGGGGCGAAAGGTGTAACTTGAAGTCCAATTTTATTATTTTAATCAATAGTAACTTGGTATGGTTGCTTACAATGCCTAGGGGCCTTGCAACACATACTGCACACTCAGCAAGCAATGAAAATCCAAATCGAACTAGCACTGGAGTCTAACGCCTAAAGGGTGACTCTTTATTCAATGACGCGACTCGGCGAAGGAGTCTCACTATAGAACCTACGCTCACTCATCGAGAAAACCTCCACGGCTTGGGTACGGACGCTGCAGCATAGGCGCGAAACGATCGCCATGTCCAGCAACTGTGTCATCTGTGGTAGTCGAAGAAGCAGTGTCCTCCTCAAGCTCCGGCTCCTCCGGGTCTGGCTCGTGCAACTCGAGCATTGGCTCCGGCTGCAGTGCGCATAATGCCGTCTCTAACTCTCCAATCCTTTGCAGAAGGTGTGACACATACTCTTGAGCTTCCCGCCATCTGTTCTTCTCTGTTGTGATCTCCTTGCGGGCCTTCTGTAGCTCCTTGCTTGTATCATCGAGTACATCCTCCTGGGCGACAACAAGTCGTGCCAACTGTGTAACCATGGCATTCTCATCCTGAATCGCCTTTGGGTCAAGAAGGTTATTGCTGCGTGGATGATAACGGAACACCGTGCTCTCCAACTCTCTGGCGTAGATGCGGGTAATGTGCTGCATTGCTCGTCGTGACGCCTCTTGGATACCCATCTGCATCGTAGACCTCCTGGCAGTGCAGTGTATCGGGCGATTGCATGGGCCCTTCTTCCTAGCAGGTACCACAATCTTTACGTCACAAGCCTTGATCAATCCTGCTGGTCTGTTCACGTCCACTTGGTATTGTGGCTTCTCAAAATCTCCGAGAGTCTGTAGCATACGCCAAAGTTCCGCGGCGTGACCAACCTCCAGATCGACGTAGTTGAACTCTCCCTCCATCTGTCACAAGAGTGCTCACGTAAGAATTCGAAATTTTTAAATCGTGACAAGGTAAGGAAAAATTCAGCAAGAGACAAGAAAAAAGAGAAGGGAATAAGTCGGGATGTCATTTCTTTATCTTGACAAATTTTATCTATTAGAAAATAGGTTTTATCCTCACTACGACCATTCTAACTATGGGTGAGCCTACAGTCAGTATGGCTCTGATACCACCTCTGTCGGGACCCGAATTTGCAAATCCGGACCCTCTGTGTATTCAGCACTAGTCCAGGAACGCGCTAGTGCACACAGTCTTAACATCGGTAAATATCACAATCATACCACTCGATACTAATAAAGTACTTTAATTAAATAGTCAAACTGGTTGCTCGACCTTATGGTCAAGTTACAAATATACGCCTGCAGGCGAAAACTTATTAAGAGAGAAATAATAGCAGTGGAAAATAAGATAACATCATGGCGCCATCCAAGATACCACAGCAACTGACCGGGCTCGCTCCTAAGTAGACGGTTCCTCTTGGAGCTCCTCCTCCAAAGCTGGTGTAGTCTCCTCTTCAACTGGTGTTGTATTGCGGCAAGGGTGAGTACTTGGTACTCAGCAAGTCATGCACAGAATGCAAGCTAATATACTATATGCATGGCTTGATACAAAGGAATAGCTCAAGGTATATTTGCAGTAAACAGCATTAGACAAGTAGCATAAGTAGATTCGAAAGCAGTAGAAACAAGTATAACATCAATAACTTTTTCCAGGAGTTTAATCAACATCTTTCCCATTCCTAATCCACATTTCCATTGACAACATTAACCAAACCAACCTTTCAAGTCCAAGTTATTTTCAAGAAAATCTAACCCTTGACTGTAATTCCCGAGCGATGTCCAATACCGCGGACACGGCTATTCGAATAGATTATACACTCTGCAGAGGTTATGAACTTTACCCACAAGATACAGTCAAACAACACAAAGTCGAGTTAACTTAACAAAGACTTTCGGAAACTTCTAACAAAACAAGTGGTCCTCCGGTTGTTGCACACTAACCCTTCCCTTAGCTAAGGCGAAGTTTAGGCCAACCAACCGTTAGATGGGTACTGTCGCAGCCCAGACGCTCCCCGTACAACTTACACAAAGGGTGTAGTTGACCTCCTGAGGTCCCACAGGTACATTATTAGCAACTTAATCAACTAGGTCCGTCCCATTACAGACATGTGGTTGCACGTTAGACCCAGTTCAAAGGCTTGCAAGGTTAAGTCCTTAGGGTGACCAGGGCAAGACTACCCGAAGAACCAAACCAACATTCCCAATGCCACAACTGGCCCACCTGATCATTCTTTCCACATGCCCCGGTCGAAAACTATTTATCAAACCCCAGTTGATTACCATGCGCCACGTGCCATCAACATCACATGATACCTTTCCAAAACAGGTTCAATATGTCATTAAGTCAATATTAACGTTTGATTGTCCAAAATCATGTCATGAGTACGTAGCAGGTCTAAGCAATATACTACAACGTTCTACAAACCCATGTTGGCAATTTAGTAATGTCCAACTAGTAATCCTCACTAGGGTGACAAAGGGGGTCATGGCACATACTTAAGTAATCAAGGTGTCATACGGCAATTTGGCATTTATCTAATTTCCCATAATTAAGTAAAGTATTTTCTAATTGAACTAGCTTGCAATAATTTGAACCAAAATATATTTCAAAATGGGATCAATATGGTCAAAGCATAACTTGCCTTCAAAAAGTACTTGTTCTTGGTCTTGAGTTGGATCCTGAGTCAACACTTCTCCTTCGAATCCTTCCGGCACTTCAACGTCTACTCGTAAAGTGTGCAAATAGCAACCAATGAATAAAACAGTAGACAAAAGTATCCAAACATCCAAATAAAGTCCATAAACAGAGAGAGCATAATTTTATGAATTTTTAGAAACTGGAATCGTCAAATTCGGAGTTAAAATGCAAAAGTTATAGACTTTTGAAGTTTAAATAATCAATTAAATAATATTATAGAGGAAAAATTTAGTCCAAAAATTAAATAAAATTCATAATTAGGTAGATCTCAATTTTATACAAATTTGGAAATTTGAATCACTCAAATCGGAGTTGAAACGCAAAAGTTATAAGCGTTTGAAGTTTGAATCAAAATCTGAAATCATTATTTCGAATTAATAAATCATTTTCTTTTTCGGAAATTAATTATTGCGTCGGCGAAGACACGTGGCAGCCTCTGATTGGGCGGCTAACGTCAGCCGGTTCATGGACGTGGTCCATGGTTTGGCTCGGGTCTACCGTGGACCCGATCCACGGCTCACGTGAGACTGACAGGTGGGACCACTCGGGTGGCGCCATCGCGGTTGGGGTGGCGGCCCGACATGCGGGCCTGCCATGACGTCAGCGTGACGTCATGGTGCAGTGTGGCTGGGCCGTTGACATGCGGGCCCCGCGTGTCAGCGTCCTGCTGCCAGCGAATGGGCCCGGCGGCCGACGCGGCGGTCAGTCTCCCGCACACGTGGCTAGATCTCGGCCGTTGATTTGAAAATCAACGGCCCAGATTGGATCTGGACTCACGCGTTTGGGGTGAACGCGTTTGATCTGGACTGTTGGATCTATCAAGATTGGATCTGGGATTTTAGACGGGATCTCACCGTGAGATGACGTGGCGTGATCTGGGACGTTGGATCTGGATCGGACGGCTGAGGGAGCTCGAAGTCCGGCGATGGCGAGCGGCGGCGCTGGGTCACCGGCGCAGGGGACGATGACCTAGCCAATGGCGTTTCGAACGCGCTCTGGCGACGTGGGTGGTGCTCACCGACGCGGCTTGCTCTCACGGTTCCGGATCTGGGGTCAACGGCGACGGAGGACGACGGAGACGGCGGCTATCGGCGAAAAACCGCGGCGGCACCTTCTCCTAACTCCGGCGAGCTCTAGCGGCGCAACCACGGCGGCTCAAGCGAGGTGAGTTAGGGATACGGGTGCGCAATGAAGCGGGCTTCACGATGGCGGCGACGGCGCAATAAATAGGGGCCTCGGTTTCCGTGTATCGCGTGGAGACCGAGGTCGACACGGCTGCGGCGGCGGAGTCCGAATCCCATTCGGATTGGGTGATGTGGATCAACGTGAGCCGTTGGATCTCAATCCAACGGTCACGGGCTAGGGTTCGGTGGCTATTGCGGTTGATCTCAGCCGTTGGATCTTGATCCAACGGTTGAGTTTCGGCGCGGCGACCGGGTTCGTCCGAGTCGCATGGCTCGGGTCGGACTCGAACTCGAGTCTGACTCGGGCTCGGTCGGATGAACAGTAATCGACCCGGTTCGATTTTTCCAGCGATTTAATAATTAAAATAATTTCCAGTAATTCATTTAATTCAAGAAAAATAGCAAAATACTCAGAAAAATTCCAGAAAAATTTTTGAAAATATTTTAGGGCATTTGGGACTCAAATAAAATATTTCCAACAAAACTTTATTTGAAAATTTAATTTCTTTAATTATTTCAATGTGGAATAAATTCAAATTAAATCCAAATAAATTCCAGAAAATTCCAAAAATTCACAAAAGTGCAAATCACACATGAATTTAAGAAAAGCAAAATTTTGGGGTGTTACACTCTAGCTGGTAAGCAACTTCACCTCTACGGCTCAAGATCTTGAACGGAACAACATATCGCGGTGCGAGTTTCCCTTTGGCATGAAATCTCTTAACTCCCATGAGAGGTGTAACCCTGAGGTATACAAAATCCTGCAGCTCAAAACTCAGATCTCGACGACGGTTATTTGCGTAACTCTTTTGCCTTGACTGAGCTATCTTCAAACTTTCCCAGATCATGGCAATCTGCTCTTCTGCTTCTTGGAGAATATCTGGTCCAAACACGTGATGCTCTCCGGTCTCATTCCAGTTTAGCGGTGTCCAGCACGATCTAACATACAGAGCTTCAAATGGAGACATATGCAAACTGGCCTGATAACTGTTATTGTAGCTGAACTCGGCATACGGCAAACTCTTATCCCAAGAGGTAGCATAAGCCAATGCACAGGCTTTCAACATGTCTTCCAGAATCTGATTTACTCTTTCTCTTTGTCCATCCGTCTGTGGATGATAAGCTGTACTGAAGTTCAAACGAGTTCCCATAGCTTCATGCAACTTATTCCAAAACCTTGAGGTAAATTGGGTACCTCTGTCCGACACTATCTTCTTTGGCACTCCATGCAAACAGATGATCCTGGACATATAAAATTCTGCTAATTTATCTGCCGAATAGGTGGTCTTTACGGGGATGAAATGGGTGACCTTCGTTAATCGATCCACTATTACCCATATGGAGTCATATCCTCCCTGAGTCTTCGGCAAACCGGTAAAGAAGTCCATACCGATTTCCTCCCACTTCCACTCAGGTATCTTCAGTGGTTGTAACAATCCTGCTGGCCTCTGATGCATTTCCTTGACTCACTGGCATATATCACATAACGTAACATGCTCTGCAACTTCACGCTTCATGCTCGGCCACCAGAATCTCTCCTTCAGGTCTTGATACATCTTCGCACTTCCTGGATGAATTGAGTACTTGGAGTCATGGGCTTCTTCCAGAATCAACTACTTCAGCTCCTTCTTGTTCGGCACACAAATGCGATCCTTAATCCACAACGTGCCTTGCTCATCCAATCTGAAATCCTTCGCCTTGTCTTCCTCCATCTTGGAATTGATCCTCTGGATCTTGTCATCATCCTTATATCCTTCTCGGATTTGATCCTCTAAAGTAGGATTTACTTCCAGAGCGGCTAATAATCCTTTCGGCACCACTTCCAGCTTCATCTTCTGAAATTCCTTGCACAACTCATCCTGACTTCCTGCTATCAATATATTATCGGTATGGCTCTTCCGACTCAAAGCATCGGCAACCACATTGGCCTTCCCTGGTGTCGCGCTGGGGGCTCCTGTCCTGGTAGTAAGGTTTAAAATCTCGTTTTGAGTCAAATCCAGGCCGGTACAGTGATACTCCATTACTGTTGCGCAGGCCTGATTAATCACGCAACCAGTAACGTAACGATCACAGCATCACGACAGACTCAGATTGAAACCACTTGGTCAGCACGACACTCGTCTCATGAGGTCATATGCCATCCAATTGGTCCCAATTTGAGCTTCCCACAACCATGTGATAACCACTAGTCCCTGGATCAGTAAGCTAGCGTCACATGTTCAGATAGGTAGTATCACATCCAAGCCAACACGAATTAAAAGTAGAAGTAATATATTACAACGATAGATAATAATATTACAACTTGTTCCTGTTTACAAAAGGCCGACTGTGTGACACCACGGAGTGTCGTAACCTCATTTTTGTGCATGATGAGGTTAAAAACATTATGAAATATGGTATTAGAGGTTAAAACCATATGGAATGAGGTTTAATTGCGTTTCCGGGCCGTTTCCGGGAGTTTGGGCCTTTCCGGGGGAGTTTGGGCCTAAAAGAAGGGGTTGTAGGCTTTGGTGGGATGGAGTATGAGTCCATTTAGGACTAGGATTCCTGTATGGGCTGGTTTAAGGGGCTCCCCCTGCCCCCTTGTTGCGCCCCCACCAGCCTTGTGCGCCCCCCACCTCCCCCTTGAGCCCTAGCCGCCACCCCCCTTCCCCACCTTTGGCCGTGCGCCTCCCCTCCCCTTTGCCCTTTGCTCCCCACCTCTCCACCACCTCTCCTCCACCCCTTGCTGCCCTAGGGTAGCCTCCCCACCCCTGCACCTCGAGGATCCATCCGTTGGAGCGAGGAGCGATCCGGGAGGAGATCTATTGGGTTTTCGTGCGTCGGGCGAAGGTGTGACCATTGGACTCCTTGGGGCTGGGCTAGGTACTGTTCTAAGGATCATTATCATGTTTTTAGATCAATTGGTGTTGCTAGAATTGAGTAGATTAGATGAAATCTAGAAGTTCTCACGTTCTCTGTTTTGGACAGCATGAGCAGTCGACCTAGGGTTTGGTTTTTCGCCAATTTAAATTCGGAATTTGGACGTACGTCTGTTGAAGAAGTTGTAGATAATTTCAATATATTTCTGTGGGTATAAAGAACATCCAATTCCGATCAGCTGTTTGTAAGTTATGGCTTTTTTACCGAGCGTGTTAAAATCTATGACGTGATTGGAACAGATCATGGTATTCTGTAGATTAAACCACTGTAGAGTCCGAATCAGTCTTTCCATATACTTAGAAAAAGTTAGGAAATTTCCTAAGCTACACTAGGATGTACTCGTTTAATTGATTCGGAGTCCCAGAACCCAAGTTATGCCTTTTGGAAGGCTGCTGTCCCGACGGGACAGAACCTCTGTTTTGGGTTTTACGAGTAGTTGGCAATGTCGGGGTAGATGAGGGTTTGTGTACTGTTTTGTGGACATGATTGTGAGTGTGTGGTACCTATGTGCAGGTGGTGCGACTCCGGGAGTGCCTTCTACTTCCCGCCAATCCGTTGCCCGTGGTTGAGGCAAGTGTATTGTAATGGATAGCGGTTTGTAGGTTGCTTGTTGATAATAGATGAAATTGATTATATGATATGATCACTTGCCATGCCTTAGTGATTGCCAATGTTATGATGAGCATGTTTACTATGTTATGATGCCATGTGTTAATGTACAAGTTAATTATGATGTTGGCATATTTGCATACATGGCATGTTACATGGCCCGGGCGGTGAGAATGTCATAACTATTCTGGGGAAGTTCGATGAGAAAGTTATGACTATTCCGGAGAGCCAATGAGTAAGTCCTACATCGTGATTCCATTCAACGCGGTGAACGGAAGCGAGGAGTAGGCACCCTCCATCTTCGGGATGGAAGGGGGGAGAGGGTGCACACCGACGGGTGTGTACTCAACCATACCGGTATGAGTTTCCAAGGAGACATGAGCATTGCATTGCATTGCATACATAATGATGATGATAATATTATGTGTTCATGAATGAGATGATATACATGATGTGAGATATTATTGCCATGTAATTGTTCTTGTTGTCCATTGCAATATGCTTGCTGAGTTTCGAAATTACGCTTGTGTTTTCTTGTTGTTTTAGGTACCATGAGACCGGCATGCAGGGAAGGGAAATAGACACACTTCCGCACGTAGCTTTATTCATTTGATTCCATAAGTCATTCAATTAGTTTTTGATAATAAATTGCGTGTGATGATTATTGCTTTAAAGGTTTAGCTTTGCTATATGAGAGTCTTATTGTTCATTTGACTCTTTGAGACATTAAATGCTTGAAACTAGACTTATATTGTTGCTAAGTCGTTAATTATTACTGTTTTAATTGTCTCTCATATTGCCTTATATTGCTATGCTGTTGTTGCTCCTTCAAATCATGTTAAAACAAAGGAGATGCTGCCGAAATTTCGGGTTTTAGCATTTACTCCTTTGCTGTAATTTACCTTAATTCATGGTATTTATGTGTTGTTTAGCTTATGTTTGGTAGCATTCAGGCATATTAAATGCCGGGGTATTACAGTTGGTATCAGAGCGGGCTGTAGGTCCTTGGAATGTATATTTTTAGTGTCATGCTATAAGGTACAACTAAAATTTGATGTGGAATAACTTAGAAACATGGCTTAGGTCTTAACTAAAATTTTGTTGTAGGATAGCAACATTAAAACTTGCAAAAGTGGTATAACTAATCTAAAATTTGACACACTTGGTTGCACAGTAGGATGGGGTTTTGGTTCATCATTGCATTGCGCTTGATTATTTGATGAAGACATGCCTATGATGATGTTTGATCATTGTTCTTGATTATATGATGTTGTGCTTATATTTATGTGAATGGATGGTTGTCTGTTTGTAGCAACCATGCCGAGGGGTAGAGGCCGTGGCCGTGGAGGCCATGGGCGAGGTTCCCAGGGAGTTCCTGAGTCTGTAGCTGAGGGTAGCACTTCGCTCAACGCTCATGGGCTAGCGCAGGAGGAGCTCCCGGCGGCATAGTCAGGGGCTGAGGTACCCGCCGCCAATGCGGATTTAGTCCAGGCTCTGCAAAGGGAGATTCAGGAGCTGCGCCAGCAGTTGTGCCTCCCCCTGCAGTGGCCCCAGTTGCTGCCCCCGCTGTGCCGGAGCAGAGGATGAGTCTCCGGGAGTGGATGTCCCTCCGTCTTGACACTTTTGATGGAGCGGGCACGCCGATCCAGTCCACAGATTGGCTGCGGTACATGGAGAGGCAGTTTGAGGTCCTAGAGTTGACCTCGGTTCAGAGAGCTCGCTTTGTGGCTTTTCAGCTGAAGGGCGAAGCTGATATCTGGTGGGAGGGGGTTCTGGCTGCTAGAGCCCCTGATCTTGGTCCGGTCACCTGGGAGGACTTTGTGGCTCGCTTCCGAGCCAAGTTTTACCCAGAGTCTTTCCTTGAGCGGATGGAGCATACTCTGACGACTCTTTCCCAGGGAAAGAGGTCGGTGGCAGAGTATGAGGCGGAGTTCAATAGCATGGTGCGCTTCGTGCCGGCGGTGGCAGCCGATGACAGGGAGAAGGCGAGGATGTTCCATAGTGGCCTCAACCAGGAGTTCAGAGTTGTCATGGGAGCGACCGTCCCTTGTGATTTCTGCTCCGTGGTGGAGCAGGCGAAGGGCATGGAGCTCGAGTTGGAGCTCTCCCGGGATAGGCAAAACCCGGGTGGTTCTGGGGTTCCTGCGGCCCCAGGCGGGGGCCCGAAGATGACCTTTGGTGGAGGATATGGGTCATCTCAGCGACCCACCTTCAAGAAGTTCAAGGGAGGACAGGGCTCCTCCTCAGGGGCTAAGATGAGGCCGCCCCAGTCGTCTTCCTCGAGAGCGGCTGTTCGTCCTGTGCCCGGGTAGGGCATGATGTGTTTCAAGTGCGGTGGTGAACACCGTGCTTCGGAGTGTGGTTGGACTGGAAGTTGCAACCACTGTGGCAAGCCTGGCCACATGGGACGAGTCTGCCGGATGAATCCTGGTAGAATCATCAAGTGGGAGACGGTGCCTTCTCCTCCCACTCCAGCGGCGTCTTCCAGAGGATCGGTGCACATGATGGCGGCTCCTGCTCCTCAGCCGCCCTTTGCGTGGGCGCCACCAGCAGCGTACTGGTGCTCGCAGCCGTCTGCTCCTCAGTTGCCTCGTCCGCCCCCAGTTTTGTTGGGGCATCAGCCGGGTGTTGGGGCTCCTACTGTCCCGGCGCCACCAGGAGTGTATGCCTTGCCGACCGCCCAGTCAGCCGGGCATCCAGAGGTGGTTTCAGGTACTCTGCTCGTGGATTCCGTTGATGCCCTTGTTCTGTTTGATTCCGGAGCATCCTATTCCTTTGTGTCATCTGAGTTTGCTAGTAGAGCTAAGTTGGGGGTACAGCGGATCTCTGAGTCGGTGATAGTCAGTTCTCCTGGGAGTTTGATTGCTAGTTCTTTGGTTTGCTCCGGTTGCACCATTGCCATTGATGATGAGGTTTTCTTTGCCAATCTTATGGTGATCCAGTTGGCTCCTTTTGATGTCATTTTGGGCATGGACTGGTTGTATCAGTACCGTGCCAAGATCTATTGCTTTTGGAGGACGGTTACCTTGCAGGCCCCGTCAGGGGTAGAGTTGACCTTTCAGGGTGGTTTACCTTCTTGTTCCGTCTTTGTTTTGGCTAGTCTGTTTTCTGGTCGCTGTTTGAGGCAGTTGGGTTTCCTCATGACCTTGTCTGAGAAGCCATCTTCTTCAGTTTCCATTGAGGAGATTCCTGTAGTGAAGGAGTTTGTTGATGTGTTCCCGGATGAATTGCCTGGTCTACCTCCCGTGAGGAATGTGGAGTTTTGTATTGATCTTGTTCCTGGCACTCGACCTATTTCTATCTCTCCATACCGCTTGGCTCGTCCTTTTCAAGACGAGTTGAAGAAGCAGTTGGAGGTTCTGTTTGCCAAGGGCTTTATTCGGCGTAGCGTTTCGCCATGGGGAGCACCCGTCCTCTTCGTCTCGAAGAAGGATGGAAGTTGGCGTATGTGCATTGATTATCGTGCTCTTAATCAAGTGACAGTCAAGAACAAGTATCCTTTGCCTCGCATTGAGGATCTGTTTGACCAACTGAAGGGAGCAAAGGTGTTCTCAAGATTGATCTTCAGTCGGGGTATAATCAGATCCGTGTGAGGGAGCAGGACATTGAGAAGACTGCTTTCTCCACTAGGTATGGGCATTATGAATTTAAAGTTATGTCTTTTGGTCTAACTAATGCTCCTCCTGTCTTTATGGAGGCGATGAACAGTATGCTACACAAGTACCTTGATGAGTTTGTGGTAGTGTTCATCGATGACATTCTGGTTTACTCTAAATCAGAAGAGGATCATGAGCGGCATTTGAGGCTTGTGCTGAGTACCTTGAGGGAGAATCAGTTCTTTGCTAAGCTGAAAAAGTGCGAATTCTGGATTTCAGAAGTGGGTTTTCTTGGCCACATCATCAATCCAGAGGGCATATCCGTAGATCCTAGCAAAGTCTCAGCAGTTTTGGATTGGAAGAGGCCTTCCAATGTTAAAGAGGTGCGTAGTTTCCTTGGGTTAGCTGGCTACTATCGACGTTTTGTGCAGGATTTCTCTATCATTGCCAACCCACTTTCGCAGCTGACTCAAAAGGGGATGAAATTTCAGTGGACTACAGAGTGTGAGCACAGTTTTTGCACTTTGAAGGAGAAGTTAGTGACTGCTCCTGTTCTTACCCTTCCCGAGCCTGGGAAGCGCTTCACTGTTTATTCTGATGCTTCTCGGTTGGGACTTGGTTGTGTGCTCATGCAAGATGGCAAGGTGATTGCATATGCATCAAGGCAGTTGAAAAAGCATGAGCAGAACTATCCCACGCATGATCTTGAGCTAGCCGCTGTGGTGTTTGCATTGAAGATATGGAGGCATTACCTGTATGGCGAGTCTTGTGATATCATCACTGATCACAAGAGCATCAAGTACATCTTTACTCAGAAAGATTTGAACTTGAGGCAGAGGAGGTGGCTGGAATTGATAAAGGATTATGACTTCACCATCCAGTACCATCCGGGTAAGGCAAATGTGGTGGCTAACGCTCTTTGTCGCAAGACAATGCCCCCTGTCATTGATTGTCTTGTTGCTGATTTTGAGCGATTGGGAGTCTCCTACTGCTTTGCGGGGACCGTGCAAGCTGAGACTCAAATGATTCTTCAGTCAGCGATTCCCGAGCATGTGCGGGAGGCACAGCAGTGTGATCGCTTGCTCCAGTAGGTAAGGAAGCGCCTTGAGGATGGCAAATCTAGGGACTTTACCGTTGATGATGCGGGAGCTTTGAGGTTTCAGGGTCGTCTGTGCGTACCTCAGAAATCCCAAGTGAAAGAGGATATTCTGAAAGAGGCTCATCGCACCCCGTACACGGTCCATCCTGGGGAGACCAAGATGTACAGGGACTTGAAAAAAAAATTCTGGTGGAAAAGGATGAGAGTGGATATTGCCAAGTATTTGGCGTCTTGTGGGATTTGTCAGAAGGTCAAGACCGAGCATAAGCGTCCTGCTGGTCTGTTGCAGCCTTTGGAGATTCCGGTGTGGCCTTGGGATGACATCTCCTTGGATTTCATGGTTGGCCTACATCGTACTCCGCGAGGGAAGGATGCGGTTTGGGTCGTGGTGGACCGTTTCAGCAAGTCCGCGCATTTCATTCCTATCCGCACTACCAATTCAGCGAGCGAGTTGGCTCCCATCTATGTGCGGGAGATTGTGAGACTGCATGGTGTACCCAAGACCATTATTTCTGATCGGGATGCGAAGTTTGTCTCCAAGTTTTGGGAGAGCTTACAGAGTGCTTTGGGTACACAGCTTCGCCTTAGTACCGCTTTCCACCCTTAGACAGATGGATAGTCGGAGCGTACCATTCAGACTTTGGAGGACATGCTCCGGGCCTGTGTGATGGCTTGGAAAGGTAGCTGGGAAGATCATTTGCCATTGGCAGAGTTTGCGTATAATAACAGCTATCATTCCAGCATCCAGGCTGCCCCTTACGATGTACTGTATGGCCGGAAGTGCAGATCACCGCTTTGTTGGGATGCTGTGGGCGAGAGGGCAGTTCTTGGACCGGATTGGGTTCAGCAGACTGTTGATCGCATGGTGGAGGTACGGCAGAATCTTCTTGCTGCGCAAAGCCGACAGAAAAGCTATGCTGATGTTAAGAGGCGAGATTTGGAGTTTGAGGTGGGTGATAGCGTACTCTTGCGAGTATCTCCCACCAAGGGTGTGGTTCGATTTGGCACCAAGGGAAAGCTCAGTCCGAGGTATGTTGCGCCATTTCCTATCATCGCCCGAGTTGGTAAGCTGGCTTATCGTCTGGAGCTACCGGAGTCAATGCAAGGTGTGCACAATGTGTTCCATGTCTCGATGTTGAGGAAATACTTGCATGATCCGGAGTTGGTGGTTCCATTGGAACCATTAGTGCTTGAGCAGGACCTCACCTTTGAGTCCCGTCCTGTGAAAATTCTGGGGACTTCGGAGCGAGTGATGAAGAACAGGACGCTCAAGTTTGTCAAAGTCTTGTGGTCACATCAAACCGAGAGAGAAGCGACTTGGGAGCTGGAGTCTCGCATGCGCGAGAAGTATCCCGAGTTTTTCGCCTCAGGTATGTGATGTGAAACCTAGCTATCTTCGGTTTTGCTGGGTTGCGTTTTGGTGCATTTTAGATTAGAGGTCGAATCCTGTTGAAGGGGGGAAGAATATGACGCCACGGAGTGTCGTAACCTCATTTTTGTGCATGATGAGGTTAAAAACATTATGAAATATGGTATTGGAGGTTAAAACCATATGGAATGAGGTTTAATTGCGTTTCCAGGCCGTTTCCGGGAGTTTGGGCCTTTCCGGGGGAGTTTGGGCCTAAAAGAAGTGGTTGTGGGCTTTGGTGGGATGGAGTATGAGTCCATTTAGGACTAGTATTCCTGTATGGGCTGGTTTAAGGGGCTCCCCGAGCCCCCTTGTTATGCCCCCACCAGCCTTGTGCGCCCCCACCTGCCCCTTGAGCCCTAGCCGCCACCCCCCTTCCCCCCCTTTGGCCGTGCGACTCCCCTCTCCTTTGCCCTTTGCTCCCCACCTCTCGATCAACTCTCATCCACCCCTTGCTACCCTAGGGTAGCCTCCCCACCCCTGCACCTTGAGGATCCATCCGTTGGAGCGAGGAGCAAGGAGCGAGGAGAGAGGAGCGATCATGGAGGAGATCTATTGGGTTTTCGTGCGTCGGGCAAAGGTATGGCCATGGGACTCCTTGGGGTTGGGCTAGGTACTGTTCTAAGGATCAATATCATGTTTTTAGATCAATTGGTGTTGCTGGAATTGAGTAGATTAGATGAAATCTAGAAGTTGTCACGTTCTCTGTTTTGGACAGCATGAGCAGTCGACCTATGGTTTGGTTTTTTGCCAATTTAAATTCGGAATTTGGACATACGACTGTTGAAGAAGTTGTAGATAATTTCAATATCTTTCTGTGGGTATAAAGAACGTCCAATTCCGATCAGCCGTTTGAAAGTTATGGCTGTTTTACCGAGCGTGTTAAAATCTGTGACGTGATAGGAACATATCACGGTATTCTGTAGGTTAAACCACTCTAGAATCCGAATCAGTCTTTCCATATACTTAGAAAAAGTTAGGAAATTTCCTAAGCTACGCGAGGATGTACTCTTTTAATTGATTCGGAGTCCCAGAACCTAAGTTATGCCTTTTGGAAGGCTGCTGTCCCGACGGGACAGAACCTCTGTTTTTGGGTTTTGCGAGTAGTTGGCAATGTCGGGGTAGATGAGGGTTTGTGTACAGTTTTGTGGACATGATTGTGAGTGTGTGGTACCTATGTGCAGGTGGTGCAACCCCGGGAGTGCCTTCTACTTCCCGCCAATCCGTTGCCCGTGGTTGAGGCAAGTGTATTGTAATGGATAGCGGTTTGTTGGTTGCTTGTTGATAATAGATGAAATTGATTATATGATATGATCACTTGCCATGCCTTAATGACTGCCAATGTTATGATGAGCATGTTTACTATGTTATGATGCCATGTGTTAATGTACAAGTTAATTATGATGTTGGCATATTTGCATACATGGCATGTTACATGGCCCGGGCGGTGAGAAAGTCATAACTAGTCCGGGGAAGGTCGGCGAGAAAGTTATGACTATTTCGGAGAGCCAATGAGTAAGTCGTACATCGTGATTCCATTCACCGCGGTGAACGGAAGCGAGGAGTAGGCACCCTCCATCTTCGGGATGGAAGGGGGGAGAGGGTGCACACCGACGGGTGTGTACTCAACCATACCGGTATGAGTTTCCAAGGAGACATGAGCATCGCATTGCATTGCATACATAATGATGATGATAATATTATGTGTTCATGAATGAGATGATATACATGATGTGAGATATTATTGCCATGTAATTGTTCTTGTTGTCCATTGCAATATGCTTGCTGAGTTTTGAACTCACGCTTGTGTTTTTTTGTTGTTTTAGGTAACATGAGACCGGCATGCGGGGAAGGGAAATAGACACACTTCCGCACGTAGCTTCACTCATTTGATTCCACAAGTCATTCAATTAGTTTTTGATAATAAATTGCGTGTGATGATTATTGCTTTAATGGTTTAGCTTTGCTATATGAGAGTCTTATTATTCGTTTAACTCTTTGAGACATTAAATGCTTGAAACTAGACTTATATTGTTGCTAAGTTGTTAATTATTGCTGTTTTAATTTTCTCTCATATTGCCTTATGTTGCTATGCTGTTGTTGCTCCTTCAAGTCATGTTAAAACAAAGGAGATGATGCCGAAATTTTGGGTTTTAGCTTTACTCCTTTGCTGTAATTTACCTTAATTCATGTTATTTATGTGTTGTTTAGCTTATGTTTGGTAGCATTCAGACATATTAAATGCCGGGGTGTTACAGACTGGCTTAAAGTAAACTGAAGAAAAGAACATAAGAGAAACTAAAGCAAAGCGGCCACGGTGTGCCTCCATTCCCACAGGCAACCGGCGAGCAACTAATTCCGCTAGCTGTCAAACGAACCAGCCGCGTCGGCGTCGTCAAACTCTGGATCAACCCCGTCTTCTCCTGCATCTTCTACTCCTCACGCAAATTGTTTAGAGCAAACGGTGAGTACACGTATGTACTCGCAAGACTTTATTGTTTGCAAGTATATAATAATGCAGGTTATTCAATGAAGAGGGCTGCTATTCTAGTTCAGATTTGCATGAAGCTGAAGTTATTTGCAATAGACTAATAGATTCGAAATGCTGCACAATTTATAAAGCATTTAGTAAAAGAAAGTAATTCAACATATAATGTACATTTCATTCCATATTCAATTTCCTCCAACATATCCAACACCACCATCACATGGCATCAAGAATCATTCCCTTCATCATAACCAACATACCATCATATGGCATCAAGAATCACCACCATCACATGGCATCAAGATCCATATCCACATTCCATCACAATTGAATTACCAATCCAATCGGTCTCTGAGTCCAACGACTCAACATTTTGCATATTACAACCCAACATTTAAAAGATCTATCGGTTCCAAAATATTTTCCAAAACAAAACCAGAATACTATACTTGACAACAGATACCCAAGATGCTCGTGACCGTTAGCACGGCTAATCGATTAGTTTAATTAATCTGTGCAGAGAATGCACACTTTACCCACACGACACGCTCTAGCAATCATGTCAACCATGCCACGCGATACATGCCGTATCCGTTTTGCTAGATTGTGACGAAACTCTTCCAATCGTCGGCATTTGGTCTTGCGTTAGCCCCGGCGATGTGCGCTCTTTACTTTGGGTGGTGGCACACACCCACACAGAGTACCCCCGGGCCAGGCAAGAGTACCCCCTAATTAAGGTGTTTGGGTACCTTAAACTCTAAACCTGATTCACCCACATGGATCCAACGATGGCTAATGACCCATCGTGCCTTTTACCCTCAGCAAAGCATCCACCGTTGTTTCACGAAAGTCTCCAACACTTGCGTGAGGTGAGGAAGTATTCTAAGCAACACCAGCACGTCGGTATTGCCCAACTACTTCGACCTACCACAGCGCAAGATCAAATTCCAACTCCTGTACTAGGCTTAGGCTATCCCATACTAGCACATGTGGTTGTACGAAAAGACTTAGTTAAAAGCGTCAAGTTCAGTCCTTAGGATTACACAGACAAGACCTCCCATCATTCGTCCGGCATAAACCACTGTACACCTTTTCCTTTTACATCTTTTATCAACATAGCCTTTATTTTCCAAAATCATCATTTCAAGAATCCTAGTAATGTATCGAAAGTCTTTGATTGACTGAGTCCACCGATCGATATTCAATCAGTCTAAGGCTGGGCTAAGCGTATGCAACTATTAGACTTATATTCCCTGGCGACACTTATTATAGCGTCTATCCTTAATCTAGGGTTACTCAAAGATTTCAGGGTAACAACGAGATTAAGGTAAGCCATCCAGCCATTAGGGTAACTACCATTTCCTAACATTCAAATACTTGTAATAATCATATGCATGCGTAATAGTTTTGAAGATCATTAAATACTTTTGCAATTATAGGAGCAATATGTTCAAAGGGGGTGCTTGCTTGTTTGCTCTTAGTTTTGCGTGTCCTCTGGGTCATAGTCTGGATCGTCGCCAACTGTTCCCGAGGCGTCAACGTCTACACGAAAGCGCGACAAAAGGAACAACGAGAAAACGAGTAAGATCCAACGAGAACAAGGCATAAAGCTCAAAGAATCGGACAACAACCAACAAGCGAACACGAGAAAGAAAACTCAACGAACACTCAATTTGATTCGGAGCCCGGTAGTACCGGCATCTAACTCCCAGTAGTGCCGCCCTACAGCCCGGCAGTACCGGCCGCAAGGGTCGGTAGTACCGGAGGCTTCGAACCCAAAAGGGGACCTCTCTGGAAAATAACTACCGGCGTTGCGGGGGCGGTAGTGCCGGCCTACAGCCCGGCAGTACCGGCCGCAAGGGTCAGTAGTGCCGGCTCGAGCGGCAGTACCGGCCTCACCACTACGGTAGTGCCGGCCTTAGGTCGACTAGGTTTTCCAGAAAAAAGGGTTTTCGCACAAACGACTTCGGAACTTCGCGGCGATTGCATGGATGGGTTCTCGGAGATGGTAAGGACCCTTTTACAGAAACCACTCGAGGTTCCGACCTCGTTTGTCCTAATTTCTAATTCGAGAAGCTCTAGAGTCCTAATTCACGCTAAATTCCGACTTTCGCCCCGAATCGAATTCAAACTCGATTCCTTTCGCGAAACTCGAACTTTAACGGCGTCGAATATATTCTAATGTCCTTTTCCTATCTTTTGGAACTAGGGTTTCAAGGTTCACTTCCAAAAATTACGAAAATGACATTTAACCAAATATATCCGATAAAAACGTACTTAGGGTTTCTAATCTCAGATTTCGCGCTAAAGAGAACTCTAGCACCTAACCTAGGTTTAGAAACTCAGCTAACTAGAGGTTGAGCACTACAACTAGGTTTTCTAGGGTTCCAACTAAAACAACAAATAGTAAAGGAAGCAATAACTAGTGAAGAGAACTCAGATCGCAACAGAGTTGAATAAAACTCGACTCACTTACCACGAATTGTCGCTAGGGTTTGAGAAACTGATCTCCACCTTGCCTAGCTTCTCCACAAGCTCAAGAACACTAGGGAGAAGGGTTTAGATGGAAGGAGTGCTTGAGAAAGAGAGGGATAGCTCCATGGGAGAGAGATCTAGGGAGAGAGAGCTAGAGGGTGAGGGTGAGAGTGAGAGGGAGTGAAGTGAGGGGGAGGGAGAGTGATACGGCTGGGGGAGGAGGCTTAGAGAGGAAGACACTAGAAGGTCAGGTGGCTGGGCAACGGGCAGTAGGGAGGGCTTTGCCCCCTTCCCGGTCGCCTCGGCCGGCAGTACCGGTCAGGGCCGGCGGTACTGCCGCCCAGGGCAGAAAAACCCCAAAAACTCCCAAAAAAACTCTGAAACTAAGGAATCCTTCCCGGAAACTTTTAGGATGGATTCTAGGATAGCTAAAGAAGGTTTAAAAGCTACGATTGCTACACGAGTCTAAACGGAGATCGAAATCAAATTTTAACCCAAACTTCTTCAAAACCAATCGAACGATTAAAACCAAACAAGGTTAACTCGAAATAAAGATCCGAACAACACTTAAAGCTTTAATTAACTTTCCAAAAGATGATTAGAAACTCAGGATGTCACAGTTCTACCCCCTTTACAATAATCTCGTCCTCGAGATTACAATGTTGTGGAAAAGAAAGATGGAAACTCGGATCGAAGACGATCTTCACGTTCCCAGGTTGCTTCTTCTTCGGTGTGGTTACTCCACTGAACTCGAAGCATCTTGATTACATGATTACGAGTAAGACATTCAGCTTCGTCCAGAACGCGAATTGGACATTCACGATATGTAAGATCTGGTTGAAGTTCAATTGCGTCCAGAGGAGTGAGTTCGGAAGGAACTCAAAGACACTTCTTCAACTGAGAGACATGAAACATGTCATGCACATCCGCAAGTTGAGGTGGGAGCTCCAACTGATAAGCTACTTCACTCTTCCTTGCAAGAATGCGATATGGACCGACGTATCTCGGCGCTAACTTTCCGCGAACTTGGAATCGTTTCGTGCCACGTAACGGCGACACCTTAAGATAGACAAAATCGTCTACATTGGAGCTCAGATCACGGCGGCGATTATCGGCATAGCTCTTTTGTCTAGACTGAGCCTCTTTCAACCGATCGCGGATTAGCCTGACTTGCGTCTCAGCTTCCTAAATCACTGTGGGTCCAAAGAACTCTCTTTCACCGACTTCGGACCAGAAAAGAGGAGTTTGGCACTTTCTTCCATACAGTGCTTCAAACGGAGACATTTGAAGGCTTGCTTGATAACTATTATTGTAGGAAAATTCAGCAAATGCTAAACACTTTTCTCACTTCAAGTTATATGAAAGAATACAAGCTCTGAGCATGTCTTCTAGGACTTGACTTGTTCTTTCAGTCTGTCCATCCGCCTGGGGATGGTAAGCTGTGCTGAAGAGCAGCTTAGTTCCTAGGAGTTCATGCAAATTCTTCCAGAACCGCGAAGTGAACTGGGATCCACGGTCAGAAATAATGACTTTAGGAATACCATGTAGTCGGACAATATGGTTCAGGTAGAGTTCTGCAAGTTTAGCTCCATTGTAGGTAACGCGTACCGATATGAAATGAGCAACTTTGGTTAACCGGTCGACGATCACACAAATAGAGTCATGGCCATTAGCTGATTTTGGCAGGCCAGTGATGAAGTCCATTCGGACCTCATCCCACTTCCACTCTGGAATCTTCAAGGGTTGAAGCATTCCAGCTGGTCGTTGATGCTCTGCCTTAACTCGCTGACACACATCACAAATGGCGACGTACGCGGCGATAACTCTTTTCATACCAGGCCACCAAAACTTCTTTCGGATATCTTGATACATTTTAGTGCTTCCAGGGTGGATTGACAACGGAGTCTCATGAGCTTCCTTCAAGATCAAATCTTTGATCTCCTGATCATTCGGGACGTATATTTGTTGTCCATGCATGATCAGACCATCAACTCGATCTGAAAACTCCGATGTTGCACTTTCTTACAATTTGCGCTTGATCTCAGCTAATCCTTCAACTTTCAACTGAGCAGCCTGAATTTGGGACTCAAGGGTAGGTCGTAGGGTCAATGCAGCCACAAATCCTTCCCCTACCATCTCCAAGTTGAGTCTACGAAACTCATCCAGTAACTGGGGTTGACAGACACCCGTCAAGGTATTACTAGTGTGTAGCTTGCGACTGAGGGCATCAGCTACCACGTTAGCCTTTCCTGGATGATAATGAATTCCCAAATCATAATCCTTGATTAGCTCCAACCATCCGCGCTGTCTCAAGTTTAGATCTGATTGGGTGAAAAAGTATTTCAGGCTCTTATGGTCAGTAAATACCTCAGTTCGGTTTCCGATGAGATAATGACGCCATAACTTAAGAGCATGAATTACAGCAGCCAATTCTAGATCATGAGTCGGATAATTGGCTTCATGAGGTTTCAGTTGGCGTGAAGCATACGCCACGACATTTCCTTCCTGCATTAGCACACAACCAAGACCCTGACGTGAAGCATCACAGAATACGTCAAAGTTTTTGTGCGCATCAGGCAAGACAAGAATCGGAGCTGTCGTAAGCCTTCGCTTCAACTCTAGGAAGCTAGCCTCACAAGCTGACGTCCACTCAAACTTCTTCTCCTTCTTGAGTAACTCAGTCATCGGCTTGGAAATTTTGGAAAAGTTTTCAATGAATCACCGATAGTACCCGGCTAACCCAAGAAAACTTCGGACTTCGGGAACAGTCCGTGGCTGTTCCCAGGCGAGTACATCTCTCACATTAATAGGATCAATAGCTACACCTCCTTCGGAAAGAACGTGGCCTAAGAATCAATAATATGCCCTAATGCTACCAAACATAAGCTAACCAACATCTAAATACCACCATTTATCATAAATTCCAGCAAGGATACATATGCTAAAAACCGAGATTTCGGCAGCATCTCCTTTGTTTTAACATGCTACGAAGAATCAACAATATTATAGCAATGTAAGGCAATATGAGAGACATCTAAAACAGCAATTATTAAAGACTTAACGGCAATATAAGTCTAACATCAAGCACTTAATGTCTCCAAATGTCAAATGAACAAATAAACTCTCAAATAGTAAAGCTAAACATTAAAGCAATGATCATCACACGCAATTTATTATCAAACTAATAGAATGACTTGTGGAATCATTATGGTGAAGCTACGTGTGGGCGTGTGACTATTTCCCTTCCCCGCATGCCGATCTCATGGTACCTAAAACAACAAGAAAACACAAGCGTGAGTTCGAAACTCAGCAAGCATATTGCAATGGACAACAGGAACAACAACATGGCAATAACATCTCCCATCATGTAAATCATCTTATTCATAAACACTTAACATTGTCATCATCAATATGTATGCGATGTAATGCAATGCTCATGTCTCCTTGGAAACTCATACCGGTATGGTTGAGTACACACCCGTCGGTGTGCACCCTCTCCCCCCTTCCATCCCGAAGATGGAGGGTGCCTACTCCTCACTTCCACAACCCACGGTAGATGGAATCACGATGTAGGACTTACTCTATTGGCTCTCCGGATTAGTCGTAACTTTCTCACCGACCTTCCCGGATTAGTTAATGACTTTCTCACCGCCCGGGCCATGTAACATGTCATGTATGCAAGCATGCCAACATCATATAAAACTCATGTATTAACACATGGCATCATAACATCTTAAACATGCTCATCATATCATAGCAATCATTAAAACATGGCAAGTGGACATATATCATGTAGACAATTCCATCTAATCTCAACATGCAACCTACAACTCGCTATCCATCACAACACACTTGCCTCAACCACGTGCAACGGATTGGCGGGAAGTAGAAGGCACTCCCGGGGTCGCACCACCTGCACATAGGTATCACACACTCACAATCATAACCACAGAACAGTACGCAAACCCTCATCTACCCCGACATTGCCAACGACTCGCAAAACCTAAAAACAGAGGTTCTGTCTCGGCGGGACAGCAGCCTTGCAAAAGGCATAACTTGGGCTCTGGGACTCCGAATCAATTAAACGAGTACATCCCCGCGTAGCTTAGGAAATTTCCCAACTTTCTCTAGGTATATGGAAATGCTGATTCGGCCTCTAAAGTTGTTTAATCTACAGATTACCGAGATCTGTTCCAATCGCGTCATAGATTTTAATACGCTCGGTAAAACAGTCATAACTTTCAAACGGCTGATCGGAATTTAACGTGCTTTATATCCACGGAAATATAATTAAATTATCTACAACTTCTTCAACATCCATACGGACAGAATCGGAATCTAAATCTACGAAAACTCGAACCCTAGCCCGACTGCTCAAGCTTTCCCAAAACAGAAACGTGGCAACGTCTAGATCTAACCCAAATTACTCCAATCCAGCACCACCAATTGATCTAAAAACTTGAAAATCACCCTAAGAACAGTACCTAGATCAAACCCAGGGAACCCCATGATCATACCTTTGCCCGACGAACGAAACTCCAATAGATCTCCTCGCGGATCGCTCCACGCTCCTCGCTCCTCGCTCCTCGCTCCAATGGATGGATCCACAAGGTGCAGGGGTGGGGAGGCCACCCTAAGGCAGCAAGGGGTGGAGGAGAGGTGGTGTGGAGGTGGAGAGGGCAAGGGCAAGGGCAAAGGGGGCGCACGGCCCAAAGGGGGGGAAGGGGGTGCGGCTAGGGCTAGAGGGAGGGGTGTGGGGCGCAAGGGGGAGGCTTGGGGCGCACTTAAGGGCAGGGGAGCCCCCCCCACCAGCCCCCAACTAGGATTACTTGTCCTAGAAGGATTCCTACTCCATCCCACCAAAGCCCACAACCCCTCTTTAAGGCCCAAAAACCCCCGGGAAGGCCCAATATCCCGGAAACGGCCCGGAAACGTTAAAAACCCTCCAAAACCTATGGTTTTAACCTTATTTCCTCTTCTCATACTGTTTTTTACCAAATCATGCACAATAAATCAGGTTACGACACTCCGTGGTGTCACATTCTTCCCCCCTTCAACAGGATTCGACCTCGAATTTAAACGCACCAACACGCAAACCCAGCAAAACCGGAGATAGCTAGGTTGTCACATCACATACCTGAGGCGAAAAGCTCGGGATACTTCTCGCGCATGCGAGACTCCAGCTCCCAAGTCGCTTCTCTCTCGGTCTGATGTGACCACAATACTTTAACAAACTTGAGCGTCCGGTTCTTCATCACTTGCTCCGAAGTCCCCAGAATTTCCACAGGATGGGACTCGAAGGTGAGGTCCTGCTCAAGCACTAATGGTTCCAACGGAACCACCAACTCCGGATCATGCAAGTATTTCCTCAACATCGAGACATGGAACACATTATGCACACCTTGCATGGCTTCCGGTAGCTCCAGACGATAGGCCAGCCTACCAACTCGGGCGATGATAGGAAAAGGCCCAACATACCTCGGACTGAGCTTTCCTTTGGTGCCAAAACGCACCACACCCTTGGTGGGAGATACTCGCAAGAGTACGCTATCACCCACCTCAAACTCCAAGTCTCGCCGCCTCACATCAACATAGCTTTTCTGTCTGCTCTGTGCTGCGAGAAGGTTCTGCCGAACCCAATCCGGTCCAAGAATTGCTCTCTCGCCCACGGCATCCCAACAAAGTGGCGATCTGCACTTCCGGCCATACAGTACCTCATAAGGAGCAGCCCGGATGCTGGAATGATAGCTGTTGTTGTAAGCAAACTCTGCAAGGGGCAAATGGTCTTCCCAGCTACCCTTCCAAGCCATCACACAGGCCCTGAGCATGTCCTCCAAAGTCTGGATGGTACGCTCAAACTGCCCATCCGTCTGAGGGTGAAAAGCGGTACTAAGGCGAAACTGCGTACCCAAAGCACTCTGCAAACTCTCCCAGAACTTGGAGACGAACTTCGCATCCCGATCAGAAATAATGGTCTTAGGTACACCATGCAGTCTCACAATCTCCCGCACAAAGATGGGAGCCAACTCGCTCGCAGAATTGGTCGTGCGGATAAGAATGAATTGCGCAGACTTGCTGAGATGGTCCACCACAACCCAAACAGCATCCTTCCCTCATGGAGAACGAGGTAGACCAACCACGAAATCCATGGAGATGTCATCCCATGGCCACACAGGAATCTCCAATGGCTGCAATTGAGGCCAGGTGGGGCGCTTATGCTCGGCTTTGATCTTCCGACAGATCCCACAAGATGCCACATACTTGGCAATATCCACTCTCATCCTTTTCCACCAGAAATTCTTCTTCAAGTCCTCTGTACATCTTGGTCTCCCAGGATGGACCGTGTCTGAGTGCGATGAGCTTCTTTCAGAATGTCTTCTTTCACTTGAGATTTACGAGGCACGCCTGAGACGGCCCTGAAACCTCAAAGCTCCCGCATCATCAACAGTAAAGTCTCCGGACTTGCCATCCTCAAAGCGTTTCCTACTTTCTTTGGAGCAAACGGTCATCTTTCTTTGTGCCTCCCGCTGCACGCTCGGGAATCGGCCCGACTCAAGAATCAATCGAGTTTCAGCTTGCACGGTCCACATAAGCGATGGAGACCCCCAAACGCTCAAAATCAGCAACAAGACAATCAACAATAGGGGGCATTGTCTTGCGACTGAGAGCGTCGGCCACCACATTTGCCTTCCCCGGATGATACTGGATTGTAAGGTGTCGGGACCCGAATCTGCAAATCCGAACCCTCTGTGTATTCAGCACTAGTCCAGGAACGTGCTAGTGCACACAGTCTTAACATCGGTAAATATCACAATCATATCACTCGATACTAATAAAGTACTTTAATTAGATAGTCAAACTGGTTGCTCGACCTTATGGTCAAGTTACAAATATACGCCACGCAGGGCGAAACTTATTAAGAGAGAAATAATAGCAGCGGAAAAATAAGATAACTTCGTGGCGCCATCCAGTATACCACAGGCAACTGACTAGGCTCGCTCCCTAAGTAGATGGTTCCTCTTGGAGCTCCTCCTCCAAAGCTGGTGTAGTCTCCTCTTCAACTGGTGTTGTATTGTGGCAAGGGTGAGTACTTGGTACTCAGCAAGTCATGCACAGAATGCAACTAATATACTACATGCATGGCTTAATACAAAGGAATAGCTCAGGGTATATTTGCAGTAAAACAGCATTTGACAAGTAGCATAAGTAGATTCGAAAGCAATAGAAACAAGTATAGTATCAATAACTTTTCCAGGAGTTTAATCAACATCCTTCCCATTCCTAAACCACATTTCCATCAACATCATTATTTAACCAAACCCAACCTTTCAAGTCCAAGTTATTTTCAAGAAAATCTAACCCTTGACTGTAATTCCCGAGTGATGTCCAATACCGCGGACACGGCTATTCGAATAGATTTTACACTCTGCAGAGGTTATGCACTTTACCCACAAGATACAGTCAAACACCACAAAGGTGAGTTCCCGTAACAAAGTCTTTCGGAAACTTCTAACAATACAAGTGAGCCTCCCCGGTTATTGCACACTAACCCTTCCCTTAGCGAAGGCGAAGTTTAGGCCAATCAACCGTTAGATGGGTACCTGGCCGCAGCCCCGGTACGCTCCCCCGTACAACTTACACAAAGGGTGTAGTTGACAACCTGAGGCCCCACAGGTACGTTATTAGCAACTTAATCAACTAGGTCCGTCCCATTACAGACATGTGGTTGCAAGATTGACTCAGTTCAAAGGCTTGCAAGGTTAAGTCCTTAGGGTGACCAGGGCAAGACTACCCGAAGAACCAAACCAACGTTCCCAGTGCCACAACTGGCCCACCTGATCATTCTTGCCACATGCCCCGGTCAAAAGCTATTTATCAACCCCAGTTGATTACCATGCACCACGTGCCTTCAACATCACATGATACCTTTCCAAAACAGGTTCAATATATCATTAAGTCAATATTAACATTTGTTTGTCCAAAATCATGTCATGAGCACGTAGCAGGTCTAAGCCATATACTACAACGATCTACAAACCCATGTTGGCAATTTAGTAATGTCCAACTAGTAATCCACAACTAGGGTGACAAGGGGGTCATGGCACATATTTAAATAGTCAAGGTGTCATATAGCAATTTGGCATTTATCTAATTTCCCATAATTAAGTAAAGCATTTTTCTATTTGAACTAGCATGCAATACATTAAATCAAAATAGGTTTCAAAATGGGATCAATATGGTCAAAGCACAACTTGCCTTAAAAAAGTACTTGTTCTTGGTCTTGAGTTGGATCCTGAGTCAATACTTCTCCTTCGAATCCTTCCGGCACTTCAACGTCTACTCGTAACGCGTGCAAATAGCAACAAATGAATAAAACAGTAGACAAAAAGTATCCAAACATCCAAATAAAGTTCATAACAGAGAGAACATAATTTTATGAATTTTTAGAAACAGGAATCGCTCAAATCGGAGTTAAAACACAAAAGTTATGATTATTTAAAGTATAAATAATCAATTAAATAATATTACCGAGAAAATATTATTCCAAAAATTAAATAAAATTCATATTTGAGTATATCTGAATTTTATGAATTTTTAGAAATTTGAATCGTTCAAATCGGAGTTAAAACGCAAAAGTTATAAGCGTTTGAAGTTTTGAAATTTAAATCTATTATTAAACCGAATTATTAAATCATTTTCTTTTTCGGAAAAATATTTATTGCGTCAGCAGTGACACGCGTCAGCCTCTGATTGGACGGCTGACGTCAGCCGGTCCATGGGCTTAGCCCACGGTTCGGCTCGGTCCACCGTGGACTCGGTCCACCGTGGACTTGGTCCACGGCTTACGTGTGCGACTGACAGGTGGGACCCACTGGGGTGACGTCAGCGGGGCTCGGCCGCACGGCTAACAGGTGGGACCCACCGACGACGTCATGGGTGACGTCATGGTGCGGTCGCTGACACGCGGGCCCAGCGTGTCAGTGACCCACACACGCACGCGTGGGCGCGGCGGCTCGACTCCCCGGACACGTGGCACGATCGTGTCCGTTGATTTGAAAATCAACGGCCGCGATTAGATCCAGGTCTCACGCGTTTGGGGTAACGCGGCGGATCTGGGTCGTCGGATCTTGATCCAACGGTTGAAAACAACCTTAACCCGCAACGTTATCCACGTTACGGGCGACGTGGCCGATCGTGGGCCGTTGGATCTTGATCCAACGGTCCAGATCTAATCTGGGTTCTTGGGTCTGAGGGAGAACGTGAGCTCACCGTGACGGTCGGATCTTGATCGGATGGCTGGCGTGCTTCGAGGGCGACGATGGCGTTGCGGTGGCGCTGCTCCGCCGGAGTCGGGGAAGGCGACCAATGCGACGGCGTTCTGGGGCTGCTCCGGCGAAGAGAAAAGTCTCGGCCGACGCGTCTTAACCTGGGGGTTCTGGATCCGGGATCGGAGCGGCGGAAGGAAGCTTGACGGCGGCGGAAACAACAAAAGTTCACGGTGGTGGTCCTTAACGTCGGCGAGCGATTGCACGCTAAGGGTGGCGGCTCGGGGGCTGGGACCTAGACGTGCGTGCTCAGCGTGCATGGGCGATCACGAGGGGGTATTTATTGTCCCCGGCTTCCGTGCGAATCCGGAAACCCTAACGAACACGGCGGCCCACGGCGGAGGAGTCCGACTCGGACTCGTCGGGGGAGACGAAATCGCGGTCGTCCACGTGGCGCGATCCACGGCCACGATGGCCCAGCGCGCACGGATTCGGATCGGATCCGATCGAACAGCGCAGCGCAGATCCTGACCGTTGGATTCTGATCCAACGGTTCGGATCGAATGGGGTTCGGTCAAGTCACGTGGCTCGGGTCGAACTAGAGTCGAACTCGGACTCGGGTCCGGTCGGATGAACAGTACTTAACCCGACTCGATTTTCCAGGGATTTAATATTTAAAATAATTTCCAGTAATTCATTGAATTCAAGAACAATAGTAAAATACTCAGAAAAATTCCAGAAAAATTCTGGAAAATACTTTGGGGCATTTTGGACTCAAATAAAATATTTCCAACAAAATTTTATTTGCAAAGTTAAATTCTTTAATTATTTCAAAATGGAATAAATTCAAATAAATTCCAAATAAATCAAAATAAATTCCAGAAAATTCCAAAAAATCACCAAAGTGCCAAATCACACATGAACTTAAGAAAAGCAAAATTTTGGGGTGTTACAAACCTCCCCCCTTAACAGAATCTCGTCCCCGAGCTTCAGGGCTCTCTACAGAATAGGTTCGGAAACTCTTTCTTCAAATCCTCTTCGCGCTCCCAAGTTGCTTCACTCTCCGCGTGGTTGCTCCATTGAACTCTGCAGAAACGGGTTGACTTGTTCCTCGTCTCTCGATCCATGGTGTCCAGAATCTTCACGGGATGCTCCTTGTAAGTCAGATCTTCTTGTAGCTCAATTGACTCTAGCGGTGTCTGCTCCTCAGGCACTCGGAGACACTTCTTCAGCTGGGACACATGGAACACGTCATGCACTCCTGCTAGTAATTGCGGCAACTCCAGCTGGTATGCAACTTCACCTTTGCGGCTGAGAACCTTGAATGGTCCAACATATCTCGGCGCGAGTTTTCCTTTGGCATGAAATCTCTTAACTCCTCTGAGCGGTGTGACTCTGAGATACACGAAATCTTCTGGTTCGAAACTCAGGTCTCGGCGACGGTTGTCAGCATAACTCTTCTGTCGTGATTGGGCTATCTTCAATCTCTCCCTGATCATGGCAATCTGTTCTTCAGCTTCTTGAAGAATATCTGGCCCAAAGACACGGCGTTCACCTGTCTCATTCCAGTTCAATGGCGTCCGACAGGGTCGACCATATAGTGCTTCAAATGGTGACATTTGCAAACTTGCTTAGTAATTGTTGTTGTAACTGAACTCCGCATACGGCAGACTCTTATCCCAAGAGGTAGCATAAGCCAATGCACACGCTCTTAACATATCCTCCAGAATCTGATTGACTCTTTCAGTCTGGCCATCCGTCTGTGGATGATAAGCTGTACTGAAGTTCAAACGGGTTCCCATGGCTTCATGTAGCTTATTCCAGAATCTTGAGGTAAATTGGGTACCTCTGTCCGATACAATCCTCTTTGGCACTCCGTGCAAACAGACGATCCTGATCATATACAACTCTGCTAACTTATCCCCCGAGTAAGTGGTCTTCACGGGGATAAAATGGGCGACCTTGGTCAAGCGATGAAGGATCGTTATTTTTGATCCAGTTGATTTTGATGATGAGTATTTGAAAAAGATTTGAAACCAGTTTGATATTTCGACAAGATTTATTTTTTGGTTTCTTTATTTGAAAAGATCTGAAATCAGTTTGATTATTTGAAAAGCTTTTTGATTTTTGCAAAGGTTTTTGTTCGTGTTTTGAAATCGTGTTCTTAGAATATTTAATGCAATGCACTCCTGTGAGTGGTTGCATGGTTTAATGTGAGTCAAGTCGCGGACTTGTGCTCGGAATCATTTTGTGGTTTGTTCATGTGCAGGTATTGCTCGAGGGCGAATGTGGTCGATGACAGGACTGGAACTAGGTTCATGGAGGAACTGAGGTTCGGGACTAGGTTCAGGGGGAACTGGGGTCTTGGTGGTCAAGGATGTCATGCGGGACGTTCGGGCTAAGAGAATGGTGCACATGAAGAATGGTTAGTCACGTGAGAATGGCATGAGGTCATTCGCGTGCAAAGTGTTAGTCACGTGAGTATGGTAGGGTTGCCATACGCGTGCAAGAGTTGTACTCGGCCAGGTTGGGCCAAGTGGAGTTGTGTTGAATACATGCTCTTTCTAGGATTAGGAGTGGGAATCCTTTTAGGATTAGGAATCCTTCTAGGATTAGGAATCCTTCTAGGATTAGGACTCCTTCTAGGATTAGGTGTGTTTGCCTTCTTTAAATAGAGGGGTTGCCTCCTGTTGAAGGCAATCAAGCTTTGAGCAAGCTTTAGGGTTGTACTCTTTTGTTTGGAGTATTTTAGATAAAAGAAAGGAGAAATAAAGATCAAGTTCATCAAATCTTTCGGCGAGCTTCAATTCTAGTTAGATTTATTCTCGCCATCTTCTGGAATAGTAAGCTTGCGAAGGTCATAACTTTCGATTCGTAAGTCCGATTGAGCTGATTCTTTTTGGGTTTGATTCGTATTGGAATCTAGTTTCTTGTGTCCAAATTTCAGATCAATCGGACGGTTGGATCTCCGGGAATTCGCGTTTTACCAAACCTCTATCATTCTGTTTTTTTTCGAAAACGAGGCAATTATTTGGTTCTATTTTGGGGTAAACTTTTAATAGATCAAGAATTTGGTTTTAGCTTCCGCACAATCATTCACCCCCCCTATGATTGCTATATTCGGTCCTACAAGTGGTATCAGAGCTTGGCTCTACTAATCCATCTTAACAGGTGATTAGTAAACGGTAAGTCATGGCAACAGAGATATACTCGAACAAGCCGCCAATCTTCAATGGCACAGACTTTCCCCACTGGCGGATTCGGATGACTGCATACCTTCAAGCTCAAGGTAACGCTATTTGGCGCAAGGTAAAGATTCCATACGAGCTTCCTTCAAATGATGATATTGATAAAATCAAGTTTGAAAAAGATGTTGAAAACAATAATAGAGCTAGAAACATATTGCTTCAAGGACTTGCTAGAAAAGAATTCGATAGAGTCTGTCATTTACTCACTGCTCATGAAATTTGGAAATCTCTTCAAGATTATCATGAGGGCAATCGACTCTGTAAAAGAAGCTAGGCAAGATCAATTTAAAAGGAATACACTAGATTTGAAATGAACTCGAGAATCTCTAGATGATTGTTTTGCTCGCTTTAATGAATCTTAAACAATCTTAGAGCTGTAGATGTAAAGTACATCGACTCTGAAAATGCAAGACATTTCCTATCATCTCTTGATCTTAAAATCGCAAATGAAAGTGATCGCTTTTAGGAAGCTCACAAGATGAGTGAAATGACTTTGGATAAACTATATTCTAGTCTCAAGACTTTTGAGATAGACATTGTTTCAAGAACATCCAATGATAACTCTATGGCTCTTAATGCTAATTCCTCTTCATATGATAATGCTACTAGTTCTTCATCATCATATTCCATTAATGCTTTGAGTGCTCTTAGTGATGAACAATAGATCAAATACCGAGAAGATACACTTGCTCTTCTTTCCAAGCGTGTCAATGCAGCTTACATGAGATCAAGGGAAAGAAAAGGAGCCTCCATCCACTGCTACAACTGCGGCAAGGCAGGGCACATCCGTGCTAAATGTTTCAAGAACAAAGATAGAGAGGAGAAGGAGCAAAGCAACTCCTCCAAGTCCTTCGACCAAGAGAGAGCAAGGATAAAAATAAGCAACGGACGAAGAAGATGCTCAACAAAGTCTTCGAGGCAATTGGTCGCTTAGACTTAAGCGACATTGATGACTCAATGAAGATGAGAAGGAAGCGAAGCAAACGGTTGAAAGAGAAGGATTTCACCGGATCGTGCTTCATGGCAAAAGGGAACACTAGTGATTCTAGTGACAACGACAAGCACCTCCAACGGTGATGAGGTAATGCCTTCGTATGATGAGCTTTGTGAAGTTTTAGTCATATTGAGAAAATCTTTAAGAAAATCTTCACTCAAAAATAAAAACTTAGAAAAAGATCTATCCATGCTAAAATCTGAAAACTTTGATCTTAGAAATTCAAATTCTGAAAATATTTGTGATACTTGCTTAGATCTCAAATTTGAAATTAAGTCTCTAAAAGAGGAACATGTCATTAAACTAGAACAAGTTTATGCCGAACAATTGAAAAATGAAAAACTTGTGAAAAATATTGGTTGCTCTACTGATAGTTTACATGATCAAATTGCTTGCTCTAAATGTTCAATTCTTGAGTTGAAATTAAGATGCAAATTGTAGAGTTACACAATTAACAAATGACATGTTCACTCATGAAATTAACTCGTGTTCAAATTGCCAGAAACAGAAAGCTAAAATTGACACTCCTTGTGATAATTGTTTAACTCTTGCTAAGAAAGTTGATTACTTGCAAAATTCTTTGGAACGTTTCACTGATGGCAAGAAAAACCTAAACATGATTTTGGATCAATCAAAAGTCAGCACTCAAAACAAAGGTTTAGGTTTTGATTCTTATGCTCATCATAAATCACATGCTCCCACTGTTGTCAAAACACTTGGAAGTGGAAAATTTGAAATTGTCAATGAGCCTAAGAAAAATGTCTTTAAATCTGGTGGTCTTTTATCTTCTACTATGATGAATGCAAAATGTGCTTCTACTGTTAAAGCAAAACATCATGTTAAGTACACTTGCACTCATTGTGGTAGAGATGGACATCTAGTAGACTTTTGCTTTAGACTAGCTAAACAACAAAAGAGAGAAAGGTTTAATGCTAGGTCTAATTTCAGACAGACACGTTTCATTTCTCATTATGTGCCTAGGGTGATGCAAATACCTCTTGTTGCTAAGAACACGAGAAAAGACAAATCTTCTTTTATGCATAAGAATGCTCGTGTTGTGCCAACTGTTGTGCGTCATGTGTCTCAAGATCTGGATTCCTAAACATCTTATTTCTAACCCCGATCGGAGACATCGACACTTTCTGCTTCTATGTAGGCTTCTCACGCGAGGAAGGAGAACATATGGCTAGTGGATTCGGATGCTCACGCCACATGTAAGATGATAATAAAAGGTTCTCCTCATTCACTTGTGCATCTAGTGATAAAAGTGTTATTTTTCAATATGCTTCCTCCACCTCTGTTTTACTTAAAAGGCACTAGTCCAAATAGTGCAGTGCAGTGCATATGTTTAAAGTGAGAGTATCTTTGTTGATGAAGATGATGATGATCTTTGTTGAGGATGAGATAATTGGAGTTTCTTTGTGTGCTTGTGTGCTCGTTTTCAAGCTTCCCCGTGCTTCACATCGACAAGCTATCAAGAGGATTTTAAGGTATCTCCGTGGTACTCAAGATTTTGGCATTTGGCTTTCTGCTTCTTCACGCATTAGTTTAAGACCTTTCTCTGATGCTGAATTTGGAGGATGTGGAATTGATAGAAAAAGTACATCTGGTTCATGCCACTTCTTGAGTAATTCTCTTTCTTGGACACATTGACATCAGATTTCATTTTCTTAGAGATCATGTTGAAAAAGAGCTATTGAACTGAAATTTGTTGATTCGGGTGCTCAGCTTGCTGATATTTTCACTAAACCGCTTGATTTTTCTCGTTTTGCTTTCTTACGCGGTGAACTTGGGATCATCCCCATGGGTTGATTTGAGGGGGAGTCTTGAGTTTATCTCTTTTTGGGTTACTTGACTTTGGTTCCTAGAAGTGATTTTTTTATAAGTGGTATTTTGACTTTACACCTCAAGTAAAAACCCCTGTTTACGTTGCATCATGTAGTACAAAGCTTTGGTGATTATTCTTGTGTATATAGCCAAGTTAATGCTCAATGCTTTACTTATCACTAAAAGGCTAAAATAATTCAATTTGAGATGCTTTTCAAGAATATTTTTGCTCTTGCTCATTATGGTATTGCATTTGTGAAATAGGCTTAAAAGTTTCTTGTCATCTGTTGAAAGGCTAGAGCTGATTAGAAACTATGTGTGAGTTTTTTGTTGGACTTCAAATGATCATTATGAGTCTCAAGCAAAATCAGTGTTTTAATGTTAAAAGCAAGTTGAAAAAGATGCAAGCAAAAGCTACTTGGCTAAACACAAGTTTAGTACAATGTGCAGCTTCCTTGCCAGGGATTTAAATGCAAAAGATGCAAGAAAAGGCTACTTGTCTAAACAAAAGTTCAGAACAATGTGAAGCCACTTGCCAATTTAAACTGAGAAAGATACAAGAAAGAACTACCTGCTCATACACAAGTATGGGCTAGTGTGCAGTTACTTGTCATCCCTGTTGATCACAAAGCAAAATTGTCAAACTTGCTAAAAGAGAAAAAGGAAATTCAAATGGTTGAAAAAGGCTTGAGACAAATATTAGTGAATTTGAAAGTCTCTCTATGCTCATGATAGATTTCTTTTTCGCTTTGGCAAAATCTGTTTATGACATTTTACTTGTTTGCTCTAATTTGCTTATGCAATAACTATTCTATGTGTTAGAGCCTCCATATTCTCACAATTTGCTTTCTCATTGGATAATTTGATACAAAATGAGAAAGTTCTCCTAAAAACTCTTCAAATGCTTTACTTTGATTATATACCTTGAATATACTTCAAAGCTTGAGATCTTGCATTCATTAAGGGGAGTTTTGAGATCTTGATGACTATTTTGTCAAAAAGGGGAGAACAAGTCAAGGAGGTTTTGAATTGGGATTATTTGGTCTTTTGGTTCTTGCTCAATCTCTTGTCAAATCTTATATTGTGTTTTGTCAAATTACTCATCAAGGGAGATTGAAGGATCGTTATTTTGATCCAGTTGATTTTGATGATGAGTATTTGAAAAAGATTTGAAACCAGTTTGATATTTCGACAAGATTTATTTTTGGTTTCTTTATTTGAAAAGATCTGAAATCAGTTTGATTATTTGAAAAGCTTTTGATTTTTGCAAAGGTTTTTGTTAGTGTTATGAAATCGAGTTCTTATAATATTTAATTCAATCCACTCAAGAGAGTGTTGGCATGGTTAAATGTGAGTCAAGTCGAGGAATTGTGCTCGGAATCATTTTGTGGTTTGTTCATGTGCGTGTATTGCTCGAGGGCGAATGTGGTCGATGACGGACCGAACTAGGTTCATGGAGGAACCGAGGTTCGGGACTAGGTTCGAGGGGAACTGGGGTCTTGGTGGTCAAGGATGTCATGCAGGACGTTCGGGCTAAGAGAATGGTGCACATGAAGAATGGTTAGTCACGTGAGAATGGCATGAGGTCATTCGCGTGCAAAGTGTTAGTCACGTGAGTATGGTAGGGTTGCCATACGCGTGCAAGAGTTGTACTCGGCCAGGTTGGGCCAAGTGGAGTTGTGTTGAATACATGCTCTTTCTAGGATTAGGAGTGGGAATCCTTTTAGGATTAGGAATCCTTCTAGGATTAGGACTCCTTCTAGGATTAGGTGTGTTTGCCTTCTTTAAATAGAGGGGTTGCCTCCTGTTGAAGGCAATCAAGCTTTGAGCAAGCTTTAGGGTTGTACTCTTTTGTTTGGATTATTTTAGACAAAAGAAAGGAGAAATAAAGATCAAGTTCATCAAATCTTTCGGCGAGCTACAATTCTAGTTAGATTTATTCTCGCCATCTTCTGGAATAGTAAGCTTGCAAAGGTCATAACTTTCGATTCGTAAGTCCGATTGAGCTGATTCTTTTTGGTTTTGATTCGTATTGGAATCTAGTTCCTTGTGTCCACATTTCAGATCGATCGGACGGTTGGATCTCCGGGAATTCGCGTTTTACCAAACCTCTATCATTCTGTTTTTTTTTTCGAAAACGAGGCAATTATTTGGTTCTATTTTGGGGTAAACTTTTAATAGATCAAGAATTTGGTTTTAGCTTCCGCACAATCATTCACCCCCCCTCTGATTGCTATATTCGGTCCTACAAGCGATCCACTATAACCCATATGGAGTCATAACCTCCTTGAGTCTTAGGCAAACCGGTAATGAAATCCATTCTGATTTCGTCCCACTTCCACTCAGGTATTTTCAGCGGCTGCAAAAATCCTGCTGGTTTCTGATGCATTGCCTTGACTCTCTGGCATACATCGCACAATGCAACATGCTCGGCAACTTCACGCTTCATGCTCGGCCACCAGAATCTCTCCTTCAAATCCTGATACATCTTGGCACTTCCTGGGTGAATTGAATACTTGGAGTCATGGGCTTCTTCTAGAATCAACTGCTTCAGCTCCTTTTTGTTCGGCACACAAATGCGATCCTTCATCCATAACGTGCCTGGCTCATCCAACTTGAAGTCCTCTGCCTTGCCTTCATCCCTGATGGACTTAATCCTGCGGATCTTGTCATCATCCTTCTGTCCTTCTCGGATCTGATCTTCTAGGGTAGGCTTCACTTCCAATGCGGCCATGAATCCTTCTGGTACGATTTCAATCTGCATTCTCTGGAAATCCTCACATAGCTCATCCTGACTTGTGGCTAGCAACATACTCACGGTATGGCTTTTCCGACTCAAAGCATCGGCAACTACGTTAGCCTTTCCTGGATGGTAATGGATTCCAACATTATAGTCCTTGATCAACTCTAACCACCTCCTTTGCCTCATGTTTAGGTCTGATTGGGTGAAGATGTACTTAAGACTCTTATGGTCCGTGTATACTTCACATCTGTTTCCAATCAAATAGTGATGCCACAACTTCAGAGCATGCACTACAGTAGCCAGCTCTAAGTCATGCGTTGGATAATTCTCCTCATGCGGCCTCAACTGCCTTGATGCATAAGCGACGACCTTTCCGTTCTGCATCAACACACATCCAAGTCCTTGACGCGATGCATCACAATAAATATCAAAGCTTTGATTAACATCCGGTAGAACTAACACCGGCGCTGATGTCAATCGTTTCTTGATTCTTGAAAACCTTTCACACTCTGGCGTCCATGCAAACTTCTTCTCCTTTTTCAGCAATTGCGTGAGAGGTTTCGCAATTGTCGAAAAGCCTTCAATGAAACGGCGGTAGTAACCTGCCATTCCAAGGAAACTCCGGATCTGGGTCACGCCTTCTTGGTGCTCCCAATGTAACACAGCCTCTACCTTGCTTGGATCTACAGTGACTCCTTCTGCGGTCATTACATGTCCGAGGAATTCCACCTTGTCCTTCCAAAAATCACACTTACTGAACTTGGCGAAGAGTTACTGTTCCCTCAGCTTTTCCAAAACTCGCCTCAAGTGTTCGGCATGTTCATCCTCTGTCTTGGAGTAGATTAGGATATCATCTATGAACACAACAACAAACTTGTCCAAATATTCTATGAACACCTTATTCATCATATTCATGAAATATCTTTGGCGCATTAAATCGAGACCAAAGGACATAACTGTAAACTCGTAATGTCCGTATCTTGATGAGAATGCAGTCTTCGGAATATCTTCTGATCGGATCTTCAACTGATGGTATCCCGATCTCAGATCAATCTTGGAGAAAACTCCGGCTCCTCTCAGCTGATCAAACAGATCATCGATCCTGGGTAGCGGGTACTTATTCTTCACGGTGACTTCATTAAGTGCACGGTAGTCAATGCACATCCTGAAACTCCCATCCTTCTTCTTGACAAACAGAACTGGCGCTCCCCACGGCGACGAACTCGGTCTGATAAATCCTTTCTCCATTAGCTCTTCGAGTTGCTTTTTCATCTCTACCAATTCTTCGGTGGACATTCGGTAAGGTCTCTTTGCTATCGGCGCTGTACCAGGTACAAGCTCTATCACAAACTCTATGTCCCTGTCTGGCGGCATACCAGGTAGATCTTCAGGAAAAACATCTGGGTACTCATTCACTACTGAGACACCTTCTATGCTGATTGCCTTGGTGCTGTTAACCATCAACTGTCCATCTCTAACGGCAGTAGCTTGAAATTCCACTTTCTTTCCACACGGGCTCTCAACTGAGATAGTCCTTCGTCCACAATCCAATACGGCCTTGTGCTTGGATAACCAATCCATTCCCAAAATAACATCTAAGGTCTGGGTCTCCAAAATAATAAGGTTCGCTAGGAACTCTATCCCATCTATTAGTATTCTCACCCCAGAACATCCTACTTTCGTTCGGAGTTCTAACCAGGGTTTGAACTAAAAGCATGCATTTAAGTCTTGCAATCTCCAAATCATTTTTAGCAGCAAAGCCTTGTGAAACAAGCGAATGCAAAGCTCCGTAATCAAACAAAATCAAGGCTGCAGTGCTTGAGTTAACAAGTAACTTACCCAATACGACATCCGTGGCATTCAAGTGCATCTGCGGTGACATGGTTGACTCGGCCTCTCACCACGATGCCTGGGTGCTGCTCTGGTCTTTGGCGTCCTAGCTGGTGTGGATCCCAGATTGAAGCGAACTGGGGTCACTCCCGCTGTTTTCTTAGGACAACTGTTGGCAAAGTGCCCTGGCTCGTTGCAATTGTAGCAGCGTCTCACTGTTCCTTGTTGACTGCCTGAAGCGGCGTTTCTGGCTGGGGTGGGGGTCTGATAGTTCTGATTGACGGGTCTTGGTGCTGGTGACGGTGTCCTTGTAGCATTTTGTGGCTGGAATCTGAAAAACTGATTTGGCGCAACCCTCAAACGTTGCTGCGCTCCCTGACGAGATCCCTGATGCTACATCCTGCGCTTCCTGTTCTCATCCAGTTCCTTGCGCTTGTCCTCAAGAATAAGCGCCTTATTCACAAGCTCCTGGAAATCTGGATAGGTGTGGGTGATCAGTCCCACCTGCAATCCTGAGTTAAGTCCTTTCATGAAGCGAGACTGTCTGGCTTTATCTGTCGCTACATCCTCAGGTGCGTATCGTGCAAGCTGTGTGAACTTGTTCAGGTATTCGGCCACCGGCTGATTACCCTGCTTCAGTGCTCTGAACTCCTCCTTCTTGAGGTCCATGATTCCTTCAGGCACGTGATACTGACGGAATGCAGCTGTGAACTCTTCCCAAGTGATATCCTGAGGGTTCTCTTGTGTGGCACAGAAGTTCTCCCACCATTCAATTGTTCCTTCCAACAGATGAGAAGCGTAGAAGTACCTTCTCATTTCCCATGCATTGAGCAATGTGTAGCTTCCTCTCAATTGACCTTAACCGGGTCATCGGCTTCCAGCGGGTTAGCATTCCCGGAGAAAGTGGGTGGATGAGTCCTCATGAACTCGACAGCCTTGTATTCGGGCGTTGTCCCTGATTGACTTGATTAGCGATGGCCTGAGCGGTGGCGTGCTGCATCTGTTGCATCATGGCATGCATCAATCGAGTCTGAACAGCAAGAAAAGCTCCAAATTCTGCATATCAATCAAGCGGTCTTTGGTGCTCCATCATTGGGGTTTTTCTGGCGAGAACCACTTCCATTGCCTCCAAGGTTTCCACGAGTGTTCACTATCTGTGGTTTGCTCTAGGTTTTAGAGATGAGAGGGAAACAAGAATAGACAAGTAATATGGAACTTATGCGGGGCGAAAGGTGTAACTTGAAGTCCAACTTTATTATTTTAATCAATAGTAACTTGGTATGGTTGCTTACAATGCCTAGGGACCTTGCAACACATACTGCACACTCAGCAAGCAATGAAAATCCAAATCGAACTAGCACTGGAGTCTAACGCCTAAAGGGTGACTCTTTATTCTATGACGCGACTCGGCGAAGGAGTCTCACTATAGAACCTACGCTCACTCATCGAGAAAACCTCCACGGCCTGGGTACGGACACTGCAGCATTGGTGCGAAATGATCGCCATGTCCAGCAACTGTGTCATCTGTGGTAGTCGAAGAAGCAGTGTCCTCCTCAAGCTCCGCCTCCTCCGGGTTTGGCTCGTGCAATCGAGCATCGCTCCGGCTGCAGTGCGTACAATGCCGTCTCTAACTCTCCAATCCTTTGCGAAGGTGAGACACATACTCTTGAGCTTCCGCCATCTGCTCTTCTTCTGCCGTGATTTCTTTGCGGGCCTTCAGAGCTCCTTGCTTGTATCATCGAGTACATCCTCCTGGCGACAACAAGTCGTGCCAACTGTGTGACCATGGCATTCTCATCACGAATCGCCTTGGTCAAGAAGGTTATTGCTGCGCGGATGATATCGGAACACCGTGCTCTCCAATTCTCTGGCGTAGATACGGGTAATGTGCCGCATTGCTCGTCGTGACGCCTCTTGGATACCCATCTGCATTGTAGACCTCCTGACAGTGCAGTGTATCGGGCGATTGCCCGGGCCCTTCTTCCTAGCAGGTACCACAATCTTCACGTCACAAGCCTTGATCAATCCTGCTTGTCTGATCACGTCCACTTAGTATTGCGGCTTCTCAAAATCTCCGAGAGTCTGTGGCATACGCCAAAGTTCCGCGGCGTGACCAACCTCCAGATCGACGTAGTTGAACTCTCCCTCCATCTGTCACAAGAGTGCTCACGTAAGAGCTTGAAATTTTTAAATCGTGTCAAGGTAAGGAAAAATTCAGCATGAGACAAGAAAAGAGAGAAGGGAATAAGTCGAGATGTCATTTCTTATCTTGACGAACTTTTAACCTTTAGAAAATAGGTTTTAACCTCTCTACGACCATTCTAGCTAGGGTTGAGCCTACGGTCAGTATGGCTCTGATACCACCTCTGTCGGGACCCGAATCTGCAAATCCGGACCCTCTGTGTATTCAGCACTAGTCCAGGAACGCGCTAGTGCACACAGTCTTAACATCGGTAAATATCACAATCATACCACTCGATACTAATAAAGTACTTTAATTAGATAGTCAAACTGGTTGCTCGACCTTATGGTCAAGTTACAAATATACGCCACGCAGGGCGAAACTTATTAAGAGAGAAATAATAGCAGCGGAAAAATAAGATAACTTCGTGGCGCCATCCAGTATACCACAGGCAACTGACTGGGCTCGCTCCCTAAGTAGATGGTTCCTCTTGGAGCTCCTCCTCCAAAGCTAGTGTAGTCTCCTCTTCAACTGGTGTTGTATTGTGGCAAGGGTGAGTACTTTTGGTACTCAGCAAGTCATGCACAGAATACAGCTAATATACTACATGCATGGCTTAATACAAAGGAATAGCTCAGGGTATATTTGCAGTAAAACAGCATTTGACAAGTAGCATAAGTAGATTCGAAAGCAATAGAAACAAGTATAGTATCAATAACTTTTCCAGGAGTTTAATCAACATCCTTCCCATTCCTAAACCACATTTCCATCAACATCATTATTTAACCAAACCCAACCTTTCAAGTCCAAGTTATTTTCAAGAAAATCTAACCCTTGACTGTAATTCCCGAGTGATGTCCAATACCGCGGACACGGCTATTCGAATAGATTTTACACTCTGCAGAGGTTATGCACTTTACCCACAAGATACAGTCAAACACCACAAAGGCGAGTTCCCGTAACAAAGTCTTTCGGAAACTTCTAACAATACAAGTGAGCCTCCCCGGTTATTGCACACTAACCCTTCCCTTAGCGAAGGCGAAGTTTAGGCCAATCAACCGTTAGATGGGTACCTGGCCGCAGCCCCGGTACGCTCCCCCGTACAACTTACACAAAGGGTGTAGTTGACAACCTGAGGTCCCACAGGTACGTTATTAGCAACTTAATCAACTAGGTCCGTCCCATTACAGACATGTGGTTGCAAGATTGACTCAGTTCAAAGGCTTGCAAGGTTAAGTCCTTAGGGTGACCAGGGCAAGACTACCCGAAGAACCAAACCAACGTTCCCAGTGCCACAACTGGCCCACCTGATCATTCTTGCCACATGCCTCGGTCAAAAGCTATTTATCAACCCCAGTTGATTACCATGCACCACGTGCCTTCAACATCACATGATACCTTTCCAAAACAGGTTCAATATATCATTAAGTCAATATTAACATTTGTTTGTCCAAAATCATGACATGAGCACGTAGCAGGTCTAAGCCATATACTACAATGATCTACAAACCCATGTTGGCAATTTAGTAATGTCCAACTAGTAATCCACAACTAGGGTGACAAGGGGGTCATGGCACATATTTAAATAGTCAAGGTGTCATATAGCAATTTGGCATTTATCTAATTTCCCATAATTAAGTAAAGCATTTTTCTATTTGAACTAGCATGCAATACATTAAATCAAAATAGGTTTCAAAATGGGATCAATATGGTCAAAGCACAACTTGCCTTAAAAAAGTACTTGTTCTTGGTCTTGAGTTGGATCCTGAGTCAATACTTCTCCTTGAATCCTTAGGACTTCAACGTCTACTCGTAACGCGAGCAAATAGCAACAAATGAATAAAATAGTAGACAAAAAGTATCCAAACATCCAAATAAAGTTCATAAACAGAGAGAACATAATTTTATGAATTTTTAGAAACTGGAATCGCTCAAATCGGAGTTAAAACACAAAAGTTATGATTATTTAAAGTTTAAATAATCAATTAAATAATATTACAGTGAAAATCTTTAGTCCAAAAATTAAATAAAATTCATATTTGAGTAGATCTGAATTTTATGAATTTTTAGAAATTTGAATCGTTCAAATCGGAGTTAAAACGCAAAAATTATAAGCGTTTGAAGTTTTGAAATTTAAATTTATTATTAAACCGAATTATTAAATCATTTTCTTTTTCGGAAAAATATTTATTGCGTCAGCAGTGACACGCGTCAGCCTCTGATTGGATGGCTGACGTCAGCCGGTCCATGGGCTTAGCCCACGGTTCGGCTCGGTCCACCGTGGACTCGGTCCACCGTGGACTTGGTCCACGGCTTACGTGTGCGACTGACAGGTGGGACCCACTGGGGTGACGTCAGCGGGGCTCGGCCGCACGGCTGACAGGTGGGACCCACCGACGACGTCATGGGTGACGTCATGGTGCGGTCGCTGACACGCGGGCCCAGCGTGTCAGTGACCCACACATGCGCGCGTGGGCGCGGCGGCTCGACTCCCCGGACACGTGGCACGATCGTGTCCGTTGATTTGAAAATCAACGGCCACGATTAGATCCAAGTCTGACGCTTTTGGGGTAACGCGGCGGATCTGGGTCGTCGGATCTTGATCCAACGGTTGAAAACAACCTTAACCCGCAACGTTATCCACGTTACGGGCGACGTGGCCGATCGTGGGCCGTTGGATCTTGATCCAACGGTCTAGATCTAATCTGGGTTCTAGGGTCTGAGGGAGAACGTGAGCTCGCCGTGACGGTCGGATCTTGATCTGACGGCTGGCGTGCTTCGAGGGCGACGATGGCGTTCTTGGTGGCGCTGCTCACGAGTCGGGAAGGCGACCAATGCGACGGCGTTCTGGGGCTGCTCCGGCGAAGAGAAAGGTCTCGGCCGACGCGTCTTAACCTGGGGGTTCTGGATCCGGGATCGGAGCGGCGGAAGGAAGCTTGACGGCGGCGGAAACAACAAAAGTTCACGGCGGTGGTCCTTAACGTCGGCGAGCGATTGCACGCTAAGGGTGGCGGCTCGGGGGCTGGGACCTAGACGTGCGTGCTCAGCGTGCATGGGCGATCACGAGGGGGTATTTATTGTCCCCGGCTTCCGTGCAAATCCGGAAAACCTAACGAACACGGCGGCCCACGGCGGAGGAGTCCGACTCGGACTCGTCGGGGGAGACGAAATCGCGGCCGTCCACGTGGCGCGATCCACGGCCACGATGGCCCGGCGCGCACGGATCCGGATCGGATCCGATCGAATAGCAGTCATGATCCTGACCGTTGGATTCTGATCCAACGGTTCGGATCGAATGGGGTTCGGTCAAGTCACGTGGCTTGGGTCGGACTCGAGTCGGACTCGGACTCGGGTCTGGTCGGATGAACAGTACTTGACCCGACTCGATTTTCCAGTGATTTAATATTTAAAATAATTTCCAGTAATTCATTTAATTCAAGAAAAATAGTAAAATACTCAGAAAAATTCCAGAAAAATTCTGGAAAATACTTTGGGGCATTTTGGACTCAAATAAAATATTTCCAACAAAATTTTATTTGCAAAGTTAAATTCTTTAATTATTTCAAAATGGAATAAATTCAAATAAATTCCAAATAAATCAAAATAAATTCCAGAAAATTCCAAAAAATCACCAAAGTGCCAAATCACACATGAACTTAAGAAAAGCAAAATTTTGGGGTGTTACATAAGGTCATAATCCTTTATCAATTCTAGCCACCTCCTCTGCCTCAAGTTCAAATCTTTCTGGGTAAAGATGTACTTGAGGCTCTTGTGATCAGTGAAAATGTCACAAGACTCGCCGTACAGCTAGTGCCTCCATATCTTCAATGCAAACACAACGGCGGCTAGCTCAAGATCATGCGTGGGATAGTTCTGCTCATGCTTTTTCAACTGCCTCGATGCATAAGTGATCACCTTGCCCTCTTGCATGAGCACACAACCAAGTCCCAAACGAGAGGCATCGGAATAAACAGTGAAGCGCTTCCCCGGCTCGGGAAGGGTAAGAACAGGAGCAGTCACTAACTTCTCCTTCAAAGTGCAGAAACTGTGCTCACACTCTGCAGTCCACTGGAATTTCATCCCCTTCTGAGTCAGCTGCGAAAGTGGCTTGGCAATGATAGAGACATCCTGCACAAAACGCCGATAGTAGCCAGCCAACCCAAGGAAACTACACACCTCTTTGACATTGGAAGGCCTCTTCCAATCCAAAACCGCTGAGACTTTGCTAGGATCTACAGATATGCCCTCTGGATTGATAATGTGGCCAAGAAAACCCACTTCTGAAATCCAGAACTCGCACTTTTTCATCTTAGCAAAGAACTGGTTCTCCCTCAAGGTGCTCAGCACAAGCCTCAAATGTCCCTCGTGCTCCTCTTCTGATTTAGAGTAAACCAGAATGTCATCGATGAACACTACCACAAACTCATCAAGGTACTTGTGTAGCATACCGTTCATCGCCTCCATAAAGACAGTAGGAGCATTAGTTAGTCCAAAAGACATAACTTTAAATTCATAATGCCCATACCTAGTGGAGAAAGCAGTCTTCTCAATGTCCTGCTCCCTCACACGGATCTGATTGTACCCCGACTGAAGATCAATCTTGGAGAACACCTTTGCTCCCTTCAGTTGGTCAAATAGATCCTCGATGCGAGGCAAAGGATACTTGTTCTTGACTGTCACTTGATTAAGAGCACGATAATCAATGCATATACGCCAACTCCCATCCTTCTTCGAGACGAAGAGGACGGGTGCTCCCCATGGCGAAACGCTACGCCGAATAAAGCCCTTGGCCAACAGATCCTCCAACTGCTTCTTCAACTCGTCTTGAAAAGGACGAGCCAAGCGGTATGGAGAGATAGAAATAGGTCGAGTGCCAGGAACAAGATCAATACGAAACTCCACATTCCTCACAGGAGGTAAACTAGGCAACTCGTCAGGGAACACATCAACGAACTCCTTCACTACAAGAATCTCCTCAATGGAAACTGAAGAAGATGGCTTTTCTGACAAAGCCATGAGGAAACCCAAATGCCTCAAACGGCGACCAGAAAACAGACTAGTCAAAGCAAAGACGGAGCCGAAGGTATACCACCCTGAAGGTCAACTCTACCCACAGACGGCCTGCAAGGCAACCGTTTTCCAGAAACAACAGATCTTGGCATGGTACTGATGTAGCCAGTCCATGCCCAAAATGACATCAAAAGGAGCCAACTGGATCACCATAAGATTGGCAAAGAAAACCTCATCATCAATGGCAATGGTGCAATCCGGGCAAACCAAAGAGCTAGCAATCAAACCCCCAGGAGAACTGACTAACACGGACTCAGAAATCCACTGAACTCCCAACTTAGCTCTACTAGCAAACTCCGACGACACAAAAGAATAGGATGCTCCGAAATCAAACAGAACAAAGGAATCAATGGAATCCACGAGCAAAGTACCTGAAACCACCTCTGGATGCCCGACTGACTCGGCGGTCAGCAAAGCGTACACTCCTGGTGGCGCCGGGACGTAAGAGCCCGACTCGGTGATGCCCCATCAAAGGCCGGGGTGGAGGAGGCAATCGAGGAGGAAGCGGGGCAGTGCGGGCACCGATCTGTGGTGGCGCCCACGCAAAGGGCGGCTGAGAAACAGGAGCAGCCATCATGTGCACCGATCCTCTGGAAGACGCCGCTGGAGTGGGAGGAGAAGGCACCGTCTCCCACTTGATGATGCTACCGGGATTCATCCGGCAGACTCGTCCCATGTGGCCGGGCTTGCCACAGTGGTTGCAACTCCCGGTCCAAACACACTCTGAAGCACGGTGCTCACCACCGCACTTGAAACACTTCATGCCCTTCCCGGGCACAGGACGAACAGCCGCTCGTGAAGAAGACGACTGGGGCGGCCCCATCTTAGCCCCTGAGGAGGAGCCCTGTCCCCCCTTGAACTTCTTGAAGGTGGGTCGCTGAGAAGACCCACCTCCTCCACCAAAGGTCCTCTTCTCGCCCCGCCTTGGGCCGCAGGAAGCCCTGAATCGCCCGGTTTTGCTTATCCCGGAGAGCTCCAACTCGAGCTCCATGCCCTTCGCCGCTCCACCACGGAGCGTAAGTCACGAGGACAGTCGCCCCATGACAACTCTGAACTCCTGGTTGAGGCCCCTACGGAACCTCCTCGCCTTCTCCCTATCGCTACGCCACGCCAAGACTGCGCACCACGCCGTTGAACTCCACCTCATACTGCCACCGACCTCTTTCCTGTGAAAGAGTCGCCGAGTATGCTCCATCCTCTAAAGAAAAGACTCGGGTAGAACTTGGCTCTAAGCGAGCCACAAAGTCCTCCCAGGTGATCGACCAAGATCGGGGCTCTAGCAGCCGTAACCCTCCCACCAGATATCGGCTTGGCCTTTCATGAAAGGCCACAAAGCGAGCCCTCTGGACCGAGGTCAACTCTAGGACCTCAAAGCGCTTTCTCCATGTACCGCAGCCAATCTGCGGACTGGATCGGCGTGCCCGCTCCGTCAAAAGTGTCAATACGGAGGGACATCCACTCCCGAAGGCTCATCCTCGGCTCGGCGCGGCCAGCAACAAGCCAGGGCCCGCTGCGAGGGAGGCACAACAGCGAGGGCTGCCCGCACCGCCGGGCGCAACTCCTGAATCTCCATCTGCAGAGCCTGAACTAAATCATCATTGGCGGCGGGCACCCCGCCCGATCTTGATTGGAAGCTCCTCCCGAGCCGCCCACGAGCATTGAGCGAACGCTACCCTCAAAGAATGACTCCTCAACTCCCTGGGAGCCTCGCCCCTGGCCTCCACGGCCACGGCGTCCACGGCCTCTACCCCTCGGCATGGCTGCTTCAGACAGACAATCATCCAAACACAAAAACATAAACACAACATCACACAACCAAGAACATAGATCAAACATCATCATAGACATATTCTTTATCACATAATCAGGCGCGATGCAATGATGAACAAAAACCCCATCCTACTGTGCAACCAAGTGTGTCAAATTTTAGATTAGTTATACCACTTTTGCAAGTTTTAATGTTGCTATCCTATAACAAAGTTTTAGTTAGGACCTAAGCCATGTTTCTAAGTTATTCCACATCATATTTTAGTTGCAACTTAAGGGATGACACTAAAAATACATATTCCAAGGACCTACAGCCCGCTCTGATACCAACTGTAATACCCCGGCATTTAATATGCCCGAATGCTACCAAACATAAGCTAACCAACATCTAAATACCACCATTTATCATAAATTCCAGCAAGGATACATATGCTAAAAACCAAGATTTCGGCAGCATCTCCTTTGTTTTAACATGCTACGAAGAATCAACAATATTATAGCAATGTAAGGCAATATGAGAGACATCTAAAACAGCAATTATTAAAGACTTAACGGCAATATAAGTCTAACATCAAGCACTTAATGTCTCCAAATGTCAAATGAACAAATAAACTCTCAAATAGTAAAGCTAAACATTAAAGCAATGATCATCACACGCAATTTATTATCAAACTAATAGAATGACTTGTGGAATCATTATGGTGAAGCTACGTGTGGGCGTGTGACTATTTCCCTTCTCCGCATGCCGATCTCATGGTACCTAAAACAACAAGAAAACACAAGCGTGAGTTCGAAACTCAGCAAGCATATTGCAATGGACAACAGGAACAACAACATGGCAATAACATCTCCCATCATGTAAATCATCTTATTCATAAACACTTAACATTGTCATCATCAATATGTATGCGATGTAATGCAATGCTCATGTCTCCTTGGAAACTCATACCGGTATGGTTGAGTACACACCCGTCGGTGTGCACCCTCTCCCCCCTTCCATCCCGAAGATGGAGGGTGCCTACTCCTCGCTTCCACAACCCACGGTAGATGGAATCACGATGTAGGACTTACTCTATTGGCTCTCCGAATTAGTCATAACTTTCTCACCGACCTTCCCGGATTAGTTAATGACTTTCTCACCGCCCGGGCCATGTAACATGTCATGTATGCAAGCATGCCAACATCATATAAAACTCATGTATTAACACATGGCATCATAACATCTTAAACATGCTCATCATATCATAGCAATCATTAAAACATGGCAAGTGGACATATATCATGTAGACAATTCCATCTAATCTCAACATGCAACCTACAACTCGCTATCCATCACAACACACTTGCCTCAACCACGTGCAACGGATTGGCGGGAAGTAGAAGGCACTCCCGGGGTCGCACCACCTGCACATAGGTATCACACACTCACAATCATAACCACAGAACAGTACGCAAACCCTCATCTACCCCGACATTGCCAACGACTCGCAAAACCTAAAAACAGAGGTTCTGTCCCGGCGGGACAGCAGCCTTGCAAAAGGCATAACTTGGGCTCTGGAACTCCGAATCAATTAAACGAGTATATCCTCGCGTAGCTTAGGAAATTTCTCAACTTTCTCTAGGTATATGGAAAGACTGATTCGGCTTCTAAAGTTGTTTAATCTACAGATTACCGAGATCTGTTCCAATCGCGTCACAGATTTTAATACGCTCGGTAACACAGTCATAACTTTCAAACGGCTGATCGGAATTTAACGTGCTTTATATCCACGGAAAGATAATTAAATTATCTACAACTTCTTCAACATCCGTACGGACAGACTCGGATTCTAAATCGACGAAAACTCGAACCCTAGCCCGACTGCTCAAGCTGTCCCAAAACAGAAACGTGGCAACGTCTAGATCTAACCCAAATTACTCCAATCTAGCACCACCAATTGATCTAAAAACTTGATAAACACCCTAAGAACAGTAACTAGATCAACCCCAAGGATCCCCATGATCATACCATTGCCCGACGAACGAAACTCCAATAGATCTCCTCGCGGATCGCTCCTCGCTCCACGCTCCTCTCTCCTCGCTCCTCGCTCCAATGGATGGATCCACGAGGTGCAGGGGTGGAGAGGCCACCCTAGGGCAGCAAGGGGTGGAGGAGAGGTGGTGTGGAGGTGGAGAGGGCAAGGGCAAGGGCAAAGGGGGCGTACGGCCCAAAGGGGGGGAAAAAGGGGGGTGCGGCTAGGGCTAGGGGGAGGGGTGTGGGGCGCAAGGGGGAGGCTTGGGGCGCACTTAAGGGCAGGGGGAGCCCCCCCACCAGCCCCCAACTAGGATTACTTGTCCTAGAAGGATTCTTACTCCATCCCACCAAAGCCCACAACCCCTCTTTAAGGCCCAAAAACCCCCGGGAAGGCCCAAAATCCCGGAAACGGCCCGGAAACGTTATAAACCTCCAAAACCTATGGTTTTAACCTTATTTCCACATCTCATACTGTTTTTGACCAAATCATGCACATTAAATCAGGTTACGACACTCCGTGGTGTCACAGCAACTTCTTTGAGCCAGAACTCACATTTGCTGAACTTGGCATACAGCTGATGTTCACGCAGTTTATCAAGCACTAAATGCAAATGGAGTTCATGGTCCTACTCACTCCGAGAATAGATAAGAATATCATCAATGAACACCACCACAAATTTATCTAGGTATTCCATGAATACCTTATTCATGAGGTTCATGAATGTGGCTGGTGCATTGGTGAGTCCAAAAGAAACTACTGTATACTCGCACAAACCATATCGAGTAGTAAAAGCAGTCTTCTGGATATCTTCCGGTCGAATCTTGAGTTGGAAGTACCCCAGTCTCAAGTCAATCTTAGAAAAGACTCGAGCTCCACTTAATTGATCAAACAAATCATCAATCCAGGGAAGAGGATACTTATTTTTTATAGTGACTTCATTCAAGGATCGATAGTCCACGCACATGCATAAACTACCATCTTTCTTCTTGACGAAGAGCACTGGACTACCCCATGGAGACGAACTAGGGCGAACAAAACCCTTAGACAATTGCTCCTTGAGTTGTTTCTTCAACTCCAACAACTCATCAGAGGGCATCCGATACGGACGTTTGGACAATGGTGCTGTTCTGGGCAGCAAGTCAATAACAAACTCCACATCCTGATCTGGGGGCAATCCCGGCAATTCTTCAGGAAACACATCAGGATACTCACAGACCACTGGCACTTGACTTAACTCCGACACAGAAAGCGAATGGAGAGAAGCCTTAAGCACATTTGATCGACTAGAGTAATACTTAGTATGGATTCCGTCTGAATTCACCAAAGAAATGGAACGTTTTGCGCAATCAATATGTCCTTGATTTTGGGATAACCAATCCATCCCAAGGATAACATTGAGTCCAGGGGTATCAATCTGAATTAGATTTCCCAAGAATAGGACTTCATTGATCACTATGGGTACTCTAAAGCATATGCGCTCAGCTCGCATAACCGAACCAGGAGAATAGACTAACATTGGACCTCGCAATCTGTTAGTCTCAACCTTATGTTTCATAACAAACTTTGAAGAAATGAAGGAATGAGAAGTGCCCAAATCAAATAAAACCAAAGTGGGTACTGAGTGTACGAGAAACGTACCAACTACCACATCTGGAGCATTACTGGCCTCCTCCGCGGTCACTAGGTTGTCGACCACGAGCTTGACTCGGGGCTACTTTTTGGCTAGAACGCCCTCCTAGGTGTCCACCGCGCCCGGTTACAGAACCTTGCGGGCGAATCGGACCGCTTGGAACTTGGGGTCGAGCAGCAACATGACGTTTGCTTGGACAAACGGTAGAGATATGTCCCTTCTCACCGCAAGCATAGCAGGTGAGTGCGGCCATCCTGTCCTGCCCTCCACGAATCTGTCCTCTGCGGCCAGAAGGCTGAGCGTTGGGGAAAGTGTAATACCCGAATCTCAATTTTTGTGTTCGTGCAGGAATTTCTGGGGTTTGTGGGCTGTAGCGGGACCTACGGAGGGTTTTGTGCTATTAAAGGGTAGAGTTTAGCCTTGAGGGAGTGATTTCTCATTAAAAGAAAAAGAAAAAAAGGGTTAAAAACTGCAGTCACCCTCTTGGGCCCCCAAAAACCAGCCCCACCGCATCCCTAACCCTAATCTCCCACCTCTCCTTTTCCCCCCTAGCCGCCCCAAACCTCCTCCTCCATGGACGAAATTTGCAGCCACTTCCTCCCCTCTTCCACGCCATTTCCAGCCAGTAGAAATGTAGATCCATCCACCCAAAGTGTTCCTCCGCTGCCCGGGATCGAATCTGCCGCGAAGAACGGCGCGGATCGGCGAAGAACGGTGAGTTTTCATTCCCTTTAGGTGAGGTTTGATTTGGGGGTTTTAGATTCTGTTCTAGGGTGGTATTAGGAGGGTGTTTGAGCCCTTGTGCATGGTTAATTCGTTGAGGAGGGTTGCTGGGAGGAGATTTGATTTTCGGATCAGAGTGGTCTGAGTTCGAACAGTATGAGCAGTCGGTTTACAGACGCGATTTCGTGGCCTAGATGATTTTTACTGGAAAAGTGCATAACTAGAAAGTTGTAGATAAGATCGAGACCTAGCTCCTGTATTTTTTTCAGATTTTTCTGAGCTCCAGTTTGGGAGTAATCGCGGTGGGGATACTGCTGTAAGAAGAGAGGGGATAGATTCCGTATTAGGATTAGGGCTGAAGATTAAACAGATTTGGGTCGGGAATTAGAATTTATGGTTTACATGAAAGTTGTAGATCACGTCAGTATCTAGCTCCTGTAATTTTTTTATAATTTTTGGAGTTGGGACTTGGAAGCTAGGGCTGTTGCAAACCTGCTGTTCGGATTTGGAACTAGAGAACTGCCCACTGTGTTGAACCATTATTTAGGCAAATTTAAAAGTGGAATTGAAATCTTTGGTCTTCATGAAAGTTGTAGAGGATGCCAATATCTAGCTTATGTAATATTTTTAGATTTTTGGGCGTTACAGAGAAATAGTTACAAAATAATTAAGCCGGTGTGCGCAACCTGTTTTCTGGGCAGAATCAGAGATAGTGTATTGCGGGGGTTGTGGGGGGCGTAGGAGTCGGTTGAATGTGTTCAACTTGAGTTTAGAAAATGTTTGGGTACTGAGGTAAGATGTTTGTGTAGGTGGTGCGACTTCGGGACGCAATTAACATCTTCGCCCTCATCGGTAAAGGCAAGTGGAGTTGGCAATGTTTGTTCATATTTTGATTGTTTACTTTATCCATGACGACAAGTAAGAAGTACTCACAATCAAGTTGTACGTGGAGTTGTTTACACATGTATCATGTCATATGCATTCATGCATTGGAAGAATGTCGCCGTGAGAACACCGCGACCGTACCGGTACAATACCGTGTGTTCCTGAGAAAGGGCACGGTAGCCGTGTGTTCCTGAGAAAGGGCACGGTGAGAAGGAACATGTCATGAGCATATGCATTGCTTCTCTTTTGCTGATGTCTGTTTGGGGTGGAAAGAAAGAAGAGGAAAGAACCGTTGTATGTCTTGTTTAATTTTGAGAAAAAGAAAAGAGGAAGTTCATGCTTACGATATTTGATTGTTGTCTTTGTATTATTTGTTCCACTTGCTGAGATTATTCGATCTCACCACTCCTCTTCCTTTCAGGCAATCTTCTGGAGCGTAGCATGAAGGGTGGGGCGTAGATGCACTTATTACACATGTTCACTTGGAATAAAATATTTATGTGGAACATGTACTTAAGTCAAACCATGCACCTTGTGGGTCCGAAAAATTTTAATTGGGGGTGATATTACCTTGGGTTGTCATTTATGCTTCCGCTATTCTTTCTTTGTCTCTGTTATGTTTGTTCCGTCTTGTTTTGGGCATTGGTCATGTCGAATTTTCTTCTTCTTTCCGTTCGTTGCTATTAGTTTAAGAAGTATTTCCAGTAAGTAATTACGTAAATTACTAGTTTTGTGTTAGGGTGTTACAGTTGGTATCAGAGCGGGCTTCAGGTCCGTGGTGTTTGGAATTAGAAAATAACGGTAGAGTAAACTAAAATTTTGCTTTGTGAAAGTAGGAACATGGCTTAGGATCAACCTTTAAAATTTGGCCTTAGGCAATAACTTAAAAAAATTGATATAGATTGGTTAATTACTTTAAAACGTGACACACTCTGATGCACAGTAGGAAGGGTATGGGAATCATTGCATTACGCTTTCGTGATTTATTGAGTTTTGATGAAGAATGTTATATTTTGATGATTAATGATATTATGATAATGATGTGTATTGCTATGCTTATGAAAGAGTTGATTGAACGATTTTGTTGTGTGAAATAGTTGTTCTGAAATGTTTCGGTCATGTTCTGTTGGCCATGGTAAGGGCTGTGGTTGTGGGTGTGGCTGGGTAGAGCCATCCCAAGAGGTTTAAGGGCATCTCGTTGTGAAGAGTTGTTGCTTAATATGTCTAGATCGGAGTGTTATTTGAGGGAGTTGTTTGATGATATGTCTTCGATGGTTGGGGGCAAAGAAAAGAGTTTAGTGAATAGTCATTGTTGATTGCTAATATTACAATTCTGGATATGAGTTTTGTTGGCTAACCTTAGTTGCTATGAAAAAAAAAATTAAATTGTTTTTTTTTTGGTGGTTGTCATTCTTCGCATTTAAAAGAAACAACTGGTTTTTTTTGTGCAAACCTTAAATGGTGTGGACTTAAGTTTTATAGCTTTACCAGTAAAAGATTACTTGATTGCTTGGTTCTTCCTTTTGTGAAAAATTATCTTGGCGATCATCTTCCTCGGTGGAAGTATTTAAGCTCAAAAATTTTGATTGGGGGAGCTTGTGCATCTCAAAGTTTGAGCCTTGCCTTATTGCAAGGCGGGGAGTCTAGTTCCTTTGTTAAATTGGGGGGAGGGGGTCACAGCCTACATTTAAGGATATGTGACCTACGAGAAAGTTTAAAATCTTGAAGTTTGATGCATAGTTGCAATACAGTGAGATGATGTAAACTACCGTCATTGATAAAGTATGTTTGCAGGTTGTTTAAACACAATATAACATATTGTGGTTAGAGAGAATTAATCATAATGGTAGGTGATCCAAAAGTAAAAGTGGATTAGAGTTATTATGTGTGTTGATGTGAGCTATAAAAAAAATTATGAAGTAAGAAATCAGATCCTTTAATACTAGTATAGATCCCAATTGAGAAGATATAGATTTTGCCGTCGGATGAAATTTTAAGAACAAAGTATAAGAGTTATTGGATTGGTCGTCTTTGGTGCATAATTTGGTCCTAGCGAATGACTGTCTTAGAGCCTTATGGATGAAATATGTCTCATGAAGATGATATTTAATTGTTGGAGTTAGCTATTGGTTGAATGAGTTTTGGATGCTGAAATATTAACTTATGGGTTGTATGAAAATCTTATGATGGTCACACTACATGTAACCTTGAAAAGAGATGACTTAAAATTTAGAATATGCAGTGTGCATTAGGGAGCTTGTCATGGATTATAGACTTCGAATAAAGTTGATGTTTTATGATAAGTATCGTAAACTTTTGTTACAGTTGTGGGAGAAGGCAATTAAAGTAAGAATTGGTTTTGTGAATTTTGTTAAATCCAAAAGGGGTTTCTTAAGGTGTAACCTGTGATTATTGAAAACTTTAACGGTTAGCGCATTAGGTTACTAGAGATGGAGGGATTTAAGGTGAATCATGTTTAAAGGTATATGGATTGTTGTGTTTGTATGATCTTTTGGATGAATGTCTTTTGGCTAAGGCGTTCAAGTTCTAATATATGTATTAGAGTTCCCTATATTAGTCTGAATGTAGCCAAATTTGGCCGTAACTTTGAGGCTTCAAAATGAGGATGAAAGAAGGATTATTCATGAAGTATATGTTGATGAATGTTGAATGTGTTACCGTGTAGAATAATGCAACTCAATTGTTTTGGTAAGATATTGGATTTAAGTCATGGTTATGGAATCTAACCCCAAAGTGTGTATGCTTGGATTGCACTCATTAGTATACAAAATGAGTTATTGGTTGCATTACTGATTAAGCGAAATAACCGAATTTAATGTAATTTTTCAGAAGTGTTTGATTCGGAGATATGTGTATCTCTAGTTTGACTAGAGTAAAATTATTAAAATGTGTGAGGTATTTTGAAAATTTCTTAAAGATGATTTTTATGATTGTTTTAAGTTTACTTTTGTTGCTAAAGCAAGTTTATGCCAAGAAATGAGTTTCCCATTCACCTAAAAATATGTGAGGTTGTTGTGTGGAGATATTTGATTTCTGGATCGGATTCCACTTTTCAAAGTTGTTTTGTTTTGGTAAAGTAAGAATGATCTGTTTTAGTAAAGTTGAAATGCATTTAGTACAGGTTATGCGGTGTTTCTCTTTTAATTGGAGTTATTCCTGTAGTTCATCTTGGTGCCTTGGTTTTAAAGTGATAAAAGTTGTTTATATTGTTAAAGAGAATCGAATGTTCCCTTGCTCCTTAAGTGAAAGATGGTGGAATGAGACCTTCCTATAAAAGAGAACCGATTGTGGGTTGGTAATACCTTAAGGCCTTAGCCCTTGCATTCCTATAAAAGAGAACCGATTGTGGGTTGGTAATACCTTAAGGCCTTAGCTCTTGCTAGGTGTTAATCGTAAATGGTTGATTAGTGAGGAGTAATGAAGGTTATTGCATGTCGTGGTCCAAACCCTTCTTGGGAGTGTTTGAGTAATTTAATTATAAGGGGCGTAGCTAATGTTATGTTAATCTGACGTGAAACTTTCTGTTGTGAACTCTTGTCTAGGATAGTTGTCCCTTGATGTGAGATAGACTGGGAAGAAGTGGGAGTAACTTTTATATTGTGGTTGGCTTTCCTAAAGTAAGTTGCTATATTTACTCAAATGAGTGTTTGCTTTGGGGCCTTGCTTGTATCTGGCCTTAAGTGGATCATGCAAATTGGTGGTCGTGGTGTTGGATGAGGTCCTACTCAGGTTTGTTTTGTTCAGCTTATATTGTTTTTGAGCGTTCACTTCTCGGTATAGAGTGCTGTTGTTGGAGATGCGATGTCTCCTTAGTAGTGTATTTCTTTGGAACATTTCTGTTTTCACTGAAGGGAGAGGTAGAAATTTGTTAATTGCAGCTGGTAGCCGTGGTTTGCCTTGTCTTATTTTGCGACATTTTAAGACTCCTTTCTTTGAATGCTTTGTGTTATGGAATACTTGAGTTGAGTGTTGTCCTGGGGCGTGTTACCAGATTGGCGACATGGGGGTCGACCTCGAACTTTTGTTCGTGCCCATGTATCCTCTTCACGATATTGAATTGTGTTTGAACATATCTCCCGTATTAGGTGTGTAGTGCGAGTAACTCATGGCCTGATCAACCATGACAATTACTTATACTACTCACTCTAGCTACGATGGAGTTATGGAAGGTGATACTCTCTTCTAGAGTTTCTTTGTTGGATGTTCACTAGGTAGGATATAGGTGGTATCCATGCTGATGATCGTTTCTAACATTTTCTTTCATGTTGCCTTTTTGTGTGAATGTGTCGTAACTCTTCTTGGTTAGATCTTGTAAAGTTGAATTGAGCACTCGATTGTGAGAATTGATTAGGAGTTGGTTTGGGGAAAGTGTTTTGGGTGGCACTGCCGCATAGAGTTGATCAAATTGTGGTAAAGATTTTGCAATCAAGTGGATGAAGGAATTGCGTAGGTGTAATCATAACAAAAAAAATTGGAGTTGAGTTCAGATTTTGGCACCTGGTTATTCGAAATTGATCATTGGTTATGGAGGTTGTATGCTAAGATGTTAAAAGAAAATTTTCAAGGTTTCATTAATCAGAGGTGATAGGGGCTCGATATGGGAATTTTATCCCATGCTTTTCAAGGGGAGGTAAGAAAGTTATTTGAGTCTTGTGGAGTTGAATGGAGATGAGTTGCTTCTCGTGTTAATCTGAGAGTTGCTTCTTGATTTGTGTTCTTTCCAGCATGTGGAGTGTTGAGGTTTGTTCTTGTCGGTATGATTTGTGAATTTTGGTTCCCTATTGTTCTTGTTGTTGAGTAGTGGCCTGTTTGGGATTCGGGGTCGAATCCTATTTAGGGGGGGAGAGTGTAATACCCGAATCTCGATTTTTGTGTTCGTGCAGGAATTTCTGGGGTTTGTGGGCTGTAGCGGGACCTACGGAGGGTTTTGGGCTATTAAAGGGTAGAGTTTAGCCTTGAGGGAGTGATTTCTCATTAAAAGAAAAAGAAAAAAGGGTTAAAAACTGCAGTCACCCTCTTGGGCCCCCAAAAACCAGCCCCACCGCATCCCTAACCCTAATCTCCCACCTCTCCTTTTCCCCCCTAGCCGCCCCAAACCTCCTCCTCCATGGACGAAATTTGCAGCCACTTCCTCCCCTCTTCCACGCCATTTCCAGCCAGTAGAAATGTAGATCCATCCACCCAAAGTGTTCCTCCGCTGCCCGGGATCGAATCTGCCGCGAAGAACGGCGCGGATCGCGAAGAACGGTGAGTTTTCATTCCCTTTAGGTGAGGTTTGATTTGGGGGTTTTAGATTCTATTCTAGGGTGGTATTAGGAGGGTGTTTGAGCCCTTGTGCATGGTTAATTCGTTGAGGAGGGTTGCTGGGAGGAGATTTGATTTTCGGATCAGAGTGGTCTGAGTTCGAACAGTATGAGCAGTCGGTTTACAGACGCGATTTCGTGGCCTAGATGATTTTTACTGGAAAAGTGCATAACTAGAAAGTTGTAGATAAGATCGAGACCTAGCTCCTGTATTTTTTTCAGATTTTTCTGAGCTCCAGTTTGGGAGTAATCGCGGTGGGGATACTGCTGTAAGAAGAGAGGGGATAGATTCCGTATTAGGATTAGGGCTGAAGATTAAACAGATTTGGGTCGGGAATTAGAATTTATGGTTTACATGAAAGTTGTAGATCACGTCAGTATCTAGCTCCTGTAATTTTTTTATAATTTTTGGAGTTGGGACTTGGAAGCTAGGGCTGTTGCAAACCTGCTGTTCGGATTTGGAACTAGAGAACTGCCCACTGTGTTGAACCATTATTTAGGCAAATTTAAAAGTGGAATTGAAATCTTTGGTCTTCATGAAAGTTGTAGAGGATGCCAATATCTAGCTTATGTAATATTTTTAGATTTTTGGGCGTTACAGAGAAATAGTTACAAAATAATTAAGCCGGTGTGCGCAACCTGTTTTCTGGGCAGAATCAGAGATCGTGTATTATGGGGTTGTGGGGCGTAGGAGTCGGTTGAATGTGTTCAACTTGAGTTTAGAAAATGTTTGGGTACTGAGGTAAGATGTTTGTGTAGGTGGTGCGACTTGGGACGCAATTAACATCTTCGCCCTCATCGGTAAAGGCAAGTGGAGTTGGCAATGTTTGTTCATATTTTGATTGTTTACTTTATCCATGACGACAAGTAAGAAGTACTCACAATCAAGTTGTACGTGGAGTTGTTTACACATGTATCATGTCATATGCATTCATGCATTGGAAGAATGTCGCCGTGAGAACACCGCAACCGTACCGGTACAATACCGTGTGTTCCTGAGAAAGGGCACGGTAGCCGTGTGTTCCTGAGAAAGGGCACGGTGAGAAGGAACATGTCATGAGCATATGCATTGCTTCTCTTTTGCTGATGTCTGTTTGGGGTGGAAAGAAAGAAGAGGAAAGAACCGTTGTATGTCTTGTTTAATTTTGAGAAAAAGAAAAGAGGAAGTTCATGCTTACGATATTTGATTGTTGTCTTTGTATTATTTGTTCCACTTGCTGAGATTATTCGATCTCACCACTCCTCTTCCTTTCAGGCAATCTTCTGGAGCGTAGCATGAAGGGTGGGGCGTAGATGCACTTATTACACATGTTCACTTGGAATAAAATATTTATGTGGAACATGTACTTAAGTCAAACCATGCACCTTGTGGGTCCGAAAAATTTTAATTGGGGGTGATATTACCTTGGGTTGTCATTTATGCTTCCGCTATTCTTTCCTTGTCTATGTTATGTTTGTTCCGTCTTGTTTTGGGCATTGGTCATGTCGAATTTTCTTCTTCTTTCCGTTCGTTGCTATTAGTTTAAGAAGTATTTCCAGTAAGTAATTACGTAAATTACTAGTTTTGTGTTAGGGTGTTACAGAAAGCTCCTCTGAGATCGTGGAGGCGGCGATGCCACGGACTGAGCACTAACGGTTTGCCCAGAACGCGTTCTCGAAGTACCAGCACCGGCAGACTTTCGAGCCATCCACTTACGCTTCCGGCTCTCCAAAACTGCCTTGCTGCTGTCCTCTACACAAATCACCTTGTCCACAAGCACTTGCATATTGGGGATGTCAAGTGGTGCGAGCGGATGATGAATCTCCTCATTGAGATGCTGACGGAACAAAGAGACTTTTCGAGCTTCGCTCGGGACCTCATCTGCTACATAACGGACCAGATAATTGAACTTATGCAGATAGTCCATCACTGATATAGACCCCTGACGAAGATCATAGAACTATCGTTTCTTTATTTCCATCAGACTAGCAGGAATGTGCGCTGCACAAAAGGCTCCTTTAAAATCCTCCCAAGTCAAGACCTGACCAGGCGGACGAATTGCCTTAACACTATCCCACCAAGCTGCTGCTGCGCCTTGGAGATAGTAAGCAGCGTACTGAACCTTCTCCTCATCAGTACACCTCACGAGGTCGAGTTTACCTTCGACATGGCGAAGCCAATCGTCTGCATCCAGAGGATCGGTTGCTGACGAGAAGTTTGGCGGGCGAGTTCGCTGGAACTCGGCCAACCTTAATTGGGGTTGCATTGCTGCCAAACCACCATAAGCAGCAGCACCAAGGTTCTCGGAATTCTGCACCAACCGCTCCAACAAGCGGGTTTGCATAACAAGAACTTGGGCCATCGATGGAGGTGGAGGTAACACTTCACTTTGGGCGTCGTGATGACTAAGTGATGCCTCCCGATTACCTACTGGCTCATTAGAGTGATGGGATCCCTGGCTACGGGATCTGGGCAAAGATGGATCATGACACTCCGGATTCGGCATTGCCACAGCTGGTTCTTGGTTATTCTGAGCAACACCCCAGGTCATCACAGAATGATCAACACGTCTCTTCGGCGGCATCCTGTTGACACAAAGACTTAGAGACAAGTACCACAAGAGCCCATCGAAGAATGCAAGGATTTTGAACAACAGTTGCGGAACTCAAGCATAACCCATCACATAGCCATACAAAATTCAAAGTATGCAACACAATGGAAGGATTGCAAAGGCGATAGATTTACAGATGATAACTTAGCTCGCCTTTTCGCGCTACAGGGGGTTATTTACAACACCACCATCATCAACTAGCACCAGTTCCACGAAAGTAATTACAACAAAAGGTTTCTTCCACCAACTCGTAATTACAACAAAAGCGAGCTATAGATCCAACTACCTATTAGGTTAAGGATCTAATCCTAGACACGACCACCGTTCGCAGCAGGGACATTCGAGGTGCCTGGGGCTACAAAGGAAGCAGTTGACTCTGCAGGAAACATCAACTCGTACTCGCGTCCACCAAACAGCAGGTTACGTCCTGGCATGGCAGTCGCAGAAGCACTAGGGCGCACAACCGAAACACGGGGCTGCTACCTCGAACAGACATCCTAGCACTGCGAGAGACCCGACGATAAGATCCATAAGGACGGGGTAACTCCTTAGCAGGCTCAAGGTCGTCATTCTCCCCATAGATCATCCCAGTAGTAAAGAAACCATAATTGACGAAGGGCGCCATATTACTTTCTAGCTCAGAAATACGGCGTCGAGCAAGCAACAGTTCTTCCCAGAGACGAAGCAAATAGCGGTTGAGGGACCTCACAAACCCAGTCTGCCAAATCTGCACAGGGTCCAACAGTGGATAATCTGGCACATACAGGTTCTCTTGGCTGTCCGGCTCACGAGAGGGACAAACAAGGAATAACTAAGCCATCTCTGGTACCTCAAAGCGAAGCCTCAAAATTGCAATGTATGCTCCATCGAGTAGAGCTGCAAGAGGACTTGGCGCTGTACAGTGATACAGACAGGTTTGCTTCCCTACGTGGCGTCCACGAATGGAAACTTCAGCCACATACAGGGAGGAAGTGGGACTAAGTCTAGCACGTGAGATTAAGTACCCTGGCGGCTCAGGAAAGCCAGCACGCTGCATCATCTCCTAGTGGGTAGCCTGAACTAAGCCCTCTAGGATCGCAGACGTGAAATAACAGGGTTCCTAACGTCCAGACATCTAAGATTAAGAAGGGAAACATATTAGTAACATCCTCAACAAACGGAAATCCGAAATAAACAGAAATTAAATGAACGAAAAAAAACCAACAACGAATCAATAAACGAAAACTCACGATTTTAAGCCTTAACCTTATCATTACTCAATTCTTAGCTATCTCTTGAAGTAGATAAGCTTCCCAAATGATTCTAACTTAAATTTTTGAATAGGATCGGGAAAATAGATCGAATCGAATACCCCATTTGCTTTTGCCCTAGAAATCTGACTTTGAAAGCCAAGATAAGAGGAAAATTCCATTTTGAAGCTCAAAACCAGAAGAGATACTACAGAAAAATAAAAGATCAGCATTCTAAGTTTTCACAATTAAGGAGTGCATAATCAGAATAACCTTTAAGAAGAGTCACTTCCTTAATCCTATCGATTACTACCTATGTTTTCCTTCGAACCAACCTGCAAGCCTAGCAGCCTGCCAGTTTGCCAACCTGCCAACCTGCCAGCCTACAAGCCTGCTCTGATACCACTACTATCGCGCTGGGGGCTCCTGTCCTGGTACAATGATACTCCATTACTATTGCGCATTCCTGGTTAATCATGCAACTAGTAACGTAACGATCACGGCATCACGACAGACTCAGATTGAAACCACTTGATCAGCACGACACTCGTCTCATGAGGTCATATGCCATCCAATTGGTCCCAATTTGAGCTTCCTGCAACCATGTGATAACCACTAGTCCCTGGATCAGTAGGCTAGCGTCACATGTTGAGATAGTTAGTATCACATCCAAGCCAACACGAATTAAAAGTAGAAGTAATATATTACAACGATAGATAATAATATTACAACTTGTTCCTGTTTACAAAAGACCGACTGGCTTAAAGTAAACTGAAGAAAAGAACATAAGAGAAACTAAAGCAAAGCGGCCACGGTGTGCCTCCATTCCCACAGGCAACCGGCGAGCAACTAACTCCGCTAGCCGTCAAACGAACCACCCGCGTCGGCGTCGTCAAACTCTGGATCAACCCCGTCTTATCCTGCATCTTCTACTCCTCACGCAAATTGTTTAGAGCAAACGGTGAGTACACGTATATACTCGCAAGACTTTATTGTTTGCAAGTATATAATAAAGCAGGTTATTCAATGAAGAGGGCTGCTATTCTAGTTCAGATTTGCATGAAGCTGAAGTTATTTGCAATAGACTAATAGATTCGAAATGCTGCACAATTTATAAAGCATTTAGTAAAAGAAAGTAATTCAACATATAATGTACATTTCATTCCATATTCAATTTCCTCCAACATATCCAACACCACCATCACATGGCATCAAGAATCATTCCCTTCATCATAACCAACATACCATCATATGGCATCAAGAATCACCACCATCACATGGCATCAAGATCCATATCCACATTCCATCACAATTGAATTACCAATCCAATCGGTCTCTGAATCCAACGACAAAACATTTCGCACATTACAACCCAACATTTAAAAGATCTACCGATTCCAAAATATTTTCGAAAACAAAACCAGAATACTATACTTGACAACAAATACCCAAGATGCTCGTGACCGTGAGCACGGCTAATCGATTAGTTTAATTAATCTCTACAGAGAATGCACACTTTATCCACACGACACGCTCTAGCAATCATGTCAACCATGCCACGCGATACATACCGTATTCGTTTTGCTAGATTGTGACGAAACTCTTCCAATCGTCGGCATTTGGTCTTGCGTTAGCCCCGGCGATGTGCGCTCTTTGCTTTGGGTGGGGGATCCACACACCCACACAGAGTACCCCCGGGCCAGGCGAGAGTACCCCCGGGCCAGGCGAGAGTACCCCCAAATTAACGTGTTTGGGTACCTTAAACTCCAAACCTGATTCACCCACACGAATCCAACGATGGCTAACGACCCATCGTGCCTTTTACCCTCAGCAAAGCATCCGCCGTTGTTTCACGAAAGTCTCCAACACCTGCGCGAGGTGAGGGAGTATTCTAAGCAACACCAGCACGTCGGTATTGCCCAACTACTTCGACCTACCACGGCGCAAGTATAACACCCCATAAATCTAAACTGATGTACAAGGAAAATGCGACAGCAATTCCCCCGAAGACAGGACAAAACGGAAGCAATTCATAATAAGCAATTCAACAGGAATAACAACACGACCTCAAAACTAGAGACAACAAGTTTAATCCAACCAGGAATCAACCATAAACGAGAACAAGTTTAAAGGGGACAACAATGGGTCTATGTGTAATAAAATTTCAGCAAGCTAATGTATTATTTAGAGCACTAGATCATGTGAGTCGTGATGGCATCAGAAAATTTATTGTGTTGCTAGCCCACCCTTCATGCTTACGACTCACGCGTCGCTACTGAAAACATCAAAAGCGACAAGTAGTGAGATTGGGTAATCTCGACAAGCGGAGCAACTAATACAAATACCACATTCCTCATATCCAATACCACATCATAGAGTCCACATTCCTCATATCAATGCCACATCATAGAGTCCACATTCCTCATATCAATGCCACATCATAGAGTCCACACAACCTCGGTAAAATGCATATGATTGTGCACATGCTTATGCCATGATCCTCCTCACCGTGCCCTTTCTCGGGAACACACGGTGTTGTACGACTCTTGATGCGTGCCTGCCGGGCGTCGACAAAACTTCCAATACATGATTATGCAGTTAATGCTTCATGCATGAATTCATTCATAACCTTCCCCACTGAGTCCACATGTTTGCATATCATCATATAGCATGGATAGAAAACAAATATCATTGAGATGAAATGTTTAGACAATTCATCAGGTAAACAACATCATTCTTCACCTTACTCATGATTCATAGCCAAACCACAACATCACAATGCCAGTCAAGATATTGCAATCCTCAAAGCAAGTGATTAAACCATGTATGATTGCTGTAATTGGAGTTTATAATGAAGGCGAAGCAAACAACGATGTATAGCTTAACAATACAACTACTTCCACTTGCCTTTACCGACGTGGACGATGAACCTAGTTACGCCCAGCAGTGGCACCACCTAGTTACGCCCAGCAGTTCGCTATGTACTGAAATAAGGTTTGTTCAGGTGGTGCCACTGCTGGGCGTAACTAGGTTCATCATCCACGTCGGTAAAGGCAAGTGGAAGTAGTTGTATTGTTAAGCTATACATCGTTGTTTGCTTCGCCTTCATTATAAACTCCAATTACAGCAATCATACATGGTTTAATCACTTGCTTTGAGGATTGCAATATCTTGACTGGCATTGTGATGTTGTGGTTTGGCTATGAATCATGAGTAAGGTGAAGAATGATGTTGTTTACCTGATGAATTGTCTAAACATTTCATCTCAATGATATTTGCTTTCTATCCATGCTATATGATGATATGCAAACATGTGGACTCAAGGGGAAGGTTATGAATGAATTCATGCATGAAGCATTAACTGCATAATCATGCATTGAAGTTTTGTCGACGCCAACAGGCGCGATCAAGACGGCATTACAACACCGTGTGTTCCTGAAAGGGCACGGTGAGGAGGATCATGGCATAAGCATGTGCACAATCATATGCATTTTACTGAGGTTGTGTGGACTCTATGATGTGGCATTGGATATGAGGAATGTGGACTCTATGATGTGGCATTGGATATGAGGAATGTGGACTCTATGATGTGGTATTGGATATGAGGAATGTGGTATTTGTATTAGTTGTTCGCTTGGCTGAAGATTACCCAATCTCACTACTTGTCGCTTTGATGTTTTCGTGTAGCGCACGTGAGTCGTAAGCATGAAGGGTGGGCTAGCAACACAATAAATTTTCTGATGCCATCACGACTCACATGATCTAGTGCTCTAAATAATACATTAGCTTGCTGAAATTTTATTACACATAGACCCATTGTTGTCCCCTTTAAACTTGTTCTCGTTTATGGTTGATTCCTGGTTGGATTAAACTTGTTGTCTCTAGTTTTGAGGTCGTGTTGGTATTCCTGTTGAATTGCTTATTATGAATTGCTTCCGTTTTGTCCTGTCTTCGGGGGAATTGCTGTCGCATTTTCCTTGTACATCAGTTTAGATTTATGGGGTGTTACAGCAAGATCAAATTCCAACTCCTGTACTGGGTTTACGCTGTAACACCCCGGCATCTAGTATGCCTGAATGCTACCAAACATAAGCTAAAAACATCTAAATACCATGAATTAAGGTAAATTACAGCAAGGGAGTAAATGCTAAAACCCGAGATTTCGGCAGCATCTCCTTTGTTTTAACATGATTTGAAGGAGCAACAATAGTATAACAATATATGGCAATATGAGAGACAACTAAAACAACAATAATTAAAGAATTAACAACAATATAAGTCTAGTTTCATGCATTTAATGTCTGCAAGAGTCAAACGAACAATAAGACTCTCATTTAGCAAAGCTAAACCTTAAAGCAATAATCATCATACGCAATTTATTATCAAAGACTAAATTAATGACTTGTGGAATCAAATTAGTGAAGCTACGTGCGGAAATGTGACTATTTCCCTTCCCCGCATGCCGGTCTCATGGTACCTAAAACAACAACAAAACACAAGCGTGAATATCATGGTTCAAACAAAAACAACTCACGTCATGTATATCATCTCATTCATATTCACAAATCCTTATCATCATCATTATGTATGCAATGTGATGCGATGCGATGCTCATATCTCCTTGGAAACTCATACCGGTATGGTTGAGTACACACCCGTCGATGTGCACCCTCTCCCCCTTCCATCCCGAAGATGGAGGGTGCCTAGTCCTCGCTTCCGTTCACCACGGTGAATGGAATCACGATGTAGGATTTCCTCATTGGTTCTCCGGATTAGTCATAACTTTCTCACCGACCTTCCCGGACTAGTTATGACTTTCTCACCGCCCGGACCATGTAATCATGCCATGTATGCAAATATGCCACATCATAATCAACTTGTATATTAACACATGGCATCATAACATGATAAACATACTCATCATATCAATGGCAATCATTAAAGCATGGCAAGTGATCATCACATATAATCAATCTCATCTAGTCTCAACTAGCAGACTACAAATCGCTACCATTACAATACACTTGCCTCAACCACGGGCGACGGATTGGCGAGAAGTAGTAGGCCCTCCCGGGGTCACACCACCTGCACATAGGGACCACACACTCACAATCAAGCCCATAAAATAGTACGCAAACCCTCATCTACCCCGACATTGCCAACTAGTCGCAAAACCCGAAAACAGCGGCTCTGTCCTGTCGGTGCAGCAGACTTCCAAAAGGCATAACTCGGGTTCTAGGACTCCGAATCAATTAAACGAGTACATCCTCGCGTAGCTTAGGAAATTTCCCAACTTTTTCTAGGTATAGGGAAAGACTGATTCGGACTCTAAAGTTGTTTAATCTATAAAATACCGAGATCTGTTCCAATCACGTCACAGATTTTAACACGCTCGGTAAAACAGCCATAACTTTCAAACGGCTATCGGAATTTAACGTTCTTTATACCCACTGAAAGGTATTGAAATTACCTACAACTTCTTCAACAAGCGGACGTCCAAATTCGGACTCTAAATTGGCGAAAAACCGAACCCTAGGTTGGCTGTTTATGCTGCCCAAAACAGAGAATGTGACCAACTCAAGAATCCCTCTAATTTAATCAAATCTAGCACCACCAATTGATCTAAAAATTTAATAAACACCCTTAGAACAGTACCTAGACCAATCCCAGGGATTCCCATGGCCATACCTTTGCCCGACGCACGAAAACTGAAAGGATATCCTCCCGGTTCGCTCCTCGCTCCTCGCTCCAAAGGATGGATCCTCGAGGTGCAGGGGGTTGGGAGGCCACCCTAGGGCAGCAAGGGGGTGGAGGAGAGGTGGTGGGGAGGTGGAGAGAAAATGGGCAAGGGGAGTGGGGGCGCACGGCCAAAGGGGAGGGGATGGGATGGGGCGGCTAGGGCCAAGGGAGGTGTGGGGTGCACAATGAGGGGGGGGGTGGGCGCACAAGGGGCAGGGAAGCCCTCTTTCACCAGCCCCAAACCTATTTCCTATTCCTAAATGGATTCCTACTCCATCCCACCAAAGCCCACAACCCCCTCTTTTAGGCCCAAACTCCCCCAGAAAGGCCCAAAACCCCGGAAACGGCCCGAAAACGCATGTAAACCTCATACCACATGGTTTTAACCTTAATTCCACATTTTATAATGTTCTTGCCCTCAACATTCACATTTTGTAATGCCACAATCTCTAATTTCATATTTTATAAAGTTTCGGCATTCCGTAGTGTCATATTCTCCCCCCCTTAAACAGGATTCGACCTCGAATCCGAAAAGACGCCAAAATCAACAACAAAGTCCCCAAGGGACAAAAGGCTTCTCTGCAGCATAAAACATTCGCACAACGACTCAAACCGGAACAAACGACAAGCGAGTTCCCAAAACCAACACTTAGCAAAAAAGTATTGATCTAGCTCAACTAAGGGCAATCTCTCACAGTTCGACATTCACTTCAAATCCCAAACAGAATCTACGTTTCAACCATAAAGGGCTCCATCAACCCAAAACGCTCGAATCCTCACGACAAACACTTCACACTTCTATCACAACCAACCTGACTACCACACTCCATTAAACTCAACATGACATAATCAAAGCAAGTCACAATTCCTTTAACGACCTCTCTACATTCCCGAAAATTTCCATCGAGGGGAATAACTCAATAAGGCACACTTGCCCTTCCGATACACGATCATACTAATATTTTATTCCATCCTCTCCCAGGCAAGACTCAAACCCAAAAACAACTAGTTAAGACAATTGCTCACGGCAGGACAATTATCACCGAACTACCGTAAACTTCATTTCCACCCATCGCTACTCTTAATAAAGGTTAAACCCATACATCATCAACCTCCATCACAAACCACCCTTATACCACTAAGGTTCGACACCTAGCCCCAAGCTAGGATCGAAAAACCTTACCAAACCACAATTGGTTCCTTTCTTAAGAGGGTCTCGCCCTCACACAAAAACACTTAGCTATCAAGCTCAAGTGGACCACACACGACAACTCAAGCCCAAAGCGTTAACAACCATTTTTGTAAATAATTCGGCAACATCCAAGCCAAGTCACAAAGGAAGCATAAATCCCTTACACCACAACCAAAATACCAGAATTTCTTCATTCTTTTCTTTTCATACTAGAAAGCAAGGGAAATCTCGTTTCATGACATAAATGCACACTCTTCAAGAGCACTCCGGATTAGTCATATCTCCATATATGACTTTCTCACCGACCTGGCTCAATGACTCTTTTATCATTTAACATCTAAAAACGATGTCATGTTTACTTTTCACCATTCATTCTTCATGTAACAACAATACCGAATAATCATTCACCAAACGACTACTTCCTCGGTATCACAAGTTTGGAACACACATAACATTGACGGCAACACCATTAACCGCAAAACACCACGTCGGGTCAGAACCCACCAACGATAGATAGCTAAACTTGCAAAACATCGCATTTTAACCAAAATCAACATTTTGGAAAAGAACATCGACTCCAAAGTCAAACATCTGCACTAACAGCCGCCATAAATTTTCTCAAAGAGAAAAGGAAACTCATTTTCAAATGAGAACACTTCACTAACAGTATCGCCGATGAAACATCCACAAAAACCACCTTTTGAAGCACTTGCAAACTCTACACAGATTTTTTTTCCAAATAACTCCAACTCTAGCAAAGAAAAGATTACAAATTAAACCTCGTGAGTTTTCCAACATAACCCTCTATGTCCATTTGTTTCCTTTAAAATTTATTCCAAAGATAATTCAGGGTGCACGCGAAGGGCGCGATCCACTCAAAAACTTTTGGGGTGTAAATCCATACTCATAGCACCAACTAAACAAATTAGCCAAAACCAAATATTTGCACCAATTTCTACGAGTTTTAGGGAAACTCTGAAACACAACATATGGAACACCTTAACCGAAAACCCTTCAACCAAAATGGCAAACAACCAAACCAGTCCAAAAGCTTTTAAACACAAGCTCAGCATAAATACAATCATCTCTAGTGTTCCACTACGCTTTCTATTAAAGACTTCGAAATTCACTACTTACTCATTGAGAAAGTCCAACCGGTTTTAACAAAATTGACGTAACAAATTCTTTCTCTAGTTACCATTTCCAACACTTTTAATTAAACTTTATGTTGCTTATCAAAAAGGCACCCAACCAAGACTATATTGACATGATCCCCACGGATCACCGAATCATAATACTTCTTATTCTAACTTTGAAACATAGTACTTCAACAAATCTTTCAGTAAGATCAACATATAAATTTCATACCTCCTATATGTCAACGTCTCGACAATCGAAACTTATTCAGTTAACAAATGACTTCAACATGTAAATATTATTTCCACAGGGTAGAATTCGCAAGTAAGACTCTAAATTATACATTCATTAAAAATCATTCATCATGTTAATTACCCAAAGTTCTCTCCATCACCACATGTTACAGATTCCTCTATTTTAACCATGGTTTTCAACAAGTAATCTAAACAATTACCACCACTACTTAGTCATCAATAAAAACAAAAGGGCATAATCATCAACCAACCACATTACTTTTAGCTACCCTATAGATAGGTTACAACAAAATTGTCACTAGACAACATACTCCAACTATTAAATTAAATTTAATAAGTTAGACTAGCACAAAGTTCTTGCAATATCATCAAACTACAAAACCCATATCTTTCCAATTGGCCTCGACACTAGCATTTTAGGAACACGACTGCATACTTCCAATCATGCTAATATTTTGCAACAACATGAATAGCAACTCTAATCAACTTCCAAGTTAAGGTCACAAGCTAGCATGATCAAATTTCTCTACTAACATGTTTAATTTAGAACATCTTTAAACAACCAGCAAAGCTTCTTTAACAATATCTGCAGTTTACATCATCTTAATGTTCTAACTATGCAACAGGGTTTAAAACTTTAAACATTATCAAGGGTCATAAGTATTTTTAAAGCAAAACAACAGATTCTAAGCATGTACTTTAGCACATTCAATCATTCTCGCTAAGAGTAAACTACAACACTAGTAGTCTATTTATTCTCAAGCTAGAGATAACAACCGCATTGAATTGTTTCAACTCACAAATTAACTTAACAATGCATCATCCCATAAACCGCATTGGTACATGCTACATAACATGCTAAACAGCAATTCTTACTAAGGACAAACGATTTCAGTAAAAAAAACTACTTACTTTGTTTGCAGCATTTTAGTTTTAAAACTCATCCCAAATTCATAAGGAAACATGACTCTCAAAATTGCAATGAGACAAACCCAAACTTGGTGATGCAAAGGAATTTTCCAAAACACTTTTCAATCTCAAAGACTCCCACAGGAGGGAACCAAGCGATCAAATAAACCTGTGCGGACAAAGGCACAAAACATAAATCGACACAACTTAACTTTTTGTACACGCTTCAATAACTTCTTTTAAACTTAGAGTAAGACACACAAGAACCAAAACTATACTTTCCTTTGCAAGGCAACCAACAAAACCGGTGTCAAAGCCAAAAGGCGACTAAAAAGGCGCAATGCTAAATTCCTCTTCTTCGTCTTCAACCAAGGAAGACAAAACCAAGAAACACTGAAGGGACTCTCCGCGAAAAATCCAATTCCAAACACTTTTCTTTTGATTTCAATCAACTAAAGTCAAGAAAAACAACAAAAACTCTTCTATTTGACTCCAATCAACTACCCGATCTACGGCAGAAAGGGTAAGCACTCTTCTCATACAGGGGTTAATAGTTCTTCGGTGATGGCGCTAACTGGCCACACCGTCAAACCTCACCCTTACTATGAATAAAGAGAGGTGACCGAAACCCTTTGACATCACAACCCCACTCTATCCCAACAACAAGAGCAATTTAATCATTTATCTCATTGACATAGCAACATGCATTGTCAAATGAAGCATTCAACATCATAGCTAAAATACAACATTTAAGCGTAAAGAAACGATACCCATACCCTTTCCTACTGTGCATCCATTGTGTGTCAAATTTTAGATTAGTTATACCACTTTTGCAAGTTTTAATGTTGCTATCCTATGACAAAATTTTAGAAAAAACCTAAGCCATGTTTCTAAGTTATATCCACATCACATTTTAGTTGTAACCTAAGATATGACACTAAAAATACATATTCCAAGGACCTACAACCTGGCTCTGATACCAACTGTAACACCTCGGCATCTAGTATGCCTGAATGCTACCAAACATAAGCTAAACAACATCTAAATACCATGAATAAAGGTAAATTATAGCAAGGGGGTAAATGCTAAAACCCGAGATTTCGGCAGCATCTCCTTTGTTTTAACATGATTTGAAGGAGCAACAATAGTATAGCAATATATGGCAATATGAGAGACAACTAAAACAACAATAATTAAAGACTTAACAACAATATAAGTCTAGTTTCACGCATTTAATGTCTCCAAGAGTCAAACGAACAATAAGACTCTCATTTAGCAAAGCTAAACCTTAAAGCAATAATCATCATACGCAATTTATTATCAAAGACTAAATTAATGACTTGTGGAATCAAATGACTGAACCTACGTGCGGAAATGTGACTATTTCCCTTCCCCGCATGCCGGTCTCATGGTACCTAAAACAACAACAAAACACAAGCGTGAGTTAAAAACTCAGCAAGTATATTGCAATGGCTCAAACAAAAACAATTACATGGCTACAACAAATTACATCATGTATATCATCTCATTCATATTCACAAATCCTTATCATCATCATTATATATGCAATGCGATGCGATGCGATGCTCATATCTCCTTGGAAACTCATACCAGTATGGTTGAGTACACACCCGTCGGTGTGCACCCTCTCCCCCCTTCCAACCCGAAGATGGAGGGTGCCTACTCCTCGCTTCCGTTCACCGCGGTGAATGGAATCACGATGTAGGACTTCCTCATTGGCTCTCCGGATTAGTCATAACTTTCTCACCGACCTTCCCGGACTAGTTATGACTTTCTCACCGCCCGGGCCATGTAATCATGCCATGTATGCAAATATGCCACATCATAATCAACTTGTATGTTAACACATGGCATCATAACATGATAAACATACTCATCATATCAATGGCAATCATTAAAGCATGGCAAGTGATCATCACATATAATCAATCTCATCTAGTCTCAACTAGCAGACTACAAATCGCTACCATTACAATACACTTGCCTCAACCACGGGCGACGGATTGACGAGAAGTAGTAGGCCCTCCCGGGGTCACACCACCTGCACATAGGGACCACACACTCAAAATCAAGCCCACAAAACAGTACGCAAACCCTCATCTACCCCGACATTGCCAAATACTCGCAAAACCCGAAAACAGCGGTTCTGTCCTGTCGGGACAGCAGCCTTCCAAAAGGCATAACTTGGGTTCTAGGACTCCGAATCAATTAAACGAGTACATCCTCGCATAGCTTAGGAAATTTCCCAACTTTTTCTAGGTATAGGGAAAGACTGATTCGGACTCTAAAGTTGTTTAATCTATAAAATACCGAGATCTGTTCCAATCACGTCACAGATTTTAACACGCTCGGTAAAACAGCCATAACTTTCAAACATATGATCAGAATTTAACGTTCTTTATACCCACTGAAAGGTATTGAAATTACCTACAACTTCTTCAACAGGCGGACGTCCAAATTCGGACTCTAAGTTGGCGAAAAACTGAACCCTAGGTTGACTGTTCATGCTGCCGAAAACAGAGAACGTGACCAACTCAAGAATCCCTCTAATTTAATCAAATCCAGCACCACCAATTGATCTAAAAACTTGATAAACACCCTTAGAACAGTACCTAGACCAATCCCATGGATTCCCATGGCCATACCTTTGCCCGACGCATGAAAACTGAAAGGATCTCCTCCCGGTTCGCTCCTCGCTCCAAAGGATGGATACTCGAGGTGCAGGGGGTGGGGAGGCCACCCTAGGGCAGCAAGGGGGTGGAGGAGAGGTGGTGGGGAGGTGGTGAAGGGAATATGCCCTAGATCAATCATGGTGATGATTGTAATACGTCTTTGTTCATGTAATAATGATAACTTTGTTTATCGGTTCCCTGAATATATGTTACGGCTTTGTTCATTGGATACGATCTGATTGTGAAACACATTGTCAAGTGACATTATTCTAAACGGGTCCCTGATCCATATCATTACGAGGAGCGGTGATAATTTGATCAGCACATGTATTGGTTGATGGTAATGTTTCGCATACCATAGATATGGAGATATCAAACCAATAATGTGGACACATGTTGGAGAACATGGGTAGTCGGACAAGACCCACTCCGAGACGCTGTGAGTTGTTATCTCTTATAGTGCCATCAGCGTATAGTCTCGAGTGAGTACGCCTATATGGTCCTTAGACCTGAGATTGTCATGGATGCCTAGCATGTAGACTTGTATGCTTTGGTATCATCAAACGCTACACCGTAACGGGGTAGTCATAAAGATGAAATCGGGTATGCCACGATACATTGCCAAGGGTGTGATGATCAAGATGGGATTTGCCCCTCCTAGATAACGGAGAGATACCTCTGGGCCCCTCGAGTGGATGGATAAGGAAAATGCACGGCCGTGCTAATATGACTAAAGAGTTGGTCATGGTTTGTATCCATCACAATCGCCGAGTGAAGTGGTCGAGCTATCAACAAGGGTGGCACGCATCTCGCCTTGAGCTTGGCGGTATCGTGTGGTGAAGGGATCGGTATGTGAGTGTATCAAGGTTCACCAATATTGATTCTCGTGCATCACGGGGTCAATACGCATCGCTAGGTGCCGCTGTTGATCAATGAATTGGAAACGGGTTCGAATTCATAACCGACTTGCAATCGAACCTAACGGGTCACACACTTAACGAGTTGGAATAGTTTACGGTTTGTGCATGGATAGGATCCGCATTGGAGATGGAAACCTAGCGGGCTTCGGCCCACTAGCGTGTCTATAAAAGGAGGCCAGGAACGAGTGCATGGTGCGGATTAGAACCCTCACCACGCTCAGCCGCCGTGCATCCCTCCTGCTCCCGAAACCCAAGCCGCGGCGAGGTGCTAGCACACCCCGCACGGCGTTCCTGCTCGGTACGTGTGGATACTGTTAGAGGCGCTGCCATCCGTGGACGCGCTTTTCGGTTGGATCTCCGACGACTTTCATCGGCGACCGCGCGGACGAGATCGGCGACCACTCGGACGAGGACGGCAACAACTCGGTGGAGATCGGTGCCGATCGGGAGGTGATCAACTACTTCCTCAACGCGCGTGAATCTGCTTCCGCTGCATCTGCGCGACAAGGGTAACGATCTGTGATCCTTTACTTCCATGTGATCTTGGGTGTTCGTGGTAGAAATTTTGATTTTATGCTCACAGAGCCTACCCGATCCCAACGGTGGTATCGAGCCGATTATGTGTAGTTTTGGATGCGGATCACGCGCACATGTCGATGTCTTTGTTATGTTTATCACGGGTTGATTGAATCAATCGGTATTGGGGAAGTATGAGGTATGAGTTGGTGGCTCTACACGATCAAAAAGATTAGTTCGTGCTCGCTTTGATTCGTGCCATGCATTACCCCTACCGGCTGGTAACACCATCGGGGTAGTAGCAAGTGCCGAACATATCGAGCCAACAGATCGAGATCGGTGTGGTTGCCACCCTCTCAAGGGGACCTCGCGCGATGGATCGATGAAGATCGATCCTATGGAGACTGAGACATTCTGATGGCTCGGAATCGGCTTGATGAGATCAATCCGATTGAATTTCCATAGCGTTTTCATAGATGCGATCTACGTACCCCAAAAATTTTCATATAGCGGGACCGCCGTGATAGTCAGCATAGTGTCCATAAATTAAAACTTGTTCACTTCCCGCGCGCTAGAATCGATCCAGCGCCTAACTTGTTTTTGCAGGGTATGTTGTGAACAGTATGGACCCTTTGTGTATTTGATGCATGATTGTGAAATTCATGGCCTGCGTGTCATGATTAATTGCAAGTAATGGGCTGTCATATTATTGTATAACGGCCTGCGTGCCGGCATGTGATGCCTTGAATCCTCATGTAATTTTGCTACTAGCTGCTAGATGTAGTAGTTTAGTACATGTTCTTGGAGGCTTCAATTCTGATGGCCGGGTGTGCAAGGAAGGTCGTGGAAGATGGAGATCGCCACGCCATAGGCCATACTAGTTCACAGTCTATTTGCTTTGCCTGTGATGATTTACCTTGCATTGCTATTCTTTCACGTCATATGTGGTGAATATGTTAATCTGATTGAATAGTTTCCCTCGAAAATTAAGAGTAAGATGCCCTTTTTCAATAGCTGCGTCTACTGTCTTGTACGATGGTGTAACACCCCGGCATTTAATATGCCCGAATGCTACCAAACATAAGCTAAACAACAACTAAATACCATATTTAACATAAAATTCCAGCAAAGGTGCATAGGCTAAAAACCGAGATTTCGGCAGCACCTCCTTTGTTTTATCATGAATTTAAGGAGCAGCAATAATATAGCATTATATGGCAATAAGAGAAACATCTAAAACAGCAATAAATATAGTCTTAATGACAATAAGAGACTAACATCAAGCTCTTAAAGTTCCAAGTGTCAAACAAACAATAGAACTCTCATTAACCAAGCTAAGACTTAATTTAAAGGCCATCACACGCAATTTATTATCAAACTAAATGAATTGACTTGGGGAAACATTAAGGTGAAGCAACGTGTGAGCGTGTGACTATTCCCCTTTCCCGCATGCCGTCCTCATGGTACCTAAAACAACAAGAAAACACAAGGGTGAGTTCGAAAACTCAGCAAGCATACTGCAATGGACAACAAGCATAACAACAAGTCAATAACATCTTTCATCATGTATAACATCTCATTCATGAATACTTATCAATATCATCATCAATTTGTATGCGATGTAATGCATTGCTCCGACCCTCCGGAACCTCATACCGGTATGGGAAGTACACACCCGTCGGTGTGCACCCTTTCCCCTTCCATCCCGAAGATGGAGGGTGCCTACTCGCTTCCAAACACCACGTGGATGGAATCACGACATAGGACTTACTCAATGGCGTTCGGACTAGTCATAACTTTCTCACCGACCTTGCCGGACTAGCTATGACTTTCTCACCGCGCTCGCCCTATCTCATGACATGCATGCAACCATGCCAAATATCATATTCAATTCACATATTAACACATGGCATCATAATATGTTAAACATGCTCATCATATCATATCAATCATTAAAACATGGCAAGTGGACATATATCATGTAGGCAATTCCATCTAATTTCAACATGCAACCTACAACTTGCTATCCATCACAACACACTTGCCTCAACCACGTGCAACGGATTGGCGGGAAGAAGAGGGAACTCCTGGGGTCACACCACCTGCACATAGGCATCACACACTCACAATCATAACCTCAAAACAGTACACACGCCCCCATCTAACCCGACATTGCCAACTACTCGCAAAACCTAAAAACAGAGGTTCTGTCCCGGCGGGACAGCAGCCTTGCAAAAGGCATAACTTGAGTTCTGGGACTCCAAATCGAATAAACGAGTACACTGTCGCGAAGCTTAGGAAATTTCCCAACTTTTTCTAGTTATAGGGAAAGACTGATTCGGACCCTAAAATTGTTTAATCTACAGATTACCACAATCTGTTCCAGTTACGTCACAGATTTTTAGGCGCTCGGTAAAACAGCCATAACTTTCAAACGGCTGATCGGAAATTAACGTGCTTTACGTCCACGGAAAGATAATTAAATTATCTACAACTTCCTAGAAGTCCGTACGGTCTGATTCGGATTCTAAATCGACGGAAACTCGAACCCTAGTTCGACTGCTCAATCTGCCCGAAAACAGAAACGTGGACAAGTTTAGATCTAACCCAAATTACTTCAAACCAGCACCTCCAATTGATCTAAAAACTTGGTAAACACCCTAATAACAGTACCTAGATCATCCCCAAGGATCCCCAAGATCATACCTTTGCCCGACGAACAAATCTCCAATCAATCTCCGCGGATCTCCTCGCGAATCGCTCCTCGCTCCACGTTCCTCGCTCCTCGCTCCTCGCTCCACGGGATGGATCCACGAGGTGCAGGGGTGGGTGGCCACCCTAGGGCAGCAAGGGGTGGAGGGGAGGTGGAGGAAGGGGAGGGGGGCGCACGGTTTGGGGAGGGGGGTGGCGGCTAGGGCTTAGGGGGGGGAAAGAGGGAGGAGAGGTGGAGGGGGCGCAAGGGGCTGAGGTGGGGGCGCAAGGGGGGGCAGGGGGAGCCCCTTTTAACAGCCCCCACACCCTGCCCTAGTCCAATAAGAGTCCCTCTCAATCCCTCCAAAGCCCACCAAGGCCCAAAACTCCCCCGGGAAGGCCCAAAACCCCGAAAACGGCCCGGAAACGGCCCGGAAAAGCTATTAACCTCCAATTCCTATGGTTTTAACCTTATTTCCACATCTCATACTGTATTTCACCTTATCATGTTCAATAATTAAGGATACGACACTCCGAGGTGTCACATTCTTCCCCCCTTCAACAGGATTCGACCTCGAATCTAAACGCACCAACACGAAACCCCGCAAAACCAAAGACAGCTAGGTTTTCACATCACATACCTGAGGCGAAAAGCTCGGGATACTTCTCGCGCATGCGAGATTCCAGCTCCCAAGTCGCTTCTCTCTCGGTCTGATTTGACCACAGGACCTTGACAAAGTTAAGCGTCCTGTTCTTCATCACTCGCTCTGAAGTCCCCAGAATTTCCACAGGACGGGACTCGAAGGTGAGGTCCTGCTGAAGCACTAATGGTTCCAATGGAACCACCAACTCCGGATCATGCAAGTATTTCCTCAACATCGAGACATGGAACACACTGTGCACACCTTGCATGGCTTCCGGTAGCTCTAGGCGATAGGCCAACCTGCCAACTCGGGCGAGGATAGGAAAAGGCCCAACATACCTTGGACTGAGCTTTCCTTTGGTGCCAAAACGCACCACACCCTTGGTGGGAGATACTCGCAAGAGTACGCTATCACCCACCTCAAACTCCAAGTCTCATTTGCCTCACATCAAGATAGCTTTTCATGCGCTCAGGTGCGCGAGAAGGTTCTCGCCGAACCTCCGACACGCGATCAACGATCTGCTGCACCCAATCCGGTCCAAGAATAGCTCTCTCGCCCACGGCATCCCAACAAAGTGGCGATCTGCACTTCCGACCATACAAGACCTCATAAGGAGCAGCCGGATCTTTGGAATGATAGCTGTTATTGTAAGCAAACTCTACAAGGGGCAAATGGTCTTCCCAATACCCTTCCAAGCCATCACACAGGCCCCGAGCATGTCCTCCAAAGTTTGGATGGTACGCTCAGATCGCCCATCTGTCTGAGGGTGAAAAGCGGTACTAAGGCGGCTGCGTACTCCAAAGCACTCTGCAAACTCTCCCAGAACTTGGAGATGAACTTCGCATCCCGATCGAGAGATAATGGTCTTGGGTACACCATGCAATCTCACAATCTCCCGCACATAGATGGGAGCCAACTCGCTCATTGAATTGGTCGTGCGGATGGGAATGAAATGCGCAGACTTTGCCGAGACGGTCCACCACAACCCAAACAAAGATCCTTCCCTCGTGGAGAACGAGGTAGACCAACCACGAAATCCATGGAGATGTCATCCCATGGCCATACAGAATCTCCAAGGGCTGCAGAACAAAGCCGGGACGCTTATGCTCACTTTGATCTTCCGGCAAATCCCACAAGATGCCACATACTTGGCAATATCCACTCTCATCCTTTTCCACCGTAAATTCTTCTTCAAGTCCTCAGACATCTTGGTCTCCCAGGATGGACCGTGTACGGGTGCGATGAGCTTCTTTCAGGATGTCTTCTTTCACTTGAGATTTCGGGGCACGCATGCACGGCCCTGAAACCTCAAAGCTCCCGCATCATCAACAGTAAAGTCTCCAGACTTGCCATCCTCAAGGCGTTTCTCACTGGGCCGAGCAAACGATCATGCTTCAGTGCCTCTCGTGACACGTTCAGAATCGCCGACTCAAGAATCATTTGAGTTTCAGCCTGCACGGTCCCCGCAATGCAAGAGGAGACTCCCAAACGCTCAAAATCAGCAACAAGACAATCAACAAAAGGGGCATTGCTTTGCGATCGAGGGCGTCGGCCACCACATTTGCTTTCCCGGATGATACCGATAGTGAGGTTATAATCCTTTATCAACTCTAGCCACCTCCTCTGCCTCAAGTTCAAATCTTTCTGAGTAAAGATGTACTTGAGGCTCTTGTGATCGATGAAAATATCACAAGACTCACCGTCTGAGTAATGCCTCCATATCTTCAATGCAAACACCACGGCGGCTAGCTCAAGATCATGCGTGGGATAATTCTCGCTCATGCTTTTTCAACCGCCTCGAAGCATAAGCAATCACCTTGCCCTCTTGCATGAGCACACACCCAAGTCCCAATCGAGAAGCATCCGAATAAACAAAGGAAGCGCTTCCCGGCTCGGGAAGGGTAAGAACAGGAAGCGATCACTAACTTCTCCTTCAAAGTGCAGAAGCTGTGCTCACACTCTGCGATCCTTTGGAACTTCATCCCTTTACGAGTCACCGTGAAAGTGGCTTGGCAATGATAGAGAAATCCTGCACAAAACGCCGATAGTAGCCAGCCAACCCAAGGAAACTACGCACCTCTTTGACATTGGAAGGCCTCTTCCAATCCAAAATCACGAGACTTTGCTAGGATCTACAGATATGCCCTCTGGATTGATGATGTGGCCAAGAAAACCCACTTCGAAATCCGTAACTCGCACTTTTTCAGCTTAGCAAAGAATTGATTCCCCTCAGGTACTCAAAGACAGGCCTCAAGTGTCGCTCATGCCCCTCTTACGATTTAGAGTAAATCAGAATGTCATCGATGAACACTACCACAAACTCATCAAGGTACTTGTGTAGCATACTGTTCATCGCCTCCATAAAGACAGCAGGGGCATTAGTTAGTCCAAAAGACATAACTTTAAATTCATAATGCCCATACCTAGTGGAGAAAGCAGTCTTCTCAATGTCCTGCTCCCTCACACGGATCTGATTGTACCCCGACTGAAGATCAATCTTGGAGAACACCTTTGCTCCCTTCAGTTGGTCAAACAGATCCTCGATGCGAGGCAAAGGATACTTGTTTTTGACTGTCACTTGATTAAGAGCACGATAATCAATGCACATACGCCAACTTCCATCCTTCTTCGAGACGAAGAGGACGGGTGCTCCCCATGGCGAAACGCTACGCCGAATGAAGCCCTTGGCCAACAGATCCTCCAACTGCTTCTTCAACTCGTCTTGAAAAAGGACGAGCCAAGCGGTATGGAGAGATAGAAATAGGCCTAGTGCCAGGAACAAGGTCAATACGAAACTCCACATTCCTCATAGGAGGTAGACCAGGCAACTCGTCACGGAACACATCAACGAACTCCTTCACTACAGAAATCTCCTCAATGGGAACTGAGGAAGATGGTTTCTCAGACAAAGTCATGAGGAAACCCATGACCTCAAACGCCACCAGAAAACAAACTAGTCAAAGCAAAGACGGAATCGAGGGTATACCACCCGAAGGTCAACTCTTCCCGGACGGGCCTGCAAGGCAACTGTCTTCCGAAACAACAGATCTTAGCACGGTATCGATGCAGCCAGTCCATGCCCAAAATGACATCAAAAGGAGCCAACTGGATCACCATGAGATTGGCAAAGAAAACCTCATCATCAATGGCACTTTGGTGCAACCAGGCAAACCCAAGAACTAGCAATCAACCCCAGAGAATCGACTAACACGGACTCGTAAATCCGCTGAACTCCCAACTTAGCTCTACTAGCAAACTCCGACGACACAAAAGAGTAGGATGCTCGGAATCAAAGAGAACAAAGGCATCAACGGAATCACGAGCAGTAGTACCTGAAACCACCTCTGGATGCCCTACCGACGGCGGTCGGCAAAGCGTACACTCCTGGTGGCGCCGGAAAGAAGGAGCCCGACTCGGTGATGCCCCAACAAGGCTGGGGCGGAGGAGGCAATCGAGGAGGAGCAGACGGCTGCGGGCACCAAGATCTGCTGGTGGCGCCCACGCAAAGGGCGGTGAGAAGCAGGGCAGCCATCATGTGCACCGATCCTCCGGAAGACGCCCGGCCGGAGTGGGAGGAGAAGGCACCGTCTCCACTTGATGATGCTACCGGGGTTCATCCGGCAGACTCGCCCCATATGGCCGGGCTTGCCACAGTGGTTGCAACTCCCGGTCCAACCACACTCTGAAGCACGGTGCTCACCACCGCACTCGGAACGATCCGCGAATATCCAATACAAAACACTTTTCTTTTGGTTCAGCTCAACTAAAGCCAAGAAAACAGCGAAACCGACCGTCAGAACGGCAGAGAACAACCGAAGGGAACCACCATCAACTCTTCTATTTGACTCCAGTCAACTACCCGATCAAGGACAGAAAGGATAAGCACTCTTCTCCTACAGGGGTTAATAGTTCTTCGGTGATGGCGCCGACCGCCACACCGTCAAACCTCACCGTTACTATGAACCAAAAGAGGTGACCAAACCCTTCGGCACCACAACCCCACTTTTATCACCACAACAGGAACAATCCAATCATTTATACAGACAGACTCGCAACTCTCTGGGAGCCTCGCCTGGCCTCCACGGCCACGGCGTCCCACGGCCTCTACCCCTCGGCATGGCTGCTTAGACAGACAACCATCCAAACACAAAAACATAAACACAAAATCACACAATCAAGATCATAGATCAAACATCATCATAAGCATAATCCTTATCACATAATCAAGCGCGATGCAATGACGAACCAAAACCCATCCTACTGTGCATCCAAGTGTGTCAGATTTTAGATTAGTTATACCATTTTTACAAGTTTTAACGTTGCTATCCTATAACAAGGTTTTAGTTAGAACCTAAGCCATGTTTCTAAGTTATTCCACATCATATTTTAGTTTTACCCTATAGCATGACACTAAAAATTCACATTCCAAGGACCTACAAAACCGCCTTCGATACTAATCAGAATAACACCCCGGCATTTAATATGCCCGAATGCTACCAAACATAAGCTAAACAACAACTAAATACCATATTTAACATAAAATTCCAGCAAAGGTGCATAGGCTAAAAACCGAGATTTCGGCAGCACCTCCTTTGTTTTATCATGAATTTAAGGAGCAGCAATAATATAGCATTATATGGCAATAAGAGAAACATCTAAAACAGCAATAAATATAGTCTTAATGACAATAAGAGACTAACATCAAGCTCTTAAAGTTCCAAGTGTCAAACAAACAATAGAACTCTCATTAACCAAGCTAAGACTTAATTTAAAGGCCATCACACGCAATTTATTATCAAACTAAATGAATTGACTTGGGGAAACATTAAGGTGAAGCAACGTGTGAGCGTGTGACTATTCCCCTTTCCCGCATGCCGTCCTCATGGTACCTAAAACAACAAGAAAACACAAGGGTGAGTTCGAAAACTCAGCAAGCATACTGCAATGGACAACAAGCATAACAACAAGTCAATAACATCTTTCATCATGTATAACATCTCATTCATGAATACTTATCAATATCATCATCAATTTGTATGCGATGTAATGCATTGCTCCTGACCCTCTGGAACCTCATACCGGTATGGGAAGTACACACCCGTCGGTGTGCACCCTTTCCCCCTTCCATCCCGAAGATGGAGGGTGCCTACTCGCTTCCAAACACCACGTGGATGGAATCACGACATAGGACTTACTCAATGGCGTTCCGGACTAGTCATAACTTTCTCACCGACCTTGCCGGACTAGCTATGACTTTCTCACCGCCCTCGCCCTATCTCATGACATGCATGCAACCATGCCAAATATCATATTCAATTCACATATTAACACATGGCATCATAATATGTTAAACATGCTCATCATATCATATCAATCATTAAAACATGGCAAGTGGACATATATCATGTAGGCAATTCCATCTAATTTCAACATGCAACCTACAACTTGCTATCCATCACAACACACTTGCCTCAACCACGTGCAACGGATTGGCGGGAAGAAGAGGGAACTCCTGGGGTCACACCACCTGCACATAGGCATCACACACTCACAATCATAACCTCAAAACAGTACACACGCCCCCATCTAACCCGACATTGCCAACTACTCGCAAAACCTAAAAACAGAGGTTCTGTCCCGGCGGGACAGCAGCCTTGCAAAAGGCATAACTTGAGTTCTGGGACTCCAAATCGAATAAACGAGTACACTGTCGCGAAGCTTAGGAAATTTCCCAACTTTTTCTAGTTATAGGGAAAGACTGATTCGGACCCTAAAATTGTTTAATCTACAGATTACCACAATCTGTTCCAGTTACGTCACAGATTTTTAGGCGCTCGGTAAAACAGCCATAACTTTCAAACGGCTGATCGGAAATTAACGTGCTTTACGTCCACGGAAAGATAATTAAATTATCTACAACTTCCTAGAAGTCCGTACGGTCTGATTCGGATTCTAAATCGACGGAAACTCGAACCCTAGTTCGACTGCTCAATCTGCCCGAAAACAGAAACGTGGACAAGTTTAGATCTAACCCAAATTACTTCAAACCAGCACCTCCAATTGATCTAAAAACTTGGTAAACACCCTAATAACAGTACCTAGATCATCCCCAAGGATCCCCAAGATCATACCTTTGCCCGATTTAACAAATCTCCAATCAATCTCCGCGGATCTCCTCGCGAATCGCTCCTCGCTTCCACGGTCCTCGCTCCTCGCTCCTCGCTCCTCGCTCCACGGGTTGGATCCACGTGGTGCAGGGGTGGGTGGCCACCCTCGGGCAGCATGGGGTGGAGGGGAGGTGGTGGAAGGGGAGGGGGGCGCACGGTTTGGGGCGGGGGTGGCGGCTAGGGCGTAGGGGAAAGAGGGAGGAGAGGTGGAGGGGCGCAAGGGGCTGAGGTGGGGCGCAAGGGGGCAGGGGAGCCTTTAACAGCCCCACACCCTGCCCTAGTCCAATAAGAGTCCCTCTCAATCCCTCCAAAGCCCACCAAGGCCCAAAACTCCCCCGGGAAGGCCCAAAACCCCGAAAACGGCCCGGAAACGGCCCGGAAAAGCTATTAACCTCCAATTCCTATGGTTTTAACCTTATTTCCACATCTCATACTGTATTTCACCTTATCATGTTCAATAATTAAGGATACGACACTCCGAGGTGTCACAGATGGTGGATAAGGTCTTGACAAGTCAGGAACGCCACCCTCTTACTTGTACAATAGAGTGAGTGTAGCCTAACCCGTGCACTCACGAGCATAGTATTGGTTTGCTTAACGGAGTCATCCAAATAGGATTTGGGACTTGAGGCATCGATGTTGGCGCCGGGCATATGATGCCACCCCAACAAGCAAGAGTCACATATGATGTGATTGGCAAGGTGTTGCCTACCTATGTCACGGGTTCAAGTGGTATTGACAAGTCATTACCCGAACCGTAGTGACCATGGATCTTGTTCCATGGAGATCGCCAGAGGGAAAGTGATCTTAATGGAAGCATCTTTTATTAAAATTATTTAATAAGAGATTAACATGAACTTAGTGCTGAAACTTTGCTTATTTATGTTGTAGATGGCACCAAACGCTGTTAATGCAAACTCGGGTTTTAACTTGCGATCGATTCTAGAGAGGAAAAACTCTCTGGGGACGAATTTTATGGATTGGTATCGAAGCTTGAGAATTGTTCTCAAGGCTGAAAAGAAGGAATATGTTCTAGACGGTCCATATCCGATGAATTGCTGAAAATGCATCCGTCGCCGATAAGCGTGCTTATGAGAAGCACACTAACGACGCCCTAGATGTCAATTTGTCTCATGCTTGCCACAATGAACTCTGAGCTTCAAAAGCAATATGAGCACGCCGATGCCTACACTATGATTGTAGGCCTTAAGGGCATGTTTGAGAACCAAGCAAGGGCTGAAAGATATTCGATATCTAAAGCATTGTTTGCGTGCAAGCTGGTGAGGGTGCTTCATAGCCCTCATGTAATCAAGTTGATTGGTTACATTGAGAGCTTGGAGAAGCTTCGGTTTTCCTTGCAAATGAGTTGGCCACAGATGTGATTCTCCGATTGCCGCTTCCTCATGAAGCTATGAACCGCTCATTCGAACTTTCATATGAACACCTGGAGAAGAATCGACCGAACTGCATGGAATGCTGAAAAGCTGGAAGAGAGCATAAAGAAAGGCACAAATCATGTGATGATGATTCAAAAGGATAAGAAAAGGAAGCGCAAGGCTATAAGTTGTGGTGAGGATAAGATCCAAGACCCAAAACCAAAGCTTCCAAAGAAAGGCCAAAGTTTGGCCCTAATGCTTCGATAAATGTCACTATTGCAAGGGTTGTGGGCATTGGAAGAGAAGCTGTCTAAAGTACTGGAAGGCAGAGAAAGAAAGGAAAGGTTCCTTCTACTTCAGGTATTAATGTTATAGAAGTTAATCTTGCAACTTGTCCTACCGAGTCTTGGGTATTTGATACCGGATCAATGATTCATACTTGCAAATCGCTGCTGGGTTAAGAAGGACTAGAGATTGCAAGATTGGCGAGTTGGAAATTCGCGTCGGCAATGGAGCAATGGTTGCTGCAAAGGCCGTTGGTGTCTATCCCTTGTCATTACCTTCTGGTTTAGTCATGGAATTGAATAATTGTTATTACATTCCTGCCTTGAGTAAGAACATTATCTCTTCTTCTTGTTTAGAGGAAGATGGATATGATTTTGTAATAAAGAACAGGAATTGTTCTATTTATTTCAAAGGCTTGCTCTATGGTAACTGTCCATTGGTGAATGGGTTGTATGTTCTAGATCTTGGCAATGCTTCTATAAACAATGTTAATACTAAAAGACTCAAAACAAATGATGCTAATTCCACTTATTTATGGCATTGTCGCTTGGGCCATATAAATAAAAGACGCATAGAGAAGCTCCATAAAGATGGTTTTCTTGGTCCATTAGATTTAGAATCTTTTGAAACATGCGAGTCTTGTTTACTTGGCAAGATGACAAAGGCACCTTTCACTGGCACAAGTGAGAGAATGCGCGAGTTGTTGGCTCTCATACATACTGATGTATGTGGACCAATGAGCTCAATTGCCGAAGGTGGTTATCAAGATTTCATTACTTTCACCGATGACTTTAGTAGATATGGCTATATCTATCTAATGAGGCATAAGTCTGAATCTTTTGAAAAATTCAAAGAGTTTCATAATGAAGTAGAAAATCATTTGGGCAAGAAAATTAAATTTCTACGGTCCGGCCGTGGAGGTGAATATTTGAGCCAAGAGTTTAGTGATCATCTAAAGAGTTGTGGAATTGTTCCACAATTGACTCACTTAGGACACCTCAATGGAATGGGGTATCCGAACGGAGGAACCGAACTTTGTTGGACATGGTACGGTCTATGATGAGTCAAGTCGATCTTCCATTGTCATTCTGGGGACACGCTCTAGAAACAGCTGCGTTCATGCTGAATAGGGTTCCATCTAAATCCGTTGATAAGACACCATATGAGTTATGGAAAGGGAAACATCCTGACTTGTCTTTTCTTAAAATTTGGGGCTGTGAGGCTTATGTAAAACGTGTGACGTCTGATAAGCTTTACGCCAAGTCGGATAAATGCTTCTTTGTGGGGTACCCAAGGGAAACCAAAGGGTATTATTTTTATAACCGGGAAGAAGGCAAAGTGTTTGTCGCCCGGACTGGTGTCTTTTGGAGAATGAGTTTTTCAAAAGAGCTAGTGGGAGCAAGGTGCAACTCAAGAAGTTCGAGAAATACCTGAAAATGCTTCACTCGGCTAGTCCTCGGCAGATGAGCAACGTGTTGTTGAACTCGTTGATGAGGTGCCAGCCCACGGAGGTCCTCACGGGCAAGCCGCTCCTGAGAGGTTCATGTTCCTCATGACGAGCAACGCGATGTGTTATTATTGGAAAATGACGAGCCCAAGGATTATGAGGAAGCTATGGTGGGCCCAGACTCTGAGAAATGGCTGGAGGCCATGAGATCCGAGTTAAAGTCCATGTATGATAATCAAGTTTGGAGCTTGGTTGATCTGCCTGATGGTGTAAAAACTATCGAGTGCAAATGGGTCTTTAAGAAGAAGATAGACGCCGATGGAAATGTTCACATTTTTAAGGCACGATTGGTGGCAAAAGGGTATAAGCGATTCATGGTGTGGACTATGATGAAACTTATTCGCCGATCGCCATGGTAAAATCTATCCGATCATGCTAGCAATTGCCGCATATCATGATTATGAGATTCGGCAAATGGATGTCAAAACGGCTTTCCTAAATGGAAACCTAGCGAGGATGTGTACATGGTACAGCCCGAGGGTTTTGTCGATCCTACTAATGCTGGCAAGGTATGCAAGCTTAGGAAGTCTATTTATGGACTGAAACAAGCATCTCGGATTTGGAACCTTCGCTTTGATGAAGTGATCAAACAGCTTGGCTTCATCAAAAATAAGGAAGAGCCTTGTATTTACAAGAAGGCTAGTGGGAGCGCACTTGTATTTCTGGTCTTGTATGTGGATGACATACTATTGATCGGAAATGATATTCGATGTTGGATCTTTGCACAATCTTATCTGAGAAAGAGTTTCTCGATGAAAGACTTGGGAGATGCAGCATATATTTTGGGCATAAAGATCTATAGAGATAGATCAAAAGGCTAATTGGATTGAGCCAAAGTAATTACATTGACAAGATACTAAAACGGTTTAACATGCATGATTCCAAGAAAGGTTTCTTGCCAATGTCACATGGTGTAAGTCTTAGCAAGACTCGGTGTGCTTCGACACCGATGAGCAAGAGAGAATGAGTCGGATCCCATACGCCCGGCTATTGGATCCATCATGTATGCCATGTTGTGTACGCGCCCAGATGTGTCATATGCTCACGAGTGTCACGAGCGGTACCAATCGAATCCTCGTGATAGTCACTGGTGGTCAGTAAAGAACATCCTCAAATACTTGCGAAGGACTAAGGAGATGTTCTTGGTCTTTGGAGGAGAGGAGGAGCTCGTCGTAAAGGTTACGCCGATGCTAGCTTCCAAACCGACGAGAGATGATTCGCGATCGCAATCAGGGTTTGTATTCTGTCTCAACGGTGGGGCGGTGAGCTGGAAAAGTTCCAAGCAAGAGACAGAGCTGATTCCACAACGGAGGCCGAGTACATTGCAGCTTACAAGCAAAGAAAGGAAGCAGCTTTGGATCAGGAAATTTATTTCTGAATTGGGAGTGGTCACTAGTGCATCCTTTCCGGTGGACCTCTATTGTGACAATAGTGGTGCCATTGCACAAGCAAAGGAGCCTAGATCTCACCAAAAATCCAAACATATACTCGAGGCGATACCACGATCCGAGAGATCATTGAGAGAGGTGATATGAAGATAAGCAAAGTGCACACGGATCTAAATGTGGCTGATCCGTTGACAAAGCCCCTTCCACAACCAAAGCATGAGGCGCACACAAGAGCAATGGGTATTCGGTACCTATATGATTGACTCTAGTGCAAGTGGGAGATTGAAGGGAATATGCCCTAGATCAATCATGGTGATGATTGTAATACGTCTTTGTTCATGTAATAATGATAACTTTGTTTATCGGTTCCCTGAATATATGTTACTGCTTTGTTCATTGGATACGATCTCGATTGTGAAACACATTGTCAAGTGACATTATTCTAAACGGGTCCTGATCCATATCATTACGAGGAAGCGGTGATAATTTGATCAAGACATGTATTGGTTGATGGTAATGTTTCGCATACCATAGATATGGAGATATCAAACCAATAATGTGGACACATGTTGGAGAACATGGGTAGTCGGACAAGACCCACTCCGAGACGCTGTGAGTTGTTATCTCTTATAGTGCCATCAGCGTATAGTCTCGAGTGGTACGCCTATATGGTCCTTAGACTCGAGATTGTCATGGATGCCTAGCATGTAGACTTGTATGCTTTGGTATCATCAAACGCTACACCGTAACAGGTAGTCATAAAGATGAAATCTTGGGTATGCCACGATACATTGCCAAGGGTGTGATGATCAAGATGGGATTTGCCTCCTAGATAACGGGAGAGATACCTCTGGGCCCCTCGAGTGGATGGATAAGGAAAATGCACGGACGTGCTAATATGACTAAAGAGTTGGTCATGGTTTGTATCCATCACACTGTCGAGTGAAGTGGTCGAGCTATCAACAAGGGTGGCACGCATCTCGCCTTGAGCTTGACTGGTATCGTGTGGTGAAGGGATCGGTATGTGAGTGTATCAAGGTTCACCGAATATTGATTACGTGCATCCGGGGTCAATACGCATCGCTAGGTGTCATTTGTTGATCAATGAATTGGAAACGGGTTCGAATTCATAACCGACTTGCTTGAACCTAACGGGTCACACACTTAACGAGTTGGAATAGTTTACGGGTTTGTGCATGGATAGGATCCGCATTGAGATGGAAACCTAGCGGGCTTCGCCCACTAGCGTGTCTATAAAAGGGGAGGCCAGGAAGCGTGCATGGTGTGGATTAGAACCCTCACCACGCTCAGCCGCCGTGCATCCCTCCTGCTCCCGTAAACTCCAAGGCCGCGCGGCGAGGTGCTAGCACACCCGCACGGCGTTCTGCTCGATGCGTGTGGATACTGTTAGAGGCGCCGCCATCCGTGGACGCTGCCGGTTGGATCTCCAGACATTTACTTTACCGGCGCATCGCGACGGACGATCGGGCGACCACTTGACGAGGTCGGCGATCACGCTGACGAGATCGGCGACCACTCTGACGAGGTCGGGCGATCGCGCGGACGAGATCGCGACCACTTTGACGAGGACGGCAAACAACTCTGGGAGATCGGTGCGATCGGGAGGTGATCAACTACTTCCTCAACGCTGCGTGAATCGCTTCACGCATCTGCGCGACAAGGGTAACGATCTGTGATCCTTTACTTCCATGTGATCTTGGGTGTTCGTGGTAGAAATTTTGATTTTATGCTCGCGTAGCCTACCCGATCCCAACAGGTGGAGAGCAAAGGGGCAAGGGGAGTGGTGGCGCACGGCCAAAGGGGAGGGGATGGGATGGGGCGGCTAGGGCCAAGGGAGGTGTGTGGCGCACAATGAGGGTGGGGGGGTGGGCGCACAAGGGTTAGGGAAGCCCTCTTTTACCAGCCCCAAACCTGTTTCCTAATCCTAAATGGATTCCTACTCCATCCCACCAAAGCCCACAACCCCCTCTTTTAGGCCCAAACTCCCCCGGAAAGGCCCAAAACCCGGGAAACAGCCCGAAAACGCATGTAAACCTCATACCACATGGTTTTAACCTTAATTCCATATTTTATAATGTTCTTGCCCTCAACATTCACATTTTGTAATGCCATAATCTCTAATTTCACATTTTATAAAGTTTCGGCATTCCGTAGTGTCATATAGGCTATCCCATACTAGCACATGTGGTTGTACGAAAGGACTTAGTTAAAAGCGTCAAGTTCAGTCCATATGATTGCACAGACGAGACCTCCCATCATCCGTCCGGCATAAACCGCTGTACACCTTTTCCTTTTACATCTTTTATCAACATAGACTTTATTTTCCAAAATCATCATTTCAAGAATCCTAGTAATGTATCAAAAGTCTTTGATTGATTGAGTCCACCGATCGATATTCAATCAGTCTAAGGCTGGGCTAAGCGTATGCAACTATTAGACATATTCCCTGGCGACACTTATTATAGCGTCTATCCTTAATCTAGGGTTACACAAAGATTCTAGGGTTACACAAAGATTTCAGGTTAACAATGAGATTAAGGTAAGCCATCCAGCCATTAGGGTAACTACCATTTCCCACCATTCAAATACTTGTAATAATCATATGCATGCGTAATAGTTTTGCAGATCATTAAATACTTTTGCAATTATAGGAGCAATATGTTCAAAGGGGGTGCTTGCCTGTTTGCTCTTTGTTTTGCGTGTCCTCTGGGTCGTAGTTTGGATCCTCGCCAACTGTTCCCGAGGAGTCAACGTCTACACGAAAGCGCGACAAAAGGAACAACGAGAAAACGAGTAAGATCCAACGAGAACAAGGCATAAAGCTCAAAGAATCGCACAACAACCAACAAGCGAACACGAGAAAGAAAACTCAACGAACACTCAATTTGATTCGGAGCCCGGCAGTACCGGCATCTAACTCACGGTAGTGCTGCCCTACTGTAACACCCCGGCATTTAATATGCCCGAATGCTACCAAACATAGACCAAACAACCTCTAAATACCATAAATAAAGATAAATTACAGCAAATGGGTAAATGCTAAAAACTGAAATTTCGGCAGCATCTCCTTTGTTTTAACATGAATTGAAGGAAACACAATAGCATGGCAATATAAGGCAATATGAGAGACATCCAAAACAGCAATAAATAAATGGCATGACAACAATATAAGTCTAATTCTAAACATTCCATGTCTCCAAGAGCCAAACAAACAAAAAGACTCCCATAACGCAAAGCTAAACCATAAAACAATAAGCATCACACTTAGTTTATTGCCAAAACCCAATTGAATGACTTGTGAGGCAAATGAGTGAAGCTACGTGTAGAAGTGTGACTAATTCCTTTCCCCGCATGCCAATCTCAAGGTACCTAAAACAACAAGAAAGCACAAGCGTGAGTTCAAAACTCAGCAAGCATATTGTAATGGTACACAAGAACAAATACATGGCTACAACAATTCATATCATGTCTATCATCTCATTTATGATCCCATATCAATAACATCATCATTATGTATGCAATGCGATGCGATGCTCTTGTCTCCTTGGAAACTCATACCGGTATGGTTGAGTACACACCCGTCGGCGTGCACCCTCTCCCCCCTTCCATCCCGAAGATGGAGGGTGCCTACTCCTCGCTTTCGTTCACCGCGGTGAATGGAATCACGATGTAGGACTTACTCATTGGCTCTCTGGAATAGTCATAACTTTCTCACCGACCTTCCCCGGACTAGTTATGACTTTCTCACCGCCCGGGCCATGTATCATGCCATGTATGCAAACATGCCAACATCATAATTAACTTGTACATTAACACATGGCATCATAACATAATAACCATACTCCTCATATCATTGGCAATCATTAAAGCATGGCAAGTGATCATATCATATAATCAATTTCATCTAGTCTCAACTAGCAACCTACAAACCGCTGTCCATTACAATACACTTGCCTCAACCACGGGCAACGGATTGGCGAGAAGTAGAAGGCACTCCCGGGGTCACACCACCTGCACATAGGTACCAAACACTCACAATCATGTCCACAAAACAGTAAGCAATCCCTCTTCTACCCCGACATCGCAAACTACTCGCTAAACCCAAAAACAAAGGTTCTGTCCCGTCGGGACAGCAGCCTTCCAAAAGGCATAACTCGGGTTCTAAAACTACGAATCAATTAAACGAGTACATCCTCGCGTAGCTTAGGAAATTTCCTAACTTTTTATAAGTATACAGAAAGACTGATTCAGACTCTAAAGTTGTTTAATCTACAAAATACCGTGATCTGTTCCAATTACGTCACAGATTTTAATACGTTTGGTAAAACGATCATAACTTTCAAATGGCTAGGCGGAATTGGACGTTCTTTATACCCAATGAAAGGTACTGAAATTACCTACAACTTCTTCAACAGCCGTATGACCAAATTCCAACTCTAAATTGACGAAAACCTAAACCCTAGGTCGACTGCTCATGCTGCTCGAAACAGAGAATGTGGCAAACTCAAGATTCCATCTAATCTACTCAATTCCAGCACCACCAATTGATCTAAAAACATGATAATCACCCTTAGAACAGATCCTAGACCAACCCCATGGATTCCCATGGCCATACCTTTGCCCAACGCACGAAAACCCAATGGATCTCCTCCCGGTTCGCGCGATCTCCTTCCTCGCTCCAAATCCACCGGATCTCCTCGTCGCGGAGCGCTCCAATGGATGAACCTTCGAGGTGGTGAGGTCAAGAACTCACCTAGGGGCAGCAAGGGAGGTGGAGAGGTGGTGGGGGGGTTGTGGCGCAAGGGAAGAGCAAGGGGGGCGGTGCATGCAAGAGGGAGAGGGGAGGTGGGGGGGCGGCTAGGGCACAAAGGGGGAGGTGGGTGCACACCAAACCAGGAGGGGGCGCACTAAAAGGGCAGGAGGAAGCCCCCCAAATAGGATTCCTACTCCTAAATGGACGCAAACTCTCCCCCACCAAGGCCCACGACCCTTTCCCCTAGGCCCAAAACTCCTCGGAAAGGCCCAAACTCCCGGAAACGGCCCGAAAACGCTATTAACCTCCATACCTTATGGTTTTAACCTTAATTCCACAATTCATAATGTTTTTTGACCTCAACTGTCACATTATATAAGGTTTCGACACTCCGTGGTGTCACACCTAAAGCCCGGCAGTACCGGCCGCAAGGGTCGGTAGTACCGGAGGCTTCGAACCCAAAAGGGGACCTCTCTGGAAAATAACTACCAACGTTGTGGGGGCGGTAGTGCCGGCCTACAGCCCGGCAGTACCGGCCGCAAGGGTCGGTAGTGCCGGCCTCAAGTCGACTAGGTTTTCCAGAAAAAGGGTTTTCGCACAAACGACTTCGGAACTTCGCGGCGATTGCATGGATGGGTTCTCGGAGATGGTAAGGACCCATTATGCAAACCACTTGAGGTTTCGACCTCGTTTGTCCTAATTTCTAATCCGAGAAGCTCTAGAGTCCTAATTCACGCTAAATTCCGACTTTCACCCCCAAATCGAATTCAAACTCGATTCCTTTCGCAAAACTCGAACTTTAACAGCGTCGAATATATTCTAATGTCCTTTTCCTAGCTTTTGGAACTAGGGTTTCAAGGTTCACTTCCAAAAGTTACGAAAATGACATTTAACCAAATATATCCGATAAAAACGTACCTAGGGTTTCTAATCTCAGATTCCACACTAAAGAGAACTCTAGCACCTAACCTAGGTTTAGAAAATTAGCTAACTAGAGGTTGAGCACTACAACTAGGCTTTCTAGGGTTCCAACTAAAACAACAAAGAGTAAAGGAAGCAAGAACTAGTGAAGAGAACTCAGATCGCAGTAGAGTTGAATAAAACTCGACTCACTTACCACGAATCGTCGCTAGGGTTTGAGAAACTGATCTCCACCTTGCCTAGCTTCTCCACAAGCTCAAGAACACTAGGGAGAAGGGTTTAGATGGAGGGAGTGCTTGAGAAAGAGGGGGAGAGCTCCATGGGAGAGAGAGCTAGGGAGAGAGAGCTAGAGGGTGAGGGTGAGAGTGAGAGGGAGTGAAGTGAGGGGGAGGGAGAGTGATACGGCTGGGGGAGGAGGCTTAGGGAGGAAGACACTAGAAGGTCAGGTGGCTGGGCAACGGGTAGTAGGGAGGGCTCTACCCCCTGCCCGGTCGCCTCGGCCGGCATTACCGGCCAGGGCCGGCGGTACTGCCGCCCAGGGCAGAAAAACCCTAAAAACTCCCAAAAAAACTCCGAAACTAAGGAATCCTTCCCGGAAACTTTTAGGATGGTTTCTAGGATAGCTAAAGAAGGTTTAGAAGCTATGATTGCTACACGAGCCTAAACAGAGATCGAAATCAAATTTTAACCCACACTTCTTCAAAACCAATCGAACGATTAAAACCAAACAAGGTTAACTCCAAATAAAGATCCGAACAACACTTAAAGCTTTAATTAACTTTCCAAAAGATAATTAGAAACTCAGGATGTCACACCTGGATGGTAATGGATTCCGACATTATAATCCTTGATCAGCACCAACCATGTCCTTTGCCTCATGTTTAGGTCTGACTGGGTGATTATATATACTTCAGACTCTTATGGTCAGTATATACTTCACATCTGTTTCCTATCAAATAATGACTCCACAACTTCAAAGCATGCACCACGGCTACTAACTCCAGGTCATGCGTTGGGTAGTTCTCTTCGTGCGGCATCAATTGCCTTGATGCATATGCAACGATCTTCCGGTTCTGCATCAACACACATCCCAGTCCTTGACGCGATGCATCACAGTATATGTCGAAGCTTTGATTCACATCCGGTAGCACTAACACCGGTGCTGATGTCAAACGCTTCTTCAGCTCTTGGAAACATTTCTCGCATTCTGGCGTATATGTAAACTTCTTTTCTTTCTTCAACAATTGCGTGAGGGGTCTCGCAATCGTCGAAAATCCTTCAATAAAGCGGTGGTAATAACCAGCCATCCCCAGAAAACTACGGATCTGGGTCACTGTCTTCGGTTGTTCCCAATGTAACACGGCTTCTACCTTGCTTGGGTCAACCGCAACTACCTCTGCGGCCATCACATTTCCAAGGAACTCTACCTTGTCCTTCCAGAAATCGCACTTGCTGAACTTGGCGAAGAGCTGCTATTCTCTCAGCTTCTCCAAAACTAGTCTCAGGTGTTCTGAGTGCTCTTCTCTTGTCTTGGAGTAAACTAAGATATCATCTATGAACACAACGACGAACTTATCCAAATACTCCATGAAAACCTTGTTCATCACGTTCATGAAATAAGCTGGCGCATTCGTCAGACCAAAGGACATAACAATAAACTCGTAATGCCCATATCTTGACGAGAATGCGGTCTTCAAAATATCCTCTGATCGGATCTTCAACTGATGATATCTTGATCGAAGATCAATCTTGGAGAAAACTCCGGCTCCTCTCAATTGGTCAAACAGGTCATCAATACTGGGTAGCAAATACTTGTTCTTCACAGTGACTTCATTGAGTGCACGTTAGTCTATGCACATCCCGAAACTCCCGTCCTTCTTGACAAACAGAACTGGCGCTCCCGAATCTGCTCTTTGTCGGGACCCGAATCTGCAAATACGGACCCTCTGTGTATTCTGTACTAGTCCACAATCACGCTAGTACACACAGTCAAACAGGGTTGGATATCACATCTATACACAGCAGAAATATAAATAAAGTACATCAAACATTAATATAAACTGGTTGCATGACCTTAAGGTCACCTTACAAACTTCAGCCACGCAGGGCTTACTATAACAATAGTAAATAATCACCAGCGGAATGAAGAACGTCGGTGACACCCATCAGTATTACATAGGCAACTGACAAGGTTCATGTGGGGACACGTCCCAGGGATTCCACTGATTCACTCGATAGCATCGCACAGCCCAAGTAAATCAATGGAACCTCGAGCGGCCCGCATATATGCCCGTGTTGGTCCTAGGAAAGTTCACCAACACGTGCGGCAATGCATAACAGTTTGTATCACAACTCATACATAATTAACGGAAGCATAAGCATAATTACGTACAAAAGCAGGACCGTTGTCCAAAACGGCATACATAGTAGTTTTACATCAAAGTAGCAGCGGAAAACATAAATGAACGACAAAAGGCCAGCGTAGTATGACATAGACCCTCAGGCAATCGACTGGAAGTAAGAACGTGCCCCTAAGCGTTAGCATCATCGAAATCTGCCCGATAAAGGTCTCCGGGCAGTGCCTCATCCTCACCTGCAGCAAGTGGACAATCCGCTTGAGTACAAAGAGTGTACTCGCACAATAATATAAGTGGTACGCTGAGTTCCAACTACATGTGGTGGCTTCTTCACAAGAAAGGCACCATGTTAATTTCAGCAAAAACAATATTTGGAGTAAAAACATAGGCACATATAGATTGAAATTGCGGTTTGGTAAACATTTACAAAGTCTAATACATAATATAACATCATCATAATCATCTTCATCTCATGCCTTCCAGCATTCTCCGAACCATGAGTTTGACGCTCATGTTCACTTACGCCCACGAATACTCCAATATCCGTGAAGTTCCTTCCACGAGTACTCCAAATACTCGCGAAGTTCTCCTCATGAGTACTCCCATACTCATGAGACTTGATTTTTCCCAAATCATCCATTCTTACCCGGTCCTTAACACTCGCCCAGTGACTGACAACTTAAGTGATCGTCCTTAACCATGGACGCGGCTATTCGAAAAGTTTAAACTCTGCAGAGGTACGACTTTACCCACACGACAAGCCACACTCGTAAGCCAAGCTATGAGCACATTTCCTTTGATATGCCGGCTGAGGTAAATGTGACAAAACCATTTTCCAGTATGCATGGTAGTGCATTTAAACCACCCGGGTAACTGTGACCCTCGATCCCGCGTGCCCAGTGCCCTGTGTATGTGGATCAAGGAGTACACCCGTTATTGAACATCCCTAACTCCACAAAGTTTGAGGGATTTCGAAGGAAACTCTCGACACTCCACAAAGTTCGAGGAGATCCAACGGACATTCCTTGACACTCTCCAAAGTTCAAGGAATTTCGAGTGCACGTGGTTTAAATTCCCTAGTCATACACAAGTACTTGGCTAAGCCGGCCCCATAAACGGCGTGTGGTTCGCACGATAGTTACTTCAAGAGACGTCACCAGGATTTGATCCTTAAGATCCTTAACCAATATTGCTATGAAATAACCACAATTGAACCATCATTATCATAATCAGCTTTGATCATTGCGACCGATGGACTAAGTCCATCTATCGGGTTCCTAACGATGTTCTAAGCATGGCTAAGCAACTCATACGAACCCATACATAATAATAAGTCAACCACCTAGGGCGACAATGGTATACGAAAGGAACGGGGTAATAAGATAACATGTCAAGAAGGTAGTAACTAAATATTCTACCCCAAATATACTTGTAATTGAAAGTAAGCATGCAATTGACAAAATAACTTCAACATAATTTGCAATTAATAGGATCAAGTATGTTCAAGGAGTAAGGTAGTGCCTTGATGCTCGCTCTTGATGTCATAGGCGTAGTCATACTCGGGGTTGTCTTCCGAAGCGTCGACACCTAACGAGAAATCCAATTCCAATGGAATACAAATCAAGAAACCAATAATAAACAACACGAGAGCATGCACAATCATGCATGAAATGCATCATGGTTATATTCCTAATCCTAGCATGTATATGAGAAGCAATTCATCCCTATACGTCCGGAGTATCCAGGTCCTAACCCGGAGTATCCGGGTTGACCTGCTCGGTTACTCGATTGCTGACTAAACCAGAGTATCCGGGTTATGTATCTGGAGTGTCCGGGTACACCGGACTATCTGGGTTAAATACCCGAATTATCCGGGTTGGGTCTCTCTGTTACTTTTCCTGGTTTCGCCGGACACGTCCGGAGTGTCCGGACATGACCCGGAGTGTTCGGGTTGGCACTCTCGGTTTCAATGTTTCCAGCCCGTTCGGAGTGTCCGAATAACTTCCCGGACCATCCGGACCGGGTTGCTCGGTCCCAGTTTACCCATATGCCCTAACGAATCTAGAGTATCCGGACTAAAACCCCAGAGTATCCGGGTTGACTGCTCTGTCCGAAAAATGGGTATGGTGCATGTGCTCCTATACTTCAAAAATGACAAATAGGGTATAACCTTACCACTATGGGGATACTCTTGCGCTTGATGGAAGGTTGGTTCGATGAAGAGATCAAGAATGGCGTCGGGGTTGTAATCTCCGTTGGTTCTCCTGGTATCAACTCTTCCTCCTAGCTCTTGGAGATGACACCTTCTCCTCCTAGTGCTTGCAATGGCCTTTCCTTATCCTCCTTAAGCTAGCAATGCGACATGCACGGTCCTATCCTCAACTTGGAGAAGATTTTCATGGAGGGAAATAGAATGAGCTCAAGGTGACAAAATTTCAGAAAAAGGAAAGCAAAGGAGTGATTAGAACTCACCCAAATCTTGGTGCCTCAAGGATCCAATTGGATGGAATTGAAGCTCTTGATGAGGAGAATCCAATGGCATAACATGCACAAGCTCAAACCAATTCCTCGGATGGATTTTTGGGACTTGAATGGAGTGGGTGGAGGAGTGCTCTTGCTCTCCCTTGTGCAGATTTTCAGAAATGGGCTGGTGGAATGAGGTGAGTGGGAGGGGATTCCAAAGTGAAAAAGGCTTATATAGCTGCCCCCTTCCATCACTTACAAGTGGGGCTTTGTCCCACATGACATAGAGAGGTAAGGAAGAGGGTAGAGGGTAGATGGAGTGAGAAAAGGTAGAGTAGGTGTGCAGAATTTTATCCTCTCACTTACTAGTGGGGTCCATATGTCATTGCCTAAGATGGAATTGAGGCATGGTTCAATAAGTAGCAGTTTTTAGGTTTCAAGGTCCTTATAAATTCATACTCATCTAACTAAAATGATTAGCATTTATATGACCCTAATTAAGTGTTAATTATGCTGTTAATATGAATGATATGAGCATGCCGTGCACAATATTACTCGTAATTAAATTTGGAGCTGTTACAGTTCAACTCCTAGATAATTGCCTCCTCACGGAACTTCGCCTTCTTCGAAGTTGTAGTCTTCTCCTCAACTGATGATTGTGTTGAAAGCAAGGGTGAGTATACAACATACTCAGCAAGTCATGCACAGAAATGCAATTCTAATACTATATGCATGGGTTATTCCAAAGTAATGGCTTAGGGGTTATTTTGCATCAAGTAGCATTTTGTTTCTATCAAATAATCTTAATAGATTCAAACGCAGTAAAACCAATTATATAATAAGTTATCAATCACTTTTCAAACAATTTGGCACAAAGCCCTAAATCACATTAGCAACTATCTCTGGCATACAGCCACCCATTCCCACATTTTTATTTTGGAAAATCTAACCATTGACTTTAATCCCCGAGCTTTGTCCAGTACCGTGGACTCGGCTATTCGAATAGTTTTGACACACTCTGCAGAGGTTGTACACTTTTCCCACAAGATATAATCAACTCACCACATCAGCCGTGAATCGCCATACAAGAGTATGCGAATGAGTGATCATAACAAAGCTGTTCAGAAACCTCGATCTCCAGCTATGACCCTCTCCGGTACTGCCTTCACTATCACTTCCCCCACGAAGGATCGAAGTGTAGGACCGACAATCACCATTGGATAGGGTACCAAGCCATACCTCCGGTACACTCCCCCACACAGTTACCCCGGCGTAACTGTCACCCTGAGGTATCAAAGGTAAGATTTCAAAATCCTACTAAACTAAGACCGTCCCACTCCAGTCATGTGGTTGTATGAAAGGCCCAGTTCAAAGGCTTGCAAGGTGATGTCCTTAACTGTCCAGGGCAAGACATCCTTCTCTCAGAACCCTGGCATAAAGCCGCTCACATCACTCATCCCATTGCCATAAAGGCTATTGCCTCGAAGTCTATTATCCCAAAGACTGTTGCCACGAGGGCCCACCTGGCATGAAGCCTCTTACCACTTGCCCCAGACTAAATATTTTCCCACCCTAGTTTGATTATTGTGCAACACATGCCAACAATAATATCAGTTACCATGTAGAACCACAAAGGTACCTACACTTCACGTCATCACATGGCAAGATTACACCATTTCCAAAATTCATTCCATATATCATTAGTCAATATTATTTTGCCATTTGGAACACATTTCACGCAAGCATAGCTAAGAAACTATTCATGGTCTAGCCTCCCGTGTTGGCACAATAGTAACATCCAACTAAATAAACCAACTTAAGGTGACAATGGATACATGGCATACCAATATTATCATCAAGGGTTGAATTAACAATTAGGTGAATTAGCTACTTTGTCCCAAATTACATTAAATCATTTAAACAACATAGCATACATAATTTAATTCAAAATACATTTCAAAAACTAGGAGCAATATGGTCAAAGCACAACTTGCCTTCAACGATCAGCTGGCTGTGGTCTAGATCTTAATCTTGGTCCTGATCTTCACTTCCGACAGCGTCACACAACTCGACGTCTAAGCGTAGCAAATAAAGAACCAAATAAACACTCGGAACTACGTATAAACACATTCGAAAACAATGCTACAAATCAATAGCTTATAATCCCCATGCAAATTTCTAGATAATTATTATAGCATTTTCTAAGATTTATAAAATTTATTTTGGAATTTTTGGACGTATAGTTTAAGAGATACAAAATTCGTAAGTTTGGACTTTCCGTAAATAATTTAAAAGTATAAATTTAACTATAAAATTTCATAAAAATTACTGTAGAAAGGTATTAATTTTTACTAAATAACACAATTTGTTGCAAGCGATTTGTACTTAAAACGAATTTGTAGCGAAAAAGACAAAATTCACAATTCCTGGAAATCAACACGTACACTAACTTTCCATTTTCCTTGCACGGCACTATTCATGGCATATACATGTATTCTCTGGTTCGGCTAGCTTATGTGAGGATAAATGGAATCAAAGTTCTACAATGCTTATGTATATACGCGTGCTTCCTAATATAACCGCATACATGGATATAGAAAATTTGTACTAGCGAATCGGCCGAATACACATATGCAGACCTGACGAATATATCCACATGTATACATATATATATGTATACATGCAATGACTAATCTAGAAATATACATGCGCCTAACAAGTATTTATATACATATATATACGTTCTAACCTCTAGTATAAATATATATATATACCGGCGTGCGGCCTAACATATACGTGGGCATACTTACATACTAATATATATATATACACGCATAAATACACAAGTCGAGATCCACCGAACCATAGAGATAGAGCGCGCGCGAAAGGAAAAAGAGAACAAGAATACCGTCTAACGCTGGCAATAGCGCAGACCGTCGACGCAGAGAACGCGAGATCGGAGAGTGTGTCGGCGGTGACGTAGACGGCGGCGGCGACGGTGTACACGGCGGTGGTGACGGCTCCAACGGCTGCGGCAACGTAGACGGCGGCGTCAACAGCGATACACGATGGCGGCAGTACACGATGGCAGCGGCGACGATGACGGCGATGAGACGGCAGCGGCGTCGAAGACGACGATGGCGACAGCGGCAAAGACGGCAACGGCAACGACGACGACGTCAAGGGAAATGGCAGGGAGGGGTGGATGTAACAAAGGAGTTAGCCAAGATCTTGAGGAGTGGAAGAAACAGATGGAAATGCACAAGCATAGGAAAAGAAGTGACTGGAATGGAGAATCGGCTGGAAGAAGTAATTCATGCATGCGCTTGAGACGGCTGGAAGAAAATGGATGGCTTCAATGGATACATGCATGGAGTTTCATGTCAAGGCTAGTGACTAGTTACTAGTTGTGTTCATGGAGTAGTTACTCACGTGACTAGTAATGGAGGAAATGGCTGGAGCATTACTGCATGCGTGTGGGGACGTTTCCAATGAGGATGAACCGGCTGGAAAAACAAGGAATGGGAACGGCTGAGACAAAACCAACGTCCAATACACATGCATACACGTATACACAAATACGTTCTCAAAACATGTTGAGAAAAAAATAACAGATACGTTCTAAACATCCAAAAAATTCCTCTAAAATACTAGGAACTATTTGGAACCTAACGAAGTTGGTTTCGTGATTTTTCGACGTGTAGATTTTTTGTAAAAAATCTTTTAGTGAATCAGGCACTTGTACAAATTTTTATAAAGTCGACAACTTAAGTTATATAACATGTTTTTCAAAAATATTTGAAGAGAACGCTCTCGCCTTCCAATTATCTTTATTATAAATGAATTTTTAGATTTTATGCTTATGCAAAAATGCATGATCTTTTTTTAACGTGATTATTTCAATAAAATGGAATTCAGATTAACCTCGAGGACTTCAAATAAATTCCAGAAAATTCCAAATATTTCAAAATTTCCATAAATACATTTTAAGCAAATTTTGGGACGTTACACTCTTCAAGCTGTTTCTTCATCTCTACCAATTCTTCGGCTGACATCCGGTAAGGTCTCTTAGCTATAGGTGCTGTTCCAGGTACTAACTCAATTACAAACTCTATATTCCTATCTGGCGGCATACTAGGTAAATCTTCAGAAAAAATATCAGGGTAGTCATTCACCACTGGAACATCTTCTATGCTGACCACCTTTGTGTTGTTGACCATCAACTGTCCATCACGAACGGTAGTCGCTTGAAACTCTACCTTTCTTCCACAAGGGCTCTCCACTATTTTGACTCTTCATCCACAGTCTAACATGGTCTTGTGCTTGGATAACCAATCCATTCTGAAGATAACATCTAGAGTCTGGGTTTCCAATACTATTAAGTTCGCTAGGAACTCCGTCTCATCTATAAGTATCCTTACCCCAGAACATCCTACATTAGATCGGAGTTCTGATCCCGGGGATTGGACTAACAGTACGTGCCTAAGGTTCACCATTTTCAACCCATTGTTCACAGTAAAAATCTGGGAAATAAACGAATACGAAGCTCCAGAATCAAACAAAACTGTTGCAGGTACTGAGTTAACAAGTAACTTACCCAGTACGACGTCCGTAGCATTCTGCAATGCGTCTGCGGTGACATGGTTGACACGGCCTCTCACCACAGTCTGGGTTGTACCTCCGGGCTGTGCAACTCCACAGCTTGTCCCTGGCGCGGCTATCCTAGCTGGAGTCGTCCCAAGGTTGAAGCGAACTGGCGTCACTCCTGCTGCTTTCTTGGGACAAACGTTGGCGAAGTGTCCTAGCTCATTGCAATGGTAGCAGCGTCTCACTGTACCCTGCTGACTCACTGTGGTTGCGTTCCCTGCTGGTGCTGGAGTTTGAAAATTCTGATTTGCAGGCCTCGGTGCTGGCGACGGTGTCCTTGCCACATTCCTCGGCTGAAACCTGAAGAACTGGTTTGGTGCAACCCTCAAACGTTGTGCTCCCTGGCGTGCTCCTTGTTGTGCCATCCTGCGCTTCTTGTTGTCTTCTAGCTCCTTGTGCTTGTCCTCCAGAATAAGCGCCTTGTTCCCAAGCTCTTGAAAATCAGGAAATGTGTGGGCAATCAGTCCCACTTGCAGTCCAGAATTTAGTCCCTTCATGAAGCGAGACTGCCTGGCCTTGTCTATAGCTATGTCCTCAGGCACGTAGCGTGCTAGCTGTGTGAACTTATTGAGGTAATCAGCCACTAACTGGCTGCCTTGCTTCAAAGCTCTGAACTCCTCCTTCTTGAGGTCCATGATTCCATCTGGCACGTGATACTAACGAAAAGCTGTGGTAAACTCCTCCCAGGTGATCTCCTGTAGGTTCTCCTGCGTAGCGCAGTAATTCTCCCACCATTCAGCTGTGGTTCCTTCTAGCTGGTGAGATGCATAAAGCACTCTCTCATTCCCCACACACTGGGTGATATGCAACTTCCTCTCGATCGATCTCAGCCAGTCATCCGCCTCCAATGGATTGGCGTTCCCAAAAAATGTGGGCGGATGAGTCCTCATAAACTCTAACAATCTGGAGTAAGGTCGCTGCACTTGATTCGCCTGATTGGCCTGATTGGCAGCAGCTTGGGCAGTGACCTGTTGCATCTGCTGCATCATGGCATGCATCAACTAAGTCTGTACAGCCAGAAAAGATCCAAAATTCTGCATGTCCACTGGTGGTGCTGGCTGGGGTGCCAGTGCTCCATCATTGAGGTTTCCAGCTGAGCTAGAACCACTTCCGTTGCCTCCAAGGTTTCCGCGAGTGTTCACCATCTGTTGATTACTCCAAGATTTAGGGACGAGAGGGAAACAAGAATAGACAAGTAGTAGAAAAACTTAGGCGGGGTGGAAGGTGTAACTCGAAAACTAACTTTATTAATTATTAATAACTTGGTATGGTTGCTCACAATGCCTAAGGGCTTACAACACATACTGCACACTCAGTAATCATGAAAATCTGAATGGTGTGGCGGCTTTGGCGAGAAGCGATCGCCATGCCCCACAACAATTGTAGTCGATGACGCGACATCCTCCTCTGGCTCTAGCTTCGGCTGTGGTGTAGGCGGCTGTTCCTGTTCAGGTGCTGGCTCCTCTGGGTCTGGGGCGTCCAACTCCAACACTAGCTCCGGGTCTTGCCCATACAGTGCGGTCTCCAGCTCCGCGATCCTCTGTGCAGCATAAGCGACATACACGAGCATTCTCCACATGGTTCTGCTCTTCCTTGACCTATTCGCGAGCCTTCTGCAATTCCTGAACTGTGTCATCGAGTAGCTCCTCCTGGGCGATGATAAACCTCGCCAGATGGGTGACTGTGGCATCCTCATCCTCTATCGGCTCCAGATCAACTCTGTTGTCCCAGCGTGGGTGGTGACGAAATACTATGCCCTCCAGCTCTACGGAGTTGGTGCGTGTGATCTGCCGCATCACCCGACGCGACACCTCCTGGATCCCAATCTGGAATGCAGACCTCCTGGTGGTGAAGTGAAAAGGACGGCTGAACTTCGTCTTCTCTCGAGCGTACACCCCTATCTTGACATCCCATACTATGACCAGTCCTGCTTCCACTATGGTGGTTCCCCGGTAGAGTGGCCTCTCAAAACATCCAATCAACTGCAGCAAAGCCACAACTTAGTGGCATAGCCTCCCTGGCGCTCAGCATAGTTGTTGATCATCTTCATCTGCCAAAGACACTCACATGAGAACTCAGAAATTTTAAAACAAAGTGAAAGCGAGAGGAATTCAACAAAAGGGGTAAGAAAAGAGAGAAGGGGATAAGTCAAAATTTCATTCATTATCTGTAACACCCCGGCATCTAGTATGCCCTGAATGTTACCAAACATGATATAAGCAGCATCTAAATACCATAAATAAAGATAAATTGCAGCAAGGGGTGAATGCTAAAAACCAAAAATTTCGACAGCATCTCCTTTGTTTCTCCATGGTTCGAAGCAACAACAATGATATCACAAGATATATCATAATGAAAGACATCTAAAACAGCAATAACAGGTGGCATAGCAACAACAAGACCGGAATAATGCATTCAACCACTTCATGAGCTAAATGAATCAAATAATATGGCCAAGCACACCAATAAGCATACTCCAAGTTTTCAGCGCATTAATTTATTATCACATCTACGTATGGTAAAATTTGAAGATGTCTATATGAGTGAAACTTCGTGAAGATGTGCTACTAAGCCCCTTTCCCGCATGCCGGTTTCATGGTACATAAAAAAACATCATAAAACACAAGCGTGAGTTCATCACTCAGCAAGCATATTGTTAAGGAACAAGAAAACAAATTCCAATACCATCATCTCTACTTCTCAAATTCAACAACATAAACCTTTCACATTCACATTGTTTGCATCTCATGAACATTCTCATATGAAACATCACCATATTAAACATCATCATGTAAAACATCATCATGTAATGCAATGCAATGCACATGTCTCCTTGAGGCACATACCGGTATTGCCGAGTGCACACCCGTCGGCGTGCACCCTCTTTCCCCTTCCATCCCGTAGATGGAGGGTGCCTACTCCTCGCTTCCATTCACAACTGTGGATGGAATCACGAGGTAGGTCTTATTCAATGGTGCTCTGGATTAGTCATAACTTTCTCACCGACCTTACCGGACTAGTTATGACTTTCTCACCGACCTGGCCAGTTCTCATGCCATGTATGCAAATATGTCATAAACATAAACAACTTGCACATAAACTAAACTAATCATTGAATAGCCTCATAATAAACCATTTTCATCATGTCGCAAGCAAGAGTCATGTAACACCCCAATTTTTTCTTTTCATGAAATTAGATGTTATTTTACATTCTGGTGAATCTTTGGAATTTTCTGGAATGTATTTGGATTTATTTGGAATTAATTTGAATTTATTCTATATTGAAATAATTAAAGAAATAAAAATTTCAAATAAAGTTTTGTGGGAAATAATTTATTTGGGTCCAAAATGTTTCAAAATATTTTCCATAATTTTTCTACAATTTTTCTGAGTATTTTGCTATTTTTCTGGTTTATTTGAATTTTCTATGAATTATTGAATAATTAAATCGCTGGAAAATCGAGTTGGTTTTACTGTTCACCCGACCGAGTCTGAGTCAGACTCGAGTTCGAGTCCGACCCGAGCCACGTGATCGAGCCGAACCCGCTCGGCTGAAACCTAACCGCGTGACCGTTGGACCTTGATCCAACGGCCACGATTGAGCCACGTCATCCGGACCTGAGCCCGACCGAGCCAGCCAGCTCACCGAGTCGGACCCGAGTCCAACTCACGCGACCATTGGATCTTGATCCAATGGCTCTCGTTGAGCCACGTCACCTGTAACACCCCAAAATTTTGCTTTTCTTAAATTCATGTGTGATTTGGCACTTTGGTGAATTTTTGGAATTTTCTGGAATTTATTTGGATTTATTTGGAATTTATTCGAATTTATTCCATTTTGAAATAATTAAAGAATTAAACTTTGCAAATAAATTTTTGTTGGAAATATTTTATTGGAGTCCAAAATGATCCAAAATATTTTCCAGAATTTTTCTGGAATTTTTCTGAGTCTTTTACTATTTTTAATGAATTAAATGAATTACTGGGAATTATTTTAATTATTAAATCGCTGGAAATTCGAGTTGGGTCAAGTACTATTCATCCGACCGAGTCGGACTCGAGTCCGACCCGAGCCACGTGACTTGATCGAACCACGTCCAAACCCTAACCGTTGTGGACCGTTGGATCAAGATCCAACGGCCAGATTTCACCGTCACGGCCGAGCCGTCAGGACCGAACCGGCGATTCTGCCCAGCGATCGTGGCCGTTGATCGTGCCACGTGTCGGCCCACCGTCATCGTCTTCGTCCGAATCCGGAAGCCGGAGCGCCGCCGCGTAGCCGCCGCCCGATTAGGTTTCCGCTTTGTCTTGCGCATGCCGAGGCTATTTAAGGCGTGGATCATCGCCGAGACCGCCATTTGTGTGCGCACCTTTTCCCTCAAGTCTCCGAGCCCGAGGCGCCGACGGCTAGTAGCAATCGCTCGCCTTAGTAGGATCACACCTCCGCCGCGACTATTGCCTTTTTCCGCCGACAAGACCCTCCGCCGCGCCTGAGCCCGGATTCGAGACCCCCAGGTCAAGGCGCATCGGATTGGACCACGCACTTCGCCGGATCTGCCCCGAGGCGCCGTCCCGTGTGTCGCCGTCCTCAAGTCCGGCCAGATCCCGTCGACCGCGCCGCAATCCCGCTGAAGCTCACACCGTCCGATCCCGATCGCACGCACGAGGTGAGGCCATGTAGCCCTTTACTGTTCCAACCCCAGATCTCGTATCACCCGTTGGATCTAGATCGTGCAGTCCAGGTTAGATCACGTGATATAGATTGGATCCTTTAGCAGCCGTTAGATCATGATCCTAGGGCCGAGATTGTGCCACGTGGCTCAGCTGAACCGCACCGTGCGCCCGCACGTGAACCGCTGACATACAGGGCCCGCATGTCAGTTGCCGTGCGCTATGGACCGGATCCACCGTGGAACCGTGCCGCCCGTGGACCCAGTCCATGGACCGGACACGTGGCAGCACCTGAGTGGTGCCACGTGTCATGCTGACGTCAGCATGACGTCATCACGGGATCCGTTCGGTGATGACGTCAGCCGACCAATCACAGGATGACACGTGTCCTCGCTGACGCAATAATTAATTTCCGAAAAAGAAAATGATTTATTAATTCGAAATAATGATTTCAGATTTTGTTTCAAACTTCAAACGCTTATAACTTTTGCATTTCAACTCCGATTTGAGTGATTCAAATTTCTAAATTTGTATAAAATTGAGATCTACCTAAATATGAATTTTATTTAATTTTTGGACTAAAGTTTTTCTCTGTAAAATTATTTAATTGATTATTTAAACTTTAAATAATCATAACTTTTGCATTTTAACTCCAAATTTGACGATTCCAATTTCTAAAAATTCATAAAATTATGTTCTCTCTGTTTATGGATTTTACTTGGATGTTTGGACACTTTTTGCCTATTGTTTATTCGTGTATTGCTATTTGCACGCTTTACGAGTAGACGTTGAAGTCTTGGGAAGGATTCAAGGAGAAGTATTGACTCAGATCCAACTCAAGACCAAGAACAAGTACTTTTTGAAGGCAAGTTGTGCTTTGACCATGTTGATCCTATTTTGAAATCTATTTTGATTTAACCTATTGCATGCTAGTTCAATTAGAAAATACTTTATTTAAATATGGGGGATTAGATAAATACCAATTTGCTGTATGACACCTTGATTATTTAAATATGTGCCATGACCCTTGTCACCCTAGTTGTGGATTACTAGTTGGACATTATTAAATCGCCAACATGGGTTTTAGACCGTTGTAGTATCGCTTAGACACACTACGTGCTCATGACATGATTTTGGACAATCAAATGTTAATATTGACTTAATGATATATTGAACCTGTTTTGGAAAGGTATCATGTGATGTTGATGGCACGTGGTGCATGGTAATCAAGCGGGGTTTGATAAATAGTTTTTCGGCCGGCATGTGGCAAGAGTAATCAGTGGGCCAGTTGGCATTGGGGATGTTGATTTGGTTCTTCTGTAGTCTTGCCCTGGTCACCCTAAGGACTTCACCTTGCAAGCCTTTGAACTGGGTCTAACGTGCAACCACATGTCCAGAATGGGACGGACCTAGTTGACTAAGTTGCTAATAACGCACTGTGGGACCTCGTGAGGTCAACTACACCCTTTGTGTAAGTTGTACGGGGAGCGCATCTGGCCGAGGCCAGGTTCCCATCTAACGGTTGGTTGGCCTAAACTTCGCCTTAGCTAAGGGAAGGGTTAGTGTGCAACAACCAGGAGGACCACTTGTATTGTTAGAAGTTTCCAAAGACTTTGTTACTGAACTCGCCTTTGTGGTGTTTGACTGTATCTTGTGGGTAAAGTGCATAACCTCTGCAGAGTGTAGAATCTATTCGAATAGCCGTGTCCGCGGTATTGGACATCGCTAGAATTACAGTCAAGGGTTAGATTTTCTCAAAAATAACTTGGATTTGAAAGGTTGGGTTGGATTAATAATGATGTTGATGGAAATGTGGATTAGGATGGGAAAGATGTTCATTAAACACCTTGAAAAGTTATCTATGCTATACTTGTTTCTACCAAGCTTTGAATCTACTTATGCTACTTGTCAAATGCTGTTTCTCGCAAATATACCTTGAGCTATTCCTTTGTACCAAGCCATGCATATAGTATATTAGCTCGCATTCATGCATGACTTGCCGAGTACCAAGTACTCACCCTTGCCACAATACAACACTGGGCTTGAAGAGGAGACTACACCAGCCTTTGGAGGAGGAGCTCCAAGAGGATTCGTCTACTTAGGAGCGAGCCGGCCAGTTGCCTGTGGTATACTGGATGGCGCCACGAAGTTATTTGATTTTCCGCTGCTACTATTTCTCTCTTAATAAGTTTCGCCCTGCGAGGCGTACATTTGTGACTTGACCATAAGGTCGAGTAACCAGTTTGGTTATTTAAATAAAAGTACTTTATTAGTATTGAATGGTATGATTGTGATATTTACCAATGTTAAGACTGTGTGCACTAGCGTGTTCCTGGACTAGTGCTGAATACACAGAGGGTCCGGATTTGCAAATTCGGGGTCCCGACAGAGGTGGTATCAGAGTCATACTGACCGTAGGCTCAACCCTAGCTAGAATGGTTGTAGTGAGAATAAAACCTATTTTCTAAAGCTAAAAATTTGCCAAGACAAGAAATGACATCTCGACTTATCCCTTCTCTCTTTTCTTGTCTCTTGCTGAATTTTTCCTTACCTTATCACGATTTAAAAATTTCGAGTTCTTACGTGAGCACTCTTGTGACAGATGGAGGGAGAGTTCAACTACGTCGATCTGGAGGTTGGTCACGCCGCAGAGCTTTGGCATATGCTTCAGACTCTCGGAGATTTTGAGAAACCGCAATACCAAGTGGAAGTAATCAGACAAGCAGGATTGATCAAGGCTTGTGACGTAAAGATTGAGGTACCTGCTAGGAAGAAGGGCCCAGGCAATCGCCCGATACACTGCACTGCCAGGAGGTCTACAATGCAGATGGGTATCCAAGAAGTATCACGACGAGCAATGCGGCACATTACCCGTATCTACGCCAGAGAGTTGGAGAGCACTGTGTTCCGTTATCACCCGCGCAGCAATAACCTTCTTGACCCGAAGACGATTCAGGATGAGGATGCCATGGTTACACAGTTGGCACGACTTGTTGTCGCCCAGGAGGATGTACTCGATGATACAAGCAAAGAGCTACAGAAGGCCCGCAAGGAGATCACGACAGAGAAGAACCGATGGCGGGAAGCTCAAGAGTATGTGTCACACCTTCTGCGAAGGATTGACGAGTTGGAGATGGCTTTGTACGGACGGAACTGAGCCAAGATTTCGAGCTACACGAGCCAGATCCGGAGGAGTCAGATCTCGATGAGGACACTGCTTCTTCGACTACCACAGATGACACAGTTGCTGGACATGGCAATCGTTTTGCGCCTATGCCGCAGCATCCGTACCCAGGCCGTGGAGGTTTTCTCGATGAGTGAGCATAGGTTTTATAGAGAGACTCCTTCGCCGAGTCGCGTCATAGAATAAAGAGTCACCTTTAGGCGTTAGACTCCAGTGTTAGTTCGATTTGGATTTTCATTATTTGCTGAGTGTGCAGTATGTGTTGCAAGGCCCTTAGGCATTGTAAGCAACCATACCAAGTTATTAATATCAATAATAAAGTTGGACCTTAAGGTTACACCTTTCGCCCCACATAAGTTCCATATTACTTGTCTATTCTTGTTTCCCCCTCATCTCTAAAACTTAGAGCAAATCAACAGATGGTGAACACCCGCGGAAACTTTGGAAGCAATGGAAGTGGTTCTCGCCCAGCAGAAAACCCCAATGATGGAGCACCAGCACCGCCAGTTGATATGCAGAATTTCGGAGCTTTTCTCGCTGCCCAGACTCAGTTGATGCATGCTATGATGCAACAAATGCAACACGTCACTGCTCAGGCCACTGCTAATCAAGTTAATCAGGGACAACGCCAGAATACAAGACTGTCAGAGTTCATGAGGACTCACCCACCCACAAACTCTGGGAATGCCAATCCATTGGAGGCCGATGATTGGTTAAGGTCAATCGAGAGGAAGCTACACATAGCTCAATGCATAGGAAATGAGAAGGTACTCTACGCTTCTCATCGCTTGGAAGGAACAACCGCCAAATGGTGGGAGAACTTCGTACACGCAAGAGAACCCTCAAGATATCACTTGGGAAGAGTTCACAAATGCATTCCGTCAAGATCACGTGCCTGAAGGAATCATGGACCTTAAGAAGGAGGAGTTCGAGCACTAAAGCAAGGTAATCACCAAAGGGTCGACTACTGAACAAGTTCACACAGCTAGCACGCTACGCACCGAGGATGTAGCGACAGATAAAGCCGATACCTCGCTTCATGAAGGGACTTAACTCAGGACTACAAGTAGGACTGATCACCCACACCTTGCCAGATTTCCAAGAGTTGGTGAATAAGGCGCTTATTCTTGAGGACAAGCGCAAGGAACTGGATGAGAACAGAAAGCGCAGAATGCAACAGCAGGGATCACGCCAGGAACGCCATAGCGCTGAGAGTTGCACCAAATCAATTCTTGATTCCAGCCACAAAATGCAACAAGGACACCGCCACCAGCACTAAGGCCCGTCAATCGAACTACTGCACCCAGCCCCGCTAGAAACGCTGCTCGAGCGATGCAGGAACAAGGAGACGCCGCTACAAGCGCAACGAGCTAGGACATTTTGCCAACAGCTTGTCCAAAGAAGACAGCAGGAGTGACCCGATTCGCTTTAACTTGGGAACCACCGCCTAGGACGCCAAAGACAGGAGCCACACCTGCATCAGGTGAGAGGCCGAGTCAACCATGTCACCGCAGATGCACTGCAGAATGCTACGGACGTCGTACTGGGTAAGTTACTTGTTAACTCAGTACCTGCAACAGTTTTGTTTGACTCTGGAGCTTCGCATTCGTTTGTTTCACAAAGCTTTGCTGCTAGAAACGATTTGAGGATTGCAAGACTTAGATGCATGCTTTTAGTTCAAACCCCTGGTTCCGAACTCCGAACGAAAGTAGGATGTTCCGGGGTGAGAATACTAATAGATGGAATAGAGTTCCTAGCGAACCTTATAATTTTGGAGACCCAGACCTTAGACGTTATTCTGGGAATGGATTGGTTATCCAAGCACAAGGCCGTATTGGATTGTGGACGAAGGACTATCTCAGTTGAGAGCCCGTGTGGAAAGAAAGTGGAATTGCAAGCCACTGCAGTTAGAGATGGCCAGTTGATGGTTAACAGCACCAAGGCAATCAGCATAGAGGATGTCTCGATGAGTGAATGAGTACCCGGATGTTTTTCCGAAGATCTACCTGTATGCCGCCAGACGAGGACATAGAGTTTGTGATAGAGCTTGTACTGCACAAAGACCGATAGCAAAGAGACCCTATCGGATGTCCACCGAGGAGTTGGTAGAGATGAAGAAACAATTTGGAAGAGTTAATGGAGAAAGGATTTATCAGACCGAGTTAGTCGCCGTGGGGAGCACCGCTTTGTTCGTCAAGAAGAAGGACGGGAGTTTCAGGATGTGCATCGACTACCGTGCACTCAATGAAGTCACCGTGAAGAATAAGTATCCGCTACCAGGATTGATGATTTGTTCGATCACCGAGAGGAGCCGGAGTTTTCTCCAAGATTGATCTGAGATCGGGATACCATCAGTTGAAGATCCGATCAGAAGATATCCCGAAGACTGCATTCTCGTCAAGATATGGACATTACGAGTTTATAGTTATGTCTTTTGGATCGATTTAATGCGCCAAAGATATTTCATGAATATGATGAATAAGGTGTTCATGGAATATTTGGAAAAGTTTGTTGTCGTGTTCATAGATGATATCCTAATCTACTCCAAGACAGAGGATGAACATGCCGAACAGTTGAGGTTAGTTTTGTAAAAGCTGAGGAACGGCAACTCTTCGCCAAGTTTAGTAAGTGTGATTTTTGGAAGGACAAGGTGGAGTTTCTTGGACATGTAATGACCGCATGAAGAGTCGCCAGTAGATCCAAGCAAAGTAGAAGGCTGTGTTACATTGGGAGCACCGAAGACTGTGACCCAGATCCGAGTTTCCTTGGAATGGCGAGGATACTATCGCCGTTTCATTGAAGGCTTTTCGACAATTGCGAGACCTCTTACGCAATTGCTGAAAAAGGAGAAGAAGTTTGCATGGACGTCGAGAATGTGAGAAAGGATTTCAGAGTGAAGAAGCGATTGACATCGACACGGTGTTAGTTCTACCGGATGTTGCTCAAAGCTTTGATATTTATTGTGACGCATCGCGCCAAGTACTTGGATGTGTGCTGATGTAGAATGGAAAGGTCGTCGCTTATGCATCAAGGCAGTTGAGGCCGCATGAGGAAAATTATCCGACGCATGACCTAGAGTTAGCTGCCATAGTGCATGCCTTGAAGATATGGCGTCACTATCGATCGGGAATGTATGTGAAGTGTATACGGATCATAAGAGCCTTAAATACATATTCACCCAAATCGGATCTCGAACATGAGGCGGAGGAGATGGTTAGAGTTGATCAAGGACTATAATGTTGGAATCCATTACCATCCCGGAAGGCCAACGTAGTAGCCGATGCTCGAGTCGGAAAAGCCATACTGCGTGAGCATGTTGCTAGCCACAAGTCGGGATGAGCTATGCCAGAATTTCAGAGAATGAAGATTGAGGTGGTACCTAGCGGATTCTTGGCCGCATTGGAAGTAAAGCCTACTCTAGAGGACCAGATCCGAGAAGGATGTAGGATGATGACAAGATCCGCAGGATTAAGTCCATCAAGGAGGAAGGCAAAGCGAGAGGACTTCAGGTTGGATGAGCAAGGCACGTTATGGATGAAGGATCGCATTTGTGTGCCGAACAAAAGGAGCTAAGGCAACTGATTTTGGAAGAAGCCCATGACTCCAAGTACTCAATTCATCCCGAAGCGCCAAAATGTATCAGATTTGAAGGAAAGATTCTTGTGGCCGAGCATGAAGCGTGAAGTTGCCGAGCATGTTGCATTGTGCGACGTATGCCGAGAGTCAAGGCAATGCATCGAGACCAGCAGGATTGCTACAAATTGAAAATACATGAGTGGAAGTGGGAGGAAATCGGAATGGATTTCATTACCGGTTTGCCTAAAACTCAAGGAGGTTATGACTCCATATGGGTTATAGTGGATCGCTTGACCAAAGTAGCCCATTTTATCCCGTGAAGACCACTTACTCTGAGATAAGTTAGCGATTTGTACATAATCAGGATCGTCTGTTTGCACGGAGTGCCAAAGAGGATTGTATCAGACAGAGGTACCCAATTTACCTCAAGATTACGGAATAAGTTGCATGAAGCCATGGGAACCCGCTTGAACTTCAAGATGCCTTATCATCCACAGACGGATGGACAGACCGAAAGAGTCAATCAGATTCTGGAGGATATGTTAAGAGCTTGTGCATTGGCTTATGCTACCTCTTGGGATAAGAGTTTGCCGTATGCCGAGTTCAATTACAACAATAGTTACCAAGCTAGTTACAGATGTTACCTTTTGAGGCACTGTATGGTCGACCCTGTCGGACGCCATTGAATTGGAATGAGACCGAGCGCCGTGTCTTCGGCCTGATATTCTTCAAGAAGTCAAGAGCGATTGCCGTGATCGTGAAAGGTTGAAGATAGCCCAATCACGGCAGAAGAGTTATCTTGACAACCGTCGCCGAGACTTGAGTTTTGAACCGAAGACTTTGTATACCTCGAGTTACGCCTCTCAGGGGAGTTAAGAGGTTCCATGCCAAAGGGAAACTTGCACCCCGTTATGTTGGACCATTTAAGATTTTGAGTCGCAGAGGCGAAGTTGCTTATCAGCTGGAGTTGCCGCAGTCGTTAGCAGGAGTGCATGACGTATTCCATGTGTCCCAGTTGAAGAAGTGTCTCCGAGTACCTGAGGAACAGACACCGCTAGAATCAATTGAGTTGCAAGAAGATTTGACTTACAAGGAGCATCCCGTAAAGATTTTGGACACTATGGATCGAGAGACCAGAAATAAGTCAACCCGTTTCTGTAGAGTACAGTGGAGAAACCACACGGAGAGTGAAGCAACTTGGGAACGCGAAGAGGATTTGAGGAAAGAGTTTCCAAACCTATTCCTTGAGTAAGCCCTGAATCTCGGGGACGAGATTCTATTAAGGGGGGAGGTTTGTAACACCCCAAAATTTTGCTTTTCTTAAATTCATGTGTGATTTGGCACTTTGGTGAATTTTTGGAATTTTCTGGAATTTATTTGGATTTATTTGGAATTTATTTGAATTTATTCCATTTTGAAATAATTAAAGAATTAAACTTTGCAAATAAAATTTTGTTGGAAATATTTTATTTGAGTCCAAAATGATCCAAAATATTTTCCAGAATTTTTCTGGAATTTTTCTGAGTCTTTTGCTATTTTTAATGAATTAAATGAATTACTGGGAATTATTTTAATTATTAAATCGCTGGAAATTCGAGTTGGGTCAAGTACTATTCATCCGACCGAGTCGGACTCGAGTCCGACCCGAGCCACGTGACTTGATCGAACCACGTCCAAACCCTAACCGTTGTGGACCGTTGGATCAAGATCCAAGGATTTCACCGCATCGGATTCGAGCCGTCGACCGAACCGATTCGCCCGCGATCGTGGCCGTTGATCGTGCCACGTGTACGGCCCTCCGTCATCGTCTTCGTCCGAATCCGAGCCGGAGAGCGCCGCTGCGTAGCCGCCGTGTCCGATTAGGTTTCCGTTTTGTGCGCGCATGTCGAGGCCATTTAAGGCGTGGATCATCGCCCGAGGACCGCCGTTTGTGTGCGCACCTTTTCCCTCAAGTCTCCGAGCCCGAGGCGCTGCCGGCTAGTTGCAATCGCTCGCCGTAGTTGGATCACTCCTCCGCCGCGACTATTGCCTTTTTCCGCCGCCGACAGCAGCCCTCCGCCGCGCCTAAGCCCGGATTCGAGACCCCCAGGTCAAGGCGCATCGGATTGGACCACGCACTTCGCCGGATCTGCCCCGAGGCGCCGTCCCGTGTGTCGCCGTCCTCAAGTCCGGCCAGATCCCGTCGACCAGCGCCGCCGCGATCCCGCGAGCTCCGTTAGCCGTCCGATCCCGATCGCACGCACGAGGTGAGGCCACGTAGCCCTTTACTGTTCCAACCCCAGATCTCGTATCACCCGTTGGATCTAGATCGTGCGGTCCAGGTTAGATCACGTGATATAGATTGGATCCTTTAGCAGCCGTTAGATCTTGATCCTAGGGCCGAGATTGTGCCACGTGGCTCAGCTGAACCGCACCGTGCGCCCGCACGTGAGCCGCTGACATACGGGGCCCGCATGTCAGTGACCGTGCGCTATGGACCGGATCCACCGTGGACCCGTGCCGCCCGTGGACCCAGTCCATGGACCGGACACGTGATAGCACCTGAGTGGTGCCACGTGTCATGCTGACGTCAGCATGACGTCATCACGGGATCCGTTCGGTGATGACGTCAGCCGACCAATCACAGGATGACACGTGTCCTCGCTGACGCAATAATTAATTTCCGAAAAAGAAAATGATTTATTAATTCGAAATAATGATTTCAGATTTTGTTTCAAACTTCAAACGCTTATAGCTTTTGCATTTCAACTCCGATTTGAGTGATTCAAATTTCTAAATTTGTATAAAATTGAGATCTACCTAAATATAAATTTTATTTAATTTTTGGACTAAAGTTTTTCTCTGTAAAATTATTTAATTGATTATTTAAACTTTAAATAATCATAACTTTTGCATTTTAACTCCAAATTTGTGATTCCAGTTTCTAAAAATTCATAAAATTATGTTCTCTCTGTTTATGGATTTTACTTGGATGTTTGGACACTTTTGCCTATTGTTTATTCATGTATTGCTATTTGCACGCTTTACGAGTAGACGTTGAAGTCTTGGGAAGGATTCGAAGGAGAAGTATTGACTCAGGATCCAACTCAAGACCAAGAACAAGTACTTTTTGAAGGCAAGTTGTGCTTTGACCATGTTGATCCTATTTTGAAATCTATTTTGATTTAACCTATTGCATGCTAGTTCAATTAGAAAATACTTTATTTAAATATGGGGGATTAGATAAATACCAATTTGCTGTATGACACCTTGATTATTTAAATATGTGCCATGACCCTTGTCACCCTAGTTGTGGATTACTAGTTGGACATTATTAAATCGCCAACATGGGTTTTAGACCGTTGTAGTATACTGCTTAGACTCACCGTGCTCATGACATGATTTTGGACAATCAAATGTTAATATTGACTTAATGATATATTGAACCTGTTTTGGAAAGGTATCATGTGATGTTGATGGCACGTGGTGCATGGTAATCAACTGGGGTTTGATAAATAGTTTTTCGACCGGGGCATGTGGCAAGAGTAATCAGGTGGGCCAGTTGTGGCATTGGGGATGTTGATTTGGTTCTTCGGGTAGTCTTGCCCTGGTCACCCTAAGGACTTCACCTTGCAAGCCTTTGAACTGGGTCTAACGTGCAACCACATGTCTGTAATGGGACGGACCTAGTTGACTAAGTTGCTAATAACGTACCTGTGGGACCTCAGGAGGTCAACTACACCCTTTGTGTAAGTTGTACGGGGGAGCGTACCGGGGCTGAGGCCAGGTTCCCATCTAACGGTTGGTTGGCCTAAACTTCGCCTTAGCTAAGGGAAGGGTTAGTGTGCAACAACCGGGGAGGACCACTTGTATTGTTAGAAGTTTCCGAAAGACTTTGTTACGGGAACTCGCCTTTGTGGTGTTTGACTATATCTTGTGGGTAAAGTGCATAACCTCTGCAGAGTGTAGAATCTATTCGAATAGCCGTGTCCGCGGTATTGGACATCGCTCGGGAATTACAGTCAAGGGTTAGATTTTCTCAAAAATAACTTGGATTTGAAAGGTTGGGTTGGATTAATAATGATGTTGATGGAAATGTGGATTAGGATGGGAAAGATGTTCATTAAACACCTTGAAAAGTTATCTATGCTATACTTGTTTCTACTGCTTTCGAATCTACTTATGCTACTTGTCAAATGCTGTTTACTGCAAATATACCTTGAGCTATTCCTTTGTACCAAGCCATGCATATAGTATATTAGCCTGCATTCTGTGCATGACTTGCTGAGTACCAAGTACTCACCCTTGCCACAATACAACACCAGTTGAAGAGGAGACTACACCAGCTTTGGAGGAGGAGCTCCAAGAGGATCCGTCTACTTAGGGAGCGAGCCCAGTCAGTTGCCTGTGGTATACTGGATGGCGCCACGAAGTTATTTGATTTTCCGCTGCTACTATTTCTCTCTTAATAAGTTTCGCCCTGCGAGGCGTACATTTGTGACTTGACCATAAGGTCGAGTAACGATTTAGTTATTTAAATAAAAGTACTTTATTAGTATCGAATGGTATGATTGTGATATTTACCAATGTTAAGACTGTGTGCACTAGCGCGTTCCTGGACTAGTGCTGAATACACAGAGGGTCCAGATTTGCAAATTCGGGGTCCGGACATCACCTAATCCGAGTTGGAGTCGGATTCCGCCGCCGCAACCGGGTGAACATCGGTCTCCGCGCGATTCACGGAAGCCGAGGCCCCTATTTAATGCGCTGCCACCCGTGTCGTGAAGCCCACCTCATTGCGCACCCGTAGCCCTAGCTCGTGTCACCTGAGCCGCCGCCGTTCGCCCGCGCGAGCTCGCCGGAGTTGGAAGCCCGTTCCGCCGCGTTCTTTTGCCGATTCCACCGCCGTCCGTCGTCCATCGCCACCGTTGACCCCAGATCTGGACTCCCCGCGTCGAGCCGCACCCGTGGGTATATCTCACTTCGCCGAAGCACGCCCCAGATGCGGTCCGAGTGGTCGTCGTCCCCCGCGCTGGTGACCCCGCTCCGCCGCACGCCATCGCCGGACCTCGAGCTCTGTCAGCCGTTTGATCAGGATCCAAGGGCCCAGATTGCGCCACGTCACTCATGGTGAGATCCACGTGCTAAACCCCAGATCCAATCTCAGCCGTTAGATCTAGATCGTACGGTTAGCGTTAGCAGCGTTATACGCGTTAGATTGGATCTCGACCGCCCGATCGAGATCCAACGGTCCGGATTGACCGCGTTTACCCCAAACGCGTGAAACCAGATCCAATCTGGGCCGTTGATTTTCAAATCAACGGCCGAGATCAAGCCACGTGGCCGGGAGGCCGACCGTCGCAGTCAGCGCGGTCAGCGCCCGCGCGTGGGTACGTGTCTCTGACACGCGGGGCCCGCGTGTCAGTGGGGCCCCGTGTCAGTCGCGCCCGCGCTGGCGTGAGCCCGGGCCGCTGACAGGACGGGCCCACATGTCAGTGACATGTGGAGCCGTGGGCCGAGTCCACGGTGGACCGAGCCGAGCCGTGGGCCGAGTCCGTGGATCACCGACGCCACCGACCAATCAGAATCTTGACACGTGTCACTGCTGACGCAATATATCTTTTTCCGAAAAAGAAATAATTTATTTAATTCGGTTTAATGAATTCAAATATGATTTCAAACTTCAAACGCTTATAACTTATGCAATTTAACTCCGATTTGAGTGATTCAAATTTCTAAATTTGTATAAAATTGAGATCTACCCAATCGTAAATTTTATTTAATTTTTGGACCAAAGTTTTTCTCTGTAATATTATTTAATTGATTATTTAAACTTTAAAAGCTTGTAACTTTTGCGTTTTAACTCCGATTTTGCCGATTCAAATTCCTAAAAATTCACAAAATTATGCTCTCTCTATTTATGGACTTCATTTGGATGTTTGGATACTTTTTGCCTACTGTTTTATTCATTTGTTGCTATTTGCACGTGTTACGAGTAGACGTCGAAGTGCCCGAAGGCTTCGAAGGTGAAATGTTGACCCAGGAGCCAGCTCAGGACCAAGACCAAGTGTTTTTTGAAGGAAAGTTGTGCTTTGACCATGTTGATCCTATTTTGAAATTAGCTTGATTTAAATTATTGCATGCTAGTTCAATTATAAAATGCTTTAATTAATTTTGGGAGATTAGTTAATTACCTAGTTGCTGTATGCCACCTTGACATAGATAATTGAATGCCATGAACCCCTTGTCACCCTAGTTGAGTATTAAATAGTTGGACATTATTAAATTGCCAACATGGGAATTTAGATCGTTGTGGTATATTGCTTAGACCTGCTACGTGCTTATGACATGATTTTGGACAAAACAAATGTTAATATTGACTTAATGATATATTGAACCTGTTTTGGAAAAGGTATCATGTGTTGTGATGTTGATGGCACGTGGTGCATGGTAATCAACTGGGGTTTTGATAAATAGATTTGGACCGGGGCATGTGGCAAGAAATGATTGGGTGGGCCAGTTGTGGCATCGGGAGTGATGGTTTGGTTCTTCGGGTAGTCTTGCCCTGGTCAACCTAAGGACTTAACCTTGCAAGCTTTTGAACTAAGTTAATCGTGCAACCACATGTCCGCAATGGGACGGACCTAGTTGAGTAAGTTACTAATAACTTGCATGTGATACCTCGGGTGTCAACTACACCCTTTGTGTAGCTTGAAAGGGGAGCGTACCAGTGCAATGGCATGGTACCCGTCCAACGGTATGTCGGTCCCATACTTCGCCTTGGTTAAGGGAAGGGACGGTGTATGGCAAAAACCGGAAAGGTTCACTTGCGTAGTTAGCCATTTCCGAAAGACTTCGTTACGATCACTCGTCCTTGTGGCGTTTGGCTGTATCTTGTGGGTAAAGTGCATAACCTCTGCAGAGTGTAAAATCTATTCGAATAGCCGTGTCCGCGGTATTGGACATTGCTCGGGGATTACAGTCAAGGGTTAGACTTTCTTGAAAACAACTTGGACTTGGAAGGTTTGGTTTGGTTAATAGATGATGTTGATGGAAATGTGGACTAGGAATGGGAAAGATGTTTATTTAACTCCTGGAAAAGTTATTGACATTATACTTGTTTTTACTGCTTTCGATTCTACTTATGATACTTGTCAAATGCTGTTTACTGCAATTATACCTTGAGCTATTCCTTTGCATTAAGCCATGCATGTAGAATATTAGCTTGCATTCTGTGCATGACTTGCTGAGTACCAAGTACTCATCCTTGCCACAAAACAACACCAGTTGAAGAAGAGGCGACACCGGCTTTGGAGGAGGAGTTTCAAGAAGAGCCGTCTAACTAGGGATCGAGTCCAGTCAGTTACCTGTGGCATATTGGTTGGCGCCACGCGTTTTCTTTATATATTCCGCTGCAGATTTTATTTGAATAAGTCTTAGCTCTGCGAGGCATACTTTTGTAACTTGATCATAAGGTCGAGCGACCAGTTTGGTTATTTTAATTAAAGTACTTTATGATTATCGATGTGTATGATTGTGATATTTACCAATGTTGAGACTATGTGCACTAGCGAGATCCTGGACTAGTGCGGAATACACAAAGGGTTCGGATTTGCAAATTCGGGTCCCGACAGATGTGGTATCAGAGCCATACTAACTGTAGGCTCAACTCATAGTTAGAATGGTCGTAGTGAGGATAAAACCTATTTTCTAAAGCTAAAAATTTGTCAAGATAATAAATGAATTCTCAACTTATCCCTTTCTCTCTTTTCTCACCCCTTGCTGAATTTTTCCTTACCCTCATCGCAAATTGAAATCTATTCTTATGTGAGCATTTTGTGACAGAGGGAGGGAGAGATCAACTACGTCGATCTTGAGGTTGGCTACGCTGCAGAACTTTGGCGTATGCTGCAGTTTCTGGAAGGTTTTGAGAAGCCGCAATACCAAGTGAACGTCATCAGACAAGCGGGACTGATTAAGGCTTGTGATGTGAAGATCACGGTACATGCTAGGAAGAAGGGCAAGGGCAACCGTCCGATATACTGCACCGCCAGGAGGTCGACAATGTAGATGGGAATTCAGGAGGTATCACGACGAGCAATGCGACACATCGCCAGATCTACGCCTTGAAGCCGAGGGCGCGGTGTACCGCAATCATCCGCACAACAACAACCTTCTTGACCCGAAGCTGATTCAGGATGAGAATGCCACGGTCACACAGCTGGCACGACTTGTCATCGCTCAGGAGGATGTACTCGATGATATGAACCTAGAGCTACAGAAGGCTCGCAAGGAGGTCACGATAGAGAGGAATCGATGGCGGGAGGCTCAAGAGCATGTGTCTCACCTTTTGCGAAGAATTGACAAGTTGGAGATGGCATTGTACGGACCGGGACCAGAGCCAGTACTCGAGCTACATGAGCCAGTACTCAGCACCGGTGTTAGTTCTACCAGACGTCAATCAAAGCTTTGATATTTACTGTGATGCATCGCGCCAAGGACTTGGATGTGTGCTGACGCAGAACGGGAAGGTCGTCGCATACGCGTCGAGGCAGCTGAGGCCGCATGAGGAGAATTATCCGACGCATGACCTAGAGCTAGCTGCCGTAGTGCATGCATTGAAGTTATGGTGTCACTATTTGATCGGGAACAGATGTGAAGTGTATACGGATCATAAGAGCCTTAAGTACATATTCACCCAAATGACTGAACATGAGGCAGAGGAGATGGTTGGAACTGATCAAGGATTATAACGTGGGAATCCACTACCATCCCGGGAAGGCCAATGTGGTGGCCGATGCCTTGAGTAGGAAGAGCCATACTGTGAACATGTTGATTGCCGCGAGTCAGGAAGAGCTATGCAAGGATTTCCAGAAGATGCAGATTGAAGTGGTCCCGGAAGGATTCTTGGCCGCATTAGAGGTGAGGCCTACCCTGGAGGATCAGATCCGAGAAGGACAGAAGGATGATGACAAGATCCGTAGGATTAAGTCCAAGATGGATGAAGGCAAGGCAAAAGACTTTAAGCTGGATGAGCAAGGCACGTTATGGGTAAAGGATCGAATTTGTGTGCCGAACAAGAAGGAGCTAAAGCAGTTGATCCTAAAGGAAGCCCATGACTCCAAGTATTCAATCCATCCAGGAAGTGCTAAGATGTATCAGGATCTGAAGGAAGGATTCTGGTGGCCGAGCATGAAGCGTGAAGTCGCCGAGCATGTTGCGCTGTGCGACATATGCCAGAGAGTCAAGGCAATGCATCGAGGCCACGGATCAAGCTGTACCAATTAAAGATACCTGAGTGGAAGTGGGAGGAAATCGAAACGGACTTCATTACCGGTTTACCCAAGACTCAAGGAGGTTATGACTCTATATGGGTTATAGTGGATCGCTTGACTAAAGTTGCCCATTTTATCACGGTAAAGACCACTTACTCGGGAGATAAGTTAGCAGAATTGTACATGACCAGGATCGTCTGTTTGCATGGAGTGCCGAAGAAGATTGTATCGGACAGAGGTACCTAGTTTACCTCGAGATTCTGGAATAAGCTGCATGAAGCCATGGGGACCCGTTTGAACTTCAGCACCGCCTATCATCCGCAGACGGATGGACAGACCGAAAGAGTAAATCAGATATTAGAGGATATCTTAAGAGCGTGTGCATTGGCTTATGCTACCTCTTGGGATGTCTGCCATATGCAGAGTTCAGCTACAATAATAGCTACCAGGCCAGTCTACAAATGTCACCTTTTGAGGCACTGTATGGTCGACCTTGCCGAACACCGTTGAACTGGAATGAGACAGGTGAACGCCGTGTCTTTGGGCCAGACATTCTTCAAGAAGCTGAAGAGCAGATTGCCATGATCCGGGAAAGACTGAAGATAGCACAATCAAGATAGAAAAGCTACGCCGATAACCGTTGCCGAGACTTGAGCTTTGAACCAGAAGATTTCGTGTATCTCAGAGTTACACCCCTCAGGGGAGTTAAGTGATTGCATGCCAAAGGGAAGCTCGCACCGCGATATGTCGGACCATTTAAGATTTTGAGCCGTAGAGGCGAAGTTGCTTACCAGCTGGAGTTACCGCAGTCGTTGGCCGGAGTGCATGACGTGTTCCATGTGTCCCAGCTGAAGAAGTGTCTTCGAGTACCAGATGAGCAGACACCGCTAGAGTCCATTGAGCTGCAAGAGGATCTGACTTACAGGGAGCACCCCGCGAAGATTCTGGACACCATGGATCGAGAGATGAGAAACAAGTCAACCCGTTTCTGCAGAGTTCAGTGGAGCAACCATGCAGAGAGTGAAGCAACCTGGGAACGCGAGGAGGATTTGAAGAAAGAATTTCCAAACCTATTCTTTAGTAAGCCCTGAATCTCGGGGATAAGATTCTGTTAGGGGGGAGGTTTTTAACACCCCAATTTTTGCTTTTCATGAAATTAGACATTATTTTACACTCTGGTGAATCTTTGGAATTTTCTGGAATGTATTTGGATTTATTTGGAATTAATTTGAATTTATTCTATATTGAAATAATTAAAGAAATAAAAATTTCAAATAAAGTTTTGTGGGAAATAATTTATTTGGGTCCAAAATGTTTCAAAATATTTTCCATAATTTTTCTGGAATTTTTCTGAGTATTTTGCTATTTTTCTGGATTTATTTGAATTTTCTATGAATTATTGAATAATTAAATCGCTGGAAAATCGAGTTGGTTTTACTGTTCACCCGACCGAGTCTGAGTCAGACTCGAGTTCGAGTCCGACCTGAGCCACGTGATCGAGCCCGAACCCGCTCAGCTGAACCCTAACCGCGTGACCGTTGGACCTTGATTCAACGGCCACGATTGAGCCACGTCACCCGGACCCAATCCCGACCGAGCCAGCCAGCTCACCGAGTCGGACCCGAGTCCAACTCGCGCGACCGTTGGATCTTGATCCAACGTCTCTCGTTGAGCCACGTCACCCAATCCGAGTTGGAGTCGGATTCCGCCGCCGCAACCGAGTGAACATCGGTCTCCGCGCGATTCACGGAAGCCGAGGCCCCTATTTAATGCGCCGCCACCCGTGTCATGAAGCCCACTTCATTGCGCAGCCGTAGCCCTAGCTCGCGTCGCCTGAGCCGCCGCCGTTCGCCGGAGCGAGCTCGCTGGAGTTGGAAGCCCGTTCCGCCGCATTCTTTTGCCGATTCCGCCGCCGTCCGTCGTCAGTCGTCCATCGCCACCGTTGACCCCAGATCCGGACTCCCCGCGTCGAGCCGCACCTGTGGGTATATCTCACTTCCCCGGAGAACGCCCCAGACGTCGTCCGAGTGGTCGTCGTCCCCCGCGCCATGACCCCGCTCTGCCGCACGCCATCGCCGGACCTCGAGCTCTGCCAGCCGTCCGATCAGGATCCGAGGGCCCAGATTGCGCCACGTCACTCACGGTGAGATCCACGTGCTAAACCCCAGATCCAATCTCGGCCATTAAATCTAGATCGTACGGTTAGCGTTAGTCGCATTATACGCGTTAGATTGGATCTCGACCGCCTGATCGAGATCCAACGGTCCGGATTGACCGCGTTTACCCTAAACGCGTGAAACCAGATCCAATCTCGGCCGTTGATTTTCAAATCAACGGCCGAGATCAAGCCACGTGGCCGGGAGGCCGACCGTCAGTCGCGATCGGTAGCGCGGCGCCGCTGGCGATAGATGCGTGTCTCGACACGCAGCGGGACCAGCGTGTCGAGGAGGCCCCGTGTCGATCGCTCAGCCGGGCGTGAGCGGCTGGCCGACAAGACGGGCCCACATGTCAGTGACATGTGGAGCCGTGGGTCGAGTCCACGGTGGACCGAGCCGAGCCCTGGGCCGAGTCCGTGGGTCGGCTGACGTCAGACGACCAATCAGATGCTGACACGTGTCACTGCTGACGCAATAAATCTTTTTTCGAAAAAGAAATAATTTATTTAATTCGGTTTAATGAATTCGAACGCTTATAACTTATGCAATTTAACTCCGATTTGAGTGATTCAAATTTCTAAATTTGTATAAAATTGAGATCTACCGAATGCTAAATTTTATTTAATTTTTGGACCAAAGTTTTTCTCTATAATATTATTTAATTAATTATTTAAACTTTAAACGCTTGTAACTTTTGCGTTTTAACTCCGATTTCGCTGATTCAAATTCCTAAAAACTCACAAAATTATGCTCTCTCTGTTTATGGACTTTATTTGGATGTTTGGACAATTTTTGCCTACTGTTTTATTCATTTATTGCTATTTGCACGCGTTACGAGTAGACGTCGAAGTGCCCGAAGGCTTCGAAGGTGAAGTGTTGACCCAGGAGCCAGCTCAGGACCAAGATCAAGTGCTTTTTGAAGGCAAGTTGTGCTTTGACCATGTTGATCCTATTTTGAAATTAGTTTGATTTAAATTATTGCATACTAATTCAATTATAAAATGCTTTAATTAATTTTGGGAGATTAGTTAATTACCTAGTTGCTGTATGCCACCTTGACATAGATAATTGAATGCCATGAACCCCTTGTCACCCTAGTTGAGTATTAAATAGTTGGACATTATTAAATTGCCAACATGGGAATTTAGATCGTTGTAGTACATTGCTTAGACCTGCTATGTGCTTATGACATGATTTTGGACAAAACAAATGTTAATATTGACTTAATGATATATTGAACCTGTTTTCGAAAAGGTATCATGTGTTGTGAGGTTGATGGCACGTGGTGTATGGTAATCAACAGGGGTTTTGATAAATAGATTTGGACTGGGGCATGTGGCAAGAAATGATCGGGTGGGCCAGTTGTGGCATCGGGAGTGATGGTTTGGTTATTCGGGTAGTCTTGCCCTGGTCAACCTAAGGACTTAAGCTTGCAAGCCTTTGAACTAAGTTAATCGTGCAACCACATGTCCGTAATGGGACAGACCTAGTTGAGTAAGTTACTAATAACTTGCATGTGATACCTCGGGTGTCAACTACACCCTTTGTGTAGCTTGAAAGGGGAGCGTACCAGTGCAATGGCATGGTACCCATCCAACGGTATGTCGGTCCCATACTTCGCCTTGGTTAAGGGAAGGGATGGTGTATGGCAAAAACCAGAAAGGTTCACTTGTGTAGTTGGCCATTTCCGAAAGACTTCATTACGATCACTCGTCCTTGTGGCGTTTGGCTGTATCTTGTGGGTAAAGTGCATAACCTCTGCAGAGTGTAAAATCTATTCGAATAGCCGTGTCCGCGGTATTGGACATTGCTCGGGGATTACAGTCAAGGGTTAGACTTTCGTGAAAACAACTTGGACTTGGAAGGTTTGGTTTGGTTAATAGATGATGTTGATGGAAATGTGGACTTGGAATGGGAAAGATGTTTATTTAACTCCTGGAAAAGTTATTGACATTATACTTGTTTTTACTGCTTTCGAATCTACTTATGATACTTGTCAAATGATGTTTACTGCAATTATACCTTGAGCTATTCCTGTGCATTAAGCCATGCATGTAGAATATTAGCTTGCATTCTGTGCATGACTTGCTGAGTACCAAGTACTCACCCTTGCCACAAAACAACACCAGTTGAAGAAGAGGTGACACCAGCTTTGGAGGAGGAGTTTCAAGAAGAGCCGTCTAACTAGGGATCGAGTCTAGTCAGTTGCCTGTGGCATATTGGTTGGCGCCACGCGTTTTCTTTATATATTCCGCTGCAGATTTTATTTGAATAAGTCTTAGCCCTGCGAGGCATACTTTTGTAACTTGACCATAAGGTCGAGCGACCAGTTTTGTTTTTTTAATTAAAGTACTTTATGATTATCGATGTGTATGATTGTGATATTTACCAATGTTGAGACTGTGTGCACTAGCGAGATCCTGGACTAGTGCGAAATACACAGAGGGTCCGGATTTGCAAATTTGGGTCCCAACAAGTCAATCCTGGCATCATATCATAAAACATGTGTAAACCATCTCATTATCAAACATTACGGCTCCCTAAGCCGCAACCACTACAATACACTTGCCTTCACCCTCGTGAGAAGGCGTAGTGAGACGACGACGGCCCTCCCGGGGTCACACCACCTGCACAAAGGTTCAATACACTCAACCACATGCACACAAGACCACACAAGAACACTTAGTTAAACCGACTTCGTGATCTACTCCCAATACCCAAAAACAAAGAATCTGTCCAACGGGACAGCAGCCTTCGGTAGACCATAACTAGGTCTTAACGACTCCAAATCAGACAAATGAGTACATTTTCTCAAAGCTTAGGAAATTTCCTAGCTTTTTCTAAGTATTGGGAAAAACTGATTCGGCTTCTAAAATTGGCTAATCTACAGATCAACACGATCTGTCCTAATCACGTCACAGTTTTGAACATGTTCGTTAAAATAGCCATAACTTTCAAATGGCTGATCAGAATTACGCATTCTTGGTGTCCCCTGAAAGGTATTGAAATTATATACAACTTTCTAAACAGGCAGCCGACCACAATCCGACTCTAAAAACCCCAAAATCGCGACCGAAGTCGACTGTCTGGAATTGGCCAAGGCTACTGCGCGGAACAGATCTACTAAACGAATCTATACCTCTAATTATAGCACCTAAACATGCATTCTAGGCATGGATTACCCCTTCTAACCAGTACCACAACACTACAAAGAGATTGCAAATCCTTACCTCCCTCGAAGAACCACTCAAACATCGAATTCTTCTCCTCCCAGCCCCCGATCTCCTTCCGCGCACCAAATCCGCCGGATCCTCACGGTTACGGAGCTTCCCAATGGAGAGAATCATGGAGAGGAGGGGCGTGGCAGAAAGGGGAGGCGTGGACCTTCGCTAGGGCCGGCTAGGAGGTGGAGGCGCATGGGAGAGGGAGAGGGAGAGGGAGAGGGGGTGGGTGGCGGCTAGGGTTGAGGGAGAGGGGTGGGGCGCATGGGGAGGAGGTGGAGGCACCCCAAGAGGGATTTTTTGTTGGTTTCCCTCCCCTCATGGGCCCAAAGAACCCTCAACCGACGGCCCAATTCATCCCCCTCAGGCCCAACTAGCTCCCGTGTCGGGACCCGAATTTGCAAATCTGAACCCTCTGTGTATTTAGCACTAGTCTAGGATCACGCTAGTGCACACGGTCTCAACATCGGTGAATATCACAATCATACTCAATAAAATAGTAAAGTACCTTAGTTAACATAACCAAACTGGTTGCTCGACCTTATGGTCAAGTTACAATGGTACGCCACGCAGGGCGAAGACATATTAAAAGAGAAATAACTGCAGCGGAATGTAAGATAACTTCGTGGCGCCATCCAGTATACCACAGGCAACTGACTGGGCTCGCTCCCTAGTTAGACGGTTCCTCTTGGATCTCCTCCTCCAAAGCTGGTGTAGACTCTCCTTCAACTGGTGTTGTATGGTGGCAAGGGTGAGTACTTGGTACTCAGCAAATCATGCACAGAATGCAACTAATATACTACATGCATGGCTTAGTACAAAGGAGTAGCTCAGGGTATAATTGCAGCAAAACAGTATTTGACAAGTAACATAAGTAGATTCGAAAGCAGTAGAAACAAGTTTTAAGAGCAATAGCTTTTCCAGTAATTAAATAAACATCTTTTCCAATCCTAATCCACATTTTCATTGTAACACCCCAAAAATTTCCTTTTCTTAAATTCATGTGTGATTTGGCACTTTGGTGAATTTTTGGAATTTTCTGGAATTTATTTGGATTTATTTGGAATTTATTTGAATTAATTCCACCTTGAAATAATTTAAGAATTTAACTTTGCAAATAAAATTTTATTGGAAATATTTTATTTAAGTCCAAAATATTTCCAGAATTTTTCTGGAATTTTTCTGAGTATTTTACTACATTTAATGAATTAAATGAATTTCTGAGAATTAATCGAATTATTAAATCGCTGGAAAAATCAATCGGGTCTAGTACTGTTCATCCGACCGAGTCGGAACCCGAGTCGGACTCGAGTCCGGCCCGAGCCAGTTGACTCGACCGAACCCAACCCGGACCCTAACCGATCCCGACCGTTGGATCGAGATCCAACGGTCAGGATCAACCCACGCGAGATCACGGCCGCACCCAAGCGACCCCAGCCTTCCGTCGCGTCACGTGGATGGCTGAGATCAAGCCACGTCGCCTCGCCGTGTCCGGGACGGACTCCGCCACCCGTACCGGTTTCACCGCGGATTCCGCGGGGATCTCGGCGTCCGTGCCGGTATTTAATACCCGGACCCGCGCCCGAGGTTTGCCTTTGCCTCGTGCGTAGTTTTCCCCAAGCGCCCTAGCCCTAGCCGCCGCCGTTGACTCACTATTGCTCGCCGTAGTTGGAGAAGCCCCCGCCACGGTTCTTGCCTCGTCCCGCAGCCGTCCGCCGTCTTCCGCCGCATTGGAGCCCAGTTCCGGAGTCCTCAAGCCAAGGCGCACCCGTGGGTACCTCTCACTTCGCCGGAGATGCCCCCGAGGGCCATCGGGCTCGTCTTCGTCACCGCCTCCGGCCACCCAGCTCCGCCGCAACGTCATCACCGCCCGCGAGCTCCGTGCACCGTCGGATCAAGATCGAACGGCCATGGTAAGCCACGTGTTCCCAAAACCCTCACCCTCCAGATTAGATCTGGACCGTCGAATCAAGATCCAACAGCTTAGATCCAATCTTGTAGCACGCGTTGCACCGCACTAGATCCGATCTCGACCGTCCGATTTAGATCGTACGACCCAAATTCACCGCGTTACTCCAAACGCGTAAACTTCAGATCTAATCCGCGCCGTTGATTTTCAAATCAACGGGCGAGATTACGCCAAGTGGGAGGAAGTTGGACCGGCGCGGTCAGCGCCGTACGCGTGCGTGACACTGACACGCCGGGCCCGCGTGTGAGCGACGCGGCCAAACCGCACCATGACGTCACGCTGGCGTCATGGGGGCCCACCTATCAGCGGCCACCCCAGCCCTGCGGTGATGCCAGCAATGACGTCACCAGTGGGTCCCACCTGTCAGCAACGGGCTGAGTCCCCGCTGACGTCAGCAATGACGTCACCCTAGTGGGTCCCACCTGTTAGAGACACGTGAGTCGTGGACCGGGTCCACGGTGGACCCGAGCCGAGCCGTGGGATGAGCCCGTGAACCGACTGACGTTAGCCGCCCAATCAGAGGCTGACACGTGTGCCTACTGGCGCAACAAATTAATTTCCAAAAAAGAAAATGATTTATTAATTCGAATATTGATTTCAGGATTTGATTCAAACTTCAAACGCTTATAACTTTTGCGTTTTAACTCCGATTTGAGTTATTCAAATTTCTAAATTTGTATAAAATTGAGATCTACCTAATGATGAATTTTATTTAATTTTTGGGCTAAATTTGTTCTCTGTAATATTATTTAATTGATTATTTAAACTTCAAAATGCTATAACTTTCGCGTTTAAACTCCGAATTTGACGATTCTAGTTTCTAAAAATTCATAAAATTATGTTCTCTCTGTTTCTGATCTTTATTTGGATGTTTGGACACTTTTTGTCTACTATTTTATTCATTTGTTGCTATTTGCACGCGTTACGAGTAGACGTTGAAGTGCCAGAAGGATTCGAAGGAGAAGTATTGACCCAGGAGCCAGCTCAGGACCAAGTGCAAGTACTTTTTGAAGCCAAGTTATGCTTTGACCATATGGATCCTATTTTGAAACCTATTTTGATTTAATTTATTGCATGCTAGTTCAATTAGAAAATACTTTATTTAAATATGGGAAATTAGATAAATGCCAATTTGCCCACAAGATACAGTCAAACACCACAAAGGCGAGTTCCCGTAACAAAGTCTTTCGGAAACTTCTAACAATACAAGTGGTCCTCCCCGGTTGTTGCACACTAACCCTTCCCTTAGCTAAGGCGAAGTTTAGGCCAACCAACCGTTAGATGGGTACTGGCGCAGCGACCGATGCGCTCCCAAGACAACTTACACAAAGGGTGTAGTTGACCTCCTGAGGTCCCACAGGTACGTTATTAGCAACTTAATCAACTAGGTCCGTCCCATTACAGACATGTGGTTGCACGTTAGACCCAGTTCAAAGGCTTGCAAGGTTAAGTCCTTAGGGTGACCAGGGCAAGACTACCCGAAAACCAAACCAACATTCCCAATGCCACAACTGGCCCACCTGATCATTCTTGCCACATGCCCCGGTCGAAAACTATTTATCAAACCCCAGTTGATTACCATGCACCACGTGCCATCAACATCACATGATACCTTTCCAAAACAGGTTCAATATGTCATTAAGTCAATATTAACGTTTGATTGTCCAAAATCATGTCATGAGTACGTAGCAGGTCTAAGCAATATACTACAACGTTCTACAAACCCATGTTGGCAATTTAGTAATGTCCAACTAGTAATCCTCACTAGGGTGACAAAGGGGGGTCATGGCACATACTTAAGTAATCAAGGTGTCATATGGCAATTTGGCATTTATCTAATTTCCCATAATTAAGTAAAGTATTTTCTAATTGAACTAGCATGCAATAATTTGAACCAAAATAGATTTCAAAATGGGATCAATATGGTCAAAGCATAACTTGCCTTCAAAAAGTACTTGTTCTTGGTCTTGAGTTGGATCCTGAGTCAACACTTCTCCTTCGAATCCTTCCGGCACTTCAACGTCTACTCGTAAAGCGTGCAAATAGCAACCAATGAATAAAACAGTAGACAAAAGTATCCAAACATCCAAATAAAGTCCATAAACAGAGAGAGCATAATTTTATGAATTTTTAGAAACTGGAATCGTCAAATTCGGAGTTAAAATGCAAAAGTTATAGCATTTTGAAGTTTAAATAATCAATTAAATAATATTACTGAGGAAAACTTTAGTCCAAAAATTAAATAAAATTCATAATTAGGTAGATCTCAATTTTATACAAATTTAGAAATTTGAATCACTCAAATCGGAGTTGAAACACAAAAGTTATAAGCGTTTGAAGTTTGAATCAAAATCTGAAATCATTATTTCGAATTAATAAATCATTTTCTTTTCGAAATTAATTATTGCGTCGGCGAAGACACGTGGCAGCCTCGATTGGTCTGGCCGACGTCGGTTCTTGGGCGTGGTCCATGGTTTGGCTCGTCTCTGTGGACCCGGCCCACGGCTCACGTGAGATCGGCGACAGTGGGACCACTCGGGTGACGTCATTGCTGACGTCAGCGGGGCTCAGCCCACGGTGCTGACAGATGGGACCCACTGTGACGTCATGGGTGATGTCACTGCACGGTTGGGGTGGCCGCTGACATGCGGGCCCGCCGTGACGTCAGCGTGACGTCATGGTGCAGTGTGGCTGGGCCGCTAACATGCGGGCCCCGCGTGTCAGCGTCACACGCACGCGCGCGTGGACGGCGCTGACCGCGGCGGTCAGTCTCCCGCACACGTGGCTAGATCTCGGCCGTTGATTTGAAAATCAACGGCCCAGATTGGATCTGGACTCACGCGTTTGGGGTGAACGCGTTTGATCTGGATCGTTGGATCTAGATCCAACGGTCGAGATTGGATCTGGGATTTTGGACGAGATCTCACCGTGAGATGACGTGGCGTGATCTGGGACGTTGAATCTGGATCGGACGGCTGAGGGAGCTCGAAGTCCGGCGATGGCGAGCGGCGGCGCTGGGTCACCGGCGCAGGGGATGATGACCTAGCCGACGGCGTTTCGGACGCGCTCCGGCGACGTGGGTGGTGCTCATCGACGCGGCTTGCTCTCACGGTTCCGGATCTGGGGTCAACGGCGACGGAGGACGACGGAGACAGCGGCTATCGGCGAAAAACCGCGGCGGCACCTTCTCCTAACTCCGACGAGCTCTAGCGGCGCAACCACGACGGCTCAGGCGAGGTGAGTTAGGGCTACGGGTGCGCAATGAAGCGGGCTTCACGATGGCGGCGACGGCGCAATAAATAGGGGCCTCGGCTTCCGTGTATCGCGCGGAGACCGAGGTTGACACGGCTGCAGCGGCGGAGTCTGAATCCCATTCGGATTTGGTGACGTGGATCAACGTGAGCCGTTGGATCTCAATCCGACGGTCACGGGCTAGGGTTCGGTGGCTATTGCGGTTGATCTCAGCCGTTGGATCTTGATCCAACGGTTGAGTTTCGGCTCGGCGACCGGGTTCGACCGAGTCGCATGGCTCGGGTCGGAAACTCGAGTCTGACTCGGGCTCGGTCGGATGAACAGTAACCGACCCGGTTTGATTTTCCAGCGATTTAATAATTAAAATAATTTTCAGTAATTCATTTAATTCAAGAAAAATAGCAAAATACTCAGAAAAATTCCAGAAAACTTCTGGAAAATATTTTAGGGCATTTGGGACTCAAATAAAATATTTCCAACAAAACTTTATTTGAAAATTTAATTTCTTTAATTATTTCAATGTGGAATAAATTCAAATTAAATCCAAATAAATCCAAATAAATTCAAGAGAATTCCAAAAATTCACCAAAGTGCCAAATCACACATGAATTTAAGAAAAGCAAAATTTTGGGGTGGTACACCGCACTTACTCCAGGGAGCTGGAAGGCACAGTGTTCCGTCACCACCCACGCCGAGACAGCAGAGTTCAACGGAAGCCGATAGAAGACGAGGATGCTACCGTCACTCACTTAGCCAGGTTCGTCGCCGCTCAGGAGGAGCTGATCGAAGACACAGTTCAGGAGTTGAAGAAGGCTCACGAACAGGTTGAGGAAAGGAAGAAGCACTTGGAGAATGCTCGTGAGTATGTCGCTTTTGCTGCGGAAAGGATCGTAGAATTGAAAACCGCACTGTATGGACAGGGCCTCGACCCAGTGTTGGAGTTGGATGCTCTAGACCCAGAGGAGGAACCAGAAGAGGCGCCACCTGCACCCGCACCACAGCCACAGCAATAGCCAGATCCAGAGTCAGAGGAAGACGCCGCGTCGTTAACCACAGCTGCAGTTGCAGGGCATGGCGATTGTTTCGCGCCGATGCCGTCGCACCCCCACCCAGGCAGTGGAGGTTTTCTCGACGAGTGAGCGTAGGTTTTGAGGTTGAGACTCTTTTGTCGAGTCGCGTTATAGAATAAGAGTCACCCTTTGAGGGCGTTGGTTTTTCATTGTTTGCTGAGTGTGCAGTATGTGTTGCAAGGCCCTTAGGCATTGTAAGCAACCATACCAAGTTATTATTATTAATAAAGTTGGATTTTGAGTTACACTTTTCCCCCGCATAAGTTTCCCTGTTACTTGTCTATTCTTGTTCCCTCTCATCTCTAAACCTTGGAGCAATCGACCGATGGTGAACACCCGCGGAAACCTTGGAGGCAATGGCAGTGGTTCTCGCCCAGCTGAAAACCCCAATGATGGAGCACCAGCACCGCCAGTGGACATGCAGAATTTTGGAGCTTTTCTTGCTGCTCAGACTCAGTTGATGCATGCTATGATGCAACAGATGCAACATGTCACTGCTCAGGCCACCGCTAATCAAGTCAATCAGGGACAACGCCAGAATACAAGACTGTCAGAGTTTATGAGGACTCATCCACCCACTTTCTCCGGGAATGCCAATCCGTTGGAGGCCGATGACTGGTTAAGGTCAATTGAGAGGAAGCTACACATTGCTCAATGCATGGGAAATGAGAAGGTACTCTACGCTTCTCATCAGTTGGAAGGAACAACCGTTGAATGGTGGGAGAACTTCTGTGCCACGTAGGAGAACCCTCAGGACATCACTTGGGAAGAGTTCACAGCTGCATTCCGTCAGTATCACATGCCTGAAGGAATTATGGACCTCAAGAAGGAGGAGTTCAGAGCACTGAAGCAAGGCAGCCAGCCGGTGACCGAATACCTGAATAAGTTCACACAGCTAGCACGTTACGCACCTGAGGATGTAGTGACAGATAAAGCCAGACAGTCTCACTTCATGAAGGGACTTAACTCAGGATTGCAGGTGGGACTGATCACCCACACCTTTCCAGATTTCCAGGAGCTTGTGAATAAGGCGCTTATTCTTGAGGACAAGCGCAAGGAACTGGATGAGAACAGGAAGCGCAGGATGCAGCATTAGGGATCGCGTCAGGGGGCGCAGCAATGCTTGAGGGTTGCGCCAAATCAGTTTTTCAGATTCCAGACGCAGAATACAACAAGGACACCGTCACCAGCACCAAGACCCGTCAATCAGAACTATCAAACCTCAAAGACCACCGTAAACGCCGCTTGTGCAATGACAAGGAACAAGTGAGACGTTGCTACAATCGCAACGAGCCAGGGCACTTTGCCAACAGCTTGTCCTAAGAAGATGAAGGAGTGACCCGATTCGCTTCAATGGATCCACACCACCAGACGCCAAAGCACCAGGAGCCAACCGAGGGACAAAGACACCAGAGCCACATCCTGCGTGGTGAGAGGCCGAGTCAACCATGTCACCGCAGATGCACTTCAATGCCACGGATGTCGTCTTTGGGTAAGTTACTTGTCAACTCAGTACACCTTGATTTTGTTTGATTCTGGAGCTTCGCATTCGTTTGTTTCTCAAGGCTTTGCTGCTAAAAATGATTTGGAGATAGCAAGACTTAAATGCATGCTTTTAGTTCAAACCCCTGGTTCCGAACTCTGAACTAAAGTAGGATGTTCTGGGGTGAGAATATTAATAGATGGGATAGAGTTCCTAGCGAACCTTATTATTTTGGAAACCCAGACCTTAGATGTTATTTTGGGAATGGATTGGTTATCCAAGCACAAGGCCATTTTGGATTGTGGTCGAAGGACTATCTCAGTTGAGAGCCCGTGTGGAAGAAAAGTGGAATTTCAAGCTACCACTGTTAGAGATGGACAGTTGATGGTTAACAGTACCAAGGCAATCAGCATAGAAGATGTCTCAGTGGTAAATGAGTATCCAGATGTTTTTCCTGAAGATTTACCTGGTATGCCGCCAGACAGGGACATAGAGTTTGTGATAGAGCTTGTACCTGGTACAACACCGATAGCAAAGAGACCTTATCGGATGTCCACCGAAGAATTGGTAGAGATGAAGAAGCAACTCGAAGAGTTAATGGAGAAAGGATTTATCAGACCGAGTTCGTCGCCGTGGGGAGTGCCAGTTTTGTTCGTCAAGAAGAAGGACGGGAGTTTCAGGATGTGCATTGACTACCGTGCACTCAATGAAGTCACTGTGAAGAATAAGTACCAGCTACCGAGGATTGATGATCTGTTTGATCAGCTGAGAGGAGCCGGAGTTTTCTCCAAGATTGATCTGAGATCGGGATACCATCAGTTGAAGATCCGATCAGAAGATATCCCGAAGACCGCATTCTCGTCAAGATACGGACATTATGAGTTTACTGTTATGTCCTTTGGTCTGATGAATGCGCCAGCATATTTCATGAATATGATGAATAAGGTGTTCATGGAGTGTTTGGACAAGTTTGTTGTTGTGTTCATAGATGATATCCTAATCTACTCCAAGACAGAGGATGAACATGCAGAGCACTTGAGGCGAGTTTTGGAAAAGCTGAGGGAACAGCAACTCTTCGCCAAGTTCAGCAAGTGTGATTTTTGGAAGGACAAGGTGGAGTTCCTCGGACATGTAATGACCGCAGAAGGAGTCGCCGTTGATCCAAGCAAGGTAGAAGCTGTGTTACATTGGGAACAGCCGAAGACCGTGACCCAGATCCGGAGTTTCCTTGGAATGGCAGGTTACTACCGCCGTTTCATTGAAGGCTTTTCGACAATTGCGAAACCGCTTACGCAATTACTGAAAAAGGAGAAGAAGTTTGCATGGACGCCAGAGTGCGAGAAAGGTTTTCAAGAACTGAAGAAGCGATTGACATCAGCACCGGTGTTAGTTTTACCGGATGTTAATCAAAGCTTTGATATTTATTGTGATGCATCGCGTCAAGGACTTGGATGTGTGTTGATGCAAAACGGAAAGGTCGTCGCTTATGCATCAAGGCAGTTGAGGCCGCATGAGGAGAATTATCCCACACATGACTTAGAGCTAGCTGCCGTAGTGCATGCTCTGAAGTTGTGGCGTCACTATTTGATTGGAAACAGATGTGAAGTATACACGGACCATGAGAGTCTTAAGTACATCTTCACCCAATCAGACCTGAACATAAGGCAGAGGAGATGGTTAGAGTTGATCAAGGACTACAACGTTGGAATCCATTACCATCCCGGGAAAGCCAACGTGGTGGCCGATGCTCTGAATCGGAAAAGCCATACTGTGAACATATTGCTAGCCACAAGTCAGGATGAGCTATGTGAGGATTTCCAGAGAATGCAGATTGAAGTCGTACCAGAAGGATTCTTGGTCGCATTAGAAGTGAAGCCTACCCTAGAAGATCAGATCCGAGAAGGACAGAAGGATGATGACAAGATCCGAAGGATTAAGTCCAACATGGATGAAGGCAAGACAGAGGACTTCAAGTTGGATGAGCAAGGCACCTTATGGATGAAGGGTCACATTTGTGTGCCGAACAAGAAGGAGCTGAAGCAATTGATTCTAGAAGAAGCCCATGACTCCAAGTATTCAATTCATCCTGGAAGTGCCAAGATGTATCAGGATTTGAAAGAAAGATTCTGGTGGCCGAACATGAAGCGTGAAGTTGCCGAGCATGTTGCGTTGTGCGACATATGCCAGAGAGTCAAGGCAATGCATCAGAGACCAGCAGGATTGCTACAGCCGTTGAAGATACCTGAGTGGAAGTGGGAAGAAATCGGAATGGATTTCATTACCGGTTTACCAAAGACTCAAGGAGGATATGACTCCATATGGGTCATAGTGGACCGCTTGACTAAGGTGGCCCACTTTATTCCTGTAAAGACAACCTACTCGGGAGATAAATTAGCAGAGTTGTACATGATCAGGATCGTCTGTTTGCACGGAGTGCCAAAGAAGATCGTATCAGATAGAGGTACCCAGTTTACCTCGAGGTTCTGAAATAAGCTGCATGAAGCCAGGGGAACTCGTTTGAACTTCAGTACAGCTTATCATCCACAGACGGATGGTCAAACTGAAAGAGTCAATCAGATTCTGGAGGATATGTTAAGAGCGTGTGCATTAGCTTATGCGACCTCTTGGGATAAAAGTCTGCCGTACGCCGAGTTCAGCTACAACAACAGTTACCAAGCAAGTTTGCAAATGTCACCATTTGAAGCACTATATGGTCGACCCTGTCGGACACCGTTGAACTGGAATGAGACAGGTGAAAGCCGTGTCTTTGGACCAGATATTCTTCAAGAAGCCGAAGGACAGATTGCCATGATCAGAGAGAGATTAAAGATAGCCCAATCGCGACAGAAGAGTTATGCTGACAACCGTCGCCGAGACCTGAGTTTTGAACCAGAGAATTTTGTGTATCTCAGAGTCACATCGCTCAGAGGAGTTAAGAGATTCCATGCCAAAGGAAAACTCGCGCCGAGATATGTTGGACCATTCAAGGTTCTCAGCCGCAGAGGTGAAGTTGCTTATCAGCTAGAGTTACCGCAATCACTAGCAGGAGTGCATGACGTGTTCCACGTGTCCCAGCTGAAGAAGTGTCTCCGAGTACCTGAGGAGCAGACACCGCTAGAGTCAATTGAGTTGCAAGAAGATCTGACTTACAAGGAGCACCCCGTGAAGATTCTGGACACAATGAATCGAGAGACGAGAAACAAGTCAACCCGTTTCTGCAGAGTTCAATGGAGCAACCATGCGGAGAGTGAATCAACTTGGGAGCGCGAAGAGGATTTGAAGAAAGAGTTTCCGAACCTATTTCTTTAGAAAGCCCTGAATCTCGGGGACGAGATTCTGTTAAGGGGGGAGGTTTGTAACACCCCAAAAATTTGCTTTTCTTAAATTCATGTGTGATTTGGCACTTTGGTGAATTTTTGGAATTTTCTGGAATTTATTTGGATTTATTTGGAATTTATTTGAATTTATTCCACCTTGAAATAATTAAAGAATTTAACTTTGCAAATAAAATTTTATTGCAAATATTTTATTTGAGTCCAAAATGTTCCAAAATATTTTCCAGAATTTTTCTGGAATTTTTCTGAGTATTTTACTATATTTAATGAATTAAATGAATTTCTGGGAATTAATCGAATTTTTAAATCGCTGGAAAAATCAATTGGGTCGAGTACTATTCATCCGACCGAGTCGGAACCCGAGTCGGACTCGAGTCCGGCCCGAGCCAGTTGACTCGACCGAACCCAACCCGGACCCTAACCGATCCCGACCGTTGGATCGAGATCCAACGGTCAGGATCAACCCGCGCGAGATCACGGCCGCACCCGAGCGACCCCAGCCGTCCGTCGCGTCACGTGGACTGCTGAGATCAAGCCACGTCGCCTCGCCGTGTCCGGGACAGACTCCGCCGCCCGTACCGGTTTCACCACGGATTCCGTGGGGATCTCGGCGTCCGTGCCGGTATTTAATACCCGGACCCGCGCCCGAGGTTCGCCTTTGCCTCGTGCGTCGTTTGCCCCAAGCGCCCTAGCCCTAGCCGCCGCCGTCGACTCGTTATTGCTCGTCGTAGTTGGAGAAGCCCCCGCCACGGTTCTTTCCTCGTCCCACCGCCGTCCGCCGCGTTGGAGCCGAGTTCCGGAGTCCTCAAGCCAAGGCGCACCCGTGGGTACCTCTCACTTCGCCGGAGACGCCCCCGAGTGCCGTCGAGCTCGTCTTCGTCACCGCCTCCGGCCACCCAGCTCCGCCGCAACGTCATCACCGCCCGCGAGCTCCGTGCAGCGTCGGATCAAGATCGAACGGCCGCGGTAAGCCATGTGTTCCCAAAACCCTCACCCTCTAGATTAGATCTGGACCGTCGGATCAAGATCCAATGGCTTAGATCCAATCTTGTAGCACGCGTTGCACCGCACTAGATCCGATCTCGACCGTCCGATTTAGATCGTACGACCGAAATTCACCGCGTTACTCCAAACGCGTAAACTTCAGATCTAATCCGCGCCGTTGATTTTCAAATCAACGGGCGAGATTGCGCCACGTGGGAGGAAGTTGGACCGGCGCGTCGGCCGCCAGACGCTGGCGCGTGACATCGACACGCCCGCGTGTCAGCGACGCGGCCAAACCGCACCATGACGTCACGCTGACGTCATGGGGGCCCACCTGTCAGCGGCCACCCCAGCCGTGCGGTGACGCCAGCAATGACGTCACCAGTGGGTCCCACCTGTCAGCAACGGGCTGAGTCCCCGCTGACGTCAGCAATGACGTCACCCTAGTGGGTCCCACCTGTCAGAGACACGTGAGCCGTGGACCGGGTCCACGGTGGACCCGAGCCGAGCCGTGGGCTGAGCCCGTGAACCGGCTGACATTAGTCTCCCAATCAGAGGCTGACACGTGTCCCTGCTGGCGCAACAAATTAATTTCCGAAAAAGAAAATGATTTATTAATTCGAATATTGATTTCAGGATTTGATTCAAACTTCAAACGCTTATAACTTTTGCGTTTTAACTCCGATTTGAGTGATTCAAATTTCTAAATTTGTATAAAATTGAGATCTACCTAATGATGAATTTTATTTAATTTTTGGGCTAAATTTGTTCTCTGTAATATTATTTAATTGATTATTTAAACTTCAAAATGCTATAACTTTCGCGTTTAAACTCCGAATTTGACGATTCCAGTTTCTAAAAATTCATAAAATTATGTTCTCTCTGTTTCTGATCTTTATTTGGATGTTTGGACACTTTTTGTCTACTGTTTTATTCATTTGTTGCTATTTGCACGCGTTACGAGTAGACGTTGAAGTGCCAGAAGGATTCGAAGGAGAAGTATTGACCCAGGAGCCAGCTCAGGACCAAGTGCAAGTACTTTTTGAAGGCAAGTTATGCTTTGACCATATTGATCCTATTTTGAAACCTATTTTGATTTAATTTATTGCATGCTAGTTCAATTAGAAAATACTTTTTTTAAATATGGGAAATTAGATAAATGCCAATTTGCTGTATGACACCTTGGTTACTTAAATATGTGCCATGACCCCTTGTCACCCTAGTTGTGGATTATTAGTTGGACATTATTAAATTGCCAACATGGGTTTTTAGACCGTTGTAGCATATTGCTTAGACCTGCTACGTGCTCATGACATGATTTTGGACAATCAAATGTTAATATTGACTTAATGATATATTGAACCTGTTTTGGGAAGGTATCATGTGATGTTGATGGCACGTGGTGCATGGTAATCAACTGGGGTTTGATAAATAGCTTTTGACCTGGGCATGTGGCAAGAATGATCAGGTGGGCCAGTTGTGGCATTGGGAATGTTGGTTTGGTTCTTCGGGTAGTCTTGCCCTGGTCACCCTAAGGACTTAACCTTGCAAGCCTTTGAACTGAGTCAAGCGTGCAACCACTTGTCCGTAATGGGACGGACCTAGTTGATTAAGTTGCTAATAACGCACTGTGGAACCTTCGGGTGTCAACTACACCGCTTGTGTAGTTGTGCGGGGAGCGTCTGGCCGAGGCCAGTACCCATCTAACGGTGGCTTGACCTAAACTTCGCCTTTGCTAAGGGAAGGGTTAGTGTGCAACACCGGAGAGGACCACTTGTGCTGTTAGAAGTTTCCGAAAGACTTTGTTACGGGAACTCGCCTTTGTGGTGTTTGACTGTATCTTGTGGGTAAAGTGCATAACCTCTGCAGAGTGTAAAATCTATTCGAATAGCCGTGTCCGCGGTATTGGACATTGCTCGGGAATTACAGTCAAGGGTTAGACCTTCTTGAAAATAACTTGGACTTGAAAGGTTGGGTTTGGTTTAAATGATGATGTTGTTGGAAATGTGGTTTAGGAATGGGAAGATGTTGATTAAACTCCTGGAAAAGTTATTGACCTTATACTTGTTTCTATTGCTTTCGAATCTACTTATGTTACTTGTCAAATGCTGTTTACTGCAAACATACCTTGAGCTATTCCTTTGTATCAAGCCATGCATATAGTATACTAGTAGGGTGCCCGTGCGTTGCAACGGATTTCAAAAGAAGTGATATATACCATCTAAACATGATACCAAGCCATACAACGAATATCAATTTTCTCTTACACATATCAAGCTAATTACATAAAACAAAGTTCATTGACATCTTAAAAAGTTGTCCAACCAATATTCTTAAAAACAATCTTTAAACAAAAGAGAGTATCATAGGCATGAGACATCTAAGACTTTTTTTACAAAAATATATCTACATATCAAACCACCGTCAGAGGCCTCAGTTTCTCTGCCATGCACCATGTTCAGCTATTCGCAATCACCACCCTCAAGCCATGGTTAATGAAGAGCCACATGATGGCCTTCACTATTCCTCATGCCGTCATGCGCCGATCACAATGGCCATGTTTCCTGTCCAACCTGTATTCGTACGAAAGACTCGTACACGCAGAGTTGCAAACTTAACAAGGAACTACAGGCAAACTATAATACACTCTTAAACACCTCTTTACTGTTTGTCAAACAGAAAGACAACCTCCAGTAACATATCAACAATGGGAAAAGGAAACAAGCACCACACACTCATACTTCATATTCAGTAATAAAAAGGTTTGAATTTGAAGATGGTACCATGATATGCGCGGATTCAGCATTACTAAAATCACCAAATTGATTGTTTGAGGCCAAGGTGAATTTTCTACCACTAACAGAGAGCAATATTGAACGTAACATACTATTCTTTATGTACACATGCATCACGTGTTCACAATTATAAATATGCAAGCAACATAGAAGTCCAAAACCAAATTAGATTGGGCAGTAATCTTAGTTACTGACCGCAGGAAGGTCAATATCAGTAAGAACACGCTTGCGAAGTTGCCTAATAGTCTCCAACTTGAAGCCCCTAACATACATTGAAAAAAAGAATAAAAATTTAAGTTACTATTGGACTATGGTAGGACCGGGCGGGGGGGGGGGGGGTGGACAAATGCTCTCACATTACGGCACCGGACACGCATGACAGCCTCAAATCCCTGGGGTCAATTGATATTCCATATGAGATCATTGAAGAGTGCAATTTGGATCGAGAAAGAAGCGAGAAAATGGATAATAGTAGTAAACATGCAAAATTAAGGCAAGATACCCAGATCAAACTGCATTTCAATAAAACAACACAAGAGAAGGCATACATGATGGGCAACAAAACATAGCAAGCTAGATACGGTCATTAGTTCCAAGCAGTAGTAGAGGTAATCAGTCCATACTTCCATAGCAATTAGCCTGTTAGTCACATGCTTTTACACTATCCTTCTTACTCAGCCTGACCAAGTAACTAATATTGACAAGTGATATCACCAAATAAACTATGCTAATGCTCCAATTTAAACTCCTAACAGTAGTGCATACCCTAAATTGAAGGCAATTCAACGAGTTTCACTTGTAACAAATTTTTAATGAAGTAGAACATGCCCTAAATTGAAGGCAATTCAAAAGGTTTCACTTGTAACATATTTTTTGTCCAGTAAATGCCTGAAAATCTTTATCTGTCAAACAACACAGGTACAGAACAACGAAAAATTTTGTGAACACATTTGATACAACACAATGATATGTTAATTTTGTATGCCACATAAGAGAGGCCTATCCCCCATCTGAATATATGAAGTAAACAATTTAGCTATATGAAAGCAGACCAGATTCAGCTCTCTGATCTTCTCTTGGAGACTCAGTTGAATCCTTCAACTTCTGTGCTTCACTACAAAATTTAGCAATGACACAAATAGTATCATTCAAAAAGCAGTAATTAACTTACATCAATAGATAAACATTATTATCTAGCATTTTTTTCTATATGCACAAAAGGAAGGATGGGGTCTATATGCACAAATTATGCGAAAATTGGATAGGGTCAATGTCAATCCCCTATAACCCAAAATAAATGCAAACCATGAATCAAATGGTTTAGGAAATATTATTATAGGCCGTAAATACAATAACCACCTAGCCACCAACTATTTTCCAAATCCTGCATCCAAGTATGAAGCGTGAGCTCAAAACCTCTGGGTAAGCCTAGGAGCAGTAAAATGTCTAACAGTTAAAGATATTCAGGTCAAACACAATAGACCAAGATTGTTAGATATATCAATAAAAACATAGCACGTTTTATGCGCGTACAAGGACTCCTTAGGCAAACAGGGTGACGAAATTATGAAGAAGGAACAAGTAATATCACTAAAATAGCCATACTGTGCAATCAAAACGCAGACAATAACATAAATCATTTAGGTCAGACAATTGATAATGGCACAAGTAACTGCATAAATTAAATTCTCACCACTATGGTGCCAAAAGTTTGGGAATGGAACCATTGATATATATTAATAAATTACTATCCCGCAACTACAGTACAAGTATAGATAAAATGTTTGAATAGTCTAGCTCATGCTCTCTTGTAGAAAAAATATGCAACATTCGTGCAATATTAGAGATATGCAGCATGCACTTATAGTTCGTTATACTTTACTGTTTCCACAAGCTTATTATTGCACCAAAATCAGATCAATGTGTTAAACTAAGAAGTATATAGGTAGAACCCTAGTGCTATCAATGTTAGGGGACAGGTGGAATGAAACTATATCTCATTGGTTGCGTTAATGGATTTCTTACACACAAGAATGAATCCAAATCATGTCCGTCAGGACAGTAAATGACACAGAGAAAAGAGAGATGTGCATGCACTAAAAAGCTAACAATCTGGGAATTTGGTTCCTACCTTGGTTAGCCTCAGAGAAACACACATGGGTACAAAATCCTTGAACATATTCAAGGAGTAACTCTTTGGTGTATTGCCAGTGTTAGTTTGAGCCATCTCCATCTTGAACTGTCATTCCAATAACATCATGTGAGAATGACAGGTACCACAAGCATGAAATAATGAGTACGAAACAAACATAGAATGAGCAACATTAACACTTAGGACAGAGCAGTATGACGTCCAGCTCTTCAAATTAAACCTCCGAGCCTTATTAACACAACCAATTCAATCTGCATAAGGCTTGTATGTTCTTCATAGAGCGTGCGGAGTATAGCATTAGACAATGAACTCCAAATGAAAAGTATTTTCTCTTGCTTGAAAATCACCCGTCCATTCAATCAATTCTACCATCACAGAAATCATCCATTTAAACATTGTTGCAGTTCAACCAGCCGCTCTCAAGCTTGTTTGTGCACATTTCTCTCCGGGCCTAGTGAATCCAAGCAAACACTTACTGCACTAATGCAGGCATCTAATTCAAATAGGCACCCAATTTGTTCCAGTATACTGCATTACGCTCATCAGCTAACTACAGCACTATCCGTAGCAATCCGTTGCGTCATCAGTTTGTTCGAAGCGACTCTACGAGCCAAATCCGATGCATTGGGGAGAAGGAAGCAGCGGGGCCGGATGAGAGGGGGAGCAGGGGGCTTGCCTGGAGAGAGGGCTCATCAGAGTTGAGGGGATAAAGGGAGAGAACGACCTTGGCGGCAGACGGGTTGGGGTTGGTGTCGGCGCAGAGGAGGACGCTGGCGGGCGGATCGCCAGCGCGGGAGACGATGGGGGGCACTTCATAAGCCACATGGAGCGGTCCGCCCGCGCCAACTCCAGGTACTTGGCCTCATCGTTCATCCACGCCGCCAGCGTGTGATTTCGATTTGGGTTGGGATCTGTGGCGGCCTTCGCTAGGGCTCGGGACCGGCGAGCAATCCCGGCCCGGTGAGGGACGAAGAGAGACGGAGGCACTGGTGGCCTTGGAGGTGGGGGAGGTCACTGGAGAGCAGGGAGGCCAGAGCGGCTGCAACCTCCTTTGGAGGGGGAGAGGGAGAGAAACCGTCGGGGCGAGGGGAGAGAAGGGAAGGCCAGTGCAGCGGGAAATGGGCTTTGGGCTTACGGGGTTGTGGACGATCCACTAAAGACAGGGTAAACTCCTTCTTTTATTAGTTAAGATATATATATATATATATATATATATATATATATATATATATATATAGTAGGATGCCCGTGCGCTGCAACGGGACCTCAAACTTTACACAAATAACAATATATCCCTTGACACAAATATCAAATCAACTAAAAGATGATGATAATTGATTAAATCTTAAAGCATATCTTTTCATGGCTTCATGCAATGTTTGTTCTACTTGGTCAGAAGTTTTAAACAACTTGGTAAAAAAATAAGTTCTAGAAATTCACATAGGGGCATATGAGGAAGCATATAAGCTATTGATAATATCTACGATGAGTTGATAATTTGGACAATAGCATATCCATACTTTGTAGTAAGCTAGCAGCACAAGACTAATAAAGATGTTGCCTTGCATCTTCCAGCCAGCTCGCAAGGTGGTTGAAAGTCTCCCTCCTGAAGCCGGTTAAACAAAAATGTGCATGCCACCATAAGCATGAATCAGGAAACCATGCATTTAAAACATAACCAATCAGCTTTTGATTTATCTAGGCAAGTACCTGGTGATGTCGTAAACCAAAAGAGCACCAGCAGCCCCTCTGCGGTATGATCTAGTTATAGATTTGAATGACTCCTGGCCTGCCTGTAATGTTTACAGTAACAGCACGAGATGAGTGCCCCTAGAACGAATGTGGGTATGCAATATTAAGGTTTACCACATGACAGGAGACCCAAGGATAACTTGCTAACAAATGGTCAAATAGTTTCCAGTGCAAAGCAGAGCTAAACAATTCGCTCGATTCAATGAGGGCATATTCACATGGAACGGTGACTATATAATGGAACTTCATCTAATTTATCGTCTCGGTAACAAACTTCATTCTACCGATCCCAGCAATTGGCAACAAGTCCACTTAGGTGATCTAGTTTTAATGAAGCAAATCCTAGCGTTGTCCCCATTGATACAATATCTTACGAACACCAAGCGATCTAGGTAGAGTAGAAAAGACGTAAAAAGAGTTGCAGGATACGATACCGTGTCCCAAATCTGGAGCTTGATGGGCTTGTTTTCGATGGTGATCATCTGGGCGCCGAACTCGACGTCCGATGGTGAGGTCATGGACGGGCTGGAACCGCTTGTCGGTGAACTGCAGCAGCAGGCACGACTTGCCAACACATGCACATCATCAGCAACCGAAGCGCTCCACAGCGCAAGCCAAAGCAAAGAGATCAAGATTAGGCGGATAGATCTCGCCCTAACAAAGAAGAGCAAACCAAGAATCGTATCGTTCAATCCGCCCCAGCAGCGAGGCGAAGGGACCGATCGATCGAGGGGCAGAGGACGGACGAACCTGTGTCGCCGATGATGATGTACTTGAAGAGATAGGCGTACGACATCTCCCCGCTCCTTCCGGGCAACGCGAGGGCAGCAGCAGGGGATTCACAAGGGGAAGCGTGCGTGCGCGAGCGCGCAAGAATAGGAGTTGGGGGATGGATGGATGGATCAATTGCTTGCTTAGGAGAGAGGGGGAGAGGAGACGTGATGGCGTGAACGAAGCGGCGAGGACAACGTGGACGGCGGCCGCGCGAGACGATGAGGCTGAGAAGCCGTCAGCGCGTCAGGGAGGGGGTAGAGGTGGGTAGCAGGCCGAAACCCTAGCTGAGCCGCCTCCCCTTCCTTCCCCGACGCTGCCGCTCCTCCCTTCTTCTCCCGTGCCCGATGCTGCTTCACCGCATCGCTAGCTCCCCACCTTGCTGCCTCTTGCCATCGACGCTGTGTCCGTCGCCCCCGCCTCCAACCCCAAACTTCACGCAGGCTACCGCCGCATCCCTTTGATGTCCATGGCCGTCCTCGTTGAGCCAGATGGCTGGCTGGGCAGGGGAGGGGGCGACGGTCGCGTGAACGGGGCCGTGAGGGGCGAGGAGAGAGGAGCTCATGGGGATCGTGGGGGCGGCGGCGAGGGATGCGGGGGCAGGGCTTATTGAGCACATTGGACGAAGCGGGGGAAGGTAGAATGGACTACTGCCACTAACTGGTGCTTTAGAAGAGTAGAGATTTATTATTAGCAATATAATGAAAACAAAACCAATTCAATTGAATATATTTTAGCAAGATAGACAACCATACACAGTTAAATTTCCATGAATATATTTCAGCAAGATAGACAACCATACACAGTTAAATAGTGGAGATATGATGTAATCTTCATTTAAAGAAGCTATAAATCCTAAGCATACGACAACTGATTAACTTCATACTGTATTCAGTATTGTTGGTACTTGGTACAGAGATATTCTTCACAAAAATAGGTACTAAAAACTCCAGTGCCAACACAATATAACTCCGCAAATGTTGAATGTTAGCTCAGGAATGAATTAGGTACTAAAAACAGGAAAGGCTAACCAAATAAGCCTATTTCCCACATATAAAATCATCATGAAATATTATTTTTATGGAAACATGCGAATTTGTGATTCAGTCTGTTGCTTCATGATTCTTCAAATGGGTTGAATTGTTATATTTATTTAGTTATTTATGCAAATTCTTCAACTACTTATCAGGCCCAATTGTATGTATGTGCTGTCAAAGCTCCTGGATTTGGTGAAAACCGAAGAGCCAATCTGGATGATATGGCTGTGTTGACAAGAGGAGAGGTCAGGCATTATGACAATAATAATAAGGTTGCTTAACATGAATGACATTACTATGACTGAAATTGACTTATTATTCATTTTGATTTCAAGGTGGTTAGTGAGGATCGAGGTCTTGATCTTGGTAAAGTCCAACTACAAATGCTTGGGAAAGCTAAAATGGTTTGTTAACTTTCATAAATTGTTGCACCTAAGAACCATATAGTGACATTGTTTCAAGAAAAAGAACAATACAGACACAGTGACATTTTCCTTCACAGGTTACTGTATCTCTTGATGATACTATCATTATAGACGGTGGAGGTGACAAACAACAGATAGAAGAGAGGTGACAAACAGGTACTGCAAGAATCGTAATATATTACTCACATCTCAATACATCCTGGATAATACTTGCAGGAAACACTTTCAATAGAAATTACATCTTTTGCCGTGTGGATGTCATTGACAGCTTAGAGAATCATTTGAGAACAGCTCTGCTATGTTCGACAAAGAAAAGGCTCAAGAGCATTTATCGAAGTTATCGAAGTTATTCCTGCATTTTGCCAACTAAGTTAAAAATATGATCCTAATAAAGGCTATCCAAATTTGTTCTAAGAGCATCTCCAAGAGAGAGCTGTAACACCCTGGCATTTAATATGCCCGAATGCTACCAAACACAAGCTAAACAACAACTAAATACCACATTTAACATAAAATTCCAGCAAAGGTGCATAGGCTAAAAACCGAGATTTCGGCAGCACCTCCTTTGTTTTATCATGAATTTAAGGAACAGCAACAATATAGCATTATATGGCAATAAGAGAAACATCTAAAACAGCAATAAATAAAGTCTTAACGACAATAAGAGACTAGCATTAAGCTCTTAAGGTTCCAAGTGTCAAACAAACAATAGAACTCTCATTAACCAAGCTAAGACTTAATTTTAAAGACCATCACACGCAATTTATTATCAAACTAAATGAGTTGACTTGGGGAAACATTAAGGTGAAGCAACGTGTGAGCGTGTGACTATTCCCCTTTCCCCGCATGCCGTTCTCATGGTACCTAAAACAACAAGAAAAACACAAGGGTGAGTTCGAAAACTTCAGCAAGCATACTGCAATGGACAACAAGCATAACAACATGGCAATAACATCTTCCATCATGTATATCATCTCATTCATGATTACTTATCAATATCATCATCAATTTGTATGGAAGTAATGCAATGCTCCTCGACCCTCACGGAACCTCATACCGGTATGGGAAGTACACACCGTCGGTGTGCACTCCTTTCCTCCCTTCCATCCCGAAGATGGAGGGTGCCTACTCGCTTCCAAACACCACGTGGATGGAATCACGACATAGGACTTACTCAATGGCGTTCGGATTAGTCATAACTTTCTCACCGACCTTGCCGGACTAGTTAAGACTTTCTCACCGCCTCGCCTCTATCTCATGACATGCATGCAACCATTGCCAATTATCATATTTAATTCACATATTAGCACATGGCATCATAATATGTTAAACATGCTCATCATATCATATCATTCATTAACACATGGCAAGTGGACATATATCATGTAATCAATTCCATCTAATCTCAACATGCAACCTACATCTCGCTATCCATCACAACACACTTGCCTCAAACACGTGCAACGGATTGGCGGGAAGAAGAGGGCTCTCCCGGGGTCACACCACCTGCACATAGGCATCACACACTCACAATCATAACCTCAAAATAGTACACAAACCCCATCTAACCCGACATTGCCAACTACTCGCAAAACCTAAAACAGAGGTTCTGTCCCGGCGAGACAGCAGCCTTGCAAAAGGCATAACTTGAGTTCTGGGACTCCGAATGAATTAAACGGGTACACCCTCGCGTAGCCTAGGAAATTTCCCAACTTTCTCTAGGTATAAGGAAAGTCTGATTCGGCCTCTAAAGTTGTTTAATCTACAGATTACCGAGATCTGTTCCAATTACGTCACAGATTTTTAGGCGCTCGGTAAAACAGCCATAACTTTCAAACGGCTGATCGGAAATTAACGTGCTTTATGTCCACGGAAAGATAATTAAATTATCTACAACTTCCTAGAAGTCCGTACGGTCAGATTCGAACTCTAAATTGACAAGAACTCGAACCCTAACTCGACTGCTCAATCTGCCCGAAAACAGAAACGTGGACAAGTTTAGATCTAACCCAAATTACTTCAAACCAACGCCTCCAATTGATCTAAAAACTTGATAAACATCCTAATAACAGTACCTAGATCAATTCCAAGGATCTCCATGTTCATACCTTTGCCCAAAGGACAAAACTCCAATCAATCTCCGCGGATCTCCTCGCGAATCGCTTCCTCGCTCCACGTTCCTCGCTCCTCGCTCCTCGCTCCTCGCTCCACGGGATGGATCCACGAGGTGCAGGGGTGGGGTGGCCACCCTAGGGCAGCAAGGGGTGGAGGGGAGATGGTGGAGAGGTGGGGCAATGGAGGAGAGCAAGGGGGAGGCGCAAGGCTCAAAGGGAAGGGGCGGCTAGGGCTTGGCAAGTGGGGGGGAGGTGAGGGGGCGCACCAAGGCCTCAAGGGGCGCAAAGGCAGCAGGGTGAACGCCCCAAAGGGCAGGGAAACCCCTTTTACCAGCCCCCACACCCAATTCTAGTCCGTTACGGAGACCTAATCCATCCCACCAAAGCCCACCAAGGCCCAAAACTCCCCCGGGAAGGCCCAAAACCCCGAAAACGGCCCGGAAAAGCTATTAACCTCCAATTCCTATGGTTTAAACCTTATTTCCACATCTCATAATGTTTATAGCCTCATCATGCTCAATAATTAAGGATACGACACTCCGTGGCGACATAACACTTCAACCGGCCCAAAAACGCGAGTAAACCTCAAGCCGAAAGGTTTTAACCTAAAATCCACATTCCATAGAGTTTTTGTCCTCAACATTCACATTGTATAAGGTTGCGACACTCCGAGGTGTCACATTCTTCCCCCCTTCAACAGGATTCGACCTCGAATCTAAACGCACCAACACGAAACTCAGCAAAACCAAAGATAGCTAGGTTTTCACGTCACATACCTGAGGCGAAAAGCTCGGGATACTTCTCGCGCATGCGAGATTCCAGCTCCCAAGTCGCTTCTCTCTCGGTCTGATGTGACCACAGGACCTTGACAAACTTAAGCGTCCTGTTCTTCATCACTCGCTCACGAAGTCCCCAGAATATCCACAGGACGGGACTCGAAGGTGAGGTCCTGCTGAAGCACTAATGGTTCCAACGGAACCACCAACTCCGGATCATGCAAGTATTTCCTCAACATCGAGACATGGAGCACATTGCGCACACCTTGCATGGCTTCCGGTAGCTCCAGGCGATAGGCCAACCTGCCAACTCGGACGAGGATAGGAAAAGGCCCAACATACCTTGGATCGAAGCTTTCCTTCGTGCCAAACGCACCACACCCTTGGTGGGAGATACTCGCAAGAGTACGCTATCACCCACCTCAAACTCCAAGTCTCGCCGCCTCACATCCTTGGTGCTCAGGCGCGAGAAGGTTCTCGCCGAACCTCCGACACGCGATCAATAGCCTGCTGCACCCAATCCGTCCAAGAATAGCTCTCTCGCCCACAGATCCCAACAAAGTGGCGATCTGCACTTTCGGCCGTCTGATACCTCATAAGGAGCAGTCAGGATGCTGGAATGATAGCTGTTATTGTAAGCAAACTCTGCAAGGGGCAAATGGTCTTCCCGCCTACTCCTTCCAAGCCATCACACAGGCCCCGAGCATGTCCTCCAAAGTTTGGATGGTACGCTCAGACGCCCATCTGTCTGAGGGTGAAAAGCGGTACTAAAGCGAAGATGCGTGCACTAATGCACTCTGCAAACTCTCCCAGAACTTGGAGACGAACTTAGCATCCCGATCGAAATGATGGTCCTGGGTACACCATGCAATCTCACAATCTCCCGCACAAAGATGGGAGCCAACTCGCCACTGAATTGGTCGTGCGGATGGGAATGAAATGCGCAGACTTGCCGAGACGGGCCCACCACAACCCAAACAGCATCCTTCCTCGTGGAGAACGAGGTAAACCAACCACAAAATCCATGAAGATGTCATCCCATGGCCACACAGAATCTCCAAAGGTCAGAATAAAGCCAGCGGGACGCTTATGCTTAGCTTTGATCTTCTGGCAAATCCCACAAGACGCCACATACTTGGCAATATCCACTCTCATCCTTTTCCACCAGAAATTCTTCTTCAAGTCCCTGTACATCTTGGTCTCTCCAGGATGGACCGTGTACGGGGTGCGATGAGCTTCTTTCAGGATGTCTTCTTTCACTTGAGATTTCTGGGGCACGCACAGACGGCCCTGAAACCTCAAAGCTCCCGCATCATCAACAGTAAAGTCTCCAGACTTGCCATCCTCAAGGCGTTTCCTCACCTGCTGGAGCAAACGATCATGCTGTTGTGCCTCTCGCACACGCTCAGGAATCGCTGACTCAAGAATCATTTGAGTTTCAGCCTGCACGGTCCCCGCAGCGAGGGAGACTCCTAAACGCTCAAAATCAGCAACAAGACAATCAACAACAGGGGGCATTGTCTTGCGACTAAGAGCATCGGCCACCACATTTGCCTTCCCCGGATGATACTGGATAGTGAGGTCATAATCCTTTATCAACTCTAGCCACCTCCTCTGCCTCAAGTTCAAATCTTTCTGAGTAAAGATGTACTTGAGGCTCTTGTGATCAGTGAAAAAAATCACAAGACTCACCGTACAGGTAATGCCTCCATATCTTCAATGCAAACACCACGGCGGCTAGCTCAAGATCATGCGTGGGATAATTCTGCTCATACTTTTTCAACTGCCTCGAAGCATAAGCAATCACCTTGCCCTCTTGCATGAGCACACACCCAAGTCCCAACCGAGAAGCATCGTAATAAGCAAGGAAGCGCTTTCCGGCTCGGGAAGGGTAAGAAACGAGCGATCACTAACTTCTCCTTCAAAGTGCGTAAACTGTGCTCACATTCTGCGCAGCCCACTGAATTTCATCCCCTTCTCGAGTCATGCGAGAGTGGCTTGGCAATGATAGAGAAATCCTGCACAAAACGCCGATAGTAGCCACCAACCCAAGGAAACTACGCACCTCTTTGACATTGGAAGGCCTCTTCCAATCCAAAATCGCCGAGACTTTGCTAGGATCTACCGATATGCCCTCTGGATTGATGATGTGGCCAAGAAAACCCACCTCTGAAATCCAGAACTCGCACTTTTTCAAATTTTAGCAAAAAGCTGATTCTCCCTCAAGGTACTCAGCACAAGCCTCAAGTGCCGCTCATGCTCCTCTTCTGATTTAGAGTAAATCAGAATGTCATCGATGAACACTACTACAAACTCATCAAGGTACTTGTGTAGCATACGGTTCATCGCCTCCATAAAGACAGCAGGAGCATTAGTTAGTCCAAAAGACATAACTTTAAATTCATAATGCCCATACCTAGTGGAGAAAGCGATCTTCTCAATGTCCTGCTCCTCACACGGATCGATTGTACCCCGATCAAGATCAATCTTGGAGAACACCTTTGCTCCCTTGATTGGTCAAACAGATCCTCGATGCGAGGCAAAGGATACTTGTTCTTGACTCGTCACTTGATTAAGAGCACGATAATCAATGCACATACGCCAACTTCCATCCTTCTTCGAGACGAAGAGGACGGTGCTCCCATGGCGAAACGCTATGCCGAATGAAGCCCATGGCCAACAGATCCTCCAATCGGCTTCTTCAACTCGTCTTGAAAAGGACGAGCCAAGCGGTATGGAGAGATAGAAATAGGTCGAGTGCCAGGAACAAGATCAATACGAAACTCCACATTCCTCACAGGAGGTAGACCAGGCAACTCGTCAGGGAACACATCAACGAACTCCTTCACTACAGAAATCTCCTCAATGGAAACTGAAGAAGATGGTTTCTCAGACAAAGTCATGAGGAAACCCAACAGCCTCAAACGCCGACTCAGGAAAACAAACTAGTCAAAGCAAAGACTGGAATCGAGGGTATACCACCCTGAAAGGTCAACTCTTCCCGGACGGGCCTGCAAGGCAACAGCTGTCTTCCGAAACAACAGATCTTAGCACGGCATCGATGCAGCCAGTCCATGCCCAAAATGACATCAAAAGGAGCCAACTGGATCACCATGAGATTGGCAAAGAAAACCTCATCATCAATGGCAATGGTGCAACCAGGGCAAACCCAAGAACTAGCAATCAACCCCCCAGGAGAACTGACTAACACGGACTCAGAAATCCGCTGAACTCCCAACTTAGCTCTACTAGCAAACTCCGACGACACAAAAGAGTAGGATGCTCCGGAATCAAAGAGAACAAAGGCATCAACGGAATCCACGAGCGTAGTACCAAACCACCTCTGGATGCCCGGTGACTCGGCGGTCGGCAAAGCGCACACTCTGGTGGCGCCGACGTATGAGCCCGACTCAGGTGATGCCCCAACAAGGCTGGGGCGGAGGAGGCAATCGAGGAGGAGCAGACGGCGGTGGGCACCAAGACGCCATGGTGGCGCCACGCAAAGGGTGGCTGAGATACAGGGGCAGCCATCATGTGCACCGATCCTCCTGGAAGACGCCCGAGTGGGAGGAGAAGGCACCGCCTCCCACTTGATGATGCTACCGGGTTCATCCGGCAGACTACGCCCCATATGGCCGGGCTTGCCACAGTGGTTGCAACTCCCGGTCCAACCACACTCAAGCACGGTGCTCGCCACGCACTTGAAGCACTTCATGCCTGCCCAGGGCACAGGGCGAAACGATCGCCGCGAAGAAGACGATCAGCGGCCCCATCTTAGCCCCGAGGAGGAGCCCTGTCTCCCTTGAACTTCTTGAAGGTGGGTCGAGAGGACCCACCTCCTCCACCAAAGGTTCTCTTCGGCCCCGCTGGGCCGCAGGAACCCCTGAACCTCCCGGTTCTCGCTTGTCCCGGAGAGCTCCAACTCGAGCTCCATGCCCTTCGCTTGCTCCACCACAGAGCGAAGTCACGAGGGACATCGCCCCATGACAACTCTGAACTCCTGGTTGAGGCCCCTGGAACCTCCTAGCTTTCTCCCGATCGTTTGGCCGCCACAGTGCACGTAAGCGCACCACGCCGTTGAACTCCTTCTCATACTCACACCGACCTCTTTCCTCGGGAAAGAGTGGTCGAGTAAGCTCCATCCTCTCAAGGAAAGACTCTGGATGGAACTTGGCTCGAAGCGAGCCACAAAGTCCTCCCAGTCATCGACCCAGATCGGGGCTCTAGCAGCCAGAACCCCTCCCACCAGATATCGCCTTGGCCCTTCAAATTTGAAAAGCCACAAAGCGAGTCCTCTGAACCGAGGTCAAATCTAGGACCTCAAACTGCCTCTCCATGTACCGCAGCCAATCTGCGGACTGGATTGGCGTGCCTGCTCCGTCGAAAGTGTCAAGACGAAGGGACATCCACTCCCGGAGACTCATCCTCGGCTCCGGTGCAGCGGGGGCAACAACAGGGGCCACTGCAGGGGGAGGCACAACAGCAGGCTGCCCGCACCGCCGGGCGCAGCTCCTGAATCTCCTCTGCAGAGCCTGAACTAAATCTTCATTTGCGGCGGGCACCCCTTCCCGACCGTGCAGCTGGAAGCTCCTCCCCGAGCCGGCCCACGAGCATTGCGAAACGCTACCCTCAAAGCCAGACTCCTCAACTCCCTGGGAGCCTCGCCCCTGGCCTCCACGGCCACGGCGTCCACGGCCTCTACCCCTCGGCATGGCTGCTTTAGACAGACAACCACCCAAACACGAAAGCACACAATCAAGATCATAGATCAAACATCATCATAAGCATAATCCTTATCACATAATCAAGCACGATGCAATGACGAACCAAAACCCATCCTACTGTGCATCCAAGTGTGTCAGATTTTAGATTAGTTATACCACTTTTACAAGTTTTAACGTTGCTATCCTATAACAAGGTTTTAGTTAGAACCTAAGCCATGTTTCTAAGTTATTCCACATCATATTTTAGTTGCAACTTAAGGTATGACACTAAAAATACATATTCCAAGGACCTACAGCCCGCTCTGATACCAACTGTAACACCCTGGCATTTAATATGCCCGAATGCTACCAAACACAAGCTAAACAACAACTAAATACCACATTTAACATAAAATTCCAGCAAAGGTGCATAGGCTAAAAACCGAGATTTCGGCAGCACCTCCTTTGTTTTATCATGAATTTAAGGAACAGCAACAATATAGCATTATATGGCAATAAGAGAAACATCTAAAACAGCAATAAATAAAGTCTTAACGACAATAAGAGACTAGCATTAAGCTCTTAAGGTTCCAAGTGTCAAACAAACAATAGAACTCTCATTAACCAAGCTAAGACTTAATTTTAAAGACCATCACACGCAATTTATTATCAAACTAAATGAGTTGACTTGGGGAAACATTAAGGTGAAGCAACGTGTGAGCGTGTGACTATTCCCCTTTCCCGCATGCCGTTCTCATGGTACCTAAAACAACAAGAAAACACAAGGGTGAGTTCGAAAACTCAGCAAGCATACTGCAATGGACAACAAGCATAACAACATGGCAATAACATCTTCCATCATGTATATCATCTCATTCATGATTACTTATCAATATCATCATCAATTTGTATGCGGTAATGCAATGCCCCGACCCTCTGGAACCTCATACCGGTATGGGAAGTACACACCCGTCGGTGTGCACCCTTTCCTCCCTTCCATCCCGAAGATGGAGGGTGCCTACTCGCTTCCAAACACCACGTGGATGGAATCACGACATAGGACTTACTCAATGGCGTTCCGGATTAGTCATAACTTTCTCACCGACCTTGCCGGACTAGTTAAGACTTTCTCACCGCCCTCGCCCTATCTCATGACATGCATGCAACCATTGCCAATTATCATATTTAATTCACATATTAACACATGGCATCATAATATGTTAAACATGCTCATCATATCATATCATTCATTAACACATGGCAAGTGGACATATATCATGTAATCAATTCCATCTAATCTCAACATGCAACCTACATCTCGCTATCCATCACAACACACTTGCCTCAAACACGTGCAACGGATTGGCGGGAAGAAGAGGGCTCTCCCGGGGTCACACCACCTGCACATAGGCATCACACACTCACAATCATAACCTCAAAATAGTACACAAACCCCCATCTAACCCGACATTGCCAACTACTCGCAAAACCTAAAACAGAGGTTCTGTCCCGGCGAGACAGCAGCCTTGCAAAAGGCATAACTTGAGTTCTGGGACTCCGAATGAATTAAACGGGTACACCCTCGCGTAGCCTAGGAAATTTCCCAACTTTCTCTAGGTATAAGGAAAGTCTGATTCGGCCTCTAAAGTTGTTTAATCTACAGATTACCGAGATCTGTTCCAATTACGTCACAGATTTTTAGGCGCTCGGTAAAACAGCCATAACTTTCAAACGGCTGATCGGAAATTAACGTGCTTTATGTCCACGGAAAGATAATTAAATTATCTACAACTTCCTAGAAGTCCGTACGGTCAGATTCGAACTCTAAATTGACAAGAACTCGAACCCTAACTCGACTGCTCAATCTGCCCGAAAACAGAAACGTGGACAAGTTTAGATCTAACCCAAATTACTTCAAACCAACGCCTCCAATTGATCTAAAAACTTGATAAACATCCTAATAACAGTACCTAGATCAATTCCAAGGATCTCCATGTTCATACCTTTGCCCAAAGGACAAAACTCCAATCAATCTCCGCGGATCTCCTCGCGAATCGCTCCTCGCTCCACGTTCCTCGCTCCTCGCTCCTCGCTCCTCGCTCCACGGGATGGATCCACGAGGTGCAGGGGTGGGGTGGCCACCCTAGGGCAGCAAGGGGTGGAGGGGAGATGGTGGAGAGGTGGGGCAATGGAGGAGAGCAAGGGGGAGGCGCAAGGCTCAAAGGGAAGGGGCGGCTAGGGCTTGGCAAGTGGGGGGGAGGTGAGGGGGCGCACCAAGGCCTCAAGGGGCGCAAAGGCAGCAGGGTGAACGCCCCAAAGGGCAGGGAAACCCCTTTTACCAGCCCCCACACCCAATTCTAGTCCGTTACGGAGACCTAATCCATCCCACCAAAGCCCACCAAGGCCCAAAACTCCCCCGGGAAGGCCCAAAACCCCGAAAACGGCCCGGAAAAGCTATTAACCTCCAATTCCTATGGTTTAAACCTTATTTCCACATCTCATAATGTTTATAGCCTCATCATGCTCAATAATTAAGGATACGACACTCCGTGGCGACATAACACTTCAACCGGCCCAAAAACGCGAGTAAACCTCAAGCCGAAAGGTTTTAACCTAAAATCCACATTCCATAGAGTTTTTGTCCTCAACATTCACATTGTATAAGGTTGCGACACTCCGAGGTGTCACAAGAGCCCTAAAAATGAGCCTTAGTGTGGGTATGACTAAAATTATCGAACTTGTTTGACAATTTTTGCTTCTATACAGCGTCTTTGCTGATGACAACCACAGAGGTCTACACAGAAAGCAATGCCGATGGTAACCAGGAGATTGATTTTATTTGGCATCAGACAAATTTATTGATGGATGAATACATATATCTGACAACTTTATGGTTTGACAAATTTACTTTGCATAGGAGATTCAATAAATATTTATGTGCACTGATGTGACAGATATATGTGACAAATTTACTTTTACTTCTATCGAAAACCTCCTAATTAAAAATTAAATCAATTCTCATCCACCATGAGAATTGCAAGAATTTGGAATTATTTGTAGGATTCTTAATGACCAACGGTAGCAATATGACACCACAACAGAGGGGGCTGAAGCTCAATGTGCATACATGGAAATGAATAACCTTGTTGATATAGTTGTTACCGATGATTCAGATGTCTTATTGTTTTGGTTTATGTGTAATTAGATGGATGAGTTAGTGAATTAAACTCACCTAGGCATGTTACAGACCTAGATAGAAAACTAATAGAATACTGGAAAAGCAATCTAAAGTCGTAATAGAATATCTTGAAGAAATATATTGGATGATTTCACCAAAAATCACATTGCAATTCAATTTTGAAACGATTTGCACATGCCAAATAAAAGTTTCAATAGTTCAACCATGCTTCTATTAGTTTGGACTGAAGTCACGTGAGCCATCGAACTAAACCAATTTTAAAAATGTTGATGACACAGTGTTCATAAATGGACACAACCTACAGAAGTTGATGAAACATTGATCCATATTTGTTAAAACTTTATATAGCAATGGAAGAGGTTTTCATCAACATTGTGTGTACTTCATAGCATGCCTCATAAATGTAAGGAAATGGTAAAAATATTTTAGAGAAAATGTCAGGTAATGCTAAAAGTGCAAACCTAATAAAGGTGGAGTATCCTCTGCTTGTATTCTTTGTAACTTTCGACCTACAAAAAAAAAGAATACAACAGGAATTAATTTCCTTTCTATCCAGGTGTGGTGTCTTGACATTATGAATCACTATTCTGAAGTTGCAATTGCGAAATAGAGCAACCATATTTGAGCTCTACTTCATTTTTAAACGGCATGATTCCCATGATTCTTTCTAACAATTTGTTTGCGCATACATGAGAAAGCTATTAATTATAAGAAACCGCGGATATCTATGCTTCTAGTGAAAATCAACATGAATATCCCACAATATAACATGAATATCCAAAGCACTCTTGAATTTGTATGCTGTCAGTAACAGACGAATTACTAATAAACAACAACCAATGACAAGAATACAAACACTGATATAGCTGGCAACAACAACAACTAATAATCACACTACAATTCCTGAATTTATTGTGATGATTGTCTGTTACAGAAAGAAACACAATATATTTTTATGTTTCTTTGGCTATGATTACTCTGTAGTTAGTTTTAATCATTACTCATGCAGCAAACTATTTGTGACTGGGTCTTTTTGGTCTAGGAGATACTACGAAAATTAGGATCCATGACCGATCTATAAAAATGCCCAAGCGTTGCAATGGTAAAAAAATGTGTACATAGCGCACATGATTTTCATGATTTTCTTTTACATCATTAAGAGAGTAAATGGAACATTCACACTTGTATACAATTCTGGAATGCCGATAGTTCATAAATATCTAATCGACGGATTATATATTGGAGCTAACACAAATAGACACCATGTACAAATATAAATCAAACATGGACCATTCAACCTGCTATCCAATATTCATTCAGGTATGATAAAAAACAACACTTTCAATTACTACCCTGCTACATCCACAAAATAAACTAAAAATTTGATGCATCCACCCAAATAGACCTTGCGACTTTCTTTTCCTAAAAAAGAATCATTTCTAGGAGACATGCTTCCTGATCTTTAGTTGATAAATACACAAGTTCTAATATAAGTGCCTGATAGTTATTTCTCTCTCCCCCTCTCTCAAAAAAATAGCTCTTAGTTCTCAGAGCTTCAGGTAGTTGACAAATGAATAGTGCATAGGAACCAAATGTGGTTGAAATTCCAGATTTCATGGGATTGTATTTTTACATATAGAACGCATTGAAACACTTAAATAATCCTAAAAAACATAGAAACTGCCCAAGAAAATTCAGCCAAAACTATTGTTTTTGTTAAAGGGAGTCCAGTTAACTCAGCTGAATTGTAGACCCAAATGCGAGTTTACAATCAACTCAAAAGATGAGTCAAGTTTCAATATTAATTCATTTTCCAAAGGAAATGCATACATGGTAGTACTCGCCTATTGAAAGCAAAAGCCCATTAATCAATTGAATTTTGGATATGAGAACAACTGATTCAGATAAGTCCACAAGTGCATATAGCATCTCAGTATTCATCTCTTTCTACAAGCAATAAATGTGATCTATTATGAAGACAAGGACTGTGAAAAGAACTTACTTGAGGACAACCTTGCTGCTATTGTAGTCGATGTTGAATATGATCCAACTTGCGTCAACCCAGTGAAATCTTGCAGAGCATAAAGAAGGAAGAAGGTGAATACAAGAACGAGAATAAGATGCAATGCTATTGTACCAGGGGGAACTATTTACCCCGTCCCAAATTTTGGAGCAACGTGAGAAGTGGAATCAAAAGAAGTGGATTTTATGCAGTGGAGGTGGAGGCGGTTGCAACCGCTGAGCTCGTGGAGGTGGAGTGGGCTACTGAGGTAATAGAAGTGGCTCACAAGCTCGACGGTTGCTGAGGCGACCGATGTGATATTTGCGTGGACCAGGTGTGGAGGCAAGGGACGGCGTGGAGGGTTTAGGTGGGCGGCGCGGAGGTCGGGATAGAGAAGAGAGCGGGGGCATGGAAGGTGGCAGTCGGGAGCGAGGGAGGCGACGGTCAGCGGCACGGAGGTCGGCGGCGTGGAGGCTGCGGGGGCGAGGGAGGCGGTCGTTGGTGTGGAGGTCGGCATAGCGAAGGGCGCGGGGGCGAAGGAGGCGGCAGTCGGCGGCGCGGACGGAGCCGAGAGGCGACAGGCGTGGGAGCGAGGGAGGCGACGGTCAGCGGCACAGAGGTCGGCGGCGTGGAGGGTGCGGGGGCGAGGGAGGCGGTCGTTGGCGCGGAGGTCGGCATAGCGAAGGGCGCGGGGGCGAAGGAGGCGGCAGTCGGCAGCGCGGACGGAGCCGAGAGGCGACAGGCGTGGGAGCGAGGGAGGCGACGGTCGGCGGCACGGAGGTCGGCGGCGCGGAGGGTGCGGGGGGAGGTCGGCGGCGCGGAGGGTGCCGGGGCGAGGGAGGCGGCAATCGGTGTGGAGGTCGGCAGAGCGAAGGCGTGCGGGCGAGGGAGGCGGCGGAGAGCTCGGTACGCGGGTTAGGTTTGTCTTTTGGAGCTGGATTTCGATTTGTGCGGTGGAAGAGAAACGTGGGGAAAAAAGGGTTGCGCTGCGCGCTTGGATGGAGAGAGGAAAAAGGGAAGAAGGACGACGGATAAACTGTGCTTTTATATTAGTAGAGATACTATCTGTAGAATGGACCACTGCCACCAACTCTTACTTAAGAATAGTAGAGATTAGCTTGCATTCTGTGCATGACATGCTGAGTACCAAGTACTCACCCTTGCCGCAATACAACACCAGTTGAAGAAGAGTCTACACTAGCTTTGGAGGAGGAGCTTCCAGAGGAACCGTCTAACTAGGAATCGAGTCCCAGTCAGTTGCATGTGGTATACTGGATGGCGCCACGATGTTATCTTATTTTTCCGCTGCTATTATTTCTCTCTTAATAAGTTTCGCCCTGCGTGGCGTATATTTGTAACTTGACCATAAGGTCGAGCAACCAGTTTGACTATTTAATTAAAGTACTTTATTAGTATCGAGTGGTATGATTGTGATATTTACCGATGTTAAGACTGTGTGCACTAGCGCGTTCCTGGACTAGTGCTGAATACACAGAGGGTTGCATTTGCAGATTCGGGTCCCGACATTCATCAACATCATTATTAAACAAAACCCAACCTTTTAAGTCCAAGTTATTTTCAAGAGAATCTAACCCTTGACTGTAATTCCCGAGCAATGTCCAATACCGCGGACATGACTATTCGAATAGATTTTACACTCTGCAGAGGTTATGCACTTTACCCACAAGATACAGCAAAAATCACAAAGGCGAGTGTCCGTAACAAAGTCTTTCGGAAACTTCTAACAGCACAAGTGGTCCTCCCCGGTGATTGCACACTAACCCTTCCCTTAGCGAAGGCGAAGTTTAGGCCAATCCACCGTTAGATGGGTACCTGGCCGCAGCCCCGGTACGCTCCCCCGTACAACTACACAAAAGGTATTGTTGACACCCCGAGGTCCCACAGGTATGTTATTAGCAACTTAATCAACTAGGTCCGTCCCATTATAGACATGTGGTTGCACGTTTGACTCAGTTCAAAGGCTTGCAAGGTTAAGTCCTTTGGGTGACCAGGGCAAGACTACCCGAAGAACCAAATCAACGCTCCCGGTGCCACAACTGGCCCACCCGATCATTCTTGCCACATGCCCCGGTCGAAATCTATTTATCAAACCCCCGGTTGATTACCATGCACCACGTGCCATCAACAATCATAACACATGATACTTCTTTCAAAACAGGTGCAGTATCTCATTAAGTGAAAATTAGCATTTGATTGTCCAAAGCATTTCACGTAGCAAGGCTAAGCATCCTACATCGGTCTAACTACCCATGTTGGCAATTTAATAATGTCCAACTAATAATCCACAACTAGGGTGACAAGGGGTCATGGCACATATTTAATTAACCAAGGTGTCATACAGCAATTTGGCATTTATCTAATTTCCCATAATTAAGTAAAGCATTTTCTAATTAAACTAGCATGCAATAATTTAAACCAATTTAATTTGAAAATGGGATCAACATGGTCAAAGCACAACTTGCATTCAAAGAGTACTTGTTCTTGGTCTTGAGCTAGCTCCTGGGTCAACACTTCACCTTCGAAGCCTTCGGGCACTTCAACATCTACTCGTAAAGCGTGCAAATCGTAATAAATGAATAAACAGTAGACAAAAAGTGTCCAAACATCCAAATAAAGTCCATAAATAGAGAGAGCATAATTTTATGAATTTTTAGGAATTTGAATCGGCAAAATCGGAGTTAAAACGCAAATGTTACAAGCGTTTAAAGTTTAAATAATCAATTAAATAATATTACAGAGAAAAACTTTGGTACAAAAATTAAATAAAATTCACCATTAGGTAGATCTCAATTTTATAAAAAATTTAGAAATTTGAATCACTCAAATCAGAGTTAAATTGCAAAAGTTATAAGCGTTTGAAGTTTCAAAATTCAAATAAATCAATAATCCGAATTAATTCATTTATTTTTATACTGAAAAATCGAATAATGACGTCAGCATGACGTCAGCGTGGATTTTGATTTTCCACCGAATTATTTTTCTATTGAAAAATCGATTTATTCGTCGGTAGGTCCATGGACGTGGTCCACGGTTCGGTTTGGGTCCACCGTGGACCCGGTCCACGAATACATGTCTCACTGACATGTGGGCCCCATCGGATGACGTCAGCGGTGACGTCATCACGCTCGGCTGAGGGACAGCTGACAGTTGTGTCTAGAGGTGGTCGTCGTGCCGTGCCGTGCCGGCCCGGCCCGGGCCCATCGTGCTTCGGGCCGAAACCGTGCCGTGCCACGACGGCCCATCGTGCCCACCGTGCCGGGCCGACTCACTTTTGGCGAGCCCAAGCCCGGCCCATTTGCGCTTCGTGCCGTGCCGGCCCAAGCCCGACCCATTTTTACTATTGTGACGAACAAAGAAATAAAACAAATCACCACTACTAAACTACCTATTTTAATTACATAAGAGACTAATCACATCAACAAAATGTCAAACATAAATGCAATGCTTGAAAATGCCCTGAATCAATAATATCTGCCAACTTTTAAGCCTTAATCCGTGATTTCGTGCGGTTCGTGCCGTCTTGACGCAGCAAACAAAGCCGTCGTCTTGATGCGATCTGCCGTCGTGCCTGGTTCCGGGCGGCACGGCCATGCTCTGATTGCGTCTTGCGGCGACCGGCCAAACCGTCTTGCGTCTGTGCTTTGCACCGTGCCATACCATCGTGCTTCGGGACGGCCCAAAAAAGCTCGGCCCAATGCCCACCTCTAGTTGTGTCCCATCGTGACGTCAGCATGATGTCATGGTGCGATTTGGCTCAGTCGCTGACATGCGGGCCCCACGTGACATCACGGCTAACCTCAGCGGCGACCGCGGCTGACGGGGTTGACCGTGACGGTCCAACTACCGAGCACGTGGCATGATCTCGGTCGTTGATTTGAAAATCAACGGCCTAGATCGGATCTAGCTTAATGTAAAGGAAAACTACTCGGCTGATCTTGACCGTTCGATCTTGATCGGACGGTCAAGATCCAATCTAGAGTTTACAACGCAGCTAACCCTAGCCGTTCGATCTAGATCTAACGGCTGACATCTAACCAAGCACGGTGCGGTTTTAGCTACGTGGCACTATCTAAACCGTTGGATCTAGATCCAATGGTTGGAATTAGATCTAGAGATTAAAATGTGAGATCTCACCGAGGTGACGTGGACGATTCTAGGCCCTTGGATCTTGATCGGACGGTTGGTGGAGCTCGAGCGACGGCGATGGCTTGCGGCGGAGCTGGCTCACTGGAGACGAGGACGACGACCACGGCAACGGCGTTGCGGGGCCCCTCCGGCGAAGTGAATGGTACTCTCCGACGCGTCTCGTCCTTGCGGTTCCGGATCTGGGCTCAACGGCGGCGGAGGACGGCGGACGGCGGCGGAAACGACTATTAACCGCGGCGGAACCCTAGCGCAACTACGGCGAGCGATTACGGCGCAACCACGGCGGCTTGAGCTCGGCGAGCTACGGCTACGGGTGCGCAAGGAAACGAAGAGCACGATGGCGGCGGCGGCGCATTAAATAGGCCCCTCGGCGTCCGTGAAAATCGCGGAAACTGAGGCCCACACGGCTGCGGCGGCGGAATCCGAATCCATTTCGGATTCGGTGACGTGGCTCAACGTGGACCATTGGATCAAGATCCAACGGCACGGGGGTTTGGGCTCGGGTCCGGCACGGGCGACCTGGCTGGCTCGGTCGGGCTCGGGTTCGGGCGACGTGGCGTGATCGTGGCCGTTGGATCTCGATCCAACGATCACGCGCGTTAGGGTTTGGTGACTGGGTTCAACCGGAACGGCTGGCTCGGTCGGGTCCGGGTCGGACTCGAGTCTGATTCGGACTTGTGTCCGGTCGGATGAACAGTGAAACCGGCTCGGGTTTTTCAGCGATTAAATAATCAAATTAATTTCCAGAAATTCATTTAATTCATTAAAAATAGCAAAACACTCAGAAAAATTCTGGAAAATATTTTGGAACATTTTGGACTCAAATAAAATATTTCCATCAAAATTTTATTTGTAAAATCCAATTCTTTAATTATTTCAAAAGGGAATAAATTCAAATAAATTCCAAATAAATCCAAATAATTTCCAGAAAATTCCAAAAATTCACAAAAGTGCCAAACCACATTTGAATTTAAGAAAAGCAAAATTTTGGGGTGTTACATCCCGCTAGGCCCAAACTTCCCCGGAAGGCCCAAATTCTCCCCCGGAAAGGCTCAAACTCACGGAAAAGGCCCAAAAACATGACACACAAAGTCATACCTTAATGCCGACTTCGAAAAAAAAGTCTCATACCGTTATTCCGTAGTGTCACATTCTCCCCCCCCCTTAAACAGGATTTGACCTCGAATCCGAAGAACGCCAACTCGAAAACTCCAAGTCCACCAGGGACCCAAACTTCAAAGCTACAACGAAGCAACTGAAACTGTAACACCCACGCAAAGGCTTCAAATAGAAACAACCAACAAACCAACTCTCCAAATCCAACTATTGTCAAAAGTGTCTTGACTTAGGTCATCTAAGCACAACTTGACCCGATTCCTCATTTACTCCAATTTCTATCAAAATTTCCAAGGGACAAAAGTTCCCTAGCAATCTGGATTACAATGAATTTCCTGAACCAGATATCTCATCCCACTATCTGTAACACCCCGGCATTTAATATGCCTGAATGCTACCAAACATAAGCTAAACAACATCTAAATACCACAATTAAACATAAATTCCAGCAAAGGTTCATATGCTAAAAACCGATATTTCGGCAGCATCTCCTTTGTTTTAACATTAACAAGGATCATAAGCACTTTTAAAGCAAGGCAACAGATTCTAAGCATGTACATTAACACATTTAATCATTCTCGCTAAGAGTAAACTGTAACACTAGTAGTCTATTTATTCTCAAGCTAGAGATATTAATCACACTCTGAGTAATAGAGCAGTGAAAAACTTCTCTTTCGACATTAGGCTTTGGAGTTCTGGCCCTAAAGATTTTCAAATAACCAAAGTTTCCATTTTTATTAATTGGCAACACACATGAGCGCTGTCTAGCTCGTCCTGGTTTTACTTAATTCTTAAATATACGGCAGTACCATTAGCCCCATGGGTTGGTTACCTAATGCAACTGAGACCTGAAACATTTCCTAGAATACCAATTGCGATCGATAAACTGGCTTGCATGTTTCAAGAAAGTAATGCCTTTGTTAGACCCTTTTGTTAGGAACGAATTGAAAGGTTTCCGCAGGTTCAAATGCTTTCTATCTATTGGTCGGATCACTCTTTCCGCTTGCTGGCTCGTGGTCAAAGAATTGCTCCTCGTACTCAGCCTCAAGAAAAAAAAAAGAAATAAAAAGCAAACAAATAAGAACGGAGAGCTATAAGTGCCGTCATAGTTTATATGAATTAGCGCAACTCTCGATGTTATTCGAGATTTATTCATATGATACCGAGGCAAAAGTCATCATGTGAATGACTATTCGGTAGTGTGGTTACATGATGAGGGAATGGTGAAAAGTAAACATGACATCGTTTTTACATGTTAAATGATAAAAGAGTCGTTGAGCCAGGTCGGTGAGAAAGTCATATATGGAGATATGACTAATCCGGAGTGCTCCTGAAGAGTGTGCATTTATGTCATGAAACAAAATTTCCCTTGCTTTCTAGTATGAAAAGAAGCAATGAACAATTTCTGGTATGTTGGTTGTGATGTAGGAGATTTATGCTTCCTTTGTGTTTTGGCTTGGATGTTGCCGAATTCTTTCCAAAATGGTTGTTAACGCTTTGGGTTTGAGTTGTTGTGTGTACACTTGGGCTTGATAGCTAAGTGTTTTTGTGTGAGGGCGAGACCCTCTTAAGAAAGGAACCAATTGTGGTTTGGTAAGGTTTTCGATCCTAGCTTGGGCTAGGTGTCGAACCTTAGTGGTATAAGGGTGGTTTGTGATGGAGGTTGATGATGTATGGGTTTAACCTTTACTAAGAGTAGCGATGGGTGGAAGTGAAGTTGACGGTAGATCGGTGATAATTGCCCTGCCGTGAGCAGTTGTCTTCACTAGTTGTTTTTGGGTTTGAGTTTTGCCTGGGAAAGGATGGAATAAAATGTTAGTATGATCGTGTATCGGAAGGGCTAGTGTGCCTTAATGAGTTATTCCCCTCGATGGAAACTTTCGGGAATGAAGAGAGGTCGTTAAAGCAATTGTGACTTCCTTTGACTTTGTCATGTTGAGTTTATTGCAGTGTGTAGTCAGGTAGGTTGTGATAGAAGGGTGAGGTGTTTGTCGTGAGGATTCGAGCGTTTTGGGTTGTTGAAGCCCTTTGAGGTTGAAACGCAGATTCTGTTTGGGATTTGAATTGAAAGTTGAACTGTGAGCGGTTTCCCTTAGTTGAGCTAGATCAACACTTTTTCTTTAAGTGTTGGTTTTGGGAACTCGTTTGTCGTTTGTTTCCGGTTCTAGTCGTTGTGCGAATGTTTTGTGCTGCAGTGAAGCCTGTTGTCCCTTGGGGACTTTGTTGTTGTTTTTGGCATCCTTCGGATTCGAGGTCGAATCCTGTTGAAGGGGGGAAGAATGTGACACTATGGTTTGGTGTGACGTTATAGAAGGTGAAACTAGAGAATAAAACCTTTCGGCTTAGGGTTTTCTCGCGTTTTTGGGCCGGTTGAAGTGTTATGTCGCCACGGAGTGTCGTAACCTTATTTAACGTGCATGATAAGGTTAATAACATTATGAGATGTGGAATTAAGGTTAAAACTATAGGATATGGAGGTTAATAGCTTTTCCGGGCGTTTAGGGCCGTTTCAGGTTTTGGGCCTTCCGGGAGTTTGGGCCTTGGTGGGCTTTGGTGGGATGGAGTAGGTCTCCGTAACGGACTAGGATTGGGTGTGGGGCTGGTAAAAGGGCTCCCCACCAGCCTTTTGGGCGTGCTCCCCTGCCCTTGGGCGCCCCACCTCCCTCCTAAGCCCTAGCCGCCACCCCCTCTCCCTCTCCCTCTTGTGCGCCTCCACCTCCCCCATTGCCCCATTGCTCCCCACCTCTCCACCACCTCTCCTCCACCCCCTTGCTGCCCTAGGGTGGTCTCCACACCTCTGCACCTTGTGGATCCATCCATTGGAGCGAGGAGCGAGGAGCGTGGAGCGAGGAGCGATCCGCGAGGAGATCTATTGGAGATTCGTTCGTTGGGCAAAGGTATGATCATGGGGATCCTTGGAATTGATATAGGTCCTGTTCTTAGGGTGATTATCAAGTTTTTAGATCAATTGGTGGTGCTGGGTTGGAGTTCTTTGGGTTAGATCTAGACGTTGCCACGTTTCTGTTTTCGGGTAGATTGAGCAGTCGGGCTAGGGTTCGAGTTTTCGTCGATTTAGAATCTGAATCTGTCCGTACGGACTTAAAAGAAGTTGTATATAATTTAATTATCTTTCCGTGGACATAAAGCACGTTAAAATCCGATCAGCCGTTTGAAAGTTATGGCCGTTTTACCGAGCGTGTTAAAATCTGTGATGCGATTGGAACAGATCGTAGTAATCTGTAGATTAAACAATTTTAGAGTCCGAATCAGTCTTTCCGTATAACTAGAAAAAGGTAGGAAATTTCCTAAGTTTCGCGATGGTGTACTCGTTTAATCGATTTGGAGTCCCAGAACTCAAGTTATGGCCTTTGCAAGGCTGCTGTCCCGCCGGGACAGAACCTCTGTTTTTAGGTTTGCAAGTAGTGGGCAATGTCAGGTTAGATGGGGATTTGTGTACTGTTTTGCGGGAATTATTGTGAGTGTGTGATGCCTATGTACAGGTGGTGTGACACCGGGAGTGCCCTCTACATCCCACAAATCCGTCGCCCGTGGTTGAGGCAAGTGTGTTGTAATGTATAGCGGATTGCAGGTTGTTTGTTGATATTGGGTGAAAGATTGAACACTTGCTATGCTCACTTGCCATGCTTGCTGTTTTCCAATGAAATATTGAGTATGATTATCATTGTTCGATGCCATGTGTTTATATTTGTCATGATGAGTTGCCATATGTTTATGTACATGTGAAATATGATAATTGGCATAGTTGCATGCATGACATGTTACATGGCCCAGGCGGTGAGAAAGTCATTAACTAATCCGGGAAGGTCGGTGAGAAAGTTATGACTAATCCGGAGAGCCATTAGAGTAAGTCCTACATCGTGATTCCATCTACCGTGGGTTGTGGAAGCGAGGAGTAGGCACCCTCCATCTTCGGGATGGAAGGGGGGAGAGGGTGCACACAGATGGGTGTGTACTCAACCATACCGGTATGAGTTTACATGGAGATATGAGCATAACATTGCATTGCATTGCATTGCAATACATTTTTTTTTAATGATGATGATGTTGTTATGTGCTCAAGTATGAGATGTTATATGTGATGTGAGGTATTATTGTCTTGTAAATGATCTTGTTGTCCATTATAATATGCTTGCTGAGTTTTCGAACTCACGCTTGTGTTTTATGTTGTTTTTAGGTACTTTGAGATCGGCATGCAGGAAAAAGGGATCTAGCTACACTTCTACACGTAGCTCCACCATCATAGTCCATAATTAACCACTTGGAGACATGATATTAAGAGTTGTGCCCTAAACTTAATGTATGGTTTAATCTAGCATGCTTGTGAATCCTTATTTGCTTCGTTATAGTTTATGAAGTGGTTAAGCGTGGTATTATTGGCGTAACTTGATGTTATGTCCATTTATGTTGTTGTTTTAGATGTCGTGTGCTATGATATATATCTTGCCATGATATTGAGATTGTGTTAATTCATGGAAAAACAAAGGAGATGCTGCCGAAATATCGGTTTTAGCATATGAACCTTTGCTGGAATTTATGTTTAATTGTGGTACTTAGATGTTGTTTAGCTTATGTTTGGTAGCATTCGGGCATATTAAATGCCTGGTGTTACTGATTGGTATCGAAGCGGGCTGTAGGTCCTTGGAATGTGAATTTTTAGTATCATGCTATAGGGTACAACTAAAATGTGATGTGGAATAACTTAGAAACATGGCTTAGGTCTTAACTAAAACTTTGTTATAGGATAGCAACATTAAAACTTGCAAAAGTGGTATAAGTAATTTAAAATTTGACACACATGGATGCACAGTAGGAAAGGGTATGGGAATCGTTGCTTTACGCTTAAATGTTGTTTTTGAGCCTTGATGTTGAATGCTACATTTGTTTATGTATGTTGCTATGTTTATGAAAGAATTGAATGGAATTGTTCATGTTATTATGTTAAAGTGGGGTTGTGGTGCCGAAGGGTTTCGGTCACCTCTTTTTGTTCATTGTAAGGGTGAAGTGTGACGGTGTGGCCGGTTAGCGCCATCACCGAATAACTATTAACCCCTGTAGGAGAAGAGTGCTTACCCTTTCTGTCGTAGATCGGGTAGTTGACGGGAGTCAAATAGAAGAGTTTGGTGGTGGGTTCCTTCGTATGTTCTTCACCGTTCTGACGGTTGGTTTTGGTTGGTTTTCTTGGTTTTAGTTGATGGAAACTAAAAGAAAAATGTTTGGTAGCATTCGGGCATATTAAATGCCGGGGTGTTACACTATCTTCAGAATCGATCTGGCACAAGTCAGACTAGATTTTCCTTTATCACTAAAACACACTATACCTCTTATTCGATTATTCTTCTCAACAAAAGAGGGTATCAATTTATAAACTCTATAGAAGTCTAATCTCCTCTTTCTAACACTCTAACAAGATTCATAAAACTCAAAATGACACCATCATCATGAGACACATCCCTTTAACCAGCATTTAACCCTTTTTCACGATTAGTATTAGAATGGTCAACTGTGGTTTCAAACTTGAACCCCCAAAGAATTATTTACGCAAAATCCCATCCCTTCCAATTATTTGACCTTTTCACGAAGAATCAAAATTAACTAATGACATCTACGTGCATAGCCTTCATCGACAATACTTTCCTTTCGAGCACAAACCACGATACACTTTCATTATATCCTCTCCCAGGCATAATACACACCTAGAGACAACTAGCTAAGGCAATGTTCACGACAGAGCACTTTATTTCAAATTACCATCACATTTTAACAACCAACCATAATCTTAACAAAATTTGAACCGACATCACAAGCCTCCATCATAACCACCTTTTGAACCACAACCAAAGTTCTACGCCTAGCCCAAGCTAGGGCTGTAGATTCTTACCAAACCACACTGATTCTTTTTCTATGAGGGTCTTGCCCTCACATTTCCTCACTCAAATACTACCAAGCCCATGAGTATAATCTTCCATTATACTCAACAATTCCATAAACATTCCTATACTTATCTCAAACTAGAATGCCAGCAACATAGCAATCCTCTTTAGCTAGATGAACCTCATTCATCAACTGGAACCCAAAACGTCGCAAACCACTTTGGAAAGAATTCGACAACATCCAAAGATCACTCTTTTTCTATTCCTAAGTCAAGCTGCAAAGGAAAAACTCACATCTCAAATCAATGCGATTCAATTCGCATCGGGGAGCACTCAAACAAAAGAGGGACTCCGCACAAATCTTTGGCAGAAGTTCTCAACAATCAAAGATAACTCGACTCACTTTCGCCACAGCCAAACATCTCATTTTAACCAAAATCAACATTTTGGAAGAGAAACCGATTATCAAATCAAACAAAAGAATCCACAACCGCCACAGTAATTCTTAAAGAGAAAGGAAACTCAATTCTCTTACAGCATAGCCAAATGCCAGAAATTATTCACTCTTTCTTTTCATGCTAGAGAGCAATGAAAATCTCGATTCATGACATGAATGCAAACTTTTCAAGAGCACTCCGGATTAGTCATATATCCCTATATGACTTTCTCACCCACCTAGCTCAACAACTCTTTTATTCAGGCAAACTCATTTTCACAAGAGCAAACACCAAGTCTTTACTAAGGCAAAACATCTCTTGAACAACCACATAGCATTTATGAACAATCATAAGTTTCACATTTTGAAACACTCGCAAACACCACACACTTCTTCAGTTAAACCAAACTCTAGTCAAGGTAGAGTTACAAGTATTTTCAACTCAAGAACTTTCAACGCAACCCGTTAGGTTTATTTGCTTCCTTTAAATACTGATTACAAAGATAATTCATGTGGCACGCCACAAGGAGATCCACTCATAAACTTGTGGGTGTAAACCCATACTCATAGCATAAATTAAACAAATGGGCCAAACCAAAGATTGACACCAATCACTACGAGTTTAGGGAAGCTCTGAAACACAACATAAAGAACACCTTGACCGAAAGCATTCAACCAAGATAGCAAACAACCAAACCAGTCCAAAAGGTTTTAAACACAAGCTCAGCATAGATCCCACCATACCTAGTAATCCACTATTTTACACATTGAGAAGCCCCAATGGGACTTAACAAAAACCACAACACAAATTCTTTCTGGAATTACCTTTCCCAATACTAAAAAAAAATAAAGTTCTGGTGCTTATCATAAGACATCCAAGCAAGACTACCTCATCATGATCCCCATGGACCATCAAATCATACATCATATTCTATATTTAAAACATAGTACTTCAACAAATACTTTAGCACGATCAACCTATCAATTTTATAACATCCATACATCAACATCTCGACAATTTGAAACTTACTCAATCCATAAATGACTTCAACACATCAATGTTATCTCCACAAGACAAAATTCGTAAGTAGGATTCCAAGATATACACTCATTAAGGAGAGAGTCTTACATCATGATAATTATCCATTGTTCGCTCCATCAACACATGTTACAATTTCCACCATTTTAACCATGGTTTTCAACATGTAATCTAAACAATTACTACCACTACATAGTCATCAATATCAACAAATGTGCATAATCATCACACAACAACATTGCTTTTAGCTACCCTATACATAGGTTATAACACAATTGCCACTTCACAAAATACTCCAACTATTAAAATAAATTTAATAAGTTAGACAAACCCAATGCTCTTAACAATAACATCAAACAACAACTCCTACCTTCTAAATTGTCATCTGTATTAGCATTTCAAGAACACAATTACATCCTTCCAGTTATTTCCATAGTTCATAATAGCAAACATAGTAGTTCTAGTCATCTATCATGCACTAGGGTCGATCACCATCACAATTAACTTGCTCTATCGACCCTATATTAAAAGTCTTTTAGATAACCAACCAATTTACTATTACTTCAACAGTAGTTTACATCATCTTAATGTTCTCACTATGCATCAAGGTTTAAAACTTTAAACACTATCAATGGTCATTTTCCCATTAAGTAACAGCAGGGTGCTACCTCATTTTTAACATGAAGCTACAGCTTCTAAGCATGTACAATCACACGTTTAATCATTCTCACTATAGAGTAATCTACATCACTAGAAGTTCATTTAATCTTAAGCTAAAGATAAAAATTACATTTAATTGATTCAACTCACAAATTAACTTAGGAGTACATCATTTCCATAAACCACATTGTTACATGCTACATAACATGCTACACAACAGTTTTCGCTTTTGACAAATAATTTCAGTCAAATGAATACTTACTTTATTTGCAGCATTTTTTTCTATTTAAAACTCAAGCAAAATTCATAAAGAAACTTGACTCTCAAAATTGCAATGGGACATGATGTTAGTGTTATGCCCTTGAGGCAATCATATGGATGATTGTAACATGACTATGTTTATGAATAATAATATGATTATTGGTCCAATGAATGTATATCATTGTTTTGATCAACAAGTGTGTGACTTGTTTATGAAGCTCTTTACTTATTGATATAATTCGATAAATATCTCTGATCGGATATCATCGTATAGGACAATGATGAATAGATCAGCACATGTATTGTTTGATGATCATGTTTCATAGATCATGGGATATGGAGATATGATCAATACATTGTGGACGCATGTTGAAGAACATGTGTTAGATAGACCCACAATGGGACACTGCGAGAATGTTACATTCTTATGTGTCATCAGTGTATCTCATACTTAGTAGATGTATAATCCTTAGACCTGAGATTTTCATATTCCCTACATATGTAATATTTTACCTTGGGGTTACCAAACACTATTTCCTAACCAGATAATTATAAAGGAAGCTTTCATGTTTACTATGAAACATGCCGAGGGAAGTGAGCAGTCAAGATGGAATTTGCCACTCCAATGTAACGGAGATATATGTCTAGGCCACTCGTGTGATATGATTAAGGAAGTGCATGGCCATGCCATGATTGAGAAGTCAATCACAACTTATTAATATATCATGGATACAAGAGATGGATTGAACTGTCAAAGGATGACATGCTTCTCGCCTTGAGTTTGATCTTCATATAGTTTTGCAAAGGGATTATTACATCAGTACTTTAATCATATGCGTTTGGGAGTTGGCATGCTCTGCAAGGAGCCGCTACCAACTATTAGATTAGAAAAAGGGTTTTCCGAATCTATGTCCAAATGCGCATGAACCTACAGGGTCACACACTTAACGGGCTGGGACGCATTAATTCGGATTGGATCCGTAATTAATGGACCTCGTGGGCTTAGCGTGTGACACAACGGGATGTCAAGACACCGTAAAAGGTGAAATTAGAGAATGTGACTTTATAAAAAGTGAAATAAGAGATTGTGACTTTATAAAATGTGAATTTGGAGATTTGAACTTTACACTATGTAGTTTAATCGCATTTTTGGGCCGATTTCGGGAGTTTGGGCCTTTCCGGAGCGAGTTGGGCTTTGGGGGGAAACCACGTGGGCCAAAAGTGGGATCTCCAGGCCCATGAGTGGGAGGAGGGCAGCAAGGTGCGCCCCCCATTGGAGCCCTAGCCGCCCCCCACTTCTCCACCTCTCCTTGCCTCTACCCCTCCTAGCCGCCCCTAGCCACCCCTCCTTGCGCCCCTCCCTTCCCTCCCCTCTCCACCACCATTGCTGCCCTAGGGGAGCTCCCCACCGCGCCACCTCGCTGTCCCCTCCATCGGGAAGCCCCACGACGAGGAGATCCGGCGGTTCCGGCGCGAGGAGGACGATCGGAGAGCCCGGGAGGAAGGATTTCGGCGTTCGTCGTTCGTCGGGAAGAGGTATGGAATGGGTAGTTCTTGGGGTTGATCTAGGTGCTGTGCTAGAGGGTATTTGGATGCTTTTAGATCAATTGGTGGTGCTGTTATTGGGTAGAATAGATGAAAACTAGAGTTTGCCACGTTCTCTGCTTTGGGCAGATTGTGCAGTCAACCTAGGGTTTGAGTTTTCGCGACCTTAGGATCGGAATTTGGTCGGCCGCCTGTTGAGAAAGTTGTGGGTAACTTCAATACCTTTCAGTGGACATAAAGAACGTCCAATTCCTCCCAGCCGTTTGAAAGTTATGCTCGATTTACCAAGCGTGTTCAAATCTGTGACGTAATTGGGACAGAACGTAGTGTTTTGTAGATTAAATCATTTTAGAGGCCGAAGCAGCTTTTCCCAATACTTAGGAAAAGCTAGGAAATTTCCTAAGCTATGCGAGGATGTACTCGTTTAATCAATTTGGAGTACTAGAACTAAAGTTATGCTAGATTGAAGTCTGTTGTCCCGGGGGGGACAGATTCTCTGTTTTTCGTTTTCGGGAGTAGTTTGCGAAATCGGGGTACATGGGTGAGGGCGTACTATTTTGTGGGCACGTTGTGATTGTGTGGCATCTATGTGCAGGTGGTGTGCTCCCGGGAGTGCCCTCCTCATCCCGCCAATCCGTCGCCCGAGGTTAAGGCAAGTGTATTGGGATGGGTAGCATGTGGTTTATTTGCTTGTCTTGACTAGATGCAATTGTTTCCATGTTATGCTATCTTGCCATGTTTAGTGTTTGCCATGATATGATAAAAAGGGTATGTTAAGATGTTATGCAATGGTTTATGGCTATTGATTATGGCATATGTTGCATACATGGCATGAAACTTGGCACGGTCGGTGAGAACGTCATAACTATTCCGGTAAGGTCGGTGAAAAAGTTATGACTAATCCGGAGCGCCATGGATGTAAGACCTACCTCGTGATTCCACCCACGCGGTGAGTGGAAGTGAGTAGTAGGCACCCTCCATCTACGGGATGGAAGGGGGACGTGGGTGCAAGCCGACGGGTGTGCACACGACAATACCGGTATTTGCGTCGAGGAGACATGTGCATTGCATTGCATTGCATTCATGATGATGATGATGAAATGATCTCAATGAGGTTGAGACATGAATATGATGTTGCATATGAAGTATGACTTGATCATGATGTTAAGTTTGTTATGTAGTGATGATAATATGGAATTGTTCTGTATGACCCATTGCAATATACTTGCTGAGTGATGAACTCACGCTTGTGTTTTATGTTGTTTTAGGTACCATGACACCGGCATGTGGGAAGGGGCAATAGCTACACATCTTCACGTAGTTCCAGTCACATTTATCAATTTGAGTCATGATCATAATAATAGTGCCATGAATCTTGGTGTATGGATTAAATTGTGTGGTCGTGTCCCTTATTTGCTTCGTTATAGTTTATGGAGTTGTTGGACTTGATATTATTTCCTTATGTTGTTGTTATATCCATTTACATCGCTTCTTTAGATGTCTTATGATATGATATTACTTGCCTGTTATTGCTATTGTCTCAAATCATATTAAAACAAAGGAGATGCTGCCGGAATTTTCGGTTTTAGCATTGGCTCCTTTGCTGTAATTTATCTTTATTAGTGGTATTTAGGCGTTGTTTAGTCTATGTTTGGTAGCATTCGGGCATACTAGATGCCGGGGTGTTACAGTTGGTATCAGAGCGGGCTTCAGGTCCATGGAATGTGAATGTAGTAATTTACTCTAGAGTAAACTAAAATATTGACTTGGAAAAGTAGAAACATGGCATAGGATTACTTGTTAAAAATTTGGCCTTAGGGCAATAACCTTAAAATCTGAAATAGTTTGGTTAACTAATTTAAAACTTGACACACTCTGATGCATGTAGTAGGAAAGGGTATGGGTATCGTTGCTTTACGCTTAAATGTTATATTTAAGCCTTGATGTTGAATGTTTTATGTGATAAAGTATGTTGCTTTGTGTGGAGATAATTGATTGAATTGCTCATGCTATCGTGATAAAGTGGGGTTGTGGTGCCGAAGGGTTTCGGTCACCTTTTTGTTTATAGTAAGGTTGTGGTTTGACGGTATGGCCGATTAAAGCCATCACCGAAGAACTATTAACCCTTGTGGGGAAAGAGTTATTACCTTTTCTGTGACACTACGGTATGGTGTGACATTATAAAATGTGAAATTAGAGAATAAAACCTTACAGCTTGAGGTTTACTCGCGTTTTTGGGCCTTATGAAGTGATGTGACCCCACAGAGTGTCGTAACCTTATAAATGGTGCATGATGAGGTCAAAAACATTATGAGATGTGGAATTAAGGTTAAAACCATAGGGTATGGAGGTTAATAGCGTTTCCGGGGTTTTGGGCCTTTCCGGGGGAGTTTGGGCCTAAGAGGGGGGGTCGTGGGCTTTGGTGGGATGGAGTTTGAGTTCAAATGAGGGGAGGAGTCCTGGTTGGAGGCCACCACCATCCCTTATTGTGCCCCCATACTGCCCATTGCGCCCCCATGATGCCCTAGCCGCACCCACACATCTCCACCTCCTTGTGGCGCCTCCACCTCCCCCATTGCTCCCCTTTGCTCCCCACCTCTCCACCACCTCTCCTCCACCCCCTTGCTGCCCTAGGGTGGCCTCCCCACCCCTGCACCTTGTGGATCCATCCATTGGAGCGAGGAGCGAGGAGCGATCCGGGAGGACTTTCGTTGGGATTTCGGTCGTCGGGCGAAGGTATGGCCATGGGACTCCTTGGGGTTAGGCTAGGTACTATTCAAAGGGTGTTTATCATGATTTTAGATCAATTGGTGGTGCTGTACATGAGTAGATTGGATTAGATCTAGATGTTGCCATGTTTCTGTTTTGGGACAGCATGAGCAGTCGACCTAGGGTTCAGTTTTTCGCCAATTTAGATTTGGAATCTGGTCGTACGGACGTTGAAGAAGTTGTAGGTAATTTAATTATCTTTCCGTGGACATAAAGAATGTTAAATTCCGATCATCCGTTTGAAATTTATGACCGTTTTACCGAGCGTGTTAAAATCTGTGATGTAATTGGAACAGATCACGGTATTTTGTAGATTAAATAACTTTAGCGTCCGAATCAGTCTTTCCCTATAACTAGAAAAAGTTGTGAAATTTCCTAAGCTACGCCAGGATGTACTCGTTTAATTCATTCGGAGTCGCAGAACTCAAGTTATGCCTTTTGGAAGGCAACTATCCCGACAGGACAGAACCTCTGTTTTTCGGTTTTGCGAGTAGTTGGCAATATCGGGGTAGATGAGGGTTTACGTACTGTTTTGTGGACATGACTGTGTGTGTGTGATGCCTATGTGCAGGTGGTGCGACCCCGGGAGTGCCTTCTACTTCCCGCCAATCCGTTGCCCGTGGTTGAGGCAAGTGTGTTGTAATGGATAGCGATTTGTAGGTTGCTTGTTGATAATAGATGAAATTGATTACATGATATATGATCACTTGCCATGATTTAATGATTGCCAATGATATGATGAGCATGTTTATTATGTTATGATGCCATGTGTTAATGTACGAGTTAAATATGATGTTGGCATAATTGCATACATGGCAGGTTACATGGCCCGGGCGGTGAGAAAGTCATAACTAGCCCGGGGAAGGTCGGTAAGAAAGTTATGACTAATCTGGAGAGCCATTGAGTAAGTCCTACATCGTGATTCCATCCACGTGGTGTTTGGAAGCGAGGAGTAGGCACCCTCCATCTTCGGGATGGAAGGGGGGAGAGGGTGCACACCGATGGGTGTGTACTCAACCATACCGTTATGAGTTTCCAAGGAGACATGAGCATTGCATTGCATACATAGTGATGATGATATTGTTATGTGTTCATGAATGAGATGATATACTTGATGTGAGACATTATTGCCATGTTATTGTTCTTGTTGTCCATTGCAATATGCTTGCTGAGTTTCGAACTCACGCTTGTGTTTACTTGTTGTTTTAGGTAATATGAGACCGGCATGCGGGGAAGGGAAATAGACACACTTCCACACGTAGCTTCACTCCTTTGATTTCACAAGTCATTCAAGTAGTGTTGAGAATAAATTGCGTGTGATGATCATTACTTTAAGGTTTAGCTTTGCTAAATGAGAGTCTTTTCGTTCGTTTGACTCTTGGAGTCATCATATGTTTGGAACTAGACTTATATTGTTGCTAAGTCGTTAATCGTTGTTGTTTTTAGTTGTCTCTTCTATTCCATATATTGCTAAACTGTTGTTGTCCCTTCAAATCATGTTAAAACAAAGGAGATGCTGCCGAAATCTCGGTTTTTAGCATGTGCGCCTTTGCTGGAATTTATGTTTAATTGTTGTGTTTAGATGTTGTTTAGGTCATGTTTGGTAGCATTCAGGCATATTAAATGCCGGGGTGTTACAGTTGGTATCAGAGCGGGCTGTAGGTCCTTGGAATATGTATTTTTAGTGTCATACCTTAGGTTGCAACTAAAATGTGATGTGGAATAACTTAGAAACATGGCTTAGGTCTTAACTAAAATTTTGTCATAGGATAGCAACATTAAAACTTGCAAAAGTGGTATAACTAACCAAAAATTTGACACACATGGATGCACAGTAGGAAGGGTATGGGTGTCGTTGTTTACGCTTAAATGTTGTATTTAAGCCTTGTTGCTAAATGCTATATTTGATATAGTATGCTGCTATGTGTATGAGAGAATTGAATTGAATTGTTCGTGTTATTGTGTTAAAATGGGGTTGTGGTGCCGAAGGGTTTCGGCCACCTCTCTTATTTCATAGTAAGGGTGAGGTTTGACGGTGTGGTCGGTTAGCGCCACCACCGAAGAACTATTAACCCCTGTAGGAGAAGAGTGCTTATTCTTTCTGCCGTAGATCGGGTAGTTGACTGGAGTTAAATAGAAGAGTTGATGGTGGTTTCCTTCGGATGCTTTTTCACCGTTCTGACGGTCGGTTTTGGTTGGTCTTCTTTGTTTTTAGTCGATTGAAATCAAAAGAAAAGTGTTTGGTCTTGGATTTTCGCGGATTGATCCACAGACGGTTTGTGATTTTGTCTTCCTTGGGTGAAGACGAAGAAGAAGAGTCTAGTGTTGCGCTTCCTTTGGTTGCCCTTCCAGTTTTGATGCCTAGTTTGTTGGTTGCCTTATGGGGAAGAAGCATTCAATTTATTCATGTGTTTGTCTTTCTATGAGGTTAAAGGAGTTATTGCGGAGTTATGCCAGACCTGGCTATCAGGGCTGAAGTTCTGTGGCTTTGTAGGAGTAAGTGGTGTTTGATTTCATTATTTTGCTGGGATAAGAAATCATCTTTGAAAAACCCTTCTTGTTTCGTGAAAGATTGGGGTTTGGTGCTAAGGTTTAATTTGCAAAGGTTTATTTGATCAGTTGGTTCCCTCCTGTGGGAGTCTTTAAGATTTAATTGTGCTTTGGAGTCATGTCCCATTGCAACTTTGAGAGTCAAGCTTCTTTGTGAGCTTTGGTTGAGTTTTAAAACTAAAATGCTGCAAATAAAGTAAGTATTCGTTTGACTGAAATTACTTGTCAAAAGTGAAAATTTGTTGTTTAGCATGTTATGTAGTAGGTAACAATGTGGTTTATGGATTGATGTGTTGCTAAGTTAAATTTTTAGTTTAATCAATTCAATGTGATTAATATCTCTAGCTTGAGAATAAATAGACTACTAGTGTTGTAGTTTATTCTTAGCGAGAATGATTGAATGGGTTAATGTACATGCTTAGAATCTGTTGCCTTGCTTTAAAAGTGCTTATGATCCTCGTTAATGTTAAAAGTTTAAACCTTGATGCATAGTTAGAACATTAAGATGATGTAAATTAATGATACTGTTAAAGAAACCTTGCCGGTTGTTTAAAGATGTTCTAATCTAACGGGTTAATAGAGAAACTTAATCAGGTTGACTAGTGGCTTTAATTTGGAAGTTGATTAGAGTTGCTATTTATGTTGTTGCAAAATATTAGCATGGTTGGAAGTATGCAGTCGTGTTCCTAAAATGCTAGTGTCAAGACCAATTGGAAAGATATGGGTTTTGTAGTTTGATGATATTGCAAGAACTTTGTACTGGTCTAACTTATTAAATTTAATTTAATAGTTGGAGTATGTTGTGTAGTGACAATTTTGTTGTAATCTATCTATAGGGTAGCTAAAAGTAATGTTGTCGTTTGATGATTATGCTCGTTGGTTGTTATTAATAACCTAGTAGTGGTGGTAATTGTTTAGATTACTTGTTGAAAACCATGGTTAAAATAGAGGAAAATTTTAGCATGTTGCGATGGAGTGAGCTTTGGATAATTAACATGATGTAGAATTTTATCCTTAATGAATGTATGTCTTAGAATCATAGTTATGAACTCTGTCTTGTAGAGATAATATTTACATGTTGAAGTCGTTTGTTAACTGAATGAGTTTCGATTGTCGAGTCGTTGACATATAGGTGGTATGAAATTTATATGTTGATCTTGCTGAAGGATTTGTGGAAGTACTATGGTTCAAATTTAGAATAAAAAGTATTATGATTCGGTGATCCGTTGGGATCATGTCAATATAGTCTTGGTTGGGTGCCTTCTAGATAAGCATCATAAAACCTAATTAAAAGTGTTGGGGAGGATAATAAGAGAAAGAGTTTGTTTTGAAGCTCTTGTTGTAACCAGAGGGGTTTCTCGACGAGTAAAAAGTGTAATTTGAATGTTTAAAAGGATAAGAATAGGGTTTCATGCTGAGCTTGTGTTTAAAACCTTCTGGACTGGTTTGGTTGTTTGCCATCTCGGTTGAATGCTTTCGGTGGAGGTGTTCCTTATGTTGAGTTTCAGAGTTTCCCCAAAACTCGTAGTGTTGGGTGTCGACCTTTGGTTTTGGCGAAATTGTTTAGTTCGTGTTGTGAGTTTGAGTTTACATCCAAAAGTTTTTGAGTGGATCGCGCTCCTTCGCGTCCACACTGAATTATATTTGGAATAAATTTTAAAGGAAACAGATGGACATAGTGGGTTGTGTTGGAAACTCTTGAGATTTAATTTGTAACTTTTTTTTTTGCTAGAGTTGGAGTTATTTTGAAAATGTGTGTGATGTTTGCGAGTGCTTCAAAAGGTGGATTTTATGAATGTTTTACAAAGTGATTTTGTTAGTAAGGTGTTCCCCTTTTGGAAATGAGTTTCCCTCTTCTTGAGAAAATTTGTGATGGTTGTGGGAGCAGATGCTCGACTTGAAGTTTTGATGTTCTCTTCCAAAATGCTGAATTTGGATGAAATGCAATGTTTTGCAAGTTCAGTTTTCAATTGAGGTGGGTTCTCTTACGACGTGGTGCTTTACTGTTAACTATGCTGTCGTCATAGTCTATATGAATGTCCGCAACCTTCGATGTTAATTGTGTTTCCATCATTTGATACCGAGGAAGAAGTCATTTGGTGAATGACTATTCGGTACCTTTGTTACATGATGAATGAAGGGTGAAAAAGGAAAACGAGTCATTGTTGATGCATAATTAATCATAAAGGAGTCGACGAGCCAGGTCGGTGAGAAAGTCATATAAGGATATATGACTAATCCGGAGTGCTCTTGAAAAGTGTGCATGCATGTCATGAATCGAGATGTCCATTTCTTTCTAGTATGAAAAGAAAGAATGAAGAAATTATGGTATTTTGGTTGTGGTGTAGGGGATTTATGCTTCCTTTGTGATTTGACTTGGTTGTTGCCAAATTCTTTCCAAAATGGTTGTTAACGCTTTGGGTTTGAGTTGTCGTGTGTACACTTGGGCTTGATAGCTAAGTGTTTTTATGTGAGGGCGAGACCCTCTTAAGAAAGGAACCAATTGTGGTTTGGTAAGGTTTTACGATCCTAGCTTGGGGCTAGTTGTAGAACCTTAGTGGTATAAGGGTGGTTTGTGATGGTGGTTGATGATGTATGGGTTTAACCATTATTAAGAGTAGCGATGGGTGGAAGTGAAGTTGACGGTAGTTCGGTGATAATTGTCCTGCCGTGAGCAATTGTCTTCACTAGTTGTTCTTGGATTTGAGTCTTGCCTGGGAGAGGATGGAATGAAATGTTAGTATGATCGTGTATCGGAAGGGCAAGTGTGCCTTAATGAGTTGTTCCCCTCGATGGAAATTTTCGGGAATGTAGAGAGGTCATTAAAGGAATTGTGACTTGCTTTGATTATGACATGTTGAGTTTAATGGAGTGTGGTAGACATGTTGGTTGTGATAGAAGTGTGAAGTGTTTGTCGTGAGGATTCGAGCGTTTTGGCGTGTTGGAGCCCTTTGTGGTTGAAACGCAGATTTTGTTTGGGAATGGAAGTGAAGGTCGAACTGTGAGCGGTTGCCCTTAGTTGAGCTAGATCAACACTTTTTCGCTAAGTGTTGGTTTTGGGAACTCGTTTGTCGTTTGTTCCAGTTTTAGTCGTTGTGCGAATGTTTTGTGCTTCAGAGAAGCCTTTTGTCCCTTGGGGACTTTGTTGTTGATTTTGGCGTCCTTCGGATTCGAGGTCGAATCCTGTTGAAGGGGGGAAGAATGTGACACTACGGTATGGTGTGACATTATAAAATATGAAATTAGAGAATAAAACCTTACGGCTTGAGGTTTACTCGCGTTTTTGGGCCTTATGAAGTGATGTGACCCCACGGAGTGTCGTAACCTTATACATGGTGCATGATGAGGTTAAAAACATTATGAGATGTGGAATTAAGGTTAAAACCATAGGGTATGGAGGTTAATAGCGTTTTCGGGCCGTTTCCGGGGTTTTGGGCCTTTCCGAGGGAGTTTGGGCCTAAGAGGGGGGGTCGTGGGCTTTGGTGGGATGGAGTTTGAGTCCAAATGAGGGGAGGAGTCCTGGTTGGAGGCCACCATGGAGCGAGGAGCGATCCGGGAGGAGTTTCGTTGGGATTTCGGTCGTCGGGCGAAGGTATGGCCATGGGACTCCTTGGGTTGGGCTAAGTACTGTTATAACAGTGTTTATCATGATTTTAGATCAATTGGTGGTGCTGGACATGAGTAGATTGGATTAGATCTAGATGTTGCCATGTTTCTGTTTTGGGACAACATGAGCAGTCGACCTAGGGTTCAGTTTTTCGCCAATTTAGAATTGGAATCTGGTCGTACGGACGTTGAAGAAGTTGTAGGTAATTTAATTATATTTCCGTGGACATAAATAACGTTAAATTCCGATCAGCCGTTTGAAAGTTATGACTGTTTTACCGAGCGTGCTAAAATCTGTGACGTAATTAGAACAGATCACGGTATTTTGTAGATTAAACAACTTTAGAGTCCGAATCAGTCTTTCCCTATAACTATAAAAAGTTGGGAAATTTCCTAAGCTACACGAGAATGTACTCGTTTAATTGATTCGGAGTCCCAGAACTCAAGTTATGCCTTTTGGAAGGCTGCTGTCCCGACGGGACAGAACCTCTGTTTTTAGGTTTTGCGAGTAGTTGGCAATGTCGGGGTAGATGAGGGTTTACGTACTGTTTTGTGGACAGGACTGTGTGTGTGTGATGCCTATGTGCAGGTGGTGCGACCCCGGGAGTGCCTTCTACTTCCCGCCAATCCGTTGCCCGTGGTTGAGGCAAGTGTGTTGTAATGGATAGCGATTTGTAGGTTGCTTGTTGAGAATAGATGAAGTTGATTACATGATATATGATCACTTGCCATTCTTTAATTATTGCCAATGATATGATGAGCATGTTTATTATGTTATGATGCCATGTGTTAATGTACGAGTTAAATATGATGTTGGCATAATTGCATACATGGCATGTTACATGGCCTGGGCGGTGAGAAAGTCATAACTAGTCCGGGGAAGGTCGGTGAGAAAGTTATGACTAATCCGGAGAGCCATTGAGTAAGTCCTACATCGTGATTCCATCCACGTGGTGTTTGGAAGCGAGGAGTAGGCACCCTCCATCTTCGGGATGGAAGGGGGGAGAGGGTGCACACCGACGGGTGTGTACTCAACCATACCGGTATGAGTTTCCAAGGAGACATGAGCATTGCATTGCATACATAGTGATGATGATATTGTTATGTGTTCATGAATGAGATGATATACCTGATGTGAGACATTATTGCCATGTTATTGTTCTTGTTGTCCTTTGCAATATGCTTGCTGAGTTTCGAACTCACGCTTGTGTTTACTTGTTGTTTTAGGTACCATGAGACCGGCATGCGGGGAAGGGAAATAGACACACTTCCACTCGTAGCTTCACTCCTTTGATTTCACAAGTCATTCAAGTAGTGTTGAGAATAAATTGCGTGTGATGATCATTACTTTAAGGTTTAGCTTTGCTAAATGAGAGTCTTTTCGTTCGTTTGACTCTTGGAGTCATCATATGTTTGGAACTAGACTTATATTGTTGCTAAGTCGTTAATCATTGTTGTTTTTAGTTGTCTCTTCTATTCCATATATTGCTAAACTGTTGTTGTCCCTTCAAATCATGTTAAAACAAAGGAGATGCTGCCGAAATCTCGATTTTTAGCATGTGCGCCTTTGCTGGAATTTATGTTTATTTGTGTTGTTTAGATGTTGTTTAGCTTATGTTTGGTAGCATTCAGGCATATTAAATGCCGGGGTGTTACATTTTCTGTCGCAGTTTGGGTAGTTGTTTGGAGTCAAAAGAAGAGTTAGTGGTGGATTCCTTCATATGTTCTTTACCGTTCTGACGGTCGGTTTTGGTTGTTTTTCTTGGCTTTAGTTGATTGAAATCAAATGAAAAGTGTTGGATTTTCGTGGATTGTTCCGTATGCGGTATGTGGTTTTGTCTTCCTTGGTTGAAGACAAAGAAGAAGAGTCTGGTGTTGCGCTTCTTTTGGTCGCCTTTCCAGCTTTGATGCTTAGTTTGTTGATTGCTTTATGGGGAGAAGCATTCAATTTATTCCCGTGTTTGTCTTTCTCCGAGGTCAAAAGAGTTATTGCGGCGTTATGCCAGACTTGGTTGTCAGGGCTGAAGTTCTGTGGCTTTGTAGGAGTAAGTGGTGTTTGATTTCGTCATTTTACTGGTTTGAGAAATCATCATTGAAAACCCTTCTTGTGTCGTGAAAGTTTGGGGTTTGGTGTTAAGGTTTTATTTGAAAAGGATTACTTGATCGCTTGGTTCCCTTTTAAGAAAATTGTGTTTCAACCATTTTCCTCTATGGGAGTCTTTGAGATTGAAAAGTGTTTTGGAGAATTTCCTGTTGCATGACCAAGTTTGGGTTTGTCTCATTGCAATTTTGAGAGTCAAGTTTCCTTGTAAATTTGGGTTGATTTTAAAAATAAAATGCTGCAAACAGAGTAAGTAGTCTTTTGACTGAAATCATTTGTCAACAGTGAGAATTGTTGTTTAGCATGTTATGTAGTATGTACCAATGTGGTTTATGGAATGACGTCTTGTTAAGTTAATTTGTGAGTTGAAACAATTCAATGCGGTTGTTATCTTTAACTTGAGAATAAATAGGCTACTAGTGTTGTAGAGTACTCTGTAGCGAGAAAGATTAAATGGGTTAATATACATGCTTAGAACCTGTTGCCTTGCTTTAAAAGTGCTTATGATCCTCGTTAATGTTTAAAGTTTAAACCCTGATGCATAGTTAGAACATTAAGATGATGTAAACTACTAATATTGTTAAAGAAACCTTGCTGGTTGTGTAAAGATGTTCTAATTTAATGTGTTAGTAGAGAAATTCAATCATGTTGGCTTTTGACCTTAACTTGGAAATTGATTAGAGTTGCTATTTATGTTGTTGCAAACCATTAGTATATTTGGGAGTGTGCATAAGTGTTCCTATAATGCTAGTACCGATGTCAATTGGGGAAAAACATAGGTCTTGTTGTTGTTTTACGAACATTGTGCTGATCTAACTTATTAAATTTATTTTAATAGTTGGAATATGTTGTGTAGTGGCAATTGTGTTATAACCTATGTATAGGATAACTAAAAGCAATGTTGTTGTTTGATGATTATGCACATTTGTTGATAATGATGACTAAGTTGTGGTAGTAATTGTTTAGATTACATGTTAAAAATCATGGTTAAAAATGGAGGAACTTGTAACATGTGGTGATGGAGTGACCAATGGATATTAACATGATGTAGAATTTTATCCTTAATGAATGCATGTCTTAGAATCATATTTACGAACTTTGTCTTGTAGAGATGATATTTACTTATTGAAGTCATTCATTGATTGAACAAGTTATAATTGTCAAGATGTTGATGTATGGATGGTATATAATTGATACGTTGATCATGCTTAAGTATCTGTTGAAGTACTTTGTTTGAGATATAGAATACGTTGTTATATGATGTGTTGGTCTGTGGGGATCATGATGAGGTAGTATAGAATGGAAGACGTTTTGTTAATCATCATAAACTGTATTTATAAATATTGGGAAAGGTAACTAGAGAAAGAATTGGTTATGTAGCTTTTAGTTGAATTATAATGAGGCTTCTCAATGAGTAAATAGTGTATATTGAATGCTTAAATGGTAAGTATAGTGGAATATTAGATATGGTGGGTTTCATCCTGAGCTTGTGTCTAAAACATTTTGGACTGGTTTGGTTGGTTGCTATTTTGGTTGAATAATTTTGGTCGATGTGTTTCTTCTGTTGTGTTTCAGAGTTTCCCTAAACTCGTAGTGATTGGTGCCAATATTTGGTTTTGGCTAATTTGCTTAGTTTATGCTATGAGTATGGTTTTACACCCAAAAGTCTTTGAGTGGATCGCGCCCTTCGCGTTCGTACTGAATTATCTTTGGAATAAATTGTAAAGGAAGCATATGGACATAGTGGGTTGTGTTGGAGATTCTTGAGATTTAATTTGCACCTCTATTTGGCTAGAGTTGGAGTTATTTTTGAAATTATGTGTGGTGTTTGCAAGTGTTTCACAAGGTGGATTTTATGAATGTTTTATAAGTGATGTTGTTAGGGAAGTGTTCCCTTTTTGAAATGAGTTTCCCTTTCTCTTTGAGAAAAATTTGTGGCGGTTGCATGTGCAGATGTTTAACTTTGGAGTCGATGTTCTCTTCCAAAATTTTGCTTTTGGGTAAAGTGCGATGTTTATCATAAAAGAGTTGATGAGCCAAGTCAGTGAGAAAGTCACATATGAATATATGACTAATCCGGAGTGCTCTTGAAAAGATTGCATTCATGTTAGGCATCGAAATTTCCTGTGCTTTCAGCATGAAAATGAAGAATGGATAAATGCTGGAATTTTGGTTATGTTACAGATTTGAGTTTCCCTCTCTCTTTGAGAGATACTGTGATGGTTGTGTATTCTTGTGTGTGATTTGAGAAACGGTTCCCTTTCAGAACGTTGATTTTGGTGAAAATGAGAAGTTTGCTTTGGTGAAAGCGAGTTGAGATGTTTTGGTTGTTGAGAACTTCTGTCAAAGAATTGTGTGGAGTCTCTCTTTTGTTTGAAGTGCTCCCCAATGCGAAATGTAACGCACTGATTTGATATTTGAGTTTTGTTTTTTTTAGAAAAAAAAGAGTGCTCTTTGGATGTTGCCGAATTCTTGCCAAAGTGGTTCAACGCTTTGGGGTTCGAGTTGTTGTATGTGGATCAATGGGGTTCATGGTTCGTAGTTGAGCTCACTCAAGGATTTTGCTCTTGTTTTGGTCCTTTGAGTGGAAGATTGTAAGGGCGAGGCCTTCTTAGAAAGAGGAATCTAGTGCGGGTTGTTAATGACCTAAGCTATTAGATGTTGCTAGTAGTTGATCGTAAACAGTTTAAAAGTGAAGAGTAAAGGAATGTTGTGTATGACTCAATCCAAACCTTCTTGGAGAATTGTGTCATTGATGTGTTCCTAGGTGGGGTTGATTAAATTATTAGTGGACCACTTGGTGGTTGCTAGTAATTGTTTTCCTTTTCAGAGTGTATTGGATCTTTCTGTCGCTGAGGTTGAGCGAGGTTCTGTCAACCGTAGCGATTTTGTTTGGTTGTTACTGTTTCTTGCGGGTTTAAGGACCCTGATTGTAAAGTAGGCTTTTCCTTTCGGTGGTAGTGTTGGGTATTGCTCTTTTGTAAAAGATCAATCTTTTGCAAGGTTTTAACGTCATTTTTCCAATAGTTGGTGGTCTTGGAGTGTATGTCTCACCTGGTTCGTCGTCGTCTTGAATACGGCGAACCACAGTAGAGAGGTTGAGGTGTGAAAACACGTTTGTGCGTGGGGGCTGAAGAGGGTTCTAGAGGCTGGTACCGTGTTCTTCTGGAGAATAGTTTTGATTAAAGGGATCGGGCACGTTAGTGCCAAGGAATGTATGGAATGAGGAGTGTGAGACCGTTTTCTTTCGTGGTCTATTTGGCAATTGAAGTGAAGGTGGAACCGTGAGAGGTTGCACTCTGTTGATCTAAATCAACATTTTTCTCGCCAAGTGTTGGTTTTGAGAACTCGCTTGTTGTTTGTTCCAGTTTAATTCTTTGTGTGAATGTTTTGGTGTTGCAAAGAAGTCTTTTGTCCCTTGGGGACTTTGTTGTTGATTTTTGGCGTTCTTCGGATTCGAGGTCGAATCCTATTTAAGGGGGCAGAATGTGACACTACGGGTTGTCGAGACACCGTAAAAGGTGAAATTAGAGAATGAGACTTTATAATAAGTGAAATAAGAGATTGTGACTTTATAAAATGCGAATTTGGAGATTTAAACTTTACGCTGTGAAGTTTAAACGCGTTTCCGGGCCGATTTCGGGAGTTTGGGCCTTTCCGGAGCGAATTGGGCCTTGGGGGGAAACCACGTGGGCCAAAAGTGGGGATCTCCTAGCCCATGAGGGGGAGGAGGGCAGCAAGGTGCGACCCCATCCCTGCTGCACCCCCCCATTGGAGCCCTAGCCGCCCCCCACTTCTCCACCTCTACTTGCCTCCACCCCTCCTAGCCGCCCCTAGCCACCCCTCCTTGCGCCCCTCCCTTCCCTCCCCTCTCCACCTCCATTGCTGCCCCAGGGGAGCTCCTCACCGCGCCACCTCGCTGTCCCCTCCATCGGGAAGCCCCACGACGAGGAGATCCGGCGGTTCCGGCGCGAGGAGGACGATCGGGGGGCCCGGGAGGAAGGATTTCGACGTTCGGCGTTCGTCGGGAAGAGGTATGGAATGGGTAGTTCTTGGGGTTGATCTAGGTGTTGTGCTAGAGGGTATTTGGATGCTTTTAGATCAAGTGGTGGTGCTTAGGTTTTAACTAAAATTTTGTCATACGATAGCAACATTAAAACTTGCAAAAGTGGTATAACTAATCTAAAATTTGACACACATGGATGCACAGTAGGAAAAGGGTATGGGTATCGTTGCATACGCTTAAATGTTGTATTTAAGCTTTGATGTTGAATGCTAAAGTTGGTAATGTATGTTGCCATGTTATTGAGAGAATTGATTGTATTGTTCTTGGTATTGTGATAAAGTGGGGTTGTGGTGCCGAAGGGTTTCGGTCACTTCTTTTTGTTCATATTAAGGGTGTGGTTTGACGGTGTGGCCAGTTAGCGCCATCACCGAAGAACTATTAACCCCTATGGGAGGAGTGTGCTTATCCTTTCTGTCGTAGACCGGGTTGTTGGCTGGAGTCGAATAGAAGAGTTCGTGGTGGATTCTTTCAGTTGCCCTTTACCGTTCTAACGGTCGGTTTCGGTTGCTTTCCTTGGCTCTGGTTGATTGAAATCAAAACAAAAGTGTTTGGAATTGGATTTTCGCGGAGTGTCCCTTCGGTGTTTCTTGGTTTTGTCTTCTTTGGGTGAAGACAAAGAAGAAGAGTTTTGTGTTGCGCGTCTTTTGGTCGCCTTTTTTCTTTGACATCGGTTCTGTTGGTTGCCTTGCAAAGAAAAGTATAGTTTTGGTTCTTGTGTGTCTTGCTCTGAGTTTAAAAGAAGTTATTGAAGTGTGTGCAAAAAGTTAAAAGTTAGGTTGTATCGATTTAAGTTTTGTGCCTTTGTCCTTAAAGGTTTACTTGATCGCTTGGTTCCCTTTTAAGAAAATTGTCTTTCAACCATTTTCCTCTATGGGAGTCTTTGAGATTGAAAAGTGTTTTGGAGAATTTTCCTCTTGCATGACCAAGTTTGGGTTTGTCTCATTGCAATTTTGAGAGTCAAGTTTCCTTGTGAATTTGGGTTGAGTTTTAAAAATAAAATGCTGCAAACAAAGTAAGTAGTCATTTGACTGAAATTGTTTGTCAACAGTGAGAATTGTTGTTTAGCATGTTATGTAGTATGTAACGGTGTGGTTTATGGAAAAGATGTACTCCTAAGTTCTTTTGCGAGTTGAATCAATTAAATGTAATTTTTTTATCTTTAGCTTAAGATTAAATGAACTTCTGGTGCCGTAGATTTATTTCTATAGCGATTAATGATCAAATGTGTTAATGAATTTGCTTAGAGTTTGTTGCTTTATTTTTGGAAGTGAGGTAGTACGCCCATTTATTAAATGTGTAGCCGAACATTGTTAATGTTTAAAACTTTAAACTACTGATATTGTTAAGGAAGCCTTGTTGGTTGCTTAAAGACGTTTTAATTTAACGTATTAGCAGAGAAATTTAATCATGTCGGTTTGTGACCTTAATTTGGAAGTTGATTAGAGTCGTTATTTATATGTTGCAAACTATGAGTATATTTGAAAGTATGCAGTGGTATTCCTATAATGCTAGTATCGATGTCAATTGGGAAGATATAGGTTTTGTTGTTGCTTTAAGTGCATCGTGATGGTCTAACTTATCAAATTCATTTTAATAACTAGAGTATGTTGAGTAGCGGCAACTTGTTATAACCTATGTATTTGGTAGCTTAAAGCAATGTTGTTGTTGTTGTTGTTTATGATTATGCCATTTATCGATAATGATGACTTAGAAGTGGTGTTAATTGTTTAGGTTAATCGTTGAAAAACCATCATTAAAATGAAGGACATTGTAACATGCTGTGATGGAGTGAACCTTGGATAATTAATATGATGTAGGACTCTATCCTTAATGAGTGTATATCTCAGACACTTACTTATGAATTTTGTCTTGTGGAGATAACATGTATGTGTTGTAGTCATTTGTTAATTGAAAAAAAAAAGTTTCGATTCTTGAGATGTTGACGAGTAGGTGGTATGAAATGGATAGGTTAATCTTGCCAAGGTATTTGTTGGAGTACTTGCTTCAAATCTAGAATATGATGCTATATGATATGTTGGTCCGTGGGGATCAAGTTCACGTAGTCTTGGATGGATGTCTCATGATAAGCATCATAAATCTTATTTATAAGTTTTGGGAAAGGTATATACATAAAGAATTTGGTATGTGGTTTTTGTTAAGTCCTGTCGGGGCTTCTCAACGTGTAAAATAGTGGTTTGAAAATCTTTAATGGCAAGCGTAATTAAATTACTAGGTATGGTGGGATCTATGTTGAGCTTGTGTTTAAAACCTTTTGGACTGGTTTGGTTGTTTGCTATCTTGGTCAAATACTTTCGGTCAAGGTGTTCTTTATGTTGTGTTTCAGAGTTTCCCTAAACTCGTAGTGATTGGTGTCGATCTTTGGTTTCGGCCCATTTGTTTAGTTTGTGCTATGAGTATGGATTTACACCCAAAAGTTTTTGAGAGGATCGCGCTCCTTCGCGTTCACCCTGAATTATCTTTGGAATAAATTTTAAAGGAAACAGATGGACATAGAGGATTGTGTTGGAAAACTCACGAGGTTTAATTCGTAATCTTTTCTTTGCTAGAGTTGGAGTTATTTGGAAAATTTGTGTGGAGTTTGCAAGTGCTTCAAAAGGTGGTTTTTATGGATGTTTCATCGGCGATGCTGTTAGTGAAGTGTTCTCTTTTGGAAATGAGTTTCCCTTTCTCCTTGAGAAAGTTTATGGCGGTTGTATGTGCAGATGTTTAATTTTGGAGCCAATGTTCTTTTCCAAATGTTGATTGTGCTTAAACTGCGAGGTTTTGCAAGTCTAGTTTTTCAATTGACGTGGGTTCTTTTACGACGTGGTGTTTCCCTATTATTGGTGTTGCCGTCATAGTTTATATGAATTTTGCAGCCATCGATGTTATTCGTGTTTCAATCTGGTGATACTGAGGAAGAAGCCGTTGGGTGAACGACTATTTGGTACTGTTGTTACATGAAGGATGAATGGTGAAAAGGAAGCATGACATTGTTTATAGATGTTTAATGATAAAAGAGTCGTTGAGCCAGGTCGGTGAGAAAGTCATATATAGATATATGACTAATCCGGAGTGCTCTTGGAGAGTGTGCATGCATGTCACAAATCGAGATTTCTATTTTGAAAAGAAACAATGAAGAATTTCTGGTATGTTGGTTGTGGTGTAGGACATTTGTGTTTCCTTTACGTCTTGACCTAGGAAATTAAAATGAATACGCTTTGGTTATTATCGATTCCTTTCCAAAGTGATTGTAGTGCATTGGACTCAAAGTTATGCATGGGGGATCAATCGGGTTGATGGTTGGTGGTTGAGTGTAACACCCCAAAATTTTGCTTTTCTTAAATTCATATGTGATTTGGCACTTTGGTGAATTTTTGGAATTTTCTGGAATTTATTTGGATTTATTTGGAATTTATTTGAATTTATTCCATTTTGAAATAATTAAAGAATTTAATTTTGCAAATAAAATTTTGTTGGAAATATTTTATTTGAGTCCAAAATGATCCAAAGTATTTTCCAGAATTTTTTAGAATTTTACGAGTCTTTTGCTATTTTTAATGAATTAAATGAATTCACGAATTATTTTAAATATTAAATCATTGGAAAATCAAACCGAGTCGGTTCTTGTTCATCAGAGCCAAGCCGAGTCAGGACTGAGTTGAGTCGAGCAGAACCGCGTGACTCGGCCGAGACCAGCTCTAAACCTAATCAATCAGCCGTTGGATCAAGATCAGCGGTGAGATCCGCCCGTCTTGGGATTCGGCGTATCGGCCGGATCCGTCGCGCCAGCGTGATGCGTGGCCGTTGTCGTGCCACGTGGGCCGAGTGGCGTCGTCGTCTCCGCCAGTCGGCCGGACTCATGCCCGCGCGCCCACTTGTAAGTGTAAATTAGGGTTCCGTCGAAGCGCGAAGCAGCGAGGCTATTTAAAGCGTGAGGCGTCCCAGGAGTTGCCCTCGTCCTTGTGCACTGTTCCCCTGAGCCATCTACTTTGAGCCGTCGCCGTTTGCCCGTGCGAGCTCGCGTGATTGGCGCCACTCGCCATGATTTTGCCCGTCTGCGCCGTCGTCGTCTCCGTAGAAGGAGCGAGTCGGAACCACCGTGGCGAGGCGCTTTTGAAGGAAGGATTCATCTCGCCGAGCAACCGAAAGCTTGCCCGTCGGGCTCGTCGTCGTTCGTCTCCGGTGCCCAAAGCCTCGCGGCGCCATCACTTGGACCCGCGAGCTCGGTGAGCCGTCGAGATCGGATCGGACGGTTGAGGTGAAGTTCACGTGTCCCCAACGGAATTAGATGCGGGCCAGATTGGATCAAGATCAGCGGTTCACAATTACGCGTCTTGTAGTAGTGTTATTATAGGATTAGATCTGGACGTCGGAGTCTAAATCGAGCGGCCCACGATCGGCGAGTAGTTTCAGCGTGTTAACCCACGGATCTAATCCGCCGTTGATTTTCAAACCAGCGGTCGTGATTCGCCACGATGTCGGGAAGTTGGACGGCGGTCGGCGTCATCTGTGTGGCGTCGCGTGAGCGACCGCAGCGGGGCCAGCGTGTCGGCCTGCCGTGACATCATCCATGGCGTCATCGGTGGACCCACTGTCGTGCGGTAAGTTTGAGCCCATTGGCGTCGGCAATGGCGTCATCCAGAGTGGTCCCAATGTCGACCGTGAAGTCGTGGACCGAGTCCTGATAGACCGGCCGGCGTGGACCAGAGTCCATGGACCCGGCCCGGCGGTCGACCAACCAATCAGGGCTGCCACGTGTCCATCTTTGACGCCAATAATTAATTTCGAAAAAGCGATTTATTAATTCGAAATATTGATTCAAATTTAGATTCAAACTTCAGCGCTTATAACTTTTGCGTTTCAACTCCGATTGAAGCGATTCAAATTTCTAAATTTGTATAAAATTGAGATCTACCTAAATATGAATTTTATTTAATTTTGGACTAAAGTTTTCTCTGCAAAATTATTTAAATGATTATTTAAACTTTAAATAATCATAACTTTTGCGTTTAACTCAATTGTGATTCGATTTCTAAAAATCCACAAAATTATGTTCTCTCTATTTATGGATTTTATTTGGGTGTTGGACACTTTTTGCCTACTGTTTATTTGTGTATTTGCTATTTGCAGCTTTCTGAGTAGGCGTTGAAGTCTTGGGAGGGATTAGAAGGAAGTATTACTCAGGATCAACTCAAGACCAAGAGCAAGTACTTTTTGAAGGCAAGTTATTGCTTTGACCATGTTGATCCTATTTAGAAATCTATTTTGATTTAAACTATTGCATGCTAGTTCAATTAAGAAAATATTTTGTTTAAACATGGGGGTTAGATAAGTACCAATTTCTTTGTATGACACATGATTATTTAAGTATGTGCCATGACCCTTTGTCACCTAGTTGTGGTTTACTAGTTGGACATTATTAATTTGCCAACATGGGTTTTAGACCGTTGTAGTACCTTTGCTTGGAGCACACTGCGTGCTCATAACATGATTTTGGATAATCAAATGTTAATATTGACTTAAATGATATATTGAACCTGTTTTGGAAAAGTATCATGTGATGTTGATGGCACATGGTGCATAGTAATCAAGCTGGGGTTTTGTCCATGATTTTGGCCAGGAGCATGTGGCAAAATGTCAGTGGAGGCAGGTTGTGGCGTTAGGAGTGTTGATTTGGTTCTTCGGGTAGTCTTGCCCCAGTCACCTAGGACTTAGGACCTTGCAAGCCTTTGAGCCCGGGTCCTAGCGATGCAACCACACATGCTGTAATGGAATGACCTAGTTGACTAAGTTGCTTGATAACGTGCTTGTGGGACCTCGGGAAGTCAACTACACCCTTTGTGTAAGTTATGCGGGGGGCGTCTGGAAGTGAGGCCAGTACCCATCTATGATTGATTGGCCTCAGACTTCGCCTTAGCGAAGGGAAGGGATTAGTCTTGCCAATAACCGGGGAGGACCACTTGTATTGTTAGAAGTCTCAGAAAGACTTTATTCTGAGGAACTACGCCTTTGTGGTGTTTATTTGTATCTTGTGGGTAAAGTGCATAACCTCTGTGAGTTTAGAATCTATTCGAATAGCGTGTCAGCGGTATTGGACATCGCTAAGAATTACAGTCAAGGGTTAGATTTTCTCAAAAATAACTTGGATTTGGAAAGTTGGGATGGTTTAATAATGAAGATGATGGAAATGTGGTTTAGGATGGGGAAAAGTTTATTAAACTTCTTGAAAAGTTATTTATGCTTTACTTATTTCTCTTTGCTTCGAATCTACTTATATTATTTATCAAATCTTTCTTTGCAAATATACCTTGAGCTATTCCTTTGTACTAAGCCATGCATATAGTATATTAGCTTGCATTACAGTGCATGACTTCTTTGAGTACCAAGTACTCACCCTTGCCTCAACACAATATCGATTGAAGAGGAGATTACAGACTTTGGAGGAGGAACTCCAAGAGGATCCGTCTACTTAGGAAGCCCGAGCCGGTCGATTTGCACATGGTATCTTTGGATGGCGCCACAAAGATTATTTGTTTTTCATTTGCTATTATTATTTTTCTCACGAATAAGTTTAGCATGCAGTATATATTTGTAACTTGACCATAAGGTGAGTAACTTGATTTGACTATTTAAATAAAGTACTTATTTAATATCGATTAGTATGATTGTGATATTTACCAATGTTAAGGCTGTGTGCACTAAGCGCGTTCTGGACTAGTCTTTGAATACCTGAGAGAAGTCGGATTTGCAAATTCGGGGTCCCGACATTGAGCTTACCCAATGGTGGTACTCTTTGTCTTGGTCCTTTGAGTGGAAGGATGTGAGGGCGAGACTTTCTTAGTAAGAGAAATCTGGTGTGGCTAGTAGTTGATCGTAAATGGTGTAGAAGTGAAGAGTAAAGGAAGCTTGTCTATGTCCCAATGCAAATCTTCTTGGAGATTTGGGTCTTGAGGTGTTCCTCGGTAAGGTTGATCCAATTATTAGAGGACCACTTGGTGGTTGCTAGTAATTGCTTTCTGTTTTCGAAGAGTATTAGATCTTTTTGTCGTTGGGCTATTGCGCGAGTTGTGTCAATCAAAGCGGATTGTTCGGTTGTTATTGTTCTTGCGGGTTTTAAGAACCCTGGTTTTTAAGTAAGCTTTCCCTTTCAGTGGTAGTGGTGGGTATTGGTCTTTTTGTGAAAGATCAATCTTCCTCAAGGTTATACCCCGTTTGTTCAAGCCATTGGTAATCTTGGAATGTTGTGTCTCTTGGTTCGCCTCGTCTGGATTACGATGAACCACAGAAGAGATGTTGGTACCGTGTTCTTCTGGAGGGTAGCATTGGTTAAAAAAGGATCGAGCACTTTAGTGCCAAGGAATGCATAGAATGAGGAGTGTGAGACCGTTTTCTTCGTTGGCTGTTTGGGAATCTATCATGTCGCTTGGGTCGTTCTGAGGCCTTGTGTGAGTGCTTTGTGTTTCAATGTTGGGTAAGGTTCTTTCAAGCTTTGAATGTGAGTTATCGCCAGAGCCGTTGGTCTTCGAACCTAAGTGTCTTGCCACTGAGTTACGATTTTTGTGTAGTGCCAATAGCTTTAGTCAGAGAGAAACGGTCTGGGAGTTGGAGTCTTGCTTGCGCGAGGAATACTCAAAACGATTCTCATCAAGTATGAACCGTGATGTTTAGTTCTCTTGTGTTGTTTGCTTTGTGTAGTGGCTCGTCTTGGATTCGAGGTCGAATCCTGTTGAAGGGGGGAGAATGTGACACCCCAGATTGTGACATTATAGATTTTGGCAGTATGGTACGACTTAATACCAAGTTTTTGGGCTTTTCGGGGTGTTTGGGCCTCTCCGGCGGGAGTTTAGGCCTTGCGGGAGCTAGGGTGGGCCTTGGGGGATGTATTTAGGCCTTTGGTGGAGGCTTTTCGCCCGTGTGGGGGAGTGGGGGGCTGAAATTTCAGCCCATGCACCCTAACCCTAGCCCCCTGTAACACCCCCAATTTTTGCTTTTCATGAGTTTAAATGAAATTTGGCACTTTTGTGAATTTTTGGAATTTTCTGGAATTTATTTGGATTTATTTGGAATTTATTTGAATTTATTCCCTTTTGAAATAATTAAAGAATTTAATTTTGCAAATAAAATTTTGTTGGAAATATTTCATTTGAGTCCAAAATGTTCTAAAATATTTTCTAGAATTTTTCTGAGTATTTTGCTATTTTTCTTGAATTAAATGAATTTCTGGAAATTATTTTGAATATTTAATCGCTGGAAAATCGATCGGGTTTGCACTGTTCATCCGACTGAGCCGGAACCCGAGTCCGACTCGGACCCAACTCGAGCCGCGTCTGAGCCGGACCCAGTCCAACCTAACCCTGGTCGATCCTAACCGTTGGATCTGGATCCAACGGTCAGGATTGGCCCGTACCGATTCGACCGGATCCGGTCCGGATCCGCTTGCGCCCGGGAGATCTTGACCGTTAATCGCGCCACGTGGAGGGTCCAGATTGCTTCGTCCTCGTCCGAAACCCTGTCGGACTCCTGTAACACCCCGGCATTTAATATGCCCGAATGCTACCAAACATAGACCAAACAACCTCTAAATACCATAAATAAAGATAAATTACAGCAAAGGAGTAAATGCTAAAAACCAAAATTTCGGCAGCATCTCCTTTGTTTTAACATGAATTGAAGGAAACACAATAGCATGGCAATATATGGCAATATGAGAGTGTGACACTACGGTATGGTGTGACATTATAGAATATGAAATTTGAGATTAAAATCTTTCGGCTTGAGGTTTACTCGCGTTTTTGGGCCTTTTGAAGTGATGTGTCGTCACAGAGTGTCGTAACCTTTTAAATAGTGCATGTTAAGGTCAAAAACTTTATGAAATATGGTATAGGAGGTTAAAACCATAAGGTATGGAGGTTAATAGCGTTTCCGGACCGTTTCCGGGCCGTTTTAGGGGTTTTGGGCCTTTCCGGGGGAGTTTGGGCCTAAGGGAAAGGTCCGTGGGCTTTGGTGGGATGGTGTTCGAGTCCATTTAGGGTAGGAGTCCTGTTTGGGGGGGCCTCCTCCTGCCCTTTTGGGCGTCCTCCCCCTGCCCCTTGCGCCCCAAGTGCCCTAGCCGCCTCCCACACCTCCCCACCTCCTCCTCTTCCTCGCGCCCCCTTTGCCCCCATTGCTCTCCACCTCTCCACCACCTCTCCTCCACCCCCTTGCTGCCCTAGGGTGGCCTCCCCACCCCTGCATCCTCATGGATCCATCCGAGGAGCGAGGAGCGAGGAGCGAGGATATTTATTGGAGTTTTCGTGCGTCGGGCAAAGGTATGACCATGGGAAACCTTGGGATTTATCTAGGTACTGTTCTAAGGGTGTTTATCAAGTTTTTAGATCAATTGGTTGTGCTGGATTTGAGTATATTGGATTAGATCTAGAAGTTGCCACGTTTCTGTTTTGGGACAGCATGAGCAGTCGACTTAGGGTTTGCGTTTTCATCAATTTAGAATCCGAATCTGTCCGTACGGATGTCGAAGAACTTGTAGATAATTTCATTATCTTTCAGTGGATATAAAGAACGTTAAATTCTGCCCAGCCGTTTGAAAGTTATGGCTGTTTTACCGAGCGTGTTAAAATCTGTGACGTAATTGGAACAGATCACGGTAATCTGTAGATTAAACAACTTTAGAGTCCGAATCAGTCTTTCCATATACCTAGAGAAAGTTGGGAAATTTCCTAAACTACGCGAGGATGTACTCGTTTAATTGATTCGGATTCCCAGAACTCAAGTTATGCCTTTTGCAAGGCTGCTGTCCCGACGGGACAGAACCACTGTTTTTAGGTTTTGCGAGTGGTTGGCAATGTCGGGGTAGATGAGGGTTTGCGTACTGTTTTGTGGACATGATTGTGAGAGTGTGATGCCTATGTGCAGGTGGTGCGACCCCGGGAGTGCCTTCTACTTCCCGCCAATCCGTTGCCCGTGGTTGAGGCAAGTGTGTTGTGATGGATAGCGATTTGTAGGTTGCTTGTTGAGAATAGATGGAATTGACTACATGATATATGATCACTTGCCATGCTTTTATGATTGCCAATGATATGATGAGCATGTTTTGTAACACCCCGGCATTTAATATGCCCGAATGCTACCAAACATATGCTATACAACGTCTAAAGACCACATTTAAACATAAATTCCAGCAAAGGTACATATGCTAAAAACCGATATTTCGGCAGCATCTCCTTTGTTTTTCCATGAATTAACACAATATCAAAAACATGGCAAAATATATCATAGCACACGACATCTAAAACATCAACATAAATGGACATATCATCAAATTACGCCAAAACTACCACGCTCAACCACTTCATAAGCTATAACGAAGCAAATAAGGGATCACGAGCATGCTAAATTAAACCATACATTAAGTTTATGGCACAACTCTTAATATCATGTCTCCAAGTGATTAAGTATAGACTATGATGGTGGAGCTACGTGTAGAAGTGTAGCTAAACCCCTTTGTCCCGCATGTCGATCTCAAAGTACCTAAAAACAACATAAAACACAAGCGTGAGTTCGAAACTCAGCAAGCATATTGTAATGGACAACAAGAACAATAACATGGCAAAAACATCTCCCATCATGTATATCATCTCAATCATGAACACTTAATAATATCATCATCAATATGCATGTAATGCAATGCAATGCTCATATGCTCATATCTCCTTGGAAACTCATACCGGTATGGTTGAGTACACACCCGTCGGTGTGCACCCTTCTTTTCCCCCCTTCCATCCCGAAGATGGAGGGTGCCTACTCATCGCTTCCATTCACCACGTGGATGGAATCACGATGTAGGTCTTACTCAATGGCGTTCCGGACTAGTCATAACTTTCTCACCGACCTTGCCGGACTAGTTATGACTTTCTCACCGCCCTCGCCCTATCTCATGTCATGCATGCAACTATGCCAATTATCATATTTCACATGTGCATAAACATATGGCATCTCATCATGACAAATATTAACACATGGCATCGAATCATGATAATCATACTCAATATTTCATTGGAAAACAGCAAGCATGGCAAGTGATCATAGCAAGTATTCAATCTTTCATCTAATCTCCACAAGCAACCTACAATTCCGCTATTCATTACAACACACCTGCCTCAACCGTGGGCGACGGGATTGTGGGAAGTAGAGGGCACCCCCGGGGTCACACCACCTGCACAACGGCATCACATACTCTCAATAATGCCCACAAAACAGTACACAAATCCCCATCTCACCCGACATTGCCCGCTACTCGCAAAACCTAAAACAGAGGTTCTGTCCCGGCGGGACAGCAGCCTTGCAAAGGCCATAACTTGAGTTCTGGGACTCCAAATCGATTAAACGAGTACACCATCGCGAAGATTAGGAAATTTTCTACCTTTATCTAGTTATACGGAAAGACTGATTCGGACTCTAAAATTGTTTAATCTACAGATTACTACGATCTGTTCTAATTGCGTCACAGATTTTAACACGCTCGGTAAAACGGCCATAACTTTCAAACGGCTGATCGGATTTTAACGTGCTTTATGCCCACGGAAATATAATTAAATTATCTATAACTTCTTTTAAGTCCGTACGGACAGATTCGGACTCTAAATCGACGAAAACTCGAACCCTAGCCCGACTGCTCAATCTGCCCGAAAACAGAAACGTGGCAACGTCTAGATCTAACCCAAAGAACTCCAACCCAGCACCACCAATTGATCTAAAAACTTCATAAACTCCCTAAGAACAGTACCTAGATCAAACCCAAGGATCCCCATGATCATACCTTTGCCCAACGAATGATTCTCCAATAGATCTCCTCGCGGATCGCTCCTCGCTCCACGCTCCTCGCTCCAACGGATGGATCCACAAGGTGCAGAGGTGTGGAGACCACACTAGGGCAGCAAGGGGGTGGAGGAGAGGTGGTGGAGAGGTGGGGAGCAAAGGGGCAAAGGGGAAGGTGGAGGCGCACAAGAGGGAGAGGGAGAGGGGGTGGCGGCTAGGGCTTAGGAGGGGGAGGTGGGGGCGCCCAAGGGCAGCATGGGGCGCAAGGGGCTGGGGGAAGCCCCCTTTTACCAGCCCTCAACACAATCCTAGTCCGTTACGGAGACCTAATCCATCCCACCAAAGCCCACCAAGGCCCAAAACTCCCCCGGGAAGGCCCAAAACACCGAAAACGGCCCGGAAACGGCCCAGAAAAGCTATTAACCTCCATAACCTATAGTTTTAACCTTAATTCCACATCTCATACTGTTTTTAACCATATCAAGCACGTTAAATAAAGTTATGACACTCCGTGGTGACATAACACTTCAACCGGCCCAAAAACGCGAGAAAACCCTAAGACGAAAGGTTTTATTCTCTAGTTTCACCTTCTATAACGTCACACCAAACCATTGTGTCACATTCTTCCCCCCTTCAACAGGATTCGACCTCGAATCCGAAGGACGCCAAAAACAGCAACAAAGTCCCCAAGGGACAAAAGGCTTCTCTGCAGCACAAAACATTCGCACAACGACTAGAACCGGAAACAAACAACAAACGAGTTCCCAAAACCAACACTTAAAGAAAAAGTGTTGATCTAGCTCAACTAAGGGCAACCGCTCACAGTTCAACTTTCAATTCAAATCCCAAACAGAATCTGCGTTTCAACCTCGAAGGGCTTCAACAACCCAAAACGCTCGAATCCTCACGACAAACACCTCACCCTTCTATCACAACCTACCTGACTACACACTGCAATAAACTCAACATGACAAAGTCAAAGGAAGTCACAATTCCTTTAACGACCTCTCTTCATTCCCGAAAGTTTCCATCGAGGGGAATAACTCATTAAGGCACACAGCCCTTCCGATACACGATCATACTAACATTTTATTCCATCCTTTCCCAGGCAAGACTCAAACCCAAAAACAACTAGTGAAGACAACTGCTCACGCCAGGGCAAATATCACCGATCTACCGTCAACTTCACTTCCACCCATCGCTACTCTTAGTAAAGGTTAAACCCATACATCATCAACCTCCATCACAAACCACCCTTATACCACTAAGGTTCGACACCTAGCCCCAAGCTAGGATCGAAAAACCTTACCAAACCACAATTGGTTCCTTTCTTAAGAGGGTCTCGCCCTCACACAAAAACACTTAGCTACCAAGCCCAAGTGTACACACAACAACTCAAACCCAAAGCGTTAACAACCATTTTGGAAAGAATTCGGCAACATCCAAGCCAAAACACAAAGGAAGCATAAATCCCCTACATCACAACCAACATACCAGAAATTGTTCATTGCTTCTTTTCATACTAGAAAGCAAGGGAAATTTCGTTTCATGACATAAATGCACACTCTTCAGGAGCACTCCGGATTAGTCATATCTCCATATATGACTTTCTCACCGACCTGGCTCAACGACTCTTTTATCATTTAACATGTAAAAACGATGTCATGTTTACTTTTCACCATTCCCTCATCATGTAACCACACTACCGAATAGTCATTCTCATGATGACTTTTGCCTCGGTATCATATGAATAAATCTCGAATAACATCGAGAGTTGCGCTAATTCATATAAACTATGACGGCAACATCGTTAATCAACAAAACACCACATCGTGTGAAAACCCATCTTCGATTTAACACTAGCTTTGCAACACCTCGCAAAATCAAACTCAACCCTTTGGAGCGAACATCGACTCCAAAGTCAAACATCTATGAACACAAGCGCCATAAATTTTTATCAAAAGAGAGGGAAACTCAATCCAAAAAGAAAACTCTTCACTAACCAAATTCACTTATGAAACATTCATAAAAATCCAGACTTGTAAAACACCCGCACACCAGACACATTTTCCAAATGACTCCAACTCTAGTCAAATAGAGTTACACATCAAGGGCTTAACTCAAAAGTTTCCAACACAACCCTTTATGACCATCTGCTTCCTTTTTAAAATTTATTCCAAAGATAATCCAATGTGGACGCGAAGGAGCGCGATCCACTCAAAACTTTTGGATGTAAACTCAACCGACAACACGAACTAAACAAATTCGCCATAACCAAAGGTCGAGACCAAACACTACGAGTTTTGGGGAAACTCTGAAACTCAACCGACTTTAACGTGCTTTATGCCCACGGAAAGATAATTAAATTATCTACAACTTCTTTTAAGTCCGTACGGACAGATTCGGATTCTAAATCGACGAAAACTCGAACCCTAGCCCGACTGCTCAATCTGCCCGAAAACAGAAACGTGGCAACGTCTAGATCTAACCCAAAGAACTCCAACCCAGCACCACCAATTGATCTAAAAACTTCATAAACACCCTAAGAACAGTACCTAGATCAAACCCAAGGATCCCCATGATCATACCTTTGCCCAACGAACGATTCTCCAATAGATCTCCTCGCGGATCGCTCCTCGCTCCACGCTCCTCGCTCCTCGCTCCAACGGATGGATCCACAAGGTGCAGAGGTGTGGAGACCACCCTAGGGCAGCAAGGGGGTGGAGGAGAGGTGGTGGAGAGGTGGGGAGCAAAGGGGCAAAGGGGAAGGTGGAGGCGCACAAGAGGGAGAGGGAGAGGGGGTGGCGGCTAGGGCTTAGGAGGGAGGTGGGGCGCCCAAGGGCAGCATGGGGCGCAAGGGGCTGGGGGAAGCCCCCTTTTACCAGCCCTCAACACAATCCTAGTCCGTTACGGAGACCTAATCCATCCCACCAAAGCCCACCAAGGCCCAAAACTCCCCCGGGAAGGCCCAAAACCCCGAAAACGGCCCGGAAACGGCCCGGAAAAGCTATTAACCTCCATAACCTATAGTTTTAACCATAATTCCACATCTCATACTGTTTTTAACCATATCAAACACGTTAAATAAAGTTATGACACTCCGTGGCGACATAACACTTCAACCGGCCCAAAAACGCGAGAAAACCCTAAGCCGAAAGGTTTTATTCTCTAGTTTCACCTTCTATAACGTCACACCAAACCATAGTGTCACATGTTTATTATGTTATGATGCCATGTGTTAATATGTGAGTTAAACATGATGTTGGCATAATTGCATACATGACATGTTACATGGCCCGGGCGGAGAGAAAGTCATAACTAATCCGGGAAGGTCGGTGAGAAAGATATGACTAATCCGGAGAGCCAATGAGTAAGTCCTACATCGTGATTCCATTCACCGCGGTGAACGGAAGCGAGTAGTAGGCACCCTCCATCTTCGGGATGGAAGGGGGGAGAGGGTGCACACCGACGGGTGTGTACTCAACCATACCGGTATGAGTTTCCAAGGAGACATGAGCATTGCATTACATTGCATACATAATGATGATGATATTGTTAAGTGTTCATGAATGAGATGATATACATGATGGGAGATGTTATTGCCATGATATTGTTCTTGTTGTCCATTGCAATATGCTTGCTGAGTTTCGAACTCACGCTTGTGTTTTCTTGTTGTTTTAGGTACCATGAGAACGGCATGCGGGGAAGGGAAACAGTCACACGCCCACACGTAGCTTCACCATATTGATTCCACAAGTCATTCTATTAGTTTGATAATAAATTGCGTGTGATGCTCATTGATTTAAGGCTTAGCTTTGCTTTATGAGAGTTTTATTGTTCGTTTGACACTTGGAGACATTAAGTGCTTGATGATAGTCTTATATTGTCGTTAAGACTCTAATTATTGTTGTTTTAGATGTCTCTCATATTGCCTTATTGCTATACTGTTGTTGCTCCTTTAATTCATGTTAAAACAAAGGAGATGCTGCCGAAATCTCGGTTTTTAGCATATGTACCTTTGCTGGAATTTATGGTAAATTGTGGTATTTAGAGGTTGTTTAGCTTATGATTGGTAGCATTTAGGCATATTAAATGCCGGGGTGTTACAGAGAGACATCTAAAACAGCAATAAATAAACGGCATGACAACAATATAAGTCTAATTCCAAACATTCAATGACTCCATGAGCCAAACGAACAAAAAGACTCTCATAACGCAAAGCTAAACCATAAAGCATTAAGCATCACTCTAGTTTAATGCCAAAACCCAATCGAATGACTTGTGAGGCAAATGAGTGAAGCTACGTGTAGAAGTGTGACTAATTCCTTTCTCCGCATGCCGATCTCAAGGTACCTAAAACAACAAGAAAGCACAAGCGTGAGTTCAACACTCAGCAAGCATATTGTAATGGTACACAAGAACAAATACATGGCTACAACAACTCATATCATGTCTATCATCTCATTCATGATCCCATATCAATAACATCATCATCATGTATGCAATGCGATGCGATGCTCATGTCTCCTTGGAAACTCATACCGGTATGGTTGAGTACACACCCGTCGGTGTGCACCCTCTCCCCCCTTCCATCCCGAAGATGGAGGGTGCCTACTCCTCGCTTCCGTTCACCGCGGTGAATGGAATCACAATGTAGGACTTACTCATTGGCTCTCCGGAATAGTCATAACTTTCTCACCGACCTTCCCCGGACTAGTTATGACTTTCTCACCGCCCGGGCCATGTAATATGCCTTGTATGCAAATATGCCAACATCATAATTAACTTGTACATTAACACATGGCATCATAACATAATAAGCATACTCATCATGTCATAGGCAATCATTAAAGCATAGCAAGTGATCATATCATATAATCAAGTTCATCTAGTCTCAACTAGCAACCTACAAACCGCTATCCATTACAATACATTTGCCTCAACCACGGGCAACGGATTGGTGAGAAGTAGAAGGCACTCCCGGGGTCACACCACCTGCACATAGGTACCACACACTCACAATCATGTCCACAAAACAGTACGCAATCCCTCTTCTACCCCGACATCGCAAACTACTCGCTAAACCCAAAAACAGAGGTTCTGTCCCATCGGGACAGCAGCCTTCCAAAAGGCATAACTCGGGTTCTAAAACTCCGAATCGAATAAACGAGTACATCCTCGCGTAGCTTAGGAAATTTTCTAACTTTTTATAAGTATACAGAAAGACTGATTCGGACTCTAAATGTGTTTAATCTACAAAATACCGTGATCTGTTCCAATCACGTCACAGATTTTAATACGTTCGGTAAAACGATCATAACTTTCAAACGACTAGGTGGAATTGGACGTTCTTTATACCCACTGAAAGGTATTGAAATTACCTACAACTTCTTCAAAATCTGTACGACCAAATTCCTATACTAAATTGACGAAAACCCAAACCCTAGGTCGACTGCTCGTGCTGCCCGAAACAGAGAACGTCGCAACTTCTAGATCTAATCTAATCTACTCAAATCTAGCACCACCAATTGATCTAAAAACATGATAATGACCCTTAGAACAGTACCTAGACCAACCCCAAGGATTACCATGGCCATACCTTCGCCCAATGCACGAAAACCCAATGGATCTCCTCCCGGTTCGCTCCTCGCTCCTCGCTCCAATGGACGGATCTTCGAGGTGCAGGGGTTGAGAGGCTACCCTAGGGCAGCAAGGGGTGGAGGAGAGGTGGTGGAGAGGTGGGGAGCAAAGGGGGGGCAATGGGGCGCACGGCCAAGAGGAAGGGAGGTGGGGGCGGCTAGGGCACAAGGGGTGGTGGGGGCGCCCAAGGGATGGATGGGGGGCGCAATAAGGGGTAGGGGAGCCCCTTATACCAGCCCAAACAGGAATCCTAATCCTAAATTGTAACACCCCGGCATTTAATATGCCTGAATGCTACCAAACATAAGCTAAACAACATCATAATATCACAATTAACATAAAATTCCAGCAAAGGCGCATATGCTAAAAACCGAGATTTCGGCAGCATCTCCTTTGTTTTAACATGAATTGAAGGAGCAACAACAGTATAGCAATATAAGGCAATATGAGAGATAGCTAAAACAGCAATAATTAAAGTCTTAACAACAATATAAGACTATTATCAAGAACTTAATGTCTCCAAGTGTCAAACGAACAATAAAACTCTCATAAAGCAAAGCTAAGCCTTAAATCAATGATCATCACACGCAATTTATTATCAAACTAATAGAATAACTTGTTGAATCAATATGGTGAAGCTACGTGTGAGCGTGTGACTATTTCCCTTCCCCGCATGCCATTCTCATGGTACCTAAAACAACAAGAAAACACAAGCGTGAGTTCGAAATTCAGCAAGCATATTGCAATGGACAACAAGAACAATATCATGGCAATAACATCTCCCATCATGTATATCATCTCATTCATGAACACTTAACAATATCATCATCATTATGTCTGCAATGTAATGCAATGCTCTTGTCTCCTTGAAAACTCATACCGGTATGGTTGAGTACACACCCGTCGGTGTGCACCCTCTCCCCCCTTCCATCCCGAAGATGGAGGGTGCCTACTCCTCGTTTCCGTTCACCGCGGTGAATGGAATCACGATGTAGGTCTTACTCATTGGTTTTCCGGATTATTCATAACTTTCTCACCGACCTTCCCGGACTAGTTATGACTTTCTCACCGCCCGAGCCATGTAACATGCCATGTATGCATTTATGCCAACATCATATTTAACTCACATATTAACACATGGCATCATAACATATTAAACATGCTCGTCATATCATTGGCAATCATAAAAGCATGGCAAGTGATCATATATCATGTAGTCAATTCCATCTATTCTCAACAAGCAACCTACAAATCGCTATCCATCACAACACACTTGCCTCAACCACGTGCAACGGATTGGCGGGAAGTAGAGGGCACTCTCGGGGTCACACCACCTGCACATAGGTATCACACACTCACAAACATAACCACAAAACAGTACGCAAACCCTCATCTACCCCGACATTGCCAATTACTCGCAAAACCTAAAAACAGAGGTTCTGTCCCGTAGGGACAGCAGCCTTGCAAAAGGCATAACTTGGGCTCTGGGACACCAAATCAATTAAATGAGTACATCCTCGCGTAGCTTAGGAAATTTCCCAACTTTCTCTAGGTATAAGGAAAGACTGATTCGGCCTCTAAAGTTGTTTAATCTACAGATTACCGAGATCTATTCCAATCGCGTCACAGATTTTAATACGCTCGGTAAAATAGTCATAACTTTCAAACGACTGGGCAGAATTTAACGTTCTTTATATCCACGGAAATATAATTAAATTATCTACAACTTCTTCAACATCCGTATGATAAGATTCAGATTCTAAATTGGCAAAAACGCGAACCCTAGGTCGACTGCTCATGCTGTCCCAAAACAGAAACGTGGCAACATCTAGATCTAACCCAAATTACTCAAATCCAGCACCACCAATTGATCTAAAAACTTTATAATCACCTTAAGAACAGTACCTAGATCAACCCCAAGGAACCCCATGATCATACCTCTGCCCGACGCACGAAAACTCCAAGGATCTCCTCGTTCCTCGCTCCTCATTCCTCGCTCCTCGCTCCTCGCTCTTCGCTCCTCGCTCCTCGCTCCTCGGATGGATCCACGAGGATGCAGGGGTGGGGAGGCCACCCTAGGGCAGCAAGGGGGGTGGAGGAGAGGTGGTGGAGAGGTGGAGAGGTGGAGAGGTGCAAGGGGGGGCGCACGGCACAAAGGAGGAAGTGTGGGGCGGCTAGGCAATGGAGGGGGAGAGGTGGGGCGCAAGGGCAGCAGGGGTGGACGCCCCAAAGGGGCAGGGAGACCCCTTTTTACCAGCCCTAAGCCCCTTTCCTAATCCTAAATGGATTCCTACTCCATCCCACCAAAGCCCACAACCCCCCATAAGACCCAAAACCCCCCCGGAAATGCCAAAAAACCCCGGAAACGGCCCGGAAACGCTATAAAACTCTAAGCCCTATGGTTTTAACCTTATTTCCACATCTCATACTGTTTTTGACCTTATCATTCACATTATATAAGGTTCCGACACTCCGTGGTGACACAACACTTCAAACGGCCCAAAAACGCGAGTAAACCTCAAGCCGAAAGGTTTATTCTCTAATTTCACATTCTATAATGTCACACCATACCGTAGTGTCACATAAATGGACTCATACTCCATCCCACCAAAGCCCACAACCCTTTCCCCTAGGCCCAAAACTCCCCGGAAAGGCCCAAACTCCCGGAAACGCTATTAACCTCCATACCTTATGGTTTTAACCTTAATTCCACATTTCATAATGTTTTTGACCTCAACAGTCACATTATATAAGGTTACGTCACTCCGTGGTGTCACAACTCCACTGCCGTGTGGGCATAGGACTCCGCTTTTCGCGTGGACGCCGAGGGTATTTAATGCCTAGGACATGCCCTGAGGACCGCCTTGACCTCACGCACACTTTGCCCTAGCCGCCGTGGCCGTAATCGCTCGCTGGAGTTGGAGCTTCACTCCGTCGCGGTTTTTCGTCCTCTCCGTCGTCGTCCACCGTCCTCCGCCGCATTTAAGCCCAGATCCGGAACCGCCAGGCCAAGGCGCACCCGTGGAGTCCTTTCACTTCATCAGAGATCGCGCGAAACGCCCTCACTAAGGTCGCCGTCTTCGTCAACGGCCAAGCCAGCGCCGCCGCACGCCATCAACCCCCGCGAAGGTCCTCAGCCGTCCGATCCGCATCGTGTGGTCCAGACTCATCCACGTCGCCCGGAGGTATTTTTCACGTTTGATTTCTAAGATCTAATCTCCGCCGTTAGATCTGGATCTAACGGTTTAGATTCCGCCACGTAGCCGTAACGATGATGAACTAGATTAGATCCTAACCGCTAGATCTAGATCCAACGGCTCAGATCGAGCCACGTACACCCCAGCCGCAACAAACGCATGGGCGCATGTCCCTGACACGCCGGGCCCGCGTGTCAGCGGAACGGCCGAACCGCATCGTGACGTCACCGCTGACGTCACGGCCGGGCCCGCCTGTTGGTCGCTTCGGCCGGGAGCCGCTGACGTCATGCTGACGTCATAAATCGCTTTTCCAATAGAAAAATAATTCATTGGAAATTCAAATCCCACGATGACGTCATGCTGACGTCATTAATCGATTTTTCAATATAAAAATAAATGGATTAACTCGGTTTAATGTTTAATTTGAATTTTGAAACTTCAAACGCTTATAACTTTTGCATTTTAACTCCGATTTGAGTGATTCAAATTTCTAAATTTTTATAAAATTGAGATCTACCTAATGATGAATTTTATTAAATTTTTGGACCAAAGTTTTTCTCTGTAATATTATTTAATTGATTATTTAAACTTCAAATGCTTGTAACTTTTGCGTTTTAACTCCAATTTTGACGATTCAAATTCCTAAAAATTTATAAAATTATGCTCTCTCTGTTTTTGAAGTTTATGTGAACTTTTGAATACCTTTGTGTACTGTTTTATTTATGGATTGCTATTTGCACGCGTTACGAGTAGACGTTGAAGTACCCGAAGGCTTCGAAGGAGAAGTATTGACCCAGGAGCCAGCCCAAGACCAAGAACAAGTACTCTTTGAAGGCAAGTTGTGCTTTGACCTTGTTGATCCCATTTTCAAATTAATTTGTTTTAAATTATTGCATGCTAGTTTAATTAGAAAATGCTTTATTTAATTATGGGAAATTAGATAAATGCTAAATTGTTGTATGACACCTTGGTTAATTAAATATGTGCCATGACCCCTTGTCACCCTAGTTGTGGATTATTAGTTGGACATTATAAGATTGCCAACATGGGTAATTAGACCGATGTAGTATGCTTAGCCCTGCCACGTAACATGTTTTTGACAAGTACATGATAATATTGACCTAATGAGATATGGAACTTGTTTTGAGAAGTGTCATGTGTTAATGATGATGATATTGATGGCACGTGGTGCATGGTAATCAACTGGGGCTTGATAAATAGTTTTCGACTGGGGCATGTGGCAAAAATGATCGGGTGGGCCAGCTGTGGCACCGGGAGAGTTGATTTGGTTCTTCGGGTAGTCTTGCCCAGGTCACCCTAAGGACTTAACCTTGCCAGCCTTTGAACTGAGTCAAACGTGCAACCACAAGTCTGTAATGGGACGGACCTAGTTGAATAAGTTGCTAATAACGTATCTGTGGGACCTCGGGGTGTCAACTATACATTTTGTGTAGTTGTACGGGGGAGCGTACCAGGGCTGCGGCTAGGTACCCATCTAACGGTTGATTGGCCTAAACTTCGCCTTCGCTAAGGGAAGGGTTAGTGTGCAATAACCGGGGAGGTCCACTTGTGCTGTTAGAAGTTTCCGAAAGACTTTGTTACGGACACTCGCCTTTGTGGCGTTTGGCTGTATCTTGTGGGTAAAGTGCATAACCTCTGCAGAGTGTTGAATCTATTCGAATAGCCGTGTTCGCGGTATTGGACATTTCTCGGGAATTACAGTCAAGGGTTAGACTTTCTTGAAATTAATTTGGACTTGGAAGGATTAGTTTGGTTTAATAATGATGTTGATGGAAATGTGGATTAGGAATGGGAAAGATGTCTATTTAACTCCTGGAAAAGTTATTGTTCTTATACTTGTTTTTACTGCTTTCAAATCTACTTATGCTACTTGTCAAATGCTGTTTTACTGCAATCATACCCTGAGCTACTCCTTTGTACAAAGCCATGCATGTAGTACACTAGTTTGCATTCTGTGCATGACTTGCTGAGTACCAAGTACTCACCCTTGCCACAATACAACACTAGTTGAAGAAGAGTCTATACCAGCTTTGGAGGAGGAGCTCCAAGAGGAACCGTCTATGTAGGGAGCGAGCCCAGTCAGTTGCCTGTGGTATATTGGATGGCGCCACGAAGTTATCTTATTTTTCGCTGTAGTTATTTCTCTCTTATTAAGTTTTCGCCCTACGTGGCGTATATTTGTAACTTGACCTAAAGGTCAGGCAACCAGCTTGGTTAACTAATTAAAGTACCGTATTATTCGTTGAGTATGCTGTGATATTTACCAATGTTGAGACTGTGTGCACTAGCGTGATCCTGGACTAGTGCGGAATACACAGAGGGTCCGGATTTGCAAATTCGGGTCCCGACACCCCCCATGCGCCCCACCCCCTCTCCTCCCCTCCATGCGCCCTCCCCTCCCACCTAGCCGCCACCTCCTCCTCTCCTCTTCCCCCCATGCACCACCATCCCCTTGCACCACCCCCTCCACCCCTCTCGACCACCCTTGCTGCCCCTAGGGGAGTTCTCCACCTCACCACCCCACAAATCTGTCCATTGGAGTGCTCCGCGATGAGGAGATCCGGTGGATTTGGAGCGAGGAGGGAGATCGTGCGAACCGGGAGGAGATCCGTTGGTTCTTCGTTCGTCGGGCGAAGGTATGGCTAGGGAATCCTTGGGGTTGGTCTAGTTACTATTCTAAGGGTTGATATCATATTTTTAGATCAATTGGTGGTGCTGTAATTGGGTAGATTAGATGGAATCTAGAGTTTGCCACGTTCTCTGTTTCGGGCAGAATGAGCAGTCGACCTAGGGTTTGAGATTTCGCCAATTTAGAATCGGAATTTGGTCGGCCGCCTGTTGAGAATGTTGTAGGTAATTTCAATACCTTTCAATGGACATAAAGAATGTCCAATTCCGATCATCCGTTTGAATGTTATGCTCGTTTTACCGAGCGTGTTCAAAACTGTGACGAGATTGGAACAGATCACGGTATTCTGTAGATTAAACCACTTTAGAGGCCGAATCAGTTTTTCCATATACTTAGAAAAAGTTAGTAAATTTCCTAAGCTATGCGAGGATGTACTCGTTTAATCAATTTGGAGTCTTAGAACTCAAGTTATACTCGTTGGAAGTCTGTTTACTAGATGCCGGGGTGTTACAGTTGGTATCAGAGCGGGCTGTAGGTCCCTGTAATGTGTATTTTTAATGTCATGCTATAGGGTACAACTAAAATGTGATGTGGAATAACTTAGAAACATGGCTTAGGTTTTAACTAAAATTTTGTCATATGATAACAACATTAAAACTTGCAAAGGTGGTATAACTAATCTAAAATTTGACACACATGGATGCACAGTAGGAAAAGGGTATGGGTATCGTTGCTTACGCTTAAATGTTGTATTTAAGATTTGATGTTGAATGCTAAAGTTGGTAATGTATGTTGCCATGTTATTGAGAGAATTGATTGTATTGTTCTTGGTATTGTGATAAAGTGGGGTTGTGGTGCCGAAGGGTTTCGGTCACTTCTTTTTGTTCATAGTAAGGGTGTGGTTTGACGGTATAGCCGGTTAGCGCAATTGTAACACCCCAAAATTTTGCTTTTCTTAAATTCATGTGTGATTTGGCACTTTGGTGAATTTTTGGAATTTTCTGGATTTTATTTGGATTTATTTGGAATTTATTTGAATTTATTCCATTTTGAAATAATTAAAGAATTAAACTTTGCAAATAAAAATTTGTTGGAAATATTTTATTTGAGTCCAAAATGTTCCAAAATATTTTTCAGAATTTTTCTGGAATTTTTTTGAGTCTTTTGCTATTTTTAATGAATTAAATGAATTTCTGGGAATTATTTTAAATATTAAATCGCTGGAAAATCGAGTCGGGTCAAGTGCATCGTTTCATCCGATCGACCAGAAGTCCGAGTCCGACTCGAGTCCGACCCGAGCCACGTGACTCGACGAACCCACTCGGCCGAACCCTAACCGCGTGACCGTTGGATTCAGATCCAACGGCCACGATTAAGCCACGTCACCCGAGCCCGAGCCCGACCGAGCCACCACCGCCGAGCGGACACTGAGTCCAAACCCCCGCACCGTTGGATCTTGATCCAACGGCTGTGGTTGAGCCACGTCACCCAATCCGAGTCGCCGCCGGACTCCGCCGCCGCAGCCGTGTCGACCTCGGTCTCTGCGCGATACACGGAAGCCGAGGCCCCTATTTAATGCGCCGCCACCCGTGCCGTGACGCCGACTTCCGTGCGCACCCGTAGCCCTAGACAACGTCGCTTGAGCCGCCGCCGTTTAGCCGCAATCGCTCGTCGTAGTTACCGTAGCGCTCCGCCGCGGTTAAGTGTTGGTTCCACCGCCGTTGAGGTCAGATCCGGAACCGGGAGGTCAAGCCGCGTCGGAGGAGACCTCTCACTTCGCCGGAGCGCGCCCAAAACGCCGTCGGCTAGGTCGTCGTCCCCTGCGCCGGTGACCCAGCGCCGCCGCTCGCCATCGCTGGACTTCGAGCTCTGTCAGCCGTCGGATCTTCATCAAGCGGTCCAGATTGCGCCACGTCACCATCGGTGAGATCCCGTTCCAAAATCCCAGATCCAATCTCGACCGCTGGATCTAGATCCAACGGCCCAGATCGAACGCGTTCACCCCAAACGCGTGAAACCAGATCCAATCTGGGCCGTTGAATTTCAAATCAACGGCCGAGATCTAGCCACGCAGCGGGAGGTCGACCGCGCGTCGCCAACGCCGCTAACGCAGACGCAGTGACGCCGACACGCCGCCCGTCGGGTCACGGCCAAACTAAACCGCACCATGACGCCACGCCGACGCCATGATGGGCCCGCGTGTCGGGCCGTCCCCACCAGGCGGTGACGCTGGCCGATGATGTCACAAAGGTCCCACTGTCGCCGCGAACGGGCCGAGCCTCACCGATGTCAAGAATGACGCTACCCAGTGGAGTCCCACCGTAAGCGCGACGTGGCCGTGGGACCGAGTCCACCGTGGACCGAGCTGCCGTGAGCCCATGGATCACCGACGCCACCGCCCAATCAGAGGCTGCCACGTGTCCTCGCTGACGTAATAATTAATTTCCGAAAAAGAAAATGATTTATTAATTCGAAATAATGATTTCAGATTTTGTTTCAAACTTCAAACGCTTATAACTTTTGCGTTTTAACTCCGATTTGAGTGATTCAAATTTCTAAATTTGTATAAAATTGAGATCTACCTAATTATGAATTTTATTTAATTTTTTGGACTAAAGTTTTCCTCTGTAATATTATTTAATTGATTTTTAAACTTCAAAATGCTATAACTTTTGCATTTAAACTCCGAATTTGACGATTCCAGTTTCTAAAAATTCATAAAATTATGTTCTCTCTGTTTATGAACTTTATTTGGATTTTTGGATACTTTTTTCTACTGTTTTATTCATTTGTTGCTATTTGGACGCGTTACGAGTAGACGTTGAAGTGCCGGAAGGATTCGAAGGAGAAGTATTGACTCAGGATCCAACTCAAGACCAAGAACAAGTACTTTTTGAAGGCAAGTTGTGCTTTGACCATATTGATCCCATTTTAAAACCTATTTTGATTTAATGTATTGCATGCTAGTTCAAATAGAAAATGCTTTACTTAATTATGGGAGATTAGATAAATGCCAAATTGTTGTATGACACCTTGATTATTTAAATATGTGCCAAGACCCCCTTGTCACCCTAGTTGTGGATTACTAGTTGGACATTACTAAATTGCCAACATGGGTTTGTAGATCGTTGTAGTATATGGCTTAGACCTGCTACGTGCTCATGACATGATTTTGGACAATCAAATGTTAATATTGACTTAATGATATATTGAACCTGTTTTGGGAAGGTATCATGTGATGTTGATGGCACGTGGTGCATGGTAATCAACTGGGGTTTGATAAATAGCTTTTGACCGGGGCATGTGGCAAGAATGATCAGGTGGGCCAGTTGTGGCACCGGAAACGTTGGTTTGGTTCTTCGGGTAGTCTTGCCCTGGTCACCCTAAGGACTTAACCTTGCAAGCCTTTGAACTGAGTCAATCTTGCAACCACATGTCCGTAATGGGACGGACCTAGTTGATTAAGTTGCTAATAACGTACCTGTGGGACCTCAGGTTGTCAACTACACCCTTTGTGTAAGTTGTACGGGGGAGCGTACCGGGGCTTCGGCCAGGTACCCATCTAACGGTTGATTGGCCTAAACTTCGCCTTAGCTAAGGGAAGGGTTAGTGTGCAATAACCGGGGAGGCTCACTTGTATTGTTAGAAGTTTCCGAAAGACTTTGTTACGGGAACTCGCCTTTGTGGTGTTTGACTGTATCTTGTGGGTAAAGTGCATAACCTCTACAGAGTGTAAAATCTATTCGAATAGCCGTGTCCGCGGTATTGGACATCGCTCGGGAATTACAGTCAAGGGTTAGATTTTCTTGAAAATAACTTGGACTTGAAAGGTTGGGTTTGGTTAAACAATGATGTCGATGGAAATGTGGTGTAAGAATGGGAAAGATGTTGATTAAACTCCTGGAAAACTTATTGATGCTATACTTGTTTCTATTGCTTTCGAATCTACTTATGCTACTTGTCAAATGCTGTTTTACTGCAAATATACCCTGAGCTATTCCTTTGTATTAAGCCATGCATGTAGTATATTAGCTGCATTACAGGCATGACTTCTTTGAGTACCAAGTACTCACCCTTGCCACAATACAACACCGCTTGAAGAGGAGACTACACCGGCTTTGGAGGAGGAGTTCCAAGAGGAACCGTCTACTTAGGAGCGAGCCCGGTCGATTGCCTGTGGTATACTGGATGGCGCCACGATGTTATCTTATTTTCCGCTGCTATTATTTCTCTCTTAATAAGTTTCGCCCTGCGTGGCATATATTTGTAACTTGACCATAAGGTCGAGCAACCAGTTTGGCTATTTAATTAAAGTACTTTATTGGTATCGAGTGGTATGATTGTGATATTTACCGATGTTAAGACTGTGTGCACTAGCGTGTTCCTGGACTAGTGCTGAATACACAGAGGGTCTGGATTTGCAGATTCGGGTCCCGACAGCCATCATCGAAGAACTATTAACCCCTGTGGGAGAAGAGTACTTATCCTTTCTGTCGTAGACCGGGTTGTTAGCTGGAGTCGAATAGAAGAGTTCGTGGTGGATTCTTTCAGTTGCCCTTTACCGTTCTAACGGTCGGTTTCGGTTGGTTTTCTTGGCTCTTGTTGATTGAAATCAAAACAAAAGTGTTTGCAATTGGATTTTCGCGGAGTGTCCCTTCGGTGTTTCTTGGTTTTGTCTTCTTTGGGTGAAGACAAAGAAGAAGAGTTTTGTGACACTACGGTATGGTGTGACATTATAGAATGTGAAATTTGAGATTAAAATCTTTCGGCTTGAGGTTTACTCGCGTTTTTGGGCCTTTTGAAGTGATGTGTCACCACGGAGTGTCGTAACCTTTTAAATGGTGCATGTTAAGGTCAAAAACTTTATGAAATATGGTATGGGAGGTTAAAACCATAAGGTATGGAGGTTAATAGCGTTTCTGCGCCGTTTCCGGTCCGTTTCAGGGGTTTTGGGCCTTTCCGGGGGAGTTTGGGCCTAAGGGAAAGGTCCGTGGGCTTTCGTGGGATGGTGTTCGAGTCCATTTAGGGTAGGAGTCCTGTTTGGGGGGCCTCCTCCTGCCCTTTTGGGCGTCCTCCCCCTGCCCCTTGCGCCCCAAAGTGCCCTAGCCGCCTCCCACACTTCCCCACCTCCTCCTCTTCCTTGCGCCCCCTTTGCCCCCATTGCTCTCCACCTCTCCACCACCTCTCCTCCACCCCCTTGCTGCCCTAGGGTGGCCTCCCCACCCCTGCATCCTCATGGATCCATCCGAGGACCGAGGACCGAGGTGCGAGGAGCGAGGAGCGAGGAGATCTATTGGAGTTTTCGTGCGTCGGGCAAAGGTATGACCATGGGAAACCTTGGGATTGATCTAGGTACTGTTCTAAGGGTTTTTATCAAGTTTTTAGATCAATTGGTGGTGCTGGATTTGAGTATATTGGATTAGATATAGAAGTTGCCACGTTTCTGTTTTGGGACAACATGAGCAGTCGACCTAGGGTTTGCGTTTTCGTCAATTTAGAGTCCGAATATATCCGTACATATGTTGAAGAAGTTGTAGATAATTTCCTTATCTTTCAGTGGGTATAAAGAACGTTAAATTCCGCCCAGCCGTTTGAAAGTTATGGCTGTTTTACCGAGCGTGTTAAAATCTGTGACGTCATTGGAACAGATCACGGTAATCTGTAGATTAAACAACTTTAGATTCCGAATCAGTCTTTCCCTATACCTAGAGAAAGTTGGGAAATTTCCGAAGCTACGCGAGGATGTACTCGTTTAGTTGATTCAGAGTCCCAGAACTAAAGTTATGCCTTTTGCAAAGATGCTGTCCCGACGGGACAGAACCTCTGTTTTTAGGTTTTGCGAGTAGTTGGCAATGTCGGGGTAGATGAGGGTTTCCGTACTGTTTTGTGGACTTGCTTGTGAGCATGTGGTACCTATGTGCAGGTGGTGCGACCCCGGTAGTGCCTTCTACTTCCCGCCAATCCGTTGCCCGTGGTTGAGGCAAGTGTGTTGTGATGATAGTGTTTTGTTGGTTGCTTGTTGAGAATAGATGGAATTGACTACATGATATATGATCACTTGCCATGCTTTTATGATTGCCAATGATATGATGAGCATGTTTATTATGTTATGATGCCATGTGTTAATATGTGAGTTAAACATGATGTTGGCATAATTGCATACATGACATGTTACATGGCCCGGGCGGTGAGAAAGTCATAACTAATCCGGGAAGGTCGGTGAGAAAGATATGACTAATCCGGAGAGCCAATGAGTAAGTCCTACATCGTGATTCCATTCGCCGCGGTGAACGGAAGCGAGGAGTAGGCACCCTCCATCTTCGGGATGGAAGGGGGGAGAGGGTGCACACCGACGGGTGTGTACTCAACCATACCGGTATGAGTTTCCAAGGAGACATGAGCATTGCATTACATTGCATACATAATGAGGATGATATTGTTAAGTGTTCATGAATGAGATGATATACATGATGGGAGATGTTATTGCCATGATATTGTTCTTGTAGTCCATTGCAATATGCTTGCTGAGTTTCGAACTCACGCTTGTGTTTTCTTGTTGTTTTAGGTACCATGAGAACGGCATGCGGGGAAGGGAAATAGTCACACGCCCACACGTAGCTTCACCATATTGATTCCACAAGTCATTCTATTAGTTTGATAATAAATTGCGTGTGATGCTCATTGATTTAAGGCTTAGCTTTGCTTTATGAGAGTTTTATTGTTCGTTTGACACTTGGAGACATTGTGTGCTTGATGATAGTCTTATATTGTCGTTAAGACTCTAATTATTGCTGTTTTAGATGTCTCTCATATTGCCTTATTGCTATACTGTTGTTGCTCCTTTAATTCATGTTAAAACAAAGGAGATGCTGCCGAAATCTCGGTTTTTAGCATATGCGCCTTTGCTGGAATTTTATGTTAAATGTGGTATTTAGATGTTGTTTAGCTTATGTTTGGTAGCATTCAGGCATATTAAATGCTGGGGTGTTACAGTTGGTATCAGAGCGGGCTGTAGGTCCATGGAATATGTATTTTTAGTGTCATACCTTAGGTTGCAACTAAAATATGATGTGGAATAACTTAGAAACATGGCTTAGGTCTTAACTAAAATTTTGTTATAGGATAGCAACATTAAAACTTGCTAAAGTGGTATAACTAATCTCAAATTTGACACACTTGGATGCACAGTAGGAAAGGGTATGGGTATCGTTTTCTTACGCTTAAATGTTGTATTTAAGCTTTGTTGTTGAATGCTTCATTTGACAATGCATGATGTTATGTCAATGAGATAAATGATTGAATTGTTCCTGTTGTGGTGATAAAAGTGGGGTTTTGGTGCCGAAGGGTTTCGGTCACCTCTTTTTGTTTATAGTAAGGGTGAGGTTTGATGGTGTGGCCGGTTAGCGCCATCACTGAAGAACTATTAACCCATGTAGGAGAAGAGTGCTTATCCTTTCTATCCTTCATCAGGTAGTTGACTGGAGTCAAATAGAAGAGTTGATGGTGGTTTCCTTCGGATCTTCTTTATCGTTCTGTGGTCGGTCTTGGATGGTTTTCTTGGTTTTAGTTGATAGAAACCAAAAGAAAAGTGTTTGGTATTGGATTTTCGCGGATCGTTCCGTATGCGGTGTGTGGTTTTTGCCTTCGTTGGTTGAAGACAAAGAAGAGGAGTCTAGTGTTGCGCTTCTTTTGGGCGCCTTCCCAGTTTTGATGCCTAGTTTGTTGATTGCTTTATGGGGAAGAAGCATTCAAATTTATTTCTGTGTTTGTCTTTCTCCGAGGATAAAGGAGTTATTGCGGAGTTGTGCCATACCTGGCTATTAGGACTGAAGTTCTGTGGCTTTGTAGGAGTAAGTGGTGTTTGATTTCGTTATTTTGCTGGTTTAAGAAATCATCTTTGAAGAACCCTTCTTGTTTCATGAAAGTTTGGGGTTTGGTGTTAAGGTTTTAATTGCAAAGGTTTAATTGAGCGCTTGGTTCCCTTTCGAGAAAATTGTCTTTCAACCAATTTCCTCTATGGGAGTCCTTGGGATTTAAAAGTGTTTTGGAGAATTCCTTTTGCATGACCAAGTTTGGGTTTGTGTCATTGCAATTTTGAGAGTGAAGTTTCCTTATGAATTTGGGCTGAGTTTTAAAACTAAAATGCTGCAAACAAGTGAGTAGTCTTTTGACTGAAATCGTTTGTCCCTAGTAAGAATTGTTGTTTAGCATGTTATGTAGCATGTACCAATGTGATTTATGGGATGATGCATTGTTATGTTAATTTGTGAGTTGAAACAATTCAATGTGATTACCATCTCTAGCTTGAGAATAAATAGACTACTAGTGTTGTAGTTTACTCTGTAGCGGGAATGATTAAATGGGTTGATGTACATGCTTAGAATCTGTTGCCTTGCTTTAAAAGTGCTTATGATCCTTGTTAATGTTTAAAGTTTTAAACCCTGATGCATAGTTAAAACTTTAAGATGATCTAGATTGCTGTTATTGATAAAGAAACCTTGCTGGTTGTTTAAAGATGTTCTAATCTAATGAATTAATAGAGAAATTTAATCGTGTTGCCTAGCGAATTTAATTTGGATGTTGATTAGAGTTGCTATTTACGTTGTTGCAAACTACTAGTATATTTGGAGGTATGCAGTTGTGTCTCTACAATGCTAGTACTGATATCAATTGAGAAGACATAAGACTTATTGTTAATGATGTTGTTAAAGGCAGTGTTAATGCTAGTATTCAATCTATTTTAAATAGTTGGAGTATGTTGTGTGGTGGTAATTTTGTTATCGCCTATGTATAGGGTAGCTAAAAGTAATGTTGTTGGTTGATGGTTATGCCCATTTGTTGATTTTGATGACTAAGTAGTAGTGGTAACTGTTTAGATTACTCGTTGGAAAACCATGGTTAAAATAGAGGAAATTTTTAACATGTTGCGATGGAGTGAGCTTTGGATAATTAACATGATGAATGATGTTATCCTTAATGAAAGTATAAATTAGACTCTCCCTTACGAATTCTTCCCTGCGGAGATAATATGTACATGTTGAAGTCGTTGTCTAACTGAATAAGGTTCGGTTGTCGAGACGTGAATATATAGGAGGTATGAAATTTATATGTTGATTTTGCTGAAAGATTTGTTGAAGTCATTTTATTGATTGAACAAGTTTCAATTGTCAAGATTTTGACGTATGGATAGTATAAAATTGGTAGGTTGACCATGCTCAAGTAGCTGTTGAAGTATTATGTTTCAAATTTAGAATAAGAAATATTATGATTCGGTGATCCGTGGGGATCATGTCAATGTAGTCTTGGTTGGGTGCCTTCTTGATAAGCATCATAAACCCTTATTAAAAGTGTTGGGAATGGTAACTAGAGGAAGAATTTGTTGTGAAGCTTTTGGTTGAATTGTGTTGGGGCTCCTCAGGGAGTAAAAAGTGATTATTAAAGTCTTTTAATGGAAAGCGTAGTGGAGTTCTAGAGATGGTTCTTTTTATGCTGAGCTTGTGTTTAAAAGATTTTGGACTGGTTTGGTTGTTTGCCATTTTGGTTGAAGGGTTTTCGATCAAGGTGTTCCTTATGCTGTGTTTCAGAGTTTCCCCAAAACTCGTAATGTTTGGTGTCGACCTTTGCTTTTGGCGAATTTGTGTAGTTCGTGTTGTGAGTTTGGATTTACATCCAAAAGTTTTTGAGTCGATCGCGCCCTTTCGCGTTCGCATTGAATTATCTTTGGAAATAATTTTAAAAGGAAGCAGATGGTCATAAAGGGTTGTGTTGAAAACTTTTGAGTTAAGCCCTTGATGTGTAACTCTATTTGGCTAGAGTTGGAGTCATTTGGAAAATGTGTCTGGTGTGCGGGTGTTTCACAAGTCTGGATTATTATGAATGTTTCATAAGTGAATTTGGCTAGAGAAGAGTTTTCTTTTGGGATTGAGTTTCCCTCTCTTTTGATAAAATTTATGGCAGTTGTTTGTGCAGACGTCTAACTTTGGAGTCAATGTTCTTTTCCAAAACGTTGATTTTGTTTAAAATACGATGTTTTGCAAAGTTTAGCTATCTATCGTTGGTGGGTTCTGATTTGATGTGGTGCCTTACTGTTAACTATGTTGCCGTCATAGTTTATATGAATTAGCGCAACTCTCGATGTTATTTGAGATTTATTCATCTGATACCGAGGAAGAAGTCGTCATGTGAATGACTTTTCGGTAGTGTGGTTACATGATGAAGGAATGGTGAAAAGTAAACATGACATCGTTTTTACATGTTAAATGATAAAAGAGTCGTTGAGCCAGGTCGGTGAGAAAGTCATATATGGAGATATGACTAATCCGGAGTGCTCCTGAAGAGTGTGCATTTATGTAATGAAACGAGATTTCCCTTGCTTTCTAGTATGAAAAGAAGCAATGAAGAATTTCTGGTATGTTGGTTGTGATGTACGGGATTTATGCTTCCTTTGTGATTTGGCTTGGATGTTGCCGAATTCTTTCCAAAATGGTTGTTAACGCTTTGGGTTTGAGTTGTTGTGTGTACACTTGGGCTTGATAGCTAAGTGTTTTTGTGTGAGGGCGAGACCCTCTTAAGAAAGGAACCAATTGTGGTTTGGTAAGGTTTTACGATCCTAGCTTGGGGCTAGGTGTCGAACCTTTGTGGTATAAGGGTGGTTTGTGATGGAGGTTGATGATGTATGGCTTTAACCTTTACTAAGAGTAGCGATGGGTGGAAGTGAAGTTGACGGTAGTTCGGTGATATTTGTCCTGCCGTGAGCAATTGTCGTCACTAGTTGTTTTTGGATTTGAGTCTTGCCTTTGAGAAGATAGAATGAAGTGTTAGCATGATCGTGTACCGGAAGGGCAAGTGTGCCTTAATGAGTTATTCCCCTCGATGGAAATTTTCGGGAATGTAGAGAGGTCGTTAAAGGAATTGTGACTTGCTTTGATTATGTCATGTTGAGTTTAATAAAGTGTGGTAGTCAGGTTGGTTGTGATAGTAGTGTGAAGTGTTTGTCGTGAGGTTTCGAGCGTTTTGGGTTGATGAAGCCCTTTGTGGTTAAAACGCAGATTCTGTTTGGGAATTAAAGTGAAGGTCGAACTGTGAGTGGTTGCCCTTAGTTGAGCTAGACCAACACTTTTTCGCTAAGTGTTGGTTTTGGGAACTCGTTTGTCGTTTGTTCCGGTTTTTTTTGTTTTGTCGTTGTGCGAATGTTTTGTGCTGCTGAGAAGCCTTTGTCGCTTGGGGACTTTGTTGTTGATTTTGGCGTCCTTCGGATTCGAGGTCGAATCCTGTTGAAGGTGGGAAGAATGTGACACTACGGTATGGTGTGACATTATAGAATGTGAAATTAGAGATTAAAATCTTTCGGCTTGAGGTTTACTCGCGTTTTTGGGCCTTTTGAAGTGATGTGTCACCACGGAGTGTCGTAACCTTTTAAATGGTGCATGTTAAGGTCAAAAACTTTATGAAATATGGTATGGGAGGTTAAAACCATAAGGTATGGAGGTTAACAGCGTTTCCGGGCCGTTTCAGGGGTTTTGGGCCTTTCCGGGGGAGTTTGGGCCTAAGGGAAAGGTCCGTGGGCTTTGGTGGGATGGTGTTCGAGTCCATTTAGGGTAGGAGTCCTGTTTGGGGGGCCTCCTTCTGCCCTTTTGGGTGTCCTCCCCCTGCCCCTTGCGCCCCCAAGTGCCCTAGCCGCCTCCCACACCTCCCCACCTCCTCCTCCTCCTTGCGCCCCCTTTGCCCCCATTGCTCTCCACCTCTCCACCTCTTCACCACCTCTCCTCCACCCCCTTGCTGCCCTAGGGTGGCCTCCCCACCCCTCCATCCTCATGGATCCATCCGAGGAGCGAGGAGCGAGGTGCGAGGAGCGAGGAGCGAGGAGATCTATTGGAGTTTTCGTGCGTCGGGCAAAGGTATGACCATGGGAAACCTTGGGATTGATCTAGGTATTATTATAAGGGTGTTTATCAAGTTTTTAGATCAATTGGTGGTGCTGGATTTGAGTATATTGGATTAGATCTAGAAGTTGCCACATTTCTGTTTTGGGACAGCATGAGCAGTCGATCTAGGGTTTGCGTTTTCGTCAATTTAGAATCCGAATCTATCCGTACAGATGTTGAAGAAGTTGTAGATAATTTCATTATATTTCAGTGGGTATAAAGAACATTAAATTCTACCCAGCCGTTTGAAAGTTATGGCTGTTTTACCGAGCGTGTTAAAATCTGTGACGTAATTGGAACTGATCATGGTAATATGTAGATTAAACAACTTTAGAGTCCGAATCAGTCTTTCCCTATACCTAGAGAAAGTTGGGAAATTTCCTAAACTACGTGAGGATGTACTCGTTTAGTTGATTCGGAGTCCCAGAACTCAAGTTATGCCTTTTGCAAGGCTGCTGTCCCGACGGGACAGAACCTCTGTTTTTAGGTTTTGTGAGTAGTTGGCAATGTCGGGGTAGATGAGGGTTTGCGTACTGTTTTGTGGACATGATTGTGAGCGTGTGGTACCTATGTGCAGGTGGTGCGACCCCGGGAGTGCCTTCTACTTCCCGCCAATCCGTTGCCCATGGTTGAGGCAAGTGTGTTGTGATGGATAGCGATTTGTAGGTTGCTTGTTGAGAATAGATGGAATTGACTACATGATATATGATCACTTGCCATGCTTTTATCATTGCCAATGATATGATGAGCATGTTTATTATGTTATGATGCCATGTGTTAATATGTGAGTTAAACATGATGTTGGCATAATTGCATACATGACATGTTACATGTCCCGGGCGGTGAGAAAGTCATAACTAATCCGGGAAGGTCGGTGAGAAAGATATGACTAATCTGGAGAGCCAATGAGTAAGTCCTACATCGTGATTCCATTCACCGCGTTGAACGGAAGCGAGGAGTAGGCACCCTCCATCTTCGGGATGGAAGGGGGGAGAGGGTGCACACCGACGGGTGTGTACTCAACCATACCGGTATGAGTTTCCAAGGAGACATGAGCATTGCATTACATTGCATACATAATGAGGATGATATTGTTAAGTGTTCATGAATGAGATGATATACATGATGGGAGATGTTATTGCCATGATATTGTTCTTGTTGTCCATTGCAATATGCTTGCTGAGTTTCGAACTCACGCTTGTGTTTTCTTGTTGTTTTAGGTACCATGAGAACGGCATGCGAGGAAAGGAAATAGTCACACGCCCACACGTAGCTTCACCATATTGATTCCACAAGTCATTCTATTAGTTTGATAATAAATTGCGTGTGATGCTAATTGATTTAAGGCTTAGCTTTGCTTTATGACAGTTTTATTGTTCGTTTGACACTTGGAGACATTAAGTGCTTGATGATAGTCTTATATTGTCGTTAAGACTCTAATTATTGCTGTTTTAGATGTCTCTCATATTGCCTTATTGCTATACTGTTGTTGCTCCTTTAATTCATGTTAAAACAAAGGAGATGCTGCCGAAATCTCGGTTTTTAGCATATGCGCCTTTGCTGGAATTTAGATGTTGTTTAGCTTATGTTTGGTAGCATTCAGGCATATTAAATGCCGGGGTGTTTGGTAGCATTCGGGCAGATTATGCAGTCGACCTAGGGTTTGAGTTTTCGCGACCTTAGAGTCAGAATTTGGTAGGCCGCTTGTTGAGAAAGTTGTAGGTAACTTCAATACCTTTTAGTGGACATAAAGAACGTCAGATTTCGCCCAGCCGTTTGAAAGTTATGCTCAATTTACCGAATGTGTTCAAATCTGTGACGTAGCTGGGACAGAACGTAGTGTTTTGTAGATTAAACAACTTTAGAGTCCGATTCAGCTTTTACTAATACTTAGAAAAAGTTAGGAAACTTCCTAAGCTACGCGAGGATGTACTCCTTTAATCGATTCGGAGTCCAATAACTAAAGTTATGCAAGATCGAAGTCTGCTGTCCCGGGGGGACAGATTCTCTGTTTTTTTGTTTTCGGGAGTAGTTTGCGAAATCGGGGTAGATGGGCGAGGGTGTACTGTTTTGTGGGCACGTTGTGATTGTGTGGCATCTATGTGCAGGTGGTGTGACCTCGGGAGTGCCCTGCTCATTCCGCCAATCCGTCGCCCAAGGTTAAGGCAAGTGTATTGGGATGGGTAGCATGTGGTTTATTTGCTTGTCTTGACTAGATGCAATTGTTTGCATGTTATGCTATCTTGCCATGTTTAGTGTTTGCCATGTGTGACACCACGAAGTGACGTAACCTTATATATTGTGACTGTTGAGGTCAAAAACATCATGAAATGTGAAATTAAGGTTAAAACCATAAGGTATGGAGGTTAATAGCGTTTCCGGGCCGTTTCCGGGAGTTTGGGCCTTTCCGGGGAGTTTTGGCCTAAGAGAAGGGGTTGTGGGCTTTGGTGGGATGGAGTTTGAGTCAAATTGGGAGTAGGAGTTCTGGTTTGGGGCCTCCCCCTGCCCTTTATTGCGCCCCCACCCCTGCCCCTTGCGCCCATAAGTGCCCTAGCCGCCCCCCACACCTCTCCACCTCCTCCTTGTGGCGCCTCCACCTCCCCCATTGCTCCCCATTGTTCCACCACCTCTCCACCTCCCTTGCTGCCCCTAGGGGAGTTCTCCACCTCAACACCTCGAAGATCCATCCGTTGGAGCGCTCCGCGATGAGGAGATCCGGCAGAATTGGAGCGAGGAAGGAGATCGCGCGAACCGGAAGGAGATCTGTTCGGTTTTCGGTCGTCGGGTGAAGGTATGGCCACGGGGATCGTTGGGGTTGGTCTAGGATCTGTTATAAGGGGTATTATCTTGTTTTTAGATCCATTGGTTGTGCTGGGATTGAGTAGATTAGATGGAATCTTGAGTTTGCCACGTTCTCTATTTCGGGCAGCATGAGCAGTCGACCTAGGGTTTGGGTTTTCGCCAATTTAGATTCGGAATTTGGTTGTATGGATGTTGAAGAAGTTGTAGGTAATTTCAATACCTTTCAGTGGGTATAAAGAACGTCCAATTCTGCCTAGCCGTTTGAAAGTTATGATCGTTTTACCGAACGTATTAAAATCTGTGACGTGATTGGAGCAAATCACGTTATTTTTGTAGATTAAACAACTTTAGAGTCCGAATCAGTCTTTCTGTATACTTTGAAAAAGTTAGGAAATTTCCTAAGGTACACGAGGATGTACTCGTTTATTCGATTCGGAGTCTTAGAACCTGAGTTATGCCTTTTGGAAGGCTGTTGTCCCGACGGGACAGAACCTCTGTTTTTGGGTTTTGCGAGTAGTTTGCGATGTCGGGTTAGAACAGGGTTTGCGTACTGTTTTGTGGACATGATTGTGAGTGTGTGCTACCTATGTGCAGGTGGTGTGACCCCGGGAGTGCCTTCTACTTCTCGCCAATCCGACGCCCGTGGTTGAGGCAAGTGTATTGGAATGGGTAGCGAGTTGTAGGTTGCTAGTTTTGATGAGTTGCAATTGAATTTATGATGTGTTCACATGCCATGCTTTATTGTTTGCCATTGATATGATGATTACAGTCTATTATGTTGTGATGCCATGTGTTAATGTACAAGTTAAGTATGATGTTGGCATATTTGCATACATGGCATGATACATGGCCCGGGCGGTGAGAAAGTCATAACTAGTCCGGGGAAGGTCGGTGAGAAAGTTATGACTATTCTGGAGAGCCAATGAGTAAGTTCTACATCGTGATTCCATCCACCGCGGTGTATGGAAGCGAGGAGTAGGCACCCTCCATCTTTGGGATGGAAGGGGGGAGAGGGTGCACACCGACGGGTGTGTACTCAACCATACCGGTATGAGTTTCCAGGAGATATGTGCATCGCATTGCATTGCATTGCATTATATGAGGATGTTATATGATGATGATATATGATGATGTCAATGATATGCTTACGCTATGAATATGAGATGTGTATGATGTTGTATGTGAAAAGTGGTGATGAAGTTGTTAGAATGTATTTTCTTGTTCCATTGCAATATACTTGCTGAGTGATGAACTCACGCTTGTGTTTATGTTGTTTTTCTTAGGTACCATGAAACCGGCATGCGGGAAAGGGAACTAGTCACACGTCATCACTTAGCATCACACATATAAACAATGACATGTTCCTTCCTTTAAATTGTGATGGTTAATTTGTGTGCTTGGTTTCCTCATTTATTTCGTTTGGCTCATGAGATGGTTGGAATCTTTATTCTAGTCTTACTGCTGCTAGAACCTCTATTATTGATGATTTAGATGTCATTCTTTATACTATACCCTGTGATCATATTGTTGTTGCTTCGATTCATGGAAAAACAAAGGAGATGCTGCCGAAATTTTCGGTATTAGCATTTACTCCTTTGCTGTAATTTACCTTAGTTTATGGTATTTAGACGTTGTTTAGCCTATGTTTGGTAGCATTCGGGCATATTAAATGCCGGGGTGTAACACCATGATATGATAAAAATGGTATGTTAAGATGTTATGCAATGGTTTATGGTTATTGATTATGGCATATGTTGCATACATGGCATGAAACTTGGCCCGGTCGGTGAGAACGTCATAACTATTCCGGTAAGGTCGGTGAGAAAGTTATGACTAATCCGGAGCGCCATGGATGTAAGATCTACCTCGTGATTCCACCCACGCAGTGAGTGGAAGCGAGGAGTAGGCACCCTCCATCTACGGGATGGAAGGGGGACGTGGGTGCACGCTGACGAGTGTGCACTCGGCAATACCGGTATTTGCGTCGAGGAGACATGTGCATTGCATTGCATTGCATACATGATGATGATGATGATGAAATGATCTCAATGAGGTTGATACATGAATATGATATTGCATATGAAGTATGACTTGATCGTGATGTTAAGTTTGTTATTTAGTGATGATAATATTGAAATGTTCTGTATGACCCATTGCAATATACTTGCTGAGTGATGAACTCACGCTTGTGTTTTATGTTGTTTTAGGTACCATGACACCGGCATGTGGGAAGGGGCATTAGCTACACATCTTCACGTAGTTCCAGTCACATCTACCAATTTGAGTCATTATCATAATAAGTGCCATGAACTTGGTGTATGGAATAGTTTAGTGTGCTTGTGATCCTTATTTGCTTAGCTATAGATTATGGAGTGGTTGGATTCGGTTTTATTTGTTTATGTTGATGCTTTATCCATTGATATTGATATTTTAGATGTCTTATGCTATGATATAACTTGCTATGTGATTGTTATTGCTCCAATCCATGATGAAACAAAGGAGATGCTGCCGAAATTTCAGTTTTAGCATTTGCGCCTTTGATGTAATTTATTTTAATTTGTGGTATTTAGATGATGTTTAGTCTATGTTTGGTAGCATTCGCGTTGGAACCATCGGATCTCCTCATCGCGGACCTTCTCGAGGGGAAGAACAGCGGGTTGGCGAGGTGAGGGGCTCCCCAATGGTAGCAAGGAAGGTGAGGAGGGATGGAGGGGTTGGTGGCGCAACGGGAGGGGCAAGGTGGGGGCGGCGGCTAGGTTAGGGAGAGGGGAGGCGCACCAAGTGGAGAGAGGCATGTGGGGCGGCTAGGGCAGGGAGGGGGTGCACCAAGCCCCCATAACCTGGTCTCCCCTCCCTCATGGGCCCATATCCCTTCCACTAAAGCCCACGACTCATCCCCTTAGGCCCAAACTTCCCCGGAAGGGCCCAAACTCCCGAAATCGGCCCGGAAACGCGATTAAACCTCACACCGTAGTTTTAACCTCAAATTTCACATTTTATAAGATTACGACATTCCGTAGTGTCACAGCAGTCAACAGGCCCTAGCTCGAGCTCGAGCAAAAGACTCGAGCTAGAGGCCCCTGCCACCCTGTTGACCGAGTTGCATCCGCTCGACCTCAAGCAGGAAGTCATCTTATGACCAAGACTTGGAGCTCGGAGGCCCCGGGCGGAGGCCCACGCTGGCGGTTACAAGGATCCATTAAAGTAGGAGTCAAGGCAGACGTGGGCGAAAGACTCAGGACGGTTACGATCTGATCTTTATGGATCATGGATCCACTCTCCATGGGAATTAATGTTGATCGACTACTTGTAACGGGCAAAAGGGGTATAAGAACCCCGATTAGGTACTTGTAAACACAGGCTCGCCGACAAGCAAACACACGCATAAGCCAAGACACCATTTGTACTAAACCCACAGCAAAAAGCATTCTCCCACACCTCTGGGAAGGACTGGAGTCGAGCTTTTACCCGACCTTGGGGGCTCGAACCAGTATAAACCCTTATGTCTTCTACTTTCTTGCTGACCCGACCTCGATAGCAATACTAGTCCGCCTCCATTTGAACGAAGTTAGGTCTTGGGCCTCACGTTTACACACCCCATCCTCATCTTTGCAGTCAGGCGATTCTGATCGTCGACATGTATATTACGATCATGTACTATGTTCTTGTAGAATTTGATGTTTTCGTTTCCATATGCGCTCTGTTCAATTCCGCATCAGTTTTTAGTGATTTCATAGGATCGAACTATACGAATATAGCAATCAGAGGGGGTGAATGATTGAGTGGAAGCTAAAAGCAAATTTTTGATTTATTAAAAATTCACCCCAAAATGGAACCAAATAATTGCCTCGTATTCGATAAAAACAGATTGACAGATGTTCACTAAAATGCGAATTCCTGAAGATCCAACTGTTGAATAGATATGAAATTTGGACAAAAGAAACTAGATTCCAATACGAATTGAACCCAAAAAGAATCAGCTCGATCGGACTTACAGATCAAAAGTTATGAACCTCGTAAGCTTGCTATGACAGAAGATGACGAGAATTAACCTAACCAAAACTTCAAGATTAAACAAGAACGACAAAAGATTAATCAACTAAACTTTGAGGAGCCATAAATCAATACCCTAGAAAGGTTTTTCATGAATCAAATTAGAATGAAACTCAAGGAACAAAAATCAATCTAGAATTAGAACAAGCATGCAAATAAGAACCAAAATAGGAAACATTGTAGCAACGTGGTTACTGTAGCACGCAAGGATCTGGAAGAATTGATCTTTATTTCGTTTGTCTAAAGTACTCCCATCAAAAGAGTACAAACCCTAAAACAAAGCTCTAAGCTCTCAATGTCTGGATTGCATAAACAGGAGGAGTCTCCCCCTATTTATACAGAGTCCTGAATACAATTCCTTTCTAATCCTAGAAGGAGTCCCACTCCTAATCCTAGAAGGAGTATGTATTCAACACAACTCCACTTGGCCCAACCTGGCCAAATACAGCTCTTGCACGCGTATGGCAACCCAGCCATACTCACGTGACTAACAACTCTTGCACGCGTATGGCCACCATGCCATACTCACGTGACTAACCATTCTTCATGTGCACCGTCCTCTAGCCCAAACGTCCCGCATGACATCCTTGACCACCAAGACCTTGATTCCTCCCTGAATTTAGTCTCGAACATCAGTTCCTCCATGAACGTAGTTCCGGTCCCGTCATTGACCACGTTCTCCCTCGAGCAACACCTGCACATGAACAAACCACAAAACAATTCCGAGCACAAGTCCGCGACTTGACTCAACATTAGTCCATGCAAATACTCACACGAGCATTGCATAAGTTCAAAACATGCATTATGAAATTCAAACAAATTTCATAACCACAGATCAATCACCAAACAATTTTCAAAATCATAAAAATCAACCTCAAGCAAAATACCATTCACGCCGGACCAAACATCGGTCCGGCGCAGCTCACACGAACCAAATATTTGGTCCGGCATATATGCGAAAGTCTCGGTTCAATTCAAAGCAAACATGTTCAAAAACACGTTCACGACGGACCAAATTTTTTGGTCCGGCATACATGCAAAAACAACGCTAAAAAATGCGTTCACGATGGACCAAGAATTTGGTCTGGCGTGCATGGTCCGGCGTAACATAGAAGCTTACTGTTTTTCAACAAATTTGGTCCGGCGCATATAAACTCAAAAATTCCTTTTATGGTGGACCAAAAAGCTTTTGGTCCGGCGTAGCAGCGAAAATCGGTCCAGCGCAGAAGAGAAACACACTGTTTTCAGAATTTGGTCGGGCGCATGCACAAGCCAATTTTTCAGTTCTAAGCCAATTTTTCAGCACATGATTTCACAATCTCCCCCTTAATGAAAACATTGGCAACACAACTTAGAATTGAACATTTGGCCTTCACTTCACAAAAGATTTTGAAATCCAAAGGATTAAAATCAAAAACCAAAGTGAGAAAACACATAAACTCCCCCTTTGACCAAAATTCAAAGTAACAAACTCTCCCTGTGTGACATCTCAGAGGGTGACTTTATAGATCCCGGCGTTATGGTACGAATTTATATTGTGTTTTTGGGCTTTTTCGGGTGTTTGGGCGTCTCCGGGGGAGTTTGGGCCTTGCGGGAGCTAGTTTGGGCCTTGAGGGAATTAGATGGGCCGTCGGTGGGGGCTTTTTGGCCCATGTGGGGGGGAGACCTGCCAAACCCTTTAGGGTTTCCCCCATGTGCCCCACACCCTCCCTCCCTCTCCCTCATGCGCCCCCACACCCCCTCCCTCTCCCCCATGCGCCTCCATCTCCCCTAGCCGCCGCCCCCCTTGCGCCCCTCTCCTCCCCATCCCTCTCTAACATCCTTGCTGCCCCTAGGGGAGCTCCCCACCTCGCCACCTCGTTGTCCCCTCCATCGGGAAGCCCCGCGACGAGGAGATCCGGCGATTTCGGCGCGAGGAGGATGATCGGGGAACCCGGGAGGAAGGATTTCGGCGTTCGTCGTTCGTCGGGAAGAGGTATGGTATGGGGGAATCCTTGGGGTTGGTCTAGGTACTATTCTAGGGGGTTAATATCATGTTTCTAGATCAATTGGTGGTGCTGTGATTGGGTAGATTAGATGAAAAGTAGAGTTTGCCACGTTCTCTGCTTCGGGCAGATTGTGCAGTCGACCTAGGGTTTGAGTTTTCGTGACCTTAGAGTCGGAATTTGGTCGGCCGCCTGTATATAAAGTTGTAGGTAACTTCAATACCTTTCAGTGGACATAAAGAACGTCCAATTCCTCCCAGCCGTTTGAAAGTTATGCTCGATTTACTGAACGTATTCAAATCTGTGACGTAGCTGGGACAGAATGTAGTGTTTTGTAGATTAAACAACTTTAGAGTTCGATTCAGCTTTTACTTATACTTAGAAAAAGTTAGGAAACTTCCTAAGCTACGCGAGGATGTACTCCTTTAATCGATTCGGAGTCCAATAACTAAAGTTATGCAAGATCGAAGTCTGCTGTCCCGGGGGGGACAGATTCTCTGTTTTGTTTTCGGGAGTAGTTTGCAAAATCGAGGTAGATGGGTGAGGGCGTACTGTTTTGTGGGCACGTTGTGATTGTGTGGCATCTATGTGCAGGTGGTGTGACCCCGGGAGTGCCCTCCTCATTCCGCCAATCCGTCGCCCGAGGTTAAGGCAAGTGTATTGGGATGGGTAGCATGTGGTTTATTTGCTTGTCTTGACTAGATGCAATTGTTTCCATGTTATGCTATCTTGCCATGTTTACTGTTTTCCATGATATGATAAAAATGGTATGTTAAGATGTTATGCAATGGTTTATCGTTATTGATTATGGCATATGTTGCATACATGGCATGAAACTTGGCCCGGTCGGGGAGAACGTCATAACTATTCCGGTAAGGTCGGTGAGAAAGTTATGACTAATCCGGAGCGCCATGGATGTAAGACCTACCTCGTGATTCCACCCACGCGGTGAGTGGAAGCGAGGAGTAGGCACCTGTCGGGACCCGAATCTGCAAATCCGGACCCTCTATGTATTCAGCACTAGTCCAGGAACGCGCTAGTGCACACAGTCTCAACATTGGTAAATATCACAATCATACCACTCGATACTAATAAAGTACTTTAATTAGATAAACAAACTGGTTGCTTGACCTTAGGGTCAAGTTACAAATATACGCCTCGCAGGGCGAAACTAATTAAAAGAGAAATAATAGCAGCCGAAAATAAGATAACATTGTGGCGCCATCCAGTATACCACAGGCAACTGACTGGGCTCGCTCCCTAGTTAGACGGATCTTCTGGGAGCTCCTCCTCCAAAGCTGGTGTAGACTCCTCTTCAACTGGTGTTGTATTGTGGCAAGGGTGAGTACTTGGTACTCAGCAAGTCAAGCACAGAATGCAAGCTAATATACTATATGCATGGCTTGATACAAAGGAATAGCTCAAGGTATATTTGTAGTAAACATCATTTAACAAATAATATAAGTAGATTCGAAAGCAGTAGAAACAAGTATATCAGTAATAACTTTTCCAGGAGTTAAGTAAACATCTTTCCCAATCCTAATCCATATTTCCATCAACATCATTATTCAACCAAACCCAACCTTTCAAGTCCAAGTTGCCTTCAAGAAAGTCTAACCCTTGACTGTAATTCCCGAGCGATGTCCAATACCGCGGACACGGCTATTCGAATATGTTTTACACTCTGCAGAGGTTATGCACTTTTCCGACAAGATACAGCCAAACACCACAAAGGCGAGTGTCCGTAACAGAGTCTTTCGGAAACTTCTAACAGCACAAGTGGTCCTCCCCGATGTTGCACACTAACCCTTCCCTTAGCGAAGGCGAAGTTTAGGCCAATCCACCGTTAGATGGGTACCTGGCCGCAGCCCCGGTACGCTCCCCCGTACAACTACACAAAGGGTGTAGTTGACATCCTGAGGTCCCACAGGTACGTTATTAGCAACTTAATCAACTAGGTCCGTCCCATTACAGACATGTGGTTGCACGCTTGACTCAGTTCAAAGGCTTGCAAGGTTAAGTCCTTAGGGTAACCAGGGCAAGACTACCCAAAGAACCAAAACAACGTTCCCGGTGCCATAGCTGGCCCACCCGATCATTCTTGCCACATGCCCCGGTCAAAAGCTATTTATCAAACCCCAGTTGATTACCATGCACCACGTGCCATCAACAACACAACACATGATACCTTTCCAAAACAGGTTCAATATATCGTTAAGTCAATATTAACATTTGATTGTCCAAAATCATGTCATGAGCACGTAGCAGGTCTAAGCAATATACTACAACGATCTAAACTCCCATGTTGGCAATTTAATAATGTCCAACTATTTAATCCTCAACTAGGGTGACAAGGGGTCGTGGCACATATTTAATTAACCAAGGTGTCATACAGCAATTAGGCATTTATCTAATTCCCATAATTTAAATGAAGTATTTTTCTAATTAAACTAGCATGCAATTTATTGAATCAAAATAGATTTAAAAATGGGATCAACATGGTCAAAGCACAACTTGCCTTCAAAAAGTACTTGCTCTTGGTCCTGAGCTGGCTCCTAGGTCAACACTTCTCCTTCGAAGCCTTCGGGCACTTCAACGTCTACTCGTAAAGCGTGCAAATAGCAATAAATAAATAAATAAATAGTAGACAAAAAGTGTCCAAACATCCAAATAAAGTTCATAAATAGAGAGAGCATAATTTTATGAATTTTTAGAAACTAGAATCGTCAAATTCGGAGTTGAAACGCAAAAGTTATAGCATTTTAAAGTTTAAATAATCAATTAAATAATATTACAAAGAAAGACTTTAGTCTAAAAAATGAATAAAATTCAACATTTGGTATATCACAATTTTATACAAATTTAGAAATTTGAATCACTCAAATCGGAGTTAAAATGCAAAAGTTATAAGCGTTTGAAGTTTGAATCAAATTCTGAAATCAATAAACCGAATTAAATCTTTATTCTTAAAATAAAAATTGATTATGACGTCTGCGTGATTTACCTCCAAATTATTTTTCTATTGAAAAATCGATTTATTGCGTCAGCCGGTCCATAGGCTTGGTCCACGGTTCGGTTTGGGTCCAACGTGGACTCGGTCCATGGCTCCACGTGCGGCTGACAAGTGGGACTCCTCGGGTGACGTCAGCGGGGCTCGGCCGAGGCATCTGACAAGTGGGACCCACCGATGACGTCATGGGTGACGTCACGGTGCGGTTGCTGACACGCGGGCCCGGCGTGTCAGCGCCCCACGCTCACGCCCGCGTGGGCGCGGCGGCTCGGCTCCCCGGACACGTGGCTCGATCCGAGCCGTTGGTTTGAAAACCGACGGCTAGGATTGGATCTGGGCTACACGCGTTGGAGCGGACGTGGTCAATCTGGGCCGTTGGATCTTGATCCAATCGTCCAGATCCGATCTAGTTCTTACGGGTTTGGAAAACACGTGACTCACCGTAGCCGTTGGATCTTGATCTAACGGCTGAGATCTAACCTAGCCTGGTGCAGTTCTAGCTACGTGGCACAATCTAAGCCGTTGGATCTAGATCCAACGGTTGGGATTAGATCTGAGGATTAGAACGTGGATCTCACCGGGGATGACATGGACGATCCTGGGCCGTCGGATCTGGATCGGACGGTGGAGAGAGTTCGCGAGGCGGCGATGGCGTGCGACGGAGCAGAGGTCACCGGCGCGGGGGACGACGACCACCCGAACGGCGTCTGGGGCGTTCTCCGGCGAAGTGAGTGGCACTCACCGACGCGGCGCGACCTCGTGGTTCCGGATCTGGGCTCAACGGCGGACGGCGGCGGAATCTGCGATTAACCGCGGCGGAACGCACGGCCAACTACGGCGAGCTCGTACGGGCAAACGGCGGCGGCTCAGGCGAGGTGAGTTAGGGCTACGGGTGCGCGCGGAAGAGGCGGTCACGACCGTGGTGGCGGCGCAATAAATAGGGGCCTCGGCTTCCGTGAATCTCGCGGAAACCGAGGTCCACCCGCAGGCGGCGGCGGAGTCCGACGAGGACTCGGAGAGGGCGACGTGGCACGCGCTCAGCCGTTGGATCAAGATCCAACGGTGCGCGGGTTTGGGCTCGGGTCCGGCTCGGGCGACGCGGCTGGCTCGGTCGGAGTCGGGCTCGGGTGATGCAGCGCGATCGTGGCCGTTGGATCTCGATCCAACGGTCACGCGCGTTAGGGCTTCGCGAGTGGGTTCAACCGGACCAACTGGCTCAGGTCGGACTCGAGTCTGACTCGGACTCGGGTCCGGTCGGAAGAACAGTAAAACCCATTCGATTTTTCCAGCGATTAAATAATTCAAATTAATTCCCAGAAATTCATTTAATTCATTAAAAATAGCAAAACACTCAGAAAAATTCTGGAAAAATTCTGGAAAATATTTTGGAACATTTTGGACTCAAATAAAATATTTCCAATAAAATTTTATTTGCAAAGTTAAATTCTTTAATTAATTCAAAAGGGAATAAATTCCAAATAAATCCAAATAAATTCCAGAAAATTCCAAAAATTCACCAAAGTGCCAAATCACACATGAATTTAAGAAAAGCAAAATTTTGGGGTGTTACAAACCTCCCCCCCTTAACAGAATCTCGTCCCCGAGATTCAGGGCTTACTACGGAATAGGTTTGGAAACTCTTTCTTCAAATCCTCTTCGCACTCCCAAGTTGCTTCACTCTCCGCATGGTTGCTCCATTGAACTCTACAGAAGCGGGTTGACTTGTTTCTCGTCTCTCGTTCCATGGTGTCCAGAATCTTCACGGGGTGCTCCTTGTAAGTCAGATCTTCTTGTAGCTCAATTGACTCTAGCGGTGTCTGCTCATCAGGTACTCAGAGACACTTCTTCATCTGGGACACGTGAAACACGTCATGCACTCCTGCTAGTGATTGCGGCAACTCCAGCTGGTATGCAACTTCACCTCTACGGCTGAGAACCTTGAATGGTCCAACATATCACGGCGCGAGTTTTCCTCTGGCATGGAATCTCTTAACTCCACTGAGCGGTGTAACTCTGAGATACACAAAATCTTCCGGTTCAAAACTCAAGTCTCGGCGATGGTTATCGGCGTAACTCTTCTGTCTTGATTGTGCTATCTTCAGTCTTTCTCGGATCATGGCAATCTGTTCTTCGGCTTCTTGAAGAATATCTGGTCCAAACATATGGCGTTCACCTGTCTCATTCCAGTTCAACGGTGTCCGACAAGGTCGACCGTATAGTGCTTCAAATGGTGACATTTGCAAATTGGCTTGGTAGCTATTATTGTAACTGAACTCCGCATACGGCAGACTCTTATCCCAAGAGGTAGCATAAGCCAATGCACAAGCTCGTAGCATATCCTCTAGAATCTGATTAACTCTTTCTGTTTGCCCATCCGTCTGCGGATGATAAGCTGTGCTAAAGTTCAAACGGGTCCCCATGGCTTAATGCAGTTTATTCCAGAATCTTGAGGTAAACTGGGTACCTCTGTCCGATACAATCTTCTTCGGCACTCCATGCAAACAGACGATCCTAGTCATATACAATTCTGCTAACTTATCCCCTTAGTAAGTGGTCTTTACTGGAATAAAATGGGCAACCTTAGTCAAGCGGTCCACTATAACCCATATGGAGTCATATCCACCCTGGGTTTTCGGCAAACCGGTAATGAAGTCCATTCCGATTTCCTCCCATTTCCACTAAGGTATCTTCAACGGCTGTAACAGTCCTGCTGGTCTCTGATGCATTGCCTTGACTCTCTGACATACGTCGCACAGCGTAACATGCTCAGCAACTTCACGCTTCATACTCGGCCACCAGAATCTTTCTTTTAAATCCTGATACATCTTGGCACTCCCCGGATGAATTGAATACTTGGAGTCATGGGCTTCTTCTAGAATCAGCTGCTTCAGCTCCTTCTGGTTTGGCACACAAATTTGATCCTTCATCCATAACGTGCCTTGCTCATCCAACTTGAAGTCCTCTGCCTTGCCTTCATCCATTCTGGACTTGATCCTGCGGATCTTGTTATCATCTTTCTGTCCTTCTCGGATCTGATCCTCCAGGGTAGGCTTCACTTCCAATGCTGCCAAGAATCCTTCTGGTACGACTTCAATCTGCATTCTCTGGAAATCCTCACATAGCTCCTCCTGACTTGTGGCTATCAACATGTTCACGGTATGGCTCTTCCGACTCAGAGCATCGGCAACTACGTTGGCCTTCCCGGGATGGTAATGGATTCCAACATTGTAGTCCTTGATCAACTCTAACCATCTCCTCTACCTCATGTTCAGGTCTGATTGGGTGAAGATGTACCTAAGACTCTTATGGTCCGTGTATACTTCACATCTGTTTCCAATCAGGTAGTGTCGCCACAACTTCAAAGCATGCACTACGGCAGCTAGCTCTAGGTCATGTGTTGGATAATTCTCCTCATGCGGCCTCAACTGCCTTGATGCATAAGCGACGACCTTCCCGTTTGCATCAGCACACACCCAAGTCCTTGGCGCGATGCGTCACAATAAATATCAAAACTTTGATTGACGTCCGGTAGAACCAACACCGGTGCTGATGTCAATCGCTTCTTTAGATCTTGAAAACCTTTTTCGCACTTTGCCGTCCATGCAAACTTCTTCTCCTTTTTCAACAATTGCATAAGAGGTTTCGCAATGGTCGAAAAGCCTTCAATGAAGCGGCGGTAGTAACCTGCCATTGCAAGGAAACTCCAGATCTGGGTCACGGTCTTAGGCTGTTCCCAATGTAACACAGCTTCTACCTTGCTTGGATCAACGGCGACTCCTTCTGCGGTCATTACATGTCCGAGGAACTCCACCTTGTCCTTCCAAAAGTCACACTTGCTGAACTTGGCGAAAAGTTGTTGTTCCCTTAGCTTTTCCAAAACTCGCCTCAAGTGCTCTGCATGTTCATCTTCTGTCTTAGAGTAGACTAAGATATCATCTATGAACACAACAACAAACTTATCCAAGTATTCCATTAAAACCTTGTTCATCATATTCATGAAATAGGCTGGTGCATTCGTCAGACCAAAGGACATAACTGTAAACTCATAATGTCCGTATCTTGACGAGAATGCGGTCTTCGGAATATCTTCTGATCGGATCTTCAACTGGTGGTATCCCGATCTCAGATCAATCTTGGAGAAAACTCCGGCTCCTCTTAGCTGATCAAACAGATCATCGATCCTGGGTAGCGGGTACTTATTCTTCACGGTGACTTCATTGAGTGCACGGTAGTCAATGCACATCCTGAAACTTCCGTCCTTCTTCTTGACAAACAAAACTGGCTCTCCCCACGGCGACGAACTCGGTCTGATGAATCCTTTCTCCATCAACTCCTCAAGCTGCTTCTTCATCTCTACTAATTCCTCGGTAGACATCCGGTAAGGTCTCTTCGCTATCGGCGCTGTACCAGGTACAAACTCTATCACAAACTCTATGTCCCTGTCTGGCGGCATACCAGGTAGATCTTCAGGAAAAACATCTGGGTACTCATTCACTACTGAGACATCTTCTATGCTGATTGCCTTAGTGCTGTTAACCATCAACTGTCCATCTCTAACGGCAGTAGCTTGGAATTCCACTTTCTTTCCACACGGGCTCTCAACTGAGATAGTCCTTCGTCCACAATCCAATACGGCCTTGTGCTTGGATAACCAATTCATTCCCAAAATAACATCTAAGGTCTGGGTTTCCAAAACAATAAGGTTCGCTAGGAACTCTATCCCATCTATTAGTATTCTCACCCCAGAACATCCTACTTTAGTTCGGAGTTCGGAGTCTGGGTTTGAACTAAGAGCATGCATTTAAGTCTTGCAATCTCGAAATCATTTTTAGCAGCAAAGCCTTGAGAAACAAACGAATGCGAAGCTCCAGAATCAAACAAAACTGTTGCAGGTACTGAGTTAACAAGTAACTTACCCAGTACGACGTCCGTGGCATTCTGAAATGCATCTACGGTGACATGGTTGACTCGGCCTCTCACCACGATGCAGGTGCGCTCTGGCCGTGTCTTTGTCCCTCGGTTTGCTCCTGGTGCAGGCGTCCTGGCTGGTGTGGATCCCAGATTGAAGCGGACTGGGGTCACTCCTGCTGTCTTCTTAGGGCAACTGTTGGCAAAAGGCCCTGGCTCGTTGCAATTGTAGCAGCATCTCACTATCCCCTGTTGACTGCCTGAAGCGGCATTTCTGGCTGGTGCTGGGGTCTGATAGTTCTGATTGATGGGTCATGGTGCTGGTGACGGTGTCCTTGTTGCATTCTGTGGCTGGAATCTGAAAAACTGATTTGGCGCAACCCTCAAGCGTTGCTGTGCTCCCTGACGCGATCCCTGCTGCTGCATCCTGCGCTTCCTGTTGTCGTCCAGCTCCTTGTGCTTGTCCTCAAGAATAAGCGCTTTATTCACCAACTCTTGGAAATCTGGAAAGGTGTGGGTGATCAGTCCCACATGTAGTCCTGAGTTAAGTCCCTTCATGAAGTGAGACTGTCTGGCTTTATCTGTCGCTACATCCTCAGGTGCGTAGCATGCAAGCTGTGTGAACTTGTTCAGGTATTCGGCCACAGGCTGATTACCTTGCTTCAGTGCTCTGAAGTCCTCCTTCTTGAGGTCCATAATTCCTTCTGGCACATGATACTGACAAAATGCAGCTGTAAACTCCTCCCAGGTGATGTCCTGAGGGTTCTCCTGCGTAGCACAGAAGTTCTCCCACCATTCGGCAGCTGTTCCTTCCAACTGATGAGAAGCGTAGAGTACCTTCTCATTTCCCATGCATTGAGCGATGTGTAGCTTCCTCTTAATTGACCTTAACCAGTCATTGGCTTCCAACGGATTGGCATTCCCGGAGAAAGTGGGTGGATGAGTCCTCATGAACTCTGACAGTCTTTTATTCTGGCGTTGTCCCTGATTTGCTTGGTTAGCGGCGGCCTGAGCAGTGACGTGTTGCATCTGTTGCATCATAGAGTGCATCAACTAAGTCTGAGCAGCAAGAAAAGCTCCAAAATTCTACATGTCAACTGGCGGTGCTGGTTGGGGTGCAGGTGCTCCATTATTGGGGTTTGCAGCTGGGCGAGAACCACTTCCACTACCTCCAAGGTTTCCGCGGGTGTTCACCATATGTCGGTTGCTCCAAGGTTTAGAGATGAGAGGGAACAAGAATAGACAAGTAGTAGGGAAACTATGCGGGGAAAAAGTATAACTCAAAATCCAACTTTATTAATACTAATAGTAATGCTTACAATGCCTAAGGGCCTTGCAACACATACTGCACACTCAGCAAACAATGAAAATCCAAATCGACTCTAAGGATGACTCTTATTCTATAACGCGACTCGACGAAGGAGTCTCAACCTCAACGCCTACGCTCACTCGTTGAGAAAACCTCCACTGCCTAGGTGGGGGTGCGATGGCATCGGCGCTAAACAATCGCCATGCCCCACAACTGCAGCAGTGGTTGACGTCGCGGCGTCCTCCTCTGGTTCTGGATCTGGTTGCTGCTGTGGCTGTGGCGCGGGTGCAGGTGGCGCCTCTTCTGGTTCCTCCTCTGGCTCCGGAGCTTCCAACTCCAACACTGGATCGGGACCCTGGCCATATAGTGCAGTCTCCAGCTCTGCGATCCTTTTCGCAGCATAGGCGACGTACTCATGAGCATTCTCCAAGTGCTTCTTCTCCTCCTCGACCTGTTCGCGAGCATTCTTCAATTCCTGAACTGTGTCTTCGATCAGCTCTTCCTGAGTGGCGACGAATCTGGCTAAGTGAGTGACGGTGGCATCCTCATCTTCTATCGGCTTCCGTTAAACTCTGCTGTCTCGGCGTGGGTGGTGATGGAACACTGTGCCTTCCAGCTCCCTGGAGTAGGTGCGAGCGATCTGCTGCATTGCTCGACGCGACACCTCCTGGATTCCAATCTCAAAGGTAGACCTCCTGGCGGTGAAGTGGAAAGGGCGGCTGAACTTTGTCTTCTCTCGGGCATACACTGTGATCCGGACATCCCATCCTGTGACCAGTCCTGCTTGCACAAGTATAGTCCCTCGGTAGAGCGGCCTCTCAAAACCTCCAAGAAACTGAAGCATACGCCACAACTCGGCAGCATAGCCTCCTTCACGCTCGGCGTAGTTGTTCTTCATCATCATCTGTCAAAGGATACTTGCGTAAAAACGCAACCTTTTAAAATCACTGTGGAAGACGAAAAGAACTCAGCAAGGGGTATGAACAAGGAAGAAAAGGGGTAAGTTAAGAATTCATTCATTATCTTGACCACTTTTAACTTTAGAAAATAGGTTTTATCCTCACTATGACCATTCTAGCTATGGGTGAGCCTACAGTCAGTATGGCTCTGATACCACCTCTGTCGGGACCCGAATCTGCAAATCCGGACCCTCTGTGTATTCAGCACTAGTCCAGGAACGCACTATTGAACACAGTCTCAACATTGGTAAATATCACAATCATACCACTCGATACTAATAAAGTACTTTAGTTAGATAAACAAACTGGTTGCTTGACCTTAGGGTCAAGTTACGAATATACGCCTCGCAGGGCGAAACTTATTAAAAGAGAAATAATAGCAGCGGAAAATAAGATAACATCGTGGCACCATCCAGTATACCACAGGCAACTGACTGGGCTCGCTCCCTAGTTAGACGGATCTTCTGGGAGCTCCTCCTCCAAAGCTGGTGTAGACTCCTCTTCAACTGGTGTTGTATTGTGGCAAGGGTGAGTACTTGGTACTCAGCAAGTCATGCACAGAATGCAAGCTAATATACTATATGCATGGCTTGATACAAAGGAATAGCTCAAGGTATATTTGAAGTAAACATCATTTAACAAATAATATAAGTAGATTTGAAAGCAGTAGAAACAACTATATCAGTAATAACTTTTCCAGGAGTTAAGTAAACATCTTTCCCAATCCTAATCCATATTTCCATCAACATCATTATTCAACCAAACCCAACCTTTCAAGTCCAAGTTGCTTTCAAGAAAGTCTAACCCTTGACTGTAATTCCCGAGCGATGTCCAATACCGCGGACACGGCTATTCGAATAGGTTTTACACTCTGCAGACGTTATGCACTTTTCCCACAAGATACAGCCAAACACCACAAAGGCGAGTGTCCGTAACAGAGTCTTTCGGAAACTTCTAACAGCACAAGTGGTCCTCCCCGGTGTTGCACACTAACCCTTCCCTTAGCGATGGCGAAGTTTAGGCCAATCCACCGTTAGATGGGTACCTGGCCGCAGCCCCGGTACGCTCCCCCGTACAACTACACAAAGGGTGTAGTTGACATCCTGAGGTCCCACAGGTACGTTATTAGCAACTTAATCAACTAGGTCCGTCCCATTACAGACATGTGGTTGCACGATTGACTCAGTTCAAAGGCTTGCAAGGTTAAGTCCTTAGGGTGACCAGGGCAAGACTACCCAAAGAACCAACACAACGTTCCCGGTGCCACAGCTGGCCCACCCGATCATTCTTGCCACATGCCCCGGTCAAAAGCTATTTATCAAACCCCAGTTGATTACCATGCACCACGTGCCATCAACAACACAACACATGATACCTTTCCAAAACAGGTTCAATATATCGTTAAGTCAATATTAACATTTGATTGTCCAAAATCATGTCATGAGCACGAAAGGTGTCTAAGCAATATACTACAACGATCTAAACTCCCATGTTGGCAATTTAATAATGTCCAACTATTTAATCCTCAACTAGGGTGACAAGGGGTCGTGGCACATATTTAATTAACCAAGGTGTCATACAGCAATTAGGCATTTATCTAATTCCCATAATTTAAATGAAGTATTTTTCTAATTAAACTAGCATGCAATTTATTGAATCAAAATAGATTTAAAAATGGGATCAACATGGTCAAAGCACAACTTGCCTTCAAAAAGTACTTGCTCTTGGTCCTGAGCTGGCTCCTAGGTCAACACTTCTCCTTCGAAGCCTTCGGGCACTTCAACGTCTACTCGTAAAGCGTGCAAATAGCAATAAATAAATAAATAGTAGACAAAAAGTGTCCAAACATCCAAATAAAGTTCATAAATAGAGAGAGCATAATTTTATGAATTTTTAGAAACTAGAATCGTCAAATTCGGAGTTGAAACGCAAAAGTTATAGCATTTTAAAGTTTAAATAATCAATTAAATAATATTACAAAGAAAGACTTTAGTCTAAAAAATAAATAAAATTCAACATTAGGTAGATCACAATTTTATACAAATTTAGAAATTTGAATCACTCAAATCGGAGTTAAAATGCAAAAGTTATAAGCGTTTTGGAACATTTTGAACTCAAATAGCAAAACACTCAGAAAAATTCCAGAAAAATTCTGGAAAATATTTCGGAACATTTTGAACTCAAATAAAATATTTCCAACAAAATTTTATTTGCAAAGTTAAATTCTTTAATTAATTCAAAAGGGAATAAATTCCAAATAAATCCAAATAAATTCGAGAAAATTCCAAAAATTCACCAAAGTGCCAAATCACACATGAATTTAAGAATAGCAAAATTTTGGGTTGTTACAGCACCCTCCATCTACGGGATGGAAGGGGGACGTGGGTGCACACTGACGGCTATGCACTCGGCAATACCGGTATTTGCGTCGAGGAGACATGTGCATTGCATTGCATTGCATTGCATACATGATGATGATGATGATGATGATGATGATGATGATGATGATGATGATGATGAAATGATCTCAATAAGGTTGATACATGAATATGATATTGCATATGATGTATGACTTGATCGTGATGTTAAGTTTGTTATGTAGTGATGATAATATTGAAATGTTCTGTATGACCCATTGCAATATACTTGCTGAGTGATGAACTCACGCTTGTGTTTTATGTTGTTTTAGGTACCATGACACCGGCATGTGGGAAGGGGCATTAGCTACACATCTTCACGTAGTTCCAGTCATATCTACAAATTTGAGTCATTATCATAATAAGTGCCATGAACTTGGTGTATGGAATAGTTTAGTGTGCTTGTGATCCTTATTTGCTTAGCTGTAGATTATGGAGTGGTTGGATTCGGTTTTATTTGTTTATGTTGATGCTTTATCCATTGATATTGATATTTTAGATGTCTTATGCTATGATATAACTTGCTATGTGATTGTTATTGCTCCAATCCATGATAAAACAAAGGAGATGCTGCCGAAATTTCGGTTTTAGCATTTGTGCCTTTGCTGTAATTTATTTTAATTTGTGGTATTTAGATGATGTTTAGTCTATGTTTGGTAGCATTCGGGCATACTAGATGTCGGGGTGTTACACCCTGGGTGAAAATACGAAAAATCTCCCCACAAGAAGAAAAATGTGTGTGAATGTGCAAGCTGCCCAAAAATTCCAAAATTCTCCTAAAAACTTCTCCCCCTTTTTCCTTAAACTTCTCCCCCTTTGATAATGGATTCATCAAGAGTACAATAGAGAGAACAACAAGTTCAAAATTTTCCCTGTAATAATGATTTCACAAAAGAGAAAGAAAGGAGAGCCAAGATAGGAAAAGATGAGCTCATTCGATCATATAACCTTATATATCACGTAATATGCAAAATACATGAACTTGATGTGATTTTAACAAGTTAGGGAATGACATGCATCTCAACCTCAATTCAGTCAACTATAGCCAAGTACTAAGAAAGATCTCAGCAGAAAAGCAAGGCCCAAATTTGAAGCAACTAACAACTCTGGGTGGGCAAGTAGTTTCAACTCCAATCTAGCAAACCAATTTAATCTTTAAACAATAAATTGCATGTGGCATGCTTGAAGCATACTTCTTTTATTTCCTTGGAGTGGCATGCTTGAAGCATACATCTTATCTTGAGGGAATGGCATGCTTGAATCATACATCTTATCTTTTTAGGGAAAACATGCCTGAAGCACATAACTTGAGGCATTTGCTTTTAACAACCCTTTTTTTCGCTGATTCCATTTTCTTTACCTTTTCTTTGATTGTAAACATGCAAAAGTGATTAAAAGATCTTATGCAAGAGTAAAGCTGAAAACACACTTGCTCCATAGCCCAAATTTGTCAAGAAGATTCAATATCAAGCCTAGAAGTGTAAGAAATCGTAGAGTATTTAGCTATAGGCAGTCAGATCAAGAAATTCCGCAATGTCATTTTTAGTTAAGTGAAACAATTTAGATTATCATATATCTGCTCAATTACATAATATATATAAAAAATATGATAAAGTAAGCTCATCAAGTGAAAGAACTTGGCAAGGAAAACTCCCCCTCAAAACAAACCCATTGGATGAACAATCCCATGTTCTCCCCGAATAAAAGCAAAACGAGAAGAAGACAAAGGTTTTGTGAAAATGTCTACCAATTGATGTTCAGTATCCACATGGTGAAGCACAATATTTCCTTTTTCTACATGATCTCTAAGAAAGTGAAATCTGATGTCAATATGTTTTGTCCTTGAATGTTGCACGGGGTTCTTAACAATGCAAATTGCACTAGTGTTATCACACAAAAGAGGAACACTATCCAAATTAACCCCATAATCTTTAAGTGTAGCTACTATCCAAAGAATTTAAGAACAACAACTAGCAGCAGCCACATATTCAGATTCAGCAGTTGATTGTGCAACAGAAGATTGTTTTCTAGAAGACCATGCAATAAGAGAATTGCCCAAGAAATGACATGTACCAGATGTACTTTTTCTATTAATTCTACATCCTCCAAAATCAGCATCAAAGAAAGCTCTTAAACTAATGCATGAGGAAGCAGAAAGCCAAATACCAAAATCTTGAGTACCATGGAGATACCTGAAAATTCGTTTAACAGCTTGTCGATGTGAAGCATGTGGGGGAGCTTGAAAACGAGCACACAGGCACACAGCAAATTGTATAACCAGCCTTGATGCAGTGAGATACAAAAGTGAACCTATCATGCTTCTGTATTCCTTTTGATCAAAGAGTTCACCATCTTCATCTAGATCAAGTGTGCAAGTGCTTTCCATGGGTGGTCATGATTGGTTTGCTGTTTTCCATCCCAAATCGATGCAACAAATCTTTTGTGTATTTGCTTTGATGCACAAAAGTACCATCCTCTGTTTGCTTGATTTGAAATCCCAAGAAGTACGTCAACTCTCCCATCATACTCATTTCAAATTCGTCCCTCATGGTTTCTAAAAACTTAGTGTGAAATCATGTGCTAAAAAATTAGCTTAAGAATTAAATTTGCAAAATGTGCATATGCATGTGTTTCTCTTCTGTGCCAGACCAAATTTCCAAACCAGTAAGTTTTCGTTTTTATGTTTGCGCCGGACCAAACTTTTTGGTCCGCCGTGAACATACATTTGGGGTCATTTACGCTGGACCAAAGTTTTCAAAAAATAGTAAGTCTGTACATTAACGCCGGACCAAAGTTGATTATGCAACAGAAGATTGTTTTCTAGAAGACCATGCAATAAGAGAATTGCCCAAGAAATGACATGTACCAGATGTACTTTTTCTATCAATTCTACATCCTCCAAAATCAGCATCAGAGAAAGCTCTTAAACTAATGCATGAGGAAGTAGAAAGCCAAATGCCAAAATCTTGAGTACCATGGAGATACCTAAAATTCGCTTGACAGCACTAGTCCAAATGATGCAAGTACAGGTGCATATGTTCAGGGGGAGAGTGTCTTTGTTCATAAAAGATGATGATGATGCTGTTGAGGATGAGATAATAGGAGGTTTACATGAGAGACTTTTCCCACGTGCTTGTGTGTGCTTGTTTTCAAGCTTCCCACGTGCTTCACATCGACAAGCGTTCAAGTGAACTTTCAGGTATCTCCATGGTACTCAAGATTTTGGCATTTGGCTTTCTGCTTCCTTATGCATTAGCTTAAGAGCTTATTCTGATGTTGACTTTGGAAGATGTTGAATTGATTTGGTTCGTGCCACCTCTTGAATAATCCCCTTTCTTGAGCATATTGATATTGGATTTCACTTTCTTAGAGATCATGTTGAAAAAGGCAACATTGTGCTTCATCATGTGGATACTGAACATCAATTGGCAGACATTTTTACAAAACCTTTGTCTTCTTCTCGTTTTGCTTTTATTCGAGGAGAACTTGGGATTGTTCATCCAATGGGTTTGTTTTGAGGGGGAGTTTCTTTGCCAAGTTTTTTCACTTAATGAGCTCACTTTATCATATTTCTTTATATGTTATGTAATTGAGCTAATATATGATAATCTAATTGTCTCACTTGAACTAAAAATGACATTGCGGAATTCCTCTGGGTGATTGCCTATAGCTAAATACTCTGTGATATCTCACTCTTCTAGGCTTGATATTGAATCTTCTTGACAAATTTGGGCTATGAAGCAAGTGTGTTTTCAACTTTACTCTTTCATAAGACCTTTAATCACTTTTGCATGTTTACAATCAAAGAAAATGGAAAAAGAAAAGGGAATCAATATAAAAGAACATTAAAAGCAAAAGCTTCAAGTTATGTGCTTCAGGTTTGCTTTCCCTAAAAAGATAAGATGTATGCTTCAAGCATGCCATTCCCTCAAAGATAAGATGTATGCTTCAAGCATGCCACTCCTAGAAAATAAAAGAAGTATGCTTCAAGCATGCCACATGCAACTTATTGTTTAAAGATTAAATTGGTCTACTAGATTGGAGTTGAAACTACTTGCTCGCCCTAAGTTGTTAGTTGCTTCAATTTTTAAAGCCTTGCTTTTTCTGCTAAGATCTTGCTTAGTACTTGGCTATAGTTGACTAAATTGAGGTTGAGATGCATGTCATTCCCTAACTTGTTAAAATCACATCAAGATCATGTATTTTGCATATTATGTGATATATAAGGTTATATGATCGAATGAGCTCATCTTTTCCTATCTTGGCACTTCCTTGTTTCTCTTTGTGAAATCATTATTTCAAGAAAAATTTTGAATCTGTTCTCTCTCTTGTACTCTTGATGAATCCATTGTCAAAGGGGGAGAAATTTGGGAATCGTTGAAAGTTTAAGGAAAAAGGGGGGAGAAGAAAAAGGGGGAGTTGTTTGAGAATTTTGGGAGAAGTTTGGAGAATTTTGAAATTCTTGGGCACATTACACATTCACACACATTTTCCTTCTCAGGGGGAGATTTTGTTTTGCATTTTGGTCAAAGGGGGAATTCTGTGTTTTCTCTTTTTGGTCCTTGATCCTTTGGATTTCAAAATCTTTTGTAAAGTGAATGCCAAATGTTCATTTCTTAGTGGTGTTGCCAATGTTTTCATCAAGGGGGAGAATGTGAAATCATGTGCTGAAAAATTGGCTAAGATTTGAACTTGAAAAATGTGTTTTGTGCATGAGTCCGACAATTTGACAAGAAATAGTGAAGTTCTCTTTTGTGCCGACTCCAACTCTCAAAACCGGTGAGTTTTGCATGTCTGACAGACCAAGTTTTGGAGTGCATCGTGGGCGTGCTAATTTTCCAAGAAACCAGAGGTTTTGCATGTACGTCGGACCAATTTCTTGGTCGATCGTGAACGTGTTTTCGCGGAATGATTTCTTCTTGGAACCGAGACTTTCACTTGTACAATGTGACCGATTTTGTTGGTCCGTCGTGAATGGACTTTTTCTAGGGTTTTTTATTTTTGTCCGTTGTGAACGTGTTTTGCTCGGTTTAGGTGTTTTGCAAGAATTGAAATGATTTTTGGATTTGAATTTGAGATTATGAAATTTGTGAGAATTTCATGATGCTTGTTTTGAAGTGGAATTTATGCAATGCTCGTGTGAGTATTTGCATGGACTAATGTTGAGTCAAGTCGCGGACTTGTGCTCGAAATTGTTTTGTGGTTTGTTCATGTGCGTGTATTGCTCGAGGGCGAATGTGGTCGATGACGGGACCGAACTAGGTTCATGGAGGAACCGAGGTTCGGGACTAGGTTCGAGGAGGAACCGAGGTCTTGGTGGTCAAGGATGTCATGCGGGACGTTCGGGCTAAGAGAATGGTGCACATGAAGAATGATTAGTCACGTGAGAATGACAGAGGTCATTCGGCGTGCAAAGTGTTAGTCACGTGAGTATGGCGGTGGCCATACGGCGTGCAAAGTGTTAGTCACGTGAGTATGGTAGGGTTGCCATATGCGTGCAAGAGTTGTACTCGGCCAGGTTGGACCAAGTAGAGTTGTGTTGAATCTGATTCCTTCTAGGAATAGGAATCGTATTCGTAACTCCTTGTGGGTTGGTGCTTTAAATAGGAGGGGTTGTCGCCTGTTGAAGAGCATCGAATTGAGGAGAGCTAGGCGCATAGAGCCTTGGGCTCAAAGTTTAGGGTTTGTACTCTTTTGATGGGAGTACTTTAGACAAAAGAAATAAAGATCAATTCTTCTAGTTCCCGCATTGCTTCAACGTTCTCTTTTTTGGTTCTTGTTTGCATGCTTGTTCTAGTTCTAGATTGGTTTTTGTTCTTTAATTTTTATCTTAATTTGATCCATCAAAAACCTCTCTAGGGTATTGATCTAGTGTTTCTCAAAGTCTAGTTGATCAATCTTTTGTCGTTCTTGTTTAATCTTGAAGTTTTGATTAGATTGATTCTCGTCAAGTTCTGGATCAGCAAGCTTGCGAAGCTTATAACTTTTGATCCGTAAGTCCGATCGAGCTGATTCTTTTGGGTTTGATTAAATCGAATCTAGGTTCTTGTGTCCAAATTTCAGATCGATCCGATGGTTGGATCTCCAGGAATTCACGTTTTACCAAACCTCTATCATTCTGTTTTTGTCGAAAACGAGGCAATTATTTGGTTTTGTTTTGGGGTGAACTTTTAATAGATCAAGAATTTGGTTTTAGCTTCCGCACAATCATTCACCCCCCCTCTGATTGCTATATTCGTATACTTTGATCCTACACTCTCCCCCCTTCCATCCCGAAGATGGAGGGTGCCTAGTCTTCGCTTCCCCACACCGCGGTGGATGGAATCACGATGTATGACATACTCATTGGCTCTCCGAAATAGTCATAACTTTCTCACCGACTGTCAAGGCCCCAAGTTCCAAAAATTCTGGGACATCCGGAGTATCCGGATCCACATCCGGAGTGTCCAGATCCAACCCGGAATGTCCGGACATATTGTCCGGAGTATCCGGATTAACTGACCGGCGCCTCAACCCGGAGTGTCCGGACCAAATGTCCGGAGTGTCCGGGTTGATTCTACCGAAGACCCCAACCCGGAGTCTCCGGGTTAGCGTCCGGAGTGTCCGGTAATTGCGTGGTTTTTTGTATAAAAGTCCCATTTCGTGGGTTCACTCCCTTCTTTTCTTCTTCACTTGTCCTCCACCCCTCCCGTGCGTCTCCTTCACCCCAACCCCGTCTCCGGTGAGCTCTCCACTCCGGCGACCTCCCGTGGCTACTCCCCGGCGGCTCCTCCATCCCGTGGAACTCCTCCTCAAGCCGGCATCCTCCTTCCTCTACCCGGCATTGTTCTCCTCCATCATCCTTGGAGGTAGGTCTTTCTCTTGGGGGTTGATTCGTGGGTTTCTTGGGTTCTAAGGCCATCCATGGTGGGTTTGGGACCTAGGTTTGGATTTGGGAGTTTGGAGTTGAATCTTGAGCTTTAGGGTTTTGGGTGTGGTGATTCTAGGGTTGGTTTGGGGCTTGGATTGATGAATGTGGGTACTAGTGAGGTAGATCGGGTAGTGGTAATGCCAATCCAAGGGTCGATTAGAGTTGGCTTGTGGTTTTGTGGTTGGGTGTCGTTTTCTCGAGGTTTATCTAGCTTGAAGTTCCCTCGGCCTTGCCGCGTGTAGGAAAGTCATAGATCGGGCCCCCGCGGTGCCGTGGGACTTGGCGGCACCTCGGTACGTTGAGTTGTAGGGTGAGGTGCGCTGTGTTCGGTGTCCTGACCCCAATCCGAGTGTGCCTAGGCCGGAGTGTCCAGACCTAATGTCCGGAGTGTCCGGGTAAGCCGGACTGTCCGGATATAAAACCCAGACTGTCCGGGTTCACCTGGTCTGTCCGGTTGCGTTCGTTGGTTCGGTTGCGTCGTTTCGTCGGGGGTTTTCATTCTAGTTGTTTTCATTGCATTGCATGCATCTTATTGTTGCGTATGATTCGTGTAGAGAACGAAACCGCGGAGGGTGATACCGCCGTGGTTGAGGGAGTTGCCGAGGGGCAAGTCGCTGTCGGTCCGCAAGCAGAAGAACAAGGCAAGCACCTATGCATGTTGAACCTATGTGAAATCTATCTTTATGAATTTACTGCTTATTGGATGTTAAGTATTGCATTAGGAGTTGAAGTGTGGGATAGGCTAGATCCTATTTGCTGCATGTACCCTTTTCATTGTTACTTGAAGACACCTCCCTTGGAGCTAGATTATGGGTATTAATTGTGTCGTGCTTAGTATGCTTAGGAGTCGGGTTTGGGTCAAGTAGTGGATGGTTCCACTGCTTGAGGTCTTGCACATTAAAGTCTCTGGAACTATTGGGTCATAGTTGTGTTGTGAAAAAAAGGTATAATTGGAGACTGGGCGGGAGAATTGGGGCGTTTGGGTAAGGAGACCCAAATGTGGTAGTCCCGCCTGAGTCAGCTAAGGACCGATCCGATGTGGCACCATGGCTGGGCACCAACTGGTTGATCACATGCCTGGTAATGGTAGGGTAAGCCCTATTTGATCTCATGCTTACTCGAAGGACTACGACCTCATGCGGTTGGGCGTGATGATGAGGGCGAGGCTTAGGCCGGCTCTCGAGTGGCCAAGCCGGGCTTGGGCTACTCGAGAGGATGCTAGGTTTCGGACCCATGAGGGTACTTCGCGAGTAAGTATGGATGGGAGGGGGTTGACATGAGTTTCCTTCGTGGCACATGTCGTGTGATCAATGCTTCCCTGCAGGTTTAATTAAGCGATTCGAATTGCCGCGCTCTCGGATATGAGCACTCTTGGTCACTGCTGTTACACGTAGTAAATAACTTAAACCGAAGTTCGCCGTTGGGCTTGAGCTCGAATTGAATGTGATTAATTGTTGTGGTTTGTAACTTGTTAACTTCACCTAGAGGTAGGTGCTGTTACAACCGCGCTAAGAATTGTAACCTGAGTAGTTCAAGTAACTAAACAACAAATGTTAAGCATTATGCAACTACATTACCTTCAGCTTATTCCTTGCTATATCCAAATGCATAATCCTTTGGAGTCAGTCATATGGACCGCGGGTAAGACTTGCGAGTACCTTTTGTACTCGGGCTTACGCTTTGTGGTTTTGGCGGTGAGAATCCAAATGGGTGTGAGTTTTGCCCCTCATCGCCTATCGGTGACCAAGGGCACCGAGTAGAGGCTGTCGACACTCGTCTTGGCGAGAGTGTTCAGGGCATGACACTTCCGGGGTTTTTTACTTTTGTTGTATAGGATAGTTGATAATACTTTTGTTGTGTAATCACACTTTTATTTCTGCAATGGAATTGTTTACCCTTCGCTTGTTCGTTTGGTCGTCCCTTGGGCCTCTTTGTGCCGTGTGGTGTGTTTGTTTGCTTCCGCGTTTTGCATCTCTGGTAGTGAGTTTGGGCTCGATGCCCCTTTGTGCGAATTGATATTGATATGGCATTGGGAACCGGTATGTGGGGATCCTGGGCGAGTTTCGGATCGCATACCGGGGGAATACCAGGGTTGTTGTCGGATTGTGCGGATGATTTTGGAGTTGTCCTTATTGGGCTTGGGTGTTAGCACCGAAATCGCCTCCGGTGAATCGTTGCTAGGATCCAAATTCGATGGGAGCAACTGTTCATCCAACAACTCGGGGACGATCTGGGCGGATCCTCTCACCGACCTTCCCCGGACTAGTTATGACTTTCTCACCGCCCGGGCCATGTATCTTGCCATGTATGCAAATATGCCAACATCATGAATAACTTGTACATTAACACATGGCATCATCATCGATAACTTGTACATTAACACATGGCATCATCACATAATAAACATATTCATCATATCAATGCCAAACATTAAAGCATGGCATGTGAACATATCATATATTCAAATTTCAATCTCAATCAATCAAACAAACTACAACCCGCTACCCATTCCAATACACTTGCCTCCACCACGGGCGACGGATTGGCGAGAAGTAGAAGGCACTCCCGGGGTCGCACCACCTGCACATAGGGACCACACACTCACAATCATGTCCACAAAACAGTACGCAAACCCTCTTCTACCCCGACATCACCAACTACTCGCAAAATCCAAAAACAGAGGTTCTGTCCCGTCGGGACGGTAGCCTTCCAAAAGGTATAACTTGAGTTCTAAGACTCCGAATCAATTAAACGAGTACATCCTCGCGTAGCTTAGGAAATTTCCCAACTTTTGCTAAGTATATGGAAAAGCTGATTCGGACTCTAAAGTTGTTTAATCTACAAAATACCGTGATCTGTTCCAATCACATCACAGATTTTAACACGCTCGGTAAAACAGCCATAACTTTCAAACGGCTGGGCAGAATTGGACGTTCTTTATACCCACGGAAAGATATTGAAATTACCTACAACTTCTTCAACAGCCGTACGACCAAATTCCGACTCTAAATTGGCGAAAACCCAAACCCTAGGTCGATTGCTCATGCTGCCCGAAACAGAGAACGTGGCAACTTCTAGATCTAATCCAATCTACTCAATTCCAGCACCACCAATTGATCTAAAAACTTGATAATCACCCTTAGAACAGTACCTAGACCAACCCCAAGGATTCCCATGGCCATACCTTCGCCCAACGCACGAAAACCCAATGGATCTCCTCCCGGTTCGCGTGATCTCCTTCCTCTCTCCAAATCCACCGAATCTCGTCATCGCGGAGCGCTCCAATGGATGGATCTTTGGGTTGGTGAGGTGGAGAACTCCCCTAGGGGCAGCAAGGGAGGTGGAGAGGGGAGGAGTGGGGTGGTGGCGCCATGGGGGAAGATGGAGAGGAAGGGGAAGGGTGAGGCGCATGGGGGGCTAGGGGGTGGCGGCTAGGGTTGGGAGAGGGAGTTTAGGGCGCACCAAGGGGTGGGGGCCAGATTTGGCTGCCCAAAAGTCCCCCCTTGGGCCCAAACCCTTCCACCGGAGGCCCAACTCAACCCCAAGGCCCAAAGTCCTCCGGAGAGGCCCAAACACCCGAAAACGGCCCAAAAACAAGCTATAAACGGCATAACGTAAAGTTTTAACCTCCATTTTCACATTTTATAAAGTTTTTGACCTCAACATTCACATTTTATAAGATACGATACTCCGTAGTGTCACATTCTCCCCCCCTTCAACAGGATTCGACCTCGAATCCAAGACACACCAATACGCAACCCAGCAAAGCAAAAGATAGCTAGGTTTCACATCTCATACCTGTGGCGAAAAGCTCGGGGTACTTCTCGCGCATGCGAGACTCCAGTTCCCAAACTGCTTCTCTCTCTGACTAAAGCCACTGGAACTACACTGATCGAGACCCGATGGTAAGATGCTTAGGCTCGAAGACCCACAGTTCTAACGATAACCCACGATCAACCTCTTGCAAGAACTTTACTCAACATTGAAACCCAAAGCACCCATACAAGGCCTCGGCATGACCCAAGCGATAGGATAAAATCCCAAACAGACCACGAAAGGAAACAGTCTCACACTCCTCATTCTATGCATTCCTCAGCACTGAAATGCCTGATCCCTTTAACTAATGCTACTCTCTAGAAAAACACGGTACCAAACTCCCCTCTGAGGTTCCTCGTACTCAAGACGACGCGAAACCGGAGAGACACCGCTCTAAGATTACCACCAGAAGGAACAACCTACTTTACATCCAGGATCCTTAAGACTCGTTCAACAGAAACGACCGAACGTTCCTCTGCGGTTGACACAACTCGCTTCTTGCCCAACGACACAAGATCCAATACACTTCAAAAGGAAAAGCGATCACTAACAACCACCAAGTGGTCCACTAATAATTTAATCAACCCTACCGAGGAACATCTCAACGACACAATTCTCCAAGAAGGTTTGCATTGAGTCATACACAACCTTCCACTCAATGGACCACGATAAAGAGTACAATCATTGAGTGAGCTCAATCATAATCATGAACCCAATTGGTCCACCTACAACAACTCAAACCCCAAAGCGCTAAAACCACTTTGGAAAGGATCCGGCAACATCCAAAGAGCACACATTTTAATTTCCTATGCCAAGACACAAAGGAAACGCAAATCCCCTACACCACAACCAAAAATACCAAAAATTCTTCATTGTTTCTTTTCATACTAGAAAGCAAGGGAAATCTCGTTTCATGACAAAAATGCACACTCTTCAAGAGCACTCCGGATTAGTCATATCTCCATATATGACTTTCTCACCGACCTGGCTCAATGACTCTTTTATCATTTAACATCTAAAAACGATGTCCTGTTTACTTTTCACCATTCCTTCATCATGTAACAACACTACCGAATAGTCATTCACATAACGACTTCTTTCTCGCTTTCACATGAATAAATCTCGAATAACATCGAGAGTTGCACTAATTCATATAAATTATGACGGCAGCATAGTTAACAGTAAGGCACCACATCATATCAGAATCCACCAACGATAGATAGCTAAACTTGCAAAAGATCGCATTTTAACCAAAATCACCATTTTGGAAAAGAACATCGACTCCAAAGTCAAACATCTGCACAAACAACCGCCATAAATTTTCTTCTGAAGGGAAACTCATTTTCAAAAGAGAACACTTCACTAACAGCATCGCCGATGAAACATCCACAAAAACCACCTTTTGAAGCACTTGCAAACTCCACACAGATTTTTTTTCCAAATCACTCCAACTCTAGCAAAGAAAAGGTTACAAATTAAACCTCGTGAGTTTTCCAACATAACCCTCTATGTCCATTTGTTTCCTTTAAAATTTATTCCAAAGATAATTCAGGGCGAACACGAAAGGGCGCGATCCACTCAAAAAAACTTTTGGGGTGTAAATCCATACTCATAGCACCAACTAAACAAATTAGCCAAAACCAAATATTTGCACCAATTTCTACGAGTTTTAGGGAAACTCTGAAACACAGCATATGGAACACCTTGACCGAAAACCCTTCAACCAAAATGGCAAACAATCAAACCAGTCCAAAAGCTTTTAAACACAAACTCAGCATAAAAAAAAGAACCATCTCTAGTACTCCCCTACGCTTTCCATTAAAGACTTCAATAATCACTATCTACTCCCTGAGGAGCCCCAACACAATTCAACCAAAAGCTTCACAAGAAATTCTTCCTCTAGTTACCATTCCCAACACTTTTAATTAGGGTTTATGATGCTTATCACAAAGGCACCCCACCGAGACTACATTGACATGATCCACACGGATCACCAAATCATATAACAACGTATTCTATATTTCCAACATAGTACTTGAACAGCTACGTGAGCATTGTCAACCTATCAATTTTATTTCATCCATACTTCAACATCTTGACAATTAAAACTTGTTCAATCAATAAAATGATTTCAACAAATAAGTATTATCTCTACAAGATAAAATTTGTGCGTATGATTCTAGGATATACATTCATCAAGCATAAAATCCTACATCATGCTAATTATCCATGGTCCACTCCATCACAGCATGTTCAATAACCTCCATTTTTAACAAGGATTTTCAACAGTTAATCTAAACAATTACCACCACTACTAAGTCGTCAATATCATTAAATGAGCAAAATCATAAGGACGACTGCAATGTTTTTAATTACTCTATTCATATATCATAACCAATTGTCACTACATAACATACTCCAACTATTAGAATACATTTAATAAGTTAGACCAACACAATGTTCTTAAAACAACAACAAAACCTATACTTTCCCAATTGACATCGGTACTAGCCTTTATGGGAACACATACGCATACTTCCAAATATACTAATGGTTTGCAACAACATAGAAAGCAAATCTAATCAGCCACCAAGTTAAGGTCACAAGCCAGCATGATTAAGGCTGTGTTTGTTTAGGCTTCTGCTTTTGCTTATTTGGCTTCTAGGCCTTCATAAGTCACAAGCCAAAACAAATAGTAATTTTTCAGCTAGCTGGAGAGGAGAAGCTCCAGCCCAATTTACACTACACGAGAGAAGCAAGGAAAACGATGCTTCTCGGGCTGAGCTTCAAATCCCACTTCCCTGGTACCCTTGCAACTTGATCTTATTTACAAAAAATTGCCATCCCCTTCATCAAGTCTCTTCTAGCTCCAGCCTCCAGCTCCAGCAGACCAGCTAGCTTCTTCCAGCTCCAGCAGCTTCTCCTCCAGCACCAGCCTAAACAAACACAGCCTAAATTTCTCTATTAACACGTTAAATTAGAACATCTTTAAACAACCAGCAAGGTTTCTTTAACGCTCTCAGTAGTTTACATCACCTTAATGTTCTAACTATGCATCAGGGTTTACAACTTTAAACATTATCGAGGGTCATAAGCACTTTCAAAGCAAGGCAACAGATTCTAAGCATGTACATTAACACATTTAATCATTCTCGCTATAGAGTAATCTACAACACTAGAAGTTCATTTAATCTTAAGCTAAACACAATTATTACATTTAACTAATTCAACTCACCAATTAACTTAAGAACAAATCATTTCCATAAACCACATTGTTACATACTACATGACATGCTAAACAACCATTTTCACTTTTGACAAACAAGATGCAACTCCACTTTTAAATATAACCACAACTCAAGAACCAGAACGAACACCGATAGACAATTTCTCCTTTTCCAGGCAAGCAAGAAAACAAAACTCCAACAAAAATGCAGGAGAGCTCAACTCTCAAGTTCCCAAATTTGCCCACAAAACTCTTCAAGAAATATCAAGATCTATACTTCCAAGAAGGAAGAAGGATGCACTAGGGAAAACCAAATGTTCAACCAAATCTTTTCCGATAAAGATTCAAAACTTAGCTCCACCCAACCTAAGGTCGGCACTAGGAGAACTTCAACTCTTTTCTTAGATAGGGAGGACAACAACCACATATGTTTCCTCCATAAGACAATCCACAATAACCAGCAAAACCGGGTGTCAAAGCAAAAGGCAACTAAAAAGGCGCAATGCTAAATTCCTCTTCTTCGTCTTCACCCAAGGAAGACAAAACCAAGAAACACCGAAGGGACTCTCCACGAAACATCCAATTCCAAACACTTTTCTTTTGATTTCAATTACTAAAATCAAGAAAAACACCCAAAACCGACCGTCAGAACGGTAAAGATCATACGAAGGAATCCACCACCAAACTCTTCTATTTAACTCCAGTAAACTACTCGATGTAAGACAGAAAGGATAAGCACTCTTCTCCTACAGGGGTTAATAGTTCTTCGGTGATGGCACTAACCAGCCACACCATCAAACCTCACCCTTACTATGAAATAAGAGAGGTGGCCGAAACCCTTCGGCACCAAAACCCCACTTTATCACGACAACAAGAACAATTCAGTCATTTATCTCATTGACATAGCAACATGCATTAACAAATTAAGCGTTCAACATCATAACTTAAATACAATATTTAAGCATAAAGAAACGACACCGATACCCTTTCCTACTGTGCATCCATGTGTGTCAAATTTTAGATTAGTTATACCACTTTTGCAAGTTTTAATGTTGCTATCCTATGACAAAATTTTAGTTAAAACCTAAGCCATGTTTCTAAGATATTCCACATCACATTTTAGTTGTATCCTATAGCATGACACAAAAAAATACACATTCCAGGGACCTACAGCCCGCTCTGATACCAACTATAACACCCTGGCATCTAGTATGCCCGAATGCTACCAAACATAGACTAAACATCAACTAAATACCATACATGAAGACAAATTTCAGCAAAGGCACAAATGCTAAACACCGAAATTTCGGCAGCATCTCCTTTGTTTTATCATGATTTGAACAATAGCAATATCATAGCAAAATATTTCATAACATAAGACATCTAAAGCAGCAATATATAATGGATAAAACATCATCATAAACAATTAAACCAAAACCGACCACACAAACATCTATAGCTAAGCAAAGAGGATCAATAGCACATTAAAATTAATCCATACACCTAGTTCAGGGCACTATTATTATGATCATGACTCAAGGTTGGTAAATGTGACTGGAACTACGTGAAGATGTGTAGCTAATGCCCTTTCCCACATGCCGGTGACATGGTACCTAAAAAAACAACATAAACACAAGCGTGAGTTCATCACTCAGCAAGTATATTGCAATGGTACAAACAAAAACAATTACATGGCTACAACAACTCACATCATGTATATCATCTCATTCATGTTCACAAATCATTATCATCATCATTATGTATGCAATGCGATGCGATGCTCATATCTCCTTGGAAACTCATACCGGTATGGTTGAGTACACACCCGTCGGTGTGCACCCTCTCTGTGAAATCATGTGCTGAAAAATTGGCTAAGATTTGAACTTGAAAAATGTGTTTTGTGCATGAGTCCGACAATTTGACAAGAAATAGTGAAGTTCTCTTTTGTGCCGGACCCAACTCTCAAAACCAGTGACTTTCACTTGTACAACAGACCGATTTTGTTGGTCCGTCGTGAATGGACTTTTTCTAGCGTTTTTTATTTTTGTCCGTTGTGAACGTGTTTTGCTCGGTTTAGGTGTTTTGCAAGAATTGAAATGATTTTTGGATTTGAATTTGAGATTATGAAATTTGTGAGAATTTCATGATGCTTGTTTTGAAGTGAAATTTATGCAATGCTCGTGTGAGTAGTTGCATGGACTAATGTTGAGTCAAGTCGCGGACTTGTGCTCGAAATTGTTTTGTGGTTTGTTCATGTGCAGGTATTGCTCGAGGGCGAATGTGGTCGATGACGGGACCGGAACTAGGTTCATGGAGGAACTGAGGTTCGGGACTAGGTTCAATGAGGAACTGAGGTCTTGGTGGTCAAGGATGTCATGCGGGATGTTCGGGCTAAGAGAATGGTGCACATGAAGAATGGTTAGTCACGTGAGAATGGCAGGAGGTCATTCGCGTGCAAAGTGTTAGTCACGTGAGTATGGCAGGTGGCCATACGCGTGCAAAGTGTTAGTCACGTGAGTATGGTAGGGTTGCCATACGCGTGCAAGAGTTGTACTCGGCCAGGTTGGGCCAAGTAGAGTTGTGTTGAATCTGATTCCTTCTAGGGAATAGGAATCGTATTCAGAACTCCTTGTGGGTTGGTGCTTTAAATAGGAGGGGTTGTCTCCTGTTGAAGAGCATCGAATTGAGGAGAGCTAGGCGCATAGAGCCTTGGGCTCAAAGTTTAGGGTTTGTACTCTTTTTATGGGAGTACTTTAGACAAAAGAAATAAAGATCAATTCTTCTAGCTCCCGCATTGCTTCAACGTTCTCTTTTTTGGTTCTTGTTTGCATGCTTGTTCTAGTTCTAGATTGGTTTTTGTTCTTTAATTTTTATCTTGATTTGATCCATCAAAAACCTCTCTAGGGTATTGATCTAGTGTTTCTCAAAGTCTAGTTGATCAATCTTTTGTCGTTCTTGTTTAATCTTGAAGTTTTCATTAGATTGATTCTCGTCAAGTTCTGGATCAGCAAGCTTGCGAAGCTTATAACTTTTGATCCGTAAGTCCGATCGAGCTGATTCTTTTTGGGTTTTATTCGTACTAGAATATAGTTTCTTTTGTCCAAATTTCAAATCGATCCGACAGTTGGATCTCCAGGAATTCATGTTTTACCGAACCTCTGTCATTCTGTTTTTGTCGAAAACGAGGCAATTATTTGGTTCTGTTTTGGGGTGAACTTTTAATAGATCAAGAATTTGGTTTTAGCTTCCGCACAATCATTCACCCCCCCTGATTGCTATATTCGTATACTTCGATCCTACAAGTGGTATCAGAGCAAGGTTTTTCTAATCTATCTTAACCGGTGATTAGATTAATGGATCGTTATTCGACAAAACCATGTGTGTTCGATGGTGTTGATTTTCAGTTTTGGAAGGCCAAGATGGAGGCGTTCATCCAAGCACAGGGCTTCGCAATATGGGAGAAGGTTTACAAGCCATATGAAGTTCCCGAGAACGACAACGTCAACGACGCCAATCGCGCACATGTTGAAGCAAATAGCAAGGCGCGCAACTTGATCATCCAAGGCTTGGGACGCAGCGACTTTGATCGTGTGGTTCATCTTCGATCCGCATATGAGGTATGGAAATCTCTTTGTGATTACCATGAGGGTTCTAACACTGTGAAAGAGGTTCGCCAAGACATCTACAAGAAGGAGTACATGCGATTCGAGATGAAACCAGGTGAGTCAGTAGATGATTTGTTTGCACGTTTTAATAAGATCCTTAGCAATCTTCGTGCTGTTGGAGTCAACTATACTAATGCGGCCAATGCTAGACAATTGCTTAGTGCTTTGGACATGTCGGTGTGGGAGATGAAAGTAACATCTATACAAGAATCTACTGTCATGAGTACACTTACACTAGATGTTCTTTATTCTAAGTTGAAAACTCATGAATTAGATGTTCTTGCTAGAAAGAATGATCATAAATCAATTGCTTTGACATCTCAATCTAGCATATCTCATAATAGTGCTGCTTCAAGTTTTGCTCTATCTTTCTTGTCTTCACTAACCGATGAACAGATTGAGCAATTCCCAGAAGAAGACTTGTCACAACTCTCTTCTCGCTTTAACAAAGCTTTACAAAATGTGAGAATGAGAAAGAGAGGTGGTGGTGGCCCTCCAAGATGCTATGAGTGTGGTGATCTCGACCATATTTGTCCAAACTGTCCTAAACTTGCAGGTAAAGCATCAAGGGAGGAGAAGGACAACGACAGAAGAAAAGAGAAGAAGTTCTCTTCAAGTAATAGAAAGAAGAAGAGCTTGATCAATAGCAAAGTTGTCCACCGAGTTCTTTCCGCTCTTGAACAAGTCAATTTGAGCGATGTGGATTCAGGGAGCAGTGAGGACGATGCAACTCCAAGCAAGCATGAGTTGACGGGGTTATGTCTCATGGCTAAAAGCAGCAACAGCTTTACTGAGGACGACCATGACAACGACTTCAATGAGGTAGATCCTTCTTATGATGAATTAGCTATTGCTGTTGCTCGACTTGGTAAATTGCTTGATAAACGTGACAAGAAAATTAAGAAACATGATTTTGTTGTTGAGTCATTGAATGCTGAAATTGCTAGACTTAAAACCTTGATTCCTGATGATGATGCTTGCAAATCATGTGACTTAATTTACAATGAGCTTACTTTGCTTAGGAAAGAACATGTTACCTTGTTAGAGCAAATCAATGCTGAAAATGAGAAAAATGAGAAACTTGTTAAACATGCTAGTTGTTCTACCATTGATTTACATGATACAACTCCATGTTCTATATGCTCCATACTAGAATTGAAGTTGCATGATGCAAATGCTAGGGTTTCTCAAATGACAGAAGATTTGCTTACACATGAGGTTCTTTCATGCTCAACTTGTCGCAAGCAAAAAGGAAAAGTGGACGTTCCCTGTAATAATTGTTTAACTCTTTCTCGAAAAATTGATTACTTGGAAAAGTCATTAGAACGTTTCACTAAAGGAAAGAAAAACCTAAACATGATCTTGGATCAATCAAAAGTCAGCACTCATAACAAAGGTTTAGGTTTTGATTCTTATGCTCATCATAAATCACATGCTCCCACTGTTGTCAAAACACTTGAAAGTGGAAAATTTGAAATTGTCAATGAGCCTAAGAAAACTGTCTTTAAATCTACTGGTCTTTTATATTCTACTATGATGAATGCAAAATGTGCTTCTACTGTTAAAGCAAAACATCATGTTAAGTACACTTGCACTCATTGTGGTAGAGATGGACATTTAGTAGACTTTTGCTTTAGACTAGCTAAACAACAAAAGAGAGAAAGGTTTAATGCTAGGTCTAATTTCAGAAAGGCACACTCTACTTCTCATTATGTGCCTAGGGTGAAACAAACACCTTTTGTTTCTAAAAACACGGAAAAAGGCAAATCTGTTTTTGTGCATAAGAATACTCGTGTTGTGCCTATCAAGCAGCGTCGTGTGTCTCAAGATCGATTCCTAAACATCTTATTTCTAACCCCGATCGAGGCCTCGACAATTTCTGCTTCTATGTAGGCTTCTCACGCGAGGAAGGAGAACATGTGGCTAGTGAATTTCGGATGCTCACTTCATATGTTCAGTGATAAGTTTTGGTTCTTCTTCACTCGTGCATCTCATGCTAAAAGTTTTGCCTTTGGAGATACTTCTTCCACTTCTGTTTTCGCAAAAGGCACTAGTCCAAATGATGCAAGTACAGGTGCATATGTTCAGGGGGAGAGTGTCTTTGTTCATAAAAGATGATGATGATGCTGTTGAGGATGAGATAATAGGAGGTTTACATGAGAGACTTTTCCCACGTGCTTGTGTGTGCTTGTTTTCAAGCTTCCCACGTGCTTCACATCGACAAGCGTTCAAGTGAACTTTCAGGTATCTCCATGGTACTCAAGATTTTGGCATTTGGCTTTCTGCTTCCTTATGCATTAGCTTAAGAGCTTATTCTGATGTTGACTTTGGAAGATGTTGAATTGATTTGGTTCGTGCCACCTCTTGAATAATCCCCTTTCTTGAGCATATTGATATTGGATTTCACTTTCTTAGAGATCATGTTGAAAAAGGCAACATTGTGCTTCATCATGTGGATACTGAACATCAATTGGCAGACATTTTTACAAAACCTTTGTCTTCTTCTCGTTTTGCTTTTATTCGAGGAGAACTTGGGATTGTTCATCCAATGGGTTTGTTTTGAGGGGGAGTTTCTTTGCCAAGTTTTTTCACTTAATGAGCTCACTTTATCATATTTCTTTATATGTTATGTAATTGAGTTAATATATGATAATCTAATTGTCTCACTTGAACTAAAAATGACATTGCGGAATTCCCTGGACTGATTGCCTATAGCTAAATACTCTGTGATATCTCACTCTTCTAGGCTTGATATTGAATCTTCTTGACAAATTTGGGCTATGAAGCAAGTGTGTTTTCAACTTTACTCTTTCATAAGACCTTTAATCACTTTTGCATGTTTACAATCAAAGAAAATGGAAAAAGAAAAGGGAATCAATATAAAAGGGAAATTTGTTAAAAGCAAAAGCTTCAAGTTATGTGCTTCAGTTTGCTTTCCCTAAAAGATAAGATGTATGCTTCAAGCATGCCATTCCCTCAAAGATAAGATGTATGCTTCAAGCATGCCACTCCTAGAAAATAAAAGAAGTATGCTTCAAGCATGCCACATGCAACTTATTGTTTAAAGATTAAATTGGTCTACTAGATTGGAGTTGAAACTACTTGCTCGCCCTAAGTTGTTAGTTGCTTCAATTTTTAAAGCCTTGCTTTTTCTGCTAAGATCTTGCTTAGTACTTGGCTATAGTTGACTAAATTGAGGTTGAGATGCATGTCATTCCCTAACTTGTTAAAATCACATCAAGATCATGTATTTTGCATATTATGTGATATATAAGGTTATATGATCGAATGAGCTCATCTTTTCCTATCTTGGCACTTCCTTGTTTCTCTTTGTGAAATCATTATTTCAAGAAAAATTTTGAATCTGTTCTCTCTCTTGTACTCTTGATGAATCCATTGTCAAAGGGGGAGAAATTTGGGAATCGTTGAAAGTTTAAGGAAAAAGGGGGGAGAAGAAAAAGGGGGAGTTGTTTGAGAATTTTGGGAGAAGTTTGGAGAATTTTGAAATTCTTGGGCACATTACACATTCACACACATTTTCCTTCTCAGGGGGAGATTTTGTTTTGCATTTTGGTCAAAGGGGGAATTCTGTGTTTTCTCTTTTTGGTCCTTGATCCTTTGGATTTTTAAAATCTTTTGTAAAGTGAATGCCAAATGTTCATTTCTTAGTGGTGTTGCCAACGTTTTCATCAAGGGGGAGAATGTGAAATCATGTGCTGAAAAATTGGCTAAGATTTGAACTTGAAAAATGTGTTTTGTGCATGAGTCCGACAATTTGACAAGAAATAGTGAAGTTCTCTTTTGTGCCGGACCCAACTCTCAAAACCAGTGAGTTTTGCATGTCTGACGATGCACCAAGTTTTTGGAGTGCTGGCTGGACGTGCTAATTTTCCAAGAAACCAAAGAGGTTTTGCATGTACGTCGGACCAATTTCTTGGTCGATCGTGAACGATGTTTTCGCGGAATGATTTCTTCTTGGAACCGAGACTTTCACTTGTACAACAGACCGATTTTGTTGGTCCGTCGTGAATGGACTTTTTCTAGGGTTTTTTATTTTTGTCCGTTGTGAACGTGTTTTGCTCGGTTTAGGTGTTTTGCAAGAATTGAAATGATTTTTGGATTTGAATTTGAGATTATGAAATTTGTGAGAATTTCATGATGCTTGTTTTGAAGTGGAATTTATGCAATGCTCGTGTGAGTATTTGCATGGACTAATGTTGAGTCAAGTCGCGGACTTGTGCTCGAAATTGTTTTGTGGTTTGTTCATGTGCAGGTATTGCTCGAGGGCGAATGTGGTCGATGACGGGACCGGAACTAGGTTCATGGAGGAACTGAGGTTCGGGACTAGGTTCAGGGAGGAACTGAGGTCTTGGTGGTCAAGGATGTCATGCGGGACGTTCGGGCTAAGAGAATGGTGCACATGAAGAATGATTAGTCACGTGAGAATGGCAGGAGGTCATTCGCGTGCAAAGTGTTAGTCACGTGAGTATGGCAGGTGGCCATACGCGTGCAAAGTGTTAGTCACGTGAGTATGGTAGGGTTGCCATATGCGTGCAAGAGTTGTACTCGGCCAGGTTGGACCAAGTAGAGTTGTGTTGGATACAGATTCCTTCTAGGGAATAGGAATCGTATTCAGAACTCCTTGTGGGTTGGTGCTTTAAATAGGAGGGGTTGTCGCCTGTTGAAGAGCATCGAATTGAGGAGAGCTAGGCGCATAGAGCCTTGGGCTCAAAGTTTAGGGTTTGTACTCTTTTGATGGGAGTACTTTAGACAAAAGAAATAAAGATCAATTCTTCTAGTTCCCGCATTGCTTCAACGTTCTCTTTTTTGGTTCTTGTTTGCATGCTTGTTCTAGTTCTAGATTGGTTTTTGTTCTTTAATTTTTATCTTAATTTGATCCATCAAAAACCTCTCTAGGGTATTGATCTAGTGTTTCTCAAAGTCTAGTTGATCAATCTTTTGTCGTTCTTGTTTAATCTTGAAGTTTTGATTAGATTGATTCTCGTCAAGTTCTGGATCAGCAAGCTTGCGAAGCTTATAACTTTTGATCCGTAAGTCCGATCGAGCTGATTCTTTTTGGGTTTGATTCGTACTGGAATCTAGGTTCTTGTGTCCAAATTTCAGATTGATCCGATGGTTGGATCTCCAGGAATTCACGTTTTACCAAACCTCTATCATTCTGTTTTTGTCGAAAACGAGGCAATTATTTGGTTTTGTTTTGGGGTGAACTTTTAATAGATCAAGAATTTGGTTTTAGCTTCCGCACAATCATTCACCCCCCCTCTGATTGCTATATTCGTATACTTTGATCCTACACTCTCCCCCCTTCCATCCCGAAGATGGAGGGTGCCTAGTCTTCGCTTCCCCACACCGCGGTGGATGGAATCACGATGTATGACATACTCATTGGCTCTCCGAAATAGTCATAACTTTCTCACCGACTGTCAAGGCCCCAAGTTCCAAAAATTCTGGGACATCCGGAGTATCCGGATCCACATCCGGAGTGTCCAGATCCAACCCGGAATGTCCGGACATATTGTCCGGAGTATCCGGATTAACCTGACCGAGCGCCTCAACCCGGAGTGTCCGGACCAAATGTCCGGAGTGTCCGGGTTGATTCTACCGAAGACCCCAACCCGGAGTCTCCGGGTTAGCGTCCGGAGTGTCCGGTAATTGCGTGGTTTTTTGTATAAAAGTCCCATTTCGTGGGTTCACTCCCTTCTTTTCTTCTTCACTTGTCCTCCACCCCTCCCGTGCGTCTCCTTCACCCCAACCCCGTCTCCGGTGAGCTCTCCACTCCGGCGACCTCCCGTGGCTACTCCCCGGCGGCTCCTCCATCCCGTGGAACTCCTCCTCAAGCCGGCATCCTCCTTCCTCTACCCGGCATTGTTCTCCTCCATCATCCTTGGAGGTAGGTCTTTCTCTTGGGGGTTGATTCGTGGGTTTCTTGGGTTCTAAGGCCATCCATGGTGGGTTTGGGACCTAGGTTTGGATTTGGGAGTTTGGAGTTGAATCTTGAGCTTTAGGGTTTTGGGTGTGGTGATTCTAGGGTTGGTTTGGGGCTTGGATTGATGAATGTGGGTACTAGTGAGGTAGATCGGGTAGTGGTAATGCCAATCCATGGGTCGATTAGAGTTGGCTTGTGGTTTTGTGGTTGGGTGTCGTTTTCTCGAGGTTTATCTAGCTTGAAGTTCCCTCGGCCTTGCCGCGTGTAGGAAAGTCATAGATCGGGCCCCCGCGGTGCCGTGGGACTTGGCGGCACCTCGGTACGTTGAGTTGTAGGGTGAGGTGCGCCAGGTTCGGAGTGTCCGGACCCCCAATCCGGAGTGTCTGCCCTAGGCCGGAGTGTCCAGACCTAATGTCCGGAGTGTCCGGGTAAGCCGGACTGTCCGGATATAAAACCCAGACTGTCCGGGTTCACCTGGTCTGTCCGGTTGCGTTCGTTGGTTCGGCTAAGGCGCTGCTTCGTTTGGGTTTTCATTCTAGTTGTTTTCATTGCATTGCATGCATCTTATTGTTGCGTATGATTCGTGTAGAGAACGAAACCGCGGAGGGTGATACCGCCGTGGTTGAGGGAGTTGCCGAGGGGCAAGTCGCTGTCGGTCCGCAAGCAGAAGAACAAGGCAAGCACCTATGCATGTTGAACCTATGTGAAATCTATCTTTATGAATTTACTGCTTATTGGATGTTAAGTATTGCATTAGGAGTTGAAGTGTGGGATAGGCTAGATCCTATTTGCTGCATGTACCCTTTTCATTGTTACTTGAAGACACCTCCCTTGGAGCTAGATTATGGGTATTAATTGTGTCGTGCTTAGTATGCTTAGGAGTCGGGTTTGGGTCAAGTAGTGGATGGTTCCACTGCTTGAGGTCTTGCACATTAAAGTCTCTGGAACTATTGGGTCATAGTTGTGTTGTGAAAAAAAGGTATAATTGGAGACTGGGCGGGAGAATTGGGGCGTTTGGGTAAGGAGACCCAAATGTGGTAGTCCCGCCTGAGTCAGCTAAGGACCGATCCGATGTGGCACCATGGCTGGGCACCAACTGGTTGATCACATGCCTGGTAATGGTAGGGTAAGCCCTATTTGATCTCATGCTTACTCGAAGGACTACGACCTCATGCGGTTGGGCGTGATGATGAGGGCGAGGCTTAGGCCGGCTCTCGAGTGGCCAAGCCGGGCTTGGGCTACTCGAGAGGGTGCTAGGTTTTCGGACCCATGAGGGTACTTCGGCGAGTAAGTATGGATGGGAGGGGGTTGACATGAGTTTCCTTCGTGGCACATGTCGTGTGATCAATGCTTCCCTGCAGGTTTAATTAAGCGATTCGAATTGCCGCGCTCTCGGATATGAGCACTCTTGGTCACTGCTGTTACACGTAGTAAATAACTTAAACCGAAGTTCGCCGTTGGGCTTGAGCTCGAATTGAATGTGATTAATTGTTGTGGTTTGTAACTTGTTAACTTCACCTAGAGGTAGGTGCTGTTACAACCGCGCTAAGAATTGTAACCTGAGTAGTTCAAGTAACTAAACAACAAATGTTAAGCATTGTGCAACTACATTACCTTCAGCTTATTCCTTGCTATATCCAAATGCATAATCCTTTGGAGTCGGTCATATGGACCGCGGGTAAGACTTGCGAGTACCTTTTGTACTCAGGCTTCTGCTTTGTGGTTTTGCAGGTGAGAATCCAGCGGGGTGTGAGTTTTGCCCCTACTGCCTATCGGTGACCGGGCGGGGCACCGAGTAGAGGCTGTCGACACTCGTGCGCCCGGGAGTGTTCAGGGCATGACACTTCCGGGGTTTTTTACTTTTGTTGTATAGGATAGTTGATAATACTTTTGTTGTGTAATCACACTTTTATTTCTGCAATGGAATTGTTTACCCTTCGCTTGTTCGTTTGGTCGTCCCTTGGGCCTCTTTGTGCCATGTGGTGTGTTTGTTTGCTTCCGCGTTTTGCATCTCTGGTAGTGAGTTTGGGCTCGATGCCCCTTTGTGCGAATTGATATTGATATGGCATTGGGAACCGGTATGTGGGGATCCTGGGCGAGTTTCGGATCGCATACCGGGGGAATACCAGGGTTGTTGTCGGATTGTGCGGATGATTTTGGAGTTGTCCTTATTGGGCTTGGGTGTTAGCACCGAAATCGCCTCCGGTGAATCGTTGCTAGGATCCAAATTCGATGGGAGCAACTGTTCATCCAACAACTCGGGGACGATCTGGGCGGATCCTCTCACCGACCTTCCCCGGACTAGTTATGACTTTCTCACCGCCCGGGCCATGTATCTTGCCATGTATGCAAATATGCCAACATCATGAATAACTTGTACATTAACACATGGCATCATCATCGATAACTTGTACATTAACACATGGCATCATCACATAATAAACATATTCATCATATCAATGCCAAACATTAAAGCATGGCATGTGAACATATCATATATTCAAATTTCAATCTCAATCAATCAAACAAACTACAACCCGCTACCCATTCCAATACACTTGCCTCCACCACGGGCGACGGATTGGCGAGAAGTAGAAGGCACTCCCGGGGTCGCACCACCTGCACATAGGGACCACACACTCACAATCATGTCCACAAAACAGTACGCAAACCCTCTTCTACCCCGACATCACCAACTACTCGCAAAATCCAAAAACAGAGGTTCTGTCCCGTCGGGACGGCAGCCTTCCAAAAGGTATAACTTGAGTTCTAAGACTCCGAATCAATTAAACGAGTACATCCTCGCGTAGCTTAGGAAATTTCCCAACTTTTGCTAAGTATATGGAAAAGCTGATTCGGACTCTAAAGTTGTTTAATCTACAAAATACCGTGATCTGTTCCAATCACGTCACAGATTTTAACACGCTCGGTAAAACAGCCATAACTTTCAAACGGCTGGGCAGAATTGGACGTTCTTTATACCCACGGAAAGATATTGAAATTACCTACAACTTCTTCAACAGCCGTACGACCAAATTCCGACTCTAAATTGGCGAAAACCCAAACCCTAGGTCGACTGCTCATGCTGCCCGAAACAGAGAACGTGGCAACTTCTAGATCTAATCCAATCTACTCAATTCCAGCACCACCAATTGATCTAAAAACTTGATAATCACCCTTAGAACAGTACCTAGACCAACCCCAAGGATTCCCATGGCCATACCTTCGCCCAACGCACGAAAACCCAATGGATCTCCTCCCGGTTCGCGTGATCTCCTTCCTCTCTCCAAATCCACCGAATCTCGTCATCGCGGAGCGCTCCAATGGATGGATCTTTGGGTTGGTGAGGTGGAGAACTCCCCTAGGGGCAGCAAGGGAGGTGGAGAGGGGAGGAGTGGGGTGGTGGCGCCATGGGGGAAGATGGAGAGGAAGGGGAAGGGTGAGGCGCATGGGGGGCTAGGGGGTGGCGGCTAGGGTTGGGAGAGGGAGTTTAGGGCACACCAAGGGGTGGGGGTCAGATTTGGCTGCCCAAAAGTCCCCCCTTGGGCCCAAACCCTTCCACCGGAGGCCCAACTCAACCCCAAGGCCCAAAGTCCTCCGGAGAGGCCCAAACACCCGAAAACGGCCCAAAAACACGCTATAAACGGCATAACGTAAAGTTTTAACCTCCATTTTCACATTTTATAAAGTTTTTGACCTCAACATTCACATTTTATAAGATACGACACTCCGTAGTGTCACAAAAGTTCTTTGGAATGATTCACTAATGGCAAGAAAAAGTTGAACATGATTTTGGATCAATCTAAGGTTAGCTCAAACAAGAAAGGTTTAGGTTTTGATCTTCATGCTTCATATGAAACTAAACCTCGCACTGTTATTCAGACTCCTTGCAAAATTGAGTTTCCTAATGAGCCTAAGAAAATTGCTTTTCAATCTGCTGGTTTTTTATCTTCTACTATGATAAATGCAAAATGTGCTTCTACTGTTAAAGCTAAACATCATGTCAAGTACACTTGCACTCATTGTGGTAGAGATGGACACAGTAGATTTTTGCTTTAGACTAGCCAAACAGCAAAAGAAGGAAATGACTAAGGCTAGGTCTAATTTCAGACAGGCACGCTTTGTTTCTCATTATGTGCCTAGGGTGATGCAAACACCTTTTGTTTCTAAGAACACGGGAAAAGACAAATATATCTTTGTGCATAAGAATGCTCGTGTTATGCCTACTGTTGTGCGTCGTGTGTCTCAGTACTGGATTCCTAAACACCTTATTTCTAACCTCAGTACCAAGACCTCGACACTTTTTGCTTCTGTGTAGGCTTCTCACGCGAGGAAGGAGAACATATGGCTAGTGGATTCCGGATGCTCACGCCACATGTCCGATGATAAGAATTGGTTCTCCTCCTTCACTCGTGCATCTCGTGCTAAAAGTATTATTTTCAAGATGCTTCTCCTACCTCTGTTTTCACAAAAGGCACTAGTCCAAATAGTGCAAGTACAGGTACATATGTTCAGGGGGGAGAGTATCTTTGTTGATGAAGATGATGATGATGCTGTTGAGGATGAGATAATTGGAGTTTGCTGTGTGCTTGTGTGCTCGTTTTCAAGCTTCCCCGCGTGCTTCACATCGACAGCTATCAAGCGAATTTTAAGGTATCTCCGTGGTACTCAAGATTTTGGCATTTGGCTTTCTGCTTCCTCATGCATTAGTTTAAGAGCTTTCTCTGATGCTAAATTTGGAGGATGTAGAATTGATAGAAAAAGTACATCTGGTTCATGCCACTTCTTGAGTAATTCTCTTTCTTGGACATATTGATATCAGATTTCACTTTCTTAGAGATCATGTAGAAAAAGGAAATATTGTGCTTCACCATGTGGATACTGAACATCAATTAGCAGACATTTTCACAAAACATTTGTCTTCTTCCCGTTTTGCTTTTATTCGGGGAGAACTTGGGTTTGTTCATCCAATGGGTTTATTTTGAGGGGGAATTTCCTTCCTAAGTTGTTTCACTTGATGAGCTTACCTTATCATATTTCTTTATATATTATGTAATTGAGCTGATATATGATAATCTAAATTGTTCCATTTGAACTAAAAATGACATTGCGGAATTCCTTGGTCTAATTGCCTATAGCTAAATACTCTGTGATATCTTACTCTTCTAGGCTTGATATTGAATCTTCTTGACAAATTTGGGCTATGGAGCAAGTGTGTTTTCAGGTTTACTCTTTCACAAGACCATTTAATCACTTTTGCATGTTTAAAATTAAAGAAAAAGGAAAAGAAAAGGGAATCAATAAAAAAAAGGGTTGTTAAAAGCAAAAGCTTCAAGTTATATGCTTCAGGCATGCTTTCCCTAATAATTTAAGATGTATGCTTCAATCATGCCATTCCTTCAAAGGCAAGATGTATGCTTCAAGCATGCCACTCCAAGAAAATAAAAGAAGTATGCTTCAAGCATGCCACATGCAGTTTATTGTTAAAAGATTAAGTCTATATAATAAAAGAAGTTTTCAAAAAATAGTAAGTCTGTACATTAACGCCAGACCAAATTTCCTTCTGCGTCGGACCAAAATTTTGGTCCGTGATGAACAAGATTTTGCGTTGTGAAATTCGCATGTATGCCGGACCGATTTTCTTTGGTTCGCCGTGAACGTGGTATGAATGATTTTGTGCCGGACCAAATCTTTCAAAAACAGTAAGTTTTGCATGTACGTCAGACCAATTTCTTTGGTCCATCGGGAACGGCATTTTGAGGTTTGATTTCGCGTGTACGCTAGACTGATTTCCTTTAATCCGTCGTGAATGAGTTTTTCGTTGGATCAACTTCTACATTCAACCGAGAGTTTGAAGTGTACGCCAGACCAAGTTTTTGGTCCGTCGTGAGTTGCGCCGGACCAAAGTTTGGTCCGACGTGAATGCTTTTTCTAGGGTTTTGACTCCTTTGTGCGCCGGACCATTGTTTGGTCCTTTGTGGATGTATTTTGCTCAGGTTGAGTTGATGTTATGCAATGCTCGTGTGAGTATTTGCATGGACTAATGTTGAGTCAAGTCGCGGACTTGTGCTCTGAATTGTTTTGTGGTTTGTTCATGTGCAGGTGTTGCTCGAGGGCGAACGTGGTCGATGACGGGACCGGAACTAGGTTCATAGAGGAACTGAGGTTCAGGACTAGGTTCAGGGAGAAACTAAGGTCTTGGTGGTCAAGGATGTCATGCGGGACGTTCGAGCTAAGAGAATGGTGCACATGAAGAATGGTTAGTCACGTGAGTATGGCATGGTGGCCATACGCGTGCAAGAGTTGTTAGTCACTTGAGTATGGCTGGGTTACCATACGCGTGCAAGAACTGTATTTGGCCAGGTTGGGCCAAGTGGATTTGTGCTGAAAAATTGGCTTAAGAATTGAATTTGCAAAATGTGTTTGTACATGTGTTTGACAAATTGACAAGAAACAGTGTTTCTCTTTTTGCGCCGGACCGGTTTTCGCTACTGCGCCGGACTAAACTTTTAGTCTGGCGTGAACATGTTCTCAAGGTACTTTATGCCAGACCAAATTTTCCTATTGGCGCCGGACCAAAAGTTCCAAAGCAAATTGCGCTGGATCTTTCCTTTGCATCAGCGCCGAACCAAATTAGGGTTTCTTTCGCATCTACGCCGGACCAAATTTTTGGTCCGTCGTGAATGGGTTTTTGAGTGACTTTTTCATGTATACGCCGGACCATATTTTTGGTCCGTCGTGAATGCATTTTGCTCAGTTAGGGTTTTGCAAAAATTGGAATTGAACTTTGGTTTGAATTTGAGATTTGTGAGAATTTCATGATGTTTGTTTTTAAGTGGATTTTATGCAATGCTAATGTGAGTATTTGCATGGATTAATGTTGAGTCAAATCACGGACTTGTGCTCGGATTCGTTTTGTGCTTGTTCATGTGCAGGTATTGCTCGAGGGCGAATGTGGTCGATGACAGGATCGGAACTAGGTTCATGGAGGAACTGTGGTTCGGGACTAGGTTCAGGAGGAACTGAGGTCTTGGTGGTCAAGGATGTCATGCGGGACGTTCGGGCTAAGAGAATGGTGCATATGAAGAATGGTTAGTCACGTAAGAAAGGCAAGTGGCTATGCGTGTGCAAAGGGTTAGTCACGTGAGTACGGTAGGGTTGCCATACGCGTGCAAGAGTTCTACTCGGCCAGGTTGGGCCAAGTGGAGTTGTGTTGATTACATACTCCTTCTAGGATTAGGAGTGGGACTCCTTCTAGGATTAGGAGTAGGAATTGTATTCAGGACTCTATGTGTTTGCTCTGTATAAATAGGGGGAGGCGCCTCCTGTTTATGCATCAAGTTTTGAGTAAGCTTTAGGGTTGTACTCTTTTGTTTGGAGTACTTTATACAAAAGAAAGGATAAATAAAGATGAAGTTCTTCAAATCTTTCAACGAGCTAAAATTCTAGTAAGATCTATTCTCGTCATCTTTTGTCACACCAAGCTTACAAGGTTCATAACTTTTGATCCGTAAGTTCGATCAAGCTGATTCTTTTTTGGTTCGATTCGTATTGGAATCTAGTTTCTTGTGTCCAAATTTCAGATTGATCCGACGGTTGGATCTCCCGAAATTCGCATTTTACCGAACCTCTATCATTCTGTTTTTTGTCGAATACGAGGCAATTATTTGGCTCTGTTTTGGGGTGAACTTTTAGTAGATCAAGAATTTTGTTTTAGCTTCCGCACAATCATTCACCCCCCCCTCTGATTGCTATATTCGTATACTTCGATCCTACAGAAACTTCTCCTTCTCCTTCTTCATTTTCAACATGTATAGAAGATGTTGTAGCTTAAGGATGGTTAGCTGTAGGTGATGTAGTAGTAGGTACCAAAAGTGCTACAACTTGTTGTGCATTAGGAAGAGTCAAGACTTCATATTCAACAACAACATCATCATTGCAAGGAGCATGAACAACAGTGCGGGGTTTAGTTTCAAATGAAGCACGAAGATCAAAACCTAAGCCCCTTTTATTTGAGATAACCATTGATTTATCCAAAATCATCTTCAAATTTTTCTTGCCATTATTGAACCGTTCCAAAGAATTTTGCAAGTAATCAACTTTCTTAGCAAGAGTTAAACAATTATTGCAGAGAACATCCACTTTTCCTTTTTGCTTGAGACAAGTTGAGCATGAAAGAACCTCATGTGTAAGCAAAGCATCTGTTACTTGAGAAACCCTAGCATTTGCATCAATCAACTTCAATTCTATTATGGACCATTTAGAACATGGAGTTGTATCATGCAAATCAATGATAGAATAGCTAGCATGTTTGACATGTTTCTCATTTTTCTCATTTTGATGTAACAGAAGAACAAGTTCTTTCCTAAGCAAGGTGAGCTCATTATAAATTAAGTCACATGATTTGCAAGCATCATTATTAGGAATTAAAGTTTTAAGTCTAGCAATTTCAGCATTCAATGATTCAACAAGAAAATCATGTTTCTTAAATTTTTTTATCACGTTTATCAAGCAATTTTCCAAGACGAGCAACAGCAATAGCCAATTCATCATATGAAGGATCTACCTCATTAAAGTCATTGTCGTGGTCGTCCTCGGTGAAGCTGTCCTTGCTACTTGCCATGAGACACAACCCCATCAAATCATGCTTGCTTGGAGTTGCATCATCCTCGCTGCTCTCCGAATCCACATCGCTTAAGTTGACTTGTTCAAGCGCGGAAAGAACTCGGTGGACAACCTTACGGTTGATGAAGTTCTTCTTCTTTCTATCTCTTGAAGAGAACTTCTTTTTCTCTTTTCTATTGTCCTTCTCCTCCTTTGATGCTTTTCCTGCAAGCTTAGGACAATTTGAACGCATGTGGTTGAGATCACCATACTCATAACACCTTGCAGGATCACCTCTCATTCTCATTCTCACATTCTGCAAAAGCTTTGTTAAAGCGAGAAGAGAGTAGTGCCAAGTCTTCTTCTAGAAATTCTTCAATCTGTTCATCGGTTAGTGAAGACAAGGAAGACAAAGCACAGCTAGAAGAGGAATTTGCATTTGACATGTTAGGGTTAGAGATCAAAGCAATTGATTTAGAATTACCCTTCCTGGCAAGAGCATCTAATTCATGAGTTTTTAGTTTAGAATAAAGAACATCTAATGTGAGTGTGCTCATGATAGTAGATTCTTGTATAGATGTTACTTTCATCTCCCATACCGACATGTCCAAAGCACAAAGCAGTTGTCTAGCATTAGCGACATTAGTGTAGTTAACTCCAACGGCACGTAGATTGCTAAGAATTTTATTAAAACGTGCAAAGAAGTCATCTACAGACTCACCTGGTTTCATCTCAAAGCGCATGTATTCCTTTTTGTAGATGTCTTGGCGAACCTCTTTGATAGTGTTAGAACCCTCATAGTAATCACAAAGAGATTTTCATACCTCATATGCGGATCGAAGATAAACCACACGATCAAAGTCGCTGCGTCCCAAGCCTTGGATTATCAAGTTTCGCGCCTTACTATTTGCTTCAACATGTGCACGATTGACGTCATTAACGTTGTCGTTCTCGGGAACTTCGTATAGCTTGTAGACCTTCTCCCAAATCACGAAGCCTTGTGCTTGGATGAACGCCTCCATCTTGGCCTTCCAAAACTAAAAATCAACACCATCAAACACACACGGTTTTGTTGAATAATGATCCATTAGTCTAATCACCGGTTAAGATGGATTAGAAAAACCTTGCTCTGATACCACTTGTAGGATCGAAGTATACGAATATAGCAATCGGAGGGGGTTGAATGATTGTGTGGAAGCTAAAACCCAAATTTTTGATATATTAAAAATTCACCCCAAAACGGAACCAAATAATTGCCACGTATTCGATAAAACAGATTGATAAACATTCACTAAAATGCGAATTCTGGAAGATACAACCGTCGAATCGATCTGAAATTTGGACACAAGAAACTATATTCCAACACGAATCGAACCCAAAAAGAATCATCTCGATCGGACTTACGGATCAAAAGTTATGAACCTCACAAGCTTGTTGTGACAGAAGATGACGAGAATTAATCTAACCAAAACTTCGGGATTAAACAAGAACGACAAAAGCTTAATCAACTAAACTTTGAGAAACCATAAATCAAAACCCTAGAAAAGTTTTTGATGAATAAAATCAAGATGAAATTCAAGGAACAAAAACCAATCTAGAATTAGAACAAGCATGCAAACAAGAACCAAAACAGGAAACACTGTAGCAACGTGGTTACAGTAGCACGTAAGGATCTGGAAGAATTGATCTTTATTTATTTTGTCTAAAATACTCCCATCAAAAGAGTACAAACCCTAAAACAAAGCTCTAAGCTCTCAATATCTGGATTGCATAAATAGGAGGCGCCTCCCCCTATTTATACAGAGCAAATACATAGAGTCCTGAATACAATTCCTATTCCTAATCCTAGAAGGAGTCCCACTCCTAATCCTAGAAGGAGTATGTATTCAACACAACTCTACTTGGCCCAACTTGGCCAAATACAGCTCTTGCACGCGTATGGCAACCCAGCCATACTCACATGACTAACAACTCTTGCACGCGTATGACCACCATGCCATACTCACGTGACTAATCATTCTTCATGTGCACCGTCCTCTAGCCCGAACGTCTCGCATGACATCCTTGTCGGGACCCCGAATTTGCAAATCCGGACCCTCTGTGTATTCAGCACTAGTCCAGGAACGCGCTAGTGCACACAGTCTTAACATCGGTAAATATCACAATCATACCATTCGATATTATCAAAGTACTTTATTTAAATAACCAAACTGGTTACTCGACCTTATGGTCAAGTTACAAATGTATGCCTCGCAAGGCGAAACTTATTAAAAGAGAAATAATAGCAGCGGAAAATCAAATAGCTTGCGTGGCGCCATCCAAGATACCACGTGCAACCGATCGGGCTCGCTTCCCTAAGTAGACGGATCCTCTTGGAGTTCCTCCTCCAAAGTCGGGCGTAGTCTCCTCTTCAAGCGATGTTGTGTTGAGGCAAGGGTGAGTACTTGGTACTCGACAAGTCATGCACAATGCAAGCTAATATACTATATGCATGGCTTGGTACAAAGGAATAGCTCAAGGTATATTTGCGATGCTTGACATTTGACAAGTAATATAAGTAGATTCGAAAGCGGTAGAAATAAGTAAAGCATAAATAACTTTTCAAGAAGTTTAATAAACATTTTCCCCATCCTAAACCACATTTCCATCATCTTCATTATTAAACCAACCCAACCTTTCAAACCAAAGTTATTTTTGAGAAAATCTAACCCTTGACTATAATTCCCGGCGATGTCCAATACCGCGGACACGGCTATTCGAATAGATTCTATACTCTGCAGAGGTTATGCACTTTACCCACAAGATACAACAAACACCACAAAGGCGAGTTCAGTAACAAAGTCTTTCGGAAACTTCTAACAATACAAGTGGTCCTCCCGGTTATTGCGCACTAACCCTTCCCTTAGCTAAGGCGAAGTCTAGGCCAATCAACCGTTAGATGGGTACTGGCCTCGGCCGATGCAGCTCCCCCGTACAACTTACACAAAGGGTGTAGTTGACCTCCTGAGGTCCCACAGGTACGTTATTAGCAACTTAGTCAACTAGGTCCGTCCCATTCCAGACATGTGGTTGCACGTTAGACCCAGTTCAAAGGCTTGCAAGGTTAAGTCCTTAGGGTGACCAGGGCAAGACTACCCGAAGAACCAAATCAACATCCCCAATGCCACAACTGGCCCACCTGATTACTCTTGCCACATGCCCCGCCGAAAATCGTTTATCAAAACCCAGCTTGATTACCATGCACCACGTGCCATCAACATCACATGATACTTTTCCAAAACAGGTTCAATATATCATTAAGTCAATATTAACATTTGATTATCCAAAATCATGTTATGAGCACGTAGCAGGTCTAAGCAGTATACTACAACGGTCTAAACCCAGGTTGGCAATTTAATAATGTCCAACTAGTAATCCACAACTAGGGTGACAAGGGTCATGGCACATACTTAAATAATCAAGGTGTCATACAGCAAATTGGTACTTATCTAACCCCCATGTTTAAACCAAGTATTTTTCTAATTGAACTAGCATGCAATTAGTTTAAATCAAAATAGATTTCGAAATAGGATCAACATGGTCAAAGCACAACTTGCCTTCAAAAAGTACTTGTTCTTGGTCTTGAGTTGGATCCTGAGTTAATACTTCTCCTTCGAATCCTTCCGGCACTTCAACGTCTACTCGTAAAGCGTGCAAATAGCAAATACACAAATAAACAATAGGCAAAAAGTGTCCAAACATCCAAATAAAATCCATAAACAGAAAGAACATAATTTTATGGATTTTTAGAAACTGGAATCGTCAAATTTGGAGTTAAGACGCAAAAGTTATGATTATTTAAAGTTTAAATAATCATTTAAATAATTTTGCAGAGAAAAACTTTAGTCCAAAAATTAAATAAAATTCATATTTAGGTAGATCTCAATTTTATACAAATTTAGAAATTTGAATCACTCAAATCGGAGTTGAAACGCAAAAGTTATAAGCGTTTGAAGTTTGAATCTAAATTTGAATCAATATTTCGAATTAATAAATCATTTTCTTTTTCTGAAATTAATTATTGCGTCAGCATGGACACGTGTCATCCTGTGATTGGTCCACAGTGACCTGCTGACGTCAGCACCGAACGGGTCCCGTGATGACGTCAGCATGACGTCACCATGCCACGTGGCATGTCCCGGGTGCTGCCACGTGTCTCGGTCCATGGACTGAGTCCACGGTGACACCCGGCCCACGGCTCGGGTGAGACTGACAGGTGGGACCACCTGTCAGTGCGGGGTCTCACGCAAACATGGCTGACGCGTGGGCCCTCTGACTTGCGGGGCCCGCGTGTCAGGGACACGCGCCCACACGCGTGGGTGCGGCTAGGCACACGTGTCGTAATCCGATCCGTCGGATTTCGATCTAACGGTCCTAAGAAATTTGGCTACGGTGCAGTGGAGCGGCTACGTGGCTCAAGCAGGGACACACGATTAAGATCCGACGGCTAAGGACAGATCTACCCGATAACACTCGATCCAATCTAACCCGCACGATCTAAAACCAACGGCGGAGATTGAATCTAAAACCGCAACGTGGAATTACACGGGAGGTGACGTGGGCTAACCTGGACCGTTGATCGGGATCGAGCGGTGAGGACCTTCGCGGGGCTTGACGGCGTCGCGGCGGTGCTAGCTCGGCCGGAGAGAGGAGGAAGACGATGCGTAGCGCGGCGCTCCGTGGGTTTCCGGCGAGGAGAGAACGTCCGCGGTGCGTCTCGCCGGGGTCTCGGATCCGATCTCCAATGCCCGGGAAGTGGCGGACGGCGGCGGAGCGAGGCAAAGACCCAAGCAACCCTAGGTCCAACTCCGGCGAGCAATTGCGCGGCGTGGTTGCGGCTCGAGCGAAAGCGGATCGAGGCAATCGGTGCGCAAGGGCAAGGTGATTACGGCGGTGGGGTCGTCTCCTTAAATAAGGCCTCGGCGTCCGCGCTATGCGCGAACCCTAGCGAACTTCGGAGGCGGCGGCGGAGCTCTCGGCTCGGACTCGGACGGGAAGAAGGCAGCACGAGAACCGTCCACGTGTCCAGATCAGCGGCCCCGATCGGATCGGGCGCGAACGGGTTCGGTCGGACCGCGGCTCGGCCGTGCAGGCGATTCTCGGCCGTTGGATCTTGATCCAACTGGCCGGAAAATTAGGAGTTCGGTTTGGGTTCGGTGACTTGGTTTGATCGAAGCGGTTGGCTCGGTCGGGTTCGGTCGGACTCGAGTCCGACTTCGGACCGAGGAACAAGATTAAACCGAAGCGATTTTAATATTCAAAATAATTCCCAGTAATTCATTTAATTCATTAAAAATAGCAAATGACTCAGAAAAATTCCAGAAAAATTCTGGAAAATATTTTGGATCATTTTGGACTCAAATAAAATATTTCCAACAAAATTTTATGTGCAAAATTAAATTCTTTAATTATTTCAAAATGGAATAAATTCAAATAAATTCCAAATAAATCCAAATAAATTCCAGAAAATTCCAAAAATTCACCAAAGTGCCAAATCACACATGAATTTAAGAAAAGCAAAATTTTGGGGTGTTACAATCCTTGACCACCAAGACCTCGATTCCTCCCTGAATCTAGTCTCGAACCTCAGTTCCTCCATGAACATAGTTCCGGTCCCGTCATCGACCATGTTCGCCCTCGAGCAACACCTGCACATGAACAAACCACAAAATAATTCCGAGCACAAGTCCGCGACTTGACTCAACATTAGTCCATGCAAATACTCACACGAGCATTGCATCAGTTCAAAACATGCATTATGAAATTCAAACAAATTTCATAACCACATATCAATCACCAAACAATTTTCAAAATCAAAAAAATCAACCTTGAGCAAAATACCATTCACGCCGGACCAAACATCGATCCGACGCAGCTCACGACGGACCAAATACTTAGTCCGGCGTACATGCGAAAGTCTCGGTTTAATTCAAAGCAAACATGTTCAAAAACACGTGCACGACGGACCAAATTTTTTGGTCCGGCATACATGCAAAAACAACGCTCAAAAATGCGTTCACGGCGGACCAAGAATTTGGTCCGGCGTGCATGGTTCGGCATAACATAGAAGCTTACTGTTTTTCAACAAATATGGTCCGGCGCATATAAATTAAAAAAATTCCTTTTACGGCGGACCAAAAAGCTTTTGGTCCGGCGCAACAGCGAAAATCGGTCCATCGCAAAAGAGAAACACACTGTTTTCAGAATTTGGTCCGGCGCATGCACAAGCCAATTTTTCAGTTCTAAACCAATTTTTCAGCACATGATTTCACGGATTCTGATTTCGTTTCCGTTGCCAGCCGGTAAATAATTTTAAAATGGAAACGAAACAACCATTGACCGATCGTTTTCGTACCTTTGTTGTCCCTATATCTATATATATATGTGTGTGTGTGTGTGACGTAGTAATAGGCACCATGGTGTTCTGGTACCATGATTTTAAATGCACGAATTCAAGTCAAATTTGGGTATATTTTTTGAAACTTTCAATTTTAGGGTTGTTAGCGTATGAGCTAACAGACCCCTTTCGTAATGGGGTGTGAGAAGTCCGAATGAGGGGCTTTCGTGGTGGATCGCACGTGACACAGTGGAAAGAGATGGTAGAAGAAAAAACTGGCAAAGCACACAAGAAGACAATCAGGTTTAACCAGGTTCGGGCCCTCCTCACAAGTAATAGCCCTAGTCCTGCTAGTGTGATTCTTACTGCTGTTCTTAGAGAAATCGGAAGAACTAGGAACAAGGAACTCCCGGGCTCTCACTACAAAGAGGGAGAACCAACAGAGAAGGAGTCTCACCAACTCACCCAAGAAAGAAAAATGAGCCCCCCTCTCCCATGCACCCCAGCCACCTTTTCTACTCGGGCTGGCTGGGGCGCATGGGACTGGCAAAAGCTTAGCCCACTGAGTACACTGCCACACTGTCATACCATATTTAATGCGCCTGTCACTGTTCTCGCAGCACATTAAATGCCCTGGTACAACCCTCCTCTCCCCCGCCTAGGGCCCCGCGCCCGCCGGCTCTGCCCGCCTAATGGGGTGGGAAATTGCACCATGACATCACTCGTCATTATGGTGCGCGTTGGGAACACACGCCACCATACTGTGGCCTTCATTACCGTCATTTAATGCGCACGATACGTATTAAATGTCCTTAACCTTCTGTGCGGCTGCACAGGCCGCTAGGTGGCCTCGGGAACTAAGCGCCAGTAGCGTGGACTGGGCGCCGCACGTCCGTAAGGCGACCACGTTGCTAACCGCTAGCGGCGTGGTTTGCACGCCACGTGTCTGCTGGGCGATCACACGGTGACCGCCCGGTAGCGTGGCACTGGTCGCCACACATCATTGGCGATCACCACGGTGACCGCCCGGTAGCGTGGCTGGTCGCCACTGCCGTGGCGATCACCACGGTGACCGCCCGGGCGTGGCCTGGTCGTCACCTGCCCGCTGGCGATCACACAGCTGACCGTCAGCGGCGTGGCCTGGTCGCCACCTGCCCGCTGGCGATCACACGGCTAACCGCCAGCGGCGTGGCCTGGTTGCCACCTGTCCGCTGGACGGCATCCTTTCTGACCGCTAGCGGCTGGTCTGGATGCCACGTGTCCGCTAGCGGCTCTTACTAAAGTGTAGTGGCCACCCTGGTGTAGAATACTATGAAATCATGTGCTGAAAAATTGGCTTAGAATTGAATTTGCAAATATGTTTGTTCATGTGTTTTGTCAATTTGACAAGAAGCAGTAAGTTTAAGCTTTGCTTGGCCGGACCAAGATCTCAAGAAACAGTTAGTTTCCCATCTACGACGGACAAACTTTGTTGGTCTGTCGTGGACATGCTTTTGAACTCATTGAGCCAAACTCAATTTTCCTCAAAAACCAGTAAGTTGTGCATGTACGACGGACAAAGTTTTTGGGTGCATAAATGAACGTGTTTTTGAGCTCAAGAGTCGAACTCAATCTTCCAAGAAACCAAGAAGTTTTGCATGTACGGCGGACAAACTTCTTTGGTCGATCGTGAATGGCTTTGAGGTTTGATTTTGCATGTACGACGGACCGATTTTGTTTGTCCGTCGTGAACGTGTTTTCGCCAGAATGATTTCTTCTTGGAACCGAAACTTTCACTTGTACAACGGACCGATTTTGTCTGTCCGTTGTGAATGTTTTTTTTTGAGTGATTTTTCATGTGTACGCCGAACCATATTTCCTTGTCCGTCGTGAATGCGTTTTTGCTGAATTAGGGTTTTGAGCAGAATTGAAATAATTTGAATTTGAGATTATGAAATTTGTGATGATATCATGATGCTTCTTTTGAAGTGGACTTTATGCAATGCTCATGTGAGTAGTTGCATGGATTGACATTGAGTCAAGTCGTGGACTTGTGCTCGGATTTGTTTTGTGGTTTGTTCATGTGCAGGTATTGCTCGAAGACGAATGTGGTCGATGACGGGACCGGAACTAGGTTCATGGAGGAACTGAGGTTCGGGACTAGGTTCAGGAGGAACTGAGGTCTTGGTGGTCAAGGATGTCATGCGGGACGTTCGGGCTAAGAGAATGGTGCACATGAAGAATGGTTAGTCACGTGAGAATGGCAGGAGGTCATTCGCGTGCAAAGTGTTAGTCACGTGAGTATGGCAGGTGGCCATACGCGTGCTAAGTGTTAGTCACGTGAGTATGGTAGGGTTGCCATACGGCGTGCAAGAAGTTGTACTCGGCGAGGTTGGGCCAAGTAGAGTTGTGTTGAATCACAGTTCCTTCTAGGGAATAGGAATCGTATTCAGAACTCCTTGTGGGTTGGTGCTTTAAATAGGTGGGGGGTCTCCTGTTGAAAGGCACCAAGTAGAGCTGAGCGCATCAAACCTTGAGCTTGGTTTTAGGGTTTGTACTCTTTTCATGAGAGTATTTTAGACAAGAAATAAAGATTAATTCTTCCAAGATTTTTGCGTGCTCTGATAACCACGTCGCTCAAGATTTTCTGTTTTGGTTCTTGTTTGCATGCTTGTTCTAATTCTAGATTGGTTTTTGATCGTTGAGTTTCATCTTGATTTGATCCATCAAAAACCGTTCTAGGGTATTGATTTAGAGTTTCTCAAAGTCTAGTTGATTAATCTTTTGAAGATCTTGTTTAATCTTGAAGTTTTGATTAGATTGATTCTCGTCAAGTTCTGGATCAGCAAGCTTGCGAAGCTCATAACTTTTGATCTGTAAGTCCGATCGAGCTGATTCTTTTTGGGTTCGATTCGTATTGGAATCTAGTTTCTCATGTCCAAATTTCAGATCAATCTAACGGTTGGATCTCCGGGAATTTTCGTTTTACCAAACCTCTGTCATTCTGTTTTTGTCGAAAACGAGGCAATTATTTGGTTCTGTTTTGGGGTGAACTTTTAATAGATCAAGAATTTGGTTTTAGCTTCCGCACAATCATTCACCCCCCCTCTGATTGCTATATTCGTATACTTCGATCCTATAAGTGGTATCAGAGCAAGGTTTCTCTAATCTATCTTAACCGGTGATTAGATCAATGGATCGTTATTCGACAAAACCATGTGTGTTCGATGGTGTTGATTTTCAGTTTTGGAAGGCCAAGATGGAGGCGTTCATCCAAGCACAGGGCTTCACAATTTGGAAGAAGGTCTACAAGCCATATGAAGTCCCTGCAAACGACAACGTCAACGACACCAATCGCACACATGTTGAAGCAAATAGCAAGGCGCGCAACTTGATCATCCAAGGCTTGGGGACGCAATGACTTTGATCGTGTGGTTCATCTTCGATCCGCATATGAGGTATGGAAATCTCTTTGTGATTACCATGAGGGTTCTAACTTGTCAAAGAGGTTCGCCAAGATATTTACAAAAAAGAATACATGCGTTTTGAGATGAAACCTAGTGAATCTGTAGATGACTTCTTTGCGTTTCAATAAAATTCTTAGCAATCTACGTCTTTGTTGGAGTTAGCTACACCGATGCTGAAAATGCTCGACAATTGCTTAGTGCTTTGGACATGTCGGTGTGGGAGATGAAAGTAACATCTATACAAGAATCTACTACCATGAGCACACTCACATTAGATGTTCTTTACTCTAAGTTGAAAACTCATGAGTTGGATGTTCTTGCCAGGAAGGGTAACATTAAATCAATTGCTTTGATCTCTAACCCTAACATGTCAAATGCAAATTCTTCTTCTAGCTTTGCCTTGTCTTCCATGTCTTCTTTAACAGATGAGCAACTTGAAGAGTTTCTGAAGAAGATCTGGCACTACTCTCTTCTCGCTTTAACAAAGCTTTGCGAGAATGTGAGAATGAGAAAGAGAGGTGGTCCTCCAAGATGCTATGAGTGTGGTGACCTCAACCATATTCGCACAAATTGTCCTAAGCTTGCAGGAAAAACATCAAAGGAGGAGAAGGACAACGACAGGAAGGAATGAGAAGAAAAGGTTCTCGTCAAATGATAGGAAGAAGAAGAGCTTCATCAACCGCAAGGTGGTTCACCGAGTTCTTTCCGGCTCTTGAACAAGTCAATTTGAGCGATGTGGACTTGGAGAGCAGCGAAGATGATGCAACTCCAAGCAAGCATGATTTGATAGGATTATGTCTCATGGCAAGCAGCAAGGATAGCTTCACCGAGGGCGACCACGACAAGCGACTTCAATGAGGTAGATCCCTCTTATGATGAATTAGCTATTCTTTGTTGCTCGTCGTGGAAAAGTGCTTGACAAACGCGAGAAGAAAATTAAGAAACATGATTTCATTATTGAATCATTGAATGCTGAAATTGCTAGACTTAAGACTTTGATTCCTAGTGATGATACTTGCAAATCATGTGACTTAATTTACAATGAGCTCACCTTGCTTAGGAAAGAACATGCTCTTTTGTTGCATCTAAATGAGAAAAATGAGAAACATGTTGTACATGCTAAATTTATTCGATGATTTGCATAGTTCAACTTCTTGTTCTAAATGCTCAACTCTTGAATTAAAATTGAAAGATGCAAATGCTAGGGTTTCTCAATTAATCGATAATTTGCTTTCACATGAAATTCTCTCATGCTCAACTTGTCGCAAGCAAAAGGAAAAGTAGATGTTCCTGCAATAATTGTTTAACTCTTGCTAAGAAAGTGGATTACTTGCAAAATTCTTTGGAACGTTTCACTAATGGCAAGAAGAAGTTGAACATGATTTTGGATCAATCTAAGGTTAGCACAAACAAGAGAGGTTTAGGTTTTGATCCTTATGCCACATATGAAACTAAACCTCGCACTGTTGTTCGTGCTCCTTGCAAAATTGAGTTATCTAATGAGCCTAAGAAAATTGCTTTTCAATCTGCTGGTTTTTTATCTTCTACTATGATGAACGCAAAATGTGCTTTTACTGTTAAAGCTAAACATCATGTCAAGTACACTTGCACTCATTGTGGTAGAGATGGACACTTAGTAAATTTTTGCTTTAGACTAGCCAAACAGCAAAAGAAGGAAAGAACTGAGGCTAGGTCAAATTTCAGCAAAGCACATTTTTATGCGCTTAGAGTGATGAAAACACCTTCTGTTCCTACAAACATGGGAAAAGGCAAATCTGATTTTGTGCATAAAAATTATCGTGTTGTACCTACTATTGTGCGTCGTGTGTCTCAGTACTGGATTCCCAAAAATCTCATTCCTAACCCCAGTAAGGAGGCCTCGACATGTTTTGCTATGTAGGCTTCTCGCGCAAGGAAGGAGAACATATGGCTAGTGGATTCCGGATGCTCACGCCACATGTCCGGTGATAAGAATTGGTTCTCCTCCCTCACTCGTGCATCTCGTTCTGAAAGTGTTACTTTTGGAGATGCTTCTTCCTCTTCTGTTGTGGCAAAAGGTACAATAAAGGTAAGTGACAAGTTTATGTTCAAAGATGTGGCTCTTGTTGAAAATTTGAAATATAACTTGCTTTCTATCTCACAAATGCTTGATGAAGGTCTTGAGATAAGCTTTAAGAAAAATGAATGCAAAGTGCTAGATGCTTCAGGTGATCTTGTGTTCAAAATTTCTCGTTTTGGAAGAATCTTTAAAGCTGATTTTGATGCATCACCTTCTTCTAAGCATAGGTGTCTAATTGCCAATGTTTCTAAAGATGTATTCTTTTGGCATCGTAGACTTGGTCATGTTGGTTTTGATCATCTTACTCGTGTAAGTGGTTTAGATCTTATACGTGGCCTGCCTAAGCTTAAGGGTGATAGCAATCTAGTATGTTCTTCTTGTAGACATGGTAAGATGATTGCAGGTTCACATCCACCTCTTACCATGATGATGACAAACGCTCCAGGACAGCTTCTACATCTTGATACAGTTGGACCATCTCGAGTTCAATCCTTTGGAGGCAAACGTTACTTTTGATGAGGCTAGTCCAGGCACTAGTCCAAGTGATGCAGGTACAGGCGCATACATTCAGGGGGAGAAAATCTTTGAAGATGATGATGATGTTGAAGATGAGGTCTTGACTCTTCCTAATGCACAACAAGATGTAGCACCTTTGGCACCTACTACTACATCACCTACATTAACCATCCTCAAGCTACATCATCATCTGTACATGCTGAAAATGAAGAAGGAGAAGGAGAAGTCTCAAAAGCCAATGCTCCCTTGTACATTCAAAAATGCATCCATCTGAACAAATGATTGGAGACCTAAATGAGAGAGTCACTCGATCCAGGTTTATTCATTCTGACACTCATGCTCATTCCGCTTTAGTTGCTTCTTTTGAACCCAAAGATATATCTCATGCATTATCTAACGAATCTTGGATCAATGCCATGCATGAAGAAATAGAGAATTTTGAACGAAATAAAGTTTGGAAACTTGTCTCACCTCCTCCAGATTTTAATGTTATTGGAACAAGATGGGTTTTCAAAAATAAACAAAGTGAGGATGGTGTTGTTGTTAGAAACAAGGCTAGATTGGTTGCTCAAGGTTACACTCAAATTGAAGGCTTAGATTTTGATGAAACCTTTGCTCCTGTTGCTAGAATTGAAGCCATTAGAATCCTTTTAGCTTTTGCTGCATCCAAAGGTTTCAAATTGTATCAAATGGATGTGAAAAGTGCTTTTCTTAATGGCTACATAAATGAGGAGGTTTATGTCAAGCAACCACCTGGTTTTGAAAATCCAAAGTTTCCAAATCATGTGTTCAAACTATCAAAAGCTTTGTATGGTTTGAAACAAGCCCCTAGAGCATGGTATGATAGGCTAAAAACCTTGTTACTTGAAAAAGGCTTTTTAATGGGAAAGGTTGACAAAACTCTCTTTTTACTCAAGCAAGGCAATGATCAACTATTCGTTCAGATTTATGTTGATGATATTATCTTTGGTGGTTCATCTCATGTTTTAGTGTCTGAGTTTTCAGAAACAATGAGGAAGGAGTTTGAGATGAGTATGATGGGTGAGTTGACATACTTTTTGGGATTTCAAATCAAGCAAACGAAGGATGGTACTTTTGTACATCAAAGCAAATACACGAAAGACTTGCTACATCGCTTTGGAATGGAAAAGCGACAAGCCGATCATGACACCCATGGAGAGCACTTGCGCACTTGACCTGATGAAGATGGTGAGCGAGGTTGATCAAAAGGAATATAGAAGCATGATAGGTTCACTTTTGTACCTCAACGCATCAAGGCCGGATATACAATTTGTTTGTATGCTTGTCTGCTCGTTTTCAAGCTTCCCACGTGCTTCACATCGACAAATTTGTCAAAAGGATTTTCGTATCTTCATGGAACTCAAGATTTTGGCATTTGGCTTTACTGCTTCCTCATGCATTAGTTTGAGATCTTTTTTGATGCTGATTTTGGAGGATGTAGAATTGATAGGAAAAGCACTTCTGGTTCATGTCACTTCTTGGGAAATTCTCTCATTGCATGGTCATCTAGAAAGCAATCTTCTGTTGCACAATCAAGCTGAATCTGAATATGTGGCTGCTTTGCTAAGTTGTTCTCAAATTCTTTGGATAGTAGCTACACTTAAAGATTATGGGGTTAATCTGGATAGTGTTCCTCTTTTGTGTGATAACACTAGTGCAATTTGCATTGCTAAGAACCCTGTACAACACTCTAGAACAAAACACATTGACATCGATTTCACTTTCTTAGAGATCATGTTGAAAAAGGCAACATTGTGCTTCATCATGTGGATCTTGAACATCAATTGGCGAGACATTTTCACAAAACCTTTGTCTTCTTCTCGTTTTGCTTTTATTCGGGGAGAACTTGGGATTGTTCATCCAATGGGTTTGTTTTGAGGGGGAGTTTCTTTGCCAAGTTCTTTCACTTGATGAGCTCACTTTATCATATTTCTTTATATACTATATAATTGAGCTAATATATGATAATCTAAATTGTCTCACTTGAACTAAGAATGACATTGCGGAATTCCCTGATCTGATTGCCTATAGCTAAATACTCTGTGATATCTTACTCTTCTAGGCTTGATATTGAATCCTCTTGACAAATTTGGGCTATGAAGCAAGTGTGGTTTCAACTTTACTCTTTCATAAGACCATTTAATCATTTTTGCATGTTTATAATAAAAAAAAAGGGAATATAAAAAAGGGGTGTTAAAAGCAAAAGCTTCAAGTTGTATGCTTCAGGCATGCTTTCCTTAAAAAATAAGATGTATGCTTCAAGCATGCCATTCCCTCAAAGATAAGATGTATGCTTCAAGCATGCCACTCCTAGAAAATAAAAGAAGTATGCTTCAAGCATGCCACATGCAACTTATTGTTTAAAGATTAAATTGGTCTACTAGATTGGAGTTGAAACTACTTGCTCGCCCTAAGTTGTTAGTTGCTTCAATTTTTTAAAAGCCTTGCTTTTTCTGCTAAGATCTTGCTTAGTACTTGGCTATAGTTGACTAAATTGAGGTTGAGATGCATGTCATTCCCTAACTTGTTAAAATCACATCAAGATCATGTATTTTACATATTATGTGATATATAAGGTTATATGATCGAATGAGCTCATCTTTTTCCTATCCTGGCACTCCCTTGTTTCTTCTTGTGAAATCATTGTTTCAGGAAAAAAATTTAAACCTGTTCTCTCTTTTGTACTCTTGATGAATCCATTGTCAAAGGGGGAGAAATTTGGGAATCGTTGAAAAGTTTAAGAAAAAGGGGGAGAAGAAAAATGGGGATTTGTTTCTGGAATTTTGGGAGAAGTTTGGAGAATTTTGAAATTTTTGGGCACATTGCACATTCACACACATCTTCCTTCTCAGGGGGAGATTTTGTTTTGCATTTTGGTCAAAGGGGGAATTCTGTGTTTTCTTACTTTGGTCTTTGATCCTTTGGATTTCAAAATCTTTTGTAAAGTGAATGCCAAATGTTCAATTCTAAGTGGTGTTGCCAATGTTTTCATCAAGGGGGAGATTGTGAAATCATGTGCAGAAAAATTGGCTTAGAATTGAATTTGCAAATATGTTTGTTCATGTGTTTTGTCAATTTGACAAGAAGCAGTAAGTTTCGCTTTTGCGCCGGACCAAGATCTCAAGAAACAGTTAGTTTCCCATCTACGACGGACAAACTTTGTTGGTCTGTCGTGGACATGCTTTTGAACTCATTGAGCCAAACTCAATTTTCCTCAAAAACCAGTAAGTTGTGCATGTACGACGGACAAAGTTTTTGGGTCTGTCGTGAACGTGTTTTTGAGCTCAAGAGTCGAACTCAATCTTCCAAGAAACCAGTAAGTTTTGCATGTACGGCGGACAAACTTCTTTGGTCAGTCGTGAATGGCTTTTTGAGGTTTGATTTCGCATGTACGACGGACCGATTTTGTTTGTCCGTCGTGAACGTGTTTTCGCCATAATGATTTCTTCTTGAAACCGAAACTTTCACTTGTACAACGGACCGATTTTGTCTGTCCGTTGTGAATGTTTTTTTTTTGAGTGATTTTTCATGTGTACGCCGGACCATATTTCCTTGTCCGTCGTGAATGCGTTTTTGCTGAATTAGGGTTTTGAGCAGAATTGAAATAATTTGAATTTGAGATTATGAAATTTGTGATGATTTCATGATGCTTCTTTTGAAGTGGACTTTATGCAATGCTCATGTGAGTAGTTGCATGGATTGACATTGAGTCAAGTCGTGGACTTGTGCTCGGATTTGTTTTGTGGTTTGTTCATGTGCAGGTATTGCTCGAAGACGAATGTGGTCGATGACGGGACCGGAACTAGGTTCATGGAGGACCTGAGGTTCAGGACTAGGTTCAGGAGGAACTGAGGTCTTGGTGGTCAAGGATGTCATGCGGGACGTTCGGGCTAAGAGAATGGTGCACATGAAGAATGGTTAGTCACGTGAGAATGTCAGGAGGTCATTCGCGTGCAAAGTGTTAGTCACGTGAGTATGGCGGTGGCCATACGGCGTGCAAAGTGTTAGTCACGTGAGTATGGTAGGGTTGCCATACAGCGTGCAAGAGTTGTACTCGGCCAGGTTGGGCCAAGTAGAGTTGTGTTGAATACAGATTCCTTCTAGGAATAGGAATCGTATTTAACTCCTTGTGGGTTGGTGCTTTAAATAGGTGGGGGGTCTCCTGTTGAAAGGCACCAAGTAGAGCTGAGCGCATCAAGCCTTGAGCTTGGTTTTAGGGTTTGTACTCTTTTGATGAGAGTATTTTAGACAAGAAATAAAGATTAATTCTTCCAAGATTTTTGCGTGCTCTGATAACCACGTCGCTCTGATATTTTACTGTTTTGGTTCTTGTTTGCATGCTTGTTCTAATTCTAGATTGGTTTTTGATCGTTGAGTTTCATCTTGATTTGATCCATCAAAAACCGTTCTAGGGTATTGATTTAGAGTTTCTCAAAGTCTAGTTGATTAATCTTTTGAAGATCTTGTTTAATCTTGAATTTTGATTAGATTGATTCTCGTCAAGTTCTGGATCAGCAAGCTTGCGAAGCTCATAACTTTTGATCTGTAAGTCCGATCGAGCTGATTCTTTTTGGGTTCGATTCGTATTGGAATCTAGTTTCTCGTGTCCAAATTTTAGATCAATATAATGGTTGGATCTCCGGGAATTTTCGTTTTACCGAACCTCTGTCATTCTGTTTTTGTCGAAAACGAGGCAATTATTTGGTTCTGTTTTGGGGTGAACTTTTAATAGATCAAGAATTTGGTTTTAGCTTCCGCACAATCATTCACCCCCCCTCTGATTGCTATATTCGTATACTTCGATCCTACAAATACGCCGACAGTAGCCCCCGGACCCACCTTGGAGCGCCCTTTTTTACCTTTTTGAAGAACAAAAAGCGGCTCAGTCTCCCGGGTGGGTCCATTATAAATGCCCACGTAATGTTGCGGCTTTAAATGCCGCCGCCATTTCCGGGCATCATGGCGGAACGTGCAGCCGCCTCCGCCTCGTAACCGGCGCGGGCCTTGGAAACATGCCTGCGCCTTTTCTAATTCCTTTGGGTTTCCCGCCATCGAACCGCCGCGTCCCCTCGGGTCTCCCGCCACCTAACCACCGCGTCCCTTCGGGTCTCCCGCCAAAGCACCCCTCCATGCACACATATAAAGGTGGCTACCGGGGGGGAGGGGCAGTTCGTTCTTTCCTCAGCCTTTGCCTTTGCTCCTTGCGAACTACTCTTTTGCCTTGCACCACCTCCTTCTTGCATCCTTCCTTCTTTGCCCACATGGCGCCGCCAGCACCTTTGCTCCCTCTGTCGACCACCAAGGATGTCGAAGCCTCGAGGTTTTCCCGGTACATTGTCGGCGGCACCGTCCGCACTCGCGCTGGGACCGCCGCGCCCGGCTGCCGCCCCGGGGAAATAATCTTTTTCGGCTGGGGGATGCTGGCCGGTCTCCTCCCGTTGATCTCCGACTTCTACCTCACCGTCCTCAACTTCTACTCCATCCACAACGTTCACCTTCCTCCTAACTCCATCATCCTTCTTGCTGTCTTTGCCCACTTCTGCGAGATGTTCGTAGGAATGGCCCCCAATCTTCCTCTTTTCCACTTCTTCTATTCCTTGCGCGCGGCCAAGGACCTCTCCACCACGGCAGGCTCCTGCCACCTCCGCCTTCGGGACGGCGCGGCTTCCCGCTACATTCCGCTGGACCTCCGTTCCAACTGGAGGGCTTGGCGCAATGAGTGGTTCTACGTCGAGGATGATAGTGGCGTAGAAGTCCTGGAGTTGCCGACGGGGCCAGCGGTCAGCACCCCCGCCTGGGGAGCTCACGTCGATGAGACGCCCGAGCTCCAGACGATGCTGGCCCGCGTGGACCAGCTGCGAACAGCGGTCCTGACGGGAGGCATGGTTCTCTGGGACTACATCTCTCAGAGAATTAGACCGCTACGCCGCCGTGCTCGCCCCGCCTGGCAGTACACGGGCTCTGACGACATGACCAGGATGGCCCTCGGAGGTAGGTTACCTAACCTTTTTTCTTTTTGGTGCTTTTTGCGACCATTGCCGAGTTAACGACGACCTTCCTTTGCTCTCTCTTCTTCAGTCGCAGGGGACTTGACCCCCACCAAGCTCGAATCCTGGATGGGCTTGCTGGGCGCCTCCAGCAACGTCCCGCCTTTCCCGGCGGGTGCGCTCCCACTCTGCCAAGTGGAGCCCCGGGAACGTGTGGCGATCATCCGTGCCATGCCCTCCATGGACGCCATGGGGCTGGTGAACACACCCCGCCAAGGGGCATTGACGATCCGGGACCCTCCTCCAGCCGGCGACCAGAGGAGGGACAAGCGCCCCGCCGATGACGATGCCCCCGGTCCCAGCCCCAAGAGGGTTTGCGTCGCGCTAGGGGGCGCGGCGACCACGACCGGGGCGGGGAGCTCTTCGGCGGCCGCAGCTGCCACTTCCACTGCTTCTGTTGAGGTGGTTGAAACTGGCGCTGCTCCGACCATAGCCCTGCCAGCACCGGTTGTCCTTCCGCCGCTGTCGACGCAGGTCGACCCGACCCTGCCGCCGCTGGCGCGGGTCGAACCGCCCCTGTCGCTGCCGGCGCTGGTTGATCCACCGTTGCTGCCGGTGCTGGATGACCTGCCGCCGCCGCCGCCGGTCCTTCCTCCGCCGCCGCCGGCACCGATCGATCCTCGATGCGGTGCCACGCGAAGTGGCCTTCAGCGCCCGTCGCGCCTCGATTCATGAGGCCTTCCGGCGTGCGTAAATCGACACACGGACACTGTTAAATTCCTTTAATCTGAAAGGCTTACCTCTTTTTTACCTCCTTCGTATGCGTCTACGAGTGCCCGGTACGGCGACCAGGGCATCGCGGCGGCCGGCGACTCAGTGCGGTGGTCGAACACCAAGGCGACCCCGGCGACCATCCGATGGCCGCCACAGGGCGGCCGTCTTACCGCCCGGAGGTGGGATGGGCTTGCCGGCCACTCTGGAGGTCCCCAGCGCCTCGATCCCCTCGGCGGACGCAGACGCTCTGCTGGCCGCCCTTGGCGAGCTACACTCCCGCGTGAGCGGCCGCCTCACGACGAGCAGGGAGAGGATGAGGTAGGCCACCGTAGAGCTCAACCGCCTCCACAAGGTGGTGCAAGACTGGCGTGGCCAGGCGGAGCGGTTGGAGCGGAGCCTGCAGTAGGAGAGGGAGCAAGGAGCTCTCCGCATCGAGGCGATCACCTGAGAGCGCGACGAGGAGAAGGGCGAGCGGCTCCGCGCGGAGGCTGAGACCACCCTCATGCTGCGCCCCGCTTTCGACCGGATGGTGGCCAGCTTGGCGCCACTGGGACTGGAGCAGCCGGCCCCAGTCGAGGAGACGGCCCGGCACTACGCCTTCTGCATGAGCCGGATCGCCGACTTCCTCACCCTCCTGCCCAACGCCTTAGCCATCCGGTCCAGCCAAGAGGGGCGGGCAGTCGCTGTGGCCACGGTGTCGTACGTGCTCGTGTGCTACGCCAGCCGGGACGCCAACTTTGACCCCCTGGCCACCATCCAGGGGGTGGAAGGGGACTGGGCACGCACCGAGGCGCAGGTCAGCGACGCCGCCGAGCATGTAGCTGACCAGCTTGAGATGGTCAACCCAGCGCTGGAAGTAGTGGCTGAGGACGTGGCGCTCAGGCTGGACGTCGACCTGGTAGAGGACCAGGCAGCCGCGAAAGCCGCGGCGTACGAGGAGTGAAGACTCCAGACTTAGCTTCTTCTGCTCTTTTGTTTTGCGTTACCTGTAAAAGACTCTTGCTAGTCAGTTTCCCGTTTATGAATGTATATACTTCCCTTCGCATGCCGTCTTATGTTTGGATGCTTGTCCGTGCCTCGCCTATGCTGGCTCTGGACGAGCAAAAAGGCAACCGTTAGTCAGGGGTGCAGGGCCCGGATCCCTCGCGCCGGAATATCATTATCTCAGGACCATCGGACCCTGTGAAATTAACCGCTCTCGTGGTCCCTTGGGGCCGAACACTTGGTGAGGTGTGGCAGGGTAGTAGGCTCTCGGTAGTGGTGTTTGAGTCGACGGTTCTCACGGGGACACCCTAAGCGTCATGACCGTGTTGAAAACCGTGCCAAACTAGCCATCCGATCGCCCGTCCCTGCACGCCACGCTCACACAGTGGCCCCACTTTTACCATCGAGAATTCAGAGGGCCTTAAGGTACTGAGGACGATTACGCGGACACGGCCCATCGGGGCACAAACCAGAAAAAAGAGAACAAAGGTGACAACTGCTTTGAATAGAAACTGGACACTGAACTTAAATAGAGGCTTCCCCCGACCAGCGTCGGAGGGGAAAGCTCAACTCGGCTGGTCGGGGCACGCAGCTCTGTACTTACAACCTTCTCAGGGATAGAACTTGCGCAGAAGCTCTATGTTTTGGGAGTTTACCAACTCCTCTCCGTCCTCAGTGGCCAACCTGACCGCCCCGGGGTGAGAGACTAAGACCACCTTAAAGGGGCCCTCCCACTGGGGAGATAGTTTATGCAACCCGGCATGCGTCTGAACTCTGCGCAAGACCAGGTCGCCCACTGCCAGTGTTCTCTCGCTGACCCGGGTGGCGTGGTACCGCCTGAGACTCTGCTGGTACCGGGCAGCGCGCAAGGCTGCGCGATCTCGTACTTCTTCCAGGAGATTGACATCCTCTCGACGCAGATCTTCCTGGACTTCCTCAGTGAACGCCGCCACGCGCGATGACCCTAAGGCCAGCTCTGAAGGTAGGACAGCTTCCGCGCCGTAGACCAGGAAAAACAGAGTTTCCCCAGTGGCCCGGCTAGGGGTGGTACGAAGCGACTACAGCACCGCCGAGAGCTCTTCAGTCCACCGGGCTCCGCGCTTGTGGAGTTGATTTAACACCCTGGTCTTGAGGCCCTTCAGCACCAGCGCATTGGCCTGCTCAACTTGGCCATTGCTCCTCGGGTGGGCCACCGAGGCAAAACAAACCTTGGTGCCCATTTCTTCACAGAAGCCCAAGAAAGCAGCGCTGGTGAATTGCGTGCCATTGTCGGTGATAATGTGGTTGGCGACCCCAAAGCGGGCGAAGATTCCTTGCATGAATTTGATCGTAGCGGCGGCTGTAATCGCCCTTACTGCTTCGGCTTCCACCCATTTGGTAAACTTGTCGATGGCGACAAACAGATGGGTGTAGCCCCCTGTGGCCCGCGAGAACGGGCCCAGGATATCCAGCCCCCAGACCGCGAAGGGCCATGAGAGTGGGATGGTTTGCAGGGCCTGGGCTGGTCGGTGGATTTGCCTGGCGTGGAACTGGCACGCTTCGCACTTCCTCACTAGCTCGCAAGCATCCTGGAGGGCGGTTGGCCAATAGAACCCTTGGCGGAAGGCTTTCCCAACCATCGTTCGACTTGACATATGGCTCCCGCACACGCCTCCATGGATATCAGAGAGCAGACTGCTCCCCACTTCCCGAGTGATGCACTTCAGAAGAATTCCGTTTCTACCCCGGCGGTAAAGGTCCCCACCCACCAGGGTATAGCACTTGGCCTTTCGTGCTATCTTCTCTGCTGACGCATCATCGTCGGGGCACAATTGATCCCGTAGGTAAGCCAGGATCGGATCCATCCACGTGCCTCCCCGGTCAAGTGTGGCGACCACGGGGTGATCGCCCGGGTACTCCGCCTGGCCGGGCGTTTCCACCGGTACTACTCTCCCTTCTGGAGTAAGGGTTGAAGCAGCGTCACCATCGTCCCCATCAGAAACAGGGCTGCGATGGACGGTCGCGGAAGCCTTTCTTCAAAGACTCCGACCGGAACAGGAGATCTTGTCGAGGCGAGCTGCGCGAGCTCGTCCGCCAAGTAGTTGTCGCACCGGGGGATGTGGGTATACCCCAGCCCGTCGAAATGTCGCTCCATCTTTCTGACCTCCACCAAGTACTCCGTCATGACGGGATCGGAGCAGGAGAACTCCTTTCTCGCTTGGTTGACGACTAGCAACGAGTTGCCCTTGACTTGTAGATGCCGAACTCCGATGGCCGTGGCGGCGCGAAGTCCCGCCAGCAAGCCTTCGTACTCGGCAACATTGTTAGTGGCCTTGAAGTCCAGGACGATCACGTACTTGAGGAGGTCCCCGGTTGGGGAAACCGGAGGACCCCAGCCCCCGCGCCCTCGAGCCTGAAGGAACCGTCGAAGTAGAGTGTCCAGGGGGAGGGCGCGGGGGTTTCCTTAGTCTCAGACTCGGCAGGAGTCCACTCAACAACGAACTCTGCCAGTCTTTGACTCTTGATCGCAGTACGGGGGGCGAATTTGAGGCCAAATTCCCCCAGCTCCACAGACCACTTGGCAATGCGGCCTTCAGCTTCGCGGTTGTGAAGGATCTCGCGCAAGGGGTAGGCCGAAACCACTGTGATCTCCCTTCCTTGGAAATAATGCCGCAACTTCTGGGACGCCACCAGCACGGCATATACCATCTTCTGAGCCTGCGGGTACCTTGTTTCTGCATCATGCAGCAACTTGCTGACGTAGTAAACTGGCCGCTGGACCCCTTCACGCTCCGCCACCAGTGCTGCGCTCACAACTGCCGGACCAGCTGCCACGTATAACAGTAGCGGCTTGCCCGGCTCGGGGGCGACCAGCACCGGAGGGGAGGAGAGGTATTGCTTCAATTCTTCAAGTGCTTGCTGCGCTTCTGTAGTCCACTCGAAGGAGTTGGTCTTCTTTAGCAGCTTGAAGAAGGGGAGGCTCTTTTCTCCTAGCTGGGCTATGAACCGGCCGAGAGAGGCCAGACGACCAGCTAAGCACTGTACTTGCTTGAGTCTTGTGGGTGGTTGCATGCGCTCGTTGGCCGCGATCTTTTCCGGGTTGACCTCGATTCCACGATTGGAAATGAGGAACCCAAGCAGCTTTCCAGACGACACACCAAACACACACTTCTTAGGATTCAGCTTCAAGCAATACTGCCAGAGGTGGGAGAAAGTCTCTTCTAAATCTTCGACAAGCCCAACAGTCTTTTTGGTCTTCACTACCAAATCATCAATATATACTTCAAGATTTCTCCCAATTTGCGATCGAAATACAGTGTGCATAGCGCACCGGTAGATCGAAATATAGTAGTACACGCCTAGAGGGGTCACAAAGGCAGTCTTCTCTTCGTCTTCCCGCGCCATGCTGATCTGGTGGTAGCTGGAGTAGGCGTCTAGGAAGCACAAGACCTCGCACCCTGCTGTGGAATCGACGACGAGGTCTATCCGTGGCAGGGGGTACGGGTCCTTGGGGCAGGCTTTGTTGAGGTCGCTGAAGTCGACGCACATCCGCCATGTCCCGTTCGACTTCTTGACAAGTACAAGGTTGGCCAGCCACTCGGGATAGGCGGCCTCCCGTACAATCCTTGCCTGCAGCAGTTTTTCTACCTCATCCCGAATGGCATCTTGCCGCTCTAGTGCCTGCCTCCGGACTTTCTGCTGGACTGGGTGCACTCCAGGGAGCGTCGCCAATTGGTGCTCGATCACCTCCCTAGGGACCCCGGTCATTTCGAATGGTTCCCAAGCGAACACATCTAGGTTAGACCGGAGGAAGGTGACGAGCACGTCTTCCTATTTGGTGCTGAGGTTGGCACCAATCTTCACGACCTTCCCAGAGCCATCCTCGCCCATAGGGACCACCTTCACCTCACCCGAGGGACCAGTTGAGGCGTGGGCCCTGACCGGAGGGGGCTCTGGGCAATCGTCCTCATCTCGAGCCGAGCAGGTGGTGTCGGCCAGGTCCTGCACCTGCTTACTGAGGCGCAGGGCTTCCAGCCGATCCACCTTCACGGTAATCGGGCCTCCAGGCCCAGGGATCTTCATCATCATGTAGGCGTAATGCGTGGCCGCCATGAACTTGACCAGAGCTGGTCGGCCAAGCAAAGCATTGTAGGGAAGGTCGAAGTCCGCGATCTCGAAGTTGATTTTCTCCGTCTGGAAGTTCTCCACACTTCCGAATGTGACATGCAGCCGAACCTGCCCCAGGGGCGTCAAGCCCACCCCAGGGGCAACTCCGTAAAAGAGAGGAGCCGGGTGCAACTCCTCATAAGGAATTTGGAGTGCCTTGAACGCCCCTACAGACATAAGGTTGATGGAGCTCCCTCCATCAACCAGCACTCGCCCGAGTCTCGCATCCCGGACCGTGGGGGAAACCACGATCGGGAGATGGCCCGAGCCTGCGGTGCTCTCCGGGTGGTCGGCCTGACTGAAGGTGATCGGCTCCTCCGACCATTTCAGTAGCCTGCTCGCCCCGGGAGTTAGGGCGGTGGCGGACACTTCTCTCACCTCTCGCTTGTACCGCGAGTTTGAAGAGTAGGTGGAGGAGCCACCATGGATGAACGCCACCGTGTGCTCCACTCGTTGAAAGGCCAGCGGAGCGGGGTCTTCATCCGCGTCGTCGCGGTCGTCTTCGCGGCGCTCCTTAAGCCGCTGCTCCACCAGCTTGGACAGGACCTGGCAATCCGCCAGGTCATGTCCATTGGTCCTGTGGATGGGGCAGTAAGGTCTGCCTCCGTCGTCTTCTCGGCGGGGGGACCAGCGATCTCCGCAGTCACCCCGCGGGCCTCGGCGATCACCCCTCCTGTCCTGGCAGTCGTGCTTCTGGGGCTTGTCCTCCGGCTAAGCGACTAGGACCTCTCCGGCACCGATTTCTTTGTGCTTCTTCTTCTTGTTGTGATTGGAAGCCTTTGAGATTCCCGCCTCGCTGTGGCCGGACGGCCCTACCGTGCGCTCCCGGGCCTCTGCTGCCCTGGCACACTTATGCGCCAGGGAGAACAGCTCGGAGGTGGTGGAAATGGTGCGGGTAGCCATCTTCTCCTGCATCTTTTGATCTCGGACCCCCTCCGAAAGTCGATAATCACTGATTGCTCGGAGATCCGGGGGATCGTGTGACGGCAGTGGCTGAACTGCCGGAAGAACTCCCTCAGGGACTCCCCCTTCATCTGTTCCAGGGCTTGAAGGTCGTCCTCCACACCCGGCTGAGTGTAGGAGCCTTGAAAGTTGGCGACGAAGATGTCGCACAATTCCTCCCACGAGTGCACGGAGCCTCGAGGAAGGTTCAACAGCCAGGAGCGGGCGGAGCCCGTCAGCGATGTCGGGAGGTAATTGGCCATGATCTTCTCAGACCCTCCCGCGGCGCGCACCATCGTGGTATAGATCTGCAGGAACTCCTCCGGGTTGGTGGTGACGTCATACTTCTCGATGGACGTGGGGCGGAACCTCTCCGGCCACGCAGCTTGGCGTGGGCGGAGGGAAAACGCCTGGCATCCAACGTTGTAGGGGGAGCAGCGCCGCTCGCCCGCCCCTCGGCCCCGAGGCGGAGTCGAGGAGTGCCAGTCTACGCTCTCCCTGGAGCCAGGGAGTGAGGTCTCCCCCCGGCCGCTAGACATCGGGTGGCCCACGCGGTGTTGCACGTGTGCACGACGCCCCCTAAGGACGTCACGCAAGTCATCGCCGCACTGGGACCTCCTTTCGTCTAAGCGGGCCCTCAGATCCTCGTGGCCCCCCGCCGGCTTGGGGGAACCATGGGAAGAAGTGGGAGCACGTGCACGTCCCCCTGTACCCGAGGGGGCTGCAACCTGTGCACCCTTTCCTTTGTCCCGGCCCTCGCGACCGGGGAAAGTTGTGGCCGTGCGGCTAGAGGCTTGCGCGTCGGTCGTGCACATGCCCTGCCGCCCGATGCCGGAAGCCCCCGTCTGATTTGCCGCCTCCACCTGCTGTTGGGCGGTGTCCACTAGGCGGGCGATGTCCCGCAGCCATGGAGCGGCCGGGGTTTCGCTCCCTAGCGCAACCGGGGGGTGATCGAGGAGCAGCCGGGCCGCATGAAGGTTCCGCGCCGGGGTGTCGTCTCCCATCAGGAGACGCCGCCGGACGGGTTGACCTCCTTACGCGGAAGCGCCACGCGTCCCTCCCGAACGGAGGGACCCGAGGGGTCCGACGCCCTGAGCGAGCGCCGGGACCGGCTGCGAGCGCTGCTCTCCTCGTGTAGGTCGCTGTGCTTGGAGCGAGAAGCCGCCATGCTGACGATCGTCAAAACTTCTTGCAAGCTTTGCAAGCAGATAGAAGGAGAAAGAACAATCCAGTCACTGAGCCCCCTACCTGGCGCGCCACTATCAGCGTATGAGCTAACAGACCCCTTTCGCAATGGGGTGTGAGAAGTTCGAATGAGGGGCTTTCGTGGTGGATCGCTCGTGACACAGTGGAAAGAGATGGTAGAAGAAAAAACAGGCAAAGCACACAAGAAGACAATCAGGTTTATCCAGGTTCGGGCCCTCCTCACGAGTAATAGCCCTAGTCCTGCTAGCGTGATTCTTGCTGGTGTTCTTAGAGAAATCGTGTCGGGACCCCGAATTTGCAAATCCGGACCCTCTGTGTATTCAGCACTAGTCCAGGAACGCGCTAGTGCACACAGTCTTAACATCGGTAAATATCACAATCATACCACTCGATAATAGTAAAGTACTTTAATTAAATAGTCAAACTGGTTACTCAACCTTATGGTCAAGTTACAAATGTACGCCTCGCAGGGCGAAACTTATTAACAGAGAAATAATAGCAGCGGAAAAAATAAGATAACTTCGTGGCGCCATCCAGTATACCACAAGCAACTGACTAGGCTCGCTCCCTAAGTAGACGGTTCCTCGTGGAGCTCCTCCTCCAAAGCTGGTGTTGTCTCCTCTTCAACTGGTGTTGTATTGTGGCAAGGGTGAGTACTTGGTACTCAGCAAGTCATGCACAGAATGCAAGCTAATATACTACATGCATGGCTTGATACAAAGGAATAGCTCAGGGTATATTTGCAGTAAACAGCATTTGACAAGTAACATAAGTAGAATCGAAAGCAGTAGAAACAAGTATAGCATAATTAACTTTTCAAGGAGTTTAATAAACATCTTTCCCATCCTAATCCACATTTCTATCAACATCATTATTAATCCAACCCAACCATTCAAGTCCAAGTTATTTTTGAGAAAATCTAACCCTTGACTGTAATTCCCGAGCGATGTCCAATACCGCGGACACGGCTATTCGAATAGATTCTACACTCTGCAGAGGTTATGCACTTTACCCACAAGATACAGTCAAACACCACAAAGGCTAGTTCCCGTAACAAAGTCTTTCGGAAACCTTTAACAATACAAGTGGTCCTCCCCAGTTGTTGCACACTAACCCTTCCCTTAGCTAAGGCGAAGTTTAGGCCAACCAACCGTTAGATGGGTACCTGGCCTCGGCCCGATGACGCTACCCCTGCATAACTTACACAAAGGGTGTAGTTGACCTCCCGAGGTCCCACAGTGCACGTTATTAGCAACTTAATCAACTAGGTCCGTCCCATTACAGACATGTGGTTGCACGCTTGACTCAGTTCAAAGGCTTGCAAGGTTAAGTCCTTAGGGTGACCAGGCAAGACTACCCGAAGAACCAAATCAACATCCCGATTGCCACAACTGGCCCACTTGGTCATTCTTGCCACATGCCCCTACGAAAACTATTTATCAAAACCCGCTTGATTACCATGCACCACGTGCCATCAACATCACATGATACCTTTCCAAAACAGGTTCAATATATCATTAAGTCAATATTAACATTTGATTGTCCAAAATCATGTCATGAGCACGTAGCAGGTCTAAGCAACATACTACAACGATCTAATTTCCCATGTTGGCAATTTAATAATGTCCAACTAGTAAACCACAACTAGGGTGACAAGGGGTCATGGCACATATTTAAATAATCAAGGTGTCATACAGCAAATTGGTATTTATCTAATTCCCCATATTTAAATAAAGTACTTTCTAATTGAACTAGCATGCAATAAGTTAAATTAAAATAAGTTTCAAAATAGGATCAACATGGTCAAAGCACAACTTGCCTTCAAAAAGTACTTGTTCTTAGTCTTGAGTTGGATCCTGAGTCAATACTTCTCCTTCGAATCCTTCCGGCACTTCAACGTCTACTCATAAAGCGTGCAAATAGCAATACACAAATAAACAATAGGAAAAAAGTGTCCAAACATCCAAATAAAATCCATAAACAGAGAGAACATAATTTAATGAATTTTTAGAAACTGGAATCGTCAAATTTGGAGTCAAAATGCAAAAATTATAGCATTTTGAAGTTTAAATAATCCATTAAATAATATTACAGAGGAAAACTTTAGTCCAAAAATTAAATAAAATTCATAATTAGGTAGATCTCAATTTTATACAAATTTAGAAATTTGAACCACTCAAATCGGAGTTGAAACGCAAAAGTTATAAGCGTTTGAACTTTGAATCAAAATCTGAAATCATTATTTCGAATTAATAAATCATTTTCTTTTTCGAAAAATCATTTATTGCGTCAGCCTGGACACGTGGCAGCCTCTGATTGGTCTGCTGACGTCAGCCGGTCCATGGACTCGGTCCACGCTCGGCTCGGGTCTACCGTGGACTCGGTCCACGGCTCCACGTGTCACTGACATGTGGGTCCCCCTCGGGTGACGTCACTTCGGCGTCGGCGAGGCTCACCGCAGTCTTCGGCGGTGGGTCCCATGGGTGACGTCATTCTTGGCGTCGGCGCCGCACTGGGGCTGGCGACATCTTGCGGGCCGCCATGACGTCGGCCGTGACGTCATGGTGCGGTTTGGTCACGTCGCTGACACGCGGGCCCGGCGTGTCAGCGTCACACGCACGGGGGCGCTGACCGCGGCGGTCAGGCTTCCCGACAAGTGGCGCAATCTCGGCCGTTGACTTGAAATTCAATGGCCCAGATTAGATCTGGCTCTCACGCGTTTGGGTTAACGCGTTTGATCTGGACCGTTGGATCTAGCTCCAACGGTCGAGATTGGATCTTGAGATTTTTGGACGGGATCTCACCGGTGGGTGACGTGGCGTGATCTTGGACCGTGCGATGAAGATCCAACGGCTCACGATTGCTGCCAGGCGGCGATGGCGACACGGCGGGCGGGGCCACCGAGAGGCAACGACGACGAGCCCGACGGCGCTTCGGGGCCTCTCCGGCGGAGTGGGAGGTACCCACGGGTGCGCCTTGGCTTGAGAACTCCGGAACTGGGCTCCAACTCGGCGGATGACGGCGGACGGCGGCGGGACGAGGCAAGGACCGTGGCGGAGGCTTCTCCAACTACGGCGAGTAATAGCGAGTCGACGGCGGCGGCTAGGGCTAGGGTGCTTAGGGCAAACGACGCACGAGACAAGGGCGAACCTCGGGCACGGGTCCGGGCATTAAATGCCGGCCCGAACGCCGAGATGCCCGCGGAATCCGTGGCGGAGCCGGTACGGACGGCGTAGTCCGTTCTGAACACGGCGAGATGACGTGGACGCACGCGGGCCGTCCACGTGGCGCGATCGACGGCCGAGATTGGCTCGGCCGCGACCGTGCCTAGCGCGGATTGATCCTGACCGTTGGATCTTGATCCAACGGTTCGGATCTGATCTGGGGTTCAGACACGGTTGGGTCAAGTCAAGTGGCGCAGCTGGCTCGGGTCGGACTCGAGTCCGACTCGGGTTCCGACTCGGTCGGATGAATAGTACTTGACCCAACTCAATTTCCAGCGATTTAATAATTAAAAATAATTTCCAGAAATTCATTTAATTCATTAAAAATAGCAAAAGACTTAGAAAAATTCCAGAAAAATTCTGGAAAATATTTTAGGGTATTTGGGACTCAAATAAAATATTTCCAACAAAATTTTATTTGCAAAGTTTAATTCTTTAATTATTTCAAAATGGAATAAATTCAAATAAATTCCAAATAAATCCAAATAAATTCCAGAAAATTCCAAAAATTCACCAAAGTGCCAAATCACACATAGATTTAGGAAAAGCAAAATTTTGGGGTGTTACAAACCTCCCCCTTAATGTAATCTCGTCCCCGAGATTCAGGGCTTACTAAAGAAATAGGTTCGGAAACTCTTTCTTCAAATCCTCTTCGCGTTCCCAAGTCGCTTCGCTTTCTTCATGATTGCTCCACTGAACTCTACAGAAACGGGTTGACTTGTTCCTCATCTCTCGATCCATTGTGTCTAGAATATTCACGGGATGCTCCTTGTAAGTCAAATCTTCTTGCAACTCAATTGACTCTAGCGGTGTCTGTTCCTCAGGTACTCGGAGACATTTCTTCAACTAGGACACATGGAATACGTCATGTACTCCTGCTAATGACTGTGGCAACTCCAGCTGATAAGCAACTTCGCCTCTGCGGCTCAAAATCTTAAATGGTCCAACATAACGGGGTGCGAGTTTCCCTTTGGCATGGAACCTCTTAACTCCCCTGAGAGGCGTAACTCTGAGGTATACAAAGTCTTCTGGTTCAAAACTCAAATCCCGGCGACGATTATCAGCATAACTCTTCTGTCGTGATTGGGCTATCTTCAACCTTTCCCTAATCACGGCAATCGCTTCTTCGCCTTCTTGAAGAATATCAGGCCGAAGACACGGCGCTCGGTCTCATTCCAATTCAATGGCGTCCGACAGGTCGACCATACAAAGGCTCTCAAAAGGTGACATCTCAGAACTAGCTTGGTAACTATTATTGTAACTGAACTCGGCATACGGCAAACTCTTATCCCAAGAGGTAGCATAAGCCAATGCACATGCTCTTAACATATCCTCCAGAATCTGATTGACTCTTTCGGTCTGTCCATCCGTTTGTGGATGATAGGCTGTACTGAAGTTCAAACGGGTCCCCATGGTGTGACACTACGGTATGGTGTGACATTATAGAATGTGAAATTAGAGAATAAAACCTTTCGGCTTGAGGTTTACTCGCGTTTTTGGGCCGTTTGAAGTGATGTGTCACCACGGAGTGTCGTAACCTTTTAAATGGTGCATGTTAAGGTCAAAAAATTTATGAAATATGGTATGGCAGGTTAAAACCGTAAGGTATGGAGGTTAATAACGTTTTCGGGCCGTTTTCGGGGTTTTGGGCCTTCCCGGGGGAGTTTGGGCCTTAAGTGGGCTTTGGTGGGATGGAGTAGGTCTCCGTAACGGACTAGCAACATTAAAACTTGCAAAAGTGGTTTAACTAATTTAAAATTTGACACACATGGAGGCACAGTAGGAAAGGGTATGAGTATCGTTTCTTTACGCTTAAATGTTGTATTTAAGCTTTGATGTTGAATGCTTCTTTTGACAATGCATGTTTCTATGTCAATGATATATGTTGTGGTGATAAGAGTGGGGTTGTGGTACAGAAGGGTTTCGGTCACCTCTTGTTGTTTATAGTTAGGGTGAGGTTTGACGGTGTGGCCGGTTAGCGCCATCACCGAAGAACTGTTAACCCCTGTAGGAGAAAAGCGCTTACCCTTTCTCGTCAGAATCGGGAAGTTGATTGGAGACGAAAAGGAAGAGTTAATGGTGGTTTCCTTCGGATGTTCTTTGTCGTTCTGACGGTCGGTGTTTGTTGCTTTTCTTGGCTTTAGCTGTTTTGAACCAAATGAAAAGGTGATGGGCTTTCGCGGATCGTTCCGTATGCGGAGTGTGGTTTTGTCTTCCTTGGGTGAAGACGAAGAAGAGGAGTCTAGTGTTGCGCTTCTTTTGGGCGCCTTTCCAGTTTTTGATGCCTGTTAATTGCTTTATGAAGAACAAGCATTCGATTTATTCCTATGGTTGTCTGTCTCCAAGGCTAAAGGAGTTTTGTTCGGAGTTGTGCCAGACCTGGCTGTCAGGGCTGAAGTTCTGTGGCTTCGTAGTAGTAAGTGGTGTTTGATTTCATCATTTTACTGGTTTGAGAAATCATCTTTGAAAGCCCCTCTTGAGTCGTGAAAGTTAGGGGTTTGGTGTTAAGGTTTTATTTGAAAAGGTTAATGGAGCACTTGGTTCCCTTTTGAGAAGAGTTGTCTTCCAACCAGTTTCCTCTATGGAAGTCTTTGAGATTGAAAAGTGTTTTGGAGAATTCCTTTGCATAACCAAGTTTGGGTTTGTCTCATTGCAATTTTGAGAGTCAAGTTTCCTTATGAATTTGGGATGAGTTTTAAAACTAAAATGCTGTAAACAAAGTAAGTAGTCTTTTGACTGAAATCGTTTGTCCCTAGTAAGAATTGGTGTTTAGCATGTTATGTAGTAGGTAACAATGTGGTTTATGGATTTATGTGTTGCTAAGTTAAATTTTGAGTTGAATCAATTCAATGTGAGTAAAATCTCTAAGTTTGAGAATAAATAGATTACTAGTGTTGTAGTTCACTCTTAGCGAGAATGATTGAAAGTGTTAATGTTCATGCTTAGAATCTGTTGCCTTGCTTTAAAAGTGCTTATGATCCTCGTTAATGTTAAAAGTTTAAACCTTGATGCATAGTTAAAACATTAAGATGATGTAAACTGCTGATATTGTTAAGAAGCTTTGCTTGGTGTTTAAAGATGTGCTAATCTAACGGATTAGTAGAGACTAGTGACTTTAATTTGGAAGTTGATTGGAGTGGTTATTTATGTTGTTGCAAACTACTAGTATATTTGGAAGTATGCGATTGTGACCCTTCAATGCTAGTTTTCAATCTATTTTAAATAGTTGGAGTATGTTGTAATTTTGTTATCACCTATGTATAGGGTAGCTAAAAGTAATGTTGATCGGTTGATGATTATGCCCATTTGTTTTTATTGATGACTTAGTAGTGGTGGTAGTTGTGTAGAATACTTGTTGGAAACTATTGACTAAATGGAGGGTGTTGTAACCTGTGGTGATGGAGTGAACCATGGATAATTAACCTGATATAGAGTTTTATCCTTAATGAATGTATGCCTTGGAATCCTAGCTATGAACTTTGTCTTGTAGAGATAATATTTACATGTTGAAGTCGTTGTTTAACCGAATAAGGTTCGGTTATCGAGGCGTGAATAGATAGGAGGTATGAAATTTATTTGTTGATCTTCTTTGAAAGATTTGTGGAAGTACTATGTTTCAAATTTAGAATAAGAAGTATTATGATTCGGTGATCCGTGGGGATCATATCATTATAGTCTTGGTTGGGTGCCTTCTTGATAAGCATCATAAACCCTTATTAAAAGTTTTGGGAATGGTAACTAGAGGAAGAATTTGTTGTGAAGCTTTTGGTTGAATTGTGTTGGGGCTCCTCAGGAGTAAAAGTGATTATTAAAGTCTTTTAATGGAAAGCGTAGTGGAATTCTAGAGATGGTTCTTTTTATGCCGAGCTTGTGTTTAAAAGCTTTTGTACTTGGTTTGGTTGTTTGCCATTTTGGTTGAAGGGTTTTCGGTCAAGGTGTTCCTTATGTCAGAGTTTGAGTTTCCCCAAAACTCGTAATGTTTGGTGTCGACCTTTGGTTTTGGCGAATTTGTTTAGTTCGTGTTGTGAGTTTGGATTTACATCCAAAAGTTTTGAGTCGATCGCGCCCTTTCACGTTCGCACTGGATTATCTTTGGAATTAATTTTAAAAGGAAGCATATGGTCTTAAAGGGTTGTGTTGGAAACTTTTGAGTTGAGCCCTTAATGTGTAACTCTTTTTTGGCTAGAGTTGGAGTTGTTTTGAAAATGTGTGTGATGTTGCGAGTGCTTCAAAAAGGTGGACTTTATGAAAGTTTTACAAAGTGATTTTGTTAGTGAGGTGTTCCCCTTTTGGGAATGAGTTTCCCTCTCCTTGAGGAAGTTCGTGATGGTTGTGGGAGCAGATGCTCGACTTGAAATTTTGATGTTCTTTTCCAAAATGTTGAATTTGGATGAAATGCAATGTTGTGCAAGTTCAGTTTTCAAGCGATGTGGGGTCTTTTACGACGTGGTGTTTTACTGTCAACTATGCTGCCGTCATAGTCTATATGAATTTCCGCAACCTTCGATGTTAATTGTGTTTTCATCATTTGATACCGAGGAAGAAGTCATTTGGTGAATGACTATTCGGTGCCGTTGTTACATGATGAATGAAGGGTGAAAAAGGAAAACGAGACATTGTTTATGCATAATTAATCATAAAGGAGTTGACGAGCCAGGTCGGTGAGAAAGTCATATAAGGATATATGACTAATCCGGAGTGCTCTTGAAAAGTGTGCATGCATGTCAAGAATCGAGATGTCCATTTCTTTCTAGTATGAAAAGAAAGAATGAAGAAATTATGGTATTTTGGTTGTAGTGTAGGTGATTTATGCTTCCTTTGTGATTTGGCTTGGATGTTGCCGAATTCTTTCCAAAATGGTTGTTAACGCTTTGGGTTTGAGTTGTCGTGTGTACACTTGGGGTTGATACCTAAGTGTTTTTGTGTGAGGGCGAGACCCTCTTAAGAAAGGAACCAATTGTGGTTTGGTAAGGTTTTTCGATCCTAGCTTGGGGCTAGGTGTTGAACCCTAGTGGTATAAGGGTGGTTTGTGATGGAGGTTGATGATGTATGGGTTTAACCATTATTAAGTGTAGCGATGGGTGGAAGTGAAGTTGACGGTAGTTCGGTGATATTTGTCCTGCCGTGAGAATTTGTCGTCACTAGTTGTTCTTGGATTTGAGTCTTGTCTGGGAAAGGATGGAATAAAATGTTAGTATGATGGTGTATCGGAAGGGCAAGTGTGCCTTAATGAGTTTTCCTCGATGGAAATTTTCGAATGTAGAAAGGTCGTTAAAGGAATTGTGACTTCCTTTGATTATGTCATGTTGAGTTTAATGGAGTATGGTAGTCAGGTTGGTTGTGATAGAAGTATGAAGTGTTTGCCGTGAGGATTCGAGCGTTTTGGGTTGATGGAGCCCTTTGTGGTTGAAATGCAGATTCTGTTGGGGAATTGAAGTGAAGGTCGATTTGTGAGGGGTTGCCCTTAGTTGAGCTAGATCAACACTTTTTCTCTATGTGTTGGTTTTGGGAACTCGTTTGTTGTTTGTTCCGGTTTTAGTCGTTGTGTGAATGTTTTGTGCTGCAGAGAAGCCGTTTGTCCCTTGGGGATTTTGTCATTCATTTTGGCGTCCTTCGGATTCGAGGTCGAATCCTGTTGAAGGGGGGAGAATGTGACACTACGGTATGGTGTGACATTATAGAATGTGAAATTAGAGAATAAAACCTTTCGGCTTGAGGTTTACTCGCGTTTTTGGGCCGTTTGAAGTGATGTGTCACCACGGAGTGTCGTAACCTTTTAAATGGTGCATGTTAAGGTCAAAAACTTTACGAAATATGGTATGGCAGGTTAAAACCATAAGGTATGGAGGTTAATAACGTTTTCGGGCCGTTTTCGGGGTTTTGGGCCTTCCCGGGGGAGTTTGGGCCTTAAGTGGGCTTTGGTGGGATGGAGTAGGTCTCCGTATCGGACTAGGATTGGGTGTGGGGGCTGGTAAAAGGGCTCCCCACCAGCCCTTGGACGTTCACCCCTGCCCCTTGTGCGCCCTTCCCCCCACTTGCCCTTTTCCTAGCCGCCTCCCTCCTCCCTTGGCCGTGCGCCTCCCCCTCCCTTTGCCCCATTGCTCCCCAACTCTCCACCACCTCTCCTCCACCCCCTTGCTGCCCTAGGGTGGTCTCCACACCTCTGCACCTTGTGGATCCATCCGTTGGAGCGAGGAGCGAGGAGCGAGGAGTGTGGAGCGAGGAGCGATCCGCGAGGAGATCTATTGGAGATTCGTTCGTTGGGCAAAGGTATGATCATGGGGATCCTTGGGTTTGATCTAGGTACTGTTCTTAGGGTGTTTATGAAGTTTTTAGATCAATTGGTGGTGCTGGGTTGGAGTTCTTTGGGTTAGATCTAGACGTTGCCACGTTTCTGTTTTCGGGCAGATTGAGCAGTCGGGCTAGGGTTCGAGTTTTCGTCGATTTAGAATCCGAATCTGTCCGTACGGACTTAAAAGAAGTTGTAGATAATTTAATTATCTTTCCGTGGACATAAAGCACGTTAAAATCCGATCAGCCGTTTGAAAGTTATGGCCGTTTTACCGAGCGTGTTAAAATCTGTGACGCGATTGGAACAGATCGTAGTAATCTGTAGATTAAACAATTTTAGAGTCCGAATCAGTCTTTCCGTATAACTAGAAAAAGGTAGGAAATTTCCTAAGCTTCGCGACAGTGTACTCGTTTAATCGATTTGGAGTCCCAGAACTCAAGTTATGGCCTTTGCAAGGCTGCTGTCCCGCCGGGACAGAACCTCTGTTTTTAGGTTTGCAAGTAGTGGGCAATGTCAGGTTAGATGGGGATTTGTGTACTGTTTTGCGGGCATTATTGTGAGTGTGTGATGCCTATGTGCAGGTGGTGTGACACCGGGAGTGCCCTCTACGTCCCACAAATCCGTCGCCCGCGGTTGAGGCAAGTGTGTTGTAATGTATAGCGGATTGTAGGTTGTTTGTTGATATTGGGTGAAAGATTGAACACTTGCTATGCTCACTTGCCATGCTTGCTGTTTTCCAATGAAATATTGAGTATGATTATCATGGTTCGATGCCATGTGTTTATATTTGTCATGATGAGTTGCCATATGTTTATGTACATGTGAAATATGATAATTGGCATAGTTGCATGCATGACATGTTACATGGCCCGGGCGGTGAGAAAGTCATTAACTAAACCGGGAAGGTCGGTGAGAAAGTTATGACTAATCCGGAGAGCCATTAGAGTAAGTCCTACATCGTGATTCCATCTACCGTGGGTTGTGGAAGCGAGGAGTAGGCACCCTCCATCTTCGGGATGGAAGGGGGGAGAGGGTGCACACCGACGGGTGTGTACTCAACCATACCGGTATGAGTTTCCATGGAGATATGAGCATAACATTGCATTGCATTGCATTGCATTGCAACACATTTTTTTTAATGATGAGATGTTGTTATGTGCTCAAGTATGAGATGTTATATGTGATGTGAGGTATTATTGTCTTGTAAATGATTTTGTTGTCCATTACAATATGCTTGCTGAGTTTTCGAACTCACGCTTGTGTTTTATGTTGTTTTTAGGCACTTTGAGATCGGCATGCGGGAAAAAAGGGATCTAGCTACACTTCTACACGTAGCTCCACCATCATAGTCCATAATTAATCACTTGGAGACATGATATTAAGAGTTGTGCCCTAAACTTAATGTATGGTTTAATCTAGCATGCTTGTGAATCCTTATTTGCTTCGTTATAGTTTATGAAGTGGTTAAGCGTGGTATTATTGGCGTAACTTGATGTTATGTCCATTTATGTTGTTGTTTTAGATGTCGTGTGCTATGATATATATATATATATATATCTTGCCATGATATTGAGATTGTGTTAATTCATGGAAAAACAAAGGAGATGCTGCCGAAATATCGGTTTTTAGCATATGAACCTTTGCTGGAATTTATGTTTAATTGTGGTACTTAGATGTTGCTTAGCTTATGTTTGGTAGCATTCGGGCATATTAAATGCCGGGGTGTTACACATGGCTTCATGCAACTTATTCCAGAACCTTGAGGTAAATTGGGTACCTCTGTCCGATACAATCCTCTTTGGCACTCTGTGCAAACAGACGATCCTGATCATGTACAACTCTGCTAATTTAACTCCCGAGTAGGTGGTCTTCACGGGATAAAATGGGCTACTTTGGTCAAGCGATCCACTATAACCCATATGGATTCATAACCTCCTTGAGTTTTAGGCAAACCGGTAATGAAATCCATTCCGATTTCCTCCCACTTCCACTCAGGTATTTTCAGCGGCTGTAGCAATCCTGCTGGTCTCTAATGCATTGCCTTAACTCTCTGGCATACGTCACACAAGGCAACATGCTCGGCAACTTCACGCTTCATGCTCGGCCACCAGAATCTTTCCTTCAAATCCTGATACATTTTGGCGCTTCCAGGATGAATTGAATACTTGGAGTCATGGGCTTCTTCCAAAATCAGTTGCTTTAATTCCTTCTTGTTGGGCACACAAATCCGATCCTTCATCCATAACGTGCCTTGCTCATCCAACTTGAAGTCCTCTGCCTTGCCTTCCTCCTTGATGGTCTTAATCCTGCGGATCTTGTCATCATCCTTCTGTCCTTCCCGGATCTGATCCTCTAGGGTAGGCTTTACTTCTAATGCGGCCAAGAATCCACTAGGTACCACCTCAATCTTCATTTTCTGAAATTCCTGGCATAGCTCATCCCGATTCGTGGCTATCAACATATTCACGGTATGGCTTTTCCGACTCAAGGCATCGGCAACTACGTTGGCCTTCCCGGGATGGTAATGGATTCCAACATTATAGTCCTTGATCAACTCTAACCATCTCCTCTGCCTCATATTCAGATCCGACTGGGTGAATATGTATTTAAGGCTCTTATGATCCGTGTACACTTCACATCTGTTCCCGATCAGATAGTGACGCCATATCTTCAAGGCATGCACTACGGCAGCTAACTCTAGGTCATGCGTCGGATAATTTTCCTCATGCGGCCTCAACTGCCTTGATGCATAAGCGACGACCTTTCCATTCTCTCATCGACACATCCAAGTCCTTGGTGAGATGCTTCACAATTAATATCAAAGCTTTGATTAACATCCGGTAGAACTAACACCGGTCTTGATGTCAATCGCTTCTTGACTCCTGAAATCCTTTCTCATATTCTCAAGCGCCCATGCAAACTTCTTTTCCTTTTTCAGAATTGCGTAAGAGGTCTCGCAATTGTCGAAAAGCCTTCAATGAAACGGCGATAGTATCCTGCCATTCCAAGGAAACTCGGATCTGGTCACGCCTTGGTGCTCCCAATGTAACACAGCTTCTACCTTGCTTGGATCAACGGCGACTCCTTCTGCGGTCATTACATGCCCGAGGAACTCCACCTTGTCCTTTCAAAAATCACACTTGCTGAACTTGGCGAAGAGTTGCTGTTCCCTCAGCTTTTCCAGAACTCGCCTCAAGTGTTCGGCATGTTCATCCTCTGTCTTGGAGTAGATTAGGATATCATCTATGAACACGACAACAAACTTGTCCAAATATTCCATGAACACCTTATTCATCATATTCATGAAATATGCTGGTGCATTCGTCAGACCAAAGGACATAACTGTAAACTCGTAATGTCCATATCTTGACGAGAATGCAGTCTTCGGAATATCCTCTGATCGGATCTTCAACTGATGGTATCCCGATCTTAGGTCAATCTTGGAGAAAACTCCGGCTCCTCTCAGCTGATCAAACAAATCATCAATCCTGGGTAGCGGATACTTATTCTTCACGGTGACTTCATTGAGTGCACGGTAGTCAATGCACATCCTGAAACTCCCGTCCTTCTTCTTGACGAACAAAACTGGCGCTCCCCACGGCGACGAACTCGGTCTGATAAATCCTTTCTCCATTAACTCCTCTAGCTGTTTCTTCATCTCTACCAACTCCTCGGTGGACATCCGATAAGGTCTCTTTGCTATCGGTGCTGTACTAGGTACAAGCTCTATTACAAACTCTATGTCCCTGCAGCGGCATACCGTAGATCTTCAGGAAAAACATCCGGGTACTCATTCACTCTTGAGACATCTTCTATGCTGATTGTCTTGGTATCATTTACCATCAACTGCCCATCTCTAACGGTGAGCTTGAAATTCCACTTTCTTTCCACACGGGCTCTCAACTGAGATAGTCCTTCGTCCACAATCCAATACGGCCTTGTGCTTGGACAACCAATCCATTCCCAAAATGACATCTAAGGTCTGGGTCTCCAAAATAATAAGGTTCGCTAGGAATTCTATTCCACCTATTAGTACTCTCACCCCGGAACATCCTACTTTCGTTCGGAGTTCGGAACCAGGGGTTTGAACTAGAAGCATGCATCTAAGCCTTGCAATATCCAATTCATTTTTAGCAGCAAAGCCTTGCGAAACAAACGAATGCGAAGCTCCAGAGTCAAACAAAACTGCTGCAGGTACTGAGTTAACAAGTAACTTACCCGATTTACGTCCGTAGCATTCTCGCAGTGCATCTGCGGTGACATGGTTGACTCGGCCTCTCACCTGATGCAGGGTGTGGCTCCTGGTGCTTGCGTCCTAGCTGGGGTGGTTCCTAGATTGAAGCGAACTGGGGTCACTCATGCTGTCTTCTTTGGGCAGCTGTTGGCAAAGTGTCCTGGCTCGTTGCAGTTGTAGCAGCGTCTCACTATTCCTTGTTGGCTGCCTGAAGCGGTGTTTCTAGCGGGGGCTGGGGTCTGGTAGTTCTGATTGACGGGTCTTGGTGCTGGTGACGGTGTCCTTGTTGCATTTTGTGGCTGGAATCTGAAAAACTGATTTGGTGCAACTCTCAGGCGCTGTTGCGTTCCCTGGCGTGATCCCTGCTGTTGCATCCTGCACTTCTTGTTCTCATCCAGTTCCTTGCGCTTGTCCTCAAGAATAAGCGCCTTATTCACCAACTCTTGGAAATCTGAAAAGGTGTGGGTGATCAGTCCTACTTGTAGTCCTGAGTTAAGTCCCTTCATGAAGCGAGACTGTTTGGCTTTGTCTGTTGCTACATCCTCAGGTGCGTAGCGTGCTAGCTGTGTGAACTTGTTCAGGTAGTCGGCCACTGGCTGATTACCTTGTTTCAGTGCTCTGAACTCCTCCTTCTTAAGATCCATGATTCCTTCAGGCACGTGATACTGGCGAAACGCAACTGTGAACTCCTCCCAAGTGATATCTTGAGGGTTCTCTTGCGTGGCACAGAAGTTTTCCCACCATTCGTCGGTTGTCCCTTCCAACTGATGAGAAACGTAGAGTACCTTCTCATTTCCCATGCATTGAGCGATGTGTAGCTTCCTCTCAATTGATCTTAACCAATCATCAGCCTCCAATGGATTGGTATTCCCAGAAAAAGTGGGTGGATGAGTCCTCATGAACTCTGACAGTCTTGTATTCTGGCGTTGTCCCTGATTAACTTGATTAGCGATGGCCTGGCGATGGACGTGTTGCATCTGTTGCATCATAGCATGCATCAATCGAGTCTGAGCAGCAAGAAATGCTCCAAAATTCTGCATGTCCAATGCGGTCTTTGGTGCTCCATCATTGGGGTTTTCTGTTGGGCGAGAACCACTTCCATTGCCTCCAAGGTTTCCGCGGGTGTTCACCATCTGTCGATTTGCTCTAGGTTTTAGAGATGAGAGGGAAACAAGAATAGACAAGTAGTATGGAACTTATGCAGGGCGAAAGGTGTAACTTTAAGGTCTAACTTTATTAACTAATGATATCAATAACTTGGTATGGTTGCTTACAATGCCTAAGGGCCTTGCAACACATACTGCACACTCAGCAAGCAATGAAAACCCAAATTGAACTAACACTGGAGTCTAACGCCTAAAGGGTGACTCTTTATTCTAAGACGCGACTCGGCGAAGGAGTCTCTCTATAAAAACCTACGCTCACTCATCGAGAAAACCTCCACGGCCTGGGTACGGATCTTTGCGGCATAGGCGCGAAACGATTGCCATGTCCAAAGAATCGTGTCATCTGTGGTAGTCGAAGAAGCGATGTCCTCCTCAAGCTCGGCTCCTCCGGTATGGCTCGTGCGGCTCGAGCATTGGCTCGCTCACGGTGCATACAAAGGCCGTCTTTAACTCTCCAATCCTTTGCAGAAGGTGTGACACATACTCTTGAGCTTCCCGCCATCTGTTCTTCTCTGTTGTGATCTCCTTGCGGGCCTTCTGTAGCTCCTTGCTTGTATCATCGAGTACATCCTCCTAGGCGACAACAAGTCGTGCCAACTGTGTAACCATGGCATCCTCATCCTGAATCGCCTTCGGGTCAAGAAGGTTATTGCTGCGCGGGTGATAACGAAACACCGTGCTCTCCAACTCTCTGGCGTAGATACGGGTAATGTGCCGCATTGCTCGTCGTGATACTTCTTGGATACCCATTTGCATTGTAGACCTCCTGGCGGTCTGCGGTGTATCGAGCGGCTGCACAGGCCCTTCTTCCTAGCAGGTACCACAATCTTCACGTCACAAGCCTTGATCAATCCTGCCTGTCTGATTACTTCCACTTGGTATTGCGGCTTCTCAAAATCTCCGAGAGTCTGAAGCATATGCCAAAGTTCTGCGGCGTGACCAACCTCCAGATCGATGTAGTTGAACTCTCCCTCCATCTGCCACAAGAGTGCTCACGTAAGAACTCGAAATTTTTAAATCGTGACAAGGTAAGGAAAAATTCAGCAAGAGATAAGAAAAGAATGAATGGGATAAGTCGAGATGTCATTTCTTGTCTTGGCAAATTTTTAGCTTTAGAAAATAGGTTTTAACCTCTCTACGACCATTCTAGCTAGGGTTGAGCCTACGGTCAACCTGGCTCTGATACCACCTCTGTCGGGACCCCGAATTTGCAAATCCGGACCCTCTGTGTATTCAGCACTAGTCCAGGAACGCGCTAGTGCACACAGTCTTAACATCGGTAAATATCACAATCATACCACTCGATAATAGTAAAGTACTTTAATTAAATAGTCAAACTGGTTACTCAACCTTATGGTCAAGTTACAAATGTACGCCTCGCAGGGCGAAACTTATTAAGAGAGAAATAATAGCAGCGGAAAAAATAAGATAACTTCGTGGCGCCATCCAGTATACCACAGGCAACTGACTGGGCTCGCTCCCTAAGTAGACGGTTCCTCGTGGAGCTCCTCCTCCAAAGCTGGTGTTGTCTCCTCTTCAACTGGTGTTGTATTGTGGCAAGGGTGAGTACTTGGTACTCAGCAAGTCATGCAATGCAAGCTAATATACTACATGCATGGCTTGATACAAAGGAATAGCTCAGTATATTTGCGAAATGACATTTGACAAGTAACATAAGTAGATTCGAAAGCAGTAGAAACAAGTATAGCATAATTAACTTTTCAAGGAGTTTAATAAACATCTTTCCCATCCTAATCCACATTTCTATCAACATCATTATTAATCCAACCCAACCTTTCAAGTCCAAGTTATTTTTGAGAAAATCTAACCCTTGACAGTAATTCGGCGATGTCCAAATCTGCGGACACGGCTATTGGAATAGATTCTACACTCTGCAGAGGTTATGCACTTTACCCACAAGATACAGTCAAACACCACAAAGGCGAGTTCCCCGTAACAAAGTCTTTCTAAACCTTTAACAATACAAGTGGTCCTCCCGGTTGTTGCACACTAACCCTTCCCTTAGCTAAGGCGAAGTTTAGGCCAACCAACCGTTAGATGGGTACTGCCTCGGCCCCGATACGCTCCCGCACAACTTACACAAAGGGTGTAGTTGACCTCCGAGGTCCCACAGTGCGTTATTAGCAACTTAATCAACTAGGTCCGTCCCATTACAGACATGTGGTTGCACGCTTGACTCGATTCAAAGGCTTGCAAGGTTAAGTCCTTAGGGTGACCAGGCAAGACTACCCAAGAACCAAATCAACATCCCCGATTACAATGGCCCACCTGGTCATTCTTGCCACATGCCCTACTAAAACTATTTATCAAAACCCCAGTTGATTACCATGCACCACGTGCCATCAACATCACATGATACCTTTCCAAAACAGGTTCAATATATCATTAAGTCAATATTAACATTTGATTGTCCAAAATCATGTCATGAGCACGTAGCAGGTCTAAGCAACATACTACAACGATCTAATTTCCCATGTTGGCAATTTAATAATGTCCAACTAGTAAACCACAACTAGGGTGACAAGGGGTCATGGCACATATTTAAATAATCAAGGTGTCATACAGCAAATTGGTATTTATCTAATTCCCCATATTTAAATAAAGTATTTTCTAATTGAACTAGCATGCAATAAGTTAAATCAAAATAAGTTTCAAAATAGGATCAACATGGTCAAAGCACAACTTGCCTTCAAAAAGTACTTGTTCTTGGTCTTGAGTTGGATCCTGAGTCAATACTTCTCCTTCGAATCCTTCCGGCACTTCAACGTCTACTCGTAAAGCGTGCAAATAGTAATACACAAATAAACAATAGGAAAAAAGTGTCCAAACATCCAAATAAAATCCATAAACAGAGAGAACATAATTTTATGAATTTTTAGAAACTGGAATCGTCAAATTTGGAGTCAAAATGCAAAAATTATAGCATTTTGAAGTTTAAATAATCCATTAAATAATATTACAGAGGAAAACTTTAGTCCAAAAATTAAATAAAATTCATAATTAGGTAGATCTCAATTTTATACAAATTTAGAAATTTGAACCACTCAAATCGGAGTTGAAACGCAAAAGTTATAAGCGTTTGAACTTTGAATCAAAATCTGAAATCATTATTTCGAATTAATAAATCATTTTCTTTTTCGGAAAATCATTTATTGCGTCAACCTGGACACGTGGCAGCCTCTGATTGGTCTGCTGACGTCAGCCGGTCCATGGACTCGGTCCACGCTCGGCTCGGGTCTACCGTGGACTCGGTCCACGGTTCCACGTGTCACTGACATGTGGGTCCCCCTCGGGTGACGTCACTGCTGACGTCAGCGGCGTCGGCTGGCTCGGCCAGTCTTGTGGTGGGTCCCATGGGTAACGTCATTCTTGGCGTCGGCGCCGCACCAGGATAGGCTGGCGACATGCGGGCCCGCCATGACGTCGGCGTGATGTCATGGTGCGGTTTAGTCACGCGTCGGCCGACACGCGGGCGGCGTGTCGGCGTCACACGCACGGGTGACCGCGGCGGTCGAGCTTCCCGACGTGGCGCAATCTCGGCCGTTGATTTGAAATTCAACGGCCCCATTAGATTCGGCTCTCACGCCGCGTTTGGGTTAACGCGTTTGATCTGGACCGTTGGATCTAGATCCAACGGTCGAGATTGGATCTTGAGATTTTTGGACGGGATCTCACCGGTGGGTGACGTGGCGTGATCTTGGACCGTGCGATGAAGATCCAACGGCTCACAGTGCTTGCGGACGGCGATGGCGACACGGCAGAGCAGTGCCACCGGAGACGAAAACGACGATGAGCCCGACGGCGCTTCGGGGCCTCTCCGGCGGAGTGGGAGGTACCCACGGGTGCGCCTTGGCTTAAGAACTCCGGAACTGGGCTCCAACTCGGCGAAAGACGGCGGACGGCGGCGGGACGAGGCAAGGACCGTGGCGGAGGCTTCTCCAACTACGGCGAGCAATAGCGAGTCGACGGCGGCGGCTAGGGCTAGGGTGCTTGGGGCAAACGACGCACGAGACAAGGGCGAACCTCGGCGCGGTCAGGGCATTAAATGCCGGCGACGCCGAGATCCCCAGCGAATCCGTGGCGGAGCGATGCAGACGAGTCCGTTCGAACACGGCGAGATGACGTGGACGCACGCGCCGCCCACGTGGCGCGATCGATGGCGAGATTGGCTCGGCGCGGCCGTGCCTAAGCGCGGATTGATCCTGGCCGATTGGATCTTGATCCAGCGGTTCGGATCTGATCACGGGTTCAAACGCGGTTGGAGTCAAGTCAAGTGGCGCGGTGGCTCGGTCGGACTCGAGTCCGACTCGGGTTCGACTTCGATCGGATGAATAGTACTTGACCCAACTCAATTTCCAGCGATTTAATAATTAAAAATAATTTCCAGAAATTCATTTAATTCATTAAAAATAGCAAAAGACTCAGAAAAATTCCAGAAAAATTCTGGAAAATATTTTAGGGTATTTGGGACTCAAATAAAATATTTCCAACAAAATTTTATTTGCAAAGTTTAATTCTTTAATTATTTCAAAATGGAATAAATTCAAATAAATTCCAAATAAATCCGAATAAATTCCAGAAAATTCCAAAAATTCACCAAAGTGCCAAATCACACATAGATTTAGGAAAAGCAAAATTTTGGGGTGTTACAAATCGGAAGAACCAGGAACAAGGAACTCCCGGGCTCTCACTACAAAGAGGGAAAACCAACAGAGAAGGAGTCTAACCAACTCACCCAAGAAAGAAAAATGAGTCCCCCCTTCTCCCATGCACCCCAGCCACCTTTTATACTCGGGCTGGCTGGGGCGCATGGGACTGGCAAAAGCTTAGCCCACTGAGTACACTGCCACACTGTCATACCGCATTTAATGCGTCTGTCACTGTTCCCGCAGCACATTAAATGCCCTGGCACAACCGTCCTCTCCCCCGCCTAGGGCCCCGCGCCCGCCGGCTCAGCCCGCCTGCTGGGGTGGGAAATTGCACCATGACGTCACTCGTCATTATGGCGCGTGTTGCGAACACATGCCGCCATACTGTGGCCTTCATTACCCTCATTTAATGTGCACGATACGCATTAAATGTCCTTGACCTTCTGTGCGGCTGCACAGGCCGCTAGGTGGCCTCGAATCGAGCGCCGCCCGATGGCGTGGATCACGTCGCCGCGTCCGTCAGGCGACCACGTTGCTAACCGCCAGCGGCGTGGTTTGCACGCCACGTGTCCATTGGCGATTACCACGGTGATCGCCGATCGCGTGGCTGGTCGCCACTCGTCATGGCGATCCACCGGTGACCGCCCGGTAATCGTCGCCACTGCCACGCCATTGGCGATCACACGGCTGACCGCCAGCGGCGTGGCCTGGTTGCCACCTGTCCGCTGGACGGCATCCTTTCTGACCGCTAGCGGCTGGTCTGAACGTCACGTGTCCGCTAGCGGCTCTTACTAAAGTGTAGTGGGGACCCTGGTGTAGAATACACCGACAAGGGTATATAGCCATCTATAACAATTCAAATGAAACACATACCTTTGAGAAAATATACTCGAATTAAAAAATTTGAACGAATTTAGATTACATGCTTTGCTGATTTATATATATACTCAGTGCATACTTACAATAAAAAAAACAAACTCTATTTCGAATTTCAGTTCAAACTTGTTTGAACTAGTTAATAATTAGTTAAACTCGACATCCTAAAAATTTCAAAAAAAAATTAATGCAAATAAATAAATAAATAATACTTGTTTTAAATCATAGTGCTCAAGCACCATAGTGTTCCAGGTAATTGTAATATATATATTTGTATTTAAATATATATAGGAAGCCTCTTTTCTACTCCTGGGAGTAATTACTCCATATGCCGTATCTCACAACATAGGAAGTATCTCGCACAACGGTATGTACGTGTAATATACAAGTATATAAGACCATCTAGGCGGTATTTACATTTTTTTTCAGAGGTGGTATGTACACTTTTTAGACATACTCCTTTTTATGTGCGTATATGAAAGTATTTGCAAAATAGGCTAAAAACTATATACTCCCTTGCAATTTTTTCATGTGGATCTCTTCGGAATATCTTATAATTAGTATATGAGTGTATTTAAAGTGATAAAAGAGTATTTCAAGTTCATTTGGGTGGTTTTTAGAGATAGGAGTAATTACTCCCGAGAATAAAAAGTATTTTTCATATATAACTGTACTTCTTCGGTCATATATATGTAATCATCTAAAGATTATGGACAGGGAACGAATTCCCAATTGATACAATAATCTGAGATTGGTAAACCTGCAGCAGTCGCAGCGCTGCACCTTCCCTGTAGCAAGCTTTCGCCCAATCTGGCCTCAACGCTCGACATGCTTTTTGCGTCCTCCGAGTCCGAGGCATGTTCAGCTTGGCCTGCCCGCAGCCAATGTCGCAAAAATCAAGACATCTTTTCGAAAGCAATGTCGCATCAGTATGAAATTAATTTTCATTTCTTAATTATGTCACTATATCAAGCTTTTTAGAATTTGAAAAAGTATACTAGATATAGTAATTCGGAAGTCTTGATTTGGTTAATTAAGTACTTAACCTTGTAATATATTGAATTAAACTAAACATATAACCACGTATTATAAAATAAGATAAACCTAACTCAATAAATTACCGAGTTTTGACATATAATACATCAACTTTTAGACTAAGGGTCTGTTTGGCAACAAAGTATTTTCATAGTTTCTAGGTAAAACTATGGTTTTGAAGAATACCATGGTATTTTTGGCTATAAGGTGTTTGGAAACAACAACAAAAACTCTGTTTTGAAAACCATGGTATTACTTATACCATGGTATTTTTGGAGTATTGAAAACTCCACTCATAGTGGAATTTTAAGTTTTTGGCATCACTTCATCATGCAAAAGACTTTGTAGCAAAATAGTTTGTAGGTGAAACCATGGTATTTATGCCAAAACAATTTCTATGCCATGGTTTTGTAATACTATGGTATTGAAAAACTTTGCTAATAGGGCCTAAGATGAATGAGAGGTCGGGAAAAGTGTTCTACATGTGTCTCATGTTGAACATTTATTGTTCGTAGTCCAATAGTGAGTCTCTCTAATTTTTCTGCTCTGTGTGAGGGTAAGACGGTGATATCAGACTTATGGAGAGGGTTAGTGTTGAGGCAGAGTTTTCGAAAGGTTTTGTTATAATCTTTTTAATCGTATGCCTAAGACAATGTGTTAGCTGCATGATATTAAGGATTGATCATAACTAATGGATAAAGTGTATAACATCTGTAAAATGTAAAACTTATTCGAATAACCGTGTCCTCAATTATGGACAATGCTAAGAAATTTTACACAAGAGTTAGATTTTATAATATAAAAACTAAGAAGGGAGGTTGTGTGCTAGGAAAAGAAAATACTCCCTTCGTCCCAGTATATAGGGCGTATAATTTGTTTCACCAAGACCAATACAAAGCCATGCAAACAAGTTTATACCTATATTACCCCTATTAGTTCTCTTCGGTTACCGTGCAATTCAATGCCAACTGATTAATTACCTGCAAGGCACAACAAACTAAGAGACACAATGGAGGGGTAAGTTTGGAAGATTTGGGACTAAATTGATTTGGTGCCCTATATTTTGGGACAAAATTTGAAAACTAATATGCCCTATATAATGGGACGGAGGGAGTAGTTTAGAATGTGTACTAATTTAACCTGAAAAATCTCGAGAATAATTTATTATTACTATTATTTATTTTACTTATTGTTTCAATATATTATTGTATTCAAATGCTAAAGTCTGTTTATACAAAAGTAGCCATATCGGCTATTCTTTGAATAAGCTTTGCATGTAGTTATTAGATTTGCATTCTATGGTGCAAGTTGCTGAGTACTTCCATGTACTCATCCTTACTATAAATAGACAAGGAGGATTACTTTGAAAATCGTGGAGAACTAGGTCGTGCTACCCCAGTCAATTGCCCGTCAGCATATGGATGGGTTTCACTTGAAGATATTATGTTTCTTTCCGCTGCAGTTTATTTGAGTTGTTCGCCTCATAAGGCAATGATTTTAAGTTTTGATCATAAGATTGCTACTCTGGTATTCAATGCTAATTGTTTTTTTCTTAATTATTATGCATATAAAATGATATTACATCATTCTTGACATTATGTGCATTAGTATTATTATATACAATATACAGAGAGAGTCTAAATTTGTATATTTGGACACCGATAATAAACCCATTGGGTGGTTATGGATAAACAAAGCAACCAAGAAGTCATAAACAAACTCATCCAAACAAAGAGGCTCATAAGAGGATTAGAGGTTAGGTTATTCTTTAGCACTAGATTTTTATATAGGGCAAAGATCCGAGGATTCTAAGAGGTTCAGGAGGGATGTTAGAGAGCAAGAATCTCCTGTACTTTTTTGAGGTTGTGCTTAAATAATTTGCAATTGGCTTCACCAAATATTTCTCTTCCATTGTGGTTGCTTTAACATCATTATTTTTGTACTATCCACGAGATTTTAATTTCTTCATCTTGAAACTATGCACGCTCGTGTTGTATCTCAGAAAAGTCTAATCCGATTCGGTGCCACTGCGCATAAGAAGATGTAAATTAATGGTCGAAATTGACTATACGTGTATGATTCCGACAAACCCTTTTAGCCATAGTTATCAATACCAGTAGATACTAGCCGATAACAGCCGGTATGTACCATTTTGGCATCTAAACAGGTACGAAGTAGTCCTATATACCGTACCGGCCTCGATATTGGTTAATACCGGTCTGATATCGATCAATACCTTTCATATCGGTCCGATACCAGTCAATACTTGCGCAATACTGGTCATGCCAGTGGTATTGATAATATGGTCTATTAAACTATATGTTATATTTGATAGTACTACTGTACGTTTGGAGTAATATTATAAGTGAATTTTGGTGTACATATAATTAAACATATTATACTTATAAATATATACTATCATACTAAACCTGAAATGATACATTGGTATAGAATGGTACCGGAGCGTACCATTCTAAAAATTAAACCGGTATAACCTCTAGTATGGTATTTACAAGTTTGCTTTTAGCCCCTGCTGCAGATGGGTAGATGCAGCTGAGGGACACAGAACGTTAGCTCCTGGTCCATAGAGTAGAATACAATAAGTGCAGGTTAGAAAAGAAGTTAAAAAGGAAAAAGTCCTAAAAGCAGTACTCTTGCATTGACATTGAGAGTTTATAAAAAAAGATCTTTTTGGAGAGAAAAAATAGTAGGCCTTGAAGGGAAAAAGAAAAATATTTGAGCCCCCTCCAGAACTTAAGAAAAAGAAAAGACGGGTTCGTCTTTTCTTTTGGGGTGGCGAAGCATCATTTTCTGGACACATGTTGTTGGAAGTTTGAGCATCCAACTGATACTTTGGAGAAGTATATGATTGGGATACCCGATGTGATAAGACTAGGGCACTCGTCCAAGTAGCACTCCATTATCTGTCTGTTTAGAAGACAGACATACATACAGAAAACTACTCCACGAAGGATTTCGCAGGGAAATTGAGCGGATTTCACTCAAGGTTTTAAATCCGGACGAAATTTCAAAAATCTCAATCGAGATTTCGGATTTTGGACCATTTAAGATTGTAAATCTCTGTCGAGTAAATTTTTTTTAAAAAAAAAGTCAAAATACTATAGCAACCATCAAAATTATGGCGAGATCTTAGTGATTTCTGCTGAAATCTCGAGTATTTTGACCGGATTTGATTGGAATTAGGGTTAAGATTATCCACAAAAATTTCAAAATTTTTGATATGTTTTTTACCATTTTTCGGTCATTTCAATTTGAACAAATTCTCGGTGATCTCGACTGAAATTTCGGATTTTTCGGTTGAAAAATGACTGTATTTTAAATTTAATTTTTAGATTTTGTTCGGATTTTATTTGAAATTATGAGATCTCGCTAAAATTTCGGATTTCAGCTACATCTAAGATATATGCCAAAAATAAAATTTGAAACATTAGTTTCCCATCACCATTTTGTTGTCACTCTCATTTGATCCGAGTACGTGATAATGCTCTGATCATGAAACTAGTTGTAGTTTCTACCTGTGCTAGTAGTCCAGTGATCCAGTGATGTCTAGGGGAGAGACAGTGCCTCGGAGGTATGGAGGTACAGAGGGAGCAGACTTGCAGAGGATGGTGGGAGGTAAACCGCTTCCCGCCAAGAGGCTTCAGGCTCCCCCGAGAGAATCCCAAGCAGCAGCAGCAGTGGAGCACGCGGTGCGTGCCCAACTTTTTTTTTACTACCGGTAGAATTTTTTACCGCGCGGGCTCTGCACTGCCATACCATGGCATCACGCGGTGTTGCAGTTTTACTGCACGTTACCAATGTATCCCATTCCCCACCCGACATTGATCCCGCAGTCTTAATCCCGGCCGGTAAATAAAACGAACACAGAATTGTCCCTCTTTTAATGTACTCCATGTAATTAGCAGTAGTACTATCCTAGATTTCATTTTTAACTTGGCCAATCAGTAACACTAGGCAGAACCGTGCGGCAATACCACACCGTGCAAAATTTAGTTTGGAATTTTTTTTTGCAAGGAAAACATCGGAGAAAGAACCTCGTCGTATTTTTCTTTTATTTTTTTTGGAAAAAGATGACGTGAAGGATTCAGTCGCGAATCTACGAAACGATGGGTCTTTTTTTTTAAAAAAAAATAACCGACGAAATGACCTATCCGCTATTTCCTTTGTTTGAAAGGACCTATATGTATGTTTTTTTCCTGAAAGGACCTATCAGTAATTATTTATTTTCTTGAAAGAACCTATCTGTAATTAAATTTTTTCCCGAGGGCTTTTCTGCGCAAGGTGACACATGGGTAGGCTGCCTGAGCGCCAATCCCCTCAAGCATAATAGATATAGTATATATAGTGCCTTTATTCTTATAAGGTTCATTTTGACTAATAATATCTTTCTAAATACCTAAATAAGCAAATATTGATATATTTAATAAATATATTATAATAAAAATTAGTGGTCAAGGTTCTTGCCAAGCGCACGCTCGACACCGAGGTAGAGGAGGAGTAGCTCCCAGAGGACAAGCCACGGATGGAGGAGATTGTTGCACGAGGAAGAGAAGTGGTTGGAGGAGGAGGAGGTGTGAGCACGCCATAGGAGCGTGAGTGAAGAGGGGTGAGATCTATAATCTTATGACTTCGGGTTGTATTGAACACGCATGCCTAAGTATTACCGTAATATATTTATTAAATTAGGAGTATATTACAATAAAAAATTATTCTATATGTTCATTTTTTATAAAGCATATTTTAACTTTGCACAAACATTAAGGTTGCGTTAAAATTGAGAAATGTATGAAAGAAAATAACTTATATGTCTTCACTTGTCTTGAAAGATAAAAGATATATTTTATGTGGGTGGTAATAAATAAATGTATATGGTTGAGAGAAATTAAATATGAGTACAGAAGGAAAGAATTTATTAAATCTATATATAAGTCTTATATTTGTGAATAAGATTATTTTAAAAAAAGTTTTATATAATTGAACGAAGGAAGTACCGGTTAAAATTGAGAATGTGACAATACACAAATTGTCACTCTTTTTGAATCAAAGTGGGTACATTATAAATTGATGGTCAGATTTATGTTTTCCGGAGCGGATTGAAATGAAATTTACTTGCTATCGAGAAGAACACTATTAATAATACAGTATATTGAAATGAAATTTATTTGCTATGGACAAGTGTATGGTACAAAAACATTATATACTAGAAAGCTCAGCGGGGCACGCCGTGTACGCGATCGGTTATAATTTCGTTTTTTTGGGGAGGTTTTTTGTAAATTTTTTTCGGAGGAAAAATGGATCGAAATCTATTCGATAAATTTTGGGAGAGTCTATTTTTTTGGGGGAGGTTTTTTGTGGTTTATTTTCGGAGCAAAAATGGACCGAAACCTATTCAATAAATTTTGGGAGAGTCTTTTGGAGCGGGTTTTTTTAGTAAGAAAAGTTTCTTCGGGGGAAAACGGACTAGAACGGAAAAATGGACCAACGCGTATCTTCTCTAGATTTTCTGAGGTTTTTTTTGCAATTTTTCGGAGGGATATGATCCAAAATTATTTAAATAATGTTTTTTTAAAGGGAAAATGGATCAGAGCGGGAAAATAAACCAAGCCATTTTTTTTGGATTTTTCAAGCCATTTTTTCGGATGTTTTGAGTTTTTTTGCGCTTTTTCGGAGGGCTTTTGCGCTAAGAAGAGTTTTTTCTCGCAAAAAACAGGACCTACATGCAATTTCGAAAACTCACAGGGCTTCTGCGCAAAAACCGACGGCGCCACGCATCGCGCACGCACACGCGTCGCTGGGCACAATCGCGTGCTCGCGAGTGTTGGCGAGATTCAAACCCGCTCCAAGGAGCTAGCGAGGAGCGGCGTTACCGCTGGGCCAAGCGGCCCGCTTCGACGAGCAAGGAGTACGCGACCGTGTTTTATGCTATGGTTCGACGCGGGCTGACGTGGAGCGATCTCAGCCGCTCGCGCCCACGATCGGACGACTGGGAAATCGGGATGACGTGACCACAGTGTGGTTCTAGAAAACCTTCGAAATTTGTTTTATGGAGTGTTTTAGGTTTACCTAGAAAAATGTGAGCTTTTATTGTAAAAGACTGTATTAAAGGATTTACTACACCCTGACCTGCCCCACTAGCCTTGGTTTTGAAACCCAACCCGATTTCAAGGAAAGTAACCCATGCAGTTGTTTCCCCCTTTCGCTGTAGTGCTCCCTCATGCTTGTTTCTCTCTCCCCCCCTTCCCAAGACAACAAAACCCAGAGCCAGAGGGTAGGAGGAGGCTCTGCACTGCACCACCGCACCTCCTCTGCTCACCTTAGCTGTAGAGCACAGAATCATCATACATACTGACACGCACACAGCCCCAGTGAAGTGACCAAAGCCAAGCACTACTGCTCAGTGCGCACGAGAGAGAGAGAGAGAGAGAGCAAGGAAGGATTCTTCACTGTCCAAACCTCCTCAAAACCCACACCGCACGCTGCTGGCGGCCGGAGGAAGAGGCGGCAGCGGATCGCGCAATGCCAATGCCGGCTTCGCCTCGTGCCCTCCTCCCCATCTTCTTCTTCCTACTACTACTTATCGCCATTTCCACCACCCACACCGTCCAACCAAACGCACACCCCCGCCGGCTCCTCCTCGTCCCTCTCCAGCCGCCGCCTCCTCCCCGCCGCCACCACCACACCCCGCCTCGTCGTACCCCACCACCGCAACTCCTCCCCCCTCCGCCGCTCTCCACACCCAAAACACCAACGCGTACAACGCCGCCAACACCCACAACACCAGCGGCAACGCCCGTCTCCGTACCACCGGCGCCGGCACCACCCCCCACGCCCACCACCTCGCCGACGCCCAAGTACCCCTCGTCCTCCGCCAACCCCGCCCCCGACGCCTATCCCTTCACCAACTACCCCTTCTTCCCCACCTTCGCCTCGCCACCGCCTCCCCCTGCCCAGGGGCAGCCCTCCTCCTCCGGAGACGGCGGCCTCCCGACTTTCCCGGCAAACATCTCCACCCTCGTCGCCCCCACCCAACGCGCATCCGGAGGGGCGCGCCACTTCCCGCTGCTCCAGGCGCTGCTCCTTTCCCTCCTCTCCCTCTGCCTTCTCCTACTCTCCGCGCTGCTCTCGCTCCATCTCCTCCGCCGCCTCCGACAGCGCGGCCGCTCGGGCGCCGCGGCCTCCTCCTCAGCCGCCCACCGTCGCACCGACGATGATGACAACGAGGAGGGCCGCCGCCTCAAGCCGCCACCAATGCCGACCTCGTCGTCCAACCCCAGCACCGAGTTCCTCTACCTGGGTACCCTCGCCTCGCCGCCGCCGGCACAGGCGCCCCCGCAGCCGCCCACGATCTCCCATCTACGGCCTGGATCGCCGGAGCTCCGCCCTCTACCGCCGCTCCCCCGCGTAGGTCCGCCCTCCGGCGAGTTCGGCTCCCGGAGCTCCGCCTCCGACCCCAGCACCGTGCCCGCGGCCGCCGCCGAGGCGTCATCCTCCTCACTCTCGCCCTCCTCGCCGTCGGCCTCCTCCCCAACGCTCGGTTCTAGCCCGGTCCATATCCGGCCGCCGTCCATCCCGCAGCCCCGTGGCCGAGCTCCCAATCCGTCGCCCCCAAAACGAAGGCCGCAGCCTCCGCTGCCTAAGGCCGTCGCAGAGCCCGCGGTGGCGCACGCGTGGAACCCCTTCGTGGCCATGCCGCCTCAAGCAGCTTCTCCCTCAGACGAGGACGACTCTGATGAGAAGAACATGCGCAAGTCGCGGCCTTTGCACTCGGACAAGCTAAAGCCCGCGTCTTTGCAGTAAGAATCGCATACGACTGAGCTGTTCGTTTGGGACTGGGATCGGTTTGGATTTGATTTCTCAGACTGCCTGCCTTGTGTTTTGTAGCATGAAGGATGAGATGATCCAGCTATACCTGAGCAACTCCGCCGCGGTGGTGCCGTCGAGGGAGGTATGTTTGCTCGGTGCTCCGAGGTGCCATGGCATTGGGATGGTGGTGGGGGCGTTGGGTGTTTCCAAGGAGCAAGTGCGTGATGCCCTCTTGGAAGGTACTACATGGCTTGTTCTTTCATACATTAGGCGGACATTAACGTTGGCTTCTATCAGTAATGTTGCCAAAGCTACAATCTTTTCACGGATGAAATTAAACTACTAATGTTTACTTGTTGTGGGTGCCTTGGAATCAATGTTCTAAATAACGGTATCTAATTAGTGTTTACACGCTAACTAAACTACTAATGCAGTGAACTAAGGTCACGCCACCTTTTAGTGTTTACACGCAAGTGGCCTTGTAAATGGTTTAACTATTTAAAATTCAGAAAATTATATACGTGTGTTTGTAGTAACAAAATAAGCATCTAATTCATCTTCTTTCGTGCGTATAGAATGGAACTACCAGGTTTATCAATAATTGTCCACAATGGTGACACGACGAAAAAAACATGATGTGAATACAATTAAAGAATCACAATTAAATGAATGAAAAACTCAAATAGCAATGAAAAGTAAATCTAGCATTCATCTCATCTATGTCATAATGTTGCATGTCATGTGGCAATCTTCCAACTTTACCCAAATAAATGACCTGATAAAATGTTAACCACTGTTAAACCGAATAAACGGTCCAGCAAAACGGACAAACCTTGAAATGTCCATAAACGTAATGGGCAGATGACCTCTACCGTTTTAACGGCCGTTTACAAGGTCTTAACGGCCTTTATTTAGAACATTGCTTGGAATTGATGGTGCCACTGGGCATATTTGCGGCAATACACGGTGCATTATCAGTGATGAGTTATATGCATGATGCCTCTTTGTGAACTTTGCCTTTCCCACAGTTACATTGCATGCTTTTAGCTAAGCGTATATTCTGTTTTTGAAAACAACAAGGACTCATGTCAAGCGCATTTAAGTTCACAAATCTGGACCATCTGCTGATCCCTTATCTTGCTTTCGGTGTGCCCACGTGACATGGTTACCATCATTGAAGTGGTAGATTTCACAACCCATGGTTTGTTGACACGGTCATCTGACCTCCTCTTTTACTCCATGTAAAATTACTAGATTGGGAAATAATTTGATAGGAACTCTTCTTACATTATCTCTGCAAGCACATCTTTTCACAATGCATTAGTAAAAGTAAGGTTCTTCCCTATTGTTTTGCACTAGCGGCTTTCTCTTTGTATACAAAAGCCTTTGTTATTGAACACTTCACATCCTCTGCAGTTGTGAGGATACTAGCCAATCTTTTCCAACATTATAATCCTTTGTTGGTTCCCCATTAAATTTCCCCATGGGTGGTACCGCATTTTAGTTAACACCAAACTTCATTCAAGTTGTAGCAAAATGTCATAGCTAACTGGTTCTTGAACTCAATAATTATATGCTAGTTTTTGATGCTATGCTTTAATATGATATAATTCCCCATTATTAATTCGAGATGTTTGTCTTTGCCGGATATAGGTAATGCACATGGTTTGGGAGTTGAAGCCTTGCAGATGCTCATGCAGATGGTACTCACCAACGAGGAAGAGCTTAAACTGAAATATTTCAAGGATGATTCACCTACCAAGCTTTGCCCGATTGAAGTTTTTCTGAAGGCCATGCTGGATGTGCCATTTGCATTCAAGAGAGTGGATGCTATGCTCTACATTGCTAACTTTTATTTGGAGGTCAATCAGCTGAGGATGTCATATGCTACCCTTGAGGTATAGTTGGAGCACTTGGTCAAATATTTTATAGCTGCTTCAAAAAAATGCTCCACTATCTTATTGGCTTCCTATTTGACTTAGTATCCTGAAGTGCATAATGCTTGTATAAATTCAGTTGCATGGGTTGGCATATTAAAACTTCAATATTCTCTCTTTTACACAAATGTTTAAATGACTGTTACTGTTTTCTTTTGTTAATACCATGTCTGAAGGTTTTATTCGTTATATTTGTCCAGGCAGCTTGTAAGGAGCTGAGAAGCAGCAGGTTGTTCCACAAAGTCCTTGAAGCTGTTTTAAACTTTGGCAAGTTGATGAGTATCGACACTGGTTCACCAAATTCACGTGCGTTGGAGCCAAATACTCTACTGAAGATAGTTGATGTCAAGGGAGCTGATGGCAAGGCTGCCCTGCTACAATTTGTTGTCCAGGAAATTGTGAAACCTGAAGGATACAATCCGATGCAATCTGGGTCAGCAACATGCAAAATGAACGCAGGCACTCTGCAGTACGATGTGGAATGCAGAAAGCATGGTCTTCAGGTTGTCTCGAAGCTCGCAGCTGAGCTGACCAATACTAAGAAAGCTGCATTTGTTGATATAGTGAATCTTAGCAGGAACGTGTCTGAGCTTGGAGTAGGGCTTGGAAAGATCCATGATGTGTTGAGACTGAACAGCATGCTTGCGTCAGCAGAGAGTGCCCGACGTTTCCACAACGCCATGAGCACGTTTCTAAGGCAAGCAGAAGAGGAGATCCTCAAGCTTCAGGCCCAGGAGAGCATCTGTTTTTCTTCGGTGAAGGAGATGACAGAGTACTTCCATGGTGATTACGCTAATGATGAAGCTCACATGTTCAGAATTTTCTCAGGTGTTAGGGAATTCCTAGCTATGCTGGATCGAATCTGTAAAGAAGCTGGGGAGATGAACAGCAGTTGCATGGGTTCGACGACCGCGAACTGGATTGCTGCACCCATGGGGATGACCCCTTAAGCCGCTGGGGCTGTCTTGGCAAATTGTTACGGCCATCCTTGTTTTTTTTAGGATTTCAAGTTATATCGAAGATTATCTTTCGTAGTGTAGATGAGAACACTGTTTAGCCTCATATATATAGTAGCGTATGTTGTGCACTTTTGGCTTGTATGAAGTATACTGGTACCTGTATCAGGTTAGTTTGAATGGTATTACCTCCTTGCCTGATTAGTCGACGAACTGCAGTGGTTATGCTGCTTATTTTTCTGCCTTCTGCGCCTTTGGCTTATTCTTACACGTTTGTTCAAATAGGAACATTTGAAACCTGCAGGTACATTATAGATGCAATCTTACCCGATGGATGCAATGTTCTAATTGAAACATCCGAATGTTATGATTGGTGCTGTTCTTCTTCTTTCTTTTTTCTGAGCGGTGACAATTGAATTGACTGAAAAGAAAGAACCCTCGTGTAAATCCTAGAGGATCCGCGAATAACCCAACTATGAGTAATACATGCAGCGTGAGTAATGTAGGATCAAAACAAGATGCCACGTCGATTGGATTAGCCTACGTTAAGAGATAAACAGATAATCGTCGCTTAAAACATAGAGTAAATTTAGAAAGAAAGAAAAAAATAAAGTTTTTTTTTATGTAAATTACTAGAAAACAATAGCTTTTATTCTCTATTTCATGAAACTACATATTTTAGGATACCTTGAATCACAAAGTTACTAGTTATAGCTTAGAAGTTTTTTTTAACAGGTTCGATAGATTAGACTCACCTAACAGCTTAACACGCTTGTCTATCTCGATCAAGTAAAGTGAAAAATCATCCAAACATAAAAATTAACTTTTCTGATCTTTGTTTATTCCCCAATAAAAGGCATGCTCCAAGTCATGTTTGTGAGCACCACACCAGATGCCATGGCTTTACTAAACGTCACAAGCGGGGGTGTGAAGTTGGTAGATGGGTAAAATAACCCGACTAATTATAAACTAAAAACAGTAACAGAAACATTAGTTGATCAATAAATAAGATGATTAGAAACAGTAATAGAGCACCAACCATAAGATTAAATTAAAATGAATCTGTTCACGCAAAAAACGTGAAGCAGGGTTTCTTGCCTCAAACACACAAGGCAAATACCGGGTTTGAAAGCGTATCAGTCAATTTGACCTGAAATTGACAAGGTAACGATCGTGAGTACAAACAGCCGATAATTAAAGTTATCGGCTTAACACTAATCGGCTTTGAGCCGATGAGGGGGTAACTAGACCAACCGATTAGGGCTAATCCGAGGTAAAGATAGATCGACTTTGAAAGGCGATGCGCAACAAGCAAAGCAGATCGAACCTAAAAAATGAGTCGACGAGAGCAACAAATCGGCGATGCGCAACTTTTATCGATCTCGATGACTTACAGAGGAAAGATTGCTACGAAAAACTAGAAGAAACAGTAGTAAAATAGGGTTGTGTTGTTTTGTTGGTTGATGATGCGCTTCTTCTCCTGGTCTGCCCCTTTTATACGCTCCTGCCGATCCGAGTCTTGTATGGACACGGCAACCACATCCGTATCGGCTTTGATCCGATTTCCTTTCCTTTTCGACGACAGATTCCTTATTGGTAACGGTTTATCCTTTCCATAAACTTCTCCATATTTGAATTGAGCCGATTTTACCATGTACGCCAAATTTTGGTGCAAACATATGCCCCCATTTTTGGAAGATAACATGAAGCGTTGTCTTCCAAAAATCATATCAACCTTGCTTCCCAGTCGGCTTGTGGAAGAAGATCCTCTCGATAACTGCCCCATTAATTGCGACGTAAAAATCTCTGTGCGTTTTTTAATGCTAAAACCGTTCTCGCCTGTTGGTCCTTTTCACCGCAATATAAATATGTGGGACCCCCATGGTCATTCGCACGCCTTCAAGCTTTTGAATCAACAGCAATCGGCCTTCCCTCCCTCCGTCAAACCCTAGTTCATCTCTTGGAATTGGCTAGAATGGACTCTTCTCAGGTACTCATTCCGATTCTGTCGGGACCCGAATATGCAAATCCGGACCCTCTGTGTATTCTGTACTAGTCCAGGATCACGCTAGTACACATAGTTAAACAGGGATGAAGTACCATAATCATACACAGCGGAATTAATAATAAATTACTTCAAACATTAAATAAACTGGTTACAAGACTTTAAGGTCAACCTACAAATAGTCTGCCACACAGGGCTTACAATAACAAAAGTAAATAAACAGTAGCGGAATGAAGAACGTTGGTGACTCCCATCAATATGCCACAGGCAACTGACAAAGTTCAACTCCTAGATAATCGCCTCCTCATGGAACTTCACCTTCTTTGAAGTTGTAGTCTTCTCGTCAACTGATGATTGTGTTGAAAGCAACGGTGAGTATACAACATACTCAGCAAGTCATGCACAGAGGTGCAATTCTATTACTATATGCATGGCTTCTTCCAAAGGAATGGCTTAAGTGGTTAATTTGCATCAAGCAGCATTTTGCTTTGATTAAATACTCTTAATAGATTCAAAAGCAGTAAAACCATATTATATAATAAGTTATCAATCTCTTTTTAAAACAATTCGGCTCAAAGCCCTAATTTACTTTAGCAATTGTCTCTGGCACTCGGCCACCCATTCCCACATTTCATTTTAGAAAAATCTAACCCTTGACTGTAATCCCCGAGCGTTGTCCAGTTTCGTGGACTCGGCTATTCGAATAGATTTTACACACTCTGCAGAGGTTATACACTTTACCCACACGATATAGTTAAACACCACGCAGGTGAGTAACCATAACAAAGTCTTTTTGAAACCTCTATCTTCGCATGCGTTCCTCCTAGTATAGTCCCCACTGTCCCTTCCCTTTTGCGGAGCGGAAGTACAGGGCCAACGTATACTGTTGAAGAGATGTAAGACCAATCGGTAAACACTACACCCTTCTTTCCATATTTATAGCTACAAAAACCACCTGAGGTCTCACATGCTAAGACTTCGGAATCATACTCAACTAGGTCTGTCCCACTCCAGACATGTGGTTGTATGTTAGGCCCAGTTCAAAAGCTTGCAAGGTTAAGTCGTTAGGTTGACCGTGGCAAGACTACCCAAAGTTTACAATACCAAATTCAACAACATCTCTCCCATGTGCCACATCGGCCCCCCCATTAATCACTTGCCACTTGCCACAGTCTAAATATTTTCCCACCCCAGTTTGATTATTGTGCAACACATACCAACAAGAATACCAGTTACCATGTAGAACCACAAAGGTACCTACACTTCACATCATCACGTGGCAATATTACACTGATTCCAAAATTCATTCTGTATATCATTAGTCAATATTATTTTGCCATTTGAAACACATTTCACGTAAGCATGGCTAAGCAATTACTCACGGTCTAGCCTCCCGTGTTGGCACAATATTAACATCTAACTATTTAAAGCCAACTTATGGTGACAATGGATACATGGCATACAAATATTAATCATCAAAGGTGGAATTAACAAATTGGTTGATTAGCTATTTTACCCAAATTAAATTATTCACTTTAATCAATATAGTATGCATAATTTAAATCAGAATACATTTCAAAAACTAGGAGTAATATGGTCAAAGCACAACTTGCCTTCATAAAGCAACGAGTCTTGGTCTGGAGCTTGATCCTCGAAATCCACGTCCTCACACAGCTCGACATCTATGCATAACAGATAAAGAACCAGATAAACACGCAAAACAACGTACAAACAAACATTCAGAAAAATACTACAAATCAAACTAGCTCGAAATTTCATGAAAATTTCGAGAAAATTACTCTAGCATTTTATAAGATTTACAAAATTTATTTGGACATTTTTGAACGTATAGTTTAGGAATTACAAAATTCGTAAATTTGGACTTCCCTTGAATAATTTGAAAATATAAATTTGAAAAAAAAATTCAGTAAAATTAGTGTAGCTAGGTATTAATATTTACTAATTAATAAAATTGGTTGCACGTGATTTGGACTTATAACGAATTTGTAATGAAAAAGACAAATCTCACAAATTTTTGAAATTTCTTTCACAAAGCAACATCTCATGTTGACGTGCATGATACTATTCACTTTTTCATGCAAACTCTTCGGATTGGTGGTTTGGCTACGTGATAGAGAGAGCAACCAAACGGTTGGACATGCGGAGGAAAAATAGAGAGCGATCGGTCAGGCGAGCGGCAGGTTGACTAGCACAGGTCGAGCAGAGGTCGGCGTCGGCGGCGACGGCAACAGTGGCCAGCCGAGCCGGTTGCTAGGAGAAAGAGTGTTGTAGATTCAATCTGGTTGCTAAGTATTTCCCTTTTATGAGTTTATTAGCTGGTTAAACTACCACCTTTTGGCCAGAAAACAATATGTCTGCTGTTGAAAAACGGCGAGAAAAATACAATGGAGTCAATCTACACAGAGTACATACAATAGCCTGATGAAGTTTCCTCTGAAACTAACAAGGATAGAAATCAGCAGCAAGATTATTACTAGCATCTGCATGCACCCTGATATGATCATCAACATTATGAAACGTCCTAATACACTTGCACACAACCTAGTGTATATACATACATGCATAAATCTCGCTATATATACATTTCTACGTGCAAACATATGTATGTATATATACATGCGTTCGGTGCAATATATATATATATATATATATATATATATATATATATATATATATATATATATATATAGGTATATACGGATACATGCACAAAATACATAAGAAGAGATCAACCGATCGAGATAGATAGAGCGTGCGCAAGGGAGATGAGGGAGTATCGATCGACAGCGGCGACGACGGCGACGGCGTCGACGGCGATGGTGACGCGGCGGCGGCGGCATCGATGGCGATGAGACGACCATCGACGATGACGTCAACGATAGCGATGATGAAGGCGACGGCGACGACGTTAGGGGAAAAAAATAGTGGAAAAAGGTGTGGTGACTAGAACATTGGAATAAGGCAATGGAAAGAGTGTGTATAACTTAGTAAGGCTTGGAGAAATGGAGGACTAGAAACGGTTAGAGAGAAACGTACAAGAAGATGAAGGAAAAGTCACGCTGCGCATGGGCTCTTCACGACAATGCAATGAGCCAGCTACTAGTTCTCACGTCATGCATATGGGTAGTGATTCAATTACCCAAAGCATGCTGGAGTGAAATGGAACGGCTGGCATTGAGAGCAAGTAATAACATCAATTGCTTGGAACGGCTGGGAATATGAAAAGGTGAGAACGGCTTGGAATAAAACTCCAATACGTTCATGCATGGGTAGGCTTCATGTGCACTAGGAAATGGAGAGAAAATGGAAACGTTCCTATTCAAAGGAAACGGCTTGGAAACCAACCGTCCACACGTAAGAGCCTAGCTGAGTTGGTTTGTGTGTATTGTTCTGAATCACCAATCGTGAGCTCAAGTCTCGGAACATTTTTTTTATATATATACATATACGTTCCAAAACATACTGCGAAAAAAATACCAGGGAGGTTCTAACAATCTAAAAAATTCCTATAAAATACTAGGGACTATTTGGAACTTAACAAAGTTGGTTTCGCGATTTTTCGACAGGTAGATTTTTCGTAAAAAATCTTTCAGTGAATCAGACACCTGTACAGATTTTTGTAAAATCAACGACTTACGTTATATAACATATTTTTCGAAAATATTTGCAGGGAACACTCTCGTCTGCCAATTACCATTATTTTAACCACAATTTTAAATTTTATGCTTGTTCGAAAATGCCTGATCTTTTATTTAATATGATTAGTTCAATAGACTTCCATCCGAATTAACAGCGAGGACTTTAAATAATTTCTGAAAACTTCAAATAAACCCAGAAACACACTAAATAAATTAAAAGCAAATTTTGGGATGTTACAGATTCCCAATAGTGATGATCAATTCTACTTAGGGTCGGTAGGGAACATAGAAGCCGACGCAATTATTAATTAGGAGATCTCGCGCCTTGCTTTATCGGCTGTTGGCTACAATGTAAAAGAGTGGGGTAAGAGTTTTAGAACTTGGCCGACGCCCCTCACGGGTTGGAGATCATGGTACATTAGAGTAGCCGCCCAAAAGAGAGCTGAGTGGGACAGAATGGGGATAGCCGAATGCCTCCCTTTGAGTTTAGCGGACCCAGAAACCAATGAGCCCTTGGTGGCCACGGCGTGTTACCTTTGGTTGGACTCGTTTAACGCTTTTCTCTTCCCAACCGGCCCAATCGGTCCGACCCTTCTGGACATGACCCAGTTATGCTGCCTTAGGCGTGACGGGTAGCAGATATCGGCTTTTAGTGGCAAACCTGCCTATAAGCTTATTCAAAAGAAGGGCGAGGGATGGCGGAAATATATTCAGGACAATAACAAGGTGAACGGGCCTGTGTCGGACGAGGAGCACGTCGTTTTCCTCAATCTGTGGCTGGATAGATACCTATTTTGTGGAGCGTCTCTCGGGCCGACACAAGTCTATCGGCTCATAGCGGAGCGCTTAGTAGAAGGTTGTCGGCTTGCTTTGGGGAAGACTTTGCTAGGGGTAGTTTTTCAGATGATGCATGTGATCCGGAGCAGACTTTTCTCGGGTTTTTCCAATTTTGTCGTTGGTAACATCGAAGGGCCTCCATGGTTTATACAATTGTGGCTGCATTGTCTTTTTAACCGATCGCTTATTCCTGACCCATTGGAAGACCCAGGATTCCCCCGAGAAGATTACCCTGAAAATTCAAACCCCACATACACAGCTAGCCGATCTTACGGGGAGAAGTACATGATGTGTTCTGCTGGAGAAGTGAAAATGTCACCCGCTGGTTTTTACAAGTACATGTCCTTTTTCCTGAACTTGGGCCGTACCGGCTTTGGTCAACAGGACTTCTTTAGCTATACAAACCTAGCCGATTTCCCTCATCCAGCCTTTTTCCGCTTGGAAGCCGATAGTTCCTCCATGTCCCAGTCTTCTCTCAATCTTTTCAAGTTCTTTGTATCCCCCAGTATACTTCATGCGGGGCTAAGCACAAGAAACCGGACGTTTCAATCGTCTTATGAGTTTTATCACCCTTCAATTTACGCTCGCCAACTGGGCTTTGGTCAAGTTACCCCTAGCCTACCTTTCCTTGATCGGGTCCAACCTAAAACTAGGGTAACTAACATGACAGCAGCCGAAATAGTCCTTGAGCTATCCAATGACCTCCAGATTACAAGGCTCCAGCACATTATCCTTAACACTAATCGATCAAGCCGATACACGGTTTGGTGGTCTTCTGTGGCCGGAGCCCTTCTTTTGGACAGAACCCCGTCGGCTATTATTTCTTTGTTTTTACCCGATTATCATGAGCCGACGGTAGTTCCCAATACTTCAAGTGAAGATAGCTCTTCGGGCTATACTAACTCGTCAATAGCTGTAGAGGTACTGATTTTCCCCTTTTATTTTTCTCTTTGAATCCATTATATTTCGCACCCTTATATCGGCTGATTCATATTACCCTTTACCCCCAGGCTCAATCGTCCAAGAAGACGGGAAGCAAGAGGGCGGCTTCGTCGATTCCGTCTGGTGGTGTTGTTAGGGTTACCGGTAGGCTACGCGAGCATAAAAATCAAAATTTCTACCGAGAACACCCAAGAGCACATGCAAGTAAAGGATCACAGATCGTTACCCTTGACGCGCAGATGCAGCGGAAGCAGATTCACGCGCGTTGAGGAAGTAGTCGATCACCTCCCAATCGGCACCGAGTGGTCGCCGATCTCCACCGAGTGGTCGCCGACCTCGTCCGAGTGGTCGCCGGGTGGTCGCCGACCTCGTCCGAGTGGTCGCCGGGTGGTCGCCGTCCAGCGCGTCCGCGAGCGGCAGCGCCTCTACCGGTATCCACACGTCCCGAGCAGGAACACCGTGCGGGGTGTGCTAGCACCTCGCCACACGCCTAGGGTTTCGGAGAGCGGGAGGGACGACTACGGCTGAACGTGGTGAGGGTTCTCTATCTTGCACTGTTCCTTGCCTCGCCTTTTATAGACACGCTAGTGGGCCGAAGCCCGCTAGGTTTCCATCTCCAACGCGGATCTCATCCACGCACAAAAACCCGTCAATCCTATTCCAACTCGTTAAGTGTGTGACCCGTTAGGTTCAGTGCAAGTCGGACATGAATCCAGAACCCGTTTCCAATTCATTGATCAACAGCGGCACCTAGCAGTACGTGTTGACCCCCGAATGCACAGAATCAATATTCGGCTGAACCTTTGATACACTTTCATACCGATCCCTTTTTCCACACGATACCAGTCAAGCTCAAGGCGAGATGCGCGCCACCCTTGTTGATAGCTCGACCACTTCTCTCGACAGCGTGATGGATACAAACCATGACTAACTCCTTAGTCACATTAGCACGACCATGCGTTTTCCCTATCCTTCCACACGAGGGGCCCAGAGGTATCTTCTCCCGTTATCTGGGAGGGGCAAATCCCATCTTGATCATCACACCCTTGGCGATGTATCGTGGCATACCCAGTATTCATCTTTATGACTACCCTGTTACGGTGTAGCGTTTGATGATACCAAAGCATACAAGTCTACATGCTAGGTATCCATGACAATCTCAGGTCTAAGGACCATATAGGCGTACCACTTGAGACTATACGCTGATGGAACTATAATAGATAACAACTCACAGCGTCTCGGAGTGGGTCTTGTCCGACTACCCATGTTCTCCAACATGTGTCCATATTTATTGATTCGATATCTCCATATCTATGGTATGTGAAACATTACCATCAACCAATAAATGTCCGATCAAATCATCACCGCTCCTCGTGAATGATATGGATCGTGGACCCGCTTAGAATAATGTCACTTGACAATGTGTTTCACAATCGATCGTATCCAATGAACAAAGTCGCAACATATATTCAGGGAACCGATAAACAAAGTTATCATAATTTCATGAACAAAGACGTATTACAATCATCACCATGATTGATCTAGGGCATATTCCCTTCAATCTCCCACTTGCACTAGAGTCAGTCATATAGGTATCGAATACCCATTGCTCTTGTGTGCGCCTCATGCTTTGGTTGTGGAAGGGGCTTTGTCAACGGATCAGCCATATTTAGATCCGTGTGCACTTTGCTTATCTTCACATCACCTCTCTCAATGATTTCCCGAATCAGGTGGTATCGCCTGAGTATATGTTTGGATTTTTGGTGGGACCTAGGCTCCTTTGCTTGTGCAATGGCACCACTATTGTCACAATAGAGGTCCACCGACAGATGCACTAGCGACCACGCCCAACTCGTAAACAAATTTCTTGATCCAAACAGCCTTCCTTTGTCGCTCGTAAGCTGCAATGTACTCGGCCTCCGTTGTGGAATCAGCTACTGTTTCTTGCTTGGAACTTTTCCAGCTCACTGCCCCACCATTGAGACAAAATACAAACCCGGATTGCGATCGCGAATCATCTTTGTCGGTTTGGAAGCTAGCATCGGCGTAACCCTTTACGACGAGCTCCTCCTCTCCTCCAAAGACCAAGAACATCTCTTTAGTCCTTCGTAAGTATTTAAGGATGTTCTTTACAGCCACCCAGTGACTACTTCACGAAGTGATGCATCCTGAGGCTCGGCTCTTGGTGAACACTCAGTCTTTAAGAATTGCCATGGCCGCTGTGTAAGCTGATCTCCCCCCCTCGAAGCTATGAAGGCCTTACTGGATGTCTGTCATTTGGATAACCGGAGGGGGCAGGTGGAAGCGGCTAAATCCAGAATCGCCCAAAGGGAATCCCAACAAGCTGATCAGCGGCTTTTGGATGAACTGGTAGCCGATGCTAAGCTCAAGAAGAAGGAGTATGATCAAGAAACTGTTGCCCTTAAGCAAACCAAGGAGAAAGTCCAAGAGCTGGAAGCAGCTAAGAAAAAGCTTGAAGAGCAGTTGGCCTTGGTTACAAGAGAACTTGCCGAATGCCAATTGAAAGCCACCGAGTCTACTTCTTCCCTGGTGAGCAAGAAACGGCAAATCGGCGAGATATTTGGGAAGGTCAAGCTCCAGTCGGCCAAGGTGACTCCCATCCCCGGCAATGCAGCAGCCGATGAGCGGCACGTGGACAGTATCCAAGCGACTATTGGTAAAGCGGCGGCAGCACTGTCGGGTCTAGGGGCCCATCTCCCCGGATCGGGATTGTAATAACTTTATGTTGAATGTTGTTTGCTCAAACTCCGTTGAATGTTTGGATGCTCTGCACTATGGTTGTAAACTTGGCCTCACTATCGGTTTTAATAGCCGATTGTCTTAATTCCTTCGACTAATCTCTGGGTTGCATACTGACTTGATGTGCTTATGCTCCGATCCATACGCTGGGATAGTATGGTTTTAAATATTTTCCGTTGATTACTTTTGGTAATACATATCCCTCGAGAGTCTCAAGTATGTACGAGTTACCATTGGTTAGCCGATTTATTTTATACGGGCCTTCCCACGTTGGAGACCATTTACCGAATCGGCTATCTTTAGACCCGACTGGCAATATTGTCTTCCAGACCAAATCGGCTTCACTGAAAGATTTCGGCATTACTTTTTTGTTATAACACCCAGCGACTCTTTCCTTGTTCTTTTTAAGCCGTTTTAACGTAATTAGTCTCAACTCCGCCAAGTCATCCAAGTTGTCGAACATCAGATGTTTGTATTCATTGGCCGATAACTCACCCTGCTTGGCTATTCTAACCGAGTCGATGTTGATTTCTATAGGCAGAACGGCTTCTTGTCCATATACTAGCTGAAAAGGTGTTAGTTTAGTCGACCCATGGTAAGATAGCCGATAGGCCCATAGGGCTTCCGATTGTGTTGAGTGCCAATTCCTCGGCTTTTCTTCGATTTTTCTTTTTATCAGCTTTATCAAAGCTGTCGACGATTGGAGAACGGGCTCCCGTCGAGCTTACTTGTTGAATGGGGGATCAACAGACCCCCATCGTACGGACCGAGGAGATAGTCCGAGCGATGCCGGGTCGGGAGAAGAGGGACGCGGTGTTTATCCTGGTTCGGGCCTCTCACTGCCGAGATAATAACCCTACTCCAGTATATTGTGTTCTATATCAGGCGTCACGTCCCGTCCTTTGTTACAGATCTTCAGGGGGGTTTAAATACTACACTTAGAGATACATAGAAGGTAACTACCCCCTGGAATTACGCCACGCAGCTATAATCGCGATCTGCCGCCCTTGAACTGCGCGTTGTTTGAATTTCGGGTATGATCTCCCTTGATCTTCGGCTGATTGGTTGCCACATTCCTTCCTCGTAGCATTGACCGAGTCCACCGACCAAGTACCTGAGTATGACGTGATCTTTACGAGCATGCTTGCTCGTGGTCGTTTTTGGAATGGTCGTGAGTAAAGGGGCGGACACGTATGCTCGGGAGGTATGATGCTCGTTTCGTACTCCCGAGCATCCTCTGTCGGCATTGTATGGTCGGCGGGCTCATGATCTCCCGGGGGTACCGTGGTCTTTTGCCAGATAGTCAATCCCCGACAGCTAGCCCCCGAGGTTCAAGTGGGGAACCGTCGGGCTTCCCCTTGAGCCTAAGAAGACCTGAAGGGGGGATGACTTTCCCTTGGTCGTGGCTTACGACCATTTTACGTCGGGGGGCGACCTTTTTTCCCGCCGCGTGTTCATTCTGCGTGGGCGCGACGTTTGGTTGTTTTTCGGTTCCTTCTCCGAGAAGCCTCCCTGTAACGGTAAAGCAGTTTCTTGGAAAGTGCGCTTTTACCGGGCAGGTGTCGCTACGCGATAGGTGGCGGTTTTTAACCTGCCTCTTCGCTGCCTTTTTAACTCCATCCATTGGAAGATAATGGAGTTACACTGCGTTTTTTTTTTGCTCGTCCTCGGCCAGAATTCTCCAAGAGCCTCAGAGCCCAACAACCTTCTTCGTCGTTCTTCCTCCTTTGGCCATGGCGCGTTTTGGGGTTAGCCAGATGACCCGGAGGAGGCTCCAGGTGCTCACCGACGAGGGATATGTCGACCCAAGCTCGGGTCGAGCGCCTGGAGGTGATGCGGCGCCGGCACCGCGGGAGAGAGAAATCGTCTCCTGCGAGCTGTACGCCGTCAACGGGCTTCGCTTGCCTGAGAGCGAGTTCCTCGTCTCCGTCCTCGCCTTTTGTGGGTGTGAGATCTCTCATCTCCACCCTAACTCCATCCTTGCCCTCGCGATCTTCTCCCATCTCTGCGAGGCGTTTGTGGGCGTGATGCCCACCACCAGCCTTTTCTTCCATTTCTATTCTCCCTTTTGTACCGGCCGGGATGGTCCTGCCAGTTGCGTTTACCTTCGCCTTCGGCCCAACCGACCATACGAGTACCCTCTTGTTGCTTTGAAGGACTCGGTGTCGGGTTGGGCCGACCTTTGGTTCTACCAGAAGAAGGTCGAGGGATCCCAGTTGGTCTATACTGGGGAGGCCGCTCCGCCTACTAAGACGGCGCGCCCGCCCGTGCAGCCTGAGGAAGAGCGGGTGCTCAGGATGATCAGCGAGCTCGCCCAAATGGGGCTCACTGGTCGGGACATTGCCCAGGATTTTTCCTTCAACCGGGTGTCCCCCCTGAGGCGCCGCGAGCACCCTTTCTTCGAGGTGACCGGGTGGCATGACCTCACCCGTGAGGACAACGCAGGTATGTTCTTTGACCTCTTTTTCGAGCACTGTTGCTTCCTGGTGATTGGCGCTACTTTTTCTTTTAACCCTTGGTCGTGTTGCAGCTCCGAGGATGGACTGGGTTGATGAGAGGGTCGCCGAGATGTTCGGCGCCCCGAAGGAGAAGGAGCTGACGCCCAATCGTCAGATCCCCAAGAACGTTTTTGACCGCAGCGACGCGGTAAGTACTTCTGTTTGCTCCCGCACGAAGGCATGTTTCCCGAGCTCATTTCTCCCTGTTTCTGTTTGCAGGATAAGGTCGCCCTCGAGCTCGCCGTGTCGAGCGCTGCGTCGCTGCCGCAAGCCGGCACCCCAGCCAGGGGTTCCCACAAGAGGCCGGCGGGTCGAGGCCGCCAAGCATCCGCCTCGCCTCCTCGCGCCAAGCGGTCGAAGCGCCGGGCTTCGACTAGGGCTCCCTCCGCGCCGCATCTCGTGTACGCCGACCGGAGGGAGGTAAGAGAGCTTCGCACCTGGTACGCTGACTTCAAGCGGAAGAAGCCGGAGCTGATGGGCCGATTGCAACAGCTTGCCGAGCAGGCTGTCGGGACCCCGAATTTGCAAATCCGGACCCTCTGTGTATTCAGCACTAGTCCAGGAACACGCTAGTGCACACAGTCTTAACATCGGTAAATATCACAATCATACCACTCGATACTAATAAAGTACTTTATTTAAATAGTCAAACTGGTTACTCGACCTTATGGACAAGTTACAAATGCACGCCTCGCAGGGCGAAACTTATTAAGAGAGAAATAGTAGCAGCGGAAAATCAAATAACTTCGTGGCGCCATCCAGTATACCACAGGCAACTGACTGGGCACGCTTCCTAAGTAGACGGATCCTCTTGGAGCTCCTCCTCCAAAGCTGGTGTAGTCTCCTCTTCAACTGGTGTTGTATTGTGGCAAGGGTGAGTACTTGGTACTCAGCAAGTCATGCATGTAATGCAAAGCTAATATACTATATGCATGGCTTGGTACAAAGGAATAGCTCAAGGTATATTTGCAGTAAACTGCATTTGACAAGTAACATAAGTAGATTCGAAAGCAGTGGAAACAAGTATAGCATAGATAACTTTTCAAGGAGTTTAATAAACATCTTTCCCATCCTAAACCATATTCCCATCAACATCATTATTAATCCAACCCAACCTTTCAGATCCAAGTTATTTTTGAGAAAATCTAACCCTTGACTGTAATTCCCGAGCGATGTCCAATACCGCGGACACGGCTATTCGAATAGATTCTACACTCTGCAGAGGTTATGCACTTTACCCACAAGATACAGTCAAACACCACAAAGGCGAGTTCCCGTAACAAAGTCTTTCGGAAACTTCTAACAATACAAGTGGTCCTCCCCGGTTGTTGCACACTAACCCTTCCCTTAGCTAAGGCGAAGTTTAGGCCAACCAACCGTTAGATGGGTACCTAGCCTCAGCCCCGGTACGCTCCCCCGTACAACTTACACAAAGGGTGTAGTTGACCTCGTGAGGTCCCACAGGTACGTTATTAGCAACTTAGTCAACTAGGTCCGTCCCATTACAGACATGTGGTTGCACGTTAGACCCAGTTCAAAGGCTTGCAAGGTGAAGTCCTTAGGGTGACCAGGGCAAGACTACCCAAGAACCAAATCAACATCCCCAATGCCACAACCGGCCCACTGATTATTCTTGCCACATGCCCCGGTCGAAAAACTATTTATCAAACCCCAGTTGATTACCATGCACCACGTGCCATCAACATCACATGATACCTTTCCAAAACAGGTTCAATATATCATTAAGTCAACATTAACATTTGTTTGTCCAAAATCATGTCATGAGCACGTAGCAGGTCTAAGCAGTTTACTACAACGGTCTAAAACCCATGTTGGCAAGTTAATAATGTCCAACTAGTAAACCACAACTAGGGTGACAAGGGGTCATGGCACATACTTAAGTAATCAAGGTGTCATACAGCAAATTGGTATTTATCTAATTCCCCAAATTTAAATAAAGTATTTTCTAATTGAACTAGCATGCAATAGGTTAAATCAAAATAGATTTCGAAATAGGATCAACATGGTCAAAGCACAACTTGCCTTCAAAAGTACTTGTTCTTGGTCTTGAGTTGGATCCTGAGTCAATACTTCTCCTTCAAATCCTTCCGGCACTTCAACGTCTACTCGTAAAGCGTGCAAATAGCAAATACACGAATAAACAATAGGCAAAAAGTGTCCAAACATCCAAATAAAATCCATAGACAGAGAAAACATAATTTTATGAATTTTTAGAAACTGGAATCGTCAAATTTGGAGTTAAAACGCAAAAGTTATGATTATTTAAAGTTTAAATAATCAATTAAATAATTTTACAGAGAAAAACTTTAGTCCAAAAATTAAGTAAAATTCATATTTAGGTAGGACTCAATTTTATACAAATTTAGAAATTTGAATCACTCAAATCGGAGTTGAAACGCAAAAGTTATAATCGTTTGAAGTTTGAATCAAAATCTGAAATCATTATTTCGAATTAATAAATCATTTTCTTTTTCGAAAATTAATTATTGCGTCAGCGAGGACACGTGGCAGCCTCTGATTGGCCTGCTGACGTCAGCCGGTCCATGGACTTGGTCCACGCTCGGCTCGGGTCTACCGTGGACTCGGTCCACGGCTCCTCGTGTCACTGACATGTGGGTCCCCCTCGGGTGACGTCATTGCTGACGTCAGCGGGGCTCAGCCCACGGTGCTGACAGGTGGGACCCACCGATGACGTCATGGGTGACGTCACGGTCTTTGTCGGCCGACACGCGGGCGGCGTGGCGGATGACCGCAGCGTGCGCCGCGTGGCGCAGCGGTTCGGCTCCCAGGACACGTGGCACGATCGTGGCCGTTGGTTTGAAATCCGACGGCTAGGATTGGGTTTGGGCCTCATGTGCTTGGGGCGCACGTGGCCGATCGTGGGCCGTTGGATCTTGATCCAACGGTCCAGATCCAATCTAGCCTGGTGCAGTTCTTGCTACGTGGCGCAACCTAAGCCGTTGGATCTAGATCCAACGGTTGAAATTAGATCTAGGATTTTCAACGGGGAACTCACCGATGGTGACGTGGCGCGATCTGGGCCTTTGGATCTTGATCGGACGGTTGGTGGAGCTCGGGGTCGGCGATGGCTTCACGGCGGAGTTGCGGCTGCCGGCGCTGAGGACGGCGACCACACGAACGGCGTTTGGGGCGTGCTCCGGCGAGGTGAAAGGTCCTCACCGACGCGGCTTGACCTGGCTGTTCCGGAACTGGGCTCAACGGCGGCGGAGAACGGCGGACGGCGGCGAAATCGGCGTTTAACCGCGGCGGAACGGAATTCCAACTCCGGCGAGCTCGTACGGGCAAACGGCGACGGCTCAGGCGAGATGGCTTGGGGGCACGGGTGCGCAAGGAAGAGGGCAACCTCGGGCGATGTTTCACGCATTAAATATCCCCGGGATGCGCGCACAAATCGGAACCCTAACGAGACACGGCGGCTACGCGGCGGAGGAATCCGGCTCGGACTCGGCGGGGACGACGACGCCTCGATCCATTAGCACGATCGGCCAGTCCGCGATCGCGTGGCACGATCGGACCCGGCGGTTTCGGCTCGAACCGTCTGGTCCAATCTGGACCATTGGATCCCGATCCAACGGTCGGGATCGAGTAGGGTTAAGACTGGGTTTGGTCGAGTCAGTTGGCTCGGGTCGGACTCGAGTCCGACTTCGAGTTCACTTCGGTCGGATGAACAGTACTCGACCCGAGTTGATTTTCCAGCGATTTAATATTTAAAATAATTCCCAATAATTCATTTAATTCAAGAAAAATAGCAAAATACTCGGAAAAATTTTGGAAAATATTTTAGATCATTTTGGACTCAAATAAAATATTTCCAACAAAATTTTATTTGCAAAATTAAATTCTTTAATTATTTTAAAATGGAATAAATTCCAATAAATTCCAATTAAATCCAAATAAATTCTAGAAAATTCCAAAAATTCACCAAAGTGCCAAATCACACATGAATTTAAGAAAAGCAAAATTTTGGGGTGTTACACAGGCGAGGAAGGCCGAGGAGGAGGCCAGGTCCCCCCCCGAGCAAGGAGCAGCTGGAGAGGAAGATCAAGGCCCTCCAGGACCAGCTCGCTCAGGTGGTCGAGGACCCTGAGGAGGAGGAAGAGGAGGAAGACGCCTATGCTCTGGTTAGAAGGAGCAGGAGGTCGTCTTCCCGATCGGCCTCGGCGCTGGAAGGGGTCGACATGGACGACGTCGACCCGGCGATGGCGCGGGCTAGCGACGCCGCAGAAGGGCACGTCGTGGCCGTTGCTGAGGCCTACGAGGCCGCCGCGGGCAGGACGCCCGCGACCCAAAGCGAGGAAACCGAGGAGGAGGGCGCTGCTCACCGGGCGGAAGGTAAGCCTTGTTTGGTTCCTTTGTTGAATTTCTTTGTTCTTGTTTCGCGATCTTTTTCCAGGCTAACCCCACTCCGCTTGGCATGGGCGTGATAGCTCGGATGTTGTCCTTGGACTTCCGTCAGATGGCTGAGGAAATTCTCAACTCTGTAGTTGACGCCGAGCTCGACCGCGTCTTCGACCAAGTGATGGCCGAGGTTGAGGAGGAGTCGGTGCCGGCCGCGCCCTCAGAGGGACCCGAGCTTCCCCCGGCGGATGTGGAACCGACTCCGGCCGCGGGGGAGCAAGACCCGCAAGGGGCCGAGGACCAAAGAGCCTTGGCCTTGGTCCCTTGTGAAGGGGCAAGCGCAAGCGAGGCCCAGACGACGGGCTCCGAGGGTCAGGGGTCGATCGCTCTCGACCAACAAAATTTCTGGCCATGAAGTCAAAGAGAGGAGGAGTTGGCCGCCGCCGGCCAGCTGCCTCCAGCCACGGACCAAGGGGCGGAGGTGGTCGTCGTCGACCAGTTGCCCCTGGCCAAGCATCAAGGAGAGGAGGTGGTCGTCGTCGACCAGCTGCCTCCGGCCGCGGAGCAGGGAGAGGAGATGGTCGTTGTCGACCAATCGTCCCCGGCAGCGGAGCAAGGAGAGGAGACGGTCACCATCGACCAATCGTCTCCGGCTGCGGAGTAAGGAGAGGAGATGGTCGTTGTCGACCAATCCTCTCCGGCCATGGAGCAAGGTGCGGGTGCGCTCGTAGCTGGCATCCAGCCTCCGAGGGCAATGGCCGAGCAAGAGGATGGCGGCCGCGAGCCGCCCGTCGAGGAAGATCAACCTCAGGGCGACCTGAGGTTGGTCGTGGGGGAAAAGGCCGTTGCCCTCCTGGGGGCACCGGGTGCCCAGGAGGGGCAAGATCTTGACGTGCCAGCTCGGGATCAAGACGATCCCGCGTGGGTCAATCCCTTTTTCCGAGCCGGGCGAATCGACCGCCTTGCTCCAAGATAAGTTGGTCGGCCGGGCTCTTCTGGTAAGTGCGCCGCTTCTTTCTTTCTCATAAGTTGAACAATCTTCTTGAGGCTCCTTTGACTCTTTTTCTTTCGTTTTTCGCCTGAAGTTCGCTGCGAAGGCCATGGAGGACATCGACGCCTCCTCAGTTCCAGCAGAAGAGTACTGGGCGTACCACCGCGAGAAAGACGCCAAGATCGCTGATCTCGAGCGTCGGGTCTCCGAGGTGCGTGAGGCCGACCTGAAGGAGCTGGAGTCGGCGAAGAGCCTCATTGTCGGGCTTCGAGACCAGCTCTTCCAGAGCGAGACGGCGAAGAGTACTTCAGAGCGGAAATGCGCCGAGCTTGATGGGGAGCTGGTGAAGCTACAGCAGGAGGTCCCCGACCTGCGCTGTGACCTCCAGCGAGCTCGGGAGCACGAGGAGACCCAGCTCAAGGAGGCGCAACATCTCCGGGAAAGCGCGGCGGAAGGTCGCGCGGCGCGGCGGAAGGTCTTGGAGCTGGAGGCAGAGGTCAACTCCCTTAAGGAGGAGCTTGCTGCCCTCCAGGCCGAACGTAGGACTTAGCTTTTCTTCTTCTTTTTTCTTAGCTCGCGCCAAACCTGTAAAAAACAATCTTTCGGTTTAATGAGCAAAATTACAAATGTTTAGGACCTTGCCTGTTTTTCCCGACTTTGCTTTCAATGCGTGCTTGCTCGAAATCGGTCCTGTAGAGAAAAGATTAAGTCCCCGCACAGGGGCAGACAATACGATCACGAGCAACCAGGTAAAAAAGATACGAACAAAGAATCCCTAGTTTAAAAAACTCGGAGAAAAGGATGGAACGCCCCTATCGCACGGAGCCCCCACCATGGATAAAGGTCGTGCCCCTAATGTTGCGAGCACGAGTTTGTTCATGGGAGAGCTAAGGGAATCTTTGAGCGTGTTTTTGAATGATCTAAAAGGTCGCTTGAGTCGAGGAAGAGACGCTCGTAGAGCAAGCGGGCTTAGGCCGACAATACGTAGGGTCACCATACCCGAGTAGGTGCTGAACCGGGCTTTAGGGAATGCTCGCGACCAACCACACATACAGCGAAGAGCTACTGTGGAAAGTGATCGGATGGGCGAGCTTCCGGCCGGTGCCCAAGAGGAATGGTGTGTACATATTCGTTGGTTAAGCTCGCTTGCGATCTTGGTGAGTCGACGATGCTCGCTTGATAAAGCAAGGACAAAGTCAGAAGTAGGAAGGAAAATGACTTATCGGGAGAAACGCAAAGGTCGTGAGATAGGGATATGCGTCTAAACGTAGAATTTACGTAGTTGGTCAATGTTCCAGGTGCTGGCGAGCTCCCGACCGTCTTCCATCACGAGGCGAACAGCCCCCGGGCGTGCTGTGGACACGACCGTATAGGGTCCCTCCCACCTTGGGGTCAGCTTATTGGCTTTTGACAGGTCTTGAACTCTTTGTAAGACCATGTCACCAACTTGCAGGGCCCTTGGTCGGATTGACTTGGCCGCGTGCCTACGAAGGGCTTGTAGGTAAACCGCAGACCGAAGCAGCGCCCGTTCGCGTGTTGCTTCGACGAGGTCTAGGTCGATGAGGCGCTCAACCTCCTAATCGATTGAATCGATCAGTTGCACCCTTGGGGAACCCAGCACAATTTCGGCAGGTAAAATGGCTTCCGCACCATAGACGAGTTGGAAAGGCGTTTCGCCTGTGGCCCGACTTGTCGTGGTGCGAACGGACCAAAGAACGGCGGGAAGCTCGTCCACCCACTGTTGTCTGTGCTGGTTGAGGCTTTCGAAAACCCTCTTTTTTATGCCCTGAACTAACTGCCCATTTGCTCGTTCGGCTGCTCCATTGCTCTGTGGATGTGCCACAGAGGCGAAGCAGACCTTGGTCCCGACCTCCTCGTAGTAACTTTGGAACCATTCACTGGTGAATTGGGTCCCATTGTCTGTGATCAGATGGTTGGGTATCCCGAACCGAGTTACTATGTTGCTGCGGAGGAACCTCTTGGCTGCCTGAGCCGAGATGGTTGAAACGGGCTCGGCCTCTATCCACTTGGTGAAAGTGTCGATGGCCACGAGCAAGTATTTGCAGCCTTTCTGACCCCGGGGGAAAGGTCCAGGGATGTCGAGCCCCCATGTCGAGAACGACCATGAGAGCGGTATGGTTTGCAGGGCATAGGCCGGTTGACGGACTTTGCGAGCATGAAACTGGCATGTCCAGCAGGTCGTTACGATCGACCGTGCATTCGCCAAAGCCGTAGGCCAGTAGTATCCTAATCGGAAGGCCTTGCTCACAAGCGTTCGGAACGACGAGTGAGCTCCGCACATTCCTTCATGGATGTCACGAAGAAGGTACTGGCCTTCCTCCTGAGAGACGCACTTGGAAAGGATTCCTAATGCGCCTTTTCGGTATAGGTCACCTTCGATCAGTTTGTACTGAGAAGATCGCCTTGTTAGCCGGGAACGCTCGGCTTCTTCCTCGGGCAACGTCCCATGCGCAAGGTATTGGACGAATGGCGTCATCCAATTTGCACTTTGCTCGAGGAAGGAGACCCTACCATCGGCCTCTGATGCCTCCTCTGCAGAGGGAATGGAGGGCTTGTATAGGTGCTCGACGAGCACCCCCGCCGGAGCGGTAGTTTGAGAGGAACCGACCTTAGACATTTGGTCGGCCAGGGAATTGTCCTTCCTGGGGATGTAAATTACTTCGAAATTCCTGAAGTATTTCTCCATCTTCCTTACTTCGTCCAGGTAAAGCACCATTGAGGTATCGGAACACTGATACTCCTTGTTGACCTGGTTCACGACCAACTGTGAATCGCCCATCACAGTGAGCCGTTGGACTCCTAACGATTTACACGCTCGAAGTCCGGCCAAGAGACCTTCGTACTCCGCCGCATTGTTGGTCGCGGCGAAATGTAGTTGGATGGCGTATTGGATTTGTTCTCCATCCGGGGAGACCAAAACGACGCCACTTCCCGGCGCTTCGTATGCTCGGGATCCGTCGAAATACAGGGTCCAACGGTTTTCCCTTGATCCGGTGGTCTCGCTGGCTGGTGGTGCTGGAGCCGACCATTCCGCCACGAAGTCAGCCAGAACTTGTGATTTGATTGCCGTGTGGGCAGAAAATATTATTTCGAATTCCGCGAGCTCCATGGCCCACTTGGCTATACGACCACTGGCGTCCTGGTTTTTCTGGATTTCTCTGAGCGGGAAACTGGTTGGTATCGTGATCCAGTGGGCTTGAAAGTAGTGTCGTAACTTCCTGGAAGCCATCAGCAACGAATACAGGAGCTTTTGAACTTCAGGATAACGCTCCTTTGGTCCGTGCAGTACCTCGCTGACATAATAGATGGGTCGTTGGACACCGTCCCTCTCCACCGTTAGTACCGTGCTTACAGCCTGTGGGGTTGCCGCTAGGTATAGTAGCAATTCTTCCACCATTGCAGGTGTGACGAGGATGGGTGGTTTGGAAATGTTCTGTTTCAGCTCTTTGAAAGAGTGATCAGCTTCCTCCGTCCATGTAAAGCCATCGTGCTTGCGGAGGGCTTTAAAGAAAGGCAGTCCTCGCTCCCCCAGCCGGGAAATGAACCGGCTCAAAGCAGCCATTCGCCCGGTCAAAGCTTGTACTTCCTTTACGCATGTGGGCGGTCTCATATTCTCGATGGCTTCGATTTTCTCTGGGTTTGCCCCAACGCCTTGTGGTCCGACCATGTAGCCGAGCACCTTGCCGGCTCTCACACCAAACACACATTTCTCTGGATTCAACTTTATTTGATGCTTATTGAGGTTACAAAATGATTCTTCCAAGTCAGCAACGTGACCCGAGGCGCTCTTGCTTTTTACCACTATGTCGTCAACATAGACCTCCAAGTTTCGACCCACTTGGTCTGCGAAGGTTTTCTGCATGAGGCGCTGAAAGGTTGCTCCCGCATTCCTTAGACCGAAAGACATGGTCGTATAGCAGAAAGTACCGAATGGGGTGATGAAGGAGGTCTTTTCTTCGTCTTCACGCGACAGGCTGATCTGATGATAGCCCGAATAAGCGTCTAAGAAGCTCATGGTTTGTGATCCCGCCGTCGCGTCGACCAGTTGGTCTATGCGAGGCAGCGGGTAGTTGTACTTCGGGCATGCTGCGTTTAGACCCGTGTGGTCGACGCACATGCGCCACTTCCCCCCTTTCTTTCTGACCAAGACCGGATTGGCCAGCCATTCAGAGTGTTCGACTTCCCTAATGAAGCCAGCCTTTAGGAGTTTGTCGAGCTCCTCCCGGATGATCGCCTGCTTTTCCGGGGAAAAGCGCCTAAGTTTTTGTCGCACTGGTTTTTTGTCAGGCTGAACTGCTAGCCTGTGCTCGACCACCTCCCTAGGGACCCCGGGCATGTTAGATGGTTCCCAGGCGAACGCATCCGAGCTTGCTCGGAGGAAGGTGATGAGCTCGAGTTCCTATTTGGGATCTAAGGAAGATCCCAAATGTACGACCTTGGCAGGTTCCGACTCGCTGAGTGGAACAGCCTTGGTCTCTCCTCCAGGTTGGAGGGCAAGTTTAGGCCGGGAGTGCTTCGGCTCTTGGTCGGGGCCACGAGTGGGTAACTGGCCGACCATATCCAACGCCCTTTCGTCGCAATTCAGTGCGGACTTGTGGTTCCCTTTCACGGTTATGACCCCGTTTGGCCCGGGAAGTTTCAGGCACTGATATGCGTGATGTGACGCGGCCATGAACTTGGCCAAAGCCGGTCTGCCGAGGATGGCGTTGTAGGCCGATTCGAAGTCTACCACCTCGAAGGTGATTAGCTCCGTTCTGAAGTTACTCGGGCCGCCAAAGGTCACGAGCAGAACGACCTGGCCTAAAGGCTTGATCGAGGTCCCCGGGACTATTCCGAAGAAGGGTACAACTATGCTTTTGATCTTGGAGCAAGGAATCTGCATCTCGTCCAAAACCTTAGCTGAGATCAAGTCCAAGGAGCTCCCAGAGTCTATAAGGACCCGGCCAAGCGGCGATTGTTCTTTGATGGTGGGGCTTACGACCATCGGAAGCTTCTGTGGTTTGGTCATTCCAAGGGGACAGTCGTCCTTGGAGAAAGTGAGAGATAGCTCGGACCATTTGAGTTGCTGCACTGGAGGCTTACCTTGGGTGACATGGTGTACTTCCCTCGCAGCGTCCTTTAAATCCCGGCGAAACTTGTAGGCGGAGGAACCCCCGAACATAACCGCAATGTGGTTCTGCAGTTCTTGATATTCCATGTCTTCTTCGTTTTCTTCGACGGGTTGCTTGCCTTTGCCATTCTCGCTCTGCTCTGGGAGCGACAGCATGGGACCCCTGCCATTGTAAAACTGTTCCAGGCGGTAGGCCCACGTTCGGCAATTCCGTAGGTCATGCCCGTGTGCCTAGTGGAGCGGACAGTAGAGGTCGCCCCATCGATCCACTTGGTCGCCTCGATCACGGGGCCTGTGCGGCTTGCCTCTTCCCCGAGCATTAAACCCCCGGCCGCTTTGGGTTTGTTCGGGTCATTGTTGTTCGACTGCGGCCACCATGCCCGGTGGGAGCTGTTTTTTCTTCTTCTTCTTGATCTTCTTATCCACGGAGTTCGAGCCCTTTTTGCTAGCGGGGGTTTCTAGCCTGGGTTGAGGTGGTAGCTTCCCCTCATCTAGCATTTTCTTCCATTGGACAGCCTCATCTGCGTTGGCGTATCGGTCGGCCATTCAGAAGAGCTCGTTTGCCGTTAGATCCGGATGGATCTCCAGATCCTGCGTGAAGCGCACATCTCGTACCCCAAACTTGAAAGACCGGACGATAGCTTCGTCCGATATGTTCGGGATCGAGTTCCGGACTTGGATGAATCTCTGGACGAACGGTCGCAGAGTTTTCTCATCCGTCTGTATTAAGCGCTCAAGGTCGCGCTCCTTTCCCGGGCGAATATAACAGCTCTGGAAATTTTCTCGGAGCGCGGCGTTGAGCTGGCCCCATGATCGTATGGACCCCTCCTTTTGGTTGAAGAGCCATGTACGAGCAGCTCCGTCTAAGACCGTTGGCAGATAATTCGCCATTACCCCTTCATCGCCTCCGGCGGCTAGGATGGCGGTGGTATATATCGAGAGGAACTTGTCCGGGTTCTGGGTCCCGTTGAATCTCTCGATGTGGCCGGGCTTGAACCTATTCGGCCATGCGACACTCCGGAGAGCTCGTGAAAGCTTGACAGCCGAAGCTCGGGGTTTCGCGGCGGGAACCTCGACCATAATGGTCCCCACGTGTGTCTTTCGCCCAACGTCCCGCACGTGGGCCGAGCCGAGAGAAGACTTCGCGCGGAGGTCGTGCTGATGACCGTTCGGTCGTGGAGCGTTCGGAACGCTCGTAGTCCGGACGGTTGTAGGTACGTCGCCCGAGGTTGCTCGGGAGCTATTCCGAGGCCTCACCCGGACCAAGTTTGCGGCCTGGGGCGAGCTCCGAGCATGGCTCCGAGATTCATCTCTGTGCGAGCGCATGGGGGAGCGTCTATGATGGTCCCAGGAAACACTCCGGGCATCCCGGTCGTGGGGAGGATCCGAGACTTTCAGCTCGGCGGCAAGCCTCTCCAGATCTTCGGCCACGACTTTGCCCATGGCCTCTAGGTCCGCTTGTTCGGGGAAGCTACGGAGGTCGCGCACGACCGCCGCCAAGGCCTGCAACCGTTCTCGGTTCTGGCAAACAGGCGGCGGCGAGCTTCGGCGGCGTTCTGGGACGCGATCGGGGGTTCGATACTCGCGAGAGTTTCTTTCTCCGGACACTCGCCTCTCTTTCGCTTGGCGGCGTATGCTCGCAAGGGTCTTTCCCAAAGACGCCTCTAGGTGGAGTCTGGCCGCCTCATAATGGTCGCGTTTAGCGGCGTCCGAGGATCGAACCTCGGGCTCGGCACGGCTCCAAGCCATATTGACGTGACGAAGACATCATCGTGTCCCCTTGAGACGCAGTCTCTCGGTCGAACTCCAGATCGTCTGGTATATCCAGGCCATCGTAGAGTCCATCATGGTCATCCTCGTGGTCTCCGAGGGTAATGTCTGGAGAACGGAGGACCTGTCCTCGCATTCTAGGGTCCGGGGAAGAGCTCCCAGACTCGGTGTGACCGATAGGATCTGTCACATTGGCCACGCCGTCGCCGGCGTAGTACATGTCGTCGTCTTCAACGTCGTCGAAGACGCAGAGATTCCTAGTATCCCCCGAGTTTGGCATCCTCGAGGATGTCGATCCGTACGGGAATCAAACTGTCGTCCCCACGGACGGCGCCAGCTATCGACGATTGGAGAACGGGCTCCCGTCGAGCTTACTTGTTGAATGGGGGATCAACGAGCCCGTCGTGCAGGACCGAGGAGATCGTCAGCGATGCTTTGGAGTCGGGAGAAGAGGGACGCGGTGTTTATCCTGGTTCGGGCCTCTCACTGCCGAGATAATAACCCTACTCCAGTGTATTGTGTTCTATATCGGGCGTCACGTCCCGTCCTTTGTTACAGATCTTCAGGGGGTTTAAATACTACACTTAGAGATACATAGAAGGTAACTACCCCCTGGAATTACGCCACGCAGCCATACTCGCGATCTGCCGCCCTTGAACTGCGCGTTGTTTGAATTTCGGGTATGATCTCCCTTGATCTTCGGCTGATTGGTTGCCACCTTCCTTCCTCGTAGCATTGACCGAGTCCACCGACCAAGTACCTGAGTATGACGTGATCTTTACGAGCATGCTTGCTCGTGGTTGTTTTTGGAATGGTCGTGAGTAAAGGGGCGGACACGTATGCTCGGGAGGTATGATGCTCGTTTCATACTCCCGAGCATCCTCTGTCGGCATCGTATGGTCGGCGGGCTCATGATCTCCCGGGGGTACCGTGGTCTTTTGCCATATAGTCAATCCCCAACAAAAGCCTTGTTTAGCCTGAGCGTAATAGGGTGAGGAATTGAGTAGTTTGATACCCAAGCTTTTTGCAAAGTCTTGGAATTCCCTAGACATGAATACCGTCCCTTGATCGGTTGTGATCGTTTGCGGGATTCCAAACCGATGGACGATATGTTCGTTAACGAAGCCGATCAATTCTGTGCTAGTGACTTTCCTGAGTGGTATGGCTTCAACCCATTTTGAAAAATAGTCTGTTGCTGCGAGAATAAACTTATGGCCTTTACCAGATGCTGGGAATATTTGGCCGATTATATCTATGCCCCATCCCCTAAACGGCCATGGTTTGATGATTGGATGTAAAGTTGACGCTGGCACTGACTGTATGATACCAAACTTTTGGCATGTCTGGTATCCTATGTAATACTTGAAGCAATCTTCCAACATCGTCGGCCAAAAGTATCATGTCCGCCTTAGCATCCATTTCATCTTGTGAGCCGATTGGTGTGACCCACAAATTCCTTTGTGGACTTCTCCCATTGCTACCTTGGCCTCCTCACCCCCCAGGCACCTTAGCAACAAACCCTTCATGGTTCGAAAATACAATGTGTCCTCTAGTACAACGTATTTTAATGCCTTTTGCCGGACTTTTCGTTCAGTCGGCTTAGACGGATCTAACAAGTAATTCCTTATTTCTGTTCTCCAGCAGATAGGTTGAAAACACATAACTGACCCATTGCTTAACTCGGTCGATTCCTGTCGGCTTTTACTTTTATACCCTGATGAGCATTGTGCCAATAGGTTTCCTCTATCATTGATCTCTCTAGGGATATGTTTTATGGAGAATGTAGTGAATGTTTCTATAACTTGGAGGCATTGATGCAAATACTGAGACAGTACCTCTTCATTGCATCGGTATTCCCCTTTGACCTATTGTACGATCAACATTGAATCCCCAAAGGCTTCTACGTCGCCTATCCCCATGCTGTCTAGCAATTGTAACCCTTGAGCAACGCTTCATATTCCGCTTGATTGTTAGAACATCGGCTATTAAGCCAATACATGAATTCAAATTCCTGCCCTTTGGGTGAGATTAGAACTATGCCGATGCCTTCACCCTCCTGGCAAATTGATCCATCAAAGTATAGTTGCCAAGGAGTAACATCAGCCATTCCAGTTAGCGTGGCACTCCCTGTGAGAAAATCGGCTATAACCTGTCCTTTGAAGGACTTAGCTAATTTGTACGTTAGGTCGAACTCTGTTAGAGCATACGCCCATTTGCCGAGTCGACCTCGTAGAATTGGTGCGGATAGTATGTACTTAATGATGTCGGTTTTACATACTATAGTGCACTTTGATGTCAGGATGTAATGCCTCAATTTTGTGCAAGCGAAATACAAGGACACACATAATGTGACACCACGGAGTTTCGTAACCTTATAAAATGTGAATGTTGAGGTCAAAAACATTATGAAATATGGAATTGGAAGTTGAAACCAAACGGTATAAGGTTTATTTGCGTTTCCGGGCCGTTTCTTGGAGTTTGGGCCTTTCCGGGGGAGTTTGGGCCTAGGGGAAAGGGTCGTGGGCCTTGGTGGGGAGGAGTTTGAGTCCATTTAGGAGTAGGAGACCTGGTTGGGGGGCCTCCTCCTGCCCTTTGGTGCGCCCCACCCCTGCCTCTTGCGCCCCCCACTTGGAGAAGCCCTAGCCGCCACCCCTTGCTCTCCTCCCTTGCTTGTGCCGCCCCCTTGCTCCCCATTGCGCCACCACCCCACCACCACCTCTCCACCTCCCTTGCTGCCCCTAGGGGAGCTCTCCACCTCAACACCTCGAAGATCCACCCATTGGAGCGCTCCGCGACGAGGAGATCCGGTGGATTTGGAGCGAGGAAGGAGATTGCGCGAACCGGGAGGAGATCCGTTGGGTTTTCGTGCGTCGGGCGAAGGTATGGCCATGGGAATCCTTGGGGTTAGTCTAGGATCTGTTCTAAGGGTTAATATCATGTTTTTAGATCAATTGGTGGTGCTGTAATTGGGTAGATTAGATGAAATCTAGAGTTTGCCACGTTCTCTGTTTCGGGCAGCATGAGCAGTCGACCTAGGGTTTGGGTTTTCACCAATTTAGATTAGGAATTTGGTCGTCCGCCTGTTGAAGAAGTTGTAGGTAACTTCAATACCTTTCAGTGGGTATAAATAACGTCCAATTCCGCCCAACCGTTTAAAAGTTATGCTCATTTTAAAGAAACGTGTTAAAACTGTGACGTGATTGGAACAGATCACGGTATTCTGTAGATTAAACCACTTTAAAGTCCGAATCAGTCTTTCCATATACTTAGAAAAAGTTAGAAAATTTCCTAAGCTATGCGAGGATGTACTCGTTTAATTGATTCGGAGTCTTAGAACCCGAGTTATGCCTTTTGGAAGGCTGCTGTCCCGACGGGACAGAACCTCTGTTTTTGGGTTTTGCGAGTAGTTTGCGATGTCGGGGTAGAAGAGTGTTTGCGTACTGTTTTGTGGACATGATTGTGAGTGTGTGGTACCTATGTGCAGGTGGTGTGACCCCGGGAGTGCCCTCTACGTCTCGCCAATCCGTCGCCGTGGTTGAGGCAAGTGTATTGGAATGGGTAGCGGGTTGTGGTTTGCTAGATTGGTTGAGATTGAAATTGAATATATGATATGTTCACATGCCATGCTTTAATGTTTGCCATTGATATGATGAGTATGCTTATTATGTTATGATGCCATGTGTTAATGTACAAGTTATTTATGATGTTGGCATATTTGCATACATGGCATGATACATGGCCCGGGTGGTGAGAAAGTCATAATTAGTCCGGGGAAGGTCGGTGAGAAATTTATGACTATTCCGGAGAGCCAATGAGTAAGTCCTACATCGTGATTCCATCCACCGCGGTGTATGGAAGCGAGGAGTAGGCACTCTCCATCTTCGGGATGGAAGGGGGGAGAGGGTGCACACCGACGGGTGTGTACTCAACCATACTGGTATGATTTTCCAGGAGATATGTGCATCGCATCGCATTATATGAGGATGTTATATGATGATGAATTATGATGATGTCAATGATATGCTTACACTATGAATATGAGATGTGTATGATGTCGTATGTGAAAAGTGGTGATGAAGGTATTGGAATGTATTTTCTTGTTCCATTGCAATATACTTGCAGAGTGATGAACTCACGCTTGTGTTTATGTTGTTTTTCTTAGGTACCATGAAACCGGCATGCGGGAAAGGGAGCTAGTCACACGTCATCACTTAGCATCACACATGTAAACATTGATATGTTCCTTCCTTTATTTGTGATGGTTAATTCACTGAACTAAACTGTGGTGTTGATGCTTTGTTGGTTGCCATGAGTAAATGGTTAGTCCTTATTTGACATGAGACGGATAGGCTTATATCCTTAGCTGTATGATGGCTGAAATTCCTGTTTTCTCAAGTTATTGCTATCGTTCTTTATGCTATCTTGATATGTTAAGATTGTTGTTGCTCAATTCATGGAAAAACAAAGGAGATGCTGCCGAAATTTTCGGTATTAGCATTTGCTCCTTTGCTGTAATTTACTTGTAATTGTGGTATTTAGAGGTTGCTTAGTCTAGGTTTGGTAGCATTCGGGCATATTAAATGTCGGGGTGTTACAGTTGGTATCAGAGCAGGCTGTAGGTCCTTGGAATGTGTATTTTTAGTGTCATACCTTAGGTTACAACTAAAATATGATGTGGAATAACTTAGAAACATGGCTTAGGTCTTAACTAAAATTGTAACACCCCGGCATTTAATATGCCCGAATGCTACCAAACATAAGCTACACAACGTCTAAAGACCACATTTAAACATAAATTCCAGCAAAGGTACATATGCTAAAAACCGATATTTCGGCAGCATCTCCTTTGTTTTTCCATGAATTAACACAATATCAAAAACATGGCAAGATATATCATAGCACACGACATCTAAAACATCAATATAAATGGACATATCATCAAATTACGCCAATACTACCACGCTCAACCACTTCATAAGCTATAACGAAGCAAATAAGGGATCACGAGCATGCTAAATTAAACCATACATTAAGTTTATGGCACAACTCTTAATATCATGTCTCCAAGTGATTAAGTATAGACTATGATGGTGGAGCTACGTGTAGAAGTGTAGCTAAACCCCTTTGTCCCGCACGCCGATCTCAAAGTACCTAAAAACAACATAAAACACAAGCGTGAGTTCGAAACTCAGCAAGCATATTGTAATGGACAACAACAACAATAACATGGCAAAAACATCTCCCATCATGTATATCATCTCAATCATGAACACTTAATAATATCATCATCAATATGCATGTAATGCAATGCAATGCTCATATCTCCTTGGAAACTCATACCGGTATGGTTGAGTACACACCCGTCGGTGTGCACCCTCTCCCCCCTTCCATCCCGAAGATGGAGGGTGCCTACTTCTCGCTTCCACAACCCATGGTAGATGGAATCACGATGTAGGACTTACTCTATTGGCTCTCCGGATTAGTCATAACTTTCTCACCGACCTTCCCGGATTAGTTAATGACTTTCTCACCGCCCGGGCCATGTAACATGTCATGTATGCAAGCATGCCAACATCATATAAAACTCATGTATTAACACATGGCATCATAACATCTTAAACATGCTCATCATATCATAGCAATTATTAAAACATGGCAAGTGGACATATATCATGTAGACAATTCCATCTAATCTCAACATGCAACCTACAACTCGCTATCCATCACAACACACTTGCCTCAACCGCGGCGACGGATTGGCGGGAAGTCGAGGGAACTCCCGGTGTTACACCACCTGCACATAGGCACCACAAACTCACAATCATGCCCACAAAACAGTACGCAAAACCCCATCTAACCCGACATTGCCCACTACTCGCAAAACCTAAAAACAGAGGTTCTGTCCCGACGGGACAGCAGCCTTGCAAAAAGCATAACTTGAGTTCTGGGACTCCGAATCAATTAAACGAGTACATCCTCGCGTAGCTTAGGAAATTTCCCAACTTTCTCTAGGTATAAGGAAAGACTGATTCGGACTCTAAAGTCATCTAATCTACAGATTACCGTGATCTGTTCCAATTACGTCACAGATTTTAACACGCTCGGTAAAACAGCCATAACTTTCAAACGGCTGATCGGAATTTAACGTGCTTTATGTCCACGGAAAGATAATTAAATTATCTACAACTTATTCAACATCTGTACGGACAGATTCGGAATCTAAATTGGCGAAAAGAGGAACCCTAGGTCGACTGCTCATGCTGTCCCAAAACAGAGACGTGGCAACGTCTAGATCTAACCCAAATTACTCCAATCCAGCACCTCCAATTGATCTAAAAACTTGATAAACACCCTAATAACAGTACCTAGATCAATTCCAAGGATCCCCATGATCATACCTTTGCCCGACGAACGAAAACTCCATTCGATCTCCTCGCTCCTCGCTCCTCGCTCCTCGCTCCTCGCTCCTCGTTCCTCGCTCCTCGCTCCTCGCTCCTCGGATGGATCCATGAGGATGCAGGGGTGGGGAGGCCACCCTAGGGCAGCAAGGGGGTGGAGGAGAGGTGGTGTGCAATAGGGAGCAATGGGGAGCAATGGGGGAGGTGGAGGCGCAAGGAAGGAGAGAGGAAGGTGGGGTGGCGGCTAGGGCTTGGAGGGAGAGGTGGGGCGCCCAAGGGCAGGGGGAGCACGCCCAAAAGGCTGGTGGGGAGCCCTTTTACCAGCCCCCACACCCAATCCTAGTCCGTTACGGAGACCTACTCCATCCCACCAAAGCCCACCAAGGCCCAAACTCCCCCGGGAAGGCCCAAAACCCCAGAAACGGCCCGGAAATGCCCCGGAAAAGCTATTAACCTCCATATCCTATAGTTTTAAACTTAATTCCACATCTCATAATGTTATTAACCTTATCATGCACGTTAAATAAGGTTACGACACTCCGTGGTGTCACAACGCTTCAAAAGGCCCAAAAACGCGAGTAAACCTCAAGCCAAAAGGTTTTATTCTCTAATTTCACCTTCTATAACGTCACACCAAACCGTAGTGTCACATTCTTCCCCCCTTCAACAGGATTCAACCTCGAATCCGAAGGACGCCAAAAACAACAACAAAGTCCCCAAGGGACAAAAGGCTTCTCTGCAGCACAAAACATTCGCACAACGACTAGAACCGGAAACAAACGACAAACGAGTTCCCAAAACCAACACTTAAAGAAAAAGTGTTGATCTAGCTCAACTAAGGGCAACCGCTCATAGTTCGACTTTCAATTCAAATCCCAAACAGAATCTGCGTTTCAACCTCGAAGGGCTTCAACAACCCAAAACGCTCGAATCCTCACGACAAACACCTCACACTTCTATCACAACCTACCTGACTACACACTGCAATAAACTCAACATGACATAATCAAAGGAAGTCACAATTCCTTTAACGACCTCTCTTCATTCCCGAAAGTTTCCATCGAGGGAATAACTCATTAAGGCACACTAGCCCTTCCGATACACGATCATACTAACATTTTATTCCATCCTTTCCCAGGCAAGACTCAAACCCAAAAACAACTAGTGAAGACAACTGCTCACGGCAGGGCAATTATCACCGATCTACCGTCAACTTCACTTCCGCCCATCGCTACTCTTAGTAAAGGTTAAACCTGTCGGGACCCCGAATTTGCAAATCCGGACCCTCTGTGTATTCAGCACTAGTCCAGGAATCACGCTAGTGCACACAGTCTTAACATCGGTAAATATCACAATCATACCACTCGATACTAAATAAGTACTTTATTTAAATAGTCAAACTGGTTACTCGACCTTATGGTCAAGTTACAAATATATGCCTCGCAAGGCGAAACTTATTCAGAGAAAAATAATAGCAGCGGAAAATCAAATAACCCGTGGCGCCATCCAAAGATACCACAGGCAACCGACCGGCTCGCTTCCCTAAGTAGACGAATCCTCCCGAGCTCCTCCTCCAAAGCTTGTGCAGTCTCCTCTTCAACTGGTGTTGTATTGTGGCAAGGGTGAGTACTTGGTACTCAAGCAAGTCATGCACGTAATGCAAGCTAATATACTATATGCATGGCTTGGTACAAAGGAATAGCTCAAGGTATAATTGCAGAAAACAGCAATTGACAAGTAACATAAGTAGATTCGAAAGCAGTAAAAGCAGGTATAGCATAGATAACTTTTCAAGGAATTTAATAAAAATCTTTCCCATCCTAATCCACATTTCCACCATCTTCATTATTAATCCAGCCCAACCTTTCAAACCAAAGTTATTTTTGAGAAAATCTAACCCTTGACTGTAATTCCCGAGCGATGTCCAATACCGCGGACACGGCTATTCGAATAGATTCTAAACTCTGCAGAGGTTATGCACTTTACCCACAAGATACAGTCAAACACCACAAAGGCGAGTTCCCGTAACAAAGTCTTTCGGAAACCTCTAACAATACAAGTGGTCCTCCCCGGTTATTGCGCACTAACCCTTCCTTAGCTAAGGCGAAGTCTAGGCCAATCAACCGTTAGATGGGTACCTGGCCTCGGCCCCAGATCGCTCCCGTACAACTTACACAAAGGGTGTAGTTGACCTCCTGAGGTCCCACAGTGCGTTATTAGCAACTTAGTCAACTAGGTCCGTCCCATTCTGAGACATGTGGTTGCACGTTAGACCCAGTTCAAAGGCTTGCAAGGTTAAGTCCTTAGGGTGACCAGGGCAAGACTACCCGAAGAACCAAATCAACACTCCCAATGCCACAACTGGCCCACCTGATTACTCTTGCCACATGCCCCGGTTGAAAACTGTTTATCAAACCCCAGTTGATTACCATGCACCACGTGCCATCAACATCACATGATACTTTTCCAAAACAGGTTCAATATATCATTAAGTCAATATTAACATTTGATTGTCCAAAATCATGTCATGAGCACGTAGCAGGTCTAAGCAGTTTACTACAACGGTCTAAAACCCACGTTGGCAATTTAATAATGTCCAACTAGTAATCCACAACTAGGGTGACAAGGGATCATGGCACATACTTAAATAATCAAGGTGTCATACAGCAAATTGGCATTTATCTAACCCCCAAGTTTAATCAAAGTATTTTTCTAATTGAACTAGCATGCAATAGTTTAAATCAAAATAGATTTCGAAATAGGATCAACATGGTCAAAGCACAACTTGCCTTCAAAAAGTACATGTTCTTGGTCTTGAGTTGGATCCTGAGTCAATACTTCTCCTTCGAATCCTTCCGGCACTTCAACGTCTACTCGTAAAGCGTGCAAATAGCAAATACACGAATAAACAAAAGGCAAAAAGTGTCCAAACATCCAAATAAAAACCATAAACAGAGAGAACATAATTTTATGAATTTTTAGAAACTGGAATCGTCAAATTTGGAGTTAAAACGCAAAAGTTATGATTATTTAAAGTTTAAATAATCAATTAAATAATTTTGCAGAGAAAAACTTTAGTCCAAAAATTAAATAAAATTCATATTTAGGTAGATCTCAATTTTATACAAATTTAGAAATTTGAATCACTCAAATCGGAGTTGAAACGCAAAAGTTATAAGCGTTTGAAGTTTGAAACAAAATCTGAAATCATTATTTCGAATTAATAAATCATTTTCTTTTCGAAATTAATTATTGCGCCACCGACACGTGGCAGCCTCTGATTGGTTGGCTGACGTCAGCCGGTCCATGGACTCGGTCCACGCTTGGCTCGGGTCTACCGTGGACCCGGTCCATAGCTCCACGTGAGACTGACATGTGGGACCACTCGGGTGACGTCATCGTTGACGTCGTGGGCTCGACCACGGTCTTTGGCGGCAGTGGGACCACCGATGGCGTCATGGGTGACGTCACGCGGTCGCGATACCAGCGAGGTGGGCCCTCTGACACGCGGGCCCCGCGTGTCAGCGTCACACGCACGCGTGGGCCAGCGGCGGCCGCGGCGGTCGAGCTTCCCGACACGTGGCGCCAATCTCGGCCGTTGATTTGAAATTCAACGGCGCGATTAGATCCAGGGTTAACACGTTGAAACTACTCGATGATCGTGGGCCGTTCGATCTAGATCGGACGGTCCGCATCTAATCCTATAATAACACTACTACGACGCGTGGCGATCGTGGGCCGTTGGATCTTGATCCAACGGTCCGGATCTAATCGGTTTGGAAACACGTGAACTCACCTCAACCGCACGATCAAGATCGGACGGCACCGCAGAGCTTCGCGAGGGCGATGGCGACGCGGCCGGCTGCAGCCACCGGAGACGGAGACGACGACGAGCCCGACGGCGCCGGGTCGCTCCGAAGTGGGTGGTCTCTTCGTGCGTCTCGGCGGGGACTCGGATCTGGGCTCCTTCTCGGCGGAAGACGACGACGACGACGGCGGAAACGCGCGAAATCATGGCGGTCACCTCCTCCAACTACGGCCCGAGCTCAGACGGCAAACGGCGGCTCGGCGAGATGGCTCGGGGACACGGTGCGCACGGATGAGGGCAACCTCGGGCGTGACCAGGGCTTTAAATAGCCTAGGCGTTAGTGCGAGGCGGAAACCTAGTTTCCACGGCGGCCGCGGCGGCGGAGTCCGGCGCTCGGACTTCGGGCGGAGACGACGACGCCTGGCCCGTCCACGTGGCACGATCAACGGACCCACGATCGCGTGGCGCGATCGGATCCGGCCGGATTCGGCCAAAGCGATGCGGGAAATCGACCGTTGGATCTTGATCCAACGGTTGGGATCGATTAGGTTTTGGAGTTGGTTCGGTCGAGTCACGTGGCTCGGTCGGACTCGAACTTCGAAGTCTGACTCGGGCTCGGTCGGATGAACAGTACTCGACCCGAGTTGAATTTCCAGCGATTTAATATTTAAAATAATTTCCAATAATTCATTTAATTCATTAAAAATAGCAAAAGACTCAGAAAAATTCGGAAAAATTCGAAAATACTTTGGAACATTTTGGACTCAAATAAAATATTTCCAACAAAATTTTATTTGCAAAATTAAATTCTTTAATTATTTCAAAATGGAATAAATTCAAATAAATTCCAAATAAATCCAAATAAATTCCAGAAAATTCCAAAAATTCACCAAAGTGCCAAATCACACATGAATTTAAGAAAAGCAAAATTTTGGGGTGTTACAAAACCCATACATCATCAACCTCCATCACAAACCACCCTTATACCACTAAGGTTCGACACCTTGCCCAAGCTAGGATCGAAAACCTTACCAAACCACAATTGGTTCCTTTCTTAAGAGGGTCTCGCCCTCACACAAAAACACTTAGCTATCAAGCCCAAGTGTACACACAACAACTCAAACCCAAAGCGTTAACAACCATTTTGGAAAGAATTCGGCAACATCCAAGCCAAAACACAAAGGAAGCATAAATCCCCTACATCACAACCAACATACCAGAAATTGTTCATTGCTTCTTTTCATACTAGAAAGCAAGGGAAATCTCGTTTCATGACATAAATGCACACTCTTCAGGAGCACTCCGGATTAGTCATATCTCCATATATGACTTTCTCACCGACCTGGCTCAACGACTCTTTTATCATTTAACATGTAAAAACGATGTCATGTTTACTTTTCACCATTCCCTCATCATGTAAGCACACTACCGAATAGTCATTCACATGATGACTTCTGCCTCGGTATCATATGAATAAATCTCGAATAACATCGAGAGTTGCGCTAATTCATATAAACTATGATAGCAACATCGTTAATCAACAAAACACCACATCGTGTGAAAACCCATCTTCGATTTAACACTAGCTTTGCAATACCTCGCAAAATCAAACTCAACCCTTTGGAACAGAACATCGACTCCAAAGTCAAACATCTGCAGACACAAGCGCCATAAATTTTTATCAAAAAAGAGGGAAACTCAATCCAAAAAGAAAACTCTTCACTAACTAAATTCACTTATGAAACATTCATAAAAATCCAGACTTGTAAAACACCCTCACACCGCATACACATTTTCCAAATGACTCCAACTCTAGTCAAATAGAGTTACACATCAAGGGCTTAACTCAAAAGTTTCCAACACAACCCTTTATGACCATCTGCTTCCTTTTAAAATTTATTCCAAAGATAATCCAATGTGGACGCGAAGGAGCGCGATCCACTCAAAACTTTTGGATGTAAACTCAACCGACAACACGAACTAAACAAATTCGCCATAACCAAAGGTCGAGACCAAACACTACGAGTTTTGGGGAAACTCTGAAACTCAACATAAGAAGCACCTCAACCGAAAGCATTCAACCAAGATGGCAACCAACCAAACCAGTCCAGAAGGTTTTAAACATGAGCTCAACATGAAACCCTATTCTTATCCTTTTTAAACATTCAAATTACACCTTTCTACTCATCGGGAAACCCCTCAAGTTGCAACAAGATCTTTAAAACAAATTCTTTCTCCCATTATCTTCCCCAATAAATAAAGTTTATGATGCTTACGAAAAGACATCCCACGAAGGCTAAGTCAACAAGATCACCACTGACCAACATAACAAATAACATCATATTCTAGATTTGAAACAAGTGCTCCAACAAAACTTTCAGAGTGACCAACCAATAACTTTCATACCACCTATATGAAAAGCGTCTCGACAATCGAAACTTATTCGATTAACAGCGACTTCAACAGATTCTTAAGCGGGATCAACGTATCGCTTATATACCAGCCTTATATCAAAATCTTGACAATTGAAACTTGTTCAATCTATAAAATGATTTCAACCATTAAGTAATATCTCTACAAGATAAAATTCGCAAATAGGATTCTAAGATATGCAATCATTAAGATTAAAATCTTGCATCATGATTATTATCCATTGTTCATCCCATCACAACATACTCCAACTATTAAATTGGATTTAATAAATTAGATTAGCACAATATTCTTAACAACCTCATTAACAAATAGTCTTATGTCTTCTCAATTGATATCAAAACTAGCATTGAAGGGACACAACTGCATACTTCCAAATATACTAGTAGTTTGCAACAACGTAAATAGCAACTCTAATCAACTTCCAAATTAAAGTCACTAGGCAACACGATTAAATTTCTCTATTAATCCATTAGATTAGAACATCTTTAACAACCAAAGAAAGTTTCTTTTACAATAACAGCAGTCTACATCATCTTAATGTTTTAACTATGCATCAAAGTTTAAACTTTTAACATTAACAAGGATCATAAGCACTTTTAAAGCAAGGCAACAGATTCTAAGCATGTACATTAACACATTTAATCATTCTCGCTAAGAGTAAACTGCAACACTAGTAGTCTATTTATTCTCAAGCTAGAGATATTAATCACATTGAATTGATTCAACTCAAAATTTTAACTTAGCAACACATCAATCCATAAACCACATTGTTACCTTATACATAACATGCTAAACAAAGCAATTCTTACTAGGGACAAACGATTTTTGTCAAAAGACTACTTACTTTGTTTACAACATTTTAGTTTTAAAACTCATCCCAAATTCATAAGGAAATTTGACTCTCAAAATTGCAACGAGGCAAACCCAAACTTGGTCATGCAAAGGAATTCTCCAAAACACTTTTATATCTCAAGGACTCCCATAAGGAAAAAGGTTGAAAGACAGTTTTCTCGAAAGGGAACCAAGTGCTCCATTAACCTTTTCAAATAAAACCTTAACACCAAACCCCTAACTTTCACGACTCAAGAGGGGCTTTCAAAGATGATTTCTTAAACCAAGAAATGACTAAATCAAACACCACTTACTCCTACAAAGCCATCGAACTTCAGCCCTGACAAATGTGTCCGCACAACTCCATAAAAACTCCTTTAACCTCGGAGAAAGACAAACACATGAATAAATCGAATGCTTCTTCCCCATAAAGAAATCAACGAACTAAGTATTAAAACTGGAAAGGCGCCCGAAAGGAGCGCAACCCTAGACTCCTCTTCTTCGTCTTTAACCAAGAAAGACAAACCCACACACCGCATATCGAACAATCTGCGGAAATCCAATACAAAACACTTTTCTTTTGGTTCAACTCAACTAAAGCCAAGAAAAGCAACGAACACCGACCGTCAGAACGGCAAAGAACATATGAAAGAAACCACCATTAACTCTTCCTTTTTGTCTCCAATCAACTACCCGATCTACAACAGAAAGGGTAAGCGCTCTTCTCCTACAGGGGTATAAACAAAAAGAGGTGACCGAAACCCTTCGGTATCACAACCCCACAACATATAACATTGACATAGCAACAAGCATTGTCGAAAGAAGCATACAACATCATAGCTTAAATACAATATTTAAGCGTAAAGAAAACGATACCCATACCCTTTCCTACTGTGCATCCAGTGTGTGTCAAATTTTATATTAGTTATACCACTTTTGCAAGTTTTAATGTTGCTATCCTATAACAAAGTTTTAGTTGAAACCTAAGCCATGTTTCTAAGTTATTCCACATCATATTTTAGTTGTACCCTATGGCATGACACTAAAATACACATTCCAAGGACCTACAGCCCGCTCTGATACCAACTGTAACACCCCGGCATTTAATATGCCCGAATGCTACCAAACATAAGCTACACAACGTCTAAAGACCACATTTAAACATAAATTCCAGCAAAGGTACATATGCTAAAAACCGATATTTCGGCAGCATCTCCTTTGTTTTTCCATGAATTAACACAATATCAAAAACATGGCAAGATATATTATAGCACACGACATCTAAAACATCAACATAAATGGACATATCATCAAATTACGCCAATACTACCACGCTCAACCACTTCATAAGCTATAACGAAGCAAATAAGGGATCACGAGCATGCTAAATTAAACCATACATTAAGTTTATGGCACAACTCTTAATATCATGTCTCCAAGTGATTAAGTATAGACTATGATGGTGGAGCTACGTGTAGAAGTGTAGCTAAACCCCTTTATCCCGCATGCCGATCTCAAAGTACCTAAAAACAACATAAAACACAAGCGTGAGTTCGAAACTCAGCAAACATATTGTAATGGACAACAAGAACAATAACATGGCAAAAACATCTCCCATCATGTATATCATCTCAATCATGAACACTTAATAATATCATCATCAATATGCATGTAATGCAATGCAATGCTCATATCTCCTTGGAAACTCATACCGGTATGGTTGAGTACACACCCGTCGGTGTGCACCCTCTCCCCCCTTCCATCCCGAAGATGGAGGGTGCCTACTTCTCGCTTCCACAACCCATGGTAGATGGAATCACGATGTAGGACTTACTCTATTGGCTCTCCGGATTAGTCATAACTTTCTCACCGACCTTCCCGGATTAGTTAATGACTTTCTCACCGCCCGGGCCATGTAACATGTCATGTATGCAAGCATGCCAACATCATATAAAACTCATGTATTAACACATGGCATCATAACATCTTAAACATGCTCATCATATCATAGCAATCATTAAAACATGGCAAGTGGACATATATCATGTAGACAATTCCATCTAATCTCAACATGCAACCTACAACTCGCTATCCATCACAACACACTTGCCTCAACCGCGGCGACGGATTGGCGGGAAGTCGAGGGCACTCCCGGTGTCACACCACCTGCACATAGGCACCACACACTCACAATCATGCCCACAAAACAGTACGCAAAACCCCATCTAACCCGACATTGCCCACTACTCGCAAAACCTAAAAACAGAGGTTCTGTCCCGACGGGACAGCAGCCTTGCAAAAAGCATAACTTGAGTTCTGGGACTCCGAATCAATTAAACGAGTACATCCTCGCGTAGCTTAGGAAATTTCCCAACTTTCTCTAGGTATAAGGAAAGACTGATTCGGATTCTAAAGTCGTCTAATCTACAGATTACCGTGATCTGTTCCAATTACGTCACAGATTTTAACACGCTCGGTAAAACAGCCATAACTTTCAAACTGCTGATCGAAATTTAACGTGCTTTATGTCCACGGAAAGATAATTAAATTATCTACAATTTCTTCAACATCCGTACGGACAGATTCGGATTCTAAATTGGCGAAAACAGGAACCCTAGGTCGACTACTCATGCTGTCCCAAAACAGAGACGTGGCAACGTCTAGATCTAACCCAAATTACTCCAATCCAGCACCTCAAATTGATCTAAAAACTTGATAAACACCCTAATAACAGTACCTAGATCAATTCCAAGGATCCCCATGATCATACCTTTGCCGACGAACGAAAACTCCAATCGATCTCCTCGCTCCTCGCTCCTCGCTCCTTGTTCCTTGCTCCTCGCTCCTCGCTCCTCGGATGGATCCATGAGGATGCAGGGGTGGGGAGGCCACCCTAGGGAAGCAAGGGGGTGGAGGAGAGGTGGTGTGCAATAGGGAGCACTGGGGAGCAATGGGGGAGGTGGAGGCGCAAGGAAGGGAGAGGGGAAGGTGGGGGTGGCGGCTAGGGCTTGGAGGGAGAGGTGGGGGCGCCCAAGGGCAAGGGGAGCACGCCCAAAAGGCTGGTGGGGAGCCCTTTTACCAGCCCCCACACCCAATCCTAGTCCGTTACGGAGACCTACTCCATCCCACCAAAGCCCACCAAGGCCCAAACTCCCCCGGGAAGGCCCAAAACCCCGGAAACGGCCCGGAAATGCCTCGGAAAAGCTATTAACCTCCATATCCTATAGTTTTAACCTTAATTCCACATCTCATAATGTTATTAACCTTATCATGCACGTTAAATAAGGTTACGACACTCCGTGGTGTTACAACGCTTCAAAAGGCCCAAAAACGCGAGTAAACCTCAAGCCGAAAGGTTTTATTCTCTAATTTCACCTTCTATAACGTCACACCAAACCGTAGTGTCACAAAAATTTTGTCATAGGATAGCAACATTAAAACTTGCAAAATTGGTATAACTAATCTAAAATTTGACACATATGGCTGCACAGTAGGAAAGGGTATGGGTATCGTTTCTTTACGCTTAAGTGTTGTATTTATGCTTTGATGTGGAATGCTTCATTTGATAATGCATGTTGCTATGTCTATGAGATAAATGATTGAATTATGCTTGTTGTGGTGATAAAGTGGGGTTGTGGTGCCGAAGGGTTTCGGTCACCACTTTTGTTTATAGTAAGGGCGTGGTTTGACGGTATGGCCGGTTAAAGCCATCACCGCAGAACTATTAAGCCCTTGTAGGGAAAGAGTGCTTACCTTTTCTATCGTAGATCGGGTAGTTGACTGGAGACAAATAGAAGAGTCTAGTGTTGCGCTTCTTTTGGTTGCCTTTCCAGCTTTGATGCTTAGTTGGTTAATTGCTTTATGGGGAGAAGCATTCAATTTATTCCTGTGTTTATCTTTCTTCAAGGTCAAAAGAGTTATTGCGGCGTTATGCCAGACTTGGTTGTCCGGGCTGAAGTTCTGTGGCTTTGTCGGAGTAAATGGTGTTTGATTTCGTCATTTTACTGGTTTGAGAAATCATCTTTGAAAGCCCTTCTTGTTTCGTGAAAGTTTGGGGTTTGGTATTAAGGTTTTATTTGAAATGGATTACTTGATCGCTTGGTTCCCTTTTAAGAAAATTGTCTTTCAACCATTTTCCTCTACGGGAGTCTTTGAGATTGAAAAGTGTTTTGTAGAATTCCTTTTGCATGACCAAGTTTGGGTTTGTCTCATTGCAATTTTGAGAGTCAAGTTTCCTTATGAATTTGGGATGAGTTTTAAAACTAAAACGCTTCAACAAAGTAAGTAGTCTTTTGACAGAAATCGTTTGTCCTTAGTAAGAATTGTTGTTTAGCATGTTATGTAGCATGTACCAATGTGGTTTATGGGATGACGTATTGTTAAGTTGATTTGTGAGGTTAAACAATTCAATGTGATTATCATCTCTAGCTGGAGAATAAATAGACTACTAGTGTTGTAGTTTACTCTGTAGCGAGAATGATTAAATGGGTTAATGTACATACTTAGTGATGGGGTGTAGAGGGATGCCCGAACTTCCGTCAGGTGGAGGATAAGTCGATTAGGCGGCGCGAGACACACACGATCCGGCTTCTTGATCGACACGATCAAAAACCCCTGCAATCGCAGCACCACACGTCCTCTGGTTATCAACCGTGCGCTGCCCGGTTGACCTCACCACGAAGGCTAATCCCTACCAATGAATCAATAACACAAGCAAGAACAAGAAAGATGCAACTGAATTTGAAATTGAGGATGAAGCTCACGAGTTGGGGTCTCACAAACCGATGAACGGCAACACTGTTCAAAGACAAAATTAATCTAAGCAAAACCCGCCTCAAACCCTAGCGGCGGCTACTGGATATAAAGGCTAGGGGACGTCCTAGAAACCCTAGACGTGTCCGTGATGGACTCCAACACGATACATGGGCCAACGGCCCAAATTGGTGATGCAGCACCCTGGGACAGATTCTGTCCGCCAGCTTGCAACGTAAATTCCTATCGACTCCGAAGTCCAAATGACCTGAAACCGGTGCCATTGTAAAGTTTATCTCCTTAGCTTTCTATGCATATGTGGATCATCAAAATCGGAGCCCGTTTGTGGCCTGGGCGACGATTTTAGTGAAAGCTGCTCCTGGTGACCGAGGTAGTCGACTCCGAGATGAATTGAACCTCCAACTTGACTTGGACACCCTCCTTGCCTCCCTCCTGGTCCTTGCTGGTTTCCAAGGCCTTCATGGTCCTCTCCAAAGTTCCTAAGTACGAGATAATCAATAATATCATTAGGTAGCATACCATCCTCACAAGTATCTGCACGGGCACTTAGGAACGAGCTCACCTGTTGATTCAATTGCCGTGCTCGTGCTCTTGTGATGGGTCCTTGCATCACAACTGGAGGAGGCTCGGTCGTATGCATAGGAGTGATGTCCTCATCATCCTCCCCCTCTTGAAGTAGAGTCGTCCTCGACTCAAGCTCATCTTCTTCTCCCATGAACGGTTTCAAATCTGCAATGTTAAATGTGGAACTAACCCCAAATTCGGGTGGCAACTCAAGTTTATATGCATTATCATTTATTTTCTCAAGTATCTTGAAAGGACCATCAGCTCTAGGCATTAATTTAGACTTTCTCAATTCTGGAAAACGTTCCTTTCGCAAGTGTAACTGTGGGATGTCAGAGACAGGGGTCCCACAAGAGGGGCCTACACCCGACTGGGCCTGACAGGCGGAATAGAAAGCCCAAAGCCCAGAAGCGCCACGACGGGCCCAGAGGAGACCTTTGACTTGCTCCCCAAGACAACTCCTGATCCTTCACGGAAGCTTCGCGCCCCGCCCTAACAACCCGCCAGGGACAAAGCATGCAGTCTGACACCGCCAGAGCCTGCGGATGCTGGGACCTGACAAAGCGGCAGGCGTGGGTCGGAGAAAGCATAACCACCTCTCCAGGACGTGGAGCGTGAAGGAAGATAAGGACAAGGGACATGTCGTTCAGGCCACCATGTTCAGGGCCCGGTGGCGCCCAACTATCATGTATTCTCCCCCCAGTATATAAGGGGAGGAGGGAGAAATAAGAAACAGGGACAATATATCCAAGAACACAGGACTAGGGTATTATCTCCTCCGAGAGAGCCCGAACCTGTCTAAAACAGATTGCCCTCGCATCCTGTGTTACCATCAAGCCCAGATCCCGCACAAATCCCCTTGAATCACAAATCTCATTGCCGGCGAAACAGATCGTCGACAGTTGGCGCGCCAGGTAGGGGGCTTGTGTCAAGATCTTCGTCAAGCTTGATGGCTGCGGCAAGCGAAGTCTCCATAGTCTTCTTCCCGGGGCAGGTCTTCCGTTTCGGAAGCCTGACCTTCATCTCCGACGACTTCGGAAGCCTTTCTCTCTCTAAGGGAACCGCGCTACAGCACGGTGAGGTTTCCAGCGATCCACCGTCACGACTTCCGCGCCGATCGGAAGGTCCCCCTGTCTCGTACCCTAAAGTACCGAGCGGGATCCAAGCCCCGTTCGGCCAGCGGAGTCGGGCTCGAGGACGCCGAGGCACGAAGGGTGGGGTTCTCACCGTCAAGCCACTCGGCACCCCGAGCGCCTAGGTTTGTCTTCTCGGACTCACCCACCTCGTGGCCACGAGTCGAAGAAAGCCTAGAGAGTCAGCTGGAGTTTCCGTGAGAGTCTGCGTGAATCGAAGGCTCGCGGGCAGAGTCACAAGAAGCTCGACACCTCGATCGCCGCCGATTTGGAAGGAGGTCGAGTGATCGAGCCTCGACGCTAGCGCGCAGCGTGCTCTCGACCGCGCCGGCTGTCAATGAAGACATTCTGCAAGCCAAGATGGGGGACCAGGCTGTTTCGTACCCCACAGTAACATCGCCGCTTCCAAGACACTCCTGGATACCCGACCATGCCGAGCGGATGATCCAGCTGCCCGATCATGGCCCAAGTAAAGGCCATGGTGACGGCGGCGACTATCCAAAGATGCCCAAACCGACCACCGGCGAAGGAGTCATCACGTGGTCCGGCCGAGGACCCAGACAGCCAAGAATGGCCAGGTCGGGAAGCCCGCCAGACACATCATGTTCTACCTCGCTGAGACGACTTGCGACACAAAGATCGCCGCGACCTCCGCTCGCACTCGATGCCAGCGCCGCGATCGAGAAAAGGAGGAACAACGCCGCCAAGCCGATTTAATATGAGCGCTATGGCATCCTTCCGCGAGGCCGCTGGCACGCCAAGCGCGATCCCCTCCGCCGATCACCTCCCGGGGTATCGCGGGTCATCGAAGGGTTCGTGCGTTTACCCCTCACCTACGCCGAGTGGTTTGGCCTGATGGATTTAATCCTAAAGGCATCACTAGGTTCGATGGTGAGAGGGACCCGGAGGCTTGGCTACAAGTATATGCTCCTGGCAAATGTGTGGCCGCTGGGGATCAAAGTAATGGCAAACTACTTGCCGGTTACCCTCTCGCCGGCCCAAGCATGGCTCACCGGACTTCCAAATGAACTCTATAGATTCCTCGGGAGATCTGTGTGAGCAGCTTCATCTCAAATTTCCAAGGCACTTACGAGCGCCCAAGCACCCCTTGGGACCTGTACCAGCTACACCAAAGGAGGAACGAATCCCTCTGGGAGTTCGTCAAGCGCTTCATGAACAGGAAAAGCACCGTTCGGTACGTCACAGACGCTGCCGTGATAAATGCCTTCCGTAAAGGAGTCGGCCGACCCGACCTCATCAAGAAGATGTCCCGGAAGCCACCCACGCCGGTCCGGAGCTGTTCGCCTAGCGGACCGTTACGCTTCAGCCTCCGAGGCTCTGGCGGGCGGCGTGATGAGGAAGGATCAGTCCAACCCCTCGGCGGAAAGAAAAGAAGCGCAAGGGCGAAGAGCTGGTGGCAGTCGCTACACCGACTCATCCTCGCGCTCTCAAAGAGGATGGATATGATAAGGTTATGAACTCACCCTGCCCTTTCCATCCGAAGGGAGGCATGCCGCCAAGGATCGCTTCACCCTAAAGAGGTTCGCCCGAGAGCAAGAGGCAGCCGGACAAGGTCCGAGTGGTCACGCCACGCAAAACCGCCTCTCCCTGGCCGAGGAAGACTATCAGAGGTCGACTCTCGAGCTTAACTACATATTCGGGTTCGGCCACAGATGAGTCCAAGCGGAAGCAAAAGCTCACCGCTCGGGACATCTATGCAGTAGAGCCGGAGACCCCCCGATATGTCCGGTGGTCCGAGGTCGCAATAACTTACGACCGCACGGATCACCCAGATCGCGTCCCCTTCCCCGGCAGATACCCGCTGGTCTTGGCGCCGGTTGTCCGCGGCATCAAGCTCAAAAGGGTGTTGATTGACGGTGGGAGTGGGCTCAACGTCCTCTTCGTGAAGACACTCGACGATATGGGAATCCCGCGGACTGACCTCAAACGCGGGTCGTCGCCTTTTCATGGAGTGATACCCGGAACGTCGGTGATACCACTCGGACAAATCACTCTACCAGTCACGTTCGGCGCAAGGGACAACTACCGGACTGAGAGCCTTAGCTTCGAGGTGGCAGACTTCGCGACAGCGTATCACGCCATCTTGGGGAGACCAAATACCGCCAAGTTCATGGCGGTGCCCCACTACGCGTATCGATGCTGAAGATGCCGTCCGAGTGGTATTATCACTCTCTACGCGCGATGTTAAGCGATCTTTCTCTTGCGACAGAGAATTGCGAAATGGCCGAAGTCTCTGGAGGCGCCAAGCGGACGGGAAAGGATTCGCCAAGAGGCGGATTTCGACAAGCCGGAAGGCGGCGTCCCTACCCGCAAGCCGCGTAACTCCGGATTGGCCCCGAGGAAGGCACCAAGAGGATTCTCTCGACCCGTCCGATCCGGCGCGAGCCGCCTCGACGGACAAGGCTCGAGGATGAATAGGAAAACGCGCTTTCACCTTTCGGGCAAACCAAGACGCTTTGCCTGGAAGCCGCCTCGACATGCCCGGTCCCCAGGGAAGTGATCGAGCACGCCTGAATGTAAACCAATCCGCCAGGCCCGTCAAGCAAAGGTTACGACGGTTTGCTCAAGATCGTCGAGAAGCCATCGAGAGGAGATCGCAAAGCCGCTAGCCGCAGCTTCATCAAAGAAGTGTATCATCCCGATCGTTGGCGAACCTCTGTACTCGTCCAAAAGAAGAATAAAAGTCGCGCATGTGTGTTGATTACACCGACCTCAACAAGGCTTGTCCAAAAGATCCCTTTGGTCTCCTCGTATTGATCAGTGGTAGACTCCCACCGCCGGATCTCTCTGCTCAGCTTCGACGCCTATTCAGCTATCATCAAATTCGGCTTCGAGAGGAAGATCGCGAGAAGACTTCGTTTATCACTCCATTCGAGCATATTGCTATATCACCATGCCGCTCGGGCTCAAGAATGCCGGCCAAGATCGTATCAGCCGCTGCGTGTGTTTTCACCATCAGCTCGGGCGCAACGTGGAAGCTTATGTGGATGATGTGGTAGTTAAAACACAGACACAAGATAGCCTTATCTCCGATCTGGCCAAGACGTTCGAGAGTCTAAGGGCGTTCCGGATGAGGCTAAACCCCGAGAAGTGTGTTTTCGGAGTTTCTTCCGGGAAACTACTCGGGTTCATCGTCTCCCATCATGGGATCGAGCCGAACCCGGAGAAAATTGGAGCCATCATGAAAATGGCCCCGCCCACCAGCCAAAAGGAGGTCCAAAAGCTCACCGGATGCATGGTGGCGCTTGGCAGGTTTATCTCACGGTTGGGAGTCCGGGGAATGCCTTTCTTCAAGCTCCTTAAGAAGCAAGATCGCTTTGATTGGACGGCAGAGGCACAGCAGGCCTTCGAAGAACTCAAGGTGTTTCTCTCCACTCCCCCAGTCTTAGTCTCGCCGGCGCCAGGTGAACCTCTTCTGTTCTACATAGCGGCAACATCTCATGTAGTAAGTGCCGTGATAGTTGTGGAGCGGGAGGAATCTGACGCGCCACGGCGTCTGGCCTTGATTTATTTTGTCGGTAATCTTGGCGAATCCAAGACAAGATATCCTCAAATCCGGAAGCCGGCACGCCATTTTGATCTCGCCACTAAGTCAAGCATTATTTCCAAGGACATTCGATTTGGTAGTCACTTCTTTCCCCGGGAGAGGTCCTCCGCAATCGGGAAGCTCATCGAAGAATTTCAAAGTGGGCACCGAGCTTGGAGCTTTCGACATCTTGTTCAAGCCGCGCAAGACCGCCAAGTCCTGTGCTTTGGCTGACTTTACGGCCGAGTGGACCGAATCCTGCACTCCTCGCACCGAAGAAGAGCCAGAATATTGGGTCATGCACTTCGACGGATCTCTCATGCTTGGCGGAGCAGGGGCGGGAATCCTCCTTATCTCGCCTAAGGGCGATAGGTTGAAGTATGTCCTTCGGATTCACTTCCCGGCCTCAAACAATGCCGCGGAGTACGAGGCCCTCATCCATGGGCTTCGTATCGCCACATCACTTGGAATCCGACGGCTGGCGGTTCGAGGCGACTCCCAGTTGGTAGTGAATCAAGTACAGAAGGACTGGTCGTGCGTGGATCAAAACATGGCGGCATCGCCAAAGAGTCCGAATTGGAAGGCAAGTTTGATGGTGCGAGCTGGTTCATGTCCTCCGCCGCAACAATGAGGCAAAGCAGACGCCGCTAAGATGGGAGCCACTCGGGCAGATGTCCCGAGTAATATCTTCGTACAGGATCTTCACGAGCCAACCGTTACAAAACGGCAAACGCCAAGCGAGGGTCCTGGAACCGGGGTCCTACTCATCGATCCGCATCGACTACCCGTACCTTGATTACCTCCTGAAGGACAAACTCCCGGAAGCCACCACTCTGGCAGAGCGCGTCTCCCGACAAGCCAAATCCTACGTGGTGGTGGGCGACGAGCTCTTCCGAAAAAGTGCCTCAGGTGTCCTCAGGCGGTGCATTTCGGGACAAGCGGGAAGAGAGCTGCTCCAAGAAATCCATTCAGGGATGTGCGGCCATCACGCGGCATCAAGCGCCTTGGTTGGGAAAGCCAACCGACAGGGTTTCTTCTGGCCAACGGCGGTAACGGATGCCAAGGAGATAGTTCGAACCTGCGAGGGCTGCCAATTCTATTCAAGACAGACACACTTGCCGGCACATGAGCTACAGACTATACCCATTTCTTGGCCTTTCGCAGTCTGGGGGCTCGACATAGTGGGCCCGCTCAAGAAGGCTCAAGGCGGTTTCGCTTACCTCTTCGTGGCCATTGACAAGTTCACCAAGTGGATCGAAGCCAAGCCAGTCGTCACTATCACCGCAGCTTAAGGCCAAGGAGTTCTTCCAGGATATTGTGGTCAGATTCGAGTGCCCAACCGGATCATCACGGACAACGGCACCCAATTCAGAGCGAAGAATTCCAAGAATGGTGCGAAGGCGTCGGGATCAAGATCTGCCGCCTCGGTGGCTCACCCACGGCAATGGGCAAGTTGAGCGAGCTAACGGTGCAGTCCTCCAAGGCCTCAAGGCCAGATCTTCGACCGCCTCAAACCATACGCTGCTCGATGGGTGAAGGAGCTACCGTCGGTACTCTGGGGACTCGTAACCACTCCCAGTAGAGCGATCGCCAAACCCCCTTTTTCCTGGTCTATGGCGCAGAGGCGGTTCTGCCGACCGAGCTGGGATTCGAATCCCCGAGGGTTCGGAAGTACAACGAAGCCGAGTCCGAGGGAAGTCGAATGGAGGAGCTTGATCAACTCGAGGAGGCTCGGAACGTCGCCGCCTCCGCCGCCTAAGTACCTCCAGGGACTTCGGCGCTACCACTCTCGCAACGCCGGGCGTAACCTTTTCGTAGGAGATCTGGTCCTGAGGAGGAACCAGAAAAGCGAGCACAAGCTCTCTCCAATTGGGGAAGGTCCGTACAGTGTACAGAAGACGACCCGGCCAGGTGCTTATCGACTCAGACGAGAAGACGGCGAGGTTCTCAAGTAACACTTGGAACGCCGAACAACTCGCCGCTTCTACGCATGAGTTATGTATCCGCTCTTACACATTAAATAAAATAGTGGTCCGCCTTATTCTATGAAGTCCTGTAATGCTAGCCCCGAGTGGTTATTACCCGATCGTAGCGCTTAACCCTGGTCGTGGCCGATATGGAATGCACGGAAATAACAAGCCGCGATGAGCACAAAGCCTCGGCGGTTTATACCGCCAGCGCACAACAGAGCGGGTAGAAAGTACTAACCACTCGGGGACTGCAATTAGCACTGAATCTAGCAGAGATTCGCTCGATCGCGAATTTCTAACTGGCCAAAAGCTCGAGCCCAGCGCCTGTCGGGCGCTGGAGCAACCGACTAAGAATAAGTTGATCAGCGGAACCACTAAACTCGGATTAAACATGATGACACGGACCGATAAAATTTCGCATTGCATTCCGTGAATGTTAATAATTTACATTCTTGACTTTCTTTTTCTTTTCTCGCACTAAAAAAAAAAAAAAATCTGGTGTCTTCTTTAGATCTTCATTGGTGCTCCTGCGCCATCTTAGTCTTTGGTCTTGGTGCTGCCCAGTCTTGTATTTCTTTGGGAGGCCGGAGGCGAGATCGGCGAGGTTAGATCGCGACCCAAAGCCGCGAAATCTCCTCGTCAACCACCCACAAGGGGTATCGACGGACGAGGCCACGACGGCGGCAAGGTCGTCAGCGCGATCGCGACCGACCATCTCGAGGATGATCTCCGCCACCTGTGGAGCCCCTGCGGCCTCCAACAAGTGGCTACAGCCGGGCGAAGCGCCCTTCGCCGCTCCTTCTTCCTCCGCCTCCGCCTCCAAGATGGAAAGTCGAGGTCTTCCCATGCTTCCGCCTCCTCCCGGTGTGCAACATCCTAAAGAACTGGCGAAAGAATGCCGCAGTATGGGTGGTGAACTTCCTCGTGTTAGACATGAAGGAATCTTTGGAAGAGAAGAAGAGAGACGAGGCAAGAAGAAACGGGCGATCGCTCATCGCGGTGACGCCCTATTTATAAGCCACCCCAGCCCCGGAAATCGGCCGTCTCAAAGGCAATCAAATCGCCACCTACTTAATCAATGAAGCGCGAAACAAAGCGGCGGTCGAATACCGAAGAAGACCAAAGACCTTGAACAAGATCAAGGAGAATTTCACCGCACACGTGTCGTAGCGGTTCAAGCTCGTTCGGCTTTCTCGCTTAATTATACCAAATTAAGCACAAAAGCCCGGGGCCGGAGAGCTAGCAAGCGATGCAAGCACAGGGGCTAAACCACTCGGCCAGGTGGCCCAGCGTAAGTCCCGACGCTTGAGAGCTGCACGCCACCTCTCGTAAAAGCGTGTCTGGGCAAGAAAGCCAAGGGCCAAGGCCCTGGCGTTGGGAGAAACCATACCCGGTCAGTGAAACTCACCAGGAAAGCGCGACAGATCCAAAAGGCTGCGGGCATATATCCTAACAACTCGGCCAGAGAAGAAAGTGGAAGAGGTCTCAAGACCACTCACGGAGGACAATACAGGCAAATCATATTGAAGTAAGAAGACACAATATTTCAAACAAGGAGGGCGAGCACTGCATCAAGGCCCACATCGAAGTCGAATTCCAGATTCTCCAACAAGGCTGCGAGGCGCGGACACCTCTTCAAGGAGCGAGTTGGCCTTGTCTTCATCACAGCAAAGCCTTCCTTCACGACTTCGAGGTCAATTCTCTGATAATGAGACTTGACCACCGCCAATGCCTGGTTCGCACTCATTGTTGCGGACTCTTTGGCGTAAGCTCGTCTGTCGGCTCCTCCGTGAGAAGCGGAACAAGATCGTCCCCTGGCCGGCGTGACTCCTTCAATACGCGAAGGTGCAGGATCGCTCGCAGCGACGCCGCAGCTCATCCGGCCTGTTCGGACAATGACCATCTTCTCCTTGCATTCTCGCAACAAAGTCAAACGGCCATCAAGAGCACACCCGACGCCAAGTATGTTCAATCCAAGTCAAATAAATTTACCCTTCGCCTCCGTGCATCCTTTCCAAGCCGACTGAGCCGAGGCCATAATTCTCTGAAACCTCGGTGGGCCTCGGCTCAGACAGAACGGCCGAAGTCGCTCTGAAACACGAGTGTCATCATCCTCTCCAACCACCCAAAAAGACATCCAAACCGAATCCAGGGGAGAATCTCACCTTCGAGCATATGCTCAAGCCCCGTCTTCTCCTCCCGGATCTTCATACACTCGCCCTGAAGCTCGTGGACTTCTTTCCACTCGTCCGCTGATCTCACTGAGTTTGTCCTGCACGCTACGCTTCCTTGAGCTTCGGGAGCACCTTCTGGAAAAACCGCGATCTTTGCTCCGAGCGCTCCCCCATGTCCTAGGTAACAGATCAGAATCTCAGGGAGAAGTCAGCAGGCAACAGACGGAAGACAAGAAGCTCACCCTGACGAGCGTGCTACACCTGACGGTGAGCTCATAAAGCTCCGTCCGAGCCGCTCTCTCCATCTCATCGTCCTCTTCCATCCCTTTCCAGTCGGAACCCCCTTCCCACCATACGGTCCGATTCGGGGGCTTTGGCAGAGGACCGAGCGCGGCTGATGGCTCGAGGCACTTCCTCCGATCGGAAGGCAGTGCCGGGTCGATCTCGTTCGGCGGACGGACCACCAGACGGTTCGGCCGATTGGGCGCCGGCGCCCGGTATGACGCCGGCAATCGGCGGCGACGGTGACCTAAGCCAAGCGAGGCTCCCCTTGGGGAAGCCTCCGCGACTCCTTCAGAGACCCCTCCACAGGACGTCCATAGCGGTCCTGAATCGCCAAAAGGAAGACACCTCGGCACTGCAAGAATAAAAAGTCAAGGATCACCCAAAGGAATACCTTTTGGACTTCTTGAATTTCATCCCAGGTCTCATCCGAGACCCAGCACCACTCGGAGGGAAGTTAGCGCTGCGATCGGGGCTACCTCTGGACAGAGGCGATGCCTCGCGCTTATGATCCGGTGCACCGGAGGTCGAAGGCGCCGACGAAAGATCGACGACCTCCTCCGCCGACTCCGGCGCGATTCGTCGACCGATGTGTCGACCACTCGCCGCTGAGCATGTTTCAGAGAGAGGCCGACAACCGAGCATCGAGAAATGAAGGACGCGTTCACGAAAGAGGAACGATCGCACCTGTTTGAATCACACATCGATCAAAGAAATCATGGAACGACCTTTCGAGGAATAGTGCACTCACGGGAGGGAGGCCTTGCCGTCGAAAACTTATGAGGGCAGCCCTGTTGGTGATTATTGTGCCAGGCACGAAGAAATCAACTACCGTCTTTGCCGCCGACTCCATCGACAGGGCCACGTCCGACTCGCGTGGGGTCCAGAGGCCCGTTGTATTGGAACCCCAAATGGACTCTCTCCTTCAAGGAGCTGCACCGGCGCTTCACAAACTGATCGCAATCCGGGACCCGTCAGCCTCGGTTCTTGGATCGTCTATCAACGCCCAGAGCTCTGGATTTGCGCCAAACCTCCTCCGTCAAGGCGTCGCTCCAAAGCAACGGAAGCTTTAGGAGCACGGTAGGCAAATGGGGCGAGGAAGGGATCAACATTGGCACAATAGAACCACTCCCGCCTCCAACCTTTGAGGGAGGTTTTGAGAGGAACGACAAAATCGCTTCTTGAGCCCTCCCGCAGTGGAGTCCGCCGCCCCAACGACGCGTTAGGAACGGCCCGGTTCGGATGAGGCTTCAGCCGGAAGAAGAGGCGGAACAAATCCAAATGAGGACGTATCCCAAGATACGCCTCGCAGAGTCGACGAAGATGGCAATGTGAAGAATCGAGTTGGGGTTCAAATTGATCAACTCAATTTCGTAAAAGTGGAGGAGCCCCGGAAGAAGGCGCTCCCGGGGATGCTAAATCCCGCTGAAGAAGGACTCAAACACCACAATCTCATTCTCCGGAGGTGTGGGGTAAGGGTCACTGCGGCGGGATTCGCGAGATCAACTCCAGCGGAGGGAGGGCCGGCGCACCATCCTCCAAGCGGGGCGTCGTCGTGATGGAAGTCTCCACCACTGCCGCCTTGCAGGTTGGTGCCACCCTCCGATGACGAGGAAGAAGACATTGCGAAGAAGAAGACTGGTGGGAAGAACTGCGCAAGCCAAGGGCGCGAAACCAGAAACCCTAAATCACCAAAGGAGGTTTGAAGGTTTCGCAGCCGTGGTGGGGAAGGTGCGAGGAGGCCGTTGCTCCAGCGAGGGTCCCTTCGACTTATAAGAAATGGGCCTCAATTTCCACCTTACGGTGGGAGGAAACGAGGGCCCTCCTGTTCAACTCTGGGCCAGATTCAGGGCACGCCCCATGACGGGCCAATAGCTGCGTCGCGCAAAGCAGCGGCAGTGTCAAATCTGGTCCAAAGTTTGGGATAAAGTCGCCCCACGACGGGCACGAGCAGCCGCCGCCACGGAAGCTTGGGGTGGGCACTTTCCGAACATCCTCGGACGGCACGCCCCATAATTTGGGGTCAATTGCTGGTCATTTGTTTCATAATGCGATTGGGTGTCGCGGAGGATCTACAACCAACACGGTCTTGAGAATGCGCCCCATGAGGGTCTAAAGCGGTCTGTAGTAAGCGAGCAGGCATTACTCTGTATGGCCAAGGTATGCCCCATGAGGGTCGACCGAGCGACAAGCCGGCTGTCACAAGACCGTAAAAACGGGCGCGAGTACCGCCCGACCCGAGCCAAAAGACCAAGGTATGCCCCATGAGGGTCACCGAGCGACAAGCCGGTTGCAGCGCGCCAAGATCAGCGGTAGCGGTACCACTCGCCCCGAGCCAAAAGACCAAGGTATGCCCCATGAGGGTCGGTAGGCGACAAGCCGATTGCCGCTGTCACAAGACCGTAAGCGAGCGCTGGTACCACTCGACCCACGAGCCAAAAAGACCAAGGTATGCCCCATGAGGGTCACCGAGCGACAGCCGGTTGTCACAAGATCAGAACGGGCGCGGGTACCACTCGACCGAGCCAAAAGACCAAGGTATGCCCCATGAGGGTCACCGAGCGACAAGCCGGGCTGTCGCCAAGACCGTAAGCGGGCGCGGGTACCACTCGGCCACGAGCCAAAAGGACCAAGGTATGCCCCATGAGGGTCAGCCGAGCGACAAGCCGGTTGCCGCGCACCGTAAGCGGGCGCGGGTACCACTCGGCCACGAGCTAACTAACCACGGTGGCTTCATACTACAAGTTCTTTATGATCTCTCTCCCGCATAATCCTCATGACAGAGCAAGGGACGGAAAGTCGATCCTAAAGCACTTGGGGGCTGCTGTGGGATGTCAGAGACAGGGGTCCCACAAGAGGGGCCTACACCCGACTGGGCCTGACAGGCGGAATAGAAAGCCCAAAGCCCAGAAGCGCCACGACGGGCCCAGAGGAGACCTTTGACTTGCTCCCCAAGACAACTCCTGATCCTTCACGGAAGCTTCGCGCCCCGCCCTAACAACCCGCCAGGGACAAAGCATGCAGTCTGACACCGCGAGCACTGCGGATCTTTGGGACCTGACAAAGCGGCAGGCGTGGGTCAGAGAAAGCATAACCACCTCTCCAGGACGTGGAGCGTGAAGGAAGATAAGGACAAGGGACATGTCGTTCAGGCCACCATGTTCAGGGCCCGGTGGCGCCCAACTATCATGTATTCTCCCCCCAGTATATAAGGGGAGGAGGGAGAAATAAGAAACAGGGACAATATATCCAAGAACACAGGACTAGGGTATTATCTCCTCCGAGAGAGCCCGAACCTGTCTAAAACAGATTGCCCTCGCATCCTGTGTTACCATAAACCCAGATCCCGCACAAATCCCCTTGAATCACAAATCTCATTGCCGGCGAAACAGATCGTCGACAGTAACCATACTAAATCACCCGGTTCAAGTTTTACTTCCTTTCTACCTTTACTTCCCGCAGTCCTATACCTTTCATTCATCATTTCAATATTTTCTTTAGTCTTTTCATGCAATTTCAGAATAAATTCAGCACGTTCCTTAGCATCAAGATTAACTCGTTCACTAGTAGGTAAAGGTAATAGATCAATAGGAGCACGGGGATTGAAGCCATACACTACCTGAAAAGGACTTACCTTGGTGGTGGAATGTACCGCCCTATTATAAGCGAATTCAACATGCGGCAAACATTCTTCCCACATCTTCAAATTCTTCTTCAAAACAGCCCTCAACATAGGGGATAATGTACGATTTACTACCTCGGTTTGGCCGTCGGTTTGGGGATGACATGTTGAAAACAGCAGCTTGGTCCCCAATGTATTCCATAGAGTTCTCCAAAAGTGGCTCAAAAACTTGGCGTCACGATCTGAAACAATAGTAGAAGGCACACCATGCAAGCAAACGATTTCTTGAAAGAAAAGGTTAGCAATATTAACAGCATCGTCGCTCTTATGACAAGGAATAAAGTGAGCCATCTTAGAAAATCTATCAACCACCACAAAAATACTATCCCTCCCCCTCTTGGTCCTAGGCAGTTCTAAAACAAAGTCCATAGATATATCCTCCCATGGAGTGCTAGGAACAGGAAGAGGCATATATAAACCATGTGGATTCAATCGTGACTTAGCCTTTTGACATGTAGTGCAGCGGGATACAAACCTCTCAATGTCTCGCCTCATCTTCGGCCAAAAGAAGTGGGCGGACAGCACGGCCTCCGTCTTCTTGGCACCAAAATGACCCATCAACCCTCCTCCATGGGCCTCCTGTATCAAAAGAAAACGAACGGATCCAACTGGAATACATAGGCGGTTAGCTCTAAACACAAATCCATCGTTTATCACATATTTGTCCCATGTTCTTCCCTCTTTGCAATGCAGCAAGACATCTTTAAAGTCATCATCATGAGCATATTGTTCTTTAATTGATTCCAATCCAAATATACGACAATCAAGTTGGGACAACATGGTATATCTCCTAGACAAGGCATCAGCAATCACATTATCCTTCCCTTTCTTGTGTTTGATAACATAAGGAAAAGGTTCAATAAATTCAACCCATTTAGCATGTCTACGATTCAGTTTCACTTGATCATGAATATGTTTTAGCGACTCATGATCAGAATGAATAACAAATTCTTTGGGCCAAAGATAATGTTGCCACATTTCTAAAGATCGCACAAGAGCATACAATTCTTTATCATACGTGGAATAATTCAAAACAGGACCACTCAATTTTTCGCTAAAATAAGCAACAGGTTTTATATCTTGCATCAAAACACCACCAATTCCAATCCCACTAGCATCACATTCAAGCTCAAAGGTCTTATTAAAATCAGGAAGTTGGAGTAAAGGTGCATTAGTAAGCTTATCTTTCAAAAGGTTGAAGGCATTCTCCTGTGCTTGCCCCCAATGGAACACAACTCCCTTCTTCATCAATTCATTCAATGGAGCTGCAATGGTGCTGAAATCCTTCACAAAGCGGCGGTAAAATCCGGCAAGTCCATGGAAGCTCCGCACTTGTGAAATCGTCATGGGCGTTGGCCAACTCTTAATCGCGTGCACCTTGGCTTCATCAACCTCAATTCCCTGCGGAGTCACAACATAGCCAAGAAATGATACTCGTTCGGTGCAAAAAGTGCACTTCTCGAGGTTACCAAATAAACGTGCAGCACGCAAAGCATCAAAAATAGCACGTAGATGATCAAGATGTTCATGTAATGACTTGCTGTAAATCAATATATCATCGAAATAAACCACCACAAATTTCCCAATGAAAACTCGTAAAACCTCGTTCATTAAGCGCATGAAGGTGCTCGGTGCATTAGTTAAACCAAAAGGCATGACTAACCACTCATACAATCCAAACTTGGTTTTAAAAGCTGTTTTCCATTCATTTCCCAATTTCATTCTTATTTGGTGGTATCCACTACGCAAGTCAACCTTAGAGAAAATTATAGAACCACTTAACTCATCAAGCATGTCGTCTAGCCTAGGAATAGGATGACGGTACCTTATTGTGATATTGTTAATGGCTCTACAATCTACGCACATGCGCCAACTGCCATCTTTCTTAGGAACCAAAATAACAGGAACAGCACAAGGACTAAGGCTCTCACTTATATACCCGTGGTCCAAAAGATCTTGGACTTGGCGCTGAATCTCCTTAGTCTCCTCGGGGTTGGTCCTATAAGCAGCTCGGTTTGGCAAACTCGCTCCAGGTATCAAATCAATTTGGTGCTCAATCCCTCATAGGGGTGGGAGTCCTGGAGGTATCTTGGCAGGAAAAACATCCGCATACTCCTGCAAAAGGTTAGTGACAGCAGGAGGCAAAGCATCTTGGGCAGATCATCCAATGAAAACAAAGCATCTTTGCATAGCACAGCATAGCACAAAGCATCATCACTAATTGCAGCAAGATCAGATTTTGTAGCAAGCAAGACGGGATTCCTCAATTTAATTTGGTTGGCTACATGCTGAATTTCAGATTTTTCATCAATGGGTTTCTTGTCATTAGCAATCCGCTCCCTATCAGATTTAACAATTTCAGCGGGGGTCAAAGGTAGAAGTGTAATTTTCTTTCCGTTATGCATAAAAGTGTATTTATTACTTCTACCGTGGTGAAGTGCATCACTGTCATATTCCCATGGGCGACCCAATAAAAGAGAACAAGCTTGCATCGGCACCACATCACAATCAGCAAAATCAGAATAGGAACCAATGGAAAAATGAACCCGAACTGTTTGTGTTACCTTAGCTTTGCCAGAATCATTCAGCCACTGAATGTGGTATGGATGTGGGTGCGGGCGTGTGGTCAAGCCAAGCTTCTTGACCAAATTTGTACTCACCAAGTTGTTGCAGCTGCCAGAGTCAATGATCACGCGCGCTCGTCGGCTGTTGATGACGAAGAAAATCTGGAACAAGTTGTGGCGCTGCTGCTGCTCGGATTGCTCCATCTGTGCGCTAAGGACACGCTGGACAATGATGGACCTGTGACGCAGCAAAGATTCCTCGGCGCCAAAGGTGGCTTCATCATCAACCTCGTCGTTGTCCACCCTGGTGTCGTCGATCTCGTCCTCAACATCGGAGGCGCTGATGTAACCTCCGTCATCGGTGGCGATGTATGCCCGCTGCTGGGGCATTCTCTCTTGATGTGGCCAATCCCTTGGCACTTGTGGCAGTGAATTCCCGTCGATGTACAGCCTGTGGAAGCGACGGAGGAGCTCTTGGCCGGTGTTGATGGGGTCAACTTGCTGCTGTCTGTGGCACGGGTGGGTGGTGCCGTCGCTGCCGGTCGTGTGTTCGGCAAAGGTGGTGTTGCCGCTGGTCAAAAGGTGGAAGAAGGTACTGTCTTTGCTTGTCCCGTAGTCGTTCGGGGCATGAAGGTGCTACCGGCATTGCTCCTGCTCTTGGAATGGCGTCCCTGCAATTCCTTCTCCGCTAACATAGCGAGTTGAAACAAGCGATTGACAGTTGTATATTCTTTATAATCAACAATATCCTGAATTTCTGGACGCAACCCACCGTAAAAATGAGCAATTTTATCCTCAGGTTCCTCTACTACCCCACAACGTAACATACCCTTTTGAAGCTCTTGGTAATATTCCTGAATAGTCATACTACCTTGATCTAATCGTTGCAATCTCTTGCGCATATCACGTTGGTAGGAAGGAGGAACAAATCTATTACGCATAGCATCTTTTAATCTCAGCCAGCTCGCCCGAGTCCGACCCGGACCCAAACTCGCGCACCGTTGGATCTCGATCCAACGGCTGTGCGCGTGCCACGTCACCCTAACCGTGTCACCGCCGGACTCCGCCGCCGCAACGGAGAGGACCTCGGATTCCGCGCGTTTCACGGACGCCGAGGGCCCTATTTATTGCGCCGCCACCCGTGTCAGGATCGCCGTTTCATTGTGCACCCGTAGCTCCAACCCACGCCGCTCAAGCCGCCGCCGTCAGCCCGCGCGAGCTCGCCGTAGTTGGAGGAGGTGTCGCCGCGATTTCTTGCCGTTTTCGCCGCCGTCCGTCGTCTTCCGCCGAGAAGGAGCCCAGATCCGAATCCCGCTTGAGACGCACCGAAGAGACCACCCACTTCGCCGGGCGTGCCGAACGCCGCCGCCACGGAGCTCCGCCCGTGGACATCGCACCAGCGAAGCTTCTCCACCGTCGGATCTTCATCGCACGGTCCAGATTCGTCCACGTCACCCACGGTAAAGAATCACGTGTTAATCTTCAGATCTAATCTCAACCGTTAGATCTAGATCCAACGGCTTAGATTGAACCACGTTCATAGCGATAGATTGGATCTTGACCGTCCGATCAAGATCGAACGGTCCAGATCAGTGGAGTTGTTTTCCAAGCGCGTTAGCCAGATCTAATCTGGGCCGTTGATTTTCAAATCAACGGCCGAGATTGAGCCACGTGTCCGGGAAGGCTGACCGTCGCGGTCAGCGCCGTCCACGCGCGCGTGCGTGTGACGCTGACACGCGGGGCCCGCGTGTCAGAGGACCCACCTGTCAGCGACCGTGAGCCGTGGGCCGAGCCCACGGTGGACCGAGCCGAGACCGTGCGCCGGGTCCGTGGACCCGAGGCCACGCGTCGTCACCCGATTGGTCCACGTGTCCTCGCTGACGCAATAATGAATTTTCGAAAAAGAAAATGATTTATTAATTCGAAATAATGATTTCAGATTTTGATTCAAATTTCAAAAGCTTATAACTTTTGCGTTTCAACTCCGATTTGAGTGATTCAAATTTCTAAATTTGTATAAAATTCAGATCTACCTAAATATGAATTTTATTTAATTTTTGGACTAAAGTTTTTCTCTGTAAAATTATTTAATTGATTATTTAAACTTTAAATAATCATAACTTTTGCATTTTAACTCCAAATTTGACTATTCCAGTTTCTAAAAATTCATAAAATTATGTTCTCTCTGTTTATGGATTTTATTTGGATATTTGGACACTTTTTGCCTATTGTTTATTCGTGTATTTGCTATTTGCACGCTTTACGAGTAGACGTTGAAGTGCCGGAAGGATTCGAAGGAGAAGTACTAACTCAGGATCCAACTCAAGACCAAGAGCAAGTACTTTTTGAAGGCAAGTTGTGCTTTGACCATGTTGATCCTATTTCGAAATCTATTTTGATTTAACCTATTGCATGCTAGTTCAATTAGAAAATACTTTATTTAAATATGGGGAATTAGATAAATGCCAATTTGCTGTATGACACCTTGATTATCTAAGTATGTGCCATGACCCCTTGTCACCCTAGTTGTGGTTTACTAGTTGGACATTATTAATTGGCCATCATGGGTTTAGACCGTTGTAGTATACTGCTTAGACCTGCTACGTGCTCATGACTTGATTTTGGACAATCAAATGCTAATATTGACTTAATGAGATATTGAACCTGTTTTGGAAAGGTATCATGTGATGTTGATGGCACGTGGTGCATGGTAATCAAGCTGGGGTTTGATAAATAGTTTTCGGCCGGGCATGTGGCAAGAGTAATCAGTGGGCCGGTGTGGCATTGGGGATGTTGATTTGGTTCTTGGGTAGTCTTGCCCTGGTCACCCTAAGGACTTAACCTTGCAAGCCTTTAAACTGGGTCTAACGTGCAACCACATGTCCAGAATGGGACGGACCTAGTTGACTAAGTTGCTAATAACGCACTGTGGGACCTCGGGAGGTCAACTACACCCTTTGTGTAAGTTGTGCGGGGAGCGTCTGGGGTGAGGCCAGGTACCCATCTAACGGTTGATTGGCCTAGACTTCGCCTTAGCTAAGGGAAGGGTTAGTGTGCAATAACCGGGGAGGACCACTTGTATTGTTAGAGGTTTCCGAAAGACTTTGTTACGGGAACTCGCCTTTGTGGTGTTTGACTGTATCTTGTGGGTAAAGTGCATAACCTCTGCAGTGTGTAGAATCTATTCGAATAGCCGTGTCCGCGGTATTGGACATCGCTTGGGAATTACAGTCAAGGGTTAGATTTTCTCAAAAATAACTTGGGTTTGAAAGATTGGGTTGGATTGACAATGATGTTGGAAATGTGGATTAGGATGGGAAAGATGTTTACTAAACTTCTTGAAAAGTTATCTACGCTTTATTTGTTTCTACTGCTTTCGAATCTACTTATGCTACTTGTCAAATGCTGTTTACTGCAAATATACCTTGAGCTATTCCTTTGTACCAAGCCATGCATATAGTATATTAGCTTGCATTCTGTGCATGACTTGCTGAGTACCAAGTACTCACCCTTGCCACCATACAACACCAGTTGAAGAGGAGACTACACCAGCTTTGGTGGAGGAGCTCCAAGAGGAACCGTCTACTTAGGGAGCGAGCCCAGTCAGTTGCCTGTGGTATACTGGATGGCGCCACGAAGTTATCTTATTTTCCGCTGCTACTATTTCTCTCTTAATAAGTTTCGCCCTGCGAGGCGTACATTTGTGACTTGACCATAAGGTCGAGTAACCAGTTTGGTTATTTAAATAAAAGTACTTTATTAGTATCGAATGGTATGATTGTGATATTTACCGATGTTAAGACTGTGTGCACTAGCGCGTTCCTGGACTAGTGCTGAATACACAGAGGGTCCGGATTTGCAAATTCAGGGTCCCGACAGAGGTGGTATCAGAGCCATACTGACCGTAGGCTCAACCCTAAGCTAGAATGGTCGTAGTGAGGATAAAACCTATTTTCTAAAGCTAAAAATTTGTCAAGACAAGAAATGACATCTCGACTTATCCCATTCTTTCTTTTCTTGTCTCTTGCTGAATTTTTCCTTACCTTGTCACGATTTGAAAATTTCGAGTTCTTACGTGAGCACTCTTGTGACAGATGGAGGGAGACTTCAACTACGTTGATCTGGGGGTTGGTCACGCTGCAGAACTTTGGCATATGCTACAAACTCTCGGGGATTTTGAGAAGCCGCAATACCAAGTGGAAGTGATCAGACAAGCGGGATTGATCAAGGCTTGTGACGTGAAGATTGAGGTACCTGCTAGGAAGAAGGGCCCAGGCAATCGCCCGATACACTGCACTGCCAGGAGATCTACAATGCAGATGGGTATCCAAGAAGTATCACGACGAGCAATGCGGCACATTACCCGTATCTACACCAGAGAGTTGGAGAGCACGGTGTTCCGTTATCACCACAAGAGCAATAACCTTCTTGACCCAAGGCGATTCAGGATGAGGATGCCATGGTTACACAATTGGCACGATTTGTTGTCGCCAGGAGGATGTACTTTCGATGATACAAGCAAGGAGCTACAGAAGGCCCGTAAGGAGATCACGGCAGAGAAGAAACAGATGGCGGAAGCTCAAGAGTATGTGTCACACCTTCGTGAAGGATTGACGAGTTGGAGATGGCTTTGTACGGACTGTAACCGTGAGCCAAGATTACTCGAGCTACACGAGCCAGATCCGGAGGAGTCAGATCTCGATGAGGACACTGCTTCTTCGACTACCACAGATGACACAGTTGCTGGACATGGCAATCGTTTCGCGCCTATGCCGCAGCATCTGTACCCAGGCCGTGGAGGTTTTCTCGATGAGTGAACGTAGGTTCTATAGTGAGACTCCTTCGCCGAGTCGCGTCATAGAATAAAGAGTCACCCTTTAGGCGTTAGACTCCAGTGTTAGTTCGATTTGGATTTTCATTGTTTGCTGAGTGTGCAGTATGTGTTGCAAGGCCCTTAGGCATTGTAAGCAACCATACCAAGTTACTATTGATTAGTTAATAAAGTTGGACCTTAAAGTTACACCTTTCGCCCCGCATAAGTTCCATATTACTTGCCTATTCTTGATTCCCCCTCATCTCTAAGACTTAGAGCAAATCGACAGATGGTGAACACCCGCGGAAACTTTGGAAGCAATGGAAGTGGTTCTCGCCCAGCAGAAAACCCCAATGATGGAGCACCAAAGACCGCCATTGATATGCATAATTTCGGAGCTTTTCTCGCTGCTTAGACTCAGTTGATGCATGCTATGATGCAACAAATGCAACACGTCACTGCTCAGGCCACTGCTAATCAAGTTAATCAGGGACAACGCCAGAATACAAGACTATCAGAGTTCATGAGAACTCACCCACCCACTTTCTCTGGGAATGCCAATCCATTGGAAGCCGATGATTGGTTAAGGTCAATCGAGAGGAAGCTACACATAGCTCAATGTATAGGAAATGAGAAGGTACTCTACGCTTCTCATCAGTTAGAAGGAACAGCCGCCGAATGGTGGGAGAACTTCTGTGCCACACAAGAGAACCCTCAAGATATCACTTGGGAAGATTTCACAGCTGCATTCCGCCAGTATCACGTGCCAGAAGGAATCATGGATCTTAAGAAGGAGGAGTTCAGAGCACTGAAGCAAGGTAATCAGCCAGTGGCCGACTACCTGAACAAGTTCACACAGCTAGCACGCTACGCACCTGAGGATGTAGCGACAGATAAAGCCGCATACCTCGTTTTATGAAGGGACTTAACTCAGATTGCAAGTAGGATTGATCACCCACACCTTTCCGCATTTCCAAGAGTTGGTGAATAAGGCGCTTATTCTTGAGGACAAGCGCAAGGAACTGGATGAGAACAGAAGCGCCAGAATGCAACAAAGAAGGATCACGCCAGGAACGCAATGAATGGCCTGGGAGTTGCACCAAATCAATTTTTCGATTCCACCACGAGAATGCTACAAGGGCACCGTCACCAAGACCAAGACTGTCAATCGAACTACTGCACCCAGCCCCGCTAGAAACACTACTCAGGCAAATCGGCAGGAACAAAGTGAGACGCTGCTACAATCGCAACGAGCCAGACACTTTGCCAACAGCTTGTCCAAGAAGACAGCAGGAGTGACCCTGGGCCGCTTCAATCTAGGAACCACCTCAAATAGGATGCCAAGATCAGGAGCCACACCCCAAATCAGGTTAGAGGCCGAGTCAACCATGTCACCGCAGATGCACCGCGAATGCTACGGACGTCGTCTTGGGTAAGTTACTTGTTAACTCAAGACTGCGACGCTTTGTTTGACTCGAGCTTCACATTCGCTTGTTTCGCAAGGCTTTGCTGCTAGAAACGATTTGGGGATTGCAAGACTTAGATGCATGCTTTTAGTTCAAACCCTGGTTCCGAACTCCGAACGAAAGTAAGATGTTCCGGTGAGAATACTAATAGATGGAATAGAGTTCCTAGCAAACCTTATAATTTTGGAGACCTGCACCTTAGACGTTATTTTGGGAATGGACTGGTTATCCAAGCACAAGGTCGTATTGATTGTGGACGAAGGACTATCTCAGTTGAGAGCCCGTGTGGAAGGAAAGTGGAATTTCAAGCCACTGCCGCTAGAGATGGACAGTTGATGGTTAACAGTACCAAGGCAATCAGCATAGAGGATGTCTCAGTAGTGAATGAGTACCCAGATGTTTTTCCCGAAGATCTACAGTATGCCGCCAGACAGGGACATAGAGTTTGTGATAGAGCTTGTACTGCACAAAGACCGATAGCAAAGAGACCCTATCGGATGTCCACCGAGGAGTTGGTAGAGATGAAGAAACAGCTAGAGGAGTTAATGGAGAAAGGATTTATCGACCGAGTTCGTCGCCGTGGGAGCACCGCTTTGTTTGTCAAGAAAAAGGACGGGAGTTTCAGGATGTGCATTGACTACCGTGCACTCAATGAAGTCACCGTGAAGAATAAGTATCCGCTACCCAGGATTGATGATTTGTTTGATCAACTGAGAGGAGCCGGAGTTTTCTCCAAGATTGATCTGAGATCGGGATACCATCAGTTGAAGATCCGATCAGAGGATATTCCAAAGACAGCATTCTCGTCAAGATATGGACATTACGAGTTTATAGTTATGTCTTTCGGTCTGACAAATGCGCCAGCATATTTCATGAATATGATGAATAAGGTGTTCATGGAATATTTGGACAAGTTTGTTGTCGTGTTCATAGATGATATCCTAATCTACTCCAAGACAGAGGATGAACATGCCGAACACTTAAGGCGAGTTTTGGAAAAGCTGAGGGAACAACAACTTTTCGCCAAGTTCAGCAAGTGTGATTTTTGGAAGGATAAGGTAGAATTCCTCGGACATGTAATGACCGCATGAGTCGCCAGAGATCCAAGCAAAGTAGAAGCGGTGTTACATTGGGAGCAAAGCCAAAGATCGTGACCCGGATCCGAGTTTCCTTGGAATGGCAGGATACTATCGCTGCTTTCATTGAAGGCTTTTCGACAATTGCGAAACCTCTTACGCAATTGTCAAGAAGGAAAAGAAGTTTGCATGGACGCCGAATGTGAGAAAGGATTTCAGAGTCAAGAAGCGATTGACATCAAGACCGGTGTTAGTTCTACCTGATGTTAATCAAAGCTTTGATATTTATTGTGACGACGCGCCAAGGACTTGGATGTGTCTTTGTCTGAGAATGGAAAGGTCGTCGCTTATGCATCATGGCAGTTGAGGCCGCATGAGGAAAATTATCCGACACATGACCTAGAGTTAGCTGCCGTAGTGCATGCCTTGAAGATATGGCGTCACTATTTGATTGGAAACAGATGTGAAGTGTATACGGATCATAAGAGCCTTAAATACATATTCACCCAAATGGATCTCGAACATGAGGCGAGAGGAGATGGTTAGAGTTGATCAAGGACTACAATGTTGGAATCCATTACCATCCCTGAAAGCCAACGTAGTAGCCGATGCTCTGAGTCGGAAAAGCCATACCGTGAGTACGCTGCTAGCCACAAGTCGATGAGTTATGTGAGGATTTTCGTAAAATGAAGATTGAGGTTGTACCTAGCGGATTCTTGGCCGCATTGGAAGTAAAACCTACTCTAGAGGACCAGATCCGAGAAGGATGTAAAGATGATGACAAGATCCGCAGGATTAAGTTCATCAAGGAAGAAGGCAAGGCAGAGGACTTCAAGTTGGATGAGCAAGGCACGTTATGGATGAAGGATCGGATTTGTGTGCCTAACAAGAAGGAGTTAAAGCAACTGATTTTGGAAGAAGCCCATGACTCCAAGTACTCAATTCATCCCGAAGCGCCAAGATGTATCAGATCTCAAGGAGAGATTCTCGTGGCCGAGCATGAAGCGTGAAGTAGCCGAGCATGTTGCATTGTGCGACGTATGCCGTAGAGTCAAGGCAATGCATCGTAGACCGCAGGATTGCTACACCATGAAAATACCCGAGTGTCAGTGTGAGGAAATCGGGATGGATTTCATTCCCGGTTTGCCTAAGACTCAAGGAGGTTATGACTCCATATGGGTTATAGTGGATCGCTTGACCAAAGTAGCCCATTTTATCCCCGTGAAGACCACTTACTCGGGGGATAAATTGGCGAGTTGTACATGATCAGATCGTCTATTTGCACGGAGTGCCAAAGAGGATTGTATCGGACAGAGGTACCCAATTTACCTCAAGGTTTTGGAATAAGTTGCATGAAGCCATGGGAACCCGCTTGAACTTCAAGATGCCTTATCATCCACGCACGGATGGCCAGACCAAAGAGTCAACCAGATTCGGAGGATATGTTAAGAGCTTGTGCATTGGCTTATGCTACCTCTTGGGATAAGAGTTTGCCGTATGCCGAGTTCGATTACAACAATAGTTATCAGGCTAGTTTACGATGTCACCTTTGAGGCATCAGATGGTCGACCTGTCGGACGCCATTGAATTGGAATGAGACCGCGAGCGTGTCTTCGGGCCTGATATTCTTCATGAGGTCAAGAGCGATTGCCATGATTAGGAAAGGTTGAAGATAGCCCAATCACGCATGAAGAGTTATCCGACAACCGCCGCCGAGACTTGAGTTTTGAACCGTAAGACTTTGTATACCTCGAGTTACGCCTCTCGGGGAGTTAAGAGGTTCCATGCCAAAGGGAAACTCGCACTCTGCTATGTTGGACCATTTAAGATTTTGAGCCGCAGAGGCGAAGTTGCTTATCACCGGAGTTGCCACAATGCACAGAGTACATGACGTATTCCATGTGTCCCAGTTGAAGAAGTGTCTCCGAGTTCCTGAGGAACAGACACCGCTAGAGTCAATTGAGTTGCAAGAAGATTTGACTTATAAGGAACATCCCGTAAAGATTCTAGACACAATGGATCGAGAGACCAGAAATAAGTCAACCTGTTTCGGTAGAGTTCAGTGGAGCAATCATGCAGAGAGCGGCGACTTGGGAGCTAAGAGGATTTGAGGAAAGAGTTCCCAAACCTATTCCTTAGTTAGCCCTGAATCTCGGGGACGAGATTCTATTAAGGGGGGGAGGTTTGTAACACCCCAAAATTTTGCTTTTCTTAAATTCATGAGTGATTTGGCACTTTGGTGAATTTTTGGAATTTTCTGGAATTTATTTGGATTTATTTGGAATTTATTTGAATTTATTTGAATTTATTCCATTTTGAAATAATTAAAGAATTTAACTTTGCAAATAAAATTTTGTTGGAAATATTTTATTTGAGTCCAAAATGATCCAAAATATTTTCCAGAATTTTTCTTGAATTTTTCTGAGTCATTTGCTATTTTTAATGAATTAAATGAATTTCTGGAAATTATTTTAAATATTAATCGCTGGAAAATCGAACCGAAGTCGATTATCGCTCATCCGATCGAGCCCGAAGTCGGACTCGAGTTCGAGTCCGACTGAGCCCGACCGCGCCCGTGGTCAAGCCGAACCCGCCGCCGAATTTTAATCGTGACTGGATCTTGATCCAACGGCCACGATTGAGCCACGCCACCGAGCCCGAGCCCGACCGAAGTCACCACCGCCGAACCGACCGAACCCAACTCGCGCGACCGTTGGATCTCGATCCAACGGCCGTGTCGCGTGCCACGCCACCCTAACCGTGTCGCCGCCAGACTCCGCCAAGAACGAGAGGACCTCGGATTCCGCGTTTACCTGACGCCGAGGGCCCTATTTATTGCGCCGCCACCCGTGTCGGGATCGCCGTTTCATTGCGCACCGTAGCTCCAACCCACGCCGCTCAAGCCGCCACAAGACGCCGCGAGCTCGCCGTAGTTGGAGGAGGTGTCCGCCGCGTTTGCGCCTGCTTTTCGCCATCCGTCGTCTTCCGCCGAAGGAGCCCAGATCCGGAATCCCCGCTTGAGACGCACCGAAGAGACCACCCACTTCGCCAGAGCGTGCGGCTACCGTCGGTGTGGTCTTCGTTCTCAACGCCGGCCCGGAGCTCCGCCGTGGACATCGCACCGCGAAGCTTCTCCACCGTCGGATCTTCATCGCACGGTCCAGATTCGCCCACGCCACCCACGGTAAAGAATCACGTGTTAATCTTCAGATCTAATCTCAACCGTTAGATCTAGATCCAACGGCTTAGATTGAACCACGCTCATAGCGATAGATTGGATCTTGACCGTCCGATCAAGATCGAACGGTCGGTCGCTGGAGTTGTTTTCCAAGCGCGTTAGCCGAGATCTAATCTGGCCGTTGATTTTCAAATCAACGGCCGAGATTGAGCCACGCACCGGGAAGGCTGACTGTCGCGGTCGGCGCCTGGCCCACGCCGTGGCGTGCAGGGACGCCGACACGCGGGGCCCGCGTGTCGAGGACCCACCACGGCCGATCGCGGAGTCGCGTGGCCGAGCCCACGCGGACCGAGCCGAGACCGCGCCGTCCGTGGACTCCGAGGCCACGCTACGTCACCCGATTGGTCCACGTGTCCTCGCTGACGCAATAATGAATTTTCGAAAAAGAAAATGATTTATTAATTCGAAATAATGATTTCAGATTTTGATTCAAATTTCAAAAGCTTATAACTTTTGCGTTTCAACTCCGATTTGAGTGATTCAAATTTCTAAATTTGTATAAAATTCAGATCTACCTAAATATGAATTTTATTTAATTTTTGGACTAAAGTTTTTCTCTGTAAAATTATTTAATTGATTATTTAAACTTTAAATAATCATAACTTTTGCATTTTAACTCCAAATTTGACGATTCCAGTTTCTAAAAATTCATAAAATTATGTTCTCTCTGTTTATGGATTTTATTTGGATGTTTGGACACTTTTTGCCTATTGTTTATTCGTGTATTTGCTATTTGCACGCTTTACGAGTAGACGTTGAAGTGCCGGAAGGATTCGAAGGAGAAGTACTAACTCAGGATCCAACTCAAGACCAAGAGCAAGTACTTTTTGAAGGCAAGTTGTGCTTTGACCATGTTGATCCTATTTCGAAATCTATTTTGATTTAACCTATTGCATGCTAGTTCAATTAGAAAATACTTTATTTAAATATGGGGAATTAGATAAATGCCAATTTGCTGTATGACACCTTGATTATCTAAGTATGTGCCATGACCCCTTGTCACCCTAGTTGTGGTTTACTAGTTGGACATTATTAACTTGCCAACATGGGTTTAGACCGTTGTAGTATCGCTTAGACACGCTCGTGCTCATGACATGATTTTGGACAATCAAATGCTAATATTGACTTAATGATATATTGAACCTGTTTTGGAAAGGTATCATGTGATGTTGATGGCACGTGGTGCATGGTAATCAATCGGGTTTGATAAATAGTTTTCGGCCAGGGGCATGTGGCAAGAGTAATCAGTGGGCCAGCTTGTGGCATTGGGGATGTTGATTTGGTTCTTCTAGTCTTGCCTGGTCACCCTAAGGACTTAACCTTGCAAGCCTTTGAACTGGGTCTAACGTGCAACCACATGTCTCAGAATGGGACGGACCTAGTTGACTAAGTTGCTAATAACGTACTTGTGGGACCTCGGGAGGTCAACTACACCCTTTGTGTAAGTTGTACTGGGAGCGTGACTGGCCGAGGCCAGTACCCATCTAATGGTTGATTGGCCTAGACTTCGCCTTAGCTAAGGGAAGGGTTAGTGTGCAATAACCGGGAGGACCACTTGTATTGTTAGAGGTTTCCGAAAGACTTTATTCTGAGGAACTTCGCCTTTGTGGTGTTTGACTGTATCTTGTGGGTAAAGTGCATAACCTCTGCAGTGTGTAGAATCTATTCGAATAGCCGTGTCCGCGGTATTGGACATCGCTCGGGAATTACAGTCAAGGGTTAGATTTTCTCAAAAATAACTTGGGTTTGAAAGATTGGGTTGGATTGACAATGATGTTGGAAATGTGGATTAGGATGGGAAAGATGTTTACTAAACTTCTTGAAAAGTTATCTACGCTTTACTTGTTTCTATAGCTTTCGAATCTACTTATGCTACTTGTCAAATGCTGTTTACTGCAAATATACCTTGAGCTATTCCTTTGTACCAAGCCATGCATATAGTATATTAGCTTGCATTCTGTGCATGACTTGCTGAGTACCAAGTACTCACCCTTGCCACCATACAACACCAGTTGAAGAGGAGACTACACCAGCTTTGGAGGAGGAGCTCCAAGAGGAACCGTCTACTTAGGGAGCGAGCCCAGTCAGTTGCCTGTGGTATACTGGATGGCGCCACGAAGTTATCTTATTTTCCGCTGCTACTATTTCTCTCTTAATAAGTTTCGCCCTGCGAGGCGTACATTTGTGACTTGACCATAAGGTCGAGTAACCAGTTTGGTTATTTAAATAAAAGTACTTTATTAGTATCGAATGGTATGATTGTGATATTTACCGATGTTAAGACTGTGTGCACTAGCGCGTTCCTGGACTAGTGCTGAATACACAGAGGGTCCGGATTTGCAAATTCGGGGTCCCGACACATAGTTTTCAAACCTTCTTTAGCTATCCTAGAGTCTATCCTAGAGGTTTCCAGGAAGAGTTGTTGAGTTCCGGAGTTTATTTGGGGGTTTTTGGGGTATTGTCGCCTTGGGCGGCAAGATGGCCGCCCTGGGTCTGCATCGCCGGCCGAGGGGTGCGGGCAGGGGGGCAGGGCGCCCGTTGCTGACCGGCTGCCCTGGCCACCTCCACGTTTTTCTAGAGGGTTCTCCTCCCCCAGCCAACCCTCTCCCTCACTTCACTCCCTCTCACCCTCACCCTCACCCTCTAGCTCTCCCTCTCTAGCTCTCTCTCTCTCTCCCATGGAGCTCTCTCCCTCTCTCTCAAGCTCTTCCTCTCCCTAAAACTCTCTCTCCGCTGTTCTTGAGCTCAAGGTGAAGCAAGCCACGGAGGAGGACGTCGTTTCCCAAAACCCTAGCAGCAATCTGTGGTGAGTGAAGCAAGTTTCAGTCAGATCTGGGTTGACTTGAGCTTGATCTTGTATCTTTTCTCCTTTTCCATCAACTTTTCTTTTACCCAAAACTCTAGAAAACCAAGTTGTAGAGCTCAACTTTTAGTTAGCTGAATATCTAGACCTAGGTTAGGTGCTAGAGTTCTCGTTAGTGCGAAAACTGAGATCGGAAGCCCTAAATATGTTTTTATCGGATATATTTGGTTAAATGTCGTTTTCGTAGCTTTTGGAATTAATCTTTGGAACCCTAGTTCCAAAAGCTAGGAAAAGGGCACTAGAATGTATTCGACGTCGTTAAAGTCCGAGTTTCGCAAAAGGAATCCAGTTTGGATTCGATTCGGGGAGAAAGACGGAATTTAGCTTGATTTAGGACTTTAGAGTTTCTCGGTTTAGGATTTTGGCCAAACGAGGTCGGAACCACGTGTGGTTGGCATAAATGGGTCCTTGCCATCTTCGAGAACCCATCCATGCAATCGCCGCGAAATTCCGAAGTCGTTTGTGCGAAAACCTGTTTTCTTGAAAACTCTGTCGACCTGTGGCCGGCACTACCGACGTGGTAAGTCCGGATCGCCGCTCGGTAGCACTACCGACCCTTGTGGCCGTCTTGCCGCTCGGGCGGCAATACCGCCCTTGCAACGCCGGTAGTTATTTTCCGCAGAGGTCCCCGCTTAGGTTTCGTGAGTCGCGGTACTACCGACCCTCAAGGCCGATGATCGCTGATCGTAGAGCGGCACTACCGGAGTTTGTACACCGGTACTGCCGGTCTCCTGTTCAAGTTTCGGTTTTCGTTTTCGTTTTCTCTCTCATGTTCGCTTGTTGGTTGTTGTCCACTTCTTTGAGCTTTTTGCTTGGTTCTCGTTGGATCTTAATCGTTTCCTCGTTTTTCTTTTATCGCGCTTTCGTTTAGACGTTGTCGCCTCGGGAGCAGTTGGCGAGGATCCGGACTTCGACCCAGAGGACACGCAAAACTCAGAGCAAGCAGGCAAGCACCCCCTTTGAACATATTGCTCCTATAATTGCAAATGTATTTGATGATTCGCAAAACTATTGCGCATGCATATGATTATTACGAGTATTTAAATGGTGGGAATAGGTAGTTACCCTAAAGGTTGGATGGCTTATCTCAATCTCGTTGTTACCCTAAAATCCTTGAGTAACCCTAGATTAAGGTTAGATGCTATAATAAGTGTCGTCAGGGGTTATAAGTCTAATAGTTGCATACGCTTAGCCCAGCTTTAGACTGATTGAATAATGATCGGTGGACTCAGTCAATCAAAGATTTTTCGATACGTTATTAGGATTTCGGAAATGGTGGTTTCGGAAAAACAAAGGCTATGTTGGTAAAAGATGAAAAAGGAAAAGGTGTACGGTGATTTATGCCGGACGGATGATGGGAGGTCTCGTCTGTGCAATCCTAAGGACTGAACTTGACGTTTTTAACCAAGTCCTTGCGTACAACCACATGTGCTAGTATGGGATAGCCTAAACCCGATGTGAGCTAGAATTTGATCTTGCGCCGTGGCAGGTCGAAGTAGTTGGGCAATACCGACGTGCTGGTGTTGCTTAGAATACTCCCTCACCTCGCGCAGGTGTTGGAGACTTTCGTGAAACAACGGTGGATGCTTTGCTGAGGGTAAAAGGCACGATGGGCTATTAGCCATCGTTGGATCCGCGTGGGTGAATCAGGTTTGGAGTGTACGGTACCCAACCACCCTAATTTTTAGGGGGGTACTCTCGCCTGGCCCGGGGGTACTCTGTGTGGGTGTGTGGAGCCCCCACCCAAAGCGAAGAGCGCACATCGCCGGGGCTGACGCAAGGCTAAATGCCGGTAATTGGAAAAGTTTCGTCACAATCTAGCAAAACGGATACGGTATGTATCGCGTGGCATGGTTGACATGATTGCTAGAATGTGTCGTGTGGGTAAAGTGTGCATTCTCTGCAGAGATTAAACAAACTAATCGATTAGCCGTGCTCACGGTCACGAGCATCTTGGGTATTTGCTGTCAAGTATAGTATTTCGGTTTCGGTTTCTGAAAAGGATTTGAAATCGGTAGATCTTTTAAATGTTGGGCTGTTTCATGCAAATGTTGAGTTGTTGAACTCAAAGATCGGTTGGCTTGGTGATTTGATCGTGATGGCGGTGATTCCTGATACCTTGTGATGGTATGATGGTTGTGTTGAAGGAATTGATTCCTGTTGCCATGTGATGGTGGTGTTGGATATGTTGGAGGAATTCGAATGTTGAATGAATTGTACAATTACATTATGTATTGATTTACTCTCATTTACTAAATGCTTTGTAAACAGTGCAGTATTCCAATCTATTAGTCTATTGCAAATAACTTCAGCTTCATGCAAAACTGAACTAGAGTAGCAACCATCTTCATTGTTTAACCTGCATTATTATTATACTTGCAAACAATAAAGTCTTGCGAGTACATACGTGTACTCACCGTTTGCTCTGAAAATTTGCGTGAGGAGCAGAAGATGCAGGTGAGGAAGAAGGTGACCAGGAGTTCAGTGACCCAGGCGTGGGTGGTGCGTTTGACGGCTAGCGGAGCTAGTTGCTCGCCGGTTGCCTGAGGGAATGGAGGCACACCGTGGTCGCTTTACTTTTGTTTCTCTGATATTTTTCTCTTCAGTTTACTTTAAGCCAATCGGCATTTTGTAAACAGGAACAAGTTGTAATATTATTATCTACAGTTGTAATATATTACCTCTGCCCTTGTACTGCGTTCGTTTGGATGAGACTCTCCCTTCTCAACATGTGATGCTAGCCTACTGATCCAGGGACTAGTGGTTATCACATGGTTGCGGGAAGCTCAAATTGGAACCAATTGGGTAGCATGTGACCTCATTCGAGTATCGTGCTAGCCAAGTGATTTCAATTTGAGTCTGTCGTGATGCCGTGATCGTTACGTTACGGGTTGCGTGATTCACCAGGCCCACGCAACAATAATGGAGTATCACTGTACCAGGATGGGAGCCCCCACAAGGAGTGGTATCAGAGCAAAGGTTTGTATTTGATAGGTTTAAGGAAGAGTCTTCTCCCTTTAAAAGTTATTTGAATATGCACTTCTTAATTGTGAAAACATAGAATGCTGATCTTTTCTTTTCTGTAGCATCTCTTCTGGTTTTGAGCTTGAAATGAAATTTTCCTCTTACCTCAGCTTTCAAAGTCAGATTTCCAGGGTAAAAGCAAGAGGGGTATCCGGTTTGATCTATTTTCCCGATCCTATTCAAAAATTCAAGTTAGAAGTTTTTGGGAAGCTTATCCACTTCAAAAGATAGTTAAGAGTTGAGTTATGATAAGGTTAAGGCGTAATTGTGAGTTTCTCTTGTTGGTCCGCTGTTGGTTTATTTTCTTTTCGTTTATTTAATTTCTGTTTATTTCGAATTTCCGTTTGTTGAGGATGTTACTAATCTGTTTTCCTTCTTAATCTTAGATGTCTGGACGTTGGGAACCCTGCTATTTCATGTCTGCGATTCTAGAGGGCTCAGTTCAGGCTACCCTCTGGGAGATGATGCAGCGTGCTGGCTTTCCTGAGCTGCCAGGGTATTTGATCTCACGTGCTGGACTTAGTCCCGCTTCCTCCCTGTATGTGGCTAAAGTTTCTATTTGCGGACGCCACGCAGGAGAACAAACCCATCAGTATCATGGTACAGCGCCAAGTCCTCTTGCAGCTCTACTCGATGGAGCATATATTGCAATTCTGAGGCTTCGCTTTGACGTACCAGAAATGGCTCAATTGTATCCTGTTTGTCCCTCTCGTGAGCCGGACAGCCAAGAGAACTCAGATGTGCCAGACATCCACCGTTGGATTCTCGTGCGTGTTTGGCAGATCGGGCTAGTAAGGTCCCTTGATCGATATTCGCTTCGTCTTCGTGAAGAATCAAGCTTGCTCGACGCCAGATTCTCCGAAAGTTAGAGAGTAACATGGCACCCTTGGTTAGCTATGGTTTCTTCACTACTGGGATGATCTATGGGGAGAATGATGACCTCGAGCCTGCTGAGGAGTTACCCCGTCCTTATGGATCTTATCGTCAGGTCTCTCGCAGTGCCAGGATGTCTGTTCGTGGTAGCAGCCGTCGCCGTGTTTCGGCTATGCGCCCCAGTGCTTCTGCGACTGCCATGCCAGGACGTAACCTGCTGTTTGGTGGACGCGAGTACGAGTTGATGTTCCCCGTAGAATCAACTGCTTCTTCTGTAGTCCCAGGCACCTCAAATGTCCCTGTCGTGAACGGAGGCCGTGTCTAGGACTAGATCCCTATCCTAATAGGTAGTAGGGTCTACAGCTCGCTTTTGTTGTAAGTACGAGCTGGCAGAAGAAGTCTTTTGTTGTAATTAATCCCGTGGAACTGGTGGTAGTTGATGTTGGTGGTATTGTAAATAACCCCCTATGTAGCGCGAAGAGACGTGCTAAATTATCATCTGTAAATCTATCGCCTTGCAATCCTTTCACTGTGATGCATACTTTAAATTTTGTATTGCTATGTGATGGATTGTGCTTGAGTTTCATAACTGTCGTGCAAATCCTCGCGTTCTTCGATGGGCTCTTGTGGTAATTGTCTCTAAGCCTTTGTATTAACAGGATGCCGCCGAAGAAACGTGTTGATCGTTCGGTGATGGCCCGGGTGTTGCTCAAAGTAGCCAAGATCTAGCTGTGGCAATACCGAATCCGGAGTGTCAAGATCCACCTTTGGCTAGATCCTGTAGCCAAGGATCTCATCACTCTAATGATCCAGTAGGTAATCGGGAGGCATCGCTTAGTCGTCACGATGCCCAAAGTGAAGAATTACCTCCACCTCCGTCAATGGCCCAAGTTCTTGTTATGCAGACCTGTTTGTTGGAACGGTTGGTGCAGAATTCTGAGAACCTTGGTGCCGCTGCTTATGGTGGTTTGGTAGCAATGCAACCCCAATCGAGGTTGGCCGAGTTCCAGCGAACTCGCCCGCCAAACATCTCATCTACGACCGATCCTCTGGATGCAGACGATTGGCTTCGCGATGTTGAAGATAAACTTGACCTTGTGAGGTGTACTGACGAGGAGAAGGTTCAGTACGCTGCTCATTATCTCCAAGGCGCAGCAGCAGCTTGGTGGGGTAGTGTTAAGGCAATTCGCCCACCTGGTCAGGTCATGACTTGGGAGGAATTTAAAGGAGCCTTTCGTGCAGTGCACATTCCTGCTAGTCTAATGGAGATAAAGAAACGAGAGTTCTATGATCTTCGTCAGGGGTCTATGTCAGTGATGGACTATCTGCATAAGTTCAATTATCTGGTTCGATATGTGGCAGATGAGGTCCCGAGTGAAACCCGAAAAGTCTCCTTGTTTCGTCAGCATCTCAATGAGGAGATTCGTCATTCGCTCGCACCACTTGACATCCCCAATATGCAAGTGCTTGTGGACAAGGCGATTTGTGTTGAGGACAGCGGCAAGGCAGTTTTGGAGAGCCGGAAGCGTAAGTGGATGGCTCGGAAATCTGCCGGTGCCGGTACTTCGAGACCGCGTTCTGGGCAAACCGCCAGTGCTCAGTCCGTGGCATCGCCGCCTCCACGATCTCAGAGGAACTTTCCCCAACTCAGGCTGTCTCATGCTCAACCTTCCGCCGCATAGGACAGACTCGTGGAGGGCAGGACAGGATGGCCACACTCACCTGCTATGCTTGCGGTGAAAAGGGGCATATCTCTACTGTTTGTTCGAGCAAACGTCCTGTTGCTGCAAATTGGGTATTTGCTGTCAAGTATAGTATTTCGGTTTCGGTTTCTGAAAAGGATTTGAAATCGGTAGATCTTTTAAATGTTGGGCTGTTTCATGCAAATGTTGAGTTGTTGAACTCAAAGATCGGTTGGCTTGGTGATTTGATCGTGATGGCGGTGATTCCTGATACCTTGTGATGGTATGATGGTTGTGTTGAAGGAATTGATTCCTGTTGCCATGTGATGGTGGTGTTGGATATGTTGGAGGAATTCGAATGTTGAATGAATTGTACAATTACATTATGTATTGATTTACTCTCATTTACTAAATGCTTTGTAAACAGTGCAGTATTCCAATCTATTAGTCTATTGCAAATAACTTCAGCTTCATGCAAAACTGAACTAGAGTAGCAACCATCTTCATTGTTTAACCTGCATTATTATTATACTTGCAAACAATAAAGTCTTGCGAGTACATACGTGTACTCACCGTTTGCTCTGAAAATTTGCGTGAGGAGCAGAAGATGCAGGTGAGGAAGAAGGTGACCAGGAGTTTAGTGACCCAGGAGTGGGTGGTGCGTTTGACGGCTAGCGGAGCTAGTTGCTCGCCGGTTGCCTGAGGGAATGGAGGCACACCGCGGCCACTTTACTTTTGTTTCTCTGATGTTTTTCTCTTCAGTTTACTTTAAGCCAATCGGCATTTTGTAAACAGGAACAAGTTGTAATATTATTATCTACAGTTGTAATATATTACCTCTGCCCTTGTACTGCGTTCGTTTGGATGAGACTCTCCCTTCTCAACATGTGATGCTAGCCTACTGATCCAGGGACTAGTGGTTATCACATGGTTGCGGGAAGCTCAAATTGGAACCAATTGGGTAGCATGTGACCTCATTCGAGTATCGTGCTAGCCAAGTGATTTCAATCTGAGTCTGTCATGATGCCGTGATCGTTACGTTACGGGTTGCGTGATTCACCAGGCCCACGCAACAGTAATGGAGTATCACTGTACCAGGACGGGATCCCCCACAAGGAGTGGTATCAGAGCAAAGGTTTCGGGCAGCATGAGCAGTTGACCTAGGGTTTGGGTTTTCGCCAATTTAGAGTTGGAATTTGGTCATCCGCCTGTTGAAGAAGTTGTAGGTAACATCAATACCATTCAATGGGTATAAAGAACGTCCAATTCCACCCAGTTGTTTGAAAGTTATGCTCATTTTACCGAACGTGTTAAAAACTGTAACGTGATTGGAATAGATCACGGTATTCTGTAGATTAAACCACTTTATACTCTGAATTAGTCTTTCCATACACTTAGAAAAAGTTAGGAAATTTTCTAAGCTACGCGAGGATGTACTCGTTTAATTGATTCGGAGTCTTAGAACCCGAGTTATGCCTTTTGGAAGGCTGCTGTCCCGATAGGACAGAACCTCTGTTTTTGGGTTTTGCGAGTAGTTTGCGATGTTGGGGTAGAAGTGTGTTTGCGTACTATTTTGTGGACATGATTATGAGTGTGTGGTACCTATGTGCAGGTGGTGTGACCCCGGGAGTGCCCTCTACGTCTCGCCAATCCGTCGCCGTGGTTGAGGCAAGTGTATTGGAATGGGTAGCGGGTTCTGGTTTGCTAGATTGGTTGAGATTGAAATTGAATATATGATATGTTCACATGCCATGCTTTAATGTTTGCCATTGATATGATGAGTATGCTTATTATGTTATGATGCCATGTGTTAATGTACAAGTTATTTATGATGTTGGCATGTTTGCATACATGGCATGATACATGGCCCGGGCGGTGAGAAAGTCATAACTAGTCCGGGGAAGGTCGGTGAGAAAGTTATGACTATTTCGGAGAGCCAATGAGTAAGTCCTACATCGTGATTCCATCCACCGCGGTGTATGGAAGCGGGGAGTAGGCACCCTCCATCTTCGGGATGGAAGGGGGGAGAGGGTGCACACCGACGGGTGTGTACTCAACCATACCGGTATGAGTTTCCAGGAGATATGTGCATCGCATTGCATTGCATTGCGTTATATGAGGATGTTATATGATGATGAATTATGATGATGTCAATGATATGCTTACACTATGAATATGAGATGTGTATGATGTCGTATGTAAAAAGTGGTGATGAAGGTATTGGAATGTATTTTCTTGTTCCATTGCAATATACTTGCTGAGTGATGAACTCACGCTTGTGTTTATGTTGTTTTTCTTAGGTACCATGAAACCGGCATGCGGGAAAGGGAGCTAGTCACACGTCATCACTTAGCATCACACATATAAACATTGATATGTTCCTTCCTTTTTTGTGATGGTTAATTCACTGAACTAAACTGTGGTGTTGATGCTTTGTTGGTTGCCATGAGTAAATGGTTAGTCCATATTTGACATGAGATGGATATGCTTATATCCTTAGCTGTATGATGGCTGAAATTCCTATTTTCTCAAGTTATTGCTATCGTTCTTTATGCTATCTTGATATGTTAAGATTGTTGTTGCTCAATTCATGGAAAAACAAAGGAGATACTGCCGAAATTTTCGGTATTAGCATTTGCTCCTTTGCTGTAATTTACTTGTAATTGTGGTATTTAGAGGTTGCTTAGTCTAGGTTTGGTAGCATTCGGGCATATTAAATGCCGGGGTGTTACACATAACTTTTCTACTAGGGGATACCTGATTTCAGCATCCAAAAATCGTCCGCTCAAATAAAATATGACTTGTTCTTTGCTATCAGCTTCTTGCGTCAGGACTGCTCCTATTGCTTCTTCTTCAGCCGATATATACATTTTGAAGGGTAAATCACTCTTTGGCACAACCAAAACCAGAGGTTTCATCAGATAGCCTTTTACATCATCAAAATCTTTCTGTTGATCGGCTCCCCACACGAACCCTTGGTTGTCTTTTAGTTTCAGTAATGGGGTGAAGGCGCGAATTCGACTGAACAAATTTGAAATGAAGCGCCGCAGATAATTGATCTTGCCGATCAATATTTGTAGCTCTTTCTTATTCGTAGGTGGCTTGGTATCGATTATAGCTTTAACTTTTGCCTGATTTACTTCAATCCCTTTTTCATGCACCGTAAACCCGAGGAATTGTCCAGCCGATACCCCAAAAGCACATTTCAGCGGATTCATCGTCAGCCCATGTGCCCTTGTGCTCTCAAACATCTTTTCCAAATCGGCTAAGTGTTGCCAATCCTCTTTTGATTTCACGACAACATCATCGATATAAATTTCTATAGTATGGCTGATTAAGTTGTGTAAAATATGGTTCATAGCACATTGGTACGTGGCCCCAGCGTTTTTCAAGCCGAATGTCATGACGGTCCATTCGTAGAGCCCCAAAGCCCCTGGGCACCTAAAGGCTGTTTTGGGTATATCGGCTTCAGCCATAAATATTTGGTTATATCCGGCATTCCCATCGAGGAAGCTTATGATCTTATTTCCTGATGCGGCATCGATAAGCATATCGGCTATTAGCATTGCATACTCGTCTTTTGGCGTAGCTTTATTCAAATCTCTAAAGTCTACGCATACTCGTAGCTTACCATTTTTCTTCTTTACAGGAACGATATTTGAGACCTACTCAGTGTATCGGCAAGGCCTGATAAACTTGGCCTCTAGCAATTGCTCTACCTCTTCTTTTATGGCATCGTATAGTGTAGGATTAAATCGCCTTGGCTCTCGTAGTATTCCCATGCAAAACAATCCCTATATTTTCTGAGTATTTCGACCAACTTTGCTTTATATGCTGTGGATCTAGTCTAGCACTTACATAAGTTGGTCTTTTCCTATCGCCTTTTCCAATGTCGACTTCTTCGAGCAAATCGGCGGAGGTGAATCCTTGTCCTCGTCTTTCTTCTTCGAAGTCTTTGATAGCTTCTTCGTATTCTACTTCTCGTCGATAACTCCTCATCTTTTCCTATAATTTTGCTATTGTTTTAGACTCCATCTTCTCACAACTTCGTCCGTCTGATCAAACGTATTGGGTTTGACGCTGATCGGCTTTAAACCTGATTTCCCGATGGAGATGAAATCGCAATCGTCCAAAATCCTTCCTAAGAGGCATTCGGCTTCCTCGTGTTGCCAGTTAGCATCAGGGCTGGCCATAGCGATATGAGCCGATGTATCGGCCGATACAACTTCAACCTTGTCATCATTCCATTGCACAAGGGTATTGGCCTTTCTTTATTGAAAACCCGATCTCTTTCCCATTCTGCTTTGGCTTCTCTTTCTTCCTGTGTTTTTAGCCGTTGGAGGCGTCTGCGCTGCGATTTGCTAAGGCCCGAGGGACACCACCTCGGCTTGGGTTCAATCGGCCTTCGGATTTTTCCAGCCATATTGCTTACTTCGCTGCTAGATTCTGGCTCGACAGTAGTGTCAGGAATTGGTGCTTTTGAGGTCTTGGAGGATCCGCCTCGTTCCGGCATTGACAATCTCTCATGGACCGGCCTTTTGTTTTCTGGCCCTAGCCGATCACGTACTGGCCTGGACAACCTATCTTTTGCCGATTGGGTTGACCGATCCCTGATTGGGTGTTGCATGGGACATGTCTGTACTATGGGTAAGGTCATCCCCTTTTCGCAGCAGAACTGCCAGAAGGGACATTGCCAATGAGCCTCTTCCTCAATGCTTGGCCGATAATAGCTATCCGGCTGATAGCACTTGCTTGACAGATAGGTATTTGGTTGGCGGAAATAGCCTGGCCGACGGGAATTTTGCTGCCGGTAGCTCATCTTTTCATATTTTTCCAAGAGTTGGGAGAAAGTTGGTTTAGGTTTGAGGTTGGGTCTTCTTGGTGGAGTTTTCTCTACCTTGTACAATTTTATAATCTCTAATTCTCCCTTCGTCCTCACGGTCCTTGAGCTTCGACGACTCCGGTCGGCTTCTATTTGTTTTGAGCCGATGGTAATCTGCACTGTTTCATCCCCATTAGTGCTGGATCGGACATCAACTTTTTATGTCGGCTTGCTGTCCTATTCCATAGGTTCTTTTCCCTTCCCTGAGCATTGAACCATGTTGATTTGGAAAGGATTCACATCTATCTGCATAGCCAATTCGTCCGCGAACTTCAATCGTCCATCAGCAATAGACGATTGAATCTGTTGCTGAAAAATATTACAGTCGTTAGTATTGTGTGAAAAAGAATGACGCCACTTGCAATATCTTCGTTTTTTTGATCTCATCAGCCGATGGAATGACATGCCCTTCTGGTAATTTTATGAGTTTCTCCTGCAATAATAAATCAAACATCCTATCGCATTTTGATACGTCAAAGGAATACTTGACCTCCGTTTTGTTCTTCGTCGGTTTAAGCCAAGAGCAAATGAGTGGCTTTTTTGGACCCTTAGTCCATTCGGCTATATTTACATCTGCTTCATCGTCTTCGGATGTTTCGTTTGAACTACACTCGACCTTATTTAGTTTACCCTTTTCACTATTATTTGCCCTAAACTTATCCTTAAACCCTTTATCTGAATATCGGCTTTCTTGTGCCGATAAACGATGGAGCAAATGGCCTAAGTCAGTGAATTCCTGCCCCGCAAATTTCTCTTTCAGAGATGGAATTAACCCTTGAAACGCCAAATCGTCCAATTGGTCATCGGGTAACATAACACTAAAGCATCTATTTCGCACGTCTCTGAACCTCCTAATGTAATCGGAAATGGACACGCCGAATTTCTGCCTGACCGAACTTAGATAAGAAATCCTTAGTTTAGTGGTCTCAGAGAAGAAGTATTCGTGAAATCGGCTTTCCAAATCGTTCCAAACATGGACCGAATTTGGTGGTAAATTAGTGAACCATGTAAACGTTGTTCCTAAAAAGGACAACTGGACATCTAATTTTTAATCCGTCGGACTGGGCTACTTCACTGCATTGAGCAATAAATCGTCCGACATGTTCTAAAGTGGTTACGGAATCGTCGCCCGAAAACTTTTCAAAATCTGGGATCCTATAGTTATGTGGGTAGGCCATGCGGTCGATGTAATCTGGGTATGGTCTCCTATATCCGATGACCGTCCCCTTATTCTGCAAACCAAACTGCTCCCTTAATATAGTAGCGATTTGCTCTGCCCAATTAACATTATCGGCTTGTGGTGCTACGTGACCTGGCCAATTATCGTAGTTTACACCCTACCCCCCCCCCCCGAGTGCAAACTCGGGCTGTCGGCCGAACCGCATCACTGGATGCCTGGGTAATTGGTCATGATCATTGTTTCTTACAGTCGATACTTCGGGTATGGGTAGAAAAGGTTCAACATATGAGACCACTTTGTGTGGTGCATGGTTTCTGGGCATAGTCCCTTGGAATTGAGAAACTTTGCCTATTTCAATCGGCTGAGAAGCCGATTGACCGAACCCACTGGCCGAGGGTAAGTTTGTGTTCAACTTAGCCTCATCTGTGTGCCCGTGGTAATGTGCAACTCCGTCTACATGAGTACTAGGTTTTAACACAGTAGGTTGGGTCGGCATCATTAGGGGTATTGGAGCCGACACGTTTACTGTGTTAGTATTTGGTGGTATCGAGTATACTAGGTACGTTGGTAGGGACTGTAACGGGTCTAATAGACTCCCAGATACGGCCAACTCCTGAGCAATTGTCTTGACGCTATTTTTGATCATCGGCTTTAGCGTGGAGACTAGAGCCGATGATTGATTGATTAGCGCATGATGTACAGACTGCTCAATCATATTGGATAAATCAGCCTGGCCAGGTATATATCGGCTTACCGGGTCAGCAGGGGGATCGCCGATAGAATTGATTGCTGGAAGTGCAACCTTTTGAGTGACTCCTCGCCGTGTTTTTTGGAAGCACTTCAACATCATCTCTTCCATTGCTGCCTTTCGATCTTCAATTTCCTTTTGCTGCCCAGGAGTTAAATCGGCTAGTGTAAGCATGATTATTGCATCTGCATTGATGTCGGTGGTAGCTGTGGATTTTCCAATCGACGACATGATTAACTTCCTTCTTGTCCCACCGGGCGTGCCAAAATATGTTCACGCAAAAAACGTGAAGCAGGGTTTCTTGCCTCAAACACACAAGGCAAACACCGGGTGTGAAAGCGTGCCAATCAATTTGACCTGAAATTGACAAGGTAACGATCGTGAGTACAAACAGTCGATAATTAAAGTTATCGGCTTAATGCTAATCGGCTTTGAGCCGATGAGGGGGTAACTAGACCAGCCGATTAGGGCTAATCCGAGGTAAAGGTAGATCGACTTTGAAAGGCGATGCGTAACAAGCAAAGCAGATCGAACCTAAAAAATGAGTTGACTAGAACAACAAATCGGTGATGCGCAACTTTTATTTATCTTGATGACTTACAGAGGAAAGATTGCTACGAAAAACTAGAAGAAACAGAAAATAGTAAATAGGGTTGTGTTGTTTTGTTGGTTGATGATGCGCTTCTTCTCCTAGTCTGCCCCTTTTATACTCTCCTGCCGATCCGAGTCCTGTATGGACACAGCAACCACATTCGTATCGGCTTTGATCCGATTTCCTTTCCTTTTCGACGATGGATTCCTTGCTGGTACTGGTTTATCCTTTCCATAAACTTCTCCATATTTGAATTGAGCCGATTTTACCATGTACGCCAAATTTTGGTGCAAATAGAATCATCATTGAGATTATAATGCCAACTAATCAATACAAAGAGTATTTAGAAGATTTAAATTACAACAACAGAGAATTCCAATTCCAATTTGGATTATAGCTACAGGAATGAAAATTTCAGCTCCAAAGATAAAAAGAATGTAAAATTTAGTTACAAAGCTTCATTGTCCCATTAAGTCCTTAAGTCCTAAATCTTGCATTGAAATATATAAATATATATATATATGCACATATGCATTAGATTGAGATCCAAGTGATAAAGTAAGTAAATTAAACTGAGTTAGAGGCTGTCGTCAGCTTGGTTAATTAGTTATCGCACAATAAAATACCAAAGATTGTCCGGGGCCAATTCGGCACGTTTTGCGAATTAGATTGCATCATTCGGCAGAATACAAACCTATTTAAGCCGTAAACATGCGTATTTAGAAAATATCGCAAGGTAAAAATGTTTTACCCACAGTAAAAGACTAAAAAGCTACAGTGAATAGGATAACCACGAAACACTGTGCTCAAGGGACAGCACACCATGATCTAGAGCCTTTGGCCATAAAACCAAAGCCAGAGAACTAGTTCCAGTTCAGGCCACACTCAAAACACCAAGCAACACCACTAGAAAACATCGCCCCCAAAAGAAGCAAAAGCCATCGATACGGAGAGAGCAGCAGTGAGCTTCATTTCAACAAAGCCCAACTAAGCCAGCTCCCAGGAAAACAAGCCGAGCCTTTCATCAGGGACTGAACTGAAGCAAGCACAAGCACGGCCAAAATCAAGAGGAGCTAACCATTCTGCATTGTTGAAATGAAGCTAGTGTAATATCGAGGATGGGCCTAGAGGGAGGGGGTGAATAGGTTTTTTCAAATTTTCTAGCACTAAAGAGCTCTAAGAAGCATTAAGACTGAAATCAAAAAGCTTGCAGAAGAATAAACTAGGATTTTGACAAATAAGGCCTAAAATATCTAGGCTCTGCTAGTGCACCGACAAAAAAAAGAACAAATAGCGACAACACACGATGATTTTTCACCAAGGTTCAGAGTAACACTCCTACGTCCCTATTAGAGCACTTCATTAGAACTATAGCTCCACCAAAAGCTAAAACCTATAGCTTTGGTAAAACACTGGGGTGACTCTTTCACCACTCCGGTGAGGTGAGTCCCAAAACCTCTCACAATTAGTGGTGGCCTTCCACAAGCACTTTTGGACAGGTCGCACAAAAACTCTCCCAAGCTGTCTAGAAACTCAAAATTCCAAGAGTAATAAACTATCCACAAGTTTAGCTTCTTGGTTCACTAGCTCAACACTATTTAGACTAAGCTTGTAGCAATGATCACTTTAGGAAATTTTGATAAAAGTGAAAATTGATCTCTTTGAAGGCTTTTGAGCTCAAGTATGCTAAAATGTCAAAGAAATGCAAAAGTCCTTCTAAATGAAGGTCCTAGCATAGCTTATATAGCCCACAAAAAGAATATAGCTGTTACTGGCATTTACTAGCCATTGGGCATTGTCAGAATGACACAATAATGAAAACAAATGTGCCACGGACTTAGATTAAAATGATTCACAATTTGATCAATGCACGATGGACCAAATTCAGTAAAAAAATCCCATTTACGCCAGACCGAAAACACTCGGTCCGTCGTACACATGCTTTGAGCAAGTTTTAATCCGTCGTGAAACAATCAAAGAAGAATTTGCGTCGGATCGAAAAAGTTGGTCCGGCGTACAAAGGAAACTTACTGGAATTTAGTCCTACGGACTATTGATTTTCAATAAAATTCCAGAGAGAATCACGTTTGTGTCGGACTGAAAAACTTGGTCCGTCAAGCAATTGAAAACTTAGTACGTCGTGATCGCAACATGCTCGGTTTATTTTCACAAAAGAGATTCTCAGCACCGGACCAAAAAGTCGGTCCGGCGTATAAGGTAGTATGCGCCGGACTGAAAATATGACTTAACCCAAAATTGGTCCAGCGTGAACGATGTACGCTCGGTATGAGATTGAATGAGTGTTTTCAACGGTAGACTAAAAAGGTCTGTATGGCATGAGTGGTTTTTTTTTGTCTGAGTGAGTGAAGGACTTGGTTTTGAGGGAAAGGAATGAAGTGACCTTTACTCCAAGTAATCTTAACATATTTGACCTAAGAACCAAGGTACTTACTTGTGTATAGTCCCTTTTAATAGTACGGCTATTCCAAATGTAACACCCCGGCATTTAATATGCCTGAATGCTACCAAACATAAGCTAAACAACATCTAAATACCAAATTGAACATAAAATTCCAGCAAAGGTGCATAGGCTAAAAACCGAGATTTCGGCAGCACCTACTTTGTTTTAACATGGATTTAAGGAGCAACAACAGTATAGCATTATAAGGCAATATGAGAGACATCTGAAATAGCAATAAATAGAGTCTTAACGACAATATAAGACTAACATCAAGCACTTAATGTCTCCAAGTGTCAAAAGAACAAATAAGCTCTCAAATAGTAAAGCTAAACACTAAAGCAATGATCATCACACGCAATTTATTATCAAACTAATAGAATGACTTGTGGAATCATTAAGGTGAAGCTACGTGTGGGCGTGTGACTATTTCCCTTCCCCGCATGCCGATCTCATGGTACCTAAAACAACAAGAAAACACAAGCATGAGTTCGAAACTCAGCAAGCATATTGCAATGGACAACAAGAACAACAACATGGCAATAACATCTCCCATCATGTAAATCATCTTATTCATAAACACTTAACATTGTCATCATCAATATGTATGCGATGTAATGCAATGCTCATGTCTCCTTGGAAACTCATACCGGTATGGTTGAGTACACACCCGTCGGCGTGCACCCTTTTCCCCCTTCCATCCCGAAGATGGAGGGTGCCTACTCCTCGCTTCCATTCACCACGTGGATGGAATCACGATGTAGGTCTTACTTAATGGCGTTCCGGACTAGTCATAACTTTCTCACCGACCTTCCCCGGACTAGTTATGACTTTCTCACCGCCCTCGCCCCATCTCATGACATGCATGCAACTATGCCAATTATCATATCTCATTTGTACATAAACATATGGCATCATGTCATAGTACACATAAACACATGGCATCGAATCATGATAAGTATAGACACATAGCATCATATCATGATAATCATACTCAATATATCATTGGAAAACAGCAAGCATGGCAAGTGATCATAGCAAGTATTCAATCTTTCATCTAATCTCCACAAGCAACCTACGATTCCGCTATACATTACAACACACTTGCCTCAACCGCTGAGCGACATTTGATTTGTGGGAAGTCGAGGGCACTCCCAGTGTCACACCACCTGCACATAGGAATCACACACTCACAATCATACCCACAAAACAGTACGCAAAACCCCATCTAACCCGACATTGCCCACTACTCGCAAAACCTAAAAATAGAGGTTCTGTCCCGACGGGACAGCAGCCTTGCAAAAAGCATAACTTGAGTTCTGGGACTCCGAATGAATTAAACGAGTACACCCTCGCGTATCTTAGGAAATTTCCCAACTTTCTCTAGGTATATGGAAAGTCTGATTCGGCCTCTAAAGTTGTTTAATCTACAGATTACCGAGATCTGTTCCAATCGCGTCACAGATTTTAACACGCTCGGTAAAACAGTCATAACTTTCAAACGGCTGGGCGGAATTTAACGTTCTTTATATGCACGGAAAGATAATGAAATTATCTACAACTTCTTAAAAGTCCGTACAGTCAGATTCGAAATCTAAATTGGCGAAAACGTGAACCCTAGCTCGACTGCTCAATCTGCCCGAAAACAGAAACGTGGCAACATCTAGATCTAACCCAAATTACTCAAATCCAGCGCCTCCAATTGATCTAAAAACTTGATAAACTCCCTAATAACAGTACCTAGCTCATCCCCGAGGAGCCCCATGATCATACCTTTGCCCGACGCATGAAAACTCCAATCGATCTCCTCGCTCCTCGCTCCTCGCACCTCGCTCCTTGCTCCTCGCACCTCGCACCTCGCTCCTCGCTCCTCGGATGGATCCATGAGGATGCAGGGGTGGGGAGGTCACCCTAGGGAAGCAAGGGGGTGGAGGAGAGGTGGTGTGCAATAGGGAGCAATGGGGAGCAATGGGGGAGGTGGAGGCGCAAGGAAGGGAGAGGGGAAGGTGGGGGTGGCGGCTAGGGCTTGGAGGGAGAGGTGGGGGAGCCCAAGGGCAGGGGGAGCACGCCCAAAAGGCTGGTGGGGAGCCCTTTTACCAGCCCCCACACCCAATCCTAGTCCGTTACGGAGACCTACTCCATCCCACCAAAGCCCACCAAGGCCCAAACTCCCTGAAGGCCCAAAACCCCTAAACGCCTTAAAAGCTATTAACCTCCATATCCTATAGTTTTAACCTTAATTCCACATCTCATAATGTTATTAACCTTATAATGCACGTTAAATAAGGTTACGACACTCCGTGGTGACATAACACTTCAACCGGCCCAAAAACGCGAGAAAACCCTAAGCCGAAAGGTTTTATTCTCTAGTTTCACCTTCTATAACGTCACACCAAACCATAGTGTCACATTCTTCCCCCCTTCAACAGGATTCGACCTCGAATCCGAAGGACGCCAAAAAGAACAACAAAGTCCCCAAGGGACAAAAGGCTTCTCTGCAGCACAAAACATTCGCACAACGACTAGAACCGGAAACAAACGACAAACGAGTTCCCAAAAGAAAAAGTGTTGATCTAGCTCAACTAAGGGCAACCGCTCACAGTTCGACTTTCAATTCAAATCACAAACAGAATCTGCGTTTCAACCTCGAAGGGCTTCAACAACCCAAAACGCTCGAATCCTCACGACAAACACCTCACACTTCTATCACAACCTACCTGACTACACACTGCAATAAACTCAACATGACATAATCAAAGGAAGTCACAATTCCTTTAACAACCTCTCTTCATTCCCGAAAGTTTCCATCGAGGGGAAAACTCATTAAGGCACACTAGCCCTTCCGATACACGATCATACTAACATTTTATTCCATCCTTTCCCAGGCAAGACTCAAACCCAAAAACATCTAGTGAAGACAACTGCTCACGGCAGGGCAATTATCTCCGATCTACCGTCAACTTCACTTTCACCCATCGCTACTCTTAGTAAAGGTTAAACCCATACATCATCAACCTCCATCACAAACCACCCTTATACCACTAAGGTTCGACACCTAGCCCAAGCTAGGATCGAAAACCTTACCAAACCACAATTGGTTCCTTTCTTAAGAGGGTCTCGCCCTCACACAAAAACACTTAGCTATCAAGCCCAAGTGTACACACAACAACTCAAACCCAAAGCGTTAACAACCATTTTGGAAAGAATTCGGCAACATCCAAGCCAAAACACAAAGGAAGCATAAATCCCTTACATCACAACCAACATACCAGAAATTGTTCATTGCTTCTTTTCATACTAGAAAGCAAGGGAAATCTCGTTTCATGACATAAATGCACACTCTTCAGGAGCACTCCGGATTAGTCATATCTCCATATATGACTTTCTCACCGACCTGGCTCAACGACTCTTTTATCATTTAACATGTAAAAACGATGTCATGTTTACTTTTCACCATTCCCTCATCATGTAACCACACTACCGAATAGTCATTCACATGATGACTTCTGCCTCGGTATCATATGAATAAATCTCGAATAACATCGAGAGTTGCGCTAATTCATATAAACTATGACGGCAACATCGTTAGTCAACAAAACACCACATCGTGTGAAAACCCATCTTCGATTTAACACTAGCTTTGCTACACCTCGCAAAATCAAGCTCAACCCTTTGGAACAGAACATCGACTCCAAAATCAAACATCTGCAGACACAAGCGCCATAAATTTTTATCAAAAGAGAGGGAAACTCAATCCAAAAAGAAAACTCTTCACTAACCAAATTCACTTATGAAACATTCATAAAAATCCAGACTTGTAAAACATCCGCACACCAGACACATTTTCCAAATGACTCCAACTCTAGTCAAATAGAGTTACACATCAAGGGCTTAACTCAAAAGTTTCCAACACAACCCTTTATGACCATCTGCTTCCTTTTAAAATTAATTCCAAAGATAAATCGGTCTGAACGCCGAAGGGCGCGATCCACTCAAAAACTTTTGGATGTAAACTCAAACTCACAACACGAACTAAACAAATTCGCCAAAACCAAAGGTCGACACCAACCACTACGAGTTTTGGGGAAACTCAAACTCAACATAAGGAACACCTCAACCGAAAGCATTCAACCGAGATGGCAAACAACCAAACCAGTTTCAAAGGTTTTTAGACAACAAATTTCAAAGATGAAAGGAACCATCTCTAGTACTCCACTACGCTTTCCATTAAAGACTTCAATAATCACTATTTACTATCCGAGAAGCCCCAACACAAATAAATCGTAAACTTCACAACAAATTCTTCCTCTAGTTACCAATCCCAACACTTTTAATTAGGGTTTAAGGTGCTTATCGAAAAGGCACCCAACCAAAACTATATTGACATGACCCTCACGGGTCACCGAATCATAATACATCTTATTCCAAGTTGGAAACATAGTATTTCAATAAATCTTTCAAAGCAAGATCAGCATATAAATTTCATGCCACCTATATATTCACGTCTCGACAACCGAACCTTATTCAGCTTAAACAACGACTTCAACATGTAAATATTATCTCTACAAGACAAAGTTCATAACTAGGATTCCAAGGCATACATTCATTAAGGATGAAATTGTACATCATGTTAATTATCCAAAGCTCACTCCATCGCAACATGTTAAAATTTTCCTCTATTTTAACCATGGTTTTCCAACGAATAATCTAAACAGTTACTACAACTACTTAGTCATCAATAACAACAAATGGGCATAATCATCAACCAACAACATTACTTTTAGCTACCCTATACATAGGTGATAACAAAATTACCACCACACAACATACTCCCACTATTTAAAATAGACTGAATACTAGCATTAACACTACCATTAACAACATCATTAACAATAAGTCTTATGTCTTCTCCATTGATATCAATACTAGCATCGTAGCGACACAACTGCATACTTCCAAAGATACTAGTAGTTTGCAACAACATAAATAGCAACTCTAATCAACATCCAAATTAAAGTCACTAGTCAACACGATTAAATTTCTCTATTAATCCATTAGATTAGAACATCTTTAACAACCAAAGAAAGTTTCTTTCACAATAACAAAGTCTACATCATCTTAATGTTTTAACTATGCATCAAAGTTTAAACTTTTAACATTAACAAGGATCATAAGCACTTTTAAAGCAAGGCAACAGATTCTAAGCATGTACATTAACACATTTAATCATTCTCGCTAAGAGTAAATTGCAACACTAGTAGTCTATTTATCCTCAAGCTAGAGATATTAATCACATTGAATTGATTCAACTCAAAATTTAACTTAGCAACACATCAATCCATAAACCACATTGTTACCTACTACATAACATGCTAAACATCAATTCTTACTAGGGACAAACCATTTCAGTCAAAAGACTACTTTGTTTACAGCATTTTAGTTTTAAAACTCATCCCAAGTTCATAAGGAAAATTTGACTCTCAAAATTGCGATGAGACAAACCCAAACTTGGTCATGCAAAGGAATTCTCCAAAACACTTTTTAAATCTCAACGACTCCTCTTTGGAGGGAACCAATCGATCAAATATACCTTTGCAAATAAACCCTAACTCCAAACTTTCACAAAATAGGAAGGGTTCTTCAAAGATGATTTTCTTAAACCAAAGCAAAATAACGAATCAAACACCACTTACTTCTACAAAGACACGTAACTTCAGCCCCGACAGCCAAACCGCATAACTCCGCAATAACTCCGTTAACCTCGGAGAAAGACAAACTCAGGGATAAATTTGAATGCTTCTTCCCCATAAAGCCATCAACAAACTAATCATTAAAACTGGAAAGGCGCCCAAAAGAAGCGCAACACTAGACTCCTCTTCTTCGCCTTCAACCAAGGAAGACAAAACCACACACCGCATACGGAACGATCCGCAAAAACCCAACATTTTTCATTTGATTCAAATCAACTAAAGCCAAGAAAAGCAACGAAAATCGACCGTCAGAACGGCAAAGAACGTACCAAGGAATCCACCACCAAACTCTTCTATTTGACTCCAGTCAACTACCCGATCTACAACAGAGAGGGTAAGCACTCTTCTCCTACAGGGGTTAATAGTTCTTCGGTGATGGCGCTAACCGGCCATACCGTCAAACCTCGCCCTTACTATGAACAAAAAGAGGTGACTGAAACCCTTCGGTACCACAATTCCACTCTATCACAACAACAAGAGCAATTCAGTCATTTATCTCATAGACATAGCAACATGCTTTATCAAAGGAAGCATTCAACATCATAGCTTAAATACAACATTTAAGCATAAAGAAACGATACCCATACCCTTTCCTACTGTGCATCCATTGTGTGTCAAATTTTAGATTAGTTATACTACTTTTGCAAGTTTTAATGTTGCTATCCTATAACAAAATTTTAGTTAAGACCTAAGCCATGTTTCTAAGTTATTCCACATCATATTTTAGTTTTACCCTATAGCATGACACAAAAAAATTCACATTCCAAGGACCTACAACCTGGCTCTGATACCAACTGTAACACCCCGGCGTTTAATATGCCTGAATGCTACCAAACATAAGCTAAACAACATCTAAATACCACATTTAACATAAAATTCCAGCAAAGGTGCATAGGCTAAAAACCGAGATTTCGGTAGCACCTCCTTTGTTTTAACATGGATTTAAGGAGCAACAACAGTATAGCATTATAAGGCAATATGAGAGACATCTGAAATAGCAATAAATAGAGTCTTAACGACAATATAAGACTACATCAAGCACTTAATGTCTCCAAGTGTCAAAAGAACAAATAAGCTCTCAAATAGTAAAGCTAAACACTAAAGCAATGATCATCACACGCAATTTATTATCAAACTAATAGAATGACTTGTGGAATCATTAAGGTGAAGCTACGTGTGGGCGTGTGACTATTTCCCTTCCCCGCATGCCGATCTCATGGTACCTAAAACAACAAGAAAACACAAGCGTGAGTTCGAAACTCAGCAAGCATATTGCAATGGACAACAAGAACAACAACATGGCAATAACATCTCCCATCATGTAAATCATCTTATTCATAAACACTTAACATTGTCATCATCAATATGTATGCGATGTAATGCAATGCTCATGTCTCCTTGGAAACTCATACCGGTATGGTTGAGTACACACCCGTCGGCGTGCACCCTTTTCCCCTTCCATCCCGAAGATGGAGGGTGCCTACTCCTCGCTTCCATTCACCACGTGGATGGAATCACGATGTAGGTCTTACTCAATGGCGTTCCGGACTAGTCATAACTTTCTCACCGACCTTCCCAGCACTAGTTATGACTTTCTCACCGCCTCGCCCCATCTCATGACATGCATGCAACTATGCCAATTATCATATCTCATTTGTACATAAACATATGGCATCATGTCATAGTACACATAAACACATGGCATCGAATCATGATAAGTATAGACACATAGCATCATATCATGATAATCATACTCAATATATCATTGGAAAACAGCAAGCATGGCAAGTGATCATAGCAAGTATTCAATCTTTCATCTAATCTCCACAAGCAACCTACGATTCCGCTTATACATTACAACACACTTGCCTCAACCGGGCGACGGATTTGTGGGAAGTCGAGGGCACTCCCGGTGTCACACCACCTGCACATAGGCATCACACACTCACAATCATACCCACAAAACAGTACGCAAAACCCCATCTAACCCGACATTGCCCACTACTCGCAAAACCTAAAAACAGAGGTTCTGTCACGACGGGACAGCAGCCTTGCAAAAAGCATAACTTGAGTTTTGGGACTCCGAATGAATTAAACGAGTACACCCTCGCGTAGCTTAGGAAATTTCCCAACTTTCTCTAGGTATATGGAAAGTCTGATTCGGCCTCTAAAGTTGTTTAATCTACAGATTACCGAGATCTATTCCAATCGCGTCACAGATTTTAACACGCTCGGTAAAACAGTCATAACTTTCAAACGGCTGGGCGGAATTTAATGTTCTTTATATGCACGGTAAGATAATGAAATTATCTACAACTTCTTAAAAGTCCGTACAGTTAGATTCGAAATCTAAATTGGTGAAAACGCGAACCATAGCTCGACTGCTCAATCTGCCCGAAAACAGAAACGTGGCAACATCTAGATCTAACCCAAATTACTCAAATCCAGCGCCTCCAATTGATCTAAAAACTTGATAAACTCCCTAATAACAGTACCTAGCTCATCCCCGAGGAGCCCCATGATCATACCTTTGCCCGACGCATGAAAACTCCAATCGATCTCCTCGCTCCTTGCTCCTCGCACCTCGCTCCTCACACCTCGCACCTCGCTCCTCGCTCCTCGCACCTCGCACCTCGCTCCTCGCTCCTCGGATGGATTCATGAGGATGCAGGGGTGGGGAGATCACCCTAGGGCAGCAAGGGGGTGGAGGAGAGGTGGTGTGCAATAGGGAGCAATGGGGAGCAATGGGGGAGGTGGAGACGCAAGGAAGGGAGAGGGGAAGGTGGGGGTGTGTGAATCATGTGATGAAAAATTGGTTTGATCTTGTGCTAAAATTGGTGAAGATTAGGATTAATCTGTATTGGACCAAACATCCGAACATTAAAAAAGAAACCTTGCTTTTGCGCAGAACCAAATAACTAAAAATCGCATTTTTCCCATGTATGACAGACCAAAGTTTTTGGTCCGTCATACATGTGCTTTTGGTGACTTCGTTTTTTCAATGTATGACAGACCAAAGATTTTGGTCTCATCATACACATGCTTTGGGCGATTTCATTTATTTTACCCATGTATGACAGACCAAACTCTTTGGTCCATCATACACATGTTTTCAAGTGAACTCATTTTGCCCATGTATGATGCATCAAACTCTTTGGTCTCATCATACACATGTTGATAGCGAACTCAATTTTTCCCATGTATGATGCATCAAAGACTTTGGTCTGTCATACACATGCTTTTGGCGGTTTTGAGCAAAATTGAATTAGTTTGAATTTGAAATTATGAAATTTGTGATGATTTCATGATGCGTGTTTTGAAGTGGACTTTATGCAATGCTCATGTGAGTAGTTGCATGGATTGACCTTGAGTCAAGTCGTGGACTTGTGCTCGGATTTGTTTTGTGGTTTGTTCATGTGCAGTATTGCTCAAGACGAATGTGGTCGATGACGGACTGGAACTAGGTTCATGGAGGAACCGAGGTTCGACTAGGTTCAGGAGGAACCGAGGTCTTGGTGGTCAAGGATGTCATGCGGGACGCTCGCTAAGAGAATGGTGCACATGAAGAATGGTTAGTCACGTGAGAATGGCAGGAGGTCATTCGCGTGCAAAGTGTTAGTCACGTGAGTATGGCAGGTGGCCATACGCGTGCAAGGTGTTAGTCACGTGAGTATGGTAGGGTTACCATATGCGTGCAAGAGTTGTACTCGGCCAGGTTGGGCCAAGTAGAGTTGTGTTGGATACGGATTCCTTCTAGGGAATAGGAATCGTATTCTGGGTTGGTCTTTTAAATAGGAGGGGTTGTCTCCTGTTGAAAGGGCACCAAGGAGAGCTGAGCGCATCAAGAGTTTTAGAGTTTGTACTCTTTTGATGAGAGTATTTTAGACAAAAGAAATAAAGATCAATTCTTCCAAGATTTTTGCGTGCTACAGTAACCGCGTCGCTACAGTGTTCTCTGTTTTGGTTTTTGTTTGCATGCTTGTTCTAAATCTAGATTGGTTTTTGATCCTTGAGTGTCATCTTGATTTGATCCATCAAAAACCTTTCTAGGGTATTGATTTAGAGTTCCTCAAAGTCTAGTTGATTAAACTTTTGTCGGTTCTGTTAAATCTTTCAAGTTTACGTTAGATCAATTCTCGTCAAGTTCTGGATCAGCAAGCTTGCGAAGCTCATAACTTTTGATCCATAAGTCCGATCGAGCTGATTCTTTTTGGGTTCGATTCGTATTGGAATCTAGTTTCTCGTGTCCAAATTTCAGATCAATCTAACGTTTGGATCTCCGGGAATTCGCGTTTTACCGAACCTCTGTCATTCTGTTTTTTATCGAAAACGAGGCAATTATTTGGTTCTGTTTTGGGGTGAACTTTTAATAGATCAAGAAATTGGTTTTAGCTTCCGCACAATCATTCACCCCCCCTCTGATTGCTATATTCGTATACTTCGATCCTACAAGTGGTATCAGAGCCAGGTTTTTCTAATCTATCTTAATCGGTGATTAGATCAATGGATCGTTATTCGACAAAACCTTGTGTGTTCGATGGTGTTGATTTTCAGTTTTGGAAGGCCAAGATGGAGGCATTCATCCAAGCACAAGGCTTCACAATTTGGGAGAAGGTGTACAAGCCATACCAAGTCCCTCGCAAACGACAACGCTAATGACACCAATCGCACACAAGTTGAAGCAAACAAAGCAAGGCGCGCAACTTGATCATCCAAGGCTTGGGACGCAGCGACTTTGATCGTGTGGTTCATCTTCGATCCAAGATATGAGGTATGGAAATCTCTTTGTGATTACCATGAAGGTTCTAATACTGTGAAAGAGGTTCGCCAAGATATTTACAAAAAGAATACATGCGTTTTGAGATGAAACCTAGTGAATCAGAGATGACTTCTTTGCACGTTTCAATAAGATTCTTAGCAATTTGCGTGCTGTTGGAGTTAGCTTTGATGATGCTGCTAATGCTAGACAATTGCTTAGTGCTTTGGACATGTCGGTGTGGGAGATGAAAGTAACATCTATACAAGAATCTACTATCATGAGTACACTTACTTTAGATGTTCTTTATTCTAAGTTGAAAACTCATGAGTTGGATGTTCTTGCCAGAAGGGTAACATTAAATCAATTGCTTTGATCTCTAACCCTAACATGTCAAAAGCAAATTCTTCTTCTAGCTTTGCCTTGTCTTCCATGTCTTCTTTAACTGATGAGCAACTTGAAGAGTTTCCCGAAGAAGATCTGGCACTACTCTCTTCTCGCTTTAACAAAGCTTTGCAGAATGTGAGAATGAGAAAGAGAGGTGGTCCTCCAAGATGCTATGAGTGTGGTGACCTCAACCATATTCGCACAAATTGTCCTAAGCTTGCAGGAAAAACGTCAAAGGAAGAGAAGGACAACGACAGAAGGAATGAGAAGAAAAGGTTCTCGTCAAATGATAGGAAGAAGAAGAACTTCATCAACCGCAAGGTGGTTCACCGAGTTCTTTCCGCTCTTGAACAAGTCAATTTGAGCGATGTGGACTCAGAAAGCAGCGAAGATGATGCTACTCCAAGCAAGCATGATTTGATGGGATTGTGTCTCATGGCAAGCAGCAAGGATAGCTTCACCGAGGACGACCACGACAACGACTTCAATGAGGTAGATCCTCTTATGATGAATTAGCTATTGCTGTTGCTCGCCTTGGAAAATTGCTTGACAAACGTGATAAGAAAATTAAGAAACATGATTTCATTATTGAATCATTGAATGCTGAAATTGCTAGACTTAAGACTTTGATTCCTAGTGATGATACTTGCAAATCATGTGACTTAATTTACAATGAGCTCACCTTGCTTAGGAAAGAACATGCTCTTTTGTTGCATCTAAATGAGAAAAATGAGAAACATGTTGTACATGCTAGCTGCTCCACTCGATGATTTGCATAGTTCCACTTCTTGTTCTAAATGCTCAACTCTTGAATTAAAATTGAAAGATACAAATGCTAGGGTTTCTCAAATGATCAAGATTTGCTTACACATGAGGTTCTTTCATGCTCAACTTGTCGCAAGCAAAAAGGAAAATGGACGCTCCTGCAATAATTGTTTAATTCTTGCTAAGAAAGTTGATTACCGCAAAACTCTTTGGAACGATTCACTAATGGCAAGAAAAATTGAACATGATTTTGGATCAATCTAAGGTTAGCTCAAACAAGAGAGGTTTAGGCTTTGATCTTCATGCTTCATTTGAAACCAAACCTCAGACCGTTGTTAATGCTCCTTGCAATAACAAAATTGAGATTTTTAATGAGCCTAAAAAGATTGCTTTTAAATCTGGTTTTCTTTCTTCTACTATGATGAATGCAAAATGTGCTTCTCTTGTTAAAGCCAAACTTCATGCTAAGTACACTTGCACTCATTGTGGTAGAGATGGACATCTAGTAGATTTTTGCTTTAGACTAGCCAGACAAAGAAAGGAAAGAAATGACTAAGGCTAGGTCTAACTTCGTAAGAGCACACTTTGCTTCTCACTATGCGCCTAGAGTGTTGAAAACACCTTCTGCTCCTATGAACATGGGAAAAAGAAAAGCTGATTTTGTGCATAAAAATTCTCGTGTTGTGCCTATCACAGCGTCGTGTGTCTCAAGATCGATTCCCAAAAATCTCATTCCTAACCCCAAGATCGAGACCTCGACATGTTTTGTTGCTATGTAGGCTTCTCGCAAGGAAGGAGAACATATGGTTAGTGGATTCCGGATGCTCACGCCACATGTCCGTGATAAGAATTGGTTCTCCTCCTCACTCGTGCATCTCGTCTTTGAAAGTGTTACTTTTGGAGATGCCTCTTCCTCTTCTGTTGTGGCAAAAGGTACAGTAAAGGTAAGTGACAAGTTTATGTTCAAGGATGTGGCTCTTGTTGAAAACTTGAAATATAACTTGCTTTCTGTCTCACAAATGCTTGATGAAGATCTTGAGATAAGCTTTAAGAAAAATGAATGCAAAGTGCTAGATGCTTCAGGTGATTTTGTGTTCAAGATTTCTCGTTTTGGAAGAGTTTTTAAAGCTGATTTTGATGCATCACCTTCTTATAAACATAGGTGTCTAATTGCCAATGTTTCTAAAGATTTTTTCTTTTGGCATCGTAGACTTGGTCATATTGGTTTTGATCATCTTACTCGTGTAAGTGGTTTAGATCTCATACGTGGTTTACCTAAGCTTAAGGGTGATAGCAATTGTAACACCCCAAAATTTTGCTTTTCTTAAATTCATGTGTGGTTTGGCACTTTGGTGAATTTTTGGAATTTTCTGGAATTTATTTGGATTTATTTGGAATTTATTTGAATTTATTCCATTTTGAAATAATTGAAGAATTTAATTTTGCAAATAAAATTTTGTTGGAAATATTTTATTTGAGTCCAAAATGTTCCAAAGTATTTTCTAGAATTTTTCTGGAATTTTTCTGAGTCTTTTGCTATTTTTAATGAATTAAATGAATTACTGGGAATTATTTTAAATATTAAATCGCTGGAAATTCAACTCGGGTCAAGTACTGTTCATCCGACCGAGTCGGAACCCGAGTCGGACTCGAGTCCGACCCGAGCCAGTTGGCTCGATCAAATCAGCTCAAAACCCTAATCAATCCCAACCGTTGGATCAAGATCCAACGGTTGAGATCCGCCCGTACCGGTTCGAGCCGTATCCGGCCCGGATCCGATCGCGCCCGTGCGATCGTGGCCGTTGATCGTGCCACGTGGATGGTGGCGTCGTCGTCTTCGCCGAGACCGAGCCGGACTCACGCCCGCGCCCGCGCCGCCGTAGAACTAGGTTTCCGCCTCGCACGAACGCCGAGGCTATTTAAAGCGTGAGACGCCCCCGAGGTTGCCCTCATCTTTGCGCACTCCGTTTCCCCAGAGCCATCTCGCCTGAGCCGCCATTGATTGCCGTCGCGAGCTCGCCGTAGTTGGAGGAAGTGACCGCCGCGTTTTTGCTCGATTCCGCCGCCGTCAGTTGTCTTCCGCCGAAGGAGCCAGATCCGGAACCACCGTGACGAGACGCACCGAAGGAAGGATTCATCTCGCCGAGCAACCCCAAACGCCGTCGGGCTCGTCATCGTTCGCCTCCGGTGCCCAAGCCTCGCCGCACCATCGCCGGACTTCATGAAGCTCGGTGAACCGTCGGATCTAGATCAGACGGTTGAGGTGAGTTCACGTGTCCCCAACCCGATTGATCTGACCGTTGGATCAAGATCCAACGGTTCACAATTGCCACGCGTCGAGTAGTGTTATTATAGGATTAGATCCGACCGTCCGATCTAAATCGAACGGCCCACGATCAACGAGTAGTTTCAACGTGTTAACCCTGGATCTAATCCGCGCCGTTGATTTTCAAACCAACGGTCGAGATTGTGCCACGCGTCTTGGAAGTTGGACCGACGCGGTCGGCCGGCCCATGCGCTGGCAGGCAGTAGACGCCGACACGCTGGGCCCGCGTGTCGAGGGCTCGCGATGTCACGGGCCGTCTCCCGAGCGCCGACGTCACCCATGACGCCACAATGGGTCCCACATGTCGCCACCATGGGCCGAGTCCCGCCGACGCCGCCGATGACGCTACCCGAGTGGTCCCACATGTCGGCCTCACGCGAGTCGTGGACCGAGTCCACGGTGGACTCCGAGCCGAGCGTGGACCAAGTCCATGGACCGGCCGGGCGCCAGCCAACCAATCGAGAGGTTGCCACGTGTCCATGCCGACGCAATAATTAATTTCCGAAAAAGAAAATGATTTATTAATTCGAAATATTAATTCAAATTTAGATTCAAACTTCAAACGCTTATAACTTTTGCGTTTCAACTCCGATTTGAGTGATTCAAATTTCTAAATTTGTATAAAATTGAGATCTACCTAAATATAAATTTTATTTAATTTTTGGACTAAAGTTTTTCTCTGTAATATTATTTAATTGATTATTTAAACTTTAATAAATCATAACTTTTGCATTTTAACTCCGATTTGAACGATTCCAGTTTCTAAAAATCCAGAAAATAATGTTCTCTCTGTTTATGGATTTTATTTGGAGTTTTGGGATGTTTTTGCCTAGTGTTTATTTGTGTATTTGCTATTTGCACGCTTTACGAGTAGACGTTGAAGTGCCGGAAGGATTCGAAGGAGATGTGTTGACTCAGGATCCAATTTGTAACATCCCAAAATTTGGGTTTTCAAAAAATTTTGGTTTAGTTTAGCTTCCCAAAAATTTTCGTTGATTTTCTCGCGTTTATAAAACTTGATTTGAATTTTCTAAACGCTAAAATAATTTAATTTGATTATTCTAAACCTCAAATAAAATTTATTTTATTTTATTTGGATTCCATGTGCTTCAAGAAGTTCTTCTGTAATTTTTGAGTTTTTTCGGAGCTCGTTTGCTATTTATTGGATTTAATTGAATTTGATTTGTATTAAGCCCTTTTGTTAAAATTAATTAATTATTTGGAAAAGTTTAAATAAATTTTTGTTGGAAATATTTTATTTGAGTTCAAAAGGTCCCAAAATATTTTCTAGAATTTTTCTAGAATGTTTTCGTATTTTTATTCCTCAAATGATTTAATTGAATTTGTGGAATTGTTTTTATTCGAAATCGTTGGAAATTCTGAAAATGGCATTGGGCCTCATCCTCTTTCCTCTCTCTCCTCCCGCAGCCCACCCCTCGAACCGGCCCACCTCGCCGCTCCCTCCGCGCGCCCACTGGCCTGGCCGGCCGCCTCGCTTCTTCCTCACAAGGCCTCGCGTGGGCTGCACCACGCGCCACCACGCGCCCGAGCCGACCAGCCAGCCCACAGCGCCCCACACGTGTCGCCTCCAGGCGAGGCCACGTCGCCCGGATCCGATTCCAGCACGGAGAGTGCTCGGTAAAATGCCCAAACCGACCCAAACACCTCCAAACGCGTCCAAACTTGATTTTTCTTGATCTAGCCTCTTCCCCAAACCTATATAAGTGCTCCTAGACCTCTCTCACGGATATACAACCTCCGGATCATCTCCAAAACTCCGAGATCCATCCAATGTCGCCCGAACGTCGCCCAACGTCGGCCGAACTTTGGAGCCGCGTCCCGGGCAACTCGTCGACTCTTTTCGAGATCCGTCTTCTCCGTGGTGTGCCACAAGGTACCATCTACTTGCTGTCCAAAATTCAGCCAATTTGGTCCACGGGATCAAAAGTTACGGCCGTTTCAATCTCGAATCTTGCCGAGGTCATAACTCCCTCAATTTTTCGAGTTTGACGGTGAATTTTTTTGTGTAGACTCCTGGGGATGTCCTCTACAGGATGCACATCTTGCCCCAAGGTTTTGCCCTCTGGATTTGGCGCAGCAAATTAATTTCTCCGTTCAGACTGCGTTCCAGACAGCGGCAAACTTCCTCGCGCGTCCCCCGCTGTTCCAGAAGGTATTTCTTCGAGCCACCTGCGTCACGGTGTGCCTCTTGGTCCCATCTAGCTCTCGGTCAAATTTCGTTAAGTTCCGATCATTATTCTAGAAGTTATGGCCGTCCAAAGTTTTGATCCGAAACCCGTTAATCGCCAGTTTGTGATTAATCCGAAGGGCGCCGCAAAATCCGCCTATACCGCTGAGATCGTCTCGCCGCGTTCTACGCAGTAGACATTCTCCCTTTGCCATCCCATCCTCCAGAATTTTTTTTATATATTTAGGCCGCCGTTTGACGTCGCCGCGCGTCGCCTTTTGACGCCGGCTAGTTTGGTTCGCTCCGGCCGTGTTGTCGCGCCGGAGGATCATCTTGTACTGTTTTGGTCCATCATTAAGGTTCTTTTGGTCTCCGCTTGCCGCCGAGCCGATTCCGCCTAAACCCGTCGTCTTTCAACCTAAACCGCTGCCGCTTCGCGCACCGGTTAACCATCCTTGGTAGCATTCTACCGTGGCCATGTCGTTGCACCGACGGTCGCTACTTCGCTTCATGAAGTCTCCTATCATTGTTGACCTCCACCGTTAACGTTCGCCGTTAACGATCCACCGTTAACGTTCGCCGTTAACGTTCCCGCTAACGCTTTCCCGTTAACGTTCTTCCGCTAACGCCTGCTAACGCGTTCCTCCGCTAACGCTTTTGCCGTCAATGTTTCACCGTTAACACTCGCCGTTAACGCTCGCTGTAACGTCTTGCCGTTAACGCTTTTGTCATTAACGCTCCGTTAATGTTCCTCCGTTAACGCTTTGCCGTTAACGCTCGCTGTTAACGTTCCTCCGTTAACGCTTTGCCGTTAACGCCCGCCGTTAACGCTTCGCCGTTAACGTTCCTCCGTTAACATTTTGCCGTTAACGTTCCACCGTTCACGCTCTGTCGTTAACGTTCCATCGTTAACGTTTCATCGTTAACAATTGGCTCTCTTCGCCTCGTTGTCATCGCATGCGTGTATTCTTGCACAAACCCTAGTGCGATGCCTTTATCTGTTCTATCATCATGACGCGTGAGCCTAGTCTCATCGCCATATCATCTTCAAGCCGAATCAAAACCCTAACCAAGACCGGTTTGATGAACTAAGTTTATCGTGAGCCGCGTTGTTATCTTTGCAATCTTTCCCGTTGTCTCAACCGTGGTAAGACACTTGTCTTGTCTTATCCCTAAAGACCTAATCTGCCTTTAATCGAGAATTCCTTCGTGGACTTGGTCGATAGACCATTGGCCATCTGTCATACCTTTGTGCCCAATCTAGTCTATCAGTCTTCTTCTCTTTTGTTTGACTGCGTGTCCGCTCGGTCAACAAAAGTCAACTTCAAGAATCGCTTTAGCTCATCATAACTAACATATCCTTATGGACCCGATCTATAGATCGAGAGCCCATATGTCACTATCTGTCCAATCAAGATAATAACTTCGGAAGAAATATTCTGCGAAATATTATTCTTTCTTTTCCAGTTATTAATCTTTCCCTTTTCGGAGTTTTGCCGAAAGCCCGTTCTCTTTTGTCAACTCTTCGATCTAATCCGTTCGAGTTCCCAAATCTCTCCCAAGCCGCAGCCCAATGCGTGTTCGTTCTTAATTTGGAGTTTACTTGATTTGTCTTTTGAATTGGTTTGTATTGCTTCTTCTTTAATCGTTAGACGTGTCGTCCGGAAGTCGTTCGAGCGAGCTGAGGATCGAGAAAGTGGAAGTTGAAGCTCGAGGACCAAGGATCAAGGATAAAGAGTAAAAGACAGTAAAGTTTGCAAGGGCCAGGCAAGTTGTGCTTTGACCATGTTGATCCTATTTCGAAATCTATTTTGATTTAAACTATTGCATGCTAGTTCATTTAGAAAAATACTTGGTTTAAACATGTGTGTTAGATAAATACAAATTTGATGTATGACACCTTGATTACTTAAGTATGTGCCATGACCCTTTGTCACCCTAGTTGTGGATTACTAGTTGGACATTATTAAATTGCCAACATGGGTTTTAGACCGTTGTAGTACACTGCTTAGACCTGCTACGTGCTCATGACATGATTTTGGACAATCAAATGTTAATATTGACTTAATGATATATTGAACCTGTTTTGGAAAAGTATCATGTGATGTTGATGGCACGTGGTGCATGGTAATCAACTGGGGTTTGATAAACAGTTTTCGGCCGGGCATGTGGCAAGAATAATCAGGTGGGCCAGTGGCATTGGGGATGTTGATTTGGTTTTTCGTAGTCTTGCCCTGGTCACTCTAAGGACTTAACCTTGCAAGCCTTTGAACTGAGTCAATCGTGACAACCACATGGCTCGAATGGGACGGCCCTAGTTGACTAAGTCGCTAAGGACTCACTTGTGGAGCCTCAGGTGTCGATTACACCGCTTGTGTGATTGTGCGGGGAGTGTATCGTGGCTGTGGCCAGATACCCATCTAATCGGTGTGTTGGTCCCATACTTCGCCTTGGCTAAGGGAAGGGATGGTGTAGAGCACGAACCTGAGAGGACCACCTGTGTTGTTTGAGGCTTCCGAAGGCTTTGTTATGATCGCTCATTCGCATACTCTTGTATGGCGATTCACTACCGACGTGGTGAGTGGATTGTATCTTGTGGGTAAAGTGCATAACCTCTGCAGAGTGTAGAATCTATTTGAATAGCCGAGTCCACTGTGATCGACAATGCTCGGGATTACAATAAGGGTTAGATTTTCTCAAAAATTGAACTTGGGTTTGGAGGCGCTTTGCCTATGGAAAAGTGATAATTGGTTAAGGATGTGGAATGATTTACTTTTGATACAACTGTGAAATTATTACTATTATTATCTGCTTTTACCGCTTTACAATCTATTATGAATATTTGTGAAATGTCATTTATTGCAAAATAACCCCTTCACTGTCATTTGGAATAAGCCATGCATATAGCTATTAGACTTGCATTCTGGCATGACTTGTCGAGTGCTTTATGTACTCACCCCTTGCAAACAAACAATCACCAAGTGAGCAAAGGTCTACATCGTCGAAGAAGAAGAAGTTCCGTGAGAAGGCGATTATCTAGGAGTCGAACTCCTCGCCTTGCCTGCGTGGCGTATTGATGGGATTCACCGATGTTCTTCGCTCCGCCGCCGCTTATTTGGAGTTGAAGCCGTCGTGGTTTCACAAATGTAAGGTTGACCTTAAGGTCGCTCAATAGTTTATATTCTATTATTGAGTTATTTTTACTATTCATTGTGTATGATTGTGATATTCATCTATGTTGAGACTGTGTGCACTAGCGTGATCCTGGACTAGTGCTGAATACACAGAGGGTCCGGATTTGCAAATTCGGGGTCCCGACAGAGGTGGTATCAGAGCCATACTGACTGTAGGTCTTGACCCTCGATAGATTGGCCGTCTTTAGGAGCTTCAAAATTATTTTCTAAAGAGAAAATTTAACTTGAAAGAATAATACATTCTTGACTTATCTTATTCTTCCATTCTTTCCTCTTTGCTGAAAGTTCTATCCTTCCCTTCGATTTAAATGGAAATCTTACCTGAGTTGTTCCGAATAGTCAACGATGTTTCACACTTAAGGAGAAAGTACTGGATGTCGCTGTCAACCCTGAAGATCGTCGAGCTCAAGAGAAGTGGATCGATGAAGTGTTCCGTGCTTGAAGAACCAAAGTGTTTAGTAGTAAGTTGAGACTCATGTGTGAGAGTCGCGTCCCTTAAGATAAGAGTGCTACCCTTTTAGACGCTTAGATTATTGTGTGCTTAGGAATTTGGTTCTTTCTTGTTTGTGAGTGTGCGGATGTGTTGCAAAGCTTTTAGGCTTGGATAAGCAACCATACCTAGTTTTTAGTTGTTTTTATAAGTTCTTGGGTTAAACTCGCTCCCCTGCACTAGGATTCTTGAACCTCATCTATGCCTTTTTCCTCTTACCTAAACCCTGGAGTGATCAACAAATGGAAAGGACCAACTACAGCAGTTGACTTTGAGGCGATTCAAGTCGGGATTCGATTGCTACTCAATGTGTCGTTGATAAAGCGTATAGTGACCAGCGATCGTCCACTATACCAACCGTGACAATTCAACACTTGGATCAGTTTGTCACTACCTGCACTCACCATACAGATGATGGTGCAACAGATGAATGTTATCGGTGCCAAAATCAACCCTCCACCACTAAAGTCGTAACCTCCTGCTCACAAACAAAGTTTGCCTTGTTCATAAAGACTAAAACCGCCCACGCTTGATGGATCAACCACTCTCAAGGACGCAAAGATATGGCTTCGTGTCATAGAAGAGAAGCTTGCTTGGGTACAATGTGAAGATGAGGAGAAGGTCCCTATGCTATTTGTCGCTTAGAAGGAGATGCATTAGCTCGAAGAGAGGTTTCTACGCCACCTCGGAAGATGGACATACTATCACTTGGTTGGAAATTGCCACCGCCCTTCGTCGCTTTGTTGCGTCATCGTAAGATAGTGTGACTACCGCGAGTTCGAGAGAAGAGTACAACCCTCGCACCTAATACCATACCGAGATGTTGTTCTTTGAAGTGTGGTCAACCAAACAAGTTAGAAGACCGTGCATGCATCCGATGTGGAGAAATAGGATACACCGCCGATGAACATGCAATCAATTGTTCCAAATTGTGAAGGAAGCCATTTACCCGAGAATGTCCTATGCGCAATATCACCGCTATCTTTGCGAAGGTCGTGATCATTGCCCACCTCAATGTCCCTTAGATCCAATAGTGACCGCTGTGACTCGGCATCGTGAGAGAATTTTCGAGCCGCCCTTGCTCAAGAATTAGCAAAAAGGGAGAAGGATTGCCATCCGCACCAGCTGTGCCACGTGAAGAAAAGAAGGGGAAACATGTCAACCCTATCCATTTACCTCAAGAAATCAGTAATACTTGGTCACCATGGAATTGTTTCTGGTGTGATAAATGAGGTCATTGGCCTAGAGAATGCCCCATCAACCCAAAGACGATGACCCAAACGTTCATGTTACCACTGTGGTGAGTCAGGTCATTTGTTAAGGAATGCCACAGAAAGATCAAGCAATTTCGAAAGCCATGATCATCCCAGGAAGTTACGTCAGTAAAGATTTTAACACAGAAAGTGAATGGTAAGGCCATGGAAGCAACTTGCTTAAGGAGTCAGTTGAGGCAAGAAGAATTGGTTAACAAAGGCCTTAACCTGAAAGATGAATGCAAGGAATTGGAAGACCACCGCAAGCGTTAGAAAGTTTGTCAAGAAGGACCACCGCAACAGCAAACGAGGAGTGCCTCTCAACAACTCAGCTGCCATACTACTCAGATTTTGTTCGAGACACCTTCACCTGTGCTTCGCCCTAATGGTCAGAGTTTTCATAACACCAACCTGGTGAAAAGTTTTCAAGGAGAAAGATTAAAGCCTAGAATTTGCTTTGCCTGTCATCAGCCAGAAAATTTTGCTAACCACTACTCTCAGAAGAAAGTGGTCACCGCTGATCGCATCGATCTCACCGCCTCTACCAAGATTAGTACCATGTCAGGAGAAAGCCAACGGATGTCAGTCAAGTGTTGCGTCAGATGCAATAAGCCGGGACACTTTGCTAATAGTTGTCCTAGGAGAAAAGATGTTATACCTGCCCACTTCAATCCTAATCCTACCCCTACCGAGACACTTGCGTCGTAAAGTGAATTGTGAAGGAGTATTCATTGATACAGAGTTTCACCAAAGAATCAAACCGACAAAGATAGTGCCGGACCAACCTAATGCTATCCAAGTCCTGTTAAAGACCGCTGTAATCACAAGTAAGTCGTGTTGTCGATACAAATCTGGCCCAATTTCTAGAAGAAGCGGAAAATCAAGTGTTTAGGAACGGAAGCAAGCGTGCCTATCAATGGAGTTGCCAGAAGCGTCAGTAGGAGTGCGTGAGGTGTTCAAGATTTCCCGACAAAGTTAGTATCAAGATTTTCCGTAGAAGAAGTGCCTCGTGGGCCAAAAGGCATACGCTTGGAGTCATGGACTTGTAAGAGGACCTCATCAAAGAAGGAGCAAACTGCAAAATTTTGGATGTTACCAAGCGTTTGTTCAGAAGCGACCCCTCTCCAGTGTGTAGTTGCTTGGAAGTTCGAGGAAGCTCAAGAGTTGAGTCCCCCTGAACCTAATTCTATAGTCAGCCCTGAATCTCGGGGACGAGATTCATTAAGGGGAGATTTGTAACATCCCAAAATTTGGGTTTTCAAAAAATTTTGGTTTAGTTTAGCTTCCCAAAAATTTTCGTTGATTTTCTCGCGTTTATAAAACTTGATTTGAATTTTCTAAAAGCTAAAATAATTTAATTTGATTATTCTAAACCTCAAATAAAATTTATTTTATTTTATTTGGATTCCATGTGCTTCAAGAAGTTCTTCTGTAATTTTTGAGTTTTTTCGGAGCTCGTTTGCTATTTATTGGATTTAATTGAATCAGATGCAATGAGCAATCTAGTATGTTCTTCTTGTAGACATGGTAAGATGATTGCAAGTTCACATCCACCTCTTACCATGGTGATGACAAACGCCTCCAGATGCCTTCTACATCTTGATACAATGGACCATCTCGAGTTCAATCCTTTGGAGGCAAATGGTATGTGCTTGTAATTGTTGATGATTTTTCTAGATACTCTTGGGTATACTTTATGGCATCTAAGGATGAGGCTTTTAGTCATTTTAGAAGTCTTGTTCTTAGGCTTTCCATTGATCATCCAAGAGCTCTCAAAGCTATTAGAAGTGATAATGGAACTGAATTCAAAAATGCTTCTTTTGATCACTTTTGTACTGAAAAAGGAATTGATCATCAATTTTCATCACCTAGAGTGCCTCAACAGAATGGTGTAGTTGAAAGGAAAAACAGAACATTGGTTGAGATGGCTAGAACCATGTTAGATGAACATCACACTCCTAGAAACTTTTGGGCTGAAGCGATTTCAACTACATGTTATGTTTCAAACCGTGTGTTTTTGAGATCAAAATTGGGTAAGACTCCATATGAGCTTCGGTTTGGACATAGGCCTACTATTTCTCACTTTAGGGTTTTTGGATGCAAATGCTTTGTCTTGAAATCTGGAAATCTTGATAAATTTGAAGCTAGATCAATGGATGGCTTTTTTCTTGGATATCCTGCTCATACTCGTGGCTATCGTGTGCTTGTTTTGGAGACTAACAAAATTGTGGAAACTCGTGAAGTTACTTTTGATGAGTCTAGTCCAGGCACTAGTCTAAATGATGCACATGCACGCATATGTTCAGTGGGGAGAAAATTTTTGAAGATAATGATGATGATGAGGATGAGGTCTTGACTCTTCCTAATGCACAACAAGTCAGAGCACCTTTGGCACCTACTACTACATCACCTACAGCTAACCATCCTCAAGCTACAACATCATCTGTACATGCTGAAAATGAAGAAGGAGAAGGAGAAGTCTCAAAAGTCAATGCTCCCTTGCACATTCAAAAAATGCATCCATCTGAACAAATGATTGGAGACCTAAATGAGAGAGTCACTCGATCCAGTTTATTCATTCTCGACACTCATACTCATTCTGCTTTAGTTGCTTCCTTTGAACTCCAAAGATATATCTCATGCATTATCTGACGAATCTTGGATCAATGCCATGCATGAAGAATTAGAGAATTTTGAACGAAATAAAGTTTGGAAACTTGTCTCACCTCCTCCTGATTTTAATGTTATTGGAACTAGATGGGTTTTCAAAAATAAACAAAATGAGGATGGTGTTGTTGTTAGAAACAAGGCTAGATTGGTTGCTCAAGGTTACACTCAAATTGAAGGCTTAGATTTTGATGAAACCGTTGCTCCTGTTGCTAGAATTGAAGCCATTAGAATCCTTTTAGCTTTTGCTGCATCCAAAGGTTTCAAATTGTATCAAATGGTTGTGAAAAGTGCTTTCCTTAATGGCTACATAAATGAGGAGGTTTTTGTCAAGCAACCACCTGGTTTTGAAAATCCAAAGTTTCCAAATCATGTGTTCAAACTATCAAAAGCTTTGTATGGTTTGAAACAAGCCCCTAGAGCATGGTATGATAGGCTAAAAACCTTTTTACTTGAAAAAGGCTTTTTAATGGGAAAGGTTGACAAAACTCTCTTTTTACTCAAGCAAGGCAATGATCAACTATTCGTTCAGATTTATGTTGATGATATTATCTTTGGTGGTTCATCTCATGTTTTAGTGTCTGAGTTTTCAGAAACAATGAGGAAGGAGTTTGAGATGAGTATGATGGGTGAGTTGACATACTTTTTGGGATTTCAAATCAAGCAAACGAAGGATGGTACTTTTGTACATCAAAGCAAATACACAAAAGACTTGTTGCATAGATTTGGGATGGAAAACAAAGAAACCGATCATGACACCCATGGAGAGCGCTTGCACACTTGATCCGGATGAAGATGGTGAGCCGGTTGATCAAAAGGAATATAGAAGCATGATAGGTTCACTTTTGTACCTCACTGCATCAAGGCCGGATATACAATTTGCTGTGTGCTTGTGTGCTCGTTTTCAAGCTTCCCACATGCTTCACATCGACAAGTCACAAAAGGATTTTCAGTATCTTCATGGAACTCAAGATTTTGGCATTTGGCTTTCTGCTTCCTCATGCATTAGTTTGAGATCTTTTTCTGATGCTGATTTTGGAGGATGTAGAATTGATAGAAAAAGCACTTCTGGTTCATGTCACTTCTTGGGAAATTCTCTCATTGCATGGTCATCTAGAAAGCAATCTTCTGTTGCACAATCAATCATTGAATCTGAATATGTGGTCAGCTGCTAGTTGTTGTTCTCAAATTCTTTGGATAGTAGCTACACTTAAAGATTATGGGTTTTTTCCGGATAGTGTTCCTCTTCAGGTGATAACACTAGTGCAATTTGCATTGCTAAGAACCCTGTGCAACATTCAAGAACAAAACATATTGACATCAGATTTCACTTTCTTAGAGATCATGTTGAAAAAGGCAACATTGTGCTTCATCATGTGGATACTGAACATCAATTGGCAGACATTTTCACAAAACCTTTGGCTTCTTCTCGTTTTGCCTTTATTCGGGGAGAACTTGGAATTGTTCATCCAATGGGATTGTTTTGAGGGGGAGTTTCTTTGCCAAATTCTTTCACTTGATGAGCTCACTTTATCATATTTCTTTATATACTATGTAATTGAGCTAATATATGATAAGCTAAATTGTCTCACTTGAACTAAAAATGACATTGCGGAATTCCCTGATCTGATTGCCTATAGCTAAATACTCTGTGATATCTCATTCTTCAAGGCTTGATATTGAATCCTCTTGACAAATTTGGGCTATGAAGCAAGTGTGTTTTCAGCTTTACTCTTTCATAAGACCTTTTAATCATTTTTTGCATGTTTACAATCAAAGAAAAAGAAAAGAAAAAGGGAATCAATAAAAAGGATTGTTAAAAGCAAAAAGCTTCAAGTTGTATGCTTCAGGCATGCTTTCCTTAAAAGATAAGATGTATGCTTCAAGCATGCCATTCCCTCAAATGACAAGATGTATGCTTCAAGCATGCCACTCCAAGGAAATAAAAGAAGTATGCTTCAAGCATGCCACATGCAGTTTATTGTTTAAAAGATTAAACTTGGTCTACTAGATTGAAGTTGAAACCACTTGCTCGCCCTGATTTGTTAGTTGCTTCAATTTTTGAGTCCTTGTTTTTCTACTAAAGGTCTTACTTAGTACTTGGCTATAGTTGATGATTTGAGGTGGAGATGCATGTCATTTCTTAACTTGTTAACATCACATTAAGATCATATATTTTGCATATTATGTGATATATAAGGTTATATGATCGAATGAGCTCATCCTTTGTATCTTGGCACTCCCTTGCTTCGCTTATGAAACCATTGATACAAGAAAAAGTTTGAACATGTTCTCTTGTTGTTTTCTTGATGAATCCATTGTCAAAGGGGAGAAGTTTTTGAGAAGTTTGGGAAGAGTTGAAAAGAGGAGTAGTATCTTTCGGTTGTTGAGTAATCTGGGAGAAGTTTTGTTTTTGGCACATTGCACAAACCACACACATTTTTGTCAAAAGGGGAGTTTTTATGTTCTCTGTTCTTTTTAAAAAAATTGCCAAATGTTCATGTCTAAATGGTGTTGCCAATGTTTTCATCAAGGGGGAGATTGTGAATCATGTGATGAAAAATTGGTTTGATCTTGTGCTGAAATTGGTGAAGATTAGGATTAATCTGTATTGGACCAAACATCCGAACATTAAAAAAGAAACCTTGCTTTTGCGCAGAACCAAATAACTAAAAATCGCATTTTTCCCATGTATGACAGACCAAAGTTTTTGGTCTGTCATACACAGGCTTTTGGTGACTTCGTTTTTTCAATGTATGACAGACCAAAGATTTTGGTCTGTCATACACATGCTTTGGGCGATTTCATTTTACCCATGTATGATGCACCAAACTCTTTGGTCTGTCATACACATGTTTTCAAAGTGAACTCATTTTGCCCATGTATGATGAGACCAAACTCTTTGGTCTGTCATACACATGTTGATAGCGAACTCAATTTTTCCCATGTATGATGGACCAAAGACTTTGGTCTGTCATACACATGCTTTTGGCGGTTTTGAGCAAAATTGAATTAGTTTGAATTTGAAATTATGAAATTTGTGATGATTTCATGATGCGTGTTTTGAAGTGGACTTTATGCAATGCTCATGTGAGTAGTTGCATGGATTGACCTTGAGTCAAGTCGTGGACTTGTGCTCGGATTTGTTTTGTGGTTTGTTCATGTGCGGTATTGCTCGAAGACGAATGTGGTCGATGACGGACCGAACTAGGTTCATGGAGGAACTGAGGTTCGGGACTAGGTTCAGGAGGAACTGAGGTCTTGGTGGTCAAGGATGTCATGCGGGACGTTCGGGCTAAGAGAATGGTGCACATGAAGAATGGTTAGTCACGTGAGAATGGCAGGAGGTCATTCGCGTGCAAAGTGTTAGTCACGTGAGTATGGCAGGTGGTCATACGCGTGCAAGGTGTTAGTCACGTGAGTATGGTAGGGTTACCATATGCGCAGAAGAGTTGTACTCGGCCAGGTTGGGCCAAGTAGAGTTGTGTTGGATACGGATTCCTTCTAGGGAATAGGAATCGTATTCTGGGTTGGTCTTTTAAATAGGAGGGGTTGTCTCCTGTTGAAAGGGCACCAAGGAGAGCTGAGCGCATCAAGAGTTTTAGAGTTTGTACTCTTTTGATGAGAGTATTTTAGACAAAAGAAATAAAGATCAATTCTTCCAAGATTTTTGCGTATACAAGAATCGTCGCTACAGTGTTCTCTGTTTTGGTTTTTGTTTGCATGCTTTTTCTAAATCTAGATTGGTTTTTGATCCTTGAGTGTCATCTTGATTTGATCCATCAAAAACCTTTCTAGGGTATTGATTTAGAGTTCCTCAAAGTCTAGTTGATTAAACTTTTGTCGGTTCTGTTAAATCTTTCAAGTTTACGTTAGATCAATTCTCGTCAAGTTCTGGATCAGCAAGCTTGCGAAGCTCATAACTTTTGATCCATAAGTCCGATCGAGCTGATTCTTTTTGGGTTCGATTCGTATTGGAATCTAGTTTCTCGTGTCCAAATTTCAGATCAATCTAACGTTTGGATCTCCGGGAATTCGCGTTTTACCGAACCTCTGTCATTCTGTTTTTTGTCGAAAACGAGGCAATTATTTGGTTCTGTTTTGGGGTGAACTTTTAATAGATCAAGAAATTGGTTTTAGCTTCCGCACAATCATTCACCCCCCCTCTGATTGCTATATTCGTATACTTCGATCCTACAAGTGGTATCAGAGCCAGGTTTTTCTAATCTATCTTAATCGGTGATTAGATCAATGGATCGTTATTCGACAAAACCTTGTGTGTTCGATGGTGTTGATTTTCAGTTTTGGAAGGCCAAGATGGAGGCATTCATCCAAGCACAAGGCTTCACAATTTGGGAGAAGGTGTACAAGCCATACCAAGTCCTGCAAACGACAACGTCAATGACACCAATCGCACACAAGTTGAAGCAAACAGCAAGGCGCGCAACTTGATCATCCAAGGCTTGGGACGCAGCGACTTTGATCGTGTGGTTCATCTTCGATCCGCATATGAGGTATGGAAATCTCTTTGTGATTACCATGAAGGTTCTAATACTGTGAAAGAGGTTCGCCAAGATATTTACAAAAAAGAATACATGCGTTTTGAGATGAAACCTAGTGAATCTGTAGATGACTTCTTTGCACGTTTCAATAAGATTCTTAGCAATTTGCGTGCTGTTGGAGTTAGCTTTGATGATGCTGCTAATGCTAGACAATTGCTTAGTGCTTTGGACATGTCGGTGTGGGAGATGAAAGTAACATCTATACAAGAATCTACTATCATGAGTACACTTACTTTAGATGTTCTTTATTCTAAGTTGAAAACTCATGAGTTGGATGTTCTTGCCAGGAAGGGTAACATTAAATCAATTGCTTTGATCTCTAACCCTAACATGTCAAAAGCAAATTCTTCTTCTAGCTTTGCCTTGTCTTCCATGTCTTCTTTAACTGATGAGCAACTTGAAGAGTTTCCCGAAGAAGATCTGGCACTACTCTCTTCTCGCTTTAACAAAGCTTTGCAGAATGTGAGAATGAGAAAGAGAGGTGGTCCTCCAAGATGCTATGAGTGTGGTGACCTCAACCATATTCGCACAAATTGTCCTAAGCTTGCAGGAAAACGTCAAAGGAAGAGAAGGACAACGATAGAAGGAATGAGAAGAAAAGGTTCTCGTCAAATGATAGGAAGAAGAAGAACTTCATCAACCGCAAGGTGGTTCACCGAGTTCTTTCCGCTCTTGAACAAGTCAATTTGAGCGATGTGGACTCAGAAAGCAGCGAAGATGATGCTACTCCAAGCAAGCATGATTTGATGGGATTGTGTCTCATGGCAAGCAGCAAGGATAGCTTCACCGAGGACGACCACGACAAATGACTTCAATGAGGTAGATCCCTCTTATGATGAATTAGCTATTCTTTGTTGCTCGTCTTGGAAAATTGCTTGACAAACGTGATAAGAAAATTAAGAAACATGATTTCATTATTGAATCATTGAATGCTGAAATTGCTAGACTTAAGACTTTGATTCCTAGTGATGATACTTGCAAATCATGTGACTTAATTTACAATGAGCTCACCTTGCTTAGGAAAGAACATGCTCTTTTGTTGCATCTAAATGAGAAAAATGAGAAACATGTTGTACATGCTAGCTGTTCCACTGATGATTTGCATAGTTCCACTTCTTGTTCTAAATGCTCAACTCTTGAATTAAAATTGAAAGATGCAAATGCTAGGGTTTCTCAAATGACTGAAGATTTGCTTACACATGAGGTTCTTTCATGCTCAACTTGTCGCAAGCAAAAGGAAAAGTGGACGTTCCCTGCAATAATTGTTTAATTCTTGCTAAGAAAGTTGATTACCTGCAAAACTCTTTGGAACGATTCACTAATGGCAAGAAAAAATTGAACATGATTTTGGATCAATCTAAGGTTAGCTCAAACAAGAGAGGTTTAGGCTTTGATCTTCATGCTTCATTTGAAACTAAACCTCGCACTGTTGTTAATGCTCCTTGCAATAACAAAATTGAGATTCTTAATGAGCCTAAAAAGATTGCTTTTAAATCTGCTGGTTTTCTTTCTTCTACTATGATGAATGCAAAATGTGCTTCTACTGTTAAAGCCAAACTTCATGCTAAGTACACTTGCACTCATTGTGGTAGAGATGGACATCTAGTAGATTTTTGCTTTAGACTAGCCAGACAAAGAAAGGAAAGAAATGACTAAGGCTAGGTCTAACTTCAGAAGAGCACACTTTGCTTCTCACTATGCGCCTAGAGTGTTGAAAACACCTTCATTCCTATGAACATGGGAAAAGAAAAGCTGATTTTGTGCATAAAAATTCTCGTGTTGTGCCTATCACAGCGTCGTGTGTCTCAAGATCGATTCCCAAAAATCTCATTCCTAACCCCAAGATCTGAGACCTAGACATGTTTTGTTTCTATGTAGGCTTCTCTAGCAAGGAAGGATATCATATGGTTAGTGGATTCCGGATGCTCACGCCATATGTCCGGTGATAAGAATTGGTTATCCTCCCTCACTCGTGCATCTCGTCTTTGAAAGTGTTACTTTTGGAGATGCCTCTTCCTCTTCTGTTGTGGCAAAAGGTACAAGAAAGGTAAGTGACAAGTTTATGTTCAAGGATGTGGCTCTTGTTGAAAACTTGAAATATAACTTGCTTTCTGTCTCACAAATGCTTGATGAAGATCTTGAGATAAGCTTTAAGAAAAATGAATGCAAAGTGCTAGATGCTTCAGGTGATTTTGTGTTCAAGATTTCTCGTTTTGGAAGAGTTTTTAAAGCTGATTTTGATGCATCACCTTCTTATAAACATAGGTGTCTAATTGCCAATGTTTCTAAAGATTTTTTCTTTTGGCATCGTAGACTTGGTCATATTGGTTTTGATCATCTTACTCGTGTAAGTGGTTTAGATCTCATACGTGGTTTACCTAAGCTTAAGGGTGATAGCAATCTAGTATGTTCTTCTTGTAGACATGGTAAGATGATTGCAAGTTCACATCCACCTCTTACCATGGTGATGACAAACGCTCCAGGACAGCTTCTACATCTTGATACAGTTGGACCATCTCGAGTTCAATCCTTTGGAGGCAAATGGTATGTGCTTGTAATTATTGATGATTTTTCTAGATACTCTTGGGTATACTTTATGGCATCTAAGGATGAGGCTTTTAGTCATTTTAGAAGTCTTGTTCTTAGGCTTTCCATTGATCATCCAGGAGCTCTCAAAGCTATTAGAAGTGATAATGGAACTGAATTCAAAAATGCTTCTTTTGATCACTTTTGTACTGAAAAAGGAATTGATCATCAATTTTCATCACCTAGAGTGCCTCAACAGAATGGTGTAGTTGAAAGGAAAAACAGAACATTGGTTGAGATGGCTAGAACCATGTTAGATGAACATCACACTCCTAGAAACTTTTGGGCTGAAGCGATTTCAATCGCATGTTATGTTTCAAACCGTGTGTTTTGAGATCAAAATTGGGTAAGACTCCATATGAGCTTCGGTTTGGACATAGGCCTACTGTTTCTCACTTTAGGTTTTTGGATGCAAATGCTTTGTCTTGAAATCTGGAAATCTTGATAAATTTGAAGCTAGATCAATGGATGGCTTTTTCTTGGATATCCTGCTCATACTCGTGGCTATCGTGGTGCTTGTTTTGGAGACTAACAAAATTGTGGAAACTCGTGAAGTTACTTTTGATGAGTCTAGTCCAGGCACTAGTCTAAATGATGCAGGTACAGACGCATATGTTCAGGGGGAGAAAATTTTTGAAGATAATGATGATGATGAGGATGAGGTCTTGACTCTTCCTAATGCACAACAAGCTGTAGCACCTTTGGCACCTACTACTACATCACCTACAATAACCATCCTCAAGCTACAACATCATCTATACATGCTGAAAATGAAGAAGGAGAAGGAGAAGTCTCAAAAGTCAATGCTCCCTTGCACATTCAAAAATGCATCCATCTGAACAAATGATTGGAGACCTAAATGAGAGAGTCACTCGATCCAGGTTTATTCATTCTGACACTCATACTCATTCTGCTTTAGTTGCTTCCTTTGAACCCAAAGATATATCTCATGCATTATCTGACGAATCTTGGATCAATGCCATGCATGAAGAATTAGAGAATTTTGAACGAAATAAAGTTTGGAAACTTGTCTCACCTCCTCCTGATTTTAATGTTATTGGAACTAGATGGGTTTTCAAAAATAAACAAAGTGAGGATGGTGTTGTTGTTAGAAACAATGCTAGATTGGTTGCTCAAGGTTACACTCAAATTGAAGGCTTAGATTTTGATGAAACCTTTGCTCCTGTTGCTAGAATTGAAGCCATTAGAATCCTTTTAGCTTTTGCTGCATCCAAAGGTTTCAAATTGTATCAAATGGTTGTGAAAAGTGCTTTCCTTAATGGCTACATAAATGAGGAGGTTTTTGTCAAGCAACCACCTGGTTTTGAAAATCCAAAGTTTCCAAATCATGTGTTCAAACTATCAAAAGCTTTGTATGGTTTGAAACAAGCCCCTAGAGCATGGTATGATAGGCTAAAAACCTTTTTACTTGAAAAGGCTTTTAATGGGAAAGGTTGACAAAACTCTCTTTTACTCAAGCAAGACAATGATCAACTATTCGTTCAGATTTATGTTGATGATATTATCTTTGGTGGTTCATCTCATGTTTTAGTGTCTCGAGTTTTGAAACAATGAGGAAGGAGTTTGAGATGAGTATGATGGGTGAGTTGACATACTTTTTGGGATTTCAAATCAAGCAAACGAAGGATGGTACTTTTGTACATCAAAGCAAATACACAAAAGACTTGTTGCATAGATTTGGGATGGAAAACAGCAAACCGATCATGACACCCATGGAGAGCGCTTGCACACTTGATCCGGATGAAGATGGTGAGCCGGTTGATCAAAAGGAATATAGAAGCATGATAGGTTCACTTTTGTACCTCACTGCATCAAGGCCGGATATACAATTTGCTGTGTGCTTGTGTGCTCGGTTTCAAGCTTCCCCACGTGCTTCACATCGACAGTCACAAAAGGATTTTCGTATCTTCATGGAACTCAAGATTTTGGCATTTGGCTTTCTGCTTCCTCATGCATTAGTTTGAGATCTTTTTCTGATGCTGATTTTGGAGGATGTAGAATTGATAGGAAAAGCACTTCTGGTTCATGTCACTTCTTGGGAAATTCTCTCATTGCATGGTCATCTAGAAAGCAATCTTCTGTTGCACAATCAACTACTGAATCTGAATATGTGGCTGCTGCTAGTTGTTGTTCTCAAATTCTTTGGATAGTAGCTACACTTAAAGATTATGGGTTTTTTCTGGATAGTGTTCCTCTTCTGTGTGATAACACTAGTGCAATTTGCATTGCTAAGAACCCTGTGCAACATTCAAGAACAAAACATATTGACATCAGATTTCACTTTCTTAGAGATCATGTTGAAAAAGGCAACATTGTGCTTCATCATGTGGATACTGAACATCAATTGGCAGACATTTTCACAAAACCTTTGGCTTCTTCTCGTTTTGCCTTTATTCGGGGAGAACTTGGAATTGTTCATCCAATGGGATTGTTTTGAGGGGGAGTTTCTTTGCCAAATTCTTTCACTTGATGAGCTCACTTTATCATATTTCTTTATATACTATGTAATTGAGCTAATATATGATAATCTAAATTGTCTCACTTGAACTAAAAATGACATTGCGGAATTCCCTGATCTGATTGCCTATAGCTAAATACTCTGTGATATCTCATTCTTCAAGGCTTGATATTGAATCCTCTTGACAAATTTGGGCTATGAAGCAAGTGTGTTTTCAGCTTTACTCTTTCATAAGACCTTTTAATCATTTTTTGCATGTTTACAATCAAAGAAAAAGAAAAGAAAAAGGGAATCAATAAAAGGATTGTTAAAAGCAAAAGCTTCAAGTTGTATGCTTCAGGCATGCTTTCCTTAAAAGATAAGATGTATGCTTCAAGCATGCCATTCCCTCAAATGACAAGATGTATGCTTCAAGCATGCCACTCCAAGGAAATAAAAGAAGTATGCTTCAAGCATGCCACATGCAGTTTATTGTTTAAAAGATTAAACTTGGTCTACTAGATTGAAGTTGAAACCACTTGCTCGCCCTGATTTGTTAGTTGCTTCAATTTTTGAGTCCTTGTTTTTCTACTAAAGGTCTTACTTAGTACTTGGCTATAGTTGACAGATTTGAGGTGGAGATGCATGTCATTTCTTAACTTGTTAACATCACATTAAGATCATATATTTTGCATATTATGTGATATATAAGGTTATATGATCGAATGAGCTCATCCTTTGTATCTTGGCACTCCCTTGCTTCTGTTTGCGAAACCATTGATACAAGAAAAAGTTTGAACATGTTCTCTTGTTGTTTTCTTGATGAATCCATTGTCAAAGGGGGAGAAGTTTTTGAGAAGTTTGGGAAGAGTTGAAAAAGAGGGAGTAGTATCTTTCGGTTGTTGAGTAATCTGGGAGAAGTTTTGTTTTTGGCACATTGCACAAACCACACACATTTTTGTCAAAAGGGGAGTTTTTATGTTCTCTGTTCTTTTTAAAAAATTGCCAAATGTTCATGTCTAAATGGTGTTGCCAATGTTTTCATCAAGGGGGAGATTGTGAATCATGTGATGAAAAATTGGTTTGATCTTGTGCTGAAATTGGTGAAGATTAGGATTAATCAGTATTGGACCAAACATCCTAACATTAAAAAAGAAACCTTGCTTTTGGCGCAGAACCAAATAACTAAAAATCGCATTTTTCCCATGTATGACAGACCAAAGTTTTTGGTCCATCATACATGTGCTTTTGGTGACTTTTTTTATTGTATGATGTACCAAAGATTTTGGTCTCATTATACACATGCTTTGGGCGATTTCATTTTACCCATGTATGATGTACCAAACTCTTTGGTCTGTCATACACATGTTTTCAGTGAACTCATTTTGCCCATGTATGACAGACCAAACTCTTTGGTCTGTCATACACATGTTGATAGCGAACTCAATTTTCCCATGTATGACAGACCAAAGACTTTGGTCTGTCATACACATGCTTTTGGCGGTTTTGAGCAAAATTGAATTAGTTTGAATTTGAAATTATGAAATTTGTGATGATTTCATGATGCGTGTTTTGAAGTGGACTTTATGCAATGCTCATGTGAGTAGTTGCATGGATTGACCTTGAGTCAAGTCGTGGACTTGTGCTCGGATTTGTTTTGTGGTTTGTTCATGTGCAGGTATTGCTCGAAGACGAATGTGGTCGATGACGGACTGGAACTAGGTTCATGGAGGAACTGAGGTTCGGGACTAGGTTCAGGAGGAACTGAGGTCTTGGTGGTCAAGGATGTCATGCGGGACGTTCGGGCTAAGAGAATGGTGCACATGAAGAATGGTTAGTCACGTGAGAATGGCAGGAGGTCATTCGCGTGCAAAGTGTTAGTCACGTGAGTATGGCAGGTGGCCATACGCGTGCAAGGTGTTAGTCACGTGAGTATGGTAGGGTTACCATATGCGTGCAAGAGTTGTACTCGGCCAGGTTGGGCCAAGTAGAGTTGTGTTGGATACGGATTCCTTCTAGGGAATAGGAATCGTATTCTGGGTTGGTCTTTTAAATAGGAGGGGTTGTCTCCTGTTGAAAGGGCACCAAGGAGAGCTGAGCGCATCAAGAGTTTTAGAGTTTGTACTCTTTTGATGAGAGTATTTTAGACAAAATAAATAAAGATCAATTCTTCCAAGATTTTTGCGTATACAAGAATCGCCGCTCTGATGTTCTCTGTTTTGGTTTTTGTTTGCATGCTTGTTCTAAATCTAGATTGGTTTTTGATCCTTGAGTGTCATCTTGATTTGATCCATCAAAAACCTTTCTAGGGTATTGATTTAGAGTTCCTCAAAGTCTAGTTGATTAAACTTTTGTCGGTTCTGTTAAATCTTTCAAGTTTACGTTAGATCAATTCTCGTCAAGTTCTGGATCAGCAAGCTTGCGAAGCTCATAACTTTTGATCCATAAGTCCGATCGAGCTGATTCTTTTTGGGTTCGATTCGTATTGGAATCTAGTTTCTCGTGTCCAAATTTCAGATCAATCTAACGTTTGGATCTCCGGGAATTCGCGTTTTACCGAACCTCTGTCATTCTATTTTTTGTCGAAAACGAGGCAATTATTTGGTTCTGTTTTGGGGTGAACTTTTAATAGATCAAGAAATTGGTTTTAGCTTCCGCACAATCATTCACCCCCCCTCTGATTGCTATATTCGTATACTTCGATCCTACAAGTGGTATCAGAGCCAGGTTTTTCTAATCTATCTTAATCGGTGATTAGATCAATGGATCGTTATTCGACAAAACCTTGTGTGTTCGATGGTGTTGATTTTCAGTTTTGGAAGGCCAAGATGGAGGCATTCATCCAAGCACAAGGCTTCACAATTTGGGAGAAGGTGTACAAGCCATACCAAGTCCTGCAAGAACGACAACGTCAATGACACCAATCGCACACAAGTTGAAGCAAACAAAGAAGGCGCCGCAACTTGATCATCCAAGGCTTGGGACGCAGCCGACTTTGATCGTGTGGTTCATCTTCGATCCAAGATATGAGGTATGGAAATCTCTTTGTGATTACCATGAAGGTTCTAATACTGTGAAAGAGGTTCGCCAAGATATTTACAAAAAGAATACATGCGTTTTGAGATGAAACCTAGTGAATCAGAGATGACTTCTTTGCACGTTTCAATAAGATTCTTAGCAATTTGCGTCTTTGTTGGAGTTAGCTTTGATGATGCTGCTAATGCTAGACAATTGCTTAGTGCTTTGGACATGTCGGTGTGGGAGATGAAAGTAACATCTATACAAGAATCTACTATCATGAGTACACTTACTTTAGATGTTCTTTATTCTAAGTTGAAAACTCATGAGTTGGATGTTCTTGCCAGGAAGGGTAACATTAAATCAATTGCTTTGATCTCTAACCCTAACATGTCAAAAGCAAATTCTTCTTCTAGCTTTGCCTTGTCTTCCATGTCTTCTTTAACTGATGAGCAACTTGAAGAGTTTCCCGAAGAAGATCTGGCACTACTCTCTTCTCACTTTAACAAAGCTTTGCAGAATGTGAGAATGAGAAAGAGAGGTGGTCCTCCAAGATGCTATGAGTGTGGTGACCTCAACCATATTCGCACAAATTGTCCTAAGCTTGCAGGAAAAACGTCAAAGGAAGAGAAGGACAACGATGTAGGAATGAGAAGAAAAGGTTCTCGTCAAATGATAGGAAGAAGAAGAACTTCATCAACCGCAAGGTGGTTCACCGAGTTCTTTCCGCTCTTGAACAAGTCAATTTGAGCGATGTGGACTCAGAAAGCAGCGAAGATGATGCTACTCCAAGCAAGCATGATTTGATGGGATTGTGTCTCATGGCAAGCAGCAAGGATAGCTTCACCGAGGACGACCACGACAACGACTTCAATGAGGTAGATCCCTCTTATGATGAATTAGCTATTGCTGTTGCTCGTCTTGGAAAATTGCTTGACAAACGTGATAAGAAAATTAAGAAACATGATTTCATTATTGAATCATTGAATGCTGAAATTGCTAGACTTAAGACTTTGATTCCTAGTGATGATACTTGCAAATCATGTGACTTAATTTACAATGAGCTCACCTTGCTTAGGAAAGAACATGCTCTTTTGTTGCATCTAAATGAGAAAAATGAGAAACATGTTGTACATGCTAGCTGTTCCACTGATGATTTGCATAGTTCCACTTCTTGTTCTAAATGCTCAACTCTTGAATTAAAATTGAAAGATGCAAATGCTAGGGTTTCTCAAATGACTGAAGATTTGCTTACACATGAGGTTCTTTCATGCTCAACTTGTCGCAAGCAAAAAGGAAAAGTGGACGTTCCCTGCAATAATTGTTTAATTCTTGCTAAGAAAGTTGATTACCTGCAAAACTCTTTGGAACGATTCACTAATGGCAAGAAAAAATTGAACATGATTTTGGATCAATCTAAGGTTAGCTCAAACAAGAGAGGTTTAGGCTTTGATCTTCATGCTTCATTTGAAACTAAACCTCGTGACCGTTGTTAATGCTCCTTGCAATAACAAAATTGAGATTCTTAATGAGCCTAAAAGATTGCTTTTAAATCTGCTGGTTTTCTTTCTTCTACTATGATGAATGCAAAATGTGCTTCTCTTTAAAGCCAAACTTCATGCTAAGTACACTTGCACTCATTGTGGTAGAGATGGACATCTAGTAGATTTTTGCTTTAGACTAGCCAGACAAAGAAAGGAAAGAAATGACTAAGGCTAGGTCTAACTTCGTAAGAGCACACTTTGCTTCTCACTATGCGCCTAGAGTGTTGAAAACACCTTACTGCTCCTATGAACATGGGAAAAAGAAAAGCTGATTTTGTGCATAAAAATTCTCGTGTTGTGCCCCTCTTGTTGTGCGTCGTGTGTCTCGATCTTTGGATTCCCAAAAATCTCATTCCTAACCCCAGTACTGAGACCTCGACATGTTTTGTTGCTATGTAGGCTTCTCGCGCAAGGAAGGAGAACATATGGTTAGTGGATTCCGGATGCTCACGCCACATGTCCGGTGATAAGAATTGGTTCTCCTCCCTCACTCGTGCATCTCGTGCTGAAAGTGTTACTTTTGGAGATGCCTCTTCCTCTTCTGTTGTGGCAAAAGGTACAGTAAAGGTAAGTGACAAGTTTATGTTCAAGGATGTGGCTCTTGTTGAAAACTTGAAATATAACTTGCTTTCTGTCTCACAAATGCTTGATGAAGATCTTGAGATAAGCTTTAAGAAAAATGAATGCAAAGTGCTAGATGCTTCAGGTGATTTTGTGTTCAAGATTTCTCGTTTTGGAAGAGTTTTTAAAGCTGATTTTGATGCATCACCTTCTTATAAACATAGGTGTCTAATTGCCAATGTTTCTAAAGATTTTTTCTTTTGGCATCGTAGACTTGGTCATATTGGTTTTGATCATCTTACTCGTGTAAGTGGTTTAGATCTCATACGTGGTTTACCTAAGCTTAAGGGTGATAGCAATCTAGTATGTTCTTCTTGTAGACATGGTAAGATGATTGCAAGTTCACATCCACCTCTTACCATGGTGATGACAAACGCTCCAGGACAGCTTCTACATCTTGATACAGTTGGACCATCTCGAGTTCAATCCTTTGGAGGCAAATGGTATGTGCTTGTAATTATTGATGATTTTTCTAGATACTCTTGGGTATACTTTATGGCATCTAAGGATGAGGCTTTTAGTCATTTTAGAAGTCTTGTTCTTAGGCTTTCCATTGATCATCCAGAGCTCTCAAAGCTATTAGAAGTGATAATGGAACTGAATTCAAAAATGCTTCTTTTGATCACTTTTGTCTTGAAAAGGAATTGATCATCAATTTTCATCACCTAGAGTGCCTCAACGAATGGTGTAGTTGAAAGGAAAAAGCAGAACATTGGTTGAGATGGCTATAACCATGTTAGATGAACATCACACTCCTAGAAACTTTTGTTTGAAGCGATTTCAACTGCATGTTATGTTTCAAACCGTGTGTTTTGAGATCAAAATTGGGTAAGACTCCATATGAGCTTGGTTTGGACATAGGCCTACTGTTTCTCACTTTAGGGTTTTTGGATGCAAATGCTTTGTCTTGAAATCTGGAAATCTTGATAAATTTGAAGCTAGATCAATGGATGGCTTTTTTCTTGGATATCCTGCTCATACTCGTGGCTATCGTGTGCTTGTTTTGGAGACTAACAAAATTGTGGAAACTGTGAAGTTACTTTTGATGAGTCTAGTCCAGGCACTAGTCTAAATGATGCAGTACTGAGGCCATATGTTCGGGGAGAAAATTTTTGAAGATAATGATGATGATGAGGATGAGGTCTTGACTCTTCCTAATGCACAACAAGTCGTAGCACCTTTGGCACCTACTACTACATCACCTACACTAACCATCCTCAAGCTACAACATCATCTGTACATGCTGAAAATGAAGAAGGAGAAGGAGAAGTCTCAAAGTCAATGCTCCCTTGCACATTCAAAAAATGCATCCATCTGAACAAATGATTGGAGACCTAAATGAGAGAGTCACTCGATCCAGGTTTATTCATTCGACACTCATACTCATTCTCGCTTTAGTTGCTTCCTTTGAACCCAAAGATATATCTCATGCATTATCGGCGAATCTTGGATCAATGCCATGCATGAAGAATTAGAGAATTTTGAACGAAATAAAGTTTGGAAACTTGTCTCACCTCCTCCTGATTTTAATGTTATTGGAACTAGATGGGTTTTCCAAAATAAACAAAGTGAGGATGGTGTTGTTGTTAGAAACAAGGCTAGATTGGTTGCTCAAGGTTACACTCAAATTGAAGGCTTAGATTTTGATGAAACCTTTGCTCCTGTTGCTAGAATTGAAGCCATTAGAATCCTTTTAGCTTTTGCTGCATCCAAAGGTTTCAAATTGTATCAAATGGTTGTGAAAAGTGCTTTCCTTAATGGCTACATAAATGAGGAGGTTTTTGTCAAGCAACCACCTGGTTTTGAAAATCCAAAGTTTCCAAATCATGTGTTCAAACTATCAAAAGCTTTGTATGGTTTGAAACAAGCCCCTAGAGCATGGTATGATAGGCTAAAAACCTTTTACTTGAAAAGGCTTTTAATGGGAAAGGTTGACAAAACTCTCTTTTACTCAAGCAAGGCAATGATCAACTATTCGTTCAGATTTATGTTGATGATATTATCTTTGGTGGTTCATCTCATGTTTTAGTGTCCGAAGTTTTGAAACAATGAGGAAGGAGTTTGAGATGAGTATGATGGGTGAGTTGACATACTTTTTGGGATTTCAAATCAAGCAAACGAAGGATGGTACTTTTGTACATCAAAGCAAATACACAAAAGACTTGTTGCATAGATTTGGGATGGAAAAGCGACAAACCGATCATGACACCCATGGAGAGCGCTTGCACACTTGATCCGGATGAAGATGGTGAGCCGGTTGATCAAAAGGAATATAGAAGCATGATAGGTTCACTTTTGTACCTCAACGCATCAAGGCCGGATATACAATTTGCTGTGTGCTTGTGTGCTCGTTTTCAAGCTTCCCCACGTGCTTCACATCGACAGTCGCAAAAGGATTTTCAGTATCTTCATGGAACTCAAGATTTTGGCATTTGGCTTTCGCTTCCTCATGCATTAGTTTGAGATCTTTTACTGATGCTGATTTTGGAGGATGTAGAATTGATAGGAAAAGCACTTCTGGTTCATGTCACTTCTTGGGAAATTCTCTCATTGCATGGTCATCTAGAAAGCAATCTTCATTTGCACAATCAATGCTGAATCAATATGTGGTCGCTAGTTGTTGTTCTCAAATTCTTTGGATAGTAGCTACACTTAAAGATTATGGGTTTTTCTCGATAGTGTTCCTCTTACGTGTGATAACACTAGTGCAATTTGCATTGCTAAGAACCTGTGCAACATTCAAGAACAAAACATATTGATATCGATTTCACTTTCTTAGAGATCATGTTGAAAAAGGCAACATTGTGCTTCATCATGTGGATCTTGAACATCAATTGGCGGACATTTTCACAAAACCTTTGGCTTCTTCTCGTTTGCCTTTATTCGGGAGAACTTGGAATTGTTCATCCAATGGGATTGTTTTGAGGGAGTTTCTTTGCCAAATTCTTTCACTTGATGAGCTCACTTTATCATATTTCTTTATATACTATGTAATTGAGCTAATATATGATAAGCTAAATTGTCTCACTTGAACTAAAAATGACATTGCGGAATTCCACTGATCCGATTGCCTATAGCTAAATACTGTGATATCTCATTCTTCAAAGCTTGATATAGAATCCTCTTGAAAAAATTGGGCTATGAAGCAAGTGTGTTTTCAGCTATAATCTTCAATAAGACCTATTAATAATTTTTTGAATGATTACAAACAAAGACAAAGAAAAGAAAAAGGGAATCAATAAAAAGGATTGTTAAAAGCAAAAGCTTCAAGTTGTATTCTTAATGCATGCTTTCCTTAAAATATAAGATGTATGCTTCAAGCATGCCATTCCATCTAATGACTATATTTATGCTTCAAGCATTCCACTCCAATGAAATAAAAGAAGTATGCTTCAAGCATGCCACATGCGATTTATTGTTTAAAAGATTAAACTTGGTCTACTAGATTGAAGTTGAAACCACTTGCTCGCCCTGATTTGTTAGTTGCTTCAATTTTTGAGTCCTTGTTTTTCTACTAAAGGTCTTACTTAGTACTTGGCTATAGTTGACAAATTTGAGGTGGAGATGCATGTCATTTCTTAACTTGTTAACATCACATTAAGATCATATATTTTGCATATTATGTGATATATAAGGTTATATGATCGAATGAGCTCATCCTTTGTATCTTGGCACTCCCTTGCTTACATTTGCGAAACCATTGATACAAGAAAAAGTTTGAACATGTTCTCTTGTTGTTTTCTTGATGAATCCATTGTCAAAGGGGGAGAAGTTTTTGAGAAGTTTGGGAAGAGTTGAAAAAGAGGGAGTAGTATCTTTCGGTTGTTGAGTAATCTGGGAGAAGTTTTGTTTTGGCACATTGCACAAACCACACAATTTTTGTCAAAAGGAGTTTTTATGTTCTCTGTTCTTTTTAAAAAAATTGCCAAATGTTCATGTCTAAATGGTGTTGCCAATGTTTTCATCAAGGGAGATTGTGAATCATGTGATGAAAAATTGGTTTGATCTTGTGCTGAAATTGGTGAAGATTAGGATTAATCTGTATTGGACCAAACATCAGAACATTAAAAAGAAACCTTGCTTTTGGCGCAGAACCAAATAACTAAAAATCGCATTTTTCCCATGTATGATGCACCAAAGTTTTTGGTCCATCATACACAAAGCTTTTGGTGACTTCGTTTTTCATTGTATGACACCAAAGATTTTGGTCTGTCATACACATGCTTTGGGCGATTTCATTTTACCCATGTATGACATCAAACTCTTTGGTCCATCATACACATGTTTTCAGTGAACTCATTTTGCCCATGTATGACACCAAACTCTTTGGTCTGTCATACACATGTTGATAGCGAACTCAATTTTCCCATGTATGACAGACCAAAGACTTTGGTCTGTCATACACATGCTTTTGGCGGTTTTGAGCAAAATTGAATTAGTTTGAATTTGAAATTATGAAATTTGTGATGATTTCATGATGCGTGTTTTGAAGTGGACTTTATGCAATGCTCATGTGAGTAGTTGCATGGATTGACCTTGAGTCAAGTCGTGGACTTGTGCTCGGATTTGTTTTGTGGTTTGTTCATGTGCAGGTATTGCTCGAAGACGAATGTGGTCGATGACGGGACTGGAACTAGGTTCATGGAGGAACTGAGGTTCGGGACTAGGTTCAGGAGGAACTGAGGTCTTGGTGGTCAAGGATGTCATGCGGGACGTTCGGGCTAAGAGAATGGTGCACATGAAGAATGGTTAGTCACGTGAGAATGGCAGGAGGTCATTCGCGTGCAAAGTGTTAGTCACGTGAGTATGGCAGGTGGCCATACGCGTGCAAGGTGTTAGTCACGTGAGTATGGTAGGGTTACCATATGCGTGCAAGAGTTGTACTCGGCCAGGTTGGGCCAAGTAGAGTTGTGTTGGATACAGATTCCTTCTAGGGAATAGGAATCGTGATTCAGGTTGGTCTTTTAAATAGGAGGGTTGTCTCCTGTTGAAAGGGCACCAAGGAGAGCTGAGCGCATCAAGAGTTTTAGAGTTTGTACTCTTTTGATGAGAGTATTTTAGACAAAAGAAATAAAGATCAATTCTTCGAAGATTTTTGCGTGCTACAGTAACCGCGTCGCTACAGTGTTCTCTGTTTTGGTTTTTATTTGCATGCTTGTTCTAAATCTAGATTGGTTTTTGATCCTTGAGTGTCATCTTGATTTGATCCATCAAAAACCTTTCTAGGGTATTGATTTAGAGTTCCTCAAAGTCTAGTTGATTAAACTTTTGTCGGTTCTGTTAAATCTTTCAAGTTTACGTTAGATCAATTCTCGTCAAGTTCTGGATCAGCAAGCTTGCGAAGCTCATAACTTTTGATCCATAAGTCCGATCGAGCTGATTCTTTTTGGGTTCGATTCGTATTGGAATCTAGTTTCTCGTGTCGAAATTTCAGATCAATCTAACGTTTGGATCTCCGGGAATTCGCGTTTTACCGAACCTCTATCATTCTATTTTTTGTCGAAAACGAGGCAATTATTTGGTTCTGTTTTGGGGTGAACTTTTAATAGATCAAGAAATTGGTTTTAGCTTCCGCACAATCATTCACCCCCCCTCTGATTGCTATATTCGTATACTTCGATCCTACAGGGTGGCGGCTAGGGCTTGGAGGGAGAGGTGGGGGCGCCCAAGGGCAGGGGGAGCACGCCCAAAAGGCTGGTGGGGAGCCCTTTTACCAGCCCCCACACCCAATCCTAGTCCGTTACGGAGACCTACTCCATCCCACCAAAGCCCACCAAGGCCCAAACTCCCCCGGGAAGGCCCAAAACCCCTAAACGCCTTAAAAGCTATTAACCTCCATATCCTATAGTTTTAACCTTAATTCCACATCTCATAATGTTATTAACCTTATAATGCATGTTAAATAAGGTTACGACACTCTGTGGCGACATAACACTTCAACCGGCCCAAAAACGCGAGAAAACCCTAAGCCGAAAGGTTTTATTCTCTAGTTTCACCTTCTATAACGTCACACCAAACCATAGTGTCACACCAAAATAATCCTAGCTATATGGCCTGAATCAATTCCCAAGCCAAAACTAGAAGTAAGAATCATTAGCCTTTATCCTTTAATCTGAAAAGCCTTCACTTCACAAAGTGTACATCCACGATCCCATAGGAATGATTTCATCACCCTAAGAAGCAGAACGCGCCATCACCTACAGCCCTTTCCTCTGCCGGGGACTTTCACGAAATGAAAACGGGCAGCATCATCGTATGCTCGACATTAGTTGCCCTGGTGTATATCCCAGAGTAGTCCTTCTTGAATAGCATAAAGTGCTAACTTTAAGAGTAGCTAAGAAGTAGACTCATCCCCGTGATAAGGTGTTCTTATAGTGTTAGTGCTGGGCACTTCTCTTTTAGCGATTGCTGCTTGCGATACGGTAATAGCTGTGTTATTGAGCGGGAGAGGGCCGATCTTGATCATCAACACCAAAACCAATAAGAATCATTGTTAAGAAATTAGGGGGCCTAGATGGTTTCAATCTCCCCTTTTTTTGTGATTGATGATGTAACATCGCAGATCGTTCTCAAGTGTTACAGTTTCAATCGGGGTGTGGGTTCCTTTAGCAGGCAAGCTCGGGAGTGTGGTGGGCTTAAATTGAGAGAAGTAGGGTGAAAAGATTAGTTACGTGAGGGACAATTTCCAATTTTTTCCCCTCCACCTAATCTTCTCCCCCCTCCTCTTTTTCTCCCCCACCTAATCCTTTCTTTTTCCCATGCTAGCAGCTTGCTCTCCCTCACCTCTAAGCGCTAGCCAGACGCCACCACCCCCTGCTCCTCCCTCCTGGCTCGACGTCGCCCCTAGCCGGCGGTGCCCGCCCTTGCTCCTCCCTCCTGGCTCGACACCGCTCCCAGCCGACGGCGCCCACCCCCTGCTTCTCCCTCCTAGCTCGACGCCACCCCTCCCCTGCCTTTAGGTCGATGGTGCCTTCTCCCTCTTCAGGCCAGCGGCGCCTTCTTCCTCCCTAGGCTGGCGATGCCTCCTTCTTCCCCAGGCCAGCGGCGCCCTTTCCTCCCCAGGCAGGTGGTACCCTCTCCCTCCCTGGTCGGCGGCGTTCTCCCCAACCGGTGCCCTTCCCTGCAGCTCAGCAGTTTCTCCTTCCTTCCTTCTTCTTAGTGGTATGGAAAGTAAATCTTGGAGGTGTTCAATCGGTCTAATGGTGTTATCCCATTATTTTGGGGGTTCTAGGGTTTGCTTCTTTTTTTATTGGCCACTGATTAAATTTTGCATTAAGGTTGTATATTGATGCGTTGCCATTTGTGATGAATGTGTTGACTCATCTGTGATCTATGATTTGTGAGACTTGTGCTCAAAGAGTTTGCACTGAGGTCTCATTGCTATGATTTGAGGTGTGTTGGAATGATTTAATTGAGAGATGCTTACAACTAGGTTGTTGTGGTTGAATGAGCTGCTACTTTGATTAGCACAAACTGTGTTGAATGGAAAATGATGAATGGGTTGAGATTAATTTTAAACATGCTAGTTGAAAACCTATGATGATTACTAGGATGGTCCACTGATTTTCCTGTCCACTAGATCTTGTTATGAGATGTTTAATTTATCTATGAGGTGCTCGAGTGATTAATTGTGGGATGCTTTTTGTGGGTTATGTATGAATGAATTGGCTTAGTAGATGATTTTGATGCCATGGATTGCTTATTAGTTGTGACTAAACACTGATGAATCATGATCTGAATACTTATACTAGGAGATGGGAGATTGAATATCATGATCTATGAATATTGGTGGGAGGTTTTATAGTACTTTATTCATGGATGGATTGACTTATTAGATGATGAATTGATACTGGGCTAGGTTTTGGTGGTCTTGAATGCTTAACTCTGGCATGATGACAGAGGCTTTGGGTGTTGATTGATTTACCTGGTAAATGATGAACTGAAACTATGTCCGGTGGGTAGGCTATTTCTCTTTGGTCTGTGATGATTTGCTATCCGGCGATTCCATCGATTGGTTGACGTTATGGTGATAACTTTAGCCTGCAATACACCGGGGGAGTATTATGAGTTAAAGGGACGTATAACGTAACCCTGATGGATTTCTCTTGTTGAGATCAATATTGTTATCTATCTAGTTGCATTACTCCTATTCATTAGTTGTTCTACTGGACCGGTTTGGATGACTTACTTCGATATGGAAATGGAATATGAATTTGGAAGAAGAAATGTTGGCTGTGCTGCTTGTGGCTTGATTAATGTTCATTTTAATCTGGGGATTTGTTTGAAGAAATTCCTGCTAGTCGTAGCTGAGGGTTTTGCGCTCGGCTAGTATAGGCCGAATTAAAGTGTTTAAATCATCGAATGCTTTGAGTGTATAAAAATTGAGTTGGATTTCTTGTGAAAGGATTAGTTGGTCTAATCGAGGGAGTTTAAAGCGGGTTTAAGCATAGGAGCGAAAGTGTCATTTCTTTTATCGCTTGAACCGTGTTATGCATTGTTTCGAGATGAATGCATTTATATTTATTTTTATTGCAGGAGTATGCTTTCAGGAGTGGCTTCGACCTACCGCCACTCCACTCACCTTCGCTAAACAGGCAAGTACATCGTGTGAATGCTTGAGATTATGATGTGATAAATGAAATAAATTGGATATGTGATATTATGGTTGCATTAGTATGATCAATCTCTTTTGTGAAATAAATTGAATATGTGATATTATGGTTGCATGAGTATGAATAACCGTACTCTTGTGATAATTGAATGCCGGAAGTGGTTTGATATGTGATATTCGGATCTCATGGTAATTGAACCCTTTTGAAATATGATGTTGCATCATTTGCATCCATGACATGAAAAGATGAATGTGCTAGGTCGGTGAGAAAGTTATGACTAATCTTGAGCACCACTAGAAAGTCCTACCTCGTAGTCCCATCCATCGTGGTGGATGGGAGTGAGTCATTAAGAGTAGACCCCTCCACGGAATGGAAGGGAATGAGAGGGTGTACGCCGACGGGCGTACACTCATTATACCCGTATAAATGATGAAAAGGTGCATAAGCATGAAAGCATATTGCATTGCATTGCATTGCTAATGTTGTTGATGAGAATGTGTTGAGAAGGTTAAGAGAGTGAGTCGTGGACTCAATCAAAATTGATTAAGGAGTATATTTGCGAAATGTGTAAGCTCCTTACCGCTTTATTCGCTTGTTGAATTTTTAGTTAGAAATGCAATTATGCTAGTAATTTAAGATATGTTAATTGGCTATGTTTCTGTCCTTTCTTGTACTTTGCTGAGTTTTCGAACTCATGCTTGTTTGTTAATTGTTGTATGTACTCTGAGGACATCAATGCTGGGATGGGAAATAGCATCACATCACTCCCTTCATCACATTCAATTAATATTTTGGAAGAAAGTTGTATGGTAGTATGTTTGTGGTTGTGGTTAGTGTAATCTACATGAGGTTTTGATTGAACTTCTAGATGCTTATTGGTAATTGTTAGTGAAGACCATGGCCCTTTGTATGTACTTAGCGGGTCATGATGGTTAGTTGATTCCTGGTTGTTGTTATTAAATTATAATTGTTATCTCTCTTTGCCTGCAAAGTGGATGTCCACTATGTTTATGGGAGGTGCTGCCGAAATTTCTAGTAAATTCGGTAACTTGCTAGTATGTTAGATTGCTTTGCTAATTTATTCTAGCGTCTTGTGCTAGTTGATATTTGAGGGTGTATCATTCAGGGCACGTGCGGTGCCGGGATGTTACAGATGACAACACCCTTGATTACCCATTATTTTGGATAGAAAAGACTTATCTTTTTCTGCAAGGAATTGTTAGTCTGATAGAACAAGTATACTGATTGCAGATAGAGAAAAGACAATTTGTGCTCCCCCTGGATAGGTGTTTAGAGTAAAACGACAAGTGGAATATAAAGCATAATTTATTTTGCATAAGTATAAAAAGATACAACATTTAGAGCAAAATTAGGCATAATAGAACATAAATTAATCTTATCAGAGCAAAAGGAGTTATCTCAGTGCAAATCCAACACAAGTTCCAAAAAACACAAAATATTTTAGATAACATATTAACAAGTCCAACAAATCCAGAAACAGCAAAATACAGTATAGCAGACTTAGTAAACATTAGACTTTTTGACCCACCAGACTAAGAGAACAACTAAGGGAACTTATTACTCCAACTAAACTAAGTGAGCTTATTACTCCAACTAAATTCTCCCCCTTTGGCATCAATTGCCAAAAAAAGAGATCACTTCTTGTGCCTAGAGAAAGTCCTCTTGAACAGTCCTGAGACCTTGGAGCTAGTACTCTGTCTCAGAGGGGATAGATGCTTCCACCTTGGAGAGTGCCCTTCTTCAGATTCAGCTTGAGAGGCCATGGCCTGATCATGCTAGCTTGGGTAGTTTGGAGTGGCCTGTTCCTAATAAATTTTGTTTAACAGTTCTTGAGATTGATAGTGATACTGTTGAAGAGCAGCCATGTGTTCATTATGTCTGAGAGCTGCCAAGTTTCTTTCTTCTTCAAATCTGTCTTGAGCAATTTTTAAATGAGCATTGTATTGTTGCTCAAATAAACTGAACCATTTAGGTTGAGTGCTCCATTCTAGTGGTTGCTCATATTAATGTTCAGGAGGAGGTGAATGATGAGAAGCCTCAAAGTGTTGTGGGAATGCTGACCCTCCTGCATCATAGTCATGAGCTGCTGGTTTGAAGTTTTGAGCTTCCATAAATCTTGCTGCAGCAGCAAGTTCTCAAAGCTTTTGAACTTCTGGATCATGTTCTTCACTTTGAGATTTTGAGCTTATCATGATCTGTGTGGCTCCTTCCTCAAGAGAAGGTTGTTTTGATCCTTGAGGACTGAATCCCATCACTTCAGTAGGTTCATCATGCTCAGATTGTACCATCAGAGATGCATCCGGAAAGCTGGGTATTGGGGAAGGAAGTCCATGACCAAAACTGCGGTGACTGTGAGCAGAAAAACTAGGAATTGGTTCATCTCCCTCATCTACACCATTAGAATCATCATCACTGTCATGATGAGCACTTGGCTCATTTTCTTGTACAACTGGTGGAGGAGTAGGCACTCAAGCTCCCCTAAGAGTATCTCCAATTACCATGCTCATTTTATACTGTTTAGGGATACTGAAATCTCTGTTTGCTTCTGTTTGTGAGATAATCCATTGGACCAATAACATTTGAGATATCTGCTATGCAAATGGGAGTGGACTGCCTATTTTTCCTGTAACTAGCTTCTTCTATTTCTCCAAAGATTTAATCTACCAAGTAAATGGGTTGCCTTGATAAGATCAAATGCAAAAGCCATGCCAAGGTAGGAGTCACACCTTCCTTATATCTAGTTTTTGGAAAAAATGGTGTATCTGAGCAGCAACAATAGAACCTTGGCTTCAGCAGATAAATAGTTGACTCTATTTGTATTGAAATTTGCCTCATTGATGTCTCTGTATATGTGAGCAGACAGGTTCAGGCCAAGCATGTCCCCTACTTGCCTCCATCTGTTCCCAGGGAACATCCTATCATGGATTCTAGTCCTGTTGACTAGAGGACTGGTTGCACCTATGGTAGCTTCAAAGTGAGGTGATCTCACTTTTCTGATTTTTCCATCTATGGTAAATAGTATATAATGCCTTTTCTTGTTTACCAATAAGGATGCATAAAACTCTAGAATTCTATGTTCATTCCAAGTGGGAACTCTGGTTGACATCATTTCTGCTAGGCCAGGAGTTGATCTGACACAATCAAGTATTTTGTCTGAGCCTATTACAGAGTTAATTTGGTTTCAGTCAACATATTGATGTTTACACAAGGCAGACAGTGCCTTTCCACTTTTGTTAGTTCTGTTTTTGTATCCAAAATAAATGTTCTTATGCAAAGTTGTGATGAAATCTTCATCTAGAGGAGGCCTAGTGAAAGGAAACCAATTCTTTTCATTCACTAGCCTAATTGATCTTAGACTATCTCCAGCAATTTCCCTTTATTACATTCCCTTCCCTATTCCCTTCCCCATATTCATTCCCTTTATTTCCTACCATCTCCAGCAGCATCCCCTCAAGGGATTTGTGAAGGGATTGGAGAGAAAATCCCTTTCTAAAGGGATTCACTGTTTGAATCCCTTCTGAAGGGAATCGTGAAGGGAATCCGCTGGAGCACTTGGGATCTGTTCGCGAAGGGATTTGGAGGGGAAGGGAAGCTGTTGGAGATAGTCTTAGTCTTTTTCCTCCAAGTGTGACTAATTCAGTTCCAACTATCATATCCACTTCAATACTCAATTCTTCTTCCTCAGAACTAAAATTTGCACTAGGCTCATATTCACTATCTTTAGAAGAAGATTCATGATCTAATAGTACTGGTTGTTTGTCCTTTCTCAGGGGTTTTGAGGTTGTTACTTTTCTGAGAACTCGTTCAGTAGTGTGAGTATCTTGCAATTGTACTGGCCCCTGAGACTGTTGTGCCTGAGATGAACTAGAAGTCCTTTGTTTCTTTCCTTTTACTTTGCCGACCAATTTACCCAACAAACCCCTTTTGTCTGAATCCTTATTCATTTTGACAGAACACAACTTATCTCTAAAACTGCTCTCTGAACCTTTTCACAGGCACAAGAACTAACCTAGTTTACAGGGAAAAGAAAGGTCCTTCAGTTATGAAAAGCTAAGTCTAAGGTTTGGTTTTGCAGGAAGAAAAGAGAAGACTGGGGGACTTACCAAACCCTAGAGGAACCACCATTGACACACCCGGTTTGGGTTGACTTCGATGAAGAAAAGGATTCCTGCTCGGGAGAATATGAGTGATCTTGGGGAATTTGGGCGATTCTAGAGAAAGTGAGCGATTTAGGGAAAACTGGATGTGAAAACTGATAAGAACAAGTGTGAAATGCATACAGTAAAAAGAAAACTGCTACGTTGGGAAAGGGTGCCTTCATGAGGAGTAGTTGGTGGGAGACAGTCATCCTATTTTTACTCTGGTTGGTGAAACCCATAAGGAAGAATTACTGGAAATTACTTGGGTCTCGAAATCAAGGATGGTTAGCAAAGATGAGTCCTAATTTTAGATAGGATTTTGAAGTTTTTGAACTTAGGTGAGTATTTTTCAAAAGAATAGATTTAAACCTTTTGAAATAGATAAGAGTTAGGAAGCAGACATTTGCAAATGTACGCCGAACCAATTTTGGCAAAAAACAGAGAGTTTTCCATTTACGGCGGACCAAATTAACATAGAAGCATGTTTTCGCCGGACTAAGTTAAAACGGTCCGTTGCTAATGGTTTTTCATGTTAAGACTTGGCCCGTGGTGAAAATACCATCTGCGCTGGAATGATTTCCTTTAGTCTGTCGAAAACTTACTTAACTGCCGGGTTGGTCCACCGTGAATGGGAAACTTACTGTTTCTCACATTTGCATTTGGAAACATGGTCCGTCGTACATGTGCAACTTTTTGCTTAAGAAATTAAGAAGTAACTATACTCTTAGAGATTTTCAAAGATCCTCTTGAAGAACAAATTAAGACTACAGGAAGGGATCTTAGAATAATCTTATATTTAAGATCAATCAAATAGAACCAAAGAGAGATGGAAGAATTTTTGAATCTTTTGGAAATATATGTGCACTCTATTTAAGTGAGCATGAACATCAATTAATTCAAGCTCATAGAAAAAGAACACATGTGCTGAGTGGTTAGATATTAGAAGTTTTGCAAAAGATTTTCATTTGAAATCGATTATTTGCCAATTTTCTATAATTTAGATAGAATAATATAGAGATTTAGAAAGAAGAGGCTTTTAGCAACAATTTTGCATTTTTAGTTAGATTTTTTTGTATTTAGAAAAATAGTCTTATGCCACTCAAGCACTTAGAATTGATCTGTTCACAGGTGGGTAACACCTTTATGTGATAATCCTTCCAAGAACCAAATCAATAAACATCAAATAAACACTTGGAAAGAATCAACCATGGTGCACAAATTCAAGCAACATTAGATAAATCTATGACATTTAACTCATTCCTCAATTTGCAAAAGCAAGCTTCAGCTAAAGGCTTGGTAAGGATATCCGCCAATTGATCCTCAGTTCTAATATGGCTAATAGTGATATCTCCCTTAGTCACATGATCTCTTAAGAAATGATGGCGAATATCTATGTGCTTTGTTTTGGAGTGTTGTACTGGGTTGTTGGCTATCTTTACGGCACGTTCATTATCACACAAAAGGCACTTTCTTAAAATTTATACCATAGTCCAACAAGGTTTGCTTCATTCAAAGTAATTGAGCACAATAACTACCAGCTGAAATATATTCAGTTTCAGCTGTGGATAGGGCTACAAAATTTTGTTTCTTAGAGAACCAAGAAACAAGAGATCTACCAAGAAATTGACAACTCCCTGAGGTGTTTTTTCTATCCACTTTGCAACCAGCATAATCTGAATCCGAATATCTAATTAAGTCAAATTTTGCACCTTTAGGATACCATAAGCCTATGTTTGAGGAATGCTTTAAATATCTCAATATTCTCTTAACAGCAATTAAATGACATTATTTTGCAGAAGCTCGAAAATGTGCACACATGCAAACACTAAATATAATATCAGGCCTAGATGCTGTAAGGTAAAGTAAACTACCAATCATTGAGCGATAAAGCTTTAAGTCTACAGATTTACCTCCCTCATTGAGATCTAGGTGCCAGTTGGATGCCATTGGTGTTTTGATAGGTTTTGCATCTTCCATGCCAAACTTCTTGAGTAGATCCTTTGCATACTTGGTTTGGCTCACGAAAGTCACATTCTTGAGTTGTTTGATTTGGAGTCTAATAAAATAGCTCAATTCTCCGATCATGGATATCTCAAATTCTATGGACATCATGTCACCAAATTCTTTGCAAAAATCTTCATTAGTAAAACCAAATATGATGTCATCAACATATATTTGACAAACGAAGAATTCATCATTAATTATTTTGGTGAGGAGTGTAGTGTCAACCTTCCCAATTTTGAATCCTTTAGAAATTAGAAAATCTCTAAGACGCTCGTACCATGCTTTAAGAGCTTGTTTGAGTACATTTAGTGCTTTAGAAAGTTTATAAACATGATTTGGATTTTTAGAGTTTTCAAAACCGGGAGGTTGTTCTACAAATACCAACTCCGATATTTGGTCATTCAAGAAAGCACTCTTCACATCCATTTGAAATAGTTTAATTTTAAAACAAGAAGCAAAGGCTAGCAAGATACGAATGGCTTCTAATCTTGCTACGAGTGCAAAGGTTTCACCAAAATCTAAGCACTCAACTTGGGTAAAACCTTGTGCAACTAACCTTGCTTTGTTTCTTACCACGATACCATTTTCATCTTACTTGTTCCGAAATACCCATTTAGTGCCGATAACGTTGTGGTCCTTAGGTCTTTCAACAAGCGTGCATACATCATTCCAGGTGAAATTATTGAGTTCCACGTGCATTGAGTTCACCCAATTCGGATCCCTTAAAGCTTCATCTACATGAGGGGGTTCAATAGAAGAAACAAAAGAGTAATGCTCACAAAAAGAAGCAACACAAGAACGAGTTAGATCGCCCTTACTAACATCACCCAATATTAGATCAATTGGGTGATCCTTTGATACTTGGTTGTGAATCCCTGGCGGTATTGTTTGAATTTGATTGTTTTCTTCATCTTCGACTTCAATTGATTTGTCTTCACTTGGTGTAGCCGATGTAGATGGTTCAGCTTGAGTTGAAGAAGGTCGGGCATCATGATCATCTTCTTTTGGCTTGATGTCTGCAATTGTCATATTCTTCGTATCCTGCCTCAAGGCTTTATTACCTACATCATCCAAATTATCTTGCTCTTCTTGAGAGCCATTAGTCTCATCAAATTCAACATCACACGTTTCTTCAACTAAACCGAAGTTCTTGTTAAAGACCCGATATGCTTTACTATTTAATGAATAGCCAAGAAGAAAACCTTCATCACACCGGCTTTGAAATTTTGAGAGCCGAACACCCTTTTTCAAAATAAAGCACTTGCAATCGAAAACACGAAAATAGGAAATGTTCGGCCTTCTTCCAATAAGAAGTTCATAAGAAGCCTTTCTCAAAATCCGATGCAAATAGAGTCGATTTGTGGTATGACAGTCGGTATTAATTACTTCCGCCCAAAAATTATTGGAAGTCCTTACCATTTCAATTAATGTACGATTTTTCCCTTCTACAACTCCATTTTGCTCCGGTGTGTATATTGCGGAAAACTCGTGCTTTATTCCAAGTTCATCGCAAAATTCTTCAACTTTTGTATTCTTGAACTCGAAACCATTATCACTACGGATTTTTTTATTTTAAAATCGAATTCATTTTTAGCCCTTTTTGCGAAGATTTTGAAAATGTTTGGAACTTCGGATTTTTCATGCAAAAAGAAAACCCAAGTAAATCTAGAGCAATCATCCACAATCACAAGACAATAAATATTTCCACCAATTCTCCTATAGATTGTTGGGCCAAACAAATCCATATGTAGGAGCTCTAACGGTCTAAAGGTGGACGTGATACTTTTGTAAGGATGAGAGCTAGCAACTTGTTTTCCGGCTTTACAAGCACTACAAAGCTTATTCTTCTCAAATTTCACATCTTTCAAGCCCACCACCAAATCATTTTTGAAAAGCTTTTTAAGTTGAATCATTCCAACATGAGCTAGTCTTCTATGCCACAACCATCCCAAGGATGTTTTTGTAATTAAGCAAGTTTCAAGACATGACTCATTTGAAGTGAAATCAACAAGATAAAGATTTCCAAATCAAAAGCCTTTGAAAACAAGAGATTTGTCCTTCTCTTTAGAAATTTCAACACCATTACGAGAGAATAAACAAACAAGACCAAGATCACAAATTTGAGCAACGGTTATCAAGTTAAAATTCAATGTCTCTACTAAGGAAATATTAGAAATGGAAAGATCATTTGAGATAGCCATTTTACCTAAACCTAATACCTTCCCTTTGCTATTGTCACAAAAAGTGATCTTATCATGATCTCCTCCATTCTTAGATGTGGTGAAAATCATTCGGTCTCTGGTCATGTGTTGTGTGCAGCCACTGTCCAACACCCAATGCCGTCCCCCGATCTTGTAGTTCACCTACAAAAGAAAATTAAGTTATTTTATGTACCCAAATTTGTTTGGGTCCTTGGAGGTTAGAGACCAACACTTTGAGCACCCAAATGGCATTTTTCTTGCTACCAAGTATAGGAGTGCCAACAAATTTTGCTACAACTCTACCTCTCCTGTCTTTCTTGAGAACATAGCAAAAGCCATAAACATCATTTTTAGGTGCCTTACCCAACGAGCAATCATTTGCCAAATGTCCAACATCATGACTCTTATGGCAGAGTTTCCCGTTAGATTTAATGCATCTCGGAGCCTTGTTGCACATCTTCTTACTCTTTTTGGGGACGAATCCGAGTCCCTCCTTGTTATATGAGTAACGTTGACTACCAAGGATTTTGTCAAGTGTTTTCTTACCCTTGAAACACTTAACCAAGCTCTTGTTCAACTTGGTAACCTCCTTTTTGAGCTCACTATTTTCAGCAATCAGTTCATGTTGTGACACCACGGAGTATCGTAATCTTATAAAATATGAAATCGGAGGTTAAAACTATACGCGGTGAGGTTTATTTGCATTTTCGGGCCATTTCCGGGGATTTGGGCCTTCCCGGAGGAGTTTGGGCCTTAGGGAAAGGGTAGTGGGCTTTGGTGGGATGGAGTTTGAGTCCAATTGGGAGTGGGATTCCTGGTTGGGGGCCTCCCCCTGCCCCTTCTTGCGCCCCCACCCTGCCCCTTGCGCCCTCCCCCTAGCCCTAGCCGCCCCTTTCTCCTACCTTGCTTGCCGTGCGCCCCCATTGCTCCCCACCTCTCCACCACCTCTCCTCCACCCCTTGCTACCCTAGGGTAGCCTCTCCACCCCAGCACCTCGAAGATCCATCCGTTGGAGCACTCCGCGACGAGGAGATCCGGCGGAATTGGAGTGAGGAAGGAGATCGCGCGAACCGGGAGGAGATCCGTTGGGTTTTCGGTCGTCGGGCGAAGGTATGGCCACGGGGATCCTTGGGGTTGGTCTAGGATCTGTTCTAAGGGGTATTATCATGTTTTTAGATCAATTGGTGGTGCTGGAATTGAGTAGATTAGATGGGATCTTGAGTTTGCCACGTTCTTTGTTTCGGGCAGCATGAGCAGTCGACCTAGGGTTTGTGTTTTCATCAATTTAGATTCGGAATTTGGTCGTACGGATGTTGAAGAAGTTGTAGGTAATTTCAATACCTTTCAGTGGGTATAAAGAACGTCCAATTCCGTACAGCTGTTTGAAAGTTATGATCGTTTTACCGAACGTATTAAAATCTGTGACGTGATTGGAACAGATCACGGTTTTCTGTAGATTAAACCACTTTAGAGTCCGAATCAGTCTTTCTGTATACTTAGAAAAAGTTAGAAAATTTCCTAAGCTACGCGAGGATGTACTCGTTTAATTGATTCGGAGTCTTAGAACCCGAGTTATGCCTTCTGGAAGGCTGCTATCCTGACGGGACAGAACCTCTGTTTTTGGGTTTAGCGAGTAGTTTGCGATGTCGGGGTAGAAGAGGGTTTGCTTACTGTTTTGTGGACATGATTGTGAGTGTGTGGTCCCTATGTGCAGGTGGTGTGACCCCGGGAGTGCCTTCTACTTCTCGCCAATCCGTCGCCCGTGGTGGAGGCAAGTCTATTGGAATGGGTAGCGGGTTATAGTTTGCTAGATCAGTTGTGATTGAAATTTAATACATGATATGTTCACATGCTATGTTTTAAATGATTGCCAATGATATGATGAATATGCTTACTATGTTATGATGCCATATGTTAATGTACAAGTGATTTATGATGTTGGCATGATTGCATACATGACATGATACATGGCCCGGGCGGTGAGAAAGTCATAACTAGTCCAGGAAAGGTCGGTGAGAAAGTTATGACTATTCCGGAGAGCCAATGAGTAAGTCCTACATCGTCATTCCATTCACCGCGGTGTGGGGAAGCGAGGAGTAGGCACCCTCCATCTTTGGGATGCATCTCCTTTGTTTTTCCATGATTCGGAGCAACAACAAAACATCACAAGTTATATCATAATGGAAAGCATTTAAAACAACAATAACATGTGACATAGCAACAATATAAGTCCAGGATAAAGCCTTCAACCACTTCATGAGCTAAATAAATCAAATAGTAAGACCGAGCACACAGTTAAGCAATTCTCCAAGTTTCATGGCAATACTTTCATTATCATGACTCCAAGTGGTAACACTGTCTAATTTGTGTGGAACTACGTGTAGATGTGTAGCTAACCCCTTTTTCCCGCATGCCGGTTTCATGGTACCTAAGAAAAACAACATAAACACAAGCGTGAGTTCATCACTCAGCAAGTATATTGCAATGGAACAAGAAAACACATTTCAATACCTTCATCACCACTTTTCACACACAACATCATACACATCTCATATTCATAGTGTAAGCATATCATTAACATCATCATAAATCATCCTCATATAACATCCTCATATAATGCAATGCAATGTAATGCAATGCGATGCACATATCTCCTGGAAACTCATACCGGTATGGTTGAGTACACACCCGTCGGTGTGCACCCTCTCCCCCCTTCCATCTCGAAGATGGAGGGTGCCTACTCCTCGCTTCTGTTCACCACGGTGAATGGAATCACGATGTAGGACTTACTCATTGGCTCTCCGGATTAGTCATAACTTTCTCACCGACCTTCCCGGACTAGTTATGACTTTCTCACCACCCGGGCCATGTAACATGCCATGTATGCATTTATGCCAACATCATATTTAACTTGTACATTAACACATGGCATCATCGTGGATAACTTGTACATTAACACATGGCATCATCACATAATAAACATACTCATCATATCAATGGGAAATATTAAGGCATGGCATGTGAACATATCATATATTCAAACTTCAATCTCAATCAATCAAACAACCTACAATCGCTATCCATTACAATACACTTGCCTCAACCACGGGCGACAGATTGGTGGGAAGTAGAAGGCACCCCCGGTGTCACACCACCTGCACATAGGTACCACACACTCACAATCATGCCCACAAAATAGTACGCAAACCCTCATCTACCCCGACATTGCCAACTACTCGCAATAACCAAAAACAGAGGTTCTGTCCCGACGGGACAGCAGCCTTCCAAAAGGCATAACTTGAGTTCTGGGACTCCGAATCATTTAAACGAGTACATCCTCACGTAGCTTAGGAAATTTCCCAACTTTTTCTAGGTATATGGAAAGACTGATTCGGACTCTAAAGTTGTTTAATCTACAGATTACCGTGATCTGTTCCAATCGCGTCACAGATTTTAACACGCTCGGTAAAACAGCCATAACTTTCAAACGGCTGATCGGAATTTAACGTTCTTTATGTCCACTGAAATACAATGAAATTATCTACAACTTCTTCAACATCCGTACGCCCAAATTCCAAATCTAAATTGGCGAAAAACTGAACCCTAAGTCGACTACTCATGCTGTCCCAAAACAGAAACGTGGCAACATCTAGATCTAATCCAATATACTCAATTCCAGCACCACCAATTGATCTAAAAACTTTATAAACACCCTTAGAACAGTACCTAGCCCAACCCAAAGGAGTCCCATGGCCATACCTTCGCCCGACAACCGAAATCCCAACGAAACTCCTCCCGGATCGCTCCTCGCTCCTTGCTCCTCGCTCCAACGGATGGATCCTCGAGGTGCAGGGGGTGGGGAGGCCACCCTAGGGTAGAAAGGGGGTGGAGGAGAGGTGGTGGAGAGGTGGGGAGCAAAGGGGAGCAATAGGGGAGGTGGAGGCGCATGCAAGGGAAAAGGGGAGGTGGGGGCGGCTTGGGCATGGAGGGAGAGGTGGGGGCGCCCAAGGGGCAGGGTGTGGGGCGCAAGGGGGCAGGGGGGAGGCCTTTTACCAGCCCCCACACCTTTTCCTAATCCTAAATGGATTCCCACTCCATCCCACCAAAGCCCACAACCCCCTCTTTTAGGCCCAAACTCCCCCGGGAAGGCCCAAAACCCTGGAAACGGCCCGGAAACGCTATTAACCTCCATACCCTATGGTTTTAACCTTAATTCCACATCTCATAATGTTTTTGACCTCATCATGCACCATTTATAAGGTTCCGACACTCCGTGGTGACACAACACTTCAAAAGGCCCAAAAACGCGAGTAAACCTCAAGCCGAAAGGTTTTGTTCTCTAATTTCATATTCTATAATGTCACACCATACCGTAGTGTCACAGCTACCAAACATAAGCTAAACAACATCTAAATACCACAAATAAACATAAATTCCAGCAAAGACGCACATGCTAAAAACCGAGATTTCGGCAGCATCTCCTTTGTTTTAACATGATTTGAAGGAGCAACAACAGTATAGCAATATAAGGCAATATGAGAGATAGCTAAAACAGCAATAATTAAAGACTTAATGACAATATAAGTCTATTATCACGCACTTAATGTCTCCAAGTGTCAAACGAAGAATAAAACTCTCATATAGCAAAGCTAAACCTTAAAGCAATAATCATCACACGCAGTTTATTATCACAACTAATAGAATGACTTGTGGAATCAAAATGGGTGAAGCTACGTACGGACGTGTGACTACTTCCCTTCCCCACATGCCGTTCTCATGGTACCTAAAACAACAAGAAAACACAAGCGTGAGTTCAAAACTCAGCAAGTATAATGCAATGGTACAACAAGAACAATTACATAGCAATAATATCTCACATCATGTAAACCATCTCATTCATGGTCACATATTATCATCATCATCAATATGTATGAAGTGCAATGCGATGCTCATGTCTCCTTGAAAACTCATACCGGTATGGTTGAGTACACACCCGTCGGTGTGCACCCTCTCCCCACTTCCATCCCGAAGATGGAGGGTGCCTACTCCTCGCTTCCGTTCACCGCGGTGAATGGAATCACGATGTAGGACTTACTCATTGGCTCTCCAGATTAGTCATAACTTCCTCACCGACCTTCCCAGACTAGTTATGACTTTCTCACCGCCCGGGCCATGTAACATGCCATGTATGCAAATATGCCAACCTCATAATTAACTTGTACATTAACACATGGCATCAAAACATAGTAAACATGCTCATCATAACATTGACAATCATTAAAGCATGGCAAATGATCATATCATATAATCAATCTCATCTATTATCAACAAGCAACCTACAATTTCGCTATCCATTACAATACACTTGCCTCAACCACGGGCAACGGATTGGCGGGAAGTAGAAGGCACTTCCGGGGTCGCAGCACCTGCACATAGGTACCACACACTCAAAATTATGCCCACAAAACAGTACGCAAACCCTCATCTACCCCGACATTGCCAACTACTCGCAAAACCCAAAAACAGAGGTTCTGTCCCGTCGGGACAGCAGCCTTCCAAAAGGCATAACTTGGGTTCTGGGACTCCGAATCAATTAAACTAGTACATCCTCGCGTAGCTTAGGAAATTTCCCAACTTTTCTAGGTATAAGGAAAGACTGATTCGGATTCTAAAGTGGTTTAATCTACAGAATACCGTGATCTGTTCCAATCACGTCACATATTTTAACACGCTTGGTAAAACAGCCATAACTTTCAAACGGATGATCGGAATTTAACGTTCTTTATACCCACTGAAAGATATTGAAATTATATACAACTTTTTCAACAGGCGGCCGACCAAATTCGGATTCTAAATTGGCGAAAAACTAAACCCTATGTCGACTGCTCATGTTGTCCAAAACAAAGAACGTGGCAACATCTAGATCTAACCCAATCTACTCAAATCCAGCACCACCAATTGATCTAAAAACTTGATAAACACCCTTAGAATAGTACCTAGACCAACCCCAAGGATTCCCATGGCCATACCTTCGCCCGACGCACTCTGTAAGATATTATTGCTGTGTACCCAAAGCACTCTGTAAGCTCTCCCAAAACTTGGAGACAAACTTCGCATCCCGATCGAAAATAATGGTCTTGGGTACACCATGCAATCTCACAATCTCCCGCACATAGATGGGAGCCAAATCGCTCGCTGAATTGGTAGTGCGGATAGGAATGAAATGCGCGGACTTGCTGAGACGGTCCACCACAACCCAAACAGCATCCTTCCCTCGTGGAGTATGAGGTAGGCCAACCACGAAATCCATGGAAATGTCATCCCAAGGCCACACAGGAACCTCCAATGGTTGCATCAGACCAACAGGACGCTTGTGTTCGGCCTTGATCTTCTGACAAATCCCACAAGACGCCACATACTTGGCAATATCCACTCTCATCCTTTTCCACCAGAAATTCTTTTTCAAGTCCCTGTACATCTTGGTCTCCCCAGGATGTACCGTGTACGGGGTGCGATGAGCCTCCTTCAGAATATCCTCTTTCACTTGGGATTTCTGAGGTACACACAGACGACCCTAAAACCTCAAAGCTCCCGCATCATCAACAATAAAGTCTCCAGACTTGCCATCGTCAAGGCGTTTCCTCACCTGCTGGAGCAACCGATCATGTTGCTGTGCCTCCTGCACACGCTCGGGAATCGCTAACTCAAGGATCAATTGAGTTTCAGCTTGCACGGTCCCCGCAAAGCAGTAGGAGACTCCCAAACGCTCAAAATCAGCAACAAGACAATCAACGACAGGGGGCATTGTCTTGCGACTGAGAGCGTCAGCCACCACATTTGCCTTCCCCGGATGATACTGGATGGTGAGGTCATAATCCTTTATCAATTCTAGCCACCTCCTCTGCCTCAAGTTCAAATCTTTCTGAGTAAAGATGTACTTGAGGCTCTTGTGATCAGTGAAGATATCACAAGACTCACCATACGAATAGTGCCTCCATATCTTCAATGCAAACACCACAATGGCTAGCTCAAGATCATGTGTGGGATAGTTACGCTCATGCTTTTTCACCGCCTCGATGCATAAGCAATCACCTTGCCATCTTGCATGAGCACACAACCAAGTCCCAACCGAGAAGCATCGTAATACAGTGAAGCGCTTCCCAGGCTCGGGAAGGGTAAGAACAGGAGCGATCACTAACTTCTCCTTCAAAGTGCGTAAAGCTGTGCTCACACTCTACAGTCCACTGGAATTTCATCCCCTTCTGAGTCAGCTGCGAAAGTGGCTTGGCAATGATACAGAAATCCTGCACAAAACGCCGATAGGAGCCAGCTAACCCAAGGAAACTACGCACCTCTTTGACATTGGAAGGCCTCTTCCAATCCAAAACTGCTGAGACTTTGCTAGGATCTACGGATATGCCCTCTGGATTGATGATGTGGCCAAGAAAACCCACTTTTGAAATCCAGAATTCGCACTTTTCAGCTTAGCAAAGAACTGCTTCTCCCTCAAGGTGCTCAGCACAAGCCTCAAGTGTCGCTCATGCTCCTCTTCTGATTTAGAGTAAACCAGAATGTCATTGATGAACACTACCACAAACTCATCAAAGTATTTGTGTAGCATACTGTTCATTGCCTCCATAAAGACAGCAGGAGCATTAGTTAGTCCAAAAGACATTACTTTAAATTCATAATGCCCATACCTAGTGGAGAAAGCAGTCTTCTCAATGTCCTGCTCCCTCACACGGATCTGATTATACCCCGACTGAAGATCAATCTTGGAGAACACCTTTGCTCCCTTCAGTTGGTCAAACAGATCCTCAATGCGAGGCAAAGGATACTTGTTCTTGACTCTCACTTGATTAAGAGCACGATAATCAATGCACATGCGCCAACTTCCATCCTTCTTCGAGACGAAGAGAACGGGTGCTCCCCATGGCGAAACGCTACGATGAATAAAGCCCTTGGCCAACAGATCCTCCAACTGCTTCTTCAACTCGTCTTGAAAAGGACGAGCCAAGCGGTATGGAGAGATAGAAATAGGTCGATTGCCCGGAACAAGATCAATACGAAACTCCACATTTCTCACAGGAGGTAGACCAGGCAACTCATCAGGGAACACATCAACAAACTCCTTCACTACAGGAATCTCCTCAATGGAAACTGAAGAAGATGGCTTCTCAGACAAGGTCATGAGGAAACCCAGCTGCTTCGAACGGCGACCAGAAAACAGACTAGCCAAAGCAAAGACGGAATTGGAAGGTAAACCACCCTGAAAGGTCAACTCTACCCCTGACGGGGCCTGCAAGGTAACCGTCCGCAAAAAGCAACAGATCTTGGCACGGTACTGATGCAACCAGTCCATGCCCAAAATGACATCAAAAGGAGCCAACTGGATCACCATAAGATTGGCAAAGAAAACCTCATCATCAATGGCAATGGTGCAACTGGGGCAAACTAAAGAACTAGCAATCAAACCCCTAGGAGAACTGACTAACACGGACTCAGAAATCCGCTGAACTCCCAACTTAGCCCTACTAGCAAACTCAGTCGACACAAAGGAATAGGATGCTCCTAATCAAAGCGAGAACAAAGGCATCAAGGGAATCCATGAGCGAGTACGAAACCACCTCTGGATGCCCTACCGACTCGGCGGTCGGCAAGGCGTACACTCTGGTGGCGCCGGGACAAGATGAGCCCGACTCGGTGATGCCCCAACAAGGTGAGGCGGAGGAGGCAAGCGAGAAGCAGACGGCAGTGCGAGCACCAAGATCTGTTCTGGTGGCGCCACGCAAAGGGCGGCTGAGGAGCAGGAGCCGCCATCATGTGCACCGATCCTCTGGAAGACGCCGCTAGAGTGGGAGGAGAAGGCACCGTCTCCCACTTGATGATGCTACCGGGATTCATCCGGCAGTCTCGTCCCATGTGGCCAGGCTTGCCACAGTGGTTGCAACTTCCAGTCCAACCACACTCCGAAGCACGGTGCTCGCCACCGCACTTGAAACACATCATGCCCTGCCCGGGCACAGGACGAACAACCGCTCACGAGGAAGACGACTAGGGCGGCCTCATCTTAGCCCCTGAGGAGGAGCCATGTCCTCCCTTGAACTTCTTGAAGGTGGGTCGCTGAGAAGACCCACCTCCTCCACCAAAGGTCCTCTTCTGGCCCCCACCTGGGGCCGCAGGAACCCCTGAACCACTCGGGTTCTGCCTTTCCCGGGAGAGCTCCAAATCGAGCTCCATGCCCTTCGCCTGCTCCACCACGGAGCAGAAGTCACGAGGGACGGTCGCTCCCATGACAACTCTGAACTCCTGGTTGAGGCCCCTACGGAACCTCCTTGTCTTCTCCCGATCGTCGGCTGCCACATGCAGACGGCGCACCACGCCGTTGAACTCCACCTCATACTCGCCACCGACCTCTTTCCTGGGAAAGAGTCGCCGAGTATGCTCTATCCGCTCAAGGAAAGACTGCGAGTAGAACTTAGCTCTAAGCGAGCCACAAAGTCCTCCTGTGTGATCGACCAAGATCGGGGCTCTAGCAACCGTAACCCTCCCACCAGATATCGCCTGGCCCTTCAAAAAAAGCCACAAAGCGAGCCCGCCAACCGAGGTCAACTCTAGGACCTCAAAGCTGCCTCTCCATGTACCGCAGCCAATCTGGATCGATCGGCGTGCCAGCTCCATCAAAAGTGTCAAGACGGAGGGACATCCACTCCCGAAGACTCATCCTCGGCTCCGGACAGTAGGCAACAAGCTGAGGCCGCCGTAGGGAGGCACAACAAATAGGGCTGCCCGCACCGCCGGGCGCAGCTCTGAATCTCCCTCTGCAGAGCCTGAACTAAATCCTTATTGGCGGCGGGTACCTCCGCCCATCGTGTCTTTGGAAGCTCCTCCCGAGCCGCCCATGAGCATTGAGCGAACGCTACCCTCAAAGAATGACTCCGCAATTCCCTGAGAACCTCGCCCCTGGCCTCCACGGCCACGGCGACCACGGCCTCTACCCCTCGGCATGGTTGTTACAAACAGACAACCATCCAATCACATAAATATAAGAACAACACCATATAATCAAGTACCATGATCAAACATCATCATAAAGCATAGTCTTCATCAAATAATTAAGCGCAATGCAATGATATACCAAAACCCCATCCTATTGTGCAACCAAGTGTGTCAAATTTTAGATTAGTTATACCACTTTTGCAAGTTTTAATGTTGCTATCCTATAACAAAATTTTAGTTAAGACCTAAGCCAAGTTTCTAAGTTATTTCACATCAAATTTTAGTTGTAACCTAAGGTATGACACTAAAAATACATATTCCAAGGACCTACAGCCCGCTTTGATACCAACTGTAACACCCCGGCATTTAATATGCCTGAATGCTACCAAACATAAGCTAAACAACATCTAAATACCACAATTAAACATAAATTCCAGCAAAGACGCACATGCTAAAAACCGAGATTTCCGCAGCATCTCCTTTGTTTTAACATGATTTGAAGGAGCAACAACAGTATAGCAATATAAGGCAATATGAGAGACAGCTAAAACAGCAATAATTAAAGACTTAACGACAATATAAGTCTATTATCACGCACTTAATGTCTCCAAGTGTCAAACGAACAATAAAACTCTCATATAGCAAAGCTAAACCTCAAAGCAATAATCATCACACGCAGTTTATTATCACAAGTAATAGAATGACTTGTGGAATCAAAATGGGTGAAGCTACGTGCGGACGTGTGACTACTTCCCTTCCCCGCATGCCGTTCTCATGGTACCTAAAACAACAAGAAAACACAAGCGTGAGTTCAAAACTCAGCAAGCATAATGCAATGGTACAACAAGAACAATTACATAGCAATAATATCTCACATCATGTAAACCATCTCATTCATGGTCACATATTATCATCATCATCAATATGTATGAAGTGCAATGCGATGCTCATGTCTCCTTGGAAACTCATACCGGTATGGTTGAGTACACACCCGTCGGTGTGCACCCTCTCCCCCCTTCCATCCCGAAGATGGAGGGTGCCTACTCCTCGCTTCCGTTCACCGCGGTGAATGGAATCACGATGTAGGACTTACTCATTGGCTCTCCGGATTAGTCATAACTTCCTCACCGACCTTCCCAGACTAGTTATGACTTTCTCACCGCCCGGGCCATGTAACATGCCATGTATGCAAATATGCCAACCTCATAATTAACTTGTACATTAACACATAGCATCAAAACATAGTAAACATGCTCATCATAACATTGACAATCATTAAAGCATGGCAAATGATCATATCATATAATCAATCTCATCTATTATCAACAAGCAACCTACAATTTCGCTATCCATTACAATACACTTGCCTCAACCACGGGCAACGGATTGGCGGGAAGTAGAAGGCACTCCCAGGGTCGCACCACCTGCGCATAGGTACCACACACTCACAATTATGCCCACAAAATAGTACGCAAACCCTCATCTACCCCGACATTGCCAACTACTCGCAAAACCCAAAAAGAGAGGTTCTGTCCCGTCGGGACAGCAGCCTTCCAAAATGCATAACTTGGGGTCTGAGACTCCGAATCAATTAAACGAGTACATCCTCGCGTAGCTTAGGAAATTTCCCAACTTTTGCTAACTATATGGAAAGACTGATTCGGACATTAAAGTGGTTTAATCTACAGAATACCGTGATCTGTTCCAATCACGTCACAGATTTTAACACGCTCGGTAAAACAGCCATAACTTTCAAACGGCTGATCAGAATTTAACGTTCTTTATACCCACTGAAAGATATTGAAATTATCTACAACTTTTTCAACAGGCGGTCGACCAAATTCGGATTCTAAATTGGCGAAAAACTAAACCCTAGGTCGACTGCTCATGCTGTCCAAAACAGAGAACGTGGCAACATCTAGATCTAACCCAATCTACTCAAATACAGCACCACCAATTGATCTAAATACTTGATAAACACCCTTAAAACAGTACCTATACCAACCCCAAGGATTCCCATGGCCATACCTTCGCCCGACGCACAAAAACTGAATGGATCTCCTCCCGGTTCGCTCCTCGCTCCTCGCTCCTTGCTCCTCGCTCCAATGGATGGATCCTCGAGGTGCAGGGGTGGGGAGGCTACCCTAGGGCAGCAAGGGGGGTGGAGGAGAGGTGGTGAAGAGGTGGAGAGGCAAGGGGGCAAGGGGAGGGGCGCACGGCCACAAGGGGAGAGGGGGTGGTGCGGCTAGGGCCAAGGGGAAGGTGTGGGGGCGCCCAAAGGGGAGTGGGGGCACAAATAAGGGCAGGGGAAGCCCTCTTACCAGCCCCAACTAGGATTCGTAATCCTAAATGGACTCATACTCCATCCCACCAAAGCCCACAACCCCCTCTTTTAGTCCCAAACTCCCCCGGAAAGGCCCAAAACCCCGGAAACGCTAATAACCTCCATACCCTGTGGTTTCAACCTTAATTCCACATCTCATAATGTTTTTGTCCTCATCATGCTCAATAAATAAGGATACGACACTCCGTGGTGTCACACTTATTGCGACACTAGCAAGATTCTTCTTCTTTGATGAGGTATCCTCATCGGAAGAATTAGAATCAGAATATTCTTCTTTGGAATCCCATTCTCCAGTATGAGCATCACCCTTGCCGTCTTTGTGAAGCCTCTTGAAGAGCTTCTTCTTTCCTTCGAACTTCTTTGTAACACCCCGGCACCGCACGTGCCCTGAATGTTACACCCTCAAGCATCAACTAGCACAAGACACTAGAATAATATAGCAAAGCAAGCTAACATACTAGCAAGTTACCAAAATTACTAGAAATTTCGGCAGCACCTCCCCTAAAACTAGGACATCCACTCAGCAGACAAAAGATAGCATTTAATATAACAACAACATAAAGAAACTTATGATACCCAACTAAGCACAAACATGTGTCATGGTATCAACTAACCATCATGACCCAACTAAGCACATACAACTACCATAAATTAATTACAAGACATGAACTCATTAAGATTAGAAGCGAAAAGTTAATGGGAACTGAGATGATGCAAAACGTGTTCGTGCCCCTACTCCCATCCATGCATGTTGGCTTTCTGATACCACCTCTGTCGGGACCCGAATATGCAAATCCGGACCCTCTGTGTATTCAGCACTAGTCCAAGATCACGCTAGTGCACACAGTCTCAACATAGATGAATATCATAATCATACACAGCGGAATAATAAAAATAACTCAATTATAGAATATAAACTATTGAACGACCTTAAGGTCAACCTTACACTTGTGAGGCCTTGATGGCTTCAACTCCAAATAAGTAACAACGGAACGAAGAACACTGGTGAATCCCATCAATACACCACAGGCAACTGATGGGGTTCAACTCCTAGATAATCGCCTTCTCACGGAACTTCTTCTTGTTTGACGATGTAGACTTCTGCTCACTGGTGATTGTTTGTTTGCAAGGGGTGAGTACATAAAGCACTCAGCAAGTCATGCACAGAATGCAAGTCTAATAACTATATGCATGGCTTATTCCAAATGACAGGCTGAAGGGGTTATTTTGCAATAAACAGCATTCACAAATATTCATAATAGATTGTAAAGCTGTAAAACAAATAACAATAGTAATAAATTTCATAGTTGTTTCACAAGTAAACCATTCTATCTCCTTAACCAGTTACCACTTTTCACAGGCAAGAACGCCTCCAGAGCCCAAGTTCCATTTTAAGAAAAGCTAACCCTTGACTGTAATCCCCGAGCATTGTCCAGTACCGTGGACACGGCTATTCGTATAGATTTTACACTCTGCAGATGTTATACACTTTACCCACAAGATACAATCAAGTCATCACGTCAGCCGTGTATCGCCATACAAGAGTATGCGAATGAGTGATCATAACAAAGCCTTTCGGAAACTTCTAACTATACAAGTGAACCTCTCTGGTTTTTGCCATACACCATCCCTTCCCTTAGCAAAGGCGAAGTATGGGATCGACATACCGTTGGACGGGTACCATGCCGCAGCCCTGGTACGCTCCCCCTTCAAGCTACACAAAAGATGTAGTTGACACCCCGAGGTACCACATGCAAATTATTAGTAACTTACTCAACTAGGTCCGTCCCATTACAGACATGCGGTTGTATGATTGACTCAGTTCAAAGGCTTGCAAGGTTAAGTCCTTAGAGTGACCAGGGCAAGACTTACATCAATACTCTCAAAGAAATCCATCTCACCATCACTCATACATATATCATGTTTCAAACATTCCCAACCGCCAAACTGGCCAACCATAATTCCTGCCACTTGCCCCAGTCTAAATCATTTTATCACCCCAGTTGATTATTGCGCAACACAATGCCAACAACAACTCAACATCCTTGAAGAAGCACGAAGGCCTCCGCATATCAACATCATCGTGTTGGCAACACGTCACACCATTTCAAAATACATTGCATACCTATTTAGTCAATATTGAACCTTGTACTTCCAAAATGATGTCACTGATACGTTGCAAGTCTAAGCAAACTATTACGTTCTATCTAACCCATGTTGGCAATTCATTAGCTTCCAACTATTAATCAACAAACCTAGGGTGACAAATGAATCATGTCATACAATTATCGTAGACAAGGTGGCAATAACGAGTAGGTCGATTATCTAATCCCAAATTAATTGAAATCATTTTAACTTAAACTAGCATACAATAATTTGAAACAACATAAGTTTCGAAAATGGGATCAACATGGTCAAAGCACAACTTGTCAAGCCCTTGCAACTTTTACTGTTCTTTACTCTTTATCTTCGATTCTTGATCCTCGATCTTCAATCTTCGCTTCCTTGACCTTCAGCTCTTAGAACGATTTCCGGACGACGCATCTAACGATTAAAGATGAAGCAAATACAAACCCACTCAAAAGACAATCAAGTAAAACTCCAAATTAAGAACAAATAGCAGTGGGCACAACGATTTGGAAGAATTTAGGGACTCGAACGGATTAGATCGAAGATTAGACAAAAGAGAACGGGCTTTCGAAAAAACACCGAAAAGGGAAAGATTAATAACTGGGAAAGAAAGAATAATATTCCAAAGAATATTTCTTTCGAAGTTATTATATTGATTGGACAGACATTGACATATGGGCTCTCGATCTGTAGACCAGGTCCATAAAGATATGTTAGTTCACGGTGAACTAAGCTGTGCCTCAAGGTTGACTTTTGTTGACTGAAAGGAACACGGTCAAACAAAAGAGAGATGGATAGATTAGATCGGGCACAAGGGTATGACACATGGCCAATGGTCTATCAACCAAGTCCACGAACGAATTCTGGATCAAAGGCAGATTAGATTTTCAAGGTTAAGACGAGGACAAGTGTCTTACCATGATTGAAACAACAGGAAAGATTGCAAAGATAACAACGCGGCTCACGATGAACTTAGTCCATAGAACCGGTCTTAGGTTAGGGTTTTGGTTCGACTTAGAAGAAGACATGACGATGAGGCTAGGCTCACATCATGATGATAGAACAGATGAGGACATCGCACTAGGGCACTTGCATGAATGCACGCATGCGATGACAACGAAGCGAGAGCAAAGCATTAACGGCAAACGTTAACGGCGGAGCGTTAACGATGGAGCGTTAACGGTGAAACGTTAACGGCAAAACGTTAACAGTGAAACGTTGACGGAACGTTAACGGCAGAGCGTTAACGACGGAACGTTAATGGCGAACGCGAAGCGATGGCAAGATGCGCATGGAATAAGATATCGGCCGTCAGTGCAACGACATGACCGTGATAAAGCGCTACCAAGGATGGATCACCGAAACGCAAACCGATAACAACGGCTAGGTTGAAAGACGACAATTTTAGGCCGGAATCGGGCTCCGACGGTAAACAGAGAGCAAAAGAACTTCAAGGATGGACCAAAACAGTACATGATGATCCACCGGACGCGACAACACGGTCGGAGTGAGCTAAAATAGCCGGCGTCAAAAGGTGGCGCGCGGCGATGGGAAAAGACGGCCTAATTATATAAAAAAAATTTGCAGGATGGGATGGCAAAGGGGGAATGTCCACCACGTAGAACGCGGCGAGACGAACTCAACGGTATAGGCGGATTTTGCGGCGCCCCAACGGATTGATCACAAACTGCCGATTAACGGTTTTCGGATCCAAACTTCAGACATCAGAACTTCTAGAATAATGATCAAAACTTAACGAAATTTGACCGAGAGCTAGATGGGACCAAGATGAACACTGTGATGCAAGTGTCTTGGAGTTTTACCTTCTGGATCAGCAGGGAACGCGCGAGGATGATTGTCGCTGTCTGAAACGCAGTCTGATCGGAGAAAAGAATTTTTTGCGCAAAATTCAGAGGGCAAAACCGTGGGGCAGTATGTTCATCACATAAAGGACATCACCAGGAGTCTACACAAAAAATTTCACGGTCAAACTCGAAAAATTGAGGGAGATATGGCCTCGGCAAGATTCGAGATTGAAACGGCCATAATGTTTGATTCCGTGAGCCCAATTGGATGAAATTTGGAGGGTAAATAGATGGGACATCATAGCTTACCATGGCAAATACGGATCTTGAAAAGAGTCAACGAGCTGACAAGGGACACGCTCCAAAGTTCGGTCGTCGTTGGGCGGCATCCGGATCTTCTCGGGGTGGCTCGGAGGTTTTGGGAGATTAATCTGTGGTTGATGTCGTGGGGGAGAGCCATGGGAGGTCTACCAGGGTTAGGGGAGGCAGCTAGGTCAAGCAAAATCAAGTTTGGAGCAAAAACGGGCGGAATAGGCATTTATAAGAGCACTTGGTGTGTGTCTCGGAAATCTGGGCGACGTGGCGCGTTGAGGGCCGTCCGATCGGCATCGGGCGGCCGAGATCGCGCGGGCGACGTGGACGGCTCGGGCGCGTGGCCTGGCCTGGTGCGGTCGGCCCAAGTGGACGTGGCCTAAGCCGCCGCGTCGCGTGGGAGCGGGCCGGCAGGCGTGGCTTGCCGGCGGCAGGCGTCTTGGCGAGGCGTGGCGGGGCCAGGCGGTTGGGCTGGGGCGGAGGAGAGAGAGAAAGAGATTAGGCCCACTGCCAAACCAGATTTTTCAGCTTTTTCCAATAAAAATAATTCCAACAATTGAATTAATTCATTTGGGGCAATAAAAATACCAAAAAAATTCTAGAAAATATTTTGAGATATTTTTAACTCAAATAAAATTTTTGCAACAAAACTTTATATAAAATTTTCCAAACAATTAATTAATTTCAATAAAAGGGCTTAATACAAATCAATTCCGAATAAATCCAATAAATAGCAAACGAGCTCCGAAAAATCTAAAAAATTACAGAAAAATTCCTTGAAGCACAAGGAACCCAAATAAAACTAAATTTATTTTATTTGAAGTATAAAATAATCAAATTAAATTATTTTAGCTTTTAGAAAATTCAAATCAAGCTTTATAAACGCGAGAAAATCAACGAAAATTTTTGGGAAGCTAAGCTGAACCAAAAATTTTTGAAAACCCAAATTTTGGGATGTTACACCTACAAACAATGAACAAACAAACGAACATGAGTCGAAGACTTAGCAAGTACATCAAGGGATAAAACATAGCCAAATAGAATTTCTTAAGCAGTAACATACTAACAACTCTTAATTGAATTCGTCAAGTAGAAATGAAAAGAAATAAAATCAGTAATATCACGATCCTTACTCATCTTTAAGTGAGACCACAATTGAACCTCTTAACCCTTTTTCCACATCACTTCGTAATCTATCGTTAGCAATGCAATGCAATGATGAATGCAATCATGCTCATGCATCTTTTTATCAATTATACCGGTATAATGAGTGCGCGCTCGTCGACATGCACCCTCTCATTCCCTTCCATCCCGTGGAGGGGCCTACTCTTAATGACTCGCTCCCATCCCCCACGATGGATGGGACTACGAGGTAGGACTTTCTAGTGGCGCCTCGGATTAGTCAAAACTTTCTCACCTACCTCTCCGAATTAGTTATGACTTTCTCACCGACCTGGCCTTTGTCTCATGCAGGACATGAATGCAACCGATGCAATCGATAACACACTTCCAAAGGAAACAACTTACGTATTTACTTTTCATTTGCCAACATTCATCCTTACCAAAAGATCATTTGCCACAAGATTCCATCCTTATCATCACAAGTATGGAGCACAATCCATACCCACAAGTGCAACTAATCCATAGAAGACAGTATGGTAACAGAATATAACAATTAAGGTCATAGCATGGAAACGTCAGAAATTCTCATTCACAATTATTAAAAAGCAACTTAAACGTTTAAACCACCTATCAACACACAACCATCCTCAAGGCAAAACTCGATGTACTTGCCTTTAACCTCAGCGATAAACTGATAGCCCGTTGCGGTATTAGAGACTTCCAACCCTAGGGAACAAAACAAACCAAGGTAGGGCAAGGGCACGATGTCACATTCACAAACTCATCGAAAAATTAAAGAAGCATGGTTAAATAAGAGTATAATAGCACACTACTCAACATGGGACTTTATACATTTAAGGAATAACTATGGCATATATCATCACTAAATAATTAAAGAATATGCCTAAGAGTGAAAGGCTACAAAGTTATCCTAGTGTTAGGTTTGCGATAGATGGAGCAATTGATTAAACAGTAGTTTGGCACAATGCATTCAAATACTTATGAACTAATCATTAAGATGCAAACCAGTCCATGCACAAACATAACCCTTCCACAAATACTAGCAAATACCAGTGACATAATGTACTTAAATCAAAACAGAGGTCCTCACAGACAACAACCGAATGAAATAGTTGAAAACACGGCTATTTGAGGTGATAATGGATGTCAAGGCACAAACATATGAATCTAATACTCATCTTCAGTTACACACAAAGATTCTTGCCGGATGTTAAGGATAAGCAAAACAATTAAACATTTACTTATATAGCTCTTCGTACATTCAAATCCTGTTTGCCCCAAAACAACCGAACTGCACAAGGCTGATCTGAGCCATTTGCCATGCTAGAAGCCATATGTTATTTTCTTATTAGATTAGATCTTAATAATAAATTATTAACACAAGTAGTGACAGCAATGATTGGACTTTTGGTTAGAAAAGGTGCCTGATATGGATTCTTTGCCATGATATGTAAGAAAATGTTTAAAAATATTTGGACAACACTTTCCCAATCTAAAAGGAAGGCTAGACTACAACATCTGATAGACAATAATACGGGAAACCGTTGTGTTACTTTCAACACTTAAAAGAATAAACATAGGATGACAATCGAGGCCACAAGAAGGTTATATAGCGGTATGCAAACAAAACTAAGTTGGCAATATATACAACTTCACTGTACTCATATGCTTCAATATTGAAATTCTTGAACAGACAGGAAAGTGAAGCTATCGACTAGATCCATTTTCAAGACTAACAAGAAATCATGATTTCATAGTCTATGGACTAGAGGCAACAAATGATACTTTTTTTTCAGGAGGATTCTCTCAATAAAACACAATATAGAAAGAATGATTCTTCTCTAAACAAGCACAACAATATTCCAGACCACGCCTCATAACAAAAACTATAACCGAAATAGTAATATCATACTATCAACCTTTTGAGCATTTCAACAAGCACATGGCATGCACATTGAAACCAAACACCTCCATTTACTTGTGCTTGAGTGCTCACCACAAAAGAAGGCAAAGGGGGAGGGGGCGCTGCCGCTGGCTGGAGGAGAGCTGCCGCCGGTTGGAGGAGGAGGAGGGAGTAGCGCCGGTCTGGGGGAGGGAGGCGCCGCCGCTGCTGGCCGGAGGAGGGGCCACCAGAACCGGAGCTAGAGGCGTTGCTGCAGGAGGCTGGGGGGAGCTGGCCAGGAGTAGCAGGGGGGCGCTCGGCCCTGGAGGGGAGCGGCGCCGAGCCAGGGAGGCGGCGCAGGGGGGCCTTGGTTGGTGTTGGGAAGAGCCAGGGGAGAAACCAGGAGGGGCAGCGTCGCCTGCAGGGAAGGGCGCAGGGGCGTCGCCAGGGAGCAGTCAACCAGGAGAGAACAGGGAGCAACCAGATGGGGAATTAGAAGGAGAGAGAGGAAAAGTAGGGTCTAGTGGGAAGGTTAGGTGGGAGGAGAAAAAGATGAGGGCTAAAAAAATGCCAATTTAATCTTTCTCCCATACAACCAAAATCCAACTCTGCAGCTCTCAAATAGGTCCACCACACCCCCGATTAGAAGTTCCAAAATCTGGAGAAAGATTTGGAATATTACATTCTTCTTCTTGGATGATTTTCCCTTCTCATGCTTTTCTTTCTTCTTTGGACAATGAAAGGCAAAGTATCCCTTCTCATTGTATTCGAAGCACCGTACATTTGCAAATCGTTGATTGCTTGAGAGTTCCTTCTTGTTGTATCTTTGAGGGAAGCTTGAATTTGAGCGCCTCTTCATGAATCTTTTTATTCTTCTTACGAGAAACGTCATTTCTTCTTTGGTGTCACTCTCGGACTCATTAAGTGCATCTTCAATCGACTCCGTCTTAGCTTGGAATGCAAGGTTCTTCTTCTTGGAAGTACTTTGCTCCAACAGCTCCTCCTTGTGTTTCTTGTACAGCTCATTTGTAATGAGATTCCCCAAGAGTGCGATTGGGGTTAACCTTGTCAACTCAGGTGAGTTGAGGAAGAGTGTCACCAATGTCTCATACTTCTCCGGGAGGGCCCTAAGCATCTTGCAAACAATATCAAGATCGGTTAGTGAACCCCCAGGCCCTTGAGCTCATTTACTATGTTGTTCAACCTTGAATACATCTCAGTAATGTTTTCATGGGACAACATAATAAAACTCTCATACTTAATCCTAAGCATATGTAATTTGGCCTCTTTGACCGCGGATGTACCCTCATGAATTTCGGAGAGGGTTGTCCAAATCTCATAAGCAGTTTCTAAATTGCTCACACGATTGAACTCAGCCGCATTCAAAGCTCCAAATAAGGCATTCATTGCTTGAGCATTGAGGTGAGATTTTCGTTCATCTTAATAAAGTGAGGTGGTTGGATCAAGTGACATAGCAAAACCCTGAACTACAATTCTCTATATGTTAGGACTCATGGCCTTGAGGTAGACAGTCATACGAATTTTCCAATAAGCATAATTGGTGTCATCAAAGAAAGGTGCCTTTCCAATGGATACACCCTCATTAGCCATCCTTTACTCTCTAAACGATGAAGTCTAATGATGAGAGACTAACTTCTGATACCACTTGTAAGATCGAGGATGAGCCTAGACGGGGGTGAATAGGTTTTTTCAAAATTTCAAGCACTAAAGAGCTCTAAGAAGCATTAAGATAGAAATCGAAAAGCTTGAGGAAGAATAAAGTAAGATTTTGACAAATAAGACCTAAATATCTAGGCTCTGCTAGTGCACTGACAAAAACAAAACAAATAGAGACATGCAAGCACATAAACAGAACAGTAAACTAAAACAAAGGCAAGAGACACGATGATTTTTCACCAAGGTTCAGAGTAACACTCCTACGCCCCCGTTAGAGCACTTCACTAGAAGTATAGCTCTACCAAAATCTAAAATCAATAGTTTTGGTAAAACACTAGGGTGACTCTTTCACCACTCCGCGCGAGGTGAGTCCCAAAACCTCTCACAATTAGTGGTGGCCTTCCACGAACACCTTTGGACAGGTCGCACCAAAACTCTCCCAAGCCGTCTAGGAACTCAAAGTTCCAAGAGTAATAAACTATCCACAAGTTTAGCTTCTTGGTTCACTAGCTCAACACTGTTTAGACTAAACTTGGAGCAATGATCACTTTAGAAAATTTTGATCAAAGTGAAAATCGATCTCTTTGAAGACTTTTGAGCTCAAGAATGCTAAGAATATCAAAGAGATGCAAAAGTCCTTCTAAATGAAGGTCCTGGCACAGCTTATATAGCCCACAAAAAAATATAGCCGTTACTGGCACTTACTAGCCATTGGCATTGTCAGAATGACACAATAATGAAAACAAATGTGCCACAGACTTAAATTAAAATGCTTCACAATTTGATCAATGCATGATGGACCAAATTCAGTAAAAATCCCATTTACATCGGACTGAAAACACTCGGTCCATCGTACACATGCTTTGAGCAAGTTTTAGTCCATCATGAAACAATCAAAGAAGCATTTGTGCCAGACCGAAAAAGTTAGTCTGGCGTACAAAGGAAACTTACTGGAATTTAGTCATGCGGACTAATTGATTTTCAATAGAATTCCAGAGAGAATCACGTTTGTGCCGGACCGAAAAACTTGGTCCGTCAAGCACTTGAAAACTTAGTCCATCGTGAACGCAACACGCTCGGTTTAATTTTCACAAAAGAGATTCTCAGCACCGGATCAAAAAGTCGGTCCGATGTACAAGGTAGTATGCGCCGGACTGAAAATATGACTTAACCTAAAATTGGTCCGGCGTGAATGGTGTACGCACGGTATGAGATTGAATGAGTGTTTTCAACGCTAGACTGAAAAAGTCAGTCCGGCATGAGTGGGTTTTTTTTGTCTGAGTGAGTGAGGGACTTGGTTTTGAGGGAAAGGAATGAAGTGACCTTTACTCCAAGTAATCTTAACATATTTGCCCTAAGAACCAAGGTACTTACTTATGTATAGTCCCTTTTAATAGTACGGCTAATCCAAAATAATCCTAGCTATATGGCCTGAATCAATTCCCAAGCCAAAACTAGAAGTAAGAATCCTTAGCCTTTATCCTTTAATCTGAAAAGCCTTCACTTCACAAAGTGTACATTTCTTGATCATCAACACCAAAACCAATAAGAAGCATTGTTAAGAAATTAGGGGGCCTAGATGCTTTCAGCCAGGTACTTAACCATTACCCTTTTCCCAGTAGAAGCATCATAGCCACAGTAGGAGTAGAAATGAACTAGAAATAAAAATGGTTGTAGAAGGTTTAAATGAGGGAAAATAGGAACATTAGCTCAGTAAAAGAAATCTATCGGGGTCACATATACTCCCCCAGCATATTACGAGCTAAAGTCATCGCCATAACGTCATCCAACCGATGGAATCGCTAGTTAGCGAATCATCGTCAGACCAAAAAGAAAATGGCTCAACCACACAATATGGCATCAAATTTATCATCTACCATGTAACTCAATTAGTATCAAAGCTACCATCAGTGTGCCATAACTAAGCATTCAAGAACATCAGAGCATAGCCTAGCATCAATTCATCATGTACTAAGCTCATCCATTCCACAAGAACTTCAATGCAAACATTCTCCCTTAATCATTCCAGCACATCACATATCATAGCAGTATGATCTTAGTGCAAGCACACTCAGCACAAATCTCAGAAATCATAAGCATCTTCATGCAATTAGTAAGCATAGTAAAAAAATAGTTAACACCCAGTAGTAAGAGGGGAAGGGAGTAGTGAGATAAGGCTTATCAAACACTAGCCAGCGTCGAAGGGGACCATAGTAGGAGTAGCAGTGGATCGTTGGAGGAGAGGGGTAGAGGGAGACAACGCCCTAAAGATCCTGAGCCAACACCGAAGGGGAGATGTCCGGCACAAGAACCGGCAGCGGCAGGCCGAGGCGTCGGCGCAGCCAGGGCGAGGGCAAAAGCCAGGCAACCGATTCGGTCGAGGAGATTGAGGAATGGAGAAAAGTAGGGAGGATGGGGAGGAGAGCAGGCGGAGTCAGCGGCAGCGACGCCGGGTCTGGAGAGAGGAACCGGATCGGTGGGAGAGGAGGAAGAAGAAGAATGAGGGAGAAGGCTCTAGAGGATATGGCAGCTGCTAGAGGAAAAGAAGTGAGGAAAAAAAAAGAAGCAGAAAAGAAAAAGGAAAGAAAGAAGAATGGAAAGAAAAGAAAAAGAGAAACAAGAATAAGAAAAAGGTGGGAAAAACCTACCTAAAATGCGTAAAACTAGTCATCTAGGCGCGAAAAATAATCATGACTCAATTCATGCATTGATAAGTGTATAATCGACCACATATAATAAACAATAAAAAAAATAACAATAATGAATAAAGAGAAAAACAAGAAAAATATAATCCATGTTAAATTAATAAAATTTACGACACAACCCATTCGTGTGAACAACTTACCTCTAAGTCGAATCAGTTAAAAACCTGGTAAATCAATAATAATAACTAGTTCAACTGCTAGCTAAAGCGCGGCCATATAAAATCGAGTAAAACCCTAAAAATCGCAAAGTAAAATTTATAAACCCTAAAATAATATGTTAATCACTTTGGGCACTTTAAAACATATAAAAACTTATTGCCATTAAATATGGTATTTCTGTAATTTCAGGAAATAAATTAAATCGGATCATAAATCAGCAAACGGGTGAAGACGAGTATTTCGAGCAAAATCCAGGCAAGTTTCCTTGTCCACGTTTATCAAATGGTTTTATAAAGGGTTTGTGAAATTCAATGATGCATGGTAAAATCTATTTATGTAATAAAATTATAATTGATGGTTGGATAAACTACGAGTGCAGTTGGAATTGTTATTTTGACTCAACTGACGGGGAGTCGGGGTGAGTTGTTAAATGGTATGTGGAGGGTGCTAAGGAGTGAGGTATGCCGATGGGACCCTCTACGTAGGGATACCGTATTAAATCGTATCAGCCATGGTGTGTGGAAACAACTAGAAAAAGGTTGTCCTACGATGGTGTATAAATCTGCACAATGGGATAAGTAAGATGTGTTAAACTGGGATTGTTGGTTGCCTAGTGAAGTACACGTTCGGTAACCAGTGTTGGTTATCTGGTGCTATATTTAAAGCCATAGGATGAGTATCTCTGATTTTCGTGGCAGAGATCAATTGGCTACCTCAATGTCTTAGTACCACTAATTCGCGTTGTAGTACAACTGGTAGTGGTAAGGGGATATGAGTACCTCGGTTTTTATGATGAGGTACAATCGGCTAACCCTAGTCATAGTGCCGTTGAATCAATATAACATACAACTGGAAGGGGCTAGGGATGGAGATTTAATACCAAAGTAGTGATAAATGTTTTGGGTTCTCGATTTCGGTCGAGTTCGCTGTGGGGAAAGTGATACAAAACCTGTGCATGGTATAAAATCATGAATTCATACCTGTCTCTTGGACTATAGGCTACGGAAGTTAATTCTGCCTTATATACGAGTGTTAGTAGAAATTTTACAAATAAAATTTGAACTTTAGATTTTCATAATAATCAAACCTAGTTTGGATAAAAAGGACTTGGGATATGAATTGGGGATTGGAACCGGTGAGGGTTTCAGATGATAAAATAAATAAGTGCATATTTGATACTAATGCTTGCTAAGTACATCTTGTATTCACTCTTTTATAAATCCCTATTTGCTTAGATTCTGAGTCCTATGGATGCTCCAACAAGGAGTGGATGGGAAATCACCCGTAGGACCATAGTGATGAGGAAGCGGAGGACGACACCAAGGACTGGGTGGAGTAGTGACCCTTGTATCAATGGCCCATGCTCCCTAGAGTAATTAATAGATTAATAGAATAAATGTGATCTTCCCATGCTCCCTAGGGTAATTAATAGAATAAATGTGATCTAGACTTTTATTGTAAATTATGTATTAAGACATGTGAAGAACTGTAAGACTGTATTACGTGCATGAATGGTAATGGGTATCCTTTGAAGTCTTTAATCAGTGTTATGTTGACACACTCTAAAATAGTGTATTAATTAATAAAAATATCAGGCTTACTTGATAATTTATAAATTAAATATGCTTAGATCAGTATAGTTAACTCGGTTTTAATGACAACACTCGGTCATTATGTGTCAGACTAAAAAACAGTTCAAGCTAAAACATGTAGTTTTATTTATTTAGTTTTTTAAAATATATAGTTTTATAAAATGGATCAAAACTTTATGTATTGTTTCGCGAAATTTTGAAACCTATAGTTTCGCGAAATTTTGAGAGCGAGAGGGAGTGTTTTGCTCTTGCTCCGGATGGCATCGCAAGTGGCACCGATTAGAGTGAGTCGTCTTCCACCTTCGCCTCCAAGTCTTCTTGTGCGCAGCGTCGTTAATGGAGTCTCCCTTCTCCAAACCCTAGCCCCAAGACCCAAACCAACCTGCCTGCCACCCATGGGATCCCACCCCCCTCCCTCACGCGCCACCCTCGAGCCCTTTGCCGCGCTCGACCCCGCCGCCCTCGCCGGCCACCCTGCCTCCTCCCCCCTCACCGTCCGTTCTGCCGCCCTCTCAGCCCGATTCCTCTACCTCGGCACCGGCGGCGGCAAGCTTCTCCTCTTCTCCCTCGACACCCCCTCCCCCGTGTTCCTCCGCCTCCTCCCCATCGGCCCCACCCGCCCCGTCTCCGCCATCCTCCCCCTCCCCTCCGTCTCCCGCGTCCTCTTCCTCGCCGACGGCACCCTCCTCCTCGCCGACCCGCTCCTCTCCCGCCCAGTCCGCCGCCTCGGCTCCCTCCGCAACGTCGGCGCCGTCGCCGCCCGCTCCACCGACACCTCCTCCACCTCCTGCTCTATCGCCGTCTCCGTCGGGAAGAAGTTGCTCCTTGTTGACCTGACCCTACACGAGGCCGACGAATTGGAGGCGCAGACGCGCGAGATCGCCGTGGTCGATGGGGTGAAGGCGCTCGCCTGGGTCGGCGAGTCGGTGTTCGTCGGCACTCCCTCGGGCTACTCGCTCTTTTCGAGCAGTACCGGCCAGGGTGTGGATATATTCACGCTCCCAGAGTCGGCTGGCTCACCGAGGATGAAGCCACTGTCCGGGGGTGAGGAGGTGATGCTGCTGGTGGACAATGTCGGGGTGGTTGTTGACCGGTGTGGGCACCCGGTCGGAAGCAGCTTGGTGTTCAACAGCACACCGGATTGCATAATTGAGGTGTTTCCCTATGTGGTTGTTGCTGGGGAGTCTAAGGTGGATGTGTACAGGAGGAGGAACGGGGCACACTTGCAGACCATTCCGTTCGCAAGGAACAGTCCAGGTGTTTTGACTGTGGCGAGCGGTGATGATGCAAGTGGCGGTGATCTATTTGTGATTGCTACGGCTTATAAGGTTAACTCATCTGTCAGTGTAACTTGTTTTCAAATTTCTAATTATGTGTTGCTGCACTCGATGAGTACCTTTGTGTTGCATACTGTGACAACTACTGCCAATATTTAGATGCTAAATAGATGCGATGTTGCCGAGTGGAGTGACTAGATTAGCTTGAGAACAACGAACATGGATATGGCATGAATTGAAACTAGAGAGTGGCTTCCAATAAGTTTACGAGGCGAAATATTACACTAGGTTGCTGTTTAATCAATATATTGCTACAGATACGAGGGATTTCTTGCATAGATGAGGCTAAGACTTGACAAGCCACCTTCTTTTATTCAATTTTTATGACATTAGTTATATAGACTCCAGAGGTTAAATGTGTTTGCATGTGTAGTCTGGCTCTGATTTACGCAGATTGTAGCCGCCTTATACTAACAGAGGAATTAGTTGGCTTGTACAGGCTTTTTGTTACCGTAAAGTATCTGCAATGGAGCAGATCAAGGCGTCACTACGAAGAAAGAATTACAGGGAAGCTATTTCCTTGTTAGAAGAGTTTGAGTCTGATGGTGAAATATCAAAAGATGTGATTTCCTTTGTGCATGCACAACTTGGATTCTTGTTATTTTTTGACTTGCATTTTGAGGATGCTGTAAATCATTTCTTGCTCTCGGAGACTATGCAGCCAGCAGAAATATTTCCATTCATCATGCGGGATCCTAATCGTTGGTCAGATCTGGTATGCCACGTTGCCACATGTTAGTTGGGATGTTGTAAATGAGATAACTGTTTTAATACATTGTCCATGTCTAAATTCGCCTGTAATTTACACGAGCAGTTGATATCTGCAAGACCTGCCTCATTATGTTGTCTTAACCTATTTTTGTGTATGCAGAAAGTACATGTTGAAATTTTTCTGCTTTTGTAGATAGGAGCTTTGAATTTTTCTGGAGCTTTTGTAGTTGAAATTTTTTAAAGCTTCCGTACATAGGAGCTTCTTGAAATATTTTATAGCTTTTATATGTAGGAGCTTGTCAAAAATTTTATCGACTAGATTATCTATACTTTCTCAACTCATTATTTGAAACTGTGAAAACTGAAAAGAGTTTTTAAGTTTTCCTTCAATGCTCAGCTATCTGCTTGGTAGATGGTAACCTAAAATTAAGCTGTTGATACCTAGAGCATTCTCCTGAAGTTTTGCGGCCTTACCTACTGATTGCATTCTCGCGATTATCTGACCATCTTCCATTGACACCGACTGCCTTTTGCCTTTTATTATATGTTTTAATTGTAGTTAAAAAAATTATATTTTGTAAAATTTAGGTGCCAAGAAAGCGTTATTGGGGCTTGCATCCTCCCCCTAAACCTCTTGAAGAAATTATTGATGATGGGCTGGTAACACTTCAACGAGCATTGTTTCTCAAAAAGGCAGGTGTGGACACAGTTGTGGATGAAGATTTCCTTTCAGATCCACCTAGCAGAGCTGATCTGTTCGAACTAGCGATCAGAAATATTATCAGGTTCGATTTATCCATGGTATTTTATATTCATTGTGAATTGCAATGAAGCCGCATCTAACAGCCAACGTCTGAATGCTATACGAAACTAGGTACCTGTGTGCATCCCGGGAGAAGAGTTTGTCTTCTCCAGAGATGGAAGGACTTGATACTCTTCTGATGTATCTTTATAGAGCGCTTGATCTTGTTGATGACATGGAGATGCTTGCATCATCTCAGAATAGCTGTGTTGTGGTATGTACATTTCCCTCAGACACCTGTATTCCTTGAAACATTATGACTAATTTGCATGCTACTTGACTTAAATCGATGTTTACTCCTTATTTGAGAGTAGAACATAGTTTGGTGTTTTTCTTATGCTTTCATCACATACGAGTGCAAAATATGTAAGCTGCGTACCATAAATTTTATGCTATAAAATTTATGGGTGGTGCAGGAGGAACTAGAATCACTTTTGGATGACTCTGGACATTTGCGGACACTTGCATTCTTATATGGCAGTAAAGGAATGTGCTCCAAAGCTCTTGCTATCTGGCGCATCTTAGCCAGGAATTACAGCACAGGTCTGTGGAAGGATCGTGCTGATTTATCTGAAACTGACTTTCTTGAAACTTTGGTTGATAAAAAGTCTGGTGAGGAAATTGCTGCTATTGAAGCCTCTAAGATACTTCAAGCATCATCTGATCAGGACCTTGTTCTGGAACATCTTGGATGGGTATTTGCTTCAGGCTAAGAACCTGTGATCTTATAATGAGCTGTTTCATTACTTTGTGAACTACTACTGAATATTTACATGCAGGTGGCAGATATTGATCAAGAGCTCGCAATTGCAATCTTAACATCTGAGATGAGGGAAAATCAGCTCTCTCCTGGTAATTGATAATTTTAAATAAATCACTTTATCAGTATGCTTTTACTGATCTATTCATGGCAAAGCAGCACATTCTCAAGTTTTCTTGTGAGCATGTTAGAGCATGGTGGTAGTAGGAATACAGAGGGATGAACTTCTTTTTTTTTCCTCCTAAAAATAGTGATTTTTAGACTAAAAAAATGTTGCCATTACAGCTGCTTGTATTGCATTTTGTAATGGTGTGTTTACTACTTAGGGACACTAAAAAAAAATCTTTCTGTGCAATAAACTTTGCTAACATTTATTTGAATGGGTGGAATTCTGCAGAAAAGGTCGTTGTTGCCATTGATTCAGAGAAGGTTGCGATTCACCAAAGGTACATCACATATAATAAATCCACAAAATCTTCAACAAGTTTTAAACCTTTTTAAGTTCCCGTGATAATCCTTCAATGTTCCATGTGAAAAAAGTAGTAGATTTAAATTATGGGTATATTTTATGCTGGTAGTTTGTTCATTATACACTTGTATGACCTTCAGCAATGAACCGATAACAGCCTAACAAGCTTCTTAATATGACTGCTTGAGAATTTTATTTTTCCATGCCAGATTAATTGAGTAGATACTGCTTTGTATTGATAATTAAGTGTCATTATATGTATTCTTAAATCCTCTATCAAGAGTTTAACATAATGGGGCTTGAAAATAGCACATCAAATTTTGAAACTTGTGTATTGTCAGCATCTCACATTTATTAGTTCTTAGTCAAATAGAGTTATTTTTATACATGTTCTTTGGAACCTGTTGTCTGTCTTGTTCTGCTGTTTTTGTTCTCTTCTATTTTCTTCATCATTTGAGATTTGTCGACCATCAACAGAATGTGCTTCATTTTTTTACATGGCATTATGTTTACTCAATAAATCCCCACTACTATGATGAAATCTGAATTAGCCAAACTATGCAGATACTTTCAGTGGTTGATTGAGGATCAGGGTTGTGATGACCCTCATTATCACACTTCCTATGCCCTGTCGCTGGCCAAGTCTGCCATGGAAGCAGTTCATGTGGAGTCCAATTATGGAGAGAAAAACGATAAAGAAATTGATTATGATATACAAGACATTTATTTATTGAGGGAAAAGTTGCAATTATTTTTGCAAGCTTCGGACTTGTATGATCCAGAAGAGGTGCTTGATGTGATAGAAGAATCTGAGCTATGGCTGGAAAAGGTGATATTATGATTTGTCTCTTCTTAAGGTCCATGTTTGCCTCTTTTTGTGTCATCCATTGAGTTTTAGGCTTGCTTGGTAGAATGGTAGTCCTCATCATTTACTTGAGACAAAATTTCTTTTATTTTTGCAGGCAATATTGTATAGGAAGATGGGCCAAGAAAACATTGTACTTCAGATACTAGCACTGTAAGATGCTACGCTGTTGAGTTCATGCTATGTTGCATTATTATTTATTGGTTTCTTGTTGCAGCAGTAGTGATGTTTTGTTGAGCTGAACTTGTAATAAGTCCCGGCATATTATGCCCTTAACCCTACAGTTCCACTGTCTTGACTGTCTTGTTGGTTGGTCTGTGATGAAGGAAGTTGGAGGATAGCGAAGCTGCTGAGCAGTACTGCGCAGAGATTGGTCGAGATGATGCCTATATTCAGTATGTTCTTATTTGACTTCAGTATACCCATTTTGACTTGCTAGTATTCTTGGTATAGTTTCTATTATCATGATACTATGAAATTATCTTTGCTCTAGTTCACATTGTCTCCATCTTCCTTCGAACTCAGGCTGTTAGATTTATACTTGGATCCTAAAAATGGCAAAGAACCAATGTTTACAGCAGCTGTTCGACTTCTCCATAATCATGGGGAATCTTTGGATCCCTTACAAGTCTTGGAGGTACTACTTTCTTGTACCAATTTGGGCAGAAAATCTTTTATAATGTTATTACGTGCATGCTAGTTGACATGGGGGTTAGCATTTTCTAGACCCTGGTAATCTATGAACATGGAGAGGGAGTCTGAAAAGGCAGTGTGCCAGTTGTTCTATCCGAAAAGTGAGCAGATAAAAAAAAGGAAAATTTGAGTAATTATTCAAAATGGAAAATTGCAAGAATATACAACAACTGGACCAGTTGGAAATCTGAAATGTAATTGTACTAAAACGCTGCTACACAACACAAGCTATAGTGGCTGTAGCAGGCCGCCACAGCGCTGCAACTATATAGAGTAATCCAGACAGCCGTTGCATAGCGGGCACTACCGTGTCTTCGATATCGATCTATTTAAAACAATGCCTGTTTGTCAATCTCCTTGTATTTGTCTCGTAAATAATATATTTAAATTGTAGAAAACTGAGCCCCCCACCATTTTGCTTGTGCTACTATTCTACACAAGTTTTGGGACTGTGTAACCTCTCTGAAATCTGAACCACAATTTTGCGCCAGAGATTGTCTGCTGATATGCCTCTTCAGCTAGCATCAGATACAATTTTGCGAATGCTGAGAGCTCGAGTGCACCATCTTCGTCAAGGGCAGGTAAGCATCTTCTTTTCCTGTTTTTGAACATTTGAGGAACATGTCTGCTTCCTCTTTGTGAATCTTTCCCTTGTTTAACACATACCTGCTTCCATGTTCCATGTTGAACTTATGTGAGGTCTGACTTATAGTTTTATTTTGTCTTTCTGTACCTGTTGTTAGATAGTTCATAATTTATCACGTGCAACAAACCTTGATGCACGGTTGACAAGATTAGAGGAGAGATCAAGGCATGTGCAGCTAACTGATGAGAGTATCTGTGATTCGTGTCGAGCTCGCCTTGGCACCAAGCTATTTGTCATGTATCCAGATGACTCAGTTGTATGCTACAGGGTATGTCAACTCAAAACAATTTCTGTCATTTGGTTTGCTATTAACTTCTTTGCATGAAAGCTTGACTTTGTTGGTAGTCACCAAAATGCACATGCTGGATTGGTCTCCGAAATGCATTGTAGATGAATCTGTTCTTTGAAAACAGTTTGCAGTGTGTATCATATGATTAATTCCGTTGTGTAGCAACATGTATATGGACATCTGTAGGTTTACTTGGTTGCCCAGTTACCCTTTTAATGATCAGCTGGAACTGTTTGAGCTAGTATGTTGTTTCGCAGCTGTTTTTGTCAAAAATAAAACATTATCACTAAGAGAAAGCATATATTTGACTTGATGTCACTATTATTTGCAGTGCTACCGAAACCAAGGTGATTCTGGATCAGGGCGTGGCCGCAACCTCAGGAAAGGTGCTATATTCAAACAAAGTTGGGTCGTCAGTAGATAGCAAAGCAAGACCAGTGAAACTTAGCAGGCATCTTCCCTTCATTACTATGCATCACCAGAGGCCATCTGGTTTGGCGAAACCCCCTTGCCTTTCGAGGGAACATTGTGCGGCAAGTCCTCTGAAACTCCCCAAACGCCTAACATTCATTGTTGGGGGCGTATCAGTTCACGAAGAGGAGCAGTGGCCCTGGAAGTTGATACATCCGGAATCCAAAATATGTCGAGAAGCTTTGATGGTTTGTCCATAGCAGTGTTTTTGTCTGGACATAATAAGGGATGTAACTTGTAGTTTGTAGTCGTGTACTCTGTAAAAAGACGAAGATAGATGAGCATCCTGGTAGATGGGAATTGTCATTGCTTAAATCGGCAACGTGGATAGACAACGAGGACGGAGAATAAATTGAGATACATGAATCACGAACACAATCTTGCCTGATTGTGCATTTGGATGTTAAACTAGGTTGGATTGTTGAGATTCATAGAGGAGGCACGCACTGTTGACTATCCAGAATCCGACAGGAAGCGGGCCCAAATTTTGCAGTTGTGGGCTTCCCTCGTGGTAGGGGCAGCAAACAATTCTTAAATGGGTTGGTAGTGGAAAGGCAGGCAAACCCATGAAGCAATGTTGCCCATTTGCGTCTTCCTGTCCGTATCAAGAGGCAAGCAAGAAGCCACTTGCTCTTAACTTTTATCCATGCCAGTAAGAGTGCACCTTAGAGGCGAAACCATCTTTTAGCCTAAAATTCCGGTTTATCCGTGTGGACCCCGATCATAAATGGACTTCTCAAACAAAGCCATAGGGTGAAAAAGCTATGCTCACACTTGGTGAATTTATCCTTGCACTCTGTATTTTTAGGCGTGCGTCAGGAGACACTAACGGGTGCGTGCACATCATAAGCGTAAAATATCTGACCGAGTGACCGGTCGCTGCCGGACAGATCTCAACCTGAGGTAGGTGCATATCCTCATGCATGTATCTTTGCTGCCCACTAGGCTGCACTTTCGCAATGTTTAATCGAAATGTACACCTAGTGGACTGGCGCCTTAGTGCAGGTGCTCCAAACTTGCACTTTGCGAGTGTATATAAACAGTGATGACCACCATGCAAATAAGATAACCAGCCTGTGCCAGCAAGTCCATCAGTATTCAGTATCACTCTTAATAACTGTCTAAGACAAGAAGACAAGATGCGCGCCTTCTTCCTCGTCCTCCTGCTCGCCTTCCCCGCGATGGCGGAGCAACAATGCCACGACGACGACAAGGCGGCGCTGCTCGCCATCAACTCCGCCTTGGGCAACCCCTACCACTTCGCCTCCTGGACGCCCGACTCGCCCTGCTGCGATTGGTACGACGTTGATTGCGACAGCTCCACGGGCCGCGTCGTCGGCCTTGCCGTCTCCCAGGACGCTAACCTCACCGGCACCATCCCCGACGCCATCGGCAACCTTACCCACCTCCAGAACCTCATGCTTCACCACCTCCCCGCGCTCTCTGGAACCATCCCGGAGTCGCTTGCCGCGCTCTCCAACCTCTCGCAGCTCACCATCTCCTACACTGGCGTGTCGGGCCCCGTGCCGTCCTTCCTGAGCGAGCTCACCGCGCTCACCATGATGGACCTCTCCTTCAACTCGCTCACTGGCACAATCCCCGCGTCGCTCGCTGACCTCCACAACTTGTCCGGCATCAATCTCAGCCGCAACCGCCTCACCGGCACGCTGCCGCCGCTGCTGCTGAGCAAGTCCGCCGACCAGGCCTACCTCTGGGTATCCCACAACAATCTGTCGGGGAGCATCCCGGCCGAGTACGCCGCGGTAAACTTCGCGCACGTCGACCTGTCACGCAACACCTTTACCGGTGACGCGTCGGGGCTCTTCGGCCGGGGGAAGGCGCTGCAGTACATTGACCTGTCGCGCAACGCGCTGAGCTTCAACCTGTCCGGCGTGGAGTTCCCGGAGCAGCTCTACTTCATGGACGTGAGCCACAACGCCATCCGCGGCGGCATCCCGGCGCAGGTGGCGAACCTGACCAACCTGCAGTTTTTCAACGTCAGCTACAACAAGATGTGCGGCGCGGTGCCGAGCGGCGGGAATATGGCGAGGTTCGATGCCTACAGCTTCCAGCACAACAAGTGCCTCTGCGGTGGTCCCCTTGCTGCCTGCCATCAACGTACTTTACTTTCCAACAAGCTACCTACCTAGTAATCGATGCATGCATGCTTGGCAGTGAGCTAATCAAGGTAATTAATAACGCGCGCGAGGAACTGAACTAGTGAATTGTAGTGTACTGTACTGTACTACGAGTGGTAATTAAACTGGTAAGGAATGGCCGAGAAACGATGTTGCAATTAGGAATGAGGCACGAATTTTATGTGAAAAATTCTTTCGAAAAAAAATAAATACAAACTATGAATGCAAATATCACCGTATAAAGAGATGTTTACAATGAGTATATCTTTTCTCCTCTTCTTGCCTTACTCTATCTGTTGAGGAACGCGGTATGCTACTCTAACACAAATTAAAAATTTCTACCGCAAAACCAAAAAAGCTACTCGCAAGAAGGGGATTATAGATCAATTACTACTAGACGAGCAATTGCGGAATCCTTCGCACGTCGTTGTAGTGGATCGTTTTGGCCGCAGTCGTGGATCGTCCTCGCCTCACCGTGGATCGTCCTCGCCTCACCGTGGATCGTCCTCGCTTAGTTGTGGATCCTCCTCACACGCCGCAGTCGCAGCAGCGTCACCACAGCAGTCCACCCGTCCGGGGATGGGACGCCGTGCATCGGTGTGCAAGCACCGGATTGCTCGGCAGGGGCAACGAGAGGAGGTGGCTAGGGTTTCTGGCGAAACACCTCTAAAACGCACGAAAGTGTGTTCTGTGCCCAGCCTCCTCCCCTCCTGATATAGCCACGAGGTGAAACCCTAGGCAGTTAGGGCCCATTGTAACACCCCGGCATCTAGTATGCCTGAATGCTACCAAACATAAGCTAAACAACATCTAAATACCATGAATTAAGGTAAATTACAGCAAGGGAGTAAATGCTAAAACCCGAGATTTCGGCAGCATCTCCTTTGTTTTAACATGATTTGAAGGAGCAACAACAGTATAGCAATATATGGCAATAAGAGACAACTAAAACAGCAATAATTAAAGACTTAACAACAATATAAGTCTAGTTTCACGCATTTAATGTCTCCAAGAGTCAAACGAACAATAAGACTCTTATTTAGCAAAGCTAAACCTTAAAGTAATAATCATCATACGCAATTTATTATCAAAGACTAAATTAATGACTTGTGGAATCAAATGAGTGAAGCTACGTGCGGAAATGTGACTATTTCCCTTCCACGCATGCCGGTCTCATGGTACCTAAAACAACAAGAAAACACAAGCGTGAGTTCAAAACTCAGCAAGTATATTGCAATGGTTCAAACAAAAACAATTACATGGCTACAACAACTCACATCATATATATCATCTCATTCATATTCACAAATCCTTATCATCATCATTATGTATGCAATGCGATGCGATGCGATGCTCATATCTCCTTGGAAACTCATAACGGTATGGTTGAGTACACACCCGTCGGTGTGCACCCTCTCCCTCCTTCCATCCCGAAGATGGAGGGTGCCTACTCCTCGCTTCCCCACACCGCGGTGGAAGGAATCACGATGTAGGACTTACTCATTGGCTCTCCAGATTAGTCATAACTTTCTCACCGACCTTCCCCGGACTAGTTATGACTCTCTCACCGCCCGGGCCATGTATCATGCCATGTATGCAAATATGCCAACATCATGAATAACTTGTACATTAACACATGGCATCATCATAGATAACTTGAACATTAACACATGGCATCATCACGAAATAAACATATTCATCATATCAATGGCAAACATTAAAGCATGGCATGTGAACATATCATATATTCAAATTTCAATCTCAGTCAATTAAACAAACTACAACCCGCTATCCATTCCAATACAATTGCCTCAACCACGGGCGACGGATTGGCGAGATGTAGAGGGCACTCTCGGGGTCACACCACCTTCGCCCGACGAACGAAAAACCCACGGATCGCCTCCCGGTTCGCGCGATCTCCCTCTTCGCTCCGATTCCACCGGATCTCCTTATCGCGGAGTGCTCCAATGGATGGATCTTCATGTTGGGGAGGTGGAGAACTCCCCTAGGGCAGCAAGGGTGGTGGAGAGGTGAGGAGAGGGGTGGTGGTGCAATGGGGAGCAACAATGGGGGTGGCGGCTAGGGCAAAAAGGGAGAGGGAGAGGTGGGGAGATGCTAGGGCACAAGGGGGCGCAATGGGGCAGGGGTGGGGCGCATAAAGGGGCAGGGGAAGGCCCCCAACCTGGTCTCCTAATCCTATTTGGACTCCCACTACTTCCCACCAAAGCCCACGACCCTTTCCCTTAGGCCCAAACTCCCCCGGAAAGGCCCAAAAACGCATGTAAACCTCATACCACATAGTTTTAACCTTAATTCCACATTTTATAATGTTCTTGCCCTCAACATTCACATTTTGTAATGCCACAATCTCTAATTTCACATTTTATAAAGTTTCGGCATTCCGTAGTGTCATATTCTCCCCCTTAAACAGGATTCGACCTTGAATCCAAAAAGACGCCAAAATCAACAACAAAGTCCCCAAGGGACAAAAGACTTCTCTGCAGCATAAAACATTCGCACAACGACTCAAATCGGAACAAACGACAAGCGAGTTCCCAAAACCAACACTTAGCAAAAAAGTATTGATCTAGCTCAATTAAGGGCAACCTCTCACAGTTCGACCTTCACTTCAAATCCCAAACAGAATCTGCGTTTCAACCATAAAGGGCTCCATCAACCCAAAACGCTCGAATCCTCACGACAAACACTTCACACTTCTATCACAACCAACCTGACTACCACACTCCATTAAACTCAACATGACATAATCAAAGCAAGTCACAATTCCTTTAACGACCTCTCTACATTTCCGAAAATTTCCATCGAGGGGAATAACTCATTAAGGCACACTTGCCCTTCCGATACACGATCATACTAACATTTTATTCCATCCTATCCCAGGCAAGACTCAAACCCAAAAACAACTAGTTAAGACAATTGCTCACGGCAGGACAATTATCACCGAATTACCGTCAACTTCACTTCCACCCATCGCTACTTTTAATAAAGGTTAAACCCATACATCATCCACCTCCATCACAAACCACAATTGGTTCCTTTCTTAAGAGGGGTCACACAAAAACACTTAGCTATCAAGCCCAAGTGGACCACACACGACAACTCAAACCCAAAGCGTTAACAACCATTTTTGGAAATAATTCGGCAACATCCAAGCCAAGTCACAAAGGAAGCATAAATCCTACACCACAACCAAAATACCAGAATTTCTTCATTCTTTTCTTTTCATACTAGAAAGCAAGGGAAATCTCGTTTCATGACATAAATACACACTCTTCAAGAGCACTCCGGATTAGTCATATCTCCATATATGACTTTCTCACCGACCTGGCTCAACGACTCTTTTATCATTTAACATCTAAAAACGATGTCATGTTTACTTTTCACCATTCATTCTTCATGTAACAACAATACCGAATAGTCATTCACCAAACGACTACTTCCTCGGTATCACAAGTTTGAAACACACATAACATTGACGGCAACACCATTAACTGCAAAACACCACGTCGGGCCAGAACCCACCAACGATAGATAGCTAAACTTGCAAAACATCGCATTTTAACCAAAATCAACATTTTGGAAAAGAACATCGACTCCAAAGTCAAACATCTGCACTAACAACCGCCATAAATTTTCTCAAAGAGAAAAGGAAACTCATTTTCAAAAGAGAACACTTCACTAACAGCATCGCCGATGAAACATCCACAAAAACCACCTTTTGAAGCACTTGCAAACTCTACACAGATTTTTTTTTCCAAATAACTCCAACTCTAGCAAAGAAAAGATTACAAATTAAACCTCGTGAGTTTTCCAACATAACCCTCTATGTCCATTTGTTTCCTTTAAAATTTATTCCAAAGATAATTCAGGGTGCACGCAAAGGGCGCGATCCACTCAAAAACTTTTGGGGTGTAAATCCATACTCATAGCACCAACTAAACAAATTAGCCAAAACCAAATATTTGCAGCAATTTCTACGAGTTTTAGGGAAACTCTGAAACACAACATATGGAACACTTTCACCGAAAGCCCTTCAACCAAAATGGCAAACAACCAAACCAGTCCAAAAGCTTTTAAACATAAGCTCAGCATAAATACAATCATCTCTAGTGTTCCACTACGCTTTCCATTAAAGATTTCGAAATTCACTACTTACTCATTGAGAAAGTCCAACCGGTTTTAACAAAATTGATGTAACAAATTCTTTCTCTCGTTACCATTTCCAACACTTTTAATTAAACTTTATTATGCTTATCAAAAAGGCACCCAACCAAGACTATATTGACATGATCCCCACGGATCACCGAATCATAATACTTCTTATTCTAACTTTGAAACATAGTACTTCAACAAATCTTTTAGCAAGATCAACATATAAATTTCATACCTCCTATATGTCAACGTCTCGACAATCGAAACTTATTCAGTTAACAAACGACTTCAACATGTAAATATTATCTCCACAGGGTAGAATTCGCAAGTAAGACTCTAAATTATACATTCATTAAAAATCATTCATCATGTTAATTACCCAAAGTTCACTCCATCACCACATGTTACAAATTCCTCTATTTTAACCATGGTTTTCAACAAGTAATTTAAACAATTACCACCACTACTTAGTCATCAATAAAAACAAAAGGGCATAATCATCAACCAACCACATTACTTTTAGCTACCCTATAGATAGGTTACAACAAAATTGTCACTAGACAACATACTCCAACTATTAAATTAAATTTAATAAGTTGGACCAGCACAAAGTTCTTGCAATATCATCAAACTACAAAACCCATATCTTTCCAATTGGCCTCGACACTAGCATTTTAGGAACACGACTGCATACTTCCAATCATGCTAATATTTTGCAACAACATGAATAGCAACTCTAATCAACTTCCAAGTTAAGGTCACAAGCTAGCATGATCAAATTTCTCTACTAACATGTTTAATTTAGAACATCTTTAAACAACCAGCAAAGCTTCTTTAACAATATCAGCAGTTTACATCATCTTAATGTTCTAACTATGCAACAGGGTTTAAAACTTTAAACATTACCAAGGGTCATAAGCATTTTTTAAGCAAAACAACAGATTCTAAGCATGTATTCAATCATTCTCGCTAAGAGTAAACTACAACACTAGTAGTCTATTTATTCTCAAGCTAGAGATAACAACCGCATTGAATTGTTTCAACTCACAAATTAACTTAACAATGCATCATCCCATAAATCGCATTGGTACATGCTACATAACATGCTAAACAGCAATTCTTACTAGGGACAAACGATTTCAGTAAAAAAAACTACTTACTTTCTTTGCAGCATTTTAGTTTTAAAACTCATCCCAAATTCATAAGGAAACATGAATCTCAAAATTGCAATGAGACAAACCCAAACTTGGTCATGCAAAGGAATTTTCCAAAACACTTTTCAATCTCAAAGACTCCCACAGGAGGGAACCAAGCGATCAAATAAACCTTTGCGGACAAATGCACAAAACATAAATCGACACAACTTAACTTTTTGCACATGCTTCAATAACTTCTTTTAAACTTAGAGTAAGACACACAAGAACCAAAACTATACTTTCCTTTGCAAGGCAACCAACAAAACCGGTGTCAAAGCCAAAAGGCGACTAAAAAGGCGCAACGCTAAATTCCTCTTCTTCGTCTTCAACCAAGGAAGACAAAACCAATAAACACCGAAGGGACTCTCCGCGAAAAATCCAATTCCAAACACTTTTCTTTTGATTTCAATCAACTAAAGTCAAGAAAAACAACCAAAACTGACCGTCAGAACGGTAAAGAACATACGAAGGAATCCACCACCAAACTCTTCTATTTGACTCCAATCAACTACCCGATCTACGACAGAAAGGGTAAGCACTCTTCTCCTACAGGGGTTAAAAGTTCTTCGGTGATGGCGCTAACCGGCCACACCGTCAAACCTCACCCTTACTATGAATAAAGAGAGGTGACCGAAATCCTTTGGCACCACAACCCCACTCTATCCCAACAACAAGAGCAATTCAATCATTTATCTCATTGACACAGCAACATGCATTGTCAAAAAAAGCATTCAACATCATAGCTAAAATACAACATTTAAGCGTAAAGAAACGATACCCATACCCTTTCCTACTGTGCATCCATTGTGTGTCAAATTTTAGATTAGTTATACCACTTTTGCAAGTTTTAATATTGCTATCCTATGACAAAAATTTAGTAAAAACCTAAGCCATGTTTCTAAGTCATTACACATCACATTTTAGTTGTAACCTAAGGTATGACACTAAAAATACATATTCCAAGGACCTACAACCTGGCTCTGATACCAACTGTAACACCCCGGCATCTAGTATGCCTGAATGCTACCAAACATAAGCTAAACAACATCTAAATACCACGAATTAAGGTAAATTACAGCAAGGGAGTAAATGCTAAAACCCGAGATTTCGGCAGCATCTCCTTTGTTTTAACATGATTTGAAGGAGCAACAACAGTATAGCAATATATGGCAATAAGAGACAACTAAAACAGCAATAATTAAAGACTTAACAACAATATAAGTCTAGTTTCACGCATTTAATGTCTCCAAGAATCAAACGAACAATAAGACTCTCATTTAGCAAAGCTAAACCTTAAAGCAATAATCATCATACGCAATTTATTATCAAAGACTAAATTAATGACTTGTGAAATCAAATGAGTGAAGCTACGAGCGGAAATGTGACTATTTCCCTTCCCCGCATGCCGATCTCATGGTACCTAAAACAACAAGAAAACACAAGCGTGAGTTCAAAACTCAGCAAGTATATTGCAATGGTTCAAACAAAAACAATTACATGGCTACAACAACTCACATCATATATATCATCTCATTCATATTCACAAATCCTTATCATCATCATAATGTATGCAATGCGATGCGATGCGATGCTCATATCTCCTTGGAAATTCATACCGGTATGGTTGAGTACATACCCGTCGGTGTGCACCCTCTCCCCCCTTCCATCCTGAAGATGGAGGGTGCCTACTCCTCGCTTCCCCACACCGCGGTGGATGGAATCACGATGTAGGACTTACTCATTGGCTCTCCGAATTAGTCATAACTTTCTCACCGACCTTCCCCGGACTAGTTATGACTTTCTCACCGCCCGGGCCATGTATCATGCCATGTATGCAAATATGCCAACATCATGAATAACTTGTACATTAGCACATGGTATCATCATAGATAACTTGTACATTAACACATGGCATCATCACGAAATAAACATATTCATCATATCAATGGCAAACATTAAAGCATGGCATGTGAACATATCATATATTCAAATTTCAATCTCAGTCAATTAAACAAACTACAACCAGCTACCCATTCCAATACACTTGCCTCAACCACGGGCGACGGATTGGCGAGATGTAGAGGGCACTCCCGGGATCACACAACCTTCGCCCGACGAACGAAAAACCCACGGATCGCCTCCCAGTTCGCGCGATCTCCCTCCTCGCTCCGATTCCACCGGATCTCCTCGTCGCGGAGCGCTCCAATGGATGAATCTTCAGGTTGGGGAGTGTAACACCCCGGCATTTAATGTGCCCGAATGCTACCAAACCTAGACTAAACAACATCTAAATACCACAATTAAACATAAATTACAGCAAAGGCGCACATGCTAAAAATCGAAATTTCGGCAGCATCTCCTTTGTTTTAACACGAATTGAAGCAATAATAATAATAACATGTCAATAGAGCATAATGAACGATAGCAATAACATGATCAAACGGACAAACAACCACCATACCACTAAGGTTATAAATTCTATCTGTCACATGACAAATAAGGACTAATCATTTACTCATAACGACCAACGAATCATAGAAACCACAGTTTAGCTCAATGAATTAACCATAACCATAAGGGAAGGAACATGTCATTGTTAAATATGTGATGCTAAGTGATGACGTGTGACTATCTCCCTTTCCCGCATGTCGGATTCATGGTACCTAAAAGAAAACAACATAAACACAAGCGTGAGTTTATCACTCAGCAAGTATATTGCAATGGTACAAACATAAACAATTACATGGCTTCAACAACTCACATCATGTATCATTTCATTCAGGATCACATATCCTTTTCATCATCATTATGAATGCAATGCAATGCGATGCTCAAGTCTCCTTGGAAACTCATACCGGTATGGTTGAGTACACACCCGTCGGTGTGCACCCTCTCCCCCCTTCCATCCCGCGGTGAATGGAATCACGATGTAGGACTTACTCATTGGCTCTCTGGATTAGTCATAACTTTCTCACCGACCTTCTCGGACTAGTTATGACTTTCTCACCGCCCGGGCCATGTAATAATGCCATGTATGCAAATATGCCACATCATAATCAACTTGTACATTAACACATGGCATCATAACATAATAAACATGCTCATCATATCATTGGCAATCATTAAAGCATGGCAAGTGATCATATCATATAGTCAAATTCATCCATTCTCAACAAGCAACCTACAAATCGCTATCCATTACAATACACTTGCCTCAACCACGGGCGACGGATTGGCGAGAAGTAGTAGGCCCTCCCGAGGTCACACCACCTGCACATAGGGACCACACACTCACAATCAAGCCCACAAAACAGTATGCAAACCCTCATCTACCCCGACATTGCCAACTACTCGCAAAACCCGAAAATAGCGGTTCTGTCCCGCCGGGACAGCAGCCTTCCAAAAGGCATAACTTGAGCTCTGGGAATCCGAATCAATTAAACGAGTACATCCTCGCGTAGCTTAGGAAATTTCCCAACTTTTTATAGGTATAGGGAAAGACTGATTCGGACTCTAAAGTTGTTTAATCTACAAAATACCGTGATCTGTTCCAATCACGTCACAGTTTTTAACACGCTCGGTAAAACAGCCATAACTTTCAAACGGCTGAGCGGAATTTAACGTTCTTTATATCCACTGAAAGATAATGAAATTATCTACAACTTCTTCAACATCTGTACGGCCAGATTCGGACTCTAAAGTGGCGAAAAACTTAACCCTAGGTCGACTGCTCATGCTGTCCCAAAACAGAAACGTGGCAACATCTAGATCTAATCCAATCTACTCAAGTCCAGCACCACCAATTGATCTAAAATCATGATAAACACCATTATAACAGTACCTAGCCCAACCCCAAGGAGTCCCATGGCCATACCTTCGCCCGACGACCGAAATCCCAACGAAACTCCTCCCGGATCGCTCCACGCTCCTTGCTCCTCGCTCCTCGCTCCTCGCTCCAATGGATGGATCCACGAGGTGCAGGGGTGGGGAGGCCACCCTAGGGCAGCAAGGGGGTGGAGGAGAGGTGGGGAGGCAAGGGGGAAAGAGGGGGCGCACGGCCCAAGGGGAGTGGAGGGGAGGGGCGGCTAGGGCCAAGGGAGGGGGGAGGGCGCCCAAAGGGGTGGTGGGGCGCAAGGGGCAGGGGGGAGGCCTTTTACCAGCCCCCAAACCTAATCCTAGGGGTGAAAACGGAGCGGATAATATCTGGACTGTATCCGATATCCGTTTTTAGGAAAATGGCAAAAGAATATGACATCCGACGGATACGGATACGGATAATTATCCGAATCGGGGCAGACGGATACGGAGCGGATATGGGGGAGGAGATATCCGACTGATACAGAGCGGATACGGATATCCGGATGCCGGATATCTGTATACTCAGAGGTCAGAGCAGGGTGCTGAGCTGCTGGCCGGTTGGATGCTGAGTGCCTGAATGCAGGCCCACCCTAAGGCCCAAGCGCCAAGCGGTCCAAGACTCCAAGTCTCCAACGCAGCCTGCCTCCCCAAATCGCACACGTGGATTGTGGAGTGTGGACACTGGTGGCTGACGCGAGTACGCGACTCTCCCAAATTGCCAGACGCCAAATCCCTAGCCGCCGCCTCCAGGCTCCAACCCTCCCTGGCTCACCGCCACCGCCCCACCACCGCATCTCCGCATCTGCCCACCAGCGCGCCGCCCCACCGCCGCCTCCAAACCTCCCTGGCTCCCTACCACTAGACGGCGCCGCCCCACTACCGCCTCTGCCGCATCGGCCCACCGACGCGCCGCCCCGCTGTCGCTAGTCGTCGACTCGCTCCCATGGGCCGCCAGCCCCTTGTTCCCTTGCTGCCACACCAGTCCTACTATACACCCGCCGAAGCCGCCGTTTGACGAAGGTAAGTTCAAACTTTCCCCCTGCTCTTGCCCTCTCTCCTTCTTTTGATCATGTGTAAATCAAATGAAATTTTATAGGAATATGTGTTGGATTTGGTCTCATTTTTGTTGTGATGTGTAGGACTTGGCTAGATTTGGAATTTGTTGACATATGGTGGTGTATTTGTACGTGAACCGACTAGTGATTAGAATGTATGGAAGTTATTCATGGCAGCCGGTTCTTGAACTGATTTTAATTTTGTCCATTAATCCATGAATGACTTGTGCTCGCTATTACTTATCTGCTTGTCCATTGAAATTATAGCAGTGTACAATGACTTGTTGCTCGTTTATGGCATGCCATTTGCCAGGTTACAGCAAGGAGATTCTGTGTTGAAACTTGTGTTTTGATGTTTACATATTATCCGACTAAATATTCGGTTTCATTTTCATTTTCGATCCGACTCCGATTACTGTCCGTTTTTTTATTATCCGATATCGATTCAATATCCGATCCGTTTTTAAACTATCTGTATCCGTATCCGCATCTGGGTGAAAAAAATGTGAGCGGATATGGAAATGTCACTATCTGTAGGATCGAAGTATACGAATATAGCAATCAGAGGGGGGGGTGAATGATTGTGCGGAAGCTAAAACCAAATTCTTGATCTATTAAAAGTTCACCCCAAAACAGAACCAAATAATTGCCTCGTTTTCGACAAAAACAGAATGATAGAGGTTCGGTAAAACAAGAATTCCCGAAGATCCAACCGTTATATTGATCTGAAATTTGGACACGAGAAACTAGATTCCAATACGAATCAAACCCAAAAAGAATCAGCTCGATCGGACTTACGGATCAAAAGTTATGAACCTCGTAAGCTTGCTGTGATAGAAGATGACGAGAATTAATCTAACCAAAACTTCAAGATTAAACAAGAACGACAAAAGTTTAATCAACTAAACTTAGAGAAAACCTAAATCAATTCTCTAGAAAGGTTTTGATGGATCAAATCAAGATGAACCTCAAAGAACAAAAGCCAATCTAGAACCAGAACAAGCATGCAACAAAAAACCAAAACAGAGACACTGTAGCAACGCGGTTACTGTAGCACGCAAGGATCTGGAAGAATTGATCTTTATTTCTTTTGTCTAAAGTACTCTCATCAAAAGAGTACAAACCCTAAAAGATGAGCTCAAGCTCTCAATGCGCTTAGCTCTACTTGATTGCCCTTCAACAGGAGACACCCCTCCTATTTAAAGGAGCAAAACACAAGGAGTTCTGAATACAATTCCTAATCAAGGAGTATGTATACAACTCCTCTTGGCCCAACCTGGCCGAGTACAACTCTTGCACGCGTATGGCAACCCTACCATACTCACGTGACTAACACTTTGCACGCGTATGGCCACCTGCCATACTCACGTGACTAACACTTTGCACGCGAATGACCTCCTGCCATTCTCACATGACTAACCATTCTTCATGTGCACCACTCTTAGCCCGAACGTCCCGCATGACATCCTTGACCACCAAGACCTCAGTTCCTCCCTGAACCTAGTCCCGAACCTCAGCTCCTCCATGAACCTAGTTCCGATCCCGTCATCGACCACGTTCGTCTTCGAGCAATACCTGCACATGAACAAACCACAAAACAATTCTGAGCACAAGTCCACGACTTGACTCTCATCAATCCATGCAAATACTCACACGAGCATTGCATAAAGTCCACTTCAAGCATCATGAAATTCTCACAAATTTCATAATCTCAAAAACAAATCAAACACAATTCCAATTTTGCTCAAAACCCTAATCGAGCAAAAACGCATTCACGACGGACCAAAAAATATGGTCCGGCGTACACATGAAAAAGTCACTCAAAACCATTCACGATTTAACCAAAAATTTGGTCCTACAGACATGGAAAACTTACTGTTTTTAAGAACTTGGTCCCGAGCAAAAAACCTTCAGAAGCACATTTACGACATACCAAAAATTTGGTCTGTCGTTCATGGAAAAAACGAGGTTGCCAAAAACATGTGTATGACAGACCAAAAAATTTGGTTTGTCATACATGGGAAAAACGAGGTCGCCAAAAGCATGTGTATAACAGACCAAAAAATTTGGTTTGTCATACATGGGAAAAACGAGGTCGCCAAAAGCATGTGTATGACAGACCAAAAAATTTGGTTTGTCATACATGGGAAAAACAAGGTTGCCAAAAGCATGTGTATGACAGACCAAAAAATTTGGTTTGTCATACATGGGAAAAACGCGATTTCTTGAACAAGCGTAAAAGCATCAAAATCACGTTTATGACATACCAAAAAGTTTGGTCCGTCATACATGCGAAACTCACTGTTTTTGGATGTTTGGTCTGGCGCAAATGCAAAGTCTCTGTTTTTGGATGTTTGAATGTTTGGTCCTTCATGCAAGCAATTTTGCAAGATTAATCCTAACCAATTTTTCAGCACAAGATCAAGCCAATTTTTCATCACATGATTCACACTATCCGACCGAATCCGCTCCGTTTTCATCCCTACCTAATCCTAATCCTAAATGGATTCCCACTCCATCCCACAAAAGCCCACAACCCCCTTTTTTAGGGCCAAACTCTCCCGGGAAGGCCCAAAACCCCGGAAACGGCCCAGAAATGCTATTAACCCCCAAACCCTAAGGTTTTAACCTTAATACCATATTTCATAATGTTTTTAACCTCATCATTCACATTTTATAAGGTTACGACACTCTGTGGTGTCACATCACTTCATAAGGCCCAAAAACGCGAGTAAACCTCAAGCCGAAAGGTTTTATTCTCTAATTTCACATTTTATAATGTCACACCATACCGTAGTGTCACATTCTTTCCCCCTTCAACATGATTCGACCTCGAATCCGAAGGACGCCAAAATCAACAACAAAATACCCAAGGGACAAAAGACTTCTCTGCAACACAAAACATCCGCACGAAAACTCAAACCGGAATAAACAACAAGCGAGTTCTCAAAATCAACACTTGGCGAGAAAAGTATTGATCTAGCTCAACTAAGGGCAACCTCTCACAGTTCGACCTTCACTTCAATTCCCAAACAGAAACTGCGTTTCAACCACAAAAGGGCTCCATCAACCCAAAAACGCTCGAATCCTCACGAAAAACACTTCACACTTCTATCACAACCAACCTGACTACCACACTCCATTAAACTCAACATGACATAATCAAAGCAAGTCACAATTCCTTTAACTACCTCTCTACATTCCCGAAAATTTCCATCGAGGGGAATAACTCATTAAGGCACACTTGCCCTTCCGATACACGATCATGCTAACATTTCATTCCATCCTCTCCCAGGCAAGACTCAAATCCAAAAACAACTAGTGATGACAATTGCTCACGGTAGGACAAATATCAACAAACTACCGTCAACTTCACTTCCACCCATCACTACTCTTAATAATGGTTAAACCCATGCATCATCAATCTCCATCACAAACCACCCTTATACCACTAAGGTTCTACACCTAGCCCCAAGCTAGGATCGTAAAACCTTACCAAACCACAATTGGTTCCTTTCTTAAGAGGGTCTTGCCCTCACACAAAAACACTTAGCTATCAAGCCCAAGTGGACCACACACGACGACTCAAACCCAAAGCGTTAACAACCATTTTTGGAAAGGATTCGACAACAACCAGAGAGTATTCATTTTAATTTCCTAAGCCAAAACGCAAAGGAAACACACACATCCCTTCACCACAACCAACACCAGAAATTATTCATTCTTTTCTTTTCGTACTAGAAAGCAAGGGAAATCTCGTTTCATGACATAAATGCACACTCTTCAGGAGCACTCCGGATTAGTCATATCTCCATATATGACTTTCTCACCGACCTGGCTCAACGACTCTTTTAACATTTAACATCTATACACGATGTCTTGTTTACTTTTCACCATTCATTCATCATATAGCAACAATACCGAAAAGTCATTCACCAAAAGACTTCTCCCTCGGTATCACATGATTGAAATACACATAACACTGACAGTTGCGCTAAATCATATAGACTATGACGGCAACATCGTTAACAACAAAACACCACATCATGTGAAAACCCATCATCCATTTAAAACTAACCTTGCAAAACCTCGCAAAATCAAACTCAACCCTTTGGAACAGAACATCGACTCCAAAGTCAAACATCTGCACACACAACTGCCATAAATTTTATCAAAACAGAGGGAAACTCAATCCCAAAAGAAAACTCTTCACTAACCAAATTCACTTATGAAACATTCATAAAAATCAGACTTGTGAAACATCCACACACTAGACACATTTTCCAAATGACTCCAACTCTAGCCAAACAGAGTTACACATCAAGGGCTGAACTCAAAAGTTTCCAACACAACCCTTTATGACCATCTGCTTCCTTTTAAAATTAATTCCAAAGATAATTCAGTGCGAACGCGAAAGGGCGCGATCGACTCAAAAGCTTTTGGGGTGTAAATCCATACTCATAGCACCAACTAAACGAATTAACCAAAACCAAATATTTGCACCAATTTCTACGAGTTTTAGGTAAACTCTGAAACACGGCATATGGAACACCTTGACCGAAGACTTTTCAACCAAAATGGCAAACAACCAAACCAGACCAAAAGCTTTTAAACACAAGCTCAGCATAAAAAGAACCATCTCTAGTACTCCACTACGCTTTCCATTAAAGACATCAATAATCACTATTTACTCCCTGAGAAGCCCCAACACAATTAAACCAAAAGCTTCACAACAAATTCTTCCTCTAGTTACCATTCCCAACACTTTTAATTAGGGTTTATGATGCTTATCAAAAAGGCACCCAACCAATACTATATTGACATGATCCCCATGGATCACCGAATCATAATACTTCTTACTCTAAATTTGAAACATAGTACTTCAGCAAATCTTTCAGCAAGATCAACATATAAATTTCATACCTCCTATATATTCACGTCTCGACAACCGAACATTATTCAGTTAAACAACGACTTCAACATGTAAATATTATCTCCACAGGGAAGAATTCGTAAGTGAGACTCTAAGTTATACTTTTATTAAGGATAAGATCATTTATCATGTTAATTATCCAAAGCTCACTCCCTCGCAACATGTTAAAATTTTCTTCTATTTTAACCATGGTTTTCCAACGAGTAATCTAAACAGTTACCACCACTACTTAGTCATCAATAACAACAAAAGGGCATAATCATCAACCAACAACATTACTTTTAGCTACCCTATACATAGGTGATAACAAAATTACCACCACACAACATACTCCCATAAAAAAATAGATTGAATACTAGCATAAACACTGCCCTTAACAACATCATTATGAATAAGTCTTATGTCTTCTCAATTGATATCAATTCTAGCATTGTAGAGACACAACTGCATACTTCCAAATATACTAGTAGTTTGCAACAACGTAAATAGCAACTCTAATCAACTTCCAAATTAAAGCCACTAGTCAACATGATTAGAACATCTTTAAGCAATCGGCAAGGTTTCTTTAACAGTATCATTAATTTACATCATCTTAATGTTCTAACTATGCATCAAGGTTTAAACTTTTAACATTAACGAGGGTCATAAGCACTTTTAAAGCAAGGCAACAAATTCTAAGCATGTACATTAACACATTTAATCATTCTCGTTATAGAGTAATCTACAACACTAGAAGTTCATTTAATCTTAAGCTAAACACAAATATTACATTTAACTAATTCAACTCACCAATTAAATTAAGAACAAATCATTTCCATAAACCACATTGTTACATACTACATGACATGCTAAACAACAATTCTTACTAGGGACAAACGTTTTCAGTCAAAAGACTACTTACTTTGTTTGCAGCATTTTAGTTTTAAAGCTCATCCCAAATTCATAAGGAAACTTGACTCTAAAAAAAATTGCAATGAGACAAACCCCAAACTTGGTCATGGAAAAGGAATTCTCCAAAACACTTTTAAATCTCAAGGACTCCCATAGAGGAAAATGGTTGAAAGACAATTTTCTCGAAAGGGAACCATGCGCTCAATTAAACCTTTGCAAATAAAACCTTAACACCAAACCCCAAACTTTCACGAAACAAGAAGGGTTCTTCAAAGATGATTTCTTAAACCAGCAAAATAACGAAATCAAACACCACTAACTCCTACAAAGCCACAGAATTTCAGCCCTGACAGCGGCCAGTGTCCGCGTAACTCCATAATAACTCCTTTAACCTCGGAGAAAAACAAACACAGGAATAAACTGAACGCTTCTTCCCCATAAAGCAATCAACAAACTAGACATCAAAACTGGAAAGGCGCCCAAAAGAAGCGCAACACTATACTCCTCTTCTTCGTCTTCAACCAAGGGAGACAAAACCACATACCGCATACGGAACAATCCGCGAAATTCCAAGACCAAACACTTTTCTTTTGATTTCAATCGACTAAAAACAAAGAAGACCAACCAAAACCGACCATCAGAACGGTGAAAAAGCATCCGAAGGAAACCACCATAACCTCTTCTATTGGATTCCAGTCAACTACCCGATCTACGGCAGAAAGGATAAGCACTCTTCTCCTACAGGGGTTAATAGTTCTTCGGTGATGGCGCTAACCGGCCACACCGTCAAACTTCACCCTTACTATGAAATAAGAGAGGTGACCGAAACCCTTCGGCACAAAAACCCCACTTTTATCACCACAACAGGAACAATTCAATCATTTATCTCATAGACATAGCAACATGCTTTATCAAATGAAGCATTCATAATCAAAGCTTAAATACAACATTTAAGCGTAAAGAAACGATACCCATACCCTTTCCTACTGTGCAACCATTGTGTGTCAAATTTTAGATTAGTTATACCACTTTTGCAAGTTTTAATGTTGGTATCCTATGACAAAATTTTAGTTAAGACCTAAGCCATGTTTCTAAGTTATTCCACATCACATTTTAGTTGTACCCTATAGCATGACACTAAAAATACACATTCCAAGGACCTACAGCCCGCTCTGATACCAACTGTAACACCCCGGCATTTAATGTGCCCAAATGCTACCAAACCTAGACTAAACAACATCTAAATACCACAATTAAACATAAATTACAGCAAAGGCGCACATGCTAAAAACCGAAATTTCGGCAGCATCTACTTTGTTTTAACACGAATTGAAGCAACAATAATAATAACATGTCAATAGAGCATAATGAACGATAGCAATAACATAATCAAATGGACAAACAGCCACCATACCACTAAGGTTATAAATTCTATCCGTCACATGACAAATAAGGACTAATCATTTACTCATAACGACAAACGAATCATCGAAACCACAGTTTAGCTCAATGAATTAACCATAACCATAAGGGAAGGAACATGTCATTGTTAAATATGTGATGCATAGTGATGACGTGTGACTATCTCCCTTTCCCGCATGTCGGATTCATAGTACTTAAAAGAAAACAACATAAACACAAGCGTGAGTTCATCACTCAGCAAGTATATTGCAATGGTACAAACATAAACAATTACATGGCTTCAACAACTGACATCATGTATCATCTCATTCAGGATCACATATCCTTTTCATCATCATTATGAATGCAATGCAATGCGATGCTCATGTCTCCTTGGAAACTCATACCAGTATGGTTGAGTACACACCTGTCGGTGTGCACCCTCTCCCCCCTTCCATCCCGCGGTGAATGGAATCACGATGTAGGACTTACTCATTGGCTCTCTGGATTAGTCATAACTTTCTCACCGACCTTCCCGGACTAGATATGACTTTCTCACCGCCCGGGCCATGTAATAATGCCATGTATGCAAATATGCCCCATCATAATCAACTTGTACATTAACACATGGCATCATAACATAATAAACATGCTCATCATATCATTGGCAATCATTAAAGCATGGCAAGTGATCATATCATATAGTCAAATTCATCCATTCTCAACAAGCAACCTACAAATCGCTATCCATTACAATACACTTGCCTCAACCACGGGCGACGGATTGGCGAGAAGTAGTACGCCCTCCCGAGGTCACACCACCTGCACATAGGGACCACACACTCACAATCAAGCCCACAAAACAGTACGCAAACCCTCATCTACCCCGACATTGCCAACTACTCGCAAAACCCGAAAACAACGGTTCTGTCCCGCCGGGACAGCAGCCTTCCAAAAGGCATAACTTGAGCTCTGGGACTCCGAATCAATTAAACGAGTACATCCTCGCGTATCTTAGGAAATTTCCCAACTTTTTCTAGGTATAGGGAAAGACTGATTCGGACTCTAAAGTTGTTTAATCTACAAAATACCGTGATCTGTTCCAATCACATCACAGTTTTTCACACGCTCAGTAAAACAGCCATAACATTCAAACGGCTGGGCAGAATTTAACGTTCTTTATATCCACTGAAAGATAATGAAATTATCTACAACTTCTTCAACATCCGTACGGCCAGATTCGGAATCTAAAGTGGCAAAAAACTTAACCCTAGGTCGACTGCTCATGCTGTCCCAAAACAGAAACGTGGCAACATCTAGATCTAATCCAATCTACTCAAGTCCAGCACCACCAATTGATCTAAAATCATGATAAACACCATTAGAACAGTACCTAGCCCAACCCCAAGGAGTCCCATGGCCATACCTTCGCCCGACGACCGAAATTCCAATGAAACTCCTCCCGTATCGCTCCTCGCTCCTCACTCCAATGGATGGATCCACGAGGTGCAGGGGTGGGGAGGCCACCCTAGGTCAGCAAGGGGGTGGAGTGGTGGGGAGGCAAGGGGGCAAGGGGGGGGGCGGCCCAAGGGGAGTGGAGGGGAGGGGCGGCTAGGGCCAAGGGAGGGGGGAGGGCGCCCAAAGGGGTGGTGGGGCGCAAGGGGAAGGGGGGAGGCCTTTTACCAGCCCCCACACCTAATCCTAATCCTAAATGGATTCCCACTCCATCCCACCAAAGCCCACAACCCCCTTTTTTAGGCCCAAACTTTTCTGGGAAGGCCCAAAACCCCGGAAACGGCCCGGAAATGCTATTAACCCCCAAACCCTAAGGTGTTAACCTTAATACCATATTTCATAATGTTTTTAACCTCATAATTCACATTTTATAAGGTTACGACACTCCGTGGTGTCACATCACTTCATAAGGCCCAAAAACGCGAGTAAACCTCAAGCCGAAAGGTTTTATTCTCTAATTTCACATTTTATAATGTCACACCATACCGTAGTGTCACAGGGAGGTGGAGAAATCCCCTAGGGCAGCAAGGGTGGTGGAGAGGTGAGGAGAGGGGTGGTGGTGCAATGGGGAGCAACAATGGGGGTGGCGGCTAGGGCAAAAAGGGAGAGGGAGAGGTGGGGAGAGGCTAGGGCACAAGGGGGCGCAATGGGGCAGGGGTGGGGCGCATAAAGGGGCAGGGGAAGGCCCCCAACATGGTCTCCTAATCCTATTTGGACTCCCACTCCTTCCCACCAAAGCCCACGACCCTTTCCCTTAGGCCCAAACTCCCCCGGAAAGGCCCAAAAACGCATGTAAACCTCATACCACATAGTTTTAACCTTAATTCCACATTTTATAATGTTCTTGCCCTCAACATTCACATTTTGTAATGCCACAATCTCTAATTTCACATTTTATAAAGTTTCGGCATTCCGTAGTGTCATACCCATCTACGCGCTAAGCCCACGAGGTCCATTAATTACGGATCCCATCCGAATTAATGCGTCCCAGCCCGTTAAGTGTGTGACCCTGTAGGTTCATGCGCATTTGGACATGGATTCGGAAAACCCTTTTGTGATCCAATAGTCGGTAGCGGCTCCTTGCAGAGCATGCCAACTCCCAAACGCATATGATTAAAGTACTGATGTAATAATCCATTTGCCAAACTATATGAAGATCGAACTCAAGGCGAGAAGCATGTCATCCTTTGACAGTTCAATCTATCTCTCGTTTTCGTGATATATTAATAAGTTGTGATTGACTTTTCAATCACGGCATGGCCATGCACTTCCTTAATCATATCACACGAGTGGCCTAGACATATATCTCCATTACATTGGAGTGGCAAATTCCATCTTAGCTGCTCACTTCCCTTTGCATGTTTCATAATAAACATGAAAGCTACCTTTATAACTATTCGGTTAGAAAATAGTATTTGGTAACCCCAAGGTAAACTATTACATATGTAGGGAATGTGACAATCTCAGGTCTAAGGATCATACATCTACTATGTATGAGATACACTGATGACATATAAGAATGCAACATTCTCGCAATGTACCATTGCGAGTCCATCTAACACAAGTTCTCCAACATGCGTTCACAATGTATTGATGATATCTCCATATCCCATGATCTATGAAACATGATCATTGATCAGTACATGTGCTGATCAATTCATCGTTGTCCACTATGATGATATCCGATCAGAGATACTTACAAGCAAGTCACATGCTTACTGATCAATATAATGATATACATTCATTGGACCAATAATCATATTATTATTCATAAACATAGTCATGTTACAATCATCTATATGACTACCTCAAGGGCATAACACTAACACTATCATATAAACTAAAGGTACATAATCAAAGTGGTGCTTCTATGCTTTTCCTTCTAGTACAAGTTGCACAAATCTTGAAGCAAGCGAAGGGGTAAGTAATTACCATCTACCCTTCATTCATGCATTAATATTTGTGCAACTTTTAAAAGGAAGAGCATAGAAGCACCTCTCTAAGATATAACTTCTAGTTGGAGTAGAAAAGAAATTCCTATCACACTCACTCAACAATCTCTACCTTGAAACTTAGACCAATTCCTACAACTTCCAGCACAACAAGTGCCTCTACGGTGCTCCTCTCGCTGCCTGTCATCAACAGGGTTAGCAAAACCAATGAAAACCGTGGTTTTCGAATGTACCGTACCGGTTTAGCATCTAAAACCGATCTAATTAATTTTTTTTTGAAAAATTCAAAAATTTTATACGATGTAAACCCAATTGATTTTCGGTACAAACCAACCGGTTTTAGGTCGAAATCATGTCACAACGTTGAGGCGTTCAATCAGATGGTCAAAAACCGATCAAAATTGGTCGATTTTTGGTCAAAACTAATCGGTTTTTGATTTTATTTTAAAATTTGAATTCTTAACCCTTCGATTTCTAACGATTTTCCAGTGATTTTTGGCTCGATATTTTTGAATTTCGGTTTTCGATCGGTTTTTTCGGTTTGATTAAGCCTGGTCATCCATATAGGAAAATGGTTTCATACACTTGGGAGTATGTACTCCCTACTCCCCTGTATATTAACTGATGTTACACAGGTGGAAGCATATTCCATAAGTGAAAGTTGTTAACTGATTCCTCCTGATTAGGAAGTTGTTTTTAACCAAATAGAGGTAGGAAGTACGTACACTTGGAAGTACAAAATGTGTTTCATATATATATATACATATATATATATATATGTATGTAATATCCCAGTTGATCTTTGGGGTTTTTATTTTCTTTTTGAGTGTGTTTGTTTCGTCGCGGGTCATCCTTAGGTTTCGGGAGGACCCGGAAGAGGGTTTGGGCCTTAGGAAGGGTTCTTGGGCCTTTGAGGGAGTAAACCCTAACCCTAAAAGCCCACATCACAACCAAGGGTAGCCAGTCACTTTTCTCCCCAACTCCCAGCCGCCTCCTCCCCATGAAATCGTGTGCTGCTCCTCATGGAGCAGCCAGCCGGCGACTTTGTGACACTACGGAATGGTGTGATATTATAAAATGTGAATGTTGAGGTTAAAAACATTATGGAATGTGGAATTTGAGGTTTATTTGCGTTTTCTGTACGATTCCGGGAGTTTGGGCCTTTCCGGTGGAGTTTGGGCCTAAGGGAAGGGGTCGTGGGCTTTGGTGGGAAAGAGTTTGAGTCCAAATAGGAGTAGGAGACCTGGTTGGGGGCTTCCCCCAGCCCTTATTGTACCCCACCCTGCTGCCTTGCGCCCCCATGGATGCCCTAGCCGCCCCCCACTCTCCCCTCCACCCCTTGCCTCCACCTCTCCTAGCCGCCACATCCCTAGCCCTTGCGCCCCTCTCCTCCCCTCTCCACCTCCCTTGCTGCCCCTAGGGGAGTTCTCCACCTCAACACCTCGAATATCCGTCCATTGGAGCGCTCCGCGATAAGGAGATCCGGTGGATTTGGAGCGAGGAAGGAGATCGCGCGAACCGGGAGGAGATCTATTGGTTTTTCGTTCGTCGGGTGAAGGTATGGCCATAGGGATCCTTGGGGTTGGTCTAGGATCTGTTCTAAGGGTTAATTTCATGTTTTTAGATCATGTGGTGGTGCTGTCCATGGGTAGATTTGGGAGAAAACTAGAGTTTCCACGTTCTCTATTTCGGGCAGATTGAGCAGTCGACCTAGGGTTTCGGTTTTCGCCAATTTAAATTCGGCATTTGGTCGGCCGCCTGTTGAAGAAGTTGTAGGTAATTTTAATACCTTTCAGTGGGTATAAAGAACGTCCAATTCCGCCCAGCCGTTTGAAAGTTATGCTGTTTTACCAAACGTATTAAAATCTGTGAAGTGATTGGAACAGATCACGGTATTCTATAGATTAAACCACTTTAGAGTCCGAATCTGTAACACCCCGGCATTTAATATGCCTGAATGCTACCAAACATAAGCTAAACAAAATCTAAATACCACAATTAAACATAAATTCCAGCAAAGGCGCACATGCTAAAAACCGAGATTTCGGCAGCATCTCCTTTGTTTTAACATGAATTAACACAATATCAATATCATGGCAAGATATGTCATAGCACACGACAAATAAAACATCAACATAAATGGATATATAATCAAATTACACAAATAAAAGCATGCTCAACCACTTCATAAGCTATAACCAAGCAAATAAGCAATCACAAGCATGCTAAATTAAACCCTACATTAAGTTTATGGCACAACTCTTAATATCATGTCTCCAAGTGATTAATTATGGACTATGATGGTGGAGCTACGTGTAGAAGTGTAGCTAGACCACTTTTTCCCGCATGCCAATCTCAAAGTACCTAAAAACAACATAAAACACAAGCGTGAGTTCGAAAACTCAGCAAGCATATTGTAATGGACAACAAGATCATTTACAAGACAATAATACCTTACATCACATATAACATCTCATACTTGAGCACATAACAACATCATCATCATTAAATATGTATTGCAATGCAATGTTATGCTCATATCTCCTTGGAAACACATACCGGTATGGTTGAGTACACACCCGTCGGTGTGCACCCTCTCCCCCCTTCCATTCCGAAGATGGAGGGTGCCTACTCCTCGCTTCCACAACCCACAGTAGATGGAATCACGATGTAGGACTTACTCTAATGGCTCTCCGGATTAGTCATAACTTTCTCACCGACCTTCCCGGATTAGTTAATGACTTTCTCACCGCCCGGGCCATGTAACATGTCATGCATGCAACTATGCCAATTATCATATTTCACATGTACATAAACATATGGCAACTCATCATGACAAATATAAACACATGGCATCGAACCATGATAATCATACTCAATATTTCATTGGAAAACAGCAAGCATGGCAAGTGAGCATAGCAAGTGTTCAATCTTTCACCCAATATCAACAAACAACCTACAATCCGCTATACATTACAACACACTTGCCTCAACCGCGGGCGACGGATTTGTGGGATGTAGAGGGCACTCCCGGTGTCACACCACCTGCACATAGGCATCACACACTCACAATAATGCCCGCAAAACAGTACACAAATCCCCATCTAACCCGACATTGCCCACTACTTGCAAACCTAAAAACAGAGGTTCTGTCCCGGCGGGACAGCAGCCTTGCAAAGGCCATAACTTGAGTTTTGGGACTCCAAATTGATTAAACGAGTACACCATCACGAAGCTTAGGAAATTTCTTACCTTTTTCTAGTTATACGGAAAGACTGATTCGGAATCTAAAATTGTTTAATCTACAGATTACTACGATTTGTTCCAATCGCGTCACAGATTTTAACACGCTTGGTAAAACGGCCAAAACTTTCAAACGGCTGATCGGATTTTAACGTGCTTTATGTCCACGGAAAGATAATTAAATTATCTACAACTTCTTTTAAGTCCGTACGGACAGATTCGGATTCTAAATAGATGAAAACTCGAACCCTAGCCCGACTGCTCAATCTGCCCGAAAACAGAAACGTGGCAACGTCTAGATCTAACCCAAAGAACTCCAACCCAGCACCACAAATTGATCTAAAAACTTCATAAACACCCTAAGAACAGTACCTAGATCAAACACAAGGATCCCCATGATCATACCTTTGCCCAACGAACGAATCTCCAATAGATCTCCTCGCGGATCGCTCCTCGCTCCACGCTCCTCGCTCCTCGCTCCTCGCTCCTCGCTCCTCGCTCCAACGGATGGATCCACAAGGTGCAGAGGTGTGGAGACCACCCTAGGGCAGAAAGGGGGTGGAGGAGAGGTGGTGGAGAGGTGGGGAGCAATGGGGCAAAGGGGGAGGTGGAGGCGCAGAAGAGGGAGAGGGAGAGGGAGTGGCGGCTAGGGTTTAGGAGGGGGAGGGAGAGGGGCGCACCAATGCTGCATGGGGCGCAAGGGGGCTGGGAGAAGCCCCTTTTAACAGCCCTCAACACAATCCTAGTCCGTTACGGAGACCTAATCCATCCCACCAAAGCCCACCAAGGCCCAAAACTCCCCCGGGAAGGCCCAAAACCCCGAAAACGGCCCGGAAAAGCTATTAACCTCCATATCCTATAGTTTTAACCTTAATTCCACATCTCATACTGTAATTAACATTATCATGCCCAATAATTAAGGATACGACACTCCGTGGCGACATAACACTCCAAACGGCCCAAAAACGCGAGCAAATTTCAAGCCGAAAGGTTTTAACCTAAATTCCACATTCCATCAAGTTTTTTTTTGTCCTCAACATTCACATTGTATAGAATTACGACACTCCGAGGTGTCACATTATACCCCCCTTAAACAGGATTCGACCTCGAATCCGACGAACGCCAACAAAATCAACAACAAAGTCCCCGAGGGACAAAAGACTTCTTTACAACATATAACATTCACACAAAGACTCAAACCGGAACAATGTTAAGCGAGTTCTCAAAACCAACCCTTGGTGAGGAAATGTTGATTTAGCTCAACAAAGTGCAACCTCGCACGGTTCCTCCTTCACCTCAATTGCCAAAAAAAAGACCCCGAAAGAAAACGGTTTCACACTCCTCATTGGATACATTCCTTGGCACTAAAGTGCCTGATCTCTTAAGCAATGCTACTCTCCAGAAGAACACGGCTTCAACCGCTAGAACCCTCTTCAACTCCCACGCACAAATGTGTTTTCACACATCAACCTCTCTACAATGGTTCGCCGTAAACAAGACGACTGAAAGTGCATCTAGGCCCCTCATTTTATTTTGGTGATTAATGATGACACAATTAAAGTGATCTAATGCTTCAACTCAGAGTAATGCAGTTATCGAGATCACATCAAGCTTGGAATGAGATTGGACGGTCCTAAGCGCGTCAAATTTCGATAAAACGGCATCAAGACGATGAAGTGTAATTTTCTTTTTATTTGAGTCTTAAGGATAGCCGTACTATTAAGAGGATACGATGAGAAATCGCCTATTAGGATGTGCATGTGCTCAACATCAAGTATTTCATCTCTCATTAGCACTCCTGCATTTGGTTTTGAAAAGTTTCAAATTGAAACCGAACTGGGTAACCCGGAGTCTCCGGATTCCAGTCCGGAGTATCCGGATTCAATCCGGAGTATCCGGACATTTTGTCCGGAGTCTCCGGGTTGGACCCCTCGGTTACTTTTGGTTCCAGCTGGTCCGGAGTATCCGGACATTTGGTCCGGAGTCTCCGGATAACCCGGAGTCTCCGGGTTGTTTGTCCGGACACTCCACTGCATAAAACGGAGTAACGGCTAGTTTTCAAAAAGGGTATTTAAAGCCTCCACTCCACTCCAACGGCTAGGATCTCTATTGAGCTCATTCATAGCAGCATTCAAGCCATTCCTAACCATCTCTAAGCATTCAATAGAGCCCCCACTTCCTCCCACCAATTGATTTGGTTGTTGATTCATTTTGGTGAGGAGAGGAAGAAGAAAAGTGCTAAGTGCATTCATTTCATCTTGTTGAGCACTAGTTCATCCTCCAAGCGATTCTTCGTGGTATTATTACTCTTGGAGGTTGAAGGTCTCCTAGACGGCTAGGAGTCACCGGGAGCTACCGACGCGTGTGGTGAGCCTCGGCCGTTTGTGAAGGCGAGTCTCGCCTCCGAAAGGGAAGAGACAAGAAGTGAAGCCGGCGAGTGCATTTGTGCAACACCGGGAGGAAAGCGGGTTGAAAGAGACCCCGGCTCAAGTGTGACCGAGCCACCTCAACGGAGATGTAGGATTCCCTTCAAGAATCCGAACTTCGGTGAAAAATCATTTCTCTCGCTCTCTCCTTTTACTTCCTAGTATTGCTTATTGGGATTTGATTTTGTAAAGTTAGATCTAGCTCTTTGCTTGGCTTTAAATTTAAATCCTTGCTAGCAATTGTTCTAGGTTGTTCTTGCTATCTATTTCTAGTGATTTATTGTGCTTGCTAGAGTAGTCTTGTTTGCGCTCCCGAGCCAGCTAACCCGGAGAGTCCGGACTTAATAGCGGACACTCCGGACAAGCCGGAGTATCCGGACCAAAACGCGGAGACTCCGGGTTGATCAGCTCGGCCAGTTTAATTCCGCTGCGTAATTTTTAAATCCGCCTATCCACCCCCCCTCTAGGCGACATCGTTGGTCCTTTCAATTGGTATCAGAGCCAAATCTCCTTTATTTTGGCTTAACCGCTTGGAGAATCAGAGATGTCGGAAATAGAGAAAGTTACCGAAACCCATGCCCAAGACAAGGCCACGGGTTCCGGTATAGGGGTTGCAATTCCTTTAGATTATTCCTCCTTTGGAGTCTCAAACTCCTCATCTTATGTTTCCGTCTGCTCAGTCGAGCGCCTCATTTCGATGGCACTCGCTATGCGGCATGGAAACACAAGATGAAGATGCATTTGAGATCACTTCACCCTTGCATTTGGAAGATTGTTGAAATAGGTTTCAAGCCCGCAAACCCCAACAATCTCACCTCCGAGGAAGACAAAGCTCAACACTTCAACGACTTGGCCGTCAATGCCTTGTTCAATGCTTTGAGCGACTCCGAATTCAACCGGGTCGATGGCCTTGACAATGCCAAGGATATATGGGAAAGATTGATGGTATCTCATGAAGGTGTATCAAGTGTTCGTGAATCCAAGATCGAGCTTATCATTGGAGAGCTAAGCCGATTCACTTTGGAAGAAGGTGAATCGTACACAAATATGTTTGATCGCTTGATGGTGCTAGTGAATCAAGCAAAGGGACTTGGAAGCACCGAGCTCACCGACAAGGCCGTGGTGAAGATCATCCTTCGAGTGATCACCCCCACCAACCGCAACCTTGTGCAACTCATCCGCGACCGGCCAAACTTCGACACCCTCACTCCTCATGATGTGATTGGCCGGTTGATGACGGATGAGATGATGGTGAAGGAAGCGGAAGTGGTGGAGGAGCTCAAGTCCGGCAAGAAGAAGGGCATCGCCTTGAAGGCCGTCAAGGTGGTGCAAGAAGCCGAAGATAGCTCAAGCGATGAAGAAGAATCAAATGGGCCACTCACAAATGAAGACATGGCCCTTCTTGTTAGAAGATTCAACAAGTTCTTGAAGAGAAAAGGATACAAGCCGGGAAGCCATTCCAAGAGCTTCGGCAACAAGTCAAGAGGAAGGCACTCTTCAAGAAAATGCTATGAGTGTGGGGAACCCGGTCACTTCATTGCCGAGTGCCCACACAAAGAAAAGAAAGAAGAAAAGCCGCATAAGAAAGATAAGTACCGCAAAAAGGACAAGGACAAGAGCAAGAAGTACAAGGGCAAGGGTCATGCATACATTGGCAAGGAGTGGAACTCTGACTCCGACTCTGAGTCCGAGTTCGAGTCCAACTCCGACAATGAAGGAGGACTTGCCACCGTCGCCATCGCTACTCCACCGACAAAGTCGAAGAGCCTCTTCGACAACTTGAGCGACGGAGATGAAGATGCTCCAATGTGCCTTATGGCAAAGGGGCACAAGGTATCATCTAAGAGCACTATTCATTCCATTGTTGATTATAGCTTGGATGATTGTGATGATGCTAGTGATGAGGAAGAAGTAGCATTTAAGTCTATGGATGATTTTGATGTTAAAAAATTAGACTTGCTACTTAAGGATATTGAAAGATTGGAGGAGGTTGTTGAGCAAAAGGAAGCTATTCTCGAAGCTCAAGAAGATCTCCTTATTTTTGAGAAGGAGAAGAACCTTGAACTAGAGAAGAGCTTGGCCCTTGAAAAGAAGAAAAATGAGGATTTGGTCAATGTTCAAATTTGACCAAAAATGAAGCACTTAGTCTTGAGATCACCAATGCTTCACTCTTAGAGCAACTTGCAAAAGCAAAGGATGCTTGCAAGGCTCTTGAAGTGAAGCTTGTTGATCTCTCGAATAAAGCTTCTACCTCAATCAACAACTCCAATATTTCATTACCCTCGACGAGCAACGGTTGCGCTAGATGCTTTAATGTTGATGTTGCTACTTGTGCTACTAACCGTGAGACTTTGAAAGTCTTAGCTCATGAAAATGAGAAGCTTAAGGTGATGCTTGAAGATGGACTTCAAAAGTCCTACAAGGCAAGCAAGGGTTTAGAGGAGTATCTCGGTAAGCGCCAAGGTAATCCTAAGAGGCAAGGGCTTGGGTATGTTCCGCCTAAGGGCAAAAAGAGCAACATTGTTGTTGCTCCTTTAAGCAAGCCCATACACTTTGTAAAAGGCGAAGGAGCATCCAAGCACAAAGCTCACTCTGAGTTTTTTGCTTCTTATGTGCTTAAAAAGACTAACCTCGGTCGTGTAGTTGCTTATCATGTTGGGCGTAAGCCGAAGAATGCTCCTTGTGTTCGTTCTATTTGGGTCCCTAAATCGCTTGTTACTAACGTGCGTGGACCTAACCAAGTTTGGGTACCAAAGAGCAAAAACTAAATATGTTTTTGTAGGCCTATATCTCCGGTGGAACAAGTTGGATTTTGGATAGGGGTTGCACGCATCACATGACCGGAGAAAAGGCAATGTTCGCACACTTGGATGTGAATGGATCAAATAGCGAAAGTATCATATTTGGAGATAATGGAAAAGGAGAGGTAATTGGTTTGGGTAAAATCTCTATCTCAAATGATTTCCATTTAAGTAATGTCTTACTTGTTGAATCATTAAGCTACAATTTGTTGTCCGTTGCACAATTGTGTGAAGCGGAGTTACAATTGTTTGTTTAATGAAAAGGGTGTGGAAGTCATTAAGAGGCTTGATGGTTCAATAGCCTTTAAAGGACGTTTGAAGGGTAAGCTCTATCTCGTAGACTTCAATACGGATAGACTTAATCTTGAAACGTGCTTAATGGCTAAATCTAGCATGGGTTGGCTATGGCATCGCCGACTAGCCCATGTCGGTATGAGGAATCTTCACAAACTCATTAAAGGCAACCACATTCTTGGACTAACCAATGTTGTCTTTGAGAAAGATAGGATTTGTAGCGCTTGTCAAGCGGGCAAGCAAGTTGGCGCCCCCCATCCCGCCAAGAATGTGATGACGACCTCAAGACCGTTGGAAATGCTCCACATGGATCTATTCGGTCCCGTAGCTTACATAAGCATCGGGGGAAGTAAGTATGGTTTAGTCATTGTTGATGATTTTTCTCGATTCACTTGGGTGTTCTTTTTGCACGACAAAGGTGAAGTCCAAGTGACATTGAAGAAATTTATGAGAAGAGCTCAAAACGAATTTGAAGTGAAGATCAAGAGAATTCGAAGTGACAATGGTACCGAGTTCAAAAACATAGGTGTGGAGGAGTTTCTTGATGAGGAAGGAATCAAGCATGAATTCTCGGCTCCCTATTCTCCTCAACAAAATGGGGTGGCCGAGAGGAAGAATCGAACCCTCATCGAGATGGCGCGGACGATGCTTGACGAGTACAAGGTTTCCGATAACTTTTGGGCGGAAGCCATCAATACCGCATGCCACAGCTCCAACCGCCTCTACCTTCACAAGATCTTGAAGAAAACGGCATACGAGTTGCTAACCGGGAAGAAACCAAATGTCTCCTACTTTCGAGTCTTTGGGAGTAAATGCTATATCCTTAACAAAAAGGCTAAGTCTTCTAAATTCGCTCCTAAAGTAGATGAAGGTTTCTTACTTGGTTATGGAACTAATGCTTACGCGTACCGAGTTTTCAACAATACCACCGATGTCGTTGAAATCTCGCGTGACGTGACTTTTGATGAGACTAACGGTTCTCAAGTAGAACAAGTTGATCGTGCCGTGATTGACAGGGAAGAACCACCTTGTGAAGCTATCAAGAAAATGGCAATTGGGGAGGTAAGACCTCAAAATCTGGAATCTCACCCGAGCACCCCAACCCGAGTCTCCTACTGAAACCCAGTGTCCGGACTGGTCCGAGTCTCCGTCAAATACCGAGTCTTCGGATGGGTCAGGCTCAGTGATATTCCCTCCTCGTCCAAGCAAGCCCAAGATGGTTCGAACGCATCCCAAGACGAAGAACCTATCCAAGCTCCAAATTCAACCGTTCCTCACCCAAGAGTTCATCAAAGTATTCAACGAGATCATCCGGTCGACAATATACTTGGAGACATTCACAAGGGAGTATCTACTAGATCTCGAGTTGCAAATTTTTGTGAATTTTACTCGTTTGTGTCGTCTCTTGAGCCTCTTAAGGTAGAAGAAGCGCTTGATGATCCGGATTGGGTGATGGCCATGCAAGAGGAGCTCAACAATTTCAAGAGAAATCAAGTTTGGGAGCTTGTTCAAAGACCAAATCAAAACGTGATCGGCACAAAATGGGTCTTCCGGAACAAGCAAGACGAGAACGGAATCGTGACAAGGAACAAAGCTCGTTTGGTTGCTCAAGGGTACACTCAAATCGAAGGTTTGGATTTCGATGAAACATATGCTCCAGTAGCTAGGCTTGAATCTATTAGAATATTACTTGCCTTTGCTACTCACCATGATTTCAAGCTGTATCAAATGGACGTGAAGAGCGCCTTCTTAAATGGACCACTCTCCGAGATGGTCTACGTCGAGCAACCACCCGGTTTTGAAGATCCAAAACACCCGGACCACGTCTACTATCTACACAAAGCCCTTTATGGACTTAAGCAAGCACCGAGGGCTTGGTTTGAGTGTTTACGAGATTTCCTTCTGGGACAAGGTTTTGTAGTCGGAAAGGCCGACCCTACTCTCTTTACTAAACACATTGATAATGATTTATTTGTGTGCCAAATATATGTCGATGACATTATATTTGGATCTACTAATGAATATTTGTGTAAAGAGTTTAGCAAGATAATGACCAAAAGATTTGAGATGTCCATGATGGGAGAGTTGAAGTTCTTCCTCGGATTTCAAGTCAAACAACTCAAGGAAGGAACTTTCATTTGTCAAACCAAGTACATCAAGGACATGCTCAAGAAGTTCGGAATGGAGGACGCCAAGCCTATAAAGACGCCTATGCAAGCCAACGGGCATCTAGACCTCGACAAAGAAGGTAAACCGGTCATCCAAAAGGTATATCGTTCGATGATCGGTTCTCTCCTTTATCTTTGTGCATCTAGGCCCGATATCATGCTTAGCGTTTGTATGTGTGCACGATTTCAAGCCGCTCCAAAAGAGTGCCACATGGTGGCCGTTAAGAGAATCTTGAGATACTTAGTGCACACTCCTCATTTCGGACTTTGGTATCCAAAAGGATCTTCCTTTGAACTTGTTGGCTATTCCGATGCGGATTATGCCGGTTGTAAAGTGGATAGGAAGAGTACCTCGGGGACTTGCCAATTCTTGGGTAGGTCCCTAATCTCGTGGTCTTCCAAGAAACAGAATTCCATAGCCCTATCCACTGCCGAAGCCGAATACATAGCAGCCGGGAGTTGTTGTGCCCAACTACTTTGGATGAGACAAACCTTGAGTGATTATGGCCTAAACTACAAAAGTGTTCCACTACTGTGTGACAATGAGAGTGCCATAAAAATTGCCAACAATCCCGTCCAACACTCCCGTACAAAACACATAGACATTCGCCATCATTTCCTAAGAGATCACGCAATCAAAGGCGAAATTGATATCCAACATGTGAGTACAAATGATCAATTAGCCGATATTTTCACCAAGCCCCTTGACGAGAAAAGGTTCTGTGAATTGAGAAGTGGTCTAAATATTCTAGATTCTCGTAACGTGGCTTGATAAGTGCTCACATATTGGTTGGTGAATGAAAAATGAAGTTCAAAAATTATTCATCTTTTTCTCTGAATTTACTTTGTGTTTTTGGCCTCTTGATCCTTTGATCTCGTCATTTGCTATGTGACCATAGTTTGACTGATTGATTGTTCGCTGGTCATATATCAAGTTGACACCTTAGGGTCTCGTTCTCTCTCGTTTCGCAAATTTCCTAGGGTCTCCGTGCGTTTTCCCTTTCTCCTAACCGAGCTGGGGAACCCGGAGTATCCGGCTTTCTATCCGGACTCTCCGGGTTAGCCCGGAGTCTCCGGACAGTTTGTCCAGAGTGTCCGGGTTGGGCTGGAGTCTCCGGACTGGAGTCCGGACTCTCCGGGTTGGGGCGGTCGGTTAAACCCCATTTATCCCGCGCGGTTTCTTTTTCCTATTCCTTCGTGCGCCTCTCCCTCTCCCGTGATCCTATCTTGGCTTGGGTGTGCTCCCCTCCTCTTCCTCATCTCCAAGGATCTTGGACCCCTCCTCTTCCTCTCTTTGGAGATCAAGGTAAGAATTCTTTGCCCTAACCCTCTCCCTTCCGAAATTGGATCCATCTTCGCGGTTCTTAGGGCTTCTCCCCGTGCTTCATCTCCTCTAGGGTGCCGATTGCTTCGTCGTGGCCCTCAAGATCAGAGAATCTCGCCCCTAACTCACCCGTTCTTCTCATTTCAAATCCGTTTGAGGTGAGTACTCTCGGTTGTGCCCTAATTCCGCGAAATTTCCTTACTAGATTGTGCCCTAGTCGTTTATTGCTCATCCTTAAGGCAATCTAGTTTCATTTCATGCCAATTTGGGGGTTGTTTTCCCCAAACTTCTTGCGCCCGTGCGCATTTTCTGGCGCATCCGGAGTATCCGGACTTTTAGTCCGGAGTCTCCGGGTTGGTCTGGAGTGTCCGGACTCTTGGTCCGGAGTCTCCGGGTTAATCCGGAGTATTCGGACAATTTGTCCGGACTCTCCGGGTTGGGTGCTTCGGCCAGACTTCGGTTTTGTCTCAATTTCCAATCGCCTCGCGGCTAACCTTTTTCCCTCGCCTTGTCTGGTCAGATGGATCCTACTCAGGGGTCTTCAGCTGGTGGTGGTGGTGATCTTCCTAGGGACTCTCCGTCTCCGGACAGTCCCTCCAGTTCCCCGTCAGCTCGTCCGGCGCCCAAGAGGCCGCGTCTTGCCGTGGCAAAGCAGCCCGCCTCCAGGGGAAGAGGTGCGCTGAGGATTGGAACCTCATCTAGTCCTCAGGCTTCTGTTCAGCAATCTTCCCAGCCTCCAGTTAGCCTCAATCTCAGCAGCGGCCTGCCGTCTCAGCGGCACCACGGCTCACGCTCAGTCCTCCGCTCAGCCTCAGCCTGATCCAGATGAGCATCCTGCAGACACTCATGCCAGGCTGAGAGATCAGAAAAGGAGGGAGTTCCGTGCCTCAGGTCACTTCATTGGCCCCTTGGCCAAAGCCAAGCCTGTGTGGAGGTACCCCATGTCAGTGAACCCCCTGAGAGTGATTGACTACAGGACGGGTTCTGGCAAGGGTAAGGCAATAGTAGAGCAAAGAAAGAAAGATCCGCTCAGTTTCCATCAAGATGAGTACGTGGACCGCCGGTTTTGGAACCGGTTTCAGTCTGACTTCTACGAGACGGTCCTCTACCCTCTTGAGCACCCAGTGGTCAGAATGAAGACCATAGACTGGGAGTACATGGCAGCCGCAGAGCTTCCAGTGTTCTCTCAGATTCTGGAGATTTGTGAGCTGCATGAGATCAAGGACATAATGTCTTTCAAATTTGATTGGAACAATGAGATTGTCATGCAGTTCTTTGCCACCCTGTACTTTGACAAGACAGAGGATGCTATCTGGTGGATGACTGACAGAGTTTGGTACAAGGCTAATAAGAAGAGGTTTGCCAGAGTCCTCCACCTTTGCTACAATGACAGTCCGAAGCTTCATGACAAGAAGGTGTTGACTCCCGAGCAGATTGAGTCCTTGTATGACACTTCGAGGAGCTTCACAGTGGGGACCATCAAGGGTCTGAAGGATGTTCCTGCTGTTCTCAACAGGATGCTGAGGGTCACTCTTTGGCCCAAGGAGGGAGATGCCTCTACCATCAGCTCTTATGGTAGGAACCTTCTGTACCACCTCGTTGAGCGCACTCATCCATTTGATATTGTTGACTTCATCTGGGAGACGATGAGACAGAATGCGCAGAGCAACATGGCCAGCTGCAGCTATGCACCTTTTGTGATGGCATTGATCACTTCAGTCAGTGGTCTGAAGTTTGTCAGGGAGGAGGAGCATCTTTCCTACAAGGTCCGACCTCCTTCTGCTCCTTCTGCTCCAGCAGCCCCTGGTCCCGCTCCTCCGAGGACTCGTCGTGGTCGCGCTTCGGCTTGCACCTCTACATCTGCTCCTGCTGTGCCTCCTTCCGTTCCTTCTGAGCAGACCGAGGTCCCGAGCAGCACTCTTCAGAGGATGCTCAAGCATGTCTTTCTTCTTTGCCGCGACATCTCCACCAGGCAGAAGGTGATGAGTCGGCAGATCAAGAAGAATGGTCAGGATATTCGCAGCATCCACCGCCACAATGGCGAGGCGCTTCTCCCAGCGACTCCTCCGGTCTTCCGAGGAGAGTAGCGATGCCACCTCTGCAGATCGCCTCTTCGGCATCACCTCCTCCACTCCGCTGCACTGAGATGACCCCGGCAGCGAGTACTCCGCGTCCGACGACGAAGGCGACGACGAGTGATCCTTCGTGTTTCTCCCTCTTTTGGTGTCTTGATGCCAAAGGGGGAGTGATATCTTTAGTCGCGTTGTCTTTAGTCTCGTCGCGTTTGCGTTTTTCCTTGTGCTGTCGTTTGTGGACTTGTGTTGCTTTATAACTCTGTTATTCCTTGTAATGACTTTAATGCTTATTTTATGCATGGATTGCTTTCTGTTACTTGTGTTGTATTCTCTGGTGCAAATGTTTGAGGGGGAGCTCTCGGTTATTTCTCGTTAAATATGTGCATTTGATTCCACTCATTTCTTCTAATGCACACATTTAGGGGGAGCTCCACCTTTTATTCGCGTTGCTAAAGTCAATTTCATTTCATTTCATCTTCATTTAATTGTGTTGTCATCAATTCACCAAAAAGGGGGAGATTGAAAGTGCATCTAGGCCCCTCATTTTATTTTGGTGATTAATGATGACACAATTAAAGTGATCTAATGCTTCAACTCAGAGTAATGCAGTTATCGAGATCACATCAAGCTTGGAATGAGATTGGACGGTCCTAAGCGCGTCAAATTTCGATAAAACGGCATCAAGACGATGAAATGTAATTTTCTTTTTATTTGAGTCTTAAGGATAGCCGTACTATTAAGAGGATACGATGAGAAATCGCCTATTAGGATGTGCATGTGCTCAACATCAAGTATTTCATCTCTCATTAGCACTCCTGCATTTGGTTTTGAAAAGTTTCAAATTGAAACCGAACTGGGTAACCCGGAGTCTCCGGATTCCAGTCCGGAGTATCCGGATTCAATCCGGAGTATCCGGACATTTTGTCCAGAGTCTCCGGGTTGGACCCCTCGGTTACTTTTGGTTCCAGCTGGTCCGGAGTATCCGGACATTTGGTTCGGAGTCTCCGGATAACCTGGAGTCTCCGGGTTGTTTGTCCGGACACTCCGGCCTGTACAAAAACGGGAGTAACGGCTAGTTTTCAAAAAGGGTATTTAAAGCCTCCACTCCACTCCAACGGCTAGGATCTCTATTGAGCTCATTCATAGCAGCATTCAAGTCATTCCTAACCATCTCTAAGCATTCAATAGAGCCCCCACTTCCTCCCACCAATTGATTTGGTTGTTGATTCATTTTGGTGAGGAGAGGAAGAAGAAAAGTGCTAAGTGCATTCATTTCATCTTGTTGAGCACTAGTTCATCCTCCAAGCGATTCTTCGTGGTATTATTACTCTTGGAGGTTGAATGTTTCCTAGACGGCTAGGAGTCACCGGGAGCTACCGACGCGTGTGGTGAGCCCCGGCCGTTTGTGAAGGCGAGTCTCGCCTCCGAAAGGGAAGAGACAAGAAGTGAAGCCGGCGAGTGCATTTGTGCAACACCGGGAGGAAAGCGGGTTGAAAGAGACCCCGGCTCAAGTGTGACCGAGCCACCTCAACGGAGACGTATGATTCCCTTCAAGAATCCGAACTTCGGTGAAAAATCGTTTCTCTCGCTCTCTCCTTTTACTTCCTAGTATTGCTTATTGGGATTTGAATTTGTAAAGTTAGATCTAGCTCTTTGCTTGGCTTTAAATTTAAATCCTTGCTAGCAATTGTTCTAGGTTGTTCTTGCTATCTATTTCTAGTGGTTTATTGTGCTTGCTAGAGTAGTCTTGTTTGCGCTCCCGAGCCAGCTAACCCGGAGAGTCCGGACTTAATACCGGACACTCCGGACAAGCCGGAGTATCCGGACCAAAACCCAGAGACTCCGGGTTGATCAGCTCGGCCAGTTTAATTCCGCTGCGTAATTTTTAAATCCGCCTATTCACCCCCCCTCTAGGCGACATCGTTGGTCCTTTCAACGACGCGAGCCAAGATGGACACGACACTCCAAGACAACCCACTGTTTGAACAAACGGGGTTTAAAACCATGCAAAAGATTTATCTTTTACAAAAGACCAATACCCACCACTAACATCAAAAGGAAAGGCTTTCTTTAAAACCAAAGTTCTTAAAACCCGCAAGAACAGTAACAACCAAACAAAATGCTACCGTGGACTCAACTCGCTCATAGATCAGCGACAAAAGATCCAATACACTTCGAAAAGGAAAAGCAATTACTAGCAACCACCAAGTGGTCCACTAGTACTTATTCAACCCTATCAAGGAACACATCAACGGCACAATTCTCCAAGAAGGTTTGAATTGAGTCAAACTCATCCTTCCTTTACTCCTCACCTTTAAACCATTTACGATCCACTACTAACAACACCTAATGCTTAGGTCGATAACAACCCAAGAGCATTCAGTTTAACTTTCTAAACCAAGATGCAAAGGAAACACAAATCCCCTTTAACACACCCAACATACCAGAAATTCTTTACTCTTTCTTTTCATACTAGAATGAAATGGACATCTCGATTCACAACATGAATGCAAACTTTTCAAGTGCACTCCGGATTAGTCATATATCCTTATATGACTTTCTCACCGACCTGGCTCGTCGACTCCTTTATGATTAATTATGCATAATCAATGTCTCGTTTTCCTTCTTCACCCTTCATTCATCATGCAACAACAGTACCGAATAGTCATTCGCCAAATGACTTCTTCCTCGGTATCAAATAATGAAAACACAATTAACATTGAAGGTTGCGGAAATTCATAGAGGCTATGACGGCAGCATAATTGACAGTAAAACACCACGTCGTAAAAGAACCACATCAATTGAAAACTGAACTTGCAAATCATTGCATTTCATTCAAATCCAACCGTTTGGAAGAGAACATCAAAATTTCAAGTCGAGCATCTGCTCCCACAACCATCACAAATTTTCTCAAGAAGAGGGAAACTCATTTCCAAAAGGGGAACACCTCACTAACAAAATCACTTTGTAAAACATTCATAAAATCCACCTGTTTGAAGCACTCGCAAACATCACACACATTTCTCAAAATAACTCCAACTCTAGCAAAAAAGAGTTACAAATTAAATCTCACGAGTTTCCAACACAACCCACTGTATCTATCTGTTTCCTTTAAAAATTTATTCCAAAGATAATCCAATGTGGACGCGAAGGAGCGCGATCCACTCAAAACTTTTGGATGTAAACTCAACCGACAACACGAACTAAACAAATTCGCCATAACCAAAGGTCGACACCAAACACTACGAGTTTTGGGGAAACTCTGAAACTCAACATAAGAAGCACCTCAACCGAAAGCATTCAACCAAGATGGCAACCAACCAAACCAGTCCAGAAGGTTTTAAACATGAGCTCAACATGAAACCCTATTCTTATCCTTTTTAAACATTCAAATTACACCTTTCTACTCATCGGGAAACCCCTCAGGTTGCAACAAGATCTTTAAAACAAATTCTTTCTCCCATTATCTTCCCCAATAAATAAAGTTTATGATGCTTACGAAAAGACATCCCACGAAGGCTAAGTCAACAAGATCCCCACAAATAACATCATATTCTAGATTTGAAACAAGTGCTCCAACAAAACTTTCAGCGTGACCAACCAATAACTTTCATACCACCTATATGAAAACGTCTCGACAATCGAAACTTATTCAGTTAACAAGCGACTTCAACAGATTCTTAAGCAGGATCAACGATCGCTTATATACCATCCTTATATCAAAATCTTGACAATTGAAACTTGTTCAATCTATAAAATGATTTCAACCATTAAGTAATATCTCTACAAGATAAAATTCGCAAATAGGATTCTAAGATATGCAATCATTAAGATTAAAATCTTGCATCATGATTATTATCCATTGTTCATCCCATCACAACATACTCCAACTATTAAATTGGATTTAATCAATTAGATTAGCACAATGATCTTAACAACCTCATTAACAAATAGTCTTATGTCTTCTCAATTGATATCAAAACTAGCATTGAAGGGACACAACTGCATACTTCCAAATATACTAGTAGTTTGCAACAACGTAAATAGCAACTCTAATCAACTTCCAAATTAAAGTCACTAGGCAACACAATTAAATTCCTCTACTACTCCATTAAATTAAAACATCTTTAAACAACCTGCAAAGTTTCTTTAATGGTAACAACAGTCTACATCATCTTAATGTTTTAACTATGCATCCGGGTTTAAAACTTTTAAACATGATCGGGGGTCATAAGCACTTTTATAGCAAAACAACAGATTCCAAGCCTGTACATTAACGCCTTCAATCATTCTTTGCTGAGAGTAAACTACAACACTAGTAGTCTATTTATTCACAAGCTAGAGATTTTACTCATATTGAATTTGATTCAACTCAAAATTTAACTTAGCAACACATCAATCCATAAACCACATTGTTACCTAAAACATCAATTCTTACTAGGGAAAAACGATTTCAGTCAAAAGACTACTTACTTTGTTTGCAGCATTTTAGTTTTAAAACTCATCCCAAATTCATAAGGAAATTTGACTCTCAAAATTGCAACGAGGCAAACCCAAACATGGTCATGCAAAGGAATTCTCCAAAACACTTTTATATCTCAAGGACTCCCATAAGGAAAAAGGTTGAAAGACAGTTTTCTCGAAAGGGAACCAAGTGCTCCATTAACCTTTTCAAATAAAACCTTAACACCAAACCCCTAACTTTCACGACTCAAGAGGGGCTTTCAAAGATGATTTCTTAAACCAAGAAATGACGAAATCAAACACCACTTACTCCTACAAAGCCATTGAACTTCAGCCCCTGACAAAGTGTCCGCACAACTCCGCAAAACTCCTTTAACCTCGGAGAAAGACAAACACAGAATAAATCGAATGCTTCTTCCCCATAAAGAAATCAACGAACTAAGCATTAAAATCGAAAGGCGCCGAAAGGAGCGCAACCCTAGACTCCTCTTCTTCGTCTTTAACCAAGAAAGACAAACCCACACACCGCATACGGAACGATCCGCGGAAATCCAATACAAAACACTTTTCTTTTGGTTCAACTCAACTAAAGCCAAGAAAAGCAACGAACACCGACCATCAGAACGGCAAAGAACATACGAAAGAAACCACCATTAACTCTTCCTTTTTGTCTCCAATCAACTACCCGATCTACAATAGAAAGGGTAAGCGCTCTTCTCCTACAGGGGTTAACCGTTCTTCGGTGATGGCGCTAACCGGCCACACCGTCAAACCTCACCCTTACTATAAATAAAAAGAGGTGACCGAAACCCTTCGGTACCACAACCCCACAACATATAACATTGACATAGCAACAAGCATTGTCGAAAGAAGCATCCAAAATCATAGCTTAAATACAATATTTAAGCGTAAAGAAAACGATACCCATACCCTTTCCTACTGTGCATCCAGTGTGTGTCAAATTTTAGATTAGTTATACCACTTTTGCAAGTTTTATTGTTGCTATCCTATAACAAAGTTTTAGTTGAAACCTAAGCCATGTTTCTAAGTTATTCCACATCATATTTTAGTTGTACCCTATGGCATGACACTAAAATACACATTCCAAGGACCTACAGCCCGCTCTGATACCAACTGTAACACCCCGGCATTTAATATGCCTGAATGCTACCAAACATAAGCTAAACAACATCTAAATACCACAATTAAACATAAATTCCAGCAAAGGCGCACATGCTAAAAACCGAGATTTCGGCAGCATCTCCTTTGTTTTAACATGAATTAACACAATATCAATATCATGGCAAGATATGTCATAGCACAAGACAAATAAAACATCAACATAAATGGATATATAATCAAATTACACAAATAAAAGCATGCTCAACCACTTCATAAGCTATAACCAAGCAAATAAGGAATCACAAGCATGCTAAATTAAACCCTACATTAAGTTTATGGCACAACTCTTAATATCATGTCTCCAAGTGATTAATTATGGACTATGATGGTGGAGCTACGTGTAGAAGTGTAGCTAGACCCCTTTTTCTCGCATGCCAATCTCAAAGTACCTAAAAACAACATAAAACACAAGCGTGAGTTCGAAAACTCAGCAAGCATATTGTAATGGACAACAAGATCATTTACAAGACAATAATACCTTACATCACATATAACATCTCATACTTGAGCACATAACAACATCATCATCATTAAATATGTATTGCAATGCAATGCAATGCAATGTTATGCTCATATCTCCTTGGAAACTCATACCGGTATGGTTGAGTACACACCCGTCGGTGTGCACCCTCTCCCCCCTTCCATCCCGAAGATGGAGGGTGCCTACTCCTCGCTTCCACAACCCACGGTAGATGGAATCACGATGTAGGACTTACTCTAATGGCTCTCCGGATTAGTCATAACTTTCTCACCGACCTTCTCGGATTAGTTAATGACTTTCTCACCGCCAAGGCCATGTAACATGTCATGCATGCAACTATGCCAATTATCATATTTCACATGTACATAAACATATGGCAACTCATCATGACAAATATAAACACATGGCATCGAACCATGATAATCATACTCAATATTTCATTGGAAAACAGCAAGCATGGCAAGTGAGCATAGCAAGTGTTCAATCTTTCACCCAATATCAACAAACAACCTACAATCCGCTATACATTACAACACACTTGCCTCAACCGCGGGCGACGGATTTGTGGGACGTAGAGGGCACTCCCGGTGTCACACCACCTGCACATAGGCATCACACACTCACAATAATGCCCTCAAAACAGTACACAAATCCCCATCTAACCCGACATTGCCCACTACTTGCAAACCTAAAAATAGAGGTTCTGTCCCGGCGGGACAGCAGCCTTGCAAAGGCCATAACTTGAGTTCTGGGACTCCAAATTGATTAAACGAGTACACCATCGCGAATCTTAGGAAATTTTCTACCTTTTTCTAGTTATACGGAAAGACTGATTCGGACTCTAAAATTGCTTAATCTACAGATTACTACGATCTGTTCCAATCGCGTCACTGATTTTAACACGCTTGGTAAAACGGCCATAACTTTCAAATGGCTGATCGGATTTTAACGTGCTTTATATCCACGGAAATATAATTAAATTATCTACAACTTATTTTAAGTCCGTACGGACAGATTCGGATTCTAAATCGACGAAAACTCGAACCCTAGCCCGACTGCTCAATCTGCCCGAAAACAGAAACGTGGCAACGTCTAGATCTAACCCAAAGAACTCCAACCCAGCACCACCAATTGATCTAAAAACTTCATAAACACCCTAAGAACAGTACCTAGATCAAACCCAAGGATCCCCATGATCATACCTTTGCCCAACGAACGAATCTCCAATAGATCTCCTCGCGGATCGCTCCTCGCTCCACGCTCCTCGCTCCTCGCTCCTCGCTCCACGCTCCTCGCTCCTCACTCCTCGCTCCTCGCTCCAACGGATGGATCCACAAGGTGCAGAGGTGTGGAGACCACCCTAGGGCAGCAAGGGGGTGGAGGAGAGGTGGTGGAGAGGTGGGGAGCAATGGGGCAAAGGGGGAGGTGGAGGCGCACAAGAGGGAGAGGGAGAGGGAGTGGTGGCTAGGGCTTAGGAGGGGGAGGGAGAGGGGCGCACCAATGCTGCATGGGGCGCAAGGGGGCTGGGGGAAGCCCCTTTTACCAGCCCTCAACACAATCCTAGTCCGTTACGGAGACCTAATCCATCCCACCAAAGCCCACCAAGGCCCAAAACTCCCCCGGGAAGGCCCAAAACCCCGAAAACGGCCCGGAAAAGCTATTAACCTCCATATCCTATAGTTTTAACCTTAATTCCACATCTCATACTGTAATTAACCTTATCATGCCCAATAATTAAGGATACGACACTCCGTGGCGACATAACACTCCAAACGGCCCAAAAACGCGAGCAAATTTCAAGCCGAAAGGTTTTAACCTAAATTCCACATTCCATCAAGTTTTTTTTTTGTCCTCAACATTCACATTGTATAGAATTACGACACTCCGAGGTGTCACATAATCAGTCTTTCCATATACTTAGAAAAAGTTAGGAAATTTCCTAAGCTACGCGAGAATGTACTCGTTTATTCGATTCGGAGTCTTAGAACCCGAGTTATGCCTTTTGGAAGGCTGCTGTCCCGATGGGACAGAACCTCTGTTTTTGGGTTTTGCGAGTAGTTTGCGATGTCGCGGTAGAAGAGGGTTTGCATACTGTTTTGTGGACATGATTGTGAGTGTGTGGTACCTATGTGCAGGTGGTGTCACCCCGGGAGTGCCTTCTACTTCTCTTCAATCCGTTGCCCATGGTTCAGGCAAGTGTATTGGAATTGGTAGCGGGTTGTAGTTTGCTAGATTGGTTGAGATTGAAATTGAATATACATATGTTCACATGCCATGCTTTAATGATTGCCATTGATATGATGAATATGCTTATTATGTTATGATGCCATGTGTTTATGTACAAGTTAATTATGATGTTGGCATGTTTGCATACATGGCCCGGGCGGTGAGAAAGTCATAACTAGTCCGAAGAAGGTCGGTGAGAAAGTTATGACTATTCCGGAGAGCCAATGAGTAAGTCCTACATCGTGATTCCATCCACAGCGGTGTATGGAAGCGAAGAGTCGGCACCCTCCATCTTCGGGATGGAAGGGGGGAGAGGGTGCACATCGACGGGTGTGTACTCAACCATACTAGTATGAGTTTCCAGGAGATATGTGCATCGCATTGCATTGCATTGTATGAGGATGTTATATGATGATGATATATGATGATGTCTGTAACATCCTGAGTTTGTACTTGCCTTTTTAATGTTAATTATCCTTTGAGAGTTATTTGGAATTTAATTTGGAGTTAATTGTTTTTGGATTTGTTTGCTCGATCTGTTTCGTTTTAGTTTTTGCTCCAAAATCTCGTTTCGTGTTGCGATTAGAATTTCCGAGCAACCGTAGTTTCCAAACCTTCTTTAGCTATCCTAGAGTCTATCCTAAAGGTTTCCGGGAAGGATTCGTGAGTTTCAAAGTTTTTCGGGTTTTTACGCCTGGCAAGAGTATCACGCCTGGCCGTCTTCGCCGGGCCGAGGCGACCGGGCAGGGGGCAGTGCCCTCTCTGCTGCCTTTTGCCCAGCCACCTCAAGCCTCCTCTCCCAGCCGTATTACTCCCTCTCCCTCACTTCACTCCCTCTCACTCTCACCCTCACCCTCTAGCTCTCTCTCTAGCTCTCTCTCCCATGGAGCTCTCTCCCTCTCTCTCGAGTTTTCCCTCCAGCTAAACCTCTCCCTCCGGTGTTCTTGAGCTCGAGGTGAAGCAAGCCACGGAGGAGATCGTCGCTTCCCAAAACCCTAGCAGTAATCTGTGGTGAGTGGAGCAAGTTTCAGCCAGATCTGTGATGACTTGAGCTTGATCTTGTATTTTTCTCCATTTCTATCAACTTTTCTTTTAGCTAAAACCCTAGAAAACCTAGTTGTAGTGCTCAACTTTTGGTTAGCTGAGTTTCTAAACCTAGGTTAGGTGCTAGAGTTCTCGTTAGTGCGAAAACTGAGATCGGAAACCCTAAATACATTTTTATCGGATATATTTGGTTAAATGTCGTTTTCGTAGCTTTTGGAATTAAACCTTGGAACCCTAGTCCCAAAAGCTAGGAAAAGGACACTAGAATGTATTCAACGTCGTTAAAGTCCAAGTTTCGCGAAAAGAATCGAGTTAGAATTCGATTCGGGGAGAAAGTCGGAATTTAGCATGGATTAGGATTTTAGAGTTTCTCGGATTAGGAATTAGGCTAAATGAGGTCGGAACCACGTGTGGTTTGCATAAATGGGTCCTTGTCATCTCCGAGAACCCATCCATGCAATCGCCGCGAAATTCCGAAGTCGTTTGTGCGAAAATCCTTTTTCTGGAAAATTCAGTCGACCTGTGGCCGGCACTACCGACGTGGTAAGTCCGGTACTGCCGCTCAGGCCGGCACTACCGACCCTTGTGGCCGGTACTGCCGGGCATAGGCCGGCACTACCGCTCCCGCAACGCCGGTAGTTATTTTCCAGAGAGGTGCCCGTTTAGGTTTCGTGAGTCGCCGTACTCTGAGACCCTCAAGGCCGATCTGCCGATCGTGAGAGCGGCACTACCGGGGTTTGTACACCGGTACTGCCGGTCTCCAGTTCAAGTTTTGGTTTTGGTTTTCGTTTTCTCTCTCGTGTTCGCTTGTTGGTTGTTGTCCGCTTCTTTGAGCTTTTTTCTTTGTTCTCGTTGGATCTTAATCGTTTCCTCGTTATTTCTTTTGTTGCGCTTTCGTTTAGACATCGACCCAGAGGACACGCAAAACCCAGAGCAAGTAGGCAAGCACCCCCTTTGAACATATTGCTCCTATAATTGCAAAAGTATTTGATGTTTTGCAAAATGATTACGCATGCATATGATTATTACAAGTATTTAAATGGTGGGAATAGATAGATACCCTAATGGTTGGATGGCTTATCTTAATCTTGTTGCTACCCTAAAATCCTTGAGTAACCCTAGTTTAAGGATAGACGCTATAATAAGTGTCGTCAGGGGTTATAAGTCTAATAGTTGCATATGCTTAGCCCAGCTTTAGACTGATTGAATAATGATCGGTGGACTCAGTCAATCAAAGATTTTCGATACGTTATTAGGATTTCGGAAATGGTGATTTCGGAAAAACAAAGGCTATGTTGGTGAAAGATGAAAAAAGGAAAAGGTGTACGGTGATTTATGCCGGATGGATGATGGGAGGTCTCGTCTGTGCAATCCTAAGGACTGAACTTGACGTTTTTAACCAAGTCCTTTCGTACAACCACATATGCTAGTATGGGATAGCCTAAACCCAGTATAGGAGTTGGAATTTGATCTTGCACCGTGGTAGGTCGAAGTAGTTGGGCAATACCGACGTGCTGGTGTTGCTTAGAATACTCCCTCACCACGCGCAGGTGTTGGAGACTTTCGTGAAACAACGGTGGATGCTTTGCTGAGGGTAAAAGGCACGATGGGCTGTTAGCCATCGTTGGATCCGTGTGGGTGAATCAGGTTTGGAGTTTAAGGTACCCAAACACCTTAAATGGGGGGTACTCTCGCCTGGCCCGGGGGTACTCTGTGTGGGTGTGTGGAGCCCCCACCCAAAGCAAAGAGCGCACATCGCCGGGGCTGACGCAAGACTAGATGCCGACAATTGGAAGAGTTTCGTCACAATCTAGCAAAACGGATACGGTATGTATCGCGTGGCATGGATGACATGATTGCTAGAGCGTGTTGTGTGGGTAAAGTGTGCATTCTCTGCAGAGATTAATCAAACTAATCGATTAGCCGTGCTCACGATCACGAGCATCTTGGGTATTTGCTGTCAAGTATAGTATTTTGGTTTTGATTTTTGAAAAGGATTTGAAATCGGTAGATCTTTTAAATGTTGGGCTGTTTCATGCAAATGTTGAGTCGTTGAACTCAAAGATCGGTTGGTTTGGTGATTTGATCAAGCTGGTGGTGATTCTTGATGCCATGTGATGGTGGTGTTGGTTATGTTGAAGGAAATGATTCCTGTTGCCATGTGATGGTGGTGTTGGTTATGTTGAAGGAAATGATTCCTGTTGCCATGTGATGGTGGTGTTGGATATGTCGGAGAAAATTTGATGTTGAACAAAATGTACAATTACATTATGTATTGATTTACTCTCATTTACTAAATGTTTTATAAACAGCGCAGTATTCCAATCTATTAGTCTATTGCAAATAACTTCAGCTTCATGCAAATCTGAACTAGAATAGCAACCATCTTCATTGTTTAGCCTGCATTATTATTATACTTGCAAACAATAAAGTCTTGCGAGTACATACGTGTACTCACCGTTTGCTCTAAAAATTTGCGTGAGGAGCAGAAAATGCAGGTGAGGAAGAAGGTGACCAGGAGTTCGGTGACCAGGCGGGTGGTGCGTTTGACGGCTAGCGAGTTAGTTGCTCATTTGGTTGCCTGAGTGAATGGAGGCACACCGCGGCCGCTTTACTTTTGTTTCTCTGATGTTTTTCTCTTCAGTTTACTTTAAGCCAATCGGCATTTTGTAAACAGAAACAAGTTGTAATATTATTATCTATCGCTGTAATATAATACCTCTGCCCTTATATTGCGTTCGCTTGGATGAGACTCTACCTTCTCAACATGTGACACTAGCCTACTGATCCAGGGACTAGTGGTTATCACATGGTTGCGGGAAGCTCAAATTGGATCCAATTGGCTGGCATGTAACCTCATTACTCGAGTATCGTGCTGACCAAGTGGTTTCAATCTGAGTCTGTCGTGATGCCGTGATCGTTACGTTACTGGTTGCGTGATTAACCAGGCCCGCGCAACAGTAATGGAGTATCACTGTACCAGGACAGGAGCCCCCACGACAATGTCAATGATATGCTTATGCTATGAATTTGAGATGTGTATGATGTCGTATGTGAAAAGTGGTGATGAAGGTATTAGAATGTATTTTCTTGTTCCATTGCAATATACATGCTGAGTGATGAATTGACGCTTGTGTTTATGTTGTTTTTCTTAGGTACCATGAAACCAGCATGCGGGAAAGGAAGCTAGTCACACGTCCTCACTTAGCGTCACACATATAAAGAATGACATGTTCCTTCCTTTAAATTGTGATGGTTAATTTGTGTGCTTGGTTTCCTCATTTACTTCGTTTGGCTCATGAGATGGTTGGAATCTTTATTCTAGTCTTATACTGCTGCTAGAACCTTTATTATTGATGATTTAAATGTCATTCTTTATACTATATCCTATGATCATATTGTTGTTACTTCAATTCATGGAAAAACTAAGGAGATACTGCCGAAAATTCTGGTTTTAGCATTTACTCATTTGCTGTAATTTATCTTAGTTTATGGTATTTAGATGTTGTTTAGCCTATGTTTGGTAGCATTCAGGCATGCTAGATGCCGGGGTGTTACAGTTGGTATCAGAGCGGGCTGTAGGTCCTTCGAATGTGTATTTTTAGTGTCATGCTATAGGGTACAACTAAAATGTGATGTGGAATAACTTAGAAACATGGCTTTGGTTCCAACTAAAATTTTGTCATAGGATAGCAACACTAAAACTTGCAAAAGTGGTATAACTAAATCTAAAATTTGACACACAATGGATGCACAGTAGGAAAGGGTATGTGTATCGTTTCTTTACGCTTAAATGTTGTATTTAGATGTTGTTTAGCTTATGTTTGGTAGCATTCAGGCATATTAAATGCCGGTGTGTTACAGTTGGTATCAGAGCGGGCTGTAGGTCCTTGGAATGTGTATTTTTAGTGTCATGCTATAGGGTACAACTAAAATGTGATGTGGAATAACTTAGAAACATGGCTTAGGTTTTTACTAAAATTTTGTCATAGGATAGCAACATTAAAACTTGCAAAAGTGGTATAACTAATCTAAAATTTGACACACATGGATGCACAGTAGGAATGGTATGGGTATCGTTGTTTACGCTTAAATGTTGTATTTAAGCCTTGTTGCTAAATGCTATATTTGATATAGTACGTTGCTATGTCTATGAGATAAATGATTGAATTATTCCTGTTGTGGTGGTAAAAGTGGGGTTTTGATGCCGAAGGGTTTCGGTCACCTCTCTTAAATCGTAGTAAGGGTGAGGTTTGACGGTGTGGCCGGTTAGCGCCATCACCGAAGAACTATTAACCCCTGTAGGAGAAGAGTGCTTATCCTTTTTGTCGTAGATTGGGTAGTTGACTGGAGTCAAATAGAAGAGTTTGGTGGTAGATTCCTTCGTATGTTCTTTATCGTTCTGACGGTCGGTTTTGGTTGTTTTTCTTGACTTTAGTTGATTGAACTCAAAAGAAAAGTGTTTGGGATTGGATTTTTTTCGCGGAGAGTCCCTTCGGTGTTCCTTGGTTTTGTCCTCCTTGGTTGAAGACGAAGAAGAGGAATTTAGCGTTGCGCCTTTTTTAGTTGCCTTCTGGCTTGGACACCGGTTTTGTGGGTTGCCTTGCAAAGAAAAGTATAGTTTTGGTTCTTGTGTGTCTTACTCTGAGTTTAAAAGAAGTTATTGAAGCGTGTGCAAAAAGTTAAGTTGTGTCGATTTATGTTTCGTGCCTTTGTCCGCAAAGGTTTATTTGATCACTTGGTTCCTGTAACACCTCGGCATCTAGCATGCCTGAATGCTACCAAACATATGCTAAACAACATCTAAATACCATAAATTAAGGTAAATTACAGCAAAGGAGCAAATGCTAAAAACCGAAATTTCGGCAGCATCTCCTTTGTTTTAACATGAATTGAAGGAACATCAACAGCATAGCAATATATGGCAATATAAGAGGCATCTAAAACAGCAATAATTAAAGGCATGACAACAATATAAGTCTAATCCCAAGCATTCAATGTCTCCATGAGCCAAATGAACAATAAGACTCTCATATCGCAAAACTAAACCATAAATCAATATGCATCACACTTAATGTATTATCAAGGCCCAATTGAGTGACTATGGGAACAATTGAGTGACGCTACGTGTAGAAGTGTGACTAATTCCCTTCCCCGCATGCTGATCTCATTGTACCTAAAACAACAAGAAAGCACAAGCGTGAGTTCAACACTCAGCAAGCATATTGCAATGGTACACAAAAACAATTACATGGCTATAAGAACTCATATCATGTCTTTCATCTCATTCATGATCACATATCAATATCATCACCATTATGTATGCAATGCAATGCGATGCTCATATCTCCTTGGAAACTCATACCGGTATGGTTGAGTACACACCCGTCGGCGTGCACCCTCTCCCCCCTTCCATCCCGAAGATGGAGGGTGCTTACTCCTCGCTTCCAAACATCACGGTGGATGGAATCACGATGTATGACTTACTCATTGGCTCTCCGAAATAGTCATAACTTTCTCACCGACCTTCCCCGGACTAGTTATGACTTTCTCACCGCCCGGGCCATGTATCATGCCATGTATGCAAACATGCCAACATCGTAAATCACTTGTACATTAACACATGGCTTCATAGCATAGTAAGCATATTCATCATATCATTGGCAATCATTAAAGCATGGCATGTGAACATATCATATATTAAATTTCAATCACAACTGATCAAGCAAACGATAACCCGCTACCCATTCCAATACACTTGCCTCAACCACGGGCAACGGATTGGCGAGAAGTAGAAGGCACTCCCGGGGTCACACCACATGCACATGGGTAGCACACACTCACAATCATGTTCACAAAACAGTAAGCAAACCCTCTTCTACCCCGACATCGCAAACTACTCGCTAAACCCAAAAACAGAGGTTCTGTCCCGTCGGGACAGCAGCCTTCCAAAAGGCATAAATTGGGTTCTAAGACTCCGAATCAATTAAAAGAGTACATCCTCGCGTAGCTTAGGAAATTTCCCAACTTTTTCTAAGTATATGGAAAAACTGATTCGGACTCTAAAGTTGTTTAATCTACAAAATACTGTGATCTGTTCCAATCACGTCACATATTTTAACACGCTCGGTAAAACGATCATAACTTTCAAACGGCTGGGCGGAATTGGATGTTCTTTATACACACGAAAAGATATTGAAATTATCTACAACTTCTTCAACAGCCGTACGACCAAATTATGACTCTAAATTGACGAAAACCCAAGCCCCAGGTCGACTGCTCATGCTGCCCGAAACAGAGAACGTGGCAAACTCAAGATTCCATCTAATCTACTCAATTCCAGCACCACCAATTTATCGAAAAACATGATAATCACCCTTAGAACAGATCCTAGACCAACCCCAAGGATTCTCATGGCCATACCTTCGCCCGACGACCGAAAACCCAACGGATCTCCTCCCGGTTCGCGCGATCTTCTTCCTCGCTCAAAATCCACCCGATCTCCTCGTCGCGGAGCGCTCCAATGGATGGATCTTCGAGGTGTTGAGCTGGAGAACTCCCCTAGGGGCAGCAAGGGAGGTGGAGAGGGGAGGAGAGGGGTGGTGGCGCCATGGGGGAAGATGGAGAGGAAGGGGAAGGGTGGAGGCGCATGGGGGGGGGCTAGGGGGTGGCGGCTAGGGTTGGGAGAGGGAGTTTGGGGCGCACCAAGGGGTGGGGGCCAGATTTGGCTGCCCAAAAGTCCCCCCCTTGGGCCCAAACCCTTCCACCAGAGGCCCAACTCAACCCCCAAAGCCCAAAGTCCCCCGGAGAGGCCTAAACACCCGAAAACGGCCCAAAAACACGCTATAAACGGCATAACGTAAAGTTTTAACCACCATTTTCACATTTTATAAAGTTTTTGACCTCAACATTCACATTTTATAAGATACGACACTCCGTGGTGTCACATTCTCCCCCCCTTCAACAGGATTCGACCTCGAATCCAAGACACACCAATACGCAACCCAGCAAAGCAAAAGATAGCTAGGTTTCACATCTCATACCTGAGGCGAAAAGCTCGGGGTACTTCTCGCGCACGCGAGACTCCTGTTCCCAAACCGCTTTTCTCTCTGACTAAAGCCACTGGAACTACACTGATCGAGACCCGATGGTAAGATGCTTAGGCTCGAAGACCCACAGTTCTAACGATAACCCACGATCAACCTCTTGCAAGAACTTTACTCAACATTGAAACCCAAAGCACCCATACAAGGCCCCGGCATGACCCAAGCGATAGGATAAAATCCCAAACAGACCACGAAAGGAAACGGTCTCACACTCCTCCTTCGATACATCCCTTGGCACTAAAGTGCCCGATCCCTTTAACCAAAGCCACTCTCCAGAAGGACATGGTACTAACTTCTAGATCCATCTTCCGCTCCCACGTACAACAGTGATTGACGTCAACCTCTCAACTGTGGTTCGTCGTATTCACAACGACGCAAACCAAGTGAGACACAACACTCTAAGATTACTAACTGCTTGAACCATCGGGGTTACATTTTGATCTTTTACAACAAGACCAACACCCACCCCACTACCACCGAAAGGAGAAGCCTACTTTATGGCCAGGGTTCTGAAAACCCACAAAATCAATAACAGCCGAACATTCCACTTTGGTTGGCACAACACGCTCAATAGCCTGGCGACAAAAAGATCCAATACTCTTCGAAAACCGAAAGCAATTACTAGCAACCACCAAGTGGCCCACTAATAATTTGATCAATCCTACCGAGGGACACATAAACAGAAACAATTCTCCAAGAAGGTTTGAATTGGGACATAGACAACCTTCCTTTACTCTTCACTTCTACACCATTTACGATCAACTACTAGCCACACCAGATTTCTCTTACTAAGAAAGCCTCGCCCTCACATCCTTCCACATAAAGGACCAGGACAAACAGTGATGAGGACATCACTACCATGCATACGGCCATGCCTACAAACCCAATTGAAGCCAACAATGTAATACAAGGGCCAATTACTCGAGCTCGCGCACGTCAATTCAATTACCAGGTGAATGCGTTCCTCGGGTTGCATACAAATAATTTAATGAATGGAATGCTATTTAATCCTTGTGATGATTTTATTGTCCTTAGGAACCAAGGAGAAGGACTCCCAAACGTCAAGCATGAAGCCAATTCTTCCGGTGCACAAGTTCAACTCGGATTCGGCCTCCGGGATAGTACCAACTTCAAACGACCATAACTTTTGATCCACAAGGGTGTTTGAGGTCTATGAGTACTGGTTTGAAAGGTTTCGACGTCCTCTTTCCAATGGATCTGGCCCTACCTCCAAATTCCTTACGAGTCAACAGGAATCTGCAAAACAAGTTCAACTTGGATTCGGCCTCCGGGACAGCACCAACTTCAAACGACCATAACTTTTGATCCACAAGGGTGTTTGAGGTCTATGAGTACTGGTTGGAAAGGTTTCGACGTCCTCTTTCCAACGGATCCGGCCCCATCTCCAAATTCCTTACGAGTCAACGGTAATCTGCAAAACAAGTTTGGTCATCTTTCCAAATCCGAGTCAAACTAGGAATAAGAGTCCTATTCGGCCATGGAAGTGTTTTGGACGCCCCAAGCCTGGTTTTGGCCTCCTATTTCTCCTATAAATAGATAGGGAGTCCCCCAAAATAACTTGGGTTTTGGTTATTTGATAGTTTAGCCTTTTGCTACTATTTTGAGTCTTTTAGACGTGCTCAACGGCCGCCTAACAAGCTCCTTGTATTGAAACCCCAACTTTTCAATACTTCATCTATATTTGCAATTTTAGATTGCTTTTGCCTTGTTCTTGCTTGTTCTTCGATTGCTTGCAGGAATTGATCTTCGTGATCAGGTTGATCGTGCCCACGGCAAGGTCAATAACCCTCTGGAGTTGGTTTAGCGATTGCTAAGGCGCATCGTCGTTGTACGTTGTAGTCGGATCGTCAAAGTCGTCTCCACCCAAATCGAAGGTTATCATTCTCATCGAAAGATCGGGACACCCAGTGTTACATCAAGTGGTATCAGAGCTTCAGTTGATCGGTGAGAATATCAGTGCCTTAGGTTAGTTTTTGATTTCTGTCCTAAATTGAAAACTACTCCACAAAAATTCAACCTTTAGTTTCAATCTGTTATTTTAGTGAGTTTTGGTATGTTTTGATCCATTAGAGTCCATGTTTTAGTTGCTGATCTTTCTTTTCCTTCGCGTAGCTTCAATCCTTCAATTCTGTCCAGTTTGGTGTTTCGAGCATAACTTTCACATACGAACTCGGATTTTTGTGTTTTTGCACTCTAATGAAAGCTGAGGATATAAGCTTCAATTCCTTCCACTGTCAATCAATCAAATTCGGTGATCTTCAAGCATTAATCTAGGCGACAAGTTTGCTACCCTAGAAAAACATCAGTACACCTACCTTTGGGAACCAATTCATCCTTTGTGAACACTTTGATCCTATTTGAGACTAGCTTGTTGATATTGCTTAGGGCTGCTCTACTTGATACATTGTGTGAGTTATCATATCATCTTATCTTGTGACACCAAGTTAGGGATTCCAAAACTTTTTGTTCGTACTAGTGTTGGCCGAAAGTCACCAAAAGAGAGAAAAGAGAAAGAGCCAAAAGGCCAAAAACAAAAAAAAGGGAAAAAGAAAAAGAAAAAGAAAATTGTGGCCGGTCGCACTATATTGAGCAAAATCCTAATTTGTGTTCGTTACTTTTAGGTTGTGCAATTTATTAATTAGTGAGCAATCTTGTGCCCTTTTTACTGTCTCAAAGCAATAAGTTAGCGTCTCTCTACGACTTGTGCAATAGAGCTTTTGGTGCATCACTTATATTTTATAGCTCATTCCTTGATTGCACAAGTGCCATTATCTTTGCGTGTGTGTTGCCTTCAAATTCACTTATATCTTTGAGATCGGCAACTAGGGCTTGTGAATTCTAGTATGGATCATTACTTATCATTACAATAACTAGAATTATCAGATTGCATAGGAAATAAATTTTGCCTATCCAAGCTCCACCCAACCTCGTACATTTGTTCGGTCCCTTGGCAATCGCTTTATCCAAGCTTGGAGAACTTTTGACCACGCCAACGGCCGTCAACACCGCTGCATGTAAGAACTTGTAAGAGCTTTGGTTATAGGCTTGAATGTTGAGAGAATTGCCACCACCTCCTTGTAGTTGATAGGAACATTATACTTGTTATATTGTTTTCTTTTCTTCTACTAACCATGTTAGGTGATGAGGATTCGATGCATCACTCTCCACGCAAAGGGAATTGTTGCTAGAATGTTGATGCAAGAAGACCGCCTTCGGTCTATCGAGACCGCTCGAGGAGTTGCTAACACTAATCTTGCTACTATTTTGTCTAGACTTGATAAGCTTGCAGTCTTGCCCGGAACTTCCAGTCCTCCACCTCATCTTCTAAGCAACAAAAATGGCAAACTACATGCTCAGTACATGTTGATGATGATTCCCTAGATAAGGTTAAATTCGCCATTCCACCTTTTAATGGTCATTATGATCCTGATGCCTATATTAATTGGGAGATAGCAGTAGACAAAGAATTTGGCAAGTATGATTTGTCTGAAAATGAAAAGATTAGGATTCTTTGCTAGTGTGCTAAATGAATATGCATTAACATGGTGGAAACATATTTGTAGAAAAGAGAGAAAACCTGAAAATTGGAAGGCCATGAAAAGACTTATGAGAATTGATTATGTTCCTGAATATCATTCTGAATTTTTGTATACTAGACTCCAATGCTTGAAACAAGGAAATAAGTGCGTTAAGGAATACTATGAGCGATTGCAAAATCATTTGTTGTGTTGTGGTTTAGTTGAAGGTGAAGAAACAACGAGCTTAGGTTCATACGTGGACTTAATCAAGAAATTCAGGATGCTCTTATTGATGAAACATATAGTTCTCTTTCAGAATTGGTTGTATGTGCTTGTAGAGTTGAAAATATGCTTGCTGAATCCTTGAAAGAATCATTAAGCTTCATTTGAGGCGCCCATTATTGCACCTTCTTTTGTAGCTAACATTTTGCAGAAAAGTGAGCACCATCGAGAGAATGATGTAGAAGTGCATATGGAGAAAGAAGCGATCAAGACTACCCCATGTGTAAGTGAAGAGATAATAGTTGAAGAAACACCTACAACGGTGATGAGAACTTACAAGGTAATATAACAGGTATGGACTTTACACATGGAGAAAATAATTTTGAAGAGCTAAAACTATCCACAAATCATGCTATCGTAGAGCAACTAATAGTGGAACCAATTGCTGATTTTGCTTTGTTACAAGATGATTTGCTTGCTAATTCTTGTGATAAAGAAGAGTTGTGTGATAATACTTCACTTATATTCATGACACAACTAGCAAATGGACATGTCACTTTTGTTAACACACTAGACACTTATGCTGAAAACAAACATGTCATTCACATCACAAGCGAAAATGATGAGTTGAAATTGATGTCTTCTTTATATACATTAGGCTACATTGAATTTGATGTTCCGTGTGATCTGAATTATTTAGAGGAGAGCCTTTTTGTACATTCTAATTTGTCATGGTTATCACGAAATATCTTTTATGTTATTGGCAAAAATAGTGAGAAAGGAGAGTATAAAGCACATCGAGTTTACATTTGTTCAGATTTTAAACCTCCGTTTGCAATGCAACAATGTCATCAATTTAATAATTGCCATATCACTAATCATGTCAGACCAAGTACATTTGGTTCCATTCATAAGTCACATGATAGTTTTCAAGAAAGGGAGGATACGGTTGATAGAAATTCTCGATCCATTGATTTCATTGCAAATGTGCATATTGCTTTGTTTCCTGTCATTACTAACATTTCACAGGACAATATGATGGAGTCGAGGACGACTCCACTTCAAGAAAGGGAGGATGATGAGACCATGCTCATCATGGACAGAACTAACACTGCATACATATGGTCATCACCAAGTATTGCTACAGTTATATCAACTACATGGTTTCATCGACCCCCACCTTGGCCAGGACCATTAAGTTGGCGACACTTCACGGCATCCTCTACTTCGTATACAACTACTACGATGGCTCCATATGCATGGCTTTATCGACCCCCACCTTGGCCATCCTTCTACATCTTCGTCGGTTCAAGGGCCATTGACTCGAGCTCGAGCCCGTCAAATGAATTATCAGATCTAAAGACAAACTTGGGAGAAGATGATGAACTTGAGTCGAGGACGACTCAAATGCAAGAAGGGGAGGATGATGAGGACATCACTACCATGCATACGGCCATGCCTACAAACCCAATTGAAGCCAACAATGTAATACAAGGGCCAATTACTCGAGCTCGCGCACGTCAATTCAATTACCAGGTGAATGCGTTCCTCGGGTTGCATACAAATAATTTAATGAATGGAATGCTATTTAATCCTTGTGATGATTTTATTGTCCTTAGGAACCAAGGAGAAGGACTCCCAAACATCAAGCATGAAGCCAATTCTTCCGGTGCACAAGTTCAACTCGGATTCGGCCTCCGGGACAGCACCAACTTCAAACGACCATAACTTTTGATCCACAAGGGTTTTTGAGGTCTATGAGTACTGGTTTGAAAGGTTTCGACGTCCTCTTTCCAACGGATCCGGCCCCACCTCCAAATTCCTTACGAGTCAACAGGAATCTGCAAAACAAGTTCAACTCAGATTCGGCCTCCGGGACAGCACCAACTTCAAACGACCATAACTTTTGATCCACAAGGGTGTTTGAGGTCTATGAGTACTGGTTGGAAAGGTTTCGACGTCCTCTTTCCAACGGATCCGGCCCCATCTCCAAATTCCTTACGAGTCAACGGGAATCTGCAAAACAAGTTCGGTCATCTTTCCAAATCCGAGTCAAACTAGGAATAAGAGTCCTATTCGGCCATGGAAGTGTTTTGGACGCCCCAAGCCTGGTTTTGGCCTCCTATTTCTCCTATAAATAGATAGGGAGTCCCCCAAAATAACTTGGGTTTTGGTTATTTGATAGTTTAGCCTTTTGCTACTATTTTGAATCTTTTAGACGTGCTCAACGGCCGCCTAACAAGCTCCTTGTATTGAAACCCCAACTTTTCAATACTTCATCTATATTTGCAATTTTAGATTGCTTTTGCCTTGTTCTTGCTTGTTCTTCGATTGCTTGCAGGAATTGATCTTCGTGATCAGGTTGATCGTGCCCACGGCAAGGTCAATAACCCTCTGGAGTTGGTTTAGCGATTGCTAAGGCGCATCGTCGTTGTACGTTGTAGTCGGATCGTCAAAGTCGTCTCCACCCAAATCGAAGGTTATCATTCTCATCGAAAGATCGGGACACCCTGTGTTACATCAAACAGTACCATTGATGAGTCAGCCCAACCGTAACATGAACCCAATTGGTCCACTTACAACAACTCGAACTCCAAAGCACTAAAAGACACATTGGAAAGAGTTCGGCAACAACCAAAGAGTACTCATTTTATTTTTCCTAAGCCAAGATGCAAAGAAAGCTCAGATCTCTTACACCACAACCAACATACCAGAAGATATTCATCCTTACTTCTCGTACTAGAAGGCAATTGAAATCTCGATTCAGGACATGCATGCAGCTTTCCAAGAGCACTCCAGATTAGTCATATATCCATATATGACTTTCTCACTGACCTAGCTCAACGACTCTTTTATCATTTAACATCTATAAACGATGTCATGATTACTTTTCACCATTCATTCATCATGTAACAACACTACCGAATAGTCATTCACAAGACGACTTCTTCCTCTGTATCACATGAATAAAACTCGAATAACATCGAGGATTGCGCTAATTCATATAAACTATGACGACAGCATAATTAACAGCAAAACACCACGTCGTGTCAAAACCCACCATCCATTTAAAGCTAACCTTGCAAAACCTCGCATTCTAACCAAAATCAACATTTTGGAACAGAACTTCAACTCCAAAGTCAAACGTCTGCACACACAACCACCGCAATGTTTTTTCAAACAGAAAGAGAAATTCATTTCAAAAGGGAACACTTTACTAACAAAATCACTTATGAACCATTCATAAAATCCACCTTGTGAAGCATTTCCAAACACCGCACACATTTTCAAATAACTCCAACACATTTCCAAACAACGCCAAATGGAGTTACAAATTGAATCTCAAGAATCTCCAACACAACCCACTAAGACCTTCTGCTTCCTTTAAAATTTACTCCAAATATGATGCAGCGCGAACGCGAAGGAGCGCGATCTGCTCAAAGACTTTTGGGTGTAAAACCATACTCATAGCATAACCTGAACAAATTAGCCAAATCCAAAAATAGACACCAATTTCTACGAGTTTTAGGGAAACTCTGAAACATAGCATAAGGAATACTTTGACCAAAAGCATTCAACCAAGATAGCAAACAACCAAACCAGTCCAGAAGGTTTTAAACACCAGCTTAGCATAAATACAATCATCTCTAGTGTTCCACTACGCTTTCCATTAAAGACTTCAAAATTCACTACTTACTCATTGAGGAAGTCCAACTGGATTTAACAAAATTTACATAACAATTTCTTTCTCTAGTTACTATTCCCAGCACTTATAAATAAAGTTTACGATGCTTATAAAAAAAAACATCCAACCAATACTACTTCATCTTGTTCCCCAAAGACAAACACATCATACAACATCTTATTCTCATTCTAAAACATAATACTTCAACAAATACTTTAGCATGATCAACCTATCAATTTTATACCATCCATAAGTCAACATCTTGACAATTGGAACCTGTTCAATCAATAAATGATTTCAACAAGTAAATATTATCTCCACAAGGCAATGCTCGTAACTATGATTCTAAGACATACATTCATTATGGATAAAATTCTACATCTTATTAATTATCCATGGTCCACTCCATCACAACATGTTATAGTAACCTCCATTTTTAACAAGGATTTTCAACCATTAATCTAAGCAATTACCACCACTACTAAGCCATCAATATCAACAAACGGCATAATCATCAACCAACAACATTACGTTTAGCTACCCTATACATAGGTTATAACAAAATTACCACCACACAACATACTCCAACTATTGAGAATAGATTGAATACTAGCATTAACACTGCCCTTAACAACATCATTAACAATAAGTCTTATGTCTTCTCAATTGATATCAATACCAGCATTGTAGCGACACAACTGCATACTTCCAAATATACTAGTAGGTTGCAACAACATAAATAGCAACTCTAATCAACTTCCAAATTAAAGCCACTAGTCAACATGATTAAATTTTTCTATTAACCCGTTAGATTAGAACATCTTTAAACAATCGGCAAGGTTTCTTTAACAGTATCATTAATTTACATCATCTTAATGTTCTAACTATGCATCAAGGTTTAAACTTTTAACATTAACAAGGATCATAAGCACTTTTAAAGCAAGGCAACAGATTCTAAGCCTGTATATTAACCCATTTAATCATTCCCACTATGGGGTACTCTACATCACTAGAGGTTCACCTAATCTTAAGCTAAAGGTAACAATTACATTTAATTGATTCAACTCGCAAATTAACTTAACAATACGTCATTCCATAAACCACATTGGTACATACTACATAACATGCTAAACAACAATTCTCACTATTGACAAACGATTTCAGTCAAAAGACTACTTACTTTGTTTGCAGCATTTTTTTTAAAACTCAACCCAAATTCACACGGAAACTTGACTCTCAAATTTGCAATGAGATGAACCCAAACTTGGTCATGCAAAAGGAATTCTCCAAAACACCTTTCAATCTCAAGGACTCCCATAGAGGAGAATGGTTGCAAGTCAATTTTCTCGAAAGGGAACCAAGCGATCAAGTAATCCTTTGTAACACCCCGGCATTTAATATGCTTGAATGCTACCAAACATAAGCTAAACAACATCTAAATACCAAGAATTAAGGTAAATTACAGCAAAGGAGTAAATGCTAAAACCCGAGATTTCGGCAGCATCTCCTTTGTTTTACCATGATTTGAAGGAGCAACAACAGCATAGCAATATAAGGCAATATGAGAGACAACTAAAACAACAATAAATAACGACTTAACAACCATGTAAGTCTAGTTTCAAGCATTAATGTCTCCAAGAGTCAAACGAACAATAAGACTCTCATATAGCAAAGCTAAACCTTAAAGCAATAATCATCACACACAATTTATTATCAAAAACTAATTGAATGACTTGTGGAATCAAATGAGTGAAGCTACGTGCGGAAGTGTGACTATTTCCCTTCCCCGCATGCTGGTCTCATGGTACCTAAAACAACAAGAAAGCACAAGCGTGAGTTCGAAACTCAGCAAGCATATTGCAATGGTACAACAAGAACAATTACATGGCAATAATATCTCACATCATGTAAACCATCTCATTCATGATCACATATCGTTATCATCATCATTATTTATGCAATGCAATGCTATGCTCATGTCTCCATGGAAAACTCATACCGGTATGGTTGAGTACACACCTGTCGGTGTGCACCCTCTCCCCCCTTCCATCTCGAAGATGGAGGGTGCCTACTCCTCGCTTCCGTTCACCGCGGTGAATGGAATCACGATGTAGGACTTACTCATTGGCTCACCGGAATAGTTATAACTTTCTCACCAACCTTCCCCGGACTAGTTATGACTTTCTCACCGCCCGGGCCATGTAACATGCCATGTATGCAATTATGCCAACATCATATTTAACTTGTACATTAACACATGGCATCATAACATAATAAACATGCTCATCATATCATTGGCAATCATTAAAGCATGGAAAGTGATCATATCATATAGTCAATTTCATCTATTCTCAACAAGCAACCTACAAATCGCTATCCATTACAATACACTTGCCTCAATGTCTCCATGAGCCAAACGAACAATAAGACTCTCATATCGTAAAATTAAACCATAAATCAATATGCATCACACTTAATGTATTAGCAAGACCCAATTGAGTGACTGTTGGAACAATTGAGTGATGCTACGTGTAGAAGTGTGACTAATTCCCTTCCCCGCATGCTGATCTCATGGTACCTAAAACAACAAGAAAACACAAGCGTGAGTTCAACACTCAGCAAGCATATTGCAATGGTACACAAAAACAATTACATGGCTATAACAACTCATATCATGTCTTTCATCTCATTCATGATCACATATCAATATCATCACCATTATGTATGCAATGCAATGCGATGCTCATGTCTCCTTGGAAACTAATACCGGTATGGTTGAGTACACACCCGTCGGCGTGCACCCTCTCCCCCCTTCCATCCCGAAGATGGAGGGTGCCTACTCCTCGCTTCCAAACACCGCGGTGGATGGAATCACGATGTAGGACTTACTCATTGGCTCTCCAGAATAGTCATAACTTTCTCACTGACCTTCCCCGGACTAGTTATGATTTTCTCATCGCCTGGGCCTTGTATCATGCCATGTTTGCAAACATGCCAACATCGTAAATCACTTGTACATTAACACATGGCTTCATAGCATAGTAAGCATATTCATCATATCATTGGCAATCATTAAAGCATGGCATGTGAACATATCATATATTAAATTTCAATCACAACCGATCAAGCAAACGATAACCCGCTACCCATTCCAATACACTTACCTCAACCACGGGCAACGGATTGGCGAGAAGTAGATGGCACTCCCGGGGTCACACCACCTGCACATGGGTACCACACACTCACAATCATGTCCACAAAACAGTAAGCAAACCCTCTTCTACCCTGACATCGCAAACTACTCGCTAAACCCAAAAACAGAGGTTCTATCCCGTCGGGACAACAGCCTTCCAAAAGGCATAACTCGGGTTCTAAGACTCCGAATCAATTAAAAGAGTACATCCTCGCGTAGCTTAGGAAATTTACCAACTTTTTCTAAGTATATGGAAAAACTGATTCGGACTCTAAAGTTGTTTAATCTACAAAATACCGTGATCTGTTCCAATCACGTCACAGATTTTAACACGCTCGGTAAAACGATCATAACTTTCAAACGGCTGGGCGGAATTGGACGTTCTTTATACACACGGAAAGATATTGAAATTACCTACAACTTCTTAAACATCCGTACGACCAAATTATGACTCTAAATTGACGAAAACCCAAGCCCTAGGTCGACTGCTCATGCTGCCCGAAACAGAGAACGTGGCAAACTCAAGATTCCATCTAATCTACTCAATTCCAGCACCACCAATTGATCTAAAAACATGATAATCACCCTTAGAACAGATCCTAGACCAACCCCAAGGATTCCCATGGCCATACCTTCGCCCGACGACCGAAAACCCAACGGATCTCCTCCCGGTTCGCGTGATCTCCTTCCTCGCTCCAAATCCACCGGATCTCCTCGTCGCGGAGCGCTCCAATGGACGGATCTTCGAGGTGTTGAGGTGGATAACTCCCCTATGGGCAGGAAAACCCCGATGGATCTATTACTGAGATCCTAACTGCTAGGTTATTTCCTTTACCACCTCTACTGCCTAATCTCTAGTTCTAGCTCATTTTCTACTCTATTGCGACTATGTTGGCTCTAATGGGTGAATGGTCATGTGTACCTGGCTTCTGGGAAGTCACTTGGTTTGTTGTGGTTGCTAAGGAAGAAGAGGCAGATCTGCTCGCCCTTCTTGCCTCCAGTTGGGTTGGTTTGGTTCCTTGGGGGATCTCCCTGATGCTTGCTCCTAGCTTGTGGTCATCTTCCTCCTGAGCTCCTGGATGATCTCCTCTGGTTTCCCCCTTCTGGAGTTCGGCCTCCTCGGCTTCTTTCGCTAGTTTGGTTCTCTCTTGATCTTGGTTGTGGTGAAGTGTTTGGTGCTTTTGGGGAGTGAATGGGGAGGGTTTCTGGGCAAAAGGCTGATAGGCTAAAGCTTCTAGCTCTAGGCGTGCTTGTGACACTATGGTATGGTGTGACATTATAGAATGTGAAATCAGAGAATAAAACCTTTCGGCTTGAGGTTTACTCGCGTTTTTGGGCCTTTTGAAGTGTTGTGACACCACGGAGTGTCGTAACCTTATTTAACGTGCATGATATGGTCAAAAACAGTATGAGATGTGGAAATAAGGTTAAAACCATAGGGTTTGTTGGTTATTAACGTTTCCGGGCCGTTTCCAGGGTTTTGGGCCTTAAAGAGGGGGTTGTGGGCTTTCGTGGGATGGATTAAGAGTCCATTTAGGATTAGGAATCCATGTTGGGGCTGGTAAGAGGGCTATACCTGCCCTTTATGTGCGCCCCCACCCTCCCTTTGGGCGCCCCACCCCTCCCCTTGGCCCCTAGCCGCCCCCCACCTTCCCCCCTTGTGCCGTGCGCTCCTTGCTGCCCTCTCCACCTCTCCTCCACCCCCCTTGCTGCCCTAGGGTGGCCTCCCCACCCCTGCATCCTCGTGGATCCGTTCGTGGAGCGAGGAGCGAGGGGCGAGGAGCGAGCAGCGAGGAGCGAGGAGATCTATTGGAGTTTTCGTGCGTCGGGCAAAGGTATGATCATGGGGATCCTTGGGGTTGATCTATGTACTATTTTTAGGGTGTTTATCAAGTTTTTAGATGAATTGGTGGTGCTGGATTTGAGTAATTTGGATTAGATCTAGATGTTGCCACATTACTGTTTTGGGACAGCATGAGCAATCGACCTAGGGTTTGCATTTTCGTCAACTTAGAATCCGAATCTGTCCGAACAGATGTTGAAGAAGTTGTAGATAATTTCATTATCTTTCAGTGGATATAAAGAACGTTAAATTCCGCCCAGCCGTTTGAAAGTTATGGCTGTTTTACCGAGCGTGATAAAATCTGTGACGTGATTGGAATAGAACACGGTAATCTGTAGATTAAACGACTTTAGATTCCGAATCAGTCTTTCCCTATTCCTAGAAAAAGTTGGGAAATTTCCTAAGCTACGCGAGGATGTACTCGTTTATTTGATTCGGAGTCGCAGAACTCAAGTTATGCCTTTTGCAAGGCTGCTGTCCCGACGGGACAGAACCTCTGTTTTTAGGTTTTGCGAGTAGTTGGCAACGTCGGGATAGATGAGGGTTTACGTACTGTTTTGTGGACATGATTGTGAGCGTGTGGTACCTATGTGCAGGTGGTGCGACCCCGGGAGTGCCCTCTACTTCCCGCCAAATCCGTTGCACGTGGTTGAGGCAAGTGTGTTGTGATGGATAGCGATTTGTAGGTTGCTTGTTGAGAATAGATGGAATTGACTACATGATATATGATCACTTGCCATGCTTTTATGATTGCCAATGATATGATGAGCATGTTTATTATGTTATGATGCCGTGTGTTAATATGTGAGTTAAATATGATGTTGGCATAATTGCATACATGACATGTTACATGGCCCGGGCGGTGAGAAAGTCATAACTAATCCGGGAAGGACGGTGAGAAAGATATGACTAATCCGGAGAGCCAATGAGTAAGTCCTACATCGTGATTCCATTCACCGCAGTGAACGGAAGCGAGGAGTAGGCACCCTCCATCTTCGGGATGGAAGGGGGGAGAGGGTGCACACCGACGGGTGTGTACTCAACCATACCGGTATGAGTTTCCAAGGAGACATGAGCATAGCATCGCATTGCACTTCATACATATTGATGATGATGATAATGCGTGACCATGAGTGAGATGGTTTACATGATGTGAGATATTATCGCTATGTAATTGTTTATGTTTGTACCATTGCAATATACTTGCTGAGTGATGAACTCACGCTTGTGTTTATGTTGTTTTCTTTTATGTACCATGAATCCGACATGCGGGAAAGGGAGCTAGTCACTCGTCATCACTTAGCATCACACATTTAAACAATGACATGTTCCTTCCCTTATGATTATGGTTAATTCATTAAGCTAATCTATGGTTTCGATGATTCGTTGGTCGTTATGAGTAATTGATTAGTCCATATTTGTCATGTGACGGATAGAATTTCTATCCTTAGTGGTAGGTGGCTGTTTTTCCGTTTGATCATGTTATTGCTATCGTTCATTATGCTATATTGACATGTTATGATTGTTGTTGCTTCAATTCATGTTAAAACAAAGGAGATGCTGCCGAAATCTCGGTTTTTAGCATGTGCGCCTTTGCTGGAATTTATGTTTAATTGTGGTATTTAGATGTTGTTTAGCTTATGTTTGGTAGCATTCAGGCATATTAAATGCCGGTGTGTTACAGTTGGTATCAGAGCGGGCTGTAGGTCCTTGGAATGTGTATTTTTAGTGTCATGCTATAGGGTACAACTAAAATGTGATGTGGAATAACTTAGAAACATGGCTTAGGTTTTTACTAAAATTTTGTCATAGGATAGCAACATTAAAACTTGCAAAAGTGGTATAACTAATCTAAAATTTGACACACATGGATGCACAGTAGGAATGGTATGGGTATCGTTGTTTACGCTTAAATGTTGTATTTAAGCCTTGTTGCTAAATGCTATATTTGATATAGTACGTTGCTATGTCTATGAGATAAATGATTGAATTATTCCTGTTGTGGTGGTAAAAGTGGGGTTTTGGTGCCGAAGGGTTTCGGTCACCTCTCTTATATCGTAGTAAGGGTGAGGTTTGACGGTGTGGCCGGTTAGCGCCATCACCGAAGAAACTATTAACCCCTGTAGAAGAAGAGTGTTACCCTTCCTGTCGTAGATCGGGTAGTTGACTGGAGTCAAATAGAAGAGTTTGGTGGTGGATTCCTTCGTATGTTCTTTATCGTTCTGTGGTCGGTCTTGGTTGGCTTTCTTGGTTTTGGTTGATGGAAACCAAAAGAAAAGTGTTTGGTATTGGATTTTCGCGGATCGTTCCGTATGCGGTGTGTGGTTTTGTTTTCCTTGGTTGAAGACGAAGAAGAGGAGACTAGTGTTGCGCTTCTTTTGGGCGCCTTTCCAGTTTTGATGCCTGTTGATTGCATTATGGGGAACAAGCATTCAATTTATCCCTGTGTTTGTCTTTCTCTGAGGTTAAAGGAGTTATTGCGGAGTTGTGCTAGACCTGGCTGTCAGGGCTGAAGTTCTGTGGCTTTGTAGTAGTACGTGGTGTTTGATTTCGTTATTTTACTGGTTTAAGAAATCATCTTTGAAAAACCCTTCTTGTTTCGTGAAAGATTGGGGTTTGGTGTTAAGGTTTCATTTGCAAAGGTTTATTTGATCGATTGGTTCCCTCCTGTGGGAGTCTTTGAGATTGAAAAGTGTTTTGGAGAATTCCTTTGCATGACCAAGTTTGGGTTTGTCTCATGGCAATTTTGAGAGTCAAGTTTCCTTATGAATTTGGGATGAGTTTTAAAACTAAAATGCTACAAACAAAGTAAGTAGTCTTTTGACTGAAATCGTTTGTCCCTAGAAAGAATTGATGTTTAGAATGTTATGTAGTAGGTAACAATGTGGTTTATGGATTGATGTGTTGCCAAGTTAAATTTTGAGTTGAATCAATTCAATGTGATTAATATCTCTAGCTTGAGAATAAATAGACTACTAGTGTTGTAGTTTACACTTAGCGAGAATGATTAAATGTGTTAATGTACATGCTTAGAATCTGTTGCTTTGTTATAAAAAGTGCTTATGACCCCCGATAATGTTTAAAAGTTTTAAACCCTAATGCATAGTTAAAACATTAAGATGATGTAGACTACTGTTATTGATAAAGAAACTTTGCTGGTTGTTTAAAGATGCTCTAATCTAATGGATTAATAGAGAAATTTAATCAGGTTGACTAGTGGCTTTAATTTGGAAGTTGATTAGAGTTACTATTTATGTTGTTGCAAATTATTAGCATGGTTGGAAGTATGCAGTCGTGTTCCTAAAATGCTAGTGTCGAGGCCAATTGGAAAGATATGTGTTTTGTAGTTTTATGATATTGCAAGAACTTCGTGCTGGTCTAACTTATTAAATTTAATTTAATAGCTGGAGTATGTTGTGTAGTGACAATTTTGTTGTAACCTGTCTATAGGGTAGCTAAAAGTAATGTTGTCGTTTGATGATTATGCTCGTTGGTTGTTATTAATAATCTAGTAGTGGTGGTAATTGTTTAGATTACTTGTTGAAAACCATGGTTAAAATAGAGGAAAATTTTAACATGTTGCGATGGAATGAGCTTTGGATAATTAACATGATGTACAATTTCATCCTTAATGAATGTATGTCGTAGAATCGTATTTACGAACCTTGTCTTGTGGAGATAATATTTACTTGTTGAAGTCGCTTGTTGACTGAATAAGTTTCGATTGTCGAGACGTTTACATATAGGTGGTATAAAAGTTATTGGTTGGTTCCGCTGAAAGTTTTGTTGGAGCACTTGTTTCAAATCTAGAATATGATGTTATTTGTTATGTTGGTCAATAGGGATCTTGTTGACTTAGTCTTCGTGGGATGTCTTTTAGTAAGCATCATAAACCTTAATTATAAGAATTGGGGAAGATAATAAGACAAAAAGTTTATTGTGAAGTCTTTTAATGGAAAGCGTAGTGGAGTACTAGAGATGGTTCTTTTTATGCTGAGCTTGTGTTTAAAAGCTTTTGGACTGGTTTGGTTGTTTGCCATTTTGGTTGAAGGGTTTTCGGTCAAGGTGTTCCATATGCTGGGTTTCAGAGTTTCCCTAAAACTCGTAGAAATTGGTGCAAATACTTGGTTTTGGCTAATTTGTTTAATCGGTGCTATGAGTATGGATTTACACCCCAAAAAATTTTTAGTGGATCGCGCTCCTTCGCGTCCACACTGAATTATCTTTGGAATAAATTTTAAAGGAAACAGATGGACTTAGTGGGTTGTGTTGGAAACTCTTGAGATTTAATTTGTAACTCTTTTGGGCTAGAGTTGGAGTTGTTTTGAAAATGTGTGTGATGTTTGCGAGTGCTTCAAAAAGGTGGACTTTATGAAAGTTTTACAAAGTGATTTTGTTAGTGAGGTGTTCCCCTTTTGGGAATGAGTTTCCCTCTCCTTGAGGAAGTTTGTGATGGTTGTGGGAGCAGATGCTCGACTTGAAATTTTGATGTTCTCTTCCAAAATGTTGAATTTGGAGGAAATGCAATGTTGTGCAAGTTCAGCTTTCAATTGATGTGGGTTCTTTTACGACGTGGTGTTTTACTGTCAACGATGTTGCCGTTATAGTCTATATGATTTAGCGCAACCGTCAGTGTTATGTGTATTTCAATCATGTGATACCGAGGAAGAAGTCTTTTGGTGAATGACTTTTCGGTATTGTTGGTATATGATGAATGAATGGTGAAAAGTAAACAAGACATCGTTTTTAGATGTTAAATGATAAAAGAGTCGTTGAGCCAGGTAGGTGAGAAAGTCATATAAGGATATATGACTAATCCGGAGTGCTCTTGAAAAGTGTGCACGCATGTCAAGAATCGAGATGTTCATTTCTTTCTAGTATGAAAAGAAACAATGAAGAAATTATGGTATTTTGGTTGTTGTGTAGGGGATTTATGCTTCCTTTGTGATTTAGCTTGGATGTTGCCGAATTCTTTCCAAAAATGGTTGATAACGCTTTGGGTTGAGTTGTCGTGTGTGGTCCACTTGGGCTTGATAGTTAAGTGTTTTTGTGTGAGGGCGAGACCCTCTTAAGAAAGGAACCAATTGTGGTTTGGTAAAGTTTTACGATCCTAGTTTGGGGCTAGGTGTAGAACCTTAGTGGTATAAGGGTGGTTTGTGTTGGAGGTTGATGATGTAAGGATTTAACCATTATTAAGAGTAGCGATGGATGGAAGTGAAGTTGACAGTAGTTCGATGATATTTGTCCTGCCGTGAGCAATTGTCGTCACTAGTTGTTTTTGGATTTGAGTCTTGCCTGGGAGAAGATAGAATGAAATGTTAGCATGATCGTGTATCGGAAAGGCAAGTGTGCCTTAATGAGTTATTCCCCTCGATGGAAATTTTCGGGAATGTAGAGAGGTCGTTAAAGGAATTGTGAGTCGCTTGATTGTGTCATGTTGAGTTTATTGCAGTGTGTAGTCAGGTTGGTTGTGATAGAAGTGTGAAGTGTTTGTCATGAGGATTCGAGCGTTTTGGGTTGTTGGAGCCTTCGCGGTTGAAACATAGATTCTGTTTGGGATTTGAAGTGAAGGTCGAACTGTGAGCGGTTGCCCTTAGTTGAGCTAGATCAACACTTTTTCGTTAAGTGGTGGTTTTGGGAACTTGTTTGTCGTTTGTTCCGGTTTAAGTTGTTGTGCGATTGTTTTCTGCTGCGGAGGAGCCTTTTGTCCCTTGGGGACTTTGTTGTTGATTTTGGCGTCTTTCGGATTCGAGGTCGAATCCTGTTGAAGGGGGGAAGAATGTGACACTACGGTATGGTGTGACATTATAGAATGTGAAATCAGAGAATAAAACCTTTCGGCTTGAGGTTTACTCGCGTTTTTGGGCCTTTTGAAGTGTTGTGACACCACGGAGTGTCGTAACCTTATTTAACGTGCATGATATGGTCAAAAACAGTATGAGATATGGAAATAAGGTTAAAACCATAGGGTTTATAGGTTATTAATGTTTCCGGGCCGTTTCCGGGGTTTTGGGCCTTAAAGAGGGGGTTGTGGGCTTTGGTGGGATGGATTAAGAGTCCATTTAGGATTAGGAATCCTTGTTGGGGCTGGTAAGAGGGCTGCCCCTGCCCTTTATGTGCGCCCCCACCCTCCCTTTAGGCACCCCACCCCTCCCCTTGGCCCCTAGCCGCCCCCCACCTTTTCCCCCCTTGTGCCGTGCGCCCCTTGCTGCCCTCTCCACCTCTCCACCTCTCCACCACCTCTCCTCCACCCCCTTGCTGCCCTAGGGTGGACTCCCCACCCCTGCATCCTCGTGGATCCGTTTGTGGAGCGAGGAACGAGGAGCGAGGGGCGAGGGGCGAGGGGCGAGGAGCGAGGAGATCTATTGGAGTTTTCGTGCGTTGGGCAATGGTATGATCATGGGGATCCTTGGGGTTGATCTATGCACTGTTTTTAGGGTGTTTATCAAGTTTTTAGATCAATTGGTGGTGCTGGATTTGAGTAATTTGGAATAGATCTAGATGTTGCCACGTTACTGTTTTAGGACAGCATGAGCAGTCGACCTAGGGTTTACGTTTTCGTCAATTTAGAATCTGAATCTGTCCGTACGGATGTTGAAGAAGTTGTATACAATTTCATTATCTTTCAGTGGATATAAAGAACGTTAAATTCCGCACAGCCGTTTGAAAGTTATGGCTGTTTTACCGAGCGTGATAAAATCTGTGACGTGATTGGAACAGATCACGGTAATCTGTAGATTAAATGACTTTAGAGTCCGAATCAGTCTTTCCCTATACCTAGAGAAAGTTGGGAAATTTCCTAAGCTATGCGAGGATGTACTCGTTTATTAGATTCGGAGTCTCAGATCTCAAGTTATGCCTTTTGCAAAGCTGCTGTCCCGACGGGACAGAACCTCTGTTTTTAGGTTTTGCGAGTAGTTGGCAATTTCGGGGTAGATGAGGGTTTGCGTACTATTTTGTGGACATGATTGTGAGCGTGTGGTACCTATGTGCAGGTGGTGCGACCCCGGGAGTGCCCTCTACTTCCCGCCAAATCCGTTGCCCGTGGTTGAGGCAAGTGTGTTGTGATGGATAGCGATTTGTTGGTTGCTTGTTGAGAATAGATGGAATTGACTACATGATATATGATCACTTGCCATGCTTTTATGATTGCCAATGATATGATGAGCATGTTTATTATGTTATGATGCCGTGTGCTAATATGTGAGTTAAATATGATGTTGGCATAATTGCATACATGACATGTTACATGGCCCGGGCGGTGAGAAAGTCATAACTAATCCGGGAAGGACGGTGAGAAAGATATGACTAATCCGGAAAGCCAATGAGTAAGTCCTACATCGTTATTCCATTCACCGCGGTGAAAGGAAGCGAGGAGTAGGCACCCTCCATCTTCGGGATGGAAGGGGGGAGAGGGTGCACACCGACGGGTGTGTACTCAACCATACCGGTATGAGTTTCCTAGGAGACATGAGCATAGCATCGCATTGCACTTCATACATATTGATGATGATGATAATGCGTGACCATGAGTGAGATGGTTTACATGATGTGAGATATTATCGCTATGTAATTGTTTATGTTTGTACCATTGCAATATACTTGCTTAGTGATGAACTCACGCTTGTGTTTATGTTGTTTTCTTTTAGGTACCATGAATCCGACATGCGGGAAAGGGAGCTAGTCACACGTCATCACTTAGCATCACACATTTAAACAATGACATGTTCCTTCCCTTATGGTTATGGTTAATTCATTAAGCTAATCTATGGTTTCGATGATTCGTTGGTTGTTATGAGTAATTGATTAGTCCATATTTGTCATGTGACGGATAGAATTTCTATCCTTAGTGGTATGGTGGCTGTTTTTCCGTTTGATCATGTTATTGCTAATTTGCTATCGTTCATTATGCTATATTGACATGTTATGATTGTTGTTGCTTCAATTCATGTTAAAACAAAGGAGATGCTGCCGAAATCTCGGTTTTTAGCATGTGCGCCTTTGCTGGAATTTATGTTTAATTGTGGTATTTAGATGTTGTTTAGCTTATGTTTGGTAGCATTCAGGCATATTAAATGCCGGGGTGTTACAGTGCTGTCCTTGTGCAATGTGCTTGGTCTTATCCCTTGGACTGCTTGGTTTGGCTTGCTCTCTGGTTGTGGTCTGTCCCTGGGCTGGTTTTGTGATGCTCGGTTGGTGACTTCTGGAGAGGCTGTGTTATCTCTTGTGTACAGGAACTTGACCCTATCCTTTTTCACTATGAGGTTTTTACTGTGTACAGGACTTTATTCTTTTGAAATTCTTGTACAATTGAATTGTAATTATTTAATTGAAATTCTGTAGTTTGAACAATTACCACTTCATGATCCAATACTTGCACTGATTACTGATTCGGATTGTAGTGATTCAAACAAATTAATAAAGTTTAATGACTGTTTTCAATTAATTATTTTGTCAATCCATTTGTTTATTGTTTGATGATTGGGCAGGATATTTCATTGGTTGTCTCATCTTTTGTGTAAGATCCAAAAGATTAACCTCCTGTGAAATGTGATTAGTATTTATATATATTTATATATAGCTGATTAAATGAATAACTGTTGATAATTGATGTTAGAATCGTTTATTATTGGGATAGGGAGTAATGCTTATCACTAGAGTTTATATCGCCGAATTAGTTTCCACCCGAAGAATGGATTTTGAGTATTGTTTTGTTCTCTAGGGCTGGAGGTTCTTAACACCGCAAACGGGACGTCAGTTCATCGCCGAGGTTAAAGGCAAGTGTATCACGTATATTAAATGCTAGAAGGGGTTTGTGACATGCTCTACTTTGTGTTTTATATTATAAGTTGATTATGATGAAGTGAGTGCTAAGCTCAACGCTACTTGCAATTTATCCAATTCATGCACCATTATGCATTTAATTATGGCTATGCTATTGTTGGAAATGAAGGAAGGTTGCATTTCATTCATGTCAATTGCATCGGTTGCGTTCATGTCCTGCATGAGATAAAGGCCAGGTCGGTGAGAAAGTCATAACTAATCCGGTGAGGTCGGTGAGAAAGTCATGACTAATCCGGAGCGCCACTAAGAAGTCTTACCTGCATGAGACAAAGGCCAGGTCGGTGAGAAAGTCATAACTAATCCGGTGAGGTTGGTGAGAAAGTTATGACTAATCTGGAGCGCCACTAGGAAGTCTTACCTCGTAGTCCCATCCATCGTGGTGGATGGGAGCGAGTCATTAAGAGTAAGCCCCTCCATGGGATGGAAGGGAATGAGAGGGTGCACGTCGACGGGCACGCATTCATTATCCCGGTATAATTGAGTAAAAGGTGTATGAGCATGATTGCATTCATCATTTCATTGCATTGCATTGCTAACGAAAGTCTACTAAATGATGTGGAAAAAAAGAAAACGGGGTGAAGACGTTGAATTGTGGTCTCAAGTAAAGATGAGTAAGGATCGTGATATTTCTGGTTTTATTTCTTTCCATTTCTACTTGATGAATTCAATTAAGAGTTGTTAGTATGTTGCTACTTAAGAAATTCTATTTGGCTATGTTTATCCCTTTGATGTACTTGCTGAGTCTTCGACTCACCCTTGTTTGTTATTGTTTGTAGGTACCTAGAGGCCGACATGCATGGAAGGGAGTAGTCGCACGAACACGTTCGCTTCACCACAATTCCATATTAACTTAACGCTTCTAATCTTAATATGTTCCTGTCATGTAATTTAATTATGTGGTATGTGCTTAGTTGGGTTGTGATGGTTAGTTAAGACCATGACCCATGTCTGTACTTGGTTGGGATATCTTAAGTTGCTTTATGTTGTTATTATATTAAATGTTGTCTTTTGTCTGCTGAGTGGATGTCGTAGTTTTAGGGGAAGTGCTGCCGAAATTTTTAGTAAGTTCGGTAACTTCTCGTATATTTAGCTTCCTTGGCTAAATTATTCTAGTGTCTCGGGCTAGTTGTAGTTGAGGGTGTAACATTCAGGGCATGCGCGGTGCCAGGGTGTTACAATATATATATATATATATATATGAAAAATACTTTCTACTCCCGAATTACTCCCATTTCTGAAATACCATCCAAACTAACTTGAAATACTCCTTTCTATATATTTATATATGAAAAATACTTTCTACTCCCAGGAGTAATTACTCCTATCTCTGAAATACCATCCAAACAAACTTGAAGTACTCTTTTATCACTTTGGATACACTCATATACTGATTATAAGATATTCCAATGAGATCCACATGAAAAAAATTACAAGGGAGTACATAGTTTTTAGCATATTTTGCAAACACCTTCATATACACACATAAAAAGAAGTATGTCTAAAAGTGTACATACCACCTCTAAAAATTTTAAATACCACCTATATGATCTTATATACTTGTATACTACACGCACATACCCTCCGTTACATGAGATACTCCCTATATTGTGAGATACGACAAAGGAAGTAATTACTTGCGAGAGTAGAAAAGAGGCTTCATATATATATATATATATATATATATATATATATATATATATATATACCGAGAGAGAGAGAGAGGAAGCCTTTTTCGTACTCCCATCTCCAGTATACCACTTAAACTAATGAGTTATACTCCTTTATCACTTTCAGTATACTTCTGTGACACTACGGAATGAGATTTTGAGTCATTTTCGATGTCGGCACTAAGGTTCGACTTTGGTGTCATGTTTTTGGGCCTTTTCGGTGAGTTTGGGCCTTTCTGGGGGAGAATTTGGGCTTTTCCGGGGGAGAATTTGGGCTTCCGGGGGAGTTTGGACCTTGGGGGGCTAATTTGGGCCGAAGGTGGGGGAGTTTTAGGCCCGTGGGGGGGGGGGTTGGGGCAGCAAGCCTGCTGCCCCCTGCCCATGTGCCCCGCCCCCCTCCCTCAAACCCTAGCCGCCTCCCCCTCTTGTCCATGCGCCCCTCCCCTCACCCCCCTAGCCGCCACCTCCTCCCCTCCCCTTCTCCCTTGCGCCACCACCTTCCCTCCCCTCTCCACCTCCCTTGCTACCCTAGGGGAGCTTCCCACCATGCCACCTCGCTTTCCCCTCCATCGGGAAGCCCCGCGACGAGGAGATCCGACGGTTCCGGCGCGAGGAGGACGATCGGGGAGCCTAGGAGGAAGGATTTCGGCGTTCGTCGTTCATCGGGAAGAGGTATGGAATGGATAATCCTTGGGGATGGTCTAGGTTCTGTTCTAGAGGTTGATTTCATGTTTTTAGATCAAGTGGTGGTGCTATGATTGGGTAGATTGGATGAAAACTAGAGTTTGCCACGTTCTCTGTTTCGGGCAGATTGTGCAGTCGACCTAGGGTTTGAGTTGTTGCGATTTTAGAGTCGGCATTTGGTCGGCCGCCTGTTGATAAAGTTGTAGGTAACTTCAATAGCTTTAATTGGACACCAAGAACGTCCAATTCTGCCCAGCCGTTTGAAAGTTATGGTTGTTTTACCGAGCGTGTTCAAATCTGTGACGTAATTGGGACACAACGTAGTGTTTTGTAGATTAAACAATTTTAGAGGCCGAATCAGCTTTTCCCAATACTTAGAAAAAGCTAGAAAATTTCCTAAGCTTCGTGATGATGTACTCTTTTAATCGATTCGGAGTCCTAGAACTAAAGTTATGCTAGATTGAAGCCTGCTGTCCCGGAGGGACAGATTCTCTATTTTTTGGTTTTGGGAGTAGTTTGTGAAGTCGGGGTAGACGAGCTTTTGCGTACTATTTTGGGTGCACGTTTTGAGTGTGTGGTATGTTTGTGCAGGTGGTGTGACCCCGGGAGTGCCCTCAACCTCTCGCCAATCCGTCGCCCGAGGTTAAGGTAAGTGTATTATAATGGGTAGCGTATTGTATGATGCCAATTGTGACTAGGTGCAAATTGCTTTCATGATGTGCAATCTTATCATGATTACATGTTGTGGTATCTTGCCATGATTATGTTTGCCCATGTTATGATGAAATTGGAGTATTATGATGCTATGCCATGTTTAGTTCAGTTTGATGCAAGTTGTTATGTTTATGGCATAATCGCATACATGGCATGTGATCTGGCCCGGTCGGTGAGAAAGTCATAACTAGTCCGGTAAGGTCGGGGAGAAAGTTATGACTAATCCGGAGCGCTATTGAGTAAGACCTACCTCGTGATTCCATCCACTTTTGTGAATGGAAGCGAGGAGTAGGCATGTTAGAACCCGCAATAGGACACGGGTCCAGCTGTGTTTACCTGTACTTGTCCCTGGGTCAATAGCTAGTACACACAGATCATAACAGTATGGATCATAACCATGCGATAAATAAAGTTTAATACAGAGTACTTAGCAAACAAGGCCCATTATTACAAAAGTTGGACCCGTAGGTCATATAGAAGTGGAAATACTAAACTGTCAAGTTAACATGATAAAATGAAGTTCAGAAACACCACAGGCAAAGAGTGAAGATAACGTGATCCTAGATGTCCTGATAATCTTCCTCTTCAAAGTCTTCATTGCAGATATCGAATGGTGGAACTGTTAAGGCCCCAACTTCCAAAAAAAAAATTCTGGAACATCCGGAGTATCCGGATCAACGTCCGGAGTGTCCGGACATAACCCGGAATGTCCAGGTAAAATGTCCGGAGTATCCGCATTGGGCTGACCGAACACCCCAACCCGGAGTGTCCGGACTAGATGTCCGGAGTGTCTGGGTTGATTCTACCGAAGACCCCAACTCGGAGTCTCCGGGTTAGCGCCCGGAGTGTCCGGTAATTGCGGGGGTTTTTGTATAAAATTCCCATTTCGTGGGTTCACTCCCTTCCTTTCTTCTTCACTTGTCCTCCACCCATCCCGTGCGTCTCCTTCACCCCAACCCCGTCTCCGGTGAGCTCTCCACTCCGGTGACCTCCCGTGGCTACTCCCCGGTGGCTCCTCCATCCCGTGGAACTCCTCCTCTAGCCGGCGTCCTCCTTCCTCTACCCGGCATTGTTCTCCTCCATCATCCTTGGAGGTAGGTCCTTCTCTTGGGGTTGATTCGTGGGTTTCTTGGGTTCTAAGGCCACCCATGGTGGGTTTAGGGTTAGGTTTGGATTCGGGGGTTTTGGAGTTGAATCTTGAGCTTTAGGGTTTTGGGTGTGGTGATTCTAGGGTTGGGTTGGGGCTTGGTTGATGAATGTGGGTACTAGTGAGGTAGATCGGGTAGTGGTAATGCCGATCCAAGGGTCGATTAGAGTTGGCTAGGGGTTTCGTGGATTAGTGTCGTTCCTCGTGAAGTTGGGTTAGCTATAAGCTTCTCCGGCTTTACCGAGTGTAGAAAAGTCGTAGATCGGGTCGTTATGAAGCCATAGAGAGTGGTAGGGCTCCCATCCCCAAGTCGTGTTGGGCCAAATGCTCCAGGTTCGGAGTGTCCGGACCCCCAGTCCGGAGTGTCCGCCCTAGGCCGGAGTGTCCGGACACAAGGTCCGGAGTATCCGGGTTAGCCGGAGAGTCCGGATAACAAACCCGGACTATCCTGGTTAGGTTGGTCTGTCCCGTTGTGGGTTTTTGTTGGGGTTTGCGTTGTTGTCGTTTCTTTCGCATTGCATGCATCTCATTATGCATTGTATCCGTGTAGAGAATGATCCCGCGGCGACTGACGTGGCCGTGGTTGAGGGAGTTGTCGAGGGGCAAATCGCTGTCGGTCCGCAAGCAGAAGAACAAGGCAAGCACCTATGCATCTTGAACCTTATGTGAAATCTATTTTTGTGAATTTACTTCTTATTGGATGTTAAGTGTTGCATTAGGAGTTGAAGTGTGGGATAGGCTAGATCCTATTTGCTGCATGTACCCTTTTCATTGTTACTTGAAGATGCCTCCCTTGGAGCTAGATTATGGGTATTAATTGTGTCGTGCTTAGTATGCTTAGGAGTCGGGTTCGGGCCAAGTAGTGGAGGGTTCCACTGCTTGTGGTTTACACATTAAAGTCTCTGGAACTGTTTTGTTTATGGTTATGTTGTGGAAAAAGGTATAATTGGAGACCGGGCGGGAGAATTGGGGCATTTGGGTAAGGAGACCCAAATGTGGTAGTCCAGCCTGAGTCAGCTAAGGACCGATCCGATGTGGCACCATGGCTGGGCACCAACTGGTTGATCACATGCCTGATAATGGTAGGGTAAGCCCTGTTTGATCTCATGCTTACTCGAAGGACTACGACCTCATGCGGTTGGGCGTGATGATGAGGGCGAGGCTTAGGCCGTCTCTCGAGTGGCCAAGCCGGGCTTGGGCTACTCGAGAGGGTGCTAGGTTTTTGAACCCATGAGGGTACTTCGGCGAGTAAGTATGGATGGGAGGGGGTTGACATGAGGTTCCTTAGTGGCACATGTCGTGTGATCAATGCTTCCCTGCAGGGTTAACTAAGCGATTCGAATTGCCGCGCTCTCGGATATGAGCACGCTTGGTCACTGCTATTACACGTAGTAAATAACTCGAATTGAAGTTCGCCGTTGGGCTTGAGCTCGAAATGAATGTGGTTAATTGATGTGGTTTGTTAATTGTTAACTTCACCTAGTGGTAGGTGCATTAACGATCGCACACAAATTGAGAGTTGAGTAGTTTAAGTAACTAAACAACAAATGTTAAGCATTTTGCAACTGCTCTACCTTCAGCTTATTCCTTGCTACATCCAAATGCATAATCCTTTGGAGTCGGTTATATATGGACCACGGGTAAGACTTGCGAGTACCTTTTGTACTCAGGCTTCTGCTTTTCGTGGTTTTGCAGGTGAGGATCCAGCGGGGTGTGAGTTTTGCCCCTACTGCCTATCGGTGACCGGGCGGGGCACCGAGTAGAGACTGTCGACACTCGTGCACCCGGGAGTGTTCAGGGCATGACACTTCTGGGGTGTTTTACTTTTGTTGTATAGGATAGTCGATAATACTTTTGTTGTATGTTCACACTTTTATTTCTGCAATGGAATTGTTTACCTTTCGCTTGTTCTTTTGGTCGTCCCTTGGGCCTCTTTGTGCCGTGTGGTGTGTTTGTTGCTTCCGCGTTTTGCATCTTTGGTAGTGAGTTTGGGCTCGATGCCCCTTTGTGCGAATTGATATTGATATGGCATTGGGAACCGGTATGTGGGGATCCTGGGCGAGTTTCGGATCGCATACCGGGGGAATACCGGGGTTGTTGTCGGATTGTGCGGATGATTTGGAGTTGTCCTTATTGGGCTTGGGTGTTAGCACCGAAATCGCCTCCGGTGAATCGTTGCTAGGATCCAAATTCGATGGGAGCAATTGTTCATCCAACAACTCGGGGACGATCTGGGCGGCTCCTCTCAGGAACGCAGGCCCTTGGGTAGCTATCTTTATCTTCCTGATCTGCTTCATGGAATAAGCAGCCCCGCAATAAAAAGCGAGGGTGAGTATGCAACATACTCGACAAGTTCGGTAATGTGACACTACGGTATGGTGTGACATTATAAAATGTGAAACTAGAGAATAAAACCTTTCGGCTTGAGGTTTACTCGCGTTTTTGGGCCTAGGGGAAAGTGTCGTAACCTTATAAAATGTGAATGATGAGGTCAAAAACATTATAAGATGTGGAATTAAGGTTAAAACCATATGGTATGGAGGTTAACAGCGTTTTCGGGCCGTTTCCGGGAGTTTGGGCCTTTCCGGGGAGTTTTGGGCCTAGGGGAAAGGGTTGTGGGCTTTGGTGGGATGGAGTATGAGTTCATGTAGGAGAGGGACTCTTGTTTGGGCTGGTTAAGGGGGGCTCCCCCTGCCCTTGTGCGCCCCCACCACCATCTTGGGCGCCCCCTCCACCACCCCTTGTGCCCTAAGCCGCCCCCACCTCCCCTCCTTGGCCGTGCGCCCCACCCCCCATTGCCCCCTTGCCTCCTTGCCTCTCCACCTCTCCACCACCTCTCCTCCACCCCCTTGCTGCCCTAGGGTAGCCTCCCCACCCCTGCACCTCGAGGATCCATCCATTGGAAGCGAGGAGCGAGGAGCGAGGAGCGAATCGGTTGGAGATCCATCAGTTTTTGTGCGTCGGGAGAAGGTATGGCCATGGGAATCCTTGGGGTTGGTCTAGGTACTGTTCTAAGGGTGTTTATCAAGTTTTTAGATCAATTGGTGGTGCTGGAATTGAGTAGATTGGATTAGATCTAGATGTTGCCACGTTTCTGTTTTGGGACAGCATGAGCAGTCGACCTAGGGTTCAGTTTTTCGCCAATTTAGAGTTGGAATTTGGTCGTATGGAAGTTGAAGAAGTTGTAGATAATTTCATTATATTTCAGTGGATATAAAGAACGTTAAATTCCGATCAGCTGTTTGAAAGTTATGACTGTTTTACCGAGCATGTTAAAATATGTGACGTGATTGGAACAGATCACGGTATTTTATAGATTAAACAACTTTAGAATCCGAATCAGTCTTTCCCTATAACTAGAAAAAGTTGGGAAATTTCCTAAGCTACGCGAGGATGTACTCGTTTAATTGATTCGGAGTCCCAGAACTCAAGTTATGCCTTTTGGAAGGTTGCTGTCCCGACGGGACAGAACCTCTGTTTTTAGGTTTTGCGAGTAGTTGGCAATGTCGGGGTAGATGAGGGCTTACGTACTGTTTTGTGGACATGATTGTGAGTGTGTGATTCCTATGTGTAGGTGGTGCGACCCCGGGAGTGCCTTCTACTTCCTGCCAATCCGTTGCCCGTGGTTGAGGCAAGTGTGTTGTAATGGATAGCGATTTGTAGGTTGCATGTTGAGAATAGATGAAATTGATTACATGATATATGATCACTTGCCATGCTTTGATGATTGCCAATGATATGATGAGCATGTTTATTATGTTATGATGCCATGTGTTAATGTACGAGTTAAATATGATGTTGGCATAAATGCATACATGGCATGTTACATGGTCCGGGAGGTGAGAAAGTCATAACTAGTCAGGGAAGGTCGGTGAGAAAGTTATGACTAATCCGGAGAGACAATGAGTAAGTCCTACATCGTGATTCCCTTCACCGCGGTGAACGGAAGCGAGGAGTAGGCACCCTCCATCTTCGAGATGGAAGGGGGGAGAGGGTGCACACCGACGGGTGTGTACTCAACCATACCGGTATGAGTTTCCAAGGAGACATGAGCATGGCATTGCATACATAGTGATGATGATAATGTTATGTGTTCATGAATGAGATGATATACCTGATGTGAGACATTATTGCCATGTTATTGTTCTTGTTGTCCATTGCAATATGCTTGCTGAGTTTCGAACTCACGCTTGTGTTTTCTTGTTGTTTTAGGTACCATGAGACCGGCATGCGGGGAAGGGAAATAGACACACTTCCACACGTAGCTTCACTCCTTTGATTTCACAAGTCATTCAATTAGTGTTGAGAATAAATTGCGTGTGATGATCATTGCTTTAAGGTTTAGCTTTGCTAAATGAGAGTATTTTCGTTCGTTTGACTCTTGGAGACATCATATGTTTGGAACTAGACTTATATTGTTGCTAAGTCGTTAATCATTGTTGTTTTTAGTTGTCTCTTCTATTCCATATATTGCTAAACTGTTGTGGTTCCTTCAAATCATGTTAAAACAAAGGAGATGCTGCCGAAATCTCGGTTTTTAGCATGTGCGCCTTTGCTGGAATTTATGTTTAATTGTGGTGTTTAGATGTTGTTTAGCTTATGTTTGGTAGCATTCAGGCATATTAAATGCTGGGGTGTTACAGGTAAGAAATGCAATATGCAATTTGATTCAAGGGAAGGTATTGGTTAATTTGCGAAAAGCCAACTTTGAAGATTTGGTCCTAAAATTTTTAAGAGCAGTTTTCAAAGGAATTTTCCTTTATGAAATCATAGTTTAAACTTTTCGGAACACGGCTCCAACCATGGAAAATAAAAAAATACATGGCCTCGACCATGGTTTTTATTTTAAGAATACTTTGGAAGTCTTTTTCTCTTGGCTCCAACCACGGGCTTTTATCAACTCAAAACATTCACGGCTTCAACCGTGTTTTCTTTTGTAAAATCGAGGTTGAAATCAAATAGAGAAAAACTACCTGGCGACACGCACTTTGTCAACCCTTGACCGTGGGTACGGCTATTCGAATAGTTTGTTTATTCTGTAGAGCTTGCACGCTTTACCCGCGAGAGGTATTTCACTCTTTTTGGTCATTTGCTTCCTTTGGCATATAACCCCAAGTGAAAATCAAAAGGCCATTTCTCTAGCTACGTCTTAACTAAGTCACGCCCGCTGAGGTTTCACCGCCAAATGGCTACAACCAAGTTGGAAGCCCCCTCTTGCGCCTGTAGGACTACTATGGCTACAACCACGCCCACTCCACCGTTTGGCATGCCTTAATGAAGTTTTCACTAGTTACTCAGCCAGGCCCGTCCCAGACCGGAACCCTCGGTCGCACTATTGTACATTGTTTGACAATCATAAGGAATCGGTCCTTAAGGTGACTAGGGTGGCACATCCTCAAACCCGAGTCTCGTGCATTCTGCACCCGCCTTGCAACCTTCCACCCTATTCAAGTTTTGAAATTCCAAGTTTCTCTTTTCCTTTGTTTTACCAAACTGGCAGCACCAACTGCCCTTTTTAAAATAACATTTTTGCTCAATCATTTGGAATTTCAAATAACAAGCTTTCAATTAAACATACGAATAGTATTTAGCATAACTAGGCACTACTAGTAGACTAAACAAGGGTGTTAGGCCATACAATTAATCATTCTAGGGCAACCAAAGGATAGATAGATTAATATGTAGCAAACATACATATAGATAGATTAATATGTAGCAAACATACATATTAACAAGGTATATAACTATACTCTATCATAACATATCATTTTATATAAACAACCCTAGCATGCAAGTTAGTAAATCTATAAAACGTTTCAAAACATGGATCAACATGCTTCAAGGGAACTTATCAGAAACTTGCGGGGAACTTGCCTTGGTCGGTGAGAAGAGGGTTGTCTTCCGGCAGTTCCGCGACGGAGTCGACGTCTAGCGTTTCTATTAAACGAAAAGCAACGAATAAACAAACATTCGGAAAATACAAAGAAACAAATTAATTTGTAATCACATGAAAACTTTCAGATCTATAGTTTAGTATTTTCTAAGATTTATAAAATTTATTTCAATATTTTTAGACGTATATTTTGAGAGCTACAAAATTCATAAGTTTAGTATTTCCACGAATAATTTAACAGTATAAATTTATATATATAATTTCAGGAAAATTATTGTAGATAGGTATTAATTTGTACTAATTAACAAAATTTGTTGCATGCAGTTTGGAGCTACAATGAATTCGCCACGAAATTGACAAATTTCGCAAAACTATGAAAAGTTCATGTACAAACTAAGAAACGTTGAACTTGGCTGCACTGTTCACCCAGTATGTACGTATACACGGTGGAAGGAAAATAGGAAGTTTCGGTTTTTGCATGTACCAATCGACGTAGAGAGATCTGATGGCTCGGCCGACTGGTCCAGTGGAGACGGCGTGTCACGGCAGTACATGACGACAGTAGTGCGCGACGGGTGAAGGAATCGGCTGGAGATGAACAATGGAGAGGTATGTATAACTAGTAACTAGTACTCCCTGGAATGAACAATGGAGAGGTATGTATGACTAGCTAGTAACTAGTAACGGCTTGGAAAAATTCGTGCATGGAAAAAGAAACGGCTGGGTATGGAGAATGGCTGGATAGAATGTACTGACGTCGTTAATTAAAGAAACATAGGAACTGGAAAAGGCGTTGCTAGTTTAATTGAAACAAAACGTTGCATGCTTCATGTGTGAAACGTTACATGAAACGTGCAAGGAGTTGCATGGAGCATTCGAAGAAATGAAACGTCCTTAAATGGGCATGCATTCTTCATGGCATAAGGTAGGACGGCTGGTATTCACGTCATATTCCTGCTGTTGTATTCACCTCATGGATGTATTGATTGGTATTAATTCACGTCATAGCTATAGTGGTGACCGGTTACTAGTTGCTATTCCTGCTACATAAAAGAATAGAGTCTGTAGTGGTTTCAAGCCACACAAAAAGGAAACTGATGAATAAAGGAAAACAGAGGAAACAGATGGAATGAAGGAACCAACTCATGCGCGTGAAGTAATTCACGACGCTTCAGTGGAGATGACCTCATTTCAATGGAGATGCGCTTCAAAGGAATAATTCACGGCGCTTTTGATTATTGTGACCGTTCAAGCATTCTCAAAATTAAATAGCGCTGAACCAAAACGTGTTTAGGACGAAATAGCAGAAAGGTTCTACAAATTTTGGAAACATTCTCTAAAATACTAGGGAATATTTAGAGTTTAACGAAGTTGGTTTCGTAACCTTTCAATGTATAGATTTTTCGCAGAAAAAAATCTTTTAGTAAAATCAGACACCTGTACAGATTTTGTAAAATCAATGAATCAAGTTATATAGCATGTTTTTCAAAAATATTTGAAGCGAACACTCTCATCTACCCGTTATCTTAATTTTAAACAAAATTTTAGATTTTACGCTTATACAAAAATGCCGGATCTTTATTTAACATGATTAGTTCAATAAACTGGAATTCAAATTAACCGCGAGGATTCCGAATAAATTCCAAAAAATCCAAATAATCCCGGAAACACACTAAATATATTAAAAGCAAATTTTGGGTATGTTACAAGGCACCCTCCATCTACGGGATGAAAGGGGGAAGAGGGTGCACACCGACGGGTGTGCACTCAGCAATACCGGTATATGCTTCCAGGAGACATGTGCATTGCATTGCATTGCATACATGATGATGATAATGAGTTGTGTACGATGTGCATTGTCACGGCTATGATGTTGTAGATGAGATTATGATTGGAACATGATGTTAAAGTATGGTATGTATTGATGTTGGCATTGAATTATTCTTTATGACCCATTGCAATATGCTTGCTGAGTGGTGAACTCACGCTTGTGTTTGTGTTGTTTTTAGGTACCATGAAACCAGCATGCGGGAAAAGGGCATTAGCTACACTTCTACATGTAGCTTCACATTCTTATACAGTTTAATCGTTGGGAGTCATGATATTAATGATTAGTCCCATGAAACTTGGTGTATGGGCTTGAGTTCATCGTTTGGTTTGTTATATTTGGTTGAATGATTGAATTCCTTATTTTAGACATAAGTGATGCTTTATTCATTGATATTGCTGCTTTAGATGTCTTATGCTATGATATAACTTGCCATGTTATTTCTATTGCTCCCAATTCATGTCAAAACAAAGGAGATGCTGCCGAAATTTTCGGTTTTAGCATTTACACCTTCGCTGTAATTTATCTTTATTTGTGATATTTAGATGTTGTTTAGTCTTTGTTTGGTAGCATTCGGGCATACTAGATGCTGGGGTGTTACAGTTGGTATCAGAGCGGGCTGTAGGTCCTTGGAACATGTATTCTAGTGAAATACCATAGGGTCAACTAAAATTTTGATGTGGAATAACCTAGAAATATGGCTTATGTTGTACTTAAAATTTTGTCTTAGGATAGCAACATTAAAACTTGTGTAAGTGGAATAACTAATTTAAAATTTGACATACAAGGATGCACAGTAGGAAAGGGTATGAGTATCGTTGCTTTACGCTTAAATGTTATATTTAAGCCTTGATGTTGAATACTTTATGTGATAATGTATGTTGCTACATTATTGAGAGAATTTATTCGATTGTTCTTGTTATTGTGATAAAGTGGGGTTGCGATGCCGAAGGGTTTCGGTCACCCCTTTTTGTTCATAGTGAGGGTGTGGTTTGACGGTGTGGCCAGTTAATGCCATCACCGAAGAATTATTAACCCCTGTAGGAGAAGAGTGCTTATCCTTTTCTGTCGTAGAACGGGTAGATGACTGTAGACAAATAGAAGATTTGGTGGTGGATTCCTTCAGATGTTCTTTACCATCCCAACGGTCGGTTTGGTTGGTTTTCTTTGTTTTAGTTGATTGAAACCAAAAGAAAAGTGTTTGGTATTGGATTTTCGCGGATTGTTCCGTATGCGGTGTGTGGTTTTGTCTTCCTTGGTTGAAGACGAAGAAGAAGAGTCTAGTGTTGCACTTTTTTTGGTCGCCTTTCCAGCTTTGATGCTTAGTTTGTTGATTGCTTTATTGGGGAGAAGCATTCAATTTATTCCTGTGTTTGTCTTTCTCCGAGATCAAAATAGTTATTGCGGCATTATGCCAGACCTGGTTGTCAGGGTTGAAATCCTGTGGCTTTGTAGGAGTAAGTGGTGTTTGATTTCTTCATTTTACTGGTTAAAGTTTTAAGCCTTGATGCGTAGTGAGAACATTAAGATAATGTAAACTACTATTACTATTAAAGATGTTCTAACTTAATGTGTTAGTAGAGAAATTTAATCTTGTTGGCTTGTAACCCTAACTTGGAGGTTGATTAGAGTTGCTATTTATGTTTTTGTTGCAAATTATTAGCATAATTGGAAGTACGCAGTGGTGTTCCTGAAATGCTAGTATTGGTGTCAAATGGAAAGATGTAGGTTTTGTGGTGTGACGATATTTTAAGAGCATTGTGATGGCCTGACTTATTAAATTTATTTTAATAGTTGGAGAATGTTGTGTAATGGCAATTTTGTTATAACCTATGTATAGGGTAACTAAAAGCAATGTTAAGGTTTGATGATTATGCCGTTTATCGATAATGATGACTTAGAAGTGGTGTTAATTGTTTAGATTAATCGTTGAAGAACCATCATTAAAATGAAGGACATTGTAACATGCTGTGATGGAGTGAACCTTGGATAATTGATATGATGTAGAATTCTATCCTTAATGAATGTATGTCTTAGAATCATAGTTACGAACTTTGTCTTGTAGAGATAATATTTACATGTTGAAGTCGTTTGTTAACTGAATAAGTTTTGATTGTCGAGACGTGGACATATAGGTGGTATGAAATTTATAGTTTGATCATGCTGAAAGATTTGTTGAAGCACTATGTTTCAAATTTAGAATAAGATGTATTATGATTTGGTGATCCGTGGGGGTCATGTCAATGTAGTCTTGGTTGGGTGCCTTTTTTTATATGCATCATAAACCTTAACTAAAAGTGTTGGGAATGGTAACTAGAGAAAGAAATTGTTATGTAAATTTTGTTAAATCCGGTTGGACTTTCTCAATGAGTAAGTAGTGAATTTTGAAGTCTTTAATGGAAAGCGTAGTGGAACACTAGAGATGATTGTATTTATGCTAAGCTGGTGTCTAAAACCTTTTGGACCGGTTTGGTTGTTTGCCATTTTGGTTAAATGCCTTCGGTCAAGGTATTCCTTGTGTTGTGTTTCCGAGTTTCCCTAAAACCCGTAGCTATTGGTGCAAATCTTTGGTTTTGGCTATTTTGTTTAATTTGTGCTATGAGTATGGATTTGCACCCCAAAAGTTTTTGAGTGGATCGCGCTCCTTCACGTTCACACGGAATGATCTTTGGAATAAATTTTAAAAGGAAGCCGATGGACATAGTGGGCTGTGTTGGAAATTCTTGAGATTTAATTTGTAACTCTATTTGACTGGAGTTGGACTTATTTGGAAAGTTTGTGTGGTGTTTGCGAGTGTTTCAAAAGGTGGATTTTATGAATGTTTTATAAGTCTAGTTTCAAACATGTAATGTCTCCAAGAGTCAAACGAACAATAAGACTCTCATTTAGCAAAGCTAAACCTTAAAGCAATAATCATCACACGCAATTTATTATAAAAAACTAATTAAATGACTTATGGAATCAAATGAGTGAAGCTACGTGCGGAAGTGTGACTATTTCCCTTCCCCGCATGCCGGTCTCATGGTACCTAAAACAACAAGTAAACACAAGCGTGAGTTCGAAACTCAGCAAGCATATTGCAATGGTACAACAAGAACAATTACATGGCAATAACATCTCACATCATGTGAACCATCTCATTCATGATCACATATCATTATCATCATCATTATGTATGCAATGCAATGCTATGCTCATGTCTCCTTGGAAACTCATACCGGTATGGTTGAGTACACACCCGTCGGTGTGCACCCTCTCCCCCCTTCCATCCCGAAGATGGAGGGTGCCTACTCCTCGCTTCCGTTCACCACGGTGAATGGAATCACGATGTAGGACTTACTCATTAGCTCTCCGGAATAGTCATAACTTTCTCACCGACCTTCCCCGGACTAGTTATGACTTTCTCACCGCCCGGGCCATGTAACATGCCATGTATGCAAATATGCCAACATCATAAATAACTTGTACACTATCCTATGGCATCATAACATAATAAACGTATTCATCATATCATTGGCAATCATTAAGGCATGGCATGTGAGCATATCATGTATTCAAATTCAATGTCAATCAATCTAGCAACTACAACCCGCTACCCATTCCAATACACTTGCCTCAACCACGAGCAACGGATTGGCGGGAAGTAGAAGGCACTCCCGGGGTCACACCACCTGCACATAGGTACCACACACTCACAATCATGTCCACAAAATAGTACGCAAACCCTCATCTACCCCGACATTGCCAACTACTCACAACACCCAAAAACAGAGGTTCTGTCCCGTCGGGACAGCAGCCTTCCAAAAGGCATAACTTGAGTTATGGGACTCCGAATCAATTAAACGAGTACATCCTCGCGTAGCTTAAGAAATTTCTCAACTTTTTCTAAGTATAAGGAATGACTGATTCGGACTCTAAAGTGGTTTAATCTACAGAATACCGTGATCTGTTCCAATCACGTCACAGATTTTAACACACTCGGTAAAACAGCCATAACTTTCAAACGGCTGATCGGAATTAGACGTTCTTTATATCCACAGAAATATATTGAAATTATCTACAACTTCTTCAACAGGAGGACGACCAAATTCGGATTCTAAATTGGCAAAAAACTAAACCCTAGGTCGACTGCTCATGCAGTCCAAAACAGAGAACGTGGCAACTTCTAGATCTAATCCAATCTACTCAATTCCAGCACCACCAATTGATCTAAAAACATGATATTGATCCTTAGAACAGTATCTATCCCAACCCCAAGGAGTCCCATGGCCATACCTTCGCCCGTCGCACGAAAACCCAATAGATCTTCTCCCGGATCGCTCCTCGCTCCTCGCTCCAACGGATGGATCCTCGAGGTGTAGGGGTGGGGAGGCTACCCTAGGGCAGCAAGGGGGGGTGGAGGAGAGGTGGTGGAGAGGTGGGGAGAAAAGGGGCAAGGGGAAGAGGGCGCACGGCCAAATGGGGGGAAAAGAGGGGGGTGGCGGCTAGGGCTCAAGGCGGGATGTGGGCGCACAAGGGGAGGGGTGGGGCGCATAAGGGGCAGGGTAAGCCCCTTTTACCAGCCCCAAACAGGTTTCCTAGTCCTAAATGGACTCATACTCTATCCCACCAAAGCCCACAACCCCTTCTTTTAGGCCCAAACTACCCTGGAAAGGCCCAAATCCCCGGAAACGGCCCGGAAACGCGATTAAACCTCACAGCGTATGGTTTTAACCTCCAATACCATATTTCATAATGTTTTTGACCTTGTCAAGCACATTAAATAAGGTTACGACACTCCGTGGTGTCAAAGGTTAAAACACGATGCTTTACAAATTTAGCTTCCAATTGTTGGTGGGTTATGATATGATGTGGTATTTTCCTGTTAATGGTGCTCCCGTCATAGTTTTATGATTTAGCGCAATCATAGATGTTATTTGTGTTTCAATATGGTGATACCGAGGAAGAAGTTTTTTTGGTGAATGACTATTCGGTATTGTTATTACATGATGAATGAATGGTGAAAAGGAAACATTACATCGTTTATAGATGTTTAATGATAAAGGAGTCGTTGAGCCAGGTCGGTGAGAAAAGTCATATATGGATATATGACTAATCCGTAGTGCTCTTGAAAAGCTGCATGCATGTCATGAATAGAGATTTCATTTGCTTTCTAGTACGAAAAGAAAGAATGAATATCTTCTGGTATTTTTGGCTGTGGTATAGGAGATTTGTGTTTTCTTTGCGATTTGGCTTAGGAAAATAAAATGAGTACTCTTTGGTTGTTGCCAATTTCTTTCCAAAGTGGCTTTTAGCGCTTTGGGGTTCGAGTTGTTGTATGTGGATTATTTCGGGTTCAGGGGTTATGGTTGAGCTTACTTAATGATTGTACCCTTTGTTCTGATTCTTTGAAAGGAAGAATGTGAGGGCGAGACCTTCTTAGAAAGAGAAATCCAGTGTGGGTTGTTAATGACCTAAGTTATTGGGTGTTGCTAATAGTGGATCGTAAATAGTTTAAAAGTGAGGAGTAAAGGAAGGTTGTGTATGACATGATTCAAACCTTCTTGAAAAATTGTGTCATTGATGTGTTCCTCGGTGGGGTTGATTAAATGATTAGCGGACCACTTGGTGGTTGCTAGTAATTGCTTTCCCTTTTCGGAGTGTATTGGATTTTTTTTGTCGCCGATCTTTGAGCGGGTTGTGTCAACCGAAGTGGATTGCCCGGTTGTTATTGTTTTTGCGGGTTTTAAATACCCTGGTTTTAAATTAGGCTTTTCCTTCGGTGGTAGTGGTGGGTATTGGTCTTTTGTAAAAGATCAATCTTTTGTAAGGTTTTAGCCCCAATTGTTCAAGTAATTGGTAGCAGCTGGTAGTCTTGGAGTGTAGCGTCTCACTTGGTTTGCGTCATCTTGAATACGACGAAACATAGTTGAGAGGTAGAGGTGTGAAGACACTTTTGTGCGTGGGAGCTGAAGAGGGTTCCAGAGGTTGGTGCCGTGCTCTTCTGGATGTAGCATCGGTTAAAGGGATCAGGCACTTTAGTGCTAAGAAATGTATCGAATGAGGAGTGTGAGACTGTTTTCTTGCGTGGTCTGTTTGGGAGCTTATCCTATTGGTTGGGTCGTTCTGAGGCCTTGTGTGAGTGCTTTGTGTTGTAATGTTGAGTAAACTTCTTGCAAGTTTTGAAGTGAGTTATCGTTAGAGCCGTTGGTCTTCGAACCTAAGCGTCTTGTCATCGAGTATCTATCAGTGTGATTCCAGTGGTTTTAGTTAGTGAGAGAAGTGACCTGGGAGTTTGAAGTCTCACGTGCGCGAACGATACCCAGAGCTTTTTGCCTCAGGTATGAAATGTGAAACTTAGCTATCTTTTGTTTTGTTCGGTTGCGTAGTGGTGTGTCACGGATTCGGGGTCGAATCCTGTTTAAGGGGGAGAATGTGACACTACGGAATGCGTTTTGAGTCATTTTCGATGTCGGCACTAAGGTTCGACTTTGGTGTCATGTTTTTGGGCCTTTTCGGTGAGCTTGGGCCTTTCCAGGGGAGAATTTGGGCTTTTCCGGGGTAGAATTTGGGCTTCCGCGGGAGTTTGGGCCTTGGGGGGGCTAATTTGGGCCTAAGGTGGGGGAGTTTTAGGCCCGTGTGTGGGGGTTTTGGGGCAGCAAGCCTGCTGCCCCCTGCCCATGCGCCCCACCTTCCTCCCTCAAACCCTAGCCACCTCCCCCTCTTGTCCATGCACCCCTCCCCTCACCCCCCTAGCCGCCACATCCTCCCCTCCCCTTCTCCCTTGCGCCACCACCTTCCCCTCCCCTCTCCACCTCCCTTGGTGCCCTAGGGGAGCTTCCCACCGTGCCACCTCGCTGTCCCCTCCATCGGGAAGCCCCGCGACGAGGAGATCCGGCGCTTCCGGCACGAGGAGGACGATCGGGGAGCCCAGGAGGAAGGATTTCGGCGTTCGTCGTTTGTCGGGAAGAGGTATGGAATGGATGATCCTTGGGGATGGTCTAGGTGCTGTTCTAGAGGTTGATTTCATGTGTTTAGATCAAGTGGTGGTGCTGTGATTGGGTAGATTGGATGAAAACTAGAGTTTGCTACGTTCTCTATTTCGGACAGATTGTGCAGTAGACCTAGGGTTTGAGTTGTCGCGATTTTAGATTCGGCATTTGATCGGCCGCCTGTTGAGAAAGTTGTAGGTAACTTGAATACATTTAATTGGACACCAAGAACGTCCAATTCTGCCAAGTCGTTTGAAAGTTATGGTTGTTTTACCGAGCGTGTTCAAATCTGTGACGTAATTGGGACAGAACGTAGTGTTTTGTAGATTAAACAATTTAGAAGCCGAATCAGCTTTTCCCAATACTTAGAAAAAGCTAGGAAATTTCCTGAGCTTCGCGATGATGTACTCGTTTAATCGATTCGGAGTACTAGAACTAAAGTTATGCAAGATTGAAGCCTGCTGTCCCGGAGGGATAGATTCTCTGTTTTTTGGTTTTGGGAGTAGTTTGTGAAGTCGGGGTAGATGAGCTTTTGCGTACTATTTTGGGGGCACGTTTTGAGTGTGTGGTATATTTGTGCAGGTGGTGTGACCCCAGGAGTGCCCTCAACCTCTCGCCAATCCGTCGCCCGAGGTTAAGGCAAGCGTATTGTAATGGGTAGCGTATTGTATGATGCCAATTGTGACTAGGTGCAAATTGCTTTCATGATGTGCTATCTTGTCATGATTACATGTTGTGCTATCTTGCCATGATTAGTGTTGGCCCATGATATGATGAAAATGCCTTTATTATGATGCTATGCAATGATTAGTTGAGTTATGTGCAAGTTGTTTATGTTTATGGCATAATTGCGTACATGGCATGAGAACTGGCCAGGTCGGTGAGAAAGTCATAACTAGTCCGGTAAGGTCGGTGAGAAAGTTATGACTAATCCGGAGCGCCATTGAGTAAGACCTACCTTGTGATTCCATCCACTTTTGTGAATGGAAGCGAGGAGTAGGCACCCTCCATCTACGGGATGAAAGGGGGAAGAGGGTGCACGCCGACGGGTGTGCACTCAGCAATACCGGTATATGCTTCCAGGAGACATGTGCATTGCATTGCATTGCATACATGATGATGATAATGAGTTGTGTACGATGTGCTTTGTCACGGCTAAAATGTTGTAGATGAGATTATGATTGGAACATGATGTTAAAGTATGGTATGTATTGATGTTGGCATTGAATTATTCTTTATGACCCATTGCAATATGCTTGCTGAGTGATGAACTCACGCTTGTGTTTGTGTTGTTTTTAGGTACCATGAAACCAGCATGCGGGAAAAGGGCATTAGCTACACTTCTACACGTAGCTTCACATTCTTATACAGTTTAATCGTTGGGAGTCATGATATTAATGATTAGTGCCATGAAACTTTGTGTATGGGCTTGAGTTCATCGTTTGGTTTGTTATATTTGGTGGAATGGTTGAATTCCTTATTTTAGACATAAGTGATGCTTTATTCATTGATATTGCTGCTTTAGATGTCTTATACTATGATATAACTTGCCATGTTATTGCTATTGCTCCCAATTCATGTCAAAACAAAGGAGATGCTGCCAAAATTTTCGGTTTTAGCATTTACACCTTTGCTGTAATTTATCTTTATTTGTGATATTTAGATGTTGTTTAGTCTTTGTTTGGTAGCATTCGGGCATACTAGATGCCGGGGTGTTACAACTTCAATAATAATTCTAAGATACTACAATGCGATATTGTTGGAAAAATTCATCTGAACCCTTTTTTTTTCTATATACCCTTTTCCATATGTAAAAAGAGTATATAAACAAATTATGCTATAAAGGGTGGACTTTGATGAAATTTTTCGTAGAACTCACTTTGGAGTATCTTATAATCAGTATTAGAGTATACTCAAAAGGATAAAGAGGTATAATAACATCATTTAAGAGGTATATTGAGAGTGGGAGTACGTACTCCCAGTAGTATGGAAATATATATATATATATATATATCTAGTGAAAATCCCCCTTACCGTGAAAACTCCGTGGAACCATGTGTAAATGTTTTAAAAAATTCTCAAAAAACTATTATACATAGGGGAGATGAGGTTCTACAACCTTGTAAAATTTGAAGATCAAACTCAATTTCATTTGAAAGATATAAAAAAAATAAATTCCGTATAAATAGTGATTTTTCACTATTTAGCACTATTCATTTTGCAATTTGTCTTTTTCATATCTTCCAAATGTAATTGAGTTTGGTCTTCAAATTTCATAGGGTTGTAGAACCTTACCTCCCCTACGTATGGTAAGTTCTTGAGAATTTTTCAAAACTTTTACATGTGGATTTCACGAAGCTTTCACGGTAAGCGGGTTTCACTAGATATGTTGCCATATATATATAATAAAGGAATAACGTGCGGGAGGAATTGAACTAGTGAATTGTAGTGTTGTTTGCACCAAAATTTGGTATATATGGAAATATTGGTCAAAGAAGTAATAAGGATGTGGATAAGTATACGACGGGTGAAATTTGGAAAACAGAGATCATCCGGAGCACCGTGGCTGACACGGACTTTGTTACCGTATCCATGGAGGACTCGAATCGGCTGAGGTATATAAAAGAGAGCATAAGGCGGGAGGAAGAGGCATCAATCAACCAACACAATCACAAACATCCTTTTACAATTTTTGTTGTTTTCTAGTTTTGTAAGCTTTTCTCTGTAAGTCGACGAGATCAATAAAGAGTTGTGCATCGCCGATTTGTTGATTTTGTCAATTTCGCCTTAGGTTTGCTTTGTTTTGTTTTGTTGCGCATCGCCTCTCAAAGCCAATCTACCTTTACACTTAGATTAGCCCTAATCCGCTAATCTTGTTATCTCCTGATTGGCTTTTAGCAGACTGGAGTTACGCTGATAACTACTCGCTATCGGCTTCGATTGATTTTTACAACTTTTTACCTGCTCTTAGCAGACTAGAGTTACCCGACGGGGCGTCACACAAAAAATCTCCCTCCCAACTCTCAACCCCATCGGCGATGATGGTGCGGCGTCCAACCCGGTAAGCCGATATATGCCAGCTCAAACCTAGTTGTCTGTTATGATTGATTAATCTGTACACCATGTGCTAATTAACCAGTCAACGGCTTTGGTCACAATTTTAAAGCCGATGATTGAAAATAGCATTAAAACGATTGCGCAAGGGCTGGCTTCAACTGGGAGTTTACTACACCCATTACAGTCGCTCCCGACGTACCTCGTTTACTCACTAGCACAAAACACCAATACCGTGAAAGGATCTGTCCCAATCCCTTCACTAATGCCAACCCAACCTACTGTGTTGGCACCAAGCACTTGGACTAATGGGATTACATATTACCACGCTTACACCGATGCCGCAAAGTTGTGCCCTACAGCAAACGTGCCATCGGCAACACCAGTAGGCACTTTGAGCCAATCAGTCCCTCAACCGATTGGGTCAGATCAGGTTCCTCAATTTCAAGGGCCGATTCCACCAAGGAATGCGACCCCACATAAGGTGGTTACTTACACAGAACCTTTTGCTCCTATACCCAATGAATACGACCAATCGCTGCAACATCAGCCGATTCGATCTGGCCGACAACCCAAGCTTGCACTCGGGGGACAGAATGCCAATTTGAATAATTGGCAGAACCTCAATGTCCCATTGGCTTAGTTCGGCCAATGGTCCGAGATAGCACTCGGGGGGCAGTATACTAGTTACCCAATTGGCAAAACCCCAACGTCATGTCAGCTGGTGGTGTTAATTGGCCCGATCAAATTTCCGCGGTATTGAAGGATTAATTCGGCTTACAACCCAAGGGCAAGACCATCGGCTATAGAAAGCCATATCCAGACTATATAGATCGGATGGCCTATCCCCACAATTACAGGATCCTTGATTTCGCTAAGTATTCACGGGATGACTCCGTCACCACACTTGAACATATCGGGCGATTTATTGCCCAATGTGGCGAAGCCGCCCAGTCCGATTGTGACACCACGGAGTATCATAACCTTATAAAATGTGAATTTTGAGGGCAAAAAACATTATGGAATGTGGAATTGGAGGTTGAAACCATACACTATGAGGTTTATTCGCATTTCCGGGCTGTTTTCGGGAATTTGGGCCTCTCCGGGGGAGTTCGGGCCCAAGGGGGATGTGTCATGGGCCTTGGTGGGAGGATTTTTGGGCCCATGAGGGAGGGGGAGGAAGGTTATCCTGCCTTGGGGGCGTCCTCCCCCTGCCCACATGCGCCCCCTCAACCCTAGCCGCCTCTACCTCTTCCCCATGCGCCTCCACCTCTCCCCCATGCGCCTCCACCTCTCTCCTCTCCTCTCCACCCCCTTGCTTCCCTAGGAAAGATCCCCACCACTCCACCCTGCTGTCCTATCCGTTGGGAGGCTCCGCGACGAGGACATCCGGCGGAATCGGCGCGAGGAAGGAGATTGCGCGAAACGGGAGAAGATCCGTTGGGTTTTCGTTCATCGGGCGAAGGTATGACCACGGGGATCCTTGGGGTTGGTCTAGGATATGTTATAAGGGTTAATATCATGTTTTTAGATCAATTTGTGGTGCTATAATTGGGTATATTAGATGAAATCTAGAGTTTGCCACGTTCTCTGTTTCGGGCAGCATGAGCAGTCGACCTAGGGTTTGGGTTTTCGCCATGTTAGATTCGGAATTTGGTCGTCGGCCTGTTGAAGAAGTTGTAGGTAACTTCAATACCTTTCAGTGGGTATAAAGAATGTCCAATTCTGCCCAGCCGTTTGGAAGTTATGCTCGTTTTACCGAACGTATTAAAAAACTATGACGTGATTGGAACATATCACGGTATTCTGTAGATTAAACCACTTTCGAGTCCGAATCAGTCTTTCCTTATACTTAGAAAAAGTTAGAAAATTTCCTAATCTACATGAGGATGTACTCGTTTATTCGATTCGGAGTTTTAGAACATGAGTTATGCCTTTTGGAAGGCTGCTATCCCGACGGGACAGAACCTCTGTTTTTTGGGTTTTGCGAGTAGTTTGCGATGTCGGGGTAGAAAAGTGTTTGCGTACTGTTTTGTGGACATGATTGTGAGTGTGTGGTACCTATGTGCAGGTGGTGTGACCCCGGGAGTGCCTTCTACTTCTCGCCAATCCGTCGCCCGTGGTTGAGGCAAGTGTATTGGAATGGGTAGCGGGTTGTGGTTTTCTAGATTGATTGAGATTGAAATTGAATATATGATATTTTCACATGCCATGCTTGAATGTTTGTCATTGATATGGTGAATATGCTTATTATGTTATGATGCCATGTGTTAATGTACAAGTTATTTATGATGTTGGCATGTTTGCATACATGGCCCGGGTGGTGAGAAAGTCATAACTAGTCCGAGGAAGGTCGGTGAGAAAGTTATGACTATTCCGGAGAGCCAATGAGTAAGTCCTACATCGTGATTCCATCCACCGCGGTGTATGGAAGCAAGGAGTAGGCACCCTCCATCTTCGGGATGGAAGGGGGGAGAGGGTGCACACCGACGGGTGTGTACTCAACCATACCGATATGAGTTTCCAAGGAGACATGTCCATCGCATCGCATTGCATACATAATGATCATGAATGAGATGATAGACATGATGTGAGTTGTTGTAGCCATGCACTAGTAGAAATTTGCACATCTATGACATTTTCCTCATGACGTTCAAAAAATTTGTCATTGAATAGCGTCTATCTATGACGAACTTTTGTGATTCGTCATGGATCGTTGGTGACGGACCTCAGCCACTAAAAGTTATGACGAAAGTCAGAAAAGTGTCATAGAACAACACAATTTTTCGTCACACATCATACACGCCATTCACAGCACTCATTTGTGACGCTGTTGTATTAAATTGTGACGAGGGCGGCTCATCATAGAACGATTTGGCATTGATGATGAAATGTATTTCGTCATAAGTATGTTTGACTACCGAGTTCCTGTCGTACTTATTCCCGGATTTTGGTGCGCATACTTATTCCCAAGGATCTTGGTGCGCATATCAGCATGTTATTAAGTTTAAGTCCATATTACGACTGCAAAAGAGAAGTTCTTACATGAAGGGGTTATCTTCTTTGGCCTAGTGACAGCAAGAATTGCAGGATATGCAGTGTACAAGTACAAGAACTGGGTATGAATGATGTGGGCAACTTCTGCAAGTGTTGGGTCACTGTATGAAGGGGGACGACATATATGTAGTCACACATAATATGAGTTTTATGGCTCTATTTTTTTCTTCTTCCTGGAGATGTGCGTTGTCTTATTTCTCTCCTCCTCGTACTTGAGATGCTGCAAAGTGTTGGGTCTCTGTATGAAGGGGGACGACATATATGTAGTCACACATAATATGAGTTTTATGGTAATTAAAAGTGTTAATTAAATTCATATACATGACAGAAACTTGAGTTCACATCTCATAAGTTTTATGGTCATCCATACTTAAGCATAACTTTGAAATAACAAAATACAAATTAATCATCATCTGACATGTCATCTTCTGCATTTAAGTTAGCACGGTCACTACAATACTGCAATATAGTGTCATCTTCTGACATTTCATCCCCACTGTCTTGGGACATGTTAACTTGCCTATTACTTATTACAAGGTCTTCTAAATTAGCTTCAATAATAGTGACTTCTCCAACATCCTGCCAATGGTGCAGAACTTCCTCGGAATCATCTTCTTGCACTTCATGCTCTGTATCAGAGCAATGGTCATCTTGGTGTAAGTCAGAACAGTGATCATCCTTTTGAGCCACATTATACATATCCCTATGTTCAAATTTCTGCACAATTCGCCATCCTATGCCCAAAGAGGTGTCCTACAAGTAAAATATCTTTTTCGATTGAGTTGCTAAAATGAAAGGGTCAGACTTGTACCGGAATGACTGGATATTGATGGATTTGAAATGTCCATCATCTCTAATGCCTCTCGTCTTGCCAAACTGATTGAACCAATCACATCGGAATAGAACCACCAACCGACGGACATCTAGAGTGGAGTTATATTGCAAATCAATAATCTCCCTAAGGACACCATAAAATTCAATGTTCTCCCCATCATGTGTACCATCAGTCATGACACCACTATTCTGTGTCTGGAGGTATTTCTCACGATCCACGGTGCTATACCGAACTCCATTTACAATGCAAGTTGCATAGCTCTTGACTCGAAGATCAGGACCACATGATAGTGCATACAGTCCTTCGCTGACCTCTTCTGGTTTGTCTTTCCGCAGCTTCTTGACCTGAGATACAAGAAAAGTACACAAGTCATCTCCAATGTGAAAATTCATACAAAATTGCTATTCATAAACTATGTATTACTTACATGACTCCTAAACCATTTAGAAAATCCTTTTTGAAGCCTTTTGTCAACATCATGTGCCTCTTCTTTCTCTAACTCTTCTCTGTACATGCTGCATGGCATAGTGACACAATCATTACGTAAAATTTATATTTAATACACGAAATGAAAAATCAGCATATATAATGAAACTTACTGCAAATATGGCTCAACCTCCTCACAGTTATTTAGCACATACCAAACTAGCTGGGCCATGACTTTATCATCGATGTACTATACCCTATCGGCTCCTATGAGTTTAACACCATGCATAAAAATAGAGGTGTCACCATCGAATGGCTCATCTCCACTACTGACGTCCCGATTAAATCTAGTATCAACATCCTCCATGTACCTTGAACAAAATGTCAAGGTGTCACTTGCTACATAAGCCTCAGCAATTGATCCTTCAGGCCTAGCCCTGTTCCTCATCGAATTCTTGAAAGTGCCCAGTCGTCGTTCTATTGGGTACATCCATCCATATTGTACAGGTCCTCTAAGCAGTGCCTCATCAGGTAGATGGACAACCAAGTGCACCATCACGTCAAAGAAGGCCGGAGGAAAAATTTTCTCAAGCTTGCATAGGATCAGTGGGATATCTTTTTTCAAATTGCTTCACAACATCTATCCTCAGATTTCTACTACACAATTCCCTGAAGAAGTTCCCGAGCTCTGCAATTGCTTGGTATACATCCTTGCCCACAAATCCTCTTATGCCGGCAGGTATGATTCTTTGCAGAAGGACATGGCAATCATGAGTTTTCAGCCCCTGTACCTTAGAACCATCCGCACTTATGCATCTTGCTATGTTGGCTGCATATCCATGCGGAAACTTGACACCTTTGAGGAACTTGCAAAACTCAATTCTTTGTTCCTTCTTCAAGACATAGTAAGCTTGTGGGATACGAACCAAATTGCCATCCTGCTGTAAGTGCAAGTCATGCCTTATGCCCATATCATGCAAATCCAGCCTAGCATTGACCGTGTCCTTTGTCTTGCCCTCGATTTTGAGCAATGTGCCCAGAAGGTTGTCATATATATTTTTCTCTATGTGCATCACATCAAGAACATGTGGCAGCTTCAAGTCTTTCCAATACGACAGCTTCCACAGACCTACTTTGCGGCTGAAAATTAGTGGCCCTCCATTCTCTCCATGCTTTCTTTTCTTACTTGTAGCATGCTTACCTGGCCTGACATCTTTCACCTTCTCTAGTTCATCCAGGACCTCCTCTATACTAAACTTTCCTGGCTCATCCTGGTTTTCATGATGTCCATCAAAAGCCAAGCTTCTCCGCCATGCATGTGTCCTTGGAAGGTAACGACGATGGCCAAGGTAACCAATCTTATTCCTTAGTCGTCGTGATAATGGGTTTTTGTCACAATGAATACATGCATAATATCCTTTTGTAGTTCGCCCTGACAAGGTTCTCAAAGCTGGATAATCATGTATGCACCATAGCACGGTGGCACGAAGATTAAACTTTGCAGCACTAAATGCATCATAAGTTCTGACACCCTCCCAGAGTTCTAGCAATTCTTCTATAAGAGGCTCCAAGAATAAATCAAAATCCTTTCCCAGAGATGTTGGACCTAGGATCAGTAATGACATCATGCAGTTTGATGGATCGATGCATTCCCATGGTGGCAGAATTAAAGGCCTAACAAGCACATGCCACATGCTATACGACGTGTTCATGTTGCCAAATGGATTGAAACCATCTGTGGCTAGGGCAAGCCTCAAGTTCCTTGCATCTTCTGCAAAAGTTGGATACTTCTGATCAAAGTCCTTCCATGCCTCCCCATCTGCTGGATGGCTCATTTCATTGTCCACCAGCGTCCGCTTCATCTTGTGCCATTGGGTGTCCTCAACTGTTCGTTTTGAGGCAAAGATCCTCTTTAACCTTGGTATAAGTGGAAAATGCCTCAATACCTTTTGAGGAACCCGCTTGCTGCCATCTGCATCTTCCCATCTAGATTCATCGCATATTGGGCACAAATCCATATTGGCATATTCCTTCCGAAACAACACACAATTATTCTTGCACACATGGATCGAGTTATATCCAAGGCCCAATTCACGAAGATATTTCTTTGCCTCGTCATATGATTTCGGTAATTGGCATTGAGGGAATGCTGAGGACAATAGCTTCAATAATGCAGTAAAAGCCCTATTGCTGATTCGATAATAAGACTTCATATGGAGCAACCTCACCAGAAAGGAGAATCTTGAATGGTTAGATCCCGAGCAAAGTGACCGCTTCGCATCTTCAAGGACTGTAGCAAACTTTGGCTGCTGTCCATCTTCCTCTGCTGCTGTGTACAGTTCTCCTATCAACTCTGTCACTCCGTTATCGTCGTCGTCATCATGCTCGCCCAAATCTATCCCATCATCATTATCTGATTCATGCACCTGCTCTAAATATTCAACAACTTCAGCATCAACTGATTCCCCATGATGAATCCACCGAGTGTATGTAGCTGACATCCCAAAAATATGTATGTGGTCATGCACTTCTTGCTGAGGCCGTAAATTCCGATTAAGACATCTACGACATGGGCAAAGTAATTCGATGTGTTCATCGAATCTTTGTCTAACAAATTCCATGAACTGTTTCACTCCTTCGATGTCTGTGATTGTGAATTGTCTCCCTTGTATCCATGTTCTGTCCATCTGTACCACCGTTTGGAAGACATGGGGATAAAATCACACACAATCATCGCTTATCCATGGATCAAACTTCAAAATCCCAGTCTAATTTCAGTGTCTAGTGACACTGATACACATAGTGTGGTATATGCTATCTTAAATACTAGTTTAATGCTTATTATAAGGAAATGGAGGTATATGCTATGTTAAATACTAGTTTAATGCTTATTATAAGCAAATGGATCTATCTTGATAGGATAAGACATGACAAGTATTTTTGTAGCCTACCAAACTGATACCACCCCTCACATGATGTTACAGGACAATGTTCTTAATCTGAATTATACCCCCAATCCCCATAAAGTTTATCACCAAGTATTTTTGTAGCCAGAGGAGAAGCTAAAAGATTCAACATTATAGGTACAAGCACATGTTATTTATTTCACCATCTATATGTTTTATAGGTACAAGCACAGATTCAATAGATAGGAACTACATATATGCTGATATATTTTATTTGGTTCTTTATTTCACCATCTATATGTTTCCTTAGTCCAATTGACTGATGATGCTTAAATTCCATGCTGCAGTTATTCTGCTAACATAGCAATCCTAATTATTCCTGTACCAAGTGGTACATTTGATTGCTTGAATGGAATCATCCTATCCTGGATCAAGTGATATAAATTTAAGGAATATTCCCTTCAGATGCTGAACCATCTCATTAACTCAAAACAATGGAACCAAATGGTACAGGATCATCTAATCCCATTCAACCTCAACCAATGAACCAAACACACCCTAATTGAATCGTACAAGATTTTCCTACCAATTACAAGACACGAATAAAAAGATGCTAATTAAAGTAGCTAGGTGAGGGAGGGAGTACCAGAGTAGTGGTGGGTGAGTGACTTACATCTCCAGCGAGCGAGCGGTTAATGTCGAAGAGAATGCCGTGAAATCTACGACGTATTAATGTTTCATGCTCCTTTTTCTTTTTCTTTTTTTGCTATGGCTATTTCCATATCTTTTTTTTATGTAATGAGCCTATCCTCTATCTTCTCTTTTCTGTTTATATTTCAATATACCGAAACCCATATAAGAATATAAGACTAGATAAATATTAAGAGGACTCTTTCGCCTAGATCAAAATCTATCATGGTCAAACAAAGAACAAAGTTTTTTGATCACTTACTTCGCTCGCTCTTTTTTGGTCGGTTTTTTAATGCTATTTTTTTAATGCAAATAGATTCAATCTAGTGATTTATTTTAGATTATCCGCAAATACCAATTTACTTAAAAAAAATCAAAAAAGTATCTAATTTAAAGGACTCATTTTCTTTTTTAGGATTAAAAAATATCAAAATTTATTCTTTTATTCTTTTCTTATCAAAATAGCAAAATGAAGCGCGCTGAATAGAATTTCGTTCGCGCCCAAAAGGCCCACCACCTCGCCCCCTTCCCCCGCTGAAAATTTGGACGCGAAATCTCTGTTTTGTCCTCCGTCCACTATAGAGCAAATCCGCACCGAAGGGCATTCGGGAGGACAACATTACTAGAAGCCTCCCCGGCTTCTTCCTTCCCCTCACTCAGATCCGTCACCTCCGAACCCTAACAGCCGCACTCAGATCCGCCGCCCCCTCTCGCAGCATCCTCCTCCGAACCCACACCGGAGCATCTCCACTCCACCACACCAGAGCATCTCCACTGCACCACCAATCCAAACCCGACGTCCCCTCTCGGATCCTCTTCCACCAAACCCGAGCAGTCGCCTCTCTCGATTCCACCGTCGACGACGCCTGCCGCACCGGAGCCGCTACCCCTACAATGGGAAGACGCCGACAACGCGTAGCACGAGGTACACCAAATACATCCAACAGCAAGAACTAGGTTCTTCATTTTCTTCTTCTTCTTCTATTTGATAGATGTGCTGATCATATGTTGCTAAGTATTCTAAATCGTTTTTTCATGGTAATGTTTTGTATATCGTTTTCATGTTAATGTTTTGCATATCGATTAGGCACATCTGTTTCTGTAATGTTCCCCATGTTTATTTCACCGAGTGTATATGGATTATGCATATGATAGATGTGCTGATCATATGTTGCTAATTATTCTACATCGTTTTTTCATGGTAATGTTTTGTATATCGATTAGGCACATCTGTTTCTGTAATGTTCCCCATGATGAATCCACCGAGTGTATATCGATTATGCATATGATAGATGTGATGATCATATGTGTTTTCATGGTAACTAAAACACATGCATGATGCATCCATCTTCTGAAATGCAACTGTACAGCTACTTTGGTTGTGGACAGGTAGATAGGTGGTTTTGATCTCTTGGGCATCTAGCACACGGATTTTCTCTTCTTCTTTTCTCTTCTTCTTTTTCTCTTCTAGCACACGAATTTTCTCTTCTTCTTTTCTCTTCTAGTTTATAAAATGCACTATTACCACCAACATTACTCCATAAGTCACTCCTTGAATGGTATTATTATCTTGCAATCTGTTTATTCCTGTAAGAACCTGCACTAGCTGAATACAAAAGACAGCGACATGCCAATATCTTGAAGAATAAAAGAAGGATGGAAGAACTTGGCATCAAAGATATAGCATCGACTATTAAAAATATGTCAACAGAACCTGCATCTGCAAAGGGAAAAAATCAGGCAACAAGAGTAGTCATGGTGAAGGTTCTGATTCATCGGAGTATATCCCTGAAGATGAACATGAGGTTCAGGGAGATGATGATGATTGCTTAGACAAGGAGCAGCCAGTACCCATAATGATCGAGGTGCTTCTTCTATCTTTGCTGGGGGGCTAGGATATTTGCAATGCACATGGTTACAAGTTGTTTTTTATTTGTATATAGACTCTCGTAAATTTATGCACATGCTTACAAGTAGTTTGTTTCTACTGTAGTTTCCTAAACGAACAAGAATAAAGAAGCTTTGTACAAAGAGTAGGAAGCCTATTCCCAATATGGCTCTAGGAGTAAGACAATCCAAGAGAGTGAGGGCAAGTCCAGAAATAGTGGAGAGACCTCCTGGAGTCTCAACAAGGTCATCGAAAAGGCAACTCACATCAGAACAAGATGAAGATAATGTGTAACACCCCGTCATTTAATATGCCCGAATGCTACCAAACATAAGCTAAACAACAACTAAAAATCACATTTAAACATAAATTCCAGCAAAGGTACATATGCTAAAAACCGATATTTCGGCAGCATCTCCTTTGTTTTTTTATGAATTAACACAATATCAATATCATGGCAAGATATATCATAGCACACGACATCTAAAACATCAACATAAATGGATGTATCATCAAACTACGCCAATAATACCACGCTCAACCACTTCATAAACTATAACGAAGCAAATAAGGGATCACAAGCATGCTAGATTAAACCATACATCAACTTTATGGCACAACTCTTAAAATCATGTCTCCAAGTGATTAATCATAGACTATGATGGTGGAGCTACGTGTAGAAGTGTAGCTAAACCCCTTTTTCCCGCATGCCGATCTCAAAGTACCTAAAAACAACATAAAACACAAGCGTGAGTTCGAAACTCAGCAAGCATATTGTAATGGACAACAATAACAATATAATAGAAAATAACATCTCACATCATGTATATCATCCCAATCATGAACACTTTAACAAAATCATCATCATTGTGTATGCAATGCAATGCAATGCTCATATCTCCTTGGAAACTCATACCGGTATGGTTGAGTACACACCCGTCGGTGTGCACCCTCTCCCCCCTTCCATCCCGAAGATGGAGGGTGCCTACTCCTCGCTTCCACAACCCACGGTAGATGGAATCACGATGTAGGACTTACTCTATTGGCTCTCCGGATTAGTCATAACTTTCTCACCGACCTTCCCGGATTAGTTAATGACTTTCTCACCGCCCGGGCCATGTAACATGTCATGTATGCAAGCATGCCAACATCATATAAAACTCATATTTTAACACATGGCATCATAACATCTTAAACATGCTCATCATATCATAGCAATCATTAACACATGGCAAGTGGACATATATCATGTAAACAATTCCATCTAATCTCAACATGCAACCTACAACTCGCTATCCATCACAACACACTTGCCTCAACCACGTGCAACGGATTGGCGGGAAGTAGAAGGCACTCCCGGGGTCACACCTCCTGCACAGGGGTATCACACAATCACAATCATAACCACAAAACAGCACGCAAACCCTCATCTAACCCGACATTGCTCCCTACTCGCAAAACCTAAAACAGAGGTTCTGTCCCGTCGGGACAGCAGCCTTGAAAAAGGCATAACTTGAGTTCTGGGACTCCGAATGAATTAAAAGAGTACACCCTCGCGTAGCTTAGAAAATTTCCCAACTTTCTCTAGGTATATGGAAAGACTGATTCGGAATCTAAAGTCGTCTAATCTACAGATTACCGAGATCTGTTCCAATCGCGTCACAGATTTTAACACGCTCGGTAAAACGGCCATAACTTTCAAACGGTTGATCGGATTTTAACGTGCTTTATGTCCACGGAAAGATAATTAAATTATCTACAACTTCTTTTAAGTCCGTACGGACATATTCGGATTCGAAATCGACGAAAACTCGAACCCTAGCCCGACTGCTCAATCTGCCCAAAAACAGAAACGTGGCAACGTCTAGATCTAACCCAAAGAACTCCAATCCAGCACCACTAATTGATCTAAAAACTTGATAATAACCCTAAGAACAGTACCTATATCAATTCCAAGGATCCCCATGATCATACCTTTGCCCAACGAACGAATCTCCAATAGATCTCCTCGCGGATCGTTCCTCGCTCCACGCTCCTCGCTCCTCGCTCCTCGCTCCTCGCTCCAACGGATGGATCCACAAGGTGCAGAGGTGTGGAGACCACCCTAGGGCAGCAAGGGGGTGGAGGAGAGGTGGTGGAGAGGTGGGGAGCAATGGGGCAAAGGGGGAGGTGGAGGCGCACAAGAGGGAGAGGGAGAGGGGGTGGCGGCTAGGGCTTAGGAGGGGGAGGTTGGGGCGCCCAAGGGCAGGGGGAGCACGCCCAAATGGCTGGTGGGGAGCCCTTTTACCAGCCCCCACACCCAATCCTAGTCCGTTACGGAGACCTACTCCATCCCACCAAAGCCCACCAAGGCCCAAACTCTCCCGGGAAGGCCCAAAACCCCGGAAACGGCCCTAAACGCCTTAAAAGCTTATTAACCTCCATATCCTATAGTTTTAACCTTAATTCCACATATCATAATGTTATTAACCTTATCATGCACGTTAAATAAGGTTACGACACTCCGTGGCGACATAACACTTCAACGGCCCAAAAACGCGAGAAAACCCTAAGCCGAAAGGTTTTATTCTCTAGTTTCACCTTCTATAACGTCACACCAAACCATAGTGTCACATTCTTCCCCCCTTCAACAGGATTCGACCTCGAATCCGAAGGACGCCAAAAACAGCAACAAAGTCCCCAAGGGACAAAAGGCTTGTCTGCAGCACAAAACATTCGCACAACGACTAGAACCGGAAACAAACGACAAACGAGTTCCCAAAACCAACACTTAAAGAAAAAGTGTTGATCTAGCTCAACTAAGGGCAACCGCTCACAGTTCAACTTTCAATTCAAATCCCAAACAGAATCTGCATTTCAACCTCGAAGGGCTTCAACAACCCAAAACGCTCGAATCCTCACGACAAACACCTCACACTTCTATCACAACCTACCTGACTACACACTGCAATAAACTCAACATGACATAATCAAAGGAAGTCACAATTCCTTTAACGACCTCTCTTCATTCCCGAAAGTTTCAATCGAGGGAATAACTCATTAAGGCACACTAGCCCTTCCGATACACGATCATACTAACATTTTATTCCATCCTTTCCCAGAAAGACTCAAACCCAAAAACAACTAGTGAAGACAAGCGCCCCGGCAGGCAATTTATCACCGATCTACCGTCAACTTCACTTCCACCCATCGCTACTCTTAGTAAAGGTTAAACCCATACATCATCAACCTCCATCACAAACCACCCTTATACCACTAAGGTTCGACACCTAGCCCAAGCTAGGATCGAAAACCTTACCAAACCACAATTGGTTCCTTTCTTAAGAGGGTCTCGCCCTCACACAAAAACACTTAGCTATCAAGCCCAAGTGTACACACAACAACTCAAACCCAAAGCGTTAACAACCATTTTGGAAAGAATTCGGCAACATCCAAGCCAAAACACAAAGGAAGCATAAATCCCCTACATCACAACCAACATACTAGAAATTGTTCATTGCTTCTTTTCATACTAGAAAGCAAGGGAAATCTCGTTTCATGACATAAATGCACACTCTTCAGGAGCACTCCGGATTAGTCATATCTCCATATATGACTTTCTCACCGACCTGGCTCAACGACTCTTTTATCATTTAACATGTAAAAACGATGTCATGTTTACTTTTCACCATTCCTTCATCATGTAACCACACTACCGAATAGTCATTCACATGATGACTTCTGCCTCGGTATCATATGAATAAATCTCGAATAACATCGAGAGTTGCGCTAATTCATATAAACTATGACGGCAACATCGTTAATCAACAAAACACCACATCGTGTGAAAACCCATCTTCGATTTAAGACTAGCTTTGCAACACCTCGCAAAATCAAACTCAACCCTTTGGAACAGAACATCTACTCCAAAATCAAACATCTGCAGACACAAGCGCCATAAATTTTTATCAAAAGAGAGGGAAACTCAATCCAAAAAGAAAACTCTTCACTAACCAAATTCACTTATGAAACATTCATAAAAATCCAGACTTGTAAAACACCCGCACACCAGACACATTTTCCAAATGACTCCAACTCTAGTCAAATAGAGTTACACATCAAGGGCTTAACTCAAAAGTTTCCAACACAACCCTTTATGACCATCTGCTTCCTTTTAAAATTAATTCCAAAGATAAATCGGTCTGAACGCCGAAGGCGCGATCCACTCAAAAACTTTTGGATGTAAACTCAAACTCACAACATGAACTAAACAAATTCACCAAAACCAAAGGTCAACACCAACCACTACGAGTTTTGGGGAAACTCTGAAACTCAACATAAGGAACACCTCAACCGAAAGCATTCAACCGAGATGGCAAACAACCAAACCAGTTTCAAAGGTTTTTAGACAACATTTCAAAGATGAAAGGAACCATCTCTAGTACTCCACTACGCTTTCCATTAAAGACTTCAATAATCACTATTTACTATCCGAGGAGCCCCAACACAATTCAACCGAAAGTTTCACAACAAATTCTTCCTCTAGTTACCATTCCCAACATTTTTAATAAGGGTTTATGATGCTTATCAAAAGGCACCCAACCAAGACTATAATGACATGATCCCCACGGCTCACCGAATCATAATACATCTTATTCTAAATTTGAAACATAGTACTTCCACAAATCTTTCAAAGCAAGATCAACCTATAAATTTCATACCACCTATATATTCACGTCTCGACAACCGAACCTTATTCAGTTAAACAACGACTTCAACATGTAAATATTATCTCTACAAGACAAAGTTCATAACTAGGATTCCAAGGCATACATTCATTAAGGATGAAATTGTACATCATGTTAATTATCCAAAGCTCACTCCATCGCAACATGTTAAAATTTTCCTCTTTTTTAACCATGGTTTTCCAACGAATAATCTAAACAGTTACCACAACTACTTAGTCATCAATAACAACAAATGGGCATAATCATCAACCAACAACATTACTTTTAGCTACCCTATACATAGGTGATAACAAAATTACAACCACACAATATACCCCCACTATTTAAAATAGACTGAATACTAGCATTAACACTACCATTAACAACATCATTAACAATAAGTCTTATGTCTTCTCCATTGATATCAATACTAGCATTGTAGCGACACAACTGCATACTTCCAAAGATACTAGTAGTTTGCAACAACATAAATAGCAACTCTAATCAACATCCAAATTAAAGTCACTAGTCAACACGATTAAATTTCTCTATTAATCCATTAGATTAGAACATCTTTAACAACCAAAGAAAGTTTCTTTTACAATAACAGCAGTCTACATCATCTTAATGTTTTAACTATGCATCAAAGTTTAAACTTTTAACATTAACAAGGATCATAAGCACATTTAAAGCAAGGCAACAGATTCTAAGCATGTACATTAACACATTTAATCATTCTCGCTAAGATTAAACTGCAACACTAGTAGTCTATTTATTCTCAAGCTAGAGATATTAATCACATTGAATTGATTCAACTCAAAATTTAACTTAGCAACACATCAATCCATAAACCACATTGTTACCTACTACATAACATGCTAAACATCAATTCTTACTAGGGACAAACGATTTCAATCAAAAGACTACTTTGTTTACAGCATTTTAGTTTTAAAACTCATCCCAAGTTCATAAGGAAAATTTGACTCTCAAAATTGCGATGAGACAAACCCAAACTTGGTCATGCAAAGGAATTCTCCAAAACACTTTTTAAATCTCAAAGACTCCTACTGGAGGGAACCAATCGATCAAATATACCTTTGCAAATAAACCCTAACTCCAAACTTTCACAAAATAGGAAGGGTTCTTCAAAGATGATTTTCTTAAACCAAAGAAATAACGAATCAAACACCACTTACTTCTACAAAGACACGTAACTTCAGCCCTGACAGCCAAACCGCATAACTCCGCAATAACTCCGTTAACCTTGGAGAAAGACAAACACAGGGATAAATTTGAATGCTTCTTCCCCATAAAGCCATCAACAAACTAATCATTAAAAGCTGGAAAGGCGCCCAAAAGAAGCGCAACACTAGACTCCTCTTCTTCGTCTTCAACCAAGGAAGACAAAACCACACACCGCATACGAACGATCCGCAAAACCCAACATTTTTCATTTGATTCAAATCAACTAAAGCCAAGAAAAGCAACGAAAATCGATCGTCGAGCGGCAAAGAACGTCTGAAGGAATCCACCACCAAACTCTTCTATTTGACTCCAGTCAACTACCCGATCTACAACAGAGAGGGTAAGCACTCTTCTCCTACAGGGTTAATAGTTCTTCGGTGATGGCGCTAACCGCCATACCACAAACCTCGCCCTTACTATGAACAAAAAGAGGTGACCGAAACCCTTCGGTACCACAATTCCACTCTATCACAACAACAAGAGCAATTCAGTCATTTATATCATAGACATAGCAACATGCTTTATCAAAGGAAGCATTCAACATCATAACTTAAATACAACAATTAAGCATAAAGAAACGATACCCATACCCTTTCCTCAGGCATCCATTGTGTGTCAAATTTTAGATTAGTTATACCATTTTTGCAAGTTTTAATGTTGCTATCCTATAACAAAATTTTAGTTAAGACCTAAGCCATGTTTCTAAGTTATTCCACATCATATTTTAGTTTTTCCCTATAGCATGACACTAAAAATTCACATTCCAATGACCTACAATTCGCTCGATACCAATCAGTAACACCCGGCATTTAATATGCCCGAATGCTACCAAACATAAGCTAAACAACAACTAAAAATCACATTTAAACATAAATTCCAGCAAAGGTACATATGATAAAAACCGATATTTCGGCAGCATCTCCTTTGTTTTTTCATGAATTAACACAATATCAATATCATGGCAAGATATATCATAGCACACGACATCTAAAACATCAACATAAATGGATGTATCATCAAACTACGCCAATAATACCACGCTCAACCACTTCATAAACTATAACGAAGCAAATAAGGGATCACAAGCATGCTAGATTAAACCATACATTAACTTTATGGCACAACTCTTAAAATCATGTCTCCAAGTGATTAATCATAGACTATGATGGTGGAGCTACGTGTAGAAGTGTAGCTAAACCCCTTTTTCCCGCATGCCGATCTCAAAGTACCTAAAAACAACATAAAACACAAGCGTGAGTTCGAAACTCAGCAAGCATATTGTAATGGACAACAATAACAATATCATAGAAAATAACATCTCACATCATGTATATCATCTCAATCATGAACACTTTAACAAAATCATCATCATTGTGTATGCAATGCAATGCAATGCTCATATCTCCTTGGAAACTCATACCGGTACTACACACTCGTCGGTGTGCACCCTCTCCCCCCTTCCATCCCGAAGATGGAGGGTGCCAACTCCTCGCTTCCACAACCCACGGTAGATGGAATCACGATGTAGGACTTACTCTATTGGCTCTCCAGATTAGTCATAACTTTCTCACCGACCTTCCCGGATTAGTTAATGACTTTCTCACCGCCCGGGCCATGTAACATGTCATGTATGCAAGCATGCCAACATCATATAAAACTCATATTTTAACACAGGGCGTCATAACATCTTAAACATGCTCATCATATCATAGCAATCATTAACACATGGCAAGTGGACATATATCATGTAAACAATTCCATCTAATCTCAACATGCAACCTACAACTCGCTATCCATCACAACACACTTGCCTCAACCACGTGCAACGGATTGGCGGGAAGTAGAAGGCACTCCCGGGGTCACACCTCCTGCACAGGGGTATCACACAATCACAATCATAACCACAAAACAGTACGCAAACCCCCATCTAACCCGACATTGCTCCCTACTCGCAAAACCTAAAACAGAGGTTCTGTCCCGTTGGGACAGCAGCCTTGCAAAAGGCATAACTTGAGTTCTGGGACTCCGAATGAATTAAACGAGTACACCCTCGCGTATCTTAGGAAATTTCCCAACTTTCTCTAGGTATATGGAAAGACTGATTCGGACTCTAAAGTCGTCTAATCTACAGATTACCGAGATCTGTTCCAATCGCGTGACAGATTTTAACACGCTCGGTAAAACGGCCATAACTTTCAAACGGCTGATCTGATTTTAACGTGCTTTATGTCCACGGAAAGAATATTAAATTATCTACAACTTCTTTTAAGTCTGTACGGACAGATTCGGATTCTAAATAGACGAAAACTCGAACCCTAGCCCGACTGCTCAATCTGCCCGAAAACAGAAACGTGGCAACGTCTAGATCTAACCCAAAGAACTCCAATCCAGCACCACCAATTGATCTAAAAACTTTATAATCACCCTAAGAACAGTACCTAGATCAATTCCAAGGATCCCCATGATCATACCTTTGCCCAACGAACGAATCTCCAATAGATCTCATCGCGGATCGCTCCTCGCTCCACGCTCCTCGCTCCTCGCTCCTCGCTCCACGCTCCTCGCTCCTCGCTCCTCGCTCCAACGGATGGATCCACAAGGTGCAGAGGTGTGGAGACCACCCTAGGGCAGCAAGGCGGTGGAGGAGAGGTGGTGGAGTGGTGGGGAGCAATGGGGCAAAGGGGGAGGTGGAGGCGCACAAGAGGGAGAGGGAGAGGGGGTGGCGGCTAGGGCTTAGGAGGGGGAGGTTGGGGCGCCCAAGGGCAGGGGGAGCACGCCCAAAAGGCTGGTGGGGAGCCCTTTTACCAGCCCCCACACCCAATCCTAGTCCGTTACGGAGACCTACTCCATCCCACCAAAGCCCACCAAGGCCCAAACTCCCCCGGGAAGGCCCAAAACCCCGGAAACGCCCCGGAAAAGCTATTAACCTCCATATCCTATAGTTTTAACCTTAATTCCACATCTCATAATGTTATTAACCTTATCATGCACGTTAAATAAGGTTACGACACTCCGTGGCGACATAACACTTCAACCGGCCCAAAAACGCGAGAAAACCCTAAGCCGAAAGGTTTTATTCTCTAGTTTCACCTTCTATAACGTCACACCAAACCATAGTGTCACATAATGGGCATGAATAATTGCCTCCAGTAGCACAAAACAATGGTGCTGAAGATGTGAGCAATGAACAATTGCCTCGAGACAATGATGTAAACAGGACCCCAAGCCCTTTGAGGGATTGGTCATATCCAGATGAAGCGCATCAACATGATGATGTTCGTGACCACTGTGAAGAGCAGACCGGACAGTGGACCCAAGCCAATGATGAAGGCAAGTTATAGTTCCATGTAACTTTAAATTTGATTTCACTATTTGATGATTGTTAACAATCTAAATGAATACTCTGTAGTACCTATAGAAAGGGGTCCGAGAAATCCGAGGCCACCAACCAGGGGAATATTGCTTGACAAGATGACTAGAACTATGGGAAGAAGATTGCCCATAGTTGTTGCCGAGGGGAAGAGAAGGCCAGATGAACCTGTGCAAGCTGCCAAGTTCGCATCAGAGGCTGGTGTTATCATTAGGGCTGAAGTTCCTATCCTCAATCATTGGAAAGAGTACAAGAAAGAGACCGACCATTTTGATAACTTCATGGGCAAGTTAGTTGTAAGTGCCTATCTACACTCTCTGTGCTACATTCACCTGTGATATGACCTGGTGTAACTCATTAATGATTGCAATTCACATCACCAGGGACGGTTGGCCATTAACACAAATGACAAGCCAACAAAGGATGCATGCGCCGATGTATTGCAGTCTGGGATACAATAGTCACGGTATAAGTTGAAGAAGGCCTACTTCAATGGTGTCCCTGCTAATGAGATCATAACTACCTCTCCTGTCCCTTGCATGACTGATGAACAGTGGAGAGAACTTGTTGCAAAGTGGTCAAATCCAAAGAGCATGGTATGTGGTATCTTAACACATATATTTTTCATTTTCTATCTGTGATTACGTCTAACACATACATCTCTTGTAGGAAATCTCTGAAAAAAACAAGCGAAACCGCTTTAAAGTCAAGTATCATCAGGCTACGGGATCCCGCAGCTATGTTGCGCACTTGCACGCATATGTAAGTGCCCGTTATCGTCTAGGAATAATTTTTGTAGTCAACAACCACTTGTCTGGTATAATAGTTTGAGAAGATAACTGTTCTGTAATTTTCAAACTGTAATAGAGGGAGAAGAACAAGGATGCAGAGGTGGATGCAGTGGATGTCTTCAAGGAATGCCATACCAGCAGAACAAAGGGACTGAGTGACGCTGCAAAAGTTGCAATTGTAAGTCCTTGCGTATGCTTGCTACATTGTGTGTTCTAAAGTTTTTTCCTTGTTACCTCATTTTCTTGGCATAAGTTGATCATTGCTTGTTTTATTTGTTACACTTGTATGATAAGTGATGATTGTTGTCCTCAAAAGGTACCTTCCTGTTGTTTTTCTAACAGTAATAGGCAGATTTTAACTGTTCCTTTCAATTTCAGTGAATTTGAATACACATTTGTTTGCCAAATTTCCTTATCTATAGCTAGTGCTGCCTAGTAGCTTCTTGTTAGTTGTTGATTCTTGAATATTTTATGCCACTGTAAATTTTGTGTATTTTTATGTATTTACTATTTATTTTCCCATCTAACGTCCAATCATTGCAATTTTGCAGTCAAGTATGCAAAATATGGTGGCAGAACCTGTTGATGATGGTGAGCCACCAAAATCTAGTACAAAGGTTGTGTTTGATGTTCTCTCCCAGGATAGCTCCAATAGCACGTTTTTGAAGAATGCTGGGCTAGATACGAGCTGCACCAAATCAGCGACATCGACTGAAAGAGCACTTCGGGAAGATCTTGCAGCTGAAAAACAAAATTCAGCTATTCTCCATGACGACGTCATCACACTGAAGAAGAAAACTGAACTTGCAGATGAAGCGCTGGCGAAGACCCAAAGGGAGTTCGCGAAATTCAGGCAGCAGCAGGAAGAGAATAATCTGCTCCTTCAGCGTATCTTGAACTTGTCCCAGGTTAACTCCAATCTATCCTAGTCTTCAAATCAAGCCCAGTCTACTTTATGAGCTGATGCACGTTAATGAACTTATGTCGGTCATACTTGTGCTGTACTCGTGCGGTTGTGTGGTATGTGAACTTATGTGAACTAGACATGTTGTGGACTGAGTTGGTTATGTGAACTTGTGGTTCTGTAATAACTTCTACTAGTGGGTGTGAAATTGTGGTTCTGTAATGATGTGTGGTTATGTGAACTTGTATTTGAACTTGTTTCTATGTGGTTGTACAATGATTTGAAAATTATGGGCATATGGCTGACACAAGGCTAACTTATATGTGAACTTGTATGTGACAGTCGCTCGACTTATGGGTCACATGGGCCAATGCTGGACTTATATGTGAACTTGTATGTGACCGTTGCTGGACTTAATAACGGGCCTACCCAGAATAAAATAGGCCGGCCTTTATAACTTTTGTGACATAAAATTTGTCATAACAGTATGACACGTGTTCCTATCGTAGCCAGACACGTGGCTTCTTATGTGGAAGACATGTGGCGTCAGCAATGACTGACATGTGGCATCAGCCAAGCCTAACATGTGGCACCAGCGAATACAGACACGTGGTGTCAGCAATGGATGCCACGTGGCTACCATGTCATCTGCCAGCGTGCATGCCACGTCACTTGCAGTGACACGTCAAATGCCAGCCATTGGCTGGCTGTAAAGCAATTCTATGACGAAAATGGGCCCTATCTGTGACGTCTCGTTGAAATTACTGTGACGCTATAGTTTTGTCATAAAACGGTATCGGTTAGGTGACAAACCATGTTTCGTCACGGATGGAAGTCGCTCGCGGATTTAAATTTGCCATTTCGTCATGAAGGAACATATATGACGCGACTTCTGTGACGAACCTAATTTCGTCATACATTCGTCACAGAAGTTTCCTTATGACGAATTTTGCACCTTCCATGACGATAATGATCCGTCATAGAAGAGTGAATTTCTACTAGTGATGTAATTGTTCTTTTGTACCGTTGCAATATACTTGCTGAGTGTTGAACTCACGCTTGTGCTTTCTTGTTGTTTTAGGTACAATGAAACCGGCATACGGGGAAGGGCTTTAGCTACACATCTACACGTAGCTCCACACTTATAGATAATTTATTCATCTTGGTCATGATAATAAGAGTAGTGCCATGCAACTTGGTGAAATGGTTAATTTGTGTGCTCTGTTTCCTCATTTACTTCGTTTGGCTCATGAGATGGTTGGAATCTTTATTCTAGGCTTATACTGCTGCTAGAATCCTTGGTATTGTTGATTTAGATGTCATTCTTTATACTATCTCCTGTGATCATATTGTTGTTGCTTCAATTCATGGAAAAACAAAGGAGATGCTGACGAAATTTTCGGTTTTTAGCATTTACTCCTTTGCTGTAATCTACCTTAGTTTATGGTATTTAGATGTTGTTTACCCTATCTTTGGTAGCATTCGGGCATATTAAATGCCGGGGTGTTACAGTTGGTATCAGAGCGGGCTGTAGGTCCTTGGAATGTGTATTTTTAGTGTCATACCTTAGGTTACAACTAAAATGTGATGTGGAATAACTTAGAAACATGGCTTAGGTTTTAAATAAAATTTTGTTATAGGATAGCAACATTAAAACTTGCAAAAGTGGTATAACTAATCTAAAATTTGACACACATGGCTGCACAGTAGGAAAGGGTATGGGTATCGTTTCTTTACGCTTAAATGTTGTATTTAAGCTTTGATGTTGAATGCTTCATTTGATAATGCATGTTGCTATGTCTATGAGATAAATGATTGAATTGTTCTTGTTATTTGTGATATAGTGGGGTTGTGATGCCGAATGGTTTCGGTCACCTCTTTTTGTTCATAGTAAGGGTGTGGTTTGACGGTGTGGCCTGTTAATGCCATCACCGAAGAATTATTAACCCCTGTAGGAGAAGAGTGCTCACCTTTTCTGTCATAGGTCGGGTAGTTGACTGGAGTCAAATAGAAGAGATTGGTGGTGGATTCCTGTTGATGTTCTTTACCGTTCTGACGCTCAGTTTTGGTTGGTTTTCTTTGTTTTAGTCGATCGAAATCAAAAGAAAAGTGTTTGGTATTTGATTTATCGCGGATTGTTTCGTAGGCGATTTGTGGTTTTGTCTTCCTTGGTTGAAGACGTAGAAGAAAGGTTTTGTGTTGCGTATCTGTTGGTCGCTATTTTTGCTTTGACACCTGTTTTGTTGGTCATTACGGACTGTCTTGAGGAGGAAACTTTTGTGGTTGTTGTTCTCCCTATCTAAGAAAAAAAAGTGTTGGAGTTTCCCCTTGTGCAGGCCTTGAGTTGGTGGAGCTAAGTTTGAATCTTTTATCAGAAAAGATTTAATGAACATTTGATTTTCCCCGGTGCATCCTTCTTCCTTCTTGGAAGTATAGATCTTGAGATTTCTTGAAGAGTTTTATGGGCAAATTTGGGAAAGTGAGAGTTGAGCTCTCTTGCATTTCTGTCGGAGTTTTGTTTTTCTTCCTTGCCTGGGAAGGAGAAATTTTCTACCGGTGTTCGTTCTGGTTCTTGAGTTGTGGTTATCTTTAAAAGTTGAGTTGCATCCTGTTTGTCAAGAGTTCGTGCCCCATGAAGGTGTTTAGAAAAGTTTATGTCCGTGCTACGTAGTAGCTAACAATGTGGTTTATGGAATGATGTGTTGATAAGTTAAATTTTGAGTTGAATTCAATGTGATTATCATCTCTAGCTGGAGAATAAATAGACTACTAGTGTTGTAGTTTACTCTGTAGCGAGAATGATTAAATGGGTTAATGTACATGCTTAGAATCTGCTGCCTTGCTTTAAAAGTGCTTATTATCCTCGTTAATGTTAAAAGTTTAAACCTTGATGCATAGTTAGAACATTAAGATGATGTAAATTAATGATACTGTTAAAGAAACCTTGCCGGTTCTTTAAAGATGTTTTAATCTAACGGGTTAATAGAGAAATTTAATCATGTTGACTAGTGGCTTTAATTTGGAAGTTGATTAGAGTTACTATTTATGTTGTTGCAAACTACTAGTATATTTGAAAGTATGCAGTTGTGTCTCTACAATCCTAGAATTGATATCAATTGAGAAGACATAAGACTTATTGTTAATGATGTTGTTAAGTGCAGTGTTAATGCTAGTACCGATGTCAATTGGAAAAAAAAACATAGGTCTGGTTGTTGTTTTAAGAACATTGTGCTGATCTAACTTATTAAATCTAATTTAATAGTTGGAGTATGTTGTGTAGTTTGTTGCAACCTATGTGTAAGGTAGCTAAAAGCAATGTTGTTGATTGATGATTATGCAAAGAATTGATATTGATGCCTTGGTAGTGTTGTTAATTGTTGGAAACCATTGATCCAATAGAAGGAAAGTGTAAAACTGTGGTATTATGTTGAGTACATGTTGTGATGGGATGAACAATGGTTAATAATCATGATGCAAGATTTTAACCTTAATGAATGCATATCTTAGAATCCTATTTACGAATTTTATCTTGTAGAGATATTACTTATTTGTTGAAGTCATTTTATTGATTGAACAAGTTTCAATTGTCAAGATTTTGACATATGGATAGTATAAAATTGATAGGTTGACCATGCTCAAGTAGCTGTTGAAGTACTATGTTTGAAATATAGAATACGTTGTTATATGATTTGGTGATCCGTGGGGATCATGTCAATGTAGTCTTGGTTGGGTGCCTTTGTGATAAGCATCTTAAACCTTAATTAAAAGTGTTGGGAATGGTAACTAGAGAAAGAAATTGTTATGTAAATCTTGTTAAATCCGGTTGGACTCTCTTGATGAGTAAATAGTGATTATTGAATGCTTAAATGGTAAGTGTAGTGGAATACAAGTTATGGTGGGATTCATGCTGAGCTGGTGTTTAAAACCTTTTGAACTGGTGTGGTTGTTTGCCATTTTGGTTGAATGCCTTCGGTTAAGGTATTCCTTGTGTTGTGTTTCCGAGTTTCCCTAAAACCCGTAGCTATTGGTGCCAATTTTTGGTTTTGGCTATTTTGTTTAATTTGTGCTATGAGTATAGATTTACACCCAAAGGTTTTTGAGTGGATCGCGCTCCTTCGCATTCACCCTAAATTATCTTTAGAATAAATTTTAACGGAAGCAGATGGACATAGTGGGTTGTGTTGGAAACTCTTGAGATTTAATTTGTAACTCTTTTTGACTAGAGATGGATTTATTTGCATAATGTGTGTGATGTTTGCGAGTGCTTCAAAAAGGTGGATTTTATGAATGTTTTATAAAGTGATTTTGTTAGTGAGGTATTCCCTTTTTGAAATGAGTTTCCCTCTCCTTGAGAAAAATTTGTGACGGTTGTGGGAACAGATGCTCGACTTGAAATTTTGATGTTCTCTTCCAAAATGTTGAATTTGGATGAAATGCAATGTTTTGCATGTTCAATTTTCAATTGATGTGTGATGTGATGCGACGTGGTGTTTTACTGTCAACTATGCTGCCGTCATAGTCTACATGAATTTCCGCAACCTTCGAAGTTAATTGTGTTTCCATTATTTGATACCGAGGAAGAAGTCGTTTGGTGAATGACTATTCGGTACCGTTGTTACATGATGAATGAATGGTGAAAAGGAAAATGAGACATTGTTTATGCATAATTAATCATAAAGGAGTCGATGAGCTAGGTCGGTGAGAAAGTCATATATGGATATATGACTAATCCAGAGCGCTCTTGAAAAGTGTGCATTCTTGTCATGTATCGAGATTTCCGTTTCTTCCTAGTATGAAAAGAAAGAATGAATAAATTGTGGTATTTTTGGCTGTGGTGTTAGAGGTTTGAGTTTTCTTTGCGATTTGGTTTAGAAAAATAAAATGTGTGCTCTTTGGATGTTGCCGGATCCTTTCCAAAGTGGTGTTAGCGCTTTGGGGTTTGAGTTGTTGTATGTGGACCAATTGGGTTCATGTTTATGGTTGAGCTCACTCAATGATTGTACTCTTTATCGTGGTCCTTTGAGCAGAAGGTTGTGTATGACTCAATGCAAACCTTCCTGGAGAATTGTGTCGTTGAGGTGTTCATCGGTAGGGTTGATTAAATTATTAGTGGACCACTTGGTGGCTGCTAGTAATCGCTTTTCCTCTTGAAGTGTATTGGATCTTTTTGTCGTTGGGCAATGAGCGAGTTGTGTCAACCGCAGAGGAACGTTCGGTCGTTTCTGTTGCGTGAGTCTTAAGGATCCTGAATATAAAGTAGGTTGTTCCTTCTGGTGGTAATCTTAGAGCATTGTGTTTCTCCTGTTTCGCGTCGTCTTGAGTACAAGGAACTACAGAAGGGAGGTTGGTACCGTGTTCTTCTGGAGAGTAGCATTAGTTAAAGGGATCGGGCAATTCAGTGCTGAGGAATGCATAGAACGAGGAGTATGAGACCGTTTTCTTTTGTGGGCTGTTTGAGGATTTATCTTATCATTTGGGGTCGTGCTGAGACCATGTGTGAGTACTTTGTGTATCAATGTTGAGTAAAGTTCTCGCAAGTTTTGATTACGAGTTATTATTAGAGCCGTTGGTCTTCGAACCTAGGAGTCCTGTCATCGAGTCTCGATCAGTGTAAATTCTAGTGGTTTTATTTAGAGAAGCGACCTGGGAGTTGAAGTCTCCCAAGGGCGAGCTTTACCCAAAACTCTTTTCTTCAGGTTTGAACCGTGAAGATTAGATCTCTGTGTGTTGTTGGTTTGGCGTAGTGGCATGTCTTCGATTCAAGGTCGAATCCTGTTGAAGGGGGGCAGAATGTGACATCATGGAGTGTCGTAACCTTATAAAATATGAATGTTGAGGGCAAAAAACATTATGGAATGTGGAATTGGAGGTTGAAACCATACGCTATGAGGTTTATTTGCATTTCCGGGCTGTTTTCGGGAGTTTGTGTGACACTACGGTATGGTGTGACATTATAAAATGTGAAATTAGAAAATAAAACCTTACGGTTGGAGGTTTACTCGCGTTTTTGGGCCTTAGGGGGGATGAAGTGATGTGACACCACGGAGTGTCATAACCTTATCTAATGTGCATGATGGGGCCAAAAACATTATGAAATATGAAATCGGAGTCTGGAACTACACGGTATGAGGTTTAATCGCATTTCCGGGCCGATTTCGGGAGTTTGGGCCCTTCCGAGGAAGTTTGGGCCTAAGGGGGACGAGTCGTGGGCTTTTGTGAAAGGGGTAGGGGCCCATGAGGGAGGAGGGACCAGGTTAAGGGGGCTTGGGGCGCCCCCTCCCTGCCCTAGCCGCCCCCCACAAGCCCCCTACCTCCCCTTGTGGCGCCTCCCCTAGCCGCCGCCCCTGTGACACCACGGAGTGTCGTAACCATATAAAAAGTGAAAAAAATGAGGTTAAAAACATTATGAAATATGGTATTGGAGGTTAATAGCATTTTCGGGCCGCTTCCGGGGTTTTGGGCCTTTCCGGGGGAGTTTGGGCCTAAAAGGGTGGATTGTGGGCTTTGGTGGGATGGAGTGGGAATCCATTTAGGACTAGAATTCATGTGGGGGGCTGGTAATAGGGCCTTCCCCCTGCCCCTTGTGCCCCACTTGCCCCTTGTGCGCCCCTCTCCCCATCCCCAAGTGCCCTAGCCGCCACCCCCTCTCCCTCCCCACTTGTGCCGTGCGCCCCCACCTCCCTTGTCCCCTTGTCTCCCCACCTCTCCTCCACCACCTTGCTGCCCTAGGGTAGCCTCCCCACCCCCTGCACCTCGAGGATCCATCCATTGGAGCGAGGAGCGAGGAGCGTGGAGCGAGGAGCGATCTGGGAGGAGTTTCGTTGGGATTTCGGTCGTCGGGCGAAGGTATGGCCATGGGACTCCTTGGGATTGGGCTAGGTACTGTTCTAAGGTTGTTTATCATGATTTTAGATCAATTGGCGGTGCTAGACATGAGTAGATTGGATTAGATCTAGATGTTGCCATGTTTCTGTTTTGGGATAGCATGAGCAGTCGACTTAGGGTTCAGTTTTTCGGTAATTTAGATTTGGAATCTGGTCGTACGGATGTTTAATAAATTATAGTTAATTTAATTATCTTTCCGTGGACATAAAGAACGTTAAATTCCGATCAGTCGTTTGAAAGTTATGACTGTTTTACCGAGCATGTTAAAATCTGTGACGTGATTGGAACAGATCACGGTATTTTGTAGATTAAACAACTTTAGAGTCCGAATCAGTCTTTCCCTATAACTAGAAAATGTTGGAAAATTTCCTAAGCTACGCGAAGATGTACTCGTTTAATTGATTCGGAGTCCCAGAACTCAAGTTATGCCTTTTGGAAGGCTGCTGTCCCGACGGGACAGAACCTCTATTTTTGGGTGTTGCGAGTAGTTGGCAATGTCGGGGTAGATGAGAGTTTGCGTACTGTTTTGTGGACATGATTGTGAGTGTGTGGTACCTATGTGCAGGTGGTGTGACCCCGGGAGTGCCTTCTACTTCCCGCCAATCCGTTGCTCGTGGTTGAGGCAAGTGTATTGTAATGGATAGCGATTTGTAGGTTGCTTGTTGAGAATAGATGAAATTGACTATATGATATGATCACTTGCCATGCTTTAATGATTGCCAATGATATGATGAGCATGTTTATTATGTTATGATGCCATGTGTTAATGTACAAGTTAAATATGATGTTGGCATAATTGCATACATGGCATGTTACATGGCCCGGGCGGTGAGAAAGTCATAACTAGTCCGGGGAAGGTCGGTCAGAAAATTATGACTATTCCGGAGAGCCAATGAGTAAGTCCTACATCGTGATTCCATTCACCGCGGTGAACGGAAGCGAGGAGTAGGCACCCTCCATCTTCGGGATGGAAGGGGGGAGAGGGTGCACACCGACGGGTGTGTACTCAACCATACTGGTATGAGTTTCCCAGGAGACATGAGCATAGCATTGCATTGCATACATAATGATGATGATAATGATATGTGATCATGAATGAGATGGTTCACATGATGTGAGATATTATTGCCATGTAATTGTTCTTGTTGTACCATTGCAATATGCTTGCTGAGTTTCGAACTCACGCTTGTGTTTTCTTGTTGTTTTAGGTACCATAAGACCGGCATGCGGGGAATGAAAATAGTCACACTTCCGCACGTAGCTTCACTCATTTGATTCCACAAGTCATTCAATTATTTTTTGATAATAAATTTCGTGAGATGATTATTGCTTTAAGGTTTAGCTTTGCTAAATAAGAGTCTTATTGTTCGTTTGACTCTTGGAGACATTACATGTTTGAAACTAGACTTATATTGTTGCTAAGTCGTTAATTACTGTTGTTTCTAGTTGTCTCTCATATTCAATATATTGCTATACTGTTGTTGCTCCTTCAAATCTTGTTAAAACAAAGGAGATGCTGCCGAAATTTCGGGTTTTAGCATTTACTCCTTTGCTGTATTTTACCTTAATTCAGGGTATTTAGATGTTGTTTAGCTCATGTTTGGTAGCATTCAGGCATACCAGATGCCGGGGTGTTACAGTTGGTATCAGAGCGGGCTGTAGGTCATTGGAATATGTATTTTTAGTGTCATACCTTAGGTTATAACTAAAATTTGATGTGGAATAACTTAGAAACATGGCTTATGTCTTAACTAAAATTTTGTTATAGGATAGCAAAATTAAAACTTGCAAAAGTGGTATAACTAATCTAAAATTTGACACACTTGGTTGCACAGTAGGATGGGGTTTTGGTATATCATTGCATTGCGCTTAATTATTTGATGAAGACTATGCTTATGATGATGTTTGATCATTGTACTTGATTATATGGTGTTGTGCTTATATTTATGTGAATGGATGGTTGTCTGTTTGTAGCAACCATGCCGAGGGGTATAGGCCGTGGTCGCCGTGGCCGTGGAGGCCAGGGGCGAGGTTCCCAGCGAGTTGCTAAGTCTGTAGCTAAGGGTAGCGCTTCGCTCAATGCTCATGGGCCAGCTCAGGAGGAGCTTCAACAAGCCAAAGCGGAGGTACCCGCTGCCAATGAGGATTTAGTTTAGGCTCTGCATAGGGAGATTCAGGAGCTGCGCCAGCAGTTGCGGGCAGCTCCTGCTGTTGTGCCTCCCCCTGCAGCGGCCCTAGTTGTTGCCCCCGCTATGCCGGAGCCAAGGATGAGTCTCCGGGAGTGGATGTCCCTCCGTCTTGACACTTTTGACGGAGCGGGCATGCCGATCCAATCCGCAGATTGGTTGCGGTACATGGAGAGGCAGTTTGAGGTCCTAGAGCTGACCTCGGTTCAGAGGGCTCGCTTTGTGGCCTTTCAGCTGAAAGGCCAAGCTGATATCTGGTGGGAGGGGGTTCTGGCTGCTAGAGCCCCCGATCTTGGTCCAGTCACCTAGGAGGACTTTGTGGCTCGCTTCCGAGCCAAGTTCTACCCAGGGTCTTTCCTTGAGCGGATGGAGCATACTCTGACGACTCTTTCCCAGGGAAAGAGGTCGGTGGCAGAGTATGAGGTGGAGTTCAACAGCGTGGTGCGCTTCGTGCCATCTGTGGCAGCCAACGATCGGGAGAAGGCAAGGAGGTTCCGTAGAGGCCTCAACCAGGAGTTCAGAGTTGTCATGGGGGCGACTGTCCCTCGTGACTTCTGCTCCGTGGTGGAGCAGGCGAAGGGCATGGAGCTCGAGTTGGAGCTCTTTCGGGATAAGCAAAACCCGGGTAGTTCAGGGGTTCCTGCGGCCCCAAGCGGGGGCCAGAAGAGGACCTTTGGTGGAGGAGGTGGGTCTTCTCAGCGACCCACCTTCAAGAAGTTCAAAGGGGGACAGGGCTCCTCCTCAGGGGCTAAGATGAGGTTGCCCCAGTCATCTTCCTCGCGAGCGGCTGTTCGTCCTGTGCCTGGGCAGGGCATGTTGTGTTTCAAGTGCGGTGGTGAGCACCGTGCTTCAGAGTGTGGTTGGACCGGGAGTTGCAACCACTGTGGCAAGCCTGGCCACATGGGACGAGTCTGCCGGATGAATCCCGGTAGCATCATCAAGTGGGAGACGGTGCCTTCTCCTCCCACTCCAGCGCCGTCTTCCAGAGGATCAGAGCACATGATGGCTGCTCCTGCTCCTCAGCCGCCCTTTGCGTGGGCGCCACCAATGCCATCGTGCCCGCAGCTGCCTCTGCTTCCTCCGCAGTTGCCTCCTCCGTCCCCAGCTCTGTTGGGGCATCAGCCGGGAATCGGGGCTTCTACTGTCCCGGCGCCACCTGTGACACTACGAATGGTGTGACATTATAAAATGTGAAATTAGAGAATAAAATTATACGGTATGAGGTTTAATTGCGTTTCCGGGCCGATTTCGGGAGTTTGGGCCTCTTCGGGGGATTTTGGCCCAAGGGGATGAGTCGTGGGCTTTAGTGGGTAGGTATTTGGGCCCATGAGAGAGGGGGAGACCAGGTTTTCCTGGCTTGGGGCGTCCTCCCCATGCCCTTGCTGCAACCCACTTGCAAACCCTAGCCGCCACCTCTCTCCCCCACCTCCCCCACACGCCTCCACCTCTAGCCGACTCCCCCATGCGCTATCTCTCCTCCCCTCCCCTCTCCACCCTCCTTGATGTCCTAGGAGAGCTCCTCACCTTGCCATCCCGCTGTTCCCTCCCTCGGGAAGCTCCGCAACGAGAAGATCTGGTGGATTTTGAGCGAGAAAGGAGATCGCGCGAACCGGGAGGAGATCCGTTGGGTTTTCGTGCGTCGGGCGAAGATATGGCCATGGGACTCCTTGGGGTTGGGCTAGGTACTGTTCTAAGGATCAATATCATGTTTTTAGATCAATTGGTGGTGCTGGAATTGAGTAGGGATTAGATCTAGAAATTGCCACGTTCTCTGTTTAGGACAGCATGAGCAGTCGACCTAGGTTTTAGTTTTTTGCCAATTTAGATTCCGAATTTGGTTGTCCGCCTGTTGAAGAAGTTGTAGATAATTTCAATATCTTTCCGTGGGTATAACGAACGTCCAATTCTGATCAGCCGTTTGAACGTTATGGCTGTTTTACCGAGCGTGTTAAAATCAGTGACGTGATTGGAACAGATCACGGTATTCTGTAGATTAAACCACTTTAGATTCCGAATCAGTCTTTTCTTATAGCTAGAGAAAGTTGGGAAATTTCCTAAGCTACGCGAGGATGTACTCGTTTCATTGATTCGGAGTCTTAGAACCCTAGTTATGCCTTTTGGAAGGTTGCTGTCCCGACGGGACATAATCTCTGTTTTTGGGTTTTGCGAGTAGTTGGCAATGTCGGGGTAGATGAGGGTTTGCGTACTGTTTTGTGGATATGATTGTGAGTGTGTGGTACCTGTGTGCAGGTGGTGTGACCCCGGGAGTGCCCTCTTCATCTCGCCAATCCGTCGCCCGTGGTTGAGGCAAGTGTATTGGAATGGGTAGCGGATTGTTGGTTGTTTTATTGATTGAGATTGAAATTTGAATATATGATATGTTCACATGCCATGCTTTAATGTTTGCCATTGATATGATGAATATGTTTATTATGTGATGATGCCATGTGTTAATGTACAAGTTATTCATGATGTTGGCATATTTGCATACATGGCATGATACATGGCCTGGGCGGTGAGAAAGTCATAACTAGTCCGGGGAACGTCGGTCAGAAAGTTATGACTATTCCGTAGAGCCAATGAGTAAGTCCTACATCGTGATTCCATTCACCGCGATGAACGGAAGCGAGGAATAGCCACCCTCCATCTTCGGGATGGAAGGGGGGAGAGGGTGCACACCGACGGGTGTGTACTCAACCATACCGGTATGAGTTTCCAAGGAGACATGAGCATAGCATCGCATTGCATACATAATGATGATGATAATGATATGTGATTATGAATGAGATGGTTTACATGATGTGAGATATTATTGCCATGTAATTGTTCTTGTTGTACCATTGCAGTATGCTTGCTGAGTTTTGAACTCACGCTTGTGTTTATGTTGTTTTTTTTAGGTACCATGACACCGGCATGTGGGAAATGGCATTAGCTACACATCTTCACGTAGTTCCAGTCACATTTACCAACCTTGAGTCATGATCATAATAATAGTGCCCTGAACTAGGTGTATGGATTAATTTTAATGTGCTATTGGTCCTCTTTGCTTAGCTATAGATGTTTGTGTGGTTGGTTTTGGTTTAATTCTTTAAGATGATGTTTTATCCATTAAATATTGCTTCTTTAGATGTCTTATGTTATGAAATATTTTGCTATGATATTGCTATTGTTCAAATCATGATAAAACAAAGGAGATGCCGCAGAAATTTCGGTGTTTAGCATTTGTGCCTTTGCTGAAATTTGTCTTCATGTATGGTATTTAGTTGATGTTTAGTCTATGTTTGGTAGCATTCGGGCATACTAGATGCCGGGGTGTTACAGTTTGTATCAGAGCGGGCTATAGGTCCTTGGAATTTGTATTTTTAGTGTCATACCTTAGGTTACAACTAAAATGTGATGTGGAATAACTTAGAAACATGGCTTAGGTTTTTACTAAAATTTTGTCATAGGATAGCAACATTAAAACTTGAAAAAGTGGTATAACTAATCTAAAATTTGACACACAATGGATGCACAGTAGGAAAGGGTATGGGTATCGTTTCTTTACGCTTAAATGTTGTATTTAAGCTATGATGTTGAACGCTTCATTTGTTAATGCATGTTGCTATATCTATGAGATAAATGATTGAATTGTTCTTGTTGTTGTGATGAAGTGGGGTTTTGGTGCTGAAGGGTTTCGGCCACCTCTCTTATTTCATAGTAAGGGTGAGGTTTGACGGTGTGGCTGGTTAGCGCCATCACCGAAGAACTATTAACCCCTGTAGGAGAAGAGTGCTTACCTTTTCTGTCGCAGTTTGGGTAGTTGATTGGAGTCAAAAAGAAGAGTTAGTGGTGGATTCCTTCAGATGTTCTTTACCGTCCCGACGGTCGGTTTGGTTGGTTTTCTTGGTTTTAGTTGATTGAAACCAAAAGAAAAGTGTTTGGGTATTGGATTCTCGCGGATTGTTCTTGTGGCGGTTTGTGGTTTTGTCTTCTTTGGGTGAAGACAAAGAATAAAAGTTTTGTGTTGCGCGTCGTTGGTCGTAATCTTTGCTTTGACACCCGGTTTTGTTAGTTATTATGGACTGTCTTGGGGAGGAAACTTATGTGGCTGTTGTCCTCCCTATCTAAGAAAAGTGTTGGAGTTTCCCCTTGTGCAGACCTTAAGTTAGGTGGAGCTAAGTTTGAATGTTTTATCGGAAAAGGTTAAATGAATATTTTGATTTTCCCTGGTGCATCCTTCTTCCTTCTTGGAAGTATAGATCTTGAGATTTCTTGAAGAGTTTTGTGGGCAAATGTGGGAAATTGAGAGTTGAGCTCTCCTGCATTTCTGTTGGAGTTTTGTTTTCTTCCTTGCCTGGAAAAGGAAAAATTGTCTATCGGTGTTCGTTCTGGTTCTTGAGTTGTGGTTATCTTTAAAAGTGGAGTTGCATCCTGTTTGTCAAAAGTGAAAAGGTTGTTTAGCATGTCATGTATTATGTAACAATGTGGTTTATGGAAATGATTTATTCTTAAGTTAATTGGTGAGTTGAATTAGTTAAATGTAATATTTGTGTTCATCTTAAGATTAAATGAACTTCTAGCGTTGTAATTACTCTATAGCAAGAATGATTAATTGTGTTAATGTGCATGCTTAGAATCTGTTACCTTGCTTTGAAAGTGCTTATGACCCTCGATAATGTTTAAAGGTGTTCTAATTTAACGTGTTAATAGAGAAATTTAATCATGCTGGCTTGTGACCTTAACTTGGTAGTTGATTAGAGTTGCTTTTTATGTTGTTGCAACTATTAGCATAATTGGAAGGATGTAATTGTGTTCTTGAAATGCTAATACAGATGACAATTGAGAAGGTAGAAGTTGTTGTTTGATGTTGTTGTAAAGACCATTGGGATTGTCTAACTCATTAAATTTATTTTAAAATAGTTGGAGTACGTTGTGTAGTGGCAATTGTGTTATAACCTATGTATAGGGTAGCTAAAAGCAATGTTGTTGTTTGATGATTATGCAAATTATTGATATTGATAACTTGGTAGTGTGATTAATCGTTGAAAACGATTGTTAAAAATAGAGACAAACTGTAAAATGTGGTTTAATGTTGAGCACTGTTGTGATCGAATGAACAATGGATAATTATCATGATGTAAGGATTTATCCTTAATGAATGTATGTCTTAAAGTCCTATTTACGAACTTTATCTTGTGGAGATGACATTTACTTGTTGGAGTTATTGATTAATGGAATAAGTTCGATTGTTAAAAAGTTGACGTATGGATGGTATGAAATAGATAGGTTGATCCTGCTAAAGTACTTGTTGAAGTATTATGTTTTTAATTATAGAATATGATGTTATATGAATTGATGGTCTGTGGGGATCATGATGAGGTAGTATTGGTTGGATGTCTTTTTGATAAGCATCATAACCTGTAATAAAAAAATATTGGGAATGGTAACTAGAGAAAGAATTTGTTATGTAAATTTTGTTAAATCCGGTTGGACCTTCTCAATAAGTAGTGAATTTTGAAGTCTTTAATGGAAAGCATAGTGAAACACTAGAGATGGTTGTATCTATGCTAAGTTGGTGTTTAAAACCTTTTTTGGACTGGTGTGGTTGTTTGCTAGTTTGGTTGAATGCTTTCGGGCAAGGTATTCCTTTTGTTGTAGTTCAAAGTTTCCCTAAACTTGTAGTGATTGGTGCCAATCTATGGTTTTGGCTAATTTGTTTAGGTTATGATATGAGTATAGATTTGCACCCAAAAGCTTTCGAGTGGATTGTGCTCCTTCGCGTTCACACGGAATGATCTTTGGAATAAATTTTAAAGGAAACAGATGGACACAGTGGGTTATGTTGAAAATTCTTGAGATTTAATCTCTAACTCTATTGGGCTAGAGTTGGACTTATTTGGAAAGTTTGTGTGATGTTTGCAAAGTGCTTCAAAAAGGTGGATCTTATGAACGTTCCATGAGTGATTTTGCTGGTGAAGTGTTTCTTTTGGGAATGAGTCTCTTTTTATTTTTCTTTGAGAGAATTTGTAGCGGTTGTGGGTGCAGATGTTTGACTTGAGAATTGATGTTCTCTTCCAAAATTTTGCTTTTGGTTAAAATGCGGTGTTTATCATAAAAGAGATGATGAGCCAGGTCGGTGAGAAAGTCACGTATGGATAGATGACTAATCCGGAGTGCTCTTTAAAAGATTGCATCCATGTCATGAATTGAGATTTCCTGTGCTTTCTAGCATGAAAATAAAGAATGGATAAATGCTGGAGTTTTAGTTATGTTACAGATTTGAGTTTCCCTTTCTCTTTAAGAGATACTGTGATGGTTGTGGATTCTTGTGTGTGATTTGAGAAACGGTTCCCTTCCAAAATGTTGATTTTGGTGGAAATGAGAGGTTTGGCTTTGGTGAAAGCGAGTTGAGATGCTTTGGTTGTTGAGAACTTCTGTCAAAGAATTGTGTGGAGTCTCTCTTTTGTTTCAGTGCTCCCCAATGCGAAATGTATCGTATTGTTTTGAGATTTGAGTTTTTCCTTTGCGGTTTGATTTAGGAAAAGAAAAAAAAGTGGTGTTTGGACGTTGTCAAATCTTTGTTCCAAAGTGATTTGTGGTGTTTTGGGATTCGAGTTGATGAATGTGGTTCATCCGGCTAAAGGGAGTTGCTTCTTGTTGGCATTCTCGTTGAGATATGAATAGAAATGCTTATGGAACTATTAATTATATTGGAGGAATATACTCATGGTCTTGGTTGTTTTTGAGTGTGAATATGTGAGGGCGAGACCCTCTTAGGAAAAGAACTAATGGTGGTTTGGTAATAACTTTCAGCCCTAGCTTGGGCTAGTCGTAGAACTTTGGTTGTGGTTTAAAAGGTGGTTATCATGGAGGTTATAGATGTCGTGGTTTAAATTTTGTGGAGAGTACCGTTTGGTGGTAATGAAGGTTATAGAAATTGTGATGTAAAATGTTCTGTCATGAACATTGTCTTAGCTAGTGTCCTTGGGTATGAGATATGCCCGGAAGATGATAGAAAAAAAATGTAGCATGGTTTGTGTTTCGAAAGGAAGTTATTGTCGATGTGGACTATGTATGTAAATGACATTGGTTAATTGTGGTTCCTTGTGAAAAAAGTCAAATAATTGGAAGAGATGGGATTTTGTGTAATTGATTCTTTGGAGGTTCTCGTTTAGAACCCTAGTTATTAATAAGACACCGTTGGTGATTTGTTGGTAGAGAGGTTGTTAAAGGAGATGTGATTCGCTTTCTTTGTGTCATCTTAAGTTTAATGAGATGTGGTAGATAGGTGGAGAAATGAAATTAAGGTTCTGTAAATGAAGTTGAAAAGGGAAGTTTTTCTGAGTTCATCAGGTTGGATGTGAGGTAAGTATGAACTGTTTGATGTGAGGAGTTGGGCGTGATAATTTGATTAAGCCCTTTAGTGGGTGAAATCGAGGACTTCGGTTGACTTCTGCTAATATTATTGGGAATTGAAGTGAAGGTGGAACCGTGAGAGGTTGCATTAGTTGAGCTAAATCAACACTTTCTCGCTAAGTATTGGTTTTGAGAACTTGTTTGTCGATTGTTCCGGTTTGAGACTTTGTGTGAATGTTTTGTGTTGCAAAGAAGTCTTTTGTCCCTTGGGGACTTTGTTGTTGTTTTTGGCGTTCTTCGGATTCGAGGTCGAATCCTGTTTAAGGGGGGAGAATATGACACTACGGAATGGTGTGACATTATAAAATGTGAAATTAGAAAATAAAATTATACGGTATGATGTTTAATTGCGTTTCCGGGCCGATTTCGGGAGTTTGGGCCTCTCCGGGGGAGTTTGGGCCCAAGGGGATGAGTCGTGGGCTTTAGTGGGAAGGTATTTGGGCCCATAAGGGAGGGGGAGACCAGGTTTTCCTGGCTTGGGGCATCCTCCCCCTGCCCTTGATGCACCCCACTTGCAAACCCTAGCCGCCACCTCTCTCCCCCACCTCCCCCACACGCCTCCACCTCTAGCCGCCTCCCCCATGCGCCATCTCTCCTCCCCTCCCCTCTCCACCCTCCTTGATGGCCTAGGAAAGCTCCTCACCTTGCCATCCCGCTGTTCCCTCCCTCGGGAAGCTCCGCGACGAGGAGATCCGGTGGATTTGGAGCGAGGAAGGAGATCGCGCGAACCGGGAGGAGATCCGTTGGGTTTTCGTGCGTCGAGCGAAGGTATGGCCATGGGACTCCTTGGGGTTGGGCAAGGTACTGTTATAAGGATCAATATCATGTTTTTAGATCAATTGGTGGTGCTGGAATTGAGTAGGGATTAGATCTAGAAATTGCCACGTTCTCTGTTTTGGACAGAATGAGTAGTCGACCTAGGGTTTAGTTTTTCGCCAATTTAGATTCCGAATTTGGTCGTCCTTCTATTGAAGAAGTTGTAGATAATTTCAATATCTTTCCGTGGGTATAAAGAACGTCCAATTCCGATCTGCCGTTTGAAAGTTATGGCTGTTTTACCGAGCGTGTTAAAATCTGTGACGTGATTGGAACAGATCACGGTATTTTGTAGATTAAACAACTTTAGATTCCGAATCAGTCTTTCCTTATACCTAGAGAAAGTTGCGAAATTTCCTAAGCTACGCGAGGATGTACTCGTTTCATTGATTCGGAGTCTTAGAACCCGAGTTATGCCTTTTCGAAGGCTGCTGTCCCGACAGGACAGAATCTCTGTTTTTGGGTTTTGCGAGTAGTTGGCAATGTCAGGGTAGATGAGGGTTTGCATACTGTTTTGTGGACATGATTCTGAGTGTGTGGTACCTATGTGCAGGTGGTGTGACCCCGGGAGTGCCCTCTTCATCTCGCCAATCCGTCGTCCGTGGTTGAGGCAAGTGTATTGGAATGGGTAGCGGATTGTGGGTTGTTTGATTGATTGAGATTGAAATTTGAATATATGATATGTTCACATGCCATGCTTTAATGTTTGCCATTGATATGATGAATATGTTTATTATGTGATGATGCCATGTGTTAATGTACAAGTTATTCATGATGTTGGTATATTTGCATACATGGCATGATACATGGCCCGGGCGTTGAGAAAGTCATAACTAGTCCGGGGAAGGTCGGTGAGAAAGTTATGACTATTCCGGAGAGCCAATGAGTAAGTTCTACATCGTGATTCCATTCACCGCGGTGAACGTTAGCGAGGAGTAGGCACCCTCCATCTTCGGGATGGAAGGGGGGAGAGGGTGCACACCGACGGGTGTGTACTCAACCATACCGGTATGAGTTTCCAAGGAGACATGAGCATAGCATCGCATTGCATACATAATGATGATGATAATGATATGTTATTATGAATGAGATGGTTTACATGATGTGAGATATTATTGCCATGTAATTGTTCTTGTTGTACCATTGCAGTATGCTTGCTGAGTTTTGAACTCACGCTTGTGTTTATGTTGTTTTTTTAGGTACCATGACACCGGCATGTGGGAAATGGTATTAGCTACACATCTTCACGTAGTTCCAGTCATATTTACCAACCTTGAGTCATGATCATAATAATAGTGCCCTGAACTAGGTGTATGGATTAATTTTAATGTGTTGTTGATCCTCTTTGCTTAGCTATAGATGTTTGTGTGGTTGGTTTTGGTTTAATTCTTTATGACGATGTTTTATCCATTAAATATTGCTGCTTATGAAATATTTTGCTATGATATTTCTATTGTTCAAATCATGATAAAACAAAGGAGATGCTGCCGAAATTTCGGTGTTTAGCATTTGTGCCTTTGCTGAAATTTGTCTTCATGTATGGTATTTAGTTGATGTTTAGTCTATGTTTGGTAGCATTCGGGCATACTAGATGCCGGGTTGTTACACCACCAGGAGTGTACGCTTTGCTGACCGCCGAGTCAGCCAGGCATCCAGAGGTGGTTTCAGGTACTCTGCTCGTGGATTCCGTTGATTCCTTTGTTCTGTTTGATTCCGGAGCATCCTATTCTTTTGTGTCGTCTGAATTTGCTAGTAGAGCTAAGTTGGGAGTTCAGCGGATTTCTGAGTCTGTGTTAGTCAGTTCTCCTGGGGGTTTGATTACTAGTTTTTTGGTTTGTCCGGGTTGCACCATTGCCATTGATGATGAGGTTTTCTTTGCCAATCTTATGGTGATCCAGTTGGCTCCTTTTGATGTCATTTTGGGCATGGACTGGTTGCATCAGTACCGTGCCAAGATCTGTTGCTTTTTGCGGACGGTTACCTTGCAGGCCCCGTCAGGGGTAGAGTTGACCTTTCAGGGTGGTTTACATTCTAGTTCTGTCTTTGCTTTAGCTAGTCTGTTTTCTGGTCGCCATTTGAGGCAGTTGGGTTTCCTCATGACCTTGTCTGAGAAGCCATCTTCTTTAGTTTCCATTGAGGAGATTCCTGTAGTGAAGGAGTTTGTTGATGTGTTCCCTGATGAGTTGCCTGGTCTACCTCCCGTGAGGAATGTGGAGTTTCGTATTGATCTTGTTCTGGGCACTCGACCTATTTCTATCTCTCCATACCGCTTGGCTCGTCCTTTTCAAGACGAGTTGAAGAAGCAGTTGGAGGATTTGTTGGCCAAGGGCTTTATTCGGCGTAGCGTTTCGCCATGGGGAGCACCCGTTCTCTTCGTCTCGAAGAAGGATGGGAGTTGGCGCATGTGCATTGATTATCGTGCTCTTAATCAAGTGACAGTCAAGAACAAGTATCCTTTGCCTCGCATTGAGGATCTGTTTGACCAACTGAAGGGAGCAAAGGTGTTCTCCAAGATTGATCTTCAGTCGGGGTATAATCAGATTCGTGTGAGGGAGCAGGACATTGAGAAGACTGCTTTCTCCACTAGGTATGGGCATTATGAATTTAAAGTTATGTTTTTTGGACTAACTAATGCTCCTGCTATCTTTATGGAGGCGATGAACAGTATGCTACACAAGTACCTTGATGAGTTTGTGGTAGTGTTCATCGATGACATTCTGGTTTACTCTAAATCAGAAGAGGAGCATGAGTGACATTTGAGGCTTGTGCTGAGCACTTTGAGGGAGAATCAGTTCTTTGCTAAGCTGAAAAAGTGCGAATTCTGGATTTCAGAAGTGGGTTTTCTTGGACACATCATCAATCCAGAGGGCATATCCGTAGATCCTAGCAAAGTATCAGCAGTTTTGGATTGGAAGAGGCCTTCCAATGTCAAAGAGGTGCGTAGTTTCCTTGGGTTAGCTGGCTACTATCGGCGTTTTGTGCAGGATTTCTCTATCATTGCCAGGCCACTTTCGCAGCTGACTCAGAAGGTGATGAAATTTCAGTGGACTGCAAAGTGTGAGCACAGTTTCTGCACTTTGAAGTAGAAGTTAGTGACTGCTCCTGTTCTTACCCTTCCCGAGCCGGGGAAGCGCTTTACTGTTTATTCTGATGCTTCTCATTTGGGACTTGGTTGTGTGCTCATGCAAGATGGCAAGGTGATTGCTTACGCATCGAGGCAGCTGAAAAACCATGAGCAGAACTATCCCACGCATGATCTTGATCTAGCCGCTGTGGTGTTTGCACTGAAGATATGGAGGCATTACCTGTATGGCGAGTCTTGTGATATCTTTACTGATCACAAGAGCCTCAAGTACATCTTTACTCAGAAAGATTTGAACTTGAGGCAGAGGAGGTGGCTAGAGTTGATGAAGGACTATGACCTCACTATCCAGTACCATCCGGGTAAGGCAAATGTGGTGGCTGACGCTCTCAGTCGCAAGACAATGCCCCCTGTTGTTTATTGTCTTGTTGCTGATTTTGAGCGTTTGGGAGTCTCCTACTGCTTTGCGGGGACCGTGCAGGCTGAAACTCAATTGATTCTTGAGTCAGCGATTCCCAAGCGTGTGCGGGAGGCACAGCAGCATGATCGGTTGCTCCAGCAGGTGAGGAAACGCCTTGAGGATGGCAAGTCTGGAGACTTTACCGTTGATGATGTGGGAGCTTTGAGGTTTCAGGGTCGTCTGTGCGTGCCTCAGAAATCCCAAGTGAAAGAGGATATTCTGAAAGAGGCTCATCGCACCCCGTACACGGTCCATCTTGGGGAGACCAAGATGTACAGGGACTTGAAAAAGAATTTCTGGTGGAAAAGGATGATAGTGGATATTGCCAAGTATGTGGCGTCTTGTGGGATCTGTTAGAAGATCAAGGCTGAGCATAAGCGTCCCGCTGGTCTGTTGCAGCCATTGGAGATTCATGTGTGGCCATGGGATGGCATCTCCATGGATTTCGTGGTTGGCCTACCTCGTACTCCACGAGGGAGGGATGCTGTTTGGTTTGTGGTGGACCGTCTCAGCAAGTCTGCGCATTTCATTCCTATCCGCACTACCAATTCAGCGAGCGAGTTGGTTCCCATCTATGTGCGGGAGATTGTGAGACTGTATGGTGTACCCAAGACCATTATTTCTGATCGGGATGCGAAGTTTGTCTCCAAATTTTGGGAGAGCTTGCAGAGCGCTTTGGGTACGCAGCTTCGCCTTAGTCCCGCTTTTCACCCTCAGACCGATGGGCAGTCTGAGCGTACTATTCAGACTTTGGAGGACATGCTCAAGGCCTGTGTGATGGCTTAGAAAGGTAGCTGGGAAGATCATTTGCCTCTTGTAGAGTTTGCTTACAATAACAGCTACCATTCCAGCATCCGGGCTGCTCCTTATGAGGTACTGTATGGCCGGAAGTGCAGATCGCCACTTTGTTGGGATGCCGTGGGCGAGAGAGCAGTTCTTGGACCGGATTGGGTTCAGCAGACTGTTGATCGCATGGCGGAGGTACGGCAGAACCTTCTCGCAAAGACAGAGCGCATGAAAAGCTATCTTTGATGAGGCGGCGAGATTTGGAGTTTGAGGTGGGTGATAGCGTACTCTTGCGAGTATCTCCCACCAAGGGTGTGGTGCATTTTGGCACCAAAGGAAAGCTCAGTCCGAGGTTTGTTGGGCCATTTCCTATCATCGCCCGAGTTGGTAGGCTGGCCTATCGTCTGGAGCTACCGGAGTCTATGCAAGGTGTGCATAATGTGTTCCATGTCTCGATGTTGAGGAAATACTTGCAAGATCCGGAGTTGGTGGTTCCATTGGAACCACTAGTGCTTGAGCAGGACCTCACCTTCGAGTCCCGTCCTGTAGAAATTCTGGGGACTTCGGAGCGAGTAATGAAGAACCGGACGCTCAAGTTTGTCAAAGTCTTGTGGTCACATCAGACCGAGAGAGAAGCGACTTGGGAGCTGGAGTCTCACATGCGCGAGAAGTATCCCGAGCTTTTCGTCTCAGGTATGTGATGTGAGACCTAGCTATCTTTTGCTTTGCTGGGTTGCGTCTTGGTGCGATTTAGATTCGAGGTCGAATCCTGTTGAAGGGGGGAAGAATGTGACACCACGGAGTGTCGTAACCTTATAAAAAGTGAAAAAAATGAGGTTAAAAACAATATGAAATATGGTATTCGAGGTTAATAGCGTTTCTGGGCCGTTTCCGGGCCGCTTCTGGGGTTTTGGGCCTTTTCGGGGAGTTTGGGCCTAAAAGGGGGGATTGTGGGCTTTGGTGGGATGGAGTGGGAATCCATTTAGGACTAGAATTCATGTGGGGGGCTGGTAATAGGGCCTTCTCCCTGCCCCTTGCGCCCCACTTGCCCCTTGTGCGCCCCTCTCCCCACCCCCAAGTGCCCTAGCCGCCACCCCCTCTCCCTCCCCACTTGTGCTGTGCACCCCCACCTCCCTTGTCCCCTTGTCTCCCCACCTCTCCACCACCTCTCCTCCACCACCTTGCTGCCCTAGGGTAGCCTCACCACCCCCTGCACCTCGAGGATCCATCCATTGGAGCGAGGAGCGAGGAGCAAGGAGCGAGGAGCGTGGAGCGAGGAGCGTGGAGCGAGGAGCGATCCGGCAGGAGTTTCATTGGGATTTCGGTCGTCAGGCGAAGGTATGGCCATGGGACTCCTTGGGGTTGGGCTATGTACTGTTCTAAGGGTGTTTATCATGATTTTAGATCAATTGGTGGTGCTGGACATGAATAGATTGAATTAGATCTAGATGTTGCCATGTTTCTGTTTTGGGACAGCATGAGCAGTCGACCTAGGGTTCAGTTTTTTGCCAATATAGATTTGGAATCTGGTCGTACAGATGTTGAATAAGTTGTAGGTAACTTAATTATCTTTCCGTAGACATAAAGAACGTTAAATTCCGATCAGACGTTTGAAAGTTATGATTGTTTTACCGAGCATGTTAAAATCTGTGACGTGATTGGAACAGATCACGGTATTTTGTAGATTAAACAACTTTAGAGTCCGAATCAGTCTTTCCCTATAACTATAAAAAGTTTGGAAATTTCCTAAGCTATGCGAGGATGTACTCGTTTAATTGATTCGGAGTCCCAGAACTCAAGTTATGCCTATTGGAAGGCTGCTGTCCCGACGGGACAGATCCTCTGTTTTTGGGTGTTGCGAGTAGTTGGCAATGTCGGGGTAGATGAGGGTTTGCGTACTGTTTTGTGGACATGATTGTGAGTGTGTGGTACCTATGTTCAGGTGGGTGACCCCGGGAGGGCCTTCTACTTCCCGCCAATCCGTTGCTCGTGGTTGAGGCAAGTGTATTGTAATGGATAGCGATTTGTAGGTTGCTTGTTGAGAATAGATGAAATTGACTATATGATATGATCACTTGCCATGCTTTAATGATTGCCAATGATATGATGAGCATTTTTATTGTGTTATGATGCCATGTGTTAATGTACAAGTTAAATATGATGTTGGCATAATTGCATACATCACATGTTACATGGCCTGGGCGGTGAGAAAGTCATAACTAGTCCGAGGAAGGTCGGTGAGAAAGTTATAACTATTCCGGAGAGCCAATGAGTAAGTCCTACATCGTGATTCCATTCACCGCGGTGAACGGAAGCGAGGAGTAGGCACCCTCCATCTTCGGGATGGAAGGGGGGAGAGGGTGCACACCGACAGGTGTGTACTCAACCATACCGGTATGAGTTTCCAAGGAGACATGAGCATAGCATTGCATTGCATACATAATGATGATGATAATGATATGTGATCATGAATGAGATGGTTCACATGATGTGAGATATTATTGCCATGTAATTGTTCTTGTTGTACCATTGCAATATGCTTGCTGAGTTTCGAACTCACGCTTGTGTTTTCTTGTTGTTTTAGGTACCATGAGACCGCCATGCGGGGATGGGAAATAGTCACACTTCCGCACGTAGCTTCACTCATTTGATTCCACAAGTCATTCAATTAGTTTTTGATAATAAATGGCGTGAGATGATTATTGCTTTAAGGTTTAGCTTTGCTAAATAAGAGTCTTATTGTTCGTTTGACTCTTGGAGACATTACATGTTTGAAACTAGACTTATATTGTTACTAAGTCGTTAATTACTGCTGTTTTTAGTTGTCTCTCATATTAAATATATTGCTATACTATTGTTGCTCCTTCAAATCATGTTAAGGGGGCTTGGGGCGCCCCCTGCCTGCCCTAGTCGCCCCCCACAAGCCCCCTCCCTCCCCTTGTGGCGCCTCCCCTAGCCGCCGCCCCCCATTGCCATGCGCCCCCTCCTACCTCCTCCCCATTGCACCACCACCCCTCCACCACCTCTCCTCCATCCCTTGCTGTCCCTAGGGGAGTTCTTCACCTCACCAACCCGAAGATCCATCCATTGGAGCGCTCCGCGACGACGAGATTCGGTGGATTTGGAGTGAGGAAGGAGATCGCGCGAACCAGGAGGAGGTCCATTGGGTTTTCGTGCGTTGGGCGAAGGTATGGCCATGGGAATCCTTTGGGTTGGTCTAGGTACTGTTTTAAGGGAGATTATCAAGTTTTTAGATCAATTGGTGGTGCTAGAATTGAGTAGATTGGATTAGATCTAGAAGTTGCCACGTTCTCTGTTTCGGGCAGCATGTGCAGTCGACCTAGGGTTCGGGTTTTCGCCAATTTAGAATCCGAATTTGGTCATCCGCCTGTTGAAGAAGTTGTAGGTAATTTCAATAACTTTCAGTGGGTATAAAGAATGCATAATTCTGATCAGCCGTTTGAAAGTTATGGCTATTTTACCGAGCGTGTTAAAATTTGTGACGTGATTGGAACAGATCACGGTATTTTGTAGATTAAACAACTTTAGAGTCCGAATCAGCTTTTCCATATACTTAGAAAAAGTTAGGAAATTTCCTAAGCTACTCGAGGATGTACTCGTTTAATTGATTCGGAGTCTTAGAACCCGAGTTATGCCTTTTGGAAGGCTGCTGTCCCGACGGGACAGAACCTCTGTTTTTGGGTTTTGCGAGTAGTTGGTGATGTCGGGGTAGAAGAGGGTTTGCATGCTGTTTTGTGGACATGATTGTGAGTGTGTGGTCCCTATGTGCAGGTGGTGCGACCCCGGGAGTGCCTTCTACTTCTCGCCAATCCGTCGCCCGTGGTGGAGGCAAGTGTATTGGAATGGGTAGCGGATTGTGGGTTGTTTGATTGATTGAGATTGAAATTTGAATATATGATATGTTCACATGCCATGCTTTAATGTTTGCCTTTGATATGATGAATTTGTTTATTATGCGATGATGCCATGTGTTAATGTACAAGTTATCCATGATGATGCCATGTGTTAATGTACAAGTTATTCATGATGTTGGCATATTTGCATACATGGCAAGATACATGGCCCGGGCGGTGAGAAAGTCATAACTAGTCCGGGGAAGGTCGGTGAGAAAGTTATGACTATTCCGGAGAGCCAATGAGTAAGTCCTACATCGTGATTCCATCCACCGCGGTGTGGGGAAGCGAGGAGTAGGCACCCTCCATCTTCGGGATGGAAGGGGGGAGAGGGTGCACACCGACGGGTGTGTACTCAACCATACCGGTATGAGTTTCCAAGGAGATATGAGCATCACATTGCATACATAATGATGATGATAATGATTTGTGAACATGAATGAGATGATATACATGATGTCAGTTGTTGTAGCCATGTAATTGTTTTTGTTTGTACCATTGCAATATACTTACTGAGTGATGAACTCACGCTTGTGTTTATGTTATTTTTTTTAGGTACCATGACACCGGCATGTGGGAAAGGGCATTAGCTACACATCTTCACGTAGTTCCAGTCACATTTACCAACCTTCAGTCATGATCATAATAATAGTGCCCTGAATTAGGTGTATGGATTAATTTTAATGTGCTGTTGATCCTCTTTGCTTAGCTATAGATGTTTGTGTGGTTGGTTTTGGTTTCATTGTTTATGATGATGTATTATCCATTATATATTGCTGCTTTAGATGTCTTATGTTATGAAATATTTTTCTATGACATTGCTATTGTTCAAATCATGATAAAACAAAGGAGATGCTGCCGAAATTTTGGTGTTTAGCATTTGTGCCTTTGCTGAAATTTATCTTCATGTATGGAATTTAGTTGATGTTTAGTCTATGTTTGGTAGCATTCGGGCATACTAGATGCCGGTGTAACACCCCGGCATTTATTATGCCTGAATGCTACCAAACATAAGCTAAATAACATCTAAATACCACAATTAAGCATAAATTCCAGCAAAGGCGCGCATGCTAAAAACCGAGATTTCGGCAGCACCTCCTTTGTTTTATCATGAATTTAAGGAACAGCAACAATATAGCATTATGCGGCAATAAGAGAAACATCTAAAACAGCAATAAATAAAGTCTTAACGACAATAAGTGACTAACATTAACCTCTTAAGGTTCCAAGTGTCAAACAAACAATAGCACTCTCATTAACCAAGCTAAGACTTAATTTTAAAGACCATCACACGCAATTTATTATCCAACTAAATGAATTGACTTGGGGAAACATTAAGGTGAAGCAACGTGTGAGCGTGTGACTATTCCCCTTTCCCGCATGCCGTTCTCATGGTACCTAAAACAACAAGAAAACACAAGGGTGAGTTCGAAAACTCGGCCAAGCATCTTTGCAATGGACAACTTAAGCATAACAACAAGTCAATAACATCTTTCATCATGTATAACATCTCATTCAGGAATACTTATCAATATCATCATCAATTTGTATGCGATGTAATGCATTGCTCCTGACCCTCTGGAACCTCATACCGGTATGGGAAGTACACACCGTCGGTGTGCACCCTTTCCCCTTCCATCCCGAAGATGGAGGGTGCCTACTAAACTTCCAAACACCACGTGGATGGAATCACATAGGACTTACTCAATGGCGTTCGGATTAGTCATAACTTTCTCACCGACCTTGCCGGAGTAGTTAAGACTTTCTCACCGCCTCCTATCTCATGACATGCATGCAACCATGCCAAATATCATATTCAATTCACATATTAACACATGGCATCATAATATATTAAACATGCTCATCATATCATATCAATCATTAAAACATGGCAAGTGGACATATATCATGTAGGCAATTCCATCTAATTTCAACATGCAACCTACAACTTGCTATCCATCACAACACACTTGCCTCAACCACGTCAAGCAAACGGATTGGCGAGGAAAGAGGGAACTCCGAGGTCACACCACCTGCACATAGGCATCACACACTCACAATCATAACCTCAAAACAGTACACACGCCCCCATCTAACCCGACATTGCCAACTACTCGCAAAACCTAAAAACAGAGGTTCTGTCGGCGGGACAGCAGCCTTACAAAAGGCATAACTTGAGTTCTGGGACTCCAAATCAATAAACGCAGTACACCGTCAAGGAAGCTTAGAAATTTCCCAACTTTTTCTAGTTATAGGAAAGACTGATTCGGACTCTAAAATTGTTTAATCTACAGATTACCACAATCTGTTCCAGTTGCGTCACAGATTTTTAGGCGCTCGGTAAAACAGCCATAACTTTCAAACGGCTGATCGAGAAATTAACGTACTTTACGTCACGGAAGATAATTAAATTATCTACAACTTCCTAGAAGTCCGTACGGGCTGATTCTGATGCTACATCGACGGAAACTCGAACCCTAGTGCGACTGCTCAATCTGCCCGAAAACAGAAACGTGGACAAGTGTAGATCTAACCCAAATTACTTCAAACACGCGCCTCCAATTGATCTAAAAACTTGATAAACACCTAATAACAGTACCTAGATCATCCCCAAGGATCCCCAAGATCATACCTTTGCCCGATGCACAAAACTCCAAATGAATCTCCTCGCGAATCGCTCCTCGCTCCACGTTACTCGCTCCTCGGCTCCTCGCTCCTCGCTCCTCGCTCCACGGGATGACTCCACAAGGTGCAGGGGTGGGAGGCCACCCTAGGGAAGCAAGGGGTGGAGGGGAGGTGGTGTGGAGGTGGAGGAAAGGGAGAAGTGCTGCGCGGTTTTGGGGGGGCTAGGGCTTAGGAGAGGGGGAGGGAGGAGAGGGGCGCAATATGGGGAGGTGGGGGCGCAAGGGGGCTGGGGGAAGCCCCTTTTACCAGCCCTCAACCCAATCCTAGTCCGTTACGGAGTCCTAATCCATCCCACCAAAGCCCACCAAGGCCCAAAACTCCTCCGGGAAGGCCCAAAACCCAGCGGCCAAAGCTTGGCCCGAAGCGTTATTAACCCCCGATCCTTATGATTTTAACCTTATTTCCACATCTCATACTGTATTTAACCTTATCATGTTCAAAAATTAAGGATACGACACTCCGAGGTGTCACAGCCGGGGTGTTACAGTTGGTATTAGAGCGGGCAGTAAGTCCTTGGAATGTGTATTTTTAGTGTCATGCTATAGGGTACAACTAAAATGTGATGTGGAATAACTTAGAAACATGGCTTAGGTTTTAACTAAAATTTTGTCATAGGATAGCAACATTAAAACTTGCAAAAGTGGTATAACTAATCTAAAATTTGATACACATGGATGCACAATAGGAAAAGGGTATGGGTATTGTTTCTTTACGCTTAAATGTTGTATTTAAGCTATGATGTTGAACGCTTCATTTGTTAATGCATGTTGCTATGTCAATGAGATAAATGATTGAATTGTTCTTGTTGTTGTGATAAAGTGGGGTTTTGGTGCCGAAGGGTTTCGGCCACCTCTCTTATTTCATAGTAAGGGTGAGGTTTGACGGTGTGGCCGGTTAGCGCCATCACCGAAGAACTATTAACCCCTGTAGGAGAAGAGTGCTTATCCTTTCTGTCTTAGATCGGGTAGTTTACTGGAGTTAAATAGAAGAGTTTGGTGGTGGATTCCTTCGTATGATCTTTACCGTTTTGAGGTTTTGGGTGTTATTCTTGATTTTAGTAATTGAAATAAAAAAAAAGTGTTTGGAATTGGATGTTTCGCGGAGAGTCCTTTCGGTGTTTCTTGGTTTTGTCTTCCTTGGGTGAAGACGAAGAAGAGGAATTTAGCATTGCGCCTTTTAGTCGCCTTTTGCTTTGACACCCGATTTTGCTAGTTATTGTGGATTGTCTTAGGGAGGAAACATATGTGGTTGTTGTCCTCCCTATCTAAGAAAAGAGTTGAAGTTTTCCTAGTGCCGACCTTAGGTTGGGTGGAGCTAAGTTTTGAATCTTTATCGGAAAAGGTTTGGTTGAACATTTGGTTTTCCCTAGTGCATCCTTCTTCCTTCTTGGAAGTATAGATCTTGAGATTTCTTGAAGAGTTTTGTGGGCAAATTTGGGAATTTGAGAGTTGAGCTCTATTGCATTTATGTTGGAGTTTTGTTTTTCTTCCTTGCCTGGAAAAGGAGAAATTGTCTATCGGTGTTCGTTCTGGTTCTTGAGTTGAGGTTATCTTTAGAAGTGGAGTTGCATCCTGTTTGTCAAAAGTGAAAATGGTTGTTTAGCATGTCATGTAGTATGTAACAATGTGGTTTATGGAAATGATTTGTTCTTAAGTTAATTGGTGAGTTGAATTAGTTAAATGTAATATTGGTGTTTAGCTTAAGATTAAATGAACTTCTAGTGTTGTAGATTACTCTATAGCGAGAATGATTAAAGGTATTAATGTACATGCTTAGAATCTGTTGCTTTGTTATAAAAGTGCTTATGACCCCCGATAATGTTTAAAGTTTAAACCCTGATGCATAGTTAGAACATTAAGATGATGTGAATTACGGATATTGTTAAAGAAACTTTGCTGGTTGTTAAAGATGCTCTAATTTTACATGTTAATAGAGAAATTTAATCGTATTGACTAGTGACTTTAACTCGGAAGTTGATTAGAGTTGCCATTTATGTTGTTGCAAACTACTAGTACATTTGGAAGTATGTAGTTGTATCTATATAATGCTAGTATTGATATCAATTGAGAAGACATAAGACATATGGTTAATGATGTTGTTAAGGGCTGTATTAATGCTAGTATTCAATCTATTTTTTAAATAGTTGGGTATGTTGTGTGGTGGAATTGTTGAAAATCCTTGTTAAAAATGGAGGTTATTGTAACATGTTGTGGAGTGGACCAAGGAGAATTAACATGATGTAGGATTTTATTCTTGATGAATGTATATCCTAGAATCATACGCACAAATTTTATCTTGTAGAGATAATACTTATTTGTTGAAATCATTTTATTGATTGAACAAGTTTTAATTGTCAAGATGTTGAAGTATGGATGAAATAAAATTGATAGGTTGACCATGCTCAAGTAGCTGTTGAAGTACTATGTTGGAAATATAGAATACGTTGTTATATGATTTGGTGAACCGTGGGGATCATGTCAATGTAGTCTTGGTTGGGTGCCTTTGTGATAAGCATCTTAAACCTTAATTAAAAGTGTTGGGAATGGTAACTACAGAAAGAAATTGCTATGTAAATTTTGTTAAATCCGGTTGGACTCTCTTGATGAGTAAATAGTGATTATTGAATGCTTAAATGGGAAGTGTAGTGTAATACAAGTTATGGTGGGATTCATGTTGAGCTGGTGTTTAAAAAAAACCTTTTGAACTGGTGTGGTTGTTTGCCATTTTGGTTGAATGCCTTCGGTCAAGGTATTCCTTGTGTTGTGCTTCAGAGTTTCCCTAAAACTCGTAGTGATTAATGCCAACCTTTGTATTTGGCTAACTTGTTTAGGTTGTACTTTGAGTATGGATTTACACCCAAAAGTTCTTGAGTGTATCGCGCCCCTTCGCGTTCGCACTGAATTATCTTTGGAATAAATTTTTACGGAAGCAGATGGACATAGTGGGTTGTGTTGGAAACTCTTGAGATTTAATTTGTAACTATTTTTGACTGGAGTTGGATTTATTTGCATAACGTGTGTGGTGTTTGCAAGTGCTCCAAAAGGTGGTTTTTATGGATGTTTCATCGGTGATGTTGTTAGCAAAGTGTTCTCTTTTGGAATATGAGTTTCCCTTTCTTTGGAGAAAAATATGTGGCGGTTGTGTGTACAGATGTTTGACTTTGGAGTCGATGTTCTTTTCCAAAATGTTGATTTTGGTTAAAATGTGATGTTTTGCAAGTTTAGCTATCTATCGTTGGTGGGTTTTGATATGATGTGGTGCCTTACTGTTAACTATGCTGCCGTCATAGTTTATATGACTTAGCGCAATCCTCGATGTTATTCGAGTTTTAGTCATGTGATACAGAGGAAGAAGTCTTGTGGTGAATGACTTTTCGGTATTGTTGTTACATGATGAATGAATGGTAAAAAGGAAAACGAGATATTGTTTATGCATAACTAATCATAAAGGAGTCGTTGAGCCAGGTCGGTGAGAAAGTCATAGATGGATATATGACTAATCCAGAGTGCTCTTGAAAAGGTTGCATTCATGTCATGGATCGAGATGTCCATTTCTTTCTAGTATGAAAAGAAAAAATGAAGAATTTCTGGTATGTTGGTTGTGGTGTAGGGGATTTGCGTTTCCTTTGTGTCTTGGCATAGGAAATTAAAATGTGTGCTCTTTGGATGTTGTCGGATCCTTTCCAAAGTGGTTTTAGCGCTTTGGGGTTTGAGTTGTTGTAGGTGGACAAATTGGGTTCATGATTATGGTTGAGCTCACTCAATGATTGTACTCTTTATCGTGGTCCTTTGAGTGGAAGGTTGTGTATGACTCAATGCAAACCTTCTTGGAGAATTGTGTCGTTGAGGTGTTCCTCGGTAGGGTTGATTAAATTATTAGTGGACTACTTTGTGGTTGCTAGTAATCGCTTTACCTCCTGAGGTGTATTGGATCTTTTTGTCGTTGGGCAATGAGAGAGTTGTGTCAACCGCAGAGGAACGTTCGGTCATTTCTGTTGCGCGAGTCTTAAGGATCCCGGATGTAAAGTAGGTTGTTCCTTCTGGTGGTAATATTAGAGCGTTGTCTCTCCTGTTTCTCGTCGTCTTGAGTACAAGGAACCACAGAAGGGAGGTTGGTGCCGTGTCCTTCTGGAGAGTAGCATTAGTTAAAAGGATCGGGCACTTCAGTGCCGAGGAATGCATGGAATGAGGAGTGTGAGACCGTATTTTTCGTTGTCTGTTTGGGATTTTATCCTATCGCTTGGGTCATGCCGAGGCCTTGTTTGAGTGCTTTGTGCTTCAATGTTGAGTAAAGTTCTCGCAAGTTTTAATTGCGAGTTAGCATTAGAGCCGTTGGACTCAGAACCTAGGCATCCTGTCTTCGAGTCTCGATCAGTGTAAATTCCAGTGGTTTTATTTAGGGAAGCGAACTGGGAGTTGAAGTCTCGCGGCGGCGAGCTTTACCCAAAGCTCTTTTCTTCAAGTTTGAACCGCGAAGTTTAGATCTCTGTGTATTGTTGGTTTTGTAACACCCCGGCATTTAATATGCCTGAATGCTACCAAACATAAGCTAAACAACATCTAAATACCACAATTAAACATAAATTCTAGCAAAGGCGCACATGCTAAAAGCCGAGATTTCGGCAGCATCTCCTTTGTTTTAACATGAATTAACACAATATCAATATCATGGCAAGATATGTCATAGCACACGACAAATAAAACATCAACATAAATGGATATATCATCAAATTACGCCAATAAAAGCATACTCAACCACTTCATAAGCTATAACCAAGCAAATAGGGAATCACAAGCATGCTAAATTAAACCCTACATTAAGTTTATGGCACAACTCTTAATATCATGTCTCCAAGTGATTAATTATGGACTATGATGGTGGAGCTACGTGTAGAAGTGTAGCTAGACCCCTTTTTCCCGCATGCCGATCTCAAAGTACCTAAAAACAACATAAAACACAAGCGTGAGTTCGAAAACTCAGCAAGCATATTGTAATGGACAACAAGATCATTTACAAGACAATAATACCTTACATCACATATAACATCTCATACTTGAGCACATAACAACATCATCATCATTAAATATGTATTGCAATGCAATGCAATGCAATGCAATGTTATGCTCATATCTCCTTGGAAACTCATACCGGTATGGTTGAGTACACACCCGTCGGTGTGCACCCTCTCCCCCCTTCCATCCCGAAGATGGAGGGTGCCTACCCCTCGCTTCCACAACCCACGGTAGATGGAATCACGATGTAGGACTTACTCTAATGGCTCTCCGGATTAGTCATAACTTTCTCACCGACCTTCCCTGATTAGTTAATGACTTTCTCACCGCCCGGGCCATGTAACATGTCATGCATGCAACTATGCCAATTATCATATTTCACATGTACATAAACATATGGCAACTCATCATGACAAATATAAACACATGGCATCGAACCATGATAATCATACTCAATATTTCATTGGAAAATAGCAAGCATGGCAAGTGAGCATAGCAAGTGTTCAATCTTTCACCCAATATCAACAAACAACCTACAATCCGCTATACAATACAACACACTTGCCTCAACCGCGGGCGACGGATTTGTGGGACGTAGAGGGCACTCCCGGTGTCACACCACCTGCACATAGGCATCACACACTCACAATAATGCCCGCAAAACAGTACACAAATCCCCATCTAACCCGACATTGCCCACTACTTGCAAACCTAAAAACAGAGGTTCTGTCCCGGCGGGACAGCTGCCTTGCAAAGGCCATAACTTGAGTTCTGGGACTCCAAATCGATTAAACGAGTACACCATCGCGAAGCTTAAGAAATTTCCTACCTTTTTCTAGTTATACAGAAAGACTGATTCGGAATCTAAAATTGTTTAATCTACAGATTACTTCGATCTGTTCCAATTGCGTCACAGATTTTAACACGATTGGTAAAACGGCCATAACTTTCAAACGGCTGATCAGATTTTAACGTGCTTTATGTCCATGGAAATATAATTAAATTATCTACAACTTCTTTTAAGTCGGTACGGACAGATTCGGACTCTAAATCGACGAAAACTCGAACCCTAGCCCGACTGCTCAATCTGCCCGAAAACAGAAACGTGGCAACGTCTAGATCTAACCCAAAGAACTCCAACCCAGCACCACCAATTGATCTAAAAACTTCATAAACACCCTAAGAACAATACCTAGATCAAACCCAAGGATCCCCATGATCATACCTTTGCCCAACGAACGAATCTCCAATAGATCTCCTCGCGGATCGCTCCTCGCTCCACGCTCCTCGCTCCAACGGATGGATCCACAAGGTGCAGAGGTGTGGAGACCACCCTAGGGCAGCAAGGGGGTGGAGGAGAGGTGGTGGAGAGGTGGGGCAATGGAGGAGAGCAAGGGGGAGGCGCAAGGCTCAAAGGGAAGGGCGGCTAGGGCTTTGCAAGTGGGGGAGGTGAGGCGCACCAAGGCCTCAAGGGGCGCAAAGGCAGCAGGGTGGACGCCCCAAAGGGGCAGGGAAACCCCTTTTACCAGCCCCCACACCCAATTCTAGTCCGTTACGGAGACCTAATCCATCCCACCAAAGCCCACCAAGGCCCAAAACTCCCCCGGGAAGGCCCAAAACCCCGAAAATGGCCCGGAAACGCCCCGAAAAAGCTATTAACCTCCATATCCTATAGTTTTAACCTTAATTCCACATCTCATAATGTTATTAACCTTATCATGCACGTTAAATAAGGTTACGACACTCCGTGGTGTCACAACACTTCAAACGGCCCAAAAACGCGAGTAAACCTCAAGCCGAAAGGTTTTATTCTCTAATTTCACATTCTATAATGTCACACCATACCGTAGTTATGGCTGTAATTCCAATCAGCCGTTTGAAAGTTATGGCTGTTTTACCGAGCATGTTAAAATCTATGACGTGATTGGAACAGATCACGGTATTTTGTAGATTAAACAACTTTAGATTCCGAATCAGCTTTTCCATATACTTAGAAAAAGTTAGGAAATTTCCTAAGCTACGCGAGGATGTACTCGTTTAATTGATTCGGAGTATTAGAACCCGAGTTATGCCTTTTGGAAGGCTGCTGTCCCGACGGGACAGAACCTCTGTTTTTGGGTTTTGCGAGTAGTTGGTGATGTCGTGGTAGAAGAGGGTTTGTGTGCTGTTTTGTGGACATGATTGTGAGTGTGTGGTCCCTATGTGCAGGTGGTGCGACCCCGAGAGTGCCTTCTACTTCTCGCCAATCCGTCGCCCGTGGTGGAGGCAAGTGTATTGGAATGGGTAGCGGATTGTGGGTTGTATGATTGATTGAGATTGAAATTTGAATATATGATATGTTCACATGCCATGCTTTAATATTTGCCATTGATATGATGAATATGTTTATTATGCGATGATGCCATGTGTTAATGTACAAGTTATCCATCATGATGCCATGTGTTAATGTACAAGTTATTCATGATGTTGGCATATTTGCATACATGGCAAGATACATGGCCCGGGCGGTGAGAAAGTCATAACTAGTCCGGGGAAGGTCGGTGAGAAAGTTATGACTATTCCGGAGAGCCAATGAGTAAGTCCTACATCGTGATTCCATCCACCGCGGTGTGGGGAAGCGAGGAGTAGGCACCCTCCATCTTCGGGATGGAAGGGGGGAGAGGGTGCACACCGACGGGTGTGTACTCAACCATACCGGTATGAGTTTCCAAGGAGATATGAGCATCGCATTGCATACATAATGATGATGATAATGATTTGTGAACATGAATGAGATGATATACATGATGTGAGTTGTTGTAGCCATGTAATTGTTTTTGTTTGTACCATTGCAATATACTTGCTGAGTGATGAACTCACGCTTGTGTTTATGTTTTTTTTTTAGGTACCATGACACCGGCATGTGGGAAAGGGCATTAGCTACACATCTTCACGTAGTTCCAGTCACATTTACCAACCTTGAGTCATGATCATAATAATAGTGCCCTCAATTAGGTGTATGGATTAATTTTAATGTGCTGTTGATCCTCTTTGCTTAGCTATAGATGTTTGTGTGGTTGGTTTTGGTTTAATTGTTTATGATGATGTATTATCCATTATATATTGCTGCTTTAGATGTCTTATGTTATGAAATATTTTGCTATGATATTGCTATTGTTCAAATCATGATAAAACAAAGGAGATGCTGCCGAAATTTCGATGTTTAGCATTTGTGCCTTTGCTGAAATTTATCTTCATGTATGGAATTTAGTTGATGTTTAGTCTATGTTTGGTAGCATTTGGGCATACTAGATGCCGGGGTGTTACAGTTTGGGCCTCTCCGGGGGAGTTCGGGCCCAAGGGGAATGTGTCATGGGCCTTGGTGGGAGGATTTTTGGTCCCATGAGGGAGGGGGAGTGTAACACCCCGGTATTTAATATGCCCGAATGCTACCAAACATAGACTAAGCAACCTCTAAATACCACCATTACAAGTAAATTACAGCAAAGGAACAAATGCTAATACCAAAAATTTCGGTAGCATCTCCTTTGTTTTTCCATGATTCGGAGCAACAACAAAGTATCACAAGTTATATCATAATGGAAAGCATCTAAAACCGCAATAACATGTGACATAGCAACAATATAAGTCCAGGATAAAGCATTCAACCACTTCATGAGCTAAACGAACCAAATAGTAAGACCGAGCACACAGTTAAGCAATTCTCCAAGTTTCATGGCAATACTTTCATTATCATGATTCCAAAAGATAACACTGTCTAATTTGTGTGGAGCTACGTGTAGATGTGTAGCTAAACCCTTTTTCCCGCAAGTCGGTTTCATGGTACCTAAGAAAAACAACATAAAAACAAGCGTGAGTTCATCACTCAGCAAGTATATTGCATTGGAACAAGAAAATACATTTCAATACCTTCATCACCACCTTTTTACATACAACATCATACACATCTCATATTCATAGTGTAAGCATATCATTGACATCATCATAAATCATCCTCATATAATGCAATGCAATGTAATGCAATGCGATGCACATATCTCCTTGGAAACTCATACCGGTATCGTTGAGTACACACCCGTCGGTGTGCACCCTCTCCCCCTTCCATCCCGAAGATGGAGGGTGCCTACTCCTCGCTTCCGTTCACCGCGGTGAATGGAATCACGATGTAGGACTTACTCATTGGCTCTCCGGATTAGTCATAACTTTCTCACCGACCTTCTCGGACTAGTTATGACTTTCTCACCGCCCGGGCCATGTAATCATGCCATGTATGCAAATATGCCACATCATAATCAACTTGTACATTAGCACATGGCATCATAAAATGATAAACATACTCATCATATCAATGGCAATCATTAAAGCATGGCAAGTGATCATCACATATAATCAATCTCATCTAGTCTCAACTAGCAACCTACAAATCGCTATCCATTACAATACACTTGCCTCAACTACGGGCGACGGATTGGCGAGAAGTAGTAGGCCCTCCCGGGGTCACACCACCTGCACATAGGGACCACACACTCACAATCAAGCCCACAAAACAGTATGCAAACCCTCATCTACCCCGACATTGCCAACTACTCGCAAAACCCGAAAACAGCGGTTCTGTCCCGTCGGGATAGCGGCATTCCAAAAGGCATAACTCGGGTTCTAACACTCCAAATCAATTAAACGAGTACATCCTCGCGTAGCTTAGGAAATTTTCCAACTTTTTCTAGGTATAGGGAAAGACTGATTCGGACTCTAAAGTTGTTTAATCTACAAAATACCGTGATCTGTTCCAATCACATCATAGATTCTAACACGCACGGTAAAACAGCCATAACTTTCAAACGGCTGATCGGAATTTAACGTTTTTTATATACACGGAAAGATAATGATTTTATCTACAACTTATTCAACATCCGCACGACCAAATTCGGAATCTAAATTGGTGAAAAACCGAACCCTAGGTCGACTGCTCATGCTGCCCGAAACAGAGAACGTGGCAACTCTAGTTTTCTCCCAAATCTACCCAATGGCAGCACTACCACTTGATCTAAAAACATGAAATCAACCTCTAGAAAAACACCTAGACCATCCCCAAGGAACACCCATACCATACCTCAGCCCAACGAACGCCGAAATCCTTCCTCCCGGGTTCCCCGATCGTTTTCCTCGGGCCGGAACCGCCGGATCTCCTCGTCGCGGAGCTTCCCGAGGGAGGGAACAGTGGGATGGCAAGGTGAGGAGCTCTCCTAGGCCATAAAGGAGGGTGGAGGGGGGAGGGGAGGAGAGATGGCGCAAGGGGGAGGCGGCTAGAGGTGGAGGAGTGTGGGGGAGGTGGTGGAGAGAGGTGGCGGCTAGGGTTTGCAAGTGGGGGGCAGCAAGGGCAGGGGGAGGACGCCCCAAGCCAGGAAAACCTGGTCTCCCCTCCCTCATGGGGCCAAATACCTTCCCACTAAAGCCCACGACTCATCCCCTTGGTCCCAAACTCCCCCAGAGAGGCCCAAACTCCCGAAATCGGCCCGGAAACGCAATTAAACCTCATACCGTATAGTTTTATTCCCTAATTTCACATTTTATAATGTCACACCATTCCGTAGTGTCACATTCTCCCCCCCTTATACAGGATTCGACCTCGAATCCGAAGAACGCCAAAAACAACAACAAAGTCCCTATGGGACAAAAGACTTCTTTGCAACACAAAACATTCCTACAAAGACTCAAACCGGAACAATCGACAAACAAGTTCTCAAAACCAATACTTTGCGAGAAAGTGTTGATTTAGCTCAACTAGTGCAACCTCTCACGGTTCCACCTTCACTTCAATTCCCAATAATATTGGCAGAAGTCAACCGAAGTCCTCGATTTCACCCACTAAAGGGCTTAATCAAATTATCATGCCCAACTCCTCACATCAAACAGTTCATACTTCCCTCACATCCAACCTGATGAACTCAGAAAAACTTCCCTTTTCAACTTCATTTACAGAACCTTAATTTCATTTCTCCACCTATCTACCACATCTCATTAAACTTAAGATGACACAAAGAAAGCAAATCACATCTCCTTTAACAACCTCTCTACCAACAAATCACCAACGGTGTCTTATTAATAACTGGGGTTCTAAACGAGAACCTCCAAAGAATCAATTAAACAAAATCCCATCTCTTCCAATTATTTGAACTTTTTCACAAGGAACCACAATTAACCAATGTCATTTACATACATAGTCCACATCGACAATAACTTCCTTTCCAAACACAAACCACGCTACATTTTTTTTCTATCATCTTCCGGGCATATCTCATACCCAAGGACACTAGCTAAGACAATGTTCATGACAAAACATTTTACATCACAATTTCTATAACCTTCATTACCACCAAACGGTACTCTCCACAAAATTTAAACCACGACATCTATAACCTCCATCGTAACCACCTTTTAAACCACAACCAAAGTTCTACGACTAGCCCAAGCTAGGGCTGAAAGTTATTACCAAACCACCATTGGTTCTTTTCCTAAGAGGGTCTCGCCCTCACATATTCACACTCAAAAACAACCAAGCCCATGAGTATATGCCTCCAATATAATCAACAGTTCCATAGGCATTTCCATTCATATCTCAACGAGAATGCCAACAAAAAGCAACTCTCTTTAGCCGGATGAACCACATTCATCAACTCGAATCCCAAAACACCACAAATCACTTTGGAACAAAGATTTGACAACGTCCAAAGACCACTTTTTTTTCTTTTTCCTAAATCAAACCGCAAAGGAGAAACTCAAATCTCAAAACAATGCGATACATTTCGCATTGGGGAGCACTCAAACAAAAAAAGAGACTCCACACAATTCTTTGACAGAAGTTCTCAACAACCAAAGCATCTCAACTTGCTTTCACCAAAGCCAAACCTCTCATTTTCACCAAAATCAACATTTTGGAAGGGAACTGTTTCTCAAATCACACACAAGAATCCACCACCATCACAGTATCTCTCAAAGAGAAAGGGAAACTCAAATCTGTAGCATAACCAAAATTCCAGCATTTATCCAATCTTTATTTTCATGCTAGAAAGCACAGGAAATCTCAATTCATGACATGGATGCAATCTTTTAAAGAGCACTCTGGATTAGTCATATATCCATATATGACATTCTCACCGACCTGGCTCATCATCTTTTTATGATAAACACCGCATTTTAACCAAAAGCAAAATTTTGGAAGAGAACATCAATTCTCAAGTCAAACATTTGCACCCACAACCGCTAGAAATTCTCTCAAAGAAAATAAAAAGAGACTTATTCCCAAAAGAAACACTTCACCAGCAAAATCACTCATGGAACGTTCATAAGATCCACCTTTTTGAAGCACTTTGCAAACACCACACAAACTTTCCAAATAAGTCCAACTCTAGCCCAATAGAGTTACAGATTAAATCTCAAGAATTTCCAACACAACCCACTATGTTCATCTGCTTCCGTTAAAATTTATTCCAAAGATAATTCTGGGTGAACGCGAATGAGCGCGATCCACTCAAAAATTTTTGGGTGCAAATCCATACTCATAACACAAATTAAATAAAAATAGCCAAAACCAAAAATTGGCACCAATAGCTACGGGTTTTAGGGAAACTCGGAAACACAACACAAGGAATACCTTGACCGAAGGGATTCAACCAAAATGGCAAACAACCACACCAGTTCAAAAGGTTTTAAACACCAGCTCAGCATGAATCCCACCATAACTTGTATTCCACTACACTTACCATTTAAGAATTCAATAATCACTATTTACTCATCAAGAGAGTCCAACCGGATTTAACAAAATTTACATAACAATTTCTCTCTAGTTACCAATCCCAACACTTTTAATTAAGGTTTAAGATGCTTATCACAAAGGCACCCAACCAAGACTACATTGACATGATCCCCACGGATCACCAAAACATAATACATCTTATTCTAAATTTGAAACATAGTACTTCAACAAATCTTTCAGCAAGATCAACATATAAATTTTATACCTCCTATATGTTCACGTCTCGACAACCGAACCTTATTCAGTTAAACAACGACTTCAATATGTAAATATTATCTCCACAGGGAAGAATTCATAAGTGAGACTCTAAGTTATACTTTCATTAAGGATAAGAGCATTTATCATGTTAATTATCCAAAGCTCACTCCATCGCAACATGTTAAAATTTTCCTCTATTTTAACCATGGTTTTCCAACGAGTAATCTAAACAGTACCACCACTACTTAGTCATCAAAAGCAACAAAAGGGCATATTCATCAACCAACAACATTACTTTTAGCTACCCTATACATAGGTCATAACAAATTATCACCACGCAACATACTCCCACTATTTAAAATAGATTGAATACTAGCATTAACACTGCCCTTAACAACATCATTAGCAATAAGTCTTATGTCTTCTCAATTGATATCAATACTAGCATTGTAGAGGCACAACTGCATACTTCCAAATATACTAGTAGTTTGCAACAACGTAAATAGCAACTCTAATCAACTTCCAAATTAAAGTCACTAGTCAACACGATTAAATTTCTCTATTAATCCACTAGATTAGAGCATCTTTAAACAACCAACAAAGTTTCTTTAACCATAACAGTAGTCTACATCATCTTAATGTTTAACTATGCATCAAGGTTTAAACTTTTAACATTAACAAGGATCATAAGCACTTTTAAAGCAAGGCAACAGATTCTAAGCATGTACATTAACCCATTTAATCATTATCGCTACAGAGTGAACTACAACACTAGTAGTCTATTTATTCTCAAGCTAGAGATAACAACCGCCTTGAATGGTTTAAACTCACAAATTAACTTAACAATACATCATCCCATAAACCACATTGGTACATGCTACATAACATGCTAAACAACAATTCTTACTAGGGACAAACGATTTCAGTCAAAAGACTACTTACTTTGTTTGCAGCATTTTAGTTTTAAAATTCATCCCAAATTCATAAGGAAGCTTGACTCTCAAAATTGCAATGAGACAAAACCAAACTTGGTCATGCAAAAGGAATTCTCCAAAACACTTTTCAATCTCAAAGACTCCCATAGAGGAAAAAGGTTGAAAGACAATTTTCTCGAAAGGGAATCAAGCGATCAAGTAATCCTTTTCAAATAAAACCTTAACACCAAACTCCAACTTTTCACTAAACAAGAAGGGTTTCAAAATGATTTCTCAAACCAGTAAAATGATGAAATCACACACCACTTACTCCTACAAAGCCACAGAACTTCAGCCCTGACAACCAGGTCGGGCATGACGCCGCAATAACTCTTTTGACCTTGGAGAAAGACAAACACAGGAATAAATTGAATGCTTATCCCCATAAAGCAATCAATAAACTGAGCATCAAAGCTGGAAAGGTGACCAAAAGAAGCGCAACACTAGACTCTTCTTCTTCGTCTTCAACCAAGGACGACAAAACCACACACCGCATACGGAAAAATCCGCGTAAATCCAATACCAAACACCTTTTTTTTTCTTTTGGTTTCAATCAATTAAAATCAAGAAAACCAACCAAGACCGACCGTTAGAACGGTAAAGAGCAATTGAAAGAATCCACCACAAACTCTTCTATTCGACGCCAGCCACTACCCGGTCTTCGACAGAAAGGATAAGCACTCTTCTCCCATAGGGGTTAATAGTTCTTCGGTAATGGCGCTAACCGGCCACACCGTCAAATCACACCCTTACTATGAACAAAAAGAGAGGTGACTGAACCCTTCGGCACCACAACCCCACTCTATCACAACAACAAGAGCAATTCAATCATTTATCTCATAGACATAGCAACATGCATTGTCAAATGAAGCATTCAACATCAAAGCTTAAATACATCATTTAAGCGTAAGGAAACGATACCCAAACCCTTTTCCTACTGTGCATCCATGTGTGTCAAATTTTAGATTAGTTATACCACTTTTGCAAGTTTTAATGTTGCTATCCTATGACAAAATTTTAGTAAAAACCTAAGCCATGTTTCTAAGTTATTCCACATCACATTTTAGTTGTAACCTAAGGTATGATACTAAAAATACATATTCCAAGGACCTACAGCGCGCTCTGATACCAACTGTAACACCCTGGCATTTAATATGCCCGAATGCTACCAAACATAGACTAAGCAACCTCTAAATACCACCATTACAAGTAAATTACAGCAAAGGAACAAATGCTAATACCAAAAATTTTGGCAGCATCTGCTTTCTTTTTCCATGATTCGGAGCAGCAACAAAGTATCACAAGTTATATCATAATGGAAAGCATCTAAAACCGCAATAACATGTGACATAGCAACAATATAAGTCAAGGATAAAGCGTGAGTTCATCACTCAGCATGTATATTGCAATGGAACAAGAAAATACATTTCAATACCTTCATCACCACCTTTTTACACACAACATCATACACATCTCATATTCATAGTGTAAGCATATCATTGACATCATCATAAATCATCCTCATATAATGCAATGCGATGCACGTATCTCCTTGGAAACTCATACCGGTATGGTTGAGTACACACCCGTCGGTGTGCACCCTCTCCCCCCTTCCATCCCGAAGATAGAGGGTGCCTACTCCTCGCTTCCGTTCACCGCGGTGAATGGAATCACGATGTAGGACTTACTCATTAGCTCTCCGGATTAGTTATAACTTTCTCACCGACCTTCCCGGACTAGTTATGACTTTCTCACCGCCCGGGCCATGTAATCATGCCATGTATGCAAATATTCCACATCATAATCAACTTGTACATTAACACATGGCATCATAACATGATAAACATCCTCATTATATCGATGGCAATCATTAAAGCATGACAAGCGATCATCACATATAATCAATCTCATCTAGTCTCAACTAGCAACCTACAAATCGCTATCCATTACAATACACTTGCCTCAACCACGGGCGACGGATTGGCGAGAAGTAGTAGACCCTCCTGGGGTCACACCACCTGCACATAGGGACCACACACTCACAATCAAGCCCACAAAACAGTACGCAAACCCTCATCTACCCCGACATTGCCAACTACTCGCAAAACCCGAAAACAGCGGTTCTGTCCCGTCGGGACTGCGGCCTTCCAAAAGGCATAACTCGGATTCTAACACTCCAAATCAATTAAACGAGTACATCATCGCGTAGCTTAGGAAATTTCCCAACTTTTTCTAGGTATAGGGAAAGACTGATTCGGACTCTAAAGTTGTTTAATCTACAAAATACCGTGATCTGTTCCAATCACGTCACAGATTCTAATACGCTCGGTAAAACAGCCATAACTTTCAAACGGCTAATCGGAATTTAACGTTCTTTATATCCACGGAAATATAATGAAATTATCTACAACTTATTCAACATGTGTACGACCAAATTCGGAATCTAAATTGGTGAAAAACCGAACCCTATGTCGACTGCTCATGCTGCCCGAAACAGAGAACGTGGCAACTCTGGTTTTCTCCCAAATCTACCTAATGGCAGCACCACCACTTGATCTAAAAACATGAAATCAACCTGTAGAACAACACCTAGACCATCCCCAAGGAACACCCATACCATACCTCAGCCCAACGAACAACGAACGCCGAAATCCTTCCTCCCGGGTTCCCCGATCGTCTTCCTCGGGCCGAAACCGCCGGATCTCCTCGTCGCGGAGCTTCCCGAGGGAGGGAATTGTGGGATGGCAAGGTGAGGAGCTCTCCTAGGCCAGCAAGGAGGGTGGAGAGGGGAGGGGAGGAGAGATGGCGCATGGGGGAAGCGGCTAGAGGTGGAGGCGTGTGGGGGAGGTGGTGGAGAGAGGTGGCGGCTAGGGTTTGCAAGTGGGGGGCAGCAAGGGCAGGGGGAGGACGCCCCAAGCCAGGAAAACCTGGTCTCCCCTCCCTCATGGGCCCAAATACCTTCCCACTAAAGCCCATGACTCATCCCCTTGGTCCCAAACTCCCCCGGAGAGGCCCAAACTCCCGAAATCGGCCCGGAAACGCAATTAAACCTCATACCGTATAGTTTTATTCCCTAATTTCACATTTTATAATGTCACACCATTCCGTAGTGTCACAGGGAGGCAGGTTATCCTGCCTTGGGGGCGTCCTCCCCCTACCCACATGCGCCCCCTCAACCCTAGCCGCCTCTACCTCTTCCCCATGCGCCTCCACCTCTCCCCCATGCGCCTCCACCTCTCTCCTCTCCTCTCCACCCCCTTGCTTCCCTAGGGGAGATCCCCACCACTCCACCCTGCTGTCCTCTCCGTTGGGAGGCTCCGCGACGAGGAGATCCGGCGGAATCGGCGCGAGGAAGGAGATTGCGCGAACCGGGAGAAGATCCGTTGGGTTTTCGTTCGAAAGGCGAAGGTATGACCACGGGGATCCTTGGGGCTGGTCTAGGATCTGTAATAAGGGTTAATATCATGTTTTTAGATCAATTTGTGGTACTGTAATTGGGTATATTAGATGAAATCTAGAGTTTGCCACGTTCTCCGTTTCGGGCAGCATGAGCAGTCGACCTAGGGTTTGGGTTTTCGCCAATTTAGATTCAGAATTTTGTCGTCCGCCTGTTGAAGAAGTTGTAGGTAACTTCAATACCTTTCAGTGTGTATAAAGAACGTCCAATTCCGCCCAGCCGTTTGGAAGTTATGCTCGTTTTACCGAACGTATTAAAAAACTGTGACGTGATTGGAACAGATCACGGTATTCTGTAGATTAAACCACTTTAGAATCCGAATCAGTCTTTCCTTATACTTAGAAAAAGTTAGGAAATTTCCTTATCTACGCGAGGATGTACTCGTTTATTCGATTCGGAGCCTTAGAACCCGAGTTATGCCTTTTGGAAGGCTGTTGTCCCGACGGGACAGAACCTCTGTTTTTGGTTTTGCGAGTAGTTTGCGATGTCGGGGTAGAAGAGTGTTTGCGTACTGTTTTGTGGACATGATTGTGAGTGTGTGGTACCTATGTGCAGGTGGTGTGACCCCAGGAGTGCCTTCTACTTCTCGCCAATCCGTCGCCTGTGGTTGAGGCAAGTGTATTGGAATGGGTAGCGGGTTGTGGTTTGCTAGATTGGTTGAGATTGAAATTGAATATATGATATGTTCACATGCCATGCTTTAATGTTTTCCATTGATATGATGAATATGATTATTATGTTATGATGCCATGTGTTAATGTACAAGTTATTTATGATGTTGGCATGTTTGCATACATGGCATGATACATGGCCCGGGCGGTGAGAAAGTCTTAACTAGTCCGGGGAAGGTTGGTGAGAAAGTTATGACTATTCCGGAGAGCCAATGAGTAAGTGCTACATCGTGATTCCATCCACCGCGGTGTATGGAAGCGAGGAGTAGGCACCCTCCATCTTCGGGATGGAAGGGGGGAGAGGGTGCACACCGACGGGTGTGTACTCAACCATACTGGTATGAGTTTCCAAGGAGACATGTGCATCGCATCGCATTGCATACATAATGATGATGATAATGATATGTGATCATGAATGAGATGATAGACATGATGTGAGTTGTTGTAGCCATGTAATTGTTATTTTGTACCATTGCAATATACTTGCTGAGTGTTGAACTCACGCTTGTGCTTTCTTGTTGTTTTAGGTACCATGAAACCGGCATATGGGGAAGGGCTTTAGCTACACATCTACACGTAGCTCCACACTTATAGATAATTTATTCATCTTGGTCATGATAATAAGAGTAGTGCCATGCAACTTGGTGAAATGGTTAATTTGTGTGCTTGGTTTCCTCATTTACTTCGTTTGGCTCATGAGATGGTTGGAATCTTTATTCTAGGCTTATACTGCTGCTAGAATCCTTGGTATTGTTGATTTAGATGTCATTCTTTATACTATCTCCTGTGATCATATTGTTGTTGCTTCAATTCATGGAAAAACAAAGGAGATGCTGCAGAAATTTTTGGTTTTTAGCATTTACTCCTTTGCTGTAATTTACCTTAGTTTATGGTATTTAGATGTTGTTTAGCCTATGTTTGGTAGCATTCGGGCATATTAAATGCCGGGGTGTTACACCGATGGGTTAAAAATCAGGATGTTTCCATTATCTTTGTCAGGAACCGCTTTCACATGGTTCACGAATTTACCCCCAAATTCGGTCCACTTTTAGAACGATTTGGAAAGCCAATTCCATGAATATTTCTTTTGTGGAAGTCCTGAGCTCAGAATTTCAGATCTAAATTCTGTCCGACAGAAATTGAGCAAGCCAATCTCGGACTATATCCGAAGATTCAGGGATGTACGGAATCGGTGCTTTAGCATCATGTTACCCGATTATCAATTAGCCAATTTAGCGTTCCAAGGATTGATCCCGCCACTCAAGGAAAAATTCGTGGGGCAGGAGTTCTCTGATTTGCGACACCTACTTCATTAGGTATTGGTGCATGAAAGCCGATATTGTGATAGTAAAGGGTTTAACGATAGGTTTAAAGCGAACGGGAATGAAAAGGCCAAAGTAAATATGGTCGATTGCAGCTCCAGCGAAAACTCTGAAGACGATGAAGCCGACGTGAACATAGCCGAGTGGACCAACGGTCCTAAAAGATCACTTTTCTGCTCATGGTTTAAGCCAACAAAGAATAAGTCGGAAGTTAAATACGCCTTCGACGTGTCCAAATGCGATCAAATATTTGATTTATTGCTACAGGAAAAATTAATATGGTTACCAGAGGGGCATGTTATCCCGTCCGCTGATGAAATCAAGAAACGAAGATATTGTAAGTGGCACCATTCTTTTTCACATAACACTAAAGACTGCAATATTTTTCGTCAGCAGATACAGTCGGCTATCAAGGACAGACGGCTGAAGTTTGAAGAACCGACCACGAAAGTGGATGTAAATCCTTTTCCTATCAACATGGTCTAGTGCTCACGAAAAGGAAAAGAGCCTGTGGATGAAGGTGCCAAGAAAATTCGGCAGGTCGACGTCCAGTCAAGTTGCGGTGGCGGTGAGATGTTGAAAATAACAATCGGCTCAGTACAAATAGAAGCCGATCGGGACGACAGGAATTCAAAAACCATCAAACTTAAGGGTGAACCACGAGTAGGACAGTGGTACAAAGCCGAAAGAGATCCGCCAAAACAGGTAGTTACCAAGTCCAAACCAACGTTCTCCCAACTCCTGGGAAAATACGAGAAGATCAGCTGTCAGCACGAACAACATCCCCGTCGGCCTAACTACCTGTACTGGGCGGATGATGAGGATAAAGCTCACCAACGATGTCCCTTTTGGTAGTTTTGCTGGGAACGAAGAATGCCGTTACCTTCGGTACGGACGTGTCCGATGGGACATCTCCCCCAGGATCGGCCATGGCGATCGGTCAAGGACAGATTGACTAGATCGGTCCATAGCCGGCTAGGGTCGCGGGTTAAGGTGCCAGTTCAAGGAAAAAATGCCTAGAATGAACCAGAATAAGCCCCCGGAAGAACGAGCCGAGCTATCGAAGTCCGATGGTGAACTTGGCGATCCAGCTGGAAAAGTGCGTAGGCCGATTGAGCCAAAACCCAAGTGGTGTCCCTTAGGTCTTAGTCGATCCCAGCATAGATGACTACAGCGCTTAAGGACACAGGAGATGAGGGAATCCAAACAAGAAGAGGAAAGGGATCGGATATTCAATGAGTTACGACCAGTATAAATCATGAAGCAGGAATGGAGAAGGAAAAATCAGATCGAGGAGGATTCAGATCAATCGGTCGATTCCAGATCGCCCATGATTCGAGATGATACTCCCCTGATGGACACCAATATGGTCTTCACCATGCCAGCCGAATTTAGAACCGAGACTAAATCGGCCGAAGAAGCTTTGGCCCAATTATGTCTTGGCGCGCAGGACGCTGTGTTCGCAAAGCCCCAGGACATGCATCGGCATTTAAAGCCATTGTACCTAAAAGGGCACATCAATGGCTGACCGATGTCAAGGATGTTGGTTGATGGCGGAGCCACGGTGAACTTGATGCCGTTAAGCACCTTCAAGAAGCTAGGCAAAGCCGATGAAGATTTGATCAAAACAAACATGGTGTTGAATGACTTCACAGGCTATCCCACTGAAGCGAAAGGGCTGATGACCACAGAGCTGACGGTTGGCAGTAAGACCTTGCCGACCGCATTCTTCGTGATTGAAGCTAAAGGGAATTACAGTGCACCCCTTGGACGAGATTGGATCCATGCTAACTGCTGCATTCCATCGACAATGCATCAACTTCTAGTACAGTGGAATGGAGATGGAGTTGAAGTAATACCAGCCGATACATCGTCTCACATAGCATTGGCCAGTCCCGATACAAATTGGCGGCACGAAGAGGCTGAATGCATATCTGGCAAAGTTCTGGATGATTGCGATTTCATCTCAGTCAGAAAGTCAGGTCTAATGTCGATCAATGTCGGGCTAGGCACATTTGATCGGGCAAATGAAGTTATGAGGAGATGGAGCCAGGAATAAATGTGGTGTGCATGCTTCATAGCTATCGGCAAATTATGGACTGTGGAGAAGCCATTGAAGATTTTCAGGAAGAAAGATTGGGGCAAGGTTTTACTTCTGCCGATTTGCTTGAAGAAGTAGACATAGGGGGAGGTGATAGGAAAAGACCAATTTTTTTATAAGCGCAAAGTTGGGCGCAGATTATAGGGCCAAGTTCGTTGAAATACTAAAAAAATATAGAGATTGTTTTGCTTGGAAATATTACAAAATACCTGGTCTTAGCCGACAACTAGTTGAGCATCGGCTACTTGTAAAGCTGGGATATCGGCCGTTTAAGCAGTTTCCCCGATTCTTTAATCCGGCCCTATATAACACTATCAAGGAAGAAATAGAACGATTATTAGAAGCCAGATTTATCAGGCCTTGCCGATACGCTGAATGGGTTTCAAACATCGTTCCTGCGGTGAATAAAAACGGTAAGCTGAGAGTGTGCGTGGAATTTAGAGATTTGAACATGGCCACGCCAAAAGATGAATACCTAATGCCAATAGCCGATATGCTCATTGATGCTGCATCGGGCAATAAGATTATTAATTTCCTTGACGGGAATGCCGGATATAACCAAATATTCATGGCAGAAGCCGACGTGTTGTGACACTACAGATGTGGATGGAATCACGAGGTAGGTCTTACTCAATGGCTCTCCGGATTAGTCATAACTTTCTCACCGACCTTACCGGACTAGTTATGACTTTCTCACCGACCTGGCTAGTTCTCATGCCATGTATGCAATTATGCCATAAACATAAACAATTTGCACATAACTCAACTAATCATTGCATAGCATCATAATAAAGGCATTTTCATCATATCATGGTCCAACACTAATCATGGCAAGATAGCATATCATGTAATCAATTTGCATCTAATCAAGACTAGCAACATACAACACGCTACCCATTCCAATACACTTGCCTTAACCCTTCGGAACGGTGTGGAAAGATGATGATGCCACTCCTGGGGTCACACCACCTGCAAATACATGTTTTCCACTCAATATCATACCACCCAAGCAAGTACAAAACTCAGAACACAATGATTCTACCCGAAACCCCGAAAACATGAAAAACAGACCAATTTGTCCGTCGGCACAGCGGGCTTCCAACAATCATAACTTGAGTTCTAAGACTCCAAATTATGTAAACGAATACATTTTATCATAGCTTAGGAAATTTCCTAGCTTTTTCTAAGTATTGGGAAAAACTAATTCGGCCTATAAAATTGCCTAATCTACAGATCCACTCGATCTGTCCCTATAGTGTCACAGTTTTGAACACGTTCGGTAAAACAGCCATAACTTTCAAACGGCTGATCGTAATTACGCGTTCTTGGTGTCCACTGAAAGGTATTGAAACATACGGACGACCAAAAAATGCATCTAAAATTGCTAAATCTTAAGACCTAGGTCGGACGCCCAATCTGCCCGAAACAGAACACCTTGCAAACTCTAGATTTCATCAAATCTAACCAATGGCAGCACAACCTTTTGATCTAATAGCATGAAATCCTCCATTAACACAGCACCTAATCCACTCCAAAGGTTTCCCATCCCCATACCTTAGCCCAACGAACGAAGAACCGACGAACACGCCTCCCGATCACCCGATCTTCCTCCACGCGCCAATCCCGCCGGATCCTCTCGTTGTGGAGCTCCCCAATGGCGAGGGCAATGGCGTGGAAGAGTGTGGACGCAAGGGGTGGGGGTGGATCTCGCGTAGGGCTGGCTAGAGGTGGTGGGGAGGAAGAGGAAGGAGGGGCGCATGGCATGGGGTGGGGGAGAGAGAGGGTGGCGGCTAGGGTTTGAGGGAAGAGGGGTGGGGCGCACCAAGGGGTGGGGGCTAGGGTTGGCTGCCCAAAAGTTCCCCCCTTGGGCCCAAACCCTTCCACCAGAGGCCCAACTCAACCCCCAAGGCCCAAAGTCCCCCGGAAAGGCCCAAACACCCAGAAATGGCCCAAAAACACACTATAAAGTCGTACCGAAAGCTATATTCTATATTGTCACATTCTGTAATGTCACATTCTCTCCCCCTTAACTAGGGCTGGACAGAAAGCTCGTGGCTCGCGGCTCGGCTTGGGCTCGACCGAGCCTGGCTCGGCTCGCCCTGGCTCGTGGCTCGGATCGAGCCCGAGCCGAGCCTATTTCTCAGGCTCGTGAATGGACCGAGCCGGCTCGGCTCGAGCCACGAGCGGCTCGGCAAGCCAGGGCAGCTCGGTAACCTCGGTTGATTGGTCAATACCCTCAAGGCCTCAGCCCTCAACTCAAGTTCGAGTCTCAAACTCTCAAGTCTCAATCGCACCGCACACAGGCGGCTGGCGTCTTCCTCTTCCTCCCAAATCTACTCCCTCCAGCCGCTTCGACGCTAATCCAGCGGCCGGCGCCCGCGCTGCGCCGCCCGCCCGCCATCGCCCGACCGTCGCCGCCGACCCCGTCGCCCCGACACCAGCGCCACCGCCCGACCCGTCGCCACCGACCCCGTCGCCCCGACACTCGCTGTCGCCCCGATGCCAGCGCCGCCGCCGGGCGCCGCCCCCGACACAGGTGATTCCTGAATCCCGATGGCTGTCTAATTGCATAGATGGCTGTCTGATTGCATAGATGGATGTCTGTTTGTGATTTGCATAGATGATTGCATAGATGGCTGTCTGATGGCTGAATAGATGATTGGCTTTTGTTTTGCATCATCTCCACTGAATAGATGATTCTGATTCATGATTGGTGTCAGTAAGAGCTGATGGCAGTATGGCAGTATGATTTCATTCTATGATTCTGTCCGGTTTTAGTTTACTGTCAGTAGGAGCATGTGGAAGGAGATATCCAACTATCCAAGCATGTGGAAGGAGATACATAGTGTGGTTAAATGACTGAATAGATGGCTGATAGTTTGCATGTGGAAGGGATATCCAACAGGGATATACATAGATGGCTGATGGCTAAATAGATGATTGCTTCTCTCTGCTTGTTTAATCAGGGATAATGATATGTTGTGCTCATGCTATGACATATTTAGTGTCAATGTCTTGCTTGTTAGACTTAGACCATCGCTAAATTGTTTGCTCGCATATTTAGTGTCAATGATATGATGTGCTCATCCCACTTCAAATGATAGATGAATTGTTTGCTTGCATTGTTACTATGGTATTGGCGTATTGCTGACTTGTTGTACCTTGTATGTGCTAATTTGCATTTATGGAGTTGCATAGCAAGGTTGATTTCACAAATATGGAGATGGAATCGTCCGTGGCGAAAGGGAAAAAGAAGCACTCCGGACGGCCACGGCCAGGTGGCGGCGGCGCACCCCTAGCTAAGCCGGTAAGCACGCTTCGACTTAGTCTCTACTAAGACTTTACATGTTAAAAAAACATAGAATCATCATCATGCCACTTGATTTTTTTTTACATGTTGTCTCAGGTTTTATGCGAGGAAAATGTACAGACAACTGCAACTAAGGAAGAAGATAATTCTTTCGACATGAATGATGAAATGTCCGAGGACGAGATGACAATTGAAGGCTCTAAGGAGGATGAAGTTGCTTCTAGAGATGGTAGAGCTCATCAAAGAGGGAAAAAACGGCAAAAGGGGGTGTAGATAGCAGCTGGGGGCAGCAAGGCATCATCTGATGTTTGGGATGTGTTTCAAAAGATAGAGGTGCCATCTACGACTGCAAATGGGGTGATGATAACAAAGGCACACTGTGAGTACTGTAAGCGACTTTATTCATACAAGCAAGGGTCAACTACGTCACATCTATTGAGGCATATGAAGAAATGTGACACTTACTTGAAGTCTTTGGCAAAGAAGCGGGATCAAGCTCTTCTAAATTTTGCTCCTTCAAAGGCAGGTGATTCTGGGTCTGGTCTCCCTACTATTATCTCTCCTAAAGATTATAATCATGAGCAAGTTAGAAAACTATTTGCTAAGATGATAATAGTGCATGAGTACCCATTTAGGATGGTAGAGCACACATGGTTTAACATTGCAATGAGGTATTTAAATCCTGCTTATCAGTTTATTCGTAGAAAGACCATAAGAGCTGAATGCATGAAGGTATTTGAGTTTGAAAGAGAATCACTAAGAAAGGTCCTTAAAGGTGTGGATAGCATTTCCTTAACCACTGATTTGTGGACATCCAACCAAACACTGTCCTATATGTGTTTAGTTGCACACTACATCGATAATGATTGGAAAATGCAATGTCGTGTGCTGAATTTTTTTGAGTTAGACCCTCCACACACTGGATCAATCATAGCTCAAGCTGTGTATGAATGTGTTGCTGCATGGAAAATAGAGGATAAGATCATTTCCATCACTCTAGATAATGCTTCGAACAATGATGTTGCTGTCCGTGGTTTGAAGGCTAAGTTTGTTGCTAGACAAGGCAATGCTTTCCTCGCTAAATATTTCCATGTTCGGTGTTGTGCTCACATTATTAACTTGGTAGTGAATGATGGGACAGCCGTGTTAGCACCTCTCATAAGTAACATAAGAGAAACTGTGAAGTACATCAAAAAGTCCCCATCTCGCCTACATAAGTTTGTAGAGATTTGTAGATCTCTTGCATTGCAAATTGGGGAAGGATTGAAACTTGATGTGTCAACAAGGTGGGGTTCAACATACAAGATGTTGAGTACTAGTATTGCCTACAAGGAAGCTATACAATCTTATGCCGATATAGATGCAAACTATAGATGGGAGCCTACAGCTGCAGAATGGGATTTGTTTGTAGCAATTGAGCCAATACTTGCATCTTTAGCTAAAGTTAGCACTGCATTCTCAGCTTCAACTTATCCAACTGCAAATATATTTTATCCTCACATTGTGGATGTTAAAATTGCTTTGAGGGCAGCAATGGCTTCTGATGATATCAATTTGAAAGATATGGGCAATGCAATGATGGGAAAGTTTAATAAGTATTGGGAAGACAAGAACAATGTGATGGTGATTGCTACTATCCTAGACCCAAGGTATAAGATGAGATATGTGGAGTGGTGTTTTGGTAAGATTTATGAAGGCTCTAAAATTGAAACTGAGATATCTGATGTCCGTGAGGAGTTAGATAAGCTATTTGAAAAGTATGAGAGGGAACATTGTCAAAAGAAGGCTGCTATGAATAAGTCTTGTGCAGCTTCATCTTTGACTGTTGATACCTCTTCCTCTTTACCATCCGCCTCAAGTGAATTTCAGTCGTTCTTATCGTCGACTTCTTCAAATCCATCAAAGAGTGAGTTGATCATCTATTTGGATGAGCAGAATGAGGACTTAGGAAACAAGGAGTTTGATTTGCTTCAATGGTGGAAGTTAAATTCACATAGATATCCGGTGGTGTCGAAGATGGCAAAGCAATTCTTGACTATACCGGCGACCTTTGTGTGTTCGGAATCAACTTTTAGCACCGGGAGTAGAGTTCTAGATGATTTTCGTAGTTCTCTAAGACCATCTATGGTGGAGGCATTGATATGTGCTTCTAGTTGGATTAGAGGTGGACATGATGATAATAAAGCTCCTATGTTTGTGGTATGTTGATCTTACTACCTTACATTTATTTTTCTTTTAATTCATGTTTGATTTGATCTGAATTAATTTGGTACGACTAATGACTTGTATTTTCAGGAAAAAGATGATGAGGATGATGTCAAGACAATTCCATTTCCTAAAAGCATTGTAGAGAGCAACTAAAATGTTGATCATGGGTAAATGCAATGATGGCTTGATTGACGTTGCTTTATTTTGCTAAAATGTTGATCATGGGTAAATGATGGCTTCATGTAATAGAAGTTTAGCCTGAATGTTGTTAACCTATCTATATTAACTATGACTGTGCTTTAAGCCTTTAACTGTTGGTGTTGGTATTGCTAAAGTGTGGTGGTACATATGTGCCATCCAAGTTGTATTGCTTGAAGTATGATAACCATGCCCCTGTTCTTTGTTTGATAACCATCAACCATGCGTCCATGCCCCTGTTCTTTGTGGTAACATGGACAAATGGTGTCATTTATGGAGCTAATATGGAAACTGTAGTATTCACTTTTCTGAAACTTATTTGCATTCGTGACTAACTGGAACATTCATGACTACTGACAGATATCAGTAACTGACTAGCTGGAACATCTTGCTTGCCTGGCTCGGCGAGCCAACGAGCCGGCTCGTGAGCCAGGACCGAGCCGAGCCGAGCCGCAATTTCCAGCTCGTGTCTTCACCGAGCCGAGCCTGGCTCGGCTCTCTACCTCACCGAGCCCACTCGAGCCGAGCCGAGCCTGGCTCGGCTCGGCTCGTTTCCAGCCTTACCCTTAACAGGATTCGACCTCGAATCCAAGACACGCGCACTACGCAAACAATGTCCACAAGGGACTCAACTTCTTAGCAAACTCAAAACATCCACGCAAAGACTCAAACAGAAGCAACGATAAACCAACTCTCCAAATCCAACTATTGACAAGAATGACTTGACTTAGCTAAACTAAATGCAACCTCTCACGACTCCTTATTCACTTCAATTTCTACTAAAATTTGCAAGGGACAATATTCCCTAGCAATCCGGATTCCAAAGAATTTCCCAAACCAGGAATCTCACACGACTTTTGTCAGCATTCAACCTCAATACCTTCACTTAAGCACTCAATTATAATAATTGATATGCCACACTTCCAAATCTAACATACCGTACCACTATCTTATGAAACAGTCTGACATACTCAGACTAGACTTTCCTTCAGCACTATTACACACTATACCTTTTTCTCGATTATTCTTCTCAACAGAATAGGGTACTAGCTTCTAAACTCAACGGAGCTCTAATCTCCTCTTTCTACCACTCTATCATGATTCATCAAGCGCAAGATGACACAATCATCGTGAGACACATCCATTTAACAAGCATTTAACCATTTTCACCATTAGTATTTGAACGGTCAGCTAAGATTCCAAACTTGAACCTCCAAAGAATTAATTACACATAATCCCATCTTTTCCAATTATTTGATCTTTTTCACAGAAAAACCTTAATCAACTAATGCCCTCGAAAGAATTTGCTCATTTGTGGCAAAATGTTCCTTTCCAATCACAAACTACATTATATTTTCATTCTATCTTCTCCCAGGCATACCTCACACCCAGAGACAACTAGCCAAGACAATGTTCACGACAGAACATTTTATATCACAATTTCTATAGCATTTACCACCACCAAACGATACTCTCAACAAAATTTGAACCACGACATCAACAACCTCCATCAAAATCCACCCTTATACCACTAATGTCCAGCACCTAGCCCAAGCTAGGACCGTAGAACCTTACCAAACCACAATTGGTGCTTTTCCCAAGAGGGTGTCGCCCTCACAATTGTTTCACGCAACCAACCAAGCCCAAGAGTATACATCCTTAGCATACTCAACCATAAACCATGAACCTTCTTATTCTCAACCCCAACTAGCAATGCAAAGAAGTACAATTCCCTTGAACCCAATTTATCCACATGCATTAATTTGAATCCAATGCGCTAACAACCACTTTGGAAAGAATTCGACAACATCCAAAGACACTCATTTTATTTTCCTAAGCCAAAATGTAAAGGAAACTCAATCTCTTACACCACAGCCAAACTACTAGAAATTATTCATTCTTTGTTTTCATGCTAGAAAGAAATGGAAATTTCGATTCATGACATGAATGCAAACTTTTCAAGAGCACTCCGGATTAGTCATATATCCATATATGACTTTCTCACCGACCTGGCTCATCGACTCATTTATGATTAATTATACATAGACTATGTCATGTTTCCTTTTCACCATTCATTCGTCATGTAACAACAATACCAAATAGTCATTCACCAAAAGACTTCCTCCTCAGTATCACATGTTTGAAACACACATAACATCGATGGTGGCGACAATTCATATAGACTATGACGGCAACACCGTTAACAGGAAAACACCACATCATATCATAACCCACCAACAATTGGAAGCTAAATTTGCAAAACCTCTCATTCTAACCAAAATCAACATTTTGGAAAAAAAAACATCGACTCTGTGACACTACGGTATGGTGTGACATTATAAAATGTGAAATTAGAGAATAAAACCTTTCGGCTTGAGGTTTACTCGCGTTTTTTGGCCTTTTGAAGTGTTGTGACACCACGGAGCGTCGTAACCTTATAAAAGGTGCATGATGAGGTCAAAAACATATTGAAATATGATATGGGAGGTTAAAACCATAAGGTATGGAGGTTAATAGCGTTGTCGGGCCGTTTCCGGGTTTTTGGGCCTTCCCTGGGAGTTTGGGCCTTAAAGAGGGGGTTGTGGGCTTTGGTGGGATGGAGTGGGAATCCATTTAGGATTAGGAAAGGGGCTTAGGGCTGGTTAAAGGGGGGTTTCCCTGCCCTTTTGGGCGTCCTCCCCCTACCCCTTGCGCCCCCAAGTGCCCTAGCCGCCTCCCACACCTCCCCACCTCCTCCTTGGGCGCCTCCACCTCCCCCAAGCCTCTCCCCTTGCGCCACCACCCTCTCCACCACCTCTCCACCTCCCTTTCTGCGCCTGGGTGAGTTCTTGACCTCACCACCTCGAAGATCCATCCATTGGAGCGTTCCGCGACGAGGAGATCCGGTGGATTTGGAAGCGAGGAAGGGGATCGCGCGAACCGGGAGGAGATCTATTGGGTTTTCGTGCGTCGGGCAAAGGTATGTCCATGGAAATACTTGGTGTTGATCTAGGTACTATTATAAGGGTGTTTATCAAGTTTTTAGATCAATTGGTGGTGCTGGAATTGAGTAATTTGGATTAGATCTAGATGTTGCCACGTTCTGTTTTTGGGACAGCATGAGCAGTCGACCTAGGGTTTGCGTTTTCGTCAATTTAGAATCCGAATATGTCTGTATGGATGTTGAAGAAGTTGTATATAATTTCATTATCTTTCAGTGGGTATAAAGCACGTTAATTTCCGCCCAGCCGTTTGAAAGTTATGGCTGTTTTACCGAGCGTGATAAAATCTATGACGTAATTGGAACAGATCACGGTAATCTGTAGATTAAACAACTTTAGAGTCCGAATCAGTCTTTCCATATACCTAGAGAAAGTTGTAAAATTTCCTAAGCTACGTGAGGATGTACTCGTTTAATTGATTCGGAGTCCCAGAACTCAAGTTATGATTTTTGCAAGGCTGCTATCCCGATAGGACAGAACCTCTGTTTTTAGGTTTTGCGAGTAGTTGGCAATGTTGGGGTAGATGAGGGTTTGTGTACTATTTTGTGGACATGATTGTGAGAGTGTGGTACCTATGTGCAGGTGGTGCGACCCCGGGAGTGCCCTCTACTTCCCGCCAATCCGTTGCCCATGGTTGAGGCAAGTGTGTTGTGATGGATAGCGATTTGTAGGTTGCTTGTTGAGAATAGATGGAATTGACTACATGATATATGATCACTTGCCATGCTTTTATGATTGCCAATGATATGATGAGCATGTTTAATATGTTATGATGCCATGTGTTAATATGTGAGTTAAATATGATGTTGGCATAAATGCATACATGGCATGTTACATGGCTCGGGCGGTGAGAAAGTCATAACTAGTCCGGGAAGGTCGGTGAGAAAGTTATGACTAATCCGGAAAGCCAATGAGTAAGTCCTACATCGTGATTCCATTCACCGCGATGAACGGAAGCGAGGAGTAGGCACCCTCCATCTTCGGGATGGAAGGGGGGAGAGGGTGCACACCGACGGGTGTGTACTCAACCATACCGGTATGAGTTTCCAAGGAGACATGAGCATTGCATTACATTGCATACATAATGATGAAGATATTGTTAAGTGTTCATGAATGAGATGATATATATGATGGGAGATGTTATTGCCATGATATTGTTCTTGTTGTCCATTGCAATATGCTTGCCGAAGTTTCGAACTCACGCTTGTGTTTTCTTGTTATATTAGGTACCATGAGAACGGCATGCGGGGAAGGGAAATAGTCACACGCCCACACGTAGCTTCACCATATTGATTCCACAAGTCATTCTATTAGTTTGATAATAAATTGCGTGTGATGATTATTGCTTTAAGGTTTAGCTTTGCTATATGAGAGTTTTATTGTTCGTTTGACCCTTGGAGACATTATGTGTTTGAAACTAGACTTATATTGTTGCTAAGTCGTTAATTATTGCCGTTTTTAGTTGTCTCTCATAATCCATACATTGCTATACTGTTGTTGCTCCTTTAATTCATGTTAAAACAAAGGAGATGCTGCCGAAATTTCGGTTTTTAGCATATGTACCTTTGCTGGAATTTATGGTAACTTGTGGTATTTAGATGTTGTTTAGCTTATGTTTGGTAGCATTCAGGCATATTAAATGCCGGGGTGTTACAGACTCCAAAGTCAAACATCTAAACACACAACCACCACAAATTTTCTCAAAGAGAAAGGGAAACTCGTTTCCAAAAAAAGGGAACACTTCACTACCAAAATCACGTATGAAACATTCATAAAATCCACCTTTTGAAGTACTTGCAAACACCACACACATTTTCCAAATAACTCCAACTCTAGCCAAATAGAGTTACAAATTAAATGCTCAGCTCAAGAGTTTCCAACACAACCCCCTATGACCATCTACTTCCTTTTAAACATTTATTCCAAAGGTAATTCAGTGTGAATGCGAAAGAGCGCGATCCACTCAAAACTTTTGGGTGAAAATCCATATTCATAGCATACAAATATTCCGAAATCCAAATTTGCCAAACCAAAGATTGGCATGATTCAATAACATACAATATTCCGGAATCCATCAGCCGGTTACTTCCAAAACTACTCTTTCATCCATATTACCAATCATCAAAGTCAAATTCGTAACTTGACAAGATGCCACTTACTCAGGGGAGATCTATTGCACACTAATCAAGACACCTTAACAAAAGGGCAGGCACTCCCAGAAAGTTTATACATTCATTTAAATCTGTAAACCTTTAAAAGAAGGTTTGTCTCGAATCCCACCACCGGTCATATGATCATCAAACTCTATCCATGTCTATCTTATAACCATCAACAAGGAGAACCACGTTCTCACAACTTCGGCACAACGAACTTACTAGTTACCTCAACATAAGACTCACGTCAACTTCTTCTTTTGGTCTACCAACCACTATGACTCATCATTCATACAACTGTTTATCCCAAGCTAAAAACACATCTCTTCATCACTTATTTTGGCATAAACAACAAATGCCTCTCGCACAAACCATAAGGTACTTACTCAATATCCCTAGTTCATTTAACCAATGAATAATTCTAACCACTCAATACGATCTCCATTAAACATCTTTCATAACTACGGATCCCAGACAGACATCTGTCAAGGACAATTTCAACCTTTCCTACAAATCATTCCATATCCCTATTCTTTGATTACCCATCAATTAAGTCATTTTGCCGATTCACCGTTTACTCGACCCCTAAACAACAAACCCAACAATCCTCAAGTCTGTACACCATAACCTCACTATACTAATTTGTCACCCAGAAAATTCTAGACCTTCTCAACCGCAATCAACACTTACTAATCTCTAACTTCCGATAACTCCCATAACTCACAACACTCTGCATAAAACGCTAATCAACTTTCACTTTGGATCACCTATCATCTCGATTCATCATCTCTATCAACACAATAGTTTAGGTTGTCTTTAAACAACCAACACAATCACTTTAACAGAATCAATAACCCACATTATCTGAAAACTCTAACTCCTCGACATACACTTAACTTCTTGAACATCTACGTGGGTCACGCACTCCACTCTTAAGAAAACCACAGTTTCTCAAGAAAAGAACACCCAAAAACACCTTTCTTTCCAAAAAAACTTAACCATAAAACACAAGAAAAGTCAATTCTTTAAATTCCCAAATGCTGACATGCAGCTACTCCACAAAACTCGAGATCAACAACTTCCACGAAAGAAGATGGATGCAAGAGGGGAAACCAAACGATCAACCAAATCCTTTTCAGATAAAGCCTTAACACCAAACTCCAAACTTCCACGAAACAAACGAGTTTTCAAGGATGATCTCCCAACCAAGTCAAATGATGAGATCAAACATCCCCCTTACTCTTACAAAGACACATACTTCAGCCCTGACCACCAGTTCTGGCACAACACCACAAACTCTGCTAATCCCGGAGAAAGAAAAACACAAAAATAAATCGAGAGCTTTCTCTGTAAAGCAATCAACAAAACTGGACGCCAAAACTAAATTGGCAATCCGAAATAGGCATAGCACTAAACTCTTCTTCTTTGTCTTCAACCAAAGAAGGCAAAACCAAAAAAAAAACCCCGCCAAAATACCATCAGCGAAAACTCAAACACCAAGCACCTTTCCTTGATTTCCAATCACTAAAAACCACAGAAACCAACCCCAACTGATCGTTAGAACGGTAAAAGAAATCCAAAAGGATTCCACCACCAATCTCTTCTATTTGACTCTAGTCAACTACCCGATCTACGACAGAAAGGCTAAGCACTCTTCTCCTACAGGGGTTAATAATTCTTCGATGATGGTGTTAACCGGCCACACCGTCAAACCACACCCTTACTATGAACAAAAAGAAGTGACTGAAACCCTTCGGCACCACAACCCCACTTTTTCACAAACATAGCAACTCAATCAAATCTATTATAAATATAGCATTATACATTATCAAAAGTAGCATTCAACATCAAAGCTTAGATACAATATTTAAGCGAAAAGCAACGATACCCATACCCTTTCCTACTGTGCATCCATGTGTGTCAAAGTTTTAAATTAGTTATTCCACTTACACAAGTTTTAATGTTGCTATCCTAAGGCAAAATTTTAGTTATAACCTAAACTATGTTTCTAAGTTATCCCACATCACATTTTATTTGATTCCTAAGGTATGACCTTAGAAATACATGTTCCAAGGAACTAAAGCCCGCTCTGATACCAACTGTAACACCCCGGCATCTAGTATGCCCTGGATGTCACCAACATAGCAAGAATAGGAACTAAATACCACAATTAAGAAAAAATTGCAGCAAGGGTGTAAATTCTTGAAACGAAATTTCGGCAGCATATACTTTGTTTTTCCATAGATTTCAGCATCAATAATCATAACATGGCAGGATAGCATAATAGAGAACAATTCTAACATGATAGCTAAGGATTTCATCAACCATTCAAGTCCATCACATAAACCAATTATGAATAAACATTGAATCATGGGCATCGACGAGGCAATTAACCATTATAACATTGAGCCTAACGACCAACATAATTGAGGGAAACGTTGGGTGGTGTTTATTTGAATGAAGTTATGTGTGGATGTGCATCTAGCTCCCTTTCCCACATGCCGAACTCAAGGTACCTAAAAAAACATCAAACAACAAGCGTGAGTTCATCACTCAACAAAGTGTACTGCAATGGATTAGAGCATCAACATTAATCAATAGCATCATTATTACATGTCATAACACATCATCATAAGCATCTCATAATCATCTCCATGAACATCTCATAATCATCTTCACTCATGCAATGCAATGCGATGCGATGCACATGTCTCTTTGAAGCACATACCGGTATTGCCAAGTGCACACCCATCGGCGTGCACCCTCTTTCCCCTTCCATCCCGTAGATGGAGGGTGCCTACTCCTCGCTTCCATTCACAACAGTGGATGGAATCACGAGGTAGGTCTTACTCAATGGCGCTCCGTATTAGTCATAACTTTCTCACCGACCTTACCAGACTAGTTATGATTTTCTCACTAACCTGGCCAGTTCTCATGCCATGTATGCAATTATGCCATAAACATAAACAACTTGCACATAACTCAACTAATCATTGCATAACATCATAATAAAGGCATTTTCATCATATCATGGGTGTAACACCCCAGCTTGTAATAAGCCCAGAATGTCACCAAACATAGCCCATAACACGTTTAATACCATAATTTAAGGTAAAATTACAGCAAGTAATCATTTAGCATACATTGAAAATTTTGACAGCATCTCCTTTGTTTATGCATGAAACTTAACAACATAACATCATATCAATATGTAGGACAAACAAGATCTCCATACGCAGCGATAATGATAGCTAATCATCAACTTAAACATCAATAAGCATCGTAAGCAAAAGAATAAGCATCAATTTAAGTCTAGGAAGATATAACAACTCGCTCCATAGCCCCACATGTTACACATGGGGGAAACAACCAAACATAAAAACCATACACTAATGATTATTGTAACACTTATTGTCGTGTCTCCAAAACGGGTGAATTAGCTAGATTATGATACTACGTGGAGGAGTGTGGCTAGATCCCTTTCCCGCGCGCCGATTTCATGGTACCTAAAGAAACAAACAACGAAAACACAAGCGTGAGTTCATAACTCAGCAAAGTGTATTGTAATGAATCAACAAGGATCAGGACCACAATCCATCATTCCAGTCTCCACGGTTATATCACAACACATCATATTTAAAACAACATGATAATCATCTCATGAGCATCTCATGAGTACTCTACTCATCATCTCATAAACATCTTTATTCATGTATAACATTCATGCAATGCAATGCACATGTCTCCTGGAATTCTCATACCGGTATGGTTGAGTGCACACCCGTCGGCATGCACCCTTTTCCCCCTCCCATCCCGAAGATGGAGGGTGCCTATCACTCGCTTCCATTCACCTCGGTGACGGAGTCACGATGTAAGACTTACTCAAAAGAATAGCCCCGAACTAGTCATAACGGTTCTCACTGACCCTACCGGAATAGTTATGACTTATCTCACCGGATGGCCATGAAAATATGCCATGTATGCAAAATGGACAGCAACGTATACAGAAATAGAAATATTGCATATCAACACATGGCATCTCCACATGTAGGACCGTATTCAACAATTGACGGTTACCGTTCAAAACATGGCATGTGAATCATTTGTCAACAACAAGCATTGTTAATCATGGCATGAGGACACCATATCACCGATAACATTTAAATCATGGCCTAAGGACCTCCTATCAATTATAACATGTAAATCATGGCAAAACAACATGTTATCTATTCCAAATACTATCAAGCAATTCTAGCAACACGTATAGCATACAATCCACGCAACACACTTGCCTTCAACCACGAGTAACGTGATGGGTTTCGAAGCATGGAAAACAAAAATTTTCCTACGAATGCAACCAAACACCAAGATCATATCTAGGAGATGCATGCAAACGGTTTCAGAAGGACTCACCCTCGTAGACCGAAAGCGGGAAAAACGTTCCCGCAAACAAACGTGGTTGAAGTAGAGGTACACGCCCGACTTCAAAGTCGCGAAGATGAGCGCCACAAACGGCAGCGCCCGCATTTCTGGTCACACGTGCGGAACAACGGCGACCTCCAATCCCTCGATCCAGTAGGCAGCAGAAGTAGAGGATCCACGGGAAACTCCAACAACACTACGACTTAGTGGTGGTGGTGGAGAAACTGTTTCAGCAGCGCTTCGCTTAAGCTACTGCTTGAAAGGTGGAACAGCAGGAGGAGGGAGAAAGGACCAACCAAAGGGTCATGGAGATTAGTCATGAGAGAGGAGCTCCACCCTCCCTTTTATAGGAGTGAGTTGACTCTCCATTCTCTCCATGTGAATGGACTCTCCATTCTCTCCATGTGAATGGACTTTCCATTAAATAAATAAACAATTTTATTTCTGTTATTTTAATATTTGTTAATTCTTTTAATTAACAAAAATTAATACATACCCCCTTGAACTATTCCGATATCCCGAAACTATTCCGGTGCTGTTCAAACTTTTCTCCAGTGTTCCGTATCCACTCAAAAGCGTCGATGAACCTTAAGTGTGTCACCCTACGGTTCGTGAATAAAATGGACATGATCAAGACACCTCTCTGATCAATAATCATCAGCGGGATCTGGAGATCCATAATGACTCCCACTTACTCAACGATGAACTAGTGATCGTGTGAACCAAAAACAACATAACCAATTCCTTTTGTCTCGCGATATATTACTTATCCGGGATCCGATCATTGGTATCAACTATACCTAGTTTGATCCCGTTACCGACAAGTACTCTTTACTCGTTCCGTGATATGACATTCTTGTGACCTAGTCACGTGCTTGCAAGCGATGTCAATGTGATATCACCGAGAGGGCCCAGAGTATATCTCTCCGTCATTTGGATGGACAAATCCCACTCTTGATGCATGAGCCTCAACTAATACTTTCATAGTACCCAAATCCATCTTTATAGTCACCGTGTTATGGAGTGACGTTTGATGTCATCAAAGTACTCTTCCGGAGTTAGTGATTGACATCATCTCATGGTCTAAGGAAAAGAGCTATTTTGTATATGTTCAAGATCTGACAACAAACTTTAATGACTTGATCGAATTTGCTATACCAACTTGGGTGTGTGTTCATCACATCATTCTTCTAATAATGTGACCCGTTATTAACAACATCCAATGTTCATGATCGTGAAACCTTGATCATCGGTTAATCAACGAGCTAGTTTAAAAGAGAGGCTTTACTAGGAACCTTTTGTTTATTAAACACACATGTATCAACGTTTTAGGTTAATACAATTTTAGCATGAGAAATAAACATCTATTATAAACATGGAATAAGATAATAAACAATTTATTATTGCCTCTCGGGCATATTCCCTTGATCTCCCACTTGCACTAGAGTCAATAATCTAGATTACATTGTGATGAATCTAACACCCATTGAGTTCTGGTGCTGATCATGTTTTGCCCTTGGGAGAGCTTTAGTCAACGCGTCTGCCACATTCAAATCCGTGTGCACTTTGCAAATCTTTACATCGCCATCCTTGACATGTTCATGGATGGAGTGAAACCGGCGCTTAATATGCTTGGAATTCTTGTGTGACCTTGGTTCTTTAGCATTGGCTATGGCACCATTGTTGTCACAATAGATAACCATTGGGTCCAACGCACTCGGAACCACACCCAGTTCGGATATGAACATCTTCATCCAAACTGCTTCTGTCTTTATACGAAGCAGCAACATATTCCGCCTCTGTTGAAGATCACGCCACCACAGATTGCTTGGAACTCCTCCAGCTCACTGCTCCTCCATTCATTTCAAAAATATACCCGGTTTGTGACTTAGAGTCATCCGGATCAGTGTCGAAACTAGCGTCGACGTAACATTTTGCGACGAGCTCTTCTTCACCACCATATATGAGAAACATATCCTTAGTTCTTCTCAAGTACTTAAAGATATTCTTGACCGCCGTCCAGTGTTCAAAACCTGGATCAGACTGGTACCTGCTAGTCAAACTAATAGCATGTGCCACATCCGGTCTTGTACACAACATAGCATACATGATAGAGCCTATGCCTGAAGCATAGGGAATCTTATTCATTACTTCTCTATCTTCTGCTATAGCTGGACTCTGAGTCTTACTCAACGTCTTGCCTTGCAACATAGGTAAGAACCCTTTCTTACTTTCGTTCATTCTAAACTTCTTTAGAATCTTGTCAAGGTATGTACTTTGCGATAACCCAATCAAGCGTCTCGATCTATCTCTATAGATTTTGATGCCTAAAATATACGCCGCTTCACCAAGGTCCTTCATTGAAAACTTACTGTTTAAGTAATCTTTTACGCTTTTCAAAAATCTATATCATTTCCAATCAACAATATGTCATCCACATATAATATCAGAAATGCTATAGAGCTCCCACTCACTTTCTTGTAAACACAAGATTCTCCGTAAGTTTGGACAAAATCCAAAACCTTTGATTACCTCATCAAAACGGAGATTCCAACTTCGTGATGCTTACTTCAGTCCATAAATGGATTGCTGAAGTTTGCATACCTTATCAGCATCCTTAGGATCAACAAAACCTTTGGGTTGTATCATATACAACTCTTCCTCAATGTTTCCATTAAGGAACGCGGTTTTTACATCCATCTGCCAAATTTCATAATCGAAAAATGCAGCAATTGCTAACATAATCCTAACAGACTTTAGCATCGCTACGGGTGAGAAAGTCTCATCGTAATCAACTCCTTGAATTTGTCGAAAACCCTTTGCGACAAGTCGAGCTTTATAGACGGTCACATTACCATCAGCGTCTATTTTCTTTTTGAAAATCCATTTGTTCTCAACGGCCTTACGGTCATTGGGTAGGTCCACCAAAGTCCATACTTGGTTTTCATACATGGATCCCATTTCGGATTTCATGGCTTCTAGCCATTTGTCGGAATCTGGGCTCATCATCGCTTCATCATACATCGCAGGGTCATCATTCTCAACTACCATGACATTCATAGTAGGAACATAAAAGTCAGGAGCAGTATGCGCTCTTGTTGACCTGCGAGGTGCGGTAGTGTTCTCTTTCGGAGTTTCATGATCCTCATCATTAGTTCCCTCTTCATCTGGTGAAGTCAACTCCGAAACAACTTCCGGCGCTACTGCACTTGCCATTCTATGAAGAGAAGGTTCAAAAACCTCGTTGAGTTCTACCTTCCTACTACTCACACCTTTCGAGAGAAACTCTTTCTCCAAAAAGGATCCATTCTTGGCAACGAAAACCTTGCCCTCGGATCTGTGATAGAAGGTGTACCCAATTGTTTCTTTAGGGTATCCTATGAAGACGCATTTTTCCGCTTTGGGTTCGAGTTTATCAGGTTGAAGTTTCTTCACATAAACATCGCATCCCCAAACTTTTAGAAATGACAGCTTAGGTTTGTTGCCAAACCATAATTCATACGGTGTCGTTTCAACGGATTTAGATGGTGCCCTATTTAAAGTGAATGCAGTTGTTTCTAGTGCATGACCCCAAAATGATAGTGGCAAATCTGTAAGGGACATCATAGATCGAACCATATCCAATAAAGTACGATTATGACGCTCGGATACACCATTATGTTGTGGTGTTCCAGCAGGAGTGAGTTGTGAAACTATTCCACATTGTCTCATGTGTGTGCCAAACTCGTAACTAAGATACTCTCCTCCACGATCGGATCGTAGAAATTTGATCTTTCTATTACGATGATTTTCTACTTCACTCTGAAATTCTTTGAACTTTTCAAATGTTTCAGACTTGTGTTTCATTAAGTAAATATATCCATATCTACTCAAATCATCCGTGAAAGTAACGGCTAACGATATCCACCACGCCACGACACACTCATTGGACCACACACATCGGTATGTATGATTTCCAATAAGTCGGTTGCCCGCTCCATTGTACCGGAAAACGGGGTTCTAGTCATCTTGCCCATGAGGCATGGTTCACATGTCTCAAATGATTCATAATCAAGTGATTCTAGTAGTCCATCAGAATGGAGCTTCTTCATGCGTTTAACACCAATATGACATAAGCGGCAATGCCACATATATGCAGCAATATCATCATTCAACTTAATTCTTTTGGCATTCACATTATGAACATGTGTACTATTATTATCAAGATTCAAAATAAATAAACCATTCTTCTCAGGTGCATGACCATAAAAGATATTATTCATATAAATTGAACAACCATTTGTAACACCCCGGCATTTAATATGCCCGAATGCTACCAAACATAAGCTAAACAACAACTAAATACCATATTTAACATAAAATTCCAGCAAAGGTGCATAGGCTAAAAACCGAGATTTCGGCAGCACCTCCTTTGTTTTATCATGAATTTAAGGAGCAGCAATAATATGGCATTATATGGCAATAAGAGAAACATCTAAAACAGCAATAAATAGAGTCTTAACGACAATAAAAGACTAACATCAAGCTCTTAAAGTTCCAAGTGTCAAACAAACAATAGAACTCTCATTAACCAAGCTAAGACTTAATTTAAAGGCCATCACACGCAATTTATTATCCAACTAAATGAATTGACTTGGGGAAACATTAAGGTGAAGCAACGTGTGAGAGTGTGACTATTCCCTTTCCCGCATGCCGTTCTCATGGTACCTAAAACAACAAGAAAACACAAGGGTGAGTTAAAACTTCAGCAAGCATCTTGCAATGGACAACAAGCATAACAACAAGTCAATAACATCTTTCATCATGTATAACATCTCTTTCATGAATACTTATCAATTTGTATGCGATGTAATGCATTGCTCACGACCCTCTGGAACCTCATACCGGTATGGGAAGTACACACCCGTCGGTGTGCACCCTTTCCTCCCGTCCATCCCGAAGATGGAGGGTGCCTACTACGCTTCCAAACACCACGTGGATGGAATCACGACATAGGACTTACTCAATGGCGTTCGGATTAGTCATAACTTTCTCACCGACCTTGCCGGACTAGTTAAGACTTTCTCACCGCCTCGCCCTATCTCATGACATGCATGCAACCATGCCAATTATCATATTCAATTCACATATTAACACATGGCATCATAATATGTTAAACATGCTCATCATATCATATCAATCATTAAAACATGGCAAGTGGACATATATCATGTAGGCAATTCCATCTAATTTCAACATGCAACCTACAACTTGCTATCCATCACAACACACTTGCCTCAAACACGTGCACCGGATTGGCGGGAAGAAGAGGGAACTCCCGGGTCACACCACCTGCACATAGGCATCACACACTCACAATCATAACCTCAAAACAGTACACACGCCCCCATCTAACCCGACATTGCCAACTACTGCGAAACCTAAAACAGAGGTTCTGTCCCGGCGGGACAGCAGCCTTACAAAAGGCATAACTTGAGTTCTGGGACTCCAAATCGAATAAACGAGTACACCGTCGCGAAGCTTAGGAAATTTCCCAACTTTTTCTAGTTATAGGGAAAGACTGATTCGGACTCTAAAATTGTTTAATCTACAGATTACCACAATCTGTTCCAGTTACGTCACAGATTTTTAGGCGCTCGGTAAAACAGCCATAACTTTCAAACGGCTGATCGGAAATTAACGTGCTTTACGTCCACGGAAAGATAATTAAATTATCTACAACTTCCTAGAAGTCTGTACGGTCTGATTCGGATTCTAAATCGACGGAAACTCGAACCCTAGTTCGACTGCTCAATCTGCCCGAAAACAGAAACGTGGACAAGTGTAGATCTAACCCAAATTACTTCAAACCAGCGCCTCCAATTGATCTAAAAACTTGATAAACACCCTAATAACAGTACCTAGATCATCCCCAAGGATCCCCAAGATCATACCTTTGCCCGATGCACAAAACTCCAATGAATCTCCTCTCGAATCGCTCCTCTCTCCAAGTTAATCGCTCCTCGCTCCTCGCTCCTCGCTCCTAGCTACACGGGATGACTCCACAAGGTGCTTGGGTGGGGAGGCCACCCTAGGGCAGCAAGGGGTGGAGGGAGGTGGTGTGGAGGTGGAGGAAAGGGAGGGGTGCGCTGCACGGTTTTGGGGGGCTAGGGCTTAGGGAGGGGGAGGGAGGAGAGGGGCGCAAGAGGGGAGGTGGGGCGCAATATGGGGAGGTGGGGCGCAAGGGGCTGGGGAAGCCCCTTTTACCAGCCCTCAACCCAATCCTAGTCCGTTACGAGTCCTAATCCATCCCACCAAAGCCCACCAAGGCCCAAAACTCCTCAGGGAAGGCCCAAAACCCAGCGGCCGGAAAGCGGCCGGAAAGCGTTATTAACCCCGATCCTTATGATTTTAACCTTATTTCCACATCTCATACTGTATTTAACCTTATCATGCTCAATAATAAGGTTCACGACACTCAGAGTGTCACATTCTTCCCCTTCAACGAGGATTAGGCCTCGAATCTAAACGCACCAACACGAAACCCAAAGAAACCAAAGGTCGAATTTTCACATCACATACCTGAGGCGAACAGCTCGGGATACTTCTCGCGCATGCGAGATTCCAGCTCCCAAGTCGCTTCTCTCTCGATGCGATGTGACCACAGGACCTTGACAAACTTAAGCGTCCTGTTCTTCATCACTCGCTCCTGGCGTCCCCGAGAATTTCCACAGACGGGACTCGAAGGTGAGGTCCTCTTTGAAGCACTAATGGTTCCAATGGAACCACCAACTCCGGATCGTGCAAGTATTTCCTCAACATCGAGACATGGAACACATCATGCACACCTTGCATGGATTCCGGTAGCTCTAGGCGATAGGCCAACCTGCCAACTCGAGGCGAGGATAGGAAAAGGCCCAACATACCTTGGGTGAGCTTTCCTTTGGTGCCAAAACGCACCACACCCTTGGTGGGAGATACTCGCAAGAATGCGCTATCACCCACCTCAAACTCCAAGTCTCGCCGCCTCACATCGGCATAGCTCTTACATGCGCTCTGTCTTTGCGAGAAGGTTTTGCCGAACCTCCGACACAGCGATCCAACGATCTGCTGAACCCAATCCGGCCCAAGAATAGCTCTCTCGCCCTGACATCCCAACAAAGCGGCGATCTGCACTTCCGACCATACTGACACCTCATAAGGAAGCGGACCGGATCTTTGGAATGATAGCTGTTATTGTAAGCAAACTCTGCAAGGGGCAAATGGTCTTCAGCTACCCTTCCAAGCCATCACACAGGCCCTGAGCATGTCCTCCAAAGTTTGGATGGTGCGCTCAGGCCCATCTGTCTGAGGGTGAAAAGCGGTACTAAGGCAAAGCTGCGTACCCAAAGCACTCTGCAAACTCTCCCGAACTTGGAGGCGAACCGCATCGATCGAGAGATAATGGTCTTGGGTACACCATGCAATCTCACAATCTCCCGCACATAGATGGGAGCCAACTCGCTCATTGAATTGGTCGTGCGGATGGGAATGAAATCTTGGCCCGACTTGCCGAGGCGGTCCACCACAACCCAAACAGCATCCTTCCTCGTGGAGAACGAGGTAGACCAACCACGAAATCCATGGAGATGTCATCCCATGGCCACCACGAGAACCTCAATGGCTGCAACGAGGCCGGCCGGGGCGCTTAAGCTCGGCTTTGATCTTCTGACAGATCCCACAAGGCGCCACATACTTGGCAATATCCACTCTCATCCTTTTCCACCGAAATTCTTCTTCAAGTCCTGTACATCTTGGTCTCTCCGGGATGGACCGTGTCTGAGTGCGATGAGCTTCTCTCGAATGTCTTCTTTCACTTGAGATTTACGGGGCACGCCTGACGACCACTGAAACCTCAAAACTCGCATCATCAGCGGTAAAGTCTCGAGCTTGCCATCCTCAAGGCGTTCCTCACTTGCTGGAGCAAGCGATCATCTTCTTTGTGCCTCCCGCTGCAGCTCGGGAATCATTGACTCAAGAATCAATTGAGTTTCAGCTTGCACGGTCCCATAAGCGATGGGAGACTCCCAAGCGCTCAAAATCAGCAACAAGACAATCAACAACAGGGGCATTGTCTTGCGTAGAGCGTCGGCCACCACATTTGCCTTCCCGGATGATCTTGGATAGTGAGGTCATAATCCTTTATCAATTCTAGCCACCTCCTCTGCCTCAAGTTCAAATCTTTACGAGTAAAGATGTACTTGAGGCTCTTGTGATCGATAAAAATATCACAAGATTCGCCCATTACAAATAATGCCTCCATATCTTCAATGCAAACACCACGGCGGCTAGCTCAAGATCATGGGTGGGATAGTTACGCTCATGCTTTTTCAGCTGCCTCGAAGCATAAGCAATCACCTTGCCATTTTGCATGAGCACACAACCAAGTCCCAACCGAGAAGCATCGGAATAAACGGTGAAGCGCTTCCCGGTTCGGGAAGGGTAAGAAACGAGGCGATCACTAACTTCTCCTTCAAAGTGCGTAAGCTGTGCTCACACTCTGCGATCCTTTGGAACTTCATCCCTTACAGTCGGTTGTGAAAGTGGCTTGGCAATGATAGAGAAATCCTGCACAAAACGCCGATAGTATCCAGCCAACCCAAGGAAACTACGCACCTCTTTGACATTGGAAGGCCTCTTCCAATCCAAAATCTTTGAGACTTTGCTAGGATCTACCGATATGCCCTCTGGATTGATGATGTGGCCAAGAAAACCCACTTCTGAAATCCGAACTTCGCACTTTTCAGCTTAGCAAAGAATTGATTCTCCCTCGGTACTCGGCACAAGCCTCAAGTGTCGCTCATGCTCCTCTTCTGATTTAGAGTAAATCAGAATGTCATCGATGAACACTACCACAAACTCATCAAGGTACTTGTGTAGCATCTTTGTTCATCGCCTCCATAAAGACAATAGGGGCATTAGTTAGTCCAAAAGACATAACTTTAAATTCATAATGCCCATACCTAGTGGAGAAAGCAGTCTTCTCAATGTCACTGCTCCCTCACACGGATCTGATTATACCCCGATGAAGATCAATTTTGGAGAACACCTTTGCTCCTTCGGTTGGTCAAAGCAGATCCTCGATGCGAGGCAAAGGATACTTGTTTTTGACTGTCACTTGGTTAAGAGCACGATAATCAATGCACATCGCCAACTTCCATCCTTCTTCGAGGCGAAGAGGGCGGAGTGCTCCCCATGGCGTCGCTACGCCGAATGAAGCCTTTGGCCAACAGATCCTCCAAGCGCTTCTTCAACTCGTCTTGAAAAGGTCGAGCCAAGCGGTATGGAGAGATAGAAATAGGTCGAGTGCAGGAGCAAGATCAATACTGAAACTCCACATTCCTCACGAGGAGGTAGACCAGGCAACTCGTCGGGGAACACATCAACGAACTCCTTCACTACAGAAATCTCCTCAATAGGCCCGAAGAAGATGGTTTCTCGAGACAAAGTCATGAGGAAACCCAATAGCCTCAAACGCCCGACCGGAAAACAAACTAGTCAAAGCAAAGACCAGGCCGGAGGGTATACCACCCTGAAAGGTCAACTCTTCCCGGACGGCCTGCAAGGAAAGCTGTCTTCCGGAAACAACAGATCTTAGCAGTCAGTCTTGATGCAGCCAGTCCATGCCCAAAATGACATCAAAAGGAGCCAACTGGATCACCATGAGATTGGCAAAGAAAACCTCATCATCAATGGCAATGGTGCAACCAGGGCAAACCAAAGAACTAGCAATCAACCCCCCAGGAGAAGCCCGACTAACACGGACTCGGAAATCCATTGAACTCCCAACTTAGCTCTACTAGCAAACTCCGACGACACAAAAGAGTAGGATGCTCGAATCAAATAGAACAAAGGCATCAACGGAATCCACGGCGAGTACGAAACCACCTCTGGATGCCCGGTGACTCGGCGGTCGGCAAAGCGTACACCCTGGTGGCGCGGACGAAGAGCCCGACTCAGGTGATGCCCCAACAAGGCTGGGGCGGAGGAGGCAAGCGAGGAGGAAGCCAGGCAGCTGCGGGCACCGATGCGCGGTGGCGCCACGCAAAGGGTGGTGAGAAGCAGGGGCAGCCATCATGTGCACCGATCCTCTGGAAGACGCCCGGAGTGGGAGGAGAAGGCACCGTCTCCCACTTGATGATGCTACCGGGTTCATCCGGCAGACTACGCCCCATATGGCCGGGCTTGCCCACAGTGGTTGCAATTCGGTCCAACCACACTCTGAAACACGGTGCTCGCCACACTTGAAGCACTTCATGCCTGCCGAGCACGGGGCGAAATGACCGCTCGCGAGAGCGGCGGCTGGGGCGACCCCATCTTAGCCCACGAGGGAGCCCTGTCCTCCCTTGAACTTCTTGAAGGTGGGCGGCTGAGAGGACCCACCTCCTCCACCAAAGGTCCTCTTCGGCCCCCTTTGTTCGCGAGAACCCTGAACCTCCGGGTTCTGCTTGTCCCGGAGAGCTCCAACTCGAGCTCCATGCCCTTCGCTTGCTCCACCACAGGCGAGAAGTCACGAGGACAGTCGCCCCCATGACAACTCTGAACTCTGGTTGAGGCCCCTACGGAACCTCCTAGCTTTCTCCCGATCGTCGATTTGCCCACAGTAGTCTGCGAAGCGCACCTGTTGTTGAACTCCTTCTCATACTCTGCCACCGAGCCTCTTTCCTGGGAAAGAGTGGTGAGTAAGCTCCATCCTCTCAAGGAAAGACTGCAGGTGGAACTTGGCTCGGGCGAGCCACAAAGTCCTCCCAGGTGATTGGACCCAGATCGGGGTTCTAGCGGCCAGAACCCCCTCCCACCGGATATCGGCTTGGCCCTTGGTGAAAAGCCACAAAGCGAGTCCTGCAACCGAGGTCAACTCTAGGACCTCAAAGCTGCCTCTCCATGTACCGCAGCCCAATCTGCGGACTGGATCGGCGTGCTGCTCCGTCGAAAGTGTCAAGGCGGAGGGACATCCACTCCGGAGACTCATCCTCGGCTCCGGTGCAGCGGGGCAACAACGAGGGGCCACTGCGGGGAGGCACAACAGCGAGGGCTGCCCTTGGCTAACCGGGCGCAGCTCTGAATCTCCCTCTGCGAGCCTGGACTAAATCTTCATTGGCGGCGGGCACCTGCCCACGACCGCCACAGCTGGAAGCTCCTCCTGGTGGCCCACGAGCATTAAGCGAACGCTACCCTCGAGAATGCACTCCTCAACTCCCTGGGAGCCTGCCCGGCCTCCTCCACGACCACGGCGTCCACGGCCTCTACCCCTCGGCATGGTCGCTTAGACAGACAACCACCCAAACACCAAAGCACACAATCAAGATCATAGATCAAACATCATCATAAGCATATCCTTCATTAAATAATTAAAGCGCAATGCAATGATGAATCAAAACCCCATCCTCTTGTGCAACCAAGTGTGTCAAATTTTAGATTAGTTATACCACTTTTACAAGTTTTAATGTTGCTATCCTATAACAAAGTTTTAGTTAAGACCTAAGCCATGTTTCTAAGTTATTCCACATCAAATTTTAGTTGTACCCTATAGCATGACACTAAAAATTCACATTCCAAGGACCTACAGCCCGCTCTGATACCAACTGTAACACCCCGGCATTTAATATGCCCGAATGCTACCAAACATAAGCTAAACAACAACTAAATACCATATTTAACATAAAATTCCAGCAAAGGTGCATAGGCTAAAAACCGAGATTTCGGCAGCACCTCCTTTGTTTTATCATGAATTTAAGGAGCAGCAATAATATGGCATTATATGGCAATAAGAGAAACATCTAAAACAGCAATAAATAGAGTCTTAACGACAATAAAAGACTAACATCAAGCTCTTAAAGTTCCAAGTGTCAAACAAACAATAGAACTCTCATTAACCAAGCTAAGACTTAATTTAAAGGCCATCACACGCAATTTATTATCCAACTAAATGAATTGACTTGGGAAACATTAAGGTGAAGCAACGTGTGAGAGTGTGACTATTCCCCTTTCCCGCATGCCGTTCTCATGGTACCTAAAACAACAAGAAAACACAAGGGTGAGTTCGAAAACTCAGCAAGCATACTGCAATGGACAACAAGCATAACAACAAGTCAATAACATCTTTCATCATGTATAACATCTCATTCATGAATACTTATCAATTTGTATGCGATGTAATGCATTGCTCCTGACCCTCTGGAACCTCATACCGGTATGGGAAGTACACACCCGTCGGTGTGCACCCTTTCCTCCCGTCCATCCCGAAGATGGAGGGTGCCTACTCGCTTCCAAACACCACGTGGATGGAATCACGACATAGGACTTACTCAATGGCGTTCCGGATTAGTCATAACTTTCTCACCGACCTTGCCGGACTAGTTAAGACTTTCTCACCGCCCTCGCCCTATCTCATGACATGCATGCAACCATGCCAATTATCATATTCAATTCACATATTAACACATGGCATCATAATATGTTAAACATGCTCATCATATCATATCAATCATTAAAACATGGCAAGTGGACATATATCATGTAGGCAATTCCATCTAATTTCAACATGCAACCTACAACTTGCTATCCATCACAACACACTTGCCTCAAACACGTGCAACGGATTGGCGGGAAGAAGAGGGAACTCCCGGGGTCACACCACCTGCACATAGGCATCACACACTCACAATCATAACCTCAAAACAGTACACACGCCCCCATCTAACCCGACATTTGCCAACTGCTCGCAAAACCTAAAAACAGAGGTTCTGTCCCGGCGGGACAGCAGCCTTGCAAAAGGCATAACTTGAGTTCTGGGACTCCAAATCGAATAAACGAGTACACCGTCGCGAAGCTTAGGAAATTTCCCAACTTTTTCTAGTTATAGGGAAAGACTGATTCGGACTCTAAAATTGTTTAATCTACAGATTACCACAATCTGTTCTAGTTACGTCACAGATTTTTAGGCGCTCGGTAAAACAGCCATAACTTTCAAACGGCTGATCGGAAATTAACGTGCTTTACGTCCACGGAAAGATAATTAAATTATCTACAACTTCCTAGAAGTCCGTACGGTCTGATTCGGATTCTAAATCGACGGAAACTCGAACCCTAGTTCGACTGCTCAATCTGCCCGAAAACAGAAACGTGGACAAGTTTAGATCTAACCCAAATTACTTCAAACCAGCGCCTCCAATTGATCTAAAAACTTGATAAACACCCTAATAACAGTACCTAGATCATCCCCAAGGATCCCCAAGATCATACCTTTGCCCGATGCACAAAACTCCAATGAATCTCCTCGCGAATCGCTCCTCGCTCCTCGCTCCACGGGATGACTCCACAAGGTGCAGGGGTGGGGAGACCACCCTAGGGCAGCAAGGGGTGGAGGGGAGGTGGTGTGGAGGTGGAGGAAAGGGAGGGGGCGCGGTTTTTGGGGGGGCTAGGGCTTAGGGGAGGGAGGGAGGAGAGGGGCGCAAGAGGGGAGGTGGGGCGCAATATGGGAGGTGGGGCGCAAGGGGCTGGGGAAGCCCCTTTTACCAGCCCTCAACCCAATCCTAGTCCGTTCCGGAGTCCTAATCCATCCCACCAAAGCCCACCAAGGCCCAAAACTCCTCCGGAAGGCCCAAAACCAGCGGCCCGGAAACGTTATTAACCCCCGATCCTTATGATTTTAACCTTATTTCCACATCTCATACTGTATTTAACCTTATCATGCTCAATAATAAGGTTACGACACTCCGAGGTGTCACACCATTGTTCTCAGACTTGAATGAATAACCGTCTCGCATTAAATAAGATCCAGATATGATGTTCATACTCAACGCAGGCACCAAATAACAATTATTTAGGTTCATAACTAATCCTGATGGTAATTGGATAGGTAGCGTCCCGACGGTGATCACATCAACCTTTGATCCATTGCCGACGCGCATCATCACCTCATCCCTTGCTAGTTGTCTTTGTTCCTTAGCTCTGTTTGAGTTACATATGTTAGCAACCGAACCGGTATCAAATACCCAGCGCTACTGCAGTACTAGTAAGGTACACATCAATAACATGTATATCATATATACCTTTGTTCACATTCCGTCCTTCTTATCAGCTAGATATTTTGGGCGATTCGCTTCGATTGCCCAGTGCCCTTGCAGTAAAACATTCAAGATCTCCGACTTAGAGCCGACCTTGGTTTTCTTCTCAGACTAAACACTTGATCTTGCCTTTCTTCTTGAAGTTACCCTTTGCCTTGCCTTTCTTGCCATTCTTCTTGAAATCGATAGTCTTTTGGACCATCAACACTTGATGTTCCTTCTTGATCTCCACTTCAGCGAGTTTCGGCATTGTGAAGCTCGAGGAGAGACTTCTTCATGCCCTGCATGTTGTAGTTCATCACAAAGCTCTTGTAGCTTGGTGGCAGAAGAGAACACGATGAATTCCTAGCTCAATGGGGATCGTTATTCCCAAAGCTATGAGTTTATCGGCGTACCAGACATTTTGAGTACGTGCTCACTAACGGAGCTGTTTTCCTCCATCATGCAGCTAAAGAACTTTTACGAAGCTTCATAACTCTCTCTTGCGGCATGGGTGTCGAAAATCATTTTCAACTCTCCCATTGTATCAAAAGCATTCTTTGTGCTCGAAACATTTTTGCAGCTCGGGCTCAAGGCCATACAAAATGCCTTGATGAACTAAAGCTGTGGTCCTCCTTGCGAGTCAAGAAAACATTTTCTCCTCCTCGAGGCTATCATCGTGGGCGGGGCACCAGCGCGCATCAAGCACATAGCTCCTTTGAGCAGTGGCGAGGAGAATCCTCGAGGTTAAGGGCCCATTGGTAAAGTTGCTACCGTTGGTGGCTAGTTTCTCTTTCTCCATGAACAGTTGAAATTGAAAGTAGGTGGTGCCATCTACAACGTATTTGCAAAGTTAATTAGACTAAGTTCATAATAGATTAAGTTCAAGTTTAATTCAAAATTACTACGAGAATTCCCACTCAAAACAACATCCCTCTAGTCATCTTTAGTGATTACACGAACCAAATTCACTATACCGAAACCGATCATCACGTGAGGCGGCATAGTTTCAAAAGGCGAACATCAATATGTTCATCATATCATCCATATGACTCATGCTTTACCTTTCGGTTCGTGTTAGAGGCCATGTCTGTACATGCTAGGCTCGCCAAGTAGAACCAAAGTATTTGCTTGTGTAAATCGGCTTACACCCGTTGTATGCGAGCGTAGAGTCTATCACACCCGATCATCACGTGGTGCTTGAAGCAGCGAACTTTCTTAACGGTGCATACTATGGAAGAACACATTATTATCTTGATATTAATTTGGAGGGATCATCTTATAGTGCTATCGACGTGATCATATCCAAGCAAAAATAAGATGCATAAAAGGATTAACATCACATGCATGAATAAAGTGATATGATATGGTCCTTTCAGCACTTGATCTCCATCTTGTGCGACATGGTATGATCTCCATCATTCCACCGGCATGGCACCAAGGTCCATGATGCTGCCATCTTGATTGTCTTCCTCCATTACAATATATCACATGGACATATGCTTAGCACGCAGGCCATAAAAGAAAAAAAAACAACCAAATGGCTCATGCCGGTTGTTTAAATTTACAATAAATTTCATTTCATACAACAATCTTTGTATCAATGACCATATCACATCACAAGCCCTGCAAAAACAAGTTAGACGCCTCTAATTTTTTTTTTGCATATTTTACGTGGTTTTGGGCTTTCTAGGAAAAATTGTTCTTACCTACGAACAAGAACCACAACGGTGATAAAAACATTATTAGCAAACCGTTGTAAATTAGATCATGACTATAGTAGGAGAAACAGACACCCGCAAAGCCACTTATGCAATACTAGTTGCATGTCGAGCGTGGAACAAGTCTCATGTGCGAGGACATGTAAGGTTAGTCCGGGCCGCTTCAAATCCCACTATGCCACCATGATCCAAAATACACAAAAGTATGCAATAACATGATCATCAACGCCCACATCCACATGTGTTTTAAACCGTACAAAACATCTACGCATAGACACGGCTCGATACCAGCGATGGGTTTGAAGCATGGAAAACAAAAATTTTCCTACGAATGCAACCAAACACCAAGATCATATCTAGGAGATGCATGCAAGCGGTTTGAAGGACTCACCCTCGTAGACCGAAAGCGGGAATAACGTTCCGCAAACAAGCGTGGTTGAAGTAGAGGTACACGCCCGAGCTTCAAAGTCGCGAAGATGGCGCCACAAGCGGCGGCGCCTCCGTGCTTGGTCACACGTGCGGAACAACGGCGACCTCAATCCCTCGATCCAGCGGGCAGCGGAAGTAGAGGATCCACGGAAACTCCAACAACACTACGACTTAGTGGTGGTGGTGGAAGCTGTTCAGCCGGCCGCTTAAGCTCTCTTGCTTGAAAGGTGGAACAGCAGGAGGAGGGAGAAAGGACCAACCAAAGGGTCATGGAGATTGTCGGGACCCGAATCTGCAAATTCGGACCCTCTGTGTATTCTGCACTAGTCCAGGATCACGCTAGTGCACACAGTAATAACAGGGATGAAGTACCACAATCATACACAGCGGAATTAATAATAAAGTACTTCAATTATTAAATAAACTGGTTACAAGACCTTAAGGTCACCTTACAAATAGTCTGCCACGCAGGGCTTACAACAACAAAAGAGAATAAATAGCAGCGGAATGAAGAACACCGGTGAATCCCATCAATACGCCACAGGCAATCGAGGAGTTCGACTCCTAGATAATCGCCTTCTCACGGAACTTCTTCTTCTTCGACGTTGTAGACTTCTGCTCACTGGTGATTTGTTTGTTGCAAGGGGTGAGTACATAAAGCACTCAGCAAATCATGCACAGAATGCAAGTCTAATAACTATATGCATGGCTTATTCCAAAAGACAGGCTGAATGGTTATTTTGCAGAAAAGCAACATTTTGCCTCTATCAAATAATCTTAATAGATTCAAAAGCAGAAATACCATATTATATAATACGTTATCAATCTCTTTTCAAACCATTTGGCACAAAGCCCTAAATCACTTTAGCAATTATCTCTGGTATGCAGCCACCCATTCCCACATTTTGTTTTCAGAAGATCTAACCCTTGATTGTAATCCCCGAGCTTTGTCCAGTACCGTGGACTCGGCTATTCGAATAGATTGATACACTCTGCAGAGGTTGTACACTTTCCCCACATGATACAGTTTCACACCACAAAGGCGATCAACCATAACGAAGCTTTTCGGAAACTTCCATCTACACCGATGACCCTCGCCGGTTTTGCCTTCACTACTACTTTCCCCACGAAGGACAAAGTGTAGGACCGACAAACACCGTTGGACAGGGTACCTAGCCGTAGCACCGATGCGCTCCCCATCTGATTACCCGACGTAATCGCCACCCTGAGGTATCAAAGGTAAGACTTGAAACTTACTAGACTAAGACTGTCCCACCTCACCCATGTGGTTGTATGGAAATACTCGGTTCAAAGGCTTGCAAGGTTAAGTCCTTAAGCGTCCAGGGCAAGACATTCATCACTCATCCCTGACCCAAACAACTCACAACACTCATCCCACGGACACGAAGGCCGTTTAATAATTATCGATTGCCACGAAGGCCCACCTGGCATAAAGCCTCTTACCACTTGCCCTGGGCTAAATCAATCCCACCCTTGTTCATCTACTGTGCAACGCATGCCAACAGTATTTTCAGTTACCGTGTAGAACCACGAAAGTACCTACACTTCACGTCAATCCGTGACAAGCTCACACTTAGCATTCCAAAATCAATTCATTTGTCATTAGTCAAGATTATTTTGCTGTTTTGGAAATATCATCAGCGCAAGCATTTCTAAGCAACTAGTCACGGTCTAGCCTCCCGTGTTGGCACATACATAGCATCCAACAATTTAATCCCAACTTTAGGTGACAATGGAATATATAGCATACAAATAATATTAACAAGGATGGAATTAACAATTAGGTTGATTAACTAGTTATCCCAAATGAAACTATTCATTTTAATCAACATAGCATGCATAACTTAAAACAAAGTATATTTTCAAAAGCTAGGAACAATATGGTCAAAGCACGACTTGCCTTCGTAAAACAGCGAGTCTTGGTCTGGATCTTGATCTTGGTCCTGAGCTTCGCTTCCGACAGTGTTACACAACTCGACGTCTACGCGTAGCAAATAAAGAACCAAATAAACACTCGGAACAACGTATAAACACACATTCAAAAACAATGCTACAAACCAAACTAGCTTATAACCCCCATGCAAATTTCTAGATAAATATTTCAGCATTTTCTAAGATTTATAAAATTTATTTTGGAATTTTTGGACGTATAGTTTAAAAGATACAAAATTCGTAAGTTTAGACTTTCCGCGAATAATTTAGCAGTACAAATTTAATTATAAAATTTCATAAAAATTACTGTAGAAAGATACTAATTTGTACTAATTAACAAAATTTGTCGCATGCGATTTGAACTTATAACGAATTTGTAATGAAAAAGACAAGTTTCACAATTTGGATTTAAAGTCATGTACAAAGTAACTTCAATTGCATGGCACTATTCACTGCCATACGTATGACTTTTCTTCAATTGCGCTCCTTTGGTTTGGCGTCTTTGGTTCATATACCAAAGTAACTTCAGGCATCGTATTCGGCGTCTTGATTCATATAGATATGTATAATACACACACCCGACATGGTTTCTACCAACACACATACGTATACCAAGACACGGCGGCACCAATGCACATACATATAACATATATCTACGTATACACGCATAGCGACTATTCAATCGCATAGTATATATATCTAGATGCATGCTAGTATAGGTATAAGCGTGCATGCAATTGGTCATCAAATAGATATATACATGTCTATACACACTTACATGTCTACATGGCGTGCGTACGTACGGCACGTTCAAGTATATATATACTGGCGGGCGGCCTAACCAATACATGGGCATGCAAACCTACCTATATATATACACACGCGTAGATACACACGACGAGATCCACCAATCCGTAGAGATAGAGCGCGTGCGAAAGGAAAAAGAGAACAAGAATACCGTTCGGCGCAGTAGTAAGCGCAGACTATCGACTTCGAAGAAAGCGAGTCCGAGAAGCGCGTCGGGCGGTGAAGACGACGACAGCGGCCCGGCCAAGACGACGGCGTGACGGTGGCAAACGGTGCGGTGCAGCGACGATGTCGGCGGGCGCAAGAGACGTCGGCAGCGGCGATCGGTCATTCGAATAGCGAATGCAGGCTTTGGAGAGTTCATCGGCGTTGGCGGAAGGTGGCGCGCGGTCCGATTGATGGTAGTAGCGACCCAGGCGGCGGTCGGCGGACCGATCGTTCGAGACGAGGTCGATAGAAGGTATATGAGGAGAGGATGAAATGGAAGAAAGGAAGACTTGCCCAAAATGAGAATGAGCAGATCGTATGAAATGGTTGGAAAGGAAATGGAGAAACACATGGAAAGGAAACGTTGGAAGAAAATGCAGGACTTCATGCATTCGGCAGCACTACAAGTCCATGTATGCGCAGGAATAAATGAGGAAGCAAATGACGTTACTAGCTAGTTTTTGCTGTTGTATTCATGTCAAGGCTCTAATGGTGGCTGGTTACTAATTGCATTCACGTGAGGACTATGGTGGCGATTCTTGGTGGTATTCAAAGAGCATTCAGTTCCTAGTAAATGGAATGGCTAGAATGGAAACGTGGCTAAGTGTTGCTAGCAAATGGTAAAGTGACTAGTAGTGCTAAACGGCTAGCACCACAGACATTGCCAAAAAAAAAATGAAACGGCTTGGAGATCCCAACGTCCACACATGGAAAAGGAAAAGCAACAGTCACGTATACATGTATACGCCTATACATTCTCAAAGACGTGCTGCGAAAAAAAAAACAGGGAGGTTCTAAAAATCTAAAAAAATTCTTATAAAATACTAGGAACTATTTGGAACCTAACGAAGTTGGTTTCGCGATTTTTCGATGGGTAGATTTTTCGCAAAAAATCTTTCAGTGAATCAGACACCTGTACCGATTTTTGTAAAATCCGCGACTTACGTTATATAGCATGTTTTTTCAAAAATATTTGAAGCGAACACTCTCGTCTACCCATTATCTTTATTTTAAACAAAATTTTGGATTTTACGCTTATTCGAAAATGCCTGATCTTTATTTAATACGATTAGTTCAATAAACTTGAGTCCAAATAAATTCCAGAAAATTCCAAATAATCCCATAAACGCACTAAATATATTAAAAGCAAATTTTGGGATGTTACAAACCTCCCCCCTTAACAGAATCTCGTCCCCGAGATTCGAGGCTAACTATAGAATTGGTTCGAAAACTCCTTCAAATCTTCTTCGTGTTTCCCAAGTCGCTTCACTTTTCGAGTGATTGCTCCACTGAACTCTGCAGAAGCGGATTGATTTATTTCTTGTCTCTCGATCAACTGAGTTCAGTTGAGAGGGAAGAGCGGAGGTAAGGTTCAAGAATCCTAGTGCAGGGAAGAAGGTTTACCCCAAAAACTTATACAAACAACTATTAATAACTTGGTATGGTTGCTTACAGAAGCCTAAAAGCTATGCAACACATACTGCACACTCAACAATCAAGGAAGATCCAAATTCCTAAGCACACAATGATCTAGCGTCTAAAAGGGTAACTCTCCTATCTTAAGAGACGCGACTCTCACACATGAGTCTCAACTGACGACTAAAGCACTGGTTCTTCAAACTCCGGGATGACTTCATCGATCTACTTCTCTTCGAGCTTGATGATCCCTTGCTTCATGATCTTCAGGGTTGACAGCGGCCCCCGGTACTTTCTTCTTAAGTGTGAAGCATCATTACCTATTCGGAACGACTCAGATAAGATTTCCATTTAAACCAAAGGAAAGGATAGAAATTTCAGCAAAGGGGAAAGAATAGAAGAATAAGATAAGTCAAGAACTTATTATTCTTTCAAGTTACATTTTCTCTTTAGAAAATAATTTTTAATCTCCTAAAGACGGCCAATCTATCTAGGGTCAAGACCTACAGTCAGTATGGCTCTGATACCACCTCTGTCGGGACCCGAATCTGCAAATTCGGACCCTCTGTGTATTCTGCACTAGTCCAGGATCACGCTAGTGCACACAGTAATAACAGGGATGAAGTACCACAATCATACACAGCGGAATTAATAATAAAGTACTTCAATTATTAAATAAACTGGTTACAAGACCTTAAGGTCACCTTACAAATAGTCTGCCACGCAGGGCTTACAACAACAAAAGAGAATAAATAGCAGCGGAATGAAGAACACCGGTGAATCCCATCAATACGCCACAGGCAAATCGAGGGGTTCGACTCCTAGATAATCGCCTTCTCACGGAACTTCTTCTTCTTCGACGTTGTAGACTTACGCTCACCGGTGATTTGTTTGTTGCAAGGGTGAGTACATAAAGCACTCAGCAAATCATGCACAGAATGCAAGTCTAATAACTATATGCATGGCTTATTCCAAAAGACAGGCTGAATGGTTATTTTGCAGAAAAGCAACATTTTGCCTCTATCAAATAATCTTAATAGATTCAAAAGCAGAAATACCATATTATATAATACGTTATCAATCTCTTTTCAAACCATTTGGCACAAAGCCCTAAATCACTTTAGCAATTATCTCTGGCATGCAGCCACCCATTCCCACATTTTGTTTTCAGAAGATCTAACCCTTGACTGTAATCCCCGAGCTTTGTCCAGTACCGTGGACTCGGCTATTCGAATAGATTGATACACTCTGCAGAGGTTGTACACTTTCCCCACATGATACAGTTTCACACCACAAAGGCGATCAACCGTAACGAAGCTTTTCGGAAACTTCCATCTACACGATGACCCTCGCCGGTTTGCCTTCACTACTACTTTCCCCACGAAGGACAAAGTGTAGGACCGACAAACACCATTGGACAGGGTACCTAGCCGTAGCACCAGTCGCTCCCCATCTGATTACCCGACGTAATCGCCACCCTGAGGTATCAAAGGTAAGACTTCGGAAACTTACTAGACTAAGACTGTCCCACCTCAGCCATGTGGTTGTACGGAAATACTCAGTTCAAAGGCTTGCAAGGTTAAGTCCTTAACTGTCCAGGGCAAGACATTCATCACTCATCCCTGACCCAAACAACTCACAACACTCATCCCACGGACACGAAGGCCGTTTAATAATTATCAGTGCCACGAAGGCCCACCTGGCATAAAGCCTCTTACCACTTGCCCTGGGCTAAATCAATCCCACCCTTGTTCATCTACTGTGCAACGCATGCCAACAGTATTTTCAGTTACCGTGTAGAACCACGAAAGTACCTACACTTCACGTCAATCCGTGACAAGCTCACACTTAGCATTCCAAAATCAATTCATTTGTCATTAGTCAAGATTATTTTGCTGTTTTGGAAATATCATCAGCGCAAGCATTTCTAAGCAACTAGTCACGGTCTAGCCTCCCGTGTTGGCACATACATAGCATCCAACAATTTAATCCCAACTTTAGGTGACAATGGAATATATAGCATACAAATAATATTAACAAGGATGGAATTAACAATTAGGTTGATTAACTAGTTATCCCAAATGAAACTATTCATTTTAATCAACATAGCATGCATAACTTAAAACAAAGTATATTTTCAAAAGCTAGGAACAATATGGTCAAAGCACGACTTGCCTTCGTAAAACAGCGAGTCTTGGTCTGGATCTTGATCTTGGTCCTGAGCTTCGCTTCTGACAGTGTTACACAACTCGACGTCTACGCGTAGCAAATAAAGAACCAAATAAACACTCGGAACAACGTATAAACACACATTCAAAAACAATGCTACAAACCAAACTAGCTTATAACCCCCATGCAAATTTCTAGATAAATATTTCAGCATTTTCTAAGATTTATAAAATTTATTTTGGAATTTTTGGACGTATAGTTTAAAAGATACAAAATTAAGTAAGTTTAGACTTTCCGCGAATAATTTAGCAGTACAAATTTAATTATAAAATTTCATAAAAATTACTGTAGAAAGATACTAATTTGTACTAATTAACAAAATTTGTCGCATGCGATTTGAACTTATAACGAATTTGTAATGAAAAAGACAAGTTTCACAATTTGGATTTAAAGTCATGTACAAAGTAACTTCAATTGCATGGCACTATTCACTGCCATACGTATGACTTTTCTTCAATTGCTCCTTTGGTTTGGCGTACTGGTTCATATACCAAAGTAACTTCAGGCACTGGTATTCGGCGTACTGATTCATATAGATATGTATAATACACACACCCAGCACATGGTTTCTACCAACACACATACGTATACCAAGACACGGCGACGGCACCAATGCACATACATATAACATATATCTACGTATACACGCAACGACTATTCAATCGCATAGTATATATATCTAGATGCATGCTAGTACAGGTATAAGCGTGCATGCAATTGGTCATCAAATAGATATATACATGTCTATACACACTTACATGTCTACATGGCGTGCGTACGTACGGCACGTTCAAGTATATATATACTGGCGGGCGGCCTAACCAATACATGGGCATGCAAACCTACCTATATATATACACACGCGTAGATACACACGACGAGATCCACCAATCCGTAGAGATAGAGCGCGTGCGAAAGGAAAAAGAGAACAAGAATACCGTTCGGCGCAGGTAGTAGCGCAGACTATCGACTCAGAAGAAGGCGAGTCCGGAGAGCGCGTCGACGGCGGCGGTGAAGATGACAGCAGCGGCCAAGACGACGACGTAGACGGTGGCAAAAACGGCGGTGCCGGCGATGACGTCGGCAGCGGCGCAAGAGACGTCGACGGCGACGGTCGGTCATTCGAATAGCGGAGTACAGACGGCTGGAGAGTTCATCGGCGTTGGCGGAAGGTGGCGCGCGGTCCAGTTGATGGTAGTAGCGACCAGGCGGCGGTCGGCCGGACCGGTCGTTCGGAGACGAGGTCAGTAGAAGGTATATGAGGAGAGGATGAAATGGAAGAAAGGAAGACTTGCCCAAAATGAGAATGAGCAGATCGTATGAAATGGTTGGAAAGGAAATGGAGAAACACATGGAAAGGAAACGTTGGAAGAAAATGCAGGACTTCATGCATTCGGTAGCACTACAAGTCCATGTATGCGCAGGAATAAATGAGGAAGCAAATGACGTTACTAGCTAGTTTTTGCTGTTGTATTCATGTCAAGGCTCTAATGGTGGCTGGTTACTAATTGCATTCACGTGAGGACTATGGTGGCGATTCTTGGTGGTATTCAAAGAGCATTCAGTTCCTAGTAAATGGAATGGCTAGAATGGAAACGTGGCTAAGTGTTGCTAGCAAATGGTAAAGTGACTAGTAGTGCTAAACGGCTAGCACCACAGACATTGCCAAAAAAAAATGAAACGGCTTGGAGATCCCAACGTCCACACATGGAAAAGGAAAAGCAACAGTCACGTATACATGTATACGCCTATACATTCTCAAAAACGTGCTACGAAAAAAAAACAGGGAGGTTCTAAAAATCTAAAAAAATTCTTATAAAATACTAGGAACTATTTGGAACCTAACGAAGTTGGTTTCGCGATTTTTCGATGGGTAGATTTTTCGCAAAAAATCTTTCAGTGAATCAGACACCTGTACCGATTTTTGTAAAATCCGCGACTTACGTTATATAGCATGTTTTTTCAAAAATATTTGAAGCGAACACTCTCGTCTACCCATTATCTTTATTTTAAACAAAATTTTGGATTTTACGCTTATTCGAAAATGCCTGATCTTTATTTAATACGATTAGTTCAATAAACTTGAGTCCAAATAAATTCCAGAAAATTCCAAATAATCCCATAAACGCACTAAATATATTAAAAGCAAATTTTGGGATGTTACAGAGATTAGTCATGAGAGAGGAGCTCCACCCTCCCTTTTATAGGAGTGAGTTGACTCTCCATTCTCTCCATGTGAATGGACTCTCCATTCTCTCCATGTGAATGGACTCTCCATTCTCTCCATGTGAATGGACTTTCCATTAAATAAATAAACAATTTTATTTCTGTTATTTTAATATTTGTTAATTCTTTTAATTAACAAAAATTAATACATACCCCCTTGAACTATTCCGATATCCCGAAACTATTCCGGTGCTGTTCAAACTTTTCTCCGGTGTTCCGTATCCACTCAAAAGCGTCGATGAACCTTAAGTGTGTCACCCTACGGTTCGTGAATAAAATGGACATGATCAAGACACCTCTCTGATCAATAATCATCAGCGGGATCTGGAGATCCATAATGACTCCCACTTACTCAACGATGAACTAGTGATCGTGTGAACCAAAAACAACATAACCAATTCCTTTTGTCTCGCGATATATTACTTATCCGGGATCCGATCATTGGTATCAACTATACTTAGTTTGATCCCGTTACCGACAAGTATTCTTTACTCGTTCCGTGATATGACATTCTTGTGACCTAGTCACGTGCTTGCAAGCGATGTCAATGTGATATCACCGAGAGGGCCCAGAGTATATCTCTCCGTCATTTGGATGGACAAATCCCACTCTTGATGCATGAGCCTCAACTAATACTTTCATAGTACCCAAATCCATCTTTATAGTCACCGTGTTACGGAGTGACGTTTGATGTCATCAAAGTACTCTTCCGGAGTTAGTGATTGACATCATCTCATGGTCTAAGGAAAAGAGCTATTTTGTATATGTTCAAAGATAAAGAACAAACTTTAATGACTTGATCGAATTTGCTATACCAACTTGGGTGTGTGTTCATCACATCATTCTTCTAATAATGTGACCCCGTTATTAACAACATCCAATGTTCATGATCAGGAAACCTTGATCATCAGTTAATCAACGAGCTAGTTTAAAAGAGAGGCTTTACTAGGAACCTTTTTGTTTATTAAACACACATGTATCAACGTTTTCGGTTAATACAATTTTAGCATGAGAAATAAACATCTATTATAAACATGGAATAAGATAATAAATAATTTATTATTGCCTCTCGGGCATATTCCCTTCATAACGGAGTGACGAGAGGTTGAGGGCTCTCCGGAGGCACACCACCTGCAAACACGTGCCACACACTCAAATCGGGTCCACAAAACAGCACACATACATCCCACTACCCCGATTTCGCTTACAACCCTTAAAATCAGAAAACAGCAAATCTGTCCCTTCGGGACAGCGGATTTCCAATGGGCATAACTTCTGTTCTAGGACTCCAAATGTAACACCCCAGCTTGTACTAAGCCCAGAATGTCACCAAACATAGACCATAACACGTTTAATACCAACGTTTAAGGTAAATTACAGCAAGTAATCATTTAGAAGAATTGAAAATTTTGACAGCATTTACTTTGTTTATGCATGAAACTTAACAACATAACATCATATCAATAAGTAGGATAAACAAGATCTTCACACGCAGCGATAATGATAACTAATCATCAACTAAAACATCCATAAGCATCGCTAGCAAAAGAATAAGCATCAATTTAAGTCTAGGAAGATATAACAACTCGCTCCATAGCCCCACATGATACACATGAGGGAAACAACCAAACATAAAGACCATAAACTAATGATTATTGCAATGTCTCCAAAACAGGTGAATTAGCTAGATTATGATACTACGTGGAGGAGTGTAGCTAAATCCCTTTCCCACGCGCCGATTTCATGGTACCTAAAGAAACAAACAACGAAAAACACAAGCGTGAGTTCGAAACTCAGCAAAGTGTATTGAAATGAATCAACAAGGATCAAGACAACAAACCATCATCCCAGTCTCCACAGTTATACCAAAACACATCATATTTGACATTATATACACTCTTTAAAACAACATGATAATCATTTCATGAGCATCTCATGAGTACTCTCATCATTAATTCATAAACTTCTTCATTTATGTATATCATTCATGCAATGCAATGCACATGTCTCCTGGAATTCTCATACCGGTATGGTTGAGTGCACACCCGTCGGCATGCACCCTTTTCCCCCTTCCATCCCGAAGATGGAGGGTGCCTATCACTCGCTTCCATTCACCTCGGTGATGGAATCACGATGTAGGACTTACTCAAAAGAATAGCCCTGGACTAGTCATAACTGTTCTCACCGATCCTACCGGAATAGTTATGACTTATCTCACCGGACAGCCACGAAAATATGCCATGTATGCAAAATGGACAGCATCGTACACATAAATCAAAATATTGCATATCAACACATGGCATCTCAACATGTAGGACCGTATTCAACAATTGACGGTTACCGTTCAAAACATGGCATGTGAATCATTTATCAACAACAAGCATTTTTAATCATGGCATGAGGACACCATAGCATCGACAACATTTAAATCATGGCCTAAGGACATCCTATCCATGGTAACACGTAATTCATGGCAAGACATCATGTTATCTAGCCCAAATACTATCAAGCAATTCTAGCAACACTTATAACATACAATCCACGCAACACACTTGCCTTCAACCACGGGCAATGGAGTGACAAGAGGTTGAGAGCACTCCCGGAGGCACACCACCTGCAAACACGTGCCACACACTCAAAACGAGTCCACAAAACAGTACACAAATAAATCCCACTACCCGACTTCGCATACAACTTCTAAAATCAGAAAACAGCTAATCTATCCCTTCGGGACAGCAGCCTCCCAATGGGCATAACTTCGGTTCTAGGACTCCAAATTGAATAAACAAGTACATCCCCGCGTAGCTTAGGAAATTTCCCAACTTTTTCTAGTTATAGAGAAAGACTAATTCGGATTCTAATGTTGTTTAATCTAACGTTGAACACGAACTGTCCCAATCTCGTCACAGATTTGACAGCGCTCGGTAAAACGGCCATATCTCCCAAACGGCTGGGCGGATTTTAACGTTCTTTATATGCACGGAAATATAAGGAAATTATATACAACTTCCTAAAAGTCCGTACGGTCAGATTCAAACTCGAAATTGGCGAAAACGCCTGCCCTAGTTCGGGTTCCCAATCTGCCCGAACCAAAACGTGAGTACAACTCTAGTTTTTCATCAATTCTACCCCATGGCAGCACCTCCCATGATCCAAAAACATGATAATCCCCCTCTACAGCAGAAAGAGATCTACCCCACAGGATCCCCCATTACCTTCTTGACGATCCACGAATCAACCGCTTCTCTTCGCGCGATCTCCACCCGATCTCTTCTTCCCACCGGATCTCCTCGTCGCGGATCCTCCCACCGGTGAAGGCAGCACCGTGGCAAGGCATGGCAACGAGGGGGACGCAGCAAGGGCACGTGGTGGTGGGGGAGGAGGCGCAAGGAGGAGGGGTGGTGCGGCTTGGGGGTGTGGAGGAAGAGGAGGAGGGGCTAGAGAGGGAGGAGGAGATGGGGAAAGGGGGGCTGCGCATGGGGGTGGGGAGAGCTAGGGCAGCAGGGTTTTCTGCCCCCCCTCACCCCCACATGGGCCAATGGAGTCCCACCATCCGGCCCAGGAAGTTTCCCTCAAGCCCAACACCTCCCCGGAGCGGCCCAAACGCCCAAAAACGGCCCGAAACGCGTTAAAACGTGAAATCTCAGGGTTTTAGTTGTAAAATCCCCAACTTAACCCATTTTACCACATTTTATAACCTATTATCACAAATTATAAAGTCTCGACATTCTGTAGTATCACACCAAATTGAATAAACAAGTACATCCTCGCGTAGCTTAGGAAAATTCCCAACTTTTTCTAGTTATTGGGAAAAGCCAAATCGGCCTCTAAAATTGTTTAATCTAACGTTGAACATGAACGGTCTCAATCTCGTCACAGATTTGACAGCGCTCGGTAAAACAGCCATAACTTCCAAACGGCTGATCGGAATTTAACGTTCTTTATATCCACTGAAAGATAATGAAATTATCTACAACTTCTTCAACATCCGTACGGACAGAATCCAAATCTAAATTGGCGAAAACGCCTGCCCTAGTTCGGGTTCCCAATCTGCCCGAACAGAACGTGAAAACATCTCTAGTTTTCATTAGATCTAACCCATGGCAGCACCTCCCTTGGTCTAAAAAACATGGTAATCCCCCTCTACAGCAGCAAGAGTGTAACACCCCGGCATTTAATATGCCCGAATGCTACGAAACATAAGTTAAACAACATCTAAGTACCACAATTAAACATAAATTCCAGCAAAGGTTCATATGCTAAAAACCGATATTTCGGCAGCATCTCCTTTGTTTTTCCATGAATTAACACAATCTCAATATCATGGCAAGATATATATCATAGCACACGACATCTAAAACAACAACATAAATGGACATAACATCAAGTTACGCCAATAATACCACGCTTAACCACTTCATAAACTATAACGAAGCAAATAAGGATTCACAAGCATGCTAGATTAAACCATACATTAAGTTTAGGGCACAACTCTTAATATCATGTCTCCAAGTGGTTAATTATGGACTATGATGGTGGAGCTACGTGTAGAAGTGTAGCTAGATCCCTTTTTCCCGCATGCCGATCTCAAAGTACCTAAAAACAACATAAAACACAAGCGTGAGTTCGAAAACTCAGCAAGCATATTGTAAAGGACAACAAGATCATTTACAAGACAATAATACCTCACATCACATATAACATCTCATACTTGAGCACATAACAACATCATCATCATTAAAAAAAATGTATTGCCATGCAATGCAATGCAATGTTATGCTCATATCTCCATGGAAACTCATACCGGTATGGTTGAGTACACACCCGTCGGTGTGCACCCTCTCCCCCCTTCCATCCCGAAGATGGAGGGTGCCTACTCCTCGCTTCCACAACCCACGGTAGATGGAATCACGATGTAGGACTTACTCTAATGGCTCTCCGGATTAGTCATAACTTTCTCACCGACCTTCCCGGATTAGTTAATGACTTTCTCACCGCCTCGGCCATGTAACATGTCATGCATGCAACTATGCCAATTATCATATTTCACATGTACATAAACATATGGCAACTCATCATGACAAATATAAACACATGGCATCGAACCATGATAATCATACTCAATATTTCATTGGAAAACAGCAAGCATGGCAAGTGAGCATAGCAAGTGTTCAATCTTTCACCCAATATCAACAAACAACCTACAATCCGCTATACATTACAACACACTTGCCTCAACCGTGGGCGACGGATTTGTGGGACGTAGAGGGCACTCCCGGTGTCACACCACCTGCACATAGGCATCACACACTCACAATAATGCCCGCAAAACAGTACTCAAATCCCCATCTAACCCGACATTGCCCACTACTTGCAAACCTAAAAACAGAGGTTCTGTCCCGGCGGGACAGCAGCCTTGCAAAGGCCATAACTTGAGTTCTGGGACTTCAAATCGATTAAACGAGTACACCATCGCGAATCTTAGGAAATTTCCTACCTTTTTCTAGTTATACGGAAAGACTGATTCGGACTCTAAAATTGTTTAATCTACAGATTACTACGATCTGTTCCAATCGCGTCACAGATTTTAACACGCTCGGTAAAACGGCCATAACATTCAAACGGCTGATCGGAATTTAACGTGCTTTATGTCTATGGAAAGATAATTAAATTATCTACAACTTCTTTTAAGTCCGTACGGACAGATTCGGATTCTAAATCGACGAAAACTCGAACCCTAGCCCGACTGCTCAATCTGCCCAAAAACAGAAACGTGGCAACGTCTAGATCTAACCCAAAGAACTCCAATCCAGCACCACCAATTGATCTAAAAACTTGATAATCACCCTAATAACAGTACCTAGATCAATTCCAAGGATCCCCATGATCATACCTTTGCCCAACGAACGAAACTCCAATAGATCTCCTCGCGGATCGCTCCTCGCTCCTCGCTCCTCGCTCCAACGGATGGATCCACAAGGTGCAGAGGTGTGGAGACCACCCTAGGGCAGCAAGGGGGTGGAGGAGAGGTGGTGGAGAGGTGGGGAGCAATGGGGCAAAGGGGGAGGTGGAGGCGCACAAGAGGGAGAGGGAGAGGGAGAGGGGGTGGCGGCTAGGGCTTAGGAGGGCGAGGTGGGAGCGCCCAAGGGCAGGGGGAGCACGCCCAAAAGGCTGGTGGGGAGCCCTTTTACCAGCCCCCACACCCAATCCTAGTCCGTTACGGAGACCTACTCCATCCCACCAAAGCCCACCAAGGCCCAAACTCCCCCGGGAAGGCCCAAACTCCCCCGGGAAGGCCCAAAACCCCGGAAACGGCCCGGAAAAGCTATTAACCTCCATATCCTATAGTTTTAACCTTAATTCCACCTCTCATAATGTTATTAACCTTATCATGCACGTTAAATAAGGTTACGACACTCCGTGGCGACATAACACTTCAACCGGCCCAAAAACGCGAGAAAACCCTAAGCCGAAAGGTTTTATTCTCTAGTTTCATCTTCTATAACATCACACCAAACCATAGTGTCACAAAGAGATCTACCCCACAAGATCCCCCCATTACCTTCTTGGAGAATCACCAATTGACGATCAAACCTTCACGTTCCTCCCCCGACTTCCTTCCACGCGCCGTTTCCACCAATCCTCCTCGTCGCAGCTCCTCCCAACAGCTTGGACAGCGCCTTGGCAGCGAGGAGGAGACCTTGGGGTGCGCCCACAAGGGAGGAGAGGGGAGGGGCGGCAGCACCTAGGAAGGGGGCGGTTGGGAAGGGAGACGAGAGGGGAGATGAGGAGGAAGTGGGGAATGAGGGGAGAGGGGATGGGGGGCGGCGCATGGGGTGGGTGGGCTAGGGCAGCAGGATTTGCTCCCCCCCTCACCCCCACATGGGCCAAGAAAATCCCACCATCCGGCCCGCGAAGTTTCCCTCAAGCCCAACACCTCCCCGGAGCGGCCCAAAACGCCCGAAAACGGCCCGAAACGCGTTAAAACGTGAAATCTCGAGGGTTTAATTGCAAAATCCCCATCTTATCCCATTTTACCACATTTTATAACCTATTATCACAAATTATAAAGTCTCGACATTCCGCAGTATCACAATGGGCCAACACTAATCATGGCAAGATAGCATATCATGTAATCAATTTGCATCTAATCAAGACTAGCAACATACAACACGCTACCCATTCCAATACACTTGCCTTAACCCTTCGGAACGGTGTGGCGAGATGATGATGCCACTCTTGGGGTCACACCACCTGCAAATACATGTTTTCCACTCAATATCATACCACCCAAGCAAGTACAAAACTCAGAACACAATGATTCTACCCGAAACCCCGAAAACCTGAAAAACAAACCAATCTGTCTGTCGGGACAGCGGGCTTCCAACAATCATAACTTGAGTTCTAAGACTCCAAATTAAGTAAACGCGTACATTTTATCGTAGCTTAGGAAATTTCCTAGCTTTTTCTAAGTATTGGGAAAAAATGATTCGGCCTCTAAAATTGCCTAATCTACAGATCCACCCGATCTGTCCCAATCGCGTCATAGTTTTGAACACGTTCGGTAAAAAAGCCATAACTTTCAAACGGCTGATCGTAATTATGAGTTCATGGTGTCCACTGAAAGGTATTGAAATTATCTACAACTTTCTCAACATACGGACGACCAGAAAATGCATCTAAAATTGCGAAATCTTAAGACCTAGGTCGGATGCCCAATCTGCCCGAAACAGAACACCTTGCAAACTCTAGATTTCACCAAATCTAACCAATGGCAGCACAACCTTTTGATCTAATAGCATGAAATCCTCCATTAACATAGCACCTAATCCACTCCAAAGGTTTCCCATCCCCATACCTTAGCCCAACGAACGAAGAATCGACGAACACGCCTCCCGATCGCCCGATCTTCCTCCACGCGCCAATCCCGTCGGATCCTCTCGTCGTGGAGCTCCCCAATGGAGAGGGAAATGGCGTGGAAGAGCGTGGCAGCAAGGGGTGGGGGTGGAGCTCGCGTAGGACCGGCTAGAGGTGGTGGGGAGGAAGAGGAAGGAGGGGCGCATGGCATGGGGTGGGGGAGAGAGAGGGTGGCGGCTAGGGTTTGAGGGAAGAGGGGGGCGCACCAAGGGGTGGGGGCTAGGGTTGGCTGCCCAAAAGTTCCCCCCTTGGTCTCAAACCCTTCAACCGGAGGCCCAACTCAACCCCCAAGGCCTAAAGTCCCCCGGAAAGGCCCAAACACCCAGAAACGGCCCAAAAACACACTATAAAGTTGTACCGAAAGTTGTATTATATATTGTCACATTCTGTAATATCACAGTTTCACGAAGGTCAATGTGGATGGGGTACATGATAATTTCAAGATCGTCGACCTTCAGAAGCCGCCAAGCGATGAGATCGTGAAACTGGGGGATGCCATTGGCACATTCATCCAATGGCCCAGCAGCGACATCTCCCTAGTCGGCCCTCAAGCCACACAACTAACACAACAATCTGAATCGCCTGTTGCATTTGATCAGTTGGTTACGAAATCATTAGTTCTACCCTGTACTCCACTTGATCTACAAAACTTTGACTACTTTCCTGCCCATTCATCTCCCATGAAGGCTCCGTACAGTAGAAAGAAAGGCAGGGGCAAATCGAAGATCACGAAGACTCTGGACTATCCGATTGCCCCATTGGCCCGACAATACATGTTAGGAGAGCATTTAGTGCCGAAGGACCGCATGAATTCACTTGGTATATCTTGCCAACATTTGCATTCTTGGTACATGAAAGAATGTAAAAATCAAGAGAAAGAACATACAACAAGTATCACGATTAGCTTCATGTATGAGCATCTATTCAACGATTCAGGGGGGCTACTTCGTGGTCGATTTTGTGGACTTGTTCCATCTCTACAACCTCGACGCCGCGCTCTTAAGAGCTTGGACATTGTAAGTGTGTGCTATCACAGTCTACATTCGTCTAATTAAGAGCGATAAATATTCGCTAATATATATATATATAGTTGCTTTTGTATATATAGATACATGATACTCCAAGCGACAAGGAAAAACAATCAATGGGTTTCCTCGACCCACATATGGTCTCAATGCAAACAATGAATAAAAATATAAACGCGATCGAATAATACATCAAACGGGCATTGTTGGCACAAAAAGATAAAGATTTCATACTTATACCACATAACCCAGGGTAAGTGCTACACTACTTGCTATACTTTGGTTTGTACTATGCACAAAACTCAGTTTCATTCATTGGCCATTGTGATATACTTGTGTGGTTTCACTGGGTTCTAATTGTTCTTGAACAAGCCCAAAACCAGGTTTTGTACCTTGACTCAGCACATGGCGGCAACCACGATTTGACTCATATCGCAAAATTACTAAGCAGGTAATCACGTTTCCTCCGTAGATAACATTGGTCATTTAAGTTGTTCCAGGTTTATGTTGCTCTTGGAATGGCTGAGGCTAAACTTTTGCAATCACGTAGGGTGTACAAAACGTACAAGGATGGGGCGAAACTGCACCACGATTTTAACTTTTCGGTATCTACTATACACAATAATCCTATATCAAACTACGTAATAATGTATCTAGAACTAAGTTATTTTCTTGTTTGCAGTGCCACCAGCAGGGTCAGAGAAATAACCTATGTGGATTTTATGTTTGCCACAACATGCAACTCATCCTCGAGACCAGAAAGAGTGCTAAGGTTGTAACTGCGTTGAACAAGAACGATTTGATGAGCATTCGAGGACAACTTTGTTTTTGCCTTGTCTCTGAAGTTATAAATAAAGATGGCGCGTACCTCGCTAACTTGTAACACACTGGAGTTGTATAATTACAGTTATTCTTGTTTGTACACTTGTAACACCCCAAAATTTTACTTGTCCTAAATTCATGTGTGATTTGGCACTTTGGTGAATTTTTGGAATTTTCTGGAATTTATTTGGATTTATTTGGAATTTATTTGAATTTATTCCATTTTGAAATAATTAAAGAATTTAATTTTGCAAATAAAATTTTGTTGGAAATATTTTATTTGAGTCCAAAATGATCCAAAGTATTTTCCAGAATTTTCTACGGAATTTTTACGAGTCATTTTGCTATTTTTAATGAATTAAATGAATTACTAGGAATTATTTTAAATATTAAATCGCTGGAAAATAAACTCGGGTCAAGTACTGTTCATCCGACAGTCGGAACGAATCGGACTCAAAGTCCGACCGAGCCACAGCCGACTCGACCAAACCCACTCCTAAACCTAATCAATCCCAACCCGGTTGGATCAAGATCCAACGGTGAGATCCTTGCGTCTGCGGTTGAGCCGTATCCGGCCCGGATCCGATCGCCGCCCGATCGATCGTGGCGTTAATCGCGCCACGTGGGCGGTGAGAGTCGTCGTCTTCGCGAGACCGAGCGGACTCACTTGCGCCAAGTCGCCGTGGCCGACTAGGGCTCATGCGAGCACGCCTCCGAGCTATTTAATGCCGGATCGCACCCAGTATCGCCGTGACCTTGCGCTACTTTTTGCCTAGCTTGCTAAGCCCTAGCAAGCGCGCTTGCTCGGGATTGCTCGCCCGTAATGCTAGTATCGTGGTGGTTTTCTCACCTTCATGGCCGTCGTAGTGGCAGAGGAAGGAGGTCGAAGCAGGATCCCAGCCAGGCGACTCGAGCGTGACCCTTGCGTCGCCGGAGGAGCCCGTGGCGCCGTCGGGCTCGTCATCGTTCGTCTCCGGTGCCCAAGCTTAGCGTGCCATCGCCGGACTCCGCGAGCTCGTGGGTCAGTCGGTCCGGACGGTTGAGGTGAAGTTCACGTGTTCCAAACCGATTAGATGCGGACGTTGGATCAAGATCAGCGGTTCCTGTCGCCCGATGCCGTAGCAGTACTATTATAGGAGTTAGATCTGGGACCGTCAGATCTAATCGAGCGGCCCACGAGCATCGAGTAGTTTCAGCGTGTTAAACCACAGATCTAATCAGCGCGTTGATTTTCAAACCAGCGGCGAGATTGCGCCACGTGTTGGGAAGGTGGACCGGCGGTCAGCGTAAATCGCGATGTGTGCGCGTGTCCCGACACGCGGGCCCGCATGTCGAAGGGCCCCACGTCGGCAGCGTTGGCGTGAGACCCATAGCGGCAGTGGGTCCCACTGTCGATCTCGCGAGAAATCGTGGGCCGGGTCCGTGGATAAACCGCGCCGTGGTGAGCCCATGAGCATTTGGCGTCGCCAACCAATCAGAGGTTGACACGTGTCCATGATAGCGCAATAATTAATTTCCGAAAAAGAAAATGATTTATTAATTCGAAATATTGATTCAAATTTAGATTCAAACTTCAAGCGCTTATAACTTTTGCGTTTCAACTCATTTGAGTGATTCAAATTTCTAAATTTGTATAAAATTGAGATCTACCTAAATATGAATTTTATTTAATTTTTGGACTAAAGTTTTTCTCTGTAATATTATTTAATTGATTATTTAAACTTTAATAAATCATAACTTTTTACGTTTTAACTCCAAATTTGTGATTCGGTTCTAAAATCCAGAAAATTATGTTCTCTCTGTTTATGGATTTTATTTGGAGTTTTAGGATGTTTTGCCTATTGTTTATTTGTGTATTTGCTATTTGCAACGCTACGAGTAGGCGTTGAAGTCTGGAGGAGGGATTCGAAGGGGAAGTATTGACTCAGGATCCAACTCAAGACCAAGAGCAAGTACTTTTGAAGGCAAGTTATTGCTTTGACCATGTTGATCCTATTTGAAATCTATTTTGATTTAAACTATTGCATGCTAGATCAATTAGAAAGATACTTTGTTTAAACATGGGGAGTTAGATAAATACCAAATTGTTTTGTATGACACCTTGATTATCTAAGTATGTGCCATGATCCTTGTCACCCTAGTTGTGGTTTACTAGTTGGACATTATTAAATTGCCAACATGGGTTTAGACCGTTGTAGTATATCTTGCTTGGGCACACTCGTGCTCATAACATGATTTTGGACAATCAAATGTTAATATTGACTTAATGATGTCTTTGAACTTGTTTTGGAAAGAGTATCATGTGATGTTGATGGCACGTGGTGCATGGTAATCAGCGGGGTTTGATAAACGATTTGGGCATGTGGCAAAATGTCAGTGGGCGATTGTGGCATTGGGAGTGTTGATTTGGTTTTTGGGTAGTCTTGCCTGGTCACTCTAAGGACTTAACCTTGCAAGCCTTTGAACCCCGGGTCATACTTGCAACCACATAGCTGGAATGGGGCGGCCCTAGTTGACTAAAGTCGCTAAGGACTCACTTGTGGAGCCTCGGGGTGTCAGATTACACCCGTTTGTGTGATTGTGCGGGGCGTATCGTGTGTGGCCGATACCCATCTAACGGTGTGTTGGTCCCATACTGCCTTGGCTAAGGGAAGGGATGGTGTAGAGCAACCGGAGAGGACCACCTGTGTTGTTTAAAGCTTCCGAAAGGCTTTGTTCTGGGAACTTCGCCTTTGTGGTGTTTGACTGTATCTTGTGGGTAAAGTGCATAACCTCTGCAGTGTAGAATCTATTTGAATAATGAGTCCGCGATCTTGGACAATGCTCAAGGAATTACAGTCAAGGGTTAGACTTTCTGAAAATAACTTGGATTTGAAAGGTTGGGTTGGTTTAGTAATGAAGTTGATGGAAATGTGGTTTAGGATGGGGAAAATGTTTATTAAATTTCTTGAAAAGTTATATACGCTTTACTTATTTCTACTGTTTTCGAATCTACTTATATTACTTTTCAAATCTTTGTTTCTTTGCAAATATACCTTGAGCTATTCCTTTGTACCAAGCCATGCATATAGTATCTTAGGCTTGCATTTGCATGACTTCTTTGAGTACCAAGTACTCACCCTTGCCTCAACACAATATCAGTTGAAGGAGATTACGCCCGGTTCGGAGGAGGAGTTCCAAGAGGACCGTCTACTTAGGGATGATCACGAGCCCGATCAGGTTACTGTGGTATCTTGGATGGCGCCACGATTATTTGATTTTCATTTCTTTGTTATTTCTCTTTTTAATAAGTTTCGCCTTGCAAGGCATATATTTGTAACTTGGCCATAAGGTCAAGTAACCTTTGGTTATTTAAATAAAGTACTTATTTGGTATCGAGTGGTATGATTGTGATATTTACCAATGTTAAGACTGTGTGCACTAGCGCGTTCCTGGACTAGTGCTGAATACACAGAGGGTCCGGATTTGCAAATTCGGGGTCCCGACAACACTTCTCATTTTTCTGTATTTGATACGATTCATTGTATTGTCACCTGATATTATCCTTATTACAATTTTGCTCATCTTGAATGTAACTGTCTTGCTTGTTGGAACTAAATGTTCTTCCATCATTCTAATTTGTTGTAGACCTATCTGTATATCACAGACGGTTCTATTTAGAAACCGTATCTGTATACCACAGACGGTTCTAATTAGAAACCGTGTGTGATACTTCAATATCATAGACGGTTAGAATTATACACCATCTGTGAAATGCAAGTATCACAGATGGTTGTAATTCGCAACCATCTCAATTTCACAGACGGTTACGAATTACAACCGTCTGTGATACTTGCATTTCACAGACGGTGTATAATTCGAACCGTCTGTGATATTTGTTTTCACAGGCGAGTAAAAAACCATCTCTGATGATCTCTTTCATCACAGACACATTGTTATTAACGGTTCACAAAACCGTTTGTAATGACGTTTGTGAACCATTTGTAATGACGTTTTCTGTAGTAGTGGAGGGTTTACAGGAATCAATTGGAAAAAGTAGATAACTAGAAAATTGTAGGTAATATTCTATAGTTTTCAAAAAAAATGTTTTGCTATGTTTGTGTCGGGACCCGAATCTGCAAATCCGGACCCTTTGTGTATTCTGTACTAGTCCAGGATCATGCTAGCACACACAGTCAAACAGGGTTAAATATCACATCCATACACAGCGGAAATAATAATAAAGTACTTCAAACATTAGATAAACTGGTTATAAGACCTTAAGGTCACCTTACAAATAGTCTGCCACGCAAAGCTTACAATAACAAAAGTAAATAATCAGCAGCGAAACGAAGAACGTCGGTGACTCCCATCAATATGCCACAGGCAACTGACAAGGTTCAACTCCTAGATTGCCTCCTCGTGGAACTTCGCCTACTTTGAAGTTGTAGTCTTCTCCTCAACTGATGATTGTGTTGAAAGCAAGGATGAGTATACAACATACTCAGCAAGTCTTGCACAGAGGTGCAATCCAATTAATATATGCATGGCTTCTTCCAAAGTAATGGTTTAGTGGTTATTTTGCACTAAACAGCATTTTGCTTTTGTTAAACACTCTTAATAGATTCAAAAGCAATTAAACCATATTGTATAATAAGTTATCAATATCTTTTCAAGTAGTTTGGCACAAAGCCCTATATCACTTTGGCAATTATTTCTGGCCTACAGCCACCCATTCCCACATTTTTATTTTGGAAAATCTAACCCTTGACTGTAATCCCCGAGCATTGTCCAGTACCGTGGACTCGGCTATTCAAATAGTTTTGACACACTCTGCAAAGGTTGTACACTTTCCCCACATGATACAGTCACACACCACAAAGGTGATTGACCATAACGAAGTTTTTTAGAAACTTCCATCTACACCTATGACCCTCTCTGGTATTGCCTTCACCACCACTTCCCCCACGAAGGATCGAAGTGTAGGACCGACAATCACCGTTGGATGGGAACCAAGCCGTAGCTCCAGAATGCTCCCCCACACAGTTACCCCGATGTAACTGTCACCCTGAGGTATCAAAGGTAAGATTTCAGAATCCTACTAAACTAAGACCATCCCACTCTAGCCATGTGGTTGTACGTAAGGCCTAGTTCAAAGTCTTGCAAGGTGAAGTCCTTAACTGTCTAGGGCAAGACATCCTTCTCTTAAAACCCTAGCGCAAAGCCCCTCACATCACTCATCCCATTACCATGAAGGCTGTTGCCGCGAAGGCTATTATCCCAAAGACTGTTGCCATGAAGGCCCACCTGGCATGATGCCTCTTACCACTTGCCCCAGACTAAATCTTTTCCTACCCTAGTTTGATTATTGTGCAACACATGCCAACAATAATATCAATTACCATGTAGAACCACAAAGGTACCTACACTTCACATCATCGCGTGGCAAGATTACACTGATTCCAAAATTCATTATGTATATCATTAGTCAATATTATTTTGCCATTTGAAACACATTTCACGTAAGCATGGCTTAGCAACTATTCACGGTCTAGCCTCCCGTGTTGGCATATTACTAGCATCCAACTAAATAAACCTGTAACACCCCGGCATTTAATATTCCCGAATGCTACCAAACATAGACTAAGCAACCTCTAAATACCACAAATACAAGTAAATTACAGCAAAGGCATGAATGCTAAAAACCAAAATTTCGGCAGCATCTCCTTTGTTTTAACATGAATTGAAGGAACAACAACATCATAGCAATATATGGCAATATAAGAGGCATCTAAAATAGCAATAATTAACGGCATGATAGCAATATAAGTCTAATTCCAAGCATTCAATGTCTCCATGAGCCAAACGAACAATAAGACTCTCATACCGCAAAACTAAACCATAAATCAAAAAGCATCACACTTAATTTATTATCAAGACTCCAATTGAATGACTGTGGGAACAAATAAGTGAAGCTACGTGTAGAAGTGTGACTATTTCCCTTCCCCGCATGCCGGTCTCATGGTACCTAAAACAACAAGAAAGCACAAGCGTGAGTTCAACACTCAGCAAGTATATTGCAATGGTACAAAAGAACAATTACATGGCTACAACAACTCACATCATGACTGTCATCTTATTCATGATCACATATCGTTATCATCATCATCATGTATGCGATGCGATGCACATGTCTCCTTGGAAACTCATACCGGTATGGTTGAGTACACACCCGTCGGTGTGCACCCTCTCCCCCCCATCCATCCCGAAGATGGAGGGTGCCTACTCCTCGCTTCCATACACCGCGGTGGATGGAATCACGATGTAGGACTTACTCATTGGCTCTCCGGAATAGTCATAACTTTCTCACCGACCTTCCCTGGACTAGTTATGACTTTCTCACCGCCCGGGCCTTGTATCATGCCATGTATGCAAACATGCCAACATCATAAATAACTTGTACATTAACACATGGCATCATAACATAATAAGCATATTCATCATATCAATGGCAATCATTAAAGCATGGCATGTGAACATATCATATATTCAATTTCAATCTCAACCAATCTAGCAAACTACAACCCGCTACCCATTCCTATACACTTGCCTCAACCACGGGCGACGGATTGGCGAGAAGAAGAGGGCACCCCCGGGGTCACACCACCTGCACATAGGCACCACACACTCAAAATCATGCCCACAAAATAATACGCAAACACTCTTCTACCCCGACTTCGCAAACTACTCGCACAACCCAAAACAGAGGTTCTGTCCCATTGGGACAGCAGACTTGCAACAAGCATAACTCCGGTTCTAAAACTCCGAATCGAATAAACAAGTACATCCTCACGTAGCTTAGGAAATTTCCTAACTTTTGCCAAGTATATGGAAAAACTGATTCGGACTCTAAAGTGGTTTAATCTACAGAATACCGTGATCTGTTCCAATCACGTCATAGTTTTTAACACGTTTGGTAAAACGAGCATAACTTTCAAACGGATGGGCGGAATTGGACGTTCTTTATACCCACTCAAAGGTATTGAAATTACCTACAACTTCTTCAACAGGAGGCCGACCAAATTCCAAATCTAAATTGGCGAAAACCCAAACCCTAGATCAACTGCTCATGCTGCCCGAAACAGAGAACGTGGCAAACTCTAGATCCCATCTAATCTATCCAACTACAGCACCACCAATTGATCTAAAAACATGATATTAACCCTTAGAACAGTACCTAGACCAACCCCAAGGATCCCCGTGGCCATACCTTCGCCCGACGAACTAAAAACCAACGGATCTCCTCCCGGTTCGCGCGATCTCCTTCCTCGCTCCAAATCCACCGGTTCTCCTCGTCGCGGAGCACTCCAATGGACGGATCTTCGGGGTGGTGAGGTGGAGAACTCCCCTAGGGGCAGCAAGGGTGGTGGAGAGGTGAGGAGAGGGGTGGTGGTGCAATGGAGAGGATGGGGGCGGCTAGGAGAAGGGAGGCGCCACAAGGGGAGGTAGGGGAGGTGCGGGGCGGCTAGGGCATTGCGGGGGCGCCCATGGCAGGGGTGGGGCACACATATGGGCTGGGGGAGGCGCACCAACCAGCCCACGCTGGTCTCCCACTCCCACATGGACTCGAACACCTCCCCACCTAAGCCTACGACCCTTTCCCTTAGGCCCAAACTTCCCCGAAAAGGCCCAAACTCCCGGATTCGGCCCGAAAACGCAAATAAACCTCATACCATAAGGTTTCAACCTTCGATTTCACATTTTATAATGTTTTGACCTCAACATTCATATTTTATAAGATTACGACACTCCGTGGTGTCACAAAACCAACTTAAGGTGACAATGGTTGTATGGCATACAAATATTAACATCAAGGGTGGAATTAACAATTAGGTGAATTAGCTACTTTATCCCAAATTAAACTAAATCATTTTAACAACATAGCATGCATAATTTAAATCAAAATACATTTCAAAAACTATGAGCAATATGGTCAAAGCACAACTTGTGTTAAAGGAGCAACTGATTTCGATCTAGGATTTGATCTTGAGCTTGGTCTTCAACTTCCGCACCTTCGCACAGTTCAACGTCTACGCGTAGCAGATAACTAAATAAACATCTAAAAACAATGAATAAACACACATTCGAAAATGCCGCAAATCAAACTAATTCGTAATTTCATGAAAACTTCCATATAATTAGTCTAGCATTTTCTAAGATTTATAAAATTTATTTCGGTATTTTTGGACACATAGTTTAAGAGGTACAAAATTCGTAAGTTTGGACTTTCCGCAAATAATTTAAACAGTATAAATTTATTTATAAAATTTTAGTAAAATTATCGTAGAAAGGTATTAATTTTTACTAATTAAAAAAATTTGTCGCATACTATTTGGACTTAAAACGAATTTGTTGCGAAAAAGACAAAATTCACAATTTCTGGAAATTATTATGTACAGCTACTCTAGCCTTCTCATGCAGGGTACTGTTTGGGGCGTAGATGTATATTTTTCCTTGGTTCGGCTGGGCTAGCTACTACGTGAGAGGAAAACCGAATCAAATTAAATAGCCTCACTGCAATCTACACATGCTTCCTAATAAAACCCTATACATGCATATATAAAATTTATACTTGCGAATCGGCCGAATATACATATGCAGATCCGACGAATATATCCACATGTATACATATATATATTAACTACGGCTATGTAACACCCCGGTATTTAATATGCCTGAATGCTACCAAACATAAGCTAAACAACATCTAAACACCACAATTAAACATAAATTCCAGCAAAGGCGCACATGCTAAAAATCGAGATTTTGGCAGCATCTCCTTTGTTTTAACATGAATTGAAGGAGCAACACAGTTAAACAATATAAGGCAATATGAGAGACAGCTAAAACAACAATAATTAAAGACTTAACGACAATATAAGTCTAATACCAAGCACTTATCATCATCATTATGTATGCAATGCGATGCTATGCTCATGTCTCCTTGGAAACTCATACCGGTATGGTTGAGTACACACCTGTCGGTGTGCACCCTCTCCCCCCTTCCATCCCGAAGATGGAGGGTGCCTACTCCTCGCTTCCGTTCACCGCGGTGAATGGAATCACGATGTAGGACTTACTCATTGGCTCACCGACCTTTCTCACTAACCTTCCCGGACTAGTTATGACTTTCTCACCGCCCGGGCCATGTAATCATGCCATGTATGCAATTATGCCAACATCATAATTAACTCGTACATTAACACATGGCATCATAACATGATAAACATACTCATCATATCATTGGAAATCATTAAAGCATGGCAAGTGATCATCTCATATAATCAATCTCATCTAGTCTCAACTAGCAACCTACAAACCGCTATTCATGACAATACACTTGCCTCAACCACGGGCGACGGATTGGCGGGAAGTAGAAGGCACCCCCGGTGTCACACCACCTGCACAAAGGTACCACACACTCACAATCACGCCCACAAAACAGTACGCAAACCCTCATCTACCCCGACATTGCCAACTACTCGCAATAACCAAAAACAGAGATTCTGTCCCGTCGGGACAGCAGCCTTCAAAAAGGCATAACTTGAGTTCTGGGACTCCGAATCAATTAAACGAGTACATCCTCGCATAGCTTAGGAAATTTCCCAACTTTTTCTAGGTATATGGAAAGACTGATTCGGACTCTAAAGTTGTTTAATCTACAGATTACCGTGATCTGTTCCAATCGCGTCACAGATTTCAACACGCTCGGTAAAACAGTCATAACTTTCAAACGGCTGATCGGAATTTAACGTTCTTTATGTCCACTGAAATATAATTAAATTACCTACAACGTCTTCAACATCCGTACGACCAAATTCCAAATCTAAATTGGTGAAAAACTGAACCCTAGGTCGACTGCTCATGCTGTCCCAAAACAGAAAAGTGGCAACATCTAGATCTAATCCAATCTACTCAAGTCCAGCACCACCAATTAATCTAAAATCACAATAAACACCCTTAGAACAGTACCTATCCCAACCCCAAGGAGTCCCATGGCCATACCTTCGCCCGACAACAGAAATCCCAACGAAACTCCTCCCGGATCGCTCCTCGCTCCAATGGATGGATCCTCGAGGTGCAGGGGGTGGGGAGGCTACCCTAGGGCAGCAAGGGAGTGGAGGAGAGGTGGTGGAGAGGTGGGGAGGCAAAGGGACAAGGGGGGTGAGCACGGCCAAAGGGGAGGGGAGGGGAGGGGAGGGGCGGCTAGGGCCAAGGGAGGTGGGGGCGCACAATGGGGAGGTGGGGCGCAAGAAGGGCAGGGGGAGGCCTTTTACCAGCCCCCACACCTGTTCCTAATCCTAAATGGATTCCCACTCCATCCCACCAAAGCCCACAACCCCCTCTTTTAGGCCCAAACTCCCCCGAGAAGGCCCAAAACCCCGGAAACGGCCCGGAAACGCTATTAACCTCCATACCCTATGGTTTTAACCTTAATTCCACATTTCATAAAGTTTTTAACCTCATCATGCTCAATAAATAAGGATACGACACTCCGTGGTGTCACATTCTTCCCCCCTTCAACAGGATTCGACCTCGAATCTAATTCGCACCCAAACGCAACCCAGCAAAGCAAAAGATAGCTAGGTCTCACATCACATACCTGAGATGAAAATCTCAGGATACTTCTCACGCATGCGAGACTCCAGCTCCCAAGTCGCTTCTCTCTCGGTCTGATGTGACCACAGGACCTTGACAAACTTAAGCGTCTTGTTCTTCATTTCTCGCTCCGAAGTCCCCAAAATTTCCACAGGACGGGACTCGAAGGTGAGGTCCTGCTCAAGCACTAGTGGTTCCAATGGAACCACCAACTCCAGATCATGCAAGTATTTCCTCAACATCGAGACATGGAACACATTATGCACACCTTGCATGGATTCCGGTAGCTCCAGACGATAGGCCAGCCTACCAACTCGGGCGATGATAGGAAATGGCCCAACAAACCTTGGACTGAGCTTTCCTTTGGTGCCAAAATGCACCACACCCTTGGTGGGAGATACTCGCAAGAGTACGCTATCACCCACCTCAAACTCCAAATCTCGCCGCCTCACATCAGCATAGCTTTTCTGTCTGCTCTGCGCTGCGAGAAGGTTCTGCCGAACCTCCGATACGCGATCGACAGTCTACTGAACCCAATCCGGTCCAAGAACTGCTCTTTCTCCCACCGCATCCCAACAAAGTGGCGATCTGCACTTCCGGCCATACAGTACCTCATAAGGAGCAGCCCGGATGCTGGAATGATAGCTGTTATTGTAAGCAAACTCTGCAAGAGGCAAATGATCTTCCCAGCTACCTTTCCAAGCCATCACACAGGCCCTGAGCATGTCCTCCAAAGTCTAGATGGTACGCTCAGACTGCCCATCCGTCTGAGGGTGAAAAACGGTACTAAAGCGAAGCTGCGTACCCAAAGCACTCTGCAAACTCTCCCAGAATTTGGAGACAAACTTCGCGTCCCAATCAGAAATAATGGTCTTGGGTACACCATGCAGTCTCACAATTTCCCGCACATAGATGGGAGCCAAGTCGCTCGCAGAATTGGTAGTGCGGATAGGAATGAAATGCGCAGACTTGCTGAGACGGTCCACCACAACCCAAATGGCATCCTTACCTCGTGGAGTACGAGGTAGGCCAACCACGAAATCCATGGAGATATCATCCCATGGCCACACAGGAATCTCCAATGGCTGCAACAGACCAGCAGGACGCTTATGCTCAGCCTTGATCTTCTGAGAAATCCCACAAGACGCCACATACTTGGCAATATCCACTCTCATCCTTTTCCACCAGAAACTCTTTTTCAAGTCCCTGTACATCTTGGTCTCCCCAGGATGGACCGTGTACGGGGTGCGATGAGCCTCTTTCAGAATGTCCTCTTTCACTTGGGATTTCTGAGGCACGCACAGACGGCCCTGAAACCTCAAAGCTCCCGCATCATCAACGGTAAAGTCTCCAGACTTGCCATCCTCAAGGCGTTTCCTCACCTTTGGAGCAAAGCGGTCTCTCTTTGTGCCTCTCGCACACGCTCGGGAATCGACTCAAGAATCAATTGAGTTTCAGCTTGCACGGTCCACGCAAAGCGAGGAGAAACTCCCAAATGCTCAAAATCAGCAACAAGACAATCAACGACAGGGGCATTGTCTTGCGATCGAGAGCGCCAAGAACCACATTTGCCTTCCCCGGATGATACTGGATGGTGAGGTCATAATCCTTTATCAATTCTAGCCACCTCCTCTGCCTCAAGTTCAAATCTTTCTGAGTAAAGATGTACTTGAGGCTCTTGTGATCAGTGAAGATATCACAAAACTCACCATACAGATAGTGCCTCCATATGTTCAATGCAAACACCACCGCGGCTAGCTCAAGATCATGTGTGGGATAGTTTTGCTCATGCTTTTTCAGCTACCTCGATGCATAAGCAATCACTTTGCCATTTTGCATGAGCACACAACCAAGTCCCAACCGAGAAGCATCAGAATACACAGTGAAGCACTTCTCCGGCTCGGGAAGGGTAAGAACAGGAGCAGTCACTAACTTCTCCTTCAAAGTGCAGAAACTGTGCTCACACTCTGCAGTCCACTGGAATTTCATCCCCTTCTGAGTCAGCTGCGAAAGTGGCTTGGCAATGATAGAGAAATCCTGCACAAAACGCTGATAGTAGCCAGCTAACCCAAGGAAATTACGCACCTCTTTGACATTGGAAGGCCTTTTCCAATCCAAAACTGCTGAGACTTTGCTAGGATCTACGGATATGCCCTCTGGATTGATGATGTGGCCAAGAAAACCCACTACTGAAATCTAGAATTCGCACTTTTTCAGCTTAGCAAAGAACTGATTCTCCCTCAAGGTGCTCAGCACAAGCCTCAAGTGTCGCTCATGCTCCTCTTCTGATTTAGAGTAAACCAGAATGTCATCGATGAACACTACCACAAACTCATCAAGATACTTGTGTAGCATACTGTTCATCGCCTCCATAAAGACAGCAGGAGCATTAGTTAGTCCAAAAGACATAACTTTAAATTCATAATGCCCATACCTAGTGGAGAAAGCAGTCTTCTCAATGTCCTGCTCCCTCACACGGATCTGATTGTACCCCGACTGAAGATCAATCTTGGAGAACACCTTTGCTCCCTTCAGTTGGTCAAACAGATCCTCGATGCGAGGCAAAGGATACTTTTTCTTGACCGTCACTTGATTAAGAGCACGATAATCAATGCACATGCGCCAACTTCCATCCTTCTTCGAGACGAAGAGAACGGGTGCTCCCCATGGCGAAACGCTACGCCGACTAAAGCCCTTGGCCAACAAATCCTCCAACTACTTCTTCAACTCGTCTTGAAAAGGACGAGCCAAGCGGTATGGAGAGATAGAAATAGGTCGAGTGCCCAGAACAAGATCAATACGAAACTCCACATTCCTCACGGGAGGTAGACCAGGCAACTCATCAGGGAACACATCAACAAACTCCTTCACTATAGGAATCTCCTCAATGGAAACTGAAGAAGATGGCTTCTCAGACAAGGTCATGAGGAAACCCAACTGCCTCAAACGGCGACCAGAAAACAGACTAGCCAAAGCAAAGACGGAACTGGAAGGTAAACCACCCTGAAAGGTCAACTCTACCCCTGACGGGGCCTGCAAGGTAACCGTCCGCAAAAAGCAATAGATCTTGGCACTGCATCGATGCAACCACCCATGCCCAAAATGACATCAAAAGGAGCCAACTGGATCACCATAAGATTGGCAAAGAAAACCTCATCATCAATGGCAATGGTGCAACCCGGGCAAACCAAAGAGCTAGCAATCAAACCCCCAGGAGAACTGACTAACACGGACTCAGAAATCCGCTGAACTCCCAGCTTAGCTCTACTAGCAAACTCAGACGACACAAAGGAATAGGTTGCTCCGGAATCAAACAAAATAAGGGCATCAACGGAATCCATGAGCAGAGTACCTGAAACCACCTCTGGATGCCCGGCTGACTCGGCGGTCGGTAAAGCATACACTCCTGGTGGTGCCGGGACAGTAGGAGCCCCGACTCCCGGCTGATACCCCAACAGAGCTGGGGGCGAAGGAGGCAACTGCGGAGGAGCAGACGGCTGCGGGCACCAGTAAGCCGCTGGTGGCGCCCACGCAAAGGACGGCTGAGGAGCAGGAGCAGCCATCATGTGCACCGATCCTCTGGAAGACGCCGCTGGACTGGGAGGAGAAGGCACCGTCTCCCACTTGATGATGCTACCGGGATTCATCCGGCAGACTCGCCCCATGTGGCCGGGCTTGCCACAGTGGTTGCAACTCCCAGTCCAACCACACTCTGAAGCACGGTGCTCACCACTGCACTTGAAGCACATCATGCCCTGCCCGGGCACAGGACGAACAGCTGCTCGTGAGGAAGACGACTGGGGTGGCCTCATCTTAGCCCCTGAGGAGGAGCCCTGTCCTCCCTTGAACTTCTTGAAGGTGGGTCGCTGAGAAGACCCACCTCCTCCACCATAGGTCCTCTTCTGGCCCCCGTCTGGGGCCGCAGGAACCCCTGAACCACCCGGGTTCTGCCTTTCCCGGGAGAGCTCCAACTCGAGATCCATGCCCTTCGTCTGCTCCACCACGGAGCAGAAGTCACGAGGGACAATCGCCCCCATGACAACTCTGAACTCCTGGTTGAGGCCCCTACGGAACCTCCTTGCCTTCTCCCGATCGTTTACCGCCACAAACGCAAGACGGCTGCACTCACGCTGTTGAACTCCACCTCATACTCTGCCACCGACCTCTTTCCGAGAAAGAGTCATCGAGTATGCTCCATTCGCTAAGGAAAGACTGGTAGAACTTGGCTCGGCGAGCCACAAAGTCCTCCTGTGTGATCGACCAAGATCGGGGGCTCTAGCAGCCAGAACCCCCTCCCACCAGATATCAGCTTGGCCCTTCAGCTAAAAGGCCACAAAGTGAGCCCTCTGGACCGAGGTCAACTCTAGGACCTCAAACTGCCTCTCCATGTACCGCAGCCAATCTGTGGATTGGATCGGCGTGCCCGCTCCGTCAAAAGTGTCAAGACGGAGGGACATCCACTCCCGGAGACTCATCCTCGGCTCAGACACGGGGCGACAAGCTGGGGCCGCTGCAGGGGAGGCACAACAGCGAGGCTGCCGCATGGCCGGGCGCAGCTCCTGAATCTCCCTCTGCACAGCCTGAACTAAATCCACATTGGCGGCAGGTACCTCCGCCCCTGACTGTGCCGCTGGAAGCTCCTCCTGAGCTGGCCCGTGAGCATTGAGCGAAATGCTACCCTCAGAAACAGACTCCGCCACTCCCTGAGAACCTCACCCCTGGCCTCCACGGCCACGGCGACCACGGCCTCTACCCCTCGGCATGGTTGCTACAAACAGACAACCTATGATACTACGGAATGTCGAAACTTTATAAAATGTGAAATTAGAGATTGTGGCATTACAAAATGTGAATGTTGAGGGCAAGAACATTATAAAATGTGAAATTAAGGTTAAAACCATGTGGTATGAGGTTTACATGCATTTTCGGGCTGTTTCCGGGAGTTTGGGCCTTTCCGGGGGAGTTTGGGCCTAAGGGAAAGGGTCGTGGGCTTTGGTGGGAAGGAGTGGGAGTCCAAATAGGAGTAGGAGACCAGGTTGGGGGCCTTCCCCTGCCCCTTTATGTGCCCCACCCATGCTCCATTGCGCCCCCTTGTGCCCTAGCCTCTCCCCACTTCTCCCTCTCCCTTTTTGCCCTAGCCGCCAACCCCATTGTTGCTCCCCTTTGCACTACCACCCCTCTCCTCACCTCTCCACCACCCTTGATGCCCTAGGGGAGTTCTCCACCTCCCCAACCTAAAGATCCATCCATTGGAGCGCTCCGCGACGAGGAGATCCGGTGGAATCGGAGCGAGGAGGGAGATCGCTCGAACCGGGAGGCGATCCGTGGGTTTTTCGTTCGTCGGGCGAAGGTATGGCCATGGGACTCCTTGGGGTTGGGCTAGGTACTGTTCTAAGGATCAATATCATGTTTTTAGATCAATTGGTGGTGCTGGAATTGAGTAGATTAGATGAATTCTAGAAGTGGTCACGTTCTCTGTTTCGGACAGCATGAGCAGTCGACCTAGGGTTCGGTTTTTCGCCAATTTAGAGTCCGCATTTGGACATCCGCCTGTTGAAGAAGTTGTAGGTAATTTCAATACATTTCAGTGCGTATAAAGAACGTTAAATTCCGATCAGCCGTTTGAAAGTTATGGCTGTTTTACCGAGTGTGTTAAAATCTGTGACGTGATTGGAACAGATTTCGGTATTTTATAGATTAAACAACTTTAGAGTCCGAATCAGTCTTTCATTATACTTAGGAAAAGTTAGGAAATTTCCTAAGCTACACGATGATGTACTCATTTTATTGATTCGGAGTCTTAGAACCCGAGTTATGCCTTTTGGAACGCTGCTGTCCCGGCAGGACAGAACCTCTATTTTTGGTTATTGCGAGTAGATGGCAATTTCGGGGTAGATGAGGGTTTGCGTACTGTTTTGTGGTCATGATTATGAGTGTGTGGTACCTATGTGCAGGTGGTGTGACCCCGGGAGTGCCCTCTACATCTCGCCAATCCGTCGCCCGTGGTTGAGGCAAGTGTATTGGAATGGGTAGCGGGTTGTAGTTTGTTTAATTGATTGAGATTGAAATTTGAATATATGATATGTTCACATGCCATGCTTTAATGTTTGCCATTGATATGATGAATATGTTTATTTCGTGATGATGCCATGTGTTAATGTACAAGTTATCTATGATGATGCCATGTGTTAATGTACAAGTTATTCATGATGTTGGCATATTTGCATACATGGCATGATACATGGCCCGGGCGGTGAGAAAGTCATAACTAGTCCGGGGAAGGTCGGTGAGAAAGTTATGACTAATCCGGAGAGCCAATGAGTAAGTCCTACATCGTGATTCCATCCACCGCGGTGTGGGGAAGCGAGGAGTAGGCACCCTCCATCTTCGGGATGGAAGGGGGGAGACGGTGCACACCGACGGGTGTGTACTCAACCATACCGGTATGAGTTTCCAAGGAGATATGAGCATCGCATCGCATCGCATTGCATACATAATGATGATGATAAGGATTTGTGAATATGAATGAGATGATATACATGATGTGAGTTGTTGTAGCCATGTAATTGTTTTTGTTTGAACCATTGCAATATACTTGCTAAGTTTTGAACTCACGCTTGTGTTTTCTTGTTGTTTTAGGTACCATGAGACCGGCATGCGGGGAAGGGAAATAGTCACATTTCCGCACGTAGCTTCACTCATTTGATTCCACAAGTCATTAATTTAGTCTTTGATAATAAATTGCGTATGATAATTATTGCTTTAAGGTTTAGCTTTGCAAAATGAGAGTCTTATTGTTTGTTTGACTCTTGGAGACATTAAATGCGTGAAACTAGACTTATATTGTTGTTAAGTCTTTAATTATTGTTGTTTTAGTTATCTCTCATATTGCCATATATTGCTATACTGTTGTTGCTCCTTCAAATCATGTTAAAACAAAGGAGATGCTGCCGAAATCTCAGGTTTTAGCATTTACTCCCTTGCTGTAATTTACCTTAATTCATGGTATTTAGATGTTGTTTAGCTTATGTTTGGTAACATTCAGGCATACTAGATGCCGGGATGTTACACAACCATCCAATCACATAACCATAAACACAACATCATATAATCAAGAACACATAGACATAACATTCATTAAATAATGATGTGCAATGCAATGATGAACCAAAACCCCAACCTACTGTGCAACCAAGTGTGTCAAAATTTTAAATTACTTATTCCACTTTTGCAAGTTTTAATGTTGCTATCCTATGACAAAGTTTTAGTTAGAACCTAAGCCATGTTTCTAAGTTATTCCACGTCATATTTTAGTTGCAACTTAAAGTATGACACTAAAAATACATACTCCAATGACCTACAACCTGGCTCTGATACCAACTGTAACACCCCGGCATTTAATATGCCTGAATGCTACCAAACATAAGCTAAACAACATCTAAATACCATAATTAAACATAAATTCCAGCAAAGGCGCACATGCTAAAAACCGAGATTTCGGCAGCATCTCCTTTGTTTTAACATGAATTGAAGGAGCAACACAGTTAAACAATATAAGGCAATATGAGAGACAGCTAAAACAGCAATAATTAAAGACTTAACAAAAATATAAGTCTAATACCTAGCACTTAATGTCTCCAAGAGTCGAACGAATAATAAAACTCTCATATAGCAACGCTAAACCTTAAAGCAATAATCATCACACGCAGTTTATTATTAAAGCTAATTGAATGACTTGTGGAATCAAAATGAGTGAAGCTACGTACGAACGTGTGACTATTTCCCTTCCCCGCATGCCGATCTCATGGTACCTAAAACAACAAGAAAACACAAGCGTGAGTTCAAAACTCAGCAAGCATATAGCAATGATACAACAAGAACAATTTCATGGCAATAATATCTCATATCATGTAAACCATCTAATTCATAATCACATAACATTATCATCATCATTATGTATTGTGACACTACGGTATGGTGTGACATTATAAAATGTGAAATTAGAGAATAAAACCTTACGGCTTGAGGTTTACTCGCGTTTTTGGGCCTTATGAAGTGATGTGACCCCACGGAGTGTCATAACCTTATAAATGGTGCATGATGAGGTCAAAAACATTATGAGATGTGGAATTAAGGTTAAAAACATAGGGTATGGAGGTTAATAGCGTTTCCGGCCCGTTTCCGGGCCGTTTCCGAGGTTTTGGGCCTTTCCGGGGGAGTTTGGGCCTAAGAGGGGGGGCGTGGGCTTTGGTGGGATGGATTTTGAGTCCAAATGAGGGGAGGAGTCCTGGTTGGAGGCCACCACCAGCCCCTATTGCGCCCCCATACTGCCCCTTGCGCCCCCATGATGCCCTAGCCGCCCCCACACATCTCCACATCCTCCTTGTGGCGCCTCCACCTCCCCCATTGCTCCCCACCTCTCCACCACCTCTCCTCCACCCCCTTGCTGCCCTAGGGTAGCCTCCCCACACCTGCACCTCGAGGATCCATCCATTGGAAGTGAGGAGCAAGGAGCGAGGAGCGAATCGGGTGGAGATCCATTCAGTTTTCGTGCGTTGGGCAATGGTATGGCCATGGGAATCCTTGGGGTTGGTCTAGGTACTGTTCTAAGGGTGTTTATCATATTTTTAGATCAATTAGTGGTGCTGGATTTGAGTAGATTGGATTAGATCTAGATGTTGCCACGTCCTCTGTTTTGGGACAGTATGAGCAGTCGACCTAGGGTTCAGTTTTTTGCCAATTTAAAGTTGGAATCTGGTCATACGGACGTTGAAGAAGTTGTAGGTAATTTAATTATCTTTCCGTGGACATAAAGAACGTTAAATTCTGATCAGCCGTTTGAATGTTATGACTGTTTTACAGAGCGTGTTAAAATCTGTGGCGTGATTGGAACAGATCACGGTATTTTGTAGATTAAACAACTTTAGATTCCGAATCAATCTTTCCCTATAACTATAATAAGTTTTCAAATTTCCTAAGCTACGCGAGGATGTACTCGTTTAATTGATTTGGAGCCATAGAACTCAAGTTATGGCCGTTGGAAGTCTGCTGTCCCGGCGGGACAGAGCCTCTGTTTTTGGGTTTTGCAAGTAGAGTGCGAAGTCGGGTTAGATGAATGTTGTGTAATGTTTTGTGGGCATGTTTGTGAGTGTGTGATGCTTATGTGCAGGTGGTGTGACCCCGGGAGTGCCCACTACTTCTCATCAATCCGTCGCCGGAGGTTAAGGCAAGTGTATTGGAATGGGTAGCGAGTTGTAGATCGCTAGTTTTGATGAGTTGAAATTGAATTTATGATGCGATAACATGCCATGCTTTAATGCTTGCTATTGGTATGATGAAAATGATCCATTATGATTCTATGCCATGATTGGTTTAAGTAAATGTGCAAATTATTTTATGATGTTGGCATCTTTGCATTCATGGCATGAGACATGGCGAGGGCAGTGAGAAAGTCATAACTAGTCCGGTAAGGTCGGTGAGAAAGTTATGACTAGTCCGGAACACCATTGAGTAAGACCTACATCGTGATTCCATCCACGTGGTGAATGGAAGCGAGGAGTAGGCACCCTCCATCTACGGGATGGAATTGGGGAGAGGGTGCACGCCGACGGGTGTGCACTCAGCTATACCGGTATAAGCTTCCAGGAGATATGAGCATTGCATTGCATCGCATTGCATACATGATGATGATGATATGTGAACAATGATTTTGAGACATGAATATGATGTTGAATATGAGATTATGACTTGACCATGAAGTTGAGCATGGTATGTAGTGATGATACATTGAATTGTTTTTTTTTTGGCCCATTGCAATATACTTGCTGAGTGATGAACTCACGCTTGTGTTTTATGTTGTTTTTGGCATGCGGGAAAGGGGTTTAGCTACACTTCTACACGTAGCTCCACATTCATAGTCTATGTTTAATCACTTCGAGACATGATAATAAGATTTGTGCCATGAAACTTGGTGCTCGGCTTGGTTTTGAGCTTAAGTTCATCTTTTGCTTCAATATAATTGGTGAAATGGCTCAATTCACTGTTTGTAGATATAAGTGTTGCCATATCAATTGTTATTGCTGTTTTAGTTGTCATTTACCAAGCTATATCTTGTCTTACTATTGTTGTTGCTTTGAAGCATGAGAAACAAATGAGATGCTGCCGAAATTTTCGGTTTTAGCATTTGCTCCTTTGCTGTAATTTATGTTAATTTGTGGTATTTAGATGTTGTTTAGTCTATGTTTGGTAGCATTCAGGCATATTAGATGCTGGGGTGTTACATGTATGCAATGCGATGCTATGCTCATGTCTCCTTGGAAACTCATACCGGTATGGTTGAGTACACACCCGTCGGTGTGCACCCTCTCCCCCCTTCCATCCCGAAGAAGGAGGGTGCCTACTCCTCGCTTCCGTTCACCGCGGTGAATGGAATCACGATGTAGGACTTACTCATTGGCTCTCCGGATTAGTCATAACTTTCTCACCGACCTTCCCGGACTAGTTATGACTTTCTCACCGCCCGGGCCATGTAATCATGCCATGTATGCAATTATGCCAACATCATAATTAACTCGTACATTAACACATGGCATCATAACATGATAAACATACTCATCATATCATTGGAAATCATTAAAGCATGGCAAGTGATCATCTCATATAATCAATCTCATCTAGTCTCAACTAGCAACCTACAAACCGCTATTCATTACAATACACTTGCCTCAACCACGGGCGACGGATTGGCGGGAAGTAGAAGGCACCCCCGGTGTCACACCACCTGCACAAAGGTACCACACACTCACAATCATGCCCACAAAACAGTACGCAAACCCTCATCTACCTCGACATTGCCAACTACTCGCAATAACAAAAAACAGAGATTCTGTACCGTCGGGACAGCAGCCTTCAAAAAGGCATAACTTGAGTTCTGGGACTCCGAATCAATTAAACGAGTACATCCTCGCGTAGCTTAGGAAATTTCCCAACTTTTTCTAGGTATATGGAAAGACTGATTCAGATTCTAAAGTTGTTTAATCTACAGATTACTGTGATCTATTCCAATCGCGATACAGATTTTAACACGCTCGATAAAACAGTCATAACTGTCAAACAGCTGATCGGAATTTAACGTTCTTTATGTCCACTGAAAGATAATTAAATTACCTACAAATTCTTCAACATCCATACGACCAAATTCCAAATCTAAATTGGCAAAAAACTGAACCCTAGGTCGACTGCTCATGCTGTCCCAAAACAGAAACGTGGCAACATCTAGATCTAATCCAATCTACTCAAGTCCAGCACCACCAATTGATCTAAAATCATGATAAACACCCTTATAACAGTACCTATCCCAACCCCAAGGAGTCCCATGGCCATACCGCCCGACGACCGAAATCCCAACGAAACTCCTCCCGGATCGCTCCTCGCTCCAATGGATGGATCCTCGAGGTGCAGGGGGTGGGGAGGCTACCCTAGGGCAGCAAGGGGGTGGAGGAGAGGTGGTGGAGAGGTGGGGAGGCAAGGGGACAAGGGGGGGTGCGCACGGCCAAAGGGGAGGGGAGGGGAGGGGTGGCTAGGGCCAAGGGAGGTGGGGGCGCACAATGGGGAGGTGGGGCGCAAGAAGGGTAGGGGGGAGGCCTTTTACCAGCCCCCACACATGTTCCTAATCCTAAATGGATTCCCACTCCATCCCACCAAAGCCCACAACCCCCTCTTTTAGGCCCAAACTCCCCCGGGAAGGCCCAAAACCCCGGAAACGCTATTAACCTCCATACCCTATGGTTTTAACCTTAATTCCATATTTCATAAAGTTTTTAACCTCATCATGCTCAATAAATAAGGATACGACACTCCGTGGTGTCACAGGCTATATATAAAAAAAACTGCATAGTGTATATATATGGATGCAAGCTAGTATAAATACATGTGTGCCAGCGTTCGGTCATCAAGTATATATACATGTCTACATACTTACATGTCTATACGGCATGCGTACGGCACGATCAAGTATATATATATTTACAAATATACTTGCGTACGATCCTAATATATACATATATATACGTTCTAACCTCTACTATAAATATATATATGTACTGGCGTACGGCCTAACATATATGTGGGCATGCTTACATACTAATATATATACACGCGTAAATACATACGACGAGATCCACCCAACCGTAGAGATAGAGCGCGCGCGAAAGGAAGTAGAGAAAAAGAATACCGTTCGGCGCAGGCAGTAGCGCAGACCATCGGCGCAGGGAACGCGAGATTGGAGAGTGCGCCGGCGGTGACGTAGACGGCAGCGGCGACGATGTACACGGCAGTGGCAACGGCGACGGCGACAAGACGGCAGCGGCGGCGACGAGACGGCAAGGGCGGTGGCGACTTCAACGGCAGTGGCGACGTACACGGCGACGGCGGCGGCAGGGACGATGACGACAGCGGCAGCGGCAGTGCACGCTGGTTGAAGGATTCGACTGGAGATGAAAACGTGCAGGAAGTGGAGACAGTGTATGCGCCTAGGAGATGAAAACAACAAAGACAGCCATTGCTAGTGGTGTCTCCTGCATGGAAAAGGATCGGCAGGAGCATGTGTGTGTTGCTAGTAACGCTTGGAGAAAAGCAATGGAAAGAAGGGTATTGCTAGCTAGTAACAGTGGGAGTGAAGAAAGGAAAAATGGAGAAATTAACTAGTAATGGATGGAGGTTTGGACATGAAGAGCTAAATGGGAAACGACTGGAATGAATGGAGTAGCTGGGAAGAAAAAAAATTACATGCATGCGTTCATGCATTGGAAGGAAACGGCTGAATGAATGGAATCAGCTGAGGGAAAATAATACATGCATACAATAAAGAAAGGCTTCATGCATGAACGTGTATGTGGGTGGCTTCATGCATGCAATGACTTCATGCATACAATAAAGAAGCGGATCGACGTCCATTCCTTTTAATTGGCGTGCTTCCTGGTGTGAGCAACGTTACTAGTCCATGCATGCAAGGAAATGGAAGGAGCAACGTTACTAGTAAATTGACACGGTTGGAAAAGGAAAGGTCATGCGTTGCTAAAGAAATAGCAAACGGCTAGAAGTGGAAACGCCCCCCTTGTGCATGCAACAGTTGGAAGAAAACGTCCATGCATGCATATAGGTATATATGCATATATGTATACACATATACGTTCTCAAAACATGTTGAGAAAAAAATAACAGAGAGGTTCTAAAAATCCAAAAAATTCCTCTAAAATACTAGGAACTATTTGGAACCTAACGAAGTTGGTTTCGTGATTTTTCAACATGTAGATTTTGTTAGTGTTATGCCCTTGAGGCAATCATATGGATGATTGTAACATGACTATGTTTATGAATAATAATTGATCCAATGAATGTATATCATTGTTTTGATCAACAAGTGTGTGACTTGTTTATGAAGCTCTTTACTTATTGATATAATTCGATAAATGTCTCTGATCGGATATCATCGTATGGGACAACGATGAATAGATCAGCACATGTATTGTTCGATGATCATGTTTCGTAGATCATGGGATATGGAGATATCATCAATACATTGTGGACGCATGTTGAAGAACATGGGTTAGATAGACCCACAATGGGACACTGCGAGAATGTTACGTTCTTATGTGTCATCAGTGTATCTCATACATAGTAGATGTATGATCCTTAGACCTGAGATTGTCATATTCCCTACATGTGTAATAGTTTACCTTGGGGTTACCAAACACTATTTCCTAAGCTGGATAGTTATAAAGGTAGCTTTCATGTTTACTATGAAACATGCAGAGGGAAGTGAGCAATCGAGATGGAATTTGCCACTCCAATGTAACGGAGATATATATCTAGGCCACTCGTGTGATATGATTAAGGAAGTGCATGGCCATGCCGTGATTGAGAAGTCAATCACAACTTATTAATATATCACGGATACGAGAGATGGATTGAATCACAAAGGATGACATGCTTCTCGCCTTGAGTTCGATCTTCATATAGTTTGGCAAAGGGATTATTACATCAGTACTTTAATCATATGCGTTTGGGAGTTGGCATGCTCTGCAAGGAGCCGCTACCGACTATTGGATTAGAAAAGGGTTTTCCGAATCCATGTCCAAATGCGCATGAACCTACAGGGTCACACACTTAACGGGCTGGGACGCATCAATTCGGATCGGATCCGTAATTAATGGGCCGAGTGGGCTTAGCGCGTAGATGGGCCCTGACTGCCTAGGGTTTCACCTCGTGGCTATATAAGGAGGGGAGGAGGCTGGACGCACCACAAACTTTCGTGCGGTTTAGAGGTGTTTCGCCAGAAACCCTAGCCACCTCCTCTCGTTGCCCCTGCCGAGCGACCCGGTGCTTGCACACCGACGCACGGCGTTCCATCCCCGGACGTGTGGACTGCTGTGGTGACGCTGCTGCTACTGCGGCGTGGAGAGGACAATCCGCAGCGAGGACGATCCGTGGCGAGGACGATCCGTGGCGACGATCCGCAGCGAGGACGATCAATCCACGGCGAGGCGAGGACGATCCACGGCGAGGCGAGGACGATCCACGACTGCGGCGGGAACGATCCACTACATCGATGTGCGAAGGATTCCGCAACTGCGCGTCTAGTGGTAATTGATCTATGATCCTCTTCTCGCGAGTAGCTTTCAAGGTTGCGGTAGAAAATTTTAATTTGTGCTAGAGTAGCATACCGCGTTCCCCAACAGTGGTATCAGAGCCATCTCGTGTAGATTTGTGATCTGGATGTTGCACATATGATATGTGATGTTAGTAGATTGGATCTATTACATGTTCAACTGATTCATGTGATGAATTGGTGGAGGCAGCCGTCGATTAGATCGATAGGTTTAGGGTTTGAAGAAAGTGCAAACTGAATCAATCTTGATTTGGGTGAGTCCGTTCATGGTATGACGTTGCCGTTACCGGTCGGGTTACCGCCATCAGGGTTCACGAAATGCGACCATATGGGACCAAACCAATCAAATTGAATCGGATTGGGTCAATATGATTGATCTGTGGCAATTTTCAGTGCGTTTTCCTTTGATAGGAGACATGCCTCTGAAAAAAATTTCCAAGGGCGCTGCCCTCGACCCGCCCGTGACCCGGCCAGTAGGATCGCTGCAGGCTGCCCCTTGAACCCGCTTGGGCGCTGCCTGGACTCTGCCGGCGCCGCCTGGAACCTCGCCAGTAGAATCTATTTTGTTTAACTCGTTTTTGCAGGTTGTGTGAAATAGTATGGCCTATGTGTATGTGATGCATGTAATATTTACATGGCCTGCGTGCCGTGTCAAGCCATAAGGCTATTTCAATCTAAAGTGTATAACGACCTGCGTGTCGACTTGTGATGTTTCAAACACTCATGTACAATTCATTATCAAAGTTGTAAGGAGTTGCATCTACGATTATGAAGTTGGTGGCATCAAGCATGGTGGCTATGTGAACAATCAAGACGATGGCTAGGTGAACAATCAAGCATGATGATGGAGATCCTAATGCTAAGGGCCATGCTATTTCACATCTTAATTTGATTATATGTGGATGTGTGTTTAATCCTTGCTATTTTCTTTATGCTCATTGCATGTAATGCCATGTTCATAGTAGATAGATATTGTTTATCGCCATAGTTAAAATTTTAAATCAAACTTGTCCACCCAATTGTTGCACCTATCAAGAATTTAGATCGTTATTAATATGACTGCCAAAGTAGTATATCAATGACTATCTTAATAGATGATAGGGATGTGTTGGACACATCGCGCATAACAATGGTTGATTTAACTAAGCTATCAAAACGGTTTTGGGCTTAAGGACATAAGTGGTTGGAATATGATTTTAGTAATGAAGGAACGGATACAAGACGATTGGTGTCTAGGAAAACACACATGGGGTAGGTTTCTTAATTGGCACCCAGAAACGGGAAGTGCTTCCTCCCTCATGTGAGCCCTAGGGGCGGGTTGACCTGGCCATGACTCAAGTTGATGGAGGCATTCATTACTTGTTTTCATGCTCAACCAACAAGAGTTACATAAGATGTAATTAGCAAAGATGTTGCTTACCTATGTCATTAGATTTTCTAGCAGTGATGCCAAAGCTCACTAGGGTATGATGAATATGGATCTTGAATACTCACCATGTGTCCATAAAGGGGGCATATGATAGGAGTTTCTTTTGTTAAAATGTTTAATAAAAGTATTACATAAACATAATGCTTAGAAACTTTGCATGTTTTTGTTGTAGTTCAATGGCACCTCCTACTGCTCCTACTGTTGCACCTGGTTTTGCTTTGAGATCGGTTTTGGAAAGAGAAAAACTAAATGGAACGAATTTTGTTGATTGGTATCGCAACTTGAGAATTGTTCTCAAACATGAAAAAAAGGAGTATGTTCTAGAGAATCCAATCCCTGATGAACCAGCTGAAAATGCTCCTCGCAATTTGAAGGCTGATTATGAAAAACATGTTAATGCCTCCGTAGAGGTCAGTTGTCTCATGCTTGTCACCATGGACTCTGAGATGCAAAAGTAATATGAGGACCAGGATGCTTACAATATGATTGTGGGCTTGAAGGGCATGTTTGGGAACCAAGCAAGGGCTGAGAGGTATGGTATCTCAAAGCTTCTGTTTGCTTGTAAGTCGGTGAAGGCGATCCAGTCGACCCACATGTAATCAAGATGATTGGCTACATTGGGAGATTGGAAAAGCTTGAGTTCCCCTTAGCATTGGTCTTGCTACGGGCGTAATTCTCGATCCTACGCCTCAGAGCTTTGAGCCATTCATTATGAATTTTCATATGAATAGCATGGAGAAGAGCCTGACCGAGCTACATGGGATGCTCAAGGCTGCCGAGGAAAGTATTAAGAAGAAACCCAATCATGTGATGATGGTTCAGAAAACAACTGCCTTCAAAAAGAGGAAAGCTAAAACGTGGGGAAAGGGCAAGGGCAAGGGCAAGGGCAAGGGCAAGGCTCAAGATGAGATCACGAGCCTCAAAACTAAGCTTCAGAAGCTCAAAGTCGGTCCTCAACCCGAAACCCAGTGCTTCTATTGCAAGAAGTCAGGACATTGGAAACGGAACTGCGAGAAGTACCTGGCAGATAAGAAGAATGGGAGTGTGACTTCCACTTCAGGTATTAATGTTATAGAAATTAATCTTGCTACTACTTTTTCCAGCTCTTGGGTATATGATACTGGATCGGTTGCTCACATTTGCAATTCGATGCAGGGGCTGATAAAGAGTAGAGTCTTGGCGAAAGGAGAAGTGGATCTTCGCGTGGGGAATAAAGCAAGAGTTCTTTGGTCTTCTTTGTTGGCACCTACCCATTGCATTTGCCTTCAGGATTAGTTTTAGAACTTAATAATTGTTATTTTGTTCCATCTTTGAGTAGAAACATTATTTCATCTTCCTGTTTGGAACATGAAGGTTATGAATTCAAAATAAAGAACTTTGTTTGTTCAATATTTTTGAATGATATGTATTATGGTCGTTGTCCCATGGTGGATGGGTTATACGTCCTTGAACTCAAAGAAAAACATGTTTATAACATTAATGTCAAAAGACCTCGACCAAATGATTTGAACCCTACCTTCTTATGGCATTGTCGCTTGGGTCACATAAATGAGAAACGCATGAAGAAGCTCCATGGTGATGGACTTCTCACCTCATTTGATTTTGAATCATTTGAAACATGTGAGTCTTGTTTACTTGACAAGATGACAAAAACCCCTTTCACAGGTTTTAGTGAGAGGGTGAGTGAATTGTTGGCCCTAGTACATACAGATGTATGTGGACCAATGAGCTCGATTGCTAGAGGTGGGTTTCAGTACTTTGTAACTTTCTTGATGACTTTAGTAGATATGGATATATCTATTTAATGAGGCATAAGTCTGAAACCTTTGAAAGGTTCAAAGAGTTTGAGCGAAGTACAAAATCAACTTGGCAAATCAATAAAACACTTACGATCGGATCGTGGTGGCGAATACTTGAGCCAAGAGTTTGGTGATCATCTAAAGCAATGTGGAATCGTTCCACAACTTACTCCGCCAGGAATGCCTCAATGGAATGGCGTATCCGAGCAGCGGAATCGAACTTTATTGGATATGGTTCGGTCAATGATGAGCCAAACAGATCTGCCATTATCCTTGGGGTTCGCTCTAGAGACAATTTGCGTTCACATTAAATAGGGTCCCATCAAATTCCGTTGAGAAGACACCATATGAGATATGGGTAGGAGAAGTCCCATGTTGTCATTTCTCAAGATATGGGGATGTGAGGCTTATGTAAAACATTTGCAATCAGATAAACTCGCACCTAAATCAGAAAAATGCTTCTTTGTGGGGTATCCTAAAGAAACAAAAGGATATTACTTTTACAAAAGAAACGAGAACAAAGTTTTTGTTGCTCGAAATGGTGTCTTTTTGGAGAAAGAGTTTCTTTCAAAAGAAATCAGTGGGTGATGTGCATCTCGATGAAGTTCGAGAATCACATGAACATGTTCAAACTGCCACTGAACCATCACATGATGTACAAAATATTGTACAACCTGTGGAAGAGACACCAGCCCCACGTAGGTCGGGAAGGCCACATCATGAACCTATAAGATATGGACATGATGTATTATTGTTGGACAATGATGAGCCCACGACTTATGAAGAAGCCATGATGGACCCAAACTCCGAAAAATGGCTTGGAGCCATGAGATCCAAAATTCAATCCATGCATGACAATCAAGTTTGGAACTTGGTCGATCCTCCTGATGGTGTAAAAACCATAGAATGCAAATGGATTTTCAAGAAGAAGACAGACGTAGATGGAAATGTTCAGATCTATAAGGCACGGTTGGTGGCAAAGGGTTTCAAACAAATTCAAGGAATTGACTATGATGAAACTTTTTCACCGGTAGCCATGCTCAAGTCTGTCCGGATCATTTTAGCAATTGCTGCATATTTCAATTATGAAATATGGCAGATGGACGTCAAAACAGCTTTCCTTAATGGGAATCTATCTGAGGATGTATACATGATACAACCTGAGGGTTTTGTTGATCCTAAAAGTGCTAAACAGATATGCAAGCTTCAGAGATCCATTTATGGGTTAAAGCAAGCATCTCGGAGTTGGAACATTCGTTTTGATGAAGTGGTCAAAGGATTTGGCTTTATCAAAAATGAAGAAAAGCCTTGTGTTTATAAGAAGGCTAGTGGGAGCGCACTTGTGTTTCTGATCTTGTATGTGGATGACATATTATTGATCGGGAATGATATTCCTATGCTTGAAGACGTTAAGACTTCGTTGAAAAGGAGTTTCTCAATGAAGGACTTGGGAGAAGCATGTTATATCTTGGGCATAAAGATCTATAGAGATAGATCAAAAAGGTTGATTGGATTAAGCCGGAAACGTACATTGACAAAGTATTGAAAAGGTTCAATATGCATGAATCTAAGAGAGGTTTCATGCCAATGTCACATGGCATCAGTCTAAGCAAGAATCAGTGTCCTTCGACAACTGATGAGCGAGACAGGATGAGCAAGATTCCATATGCTTCGGCTATTGGATCTATCATGTATGCCATGATTTATACGCGCCCAGATGTCTCGTATGCTCTAAGTGTCACAAGTAGATACCAAGCGGATCCCGGTGATGGTCATTGGATAGCCGTGAAAAATATTCTAAAGTACTTAAGAAGAACTAAGGGTATGTTCCTAGTCTTTGGAGTTGAGGAAGAACTGGTTGTAAAAGGTTACACTGATGCAAGCTTCCAAACTGACAAAGATGATTTTCGATCACAATCCGGTTTTGTGTTTACACTAAATGGAGGAGCAGTAAGCTGGAAGAGTTCCAAGCAAAGCACGGTAGCTGATTCTACGCCAGAAGCGGAGTACATTGCGGCTTCGGATGCCGCAAAAGAAGCTGTATGGATAAAGAAGTTTATCTCAGAGCTTGGTGTGGTCGCTAGTGCCTCTAGTCCAATGGACATCTATTGCGATAATAGTGGTGCCATTGCACAAGCAAAAGAGCCTAGATGTGATGCCTTAGAGCGTCAGAGCGATTCTAGGGTTCCTTTTCCTGGTTTTGTTTCGGGAGAGGAATGAAGGATTTGTCGGGGGATGAAATAATTGAAGTTTATCCGGCGTATTAATATTAAATTTGGAGTTGTCGGGCTAGAAACAGTGGGCCGAGGAAAACCTGGGCCTGGGCTGCGAATCCCCTCCCCACCTCTCTCTCTTTTCCCCTAGTGGGCCGGCCCACCATATAAAAGGGGTGTCACCCCCCCCCAAAAGCCCTAGGGCACCCCCCTTCCTCCCCTAGCAGCCACACCACCCCTCCTCTTCCTCCCCTTGCGTGGTGGCTCAAGATCCACCGCGAAACGCGAAGGAGCAAGCGAGAAGAGGATCCGTGGAGGCGTGGAGGACGAGCAGATTTCCGTTTCGGGAATCGTCGCGCGTTTTTCGTGCGTTCTCAAGGGAGAACTCAAGGTAAAATTCCCAATCTTTTACCCCTGTTCTACCCATGGATTAGGAGTGTATTAGATCTGGTGGTGAGTGATTTAGATGGATCTTGATGGGGGAGAAGGTTAGATGTTCACGTGGTGCTGTTTTTGGAAGGGGAGATTGTGCAGCGCGGATTGTTTCGCGTTTTAAGTGGCATAGACGATTTTTCCTGCAAAAACCTATAACTAGAAAGTTGTGGATAACGTCGAGATCTAGCTTCTGTAATTGTTTCAGAATTTTTGGGGCGTGGGTCTGAGAGTTATCTCTGTTTCAAGATGACGGACAGAATCTGGAAACAGATTTTGTCCACTGTGTTGGACGTTTGTTTAGGCATTTTTAACAGTGGAATTGAAATTTGTGATCTTCATGAAAGTTGTAGATCTCGTCAATATCTAGCTACTGTAATTTTTTTGTATTTTTATGATCTGTATAAAAAAAGATACGAAATTGTGAAGAGAGGGTGCTGCTGTTTGACCCGGACAGATTGGGGTTTTTGGCGCTTAAGAAGGGAACGGGGATTAGGAAGCATGTGTTCGAGTTGTGTGATCATTTGTGATGTCGCTATGTACTGAAATAATACTTGTACAGGTGGTGCCCCTTCTGGGCGCAACTAGGTTCGTCATACAATTTGTTAAAGGCAATTTGAAGTAGCGGTATTTCTAAACTATTACTCGCTATTTGTTTCTTCTTAAATATAAACCTTAATTGCAGCACACCTACATGGTTTAACTAATTGTTTATGAGATTACAATATCCTATCCTGCATTGTGATGTGGTTGTTTGGCTTTTGAATCATGAGTAAGAATGAAGAAAGATGTTGTTTGCAAGATGAATTGTGGAGATATTCTATCTCAATGATGTTCGCATTCTATCCATGTTATTTGATGGTATGCAAGCATGTGAATTCAGAGTGGGAAGTTATGAATGTATTTATGCATGAAGCATTAACTGCATAATCATGCATTGGAAGTTTGTCGACGCCAGCGTGCGCGACCGTACCGGTACAACACCATGTGTTCCTGAGAAAGGGCACGGTGAGGAGGATCATGGCATAAGCATGTGCACAATCATATGCATTTTACTGAGGTTGTGTGGACTCTATAATGTGGTATTGGACATGAGGAATTTGGTATGCTAGTTTCTTGTGTCGTGTTATTCGTTAGAAGTTGTTCCGCTTGCTGAGATTACCCAATCTCACCCCCTTGTTATTTTGTTGTTTTCAGGTAGTTCTCGCGAGTCGTAAGCTTGAAGGGTGGGCTTAGTAGCACAATCAACCCTCCGGGGTCATCACGAATCACATGGACTAGTGCATTTAATAATTCATTAGCTTGCTGAAATTTTATTAATCATAGACCTGTTGATGTCCTCTTTGGAGCTGTTTTACGTTTATGTTTGTTTTATGGTTGATTTAGACTTGTTATCTCTAGTATTGATGCTTTTATGTTATTTCTGTTTATAATGGTTATTATGAATCTTGTTGTCGCTTCCGTTTTGTCCTAATTTTAGGAGAGATCTTTGTCGAATTTTTCTTGTCTGACAGTTTAGATTTGTAGGGTGTTACATTTGGTATCGAGCGAGTTTGTAGGTCCTTGGAATGTCTATTTTTAGTGTCATACTATAGGATACAACTAAAATGTGATGTGGAATAACTTAGAAACATGGCCTAGGTTTTAACTAAAATTTTGTCATAGGATAGCAACATTAAAACTTGTGTAAGTGGAATCACTAATTTAAAATTTGACACACATGGATGCATAGTAGGAAAGGGTATGGGTATCGTTGCCTTATGCTTAAAGGTTGAATTTAAGCTTTGTTGTTGAATGCTACTTTTGATGATGTATAATGCTATATTTATGATAGATTTGATTGAGTTGCTTCATTTGTGATAAAGTGTGGTTGTGGTGCCGAAGGGTTTAGGTCACCTTTTGTTTGTAGTGAGGCTGTGGTTTGACGGTGTGCCGGGTAGAGTCACCACCGAAGAACTATTATACCCTGTAGGGAAAGAGTACTTATCCGTGTCTGTCGTAGATCGGGTAGTGACTGAGTCAAATAGAAGAGGTTGGTGATGGATTCCTTCGGATGTTCTTTACCGTGCTGACGGTCGGTTTTGGTTGGTTTTCTGGGTATGTGGTTGGTTCAAAACCGAGGAAAATGCTTAGTTTTGAGCACTCGCTGATTTGTCCTTTTGGCGGTTTGTGGTTTTGTCTCCTTTGAGTGAAGACACAGTAAGAAGAGTTCTACGTTATGCGTCTTTTGGTCACAATTTTGCTTTGGCACTGATTTATTGTGATGGACTCGTCGTTGGGAGGAAATTTATGTGGTTGTTGTTTCCCGATTTTTTTAAAAAAGAAGGGGTTGGAGTTTCTCCTGTTGCAGATCAATTTGGATGGAGCTAAGTTTGAATCTTTATCGGAAAATTTTAGTTGGACATTTGGTCTTCCCTTTTGCATCCGTCTTCCTTTGTGGAAAGTGTAGGTTTTGGATTTCTTGAAGAGTTTTGGCTACTATGATTGGACATTTGAGGGTCGAGCTCTCTTGCATTTATGTTTGGATTTTGCTTTTCTTCCTTGCACGAAAAGAAGAAATTTTTATCGGTGTTTGTTCTTGATCTAGAACTGTGTTTGTTTTTAATGTTTGGGATTGCCTCCTGTTTGTCAAGGGTAGGTGACCCATGACGGTGTTTAGAAATTTTATGTCGTGTTACGTAGTATGTAACAATGTGGTTTATGGAATGATGTACTTCTATGTTAATTTGTGAGTTGAATCAATTAAAATGTAATTGTTATCTTTAGCTTGAGATTAAATAAACTTCTAGTATTGTAGATTGCTCTATAGCGATAATGATTGAATGTGTTAATGTGCATGCTTAGGATTTATTGCATTATTTTAATGTGCCCTTGACCATGGACAATGTTTAAAGCTTTAAATCTTGATGCGTAGTTAGAACATTACGATGATGTAAACTCTTGTGAAGGTAATATAAAATTATTGGGTTATTTAGAGACAATTTAATATAAGGTCTGTAGAACAATTTAATTGTAATGTTGTACTAAAGATATTGTTAAAGAAACCATGCTGGTTGTTTAAAGATGTTCTAATTTAATCGTGTTGGCTAGTGACTTTAACTTGGAAATTGATTAGAGTTGATATTTATGACGTTGCAAACTATTAGTAGATTCGGAAGTATGCAGTTGCGTTCCAATAATGCTAGTATCGATATCAATTGGGAAGACATAAGTTTTTGCCATTGCCGTAAGAGCTTTGTGATGATTTCACCTATTCAGTTCACTTAAAAAAAAAGGCTGGAGTATGTCTTGGAGTGGCAATTTTGCTATAACCCGTGTATAGGGTAGCTAAAAAAAATAAAAAAATTAAAAAAAAAATCAGATTATCAAATACATGGGTTAGATATCATCAATACATTGTATATGGAGATATCATCAATACATTGTGGACGCATGTTGAAGAACATGGGTTAGATAGACCCACAATGGGACACTGCGAGAATGTTACTGTTTGCACCAAAATTCGGTATATAGTAAGATGAGTTCGTTTGGAAAAGATCAGATTATCAAATCGGAACAAGAATCTGCTCATGAAGGAGATCAGGTCAAAGGCCGATACGGATAAGCACCATGTTCGTATACAACTCGGATCGGCCGGGCGTATTATAAAAAGGAGCGGACGTCAAGCGGAAAATCAATCAATCCAACACACGTCTACTTTTTACAAGCTTTTCTTTTACATCGTTTTAGCTTCATAGATCTCTCTGCAAGTCGATGGAATCAACATAATTGCGCATCGCCGATTGTTGGTTTAGCCGATTTCATCCAGGTTCGATCTGCTTCGCTTTGCTGCGCATCGCCTTCTCGAAGCCGATTTTACCTTGTATCCGGATTAATCATAATTGGTTGATCTAGTTATCCCCTAATCGGTTCTTGCCGACTAGCGAAAAGCCGATAAATCTTTGTTTATCGGCTTTGATCAAATTACAAACTCCACCTTGTCAATTTCAGGTCAAACTGACTGGCACGCTCTGCAAACCCGGCGTTTGTCTTGTGTGTTCGAGGCTAAGGATCCTGCTTCACGTTTTTAGCGCGAACAGTTACGTTCTTATGTGTCATCAGTGTATCTCATACATAGTAGATGTATGATCCTTAGACCTGAGATTGTCATATTCCCTACATGTGTAATAGTTTACCTTGGGGTTACCAAACACTATTTCCTAACTGGATAGTTATAAAGGTAGCTTTCATGTTTACTATGAAACATGCAGAGGGAAGTGAGCAGTCGAGATGGAATTTGCCACTCCAATGTAACGGAGATATATATCTAGGCCACTCGTGTGATATGATTAAGGAAGTGCATGGCCATGCCGTGATTGAGAAGTCAATCACAACTTATTAATATATCACGGATACAAGAGATGGATTGAACTGTCAAAGGATGACATGCTTCTCGCCTTGAGTTCGATCTTCATATAGTTTGGCAAAGGGATTATTACATCAGTACTTTAATCGTATGCGTTTGGGAGTTGGCATGCTCTGCAAGGAGCCGCTACCGACTATTGGATTAGAAAAGGGTTTTCTGAATCCATGTCCAAATGCGCATGAACCTCTGTGGTCACACACTTAGCAGTGGCACGCATCAATTCGGATTGGATCCGTAATTAATGGACCTCGTGGGCTTAGCGCGTAGATGGGCCCTGACTGCCTAGGGTTTCACCTCGTGGCTATATAAGGAGGGGAGGAGGCTGGACGCACCACAAACTTTCGTGCGGTTTAGAGGTGTTTCGCCAGAAACCCTAGCCACCTCCTCTCGTTGCCCCTGCCGAGCGACCCGGTGCTTGCACACCGACGCACGGCGTTCCATCCCCGGACGTGTGGACTGCTGTGGTGACGCTGCTGCTACTGCGGCGTGGAGAGGACAATCCGCAGCGAGGACGATCCGCGGCGACGATCCGCAGCGAGGACGATCAATCCACGGCGAGGCGAGGACGATCCACGGCGAGGTAAGGACGATCCACGACTGCGGCGGGAACGATCCACTACATCGACGTGCGAAGGATTCCGCAACTGCGCGTCTAGTGGTAATTGATCTATGATCCTCTTCTCGCGAGTAGCTTTCTGGTTGCGCGGTAGAAAATTTTAATTTGTGCTAGAGTAGCATACCGCGTTCCCCAACAGATTTTTCGTAAAAAATCTTTTAGTGAATCAGACACCTGTACAGATTTTTATAAGTCGACAACTTAAGTTATATAACATGTTTTTCAAAATATTTGAAAGAAACACTCTCGTCTTTCAAGTATCTTTATTATAAATGAAATTTTAGATTTTATGCTTATGCAAAAATGCATGATCTTTATTTATTACGATTAGTCCAATAAACTTGAATTCAAATTACTCGCGAGGATTCCAAGTAAATTTTAAAAAATTACAAATAATCACAGAAACACACTAATTATATTAAAAGAAAAATTTTGGGATGTTACAGTTTGGGCTCATGAGTTAGGAGTTTATGGCTTTCTGACCGTCGGGCTAGCAAAGGGAAAACTATCCGGCGAGGGAGAAAGTTAAGTCTGAGGTTGTGCGTAGGTGCAATGTTGTTATGTTCGATGAATGTATTGTTATATCATGATTTTGAGATGGATTTACCTTGTAGGAAGTGTGACTTAATTCGGGTTTGACTTCAACCTCATGCCATACCATCCCCCGTGGGTACAAAGGCAAGTTCATGACAAAATGATGATTTTGATTAAGATGAATTGTTGGTTAAATTGATAATTGTTACATTGCTATTTTATACGATTATTGTTAATCATTTGTTTATGCTTGTGATCTTGGTAATAATGATGAAAGATGGATAATGAATTACATAACTTGCATTGGTATTTTATGCACCATGTGGATAAGAAGTGACATGTGTGGCCCTCTAAGACCTACTTTGTATGGGCATGTAAGGTCTACTTTTGTGTGGGCATGAAAGACCTATTGTAGTAAGCCCATCCACGGGATGGAAGGGAAAGAGAGAGTGCGACATCGATGGGCATACACTTGGCAATACCGGTATAAACTATGTGATGTGCATAGGGATGAAAACGGATCGGATAGTTTCCGACCGAACTGGATAATTTTCGGATATGGATTCTGTCAGATCGGATATTTGTCGGATAGTATCGAATCAGATACGGATACGGATTCGGTAACTCACTATCCGTCGGATACGGATACGGATTCGGATAATCCGGATAGTGATGGATTGGATATCCGGATATACATGTGGGCTAGGTCAAGTTACTCTTTTGGCCCAAAAAAGTTACTAAATTTTAACTTGTTTTCTAATTTAATTAATCCATAAATCAAGTTTCAATTATTAAAATTAGCAAACTAGCTCAAAAAATTATGAAATTTTTTGATAAAATTCCTAACATAGTCTATAATTTTTTAAAAAAATAATTTTAAAATTTTATCATATTTTAAATTTCCTAAAAAATTCAAAAATTGTTGTCTTTAATAGAAAAATATTTTAAATAAGTAGCTAAAATGCATAAAAACTCATAAAATACATAATTTATTATTTTAAATATAATTTAATCGAGAATACAAATCTTGGGGTCGTTACATGTAAGTGTTATATATGTATTTTAGAGATATGGTAATTAAGTATTATCAAACTTTTTTATGTTCTGTATTTGTTTCCATTTGTATCTCTGAACAAGGAGCACATTTATTTTGTGTTTTGATCTACATGTATGATGAATTAATCGCATGTACGTGATGAACTAAGTCTTACATAATTTTGTTTGCAACATGGTATCTATCTATTGTCTAAGTGAATGAAAATGCTTATATTTATTCAATTTTCAAGAATGTTTTAATCAAATCAACTAGTTATGTATTTTTGTTGATTTTTTATATACAATCTAAGGGATTATAATGTTTCGATAAATATTCGTAACCGTATCCGATTCGATTCGTATTCGATCCGTATCTGTATTCGATATTATTCGTATTCGTATTTGTATCCGGACTATCCGTATTCGTATCCGAATCCGAGAAAAAATATGAAAACAAATATGGTTGAACCATTATCAGTCCGTATCCGATCCGTTTTCACCCCTAGATGTGCATAAAAGCATGTAGAAGAATGCATCGCGTGAATGGAAGAAAAGGAAATTAATTTGTTGAATTTATGTATTTGTGATGTTAACATTTTATGATGTAATTTGTTGAGTTTTGAACTCACGCTTATTTATTTAAATATTTTAGGTACAATGAGACTGGTATGCATGGAAGGAGAGTAGCACAGCCACGTTATATGTCACTACGCTATCCACTTATATGATATGTAACATTTATTACATTCATAGAACAATAAATAATATATATATATATATAGTTTTAGTCATGTAATAATTTTAGTGGAATCGGTCTCGTATGATCGTAGTTGGGTTTGTTAAATAATAATCATGGCTTTTGTTTATATCTTGGTTTTGTCCTCCATTCGGTGGTTTCGTCAAAGGTGAGTAAAAGGTAAGTTTATTTTCCATACGCATGTGTTCTGGGTGTTCCCAAGCCCATGGACTTGGGTGTTTTTGGGTGTGTGATTTCAAGTTTATTATTGTTCTTGCCTTGGTTATTGGTATTAGTTACATCGTTATTTCATATGGTTATTGCTTAGTTTGTGTTGAATAGTTAAAAAGATATAATGTTGTTGCTGAAATTTACTTTTAAAATGATTAAAAGTTAACAAAAAAGTATGATGAGGTGACATTCAGGGCATGTGGAGTGCCGGAGTGTTACAGTTGGCCACCTCTCTGATGAGATGCCACCGCTGTGACCCTCTTCCTCATCTCTAGCTGCTACCGTCACTGAATTCGCAATTGCCTCTTGCCATCTCCTAACCACTCCAATTCTTGTCACCCCCATTGACCTCCACCGCCCTCCTCCTTGTCTGCGTTAGACGGTGGCGGTGACACCTCAACACACCGCCACGCCCAGGGGCGTAGCCAACAGGGGGATCCATTAGGCTTGAGCCCCCCCCCCAGCCACTGGACATTAAGTACTTCTTTAGTATCATGTTTAATTTGTAAGCTCTTCTACGACACACTAAATTCAATATAGATCATTCATTGTTTTCCATCTAATGAATCAGATTAGCTACTGTTTATTTATACTTCCACCGAAAGTAGGGTGGTAGAATTTCTTCAACAAATCAATGGTTTTATCTTATTTCTACTACCCATTTGTATAGTACCAGTATAATGCATTGTAAATATTATCTAACTTTGGGCATAACGACAGCGAATGCACACACGCTCAGGTGTGGCTTGAGGAGGAAGAAGTTTTTCTAGGTGGATGAGATGCTTCATGTACCATGTGGCTTGGTGTGCCGTGGCTTATTGGAGGCCTAATTTGGTAATTAGTGACTTCGCTTGCTATTTACATAACTAGACTCGAACCCTAGATTCACACAAAGACTGTAGAGCGAAGGAGAGAGGGTGCGGCTCAATATCTCCCCTTCACAAGGACGTGGCAGCTCACCGAGTTAAGGGCGCTTGACGCGCGTCGCGAAGAGCAGATGCTGGGAAGCCAGCGAGGGCGTAAGTGCGTGGTGATGGGCAATCCATCGTAGTGATGGTGAACGAGCAAGGAAAATAGCGTAGCGTGCCTGACCGGCTAAGTGGACTAACAAAAACAAATAGACAGTGTGAGCCTTTTTTTTATTTATGATTTTTTTTTCAATTATAACTATGTAAATAGGTTTAATAGAGACAATAGTTAATTTGTTTGATTGATTGGTATTAACTTATTTATAGATTTACAAAAGTTTGACAAATAGATGCTGGGAAGCCAGCGAGGGCGTGAGTGCGTGGTGATGGGCAATCCATCGTAGTGATGGTGAGCGAGCAAGGAAAATAGTGTAGCGTGCCTGACCGGCTAAGTGGACTAACAAAAACAAATAGACAATGCGAGCCTTTCTTTTGATTTATGATTTTTTTTTCAATTATAACTATGTAAATAGGTTTAATAGAGATAATAGTTAATTTGTTTGATTGATTGGTATTAACTTATTTATAGATTTACAAAAGTTTGACAAACAGATGATGTACAAGTATTTCTCAAATAATAAAGTATTATTAGTAATCATGCCACGGACTATTTTTTTCCTAGCTTGTCACTGGCCGCAGCCTACCCCCTCAGCCTCTCTCATTTGAGATTTCTTCGAATTTCAAGCAATCGAGAATTAGCAATGCCGATATAGTATTACACTCCATTCCACTCTTACATAGCCAACCCACTGAAAGGTCCACAGCCTTGTGCTGCATAAAAGTGCAATGCAGCTCACACTCATAGGAGCTGCTAGTACAGAGCATCACAGCAACATGCATGCCCTGCTCGTGCTCTCCTTCCTCCTACTTGCCAACGCTGCCGCCACCTCTAAGCAATGCCACGCCGTCCACAAGGTGGCATTGCTCGCCGTCGCCTCGGCCTTTGGCAACATGCTCCCTTCATGGATGCCCTCCATGTCGTGTTGCGACTGGGATGGCATCCATTGCGACACCTCCACAGGCCGCATCGATGAGCTGGCCGTCAAACAGGACGACAACCTTGTTGGAACTCCTAAGATCAAACACACGCGAACTCGTGGATACATGAACAAAATACACCAAGAACACACACACTTACATATTCTCGTACTTAGCTTACCAAGAATACAAGGAACATACCCTTACAAACACCTACCGACTCAAGATTATAACGGACTTGAGTTAGTGCCTTTCTTCTTTGTTCCTAGCTCTATATTCTTGCAGCCTCACATGTAAAAGATTATATAAGCACGTACACACAGGCTGCACGACACCGTGCGCTCTTCTCCCGGCCACGACGCGTTGGATCCAAAAATTGCGCAGGCCGCTCCACTCGATCCTGAGGACTCGGCCATCCAGTGAACATGCCGCATGGGCTCATCGTCTCTGCACCATGCACCCTCACGTTGGCAACCAACTACTCATGCAGACACTTGCCCTGCTAGTATCCCATGACCAGATATGCACTTGCACTTGCACTGCATGCACGTTGGCACTCACACACGCATGCGACTAGATAACCGAAAACAAACACAAACACATGCATGTACACGTTCTAACGTGTACAATTATTCTAACAACAAGATTAACACTAACAATCACCCCTTTAATCTTATTGTCCACTATGACCTCACTCACAGGAGCATCGGTTCATCATTCACGTCGGCGAGATTCAGTTCCCCCCACTCTTTCTTCCTGGGCTTGGTACATTCTGATTTGAAGTGTCCCAACTCATTGCAGTTGAAACACCTCACCTTTGTTTTGTTGAACTTCTTCTTGCCATGACGTTTGGGCGCGCCCTCTTCGCCGTTGGTGAGCAACAAGTGTGCATCACCCTCCTCGCCATGGCGCTTGTGAATCCTTCTCTCAAACACTTTAAGACGCCCGATCATCTCCTTGATCGACATGGTCTCCATGTCTGCAAACTACTCAATTGCAGCCACGACCTGCAGGAACCTATCTGGGACAGACAGAAGAAGCTTCTTGACGACGACCGCATCCTCAAATGTTTCACCCAATCCACGAATTTCATACATGAGGGAAATCAATTTCCCCGCGAACTCATCCACAGATTCAGTCTCCTTCATGTGCATGGCTTAGAAGTCACACTTGAAGGACATCACCCGCGCTTTCTTGACTCGATCGGTGCCGAGGTACATGGTCTTCAAGGTATTCCATGTCTCCTTCGCCGTCTTCTTCCCAACAACCTGCAATAAAGTTTGTTCAGGGATCACCTGGATGATGGCCGCCATGCCATCTTGCCCTTCTTCTTGTCCACGGCTTCTCCTTCAGCAGGTTCAACAGTATCCCAAATGCCTTGAGCCTCCATGAACACCTCCATCTTGATCGCCCAAGCGGAGTAGTTGGTGCTCGACAACAACGGGTATTGGAGGGAGACGATCCCTCCTTCACCGCCGCCGCCCGCTCCACGATTGACATGACGCCACAGTATGAACACTTGGGCATGCAACTCACAACCTCGCTCTGATACCAATTGTTGGAATTCCCAAGATCAAACACACGCGAACTCATGGATACACGAACAAAATACACCAAGAACACACACACTTATATATTCTCGTACTTAGTGTAACACTTCGGCATTTAATATGCCTGAATGTTACCAAACATAAGCTAAACAACATCTAAATACCACAATTTACCATAAATTCCAGCAAAGGTACATATGCTAAAAACCGAGATTTCGGCAGCATCTCCTTTGTTTTAACATGAATTAAAGGAGCAACAACAGTATAGCAATAAGGCAATGTGAGAGACATCTAAAAAAGCAATAATTAGAGTCTTAACGACAATATAAGACTATCATCAAGCACTTAATGTCTCCAAGTGTCAAACGAACAATAAAACTCTCATAAAGCAAAGCTAAGCCTTAAATCAATGAGCATCACACGCAAATTATTATCAAACTAATAGAATGACTTGTGGAATCAATATGGTGAAGCTACGTGTGGGCGTGTGACTATTTCCCTTCCCCGCATGCCGTTCTCATGGTACCTAAAACAACAAGAAAACACAAGCGTGAGTTCGAAACTCAGCAAGCATATTGCAATGGACAACAAGAACAATATCATGGCAATAACATCTCCCATCATGTATATCATCTCATTCATGAACACTTAACAATATCATCATCATTATGTATGCAATGTAATGTAATGCTCATGTCCCCTTGGAAACTCATACCGGTATGGTTGAGTACACACCCGTCGGTGTGCACCCTCTCCCCCCTTCCATCCCGAAGATGGAGGGTGCCTACTCCTCGCTTCCATTCACCGCGGTGAATGGAATCACGATGTAGGACTTACTCATTGGCTCTACGGATTAGTCATATCTTTCTCACCGACCTTCCCGGATTAGTTATGACTTTCTCAACGCCCGGGCCATGTAACATGTCATGTATGCAATTATGCCAACATCATGTTTAACTCACATATTAACACATGGCATCATAACATAATAAACATGCTCATCAGATCATTGGCAATCATAAAAGCATGGCAAGTGATCATATATCATGTAGTCAATCGCATCTATTCTCAACATGCAACCTACAAGTCGCTATCCATTACAACACACTTGCCTCAACCACGGGCAACAAATTGGCGGGAAGTATAAGGCACTCCCGGGGTCGCACCACCTGCACATAGGAATCACACACTCACAATCATGTCCACAAAACAGTACGCAAACCCTCATCTACCACGACATTGCCAACTACTCGCAAAACCTAAAAACAGAGGTTCTGTCCCGTCGGGACAGAAGCCTTGCAAAAGGCATAACTTGAGTTCTGGAACTCCGAATCAATTAAACGAGTACATCCTCGCATAGCTTAGGAAATTTCCCAAGTTTCTCTAGGTATAAGGAAAGACTGATTCGGACTCTAAAGTTGTTTAATCTACAGATTACCGTGATCTGTTCCAATTACGTCACAGATTTTAACACGCTCGGTAAAACAGCCATAACTTTCAAATGGCTGGGTGGAATTTAACTTTCTTTATACCCACGGAAAGGTATTGAAATTATATACAACTTCTTCAACATCCGTACGGCCAAATTCGGACTTTAAATTGGCGAAAAACCGAACCCTAGGTCGACTGCTCATGCTGTCCGAAACAGAGAACGTGGCAACTTCTAGATCTAATCCAATATACTCAAATCCAGCACCACCAATTGATCTAAAAACTTGATAAACACCCTTAGAACAGTACCTAGATCAATCCCAAGGTTTCCCATGGTCATACCTTTGCCCGACGCACGAAAACTCCAATAGATCTCCTCGCTCCTCGCTCCTCGCTCCTCGGATGGATCCATGAGGATGCAGGGGTGGGAGGCCACCCTAGGGCAGCAAGGGGGTGGAGGAGAGGTGGTGGAGAGGTGGAGAGCAATGGGGGCAAAGGGGGCGCAAGGAAGAGGAGGAGGTGGGGAGGTGTGGGAGGCGGCTAGGGCACTTGGGGGCGCAAGGGGCAGGGGGAGGACACCCAAAAGGGCAGGAGGAGGCCCCCCAAACAGGACTCCTACCCTAAATGGACTCGAACACTATCCCACCAAAGTCCATGGACCTTTCTCTTAGGCCCAAACTCCCCCGGAAAGGCCCAAAACCCCTGAAACGGCCCGGAAACGCTATTAACCTCTATACCTTATGGTTTTAACCTCCCATACCATATTTCATAAAGTTTTTGACCTTAACATACACCATTTAAAAGGTTACGACACTCCGTGGTGACACATCACTTCAAAAGGCCCAAAAACGCGAGTAAACCTCAAGCCGAAAGATTTTAATCTCTAATTTCACATTCTATAATGTCACACCATACCGTAATGTCACACTTAGCTCACCAAGAATACAAGGAACACACCTTTAAAGACAACCGCCGACTCAAGATTACAACGGACTTGAATTAGTGCCTTTCTTCTTTGTTCCTAGGTCTATATTCTTGTAGCCTCACATGTACAAGATTATATAAGCACTTACGCACAGGCTGCATGGCACCGTGCGCTCTTCTCCCGGCCACGACGTGTTGGATCCGAAAATTGCGTAGGTCGCTCCACTCGATCCTAAGGACTCGGCCATCAAGCGAACATGTCGCATGCGCTCATCGTCACTGCACCATGCACCCTCACGTTGGCAACCAACTACTCCTGCAGGCACTTGCCCTGCTAGTATCCAATGACCAGATATGTACTTGCACTGCATGCACGTTGGCAACCAACCCTCACGTTGACACACACGCGCATGCAACTAGATAACCGAAAATAAACACAAACACATGCATGTACACCTTCTAACGTGTACAATTATTCTAACAACAAGATTAACACTAGCAAACCTCACGGGCACTATGCCGGCTGCCATCGCGGGTCTCACCCACCTCCGCTCGCTCCGCCTCCACCACCTCCCGGCACTGTCCGGCCCCATCCCGCCGGCGCTCGCCAGGCTCTCCAATCTCTTCGATCTCACCATCTCCTTCCTGGGCCCCGCGCCGTCCTTCCTGGGCGCGCTCACCAAGCTCGGCATCCTCAATCTCTCCTTCAACTCCCTCACCGGCGCCATCCCGCCGTCGCTCGCTGCGCTAACCAACCTCTACGGCATCGACCTCAGCCGCAACCGCCTCGCCGGCACCATTCCGTCGTCGCTCTTCAGCAAAATGGCTGCGCAGCAGGAAGCCTACCTCACGCTGTCGCACAACAACCTGGAGCATCCCGGCCGATTTCGCGCGCATCGACCTGTCGCGCAACCAGCTCACCGGCGACGCCTCGGTGCTGTTCGGGCGAGCGAAGCCGACGCAGTCCATCAACCTGTCGCGCAACGCCTTGGAGTTCGACCTCTCCGGCCAGGAGCTCCCGGAGCAGCTCTTCTCGGTCGACGTGAGCCACAACATGATCTTCGGTGGCATCCCGGCGGTGCTGGCGAACCTGACTGTCAGATCCTCAACTCTACAGAACGATCGTAAGTAGCAAACGAGAAATCAAAAGGAGATCATGTCTAGGAACTAAGACATAAGAACTACTTTACTTGCAACATAAGTTGGTATTCGTTGCTTTCCTCATTCCAGAGTTCGCATATGCTGAAGTCCAAAATTACAAGAAGAACGACAACGAATTACAAGCATAGTAATTATTGTCTTTGTCTTGATGTTGCTAGATGCATTCAGTAAAACAAAAATGGATCTCAACCGTTGGCGGCTTTAAGTGAAGTCGTCGAAACGTTCCTTCCCTCGCCGTCTTCTATTGTCTCCCAGTATTGCGATTTCAGAACAAAACTCGCTATAACCAGCTCCTGACAATTCCTCCCGCTCAGCACTGACCTTGTCCTCAAGGTCTGAAATCAGGAAAGGTCTTTCGAATGAATGTCGCATCTTCCCACGTGGCATCTTCAGGAGCTAAATTCAGCCATTGAATTAACCATTGAGCCGCCGGTACTCCCTTGCGTGGTACGATTCTCCTACTCAGCACAGCAACAGGTTCAGTTTTTATTTGACCATTTTCAGCTACCAGTGGTAATCCGGGTAAAGGAATCGCGTGAGCTCCCAAATGCTTCTTCAGTTGGCTTACGTGAAATACTGGATGGATTCCCGCATCAACCGGTAGCTGTAAGCGATATGCCATATTTCCAATTTTCTCTGTAACTCGAAAAGGTCCATAAAATTTGGATCTAAGTTTGAGAGACCCCCTGAGTCCAAACGCATTCTGACGCTATGGTTGGAGTTTTATATATACCATGTCTCCCACAGACAAAACTCTCTCTGATCTATGTTTGTCAGCAAAATATTTCATTCTCTCTTGAGCCTTCTGTAAACTCTGCTTGATTCCCTGCAGTACTTGCTCTCTCTGCTGCAAGGTAGCTTTGGCCTCATCCGACAAATTGCAAGGGACTGAAAACTCACCAATCTGCGGTGGCGAATACCCATATAGAGCCTTGAATGGTGTGGAATCGAGTGAAGTATGATAAGTGGTATTATACCACCACTCCGCTTGAGTCAGCCATTGGAACCAATCTTTCGGTTTCATAAATGCCATACTCCTAAGATAAGATTCCAAACATTGATTGACCCTTTCTGTTTGACCATCACTTTGTGGGTGATATGTTGTGCTCATTCTGAGCGAAATGTTCATAGCTTTGAAGATTTCCTGAAAAAGCTTGCTTGTGAAAATACGATCTCTGTCAGTGACAATGGCGATGGGAATCCCATGCAATTTCAGAACATTATCCATGAATACTTGACCGACCTGCTCCACTGTATAAGGGTGTGACATTCCGATAAAATGAGCATACTTAGTAAGCCTGTCTACCACCACCAAGACAACATCTCTTCCGTGCGATTTCGGAAGTCCTTCTACGAAATCCATGGATATGTGTGTCCATGCCATCTCTGGTATCTCCAGTGGGTCTAGCAATCCGGGAATGCGTAGATGCTCAGGTTTGGTGAGCTGACAAACCGGGCATTCAGCAACCAACTTCTCCACATCTTTTTTTTAATCCCGGCCAGTAAAATAGTTGCTTCACACGATGATATGTAGCTCGGGTGCCAGAATGTCCCCCAAATTTGGATGCATGAAAATTAATTAGAATCTTCTGTCTTATCCCAATATTGTTTCCAACATAGATCCTTCCTTTATACCTCAAAAGTCCTGCTACCAGTGTATAGTTCCCAGTTAAATCAGCTCGAGTGTGTACTTCCATCAGTAGCTTCTTACTATTGTCGGGACCCCGAATTTGCAAATCCGGACCCTCTGTGTATTCAGCACTAGTCCAGGAACGCGCTAGTGCACACAGTCTTAACATCGGTAAATATCACAATCATACCATTCGATATTATCAAAGTACTTTATTTAAATAACCAAACTGGTTACTCGACCTTATGGTCAAGTTACAAATGTATGCCTCGCAAGGCGAAACTTATTAAAAGAGAAATAATAGCAGCGGAAAATCAAATAGCTTCGTGGCGCCATCCAGTATATCACAGGCAACTGACTGGGCTCGCTTCCCTAAGTAGACGGATCCTCTTGGAGTTCCTCCTCCAAAGCTGGCGTAGTCTCCTCTTCAACTGATGTTGTGTTGAGGCAAGGGTGAGTACTTGGTACTCAGCAAGTTATGCACAGAATGCAAGCTAATATACTATATGCATGGCTTGGTACAAAGGAATAGCTCAAGGTATATTTGCAGTAAACAGCATTTGACAAGTAATATAAGTAGATTCGAAAGTAGTAGACATAAGTAAAGCATAAATAACTTTTCAAGAAGTTTAATAAACATTTTCCCCATCCTAAACCACTTTTCTATCATCTTCATTATTAAACCAACCCAACCTTTCAAATCAAAGTTATTTTTGAGAAAATCTAACCCTTGACTGTAATTCCCGAGCGATGTCCAATACCGCGGACACGGCTATTCGAATAGATTCTATACTCTGCAGAGGTTATGCACTTTACCCACAAGATACAGTCAAACACCACAAAGGCGAGTTCCCGTAACAAAGTCTTTCGGAAACTTCTAACAATACAAGTGGTCCTCCCCGGTTATTGCGCACTAACCCTTCCCTTAGCTAAGGCGAAGTCTAGGCCAATCAACCGTTAGATGGGTACTGGCCTCACCCAGACGCTCCCCGCACAACTTACACAAAGGGTGTAGTTGACCTCACGAGGTCCCACAGTGCGTTATTAGCAACTTAGTCAACTAGGTCCGTCCCATTACTGAGACATGTGGTTGCACGTTAGACCCAGTTCAAAGGCTTGCAAGGTTAAGTCCTTAGGGTGACCAGGGCAAGACTACCCAAGAACCAAAACAACACTCCCAATGCCACAACTGGCCCACCTGATTACTCTTTGCCACATGCCCCGGACGAAAACTGTTTATCAAACACCAGATGATTACAATGCACCACGTGCAATCAACATCACATGATACTTTTCCAAAACAGGTTCAATATATCATTAAGTCAATATTAACATTTGATTATCCAAAATCATGTTATGAGCACGTAGAAGGTCTAAGAAGTATACTACAATGGTCTAAACCCAGGTTGGCAATTTAATTATGTACATCTAGTTATCCACAACTATGTTGACAAGGTTTATGGCACATTGTTAAATAATCAAGGTGTCATACAAGAAATTGGTACTTATCTAACCCCATGTTTAAACCAAGTATTTTTCTAATTGAACTAGCATGCAATAGTTTAAATCAAAATAGATTTCGAAATAGGATCAATATGGTCAAAGCACAACTTGCCTTCAAAAAGTACTTGTTCTTGGTCTTGAGTTGGATCCTGAGTTAATACTTCTCCTTCGAATCCTTCCCACTTCAACGTCTACTCGTAAAAGCGTGCAAATAGCAAATACACAAATAAACAATAGGCAAAAAGTGTCCAAACATCCAAATAAAATCCATAAACAGAAAGAACATAATTTTATGGATTTTTAGAAACTGGAATAAATCAAATTTGGAGTTAAGACGCAAAAGTTATGATTATTTAAAGTTTAAATAATCATTTAAATAATTTTGCAGAGAAAAACTTTAGTCCAAAAATTAAATAAAATTCATATTTAGGTAGATCTCAATTTTATACAAATTTAGAAATTTGAATCACTCAAATCGGAGTTGAAACGCAAAAGTTATAAGCGTTTGAAGTTTGAATCAAATCTGAAATCATTATTTCGAATTAATAAATCATTTTCTTTTTCGGAAATTAATTATTGCGTCGCCACCGACACGTGTCGACCTCGATTGGGCGGTGGCGTCGGCCGATCCATGGGCTCAGCCCACGGCTTGGCTCAGTCCACCGTGGACCCGGTCCACGGCTCACGTGTCGCTGACATGTGGGCCCCACTGTCAGCGGCACGCCTCCACGCGCGGTGCGGTGGCCTGGCTACGTGGCACGATCCGAGCCGTTCGATTCGGATCGAACGGTTGAGATCGGATCCAATCCACCGCAACGTGGATTTCGTTGCAGTGACGTGGACGAACGAGGGCCGTTGGATTTTGATCCAACGATTGAGATCTAATCTGGGTTCTACAGGGTTGGGGCGCGCGTGGCTAACCTGGACTGTTGGATGAAGATCCGACGGCTATCCGAACTCGAAGCGGCGATGGCGATACGGCGGCGCTGGTTTGGCCGGAGAGGAAGGAGACGACCTTCGCAACGGCGTTTCTTCGCGATTCCGGTGAGATGAAGTGTGCGCCCAGGTTCGTCCTGCTCCTGGGAGTCCAAATCCGTCCTCGGTTTCAACGGAGCGGCGCTGGTTTGCGGCGGAGAACGAAGAACACGCGGCGGCTGTTCTTGACTTCGGCGAGAAATAGCGGCTAGACGGTGGAGATCCTAGCGGCGCGAGCTAGGGTTTCGGGACCGGCGTGGGAAGGCGATCCTCGGGCACCGATCCACTCTTTAAATAGGCTAGGTTTCCGAATCCAACACGGCGGCGGAGATGAACAGTCTCGCCGGGGAAATTGGAACGAGCACGATGCACAGGAGCCGTGACACGTGTCATGATCCACGGTTCGATTCGATCCTGGCGCTACGCATCTTCTCGGTCACCCACGGCGGCCCGACCACGCGCCGTTGGATCTTGATCCAACGGCCGCAGAGCTAGGGTTTCACGGCTCGGTTGGGTTCAAACGTGGTTCGAGTTGGGTCCGGTCGGACTCGAGCTCTGTTCGACTTCGGGCTCGATCGGATGAACAAGAATCGACTTCGGTTTGATTTTCCAGCAATTTAATATTTAAAATAATTCCCAGAAATTCATTTAATTCATTAAAAATATCAAAAGACTCAGAAAAATTCCAGGAAAATTCTGGAAAATATTTTAGGGTATTTGGGACTCAAATAAAATATTTCCAACAAAATTTTATTTGCAATATTAAATTCTTTAATTATTTCAAAATGGAATAAATTCAAATAAATTCCAAATAAATCCAAATAAATTCCAGAAAATTCCAAAAATTCACCAAAGTGCCAAATCACACATGAATTCAATAAAAGCAAAATTTTGGGGTGTTACAACTATGTTCGTCATCAATATAGCTACCCTTGATATATAAAACCCACTCAGGTAATACAGTGGTTATAGCAAGGCATGATCCTCCCAATTTCTCTGCATCATGATCTCTTCTGGATAGGGCGTCAGCTGCAATATTCTCCTTTCCCTTTTTGTATTCAACCCTGTAATCGAATTCCATTAACTTAAGTAACAGCTTGTGTTGAATTCCTTCCGTGAGCCGTTGGGAAGTGATATATTGGAGACTCTTTTGGTCAGTTTTAATGATCAGACTCCCTCCCAAAAAATAATGTCTCCAACGTTTTAGTGCTTCCAAAATGGCAAATGCCTCCTTCTCATAAACCGATTGAGTTGCAGCCTTGACTCCCAATGTTCTGCTAAAATAGGCTATGGGCCTGCCACCTTGCATCAATACTCCACCAATTCCCGTACCACAAGCATCAGTTTCCACCACAAAAGGCTTAGAAAATTTTGGAAGAGCTAATACCGGGCAATTAGTCATAACAACCTTCAATTCCTCAACAGCTTGACTCTGAGCTTCACCCCAACCCCATGAGTCTTTCTTCAACATATCAAAGAGAGGCCTGCAGATTTGCCCATATCCTTTTATAAATCGCCTGTAGTAACCAGTTAGTCCCAAGAAACCTCGAAGTTGGGTAACATTTTTAGGTGTTGGCCAGTATCTTTGATCTTCTTAGGATCAGTAGCCACCCCTTGACCACTGATAATATGTCCCAGATACTCTACTTGATCAGCAGCAAATACGCATTTGTTGAGTTTGAGTTTGAGCTGATTTGCCTGTAGTATCTTCATTACCACTTCAAGCTACTCTCTGTGCTCAGTTCGGCTTTTGCTGTACACTAGAATGTCATCAAAGAAGACAAGTATAAACTTCCTCAAATGCAGAGCAAAAATAGTATTCATCAAAGCCTAGAATGTTGCTGGAGCATTGGACAGTCCAAAGGGCATAACCAAGTATTCATAATGTCCCACATGTGTTTTAAAAGCTGTCTTGTGTACATCTTCTTCTCTCATTCGGACTTGATGGTACCCAGACCTTAAATCCAACTTAGTGAAAATTGTTGATCCATGAAGCTCATCCAACAAGTCTTCAATAATTGGTATGGGAAATTTATTCTTGATTGTCATTGAGTTCAACTGCCTATAGTCAACACACAACCTCCAGGAGCCATCCTTCTTCCGTACCATTACAGCCGGAGATGCATATGGGCTGATGCTGTTCCTGATCTCTTTGTTTTCCAAGAGTTGCTTAATGATTCCCTCCAGGGCTTCCTTTTGATAATGTGGAATCTTATATGGCCTAAGATTAGGAGGTTCCGCCCCCGGTTTCAGATAAATGCCATGATCACAGTCTCTCTGCGGTGGCAATCCTTTAGGGTCAGACACTACATCTGGGAATTTTTGTATTATCTCTATCATATCAGCTGGGATGACCTCACATTTTTGTATCTCCTTCTCAGCAACATTTTGCAATTGAATTACACATCCTAATCCCCCTTTGCAAATCATCTTCTCAAGCTTAGCAGCCCGAATACTGCAATTACTGGGTGGAACTGTGAAATCACTGAATTCAACCACCCTATTTTCTTTACATATTGATAGGCTCCTTTGCTTCAAGTCAAGCCCAATGGGGCTATGCTCAAAAATCCAATCTGCTCCCAATATTATATCAAATGTTTTCAAGGGTAATAAGTTGAAGGTATTTCTGAACTGTACTCCTTGTATGAAGTATTCCAACTTATCAACTATTGCTTCAGTCTGAAGTTGCCCACCTCCAGCTACGGCCACCTTACGAGCTGTTCCAAATCTCAATGGACAATTTGCCTTGACAGCTAGCTCATAATCAATGAATGAATTCGTACTTCCCCTGTCCACTAATGCCACTGCTTTGATACCACCAATAAACGTAAGCAGAGCAAACGTGGAGATGCCGGCAGTCCCATTGATAGCTTGTTCTGAAATTTGCATCAACTGCTCCGTATCCTATTGTGGATATGATTCTTCAGGACTTCCCGGTGCTGTCACAAAGTCACTCTCCCCATTAGGTTCCTTGTCCTCTTCCACATCAATTTTTTCTTCTTCCCCTCTCATAAGCAGAGCATGGAGTGCTTTCTTTACCTGACATTTATGTGAGGGAGTCCACGGCTCCTTGCAATACCAACATGAATTCTGTTTTTTTCCATCTGTTTTCATGGTGCTCGAGTTCTCAGTATTCCTCTGTGTAGTCACTTTGTTGTTGGATGGAATAAACTTACCATTGTTACCCACAAATTTAGTCCTGTTATAATTGCTCATCAGTTGGGTTTTTCTAGCTGCTGAAGCCTTCTCATACACTCTCGCGTACCAATATCCTTCCATTAGTCCTTGTGGTCTCTGTCCACTAACATCATGTTTAATGTCAGCTCTTAACCCACCAATAAAACAACTGAGCAAGAAATGTTCCTGGAGATAAGAATGATCTCGCTTAACTGTGGCAACACAATCTTCAAACCTGTCAATATAGTCGGATACAGTAGTGTGTTGCTTGATATTTTGCAATGCTTCTACGGCTTCATGAGCAGACGTGTCTGAAAATCTGTCACTGATCATCGCACAGAATTGAGACCAAGTCATAGCAGAGGAAGGAATTCCAATCCCTTTCAACCATGTCGCTGCACGGCCTGTCAAGTGAGCAGAAGATAAATTGATCCACTGATTAATTGGTGTCCCAGAGATATCAAAGAACTTCTCACACTGTTTCAGCCAATTTAACACTCCCTCTCCCTCAAATAAGGGAATCTCTAGCCTTGGTCCTCTAATCACCGCCTCTACATAATGATTTGTGTCATTCACCTCGCCAACAATGTGATTAGTGTTGTAATCAATCCACTGGACCCCTGCATGGTGTGGCCTCACTCCATAATTGTTCCACATACTTGCTAGATTCTCCCTTGAGCCTTGGATGCCAAAAGTACTCTGATGTTGCGCATTTCCTCCACTCCTCCAATGATACAGACCAGTGTTAGTGTTCGCGCAGTGCCTGGTCTCCAGATGAGTACCAATGTTAGAATCTGGAACCCATGGATTGTCATCCAGTCCCAGTCGCTCTTCTCTTGCCCCCTTGTCTATCCGGCCTTCATCTGTCACCGGTATAGTATAGCGATTGCCTTGCTGATTGATCTGTGCCCCAACCGATGTTAATTCTGTCTCCTGAAAACCAGCACCTACACCTTCAGTTGCTGATGTGCTAGCCTTGTTCAAGACCCCAGCTTCCACAATCTGAGGGCTAGATGATCCTGCAGAACACATATGTTTTAATATCTCTTTCAGTTCCTGGAACTCTATCTTGAGGTTCTTCATTTCTGTCAGATCCTCTTTAATCGCTGCTATTTCAGACCGCATCTCAGCCAACTCTTCGTTTCCCACCACCATGTCTTGTGATCTAGTTGTGACAACCATTGGGATAGAGTTACTCACGGAAAAAAAAAACTCGGCAGATGTAGAAGGGATTTTACGGCGGCGCCTGGTAGATCGCCACCAACCTCTGTCGCCCTCTATGATTTGACGCGGACGACTCCAGATTAAGTTGATGAAGGGATTTTACGGCGGCGCCTGGAAGATCGCCCCCAACCTCTGTCGCCCTCTCCTCCGAGTATCGACTGTGCTCTGATACCTTTGTCAGATCCTCAACTCTACGGAACGATCGTAAGTAGCAAACGAGAAATCAAAAGGAGATCGTGTCTAGGAACTAAGACATAAGAACTACTTTACTTGCAACATAAGTTGGTATTCGTTGCTTTCCTCATTCCAGAGTTCGGCTTATATGCCTGAAGTCCAAAATTACAGCAGTAACGACAACAGAATTACAAGCATAGTAATTACTGTGCTGTCTTGATGTTGCTAGATGCATTCAGTAAAACAAAAATGGATCTCAGCCGTTGGCGGCTTTAAGTGAAGTCGTCGAAACGTTCCTTCCCTCGCCGTCTTCTATTGTCTCCCAGTATTGCGATTTCAGAACAAAACTCGCTATAACCAGCTCCTGACACTGACCAACCTGCAGTACTTCAACGTCAGCTACAACAGGCTGTGCGGCGAGGTGCCGAGCGGCAGCAGCATGGCGAGGTTTGACCTTTACTGCTTCCAGCACAACAAGTGCCTCTGCGGTGCGCCGCTCGCTCCATGCCACCGGCTATTGAGCGAGATTGCAACTTGCAAGTAACAATTGATAAACATTTTCCCCCACTTAGTTAAAAAGTGCTTCGTTTCAAGGGGCGAGAAATGGGAATAAAATGAGCATGGAACACAAGTAAATGTGACCAGCGACAAGAAAACCCTCAAAAGTGTTTTAACTAGTAGCTGAAAATGTTGTCATTGGCCTTCTCGCTAGTGGATTGAGTGGACAATAAATGTCTTCTAATACTGTTCGACGTCCTCTTGTTCTACAGTCTTGTGATTATATTTAAAATAAATCAATCATTCAATAATCAATAGTACGAATGAGCTATAGCATACTAGCATGAGACAATGATTTCCTCTACAATTTACAGGCCAGGACTCGGAATCTACTCTTCCTATTGCGAGGATCCATAGGTTATAGACTGATAAATTGGTTTCACAACTCGTCCAGATATAGTACACAAACTTAGCAGTTGAGAACTAACATTTGACAATGGAGGAACATTACATGGCCTTATGTTGAAACCTAACCGAAACTAGCCCAATTTTGTCAACCATGTGTACATCTGCACTGTTCAAGTGCAGGATACGATCGAGTGTCTCAAAAAGTAAACCAAGAACATTGACACCACCATTCTGTGTTTCTAGACAACAAAAATCAAGCATTACAAACAGTTTTGGGCTAGAAAAGGTCTTGGCCTCCGTCAGTACTAACATTGGAGTCTTAAAACATGATGAATTCTTTTCTTTAGACCTCAAATAACAAGTACAAAAATGCATATTCTGCCAGCATATTCGCATATTTCATTCCAGCGAATGGAAACGCAACACACATAGAATGAAGTCAGCCACCCAGATGCCACATGAAAATTACAGGACTTGAGCGGCCGTGTTCAGCTTCTCCGCAATGCTGATCTGCGTCCTTGTGATGCTTGACAGGTATACCAGCGCAAGATTATCCTGTAATGCAAAAGTATAATTATTGCTGATCCGCAAATGAATCAAGGCAGTCAGTTAATAGTCCTTGCACTCTTGCAGGCATCGACAGGCAAAAGTATTTACCTGAATCCTGTCATTGAAAAGCTTATCAAAAGTAGCTGGAGACAATTTCGGCATTGAAGCAACAGTGTCCGCGATGAACCTCCCAATATTGTTGTCAGGTGTCAGGCGTCCTTCCTGTAAATGATGCAAGAAAAAAAAAAAGCTATTTAACATCAACATTCAAATAAAATGGGGAAATTTTGAGAAAAAATTCTTACCACAACATCATCAACATATTTGTAGATCTCATCAATAAGAGCATAGAGCTTCTCCATTGAAGACTCCATTCCTTCCAAATCATTGGGGAGCTTCTCTACGATTGTAGATTTCAGGATGTCAACTGTTACATAAGCATTACTGCATTAGGAATGACAACAGTTAAAAAGGTTTTGCTTGTACAACAAAAAATATTTATTAAGACGTCTAGAGATTATTTGCTGCTGCGACTATTTTTACCCTAAGCATTCCTTGTGCTAATAGAACAACTAACTAATGTGACTGCAAAAACTGAATTATTTTCATCCAACATCAGGGCAATCTTCCATAATAATGCTAGTCTCCACTAATTGGACACAAACAAAAAGAATAAAACTCCTTTAATTTAACAGTGCAAGTATTTATGATGTTACTGAAAGTAGAGTAATTTGAACTTCCGTTCAGGTTTTTGTTGGGTCATATAGAGGTTTCTAGTAATAGAATAAAACTCCCTATAATTCAATGTGATTTATTCATCATCCTAAGCAATTTACATCTTACTGCAAAGAATTTCAGTAATGTGAAGTTAACTACAAGATCAATGGAACAAACCACAAATACTACATGATGGATTAACTATTGTAGATGTCAAACATACATCCAACTTTTTCTGCCTCAAGCATCTTTAGATCCAGTGGAATTTCCTGAAATTGTGCAGCAAGGTGCCTCTCTCCAAGAGACAGGTTGGATGAGATATAGGCTTTGATGGAAGCCTCCCCCTTAGTGAACCCAGTATCAACAGTGAGATGAATGGGGTTTTGTACTTCTCTTGAATAAAATTCATGGATAAGCGTACTCCCCCCTGAAACACCAAAGCCAGTCGAGAACCTGCAAAAAGATACAAGGTATCACCACATAAGCAAGGTGGAGAAGTTTGGAAAGGGCACTTTGTAGAACTAACCTAATAGTGCTATCCCATAATGACTGTTCCTTCATAAAGAAATATTTACTCTCAAGAAATCAAGGTCCAACGACCCTACTAGGTGTGCAATCGGTGCTACCATTGATCGCCGTATGGAGTGATTATGTCCGTCCACAGCACTAGATAAAACAGGGTTGGATCGAGAAACCTTCATATAAAGAAATCATAGTTCTAGCTGCTATCAAAAAGAAAAACAACAACAAGATTGTGCTGTGTGCATGACACGATCAGACAACTTCATCTGCCGAAAGTACTTCACGAATGAAGACTGACAATCTATGCACACAAGAATACAATACAACCCAGCTATTGCCAATTTGTAAGAAGAATTATATCATTGGGCGGGCATTCGAGGTATAACAAGAACAGAAGCAATCTGAATATCTGATAATGGTATGTCACCAACAAGAGGAAGAAGAATCAGAGGTGCCTACCATCCGACAATCACTTCCTTGGGGTCCACCTTCTGGTGGGACGCGTACATGTTATGGTGGTATTCGATGTCCAGAGCAACCTATATATCACACGCATTACCAAAGTCAGAATGTCAGAACAACGAGCTCAATTAACAAACCCTAGATCTCGGGTTAGAATTCGGCAGACGGAGCCCATCCTATATACTCAAAAGGGACTTGTAAAAATCGCATCTTGCGGAGATTTTAACACTAGCTCGAAGCAACGGGGGCGGGGGTTTTAACCTGGTCGGCGGACTCGCTGTGGGGGACGACATAGGAGTTGCGGACGTGGGCGGTGCCGTCGGGAAGGACGGAGCCGAGGAGGGTGCCGATGACGCGCTCCGCCTGGTCCGGCCGCCGCACGTAGCTGTCGCAGATGTTGAACACGACCACCGCCTCCACCCGCGCGGACGACGGCGAGGATGAGGGCGACGGGAAGAGGAGCACGGGGCCCGCGGCGCGGGAGCTCTCCGGCGCAGACATGGCCTAGACGGAGTTGGTGAGGGAGCGAAAGGAGGGGAAGGAGCGGCGGCGGCGGCGCGCGGTGGTAGCGAAGGGAACCAAAGTGGCCGCTTTTTTCAGGTGCTTAGGGTTTTGGTGTCTTCGAGATTCGGGTGCTTGTCTTATTTATAGACCGAACCCTAGAATAGGTTGTATATTTGGGCCATATCCTTACGCGATACGGAGGGCCTGATTAGTGTTGGGAAATCAGGTCCAAACATGTCTACGTGGACTCTTATTGAAACTCTAACTATAGATAGATAGATCGATAGGGAGAGCCGAGATGAAGGTAGCCAGGCAATAGGATGGAATGATTACTTCATAAAAGGTGTGGATCTTGGTTTTGCATTTTTTGGTTTTGAAAGAAATCACTACATGGAGCACTTCGATAATAATTTATTCAAGTTTCTACTTTAGGTTGCAGGAAGATTTTAGAAAGAACAAGTATGTACTGGTAAGGAACTTCATATATATAGTTTAAAAACTCTTTACTTTATGTCTTTTTGTACTGGTAAGGAACTTCAGGAAGAACATGTGTGTACAGTTACGAAATCGACTGATCTTAAAATGTAATAGGACTAAATTTTAATGTATTGTGATTTCTTCTTGTCCAAATTAACTTTATTTTCTTATTTGCCCATTATATCCTGTACTAATTTTCCAATCATTTTCAAATTCATGGTAATGGCAAATGGGCATGGCTGCAAAGTCGAGGAGGTGATGTAGACCAAGTACAATGCGGACATGGAGTTTGGATTCATCACTAGCTCTACAAAATATTGTCAAGTATATTCTATAAACACGTGTACAATATTTTGTCAAGTGTATCACTATCTTTTAATTGGATGAATGGGTAGATGGATGCATGTGTACTGACTGTTAAGTATGATTGTGTTCTATATTGCAAACGAATGTAATATGTGTATTGTAAAGTGTGTGTTTTATATATTTGTGAATGTGATGTCTATACTGTATACCAATCAATAATAGTGAAATAGATTCATCACAATCGGTTCTGAGGTAGAACCGATTGTGATTACTGTTTATCACAATTGCCACGAAAATCGACTGTGATAGTGCTTACTCATCACTATCGCTGGATTTTGTATAGCCACCAAAATCGATTGTGATGACGAGAAAGAACTGATTCTGATGTATATTCTTATAGTAGTGGATCAATCGGGGCTCATCACAAAAGCGAAGAACCCCCCCTTGGCAACTCGATATTTTACCAGCACCTGTTGTTAACACTTAACAGACAACAAAACAGCATCAGTTCAACTTGTAGGCCCAACTGTGCACTTTGAGGTAGGTTTGGACTGCTTCCTTGACAGCCAGGTTTGGAAACAAACTGATGCTGTTTCAAAATACCTCGTGTCACCAGGTCGTAATTCCCCAACTAAAAGGAAGGTTATAGTGAGTAATACAATATTCCAAATTAGAGTAAATTTGTTGCTCGTGTGTAGAAACTCAACATAATACACTTATACACAAATGATATGAAGCATTCATATAGACCATACCTATTCCAGTCAAATGTTGCAGTAGTTCAATTTAGTTACAACAGCTATTGTTCATAACTTTCCGTGGGGTTTCCTGTAACATCAGTTTTTTCAATTATGCAGTATTTGACTTGATGCAACAACAGTATATGGAATCTGGAAAATCATATTAATGACATCACTGTGACATCAGCACCGAAAACAATTTCGGCCGAATTATTTTTATAAAAGAAAATCCAATTTATGATGTCATGCTGACGTCATCAACTAATTTGATTTTCGGCTGAATTATTTTTCTATGAAAAAAGAAATTATGACGTCATCTTGACACATGGACCAATTAGGTGCTGACACTCCCAGCTGATTTCTATTTTCAAATAGAATTAAATTTCTACTGAAAATCCTAATTTATGACGTCATTACTGATGTCATCAACTAATTGAATTAAATAAATATTTTTCTAGAAAATCTGCGTTACACTGACATGTGGGCCCCACAACTGGCATCATCCCTGACATCACGCTGATGTCATGGCTGACGTCACGCATCACGGCTCGAGTGTGACGCCTCAGTTTCTGCGTGCTATGTGGCGACTCCGAATTGGTTCACTACGTGGTTGATCTAGATCATATATTACAAAAAATCAACGGCTCAGATTAATCTATTCCACGGTGATGCCCATGACACGTGCACGAGCCATCACACCATCCACGTGGCTCATGAAGAGGAACACGGTATGTTACTCTAGCACAAATTAAAATTTCTACCATAAACCAGAAAAGCTACTCGCAAGAAGGGGATCATAGATCAATTTCCACTAGACACGTAGTTGCGGAATCCTTCGCACGTCGTTGTAGTGGATAATTCTCGGTGTAGATCGTCCTCGCGGCGGATCGTCCTCGCTGCGGATCGTCTTCTCCACGCCGCAGTAGCAGCAGCGTCACCATAGCAGTCCACACGTCCGGGGATGGAATGTCGTGCGTTGGCGTGCAAGCACCATGTCGCTCGGCAAGGGCAACGAGAGGTGGAGGCTAGGGTTCTGGACGAAAGATGTGTTCTGCACCCAGCCTCCTCCCCTCCTTATATAGCCACGAGGTGAAACTCTAGGCGGTTAGGGCCCATCTACGCGCTAAGCCCACGAAATCCATTAATTACGAATCCAATCCAAATTAATGCGTCCCAGCCCGTTAAGTGTGTGACCCTGTAGGTTCATGCGCATTTGGACATAAATTCGGAAAACCCTTTTCTAATCCAATAGTCGGTAGCGGCTCCTTGCAGAGCATGCCAACTCCCAAACGCATATGATCAAAGTACTGATGTAATAATCCATTTGCCAAACTATATGAAGATAAAACTTAAGGCGAGAAGCATATCATCCTTTGACAGTTCAATCCATCTCTCGTATCCGTGATATATTAATAAGTTGTGATTGACTTCTCAATCACGGCATGGCCATGTACTTCCTTAATCATATCACACGAGTGGCCTAGACATATATCTCCGTTACACTGGAGTGGCAAATTCCATCTTGACTGCTCACTTCCCTCTGCATATTTCATAGTAAACATGAAAGATACCTTTATAACTATCTAGTTAGGAAATAGTATTTGGTAACCCCAAGGTAAACTATTACATATGTAGAGAATGTGACAATCTTAGGTCTAAAGATCATACATCTACTATGTATGAGATACACTGATGACATATAAGAATGTAACATTATCGCAGTGTCCCATTGCAGGTCTATCTAACACATGTTCTTCAACATGCGTTCGCAATATATTGATGATATCTCCATATCCCATGATCTATGAAACATGATCATCGATCAATACATGCGCTGATCTATTCATCGTTGTCCTATACGATGATACCCGATCAGAGATACTTACAGAATTATATCAATGAGTAGAGAGTTTCATAAGCAAGTCACATACTTGCTGATCAATATAATGAAATACATTAATTGGACCAATAATCATATTATTATTCATAAACATAGTCATGTTACAATCATCTACATGATTGCCTCAAGGGCATAACACTAACAATCACAGCCACTCGTTCTAGGATCTAACGGCCTTGATCTAATCTAGGTACTGATGAGGACATCACTGCCATGGATACGGCCACGCCTACACATCCAAGTGAAACTAATGATGTAATACAAGGACCAATTACTCGAGCTCGTGCACGTTAATTCAATTGCCAGGTGAATGCGTTCCTCGGGTTGCACACAAATATTTTAATGGATGGAATGCTATTTAATCTTTGTGATGATTTTATTATCCTTAGGAACCAAGGAGAAGGACCTCCAAATGTCTAGCATGAAGCCAATTCTTCCGGTGCACAAGATCTGCTCGGATTTGGCCTCTTGGACAGCACCAACTTAAAATGACCATAACTTTTGATCCACAAGGGTGTTTGGGGTGTATGAGTACTTGTTTGAAACATTTCGTCGTCCTCTTTCCAACGGATCCTGCTTCATGTCCAAATTCCTTACGAATCAATGGGAATCTGCAAAACAAGTTGCATCATTATTCCAATCCGAGATGACATGGGCCATGGGCCGTGTAAATTGAGTTGTAATTATTCCCTACTAGTTTTGGACGTGATTCCCATGCCCTTCCTCTCATAAATAGCTAGCCGCCGCCTCTTTTAGGTCTTGGGTTTTGTTTTGGAATCAGTTTAGCTTCTTTGCTACTGTCTGTGCAAGCACGTGTCGATTAGACCGTCTGCGCACGTGTTAACAAGACTCCAAATTTCAGATTGGTTTGCCTAAATTTAAATATTCATATTTGCAATTTTAGATTGCCTTTTATCGTGTTCTTGCTTATTCTTCGGTTGCTTGCAGGAATTGATCTTCGTGATAAGGTTGATCGTGCCCGCGGCAAGATCAATAACCCTTTGGAGTTGGTTTAGTGATTGCTAAGGCGCATCGTTGTCGTACGGTGTAGTTAGGTTGTCAAAGTTGTCTCCACCCAAATCGATCGTGTGTTTCTCATCGAAAGATCGGGACACCCAAAGTGCTATCAAGTGGTATCAGAGCCCCAGTTGATCGGTGAGAATATCAGTACCTTAGATTAGTTCTTGATTTCTATCCTAAATTGAAAATTACCCCACAAAAATTCAACCTTAGTTTCAATCTGTTATTTTAGTGAGTTTTGTTAGGTTTTGATCTATTAGAGTCCTTGTTTAGTTGTTGATCTTTCTTTTCCTTCGCGTTGCTTCAATCCTTCAATTCTGTCCAGTTCGGTATTTCGTGTATAACTTTCGCATACGAACTTGGATTTTTGCGTTCTTGTACTTGCTTGAAAGCTCAAGAAAAGATCTTCAAAATCTCTTTTAGGCAGCCATCCAAATTCGGAACGGATCTATGAAATCTACCGCAATCAAATTTGGTACTCCAAATCAGGCAATAGAGATTGGTGCGGTATTTTGGCCATAACTTTTACATCTGAACTCCGATTCCAATTTTTTTTTATTCTGAATCGTGAGAGAGTCCTCTACAAAAACATTTTTTGGCAGCCATTGTGATTCAGACTCCTTCAAACCGAATTCAATTCGGATTCAAACTCATCTCGTTGGGCTGAAATTGGGAGCGTTCTGTTGTGTTCGATTTTTGGGCCATAACTTTCACACCCAAACTCCAAATTGCATGTTCTTGCACTCTATTGAAAGCTAAGGATATAAGCTTCAATTCTGTCCACAGTCAACCAATCAAATTCGGTGATCTTCAAACATTAATCTTGGCGACAAGTCTGCTGCCCTAGAAAAACCGAACTAGGGTTTCTTGGAACATTTTTGAATTTGAGCTTGTTCCTTTGAGTCTTTGTGTGCAATAGCATCCATAAACCATAATGTCCCAAAAATAACAGTACACCTACCTTTGGGAACCATTTCATCATTTGTGAACACTTTATCCTATTTGAGACTAGCTTGTTGATATTGCTTAGAGCTGCTCTACTTGATACATTGCATAATCTTCAGTTATCATATCATATTATCTTATGACATTGAGTTAGGGATTCAAAAACTTTGTTCATAATAGTGTTGACCGAAAGTCACCAAAAGAAAGAAAAAGGAAAGAGCTAAAAGGCCAAAAAAGAAAAAAAAAAAAGAGCAAAAGAAAATAGTGGCCGGTCGCACTACATTGAGCAAAACCCTAATTTGTGTCGTTATTTTTAGATTGTGCAATGTATTAATTAGTGAGCAATCTTTGTGCCTTTTTACATTCTTGAAGCAATAAGTTAGCGTCTCTCCACGACTTGTTCAATAGAGCTTTTGGTGCTTCACTTATATTTCATAACTCATTCCTTGATTGCTTAAGTGCCTTTATCTTTACGTGTGTGTTGTCTTGAAATTCGCTTATATCTTTGAGATCAGCAATTAGGGCCTGTGAATTCTAGTTTGGATTATTACTTATCATTACATAACTAGAATTACCATATTGCATAGGAAATAAATATAGCCTATCCAAGCTCCACATCCTACCCCGTATGTTTGTTCGGTCCCTTGGCAATCGCTTTATCCAAGCTTCAGAGAACTTTTGATCACGCCAACGGTTGTCAACACCCGCTGCACGGTAAGAACTTGTAAGAGCTTTGGTAATAGGCTTGAGTGTTGAGAGACTTACCACCACCTCCTGGTAGTTGATAGGAACATTATGTTGACACCAATTTTATCTCAAAAAAAAAATCGGTATTTACAGATGAATAGACAAAGTTTATTGCAAAATAATAATAATAATAATAAAATAAGTATATATATATATACATTGCTTGATTAGCAAATAAAAAGAAAATGAGACATATATTGAGAGTCATGCACAAGAACGAAAATGAGCTCAACCACGTAATGACGTGCATGCATGCATGCATGGGATTACCATGCACACGTACGTCATGGTAGAAACCTCGACACAGACGGTAGGAACCTCCGTTTCACAAGCTAGTCGCAAAAATGGATTCCTCGTGTCCTAACGCCTCTATAGGTATCTATGGTTATGATTTTGACGAAGAACTTCGTCGCCGCCGCCGTACTATTCATATATACGGTATACTATACGGCTTCGGCACGAACGACTGCGGTTCGTGTACGCAGCGATCGTTCTCAGCAAAAGCAAATTCTGAATACATCTTGGCACGCATGGATTAGCCTCTAAATATATATATATATATATATATACACACACATATACATATATATATATAAGTCTTGCATGCAAAGGCTGAGCGATCCTCCCCATAACTGCATACATAACATCTCTCCCAGACCCAAGTGCACGCATGAAGGGACTAATTACCTTTTCAAAATGGTAATGCTCCATAGAAACCGCCATGCATGCACGTACGCCAACCTCACTCATGGCCTGCATTTAGCTGCAACAAATCAAGTCAAAACATTCGCAAATAATAATTACTTTGTCCACTAATTAATTAAGAGCTGTTGACAAAGGCCCACACATCAGCCATATGCATAGCAACCTCTTCCAAACTGCATGCACAGGTGTGTAGAGGAAATGGCGATTCTTTCTTGCACTGCAGCGCAAGTAGATACACCGCTCATCGTGGTTGGAGTTTGAGCAGTTAGCGAGCCAGTAAGAGGAAATTGTTGTAACTTCCCTCGAAGAAGAAAACCTCCCTCCCATTCTTGCTCTATAAATAGGAGGACTGGGAGAGGAAGCGCTGGTGGAAAAAGTTTGGGCAAACACTCGGAGGGAGAGAACTTTGGAGAGGGAGTCTTTGGCTAGAAAGTTTGAGCTCGAAGAGAAATCTTTCATCCGCTCAGGGCTCAGATCACGTAAGGAAGGTAAGAAGGTGAGATCTATGATCCTGGTCCTCCCTTCTTGCTTCATCTCTTAAGCAAATCAACCTCCTATGCTTGATGTGCCTCTTTTGGTTCATATCAAGGGCCATGGGAGGATCAAATCTCTAAGCAAATCAAATCTCTTATGCTTGATGTGCCTCTTTTGGTTCATATCAAGGGCCATAGGAGGATCAAATCTTTAAGCAAATTCAAATCTCTTATGCTTGATGTCCCTCTTTTGGTTTATATCAAGAGCCGTGGGAGGGCTAAGCAAAATTAAAACAAAAGTGAGTAAAAAGGGTTCGGTTTGTGCGCGGCATGCATATATTCCATCCATGCGCGTGGGATGAAACTCACTGATTCTCAGTACAGCAGACTCTTCCCAAATTTCTTTTAATTTTTTCTGTTGCTCAAATGAAAAACTTGTCAACATGAAAATGTTGCGTCTTAGAATTATCTACAACTTTCATGTAGACCATAAAATGATTCGAGCAAGGGAAGATATCCAAAATCGTGAATTTCAGAAAGGTCCGTCACGAACAGTTTCTGGTCTGGCGCAAATGCATTTACCTTTCCAATTTTCTATGATTTTTTCTGTTGCTCAAATGAAAAACTTTTCAACATGAAAAAGTTGCGTCTTGGAATTTTCTACAACTTTCATGTAGACCACAAAATGATTAGAGCACGGGAAGACCTCCAACATCGCGAATTACAGAATGGTCCGTCGCGAATAGTTTTTTCGTCCGGCGCAAATGCACTTACCTTTCCGATTTTCTATGATTTTTTCCGTTTCTCAAATAAAAAAGTTGTCAACATGAAAAAGTTGCTTCTTGCAATTCTCTACAACTTTCATGTAGACCACAAAATTATTCGAGCACGGGAAGACCTCCAAAATCGCGAATTACAGAATGATCCGTCGCGAACAGTTTTTCGTCCGGCGCAAATGCACTTACCTTTCCGATTTTCTATTATTTTTTCCGTTGCTCAAATAAAAAAGTTGTCAACATGAACAAGTTGCGTCTTGCAATTCTCTACAACTTTCATGTAGACCACAAAATTATGCGAGCACGGGAAGACCTCCAAAATCGCGAATTACAGAATGGTCCGTCGCGAACAGTTTTTTTTCGTCCGGCGCAAATGCACTTACCTTTCCGATTTTCTATGATTTTTTCCGTTGCTCAAATAAAAAAGTTGTCAACATGAAAAAGTTGCGTCTTGCAATTCTCTACAACTTTCATGTAGATCAAAAAATTATTTGATCACAGGAAGACCTTCAAAAATGCGAGTTACTACAGGCTGTTCAATTTGGTCCGTGACGAACGTGACAGAGTTGATATTTGGTCCGTGGTAAACATGAAATTTACAGGTTTTAATTTCCTCAAATGTATGTGCGTAACGGACTAAAGAATTTTGGTCCGTGACAAACACAAATATTTGGTCCATGACAAACACAAATGTTTGGTCTGTCACAAACATTGATACATTGATTCGGTGCAAAATCAAACTTCAAATTCAAACGAAAACTTGAGCAGAGCTTGCTCAAAAGAAGTCAAATACCCATTACAACATGATTAAGCCTCCACATGGTCTTTTAGTGTTGTATAAATATCAGTGCTCACAATGTAGCATTGGTCGATCATGGATAGAATGATTAACCCTTGATACCAAAGCACTAATCAACTAAACCAAGGTGACGAAACAAACTCAAATCATATCGTGCATATAGCTTCCCAAAAATGACTGCTATGTCGCGCCAATTAAGATAATTTAAATCAAATTAAGGTGTCTCGTGAAAGCATTTTTGAAGACACTAGCCATTCATATTGGACTAGTAAGTGGAATAAAATCAAGTAAAATCCACTTGCTACCCATATCACGCCAGTAAAACGAAATCAAATCAAGGAAATTCCGAGAAGCATCCGCCATCGACGCCTTGAAGACAGAAGATCTTTCTTTTTATTCTTTTGCAATTCTCTAGATGTTGCAAGTTGATGTAATTTATATGATTGGAACTCTTAATCAGGGGTTTTCTCCTCGTGAGATGTAATTAACCGAATTTATATAAAATATATGAATTCTGGAAGTTTGTTACTCGCAATCTTTGATATTATTACATTGTGTAAAAAAAAGGTTTGTATTTAACGACGTGGAACCAGGTTAACCCCATTAAAATTTTAAAACCTGTATAGACTAGAAATTTTTCTCGTCGTCAGATTCTGGCACGCCCAGTGGGACCAAACTTCTCCCTTCATCTTTGAGTTCCAACAGCAAATTGCGACATATATTGGCTTTCAACCTAAATTTAATATTGATAGCACATGACAACAAATTCAATCATGTAGCTAAAACTTACTCGTGAAAATTAAGAGAACTCATATATTGTTTTCTTTGAAGGAAGGAAGGTATGGCCCATCAAGTGCAGCAGTTCGTGACCCTTCGCTTCGGTTCACTTTGGCTGGATATACCTGTGGGACCTTTCCAGGTCACCTCAAGTGCGAGCTCACGTCAAACAACAGCTGCCTCGCCAAATGTGGTGAATCCGGAGCAGGAGGCGACGTCTGCACATCATGAAGACTTCACGCCTGTGATGTCCAAGTCCGCAAAAAGGAGGATGCGGGCTGCTGCAAAGGCATCAAAAGAATCATCCCAGGAGGAGCACTTGACCATTTGCAAGGTTACTCCTCGTGACTATGCCTCCACTAGCCGCACGAAAGCGGCAAGGGACAGGAGCTGTCAGCCAGCGTCACGGTTCCGTCTCACCACACTAGGTGAATGGCCAATTCGTGCAGAACGGAAGGCTCCAAGAGGGAATGTGCGACACCATCAACCGACCACACCTTCGACGCCTGCTGAAGTGTCGGGGAAAAATACATTCCCAGCATTGAAGATAACTACACCAAGCTTAGGATCGCTCCAGATGGCACATGAGCGCCGAGGCGACCTCATCAAAGGCGACTTCAAGTAAACTGGGGGCAACATCGGTAAAAACCCCAGTCAGATCTACAAAAGAAGAAGAAATGCCGTTGGACAATCAAATCCACACACGGGTCGACTACAAAGGGAAGGCCCCGATAGAAATCCACGAAGTGCCACCACAAAAAATCGAGTCGTCAAGTATAAAAAGTCGGCTTCGAGTGGATGCACCAGAGTTCTTTCCTGCATCGGTATATAAATCTGGTGATTCATATATGAAATCAAAAAATGAGTGTACACTACAATGGGAAGGAGTGTATGTATCGCCAAGAGATATAAACATGAGCCGGTTAAATCCGACAGCTAGCCTTTCGAATCCCTTGTCATCATCGTTCCACCTTTCTCCACACTCCCAACAAAACTCATTCTCACCGTCACGATATCAACGCCGCCGACGCAATACTCGTCGGGCATGGGTTGATTTCGCTACGCCAAATGACCATAGCACATCAAACCAACAACGGGAGTACGTGGGGGAGGCAATGTGTGATGAAATGAGAAAGCAACGCATGAGGATTCGTGGAAGGACACATGATGCCTTCGACAGATATTTGATCAGAAGCTCGTGCCAGGCCCTAAAGGACATACTCCCTGGGGCTTCGTCTTCGGAAAATAACATTAGAGGTGAAATAGTGCGACGGGCGGAGGCTTTGGCCAAGTGGCCAGAGTACCAAAATTTTATCAAGGAAAAACCATGGAGAAGAAGAAACGCTAAACAAGCAGCCATCATGCATGCAAAGAGTGCAAATAACAAACAAAGGGAGTTAGCTACCAGAACCAGCTCTAAAGGAAGCAGAGTCCAAGGGCCAGAATACTCTTCGTCAAATTACAATTGCAATAATCAACCAGAAGAGATGATGACAAGTACCTTGAGAAGGAAGATAGCAACACTAGCCCCATGGCCGGTCCGTAAAAGAGGTCTTTCCAAAAGAGTTGATGCATTCTCAGCCATGCCAGTCGGAATCACAGAAATATCGGATAATATCAGTGAGACATCATCAACCTCAGTTCATTTTAAAAGGAAAAAGACTCGAAAGAATGTTGCAAAGGGCCATCGCCCAGTAACAAGGTCTCAAACCAACTCAAGTAATGAAGAGTGCACTTCAAATGATGCAGAGCTTCGTAATCCCCTGCAGAATAATTCATCCTCCTCGCCCGAAATCAATATATATGGAAAATGGTTGCATGATGAACAAACAAGGCGAGTAGAACAAGTACTCGCAACAAATGAAACACTCTCAGTTGAGGAGCGGTTAGATCAGCTCACGGCAGCCCTTCAGCAGAAGGAAGATGAGTTAGCTACTTTGCGCAACCAAGTGGCTGAAAATGCAAACTTGAGTGGTGAAAGACGGGCATCTACAAGTCATGATGAACATCAAGCTTCGCCGGCAATTAGCCTTGAGGCAGTGCAAAGAATGATTGCTGAAGGGGTGAAAGCTCAACTAATGCAAACACACTATTCAATGCGTCCGGGGTATGTCAAACCATATCCCCCGGATGTTGATATGGTGCCTTTTCCAAGCAACTACCGTCAGCCGCAGTTTAGCAAGTTCAATGGAAGTGGCTCTCCACATGAGCATATGGCTCACTTCCTTGCAGCTTGCCAAGACACAGCTCACAATGGGGCACTTCTCCTGCGCCAGTTCGTGCAGACACTAGTAGGACCGGCCTTACTTGGTATAGCAAGTTAGCACCGGGTTCAATTAAAACATGGGAACAAATGCAGGACGCTTTCCTTGAGCGCTTCTATAGCACCCAAAGAACAGTCGGCATCGTTGAGCTAACACAAACAGAACAAAGAGCGAATGAAAAGGCTGCAGATTTTATCAATAGGTGGAGGAATTTAAGCTTACATTGTCCACAGCCAATCACCGAGCCAGAAGCTGTTCGGATGTGCATGAATAACTTGAGCCCCGACATGGGCGTATACTTGCAAGGTGTGAGGCCGATCACATTTGAAGATTTAGCCTCTAAAGCAACGGACATTGAGAATTACATGAATCTCATTGCTCGTAAAACAAAAGGATTCAACAAACTGGGAGAAAAAAATGGTCAAAGGGACAAGTCATTCACCAAACCCAAGCATACTCAAGCAATGGAGGCGACCGCGATGGTCCCACAATTACAATTTGGTGGTATCACCGCAAGAAATCAAGATGTAAGGCAAACACAAGCTCGGAGGTGACCTACTCTTAGCGAGCGCCAAAACAAAGAGTACTCCTTCCCAAATGAAGAAGTCGAAGATTTGTTTAGGGGCTTACGTGAGTTAAATCTCATTGAACTCCCAATGCCAAAAAGGCCAGAGCAAGCCGACAAAGTCAATGAGCCAAATTATTGCCATTATCGTCGCATATTAGGCCATACGCTCAAAGAATGTTTCGTGGCAAAGAACATCATCCAAAAGCTAATTGAGGAAGGAACAGTGGATGCGGACCTCCTCAAAAGTTTCAAGAAAGGAAAGAAAGTGGCTACAGCAAATGTTGCTACTGTCCAAAATGATTTGGTGAGTTGTGCGTCTTCTAACATGAGGCCCGCTCTTAATAAAGAGGGACCGATTCCTAAATCTGAATTTGTTCCCATGTGTTTCTCAGGCCATAATCCACACAATGGCCGACAACAAAGAGACTATCGGCGGCATGAAAGAAAAACTCCTTGTCGATCAATGTTCCAAAGAATCCAAAAGTTTGAACAGTGGCGACAAGAAAGCCATGCTCCACAAGAAGTGATGCATCAAGATAAAGCTCTACGCTTTGTTCCAAGAATATATCAAGGATTAACAAAGCGTGCAAGAAGTTCGTATGAAGAATTTAACGTCCTCACTATCTGTATCTTCGAGGATGAAGAAGACTCTCTCCATTTCCTTGATGAAGAGCCTCCTGAAGTTGACGAAATTCAACTTAGGTCAGGCCGCCAACTAGCTGAAATCCATCCTCTACCTAGGAAGGAAGCGAAAAACAAGAATGTAACTTCGAACGAGACGACTGACCCTAGTCCAAAAATGTCAGTCAAATATGATGTAATTTCTCATTTGAAGAAAATACCAGCTATGCTTTCTGTGTATGATGCTTTGTGTCTTTCATTTGATTTGCGTAAAGCTTTGATTGCCGCACTTGCATCACCCGATGATTATAGAGTGGAAGTGTCTCAGACAGAAACAGAGTTGGTTGAGGTTTTGAATATGACCTTTACCGATGAGGACCTATTACTGGGTTCTAAAAAGCATAATAGGCCACTCATGATGTTCGGAGAAATTGAAGAATTACCCATAAATCGCATAATGATAGATGGCGGGTCTGCAATTAATTTATTACCATTTCGGACTTTAAAGAAGCTCAGATATTCCGAGGGAGATTTGAGCCAGTCTAATGTGGTTATTCATGGCTTCAATCAAACTGGTCAAGAAGCAATGGGCACCATTTCATTGCATTTGAAATTGGATGCATTGTGCACATATGTAACCTTCCATGTGATTGAGGCGGCTACATCATATAATGCTCTGTTGGGTCGTCCATGGTTGCATGAAAATCAAGTTGTGCCATCCACATTACATCAGTGTATGAAATACAAAGACAAGTCAGGAGAAATAATGCGGATATTCGCAGACAAGAAACCGTTCACAGTGGCTGAATCTTTCTATGCTGATGCAAAATTCTATTTTTAGCCCGTTGACAAAGTGCAAAAGCCAAAGTCAGTGTTTATGCCAGATTTGAGCTTTACAAAGAAGGAAGGAAATGAAACATCTTCCAATGATAAAATATACCAGTATATACCAAGAAACCAAAGGAAAATTGGGGATCCAATATTTCGCGTCGTGAATAAATCATCCCCTAATAAAGGTATCGAATTCCCGACACCCTTACCTCCTTTAGTACAATATAGGATAAAAGAGGCACAAGATTTGTTGCACAATTCTAGCTCAAATGAAAATAAGAATGGAGTTGTTGCATACGTATCTTTATTAAATAAAAATGATGAATCGTTGCCTATTTCTTTTTATGATGATAGAGTTCTTTATATTATGCAGAGAATGGGCTATGATATTTCCACCGCCCTTCTTTATGTGAAGGCCGGGGCAATTAGCACCGCTCGAGAAGTTCTTTTCCCCAAACATCTTGAAGCACTACATGAAGATCAAAAGCTGGAACAAAAGATATGGATTGGGTTATGAAGTCTGCATGACCTCTCGAGTTTGTAGACATGACAGTAGCACCCCCACAAATGGAGGATGGCTGTCAACCCACCATCGATGAATTGGAAGAGATAAATATAGGTTCTGCCGAAGAAGCTCGTCCGATTTTTATAAGCAAACATCTTTCTGAAGAAAATAAAGAGGAATATCATAAGTTTCTCTCTGAAAATAGAGATGTGTTCGCTTGGTCTTATAAAGAAATGCAAGGTTTAGACCCTAAAGTAGCAGTCCATCGACTTGCTGTGCGGGAGGATGTTCCACCAATCAAACAAACACAAAGAAGGTTTCGGCCGGAGATACTCCCAGAAATAGAGGCTGAAATTGATAAGCTCATAGCAGCAGGGTTTATTAGGGAAGTCAAATATCCAAAGTGGCTTGCTAATATTGTTCCTGTCAAAAAGAAGAATGGTCAAATTCGTGTATGTGTAGATTTTAGAGATTTAAATAAATCATGTCCTAAAGACGACTTCCCGATTCCTATCTCTAAAATACTCATTGACGCTACTATGGGTCATGAAATATTCTCTTTTATGGATGGATACTCTGGTTATAACCAAATAAAAATGGCGCCCGAGAATGAGGAGTTAACGGCATTTCGAACACCTAAGGGCATATTTTGTTATAGAGTTATGCCTTTTGGACTTAAAAATGCTGGCGCAACATATCAGCGGGCTATGACCGTGGTCCTTGATGGACTACTACATATTATCGTCGAGTGCTACATAGACGATATTATCGTAAAATCAAAACATGAAAGAGATCATTTGAAAAATCTTGCTAAGGTCTTTGAACGACTAAGGCGAGACATTTTAAAAATGAATCCAATGAAATGTGCATTTGGAGTGGCATCTGGAAAATTTCTCGGCTTTATAATTACAAAACGAGGTATCGAAATTGATCCAACTAAAATTGAAGCAATAGTAAAAATGCCACCACCAGTCAACCTGCACAAGTTAAAAAGTTTGCAGGTCATTTGGCGACATTAGGAGATTTATTTCAAATTTATCTGAAGATGCAAGCCCTTCTCCCGCCTCATGAAAAAAGGAGTCCCCTTTCGATGGGATGAAGCATGCCAAAAAGCATTTTTAGACATAAAGAGATATTTAATAAATCCTCCTGTGTTGAGTGCACCAGTTAAGGGGCGACCACTAATTCTTTATACGGCAGCCATGCCTACATCATTAGGTGCACTTTTAGCGCAAAATAATGATGAAGGAAAAGAAACAGCATTATATTTTCTCAGTCGCACCCTCGTAGGGGCTGAGTGTAATTATCCCGACATGGAGAAAATATGTCTAGCATTGGTGTATGCAGCACAAAAGCTTCGGCACTACATGCTAGAGCACACAATACACCTTGTATCGAGAGCAGATCCTCTCCGATATATTTTAAATAAAATGGTGTTGTCAGGACGCTTAGCTAAATGGGCGATGTTCTTGTCACAATTTGATATTATATATGTACCTCAAAAGGCCATGAAAGGACAGGCCTTGGCTAATTTCCTAGCCGCACACCCGATTCCCGATAGCTTCCCAATTGATGATAATTTACCAGATGAGGAAGTACTTGTCACATCGGTCATTAATTCGATGTGGCAGTTATACTTCGATGGTGCTTATTAGCGGTAAGGAGCGGGGGCAGGCGTGGTTTTCATCACGCCTGGCGGAGGAGTAATTCCGTATTCATTTTCCCTAACCTCAGCAATATCAAACAATTCTGCTGAGTATGAAGCACTCATTATAGGGCTTGAAATTGCTCATAATATGGGGTTAAGCAGATTAGAGGTATATGGTGACTCACAATTAATTATAAATCAACTTCTGGGAATTTATACGGTGAAGAAACACGAGTTAATGCCATACTTTCTTAAAGCAAAGAAACTTATGTCTACGTTCATCGACCTAAATATTCATCATATTGTGAGGAGTCAAAATGAAAGGGCTGATGCCTTGGCTAGCTTGGCAGCTAGCATGTCATTAAATTCAAATGAAACAATGGATGTGCATGTCGAGGAAAGAAGGGTCCTTCCTATACTCATCGATGAGGAAGACGAGGAAACCATCAGTAACCATGACGGAGGATGTTTGCGAAATTGAATTAGGAGATTGGCGAACTCCTTTTCTAGACTATTTACTACACGGACATTTGCCATTTGACACCAATGAAAGAACTAGGATCCGAAAAAGAGCAGTCCTCTATACATGCATAGATGATGTACTATATCGTCGCACACATGATGGCATTTTGCTGCGTTGCCTTGCTGAAAATGAAGCGATAGAAGCGTTAAATGAAGTGCACGCTGGAGTTTGTGGTGCACACCAATCTGGTCCAAAATTACATTATCAACTTAGGCACTTAGGCTATTATTGGCCTACTATGTTCGAAGATGCTATCAAATTTGCAAGGAAGTGCCATGAATGTCAAATACATGCTGACTTTATCCATCAACCTCATGAGCCATTACATCCTACTAATATAGCGTGGCCATTCGAAATGTGGGGAATGGATGTAGTAGGGCCAATTCAACCCTTATCATCCAAAGGGCATAAATTTATTCTCATTTGGATCGATTATTTCTCTAAATGGGCGTAACTTATACCATTGAAAGAAGTTAAGGCAGGGAATGTAGAAAATTTTATAAGGACTCATATAATATATCGCTTTGGTGTCCCCTCTCGAATTATATCTGACAATGGCACACCTTTCAAGAACGTACAAATAGAAAAGTTGTGTTCAAAATTTAAAATAAAACACCTGTTTTCATCAGCATATTACGCAGCAGCCAATGGACAAGCAGAGGCATTTAATAAAACCCTCTGCAAATTGTTAAAAAAAGTGGTCTCGAAGAATAAACGAGACTGGCATGAGAAACTTCTAGAAGTTTTATGGGCATATAGAACCACAACACGCACACCAACCGGAATGACGCCTTACTCGCTCGTATATGGCGGTGAGGCAGTCTTGCCATTAGAAATACAAATTAATTCTTTAAGAATTGCAGTGCATGAGAAACTCTCAGAGGAGAAAGCCGCTAAATTGCGCTTAGAAGAACTAGAAAGACTCGAAGGAAAACGACTTCGGGCATTACAAAATTTGGAAACGTATCAAGCCAGAATGTCTCGAGCGTTTGACAAACGCGTTAAAAGAAGGTCATTTAAAGAAGGAGATTTAGTTCTCGCCGTCATCCGCCCCATGAATATTACACGGAGGATGCAAGGAAAATTTTAGCCTAAGTGGGAAGGCCCTTACATCGTAAAAGAAGTTTATTCAAATGGCGCATATAGGATTATTTCTTCAGATGGCGAATATTCTCCGCCACCTATAAATGGAAAATTCCTGAAGCGTTATTATGCCTAAAAAAAAAAAGCTCCTTTTCGCACGAGCCTAAACTGCGGCATATATAAAAAAAGAAAAAGAAAAAAAGAATTCCTTTTCGCACGAGCCTAAACTGCGGCATATATAAAAAAAAGAGAGCTCCTTTTCGCACGAGCCTAAACTGCGGCATATATATATATAAAAAAAGAGAGCTCCTTTTCGCACGAGCCTAAACTGCGGCATATATATAAAAAAAAGAAAGAGGTTCCTTTTCAAATATATATATATATAAAGCTCCTTTTCGCATGAGCCTAAACTGCGGCATATATATATAAAAAAAAAAGAACTCCTTTTCGCACGAGCCTAAACTGCGGCATATATATAAAAAAAGAGCTCCTTTTCGCACGAGCCTAAACTGCGGCATATAAAAAAAAAGAGCTCCTTTTTGCACGAGCCTAAACTGCGGCATATATATATAAAAAAAAGAACTCCTTTTCGCACGAGCCTAAACTGCGGCATATATATATATATAAAGAGGTTCCTTTTCAAATATATATATATATCTCCCTTTTGCACGAGCCTAAAATGCGGCATATATATATAAAAAGAGCTCCTCGCCATTTAAAGCCCAAGTTGTAGCACAAAATACATATACATATCTTTACCCCTATATAATTCACCAGTTAATTCTTTTCTACGTGCACACACTGTTCTGCCCCCTCAGAGGGTGCTTTGCTTTGTTCACCCTAACACGTGCACACAAAAATCCTATTTCCTCATAATGAAGTGCTCAAATGTTCTGAAACAATCACTTCATCAAATCTGATGGACACAATCACCCGGTTCATCCCCTCAATCTTCCCTCCCCGCCCGTTCCCCCAATCGCGCTTATCGTAATCGCAATTATCGCAATCGCAATTATCGCAAATAACCCGTGACCTACTCTCGGCGCGTCCCTCCCTCCTTGCTCCCGAGCGCCTCCCTCATCCCTCACGGCGCCTCCCTCCCGCTCTCGTGCGCCTCCCTCCCTCCCAGGCGCCCTCGAGTACCACCGCCCCTGCCCGGCCACCCTGCTCGACGACGTCCCCAAGGCCGTCGTGCCCACCGCCGACCCGGAGACCGTGTACGATATCAAGTACTACAAGCGCGACCGCCCGCCCGTCCGCCGCACCCTCCTCCGCAAGCTCGATCTCGAGCTCTACATGGCCGCCAACCAATTTGACCCTGGCAAGGACTTCCCCGTCCCCTACGTCAGCACCGTCGTCGAGGAGTACTACGACGCTGTCGGCGGCGGCTACCAGAAGTTATCCAGGTGGGGGATTCTGCCTCGTGCTGCATTTAGATCTAGATATGAGGTTGGAGCACTTTTTTCCCCTCTCTCCGTCCTCCTGATTCCCTCCCCACCGACATAGCCTGAGCAGCAGGGCTGCGGAAGGCCGAGCCGGGTAGGACTCATAGAGGCTAGAGGTGGGTGGGGCATGGCAGAGGACAATGGCGGCGAGCATGGTGGAGGCTGCGGCAGCGGCGGGGCTCATGGAGGCCAGGCGGCCGGAGCTCGATGGTGACCCGGCGGTCGGGTTGAGGTGGAGGCCCTCGGCTATAGGGCTTGCAATCACTGGATAGGCATCGATACACGCATCGTCGCAGCCACTGGTGCCCTTTTTTTTTGCTGTGATCTGCCTCCAACATACGCAATCCTTGGCTTCCACATCACCGGATTTGAGCCGGTGGCTTTCGGATTCGGCTGGAGAAAGCAGTCCCTCCTCCCTTCCACCCCACCGCGACATAGAACAAGGTGGTCAGCCCACGGTTTGGCCGAATCCAACAACGGCGGGATCCACACCATCTTCTCCGATGGATCTACCTCATTGCATCTACTCATTTGCCGCACCATATTGTACTGTGGGTCAGTTTTCAGAGGCTCCAATACATGATGCTAGCGGTAAGTGTTAAGATCATCTTCGATTCACCTATTGAAACATTAAGAACATAAGAATATGAACCAAGAAATATAATTAGGGCAACTTAGTTTCAATTCTCAATCGACAATCACCCTTATTGCATTGAAATTTTCAACAGGATTTATAACAAAGACAGATGAAGATAGTATAGTATTTAGCTCGGATCCCAAATAAATGGTCGAATCGCCACAATGACTAACGTTGCTTACTAGGCATTACTCATCTTTGATGGTTAAATTGCAGTCTCTGTTTCACATTTCCTAGCAAGGGCCCTTTACCTCAATGATGTCCTCTGGAAGAAGAAACACAGAACATCCAAGCTTCCTTGCAACACTAATGATGTACGTAGCATTTAGCTTCTTTTCCTCAGCTGCAAAATTGAAAAGAAAAGAAATTGTTGATAAGCTAATGCTATGGTTCATTTTTGGAACTACTTCAAAATAAAATGTATATGAGTAATCAGAATTCAGGTCATCAAAATCAATTGAATGTGCATATGGGCCACGAACAGACCATCTTCCCCCTTCGTAACAACTTTCCAGTTCACAACCCTCGGCTGTATCGCACTAAGAAGTTCAAGGAAGAACAATCTATTGTAAGGCATTACTTTTTCAGTAGTACCACTAAGCCTAAACTTTAATTTTCTCAATCCTTGGAAGTAGTTTTGTATGCTAATTCCTTTTTCTGGTTTGTATAGCTAAGTCTCTTCCATCATTTCAGTATATGACATGTTTTGCTGCTTTATTACTTTGAAATGTTAATTTTATTAAATTAAATCAAAATGTTATGTTGTTAAATTTACTTGAATTATAATTATATAATTGTGAAATAATCCACCAATGTTGAGAATTCAAATGTACACGAGCTTATTCTCTATTTGCTAGAATGTACATTGATGTTTCAGTCGTGCTTTTGCAGCGTTGCTCCTTACTTTAGCAAAGAAGGGAGCCTTACATTTTGCTGCTTGGTGATCATAGTTCAATCAATTCTGTAGAAGCAGAAGAGTCCATGCAGACAGATTATGAGTCCCTAAATGCTTCTCTCGTAGTTTTGTTTACTGATGTCATCTAATTACAGTCCAGACTTCTATACTTCTAGAACTATACAAGATAATGTATGCTTTTTTCTATTATTTCCATTAGTGTATGTGCTTCAGTTCAAACTCATCTCCTATCTTCTATTGAAATGCAGGCTTTGTGTTTCACATATTGAAGCGGCATGGAATCTTGCACATTCTATTGGTTGCTCTGTGTTCAGTGGTGGTTCTGATTCCAAATCACAGGGATGAGATTTTTCAGCATATATCTTGTTAAACAACACACCCTGAAATTCCTTTCTTTGACATGATTTTAGCTATGTCCTGTGCTTGGCCTTAAAATGATTATAGTCAGAGTGATACTTACATAACTTCACTGCAAATAATTAACACAAGCCAACATTATCCTGATCCTACAACTTACCTCCGCTGTCGCCTCGTCAAGACCTACGATTAGGTACTCTCCCCGTCGCCCTTACCTGTCCATCTAGGGCTAGGGTTACGGTTTCTGTTGGTACTTCACCTCTACAGGTGGTGGGTAAGCCGGGAGGATGCCTCTAATTGTCGTATGTGTTGTGCGATTCGGGGAGAACGCAGTGCGAAGCTGCCCGTTCTCGAGATGGACAAGGAGCACGACAACGTCGTCTTTCACCACCCCAACTTCACGGTAACTCCATGCGGCGATGCTTGATGCTGCATCGCACTCCGCCATGTTCTTGCGGTTCTTACGTATTCTGGCGCCTGATCGGTTGCCTGTCATTTCTTTGGTGATGCGGCAATTCCTTCTTGTTGGAATTTCATATGTATCTTGTGCTTTGACCTGCTGCAAATTAACTCTCAAACAGATAGCAGGCGAAAAGAATTCAATTCTTGTGGGATTTTTTCTGACTTTCATCCTTTGTGTGGATTTTTTAGAATTTCTCATGAAAATATTTTTCGTTGTGAAACTTCATAGCATATATGTTCATGTATGGTAACTTATCGGATAAATAAAAGTTGAACAATCATAGCTTTTTTGTAAGAACGTCTTTGCTTATCTTTGCTAAGAACCTCGCTCATCCTCTCAAGAAGCATCAACAATTTTATATTCTATGAAGTTGTAGAAATTTTCGATTCCACGTGTTAAATATGCTCACTTACGCCTCGAGAGAATGCCGCCTCTGAGGAGATGAAGGCGAGGGATTAGTGCGGATTGTCGCACCTTCAACATTCTTCTTTCTTGAGCATACAAGATTGGGAAGCTGTGCAGTTAGCGCGTGAGCACCAGGAGTTGCATGAAATGTTTGGTTCGCAGATGTCGGTAGATGGTTTTGACATGTTGGTCTGTAGGCTTTGTTGGGATGGGCAATTGGATGATGCCAGAATAGACAGGCCAACTTTAGCAATTGAAAGTTGGAGAGATGAGGTGACCATTGCAACTTGTTTATATTCTTGACTAGATAGTTCCCGTGGAATAGTAATGAATGATTCCAACTTACATTTGTTTGACGATTTTTAGAAACGGAGGCTCCATTCATGGCATCAAAAGGACAAACTTCAAGTCTTTGCTTCATTAAGGATGTTACTGTCACGATGGAACACTACTAGCACCATCAACTCCATTTACCAAGATTTGGCGCATACGTAACAATGGATCTACCATGTGGCCATTTGGGGCGCAACTTGTGCAGGTTGGTGGAGATAAATTTACTGCACGCCGAGCTCAATCAAATTAGGGGTGCGTACTAACCTTCTGCTTTACTATCGGCTAATTTATGATTGTGAATGTGAGATTGCATGATTTCATCACGGGACTTTCTCACTTTGATTTGATGTGTTGTGCAGATTTCAAGGATGGCTTTTATCGATATGAATGTTGAGCCCTGTAACATGTATATGAATTCCCTGGAAGCACCAAAGACCGAATGGTTTGCATATGAAGCCATCAAGCCCTAGGGATCTCGAGCCTGTCCCAAGTGGTGTGCCCTCTGCACCTCTGATGGTTGAACCAGCTTCTACACATTGATGGATGGCATTTGCGGTGGCGTTCTTGATCGAGCTATGATTCGATCGCAGATCGATTAAGATGGCTTTTCAACCCAACACTATCACGGTTAACGTTTTCCTTTCTCATTTCTCGCAAGCAAGGTTTTGGAAAGCGGGCATTGTGTGGTGAGAAGCTTAAAGAAGATTCCATTGCTTTTGATGATGCTACAAGGAATATACTTGACTGGGCATACAGGGAGATGGAGGATGACTCTCAGGCTAACAAAGCGGACATTGATAAGTGCCTTTTTCTTGAGTTCTTAATGCTCATGACGTACAAGACTATGCGCAATAGCAGATCCTCGAAGTTTATACATATGCCTATATATACGGTTGCTGATCCTGCTGGCAGCAGCACAATCAAGATTTTGGATACTGGATAATTGAATTTCTGTAACATCCCAAAATTTTGCTTTTCTTAAATTCATGTGTGATTTGGCACTTTGGTGAATTTTTGGAATTTTCTGGAATTTATTTGGATTTATTTGGAATTTATTTGAATTTATTCCATTTTGAAATAATTAAAGAATTTAAATTTGCAAATAAATTTTTGTTGGAAATATTTTATTTGAGTCCAAAATGATCCAAAATATTTTCCTGAATTTTCCTCGAATTTTTCTCGAAATATTTGCTATTTTTAAAGAATTAAATGAATTAATGGAATTATTTTAAATATTAATTCATTTGGAAAATCCAACTCGGGTCAAGTAATCGCTCATCCGACCGAAGTCGGTTTCAGTCCGACCGAGTTACTTGACTCGGACCGAACCCACTCTAACCTAATCGATCCCAACCGCTGGATCAAGATCCAACGGTGAGATCCGCCGACCTCGACCAAGCCGTGTCCGACCGGACCGATCGCGCCCGTGCGATCGTGGCCGTTGAAGCGACACGTGGGCGGCCACGATTCGTCGCTTCCGTAGAATCGGAAGTTGGACTCACCGCCGCCGTAGTCGACATTAGGTTTCCGCCAGGTAGTACGCTCGCCGAAAGGCTATTTAAAGGCGTGGGTTATCGCCCGAGATCGCTGCTCGTTAGGCGCGCCTATTGCCCTAGTTTCCCAACGCCTAAGCCGCTGGCCGCCTCGCGATTCTCGCCAAGTTTGGGGAGTGCCGCCACGGGTTTTCTTCGCTCGGCGCCGTTCGTCATCCTCCCGCCTTCAAGCCCGGATCAGAACCTGCGTCGAGCGCGCACTGGGTGCACTCACTTGGTCGGAGACGCCGAAGCGCCGTTAGGGTGGTCGCCTCGATCACGGCAGTGGCCCGCCGCAAGCCATCGCCGCTCGCGAAGCTCGGTGCACCGTTGGATCAAGATCCAACGCGCAGTGAACCACGCCGCCTGCATCTTGTTTCCGTCTCGATTAGGTTTCAAACTGTTAGATTTAGATCGTGCGGCCGTGGTTAGTTGTGTTGTAGCTTTAGGGTTAGATACGACCGTCCGATCTAGATCGAACGGCCCGGATCAACCGTAGTTTTGAACGTGAGGTCTAGATCCAATGACCGCTGATTTTCAAATCAACTACGAGATTGTGCCACGTGTCTTCAAATGGCCGCGCCACGGCGTGGGAAGCGTGTCTGACACGCTGACCGCTTGAGTCGAAGGGCCCATGTCACCGCAGCCACGCGCGTGCGTGAAACCGGCATTGGGCAGCGTGGGCCACATGTCGATCACGTGGCCGTGGGACCAGGAGTCCACCGTGGACCCAAAGCCGAGCGTGGGCCGAGCCCATGGACTGACGTCGGCGAGCCAATCGAGGAGCCGCCGCGTGTCCATGCTGACGCATAATAATTAATTTCGAAAAAGAAAATGATTTATTAATTCGAATAATGATTTCAAATTTAGATTCAAACTTCAAAGCGCTATAACTTTTTGCGTTTCAACTCGATTTGAGCGATTCAAATTTCTAAATTTGTATAAAATTGAGATCTACCTAAATATGAATTTTATTTAATTTTTGGACTAAAGTTTTTCTCTGTAAAATTATTTAATTGATTATTTAAACTTTAAATAATCATAACTTTTCTTATTTTAACTCAAATTTGACGATTCCAGTTTCTAAAAATCCAGAAAATTATGTCTCTCTGTTTATGGATTTTATTTGGAGTTTTGGGGATCTTTTGCATAGTGTTTATTTGTGTATTTGCTATTTGCACGCTTTTACGAGTAGGCGTTGAAGTGCCTGGGAGGATTCGAAGGAGAAGTATTGACTCAGGATCCAACTCAAGACCAAGAGCAAGTGCTTTTGAAGGCAAGTTGTGCTTTGACCATATTGATCCTATTTGAAATCTATTTTGATTTAAACTATTGCATACTAGTTCAATTAGAAAGATACTTTGTTTAAACACAGGGGTTAGATAAATACCAATTTGCTATATGACACCTTGATTACTTAAGTATGTGCCATGACCCTTTTGTCACCCTAGTTGTGGTTTACTAGTTGGACATTATTAAATTGCCAACATGGGTTTAGATCGTTGTAGTATCGCTTAGACACGCTGACGTGCTCATGACATGATTTTGGATAATCAAATGCTAATATTGACTTAATGATATATTGAACATGTTTTGGAAAAGTATCATGTGATGTTGATGGCACGTGGTGCATGGTAATCAAGCGGGGTTTGATAAAAGCTGACCGGCATGTGGCAAGAGTAATCAGGTGGGCAGGTGTGGCACAGGGATGATGATTTGGTTTTAGGTAGTCTTGCCCTGGTCACTCTAAGGACTTAACCTTGCAAGCCTTTGAACTGGTCATACTTGCAACCACATGGCCGAATGGGACGGCCCTAGTTGACTAAGTCGCTATGACTCACTTGTGGAGCCTCGAGTGTCAGTTACACCGTTTGTGTGATTGTACGGGGGGCGTATCGTGGGCCAAATTACCCATCTAACGGTGTGTTGGTCCCATACTTCGCCCCTTGGCTAAGGGAAGGGATGGTGTAGAGCACGCATCGAGAGGACCACCCTGTGTTGTTGCTGAGAGGCTTAGAAAGGCTTTGTTATGATCGCTCATTCGTACTCTTGTATGGCGATTCACCACTGACGTGGTGAGTGGATTGTATCTTGTGGGTAAAGTGCATAACCTCTGCAGAGTGTAGAATCTATTTGAATAAGCCGAGTCCAGTCTTTGGACAATGCTCGGAATTACGATCGAGGTTAGACTTTCTCAAAATAACTTGGATTTGAAAAGTTGGGTTGGTTTAACAAAGAAGATGATGGAAATATGGTTTAGGATGGGAAAAATGTTATTTAAACTTCTTGAAAAGTTATTTATGCTTTACTTGTTTTTACTCGCTTTCGAATCTACTTATATTACTTGGCAAATGTCTTTGTTTACGCAAATATACCTTAAGCTATTCCTTTGTACCAAGCCATGCATATAGTATATTAGCTTGCATTCGTGCATGACTTGACTTGAGTACCAAGTACTCACCCTTGCCTCAACACAATACCAGTTGAAGAGGAGATTACGCCCAAAGATTGGAGGAGGAACTCCAAGAGGACCCGACTACTTAGGATGCGAGCTCCGGTTACTGCCTGTGGTATCTTGGATGGCGCCAAGTTTATTTGATTTTTTCCGATTATTTCTCTTTTAATAAGTTTCAGCCTTGCAAGGCATATATTTGTAACTTGGCCATAAGGTCAAGTAACCACTTTGGTTATTTAAATAAAGTACTTTGATAATATCGATTGGTATGATTGTGATATTTACCGATGTTAAGATCAGGTGCACTAGCGCGTTCTGGTAGTGTTGAATACACGAAAGGTCCGGATTTGCAAATTCGGGTCCCGATGAGTGGTATCGAGCCATATACTTGATGTAGGCTCAACCCTAAGCTAGAGTGGTCGTAGTGAGGATAAAACCTATTTCTAAAGCTAAAAATTTGTGAAGACAAGAAATGACATCTCGACTTATCCCCTTCTCTCTTTTCTCGCTCTTCCTGAAATTTTCCCTTACCTTGTCACAATTTGAAAATTCCGAGTTCTTTACGTAAAGCACTCTTGTGACAGATGGAGGAAGAGTTCAACACGTTGATTTGGGAGTTAGTCACGCGAGAACTTTGGCATATGCTACGATTCTCGGAGATTTTGAGAAGCCCCAATACCAAGTGGAAGTGATCGAGACAAGCAGGATTGATCAAGGCTTGTGGCGTGAGGATTGGAGGTACTGCTAGGAAGAAGGGCCAGGCAATCGTCCGATACATCACACGCCAGAGATCTACAATGCAAGATGGGTATCCAAGAAGTATCACGACGAGCAATGCGGCACATTACCCGTGTCACGCTGAGAAAGTTGGAAAGTACGTGTTCGTTACCATCCGCGCAGCGATAACCTTTCTCGACCGGCGATTCGTGATGAGGATGCCACGGTTACCTGGCATTACGATTTGTCGTCGCCAGGAGGATGTACTAGATAATACAAGCAAGGAGCTACTGAAGGCCGCAAGGAGATCACGGCGAGAGAAGAACAGATGGCGGGAAGCTCAAGAGTATGTGGCACATCTTCAAGTAAGGATTGACAGTTGGAGATGACTTTTGCGGACTGCACTGCTCCAGATTGCTACGAGCCAGATCCGGAGGAGTCGGATCTCGATGAGGACACGCTTCTTCGACTACCACGCAGATGACATGAGTCATTGGACATGGCGATCGTTTCGGCGCTTATGCCGCAAAGACCCGTGCCAGTGCCGTGGAGGTTTTCTCGATGAGTGAGCTTAGGTTCTATAGTGAGACTCCTTCACGCCAAAGTCAGCGTCATAAAATAAAGGAAGTCACCCTTTAGGCGTTAGACTCCGAGTTAGTTCGATTTGGATTTGCTTTGTTTGTCGTGAGTGTGCAGATGTGTTGCAAGGCCCTTAGGCATTATGTGGACCATACCAAGTTATTAATAATAAAGATGGACCTTAAAGTTACCCTTTCGCCCGCATAAGTTCCATATTACTTGTCTATTCTTGTTTCCCTCTCATCTCTAAACCTAGAGCAAATCAGCAGATGGTGAACAGTAGGAACTTTGGAAGCAATGGGAGTGGATCTCGCCCAATGTAAAACCCAATGATGGAGCACCAAAGACCGCTTGATGTGCAGAATTTTGGAGCATTTCTTCTGCTCGAGACCAGTTGATGCATGCTATGATGCAACAAATGCAGCACGTCCTTTGCTCAGGCCACTTTGCTAATCAAGTTAATCAGTGACCACGCTTGAATACAAGGCCGTCAGGAGTTCATGAGGACTCACCCACCCACTTTCTCTGGAATGCCAACTGCTGGAGGCCGGCGATTGGTTAAGATCAATTGAGAGGAAGCTACACATAGCTCAATGCATAGGGAATGAGAAGGTACTTTACGCCTCTCATCGGAAGGAACAAACCACGGATGGTGGGAGAACTTACAGGCCACGCAGAGAACCCTCAAGATATCACTTGGGAAGAGTTCACGTTGCCCATTAAACTGATATCACGTGCCTGAAGGAATTATGGACCTTAAGAAGGAGGAGTTCAGAGCCTTTGAAGCAAGGTAATCAACCCGATGGCCGACTACCTGAACAAGTTCACATACAGCACGCTCGCACCTTTGAGGATGTAGCGACAGATAAATCCGAGCATCTGCTTCATGAAGGGACTTAACTCAGATTGCAAGTAGGATTGATCACCCACACCTTTCCAGATTTCCAAGAGTTGGTGAATAAGGCGCTTATTCTTGAGGACAAGCGCAAGGAACCGGATGAGAACGAGAAGCGCGGATGCAACAGAAGGATCACGTCGAGGAACGCAACGCTTGAGAGTTGCACCAAATCAATTCTTCGATTCCAACCACGAGAATGCAATAAGGACACCCTCCCGGCAAAGACCAAGACCTGCCAATCAAAACTACTGCACCCAGCCCCGCGAAACGCTACCCGGCGTCGGCAAGGAACAGTGAGGCATTACAAGCAACGAGCGGAACACTTTGCCAACAGCTTGTCCAGAAGAAGGCAGGAGCGACCCAGTTAAGCGCTTCAATCTAGGAACCACCCAGCTAGGACGCCAAAGACAGGAGCCACACCCAATCAGTGGTGAGAGGCCGAGTCAACCATGTCACCGCGGATGCACCTTTGCCAAAATGCTACTGACGTCGTCTTGGGTAAGTTACTTGTTAACTCGACTGCAACAGCTTTGTTTGACTCGAGCTTCGTGATTCGCTTGTTTCGCAAGGCTTTGCTACTAGAAATGACTTGAGAATTGCAAGACTTAAGTGCATGCTTTAGTTCAAACCCCGTTCGAACTCGAGCGAAGTAGATGTTCAGGGGTGAGAATACTAATAGATGGAATAGAGTTCCTAGCAAACCTTATAATTTTGGAGACCCACCTTAGATGTTATATTGGGAATGGATTGGTTATCCAAGCACAAGGCTGTATTGGATTGTGGATTTAAGAACTATCTCGATTGAGAGCCCGTGTGGGAAGAAAGTGGAATTTCAAGCCACCATTTGCTAGAGATGGACAGTTGATGGTTAACGATTCAAGGCAATCAGCATAGAGGATGTTCCGGTAGTGAATGAGTACACGACGTTTTTCGAGGATCTACCTGGTATGCCGACGAGGACATAGAGTTTGTGATAGAACTTGTACGGGATGCGACCGAGTAGCAAGAGACCTACCTCCGGATGTCTACGAGGAGTTGGTAGAGATGAAGAAACAACTGGAAGAGTTAATGGAGAAAGGATTTATCGATCGAAGTTCGCCGTGGGGAGCACCGATTTTGTTGTCAAGAAGAAGGGCGGGAGTTTCAGGATGTGCATTGACTAGTGCACTCAATGAAGTCACCGTGAAAAATAAGTATCCGCTACCCCAGGATTGATGATTTGTTTGATCGCTAAGAGGAGCCGGAGTTTTCTCCAAGATTGATCCGAGATCGGGATACCATCGATTGAAGATCCGATCAAGATATTCAAGACTGATTCTCGCCAAGATATGGACATTACGAGTTTACTGATTATGTCCTTTGGGTGATTTAACGCCGCCTTATTTCATGAATATGATGAATAAGGTGTTCATGGAATATTTGGACAAGTTTGTCGTCGTGTTCATAGACGATATCCTAGTCTACTCCAAGACAGGATGAACATGCCAACACTTAGAGCGAGAGTTTTGGAAAAGTGAGGAATGGCGAACTTTTCGCCAAGTTCAAGAAGTGTGATTTTTGGAAGGACAAGGTGGAGTTTCTTGGACATGTAATGACCGCGGAAGGAGTCGCCAGTAGATCCAAGCAAAGTAGAAGGCTGTGTTACATTGGGAAGCGTACCAAGGTAATGACCCGATTCGAGTTTCCTTGGAATGGCGGGATACTCACCGCCCGTTTCATTGAAGGCTTCTCGACAATTATGAAACCTCTTACGCCAATTCTTTGAAGAAGGAAAAGAAGTTTGCATGGGACGCCAGAATGTGAGGAAGGATTTCAGGAGCTGAAGAAGCGATTGACATCAAGACCGGTGTTAGTTCTACCGGATGTTGCTCAAAGCTTCGATATTTATTGTGACGCATCGCGCTAAGGACTTGGATGTGTCAGCGTCGATGCAGAATGGAAAGGTCGCCGCTTATGCATCAAAGCGATTGAGGCGCATGAGGAAAATTATCCAGACACATGACCTAGAGTTAGTAGTGCATGCCTTGAAGATATGGCGTCACTATCGATTGGAAAGCAGATGTGAAGTATATACTGGATCATAAGAGTTTTAAGTACATATTCACCAGTCCGGATCGAATATGAGGCGAGGAGATGGTTAGAGTTGATCAAGGACTATAATGTTGGAATCCATTACCATCTGGGAAGGCCAACGTAATAGCCGACGCCCTGAGCCGGAAAAGCCATACCGTGAGTACGTTGCTAGCCACAAGTCGAGATGAGTTATGTGAGGATTTTCTTAAAATGAAGATTGAGGTTGTACCTAGCGGATTCTTGGCCGCATTGGAAGTAAAGCCTACCTGAGGATCAGATCCGAGAAGGACGGAAGGATGATGATGAGGATCAGCGGGATTAAGTCCATCAAGGAGGAAGAAGCGAGCGTGAGGACTTCAAATTGGATGAACAAGACACGTTATGGATGAAGGATCGCATTTGTGTGCCTAACAAAAGGAGTTAAAGCAACTGATTTTGGAAGAAGCCCATGACTCTAAGTACTGATTCACCCTGGAAGCGCCAAGATGTATCGAGATCTCAAGGAGAGATTCTCGTGGCCGAGTATGAACGAAGTTTGCAGAGCATGTTGCATTGTGCGACGTATGCCGTGAGAGTCAAGGCAATGCATCGAGACCAGCGAGATTACTCTGATTGAAAATACCTGAGTGGAAGTGGGAGGAAATCGGAATGGATTTCATTTGCAGGCTTGTCAAGACTCAAGGAGGTTATGACTCCATATGGGTTATAGTGGATCGCTGACTAAAGTAGCTCATTTTATCCTCGTAAGACCACTTACTCCTGGAGATAAATTAAGCGGAATTGTACATGATCGTGATTGTCTGTTTGCACGGAGTGCCAAGGAGGATTGTATCGGACCGAAGGTACCCCAATTTACCTCAAGGTTGGAATAAGTTGCATGAAGCCATGGGAACCCGTTTGAACTTCAAGATCTGCCTTATCATCCACGCACGGATGAAGGCGGGGCAGAGAAAGAGTCAACCGGTCATTCGGAGGATATGTTAAGAGCTTGTGTATTAGCTTATGCTACCTCTTGGGATAAGAGTTTGCCGTATGCCGAGTTTAGTTACAACGATAGTTATCGAGCTAGTTCTGAGATGTCACCTTTTGAGGCATCAGATGGTCGACCTTCGACGCCATTGAATTGGAATGAGGCCGTGAGCGCCGTGTCTTTGGGCCTGATATTCTTCAAGAGGCCAAGAGCGGATCGCCATAATTAGGAAAGGTTGAAGATAGCCCAATCTCGGCGGAAGAGTTATGTCGACAATAAATCGCCGAGATTTGAGTTTTGAACCGAGAAGACTTTGTATACCTCGTAGTTACGCCTCTCGGGGAGTTAAGAGGTTCCATGCCAAAGGGAAACTCGCACCAGCTATGTTGGACCATTTAAGATTTTGAGTCGCAGAGGTGAAGTTGCTTATCACCTGAGTTGCCCACAACAAGTAAAGTGTGAGTACATGACGATTCCATGTGTCCTGCGATTAAAGAAGTGTCTCCGAGTTCCCGAGGAGCAGACACCGCTAGAGTCAATTGAGTTGCATGAGGACTTGACTTATAAGGAGCACCTGTGAGGATTCTAGACACAATGGATCGAGAAACTAGAAACAAGTCAACCCGCTTCGTAGAGTTCGATTAGAGCAACCATGAAGAAAGTGAAGCGACTTGGAAATGAAGAGGATTTGAAGAAAGAATTTCAAACCTATTCTTTTAGTGAGCCACTGAATCTCGAGGGGACGAGATTCTATTAAGAGGAGGTTTGTAACATCCCAAAATTTTGCTTTCTTAAATTCATGTGTGATTTGGCACTTTGGTGAATTTTTGGAATTTTTCTGAATTTATTTGGATTTATTTGGAATTTATTTGAATTTATTCCATTTTGAAATAATTAAAGAATTTAAATTTGCAAATAAATTTTTGTTGAAATATTTTATTTGAGTCCAAAATGATCCAAAATATTTTCCGAATTTTTAAATTTTTCTCGAGTCATTTGCTATTTTTAAAGAATTAAATGAATTCTTGGGAATTATTTTAAATATTAATTATTTGGAAAATCCAACTCGGGTCAAGTAATGCTCATCCGACCGAAGTCGGATCGAGTCCGACCGAGCCGACGATTGATCGGAACCACTCTAACCTCTAATCGATCCCAACCGTTGGATCAAGATCCAACGGCCGAGATCACGCCAAACCAGCAGCCGTGTGGGCCGACCGGACCCGTCGCCGTCGCGATCGTGGGCGTTGAGCGACACGTGGGCGGCCACGATTTCGTCGTCTTCCGGAATCGAAGCCGATCGCCGTAGCCAGCGCCGCGTCCGATTAGGTTTCCGCGTGTGCACGCCTCTATGGCGCTATTTAAGGCGTGGGTTATCGCCGAGGATCGCCAAGCTCGTGTGCGCGCCTATTGCCCTAGTTTCCAACGCCAAGCCGCGTCGCCTCGCGATTCTCGCTAAGTTTGGGGAGTGCCGCCACGGGTTTCTTCGTTCGCTCCGTTCGTCATCCTCCGCCTTTCAAGCCCGGACTCGAGAACTCCGTCGGCGCACTCAGTGCACTCACTTGGTCGGAGAGCGCCTGCCGCCGTTAGGGTGGTCGCTGCCCTCGCTGGCCGGTATAAGCCGCAAGCCATCGTCGCCGCCGAGCTGCAAGGCACCGTTGGATCAAGATCCAACGCGCGAGGTGAAGCCACGTCGCCGGGTCTTGTTCCGCCTCTCGATTAGGTTTCAACCGTTAGATTTAGATCGCACGGTCGTGGTTAGTTGTGTTGTAGCTTTGGGGTTAGATCTCGGACCGTCGATCTAGATCGAACGGCCGGATCAACCGTGTAGTTTTGAACGTGAGGTCTAGATCTGAGGCCGTTGATTTTCAAATCTTGGCCGAGATTGTGCCACGCGATGCTCACCGCCTTCACGCGTGGGGCGTGTCTCGACACGCCGACAGCCAGTCGAGGAGGGCCCACGTGATCAACCGCCCAGCGTCGCGTGAAACCCGGCAACGGTGGGGCCCACATGTCGATCCGCGTGAGCCGTGGGCCAAGGTCCACGCAAGTGGACCTAGCGGCGTGGACCGAGCCCATGGATCCACGACGCCAGCGTCAGAGCTGCCACGCGTGTCCATGCTGACGCAATAATTAATTTCAAAAGAAAATGATTTATTAATTCGAATAATGATTTCAAATTTAGATTCAAACTTCAAACGCTTATAACTTTTATGCTTCAACTCCGATTTGAAGCGATTCAAATTTCTAAATTTGTATAAAATTGAGATCTACCTAAATATGAATTTTATTTAATTTTTGGACTAAAGTTTTTCTCTGTAAAATTATTTAATTGATTATTTAAACTTTAAATAATCATAACTTCTTTGCGTTTTAACTCCAAATTTGATTTATTCCAGTTTCTAAAAATCCGTAAAATTATGTTCTCTCTGTTTATGGATTTTATTTGGAGTTTTGGGATCTTTTGCATAGTGTTTATTTGTGTATTTGCTATTTGCACGCTTACTGAGTAGACGCGTTGAAGTCTGGGAGGGATTCAAGGAGAAGTATTGACTCAGGATCCAACTCAAGACCAAGAGCAAGTGCTTTTTGAAGGCAAGTTGTGCTTTGACCATATTGATCCTATTTCAAATCTATTTTGATTTAAACTATTGCATGCTAGTTCAATTAGAAAGATACTTTGTTTAAACACGGGGTTAGATAAATACCAATTTGCTATATGACACCTTGATTACTTAAGTATGTGCCATGACCCTTTGTCACCCTAGTTGTGGTTTACTAGTTGGACATTATTAAATTGCCAACATGGGTTTAGATCGTTGTAGTATCTTGCTTAGACTCACGATGCTCATGACATGATTTGGATAATCAAATGCTAATATTGACTTAATGATATATTGAACATGTTTTGGAAAAGTATCATGTGATGTTGATGGCACGTGGTGCATGGTAATCAAGCGGGGTTTGATAAACGATTTCGGCCGGGCATGTGGCAAGAGTAATGTCAGTGGGCCGCTGTGGCACCGGGATGATGATTTGGTTTTTCGGTAGTCTTGCCTGTCACTCTAAGGACTTAACCTTGCAGCCTTTGGCGGTCATACTTGCAACCACATGGGTCGAATGGGGACGGCCCTAGTTGACTAAGTCGCTAAGGACTCACTTGTGGAGCCTCGAGTGTCGATAATACGGATTGTGTGATTATGCGGGGGCGTGTCGTGGCGTGGCCGAGTACCCATCTAACGGTGTGTTGGTCCCATACTCGCCTTGGCTAAGGGAAGGATGGTGTAGAGCACGCATCTGAGAGGACCACCTGTGTTGTTTGAGGCTTCCGAAGGCTTTGTTATGATCGCTCATTCGCATACTCTTGTATGGCGATTCACTACCGACGTGGTGAGTGGATTGTATCTTGTGGGTAAAGTGCATAACCTCTGTGAGTGTAGAATCTATTTGAATAAAGCGAGTCCTGATCTGTGGACAATGCTCGGGAATTACATAAGGGTTAGACTTTTCTCAAAATAACTTGGATTTGAAAAGTTGGGTTGGTTTAACAAAGAAGATGATGGAATTTTGTTTTAGTTTGTGGAAAAATGTTATTTAAACTTCTTTGAAAAGTTATTTATGCTTTACTTGTTTTTACGCTGAATCTACTTATATTACTTGGCAAATGTTTGTTTACACTTGAAATATACCTTAAGCTATTCCTTTGTACCAAGCCATGCATATAGTATATTAGCTTGCATTCAGGTATGACTTGGTCGAGTACCAAGTACTCACCCTTGCCTCAACACAATACCGCTTGAAGAGGAGATTACGCCAAGATTGGAGGAGGAACTCCAAGAGGACCCGACTACTTAGGGATGCGAGCCCGATCGATTGCCCGTGGTATCTTGGATGGCGCCACGAGGTTATTTGATTTTTCCACGCTATGATTATTTCTCTTTTAATAAGTTTCGCCTTGCAAGGCATATATTTGTAACTTGGCCATAAGGTCAAGTAACCCACTGGTTATTTAAATAAAGTACTTTGATAATATCGATTGGTATGATTGTGATATTTACCGATGTTAAGACTGGTGTGCACTAAGCGCGTTCCTCGGATCAGTCTTGAATACGGAGGGTCCGGATTGCAAATTCGGGTCCGACAATTTCATAACCACCGAGCTCTTTGGAAGAGTTATTGGTTGTCGATGGTGTCTTTGCAAGAGTACTATATCCACTATCCATTGCCTTGGATGAACTGAGCATTGTAGGAAGATGATATGGCTACCGTTCACATTGATACTCTCAAATGGAAAGACACAAACCTTAAATGTTGAGGAAACGTTGGTGAACGCAAATAGTACAAGAAGGAACAGGTTTCTGCCAAGGGCTTTGTTCATTCCATGCTCTGTTGTCAAACATTATAGCTAATTAATTAGGAAAACTGTAAATGAACATTCATTGGTACTGGTAGGCCGTAGGTTGGAATTTTTGCACGATGTTGCCTGCATAACAAGAGGTTTTTGAAGGTGCTTAATTCTCTTTGATTTGTGATCGTATTGTAATTCTTTTCCGTTGGCATCCAGTTAAATTAATAACAGTTTGCTGTGTACCAAATATAGATCACATGTTAACACTCACTTCTGGGAGTATACATACAAGAAGAGCAAGCAAGCTAAGATTTTGTGGTCTGTGGCGCTTGAGACGAGCACGCTTTGTCAAACAGACCGACGCCGATGAGCCACCCAGACAAGAATGAGGGCAAGGGGTTGCATCCGCCTGGGTCATTTGTTACTTTATGCACTTGCTTGTGTAATCAACGATTGTATCTTTCTTTTGTGCACATCTTAGTACACTTTATTACCAAAAAACATATAACACCTTTTGCTTATTTGAATTGTATTACTAAATATTGCCGTAGCGTTAGCACGGGCAATATACTAGTGTATAGTGGGTAACCGTGTGAGATTAAATTGCGGTGCAAGAGAATAACAAATGCACGCGTACGTACAAATAAATTGCTAGCTCCACGCTTCACAAACTTAAAATATGGCATTGAAAATATAAATGAATAAATAAGCTCCGCTCAAAACAAATAATCAAAGTGATCCTTGCGTGATGTTACGACAATTCACGTGGAGAAATATGTAGAGTTGGACTATCAGACAAAGTGATGAAAACATAAGTCCTAGTTTATTGTAAGATGAATATAATTCAGACAACAGATTTAAAAAAAATTGATGATGATTGATGAACGAACCAAACATGGATTAGGAGCAACCGAAACATTGTATGTAAAAAATAAATAAAAGTAAAGAATGAGAATCTAAATCGTTCTAAAAAGGGAAACTCTTCAAAGCCGTAAGAAGCTCTCCTCTTTCTTTCCCAAGGGTTAAACTCTTCTCCTGCAGATCCGTAGCATCTTGCTGCTTCTCTTGGGTGGCATTGGAAAGGGCTTCATTACATCTTGTTATTTCCAAATTTCGAGTGGAGCACATTTCTTGGAGCCTTTCTTTGGCTTGTTGGAAATTCTTTAACTTAGCATTAACAACGCTCAGTTGTTCGCTGAGAGCAGTCGCAAGCCTCTCGTGCTCGGAGCACTTTTCTTCTAGAGAGGAAATTTCTTGGGAAGCCTTTTGGATAACTTCCTGGTGAGATGCAAGGTCACTAGTAGCGTCAGCAATGGTCCTGTCTCGCTGTTCAGAGTGATGCTTAGATTCTTGCTGAACATCTTCTAGTCGGTTCGAGATGTTGATAAATCGTTTCAGCAACTCTTGAGCCTTTGGGACTCCTGGCACTTGAATGGGAAGTTGAAGGGAAACCTCTTCCAGAAAAGCACGTCGAGCTGGGTCTTCAAAAGATGTAGCATCTAAACCTTCAAGCGCCTTTGATAAAATCTCCGCTACAGTCTTGAGGAGCATTTGTTGAGCAAATGTGGCATCCATGATTGAATTAACAGAGGTAGCCCCGTTCACTACAGATTGTTGAATTCCTGAATTAGGATCCACAAAATGGTGTAAAAAGAGAGAGAGAGAGAGATAGGGGAAAGGAGATATAATATGTTGCGGCATATGCGTAAAACTACCTTGTGGCTGGGTGATTGCGTTAGTAGAGATCCGCTGAGGTCGCTGCTCCAAATCTAAAAAGAAGAAGAAGAAGAAGAAGAAGAAGAAGAAGAAGACACGTACAAAAGTAAGATATATATACATATATATGTGTATATGAAAATGTCATATTTATAAGAAAAGAAAGATGCACGTATGAAAATAAGACAAACATACATGCATACGCACATACACATATACATGTGTGTACATAGAAATGTCATATTTGCGAGAAGTATCGATTCAATATTTGTAGTCACCTTGAATTGAGTCAACGTTAATAGTATGTGGCTGCCTAAACTTCTGCGCGACACCTACGAAACAAGGACAAATTAATGGCAATAAAGATACATAAATACGTATATAAGGATACGTGACACAAATTATGCAATTTACCTTGAGTTGGCGTCTCTTCGCTAGTCTCTCGTAATGAAGGTCCTTGCTGGATACCTGCAGCACAAATTTTAAAGTCAATGCAGGGAAGGGGTATACATATAATATGTATAAAAGTATGATATAAATATGTTGATATGCACACACAGGACATGCAAAAAAAAAATACCATGAGCAATAGAAAAAACTGAAGCTGGTAATAGATCAGAAGAACGGGGCAAACCAAAAGATGATACAGGGCCGAGAGCTATTTGGGTCGTGCCGGCGTCGAACATATTTAAATCGCCACATGCCGTATTGATAAAATCATTAGCGTCGAGATCTTTTTCACTTGAAAGCATAGACATAGAAGGACTGTTTTCATTTCCCATATCAAGTCTCCTTTTGCATTCAGGTGATTTTTCCCTAGTATTGGTGGAGGGCACTCGACGCTTTCCTTTTGGTTCCGGGGGGTAAAAGAGCAGTAATAGTTTCTGAACTCTCATATGAAATAGTGGCGTGTGCATCATTAACAAGTTGCAAGGACCATCCTTTCGAACCTTTATTTAAAAAAAAAAAGAAGAAGAAAAGGAAAGAAAGAGTGAGTTGAGTATATATACACCACGAATAAATCCGTAGGATCATCAAAAGAAAGAACATATATAAATTATCCTACCAAGGTAGACGGTCTTGGGATACGGTCTCCACCATCAGACAGGTGTGTATAAAGGATATCCCTCCACGAAGCCATTATTCTTGCTTCCTTTGCTCGGATGGCACCAATATGGTGCTCTCGACGATCATCTTCGACCTCTTTAATGATGATCATGTCCTCAGGAGAAAATGTGCGGGCAAGATTATAGCCATACACGGCACATTTATGCTTTGCTCGCTTCGCATAAGGAACTGCACCAATTGCATTGCCATTGCGAAGATGGTCCGAAATAGAGCGGAACGACTCTATAAATTTACACCACCATTTTGCCCATGCCACAGAAGTACTTTGGATATGAGAGGAGAAGGGGTAGTAACACACATCTGCTTGGATCGGGCACAATAGATGAGTCCAAAATGCATATGCAATGCCAACCCTATCCTTGGTGCATATACTAGCCAATGGGGAGAAGGGAACAAGCTGGTTTAATCCAAATTGGCGAGCCACGCGGTCAGGATGGTACGGCTCAGCTATGCACAGATCACTCGCTGGGGAGGCACGTCTCCAAGGAAGCATACCTCGGCGAATAGAAAATTGGAAGGCCATTTGCCGTTCCCTTGCACCTTGTGACCTTGATAAATCATGAGGATACCACTTTATATTGAGGGAGTTTTGTAGGTGGTCATGAGCCATTTCAGAAGTGAAATAGTGAGGGATACGAGACATGGATTTTGTCATGAGTGGCTTGGCTGACGGATGCTTATAAGGGATAAAATGCAAGTTCTTCGCTTTGCCACCAAAAATCTTTTTAATGTAAATGCCCATCCAACTCACAAGAAAATGAATTGGCGATCTTGCCGATTCATATATGAAGGACCAATGGGATGGGTGCGATAATTCGTAAGGAATAGTACAAAGAACATAATGCCGGGGGAGCCAAAGAGATGCGGCGCCCAAGGGACATCCATGCAGCCATCACCAGGACACCAGGGCGAATAAAAGGCCCACTTCCGATAATAACAAACCGGCATAGAAAAATGGCAAGAAAGGCTGCAACATAAATCCGCTGATTGTGAAGACAAGAAAAGTTTATATTATTTGCTTGACGATTATGAAAATAATCACACCAATCTTGAAAGGAAACTTGATTGCTCACAGAAAGATCGTTCCATATATCCAAAAGATATGAAAGGAAATTGGGGTACAACAGAAGAGAAGGATCAAGATCATGTTTAGATGGGAGGTATTCCTCGTATATGTCACCATCTATAGGCAACCCCGACATCTCATACATATCAAAAAGTGTGATGGTGCGTTCTCCACATGGGAACATAAAAGTATTCATGGTCGGGTCCCAACGCTCCAATAACGAGCGTAACAAACTAGTGAAGCAGTGGTAATCACCTAAAGAGCATAAAATGGCAGCATATAGATAATCCGCTCTATCTTTGTCTCTTTTCAGAATCCATGAGTAATTATTTAAAATCTCAGTGCCCCATTGGATATATCCCAATGGAAGTGGGAGATACTCTATCGTATGATTTTCCCATCCAAGCCCTTTTTTCACTATCTTCACACCCAAAGTATTGGCTTCGTCTACATTGCATAACGGGGCCAAAGGGTAATAACAATGGCCTGTGGTGGGAGGACCTGATCTCCATCCACGACGACTAGCATCAAGGATGCCAGGCGTTATTCCTCTTTCCTTGATTGAAGGATTAACGGTTTCATCAAGGTTAGGTTCAAAAGTATCTTGAGCATCCAATTGCGAAAGTGACATTGATCGCAAATCTCGTGCCATCTAAAAAAAATGATGATAATAACGATGAAATCAGCTGTGATGAGACATGATGCAAAAAAAAAATCCTTAAATATATATACGAGCAAAATGTATAAAATTAGTAATAAACAATAAACAAATATATCATGACAAGTTAAATAAATGGTTGAGACAGGATATTGAATTGTGTGATACAACAGGAACAGAGAAGAGATTGATGCACATCAAAAAAAAAAGGGGGGAGTAGATAAGATTGCATTCATCAGTAGAAGATGTCGTGATATCATACCTGTTATGCCAAAACTGGAGCAGAAGGTGAAAATTGAATAGCCAGAAGGTGGAAATTGAATAGCCAGTAAAAAAAGGGGATGGCGTATGATGAATGGTATACCTGTGAAAAGATGGAAAGAAGAGAACTGAATGATCCGTCCTGGTTAATATATATATACACACACACAGACACGGATCGATGTACATATGTACCTGCGTAGTGAAGAAACAGCGTAATCTAGGATGCGCACGGGAAAAAGCTTGCGCACCTGCGATAAATAATGGCAGAGAAAGAAGATTGACGTAACAAAAAAAAGAGAGCAGGAAATACCGCTACAGAAAAGGTTTGAAACAAAAGTTTGTTGAGATATTTACGCAGTAAAATAAAACAAAGTACGGATAACGTTTACCTCTTGTGCGGATTGGTTAATGGATGACCACCTGAACAATAGGGTGCGTGCATATAAAAAAAGAGGGGGGGTTAATAAATTAGATGTGACGATATAAAATGTCGAGCTCCAGATCCGAAAGATTTATATGAATTTCGCATCTGCATCTCGAGGGGGCATCTGTTGACACCAATTTTATCTCAAAAAAAAATCGGTATTTACAGATGAATAGACAAAGTTTATTGCAAAATAATAATAATAATAATAAAATAAGTATATATATATATATACATTGCTTGATTAGCAAATAAAAAGAAAATGAGACATATATTGAGAGTCATGCACAAGAACGAAAATGAGCTCAACCACGTAATGACGTGCATGCATGCATGCATGGGATTACCATGCACACGTACGTCATGGTAGAAACCTCGACACGGACGGTAGGAACCTCCGTTTCACAAGCCAGTCGCAAAAATGGATTCCTCGTGTCCTAACGCCTCTATAGGTATCTATGGTTATGATTTTGACGAAGAACTTCGTCGCCGCCGCCGTACTATTCATATATACGGTATACTATCTGGCCGACACGATCATTTGCGGTTCGTGTACGCAGCGATCGTTCTCAGCAAAAGCAAATTCTGAATACATCTTGGCACGCATGGATTAGCCTCTAAAAATATATATATATATATACATATACAAATATATATATATACACACACACACATATACATATATATATAAGTCTTGCATGCAAAGGCTGAGCGATCCTCCCCATAACTGCATACATAACATCTCTCCCAGACCCAAGTGCACGCATGAAGGGACTAATTACCTTTTCAAAATGGTAATGCTCCATAGAAACCGCCATGCATGCACGTACGCCAACCTCACTCATGGCCTGTACGAGCTGCAACAAATCAAGTCAAAACATTCGCAAATAATAATTACTTTGTCCACTAATTAATTAAGAGTTGTTGACAAAGGCCCACACATCAGCCATATGCACAAAGAACCTCTTCCAAACTGCATGCAGTGTGTAGAGGGGGAAATGGCGATTCTTTCTTTGCTGCACACGCAAGTAGATACACCGCTCATCGTGGTTGGAGTTTGAGCAAGAAGCGAGCCAGTAAGAGGAAATTGCTGTAACTTCCCTCGAAGAAGAAAACCTCCCTCCCATTCTTGCTCTATAAATAGGAGGACTGGGAGAGGAAGCGCTGGTGGAAAAAAGTTTGGGCAAACACTCGGAGGGAGAGAACTTTGGAGAGGGAGTGCTGGCTAGAAAGTTTGAGCTCGAAGAGAAATCTTTCATCCGCTCAGGGCTCAGATCACGTAAGGAAGGTAAGAAGGTGAGATCTATGATCCTGGTCCTCCCTTCTTGCTTCATCTCTTAAGCAAATCAACCTCCTATGCTTGATGTGCCTCTTTTGGTTCATATCAAGGGCCATGGGAGGATCAAATTTCTAAGCAAATCAAATCTCTTATGCTTGATGTGCCTCTTTTGGTTCATATCAAGGGCCCTAGGAGGATCAAATCTTTAAGCAAATTCAAATCTCTTATGCTTGATGTCCCTCTTTTGGTTTATATCAAGAGCCATGGGAGGGCTAAGCAAAATTAAAACAAAAGTGAGTAAAAAGGGTTCGGCCAGGCGGCATGCATATATTCCATCCATGCGCGTGGGATGAAACTCACTGATTCTCAGTACAGCAGACTCTTCCCAAATTTCTTTTAATTTTTTCTGTTGCTCAAATGAAAAACTTGTCAACATGAAAATGTTGCGTCTTAGAATTATCTACAACTTTCATGTAGACCATAAAATGATTCGAGCAAGGGAAGATATCCAAAATCGCGAATTTCAGAAAGGTCCGTCACGAACAGTTTCTGGTCTGGCGCAAATGCATTTACCTTTCCAATTTTCTATGATTTTTTCTGTTGCTCAAATGAAAAACTTTTCAACATAAAAAAGTTGCGTCTTGGAATTTTCTACAACTTTCATGTAGACCACAAAATGATTCGAGCACGGGAAGACCTCCAAAATCGCGAATTACAGAATGGTCCGTCGCGAACAGTTTTTTCGTCCGGCGCAAATGCACTTACCTTTCCGATTTTCTATGATTTTTTCCATTGCTCAAATAAAAAAGTTGTCAACATGAAAACGTTGCGTCTTGCAATTCTCTACAACTTTCATGTAGACCACAAAATTATTCGAGCACGGGAAGACCTCCAAAATCGCGAATTACAGAATGGTCCGTCGCGAACAGTTTTTCGTCCGGCGCAAATGCACTTACCTTTCCGATTTTCTATGATTTTTTCCGTTGCTCAAATAAAAAAGTTGTCAACATTAAAAAGTTGCGTCTTGCAATTCTCTACAACTTTCATGTAGACCACAAAATTATGCGAGCACGGGAAGACCTCCAAAATCGCGAATTACAGAATGGTCCGTCGCGAACAGTTTTTTTTCGTCCGGCGCAAAAGCACTTACCTTTCCGATTTTCTATGATTTTTTCCGTTGCTCAAATAAAAAAGTTGTCAACATGAAAAAGTTGCGTCTTGCAATTCTCTACAACTTTTATGTAGATCAAAAAATTATTTGATCACAGGAAGACCTTCAAAAATGCGAGTTACTACAGGATATTCAATTTGGTCCGTGACGAACGTGACAGAGTTGATATTTGGTCCGTGATAAACATGAAATTGACAGGTTTTAATTTCCTCAAATGTATGTGCGTAACGGACTAAAGAATTTTGGTCCGTGACAAACACAAATATTTGGTCCATGACAAACACAAATGTTTGGTCTGTCACAAACATTGATACATTGATTCGGTGCAAAATCAAACTTCAAATTCAAACGAAAACTTGAGCAGAGCTTGCTCAAAAGAAGTCAAATACCCATTACAACATGATTAAGCCTCCACATGGTCTTTTAGTGTTGTATAAATATCAGTGCTCACAATGTAGCATTGGTCGATCATGGATAGAATGATTAACCCTTGATACCAAAGCACTAATCAACTAAACCAAGGTGACGAAACAAACTCAAATCATATCGTGCATATAGCTTCCCAAAAATGACTGCTATGTCGCGCCAATTAAGATAATTTAAATCAAATTAAGGTGTCTCGTGAAAGCATTTTTGAAGACACTAGCCATTCATATTGGACTAGTAAGTGGAATAAAATCAAGTAAAATCCACTTGCTACCCATATCACGCCAGTAAAACGAAATCAAATCAAGGAAATCCCGAGAAGCATCCGCCATCGACGCCTTGAAGACAAAAGATCTTTCTTTTTATTCTTTTGCAATTCTCTAGATGTTGCAAGTTGATGTAATTTATATGATTGGAACTCTTAATCAGGGGTTTTCTCCTCGTGAGATGTAATTAACAGAATTTATATAAAATATATGAATTCTGGAAGTTTGTTACTCGCAATCTTTGATATTATTACATTGTTTAAAAAAAAGGTTTGTATTTAACGACGTGGAACCAGGTTAACCCCATTAAAATTTTAAAACCTGTATAGACTAGAAATTTTTCCCGTCGTCACATTATACCTGTGATTTTTGTTTTCTTGTCTTCTACTAACCATGTCAGGTGACCAGGGTTCGCTGCATCACTCTCCACGCACGAAGGGAATTGTTGCTCGAATGTCACTGCAAGAAGACTGTCTCCGGTCTATCAAGACTGCTCAAAGAGTTGCTAACACTACCCTTACAGCTATTTTGTCTAGACTTGATACGCTTGCAGGTATTGCTCCAGGAACTTCCAGTCCTCCGCCTCGTCTTCTACGCAACAAAAATGGCGTACTACATGCTCAGGTACATGTTGATGATGATTCCCTAGGTAAGGTTAAATTCACCATTCCACCTTTTGATGGTCAATATGATCCTGATGCCTATATTGATTGGGAGATAGCAGTAGACAAAAAATTTGGCAAGTTTGATTTGTCTGAAAATGAAAATATTAAGATTGCTGCTAGTGTACTAAATGGATTTGCATTAACATGGTGGAAGCATATTTGTAGAAAAGAGAGAAAACCTGAAAATTGGACGGCCATGAAAAGATTATGAGAATTGATTTTGTTCCTGAATATCATACTGAATTTTTGCATACTAGACTCCAATGCTTGAAACAAGGAAATAAATGCGTTAAGGAATACTATGAACAATTGCAAACTCATTTATTGCATTGTGGTTTAGTTGAATGTGAAGAAGAAACAGAGCTTAGGTTCATACGTGGACTTAATCAAGAAATTCAGGATGCTCTTGTTGATGAAACATATTGTTCTCTTTCAGAATTGGTTGTATGTGCTTGTAGAGTTGAAAATATGCTTGCTGAATTCTTGAAAGAATCATTAGCTTCATTTGAGGCGCCCATTGTTGCACCTTCTTTTGTAGTTAACATTTTGCAGAAAAGTGAGCACCATCGAGATAATGATGTAGAAGAGCATATGGAGAAAGAAACGATCAGTACTACCCCATGTGTAAGTGAAGAGATAATAGTTGAAGAAAACGCCTACAATAGTTGATGAGAATTTACAAGGTAATGTAACAGGTATGGACTCTAGACATGGAGAAAATAAATTTGAAGAGCTAAAACAGTCCACAAATCATGCTATCGTTGAGCAACTATTAGTGGAACAAATTGCTGATTTTGCTTTGTTATAAGATGATTTGCTTGCTATTTCTTGTGATAAAGAAGAGTTGTGTGATAATACTTCACTTCTATCCATGACACAACTAGTGAATAGACATGTTACTTTTGTTAACACACTAGACACTTGTGTTGAAAATAAACATATCATTCATATTGCAAGCGAAAACGATGAGTTGAAATTGATGTCTTCTTTAGATACCTTAGGTTACATTGAATTTGATGTTCTGTGTGATCTGAATTATTTAGAGGAGAGACTTTTTGTACATTTTGATTTGTCATGGTTATCACGAAATATTTTTCATGTTATTGGCAAAAATAGTGAGAAGGGAGAGTATAAAGCACATTGAGTTTACATTAGTTCAGATTTTAAACCTTCGTTTGCTATGCAACAATGTCACCAATTTGATAAGTGACACATCACTAATCATGTCATATCAAGTACATTTGGTTCAACTTACAAGTCAAATGATAGTTTTCAAGAAAGGGACTATATGGTTGATAGAGATTCTCGGTCCATTGATTTGAATGCAAATGTGCATGTTGCTTTGTTTGTTGTTGCTCCTAACATTTCCCAGGACAATATGATGGAGTCGAGTACAACTCCACTTCAAGAAAGGGAGGATGATGAGACCACCATGCTCATCATGGACAGAACTAACACTGCATACATATGCACCAAGTGTTGCTGCAATTATATCAACGTCATGGTTTCATCGACCCCCACCTTGGTCAGGACCATTAAGTTGGAGACACTTCATGGCATCCTCTACTTCGTAAACATCTACTACGATGGCTCCATCTGCATGGCTTTATCGACCCCCACCTTGGCCAGATTTAAAGACATACTTGAGAGAAGATGATGAGCTTGAGTCGAGGACGACTCAAATGAAAGAACGGGAGGATGATGAGGACATCACTGCCATGGATACGGCCACGCCTACACATTCAATTGAAACCAATGATGTAATACAAGGACCAATTACTCGAGCTCGTGCACATCAATTCAATTGCTAGGTGAATGCGTTCCTCGGGTTGCACACAAATATTTTAATGGATGGAATGCTATTTAATCCTTGTGATGATTTTATTATCCTTAGGAACCAAGGAGAAGGACCTTCAAACGTCAAGCATGAAGCCAATTCTTCCGGTGCACAAGATCTATTCGGATTCAGCCTCCTGGACAGCACCAACTTAAAACGACCATAACTTTTGATCCACAAGGGTATTTGGAGTCTATGAGTACTGGTTTGAAAGGTTTCGTCATCGTCTTTCCAATGGATATGGCCTCATATCCAAAAATTGTTCCCCACTAATTTTGGACGTGATTCCCATGCCCTACCTCTCATAAATAGACAACCGCCTTTAGGTATTGGGTTTTGTTTTGGAATCATTTTAGCTTCTTTGCTACTGTCCGTGCAAGCACGTGTCGATTAGACCGTCTGTGCACATATAAACAAGACTCCAAATTTCAAATTGGTTTGCCTAAATTTAAATATTCTTATTTGCAATTTTATATTGCCCTTTATCGTGTTCTTGCTTGTTCTCGGTTGCTTGCAGGAATTGATCTTCGTGATCAGGTTGATCATGCCCGCGGCAAAATCAATAACCCTTCGGAGTTGGTTCAGCGATTGTTAAGGCGCATCATCGTCGTACGGTGTAGTCGGATCGTCAAAGTCGTCTCCACCCAAATCGATTGTGTGTTTCTCATCGAAAGATCGGGACACCCAAAGTGCTATCAGGTACTAACAATAATAACCTTATGTGGCACAATCAAATGCGTTGATCCTAGATCTAACGGGCTAGTCTAATATAAAATGAACGGTGAGATGCACAAATGTGGCACTTCCTAGACTGTATAATGCTGATTCGACGGTCGACGAAGCTCGCAAGGTTTAGGATCGAAGTATACGAACATAGCAATCAATCGAAGTATACGAACATAGCAATCAGAGGGGGGTGAATGAGTGTGTGAAAGCTAAAACCAAAATTTTGATCTATTAAAAATTAACCCCAACGGAACCATATAATTGCCTTGTATTCGATAAAAATAGATTGACAGACGTTCACTAAAATGCGAATTCCCGAAGATCCAACCTTCGGATCGATCTGAAATTTTGATACAAGAAACTAGATTCCAATACGAAATGAACCCAAAAGGAATTAGCTCGGTCGGACTTACAGATCAAAAATTATGAACCTCATAAGCTTGCTGTAACAGAATATGACAAGAATTGATCTAACCAAAACTTAAAAATTAAACAAGATCTTCAAAACATTAATCAACTAGACTTTGAGGAACTCTAAATCAAAACCCTAGAAAGGTTTTTGATGGATCAAATCGAGATGAAACTCAACGAACAAAAACCTATCTAAAACCAGTACAAGCATGCAAACAAGAAAAAAACAGAGAACACTGTAGCAACGTGGTTACTGTAGCTTGCAAGGATCTGGAAGAATTGATCTTTATTTCTTTTTGTCTAAAGTACTCCAAACAAAAGAGTACAACCCTAAAACTTGTCCAAGATTTGATGCATAAACAGGAGGCGCCTCCCCCTATTTATACAGAGCAAACACATAGTCCTGAATACAATTCCTACTCCTAATCCTAGAAGGAGTCCCACTCCTAATCCTAGAAGGAGTATGTATTCAACACAACTCCACTTGGCCCAACCTGGCCAAATACACCTCTTGCACGCGTATGGCAACCCAGCCATACTCACGTGACTAACAACTCTTGCACACGTACGGCCACCATGCCATACTCACGTGACTAACCATTCTTCATGTGCACCGTCCTCTAGCCCGAACGTCCCGCATGACATCCTTGACCACCAAGACCTCGATTCCTCCCTGAATCTAGTCTTCAAACCTCAGTTCCTCCATGAACCTAGTTCCGATCCCGTCATCGACCACGTTCGCCCTCGAGCAACACCTGCACATTAACAAACCACAAAATGATTCTGAGCACAAGTCTGCGACTTGACTCAACATTAGTCCATGCAAATACTCACATGAGCATTGCATAAGTTCAAAACATGCATTATGAAATTCAAACAAATTTCATAACCACAGATCAATCACCAAACCATTTTCAAAATCAGAAGAAAAAAATCAACCCCGAGCAAAAAACCATTCACGCCGGACCAAACATCGGTCCAACGTAGCTCACAACGGACCAAATATTTGGTCTGGCGTACATGCGAAAGTCTCGGTTCAATTCAAAGCAAACATGTTCAAAAACACGTTCACGACGGACCAAATTTTTTGGTCCGGCGTACATGCAAAAACAACGCTAAAAAATGCGTTCACGACGGATCAAGAATTTGGTCCGGCGTGCATGGTTCGGCGTAACATAGAAGCTTACTGTTTTTCAACAAATTTGGTTCGGCGCATATAAACTCAAAAATTTCTTTTACGGTGGACCAAAAAGCTTTTGGTCCGGCGTACATGTGCTAACAAGGACAATTTGTCCGGCGCCAACACGTTCACGCCGGACCAAAGTTTTGGTCCAGCGCAACAGCGAACATCGGTCCGGCGCAGAAGGGAAACACACTGTTTTCAGAATTTGGTCCGGTGCATGCACAAGCCAATTTTTCAGTTCTAAGCCAATTTTTCAGCACATGGTAAGAGGTCGATGTGAACCTGCAATCATCTTACCATGTCTACAAGAAGAGCATATTAGATTTCTATCACCCTTAAACTTAGGCAAGCCACGTATGAGATCTAAACCACTTATACGAGTAAGATGATCAAAACCAACATGACCAAGTCTACGATGCCAAAAGAATAAATATTTAGAAATATTGGCAACTAGACACCTATGCTTAGAAGAAGGTGATGCATCAAAATCAGCTTTAAAAACTCTTCCAAAATGTGAAATCCTGAAAACAAGATCACCTAAAGCATCTAGCACTTTGCATTCATTCTTCTTAAAGCTTATTTGAAGATCTTCATCAATCATTTGTGAGACAAAGGGCAAGTTATATTTCAAGTTTTCAACAAGAGACACATCCTTGAACATAAACTTGTCACTTACCTTTACTGTACCTTTTGCCACAACAGAAGAGGTAGAAGCATATCCAAAGGTAACACTTTCAGCACGAGATGTATGAGTGAGGGAGGAGAACCAATTCTTATCACCGGACATGTGGCGTGAGCATCCGGAATTCACTAGCCATATGTTCTCCCTTCTTTGCGCGAGAAGCCTACATAGAAAAACATGTCGAGGTCTCAGTACTGGGGTTAGAAATCAGATTTTTGGGAATCCAGTACTGAGACACACGACGCAACAAAGTAGGCACAACACAAGTATTCTTATGCACAAAATCAAATTTTCCCTTTCTCGTGTTTCTAGTAACAAAAGGTGTTTGCTTCACCCTAGGCACATAATGAGAAATGAAACGTGTCTGTTTGAAATTAGACCTAGCCTTGTTTCTTTCTGTCTTCTGTTGTTTGGTAAAGCAAAAATCTACTAGATGTCCATCTCTACCACAATGAGTGCAAGTATACTTAACATGACGTTTGGCTTTGACAGTAGAAACACATTTTGCATTCACCATAGTAGAAGAAAGAAAACCAGCAGATTTAAAAGCAATCTTTTTAGGCTTATTAAAAATCTCAATTTTGTCATTGCAAAGAGCATGAACAACAGTGTAAGGTTTAGTTTCAAATGAAGCATGAAGATCAAAACCTAAACCCTTTTTTATTTGAGCTAACATTTGATTTATCCAAAATCATGTTTAAATTTTTCTTGCCATTAGTGAACCGTTCCAAAGAATTTTGCAGGTAATCAACTTTCTTAGCAAGTGTTAAACAATTATTGCAGGGAACATCCACTTTTCCTTTTTGCTTGCGACAAGTTGAACATGAAAGAACCTCATGTGTAAGCAAAGCATCTGTTACTTGAGAAACCCTAGCATTTGCATCATTCAACTTCAATTCTAGTATGGAGCATTTAGAACATGGAGTTGTATCATGCAAATCAATGGTAGAACAGCTAGCATGTTTGACATGTTTCTCATTTTTCTTATTTGATGTAACAGAAGATCATGTTCTTTCCTAAGCAAGGTGAGCTCATTGTAAATTAAGTCACGTGATTTGCAAGCATCATCATTAGGAATCAAAGTTTTAAGTCTAGCAATTCCAGCATTCAATGATTTAACAAGAAAATCATGTTTTTTAATTTTCTTATCATGTTTATCAAGCAATTTTCCAAGACGAGCAACAGCAATATCTAATTTACCATAAGAAGGATTTACCTCATTGAAGTCACTGTCGTGGTCGTCCTCGGTAAAGCTATCTTTGCTGCTTGCCGTGAGACACAACCCCATTAAATCATGCTTACTTGGAGTTGCATCATCCTCGCTGCTCTCCGAATCCACATCGCTCAAATTGACTTGTTCAAGGGCGGAAAGAACTCGGTGGACAACTTTGCGGTTGATGAAGTTCTTCTTCTTCTTATCACTAGGAGAGAACTTCTTCTTTTCTTTTCTTCTGTCATTGCCCTTCTCCTCCCTTGATGCTTTTCCTGCAAGTTTAGGATAATTTGTGCGAATATAGTTGAGGTCACCACACTCATAGCATCTTGGAGGGCCACTACCAACTCTCTTCCTCATTCTCACATTCTGCAAAGCTTTGTTAAAGCGAGAAGAGAGTAGTGCCAAGTCTTCTTCGGGAAATTCTTCAATCTGTTCATCGGTTAGTGAAGACAAGGAAGACAAAGCACAGCTTGAAGAAGTATTGTTATGAGACATGCTAGATTGAGATGACAGAGCAATTGATTTATGATCATTCTTCCTAGTAAGAACATCCAACTCATGAGTTTTCAACTTAGAATAAAGAACATCTAATATAAGTGTACTCATGACAGTTGATTATCTAATGGATGTTACTTTCATCTCCCAAATAGACATGTCTAATGCACCAAACAATTGTCTAGCATTAGCATCATCATCAAAGCTAACTCCAACAGCACGCAAATTGCTAAGAATTTTATTAAAGCGTGCAAAGAAATCATCTAGCGACTCACTAGGCTTCATCTCAAATCGCATGTATTCCTTTTTGTAAAGATCTTGACGAACCTCTTTGATAGTGTTAGAACCCTCATGGTAATCACAAAGAGATTTCCATACCTCATATGCGGATTTGAGATGGATCACACGGTCAAAGTCGTTGCGTCCCAAGCCTTGGATGATCAAGTTGCGCGCCTTGCTGTTTGCTTCAACATGTGCGCGATTGGCGTCGTTGACGTTGTCGTTTGTAGGGACTTCGTATGGCTTGTAGACCTTCTCCCAAATCACTACTACAGAATGATACATCACTATCGCTTCATCTGTGTCGGTTCCAAACTTTTGACTAAAAAACCGATTGTGATACGTGTATGTCATTTGTAGAATTTAGAAAGGTTATCACAAATAAGTTTCACAATCGGTTCTTATAAAGAACCGATTGTGATGTAGAGCACTTATCACAATCGGGTCTAAGAAAGAACCGATTGTGATGACTGTCCTATTATCACAATCGGTTTTTTCTTAGAACCGATTGTGATAATATCCTCATCATAATCGCTTCTTTGTAAGAACCGATTGTGATGAGTCTCGTTAGGTTTTATATCCCCTCGGGATGAACTCTCCTCTGTTGGTGTTCTAAAGCCAAAAAAAAACATCGCCACCTCAAAAAACAGAACATACTCTCGTTGAGACTTAGGCTTGGGGGAGAAAATCTGAAATCCTTGAGGATGTGTGTTGAGAGGGTAAGTTAAAGCTCTAGCTTGAGGACAAAATGGTACAACACTATCGCTTCATCTGTGTCAGTTCTTAACTTTTCAGAAAAAAACCGATTGTGATATATATACTGTAATCCGAGTTTTTGGAAACGTGGTCATCACAATCGGTTCTAGACTAGAACCGATTGTGATGACACTCTATCGCAATCGATTCTATTTTAAAACTGATAGAGATATTAATGACTATCAGTGTCGGTTTTTATATAGAAACGATAGAAATGTTCATTGCTATTAGTGTCGATTTTCATACGAAACTGTAGGATCGAAATATACAAATATAGCAATCAGAGGGGGGTGAATGATTGTGCGGAAGCTAAAACCAAATTCTTGATCTATTAAAAGTTCACCCCAAAACAGAACCAAATAATTGCCTCGTTTTCGACAAAAACAGAATGACAGAGGTTCGGTAAAATGCGAATTCCCGGAGATCCAACCGTCAGATCGATCTGAAATTTGGACACAAGAAACTAGATTCCAGTACGAATCGAACCCAAAAAGAATCAGCTCAATCGGACTTACGGATCAAAAGTTATGAGCTTCGTAAGCTTGCTGATCCAGAACTTGACGAGAATCAATCTAATCAAAACTTCAAGATTAAACAAGAACGACAAAAAGATTGATCAACTAGACTTTGAGAAACACTAGATCAATACCCTAGAGAGGTTTTTGATGGATCAAATCAAGATAAAACTTAAAGAACAAAAACCAATCTAGAACTAGAACAAGCATGCAAACAAGAACCAAAAAGAGAACGTTGAAGCAATGCGGGAACTAGAAGAATTGATCTTTATTTCTTTTGTCTAAATTACTCCCATCAAAAGAGTACAAACCCTAAACTTTGAGCCCAAGGCTCTATGCGCCTAGCTCTCCTCAATTCGATGCTCTTCAACAGGAGACAACCCCTCCTATTTAAAGCACCAACCCACAAGGAGTTCTGAATACGATTCCTATTCCTAGAAGGAATCAGATCCAACACAACTCTACTTGGCCCAACCTGGCCGAGTACAACTCTTGCACGCGTATGGCAACCCTACCATACTCACGTGACTAACACTTTGCACGCGTATGGCCACCTGCCATACTCACGTGACTAACACTTTGCACGCGAATGACCTCCTGCCATTCTCACGTGACTAACCATTCTTCATGTGCACCATTCTCTTAGCCCGAACGTCCCGCATGACATCCTTGACCACCAAGACCTCGCCTCCTCCTGAGCCTAGTCCTGAACCTCGGCTCCTCCATGAACCTAGTTCCGGTCCGTCATCGACCACGTTCGTCTTCGAGCAATACCTGCACATGAACAAACCACAAAACAATTCCGAGCACAAGTCCACGACTTGACTCACATCAATCCATGCAAATACTCACACGAGCATTGCATAAAGTCCACTTCAAAAGAAGCATCATGAAATTCTCACAAATTTCATAATCCCAAAAATGAATCAAACACAATTCCAATTTTGCTCAAAACCCTAATTCAAAGAAAACGCATTCACGACGGACAAACAAATATGGTCCGGCGTACACATGAAAAACCACTCAAAAACATTCACAACGGACAGACAAAATCGGTCCGTGTACACATGAAAGTCTCGGTTTCAAGAAGAAATCAAAACCGAGCAAAACACGTTCACAACGGACCAACAAAATCGATCACCATTGTACAAGTGAAAATATCGGTTCCTTTTGAAAAGAGTTTGGCACATAAGCTCAAAGCATGTCCACGATGCACCCAAAAACTTGGTCCGTCGTGACATGCAAAACTTACCGGCTTCTTGGAGAATTGAGTTCGACTCATGAGCTCAAAAACACGTTCACAAATGCACAAACAAAATCGGTCCGTCGTACATGGGAAAGTGAGGTTGCCAAAGCATGTTTTTGACAGACCAACAAAATTTGTCCGTCGTAGATGGGAAACTTACTGTTTTCTTTAAGTTTGGTCCGGCGCCAAAGCGAAAATTACTGTTTCTTGTCAAATTGATAAAACACATGAACAAACACATTTTGCAAATTCAATTCTAAGCCAATTTTTCAACACATGATTTCACAATCTCCCCCTTGATGAAAACATTGGCAACACCACTTTAGAATTGAACATTTGGCATTCACTTTACAAAAGATTTTGAAATCCAAAGGATCAAGGACTAAAAAGAGAAAACACAGAATTCCCCCTTTGACCAAAATGCAAAACAAAATCTCCCCCTAAGAAGTAAAATGTGTGTGAATGTGCAATGTGCCCAAAAATTTCAAAATTCTCCAAACTTCTCCCAAAATTCTCAAATTTCCAAAAACAACTCCCCCTTTTTCTTCTCCCTCTTTTTCCTTAAACTTTTCAACGATTTCCAAATTTCTCCCCCTTTGACAATGGATTCATCAAGAGTACAAAAGAGAGAACAGGTTCAAAATTTTTCCTGAAACAATGATTTCACAAAGAGAAACAAGGAAGTGCCAAGATAGGAAAAGATGAGCTCATTCGATCATATAACCTTATATATCATATAATATGCAAAATACATGATCTTGATGTGATTTTAACAAGTTAGGGAATGACATGCATCTCAACCTCAATTTAGTCAACTATAGCCAAGTACTAAGCAAGATCTTAGCAGAAAAAGCAAGGCTTTAAAAATTGAAGCAACTAACAACTTAGGGCGAGCAAGTAGTTTCAACTCCAATCTAGTAGACCAATTTAATCTTTAAACAATAAGTTGCATGTGGCATGCTTGAAGCATACTTCTTTTATTTTCTAGGAGTGGCATGCTTGAAGCATACATCTTATCTTTGAGGGAATGGCATGCTTGAAGCATACATCTTATCTTTTTAGGGAAAGCAAGCCTGAAGCACATAACTTGAAGCTTTTGCTTTTAACAACCCCCTTTTTTATATTGATTCCCTTTTCTTTTTCCTTTTTCTTTGATTGTAAACATGCAAAAGTGATTAAGGGTCTTATGAAAGAGTAAAGTTGAAAACACACTTGCTTCATAGCCCAAATTTGTCAAGAAGATTCAATATCAAGCCTAGAAGAGTGAGATATCACAGAGTATTTAGCTATAGGCAATCAGTCCAGGGAATTCCGCAATGTCATTTGTAGTTCAAGTGAGACAATTAGATTATCATATATTAGCTCAATTACATAATATATAAAGAAATATGATAAAGTGAGCTCATTAAGTGAAAGAACTTGGCAAGGAAACTCCCCCTCAAAACAAACCCATTGGATGAACAAACCCAAGTTCTCCCCGAATAAAAGCAAAACGAGAAGAAGACAAAGGTTTTGTGAAAATGTCTGCCAATTGATGTTCAGTATCCACATGATGAAGCACAATGCTTTCTTTTTCAACATGATCTCTAAGAAAGTGAAATCCAGTATCAATATGCTCAAGAAAAGGGATTACTCAAGAGGTGGCATGAACCAAATCAAATCAACATCCTCCAAAGTCAACATCAGAAAAAGCTCTTAAACTAATCCATGAGGAAGCAGAAAGCCAAATGCCAAAATCTTGAGTTATATGAAGATACCTGAAAATCCTTTTGATAGCTTGTCGATGTGAAGCACGTGGGAAGCTTGAAAACAAGCACACACAAGCACGTGGGAAGAGTCTCTCATGTAAACCTCTAATTATCTCGTCCTCAACAGCATTATCATCATCTTTATGAACAAAGACACTCTGCATCTGAACATATGCACTTGTACTGCATCATTTGAACTAGTGCCTTTTGCGAAACAGAAGTGGAAGAAGCATCTCCAAAGGAAACACTTTCAAGATGAGATGCACGAGTGAAGGAGAACCAAATCTTATCACCGAACATATGAAGTGAGCATCCGAAATTCACTAGCCACATGTTCTCCCTCCTCGCGTGAGAAGCCTACATAGATGCGAGAAAGTGTCGAGGTCTCGATCGGGTTAGAAATAAGATGTTTAGGAATCGATCTTGAGACACACGACGGACAACAGTAGGCACAACACGAGCAGTCTTATGCACAAAATCAAATTTGCCTGTTCCCATGTTTCTAGCAACAAAAGGTGCTTGCATCACCCTAGGCACGTAGTGAGAAGCAAAGCGTGCCTTTCTGAAATTAGACCTAGCCTTAGCTCTTTCTTTCTTTTGTTGTTTGGCTAGTCTAAAGCAAAAATCTACTAAATGTCCATCTCTACCACAATGAGTGCAAGTGTATTTAACAGGATGTTTGGCTTTAGAAGTAGAAGCAACATTTGCATTCATCATAGTAGAAGATAACACTCCAAATGAGACTTAAAGACAGTTTTCTTAGGCTCATTGACAATTTCAAATTTTCCTCCGTCAAGTGTTTTAACAACAGTGGGAGCATGTGATTTATGATGAGCATAAGAATCAAAACCTAAACCTTTGTTATGAGTGCTGACTTTTGATTGATCCAAGATCATGTTTAGGTTTTTCTTTCCTTTAGTGAAACGTTCTAATGACTTTTCCAAGTAATCAATTTTTCGAGAAAGAGTTAAACAATTATTACAGGGAACGTTCACTTTTCCTTTTTGCTTGCAACAAGTTGAGCATGAAAGAACCTTATGTGTAAGCAAATCTTCTGTCATTTGAGAAACCCTAACATTTGCATCTTGCAACTTCAATTCTAGTATGGAGCATTTAGAACATGGAGTTGTATCATGCAAATCAATGGTAGAACAACTAGCATTTTTAACAAGTTTCTCATTTTTCTCATTTAGATGTAACAGAAGAGCATGTTCTTTCCTAAGCAAGGTGAGCTCATTGTAAATTAAGTCACATGATTTACAAGTATCATCATCAGGATTCAATGTCTTAAGTCTAGCAATTTCAGCATTCAATGACTCCACAAGAATATCATGTTTCTTAATTTTTCTATCACGTTTGTCATGTAATTTTCCAAGACGGGCAACAGCATTGGTTAATTCATCATAAGAAGGATCTACCTCATTGAAGTCGCTGTCATTGCCGTCCTCGGTGAAGCTATCCTTGCTGCTTGCCATGAGACACAATCCCATCAAATCATGCTTGCTTGGAGTTGCATCATCTTCGCTGCTCTTCGAGTCCACATCGCTCAAATTGACTTGTTCAAGAGCGGAAAGAACTCGGTGAACCACATTGCGGTTGATGAAGCTCTTCTTCTTCCTATCATTTGACGAGAACCTTTTCTTCTCATTCCTTCTGTCGTTGTCCTTCTCCTCCTTTGATGTTTTTCCTGCAAGCTTAGGACAATTTGTGCGAATATGGTTGAGGTTACCACACTCATAGCATCTTGGAGGACCACCTCTCTTTCTCATTCTCACATTCTGCAAAGCTTTGTTAAAGCGAGAAGAGAGTAGTGCCAGATCTTCTTCAGGAAACTCTTCAAGTTGCTCATCTGTTAAAGAAGACATGGAAGACAAGGCAAAGCTAGAAGAAGAATTTGCATTTGACATGTTAGGGTTAGAGATCAAAGCAATTGATTTAATATTACCTTTCCTTGCAAGAACATCCAACTCATGAGTTTTCAATTTAGAATACATAACATCTAATGTAAGTGTACTCATGATAGTAGATTCTCTAATGGATGTAACTTTCATCTCCCAAATAGACATGTCTAAAGCACCAAGCAATTGTCTAGCATTAGCAGCATCATCAAAGCTAACTCCAACAGCACGAAGATTACTAAGAATTTTATTGAAACGTGCAAAGAAGTCATCTAGTGACTCACCGGGCTTCATCTCAAATCGCATGTATTCCTTTTTGTAAAGATCTTGACGAACCTCTTTAATAGTGTTAGAACCCTCATGGTAATCACAAAGAGATTTCCATACCTCATATGCGGATCGAAGATGAATCACACGATCGAAGTCGCTACGTCCCAAGCCTTGGATGATCAAGTTGCGCGCCTTGCTGTTAGCTTCAACATGTGTGCGATTGGTGTCGTTGACGTTGTCGTTTGTAGGGACTTCATATGGCTTGTAGACCTTCTCCCAAATTGCGAATCCCTGAGCTTGGATGAACGCCTCCATCTTGGCCTTCCAAAACTGAAAATCAACACCATTGAACACACAAGGTTTTGTCGAATAATGATCCATTGATTTAATCACCGATTAAGATAGATTAGAAAAACCTTGCTCTGATACCACTTGTAGGATCGAAATATACGAATATAGCAATCAGAGGGGGTGAATGATTGTGCAGAAGCTAAAACCAAATTCTTGATCTATTAAAAGTTCACCCCAAAACAGAACCAAATAATTGCCTCGTTTTCGACAAAAACAGAATGACAGAGGTTCGGTAAAATGCGAATTCCTGGAGATCCAACCGTCGGATCGATCTGAAATTTGGACACAAGAAACTAGATTCCAGTACGAATCGAACCCAAAAAGAATCAGCTCGATCGGACTTACGGATCAAAAGTTATGAGCTTCGTAAGCTTGCTGATCCAGAACTTGACGAGAATCAATCTAATCAAAACTTCAAGATTAAACAAGAACGACAAAAGATTGATCAACTAGACTTTGAGAAACACTAGATCAATACCCTAGAGAGGTTTTTGATGGATCAAATCAAGATAAAACTTAAAGAACAAAAACCAATCTAGAACTAGAACAAGCATGCAAACAAGAACCAAAAAGAGAATGTTGAAGCAATGCGGGAACTAGAAGAATTGATCTTTATTTCTTTTGTCTAAATTACTGCCATCAAAAGAGTACAAACTCTAAACTTTGAGCCCAAGGCTCTATGCGCCTAGCTCTCCTCAATTCGATGCTCTTCAACAGGAGACAACCCCTCCTATTTAAAGCACCAACCCACAAGGAGTTCTGAATACGATTCCTATTCCCTAGAAGGAATCTGTATCCAACACAACTCTACTTGGCCCATCCTGGCCGAGTACAACTCTTGCACGCGTATGGCAACCCTACCATACTCACGTGACTAACACTTTGCACGCGTATGGCCACCTGCCATACTCACGTGACTAACACTTTGCACGCGAATGACCTCCTGCCATTCTCACGTGACTAACCATTCTTCATGTGCACCATTCTCTTAGCCCGAACGTCCCGCATGACATCCTTGACCACCAAGACCTCAGTTCCTCCCTGAACCTAGTCCTAAACCTCAGCTCCTCCATGAACCTAGTTCCGGTCCCGTCATCGACCACGTTCGTCTTCGAGCAATACCGCACATGAACAAACCACAAAACAATTCCGAGCACAAGTCCACGACTTGACTCACATCAATCCATGCAAATACTCACACGAGCATTGCATAAAGTCCACTTCAAAGAAGCATCATGAAATTCTCACAAATTTCATAATCCCAAAAATGAATCAAACACAATTCCAATTTTGCTCAAAACCCTAATTCAAAGAAAACGCATTCACGACGGACAAACAAATATGGTCCGGCGTACACATGAAAAACCACTCAAAAACATTCACAACGGACAGACAAAATCGCTCCGGTGTACACATGAAAGTCTCGGTTTCAAGAAGAAATCAAAACCGAGCAAAACACGTTCACAACGGACCAACAAAATCAGTCTGTTGTACAAGTGAAAATATCGGTTCCTTTTGAAAAGAGTTTGGCACATAAGCTCAAAAAGCATGTCCACGACAGACCCAAAAACTTGGTCCGTCGTACATGCAAAACTTATCGGCTTCTTGGAGAATTGAGTTCGACTCATGAGCTCAAAAACACGTTCACGACAGACAAACAAAATCGGTCCGTCGTACATGGGAAAGTGAGGTTGCCAAAGCATGTTTTTGACAGACCAACAAAATTTGTCCGTCGTAGATGGGAAACTTACTGTTTTCTTTAAGTTTGGTCCGGCGCCAAAGCGAAACTTACTGTTTCTTGTCAAATTGATAAAACACATGAACAAACACATTTTGCAAATTCAATTCTAAGCCAATTTTTCAACACATGATTTCACAGAAACCGATAGAAAAATTCTATCAGTATCGGCTTCCATAGGAACCGATAGAGATGGTATCGCACTACGCCCATATTAACCAAGTCTCGTCTTCTGTTCTCACCCCGCCGCTCGGCCACCACGCCCCTCGAGCCGCCCCCTTGCCGCCTCCTCCCAGCCCTCGCCGCTTCGCCTGGCGGCCCTCATGGCCCCAAGCCCCCGTCGCCCGGCCCCTACACCCCTACCGCCTCCTCCCCACCCCTGTCGCCCAGCCTCGACTGCCACTGAGCTCCCCCCGGCACCCCCATGGCCCCGAGCCCCCGTCGCTCAGCCCCCTCTCAGTTTGCGGTCTATTCCTCCCTGATCCGTGCGCTTTGTGCTCGCCTTCTCGGCATGTTGGTTGCAGGATTTGATTCGATTGGGGATTCGAGATTTGTGGCATCGTGTGGCGAATGGGCCGAGTGCCTGAGGCTGAGGCAAGTCAGTGTCACTTGGATTCGGTGGTTTCAGGTTATAGTGGTTCCCCGTCTCATCTTCTGCCTTCATATCCCTGATCGCTCTCCTTCGATGGCCAATCATCAGTTAGTTCTATTATCCCATAATATGAGGTGGATTCAGGACCCTGTGTTAATTCTTAGTTTATTAGCTGACCTAGCTTGTGGTATGTTTTTGTGATCCTTCCTATGGGGGACGGTGGTGGTTGCGGACTTGCGGTCTTGCGGAGATGCATCTCAGGGTGGAAGGTTTGCTTATGGTTTACGGATGTTTTGATTGGTTATGGGTCATGGTTGTTTTGATTGCTTATGGTCCCTGGTTGTTTTGATATCATGGTGATTTGTGGAGTATTTGTATTGCGACTATCAGAAGCTTCTGCAATTGTTGTTGCAGATCTGCAGTGGTGTGAAGTTTTGGAGGTGGATTGAAGCTGGACTAGTCCGAAGATTATAGAATTCCTCTGTTTGGATGCTCAAAACCCTTCGATTTGATTTCTGTCTGTACAGTTTAAATTTTTCCTGCGACAGTTCTGATTTAGTTGTTGGTTCATATGGCTTACCATATCTGGCAACCTTCTAATCATTATTTGTACAAACCATATCTGAGTTTTAGTACTTTAGATAATATTTCATTTACCTTTATCTCCAGATTTTGTTCCAACGAGGCTAAAGAAGTAGTCCAATATCAGACAATATCCCAAAAGAGCTTGGCTAAATCTGTTCTTGAGGAAGGTGGCTGGTCAAACTTGTTGGTGAGTTCCCCTCCAATATCCTAATTGGTGGAGCATAAGTTTACATCCAACTTTATTGAATATGTGTTCTTGGTACGCGCAAAGTTAAACAATTCATAATGTTGTGGTTTTGTTGTTAGTGTTCAAGGGATGATCCTCAAAAGAATGTTGATGTTGCGGTTCTTTTTCTTGGATCAAAAGTATTCATTTGACTCCCATATATTTGGTACTGTTTATAAAATAATCTTTTGGGTATTTACTGGTTGCATTACATGCACATCTACTTCCTTCCAACTCATCATTTGTTATATTAGCATATAGACTTCGTTAAACTCTTACAAGGGGCAATATTCGGATTGATCTGCAGAGGTGGAAGATTCTAAGGGTGTTTTGGAGCTTCGAGCTAGATGGGAGATGCAGGAGGGGTAGTATACAGCTTGTCAGGAGTTCCATTGCCTCAGCACGCTAGGACTTCCATTTTGTGGTCATCATTCGTTTCCAAGTTCTATTTGTTAATCTACCTTTTTAGACATAGGTTTTTCTTTGTTCTTCGTCAGTAATTCCCAATTATATCCCTTGTTGTTTTTTATGTTCAAGCATACTACACCCCAAATTGAGTAGGAATAATACAATGGTGAATGGTCATTTGAACTTTTTTTCTTCAATAGAAAAATATTGTGTTTACTTAGTCAATGCAGAGTTGCTTACTTGAACCTAGTTGTCTTCCATTGTTGAACTGTAACCAGTCAAAATTGACTGACATGAGTCACATGATGATTTTGATCATTCAGATCATTCAGGCTGGTTTACTGCAACGTATGGTGGACAAGATTCCCGATCAGTTTCTTTTGAGTACTGCTAGCTGGAGGTTTTTGATTCCCAGGTTTTATCATAGATATCCATATGATGATATGGTGCTGAATATTTCTGCCATTTCACCTCCCTCCATGATGATTAATGTGGGTAGAATTGATGCCACAGTTGACTTAGATGTGACAGTCAATGTTTTGGATTTTGTTGAGATAGTTGTTTTCGTTTCATTGTTAGTTGTTCGATTAATGAAAGGTAGTCCTTTTGAAATGAAATAATGTTGCACCATCTGGTTGTATTACAGTATATTGTCGGTCTTGTCTCGGTCTCTTAGCATTTTAGAATTGATATCTTGTTACACAAAATTCATATTTTAGAACTGCTCCTTGATGATATATGTTAATAAATAAGGTGATATCGAGCTCTAAATATTCGCCTATAGTAGTTACGCATGTTTGTATTATGTGAATGTGATATGTGCATACTGTGTGTAATCTATACTGTGTGAATATGATGTGTGTGTATATTGTGTGTAATGTATTATTTTTGGGAGGGTGGACAAATGAGAAACAGCACACCCCTCATCACTATCGCTTCTTTATAAAGAACCGATAGTGATGAACGCCTCATCACTATCGCTTCTTATAAAGAACCGATAGTGATAATCGGCGCTCATCACTATCGCTTCTTATAAAGAGCCGATAGTAATAATACGGTTATCACAATCGGTTCTTTATAAGAACCCTTATAAAGAACCGATTGTGATAACCGTATTATTACTATCGCGCGAAAACCGACTGTGATAGAGCCTCCTCATCACTGTCGTTGAACTTTCTATCGCTACCAAAACCGATTGTGATGACGAAAAAGAACCGATTCTAATGTACATTCTTGTAGTAGTGAATTGCAAAGCCCTGCGCCTGGAAGAACGCCTCCATCTTGGCCTTCCAAAACTAAAAATCAACACCATCGAACACACACGGTTTTGTCGAATAACGATCCATTAATCTAATCATCGGTTAAGATAGATTAGAAAAACCTTGCTCTGATACCACTTGTAGGATCGAAGTATATGAATATAGCAATCAGAGGGGGTGAATGATTGTGCAAAAGCTAAAACCAAAATTTTGATCTATTAAAAATTCACCCCAAAACGGAACCAAATAATTGCCTCATATTCGACAAAAACAAACTGACAAACATTCACTAAAACGCAAATCCCTAAAGATCCAACCGTAGGATTGATCTCAAATTTGGATACAAGAAACTAGATTCCAATACGAATTGAACCCAAAAAGAATCAGCTCGATCAGACTTACGGATCAAAAGTTATGAACCTCGTAAGCTTGCTATAACAGAATATGACGATAATTGATCTAACAAAAACTTCAAGTAAATAAGATCTTCAAAAGATTAATCAATTAGACTTTGAGGAACTCTAAATCAAAACCCTAGAAAGGTTTTTGATAGATCAAATCAAGATGAAACTCAAAGAACAAAAACCAATCTAGAACTAGAACAAGCATGCAAACAAGTACAAAACAGAAATACTGTAGCAACGTGGTTACTGTAGCACGCAAGGATCTGGAAGAATTGATCTTTATTTCTTTTTGTCTAAAGTACTCCAAACAAAAGAGTACAACCCTAAAACCTGTCCAAGACTTGATGCATAAACAGGAGGCGCCTCTCCCTATTTATACAGAGCAAACACATAGTCTTGAATACAATTCCTACTCCTAATCCTAGAAGGAGTATGTATTCAACACAACTCCGCTTGGCCCAACCTGGCCAAATACACCTCTTGCACGTGTATGGCAACCCAGCCATACTCACGTGACTAACAACTCTTGCACGCGTACGGCCACCATGCCATACTCACGTGACTAACCATTCTTCATGTGCACCGTCCTCTAGCCCGAACGTCCCGCATGACATCCTTGACCACCAAGACCTCGATTCCTCCCTGAATCTAGTCTCGAACCTCAGTTCTTCCATGAACCTAGTTCCGGTCCCATCATCGACCAGGTTCGCCCTCGAGCAACACCTGCACATGAACAAACCACAAAATGATTCTGAGCACAAGTCCGCGACTTGACTCAACATTAGTCCATGCAAATACTCACACGAGCATTGCATAAGTTCAAAATATGCATTATGAAATTCAAACAAATTTCATAACCACAGATCAATCACTAAATAATTTTCAAAATCACAAAAAAATCAACCCCGAGCAAAAAACCATTTATGCCGGACCAAACATCGGTCCGGCACAGCTCACGATGGACCAAATATTTGGTCCGGCGTACATGCGAAAGTCTCGGTTCAATTCAAAGCAAACATGTTCAAAAACACGTTCACGACAGACCAAAATTTTTGGTCCGAAGTACATGCAAAAACAACGCTAAAAAATGTGTTCACAACAGACCAAGAATTTGGTCCGGCGTGTATGGTCCGACGTAACATAGAAGCTTATTGTTTTTCAACAAATTTGGTCCGGCGCATATAAACTCAAAAATTCCTTTTACGGTGGACCAAAAAGCTTTTGGTCCGGCGTACATGTGCTAACAAGGACAATTTTTCCGGCGCCAACACGTTCACGCCGGACCAAAGTTTTGGTCCGGTGCAACAGCGAACATCGGTCCGGCGTAGAAGGGAAACACACTGTTTTGAGAATTTGGTCCGACGCATGCACAAGCCAATTTTTCAGCACATGATTTCACATTCCAAGAGGAGAGGGACCGCGTGCAGGTTCTGGGCTGGAGTGGCCTCATCCATGGCCAGCCGTCGCCGAACCGGGTGTCCTGCCGCCGGAGAGGCATCACCCTCTCCCGGCGGAGGCGGTGTGAGACGATCCCGGGTTCGACGAGAGTGCCGGGACACGCTGCTAGCCTTCGCCGCCGCTTCCTGCTGTGAATGCGAACCCGCCATCACCAGATGCGCGGACCTTCAAGATAGACGACCGGAATCCACTAAAGAGATGTTTGGGCAAGACAACCGCTAACCCCCTACCTGGCGCGCCCCTGTCAGCGTATTCCACCAGCATGATCCTCCGGGACGGATGTTTTAGGTTCGATAGGGGTGTATCTTTGCGGTGGAAACCCTAAAGACTCTCAACGAGGGATCCCGGTTAAGGCGGCGAATCAACAAATGATCAACAGGGAAGAAACGTCGGAGTTTACCCAGGTTCGAGCCCCCCAGTGTGGGTAATAGCCCTACATCCTGCAAGTTCTTCGTTGGTGTTTTTCTGTGGGTTGCAAAGTTCTCCTCCTCCTATCGTATTCGTCACTAGGGTCTTCTCTGGAAATCTCTCTCGGTTCGTCCCCCTTTCTCCCATGCACCAGAGCCCCCTTATATAGTTTGGCGGTCTCGGGCAGGTGAGAAGGTGACATCACAATGATGCACTACTCATTTATTACATCCATTACAGCCACACGGCTCATTTAATACACCTATTACAGCGGTCTCGTCCCACGCCTCAGTCACCGTGCCATCGCACGACCTCGCGTGGTCCGCCTGGGAAGTTGCCTTTCCCATGATGGAGTTGGTGGAAGGCGTCAGAGGGATAGACTGGCACAGCATCAGCATGTCTTCTTCATAATAAATGGCCCTGACACAGTGCGTCACAGGGAGGCCTCCCTTCCTTCCCTTTGGTCGCCTGTGCGACCCGGTGAATAGGGTCTGACCGCCTGCCTGCTCGCCAAGCTGCCACGTGGGCCGCCTGCGGGGCAAGTGGGGCCTGAGCGCCCGCCTGCTCGTCAGGCTGCCACGTGGGCTGCCCGCCCGGCAAGTGGGGCCTGATCGCCCGCCTACTCGCCAGGCTTTTCTTGCTTCTCTGTGGCGGAGAGGGTACCCTGACGTAAAGTACGTCGACAGTTTGTAAGATTAAAAACTGTTCAGAGCAATTAACTTACGTACTTCGAACTTACCTACAAGTTGTAGTAGGTTTAATCGGTTAAAAACTGTTCAGAGCAATTAACTTACGTACTTCGAACTTACCTACAAGTTGTAGTAGGTTTAATCGGTTAATGCTGGTTGAAATTCGATAGTGTATATTGATACAGGCAAACGATCTTGGTCGGCATCGAGGCTGAAAAACCCATTAAAAATAGATTCAAATTTGCCCAATCATTTCTTAATAATCAGGATCAAGGGTCCGGTCAAAATGGATAATCCAAAATTGATATCACATTCGAGGTACAGATATTGTGGATTTCATTGTGCTGGGCCTGATAATGGGCCGAAGCACTGATGCCTGATGGGCCTATGCTTCCAGAGACCTTTAGGCTAGTTTCTGCTTCCTTCTCTCTTGATCCATCGGAAATATATACATTAGTAGGTAAATAATCTCACTTCCCCACCTCCGGAAGCTTCTAGATCAACCCCCCTCCTCGTCCTCACTTCCGGCTGCTCCGCTCCGCTCCGCTCCGCTCCGGTTTTGCATCATGGCCGACGCCGCCGCTGCCCTGTCAGGTGCTACCCCACCCCCAGTCTCTAATCTCTCTCTTGAGCAATTAATTTCTTTATTTGTTTAGTTCACTCCGATTTCGATTTGCAGTTCGGAGCAAGGTGCAGGCTTTCCTCGAAGCCGCGCGCTCTGGCGACCTCGAATCCGTCAAGAGTAGGTTCCTTTCTCGTTGTTGTTGCTGAGGTCATTCGATTTGATTTCCTCCTGACTTGGACTTCGCGGCGCTTGTTTGTTTCCTTCCATGGTGCTACAGAACTTGTTGCGGCGCTCGACGAGGAGGGCAAGGGTGCGCCAGCTGTCGCCGCCGCCGTGCGGGACGCCAACAAACGCACCGCACTGCACTTCGCCGCCCGCGAGGGCCGCACCGAGGTCTGCGACTTCCTTATCGACCAGCTCGCACTCCCTGTCGACCCCAAGGACGATGATGGTTGCTACACTAACTATGCTATCTACCTACTCTTTGGTTTCACTTCTGATAATTCAGTCACCGGGATGGATGATGCTACTATCTATGCAATGCATGCTTATTATTATTATTATTATTATTATTATGATCATCATCATCATCATCATTATGATCATCATATTGGTATCTCAAATTTTGAATTCATTTCCTACCACCTGCTCAGCTAATCATCTCATTACCACCAGGTGAAACTCCACTCATCCATGCCACACGGCAAGGTCATCTGCCAACTGCAAAGTACTTGCTTGACCATGGAGCCGATCCTACTGTCGCTACTAGTCTCGGAGCAACAGCCCTACATCATGCTGCAGGAATAGGTAACAACAAGCAATTAATCCTGCCCCGCACAATGTTTTTGCAATAACAATTACCAACTCATGATATGGATCATCGATCTGCCCTTGTCATTCGTTACGTTAAAAATGGGAAATTGTTCAACTGTTCCGTTTCTTTCTACAGGAAACATAGAGCTTATGAAGATATTTCTCTCCAACGGAGTTGATGTCGAATCAGAAAGCGATGCTGGCACTCCCCTCGTATGGGCTGCTGGCCATGGACAACAAGATGCGGTCAAGCTTCTTCTTCAACATAATGCTAAGGTAGTAGCTGCTATATACATTCTCTTTCCCCTGACTCGCCTCTTCTACCAACAATTTATTATCTGAGGCTTCAGTCATTTATTGCAATACTCTTATTAATTATGTTGATTTTAATACCAAGAAACAACTATTAGCTTGTTATTGTTAAGATGCTGTCATTTCGCCCTAGCAATACCACTCTCCATTATCTTCCTTCCGTATTGGACGACCCTTTTGAAGGAGAACGGGTAGGCTATTCTTGCATAAATTCAAAATTTTTTACCAACCAAGGAACTATTGCAAGTTATAGATCACGAAATTACCACTAGATGCGTAGGCCCGTAGTGAAAGTAGAGTCGATGTAGCGCGTTGGTGCGGTTGTAGTCGTACTAGCCTTGCGCCTCTTTCAACAGCTCCTCGTGACTGTCATAGGTTGCGGATCATCATCGTGACTGTCATAGGTTGCGGATCTTCCTAGTGTTGAAGCCTCGCAACAACACCTCCAAGGTATCTATACGTACGGGGAGTGCTAGTGCCGGCTGCGCGGTTTTGGGCGAATGAGGTGTGGTGGCTAGGGTTTCGGGAATTTCAAATTCTTATGGTGTCATAACCCTAAATCCAACACTCCCTTTAAATAGACACCCCACAATGGGTCTTTACATTAGAGACTCATTAGGAACTCGTAGCCAATCAGAATTCGAATTACCATCCGAATTACATCCTAACCCTTTAAGCGTGCGACCTTATAGGTTCACGTATACTTGGACATGGCCCAATACTCTTACTTGACCATTAATTGGTAGCTGTCCCTAGCAGAACGTGCTGACTTCCGAGTATATGTAAAGATTATATCGGACGAACCTTAACAATGCTTAGTTATATGTATTTCCCTTTGCCTTATGATATCGGTCAAACTCAAGGCGAGTATATGACATCCTTGTTTAGATAGCTCAACCATTCTCTCGATTACATGACTCGGAACCCCCGACTTTTGTGGGGGCTTCGGTTGCAGATTAGGGATACGGATTTACTGTTGCGTCAGACTGGATATTAACGCAACCCTGAAGAAATCCGATCACTTATCTGAAAATCGTACTCAGATTGAGGTCAATCAATCGGCTTATCATACGACGTTCGTGTTCATGTGCCAACGGTTGAAACCAATCCGAGCTTCCGCATATGTATCGAATGCTAGTTCCCTGGATCAGTAGCCTAGCACCCACATAATTCACAACAAGATGCATCCAATCACATACACAACTGTAATGGACATAAAGGTAGCTGATTTTAATACAACGGAATAATATTACAAGTTCACAACCGACTGGCTAAGTACAACAAAATAAGTAACAACGGAAATAAACAACAATTACAGCAACGGCTGGGGGTAAAGACCCAGTTAACCATCCAAAACGTTGTCGGGACCCGATTAACCATCCAAAACGTCGTCGGGACCCAGTTTGTAGAACTCATCGTCCGGAACGCCTTCATCTTCTTCTACACCTCCTACTCAAGATTTCAATTTAGAGCAAACGGTGAGTACACGTATGTATTTGCAAGACTTTAGGGTATGCAAGTATAATAGAATGCAGGCTATGCAAATGAAACAGGTTTCTACACTAGTATCAATTTGCATGAAGCAGGATTTATTTGCAATAGAATAATAATTTCATAACAACTCGGAGTTTACACGAGCAATTTGTAAAGAAAGTAGTTGCAACATGAATATCATGTAATCAATAATCCATATTCCACCCAACAGGAATATCATGTTCATCCACCATTCTAGTTCCTCAATTCATCAACCGGTGAACCAATTCACCATTCCATAATCCACATTATTTTCCATTCCATCTCACATAGCATTTCCCAAACTAGTCCACCATACCGTTTCCATTTCACCAAACCATTTTCCAATACCCAACCGTTTTCCAAAACCATTTCTGAAAAACCAAAACTAAAAATCTATACTTGATAGTATTTTCCAAGCTGCTATTGACCGTGAGCACGGCTAATAGATTATATTTATTCTCTGTAGAGATTGTACACTTTTCCCACATGACATGTCCAAGCAATCATGTCAACCATGCCACGCGGTATTTAACATACCTGTTTTGCTTGTCTATGACGAAATATTTTCATTTCCTAGAGTTTAGCCTTGCACCAGCCCCGATGATGTGTGTTCCTTGCTATGGGTGGGAGTACAGCTCGTACACAGTACTCACGATGGTTCACGTCCTATCGCGCTCTCCCAGACTGGGTGGAGTACAACCCGTACACACAGTACTCACGATGGTTTACGCCCCATCACGCTCTCTAGCCCCGAATACACAGTTTAAATGATGGTTTACGCCCCATTGTGTCCTTTACTCCATAGCGAGGCACACACCGTTGTATTAGCAAATTCCCACTCGACGAGGGAGTGTCTAGGACGACACCGTACACTCGGTTCGTCCATACTACTTCAACCTTCCAAAGTGCAAGGTTACACTCCACTACTATACTTGGTTAAGGCTATCTCATACTAGCACATGTGGTTGTACGATTTGACTCAGTTGATAGCATCAAGTTCGGTCCTTAATAGTGACTCAGGCAAGACGTCCACTCGTCCGCCCGGTCTAAAACACACTTTTCCTTTTCGCTTTCCATTTCTACCAAAATAACCATTTTTTTAACCAAAACCATCTTTTTTAAAACCAAGTTTGTATCCAAGTGAGATTTTGATTGAATTGTCCCATCTATCTGATCCCATTGTTTCTATAGCATGGCTAGGCACATGTAGTTACTATTAAGGAGTTCAACATGTCTAAACCTAACTTAGGGTCCAACATGGTTCTCACGTTGGAAGTGATTAAGGAAGGGGGGGGGGGTTGCCTGTTTGATCTTCATTGATCATGTTTTCGGGAACGTAGTCGGGATCTTCATCGACATGTTCCGACACGTCAACGTCTACGCGATCGAACGACAAAAAACGAATCAAACAGGGCTAAGTAGGAACAAATACAAAAAAGAATCGAATTCGGAAAGCGAGAACTAACTCGAACTAAAAAGGATTCGGCACGAATACAGGAACTCGACAGTACCGACATACAACCCGTGGTACTGTTGACCTCCGGTAGTACCGGGCCCCAAGTTTGGTTGTGCCGGCGGTCGGGGTCCAAACGGGGTGCTCATTGGAAAATAACTACCGCAGCTATTTAGGCGGTACTATCACTCTTGGCTGGCAGTACTGGCCACTACCTCCGGTAGTGTCGGAGTTCCAGGGCCGAAAGGGGTAGCTCACTGGAAAATGACTACCGACAGTGTGGTTGCGGTACTATCGCACGGGCGGCAGTATCGGCACTTCAACGGCGGTAGTGTTGGCCTTCCAGAATCTATTTTTTTTGCAAAAGGAGATTTTGCGCAACTAGGTCCGAAATGTTGCGACGGCTACTTATTTAGGATCCTAGCGACACTAGGAACCTATCCAAGCCAGTCTCGCCAAGTTTCGAGCTCGATTGACCTAGTTTCCCACTTTGTGATGATTATTCTAAAGTGATCCCTAATCGATAAATTCTTTTTGCGAGAATCAAACTTTAGCGACATCGGATATATTCGAGTCGTTTTTCTTGACTTTTAGAGTTAGGGTTGCAAAAGAAATTCCAAAAGTACCAAGAAAAGGACTCTTGACGAATCCATCCGGCAGCTAAACCTATTAGGGTTTCCAGATCAATTCTTACGCTCTTAACAATTTCTTCTTAGCTTAACCTAACCCTAGACACTCAACTATCCATTGAACAACCCTTTGGACACCGATTTCTAGGGGCTAAAACAAAAGGAAGAAAAAGAGGAAAAATAGAAAAACTAGGGTTTGAGCTCAAAACCTAACGGATTGAACTTGGGGTTGAATCTACCGGTCTTGAGGCTTGCTTAGGGCTTGATGAAGTGTTCCACAGCTTGAAGCTTGCTTCCCTTCTTGCGCCTTGGATTTGGCTCGGTCGGAGAGGGAGAGGAGCGCTCAGTGGAGAGGAAGAAGACGAGAGCAAACGGTAGGGAGAGTAGAGAAATGAGGGAGAGTGAGAGCTGGGGGGAGGCTTATGGAGGGGAGGAGAAGCCTCTATAGAAGAATGGGACAGCGACGTGGCTACAGGCGGCGGTATGGACATCATCGCCCGTGCTGACCGCTCGGCTGGTAGTACCGGCCTCTGGCCGTCGATACTGCCGCAGCCCGGTAGTATTGCCCAGTAGCCGGTGGTAGTGCCAGTTCCACCGCAAAAGCTCTGATTTTCCCGCATTTTCGCTTCCTAGTTCGGAATCTTTCTTGAAGGGTTCTAAGGAAGAGGTTGGGGACTCAAGGTGAAGGCTCTAGGTTTTAGGTTGTTAAGAGTTTTTGGTTAACACCTAACCGAAGCGATCAAACACCAAGGCAAATAAACCCAAATTAAGATTCAAATGAACAATAAAACAAGATTAAACACTTAATTAATTAATTACAAATTACAGGGCGTTACAACTACAGTTAACTCTTTAATTGCGAGTAGCATGACCATGCATTTCCGGAATCCGACCATTCGAGAGGCATATCCTATCTTGATCAACCATGCTTCGCAGCATGCTTCACGACAAACCCGAAAGCCACCTTTATAACTACCCAATTACGGAGTAGCGTTTGATAACCCCTAAGTAAGTCATTACACATGTAGAGTATATGTGTCAACCTCAAGTCTAAGGATACAGAATACACATTGTATATGTGACCAACTGATGACAAGTAAGAATACAACATTCTCACAGTATCTCAAGGTGGGTTGATTCGACTCCATGTTCTCTAACATATGTCCATATTATTGGTTTGATATCTCTATATCCATAATTTGTGAAACATGGTCATCAACAAATACATATGCTGGTCTATTCATATATGTCCTCATATATTTATCGATTAGGGATCACTTTAGAATAATCATCACAAAGTCATATATAGAGCATCACAAATAAGTCACATACTTGTTAATAAATAATAACGATGTTATTTAAGGAACAAGATGATAAATCATGAACATAAGGAAATATAATCATCTCTATGATTGCCTCTAGGGCATATCTCCAACATCTTTCTCCATGATTTGTAACTATGAGCAACAAACATCTGTAGCATGATTTTTTTTCCTGAGTCGCTATATATGAATTGAAGTTAGTTAACTTTTGTGCTTATTCTTGTTCTTCAAAACATTGTTGCAGCCAAATACTGAAACTGATGATGGTATCACGCCATTGTTGTCTGCTGTGGCAGCTGGTTCCCTCCCATGCTTGGAGGTTCTAATCCAGGTACATTTTCTAATTTGATTAGTAGAAGTCCTGTTTTCCTTGCTTTTACTTGGAGCATATTCTTCACTTCGATGTCATGCCTCAATCTTGTGGTTAGATTACTGCGATTCATTTTGTAATGCGTGTGTACCAGCATACAAAAGTTTAAGAGAGTCTATATGTTTATTTTCGCCCTTTTGACTATACCGTTTCTGTTCTTGGACTGATCTAATACAAAATATTGTTCTATATACTTGGTTATTTCTACGCCTAGTATTATCTATGTTTTCTCCCTCAAAAAATAACTAAATATTCTGCAACATAGGCAGGTGCAAACCCAAATATCAGTGCTGGTGGAGCAAACCCATTACATATTGCTGCAGACAGTGGAAACGTGGAAGTAATAAAATGCTTACTTAAAGCTGGAGGTGACCCCAATACCTGTGATGATGTAAGTTGTACATCTTGGTAATTTATACTGGTAGTGTTACACTGAATGTTGGCTTCCAGGTTCGTGCTATGCATTGACTGATCGAAAGATTCATAATATGCACTGAATCTTTTGTTATTTGCAGTCCATATCATGTCTGATAGCACCTTATATAACTTGCTATTGCAGTGGTGCTATAGTCTCTGATATTGTCATATTAGAAAGCCTTATATAATTTGCTAATGCAGTGGTGCTATAGTCTCTGATATTGTCATATTACAAAGTGTATAATCATTTTAAGGTTGTAACTCTGTTGCATTTGTTTAGCTGGATTGGGCAACTTCTTTTTCTGGCTTTTGTACACAAGCCTGAAGTCAAGGGTAGGGGGGAAAAATCAAATGCCCTTTTCTATTGAAACTTAATCCTTTTTAGGCGGTAATTATTATGTTCTTCATCTATCTTTTATGCACCATGATGAAGCAAACATTTTGTACTGTATAATTACATTTCATTGAATAGTGCAGTGCATGACTAATCGTTGATTCTTCTTGTCGTACAATCAAGTGAAGCAAATTCCTGAGTGCCTTTTTTCTTTAAATTTTTTCCCCCTCTATAGGATGGACTGAAGCCAATACAGGTTGCTGCTTTGAGGAATAACCGAGAAATTGTGGGACTTCTTTTACCATTGACATCTCCAATCCCAGGTGTTCCAAATTGGACTGTTAGTGGAGTTATAGAGTACACATTGTCTAAAGCGGTTGAGGAAAAGGTGCCACTTGAATCTCCTTTTCACTATTTTGTATCCTCATAGGATCATGAATGCTCTCACATTGCAAATTCTCTGCCAATCCTGAATACATTTTGCAGGCGCTAGTAAAGGAATCTACATCACAGAAAGCAGACAGTTTACAGAGACCACAACTGGTTGAGGTGTGACATAATTTTGTATCATCTTAAATTACAGTAGACTCGGCGATATAACTGTTGATGTTAATGGTGCAATTCGGACATCACTTAATTTGTTGTGCAGGTGTCATCCGAGGCAAAAAAGAGATCCTTGGAAGCTAAATCGAGAGGTGATGATGCCTTCCGAAGAAAAGACTACCTAGTAGCAGTGGATGCTTATACACAGGTAAGAATCAACGTTCCGCCTTGAAAGTAGAAGTGAGGGGGGAAACAAAGATGTAACACTGGAGCTAGAGTTTTTAAGTTCACTTGACATCTGAGTATGGATGAAAACCCCAAGCCAGCCTTCAATTGCCAATTTTCCATAAGTTTAGTGGATCATCTCTTGAGAGAATTACATTGCGATGAAAATACATTTCAGGCTATTGAGTTGGACCCAAATGATGCAACATTGCTTTCGAACAGAAGCCTTTGTTGGCTGCGGGCAGGGCAAGCTGAACATGCCTTGGAGGATGCAAAAGCGTGTCGAGCATTGAGACCAGATTGGGCAAAAGCTTGCTACAGGGAAGGTGCAGCACTGTGCCTGCTGCAGGTTTGTCAATCTCGGACATATCAATTAGGGATTTGTTTTCCTGTCCATTTATCTTTAGACGATGACATATATATGACCCAAGAAGTACAATTGTGGTGACACGGTGACACTGACAGAGGTTTGATGAAGCGGCGAATGCGTTCTATGAGGGGGTACAGCTTGAGCCGGAGAACAAAGAGCTTGTGAGCTCGTTCAGGTTGTAAAACTGTCGTCTGTTAAAAAGAGAAAGAAAGAAAGAATTATGCTAGCATTAGCATAGACATGGCCGCGCTATGCCTTGTTGTTTTAATACCGATGCTGTTTTGATCTGATAGCAGGGAGGCCGTTGAAGCCGGGAGAAAGTTCCATGGGACGGAGAGGCCAAATCCAAAGCAATGAGGAGAGATGGTGAGGAACTCAGGTTGTGCTGCTAGTCTGTGTCTTCGTGGAATGGCTCGGCAATCCCATCATTTGTTGCGGAGAAGTGATGATGTTTGCGAATTTGGTTAGGAATTTGCGGTTGGTTAGGAATTTTGTAACTGAACTGGGACTGGATGGTATGTTACTATGGTATGACAAAGAGAAGATTGATAAGCATTTACTGTGTCGCAGGATGCACTGCGGTGCGGAGACGACAACTGAAGCCATCGAGCGAGAGCCAACATATTTCACGTTGCAGTAGTACAACATTTGTGCATGATACAGGCACGAGTGAGCGTGTTTTAACACATGGCTAGAATTGCGCACTACCCAACGTACTCGCACACCATCCGTCGCCTTCGAGATGTGCTGTGGCAGCGATGCCATGGCGTCCATCGTTGAGGGAAGAAGGTTAATAAGAAGAGGATTTAAAAGAGGTAGACATGCCAAAATAAAATAATTGGAGGACTATTTGGCAGTAGCCTTCTTTCTACATCTATCAAATTCTGGCTACTGATTATATGACAAATGGGCCAACATATGGGCTAACATCTGGGCCGAGCGCTCTGATCATTTGATGATGCGAAGCTTCTGCATCCACGAGGCCCACGATGAGGAGTGAGGGTTCCGATCAGATTGCGCTCGATGATGCGAATCTTCTGCATCCACGAGGCCCCACGATAAGGAGTGAGGGCTTCGATTAGATTGCGCTTGTTGGCGTCGCAACTCTTTACATCTTCCTTTTCGTGGGTGCCCCTCAACGTCTTCGCACGATCCTGCTTCGATCTGGGGTCGCTTGGATCCAAGCACCTTCTCCATCACCGTTGCACCACCTTCTTTCTTACCACCGGCTCATCTCGGCATCCTCAGGTAACCTCCACTGCTATCTGATGGAATAAGTCCTTGTACTGTTGGTCTTTGTGGTCCTCATGGTAGTTTGCTTTTTAGGACAGTATCTTAGACTAGACTAGCATCTTAGACTAGCATCTTAGCATATGCTTGACTGCCCTGGCTAGCTATAAATATGTAACCCCAACCCCTCAGGATGGCTATGGCATTGAGTGAGAAATAAACCCGAAAATTGCCCTAACTCCTATTGTCACCCTCTCTAAATGAGAGTAAGAATTCAGCTACTAACAAGTGTTATCAGAGCCGTTCTTTCCTGCAGCCTAAACATCTCTTGCTCATCTCCTTCCCACACCCCCCTTTGCTCTCACTAGCAAAGAATAACAAATTGCTCTCGCCACCCTTCAACTCCTGAACATACGAGCAGCGGCTCGTCGGAGGCTGATTCTTTCCTAGCAGCGATCCCCACTAGCACGCCATGTCCGAAGAGCGATCTCGGCCTTCGATCGCCTCGGCCGCGGCACCAGCAGGAGGCCGATGTTGCCACGGCAGATGATCGCGAGCGAGCAGCAGGAGAGACTGCAGCGACGGCGCAGGGCGGCAAAGTCGGGCGCGGCGGAATCGGGCAAAGCAGAAGGGCGTATGGAAGCGAAGCCGGATGCGGATGCAGGCGGCGGCAAAGAGTTTCGAGGCTCACGGCAGAGCTCCAGCAGCTTCCGCCGACGACTGGCGGCACCGGCTGGGCTCAAGCCGGGAGGGAGGCAAGCGAGAGGGCGGCGCAGTGGGCAGCCGCGCAACCCCATGAGCGCGGTGGCAGCCCAGACAGGCGCGGACGCACCAACGGCGCTCCCGGTGGCGGCAGTTGGGTCGACGGAGATCGCGGCCTTTTACAGGCGGCGTGGCTCTCCTTCCCCGGACCGGTACGATGGTCACCACGGGATCCAGGCCATTGTCACGGACGTCGGTCCCGGCAGTGGATGGCCTACCCTCACCAAGACCAACTACGTCGAGTGGGCTGCGGTAATGCGGGTACGGCTCCAGGTGCGGCACATGTGGGAAGCAGTTCGGTACGGCGACGTCGAGTACTACGAGGATCGACAGGCGCTGGATGCCCTCATAGCTGCAGTACCGTCCGAGATGCAGTTCTCGCTTTCCAAAAAGCGAACTGCCAAGGAGGCCTGGGATACCATCGCTGCGGCACGCATCGGCAGCGACCGCGCCCGCAAGACCACCCTGCTGGCACTTCGCAAGGAGTGGGAGAACCTGGCCTTCAAGCCAGGTGAGGACGTTGATGACTTTGCTCTCCGTCTCAACACTCTGCTGCAGAAGATGGTGCAGTTCGGCGACGACACCTACGACGAGGAGAGAGCCGTCCAGAAGCTTTTTTGTTGTATCCCCGAAAGGTACAAGCAGATCGCTCGATTGATCGAGTCTCTGCTGGATCTCTCCACGATGTCGATCGAAGAGGCGATAGGTCGCCTCAAGGTCATCGACAGCGACGAACCACAGTCCCTCTCGGGGCCTATCACCATCGGCGGGAAGCTGTATCTCACTCGGGAACAGTGGGAGGCCTGCCAAGGTGTCGGGAAGAACGGGGAGTCCTCTTCCACGACAGCAAAGCAGCGCTAAGCCGCCAAGAAGGCGCCGCGGATGCGCCCAGGTCGGGCGCGAGGACGTGCCGCGGTGACCAGCGAGGCGCTTTAGGGCAGCGCCACCGGCAAGAACGTGGTTTCAAGACGAGACGACTCCTGCCGCAACTGTGGCAAGCTTGGCCATTGGGCCAAGGAGTGTCGCCAGCCACGACGTGGCCAGGCCCACGTCGCGCAGGTGGAGGAAGAAGAGCCGGCTCTGCTCCTGGCACACGCAAGCATCAAGCTATCTCGGTGCATCGGCGCAGCCGAATCTCCTCCACCTTGATGAGCCGAGCACACGCCTTCCTTGGCAACACCAAGCAATGACAAGATTGACGGGTGGTGCCTCGACACTGGCGCTACCCATCACATGACCGGTCGACGGGAGTTCTTCACCGAGCTTGACTCCAACGTCCGAGGCTCCGTCAAGTTTGGGGACGCCTCCAGCGTGGAGATCAAGGGCGTCGGCTCTGTCCTCTTCACCGCCGAGTCTGGAGAGCACAGGCTGCTCACCGGAGTCTACTACATCCCCGCGTTAAGGAACTCTATCATCAGCTTGGGACAGCTGGATGAGAACGGCTCGCGCGTGGCGATCAAGAACGGAGTCCTGAGGATTTGGGATCACCATCGTCGCCTTCTTGCCAAGGTAACCAGAGGCATCAATCGACTTTATGTCCTCAACGTGCAGGTGGCACATCCTCTCTACCTTGTTGCTCGTCGGGACGATGAGGCGTGGCAGTGGCATGAGCGCTTCGGGCACCTTCACTTTGAGGCTCTGAAGAGGCTTAGTGCCAACGAGATGGTGCGCAGCCTCCCGTGCCTTGACCACATAGAGCAGTTCTGCGATGTCTGCGTGTTAACAAAGCAGAGGCGGCTCCCCTTTCCCCAGTAGTCGAGCTTCCGAGCCAAGGAGCGGCTCGAGCTCGTGCACTGGGACTTATGTGGCCCGGTAACACCAGCTACACCAGGAGGACGACGCTACTTTCTGCTGCTCGTCGATGACCTCTCCTGCTACATGTGGGTGACGGTTCTCGGCAGCAAGGGAGAGGCTGCGAATGCCATCAGGCGCGCGCAGGCTGCTGCGGAGGTGGAATGCGGCCGCAAGCTACGCGTGCTACGCACCGACAACGGCGGCGAATTCACGGTAGCTGAGTTCACGTCGTACTGTGCGGATGAGGGCATTCAGCGCCACTACTCCGCGCCGTACAGCCCGCGGCAGAATGGCGTCGTTGAGTGGTGCAACCAGACGGTTGTGGGGATGGCTTGGGCCCTTCTCAAGCAGAGGGGGATGCCGGCTGTTTTCTGGGGAGAGGCGGTGGTGACGGCCGTCTACATCCTCAATCGCTCGCCCACCAAGGCTCTCAATGGCAGGACGCCGTACGAGGCTTGGCATGGGCGCAAGCCGGCGATCTCCCATCTACGGGTCTTTGGCTGCCTCGCGTTCGTCAAAGAGCTTAGCCCCATCGGCAAGCTCGACGACAGAAGCACTCCAGGGGTGTTCCTTGGCTACGCGGAGGGCTCGAAGGCCTACCGCATTCTTGACCCAGGGACACAGCGTGTGCGCACGACGCGCGACGTAGTGTTCGACGAAGGGCGAGGATGGGCATGGGGCAAGGCGGTGGACGATGGCTCGACTCCGATGTACAATGACTTCACTGTCGAGTACGTCCACTTCAAGGGAACTAGGGGAGTAGGCAGCCCCTCTTCATCAAGCATGCCTGCCTGACCCCCGAAGCTTCCACCGCTCGGCGTCATGCTCTCCAGCCACAACTCCACCGCGGCAAGTTCTTCGCCAACACTACCACAAAGAGCAACTCCACGCACTCCAAAGACTAACCACTCCTCCGGCACGCCCACTCCGCCATCGGCTAGTGTCGACCACGGCGGAGTTCGCTACTCGCCTCCCACGATGAGGCGCCGCCGACGTATATCACAACGGCGAGCCGGTGCGGTATCGTACGATGGGGAACCTTCTCGGCGACCAACCGGTGCCGGGACTGGTGCCTCGCGATCTGGAGGCGCAGTTGCATCTTGCGTGTGACGACGGCGAGCCTCGATCTTTCGCGGAGGCCGCGAAACATGCGGCATGGCGTGTCGCGATGCAGTCGGAGATGGATGCGGTTGAGAAGAACCGCACCTGGGAGCTTGCTGATCTCCCTCGTGGTCACCGCGCGATCACTCTTAAGTGGGTGTTCAAACTGAAGCGGAATGAAGCCGGCACCATCGTCAAGCACAAGGCTCGCTTGGTGGCATGCGGTTTCGTGCAGTAGGAGGGGATTGACTTCAACGATGCCTTCGCCCCTGTGGCACGGATGGAATCCGTGCGACTTCTCCTTGCGCTGGTGTCGGGACCCGAATCTGCAAATCCGGACCCTCTGTGTATTCAGCACTAGTCCAGGAACGCGCTAGTGCACACAGTCTTAACATCGGTAAATATCACAATCATACCACTCGATACTAATAAAGTACTTTAATTAGATAGTCAAACTGGTGGCTCGACCTTATGGTCAAGTTACAAATATACGCCACGCAGGGTGAAACTTATTAAGAGAGAAATAATAGCAGCGGAAAAATAAGATAACTTCGTGGCGCCATCCAGTATACCACAGGCAACTGACCGGCTCGCTCCTAAGTAGACGGTTCCTCTTGGAGCTCCTCCTCCAAAGCCGGTGTAGTCCCCTCTTCAATGGTGTTGTATTGTGACAAGGGTAAGTACTTGGTACTCAAAGAAGTCATGCACGTAATGCACTAATATCTTTGCATGCATGGCTTAATACAAAGGAATAGCTCAGGTATATTTGCAAAGAAACAACATTTGACAAGTAGCATAAGTAGATTCAAAGCAATAGAAACAAGTATAGCATCAATAACTTTTCCAGGAGTTTAATCAACATCCTTCCCATTCCTAAACCACATTTCCATCAACATCATTATTTAACCAAACCCAACCTTTCAAGTCCAAGTTATTTTCAAGAAAATCTAACCCTTGACTGTAATTCCCGAGCGATGTCCAATACCGCGGACACGGCTATTCGAATAGATTTTACACTCTGCAGAGGTTATGCACTTTACCCACAAGATACAGTCAAACACCACAAAGGCGAGTTCCGTAACAAAGTCTTTGGAAACTTCTAACAATACAAGTGAGCCTCCCTGCTATTGCACACTAACCCTTCCCTTAGCGAAGGCGAAGTTTAGGCCAATCAACCGTTAGATGGGTACTGGCCGCAACCCCAGACGCTCCCCGCATAACTTACACAAAGGGTGTAGTTGACAACCTGAGGTCCCACAGGTACGTTATTAGCAACTTAATCAACTAGGTCCGTCCCATTACAGACATGTGGTTGCAAGATTGACTCAGTTCAAAGGCTTGCAAGGTTAAGTCCTTAGGGTGACCAGGGCAAGACTACCCGAAGAACCAAACCAACGTTTCCGGTGCCACAACTGGCCCACCTGATCATTCTTGCCACATGCCCCGGTCAAAAGCTATTTATCAAACCCCAGTTGATTACCATGCACCACGTGCCATCAACATCACATGATACCTTCCCAAAACAGGTTCAATATATCATTAAGTCAATATTAACATTTGATTGTCCAAAATCATGTCATGAGCACGTGTGTCTAAGCCATATACTACAACGATCTACAAACCCATGTTGGCAATTTAGTAATGTCCAACTAGTAATCCACAACTAGGGTGACAAGGGGGTCATGGCACATATTTAAATAGTCAAGGTGTCATACATCAATTTGGCATTTATCTAATTCCCCATAATTAAGTAAAGCATTTTCTATTTGAACTAGCATGCAATACATTAAATCAAAATAGGTTTCAAAATGGGATCAATATAGTCAAAGCACAACTTGCCTTCAAAAAGTACTTGTTCTTGGTCTTGAGCTGGATCCTGAGTCAACACTTCTCCTTCGAATCCTTCCGGCACTTCAACGTCTACTCGTAACGCGTGCAAATAGCAACAAATGAATAAAACAGTAGACAAAAGTATCCAAACATCCAAATAAAGTTTATAAACAGAGAGAACATAATTTTATGAATTTTTAGAAACTGGAATCGTCAAATTCGGAGTTTAAATGCAAAAGTTATAGCATTTTGAAGTTTAAATAATCAATTAAATAATATTACAGAGGAAAACTTTAGTCCAAAAATTAAATAAAATTCATAATTAGGTAGATCTCAATTTTATACAAATTTAGAAATTTGAATCACTCAAATCGGAGTTGAAACGCAAAAGTTATAAGCGTTTGAAGTTTGAAACAAAATCTGAAATCATTATTTCGAAATAATAAATCATTTTCTTTTCGAAATTAATTATTCGTCGGCGAGACACGTGGCAGCCTCTGATTGGTCTGGCGTCGGCCGATTCATGGGACGTGGTCCATGGTTTGGCTCGGTCACTGTGGACCCCGCCCACGGCTCACGCGTCTTGGTGACAGTGGGACCACTCGGGTGACGTCATTCTTTGGCGTCGGCGAGGCTCGACCACGGCGGCAGTGGGACCCATCAGGACGTCATGGGTGACGTCCACCGCACGGTTAGTGGCCGGCCGATGGGTGGGCCCGTCTTGGCGACGTCATGGTGCGGTTCGCTGCGCCGACGCTAGCGGGCCCGTCGTGTCGGCGTCACGCGACGCTGTCTGGCGCCACCGCGCCGGTCCAACTTCCGCGACACGTGGCTCAATCTCGGCCGTTGATTTGAAAATCAACGGCCCGTATTGGATCTCGCTCTCGCGTTTGGGTTAACGCGTTTGATCTCGACCGTTGGATCTAGATCCAACGGTTGAGATTGAATCTGGGGTTTTTAGTTGGAATCTCACCGGTGGTGACGTGGCGTGATCCTAGCCGTGCGATGGTGATCCGACGGTCCACGGCTTCGGTGTCGGCGATGGCGGCGCGGCTGAGCCGGGCCGTCGAGCTGAACGGCGACACGGACAACGGCGTTGCATGGCTCCTCCGGCGAGGTGAGTCCTCCTCGGTGCGTCTCGTCGCGGAGTCCGGATCTGGGGTCAACGGGCGAAGGACGACGACGGCGACGGACGAAGCAAAACCGCGGCGGAGAGGGATTCCAACTACGGCGAGCTCGCGCGACTAAACGGCGGCGCTCCGACGGGTGGGTTAGGGCTACAGTGCGCAAGGGAACGGCTTCACGAGGCGGCGGCGCGGTAAATAGGGGCCTCGGCTTGTGTATCGCGCAGACCGAGGTCGACACTGGCCATGGCGGCGAGTCCGAATCCCATTCGGATTGGGTTACGGGGATCAACATGAGCCGTTGGATCTAAATCCAACGGTCACGCTAGGGTTCGGTGGCTATTGCGGTTGATCTCGGTAGTTGGATCTTGATCCAACGGTTGAGTTTCTGCCTTGATGGCCGGTTCGACCGAGTCGCATGGCTCGGGTCGGACTCGGACTCGAGTCTGACTCGGGCTCGGTCGGATGAACAGTAACCGACCCGGTTTGGATTTCTCAGCGATTTAATATTTAAAATAATTTCCAGTAATTCATTTAATTCAAGAAAAATAGTAAAATACTTAGAAAAATTCCAGAAAAATTCTGGAAAATATTTTGGATCATTTTGGACTCAAATAAAATATTTTCAACAAAATTTTATTTGCAAAGTTAAATTCTTTAATTATTTCAAAATGGAATAAATTCAAATAAATTCCAAATAAATCAAAATAAATTCCAGAAAAATTCCAAAAATTCACCAAAGTGCCAAATCACACATGAATTCAAGAAAAACAAAATTTTAGGGTGTTACAGCTGGCTGCCCAGGAAGGCTGGCATGTTCATCACATGGACGTTAAATCGGCGTTTCTTAACGGCGATTTGAAGGAGGAGGTCTACGTGCACCAGCCGCCGGGCTTTGAGATTCCTGGCAAGGAGGGTAAGGTGCTACGCCTGCGCAAGGCCCTCTATGGCTTGCGACAGGCACCAAGGGCGTGGAATGCCAAGTTGGATTCCACGCTCAAAAGAATGGGCTTCGAGCAAAGCCCGCACGAGGCGGCCATCTACCGGCGGGGCAATGGTGGAAACGCCCTGCTGGTGGGTGTCTACGTCGACGACTTGGTGATCACCGGCACCAAGGACGTGGAGGTGACAGTATTCAAGGAGGAGATGAAGGCCACCTTCCAAATGAGTGACCTGGGGCCTCTCTCCTTCTACCTGGGGATCGAGGTGCACCAGGACGACTCTGGAATCACGCTTCGACAGACCGCCTATGCCAAGCGTGTCGTTGAGCTGGCTGGGCTCACCGACTGCAATCCAGCACTCACTCCGATGGAGGAGCGGCTAAAGTTGAGCCGCGACGACACGACGGAAGAGGTGGGCGCTACGTAGTACCAGCGTCTTGTGGGGAGCCTCCGCTACCTCATCCACACACGGCCGGATTTGGCCTTCTCCGTCGGCTACATTAGTCGGTTCATGCAGCGACCGACGATGGAACACCAACAGGCTGTGAAGAGGATCATCCGCTATGTCGCGGGGACTCTCGACCACGGCCTCTACTACCCGAGGTGCCCTGGAGAGGCACACCTCGTCGGCTACAGCGACAGCGACCACGGCGGCGACATCGACACAAGCAAGAGCACGAGCGAAATTCTCTTCTTCCTCGGCGAGTACCTCGTTAGCTGGCAGTCGGTTAAGCAGCAAGTGGTGGCCCTGTCCAGCTGCGAGGCCGAGTACATAGCGGTTTCCACCGCTTCGACTCAGGCACTTTGGCTTGCTCGACTGCTTGGTGATCTCCTCGGCAGAGATACTGAAGCGGTGGAACTCAGGGTCAGCAAGTCCGCTCTGGCCCTGGCAAAGAACCCCGTCTTTCATGAACGGAGCAAGCACATCCGGGTGAGGTACCATTTCATCCGAGATTGCTTGGACAAAGGAAGCATCAAGGCGTGTTACATCAACACTAAGGACCAGCTTGCGGACCTGCTCACCAAGCCCCTTGGGAGGATCAAGTTCCTTGAGCTTCGCTCCAGGACCGGGAGGGTCCAGTTTTCCCACAAGATGACGGACAAGACTTAGGGGGAGAATGATGGAATAAGTCCTTGCACTGTTGGTCTTTGTGGTCCTCATGGTAGTTTGCTTTTTAGGACAACATCTAAGGACATCATCTTAGACTAGACTAGCATCTTAGACTAGCATCTTAGCATATGCTTGACTGCCCTGGCTAGCTATAAATATGTAACACCAACCCCTCAGGATGGGTATGGCATTGAGTGAGAAATAAACCCGAAAATTGCCCCAACTCCTATTGTCACCCTCTCTAAATGAGAGTAAGAATTCAGCTACTAACACTATCTGGAGTCCTTCCTCCACTCCGTTAGCTTCAGCCCACCCACCGTCGGCGAGCTCCCTACCATCGCCGGTGAGGTTCTGAGGGCTCACCCATCTTCCCTTCTTCTGTGACGGGGTGTGCCAGTACTGATGACGACGGTGGTAGACGGTGGCGGACGCAGAACTTTACCAATGGGGGTTTTCGAAATAAAACATTATAATATCTTTTCAATATAGCTAAATACTCTTTTTATTCTTTTTAAGTGTCATTTTAGAAGGCGTGCAATCAAAATTTCTAACATTTAATTATTAGTGTATTTTCAATTATCTAAATTGAAAATTGTTATCAAAAATATTTTTTATAGAATTATTATTTTTACTATGAAAATCCACGATGTCATTTAAAATAGAACATAGAGGGATTAACATGCTAAGTATTTAGATGACTCAACTAGCATCTTACGTTTAAAAAATAATACATTTTATTTTAGCACAACTCTATTACAAGTCACTCTTTTTAAAAACTGATATCTAGCAATTACACTCTTCTTTTTTCTTATACCCTATCTTAGCACATTTGCATATGAGAAATGAGGTATTTGGCTTGTATATATAGGCTCGATTTATCACCATAAACATAATATCATTCGTTTAAAGAACAAAATATCTAAAACAATCTAGAACCTTCATATGAAATTAGATATTTGTAAGTATCTAGAACTTTCATATGAAATTAGATATTTGTAAGTATTTATAAATATTAAAATTGGATAATCTAGAACCTTCATATGAAATTAGATATTTGTAAGTATCTAGAATCTTCATATGAAATTATCTCTTTTGATTATTGAGAAACTAATTGGGTGCATACATCTTGCTGGGAATATCTCTACTTTTTTTTGTTCTACATACTCCCTCTGTTCACAAATAGTTATCGTTTTGGACATCGACACGATATCAACAATATAGCTTTAATCACTATTTTCTATTATAATACATTTGTAAAATCCAATAAAATTATAATATTATGAAAATGCTTTTCAAGACAAACTACACATATGGTTTTTATGTATCCAATTTAAATATTTAAAAAGATATTGACAGTCAAAATTTTAAAAATTTGACTGCACCTATGTCCAAAACGATAAATATTTGTGGTTAGAGTGAGTATAAGTCTAAGCTCACTATACACACAGACTAAGGACAAACTAAATCTAAAAAATGTTACTAAACCATGCATACCCCTATTGAGTGGTGTACTGTAACTAGTTATTCACTTTTTTATTATTAAAGCAGGGGGCACGAAGTGAAAGTGTTGCAATAACTACACCTTTAGTCTTCTTAATAGACTTATATTGTGAGATGATGCTTTCCATGAAAATAGACTTGTATTGCCAGATGTAGGGATTAACATAGTATGGTAAATGCTAGTAGTTTTATATAGAATAATAACATAAAAATAAGAATACACTTTTCTATTGTTTAAAAAGAATTTATACAATGAAACTAATTAAACACAAACAAAGCTAAGAAGAGAAATTAGCACATGCTATGTACATAACAATTTAAGAATATTGTTTATCTTAACTAGTAGTCAAAACCTCATTTATATAATCTTAAAGAGAATACATATAAAAGATATATAAGATGTGTATTCCTTTCTGAAGCTCTTAATGCGATAATATAAAATTTTGATATTGCTATATTATGTATTTCCATAAAATCTATGTGCTAGACCCTAATATATAGTTAATCAAGATTAGAAACCTAATTATCTGACTAAATTAACTATAGGATGTTTGTTTGTCTCTATAGAGTAGTGAGAAGAATTATTCAATTTGTGTTTCAGCTCACAAGGCATTGTCTTTCTTGTGTTTCTAGTCTGAGTTTTCTCATGTCGAGATCTAGATATTGCGAAAGTGTATCTATCATGATCTTCTGTGGTTAAAACCAAACTTTACCTTTGCTCCTTCCGTCAATGTCATCTGTTCTATTATTGGAGTGGATAGAATTGTAGGCCCAACAGTGACGATCAACATTTCACCCAGATCAATCAACGACACTTCAATGTAATCACACGAACAGAAAAAAAACGCATATAATGTCAGGGGAAAAGCTCTAACTTTTTATTCGATTGATTTTTCTGTATAAGACAATACCCTATATATAATAAAGAATTCTTAAAAATTAATTTGAATTTGTGTACGAATAGATAGAACCCTAACCATGGGGGCATATCCAGTGCAATCAAAAGTTTTGTGCAATCACCGTGCAATCCAACTAAAAAATGTTTCAAAAAATTCTGGAAAAAAATCATGGATGTACATCTCAACTTACCCCATCTACGTATAAAATTTCATGATCAAATTCATTCTATGTTAGAAGTTACAAAAAAGACAAATTTCTGTCAAACTTTTACGGTTCAAATTTGTCTTTTTTGCAACTTCTAGCATATGACGAATTTGATAATGAAATTTTATACGTAGATGGGGTAAGTTGATATGTACATCCATGATATTTTTCGGAATTTTTTGAAACATTTTTTAGTTGAATTGCATGATCAAACCTTTAATTGCACTGTATATGCCCCCTAACCATATCCAACACCCGCATCTTCTCGTCCGTGGTTAGCGTTGGTGAGTGCTCTCTCCTGGTCTCTCCTCCTGCTTCCCGTCCAAAGAGGAGCGACCGAGACGTTCTCCGGCTCTCTTCGTTGGCACCGTTCGCGTCCCCCTTCTCCGGCGACCCCCGCGGTGAACCCTTCTCCTCCCCTTCTTTTGTTTCCACCCGTTCTCCAGATCTCCCCCTCCCCCTTCTCCGGCGGCCGGCGCGGTGAGCTCCAGCCAGAGATCCACCCGTTCTCCGGCTTTCTCTTCGTTGCCACCGTTCGCGTCCCCCTTCTCCGGCGACCCCTGCGGTGAGCCCTTCTCCTCCCCTTACTTTGTTTCCACCCGTTCTCCAGATCTCCCCCTCCCCCTTCTCCGGCGGCCGGCGCGGTGAGCTCCAGCCGGAGATCCCCCGTCAACATCCTCGTGGGGGATGATTTCTTTACTCTGTGCAACCTCATCCAATCTCCGGCGGCCGGCGCGGTGAGCACCTCTCCTCCCCTTCCTTCGTTTCCAGCGTTCTCCAGATCTCCCCTCCCCCTTCTCTGTCGGCCGGCACGTTGAGCTCCTTTGAGCAACCTCATCCAAATCTTTCTTTCTGAGATGGATACTCCAATCCATGCAGTTTGTTGCGTGGTGGAGTACTACTAGCAGTTTATTTTCCAAAATTCTCGGGGGTTCAACTGAACCCCCATGTCCGACGTTAGGTCCGCCCCTGGTGGTAGACTTCTTGGAGGGGAGGCTTTGCTTTTGGGTCTGATTCATTTCCAATCAAACAATTTTTGCAATCATAGAAAATTTTGACTTGGTTGAAGATTCCATTTCTATGTCTCAGTTGCTTTCTCAACCAAACTGAAACCAATTAAAAAATTGTCACCCAATTCAAATTCAAATTCTACTAGATATTGAATTGGCAATCCCATTCGTCAAATCCAATTCAGTTCTACTAGATACAGTTTTAATTCGTGTGAAACTAGTGAACAGATTGCCCAAATTGGACTAATGCGTAACAAGTGCTCTTCCGAATTGCTGCATTCTGCATTTACTTTTCCATTTTCCAGTGCTTTAGGTCAGATGAACCAATGTCAAACTGTTAGTTACCGTATCCCTTGCCTCAAGTTTTCTTTTCATGCTTCTTTACATCATTTGGATACATACTCCGTTGCTACCAGTGATGAAATAAGGATACTTTAATACTAGTCACTAATGGGTAAATGTGTATGGGGAAAGGGAAGCATTGCCGAAGCTATTGTAAACTACTTAACCGTGAGCATTGAAACTCTCTCCACATGTTTGTTCCCATTTCTTGTTCAATCCAAAATCCAGAAACTCAATCCCCTTCCTCCTCGTCTGCTTTATTTTCCTCGTGCGCTTCACAGCATTATCACACACTTTTTTGAGGTCTCACAAGGGCATTAGGAGTGTAGTACTAGAGCACAAGAGAAGCTAGCTTTTTCTTAGGATTCTGGCCAAAAGTTCTCACACCCGAGTTGAACCCTAGGATTCAAGTCCGAGTGGACGGATTTTCGATGACACCATCTACCAATCGAGAAGCTAGTTTTGTTGGGAACAAAGTGAGGAGTACTAATGATTTGTTTCTACATCCTACTAGTATTTTCTTCTGTTGGTCGTTGGGAGGGAAAACAAAGAAACAAAGGCGAAGCAACATCTTGCCATGTAACAGACGTCATGTCGAGTCTAGAGCAGAAGGTGAGAAGAATATCTTTTATTCTATGCGGGCCTAAACCAGACACAAGAACAGCATCAGCAAGAAAGCCTAGCCAGCCAAGAGGCCTACTCGTTTGGGCCCCCAAAAACGGTTTCAATGTTGATTTCTTTTTTCAAATGTATGAAATGACACCATTACCAGCAGAAGCCATTGTTATAGACATATTTTGGTTTCTTTTATTTTGGGAGCTTGATTCTTTAGTGACTGGTAATATGGTTTTATGTTTTGGACTTAGCACCAGTGATACTGGCACATGGTTTTGCAAGGTTTTTCGAGGGACCTACTGGTTTGGGTCGATCACCAACTCATCATCATCATCATCATCATCTCACCGAATCTTGGGGGTGTTTTGTTTGGTTTTTGGTTTGGGGATCTCATTTGGCTGGGTAGGGTATTTCCACCCGTTCTCGATTCATTCTCCTCACCAAACCCTAAGCATTCATGTTGATATGTGGAGTAGTACTCTGTTTGCCTAGTTTTGATCCACTCTTCTGTAAACATTGTTGCATGTTTGGTAATCATCATCTCTAATCTATGCTTAGGGTTCCCATATTTTGATTGCTCCTTCGAGTATCACAAGTGAATCCATGTTTTTTTAGTATGGGATCATCCCTACGCTTGAGTGCGGTGCATATTCATTGATTAATTTGTGTGATGTGGAATTTGGTTGTGATTAGGGGATTTTGGAGTAGGGGGGAGAACAAAATTAGACTTGAGCATTGTCTTGTTTATTTGCTATATGCATTGGTGAACACGAATTTGTGAGATGTCAGTACTCAGAAGTGAACATTTTTCTTGTCCATTTGTTGTTTACATCATTGAACATTTTCTTGTGTTATTTCTGTGTTATACAATAATTTAACATTTTTCTTGTTCATTTGTTGTTTACATCATTGAACATTTTCTAGTGATTCTTGTTCATTTGTTGTTTACATCATCGAACATGGGTGACCGCTACGCGTGCCCACCACACCCGATTGCTATCCCTAACTGTAATAGGTGAACTAGTGGTTTTTGAAACTAGCACGCTTATTCATAACTTTGCACTATATTTACGTCTTTTGGATCCAAAAGGTTGAAAAAAAAATTATGGTCATGCTAGTAGACCCCTACCTTTTAACTGGAAAGCATTGTGTGTTGTACAATCGTGATTCCTGCCCTGATGTTGTTAATGCAGCTGCATTCAGTATACAGCCCAGATATTCATTCTATTTATCAGGCATCAGACATTGTTTAAACCAACTACTTAAATCTTCCTTCTAAAGCCCAAACATGCCTGATATTTTTGGGCAATGGTATTGCAGGATCCATTTCAGCTATGGGTGATTACACGATCCAGATAAGCACCAAGTTGATTGACCAACTCGCTCGTGATGATGAGAAGGTGAAAAGGAAACCCAGGAAACCCAAGCCTAACAAGATTGTGCAACAACATGAAGAGCCCCAGGACAACGCAAGGGAATTTCCAAGTGAACCCACCAAGAGCAGCCCTGCTCCTGGGTGGCCGCTGCAGCCTCCCATGTATCTACCAGTAACCCCTGCAACTCCCCTGCCACCCCCAGCCGCACTCCCAGAGGTGGAAGCCATCCGTGCTGTTTTGGCAGAGAGCCAAAAGATTCAGCAGAAGCTGGAGAATCAGAAGGCTGGGATGCTCCAAGAACTCAACAAGAGAGCAAAAGAGCTGCATGACAAGGAGTTCAAGCTGCCGTACCAGAACCCCACGTTATGCACCGGTGAGAGAGCAGGTTGCCTCGAGTGTTACAAGAGCAATGCACAGGACCCGCTCAAGTGTGCTGAAGCAGTCAAGAGATTTGAAGCATGCGTTCGCCTGGCCAGGCAGAGTGGCAACGCAATAGCCAATTACTAGCTCAGCTGGAAGCTTTGTGAGTCGGAGTGATCTGATACGTGATTTTGCTTTGTTGAGGTAATTCGATAACATGGAATTTTTTATGGGACCTAAAAGTATGTTTCTAGCTAGGTGTATCCTTGAATTTAGGAATTCCATATCATATATGTTTGGTTTGGTACAAATCAAACATGAATTGCGGGGGTGAAAGGTTTGTCTGAATGATATCTCGTGAATAAGATGGGCATTCATGAGCTTCAGTAACTGCTGCTTGATTCCAACTCATGACTCAACCATTGACGTATTGGTTTGGCTGCATTATGTGCCTTAATTTTCTCCTTGTTTCCTGTTGCGGGTAAGCAGCACAGCATGGTTCTTTTGGTATTCTATCACCTATTTTTGGATAGACTCTTTCCCAAGCGGGTGATAAAAAGTTATCTACTTCTGGTTATTGATATACTAGTAAAGTGCCCGTGCGTTGCAACGGATCTCAAATAGATGATGGCACCATAAGTTCTAAACTCTTAAAAACAAAAAAAACAAGAATTTAAAACGTGAGCTATCACTTATTTAAGATCTGTTACTAAAGAATCACTAAACAAGATGCAAATAATGCTAGACAAACATCAAATAGCTACAGAATTCCTCATCTACTGGGCTTTGGGCCCCTGCTGTTCTGGCCCAAAAATGGCCTGATAGACTCACCATCACCACCAACTCATTCTTATAATAGTTAAGATAATGTTTTGGTCGAAATGAGCTTTCAGTTTGACCTGCATCGATCCCTGGCTCAAAATAAGCAACTGAACGCATGCAGGCACCACTATGAGAACTTGAAAGATGGTTTCATTGGACGCCACCAACGAGCTTTGTATGTACTATTGTCATGATTTCAGAAGTAGTGAAGTTTGTATGTGATTTTGTGATCGATACGCTTTTTCCGCAAATGGGAGATATATAGCGAGGTGGTTGGCACGTACAATATATAGGCAAGTGATCCTCTGCCGTTTTTATGAAATCCTCTACATGGTACCGCATGCATATTTTAGGACTGAAATCCTCTCTTGGCTGAGTAGAGTAGCAGAGTTGCTGACTTCATTTCTGGAATATCTGATTTGCCATGCATTATGCTATGTCAGTTGAATGGATCGGTACAGCTCGAGGCTCGAGCGATCTGTGTTAGGTCTAAAAAGAAAAGAAAGAGATTGCTATACCTTTGCTATGAAATTCCCGCGGTGGCATTCCATTCAATCGCAAGGAATTAAGTTCGAGATATATATATATATATATATATACTAGCTACATGCCCGTGCGTTGCTACGAAAAACAAAATTGATAACGAAAAATAAAGATTAAAAAATAAAAAAAATTATTTTACAAGATCAAACATCATCTTTAACCGTTTCTTGTGAAAGCTGGCTAATTAAAGCAACGTTTCGTTTCTTGAGTAGGGCAATTAAGCAGGGCAATTAAGTAGAGCAATTAAACAGGGCAATTAATGATGTGTAGAATGGACCACTGCCACCAAGTGGTGCTTTAGAATAGTAGAGATATATATATGGTTGCGCGCTACGCTGCGCCTTGTCAAATTTGGTCCGATGATTATTTCTGAAAAAAAGGCATGAGGACCAAAACGTAATTTCAATTTTTTCTCCTTTTTTTAAAAAATATGCTAGCTAGGAGTTATTAAAGGATTTGCGGCACCACGTGTCCTCTATGCGGTACAAAATTTGGTTAGATGGTTACATCCAAAAAAGTTACGATAACCTAAACGTTATTTCGGTTTTTTTATTGGGAGTTATTTTATTTTGTGTAATTTTAGTTTTCTTGTTTTTTTTTAGAAAATGAGTTGCTAGGAGTCGTCGTCGAATTTGCGAACTTGCGTGCATCTTTTTTGCAAAAAAAAAAACATGTAGGGACTTAAATGTAATTTTAAAAAATTGGGTTGCTAGAATCCATCGCCGAATTTGCGAACTCGCGTACATCTTTTTTGAGAAAAAAAATGTATAGGGACTTAAATATAATTTCCTAAAGGGTTGCTAAAAGCCATCATCAAATTTGCGAAACCGTATGGATTTTTTTGTCAAAAAACCTGGGGGACATAAACGCAATATATATATATATATATATTGAAAATGTCAGTTTTAGGTATATACCCATCTATAATAATTCAAATGAAATATATACATTTAAAAAATATACTTGAGTTGAAAGATTTGAATGAATTTAGATCGCATGCTTTGCTGATTTATATATATACTCAGCACATACCTACAATCAAACTATCTTAAAAAAAAACTCTAGTTCGAATTTCAATTCAAACTTATTTGAACTAGTTTGTAGACTGGTTAAACTCAACATCATAAAAATTTCAAAATTTTCAAATGCAAATAAATAGGGAAAATACCCGTTTTGGATATATTACCTAGGATACCGTGCTGCCTGGGCACCATGATCCAAAATGGCTATTTTTTCTATTTATTTGTCTTCAAATATTTTTAAAATTTTTAGGATGTTGAGTTTAACCAGTTTACTAACAAGTTCAAATAAGTTTGAACTAAAATTCAAACTAGAGTTTCTTTTTTATGATAGTTTGATTGTAGGTATGTGTTGATTATATATATAAATCAGCAAAGCATGCATCTAAATTCGTTCAAATCTTTGAATTCGAGTATATTTTATCAAAGGTATGTATTTTATTTGAATTATTATAGATGGGTATATACCCTAAAATTTAAAGTTTCAAAAAATATACTTGAATTTGACTTGAATTTATGCATTTAAAATCATGGTGCCCATTACATCGTCTCTCTCTCTCTCTACACACACACACACACACACATAGAAAAATGAAAGCGTACTACCGGGAGTATGTACTCCCTACTTCCTGTATATTAACCGATGTTACATAGGTGGAAGCATATTTCATAAGTGGAAGTTGTTAACTAATTCCTCTTGATTAGGAAGTTGTTTTTAACCAAATAGAGGTAGGGAGTACATACACATGAGAGTACAAAATAGAAGCCTCTTTTCTACTCCCGGGAGTAATTAATCCCTATGACGTATCTCGCAACGTGGGGAGTATCTCGCGTAATGGAGGGTATGTATGTGTAGTATAGAAGTATGTAAGATCATCTAGATGGTATTTACATTTTTTTTTCAGAGGTAGTATGTACACTTCTTAGACATACTCCTTTTTATGTGCGTATATGTAAGTATTTGCAAAATTCGCTAAAAACTATGTACTCCCTTGCAATTTTTCATGTGGATCTCATTGCAATATCTTATAATTAGTATGTACTTAAATGATATTGTTATACCTCTTTATCATTTTGAGTATACTCTAATATTGATTACAATATACTCTAAAATGAGTTCCACAAAAAATTTCATCGAAGTCCACCCTTTGTAACATAATTTGTTTATATACTCTTTTTGTTAGTGTTATGCCCTTGAGGCAGTTATATAGATGATTATAACATGACTATGTTTATGAATAATAATATGATTATTGGTCCACTGAATGGATATCATTATATTGATCAGCAAGTATGTGTCGTGGGGGCTCCTGTCCTGGTACAGTGATACTCCATTACCATTGCGCAGGCCTGGTTAATCACGCAACCAGTAACGTAACGATCACGGCATCACGACAGACTCAGATTGAAACCACTTGGTCAGCACGACACTCGACTCATGAGGTCATATGCCATCCAATTGGTTCCAATTTGAGCTTCCCGCAACCATGTGATAACCACTAGTCCCTGGATCAGTAGGCTAGTGTCACATGTTGAGATAGGTAGTATCACATCCATGCAAACAAAGATTAAGAGTAGAAGTAATATATTACAACGTTAGATAATGATATTACAACTTGATCCTGTTTACGAAAGGCCAACTGGCTTAAAGTAAACTGAAGAGGAAAACATAAGAGAAACAAAAGTAAAGCGGCCACGGTGTGCCTCCATTCCCACAGGCAACCGACGAGCATATCACTCCGCTAGCCGTCAAACGCACCACCCGCATCTGGGTCACTGAACTCCTGGTCACCTTCTTCTTCACCTGCATCTTCTGCTCCTCATGCAAATATTTAGAGCAAACGGTGAGTACACGTATGTACTCGCAAGACTTTATTGTTTGCAAGTATATTAATAATGCAGGCTAATCAAAGAAGATGGTTGCTATTCTAGGTCAAATTTGCCTGAAGCTGAAGTTATTTGTAATAGACTAATAGATTTGGAATACTGCATAGTTTATAAAGAATTTAGTAAATGAAAGTAAATCAATACATAATGTAAATGTACATTTCATCCAATACTCAATTTCCTCCAACATATCCTACACCACCATCACATGGCATCAGGAATCATTTCCTTCAACATAGCCAACATAACCAACATACCATCACATGGCATCAAGAATCACCACCAGCTTGATCAATTCACCAGTCCAACCAATCTCTGAGTCCAACGACTCAACATTTAGCTCAATGCAGTCCATCTTTTAAAAGATCTACCGATTTCAAATTCTTTTCAGAAAAACAAAAACCAAAATACTATACTTGACATCAGATACCCAAGATGCTCGTGACCATGAGCACGGCTAATCGATTAGTTTAATTAATCTCTGCAGAGAATGCACACTTTACCCACATGACACGCTCTAGCAATCATGTCAATCATGCCACGCGATACATACCGTATCCGTTTTACTAGAGTGTGACGAAACTTTTCCAATTGTCAGCACTCAGTCTTGCGTCAGCCCCGGCGATGTGCACTCTTTGCTTTGGGTGAGGGCTCCACACACCCACACAGAGTACCCTCGGGCCAGGCGAGAGTACCCCCCAATTAAGGTGTTTGGGTACCTTAAACTCCAAACCTGATTCACCCACACGGATCCAACGATGGCTAACGATCCATCGTGCCTTTTACCCACAACAAAGCATCCTCTGTTGTTTCACGAAAGTCTCCAACACCTGCGCGAGGTGAGGGAGTATTCTAAGCAACACCAGCACGTCTGTATTGCCCAACTACTTCGACCTACCACGGCGCAAGACCAAATTCCAACTCCTGTACTGGGTTTAGGCTATCCCATACTAGCACATGTGGTTGTACGAAAAGACTCAGTTATAAGCGTCAAGTTCGGTCCTTAGAATTGCACAGACGAGACCTCCCATCGTCCGTCCGGCATAAACCACTGTACACCTTTTCCTTTTTCATCTTTTGCCAACATAGCCTTTATTTTCCAAAATCATCATTTCAGAAATCCTAATAACGTATCGAGAGATTTTGATTGACTAAGTCCACCGATCGATATTCAATCAGTCTAAGGCTGGGCTAAGCGTATGCAACTATTAGACTTATATTCCCTGGTGACACTTAATATAGCATCTATCCTTAATCTAGGGTTACTCAAGGATTTTAGGGTAACAACGAGATTAAGATAAGCCATCCAACCATTAGGATAACTACCATTTCCCACCATTCAAATACTTGTAATAATCTTATGCATGCGTAATAGTTTTGCAAATCATCAAATACTTTTGTAATTATAGGAGCAATATGTTCAATGGGGGTGCTTGCCTGTTTGCTCTTGGTTTTGCATGTCCTCTGGGTCGTAGTCTGGATCCTCGATGATTGTTCCCGAGGCGTCAACGTCTAAACGAAAGCGCGATAAAAGGAACAACGAGAAAACGAGTAAGATCCAATGAGAACAAGGCATAAAGCTCAAAGAATCGGACAACAACTAACAAGCGAACACGAGAAAGAAAACTCAAACGAACACTCAATTTGACTCGAAGCCCGGCAGTACCGGCATTCAAATCCCGGTAGTGCCGCTCTACAGTTGGTAGTACCGGCCACATGGGTCGGTAGTACCGGAGGCTTCGAACCCAAAAGGGGACCTCTCTGGAAAATAACTACCGGCTTTGCGGGGGCAGTAGTGCCGGCCTACAGCCCGGCGATCTGCCGGCGCATGGGTCGATAGTGCCTGGCCTGAGCGATCAAGCCGCCACGTCGGTAGTGCCGGCCACAGGTCGACTAGGATTTCCAGAAAAAGGGTTTTTGCGCAAACGACTTCGGAACTTCGCAGTGATTGCATGGATGGGTTCTTGGAGGTGGTAAGGACCCATTCACACGAACCATGCAACGTTTCGACCTCGCTTGACCTAATTTCTAATCCGAGAAACTCTAGAGTCCTAATTCGCGCTAAATTCCGACTTTCGACCCGAATCGAATTCAAACTCGATTCTTTACGCGAAACTCAAACTTCAATGGTATCGAACATATTCTAGTGTCATTTTCCTAGCTTTTGGAACTAGGGTTTCAAGGGTTACTTCCAAAAGTTACGAAAACGACATTTAACCAAATATATATGATAAAAACGTATTTAGGGTTTCTGATCTTGGTTCCCGCGACATCAAAAATCTACCATCTAACCTAGGTTTAGAAACCCCAACTTACTAGAGGTTGAGCACTACAACTAGGTTTTCTAGGGTTCCAACTAAAACAATAAGGAGTAAAGGAGGCATGAACTAGAGGAGAGAACTCAGATCACAGCAGAGTTGATTAGAACTCAATCCACTTACCACGGATCGCTGCTAGGGTTTGAGAACAGTGATCTCCTCCGTGGCTTGCTTCTCCTCGAGCTCGAGAACACCGGAGAGAGAGAGAGAGTTTTAGAAGGAGGGAAAGCTTGAGAGAGAGGGGGAGAGCTCCATGGGAGAGAGAGAGCTAGGGAGGGAGAGTGAGGGAGTGAAGTGAAGGGGAGGGAGAGTGAGTCGGCTGGGGGAGGAGACTTAGAGGGGAAGACACCAGAAGGTGCTGAGGTGGCTGGGCAACGGGCAGCAGGGAGGGCTCTGCCCCTTGCCCGGTCGCCACGGCCGGCGATCTGCGGCCTGGGCGTGATCTTGCCAGGCGAAAAAACCCCAAAAACTCCAAAAAAAAAACTCCGAAACTTGGGAATTCTTCCCGGAAACTTTTAGGATGGATTCTAGGATAGCTAAAGAAGGTTTAGAAGCTACGATTGCTACACGAGTCTAAACGGAGTTTGAAATCAAATTTTAACCCAAACTTCTTCAAAACCATTCGAACGATTAAAACCAAACATGATTAACTCCAAATAAAGATCCGAACAACACTTAAGGCTTTGATTAACATTCCAAAAGATGATTAGAAACTCAGGATGTCACAGTATGTGACTTGCTTATGAAACTCTCTACGTATTGATATAATTCTGTAAGTATCTCTGATCGGGTATCATCGTATAGGACAACAATGAATATATCAACGCATGTATTGATCGATGATCATGTTTCATAGATCATGGGATATGGAGATATCATCAATACATTGTGAATGCATGTTGAAGAACATGTGTTAGATAGACCTGCAATGAGATACTGCGAGAATGTTACATTCTTATATGTCATCAGTGTATCTCATATATAGTAGATGTATGATCCTCAGACTTGAGATTGTCACATTCTCTACATATGAAATAGTTTACCTTGGGGTTACCAAACACTATTTCCTAATTGGATAGTTATAAAGATAGCTTTCATGTTTACTATGAAACATGCAGAGGGAAGTGAGCAGTCAAGATGGAATTTGCCACTCCAGTGTAACGGAGATTTATGTCTAGGCCACTCGTGTGATATGATTAAGGAAGTGCATGGCCATGCCATGATTGAGAAGTCAATCACAACTTATTAATATACCACAGATACGAGAGATGGATTGAACTATCAAAGCATGACATGCTTCTCGCCTTGAGTTCTATTTTCACATAGTTTGGCAAAGGGATTATTACATCAGTAATTTGATCATATGCATTTGGGAGTTGGCATTATCTGAAAGGAGCCGCTATCGACTATTGGATTAGAAAAGGGTTTTCCCAATCTATGTCCAAATGCGCATGAACCTACAGGGTCACACACTTAACGGGCTGGGATGCATTAATTCGGATTGGATCCGTAATTAATGGATCTCGTGGGCTTAGCACGTAGATGGGCCATTGTAACACCCTGGCATTTAGTATGCCCTGGATGTCACCAAACATAGACTAAACAACATCTAAATACCACAAATAAAGGTAAATTACAGCAAAGGAGCAAATGCTAAAACCGAAAATTTCGGCAGCATCTCCTTTGTTTTTCCATGGTACGGAGCATCAACAATAATATCACAAGATATATCATAATGGGAAGCATCTAAAAACAGCAATAACAAGTGACATAGAAGCAATTTAAGTTTAGCATATAAAATTTAGCCACACCATGAACTAAAACGAAGTAATGGATGAAAACAAGCACATGAGCAAAACATAATCCTAGTCCCATCACACTAGATTTATTATCACAACTCCGAAAGGAAAAGATTGTCTAATTGTGCGGAAATTATGTGATGAAGTGCCGCTAAGCCCCTTTCCCGCATGCCGGTGTCATGGTACCTAAAAACATCATAACCACAAGCGTGAGTTCATCACTCAGCAAGTATATTGCAATGGAACACATAGAACAGTTTCAATGCTAACATCACTACATATCACATAACATCATAATCGTGGCATAACCGATGAACGACGAACTCCTCTCCTCGGTCCAATCCTCCCTCCAATCGCCGAAAAACGCCGGGATAGCCGGATTCCGATGGATGAAGGGTTTCTGCAACACCCCATAAATCTCAACTGTTGCATAAAAAAAATCGACAGCATTTCCCCTAAAACAAGACAATACGGAAGCAATTCAAATAGGAATAATATCACGACATTAGTACTAGAGACAACGAGTCTAACTCAACCAGGTATCAACCATAAATAAAACACATCTCTAGTGGGACAACCATAAACGAGAACAAGTTTAAAGTGAACAACAATGGGTTTATAAATAATAAAAATTCATTCAACTAATGAATTATTTAAGGCACTAGATCATGTGAGTCGTGATGACATCAGAAACTTTATTGTGCTGCTAGCCTACCCTTCATGCTTACGACTCACGTGCGCTACCTGAAAACATCAAAACAGCAAGTAGTGAGATTGGGTAATCTCAGCAAGCGGAACAACTAATACGAATATAACATCCACCATATAACTAGCATTCCACATTCCTCATATACAATACCACATCAAATAGACCACACCAATTCAGTAAAATGCATATAATTGATGCACATGCTTATGCCATGTTCCTCCTCACCGTGCCCTTTCTCAGGAACACACGGTGTTGTACTGTACTCTGATCGCGCCAAGGCGTCGACAAACTTCCAATGCATGATTATGCAGTTAATGCTTCATGCATGAATTCATTCATAACACCTCCCACTGAGTCCACATGTTTGCATCTCATCATATAGCATGGATAGAAAGCAAATATCATAGAGATGAAATGTTTAACAAACAAAACAACTACTTCCACTTGCCTTTACCGACGTGGACGATGAACTTAGTTGCGCCCAGCAGTGGCACCACCTGAACAAACATTATTTCAGTACATAGCGACATCACAATTCATCACACAATTCAAACACACGCTTCCTACTCCCCGTTCCCGTTTAAACGCCAAAAACCCCGATCTGTCCGGATCGAACAGCAGCACCCTCTCTTCCCAATTTCGTATCTTTTTTTTCTACTGTTCATAAAAATACAGAAAAAATACAGTAGCTAGATATTGACGAGATCTACAACTTTCATGAAGGTCAAAAATTTCAATTCTGCTGTTAAATATGCCTAAACAACCGTCCAACACAGTGGACGAAATCTGTTTCCAGATTCTGTTCGTCATCTTCCAACAGAGATAACTCTCAGATCGATGGCCCAAAAATTCTGAAAAAATTACAGAAGCTAAGTATCGACGTTGTCTACAACTTTCTAGTTATAGGTTTTTGCAGGAAAAATCATCTATGCCACTTAAACCGCGAAACAATCCGCGCTGCACAATCTCCCCTCTCAGAAACAGCACCACGTGAACAACTACCCTTCTTCCCCATCAAATTCCATCCAAACCAAACACCACTAGATCTAAAACACTCCTAATCTTAGATAGAACAGGGGGTAAAATTCTGGAAATTTACCTAGAGTCCTTCCTCGAGAATCCACGGAAAACATGCGACGAACCCCGAATCTGAAATCTGCTCGTCCTCCACGCCTCCACAGATCCCTTCTCGCTTTCTCCTTCGCGTTTCGTGGTGGATCTTGAGCCACCACGCAGGGGAGGAAGAGGAGGGGGTGACGGCTGCTAGGGGGAGGAAGGGGAGGCACCCTAGGGCAAAGGGGGAGGAGGTGGCCGGCCAAGGGGGGGGGGCGCCACCTAAAGGGGGGAATGGGCCGGCCCACCAAGGCATGGGGAGGAGAGGGGGAAAAAGAATTCTACTGCCCAGGCCCAGGTTGCCTCAAATTTCAACAGAAACTAGCCCAAAACTCCAATTTTAAAATTAAATTGCAGCAAATTCTTCCATTAATTCATTCCCCGACAAAAACCCTCTTTGTTTCCGGAACAGCCAAGAAAGAAAACCCTAGGATCGCTCTCAAATTCTAGGGCATCACAGTTTCCAACCCTCACGAGAGCGGCGTGGGAAGGGCACTAGGTCCTGCTAGAGGAGGGGATGGGAGGCGCAAGGGGAAGGGGGTGGTGCGGCCTAGGAGGAAGAGGGGGAAGGGCGCAACCAAGGGGGAAGGGTGGCGGCTAGGTGTGGAGGGTTTGGGGGGGGGGGCACACCCACAAGGAGGAGGCGCAAGGAGGGGGTGGGAAACCCTAGGAAGTGGCTGGATTTTTCCCCCATGGGCCAAAAACTCCCCCACCAACGGCCCACTTCATCCCCCCAAAGCCCAAACTAACTCCCGCTAGGCCCAAACTGCCCCGGAGAGCCCAAATTCTCCCCCAGAAAGGCCCAAACTCACGGCAAAGGCCCAAAAACATGACACCAAAGTCGTTCCTTGATGCTGACATCGAAAATGACACATACCGTCATTCCGTAGTGTCACATTCTCCCCCCTTAAATAGGATTCGACCCCGAATTCGTGACACACCACTACGCAACCAATCAAAACAAAAGATAGCTGGACTTCACATTTCAAACATGAGGCAAATAGCTCAGGGTATCGTTCGCGCACGCGAGACTTCAATCTCCCAGGTCACTTCTCTCACCAACTAAAACCACTGGAACTACACTGATCGAGACTTGATGACAAGACGCTTAGGTTCAAAGACCAACGGCTCTAACAATAACTCACATTCAAAACTTGCAAAAACCTTACTCAACAAAGAGACATAAAGCACTCACACAAGGCCTCAGCATGACCCAAATGATAGGATAAATTTCCCAAATAGACCATGAAAGAAAGCTGTCCCACACTCCTCATTCCATACATTCTTTGGCACTAAAGTGCCCGATCCCTTTAATCGAAACTACTCTCTAGAAGGGCATGGTACCAGCCTCTAGAACCCTCTTCATCTCCCATGCACAAACGTGTTTTCACACCTCAACCTCTCTTCTGTGGTTCGTCGTATTCAAGACGACGCGAACCAAGTGAGACACTACACTCCAAGACTACCAACTGCTACCAAAAGCTTGAACAATCGGGGTTAAAACCTTGAAAAAGATTTGATCTTTTACCAAAAACCAATACCCACCACTACCACCGAAGGAAAAGCCTACTTTATAACCAGGGTCCTTAAGACCCGCAAAAACAATAACAACCGAGCAATCCACTTCGGTTGACACAACTCGCTCAAAGATCGGCGACAAAAAGATCCAACACACTTCGAAAAGGAAAAGTAATTACTAGCAACCACCAAGTGGTCCACTAATAATTTAACCAACTCCACTGAGAAACACAATCAATGACACAATTCTCTAAGTAGGTTTGAATTTAGTCATACACAACCTTCCTTAACTCCTCACTTTTAAACTATTTACGATCCACTACTAGGAACACCTAATAACTTAGGTCATTAACAACCCACACTGTTTTTTTTTCTAAGAGGGTCTCGCCCTCAAGCTCTTCCACTCAAAGGACTAGAACAAAGAGTATAACCATTGGGTACTCAACCACAAACCATGAACCCAATTGATCCCCATGCATAACTTTGATTCCAATGCACTACAATCACTTTGGAACGGATTCGACAACAACCAAAGAGCATACATTTTAATTTCCTAAGCCAAGACGCAAAGGAAACACAAATCTTCTACACCACAACCAACATACCAGAAATCCTTCATTCTTTCTTTTCATACTAGAAAGAAATGGACATCTCAATTCATGACATGAATGCAAACTTTCTCACCGACCTGGCTCATCGACTATTTTATGATTAATTATACATAAACGATGTCATGTTTCCTTTTCACCATTCATTCACCATGTAACAACAATACCGAATAGTTATTCACAAAACGACTTCTTCCTCAGTATCACATGATTGAAACACAATTAACATCGATGGTTGCGAAAATGCATATAACTATGACAGCAACACCGTTAACAGGAAAACACCACGTCATAATACAACCCAACATCAATTGAAAGTTGAACTTGCAAAACAATGCGTTTCAACTGAAAGACCGAGATGGCGATCAGAGGGGGGGGGGTGAATGATCCCAAATAAAATTATCCCCTACTCAACGTACTCCAAACAATCCCACAAAGAAACTCGGTGCTCCTCAAAATCGCAAAACCCGCAAAATCGGGAATGACTAGACAACTATGTGTATCCCTAGCTTACATGGATGAGAACCATGAATCATGTGAGGGATTTTCAAATCACAATATTGGTTTTCAAGTGTACAAAGCAAAGAGGGATCAATTCAAATACTTCTTTTCTAAAAGAGATCAAGCCAAAACACAAAAGCCTCTTTTAGAAAAGCAAAAGCAGATTTTTCAGGAATTGTCCTCACTTAGAGCAGGTGGATGATGGACTTATGTTGCTCCAAAATTTTTGGTAATTTTTCACCCTGTGAGCATGTGAGTCATGAAGCACTCAACCAAAAATCACCACCAAACGCCTTTTACAAAAATGAAGAAAAATCAAGGACTACGAACAGTCAGGATCTTCAATCAGGAATTTTGGGGCTCGGTTTTCACCTCATAGCTTCCAAATGGTGCAACCAGTGGAATCCAATATTTTTCCACAGATGGATATATGAGCCATGCACCTTATCCAAGAAGAATCGATCAAAAAAAATTTCTCTATATTTTTCTAAAAATCAAAGACTGACTGCTGCGCGAAGAACAAGTTCAGGACAGATTTGCAATCTTGATAGAAACTTGATCTCTAGTCTATCCTAGGGTGCAAGAAAGATGTAAAACCAAATGAGCACCCTCAATACATCCTTGATCAATAGCATTTAGAAGGAGAGGAGGCAAAACCAATTGCGAGAAAGTAAATTACGAGAATTTACATGCGGGAAAGTAAATGCTGAATTTAAATTGCGTAAAGTAAAGACATAATGTAAATGCAGAATTTAAATTCACAAAAATGTAAAGAAAATCTTTGTATTTTCTGGTTCGAAGGTTTACAAAGCCTCACTTCATGTGGGCAAAGCTCAAAGGAGCAACTCAAACCTTCAAATGAGGGAGGACACCCCTCCCCCTCTATTTATACTACTCTAGGGCCACCTACCACCCTTGGATGAGTCCCAAACCCTAGGGCACTCCACCAAGGGCTAGGATTAACCCTCTCATTTCACCCCACACATGGGCTTTGCATGGGCCACATTGGCCATACATGGGTTTTAGGCATAGCCCGATCAACCCGATGCAACGGGCCTTCATCCGCCAGACTTGACCGCTCAGTTTCCTCCTCTTCGAGCCTCCAACCCGAACCGGAAACCTTGAGCCACCTCAAGTCCATTTCCATGACATCCAAGTGATCCTGGTTTGAGCCCAACCATCTCATCGGCATCCTCGACCGCTCTGAACCTCGGTTCTCCCAACCTAGTCCCGGTACTCACCAACGACCATAGCTGCCTCAGGAACCTGTACCACAAGGAACAAACTATTTTGCACATACCACTATGCACATAGCTTTTTTTTCCTGCATGTTAGTCCACAATTATCATTAATTCAATCATGCAATACCGAGTCAAATCAAACTCAAACCTGAGCACACCTTGCTCAAATAAAGTCAAATACTCATCACAAATATGGATGTACCTCCACACGGTCCTTCAATCTCCCCCTTGATGAGTATATTGACAAACCACACAAAAGGCATAAATTTGAGTTTGAAAACAAAGGAAGAAAAGCAATTTGATTGCAAAATCATATTTGATTCAATTGAAAGAGAAAGAAAGATCATGACCAAATAGATGAAAAAAATTTCGGAAGTCAACACAAGAAAGAATAATTTTTCAACAAGAGCTCCAAAAACCAAGAAATCCTCCAAGAAGCTCAAAATTGCTCATGATCCAAATGCAAGGTCAATTGTTCAACATGATCATGAGAAAGCATTTTTTTTAATTTTCTAAGATGCATGCCTTTTCTACGTTTTCTCCCCCTTTTAGCAATATAGGCATCAAGAGAACAATTTTTGCATGAAATGCAACCTAGAAGAGCTTTGAGGATTATGCAAGTGACCACTTAGACAGAGTATGACACCAAACTACTCAAGTTCAGATTATGTCATCCTAAGTCATATCCAATGGCATATTTCAATTTTTGCTAACTAGCTCAAAAGAAGTTATATTACTTTGGCATGATTTCAACAATAGCAACACTTAGCATAACTTCAAGACTAGAAGCAAAGCCAACCAAACGAGTATTTGGATATACTAGAGTTCAACCTAGTCAACACTTTGGGAAACTTCAAGTCCATAAGAGAAGCCTCATGCTCAATCATCTTTTTAAATGCAAATTTTTTAGATTAATGCTCATAAAGCGGTATGAGAGAGTTAGGCTTAGTGAAGCACATCCTCGACTAGGAGTCATCGACAAAGGCCTCCTAAGCTTCACTCTCCTCCACAAACCTTTGAGGGTTTAGAGAGTTTATCCTAGAGAAACATAACCTCGACTAGGAGCCATCGACATAGGTCTCCTAGGCATCACTCTCTTCCTCTAGTTCTTTTGCATTTTTCGGTGTATTGACTCAAGCCATTAGCAACCATCTCAAGCAAGAAGCTTAAAAGAGTGGTTTTGGTCATACACACTTCATTCCAAGTTCATCCCAAGTGCAATGGGAAGCAGTCTCGTGAATGAAGAGTGTTGAGTTCAATTTTAGCACAAAAGAGTCAATTTGTATTTTCAGCACTTAGATTCATGAGCATTGTTGAGGATTCTAGAATGAAATAATGTAGCTAACCCAAGTTGCTCTAGGGACTCTAGTAGAAACCCACTATTTCAATAATCATGGCATAAGCATCTAGTGAAGAAGTATAGCAAATAAAAGCCAAGTTTCATCAAGTTTTCAGGAAAGCTCAATTTTAAAATGTTGGCTAGTTTCACATGATATACCAAATTGGATATGACCTAGATTAGCAAATATCTTCAGAAAAGTAGCTAGGTGCAACATATCTCAATTTTATCAATTGCATAATAGACAAAGCTCGTAAATGAAAAACAAGTCTATATGCAATGCAAGAGAGTCAATTCCAAGCTCCCCCTCAACAAGTGAGTCGATTAAGCACAAAATCTGATTCAAGTTGAGTTATTAGCAATTTTAGATTAAAAAAGATGAATTGAACTCAACTGAAACCAGAAAGACAGAAATGAGGAGAAGGAATCAAGAAACTGATAAATGGGTAGTCTAGGAGCATAGATAACATGAAGAGAAACACTAACACTCAGACTCGCTCTCACCTTCCCCATATGACTTATATAGGAAAGCTACATCTCCAACTCCAACCCAGGAGCAAACACAGACCCTGTCTACCCAGGGGGCCCAACACCTGCTAGACCTAAAAGACTGTGAGTGAGCTCAACCGAGAAGAAGAGAGAAACATCACCCTAAAGCATAAGGTGAGAGGTCCATGCCGAGGCATGCCAGAAGTCTAGGAGAAGTGGACTCAACCAAATGAAAACCATCCAAAGATACCCAGAAAGAGAAAGGAAAGCTGAATATACATATGAACATATAATACAAACCAGCTCCCCCTCAAGATATGCCATAGGGGCTCATAATCCCAAGCTCTCCTCTAAGGGCAACAAACCTGGAGCTATCCAATGGCTTGGTGAAAATGTCAACCAACTGGTGGTCACTCTCCACAAACTGAAGCACTATATCACCCCTCTCCACATGGTCTCTAAGGAAGTGATAGCGAATGTCAATGTGCTTGGTCCGAGAGTGCTGCACTGGGTTCTTATCAATGTGAATGGCAGACGTGTTATCACAGAAAAGTGGAACACAGTCTGCTACTAACCCAAAGTCCCGCAAGGTCGATCTCATCCAGAGAACTCAAGCTACAAAGAATCGGGTTGCAGCAACATACTCGGCCTCGGCCGGTGGATCAGGCAACACCGGACTGCTTCCTAGACGACCAAGAAACAAGAGAAGTGCCAATGAATTGGCAAGTACCAGAAGTGCTCTTCCTATCTATCCTACAGCCGGCAAAGTCTGCATTGGAGAAGGCTCTTAGAGATAGGCAAGAGGAAGAAGAGTACCAGATACCATAGTCAATGGTAGCTCGAAGGTACCTGAAGATGCGCTTCACCGCCTGACGGTGAGAGACGCGGGGAGAAGCCTAAAACCGAGCACAAAGACACACAGAAAAATGTATGTCAGGTTTCAAGGTAGTGAGGTACAAAAGGGAGCCGATCATGCTCCGAAACTCCTTCTGATCAACTGGCTCACCATCCTCGTTAGGGTCGAGGACAACAGTGGTGGCCATAGGAGTCATGACTGGCTTTCCATTAGACATATCAAAATGCTTCAAGAGGTCTCGAGTATACTTGCCTTGATGCAAGAATCTACCCTCCCGAGTCTGCTTAATCTGGAAGCCAAGGAAGTAGCTCAACTCGCCCATCATGCTCATCTCGAACTCAATACTCATCACATCTGAGAACTGAGTAACGAGCGAATGAGAGGAACCACCGAAAATGATGTCGTTGACATAGATTTGGACTAGGAGAAAGTCTGAATCAGAATGTCTAACGAACAGAGTCTTGTCCACTTGACCCATATGAAAACCATGACTCAAGAGGTAGGACTTAAGTGTAACACCCTAACACAAAACTAGTAATTTACGTAATTACTTACTGGAAATACTTCTTAAACTAATAGCAACGAACGGAAAGAAGAAGAAAATTCGACATGACCAATGCCCAAAAAAAGACGGAACAAACATAACATAGACAAGGAAAGAATAGCGGAAGCATAAATGACAACCCAAGGTAATATCACCCCCAATTAAAATTTTTCGGACCCACAAGGTGCATGGTTTGACTTAAGTACATGTTCCACATAAATATTTTATTCCAAGTGAACATGTGTAATAAGTGCATCTACGCCCCACCCTTCATGCTACGCTCCAGAAGATTGCCTGAAAGGAAGAGGAGTGGTGAGATCGAATAATCTCAGCAAGTGGAACAAATAATACAAAGACAACAATCAAATATCGTAAGCATGAACTTCCTCTTTTCTTTTCTCAAAATTAAACAAGACATACAACGGTTCTTTCCTCTTCTTTCTTTCCACCCCAAACAGACATCAGCAAAAGAGAAGCAATGCATATGCTCATGACATGTTCCTTCTCACCGTGCCCTTTCTCAGAACACACGGCCACCGTGCCCTTTCTCAGAACACACGGTATTGTGCCGTGCAGTCGCGGTGTTCTCACGGCGACATTCTTCCAATGCATGAATGCATATGACATGATACATGTGTAAACAACTCCACGTACAACTTGATTGTGAGTACTTCTTACTTGTCGTCATGGATAAAGTAAACAATCAAAATATGAACAAACATTGCCAACTCCACTTGCCTTTACCGATGAGGGCGAAGATGTTAATTGGCGTCCCAAGTCGCACCACCTACACAAACATCTTACCTCAGTACCCAAACATTTTCTAAACTCAAGTTGAACACATTCAACCGACTCCTACGCCCCCCACAACCCCCGCAATACACTATCTCTGATTCTGCCCAGAAAACAGGTTGCGCACACCGGCTTAATTATTTTGTAACTATTTCTCTGTAACGCCCAAAAATCTAAAAATATTACATAAGCTAGATATTGGCATCCTCTACAACTTTCATGAAGACCAAAGATTTCAATTCCACTTTTAAATTTGCCTAAATAATGGTTCAACACAGTGGGCAGTTCTCTAGTTCCAAATCCGAACAGCAGGTTTGCAACAGCCCTAGCTTCCAAGTCCCAACTCCAAAAATTATAAAAATTACAGGAGCTAGATACTGACGTGATCTACAACTTTCATGTAAACCATAAATTCTAATTCCCGACCCAAATCTGTTTAATCTTCAGCCCTAATCCTAATACTGAATCTATCCCCTCTCTTCTTACAGCAGTATCCCCACCGCGATTACTCCCAAACTGGAGCTCAGAAAAATCTGAAAACAATACAGGAGCTAGGTCTCGATCTTATCTACAACTTTCTAGTTATGCACTTTTCCAGTAAAAATCATCTAGGCCACGAAATCGCGTCTGTAAACCGATTGCTCATACTGTTCGAACTCAGACCACTCTGATCCGAAAATCAAATCTCCTCCCAGCAACCCTCCTCAACGAATTAACCATGCACAAGGGCTCAAACACCCTCCTAATACCACCCTAGAACAGAATCTAAAACCCCCAAATCAAACCTCACCTAAAGGGAATGAAAACTCACCGTTCTTCGCGATCCGCGCCGTTCTTCAAGGCAGATTCGATCCCGGGCAGCGGAGGAACACTTTGGGTGGATGGATCTACATTTCTACTGGCTGGAAATGGCGTGGAAGAGGAGGAAGTGGCTGCAAATTTCGTCCATGGAGGAGGAGGTTTGGGGCGGCTAGGGGAAAAGGAGAGGTGGGAGATTAGGGTTAGGGATGCGGTGGGGCTGGTTTTTGGGGCCCAAGAGGGTGACTGCAGTTTTTAACCCTTTTTTCTTTTTCTTTTAATGAGAAATCACTCCTCAAGGCTAAACTCTACCCTTTAATAGCCCAAAACCCTCCGTGAGGTCCCGCTACAGCCCACAAACCCCAGAAATTCCTGCACGAACACAAAAATCGAGATTCTGTATTACACTCTCCCTAAATAGGATTCACCCGAATCCCAAACAGGCCACTACTCAACAACAAGAACAATAGGGAACCAAAATTCACAAATCATACCGACAAGAACAAACCTCAACAATCCACATGCTGGAAAGAACACAAATCAAGAAGCAACTCTCAGATTAACACGAGAAGCAACTCATCTCCATTCAACTCCACAAGACTCAAATAACTTTCTTACCTCCCCTTGAAAAGCATGGGATAAAATTCCCATATCGAGCCCCTATCACCTACAGTTAATGAAACCTTGAAAATTTTCTTTTAACATCTTAGCATACAACCTCCATAACCAATGATCAATTTCGGAATAACCAGGTGCCAAAATCTGAACTCAACTCCAATTATTTTTTTTTTGTTATGATTACACCTCGCAATTCCTTCATCCACTTCAGTTGCAAAATCTTTACCACAATTTGATCAACTCTATGCGGCAGTGCCACCCAAAACACTTTCCCCAAACCAACTCCTAATCAATTCTCACAATCGAGTGCTCAATTCAACTTTACAAGATCTAACCAAGAAGAGTTACGACACATTCACACAAAAAGGCAACATGAAAGAAAATGTTAGAAACGATCATCAGCATGGATACCACCTATATCCTACCTAGTGAACATCCAACAAAGAAACTCTAGAAGAGAGTATCACCTTCCATAACTCCATCGTAGCTAGAGTGAGTAGTATAAGTAATTGTCATGGTTGATCAGGCCATGAGTTACTCGCACTACACACCTAATACTGAGATATGTTCAAACACAATTCAATATCGTGAAGAGGATACATGGGCACGAACAAAAGTTCGAGGTCGACCCCATGTCGCCAATCTGCAACACGCCCCAGACAACACTCAACTCAAGTATTCCATAACACAAAGCATTCAAAGAAAGGAGTCTTAAAATGTCGCAAAATAAGACAAGGCAAACCACGGCTACCAGTGCAATTAACAAATTTCTACCTCTCCTTCAAAGGAAAACAGAAATGTTCCAAAGAAATACACTACTAAGGAGACATCGCATCTCCAACAACAAAGACTCTATACCGAGAAGTGAACGGCTCAAAAACAATATAAGCTGAACAAAACAAACCCGAGTAGGACCTCATCCAACACCACGACCACCAATTTGCATGATCCACTTAAGGCCGATACAAGCAAGGCCCCAAAGCAAACACTCATTTGAGTAAATATAGCAACTTACTTTAGGAAAGCCAACCACAATATAAAAGTTACTCCCACTTCTTCCCGCCTATCTCACATCAAGGGACAACTATCCTAGACAAGAGTTCACAACAGTAAAGTTTCACGTCAGTTAACATAACATTAGCTACGCCTTATAATTAAATTACTCAAACACTCCCAAGAAGGGTTTGGACCACGACATGCAATAACCTTCATTACTCCTCACTAATCAACCATTTACGATTAACACCTAGCAAGAGCTAAGGCCTTAAGGTATTACCAACCCACAATCGGTTCTCTTTTATAGGAATGCAAGGGCTAAGGCCTTAAGGTATTACCAACCCACAATCGGTTCTCTTTTATAGGAAGGTCTCATTCCACCATCTTTCACTTAAGGAGCAAGGGAACATTCGATTCTCTTTAACAATATAAACAACTTTTATCACTTTAAAACCAAGGCACCAAGATGAACTACAGGAATAACTCCAATTAAAAGAGAAACACCGCATAACCTGTACTAAATGCATTTCAACTTTACTAAAACAGATCATTCTTACTTTACCAAAACAAAACAACTTTGAAAAGTGGAATCCGATCCAGAAATCAAATATCTCCACACAACAACCTCACATATTTTTAGGTGAATGGGAAACTCATTTCTTGGCATAAACTTACTTTAGCAACAAAAGTCGCTTACGAAACAATCATAAAAATCATCTTTAAGAAATTTTCAAAATACCTCACACATTTTAATAATTTTACTCTAGTCAAACTAGAGATACACATATCTCCGAATCAAACACTTCTGAAAAATTACATTAAATTCGGTTATTTCGCTTAATCAGTAATGCAACCAATAACTCATTTTGTATACTAATGAGTGCAATCCAAGCATACACACTTTGGGGTTAGATTCCATAACCATGACTTAAATCCAATATCTTACCAAAACAATTGAGTTGCATTATTCTACACGGTAACACATTCAACATTCATCAACATATACTTCATGAATAATCCTTCTTTCATCCTCATTTTGAAGCCTCAAAGTTACAGCCAAATTTGGCTACATTCAGACTAATATAGGGAACTCTAATACATATATTAGAACTTGAACGCCTTAGCCAAAAGACATTCATCCAAAAGATCATACAAACACAACAATCCATATACCTTTAAACATGATTCACCTTAAATCCCTCCATCTCTAGTAACCTAATGCGCTAACCGTTAAAGTTTTCAATAATCACAGGTTACACCTTAAGAAACCCCTTTTGGATTTAACAAAATTCACAAAACCAATTCTTACTTTAATTGCCTTCTCCCACAATCAGCAACAAAAGTTTACGATACTTATCATAAAACATCAACTTTATTCGAAGTCTATAATCCATGACAAGCTCCCTAATGCACACTGCATATTCTAAATTTTAAGTCATCTCTTTTCAAGGTTACATGTAGTGTGACCATCATAAGATTTTCATACAACCCATAAGTTAATATTTCAAAGCATCCAAAACTCATTCAACCAATAGCTAACTCCAACAATTAAATATCATCTTCATGAGACATATTTCATCCATAAGGCTCTAAGACAGTCATTCGCTAGGACCAAATTATGCACCAAAGACGACCAATCCAATAACTCTTATACTTTGTTCTTAAAATTTCATCCGACGGCAAAATCTATATCTTCTCAATTGGGATCTATACTAGTATTAAAGGATCTGATTTCTTACTTCATAATTTTTTTTATAGCTGACATCAACACACATAATAACTCTAATCCACTTTTACTTTTGGATCACCTACCATTATGATTAATTCTCTCTAACCACAATATGTTATATTGTGTTTAAACAACCTGCAAACATACTTTATCAATGACGGTAGTTTACATCATCTCACTGTTGCAACTATGCATCAAACTTCAAGATTTTAAACTTTCTCGTAGGTCACATATCCTTAAATGTAGGCTGTGACCCCCTCCCCCCAATTTAACAAAGGAACTAGACTCCCCGCCTTGCAATAAGGCAAGGCTCAAACTTTGAGATGCACAAGCTCCCCCAATCATCGAAGACATATCATCAAACAACTCCCTCAAATAACACTCCGATCTAGACATATTAAGCAACAACTCTTCACAACGAGATGCCCTTAAACCTCTTGGGATGGCTCTACCCAGCCACACCCACAACCACAGCCCTTACCATGGCCAACAGAACATGACCGAAACATTTCAGAACAACTATTTCACACAACAAAATCGTTCAATCAACTCTTTCATAAGCATAGCAATACACATCATTATCATAATATCATTAATCATCAAAATATAACATTCTTCATCAAAACTCAATAAATCACTAAAGCGTAATGCAATGATTCCCCATACCCTTCCTACTGTGCATCAGAGTGTGTCACGTTTTAAAGTAATTAACCAATCTATATCAATTTTTTTTAAGTTATTGCCTAAGGCCAAATTTTAAAGGTTGATCCTAAGCCATGTTCCTACTTTCACAAAGCAAAATTTTAGTTTACTCTACCGTTATTTTCTAATTCCAAACACCACGGACCTGAAGCCCGCTCTGATACCAATCAGAACACCCTAACACAAAACTAGTAATTTACGTAATTACTTACTGGAAATACTTCTTAAACTAATAGCAACGAACGGAAAGAAGAAGAAAATTCGACATGACCAATGCCCAAAACAAGACGGAACAAACATAACATAGACAAGGAAAGAATAGCGGAAGCATAAATGACAACCCAAGGTAATATCACCCCCAATTAAAATTTTTCGGACCCACAAGGTGCATGGTTTGACTTAAGTACATGTTCCACATAAATATTTTATTCCAAGTGAACATGTGTAATAAGTGCATCTACGCCCCACCCTTCATGCTACGCTCCAGAAGATTGCCTGAAAGGAAGAGGAGTGGTGAGATCGAATAATCTCAGCAAGTGGAACAAATAATACAAAGACAACAATCAAATATCGTAAGCATGAACTTCCTCTTTTCTTTTTCTCAAAATTAAACAAGACATACAACGGTTCTTTCCTCTTCTTTCTTTCCACCCCAAACAGACATCAGCAAAAGAGAAGCAATGCATATGCTCATGACATGTTCCTTCTCACCGTGCCCTTTCTCAGGAACACACGGCTACTGTGCCCTTTCTCAGAACACACGGTATTGTACTGCACGATCGCGGTGTTCTCACGGCGACATTCTTCCAATGCATGAATGCATATGACATGATACATGTGTAAACAACTCCACGCACAACTTGATTGTGAGTACTTCTTACTTGTCGTCATGGATAAAGTAAACAATCAAAATATGAACAAACATTGCCAACTCCACTTGCCTTTACCGATGAGGGCGAAGATGTTAATTGCGTCCCAAGTCGCACCACCTACACAAACATCTTACCTCAGTACCCAAACATTTTCTAAACTCAAGTTGAACACATTCAACCGACTCCTACGCCCCCCACAACCCCCGCAATACACTATCTCTGATTCTGCCCAGAAAACAGGTTGCGCACACCGGCTTAATTATTTTGTAACTATTTCTCTGTAACGCCCAAAAATCTAAAAATATTACATAAGCTAGATATTGGCATCCTCTACAACTTTCATGAAGACCAAAGATTTCAATTCCACTTTTAAATTTGCCTAAATAATGGTTCAACACAGTGGGCAGTTCTCTAGTTCCAAATCCGAACAGCAGGTTTGCAACAGCCCTAGCTTCCAAGTCCCAACTCCAAAAATTATAAAAAAATTACAGGAGCTAGATACTGACGTGATCTACAACTTTCATGTAAACCATAAATTCTAATTCCCGACCCAAATCTGTTTAATCTTCAGCCCTAATCCTAATACGGAATCTATCCCCTCTCTTCTTACAGCAGTATCCCCACCGCGATTACTCCCAAACTGGAGCTCAGAAAAATCTGAAAAAAATACAGGAGCTAGGTCTCGATCTTATCTACAACTTTCTAGTTATGCACTTTTCCAGTAAAAATCATCTAGGCCACGAAATCGCGTCTGTAAACCGACTGCTCATACTGTTCGAACTCAGACCACTCTGATCCGAAAATCAAATCTCCTCCCAGCAACCCTCCTCAACGAATTAACCATGCACAAGGGCTCAAACACCCTCCTAATACCACCCTAGAACAGAATCTAAAACCCCCAAATCAAACCTCACCTAAAGGGAATGAAAACTCACCGTTCTTCGCCGATCCGCGCCGTTCTTCGCGGCAGATTCGATCCCGGGCAGCGGAGGAACACTTTGGGTGGATGGATCTACATTTCTACTGGCTGGAAATGGCGTGGAAGAGGGGAGGAAGTGGCTGCAAATTTCGTCCATGGAGGAGGAGGTTTGGGGCGGCTAGGGGGGAAAAGGAGAGGTGGGAGATTAGGGTTAGGGATGCGGTGGGGCTGGTTTTTTGGGGGCCCAAGAGGGTGACTGCAGTTTTTAACCCTTTTTTTCTTTTTCTTTTAATGAGAAATCACTCCCTCAAGGCTAAACTCTACCCTTTAATAGCCCAAAACCCTCCGTAGGTCCCGCTACAGCCCACAAACCCCAGAAATTCCTGCACGAACACAAAAATCGAGATTCGGGTATTACATTAAGCCTCTCATACCAAGCTCGTGGAGCTTGCTTAAGTCCATACAAAGCTTTGGAAAGCTTGAAGACATGGTTTGGGTACTTGGGGTTCTCAAATCCTGGAGGTTGTTTGACATACACCACTTCCACAATGAAGCCATTGAGGAATGCACTCTTGACATCCATTTGAAAAAGCTTGAAGCCCTTGGATGCCGCGAATGCGAGCAGGATCCGGATGGCCTCTAGTCTGGCTACAGGGGCAAAAGTCTCCTCGAAGTCGAGACCCTCGACCTGAGAGAAACCCTGAGCAACTAGCCTAGCCTTGTTTCGAACTACAACCCCATCCTCACTCTGCTTGTTTTTGAACACCCATTTGGTCCCGATGATGTTGTGACCAGAAGGGGGCTCGACAAGCTTCCAAACTTTGTTCCTCTCGAAGTTTTCAAGCTCCTCATGCATGGCATTAATCCATGACTCATTAGATAATGCATGAGAAACATCCTTCGGCTCAAAAGAGGCAACAAAGGTAGAGTGGAGGCAGAATGTGGACAGACCTGACTTAGAGCGAGTGACTCGCTCAAACAGATCTCCAATGATCTGGTCAGGTGGATGAGCCTGCTGAATATGATGGGGAGGTCCAGAAGCATAAGTGACCTCTACTCCTTGCATGGGAGAGGTAGGAACAGAGCCACTAGCTGCTGAAGAGTCTGAGGGTAAGGGCTGATCTCCCTGAGGTGCAGATATGGAAATGGGAGGCACCTCAGGAGCAAGAATGGTGACTGGATCAGGCAAGGCGCCTTCATCTCCGTCATCAACTTCCTCTGAGAAGATAGACTGAGAAAGAGGAGAAGAGCCTAAAATGTCTGGTCTAGCACTGGGACTAGCCTCATCAAAGGTCACCTCACAGGTCTCTATGATCCTACCCAAGTCTACAGCCCAAATCCTGTAGCTACGGGCAGAAGTCGAGTAACCAAGAAAGATTCCGTCAGCTGAGCGTAACTCAAACTTATCTAGGTTCCCAGATTTCAAGAAGAAGCACTTGCAGCCGAAAACACGAAAATGAGACACACTGGGCTTTCGCCCATATCTCAACTCATAAGAAGTGCGGTGCAAGTGTGCCCTAAGAAAAACTCTGTTGGCAACATGGCATGCCGTAGCTACAGCCTCAGCCCAAAACTTCCTAGGAGTACTGTACTCATCTAGCATCGTCCTGGCCATCTCAACCAGGGTCCTATTCTTCCTTTCCACTATTCCATTTTGCTGAGGGACGTAGGGAGAGGAGAACTGATGCTCTGAGCCTAACTCCTCACAGAAGCTACTAAAGTAGGAGTTCTTGAACTCCGTGCCATTGTCACTTGGGATCGCTCGTAAGGCACCTGGGAGCTCAACGGACAACCTACGGACCAAACCCCTGAAGTGTGAAAAAGACTCATCCTTCGAGGCCATGAAAAACACCCAAGAGTACCTCGAAAAATCATCGACAATGACAAGAATATACCACTTCCCACCGCCGATCGTGACTCGAGCCGACCAACAAAGTGTCCATGTGTAGCAGTTGTCCTAGTGCATCAGTCATCACTCGGGTGACTGGAGGATGGGAGGCAGCAACCATCTTGCCATGTCGGCAAGGAGAACATACAACATCTTTGACCATCTTCAGTTTAGGCAGGCCACGAATGATATCATGGCCGTTAACTCGAGTCAAATGATCAAAGCCAATATGACCAAGTCTCCTATGCAAAAAGGAGAGATCACGGGACTCTGAAGCAATAAGGCAATGGAGAGAGTCTCTAGAGGAAGAAGAAAAATCAGCACGAAAGACTCTCCCAAAACGAGAAATCCCGCAAACAAACTCTCCAGAAGAATTGAGGATCCTACAAGAGCTCCTCTTAAAATTGACCTCAAAATCATCATCAAGAATCTGAGAGACAGAAAGCAAGTTGAAATGCAGCTTACTGACTAAGGCAACGTCCTTAAGAATGAAATGATCGTTAATGCAGACGGTACCTTTAGCAATGACTGTACCCGATGCAGCATCCCCAAAGGTGATCACCTCATCACCGGGATCTCGGTCCAGGGAAGAAAACCAATGGGAGTCTCTGGTCATGTGGCGAGAACAGCCGGAGTCTACGATCCAAACCTCCCCCATCCCTGTCCTACGGACCTGAATTAAAGAGAGCGAAAAGCAGATGTCTCAGTACCAGGATATATCTGTGCAGATCTAGGAATGCACATCGAGTCAATCAGGCAAGAGACGAAACAGTCAACGAAGTAGAAGAATGCAATCTGGCACCTCTCCGTGACTCGACTCTCACAAACTCAGACTCCGCTCCAATCGGACGTCTGGGAACAGGTGCCGGGTTGGTCCGCCGAGGTGCAAAGGCCGGACCATCCCAGTGCTGCTGCCCAGACCTCCCGCTGGGGAAAACAAACTCACGCCGCTGATATCTACCTCGATGGGAAAAACGAGGAATATCAAGAGGAGGGCGGAAAGACTGACTCGAGACAGCTCTAGGGCGAAAATCAGAAGTAGAAGCCTGAAAACCAAGCCCCATGCGCTGTCCAAAAATAGGAGACTCTCCAGCTTGTCTATCCTGTCGAGAAGCCGTGTGTGCCTTAGGTGCACTCAGAGTCTGGGGATGACCCTGAATACTTGTCGGGACCCGAATTTGCAAATCCGGACCCTCTGTGTATTCAGCACTAGTCCAGGAACGCGCTAGTGCACACAGTCTTAACATCGGTAAATATCACAACCATACCACTCGATACTAATAAAGTACTTTAATTAAATAGTCAAACTGGTTGCTCGACCTTATGGTCAAGTTACAAATATACGCCACGCAGGGCGAAACTTATTGAGAGAGAAATAATAGCAGTGGAAAATAAGATAACTTCGTGGCGCCATCCAGTATACCACAGGCAACTGACTGGGCTCGCTCCCTAAGTAGACGGTTCCTCTTGGAGCTCCTCCTCCAAAGCTGGTGTAGTCTCCTCTTCAACTGGTGTTGAATTGCGGAAAGGGTGAGTACTTGGTACTCAGCAAGTCATGCACAGAATGCAAGCTAATATACTATATGCATGGCTTGATACAAAGGAATAGCTCAAGGTATATTTGCAGTAAAGAGCATTTAACAAATAATATAAGTAGATTCGAAAGCAGTAGAAACAAGTATATCATTAATAACTTTTCCAGGAGTTAAATAAACATCTTTCCCAATCCTAATCCATATTTCCATCAACATCATTATTAAACCAAACCCAACCTTTCAAGTCCAAGTTATTTTCAAGAAAGTCTAACCCTTGACTGTAATCCCCGAACGATGTCTAATACCGCGGACACGGCTATTCGAATAGATTTTACACTCTGCAGAGGTTATGCACTTTACCCACAAGATACAGTCAAACACCACAAAGGCGAGTTCCCGTAACAAAGTCTTTCGGAAACTTCTAACAATACAAGTGGTCCTCTCCGGTGTTGCACACTAACCCTTCCCTTAGCTAAGGCGAAGTTTAGGCCAACCAACCGTTAGATGGGTACCCGACCGCAGCCCCGGTACGCTCCCCCGTACAACATACACAAAGGGTGTAGTTGACACCCAGAGGTCCCACAGGTACGTTATTAGCAACTTAGTCAACTAGGTCCGTCCCATTACAGACATGTGGTTGCACACTTGACTCAGTTCAAAGGCTTGCAAGGTTAAGTCCTTAGGGTGACCAGGGCAAGACTACCCGAAAAACCAAACCAACATTCCCGGTGCCACAACTGGCCCACCTGATCATTCTTGCCACATGCCCCGGTTGAAAACTATTTATCAAACCCCAGTTGATTACCATGCACCACGTGCCATCAACATCACATGATACCTTTCCAAAACAGGTTCAATATATCATTAAGTCAATATTAACATTTGATTGTCCAAAATCATGTCATGAGCACGTAGCAGGTCTAAGCAATATACTACAACGGTCTAAATTCCCATGTTGGCAATTTAATAATGTCCAACTAGTAAACCACAACTAGGGTGACAAGGGGTCATGGCACATATTTAATTAATCAAGGTGTCATACAGCAATTAGGCATTTATCTAATTCCCCAGAATTAAATAAAGTATTTTCTAATTGAACTAGCATGCAATAAATTAAATCAAAATAGGTTTCAAAATAGGACCAATATGGTCAAAGCATAACTTGCCTTCAAAAAGTACTTGTTCTTGGTCCTGAGCTAGCTCCTGGGTCAACACCTCACCTTCGAAGCCTTCGGGCACTTCAACGTCTACTCGTAAATCGTGCAAATAGCAAATAAATAAATTAATAGTAGACAAAATGTGTCCAAACATCCAAATAAAGTTCATAAACAGAGAGAGCATAATTTTATGAATTTTTAGAAACTGGAATCGTCAAATTCAGAGTTTAAATGCAAAAGTTATAGCATTTTGAAGTTTAAATAATCAATTAAATAATATTACAGAGGAAAACTTTAGTCCAAAAATTAAATAAAATACATAATTAGGTAGATCTCAATTTTATACAAATTTAGAAATTTGAATCACTCAAATCGAAGTTAAAATGCAAAAGTTATAAGCGTTTGAAGTTTGAATCAAAATCTGAAATCAATAATTCGAATTAATAAATCATTTTCTTTTTCGGAAATTCTTTTATTGCGTCAGCATGACACGTGGACCAATCCGGTGCTGCCATGTCGCCTCGGGTCCATGGACCCGGCGCACGGGCGCGGCTCGGTCCACCGTGGACCTGGTCCACGGCTCACGTGTCTCGCTAACAGCGGCCCCTGATGGCGTCGGCGGTGACGCTATCACGCACGGCCGAGGACGATCGATAGCCGGTTCACCGTGACGCCAACGGTGACGCCATGGTGCACTTCGGCCGACGCCGACGCTGGGCCCCATCGACACGCGGCCTCGCTGCGTGTCGAGACACGCGCCACGCTACGGCGCCGATCGCGCTAACCGCGACGGTCGGCCTCCCGACCACGTGGCTAGATCTCGGCCGTTGATTTGAAAATCAAAGGCCTAGATTGGATCTGGACTCTCGCGTTAAGAAACTACTCCGCTGATCTGGACCGTTCGATCTAAATCTAACGGCTGAGAATGGATCTAGTACTGTGCGGTGAAGGCTACGTGGCACGATCTAAACCGTTGGATCTAGATCCAACGGTTGGAAATAGATCTGAGGAAAGCACGTGGGATCTGACCGGGGTGTGACGTGGCATGATCTGGACCCTTGGATCAGGATCGGACGGCTGGTGGAGCTCGAGGTCCGGCGATGGCTTGAGGCAGGGCTGGTTCACCGGAGACGAAGACGGCGACCACGGCGACGGCGTTACGGGGCTCCTCCGGCGAAGTGAGTGGTCTCCTCTGGCGTGGCTTGACCTCGCGGTTCCGGATCTGGGCTGAACGGCGGCGGAGGATGGCGGACGGCGGCGGAAAATGCAGTTGAACGCGGCGGAACGCTCCTCCAACTCCGGCAAGCGATTGCGGCGCAACCACGGCGGCTCTGGCGGCGTGAGTTAGGGCTACGGGTGCGCATGGAAGTCGGCGTCACGGCAGCGGTGGCGGCGCATTAAATAGGGCCCTCGACGTCCGTGAAACACGCGAAAACCGAGGCCCACTCCGTTGCGTCGGCGGAATCCGAAAGGGATTCGGATTGGGTGACGTGGCTCAACGTCAGCCGTTGGATCAAGATCCAACAGTGTGAGGGTTTGGGCTCGGGTCTGGCTCGGGCTAGCTGGCTGGCTCGGTCGGACTCGGGCTCGGGTGACGTGGCTCAATCGTGGCCGTTGGATCAAGATCCAACGGTCCCGCGGTTAGGGTTCGGCCGAGCGGGTTCGACCGGAACGGTTGGCTCGGGTCGGACTCGAGTCTGACTCGGACTCAGGTCCGGTCGGATGAACAGTAAAGCCCACTCGCTATTTTCCAGCGATTAAATAATTCAATTAATTCACAGAAATTCATTTAATTCATTAAAAATAGCAAAAGACTCAGAAAAATTCCAGAAAAATTCTGGAAAATATTTTGGAACATTTTGGACTCAAATAAAATATTTACAACAAAATTTTATTTGAAAAGTTAAATTCTTTAATTATTTCAAACTAGAATAAATTCAAATAAATTCCAAATAAATCCAAATAAATTCCAGAAAATTCCAAAAATTCACCAAAGTGTCAAATCACACATAAATTTAAGAAAAGCAAAATTTTTGGGGTGTTACAATACCCCTAAGGGCACGGACATGCTCACGCCGAGATATCTTGGCGCGTTTGAAGCAGAAATCAGCTATATGTCCATCCTTCTGACAGAATGTGCATGTATACTTCGCCTTGGGGGCTGAAGTAGCATGAGAAGCACCCTTCTCGTCAGACATCCCGTGGACAATCCCTGCTGATCTAAACATAGTGGTGCTCACCTGTGGAGCCACCACTATCTCTCCGCTCTTGGAGGCACGCACAACAGTGGGCAGATGCGCCCGTGTATGCTCCAAGGCATCAAACCCTAGACCTTGATTGAATCTGCTAACCTTGGACTGATCTAGGATAAGATTGAGCTTCTTCTTACCTCCAACAAACTTCTCGAGAGTGCTCATAAGGTACTGACACTCTCGAAAAAGTGAGGCACAAGAAGAGCAAGGGGAAGGAGTAATAGGGGAAGAGCCAGATGGAAAAGAGCGAACTAAACGATCAAATCTCTCCCTATACAAAGCAGCCTCAATCTTGAGGGACTCGCAAGAAACACAGGGAGAGTCTCTAGTCCTACCCACCTGAACTTTGAGCTTCTTCCTAAGCTCTACATGAATTTGATTCATGACCTCTGCTACCCCAACACACAGCATGCAACCATTTTGTGACTTAGCTAGTAGATCCTTAGCAAATTTTGAGTTTTCAAGCACCAAGTCATCATAAGCATTTTTTAGTTGCATACAGCCCTCACATGAGCTAATTGGGTCCTTAGAAGCATGCTTTTCAAGTTCATCATTTCTAGCAGATAGCTTCCTAAGGTGACAACTCATGTCATCAATTTCAGCGAGAAGCTTAGGGCAATTAGCACATGAAGCATTTGTGTGAGTGTGAAGAAAACTAGCATCAACAGGAATAGGATCTACTGGACATGTACTAGCATCCTTCGACCTAAGTGACTCAAGATCAGAAACCACACTATCATGTAGAGTCCTTAGGTTCTCCAACTCCACAAGCCAAGCATCACACAAAGTACAGCTATCAGAGTCTCGGGAGGAACAAGATCTAAGTGAAGCTAACTCCTGAGATAAGGTACCTACTTCCTTCTCTAGATCCAAACACTTAGCTCTAGACTTGGAATGAAATTTTCCTAGTTTGATAAAAGCATCATGGAGCTGGTCATAAGAAGGTACCTCCTCCGTGTCACTGTACAGCTCGGTGTCGGGTACTTCCATGGCATTGAAGGCCATGAAGCACATGCCGGAGAAGTCATTGCCGCCCTTCGCCTTCTCTTGCGGTTCATCCTCGTCCTCGTCGCTCCATGTCTCCGTGTCGGAGAGGTCAAGGTCGTCGAGCGCGGCGAGGACGCGGTGAAAGAGCTTCTTGCCTTTGGCGAACTTGCGGTGTTTCTTCTCTTGCTCCGGCTCGCGAGCTTGAGGCTTCTTGTTGCGGTTCTTGTTGATGTAGTCGTTCTTGCCCGCACCGCCTTGTTCATTATTGCCCTTCTCCAGCTTGGGGGCAGTTTGCCTGAATGTGGTTGGGGCCACCACACTCAAAGCAAGTGAACTTGCCACTCCTCTCCCTATCTCTCACCCTCTTGTAAATGTTCGAAAATTTTCGAGCGACAAGAGCAAGCTCGTCTTCTGGAAATTGTTCCAGAACGTCATCGCTTACGTCGCAAAGAGCAGGGAGAGAAAAACCAAAAGAGAAGTCAAGAGGGGGTCCAGAAGAGGAAGACCCAATGGGATCGGTAACCAATGCCATCGTTTGGGACTTCGTCCTGCGAGCGACGATATCGAGCTCATGAGTCTTGAGGCGGGAATACAACCCGTCAAGAGTCAAGGTCGACAAGTCCGTATGGTCCGTGATGGTGGTTACCTTCATCTCCCAAATCCTCAGATCGAGTGCTCGAAGAAAATGTCTCGCATTCTCCGAATCAGTGTATGAACAACCCACTGACCGAAGATTGCTGAGAATCTTTGCAAAACGAGCAAAACACTCATCAAGGCTCTCACCAGCGTGCTGCTCAAACTTGTTGTAGTCACGCTTAAATTGATCCTGTCTCACGGACTTGATCTGAGTGGTGCCCTCATGGTAAGCATCGAGGGTCACCCAGATCTCGTGAGCCGATCGTAGGTGAAAGACGCGATCATACTCACTATGGCTAAGTCCTTGTATGAGGAGGTTCTTGGCCTTAGCGTTTGCCTCAACGTCAGCCATGTTTGCGGCTTTGACGTTCTCATCGGCCGAAACCTCATACGGGTGTTTCACCTTCTGCCATAAAGAAAAGCCCTGGGCAGTGATGTATGTCTCCGTCCGAACCTTCCAGAACGGATAATCAACTCCAGTAAAAATTGGAGGCTTAGTTGAGTACTTGTCTGTCGCCATGGCTCTTGAGACCGATCAAGATCTATGAAAGAGCAAAACCGGCTCTGATACCAATTGAAAGACCGAGATGGAGATCAGAGGGGGGGTGAATGATCCCAAATAAAATTATCCCCTACTGTCGGGACCCCGAATTTGCAAATCCGGACCCTCTGTGTATTCAACACTAGTCCAGGAACGCGCTAGTGCACACAGTCTTAGCATCGGTAAATATCACAATCATACCAATCGATACTATCAAAGTACTTTATTTAAATAGCCAAACTGGTTACTCAACCTTATGGTCAAGTCACAAATGTACGCCTCGCAGGACGATACTTATTTAAAAAGAGAAATAATAGCAGCGGAAAATCAAATAAGGTAACATCGTGGCGCCATCCAGTATACCACAGGCAACCGATCGGGCTCGCTTCCCCTAAGTAGACGGATCCTCTTGGAGTTCCTCCTCCAAAGCCGTGTAGTCTCCTCTTCAACTGGGTGTTGTATTGAGGCAAGGGTGAGTACTTGGTACTCGCAAGTCATGCATGTAATGCGTGCTAATATACTATATGCATGGCTTGGTACAAAGGAATAACTCAAGGTTTATTTGCGATGAAATGACATTTGACAAGTAATATAAGTAGATTCGAAGCGAGAAATAAGTAAAGTATAAATAATTTTTCGAGAAGTTTAATAAACATTTTCCCCATCCTAAACCATATTTCCATCATCCTCATTATTAAACCAACCCAACCTTTCAATCCAAAGTTATTTTTGAGAAAATCTAACCCTTGACTGTAATTCCCGAGCGATGTCCAATACCGCGGACACGGCTATTCGAATAGATTCTAAACTCTGCAGAGGTTATGCACTTTACCCACAAGATACAACCAAACACCACAAAGGCGAAGTTCCAGTAATAAAGCCTTCTAAGCCTCAAACAACACAGTGGTCCTCTCCGGTTCGTGCTCTACACCATCCTTCCCTTAGCCAAGGCGAAGTATGGGACCAACACACTGTTAGATGGGTATCGGCCAACACGATACGCCTCCCCGATAATCACACAAACGGTGTAATTGACACCCGAGGCTCACAAGTGAGTCCCTTAGCTTACTTAGTCAACTAGGGCCGCCCCATTCGGCTATGTGGTTGCACGTATGACCCGGCTTCAAAGGCTTGCAAGGTTAAGTCCTTAGAGTGACCAGGGCAAGACTACCCAACCAAATCAACATCCCCGATATGCCACAACTGCCCAATTGATTACTCTTGCCACATGCCCTGGCCGAAAACTGTATCAAAACCCCGCTTGATTACCAAGCACCACGTGCTATCAACATCACATGATACCTTTCCAAAACAGGTTCATTATATCATTAAGTCAATATTAGTATTTGATTGTCCAAAATCATGTCATGAGCACGTAGTGGTCTAAGCGTGATACTACAACGTCTAAACCCATGTTGGCAATTTAATAATGTCCAACTAGTAAAACCACAACTAGGTGACAAGGGATCATGGTACATACTTAAATAATCAAGGTATCATACAAAGAAATTGGTACTTATCTAACCCATGTTTAAACCAAGTATTTTTCTAATTGAACTAGCATGCAATAGTTTAAATCAAAATAGATTTCAAATAGGATCAACATGGTCAAAGCACAACTTGCCTTCAAAAAGTACTTGTTCTTGGTCTTGAGTTGGATCCCGAAAGTCAATACTTCTCCTTCAATCCTTCCCGCACTTCAACGCTCTACTCGTAAAGCGTGCAAATAGCAAATACACAAATAAACACTAGGCAAAAACATCCCAAAACTCCAAATAAAATCCATAAACAGAGAGAACATAATTTTCTGGATTTTAGGAACTGGAATCGTTCAAATCGGAGTTAAAAATGCAAAAGTTACGATTTATTAAAGTTTAAATAATCAATTAAATAATATTACAGAGAAAAATTTAGTCCAAAATTAAATAAAATTTATATTTGAGTAGATCTGAATTTATACAAATTTAGAAATTTGAACCACTCAATCGGAGTTGAAACGCAAAAGTTATAAGCGCTTTGAAGTTTGGAACAAAATCAAATCATTATTTGAATTAATAAATCATTTTCTTTTCGGAAATTAATTATTGCGTCAGACACGTGGCGGCTCCCGACATTGGGCGGACGCCACCGTCCATGGACGTGGTCCACGCCGGCCGGGTCCACCGTGGACTCGGTCACGACTCTACGTGTCACTCGACATGTGGGCTCACTTCGTGACGCTATCATTCGCGGCGTCCACGGGACTCAAATTTCACTGCGGCGATAGTGGGTCCACCGATGATGTCATGGGTGACGCCACGATCGTCGGCCGACACGCCGGGCCTCAGTCGGTCGCTGACCACGACGCTGGCGCGACGGCCGGCTTCCTGGACGCGTGGCACAATCGTGGCCGTTGGTTTTGAAATCCGGTACCGGGATTGAGTTTGGCCTCATGTGCTTGGGGCGCACGATCGATCGTGGCCGCTGGATCTTGATCCAACGGTCCCGAATCCAACCTAACCTCGCGCTTCGAAGCTACGTGGCACAATCTAAGCCGTTGGATCTAGATCCGACTGGCCGAAAATAGATCCGAGGTTGCACGTGAGATCTCACCGCGGTGTGACGGGCGCGATCTGAGCCCTTGATTTCGATCGGACGGCTAAGCTCGCGGATCGGCGATGGCGACGGCATGAGCAGAGGCCACCAGGAGATGAAGACGACGCACGAGTCCAACGGCGGCCTTGGCTTCTCCGGCGAAGTGAAGGTACTCCGACGTCCTCGCCTTGGGGAATCCGGATCGCGGGCTTGATGACGGCGGAGGACGACGGACGCGGCAGATCGGGCGAACACGCGGTAGAACGGAATTCAACTCCGGCGAGCTCAGACGGCAACGGGCTTCGGCAAAGTAGATGGCTTGGGGCACGTGCGCACGGAAGTCTCAGGTCACGGCCGTGGTGGCGGCGCGGTAAATAGGGGTCTCGGCGCCGTGAAACGCGCCAGACCGAGGTCGACACTGCTTCGACACGGCGGAGTCCGTGGCCGGCGAAGGCGACGTGGCGCAAGCGTGAGCCGTTGGATCTCGATCCAACGCCGCGCGGAGTTGGACTCGTCAGGCCGGCCGAAAGCTGGCGGCTCGGTCGGTTCGGTGACGTTGGCGCAATCACAACCGCTGGATCTTGATCCAAGGGTGCGTGTATGGCTAGGGTTCTGGAGACGAAGCGGGTTCGGCTCGACCACGTGGCTCAGGTCGGACTCGAACTCGAGTCCTGACTGCCTTCGATCGGATGAACAAAGAATGCACGGCTTGATTTTTCCAGCGATTTAATATTTAAAATAATTCTATAATTCATTTAATTCATTAAAAATAGCAAATGACTCAGAAAAATTCCAGAAAAATTCTGGAAAATATTTTGGATCATTTTGGACTCAAATAAAATATTTCCAACAAAATTTTATTTGCAAAATTAAATTCTTTAACTATTTCAAATTGGAATAAATTCAAATAAATTCCAGAAAATTCCAAAAATTCACCAAAGTGCCAAATCACACATGAATTTAAGAAAAGCAAAATTTTGGGGTGTTACACCTACTCAACGTACTCCAAACAATCCCGCAAAGAAACTGGGTGCTCCTCAAAATCGCAAAACCCGCAAAATCGGGAACGACTAGACAACTATGTGTATCCCTAGCTTACATGGATGAGAACCATGAATCATGTGAGGGATTTTCAAATCACAATCCTGGTTTTCAAGTGTCCAAAGCAAAGAGGGATCAATTCAAATACTTCTTTTCTAAAAGAGATCAAGCCAAAACACAAAAGCCTCTTTTAGAAAAGCAAAAGCAGATTTTTCAGGAATTGTCCTCACTTAGAGCAGGTGGATGGTGGACTTATATTGCTCCAAAATTTTTGATAAGTTTTTACCCGGTGAGAATATGAGTCATGAAGCACTCCACCAAAAATAACTACCAAAAGTCTTTTACAAAAATCAGGAAAAAACAAGGACTACGAACAGTTAGGATCTTCAATCAGGAATTTTGGGGCTCGGTTTTCACCTCATAGATCCCAAATGGTGCAACCAGTGGACTCCAAAATTTTTCCACAGATGGATATATGAGCCACTCACCTTCTCCAACAAGAATCAATCAAGAAGTATTTTTCTATATTTTTCTAAAAATCAAAGACTGAGTGCTACGCGAAGAACAAGTTCAGGACATATTTGCAATCTTGATAGAAACTTGATCTCTAGTCTATCCTAGGGTGCAAGAAAGATGTAAAACCAAATGAGCACCCTCAAGACATCCTTGATCAATAGCATTTAGAAGAAGAGGAGGCAAAACCAATTGCGAGAATTTACATGCGGGAAAGTAAATGCTGAATTTAAATTGCCTAAAGTAAAGACATAATGTAAATGCGGAATTTAAATTCACAAAAATGTAAAGAAAATCTTTGTATTTTCTGGTTCGAAGGTTTACAAAGCCTCACTTCATGTGGGCAAAGCTCAAAGGAGCAACTCAAACCTTCAAATGAGGGAGGACACCCCTCCCCCTCTATTTATACTACTCTAGGGCCACCTACCACCCTTGGATGAGTCCCAAACCCTAGGGCACTCCATCAAGGGCTAGGATTAACCCTCTCATTTCACCCCAGACATGTGCTTTACATGGGCCACATTGGCCATACATGGGTTTTAAACACAACCCGATCAACCCGATGCAACGGGCCTTCATCCGCCGGACTTGACCGCTCAGTTTCCTCCTCTTCGAGCCTCCAACCCGAACCGGAAACCTTGAGCCACCTCAAGTCCATTTCCATGACATCCAAGTGATCCTGGTTTGAACCCAACCATCTCGTCATCATCCTCGACCGCTCTGGACCTCGGTTCTCCCAACCTAGTCCCGGTACTCACCAACGACCATAGCTGCCTCAGGAACCTGTACCACAAGGAACAAACCATTTTGCACATACCACTATGCACATACCTTTTTCTTCCTGCATGTTAGTCCGTAATTATCATTAATTCAAACATGCAATACTGAGTCAAATCAAACTCAAACCTGAGCACACCTTGCTCAAATAAAGTCAAATACTCATCACAAATCTGGATGGACCTCCACATGGTCCTTCATCAACCAAAATCAACATTTTGGAAGAGAACATCAGAAACTCGAATCAAGCCTCTGCACACACAACCGCCACAAATTTTCTCAAGAGAAAAGGGAAACTCATTTCCAAAAGAGAACACTTCACTAACAACCCGAATCACTTATGAAACATTCATAAAATCCACCTTTTGAAGCACTCGCAAACACCACACAAACTTTCCAAATAAGTCCAACTCCAGTCACATAGAGTTACAAATTAAATTTCAAGAGTTTCCAACACAACCCACTACGTCCATCTGCTTCCTTTAGAATTTATTCCAAAGATAATTCAGGGTGAACACGAAGGAGTGCGATCCACTCAAAACTTCTGGGTCTAAATCCATACTCATAGCACAAACTAAATAGATTAGCCAAAACCAAAGATTTGCGCCAATCTCTATGAGTTTTAGGGAAACTCTGAAGCACAATACAAGGAATACCTTGACCGAAGGCATTCAACCAAAATGGCAAACAACCAAACCAGTCCAAAAGCTTTAAACACAAGCTCAGCATGAACCCCACCATATCTAATATTCCACTACGCTTACCATTTAAGTATTCAATACTCACTATTTACTCATTGAGAAGAGTGGGGACCTGTCCCTGGGACTCCATTGATTCACTCAATTGCACCATACAAATCAAGGGAACCTCGGGCGTCCCGCATATATGCTCATGTTGGTCCCAGGACAGTTCACCAACACACGCGATAATGCACAATAATTTGTATCACATCACATACACAATAACGAAAACATAAATGTTTATATACATACCAAAAGTGATACCATGGTTCACGACGACTTACATAAAGCATTACATTATCAAGCAGCGGAAATATAACCAAACGACAAAAGGTAATGTCCAGCGTAGTATGCCCCAAACCCTCAGGCAACCAACTGGAGGCAAGAATGCACATCTAGATATTAGTGTCGCCGAAAACTGTAACACCTCGGCATCTAGCATGCCTGAATGCTACCAAACATAGGCTAAACAACATCTAAATACCATAAATTAAGATAAATTACAACAAAGGAGTAAATGCTAAAACCGAAAATTTCGGCAGCATATTCTTTGTTTTTCCATGAATTGAAGCAACAACAATCTTAACATATCAAGATAGCATAAAGAACGATAGCAATAATGTGACAAAACAGGAATTTCAGCCATCATACAACTAAGGATATAAGCCTATTCGTCTCATGCCAAATATGGACTAATCATTTACTCATGGCAACCAACGAAGCATCAAAACCACAGTTTAGTTTAGTGAATTAACCATCACAATTCAAGGAAGGATGTCGGGACCCGAATCTGCAAATCCGGACCCTCTGTGTATTCAGCACTAGTCCAGGAACGCGCTAGTGCACACAGTCTTAACATCGGTAAATATCACAATCATACCACTCGATACTAATAAAGTACTTTAATTAGATAGTCAAACTGGTTGCTCGACCTTATGGTCAAGTTACAAATATACGCCACGCAGGGCGAAACTTATTAAGAGAGAAATAATAGCAGCGGAAAAAAAAGATAACTTCGTGGCGCCATCCAGTATACCACAGCAACCTGACCGGCTCGCTCCCTAAGTAGATGGTTCCTCTTGGAGCTCCTCCTCCAAAGCTGGTGTAGTCTCCTCTTCAACTAGTGTTGTATTGTGGCAAGGGTGAGTACTTGGTACTCAGCAAGTCATGCACAGAATGCAGCTAATATACTACATGCATGGCTTAATACAAAGGAATAGCTCAGGGTATATTTGCAGTAAAACAGCATTTGACAAGTAGCATAAGTAGATTCGAAAGCAATAGAAACAAGTATAGCATCAATAACTTTTCCAGGAGTTTAATCAACATCCTTCCCATTCCTAAACCACATTTCCATCAACATCATTATTTAACCAAACCCAACCTTTCAAGTCCAAGTTATTTTCAAGAAAATCTAACCCTTGACTGTAATTCGGCGATGTCCAATACCGCGGACACGGCTATTCGAATAGATTTTACACTCTGCAGAGGTTATGCACTTTACCCACAAGATACAGTCAAACACCACAAAGGCGAGTTCCCGTAACAAAGTCTTTCGGAAACTTCTAACAATACAAGTGAGCCTCCCCGGTTATTGCACACTAACCCTTCCCTTAGCGAAGGCGAAGTTTAGGCCAATCAACCGTTAGATGGGTACCTGGCCGCAGCCCCGGTACGCTCCCCCGTACAACTTACACAAAGGGTGTAGTTGACAATCTGAGGTCCCACAGGTATGTTATTAGCAACTTAATCAACTAGGTCCGTCCCATTACAGAGATGTGGTTGCAAGATTGACTCAGTTCAAAGGCTTGCAAGGTTAAGTCCTTAGGGTGACCAGGGCAAGACTACCCAAAGAACCAAACTAACGTTTCCGGTGCCACAACTGGCCCACCTGATCATTCTTGCCACATGCTCCGGTCAAAAGCTATTTATCAAACCCCAGTTGATTACCATGCACCACGTGCCATCAACATCACATGATACCTTCCCAAAACAGGTTCAATATATCATTAAGTCAATATTAACATTTGATTGTCCAAAATCATGTCATGAGCACGAGTGTGCTAAGCCATATACTACAACGATCTACAAACCCATGTTGGCAATTTAGTAATGTCCAACTAGTAATACACAACTAGGGTGACAAGGGGGTCATGGCACATATTTAAATAGTCATGGTGTCATACAGCAATTTGGCATTTATCTAATTTCCCATAATTAAGTAAAGCATTTTCTATTTGAACTAGCATGCAATACATTAAATCAAAATAGGTTTCAAAATGGGATCAATATGGTCAAAGCACAACTTGCCTTCAAAAAGTACTTGTTCTTGGTCTTGAGTGGATCCTGAGTCAATACTTCTCCTTCGAATCCTTCCACTTCAACGCTCTACTCGTAACGCTGCGTGCAAATAGCAACAAATGAATAAAACAGTAGAAAAAAGTATCCAAACATCCAAATAAAGTTCATAAACAGAGAGAACATAATTTTATGAATTTTTAGAAACTGGAATAAATCAAATTCGGAGTTTAAATGCAAAAGTTATAGCATTTTGAAGTTTAAAAAATCAATTAAATAATATTACAGAGGAAAACTTTAGTCCAAAAATTAAATAAAATTCATAATTAGGTAGATCTCAATTTTATACAAATTTAGAAATTTGAATCACTCAAATCGGAGTTGAAACGCAAAAGTTATAAGCGTTTGAAGTTTGAAACAAAATCTGAAATCATTATTTCGAAATAATAAATCATTTTCTTTTTCGGAAATTAATTATTGCGTCAGCGAAGACACGTGGCAGCCTCTGGTTGTTCTGCTGACGCCAGCCGGTTCATGGATGTGGTCCATGGTTTGGCTCGGGTCTACCGTGGACCCGGTCCACGGCTCACGTGCGGCTGACAGGTGGGACCACTCGGGTGACGTCATTGCTGACGTCAGCGGGGCTCAGCCCACGGTGCTGATAGGTGGGACCCACTGTGACGTCATGGGTGACGCCATCAAGACGGTTGGGGTGGCCGCCGGGTGGGCCCGCCGACGTCATGGTGCGGTTTCGCTGCCGCCGACGCTAGCGCCCGGTGTCGGCGTCACACGACGCTGCACGTCTGGCGCCGACCGCGCCGGTCCAACTTCCGCGACACGTGGCTCAATCTCACCGCTGATTTGAAAATCAATGGCCCAGATTGATTCGGCTCTCACGCGTTTGGGTTAACGCGTTTGATCTGGACCGTTGGATCTAGATCCAACGGTTGAGATTGAATCTGGGGTTTTTTGGATTGGAATCTCACCGGCGGTGACGTGGCGTGATCCTAGCCGTGCGATGGTGATCCGACGGTCCACGAAGCTCGGGGTCGGCGATGGCGGCGCGGCGGAGCTGGCTGGCCAGAGCTGGGAACGGCGACACGGGCAACGGCGTTATGGCTCCTCCGGCGAGGTGAGTCCTCCCCTTGGGTGCGTCTCGTCGCGGGGAGTCCAGATCTGGGGTCAACGGCGGCGAAGGACGACGGACGGCGGCGGGACGAAGCAAAAACCGCGGCGGAGAGGGATTCCAACTACGGCGAGCTCGCGCGGCTAAACGGCGGCGGCTCCGACGAGGTGGGTTAGGGCTAAGCGCAAGCGGGCTTCCACGATGGCGGCGGCGCATTAAATAGGGGCCTCGGCTTCCGTGTATCGCGCGGAGACCGAGGTCGACACGGCTGCGGCGGCGAAGTCCGAATCCCATTCGGATTGGGTGACGTGGATCAATGTGAGCCGTTGGATCTCAATGCAACGGTCACGGGCTAGGGTTCGGTGGCTATTGCGGTTGATCTCAGCTGTTGGATCTTGATCCAACGGTTGAGTTTCGGTGCGGTGACCGGGTTCGACCGAGTCGCATGGCTCGGGTCGGACTCGGACTCGAGTCTGACTCGGGCTCGGTCGGATGAACAAGAATGTAGGCCGGTTTGGATTTCTCAGCGATTTAATATTTAAAATAATTTCCAGTAATTCATTTAATTCAAGAAAAAAAGTAAAATACTCAGAAAAATTCTAAAAAAATTCTGGAAAATATTTTGGATCATTTTGGACTCAAATAAAATATTTCCAACAAAATTTTATTTGCAAAGTTAAATTCTTTAATTATTTCAAAATGGAATAAATTCAAATAAATCCAAATAAATTCGAGAAAATTCCAAAAATTCACCAAACTGCCAAATCACATATGAATTCAAGAAAAGCAAAATTTTGGGGTGTTACAAACCTCCCCCCTTAACGGAATCTCATCCCCGAGATTCAGGGCTTACTAAAGAATAGGTTCGGAAACTCTTTCTTCAAATCCTCTTCGCGTGGTTGCTCCATTGAACTCTGCAGAAACGGGTTGACTTGTTCCTCGTCTCTCGATCCATTGTGTCCAAAATCTTTATGGGGTGCTCCTTGTAGGTCAGATCTTCTTGCAGCTCAATTGACTCTAGCGGTGTCTGCTCCTCAGGTACTCTGAGACACTTCTTCAGCTGGGACACATGGAACACATCATGCACTCCTGCTAGGGATTGCGGTAACTCTAGCTGATAAGCAACTTCACCTCTGCGGCTGAGAACCTTAAATGGTCCAACAAATCTCGGCGCGAGTTTTCCTTTGGCATGGAATCTCTTAACTCCTTTGTGTGGGGTGACCCTGAGATACACAAAATCTTCTGGTTCAAAACTCAAGTCTCAGCGACGGTTATCAGTATAACTCTTCTGTCTTGACTGTGCTATCTTCAATCTCTCCCTGATCATGGCAATTTGTTCTTCAGCTTCTTGAAGAATATCTGGTCCAAAGACACGACGTTCACCCGTCTCGTTCCAATTCAACGGTGTTCGACAAGGTCGACCGTATAGTGCTTCAAATGGCGACATTTGCAAACTAGCTTGGTAGCTGTTGTTGTAACTGAACTCCGCATACGGCAGACTCTTATCCCAAGAGGTAGCACAAGCCAATGCACACGCTCTTAACATATCTTCCAGAATCTGATTGACTCTTTCAGTCTGACCATCCGTCTATGGATGATAAGCTGTACTGAAGTTCAAACGGGTTCCCATGGCTTCATGTAGCTTATTCCAGAACCTCGAGGTAAACTGAGTACCTCTATCCGATACGATCTTCTTTGGCACTCCGTGCAAACAGACGATCCTGATCATGTACAACTCTGCTAACTTATCTCCCGAGTAAGTGGTCTTCACAGGGATAAAATGGGCCACCTTAGTCAAGTGGTCTATTATGACCCATATGGAGTCATATCCTCCTTAAGTCTTGGGTAAACCGGTAATGAAATCCATTCCGATTTCCTCCACTTCCACTCAGGTATTTTCAGCGGCTGCAACAATCCTGCTGGTCTCTGATGCATTGCCTTGACTCTCTGGCATATGTCGCACAGCGCAACATGCTCGGCAACTTCACGATTCATGTTCGGCTACCAAAATCTTTCTTTTAAATCCTAATACATCTTGGCACTTCCTGGGTGAATTGAATACTTGGAGTCATGGGCTTCTTCTAGAATCAACTGCTTCAGCTCCTTTTTGTTCGGCACACAAATGCGATCCTTCATCCATAACGTGCCTTGCTCATCCAACTTGAAGTCCTCTGCCTTGCCTTCCTCCATGATGGACTTAATCCTGCGGATCTTGTCATCATCCTTCTGTCCTTCTCGGATCTGATCTTCTAGGGTAGGCTTCACTTCCAATGCGGCCATGAATCCTTCTGGTACGACTTCAATCTGCATTCTCTGGAAATCCTCGCATAGCTCATCCTGACTTGTGGCTAGCAACATATTCACAGTATGGCTTTTCCGACTCAGAGCATCGGCCACCACGTTGGCCTTTCCTGGATGGTAATGGATCCCAACATTATAGTCCTTGATTAACTCTAACCATCTCCTCTACCTCATGTTCAGGTCTGATTGGGTGAAGATGTACTTAAGACTCTTATGGTCCGTGTATACTTCACATCTGTTTCCAATCAAATAGTGACGCCACAACTTCAGAGCATGCACTACAGCAGCAAGAACTAAGTCATGCGTTGGATAATTCTCCTCATGCGGCCTCAACTGCCTTGATGCATAAGCGACGACCTTTCCGTTCTGCATCAACACACATCCAAGTCCTTGACGCGATGCATCACAATAAATATCAAAGCTTTGATTAACATCCGGTAGAACTAACACCGGCGCTGTTGTCAATCGTTTCTTGATTCTTGAAAACCTTTCGCACTCTGGCGTCCATGCAAACTTCTTCTCCTTTTCATCTATTGCGTTAGAGGTTTCGCTTTTGTCGAAAAGCCTTCTATTAATCGGCGGTAGTAACCTGCAATTCCAAGTAAACTCGGATCTGAGTCACGCCTTGGTGCTCCCAATGTAACACAGCTTCTACCTTGCTTGGATCTACTGGCGACTCTTCGCGGTCATTACATGTCCGAGGAATTCCACCTTGTCCTTCCAAAAATCACTTCGAACTTGGCGAAGAGTTGCTGTTCCCTCAGCTTTTCCAAAACTGGCCTCAAGTGTTCGGCATGTTCATCCTCTGTCTTGGAGTAGATTAGGATATCATCTATGAACACAACAACAAACTTGTCCAAATATTCCATGAACACCTTATTCATCATATTCATGAAATATGTTGACGCATTCGTCGAGACCAAAGGACATAATCAGAACTCGTAATGTCCATATCTTGACGAGAATGCGGTCTTCGGAATATCCTCTGATCGGATCTTCAACTGATGGTATCCCGATCTTAGATCAATCTTGGAGAAAACTCCGGCTCCTCTCAGCTGATCAAACAGATCATCGATCCTGGGTAGCGGGTACTTATTCTTCACGGTGACTTCATTGAGTGCACGGTAGTCAATGCACATCCTAAAACTTCCGTCCTTCTTCTTGACAAACAAAACTGGCGCTCCCCACGGCGACGAACTCGGTCTGATAAATCCTTTCTCCATTAGCTCTTCGAGTTGCTTCTTCATCTCTACCAATTCTTCGGTGGACATCCGGTAAGGTCTCTTTGCTATCGGCGCTGTACCAGGTACAATGATGAGGACATCACTCCTATGCATACGACCGAGCCTCCTCCAGTTGTGATGCAAGGACCCATCACAAGAGCACGAGCACGGCAATTGAATCAACAGGTGAGCTCGTTCCTAAGTGCCCGTGCAGATACTTGTGAGGATGGTATGCTACCTAATGATATTATTGATTATATTGTACTTAGGAACTTTGGAGAGGACCATGAAGGCCTTGGAAACCAGCAAGGACCAAGAGGGAGGCAAGGAGGGTGTCCAAGTCAAGTTGGAGGTTCAATTCATCTCGGAGTCGACTACCTCGGCCACCAGGAGCAGCGTTCACTAAAATCGTCGCCCAGGCCACAAACGGGCTCCGATTTTGATGATCCACATATGCATAGAAAGCTAAGGAGATAAGCTTTACAATGGCACCGGTTTCAGGTCATTTGGACTTTGGAGTGGACGGGAATTTACGTTGCAAGCTGGCGGACAGAATCTGTCCCAGGGTGCTGCGTCACCAATTTGGGCCGTTGGCCCATGTATCGTGTTGGAGTCCAACACGGACACGTCTAGGGTTTCTAGGACGTCCCCTAGCCTTTATATCCAGTAGCCGCCGCTAGGGTTTGCTTTGGGTTTTGCTTAGATTAATTCTGTCTTTGAACAGTATTGCCGTTCATCGGTTTGTGAGACCCCAACTCGTGAGATTCATCCTCAATTTTCAAATTCAGTGCATCTTTCTTGTTCTTGCTTGTGTTCTCGATTCATTGGCAGGGATTAGCCTTCGTGGCGAGGTCAGCCGGGCAGCGCACGGTTGATAACCAGAGGACGTGTGGTGCTGCGATTGCAGGGGTTTTTGATCGTGTCGATCAAGAAGCCGGATCGTGAGTGTCTCGCTCCGCCTAATCGACTTATCCTCCACCTGACGGAAGTTCGGGCATCCCTTTACACCCCCATCAAGTGGTATCAGAGCAAGGTTTACCGTCAGGTTCGCCTTCTCCCCGTAGTTTGATTTAGTTTTGCGTTCGTCCTATAGTCCACGAAAAAGCCAAAAAGAAAAAAAAATTGCAGTTCATAGTCTACCATACCTAGAACCACGCCTAGCCTTTGCACAATTTCGGTTTCAGAGTCCGTAGTACTGAGTTTGTGTCCAGAATCGAGTCGTGTTGCTGGTTTAGATCGTGGACTTAATTTAGTCGTGTCTCACCTCCGCTGCATTCCATATCCTACAACCGATCCAATCGTATTTTGAGTCCTTGTTGGAATCGGTTTGTTTTGTGGTTCTCCTCAGTTCGAGTCCTAGTTGTGTTAGGGTTTCTCCTTCATAGACCCTAATCCCCCCACCTCCTGTTAGCCATATCGCCACCCCTCATCACAGAACCTGCCACCACAGATCATCGCGTTCATATCCACTCCATACGCCCTTGAGTTTGGAGAGGTGCTTCCTAGAAAACCCTGATTCGGAGTCCTTCCGTAAAACGGCCATAACTTTTGCATACGGACTCGGAATTAGGCGATTTTTTTTTCACGGACATCAAAAGAAAATTTTACATCCGATTCTCCCCCACTTCGTTGGGTTTGCCGAAATTATTTTTGCGAAATTCCCTTGGGAAGATTGAGTTCTCGGCCGCCGAAGTTTGAGCACGCTTTTCGGAAAACACTTCTTATTTCATATCGGTTTCATCTTACATCTGTTCAGGCTGAAAATTTGTGTACTATCTACCTTTGTGCTCCTGAGCCTAGGAAAAATATCAGAAAAATCAAAGAAAAATAAAAAAAAATTGGTGAAAGAGGCATAGAGGCGTAGAGCCTAAAAAAAAAAAAGGCAGGAGCCAAGGTAGGTGTTTCTACCGTGCCTGATAGAAGTAGAAGTGTTTGATGCGGTTCTGATATCTGTTCATATACTCTGACGCCTTGTTGCTTGTCTCTACTTATTCCTTATTTTACTGCGCGGCTAGACTAAGGCCACATTTAGACCCGACAACTAGGGCAAGTACTTTGGACATTTATTCAGCATTACTATCATTCTTGCATTGTGTGCCACCCATATAACCTTCCTACACTCCACATATAAATCCTTCGATCGGCAAGGTTATTGACCCTTGCAATCGCTTCATCACACCCTCACGGTGTCACGAACCAGACCACCGGTTGCACCGTCCTCATTTGTGTTGGTAAGAACCGGTAAGAACTTGGTAAGATTGCTTGAGAGCGTGAGATCCCACCTAGTAGTTCATAGGGCTCATAACACTTGTGCTTGTGTTTCCTTCTGTCCTTTTCTGCGCTAACCATGACAGTGGCAAGAAGGGCGAAACGAGGATGACGATGTTACTGGTCGAAGACTGTGTCCTTCATTCGTAATTGTCGACCATGATGGACGAGATAAAAATGATGTTCAAGGAGCATGCCATGACGCACGAACAAGACCCTTGAGAGCATCGATCGACGAGTTTCCACCCTCACCGAGAGGATGGATGTCGTCGAAAACGCCTCCGGCGACCATTGAATGAGGTGCAACCGCCAACGCCGGGCGCCAACCACGACAACAACGACCACGATGAGGATGGTGATTTTGAGGAAGATGAAGATGAGCAGCAAAGTGCCGCCAGGAGCGTGTTGCTCAACGGACGCCCGTCTGCATGACCGTCTTCGCCGCAAACCGTCACGGTATGGGAGGTAATAACCGTAACCGCAATGATGATCCTTTCGCTAAGGTAAAATTCACCATCCCTTCCTTTTCTGGAGCTTATGATGCTAATGCTTACTTAGATTGGGAGATGACGGTTGAGCAGAAATTTAACTCCCATCTAGTTCCCGAGATTCATAGGGTTAGACAAGCCACTAGTGAATTTAAAGATTTTGCTATAATCTGGTGGAATGAACTAGTAAATGCCCGCTTACAACCTGATTCTTGGGCGAGATTAAAAGATGCTATGCGTAATAGATTTGTTCCTCCTTCCTACCAACGTGATATGCGCAAGAGATTGCAACGATTAGATCAAGGTAGTATGGTATGCAGAATATTACCAAGAGCTTCAAAAGGGTATGTTACGTTGTGGGGTAGTAGAGGAACCTGAGGATAAAATTGCTCGTTTTTATGGTGGGTTGCGTCCAGAAATTCAGGATATTGTTGATTATAAAGAATATACCACTGTCAATCGCTTGTTTCATCTCGCTATGTTAGCAGAGAAGGAATTGCAGGGACGCCATTCCAAGAGCAGGAGCAATGCCGGTAGCACCTTCATGCCCCGAACGACTACGGGACAAGCAAAGACAGTGCCTTCTTCCACCTTTCGACCAGCGGCAACGCCACCTTTGCCGAACACACGACCGGCAGCGACGGCACCACCCACCCGTGCCACAGACAGCAGCAAGTCGACCCCGCCAACACCGGCCAATAGCTCCTCCGTCGCTTCCACAGGCCGTACATCGACGGGAATTCGCTGCCACAAATGCCAAGGGATTGGCCACGTCAAGAGAGAATGCCCCAGCCAGCGGGCATACATCGCCACCGATGACGGAGGTTACATCAGCGCCTCCGATGTTGAGGACGAAATCGACGACACCAGGGTGGACAACGATGAGGTTGATGATGAAGCCACCTTTGGCGCCGAGGATACTTCTTGCGTCTGGTCCATCATTGTCCAGCGTGTCCTTAGCGCCTGAGATGGAGCAATCCGAGCAGCAAGCGCCACAACTTGTTCCAGATTTTCTTCGTCATCAACGGTAAACGAGCGGCGTGATCATTGACTCCGGCGGTGCAACAACTTGGTGAGTACAGATTTGGTCAAGAAGCTTGGCTTGACCACACGCCGCACTCCACATCCATACCACATTCGGTGGCTAAATGATTCTGGCAAAGCTAAGGTAACACAAACAGTTCGGGTTCATTTTTCCATTGGTTCCTATTCTGATTTTGCTGATTGTGATGTGGTGCCGATGCAAGCTTGTTCTCTTTTATTGGGTCGCCCATGGGAATATGACACTGATGCACTTCACCACGGTAGAAGTAATAAATACACTTTTATGCATAAGGGAAAGAAAATTACACTTCTACCTTTGACCCCATTGAAATTGTTAAATCGATAGGGAGCGGATTGCTAATGACAAGAAACCCATTGATGAAAAGTCTGAAATTCAGCATGTAGCCAACCAAATAAAATTGAGGAATCCCGTCTTGCTTGCTACAATCTGATCTTGCTGCAATTAGTAATGATGCTTTGTGCTATCTTTGTGATATGCAAAGATGCTTTGTTTTCATTGGATGATCTGCCCGATACTTTGCCTCCTGCTGTCACTAACCTTTGCGGGAGTATGCGGATGTTTTCCTGCCAAGATACCTCCAGACTCCCACCCCTACGAGGATTGAGCACCAAATTGATTTGATACCTGGAGCGAGTTTGCCAAACCGAAGTGCTTATAGGACCAACCCCGAGGAGACTAAGGAGATTCGGCGCCAAGTCCAAGATCTTTTGGACCGCGGTATATACGTGAGAGCCTTAGTCCTTGTCTTTGTTCTGTTATTTTGGTTCCTAAGAAAGATGGCGGTTAGGCGCATGTGCGTAGATTGTAGAGCCATTAACAATATCACAATAAGGTACCGTCATCCTATTCCTAGGCTAGACGACATGCTTGATGAGTTAAGTGGTTCTATAATTTTCTCTAAGGTTGACTTGCGTAGTGGATACCACCAAATAAGAATGAAATTGGGAGATGAATGGAAAACAGCTTTTAAAACCAAGTTTGGATTGTATGAGTGGTTAGTCATGCCTTTTGGTTTAACTAATGCACCAAGCACCTTCATGCGCTTAATGAACGAGGTTTTACGAGTTTTCATTGGGAAATTTGTGGTGGTTTATTTCGATGATATATTGATTTACAACAAGTCATTACATGAACATCTTGATCATCTACGTGCTGTTTTTGATGCTTTGCGTCTTGCCGCGCTTATTTGGTAACCTCGAGAAGTGCACTTTTTGCACCGAACGAGTGTCGTTTCTTGGCTATGTTGTGACTCATGAGGGAATTGAGGTTGATGAAGCCAAGGTGCACGCGATTAAGAGTTGGCCAACGCCCACAACGATTTCACAAGTGCGGAGCTTCCATGGACTTGCCGGATTTTACCGCCGCTTTGTGAAGGATTTCAGCACCATTGCAGCTCCATTGAATGAATTGACGAAGAAGGGAGTTGTGTTCCATTGGGGGGAACCACAGGAGAATGCCTTCAACCTTTTGAAAGATAAGCTTACTAATGCACCTTTACTCCAACTTCCTGATTTTAATAAGACCTTTGAGCTTGAATGTGATGCTAGTGGGATTGGAATTGGTGGTGTTTTGATGCAAGATAGAAAACATGTTGCTTATTTTAGCGAAAAATTGAGTGGTCCTGTTTTGAATTATTCCACGTATGATAAAGAATTGTATGCTCTTGTGCGATCTTTAGAAAGCGTGGCAACATTATCTTTGGCCCAAAGAATTTGTTATTCATTACGATCATGAGTCGCTAAAACATATTCGCAATCAAGTGAAACTGAATCGTAGACATGCTAAATGGGTTGAATTTATTGAACCTTTTCCTTATGTTATCAAACACAAGAAAGGGAAGGATAATGTGATTGCTTTGATGCATTGTCTAGGAGATATACCATGTTGTCCCAACTTGATTGTCGTATATTTGGATTGGAATCAATTAAAGAACAATATGCTCATGATGATGACTTTAAAGATGTCTTGCTGCATTGCAAAGAGGGAAGAACATGGGACAAATATGTGATAAACGATGGATTTGTGTTTAGAGCTAACCGCCTATGTATTCCAGTTGGATCCGTTCGTTTTCTTTTGATACAGGAGGCCCATGGAGGAGGGTTGATGGGTCATTTTGGTGCCAAGAAGACCGAGGCCGTCTTTGTCTGCCCACTTCTTTTGGCCGAAGATGAGGCGAGACATTGAGAGGTTTGTATCCCGCTGCACTACATGTCAAAAGGCTAAGTCACGATTGAATCCACATGGTTTATATATGCCTCTTCCTGTTCCTAGCACTCCATGGGAGGATATATCTATGGACTTTGTTTTAGGACTGCCTAGGACCAAGAGGGGGAGGGATAGTATTTTTGTGGTGGTTGATAGATTTTCTAAGATGGCTCACTTTATTCATTGTCATAAGAGCGACGATGCTGTTAATATTGCTAACCTTTTCTTTCAAGAAATCGTTCGCTTGCATGGTGTGTCTTCTACTATTGTTTCAGATCGTGACACCAAGTTTTTGAGCCAATTTTGGAGAACTCTATGGAATACATTGGGGACCAAGCTGCTATTTTCAACAACATGTCATCCCCAAACCGATGGCCAAACCGAGGTAGTAAATCGTACATTATCCACTATGTTGAGGGCTGTTTTGAAGAAGAATTTGAAGATGTGGGAAGAATGTTTGCCGCACGTTGAATTCGCTTATAATAGGGCGGTACATTCCACCACCAAGGTAAGTCCTTTTCAGGTAGTGTATGGCTTCAATCCCCATGCTCCTATTGATATATTACCTTTACCTACTAGTGAACGTTGAATTCGCTTATACTAGTGAACGAGTTATTCAGTTCTTGAAAACCTTTCTCGCACTATGGCGTCCATGCAAACTTCTTCTCCTTTTTCAGCAATTGCGTGAGAGGTTTCGCAATTATCGAAAAGCCTTCAATGAAACGGCGGTAGTAACCTGCCATTCCAAGGAAACTCCGGATCTGGGTCACAGTCTTCGGCTGCTCCCAATGTAACACAGCTTCTACCTTGCTTGGATCTACGGCGACTCCTTCTGCGGTCATTACATGTCCGAGGAATTCCACCTTGTCCTTCCAAAAATCACTTACTGAACTTGGCGAAGAGTTGCTGTTCCCTCAGCTTTTCCAAAACTGGCCTCAAGTGTTCGGCATGTTCATCCTCTGTCTTGGAGTAGATTAGGATATCATCTATGAACACAACAACAAACTTGTCCAAATATTCCATGAACACCTTATTCATCATATTCATGAAATATGCTGACGCATTCGTCAGACCAAAGGACATAACTGTAAACTCGTAATGTCCATATCTTGACGAGAATGCGGTCTTCGGAATATCCTCTGATCGGATCTTCAACTGATGGTATCCCGATCTTAGATCAATCTTGGAGAAAACTCCGGCTCCTCTCAGCTGATCAAACAGATCATCGATCCTGGGTAGCGGGTACTTATTCTTCACGGTGACTTCATTGAGTGCACGGTAGTCAATGCACATCCTAAAACTTCCCTCCTTCTTCTTGACAAACAAAACTGGCGCTCCCCACGGCGACGAACTCGGTCTGATAAATCCTTTCTCCATTAGCTCTTCGAGTTGCTTCTTCATCTCTACCAATTCTTCGGTGGACATCCGGTAAGGTCTCTTTGCTATCGGCGCTGTACCAGGTACAATGATGAGGACATCACTCCTATGCATACGACCGAGCCTCCTCCAGTTGTGATGCAAGGACCCATCACAAGAGCACGAGCACGGCAATTGAATCAACAGGTGAGCTCGTTCCTAAGTGCCCGTCTGAGATACTTGTGAGGATGGTATGCTACCTAATGATATTATTGATTATATTGTACTTAGGAACTTTGGAGAGGACCATGAAGGCCTTGGAAACCAGCAAGGACCAAGAGGGAGGCAAGGAGGGTGTCCAAGTCAAGTTGGAGGTTCAATTCATCTCGGAGTCGACTACCTCGGCCACCAGGAGCAGCGTTCACTAAAATCGTCGCCCAGGCCACAAACGGGCTCTGATTTTGATGATCCACATATGCATAGAAAGCTAAGGAGATAAGATTTACAATGGCACCAGTTTCAGGTCATTTGGACTTCGGAGTCGACGGGAATTTACGTTGCAAGCTGGCGGACAGAATCTGTCCCAGTCTTTGCGTCACCAATTTGGGCCGTTGGCCCATGTATCGTGTTGGAGTCCAACACGGACACGTCTAGGGTTTCTAGGACGTCCCCTAGCCTTTATATCCAGTAGCCGCCGCTAGGGTTTGCTTTAGGTTTTGCTTAGATTAATTCTGTCTTTGAACAGTATTGCCGTTAATCGGTTTGTGAGACCCCAACTCGTGAGATTCATCCTCAATTTTCAAATTCAGTGCATCTTTCTTGTTCTTGCTTGTGTTCTCGATTCATTGGCAGGGATTAGCCTTCGTGGCGAGGTCAGCCGGGCAGCGCACGGTTGATAACCAGAGGACGTGTGGTGCTGCGATTGCAGGGGTTTTTGATCGTGTCGATCAAGAAGCCGGATCGTGAGTGTCTCGCTCCGCCTAATCGACTTATCCTCCACCTGACAGAAGTTCGGGCATCCCTTTACACCCCCCCATCATACAAGCTCTATCACAAACTCTATGTCCTTGTCTGGCGGCATACCAGGTAGATCTTCAGGAAAAATATCTGGGTACTCATTCACTACTGAGACATCTTCTATGCTGATTGCCTTGGTGCTGTTAACCATCAACTGTCCATCTCTAACGGCGGTAGCTTGAAATTCCACTTTCTTTCCACATGGGCTCTCAACTGAGATAGTCCTTCGTCCACAATCCAATACGGCCTTGTGCTTGGATAACCAATCCATTCCCAAAATGACATCTAAGGTCTGGGTCTTCAAAATAATAAGGTTTGCTAGGAACTCTATCCCATCTATTAGTATTCTCACCCCAGAACATCCTACTTTCGTTCGGAGTTCGGAACCAGGGGTTTGAACTAAAAGCATGCATTTAAGTCTTGCAATCCCCAAATCATTTTTAGCAGCAAAGCCTTGTGAAACAAACGAATGCGAAGCTCGTAATCAAACAAAAGCATTGCAGTCTTGAGTTAACAAGTAACTTACCCGATGCGACATCCGTGGCATTCAAGTGCATCTGCGGTGACATGGTTGACTCGGCCTCTCACCACGGTGCAGGGTGCTGCTCCTGGTCTTTGGCGTCTAGCTGGTGTGGATCCCAGATTGAAGCGAATCGGGTCACTCCCGCTGTTTCTTAGGACAATCTGTTGGCAAAGTGCCCTGGCTCGTTGCAATTGTAGCGTCTCACTTGTTCCTTGTTGATGCTCAAGCGGCGTTTCGGCTGGGGCCGGGTCGATAGTTCGATTGACGGGTCTTGGTGCCGTGACGGTGTCCTGGTTGCATTCTCGCGGTGGAATCTGAAAAGCGATTTGGCGCAACCCTCAAATGTTGCTGCGCTCACGACGCGATCCTCGATGCTGCATCTGTGCTTCCTGTTCTCATCCGATTCCTTGCGCTTGTCCTCAAGAATAAGCGCCTTATTCACAAGCTCCTGGAAATCTGGAAAGGTGTGGGTGATCAATCCCACCTGCAATCTGAGTTAAGTCCCTTCATGAAACGAGGCTGCCTGGCTTTATCTGCCGCTACGTCTTGGTGCGTAACGTGCAAGCCGTGTGTGAACTTGTTCAGTATTCGCCACCGGCTGATTACCCCGCTTCTGCTCAACTCCTCCTTCTTGAGGTCCATGATTCCTTCAGCACGTGATCTTGATGGAATGCACCGTGAACTCTTCCCAAGTGATGTCCTCGAGGGTTCTCTTGCGTGGCACGTAAGTCCTCCCACCATTCAATGCTGTTCCTTCCAACCGATGAGAAGCGTAGAGTACCTTCTCATTTCCCATGCATTGAGCAATGTGTAGCTTCCTCTCAATTGACCTTAACTACCATCGGCTTCCAATGGGTTAGCATTCCCCAGAAAGTGGGTGGATGAGTCCTCATGAACTCGACAGTCTTGTATTCTCGGGCGTTGCCCCCGATTGACCTGATTAGCGATGGCCTGAGCAAAGGATGTGCTGCATCTGTTGCATCATGGCATGCATCAATCGAGTCTGAGCAGCAAGAAAAGCTCAAATTCTGCATATCAATCAAGGCGGTCTTTGGTGCTCCATCATTGGGGTTTTCTGGCGAGAACCACTTCCATTGCCTCCAAGGTTTCCACGAGTGTTCACCATCTGTGGTTTGCTCTAGGTTTTAGAGATGAGAGGGAAACAAGAATAGACAAGTAATATTGAACTTATGCGGGGCGAAAGGTGTAACTTGAAGTCCAACTTTATTATTTTAATGAATAGTAACTTGGTATTGTTGCTTACAATGCCTAGGGGCCTTGCAACACATACTGCACACTCGAGAAGCAATGAAAATCCAAATCGAACTAGCACCGAGTCTAACGCCTAAAGGGTGACTCTTTATTCTATGACGCGACTCGGCGAAGGAGTCTCACTATAGAACCTACGCTCACTCATCGAGAAAACCTCCACGGCCTGGTAGTACGGACCGCGGCATAAGGCGCGAAACGATCGCCATGTCCAAAGAATCGTGTCATCTGTGGTAGTCGAAGAAGCGATGTCCTCCTCAAGCTCGCTCCTCGGTCCGCTCGTGCAGCTCGAGTAATCGCTCCGGCTGCAGTGCGTACAATGCCGTCTCTAACTCTCCAATCCTTTGCAGAAGGTGAGACACATACTCTTGAGCTTCCCGCCATCTGTTCTTCTCTACAGTGATCTCCTTGCGGGCCTTCTGTAGCTCCTTGCTTGTATCATCGAGTACATCCTCCTGGGCGACAACAAGTCGTGCTAACTGTGTGACCATGGCATTCTCATCCTGAATCGCCTTCAGATCAAGAAGGTTATTGCTGCGCGGATGATATCGGAACACCGTGCTCTCCAATTCTCTGGCGTAGATACGGGTAATGTGCCGCATTGCTCGTCGTGACGCCTCTTGGATACCCATCTGCATTGTAGACCTCCTGGCGGTCACGGTGTATCGAGCGATTGCCGGGCCCTTCTTCCTAGCGGTACCACAATCTTCACGTCACAAGCCTTGATCAATCCTCGCTTGTCTGATCACGCCCACTTGGTATTGCGGCTTCTCAAAATCTCCGAGAGTGCAGAGCATACGCCAAAGTTCCGCGGCGTGACCAACCTCCAGATCGACGTAGTTGAACTCTCCCTCCATCTGTCACAAGAGTGATCACGTAAGAACTCGAAATTTTTAAATCGTGACAAGGTAAGGAAAAATTCAGCAAGAGACAAGGAAAGAGAAAAGGGAATAAGTCGAGATGTCATTTCTTATCTTGACGAACTTTTAACCTTTAGAAAATAGGTTTTAACCTCTCTACGACCATTCTAGCTAGGGTTGAGCCTACGGTCAGTATGGCTCTGATACCACCTCTATCGGGACCCGAATATGCAAATCCGGACCCTCGGTGTATTCAGCACTAGTCCAGGAACGCGCTAGTGCACACAGTCTTAACATCGGTAAATATCACAATCATACCACTCGATACTAATAAAGTACTTTAATTAGATAGTCAAACTGGTTGCTCGACCTTATGGTCAAGTTACAAATATACGCCACGCAGGGCGAAACTTATTAAGAGAGAAATAATAGCAGCGGAAAAATAAGATAACTTCGTGGCGCCATCCAATATACCACAGGCACCGATCGGGCTCGCTCCTAAGTAGATGGTTCCTCTTGGAGCTCCTCCTCCAAAGCCGGTGTAGTCTCCTCTTCAACTGGTGTTGTATTGTGGCAAGGGTGAGTACTTGGTACTCAAGCAAGTCATGCACGTAATGCAGCTAATATACTACATGCATGGCTTAATACAAAGGAATAGCTCAGGGTATATTTGCAAGAAACAAAGATTTGACAAGTAGCATAAGTAGATTCGAAAGCAATAGAAACAAGTATAGCATCAATAACTTTTCCAGGAGTTTAATCAACATCCTTCCCATTTCTAAACCACATTTCCATCAACATCATTATTTAACCAAACCCAACCTTTCAAGTCCAAGTTATTTTCAAGAAAATCTAACCCTTGACTGTAATTCCCGAGCGATGTCCAATACCACGGACACGGCTATTCGAATAGATTTTAAACTCTGCAGAGATTATGCACTTTACCCACAAGAGGTGTGCGGAGTTAGAGAAGGAAGTAGGTACCTTGTCTCGGGAGTTAGCTTCATTTAAATCATGTTCCTCCTGAGACTCTAATAGTTGTACTCTCTGTGATGCTTTGTTTATGGAGCTTGAGAACCTAAGGACCATGCATGATAGTGTGCTTTCTGAGCTTGAGGGTCTTAGGTCGAAGAATACTAGTATTGTTTCTTCTGATGTCATTCCTGCTGATGCTAGTTTTCATGCTCACAAACTGCATCTTGTAATAATTGCCCTAAACTTCTTGCTGAGATTGATGCCATGAGCTTACACCTTAGGAAGCTTTCTGCTAGGAATGATGAACTTGAATTGCATGCTTCTAAGGACCCAGTCTGCTCATGTGAGGGCTGTAAGCAACTAAAACTTGACAATGATACCTTGAATGTCAAGTGTGCTGAACTTGCTAAGGACTTACTAGTTAAGTCACAGAATGGTTGCTTACGATGTGCTAAGATTTAGGGGGACTTGGACAAAATCCAAGTCGAGTTTAGGAAGAACCTAGAGGCCCAGCTTGTTAGGGTTAGGAATGCCCCTTACGTTTCATGTGAGGCCCTCAAGGTTGAGGCAGCCTTGCTTAGGGAGAGATTTGCATGTGCTGATCGTTCTTCTTCTGGCTCTTCTTCTACTTCTTCCCCTTGTTCTTCATGTGTCTCTTTCTTCCTAGAGTGTGAGTACCTCATGAACACTCTTAAGAGAGTTGTAGGAGGCAAGAAGAAGCTCAATCTCATCCTAGACCTATCCAAGATTAGCAGATTTAATTAGGGTCTAGGATTTGACTACTTGGAGCACGCACGGGTGCATCTGCCTACAGTTGTGCATGCCTCCAAGAGTGGAGAGATTGTGGTTGCTCCATAGACGAGCACCACGGTGTTTAGATCAGCCGGGATTGTTCATGGGACTTCTGACGAGGAGGGTGTTTCTCCTACTACTTTAGCCTCCAAGGCGAAGTATACCAGCACCTTCTGTCAGAAGGATGGATATATTGCTGATTTCTGCTTCATACACGCCAAGATCACTCGGCGTGAGCGTGTTTGTGCCCTTAGAGGTATTCAGGATCATCTCCAGACTCTGGGTGCTTCTAAGACACACACTGCTTCTAGACAGGTTAGAGAGTCTCCTGTTTTTGGACAGCGTTTGGGGCTTGGTTTTCAGGCTTCTACCTTTGGTTTTTGCCCCGGAGCTGTCCGTAGTCAGTCTCTCCGTCGTTCTCATGATATTCCTCATTTTTCCTATCGAGGTGGATATCTGCGGCGTGAGTTTGCTTCCTCTAGCATGAGGTCTAGGTAGTAGCACTGGGATGGTTCGGCCTTTGCACGTCGGCGGATTATCCCAGCACCAGCTCCCAGGTGTCCTATAGGAGCTGTTTCTAAGCTTGTGAGATTTGAGCCTCAAAGAGATACTAGAGTCTAATCTTCTGCCTTTGTGACTGGTACTTCTGCTCATCATATCACTCAGTATTGGGTTCCCAGATCTACTCTTATCTACCCCAATACTGAATTTTGAACTCTCGATCTCACTAGTTTTGGAGCATGATCGGCTCTCTCTTGTATCTCACTGCCTCGAGACCTGACATACATTTCTCTATATGTCTTTGTGCTCGATTTCAGGCTTTCTCCTCGTGCCTCTCACCGCCAGGCGGTGAAGCGCATCTTCAGGTACCTTCGAGCTACCATTGATTATGGTATCTGGTACTCTTCCTCCTCCTGTCTGTCCCTTCGAGCCTTTTCTGATGCAGACTTTGCTGGTTGTAGGATAGATAGGAAGAGCACATCTGGCACTTGATAATTCATTGGTACTTCTCTTGTTTCTTGGTCCTCTAGAAAACAGTCCGGTGTTGCACAGTCCACCGCTGAGGCCGAATATGTTGTTGCAGCCAGTTGCTGTAGCCAGCTTTGTCTTTTATGCAAATGATAAAACTGTGATATATTGCACCTAGCTACTTTCATGAAGATCCTTGCTAGTTATCTGTGGTGATAAACTAATTTTAGATTGGGGCAAGTGGCAAGAGCTGTTTATTGGTGGGCCAATGTGGCATTGGGTTGATATGGTAACATGTTATACAAGAGTGATGGTGAGATGGTTTTCCTTGAGAGATGTGATGGAAGTCTTGCCTCGGTCATCTAAGGACTTAACCTTGCAAGAATTTGAATTGAGCCAAACATACAACCACATGTCTGGAATGGGACAGACCTAGCTGATTAATTTGTGATGTCTAGATTTCGGTACTGTCGTGGTGGTGTGAGTTCTAGGTGTACGGGTGAAAACTCACATGGCGCAAGAGGGGGGCCCTGTTGTGGTGGTGTAACCCTTCAGTGTTGAAACCTTAGCGGGCAGTACTGGGTTTAGACAAAGCATTGTAAAGGCTTTGTTATGATCACTCATTTGCATACTCTTGTATGGCGATTCACGACCGACGTGATGAGTTGATTGTATCTTGTGGGTAAAGTGTATAACCTCTGCAGAGTATCAAAACCTACTCGAATAGCCGTGTCCACGGTATTGGACAATGCTCGGGGATTACAGTCAAGGGTTAGCTTTTCATATAATTGAACTTGTTAAGGATGTGGGATGTTTTACTTGTGAAATAACTTTGAAATCTATTACTGTTATTATTTATTTTACTGCTTTACAATCTATTATGTTTATATGTGAATGTTGCTTTATCGCAAAATAACCATTCAGCTTATCACTTAGAATAAGCCTTGCATATAGTTATTAGATTTGCATTCTGTGCATGACTTGCTGAGTGCTTTATGTACTCACCCCTTGCAACAAACAAATCACCAGTTGAGCAGAAGTCTGCACCTTCAAAGATGGAGCTACGTGAAGAGGCGATTATCTAGGAGTCGAACCTTGTCAAATGCCTGTGGCATATTGATGGGATTCACCGACGTTCTTCGTTCCGCTACTGCTTATTTGAGTATGGGCTTATGTTATTAGCCTTTCGATCAAGTGGGATAATGTTAGTGGTGATCTCAGCATGGACTAACTAACTCCGAAAGTCGTGGATCTAAGGGTGTAACAGCCCCAGAATTTCCTAAGTCCATAAGTTATGCATAACATACTCATGTCAATCATGTTAGCGACATAATCTTCACTCATTTAAAACTTCACAAGTGATAGCATCATTTTATATGAATGGGTATGAAATTCTTGCCATTCTAAAATATTATTCATCTACACCAATATTTCTGTTGCCCATAGTCTATAACATGTGGGACATATCTGCAAGAGAGAGAGAGAGAGAGATAGTGGACTGCACCTAACCCCTTACTCTTTTCTCACTTCACTCACCTCTACCTACTTCCCCACCTACTCTATGACATGTGGGACCTAGCCCCACATCTAAGCAATGAGTGGGCACCTATATAAACCCTCCCCCACCTTGCTTTCTCCTCCCCATATGCTCATTTGCTCAACCTCATGCTGAGAATTCTGCAGCAAAGACACCAAAAACAACACATCACCCTCTCCCTTCTCCTCCACAAATCCATTCCAAAACTTGAGATTTAGGCCTTGTTTGGCAGAGCTCCAGATCCCAGCTCCACCTCAGATCTGAAACTTGTAGCCTAAAATAAAGTGAATTAAGTTTATGTTTTTATTCTAAAATGTAAACAAGATAACCCACCTAAACACTCTTAATATACTCACAGCTCCAGCTTCACAAATCTGGTGGAGCTAGGAATACCTAGTCCACTAACTCCAAGAATCTGGTGATGCTGGAGCTCTGCCAAACAGGGCCTTAGTTTGTGCATGTCCCACCAAATTGAATCTAAAATCAAGATCTTCAATTCCATCCAAATGAATTTTTGATGCCTCAAGTCTTGGGTAAGTTCTAATCAACTCTTTGTCTTGCTATTTTTTGAAATTTTGGCAACATGGAGCTCATTCATTTCTTCTCCATGAACTCCATCACCAAACTGCAAATCGGGTTGTGCATGTCGCATTGGAAGTTTGAGGAGGAGTAGTAGACACTGATACAATCCCAAGGAAGTGAAGGCATTGTCCGCACAAGCGAGGAGGAGGTGGCGAACGTCAAAGACCGACATTGCGACGTTATTCTTCATCCTCTTACCGAAATCGAGCTCCCACCAAGTGCAAGGGCATCCTTGCGGTGGTAAGGTTCTATCTTAGACTACATTTCTTAGTCTATTCCTCAAAGATAGCAATAGCCATCCAAGCACCAAAGTCCAAATCCTGTTTTCTCGCATAAATCGGCACTACCGTAGTGTAGTGGCCGGTGGTATCGCTTCGCTGGCACTATCGCTCATACACTGTCGGTACTGCTGCTTTGATAAAACCCCCGAAATACATCGCTACTAGAAAATAAGTACCATAGTTGTATTGTTGGTAGTACCGCATATTCGGCACTACCACTCTACAAGTCCGGTAATGCCACTCTTGAGACCCAAAAATACCCCATACTGGAAAATAGCTACCGCTGTGTTGAGGCCGGTAGTACCACCCTCCAGCACTACCGCGCCTATACCCTAGTACTGCCGCTTGTGGTAGAAAACATCTAAAATACATTGTTTTGAAATCCGAATTGAATCAAACCAATTCTCATCTGCATATTAGGATTAGTAGTATATATCATGTGCATTTCATGCATGGTTGAACGTATTTCAATAGTGTCCATCGTTTGAGTTTTTATTGGCGTTCATTTGAATTGGATTTTCTCAATAGGTACTGACGCTTCGGGATACAATCCTGAATACGACTACGTCTACGACATCAAGAACAAGTAGCAAGGCACTACTCATGCCTTGAACATATTTGATTCCATTATTTGCAAATTATATTTGAAGTTATTTTATCAATTGTATGTCTTCTTTCAATTACAATTATGTTTGGGGTAGAATGCTTAGCTAATGCCATGTTGTCATATCAACCCCTTGCCACGTTCCTTTCGTATTCCATTGTCGCCTTAGGTGGTTTACTATCATGTATGGGTTCTTGTGAACTACTTAGCTGTGCTTAGAATATCGTTAGAAACCGCGATAGATAGACTTAGTCCATTGGTCGCAATGATCAAAAAAATTACGATGATGATGTTCATTTGAATTGTGGTTAATGAGTAGCAATGTTGGCTAAGAACCTTAAGGATTAAATCCTGGTGCCATCTCACAAGTAACTATTGTGCAAGCTACATGCCGTTTATGGGACCGTCTTAGCCAAGTACTTGTGTATGACTAGGGTATGTAAACCACGTGCACTCGGAATTACTTGAGCTTTGTGGAGCATCAAAGAATGTCCGCAGGAATTCCACAAACTTTGTGGAGTGTCAGGAATGTCCTTAGGATCCCTCAACTTTGTGGAGTTAGAGATATCTAACAACGGGTGTACTTCTTGATCCACACACACAGAGCATTGGGCACGCGGGATCAAGGGTCACAGTCACCCGGGTGGTTTATATGCACTACTATACATACTAAAAAATGGTTTTGTCATGTTTACCTCGGCCAGCACATCGAAGGAAATGTGCTAATAGATTGGCTTACGAGTGTGGCGTGTTGTGTGGGTAAAGTCGTGCCTCTGCATAGTTTAAAGTATTCGAATAGCCGCGTCCATGGTCAAGAATGATTACTTGTTGTTGTTAGCCACTAGGTGAGTTTTAAGGACTTGGTAAGTACGAGTTGGGTGTGGGAAAAACTTTACGAGTATTGGAGTACTCGTTTGTGTAAGGCGAACATGAGCGATGGAACTCATGGTTCGGAGAGTGCTCGGAGGCACGAAGTGAGTGGTTATGTTTATGATGATGTTCATGATTTTGTTATATTATGTATTAGATTTCGAAAAGGTTTACTAAATGCAAGTTTCAATCTATACATGTCTATGTTTTTACTCCAAATGCTGCTTTATGATAAAATTACCATTTTGCCTTCTTTGATGTAGCGACCACATGCAGCGAGAATTCAACATGTTACTAATATTATTGTGCGGGTACACTCTTTGTACTCAATTGGATTATTCACTTGCTGCAGGTGAGGATAAGGCACTGCCCAGAGGGTTTTATCAATCAGATTTCGATGATGTTAATGTTTAGATGCGCGTTATTGCCTCCAGTTGGTTGCTTGAGGGTTTGGGGCATACCACACTGGTCTTTTATTGTTGTTTTATGTTTTCCGCCGCCTCCTTGATGTAATAACTCTCAATATGTCGTTTTGGACAACAGTCCTACTTTTAGTATGTAAATATGCTTATGCTTCCGCTATTTGTGTATGTGTTGTGATGCAAATTGTTGGTTATCATTGCGCGTGTTCATTGACTATCCTGGGGCCAACACAGGCATACATGCGGAGCACCCGAGGTTCCTTTGATTCACTTAAGTTGTACTATGCGTTTGGGTGAATCAGTGGAGTCCCGGGGATGGCTCCCCACAAAGGGCCACCATGATCACCTCACGACACTCTGATCGGGAGTGCACCAAAAAATCTAATTGGTTTCAGTCCCGATTGTCAGTGCTAACAATAAAAAGGGAGAGGCCGGGACTCATGAGATGAGCAATTGCCCTTGAGTCTTGCTACTCCCGACATCCCTTCTTGACCGTCTGCACCAATGAGATCTCGGTGACTCACTGTCCTTCACCGACAATCAAGAACCTTGCCGAACTATTCCCGTTCTTCTCTATTTTCGACCGACACCGACAATCACTAATGGACGCGTCTTCTTCCATTCTGGGTTAGTTCCTTAATTTCCGCAAATTTGTGATCAAGCTTTAAACTAGCTAAATGACTTAGACTTAGACTTAGTTCTTGTTTAGTTCACCTAAAGTCCTTACAGGGTGAGGATCTAAATGTTCTAAAAGATTTGAGAAGTTATGAGAGAATAACAATCTCTTATACTCTTTTAAAGTTGTGCTTAAAGAATTTGCGGTTGCCTTCGCCAAATCTCTCTCGTCGTGATTGTTTAAATGCCATTATTTTCGTTCTCTCTACAAAATTCATTTTGTTCGTATTTTAGATCATGTATGCTCATGCCGTATCTAATAAAGCTCTGGTCCGATTGAGAACTACTATATATATAAAAGGGTGTATCCGAGTGTAACATTCTTCGTGTCATCTAAGAAGGAGATATATAATGTGGTGGTGGTCTCACTCATACGTACGAATATGATCGATCGATGTCTGCAGATATAATTAACGACATGCAAAAGCATATACAGCCCCCCTTTTTTACAATACTTAAGTATCATCGATGCTGCGCATATATTTCACCAACATAAATAGAAGTAATGCTTCAATTTGAGAACAAACGAATGGATTGGAATTAATTAAGGGCCATTTTTCTATATACTACTAGTCAGTATATTAAGGCAGTAGTTGGTAGGGTAGTGGGTGGATGGACAATGATCAATACTGCCAAGTTGATTACGATGTGAGAGCAAGCATGACCTAACAAACCGGCCGGTCTCTCGCTGTCCGGTCTCAAGGCTGAAGCCTGCACTGCACGGCAGCACCACTGAGCCTGAATTCAGCATTTCCCCTCTCATGATGGGCTCTCTCGAATTGATTGATGAGTGACCGAATGCTGCATCACATATAATTACTCTCTCTCATCTAACATATTGAGCCATTCAATTGGTTCAAGTTATAAGACCAACCTACACTGCATGAATGAAGAATCTACCTGCCTGTAACTAGTCTTCTGATGATTCTATTACTAGGTTGTTTTATTGAACTCAAGAACCCAAGGATCACGGTTACGTTGGACAATTAATTATATATATGCTGAATAATTTTAGTACCTACTCATTGCAAAGGAAAAGTTGCAGAGTAGTTGAAAATTAGTGAGGTACATGAAAAAAGGTGTTGCTCATTTAATCTTCATTAAATTTCAAGCAGCTTAATTTACATGAAATTATTTACTTACGCGCGACACGATCAATGTAAAGAAGAGAAGGCAATCGACATCACAATCACAAACTAGTAGTGATTAATGGCAGGAGTCAGAAGATGGAAGCAAGCTAGGGGCCGGGCAGGAGAAAGAAGGCAGCAGCTTTAAGAACAACAGACAGACAGGTCTCCAAGAACTTAGTTGGAGGTAATTAACAAGGCAAAAAGAAGAAGAATCAAAGATGACAAATTGCACGTGCAGGTAACTACCAGTAGGTATATAACATATGATGAATTGGTCAGTCGGTGGTGATGTGTACTCCGATGACGATGACGAAGAGGGTGATGAGGGCGAAGTAGATGATGGAGTGGACGAGGATGGCCATGGCGCTGGTGTGCATGTTGCCGAACTCCACAAAGTGGTGCCGCCCCGGCAGCTGGATCAGCAGCCCCGGCGACAGAAGCACGAACAGCACCACCGCGATCACCACAGGACCCCAGTCAGACATCCTCCGGTGATCTCTTCTCCTTCTCCGGCGACGATCTCTTCTCGAGCTCTGCTGTTTCTTGGGGCAAATTATATACCAATATAGAGAAGCAGCAGCAAGGTGAGTTCTACTTCTTGGTGGTGGAGCGAAGGGAAAGATAGGTGAGGTGAGGCGTTCTCGCGGATTTGGTGCTGTTCTGCTGCTTTTATTGCCAGTCAGCCCATCGGTTGGGGACGTTTCGCTTTCGTTTCCACATGCCGCTTACGGCCTAGCTAGGAGTACTAGCTTGTTTGAAAAAAGAGAACATACTCAAGTTTTTTTTTTTTCTTTCTGTTTGTCTATGCTGTTAATTTGTCCTTGCAACTAGCTAACTGGTCACAATTTTTGCTGACTAGATGAGTAACCAGAACATCACTTGTTTTCAATTTCTTTATGACAGACAAGTGCGAGTAAGGTCTGGACTCTGTCTGGCTGGACACCTCTGTGATGCTGAGGTCAACCAGCAAATGTTCGTTGCGTGACTCATCCAACTGTTACTGTTCTTCCCTTCCTTCCTTTTCTTAAGGAAGACTGTTCTGAATTCTGGTTTAAAATCTCCTTTTTGGGAACGGGCCAAGCTCGGGAGTATTTCAGAAAATCCGATGGTAACTGGTGCAAGCAAAGACAAGTCAAACCAAGCACTTGGCTTGAGTTAAAACAGTTCGTTTGGAACACAGGAAATTTCATATGACTTCAACCGAGTTGTAATCCCTACAAAAATACTATGAAATTCTGGTGTCCCAAGCAAGGCCTATTAACCAGTCTAGTGTGTTTTGGCTAAGTTTTTACTGTGTGTGTGTGTGAGAGAGAGAGAGAGAGAGAGAGGTGAGAGTCTGATCTAATTTATGAGGAAATGTAAGAGTTTGGCCATAATAGTTAGACCTGGCAATGGTATGTGCCTTTTTGAGCTGGCCCTTGGCACGATCGGCCAACACGGCCGAAAGCATGCCATTGTATGGATATCTTCGGGCTGAATTGGCACGAAACGAATGATGGGCTATTCCAAACCTAGAAACTTGGCACGATGGGCGGCACATTATGGCATAACCAACTGGTCAACAGTCCAGAACTTTATCAAATACCATCTCTCCCCTTTGTCTCCTCCCATGATCCATCCGATAAGGTCGTCATCTCCTCACGCCTCCATGTCTCCTCTCACCCTCCACCACCCCTACTTCCTCCCGTTGACCTAGAATACATGAACGATTTGGATATTAGGGAGTAGTTACTACGTATGCTTATTGTTACTGTACTCTTTTCCTTAGCAAAGAAACCCCACTCTGAAGTGTAAGGTTTTTAATGAGACAATAACTTTGTATCTATATCCAATAAATACATAAATTTAGTTTCTTTTCCTAAATAATTATGATCTTCACCGGTGGTCGACTTTCGGTTCTCATACTTGGTACATCTAGGGGTGAAAATGGATCGGGTACAGATCGGGTAGGGACCATCCCATATCGTACCCTAATTTTTTTTTGTCGGATATTGGATCGGATACGGTAAGACTAAAATATGGTCGCATAGTCGGAACGAATAACCATCCCATATCCTACCCTAATTTATTTTGTCGGATATCGGATCGGATACGGTAATACTAAAATACGGTCGGATAGTCGGAATTGATACAGATATTAACGGTCGGATAGAAAACGGTAATTGGGTATCATACGGACGGATAGTGAACGGATACCGGATACTAAATCGGATAGCATATAAAATATATAAATTAAAGCGTACGATGAAAATAACCTAACTAACACATAATTGGAGACATAATCCTAACACAAATACACGGAATACAAATAACTCAAACATAAAGTCCTAAATAATACATAATTGGAGGCATAATCATAACATAAATACACCAAATACAAATAATTCAAACATAAAGTCTAACATAAAGTCCATTTACACAAATAGTTTATAAATAACATAAAGTCCACTTACACAAATAGTCCATAATTTAAAGTCCGGACATAACAACAATAGTTCACATACACACATAATTAAAGACATAGTCTAACACAATGAGATAATTTTCTAACACATAGTCTAAGACATAGTAACATAGTTTAAGACATAGTCCACAAACAGAAATTAAAGTCCAACATACACGATAGATAATGATATAGTCCAACACAAAGATAGATAATTTATCTTTGTCTTCATGGCATCCACACACATGTCAAGTTTCAACATTGCATACACTTTCCGTTGTTTCATTTCCATTCATGTTCAAACCATTTAATTGGTCACACAAAGCTTCTACTCCACTTTTATTTAAATCTAAATGCAATAAATAACAAATTAGAAGCCGCAAATAAAGACATACATAATACATAATATATGAATGAAGCCATAACTTGTAAGAAAAAAATTACCTTTTACGCGAAGCAATCATCCAATCCTTTGTGCAAACTAAGGCCTCAACAATGTCATCATCAAGTCGACTATGGAATGGATCAATAACGCGTCCACCGGCACTAAACGCCGACTCTGAAGCAACCGTAGATAATTGAATAGATAAAACATCCCGAGCAAGCATAGAAAGGATATGATAGGTTGTTGTTTGCCCCTTCCACCATGATAATATGTCAAAAATACCATCACCATCATCAAACTTCAAGAGATCATCACTCATGTATATATCCAATTCAGACTTCTTGTTTGCATTATTTTTAGGGTGATACAACCCATCTATGTTAACCTCATCTTCATCCTTATCCAATGTGCAATTTTTTGATTTTGAAGCCACATCATGCTTTTTCGAAGTGGATGGTGTACTTGATAAAGATGCATTGTTTAATGAATATGATGCAAATAATTCATTGATCACATTCATTAGTTCTATACACTACTACAGAATGACACATTACTATCGCTTCATCTGTGTCGGTTCTAAACTTTTGACTTCAGAACCGATTGTGATAAGCATATTCCATTTGGAAATCTTGGTAACAGGTTATCACAATCGGTTCTGAGAGAGAACCGATTGTGATACGATAATAAGCCCAATCGGTTCTAGATAAGAACCGATTGTGATAATAATTTTGTTATCACAATCGGTTTTTATCTAAAACCGATTGTAATAAGTAGGTATTATCACAATCGGTTTTGGGAAGAAACCGATTGTGATGAGCACAGGGGTTATCACAATCAGTTCTTTTCCGAACCGATTGTAATGAGAAGGTATTATCATAATCGGTTTTGGGAAGAAACCGATTGTGATGAGCACGAGGTTATCACAATCAGTTCTTTTCGTAACCGATTGTGATGATTTTTGGCAACACCACGTGCAACCAAGAACGTCTGATTCATTAGAAACATAGTTTTTGTGAGATCCTCCACTCACACATTTCCTTCAGGGAAGAAGAAAAACAAACTCCAACACAGCCCGCTCTGCTAGAATCCCAACCACGACCTCTTGTGCCCTTCATTCATGCTTTAATATTTGTGCAAAACTTGTATTTTCTGACGATGAACAAGACTGGTCTGCTAGAATCCCAACTCGCGGTTCAACTCTCGGACAATTTATATAGACACATGTAGTGATGCAAATTATATATAACATTATAGTAGCATGCATGCAGCAGATAATAATAATATATATACCATTCCACACATTATACTTGTTTTTAATCAATAGGACATGAAACATTTTGACTTGGAACAACAGAACATTAGAAAGATACAATGCACAACAATATAAAAGAGATTCAAAATAGTGTAAAGGCAAATGAATAGATTTCATCTCAGACTAGGCCAACAACCCTAATATATTAAACAAGCTGTATTTCATTACAATATATCACCACATCCATTGTTTATAATTAGTAAACAATATATCAACTGCATTACACCTAATATATTAAATTTACGACTCATGCTCGCCCGAGTAACCCGAGTCAACCGAGTCATCCGAGTGACCCGAGTCACCCGAGTCGCCAGAGTCGCCAGAGTCACCGGAGACTACGCGGACTAGGGATGGTTCATCCTCCGATGATGAACCTGATCTAGGCAGCGCCAGGTCCCTATGGTGACCGGGCGCGTAGTACTCCTCCACCTTCTCCTCCTTCTCCTCCTCCTCCTCCTCCTCCTCGCCGCCGCCGTCCGCTGCCGCCGCCGCCCTCGTCGCCGCCTCCTCCTCTCCTCGCCGCCGTCCTCCTCGCCGTCCCCTCGTAGTCGCCGCCGTCCTCCTCGTCGCCGCCGCCGCCGTCATCTCTCGGGCGCTTATTCCTGCTGCCTTTGGAGGCGCCGGATGGGGTGAAGCGCCGGAGGGACGACGGAGACAGTGGGCGCCGGCGCCACTCGGAGTGAGGCGCCGAGGCCGAGGCGGCGCTACGGCGGCGGTGAGGACGGTGGAGGAGGATGGAAGAGAGGCGACTCCACGGTGTCGTCAGAACTTGCCGGAGATGGTGGTGGCGCTGCCATTGCCGGTCGAAGATGCAGAGAACGAAAGGAGCTATATGGAAGACTTGTACCGATGTGACCAGGAGGCAGTGAAAGAAAGGAGTTATATGGAAGAGCATTGCACTGCGATCGATGGTGTGATCAATGGTAGTATTGTTTGAACGTGAAAATGGCGGGGAAGACGAGGGGGCGAATGGATATCCGTGTCGGTTCTTATCAAGAACCGACTGTGATGTTGACTTGCTTTACAGTCGGTTCCTTTTGAGAACCGACACTGATATATTATCTGTGTCGGTTCTATAAAGAAACCGACAGTGTTGAGGATCCAAATTATCACAGTCGGGTTTACATATAAGCGACGGTGATAACTAATTAATCACAAACGGTTCTTGTATAGAACCGATTGTGATGAGGTTCGGTAGGTTTTATATATGTGTCGTCTGGACTCGGGATGAACTTATTAACTCTCGTCGAGTTGGTGTTCTGGAGCCAAATAAATCCGCCGTTGCCTCAAAAAACGAATACTCCGGTTTAAACTTATATTTGGATGATTTGATGTGAAAGTCTTGAGGATGTGTGTGAAGAGGGGTAATTAATTGATACATTGAGGAGATTTCTCTATTTTCCTGCCTAGCTTATTTGTGGCTTTATTCAAAAGGTGGGCGCCATTCCTTCAAATCCCTTCAATATTGTATTAATGTACATTATTCGATTTTGATTTGGTGTCATTAGCGAGTGTATGGTTGAGAAATTAATTAAATCGTGGAGGAGATCGGTGGTAGGGTTGAAGGTTAAAGTTAATTGAAACCCTAGCTAGCTTGATCTCGTGAGCTAGATCAAGATTAATTCTTAGAAATCCCTTCCTTCAATATTGCAGTAGGACTTAAATTAATTTTTTTTATTGTGAATGTGTACATTACATGTCATAATTGTTAATGCTTCAACCCTTCTTTTATTTCATTGATTAGGGCATTATTAATTTATTGTTTGTGGTTTAATTGTAGATGGACCGTGAAGAATGGATGTATCAAAAAAGCCGTGTGAGTGCTGAATTTCAGAGGGGAGTTAAGGAGTTCATAAGAATTGCAGAAGAAGATATGGTTATGAGGGGTGTAAAGTTCATATATTGTCCTTGTATTGATTGCACCAATCTCAGGAGATTTAACAACTCATCTCAAATTGAAGGCCATTTGATTCGACGTGGCTTCGTGAGGAATTACACGTGTTGGATCCATCATGGGGAGACAGGTAGTACCCCTGTGATATGCAACGAAGATATGCTGGAAGCCGATCAGGAGTTGGAGCGTGATATGTTTGAAGAGGATAATTTAGATCAAATGTTGCGGGATGTGGAGGGAAATTACACGGAAAGAGAGTTCGAAAAATTTAAAAGCTTGATGGATGACGATGCTAAACCATTGTTTTCAGGTTGCAAAGGGGAATACACCAAGTTGGGTTCGGTCCTTGCATTGTTTGAACTGAAGGCAAAACACCGTTGGACAGATACAAGTTTCAATGCACTTTTAATACTTCTATCGGATATGCTTCCAGAGGGAAACGAGTTGCCAACAAGTATTTATGAAGCGAAGAAGCTATTATGTCCCATGGGAATGGAAATAGAAAGGATACATGCATGTCCAAATGATTGCATACTATACCGCAACGTCCATAAGGAACTGCGCATTTGTCCTGTTTGTGGTGTACCCCGATACAAACAAAATGAGAAGCGTAATGACAAGAAGCGTAAAAACCGAATTGACCACGGTGAAGATGTGAAAAAAGGGGTACCAGCCAAGGTGTTGTGGTATTTGCCCATCATTCCCCGTTTAGAGCGGTTATTTGCAAATCCTAAAGAGGCAAAATTGTTGCGTTGGCATTATGAATCTCGAAAGGAAGATGGCAAGTTGAGACATCCCGCTGATTCGGCTCAATGGAGAAACATTAACTGGGAACATGAGGAGTTTGGTGCTGAGATGAGGAACATAAGATTTGGATTGAGTACGGATGGTATGAATCCGTTTGGTAATATGAAGCGATCGACACAAGATTTGGCCGCTTTTGTTGTGTATCTACAATTTGCCTTCTTGTTTATGCATTATGCGGAAGTATATAATGATGTCATTGCTATTCTCAGGACCCAAACAGCCTGTTAATGATATTGTTGTGTATCTATCTCCACTAATTGAGGATTGAGTAATATTGTGGAATGTGGGGTTGAGGTGTGGGATGCATACAAAAGAGAGAACTTCACCCTACTGCTATGATATTTTGCACCATAAATGATTTTCCAGCCTTTGGTAATTTGGCGGGCTATAGCATGAAGGAGCCAAAGCTTGTCCAATTTGTGAAGAGGACACTGATAGCTTGTGGTCAGCTGATTCGAGGAAAACGGTGTACATGGATCACCGTGAGGTTTCTACCCAAGTCATCGATATCGTAAGATGGATGACAAATTTGATGGAAAGAGGGAAGTTCGTGCAGCCCCGCAGCCTATGACCGAAGGCAAGTATATTCACGCGTAGAGGATATCGATGTTCAAGATGGTAAGAGCCAGTAAATCTGTTCGTCCTAGGACCATTTGGAAAAAGAGGTCGATATTTTGGGACTTACCATATTGGAAGGAGTTAGATGTCCGTCAATGTATTGATGTCATGCACGTTGAGAAAAATGTTTGTGATAATTTGGTAGGCATCCTGCTGAACATACCTAGGAAGACCAAGGATGGTGTGAATGCTCGCCGCGATATGACCTACATGGGGATCAGGCCCAAGCTTGCGATGATGGAGGAGGATGGAAAAGGGCCGTACATCCTCGCCGCATGCTACACCTTATCCAAGAAAGAGAAAGAAGACCTCTGCAAGTGTCTCCACGATATTAAAGTTCCATCGGGCTACTCCGCAAACATTAAGAAGCTTGTGTCTATGGATGATTTGAAGTTGATCGGTATGAAGTCCCACGACTGTCATGTCTTTATGACCCAAATGCTCCTGTTGCAATCGTAAATATCCTACCGGATGACGTCAAGTTGGCAATCACGAAGTTATGCTATTTCTTCAATGCGATTTCATGCAAGGTTATTGATCCCGATATCTTTGGACAACTTACAAAGTGAGGTGGTGCGGACTCTTTGTCGACTTGAGATGCATTTCCCCGTCGTTCTTCGACGTCATGGTCCACCTCGTTGTTCACCTTATTAGAGAGATTAAGATTTGTGGACCCGCATTCTGCGTTACATGTATCCGCTCGAGAGGTACATGGGTATATTAAAGTCATATGTGAGGAATAGGTCGAAGCCTCGAGGGTAGTATTATTGAAGGTTATGGGATCAAGAGGTTATTGAGTTCTGCGTGGACTACCTAGGTAAAAGACAACCGATTGGTGTTCCTATATCTCGTCATGAGGGCAGACTTGGTGGCAAAGGAACCATTGGGTCAAATCTAATGAGCCCACAATTTGATATGTACTGTAAAGCGCATTTCACAGTCTTGCAACACAAATGAAGTTCATCCATACATCCAACAGCACAAGTTGATATTACGGGAAGAGAATCCACTTATGGATGAGCTTTCCATCACACGAGAACACAACGATCGATTCCTCACATGGTTCAAAGAAAAGGTGAAGGTCTCCGTTAGTACCGAGGATGTCAAATGGTTGGTGATGGACCAAGATTTAATATACGATGACATGGCAAGGTTACGATATTAATGGCTACACATTTTATCTTGAAAGTCAAGATGCAAAGAGTACAAAGTGCAAAAGCAGTGGTGTGAGCATAGATGCTTTGTCCGATGATCCAATTATAGGATCGTCAACTGCAATGAACTGTTACTACGGGATGATCGAAGAAATATGGGAGCTCGACTACGGAATATACCAAGTTCCATTGTTCCGATGTAAGTGGGTGAGACTTCCTCACGGATTTAAGGTCGACAAGACAGGTTTTACACTTGTTGATCTGAATAGATCGCCTACAGAGATGAACCGTTCGTCCTCGCAAAGCAAGCAACTCAAGTTTTCTACGTGCGTGATCCGGCCAATCCGAGGTTGCACGTCGTACTTCATGGGAAGAGGAGGATTGTTGGAGTTGAAAATGTCGTAGATGAAGAAGAGTACAACCAATTTGATGAAACACCTCCGTTTGCAGATGGGGCATGTCTTAGCGGTGACGACGGCACACATGGAACACATTACATGCGTGTAGATCATCAAGAAGGGTTGTATTTTAAATAAATTATGTTGTAAGAATTCCCTGTATAATGTGGCATTTTGTAGAATATATATGTCAAATGGATCTTATAGTATAACAAATTTGAAAAAGATTTGACTTTTCGACTCTTTTGAATGAAGATTCTGTTTTAAAAAAAAATTGGAAATTGGATCATAGTTATCACAATCGGTTCTTTAGGAAACCGGCACAGATAGTATAATTGCGATCGGTTCTTTTAAAGAACCGACACAGATACTCCACATATTGCGATCGGTTTTTCTATAGAACCGATTACATACTCCACATATTGCGATCGGTTTTTCTATAGAACCGACACGTATACTTAGTATAATTGCGATCGGTTTTCTATAGAAACGACCGTGATAAAACCGAGCATTTTCATTTCTGCGCACAAGACACTCGCTCATTTTGGCGCCAAGATCGATTTCGTTCAATTCATTCCACAACCCTAGCTCCACCATCTCCGCACCGGCGCCTCCCCTCCGCCTCCCCCCCGGTGCCTCCCCCTCCGGCTCCTCCCACACCCTAGCTCGACCACCTCCCCGACCGGCGCTACCCCGTGGGCGCCTCCCCCCGGCTCCTCCCCCATTGGCGGGTACCCCGTGGCGCCTCCCAGCGCCTCCCCTGGGTCCTCCCCCGGCGCCTCCCCGGGTCCTCCCCCAGCGCCTCCCGGCGCCTCCCCTCGGCTCGTCCCCCATCGGCGCGTCCCCATCGGCTCCTCCCCATTGCCGACTCGGTTCGGCGACCGTAAGATGCATTTGACTGTGGGCTGTAATTGGTTGTAAATAGCTCGATGATGATTGCTTTTGAATGAGGCTTGATTAATCGATCATTAAAGGAACTTGCTAGACCTAGAACAACACCGCTCTTAGTGACAATTTGGTGCCACTTGCTCTTAATGCATTGTTCTAGGGTCGAGCAAAGGTCATGCTTATTCCTTTATGCTCTTAGTCGACAATTTGGTGGCACTTGCTCTTAATGCATTGTGGTAGGAGTTAGATTAGTGCTATATTCATTACGATATTATCTCAGTACTTGTTGTTTTCTGCTAGAGCAAAGGTCTTTGTTCTAGGGTTGTGTAATCCTTAAATTTTTAGATGTAATAGCCGGTGATATATTGGCCATCTAGAAGTTGGACGGCTAATTAATTTAGCAACCCTTCTATAGCAACTGAGAGCAATCCATCATTGCAATTTGAAACTTGTAACACATGCTATATTATCGCACTTTATTATCGAGTTTAGTTGCGTAACCTATGCGTCTCCGTTCGAGGGTGCTTGTTTATAAGTATGCTAAAATGGCATATTTATAAATAAGCGATCTCAATTGTCCATGTTTTTGATAGTTCGAGGATATGTGGCTCGGGCAAGTTCCTAAGATGTTGTACAAACTCTAGAGAAAGCCACAAGATCTCCTGGTGTTCTTCGAATACACACCCTCTTGACCTGTTGTCGAGACGTGTATTTGGAGAACAATGGGAGATGTCGCCAAATTTCCTCTAGAGTTGTACAACAACTTAGGAACTTGCTCAAACCACATATCCTCGAATGGGATTAGGACCTAACCTAATTAGAGATTAGGAGTCATCGTTGGTAATGCACGCATTTAGTCGGTCTGAGATAGACATGTGAATTGCTTTCTATTATGTGAAATTTGAATTGCTTCCTCTCATGAAGTTTAGGTTTGACAATATACGTACTTACTTCGAAATGTCGCAAAGAGAGAGCACCGGCTCAACGCCAGAGAGAGAAGAAGGTCCTGCTACCCCATCGAGGAAGGTTAGAAAGGCTAGAGGACCGAATAAAGGAGCCACAGGGAGAACGCCGCAAGTGCTCCACTTCAATGCTAGGGGGGTTTGCACGGTCCTGGCCGTTTAAGGGGCGCTACTCCTCTTTTATCGGCCAATTGGTGAGGGAGCGAGTGCCGATCACAATTAAGGACCGGAGGAAGGAAGTAAGCGACTTGCAGCGTAAGAACCGACTGTGGGACGGGTTAAGGGAAAATGGATTATACCAGAGGAAGATGAAATCAATGCGAGGCAGACGCCTTGAAGAGAATGGGTGTGGCTTTGAGGCATTTCAGGGTGACCATGAATGCCGAGTTCGTGTTGAAAGACCGTACTCCTTCCAAAGGTATCCATTTGTTACACCCGAGGTTTGGGAGGAGTTCGCAAGGATGAGGAGTACGCCTGAGGCGGAGGAGCCGAGAGAGAAGAATATCGCTATACAGGCGTAACACACACGCCGCACCACCTCGGTTCCGGTGGAGTACGTAGGGAAGAAGGCGAGTGGGTGCGACTAGCCTTTGAGTGTGCAACCTTCGGGACAACGATGCCTTACTCCCACATATGCGAGGAGCGAGCACGCGATCGGGTATTAGCGAGGATCAAGAAAACCTCGACGGCCGATTGTCATTCCAAACCCCGCGATCGCATTGTATCGTCACGACCATCGTAAGATATCTAACATAGTACATTGCATATTATATTCCCATTGTATTTTAGTAATAATTTATATTTGCGACTGCAGGAGGAGGTAAGCCTGCAGAAAGAGCAAGGAGCATTTGAAAGCCAAGGGTCACGGGACATCCTGTGTTCGGCAATCGGAAGCCCGATCATAAGGGGCTGGTGCTTGCCGCAGTGAGGTATACGAAGAGGTCCTTCTTTGTAGAGGAGAGCGCCCAAAGGCTGTGGCAAGATCATGGGAAGCACGTGAGGCGCGGATCCGCTTGCAGATGAAGGAGGAGTTGAAGGAGGAGTTAAAGGCCGAGATGATGGCTGAGATGATGGCGATGTTCTCCCGAATCAGATTCCTCAACCATCGCCTATGCTACGCCCTAGCAGTGCGCTTCCAATAAGGAAGTGTGCATTCCACACCTCAAGGTAATAACTGCTTGCACCAAAAGGTACATGAGTAAGCTTAACACATTATGATGAAGATGCTAATCACTTCTTGCGTGGTCCTGCCAAGTGCCGGCTAGTCCTGATCGACGACGGAATACAGATTGAGGCTGCGCGGGGTTGCATTTCCAAGCAAGGAGGATGACACGGTGCATGGTATACCTTTGGGGATGGGCTACATGAGGGTGCAGTGGACTATGTCCACGATGTTTACATGTCTCATGCCCTGGAGTTCCCCGAACGAAGATATCACCACTCTCGGGCAAGCACGGATGTCGTTCATCAAGTGGCCCGCGACGGTGTCATAGTGCAAGCACCTCCTCCTGCCGGGTATGCTGCCGGTACTATCGCTACCACTTCGCTATCGCTGGTACAACCGCCGCTATCACGCTCTTTGCTATCGCTCTCGCTATTGTCGCTACTACTATTGCTAATGCTAGTACCGGTATCGCTACTACCGGTGGTGCTCTCATCGCAATCGCTTCCTCCTACTACTATCTGCTCCTCCTCACATCGCTATCGCTGGTACTATCGCTTCCTCCTACTACCGCTGCTCCTCCTCATCGCGAATCGCTCCTCCTACTACCGCTGCTCCTCCTCATCGCTATCTGCTGGTACTACCGCCTGCTCCTCGCTTGCACATGCTCCTGCCCCTGCTACACAACCTGCACTCACGCTGCAAATGCACCTCCTGCACCTACGCTGCCGCAAATCAAATGTCAGCGCAGTGGGGCGCAAAAGGACTTCTACCACAATGACGAAAGATACAAAGCGAGTTCGAGAGTCCCTCCGTGAAGAAGGCAAAGTTGTCGAGGGCACAGAGCACCACGATGATCACAAGCGGTACATACATGGAAAGCCCTTTCTCCCAAGCCAAGAATTGAATTCTTTGGGCTTGTTCACTGCCACCTACATGGATGGTACATCGATAGGTCACATGAGGCCGAGCCTCGCCACGATTTCATAGTGAAGTATCGAGCGGGCCAATTCCACCGCAACGAGGATGGGACCTTTCCATCGCTTTTGAGGATCTCAGATTTATGTACAGCTTGAAAGTCAGCCGATATTTCTACCATACGATCCTCGACGCTGTGAGTCTCGCACCATACTCAATCGATGACTATTTATTGATTTTGTATTATATTTTTAACAATTGACATGAATCGCAGGATCATGAGGCAATGACGTCGTGACGGGTCGACACCCTGTCGGGTTTGTCGACCCCGAGATGGTGTCTGCGACCATGGCTAAGTATCAATCGGAGTTCCTTGCAGGATACATCAAGCAGGCATTGCATGAGGAGGCAAAAAAGGACTTCATTCTCTTCCTATACCACCAGGAGTATGTACTACTATACAATTCAATTACATGTACACACTTCAACCTTGTATTAACTTATTCTCTTGCATTGTGTACCGTTTAATAAGCAACCATTGGGTTCTACTTGTGGTTGTTCCGAGTCAAAACAAGGTCTACACGTTGAACTCACTCGAAAATAGACCGATGGACTATGCGATCGAGCCTGTTTTGCAGAAGTAAGTACATTCCTCTAACCTAACACTTTACATATTGAACTACGTTAGGTATTTTTAACCTCAATGCATGGCATCTCTCCAATGTATAGGGCTTTCATGTCTTACGTTGCTGAACGTGGCCGACACAATGATAAACAAGGCACCAAACTCGAGTGGAAGCGCTTCAAGGTACAAGTGTCTATCATAGGATTTTTTTTACACCTATTTTTAATTCGTCTCCTAATTTAAGTTTCTTTGTTCACAGTGTCATCAACAAGGGTGCGATGATCTGTGTGGCTTTTACGTGATGCATCACATGCTGATTTTGGTTGGTCGCTCACATCTTTTCCCTAAGGTATAGAGCAGATTATTTGCACTACTGTCTATGTGATATTTGTTTACAAGCATAATACTATCAACATGTTTTTGTTCCAATTTAAGACTTAAATATATTAGTGCACTACTATCTATTTTGCAGGACCTTGATATCATCCTAAGAGCCTAACCAACGCCGATCTCAAGAAATTACGAGACCATTTATGCCGATGGTAATCGACGGAAGTTATAACGGATGATGGTAGATATAGAGACCATTCAAGCAAATACTAGTCCATAAAGTGTAAACAAAATTTATCTGAATGTGAATGTGATCTGCATTCTGATTGTAAACAATATTAATTTCAATGTAATGTGTGTAGATTGTGATGTATATGTTCTGTGATATTGTGGATTGTGATGAATGTGTCATGTTGTCAATGCGAGGCCATTTTCTGACGATGGACAAGAATAACATCATCACAATCGGTTCTTGGTTGGAACCGATTGGGATAAATCTGATATCTGTCGGTTCTTCTTGCTGGAACCGATTGGGATATTTTTAGTATCGCAATCGGTTTGCATAAAAAACCGATTGTGATAATGTAATAATTTGAATCGGTTCTAAAAACGAACCGATTGTGATATTATACTTATCCCCATCGGTTTCAACAAAAAACCGATTGTGATAATGTAATCATTTGTATCGGTTCTAAAAAAGAACCGATTGTGATATTATACTTATCTCAATCGGTTCTAAGAAAAAACCGATTGTGATAAGTGTAAATATCACAGTCGGTTCCTAAAAAGAACCGACAGTGATAATGTATTATTAGTGTCGGTTAAAAACCGACTGTGATATATCTACCTTATCACTGTCGTTGAACTTTGTATCGCCACCAAAACCGACTGTGATGACCAAAAAGAACCGATTGTGATGTACGGATCTGTAGTAGTGATATTAGCAAACTCAGCCATGTCATTTCCATATATTTTGGACAAGTACAACTCAACCACCATGTGCTTGTACCTAGGGTCAAGAAAGGCTGCCACTTGCAAAGCCATATTGCTCATATCCCAATACTTGTCAAACTTTTCTTCCATAGCCTCACCCAAGTTAGAAACTATGATGTCATTACTATCAATCCATTTTCCTATAGCAATCTTTATCTCACAAAAATTTTGAAAGAAAAGATTTGTAGTAGGATAGGATGTCCCAGAGAAAAGTAAGGTGACATCATAGAATTTTTTCATGCACTTTCAAATAGTTGTTGCATTTAACCATTCAGCTCTTGTAGGGGTAACAAATTCATATCTTGTGTTATCTTTGAGAGCAAGACAGTCAAAAGCATCCTTATAATAAATTGCATCTCTAATCATAATATAGATAGAATTTCACCTTGTAGCAACATCTAATGAAAGAGCCTTTCTAGTGTCCAAGTCACATTCGTTAGCACATGTTTGAAATGCTTCCCATTGTTGAGGTGATTTTTTATGATTGAAATGAACTCTCTAATGTTTCCAATGTCACTCTGAATTACTTGTAGTCCATCTCTAGCAACAAGATTCAATATATGATTTGCACACCTCACATGAAAGAATTTACCACCACATACAAGGAAGCTTCTAACATGGTCAACAATAACATCAACAGCAATATTGTTTGAAAAAGCATTGTCCAATGAAAGAGCAAGCAATTTCTTGTCTAGGTTCCAATTTAATACATTTGTGAAAAATGTATCACCTAATCTAAGTCCTGAATGACTGCCCTCAACATGAATAAAATTGATGATCCTCTTTTGCATGTTCCAATTGTCATCAATCCAATGTGTGATGACACACATGTAACCTTTGTTTTGAATTGATGTTCACATATCCATGATAAAACTAAAACGACATGAGAGAGATTTGAAATGTTCATACAACTTCTTTTCCTCTTCATAAATCTCCATGATTTCTTTACGAACAATGATGCGAGATTTTATAGAAAAAGTTGGTCTCAAAGATTTAATGAAACCAACAAAATATTCATGTTGGCAAATATTGAATGGAGATTTTATAGAAAAAGTTGGTCTCAAAGATTTAATGAAATCAATAAAGTATTAATGTTGGCAAATATTGAATGGATACTCATGCATAATGATAGCATAATTAAACTTTCTCAAGCTAGCTTTCTCATCATATCGATATGTCACAATCCCTCCCTCATTTTGATATAGAAGTTGTTGGCCTTTCAAAACACTGTGTTTGTTTTTCAAATGATTTTTGAAAGCCATTGTACCACTGGTACTTACAGCCGTAGCTGTATGTCTACACCTCTTGCATTTATCCCATGTCTTCTCCATAGTGCTACCATCATTTATGGACATTATTTTCTCAAACTTTATAAAATGTTCCCACACACATGAAGTGGTCTTCTTTCCAATCTTGGATTTGTCTTCACCATCATCATCTTGTCCACCTGATTCCACACTTGCACTTGCACTTCTAAGTTGTGAAGCTACAACAATGATAATAAGAGCACAATCATCACTATGGCAAAGATATTATTGAAAAAAATGCCAATATAAAAAGTACAAGTATCACCATCATATTATACCTTTGTTCAATGTGATTGAAGAAGCTACAACTATGGCCTTGTCCTTGTCCTTGGCCTTGCTTACAGGGGTTGCAACATTCTTGGTGTTGGAGGATGTCATTGGACCCTTACTTTTACTCGAAGATGTCATTGGACCCTTGCCCTTGCTCCAGGTCGTGTCATCCTTGCCCTTATTGGTTGTAGGTTATACTCCTAAAACATCATTAAGACTCCTATATTTTTTCAACAGACGCGGACATGCATTCACTAGCTTCTTCTTACTACTAACAACCTTTTTCTTGCCATGGTCAGACCCAACAACCTCTTCTTGCTCTTTCTCCCCTATTGCAGGAGCACAAACAACATCGACATCGACATCGGCATCGACATCGATGACATCTAACTCCTCCTCGGATTGCTCCTCAATTGTTTCATGGCTCTGGCTATTGAAACCTGAGCCTCCACCACTGTCATTGTCTTCCATCGTCTACGGTCTATATATAAGAATGAAGTGTCACAATAATTAACAAAATGTCACTCAACATCAACAAAATATTTTGATTAGGACGAACTCCAGCGGAAATCTTGAAATTTAACCTAATATGCTTCAAACTGATATAAAGAGAAGAAAAATAGAACTACATACAAGGGGAGAAGTGTAGGCTGCAAGCCATACTGTAGTCACAATAATTAACAAAATGTTTGCTAACCATCAACCAAAACTATGTATGGGCATACTTTTCTGCTACAGAAAGGGGTATTGCACACTTCATTGTACATTTCAACGAGGGCGCTGCTCTGTTTGTTGGAGATTCTAATGGCCTAGACTGTTCAGGATTTATGGCGTGACAACGTACAGTGTTATTTACTGCCCATGTAAAAACTTTCTGACAGTGTAGAAACTTGTGCAGGGTAATGAATTACATTTCTCCTTTACATTGTATACCACCACGAGTTAAATTCAGTGTGGAAATTGACCAGAAAGAAATGGCAGGGATGATATCCTACTAAATCAAGAATCTGCATCACTTTTAATGGTTCATTAGTTTGGAGAACATTTTCAGCTAAGGATGCTATCATTTCCCAGAGCAGTTACGGTAGCAAGTTAGCAAGCGTAATGAACTTGTGAACACAACCTTATCCTAACTTGATCTTAAGCAAGCACTAAATGGCTGCAAAATTGGCTGAATAACATAATAAACCTGTGGTTAATCTTTCAATGGAGCTGATTGCTTTTTGGCTTGGCTGATGACATTCTGCACCCAACAAAAGTCTGAAGAAATTTCTATATGGAAGATTAATGTGTATGTGACAGTAGAAGTAACAGGAAGGGTAATTGAATGTTTCTGAAGCTACTGCTTGTGATAAAAACTGAAGAACAGTTGATAAGAAGTGCAAAGTGCTTCTACATCACACCACTTCTCTTATATTTCATTCCTTTTTATTTAGTAGCATTTTTAGGTGAAAATGCTGGCCATATATCAGTGATTAACCCAAAATGTAGTACATTGAGTGTACTGAACAGCGATAGACCAACGGCAGTGACCTTCATAGCTCCACACGGCCGGCACGACAGATGACCATACTAGACAGGCACGGTACGCCATGGCCCTAAGTCCGTGGACCCATGCTGGCACAGCCCAATTCCCACCTCTGATAATAGTTACCTTAATAATCCATGGAAATAATTTACAGCATGGGTCAAATCCTGAATCCGGCATATTCTAGTTGGAGCTAGATAACAAACCAGTGAAACGGGAGTTGGAATTGAACCCGCACTCAGCTAGGAAAATCTGGTGGTATCTTATTTGTTGGACTAGAGCCGTAAGGCAAGATGACTACCAATCTCAAGTTAGTGGCTGTGCTTGCATTTGATATTTCGCTTTCTGTCAAGCAAAAATGGGGTACATGATAGACGAGAGAAAAAAATCTGTGTGAAAAGCCAAGGATACGCACAACCTAAAGCCACCACAGGAATATACTGGTTGGTCCAGTACATGACCGTGCTCACAAATTGACTGATTTGATGCCTGAATATGCTGCCATTCAAAAAGGATAGTAGATATATTTTACTTTTATAGAGACAAGAATAATAACAAAGAATAAGGAAAAATATGCATGGCAAAATCAGTGAAGACTTAGAATGCTTTTCTTGTACGATCCAACTGTTGAGACAGACACCATTGTTATGTCAGCAAATTTCCTCTGACGCCTAAATTCAGTTAGAACAAGCTAGAGCATGTCAAGTGCCATAGTGCCGATATCAAACGAACAGTTAAACTGTTAGCTGGAGAACGAAAGTGTTGTTAATTCTCTTATTGAGAATAATCAATCATCGATTTCTTTCCTGTCAATTCTTTGCTTAACCTTTCTCTTGAATATCAAACCAACCAAATCGCCAGGGTAAAGCAAGGAATCTTTCCCCCCTTTTTGTGCCTAGGCTGCACAAGATGCCCTCCAATGTTGGTTGATCTCACGCGACTGCATGGATATTGCCATCCTTATTTCCATACACCCAGTCACCTTTCTAAATCTAACTTTCCTAACTAAAAGCTAATCCCGTAATTAGCTCTTTCCTAAATCATGCGCCATGATCGGAGGTGTTTCCAAATCAATGGGACTTGCCTCTGAGCTCCTCAGCGCTATATACAAAAAGGAGAGGTGAGCTCGTGAAGAGGTGACGATCTCACACGATTAAAATCTCCAGAAACCCTAACTCATCACCGATCCTCACCGGCGTTGGAGGAGCCTCGAAGGGCTGGTCAAGGGACAGTGCAGACCGGCGTCCACCTTCCCGTATCCTCTGCATCGCCGAACAACCAAGGTGCTAATGGCTTCATCTTCTTCACCGGGTGAGTTTCTAATTAATGTTAATTTCCGCATATTTGTAATCATGACTTAGGCTAGATTAATAACTTGGATCCTAGCATACTAACATCCATCAGTTCCCCTCTTCAACAAAACAGTAAAATAAGTTCTTCGTTGAAATTTTTCTGCCTTGTAAGAGGTGGCACCCGCGTATCAATGTCATAATTGAAAGTGTGCAACTCTGTGACACAATCAAACTAAACTGTGCGCTGATGTGGTGCCACTGTTGCTATTCCGGTCGCTTTTCGTCGCTTGCTGTAGTTTCTTCAACTTGTCGTTTGCTCTGTACAGTTTTTTGTTGCCCGAATGCTGCTGGTCTACTAGTTGCTATATTTTATTCTTTGTCTATTATGGATCAGATAAGCAGTGTGTAATGCGGTGCATTCGTTATGTTCATGGAGTTGTTACTCGATCATTGAGCTAGCGTGGAGTTGCTCTTGTTTATTTACGACATTAATCCGTCTCTAGTTTGTTTATCTCTGATCATTCTCATCTTCGTAAGCAGGTCACTCTTGGAATTGAATTTGGTTGTAGTTGAATATTGTTAACAAATCGAATACTTTCGTCTGTTCAATTCAGACATAGATCAAGCAGTCGAGTTCATTTTATTCAGATGACATTGTACATGCTGCCCAGCCTAGATGAGTTCCGGGTGCTGGAGTGCCGGGATGCAGTGAGCGTAAAGCCGTAAAGTCATGGGTTCTATTCCCAACTCAGATAGCCTTTTTGACCTCCTGTTAGGGCTGGCAAAAAAAAACCAAAATTTCTTTAAATACAGTAGTTAATAGTTAATAGGTTTAAAATTAAAATAAGTTCATTTCGAATGGAAAAGGCTCGGTTCGGCAGTGACTCGTTAGCTCGAATTTAAAATAACCACTTAAATGGTAAATAAAATAATTTTACGTCGAACTATATCAATTTTGAAAAAAAAATTGATAATAACTTATTAAACTCGATAGCCAACCCTATTCCTACTCCTGTTATGACTTCTGGCATAGTATAAGCTTGTTTTGTGAGATGATTACGTGATTATAGTCAAACAGCAGTCAGGATCCAGGCATCCCGTGGCTGAAACTTTCGCTCTAATTGTTTTTAGTCAGATGCCAAGTTTGAGTCGAGCAACACCATCCACGAGAAAGAAGAAATTATTGATACAATGAAAGCTATCTACTCCTGTAGCTAGCTTGCTACATAATTTTTTTGTTTTATGTCGAAGTGTGATCCGAATTCATCATCTGTTTTTGTCGGACACTACGTCAAATGTAGCGCTGAGTGGTGTATATGCCGAGTTATGTTAGATGTGGCAACATATGCGACTCTGATTTGGTTTTATTCTTTATTCGGGACTTTGATCTCTAGTCTATATATGTATTTTTGTAGTCGTATGGTTTATATTCGCCGAATAGTCTTGTGCTTATATTTTTTTCTTCATACAGTGAATTCTATCTTTGCACATCCATGATTTTTCCCGAAAATATTTTCACGTTAAATCTGTTGGAAACATGCGCAATATTTTAATTCCAGATTTTATATTGAGGCAAATACTACAGATAAATAGTGATGCACACAGAAAGTCTAATAGCAGGCTACACATTGTACTTCCAAACATGTATACTTCAAGAATACGATCAAGTTGAACAATCACTAATGACTTACAGTTGGGCTTGATGAAGAACAGGACGATGCGCAGAAGAGGTCGTGGAAGAAGTCGACGTCGAGGAAAGCAACGAGCGTCGCAGCGATTGCGCCTGCCCAGAAACCTTATTGCCGCCCCGTGTAGGTGATCTCTGCGGCAATGGCTCGGAGATACCGCTCACCCTCCTTCATGGTGCACGCCGAGGAGGAAGGCCGGCGAGGTTCAACAAAGACAACACAACAATCTGATTCTCACAGGAGGAAGGAAAGAATGGAATTGGAAAATTCAGTACTTTGGCCTGGACGTCTCCAGGTCTTATATAGCCTTCAACCAGTAACTGTCTCCATTACTCACTAGTAACTGACAGCACTAAGCACTGGTAACTGACCAAATTTAAACAGGCTTAATGCACTGGTAACTGCTAATTCAAACAAAATAATGGTAATTATGCAGACTCCTGACCAGTACAAAAAAGCTAAATAGTTGCATGATTCAGCAAAATAAAAGGTGAATTCATAGTGCCTGGAGACACACGACGCGGCGCTGTCGCTCGTCGCAAGCCACAAGTCACGCGGATTTTTACGCGAAAATACGCGAATACGCGCGCGTGTGTGTTTAGCCAGTATTCACCCTATGCCATCCCCATGCCAAGTGTCACATTAATCAAGAGGTGGGAAAGACTCCACCTTTTAACTTGACCTTCCTCCGTACTTGGCTAGGCAATATGGTACTAAATCATGCATGCTATGAAATTAAAGGGAATGGGCCATGGGCCAATTTCTAACAAAATCTGTTTCTCAAACTAACAGAAGATATATATTGGATACTCCAGGGCAGCCATCACGTGGTTCTTCCTGTTGTAAAATGGTGATGTCCGTGTAAATTAATCACAGTGCACTAAAGAAATTGCAAAAATAAACGGTGAGCACACATGAAATGGAGAGATAAATTATTCTCTCTTTATTAGATTGATTGTCTTTGTACAAGGGGTATCCAATATATATCCCAAACTAACAGAAGATATATTTGGATTCGCCCATAGAGGGATAGAATCCAATAATATTTGAACAAATATGACTCTGAGTCTATCTATATCTCAACACTTTTCCTTGGGCAAATACTGCGTAATGCACATGTCTCTCAAAAACTTTTCCCAAAAACCCAATGAGAAAAAAAAAGATGGAGAAAAAAGTACAATGCACTTGCACTCCGTGTTACACCAGCTGTCTCCTTAAAAACCTTCATGTGAGAAAATTTCAAGAAAACTGACTAAGAAAAAAGAGTGCAACTTATAATCTCCTGGATTTAAAGTAGGATCTTCAGGATCATGCTAAGGGTTATGGTTCAGAAATTTACTCCTCTAAACTACGCTTAACTCAAAGTCGTATTATTCCAATGCCACTAACACATCTTTGAAAAGTAGATTTTGGCAAATACTTAGTGAATAAATCTGCCATATTTTCACATAACTTAGTTTACAATATCTTTACCTCACTACTATTTTGGAGTTTGTGAGGATAGAAATGTTTAGAGGCTATTTGCTTCATGATATTGCTATTTACATAACCCATTTGTATTTGTGCAACACAATTAGCATTATCTTCAATGATAATCATAGGGTTATCGACAATATTAAGACCACATAACTTCTAGATATGGTTAATCACGCATCTTAGCCAAACACACTTATGTGAGGCTACATATAAAGCTATAATCTTTGAGTGGTTGGTAGAAGTAGCTACCAAGGTCTGTTTAAAAGACCACCAAGAAATGACTGAACCACTATAGAGAAACACAAAACCACTATGAGATTAATCACTGTGAGGATCAGACAAATAGCCAACATCCGTATATCCCACCATAGTGAACTCTTGGTCCTTTCGGTAAATAATCCAAGATCTTATGTACTTTGGATGTATCCGAGTAAAGTCTTGACACCAATCCAATATCATCTGGTTGGGGCTGCACTGTGTCTTGCTAGCAAATTTATTGCGAATGCAATATCAGGTCTTGCGCAATTCGCAAGATACATAAGTGCTCCAATGGCACTTTAGTATGCAGCTTCAGGTCCTAAGACTTCCTCATTTTCCATCCTTAGTCAGAAAAAAGCCTTTATCCACTTCAAGGGATCTTACTACCATGGGGTCTTTAAAGGGTGAGATTTATCAATATTAAATCTTTCATATACCTCCTTCGTATAGGTAGACTAGTGTAGGCCTAAGCATTATTTGGTTTTACCCAAATCTTTTATCTCAAACTCCGTCGTAAGGTAAGAACCTATTTCTTTTGTCTCCTTTATGGTTTCGATAATATTCACATCATCGACACAAACTGAGATGATATAGAATCTATTTTGGGATTTCTTACACACAGCGACAATTATCAATATTTGAATATCCCTTCTTCAAAAGGAACCTACTAAGTTGGTTGTACTAAATTCTCCCAACTATTTTAACACGTATAGTGATCCCTGTAGTTTGATGTCATATATGTTGCGATTATTATTATCCAGAATTTTGACTCCTTCAGAAACTCATAAATATCTGTATCGAATGACCCATATAAATATGATGTTGCTACATCCATCAACAGCATTGATAAATTTAAGCTAGCTGCCACTGATATTAAGTATCAGAACATTTTTCCACTTATTACAGGAGAATAGGTTTCATGGTAATCAATGTTGGGTCTTTGTGTGAATCCTTGTGCCACAAGCCACGCTTTATATCTTACCACCTGGTTATTTTCATTTCTCTTTAAGATGAAAACTCATTTTGATTCTATAGAGAACACTTTAAGAGGTGTTAAGTCAACAGGACTAAAAAATTTTCTCTTATTAAGCGAGCGTTGCCTCAATTGCCTTTTTTAATTTGACCGAATCTGAGGGCTTTTGGCACTATGCCGTGGATTTTAGTTCTGGATTTAGCTCAAGGGTTTTAGCAATTTTATAGGCGAAGTATATGTCGATAAATGTACTCGTTCTTTCATATAATTTTTCTAAATCCACATAATTAGTGGATATCTCTTCATTGATTTCTTCTAGCTCTTGATTTCCCACTACGATGGATTTTGGGTGTTCTAACTTCCTAGCGTTAGGTTGTGCGCCCAAATATATGCTAGGTTATCATCTTCAGGATGGATCACTTCAGGGATGTCACCATCTCCAGGTTGGCTCATTGGATTTCCTCAACATTAGGTTGAGCTTGGAGGCTATGGACTTGGAGGCCTCGCCTCTTTTTATCATGAGGGGCAAGAGTGGGTTCAATATCCTTTCGAGGTATTCCACTCTTTTAGGTGTATTTACTATTGGTATTCTCTTATGATCAGTGAAGGCATATAGTATGTTATTAGCTTATTTGTTGCAGATTTATTATCCTCCAGACTTCAAGTTTAGTTTCTTTAGTGTGTGGATCTAAGGATACGGTATTCTTTAATCTGGTGCTTATCTCCCATAATGCTGGAAAAATATCCTTAGTACAATCAGCGTACCGAGCCGTGCATAAATCCCTTGCCATAAGCTCTAGGTATTAAATAATTGATAGAGATTCATAGTCTATATAGATCCCCAACTTCTAGTGAGGTCCCATGGTGGTACGCTATGGTTGAGAGATTGGCACGTATACAACACAATCAAATTTTTGCAGATGAAAAATACTTTATTCTTTCCCATGCACTATTTGCAATAGAAAAATTTCATGATATGCAATTGATCTAACTTGAATTAATACCACAACGTGCAGCACTGCGTGACCCCAACAGTTGATGAGTAGCTTACTATTCTGCAAGAGTGGCGAAGCAATAGATTTTATTCGTTTAATTAATTACTTTGCAAGGCTATTTTGAGTGTGGATAGGAGGTATAGAATGTTTTACATTAATTCCAAAGCTATATAATAATCATTAAATGCTTTTGAGGTAAACTCACTAGTAGTATCCATTCAAATAGACTTAATCCTTTCTTTTAGAAATGAGGCTCTCAATAATTTGGGTAATTAATTTAGCAAAAGCATGGTTCCTAATAGATAAGAGACATACGTGTGACCATCTAGTAGAAATATCTATCAATACCATAAAGTATCTGAAAGGGCCCAGCAGGGGTTGAATAGGTTCGTAAATATCACTTTTAATTTTCTCTAGAAAATTCAGTGATTCTTTCCTATCTTTTAGGTAAGAAGGTCTAATATGAGCTTTCCTTTAGCACAAGCAGGGCATAAAAAATCTTTAGGTATAGGAAAGCTTGTAGTCTATGCAATGGCCAGTAGAATTATTAATTATTCTTCTTATCATATTCAACTCAAGATGACCCAGTCGACCATGCTAAATCTTAAATATTTCTGGGTTTTTATCGCAACACAAACTTCAAGTTATATATATAAAATGTAACCCAGAGGAGAAGGAATGAAGTTGTTTTAACCACACATTTATTTAACCCATTTAAGTTAGTCATGAGTATGTATTCTGTACCATCCTCATTCTCTATCTCCATATAAAAATAATTCAGACTAATGTCTAACTTAAGAGAGTACGACTGAACTCAGGGTATAATAGGGCATTCTTCTGGTGCTAATTATGAGAGTATCACTTCTAGAAATATTCATAATATTTTCAGTTCAGTTAGTGTGGTACAACTCTCTTCTAGATAGATTCCTCCTCTGCTATTGGATTATACTATTCTATATTAGAAGTATAATTTAACAATAAAAATAATTGTTGCATTAGGAACATATTCTAAAATATAGAACACGCATAGAACAATAAATCAAATATCTAGGAAATAGCTATGTAAGATCGCTTAATTTTGGTCCCAGTGTTAGCATTCCTTATCTGAGTTTTGGAGGGGCTAGTCGAATGATTTGCAGGCTATCAAATTCATCTGGTGTGAGAGAGAATTAGAGCACTCACCCACCTATTTACCTAATCCCTTATCCACTTAAGCCCCCCCACTTCCCTCTCTCTCTCTCTCCCTCTTTTCTTTTTTTCACTCGGCAGCCCATGCCTCCTAGCCGACAGCCACTTCTTGCGTTCTCCTCCCCCCAAAGCCTTCTCCTCCTCCCCATTTCAGTTCCCCCTCTAGAAGCAGCACCAAGGGTGCTCTCCTCCCCCATCCCTTGCTCTCCCTTGGCTAGTGGAGCTCCCTGTGGTGGTGCCCTCCTCTCCCTCACGGCTGAGCAGCAACAGTAGCAGCCGGTTCCTTCCTTCCTCCTCCTTCCCCTTTGGTGAGTAAGCTAAGACCTGGTTTTCTTTATTGTGCTTAGCCATGGAGGCTCTAGCCTGCCTAGGTGTGGTTCTAGGGTTTATAGCATTGAAATTTTGGAGGGAACACTAGTTCTATTGGAGGGAATTGGTTTTATGTTTTCGAGCAGAAATTGGGTCTGTTTTGCAACTCATTTTTGAGATCCTTAGTGTGGTCAAATGAGTTTTTGGTAGTAGACAAAGTTATACATAATGGAATTACCTTTAATTGAAGTACAAGAACTCGAAAATCTATGAAGCCAATTAAAAGTTATGCCGTATTTATTGTTTGCTGTCCCGAGTAGATTGTTTTGTGAGCAGAAATGTTCAACTGCGTTTTAGACCTAGCTGCAGACCGATTGAGCTTTTTTGTTTGCCTAGCGAGTTGTAGAAAATGTTCTCTAGTTTCATAAAATGTACTTTTTTTATTGATTTGGAGTTGGGAATCAAAAGTTATGGATTGTTGAAGTGGGATACCCGAAACTGTTTCTGTCTGAAATTCAGAGAAGAAGTTATTTCGGGTAAGCCACTCTTTTGAAATATGGTAGTGATTGGAGAAGAACTAGCTTGTATGGGTTTGATGTATGGATGGATGGTTGTCTCGCGGTCGATTAGAGCACAAGAACTCCAATTTTGGTTTAGCCAATTAAAAGATATGATAATTTGAATGAAAGCTGTCCAGAATTGAACTCAATGCAAATGACACGTATTCTTTTGAAATCTGGGATTGTTTGATGAAGAAACAACATAAATGGGTTTGTAATAATGAAAGGTGACCCTTTTGTGGTTAATTAGAGTCTAAGTTTACTCAATTTGGTCAATTGAAGCAAAAGTTATGCTTTGTTGAAATTGTTATATTAAAACTTGAACTTCTAAAATGTTCAGACTTTAAACTAAAGTTCAGACTTTAGTTTGAGGACTTTAAACTCAATGGTTGAATAAATGGTTATGGGATAACTGTAGTTTATCCTTTTGTGCTCATTTAGAGTCCAAGAACTTGAATTTTGGTTGAACCATTAGAAAGTTATGCAAGTTTTACCTTTTGCTGTCCATGTGACACTACGGAAGGTCAAAACTTTATAAAATGTGAAAATGGAGGTTAAAACTTTACGTTATGCCATTTATAGCGTGTTTTTGGGTGTTTGGGCCTCTCCGGGGGACTTTGGGCGTTGGGGGTTGAGTTGGGCCTCCGGTGGAAGGGTTTGGGCCCAATGGGGGGGGACTTTTGGGCAGCCAAATCTGGCCCCCACCCCTTGGTGCACCCCCACTCCCTTTCCCAACCCTAGCCGCCACACCCTAGCCCCCCCATGCGCCTCCACCCTTCCCCTTCCTCTCCATCTTCCCCCATGGCGCCACCACCTCTCCCCTCCCCTCTCCACCACCCTTGCTCTCCTAGGGAAGCCTCTCCACCTCACCACCCCGCAAATCCATCCATTGGAGCGCTCCGCGATGAGGAGATCCGATGGATTTGGAGTGAGGAAGGAGATCGCGCGAACCGGGAGGAGATCCCTTGGGTTTTCGTTCGTCGGGCAAAGGTATGGCCACAGGAATCCTTGGGGTTGGTCTAGGATATGTTCTAAGGGTTAATATCATGCTTTTAGATCAATTGGTGGTGCTGTAATTGGGTAGATTAGACGAAATCTAGAGTTTGCCACGTTCTCTGTTTCGGGCAGCATGAGCAGTCGACCTAGGGTTTGGGTTTTCGCCAATTTAGATTCGGAATTTGGTCGTCCGCTTGTTGAAGAAGTTGTAGGTAACTTCAATACCTTTCAGTGGGTATAAAGAATGTCCAATTCCGCCCAGCGGTTTGAAACTTATGCTCGTTTTACTGAACGTATTAAAAATTGTGACGTGATTGGAACAGATCACGGTATTCTGTAGATTAAACCACTTTAGAGTCCGAATCAGTCTTTCCATATACTTAGAAAAAGTTAGGAAATTTCCTAAGCTATTCGAGGATGTACTCGTTTAATTGATTCGGAGTCTTAGAACCCGAGTTATGCCTTTTGGAAGGCTGCTGTCCCGACGGGACAGAACCTTTTTTTTTTGGTTTTGCGTGTAGTTTGCGATGTCGGGGTAGAAGAGTGTTTGCGTACTGTTTTGTGGACATGATTGTGAGTGTGTGGTACCTGTGTGCAGGTGGTGTGACCCCGGGAGTGCCCTCTACGTCTCGCCAATCCGTCGCCGTGGTTGAGGCAAGTGTATTGGAATGGGTAGCGGGTTGTAGTTTGCTAAATTGGTTGAGATTGAAATTGAATATATTATGTGTTCACATGCCATGCCTTAATGATTGCCAATGATATGATGAATATGCTTATTATGTTATGATGCCATGTGTTAATGTACAAGTTATTTATGATGTTGGCATGTTTGCATACATGGCATGATACATGGCCCGGGCGGTGAGAAAGTCATAGCTAGTCCGGGGAAGGTCAGTGAGAAAGTTATGACTATTCTGGAGAGCCAATGAGTAAGTCCTACATCGTGATTCCATCCACCGCGGTGTATAGAAGCGAGGAGTAGGCACCCTCCATCTTCGAGATGGAAGGGGGGAGAGGGTGCACACCGACGGGTGTGTACTCAACCATACCGGTATGAGTTTCCAGGAGATATGTGCATCGCATTGCATTGCATTGCATTATATGAGGATGTTATATGATGATGATATATGATGATGTCAATAATATGCTTACACTATGAATATGAGATGTGTATGATGTCGTATGTGAAAAGTGGTCATGAAGGTATTGGAATGTATTTTCTTGTTCCATTGCAATATACTTGCTGAGTGATGAACTCACACTTGTGTTTATGTTGTTTTTCTTAGGTACCATGAAACCGGCATACGTGGAAGGGCATTAGCTACACATCTACACGTAGCTCCACACTTATAGACAATTTATTCATGTTGGTCATGATAATAAGAGTAGTGCCATGCAACTTGGTGCAATGGTTAATTTGTGTGTTTGGTTCCTCATTTACTTCGTTTGGCTCATGCGATGGTTGGAATCTTTATTCTAGGCTTATTCTGCTGCTAGAACCCTTGTTATTGATGATTTAGATGTCATTCTTTATATTATAACCTGTGATCATATTGTTGTTGCTTCAATTCATGGAAAAACAAATGAGATGCTGTCGAAATTTTCGGTTTTAGCATTTACCCCTTTGCTGTAATTTATCTTAATTTATGGTATTTAGATGTTGTTTAGCCTATGTTTGGTAGCATTCAGGCATGCTAGATGCCGGGGTGTTACATGCCAAATTGCAACTATTAGTAGATTCAATTTTGAGTTGTGATTTTTAGCAAGATAGAGGCAGAATTTGGATTTAATTTTGCCTAGAGATAGCTAGAACTTTCTGAGTAGATGATTAAAATGTCTTTGGTTGCTCAATTTGGAGTGGTTTAGCAATAGTTTTGCTTTGGCAAAGTGGGCTACCCAAACCAGTTTTGGATGAAATTTCAGATTTGGGACAAGTTTGACGTAGGGAGTATTTATGTGGTGTAACACCCCGGCATCTAATACGCCTGAATGCTACCAAACATCGATTATGTATCATCTAAAACTACAAATAAAAGAAACTTACAGCAAAGGACCAATTGCTAGAACCGAAAATTTCGGCAGCATCTCCTTTGTTTAATCATGATCTCGCGCAACCATAATAGCATAGCAGAATATGACATAATATGAAACATCTAAAACAGCAATAATAAGCGGCACGGAAGCAATATAAGTCCACTTTAAGCATCCCAAAGTCATCATTAGCCAAATGAAACGAATAAGGCAATACTAGCACACATCTAAACCATAAACATCAATGGTATCACATTCAGTTTATTATCATGACTCCAAATGATTCCATTGTGGAATCAATTACGTGAACTACGTGGAGATGTGTGACTATTCCCCTTTTCCCTCATGCCGATCTCAAGGTACCTAAAAACAATATAAAACACAAGCGTGAGTTCAAAACTCAGCAAAGTGTATTGTAATGGAAAAACAAAGATCAAGTCAACAAACCATCATCACCAATCTCCAAAAGCACATCATAACACAACATGGTTAGCATTCCAAACATCTTTTAAGCATCCATGTACTCATCTCATGAGTAACTCATAAGTATTCACATCGTCATCTCATAAACATCATCATATACATATTTCATTAATGCAATGCAATGCAATGCACATGTCTCCTTGAAACTCATACCGGTATGGTTGAGTGCACACCACGTCGGCATGCACCCTTCCCCCTTCCATCCCGAAGATGGAGGGTGCCTATCACTCGCTTCCATTCACCTCGGTGAAGGAATCACGATGTAGGACTTATTCGAAAGAATAGCCCCGGACTAGTCATAACAGTTCTCACCGACCCTACCGGAATAGTTATGACTTATCTCACCGGCCGGCCATGAAAAATATGCCATGTGTGCAAAACGGACAGCAACATATACATGAATAGAACTATTGCATATCAACACTTGGCATCGAAACATGTAGGTCCGTACTCAACAATCGACGGTAACCATTCAAAACATGGCATGTGATTCATTCATCAACAACAAACATTTTTAATCATGGCATGTGGACACCATATCATAGATAACCTTTAAATCATGGCCTAAGGACGTCATATCAATTATAACATGTAATTCATGGCAAGACAACATGTTATCTATTCCGAATGCTATCTAGCAAATCTAGCAACGCATATAACATACAATCCACGCAACACACTTGCCTTCAACCACGGCAACGGAGTGACGAGAGGTCGAGGGCACTCCCGGGGGCACACCACCTGCAAACACGTGCTATACACTCAAATCGAGTCCACAAAACAACACACATAAATCCCACTACCCCGACTTCGCTTACAACTCCTAAAACCAGAAAGCAGCAAATCTGTCCCTTCGGGACAGCAGTCTTCCAACGGGCATAACTTCTGTTCTAGGACTCCAAATTGAATAAACGAGTACACCCCCGCGTAGCTTCGAAAATTTCCCAACTTTTTCTAGTTATATGGAAAGACTGATTCAGAATCTAAATTAGTTTAATCTAATGTTGAACACGAACTGTCTCAATCTCGTCACAGATTTGACAGCGCTCGGTAAAATATCCATAACTTCCAAACGGCTGGGCGGAATTTCAATTTCTTTATGTCCACGGAAAGATAATGAAATTATCTACAACTTCCTAAAAGTCCGTACGGTCAGATTCAATCTCTAAATTGGCCAAAACTCCTGCCCTAGTTCGGGTTCCCAATCTGCCCGAACCAGAACGTGAATACAACTCTAGTTTTCAACAAATCTACCCCATGGCAGCACCTCCCTTGATCTAAAAAACATGGTAATGATCCTTAGAACAACACCTAGACCTAACCCACAGATCACCCATGCCATACCTCGCCAAGAAGATCCGAAACCGACGAAGCCTTCCTTCCCGCCGGCCGCTCCTTCCTCCCGATCCGCAACGGTTCGCCGGAGATTCTCGAATTCCGGCGATCCTCCGAGCGGGACAGCGAGGAGCACCATGAGAGGGGATGCCGTGGGGCTGCTAGGAGAGGGGTGGATGGCTTGGGAAGGGAGGGGAAGGGTGGAGGCGCAATGGGGAAAGATGGGGGTGGCTAGGAGAGGGAGATGGGGAGGAGGAGGTGGCGGCTTGAGGGGGGAAGAGGAGAGGGCGCCTAGGGCAAGGGGAGGGCGCCCCCAAGGCAGGGTATGCTGCCCCCCACTCCCTCATGGGCCCAAAAATCCTCCCACTAAAGCCCACGACTCAACCCCCTTAGGCCCGAACTCCCCCAGAGAGGCCCAAACTCCCGAAATCGGCCTAGAAACGCGATTAAAATTCATGCCGTAAAGTTTAATACCTCCATTTCACATTCTATAATGTCTTTGCCATCCCGTGGTATCACATTCTCCCCCCCTTCAACAGGATTCGACCTCGAATCCAAGACACCACTAGACAATCCAGCAAAGCAAAAGATAGCTAGGATTTGCAGCTCACACCAGATCGGAAATAACTCTGGATATTGCTTGCACACGCGAGACTTCAATATCCCCGGTCTGTTAGAGGTGCAGATCGAGTATACTATAGGCGCAAGAACAGAAAGGATCTGGTCAAGGCATAGATGGCCGGGTGATCCTCCTTTCCTATTTAGCAGCCTGCAGTTATTATTATTTCCCTATTTACTTGGCAATTAGTCACCAGATTAGTTAAGCTTATTCCTTTCCAAATAAGTCGCCGGATTTGGTGGATCTGTAACCGACAAGAACATGAATAAAAGGAGGAGAAAGAGAGGAGAAAAGACACGTTTTGTTGTCACCACAAATTATCTCAGGCGCTGCCGTCGATAACCGGCCGGTGGCTCCGAACAGCCAATTCCCCATCTCTACCTTCGTCTTCCTTACGGCGCCGCCTCCGGCTAACTGCGGCCAACGGCCGGGCACGAGGGCATACTCCCGGGAACACTCGTATCAACTGGTATCAGAGCCGACCGATCCTCGGTCCATGGAAGGATCCGAAGAGCGTCTCACCAAGCTTGAAGCGACGGTGGGCGACCTTGTGGGATCGAGCGCTCGATTGGAGCAGATGATGGCAGATCTCCTCAAGAGGTCGAGCAAGCGACCCGCTCTGGAGGGCGGTGCTCGGGTTGATCAGACCGAGTCCAGCGTCGCAAGAGGCCACCGGAGGCATTCGCCACCTCGAGGGCGATCGCGTGCCGACGACAGGAATGAGGACGGCGGGCGGCGCGATCATGCAGATCGCCGGTGGGCTCCAAGGCCTCCTCGATATGAACTGTCGCTATATGACGGCATGGAGGACCCGTTGTTATGGCTGCGCCAATGTGAGCGTTTTGCACGCGCCCACGACATTCCGGAGTCGGAATACGTGGTGATGGCCGGCCTCCATCTTCGCGGGGAAGCGCAGGAGGTGTTGGACAATTGGGAGCAGGACGAACGAATCATCTCATGGACCGACTTCTGCGACACCTTCATCCAGCGGTTCACACGCCATGCTTCGGCAGGGCCCCTAGGGGACCTAGTGAACTTGAAGCAGGGGGATTCCCGCGTGGATGAATACGCCAAGGAATTTCAGAAATTGCTGTCTCGAGCCCCCAAAATGAGGAGAGAAGATCAAACCGAGATGTTCATGGCAGGATTGACCTCGACAATCGCGGCCGATGTGCGTCGCGACCGTCCACGCGATCTGGCCGAGGCTGTCGGGTTGGCTCGGGAGGCTGAGCGCAGGGAGGAGTTGTGGATTGCACGTGCTCTCCAAGCCTGGCCGCAGGGAGCCCGTCACCGACCACCGTTCAGCGGCGGCTCGACGACTGTCGCATCGTCCGGGGGCCTCGGTTACCCAGCCGCTTCCGCTCAGCGGGTAGCGACGACTGAAAAGGGATCGCTCCCACTGCGCGTTTCCACGCCGACCCTGCCTGCTCCGTCCTCAGTAAGGGAAAGGAACATCCCAGCTAGCTCGGAGGGTTCCTCCACCGCCTCTGTTCCTTCCCGACGCCGTCTCAGCCCGGGAGAAATGGCAGAACGGCGCGCCAAGGGCTTATGTTACAATTGCGATGAGGTTTACGCCCGGGGACATCGTTGTAAGAAGCTCTTCCTCCTCGAGGTCTGGGATGCAGAAGAAGAAACAGAAGAGCTGGAAGAAGTAGAGCCAGCACTCTCAGCGATGGCTCTCCGAGGTCCCACCAAAGGCAGCACTATGCAGCTCAAGATGACAATCGCAGGAGAAGCACTATTGGGCTTGGTGGACAGCGGAAGCACGCACAACTTCTTGAGCTCCCACGCAGCAAACAGAATGGGCTTGCCGCAGGAATCAGGGGAAGGGCAGCAGGTGCGAGTCGCCAATGGTGCTCACCTCCCATGCTTGGGAAAGTTGCAGAATTGCACCTTCCTCATTGGCGCACATTCCTTCTGCGCATCCTTCCTGGTAATACCTTTGGAGGGGTTCGATGTGGTGCTGGGCGTGCAATGGTTGCAAGGACTTGGCGATATTAATTGGAATTTCGACTCCCTGCAAATGTCCTTCAACTACCAGGGTGCTCGGGTCAACATCCAAGGCCTCGGCAAAATCCCTGAGCTGCGGGTACAACTGATGGCTGCGGCGGAAGAGGAGGCCGACTCAGCCGCCCTCCTGGCAGCCTTCGACGAGTTATTTCAGGAACCCCGAGGGTTGCCGCCGTCACGCGCATGCGACCATCGCATATGCTTAAAAGACGGTACCAACCCCGTGGTGGTGCGCCCATACAGATATCCATACCGGCAGAAGGATGAAATTGAGCGACAATGTGAAGAGATGCTGTCCCAGGGCATTATTCGCCCTAGCCGTTCTCCATTTTCCTCGCCTGTCCTATTGGTCAAGAAGGAGGACGGCTCGTGGCGTTTCTGCATCGATTATCGAGAGCTCAACGCCCAGACAATAAAGGACAAATTTCCCATTCCGGTAGTAGAGGAGCTGTTGGACGAGCTGCACGGCGCCAAATTTTTTTCCAAATTGGACCTCCGTTCCGGCTACCATCAAGTCCGGATGCACTCGGACGATATTGAGAAGACGGCATTCCGCACTCATCACGGCCATTATGAGTTCATGGTGATGGCTTTTGGGCTTTGCAACGCCCCTTCCACCTTTCAAGCCCTCATGAACGAGGCCCTAGCTCCTTTCCTTCGGAAATTTGTCCTTGTGTTCTTTGACGACATCCTGGTATACAGCCACTCACGCAGCGAGCACCTTCATCACCTGCGCATGGTTCTACAGCAACTCCACCGCCATCGACTCCAATTGAAGCGCTCTAAATGTGCCTTTGTTCAAAAGGCCGTGAGTTATTTAGGGCATATCATTTCTGGGGACGGGGTGGCGGCCAACCCCAACAAAGTGCAAGATGTGGCTCGATGGCCACCGCCGACCTCCGCAGCCGGCGTCCGCAGTTTCTTGGGTCTTGCGGGCTACTACCGGCGCTTCATCCTTCACTACACCAACCTGCTCCGCCGGCAAACTTTCACGTGGACATCGGAGGCCGCCCACGCCTTCCAACACCTCAAGGAAGCACTGATGTCAGCACCCGTCTTACATCTCCCCAACTTCGACTCAACCTTCGTGATTGAGTGCGATGCTTCAGGCGTGGGTATTGGCGCAGTACTTCAACAGGATGGCCATCCAATTGCATTCTACAGCCGACGGTTGGCGGAACGCCATACAAAGTTGGCGGCCTATGAGCGCGAGCTCATCGGTCTCTCTAAGGCAATCCGACACTGGCGGCCTTATCTATGGGGACGCCCCTTCGTCGTCCGCACGGATCATGCGAGCCTCAAATATCTCCTCGAGCAAGCCTTGATTACTCCGCCGCAGCAGCATTGGCTTAGCAAGCTAATGGGATTCGATTTTCTTGTGGAATATCGGCCAGGCAAATGCAACCGAGCAGCTGATGCCCTGTCGCGCCTCCAGGACGCGCCGGCCGACTGTTTGGCGCTCTCTGTTCCGTGCCATTCGACGCGCATGCAGTGGGAGGAGGACCTCCGCAGGGACCCGGAAGTGCAGCAACGCTGCGCACAGCTACCGCACGCAGCACCCGCTCCTCAAGAGCCCGACGAAGCCCCTGTTCCAACCACCAGGGCTGGCCACACTAAGGCGACATCACCTCCAACATGGGCAGTTCATAGCGGCCTCCTCTTTCGGGATGGTCGCCTCTTCATACCCGCCTCATCGCCGCTCCAAACACAGGTGGTAGCTTCGTTCCATGATCTGGCCCACGAAGGCATCACCAAAACTTTACATCGGGTAAAGCAACACTTTTATTGGGCTCACATGCGCAAGACCGTGGAGGACTATGTGGGACAATGCAGCATTTGTCAACAACATAAGGCCAGCACTCTGGCACCAGGCGGACTTCTCCAGCCCTTACCCATTCCGCATCACATCTGGGCTGATGTGTCCATGGACTTTGTGGTCGGACTACCCAAGTCACTTGGCAAGACAGCTTTATTGGTGGTGGTGGACCGCCTCTCGAAGTACGCACACTTCTTGGCTCTGAAACGGCCATACACAGCTCCGGGGATAGCAGACTTGTTCTTTGATCAGATTGTGCGACTCCATGGCATGCCCGAGACAATTGTCTCGGATCGCGACCCGATCTTTCTCAGCACATTTTGGAAGGACCTCTTTCAGCGCTGTGGCGCCAAGCTCCTCATGTCCTCCGCCTATCACCCCCAAACGGACGGTCAGACGGAGGTGGTCAACCGCACGATCGAGATGTATCTCCGTTGTCTCGCAGCTGACAAGCCGTCGTCATGGGTGAAGTGGCTGCCATGGGCGGAGTTCTGCTACAACTCCTCATACCACTCCGGCCTTCGCATGACGCCCTTCGAATTGGTCTATGGAAGGCCTCCCCCACCACTTGTTCCATATTGTCAAGGTGCCACCCCCGTCGACGCGGTCGACTGCACATTGGTGGACCGGGATGATCTCCTCAGTCGAGCACGCCAACATCTCTTGGCAGCCCAGAACCGCATGAAGCAGCAACACGACCAACATCGTCGGGAGGTCTCCTTTGCTATCGGGACTTGGGCATGGCTCAAATTACAGAAACATCGCCAGCTCTCCCTGCGCACTACACCACAGACCAAGCTATCGCCCCGTTACTTCGGACCATACCAGGTGGTCGCACGAATCGGCGAGGTCGCTTATCGATTGGCCTTGCCCGAGGCGGCCAGAATTCATGACGTCTTCCATGTCTCCATGCTGAAGCCTTTTCTCGGTACTCCTCCGGCGAGCATTCCCCCGCTACCTGAAGATGCTTCTTCACCATCCCCGGAGGCTGGCGCTGTGGCCCCCTTCAAGGTGCTGTCTCAAAGGGTCGTTCGTGGGTGTCGTCAATTCCTCGTGCAATGGACGGCTGAACCTCCTGAAGCAGCGACTTGGCAAGACGCCATTCAGTTCCGACAATCCTTTCCAGACTTTCAGCTTGAGGACAAGCTGAATGAGGAAGGGGGGAGTGTTGTTAGAGGTGCAGATCGAGTATACTATAGGCGCAAGAACAGAAAGGATCCGGTCAAGGCATAGATGGCCGGGTGATCCTCCTTTCCTATTTAGCAGCCTGCAGTTATTATTATTTCCCTATTTACTTGGCAATTAGTCACCAGATTAGTTAAGCTTATTCCTTTCCAAATAAGTCGCCGGATTTGGTGGATCTCAGAATCGACAAGAACATGAATAAAAGGAGGAGAAAGAGAGGAGAAAAGACACGTTTTGTTGTCACCACAAATTATCTCAGGCGCTGCCGTCGATAACCGGCCGGTGGCTCCGAACAGCCAATTCCCCATCTCTACCTTCGTCTTCCTTACGGCGCCGCCTCCGGCTAACTGCGGCCAACGGCCGGGCACGAGGGCATACTCCCGGGAACACTCGTATCACGGTCACTGCTCTCTCTAACTAAAATCACGGGAACTACACTGATCAAGACTCGATGACCAAACTCTCAGGTTTGAAGACCAAAGGCATTAACGATATTTCACAGTAAAATCTTGCAAGAACTTTACTTAACATTGAAACACAAGTACTCACACAAGGCCTCAGCACGACCCAAGCGATAGGATAAATTCCCAAACAGACCACCAAAGAAAACGGTCTCACCGTCCTCAAACTATACATTCCTTAGCACTAAAGTGCCCAATTCTTTTAACCAACACTACTCCCGTAAGACCACGTCTTCAACCGCCAGAACCCTCTCGACGGTGGTTTGCCGTATTCAAGACGACGACGACCCAAACGAGACACTACACTCCAAGACAACCCACTGTTTGAACAAACGGGGTTAAAACCATGCAAAGGATTGATCTTTTACAAAAGACCAATACCCACCACTAACATAAAAAAAACTTTCTTTAAAACCAAGGTTCTTAAAACCCGCAAGAACAATAACAATCAAACAAAACCACTACGATTGACTCAACTCGCTCATAGATCAGCAACAAAAGATCCAATACACTTCGAAAAGGAAAAGCAATTACTAGCAACCACCAAGTGGTCCACGAGTAACTTAATCAACCCTACCGAGGAATACATCAACGACACAATACCCCAAGAAGGTTTGCATTGAATCCAACACAACCTTCCTTTACTCTTCACTTTTAAACTATTTTCGATTAACTACTAGTAACACTTAATAACTGAGGTCATTAACAACCCACACAAGATTTCTCTCTCTAAGAAGGTCTCGCCCTCAGGCTCTTCCACTCAAAGGACTAGAACAAAGAATACAATCATTGAGTAAGCTCAACCAAGACCCATGAACCCAAAATGATCCACATACAACAACTCGAGCTCCAAAGCGCTAAAAGCCACTTTGGAAAGAATTCGGCATCAACCAAAAAGTACTCATTCTATTTTTCCTAAGCCAAGATGCAAAGAAAGCTCATATCTCTTACATCACAACCAACATACCAGAAGGTATTCATTCTTACTCCTCATACTAGAAGGCAATTGAAATCTCGACTCGTAACATGCATGCAAACTTCCCAAGAGCACTCCGGATTAGTCATATATCCATATATGACTTTCTCATCGACCTGGCTCAACAACTCTTTTATCATTAATTATGCATAAACAATGTCTCGTTGTTCCCTTTCACCATTCATTCATCATGTAACAACAAGATCGAATAGTCATTCACCAAATGACTTCTTTCTCTTATCAAATAATTGAAATACAATTAACATCGAAGGTTGCGAGAAATTCATATAGAATATGATGGCAGCATAGTTAACAATAAAACACCACGCCGCATCACATCCCACAACAATTGAAAATCGAACTTGCAAAACATTGCATTTCAACCAAATTCAACATTTTGAAAGAGAACATCAAAACTTCAAGTCAAGCATCCGCTTCCACAACCGTCATAAATTTCTCAAAGAGAAAGGGAAACTCATTTCCAAAAAGAACACTTTACCAACAAAATCACTTATGAACATTCGCAAAACCACCTTTGTGAAGCACACGCAAACACTGCATACATTTTCCAATTAACTCCAACTCTAGCCAAATAGGGTTACCCATCAAGGGCTTAACTCAAAAGTTCCCAACACAACCCACTATGACCATCTGCTTCCTTTTAAACATTTATACCAAAGATAATTCAGTGTGAACGCAAAGGAGCGCGATCCACTCAAAGACTTTTGGGTCTAAATCCATACTCATAGCACAAACTAAACAAATTAGCCAAAATCAAAGATTGGCACCAATCACTACAAGTTTAGGGAAACTCTGAAATATGACATAAGGAATACTTTGCCCGAAAAGCATTCAACCAAACTAGCAAACAACCAAACCAGTCAAAAAGGTTTTAAACACCGGCTTAGCATAAATACAACCATCTCTAGTGTTCCACTACGCTTTCCATTAAAGACTTCAAAATTCACTACTTACTCATTGGGAAGGTCCAACCGGATTTAACAAAATTTACATAACAAATTCTTTCTCTAGTTACCATTCCCAACACTTTTAATTAAAGTTTATGATGCTTATCAAAAGACATCCAATTAAGATCAAGGCCAACAAGATCCCCACGGACCAACATATCGTAATACATCATTTTCTGTATTTAGAATACAAGATTACTTCAACAAATACCCGAGCATGGTCAACCTATCCATTTTATACCACCCATACGTCAACATCTTGACAATTAAAACTTGTTCAATCAATAAAATGACTTCAACAAATAAGTATTATCTCTACAAGATAAACTTCGTAAATAGCATTCTAAAATATGCATTCATTAAGATTAAAATCTTACATCATGATTATTATCCATTGTTCATCCCATCACAACATGTACTCGACATAATTTTCACAGTTTTACACTTTTCTCTATTGGATCAATGGTTTCCAACAATTAACAACACTACCAAGTCATCAATATCAATTGTTTGCATAATCTTAAAACTGCAACATTACTTTTAGTTATCCTATCCAAAGGCTATAGCAAATTGTCACTACTCAACATGCTCGAACTATTTAAAACAAATTAAATGAGTTAGACCATCACAAAGCTCTTACCACAACCACTAAACCTATGTCTTCCCAACTCGACATCGGTGCTATCATTAAAAGAACACATATGCAAACTTTCAAATATACTAACAGTTTGCAACATCATAAATAACAAGTCTAATCAACTTCCAAGTTAAGGTCACCAACACGATTAAATCTCTCTAATAACATGTAAAATTAGAGCATCTTTAACAATATCAAGAGTCCACATCATCTTAATGTTTTAACTATGCATCGAGATTTAAAACTTTAAACATTATCAGGGGTCAAAAGCACTTTTAAAGTAAACAATGTAATCTGAGCATGTATATTAACACCTTTAATCATTCTCGCTATAGAGTAATCTACAACATTAGAAGTTCATTTAATCTTAAGCTAAAGATAACTATTACATTAAATTGATTCAGCTCACAAATTAACTAAGGAGTACATCATTTCCATTAACCACATTGTTACATACCACATAACATTCTAAACAACAATTCTCACTATTTGACAAATAATTTCAGTCAAAGACTACTTACTCCGTTTACAGCATTTTCTTTTAAAACTCATCCAAGACTCACAAAGAAACTTGACTCCCCAAAAGTTGCAATGGAACATGACTCACACTGGATCAAGCAAAAGATCTCCAAATCACCTTTAAATCTTAAAGACTCCCACGGGAGGGAACTAAGCGATCAAGTAACCTTTATGACAAAGGCACAAAACATAAATCGACACATCTTAAATTCTTGTACACAACTTCAAGAACCTCTTTTAAACTCAGAGTAAGACACGCAAGAGCAAAATGATACTTTTCTTTGCAAGGCAACCAACAAAACCGACGTCAAAACCAAACGTTGCTACCAAAAGACACGCACACATAACTCTTCTTCTTTGCCTTCTACCGAAGAAGACAAAACCACAAACCGCCTACGGAACAATCCGCGAAAACCCAATACTTTTCATTTGATTTCACTCAACTAAAGCCAAGAAAAACAACCAAAATCGACCGCCGTAATCGGTACCACGCGATACGAAGTAATCCACAACTAACTCTTCCTTTTGACTCCAATCAACTACCCAAACTGCGAAATAAATGTTAAGCACTCTTTCCCCACAAGGGTTAATAGTTCTTCGGTGATGGTTTTAATCGCCATACCGTTAAACCACAACCTTACTATGAACAAAAAGGTGACCGAAACCCTTCGCACCACAACCCCACTTTATCACGATAGCAAGAGCAATTCAATCAATTATCTCATACGCATAGCAGCATACTTTATCACATAAAACATTCAACATTAAGGCTTAAATATAACATTTAAGCGTAAAGTAACGATACCCATACCCTTTCCTACTCAGGCATCCATGTGTGTCAAATTTTAAATTAGTTATTCCACATACACAAGTTTTAAGGTTGCTATCCTATAGCAAAATTTTAGTTATAACCTAAGCCATGTTTCTAGGTTATCCCACATCAAAGTTTTAGTTAACCCTATGGTATTTCACTAAATTCATACACCACGGACTGAAGCCCGCTCGATACCAATCAGAACACCCCGGCATCTAATACGCCTGAATGCTACCAAACATCGATTATGTATCATCTAAAACTACAAATAAAAGAAACTTACAGCAAAGGACCAATTGCTAGAACCGAAAATTTGGCGGATCTCCTTTGTTTAATCATGATCTCGCGCAACCATAATAGCATAGCGAGAATATGACATAATATGAAACATCTAAAACAGCAATAATAAGCGGCACGGAAGCAATATAAGTCCACTTTAAGCATCCCAAAGTCATCATTAGCCAAATGAAACGAATAAGGCAATACTAGCACACATCTAAACCATAAACATCAATGGTATCACATTCAGTTTATTGTCATGACTCCAAATGATTCCATTGTGGAATCAATTACGTGAACTACGTGGAGATGTGTGACTATTCCCTTTTCCCTCATGCCGATCTCAAGGTACCTAAAAACAACATAAAACACAAGCGTGAGTTCAAAACTCAAGAAAGTGTATTGTAATGGAAAAACAAAGATCAAGTCAACAAACCATCATCACCAATCTCCAAAAGCACATCATAACACAACATGGTTAGCATTCCAAACATCTTTTAAGCATCCATGTACTCATCTCATGAGTAACTCATAAGTATTCACATCGTCATCTCATAAACATCATCATATACATATTTCATTAATGCACTGCAATGCAATGCACATGTCTCCTTGGAAACTCATACCGTATGGTTGAGTGCACACCCGTCGGCATGCACCCTTTCCCCTTCCATCCCGAAGATGGAGGGTGCCTATCACTCGCTTCCATTCACCTCGGTGAAGGAATCACGATGTAGGACTTATTCGAAAGAATAGCCCTGACTAGTCATAACAGCTTCTCACCGACCCTACCGGAATAGTTATGACTTATCTCACCGGCCGCCATGAAAAATATGCCATGTGTGCAAACGGACAGCAACATATACATGAATAGAACTATTGCATATCAACACTTGGCATCGAAACATGTAGGTCCGTACTCAACAATCGACGGTAACCATTCAAAACATGGCATGTGATTCATTCATCAACAACAAACATTTTTAATCATGGCATGTGGACACCATATCATAGATAACCTTTAAATCATGGCCTAAGGACGTCATATCAATTATAACATGTAATTCATGGCAAGACAACATGTTATCTATTCGAATGCTATCTAGCAAATCTAGCAACGCATATAACATACAATCCACGCAACACACTTGCCTTCAACCACGGCAACGGAGTGACGAGAGGTCGAGGGCACTCCCGGGGGCACACCACCTGCAAACACGTGCCATACACTCAAATCGAGTCCACAAAACAACACACATAAATCCCACTACCCCGACTTCGCTTACAACTCCTAAAACCAGAAAGCAGCAAATCTGTCCCTTCGGGACAGCAGTCTTCCAACGGGCATAACTTCTGTTCTAGGACTCCAAATTGAATAAACGAGTACACCCTCGCGTAGCTTCGAAAATTTCACAACTTTTTCTAGTTATATGGAAAGACTGATTCGGACTCTAAATTAGTTTAATCTAATGTTGAACACGAACTGTCTCAATCTCGTCACAGATTTGACAGCGCTCGGTAAAATATCCATAACTTCCAAACGGCTGGGCGGAATTTCAATTTCTTTATGTCCACGGAAAGATAATGAAATTATCTACAACTTCCTAAAAGTACGTACGGTCAGATTCAATCTCTAAATTGGCCAAAACTCCTGCCCTAGTTCGGGTTCCCAATCTGCCCGAACCAGAACGTGAATACAACTCTAGTTTTCAACAAATCTACCCCATGGCAGCACCTCCCTTGATCTAAAAACATGGTAATGATCCTTAGAACAACACCTAGACCTAACCCACAGATCACCCATGCCATACCTCGCCAAGAAGATCCGAAACCGACTAAGCCTTCCTTCCCGCCGGCCGCTCCTTCCTCCCGATCCGCAACGGTTCGCCGGAGATTCTCGACCCGGCGATCCTCCGAGCGGGACAGCGAGGAGCACCATGAGAGGGGATGCCGTGGGGCTGCTAGGAGAGGGGTGGATGGCTTGGGAAGGGAGGGGAAGGGTGGAGGCGCAATGGGGAAAGATGGGGGTGGCTAGGAGAGGGAGATGGGGAGGAGGAGGTGGCGGCTTGAGGGGGGAAGAGGAGAGGGCGCCTAGGGCAAGGGGAGGGCGCCCCCAAGGCAGGGTATGCTGCCCCCCACTCCCTCATGGGCCCAAAAATCCTCCCACTAAAGCCCACGACTCAACCCCCTTAGGCCCGAACTCCCCCAGAGAGGCCCAAACTCCCGAAATCGGCCCGGAAACGCGATTAAAATTCATGCCGTAAAGTTTAATACCTCCATTTCACATTCTATAATGTCTTTGCCATCCCGTGGTATCACATGTGGTTTGTTGTTGTTTGTTGACTCTAAAACTTGTAGAATTGAGTATGTGATTATGTTTCCAGATGGAGTAGCTTCGGGAGTGACCTCTTCTTCCCGCCACTCCATTCCTCTCGGTAGAAGGCAAGTGTGTCATTTCGATTAAATACTAAAAAGGAATGAATCATGCTTTGCTTGTGATTTTCATCATGTTGATATTTATGTTGATGCAAATGTTAAATTCATAAATTTATTCATTTGTCCCTTGTGTGTGTAAATCGATTAGAGGCATATGAAGGTTAAGTATTTGTTAGTGTTTTGGTTGATTTGATGATTATATTGATGAATATGAGAATGGATTGCCCTATGTGTATTCATTTATGTCCATGTGGAAGGATAGAAATGTTTGTTTATGCAAATTGATTTTGTTAATTGCATTTGTGCATTCATAAAAGAAGAGGCGACTGTAACACCCCAAAATTTTGCTTTTCTTAAATTCATGTGTGATTTGGCACTTTGGTGAATTTTTGGAATTTTCTGGAATTTATTTGGATTTATTTGGGATTTATTTGAATTTATTCCATTTTGAAATAATTGAAGAATTTAATTTTGCAAATAAATTTTTGGTTGGAAATATTTTATTTGAGTCCAAAATGATCCAAAGTATTTTCCAGAATTTTTCTGGAATTTTTCTGAGTCATTTGCTATTTTTAATGAATTAAATGAATTACTGGGAATTATTTTAATTATTAAATCGCTGGAAAATCAAATTCGGGTCAAGTATCGTTTCATCCGATCGAGCCCGAGTCGACTCGAGTTCGAGTCCGACCCGACCGGCCGTTACCGCTCGACCGAAGCTGCTCAAGACGCTGGCCGTTGGATCGAGATCCAACGGCCGCGTCATCGCTCCCGATCCGACCGAGACGGATCGCTCGCCGTGGGCCGTGTGCGTTAGGGTTTCGTGTGTTGCGCGCGACGCCGAGGCACTATTTAAAGCCCCAAGGCCGCCCGTTGAAGCTCAGATCGCGGCGCACCTTTTCCTCGAAGTTTTGAGCCCTAGCCGCCGCCGTCTAGCCGCAAAGCTCGCCAGAGTTGCCTCTCTCTTCCACCGCGTTCCTCGACGATTCCGCCACGGCAAGCCGTTTCGCCGCAACCAAGACCGGATCCGGAACCCGGCCAGGCGCACTGTTGAGTGCACTCACTTGGCCGGAGACGCCCGGCGCCGCCGCTGCGTGGTCGCTATCCTCGGCCCGGTGAGCAGCGCCGCCGCGCCATCGCCTCCCCGGAAGCTCGGTGAACCGCCGATCCAAATCGGACGGTTGAGGTGAGCCCACGTTCTATCCCAACCCTAAGATCCCAGATTAGATCGGGCCGTTGGATCAAGATCCAACGGCCCATAATCGCCACGTTGCTTGTAACGTGGGTAACGTTACGGGTTAGGGTTAATTTCAACCGTTGGATCAAGATCCAACGGCTCAGATCCGCCGCGTTAATCCAAAACGTGAAACCGAGACCCAATCCATACCGTCGGATTTTAAATCGACGGCCGTGATTGCGCCACGCGTCGGGAAGCTTGACCGCCGCGCGGCCAAGACTCGCAGCGTGAGACGCCGACACGGCGGGCCCCAGCCGGGCCGGGACAATAAACCGCACCATGACGCCATCGCCGACGCCACGGTGAAACCGCTGTCGGCCGGTATCGCCGGTGTCGACGTCAGCAATGACGTCATCTGTAGGCCCACATGTCAGTCTCACGTGGAGCCGTGGACCGAGTCCACCGTAGACCCGAGCCAAGCGTGGACCAAGTCCATGGACCGGCTGACGTCAGCCAGCCAATCAGGAGCTGACTCGTGTCCATGCTGACGCAATAATTAATTTCCGAAAAAAGAAAATGATTTAATAAATCGGTTTAATAATTGATTTGAATTTCAAAACTTCAAACGCTTATAACTTTTGCGTTTCAACTCCGATTTGAGTGATTCAAATTTCTAAATTTGTATAAAATTGAGATCTACCTAAATATGAATTTTATTTAATTTTTGGACTAAAGTTTTTCTCTGTAATATTATTTAATTCATTATTTAAACTTTAAATAATCATAACTTTTGCGTTTTAACTCCAAATTTGACGATTCCAGTTTCTAAAAATCCAGAAAATTATGTTCTCTCTGTTTGTGGATTTTATTTGGAGTTTTGGGATCTTTTTGCCTAGTGTTTATTTGTGTATTTGCTATTTGCACGCTTTACGAGTAGACGTTGAAGTGCCGGAAGGATTCGAGGGAGAAGTGTTGACTCAGGATCCAACTCAAGACCAAGAGCAAGTACTTTTTGAAGGCAAGTTGTGCTTTGACCATGTTGATCCTATTTCGAAAATCTACTTTGATTTAAACTATTGCATGCTAGTTCAATTAGAAAAATACTTTGTTTAAACATGGGGGTTAGATAAATACCAATTTGCTATATGACACCTTGATTACTTAAGTATGTGCCATGACCCTTTGTCACCCTAGTTGTGGTTTACTAGTTGGACATTATTAAATTGCCAACATGGGTTTAGACCGTTGTAGTATGTCGCTTAAACTCGCTACGTGCTCATGACATGATTTTGGACAATCAAATGCTAATATGGACTTAATGATATATTGAACCTGTTTTGGAAAAGTATCATGTGATGTTGACGGCACGTGGTGCATGGTAATCAACTGGGGTTTGATAAACGATTTCGGCCGGGCATGTGGCAAGAGTAATCAGGTGGGCCAGCTTGTGGCATTGGGAGTGATGATTTGGTTTTTCGGGTAGTCTTGCCCTGGTCACTCTAAGGACTTAACCTTGCAAGCCTTTGAACTGGTCATACTTGCAACCACATGGTCGGAATGGGACGGCCCTAGTTGACTAAGTCGCTAAGGACTCACTTGTGGAGCCTCAGGGTGTCGATTACACCGCTTGTGTGATTGTACGGGGAGCGTATCGTGGTCGTGGCCAGTACCCATCTAACGGTGTGTTGGTCCCATACTTCGCCTTGGCTAAGGGAAGGGATGGTGTAGAGCACGTCACGAGAGGACCACCTGTGTTGTTTGAGGCTTCCGAAAGGCTTTGTTACTGAACTCGCCTTTGTGGTGTTTGACCGTATCTTGTGGGTAAAGTGCATAACCTCTGCAGAGTGTAGAATCTATTTGAATAGCCGAGTCCACAGATCGACAATGCTCGGAATTACAATAAGGGGTAGACTTTCGAAAATAACTTGGTTTCAAAAGATGGGTTGGTTTAACAAGGAAGATGATGGAAATATGGTTTAGGATGGGAAAATGTTTGTTAAACTTCTTGAAAAGTTATTTATGCTTTACTTATTTCTACCGCTTTGAATCTACTTTTATTACTTGTCAAAAGTCACATCGCAAATATACCTCGAGCTATTCCTTTGTACCAAGCCATGCATATAGTATATTAGCTTGCATTCTGTGCATGACTTGTCGAGTACCAAGTACTCACCCTTGCCTCAACACAATACCGCTTGAAGAGGAGACTACGCCAGCTGGAGGAGGAGTTCCAAGAGGACCCGTCTACTTAGGGAAGCGAGCCCGATCAGGTTGCTGTGGTATCTTGGATGGCGCCACTAAGTTTATTTGATTTTCCGCTGTTATTTCTCTTTTAATAAGTTTCGCCTTGCAAGGCATATATTTGTAACTTGGCCATAAGGTCGAGTAACCCTTTGATTATTTAAATAAAGTACTTTGATAGTATCGATTGGTATGATTGTGATATATACCGATGTTAAGACTGTGTGCACTAGCGCGTTCCTGGACTAGTGCTGAATACACAGAGGGTCCGGATTTGCAAATTCGGGGTCCCGACAGCGACCCATTATGATGAGGGCCTCTGTGTTCACACGTAGTGAACACGAAAGTCCTACCTCGTAGTCCCATTCATCGAGGTGGATGGGAGCGAGACAGTAAGAGTAGGCACCTTCCACGGGATGGAAGGGATGTGAGGGTGCACACCGACGGGTGTGCACTCGGCAGTACCGGTACATGCATCTAAAAAAGAGCATACATGTGCATTGCATCGCTAACGATTGAGTTTTGTGTGTTAAATGGAGTTGTGAAGAGTTGGGATCGAGTCGTGGACTCACCCAAAAAGATTCAATGAGGTATGTGTATGAAAAGGGAAATGAGGTAAGTGGTAGCGGTACAATTTTTTATGTATTGGTTGAATCTTGTAAGAGTTACATTCTTAATTATGGGTTGGAATTGCTAACTTGTTATTCATATTGATTTGATGCACTTTGCTGAGTTTTCGAACTCACGCTTGTTTGTTAATATTTTTAGGTACTCGGAAGAGCGACTTGCCGGGTTTGGGGCGTAGCTGCACCTCCACCGTGTCTCACGACATGTTTCAGACTTTTGTAATCAATTAGTAAATTTGTAACTAGTTAATCTATTTGTGTAATGATGTGGTATTTAAGTTGAGTTGTTAATGAATGGATTTTTTTGGTAGTTGTTAATTGCCTACATGTCATGATGGTTGATTGATTCCATGACATGTTGAAATTATTATTGCTATATTGATAATTGTGATCTCTTTTGCCTGCTGAGTGGATGTCCACTTAGTAGGGGAGGTCTTGCGAAAAATTCTTAGTGAAAATTAGATAGGTTTTCGTAGCACTTCGGGCACGTGAGGTGCCGGGGTGTTACAGTTGGTATCAGAGCGGGCTTTAGGTCCGTGGAATATGAATGTAGTAATTTACTCTATAGTAAACTAAAAAATGTGACTTGGAAAAGTAGAAACATGGCTTAGGTTTCTACTCTTGAAAACTTGGCCTTTGGGCAATAACCTTAAAATCTGAAATAGTGTGGTTAACTAATTTAAAACTTGACACACTCTGATGCACAGTAGGACGGGGTATGAGTATCCTTGCATTGCGCTTAAATTTTGTATCTAAGCTTTGATGCTGAATGTTAAAGTTAAAGATGCTTATTGCTTTGATTATGCATGATGTCTATTGCTATTATTTTTGTAAGAGCTAATTGAGTAATTGTGTTTAAGTGAGTTGTGGTGCCGAAGGGTTTCGGTCACCTTCTGTTGTGGTGTGGCCATGGTCGAGGCTGTGGTGGGGGTTGTGGTTGGGTAAAGCCACAACCGGAAGTCTAGAGCCTTTCGTAGGTTTGAGTCGTGGCCTTTTTGCGACAAAGTTTAGAGTGTGGATGAAGTTGTGGTTTCCTTTGACTTCGTTGGTTGGAGTCAATATCAAGGTTTAGTATTGAATCCTTTTGGATTTCTTTTGCTACCGTCTTGGTATTCGATTTGGTTAGTCCATTTGTGGAGAAAAGTGATTTTGTTCTCGTGTTTATCGTTCTTTGGATTTGAAAGAGTTTACTGAAGTTTTTAGTGTACAGCCTTAGTTGTGTGGATTTAAGTGTTACGAGATTTGGTTGATCGCTTGGTTTTTCCCTTTTTTTGTGGAAAAACATTATTGTATCCATCGTCCCTGATGGGGATTGGTAATCTTGAAGTTTGTTCGAAAGGCTTTTGCACATCGGAATTTGGGGAATTCGAGAGTCGAGTTCTCATGTAATTTCTGGTTGGGTCTTTCCGATGTTTTCGGTGTCGTTCTTTTCTTGAGAAACTGTGGTTTCCTTAAGGGTTGGGTGTGTGATCCATGTGGTTGTTCAAGAGGTTAAGGGTATGATGGGGAGTTAGAGTTTTAGATGATGTGGGTTGTTTAGAGACAACCTAAATTATCGTATTGTTAGAGAAGGAATAATAGAGATTGTAAGTGATCTAAATTGAAGATTAATTAGTGTTTTGTGCAAAATGTTGCGAGTCAAGGAGTTAATATGAAATTCAAGATTTGTATTCCTGTGTGGTGAGTATTGATCACGATTGAGAAGGTTGAGAATGTTTTGGTTGAGGAACTTGCGATAGCAAGAGGATGGTGTAACGTTAGGGGTATTTTTGGTTTGTGTTGTTATGGGACAATTAGACGGTGGATTGACATAATGACTTGATCGATGTGTAATCAAGGAATATGGGTATGGAATGATCGTGTGAAAGGTTAAGTTGTCCTGGACAAATGTTTGTCTTCAAACTTTATTTGTGAAATAAGCCTTGTGGAAATGATATTGAGTTGTTAGAAGTATGTATCGGTGGAGTGAACTGGGGATGCCAAAATGATGACTTCGGGGTTGTACTAAGGGTACTTGTTGGTTCTGTTGAGATAAATGTTGAAGGGCTGTGTTCTAAGTTTGGAATAAACAAATATATGAATGATTGTTTGTCATGATTAGTAGACCAAAGGAATTTGATGACACATGTTTGTGTTGAATTATCTAATCGGTTAATTGCGCAAAGGAAGCGAGAACGCGGTTCTCTTCGTTGATTTTCAAGATATAAACTTGGGTTAGTGTTTGATGTTATGATAAGTGATGGTTATATGAATAGGAAAAAGGTAATTAAAGGAAGAGTGGGTTTTATACCCACGAGTGTATGAGTTGATCGCACTTCTTAGCGTGCAGATTGAATTATCTTTGGAATCAGTAGTTAAAGGAATTAAACCGACACAATGGGTTGTGTTGGAAATCTTGAGTTGAGAAGTCTTTGTGACGCTACTTTTGACGAGAGTTGGACTTAATCGAAAATGTGATAGTTGTGGGTTCAGATGCTTGGTTTGAGAATCGATTTTCTCTTTCTAAAATGTTGATTTTGGTTAATCGCGAGAGGTTTTGTTTTGCAAAAGCAAGCTGAGTTGTTGTGGTTATTTTCGAGAGCTTCTGGCAATGCTTCGTATGGAGTTCTCTTGTAATTTAAATTTCTTCCCGATGCGACCTTTATCGCATTGATTGGGAATTGTTAAAGTGACTTTGGTAATTATAAGGGAATTGAGTTTTCTACTCTTAAAGAATGGTTGTCGTTTGTGAGTGTTTCTAAAGTTGGAACTTATGATCGGTTCATAAGTGCTCTGTGGTTGTTTAAAAGCTGTTTTGGTTTGGTAAAAAGCTTGATGTTGCTTTCATGAAAATAAGTTGCCTTGTTAAGGTTTCATGCGACTTTTCTCTTCTATATGTGCCGTGTTTTAATGTGTTGGATCTGGATCGAGTGGTTAAAGGAAATCGAGATTTCCTTTGCTTTCTAGCTTGAGAAGCAAGAATGAGTAATTTCTAGCTTTTCGCTTTGCGTTGTAAGAGAATGGAGTTTCCCTTTCTCTTTGGGAGATTTTGTGGCAGTTGTGCGAATCGGTTTTCTCTTTTCCAAAGTGTTGATTCGGGTTAAAATAAGTTGTTTGGCTTTGGTAAGCAAGTGAATTGTCTTTGGTTGTTGAAAGCTCCTTTCAAGATTTGTGTGGAGTCTCTCTTCTAGTTGAGTGCTCCCCGATGAGAGTTGTATCGCATTGTTTGGAAAGTGAAAAAAAGGGTGTTTGTTTTTGGAGTCTTAAGAGGTTTGAGATTCCTGTGTGACTTGACTTAGGAAAAGAAAGAGTGATCTTTGGATTTTATCGAATTATTTCCAATGTGATTTGTAGCATGTGGGTACAAGTTGATGAATGTAATTCTTCTGGCTAAAGAGAATTGCTAATTGTTGGCACTTTAGCTTGAGATAAGAATGGAATTTTTATGAAATGGTTGAGTATAATAGAGGAGTATACTCATGAGCTTGGTTATATTTGAGTGAAAGAATGTGAGGGCGGGACCCTCTTAGGAAAAGAACCAATTGTGGTTTGGAAATGATTTACGACCCTAGCTTGGGCTAGGTGTTGAACGTCAATGGTATAAGGGTGGATTATGATGGAGGTTGTTGATGTCTTGGTTTAAGTTCTGTTGAGAGTATCGTTGGTTGTAAAAAAGGTGATGGCAATCTGAAGTAAAAATGTTCTGTTGTGAACATTTGTTTTAGTTGGTTGTTCCTGGGTATGAGACATGCTTAGGAGAGGATGGAATGAAAATATAATGTGGTTTGTGATTGGGAAGGAAAATTTGTGCTTGAGTGGGCTATCTCCTTTGATGGCATTATTTAATTTTGGTCCTTTGTTAAAAGATCAATTAATGGGAAAAGATGGGATTATGTGTATTTGATTCCTTGGGGGTTCAAGTTTGGAACCCTAGCTGACTGTTCAAATACTAATGGTGAAATTGGTTAGATGCTTGTTAAAGGGATGTGTTTTGCGATGATTGTGTCATCTTGAGTTTGATGAATCATGATAGAATGGTAGAAAGAGGAGGTTAGTACTGTGTCCTTTTTGAGAAGTATCATCGGTTAAAAGGTATATTGCGCTTTAGTGCTAAAAGAAGTTTTCTGAATACATCAGAGTATTTTGCCATAGTGGTATGATATGTTTGATATGGGGATTTGGCATGTCAATTCATTTGACCAAGTATATAAGTGGGTGCTTTGAGGATAAGGGTTCAAAAGGTTTCCGAGAGATTTCTTGTTCAGGATGTTGTGGGAATCTAGACTGCTAGGGAGTTTTGTCCATTGCAGGTTTAAGTAGAAATTTGGGGTAATTATGGAGTCTTGAAAAGAGAAAGCCTAGTCTGAGATGATTCAAATCGTTTTGTTAATAGTGGGATTTGAAAATTTGGTTTATCGTTTGGATCAGTTTGAATCCTTTCGTGGGTGCTTTGAATTTTGCCAAGAAGTTTAAGTCCCTTACGGACTTTGTTGTGTGGAGTTGACGCTCTTCGAATTTGGGGTCGAATTCCTTTAAATGGGGGAGAATGTAAGATCGCTTAATTTTGGTCCCAGTGTTAGCATTCCTTATCTGAGTTTTGGAGGGGCCAGTCGAATGATTTGTAGGCTATCAAATTCATCTGGTGTGAGAGAGAATTAGAGCACTCACCCACCTTTTTACCTAATCCCTTATCGACTTAACCCCCCCACTTCCCTCCCTCTCTCTCCCTCTTTTCTTTTTATTCACTAGGCAGCCCATGCCTCCTAGCCGACAGCCACTTCTTGGGTTCTCCCCCCAAAGCCTTCTCCTCCTCCCCATTTCAGTTCCCCCTCTAGAAGCAGCATCAAGGGTGCTCTCCTCCCCCAACCCTTGCTCTCCCTTGGCTAGTGGAGCTCCCTGTGGTGGTGCCCTCCTCTCCTCACTACCGAAAGCAAAGAATAAAGCAGTTGCCTCCTTCCTTCCTTCTCCTTCCCCTTTGGTGAGTAAGCTAAGACCTGGTTTTCTTTCTTGTGCTCAGCCATGGAGGCCCTAGCTTGCCTAGATGTGGTTCTAGGGTTCATAGCATTGAAATTTTGGAGGGAACACTAGTTCTATTGGAGGGAATTGGTTTTCTGTTTTCGAGCAGAAATTGGGTCTGTTTTGCAACTCATTTTTGAGATGCTTAGAGTGGTCAAATGAGTTTTTGGTAGTAGAAAAAGTTGTATATAATCGAATTACCTTTAATTGGAGTACAAGAACTCGAAAATCTATGAAGCCAATTAAAAGTTATGCCATTTTTAGTGTTTGCTGTCCCGAGTAGATTGTTTTGTGAGCGGAAATGTTCAACTGCGATTTAGACCTAGCTGCAGACCGATTGAGCTTTTCTGTTTGCCTAGCGAGTTGTAGAAAATGTTCTCTAGTTTCATAAAATGTACTTGTTTTATTGATTTGGAGTTGGGAATCAAAAGTTATGGATCGTTGAAATGGGATACCCGAAACTGTTTCTGTCTGAAATTCAGAGAAGAAGTTATTTCGGGTAAGCCACTCTTTTGAAATCCGGTAGTGATTGGGGAAGAACTAGCTTGTATGGGTTTGATGTATGGATATATGGTTGTCTTGCGGTCGATTAGACCACAAGAACTCCAATTTTGGTTTAGCCAATTAAAAGATATGATAATTTGAATGAAAGCTGTCCGGAATTGACCTCAATGCAAATGACATGTATTCTTTTGAAATATGTGATTGTTTGATGAAGAACCAACATAAATGGGTTTGTAATAATGAAAGGTGACCCTTTTTGGTTAATTATAGTCTAAGTTTACTCAATTTGGTCAATTGAAGCAAAATTTATGCTTTGTTGAAATTGCTATATTAAAACTTGAACTTCTGAAATGTTCAGACTTTAAACTAAAGTTTAGACTTTAGTTTGAGGACTTTAAAATCAATGGTTGAATAAATGGTTATGGGGTAACTGTAGTTTATCCTTTTGTGCTCATTTAGAGTCCAAGAACTTGAATTTTGGTTGAACCATTAGAAAGTTATGCAAGTTTTACCTCTTTGCTGTCCAAATTGCAACTGTTAGTAGATTCAATTTTGGGTTGTGATTTTGAGCAAGATAGATGCAGAATATGGATTTAATTTTGCCTAGAGATAGCTAGAACTTTCTGAGTAGATTCTTAAAATGTCTTTGGTTGCTCCATTTGGAGCTATTTATCAATTGCTTTGCTTTGGCAAAGTGGGCGACCCAAACCAGTTTTGGATGAAATTTCAGATTTGGGACAAGTTTGACTTAGGGAGTATTTATGTGGTTTGTTGTTGTTTGTTGACTCTAGAACTTGTGGAATTGTGTATGTGATTATGTTTCCAGATGGAGTAGCTTCGGGAGTGACCTCTTGTAACATCCTCAAATTTATAAAAATTTAAAAATCAAATATTAAAATATGAAATTACTTTCATGATGCATTTCTTGATTTTATGTGCATTTAGTGAGTTAGCGCTTGAATGGAAATGAATATTGGAATTTAGAAAAGAGAGAAAAAGAGAAATGGTAAAATAGTAAAAAAGGTAAAAGATGAAAGTTACCATGGTAAATTTTTGGATAACCTTAGAATGCCCTAGAAACCATCTTGGCTGGTCAAAAGAAAATGTGAAACCATTTGCAAGTTGATAAGGTAAAATAAATGTGGAACATTGTTTTTGACCAAAACCATGTCAGAATTTTGTAACAAAATCCTAGACCGTTCCAGCACCTAAGATTTTTACCATGTGAGATCAGTTACCTTATCCTTGCCCAAGAAAATTAAAAAAATAAATATATATATAAATAATAAATAACAGGTTTTACTATTTATTATTATTTAATCTTTCCAATCCTGAAACTCTGAAAAACATAGTAAAAGAATTTTAATAAAATATCGGTAGTGAATTTGTGTTCCAAAATTTAACTACGTGTAGCTAACTCTTCCATGATCCTTATATAAAAATATCAAAAATGCATAAAGTGTGTAGACCTTTGAATTAATTTATCCCTTACTGCTGACAGATTGGAGAACTCTAGAATCCTCTCTTTCTTTCACTTACACATGGGACCACCACACTTAAATACTCTACTAACCGGTTCATGTGCCTTCAAGTCACAGCCGTGTGGGTCGTTCCTCATTCTCGGTCCCACACGTCATACTTCCATTGCCCTCCTCCTCTCTCCCTCTCTCTGCCGCGTGGTACCCACTTGTCTGAACCTCCCTCTACCTCAGCTCTTTCTCTCGCTCTCTGCTTCTCTCGATCTCGCCCGAAGCACTGAACTGAGCCAACGCCACCTCCGACCTTATCCTTCCCGCGCCGCAACCCGTGGCTCTAAGGCATCCGCGTCGACCCTCTGACACGCCTCTGCGCTTTGACTCAACACCCATACGGGAAAGCTCCAGAGAAAACCATGATCGGCCGCCACCGTTCTCCTCGCTTGTTCAAACCTGTAGGAACCGCCTCGGCTCTATTTAAAGCCCCATCCGGTTGCCTCTCATGCCTTAATCCAACGATCTCGAGCAAACCTAAAGGCCGTGTAAATTGAGCCCAAATTTGATGTTCTTCCACACCTCCGCCAAACCGCCACCGTCGAATTCCTAATCCCATTCCTTCTACACTCAATCAATTTCAAATTTCTTATGGTGAAGTACCTTCATCCATTCGTAAGCATTTCCCCAAATCAATTTTATAATCCTCTCACACTGCTTGCGCCATGCCATTTAAGCTCGCTTGCCGCCTAACGCCAGTGAGCCGTCGCCGCAGCCGTCGAAGCTCTTCCGAGTGTACCTTCTGATTCCTCTCGACCCCCTCTAGCTTCGCCGACGGTTGGCTGGCCCGCTCCGGCTCTCCGTCACCGGTTCACCATGAGCCACCATGCCCTTTGGTTCATCTCCATGGCGCCACCGCTACAAGCTATGGCAACTCCGGCCGTCGCTTCCTGTGGACTCGGTGAGACCCCGGCATCTCGTTTTTGGCTTCACCTCTTTTTTCCCATGCTTGCCTTGACTGCTAGCCGTGCCACCTGAAGCTTCCTCCCATGGCGGTACTGTAGCTTCGAGCTACTGTTCAACCAAGTAGAAGACTTCCTGTTTTATGCATCTTTCCTCTCACAGTAGACCTAAAGTGCAATAGAGCCAAAGCTAGAAATTTCAGAAGGAATTGAATTGATTCACGTATCAAGACAGTAAGCAAGCAAGATTTCAATAAAATTTTTTAGTTAATTTCATTAGCAAATTTAAATAGTATCTTCATTTAGAAGCTAACAAATTTGATGAATTCATGATACGAGTAACAGGACTCCGATCTAAAGCAGTAAAGTAAACTAGAATGAACTCAATTAATTCCTGGCCTAATAACATATACTCTTAGAGGAGGGGAAGTAAGATCACGAATCAGTTCGTATAGACTTCTATCTTAGTTAAATCTGTGTGCATGTGTATCATATAAAATCTCTGCCTGAGTTTGCAATTAACGGGATATAGCAGAGAGACCATCAGGAAATAAACATAGTTGGTTGTCTAGTTCAGAGCAATAGGTAAGTTTGGCAAACTTGTTAGATTGAAAATAAAAACTCCTGTTCAAATGGTACTTCGGAATCATACTTAATACCTTAAATAAATAATCTAGCTTTCTTGACTCAAGCATTGTTGTAGTCTACTGGTATTGCAGCATGGCTTCAACCAATAGGTCTAGAGATCAAGCCCTCGTTCAGCCAATTCTTTTTAGCCTTTTTGCTCTATTTTACTTCACCTATTTATATCTTTTGCTAAGAAGCTTCAAATTCAACGAAACAAGTTTCTAAATTTAAGTTGAGCTCTAAGGAATTAGAATCTTTATGTCATAAGCTCTCTGATTATGCAATTAGATTTTAAATTTAAGTTAGTTTGTATTAATTTCCTTTTAAGTTTGATTTCAATGTATAGAATATCCGAAATATGATAATTTGTTCATTTTTCATCCAAATGATATGAAACTTATTATGTTATGCTAGTTAAACAATATATAATATGATTCTACAAAAATATTTAGGGTGCATCATGCAATATTTAATTGAAATCAATCATGTTGCTTTATGTTCGATTATAATTAATATAAACCATAGCTCTTGGAATCATAAAATGAATCCTAAAATGTTCCTAGGGTCATATAAACATTTCTAGGATATAAGAATATATCATGATTAGTTAAGATTGAACTAAGTTAATAAATAATCATACTTGTATGACATGAGCTTAGAATATGATGTTTAAATATAAGTAGTAATGCATATAAAACTTGTTTAGTATGATTCATAATACGGGACCATTTAATCTTACAAGAAAGATTATGCTTAACCCTAACCAGGTTAGTTCTCATGTATAAATTAAACTTAATGTATTTTTGGCCCTTAGGTAACATATGTTTCATATAATGTATGTACCATGATTTAATAGATGAACTAATATGACCCAAATGCTATAGACCTACTATTGAAATATCCTTAAGGTCAAAGACCCTATTAATCTACAAGAATGATTGCATATCATGTTTAATCGCAAACTTGAGGTTAACTATCCACAACTTAAAGAATGACATCCGACAAGTACTAGTCCCTATAGGACCAGCTTTAGAATACTTCCTAAAGCTAGTCTATCTCATTATGTAAAAGTAATTCTATTATAATTCGTTTTGTATCTGAATCCTATTCAAAACATAGTCATACACATTGTGAACCCTAAAAAGCCCATAATATATATAGGTAAATAACTTTGCTCAATAATTAGTATTATAAGTTAAACTCTACATTAGCAGTTAATTGTTGAATGCCTGATGTTTGCTCAAATTAAACCATGCATACACAAGTGATTAATTGTTGATGACTGTTATTGCTTATGTTCAATAAGTGCAAGTTATACTTACACTAACCCTGTTGTTTTATGTATTGATTCATAATTACATATACAATCTTAGCTTCTTGAATTCGTAAAATAAAATAGAATGAATCATAAGGAAATGTTGTCTGTGCGATGCAGCCCCCAAACCGTTAAACAATAGTAAAGACTATAGCGTAGAATTAACACGTTCGCTCATACGGTCTCGAAATCCTAAGCCACGACCCATACTTGTTTTATGTAATGATTGCTTATTTGATTTTCCATCTGATTTCCTTTTGCCCTTATTGAAAGTGTTATTTGCTATTTGTATCTTTTCCATTGTACGACGTGTAGAATTCGACGTCTCGGACTTCATCGCCGACGACTTCAAGATCACGTCTTCAACTCCGTCACTGAAAATAACGGATAGCAAGGCAAGCACCCCCTTGATCATTTTGATCCCAGATTTCATAATCCACTAAAATGTGATTAAGAATCTTCCTGCATGCATATGTTTTGATAAATCCCTATTTTGTGATACTTGGTAGATATTAACCCAAATTGATGGATTCCCTTAATCACATGGACATACGATCCATAAAAACCCTAGGAATGGTTAAGTTCATTAAATTGGGTATAATCGCTTATTAATCTGCATATGCTTAGCACTGCTTTAGATTAATGTCAGAAACATTTACACCCACACATCATTCTTTATGAAATCTTTTATGGTTTATTTAAGCAGTAAAGGATACTGGTAGTTTGATAAAAATGAAAATAAAACTATGATTTCGATGTGGGTGATTATTGGCAATAGCCGGTTGTACATGTTTTAACGTGTACGTAGATAGGGTGGAGTTATCACCCATGTCACTTTAAGGACCAAACGAAGTGTCCCGTGATCCAAGATTACCCGTACAACCACAATGCCGGTATGGTGACGGCTATAACCAATTAAGTTACTAAAAACTGATCTTGCATTATGGAAGGTAGTAGTAGCACGGGCATTCCAGATATAGGTTTGCTCGAGGGAGGTGCCATCACCGAGGTGTTGATACTTGCCGATGCAACCGTATACGCCTTACTAATGGGGAGAAATGATCCGTATACACGATGTGCTTCTACCGCCATTTTCTAATGGGGAGGAATGATCCGTGCATACGATGTTCTTCGGCCGCCATTAGTAAGTCTGTCATACTGGACTGGTGCAATGTCAGGTTTTAGTAATGTAAAGGTTATATATGGGTTTCCCTGGCGACACACCAAAGGAAGTGTGTTATTAAGCTTTGCAAAAAGGGAAGTCATTATTTGTGGGAAAAGCTGTACAACTCTGCAGAGATTAAACTAATCGATTAGCCGTATCCACGGTCATGGATGACTTGGTGAACCCACACTAAGTTAGTTGTTTTCTATTTTTGAAAACCTTGGTAAAAGACTTTGGAAAATGTTTCACAACTGTTAAATATCACTTGTCGTTGTATTTTCTTCTGTAAGACCATGGAGGGTCTTGTTCGTTATCTCACTCACAAAAGGGCCGTGAGTAGATTGCTATCATCCACTTTATTACTTGTTATGTCAATTACTTATCAAATTGTTTTAAATTCAATTTATGCTTTCCATTATTATTCAGTATTTACAATTCAAATTTCGCTTTATGCAAAACAACCGTAGAAACCCACTTTCTATTTAGCCTGCATATATTTAAGGTTTTGCAAACACTACAAGTCTTGCTGAGTACGCAATGTACTCACCCTTGCTATTATTGTTGTTTTTAGACAGGACAATCGACAATTACTGCGACGCAGGAAAATGGGATTTTTAACGACGATCCTTTCTAAGGCTTTACCTTGTCAGTTGCCTGTGGATTATGTGGCAAACTACAAGACATCTGATTCTTTCGACTATGTTTAGACGACCTTGTCGGTCATATTGTATCAATACTTCCGCTGTAATAAAATATGAAACTTTTGTATGGTTGTGATTCCAAATTGTGTTTTGTGCGTGCCAGCCACTGATCATGGGAATGGTACAGTATGCACATTAGAACCTTGCTTTTATGTTTGCACTGTAGCATAAGAGTGAGGGTCTTACAGTTTGGTATCAGAGCCATGCTGACTGTAGGAAAACCTTAGTTAGAATGGTCGTTAGATAAAACCTTAAAGTTTGAAATAGACAAATTTATATTTAGGAATGAAAATTTGCTATATATGTTATTAACCTTCTCTTGTCTCATATCATCTGTTATCAATTCTTTCCTCATCACATTATATTGTTATTACTCCCTCCTAAAATACCTCTGTTATTATTCTCCCCTTATTATATTATCTAAATACTCTCCTCCTCATTAAACATTCTGTATGATCATTCCTTTCGGTAGATCTTTCTTTCCTGTTCTTTCTATAAGAGTTCTTCCTCTTATCTACATTCTTATTAAACACTGCCAATAAATCCTTCTTGAAAATAATAGTCTTTATTGACTGTTAAAACACATAGTGTACCGCTACCGTTAACTTTAGGATGTCGGGGATATATCATTATTCCCCTCCCTACATAACCAAGGAAGACTACTGCATCCACGCCAACAACCTCGGGAAGACAACGGCAACACTCCATCAACTTCTTCCATGCCGTGGAAACTTCGGATTGTTATCCTCAACAAGTGATGCAAGAGTTTGAAGAAACCTATCGCCAAATAGTCTACCTTGAGGGGCAGTATCATCCAGGCTACGAGTAGCTCTGGTGGGATATCAAAAACTCTCAAAAAAATATCACGTAGAACTAAGTTAGTAAGAAAAACCTAGCACTTCCATGCGTTACAGTTTGAGTACGCGTTTTCATGTTGAAGTTTCATTGTTTACTCTTTGTATTGTTTCTCCGGATGCACTTGTGAATGCTTCACATAAAGTTAAAAATTTCGCAATGTCGCAACCTTTAAATTAATAAGAAGTTATAATTAAGAAATTTTGAATGGAATATTATCTTTACTAAAGAAAAGATAGTCCTAGAATTAAGTTATCCTCTGTAACTATCTCTTTCCTTATAATATGTAGGAATCTTTACTAATTGAACTACTGTCTAAAGTAATGTGACAACTTTTAAACAGAAGATAGATTGGAATTTAAAACCTTCCCATATAACTTACCTCTTTCTTTTGTAAGACTTCTCACCTGTATATTAATTAATCTCCCCTGTTTCTTATAAATAAAGCCAATAGTTGCTAAGAAACATGGTGACCTCCTTAATTATACCATAGCCAACAAAGTGTGCCGAAAACTATTTTACCACTTATGCAAACTCTACCGCATAGATAATAATGCCTTCTTATTCCCGTACTACTCATGCTAGATAGCAAGAAACCTTCTTAGAATCTAGCCGTAGAAAAACTGTTACCACGGTCTTCGTCATCATCCCAATGATGCTTGAGCCTATGCTACCTATAGAAGAAACAAAACCGAGACTTCGCCATACCGGTAACTATGGAAAGTACCTAAACTAAAATAAGCTAGTTGCTATTCAACTTCCCCTACAAGTAATAATTGAATACGCCACTAAACCTAGAAAATATTTACCTTGTCGCCTTACTTAAAAGTAGAGCCACAAATGCTAAGTCAATTTGTGTAGGACCAAATGTCATTTGGTCACATAAAAATGTTTGAAAATAGAATAATGATTGGAAACATAAGTATTTCTTTGTGTGTTAATTTTGAATGTAATCTTTTGTATTGTTATTCATTGTGATGAAATTCTGTGTAAGGATTGCTCTCGCGAATATTAAACATTTGTGTTGAAAATTCACGATGAGACAATCTTAAGGAAATAATACTAATTATGTGAATTAAACTCTTAATGAATGAAAAGTAGGCCCAAATTGAAACATATCTTATAACTACCTCATCTCTTCTAAATTGTAGAAGCTCTATTTAATAAAATTTTTAGGGAACGAAATGTTGCCTTATAACCCAATCGGATCTTGTAACTATCCACCATTTCTCAATAGTGCTATTGAACCAGCATCTCAACCATAGTCACTCTGTTAGATCAATAAGTTTGACAAGCAACCTCTTGCTATTTCAAACATGTTAACCAATTGGTTTATCCAAACCTAGTGAACTCATTGTGCATCAAAAGCAACCTAAGGAACAATTGGACAACAAAGTTTGTTCTTCTCAATTTTCTTCTTGGGTTAGTCCTATTCTTTTTGTCAATAAAAAGAATGGTAGTTTACGCTTATGCGTGAATTATCATACTCTGAATGACATCTCTATCAATACTTCTTCCCTAGCATCGACAACTTGGTCGACTATGATGCTATTCGAGCTTACGAATGCTCTTTGTCAACCCTGACTTCCTGAGCTCGACCATCTTACTCATAATCTGGAACTAGTTGCAATTGTTCACGCCCTTAAAAATCTGGCGTCATTACCTCGTCAGTAATTGAAGCAGTATTTAAACAAATGATAAGAGCCTGAAACAATCCTTCACTAAATTAGACCTCAATCTCAAGCAAGGAGGGTGGTTGGAGCAAATGAAAGGTTACGGCCTTAATGGTTATCACTATCTGGTAAGGTTAATGTCGTAACTAATGCTCTAAACCGTAAAACTCATTGCATTTTCGTATCAACTCCTACCGATCAGTCTGAATTGATAAAAGAATTTCATAAGCTTAATTTGGGAATAGCCAAAGGAGGATTCGCTATTAACCTTTAGGTGTAGCTAACTCCTAAAACCTAAATTAAAGCAAGCTCAAGGATGAATAAATATCCAAAAATTTGAAGAGCTTAAGCAGAAAGTTGAATCCGGGATGACAAAAGTCCAGAGAAGACATTTCTGCATAAAAAGCCTACTGCAGGTAAATTGGTAATCCGACATAACAAAGGATATTGCTAACTATGTTGCAAGATGTAACATATGTCAACAAATTAAAGTCAAACATCAATTTACTGCTAATCTTTTACAACTCCTTTAGGTTTCTAAATAGAAGTGGAATAATACTTATATGGATTTTATTACTGGCCTTCCAGGGCTAGAAAAAGGCATAATTCCATATTAGTTATCGCTGATCGGATAAATAAAGTTTATTTTATACCGATCAAAACTATGCATCAAAATGACAAAGTTTTCAGAACCTTATCTAGAAAATATTGTCCATCTTCTTAGGGTTTCCATGGACAATTATTTCTAATTCATAACATAACTTCGGAAAAGTTTGCAAAAATTGTTAAGGGCTAAGCTGAATCCCATAACAACTTATCACCCTCTAATAGACAAGCAAATAAAGTAAACCGAAGTATTGGAGGACATGCTGAGAACTTGTGTGCTATCATATAGCACTAACAAGGAGAAGTTATGCTTTCATCTCCTACAAAATAGTTTTCAACCAAGCCTTCAAAATTTTGCCTTTTGAAGCACTTTACAAAAGAAAAGTGCATAACCTAACCCTTTTCTTTGGTCTGAAGTAAATAAAAGTTCTTTAGATTAAATTCTATTTAGGAAACCCAAAAGCAAGTTGACATGATCAGAAGTCAAGTGAGAAAAACTCAATCCCAACCGAGTTGTGTCAACCATCGTTGATATGAACTCAGTAATCAGGTAAACCTAAGGATTTCACAGCTTCGCGGAGGTTGTCATCTTCAAATCTGCGAAGAATTATTCCTTTGACCTATTGAATGGTAACCAATTATCAAAAGATAGCCGGGATAGTAAATAAGCTAAATTGTTACCTCAATTCTCTGAATTATGTACTATTTTTATTACATTCAAGCAAAATCTTGTGTACCCTCAGATCTTACCAAATCAGAAAATCTTTGATCTGCAAGATGATCTATCTTAGCAACGCACCCAATCTATATCCTCTTGAGAATATCCAAACCTTTTCTAACCTCGCAAATCTCGAGGACGAGATTTTTGTAAGGGGGGTAGATTTGTAACATCCTCAAATTTATAAAAATTTAAAAATCAAATATTAAAATATGAAATTACTTTCATGATGCATTTCTTGATTTTATGTGCATTTAGTGAGTTAGCGCTTGAATGGAAATGAATATTGGAATTTAGAAAAGAGAGAAAAAGAGAAATGGTAAAATAGTAAAAAAGGTAAAAGATGAAAGTTACCATGGTAAATTTTTGGATAACCTTAGAATGCCCTAGAAACCATCTTGGCTGGTCAAAAGAAAATGTGAAACCATTTGCAAGTTGATAAGGTAAAATAAATGTGGAACATTGTTTTTGACCAAAACCATGTCAGAATTTTGTAACAAAATCCTAGACCGTTCCAGCACCTAAGATTTTTACCATGTGAGATCAGTTACCTTATCCTTGCCCAAGAAAATTAAAAAAATAAATATATATATAAATAATAAATAACAGGTTTTACTATTTATTATTATTTAATCTTTCCAATCCTGAAACTCTGAAAAACATAGTAAAAGAATTTTAATAAAATATCGGTAGTGAATTTGTGTTCCAAAATTTAACTACGTGTAGCTAACTCTTCCATGATCCTTATATAAAAATATCAAAAATGCATAAAGTGTGTAGACCTTTGAATTAATTTATCCTCATCACGATGCAGATTGGAGAACTCTAGAATCCTCTCTTTCTTTCACTTACACATGGGACCACCACACTTAAATACTCTACTAACCGGTTCATGTGCCTTCAAGTCACAGCCGTGTGGGTCGTTCCTCATTCTCGGTCCCACACGTCATACTTCCATTGCCCTCCTCCTCTCTCCCTCTCTCTGCCGCGTGGTACCCACTTGTCTGAACCTCCCTCTACCTCAGCTCTTTCTCTCGCTCTCTGCTTCTCTCGATCTCGCCCGAAGCACTGAACTGAGCCAACGCCACCTCCGACCTTATCCTTCCCGCGCCGCAACCCGTGGCTCTAAGGCATCCGCGTCGACCCTCTGACACGCCTCTGCGCTTTGACTCAACACCCATACGGGAAAGCTCCAGAGAAAACCATGATCGGCCGCCACCGTTCTCCTCGCTTGTTCAAACCCTGTAGGAACCGCCTCCCAGCTCTATTTAAAGCCCCATCCGGTTGCCTCTCATGCCTTAATCCAACGATCTCGAGCAAACCTAAAGGCCGTGTAAATTGAGCCCAAATTTGATGTTCTTCCACACCTCCGGCCAAACTGCCACCGTGCCGAATTCCTAATCCCATTCCTTCTACACTCAATCAATTTCAAATTTCTTATGGCTGAAGTACCTTCATCCATTCGTAAGCATTTCCCCCAAATCAATTTTATAATCCTCTCACCTGTGCGCCGCCGCCACGAAGCTCTGCTTTCGTCGCCGCCCAACGCCGTGGAGCCGTCGCCTCGCAGCCGTCGAAGCTCTTCCGAGTGTACCTTCTGATTCCTCTCGACCCCCTCTAGCTTCGCCGACGGTTGGCTGGCCCGCTCCGGCTCTCCGTCACCGGTTCACCATGAGCCACCATGCCCTTTGGTTCATCTCCATGGCGCCACCGCTACAAGCTATGGCAACTCCGGCCGTCGCTTCCTGTGGACTCGGTGAGACCCCGGCATCTCGTTTTTGGCTTCACCTCTTTTTTCCCATGCTTGCCTTGACTGCTAGCCGTGCCACCTGAAGCTTCCTCCCATGGCGGCATCAGAAGCTTCGAGCCACTGCTCAACCAAGTAGAAGACTTCTGCTTTATGCATCTTTCCTCTCACAAGAGACCTAAAGTGCAATAGAGCCAAAGCTAGAAATTTCAGAAGGAATTGAATTGATTCACGTATCAAGACAAGAAGCAAGCAAGATTTCAATAAAATTTTTAGTTAATTTCATTAGCAAATTTAAATAGTATCTTCATTTAGAAGCTAACAAATTTGATGAATTCATGATACGAGTAACGTGACTGATCTAAAGCAGTAAAGTAAACTAGAATGAACTCAATTAATTCCTGGCCTAATAACATATACTCTTAGAGGAGGGGAAGTAAGATCACGAATCAGTTCGTATAGACTTCTATCTTAGTTAAATCTGTGTGCATGTGTATCATATAAAATCTCTGCCTGAGTTTGCAATTAACGGGATATAGCAGAGAGACCATCAGGAAATAAACATAGTTGGTTGTCTAGTTCAGAGCAATAGGTAAGTTTGGCAAACTTGTTAGATTGAAAATAAAAACTCCTGTTCAAATGGTACTTCGGAATCATACTTAATACCTTAAATAAATAATCTAGCTTTCTTGACTCAAGCATTGTTGTAGTCTACTGGTATTGTGACACCACGAAATGTCGGGATTTGAAATTGTGATGATAAAATATGATAAGACGTCGTAAATGAGATAATATGTGAACTTTTACATTTAGAGCCCTGAGTTATCACGTTTTAGCTGCTTCGCCTGTTTTGGTTTCCGGCCTCTCCGGGACGTTTTGGGCCTTGAGGGACTTAAGTGGGCCGGAGGTGGGAATTGTTTGGGCCCATGTGGGGGTGAGGAGGGCAGCAAACCCTGCTGCCCTAGCCCTCCCCACCCTGTGCGCCGCCCCCCCCTCTTGCCCCCACTTCTTCCTCTCCTTCCAATCTAACTCCTCCACCTCCACCTCTCCTCCCCCTTCCCAAACGCCTCCTCCCCTAGGTGCTGCTGCCCCTCCCTTCTCCTCCCTTGTGGGCGCACCCCAAGGTCTCTTCCTCGCTGCCAAGGTGCTGTCCAAGCTGTTGGGAGGAGTTGCAACGAGGAGGATTGGTGGAAACGGCGTGTGGAAGGAAATCGGGGAAGATCGCGAAGATTCGGCCGTCGATTTGTGATTCTCCAAGAAGGTAATGGGGGAATCTTTTGGGGTAGACCTCTTGCTGCTGTAGAGGGTGAATACCATGTTTTTAGATCAAGGGTTGTGCTGCCATGGGGTAGAATCTATGAAATCTAGAGTTGTATTCACGTTCTGGTTCGGGCAGATTGGGAACCCGAGCTAGGGCAGGCGTTTTCGCAAATTTAGAGTTTGAATCTGACCGTACGGACTTCTAGGAAGTTATAGATAATTTCATTATCTTTCCGTACATATAAAGAAATTGAAATTCCGCCCAGCCGTTAGGAAGTTATGGCTGTTTTACCGAGCGCTGTCAAATCTGTGACGAGATTGAGACAGTTCGTGTTCAACGTTAGATTAAACAACCTTAAAGTCCGAATCGGTCTTTCCCTATAACTAGAAAAAGTTTGGAAATTTCCTAAGCTACGCGAGGGTGTACTCGTTTATTCAATTTGGAGTTCTAGAACTCAAGTTATGATTTTTCGAAGCCGCTGTCCAGAACGGGGCAAAATCTGTGATTTCGGGTTTTGGAGTATATAGCGTATTAGGTGTAGTGGGTACTGTTTTGAGGAGTCGAATTAAGTGTGTAGCACATGTTTGCAGGTGGTGTGCTCTCCGGAGTGCCCTCGACCTCTCGCTACCCGCTGTTCGCGGTTGAAGGCAAGTGTTTTGCGTGGGTTTTATGTTATACGTGCTGCTAGAATTGATTGATGGTACTTGGAATAGTTAACATGTTGTCTTGCCATGCCATGGATCACATATTTTAATGGATAGGATGTCATTAGGCCATGATTGAAATAATGTCGATGATATGGGGTCCTCATGCTATGATTAAAATGCTTGTCGTTGATAAAGGATTCATGCCATGTCTTTGAAAGGTTACCGTTGATTGTTGATCACGGTCTTACATGTTGAGAGGCCATATGTTGATATGCAATATTCTATTTATGAATACGTTACTGTCCATTTTGCATGCATGGCATATTTCCATGGCTGGCCGGTGAGTTAAGTCATAACTATTCCGGTAGGGGCGGTGAGAACCGTTATGACTAGTCCGGGGCCATTCGTTTGAGTAAGTCCTACCTCGTGATTCCATCACCGAGGTGACTGGAAGCGAGTGATAGGCACCCTCCATCTTCGGGATGGAAGGGGGAAAAGGGTGCATGCCGACGGTGTGCACTCAACCATACCGTATGAGTATTCCAGAGACATGTGCATTGAATTGCATGATTGAGATACAAAAATGAAGTGGTTTATGAGATGATGATGATGGTACTCATGAGATGCTCATGAGATGTTTATCATGTTGTTTTAAAAGTTGAATATAATGTTAAATATGATGAGTTGTGATAATACCGTGAGACCGGAATGATGGTTTGTTGTCTTGATCCCTCGTTGAACCTTTTCAATACACTTTCTTTGAGTTATGAACTCACGCTTGTGTTTTTGTGTTGTTTGTTTTCTTTAGGTACCATGAAATCGGGCGCTGAAAGGGAACTAGCTACACTCCTCCACGTAGTATCATAATTTAGCTAATTCACTTGTTATGGAGACACGGCATTAAGTCTACAATAATCTTTGGTGTAGGGTCTTATTATTTGGTTGTTTTCCTCATGTGTATCATGTGGGATTGAGAAGTGAATGGTTTCTTCATATTAGACTTAGTGATGCTTATTCTATTGCCAATGATACTTATTGAAATCATAGATGATGAGTAGCTATTGTTATCACCGCTTATCGATACCTTGGTTGTCTTACTTCTTGATATATTGTTATGTCGTTAATTTTCCTGCATAAGCAAAGGAGATGTTGTCAAAATTCTCAATTATTCTAATTGAGTGCTTGCTGAAATTTATCTTAAATTATGGTGTTATTCGTGTTATGGACGTTGTTTGGTGACATTCTCGGGCTTAGTAGAAGTCGTGTTACAGCTTGGTATCGAGCGGCATTAGGTCCTTGGATTATGCATTTAGTGTCATACATAGGTTCAACTAAAACTTTGAAGTGGGATAATCTAGAAACATGGCTTAGGTTGTAACTAAAACTTTGTTATAGGATAGCAACCTTAAAAAGAAAAAAATTGCAAGACCGGTATGACTAAATTAAAATCGACACACTTGGATGCACATGAGGATGGGTTTATGGATTTCGATTTCCTTTATCACGCTGCTTATTTGTTGAAAGTTTTGATTATGTTGATGTTGTGATTATGATTGTGAATATGCTTGCTTGTGTGGATCAGAGCAGCCATGCCGAGGGTAGAGGCCGTGGACGCCGTGGCTGCCGAGGTCGTGGGCGAGGCTCTCAGGGAGTTGCTGAGTCTGTCGCTGAGGGTAGCATTTCGCCCAATGCTCATGGGCCAGCTCAGGAGGAGCTTCCAGCGGCACAGTCCGGGGCGGGGGTGCCCGCCGCCAATGATGACCTAGTTCAGGCTCTGCAGAGGGAGATTCAGAGCCTGCGCCAAAGAAGCCAGCGGCAGCCCCTGCTGTTGTGCTCTCCTCAGTGGCCCCGCCAGGCCTCCCCTGCATTGGCCTCGTTGTTGGCCCGCTGCCGGAGCCGAGGATGAGTCTTCGAGAGTGGATGTCCCTCCGCCTTGACACCTTTGACGGAGCGGGCACGCCGGTCCAGGCCGCAGATTGGCTGCGGTACATGGAGCGGCAGTTCGAGGTTTTGGAGCTGACCTCGGTTCAAAGGGCTCGCTTTGTGGCCTTTTAGCTAAAGGGCCAAGCTAACATTTGGTGGGAGGGGGTTCTTGCCGCTAGAGCCCCCGCTCTTGGGCCGACCACTTGGGAGGATTTTGTGGCTCGCTTCCGAGCCAAGTACTACCCCGAGTCCTTCCTCGAGAGGATGGAGCATACTCTGACGACTCTTTCCCAGGGAAAGAAGTCGGTAACGGAGTATGAGGCGGAGTTCAACAGCGTGGTGCTTGCCACCGCTGCGTGCAATGATGATAGGGAGAAGGCAAGGAGGTTCCGTAGGGGCCTCAACCAGAGTTCAGAGTTGTCATGGGGCGACTATCCTCGTGACTTCTCGCCTCCATGGTGGAGCAGGCGAAGGGCATGGAGCTCGAGTTGGAGCTCTCCCGGATAAGCAAAACCCGGTGGTTCAGGGTCCTCGCGGCCCCTGTGGGGGCCGAAGAGGACTTTTGGTGGAGGGGTGGGTCTTCTCAAATGACCCACCTTCAAGAAGTTCAAGGGAGGACAGGATCTTCCTCGGGGGCTAAGAAGCCGCCCAGGGCCGTCTTCCTCGCGAGCGGGTGTTCGGCTGTGCCGGGCAGGCATGATGTGCTTCAAGTGCGGTGGTGAGCACCGTGCTTCCGAGTGTGGTTGGACCGGGAGTTGCAACCATTGTGGCAAGCCCGCCACATGGGACGAGTCCGCCGATGAATCCCGGTAGCATCATCAAGTGGGAGACGGTGCCTTCTCCTCCCACTCCAGCGGCGTCTTCTCGAGGATCGGTGCACATGATGGTCGCCTCGTGTCTCACCACCCTTTGCGTGGACGCCACCACCTGGTTATTGGTGCCCGCCGCCGTCGGCTCCTCCCGCCTACTCCGCCTCCTCCAGCCTTGTTGGGACACCACCGCGTGTCGGGGCCCCGATGCCTCGGTGCCACCTGAGTGTACGCCTTGCCGACAATGAGTCACCGGCATCCCGAGGTGGTTTCAGTACTCTACTTGTGGATTCGATTGATGCCCTTGTTTTGTTTGATTCTCGAGCATCCTATTCTTTTGTGTCGCCGGAGTTTGCTAGTAGAGCAAAGCTGGGAGTTCAGCTGGATTTCCGAGTCTCAGGCCGGGCCGGGCCTCCGGGGTTTGATTGCTAGTTCTTTGGTTTGTCCGGTTGCAATCGTTGCTATTGATGATGAGGTTTTCTTTGCCAACCTTATGGTAATTCGCTTAGCTCCTTTTGATGTCATTTTGGGCATGGACTGGTTGTATCAAGATCGTGCCAAGATTCGTTGCTTTCGGAGGACAAGCATTTTTGGCAGGCCCCTGGCTTCGGGGTGGAGTTGACCTTTCAGGTGGAGTACCCTCCGCTTCTAACTTCGCTTTGACTATCCTGTTTCCTACCGCCGCTTGAGGCATTTGGGTGTTCTCTTGGCACTTTCTCGAAAAGCCATCTTCTTCGGTAGTCATTGAGGAGATTCCTGTGGTAAAGGAATTTGTTGATGTATTCCCGATGATTTGCCTGGTTTGCCTCCCGTGAGAAGCGTGGAGTTTCGTATTGACCTTGTTCCGGTACTCGGCCTATTTCTATCGCTCCATACCGCTTGGCTCGCCCTTTTCAAGACGAGTTGAAAAGCAGCTGGAGGATTTGTTGGCCAAGGGTTTTATTCGCGCAGTTGTGTCGCCATGGGGAGCACCATTCTTTTGTTTCAAAGAAGGATGGTAGTTGGCGCATGTGCATCGACTATCGTGCTCTCAATCGGTGTGATACCAAGAACAAGTATCCGCTGCCCCGCATTGAGGATCTATTTGACCAATCAAGGGAGCAAAGGTGTTCTCCAAGATTGATCTTCACCTGGTTATAATCGATTCGTGTGAGGGAACAAGATATTGAGAAGACCGCTTTCTCCACTAGGTATGGGCACTATGAATTTAAAGTTATGTCTTTTGGACTAACTAATGCCCCTGCTGCTTTTATGGAGGCGATGAACAAGATGTTACACCAAGATCTTGATGAGTTTGTGGTAGTGTTCATCGATGACATTCTCGATTTACTCTAAATCGAAGAAGAACATGAGCAAAGATTTGAGGCTTGTCGAGTACATTGAGAGAGCATCACTTCTTTGCTCAGTTGAAGAAATGCGAGTTCTGGATTTCAGAGGTGGGTATTCTTGGCCACATAATCAATCCAGATGGCATATCAGTAGATCCTAGCAAAGTCTCAGCAGTTCTGGATTGGAAGAGACCTTCCAATGTTAAAGAGGTGCTAAGTTTCCTTGGGTTGGCTGGCTATTATCGGCGCTTTGTGCAGGATTTCTCCATCATTGCTAAGCCGCTTTCACAGTTGACTCAGAAGGAGATGAAATTTCAGTGGATCATAGATTGTGAGCGTTAGCTGCACTTTGAAGGAGAAGTTAGTGATCGCTCCTCGTTTCTTACCCTTCCCGAGCCCTGGAGGCGTTTCATCGTCTATTCGACGCTTCGCCTGGGATTGGGTTGTGTGCTCATGCAAGAAGGCAAAGTGATTGCTTATGCGCCGAGACAGTTGAAAAAGCATGAGCGAATTACCCCACTCATGATCTTGAGTTAGCCACGTTGTGTTTGCATTGAAAATATGGAGGCATTACTCAGTATGGTGAGTCTTGTGACATTTTCACTGATCACAAGAGTCTCAAGTACATCTTTACTCGTAAAGATTTGAACTTGAGACAGAGGAGATGGCTAGAATTGATAAAAGATTATGATCTCACAATCCAAGATCATCCGGGAAAGGCAAATGTGGTGGCCGACGCTCTCGATGCAAGACAATGCCCCTGTTGTGGATTGTCTTGTTGCTGATTTTGAGCGCTTGGGAGTCTCCTACCGCTTATGGGACCGTGCAAGCTGAAACTCAATTGATTCTTGAGTCAGCGATCCTCGAGCGTGCAAAGTGGAGGCACAAAGAAGATGATCGGTTGCTCCAGCAGTGAGGAACGCTTGAGGATGGCAAGTCCGAGACTTTGCCGTTGATGATGTGGGAGCTTTGAGGTTTCAGTGGTCGCTTGTGCGTGCCTCGAAATGCCAAGTGAGAGAGGATATTCTGAAAGAGGCTCATCGCACCCCGTACACGGTACATCCTGGGGAGACCAAGCTGTACAGTGACTAGAAGCAGAAATTTTGGTGGAAAAGGATGAGAGTGGATATTTCCAAGTATGTGGCGTCTTATGGGATCTGTCAAGATCAAAGCTGAGCATAAGCGCCCCACCGGTCTCAAGGTACCGCTGGAGATCCCTTTGTGGCCATGGGATGACATCTCCATGGATTTTGTGGTTGGTTTACCTCGTTCTCCACGAGGGAAGGATGCTGTTTGGGTTGTGGTGGATCGTCTCAGCAAGTCCGCGCATTTCATTCCTATCCGCACTACCAACTCAGCGAGCGAGTTGGCTCCCATCTATGTGCGGGAGATAGTGAGACTGCATGGTGTGCCCAAGACCATTATTTCTGATCGGGATGCGAAGTTTGTCTCCAAGTTCTGGGAGAGTTTGCAGAGTGCTTTGGGTACGCAGCTTCGCCTCAGTACCGCCTTTCACCCTCAGACGGATGGGCAGTCTGAGCGTACCATCCAGACTTTGGAGGACATGTTCAGGGCCTGTGTGTTGGCTTGGAAAGGTAGTTGGGAAGATCATTTGCTTCTTGCAGAGTTTGCTTATAATAACAGCTACCATTCCAAAGATCCGAGCTGCTCCTTATGAAGTACTTTATGGCCGGAAGTGCCGATCGCCACTTTGTTGGGATGCAGTGGGAGAGAGAGCCGTTCTTGGTCCAGACTGGGTGCAGCAGACAGTGGATCGTGTGGCAGAGGTGCGACAGAACCTTCTCGCCGCGCAGAGCAGGCAGAAAAGTTATGCTGATGTGAGAAGGCGGGATTTAGAGTTTGAGGTGGGTGACAGTGTGCTCTTGCGAGTGTCTCCTACCAAGGGTGTGGTACGCTTTGGTACCAAAGGGAAGCTTAGCCCAAGATATGTTGGGCCATTTCCTATTTTGGCTCGAGTCGGCAAGTTGGCTTACCGCTTGGAGCTACCGGATTCGATGCAAGGAGTTCACAATGTGTTTCATGTATCGATGCTGAGGAAGTACTTGCACGATCCGGAGTTGGTGGTTCCGTTAGAACCACTAGCGGTTGATCAGAACCTCACTTTTGAGTCCAGACCTGTGAGAATCCTGGAGAACTCAGAGCGAGTGCTGAAGAACAAGACGCTCAAATTTGTTAAAATTTTGTGGTCGCACCAGTCTGAGAGGGAAGCAACTTGGGAGCTGGAGTCTCGCATGCGCGAGAAGTATCCCGAACTATTTACCTCAGGTATGGGTTGCGATACCTAGCTACCTTCTGTTTTGCTGGTTGCATAGTGGTGTGTCTTGGATTCGAGGCCGAATCCTGTTGAAGGGGGGTAGAATGTGACACCACGAAATGTCGGGATTTGAAATTGTGATGATAAAATATGATAAGACGTCGTAAATGAGATAATATGTGAACTTTTACATTTAGAGCCCTGAGTTATCACGTTTTAGCGCGTTTCGGCCTGTTTTCGGGTTTCCGGGCCTCTCCGGACGTTTGGGCCTTGAGGGACTTAAGTGGGCCGGAGGTGGGAATTGTTTGGGCCCATGTGGGGGTGAGGAGGGCAGCAAACCCTGCTGCCCTAGCCCTCCCCACCCTGTGCGCCGCCTCTTGCCCCCACTTCTTCCTCTCCTTCCAATCTAACTCCTCCACCTCCACCTCTCCTCCCCTTCCCAAACGCCTCCTCCCCTAGGTGCTGCTGCCCCTCCCTTCTCCTCCCTTGTGGGCGCACCCCAAGGTCTCTTCCTCGCTGCCAAGGTGCTGTCCAAGCTGTTGGGAGGAGTTGCAACGAGGAGGATTGGTGGAAACGGCGCGTGGAAGGAAATCGGGAAGATCGCGAAGATCTCGGCCGTCGATTTGTGATTCTCCAAGAAGGTAATGGGGGAATCTTTTGGGGTAGACCTCTTGCTGCTGTAGAGGGTGAATACCATGTTTTTAGATCAAGGGTTGTGCTGCCATGGGGTAGAATCTATGAAATCTAGAGTTGTATTCACGTTCTGGTTCGGGCAGATTGGGAACCCGAGCTAGGGCAGGCGTTTTCGCAAATTTAGAATTTGAATCTGACCGTACGGACTTCTAGGAAGTTATAGATAATTTCATTATCTTTCCGTACATATAAAGAAATTGAAATTCCGCCCAGCCGTTAGGAAGTTATGGCTGTTTTACCGAGCGCTGTCAAATCTGTGACGAGATTGAGACAGTTCGTGTTCAACGTTAGATTAAACAACCTTAAAGTCCGAATCGGTCTTTCCCTATAACTAGAAAAAGTTTGGAAATTTCCTAAGCTACGCGAGGGTGTACTCGTTTATTCAATTTGGAGTTCTAGAACTCAAGTTATGATTTTTCGAAGCCGCTGTCCAGAACGGGGCAAAATCTGTGATTTCGGGGTTTTGGAGTATATAGCGTATTAGGTGTAGTGGGTACTGTTTTGAGGAGTCGAATTAAGTGTGTAGCACATGTTTGCAGGTGGTGTGCCTCCGGGAGTGCCCTCGACCTCTCGTCACTCCATTGCCCGCGGTTGAAGGCAAGTGTTTTGCGTGGGTTTTATGTTATACGTGCTGCTAGAATTGATTGATGGTACTTGGAATAGTTAACATGTTGTCTTGCCATGCCATGGATCACATGTTTTAATGGATAGTATGTCATTAGGCCATGATTGAAATAATGTCGATGATATGGGGTCCTCATGCTATGATTAAAATGCTTGTCGTTGATAAAGGATTCATGCCATGTCTTTGAAAGGTTACCGTTGATTGTTGATCACGGTCTTACATGTTGAGAGGCCATATGTTGATATGCAATATTCTATTTATGAATACGTTACTGTCCATTTTGCATGCATGGCATATTTTCATGGCTGGCCGGTGAGTTAAGTCATAACTATTCCGGTAGGGGCGGTGAGAACCGTTATGACTAGTCCGGGGCCATTCGTTTGAGTAAGTCCTACCTCGTGATTCCATCACCGAGGTGACTGGAAGCGAGTGATAGGCACCCTCCATCTTCGGGATGGAAGGGGGAAAAAGGGTGCATGCTGACGGGTGTGCACTCAACCATACCGGTATGAGTATTCCAGGAGACATGTGCATTGCATTGCATGAATGAGATACAAAAATGAAGTGGTTTATGAGATGATGATGATGGTACTCATGAGATGCTCATGAGATGTTTATCATGTTGTTTTAAAAGTTGAATATAATGTTAAATATGATGAGTTGTGATAATACCGTGGAGACTGGAATGATGGTTTGTTGTCTTGATCCTCGTTGAACCTTTTCAATACACTTTGCCGAGTTATGAACTCACGCTTGTGTTTTTGTGTTGTTTGTTTTCTTTAGGTACCATGAAATCGGCGCGCGGGAAAGGGAACTAGCTACACTCCTCCACGTAGTATCATAATTTAGCTAATTCACTTGTTATGGAGACACGGCATTAAGTCTACAATAATCTTTGGTGTAGGGTCTTATTATTTGGTTGTTTTCCCTCATGTGTATCATGTGGGATTGAGAAGTGAATGGTTTCTTCATATTAGACTTAGTGATGCTTATTCTATTGCCAGCGATACTTATTGAAATCATAGATGATGAGTAGCTATTGTTATCACTGCTTATCGATACCTTGGTTGTCTTACTTCTTGATATATTGTTATGTCGTTAATTTTCCTGCATAAGCAAAGGAGATGCTGTCAAAATTCTCAATTATTCTAATTGAGTGCTTGCTGAAATTTATCTTAAATTATGGTGTTATTCGTGTTATGGACGTTGTTTGGTGACATTCTGGGCTTAGTAGAAGCTGGGGTGTTACAGGTATTGCAGCATGGCTTCAACCAATAGGTCTAGAGATCAAGCCCTCGTTCAGCCAATTCTTTTTAGCCTTTTTGCTCTATTTTACTTCACCTATTTATATCTTTTGCTAAGAAGCTTCAAATTCAACGAAACAAGTTTCTAAATTTAAGTTGAGCTCTAAGGAATTAGAATCTTTATGTCATAAGCTCTCTGATTATGCAATTAGATTTTAAATTTAAGTTAGTTTGTATTAATTTCCTTTTAAGTTTGATTTCAATGTATAGAATATCCGAAATATGATAATTTGTTCATTTTTCATCCAAATGATATGAAACTTATTATGTTATGCTAGTTAAACAATATATAATATGATTCTACAAAAATATTTAGGGTGCATCATGCAATATTTAATTGAAATCAATCATGTTGCTTTATGTTCGATTATAATTAATATAAACCATAGCTCTTGGAATCATAAAATGAATCCTAAAATGTTCCTAGGGTCATATTAACATTTCTAGGATATAAGAATATATCATGATTAGTTAAGATTGAACTAAGTTAATAAATAATCATACTTGTTGTGACACCTCGGAGTGTCGTATCCTTAATTTTTGAACATGATAAGGTTAAATACAGTATGAGATGTGGAAATAAGGTTAAAATCATAAGGATCGGGGGTTAATAACGTTTCCGGGCCGTTTCCGGGCCGTTTTCGGGGTTTTGGGCCTTCCCGGAGGAGTTTTGGGCCTTCCCGGAGGAGTTTTGGGCCTTGGTGGGCTTTGGTGGGATGGATTAGGACTCCGTAACGGACTAGGATTGGGTTGAGGGCTGGTAAAAGGGGCTCCCCCCAGCCCCCTTGCGCCCATGCTGCTGTTGGTGCGCCCCCACCCCTTCCCCCTCCTAGCCCTAGCCCCTCCCCTCTCCTCTCTCCCTCTTGTGCGCCTCCACCTCCCCTTTGCCCCATTGCTCCCCACCTCTCCACCACCTCTCCTCCACCCCTTGCTGCCTTTGGGTGGCCTCCCCACCCCTGCACCTCGTGGAGTCGTCCCGTGGAGCGAGGAGCGTGGAGCGAGGAGCGAGGAGCGTGGAGCGAGGAGCGATTCGCGAGGAGATTCATTGGAGTTTTGTGCATCGGGCCAAGGTATGATCTTGGGGATCCTTGGGGATGATCTAGGTACTGTTATTAGGGTGTTTACCAAGTTTTTAGATCAATTGGAGGCGCTGGTTTGAAGTAATTTGGGTTAGATCTAAACTTGTCCACGTTTCTGTTTTCGGGCAGATTGAGCAGTCGAACTAGGGTTCGAGTTTCCGTCGATTTAGAATCCGAATCAGACTGTACGGACTTCTACGAAGTTGTACATAATTTAATTATCTTTCCGTGGACGTAAAGCACGTTAATTTCCGATCAGCCGTTTGAAAGTTATGGCTGTTTTACCGAGCGCCTAAAAATCTGTGACGTAACTGGAACAGATTGTGGTAATCTGTAGATTAAACAATTTTAGAGTCCAAATCAGTCTTTCCCTATAACTAGAAAAAGTTGGGAAATTTCCTAAGCTTCGCGACGGTGTACTCGTTTATTCGATTTGGAGTCCCAGAACTCAAGTTATGCCTTTTGCAAGGCTGCTGTCCCGCCGGGACAGAACCTCTGTTTTTAGGTTTTGCGAGTAGTTGACAATGTCGGGTTAGATGGGGGCGTGTGTACTGTTTTGAGGTTATGATTGTGAGTGTGTGATGCCTATGTGCAGGTGGTGTGACCCGGAGTTCCCTCTTCTTCCCGCCAATCCGTTGCACGTGGTTGAGGCAAGTGTGTTGTGATGGATAGCAAGTTGTAGGTTGCATGTTGAAATTAGATGGAATTGCCTACATGATATATGTCCACTTGCCATGTTTTAATGATTGATATGATATGATGAGCATGTTTAACATATTATGATGCCATGTGTTAATATGTGAATTGAATATGATATTTGGCATGGTTGCATGCATGTCATGAGATAGGGCGAGGGCGGTGAGAAAGTCATAGCTAGTCCGGCAAGGTCGGTGAGAAAGTTATGACTAGTCCGGAACGCCATTGAGTAAGTCCTATGTCGTGATTCCATCCACGTGGTGTTTGGAAGCGAGTAGGCACCCTCCATCTTCGGGATGGAAGGGAAAGGGTGCACACCGACGGGTGTGTACTTCCCATACCGTATGAGGTTCCAGAGGGTCGTGAGCAATGCATTACATCGCATACAAATTGATGATGATATTGATAAGTATTCATGAATGAGATGTTATACATGACGAAAGATGTTATTGACTTGTTGTTATGCTTGTTGTCCATTGCAGTATGCTTGCTGAGTTTTCGAACTCACCCTTGTGTTTTCTTGTTGTTTTAGGTACCATGAGAACGGCATGCGGGAAAGGGGAATAGTCACACGCTCACACATTGCTTCACCTTAATGTTTCCCCAAGTCAATTCATTTAGTTTGATAATAAATTGCGTGTGATGGTCTTTAAAATTAAGTCTTAGCTTGGTTAATGAGAGTTCTATTGTTTGTTTGACACTTGGAACCTTAAGAGCTTAATGTTAGTCTCTTATTGTCGTTAAGACTTTATTTATTGCTGTTTTAGATGTTTCTCTTATTGCCATATAATGCTATATTGTTGCTGTTCCTTAAATTCATGATAAAACAAAGGAGGTGCTGCCGAAATCTCGGTTTTTAGTCTATGCACCTTTGCTGGAATTTGATGTTAAATGTGGTATTTAGATGTTGTTTAGCTTATGTTTGGTAACATTCAGGCATAGTAAATGCCGGGGTGTTACAGTTGGTATCAGAGCGGGCTGTAGGTCCTTGGAATGTGAATTTTTAGTGTCATGCTATAGGGTACAACTAAAATGTGATGTGGAATAACTTAGAAACATGGCTTAGGTTCTAACTAAAACCTTGTTATAGGATAGCAACGTTAAAACTTGTAAAAGTGGTATAACTAATCTAAAATCTGACACACTTGGTTGCACAGTAGGATGGGTTTTGGTTCATCAATGCATCGCGCTTGATTATGTGATAAGGAATATGCTTATGATGATGTTTGATCTATGATCTTGATTGTGTGCTTTGGTGTTTGGGTGGTTGTCTGTCTAAGCAGCCATGCCGAGGGGTAGAGGCCGTGGACGCCGTGGTCATGAGGCCGTGGGGCGAGGCTCCCAGGAGTTGAGGAGTCTCTGGTCGAGGGTAGCGCCGCTTAATGCTCGTGGGCCAGCTCAGAGGAGCTTCCAGCTGTGCGGTCGGGAAGGGGTGCCCGCCGCCAATGAAGATTTAGTCCAGCTCTGCAGAGGGAGATTCAGAGGCTGCGCCCGGCGATTGCGGGCAGCCCCTGCTGTTGTGCCTCCCCTCGCAGTGGCCCTGTTGTTGCCTCGCTGCACCGGAGCCGAGGATGAGTCTCCTGAGTGGATGTCCCTCCGTCTTGACACTTTCGACGGAGCAGGCACGCCGATCCAGTCCGCAGATTGGCTGCGGTACATGGAGAGGCGCTTGAGGTCCTAGATTTGACCTCGGTTCAGAGGACTCGCTTTGTGGCTTTTCACCGAAGGGCCAAGCCGATATCCGTGGGAGGGGGTTCTGGCCGCTAGAACCCCGATCTGGTCGATCACACTGGGAGGACTTTGTGGCTCGCTTCCGAGCCAAGTTCCACCTGCAGTCTTTCCTTGAGAGGATGGAGCTTACTCTGACCACTCTTTCCCAGTGGAAAGAGGTCGGTGGCGAGTATGAGAAGGAGTTCAACAGGCGTGGTGCGCCCGACTGCATTTGTGGCGGCACCGACGATCGGGAGAAAGCTAGGAGGTTCCGTAGGGGCCTCAACCAGGAGTTCAGAGTTGTCATGGGGGCGATCAGATTCGTGACTTCTCGCTCTGCGTGGTGGAGCAAGCGAAGGGCATGGAGCTCGAGTTGGAGCTCTCCGGGACAAGCAGAACCTGGGAGGTTCGGGGGTTCCTGCGGCCCCAGCGGGGCCGAAGAGGACCTTTGGTGGAGGAGGTGGGTCCTCTCGCCGACCCACCTTCAAGAAGTTCAAGGGAGGACAGGGCTCCCCCTCGGGGGCTAAGATGGGGCCGCCTTGGTCATCTTCTTCGCGAGCGGCTGTTCGTCTGTGCACGGGCAGGCATGAAGTGCTTCAAGTGCGGTGGCGAGCACCGTGCTTCGTGAGTGTGGTTGGACCCGAGTTGCAACCACTGTGGCAAGCCCGGCCATATGGGGCGAGTCTGCCGGATGAACCCCGGTAGCATCATCAAGTGGGAGACGGTGCCTTCTCCTCCCACTCCAAATGGGCGCCTTCCAGAGGATCGGTGCACTTGATGGCTGCCCCTGTTTCTCGCCCACCCTTTGCGTGGCGCCACCCGGCGTCATCGGTGCCCGCAGCCGTCTGCTCCTCCTCGCTTGCCTCCTCCGCCCCAGCCTTGATGGGGCATCGGCCTGAGTCGGGCTCATTCGTCCCGGCGCCACCAGAGTGTACGCTTTGCCGACCAGCCGAGTCACCGGGCATCCAGAGGTGGTTTCGTGTACTCGCTCGTGGGATTCCGTTGATGCCTTTGTTCTATTTGATTCCGAGCATCCTACTCTTTTGTGTCGCTTCGAGTTTGCTAGTAGAGCTAAGTTGGGAGTTCAATGGATTTCTGAGTCCGTGTTAGTCGATTCTCCCGGGGTTGATTGCTAGTTCTTTGGTTTGCCCTGGTTGCACCATTGCCATTGATGATGAGGTTTTCTTTGCCAATCTCATGGTGATCCAGTTGGCTCCTTTTGATGTCATTTTGGGCATGGACTGGCTGCATCGCATCCGTGCTAAGATCTGTTGTTTACTGGAAGACAATTGCCTTGCAGGCCCGTCCGGGAAGAGTTGACCTTTCAGGGTGGTATACCCTCCGGGCTCCGCCTTTGCTTTGACTAGTTTGTTTTCTCGGTCGGCGTTTGAGGTCATTGGGTTTCCTCATGACTTTGTCTGAGAAACCATCTTCCTCGCCTCCCATTGAGGAGATTTCTGTAGTGAAGGAGTTCGTTGATGTGTTCCCCGACGAGTTGCCTGGTCTACCTCCCGTGAGGAATGTGGAGTTTCGTATTGATCTTGCTCCTGCACTCGACCTATTTCTATCTCTCCATACCGCTTAGCTCGACCTTTTCAAGACGAGTTGAAGAAGCGATTGGAGGATCTGTGGCCAAGGGCTTCATTCGGGCGTAGCGTATCGCCATGGGGAGCACCCGCCCTCTTCGTCTCAAGAAGGATGGAAGTTGGCATATGTGCATTGATTATCGTGCTCTTAATCAAGTGACAGTCAAGAACAAGTATCCTTTGCCTCGCATCGAGGATCTGTTTGACCAACCAAGGGAGCAAAGGTGTTCTCCAAGATTGATCTTGATCGGGTATAATCAGATCCGTGTGAGGGAGCAGACATTGAGAAGACTGCTTTCTCCACTAGGTATGGGCATTATGAATTTAAAGTTATGTCTTTTGGACTAACTAATGCCCTCTTTGTCTTTATGGAGGCGATGAACAGTATGCTACACAAGTACCTTGATGAGTTTGTGGTAGTGTTCATCGATGACATTCTCGATTTACTCTAAATCAGAAGAGGAGCATGAGCGACACTTGCGGCTTGTGCCGAGTACCGAGGAGAATCAATTCTTTGCTAAGCTGAAAAGTGCGAGTTCTGGATTTCAAAAGTGGGTTTTCTTGGCCACATCATCAATCCAGAGGGCATATCGGTAGATCCTAGCAAAGTCTCAAGCAGTTTTGGATTGGAAGAGGCCTTCCAATGTCAAAGAGGTGCGTAGTTTCCTTGGGTTGGCTGGATACTATCGGCGTTTTTGTCGCAGGATTTCTCTATCATTGCCAAGCCACTTTCACAACCTGACTCAAGGGGATGAAGTTCCAGTGGATCGCAGAGTGTGAGCACAATTTTCGCACTTTGAAGGAGAAGTTAGTGACTGCTTCCTGTTCTTACCCTTCCCGAATCCGGGAAGCGCTTCACTGCTTATTCTGATGCTTCTCGGTTGGGACTTGGTTGTGTGCTCATGCAAAATGGCAAGGTGATTGCTTATGCTTCGAGGCACCGAAAAAGCATGAGCAGAACTATCCCACCCATGATCTTGAGCTAGCCGTGGTGTTTGCATTGAAGATATGGAGGCATTATTTGTACAAATGAATCTTGTGATATTTTTATCGATCACAAGAGCCTCAAGTACATCTTTACTCGTAAAGATTTGAACTTGAGGCAGAGGAGGTGGCTAGAATTGATAAAGGATTATGACCTCACTATCCAAGATCATCCGGGAAGGCAAATGTGGTGGCCGACGCTCGATCGCAAGACAATGCCCCTGTTGTTGATTGTCTTGTTGCTGATTTTGAGCGCTTGGGAGTCTCCTCGCTTATGGGACCGTGCAAGCTGAAACTCAATTGATTCTTGAGTCAACGATTCCCGAGCGTGCAAAGGGAGGCACAAAGAAGATGATCGCTTTTGCTCCAGAGTGAGGAACGCTTTGAGGATGGCAAGTCGGGAGACTTTACCGTTGATGATGCGGGAGTTTTGAGGTTTCGAGGGCGTGCATGCGTGCCCCAGAAATCTCAAGTGAAAGAAGACATTCTCGAGAGAAGCTCATCGCACTCAGACACGGTCCATCCCGAGAGACCAAGATGTACAGGGGACTTGAAGAAGAATTTCGTGGAAAAGGATGAGAGTGGATATTGCCAAGTATGTTGCGTCTTGTGGGATCTGGCCGGAAGATCAAAGGCGAGCATAAGCGTCCCCACGGTCTCAAGGTGCAGCCATTGGAGGTTCTCGTGTGGCCATGGGATGACATCTCCATGGATTTCGTGGTTGGTCTACCTCGTTCTCCACGAGGGAAGGATGCTTTGTTTGGGTTGTGGTGGACTGTCTCGGCAAGTCTGCGCATTTCATTCCCATCCGCACGACCAATTCAATGAGCGAGTTGGCTCCCATTGATGTGCGGGAGATTGTGAGATTTCATGGTGTACCCAAGACCATTATCTCTTATCGGGATGCGAAGTTCGTCTCCAAGTTCTGGGAGAGTTTGCAGAGTGCTTTGGGTACGCAGCTTCGCCTTAGTACCGCTTTTCACCCTCGAGACAGGATGGGCAGTCCGAGCGTACCATCCAAACTTTGGAGGACATGCTCGGGGCCTGTGTGATGGCTTGGAAGGGTAGCTGGGAAGACCATTTGCCCCTTGCAGAGTTTGCTTACAATAACAGCTACCATTCCAAGATCCGGCTGCTCCTTATGAGGTAATCAGTATGGTCGGAAGTGCAGATCGCCACTTTGTTGGGATCTTTGTGGGCGAGAGAGCTATTCTTGGGCCGGATTGGGTTCAGCAGATCGTTGATCGCGTGTCGGAGGTTCGGCAGAACCTTCTCGCAAAGACAGAGCGCATGTAAGAGCTATGCTGATGTGAGGCGGCGAGACTTGGAGTTTGAGGTGGGTGATAGCGCATTTCTTGCAGTATCTCCCACCAAGGGTGTGGTGCTTTGGCACCAAAGGAAAGCTCACCCAAGGTATGTTGGGCCTTTTCCTATCCTCGCCCGAGTTGGCAGGTTGGCCTATCGCCTAGAGCTACCGGAATCCATGCAAGGTGTGCATGATGTGTTCCATGTCTCGATGTTGAAGAAATACTTGCACGATCCGAGTTGGTGGTTCCATTGGAACCATTAGTGCTTGAGCAGACCTCACCTTCGAGTCCCGTCTGTGGAAATTCCGGGGACTTCAGAGCGAGTGATGAAGAACAGGGCGCTTAAGTTTGTCAAGGTCTTGTGGTCACATCGCATCCAGGAGAGAGAGCGACTTGGGAGCTGGAATCTCGCATGCGCGAGAAGTATCCCGAGCTTTTCACCTCAGGTATGTGATGTGAAAATCTGGCTGTCTTTGGTTTTGCTGGGTTTCGTGATTGGTGCGTTTAGATTCGAGGTCGAATCCCGTTGAAGGGGGGAAGAATGTGACACCTCGGAGTGTCGTATCCTTAATTTTTGAACATGATAAGGTTAAATACAGTATGAGATGTGGAAATAAGGTTAAAATCATAAGGATCGGGGGTTAATAACGTTTCCGGGCCGTTTCCGGGCCGTTTTCGGGGTTTTGGGCCTTCCCGGAGGAGTTTTGGGCCTTGGTGGGCTTTGGTGGGATGGATTAGGACTCCGTAACGGACTAGGATTGGGTTGAGGGCTGGTAAAAGGGGCTCCCCCCAGCCCCCTTGCGCCCATGCTGCTGTTGGTGCGCCCCCACCCCTTCCCCCTCCTAGCCCTAGCCCCCTCCCCCTCTCCCTCTCCCTCTTGTGCGCCTCCACCACCCCTTTTGCCCCATTGCTCCCCACCTCTCCACCACCTCTCCTCCACCCCTTGCTGCCCTTGGGTGGCCTCCCCACCCCTGCACCTCGTGGAGTCGTCCCGTGGAGCGAGGAGCGAGGAGCGAGGAGCGAGGAGCGAGGAGCGAGGAGCGAGGAGCGTGGAGCGAGGAGCGATTCGCGAGGAGATTCATTGGAGTTTTGTGCATCGGGCCAAGGTATGATCTTGGGGATCCTTGGGGATGATCTAGGTACTGTTATTAGGGTGTTTACCAAGTTTTTAGATCAATTGGAGGCGCTGGTTTGAAGTAATTTGGGTTAGATCTAAACTTGTCCACGTTTCTGTTTTCGGGCAGATTGAGCAGTCGAACTAGGGTTCGAGTTTCCGTCGATTTAGAGTCCGAATCAGACTGTACGGACTTCTAGGAAGTTGTAGATAATTTAATTATCTTTCCGTGGACGTAAAGCACGTTAATTTCCGATCAGCCGTTTGAAAGTTATGGCTGTTTTACCGAGCGCCTAAAAATCTGTGACGTAACTGGAACAGATTGTGGTAATCTGTAGATTAAACAATTTTAGAGTCCGAATCAGTCTTTCCCTATAACTAGAAAAAGTTGGGAAATTTCCTAAGCTTCGCGAAGGTGTACTCGTTTATTCGATTTGGAGTCCCAGAACTCAAGTTATGCCTTTTGCAAGGCTGCTGTCCCGCCGGGACAGAACCTCTGTTTTTAGGTTTTGCGAGTAGTTGGCAATGTCGGGTTAGATGGGGGCGTGTGTACTGTTTTGAGGTTATGATTGTGAGTGTGTGATGCCTATGTGCAGGTGGTGTGACCCGGAGTTCCCTCTTCTTCCCGCCAATCCGTTGCACGTGGTTGAGGCAAGTGTGTTGTGATGGATAGCAAGTTGTAGGTTGCATGTTGAAATTAGATGGAATTGCCTACATGATATATGTCCACTTGCCATGTTTTAATGATTGATATGATATGATGAGCATGTTTAACATATTATGATGCCATGTGTTAATATGTGAATTGAATATGATATTTGGCATGGTTGCATGCATGTCATGAGATAGGGCGAGGCGGTGAGAAAGTCATAGCTAGTCCGGCAAGGTCGGTGAAAGTTATGACTAGTCCGAACGCCATTGAGTAAGTCCTATGTCGTGATTCCATCCACGTGGTGTTTGGAAGCGAGTAGGCACCCTCCATCTTCGGGATGGAAGGGGAAAGGGTGCACACCGACGGGTGTGTACTTCCCATACCGGTATGAGGTTCCAGAGGGTCGAGCAATGCATTACATCGCATACAAATTGATGATGATATTGATAAGTATTCATGAATGAGATGTTATACATGACGAAAGATGTTATTGACTTGTTGTTATGCTTGTTGTCCATTGCAGTATGCTTGCTGAAGTTTTCGAACTCACCCTTGTGTTTTCTTGTTGTTTTAGGTACCATGAGAACGGGCATGCGGGAAAGGGAATAGTCACACGCTCACACATTGCTTCACCTTAATGTTTCCCCAAGTCAATTCATTTAGTTTGATAATAAATTGCGTGTGATGGTCTTTAAAATTAAGTCTTAGCTTGGTTAATGAGAGTTCTATTGTTTGTTTGACACTTGGAACCTTAAGAGCTTAATGTTAGTCTCTTATTGTCGTTAAGACTTTATTTATTGCTGTTTTAGATGTTTCTCTTATTGCCATATAATGCTATATTGTTGCTGTTCCTTAAATTCATGATAAAACAAAGGAGGTGCTGCCGAAATCTCGGTTTTTAGTCTATGCACCTTTGCTGGAATTTGATGTTAAATGTGGTATTTAGATGTTGTTTAGCTTATGTTTGGTAACATTCAGGCATAGTAAATGCCGGGGTGTTACACTTGTATGACATGAGCTTAGAATATGATGTTTAAATATAAGTAGTAATGCATATAAAACTTGTTTAGTATGATTCATAATACGGGACCATTTAATCTTACAAGAAAGATTATGCTTAACCCTAACCAGGTTAGTTCTCATGTATAAATTAAACTTAATGTATTTTTGGCCCTTAGGTAACATATGTTTCATATAATGTATGTACCATGATTTAATAGATGAACTAATATGACCCAAATGCTATAGACCTACTATTGAAATATCCTTAAGGTCAAAGACCCTATTAATCTACAAGAATGATTGCATATCATGTTTAATCGCAAACTTGAGGTTAACTATCCACAACTTAAAGAATGACATCCGACAAGTACTAGTCCCTATAGGACCAGCTTTAGAATACTTCCTAAAGCTAGTCTATCTCATTATGTAAAAGTAATTCTATTATAATTCGTTTTGTATCTGAATCCTATTCAAAACATAGTCATACACATTGTGAACCCTAAAAAGCCCATAATATATATAGGTAAATAACTTTGCTCAATAATTAGTATTATAAGTTAAACTCTACATTAGCAGTTAATTGTTGAATGCCTGATGTTTGCTCAAATTAAACCATGCATACACAAGTGATTAATTGTTGATGACTGTTATTGCTTATGTTCAATAAGTGCAAGTTATACTTACACTAACCCTGTTGTTTTATGTATTGATTCATAATTACATATACAATCTTAGCTTCTTGAATTCGTAAAATAAAATAGAATGAATCATAAGGAAATGTTGTCTGTGCGATGCAGCCCCCAAACCGTTAAACAATAGTAAAGACTATAGCGTAGAATTAACACGTTCGCTCATACGGTCTCGAAATCCTAAGCCACGACCCATACTTGTTTTATGTAATGATTGCTTATTTGATTTTCCATCTGATTTCCTTTTGCCCTTATTGAAAGTGTTATTTGCTATTTGTATCTTTTCCATTGTACGACGTGTAGAATTCGACGTCTCGGACTTCATCGTCGATTTACTTCAAGATCACGTCTTCAACTCCGTCACTTTGAAAAAATAACGGATAGCAAGGCAAGCACCCCCTTGATCATTTTGATCCCAGATTTCATAATCCACTAAAATGTGATTAAGAATCTTCCTGCATGCATATGTTTTGATAAATCCCTATTTTGTGATACTTGGTAGATATTAACCCAAATTGATGGATTCCCTTAATCACATGGACATACGATCCATAAAAACCCTAGGAATGGTTAAGTTCATTAAATTGGGTATAATCGCTTATTAATCTGCATATGCTTAGCACTGCTTTAGATTAATGTCAGAAACATTTACACCCACACATCATTCTTTATGAAATCTTTTATGGTTTATTTAAGCAGTAAAGGATACTGGTAGTTTGATAAAAATGAAAATAAAACTATGATTTCGATGTGGGTGATTATTGGCAATAGCCGGTTGTACATGTTTTAACGTGTACGTAGATAGGGTGGAGTTATCACCCATGTCACTTTAAGGACCAAACGAAGTGTCCCGTGATCCAAGATTACCCGTACAACCACAATGCCGGTATGGTGACGGCTATAACCAATTAAGTTACTAAAAACTGATCTTGCATTATGGAAGGTAGTAGTAGCACGGGCATTCCAGATATAGGTTTGCTCGAGGGAGGTGCCATCACCGAGGTGTTGATACTTGCCGATGCAACCGTATACGCCTTACTAATGGGGAGAAATGATCCGTATACACGATGTGCTTCTACCGCCATTTTCTAATGGGGAGGAATGATCCGTGCATACGATGTTCTTCGGCCGCCATTAGTAAGTCTGTCATACTGGACTGGTGCAATGTCAGGTTTTAGTAATGTAAAGGTTATATATGGGTTTCCCTGGCAACACACCAAAGGAAGTGTGTTATTAAGCTTTGCAAAAAGGGAAGTCATTATTTGTGGGAAAAGCTGTACAACTCTGCAGAGATTAAACTAATCGATTAGCCGTATCCACGGTCATGGATGACTTGGTGAACCCACACTAAGTTAGTTGTTTTCTATTTTTGAAAACCTTGGTAAAAGACTTTGGAAAATGTTTCACAACTGTTAAATATCACTTGTCGTTGTATTTTCTTCTGTAAGACCATGGAGGGTCTTGTTCGTTATCTCACTCACAAAAGGGCCGTGAGTAGATTGCTATCATCCACTTTATTACTTGTTATGTCAATTACTTATCAAATTGTTTTAAATTCAATTTATGCTTTCCATTATTATTCAGTATTTACAATTCAAATTTCGCTTTATGCAAAACAACCGTAGAAACCCACTTTCTATTTAGCCTGCATATATTTAAGGTTTTGCAAACACTACAAGTCTTGCTGAGTACGCAATGTACTCACCCTTGCTATTATTGTTGTTTTTAGACAGGACAATCGACAATTACTGCGACGCAGGAAAATGGGATTTTTAACGACGATCCTTTCTAAGGCTTTACCTTGTCAGTTGCCTGTGGATTATGTGGCAAACTACAAGACATCTGATTCTTTCGACTATGTTTAGACGACCTTGTCGGTCATATTGTATCAATACTTCCGCTGTAATAAAATATGAAACTTTTGTATGGTTGTGATTCCAAATTGTGTTTTGTGCGTGCCAGCCACTGATCATGGGAATGGTACAGTATGCACATTAGAACCTTGCTTTTATGTTTGCACTGTAGCATAAGAGTGAGGGTCTTACACCTCTTCTTCCCGCTACTCCATTCCTCTCGGTAGAAGGCAAGTGTGTCATTTCGATTAAATGCTAAAAAGGAATGAGTCATGCTTTGCTTGTGACTTTCATCATGTTGATATTTATGTTGATGCAAATGTTAAATTCATAAATTTATTCATTTGTCCCTTGTGTGTGTGAATCGATTAGAGGCATATGAAGGTTAAGTATTTGTTAGTGTTTTGGTTGATTTGATGATTATATTGATGAATATGAGAATGGATTGCCATATGTGTATTCATTTATGTCCATGTGGAAGGATAGAAATGTTTGTTTATGAAAATTAATTGTGTTAATTGCATTTGTGCATTCATAAAAGAAGAGGTGACCCATTATGATGCGGGCCTCTGTGTTCACACGTAGTGAACAGGAAAGTCCTACCTCGTAGTCCCATTCATCGAGGTGAATGGGAGTGAGACAGTTAGAGTAGGCACCTTCCACGGGATGGAAGGGATGTGAGGGTGCACACCGACGGGTGTGCAGTCGGCAGTACCGGTACGTGCATCTAAAAAAGAGCATACATGTGCATTGCATCGCTAACGATTGAGTTTTGTGTGTTAAATGGAGTTGTGAAGAGTTGGGATCGAGTCGTGGACTCACCCAAAAAGATTCAATGAGGTATGTGTATGAAAAGGGAAATGAGGTAAGTGGTAGCGGTACAATTGTTTATGTATTGGTTGAATCTTGTAAGAGTTACATTCTTAATGATGGGTTGGAATTGCTAACTTGTTATTCATATTGATTTGATGCACTTTGCTGAGTTTTCGAGCTCACGCTTGTTTGTTAATATTTTTAGGTACTAGGAAGAGCGACTTGCCGGGTTTGGGGCGTAGCTGCACCTCCACCGTGTCTCACGACATGTTTCAGACTTTTGGAATCAATTAGTAAATTTGTAACTAGTTAATCTATTTGTGTAATGATGTGGTATTTAAGTTGAGTTGTTAATGAATGGATTTTTTTTGGTAGTTGTTAATTGCCTACATGTCATGATGGTTGATTGATTCCATGACATGTTGAAATTATTATTGCTATATTGATAATTGTGATCTCTTTTGCCTGCTGAGTGGATGTCCACTTAGTAGGGGAGGTCTTGCGAAAATTTTTTAGTGAAAATTAGATAGGTTTTGGTAGCACTTTAGGCACGTGAGGTGCCGGGGTGTTACAAGCTATTTATTCAATTTTTAATGATAATCGCTCAAAAGGAGTGTAGACCAATGTTCATCATGAACTAGGACTAAACTGATAAGGAGACTCATAAGGAATATGTGACATCGACCAGCAAAATGAAAGAATGGTTAGGAGACTAATCCAGATCTCTATATGAGTCATATGTGTCCCCTTGGGAGTCCTCGAACTTAATAATTTCAAGAACCATACCATCACACTTTCCACAGTCCGTGTTAATAACATGTTGTACGGTGAATGTGCCTCAACCTTGTTCCCCTAGTCTTATTGACTTTTTTTAGTGAATTGTATGTAAAGGTCTACTATATACTTCGGGATGCGATAGTTGTGTGACTAATGGCCAGTGCATCCATACATAAAGCATGGTTATGCAGGGGTTTGTAGCCTTGTCAGCTGAGTCTTGCTTCTGGAAGCTCCCTAGCTCTTTACCTTTATTTTTCAATATGGATTGCCTCTTCCCTTATCTAATATGCCATCATTCTATTTATCCCCTATATGCCTTTGGCCATTTCTACGGCCATGGAAAAGATCTTGATCAAAGCACAACTTGCCTTGAAAAAGACTTTGATTCTGCTCTGGACCTTGCTCTTGAGTTAGCACTTCTCCCTCGTAACCTTCGGGCATTTCGATATCTACATGAAATGGATAAATAAATAAATACCAAAATAGAGAGAAACAAAACTCTAAAAATTAAATAAAATTTATCATTAAATAGAGCATAATTTTACAAAATTTTAGGCTCTAGAATCACCAAAATCGGAATTCGTATGAGCAAGAATGAGCAATTTGAAGTATGAAAATATAATAAAAAGAATAAACTGAATTAACTCATTTATTTTTCCTATTGAGAATTCGAAATAATGATGTCACGCTTACATCATCTGTCACGTGGACCAATCAGATTGCGACACGTAGCCTCGGTGTATGGACTCAATCCATGGAACCCCCTTGGGTCTACCTTGGACTCGTTCCATGAAACCTACTAAGACTAACACATGGGTCCCACGGGATGACGTCACCGTGATGTTGCATGCACTAACTAACTCGGCTAATAAGTGGGTCCACCTGCTGAAGCATGGCTAACATCAAGCTGACATCAGCATCAATTGAAGCTCGGCTGGTGACGACTCGTATTCCGTGCTGTCACATGGCCGGTTCTAATTAGATCACTAGGTGGCAAGATCTAACTGTTTATTCAAAATCGATGAACCAGATTGAATCTAACTTACGGCAGAGAGCAGCTATGTGGATGGTCCCGGAACGTGACGCATGGCGCTTTATCCCGTCCATCCGATCTAGATCGGACAATCACTAGTCATCTACAACGTTGACTACGCAATTTAATATCAGCCCTTCATCCTAGATCCTATGGCTTAGAACAGATCTAAGCTACATCATCGAAAGCTACATGGCGAGCTATCCTGGTGTCTGTGTGGCACAATCCTAGCCACACAACTGATGATCCAACGACCTAGATAGATTCGATCCTATGGCAACGAATAGACACGTGACGCGAACACGTGGAAAACACTGATGCGTCCCATGCAGATCCAATGATCCATGAAGCTCACGAATTCCCCGGTGAAACTCTTCGACGAGGTATGGCCAGCACCGAGGATTAAGACCAATGTAGCAGCGTTAGACACTACTACAAAATCGGGCATCACAACTGGCCTATTAGAAACGGTTTGGTGCAAACCGGTTGTAATGCTCGCACCAGAAGCGGTTCGTGGCAACAGGCCGGAGGGGATCTCTAGAAGCGGTTCGTGGCACGAACCCCTTCTAAAGCCCCACCTTTAGAAGCGGTTCGTGTCACGAACCCCTTCTAAAGGTGGGGCTTTAGAAGGGGTTCGTACACGAACCGCTTCTAAAGACCCCCTTCAGAAGGGGTTCGTGTCACGAACCGCTTGTAGAAGCCTAGTTTTAGAAATAATAAAAGGAATGCGTGCCCTACTCTATCAGAGAGCACGCGTGGGTGGGTTGGCTAGATGAATGAGGCGAGTCACGAGGATGGAGTGCTGGTCGTGGGTTCGAATCCCGTTCCACGATATTATTACTGCCTTTTACCGTTTGGTGTCACACCACTACAAGCGGTTCCTAGAATCGCTTGTGATACCCTTCGAGGTATCACAACCGGTTGCCTAGAAGCGGTTGTAAAACCGCTTCTAAAAGTGGTTCCGAACCGCTTCTAGAAGTTGGTTCTGTAGTAGTGAGAGGGCCTCTCCAACGAGAAGAATTATCATGTTGGATGCGCCTCGACGAGCTCCTTCCGGATCTGGGTTCAATAGCAATTGGGGATGATGGATGGTGGTGGAATGGTGTAAAAATTGTGGTGGCGACGCTAAAGCAACAGCGAGCAATAGCAAGAAATGCCAACAGCTCTAGTGAAAAGACCTACGACATCAAATTCAGCGCAACACGGTGCACCTGGTGGGGTATTTAATACACTTGACTTCCATGCGATTCGCGAACCTTTAACAAACACGGCGGCGACACGACAGTGGTCCAACGAGGCTGCGGAGAGGTGACATGGTAGCATCGCATGCATATGCATGGCTCAAATCGGAGGGTCCTCACACGACAGCAACGTGGCTTCATCCCTACCGTTAGATCATAGTCAATGACCCTGATCTAGGGTTCTGTCCTCACAGGTTACGGTGTGAGTTTGGGCCAGTTTAGGTCGGCACGGTCCAACGGGCTAGCCCAACAGGATCGGCCCACTAGGGTTTCCCCTTTTTCCAACATTTTCTATTTTACATAATTCTAGTAATTCAAATAAAGCAAGAAAAATAGCAAAAATTCCATAAAAATTTTGAAAAATATTTTGAGACATTTTGAATTCAAAAAAATATTTCCAACAAAACTTTATATAAATTTTTTAGATATTTAAATATTTCAATAAAAGGCTTAATTCCAATAAACTCCAAATAAATCCAAATAGATTCCAGAAAATTACAAAAATTCACAAATCACCATAAATGCAATAAAAGAAAAAATTGGGATGTTACACTCAGGTTCAGATTTGGTTGGGTAAAGAAGTACTCCAGGCTCTTATGGTCAGTATATATCTCATATAGATTACTGATGAGGTTATGCCACCATATTTTGAGAACGTGAAAAACGGCTACCAATTACAAATCGTGTGTTGGATAGTCAGCTTTATGAGGCTTCAATTGACGTGAAGCATAGGCCACAACCTTGCCTTCTTGCATTAATACACAGCCGAGGCCTTGGCGAGATGCATCACAATACACGTTAAAGCTCTTTTGTATATCGGGCAGAATCAATATTGGGGCAGTTGTGAGCCTTCGTTTTAACTCTAGGAAGCTTTCTTCACAGGTGGACGACCACTCAAACTTTTTTCTCCTTCTTGAGTAGTTCCGTCATCGGCTTCACGATTTTTGAGAAGTTCTCGATGAACTGGCGACAGTATCCGACAAGACCAGGAAAACTTTGGATCTCGGCAATAGTTTGGGGCTATATCCAAGTGAGCACATCTTGCATCTTGCTTGGATCAATGGAAACACCTCCTTTAGAGAGATGAGGACATCACTTCCTTGGATACAGCCACACCTACACATCCAAGTGAAACCAGTGATGTAATACAAGGACCAATTACTCGAGCTCGTGCACATCAATTCAATTGCCAGGTGAATGCGTTCCTTGGGTTACACACAAATATTTTAATGGATGGAATGCTATTTAATCCTTGTGATGATTTTATTATCCTTACGAACCAAGGAGAAGGACCTCCAAATGTCAAGCATGAAGCCAATTCTTCCGGTGCTCAAGATCTACTCAGATTTGGCCTCCTGGACAGCACCAACTTAAAATGACCATAACTTTTGATCCACAAGGGTGTTTGGGGTCTATGAGTACTGGTTTGAAAGGTTTCGTCGTCCTCTTTCCATCGGATCTAGCCTCATGTCCAAATTCCTTATGAGTCAATGGGAATATGCAAAACAAGTTGCATCACTATTTCAATCGAAGATGACATGGGCCTTGGGCCTTTCAAATTGAGTTGTAATTGCCTCCCACTAGTTTTGGACGTGATTCCCATGCCCTACGTCTCATAAATAGCCAGTCGCCACCTCCTTTAGGTATTGGGTTTTGTTTTGGATTCCCAGAGGATGTTAGACTCCCGGGATCACAGTGGCCCAGGCGCCCCCGGGATCGATGAGGATGAGAAGCAGTTCTTCGACAATGAGGCAGCTGGCATCGCTGGCCTTGGAGGACACGGCGTCTCCAGGAGCTTTTCCCTGGAAGCCGCCGCACGGGAGCAGTTCTTCCGCTCCGAGCTCGACGCCCTTTCAGACGACGGGTACGACGGGCTCTATGATGGCCTGGACATCCCTGACCATCTCGAGCCCGATCAGGGGACCGCGTCACGGGGAGACACCGTGATGTCGCCCTCGCGGTCCGCCCAATCCCGCAACATTTTTGTCGCAGAAGAAGGCAGAAATCTTGAGGGCAAATCCCCGGGCGAGGCACGCCTCCGGCGGTACGAAGCGGCCAAGGATCACCTGGAGGCATCCCTGAACCAGACACCGGCCAGCTTACGCCGACAGATACGTGATGGCATGGACGGTAGGATCGGGGCCGGAACACGTGAGAACTTCCACACGTACGGGACGCTGGAGCCCGTACACTGGCACACGAGCTCGTCGCCTCTCGTTCCCCCGAGTGGGGAACGCCTTCAAGACTTGGCCGCAGTAGTGCGCAACCTTAGAGAATTCCTTGAGCAAGTCGATCTAGAGGCCATGGGAGCGGCCGTGGCTGACGACCTCGAAAAGATCGCCATAGACATAAAAGCGGCGGAAGCCTCTCGAGGAAAAGATACCCGGAGTGCTTCCCGGGAATGCCGCCACCGGACGTCTGTGCGACTCCACCCCAGCGACTCGCGCAGCCGTACTTGGGGTGACCGGCGGGAACGCGATCCGGCTCGGGAGGACACCCGGAGCGATTCCCGGACTCTCCCTCGAGAACGACGGGATACAAACCGTGGGCGGAGCCGGTCTGAACTCTCCTCCTTAGGCCATTCTCCGTCGTACCGGCCTAAAGAGGTGTTCTCCCGCCTCGGCCCACGAGCTTCAGGCTCGGCCTACAGGGATCGACCCGACAACCGAGCTCGAGACCACCGCCACGATAATCCTATTTTCGGATGCAGAGCGTTCGCAGCGTCCCTGCGGCGCGTGACATGGCCAGTCAGGTTCAAACCAGGCCACATTGAGAGGTTCGACGGGACGCAGAACCCGGACGAGTTCCTCTCGATATACACCACGGCCATCCTGGCCGCCGGCGGGGATGAAGGGGTCATGGCAAATTTCTTGCCCACGATACTGGATGGACCGGCTCGGATGTGGCATTTTAATCAGAAGGAGGGCTCCATCCGGTCCTGGGCGCATCTAGCATCTTGCTTGGATCAATGGAAACACCTCCTTTAGAGAGATGAGGACATCACTGCCTTGGATACAGCCACACCTACACATCCAAGTGAAACCAGTGATGTAATACAAGGACCAATTACTCGAGCTCGTGCACGTCAATTCAATTGCCAGGTGAATGCGTTCCTTGGGTTACACATAAATATTTTAATGGATGGAATGCTATTTAATCCTTGTGATGATTTTATTATCCTTACGAACCAAGGAGAAGGACCTCCAAATGTCAAGCATGAAGCCAATTCTTCCGGTGCTCAAGATCTACTCAGATTTGGCCTCCTGGACAGCACCAAATTAAAATGACCATAACTTTTGATCCACAAGGGTGTTTGGGGTCTATGGGTACTGGTTTGAATGCTTTCGTCGTCCTCTTTCCATCGGATCTAGCCTCATGTCCAAATTCCTTATGAGTCAATGGGAATCTGCAAAACAAGTTGCATCACTATTTCAATCCAAGATGACATGGGCCTTGGGCCTTTCAAATTGAGTTGTAATTGCCTCCCACTAGTTTTGGACGTGATTCCCATGCCCTATGTCTCATAAATAGCCAGTCGCCGCCTCCTTTAGGTCTTGGGTTTTGTTTTGGATTCCCAGAGGATGTCAGACTCCCGGGATCACAGGGGCCCAAGCGCCCTCGGGATCGATGAGGATGAGAAGCAGTTCTTCTACAATGAGGCAGCTGGCATCGCTGGCCTTGGAGGACACGGCGTCTCCAGGAGCTTTTCCCTGGAAGCCGCCTGACGGAGCAGCTTCTTCGCCTCCGAGCTCGACGCCCTTTTAGACGACGGGAACGACGGGCTCTATGATGGCCTGGACATCCCTGACCATCTCGAGCCCGATCAGGGGACCGCGTCACGGGGAGACACCGTGATGTCGCCCTCGCGGTCCGCCCAATCCCGCAACATTTTTGTCGCAGAAGAAGGCAGAAATCTTGAGGGCAAATCCCCGAGCGAGGCACGCCTCCGGCGGTACGAAGCGGCCAAGGATCACCTGGAGGCATCCCTGAACCAGACACTGGCCAGCTTACGCCGACAGATACGTGATGGCATGGACGGTAGGATCGGGGCCGGAACATGTGAGAACTTCCACACGTACGGGACGCTGGAGCCCGTACGCTAGCACACGAGCTCTTCGCCTCTCGTTCCCCCGAGCGGGGAACGCCTTCAAGCCTTGGCCGCAGTAGTGCGCAACCTTAGAGAATTCCCTGAGCAAGTCGATCTAGAGGCCATGGGAGCGGCCGTGGCCGACGACCTCGAAAAGATCGCCACAGACATAAAAGCGGCGGAAGCCTCTCGAGGAAAAGATACCCGGAGTGCGTCCCGGGAACGCCGCCACCTGACGTCTGTGCGACTCCACCCCGGCGACTCGCGCAGCCGTACTTGGGGTGACCGGCGGGAACGCGATCCGGCTCGGGAGGACACCCGGAGCGATTCCCGGACTCTCCCTCGAGAACGACGGGATACAAACCGTGGGCGGAGCAGGTCTGAACTTTCCTCCTCAGGCCATTCTCCATCGTACCGGCCTAAAGAGGTGTTCTCCCGCCTCGGCCCACGAGCTTCAGGCTCGGCCTACAGGGATCGACCCGACAACCGAGATCGAGACCACCTCCACGATAATCCTATTTTCGGATGTAGAGTGTTCGCAGCGTCCCTGTGGCGCGTGACATGGCCAGTCAGGTTCAAACCAGGCCACATTGAGAGGTTCGACGGGACGCAGAACCCGAGCGAGTTCCTCTCGATATACACCACGGCTATCCTGGCCGCCGGCGGGGATGAAGGGGTCATGGAAAATTTCTTGCCCACGATACTGGATGGACCGGCTCGGACGTGGCTTTTTAATCAGAAGGAGGGCTCCATCCGGTCCTGGGCGCAACTAAGTAACACCCTTCGAGCAAACTTCCAGAGCTGTTATGTTCGCCCGGGAAAGGAGCGCGACCTCGAGCGCCTGATACAGACGGACGGCGAGACTCTACGCCAATTCGTCCAGCGTTTCATGAAGGTGCGGAACTCCATCCCAAGCATCTCGGCTGAGGCGGTCGTACGGGCTTTCAAGTTCGGGGTCCGAGACGTTCGTTTTACGCAGGACCTCGAGATTCACCCGGACATCACAGCCAACGAGCTGTTCCGCATGGCCGACTGATATGCCAACGCCGATGAAGCGGTACAGTGGAAAAAGCTGCTAGACGAGGGAAAACTGCCTCCTCAGCCCGGACTCGAAGGGGCATCTAGCCGGAAGAGCGTGAGCTCGATCGAGAAGAAAATAAAAAAGAAGAAAAAACCCTCTGTCTCCGACATGGTGGCGGCCATCGAGGGACGCCAGCGGCCGACCTCGCAAGCATACAAAGGAGGAGCCGCAAAAGGAAAGGGTCGACCGGCTCACCGCAACGGCGAACAAGGCCGAGACGACCAGGACCGCGGCGATCAACGCGGACGAGCAAGCGCCTACTTTTGCCCGCTCCACCAGGTGTACAGGCACGACCTGCGCAATTGCCGAACGTGGGCCTCCCGCCTGGAACAATTCTACAACGGCAAGGGCCCCATGCCCACGCTTCCAGAGCAGGAAGAAGATGCCAAGGGCAAGAAGCCTGCCGACGAGGACGCAGACATGGAATACCAGGAGCCGAAAAACCACATCGCCGTGATATTCGGGGGCTCCGCTGCTTATGGGTCACGTCGGGAGTTGAAGGAAGCCGCGCGCGAGGTACTCCGCTACCTGTGGGAAACCTCCTCGCCCAACAGCTCAAGTGGTCCGAAGCTTCCCATCACCTTCTCCAAGGACGATCGCCTCGGGATGACGAGGTTCTAGAGGCTCCTCGATGGTCGTTAGTCCAACGACCGCAACACGCTGGTAGGACGAGTACTTGTAGATCGCGGGAGTTCCCTAGACCTGATATCCGCCAGGGTCCTGGGACGAGATGCATCCCTCGGTCCAAGGTCAAGAGCGCCATAGTCCCTTTCACGGATAGTTCCCGGCACCTCGGTCAAGCCACTCGGGCAGATCGTCCTACCCGTGACCTTCGGCAGACCGAGCAACTTCCGAACGGAGTTGATCACGTTCGAGGTGGTCGATTTCGAGTCTGCCTACAACGCTATCCTGGGCCGGCCGGCACTCGCCAAATTCATGGCCGCCACGCATCACGGGTACCAATGCCTGAAGGTCCCCGGCCCTGGTGGCGCCATCTCGGTGAAGGGGAGCCCGAAAGCGGCCCTAAACTGCGACGAGAGGGCATTAGACATAGTCGGGCAGCTGCCCCAGCGCGGGCCCGAGCAAGAGCCGAGGAGTTCCCGGCCCAAGGCTACCCTCCAAGCCGGAGGGGAAACTAAAGCCGTTCCACTGTGCGACGCAGAGCCAGACAAGGTCATACACGTGGGGGCTTCCCTGGATCCTAAATAGGAACTCGAGCTCGTGACCTTCCTCCTAAGAGCGCAGACACGCTCGCTGGGAACCGTCCGACATGCCCGAGTCCCAAGGGAGGTCGCCGAGCACAAAGCTAGCAGTCCGCCTAAAAGACTGCGGCGACAGAAGCTCAGGCGCTTCTCCCCGGAGAAGCAAGCTATCATCAGAGAGGAACTAAAGAAGCTCCTCAAGGCTGGCTTCATACGGGAAGTCGACCATTCCGATTGGTTGGCCAACCCGGTCATCGTGAGGAAAAAGGTGGGCAAGTGGCGCATGTGTGTGGACCACACGGGCCTAAACGCAGCGTGCCCTAAAGACAATTTCCCGCTGCCGCGGATAGACCAGTTGGTCGACGCAACGGCCAGCTCCGAGATAATGAGCTTTTTGGACGCCTATTCAGGTTATCACCAGATCGGTATATCACCTGACGACGAGGAAAAAACTTCCTTCATCACGCCCTTCGGCACTTTCTGCTACACGACCATGTCCTTCGGTCTAAGAAATGCCGGGGCTACCTTTCAGCGCCTCATGCAGAAAACCTTCTCGGACCAAATAGGCCGGAACTTGGAGGTGTACGTGGACGACATCATGGTCAAGAGCAGGATAGCCCCGGTTCATGTGTCCGACCTTGAGGATACTTTCTGTAACCTCAATAAACACCGAATAAAGCTGAACCCTGAAAATGCGTGTTCGGAGTCAAAGCTGGTAAGGTTCTCGGCTACATGATTGGCCCTCAAGGAATCGGGGCCAATCCTGAAAAGATAGAGGCCATCGAAAACATGCGACCACCCACTTCCATGCGAGAGGTGCAGTCTCTGACCGGGAGGATGGCGGCTCTAAGTCGTTTCATCTCGCGGCTCGGGGAGCGCGGCCTACCTTTTTTCAAGGCGCTCTGTAAGCACGACGGTTTCGCCTGGACGGAAGAGGCGAACGACTCATTCGCAGAACTGAAGCGATACTTGTCGAGCCCCCAGGTCCTAACCACACCGAGACTGGGGGAAGTCCTGTTGTTATACTTGGCCGCCACGCCCAAGGCGGTAAGCGCCGTAATAACAGTGGAAAGGGACGGGGCGCAGCGTCCGATCTACTACATCAGCGAAGTCTTGCATGGGCCCAAGGAGCGTTACCCTGAGGTCCAGAAGCTCCTGTACGCACTGCTCGTGGCCTCCAAGAAACTACGACATTACTTTCAGGCTCATAAAATCCGAGTCCCGACCAACTTCCCGCTTAGGGAAATCTTAGGGAATCAGGACGCAAGCGGGCGGATCGTAAAGTGGGCCATGGAGCTCGCCGAATTCGAGATCGAGTTCTCGGCTAGAACCGCAATCAAGTCTCAGGTCCTAGCGGACTTTCTAGCCGAATGGACAAATCCCGCCCCATCCCAGCCAGAGCCCGACCAGGCCAGGCAAGGTCGCTGGGTCATGCACTTCGATGGGTCCCGAGCTTACGATTGCTCAGGGGCTGGAGTGGTCCTGGAATCCCCTCAGGGGGAGCGCATCCAGTACGCCTTCCAATTGCATTTCGCCGTGACAAACAACGCGACAGAGTATGAAGGGCTGCTGGCCGGGCTTCGGGCATGAAGGCGCTCGGGGTCCAACGACTAACTGCGAAGGGTGACTCACAGCTAGTGGTCAACCAGGTCAACAAGGAGTATCAGTGTTCCGATGACTCAATGGCGCTTTTCCTGGCTGAAGTACGGAAGATGGAAAAGTATTTCAGAAATTTCGAGGTACTATACATCCCCAGGAAGGACAATGCCCTGGCCGACCATCTATCAAAGGTCGGTTCCGCCCAACTTCCCGCTCCGGCGGGGGTGCTCATCGAGCACCTTCATAAGCCCTCCATCCCTGCCGAAGGGGAGGCATCCGAGACGGGTGGTATCGTCTCCTTCCTCGAGCATGGTGCGAATTTGATGACGCCATTCATCCAGTACCTAGCACACGGGACAATGCCCGAGGAAGAGGCCGAGAAGTCCCGGCTTGTAAGACGCTCCCCTCCATATAAAATGGTCGAGGGCTTCTTGTACCGCAAGGGTGCGCTGGGGGTCCTCTCCAAGTGCATCACTAAGGAGGAAGGCAAATACCTCCTCAAGGATATCCACGATGGGATGTGTGGAGCCCACTCTTCCTTTAGGACCTTGGTAAGCAAAGCCTTCCGATTGGGTTACTACTGGCCGACGGCCTTGGCCGACGCACGCTCCATAGTGACCTCCTGCCGGTCTTGCCAGTTCCACGCTTCCAAAATCCACCAACCGGCATATACACTACAGACCATGCCCCTGACTTGGCCATTCTCGGTTTGGGGCATCGACATACTCGGTCCATTTCCCTGGGGAAGGAAGGGTTGTAAACACCTGATTGTCGCGATCGACACTTTCACAAATGGATTAAGGCCGAGCCTGTGTCAACCATCTCGGCCCAAGCGGCCAAGAGGTTCTTCCGCAATAACGTGGTGACTCGCTTCGGCATACCAAGTCGCCTCATCACAAACAACGGCACTCAGTTCACAAGCGAGTTATTTCAGGCTTATTGCGAGGAGATCCGGACCAAGATATGCTTCGCGTCCGTCGCCCACCCGCAGAGCAACGGTGCGGCCGAGCGCGCGAACGGGCAGATTATCCAAGGAATCAAAAAGAGAGTTCGGGAATCTCGACCAGCACGGGCAGGCTTGGGTGGACGAGCTACCTCCCGTCCTCTGGTCGGTCCGCACCACAACGAGCCGAGCTACAGGGGAGACCCCTTTCCAGCTCGTGTATGGCGCAGAAGCCGTCCTGCCCGCCGAGGTCGTGCTGGGATCTCCAAGGGTGAATCTGACCGGGGACATCGACCAAGAGGGCGAGCGCCTCCTCGACCTCGACCTCGACCTCGCGGAAGCGACACGCGAACGGGTTCTGCTGCGATCCGCGGTCTACCAGCAAGCTCTCCGCAGGCACGCTGCTAAGTCAGTATGACCAAGGACCTTACACGTCGGCGATCTCGTTCTGCGACGAGTTCAAGACTTGTCAAAAGCCAACAAATTAACTCCAAGATGGGAGGGTCCTTACACGGTCGTCTCGACAGCACGCCCGGGGGCTGTTCGCCTCGCGATGGAAGATGGTTGAGAACTCGCCAGCACCTGGAACATCGACCAACTAAGTAAGTTCTATATTTAATTCACCCCACTTTACTATTTTCTACAATCACGACTGTCCCCCTCACCTCTTCGGTTAATAAAATTCAACACCTTGGGTCGCCCCGTTTCTTTTTACCCTGGGGAGAGATCCCGTGGCCCAGCCCGATCTCGACCAAAAGACAAAAGCGAGCTCGGTTGTCGTGGCACCAACGGACGAAAATACGATCGGCTAACGCCGTGCCACCAAGCTCGACCTCAGGGGCCCCCGTCCTTGTAAGATGATCATCTTTCCGTAGCAAGTCTCCGCCGCGGGCAACGAATCGCACGGACACCACCTCGGATGGCTCCGAGCACAGGCCGGCCGACGCATGGTATGTGTATTCCGTAGGCCACACAATCTCCGGGGCGCGTTACTTCATCCTTAGTCTCCCGGGCCTCTCCCGCCAACAAGGTCGCGCTCGCAATCTACGTCCACGACCTCCGTTGATGGTGGGGGGCTGTACGGGCACCGTGCGACTACGACCTAGAACGACCTGCGCTTAAGGATTTTCTCCTACTCTATCGTTCGTTGCTCACGTACATCAATGTATAAGGAACAACAGGACAAAGCAGGCGCTAGAAGCGCGTTAGCATTTCGACTGGTAACATAAGGACATGTAATACGCACAAATCATTTTTACATGATGTTCGAGTTTTGCAGGTAAACCCGCAGGAAACAAAATAGCTAAAAGTGGCCGGCGCGCTTCTCATCCTGGAGGGTGGCGAGCTCCTCCCGTACGGAGTCGAGCTCAGACTCGAGGTCGAGCACCTGCCGACGAGCTTCCCGACCATCGCTAGCCGCTTGGCGAAGCCGTCTGGACTCCTCCCTGTGCTGATCAATCGTCTTCTCGGCACTCTGAAGGGAGTCTCGCAGCTTCACCACCGTTGCCTCAAGGCCCGACCTCGCATGCTCGCTATGATCAAGGTGCTCCTTGAGGACCAGCGAGGACTCCTCCATCTTGTGCCGGATCTCTGCCTCAGAACCCTTCAGCTCGGCAACCAGGCGCTCGAGCTCCGCGATCCTCGCATCTTCCTCGGCATGGTGCTTTGCAACGACTTCTGGTGGGACGGTCGTGGCCCGAAAGTCCTGCATGGTGGTCTCTAGCACCTGAACGACGGGGCATCTCGGGTTACTGTCGATCTTATAGGAGAAGAGACGGTGTCAAGGAAACCTACCCAATGAAGCCGGGCCTCCAGCCCTTCTCGGAATAACTCGGTAGGGTCCTCCACTCCGTTCTCTCCTCCTTGGATGGGCACGGAGCCCGGGAGTTCTTCCACCTCCTCTTGGGCCCGTACTCCCTCGTTATCTGGGGGTGGAAGACCCTGGTTTGGGGAGTCAACCTCCATCACCTGGGGGAAAGCCGCAAGGGCAGGTACCTCCGCCTGCGCTTCTTCCCCCCGGGAAGGAGTTGCGCCCGAGGAATCTGCCGTTTCCTGAGCTCGGGCCCCTTCGGCGTCTAAGGACCCGTCTTCGGCACGGGGTGTGGGGTCATGGCCCTGGTCTTGGGAGTCGACCTCCATCTCCTGGAAGACGACGGCCTCAAGGGCAAGGACCCCCACCTGCGCTTCTTCTCCCCGGGCAGGACTTGCGCCCGGAGACTCCTCCTCCTCCTGGGCTCGGGCCCCTTCGGCGTCCGAGGGTGCGGGATCTTCGGGCCGGGGTACGGAGTCAGCGCCAACCGGGAGGACCTCGGTGCTCGGCGCTTCCCCCCCGCTTGGGAGCTGGTCCGTCCCACCAACCTCAGTCAAGGTCGACTCCACGACGAGCGGAGCTACCGGCTCGTCCTCACCAGGACGAGCTCCGTCCAAGTCAGAGTCTCCCAGCGCCAAGCCGGCATTGGTCTACGACAGAGTGTCGCGAGCTCGGTGGGGCTCCTCCGCGAACTCCTGAAGCGTCTCGGCGATGATGTCGCTGGCGTCGGCGGAGTCTTCGCGGAGATCCTCGGCAGCATGCTCGATGCCACCAGGTTCCGCTGCGTCGTCGTCCAGCTCGATTATGATGTGGGGGACGCCGTCCCTCGCAGCCCGAGCATCGGCGGCATCAATCTTCCTTCGCGTTTCCTCTTCAGGAGACACGATCTCGGGGCTTGGGCCTCCGCGGCCTCGGCCACTCCCTCCTCGACCTCGACGCCCACTATGGCATCGGCAGCGCGGGCGAGCTCCCTCTCTAAGGCGAGGTCAAGAATATCGTCAGCCATAGCTTCGAAATCCCATACCTCCGTACCGGCTGCCACACCCACTATAGACGATGTGGGGTTAGTGTGGCACCGGGGGAGGAAGAAGACAAACAAGGCTGAGATGAGAAGCTAACCTCGCGCGGCGTCTTCCATTTGGGTGCGGGCGCGAACGATGAGGGAGGCCATGTCCTCGCACGCCTTGTCGGCCCTTGTGACTGCGGGGTCAACCTCCTCCAGACCGACCTCAGAGACAGTCGGTGTTGGACGCGGCTGGGGCACGGCGGACGACCTGCGGCGCCTCGGGGCTAGCGGGGCGGGGTCCAGTTCCTCCTCCTCAGCCTCGGCCCGTGGAACCAAGCTCGAACTCACCTGCGCAAGCTCCGCCTGGAGGGCCGCGATTTGGCCCTCTAGCTCCTTCTTCTGCGCAGGGCTGGCCGCAGCTACGGCCTCCTTCTTCGCCCGCTCGGCGAGTTGGCGTAAACGAGCCATCAGCTCGGGATTTTTTCTGGTGTATTCATCCATCCACAATTTTAACTCGCTCACCTCCCTCCGGTCGGCGTACTCCAAATGTTGACGGGGTGAACGATCGCCCGAGCTAGGGCACCTGCTCGAACGCCTAGGCGGAGACGGCGTGGCTGAGGGAGATCGGTCGCGGCGCTTGCGGCTCGCCAGCTTCTTGGTCCTGCGACCTCGTCCTCCGGCGCTCGCTCCTCCCAGCTTCGATGCCAGTTGGGCCACGGTGACATCGAGGGCAACTTTCTCCTGCCAAGAAGAGCTCAAATGAGGTTGGGAAACCACCGGGGAGACCTGGTCCAGATAAAAGTTCCGAGAGAGGTCTGAGTCGGAGACTTACCGCCTCGGTCTGGTTAAGGACGTTGTTCGGGATATGGCGGCCCTCTATGATCTCCTTGCCCTTGGGGGTGCCGAACATCTCAGACACCCTCACATCCACCCAGTCCTCTGGCGGAGCTACATACCCATCAAGAAGAAGCGGTGAGAACAGGTATCTTCGGTTTTGAAAAGAAAATTGAGGGCGATGGTGTACCTGAGCGCGACTCCCGGGTAATGTCCTGCCACCCCTCGACCTTGAAGAAAGGGTGCACCCTCCTCCTGAGGGGTGACACCTGGTTCCTGACGTAGTCCCGGACGACGTCCCGTCCGGTCAGCCCCAAGCATGTGAGCTCGTTGATCAACATGAGCACCTTCTCCTCCTCGGGCTGCACGGACGGTCGAGGTGTCTCGACAGCGCGGGCTCTGGCGCCGGTATAGGAAAGCGAGCTGCCTTCTACCTTCCTCAGGTAGAACCAGGAGTCAGCCCATTCCAACACCGAGTCCTTGAGCGTGAAGCTCGGGTACTCGTATAGACGAGTAGGTCGGAGGCGGAAATAAAGCAGTCGGCCGACGAGGGCGTACCGGTGCGTGAGAGGCAGTAGAAATGGAAGAAGAGGCTGGGAGTGGGCTCGATGCCCACATACCCTTCACAGAGATGGGCAAAGATGGCCATTATGAGGATGGAGTATGGATGGAGGTGAGTGATCTCGCACTCACAGAAGGCGAGAACGGACTCGACGAACTCGCTTTCGGGCGTCCAGAGCCCGTTCATGGCATAAAGCTTGGTGGAGACGATCTCCCCTTCCTCCGGCTGCGGGCTCTCCTCAGCACCAGGGGCTCTTCATGTGCCAGCATCGAGACACTTCGCCCGTTGAAGTATCTCTAGCTTTTGCCTATCGAGTCTGCTAGCGCCGAATTTTGCCATTGGAAGGAGGAAGGCGATCGAGGGGAGAGACGAGCGCACGAGGTCTGGTGGAGCGAGCGCTGAAGTGGGGAGTGTTGGAGGCGTTCTTTGCTGGAAGATCGTACGGATCTAGGGTTCCCTCCGGTGTTTAAAATCCCTTCGGGAAACAGGAAAGCGAAGGGACTTCCGGCCATTATGGTTGAGGAAGCCCTAGAGGCGCAGAGGGCAGTTGAGGCGTTCGCCACCCAGGGAACGACACGTGGGCACACGAATCAAAACTGTCCTGCCAAGAGGCAGTTCCCTAGGAAGGATGGTTCGAACTGCCCGAGTAAAAGCTTCCGGGAGAAGGAACCATTGAGGGGGGGGGCGCACATCCATCCGCCCGAAGCGCGACGAACTGAGGCAAAAGCTCGTTCCCGGAAGTGGTTAATAGCTCGGTGGTCGCGGCAGCTGTTCGCCGCAGCAAATCCGACGTGCTCGTAGGACGGTAGGCCCAAGGGGAAGGCCTTCCTTAGGCCTTTTTCCACTTGAACCTCGGGGGCTAGCTGTCGGGGGTTGGGTAATTCCCATAAATTACCGCGGGTGCCATGAACAGCCGAGCTCGCTCCCGCCCGAGCCACCAGGAGGTCGTTCGTAAGGACGACCTAGTCGTGACCTAAGAAGGTCGCGTATTCCGGCCGATTGCGAGCTCGAGCTCGCGTAAGACAACCGAGTTCGGAGCTGGCTATTAGCCGACCTGTCGTGATCTCGAGGTCAGTGGAAGTAACCACCAGCGGTGTAACCTCCGTTCGTTCGTTGCGTTCCCCACGGGAGCGTGGCGGAGTTGTAGGATCTATTAGTTGCCATGTTTGGACGTGGTCCAACGTGCGGATAGTAGATCTCAACGAGTACGGTCCTTTGTAAACTATAAAAGCATCCACACCATGAGGGGGGAGGCACATTGAATATACACGAGCTGGAGTAGGACTATTATCTCCCTCGTGAGAGGTCCGAACCAGGGTAAAACACCATGTCACTGTCTAGTCCGGCCTGGTGAGTCACACCTCCGAGTAATCCCGCACGTAAGAAGGGATTGTGGTTGGTCCCCTCATCAACCAAGTAAGCTCGGCGGGGGCCTGCTCCCCAATCGTCGACAGAATTAGTTTAGCTTCTTTGCTACTGTCCGTGCAAGCAAGTGTCGATTAGACCATCTACGCACGTGTAAACAAGACTCCAAATTTCAGATTGGTTTGCCTAAATTTAAATATTCATATTCGCAATTTCAGATTGCCTTTTATCGTGTTCTTGCTTGTTCTTTGGTTGCTTGCAGGAATTGATCTTCGTGATCAGGTTGATCGTGCCCGCGACAAGATCAATAACCCTCCGGAGTTGGCTTAGCGATTGCTAAGGCGCATCATCGTCGTATGGTGTAGTCGGATCGTCAAAGTCGTCTCCACCCAAATCGATCATGTGTTTCTCATCAAAAGATCGGGACACCCAAAGTGCTATCAAGTGGTATCAGAGCCTCAATTGATCGGTGAGAATATCAGTACCTTAGATTAGTTCTTGATTTCTATCCTAAATTGAAAATTACCCTACAAATATTCAACCTTTGGTTTCAATCTGTTATTTTAGTGAGTTTTGTTTGGTTTTGATCCATTAGAGTCCTTGTTTTAGTTGCTGATCTTTCTTTTCCTTCGCGTTGCTTCAATCCTTCAATTCTGTCCAGTTCGGTATTTCGTGCATAACTTTCGCATACAAACTCGGATTTTTGCGTTCTTCTACTTGCTTGAAAGCTTAAGAAAAGATCTTCAAAATCTCTTTTGGGTAGCCATCCAAATTCAGAATGGATCTATGAAATCTACCGCAATCAAATTCGGTGCTCCAAATCAGGCAATAGAGATTGGTTCGGTATTTTGGCCATCACTTTTACATCCGAACTCCGATTCCAAAATTTTTTTACTATTCTGAATCGTGAGAGAGTCCTCTACAAAAATGTTTTTGGGCAGCCATTGTGATTTGGACTCCTTCAAATCGAATTCAATTCGGATTCAAACTCATCTCGTTGCGCTGAAATTGGGAGTGTTCTGTTGTGTTCGGTTTTTGGTCCATAACTTTCATACCCAACTCCAAGTTGCATGTTATTGCACTCTATGGAAAGCTAAGGATATAAGCTTCAATTCTTTCCACAGTCAATCAATCAAATTCGGTGATCGTCAAACATTAATCTTGGCGACAAGTCTGCTGCCCTAGAAAAACCGAACTAGGGTTTCTTGGAACATTTTTTAATTTGAGCTTGTTCCTTTGAGTCTTTGTGTGCAATAGCATTCATAAACCATAAAGTCCCAAAAATAACAGTACACCTCCCTTTGGGAACCATTTTATCCTTTGTGAACACTTTGATCCTACTTGAGACTAGCTTGTTGATATTGCTTAGGGCTGCTCTACTTGATACATTGCATAATCTTCAGTTATCATATCATATTATATTATGACATTGAGTTAGGGATTCAAAAACTTTGTTCATACTAATGTTGGCTGAAAGTCACCAAAAGAAAGAAAATGGAAAGAGCCAAAAGGCCAAAAAAAAAAGAAAAAGAAAAAAAAGAGCAAAAGAAAATAGTGGCTGGTCGCACTACATTGAGCAAAACCCTAATTTGTGTCGTTATTTTTAGATTGTGCAATGTATTAATTAGTGAGCAATCTTTGTGCCCTTTTTAGATTCTTGAAGCAATAAGTTAGCGTCTCTCTACGACTTGTGCAATAGAGCTTTTGGTGCTTCATTTATATTTCATAGCTCATTCCTTGATTGCATAAGTGCCTTTATCTTTGCTTGTGTGTTGTCTTGAAATTCGCTTATATCTTTGAGATCGGCAACTAGGTCCTGTGAATTCTAGTTTGGATTATTGCTGATCATTACAATAACTAGAATTACCAGATTGCATAGGAAATAAATATAGCCTATCCAAGCTCCACATCCTACCCCATATGTTTGTTCGGTCCCTTGGCAATCGCTTTATCCAAGCTTCGGAGAACTTTTGACCACGCCAACGGCTGTCAACACCCGCTGCACGGTAAGAACTTGTAAGAGCTTTGGTAATAGGCTTGAGTGTTGAGAGACTTGCCACCACCTCCTAGTAGTTGATAGGAACATTATACCTGTGATTTTTGTTTTCTTGTCTTCTACTAACCATGTCAGATGACGAGGGTTCGCTGCATCACTCTCCACGCACGAAGGGAATTGTTGCTCGAATGTCATTGCAAGAAGACCGCCTCCGGTCTATCGAGACTGCTCAAGGAGTTGCTAACACTACCCTTGCTATTTTGTCTAGACTTGATACGCTTGCAGGTATTGCTCCAGGAACTTTATGTCCTCCACCTCATCTTCTAAGCAACAAAAATGGCGTACTACATGCTAAGGTACATGTTGATGATGATTCCATAGGTAAGGTTAAATTCGTCATTCCACCTTTTGATGGTCAATATGATCCTGATGCCTATATTAATTGGGAGATAGCAATAGACAGAATTTGGCAAATTTGATTTGTTTGAAAATGAAAAGATTAGGATTGCTGCTAGTGTGCTAAATGGATTTGCATTAACATGGTGGAAGCATATTTGTAGAAAAGAGAGAAAACCTGAAAATTGGACGGCCATGAAAAGACTTATGAGAATTGACTTTGTTCCTGAATATCATACTGAATTTTTGTATACTAGACTCCAATGCTTGAAACAAGGAAATAAATGCGTTAAGGAATACTATGAACAATTGCAAACTCATTTGTTGCGTTGTGGTTTAGTTGAATGTGAAGAAGAAACAGAGCTTAGGTTCATACGTGGGCTTAATCAAGAAATTCAGGATGCTCTTGTTGATGAAACATATTCTTCTATTTCAGAATTGGTTGTATGTGCTTGTATAGTTGAAAATATGCTTGTTGAATCCTTGAAAGAATCATTATCTTCATTTGAGGCGCCCATTGTTGCACCTTCTTTTGCAACCAACATTTTGCAGAAAAGTGAGCATCATCGAGAAAATGATGTAGAAGAGCATATGGAGAAAGAAACGATTAGTACTACCCCATGTGTAGAAGAGATAATAGTTGAAGAAACGCCTACAACAGCTGATGAGAACTTACAAGGTAATGTAACAGGTATGGACTCTACACTTGGAGAAAATAAATTTGAAGAGCTAAAACAGTCCACAAAGCATGCTATCGTTGAGCAACTATTAGTGGAACAAATTGCTGATTTTGCTTTGTTACAAGATGATTTGCTTGCTATTTCTTGTCATAAAAAGAGTTGTGTGATAATACTTCACTTATATCCATGACACAACTAGTGAATAGACATGTTACTTTTGTTAACACACTAGACATTTACGCTGAAAATAAACATGTCATTCACATTGCAAGTGAAAACGATGACTTGAAATTGATGTCTTCTTTAGATACCTTAGGTTACATTGAATTTGATGTTCCGTGTTATCTGAATTATTTAGAGGAGAGACTTTTTGTACATTCTGTTTTGTCATAGTTATCGCAAAATATTTTTCATGTTATTGGCAAAAATAGTGAGAAGGGAGAGTATAAAGCGCATCAAGTTTACATTTGTTCAGATTTTAAACCTTCGTTTGCTATGCAACAATGTCATCAATTTGATAAGTGCCACATCACTAATCATGTCATATCAAGTACATTTGGTTCAACTTACAAGTCACATGATAGTTTTCAAGAAGGGAGTATATGGTTGATAGAGATTCTCGGTCCATTGATTTGATTGCAAATGTGCATGTTGCTTTGTTTCCTGTTGCTCCTAACATTTTCCAGGACAATATGATGGAGTCGAGGACAACTCCACTTCAAGAAAGCGAGGATGATGAGACCACCATGCTCATCATGGACAGAATTAACACTACATACATGTGGTCATCACCAAGTGTTGCTAAAATTATATCAACGTCATGGTTTCATCGACCCCCACCTTGTCCAGGACCATTAAGTTGGCGACACTTCACGACATCCTCTACTTTGTATACATCTACTACGATGGCTCCATCTGCATGGCTTTATCGACCCCCACCTTGGTCAGATTTAAAGACATACTTGAGAGAAGATGATGAGCTTGAGTCGAGGACGACTCAAATGCAAGAAGGGGAGGATGATGAGGACATCACTGCCATGGATACGGCCACGCCTACACATCCAAGTGAAACCAATGATGTAATACTAGGACCAATTACTCGAGCTCGTGCACGTCAATTCAATTGCCAGGTGAATGCGTTCCTTGGGTTGCACACAAATATTTTAATGGATGGAATGCTATTTAATCCTTGTGATGATTTTATTATCCTTAGGAACCAAGGAGAAGGACGTCCAAACGTCAAGCATGAAGCCAATTCTTTCGGTGCACAAGATCTACTCGAATTCGGCCTCCTGTACAACACCAACTTAAAATGACCATAACTTTTGATCCATAAGGGTGTTTGGGGTCTATGAGTACTGGTTTGAAAGGTTTCGTCGTCCTCTTTCCAATGGATCTTGCCTCATGTCCAAATTCCTTATGAGTCAATGGGAATCTGCAAAACAAGTTGCATCACTATTTCAATCCAAGATGACATGGGCCTTGGGCCTTTCAAATTGAGTTGTAATTGCCTCCCACTAGTTTTGGACGTGATTCCCATGCCCTACCTCTCATAAATAGCCAGTCGCCGCCTCCTTTAGGTCTTGGGTCTTGTTTTGGAATTAGTTTAGCTTCTTTGCTACTGTCCGTGCAAGCAAGTGTCGATTAGACCGTCTACGCATGTGTAAACAAGACTCCAAATTTCAGATTGGTTTGCCTAAATTTAAATATTCATATTCGCAATTTCAAATTGCCTTTTATCGTGTTCTTGCTTCTTCTTTGGTTGCTTGCAGGAATTGATCTTCGTGATCAGGTTGATCGTGCCTGCGGCAAGATCAATAACCCTCCGGAGTTGGTTTAGCAATTGCTAAGGCGCATCATCGTCCTACGGTGTAGTCGGATCGTCAAAGTCGTCTCCACACAAATCGATCGTGTGTTTCTCATTGAAAGATCGGGACACCCAAATTGCTATCATAGAGAGCACATGGCCCAAAAATCCAACTTCATTGAGCCAAAATTCGCATTTACTAAACTTCGCATACAACTGGTGCTAGCGAAGCTTGTTAAGCACCATGAGTATGTGAAGCTCATGCTCTTGCTCACTTTTGGAGTAGATGAGAATATCATCAATGAATACCACCACAAACTATCCAACTGTTCCATGAAAACCTTATTCATGAGATTCATGAATGTGGCAAGTGCATTGGTGAGTCCAAAATAAACTACGGTATATTCATATACTCCATTGCGGGTGGTAAAGGTAGTCTTCAGGATGTCCTCTGGTCGAATCTTAAGTTGGAAATAGCTAAGTCTCAAGTTAATCACTAAAAAGACTCGAGGTCTGCTTAGTTGATCAAACAGATCATCAATCCACAGAAGAGGATATTTTTCTGGATGGTGACTTCGTTCAATGATCAGTAGTCAATGCATCTGCGGAGACTACCGTCTTTCTTTTTGACGAATAGCATCGAACTTCCCCGTGGAGACAAGCTAGGGACAATGAAACCTTTAGCTAGCTACTCCTTGAGTTGTTTCATCAATTCACTCAACTCATCTAGGGCATGCGATATGGACGCGTAAAAATAGGTGCAGTTCCTGGCAGCAAATTAATAATGAACTCTAGGTCTCGATCTGGAGGTAGTCTTGGCAGTTCTTAAGGGAATACATCGGGGTACTCACAGACAACCAGCACTTGGATCATCTCTGGAACTGAAAGAGAGTGAAGAGATGGATGCTGTGAGGAGGTTTGACTACAGAAGTATTTGACATGAGTCTGTCTAGATTGACTAAGGAGACAACCCGTTTGGCACAATTGATGTTCCCTAATTCTGGGATAGCCAATCCATGCCAAGGATAGCATCGAGCCCCGGTGTATCAATTTGAATTAGATCACCATGGAAATTTATTCCATTGATTACAATTAAGACTCCTAGGCATATATGCTTAGCTCTCAGAACGGAGCTAGGTGTATAGATTAGCAATTTTAATCTTTTGTTGCTCGATGAATCTTGTAGATATTAGTGAATGAGATGCTCTAGAATCGAATAAAACCATGGTAGGAGCTGAGTGTACAAGAAACATACCCAACACCACGTTAGGGGCGTCATTCGCTTCCTCAACGGTTGCGATATTTAGATGACCACATCCAGGGTTTTGGGCTGACTTGGAGCCTAACCAACCTCCTTGGTGGCCTCCACGTCCACTCACTGGTCCTTGTGGACAGACATTGACACTTTTTCATCACAAGCGAAGCAAGTGAGTGCAGTGACTCAGTTCTATCCTCCATATGACTATTCCTCACGGTTATATGATTGAACCGCTGGTGGAGAGGGACAAGGAGTAGATAATTGAGGCCTTGGAGGCAGTGATGTAGTAGATCGAGCACTGGACTGTGGCCAAGCACACGGTTTTGAATAACCACTTCTTGCTAATTTTTGGGCCATCCACTTGCTCTTCTGGCTTTCTATCATAGCTTTCACATTGTCTTAAATGTGAATTGCTTTGTCAACCAGCACTTGCATGTTGGGGATGTTATGGGCAGCTAGTGAATGCTTGGTCTCCTCATTGAGGCGTTCCTGAAAAAGAGCAACTTTCTAGGCTTCACTTGGTATCTCATCTGTGACATATCGGGCAAGGTAATTGAATCGATGGAGATAGTCCACGACTATCATGGATCGTTATTTGAGGTTGTGGAACTCTCTCTTCTTAATCTCCATCAAGCTGGAGGGAATATGTGTTGCACGAAAAGCTCACTTGAAGGCTTCCCATATGGTCACTTGGCTAAGTGGACAAATTGCTTAAAGTTGTCCCACCAAGCGGCAGTAGCTCCTTGCAGATAGTAGGTGGCATATAGCACCTTATCTTCATCACTGCATCTCGCAAAGTCGAGTATACACTCGACATCGTGAAGCTAGTCATCAACATCTAGTGGGTTGGTTGCTGACGAAAAGCTTGGCAGGCGAGTTCGCTGGAACCCAACCAGACATGACTGTGGCGGTATTGCTACCATTCCATCGTAGAAATGCAGCATTGATGTTTTTAGTGTTTTGCACCATCCTTTCCAGGAGATGAGTTTGAATGATACGGACTTGTGCCATAGATGAAGGAGGCGGCAATTCCTCACTTTGGGCTTCTTGTCGATTGTGCGACATACTTGGTTCTCACACTGGCACACTTAAGTTTGGGTCCCATGGCCTTGAGACCTAGGTGCAGTGGGTTAGGATGCACTGAGTTTGGCCCTTCACTATCTGGATTGCGTCCCTCATGGGTAGCGCCACCTGTGGTGAGTGCACGCACCGAACGCTTCCTTGGCATCCTGTTCGACACATGAGGTTAAACAACATGCATGATACGGATATGGTAACGATTTGGGATAGAAGTATAGCGAGCGTGAGATGGATAAACTTGCATTCTTAAGTTCGCAAACTGAAAATTGTGCTCAAATAAGAATGCGGACAATAAGGATAGATTTTCCATTACGATAGAATTGAAGGTAACAACTTAGTACATCGCATCGTACATAAGTGAGTCTTGGTACAGAGGTCAACACTCACCAACGCAAACTCCCATCAAGTCCATTTACAAGGCAAAAGTACAGCTTTAGCTAGCTCATATTACACCCAAAAAATGAGCTCTAGTACTAATTCACTTCTTATCAGGACCTAATCATTGCCACCATCAGTAGTGGCATCGGGAGCGTCTGGAGCAACCGACGGTGAAGATGGTTTAATAGGCATCATCAACTCATACTTTGGCCTGTTGAAGATGATGCTCTGTCCTCGCATCGCATTCATAGGAATGCTCAGGCGAGCAGCCATGATGCGGCGTCCTCTGCCTCATACCGATATCCAGGCATGACAAATGACTCGGTGGTGGAGCCATACGAGTGAGGGAGGTCCTCCACTGGCTCATAGGCATTGTGTTCTCCATACACGATCTTAGTGGAGAAGAAACCGTGATGGAGGAGCGGTGCCATGTGAGTTTCCAATTCAAAGACGCGACAACGGGTGAGGTGCAGCTTGTTGTGGAGGCAGAGGAGATACCTATCAAAGGATCTACTAGGCCGACGAGCCAAGCAAGCATGGGGTCCATTGCCGTATCAGTTAGCGCACAGATGTTGTCTAGACTATCCAACTCATGAGAGGGACAATGGGAAATAGTTGCACCATCTCCGGAACATCGTGGTGAAGATGGAGGATAACGACATATGCCCCGTTGAGCACCACCGTAAGCGGACTCGGTGCCATCCCATGTAGCATCGTGTCGGCTATACACGTATCCATTTTGCTATACTATGACAAAATTGTTAAAATCAATTTTACTATACTTGGTCAACCATGCCACGTGGCACTCATGTATCCATTTTGCTATACATGTATCCATTTTGCTATACTATGACAAAATTGTTCAAATAATTTAAGTCTACCCTTGCACCAGCTTGGTAATGTTGCATTCCTTATGTAACACCCCGGCACCTAATGTGCCCAAAATGTCACCATAAAGGATAATTCTATCAACAAAATGGCAATAATATGATTAAATTACAGAAAGTACGCTAACTATTTAAACAAAAATTTCAGCAGCATGTACCCTCTTTATCATGGTTTCTAAGCATCCATAATAAATTCATAGCGCAATAGCATAATGGATGATAACAACAATATAATAACCAAGGGTTACAGCATCAATTCATACCAAGGAAATAAATTTAAATGCCACATGAACAACTAAGGGATGAACAATTAATCATGGGATTCAACAGCTTTCCAAAGATCATAACTTGAGTTCTACAAGTCCAAATCAAGTAAACGAATACATTTTTGTGATTTAAATGAAATTTTCCATCTTTTTCTAAGTATTCAGAAAATCTATTTTGGCCTATATGTTGCTCTAATCTGCATATGAACACAGATGCTACCATTCGCGACATCGATTGGATAGCCTTCAGTAAAATGGTCATAACTTTTAAACGGCTGAACAAAACGTAGTGATTTCAGTTTCTATTAAAATATAATTCAATTATCTACAACATTCGCAACAGCCGGGCCCCCAGAAAATGCCTCTAAAATTTTCAAATTCGCGTCCTAATTCGGTGATCTAATCTGCCCGAGAACACAAAAAAATAGCATGATATTCAAAATGCCTATTCAACTATTTTCACCCCACTCTAAACCAGCAAACTTCATCTAAACAACCCTAAACACAGCCAATCAATCCCGCATGGAACCCAAGAACCCTTACCTTTCCAAACATCGCCAAAAATGCCAACGAACATGAACACGAATTCTCTAGTCTCCTGTCGGATCGCGCATCACCTTCTCTCCCGTAGCACCAAACTTCGACGAAACTCTCACTGGGGGTCGGAGGATTCCCTAGGGTTGAAACAGGTGAGGGCGCACCAAGGCCGGAGCGAGAGGGAGGAGACGCCATGGGGGAATCCGAGAGGGAGGAGGGATGGAAAGGGGCGGCTGGAAAGGGGAGGAGAGTATGCACAATTAGGGAAGAGTGGCTGCTGTTTGGAGGGGCAAGGGGAAGGGTGAGGCACCCCCAAGGGGGTGTGGGGAAAGTCTAGGGTTTGGGGGAGGGAACCCCCCTCCTTTTTGGCCCAAAAAGCCTGGCCTGAAGGCCCACTATCTGGCCCACACCTGGAAATCCCTCTAGAAATTCAGATTTCTCCCTAAATTTCACCTAAACAAATATTACTTTCTCTCTAAAGTTCATTTGGAGTATTATACCTTGCTATGGTGGTAGGAGTCACTAGTCGTACCCTTTGTACTCACGATGGTATCGCGACTCATCGTCGTCATCCTCCCCATAGCAAGGCATTTACCATTATATTGGCATACTCCGACCCCAATGCCTCAACGAGGTCGACGCCTCAACGAGGGAGCACCTAGAATGACACCATTTCCCTGGAGCATCCATACTACTCCGACATTCCAAATTGCAAGGTTAAACTTCAAACAATTTACTAAGTCAAGACTATCCCATACTAGCACATGTGGTTGCACAATTTGACCTATTGGATAGCATCATGTTCGGTCCTTAACTGACTCAGGCAAGATCCCCTCTTGTTACATGCAAGTTCATCCATTGCACAGTACAAGTCGATCAGTCCCTTGAACATCCAATCACAACACATCTCGCCCGTGTCTAAATCATGCCTCTCTTTTTTTTGTTTTTCATTTTTGACAAAATAATTACATTTAGTCATGTCGAACACAAACCAGAAATTGTCGGAATGAGAAGATGATTGTGACACTACGGAATGGTGTGACATTATTTAATGTGAATGATAAGGTCAAAAACTTTATGAAATATGGTATTGGAGATTAAAACCATATGATAGGAGGCTTAATAGCGTTTTCGGGCCATTTTCGGGCCGTTTCCGGGGTTTTCGGCCTTTCCGGGGGAGTTTGGGCCTAAAGGAAAGGGTCGTGGGCTTTGGTGGGATGGAGTTTGAGTCCTAATAGGAGTAGGAGACCTGGTTGGGGGCCTCCCCCAGCCCCTTTAGGCGTCCACCCCCCTGCCCTTGCGCCCCCACAAGTCCTAGCCGCCCCCCCACACCTCCCCACCTCCTCCTTGTGGCGCCTCCACCTCCCCCATTGCTCCCCATTGCTCCACCACCTCTCCACCACCTCTCCTCCTCCCTTGCTGCCCCTAGGGTAGTTCTCCACCTCCACACCTCAAAGATCCATCCGTTGGAGCGCTCCGCGACGAGGAGATCCGGCGGGATTGGAGCGAGGAAGGAGATCGCGCGAACCGGGAGGAGATCTATTGGGTTTTCGTGCGTTGGGCAAAGGTATGGCCATGGGAATCCTTGGGGTTGGTGTGATACTACGGGTTGGCATATCTTTAGAAAGTATGAATTCTGCAATTTGAACCCTACGGTATGGCGTTTTGGCGCGTTTCGGGCCTCTCCGGGGTCGTTTTGGGCCGTTTTCGGGTGATCGGGCCGTGGGGGAAACAATTTGGGCCATCGGTGGGATGAATTGGGCCCATGTGGGGGTGTGCTAGGGCAGCACACCTGCTGTCCCTTCCCCCATGCGCCCCCCCCATCTCTCTCCCTTTGAGCCGCCACCCCCACCTCCTCTCCCCCATCTTCCCCAAATCTCCCTTCACCTCTCCTCTCCCTTCCCAACCACCCCCTTCCCTAGGTGCTGCTGCCCCTCCCCTCTCCTCTCTTGTGGGCGCACCCCAAGGCCTCCTCCTCGCTGCCAATGCGCTGTCCAAGCTGTTGGGAGGAGCTGCGATGAGGAGGATTGGTGGAAACGGCGCGTGGAAGGAAGTCGGTGGAGGAACGCGAAGGTTTGATCGTCGATTGGTGATTCTCCAAGAAGGTAATGGGGGGATCATGTGGGGTAGATCTTTTGCTGCTGTAGAGGGGGTTTACCATGTTTTTTAGATCAAGGGAGGTGCTGCCATGGGTTAGATCTAATGAAAACTAGAGTTGTATTCACGTTCTGTTCGGGCAGATTGGGAACCCGAACTAGGGCAGGCGTTTTCGCCAATTTAGAATTTGAATCTGACCGTATGGACTTTTAGGAAGTTGTAGATAATTTAATTATCTTTCCGTGCATATAAAGAACGTTAAAATCCGCCCAGCCGTTTGGGAGATATGGCCGTTTTACCGAGCGCTGTCAAATCTGTGACTAGATTGGGACAGTTCGTGTTCAACGTTAGATTAAACAACATTAGAGTCCGAATTAGTCTTTCTCTATAACTAGAAAAAGTTGGGAATTTTCCTAAGCTACGCGAGGATGTACTTGTTTATTCAATTTGGAGTCCTAGAACAGAAGTTATGCCCTTTGGAAGGCTGCTGTCCTGAAGGGACAGATTAGCTGTTTTCTGATTTTAGGAGTTGTATGCGAAGTCGGGTAGTGGGATTTATTTTTGTACTGTTTTGTGGACTCGTTTTGAGTGTGTGGCACGTGTTTGCAGGTGGTGTGCCTCCGGGAGTGCCCTCAACCTCTTGTCACTCCATTGCCCGTGGTTGAAGGCAAGTGTGTTGCGTGGATTGTATGCTATATGTGTTGCTAGAATTGATTGATAGCATTTGGAATAGATAACATGTTGTTTTGCCATGATTTACATGTTATAATTGATAGGAGGTCCTTAGGCCATGATTTAAATGTTATCGATGATATGGTGTCCTCATGCCATGATTAACAATGCTTGTTGTTGACAAATGATTCACATGCCATGTTTTGAACGGTAACCGTCAATTGTTGAATACGGTCCTACATGTGGAGATGCCATGTGTTGATATGCAATATGTCTATTTCTGTATACGTTGCTGTCCATTTTGCATACATGGCATATTTTCATGGCCGTCCGGTGAGATAAGTCATAACTATTCCGGTAGGGTCGGTGAGAACAGTTATGACTAGTCCGGGGCTATTCTTTTGAGTAAGTCCTACATCGTGACTCCGTCACCGAGGTGAATGGAAGCGAGTGATAGGCACCCTCCGTCTTCGGGATGGGAGGGGGAAAAGGGTGCATGCCGACGGGTGTGCACTCAACCATACCGGTATGAGAATTCCAGGAGACATGTGCATTGCATTGCATGAATGTTATACATGAATAAAGATGATTATGAGATGACGAGTAGAGTACTCATGAGATGATTATCATGTTGTTTTAAAGGATGTATATAATATTAAAGATGATGTGTTGTGATATAACTGTGGAGACTGAAATGATGGTTTGTTGTCTTGATCCTTGTTGATTCATTACAATACACTTTGCTGAGTTATGAACTCACGCTTGTGTTTTCATTGTTTGTTTCTTTAGGTACCATGAGATCGGCGCGCGGGAAAGGGTTCTAGCCACACTCCTCCACATAGTATCATAAACTAGCTAATTCCCCCATTTTGGAGACACGGCAATAAGTGTTACAATAACCATTAGTGTATGGTCTTTAGGTTTGGTTGTTTCCCTCATGTGTAACATGTGGGCTATGGAGCAAGTTGTTATATCTTCCTAGACTTAAATTGATGCTTATTCTTTTGCTTGCAATGCTTATTGATGTTTTAGTTGATGATTAGCTATCATTATCGCTGCGTATGGAGATCTTATTTATCCTACATATTGATATGATATTATGTTGTTAAGCTTCATGCATAAACAAAGGAGATGCTGTCGAAAATTTCCAATTTATGCTAAATGATTCTTGCTGAAATTTTACCTTAAACTATGGTATTAAACGTGTTATGGTCTATGTTTGGTGACATTCTGGGCTTAGTACAAGCTGGGGTGTTACAGTTGGTCTAGGTACTGTTCTAAGGGTGTTTATCAAGTTTTTAGATCAATTGGTGGTGCTGGATTTGAGTAGATTGGATTAGATCTAGAAGTTGCCACGTTCTCTGTTTCGGGCAGCATGAGCAGTCGACCTAGGGTTCGGTTTTTCGCCAATTTAGATTCGGCATCTGGTCATACGGATGTTGAAGAAGTTGTAGATAATTTCATTATATTTTCGTGGATATAGAGAACTTTAAATTCCGCCCAGCCGTTAGAAAGTTATGGCTGTTTTACCGAGCGTGTTAAAATCTGTGACGTGATTGGAACAGATCACGGTATTTTGTAGATTAAACAACTTTAGAGTCCGAATCAGTCTTTCCCTATACGTAGAAAAAGTTGGGAAATTTCCTAAGCTACGCGAGGATGTACTCGTTTAATTGATTCGGAGTCCCAGAACTCAAGTTATGCCTTTTGCAAGGCTGCTGTCCCGACGGGACAGAACCTCTGTTTTTAGGTTTTGCGAGTAGTTGGCAATGTCGGGGTAGATGAGGGTTTGCGTACTGTTTTGTGGACATGATTGTGAGTGTGTGATGCCTATGTGCAGGTGGTGCGACCCCGGGAGTGCCTTCTACTTCCCGCTAATCCGTTGCCCGTGGTTGAGGCAAGTGTGTTGTAATGGATAGCGATTTGTAGGTTGCTTGTTGAGAATAGATGAGATCGACTACATGATATATGATCACTTGCCATGTTTTAATGATTGCCAAGGATATGATGAGCATGTTTATTATGTTATGATGCCATGTGTTAATGTACGTGTTAAATATGATGTTGGCATAATTGCATACATGGCATGTTACATGGCCCGGGCGGTGAGAAAGTCATAAGTAGTCCGGGAAGGTCGGTGAGAAAGTTATGACTAATCCGGAGAGCCAATGAGTAAGTCCTACATCGTGATTCCATTCACCGTTGTGAACGGAAGCGAGGAGTAGGCACCCTCCATCTTCGGGATGGAAGGGGGGAGAGGGTGCACACCGACGGGTGTATACTCAACCATACCGGTATGAGTTTCCAAGGAGACATGAGCATTGCATTGAATTGCATTGCATACATAATGATGATGATAAAGTTAAGTGTTCATGAATGAGATGATATACATGATGTGAGATTTTATTGCCATGTTATTGTTCTTGCTGTCCCTTGCAATATGCTTGCTAGGTTTCGAACTCACGCTTGTGTTTTCTTGTTGTTTTAGGTACCATGAGATCGGCATGCGGGGAAGGGAATTAGTCACACTCCCACACGTAGCTTCACTCTTTGATTTCACAAGTCATTCAATTAGTGTCGATAATAAATTGCGTGTGATGATCATTGCTTTAAGGCTTAGCTTTGCTAAATGAGAATCTTTTCGTTCGTTTGACTCTTGGAGACATTATATGTTTGGAACTAGACTTACATTGTTGCTAAGTCGTTAATTATTGCTGTTTTTAGTTGTCTCTCATATTCCATATATTGCTATATTGTTGTTGCTCCTTCAAATCATGTTAAAACAAAGGAGATGCTGCCGAAATCTCGGTTTTTAGCATGTGCGCCTTTGCTGGAATTTATGTTTAAATGCGGTATTTAGATGTTGTTTAGCTTATGTTTGGTAGCATTTAGGCATATTAAATGCCGGGGTGTTACAGTTGGTATCAGAGCGGGTTGTAGGTCCTTGGAATGTATATTTTTAGTGTCATGCTATAGGGTACAACTAAAATATGATGTGGAATAACTTAGAAACATGGCCTAGGTCTTAACTAAAATTTTGTCATAGGATAGCAACATTAAAACTTGCAAAAGTGGTATAACTAATCTAAAATTTGACACACACTGGATGCACAGTAGGAAAGGGTATGGGTATCGTTCCTTTACGCTTAAATGTTGTATTTAAGTTATGATGTTGAATGCTTCATTTGATAAAGCATGTTGCTATGTCTATGAGATAAATGATTGAATTGTTCCTGTTGTGGTGATAAAAGTGGGGTTGTGGTGCCGAAGGGTTTCGGTCACCTCTCTTTTCGTTCATAGTAAGGGTGAGGTTTGACGGTGTGGCCGGTTAGCGCCATCACCGAAGAACTATTAACCCCTGTAGGAGAAGAGTGCTCACCTTTTCTATCCTAGATCGGGTAGTTGACTGGAGACAAATAGAAGAGTTGATGGTGGTTTCCTTCGGATGTTCTTTATCGTTCTGTGGTCGGTCTTGGTTGGTTTTCTTGGTTTTAGTTGATGGAAACCAAAAGAAAAGTGTTTGGTATTGGTTTTTCGCGGTTTGATCCACAGGCGGTTTGTGGTTTTGTCTTCCTTGGGTGAAGACGAAGAAGAAGAGTCTAGTGTTGCGCTTCCTTTGGTTGCCTTTCCAGTTTTGATGCCTACTTTTTTTATTGCTTTATGGGGAAGAAGCATTCAATTTATTCCTGGGTTTGCCTTTCTCCGAGGTTAAAGGAGTTATTGCGGAGGTGTGCCATACCTGGCTGTCAGGGCTGAAGTTTAGTGGCTTTGTAGGAGTAAGTGGTGTTTGATTTTGTTATTTTACTGGTTTAAGAAAATCATCCTTGAAAAACCCTTCTTGTTTCGTGAAAGATTTGGGTTTGGTGTTAAGGTTTTATTTGCAAAGGTTTATTTGATCGGTTGGTTCCCTCCTATGGGAGTCTTTGAGATTGAAAAGTGTTTTGGAGAATTCCTTTGCATGACCAAGTTTGGGTTTGCCTCATTGCAATTTTGAGAGTCAAGTTTCCTTATGAATTTGGGATGACTTTTAAAGCTAAAATGCTGCAAACAAAGTAAGTAGTCTTTTGACTGAAATCGTTTATCCCTAGTCAGAATTGTTGTTTAGCATGTTTTGTAGCATGTACCAATATGGTTTTTGGGATGACGAATTGTTAAGTTAATTTGTGAGTTGAAACAATTCAATGTGATTAATATCTCTAGCTTGAGAATAAATAGACTACTAGTGTTGTAGTTTACTCTTAGCGAGAATGATTAAATGTGTTAATGCACATGCTTAGAATTGTTGCTTTGTTATAAAAGTGCTTATGAACCCCGATAATGTTTAAAAGTTTTAAACCCTGATGCCTAGTTAAAAACATTAAGATGATGTAGACTGCTGTTACCGTTAAAGAAACTTTGCTGGTTGTTTAAAGATGTTCTAATCTAATGGACTAAAAGAGGAATTTAATCGTGTTGCCTAGTGACTTTAATTTGGAAGTTGATTAGAGTTGCTATTTACGTTGTTGCTAACTACTAGTATATTTGGAAGTATGCAGTCGTGTCCCTTCAATGCTAGTATTGATATAAATTGAGAAGACATAAGACATGATGTTAATGATGTTGTTAAGGGCTGTGTTATTGCTAGTATTCAATCTATTTTAAATAATGGGAGTATGTTGTGTGGTGGTAATTTGTTATCACTTATGTATAGGGTAGCTAAAAGTAACGTTGTTGGTTGATGATTATGCCCATTTGTTGTTATTAATGACTAAGTAGTGGTGGTAATCGCTTAGATTACTCGTTGGAAAACCATGGTTAAAATAGAGGAAAATTTTAACATGTTGCGATGGAGTGAGCTTTGGATAATTAATACGATAAATGATCTTATCCTTAATGAAAGTATAACTTGGAGTCTCACTTATGAATTCTTCCTCAGAGAAATAATATTTAACATGTTGAAGTCGTTGTTTAACTGAATAAGGTTTGGTTGTCGAGACGTGGATATATAGAAGGTATGAAATTTATATGTTGATCTTGCTGAAAGATTTGTTGAAGTACTATGTTTCAAATTTAGAATAAGAAGTATTATGATTCGGTGGTCCGTGGGGATCATGTCAATATAGTCTTGGTTGGGTGCCTTTTTGATAAGCAACATAAACCATAATTAAAAGTGTTGGGAATGGTAACTAGAGGAAGAATTTGTTGTGAAGCTTTTGGTTTAATTGTGTTGGGGCTTCTCAGGGAGTAAATAGTGATTATTGAAGTCTTTAATGGAAAGCGTAGTGGAGTACTAGAGATGGTTCTTTTTGCTGAGCTTGTGTTCAAAAGCTTTTGGATTGGTTTGGTTGTTTGCCATTTTGGTTGAAGGGTTTTCGGTCAAGGTGTTCCATATGATGTGTTTCAGAGTTGCCCTAAAACTCGTAGAAATTGGTGCAAATATTTGGTTTTGGCTAATTTGTTTAGTTGGTGCTATGAGTATGGATTTACCCCCAAAAGTTTTTGAGTCGATCGCCCTTCGCTCGTTAGACCGAATTATCTTTGGAATTAATTTTAAAAGGAAGCAGATGGTCATAAAGGGTTGTGTTGGAAACTTTTGAGTTGAGCCCTTGATGTGTAACTCTGTTTGGCTAGAGTTGGAGTCATTTGGAAAATGTGTCTAGTGTGCGGATGTTTCACAAGTCTGGTCTTTATGAATGTTTCATAAGTGAATTTGGTTAGTGAAGAGTTTTCTTTTGGGATTGAGTTTCCCTCTCTTTTGATAAAATTTATGGCGGTTGTGTGTGCAGATGTTTGACTTTGGAGTCGATGTTCTGTTCCAAAGGGTTGAGTTTGATTTTGCGAGGTTTTGCAAGGTTAGTTTTAAATGGATGTTGGGTTTTCACACGATGTGGTGTTTTGTTGATTAACGATGTTGCCGTCATAGTATATATGATTTAGCGCAACCATCAGTGTTATGTGTATTTCAATCATGTGATACCGAGAAAGAAGTCTTTTGGTGAATGACTTTTCGGTATTGTTGTTCCATGATGAATGAATGATGAAAAGTAAACAGGACATCGTTTTTAGATGTTAAATGATAAAAGAGTCGTTGAGCCGGGTCGGTGAGAAAGTCATATATGGAGATATGACTATTCCGGAGTGCTCTTGAAGAATGTGCATTCATGTCATGAAACGAGATTTCCCTTGCTTTCTAGTATGAAAAGAAACAATGAAGAATTTCTGGTGTTGGTTGTGGTGAAGGGATTTGTGTTTCCTTTGCGTTTTGGCTTAGGAAATTAAAATGAATACTCTCTGGTTGTTGTCGAATCCTTTCCAAAGTGGTTTTAACGCTTTGGGGTTTGAGTGTTGGATGAGGGCCACTTGGGTTCATGTTTTGGTTAAGCTCACTCAATGATTGTGCTCTTTATCGTGGTCCTTTGAGTGGAAGGTTGTGTATGACTCAATGCAAACCTTCGTGGGGAATTGTGTCGTTGAGGTGTTCCTCGGTAGGGTTGATTACATTATTAGTGGACCACTTGGTGGTTGCTAGTGATCGCTTTTCCTTTTGAAGTGTATTGGTGCTTTTGTCGTTGGGCAAGAAGCGAGTTGTGTCAACTGCAGAGGAACGTTCGGTCGTTTCTGTTACGCGAGTCTTACGGATCCTGGTTAAAGTAGGTTGTTCGTTCTGGTGGTAATCTTAGAGCGTTGTGTCTCTCCTGCTTCGCGTCGTCTTGAGTACAAGGAAACACAGAAGGGAGGTTGGTACCGTGTTTTTCTGGAGAGTAGCCTGAGTTAATGGGATCGGGCACTTCAGTGCCAAGGAATGCTTAGAACGAGGAGTATGAGACCGTTTTCCTGGGTGGTCTGTTTGGGATTTTATCCTATCACTTGGGTCATGCCGAGGCCTTATTTGAGTGCTTTGTGTTTCAATGTTGAGTAAAGTTCTCGCAAGTTTTTTTGATTGTGAGTTATCATTAGAGCTGTCAGTCTTTGATCCTTAGCTCCTTGCCCCTGAGTGCTGGCTGGTGCAAAGCGTAGGGGCTTCCAAGCAGGTTCTGAGGCGTGAACCATAACTCCCTTTGATTTGGTTGTTTGCAAAGTGGCGTGCCTCGAATTCGGGGTCGAATCCTGTTGAAGGGGGGAAGAATGTGACACTACGGAATGGTGTGACATTATTTAATGTGAATGATAAGGTCAAAAACTTTATGAAATATGGTATTGGAGGTTAAAACCATATGATAGGAGGCTTAATAGCGTTTTCGGACCGTTTTCGGGCCGTTTCCGGGGTTTTGGGCCTTTCCGGGGGAGTTTGGGCCTAAAAGAAAGGGTCGTGGGCTTTGGTGGGATGGAGTTTGAGTCCTAATAGGAGTAGGAGACCTGGCTGGGGGCCTACCCCAGCCCCTTTAGGCGTCCACCCCCTGCCCTTGCGCCCCCACAAGTCCTAGCCGCCCCCCACACCTCCCCACCTCCTCCTTGTGGCGCCTGCACCTCCCCCATTGCTCGCCATTGCTCCACCACCTCTCCACCACCTCTCCTCCTCCCTTGCTGCCCCTAGGGTAGTTTGCCACCTCCACACCTCAAAGATCCATCCATTGGAGCGCTCCACGACGAGCAGATCCGGCGGGATTGGAGCGAGGAAGGAGATCGCGCGAACCGGGAGGAGATCTATTGGGTTTTCATGCGTTGGGCAAAGGTATGGCCATGGGAATCCTTGCGGTTGGTCTAGGTACTGTTCTAAGGGTGTTTATAAAGTTTTTAGATCAATTGGTGGTGCTGGATTTGAGTAGATTGGATTAGATCTAGAAGTTGCCACGTTCTCTGTTTCGGGCAGCATGAGCAGTCGACCTAGGGTTCGGTTTTTCGCAAATTTAGATTCGGAATCTGGTCGTACGGATGTTGAAGAAGTTGTAGATAATTTCATTATCTTTCCGTGGATATAAATAACTTTAAATTCCGCCTAGCCGTTTGAAATTTATGGCTGTTTTACCGAGCGTGTTAAAATCTGTGACGTGATTGGAACAGATCACGGTATTTTGTAGATTAAACAACTTTAAATTCCGAATCAGTCTTTCCCTATACGTAGAAAAAGTTGGGAAATTTCCTAAGCTACGCGAGGATGTACTCGTTTAATTGATTCGGAGTCCCAGAACTCAAGTTATGCCTTTTGCAAGGCTGCTGTCCCGACGGGACAGAACCTCTGTTTTTAGGTTTTGCGAGTAGTTGGCAATGTCGGGGTAGATGAGGGTTTGCATACTGTTTTGTGGACATGATTGTGAGTGTGTGATGCCTATGTGCAGGTGGTGCGACCCCGGGAGTGCCTTCTACTTCCCGCTAATCCGTTGCCCGTGGTTGAGGCAAGTGTGTTGTAATGGATAGCGATTTGTAGGTTGCTTGTTGAGAATAGATGAGATTGACTACATGATATATGATCACTTGCCATGTTTTAATGATTGCCAAGGATATGATGAGCATGTTTATTATGTTATGATGCCATGTGTTAATGTACGAGTTAAATATGATGTTGGCATAATTGCATACATGGCATGTTACATGGCCCGGGCGGTGAGAAAGTCATAAGTAGTCCGGGAAGGTCGGTGAGAAAGTTATGACTAATCCGGATAGCCAATGAGTAAGTCCTACATCGTGATTCCATTCACCGTGGTGAACGGAAGCGAGGAGTAGGCACCCTCCATCTTCGGGATGGAAGGGGGGAGAGGGTGCACAACGACGGGTGTGTACTCAACCATACCGGTATGAGTTTCCAAGAAGACATGAGCATTGCATTGCATTGCATTGCATACATAATGATGATGATAATGTTAAGTGTTCATGAATGAGATGATATACATGATGTGAGATTTTATTGCCATGTTATTGTTCTTGCTGTCCCTTGCAATATGCTTGCTGAGTTTCGAACTCACGCTTGTGTTTTCTTGTTGTTTTAGGTACCATGAGATCGGCATGCGGGGAAGGGAATTAGTCACACTCCCACACGTAGCTTCACTCTTTGATTTCACAAGTCATTCAATTACTGTCGATAATAAATTGCGTGTGATGATCATTGCTCTAAGGCTTAGCTTTGCTAAATGAGAATCTTTTCGTTCGTTTGACTCTTGGAGAAATTATATATTTGGAACTAGACTTACATTGTTGCTAAGTCGTTAATTATTGCTGTTTTTAGTTGTCTCTCATATTCCATATATTGCTATACTGTTGTTGCTCCTTCGAATCATGTTAAAACAAAGGAGATGCTGCCGAAATCTCTGTTTTTAGCATGTGCGCCTTTGCTGGAATTTATGTTTAAATGCGGTATTTAGATGTTGTTTAGCTTATGTTTGGTAGCATTCAGGCATATTAAATACCGGGGTGTTACAATTGGTATCAGAGCGGGCTGTAGGTCCTTGGAATGTGTATTTTTAGTGTCATGCTATAGGGTACAACTAAAATATGATGTGGAATAACTTAGAAACATGGCCTAGGTCTTAACTAAAATTTTATCATAGGATAGCAACATTAAAACTTGCAAAAGTGGTATAACTAATCTAAAATTTGACACACACTGGATGCACAGTAGGAAAGGGTATGGGTATCGTTCCTTTACGCTTAAATGTTGTATTTAAGTTATGATGTTGAATGCTTCATTTGATAAAGCATGTTGCTATGTCTATGAGATAAATGATTGAATTGTTCCTGTTGTGGTGATAAAAGTGGGGTTGTGGTGCCGAAGGGTTTCGGTCACCTCTCTTTTCGTTCATAGTAAGGGTGAGGTTTGACGGTGTGGCCGGTTAGCGCCATCACCGAAGAACTATTAACCCCGGTAGGAGAAGAGTGCTCACCTTTTCTATCGTAGATCGGGTAGTTGACTGGAGACAAATAGAAGAGTTGATGGTGGTTTCCTTCGGATGTTCTTTATCGTTCTGTGGTCGGTCTTGGTTGGTTTTCTTGGTTTTAGTTGATGGAAACCAAAAGAAAAGTGTTTGGTATTGGTTTTTCGCGGTTTGTGGTTTTGTCCTCCTTGGGTGAAGACGAAGAAGAAGAGTCTAGTGTTGCGCTTCCTTTGGTTGCCTTTCCAGTTTTGATGCCTACTTTGTTGATTGCTTTATGGGGAAGAAGCATTCCATTTATTCCTGGGTTTGCCTTTCTCCGAGGTTAAAGGAGTTATTGCGGAGGTGTGCCAGACCTGGCTGTCAGGGCTGAAGTTCAGTGGCTTTGTAGGAGTTAGTGGTGTTTGATTTTGTTATTTTACTGGTTTAAGAAATCATCCTTGAAAAACCCTTCTTGTTTCGTGAAAGATTGGGGTTTGGTGTTAAGGTTTTATTTGCAAAGGTTTATTTGATCGGTTGGTTCCCTCCTGTGGGAGTCTTTGAGATTGAAAAGTATTTGGAGAATTCCTTTGCATGACCAAGTTTGGGTTTGCCTCATTGCAATTTTGAGAGTCAAGTTTCCTTATGAATTTGGGATGAGTTTTAAAGCTAAAATGCTGCAAACAAAGTAAGTAGTCTTTTGACTGAAATCGTTTATCCCTAGTAAGAATTGTTGTTTAGCATGTTTTGTAGCATGTACCAATATGGTTTTTGGGATGACGAATTGTTAAGTTAATTTGTGAGTTGAAACAATTCAATATGATTAATATCTCTAGCTTGAGAATAAATAGACTACTAGTGTTGTAGTTTACTCTTAGCGAGAATGATTAAATGTATTAATGTACATGCTTAGAATTGTTGCTTTGTTATAAAAGTGCTTATGAACCCCGATAATGTTTAAAAGTTTTAAACCCTGATGCCTAGTTAAAAACATTAAGATGATGTAGACTGCTATTACCGTTAAAGAAACTTTGCTGATTGTTTAAAGATGTTCTAATCTAATGGAGTAAAAGAGGAATTTAATCGTGTTGCCTAGTGGCTTTAATTTGGAAGTTGATTAGAGTTGCTATTTACGTTGTTGCTAACTACTAGTATATTTGGAAGTATGCAGTCGTGTCCCTTCAATGCTAGTATTGATATAAATTGAGACGACATAAGACATGATGTTAATGATGTTGTTAAGGGCTGTGTTATTGCTAGTATTCAATCTATTTTAAATAATGGGAGTATGTTGTGTGGTGGTAATTTGTTATCACTTATGTATAGGGTAGCTAAAAGTAACGTTGTTGGTTGATGATTATGCCCATTTGTTGTTATTAATGACTAAGTAGTGGTGGTAACTGTTTAGATTACTCATTGGAAAACCATGGTTAAAATAGAGGAAAATTTTGACATGTTGCGATGGAGTGAGCTTTGGATAATTAATACGATAAATGATCTTATCCTTAATGAAAGTATAACTTGGAGTCTCACTTATGAATTCTTCCCTGTAGAAATAATATTTAACATGTTGAAGTCGTTGTTTAACTGAATAAGGTTTGGTTGTCGAGACGTGGATATATAGAAGGTATGAAATTTATATGTTGATCTTGCTGAAAGATTTGTTGAAGTACTATGTTTCAAATTTAGAATAAGAAGTATTATGATTCGGTGATCCGTGGGGATCATGTCAATATAGTCTTGGTTGGGTGCCTTTTTGATAAGCAACATAAACCATAATTAAAAGTGTTGGGAATGGTAACTAGAGGAAGAATTTGTTGTGAAGCTTTTGGTTTAATTGTTTGGGGCTTCTCAGGGAGTAAATAGTGATTATTGAAGTCTTTAATGGAAAGCGTAGTGGAGTACTAGAGATGGTTCTTTTTGCTGAGCTTGTGTTCAAAAGCTTTTGGACTGGTTTGGTTGTTTGCCATTTTGGTTGAAGGGTTTTCGGTCAAGGTGTTCCATATGATGTGTTTCAGAGTTGCCCTAAAACTCGTAGAAATTGGTGCAAATATTTGGTTTTGGCTAATTTGTTTAGTTGCTGGAATTTATGTTTAATTGCGGTATTTAGATGTTGTTTAGCATATGTTTGGTAGCATTCAGGCATATTAAATGCCGGGGTGTTACAGTTGGTATCAGAGCGGGCTGTAGGTCCTTGGAATGTGTATTTTTAGTGTCATGCTATAGGGTACAACTAAAATATGATGTGGAATAACTTAGAAACATGGCCTAGGTCTTAACTAAAATTTTGTCATAGGATAGCAACATTAAAACTTGCAAAAGTGGTATAACTAATTTAAAATTTGACACACACTGGATGCACAGAAGGAAAGGGTATGGGTATCGTTCCTTTACGCTTAAATGTTGTATTTAAGTTATGATGTTGAATGCTTCATTTGATAAAGCATGTTGCTATGTCTATGAGATAAATGATTGAATTGTTCCTGTTGTGGTGATAAAAGTGGGGTTGTGGTGCCGAAGGGTTTCGGTCACCTCTCTTTTCGTTCATAGTAAGGGTGAGGTTTGACGGTGTGGCCGGTTAGCGCCATCACCGAAGAACTATTAACCCCTGTAGGAGAAGAGTGCTCACCTTTTCTATCGTAGATCGGGTAGTTGACTGGAGACAAATAGAAGAGTTGATGGTGGTTTCCTTCGGATGTTCTTTATCGTTCTGTGGTCGGTCTTGGTTGGTTTTCTTGGTTTTAGTTGATGGAAACCAAAAGAAAAGTGTTTGGTATTGGTTTTTCGCGGTACCGACTCCCAAGTCGTGGTACTATCGACCTCCGGCAGTACCACTCCTGAGGTCTGGTAGTGCCAGCGGCTAGGGACCAAAAAGGGGAGCGCTTTGCAAAATAACTATCGGTGTGGTACACGCGGTACTACCGCTATTGCGGTAGTACCGCTCTCTAACTCCGATAGTGCTGGAGTTTTAGAGGACGAAGAAGGCACTCTCTGGAAAATAACTACCAGTGTTTTAGTTGTGGTACTACCGCTCATGTAGCAGTACCATTCCTAGAACGATGGTAGTGCCGGCCTGCTAGGTTTTGCTTTTTGACATAAGGGGATTTTGCACAAACTACGATGAAACTTTGATACGACTAAGGAATTACTTATGACCTTAGGAACTTATCAAACTAGTCTTACCGAGTTTTGAGTTCATTTGATCTATTTTCCATCTTTTGAACTCATGAGCACTAGAAGCTATCTAAAATCATTTCTTGACCCAAAACAAATCCAAACTTAATTCTTTTTGGTGGGAATGGAACCTCTACGGCATTAGGGTCATAGGAGTGTCATTTTCTTGATTTTTGGAACCCTAGATTGGAAGGTTGCTCCAAAAGCACAAAATGTGCTTTCAGCAAATCTACTCAAGAAATTCGATTTGCATGGAACCTTTATGCTTTCTTTGCACAAGAGGAGTCCTTAAAGCCTAACTCAAGTCTAGATACTCAATTGATGTCAATTACACTTTCTAGCACAAGATTTACATGGAAGAACTAAAAAGAGCAAAATGGAAAAATTAGAAATAACGACGATTTGAACTCAAAACCTAAGGAATCGAGCATTGAGCTCTCACCACTAGTCTAGGAGGTCACTTGCGAGGAGTTGGCATAGTGATCAACTTGAGCTAGCCCTCTTTGCTCCCTTCAAGACACAACTCACCATGACACTATTTCCTCAACAGACTATCTGTCGGCAAAACCCACTTAATACGACGAATTATCTATCGGTAAAAGTTTTCCCGACAGAAAGCCGCAGTCGGAAGAAGTCCTGTCGGGAAAAACATTTACCGACAGATAGTGTGTAGCCTTAAATTATAAATGCCGACAGATGGTCTGAAACCAAAAATGATAAATGCCGACAGAAGGTCTGAAACCAAAAATGATAAATGCCGACAGATAGTCTGAAACCACACTCCACTACCTGAAACAACATTCATTGTCTTAAACATTCCACTGACAGGTAAACATTCAATGACTAATAATAGTCTGAAACCATGCATGTCTTTAAAAAAAATGATAGTACATCACACAGTAGAAAATGATTCAATTAATGCATCTATTCAACACAATTCAAGTTCATTCAACTAGGCCAAATAAAAAAATTTGTCCATCGCAATTCGCATTCATTGATCTAATTCATATACACATAGCTAATAAACCCTTGTCCAAAAGCCATAGAGGTCCTAGAGTTAACCAAAAATCCTTTACAAAATACAACCGTGTTGATCTTTAAAGCCAAGGTAAACTACCTTCCACCCACATCTGGTTTTACGTATACAAAATAATCACTTAGCGTACATGCAACTAGTTGTTCTAAACAAAAGCATCTATATCGTTCGGCATGATGTTGGCACCAACTTCCTAGGTCGTTCCAATTTTGCCTGCAAAAAGGACACTTCCAAATTTAGTGCCTTGTCATTAGTAATTGAAACAACAGTAGAAGCAAAAGTTGCAGCAATATTTGAAAAAAAACATTCATTTCTCTACTAAAGCATGCAGCCATTATTATATTTCAAAATAACAAAAGTTCTCATGCAGAACTAAAAAATATATAGAATTTCAGTTATCAGTAGTATTTGAGCATAATTCAACAAATATATACAGTAAGCTATATGCATTCAATTCTCTACTAATACAGTTTAAAACTATTACCACTGCATATGACGATCATACCTTAATAACCCAATTACAGGTTGCAGGGCCCAACATTAAGAAACTCTTTCTTGATATTTAGGGATGAATGAACCAAATTTGCAATGACACCAACCTAATGTGCCAACAGAAAACATTTATTGGCATGCTCTGCAATAAAGAGATCATATATGGGGCTAGCAAGACTAGGGTAGTATTCCATGCAAGATTGTCACAGTACATGTTGGATCATTAAAAAAATTGTTATAGAGAAGGCAGCCTTCCACTTATCAGTAGTATTTGAGCATAATGTTGGAGGAGGTTCAGGAGCCAGCGCAATAGACTCGAGCAGCATTGTTGGAGGAAGCGTCGGAGGGCGTCGTTTGTCGGAGGCAACGCACCGAGCCGCTGACAAAGAACGAGATCGTCGGGGTGGCCGCGTGGGGGCAGCGGTGGGGCGGGAGGCAGCGTGAGGGCGGCGGCGAAGGCAGAGGCAACAGCGTGGGGCGCGGCGGGGAAGGCTCGCGTGGGGAGGTGCATGGGGGCAGTGGCGGGCGTGGGGCGACGGCGACGGGGAAAGCGTGGGGAGGCGGCGGGGTGTGGTGGCGGCGACGGCGGGGTGGGGTGGGGAAGGCGCGCGGGGCGGCGGCGACGGGGGGAAGGCGCGCATGGGGCGGCGGCGGTGGGGGGAAAGCGCGCGTGGGGGCGGCGGCGGGATCGAAGTCGCGCGCCCGTGTGGTGATTTTGGGGAAGGGCCGAAAGAGACGCGCGTCTTTGTGTGGGGGGAAATAAACCCTACTGTTACTTCTACCGCCTAAATATTTGCCCCGACAGATAAGCAGTCGTAACATATTTGCCGACAGACAGTTTAACCCATATCATGAGATTTACCGACACATAGTTAGTCTTTAGTTACATATATAATTATCGACAGATAATATGACCCTAAAAGAAGTATTACCGACAGATAATCTGTTGCTTAAATTTACCGACAGATAGTCCGTTGGTGATCACCGATTATTTTCGACAAACATCTGACGGTAATATTGTGTCATGGTGTAGTGGAAAGGAGGAGCTCCATGTGAATCCAACTGCAACCAAAGGGGGAAGAGGATGAGTAGGAGCATGGGGGAGCTACAAACCCTCACCTCAACACCGAAGATCTCGGGATTCTCCTCAAATCAGCGCTCACTGGTAGGGAACAGGGAGGAGGTGGCTGGGGCACTCGAGCTTGGGAGAGGAGGAAGAGGAGGAATGGAGGAGGATGGGAGAGGCTCCAAGGGCTTAAATGCCCAGGAAAGATGATGTGGGGGCGACATGGGGAGCACAGGGCATGGAGAGGCGACGGCATGGCGGCACGGGACGCGGCATGGTGGCACAGGATGTGGCATGGTTGCGTCGCTCGCAGTGAAAAGCCATCGGCCGGTAGTACCGCTCCAGGGGACTGGTACTGCCACTGGCCCAGTAGTACCGGGCTTATTCCTATGGTACTACTGCTCCAGCAGCAGAAGTCCTCCAATTCTTATGAGGATTCACCTTGGAGTTCAAAACCACTCTTTGGTGAACCCTAAGTATTTTTCAAGCGTCTAGGCTAAATCCTAGACATTAGTCGCTTGGGCTCCTTCCATATCGCTAATTTAGGTTTTATGTTTGAGTTGTGACAGAGTTTAATTAGGCGATCAACTTTGAATGCAGTTAACTCTAAAAAAATCCAAAATGCAACACCATGCATCCTTTAATATTTTTAATTAAATTTTTATAATTATCGGGGTGTTACAGGTTTACTCCACTATTAGTAGGTTTGTATTTGCCAAATGATGAAGCCCTAATTAGAGAGAGGTGTCAACTGGCCCTAGATGGTCTGCTATCTCGATGAGTCACTACTACAAGAAAATACATCACAATCGTTTCTTTTTCATCATCACAGTCAGTTTTGGTGGCGATAGAAAATCCAACAATAATGACATGTAACTCATTCACATACTCACCTTTTGAAGAAAACCATAAATGTGGGGAAATATACTCAAGTTAGGGTTTCAACTTTATCCTCAAACCACCATCTCCTCAAGGATTTCATAATTTCTCACCAATATTGGTTTCAACTATAATAGCATTAATGACATATAACATATTCACCAAATCAAAATCGAATTTCTTAATGCAAAATTGAAGGGATTTGAGGAATGCTCACCTTTTCAAGAAAACCTCAAATGAGGGAAAATAGATGGGAAATCTCCTCAAGCAAGGGCTTCAAGTTACCCTCTTAACATCCATCCTCAGGGATTTTCATATTTTCTCACTCAAGTCTAAGTTTCAACAAGAGTATGTTCTGTTTTTCGGAGCGGCGGCGGTTTTTTTTTTTTGGATCTTGAACACTAACAGAGGAGAGTTCATCCCGATGGTATATAAAACCTAGTGAGGCATATCACAATCGGTTCTAACAAAAAACCGATTGTGATGACAGCGCCGGCCCACTCATCACAATCAGTTCTTATATGGAACCGATTGTGATAACTACTGTCATCACAATCGATTCTATCTTAGAACCGATTATGGTAATCTATTACCAAAATTTACAGATTAGATATACGTATCACAATCGGTTTTTTAGTTAAAAGTTTGGAACCGACACAGATGAAGCGATAGTGATGTACCATTCTGTAGTAGTGATTGCTCACTACGGGTTTGACAGCACTTAATTTCTCTGTTAATTTCTTATTATTTATCTTTCATTTATATTTATGATGACTAACAATTTCATATGGACATCAAAGGTCCTTGGGAGAATAGACCGGCATTTATAGGAGTCTTGTATTTCATATGTTGTAATTGATAATTGTATATGATTCCAATGTATGAGTTCTGAATGTCAATTAATGTTGAATAATAGAAAAGTGATTACTTTTATTACACATCTTAATTAAGTGTGTTATTATTGGGTTTATGATCCTCTTTGGGGTTTGCTAATCTTTTGGGTTGTTTCAAGAACCCACGTCTCATAAATTAATCAAGAGGCTTCAGTTAGTCATTAATTTAATCTAAGCATAACTATTTCCATCTTGTTGTACATGGTGCAAATGGAATCACAGAAGAACATACATGCACGGTGCATGGTGGGCTCCAACAATTTCCATAAAACGCGGAAGCATGATGTTCAGATGTGCAGGACGTACGGACAGGAAATGTCATTGATGAAAGCTTTATTCAGATAGACGTTATTCCATGTTGCATCTAGTGGTCACACATGATGATGTGTGACACTTTATTTACCGCTAAACTATATAAATGGTGATGCATCTGCTGCTAACAAATCTTCAGTAGCAGCCAGCAGTAGTAGCAATGCTGCAGGGAGTGCTGCAGTAGATCGGGTACACATTGCACATAGACGGCAGGTTCTGCGCCATCTTCATCATCTGAATCTGAGCTTCTTGAGGCTCACAGAAACTAGCACCACACTCCCCTTGCAGCTGCAGCTGCTGCACGAGCGCCTGCGCCATGGTGCAGATGGCCTGGCACCGAGACTGCGGCGCCATCTGCCGGAGCTGCTGGCAGCACTGCTGCCGCATCACCTGGCAGCTGCTCAGCTGCCACATGCGCGAACGGACCAACGGCAGACTCACCGTGCTGCACTGCTGCTTCAGGAACTCCCTGCACGGGTTCATCTGCTGCTGCCATTGCTCGTAGCCCTGGCTGCAGGTGTCCAACTGCGCAAAGGCGTTGCTCACGGCGAGAGCGAGGAGAGCGAGGATGAAGATCTTCATGATGCTTCGGGATGATTGATACTGCTCTGCTCTTTGATTGATGTTTATGTTGTGTGAACGATCGATGAGGAGGACCTTCACGGTGAAGGCTTATTTATAGCTGCCATGGCACGAGGTTTCTGCATTTAATCGTTAGATTGCTTCTGGTTTTGCATTTGCTAGTGAGTTTGGTTGCTTTTCAGGCTGATCATTCGGAATGTTGTGTTAGGTGGTGCTCGACAAATGTGCTTGGATCAAAGTTACTGTGTTGTACTGCACATATGATCTGAATGTTGGGAAAGCTCCGTGACTAATTTGACTCATCACTCTCTTTTCATGTCAAACATTGATCTGGATCACATCCTTCTGTGAAACTAAGTTTGTAATGTTGCATAAGCTGTTTTACATAAATCAGACTATAGCATGGCTTGTCATGCACATGACTCATCAATTTTCACTTTACATGTCAAGGATTGTTTTGAACTCCGTGCTTTTGTGAAACTATGTTTGTAATCTTGTGTGAACTACTGAGACAGATCAGATTAGTAAAGCTTTACATGATTTCATCAATTTGCTCTCGTTGTTCTGGACTCCATTCTTTTGTGAAACTAAGTTTGTAATGTAGTGCAATTTGGTAAGATAAATGGGATCACTAGAGCTTAGCATGATTCATCAATTCCCTTTACATTTCAAGGATTGTTATGGAGTTAGGCTAAGTTTGTAACGCTGTTCAAGTTATTAGCATAAATCAGATTAGTGAAGCTTTACACGACTTCATCGGTTCGTTCTACATGCGAAGGCTTGTTATGGGTTCTATCATCTTGGTAGACTAAATTTGTAGTATTCTGCCAGTTGTTGAGATCAAGGTATTGAATAGCGAATAGTGGTTAGTAGCAGATTGTCATCCGCATAACGGATAGCGGACCCTATCACTACTACATATTCGTACATCAGAATCGGTTCTTTTTGGTCATCACAGTCGGTTTTGGTGGCGATAGAAAATCCAACGACAGTGATAAGGTAGATATATCACAGTCGGTTTTTAACCGACACTAATAATATCCTATCACTGTCGGTTCTTTTTAGGAACCGACACTAATAATATCTTATCACAATCGGTTCATTTTTAGAACCGATTCAAATGATTACATTATCACAATAGGTTTTTTATTGAAACCGATGGGGATAAGTATATTATCACAATCGGTTCTTTATTAGAACCGATTGTGATAATAAAAATATCCCAATCGGTTCTTTATTCGAACCGATTGTGATACTAAAAATATCCCTATCGGTTCCAGCAAGAACCGACTGTGATACTGTACCTATCCCAATCGGTTCCAACAAAGAACCGATTGTGATGATGATGTTACTGTCCATCGTCCGAAAATAGCCCTACATTCACAGTATGACACATTCATCACAATCCACAATATCACAGAACATATACATCACAATCTACACACATTACATTCAAATTAATATTGTTTACAATCTGTAACAGATCACATTCAGATAAACTAGTTACATGCCCGTGCATTGCTACGAAAAATAAAAATAAAAAAATAAAAAAATTATTTCACAAGATCAAACATCTATCTTTAACGCTTCGTTTCTTGCGAAAGCTGGCTAATTAAAACAACGCTTCGTTTTTTGCGTAGGGCAATTAAGCAGGGCAATTAAGTAGGGCAATTAAACAGGGTAATTAATGACGTGGGTAGAACTCACCACTGCCACCAACTGTTGCTTTATAGTAGAGATTTTATTTACACTTTATGGACTAGTATTTGCTTGAATGGTCTCTATATCTACCATCCTTCGTTATAACTTCTGTCCAGTACCACTGGCATAAATGGTCTCGTAATTTCTTGAGATCAGTGTTGGTTAGGCTCTTCCGGAGGATATCAAGGTCCTGCAAAATAGATAGTAGTGCACTAATATATTTGACGAGTACCCGTACCATGGGTACCCCCATCAGCCCGGAAACGCGAACGGGCTGACCTATCACGGCGAAGGCCCAGCACTGCCGAAAGGCACTTGGGCCGCGGAGAGTGAACCCCGACCTATGCAGGACCGACCCTAGACGGTCGGCGGACTCCGATCCCGGGCGGTTGGCGGGCTCCGACCGCCTAGTATTGAAGCTCACGGTCAGCAAGCTCCACCGCTGCGAGCCAAGAGGCCCACGCCGGTGTCAGATACCGCCTTGTGCGCAGCGTCCCCACAGCGTCCGTCTGCAGCGACGGCTCCTTCCCAAGACTGTCAGAGGAGCCACCGAAGAAGTCAAGCCCCCGTCCCATCGCCTGGCACACCGCAGAAGAATACGCCCACTCCCGAGGCCAAGGCAAAGTCAAGCGCCATTAAAGCCACCGAGGCTGACAGGAGCACCACGCGATACGTCACCCAGACAGCACTACGCAAGACGGCTCATCACAGAGCCACCAACCCTGCCTCAGGACGAGCAGGGGTCGGTCGGACAAGACAGAAACCAGACTTCGAGACGCGCAGGCCCCCTTCCTCGTAGTTATCCCGAACTCCCATGTAACCTGCCTCCTCCGTCTATATAAGGAGAGGCAGGGCCCGAGAGGGAGGGGCGATGGAAAAGACAGTCTTCTAGGTAGCCACAACTCCCTAGCGAAAACACCAGGGGATCGGTCGGCCGACTCCCTGCCTCGCTTGTATTCCCCTTGTTCATCGCCCTAAGATCAATACACCCACACCGAGCGAACTGGAGTAGGGACGTTCAGCCCGAACCAGTATACATCATCTGACTCCTTGAGTCAACCATTCGGGGAGAGGGAGCGCGCGACCCCATCCGACCACAAATTCGTATTGCCGGTGCACGAAACACCGACAATATTTAAGTCTTAAATTTTGATTGTAAAAGGCTGATAGTATTATGCTTGTAAACAAATATCACATTGACAGTAGTGCAAATAATCAGCTCTATACCTTAGGGAAACGACCTGCGCGACCAACCAAAATGAACATGTGATGCATCACGTAAAAGCCACACAGATCATCGCACCCTTATTGATGACACTGTGAACAAAGAAACTTAAATTAGGAGACGAATTAAAAATAGGTATCAGAAAAAATCCTATGATAGACACTTGTACCTTGAAGCGCTTCCACTCCAGTTTGGTGCCTTGTTTATCATTGTGTCGGCCACGTTCAGCAACGTAAGATAAGAAAGCCCTATACATTGGAGAGATGCCATTCAGGTAAAAAATATCTAACGTAGTTCAATATGTAAAGTGTTAGGTTAGAGGAATGTACTTACTTCTGCAAAATAGGCTCGATCGCATAGTCCATCGGTCTATTTTCGAGTGAGTTCAACATGTAGACCTTGTTTTGACTCGGAACAACCACAAGTAGAACCCAATGGTTGTTTATTAAATGGTACACAGTGCAAGAGAATAAGTTCATAAACGGTTGAAGTGTGTAAATGTAATTGAATTGTATAGTAGTACATACTCTTGGTGGTACGGGAAGAGAATGAAGTCCTTTTTCGCCTCGTCATGCAATGACTGCTTGATGTATCCTGCAAGGAACTCCGATTGATACCTAGCCATGGTCACAGACACCATCTCGGGGTCGACAAACCCGACAGGGTGTCGACCCATCACGGCTCGCTGCCTCATGATCCTGCAATTCATGTCAATTGTAAAAAAATATAATACAAAATCAGTAAAGAGTTATATGAATGAGTATGGTGCGATACTCACAGCGTCCAGGATCGTATGGTAGAAATATCGATAGCTTTCAAGCTGTACATAAAGTACAGATCCTCAAAACCGACTGGGAAGGTCCCATCCTCTTCGCGGTGGAATTTTCCCCCTCGATACTTCACTACGAAGTCGTGGCGAGGCTCGGCCTCATGTGACCTATCGATATACCACCCATGTAGGTGGTGAGTGAACAAGCCTAAAGTATTCAATTCATGGCTTGCGATAAAGGGCTTTCCATGTATGTACCGCTTGTGATCATCATGGTGCTCTGTGTCCTCTGACAACTTTGCCTTCTTCACAAAGGGACTCTCTGAACTCTGCTTTGTATCTTTCGTCATCGTGGTAGAAGTCCTTTTGCGCACCACCTGCGCACCAGCATTTGTAGCTACAGGCGTAGGTGCAGGAGGTGCAGCTGCAGGCCTAGGTGCAGGTTGTGAAGCAGGGGCAGTAGCTTGTGCAGCAAGAGCAGGAGGAGCAGTAGTAGCAAGAGCAGGAACAACAGCAGTAGTAGTAGTAGGAGCAGGTGCAGCAGCAGCAGTAGTAGGAGCGATGCGCGATATGAGGCGAGTGCAGCAACAATAGTAGCGAGGCAGTGCGACCGATAGCGATGATAGCAGTAGCGATGAGCGAGTAGCAGATGCTTGAGCGAGAAGTAGCAGCAGTAGTAGCAGTAGTAGTAGCAGTAGCAGCAGCAGGAGGAGGTGCTTGCACTACGACACCCGTCGCGGGCCACTTGATGAATAACATCCGTGCTTGCTCGAGAGTGGTGATATCTTCGTTCGGGGGGAACTCCAGGGCATGAGACAGGTAAACATCGTGGACATAGTCCACCTGCACCCTCATGTAGCCCTTCCCCAAAGGTATACCTTGCACCGTGTCATCCTCCTTGCTTGGAAATGCAACCCTGCGCGCAGCCTCAATGTGTATTCTGTCGTCGATCAGGACTAGCTGGCACTAGGCAGGACCCTGCAAGAAGTGATTAGCATCTTCATCATAATCTTTTGTTAAGCTTACTCATGTACCTTTTGGTCCGAAACAGTTATTATCTTGAGGTGTGGAATGCACAGTTCCTTATTGGAAGAGCAGCTGCTAGGGCGTAGTATAGGCGATGGTATAGGACTCTGATTCTAGGAGAACATCGCCATCATCTCAGCCTTTAACTCCTCCTTCAACTCCTCCATCTGCGCCCTAATCCGCGCCTCACGTGCTTCCCATGATCTTGCCCTGGCACTAGAAGCGCTCTCCTCTACAAAGAAGGACCTTTTCGTATGCCCCGCACCTGCGGCAAGCACCCGACCTTTATGATCGGGCTTCCCGATTGCCAAACACAGGATGTCCCTTGACCCTTGGCTTTCAAATGCTCCTTGCTCTTTCTGCTGGCTTACCTCCTCCTACAGGTCGCAAATATAAATTATTGCTAAAATACAATGGGAAGGGTCAGATGCAATGTACTATGTTAGATATCTTACGATGGTCATGACGATCTGTGCGGTCGCGGGGTTTGGAACGACAATCTGACCGTCAGAGGTTTTCTTCGTCCTCGCTAATACCCAGTGGCATGCCCGCTCCTCGCATATGTGGGAGTAAGGCATCGTTGTCCCAGAGGTTGCACACTCCTCGGCTAGTCGCGCCCACTCTGCCTTCTTCCCTACGTACCCACCGGAACCGAGGTGGTGCGCGTGTGTGTTACGCCTCTGTATAGCGATATTCTTCTCTCTCAGCTCCTCCGCCTCGAGCATATTCCTCATCCTTGCGAACTCCTCCCAAACCTCGGGAGTAACAAATGGATACCTTTGAAAGGGAGTACGGTTTTTCAACACGAACTCGGCATGCATGGTAACCCTAAAATGACTCAAAGCCACACCCATTCTCTTCAAGGCGTACCGTCTCGCATTGATTTCATCTTCCTATGATATAATCCATTTCCCCTTAACTTCGTCCCACAGTCGGTTCTTCTGCTTGTCGCTTACTTCCTTCCTCCAGTCCTTAACTGTGATCGGCACTCTCTCCCTAACTAATTGGCCGAGAAAAGAGGAGTAGCGCCCCTTAAACTTGCTAGGACCCGTGCAAACCCCCGTGGCATTGAAGTGGAGCACTTGCGGCGTTCTCCCTGTGGCTCCTTTATTCGGTCCTCTGCCCTTTCTGACCTTCCTCGATGGGGTAGCAGGACCTTCTTCTCTCTCTGGCATTGAGCTGGTGCTCTCTCTTTGCGACATTTCGAACTAAGTACGTATATGTCAAACCTAAACTTCATGAGAGAAAGCAATTCAAATTTCTAACATGAATATATTTCACATAAGAGAAAGCAATTAAAATGTCTATCTGTAGACTAAGTAAGTACGTACGTACCAACGATGACTCCTAATCTCTAATTAGGTTAGGTCCTAATCATTCGAGGATATGTGGTCCGGGCAAGTTCCTAAGCTGTTGTACAACTCTAGAGAAAATTTCGGCAGCATCTCCCCGCTGTTCTCCAAATACACATCTCGACAACAGGTCAAGAGGGTGTGTATTCGAAGAACACCAGGGAGATGCTGCCGAAACTTTCTCTAGAGTTTGTACAATAGCTTAAGCACTTGCCCGAGCCACATATCCTCGAACTGTCCAACAAACATGGACAATTCGAGACTGCTTATTTATAAATATGCCATTTTAGCATACTTATAAACAAGCACCCTCGAACGGGAGACGCATAGGTTACGCAACCTAATTAAGAAAATAAAGTGCGATAATATAGAAGATGTTACAAGTTTCAAATTGCAATGAGAATATAATCTGCACATATTACTATATCAGGGTTGCTAAATTAATTAGCCGAGATGGATTGCTCTCAGATTGTTATAGAAGGGTTGCTAAATTAATTAGACGTCCAACTTCTAGATTGCAATATATCACAGGCTATTACATCTGAAAATTTAAGGATTACAACCCTAGAACAACACTGCTCTAGCACAGAAGGAATAAGTACATCATAGCACAGAAGGAATATAGCACTACTCTAACCCTACCACAATGCATTAAGAGCAAGTGCCGCCAAATTGTCAGCTAAGAGCAGAAAGGAATAAGCACAACACTACTCTAACCCTAGAACAATGCATTAAGAGCAAGTGCCACCAAATTGTCAGCTAAGAGCAGTACTAATCTAGGTCTAGCAAGTTCCTTTAATGATCAAATTAATCAAGCCTCAATTTTAAGCAATCATCATCGAGCTATTTACAACCAATTACAGCCCACAGTCCGATAGTTCTTACAGTGCGCCGAACCGAGTCGGCATTGGGGGAGGAGCCGATGGGGGGGAGGAGCCGGAGGGGGAGGAGCCGGTGAGGGAGGAGCCGGAGGGGGAGGCGCCCACGGGGTACTCGCCGATGGGGGAGGCGCCTGTGAGGACCCCCTCTTCCTATACCGTACTGTACGCCGTCTACTGTAGCGTATAGCACCGTATAGCAACAGGAAGCCTCGACACCGAAGATCTGAACCTAAAAATTCGATCGACGGGATCGAACCCTTAACCGGACCGGTGCACATGCATCGATCTGGATCCACTGGATCGGTGATATATCGCGTACCCACAACCCGGTATCAATGCACGAAAGATAAACTAAGGTAGTTACATAGCGGGTGTAAACCTTGAACAAGAGTATATTACGAAACCAAAAGAAGTAAAGCGACGGCGGAACAAAAGAAAGACAACCAGCGCTTGCTGGCAGCCACCCACGAGGCTCTTGTTTGGAGGGAGGGACTACGAGCCGCAACACTCCACGAGAAAAGGGGCTCGCCATCATCCGAGGACATCATCATTACCTTCCTCTGTGGAAAAAGGGTTAGCGACAACGATGAGTACACGTATGTACTCGCAAGACTTTAGTGTATGGAAATATAAATAAATGCAAAGTGATTCATCGGGATAAAGCTTCTACAAAGTTAATTGCAGAAAATTGGATTTAAAACAGTTCATCGAAAAAGTAATACATAATTTGAAAGACAAGTAGCGGTTTGAATAAAACATATTTACGGTGTATGTAACAATCTGAGCTCCACGGCTGCCACCATCCATGGTACTTGGCCAGGATACGAATCGACATCCATACATAATCCCATCGAGAATCATATACACATATCCACAATCCCATCAAGTACCATTCCACCACATACTTTATACTGACTCGAAATAGATTTTAGTTTTCAAAACCAAACCAAATCTCTATACTTGATATGATTAGAGAAGATTGCTCATAACTGAGCACGGCTTAATCGATTAGAATTATTTGATACTCTGCAGGAGTTTGCGCGACTTTACCCAAACACAACTCAGACTTGCATCCCCTGTCATCCAGGGTACACGCGCGATACGAGGTATCCGGATATACAAGAATGATCTATTCTTTCCCATCGTTGAGGTTATAGCCACCCAAAGACTTGGTGACGACAAATCCACTACTATGGCGATAAGAGGCCAACCACCACTCAGCAAATGCACGGAATACTCATCGTGGCCGCGGGTGTTGGCTGCGGCATTACCCCATAGCAAGGCGTACACCGTTGTATCAACAAACATGAACTGGGCGATTCCCTCTTTGCCAAAGTACAAGCGCCTTTTACGCATACGGCCAGGTCGTGAGGACACACACACGCTTGGCTTGCTCAACACAGGAAAAGGTCCACTCTTGACCTACCAACGAGGCATGGCTATCCCCTCACACTTCAAGTACTAGAATAGGCTGCCCCATCCGGCATTAAGATTGGTTGAGTGTTCAATTCAAAACCGTCACAAGTTAGGTCCTTATATTTTTGCCTAGTGACTCAAGCGGGGAACTCCACTTAACTAAGCCAACCAATCACCACCATGTTTAACTAGCATATTATACCTCCATGAGTCTAATTACCAACTAGACACTTCACATTTTTACCAATATACCTTCTACGATTCACATTTCCAAAACTTTTCCAAAACCAATTACATTTATCATAATTTTGAGCATTTGGTAGGTATCGACTTTGCTCACCTCTATTGCAGTGTCTAGCGTATGCAATTACTAAATCGTTTATACCCAGGTGACATTTTATTAAATTGTCTAACCCTACTAAGGTTATCAATGATCTCGAGGAATTAAATTGAGGGAAACCACCAAATCGGGGTATATCTACCATTCCCACAAACTAGCAATTTCTTGAATATAAACAATGCATATGGTTTGAGAAATCAAAGTAGACATCGTGAAATATAGGTTTCAAGATGGTCAAGGAGGTGCTTGCCTTGTTGTTGCACCGGTGATGTCCGGGATGATGCTCGGGTTGTTCGAGGCTTGGGCTCGCTTAGCCTCTAATCGGTCAAAGCAACAAAACGATGTAAAGAAATACAACTTAGCAAAAGAAAGTTTTAAATGCACCATGAAGTGCATGCAATACACAAGAATGAAGTACAACCAAGAAACCCTGAAGAAACAAGCGATCGGACAACACAACACGGCGGACAGACGGCCCTAACCGGATAGTCCGGGTTTGCATCCGGACACCGATCGGATAACCGGACACTCGCGTTCGTCCCGGATACTCGAACAATCCGGACACTAGGACCATATGCCGGATACTCCCGGTCCTAGGGCATTTGGTCCAACTCGGCGAGGAGACGGAGACCTTACCACTCCTACAACTTCACCGCTGACCCGATCTACGACTTTCCGTACACCTAAGCGAACCGGAAGGAGCTCCGAGCTAGCCGATTCTCACGGCGTCGCTAACCCGCCAAATCTCTAACTCACACTAACAACTCCTTAAATCGACATTACTACTACCCGATCTACCACTCTAGCATACCACATTCACTAATCCAAATCCCATTTTCAACCCTAGAACCATTACACCCAAAACTCTAGAATCCAAGTTCAACCCTAGCCTCCCAAATCCAAACCTAAGTCCTAAACCCACCATTGATGACCCTAGAACCCAAGAATCCCGCGAATCAAACCCTAAGAGAAAAGCTTACCTCCAAGGAAGATAGAGGAGGAGCAACGCCGGGTGGAGGATGGGGAATGACGGCTTGGGAGGAACACAGAGATGGAGGAGTCACCGAGAGGGTCACCCGGTCGGTGGCTCATTTGGAGAAGAGCTTCGGGTGGTGGAGAAGAACACCAAGGAAGTGGGAAACCAAAGTAGAAGAAGAAAGAATGGAAGGAGCCACGAAATGGGACTTTATACAAAACCCACGCCAATCACGGACTCTCGGACTCAACCCGAGGAGACTCGGTTAAGTCTTCGATAACACTAACCGGACACTCGGACATTGGTCCGGACACTCCGGAGTTGGAGCGCTTCGGCCAGCCAATCCGGATACTCGGACTTTGTCGGCATTCCAAGTTGGATCCGGATACTCAGTGTGGATCCGGATACTCGGACATCCCGAGAACTTTTGAACTTGGGCCTTGACGGCTAAAGCTTCCGAGGGTTGATTACTAATTGTTCCAAAGTATTTGGAAGTTACTTAGTCACAGGCACTTGCCCAACCTAATTCGAATTTACTTATGAGCGAAATTACTTAAGTTGAAGGGTTCTTTTCGATCCCAAGCAAGTATGTTCACTCAAGATGCGAAATACACAAGCACAAAGTATTATTGAACAGCGTTTGAGTACAAATGTACGGTGGCTTGAGTATAGAAATACTCGGAGATATTCTGGGGGCAGGGGCGGGGCGCCGATGGGGGAGGAGCCGAGGGGAGGCGCCCACGGGGTACCCGCCGATCGGGAGGCGCGGGGAGCTGGGGCGCCGGTGGGGGAGGATCCCATGGGGTACCCGCCGATAGGGGAGGCGCCGGGGGGGAGCCGGAGGGGGAGGCGCCCACGGGGTACCCGCCGATGGGGGAGGCGCCGGGGGGAGGAGCCGGAGGGGGTGGAGCCGAGGGGGGGGGGAGGAGCCAGAGGGGGAGGCGCCGGTGGGGGAGGTGGTCGAGCTAGGATTGTGGAATGAATTGAAACCAAATCAGTGCGCGCCGAAATGAACTGAGTGTGCGCGCCGAAATGTAAATGCCCGCCATGTGGAGGAAACTATCTATGTCGGTTCTCTAAATAAACCGATCGCAATAAGTAAACTATCTGTGTCGGTTCTCTAAATAAACCGATCGCAATATATACACTATATGTGTCGGTTCTATAAAAAAACTGATCGCAATATATACTATCTGTGTCGGTTTCCTAAAAAAACTGATCGCAATATATACTATGATCCAATTTCTAATTTTGTTAAAACAGAGTCTTCATTCAAAAGAGTCGAAAAGTCAAATCTTTTTCAAATTTACTATACTATAAGATCCATTTGACATATATATTCTACAAAATGCTACATTATACAGGGAATTCTTACAACTTAATTTATTTACATTACAACCCTTCTTGATGATCTACACGCATGTAATGTGTTCCATGTGTGCCGTCGTCACCGCTAAGACATGCCCCATCTGCAAACGGAGGTGTTTCATCAAATTGGTTGTACTGTTCTTCATCTACGACATTTTCAACTCCAACAATCCTCCTCTTGCCATGAAGTACGACGTGCAACCTCGGATTGGCCGGATCACGCACGTAGAAAATTTGAGTTGCTTGCTTTGCGAGGACGAACGGTTCATCTCTATAGGCCAGTCTATTCAGATCAACAAGAGTAAAACCTGTCTTGTCGACCTTAACTCCGTGAGGAAGTCTCACCCACTTACATCGGAACAATGGAACTTGGTATATTCCGTAGTCGAGCTCCCATATTTCTTCGATCATCCCGTAGTAACAGTTCATTGCGGTTGAGGGTCCTCTTTTCGAGTGATCATCGGACAAAACATCTATGCTCACACCACTGTTTTGCACTGTACTCTTTGCATCTTAACTTTTAGTATAAAATGTGTAGCCATTAATATCGTAACCTTGCCATGTCTGTATATTAAATTTTGGTCCGTCAGCCAACCATTTGACAGCCTTAGTACTAACGGAGACCTTCACCTTTTCTTTGAACCATGTGAGGAATCGATCGTTGTGTTCTCGTGTGATGGAAAGCTCATCCATAAGTGGATTCTCTTCCCGTAATATCAAGTTGTGCTGTTGGATGCATGGATGAACTTATGCGCTGTGTTACAAGACTGTGAAATGCGCTTTACAGTACATATCAAATTATGGACTCATTAGATTTGACCCAATGGTTCCTTTGCCACCAAGCCTGCCCTCATGACGAGATATAGGAACAACAATCGGTTGTCTTTTACCTAGATAGTCCACGCAGAACTCAATAACCTCTTCAGTCCCATAACCTTCAATAATACTACCCTCAGGCTTCGACCTATTCCTCACGTATGACTTTAATATACCCATGTACCTCTCGAACGGATACATGTAACGCAGGAATGCGGGTCCACAAATCTTAATCTCTCTAACAAGGTGAACAACGAGGTGGACCATGACGTCAAAGAACGAGGGGGGAAATGCATCTCAAGCTGACAAAGAGTCTGCACCACCTCACTCTGTAAGTTGTCCAGTATATCGGGATCAATAACCTTGCATGAAATCGCATTGAAGAAATAGCATAGCTTCGTGATTGCCAACCTGACGTCATCTGGTAGAATATTTCTGATTGCAACAGGGAGCATTTGGGTCATCAAGACATGACAGTCGTGGGACTTCATACCAAACAACTTCAAATCATCCATAGACACAAGCTTCTTAATGTTTGCGGAGTAGCCCGATGGAACTTTAATATCGTGGAGACACCTGCAGAGGTCTTCTTTCTCCTTCTTGGATAAGGTGTAGCATGCAGCGGGGATGTACAACCCTTTTCCATCCTCCTCCATCACTGCAAGTTTGGGCCTGATTCCCATGTAGGTCATATCGCAGCGAGCATTCACACCATCCTTTGTCTTCCCAGGTATGTTCAGCAGGATGCCTACCAAATTATCACAAACATTTTTCTCAACGTGCATGACATCAATACATTGACGAACATCTAACTCCTTCCAATATGGTAAGTCCCAAAATATCGACCTCTTTTTCCAAATGGTCTTGGGACGAACAGATTTACGGCTCTTACCATACTGAACATCGATATCCTCTACATGTGAATATACTTGCCTTCCACTCATAGGCTGCGAGGCTGCACGAACTTCCCTCTTTCCATCAAATTTGCCATCCATCTTACGATATCGATGACTTCGGGGTAGAAACCTACGGTGACCCATGTACACCGTTTTCTTTAAATTCGGCAGCCACAAGCTATCAGTGTCCTCTTCACAAATTGGACAAGCTTTGGCTCCCTTCGTGCTGTAGCCCGCCAAATTACCAAGGGCTGGGAAATCATTTATGGTGCAAAATATCATAGCCCGTAGGGTGAAGTTCTCTCTTTTGTATGCATCCCACACCTCGAACCCCTCATTCCACAATTTTACCAAATCCTCAATTAGTGGTGCTAGGTACACATCAATATCATTACCCGGCTGTTTGGGTCCTAAGATTAGCAATGACATCATGATATACTTTCGCTTCATGCATGACCAAGGATGCAAATTGTAGATACACAACAAAACTGGCCAAGTACTGTGTCGACTGCTCATATTACCAAACGGATTCATTCCATCTGTACTCAATGCGAATCTTATGTTCCTTATCTCGGCACCAAACTCCTCATGTTGCCAATCAATGTTTCTCCATTGAGCCGAATCAGCGGGATGTCTAAACTTGCCATCTTCCTTTCGAGATTCATAATGCCAACGCAACAATTTTGCCTCTTTGGGATTTGCAAACAACCGCTCTAAATGGGGAATGATGGGCAAATACCACAACACCTTGGCTGGTGCCCCTTTTTTCACATCTTCACCGTCGTCAGTTCGGTTCTTACGCTTCTTGTCATTACGCTTCTCATTTTGTTTGTATCGGGGTACAGCACAAACTGGACAAATGCGCAGTTCCTTATGGACGTTGCGGTATAGTATGCAATCATTTGGACATGCATGTATCCTTTCTATTTCCATTCCCATGGGACATAATAGCTTCTTCGCTTCATAAATACTTGTTGGCAACTCGTTTCCCTCTGGAACCATATCCGATAGAAGTATTAAAAGTGCATTGAAACTTGTATCTGTCCAACGGTGTTTTGCCTTCAGTTCAAACAATGCAAGGACCGAACGCAACTTGGTGTATTCCCCTTTGCAACCCGAAAACAATGGTTTGGTATCGTCATCCATCAAGCTTTTAAATTTTTCGAACTCTCTTTCTATGTAATTTCCCTCCACATCCCGCAACATTCACTACGTCTGGATGGGCCTATAGTAACACGTATATGTGCTACTATAGGTCAAAAAAAGTGTTACTAAGTCCTATTGCAGCATATTTGTTTAGTGTTACTATAGCCTATGTTGCTATAGAAGGGTCTATTGTAACATGTAACAAGTGTTCTTATATGTTAAAAAAGATGTTGCAACCATGCTACGGCAACATGTATCAAATGCGTTGCTATAGACTGCAGTAACACCTTTTTTAGCAAGAGCAACATAGTTGGACGTGTTGCCATGGACCCTAGTAACACCTTATTTTTGCTAAAGCAACATAGTAGCATGTGTTTCTATAGACCCTAGTAACACATTTTTAGATACAATAATTGAACTTAGTAACACCCTTTTTGAACGACAACAACACAATGTTGAGCTCCTAAAATAAATTTAAATATCTTTATTATTTTCTTATTTTTTGGTGAATATACAAATCAAAATTGTTTCATACAATATCTTTTGATAAGAATAACACATTGTACAATATAAAACACAAATGACCATAAGTGCAACAATCATATCATATTGCATTGCATCAAACAAAAAAAATATTTCACACCATTCAATAGAATACATAATGATTTGATTTCTAGAAAAGGCAAGTCTTTAGTCTAACAGTCTGAAATACATTGTTCTAAATAAAAAGAATATAAAATATATCTAATATTGCGTAATCTTCATGAAATTCTTTGCTTCTAGATCCCTTCATGTGGTAAGCAACCAAATCTATGAATTTCAACCATTGATTTTTTCAACCTGCAGAAAAGAAAGTATTAACCTTTATGTCATCAGTGAAAAGAATATCAAAATTGATTCTTTTAGTAGAAATATACGCCTAGAAACTTCTTTAGGTCATGCCCCAGAGCAATCTCCTGCAGCAAGACAAGTGCTTAGTATGCAAAGCTAGTGCAATGTTCACAGCAACATCTTTAATATTTTCTAGTGCAACGCATCGAATAGGAATAAATTATCACTCCAAATATAGGACCTATAACCATTGTACATGTGATTGCACCAACAACGTTACCTGGAAATATTTTCTATTACATGGGAGACATGAACCAATGCAAGCAATCTCAATTAATTTATTACTTATACATTATGAAGATCATGTTACCTAGTGGGCAATTGGACCTTGGCTCGTGCCAAAATGTAACATCCAATGGCGTCACTATGTTATTTTAATTGACAGAGCAAGCAAAAAATGGGCAGAGGGAATCCTTTTAAAAAAAATCTTGGTTTTCTAAATTTTCTTGACATACAAAAAAGAGGTCAGTAGGCTATTAGATGGTATAAGAACCATGACTTGCTAATGACAAATAGATATATGAATTAATGCAACTTTGAACAAAAGAGAAACAAGAAGTGGGCCAAAATGCTAGCAACGTGAAGTAGTAGAAAGCATCAACTATAAGAAAGCACCATCGGTTATCCACAAATCCTAGTTTGCTATCGAGTATAGACAAACAATACTACTAAAAGAATATGATGCAACAGAATCAAATCAAATGGTAAGACAATTCATGTTTGACAAGATACAGCGGCAATCAAATCAACATGAGGTTCTTCCAATGGCTTTAGCATAATCCTTGATGTCAAAGTCCCAACTTGATCGAAGTAATCCTCAAACAGATTTTGCAGTGAGAGCTTTCCAAACATTAGCTCATATGCTGGCATCGACATTCTGCGAGTTTATAAGACCAAAACCACTCCAGTGAATCGCAATAAAATCTCATGAAAGGACTCCTACGCGCTCAAAGATGTGTCTTACCAATACAAGTTAAGAGAATACAGAAGTACACCTGTACGACCAACCGGTGTTAATTTCTGAAGTCAGAAAAATTACAACATTATAATACCTTGAAATCAATTTTTTACTCATACTCAATAAAACATTTAACAGGACTAACCTTGGCTTTAAAGAAATCCAACATCCCAATCTCAAATTGAAGCTCATAGTAGAAGTGAAAAGGCACTCAATACAACTAAATTACTGATGCAGCAGACTCATACTCAATTTCACAAATAAAAAGCACCTGTTTGGATTTAAAACCATAAACCCTAGTTACAAGAACCATAAGCCAAACTGAAAAAACAAATAGATCAGTACAGGGCCAACGCCAAATCATGAGAACATAACAGTTGAAAAACTTTGAGCATTAACACAACTTGTAGCGCATCCAAACAACAACTCTATCAAAGTATTTCTATTGGTAACCTTTTCTACATAATGCTACTTTCAGGAGTAGCAGTATGGGTTAAGAAAAAAATTGGTTTCAACTTTGAATTCCAATTGGGCTAATGCCCTGCTTTTACGTACTCTGCACACCTTCAAAACACCAACAGTTTAAGCATTGATCATCTACTAAACACCTAAACAGAGACAATATCATCAGTGCTATGTTGTAGTGCCACAAATATGCTTCACATACACGCAGTAGCATTACATCGGCAGTGCTACTAGTCCAAAAAATTCACTCAAACCCAAACCAGCAGCCTCCCCGTAGGCTTTAATGCACCACGGCATCGCAGCAGCAACATCACTAAGAGTTCAATAACACAATTACGCCGTAATCAATGTCAATGCACACGCGAGGCTAGATGGACAGATGGATACCTTGTCGCCGCTCATCTTGGTCATGGCGATGACACCAGGGGCTGGACGCCGGCGGGGTGGGAACTGAACGCTTGGGGACCCACTTGGGAGCTCTACGACCAGGGCCAGAGGCAGTCGAGGCAACAAGTGGGAGACATCAAAGGTGGCAGGCGGGCACCGAGGGGTTGGCTGCGCGATCGACTCCACGGCGCGGCGCGAAAGCAGTTGGTCACGGGGGCGCCATGGAGAGCGCTTCCGGGGATGAGACGGTGGCGCTGATGAGCGCGGTGGGAGGCGGAGGGGAGGCGTAGGGTTTGGATTTGGTGTGGGTTTGGCGTGGGGAGAGGGGATTTGTGGGAGGAAGGAGGCGGTTGCCTTGCCTGGGTGCGGTGTGGATGGAAGCGGCGGGCGTGGAGATTGTGGGGCGGAGGTGATTCAGGCGAACGGAAGAGGGCTGAGGTGCGTAACCATCGTTCAAGGGAAAAAATCGCGACCGCTTTGCTAGAGAGCAATGATTTACTGCACAGAGTTGGGCTTTGGACCTTATGGGGTTATGGACGATCCACGATGCGAAGGGGTAAACACCTTCTTTTATTAAATTAGATTAGATTAGATATATTAGATAGATTAGATGTGATGCTTAACATGGTGTCAAACAAATTTGGTTATGATTAGAGAGGTTGTTCAGTTGTTGGTTTATATATATATATGTTTTAATTTATTGTAATTAAGTTATGTGTTACAATATGTCTCTATACGTGTTACTACAATATTATTATTCATACTTTACAACCATGTGTTACAATATTCCTCTGTAACATATATTATGTGTTACTGTTGTAGTTTTGTGTAACACTTTTCACATCTCATTAAGTATGTGTTACAACATGCCTTTGTAACACAAATTATATGTTACTATAATATCTCTTTGTAACACATTGTTCAATGTGTTACGGAAATGTGTTACAGAAGACATGTTTTGTAGTAGTGATTTGATCTAAATTATCCTCATCAAACATATCACGCTCCAACTCGTGATCGACTTCCGGCATTTCTTCGTTGCATATCACAGGGGTACTACCTATCTCCCCATGATGGATCCAACACGTGTAATTCCTCACGAAGCCACGTCGAATCAAATGGCCTTCAATTTGAGCTGAGTTGTTAAATCTCCTGAGATTGGTGCAATCAATACAAGGACAATATATGAACTTTACACCCCTCGTAACCATATATACTTCTGCAATTCTTATGAACTCCTTAACTCCCCTCAGAAATTCAGCACTCACACGGCTTTTTTGATACATCCATTCTTCACGGTCCATCTACAATTAAACCACAAACAATAAATTAATAATGCCCTAGTCAATGAAAAAAAAGAAGGGTCGAAGCATTAACAAAGTTGAGAGATTGACCAACTAAGTACTAAGTACGTACTAACGATGACTCCTATTTGCTAATTAGGTCAGGTCCTAATCCCATTCGAGGATATGTGGTTTGAGCAAGTTCCTAAGCTGTTGTACAACTCTAGAGAAAATTTCGGCAGCATCTCCCCGCTGTTCTCCAAATACACGTCTCGACAACAGGTCAAGAGGGTGTGTTGTAACACCCCGGCATTTAATATGACCGAATGCTACCAAACATAGACTAAGCAACCTCTAAATACCACAAATACAAGTAAATTACAGTAAAGGCACGAATGCTAAAAACCGAAATTTCGGCAGCATCTCCTTTATTTTAACATGAGTTGAAGCAACAACAATAGCATAGCAATATATGGCAATATAAGAGGCCTCTAAAATAGCAATAATGAAAGGCATGACAACAATATAAGTCTAATTCCAAGCATTTAATGTCCCCATGAGCCAAACGAACAATAAGACTCTCATATCGCAAAACTAAACCATAAATCAATAAGCATCACACTTAATTTTTTTATCAAGACCCAATTGCATGACTGTGGGAACAAATGAGTGAAGCTACGTGTAGAAGTGTGACTATTTCCCTTCCCCTCATGCCGGTCTCATGGTACCTAAAGCCCAGTGACTTGGGAGCTAGAGTCTCGCATGCGTGAGAAGTATCCCGAGCTTCTCGCCTCAGGTATGTGATGTGAAACCTAGCTATCTTTTGCTTTGCTGGGTTGCGTATTGGTGTGTCATGGATTCGAGGTCGAATCCTATTGAAGGGGGGGGGAGAATGTGACACCACGGAGTGTCGTGACCTTATAAAATGAGAATGTCGAGGTTAAAACTATACGCTATGAAGTTTAATTGTGTTTCCGGGCCGATTTCGGGAGTTTGGGCCTTTCCGGGGAAGTTTGGGCTGAAGGAAAAGAGTCGTGGGCTTTAGTGGGAGGGTGTTTGGGCCCATGTGAGAGTGGGAGGCCAGCATGGGCTGCTTGGGGTGCCTCCCCCTGCCCTAGGTTGCGCCCCACCCCTGCCCTAGCCACCCCCACTCCCTCCTCTCCACAAACCAGCCGCCACCCCTCCCTTGCCCTCGCCGTGCCCCCATCACCTCTCCTCATTGCGCCACCACCCCACCACCACCTCTCCACCTCCCTTGCTTCCCCTAGGGTAGTTCTCCACCTCACCAACCCGAAGATCCTTCCATTGGAGCGCTCCGTGATGAGGAGATCCAGTGGATTTGGAGCGAGGAAGGAGATCGCGCGAACCGGGAGGAGATCCATTGGGTTTTCGTTCGTCGGGCGAAGGTATGGCCATGGGGATCCTTGGGGTTGGTCTAGGTACTGTTATAAGGGTTAATATCATGTTTTTAGATCAATTGGTGGTGTTGTAATTGGGTAGACTAGATGAAATCTAGAGTTTGCCACATTCTCTATTTCGGGCAGCATGAGCAGTCAACCTAGGGTTAGGGCTTTCGCCAATTTAGATTCAGAATTTGGTCGTCCGCCTGTTGAAGAAGTTGTAGGTAACTTCAATACCTTTCAGTGGGTATAAATAACGTCCAATTCCGCCCAGCCATTTGACAGCTATGCTCGTTTTACCGAACGTATTAAAAACTGTGACGTGATTGGAACAGATCACGGTATTCTGTAGATTAAACCACTTTAGAGTCCGAATCAGTCTTTCCATATACTTAGAAAAAGTTAGGAAATTTCCTAGGATACACGAGGATGTACTCGTTTAATCGATTCAGAGTCTTAGAACCCGAGTTAGGCTCGTTGCAAGTCTGCTGTCCCGACGGGACAGAACCTCTGTTTTTGGATTGTGCGAGTAGTTTGCGAAGTCGGGGTAGAAGAGTGTTTGTGTATTGTTTTGTGGGCATGATGTTGAGTGTGTGGTGCCTATGTGCAGGTGGTGTGAACCCCGGGGCGCCCTCTACTTCTCGCCAATCCGTCGCCCGTGGTTGAGGCAAGTGTATTGGAATGGGTAGCGGGTTGTAGTTTACTTGATTGGTTGAGATTGAAATTGAATATATGAGATGTTCACATGCCATGCTTTAATGTTTGCCATTGATATGATGAATATGCTTATTATGTTATGATGCCATGTGTTAATGTACAAGTTATTTATGATGTTGGCATATTTGCATACATGGCATGATACCTGGCCCGGGCGGTGAGAAAGTCATAACTAGTCCGGGGAAGGTCAGTGAGAAAGTTATGACTATTCCGGAGAGCCAATGAGTAAGTCCTACATCGTGATTCCATCCACCGCGGTGTATGGAAGCGAGGAGTAGGCACCCTCCATCTTCGGGATGGAAAGGGGGAGAGGGTGCACACCGACGGGTGTGTACTCAACCATACCGGTATGAGTTTCCAGGAGACATGTGCATCGCATCGCATTGCATACATGATGATGATGATAATGATATGTGATCATGAATAAGATGATAGACATGATGTGAGTTGTTGTAGCCATGTAATTGTTCTTTTGTACCATTGCAATATACTTGCTGAGTGTTGAACTCACGCTTGTGCTTTCTTGTTGTTTTAGGTACCCTAAGAATGGCATGAGGGGAAGGGAAATAGTCACACTTCTACACGTAGCTTCACTCATTTGTTCCCACAGTCATGCAATTGGGTCTTGATAATAAATTAAGTGTGATGCTTATTGATTTATGGTTTAGTTTTGCGATATGAGAGTCTTATTGTTTTATCTCATGGGGACATTGAATGCTTGGAATTAGACTTATATTGATGTCATGCCTTTAATTATTGCTATTTTAGAGGCCTCTTATATTGCCATATATTGCTATGCTATTGTTGTTCCTTCAACTCATGTTAAAACAAAGGAGATGCTGCCGAAAATTAAGAGCACAATAATCAATGCACATACGCCAACTTCCATCCTTCTTCGAAACAAAGAAGACGGGTGCTCCCCAAGGTGACACACTGCGCCGAATAAAACCCTTGGCCAACAGATCCTCCAACTGCTTTTTCAACTCGTCTTGAAAAGGACGAGCCAAGCGGTATGGAGAGATAGAAATAGGTTGAGTGCCAGGAACAAGATCGATACAGAACTCCACATTCTTCACAGGAGGTAAACCAGGCAACTCGTCAGGGAACATATCAACAAAACTCCTTCACTACAGGAATTTCCTCAATGGAAACTGAAGAATATGGCTTTTCGAACATAGCCATGAGAAAACCCAACTGCCTCAAACGGCCACCAGAAAACAGACTAGCCAAAGCAAAGACGGAACTAGAAGGTATACCACCCTAAAAGGTCAACTCTACCCCTGATGGGGCCTGCAAGATAGCCGTCTTCCAGAAACAACAGATTCAAAAATCCGCTGTACTCCCAAAATGACATCAAAAGGAGCCAACTGGATCACCATAAGATTGGCAAAGAAAACATCATCATCAATGGCAATGGTGCAACCGGGCAAACCAAAGAACTAGCAATCAAACCCCCAGGAGAACTGACTATCACAGACTCAGAAATCCGCTGTACTCCCAACTTAGCTCTACTAGCAAACTCAGACGACAAAAAGGAATAGGATGCTCCGGAATCAAACAGAACAAAGGCATCAACTGAATTCATAAGCAAAGTACCTGAAACCACCTCTGGATGCCCGGCTGACTCGGCGGTCGGCAAGGCGTACACTCCTGGTGGCGCCGGGACAGTGGGAGCCCCGACTCCCGGCTGATACCCCAACAAAGCTGGGGGCGGAGGAGGCAGCTGAGGAGGAGCCAACAACTGCGGGCACTAGTAGGCTGCTGGTGGCGCCCAAGCATAGGGCGGCTGAGGAGCAGGGGCTGCCATCATGTGCACCGATCCTCTGGAAGACGCCGCTAGAGTGGGAGGAGAAGGCACCGTCTCCCACTTGATGATGTTACCGGGATTCATCCGGCAGACTCGCCCCATTTGGCCAGGCTTGCCACAATGGTTGCAACTCCTTGACCAACCACACTCCGAAGCACCGTGCTCACCACCACACTTGAAACAAATCATGCCCTGCCCGAGCACAGGACGAACAGCCGCTCACGAGGAAGACGACTGGGGTGGCCTCATCTTAGCCCCTGAGGAGGAGCCCTGTCCCCCTTTAAACTTCTTGAAGGTGGGTCGCTGAGAAGACCCACCTCCACCAAAGGTCCTCTTCTGGCCCGCGCCTGGGGCTGTAGGTGTTAGTGTTATGCCCTTGAGGCAATCATATGGATGACTATAACATGACTATGTTTATGAATAATAATATGATTATTGGTCCAATGAATGTATATCATTGTTTTGATCAACAAGTGTGTGACTTGTTTATGAAGCTCTTTACTTATTGATATAATTCGATAAATATCTCTGATCGGATATCATCGTATAGGACAACGATGAATAGATCAACATGTGTATTGTTCGATGATCATGTTTCATAGATCATGGGATATGGAGATATCATCAATACATTGTGGACGCATGTGATGCCTTAGAGCGTCAGAGCGATTCTAGGGTTCCTTTTTCCTGGTTTTGTTTCGGGAGGAATGAGGGAAATTTTTGGGGAATTAAATAATTGAAGTTTATGCGGCGTATTAATATTAAATTTAGAGTATTCGGGCTAAAGCAGTGGGCGAGAAAACTTGGGCCAGTGGGCAGAATTCTTTCCACCTCCGCCTCCCTTCCCCCCTAGTGGGCGGCCCGCCAGGTGCTTCCCGCCCATGTGGCGGCCACCCCCAACCCTAGGGCGCCTCCCCATTCCCCCTAGCAGCCGCCACCCCTGTTCTTCCTCCCTTGCATGGTGGCTCAAGATCCACACAGCGAAGGAGAGAGGCGAGAAGAGGGATCCGTGGAAGCGAGGAGTTCGATCAGATTTCCGTTTGGGGATCGTCGCGTGTTCTTCGTGGGATCTCAAGGGAGAACTCAAGGTAAATTCCCAATCTTTTACCCCTGTTCTACCTAGGGATTAGGAGTGTATTAGATCTGGTGGTGAGTGGTTTGGATGGATCTTGATGGGGGAGAAGGGTAGATGTTCACGTGGTGCTGTTTTTGGAAAGGAGATTGTGCAGCGCGGATTGTTTCGCGTTTTACGTGGCATAGATGATTTTCCTTCCAAAACCTATAACTAGAAAGTTGTATATAACGTCGAGACCTAGCTTCTGTAATTTTTCAGAATTTTTGGGGAAGTTTTCTGAGGAGTTATCGCTGTTGCAAACCGACGAACAGAATCTGGGAACAGATTTCATCCACTGTGTTGGACGACTGTTTAGGCATATTTAACAGAGGAATTAAATTTATGATCTTCTGGAAAGTTGTAGATCTCGTCAATATCTAGCTCCTGTAATTTTTCATATTTTATGTTCTGTGGAAAAAAAGATACGAAAAAGAGAATGGGGGTTGCTGCTGTTCGATCCGAACAGATCGGGTTCGGTGTTGGAAAAGAGGCAGCGGGTTGTAGAAGGTGCGTGTTTGAGTTGTGTGATCAATTGTGGTGTTATTGCATACTGAAAATATGCTTGTACAGGTGGTGCCCCTTCTGGAGCGCAACTAGATCCGTCGTCTAAATCGGTAAAGGCAAGTGGAAGTAGTGTTATGGTTGAGCTATACATCGTTGTTTGCATTGCCTTCATTATATTTCCCGATGTTAATCATACATGGTTTGATCATTTGCTGGGAAGATTGCAATAATTAGATTAGCAATGTGATGATGTGCTTTGGCTTTGAACCATGAGTAAAGAGAAGAATGATGTTGCCTATTGGTTGAATTGTCTAAATAGTTCATCTCAATGTTATTTGTTTTCTATCCATGTTATATGATGGCATGCAAATATGTGGACTCAATGTGGAAAATTATGAATGAATTCATGCATGAAGCATTAACTGCACAATCATGCATTGGAAGTTTGTCGGCCTTGTAGCGTCTTGGCGTGCCTACAACACCGTGTGTTCTGAAAGAGACACGGTGAGGAGGATCATGGCATAAGCATGTGCACAATCATATGCATTTCTTTGAGGTTGTGTGGACTCCGTAATGTGGTATTGGATATGAGGAATGTGGACTCTTTGTTGTGGTATTGTATATGAGGAATGTGGACTCTTTGATGTGGTATTGTATATGAGGAATTTGGTATGCTAGTTTCTTGTGGCTGTGTTATTTGTTAGAAGTTGTTCCGCTCTTTGAGATTACCCAATCTCACCCCTTGTTATTTTGTTGTTTCGGAGTAGTTCTCGAGTCGTAAGCTTGAAGGGTGGGCTTAGTAGCACATTCAGCCCTCGGGGTCATCACGAATCACATGGACTAGTGCATTTAATAATTCATTAGCTTGCTGAAATTTTATTAATCATAGACACCTGTTGATGTCCTCTTTGGAGCTGTTTCGTTTATGTTTTGTTTTACGGTTGATTTAGACTTGTTATCTCTAGTATTGATGCTTTTATGTTTTCCCGTTTGTAATGTTTATTATGAATCTTCTTTGTCGCTTCCGTTTTGTCCTAATTTTTGGGGAGATCTTGTGAAATTTTCTTGTCAATGATTTAGATTTGTAGGAGTATTCTGATTGGTATCGGAGGCGAGGCTTGAGGTCCGTGGTGTATGAACTTAGTGAAATACCATAGGTTCAACTAAAATGTGATTTAGGATAACTTAGAAACATGGCTTTAGTTATACTTAAAAAAAATTTTTGCCATAGGATAAGCTACATTAAAATTTGTGTTAGTGGAATAACTAATTTAAAATTTGACACACATGGATGCCTGATAGGAAAGAGGTATGGGTATCGTTGCCTCATGCTTAAAGGTTGAATTTAAGCTTTGTTGTTGAATACTCGTTTGGTAATGTATAATGCTATATTTATGATGGATTTGATTGAGTTGCTTTATTTATGATGAAGTGGGGTTGTGGTCTTAGAAGGTTTTAGTCACCTCTTTTTGTTCATAGTAAGGGGTGTGGTTTGGCGGTGTGGCAGTTAACGCCATCAGAAGAATTATTAACCCTTGTAGGAAAGAGTACTTATCAGGTATGCATGCGTAGATCGGGTAGTATTTGGAGTCAAATAGAAGAGGTTGGTGATGGATTCCTTCGGATGTTCTTTCTGCCGTCTTGTGGTGGTTTTAGTTAGTTTTCTGGGTATGTGGTTGGTTCTAAACCGAGAAAATGCTTAGTTTGAGCACTCGTTGATTGTCCTTTGGCGGTTTGTGGTTTTGTCTCCTTTGAGTGAAGACCACAGAGAAGAAGAGTTCTCGTTGTAAATCTTTTGGTCACAATTTTGCTTTGCTTTGATTTATTGTTATGGTATCGTTGGGAGGAAATTTACGTGGTTGTTGTTTCCCGTTTCTTTTTTTTTTTAAGAAGGGGTTGGAGTTTCTCTGTTGCGATTCAAAATTTGGATGGAGCTAAGTTTGAATCTTTATCGGGAGAAAATTTTGGTTGGACATTTGGTCTTCCCTTATGCATCCAGTCTTCCTTTGTGGAAAGTGTAGGTTTTGGATTTCTTGAAGAGTTTTGGCTACTAGGATTGAACATTTGAGGTCGAACTCTCTTGCATTTATGTTTGGATTTGCTTTTCTTCCTTGCACGAAAAGAAGAAATTTTTATCGGTGTTTGTTCTTGATCTAGAACTGTGTTTGTTTTTATGTTTGGGATTGCCTCCTGTTTTGTCAAGGTGAGTGACCCATGGCAGTGTTTAGAAATTTTATGTCGTATTCGTAGTATGTAACAATGTGGTTTTATTGAATGATGTACTTCTAAGTTAATTTGTGAGTTGAATCAATTAAGATGTAATTGTTATCTTTAGCTTGAGATTAAATAAACTTCTAGTATTGTAGGTGCTCTATAGCGATAATGATTGAATGTGTTAATGTGCATGCTTAGGATTTATTGCATTATTTTAATGTGCCCTTGACCATGGACAATGTTTAAAGCTTTAAATCTTGATGCGTAGTTAGAACATTAAGATGATGTAAACTCTTGTGAAGGTAATCGAAAATTGGTGAGTTATTTAGAGACATTTTAATATAAGGTCGGTAGAACAATTTAATTGTAATGGTGGACTACGATATTGTTAAAGAAACCATCTTTGGTTGATTAAAGATGTTCTAATTTAATCGTGTTGGCTAGTGACTTTAATTTGGAAATTGATTAAGTTGATATTTATGGCGTTGCAAACTATTAGTAGATTCGGAAGTATGCGGTTGTGTTCCAATAATGCTAGTATCGATATCAATTGGGAAGACATAAGTTTTTGCCATTGCCGTAAGAGCTTTGTGATGATTTAACCTTTGGTTCACTTTAAAAAAATTTAAATTTAATGTAACGTTGTTGTTTTAAGAGCTTTGGATGGCTTAAATTATTCAATCTATTTTACATAGTTGGAGTATGTTGTGTAGTAATGATTTGTCATAGCCTATGGATAGGGTAACTAAAAGCAATGTTGTTGTTTTACAATTATGCCAATTATTGATATTGATGACTTAGTAGTGGTGGTAACTGATTAGATTAATTATTGAAAACCTTTGTTAAAATGGTGGAAATTGTAACATGTTGTGATGGAGTGAACCAGGGATGATTAGCATGGCGCTTGATTTTGTCCTTAATAAATGTATGTTTTAAACTTCTATTTACGATTGGTGCCTTATTGAGATAATATTTACTTGTTGAGTCATCTTTTGGGTGAATAAATTTCCATTGTCGAGATGTTGTGGCGTATGTGGTATGGAATTTATAGGTTCATCATCTTTGAAAGACTTGTTGAAGCAACGCCTTTCAAATTTAGAATATGATGATATAGGTTGAAAGAAGTTTTGCTCAGTGGGGATCTTGATGAGGTAGTGTTGGTTGGATGTGTTTGATAAGCATTGTGAACTTTATTTATAATTGTGGAAAATTAATAAGAGTAAGAATTTGTTGTGTAGTTGTTGTTAAATCTGATGGGCCTTCTCAATGAGTAAATAGGGAATATTGAAATCTAAATGGTAAGGGTAGTGGAATACTATAGATGGCGGGAGTTATGCTGAACTTTATGATTAAAAATTCATATGGATTGGTTTATGCTGTTTTGATATTTGGGTTGAATACTTTGGTCAAAGTATTCTATGTCTTTGTGTTTGAGTTTCCCTAAACTTAGAATGATTCGACAAATGTGGATTAATTTAGGGGCTTAAAACAAGGACAAAAGAATGATTAACCTTGAAGTAATTTGGAGATTTTGGAATGTTGTTCTATTAAATATCGTCATTCATTAGTCTTTTATAAAGAAAACTAGCTTAAGTTATGAATCGACATTTATGCTCAAGGATGTATGCTTTAGTTGTGTCCGTAGTTTTCAAAATTAGAGTTATCGGTTGCATTGTTGATCAAAAGTAAGCTAATCAATGTAAGATTTGGAACTTCATGATGGAAATATTTGTATTTCTATTTTGGGCTAGAGTTGTGTTGTGGTGTGAGAGTGTTTGTGAGTTTTTGTTTAAGAAGCGATTCTTACGGTTGTGACATGAATGATATTCGTGGTTGAAACAATTTTTCTGTTTGGAAGTGAGTTTGGTTCCTTTTAAGGAAAAAGAGATGGTGGTTGTGTGGAAGCATTTAATTCCTTGATCGGTTTTTTTACGAATGGCTTGGCCTTGGATAAAAGTGAGATGATTTGTTTGGTAAAGTGAAATGCATTTGAAGACTTTCCAGCGGTGTTTCTCTTTTGAATAGAGCTCCTCCCAGAAGAAATTTTTTGGTGTTTTTGGTTCTATGGAGTTCCCTCTTCAAGTTGAGTTCATTGTATGTGATTTTCAGCCTTTTGGTTTTAAAAGCGGTGATTGTCGTCAGTGGTGTTAGTGAAATTAAGTTTTCTTTTCGTTCAAGATTGGGGTAAGAAAATGAATGTTTATGTTTATGGTTGAGTATATTCAAGGATTGTACTCCTTACTCTGAGTCCTTGGGTGGAAGAATGTGAAGCGAAACACTTCTTACAAGGAAAACTAGTGTAGTCGCTGATCGTAAGTAGTTTAAAAGTGAAGAGTAAAGGAATGTTGTGTATGACTCAATTCAAACCTTTTGGAGAATTGTTTTCATTGTTGTGTTCCTCGGTGGGGTTGCTTAATTTAGTAGTGGACAACTTGGAAGTTGCAGGTAATTACATTAATTTTTGGAACTTTTTGTATTTGAGTTCGAAGCGAGTTTGTGTCAAGCAGTAGTGATTGTGTTCGATTTGTTATTGTTTACTCTTGGATTCTGGACCCTGGTTGTAAAATAGGCTATCTCTGTCGTTGGTAAGGGTGGATATTGGTTCTTTTTGTAAAAGATCAATCACTTGTAGGAGATAGGAGTTTGTGTTTAGGTTGATTTAGAGACTCACCTAGGCGTTGTGTCTCGCATGGTTCGCGTCGTCGAGAATCTGACCAGGCGTGGTAGAGAGTTGAGATTGGAATCACGAAGTTTCGCGATCGGGTTGAAGAGAAGTGGGAGTTGAGATTCGGATCGATACCAGATTCACCTAATAGGTGTCCTTTATTTAATAGAGGGAATAGTTCGTGTTAGTGTCAATGAAGATTTGTGGACCAATTAGTGCAGCGGGATGCAACTTGAGGACCGGATCACGGAAGGTATCCTACACTCTTTGAGGATGCTGAAGGTAAAGTGTTGATTACCGGTTTGCCTTTTTTTTTTAAGGTTCCGTAGCAAGAGGAGTAGATTAGGGCCGAATCCTTTTAAGGAGAGAGAATGTGATGCCTTAGGCGTCGGAGGCGATTCTAGGGTTCCTTTCACTGGTTTTGTTTCGGGAGGAATGAGGGAAATTTTGGGAATTAAATAATTGAAGTTTATCGGCGTATTAATATTAAATTTAGAGTATTAGGGCTAGAAGCAGTGGTAGGAAAACTTGGGCACAGGCGAGAATTCTTTCCCACCTCCTCCGCCCCCCTAGTGGGCCGGCCCAGAGTGCGCCCCCCACCATGTGGCGGCCACCCCCCAACCCTAGGCGCCTCCCCCATTCCCCCTAACGCCCGCCACCCCTGTTCTTCCTCCCTTGCATGGTGGCTCAAGATCCACCCAGCTTGAAGGAGAGAGGCGAGAAGAGGATCCGTGGAAGCGAGGAGTTCGATCAGATTTCCGTTTGAGGATCGTCGCGTGTTCTTCATTGGGATCTCAGGGAGAACTCAAGGTAAAATTCCCAATCTTTTACCCCTGTTCTACCTAGGGATTAGGAGTGTATTAGATCTGGTGGTGAGTGGTTTGGATGGATCTTGATGGGAGAAGGGTAGATGTTCACGTGGTGCTGTTTTGGAAGGAGATTGTGCAGCGCGGATTGTTTCGCGTTTTACGTGGCATAGATGATTTTTCCTTCCAAAACCTATAACTAGAAAGTTGTATATAACGTCGAGACCTAGCTTCTGTAATTTTTCAGAATTTTTGGGGAAGTTTTCTGAGAGTTATCGCTGTTTCAAACCGACGAACAGAATCTGGGAACAGATTTCATCCACTGTGTTGGACGACTGTTTAGGCATATTTAACAGAGGAATTAGAATTTATGATCTTCTGGAAAGTTGTAGATCTCGTCGATATCTAGCTCCTGTAATTTTTCATATTTTTATGTTCTGTGGAAAAAAGATACGAAAAAGAGAATGGAGTTGCTGCTGTTCGATCCGAACAGATCGGGGTTCGGTGTTGGAAGAGGAGCGGGTTGTAGGTGCGTGTTTGAGTTGTGTGATCAATTGTGGTGTTATTGCATACTGAGAAAATATGCTTGTACAGGTGGTGCCCCTTCTGGGCGCTAACTAGATCCGTCGTCTCGTCGGTAAAGGCAAGTGGAAGTAGTGTTATGGTTGAGCTATACATCGTTGTTTGCATTGCCTTCATTATATTTCGATGACAGTAATCATACATGGTTTGATCATTTGCTGGGAAGATTGCAATAATTAGATTAGCAATGTGATGATGTGCTTTGGCTTTGAACCATGAGTAAAGAGAAGAATGATGTTGCCTATTGGTTGAATTGTCTAAATAGTTCATCTCAATGTTATTTGTTTTCTATCCATGTTATATGATGGCATGCAAATATGTGGACTCAATGTGGAAAATTATGAATGAATTCATGCATGAAGCATTAACTGCACAATCATGCATTGGAAGTTTGTCGGCGCCAGCGTCTTGTGACCGTGCATTCTGTACAACAGTGTGTTCTGAGAAGAGACACGGTGAGGAGGATCATGGCATAAGCATGTGCACAATCATATGCATTTTACTGAGGTTGTGTGGACTCCATGTGGTATTGGATATGAGGAATGTGGACTCTTTGTTGTGGTATTGTATATGAGGAATGTGGACTCTTTGATGTGGTATTGTATATGAGGAATTTGGTATGCTAGTTTCTTTGTGTTTGTGTTATTTGTTAGAAGTTGTTAAAACTGGCGAGATTACCCAATCTCACCCCTTGTTATTTGTTGTTTTAGGGTAGTTCTCGCGAGTCGTAAGCTTGAAGGGTGGGCTTAGTAGCACATTCAACCCTCAGGTCATCACGAATCCACATGGACTAGTGCATTTAATAATTCATTAGCTTGCTGAAATTTTATTAATCATAGACTGTTGATGTCCTCTTTGGAGCTGTTTTACGTTTATGTTTTGTTTTACGGTTGATTTAGACTTGTTATCTCTCTAGTATTGATGCTTTTATGTTTTCCGTTTGCCAATGTTTATTATGAATCTTCTTTGTCGCTTCCGTTTGTCCTAATTTTTAGGGAGATCTTTGTAAAATTTTCTTGTCACGAGTTTAGATTTGTAAGTGTTACAAGCATGTTGAAGAACATGTGTTAGATAGACCCACAATGGGACAACTGCTTGAGAATGTTACATTCTTATGTGTCATCAGTGTACCTCATACATAGTAGATGTATGATCCTTAGACCTGAGATTGTCATATTCCCTACATGTGTAATAGTTTACCTTGGGGTTACCAAACACTATTTCCTAATCGGATAGTTATAAAGGTAGCTTTCATGTTTACTATGAAACATGCAGAGGGAAGTGAGCAGTCAAGATGGAATTTGCCACTCCAATGTAACGGAGATATATGTCTAGTCCACTCATGTGATATGATTAAGGAAGTGCATGGCCATGCCGTGATTGAGAAGTCAATCACAACTTATTAATATATCACGGATTGAACTGTCAAAGGATGACATGCTTCTCGCCTTGAGTTCGATCTTCATATAGTTTGGCAAAGGATTATTACATCAGTACTTTAATCATATGCGTTTGGGAGTTGGCATGCTCTACAAGGAGCCTCTACCGACTATTTGATTAGAAAAGAGTTTTCCGAATCCATGTCCAAATGCGCATGAACCTACAGGGTCACACACTTAACGGGTTGGGACGCATCAATTCGGATTGGATCCGTAATTAATGAACCTCGTGGGCTTAGCGCGTAGATGGGCCTTGACTGCCTAGGGTTTCACCTTGTGGCTATATAAGGAGGGGAGGAGGCTGGACGCAGTAAAGACTTTCGTGCGGTTTAGAGGTGTTTCGCCAGAAACCCTAGCCACCTCCTCTCGTTGCCCCTACCGAGCAACCCGGTGCTTGCACACCGACATACGGCATTCCATCCCCGGACGTGTGGACTGCTGTGGTGATGCTGCTGCTACTGCGGCGTGGAGAGGATGATCCACAGCGAGGACGATCCGTGGCGAGGACGATCCGCGGCGAGGACGATCCACGGCGAGGACGATCCACGCCGAGAACGATCCACTACAACGACGTGCGAAGGATTCCGCAATTGCGCGTCTAGTGGTAATAGATCTATGATCCCCTTCTTGCGAGTAGCTTTTCTAGTTTGCGATAGAAATTTTAATTTGTGCTAGAGTAGCATACTGCGTTCCCCAACATTTAATTGGGCTTTTGGGGGATTAGAGGTGTTTAGGATTGTCTCTGATTTTAGGCAGATCAGACCCCTCTGTTAGGGCTGTAATTCGAGGACCTTAGTTTCGTTTCCTCATGGTTTGGCTATGGTAGAAGTTGTAGATCGTCATCTTACATTTAATTAGAAGCAAGATCATGCATTTTGGTTCAATTGTTTAAAATATATGACTATTTTACTGCCTGCTGTGCTGAATCTTTGCATGAGCAGCAGTCACGATAATCTGGTATTTAGGGCTAATTAGATGCCAAATCAATATTACTCAATACCTATAAAAAGTTGGGACATTTCCTGTAGATTCTAAAAATGTCCTCATTTGCTTGATTTGGAGTCATATATTATTAATTATTAGGTGTTGAAGCTAACTGTCCAGTGGGCGGATAGTGCTAAAAATAGAGTCAGTTTCGGGGTGTAAGATGACTTGTGGAAAAATGGTTCAAAACTAGATAATGGTAGGAATTCTTGTGTAGTTATTGTAAGGAGTATGTCTTCTATGTTTGGGCTTAGGAGCTAATGTTTAGTAGCTGTTGATCACCGGCACAGCCAACAATTTTGTTGCTTGTCGTGAAGGATATTTGACCTCGGGGTTTTGGTGCATAGGGAAATATAATTTTTATTGCTTGGATGTATTGTTTTGGCTTGAATTTGAAGAGTTTGTATGTTGTAGGTGGAGTAGCATCGGGTGTGGCCTCAAGCTCATGCCCCTACTCTTCACGCGGTAAAGAGGCAAGTATATCGTACAACGATAAGGGTTGAGATGAGACTCATTTTAAATCGAATAATTGCTATATTCTTGCTGTCATATTATGAATGAAATGTGGTATGATAAATGAATGCTAGATGGGGATGATCATTCTTTGTTTTAATTGCATGGTTGATAACATTTGGGATTACTATATTGCATGACTTGCATCCATGTCATGAAAATATTTACAAGTCCAATCGGTGAGAAAGTCATACGAGATCCTAAGATTAATCCTATGTGCTCTTGATAATACCTACCTCATAGTCCCATACACAGGGAGGATGGGTGCGAGTCCTTAAAGAGTAGGCCTCTCCACACGGTTGGAAGGGAATGAAAGGGTGCGACACCGATGGGTGTGCACTCCAGCTATACCGATATAGGCTTTAAAGAGAGCATGTCTTGAGCATAAAAGCATGTTGCATTGCATGGTTAAGTTTCAAGTGAGACCATTTGTTGAGATTCATTAATGGCATGATTATGGAAAGAGATGTGACTTGCTATGGCTACGGCAGTAGCCTTGTTGCAGGCCCTCTAGAGAGATTTAGGAGCTGAGCTAGTAGGTCCAGGCAACTTTTATAGCTGTGCCTCCACCTGCGACTGTCCCTCTTGTCGCCCCTGTTGTACCGAAGCCTAGGATAATCCTCTAGGAATGGATGTCTCTTTGCCTGGACACCTTTGATGGTGCAGGCATGCCGGTCCAAGCAACGGATTGGTTGCAGTATATGGAGAGACAGTTCGGGGCCCTAGAGATGACCTCTCAACAGAGAGCTTGCTTTGTGGCCTTTCAGTTGAAGGGCTAGGCGAATATTTGGTGGGAGGGGGTGCTCGCCGGTAGGATCGCCCACAGGGCAGTTTCTTGGGAGGACTTCACCGAGCAGCTTTGACTGATGTTCTATCCAGAGTCCTTCCTTGAGAGGATGGAGTACTCCTTATCGAGCCTCTCCTAAGGGAGGAATTCGGTAGCTGAGTATGAGGCAAAATTCAACAATATTGTCCGCTTTGTAAAGGATGACCGGAAACCTCCGGCACCACCACATCACTACATCAAACATGTATCATCTCAATCAATACTTTCATAAATATAACATCATACATCATCAAAATGCAGCATTTAACATCAAAGCTTAAATACAATATTTAAGCGGATAGCATCGATACTCATACCCTTCCTACTATGCATCAGAGTGTGTCAAGTTTTAAATTAGTTAACCAAACTATTTCAGATTTTAAAATTTTTGCCCTAAGGCCAAATTTTAACAAGTAAACCTATGCCATGTTTCTACTTTTCCAAGTTAATATTTTAGTTTACTCTAGAGTAAATTACTACATTCACATTCCACGGACCTAAAGCCCGCTCTGATACCAACTGTAACACCCTGACATCTAATATGCCTGGATGTCACCAAACATAGACTAAACAACATCTAAATACCACAAATAAGGGTAAATTACAGCAAAGGAGCATATGCTGAAACCAAAAATTTCGGCAGCATCTCCTTTGTTTCTCCATGAATTGATGCAACAGTAATACTAAGGCAAGATATAGCATGTTAACAGACATCTAAAACAGCAATATCGACTGATATAGCATCACTTATGTCTAAAATAAGGAATTCAACCATTCCACAAAATATAACAATCAAACGATGAACTTAAGTTCAAAACCAAGCCATACACCAACTTTCATGGCACTATTCATTATTATCATGACTCCAAATGATTAAACTGTCTATGAGTGTGAAGCTACGTGTAGAAGTGTAGCTAATGCCCTTTTCCCCGCATGCCGGTTTCATGGTACCTAAAAACAACATGAAACACAAGCGTGAGTTCATCACTCAGCAAGTATATTGCAATGATACAAAAACAATAACAACTCACATACATACTTAATGCCATTCACATAACCTAAGAATCAACCCATGAACTTCATTCATGCTCTCATATAACATCTTCATAAACATCTCAAATAAACATCTTTATATGCATCTCGTAGAACGTCATAATCATCTCATAAGCCACCTCATTTATGCAATGCAATGCAATGCCATGCACATATCTCTCTGAAGCACATACCGGTATTGCCGAGTGCACACCCGTCGGTGTGCACCCCCTTTCCCCTTCCATCCCGTAGATGGATGGTGCCTACTCTTACTGACTCGCTCCCATGCACAACCATGGATGGGACTACAAGGTAGGTCTTTCGTGTTCACTATGTGTGAACACAGAGACTCGCATCAGCATGGGACGCCTCTTCCATTATGAATGGACATATGACAAACATGTAAAGATTGGCATAAACATTTAGTACAACGAATTCATGATCAATATGAAATCATGTTCATCATGTCATGGGCAAACATCAATCATGGCAAGTTAGTATATCATATAATCACATTGCACCTAAGCAAGTCTAGCAATTCATACAACACACAACTCATTCCAATACACCTGCCTTAACCGCGGGCGACGGATTGGCGAGAGGATGAGGGCACTCCCGGGGTCACACCACTTGCACAAACATTCCACACACTCAAAACGTGCCCCCAAAACAGTACGCAAAAGCTCGTCTACTCCGACTTCACAAACTACTCCCAAAACCGAAAAAGAGAGAATCTGTCCCGTCGGGACAGCAGGCTTTAATCTACCATAACTTTAGTTCTAGGGCTCCGAATTGATTAAACGAGTACATAATCGCGAAGTTTAGGAAATTTCCTAACTTTTTTGAAGTATTGGGAAAAGCTGATTCGGACTCTAAAATTGTCTAATCTACAAAACATTACGTTCTGTCCCAATTAAGTCACACATTTGAACACGCTCGGTAAAACGATCATAACTTTCAAACGGCTGGGTGGAATTGGACGTTCTTGGTGTCCAATTAAAGGTATTGAAGTTATCTACAACTTTCTCAATAGGCGGTCGACCAAAATCCGAATCTAAAATTACGAAAACTCAAACCCTAGGTCGTGCGCCCAATCTGCCCGAAACAGAACCCTATGCAAACTCTAGATTTCATCAAATCTACCCAATCACAGTACCACCTCTTGATCTAAAAGCATAAAAATACCCTATAGAACAGCACCTAGACCACCCCAAGGATTACCCCTAACCATACCTTCGCCCGACGAACGATGAACTGACGAACGGCGACGAATCTCCTCCCGATTCTCCTGATCTCCTTCCTCGCTCCGAAACCACCGGATCTCCTCGTCGCAGAGCTTCCCAATAGAGAGGACAGTAGGATGGAGGGGTGAGGAGCTCCCCTAGGATGGCTATGGAGGTGGATAGGAGAGGGAGGCAGGGAGGCGCAAGGGGGAGGGTGGCTAGAGCGGCGTGGAGAGGAGGAAGTGGGGGGTGGCAGCTTGGGGAGGAGGGCAAGGGGGTGGGGTGCCCTAGGGCAAGGGGAGGGGGCGAATGGGCAGGGGTTTGCTGCCCCCTCCTCAACATGGGCCAAAAAACTCCACCTTCGACCCATGTGGGGTCCCCCCTAAGGCCCAAATCGCCCCGGAGAGGCCCAAACTCCTGAAATCGGCCCGGAAACTCGATTAAACTTCATAACGTATAGTTTTAATCTCTGATTTTGTAACATCCTCAGTTTCGCTTTCTGAGAAAAATCTAATTTAAATTAATTAAATTCAAAAATTGGAGTTTCCTTGGCGTTTATATTAACCTGGCATCCTTTCCCATCCAAAATCGGGATTCAATTCCCTTCCGTTCGAAAAATCGAATTTCCAGATTCCCGCCGGTACTCGAAATTTCACCCCAAGCCCAAAAATGCACCAAAAATCCCAAAATCATTTCGAGTAGGTCCCAAATATTCCAAAATGATTTTTGGAACGATTCCCCGAATTTTTGGACCTTCGCTCCTATTTTATCTCGCGCGGCTTTTGTTTAATGCCCGCTATTCGCGCCTGAATATTCAATTCCACAAATTTCATCCAAATTCTACGAAACCAATTTTATTAGGTTCCAAATATTCCAAAATGGTTCTAGGAATTTTTCCAGAATTTTTAGACCATTTTTCCTAATTTTTCTTTAGGGCGTCCCTTTAGCGTAAATCCCAGCCAATAGGAGGAGGACACGTGGCCGCTACTGTTGATGTTCTTCAACCTTACGTTGCTTGTTCCCATGGGAAGAACAAAGCTTTCCTTTCTTGCTTCCATGGCTTCAAATCACCATATCTTCCTCATTAGACCTCCAAATCCATCATGGCCGGATCCGTTGGAAGCGTTACGACAAGCTCTCTCCATTCCCCACCATCAATAGCCCGGGATCTCGCCGGAGTTGAAACCGTCGTCCAAAAACCAAAAATCGCATTTATGGTCATTACTAGGCTATTTCTTCTCCAAACGGTGTGCTTCCACCTTCCATATCTTCGTGTTAGTGTCCTCTTCCCGGTGGTAGAACTCCCTTTTAGCCTCTCCAACTAATCGCCCATGAGATCAAGAAAACCGGCGCCGGAACACCGTTTTCGTGTTCTTCATGTTCTTGGTTGAATCTTCCTCCTCGGTGGTTTATTCCCCGTTCCGGTTGTTTCTTTATGTTAGCATGGGAGTCTAGTTTCTAATTCATCCATCGATTTTAGGTTCTATCAAGATTTGGAGACAAATTTCGCGTTTTTGTCGTTTCGGCCGGAACTCCTTTCATCGTCAAATTCGTCTTCTCCGGTGAGTTTTGATCCAATTCCTTGCTCCTATAGATCCTTTAGGATGTTCTCTAGATGATCCATGAATTTATTTGGTCAAGTTTCATGCGAAATAGTGCAAAAATTTAGATTTTTGGGGAAAAACTTGCTCTCTGTTTTGGCTTTGGGCTTTGCCCATGCGTGTGCGTGCGCCGTCGCCCACCGCCCGCTGCCGCCCGTGCCGCTCACACGTGGCGCCCATGCACGCCCGCCGCGCCGCCCCGGGTCGCCGACCGTCGCCCATGGCTAAGGCCCAAGGTTGAAGACAACCCTCCACCCAATGACACCATGGGCCCACTTGCCATAGTCCCAAGCCATGCCAAAAATAAAAAAAAATGGAAAAGGAATATTCCGCGGAATATTCCCTCGTTTTTCAATTTTCCAAATTTCAAACTTCGGAAGCTCATATCTTTTCCGCCTGAACTCCGATTGACTCCGTTCAAATTCCTAAATTCATCTAAAATCAAGATATACCTGCCAGTACTACTTTTATAATTTTTGGATTTTATTTATTTTATTGTATTTATTTATTGTCTCGTTTTGCGCATAGCCGAGGAGCCGACCGAGTCCGCCAACCCTGCCGCCGGACTTCAAACGTTCGACGACCACACCGCGACCGAAGGCAAGTCTCCTTGACGCATGTTGAACCGATGTTTATAAATGTGTTTTAAATGTTTTATAAACTTGCAAGCTATGTTTATCATCGTATGTCAAATATAAGTGCATAGTTAATCCGAATTGTGAATACCTGTAGCGCCCGGATTCTTCCCGCCCAGCGCGCCGCCGCCCAACGGCCGCCCGCTTCTTCCAGCGCCAAGCGCTTCGCAACGGCCGCGCTTCTTTCCGCTCAGCGTCGCCGCCGCCGCTTCGCCGCTCGCCGCAAATCTCGCGCCGTTCGGCCGCGCCGCCTCTCCTTCCCCTATAAAAGCCCCACGGACCCCCTCTCCCGTGCCCTCCTCTCCTCCTGCCCTCTCTCCGCTCGGCGCCGCCGCCGCCGCCTCTCCGCTTCCAGCTGCCGCTGGCCGCTCGCCGAGGCCGCCGGCCTCCTCCGGCTCCGCTTACTCGCGCCACCGCTCCGCCTTGGCCCGCCGGCGCACACCGCCCTCCTTCGCCGTCCCGGCACGCCGCTGCGCGTTCGCGCCGCCCCGGCCTCCACGCATGCATCGCACAGCTTGGGTCGCGTGGACCCAGTCCACGCCGAGCCCGGGGGGCCCTCCTGTCAGCCGAAGGAGGAAAAAAAAGAAAAGAAAAAGAAAAAAAAAGTTTTCAAAAACCTTTATGACGTCATGCTGACGTCATAAAGCGATTTTTGTTTTAAAAATAAAATCCAAAAACCGAATTTGGCTGCTGACGTCAGCATGACGCAGTAAATCCGGTTTTTATTTTCAAAATGATTTAAAAATTCCGAAAAATCTAGAAAAGCCCGTTTTAATCGTTTTAAACTTCCGGGAGCCCGTTTTCGCCCATTCGAACTCCGTTTGGCTCCGTTCTTCTTCCTAAATTCATTAGAAATATCAAACTTTAGTTTAGTGCTAGTTTCAAATTCAATTTGTGTTTATTTGTATTCGTTTGAGTCTTATTTGAATTTGGTTGTTTTTCGCGCGTAGATTACGGAGAGTCCGAGGAGTTCCTGAGCAGCGATTTGAGCAAAGAACTCGTCGAACCAGGCAAGTCACACCCCCTTGACCATGTTGCTCCCAGTTTTATGAACTTGTATGTTGTATTTACAATTATTGCATGCTTATTTATTATAGACATTAATTTCCGACCTAGTTTTAAATGATAGTTAAATCCAATTCCGATATGCGACCTTTGACATTTGAATTCCGATACCCTTGTAACCTTAGTAAAAATATGAGTTATGACTATGGTAATAGTTAGACATTGCTTAGCCATGCATAGAACTGAACTTAGGAAATTTTGGGGAACTTTATGCCAAAATGATATTATGTTCAATTGGAAACTTATAGTGATCAATGTTAGTATTAATGTGGAGATTAGTATGGTTAAAATGAAAATAACTTAGACCGGGCGAGAATTGGTTGGAAAGTGGGGAGGTCATGGTTCTGGGTTTGTGGAAAGTCTCGCCTAGTCAATTAAGGACCGGTCTGGGTCTCGCTGAATGTAAAGCCTAACCGTACTACCACGAGTCTGGAATGGGACAGACCTGGCTATCCTTATTAAATCATTTCATGGACAGTCATGCTATATGGGGGTAGTGGTGTGGTGAAAGCGAGATGCTGCCACTCTGGCGCAAGAGGGGGCTTCTGAATAGAGGGAGTCTTTCAGCGGTGAAACCTTAGCGGGCATGACTACATGTATGAATTTAACATAGGGGCCTTGTCATAATTTTCTCTGTCACTCACCAAAGGAAGTGTGTTGACATAAAAGGGAAATATTATGTCTTGTGGGTAAAGTTGTACAACCTCTGCAGAGTGTCAAACTAATCGATTAGCCGCGCCCGCGGTTATGGGCATGCCGAGCAAGCCATTCTCAGATTAGACTTTGGTAAATTAAAATTTGATTTTCGGAAAATAATGTTGGATGGAGGGAGTCCATCATGGGTAAAACTTAGCCAATTCCAGGAGAGATTCCTGAGTTAAAAACTGTATGAATTTGATTTTGGAATAAAGTATGCCTTCTAAAATTGTTGAAAATGTTATTAAACTGTTGCTTTATGCTCAAACAAACCATATTGCCATCCTTTGATTACCCGTACATTTATACTGCATTTCCGGTGTGGTTTGCTGAGTACGTATGTACTCACCCTTGCTTAATTTACCACTTCAGAGGAGGAGTACCACGATGGTGAGGATCAGTTGGACTAGGCCGTGCCCCCAGTCGATTGCTTGTGGCAAATTAATTGGGCTCTATTTATTCATCTTTATTTCCGCTGCTTTCATTTATTCGTTTATTTATTCGTTGGCCTGCGCGCCATTTCATTTGTATCTTTGAATATTTATTATTAATAAAGAACGACGGATATGCTATGGTTTCATTTCTGCTGTGTGTACTAGCATTTCCTGGACTAGTACATAATACACAGAGGATTTCGGAGGTGTTATTCCGGGGTCCGACAATACCTCCTTTGTTATTGACATCCATGTTACTTGTAACCCTAGGACAGTTGCTATGCCATGTTTACACTTATATGGTACCCTTTGTGCAATAGTACGGTAGAATTGCTTAGGACCAACATTGATGAAAACAACCCACGGGTGGGAATTATACAAAAATGATGATTTCAAGTATGATTTGGAGATGGTTATATGATTTTGGTACTATTTTTCTAAAATAAAAAAAAGGAAAAATGGTTTGGACTTGGGCGGAATGGAATGTCGGGTAGGTGCGGATGGAGCACTAGTTGCATTGTGCAAGTGCCACCCCAAGTCAATTAAGAACCGACGCTTATAATTGTCCATTCTAAGCATAACCGTACTACCACATGTCTATAATGGTACGACCTGGCTAACTAATTTGTAGAAACCTAACTTAGACTCACCAAATGGTGGAATGTGAGTGCCGGATAGAGGCAATGTTGTTTTTCTCACACGGTGCAAGACGGGGCTTCTGTACTGGGTGGCTAGAACACTAACAGCGGTGAAACCTCAGCGGGTGGGTCGGGTTATGATGCATCCCTCCCGGGTGCGCACCGTGCCCTTCGCGGCCCAGCCGTATGGCGCACGTGCCTCGCCCGGCAAGCGGACTGCCCAACTGGCCCAAGGGTGTGAGCCTTGGACCACAAGAGAAATACACACCTTGGCTGCCATAGCCAGGCCATAAGAGTCCCATGTGGCCACCAAAAGACTAGCCTGATGGGGGGAGGGTTGCTCTCCCTTTTAAGGTGGTATTCTCTCCCCTCCACAAGCAAGGTGGTACTATCATTCTCACCCTCTTGTTTCGGGACCTAGCTCTGATACCAACTGATGCATCCCTCCCGGGTGCGCACCGTGCCCTTCGCGGCCCAGCCGTATGGCGCACGTGCCTCGCCCGGCAAGCGGACTGCCCAACTAGCCCAAGGGTGTGAGCCTTGGACCACCAGAGAAATACACACCTTGGCTGCCATAGCCAGGCCATAAGAGTCCCATGTGGCCACCAAAAGACTAGCCTGATGGGGGGAGGGTTGCTCTCCCTTTTAAGGTGGTATTCTCTCCCCTCCACAAGCAAGGTGGTACTATCAGGTTAGGTGTATACATTGTAAAGGCCTTGTCATGATCTCTCTGCCGGCACACCAAAGGAAGTGTGTTAATAGCTTGGCATCAAGAGACGATCATGTCTTGTGGGTAAAGTTGTACACCTCTGCAGAGTTAAAACTATTCGAATAGCCGTGCCTACGGTCAAAGGCAAAGCAAAGAATGCTTTCATATTGGTAGATTTTGGTTTTGGTTTTTAAAACTAAATGGTGTTGGTTTTGGGATTCGGGAGTGGTTAGAACTCTCGAATGTGTAATGGCGGATTGAGCCAACAAGGTGGATAGAACCTGTTTTCTACTTTGACGGAAAGAGTCATATGTGATTAAACTTGAGCTTTTGAAAGTTGGCGGTTAGAGCCTTTATATTAGTGATGGTGGATAGAACCTTCACTGCAATATTAAATAATTCAATTGTTAAAATAATTGTGAAAACGTGCTTTATGACAACTATACTTAAGTATGGTTTAATAAAATTTTGCTTTGTGCAAAAGAACCCTGTTAAGCCTCCTTTGGAAAGCCCCACATAATCATACTTTCCCCGACTTGTTGAGTACTTTTGTACTCACGTGCTACATAACTTGTCATCATCAGAAAACTATCAGGACGCAGTCGAGGATGGTGAGCTCTACACTGAAGACTTCGATGAAGAGTGCCAGGATAGCTAGTCGCATTTCTTGTCGTTGCCTGTGGCATTTTTGGTGTTCACTTGTTGTCGTTTTTGCTTCCGCTGTCGTGTCTCCGGTCTCGTGACCTAGTATTGTAATAAGTGGCCATGTGGCCCATACTTTAATATTTATGTTACAACTTTCGTTATGTTCGGCAATGAAGTATCACTGTTGACTGTGTGTACTAGCTACTGATCTGGGACTAGTACGGAAATACAGAGGAGATTTCGGATAGCTGATCTGGGGTCTCACAGATTTCCTATTTTATAATGTTTCGACCTTCCGTAGTATCACATTTATCCTCCAGGATGAGCGCCTTATTCACAAGCTCTTGGAAGTCAGGAAAGGTGTAGGTGATAAGTCCCACCGGTAGTCCAAAATTCAGTCACTTTAAGAAACGAGACTGCTTGGCCTTATCTGTTGCTACGTCTTCAGGTGCGTAGCGGGCTAACTTACTAAACTTATTGAGATATTCATGTAACACCCCGGCATCTAGTATGCCCGAATGCTACCAAACATAGGCTAAACAACACCTAAATACCACTAATAAAGACAAATTACAGCAAAGGAGCAAATGCTAAAACCGAAAATTTCAGCAGCATCTCCTTTGTTTTAACATGATTTGAGACAATAACAATAACAGGCAAGTAACATAATATCATAAGATATCTAAAGAGGCAATGTAAATGGATATGGCAACAACATAAGGCAATATTATCAAGTTCAACCACTCCATAAACTATAACGAAGCAAATAAGGGACCCGACCACACAATCTAATCCATACACCAAGATTCATGGCACTATTATTAATATCATGACTGAAAATTTGGTAAATGTGACAGGAACTACGTGAAGATGTGTAGCTAATGCCCTTTCCCACATGCCAGTGTCATGGTACCTAAAAAAACAACAACATAAACACAAGCGTGAGTTCATCACTCAGCAAGTATATTGCAATGGTACAAAAGAAACAATTTAATAGCTACAACAACTCACAACATATCTATCATCTCATTCATGATCACATATCATTTTCATCATCATTATGTATGCAATACGATGCGATGCTCATGTCTCCTTGGAAACTCATACCGGTATGGTTGAGTACACACCCGTCGGTGTGCATCCTCCCCACCTTCCATCCCGAAGATGGAGGGTGCCTTCTCCTCGCTTCCATACACCGCGGTGGATGGAATCACGATGTAGGACTTACTCATTGGCTCTCCGGAATAGTCTTAACTTTCTCACCGACCTTCTTCGGACTAGTTATGACTTTCTCACCGCCCGGGTCATGTATCATGCCATGTATGCAAACATGCCAACATCATAAATAACTTGTACATTAACACATGCCATCATAACATAATAAGCATATTCATTATATCATTGGCAATCATTAAGGCATGGCATGTGAACATATCACATATTCAATTTCAGTCTCAACCAATCTAGCAAACTACAACCCGCTACCCATTCGAATACACTTGCCTCAACCACGGGCGACGGATTGGCGAGAAGTAGAAGGCACTCCCGGGGTCACACCACCTGCACATAGGTACCACACACTCACAGTAATGACCACAAAACAGTACACAACCCCTCTTCTACCCCGACATCGCAAACTACTCGAAAAACCCAAAAACAGAGGTTCTATCCCGCCGGGACAGCAGCCTTCCAAAAGGCAGAACTCGGGTTTTAAGACTCTGAATCAATTAAACGAGTACATCCTCGCGTAACTTAGGAAATTTTCTAACTTTTTATAAGTATACGAAAAGACTAATTCGGACTCTAAAGTTGTTTAATCTACAAAATACCGTTATCTGTTTCAATCACGTCACAGATTTTAATATGTTCGGTAAAACTAGCATAACTTTCAAACGGCTGGGCGGAATTGGACGTTCTTTATACCCACTGAAAGGTATTGAAATTACCTACAACCTCTTCAACTGGAGGCCGACCAAATTCTGACTCTAAATTGGCGAAAACTCAAGCCTAGGTTGACTGCTAATGCTGCCCGAAACAGAGAACGTGGCAACTTCTAGATTTCATCTAATCTAATCAATTTTAGCACCTCCAATTGATCTAAAATCATGATATTAAACCTTAGAACAGATCCTAGACCAACCCCAAGGATCCCCGTGGCCATACCTTCACCTGACGACCGAAAACCCAACGGATCTCCTCCCGGTTCGCGCGATCTCCTTCCTCGCTCCAATTCTGCCGGATCTCCTAGTCGCGGAGCGCTCCAATGGATAGATCTTTGAGGTGTGGAGGTGGAGAACTCCCCTAGGGGCAGCAAGGGAGGTGGAGAGGTGTTGGAGGGGTGGTGGCGTAATGGAATGTGACACTACGGAATAGTGTGAGATTATTTAATGTGAATGTTAAGGTCAAAAACTTTATAAAATATAGAATTGGAGGTTGAAACCATACGTTATGAGGTTAATTTGCGTTTCCGGGCCGTTTTCGGGAGTTTGGGCCTTTCCGGGGGAGTTTGGGCCTAAAGGAAAGGGTCGTGGGCTTTGGTGGGATGGAGTTTGAGTCCTAATAGGAGTAGGAGACCTGGTTGGGGGCCTCCCCCAGCCCCTTTAGGCATCCACCCCCTGCCCTTGCGCCCCCACAAGTCCTAGCCGCCCCCCACACCTCCCCACCTCCTCCTTGTGGCGCCTCCACCTCCCCCATTGTTGCCCATTGCTCCACCACCTCTCCACCTCCCTTGCTGCCCCTAGGGGAGTTCTCCACCTCCACACCTCAAAGATCCATCCGTTGGAGCGCTCCGCGACGAGGAGATCCGGCGGGCTTGGAGCGAGGAAGGAGATCGCGCAAACCGGGAGGAGATCTATTGGGTTTTCGTGCGTCGGGCGAAGGTATGGCCATGGGGATCCTTGGGGTTGGGATAGGGTATGTTCTAAGGGTGATTATCATGTTTTTAGATCAATTGGTGGTGCTGGAATTGAGTAGATTAGATTAGATCTAGAAGTTGTCACGTTCTCTGTTTCGGGCAGCTTGTGCAGTCGACCTAGGGTTTGGGTTTTTGCAATTTTAAAGTTCGAATTTGGTCGGCTGCCTGTTTAAGAAGTTGTAGATAATTTCATTATATTTCCGTGGATATAAAGAACGTCCAAATCCGATCAGCCGTTTGAAAGTTATGATTGTTTTACCGAGCGTGTTAAAATCTGTGACGTGATTGGAACAGATCACGGTATTTTGTAGATTAAACAACTTTAGAGTTCGAATAAGTTTTTCCTTATACCTATAAAAAGTTGGGAAATTTCCTTAGCTACGTGAGGATGTACTCCTTTAATTGATTCGGAGTCTTAGAACCCGAGTTATGCCTTTTGGAAAGCTGCTGTCCCGACGGGACAGAACCTCTGTTTTTGGGTTTTGCGAGTAGTTGGCAATGTCGGGGTAGATGAGGGTTTGCGTACTGTTTTGTGGTCATGATTGTGAGTGTGTGGTACTCATGTGCAGGTGGTGTGACCCCGGGAGTGCCTTCTACGTCTCGCCAATCCGTTGCCCGTGGTTGAGGCAAGTGTATTGTAATGGATAGCGGTTTGTAGGATTGCTAGTTGGGACTAGATGAACTTGATTATATGACATGATCACTTGCCATGCTTTAATGATTTTCTATGATATGATGAGTATGCTATGATGCCATGTGTTAAAAGTACAAGTTTATTATGATGTGGCATATTTGCATACATGGCATGATTACATGGCCCGGGCGGTGAGAAAGTCATAACTAGTCCGGGAAGGTCGGTGAGAAAGTTATGACTAATCCAGAGAGCCAATGAGTAAGTCCTACATCGTGATTCCATTCACCGCGGTGAACGGAAGCGAGGAGTAGGCACCCTCCATCTTCGGGATGGAAGGGGGGAGAGGGTGCACACCGACGGGTGTGTACTCAACCATACCGGTATGAGTTTCCAAGGAGACATGAGCATCGCATTGCACTTCATACATATTGATGATGATGATAAGATGTGACCATGAATGAGATGGTTTACATGATGTGAGATATTATTGTTATGTAATTGTTTATGTTTGTACTATTGCAATATACTTGCTGAGTGATGAACTCACGCTTGTGTTTATGTTGTTTTCTTTTAGGTACCATGAATCCGACATGCGGGAAAGGGAGCTAGTCATACGTCATCACTTAGCATCACACATTTAAACATTGACATGTTCCTTCCCTTATGGTTTTGGTTAATTCATTGAACTAAACTATGGTTTGGATGATTCGTTGGTCGTTATGAGTAATTGATTAGTCCATATTTGTCATGTGATGGATAGAATTTAGATCCTTAGTGGTATGGTGGCTGTTTTTCCGTTTGATCATGGTATTGCTATCGTTCGTTATGCCACATTGACATGTTAATATTGTTGTTGCTTCAATTCATGTTAAAACAAAGGAGATGCTGCCGAAATCTCGGTTTTTAGCATGTGCGCCTTTGCTGGAATTTATGTTTAATTATGGTATTTAGATGTTTTTTAGCTTTTGTTTGGTAGCATTCAGGCATAGTAATTGCCGGGGTGTTACATGGGGAGCAAGGGAGGGGGCGCAAGCAAGGGAGAGAAAGGGAGGTGGCGGCTTGGGCATTGAGGGGGGAGGGGGGCGCAACCAGCAGGGGTGGGGCGCCCAAAAAGGGCAGGAGGAAGCCCCCAAACAGGTCTCCTACTCCTAAATGGACTCAAACTCCTCCCCACCAAGGCCCACGACCCTTTCCCTTAGGCCCAAACTCCCCCGGAAAGGCCCAAACTCCCGGAAACGGCCCGAAAACACAAATAAACCTCATACCATATGGTTTCAACCTACAATTCCATATTTGATAAAGTTTTTGACCTCAACATTCACATTATATAAGGTTATGACACTCTGTGGTGTCACATTCCCCCCCCTTAAACAGGATTCGACCTCGAATCCGAAGAATGCCAAAATCAACAATAAAGTCCCTAAGGGACAAAAGACTTCTTTGCAACACCAAAACATTCACACAAAAACTTAAACCGAAACAAAAGACAAGCAAGTTCTCAAAACCAACACTTGGCGAGAAAATGTTGATTTAGCTCAACAGAGTGCAATCCTCTCACGGTTCCACCTTTACTTCCAATTCCCCAATCGAATTCCTCGATTTCACCCATTAAAGGGCTCAATTGAAAATACTACATATGCCCAAACCCTCACGTCAAACCCTTCATACTACTATCACAACCAACCTGATGAAATGAGTACAACTTCTCTTTTCAACTTCATTCACAAACCTTAATTTCACTCCTCAACCTGTCTACCATAGCTCATTAATCTCAACAAAACTTGAACTGACATCACAAGCTTCCATCATAACCACCTCTTGAATCACAACCAATCTTCTACGCCTAGACCAAGCTAGGGTTGTAGATTCTTATCAACCACAACTGATTCTTTTTTTTAATGAGGGTCTTGCCCTCACATTTCCTCACTCAAAAACTATCAAGCCCATGAGCATAATCTTCCATTTTCTCAACAATTTCATAAGCCTTTCTATTCATATCTCAAACGAGAATGCCAACAAGAAACAACTCCCTTTTAGCCGGATGAACCACTCAACTTGAATCCAAGGCGCTACGAATCACTTTGGAACAAAGATTCGACAACATCCAAAGACCACTCCCTTTTTTTCTAAGTCAAGCCGCAAAGGAAAAACTCAAATCTCAAATCAATGCGATACATTTCGCATCGGGGAGCACTCAAACCAAAAGAGAGACCCCACACAATTCCTTGACAGAAGTTCTCAACAATCAATGACAACTCGACTCCCTTTCACCACAGCCAAACATCCCATTTTAACCAAAACAACATTGTGGAAGAGAAAACCAATTCTCAATCAATCGAAAGAATCCACAACCGCTGTAATAACTCTCAAGGAGACAAGGAAACCCAATCCTCTTACAGCATAGCCAAATGGCAGAAATTATTCACTCTTTCTTTTCATGCTAGAGAGCAATGGAAATCTCAATTCATGACATGAATGCAAACTTTTCAAGAGCACTCCGGATTAGTCATATATCCATATATGACTTTCTCACCGACCTGGCTCACCGACTCTTTCATCATTAAACATCTATAAACAATACCAAGTAGTCCTTCACAAAAAAAACTTCTTCCTCGGTATCACATGATTGAAACACAATTAACATCGATGGCTGCGAAATTCATATAAACTATGATGGCAACACCATTAACAGTGAAACATCACGTCGTAAAAGAACCCATGTCAATTGAAGAACTAAACTTGCAAAACCTCGCACTTTAACCACAATCAACATTTTGGAAAAGAACATCGGCTCCAAAGTTAAACATCTGCACACACAACCGCCATAAATTTTCTCAAAGAGAATGGAAACTCATTTCCAAAAGAAAACACTTCACTAACAGCATCACCGATGAAACATCCACAAAAACCACCTTTTGAAGCACTTGCAAGCACCACACAGATTTTCCAAATAACTCCAACTCCAGCCAAAAAAGAAGTTACACATCAAGGGCTTAACTCAAAAGTTCCCAACACAACCCATTATGACCATCTGCTTCCTTTTAAAATAATGATTCCAAAGATAATTCAGTGCGAACGCGAAGAAGCGCGATCCACTCAACAACTTTTGGGTGTAAAAATCCATACTCATAGCACAAACTAAACAAATTCGCCAAAACCAGAGATTGGCACCAATTTCTACGAGTTTTAGGGAAAACTCTGAAACTCAACATAAGGAACACTTTGACCAAAAGCATTCAACCAAGATAGCAAACAACCAAACCAGCCCAGAAGGTTTTTAAACACCAGCTTAGCATAATTGCAATCATCTCTATTATTCCACTACGCTTTCCATTAAAGACTTCAAAATTCACTACTTACTCATTGAGAAAGTCCAACCGGATTTAACAAAATTTACATAACAATTTCTTTCTCTAGTTACCATTCCCAACACCTTTAATTAAGGTTTATGATGCTTATTAAAAAGGCACCCAACCAAGACTACATTGACATGATCCCCACGGATCACCAACTCATAATACATATTATTCCAAGTTTGAAACATAGTATTTCAACAAATCTTTCAGCATGATCAACCTATACTCTTTTTATACCATCCATTCATCAACTTTTCGATAATCGGAACTGATTCAATTAATCAATGACTTTCAACATGTAAATATTATCTCTACAAGTTAGAGTTCATAACTATGATTCTAAGACATACATTCATGAAGGATAAAATTCTACATCATGTTAATCATCTATGGTTCACTCCATCACAACATGTTACAATAATCTCCATTTTAACAATGGTTTCCAACAAGTAATCTACACAATTACCACCACTACTAAGTCATCAATATCAATAATCGGCATAATCATCAACCAACAACATTACTTTTAGCTACGATATACATAAGTTATAACAAAATTACCACCACACAACATACTCCAACTATTTAAAATAGATTGAATACTAGTATTAACACTACCCTTAACAACGTCATTAACAATAAGTCTTATGTCTTCTCATTTGATATCAATACTAGCATTGTAGAGACACAACTGCATACTTCCAAATATACTAATGGTTTGCAACAACATAAACAGCAACTCTAATCAACTTCCAAATTAAAGTAACTAGCCAACACGATTAAATTTCTCCATTAACCCGTTAGATTAGAACATCTTTAAACAACCAGCAAAGTTTCTTTAACAATAACAGCAGTCTACATCATCTTAATGTTCTAACTATGCATCAGGGTTTAAAACTTTAAACATAATCGGGGGTCATAAGCACTTTTAAAGCAAAGCAACAAATTCTAAGCATGTACATTAACACATTTAATCATTCCCACTATGGGGTACTCTACATCACTAGAGGTTCATTTAATCTTAAGTTAAAGGTAACAATTAAATTTAATTGATTCAACTCGCAAATTAACTAAGGTACACATCATTTCCATAAACCACATTGTTACATACTACATAACATGCTAAATAACAATTTTCACTATGGGGTACTCTACATCACTAGAGGTTCATTTCCGTTGTCGTGTCTCCGGTCTCGTGACCGAGTATTGTAATAAGTGGCCATGTGGCCCATACTTTAATATTTATGTTACAACTTTCGTTATGTTCGGCAATGAAGTATCACTGTTGACTGTGTGTACTAGCTACTGATCTGGGACTAGTACAAAAATACACAGGAGATTTCGGATAGCTGATCCGTGGTCTCACAGATTTCCTATTTTATAATGTTTCGACCTTCCGTAGTATCACATTTATCCTCTAGGATGAGCGCCTTGTTCACAAGCTCTTGGAAGTCAGGAAAGGTGTGGGTGATCAGTCCCACCTGTAGTCCAAAATTTAGTCACTTTAAGAAACGAGACTGCATGGCCTTATCTGTTGCTACGTCTTCAGGTGCGTAGCGGGCTAAGTTACTAAACTTATTGAGATATTCATGTAACACCCCGGCATCTAGTATGCCCGAATGCTACCAAACATAGGCTAAACAACACCTAAATACCACTAATAAAGACAAATTATAGCAAAGGAGCAAATGCTAAAACCGAAAATTTCGGCAGCATCTCCTTTGTTTTAACATGATTTGAGACAACAACAATAACAGGCAAGTAACATAATATCATAAGATATTTAAAGAGGCAATGTAAATGGATATGGCAACAACATAAGGCAATATTATCAAGTTCAACCACTCCATAAATTATAACGAAGCAAATAAGGGACCCGACCACACAATCTAATCCATACAACAAGATTCATGGCACTATTATTAAGATCATGACTCAAAATTTGGTAAATGTGACTGGAACTACGTGAAGATGTGTAGCTAATGCCCTTTCCCACATGCTGGTGTCATGGTACCTAAAAAAAACAACATAAACACAAGCGTGAGTTCATCACTCAAGAAGTATATTGCAATGGTACAAAAGAAACAATTTCATGGCTACAACAACTCACATCATATCTATCATCTCATTCATGATCACATATCATTTTCATCATCATTATGTATGCAATGCGATGCGATGCTCATGTCTCCTTGGAAACTCATACCGGTATGGTTGAGTACACACCCGTCGGTATGCACCCTCTCCCCCCTTCCATCCCGAAGATGGAGGGTGCCTACTCCTCGCTTCCATACACCGCGGTGGATGGAATCACAATGTAGGACTTACTCATTGGCTCTCCAGAATAGTCATAACTTTCTCACCGACCTTCCCCGGACTAGTTATGACTTTCTCACCGCCCGGGCCATGTATCATGCCATGTATGCAAACATGCCAACGTCATAAATAACTTGTACATTAACACATGGCATCATAACATAATAAGCATATTCATCATATCATTGGCAATCATTAAGGCATGGAATGTGAACATATCATATATTCAATTTCAGTCTCAAACAAACTAGCAAACTACAACCCGCTACCCAATCAAATACACTTGCCTCAACCACGGGCGACGGATTGGCGAGAAGTAGAAGGCACTCCCGGGGTCACACCACCTGCACATAGGTACCACACACTCACAATAATGTCCATAAAACAGTACACAAACCCTCTTCTACCCCGACATCACAAACTACTCAAAAAAACCAAAAACGGAGGTTCTGTCCCGTCGGGACAGCAACCTTCCAAAAGGCAGAACTCGGGTTCTAATACTCCGAATCAATTAAACGAGTACATCCTCGCATAGCTTAGGAAATTTACTAACTTTTTCTAAGTATACGGAAAGACTGATTCGGACTCTAAAGTTGTTTAATCTACAAAATACCGTGATCTGTTCCAATCACGTCACACATTTTAATATGTTCGGTAAAACTAGCATAACTTTCAAACGTCTGGACAGAATTGGACGTTCTTTATACCCACTGAAAGGTATTAAAATTACCTACAACTTCTTCAACAGGCGGACGACCAAATTCCGAATCTAAATTGGCGAAAACCCAATCCCTAGGTCGACTGCTCATGCTGCCCGAAACAGAGAACGTGGCAACTTCTAGATTTCATCTAATCTACTCAATTTCAGCACCGCCAATTGATCTAAAATCATCATATTAAACCTTAGAACAGATCCTAGACCAACCCCAAGGATCGCCGTGGCCATACCTTCGCCCGACGACCGAAAACCCAACGGATCTCCTCCCGGTTCGCGCGATCTCCTTCCTCGCTCCAATTCCGCCGGATCTCCTCGTCGTGGAGCACTCCAATGGACGAATCTTTGAGGTGTGGAGGTGGAGAACTCCCCTAGGGGCAGCAAGGGAGGTGGAGAGGTGGTGGAGGGGTGGTCGCGCAATTGGGAGCAAGGGAGGGGGCGCAAGCAAGGGAGAGAGAGGGAGGTGGCGGCTAGGGCATTGAGGGGGGAGGGGGGCGCAACCAGCAGGGGTGGGGCACCCAAAAAGGGTAGGAGGAAGCCCCTAAACAGGTCTCCTACTCCTAAATGGACTCAAACTCCTCCCCACCAAGGCCCACGACACTTTCCCTTAGGCCCAAACTCCCCCGGAAAGGCCCAAACTCCCGAAAACGGCCCGAAAACGCAAATAAACCTCATACCGTATGGTTTCAACCTCCAATTCCATATTTCATAAAGTTTTTGACCTCAACATTCACATTATAAAAGGTTACGACACTTCGTGGTGTCACAATTCAGCCACTGACGGGCTGCCCTGCTTTAAGGCTTTGAACTCTTCCTTCTTGAGGTCCATTATTCCCTCTGGCATGTGATACTAACGGAATGCAGTTGTAAACTCCTCCCAGGTGATCTCCTGTGGGTTTTCCTGGGTAGCGCAGTAATTCTCCGACCATTCTGCTGCGGTCCCTTCTAGCTGGTGAGAGGCGTAGAGCACCCTCTCATTTCCCACACATTGGGTAATGTGTAGCTTCCTTTCTATTGACCTCATCCAATCATTTGCCTCCAGTGGATTGGCGTTTCTAGAGAATGTGGGTGGATGAGTCCTCATAAACTCTGAAAACCTTGAGTTCTGACGCTGTCCTTGATTTGCTTGGTTAGCAGTGGCCTGAGCGGTGACTTGCTGCATCTGTTGCATCATCGCATGCATCAACTGGGTTTGTGCAGCAAGGAAAGCTCCAAAGTTCTGCATGTCAACTGGCAGTGCTGGCTGGGGTGCCTGTCCTACTTCAGCGGGGTTCGCTGCAGGGCGAGAACCACTCCCGTTGTCTCCAAGGTTTCCGCGGGTGTTCACCATCTGTTGATTGCTCCAAGGTTTAGATACGGGAGGGAAACAAGCATAGATAAGTAATAGAGTAAACTTATGCGAGGTGGAAGGTGTAACTCAAAATCTAACTTTATTATTTAATAATAACTTGGTATGGTTGCTCACAATGCCTAAGGGCCTTGCAACACATACTGCACACTCATCAATCAATAAAACCTAAATTAAACTAACACTGGAGTCTAACACTTTTAAGGGTGACTCTTTATTCTTAGACGCAACTCAACGAAGGAGTCTCACTACTGATCCTGAGCGCTCACTCCTCGACCCAACCTCCACTGCCTCCTTTTGGTGGGTGCGGCGACATTGGCGTGAAACAGTCTCCATGACCAACAACAGCTGTGGTCGACGACGCGACGTCCTCCTCTGGCTCTGGCGCGGGCTGTGGCTCTGGCTACGGCTCCTCGGGATCTGGCTCGTGCAGCTCCAGTACTGGCTCTAGCCCATGTCTGTACAATGCCATCTCCAGCTCATCAATCCTTCGCGGAAGTTAGAGACATATACTCCCGAACCTCCCGCAGACTTCTCCTCTCTTTCTTGACCTCCTCACGGGCCTTTTGCAACTCTTGCATCGTATCATCAAGTGCATCCTCCTACGCGACGCCGAACCTCGCCAGGTGTGTGACGGTGACATCCTCATCCTCTATCGGTTCCCGCTCAACCCTGTTGTCTCGACGTAGGTGGTGACGAAACACTGTGCCCTCCAGCTCTCTGGAGTACGTGCGAGCGATGTCCCACATAGCTCGGCGCGACACCTCCTGGATTCCCATCTCAAATGTAGACCTCCTGGCCGTGAAGTAACATGAGCGACTAAACTTCGTCTTCTCTCGAGCATACACTGTGATCTTGACATCCCATGGCTTGACCAAACCAGCCTGCACTACGGTAGTCCCCTGGTAAAGTGGCCTCTCAAAACCTCCAAGCACCTGCAGCATACGCCATAACTCAGCGGTGTAGCCTTCCTCAAGCTCGGCGTAGTTGTTGAGCATCTTCATCTGCCAAGAGACACTCACGTGAGAACGCAACAATTTTAAAACCACGTGAGAATAAGAGCAATTCAGCAAAGGGGTATGAAAGGAGAGAAGGGGGTAAGGCGAGATTTCATTCATCATCTTGACAAATTTTAGCTTTTAGAAAATAGGTTTTATCCTCACTACGACCATTCTAACTAAGGGTAGTCCTACAGTCAGTATGGCTCTGATACCACCTCTGTCGGGACCCGAATTTGCAAATCCGGACCCTCTGTGTACTCAGCACTAGTCTAGGATCACACTAGTGCACACAGTCTAAACATCGGTATATATCACAATCATACTTAACGAAATAGTAAAGTACTTTATTTAATTAAACCAAACTGGTTGCTCGACCTTATGGTCAAGTTACAAAGGTACGCCACGCAGGGTGAAAACTTATTAAGAGAAATAACTGCAGTGGAATAAAATAGATTTCGTGGCACCATCCAGTATACCACAGGCAACTGACTGGGCCCGCTCCCTAAGTAGACGGCTCCTCTTGAAATTCTTCCTCCAAAGCTGGCGTCGCTTCTTCTTCAACTGATGTTTATAATGTGGCAAGGGTGAGTACTTGGTACTCAGCAAGTCATGCACAGAATGCAAGCTAATATTCTACATGCATGGCTTATTGCAAAAGATAGGCTCATGGTTCATTTGCAATAAAGCAACATTAATAAATACAATGATAGATTGCAAAGTAGTAAAAGAATAGTAAACGTAATAACTTTCACAATCATTGTACAAGTAAATCATTTCACAACCTAAGACCAATTCTCCGTTCCAACCCAACCATTTCCAAATCAAGTTATTTTCATGAAAGTCTAACCCTTGACTATAATCCTCGAGCGGTGTCCAGCGCCGCAGACTCGGCTATTCGAATAGATTTTACACTCTGCAGAGGTTATGCACTTTACCCACAACATACAGTCAAACACCACAAAGGCGAGTGATCGTAACAAAGCATTTCAGAGACCGCAAACCATACAAGTGAACCTCTCCGGTTTTTGCCATACACCATCCCTTCCCTTAACAGAGGCGAAGTATGGGACCGACATACCGTTGGACGGGTACCATGCCATAGCCCTGGTACGCTCCCCTTTCAAGCTACACAAAAGGTGTAGTTGACACCCCGAGGTACCACATGCAAGTTATTAGTAACTTACTCAACTAGGTCCGTCCCATTACAGACATGTGGTTGCACGTTTGACTCAGATCAAAGGCTTGCAAGGTTAAGTCCTTAGGGTGACCAGGGCAAGATTACCCGAAGAACCAAAACGATATCCCCGGTGCCAATCATGGCCCACCTGATCATTCTTGACACTTGCCTCGGTCTAAATCTATTTATCAAACTCAGTTGATTTCAATGCACCATGTGCCATCATCAACATCACAACACATGATACTTCCCTAAAACAGGTTCAATATCTCATTAAGTCAATATTAACATTTGATTGTCCAAAATCATACCATGTGCACGTAGCAGGTCTAAGCAATATACTACAACGGTCAAAATACCCAATGTTGGCAATTTAATAATGTCCAACTACTTAAACCAGACTAGGGTGACAAGGGGTCATGGCATACAATTATTTATGTCAAGGTGGAATACAGTAAATAGGGATTTAACTAAATTCCAGAATTAATCAAAGCATCTTCTATTTAAATTAGCAAGCAATAATTTAAAGCAAAATAATTTCCAAAGTGGGAGCAATATGGTCAAAGCATAACTTTCCTTCAAAAATTACTTGTTCTTGGTCTTGAGCTGGCTCCTGGGTCAAAACTTCACCTTCGTAGCCTTCGGGCACTTCAACATCTACTCGTAACGCGTGCAAATTGCAATAATATAAATAAACAGTAGGCAAAAAGTGTTCAAAAATTCAAATAAAATTCATAAATAGAGAGAGCATATGTTTATAAATTTTTAGAAATTTGAATCGTCCAAATCGGAGTTAAAACGCGAAAGTTATACCCGTTTAAAGTTTGGAGAATGGATTAAATAAATATAAACAGAGAAAACTCTTGCCCAAAAATTAAATAAAATTCACCACTAGATAGAGCTCAATTTTATACAAATTTAGAAATTGGAATCACCCAATTCGGAGTTAAAATACAAAAGTTATAAGCGTTTGAAGTTTGAAAAATCAAATAAAAGAATAAAATGAATTAATTCATTTATTTTTCTATTGAAAAATCGGTTTATTGCGTCAGCTGACGTCAGCATGGAAATTGAATTTCCACCGAATTATTTTGTAAAGAAAAATAGAATTACGACGTCATGCTTCTGTCAGCCGGTCCACGGCTCGAGTTCGGTCCACCATGGACCCGGTCCATGGGTGCACGTGTCACTGACACGTGGGACCCGCTGGATGACGTCATGGTTGATGTCATCGCGCTCGTGTAACACCCCGGCATTTAATATGCCTGAATGCTACCAAACATAAGCTAAACAACATCAAAATACCACATTTAACATAAAATTCCAGCAAAGGCGCATAGGCTAAAAACCGAGATTTCGGCAGCACCTCCTTTGTTTTATCATGAATTTAAGGAGCAACAACAATATAGCATTATATGGCAATAAGGGAAACATCTAAAACAGCAATAAATAGAGTCTTAACGACAATAAAAGACTAACATTAAGCACTTAAAGTTCCAAGTGTCAAACGAACAATAAAACTCTCATTAACCAAGCTAAGCCTTAATTTAATGACCATCACACGCAATTTATTATCAAACTAAAAGAATTGACTTGGGGAAACATTAAGGTGAAGCAACGTGTGGGCGTGTGTCTATTCCCCTTTCCCGCATGCCGTTCTCATGGTACCTAAAACAATAAGAAAACACAAGCGTGAGTTCGAAACTCAGCAAGCATATTGCAATGGACAACAAGAACAACAATATGGCAATAGCATCTCCCTTCATGTAAATCATCTTATTCATAAACACTTAACATTGTGATCATCAATATGTATGAGATGTAATGCAATGCTCATGTCTCCTTGGAAACTCATACCGGTATGGTTGAGTACACACCCGTCGGTGTGCACCCTCTCCCCCCTTCCATCCCGAAGATGGAGGGTGCCTACTCCTCGCTTCCACAACCCACGGTAGATGGAATCACGATGTAGGACTTACTCTATTGGCTCTCCGGATTAGTCATAACTTTCTCACCGACCTTCCGGATTAGTTAATGACTTCCGCACCGCCCGGGCCATGTAACATGTCATGTATGCAAGCATGCCAACAATATATAAAACTCATATATTAACACATGGCATCATAACATCTTAAACATGCTCATAATATTATAGCAATCATTAAAACATGGCAAGTGGACATATATCATGTAGACAATTCCATCTAATTTCAACATGCAACCTACAACTCGCTATCCATCACAACACACTTGCCTCAACCACGTGCAACGGATTGGCGGGAAGAAGAGGGCACTCCCGGGGTCACACCACCTGCACATAGGCATCACACACTCATAATCATAACCTCAAAATAGTACGCGAACCCCCATCTAACCTGACATTGCCAACTACTCGCAAAACCTAAATACAGAGGTTCTGTCCCGTCGGGACAGCAGCCTTACAAAAGGCATAACTTGGGCTCTGGGACTCCGAATCAATTAAACGAGTACATCCTCGCGTAGCTTAGGAAATTTCCCAACTTTATCTAGGTATAAGGAAAGACTGATTCGGCCTCTAAAGTTGTTTAATCTACAGATTACCGAGATCTGTTCCAATCGCGTCACAGATTTTAATACGCTCGGTAAAACAGTCATAACTTTCAAACGGCTGGGCGGAATTTAACGTTCTTTATATGCACGGAAATATAATAAAATTATATACAACTTATTAAAAGTCCGTACAGTCAGATTCGAACTCTAAATTGGCGAAAACAGGAACCCTAGGTCGACTGCTCATGCTGCCCGAAAACAGAAACGTGGCAACGTCTAGATCTAACCCAAAGAACTCCAACCCAGCACCACCAATTGATCTAAAAACTTCATAAACACCCTAATAACAGTACCTAGATCAAACCCAAGGATCCCCATGATCATACCTTTGCCCAACGAACGAATCTCCAATAGATCTCCTCGCGGATCGCTCCTTGCTCCACGCTCCTCGCTCCTCGCTCCTCGCTCCAACGGATGGATCCACAAGGTGCAGAGGTGTGGAGACCACCCTAGGGCAGCAAGGGGGTGGAGGAGAGGTGGTGGAGAGGTGGGGAGCAATGGGGCAAAGGGGGAGGTGGAGGCGCACAAGAGGGAGAGGGAGAGGGGGTGGCGGCTAGGGCTTAGGAGGGAGGGAGAGGCGCACCACGGCTGCAGGGGGCCCCAGGGGCCGGGGGGAAGCCCCTTTTACCAGCCCTCAACACAATCCTAGTCCGTTACGGAGACCTAATCCATCCCACCAAAGCCCACCAAGGCCCAAAACTCCCCCGGGAAGGCCCAAAACCCCGAAAACGGCCCGGAAAAGCTATTAACCTCCATAACCTATAGTTTTAACCTTAATTCCACATCTCATACCGATTTTGACCAAATCATGCACATTAATTAAGGTTACGACACTCCGTGGTGTCACATTCTTCCCCCCTTCAACAGGATTCGACCTCGAATCTAAAACGTACCAACGCGCAACCCAGCAAAACCGAAGATAGCTTGGTTTTCACATCACATACCTAAGGCGAAAAGCTCGGGATACTTCTCACACATGCGAGATTCCAGCTCCCAAGTCGCTTCTCTCTCGGTCTGATGTGACCACAGGACCTTGACAAACTTAAGCGTCCTGTTCTTCATCACTCGCTCTGAAGTCCCCAAAATTTCCACAGGACGGGACTCGAAGGTGAGGTCCTGCTCAAGCGCCAATGGTTCCAATGGAACCACCAACTCCGGATCATGCAAGTATTTCCTCAACATCGAGACATGGAACACATTATGCACACCTTGCATAGATTCCGGTAGCTCCAGACGATAGGCCAACCTACCAACTCGGGCGATGATAGGAAAAGGCCCAACATACCTTGGACTGAGCTTTCCTTTGGTGCCAAAACGCACCACACCCTTGGTAGGAGATACTCGCAAGAGTACGCTATCACCCACCTCACACTCCAAGTCTCGCCGCCTCACATCAAAGATAGCTCTTACATGCGCTTTCTGCTGCGAGAAGGTTCTCGCTGCACCTCCGCCACGCGATCAACGATCTGCTGAACCCAATCCGGTCCAAGAACTGCTCTCTCGCCCACTGCATCCCAACAAAGTGGCGATCTGCACTTCCGCCATATAGTACCTCATAAGGAGCAGCCGGATCTTTGGAATGATAGCCGTTATTGTAAGCAAACTCCGCAAGAGGCAAATGATCCTCCCAGCTACCTTTCCAAGCCATCACACAGGCCCTGAGCATGTCTTCCAAAGTCTGGATGGTACGCCAGATCGCCCATCCGTCTGAGGGTGAAAAGCGGTACTAAGGCGAAGCCGCTGCACTCCAAAGTACTCTGCAAACTCTCCTAACTTGGAGACGAACTTCGCATCCCGATCGTAAATAATGGTCTTAGGTACACCATGCAGTCTCACAATCTCCCGCACATAGATGGGAGCCAACTCGCTCGCAAAATTGGTCGTGCGGATAGGAATAAAATCTTGTGAGACTTGCTGAGACGGTCCACCATAACCCAAACAGCATCCTTCCTCGTGGAGAACGAGGTAGACCAACCACGAAATCCATGGAGATGTCATCCCATGGCCACACAGAATCTCCAATGGTCGCAACAGACGGCAGACGCTTATGCTCAGCTTTGATCTTCTCGACAGATCCCACAAGATGCCACATACTTGGCGATATCCACTCTCATCCTTTTCCACCGTAAATTCTTCTTCAAGTCCCTGTACATCTTGGTCTCCCCAGATGGACCGTGTACGGGTGCGATGAGCCTCTTTCGAATGTCTTCTTTCACTTGAGATTTCGAGGTGCGCACAAACGGCCCTGAAATCTCAAAGCTCCCGCATCATCAATGGTAAAGTCTCCGGACTTGCCATCCTCAAGGCGTTCTCACTTCTTTGGAGCAAACGGTCATGTCTTTGTGCCTCCCGTGACACGCCGGGAATTGCCGACTCAAGAATCAATCGAGTTTCAGCTTGCACGGTCCCCGCAGCAAGAGGAGACCCCCAAACGCTCAAAATCAGCAACAAGACAATCAACAATAGGGGGCATTGTCTTGCGATCGAGAGCGTCGGCCACCACATTTGCCTTCCCGGATGATACGGATAGTAAGGTCATAATCCTTTATCAATTCTAGCCACCTCCTCTGCCTCAAGTTCAAATCTTTACGGGTAAAGATGTACTTGAGGCTCTTGTGATCGCTGAAAATGTCACAAGACTCGCCGTCTGAGTAATGCCTCCATATCTTCAATGCAAACACCACGGCGGCTAGCTCAAGATCATGCGTGGGATAGTTCTGCTCGTGCTTTTTCAACTGCCTCGATGCATAAGCAATCACCTTGCCCTCTTGCATGAGCACACACCCAAGTCCCAACCGAGAAGCATCAGAATACACCGTGAAGCGCTTCCCCGGCTCGGGAAGGGTAAGAACAGGAGCAGTCACTAACTTCTCCTTCAAAGTGCAGAAACTGTGCTCACACTCTGCAGTCCACTGGAATTTCATCCCCTTCTGAGTCAGCTGCGAAAGTGGCTTGGGAATGATAGAGAAATCCTGCACGAAACGCCAATAGTAGCCAGCCAACCCAAGGAAACTACGCACCTCTTTGACATTGGAAGGCCTCTTCCAATCCAAAACTGTTGAGACTTTGCTAGGATCTACAGATATGCCCTCTGGATTGATGATGTGGCCAAGAAAACCCACTTCTGAAATCCAGAACTCGCACTTTTTCAGCTTAGCAAAGAACTTGTAGGATCGAAGTATACGAATATAGCAATCAGAGGGGGGGTGAATGATTGTGCGGAAGCTAAAACCAAATTCTTGATCTATTAAAAGTTCACCCCAAAACAGAACCAAACAATTGCCTCGTTTTCGACAAAAATAGAATGATAGAGGTTCGGTAAAACGTGAATTCCTGGAGATCCAACCGTCGGATCGATCTGAAATTTGGACACAAGAAACTAGATTCCAGTACGAATCGAATCCAAAAAGAATCAGCTCGATCGGACTTACGGATCAAAGGTTATAAGCTTCGCAAGCTTGCTGTTCCAGAACTTGACGAAAATCAATCTAATCGAAACTTGTAGATTGATCAAGAACAACAAAAGATTTATCAACAAAACTTTGAGGAACACTAGATCAATACCCTAGAGAGGTTTTTGATGGATCAAATCAAGATGAAACTCAAAAAACAAAAACCAATCTAGAACTAGAACAAGTATGCAAACAAGAACCAAAAGAGAATATTGTAGCACACAAGGAACTAGAAGAATTGATCTTTATTTCTTTTGTCTAAAGTACTCCCATCAAAAGAGTACAAATCCTAAAACCAAGCTCAAGCTCCCTTGCGCCTGTTCTGCTACTTGGTTCGATTGATGCCCTTTAACAGGAGACACCCCTCCTATTTAAAGGACCAACCCACAAGGAGTTCTGAATACGATTCCTATTCCCTAGAAGGAATGTGTATCCAACACAACTCTACTTGGCCCAACCTGGCCGAGTACAACTCTTGCACGCGTATGGCAATCCTACCATACTCAAGTGACTAACACTTTGCACGCGTATGGCCACCTGCCATACTCACGTGACTAACACTTTGCACGCGAATGACCTCCTGCCATTCTCACGTGACTAACCATTCTTCATGTGCACCATTCTCTTAGACCGAACGTCCCGCATGACATCCTTGACCACCAAGACCTCAGTTCCTCCTGAACCTAGTCCCGAACCTCAGTTCCTCCATGAACCTACTTCCGGTCCCATCATCGACCACATTCGTCTTCGAGCAATACCTGCACATGAACAAACCACAAAACAAATCCGAGCACAAGTCCACGACTTGACTCAATGTCAATCCATGCAACTACTCACATGAGCATTGCATAAAGTCCACTTCAAGCATCATGAAATTCTCACAAATTTCATAATCTCAAAAACAAATCAAAATTCAAAGTCCAAATTTGCACAAACCTTAATTGAGCAAAAAGCCATTCACGACGGACCAAAAAATTTGGTCTGGCGTACATGTAAAACTTACTGTCTTTTAAGAACTTGGTCCCGTACAGAAAACGAAACTTCTTACTGTTTCTTGTCAAATTGTCAAACACATGCACAAGCACATTTTGCAAAACCAATTCTAAGTTAATTTTTAGTTCAAAGCCAATTTTTCAAAGACATGATTTCACCATCTCCCCCTTGATGAAAACATTGGCAACACCACTTAGAATTGAACATTTGGCATTCACTTTACAAAAGATTTTGAAATCCAAAGGATCAAAGACCAAAGTAAGAAAACACAGAATTCCCCCTTTGACCAAAAAGCAAAACAAAAACTCCCCCTGAGAAGGAAAATGTGTGTGAATGTGCAATGTGCCCAAAAATTTCAAAATTCTCCAAACTTCTCCCAAAATTCTCAAATTTCCAAACACAACTCCCCTTTTTTCTTCTCCCCCTTTTTCCTTAAACTTTTCAATGATTCCCAAATTTCTCCCCCTTTGACAATGGATTCATCAAGAGTACAAAAGAGAGAACAGGTTCAAAATTTTTCCTGTAGCAAAGATTTCACAAGGAGAAACAAGGGAGTGCCAAGATAGGAAAAGATGAGTTCATTCGATCATATAACCTTATATATCACATAACATGCAAAATACATGATCTTGATGTGATTTTAGCAAGTTAGGGAATGACATGCATCTCAACCTCAATTTAGTCAACTATAGCCAAGTACTAAGCAAAACCTTTAGTAGAAAAACAAAGGCTCAAAGTTGAAGCAACTAACAAATCAGGGCGAGCAAGTAGTTTCAACTCCAATCTAGTAGACCAATTTAATCTTTAAACAAGAAAAGCATGTGGCATGCTTGAAGCATACTTCTTTTATTTCTTTGGAGTGGCATGCTTGAAGCATACATCTTGTCTTTTGAGGGAATGGCATGCTTGAAGCATACATCTTATCTTTTAGGGAGAGCATCCTGAAGCACATAACTTGAGGTTTTTGCTTTTAACAACCCTTTTTTTTAACTGATTCCCTTTTCCTTTATTTTTTATTGTAAACATGCAAGGAGATTAAAAGGTCTTTTGTCAAGAAGATTCAATAACAAGCCCACACTTGCTTCATAGCCCAAATTTGTCAAGAAGATTCAATAACAAGCCTAGAAGAGTAAGATATCACAGAGTATTTAGCTATAGGCAATCAGTCCAGGGAATTCCACAATGTCATTTTTAGTTCAAGTGAGACAATTAGATTATCATATATTAGCTCAATTACATAACATATAAAGAAATATGATAAAGTGAGCTCATCAAGTGAAAGAACTTGGCAAGGAAACTCCCCCTCAAAACAAACCCATTGGATGAACAATCCCAAGTTCTCCCCGAATAAAACCAAAATGAGAAGAAGACAAAGGTTTTGTAAAAATGTCTGCCAATTGATGTTCAGTATCCACATGGTGAAGCACAATATTTTCTTTTTCAACATGATCTCTAAGAAAGTGAAATCCAATATCAATATGCTCAAGAAAGGGGATTACTCAAGAGGTGGCACGAACCAAATCAATTCAACATCCTCCAAAGTCAACATTAGAATAAGCTCTTAAACTAATGCATAAGGAAGCAAAAAGCCAAATGCCAAAATCTTGAGTACCATGGAGATACCTGAAAGTTCACTTGAACGCTTATCGATGTGAAGCACGTGGGAAGCTTGAAAACAAGCACACACAAGCACGTGGGAAGAGTCTCTCATGTAAACCTCCAATTATCTCATCCTCAACAGCATCGTCATCATCTTTATGAACAAAGACACTCTCCCCCTGAACATATGCACCTGTACCTGCATCATTTGGACTAGTGCATTTTGCGAAAACAGAGGTGGAAGAAGCATCTTGAAAAATAACACTTTTAGCATGAGATGCGCGAGTGAAGGAGGAGAACCAATTCTTATCATCGGACATGTGGCGTGAGCATCCGGAATCCACTAGCCATATGTTCTCCTTCCTCGCGTGAGAAACCTACAAAGAAGCAGAAAGTGTCGAGGTCTCGGTATTGGGGTTAGAAATAAGATGTTTAGGAATCCAGTACTGAGACACACGACGCACAACAGTAGGCACAACAAGAGCATTCTTATGCACAAAGATAGATTTGTCTTTTCCTGTGTTCTTAGCAACAAAAGGTGTTTGCTTCACCCTAGGCACATAATGAGAAATGAAACATGCCTGTTTGAAGTTAGACCTAGCCTTAGTCCTTTCTATCTTCTGTTGTTTAGCTAGCCTAAAGCAAAAATCTACTAGATGTCCATCTCTACCACAATGAGTGCAAGTATACTTAACATGATGTTTGGCTTTAACAGTAAAAGCACATTTTGCATTCATCATAGTAGAAGAAAGAAAACCAGCAGATTTAAAATCAATCTTTTTAGGCTCATTAAGAATCTCAATTTTGTCATTGCAAGGAGCATGAACAACAGTGCGAGGTTTAGTTTCATATGAAGCATGAAGATCAAAACCTAAACCTTTCTTGTTTGAGCTAACCTTAGATTGATCCAAAATCATATTCAACTTTTTCTTGCCATTAGTGAATCGTTCCAAAGAACTTTGCAAGTAATCAACTTTCTTAGCAAGAGTTAAACAATTGTTGCAAGGAAGATCAACCTTCCCTTTCTATTTACGACAAGTAGAGCATGAAAGAACCTCATGTGTAAGCAAATCTTCTGTCATTTGAGAAACCCTAGCATTTGCATCATGCAACTTCAATTCTAGTATGGAGCATTTAGAACATGGAGGTGTATCATGCAAATCAATGGTAGAACAACTAGCATGTTTAACAAGTTTCTCATTTTTCTCATTTTCAGCATTGATTTGCTCTAACAAGGTAACATGTTCTTTCCTAAGCAAAGTAAGCTCATTGTAAATTAAGTCACATGATTTACAAGCATCATCATCAGGAATCAAGGTTTTAAGTCTAGCAATTTCAGCATTCAATGACTCCATAACAAAATCATGTTTCTTAATTTTCTTGTCACGTTTATCAAGCAATTTACCAAGTCGAGCAACAGCAATAGCTAATTCATCGTAAGAAGGATCTACCTCATTGAAGTAACTGTTATTGCCGTCCTCGGTGAAGCTATCCTTGCTGCTTGCCATGAGACACAATCCCATCAAATCATGCTTGCTTGGAGTTGCATCATCTTCGCTGCTCTCTGAGTCCACATCGCTCAAATTGACTTGTTCAAGAGAGGAAAGAACTCGGTGAACCACCTTGCGGTTGATGAAGCTCTTCTTCTTCCTATTATTTGACGAGAACCTTTTCTTCTCATTCCTTCTGTCGTTGTCCTTCTCCTCCTTTGATGTTTTTCCTGCAAGCTTAGGACAATTTGTGCGAATATGGTTGAGGTCACCACACTCATAGCATCTTGGAGGACCACCTCTCTTTCTCATTCTCACATTCTGCAAAGCTTTGTTAAAGCGAGAAGAGAGTAGTGCCAGATCTTCTTCAGGAAACTCTTCAAGTTGCTCATCTGTTAAAGAAGACATGGAAGACAAGGCAAAGCTAGAAGAAGAATTTGCATTTGACATGTTAGGGTTAGAGATCAAAGATATTGATTTAATATTACCTTTCCTTGCAAAAACATCCAACTCATGAGTTTTCAATTTAGAATACAGAACATCTAATGTAAGTGTACTCATGATAGTAGATTCTCTAATGGATGTAACTTTCATCTCCCAAATAGACATGTCTAAAGCACCAAGCAATTGTCTAGCATTAGCAGCATCATCAAAGCTAACTCCAACAGCACGAAGATTACTAAGAATTTTATTGAAACGTGCAAAGAAGTCATCTAGCGACTCACCGGATTTCATCTCAAATCGCATGTATTCTTTTTTGTAAAGATCTTGACGAACCTCTTTAATAGTGTTAGAACCCTCATGGTAATCACAAAGAGATTTCCATACCTCATATGCGGACTTGAGATGGATCACACGGTCAAAGTCGCTGCGTCCCAAACCTTGGATGATCAAGTTGCGCGCCTTGCTGTTTGCTTCAACATGTGTGCGATTTGTGTCGTTGACGTTGTCGTTTGCAGGGACTTCATATGGCTTGTAGACTTTCTCCCAAATTGTGAATCCCTGTGCTTGGATGAACGCCACCATCTTGGCCTTCCAAAATTGAAAATCAACACCATCGAACACACATGGTTTTGTCGAATAACGATCCATTGATCTAATCACCGGTTAAGATAGATTAGAGAAACCTTGCTCGGATACCACTTGTAGGATCGAAGTATACAAATATAGCAATCAGAGGGGGGGTGAATGATTGTGCGGAAGCTAAAACCAAATTCTTGATCTATTAAAAGTTCACCCCAAAACAGAACCAAATAATTGCCTCGTTTTCGACAAAAATAGAATGACAGAGGTTCGGTAAAAGGCGAATTCCCGGAGATCCAATCGTCGGATCGATCTGAAATTTGGACACAAGAAACAAGATTCCAGTACGAATCGAATCCAAAAAGAATCAGCTCGATCGGACTTACGGATCAAAAGTTATAAGCTTTGCAAGCTTGCTGTTCCAGAACTTGACGAAAATCAATCTAATCGAAACTTGTAGATTGATCAAGAACAACAAAAGATTTATCAACAAAACTTTGAGGAACACTAGATCAATACCCTAGAGAGGTTTTTGATGGATCAAATCAAGATGAAACTCAAAAAACAAAAACCAATCTAGAACTAGAACAAGTATGCAAACAAGAACCAAAAGAGAATATTGTAGCACACAAGGAACTAGAAGAATTGATCTTTATTTCTTTTGTCTAAAGTACTCCCATCAAAAGAGTACAAACCCTAAAACCAAGCTCAAGCTCCCTTTGCGCTGCTCGCTACTTGGTTCGATTGATGCCCTTTAACAGAGACACCCCTCCTATTTACAGTACCAACACACAAGGATTTCTGAATACGATTCCTATTCCCTAGAATGAATGTGTATCCAACACAACTCTTCTTGGCCCAACCTGGCCGAGTAAAACTCTTGCACGCCGTATGGCAACCCTACCATACTCACGTGACTAACACTTTGCACGCCAGATGGCCACCCGCCATACTCACGTGACTAACACTTTGCACGCGAATGACCTCCGCCATTCTCACGTGACTAACCATTCTTCATGTGCACCATTCTCTTAGCCCGAACGTCCCGCATGACATCCTTGACCACCAAGACCTCGGTTCCTCCTGAACCTAGTCCCGAACCTCGCCTCCATGAACCTAGTTCCGGTCCCGTCATCGACCACATTCGTCTTCGAGCAATACCTGCACATGAACAAACCACAAAACAAATCCGAGCACAAGTCCACGACTTGACTCAATGTCAATCCATGCAACTACTCACATGAGCATTACATAAAGTCCACTTCAAGCATCATGAAATTCTCACAAATTTCATAATCTCAAAAACAAATCAAAATTCAAAGTCCAAATTTGCACAAACCCTAATCGAGCAAAAAGCCATTCACGATGGACCAAAAAATTTGGTCTCGTGCATATGTAAAACTTCTTGTCTTTTAAGAACTTGGTCCCGCGCGTAAAAACGAAACTTACTGTTTCTTGTCAAATTGTCAAACACATGCACAAGCACATTTTGCAAAACCAATTCTAAGTTAATTTTTCAGCACATGATTTCACAGAACTGATTTTCCCTCAAGGTGCACAACACAAGCCTCAGATGTCGCTCATGCTCCTCTTCTGATTTAGAGTAAACCAGAATGTCATCGATGAACACTACAACAAACTCATCAAGATACTTGTGTAGCATACTGTTCATCGCCTCCATAAAGATAGCAGGAGCATTAGTTAGTCCAAAAGACATAACTTTAAATTCATAATGCCCATACCTAGTGGAGAAAGCAGTCTTCTCAATGTCCTGCTCCCTCACACGGATCTGATTGTACCCCGACTGAAGATCAATCTTGGAGAACACCTTTGCTCCCTTCAGTTGGTCAAACAGATCCTCGATGCGAGGCAAAGGATACTTGTTCTTGACTGTCACTTGATTAAGAGCACGATAATCAATGCACATACGCCAACATCCATCCTTCTTTGAGACGAAGAGGACGGGTGCTCCCCATGGCGAAATGCTACGCCGAATAAAGCCCTTGGCCAACAGATCCTCCAACTGCTTCTTCAACTCGTCTTGAAAAGGACAAGCCAAGCGGTATGGAGAGATAGAAATAGGTCGAGTGCCAGGAACAAGATCAATACGAAACTCCACATTCCTCACAGGAGGTAGACCAGGCAACTCGTCAGGGAACACATCAACGAACTCCTTCACTACAGGAATCTCCTCAATGGAAACTGAAGAAGATGGCTTTTCTGACAAAGCCATGAGGAAACCCAAATGCCTCAAACGGCGACCAGAAAACAGACTAGTCAAAGCAAAGACGGAGCTGGAAGGTATACCACCCTGAAAGGTTGTAACACCCCGGCATTTAATATGCCCGAATGCTACCAAACATAGGCTAAACAACAACTAAATATCTCATTTAAACATAAATTCCAGCAAAGGTACATATGCTAAAAACCGATATTTCGGCAGCATCTCCTTTGTTTTTCAATGAATTAACACAATATCAATATCATGGCAAGATATGTCATAGCACACGACATCTAAAACATCAACATAAATGGATGTATCATCAAACTACGCCAATAATACCACGCTCAACCACTTCATAAACTATAACGAAGCAAATAAGGGATCACAAGCATGCTAGATTAAACCATACATTAACTTTATGGCACAACTCTTAAAATCATGTCTCCAAGTGATTAATCATAGACTATGATGGTGGAGCTACGTGTAGAAGTGTAGCTAAACCCCTTTTTCCCGCATGCCGATCTCAAAGTACCTAAAAACAACATAAAACACAAGCGTGAGTTCGAAACTCAGCAAGCATATTGTAATGGACAACAAGATCATTTACAAGACAATAATACCTCACATGACATATAACATCTCATACTTGAGCACATAACAACATCATCATCATTAAATATGTATTGCAATGCAATGCAATGTTATGCTCATATCTCCTTGGAAACTCATACTGTATGGTTGAGTACACACCCGTCGGTGTGCACCCTCTCCCCCCTTCCATCCCGAAGATGGAGGGTGCCTACTCCTCGCTTCCACAACCCACGGTAGATGGAATCACGATGTAGGACTTACTCTAATGGCTCTCCGGATTAGTCATAACTTTCTCACCGACCTTCCCGGATTAGTTAATGACTTTCTCACCGCCCGGGCCATGTAACATGTCATGCATGCAACCATGCCAATTATCATATTTCACATGTACGTAAACATATGGCAACTCATCATGACAAATATAAACACATGGCATCGAACCATGATAATCATACTCAATATTTCATTGGAAAACAGCAAGCATGGCAAGTGAGCATAGCAAGTGTTCAATCTTTCACCCAATATCAACAAACAAACTACAATCCGCTATACATTACAACACACTTGCCTCAACCGCGGGCGACGAATTGGCGGGAAGTAGAGGGCACTCCCGGTGTCACACCACCTGCACATAGGCATCACACACTCTCAATAATGCCCACAAAACAGTACACAAATCCCCAACTCACCCGACATTGCCCACTACTCGCAAAACCTAAAAATAGAGGTTCTGTCCCGTCGGGACAGCAGCCTTGCAAAAGGCATAACTTGGGTTCTGGGACTCCGAATCAATTAAACGAGTACACCCTCGCGTATCTTAGGAAATTTCCCAACTTTCTCTAGGTATAAGGAAAGACTGATTCGGCCTCTAAAATTGTTTAATCTACTGATTACCGAGATCTGTTCCAATCGCGTCACAGATTTTAACACGCTCGGTAAAACAGTCATAACTTTCAAAAGACTGGGCGGAATTTCAATTTCTTTATATGCACTGAAAGGTAATGAAATTGTCTACAACTTCCTAGAAGTCCGTACGGTCATATTCGAATTCTAAATTAGTTTAATCTAATGTTGAACACAGACTGTCCCAACCTCGACACAGATTGGACAGCGCCCACCAAAATGGCCATAACTTTCAGACCGTAACTCCAAAAATTCTCAAAAAAATACAAAAAATAGGTCTTGACGATACCTACAACTTCTTCAACAGGAGGTCAGCCAAATTCCGAATCTAAAATTGCGAAATCGCACGCCCTAACACGGACTCCAAATCTGCCCGAAACTGAGTACAATACGAACTCTAGTTCTTTTCAGATCTACTCCATGGCAGCACGTCCTCTTGATCCAAAAACTCCAAATCTACCATGAGAACAGCACCTAGACCTTCCCCAAGGTTTCCCCATGGACATACCTTAGTCCGACGAACGACGAACACGAAGAATGTCTCTCGATCACCCGATCTCCCTCCCACGCGCCAAATCCTTCGGGATCCCTCGTCGCGATTCTTCCAAACAGCGAGGGCAGCACGTAGACATGTCGTGGCAGCGAGGGGGCATCCTTGGGGGCGCAAGGAGGAGGGGGGGTGGCGTGGCTTGAGGTGGAGGTGGAGGAAGAGGACTAGAGGGAGGAGGGAATTGGTGGAGGCGCAAGGGGGAGGTGGAGGCGCAAGGGGGAGGTGGAGGCGTGTGGGGAGGCGGCTAGGGCAGGGAGGAGGCGCCCCTAGCCCCTTTATCCACGTTCTCCCCCCTCCATGGGCCAATCTCTCTCCACAAAAGCCCACGGTTCTTCCCCCCTTGGGCCCAAACTCCCCCGGAAAGGCCCAATCTCCCAAAATCGGCCCGGAAACGCAATTAAACGGCATAACGTAAAGTTTTAACCTCCAATTTCATATTTTATAAAGTTTTTGACCTCATCAAGCAAATTAAATAAGGTTACGACACTCCGTGGTGTCATATCACTTAATCCCCCCCAAGCCCCGAAAACGCAAATAAACCTCGAGCCGTAAGGTTTTATCCTCTAAACTCACATTTTATAATGTCACACCAATCCGTAGTGTCACATTCTTCCCCCCTTCAACAGGATTCGACCTCGAATCCGAGACACGCCATTTCGCAAACTACCAAATCAAAGGGAGCGATGGTTCACGCCTCAGAACCCGCTTAAAAGCCCCCTACGATTTGCACCAGCCAACGCTCAGAACAAGGAGCTAAGGCTCGAAGACTGACGGCTCTAAAGACAACTTCACATTCAAAACTTGCCAGAATTCTTACTCAATCATTGAAACACAAATGCACTCACATACGGCCTCAGCATGACCCAAGCGGTAGGGTAAAGTCCCAATCAGAATACGAAATAAAACAATCTCACACTCCTCATTCCATGCATTCCTTGGCACTAAAGTGCCCGATCCCTTTAACTAATGCTACTCTCCAGAAGAACACGGTACCAACCTCCCTTCTGAGGTTCCTTGTACTCAAGACGACGCGAAACAGGAGAGACATAACGCTCTAAGATTACCACCAGAAGGAACAACCTACTTTATATCCAGGATCCTTAAGACTCGCTCAACAAAAAAGACCGAATGTTCCTCTGCGGTTGACACAACTCGCTCCTTGCCCAACGACAAAAGATCCAATACACTTCAAAAGGAAAAGCGATCACTAGCAACCACCAAGTGGTCCCCTAATAATTTAATCAACCCTACCGAGGAACATCTCAACAACACAATTCTCCAAGAAAGTTTGAATTGGGCCATACCCAACCTTCCTTAACTCTTCACTTCCAAACTAGTCACGATCAACCACTAGCAACGCCACAAACCATGAACCCAAATGATCCCCATGCACAACTTTGAATCCCAATGCACTACAATCACTTTGGAAAGGATTCGACAACAACCAAAGAGTATTCAGTTTAACTTCCTAAACCAAGATGCAAAGGAAACACAAATCCCCTTCATCACAACCAACATACCAGAAATTCTTTATTCTTTCTTTTCATACTAGAAAGAAATGGACATCTCGATTCATAACATGAATGCAACTTTTCAAGAGCACTCCGGATTAGTCATATATCCTTATATGACTTTCTCACCGACCTGGCTCGTCGACTCCTTTATCATTTAACATCTAAAAACGATGTCAAGTTTACTTTTCACCATACCTTCATCATTTAACAACACTACCGAATAGTCATTCACATGATGACTTCTTCCTCGGTATCACAAGAATAAATCTCGAATAACATCGAGAGTCGCACTAATGACTATAAACTATGACGGCAGCATAGTTAACAGTAAGGCACCACATCATATCAAAACCCACCAACGGTAGATAGCTAAACTCGCAAAACGTCGCGTTTTAACCAAAATCAACATTTTGGAAAAGAACATTGACTCCAAAGTTAGACATCTGCATAAACAACTGCCATAAATTTTATCAAAAGAGAGGGAAACTCAATCCCAAAAGAAAACACTTCTCTAACCAAATTCACCTGTAAAACATTCAAAAAAAATCCAGACTTGTGAAACACCCGCACACCGTACACAATTTCCAAATGACTCAACTCTAGCCAAATAGAGTTACACATCAAGGGCTTAACTCAAAAGTTTCCAACACAACCCTTCAACCAAAATGGCAAGCAACCAAACTAGTCCAAAAGCTTTTAAACACAAGCTCAAGATAAAAGAACCATCTCTAGTACTCCACTACGCTTTACATTAAAAGACTTCAATAATTACTATCTACTTCCTGAGAAGCCCCAACACAAATAAATCAAAAACTTCACAACAAATTCTTCCTCTAGTTACCAAACCCAACACTTTTAATTAGGGTTTAAGGTGCTTATCGAAAAAGGCACCCAACCAAAACTATATTGACATGACCCTCACGGGTCACCGAATCATAATACATCTTATTCCAAGTTGAAAACATAGTATTTCAATAAATCTTTCAGCAAGATCAGCATATAAATTTCATGCCACCTATATATTCACGTCTCGACAACCGAACCTTATTCAGTTAAACAACGACTTCAACATGTAGATATTTTCTCTACAAGACAAAGTTCATAACTAGGATTCCAAGGCATACATTCATTAAGGATGAAATTGTACATCATGTTAATTATCCAAAGCTCACTCCATCGCAACATGTTAAAATTTTCCTCTATTTTAACCATGGTTTTCCAACGAATAATCTAAACAGTTACCACAACTACTTAGTCATCAATAACAACAAATGGGCATAATCATCAACTAACAACATTACTTTTAGCTACCCTATACAAAGGTGATAACAAAATTACCACCACACAACATACTCCCACTATTTAAAATAGACTGAATACTAGCATTAACACTACCATTAACAACATCATTAACAATAAGTCTTATGTCTTCCCCATTGATATCAATACTAGCATTGTAGCGACACAACTGCATACTTCCAAAGATACTAGTAGTTTGCAACAACATAAATAGCAACTCTAATCAACATCCAAATTAAAGTCACTAGTCAACACGATTAAATTTCTCTATTAATCCATTAGATTAGAACATCTTTAACAACCAGCAAAGTTTCTTTTACAATAACAATGATCTACATCATCTTAATGTTTTAACTATGCATCAAAGTTTTAAACTTTTAACATTAACAAGGATCATAAGCACTTTTAAAGCAAGGCAACGGATTCTAAGCATGTACATTAACACATTTAATCATTCTCGCTAAGAGTAAACTGCAACACTAGTAGTCTATTTATTCTCAAGCTAGAGATATTAATCACATTGAATTGATTCAACTCAAAATTTAACTTAGCAACACATCAATCCATAAACCACATTGTTACCTACTACATAACATGCTTAAACATCAATTTTTACTAGGGACAAACGATTTGATCAAAAGACTACTTACTTTGTTTGCAAGATTTAGTTTTAAAACTCAGCCCAAAATCAAAAGGAAACTTGACTCTCAAAATTGCAATGACACAAACCCAAACTTGGTCATGCAAAGGAATTCTCCAAAACACTTTTTAAATCTCAAAGACTCCTACTGGAGGGAACCAATCGATCAAATAAACCTTTGCAAATAAACCCTAACTCCAAACATTCACAAAACAGGAAGGGTTCTTCAAAGATGATTTTCTTAAACCAAAGAAATAACGAATCAAACACCACTTACTTCTACAAAGACACGTAACTTCAGCCACGACAACCAAGTGCGGCATAACTCATAATAACTCCGTTAACCTCGGAGAAAGACAAACACAGGGATAAATTTGAATGCTTCTTCCCCATAAAGCCATCAACAAACTAATCATTAAAACTGGAAAGGCGCCCAAAAGAAGCGCAACACTAGAATCCTCTTCTTCGTCTTCAACCAAGGAAGACAACCCACACACCGCATACGGAACGATCCGCGAAAAACCAACACTTTTCATTTGATTCAAATCAACTAAAGCCAAGAAAAGCAACGAAAACCGACCGTTAGAACGGCAAAGAACATACGAAGGAATCCACCACCAAACTCTTCTATTTGACTCCAGTCAACTACCCGATCTACAACAGAAAGGGTAAGCACTCTTCTCCTACAGGGGTTAATAGTTCTTCGGTGATGGCGCTAACCGGCCACACCGTCAAACCACGCCTTTACTATGAACAAAAAGAGGTGACCGAAACCCTTCGGTACCACAATTCCACTCTATCACAACAACAAGAGCAATTCAGTCATTTATCTCATAGACATAGCAACATGCTTTATCAAAGGAAGCATTCAATATCATAGCTTAAATACAACATTTAAGCATAAAGAAACGATACCCATACCCTTTCCTACTGTGCATCCATTGTGTGTCAAATTTTAGATTAGTTATACCACTTTTGCAAGTTTTAATGTTACTATCCTATAACAAAATTTTAGTTAAGACCTAAGCCATGTTTCTAAGTTATTCCACATCACATTTTAGTTGTACCCTATAGCATGTCACTAGAAATTCACATTCCAAGGACCTACAGCCTGCTCTGATACCAACTGTAACACCCCGGCATTTAATATGCCCGAATGCTACCAAACATAAGCTAAACAACAACTAAATATCTCATTTAAACATAAATTCCAGCAAAGGTACATATGCTAAAAACCGATATTTCGGCAGCATCTCCTTTGTTTTTCAATGAATTAACACAATATCAATATCATGGCAAGATATATCATAGCACACGACATCTAAAACATCAACATAAATGGATGTATCATCAAACTACGCCAATAATACCACACTCAACCACTTCATAAACTATAACGAAGCAAATAAGGGATCACAAGCATGCTAGATTAAACCATACATTAACTTTATGGCACAACTCTTAAAATCATGTCTCCAAGTGATTAATCATAGACTATGATGGTGGAGCTACGTGTAGAAGTGTAGCTAAACCCCTTTTTCCCGCATGCCGATCTCAAAGTACCTAAAAACAACATAAAACACAAGCGTGAGTTCGAAAACTCAGCAAGCATATTGTAATGGACAACAAGATCATTTACAAGACAATAATACCTCACATGACATATAACATCTCATACTTGAGCACATAACAACATCATCATCATTAAATATGTATTGCAATGCAATGCAATGCAATGTTATGCTCATATCTCCTTGGAAACTCATACCGGTATGGTTGAGTACACACCCGTCGGTGTGCACCCTCTCCCCCCTTCCATCCCGAAGATGGAGGGTGCCTACTCCTCGCTACCACAACCCACGGTAGATGGAATCACGATGTAGGACTTACTCTAATGGCTCTCCGGATTAGTCATAACTTTCTCACCGACCTTCCCGGATTAGTTAATGACTTTCTCACCGCCCGGGCCATGTAACATGTCATGCATGCAACCATGCCAATTATCATATTTCACATGTACGTAAACATATGGCAACTCATCATGACAAATATAAACACATGGCATCGAACCATGATAATCATACTCAATATTTCATTGGAAAACAGCAAGCATGGCAAGTGAGCATAGCAAGTGTTCAATCTTTCACCCAATATCAACAAACAACCTACAATCCGCTATACATTACAACACACTTGCCTCAACCGCGGGTGTCGAATTGGCGGGAAGTAGAGGGCACTCCCGGTGTCACACCACCTGCACATAGGCATCACACACTCTCAATAATGCCCACAAAACAGTACACAAATCCCCAACTCACCCGACATTGCCCACTACTCGCAAAACCTAAAAACAGAGGTTCTGTCCCGTCGGGACAGCAGCCTTCCAAAAGGCATAACTTGGGTTCTGGGACTCCGAATCAATTAATCGAGTACACCCTCGCGTAGCTTAGGAAATTTCCCAACTTTCTCTAGGTATAAGGAAAGACTGATTCGGCCTCTAAAATTGTTTAATCTACTGATTACCGAGATCTGTTCCAATCGCGTCACAGATTTTAACACGCTCGGTAAAACAGTCATAACTTTCAAACGACTGGGCGGAATTTCAATTTCTTTATATGCACTGAAAGGTAATGAAATTGTCTACAACTTCCTAGAAGTCCGTACGGTCATATTCGAAATCTAAATTAGTTTAATCTAATGTTGAACACAGACTGTCCCAACCTCGACACAGATTGGACAGCGCCCACCAAAACGGCCATAACTTTCAGACCGTAACTCCAAAAATTCTCAAAAAAATACAAAAAATAGGTCTTGACGATACCTGCAACTTCTTCAACAGGAGGTCGGCCAAATTCCGAATCTAAAATTGCGAAATCGCACGCCCTAACACGGACTCCAAATCTGCCCGAAACTGAGTACAATACGAACTCTAGTTCTTTTCAGATCTACTCCATGGCAGCACGTCCTCTTGATCTAAAAACTCCAAATCTACCATGAGAACAGCACCTAGACCTTCCCCAAGGTTTCCCCATGGACATACCTTAGTCCGACGAACGACGAACACGAAGAATATCTCTCGATCACCCGATCTCGCTCCCACGTGCCAAATCCTTCGGGATCCCTCGTCGCGGTTCTTCCAAACAGCGAGGGCAGCACGTAGACATGTCGTGGCAGCGAGGGGGCATCCTTGGGGGCGCAAGGAGGAGGGGGGGTGGCGCGGCTTGAGGTGGAGGTGGAGGAAGAGGACTAGAGGGAGGAGGGAATTGGTGGAGGCACAAGGGGGAGGTGGAGGCGCAAGGGGAGGCGGCTAGGGCAGGGAGGAGGCGCCCCTAGCCCCTTTACCCATGTTCTCCCCCCTCCATGGGCCAATCTCTCTCCACAAAAGCCCACGGTTCTTCCCCCCTTGGGCCCAAACTCCCCCGGAAAGGCCCAATCTCCCAAAATCGGTCCGGAAACGCAATTAAACGGCATAACGTAAAGTTTTAACCTCCAATTTCATATTTTATAAAGTTTTTGACCTCATCAAGCAAATTAAATAAGGTTACGACACTCCGTGGTGTCATATCACTTAATCCCCCCCAAGACCCGAAAACGCAAATAAACCTCGAGCCGTAAGGTTTTATCCTCTAAACTCACATTTTATAATGTCACACCAATCCGTAGTGTCACAAAGGTCAACTCTACCCCTGACGGGGCCTGCAAGGCAACCGTTTTCCAGAAACAACAGATCTTGGCATGGTACTGATGCAGCCAGTCCATGCCCAAAATGACATCAAAAGGAGCCAACTGGATCACCATAAGATTGGCAAAGAAAACCTCATCATCAATGGCAATGGTGCAACCCGGGCAAACCAAAGAGCTAGCAATCAAACCCCCAGGAGAACTGACTAACACGGACTCAGAAATCCGCTGAACTCCCAACTTAGCTCTACTAGCAAACTCCGACGACACAAAAGAATAGGATGCTCCGGAATCAAACAGAACAAAGGCATCAACGGAATCCACGAGCAGAGTACCTGAAACCACCTCTGGATGCCCGGCTGACTCGGCGGTCGGCAAAGCGTACACTCCTGGTGGCGCCGACGTATGAGCCCCGACTCGGTGATGCCCCATCAAGGTCAGCGGGCGGAGGAGGCAATCGAGGAGGAGCAGACGGTCATGCACCCCATTGTGATACCACTAAATGCCTGGATTTGAAATTGTGATGATAAAATATGATAAGACGTCAGAATGAGATAATATGTGAACTTTACATTTAGAGCCCTGAGTTATCACGCTTAGCTCCGCCTGCTTTCGGTTTCCGGCCTCCGGATGTTTTGGGCCTTGAGGGACTTAAGGGCCGGAGGTGGGAATTGTTTGGGCTCCATGGGGGTGAGGAGGGCAGCAAACCCTGCTGCCCTAGCCCTCCCCACCCTGTGCGCCGCCTCTCTCTTGCCCCCACTTCTTCCTCTCCTTCCAATCTAACTCCTCCACCTCCACCTCTCCTCTCCTTCCCAAACGCCTCCTCCCTAGGTGCTGCTGCCCTCCTTCTCCTCCTTGTGGGCGCACCCTGCTGGTCTCTTCCTCGCTGCCAAGGTGCTGTCCAAGCTGTTGGGAGGAGTTGCAACGAGGAGGATTGGTGGAAACGGCGCGTGGAAGGAAATCGGGAAGATCGCAAGATTCGCCGTCGCCGATTTGTGATTCTCCAAGAAGGTAATGGGGGAATCTTTTGGGGTAGACCTCTTGCTGCTGTAGAGGTTGAATAACATGTTTTTAGATCAAGGGAGGTGCTGCCATGGGGTAGGATTGATGAAATTTAGAGTTGTATTCACGTTCTGTTCGGGCAGATTGGGGACCTGAGTTAGGCAGGCGTTTTCGCCAATTTAGAGTTGGAATCTGGCCGTACGGACTTCTAGGAAGTTGTATATAATTTCATTATCTTTCCGTGCATATAAAGAAATTGAAATTCCGCCCAGCCGTTTAGAAGTTATGCCTGTTTTACTGAGCGCTGTCAAATCTGTGACGAGATTGGAGACAGTTCAGTGTTCAACGTTAGATTAAACAACATTAGAGTCCGAATCAGTCTCTTTACCTATAACTAGAAAAAGTTGGGAAATTTCCTAAGCTACGAGGATGTACTCGCTTAATCAATTTGGAATTCTAGAACCTGCTATGATTTTTCGCCGCTGTCCAGAACGGGGCAAATCTGTGATTTCGGGTTTTGTGTATCGTATTGGGTGTAGTGGGTACTGTTTTGAGGAGTCAAATTGAGTGTGTGGCACGTGTTTGCAGGTGGTGTGCCTCTGAGTGCTCCTCAACCTTTCGTCACTCCGCGTTCAGCGGGGTTGAAGGCAAGTGTTGTGTGGATTTAACGCTATATGTGATGCTAGAATTGCTTGATAGTATTGGGATAGATAACATGTTGTTTTGCCATGAGTTGGCATGTTATAAATGATATAATGTCCTCATGCCATGTTTTAATATTGACGATGATATAATGTCCTTATGCCATGATAAAGTAATATGCTTGTTGTTGATAAATGAATCACATGCCAAGTTGGTAACGGTTACGGCCGACATTGTTAACACGGCCCTACATGTTGAGATGCAATGTGTTGATATGCAATACTTCTACTTATGAATACGCTTGCTGTCCATTTTGCATACATGGTATATTTTTCATGGCCGCATCGTGAGATAAGTCATAACTATTCCAGTAGGGGCGCGAGAATCAAGTATGACTAGTCCGGGCTATTCTTTCAATAAGTCCTACATCGTGATTCCTTCAATCGAGGTGAATGGAAGCGAGTGATAGGCACCCTCCATCTTCGGATGGAAGGGGAAAGGGGTGCATGCCGACGGTGTGCACTCAACCATACCGGTATGAGTATTCCATGTGCATTGCATTGCATGAATGAATTTCATAAATGAAGGTGTTTATGAGATGATGATGAGAGTACTCATGAGATGCTCATGAGATGATTACCATGTTGTTTTAAAGGCTGCAAATTATGTTAAATGTGATGTGCTGTGATATAACCGTGAGACTGGAATGATGGTTTGTTGTCTTGATCCTTGTTGTTCCATTGCAATGCACTTTGTCGAAAGTGATGAACTCACGCTTGTGTTTTCGTTGTTTGCTTTCTTTAGGTACCATGAAATCGACGCTGAAAGGGACTTAGCTACACTTCTCCAATGAGTATCACAATCTAGCTAATTCATCTTCTTTGGGAGACACTGCAATGGCATTGCAATAATCATTAGTTTATGGTCTTAATGTTGGTTGTTTCATGTGAATCATGTGGGGCCATGGAGTGAATTGCTATATCTTCCTAGACTTAAATTGATGCTTATTCTTTTGCTAGCGATGCCTTTTGATGTTTTAATTGATGATTGGTTATCATTATCGCTGCATGAGAGGGTCTTGTTTATCCTACTTATTGTTATGATGATTATGTTGTTAAGTTTCATGTAAAACAAAGAAGATGTCATTAAAATTTTCAATTACTTCTAAATGATTACTTGCTGTAATTTATTTTAAATTATGGTATTAAATGTGTTATGGTCTTTGTTTGGTGCACATTCTGGCTTAGTAGAAGTCAGTGTTACATGGTATCGTGAGCCAGGTTGTAGGTCCTGAATGTATATTTTAGTGTCATACCATAGGTTCAACTAAAACTTTGAAGTGGGATAATCTAGAAACATGGTTTAGGTTGTAACTAAAACCTTGTTATAGGATAGCAACCTTAAAAATTTGCAAGAATGGTATGACTAAATTAAAATCACACACTTGGATGCACAAAGAGGATGGGTTTATGGATTTCTTGATTTCTTTATCGCTTATTTATTTGTTGAAAGTTTTGATTATGTTGTTGCTGTGATTATGATTGTGAATATGCTTGCTTGTGTGGATCAGAGTAAACATGCCGAGGGGTAGAGGCCGTGGACGCCGGGCCGCCGAGGTCGTGGGCGAGGCTCAGAAGCTCATGCGAGTCCTGTCGCCGAGGGTAGCTGCCGCCTAATGCTCATGGGCCACCAGAGGAGCTTCCAAAGATGGGCCGCAATCGGGGGTGCCTACGCCGCCAATGACGACTAGTTCGTGCCTGGGCAGAGGAGATTCAGAGCTGCGCCAGTTAGCGCCATGGCAGCCTCCCCGCTGTGCCTTCCCTGCAGCTGGGCTCCTGTGCCAGGCTCCCCTCGCATTGGCTCCTCTGTTGGCCTACTGCGCACGAGCCGAGGATGAGTCTTCGAGTGGATGTCCCTCCGCCTTGACACCTTGACGGAAGGCACGCTGTCCAGCCGCAGATTGGCCTGCGTACATGGAGCGGCAGTTCGAGGTTTTGAGCCGACCTCGGTTCAAAGTGGCTCGCTTGTGGCCTTTCACCAAGGGCCAAGCCGACATTTGGTGGAGGGGGTTCTTGCCGCTAGAGCCCCGCCTGGGCCGACTCACTTGGGAGGATTTTGTGGCTCGCTTTTGAGCCAAGTACTACCCCGAGTCCTTCCTCGAGAGGATGGAGATATCACACTCTTTCCTCAGGAAAGAAGTCAGAACGGAGTATGAGGCTGAGTTCAACAAATGCAGTGCTGCTTCGTGCCACCTGCTGCAAATGGATGACAGGAGAAGGCAAGGAGGTTCCAGAGGGGCCTCAACCAGAGTTCAGAGTTGTCATGGGGCGATCGTCCTCAGGACTTCGCCTCGTGGTGGAGCAGCGAAGGGCATGGAGCTCGAGTTGAGCCTCCCGGATAAGCAAACCCGGTGGTTCAGGGTCCTCGCGACCCTGTGGGGCCGTAAGAGACTTTTAGGAGGGGGTGGGTCTTCACACCCACCTTCAAGAAGTTCATGAGGACAGGATCTTCCTCGTGGCTAAGAAGCCGCCTGGGCCGCCTTCCTCGCGAGCTGGTGTTCGCCCGTGCCCGGCAGGCATGATGTGTTTGGCGCGGTGGTGAGCACTGTGCTTTCCGAAAGTGTGGTTGGATCGAGTTGCAACCACCGTGGGCAAGCCCGCCACATGGGACGAATCGCCGGATGAATCCCAGAGCATCATCAAGTGGGAGACGGTGCCTTCTCCTCCCACTCCAAGCCGGCTTCTCGAGGATCGTGCACATGATGGCTGCTCCTGTCTCACCCACCCTTTGGCGTGGACGCCACCACTGGTTATTGGTGCCCGCCGCCGCCGGCCCTCCCTTACCATTCCGCCTCCTCCAGCCTTGTTGGGACACTCAGCCTGTCGGCCCCCGATGCCTCGGTGCCACCTGGAGTGTACGCTTCTGCCGACACTGAGTCACCGGCATCCCGAGGTGGTTTCAGTACTCTACTTGTGGATTCATTGATGCCCTTGTTTTGTTTGATTCTCGAGCATCCTATTCTTTGTGTCATCGAGTTTGCTAGTAGAGCAAAGCCGAGTTCAGGATTTCTCGAAGTCCGTGGCCGGGCCGGGCCTCTCCGGGGTTTGATTGCTAGTTCTTGGTTTGTCCGTTGCACCGCTGTTATGATGATGAGGTTTTCTTGCCAACCTTATGGTAATTACTTAGCCCTTTTTGATGTCATTTTGGGCATGGACTGTTGCATCAAGATCGTGATCGCGCCAAGATTCGTTGCTTTCGGAGGACATTTATTTGCAGTTCCCGCCGTTGGAGTTGACTTTCAGTAGGAGTACCTCCATTCTAACTTCGCTTTGACTATCCCTGCTTCCCACTGTCGCTTGAGGCATTTGGGTGTTCTCTGGCACTTTCCTCAAAAGCCATCTTCTTCGGTAGTCATTGAGGAGATTCCCTCGTGGGTAAAGGAATTTGTTGATGTATTCCCGATGATTTGCCTGGTTTGCCTCCGTGAGAAGCGTGGAGTTTCAGATTGACTCGTCTCCGGTACTTACTTATTTATCGCCTCCATACCGCTATTCGCCTCTTTCAAGACGAAAGTTGAAAAAGCGCTTGGAGGATTTGTTGGCCAAGGGTTTTATTCAAGTTGTGTCGCCATGGGGAGCACCACTTTTGTTTCAAAGAAGGATGGTAGTTGGCGATGTGCATCGACTATCGCGGTTTCAATCAGTGTGACAAAACAAGAACAAGTATCCGCTGCTCCCGCATTGAGGATCTATTTGACCAACCGGCGAGCAAAGGTGTTCTCCAAGATTGATCTTCACCGGGTTATAATCGATTCGTGTGAGGGAACAAGATATTGAGAAGATCGCTTTCCACTAGGTATGGGCACTATGAATTTAAAGTTATGTCTTTTGACTAACTAATGCCCTCGCTGCTTTTATGGAGGCGATGAACAAGATGTTACACCAAGATCTTGATGAGTTTGTGGTAGTGTTCATCGATGACATTCCGATTTACTCAAATCGTAAGAAGAACATGAGCAAGATTTGAGGCTTGTAATCGAGTACGTTGAGAGAGCATCACTTCTTTGCTAAGTTGAAGAAATGCGAGTTCTCGATTTCAGAGGTGGTTTTCTTGGCCACATCATCAATCCGTGATGGCATATCAAGAGATCTCAGCAAAGTCTCAAGAATTCGATTGGAAGAGACCTTCCAACGTTAAAGAGCGGTTTCCTGGGTTACTGCTATTATCGGGCGCTTTGTGCAGATTTCTCCATCATTGCTAAGCCGCTTACAGCTGACTCAAAAGGAGATGAAATTTCAAGTGGATCATAGATTGTGAGCGCAGCCGTGACTTTGAAGGAGAAGTTAGTGATCGCTTCCTCGTTTACCCTTCTCGAGGCCCGGAGGCGCTTTCACTGCTTATTCGACGCTTTCGCCTGGATTGGGTTGTGTGCTCATGCAAGAAGGCAAAGTGATTGCTTGCGCGCGAGACAGCTTGAAAAAGCATGAGCAGCACTACCCCACTCATGATCTTGAGTTAGCCGTTGTGTTTGCATTGAAATTATGGAGGCATTACTCAGATGGTGAGTCTTGTGACATCTTCATCGATTACAAGAGTCTCAAGTACATCTTTACTCGTAAAGATTTGAACTTGAGACAGAGGAGATGGCTAGAATTGATAAAAGATTATGATCTCACAATCCAAAGATCATCCGGGAAAGGCAAATGTGGTGGCCGACGCTTCAATGCAAGACAATGCCCCTGCTGTGGATTGTCTTGTTGCTGATTTTGAGCGCTTGGGAGTCTCCCTACTGCTTTATGGGACCGTGAAAGCTGAAACTCAATTGATTCTTGAGTCACGATCCTCGAGGCAAAGTGGAGGCACAAAGAAGATGATCGGTTGCTCCAGCAGTGAGGAACGCTTGAGGATGGCAAGTCCGAGACTTTGCCGCTGATGATGTGGGAGCTTTGAGGTTTCAGTGGTCGCTTGTGCGCGCCTCGTAGATGCCAAGTGAGAGAGGATATTCTCAAAGAGGCTCATCGCACCTGCATACACGGTCCATCCCTGGGAGACCAAGATGTACAGGACTTGAAGAAGAACTTGGTGGAAAAGGATGAGAGTGGATATTGCCAAGTATGTGGCGCTCTTGTGGGATCTGGGTCGAAGATCAAAGTCGAGCATAAGCTGCCCCACGGCCTCAAGGTACCGCTGAGATCCTCGTGGTGGGCCAAGTGGGATGACATCTCCATGGATTTTGTGGTTGGTTTACCTCGCTCTCCACGAGGGAAGGATGCTGTTTGGGTTGTGGTGGATCGCCCTCAAAGAAGTCCGCAAGATTTCATTCCCTATCCGCACTACCAACTCAATGAGCGAGTTGGCTCCCATCTATGTGCGGAGATAGTGAGACTGCATGGTGTGCCCAAGACCATTATTTCTGATCGATGCTAAGTTTGTCTCCAAGTTCTGGGAGAGTTTGCAGAGTGCTTTGGGTACGCTAGTCACAAGATCGCCTTTCACCCTCGACGGATGTGGGCAGTCTAAGCGCACTATCCAGATTTTGAGGACATGCTCGTGGCCTCCTGTGTGTTGGCTTGGAAAGGTAGTTGGGAAGATCATTTGCCTCTTGCAGAGTTTGCTTATAATAACAAATACCATTCCAAAGATCCCGGCCGCTCCTTATGAAGTACTTTATGGCCGAAGTGCCGATCGCCACTTTGTTGGGATGCAAAGGGGAGAGAGCCGCTCTTGGTCCAGACCGGGTGCAAAGCAGATGGATCGTGTGGCGTAGGTGCGACAGAACCTTCTCGCCCACAAGGCAGCAAAGTAAAAGTTAGGCTGATGTGAGAAGGCGGATTTAGAGTTTGAGGTGGGTGACAAGGTGTTTCAGTGTCTCTACCAAGGGTGTGGCACGCTTTGGTACTCAAGGGAAGCTAGCCCAAGATATGTTGGGCCATTTCCTATTTTGGCTCTAGCCCAAGAAGTTGGCTTACCGCTTGAGCCACCGGATTCGATGCAAGGAGTTCACACGTGTTTCATGTATCGATGCCGAGGAAGTACTTGCACGATCCTGAGTTGGTGGTTCCATAGAACCACTAGCGGCTGATCGTAACCTCACTTTTGAGTCCAGACCGTGAGAATCTCGAGAACTCGTGAGCGAAAAGTGTCAAGAACAAGACGCCAAATTTGTTAAGGTTTTGTGGTCGCACTAGTCCTGAGAGGGAAGCAACTTGGGAGCTGGAGTCTCGTGATGCAGAGAAGTATCCCTAACTATTTACCTCGTGCATGGGTTGCGATACCTAGCTACCTTCCGCTTTGGCTGTTGCATAGTGGGTGTCTTGGATTCGAGGCCTAATCCTGCTGAAGGGGGTAGAATGTGATACCACGAATGTCGGGATTTGAAATTGTGATGATAAAATATGATAAGACGTCAGAATGAGATAATATGTGAACTTACATTTAGAGCCCCGAGTTATCACGTTTTAGCGCTGCTTCGCCTGTTTTCGGTTTCCGGCCTCCTCCGGATGTTTTGGGCCTTGAGGGACTTAAGTGGGCCGGAGGTGGGAATTGTTTGGGCCCATGTGGGGGAGGAGGAGGGCAGCAAACCCTGCTGCCCTAGCCCTCCCCACCCTGTGCGCCGCCTCTTGCCCCCACTTCTTCCTCTCCTTCCAATCTAACTCCTCCACCTCCACCTCTCCTCTCCCTTCCCAAACGCCTCCTCCTAGGTGCTGCTGCCCCTCCCTTCTCCCTCCCTTGTGGGCGCACCCTAAGGTCTCTTCCTCGCTGCCAAGGTGCTGTCCAAGCTGTTGGGAGGAGTTGCAACGAGGAGGATTGGTGGAAACGGCGCTGCGGAAGGAAATCGGGAAGATCGCAAGATCTCGGCCGCCGATTTGTGATTCTCAAAGAAGGTAATGGGGGAATCTTTGGGGTAGACCTCTTTTGCTGTAGAGGTTGAATAACATGTTTTTAGATCAAGGGAGGTGCTGCCATGGGGTAGGATTGATGAAATTTAGAGTTGTATTCACGTTCTGTTCGGGCAGATTGGGGACCTGAGTTAGGGCAGGCGTTTTCGCCAATTTAGAGTTGAATCTGGTCACACGGACTTCTAGAGTTGTAGATAATTTCATTATCTTTCCGTGCATATAAAGAAATTGAAATTCCGCCTAGCCGTTTAGAAGTTATGCCTGTTTTACTGAGCGCTGTCAAATCTGTGACGAGATTGAGACAGTTCGTGTTCAACGTTAGATTAAACAACATTAGAGTCTGAATCAGTCTTTACCTATAACTAGAAAAAGTTGGGAAATTTCCTAAGCTACGCGAGGATGTACTGCTTAATCAATTTGGAATTCTAGAACTCAAGTTATGATTTTTCAAGCCGCTGTCCAGAACGGGCAAATCTGTGATTTCGGTTTTGGTGTATCGTGGTATTGGGTAGTGGGTACTGTTTTGAGGAGTCAAATTGAGTGTGTGGCACGTGTTTGCAGGTGGTGTGCTCTCGAGTGCCTCAACCTCTCGCTACCCGCGCAAGTTGAAGGCAAGTGTGTTGTGTGGATTTAACGCTATATGTGATGCTAGAATTGCTTGATAGTATTGGGATAGATAACATGTTGTTTTGCCATGAGTTACATGTTATAAATGATATAATGTCCTCATGCCATGTTTTAATATTGACGATGATATAATGTCCTTATGCCATGATAAAGTAATATGCTTGTTGTTGATAAATGAATCACATGCCAAGTTGGTAATCGGTTACATTGATTGTTAAAATACGCCCTACATGTTGAGATGCAATGTGTTGATATGCAATACTTCTACTTATGAATACGCTGCTGTCCATTTTGCATACATGGCATATTTTTCATGGCCGATCAGAGATAAGTCATAACTATTCCCAGTAGGGGCTGAGAATCATATGACTAGTCCTGGCTATTCTTTCGAATAAGTCCTACATCGCGATTCCTTCACCGAGGTGAATGGAAGCGAGTGATAGGCACCTCCATCTTCGGATGGAAGGGGGAAAGGGTGCATGCCGACGGGTGTGCACTCAACCATAACGGTATGAGTATTCCGTAAGACATGTGCATTGCATTGCATGAATGAATTTCATAAATGAAGGTGTTTATGAGATGATGATGAGAGTACTCATGAGATGCTCATGAGATGATTACCATGTTGTTTTAAAGGCTGCAAATTATGTTAAATGTGATGTGTTGTGATATAACCGTGAGACTGGAATGATGGTTTGTTGTCTTGATCCTTGTTGTTCCATTGCAATGCACTTTGGTCGAGTGATGAACTCACGCTTGTGTTTTCGTTTGTTTGTTTCTTTAGGTACCATGAAATCGGCGCGAAAGGGACTTAGCTACACTTCTCCACGTAGTATCACAATCTAGCTAATTCATCTTCTTTGAGACACTGCAATAAGTATTGCAATAATCATTAGTTTATGGTCTTAATGTTGGTTGTTTCATGTGAATCATGTGGGGCTATGGAGTGAATTGCTATATCTTCCTAGACTTAAATTGATGCTTATTCTTTTGCTAGCGATGCCTTTTGATGTTTTAATTGATGATTGGTTATCATTATCGCTGCATGAGAGGGTCTTGTTTATCCTACTTATTGTTATGATGATTATGTTGTTAAGTTTCATGCAAAAACAAAGAAGATGCTGTCAAAATTTTCAATTACTCTAAATGATTACTTGCTGTAATTTATTTTAAATTATGGTATTAAATGTGTTATGGTCTTTGTTTGGTGACATTCTGGGCTTAGTAGAAGCTGGGGTGTTACACCAGTACGCCGCTGGTGGCGCCCACGCAAAGGGCGGCTGAGAAACAGGAGCAGCCATCATGTGCACCGATCCTCTGGAAGAAAAATTGAATTTCCACCGAATTATTTTGTAAAGAAAAATAGAATTACGACGTCATGCTTCTGTCAGCCGGTCCACGGCTCGGGTTCGGTCCACCATGGACTCGGTCCATGGGTGCACGTGTCACTGACATGTGGGACCAGCTGGATGACGTCATGGTTGATGTCATCGCGCTCGTGTAACACCCCGGCATTTAATATGCCTGAATGCTACCAAACATAAGCTAAACAACATCAAAATACCACATTTAACATAAAATTCCAGCAAAGGCGCATAGGCTAAAAACCGAGATTTCAGCAGCACCTCCTTTGTTTTATCATAAATTTAAGGAGCAACAACAATATAGCATTATATGGCAATAAGGGAAACATCTAAAACAGCAATAAATAGAGTCTTAACGACAATAAAAGACTAACATTAAGCACTTAAAGTTCCAAGTGTCAAACGAACAATAAAACTCCCATTAACCAAGCTAAGCCTTAATTTAATGACCATCACACGCAATTTATTATCAAACTAAAAGAATTGACTTGGGGAAACATTAAGGTGAAACAACGTGTGGGCGTGTGTCTATTCCCCTTTCCCGCATGCCGTTCTCATGGTACCTAAAACAATAAGAAAACACAAGCGTGAGTTCGAAACTCAGCAAGCATATTGCAATGGACAACAAGAACAACAATATGGCAATAGCATCTCCCTTCATGTAAATCATCTTTTTCATAAACACTTAACATTGTCATCATCAATATGTATGAGATGTAATGCAATGCTCATGTCTCCTTGGAAACTCATATCGGTATGGTTGAGTACACACCCGTCGGTGTGCACCCTCTCCCCCCTTCCATCCCGAAGATGGAGGGTGCCTACTCCTCGCTTCCACAACCCACGGTAGATGGAATCACGATGTAGGACTTACTCTATTGGCTCTCCGGATTAGTCATAACTTTCTCACCGACCTTCCCGGATTAGTTAATGACTTTCTCACCGCCCGGGCCATGTAACATGTCATGTATGCAAGCATGCCAACAATATGTAAAACTCATATATTAACACATGGCATCATAACATCTTAAACATGCTCATAATATTATAGCAATCATTAAAACATGGCAAGTGGACATATATCATGTAGACAATTCCATCTAATTTCAACATGCAACCTACAACTCGCTATCCATCACAACACACTTGCCTCAACCACGTGCAACGGATTGGCGGGAAGAAGAGGGCACTCCCGGGGTCACACCACCTGCACATAGGCATCACACACTCACAATCATAACCTCAAAACAGTACGCAAACCCCCATCTAACCCGACATTGCCAACTACTCGCAAAACCTAAATACAGAGGTTCTGTCCCGTCGGGACAGCAGCCTTGCAAAAGGCATAACTTGGGCTCTGGGACTCCGAATCAATTAAACGAGTACATCCTCGCGTAGCTTAGGAAATTTCCCAACTTTCTATAGGTATAAGGAAAGACTGATTCGGCCTCTAAAGTTGTTTAATCTACAGATTACCGAGATCTGTTCCAATCGCGTCACAGATTTTAATACGCTCGGTAAAACAGTCATAACTTTCAAACGGCTGGGCGGAATTTAACGTTCTTTATATGCACGGAAATATAATAAAATTATCTACAACTTCTTAAAAGTACGTACAGTCAGATTCGAAATCTAAATTGGCGAAAACAGGAACCCTAGGTCGACTGCTCATGCTGCCCGAAAACAGAAACGTGGCAACGTCTAGATCTAACCCAAAGAACTCCAACCCAGCACCACCAATTGATCTAAAAACTTCATAAACACCCTAAGAAAAGTACCTAGATCAAACCCAAGGATCCCCATGATCATACCTTTGCCCAACGAACGAATCTCCAATAGATCTCCTCGCGGATCGCTCCTTGCTCCTCGCTCCTCGCTCCTCGCTCCAACGGATGGATCCACAAGGTGCAGAGGTGTGGAGACCACCCTAGGGCAGCAAGGGGGTGGAGGAGAGGTGGTGGAGAGGTGGGGAGCAATGGGGCAAAGGGGGAGGTGGAGGCGCACAAGAGGGAGAGGGAGAGGGGGTGGCGGCTAGGGCTTAGGAGGGGGAGGGAGAGGGGCGCACCAATGCTGCATGGGGCGCAAGGGGGCTGGGGGAAGCCCCTTTTACCAGCCCTCAACACAATCCTAGTCCGTTACGGAGACCTAATCCATCCCACCAAAGCCCACCAAGGCCTAAAACTCCCCCGGGAAGGCCCAAAACCCCGAAAACGGCCCGGAAAAGCTTTTAACCTCCATAACCTATAGTTTTAACCTTAATTCCACATCTCATACCTATTTTGACCAAATCATGCACATTAATTAACGTTACGACACTCCGTGGTGTCACAGCTCGACCGCACAGTACTGACACGCGGGCCCCACCGTGACATCACGGATGACGTCATGGAGCGGTTGGTGCGGTCGCTGACACGCGGGCCCACGCTGATGTCAGCGACGACCAGGCGCGCCCGCGCGGACCACGATCATTCGGTTCCCGGACACGTGGCTTGATCCGGGCCATTTGTTTGAAATCCAACGGTCCAGATCAGATCTAACCTCACGCGCTTTGGATCTACGCGATCGATCCGAACCGTTCGATTCAGATCAGACGGTTGGGGTTGGATCTGGCTTTTCTGTAGTGAAGGGGCTACGTGGATAGTCCCGGGCGATGACACGTGGCAAGATCTAAGCCGTTCGATCTCAATCGAACGGTTGAGATCGCATCTAATGCTACAACGCGGACCAATTCTAACCGTATGATCTAGATCTAACGGCTGAGATCTAATCCTAGCATGGTGCAGTTACGGCTACGTGGCTCAATCTAAAGCGTTGAATCTAGATCCAACGGTTGACAATAGATCTAAAACCATAACATGGAAATCGAATGGGGTGACGTGGACGAACCTAGGCCGTGCGATGGAGATCTAACGGTTGACGGTGTTAGCAGTTCCGGCAATGTCGCGGCGGAGCTACGGTGGACGGAGTTGGAGACGACCACATGGCCAACGGCACTACGGGTACGCTCCGGTGAAGTGGATGGTCCCTTTGGGTGCGGCTTGACGCGATCGTCTCGGATCTGGGCACCAACAAGGCGGAGACGGCTCGACGACGGCGGAAAACGGAAAAAACCGCGGTGGAACCCTAGCGCGACTCCGGCGAGCGATTGCGGCGTGGCTACGGCGGCTGGAGCTCCAAGACCTAGGGCAAAATGTGCGCACGGAAACGGCGGTCACGACACGGGTGGCGGCGTTCGTGAAAACTGCGGAAAACGAGGCCCACCCGCACGCGGCGACGGAATCCAGCGGCTCAGACGGGGTGACGTGGACGCATCCTAGCCGTCCACATGTGCGTGTTCAACGGCTGGGATTGCTCCGGGCACGAGCGGGTTCGATCCGGTTCGGGCTCAGGTAATGTGGCGCAACGCTGGCCGTTGGATCAAGATCCAACGGTCGCGCGGGTTAGGGTTTGGTTGGGTTTGGGTCCGGCTCGAACGTGGTTCAGTCGGACTTGGGTCCGGCTCGGTCGGAGGAACAGTACTAACCCGTTAGGGTTTTCCAACGATTAAATAATTAAATTAATTTCTAGAAATTCAAATAATTCGTGAAAAATAGCAAAATAAACACAAAAATTCCAGAAAAATTCTAGAAAATACTTTGAGACATTTTGGACTTAAATAAAATATTTCCAATAAAATTTTATTTAATTCTTTTAATTATTTAATTATCTGAAAAGGGAATAAATTCAAATTAAATCCAAATAAATCCCAGAAAATTCAAAAAATTCTTAGAAGTGTAAAATTTCAATTAAATTCATGAAAAGCAAAATTGCAGTGTTACACTTGCCTTGCTATTCGTTGTAGTCAACAAAGTCGAAGGGTTAGCTTGGAGTAGTCGTCAAAGTCGGAGTTGTCGTCGAGTTCAAAATTAAGCTCGGTGGCAACAATGTCAGTTACGTCGGGTTCTACATGTCGTATCGCACAACATAGCAAAGAGCAAACTCCAATAAGGTAAACTCTAATGAGGCAAAAAGAATACAAATAGAAAAATCAAATAACAAATTATCACATAAAGCATGTAGGGTTTATATCTTCATTTTATGTATCCGTATGTTAGTTCATCTTTTGCCCTTTTAACTTGTTTCTAACAGTTCTAGGTTAGGTTGGGACATGGTCACTTGTTTTCTGTCAATTGTTTATTCTTATTTTATGAATTCAAGAAGCTAAGATTATATGAATTAATAGAATTAAGGCATTAGTTCATGTGCTACTATTTTTCAGCAGTACCGACTCTCAGACTGCGGTATTATCAACCTTCGGTAGTACCATTCTTGAGCTCTAGTAGCACCGACCTTTAAGTATTAAAAAGGGCGCTTACTGGATTTAGAGTTACCGGTTGAACCTACATAGTTTTTATGATGATTCTTATGACACAAACACTTTAGTTAAAGATTTCATAAGCTTAACTGCTCATATAATGTGTTGTTGGCTACCATAATACTTAGGGTTATTGCACTAGCAGGATTCAAATGCAAAGCAAAATATAAATAAGATATTTTTCTAGATTATGGTGGTCCATATACCAAAGATCATTTCTGGGCCATTCTTCTTAAAATTTGCATTCAGACAAGATATTTTACGGGTTACCAAAAAGGCTTAAGTGTTTCTAAAATCTACGCAATAATAGTTTAGTTTTCGTTTTTTTTGTTTGCGACTGCACCTTAAGGGATTATTAACCATTCTTTAGAAACTGGTAGGGGATATATCTAAGAGTTTTATAAATTTAGTTTGAGACATTTCACTTTCATCGCGACGTTTTTCAAATAAATGAGCATTACGGCTTTATACAAATTTAATCCTACATTACATGCAAAAGAAGCTTCTTATGGTCATTTTCTTGATTCAAACTGAGTTCATTCATAAATTTTTTTGCAAAAATGGGACATCCATGACCTCATGAACTTGTGGAATTTATTTCATGATTTTTGGGGTTATAGTTTGTATAGTTGTTGTAACACCCCGGCATCTAGCATGCCTGAATGCTACCAAACATAGGCTATATAACATCTAAATACCGTACATTAACATATATTACAGCAAAGGAGTAAATGCTAAAAGACGAAATTTCGGCAGCATCTCCTTTGTTTTAACAATAATTGAAGGAACATCAACAGCATAGCAACATATGACAATATGAAGGACAACTAGACAGCAATAATTTAAGACTCAAATAACAAAATAAGTCTAGTTCAAGCATGATGTGACTCCAAGAGTCAAATGAATAACAAGGCACTCAAATAGCAAAGCTAATCATTAAACCATAACCATCACACGCAGTTTATTAACAATGTCTAAATGAATGACTTGTGGAATCAATAAACGAAGCTACGTGCAGACGTGTGACTAATCCCCTTCCCATCATGACGGTCTCACGGTACCTAAAACAACAAGAAAACACAAGCGTGAGTTCGAGACTCAGCAAGTATACTGCAATGGCAAAATAACAACAATAACACAGCCACGATATATCACATCATGTAAAACATTCCACTCAAGATATCATATCACTAACTTCATTAGTATGTATGCAATGCGATGCTATGCTCATGTCTCCTTGGAAACTCATACCGGTATGGTTGAGTGCGCACCCGTCGGTGTGCACCCTTTTCCCCCTTCCATCCCGAAGATGGAGGGTGCCTACCCTCGCTTCCATTCACCACGTGAATGGAATCACGATGTAGGTCTTACTCAGTGGCGTTCCGGACTAGTCATAACTTTCTCACCGACCTTACCGGACTAGTTATGACTTTTCTCACCGACCTCGCCATGTCTCATGCCATGAATGCAAAATGCCAACATCATAAAATCCATTCGCACATTTACTTAAAACAACCACGGCATGGCACCATAACATAATAACATACTCATCGTATCATTAGAAATTATTTAAGCATGGCAAGTGATCAACTCATGTAATCAATGTCATCTAGTCTCAACTAGCACTCTACAAAACGCTATCCAATACAGTACACTTGCCTCAACCACGTGCAACGGAGTGGCGGGACGAAGAGGGTACTCCCGGAGGCACACCACCTGCAAATACGTGCCACGCAATCAAAACGAGCCCATAAAAACAGTACATGGATGACCCACTACCGCGACGTCGCATTCCACCTCTAAAAACAGAAAACAGCCAATCTGCCCCTTCGGAACAGCAGGCTTCCAAAAACATAACTTGAGTTTTAGGACTCCAAATTGAGTAAACAAGTACATTTTCTCGAAGCTTACGAAATTTCATAACTTTTTCTAAGTATTCGCGAAGACAGATTCGGCCTCTAAAATTGTTTAATCTAACGTTGAACATGAACTGTCCCAATCTCGTCACAGATTTGACAGCGCTCGGTAAAATGGCCATAACTACCAAACGGCTGGGTGGAATTTCGACTTCTTGTACTCCAATTAAAGATAATTCAATTATCTACAACTTTCTCAATAAGCGGCCGTCCCAAATTCGGACTCTAAATTAGTTTAATCTAATGTTGAACACAGACTGTCCCAACCTCGTCACAGAATGGACAGCGCCCACCAAAACGGCCATAACTTTCAGACCGTAACTCCAAAAATTCTCCAAAAAATACACAAAATAGGTCTTGACGATACCTACAACTTCTTCAACAGGAGGTCGGCCAAATTCCGAATCTAAAATTGCGAAATCGCACACCCTAAAACGGACTCCAAATCTGCCCGAAACTGAGTACAATACGAACTCTAGTTCTTTTCAGATCTACTCCATGGCAGCACGTCCTCTTGATCTAAAAACTCCAAATCTACCATGAGAACAGCACCTAGACCTTCCCCAAGGTTTCCCCATGAACATACCTTAGTCCGACGAACGACGAACACGAATAATGTCTCTCGATCACCCGATCTCGCTCCCACGCGCCAAATCCTTCAGGATCCCTCGTCGCGGTTCTTCCAAACAGCGAGGGCACACTACAGGATGACCCATTGGCGCAAGCGGTATTACTGCTTCGGAAAATAGTAATTAAAAGCTAACTTACCGCTTGGAAAAAGAATTGTAATTAAAAGCTATACTACCGCTTTTCAAAGTAAGCTATCTAAGCTGATGGACCGCTTGGAAAAATAATTTTAATTAAAAGCTCTAAGTCCGCTGTGAAATGTTTCTAATACAATCGTACCGCTTCCAATACTATAGCCCTATTTGGCAGAGCTCCAGATCCCAGCTCCACCTCAGAGCTGAAACTTGTAGACTGAAATAAAGTGACTAAAGTTTATAATTTTATTCTAAAATATAAATAAGATGACTCACCTAAACATTCTTAATACACCCACAGCTCCAGCTCCACGAATTTGTTGGAGCTAGGAATACCTAGCTCCACCAACTCCAAGAATTTGGTGGAGCTGGAGCTCTGCCAAACACCCCCTATGTTGGCGGGCATTCGGCACACAGCGCGGGATGCTAAAAATTCCAGAGGGAGAGAGAGACCATGCACATCACCACACCATATCACAGGGCACTAAAAAATCCCCAATCTCTCATGACCTAATAGAGCTCGCACCCACCCATTGGCCAAATGCTGGTGGCTGCGCGTGGAGGGATGGGATTAGAGCGGCGCCGTGGTCTTCTACCCTCCTTCGGCTAGGCTAGCTCGACGCCGGCGGCGTGCAGGCCAGGGGGAGCAAAGGGGAGCGGCCACGCGTGTGGGGAGAGGGGCGCGACCAGGTCTCCGGCGTGGGGGGCATGGCCAGGTCCCCGGCGAGGCGACGCGTCTAGATCGTCGGCGCTAGGGCACGACTAGGTCGTAGGGGAAGCCGGCGGTAGGGTGTACTAGCAGCGGGTAGCCGATGCTCGGGTCGGCGAGCAAGAGCAGAGCCGGTGGCCGGGTCCACGAGTCAGCGGCAGAGGGGAGCCGGCGGCCTGGACAACAAGCAAGGCGCAGAGGGGACCTGCCAGCAGCAGCAGGTACATGAGTTTTCCATGATGGATGGTTCATCAGATAGCAGCTATCTCATATTTAAATTACTACTCTACTGTTATCATCACTATATGAAGCCTCATCATCATGATTAGAAGATAACAATCCATGATGGATGGATCTTGATTTGTTGTATTGGATGGATCTTGATTTGTTGTATTAGCATGTACAGTTGATTTTGGGGGTGTCTCTGGCCTTGGTCCTTTTGGGAGAAGGAAAGGCTAGCTAGCAAGCCAAGGTGGCCAGAAGAAGCAAACAGGGGAGTTAATCATGTAGGAGACATTGTATATGTGGTTTGTTTTGTACTTCTATAGTTCTGTTGGGATATTACTGGTCCATGCTGAAAAGTTGTGAATGCACTTACATCTGTAAACTATTTGTAGTGCTCTCTCTCCAACCTATTGATACCATCTGTATTTTTTCTCCATAGCATGATAGGTGGTGATTGCTTCCCAGACTTGTAACCACCGAGGATTTTTTGTTTTATTTGTTGCTCCTCACAAATTATGAATTTCTATTAGCGACCTAAATACCATAGAGCATCAATCACCTGAAACAGTATTAAAGTTCAAGTTTTGAGATGATTTAATGGGTCGACCAAATACTCAAGAACGGTCCGCATATTACTAAATAGCATCCCATCCATTATAGTTCTGTTGGGATATTACTGGTCCATGCTGAAGGAATGGATATGTGAATATACATTGATGCAAGAGTCAAGACACACAAGTTTCAACTTTTCTGTATTCATCTGTCCACCTGCCCCTTTCTTTGTGATTGTGGAATAGAACTAACCCTTTTCCCCCATAATATCCTAATTTCCTTCTGATTTTTCTAAAGTTATTGTGTGTTCATTTTGAGAAACGTGCAAATTGTGTTAGATGTTTTGAATGAAATGATTTTAGTGTTTCATGAAAAGGGGTCAACGTTTTCTACATTGGATCTTTCTTGATGTAATTGCGTAGTTTCTAAGTCTATACCCAAACTGTCAATATATAGCTGAATGTACTGGTCTTTGTTTGTTTACCAAGGTAGTGCTAGTTTAGATCAGTTTAAACTTTAGAGTGAGCAACTGAGCATATGCGTTTTCAAGAATGAAAAAGACTAATGAGCCTTATTTCTTATCTTTGCATCATGTGTAGATGGTCACTGGCCGATGAGGATGACATTACCGCCTGCATGAGTTAAGTTCAAGACGAGGATTACTCCTATGATGATGATTTGTCGATAATGACACAACTTTACAAGAAAATATTTCAGGAGGAGGGGCCAATATGCTAAGAAAAATCACGTAATAAATTTATAGAGTACATTCTGTGTTATCATGTATTATTGCTACATGATGAATATTATTCATTTTTATTAACCTTGCGAGTACATCTTCATAGGTAATATTGAGTCACTTCCTTTGATGGAGGGTGAAGGACGCACTTTCAGAGTTTATGGATTCAACCAAGTTCAACGAACACAATTCCTACAAACACTCATGAGGTTAGTTGGAAGAAATTTCTACTTAAATTTTTTGCTGTACTTTAATTTAAGGAGAACTTGCCACTTTACCTCATATCTGCATGAATGTAGGCATTTCATTGCTTGACTTAACATGCTCTTCAAATTTGGACAGTCCCAAATCCCCCTTCTATTGCTGAATTGGCATGCTCTGGGCACCTAAACTAAATCTACTGATTTCCCTCAAAACATGCCCCCTGGGCGAGAGTACCGGGACTTATATCTTATACGAGGATGTTGTTTAGATAGACTGCTCTATCATCAAACTTAGCTAAACTAAATCTACTGATTCACTCAAAACCTACCTTATTGGCAAGAGAACAGAGAACTACAATTTATGTGATGATTTTGTTTGGATAGACTCAGAGAGCAGAGCACACATAGTAATTTTCTGATTTTGTCATGTCTCTTGTGCACATATTTTCATTTATAGGGTTCTTATTTTGGCAATGGCATTGGAAAGTCTTCTTTTAGTGCTACTAGTATAGTTAATTGGCATTGGCATGCTTTTCTCATACTATTTGCTTGTGTGATCTAATGTTCCCAAAATAAGTTTTTTTTGTGTCCAGATCGAGCACCCTCATTCGTGCCCTGAACATTGTTGTTACATTCTCTGCAGTAATACTACTAAACGGACATGAATGTATGGCATGTTGTCTTTTATGGTCAGTAATCTCCTCCACTCAACTTTGCGGTATGGTTTTCGTAACTATGATTGGAAAGAGTATCTTCCTCGATTGAAGGGGAAAAGTGTTGAAGAAATTCAGAGGTATGCCTAACGTTTTCTCCATATTATAAATGCCCTTTTATAGTAGAATTATTGTTTCAGTGCCAAAATATAACGAGGGCTCGTTGGCATGAGTCGGACTAAAATTTTGTTATATAAATGCCCTTTTGTAGTTGTTAATTAGGATTCAAAGTGAGACAAATTAAGCTATTTTGAAAACTTTAAAGAATGTCCTCTGCCATTTGGTATATTGACTTCATCAAGCTTCGATTTCTCTTTGGCTGTCCCCATGATAACAAAATCATGGGATATGCCAACTTAAGCCTTGAAACATTAATTTCTATAACTCGTTGAAGCTGAAGTATATGTGCTAGTCACTTCGGGCCATTGTGCATGTTGTGGTCTTATTCTAACATTTATCGTTGGGATTTAGGAGCATTACATAAAGCTGTGTTGGTTCTGTTTGTAATTATGTTGGTGCCAGAAAATATAAATAATTTTAACAGTTTTTTGGGACATTTGAGAATATCAAAAAGAGGGAATTATCTAATTTTTGTTTGGTCTAATGTTCCTATGTAATGGACCTCCAACAGTGCAATCTATGATTACTTTTTTAGGTATTGCTAATTTGAGGTTACCCTTACCAATTCTTTGGTGAGGACACATCCAGGTGTTGCCACCGGGCGCCCCTCCCTTCTCTTCTCCATTCGCACCCCTTCCTTCTCTACTACAAAGTTTTGATTTGATACTTTCAGATGAATTCAATCGAAAACTTTCGGATCAAAATGCTTCTTCTTTTTTACAGGTGAAAGGGGGAAGGAGAGAGAGTTAAAGATTGGAAGAGAACTTTCAAGCCTTAGAAAGGAGAATTGTTGAGTGATTTAGTTAATGGGTATATTTTTGGTGATTGTTGAGTGGTTTAGTTAATAGGTATACTTTTGGTGTAAATATATAGGACATGCGAATAGATATGTCCATGTCTATCATCTATGGGAAGGGTATATTTTGCATTCTAGTTATATTTTGTTATATGTCCATGTATGTGATATACATGCGAGGGGAGTAAACTTTGTACATCTGCCTTTTATATATTTTGGTAATGTTCACATGTTGTACCTATGGATGATTTGTGATAATAAAACTTTGGTACGTTGCTTTCTCGAGGAATTATATATATGGTGCTTGGATTGTATGTTATGGGTACTTGATATTATTTTAAATTTGGCGAAATATTATAAACTGATGCAATTATTTTTTCAAGCGGTATATACATTATTTAGTAATTAATTTTTGAATTGCTTGAAATGCTAAATGCAAGCACTTCTACAGCTTGGAATTTTTGTCAAAGCTGTAGTACCGCTTTTAAAATTTCAATACCGCAAGCGGTCCGACTGCTTTTAAAAACTGTTTTACAAGCGGCGGCAGTGCTTTGAAAAACGGTTTTACAAGCGGTAGTGCTGCTTTTAAAAGCGGTTTTCCAAGCGGTGGTACTGCTTCGAAAAATGGTTTTACAAGCGGTAGTACCGTTTTTAATGTATATACTGCTTGGAATACTTTTAGAAGCAGCCGAACGGAAAGCAGTAGATAAGGGTATTCCAAGCGGTCCTACTGCTTGGAATACCCTTATTCCAAGCGGTCATACAGCTTGCAAGAACGTGTCATCCTGTAGTGGCAGCACGTAGACGTGTCGTGGCAGCGAGGGGAGGGGTTAGATCACAGCCAAGGTCTTTGGCTAAAGGTGGAGGCGCCACAAGGGGAAGGAGATGGGGCAGCTAGGAGTGGAGGGAGTGGGGCGGCGGCTTGGGGAGGAGAGCAAGGGGGTAGGGCGCCCTAGGGCATGGGGAGGGGGCGCATGGGCAGGTGTTTGCTGCCCCCCTCCCCCACATGGGCTAATAACTCCCCCTTTGGCCCAAGTGGGTTCCCCCCAAAGGCCCAATTCGCCCCGGAAAGGCCCAAACTCCCGAAATCGGCCCGGAAACGCGATTAACTGCATACCGTAAAGTTTTAATCTCCCAATTCACATTTTATAATGTCAAACCATTTCGTAGTGTCACATTCTCCCCCCCTTCAACTGGATTCGACCTCGAATCCGAAGGACACCAAAAACAACTACCAAGTCCCCAAGGGACAAAGGGCTTCTCAGCCGCAAAGGCTCCATCAACCCAAAGCGCTCGAATCCTCACGACAAACATTTCGCACTTCTATCACAACCAACCTAACTACCACACTCCATCAAAATCAATCATGACACAAAATCCCATCTCTTCCAATTATTTGACCCTTTTCACAAAGAATCAAAATTAACTAATTTCAGCTACGTACATAGCCTTCATCGACAAAACTTTTCTTTTCTTCCACAAACCTCGCTACACTTTCATTCTACCCCCTCCCAGGCATAACACACACCTAGGGACAACTAGCTACGACAAAGTTCACGACAGATCACTGTATTTCAAATTATCATCATTTTTTAACAATCCAACCATATTCTCAACAAGGTTTGGACCGACAACACCAACTTCCAACATGACCACCCTTCGAACCACAACCAAAGTTCTACGCCTAGCCCAAGGTAGAGCTGTAAATTCTTACCAAACCTCACCTGGTTCTTTTCCTATGAGGGTCTCGCCCTCACACTTTCTCACTCAAAGACTACCAAACCCATGAATATAATCCTCCATTATGCTCAACAATTCCATAGACATTTCTATTCACATCTCAAACGAGAATGCCAACAAAGAGCAACTCCCTTAGTCGGATGAACCACATTCATCAACTCGAACCCAAAACACAACAAATCACTTGGAACAAAGGTTTGACAACCTCGAAAGATCACTCGATCTCTTTTCCTAAGTCAAGTCGCAAAGGAAAAACTCCAATCTCAAATCAATGCGATACATCTCGCATCGGGGACCACTCAAACAAAAAGAGAGACTCCACACAATTCTTTGTCAGAAATTCTCAACAATCAATGACAACTCGACTCACTTTCACCACAGCCAAGCATCTCATAAAAACAACATTGTGGAAGAGAAAACCGATTCTCAAATCAATCGAAAGAATCCACAACCGCCATAATAACTCTCAAGGAAACAAGGAAACCCAATCCTCTTACAACAAAGCCAAATGCCAGGAACTCTTCACTCTTTCTTTTCATGCTAAAGAGCAAATGGAAATCTAGATTCATGACATGAAACCAAGCTTTTCGAGAGCACTCTGGATTAGTCATATTTCCCTATATGACTTACTCACCGACACAGCTCAACGACTCTTTTATCAATAGACATCTATAAATGATGTCATGTTTCCTTTTCACCATTCATTCATCATGTACAACGCTACCAAATAGTCATTCACAAGACAACTTCTTCCTCTCGCATCACATGATTAAAACTTGGATAGCATCGATGATTGTGCCAAATCATAAAACTATGAGGGAACACCATTAACAGGAAAACACCACGTCATACATAACCAAATGACAATTGAAAGCCAAATTTGTAAAGCATCGCGTTTTAACCAAAATCAACATTTTGAAAGAGAACATCAATTCTCAAAGAGAAATGGGAGACTCATTTTCCCAAAATGAGAACACTTCACCAACCCGAATCACTTATAAACATTCATAAAATCCACCCTTGTGAAACACTTTGCAAACACCGCACATATTTTCCAAATAAAGCCAACTCTAATCACAATAGAGTTACAAGTTAAGTGCCTAACTCTAGGGTTTCCAACACAACCTACCATGTCCATTTACTTCCTTTGCATATGGTTTCCAAAGATAATTCAATTGAACACAAAAGAGCGCGATCCACTCAAAACTTTTGGGTGAAAGTCCATACTCATAGCATAAATTAAACAAATGGGCCAAAGCCCATGTTTGGCACCAATCACTACAAGTTTAGGGAAACTCTGAAATACAACAGAAGGAACACTTCGACCAAAAGCATCCAACCAAAATAGCAACTGTAACACCCCAAAATTTTGCTTTTCTTAAATTCATGTGTGATTTGGCACTTTGGTGAATTTTTGGAATTTTCTGGAATTTATTTGGATTTATTTGGGATTTATTTGAATTTATTCCATTTTGAAATAATTGAAGAATTTAATTTTGCAAATAAAATTTTGTTGGAAATATTTTATTTGAGTCCAAAATGATCCAAAGTATTTTCCTAATTTTTCCGAATTTTTCTAGTCATTTGCTATTTTTAATGAATTAAATGAATTACTAGGAATTATTTTAAATATTAAATCGCTGGAAAATCAAACTCGGTCAAGTAATCGTTTCATCCGACCGAGCCCGAGTCGACTGCGGTTCGAGTCCGACTTGAGCCACGTGGACTCGACCAACCCACTCCTAACTCCTAATCAATCCCAACCGCTGATCAAGATCCAACGGCCGAGATCCGCCGACTTCGACCGAGCCAGATCTCGCCTCGGATCCGATCGCGCCGGCGATCGGGGCCTTGATCGCGCTTAATGCGGTACGCTCTCCGCCGCCGCCTCGCCGAGTCCGAAAGCCGACCCGCTGCTGTCTCGGGCCGCCGTGGAAAACTAGGTCTCCGCTTTCGACGGACGCCGAGGGTTATTTAAAGCCCGGCGCATTTCGAGGTGACCGCCGTGATCTCGCGCCTTCTTCTACTTCACCGAGGCAAAGCCGCCGCCTGCTTAGCCAGGCGAAGCCGCCAGAGCTGCGCTTCCGCCCGCTTACGGTCTTTGCTTCTGCTCTGCCCGCCGCTGGCCCTCCGCCGACGCGACTCCCGTGATCTGCAGATCTCTTGCGCTAAGGCGCACCTGCGTTTACCATCCACTTTCGCCGAGGCCTTTCGTATTGCGCCGCATGCATCCATCGCTTACGCCCGGCCGCAAGGCCGCACGCCATTGCCGCCGCTCGAAAGATCTCAAACCGGCCCGATCAAAGATCGCACGATCCATCTTGCCACGCCATCGCACGGAGGTTTCGCTATTTATCTCTAGATTCAATTCAACCATTGATCTAAATCCAACGGTTCAGCATTAACCGCTGCTCACCCCAAACGCCAGAATACCGTGATCTAATCTGGGCCGCTGATTTTCAAATCAACGGCCTAGATCTCAGCCACGCGGGCCGTAAGGCCAACCGCTACGGCCGCGGTTCACGGCCACAAGATGAGAACGTGTTCTGACATCGCCGGGTCTGCGGATGACAAACCGCACCATGACGCTATCGGGCCGACGCCACTGGGGCCCGCTGTCGTTAATGTCCCAAAGTAGCAGGCCGACGTCACAAGAATGACGCTACCCGAAAGTGGACCCACATGTCGCCTTCGCGGAGCCGTGGACCTAGTCCACCGTGGGACCCGAGCCGAAGCGTGGACCAAGTCCATGGACCTACCGACGCCACCAGCCAATCAGAGCTGACACGTGTCCATGCTGACGCAATAATTAATTTCTCCAAAAGAAAATGATTTATTAATTCGAAATATTGATTCAAAATTTAGATTCAAATCTTCAAACGCTATAACTTTCGCTAAGCTTCAACTCCGATTTGAGTGAATCAAATTTCTAACTTTGTATAAAATTGAGATCTACCTAAATATGAATTTTATTTAATTTTTTGAATATATTTTTTCTCTTCAATATTATTTAATTGATTATTTAAACTTTAATAAATCATAACTTTATGCTTTAACTCCAAATTTGACGATTCCAGCTTCTAAAAATCCGTAAAATTATGTTCTCTGTTTATGGATTTTATTTGGAGTTTTGGGATCTTTTTTTGCCTAGTGTTTATTTGTGTATTTGCTATTTGCACGCTTTTACTTAGTAGACGCTGAAGTGCCTAAGGATTCGAAAGAGAAGTGTTGACTCAGGATCCAACTCAAGACCAAGAACAAGTACTTTTGAAGGCAAGTTGTGCTTTGACCATGTTGATCCTATTTCAAAATCTACTTTGATTTAAACTATTGCATGCTAGTTCAATTAGAAAGATACTTTGTTTAAACATGGGGTTAGATAAATACCAATTTGCTATATGACACCTTGATTACTTAAGTATGTGCCATGACCCTTTGTCACCCTAGTTGTGGTTTACTAGTTGACATTATTAAATTGCCAACATGGGTTTAGACCGCTGTAGTATGTCGCTTAGACTGCTACGTGCTCATGACATGATTTTTGGACAATCAAATGCTAATATGGACTTAATGATATATTGAACCTGTTTTGGAAAAGTATCATGTGATGTTGATGGCACGTGGTGCATGGTAATCAATCGGGTTTGATAAACGCAAACGGGCATGTGGCAAGAGTAATCAGTGGGCCATTGTAGCATTGGGAGTGTTGATTTGGTTTTTCGGGTAGTCTTGCCCCTGGTCACTCTAAGGACTTAACCTTGCAAGCCTTGAACTGGTCATACTTGCAAACTACATGGCTGGAATGGGACGGCCCTAGTTGACTAAGTCACATGACTCACTTCAGGAGCCTCAGTGGTGTCGCCATAATCGCTTGTGTGATTGTACGGGGAGCGATCGTGGCTGTGGCCAGTACCCATCTAACGGTGTGTTGGTCTCCATACTACCTTTGGCTATGGGAAGGGATGGTGTAGAGCACGTAATGAGAGGACCACCTGTGTTGTTTGAGGCTTCCAAAGGCTTTGTTACGGAACTCGCTTTGTGGTGTTTGACTGTATCTTGTGGGTAAAGTGCATAACCTCTGCAGAGTGTAGAATCTATTTGAATAGCCGAGTCCACTAGATCGATAATGCTCTGAATTACACCATGGGCAGACTTTTCCAAAATAACTTGGTTTTGAAAGATGGGTTGGTTTAACAAGAAGATGATGGAATTATGGTTTAGGATGGGAAAAATGTTTGTTAACCTTCTTGAAAAGTTATTTATGCTTTACTTATTTCTACCGCTTAATCTACTTATATTACTTTTCAAATGTCTGTTTAATCGCAAAAATACCTTGTGCTATTCCTTTGTACCAAGCCATGCATATAGTATATTAGCTCAGATTCTGCATGACTTGTCGAGTACCAAGTACTCACCCTGCCTCAACACAATATCACTTGAAGAGGAGATTACGCCACTTTGGAGGAGGAACTCAAGAAGACCCTCACTAGGATGCCCGAATCACTGCCTGTATACTGGATGGCGCCACGTAAGTTTATTTGATTTTCCGCTGTCGTTATTTCTTTTAAAGTTTCGCTTGCAAGGCATATATTTGTAACTGGCCATAAGGTCGAGTAACCTTTGATTATTTAAATAAAGTACTTTGATAGTATCGCTTTGGTATGATTGTGATATATACCATGTTAAGACTGTGTACTAGCTGCTCTCGGATCAGCCGAATACACAGAGGGTCCTGATTTGCAAATTCGGGGTCCCGAAGGTGGTATCGTGAGCCATACTTGATCAGAGCTCAACTCAGCTAGAATGGTCGAGGAGGATAAAACCTATTTTCTAAATCTAAAATTTGTGAAGACAAGAAATGACATCTCGACTTATCCCTTTCTCTTCTTGTCTCTGCTGAAATTTTCTTTCTCTTACCTTGTCACACTTAAAAATTCAGTTCTTACGTAGCTAATTTGTGACAGATGGAGGTTTTCATGAGTGAGCATAGGTTCTATAGTGAGACTCCTTCACGAGTCGAAATATAGAATAAAGAGTCACCCTTTAGGCGATAGACTCCAGAGTTAGTCTGATTTGGATTTGCTTTGTTTGCTGAAAAGAGGTGAGTTGCAAGGCCTCTTAGGCATTGTAAGCAGCCATACCAAGTTATTACACAGTTGGACCTTAAAGTTACCCCTTCGCCCGCATAAGTTCCATATTACTTGTCTATTCTTGTTTCCTCTCATCTCTAAACCTAGAGCAAATCGACAGATGGTGAACACCGTGGAACTTTGAAGCAATGAGAGTGGTTCTCGCCTACAGAAAACTCCCAATGATGGAGCACCAAAGATCACCAGCTTGATATGCAGTTTCGAGCGCTTTGCTGCCTGCACTTGATGGCATGCTAAGATGCAACAAATGCAGCACGTCATCGCTCAGTGCCACCGCTTAATCAAGTTAATCAGGCCACGCTAATCACAAGGTCACAGAGTTCATGAGAACTCACCACCCACTTTCTCCTGGGAATGCCAATCCATTGGAGGCCGAAGGATTGGTTAAGATCAATCGAGAGGAAGCTACACATAGCTCAATGCATAGGAATGAGAAGGTACTTTACGCTTCTCATCACCTGGAAGGAACAAATTACCGAATGGTGGAGAACTTCGTGCCACGCAGAGAACCTCAAGATATCACTTGGGAAGAGTTCACACCGCATTCCGATAGTGATTCACGTGGCCCAAGGAATCATGGACTTAAGAAGGAGGAGTTCAGAAAGATCACAAGGTAATCAGCCAAAGGGTCGACCTACCTCTAACAAGTTCACACAGCCTAGCACGCTACGCACCTGAGGATGTAGCGCTACGATAAATCCGCATAGCCTCGCTTTTATGAAGGGACTTAACTCAGATTGCAGTAGGGTTGATCACCCACACCTTACCCGACTTCCAAGACTTGGTGAATAAGGCGCTTATTCTTGAGGACAAGCGCAAGGAACTGATGAGAACAGGAAGCGCAGGATGCAACAAAGAAGGATCACGCCAGTGAACGCAATGGGAATACCGAGAGTTGCACCAAATCAATTCTTCGATTCCAACCACAGTATCGCAACAGGACACCATCCCCAGCACCAAGACTCCGCCAATCGTAACTACCAAACCCCAACCCCGCTAGAAACGCTACCTGTGCAATAAAGAAGGAACAAAGGAGACGCCGCATACAATCCGCAACGAGCCAGACACTTTGCCAACAAATGTCCAAAGAAGACAGCAGGAGCTACTCCCGTCGCTTCAATCTAGGAACCACCCTACCTAGGACGCCAAAGACTGTGAGCCACACCTGCATCGTGGTGAGAGGCCGAGTCAACATGTCACCGCAGATGCACCGCAAAATGCTACTGACGCCGACCGGGTAAGTTACTTGTTAACTCAAGACTGCAACCGCTTTGTTTGACTGAGCTTCGATTCGCTTGTTTCGCAAGGCTTTACTGCTAGAAATGACTTGAGAATTGCAAAACTTAAGTGCATGCTTTTAGTTCAAACTCCCTGTTCAACTCCGAACGGAAGTAGGATGTTCGGTGAGAATACTAATAGATGGAATAGAGTTCCTAGCAAACCTTATAATTTTGGAGACCTGACTTTAGATGTTATATTGGGAATGGATTGGTTATCCAAGCACAAGGCCTGTATTGATTGTGACGAAGGACTATCTCACTAGAGAGCCCGTGTGGGAAGAAAGTGGAATTTCACGCCATCGCAGTTAGAGATGGACAGCTTGATGGTTAATGCATTTCAAGGCAATCAGATAGAGGATGTCCCAAAGAGTGAATGAGTACCCGATGTTTTCCCCGAAGATCTACTCTATGCCACGACAGTGACATAGAGTTTGTGATAGAGCTTGTACTGGTACAAAGACCGATAGCAAAGAGACTTCCTATCGGATGCTACAATGAGGAGTTGGTAGAGATGAAGAAACAAATGGAAGAGTTAATGGATAAAGGATTTATCGCATCAAGTTCGTCACTGGGAGTACCGCTTTGTTTGTCGAAGAAGAAGGACGGAGTTTCAGGATGTGCATTGACTACCGTGGCACTCAATGAAGTCACCGTGAAGAATAAGTATCCGCTACCCAGGATTGATGATTTGTTTGATCAGCCATTTAGGAGCCGGAGTTTTCTCCAAGATTGATTCTGAGATCGATACCACGCTTGAAGATCCGATCGTAAGATATTCCAAGATCGCATTCTCGCCAAGATATGGACATTACGAGTTTACAGCTATATGTCCTTTGGGTCACGAATGCGCCGCCTTATTTCATGAATATGATGAATAAGGTGTTCATGGAATATTTGGACAAGTTTGTCGCCGTGTTCATAGACGATATCCTAATCTACTCCAAGACAGAGGATGAACATGCCGACACTTAAGGCGAAGTTTTGGAAAAGCCGAGGAACAGCAACTTTTCGCCAAGTTCAGCAAGTGTGATTTTTGGAAGGACAAGGTGGAGTTTCTGGACATGTAATGACTGGCAGAGGGAGTCGCCAGAGATCCAAGCAAAGTAGAAGCTGTGGTTACATTGGGAATACCAAGACTGTGGACCTGCATTCGAGTTTCCTTGAATGGCAGTGATATTACTGGGCCGCTTTCATCAAGGCTTCTACAATTGCGAAACTCTTACGCAATCAGCCAAGAAGGAAAAGAAGTTTGCATGGACGCCGTAATGTGAGAAAGGATTTCGGGAGCTGAAGAAGCGATTGACGCCGACTGTGTTAGTTCTACCTGATGTTGCTCAAAGCTTCGATATTTATTGTGACGACGCGCAAGGACTTGATGTGTCGATGCAGAACGGAAAGGTCGCCGCTATGCATCAAGGCAACTTGAGGCCGATGAGGAAAATTATCCGGCGACATGACCTAGAATTAGCCGGGCCGAGTGCATGCCTTGAAGATATGGCGTCTACTATCTCGATTGGAAACAGATGTGAAGTATATACGGATCATAAGAGTTTTAAGTACATATTCACCCAAATGGATCTGAATATGAGGCAGAGGAGATGGTTAGAGTTGATCAAGGACTATAATGTTGGAATCCATTACTATCCTGAAGGCCAACGTGAGTAGCCATGCCCCCAGCCTTAAAGTCATACTGCGGAGTACGCTAGCCACAAGTCGTGATGAGTTATGTGAGGATTTTCAAAAGATGAAGATTGAGGTTGTACCTAGCGGATTCTTGGCCGCATTAAAGTAAAGCCTACTTTAGAGGACCAGATCCGAGAAGGACATAGATGATGACAAGATCCGTAGATTAAGTCCAAAAGGAGGAAGGCAAGGCAGGACTTCAAGTTGATAAGCAAGGCACGCTGTGGATGAAGGATCGTGATTTGTGTGCCTAACAAAAAGGAGTTAAAGCAATCGATTTCGAAGAAGCCTATGACTCCAAGTACTCAATCCATCCCGAAGCGCTAAGATGTATCAGATCTCAAGGAGAGATTCTCGTACGAGTATGAAACGTGAAGTTGCCGAGCATGTTGCATTGTGCGACGATGCCGAGAGTCAAGGCAATGCATCGTAGACCAAAGAGGATTGCTACAACCAAGATACTCGAGTGGAAGTGGGAGGAAATCGGAATGGATTTATTTGGCTTGCCGGTCAAGACTCAAGGAGGTTATGACCCCATATGGGTTATAGGATCGCTTGACTAAAGTAGCTCATTTTATCCCCGTGAAGACCACTTACTCGGAGATAAATTAGCAGAGTTGTACATGATCGATCGCTTGTTTGCACGAGTGCCAAAGAGGATTGTACTCGTGAGGTACCCAATTTACCCTCAAGGTTTTGGAATAAGTTGCATGAAGCCATGGAACTCCGCTTGAACTTCAAGATGCCTTATCATCCACATTTGACGGGCATCGAAAGAGTCAACCAGATTCTCGGAGGATATGTTGAGAGCTTGTGCATTGGCTTATGCTACCTCTGGGATAAGAGTTTGCAGATGCCGAGTCTGGGCCATACAACAATAGCTATCGTGCTAGTTTACGATGTCACCTTTGAGGCACTCAGATGGTCGACCTGCCTTGACGCCATTGAATTGGAATGAGACCGGCGAGCGCGTGTCTTTGGGCCTGATATTCTTCAAGAGGTCAAGAGCAGTATCGCATGATTAGGAAAGGTTGAAGATAGCCTAATCTCACAAAAGAGTTATGCCGATAATCGCCGCTTAGATTTGAGTTTTTGAACTGTAAGACTTTGTATACCTCCCGAGTTACGCCTCGGGGGAGTTAAGAGGTTCCATGCCAAAGGAAAACTTGCACCCTGCTATGTTGGACCATTTAAGATTTTGAGCCGCAGAGGCGGTTGCTTATCACCGGAGTTGCCGCAGCAGCGTGGAGTACATGATGTATTCCATGTGTCCTACTTGAAGAAGTGTCTTCGAGTTCCGGAGAAAATGCATGATCGTAGAATCAATTGAGCAAGAGGACTTGACTTACAAGGAGTATCCCATGAGGATTCTAGACACAATGGATCGAGAAACTAGAAACAAGTCAACCTGTCAGAGAGTTCAAAGGATAACCATGCAGAGCTTGCGACTTGGGAGCGAAGAGGATTTGAAGAAAGAATTTCCAAACCTATTCCTTTAGTAGTTTCAATCTCTGGACTAGATTCTATTAAGGGGGAGGTTTATAACACCCCAAAATTTTGCTTTTCTTAAATTCATGTGTGATTTGGCACTTGGTGAATTTTTGGAATTTTCCTGAATTTATTTGGATTTATTTGGGATTTATTTGAATTTATTCCATTTTGAAATAATTGAAGAATTTAATTTTGCAAATAAAATTTTGTTGGAAATATTTTATTTGAGTCCAAAATGATCCAAAGTATTTTCCTAATTTTTCCGAATTTTTCTCAGTCATTTGCTATTTTTAATGAATTAAATGAATTACTAGGAATTATTTTAAATATTAAATCATTGAAAATCAAACTCTGGTCAAGTACATCGTTTATCCGATCGAGCCCGAGTCGACTTCGTGTTCGAGTCCACCCGAGCCACGGACTCGACCGAACCCACTCCTAACCTCTAATCAATCCCAACCGCTGATCAAGATCCAACTGGCCGAGATCCGGCCGACTTCGACCGAGCCGATCCGGCCCGGATCCGACCGCGCTGCGGCGATCGGGCCGCTGATCGCGCCACGCGGTACGGGCCTCCGCTGCCGCTCCGCCTGAGTCCGAGCCGGACTCGCCGCTGCGGTTCGCCGAAAACTAGGTTCTCCGCTTCGTGACGGACGCCGAGGTTATTTAAAGCTCCTGGCGCGTACTTTGAGGACCGCGGATCCCGCGCTTCTCCTTCTATTTCACCGAGGCAAAGCGCCGCAAGCACGCCGGCGAGCCAGAGCTGCGCGCCGCTTCGCCACGGTTGCTTGCTCGCCCGCCCGCTGCCCTCCGCCGACTGACCTCAGATCCGCATCTCTTATAGCCAAGGCGACCTGCGCCTACCATCCACTTCGCCGAGGGGTTTCGCAGGCCACATGGGCGGTTATCACACGCCTCCGGCCATTGCAGAAGCCGCGCAGACGCCATTGCCGTCGCCGAAAGCTATCTCGGGCCGTCGATCAAGATCGCATTTATCCGATCTTGCCACGCTATCGCGACGGTGAGGTTTCGTTTCATTTATCTCTAGATTCAATCTCAACCATTGATCTAAACCAACGGTCCAGATCAACTGCTCACCCCAAACGCCAGAATAACACCGTGATTCTATCCTGGGCCGCTGATTTTCAAATCAACGGCCTAGATCTAGCCACGTGGGCCGTAAGGCCAACTGGCATTACGGCCGCAAGGCTCACGATGAGAACGTGTTCTCGACACGCTGGCCGTCTGGCTGCACGGGACAAATAAACCGCGCACCATGACGCCATCAGCCGACGTCACTGGGGCCCGCTGTCAAGAATGTCTCTGAAGAGTTGCCGACGCCAAGAATGACGCTACCCGAGTGACCCACATGTCGGGCCTTCGTGGAGCCGTGGATCGAAGTCCACCGTGACCCGAGCCGAGCGTGGACCAAGTCCATGGATCGCCTGACGCCACCACCAATCAGAGCCGACACGGTCCATGCCGACGCGAATAATTAATTTCCAAAAGAAAATGATTTATTAATTCGAAATATTGATTCAAAATTTAGATTCAAACTTCAAACGCTTATAACTTTCGCTTCAACTCCGATTTGAGTGATTCAAATTTCTAAATTTGTATAAAATTGAGATCTACCTAAATATGAATTTTATTTAATTTTTGACTAAAGTTTTTCTCTGAAATATTATTTAATTGATTATTTAAACTTTAATAAATCATAACTTTTAATGCTTTAACTCCAAATTTGACGATCTCCAGCTTTCTAAAAAAAACTAAAATTATGTTCTCTGTTTATGGATTTTATTTGGAGTTTTGGGATCTTTTGCCTAGTGTTTATTTGTGTATTTGCTATTTGCACGCTTTTACGAGTAGACGCTGAAGTGCCTAAGGATTCGGAAGAGAAGTGTTGACTCAGATCCAACTCAAGACCAAGAACAAGTACTTTTTGAAGGCAAGTTGTGCTTTGACCATGTTGATCCTATTTCAAAATCTACTTTGATTTAAACTATTGCATGCTAGTTCAATTAGAAAGATACTTTGTTTAAACATGGGTTAGATAAATACCAATTTGCTATATGACACCTTGATTACTTAAGCATGTGCCATGACCTTTGTCACCCTAGTTGTGGTTTACTAGTTGACATTATTAAATTGCCAACATGGGTTTAGACCGTTGTAGTATGTCATAGACTCAAGCATGCTCATGACATGATTTTGGACAATCAAATGCTAATATGGACTTAATGATATATTGAACCTCTGCTTGGAAAAGTATCATGTGATGTTGATGGCACGTGGCATGGTAATCAACCTGGGTTTGATAAACAGCTGACGGCATGTGGCAAGAGTAATCGTGGGCCAGCTTGTGGCATTGGGAGTGTTGATTTGGTTTTTCGGTAGTCTTGCCCTCGGTCACTCTAAGGACTTAACCTTGCAAGCCTTTGAACTGGTCATACTTGCAACCACATGGCTGGAATGGGACGGCCCTAGTTGACTAAGTCGCTAAGGACTCACTTGTGGAGCCTCAGTGGTGTCCGGGCTACACCGCTTGTGTGATTGTACGGGGAGCGATCGTGGCTGCGGCCAGGTACCCATCTAACGGTGTGTTGGTCCCATACTTCGCCTGGCTAAGGGAAGGGATGGTGTAGAGCACGCACGAGAGGACCACCTGTGTTGTTTGAGGCTTCCAAAGGCTTTGTTACGGAACTCGCCTTTGTGGTGTTTGATCGTATCTTGTGGGTAAAGTGCATAACCTCACAGAGTGTAGAATCTATTTGAATAGCCGAGTCCACTGTGATCGACAATGCTCGGGAATTACAACAAGGGGTAGACTTTCCTAAAATAACTTGGTTTTGAAAAGATGGGTTGGTTTAACAAGGAAGATGATGGAATTATGGTTTAGGATGGGAAAATGTTTGTTAACCTTCTTGAAAAGTTATTTATGCTTTACTTATTTCTACCGCTTTCAATCTACTTATATTACTTTTCAAATGTCAAGTATCGCAAAAATAATTTTGTGCTATTCCCTTTGTACCAAGCCATGCATATAGTATATTAGCCTGCATTCTGCAGGTATGACTTGGTCGAGTACCAAGTACTCACCCTTGCCTCAACACAATATCGCTTGAAGAGAGATTACGCCACTTTGGAGGAGGAACTCCAAGAAGACCCGCTTACTTAGGGATGCGAGCCAATACACTGCTCGTGGTATACTGGATGGCGCCACTAAGTTTATTTGATTTTCCGCTGCTGTTATTTCTCTTTAAAGTTTCGCTTGCAAGGCATATATTTGTAACTTGGCCATAAGGTCGAGTAACCTTTGATTATTTAAATAAAGTACTTTGATAGTATCGCTTGGTATGATTGTGATATATACCGATGTTAAGACTGCGTGCACTAGCGCTCCCTCGGACTGCGTCAATACACAGAGGGTCCGGATTTGCAAATCTGGGTCCCGACAAGAATAACCAAACAGTCCAAAAGTTTTAAACACCAGTTCAACAAAGATACAACCACCTCTAGTGTTGCACTATGCTTTCCATTAAAGACTTCAGTAATCACTACTTACTCCTTAAGGAGACCCATCATAATTCAATCAAAAACTACATGACAAATTCTTTCACCAATTACCTTTCCCAACACTTATAAATAAGGTTTATGATGCTTATCAAAAATACACCCAACCAGGATTTACCTCATCCTCGATCCCCACAGACAAACCCATCATATAACATCATTTTCTCACTTTTAAACATAATACTTCAATGTATACTTAAGCATGATCAACCTATCAATTGTATAATATCCGTGACGCCGCTTTTTCGACAATCGAAACTTATTCAGCTTAATCAATGACTTCAACAAGTAAATATTATCTCTACAAGACAAAATTCGTAAGTAGAATTTTACAACATACATTCATTAAGAATAAAATCCTACATCAGGTTAATTGTCCAAGATTCACTCCATCTCAACATGTTACGTTTCCCCCCATTTTTTAACCATGATTTTTTAACAAGTAATTTAAACAAGCATTACCACTACTCAGTCATTGATATCAATAATTTGCATAATCCTAAAGACAACCGCATTGCTTTTAGTTACCCTATCCATAGGTTATAATAAAGTTGCCACTACACAACATTCTCCAACTATTAAAATAAATTTAATGAGTTAGACCATCCAACGCCTTAACAACATCATCACATAACATATCTATGTCTTCCCAAATGACAATTGTATTAGCATTTCAAGAACACAACCGTACTTCCAACTATACTAAAAATTTGCAACAACATGAATAACAATTCTATTCAACTTACAAGTTAAGGTCACCAACCAATATGATTAAATTTCTGTACTAACATATTAAGTTACAACAGCTTTAAACCAGCTTTAAACAACCAACCAGGTTTCTATAACAATGTTAATAGTCTACATCATCTCGATATCCCAATCAAGCAACAAGATTTTAGAGTTTTAGACATTGTCAATGGTCATGTGCATTTAAAACAAAGCAATAGATTCTAAGCATGCACATTGACACCTTTAGTCATTCTCGCTACAGACTAATCTACAATTCAAGACGTTTATTTAATCTTAAGCTTAAGATAACAACCACATTGGATTGATTCAACTCACAATTTAACCTAGGAGTACATCATTTCCATAAACCACATTATTACACACCACTTAACATGCTAAACAACAATTCTCACTATTAACAAATAACTTCAGTCAAAAGACTACTTACTCTGATTATAGCATTTTCTTTTAAAACTCAACCAAGATTCACAAAGAAACTTGTCTCACATAAATTGCAATGGGGCATGTGTAACACCCCAAAATTTTGCTTTTCTTAAATTCATGTGTGATTTGGCACTTTGGTGAATTTTTGGAATTTTCTGGAATTTATTTGGAATTATTTGGAATTTATTTGAATTTATTCCATTTTGAAATAATTAAAGAATTAAACTTTGCATATAAAAATTTATTGGAAATATTTTATTTAAGTCCAAAATGTTCCAAAATATTTTCCAGAATTTTTCTGGAATTTTTCTGAGTCTTTTGCTATTTTTAATGATTTAATTGAATTTCTGAGAATTTAATCGGATTAATTAAATCGAGTGGGTTTTACTGTTCCTCCGACCGGACCCGAGTCCGAGTCAGACTCGAGTCCGACTCGCGCCAGTTGGTCCAGCCGAACCCGCTCGGCCGAACCCAAACCCGTGTGACCGTTGGATCAAGATCCAACGGCCACGATTGAGCCACGTCACCGAGCCCGAGTCCGACCGAGCCAGCCAGCTCGTCCGAGTCCGACCCGAACCCAAACTCACGCACCATTGGATCCTGATCCAACGGCTGTGCGCGTGCCACGTCACCCAATCCGAGACGCCGCCGGACTCCACCGCCGCAACGGAGAGAACCTCGGTTTCCGTGCGTTTCACGGACACCGAGGGCCCTATTTAATGCGCCGCCACCCGTGCCGTGACCCCGACTTCCGTGCGCACCCGTAGCCCTAGACAACGTCGCCTGAGCCACTGCCGTCTAGCCGCAATCGCTCGCCATAGTTGCCGTAGCGTTCCGCCGTAGTTTTTCGCCGATTGCCGCCGTCTCCGTCGTCCTCCGCCGCCGTTGAGGTCAGATCCAGAACCGGGAGGTCAAGCTGCGTCGAAGGAGACCTCTCACCTCGCCAGAGCGCGCCCGAAACGCCGTCGGCAAGGTCGTCGTCCCCCGCGCCGGTGACCCAGCACCGCCGCTCGCCATCGCCGGACCTCGAGCTCCCTCAGCCGTCGGATCTTCATCCAAGGGCCCAGATTGCGCCACGTCATCCCACGGTGAGATCCCGTCCAAAATCCCAGATCCAATCTCGACCGTTGGATCTAGATCCAACGGTCCAGATCAAACGCGTTAACCCAAACGCGTGAGAGCCGAATCTAATCAGGCCATTGATTTTCAAATCAACGGCCGAGATTGGCGCCACGCGTCGGAAGGCCGACCGCCGCGGTCGGCCGCCCACGCTGCTGGCGCAGACGCCGACACGCGGGCCCGCAAGTCGGGCCGCCACCACTTCGCACCATGACGTCACACCGACGCCATGGCGCCCGCGATGTCGGGCCGTATCCCAGCAAAGGCGCCGACGCCAAGAATGATGTCACAAGGTCCCACTGCCAAGATCGTGGTCGAGCCTCGCCGACGCCGCCAGTGACGTCACCCGAGGGGACCCACCTATCAGCGACACATGGAGCCGTGGACCGAGTCCACCGTGGACCGAGCCAAGCCGTGGGCTGAGCCCATGGACCGGCTGACGTTAGCCGTCCAATCAGAGGCTGCCACGTGTCCTCGCTGACGCAATAATTAATTTTCGAAAAAGAAAATGATTTATTAATTCGAAATAATGATTTCAGATTTTGTTCCAAACTTCAAACGCTTATAACTTTTGCGTTTCAACTCTGATTTGAGTGATTCAAATTTCTAAATTTGTATAAAATTGAGATCTACCTAATTATGAATTTTATTTAATTTTTAGACTAAAGTTTTTCTCTGTAATATTATTTATTTGATTATTTAAACTTTAAATAATCATAACTTTTGCATTTAAACTCCAAATTTGACGATTCCAGTTCCTAAAAATTCATAAAATTATGTTCTCTCTGTTTATGAATTTTATTTGGATGTTTGGACACTTTTGGTCTTCTGTTTTATTCATTTGTTGCTATTTGCACGCTGCTACGAGTAGACGTTGAAGTCTTTGGAAGGATTCAAGGAGAAGTAATCGACTCAGGATCCAACTCAAGACCAAGAACAAGTACTTTTTGAAGGCAAGTTGTGCTTTGACCATGTTGATCCTATTTTGAAATCTATTTTGGTTCAAATTATTGCATGCTAGTTCAATTAGAAAATACTTTATTTAAATATGAGAAATTAGATAAATGCCAAATTGCTGTATGACACCTTGATTAATTAAATATGTGCCATGACCCTTGTCACCCTAGTTGTGGTTTACTAGTTGGACATTATTAAATTGCCAACATGGGAAATTAGATCGTTGTAGTATGTTGCTTAGACTCACTCGTGCTCATGACATGATTTTGGACAATCAAATGTTAATATTGACTTAATGATATATTGAACCTGTTTTGGAAAGGTATCATGTGATGTTGATGGCACGTGGTGCATGGTAATCAACTGGGGTTTGATAAATAGTTTTCGGCCGGGGCATGTGGCAAGAATGATTAGGTGGGCCAGTTGTGGCACTGGGGATGTTGATTTGGTTCTTCGGGTAGTCTTGCCCTGGTCACCCTAAGGACTTAACCTTGCAAGCCTTTGAACTGAGTCAATCTTGCAACCACATGTCTGTAATGGGACGGACCTAGTTGACTAAGTTGCTAATAACGTACCTGTGGGACCTCAGGAGGTCAACTACACCCTTTGTGTAAGTTGTACGGGGGAGCGTCATCGGCCGAGGCCAGGTACCCATCTAATGGTTGATTGGCCTAAACTTCGCCTTAGCTAAGGGAAGGGTTAGTGTGCAATAACCGGGGAGGACCACCTGTATTGTTAGAAGTTTCCGAAAGATTTTCTTACGGGAACTCGCCTTTGTGGTGTTTGACTGTATCTTGTGGGTAAAGTGCATAACCTCTGCAGAGTGTACAATCTATTCGAATAGCCGTGTCCGCGGTATTGGACATCGCTCGGGAATTACAGTCAAGGGTTAGACTTTCTCAAAAATAACTTGGACTTGAAAGGTTGGGTTGGATTAATAATGATGTTGATAGAAATGTGGATTAGGATGAGAAAGATGTTTACTAAACCTGTGAAAAGTTATTTATGCCATACTTATTTCTACTGCTTTCGAATCTACTTATGCTACTTGTCAAATGTCAAGTTTCGCAAATATACCTTGAGCTATTCCTTTGTATCAAGCCGTGCATATAGTATATTAGCTTGCATTCTGTGCATGACTTGCTGAGTACCAAGTACTCACCCTTGCCACAATACAACACCAGTTGAAGAGGAGACTACTCCAGCTTTGGAGGAGGATCTACAAGAGGAACCGTCTACTTGGGGAGCGAGCCCAGTCAGTTGCATGTGGTATACTGGATGGCGCCACAAAGTTATCTTATTTTCCGCTGCTATTATTTCTCTCTTAATAAGTTTCGCCCTGCGTGGCGTATATTTGTAACTTGACCATAAGGTCGAGCAACCAGTTTGACTATTTAATTAAAGTACTTTATTAGTATCGAGTGGTATGATTGTGATATTTACCGATGTTAAGACTGTGTGCACTAGCGCGTTCCTGGACTAGTGCTGAATACACAGAGGGTCCGGATTTGCAAATTCGGGTCCCGACAGAGGTGGTATCAGAGCCAGGTTGACCGTAGGCTCAACCCTAGCTAGAATGGTCGTAGAGAGGTTAAATCCTATTTTCTAAAAGCTAAAAGGTTGTCAAGATAAGAAATGATATCTCGACTTATCCCCTTCTCTCTTTTCTTGCCTCTTGCTGAATTTTTCCCTTACCTTGTCACGATTTAAAAATTTCGAATTCTTACGTGAGCACTCTTGTGACAGATGGAGGGAGAGTTCAACTACGTCGATCTGGAGGTTGGTCACACCGCGGAACTTTGGCGTATGCTACAGACTCTCGGAGACTTTGAGAAGCCACAATACCAAGTGGAAGTGATCAGACAAGCAGGATTGATCAAGGCTTGTGACGTGAAGATTGTGGTGCCTGCTAGGAAGAAGGGCCCAGGCAATCGCCCGATACACTGCACTGCCAGGAGGTCTACAATGCAGATGGGTATCCAAGAAGTATCACGACGAGCAATGCAGCACATTACCCGTATCTACGCCAGAGAGTTGGAGAGCACGGTGTTCCGTTATCATCCGCGCAGCAATAACCTTCTTGACCCGAAGGCGATTCCGGATGAGGATGCCATGGTCACACAGTTGGCACGACTTGTTGTCGCCCAGGAGGATGTACTCGATGATACAAGCAAGGAGCTACAGAAGGCCTGCAAGGAGATCACGACAGAGAAGAACAGGTGGCGGGAAGCTCAAGAGTATGTGTCACACCTTCTGCAAAGGATTGGAGAGTTAGAGACGGCATTGTACGCACCAGAGCCGGAGCCAATGCTCGAGCTGCACGAGCCAGACCCGGAGGAGCCAGAGCTTGAGGAGGACACTTCTTCTTCGACTACCACAGATGACACGATTCTTTGGACATGGCAATCGTTTCGCGCCTATGCCGCAAAGATCCGTACCCAGGCCGTGGAGGTTTTCTCGATGAGTGAGCGTAGGTTCTATAGTGAGACTCCTTCGCCGAGTCGCGTCATAGAATAAAGAGTCACCCTTTAGGCGTTAGACTCCAGTGTTAGTTTGATTTGGATTTTCATTGCTTGCTGAGTGTGCAGTATGTGTTGCAAGGCCCTTAGGCATTGTAAGCAACCATACCAAGTTATTGATATCATTAGTTAATAAAGTTGGACTTTAAGTTACACTTTTCCCCCGCATAAGTTTCCCTGTTACTTGCCTATTCTTGTTCCCTCTCATCTCTAAGTCTTGGAGCAACCGACAGATGGTGAACACCCACGGAAACTTTTGAGGCAACGGAAGTGGTTCTCGCCCAACAGAAAACCCCAATGATGGAGCACCAGCACCGCCACTAGACATGCAGAATTTTGGAGCATTTCTTGCTGCTCAGACTCAGTTGATGCATGCTATGATGCAACAGATGCAACATGTCACTGCTCAGGCCACCGCTAATCAAGTCAATCAGGGACAACGCCAGAATACAAGACTGTCAGAGTTCATGAGGACCCATCCACCCACTTTTTCTGGGAATGCCAATCCGTTGGAGGCCGACGACTGGTTAAGGTCAATTGAGAGGAAGCTACACATTGCTCAATGCATAGGAAATGAGAAGGTACTCTACGCTTCTCATCGCTTGGAAGGAAACCGCCGAATGGTGGGAGAACTTGTGCCACACAAGTGAACCCTCGTGACATCACTTGGGAGGAGTTCACGGTACATTCCGTCGGTATCACGTGCCTGAAGGAATCATGGATCTCAAGAAGGAGGAGTTCAGAGCACTCAAGCAAGGTAATCACTGTGGCGAATACTGAACAAGTTCACACGACTTGCTCGCTACGCACTGAGGATGTTGCGGCAGATAAAGCCAGGCAGTCTCGTTTCATGAAGGGACTTAACTCAGATTGTAGGTGGGATTGATCACCCACACCTTTCCGCATTTCCAGAATCGATGAATAAGGCGCTTATTCTTGAGGACAAGCGCAAGGAACTGGATAAGAACGAGAAGCGCAGGATGCAACAAAGAGGATCACGCCAGGAACGCAACCGCTACCGAGAGTTGCACCAAATCAATTTTTCGATTCCAGCCACGAATGCAACAAGGACACCGTCACGGCACCAAGACCCGTCAATCGAACTATCGGACCCAGCCCCACCAAACGCCGCTTCAGCAAAGAAGGAACAGGGAGACGCTGCTACAACTGCAACGAGCCAGGACACTTTGCCAACAGTTGCCCAAAGAAGACAGCAGGAGTGACCCCAGTTCGCTTTAATTTGGGATCCACACCAGCTAGGACGCCAGCACCAGGGGCCACACCCCAGACGGTGGTGAGAGGCCGAGTCAACCATGTCACCGCAGATGCACTGCAGAATGCTACGGACGTCGTACTGGGTAAGTTACTTGTTAACTCAGTACTTGCGACAGTTTTGTTTGATTCTGGAGCTTCGCATTCGTTTGTTTCACAAGGCTTTGCTGCTAGAAATGACTTGGGGATTGCAAGACTTAAATGCATGCTTTTAGTTCAAACCCCTGGTTCCGAACTCCGAACGAAAGTAGGATGTTCCGGGGTGAGAATACTAATAGATGGGATAGAGTTCCTAGCGAACCTTATTATTTTGGAAACCCAGACCTTAGATGTTATTTTGGGAATGGATTGGTTATCCAAGCACAAGGCCGTATTGGATTGTGGACGAAGAACTATCTCAGTTGAGAGCCCGTGTGGAAAGAAAGTGGGATTTCAAGCTACTGCCGTTAGAGATGGACAGTTGATGGTTAACAGTACCAAGGCAATCAGCATAGAGGATGTCTCAGTAGTGAATGAGTACCCAGATGTTTTTCCTGAAGATCTACCTGGTATGCCGCCAGACAGGGACATAGAGTTTGTGATAGAGCTTGTACCTGGTACAGCGCCGATAGCAAAGAGACCTTACCGGATGTCCACCGAAGAATTGGTAGAGATGAAAAAGCAACTTGAAGAGTTAATGCAGAAAGGATTTATCAGACCGAGTTCGTTGCCGTGAGGAGCACCAGTTTTGTTCGTCAAGAAGAAGGACGGGAGTTTCAAGATATGGACATTACGAGTTTACAGTTATGTCCTTTGGTCTAACGAATGCGCCAGCATATTTCATGAATATGATGAATAAGGTGTTCATGGAATATTTGGACAAGTTTGTTGTTGTGTTCATAGATGATATCCTAATCTACTCCAAGACAGAGGATGAACATGCCGAACACTTGAGGCGAGTTTTGGAAAAGCTGAGGGAACAGCAACTCTTCGCCAAGTTCAGTAAGTGTGATTTTTGGAAGGACAAGGTGGAATTCCTCGGACATGTAATGACCGTAGAAGGAGTCGCCGTTGATCCAAGTAAAGTAGAAGCTGTGTTACATTGGGAGCACCAAGATCGTGACCTGCATCCAGAGTTTCCTTGGAATGGCAGGATACTATCGCCGTTTCATTGAAGGCTTTTCGACAATTGCGAAACCTCTCACGCAATTGCTGAAAAAGGAGAAGAAGTTTGCATGGACGCCAGAGTGTGAGAAAGGTTTCGAAGAACTGAAGAAACGATTGACATCAGCGCCAGTGGTAGTTCTACCGGATGTTAATCAAAGCTTTGATATTTACTGTGACGCATCGCGCCAAGGACTTGGATGTGTGTTGATGCAGAATGGAAAGGTAAATTATGCATCAAGGCAGTTGAGGCCGCATGAGGAAAATTATCCGACGCATGACCTAGAGTTAGCTGCCGTAGTGCATGCCTTGAAGATATGGCGTCACTATCTGATCGGGAACAGATGTGAAGTGTATACGGATCATAAGAGCCTTAAGTACATATTCACCCAGTCAGATCTGAATATGAGGCAGAGGAGATGGTTAGAGTTGATCAAGGACTACAATGTTGGAATCCATTACCATCCCGGGAAGGCCAACGTAGTAGCCGATGCTCTAAGTCGGAAAAGCCATACCGTGAGTATGTTGCTAGCCACAAGTCAGGATGAGTTATGTGAGGATTTCCAGAGAATGAAGATTGAGGTGGTACCTAGCGGATTCTTGGCCGCATTAGAAGTAAAGCCTACACTAGAGGATCAGATCCGAGAGGGACAGAAGGATGATGACAAGATCCGCAGGATTAAGTCCATCAAGGAGGAAGGCAAGGCAGAGGACTTCAAGTTGGATGAGCAAGGCATGTTATGGATGAAGGATCGCATTTGTGTGCCGAACAAAAAGGAGCTGAAGCAGTTGATTCTAGAAGAAGCCCATGACTCCAAGTATTCAATTCATCCTAGAAGCGCCAAAATGTATCAGGATTTGAAGGAAAGATTCTGGTGGCCGAGCATGAAGCGTGAAGTCGCCGAGCATGTTGCATTGTGCGACGTATGCCAGAGAGTCAAGGCAATGCATCAGAGACCAGCAGGATTGTTGCACCACTGAAAATACCTGAGTGGAAGTGGGAGGAAATCGGAATGGATTTCATTACCGGTTTGCCTAAGACTCAAGGAGGTTATGACTCCATATGGGTTATAGTGGATCGCTTGACCAAAGTAGCCCATTTTATCCCCGTGAAGACCACCTACTCGGGAGATAAATTAGCAGAGTTGTACATGATCAGGATCGTCTGTTTACACGGAGTGCCAAAGAGGATTATATCGGACAGGTACCCAATTTACCTCAATGTTCGGAATAAGTTGCATGAAGCCATGGGAACCCGTTTGAACTCAAGACCTATCATCCACGACGGATGGACAGGACCGAAAGAGTCAATCGATTCGAAGATATGCTAAGAGCGTGTGCATTGGCTTATGCTACCTCTTGGGATAAGAGTTTGCCGTATGCCGAGTTCGATTACAATAATAGTTACCAGGCTAGTTTATAGATGTCACCTTTTGAGGCATCAGTATGGTCGACCACTTGGACGCCATTGAACTGGAATGAGACAGGTGAACGCCGTGTCTTTGGGCCAGATATTCTTCATGAAGCTGAAGAACAGATTGCCATGATCAGGGAGAGAATGAAGATAGCCCAATCACGACAGAAGAGTTATGCTGACAACCGTCGCCGAGACCTGAATTTCGAACCAGAAGATTTCGTGTATCTCAGAGTCACGCCGCTCAGAGGAGTTAAGAGGTTCCATGCCAAAGGAAAACTCGCACCCCGTTATGTTGGACCATTTAAGATTTTGAGCCGCAGAGGCGAAGTTGCTTACAAGCTAAAAGTTACCGCAGTCATTAGCAGGAGTGCATGACGTGTTCCACGTGTCCCAGTTGAAGAAGTATCTCCGAGTACCTGAGGAACAGACACTGCTAGAGTCAATTGAGTTGCGAGAGGATCTGACTTACAAGGAGCATCCCGTGAAGATTTTGGACACTATGGATCGAGAGACTAGAAATAAGTCAACCCGCTTCTGTAGAGTTCAGTGGAGCAACCACGCGGAGAGTGAAGCAACTTGGGAGCGCGAGGAGGATTTGAAGAAAGAGTTTCCGAACCTATTCCTTTAGTAAGCCCTGAATCTCGGGGACGAGATTCTGTTAAGGGGGGGAAGTTTGTAACACCACAAAATTTTTCTTTTCTTAAATTCATGTGTGATTTGGCACTTTGGTGAATTTTTGGAATTTTCTGGAATTTATTTGGAATTATTTGGAATTTATTTGAATTTATTCCATTTTGAAATAATTAAAGAATTAAACTTTGCAAATAAAAATTTATTGGAAATATTTTATTTGAGTCCAAAATGTTCCAAAATATTTTCCAGAATTTTTCTGAGTCTTTTGCTATTTTTAATGATTTAATTGAATTTCTGAGAATTTAATCGGATTAATTAAATCGAGTGGGTTTTACTGTTCCTCCGACCGGACCCGAGTCCGAGTCAGACTCGAGTCCGACTCGCGCCAGTTGGTCCAGCCGAACCCGCTCGGCCGAACCCAAACCCGTGTGACCGTTGGATCAAGATCCAACGGCCACGATTGAGCCACGTCACCGAGCCCGAGTCCGACCGAGCCAGCCAGCTCGTCCGAGTCCGACCCGAACCCAAACTCACGCACCGTTGGATCCCGATCCAACGGCTGTGCGCGTGCCACGTCACCCAATCCGAGACGCCGCCGGACTCCGCCGCCGCAACGGAGAGGACCTCGGTTTCCGTGCGTTTCACGGACGCCGAGGGCCCTATTTAATGCGCCGCCACCCGTACCGTGACGCCGACTTCCGTGCGCACCCGTAGCCCTAGACAACGTCGCCTGAGCCGCCGCCGTCTAGCCGCAATCTCTCGCCGTAGTTGCCGTAGCGTTCCGCCGTAGTTTTTCGCCGATTGCCACCGTCTCCGTCGTCCTCCGCCGCCGTTGAGGTCAAATTCAGAACCGGGAGGTCAAGCCGCGTCGAAGGAGACCTCTCACCTCGCCGGAGCGCGCCCGAAACGCCGTCGGCTAGGTCGTCGTCCCCCGCGCCGGTGACCCAGCACCGCCGCTCGCCATCGCCGGACCTCGAGCTCCCTCAGCCGTCGGATCTTCATCCAAGGGCCCAGATTGCGCCACGTCATCCCACGGTGAGATCCCGTCAAAAATCCCAGATCCAATCTCGACCGTTGGATCTAGATCCAACGGTCCAGATCAAACGCGTTAACCCAAACGCGTGAGAGCCAGATCTAATCTGGGCCGTTGATTTTCAAATCAACGGCCGAGATTGCGCCACGGTCAGCACCGTCCACGCGCGCGTGCGTGTGACGCTGACACGCGGGGCCTGCAAGTCAGCGGCCCAGCCACCCTGCACCATGACGTCACACTGACGTCATGGCGGCATGTCAGCGGCTGTCCCAAAGAAGGCGCCGACGCCAAGAATGACATCACAAAGGTCCCACCGCCAAGATCGTGGTCGAGCCCCACGACGCCGCCAGCGACGCTACCCGAGGGGACCCACCATCGGCCGACACATGGAGCCGTGGACCGAGTCCACCGTGGACCGAGCCAAGCCGTGGGCTGAGCCCATGGACCGGCTGACGTTAGCCGTCCAATCAGAGGCTGCCACGTGTCCTCGCTGACGCAATAATTAATTTCCGAAAAAGAAAATGATTTATTAATTCGAAATAATGATTTCAGATTTTGTTTCAAACTTCAAACGCTTATAACTTTTGCGTTTCAACTCCGATTTGAGTGATTCAAATTTCTAAATTTGTATAAAATTGAGATCTACCTAATTATGAATTTTATTTAATTTTTAGACTAAAGTTTTTCTCTGTAATATTATTTATTTGATTATTTAAACTTTAAATAATCATAACTTTTGCATTTAAACTCCAAATTTGACGATTCCAGTTCCTAAAAATTCATAAAATTATGTTCTCTCTGTTTATGGATTTTATTTGGATGTTTGGACACTTTTGGTCTTCTGTTTTATTCATTTGTTGCTATTTGCACGCGTTACGAGTAGACGTTGAAGTGCCGGAAGGATTCGAAGGAGAAGTACTGACTCAGGATCCAACTCAAGACCAAGAACAAGTACTTTTTGAAGGCAAGTTGTGCTTTGACCATGTTGATCCTATTTTGAAATCTATTTTGGTTCAAATTATTGCATGCTAGTTCAAATAGAAAATACTTTATTTAAATATGGGAAATTAGATAAATGCCAAATTGTCATATGACACCTTGATTAATTATATTTGTGCCATGACCATTGTCACCCTAGTTGAGGTTTACTATTTGTACATTATTTAATTGCCAACATGGGAAATTAGATCTTTGTAGTATGTTGCTTAGACACCTTTCGTGCTCATGACATGATTTTGGACAATCAAATGTTAATATTGACTTAATGATATATTGAACCTGTTTTGGAAAGGTATCATGTGATGTTGATGGCACGTGGTGCATGGTGATCAAGCGGGGTTTGATAAATAGTTTTCGTAGGGGCATGTGGCAAGAATGATCAGTGGGCCGGTTGTGGCAAGGATGTTGATTTGGTTCTTCGGGTAGTTTTGCCCTGGTCACCCTAAGGACTTAACCTTGCAAGCCTTTGAACTGAGTCAATCTTGCAACCACATGTCTGTAATGGGACGGACCTAGTTGACTAAGTTGCTAATAACGTACCTGTGGGACCTCAGGAGGTCAACTACACCCTTTGTGTAAGTTGTATGCGGGAGCGTCTGGCTGAGGCCAGTACCCATCTAACGGTTGATTGGCCTAAACTTCGCCTTAGCTAAGGGAAGGGTTAGTGTGCAATAGCAGGAGGACCACCTGTATTGTTAGAAGTTTCCGAAAGACTTTGTTACGGGAACTCGCCTTTGTGGTGTTTGACTGTATCTTGTGGGTAAAGTGCATAACCTCTGCAGAGTGTACAATCTATTCGAATAGCCGTGTCCGCGGTATTGGAAATCGCTCGGGAATTACAGTCAAGGGTTAGACTTTCTCAAAAATAACTTGGACTTGAAAGGTTGGGTTGGATTAATAATGATGTTGATAGAAATGTGGATTAGGATGAGAAAGATGTTTACTAAACCTGTGAAAAGTTATTTATGCCATACTTATTTCTACTGCTTTCGAATCTACTTATGCTACTTGTCAAATGCTGTTTACTGCAAATATACCTTGAGCTATTCCTTTGTATCAAGCCGTGCATATAGTATATTAGCTTGCATTACGTGCATGACTTGCTTTGAGTACCAAGTACTCACCCTTGCCACAATACAACACCAGTTGAAGAGGAGACTACACGGCTTTGGAGGAGGAGCTACAAGAGGAACCGTCTACTTAGGAGCGAGCCCGATCGGTTGCCTGTGGTATCTTTGGATGGCGCCACGAAGTTATCTTATTTTCCGCTGCTATTATTTCTCTCTTAATAAGTTTCGCCCTGCGTGGCGTATATTTGTAACTTGACCATAAGGTCGAGCAACCAGTTTGATTATTTAATTAAAGTACTTTATTAGTATCGAGTGGTATGATTGTGATATTTACCGATGTTAAGACTGTGTGCACTAGCGCGTTCCTGGACTAGTGCTGAATACACAGAGGGTCCGGATTTGCAAATTCGGGTCCCGACAGCATGACTCACACTTGACCATGCAAAAGACCTCCAAAACACATTTCGATCTTAAAGACTCTCATAGGAGGGAACCAAGCGATCAAGAAACCTTTGCGGTCAAAGGCACAAAACATAAATCGACACATCTTAAATTTTTGCACACAACTTCAAGAACCTCTTTTAAACTCAGAGTAAGACACGCAAGAACAAAACGATACTTTTCTTTGCAAGGCAACCGACAAAACCGACGTCAAAGCCAAAAGTTGCTACCAAACGACACGCACACAAAACTCTTCTTCTTCGTCTTCAATCAAAGAAGACAAAACCACAAACCGCCTACGGAACAATCTGCGAAAAGATCCAATACTAAACACTTTTCTTTTGATTTCACTCAAATAAAACCAAATAAAACCGACTAAAACCGATCGTCAGAACGGTAGTCCACCACCAATCTCTTCTTTTGACTCCAATCAACTACCCAAACTGCGATAGAAAAGGTAAGCATTCTTTCCCCACAAGGGTTAATAGTTCTTCGGTGATGGCTTTAATCGACCATACCATCAAACCACAACCTTACTATAAACAAAAAGGTGACCGAAACCCTTCGGCACCACAACCCCACTTTATCACAATAACATAAGCAATTCAATCAATTATCTCATATACATAGCAGCATACTTTATCACATAAAACATTCAACATCAAGGCTTAAATATAACATTTAAGCGTAAACAAACGATACCCATACCCATTCCTCATGCATCGATTGTGTGTCAAATTTTAAATTAATTATTTCACTTACACAAATTTTAATGCTGCTATCCTATGGCAAAATTTTAAGTATAACCTAAACCATGTTTCTAGGTTATCCCACATCAAGATTTTAGTTAACCCTATGGTATTTCTCTAAATTCATACTCCACGGACCTGAAGCCGGCTCTGATACCAACTGTAACACCCCGACATCTAGCATGACTGAATGCTACCAAACATAGGCTATATAACATCTAAATACCGTACATTAACATATATTACAGCAAAGGAGTAAATGCTAAAAGCCGAAATTTCGGCAGCATCTCCTTTGTTTTAACAATAATTGAAGGAACATCAACAGCATAGCAACATATGACAATATGAAGGACAACTAGACAGCAATAATTTAAGACTCAAATAACAAAATAAGTCTAGTTCAAGCATGATGTGACTCCAAGAGTCAAATGAATAACAAGGCACTCAAATAGCAAAGCTAATCATTAAACCATAACCATCACACGTAGTTTATTAACTATGTCTAAATGAATGACTTGTGGAATCAATAAACGAAGCTACGTGCAGACGTGTGACTAATCCCCTTCCCATCATGACGGTCTCACGATACCTAAAACAACAAGAAAACATAAGCGTGAGTTCGAGACTCAGCAAGTATACTGCAATGGCAAAATAACAACAATAACACAGCCACGATATATCACATCATGTAAAACATTCCACTCAAGATATCATATCACTAACTTCATTAGTATGTATGCAATGCGATGCTATGCTCATGTCTCCTTGGAAACTCATACCGGTATGGTTGAGTGCGCACCCGTCGGTGTGCACCCTTTTCCCCCTTCCATCCCGAAGATGGAGGGTGCCTACCCTCGCTTCCATTCACCACGTGAATGGAATCACGATGTAGGTCTTACTCAGTGGCGTTCCGGACTAGTCATAACTTTCTCACCGACCTTACCGGACTAGTTATGACTTTTCTCACCGACCTCGCCATGTCTCATGCCATGAATGCAAAATGCCAACATCATAAAATCCATTCGCACATTTACTTAAAACAACCACGGCATGGCACCATAACATAATAACATACTCATCGTATCATTAGAAATCATTTAAGCATGGCAAGTGATCAACTCATGTAATCAATGTCATCTAGTCTCAACTAGCACTCTACAAAACGCTATCCAATACGGTACACTTGCCTCAACCACGTGCAACGGAGTGGCGGGACGAAGAGGGTACTCCCGGAGGCACACCACGTGCAAATACGTGCCACACAATCAAAACGAGCCCATAAAAACAGTACATGGATGACCCACTACCGCGACGTCGCATTCCACCTCTAAAAACAGAAAATACCAATCGCGCCGAACAGCAGGCTTCCAAAAACATAACTTGAGTTTTAGGACTCCAAATTGAGTAAACAAGTACATTTTCTCGAAGCTTACGAAATTTCATAACTTTTTCTAAGTATTCGCGAAGACAGATTCGGCCTCTAAAATTGTTTAATCTAACGTTGAACACGAACTGTCCCAATCTCGTCACAGATTTGACAGCGCTCGGTAAAACGGCCATAACTACCAAACGGCTTGGTGGAATTTCGACTTCTTGTACTCCAATTAAAGATAATTCAATTATCTACAACTTTACAGGTGGCTGTCCAAATTCGGACTCTAAATTAGTTTAATCTAATGTTGAACACAGACTGTCCCAACCTCGTCACAGATTGGACAGCGCCCACCAAAACGGCCATAACATTCAGACCGTAACTCCAAAAATTCTCAAAAAAATACACAAAATAGGTCTTGATGATACCTACAACTTCTTCAACAGGAGGTCGGCCAAATTACGAATCTAAAATTGCGAAATCGCACCCCCTAAAACGGACTCCAAATCTGCCCGAAACTGAGTACAATACGAACTCTAGTTCTTTTCAGATCTACTCCATGGCAGCACGTCCTCTTGATCTAAAAACTCCAAATCTACCATGAGAACAGCACCTAGACCTTCCCCAAGGTTTCCCCATGGACATACCTTAGTCCGACGAACGACGAACACGAAGAATGTCTCTCGATCACCCGATCTCGCTCCCACGCGCCAAATCCTTCGGGATCCCTCGTCGCGGTTCTTCCAAACAGCGATGGCAGCACGTAGACGTGTCGTGGCAGCGAGGGGAGGGGTTGGATCACAGCCAAGGTCTTTGGCTAAAGGTGGAGGCGCCACAAGGGGAAGGAGATGGGGCAGCTAGGAGGGGAGGGAGTGGGGCGGCGGCTTGGGGAGGAGAGCAAGGGGGTAGGGCGCCGTAGGGCATGGGGAGGGGGCGCATGGGCAGGTGTTTGCTGCCCCCCTCCCCCACATGGGCTAATAACTCCCCCCTTTGGCCCAAGTGGGTTCCCCCCAAAGGCCCAATTCGCCCCGGAAAGGACCAAACTCCCAAAATCGGCCCGAAAACGCGATTAACTGCATACCGTAAAGTTTTAATCTCCCAATTCACATTTTATAATGTCACACCATTTCGTAGTGTCACAGTTGCTATAGGGTACACAAAAGGGACTTTTAAATAAACTTGATTTAAATAATTTAAACTGCATTACATATATAAATTTTTATCACATAATCTAAATCCTTAAAGATCCACTTAAATTTAGAAACTTATTTCGTTAAATTTGGAGCTTCCTAGCAAAAGATATAAATAGATGAATCAAATTGAGAAAAAGGGCAAAATTTTGGTTGAATGTGTTTTGATTTCTAGACCTATTGGTTCAAGCTGTGCTGTGAAACCACTGGGCTACATTTTTGCTTGTGTCAAGAGAGCTAGATAATTTATTTGTGGTATAAAGCATGACTCATTTCTATGTTCAAAGTATCATTTGAATTGTAATCTATGCACGAGAGTGTTCATAAGATATGCATGCATATAGGTATATAGAGATCATTCAGGTTTGTTTGAATACCACTTAAGGTCTTGAAATTGGTCATGTACAGGTTGAATCAATTGTGGTTATTCAGGTAAAATGCTGTTATTATAATTTTAATGAAATGTTCACAACTTATACTATAGGATCGATATATATTAGTATAGCAATCAGAGGGAGCCTCAAGTACATCTTTACCCAGAAAGATTTGAATTTGAGGCAAAAGAGGTGGTTAGAGTTGATACAGGATTATGATCTGACAATCCAGTACCATCCAGGCAAGGCGAATGTGGTGGCTAATGCCCTCAGTCGCAAGACAATGCACCCTTTCACTGATTGTCTTGTTGCTGATTTTGAGCGGCTAGGAGTTTCTTATTGTTTTGCGGGGACCGTGCAAGCTAAAACTCAATTGATTCTTGAGTATGCAATACCTATGAAACTTAACTTCTTTCATTTGGTTATTGCATAGTAGCGTGTCATGGATTCGTGGTCGAATCTTGTTAAGGGGGAGAGAATGTGACATTCCGGTAAGAGTTATGTCGCTTTTTTGGGATTTTCCAGGTTTCCGGGCCGTTGTCGGGGAGTTTGGGCCTTGGGGGACCGCTTTCTAGGCTTTTAGTGGGAGAGTTTTGGCCCATGTGGGGATGGGAGGTAGCAAACCCTAGCCCTTGTGCCCTCCCCCACCTAGTTGCCGCCCCCATCCCTCTACCCTCCTAGCCGCACCCCCTCCCTCTTTGCGCCTCCCCTCCCCACCTCTAGCCGGCCCTAGCACCACTCTAATCTCACTGTCCGGGAGCTCTCAGTCCAAGAGGATCCGGCGTTTTCGGCGATTCCAGTGTTCCCGGCGATTGGAGGGGAGATCGGAACGCGATGAGGAGACGTTCGTCGACCGGATGATTCGTCAAGAAGAGGTATGTCTTGGGGAACTTGGTTGTATATTTTTGGTTCTGGTTAGATGGGGAAGTTCATGGTTAAAGTTGGTGTTTAGGTGCTGTGATTAGAAGGATTTAGGAAGATTGCAATTCGGTCTTGCGTTCTGTCCTCGGACAGATTGGGTGATGGTCTTTGGCACGAATTAGATAATTGTTAGAGGCGTTTTATGCGGGACCGGCTATTGAGAAAGTTTTAGATAATTGAAATACCTTTAATTGGACACCAAAATCACTAAATTTTGTTCAGCCGTTTGAAAGTTATGCCCTTTTTACCGAGCGTTGTCCAATCTGTGTCACGATTTGTACAGTCTGTGTTCATCTGTAGATTAGAGGAACTTAGAAGCCAAATGAGACTTTTTGAATACTTAGAAAACGATGGAAAATTTCCTGTAGTTCTAGAAAATGTATTCGTTTACTTGATTTGGAGTTGTTAAACTTAAGTTATGGTCATTTGAAGTCTGCTATCCCATTTGGACAGTTGCTATTTTTGGGTTTTAGGAGTGGGTTGCGAAGTAGATATAGTTGATTAGTCTTGTGTTGTTTTGAGGTTATGCTTTTGAGTGTATTAAACCTATGTGCAGGTGGTGTGACCCCGGGAGTGCCATCAACATCCCGCCACTCCGTCTCGCGTGGTTGAAGGCAAGTGTATTGGGATGGGTTTGGGTTTGGGTGACCAAATAGATTCGTAGCTTTGCTATAATACTATATGATTTGCTAATTTTCCATGTTGATCCCTGCATGTGATATGATGATCATGATTAGTTTAATGGTTATGTCGTTGTTATAATTAGTATTTATGCAAGTTATATCATGTTATGGCATATGCACATTCATAATGGAAGATACGACTCATTCTGATGCGGGCCTCTGTGTTCACATGTAGTGAACATGAAAGTCCTATCTCGTAGTCCCATCCACAGTTGTGAATGGGAGCGAGTCAGTAAGAGTAGGCACCCTCCACGGGATGGAAGGGAAAGAGGGTGCACACCGACGGGTGTGCACTCGGCAATACCGGTATGTGCTAAGCAAAGAGACATGTGCATTGCATTGCATGAATAAAAATGTTTACAAGATGCTTATGAAGATATTTATGAGATGCTTAGGATGATGCATTATGACATGTTAATGATGTTGTTAATGAGTATTGTTATTGTTTAGTCCATTGCAATACACTTTGCTGAGTGATGAACTCACACTTGTTGTTTTATGATGTTTTTTTAGGTACCTTGAATTCGGCATGCAGGAAAGGGAGTTAGCGTCACGTATCCACTTAGTTTCATTCATCTAGACAACTACACACTCATTCGTAGTTGTGATGGTTATTTTATTGCGCTAAACTTGGATTATGCTATATTGTGTGCTTGGTTTTATTGTTCCCTTCGTATTGGTTAATGAAACGTTTGAGTTTATATTCTGGGCTTGAAATAATGCTATAAGTCCTGTTATTCATGTTTTAGATGTCATCCGGTATGTTATTGTGTTATGATATTATTATTACTGCTTCAAACCATGGAAAAACAAGGGATATACTGCCGAATTTTTCATTTAAGCAATTAACGTAGTTGCTGTAATTTATGGTAAAATATGTGTTTTTGGTTGCTTCTAGTATCGTTTGGGTGGCATTTGTGGCATACTAGGTGCCGGGGTGTTACATGCGCGGAAGCTAAAATCAAAATTTTGATATACTAAAAATTCACCCCAATTCGGAATCAAATAATTGTTTTGTATTCAACAAAAATAACAGATTGACAAACATTCGATAAATCACTTATTCCTGGAGATCCAGCTATCGGATTGACCTGAAATTTGAACACAAAAAACTAGATTCTAATACGAATCTAACAAAAAATAATCCGTTAGATCGGATCTACGGATCGAAAGTTATAAGCCCCGCAAGCTTGCTATGATAGATTATGACGAGAATTGATCTAACCTTACTTCCGTGATTAAACAAAATCTATGAGGAATTAACCAATCAAACTTTTTAGATCAAAAACTTAATGCCCTAGAAAGGTTTGAAATAGATCAAATTAAAATATCATGATGAAATAACAAATCAATTTAAAAATCAAAATAAACAAGCAAATGAATGAATCTATGCACTGTTTTTTTTTGGCAAATCAATGTTTGATCATGTAGCGATCAATGCTTTGAATTCTTCTAGTATCACCAAGAAGAGGCTAGTTTGTTCACCCATGCATGCACGGCTCAGTGATCGCTAGTTTTTCCATGCATGCAAGCATGTAGTGCGCGTGAATGAGCTGTCGTGCAAGAACCTGGTGGCTTCTTCTGGCGGCGGATTCTTCTTCTCCTGCATGGGCAGGCCAGGTAGCACGACAAACCAGTGGTACGGGTTCTCCGCCACATCCGTGCAGATCCCAGGCTTGAACACGCACGGTGCCTCGCACGCGCGTGTCGACGTCGCGCTGAGATGCGTCTTTTTCTTTGCGCCAAAACGTTGCGCGCTCTTTTATTTCTCTATTTTATGCAGCTTAGCGAATGGAGAAAAACCTGATTTTTTTATTTCTTCTTATCTAGTCTGATTACAGTACTCCAACAAAAGAGTACAAACCCTAATACCCAGCTCACCATATACAAAGGACACATCCCCCTTTTTATAATGAGCAATCCTAAAGAGTTTGTATACAGATACATGCATGCATATCCACATGGACAAATTATATATGGCCCAATATATGCACACAGCCCAAAATTCACACATGCACGTGTACGGCCCACCTGCCGCTACCGCGTGACTCACTCGCCTTCACGTGCACCATTCTCTAGTCCGAACATCTCGCATGACATCCTCAACCACTAGGAGCTCAGTTCCTTCCTGAACCTAGTCCTGAACCTCAGTTCCTCCGTGAACCTAGTTCCGGTCCCGTCACCGACCACGTTTGACCTCAAGCAACACCTACACATGAACAAACCATGAAATAATACTCCGAGCATAAGTCCACGAATTGACTCAAGATCAATCCATGTAATCACTCACACGAGCGCATTGCATCAAGCAAAACAATTACCATACTATCACAAGCATATCAATTAATCATCTAAAACAAAACATGCACATGCACCACACATGCCATGCGCACAACCACTTTGCAATACTAAAATCATCATTAAACCAATTTTTCAGCATATGATTTCACAATCTCCACCTTGATGAAAACATTGGCAACACCATTTAGAATTAAACATTTGCAATTGACATTCACTTCACAAGAAAAGTTTTTGAAATCAAAAGGTTTAAAATCAAAAACCAAAGTGAAAAACACAAAATCTCCCCCTTTGACAAATATGCACAGTGAAAAACTCCCCCTAGGTGAAAATAAGAAAAAAAATTCCCCCTAAGAAGAAAAATGTGTGTGAATGTGCAATGTGCTCAAAATTCCCCCCTTTAACAATGGATTCATCAAGAATAAAAAAGAGAGAACAAAATATTTTATTTTTAGTTTGTCAATTTTTTTATGCACTGAGCATTATAAGTCATCCACAAATGTAATTCATCTCCAGGTCATATTATAAAAAATACTTGCACCCTCAAATCTCCACATAGACCATGTAGAGTAAGCACAATCAGAAATCAAGTACTATTAACGATTTTTTGCATGGCATGATCTCCCTTGCTCAACTATCTCAAAACCTGAAAACATTGAATTTTGTGCACTTCATTGGCACTTGAAAAACTAATTTATTAATTGATTGCAACAGAATATAAAAATTGCAAGGAATTATATACACCATCAGCGTTACTTTTCAACCATGCCAAGCAATTATCTTAAGGTTACAAGGTTTCGGTCATACATGACCTCTTCCAGGTTCATATCAAAGTGCAATGATAAGAAGTCCTGTAAAGAAGAAGTGCGATAGTACATAACCTTGATCTTGCATTTATCAACAATCACTTTTTGAGCTTTAGCACTTTAACTATGATAAATATAATATTTAGCATTTTTTGAGTAGGATCAAGATAGACAAGAAAGTTCAACCATGACAAAATTTAATTTAAGTTATCGTTCCAATTAAATAATCATGGTATAAACTACATCATATATGCATAAACATGAAGTTGCACAGATCTTGTAGCACAAACATGGTTTCAAATAACATATGTGTATCAAATATAATGTTCATTACTTTTTCATTATTTTTTTGTTTTTATTTAAGAAACACACACAAAATGTTATAAAATATTTCAAAGTTTTCACAAACTCCCCCTCAAAGCAAACCTCTTAAAAACCATCTTCAAAATTGTCACCCAATAGGATTAATTTTATAAATTGAAGTCTGAAAGAACAATCCTCCCAATAAGCAAATGAAAGAAATTTTCACCAAAAATCCATTAACTCCCCCTCAAACAAATAACCAATGAAATCAAAAGAGAGGTGATGATATACATGTGTTTTAGTTATCATGGTATGTTCAGTTAAGCATAAGCATGAATCATAATAAATAAATACTAAGCATGAAAAAGCATGATATAAGATATAACATTATTGAACATGCCAGGGGATACATATGAGCATATGAATAAACATATCATCTCATACCACAATTAGATATCTGTGAATGAAAAAGATATTAGTGTATAAAACAGTTCACAAAGTAGGTGCAGAATTATCGCACATGCCTCTTGAAAGCCATCTCAAAGATGACAACCATCCAAGTCTAGATCACATCTTGCAAAAGATTAAGATCCACTAAGCTTCTGTTCTCCAACCTACATCTGAAAAACCTACATAGCATTAGAAGATGTCGAGGCCTCGGTACTGGGGTTAGAAATAAAGCATTTAGGAATCCAATACTGAGACACACGACGAGTAGGCACAACACGAGTATGCTTATACACAAAAACAAATTTGCCTTTTCCCGTGTTTCTAGCAACAAAAGGTGTTTGCTTCACCCTAGGCATATAATGAGAAGTAAAGCATGCCTGTCTGAAATTAGACCTAGCCTTATCCTTTTCTTTCTTTTGTTGTTTGGCTAGCCTAAAGCAAAAATCTACTAAATGTCCATCTCTACCACAATGAGTGTAATTGTACTTAACATGATGTTTAGCTTTAGAAGTAGAAGCATCATTTGCATTTATTATAGTAGAAAATAAAATTGTGACACCACGGAGTGTCATAATCTTATAAAATGTGGATGTTGAGGTCAAAACATTATAAAATATGTAAATGGAGGTTAAAACTTTACGTTATGCCGTTTATAGCGTGTTTTTGGGCCGTTTTCGGGTGTTTGGGCCTCTCCGGGGGACTTTGGGCCTTGGGGGTTGAGTTGGGCCTCCGGTGGAAGGGTTTGGGCCCAAGGGGGGACTTTTGGGCAGCCAAATCTGGCCCCCACCCCTTGGTGCGCCCCAAACTCCTTCTCCCAACCCTAGCCGCCACCGCCTAGCCCCCCCTCCATGCGCCTCCACCCTTCCCCTTCCTCTCCATCTTTCCCCATGGCGCCACCACCCCTCTCCTCCCCTCTCCACCTCCCTTGCTGCCCCTAGGGGAATTGTCCACCTCAACACCTCGAAGATCCGTCCATTGGAGCGCTCCGCGACGAGGAGATCGGGTGGATTTGGAGCGAGGAGCGAGGAGCGATCCGGGAGGAGATCTATTGGGTTTTCGTGCGTCGGGCGAAGGTATGGCCATGGGACTCCTTGGGGTTGGGCTAGGTACTGTTCTAAGGATCAATATCATGTTTTTAGATCAATTGGTGGCGCTTGATTTGAGTAGATTGGATTAGATCTGGAAGTTGCCACGTCCTCTGTTTCGGGCAGCATGAGCAGTCGACCTAGGGCTTAGGTTTTTGCCAATTTAGAGTCAGAATCTGGTCGTACGGATGTTGAAGAAGTTGTAGATACTTTCATTATCTTTCAGTGGATATAAAGAACGTCCAATTTCTCCCAGCCGTTTGAAAGTTATGGCTGTTTTACCGAGCATGTTAAAATCTGTGACGTGATTGGAATAGATCACGGTATTTTGTAGATTAAACAACTTTAGAGTCTGAATCAGTCTTTCCATATACCTAGAGAGGTTGGGAAATTTCCTAAGCTACGCGACAATGTACTCGTTTAATTGATTCGGAGTTTTAGAACCCGAGTTATGCCTTTTGGAAGGCTGCTGTCCCGACGGGAGAAAATCTCTGTTTTTGGGTTTTGCGAGTAGTTGGCAATGTCGGGGTAGATGAGGGTTTGCGTACTATTTTGTGGACATGATTGTGAGTGTGTGGTACCTATGTGCAGGTGGTGTGACCCCGGGAGTGCCCTCTTCATCTCGCCAATCCGTCGCCCGTGGTTGAGGCAAGTGTATTGGAATGGGCAGCGGATTGTGGGTTGTTTGGTTGATTGAGATTGAAATTTGAATATATGATATGTTCACATGCCATGCTTTAATGTTTGCCATTGATACGATGAATATGTTTATTATGTGATGATGCCATGTGTTAATGTACAAGTTATCCATGGTGATGCCATATGTTAATGTACAAGTTATTCATGATGTTGGCATATTTGCATACATGGCATGATACATGGCCCGGGCGGTGAGAAAGTCATAACTAGTTCGGGGAAGCACTACTATGGAGAGAGACATCAGTGGCGGTTCGTAAGAGACATCAGTGGCGGTTTTTGAACCACCACAGATTAAGCGCCAGTGATAATCGGAGATTTTCAGAGGCGGTTTGAAAACCGCCACTGATAATACTCATTAGTGGCGGTTGGAGAGAAAAACCGCCACTGATAATGATAATATCAGTGGCGGTTCCAGCTAAAAACAACCACTGATAATTCCATATCTGTGGCGGTTCCAGCTAAAAACCGCCACTGGTTTTTAATTGGAACCGCCACTGGTATGCATTATCAGTGGCGGTTTTTAGCTGGAACCGCCAATGATAACCCCGTCCGACAATAAAAAAAACCTGCATTTTTGGCTAGCCTCAGGAAAGTGCTAGCCATGCCCTCTAAAACAGCACACAAATGAACTTCAGATATAGTAACAAGTAACAACTTAATTGACAATAAGAGTATAATACTAGATTTTGAACCAAAAGGATAACAAAAATAGATATGATCATGTGCAAAGACTATTGGCAACAAATTAGACGGCAACACTTCAGAATTTCTCCACAGGCCGCACAGACTACATCCATTCTATTATTCAGATTTTCCAAAGTACAATCAAGGAAAGTTGCTAGACTAAACTGTCATCGAGGCAAAGTTGTCATTTAGAAGCATAATTGTGAAAGTAAAATGGCTTATCACAGGGCATTGTCTATGATATAATAAGAAGTACCTCAATAGAAAATAAAAATGATCAGTGTCTTCTTACATTCACTGGTCCCTTGCAGTCTAGATTAATTTTAGCTACAAGACATAATGCAAATGAGTACAGCAAACAAGAATCCATTCACAAAATAGATTAGCCAGGTAATCTTTTAATGCAAATGTGTTTCCTTTAACTAACATCCTACAACAAACAAGAATCCATTCACATGTCTCACTATAGTGGAAGGTCACTACTACAATGAAGAACATATACATCTCAAAAGTAATCAGCATAGCAAATGTGTAGTAAGGACACAAAGATAAATAAGATAAAATTAGAAACATGAGAATGGTAGTAAAAATTGTGCGAGAAATCAAATAGATGTAATATTGAGCTTTGTCTTACTTCAGCAAGTGATCGTACAGCGTGTATCAAGCAAATGTTCTTACTGCATTGAATTTCTATTTGGATTACTGTTTCCCCAGTAGACAACACTCAATAAGAAGGAATATGGCAAATATGGAATATATGTTGTTCATATTCTGAAGACTGGCTGTGTAATTGCCACTCTTCTGAAATTTGTTGTTCATATTCTGTAATTGCCACTCTTCTGAAATTTGGTATGGCAAATATGGACAGCATATATGGTATGGCAAATATGGCAAATATGGAATATATGCTGTGTAATTCTGAAATTTTGTTCATATTCTGATATGGCAAATATGGCAAATATGGAATATATGGCAATTATGGAATATATGCTGTTCATATTCTGGCAAATATGGCATCTATTTAAGTAACTCAAAAATGGTATCTATTTAAAATCCATATCAGAATCTATAGAAATATGGCAAATACATGATATGGCAATTATGGATTATATGCTGTTCATATTCTAGCAGATTCTGATATGGATTTTAAATTGAAAGCACTTTAAGTAACTCAAAAAAGGAATATGGCATCTATTTGATTTCTCTTAAGAAATATGGCATATTCTGAAATAGGAAGGACTTTCCAGTAGACAGCACTAAAAATAGGAAGGACTTTCCAGCCAGATGGAATAAGATACTCTGCCAAACAAATAGGGAGAAAAGTTGCATGTTTTAAACATCATCTCGCAAAAAAAAAACGATTCTGATATGAAGAAGAAACTTTTGCTGCTGATATGAAGTATAAAGTAATTGACTAACATGCAAAATAACAGATCAAATAATAACGAAAGGGTGGCCAGAAAATTCAGTCATAGTCTCATAGAAACAAGACGATGCCATATGGAAATATATTACCTTAATAATTTTAGCCTCTGGTATCAGTGATGCACCACCAATAATGTCAAAGTCACCCTGTAAGGATATATATACAATCTTTAGACTTTAGAGATGGATTTCTGAAATGATTTCGCAAGAGGGAAGCAGTAGGCAAAGAAGGGCAAGTTAGTATAAACAAAACATTTCCTTGAAGAAAGCGATAAGGAGTTGCATGACCGACTGCTCTTCTATGAACCCATGATATTTCGTAATGCTTAAATGATGATATATGTAAATGAATTGCATAAGTAGAAGCTGATCATCATTGTACTTATTGGCAATCTCTTTTATGGAGTAAAACCAGAAAAGGAAGCAAAAAAATCTCATACGCCGATTTAAAATCCAGAAACATCAGTTTAATTAGTGGCCAATTAACTTGACCTCCATTAAATGAATATTCCCATGATGCACAACAGTATAGATAATCACAAACAGTAATATATAAATAGTAAGATCTCATCCTTATTAGTGCTTCATGCAGCATAAATAACAATCAATTAGCACATGAACATGGATAAGTACCGCATAGAACTATTATACACATTAAAAAATCAGCCATACACATTCACAACTGACAAGTATAAAAGAGCTATTATACTCATTAAAAAAATACAATAAGGACATACCTGGTTAGCAACAACTGATTAGATGGACAAAGCAACATTCATGGATGAAAAGATATGAGTGTATAGTAGCATATAAATTCATGTGGTATTGCGATCCAAACCTTTCTTGAAGCAAAATCAATAGTTTGCTCTTCAAAGCCTCTTCAAATACGAGGCAATAACTTTTCCGAAAGATCCATTGTGTTTTCTATACCTGTATTCAGTAACAAAACAGCCAATAGATAAGTACAAGAATAGATTAAAATCACAAGTCAAAACTAAAGAATAGGTACTTATCACAAATACTTCAGTCATTGTAGGAGAGAGAGATGGCATCCCAATTTTCCGATATGGTGGCAAATCTGGAAAAGACACATTACATACCAAAACAATGGTGGAGATGTGGGGCCCAAAATTCAAACATACTAAAACTTTTGTAGCAACATAATGCAAACAGGAATTGCTAGCCATGGCTACCCACGTAATGGTGTCATATCCATTTTGTACAGTTTTCGAAGTGAACTATAAGTGGCAACCCATTCAACACATTACAAATGATAAACCAACAATCATGGTCATCTTCGGGGAATACAAAGATGAGCACCATCATCACTACATCCTGACCACATTTACAGACTTCAGATGTACTAACGAACCAACTACTTCATAAGCTACAAGCCTACGAGCCTTCAGAGTTCTTTGGAGGCGAAGGACGTGTCAGAAGAGTATGGATCAGTGGATCGTTGTTGTCGTCATTATAAAACTCGCCCTTTTTGTTGATGACTTCCTTCATGATGAAGTAGGCGAGCTGTCCCTGAATGGCTTGGATTTCAACAGGAAGCATTCCTGCCGTAGGCAATTTGAGGCGCTACAAGTAGGAAAAATAAATCTCAGAGTTTATAGATAGAAATTGAATGGTGCGAATAAATTCCTGAAGTTAACATGACAAACCTCTACGTCATTGTCTATTATTGTAGAACCTAAGATTTCGCGCATGTATTGGCACACGAAGTACCCACACAAATTTGTGCCTTACATCGCTTGTGGCACTGCGATATAAGAATATTGCTTGCGAATGATTGAATATTGAATAAACTAAGATGTCATGGAAGGAATTATTTACTATGAAGTGCGATATAAGAATATTGCTTGCGTGCGTACCGGAAATTTAGTACGGACTGAAAAGGATTTCTGGAATGGGCGGTATCTCAAGGTTTTTGTACAATATCTTTTGAACGCCTCATTCATTAGTCCTAACAGGTCTTCATACTCTTTTCTATCTTTGTCCAGTGGGTCCATAATCAGCAGCTTGCTCTTTCCTGGAGTAATTACTACGAGAATCCAGTGGAACCTACATACGCATGTATGATGCTATAGTCATTACTCCTAGGATAAGAGTAATGAACGAATTCAACGAATAATTTAGCTAGCCAGCGAGAAACTTACTTAAAATTGTATGGAAGAAGTATGAAGTCCTTATCTTGTAGTTTTAGCAACGCCCTGTATACGTATTCCTCGACCTCCTTTGGTGCTCTTATGATTTCGGTTTGGCAGACCGTTCCCGGGTCGAGGAATCCCACTGGCCCCTTGGTTCTTCTCAGTTCAATCAACTCGTATCTAGATAAGGAAAAAGTTAGACATGACATTTATCGGTATTACATGAATGTAAAGCATGATTTATATATTAGCCACTTACAGTGCCCAGCATCTCAAAAAACACACGTCGAGGGCGTCGTGATAGAACAAAGTTGTGCAAGTTATCGAATTCTATCGTGAAGTAGCCGTAACCCTCATGGTGAAAATGTTCCGCTGGAAAATGGCGGTGATCACCTTCTAAGTACATCTTGATTGGATCGCTCCATGTACCGGATATGTAATCACCGCATCATGGGTGTTAGGCTATTAAACTTTGATTCGGTGACTAATGGCTTCCCATCTCGAATCTCAGCCTTTCTTGATTATCTTGTACTTTAGATTTCGCCTTGCCCTTTCTTTTTCCCAAGATAACATCATACTGCTCAGCTTACTTTGATCTAACTGATATGGCTTTTCTAATGTGCCATTTCTTTGGATCAGGTGTTGTAAGTTCATCCTTTGAAGTGGTCACACTAAGCATTTCATGTTGAGGTGCTGGTGACGAATGGGCTCCTGGAATAGGCTCCTTTGAAGTGGGCGCACTAGCAATTTGACGCTCAGGTGTTGGTGATGAATGGGCGAGTTCTACTGCATGAGAGTCTGGCACCACATGGTCCAAGATGATGTCACGCTTACGCCACTGGATGAATGTGTGAACGGCACTTCCTAGAGTTGTAACCTCATCATTACAGGGCATTTCCAGCCCGATGTTAGCAAATTGAGGAAGCACCGTGTCCACCTGGACTTTTTGTAACACCCCAGCCTCTACTAAGCCCAGAATGTCACCAACATAGACCATACAACAATTAATACCATGATTAAATGGGAAATTTCAGCAGCATCTCCTTTGTTTTAGCATAAATTTGAACATGACAATATCATATCAATATGTAAGACAAACGAGATATCCATACGCAGCGATAAGGATAGTTAATCATCAACTAAAACATCAATAAGCATCGATAGCAAAATAATAAGCATCAATTTAAATCTAGGAAGTTAAAACAACTCCCTCCATAGCCCCACATGATACACATGAGGGAAACAACCAAACATACAGACCATACACTAATGATTATTGTAATACTTAATGCCGTGTTTCAAAAACAGGTGAATTAGCTAGATTATGATACTACGTGGAGGAGTGTAGCTAGATCCCTTTCCCGCACGCCGATTTCATTGTACCTAAATAAACAAACAACATAAAACACAAGCGTGAGTTCATAACTCAGCAAAGTGTATTGAAATGGATGAACAAGGATCAAGACAACAAACCATCATTCCAGTCTCCACAGTTATATCACAACACATCATATTTAACATTATATACAACCTTTAAAACAACATGCTATTCATCTCGTGAGCATCTCATGAGTACTCTCATCACCATCTCATAAACATCTTCATTTATGTATTTCATTCATGCAATGCAATGCACATGTCTTCTGGAATACTCATACCGGTATGGTTGAGTGCACACCCGTCGGCATGCACCCTTTTCCCCCTTCCATCCCGAAGATGAAGGGTGCCTATCACTCGCTTCCATTCACCTCGGTGATGGAATCACGATGTAGGACTTACTCGAAAGAATAGCCCCGGACTAGTCATAACTGTTCTCACCGACCCTACCGGAATAGTTATGACTTATCTCACCGGCCGGCCATGAAAATATGCCATGTATGCAAAATGGACAGCAACGTATACGTAAATAGAAATATTGCACTTCAACACATGGCATCTCAACATGTAGGACCGTATTCAACAATCGACGGTAGCCATTCAAAACATGGCATGTGAATCATTTGTAAACAACAAGCATATGTTTTATCATGGCATGAGGACATCATATCATCGTCAACATTTAAATCATGGCCTAAGAACATCATATCAAATATAACATGTAATTCAGGGCAAGACAACATGTTATCTATTCCAAATACTAACAAGCAATTCTAGCAACACGTATATCATATAATCCACGCAACACACTTGCCTTCAACCGAGGGGGACGGAGTGGCGGGACGTAGAGGGTACTCCCAGAGGCACCCCACCTGCAAATACGTGCCACACACTCAAATCGAGTCCACAAAACAGCACACATATAAATCCCACTACCCGACTGCGCTTACAACTCCTAAAATCAGAAAACAGCAAATCTGTCCCTTCGGGACAGCAGCCTTCCAATGGTCATAACTTTGGTTCTAGGACTCCAAATTGAATAAACGAGTACATCCCCGCGTAGCTTAGGAAATTTCCTAACTTTTTCTAGTTATAGGGAAAGATTAATTCGGATTCTAATGTTGTTTAATCTAACGTTGAACACGAACTGTCCCAATCTCGTCACCGATTTGACAGCGCTCGGTAAAACGGCCATATCTCCCAAACGGCTGGGCGGATTTTAACGTTCTTTATATGCACGGAAAGATAAGGAAATTATCTACAACTTCCTAAAAGTCCGTACGGTCAGATTCAAAATTGAAATTGGCGAAAACTCCTGCCCTAGTTCGGGTTCCCAATCTGCCCGATCAGAACGCGAATACAACTCTAGTTTTCAACAAATCTACCCCATGACAGCACCTCCCATGATCCAAAAACATGATAATCCACCACTACACAGCATCTAATACATCCCCAAAGGTTTCCCCCATTACCTTCTTGAAGAACCACGAATCGATCGCTCTCCTTCGTGCTGCCCCCCCCCCAATACTCCCACATGGGCCCAAGTGCCCCACCTCCGGCCCACGAATTCCCCCCAAGGCCCAAATCGACCTCGGAGAGGCCCGGAAGCCCGGAAACAGCCCGAAACGCGTTAAAACGTGAAATCTCAGGGTTTTAGTTGCAAAATCCCCAACTTATCCCATTTTACCACATTTTATAACCTATTATCACAAATTATAAAGTCTCGACATTCCATAGTATCACACTTTTGCATAACCCGGAGCTATCGGGGAGTTGTGCAAAACAGCCCCTTGTTGGTATGGATAAACTATCCCTGTAGCAGCTTGTAAATATATGTTCATCACAGGTACATTGAGCTGGCAGGGTGTGGGGTCTTGTATGTCGTCCACAGGATAATGGGTGTCATCCGGTTGTTCCAATGGTGTGGATGCGCAACTGCTACGGTGATTCATAGGGCTGGCGAGAATTGTGTTCTGTCCTTGCGACTGGCTCATAGCTTCTTGTACTTTTTGCTGAACTTGTTGTGCTATGGTGGCTTGTAATTCTCGAAGCACCTTTTCCTTCATCTGCTCCAATTCCCGTTCCACACGCTCTTCTTTGGCTCTCTTGCGACTACTGTAAGAGTCTTCATGCTCTGGGAAACCTATTTTCCAGGGAACCTTAAACCCAACGCCTCGTGTACGACCAGGGTGCTCTTTGTTTCCCAAAGCCGCTGTTAGTTCATCCTTCTCCCTATCCGCGTGAAAATTTCCTTGGGTAGACTCGACATGCAATTCCTGAATTCGTTGGGAGATTGCCTCATCATTGTTGCTTTTGAATGATAAGCCCCCATCAGACATGATAGATGCCCTTGCTAACACATAATGCTTAACTCGATCCGGTAATCCGGCCAAGGGACTTGTGCCAGTCGATCGGACTGCATCTAATTCTTGCCTCTCCAACTGAGGAATTTTACCCGCGTACCCGCTCGTGCCTAGTCTGTGGGGGTGAGTGTTCCTCCTGGCGATCTGTCGGTGGTCTTCACTGGATTTCATTGCTGTTTCATCTTGCTTTATCGCAACAAATTCATCCCAATATGGCTCTACTTTAGGATAATCTCCAATGGCTGACCGATTTTTCATCACATAGTTCGTATTCAGCCTGGACTTGAAGTTCCTCCATGCGACATCCATGGTTATTGTCGGGACCCGAATTTGCAAATCCGGACCCTCTGTGTATTCAGCACTAGTCCAGGATCACGCTAGTGCACACAGTCTCAACATAGATGAATATCACAATCATACACAATGAATAACAAAAAGTAACTCAATAATAGAATATAAACTATTGAACGACCTTAAGGTCAACCTTACATTTGTAAAGCCTTGACGGCTTCAACTCCAATTAAGCAAGAATGAACGAAGAACATCTGAATCCCATCAATACACCACAGCAAATCGAGTTCACTCCTAGATAATCGCCTTCTCACTAACTTCTTCTTCTTCGACGATGTAGACTTTTGCTCATCGGGTGATTGTTTGTTTGCAAGGGGTGAGTACATAAAGCACTCAAGCAAGTCATGCAGTAATGCAAGTCTAATAGCTATATGCATGGCTTGGTACAAAGGAATAGCTCAAGGTATATTTGCAAGAAACTTGACTTTTGAAAAGTAATATAAGTAGATTCAAAGCAAGAGAAACAAGTAAAACATAAATAACCTTTCAAAAAGTTTAATAAACATTTTCCCCATCCTAAACCACATTTCCATCATCTCCATTATTAAACCAACCCAACTTTCCAAATCCAAGTTATTTTTGAGAAAATCTAACCCATATTTGACCGTAATTCCGAGCATTGTCCAAGACGTGGACTCCTGGCTTATTCAAATAGATTCTACACTCTGCAGAGGTTATGCACTTTACCCACAAGATACAATCCACTCACCACGTCCACCGTGAATCGCCATACAAGAGTATGAATGAGCCGATCATAACAAAGCCTTCTAAGCCTCAAACAACACAGTGGTCCTCTCCTGACGTGCTCTACACCATCCCTTCCCTTAGCCAAGGCGAAGTATGGGACCAACACACCGTTAGATGGGTACTGGCCACACCCATGATACGCCTCCCCGCACAATCACACAAACGGTAATCGACACTGAGGCTCCACAAGTGAGTCCTAGCGACTTAGTCAACTAGGGCCGCCCCATTCCAGCCATGTGGTTGCAAGTATGACCCAGGTTCAAAGGCTTGCAAGGTTAAGTCCTTAGAGTGACCAGGGCAAGACTACCCGAAAAAACCAAATCAACACTCCCAATGCCACAACTGCCCAATTGATTACTTCGCCACATGCCCCAATAAAATCGCTTATCAAACCCGCTTGATTACCATGCACCACGTGCCATCAACATCACATGATACTTTTCCAAAACAGGTTCAATATATCATTAAGTCCATATTAGCATTTGATTGTCCAAAATCATGTCATGAGCACGAAAGGTGCTCTAAGCAAAGATACTACAACGATCTAAACCCATGTTGGCAATTTAATAATGTCCAACTAGTAAACCACAACTAGGGTGACAAAAGGTCATGGCACATACTTAAGTAATCAAGGTGTCATATAGCAAATTGGTATTTATCTAACTCCCATGTTTAAACAAAGTATCTTTCTAATTAAACTAGCATGCAATAGTTTAAATCAAAATAGATTTCAAATAGGATCAACATGGTCAAAGCACAACTTGCCTGGCCCTTGCAAACTTTGCATCGCTTTTTACTCTTTATCCTTGATCCTTGGTCCTCGATCTTCAACTTCCACTTTCTCGATCCTCACTGCTCGTTGAACGATTTCCGGGACGACACGCCTAACGATTAAAGAAGAAGCAAATACAAACCAATTCAAAAGACAAATCAAGTAAACTCCAAATTAAGAACGAATAAAGATTGGGCACAACCGCTTGGGAGAGATTTGGGAACTCGAACGGACTAGATCGAAGAGTTGACAAAAGAGAACGGGCCTTTCGGCAAAACAATCGAAAAGGAAAAGACTAATAACTCGGAAAAAAAAGAATAATATTTCAAGAATATTACTTCCGGTTATTATCTTGATTGGACAGATAGCTTACATATGGGCTCTCGATCTATAGATCGGTCCATACTGGATATGTTAGTTCATATGAAGGAACTAAACCGATTCTCGAAGTTGACTTTGTTGACCGAACTATAGCCAAACAAAAGAGAGACGATAGATCGGGCATAGGGGTATGACAGATGGCCAATGGTCTATCGACCAAGTCCACGAAGAAGGAATTCTCGATTAATGGCGATTAGGTTTTCAGGGGATAAGACAAGACAAGTGTCTTACCACGATTGAAACAACTAAAAGATTGTAAAGATAATAACGCGCTCACGATAAACTTAGTTCATCGAACCTGGCCTTCTGGTTAGGGTTTTGATTCGGCTTGAAGATGATATGACGATGAGACTAGGCTCACGCCGTGATGATAGAAACAGTGAAGGCATCGCACTAGGTTTATGCAAGAATACACACATGCGATGACAACGAGGCTTAAGAGAGCCTGCGTTAACGATGAAACGTTACGATGGAACGTTAACGATGAAACGCGTTAACCGGTGGGAACGTTAACGCGAGGCACGGCAAAACGTTAACGGAGAGCGTTAACGCGCATGCGTTAACGCGGAGCGCACGGGAAACATTATCGAGAGCGCGTTAACGACGGCGTTAACGGCTAAACGTTATCGAAGGAACATTAACGAGCGCAATGACAAACGTTAACGGCAAGACGCGTTACCAACGGAAACGGCGCAGAGTGTTAACGGTGAAACATTGTCGGCAAAACGTTAGCGGAGGAACGTTAACGGAACGCAACAAGAACGCACGGAAACGCCAACGCAACTTTACCCGTGATCGCACCTGCGGAGGTCAACAATGATAGGAGACTTCATGAAGCGAAGTAGCGATCAGCTTGCAACGCGACATGGCCGCCGGTAGAACGCTACCAAGGCTCGGCTAACCGGTGCCGAACCGGCGCAGCTAGGTTGAAAGACGACGGTTTAGGCCGAATCGGGCTTCGACGGCAAACGGAGACCAAAAGAACTCTAAAGATGGACCAAAACAGTACAAGATGATCCCTACGACGCAACAACACGGCCGAGTGAACTAAATATCTCTTGGCGCCAAAAGCGGCCAGTAACGACAAACGGTGGCCTAAATATATAAAAAAATTCGAGGATGGGATGGCAAAGGGAGAATGTCTACGCGTAGAACGCGCGAGACGATCTCAACGGTATAGGCGGATTTTGCGGCGCCTTCCGGATTAATCACAAACCGCGACATTCGGTTTCGGATCAAAACTTTGAACGGCTATAACTTCTAGAATAATGATCGGAACTTAACGAATTTGACCGAGAGCTAGATGGGACCAAGAGGCACACCGTGACGCAGGTGGCTCAAGAAATACCTTCTGGAACAGCGGGGACGCGCGAGGAAGTTTGCCGCTGTCCGAACGCAGTCTGAACGGAGAAATTAATTTGCTGCGCCAAATCCAGAGGGCAAAACCTTGGGGCAAGATGTGCATCCTGTAGAGGACATCCCCAGGAGTCTACACAAAAATTTCACCACAAACTCGAAAATTGAGGGAGTTATGGCCTCGGCAAGATTCGAGATTGAAACGGCGTAACTTTTGATCCTGTGGACCAAATTGGCTGAATTTTGGACAGCAAGTAGATGGTACCTTGTGGCACACCACAGAGAAGACGGATCTCGAAAAGAGTCGACGAGTTGCCCGGGACGCGGCTCCAAAGTTCGGCCAGGCGTTGGGCGACGTTCGGGCGACATTGGATGGATCTCGAGTTTTGGAGATGATCCGGAGGTTGTATATCCGTGGGAGAGGTCTAGGGGCACTTATATAGGTTTGGGGAAGAGGCTAGATCAAGAAAATCAAGTTTGGACGCTGCGTTTGAGGTGTTTGGGTCGGTTTGGGCATTAAATCGAATTCCGTCGCGTGACACGGACTCGGGTGACGTGGGGCCAAATGGGAGGCGACACGTGGCCGGGTGGGGGCTGTGGGCTGGCGCTGGCTGCTTGGGCGCTGCTGGCGCGCCACGCCCAGCGCGAGGCGCGCGAGCAGCCGGGTGGGTCGGCGCATGGAGGTGAGGCGGTGGGCCGGCAAGATAGCTGGGCCGGCCGGAGAGAGAGAAGGAAAGCAGCCCAAACAAATTTCGAATTTTCAACAGTTTCCTGAATTAAAATAATTGCAGAAAATGAAAATAATTCATTTAGGCAAGAAAATATCAGAAAAATTCTAGAAAAATTCCAGAAAATATTTTAAGACATTTTGAACTCAAATAAATTATTTGCAACAAAATTTTATATAAACTTTTCCAAATAAATAATTAATTTCCATAAAAGGGCTTTATACAAATCAAATTCAATTAAATCCAATAAATAGCAAACGAGTCTAAAATCTCAAAATTTACAGAAGAACTTCTTGAAACACAAGGAATCCAAATAAAATAAAATAAACTTTATTTGGGGTTTAGAATAATCAAATTAAATTGTTTTAGCTTTTAGAAAATTCAAATCAAGCTTTTATAAACGCGAGAAAATCGACGGAAATTTTTGGGAAGCTAAACTAAACCAAAATTTTTGAAAACCCAAATTTTGGGATGTTACAGTTATCAACGCATTTCGACGCACGAGCTCTTCGGCATCTTCAGGGAATTCAAAAGATTCTTTCAGCTCTGTCCATAGATCCATTTTTGTGGCACCGGGCACTTTATGCCAATCCAAATAGGTGATTGGAACTTTATCCCTTACGATGTACCCACATGTTGACCTATATTTTGCTGCTATTTTTTTCGGTGAAAGAGGGACTCCAGCATCTGAGACCCTCGTTATGGTATGCCGGCCTTCAGGCTTCTTAGTTTTTCCTCGGCCTCGACGTCTTGCAACAGGAGCATCAGCGGGGGAGGCCTCGGCATCTGAGGTGGTTCGATGGATATTAAGGTATCTGCTTGGGCTTGAGTTCGGGGATGGGTTGGAAGCATCCTCTAACCCAGGCTGGGACTCAGACTCGATAACTACATATACACATCAAACAGATTGAGCATATCTTATCAATCCCTATTTAGCAATGGATCTCATTCAACAGCTCATATGTCATGTTTTTATTATGTCACATCAAATTTAAGAGAATGCAAGTTAATTGATTGATAGTGCTCTCAGTCACTTGGTGTAGGAATTTGAGAGACTAGCTCTTACCTCATCTACACCTGGGTCAAGTTTATCTCATTTGAACTAAACAATTAACTATGTAAAGAAGGCCTTGAATAATTACCTTCCTAATCATGCAGTTTAAGGTATTATTTAATCAATTTCACTGTTCTTATAATCATAATTCAAAATAATACATATATATACAGATTGTAGGTTATTTAATCAACCAAACCAACATATATAGCATTGCATGTTGGCAAATATAGTTACACATACAGTAATCAATAGTTTGCTACTACAGGTAAAGAATAATGAACAAGCTTTGCAGTAGTTAAAGAAGTAAACAATTTTTAGCTCAACTTGTCTACTGATTCAAGGCCTAATTCACAACCTTAATTGTGTAATTCATCATTTGGCCCAATTTGCATCATCGAGCAATACATAAAATACTCTACACTTACAAATTTCAAGTACAGAAAGGATTTGTATATCATGATTGCAATCAAACTTCTTTTATTTGCCTATCACTAATAGCAACTCTACAGTACCAGCAGAAAAAAAGGCACAACCTAGGTTATGCAACCAAAACTACCATGAATAGCACTATCGGGACCAACCAAAACAACCTAGGTAATTGGATCAATCGTGATCTAACATGGCAATGAGGAGAATATAAACATGGCAATTAGGAAAATGCTACCAAGGTTAATTGACAACTACGACAAGAACCTACACATGCTAGTAATTCCAAAGCTATCAGTGATTGATGGGGAACATGACTATCCATTTTCTTATCTCCCTAACATCGAAGATCTACATCTAGCATCTTGCAACCTTACAAAATTTCCAGGTGCGCTGAGTTATAGAAATGAGATGGTTGGTAGTTATCTTCGAAACACTATCTATCTTAATTTGTCCAAGAATAAACTAGGTGGTCATATACCAACCTACATTTGTAGTCTACGCTATCTTCAGATACTCGACTTATCATACAACGAGTTTAGCGGCATGGTCCCATCCTGTCTAACACAAGGTGGCAGGTTGTGTATGTTGAAATTGAGAGAGAATCAGTTCCATGGTATGCTGCCTAACATTGGATAAGGATGCATGCTTCAGACAATAGATTTGAATAGCAATCGAATTACAGGAAACTACCCAAATCACTGTCTAAATGCGTAAGCTTGGAGGTCCTTGATATTGGTAACAATCAAATTATAGATTCTTTTCCATCTTGGTTGGGGAGTATGTCCAATTTTCGGGTTCTCATCTTGACAACCAATCAATTCTATGGCTCAATAGAAGGTCTTGCAGAAAGTGATGCAACCAGTAAGCATTATTCGGGTTTGCAAATTATTGATTTGGCCTCAAATAACTTTTCTGGTTGTTTGCATCCAGAATGGCTTGAAAAGCTAGAAACAATGATGGCAAATTCTAGTGGTGAGGGTAGTGCTCTGGCTACACATGCTAGTAATTTCCCAAATCCCAACATAGGCTACAAGACTAAAAGCACAAGTATAGCAACACATGTATATCATAGCAACACATGTAGCACTAGCAGGCGGGCACAAATGAGCATCGGCCGGGCGGGGTTATGACGGCGGCTGGCGAGGGCGTCACTGGGCTGGCCGGCGTCACCGAGTGGGCGTGGGGACGACATCCGGCGTCGGCGTGGGCTCCGGGAGACCTTGTACCCGACGGGGACGGCGCGTGGGGACGAGCTTGACGGGAGCTCCGGGCGGGGACGGGTCGAACGCGCGCTGGGAGACGTTGTGGCGGGAGGAGAGACCTTGCGGAGTTCTTGTGGGAGGAGCACTGTGTTCTTAGGGTTAAGTGTGGAGATTTATATGGGGCAGTATCAGTGGCGGTTTTTAGTAAGAACCGCCACAGATAGTACTTATCAGTGGCGGTTTTCCTTAAGAACCGCCATAGATAGTCATTATCAGTGGCGGTTTTACTTAAGAACCGCCACAGATAGTACATCATTTCTGACGGTTTTTATTAAGAACCGCCACAGATACTATTTTTAAGATTTCCTTTTAATATGAAGCTATGACTAGATGTATTAATGTACCTATCATATATATTAACTACTAATTATTCATAATTAATTTTTCTATGATGAATAAATATATATATTCTTACTAAATTTAATAATTGCTAATGGATGTATGTGTTTACTTATTTCACATGTGAAAATAAAAGAGTATTACAGATACCAAAAATTGCCATTACTCCACATAATACATATTTCTGACATTAAATTTCTATTACCCCACATAAATACACACATTTTGCCATTACTCCTAGCTAATTATTTTCTCTCACAATTTGGCCTTCTTCATGATCATCGCGATGATAGGTGCCTTCCGTAGTGGTTTCTTCCTCGAGCCTGATGCTACCATCTACGAAAGGAGGCAACTCATCAAACTGGTTGTACTCTTCCTCATCCACGACATTCTCAACTCCGACGATCCTTCGTTTTCCTTGAAGAACTACATGATGCTTCTTATCTGCCGGGTCGATTACATAGAAGACTTGTGGTACTTGCTTCGCAAGAATGAATGGTTCGTCACTATATCCGACTTGCTCGATGTCCACAGTAGTGAAGCCGTATTTGTCCACCTTGACACCCTTTGGGAGTTTGACCCAACGACACCGAAACACCGGGATCTTGAAAATGCGATGAGTCGAGCTCCCAAATCTCCTCTATAACCCCATAGAAGCTGCTCTTCTTCTTTGCCTGTGTTGTCGTGAGGCATCTATACGGACACCACTGTTTTGGTATGTACTTTTACTATCCTGAGCTCTCGTGTAAAATGTATATCCATTTATGTCGTATCCTTGCCATGTCACGATAGTACCTGATGGCCTTTTTGCCAACCACCTCAACGTAACACTCGTTTCTTCACCAGACATGTGCTCCTTGAACCAATGATTGAACACACGATTGTGCTCTTTTGTTATCCAAACCTCTGATCGTCCACGATTTTCCCTCCGCAGCTTATCCTTGTGCATGTCCATATATGGGGACACCTCGACTGACTGCTGCAAGACTGTGAAATGAGCTTGTTCGAACAGAAAATGATCGTAAGAATTTGTGGATTTCTTTCCTATTACTCTTTTCCCAGCTAGCCTCCCCTCATGGCGTGATACAGGCACTCCTACTGGTTCTAACTCGTGCATGTAATCGATGCAGAACTCAACAACCTCCTCAGTTGCATAACCTTCTACAATGGAACCTTCCGGCCGCGATCGATTACGCACATATTTCTTCAGAACACCCATGTACCTTTCGAACGGGTACATCGATGCAGAATCTTGGGCCACAAATATTTATCTCATTCACAACATGAACAATGAGATGGACCATGATATCAAAAAATGATGGAGGGAAATACATCTCTAGCTGACACAGAGTCTTGACCACATCAGCCTGCAGTTCGTAAAGTCCAACGAGATCGATGACCTTCTATGAAATCGTGTTAAAGAAGAAACACAACCTCATGATTACCTCTCGAACCTTGTCAGGCAAAATACCTCTAATTGCAATAGGGAGCATTTGTGTCATCATCACATGACAATCATGAGACTTCATGCCAGTTAACTTCAAATCTTTCATCGATACTAGTTTCTTGATGTTTGCGGAGTAACCGGATGGAACTTTCACACCGTGCAAGCACTTGCAGAGGTCTGTTTTCTCTTTCTTGGACAGAGTGTAGCATGCTGGGGGAAGGAAAAGTCGGCCTTTCCCGGTGTTTTGAGGATGTAGCTCGGCTCTGATCTTCATATCTTCCAGATCCCGACTGCCTTCACCCATCCTTTGTTTTGCTAGGAATATTTAGTAAAAGGCCAAGCACGCTGTCACATACATTCTTCTCTACATGCATTATGTCGATGCAGTGTCGAACCTCTAAGTCCTTCCAATAGGTTAAGTCCCAAAATATGGATCTCTTCTTCCATGTGGTTTTCTCAGTATGGGACCTCGATGTACCCCCCTTTCCAAGAACAACATTGATATCCTTAACCATATCATATACCTCTTCCCCGGTAAGAGGATTTGGAGCTGAACCATCCTCCTTTGTACCGTCGAATTGTTTCTTCATGTTGCGGTATGGGTGACTCCTTCGAAGGAACCGACGGTGACGCATGTAAACTGTTTTCCTTGAGTTGTTAAGCCACACACTACTAGTTTCATCCAGGCATTGGGGGCAGGCTTTAGCTCCTTTACAAGATGCGCCGACAGTTACCTAGGGCCGGAAAATCATTGATGGTGCAGAACAACAATGCGCGTAGAGTGAAGTACTCCCGTTTGTACTCATCCCATACTTGTACACCTTCATTCCACAGTAGCACAAGATCTTCCACCAATGGTTGTAGGTATACATCAATATCGTTGCCAGGTTGTCTCGGCCCTTGAATAAGCAGCGACATCATAATGTACTTTCGCTTCATACACAACCAAGGAGGAAGGTTGTAGATACAGAGAGTCACAGGCCAGGTGCTATGAATGCTGCTCATGTTACCGAAAGGATTCATTCCATCCGTACTCAACCCAAACCTTATATTCCTCGGATCATTTGCGAAGTTCTCCCTAAAGAGCCTATCGATGGTTCTCCACTAGGCAGAATCAGCGGGGTGTCTCAGCTTTCCATCCCTCTTTCGCTCTTCTGAGTGCCATCGCATCAGCTTGGCATGCTTTTTATTTGCAAATAAATGCTTTAGACGAGGTATTACTTGCAAATACCACACCACTTTAGCGGGAGCTCCATTCTTCACCTCTATGCCTTCGCTGTCCTCGCCCTTATGCTTGTATCGCGATGCTTTACACACCGGACATACATGCGTGTCTGCGTAGTCTTTGCGATAGAGTATACAATCGTTTGGACACGCGTGTATTCTTTCTACCTCCAATCCCAAGGGACATACAACCTTTTTGGCAAAATATGTGGTCTTAGGCAACAGGTTGCCCTCTGGAAGCATGTCTGCTAAGAGACGTAGCAACGCTGTGAAACTCTTGTCGGACCAACCATTGCTTGCCTTCAATTTCAGTAGTGAAAGCACGGTGTGCAACTTTGTGTATTCCTCCTTGCAACCCTGGAACGAAGGTTTCTCTAAGTACTCCATCAAACCCTTGAACTGATTAAACTCTCTCTGACTACTGTAGTTGCCTTCTGCATCGCGCAACATTTGAGCCAGATTATTGTCATCATCAACGACCAACCTATCCTCATCGGATCCAAACCCCATGTCAGCTGCCATATTGTCGGCTCCGTCGTCGTCGACATTATCACATTGAAGTATGATCTCCACTTCACCGTGCCTTGTCCAACATGTATAGCTAGGTACAAAGCCCCTCCGAATCAAGTGCAAGTGGATTTGGTCTTTGTCCGAAAACATCTTCTCATTCTTACAATCAATGCATGGACAATGTATGTACTCTGTCTTCTTTTGCAATTTGTTCTCCTCACCGCTCTTAGAAAAGCGAATACGCCGAATCCATGTATTCTCGGTCAGTAACGGTTTGCATTATACATCCATCTCCGATCCATCTACAATAAATTAATGTAACAATTATTAATATGCAATAACCTTAATTACATAAATCATCAACATATAAATTAATCTACAAAATGCTAGGTTAATAAAAATGCAAGGCAACTTCATTATCACCTATCTACCATATTAATTAAATTTATTGTTCATTAATATCCAACAATCTTAATTAAATAAATTTAATATATGCTTGCCATAATTTATCATGTAAGAAAGGTAGACAACAATTAATCTAATAGAGCAAGGTAATAAATTCATCATCTAGATAAATTAATCTACAAAATGCTAGGTAAATAACAAAAAATTGAATCTAAGCTTTGCAATTAAATAAACTAGATATAAACATTAAATAAACTAGATAGAAACAAATCTTAAGTACTATGCATAGCCAAAATTAAATTTATCCTCCCAAGGAGCTAGATACTTCATCATCTCAAAATGCAAGGCAACTTCATGATCACCTATCCATCATATTAAATAAATTTAATGTTTATTAATATCCAACAATCTTAATTAAACCCATGTAATATATGCTTGCCATAATTTGTCATCCAAAAAATGTAGAAAACAATTATTCTAATGGAGCAAGGTAATAAATTCATCATGTAGATATAAATTAATCTACAAAATGCTAGGTAAATAAAAAAAATTGAATCTAAGCTTTGCAATTGAAGAGAGGGTAATCATAGATCTAAACATTAAATTGCAACTAAATCACCACAAATGAAGAGAGGAGAACAAATTACTCACCTCGTAACAACCCTAGGAAGTAAAAGCTCAAGATTCCTTGCAAACAAAATCTGAAATATGAAACTTTGCTCTTTTTTTCAGGGAGGAAGATGACCAGAGCTTACAGAGAGTCTCAGAGCGACTAGAATTTATAGTGGATGTTATTTGTGGCGGTTCTAAACTCAAACCGCCACAGATAATCATATTAGTGGCGGTTGTAAACTACCACCGCCACAAATACTCAGATTATCAGTGGCGGTTTTTTCCCCCAGCCGCCACTGATAGTACACAAGTATCAGTGGCGGTTTTTTTTCTAAACCGCCATAGATAGTTAGATCATTAGTGGCGGTTTATGGTTCGAACCGCCACTGATAGCTATCGAAGTATCAGTGGCGGTTTCTAGTAAGAACCGCCACTGAGACTCAACTATCTGTGGCGGTTCGGAATAGAAACCGCCACTGATGACCCTGGCACCGGTTTACACTAAAAAACCACCACTAACAATCCTATTAGTGGCGGTTCCAAGCAAACCGCCACTGATAGGGCGTCTCCTATTTGCAGTTTTGTAGTAGTGAAGGTCGATGAGAAAGTTATGACTATTCCGGAGAGCCAATGAGTAAGTCCTACATCGTGATTCCATTCACCGCGGTGAACAGAAGCGAGGAGTAGGCACCCTCCATCTTCGGGATGGAAGGGGGAGTAGGTGCACACCGACGGGTGTGTACTTAACCATACCGGTATGAGTTTCCAAGGAGACATGAGCATCGCATCGCATTGCATACATAATGATGATGATAATTGTGATACCACGGGATGGCAAAGACATTATAGAATATGAAATGGAGGTATTAAACTTTACGGCATGAATTTTAATCGCGTTTCCGGGCCGATTTCGGGAGTTTGGGCCTATCTGGGGGAGTTCGGGCCTAAGGGGGTTGAGTCGTGGGCTTTAGTGGGAGGATTTTTGGGCCCAGGAGGGAGGGGGGGGCAGCATACCCTGCCTTGGGGCGCCTCCCTTGCCCTAGGCGCCTCTCCTCTTCCCCCTCAAGCCGCCACCTCCTCCTCCCCATCTCCCCTCCTAGCCACCCCCATCTTTCCCCATTGCGCCTCCACCCTTCCCCTCCTTCCCAAGCCATCCACCCTCTCTCTAGCAGCCCCACGGCATCCTCTCTCATGGTGCTTCCTCGCTGTCCCGCCTGAGGATCGCCGAATTCGAGAATCTCCGGCCAACCGCTATGGATCGGGAGGAAGGCGGCCGTCGGGAAGGAAGGCTTGGTCGGTTTCGGATCTTCTTGGCGAGGTATGGCATGGGTGATCTGTGGGTTAGGTCTAGGTGTTGTTCTAAGGATCATTACCATGTTTTTTAGATCAAGGGAGGTGCTGCCATGGGGTAGATTTGTTGAAAACTAGAGTTGTATTCGCGTTCTGGTTCGGGCAGATTGGGAACCTGAACTAGGGCAGGAGTTTTGGCCAATTTAGAAATTGAATCTGACCGTACGGACTTTTAGGAAGTTGTAGATAATTTCATTATCTTTCCGTGGACATAAAGAAATTGAAATTCCGCCTAGCCGTTTGGAAGTTATGGATATTTTACCGAGCGCTGTCAAATCTGTGACGAGATTGAGACAGTTCGTGTTCAACATTAGATTAAACTAATTTAGAGTCCGAATCAGTCTTTCCATATAACTAGAAAAAGTTGGGAAATTTTCTAAGCTATGCGAGGGTGTACTCGTTTATTCAATTTGGAGTCCTAGAACAGAAGTTATGCCCGTTGGAAGACTGCTGTCCCGAAGGGACAGATTTGCTGCTTTCTGGTTTTAGGAGTTGTAAGCGAAGTCGGGGTAGTGGATTTATGTGTGTTGTTTTGTGGACTCGATTTGAGTGTATGGCACGTGTTTGCAGGTGGTGTGCCTCGGGAGTGCCCTCGACCTCTCGCCGCCCGCTGCCGTGGTTGAAGGCAAGTGTGTTGCGTGGATTGTATGTTATATGCTAGATTTGCTAGATAGCATTCGAATAGATAACATGTTGTCTTGCCATGAATTACATGTTATAATTGATATGACGCCCTTAGGCCATGATTTAAAGGTTATCTATGATATGGTGTCCACATGCCATGATTAAAAATGTTTGTTGTTGATGAATGAATCACATGCCATGTTTTGAATGGTTACCGGCCGATTGTTGAGTACGGACCTACATGTTTCATGCCAAGTGTTGATATGCAATAGTTCTATTCATGTATATGTTGCTGTCCGCTTTGCACACATGGCATATTTTTCATGGCCGGCGGTGAGATAAGTCATAACTATTCCGGTAGGGTCGGTGAGAACTCGTTATGACTAGTCCGGGGCTATTCTTTCTTCAATAAGTCCTACATCGTGATTCCTTCACCGAGGTGAATGGAAGCTAGTGATAGGCACCCTCCATCTTCGGGATGGAAGGGGGAAAGGGTGCATGCCGACGGTGTGCACTCAACCATACCGGTATGAGTTTCCAAGGAGACATGTGCATTGCATTGCTCTTGCATTAATGAAATATGTATATGATGATGTTTATGAGATGACGATGTGAATACTTATGAGTTACTCATGAGATGAGTACATGGATGCTTAAAAGATGTTTGGAATGCTAACACATGTTGTGTTATGATGTGCTTTCGGAGATTGGTGATGATGGTTTGTTGACTTGATCTTTGTTTTTCCATTACAATACACTTTGTCGAGTTTTGAACTCACGCTTGTGTTTTATGTTGTTTTTAGGTACCTTGAGATCGGCATGAGGGAAAAGGGTAATAGTCACACATCTCCACGTAGTTCACGTAATTGATTCCACAATGGAATCATTTGGATTCATGACAATAAACTGAATGTGATACCATTGATGTTTATGGTTTAGATGTGTGCTAGTATTGCCTTATTCGTTTCATTTGGCTAATGATGACTTTGGGATGCTTAAAGTGGACTTATATTGCTTCCGTGCCGCTTATTATTGCTGTTTTAGATGTTTCATATTATGTCATATTCTGCTATGCTATTATGGTTGCGCGAGATCATGATTAAACAAAGGAGATGCTGCCGAAATTTTCGGTTCTAGCAATTGGTCCTTTGCTGTAAGTTTCTTTTATTTGTAGTTTTAGATGATACATAATCGATGTTTGGTAGCATTCAGGCGTATTAGATGCCGGGGTGTTACAATAATGTTATGTGTTCATGAATGAGATGATATACATGATGTGAGATATTATTGCCATGTAATTGTTCTTGTTGTCTATTGCAATATGCTTGCTGAGTTTCGAACTCACGCTTGTGTTTATGTTCTTTTTATGCTGAGCTTGTGTTCAAAAGCTTTTGGACTGGTTTGGTTGTTTGCCATTTTGGTTGAAGGGTTTTCGGTCAAGGTGTTCCATATACTGTTTTTCAGAGTTTCCCTAAAACTCGTAGAAATTGGTGCAAATACTTGGTTTTGGCTAATTTGTTTTGTTGGTGCTATGAGTATGGATTTACACCCCAAAAGTTTTTTTGAGTCGATCACGCCCTTTCGCGTGCGCACTGAATTATCTTTGGAATTAATTTTAAAAGGAAGCAGATGGTCATAAAGGGTTGTGTTGGAAACTTTGGAGTTAAGCCCTTGATGTGTAACTCTGTTTGGCTAGAGTTGGAGTCATTTGGAAAATGTGTCTAGTGTGCGGATGTTTCACAAGTCTGGATTTTTATGAATGTTTCATAAGTGAATTTGGTTAGTGAAGAGTTTTCTTTTGGGATTGAGTTTCCCTCTCTTTTGATAAAATTTATGGCGGTTGTGTGTGCAGATGTTTGACTTTGGAGTCGATGTTCTGTTCCAAAGGGGTTGAGTTTGATTTTGCGAGGTGTTGCAAGGTTAGTTTTAAATGGATGATGGGTTTTCACACGATGTGGTGTTTTGTTATTAACGATGTTGCCGTCATAGTCTATATGATTTAGCGCAACCGTCAGTGTTATGTGTATTTCAATCATGTGATACCGAGGAAGAAGTCTTTTGGTGAATGACTTTTCGGTATTGTTGTTATGTGATGAATGAATGGTGAAAAGTAAACAAGACATCGTGTATAGATGTTAAATGATAAAAGAGTCGTTGAGCCAGGTCGGTGAGAAAGTCATATATGGAGATATGACTATTCCGGAGTGCTCTTGAAGAATTTGCATTCATGTCATGAAACGAGATTTCCCTTGCTTTCTAGTATGAAAAAGAAAAGAATGAATAATTTCTGGTGTTGGTTGTGGTGAAGGGATTTTTGTTTCCTTTGCGTTTTGGCTTAGGAAATTAAAATGAATACTATCTGGTTGTTCTCGAATCCTTTCCAAAGTGGTTTTAGCGCTTTGGGGTTAGAGTTGTTGGATGAGGGCCACTTGGGTTCATGTTTATGGTTGAGCTCACTCAATGATTGTGCTCTTTATCGTGGTCCTTTGAGTGGAAGGTTGTGTATGACTCAGTGCAAACCTTCGTGGAGAATTGTGTCGTTGAGATGTTCCTCGGTAGGGTTGATTAGATTATTAGTGGACCACTTGGTGGTTGCTAGTAATTGTTTTCCTTTTCAGAGTGTATTGGACCTTTCTGTTGCTGAGGTTGAACGAGGTTGTGTCAACCGTAGCGATCTTGTTTGGTTGTTACATTTTCTTGCGAGTTTAAGGACCCTGATTGTAAGGTGGGCCTTTTCCTTTAGGCGGTAGTGTTGGGTATTGGTCTTTTGTAAAAGAGCAATCTTTTACAAGGTGTTAGCCGATTGTTCAAGCAGTTGGTAGTCTTGGAGTGTTGTGTCTTGCTTGGTTCGCATCGTCTAGAATACGACGAACCACAGTAGAGAGGTTGAGATGTGAAAGCACTTTTGTGCGTGGGAGCTGAAGAGGGTTCTAGAGGTTGGTGCCGTGTTCTTCTGAGGAGAAACATCGGTTAAAGGGATCGGGCAATTTAGTGCCAAGGAATGCATAAAAATGAGGAATATGAGACCGTTTCCTTTCATTGTCAGCTTAGGAAGTTATCCTTTTGCTTGGGACGTTCTGAATCCTTATGTTTGTACTCGGTGTTTCAAAGTGGAGTAAGAATTCTTGCAAGTTTTGAATGTGAGTTATCTTTAGAGCTGTCAGTCTTTGATCCTTAGCTCCTTGCTTCTGAGTGCTGGCTGGTGCAAATCGTAGGGGCTTCTAAGCGGCTTCTTAGGCGTGAACCATAGCTCTCTTCGATTTGGTTGTTTATGGCAGTGGTCTCGGATTCGGGGTCGAATCCTGTTGAAGGGGGGAGAATGTGACACCACGGAGTGTCATAATCTTATAAAATGTGGATGTTGAGGTCAAAACATTATAAAATAGGTAAATGGAGGTTAAAACTTTACGTTATGCCGTTTATAGCGTGTTTTTGGGCCGTTTTCGGGTGTTTGGGCCTCTACGGGGGACTTTGGGCCTTGGGGGTTGAGTTGGGCCTCCGGTGGAAGGGTTTGGGCCCAAGGGGGGGACTTTTGGGCAGCCAAATCTGGCCCCCACCCGTTGGTGCGCCCCAAACTCCTTCTCCCAACCCTAGCCGCCACTGCCTAGCCCCCCCTCCATGCGCCTCCACCCTTCCCCTTCCTCTCCATCTTTCCCCATGGCGCCACCACCCCTCTCCTCCCGTCTCCACCTCCCTTGCTGCCCCTAGGGGAGTTGTCCACCTCAACACCTCGAAGATCCGTCCATTGGAGCGCTCCGCGACGAGGAGATCCGGTGGATTTGGAGCGAGGAGCGAGGAGCGATCCGGGAGGAGATCTATTGGGTTTTCGTGCGTTGGGCGAAGGTATGGCCATGGGACTCCTTGGGGTTGGGCTAGGTACTGTTCTAAGGATCAATATCATGTTTTTAGATCAATTGGTGGTGCTGGATTTGAGTAGATTGGATTAGATCTAGAAGTTGCCACGTCCTCTGTTTCGAGCAGCATGAGCAGTCGACCTAGGGCTTAGGTTTTCGCCAATTTAGATTCGGAATCTGGTCGTACGGATGTTGAAGAAGTTGTAGATAATTTCATTATCTTTTAGTGGATATAAAGAACGTCCAATTCCGCCTAGCTGTTTGAAAGTTATGGCTGTTTTACCGAGCGTGTTAAAATCTGTGATGTGATTGGAACAGATCACGGTATTTTGTAGATTAAACAACTTTATAGTCCGAATCAGTCTTTCCATATACCTAGAGAAAGTTGGGAAATTTCCTAAGCTATGCGAAAATGTACTCGTTTAATTGATTCGGAGTTTTACAACCCGAGTTATGCCTTTTGGAAGGCTGCTGTCCCGACGGGACAGAATCTCTGTTTTTGGGTTTGGCGAGTAGTTGGCAATGTCGGGGTAGATGAGGGTTTACTTACTGTTTCGAGGACATGATTCTGAGTGTGTGGTACCTATGTGCAGGTGGTGTGACCCCGGGAGCGCCCTCTTCATCTCGCCAATCCGTCGCCCGTGGTTGAGGCAAGTGTATTGGAATGGGCAGCGGATTGTGGGTTGTTTGATTGATTGAGATTGAAATTTGAATATATGATATGTTCACATGCCATGCTTTAATGTTTGCCATTGATATGATGAATATGTTTATTATGTGATGATGCCATGTGTTAATGTACAAGTTATCCATGATGATGCCATATGTTAATGTACAAGTTATTCATTATGTTGGCATATTTGCATACATGGCATGATACATGGCCCGGGCGGTGAGAAAGTCATAACTAGTCCGGGGAAGGTCGGTGAGAAAGTTATGACTATTCCGGAGAGCCAATGAGTAAGTCCTACATCGTGATTCCATTCACCGCGGTGAACGAAAGCGAGGAGTAGGCACCCTCCATCTTCGGGATGGAAGGGGGGAGAGGGTGCACACCGACGGGTGTGTACTCAACCATACCGGTATGAGTTTCCAAGGAGACATGAGCATCGCATTGCATTGCATACATAATGATGATGATAATGTTATGTGTTCATGAATGAGATGATATACATGATGTGAGATATTATTGCCATGTAATTGTTCTTGTTGTCCATTGCAATATGCTTGCTGAGTTTCGAACTCACGCTTGTGTTTATGTTGTTTTTCTTAGGTACCATGAAACCGGCATGCGGGTAAAAGGGTTTAGCTACACATCTACACGTAGCTCCACACAAATTAGACAGTGTTATCATTTGGAGACATGATAATGAAAGTATTGCCATGAAACTTGGAGAATTGCTTAACTGTGTGCTGGGTCTTACTTTTTGATTCGTTTAGCTCATGAAGTGGTTGCATGCCATATCTTGGACTTATTTTGTTGCTATGACACATGTTATTGCTGTTTTAGATGCTTTCCGTTATGATATAACTTGTGATACTTTGTTGTTGCTCCGAATCATGGAAAAACAAAGGAGATGCTGCCGAAATTTTCGGTATTAGCATTTGTTCCTTTGCTGTAATTTACATGTAATTATGGTATTTAGAGGTTGCTTAGTCTATGTTTGGTAGCATTCGGGCATATTATATGCCGGGGTGTTACAAAAATTCCAGCAGACTTAAAAGCAATCTTCTTATGCTCATTGACAATTTCAAATTTTCCACTTTCAGGTGCCTTAACAATAGTGGGAGCATTTGATTTAAGATGAGCATAAGAATCAAAACCTAAACTTTTCTTATTTGAGCTAATCTTAGATTGGTCCAAAATCATGTTCAAATTTTTCTTTCCTTTAGAGAACCGTTCTAAGGAATTTTGCAAGTAATCAACTTTACGAGAAAACATGAGACAATTATTGACCCTCAGGACATCACTTGGGAGGAGTTCACAGCTGCATTTCGTCAGTATCACGTGCCTGAAGGAATCATGGACCTCAAGAAGGAGGAGTTCAGAGCACTGAAGCAAGGTAATCAGTCGGTGGCCGAATACCTGAACAAGTTCACACAGCTTGCACGCTACGCACCTGAGGATGTAGCGACAGATAAAGCCAGACAGTCTCGCTTCATGAAGGGACTTAACTCAGGATTACAGGTGGGACTGATCACCCACACCTTTCCAGATTTCCAAGAGTTGGTGAATAAGGCGCTTATTCTTGAGGACAAGCGCAAGGAACTGGATGAGAACAGGAAGCGCAGGATGCAGCATCAGGGATCGCGTCAGGGAGCGCCGCAACGTTTGAGGGTTGCGCCAAATCAGCTTTTCAGATTCCAGCCACAGAATGCAACAAGGACACCGTCACCAGCACCAAGACCCGTCAATCAGAACTATCGCACTTCACCAGCCGAACGCCGCACCAGGCAAATAACAAGGAACGATGAGACGCCGCTACAATTGCAACGAGCCGTAACACTTTGCCAACAGCTTGTCCTAAGAAGACAGCAGGAGTGACCCGATTCGCTTCAACACTGATCCACACCGCCTAGGACGCCAAAGACCAGGAGCCACACCCTGCATCGTGGTGAGAGGTCGAGTCAACCATGTCACCGCAGATGCACTACTGAGAATGCTACTGACGTCGTCTTTGGGTAAGTTACTAGTCAACTCAAGTACCAACAGCGATTTTGTTTGATTCCGGAGCTTCGCATTCGTTTGTTTCTCAAGGCTTTGCTGCTAAAAATGATTTGGAGATTGCAAGACTTAAATGCATGCTTTTAGTTCAAACCCCTGGTTCCGAACTCCGAACGAAAGTAGGATGTTCCGGGGTGAGAATACTAATAGATGGGATAGAGTTCCTAGCGGACCTTATTATTTTGGAGACCCAGACCTTAGATGTTATTTTGGGGATGGATTGGTTATCCAAGCACAAGGCCGTATTGGATTGTGGACAAAGGACTATCTTAGTCGAGAGCCCTTGTGGAAAGAAAGTGGAATTTCAAGCTACTGCCGTCAGAGATGGACAGTTGATGGTTAACAGTACCAAGGCAATCAGCATAGAAGATGTCTCAGTAGTGAATGAGTACCCAGATGTTTTTCCTGAAGATCTACCTGGTATGCCGCCAGACAGGGACATAGAGTTTGTGATAGAGCTTGTACCTGGTACAGCCCCGATAGCAAAGAGACCCTATCGGATGTCCACCGAGGAATTGGTAGAAATGAAGAAACAACTTGAAGAGTTAATGGAGAAAGGATTTATCAGACCGAGTTCGTCGCCGTGGGGAGCACCAGTTTTGTTCGTCAAGAAGAAGGACGGGAGTTTCAGGATGTGCATTGACTACCGTGCACTCAATGAAGTCACCGTGAAGAATAAGTACCCGCTACCGAGGATCGATGATCTGTTTGATCAGTTGAGAGGAGCCGGAGTTTTCTCCAAATTGATCTGAGATCGGGATACCATCAGTTGAAGATCCGATCAGAAGATATTCCGAAGACTGCATTCTCGTCGAGATATGGACATTACGAGTTTACTGTTATGTCCTTTGGTCTGACGAATGCACCAGCATATTTCATGAATATGATGAATAAGGTGTTCATGGAATATTTGGACAAGTTTGTTGTTGTATTCATAGATGATATCCTAATCTACTCCAAGACAGAGGATGAACATGCCGAACACTTGAGGCGAGTTTTGGAAAAGCTGAGGGAACAGCAACTCTTCGCCAAGTTCAGCAAGTGTGATTTTTGGAAGGACAAGGTGGAGTTCCTCGGACATGTAATGACCGTAGAAGGAGTCGCCGTTGATCCAAGCAAGGTAGAAGCTGTGTTACATTGGGAGCAGCCAAAGACCGTGACCCAGATCCAGAGTTTCCTTGGAATGGCAGGTTACTATCGCCGTTTCATTGAAGGCTTTTCGACAATTGCGAAACCTCTTACGCAATTGCTGAAAAAGGAGAAGAAGTTTGCATGGACGCCAGAGTGCGAGAAAGGTTTTCAAGAACTGAAGAAGCGATTGACATCAGCGCCGGTGTTAATCCTACCGGATGTTAATCAAAGCTTTAATATTTATTGTGACGCATCGCGCCAAGGACTTGGATGTGTGCTGATGCAGAATGGAAAGGTCGTCGCTTATGCATCAAGGCAGTTGAGGCCGCATGAGGAGAATTATCCGACGCATGACCTAGAGCTAGCTGCCGTAGTGCATGCCTTGAAGATATGGCGTCACTATCTGATCGGGAACAGATGTGAAGTGTACACGGATCATAAGAGCCTTAAGTACATATTCACCCAGTCGGATCTGAATATGAGGCAAAGGAGATGGTTAGAGTTGATTAAGGATTACAATGTCGGAATCCATTATCATCCCGGAAAGGCTAATGTGGTGGCCGATGCCTTGAGTCGGAAAAGCCATACCGTGAATATGTTAATAGCCACGAATCAGGATGAGCTATGCCAGGAATTTCAGAGAATGAAGATTGAGGTGGTACCTAGTGGATTCTTGGCCGCACTGGAGGTAAAGCCTACCCTAGAAGATCAGATACAGGAAGGACAGAAAGATGATGACAAGATCCGCAGGATTAAGTCCAAAATGGGGGAAGGCAAGGCAAAGGACTTCAAGCTAGATGAGCAGGGCACGTTATGGATGAAGGATCGGATTTGTGTGCCCAACAAGAAGGAATTAAAGCAACTGATTTTGGAGGAAGCCCATGACTCCAAGTATTCAATTCATCCTGGAAGTGCCAAGATGTATCAAGACCTGAAGGAGAGATTCTGGTGGCCGAGCATGAAGCGTGAAGTTGCCGAGCATGTTGCATTGTGCGACGTATGCCAGAGAGTCAAGGCGATGCATCAGAGACCACCAGGATTGTTGCAGCCGCTGAAGATACCTAAGTGGAAGTGGGAGGAAATCGGAATGGATTTCATTACCGGTTTGCCTAAGACTCAAGGAGGTTATGACTCCATAAGGGTTATAGTGGATCGCTTGACCAAAGTAGCCCATTTTATCCCCGTAAAGACCACTTACTCGGGGGATAAGTTAGCAGAATTGTATATGATCAGGATCGTCTGTTTGCACGGAGTGCCAAAGAGGATTGTATCGGACAGAGGTACTCAGTTTACCTCAAGGTTCTGGAATAAGCTGCATGAAGCCATGGGAACCCGTTTGAACTACAGTACAGCCTATCATCCACAGACGGATGGACAGACCGAAAGAGTCAACCAGATTCTAGAAGATATGCTAAGAGCGTGTGCATTGGCTTATGCTACCTCTTGGGATAAGAGTTTGCCGTATGCCGAGTTCAGTTACAATAATAGTTACCAGGCTAGTTTACAGATGTCACCTTTTGAGGCACTGTATGGTCGACCCTGTCGGACGCCATTAAACTGGAGTGAGACCGGCGAGCGCCGTGTCTTCGGGCCTGATATTCTTCAAGAAGCTGAAGAGCAGATTGCCATGATTAGGGAAAGGTTGAAGATAGCCGAATCACGACAGAAGAGTTATGCTGACAATCGTCGCCGGGATTTGAGTTTTGAACCATAAGACTTTGTATACCTCAGAGTTACGCCGCTCAGAGGAGTTAAGAGATTCCATGCCAAAGGAAAACTCGCGCCGAGATATGTGGGACCATTCAAGATTTTGAGCCGCAGAGGCGAAGTTGCTTACCAGCTGGAGTTGCCGCAGTCACTAGCAGGAGTGCATGACGTGTTCCACGTGTCCCAACTGAAGAAGTGTCTTCGAGTACCTGAGGAACAAACACCGCTAGAGTCAATTGAGCTACAAGAAGATCTGACTTACAAGGAGCATCCCGTGAGGATTCTGGACACCATGGATCGAGAGACGAGGAACAAGTCAACCCGTTTCTGTAGAGTTCAGTGGAGCAACCACGCAGAGAGCGAAGCAACTTGGGAGCGCGAAGAGGATTTGAAGAAAGAGTTTCCAAACCTATTCTGTAGTAAGCCCTAAATCTCGGGGACGAGATTCTATTAAGGGGGGAGGTTTGTAACACCCCAAAATTTTGCTTTTCTTAAATTTATGTGTGATTTGGCACTTTGGTGAATTTTTGGAATTTTCTAGAATTTATTTGGATTTATTTGGAATTTATTTGAATTTATTCCATTTTGAAATAATTAAAGAATTTAACTTTGCAAATAAAATTTTGTTGGAAATATTTTATTTGAGTCCAAAATGCCCCCAAAGTATTTTCCAGAATTTTTCTGGAATTTTTCTGAGTCTTTTGCTATTTTTAATGAATTAAATGAATTACTGGAAATTATTTTAAATATTAAATCGCTGGAAAATCGAACCGGGTCGGTTACTGTTCCTCCGACCGAGCCCGAGTCAGACTCGAGTCCGAGTCCGACTCGAGTCCGACCCGAGCCACGTGACTTGACCGAACCCCATTCGATCCGAACCGTTGGATCAGAATCCAACGGTCCAGATTGGACCGCACCGGTTGAGCTGAGTCCGGGCCGGATGCGACCGCGCCCGCGCGATCATGACCGTCAATCATGCCACGTGGACGGCCGTGCGTCGTCGTCTCCGTCGAATCCGAGCCGGACTCCGCCGCCGCGTAGATCTAGGGTTCCGCCTCGGGCACGAACGCCGAGGCTATTTAAAGCCCGAGTCACGCCCCGAGGTCGGTCCTGACTTTGCGCACCCATAGCCCCTACTCACCAAGGCAGAGCCGCCGTCGTTTAGCCACGATAGCTCGCCGTAGTTGCGCGCCGCTCCGCCACGGTTTTTGCTTCATTCCGCCATCAACCGCCGTCCCCAGCCGCCGTTGAGCCCGGATCTAGAACCCCCAGACCGAGACGCGCCCGTGGAGCCAACTCACCTCGCCGGAGTCCTCGGAACGCCGCGCGGAGTCGCTGCCTTCATCCCCGGTACCCTAGCCTCGCCGCGCCATCGCCGGACCTCGCGAGCTCGGACAGCCGTCCGATCCCGATCGAACGGCAGCGGTGAGTCACGTGCTTCCAAACCCGATTAGATCTGGACCGTTGGATCAAGATCCAACGGCCCACGATCACCACGCGTCGAGCGATTTACGTAGGGTTAGATCCGACCGTCCGATCTAGATCGAACGGCCCACGATCACCGTGTAGTTTTCAACGTGTTAACCCCTGGATCTAATCGCGCCGTTGATTTTCAAATCAACGGACACGATCGCCACGTGTCCGGAGCCGAGCCGCCGCGCTTCACGCTGGCAGGGGTCATCGACACGCCGGGCTCGCGTGTCACGGCTTAGCCGCAACCGCACCGCGGACGCCAAGACGGCCCACCTGTCGGCCAGCCCAGCCATGCGGTGACGCACCCATGACGCCACCGGGGTCCCACCTGCCGCCGACTGGTGGTGAGCCCCACCGACGCCAAGAATGACGTCACAGGGGACCCACCGTCGGGCCGACACGCGGAGCCGTGGACCGAGTCCACGGTGGATCGAGCCAAACCATGGACCACGCCCATGAATCCACGACGCCACCGCCAATCAGAGGCTGACACGTGTCCTCGCTAACGCAATAATTAATTTCCGAAAAAGAAAATGATTTATTATTCGAAATAATGATTTCAGATTTTGATTCAAACTTCAAACGCTTATAACTTTTGCGTTTCAACTCCGATTTGAGTGATTCAAATTTCTAAATTTGTATAAAATTGAGATCTACATAATTATGAATTTTATTTAATTTTTGGACTAAAGTTTTTCTCTGTAATATTATTTAATTAATTATTTAGACATTAGATAATTATAACTTTTGCATTTTAACTCCGATTTGAATGATTCCAATTCCTAAAAATTCATAAAATTATGTTCTCTCTGTTTATGGATTTTATCTGGAGTTTTGGGATGTTTTTGCCTATTGTTTATTTGTGTATTGCTATTTGCACGCTTTACGAGTAGACGTTGAAGTGCCGGAAGGATTCGAAGGAGAAGTATTGACTCAGGATCCAACTCAAGACCAAGGACAAGTGCTTTTTGAAGGCAAGTTATGCTTTGACCATGTTGATCCTATTTTGAAACCTATTTTGGTTCAAATTATTGCATGTTAGTTCAAATAGAAAATGCTTTACTTAATTGTGGGAAATTAGATAAATGCCTAATTGCTGTATGACACCTTGATTACTTAAATATGTGCCATGACCCCTTGTCACCCTAGTTGTGGATTATTAGTTGGACATTACTAAATTGCCAACATGGGTTTGTAGATCGTTGTAGTATATGGCTTAGACCTGCTACGTACTCATGACATGATTTTGGACAATCAAATGTTAATATTGACTTAATGATATATTGAACCTGTTTTGGAAAGGTATCATGTGATGTTGATGGCACGTGGTGCATGGTAATCAACTGGGGTTTGATAAATAGCTTTTGACCGGGGCATGTGGCAAGAATGATCGGGTGGGTCAGTTGTGGCACCGAGAATGTTGTTTTGGTTCTTCGGGTAGTCTTGCCCTGGTCACCCTAAGGACTTCACCTTGCAAGCCTTTGAACTGAGTCAATCTTGCAACCACATGTCTGTAATGGGACGGACCTAGTTGATTAAGTTGCTAATAACGTACCTGTGGGACCTCAGGAGGTCAACTACACCCTTTGTGTAAGTTGTACGGGGGAGCGTACCGGGGCTGAGGCCAGGTACCCATCTAATGGTTGGTTGGCCTAAACTTTGCCTTAGCTAAGGGAAGGGTTAGTGTGCAACAACCGGAGAGGACCACTTGTATTGTTAGAGGTTCCCGAAAGACTTTGTTACGGGAACTCGCCTTTGTGGTGTTTGACTGTATCTTGTGGGTAAAGTGCATAACCTCTGCAGAGTGTATAATCTATTCGAATAGCCGTGTCCGCGGTATTGGACATCGCTCGGGAATTACAGTCAAGGGTTAGACTTTCTTGAAAATAAGTTGGACTTGATGGGTTGGGTTGGATTAGTAATGATGTTGATAGAAATGTGGATTAGGATGGGAAAGATGTTTATTAAACCTTTGAAAAGTTATTTATGCTTTACTTATTACTACTGCTTTCGAATCTACTTATGATACTTGCTAAATGCTCTTACTGCAAAGATACCTTGAGCTATTCCTTTGTATCAAGCCGTGCATATAGAATATTAGCTTGCATTCTGTGCATGACTTGCTGAGTACCAAGTACTCACCCTTGCCACAATACAACACCAGTTGAAGGAGAGACTACACCAGCTTTGGAGGAGGAGCTCCAAGAGGAACCGTCTACTTAGGGAGCGAGCCCAGTCAGTTGCCTGTGGTATACTGGATGGCGCCACGAAGTTATCTTATTTTCCGCTGCTATTATTTCTCTTTTAATAAGTTTCGCCCTGCGTGGCGTATATTTGTAACTTGACCATAAGGTCGAGTAACCAGTTTGGCTATTTAATTAAAGTACTTTATTAGTATCGAGTGGTATGATTGTGATATTTACCGATGTTACGACTGTGTGCACTAGCGCGTTCCTGGACTAGTGCTGAATACACAGAGGGTCCGAATTTGCAAATTTGGGTCCCGACAATAATGTTATGTGTTCATGAATGAGATGATATACATGATGTGAGACATTATTGCCATGTTATTGTTCTTGTTGTCCATTGCAATATGCTTGCTGAGTGATGAACTCACGCTTGTGTTTATGTTGTTTTCTTTTAGGTACCATGAATCCGGCATGCGGGGAAGGGAAATAGTCACACTTCTACACGTAGCTTCACTCTTTTGATTTCACAAGTCATTCAATTAGTGTTGATAATAAATTGCGTGTGATGATCATTGATTTAAGGCTTAGCTTTGCTAAATGAGAATCTTTTCGTTCGTTTGACTCTTGGCGACATTATATATTTGGAACTAGACTTACATTGTTGCTAAGTCGTTAATTATTGCTGTTTTAGATGCTTTCCATTATGATATAACTTGTGTTACTGTTGTTGCTCCTTCAATTCATGTTAAAACAAAGGAGATGCTGCCGAAATCTCGGTTTTTAGCATGTGCGCCTTTGCTGGAATTTATGTTTAATTGTGGTATTTAGATGTTGTTTAGCTTATGTTTGGTAGCATTCAGGCATATTAAATGTCGGGGTGTTACATGCTGGGCATCTACAATGATCAAGAACCATGAATCGAATCAGCACCTAACACCGAATCCGCACAAAAAAAATCAAAAGCCAAGCATACACGTACATGTTGCTCATTCTTCCTGCACTGAAAGAAGATCTTCCCTAGGTTTTGGTTCGACCTCGATGTCAACTCCAATATCTCGTCGCCGCACTTAGGGAAAGACACTAGTGGAAGTCCGCTACGGCCAGCCTCAAGCTGACTTCAAAATCTAACCTGACTGGGGCCTTTCCCTCGGGACCCCAACAAGAAGCTTGTTTGCGACATCTACCGCCGTGGAGGAGCTCGCCGGAGGGGAGAGGAGGCCGCCTGCGCCGTCATCTTCCTCGCTGAGTGGGATGTGAGGTGTGCCGTTGTCTTCCTCGCTGAGCGGGAGGTGAGGATGTGGCAGGAACCGGTCCGATCGCACCATGCTGGCACAAGGGATAAAGCCGACCAGGGGGCAGTATCGTCCGATCACTTGCCTGAGCCCACGATAAAACAGGTGAAATCCTGTAAAATCGTAGTAATTGGGCTGTAATGGCAAATGCACAAGGTGTCACCATTGTAGGGGGTATTAAACCGAACCAAACGACGGGGATGGCAAATATGTGAAACCCACTCTTCACTGTGGCATATAACCAATTTCCTCTTCAATTCATAGTGGTAAATGATATTGAAAGTAGCAAAAGAGGGTTATAGAAGGGAAAAAAATGGTAAAAAATAACATTAAAATTATAGAATGATATGAATCTAGAAATAAAATTTGAAAGGTAGAATAACGAGTTGAGCCATGATTTGAACTCATTTAAATAACGAGTCACTACAGGAATCAGGGGAAAATTCGTGGGCCAGAAACCCACGAATTTAGGCCAAAACCCACGAATTTACTATAAATTCGTGCGCAAACCGTCGAATTTAGGCCACGAATTTAACTCGACGAAATTAATCAATTAAATTCGTGGGTGCCCACGAATTTAAGTTAAATTCGTGGGTTTCACTGCCCACGAAGTTTAATCGATAAATTCGTGGGTTTCTCTGGCCCCACGAATTTAATTAGTAAATTCGTGGGTCAGGAAAACCCACGAATTTAACTTAAATTGGACGATAAAACTCCATTTATTTAAGTTAAATTAAATGGGCCAGGAAAACCCACGAATTTAACTTAAATTCGTGGGCCAGGAAAACTCACGAATTTAACTTAAATTCGTGGGCCAGGCAGAAACCCACGAATTTAACTGACGCTTAATATATATATATATATCCATATGCATCACACTCAATACATTCAATCAAACTTATTCAACATTCAATCAAACACTCAATATATCTCGACCACGCATATATATGGATCGATATGCATGTCATTCAACACAAGCATCTTCACATTCAATCTTATTCAACACATCACAATAAGTCCATCACAAGATTCAAATATATATCGATCAAATATATATACTCAAATATATATCGATCAAACATTCAATCAAACTTATTCAACATTCAATCAAACACTCAATATCTATATCGATCAAACACTCAATATATATCGATCGGTATGCATCTCAACATTCAATCAAACACTCAATATCAATATCTATACATTCAATCAAACATTCAATCAAACAATCAATATATATCGATCGGTATGCATCTCATTCAACATTCAATCATGCATGAGAATATCAATATCTATACATTTAATCAAACACTCAATATATATCGACAACTCAAGATTCAAGAGTATTGCGAACAATTCAAGAGTATTACCAACATGATTCAAGAATCAAACTCCACAACGAATAACTAAGTCACCGAAATATACAAAATTTCGGCATGACCTCTCTAGTAAATAGGACATCCACTCAGCAGACAAAAAAAACATTTGCAGTGATAAATAGGACATCAATCTCTCAAACTAGAAGGAGACACTCTAGCAGATCCTTAGATAATCAATCACACATCCAACGACAATTTGTAAACTACGCATTACAATCCACATTACAATGTATCCATCACAATACAAATCCGACGACGAAGTCATAAAGTCCAACAGTAATACACCAATCCAGCTCACAATACAATTCATGTCTCGGGGTTGTTGGAGTTGTGAGCGCTACCACCACCGCCGGAGGGCGAGACTATGATGTCTTCTATGATGTCGTCATTAGTACGTGCTGGAGGGAGTGACCCAGAAACCTGCAAGTTCAAGACTAGGTTGTGTTACAAGTAACATATCGTCGAACTTAGCAAATATCGAAATGATTTGTGCTAAATGTCCTAGGACCGAATCAGTTTTGCACGAATAGGCCAATTTTGTCAAGTTGACTAAGTTTGGATCACAATTGACAGAATTACCTTGTTTCGCAAACTTAGCAACCACTGAGATGAATTTGATAAGATTTAAGCTATATTTGGCTAAATGTGGTAGAATCGACTCAGTTTTGAACGATTGCCTCAATTTGACTAGGGTTTACATCACAATTATCAATTTCCACACGTTTCGCATTCTTAGCAAACATTGGAATGATTTAAGCTAGATTTGCCTAAATGAGCTAGGATCGAATAATTATTCCATAAATACCTCAATTTTGCAGGATTTGACTAGTCTTGACTCACAAATAACAAAGTTAACTCAATTCGCAAACTTAGCAAACATTGAGATGATTTGTGCAAGGTTTAAGCTTGAGTTGCCTAAGTGTCGTAAAATCGACTAAGTTTTGCACGCATAGCTGAATTTGCTCAAGTTGACTAAGTCTGGCTGAACTTTGACAGAATTGAGTTTTATTTGCCTAAATGTGATATAATTGACTAAGTTTTGTGAAGGTAGCTCAATTTACTCAATTTGACTTGGTTTAGCTCACAATTGACAAACTTAGCTCGTTTCGCAAACTTAGAATGTTTTTGACATCCATACCTGTGGTGTCGTCTGAGGTGGCTGCATGGCCCAATGGTTGAAGTACATAGGCATTCCTTGGCCTGCCATAGGTGGTGGGTACATGTAGAACGGGTTTGGAGGCTGGGAGCCCTGTAAGGCATAGTTAGGTACATTATGCCACATTTAAATCTTTCGTTCAAATTTTGAATATCGAATTGAACCGATCCATCTTTACCTGTGGTGCCTCTCCTACAGAAGGTAGCTGCATCTGTGGGGTGAACATGTAGAAAGGACGAGGAGGCTGGGAGGCCTATGGATCATAGTTTGTGATATCAAGTATACAGAATAGAGTTTTTTAAAAATAAAGAATGCATGAGAATTTCATATAACCTGAGGTGCATCTCCTAGGGGTGGTGCCTGCATCCCAGTAGGGTTTATGAAGGACGCTGGGGGAGGCTGAGCACCCTGTGATGCTTCTCCTTGTGGTGGTGGCTGCATGTGAGGAGAAAACATGCAGAAATGAGGTGGCTGGGAGCCCTATGACATAATAGTCAAGTTTGTGAGAATCGCGATTTCATTAGCTAAGTGAGTTAGAGTAATGAACTCGAGTATCTTTACCTGGGGCATAATAGGAGGGCGAAACACTGGCACGTTAGGTCCAAGAGATTGTGACAGTTGCTGCATATAGATTGTTTGTTAGATTTTAATTACAGATGTGCAAATGATCGATTTGTTCAAAGTTGAGATTGTACCTCCAGATACATTTTCATGTATTCTCGAGTCTTCTCGGCTTCATGAAGCTTCCTCTCGTGCTTGACGAGACTCTTCTCGCGCTTGACGAGCCTCCTCTCGCGCTTCACGAGCCTCCTCACGCGCTTGTGCTTCCCGTGCGGACCTCGACGAGTGAGCACTCCCCTGTGAGGAAACCGAGTCTCGTGGAAGATGATCGCATTCGATAACTCCGTCCCCCATGGCCCACCTACAAACGATATATACTGAAATGTGACCATGCAACATTTTTTTATTCATAGAGCAAAAACAATTAAAATTAGTTTTATTAACGAACCTCCCATGCTTTAGGCCCCCTCCAGCGTGGTACAAGGCTTCCACATCGACCGGCGCGGCCCTCCAATCAAAGTTCGTCCCATGACGTTGTGTCATTTGTTCTGCATATGACGCTTGCAAAACAGCATGTTGCTGCTCCCGGATTTAAATTTGCACAAAACATATTGTTTCATTTATACTTACCATCCTCTCACTAGCCCCGTCGTCGCACAAAACATCCGGGTTCTGTGGATCCTCGCCTTTGTGCCCCCGGATGTAAACTTCCACAAAAGAGGGAGTACTCCCACTTTCAGCCTCCTACGGTGCAAAGTTAGAAACATAGTGACAAATTCACTAACAATTATAATACCGATACTTACCATTCGTTGCTCTAGGCCAATGTGTCCGTCTGCGCCGTATTTGTGCTTCCCCAAACTACTTCTTCTGTTCCCTCGATTTCTATTTGATTTTTCTTGAAAATCCTCCGACGCCCAGTACCGGCACATCCACCTCCAAGCCTCCATGTCCTTCATTATCCAATCGACCGAGCTCTCGAGATACTCTTGTTCTGTCAGGTGTATACTCCTCGCCTCTGGTCCTCTTCTCATGTTCACCTTCTTCACCCTCTTGTAAAAATTGATGACAGCTTGAATCCTTGCATTGCTGAACGAATCTCCGACAACCTTTTGTGCCGCCCTGTTGAAGACGCTTTTGGCCTTCTTCAAAAGGCTGTAATCGTCTTCGTTCTCAAGCCGAAACCTCTCCTACATATAATCACACATTGTCAAATTGTATTTACATTTAAAGCAATACTCAAATAGAGTAAATACATAACGCAAACTCACCCAGAAGCCAGCCCACACTGTGCCCTGACATGTATGGGTGTCTTCGCCTCCTTCCACATTCCCCTTCAACGCCCAAGCTTCCAGCCAGTGGTCAGCGAATCTATCCCTCGCTGACTCAACCATGCCAGGGTAGTAGTAGCGGCTAAGGGCTCCCAGCACGGCGTTAACCTTTATAATGTGGCCCGTCCCAGTCCAACCCGGCTCTTTCCACTGCCTACAACAAAATACAAGACAAAGATGCATCAAAAGGTAGCTCTATCAACCTCCTATCGGCTACGAGGCAATTGTCACTTAGCACATGCTAAAAGAAAAGACATGAAAGATATAACTGTTACCTGCTCCCATGTAGCTCTATCAACCTCCTATCGGCCGGGTTGCATCTCGGACGAACTGAAACGGTTTTACGAAACCTAAAATGCAAATCATTAGTTTATAGACATTACAATGTAAATATGGACATTAAATGATAATCCAATACTACACATATACCTGATGGTACCCGAAGAAGACCCGCCCTCTTCAACTGGGTCTAAGGTCGCCGCTTGTCTGCATCTGCCGCTGGCACGGCCTCGGCGTCTGCATCTGTATCTGTCGTCCCACCGCCACCACCCCCAACGTCGACCTCCTCGTCGTCCGCCTCACCCATGTCCTCATCCTCACATCCCACCTGCCCCTCATCCTCAACCCCCACCTGCCCCTCGTCCTCCTGAGGTTGCTCCTGCGCCTGTTCTCGTGCCTGCTCATCAAAGCACCTCTGGAGCTGCTCCTGCCGCTGTCTAATCTGCGAAGCCTCAGCAAATATGGCACTGCCAGCCGTCGAGTCCTGAGCATCAGAACCCCTGCTCCTTGACCTTCTGGAGGACGACCCACTGAACTTGCCTTTAAGCTTGTCAACCTGATGCCTGAACATGCTTATCTGTTCAAATTTGACAAGAGTTAGTGAAGGAGACAACAGTAACAGGTTGACCCTTGCATTGAAAAAGCTTAAGTTCGCACAACGGTTCTTCTTCCACGGCACGGTACCGATTCGTAGGGGCATTCACATTGTGCTTGAGTGCGAAATACTTTGTTGAGAAGTTTGTGATCTCTTTACTTGCATAAGCCTCTACGATACACCCCTCTACCCTTGCCTTGTTGCACACTGTAGCTCTAATCTTTTTCAACTCCCTTTCCTGACTATACATCCATCTGAACTGCGCAGGACCTCCAACCTTCGCTTCCCAAGGCAGATGCACCAAAAGATGTTGCATCACATTCATAAACCCAGGTGGGAAAGTTTTTTCCAACTTGCATACAAGCAATGGAATTCCCTTCTCAAACTTCTGCATCAACGTCTTTGAGATTTCCTTAGCGCATATCTGCCTGTAGAAGTAACTGAGCTCGGCTAACATCCTCCACAACTCATTATCGAAATAGCCACGAAACATTACCGGAACAAGTCTTTCTATGATGATATGGTAATCATGACTCTTTAGCCCGTTTAGCTTACCGGTGCTGACAATCACAACCCGTTTTATGTTAGATGCGTAGCGATCAGGAAACTTTAGAGTTTTCAACCACCTCAAAATCTGTTTACGGTCTTCTGGCTTCACACAGTATGGAGCTCGTGGCCGGCTCTCATTTCCATTTAAACCAACTTTAACCTCGAGCCACGGCCTAGCACAATGATCACCCATGTCTTTCCTAGCACTCACATTATCCTTTGTTTTGTCGGTTACATCAAACAACATGCTTATGATGCTTTCTGCCACATTGCGCTCTTGGTGCATCAAATCTATGTTATGCGGCAGAATCAAAGCTTTCGCGTAAGGCAGCTCCCAAAGAAAAGAAACATGAGTCCAGTTGTGCTCCTTTCCATAGCCAGTGAAACCCACTTCCGTAGATCGTTCAAGCCGACTATGCCATTCAGCTATCTCTTCTCCTGTGAGTCGCTTCGGCGGCCCTTTTTTAACTTTCTTTCCTTTTCGAAATGCTTTAACGTCGTTCCTGAAATGGTGCCTCGCCGGAAGCCACCGTCGATGGCAATCGAAGAATGTGATCTTCTTACCGTGCGTGAGCCTGAATGCATCAGAGTCAGCCATACAAATTGGACAAAACAAGCGACCATGAACACACCAGCCGGCCCAAATGCCATATGCCAACAAATCATGGACCGACCACAGGTATGCGGCTCGTAAGGTAAATTCTCTACCAGCAACGCTATCGTATGCCTTTTCCCCTCGCCACAACTTTTTCAGCTCATCAATTAAGGGCCGCATGAACACATTGAGATCCTTCCCTGGATGCTTAGGACCTGGAATGACAAGAGCAAGGAATATGAACCCCTCTTTCAAACAAATCTCAGGTGGAAGATTGTATGGCATGATGAAGACCGGCCAACAGGAGTAGGGGCTAGCGCTTGTGTTGAAAGGTGTGAAACCGTCAGTGGACAAACCAAGACGAACACTCCTAGGGTCACTTGCAAATGCAGGATCGAATCGGTCCAATGCCTGCCATGCCTCGCCATCAGACGGATGCACCATCATATCCGGGTCTTGGTCCTCACGTTTACCTTCTTTGTGCCACCGCATATGTTTCGCTGTTTCTTTTGACATGTACAGCCGTTTAAGCCTATCCGTGATCGGCATGTACCGAAGTTGTTTAGTCGCGACCTTTGTAGTCACTGATACCCCTTCCTCATCTACCACCTCAACGAATCTACACTTACCGCAATGCATACAATGAGTATCCTTGTCATGATCCTTCCAGAACAACATGCAATTATTCTCACACACATCAATCTTCTGGTAATTCATCCCAAGGCCGGCCATCAACTTTTTCGATTGGTACAAATCCTTTGGCATCTTGTGGTTAGGCGGAAGGACATCATTCATAAGTTCAAGCAAAGCGTTGAAGCATTTGTTTGAAAAGTTGAACTTTGACTTCATCGACATAAGCCGTGTAACCGCCTGCAGGACGGTCACATTGGTCAAGTCATGCAGCTTCTCATCCGAGGCGTCAAGGAGCCTATAAAATTCCTTAACCTCCTCCGGCTGTGACCCCTCCCCCGAGTTAAATTCAATCCCCCTGCCAAGATCATCCAGCATCTCTTCCATTCGGTCGTGATCCTCCCCATGGTCCGACTCAATGGCCTGCCCTACGGCCTCTCCATGACGGTGCCACACCAAATAGTTAGGCATGAACCCATTTTTGCAAATGTGATACTGCACTATATCCTTGCTGTAGTAGCTGTTATTCTCACAGAGGGTACACGGGCAATACACATATTCAGCTCCTCCAGCGAATGCTTGCTTCAAGAAAGCATCCGTGATATGCCCCCATTCCCTTGAGTGCCCCCCATCACTCCTCCATCCGTCATACATCGCCCTTCGATCGTCACCCATTCTCAAACCTAAACAAATGAAATGATGTCAACGTACGACCGTGGCTTAGGTGACAAAGACAACATGGTTATGTGGCCGAAATCACGTTGGATCACTTGCACGTCACAAGCCCCATGCAACAACCAACATTCTAGTAAATAGGACATCCACTCAGCTAAAAGACTTATTACCTCTACTAAAAGACTGAAACTAACCTTTTAACTCTTTAAAACCGGCTTAAAACTAAGTCACCGAAATGTACAAAATTTCGGCATGACCTCTCTAGTAAATAGGACATCCACACAGCAGACAAAAAAACATTTGCAGTGATAATATATATATATATATATATATATCAATAATCTTTCAAACCAGAAGGAGACATTCTAGCAGATCCTTAATGCAAACACAAGTGATAAGTAACTAATCAACTACAAGCCACTTCATATACATCCGTTCTAGGAATTACAGTTACAAAGAATAATGTCATGCCAAATATAATCCATAGTTAGAGCATCTCCAACAACACTCTCCAAATTTCACTCCAACAATCAGTAAAGCACTCTCTATATCACACTCTATTTTCTCTCCCCTATATTTTAATCATATTCCATAACCACCATAACAATCAGTAAAGATACATGTGTTGTATTTCAAGAGTACCAAGCATAGCTCACCGGACAAAGACCTTTGGCTGCGCCAAGAAAGCCTTCTCAGTCTGCACAAGGGAAAGAATGCCATACATCAGAACCAAGAAACCACTATCCAATGGTTACAAAGACAATTCTTTGGATAAATAACCAAAAGCAGACATGATTGCAAAGATAAAAACGCTTCGAACAGCACAATTCTTTGGATAAATAACCAAAAGCTTTACTGGTTCATTCACTCAACCACAAAACTAACACAAACCAATGTGGGCATTATGGGAGACATGGCCATCTGATTCTAAAGGAAGAGCCGAAACGAACCCTCTGTTCATGTTGGACCTACTATAATGAACTAAACAAACTTCATGAAAACTTCTCTTGTCAATTTCGACGGCAAGCCATGTCAATAGTGCATTAATGTTTTTCAGATCAGCCCAAGGCAATAATGCCGATTCCTTTAGAATCTATATAGGATCTAGAGAGCAACTAAAGTAACTAAGAGAGAGCCAGACAAGCACTTGCAAATTTGTAATGCGTCCAGTAGGTGACGACCGTAGTGGTCATCTCAGCGGATTGGAAACTCAATTTGACCATACTCATACTAAGTCACCGAAATGTACAAAATTTCGGCATGACCTCTCTAGTAAATAGGACATCCACTCAGCAGACAAAAAAACATTTGCAGTTATAATATATATATATATCAATCTCTCAAACCAGAAGGAGACATTCTAGCAGATCCTTAATGCAAACACAAATGATAAGTAACTAATCAACTACAAGCCACTTCATGACTTAACATACCATTAGTTGACAAATAGAACGGCATTTCCGGAACAAATCTAGTCTCAATGTGAGCATTTCACATTGTTTACCATATGCAGCGAATATAAAATGAGATGAAATAACTTCAAACGAATTAATCATTTCACATTGAAACTAAACAAATAAGGCATTTAGTGTAGATGCAAACTACATTTACATCTTTCATAACCTGCAGCCTAGTATATATATATATGTTACATATGTACGCACTACGCACATGCACATAGCTAGCAAATACACCACATAGGTCTGGTGGGCTATGGCATCCTATTCTCATTCCTAGGTGTTATCCTTTTCTTCGACAGGGGTTTGTTGGCTCTGGGTAATGTACGATATAACAACTCTTAAATCCTTCCTGTTGTATTACTCCTTATCAAAGAAAATAATTATGCCACCTTATTCTTGCCTACCTTGTTTCTTCTAGATTTTCTTCTTGCCTAGAGTGGGCCTGTTACTCGGTTGGCAATCTATGTGGCAGCTTTTCACGAAGAAGGCAAACATTAAGGTACTCAATGCTTATGTAGATACCGGAGGCTATCCATTTGTTTCTTCACAGCTTAAAATTGTGCTTGGATAAATTGTGCTGTTTGCTATATTGTTTGCTATATTACCATTATTTATTCATCCATTGCTTCTTACTGAAATTAGATTACTTCTTAACCAGTCAAGTTTCAATTTTCAAATTGATGTTAATCTTCTCAATGAGGATGGTAATTCCATAGCATCTCTTACATAATTTTATAAACAATTAAGTAATACCTTCTGTGATGTTAATCTTCTCAATGAGCTCGCCGGCCAGGGACTCGCTGTCCAGGGCGCCGGCCAGGGGAGGGGAGACGCCAGCTGGGGGAAGCGCCGGCCAGGGGCTAGCCATCCAGGGGTGGCGCGACGTCGGGCCGAGACGCTACCGGCCGAGCAAGCAGGGGCGCGCCGAGCGCAGGTCACGGACAAGGCGAGGGGCACGGCGGCCTCGGGCGCTGGTGGGAGAGGGCGAGGAGAGCGGCGCCCGTGGGAGCGAAGCGGCAGCGCGGCGGCGAGGAGAGTGGCGGCCTCGGCTGTGGGAGAGGGCGAGCGGCGGCGGCCAGTCTTTGGCGGAGAGGGCGAGGAGAGCGGCGCCAGCGTGGGAAGCGAAGCACGGCGGCGAGAGTGGCGCCACGGCGAGGAGGAGTGGCGGCCTCGGCGCCGAGAGGGCGAGGAGAGCGGCGCCGCGTGGGGCGAAGCGGCAACGCCGACCGAGCGAGGAGAGCGCGCCGGCGGCGAGAGTGGCGGCCTCGGCGCCAAGTGAGAGAGCGGCGCGGCGGCCTCGGGTCTGGCGGGAGAGCGAGAGAGCGGCGCCCGCGTGGGAGCGAAGGCGGCAGCGCCGGCGAGGAGAGCGGCGCCGCCTGCTGCGGGAGCAAGAAGACAAGGGGCTAGCTAGGGCAAGACGACACGCACCTAGTGCTAGGGCAACGCACAGGGGCTTAACCCCCCTTTTAAATTCGTGGGCTAGGCGTGCCCACGAATGTAATTAAATTCGTGCGTCTGTATAAAAGGCCGACGAATTTAAATAAATAAATTCGTGGGTATTATTTTGGCCCACGAATTTAATTAAATACGTGGGTTTATTTGAAACCGACGAAATTAAATATGTAATTTCGTGGGTTTTATTTTCACCCACGAATTTAAAAAAACCCACGAATTTTCCCCTGATTCCTGTAGTGAGTTAAACGAGCCAACTCGTGAATTTAACGAGCCCTCTAAGTCGGCAAGTATAGCTGTATACATGTAAGGCGAGGATGATAATATATAGCATACTGTGTAGTCTCAACAGTAATCCTCCTCTCAGATGGCAATGTCAAGTTTAACGAGTTTAACGAGCCAACTCACAAGTTTAACAAGTTGAGCTAAGCTAAGGTTTGAGCTTATTAAGATAACGAGTCGAGTCAAGCTGGCTCGTTATCTTAACGAGTTTAATCGAGTCGAATCGAGTCGAGCCGAGTTGGCTCATTATCCATTCCTACCCATGCACTAAAAAAATATAACTTATAAACTTGAATGGAGGGAGCACTTCTTGGCTAGCTAAAGCTGGATCAACCATCATACCCCATTGAGCAAAGTGGGGGATATCACTACAAGAATCTGTATTATTTTCGTCGGCCTAAAACCGACGAAAATACGGGGAAAACCGACGAAAATAGCTATTTTCGTCGGTTTACCGACGAAAATAGACCGACGAAATTATGTTGACGAAAATACATGTATTTTCGTCGGCAACCAACAAAAATATAACTATTTTCGTCGGCCGGAGCAGCTGACGAAAATAGTGGCCGTCTCTGCACCCGCTGACGTGGCGTCTTTATTTTCGTCGGCAATTTTCTTCTATTTTCGTCGGTTTAGGCCGACGAAAATACATTTTTTAATTTTAAAAAAATATAAAAAACCTTATTTTCGTCGGTTTAGGCCCTCCATACAGCCCGCTCTAAAAACAGAACATTGTTCCACAGATGGGCCTTCCAACCTTATTACTTCTCATAGAAACTAGAATGAGAAGCGCGCTTCGCTGCGCCGGCCGACTATAAGAACACTAAAAAAACTAAAAAGCATATCCTTGATGTTATAGCCTTCTTGAAACTTCCAGATGGAAATATTGGTCTATTAGAAAATAGATCTATACACGAAGATTATGAGACCAACACTGGGCCTGATCACACATTATGCTATGCACGCAAGAAGTATAATAGGAATATATAGTGACATCATACATAACTATGACAGATGGAGGAATGTTTTTTGGTTCTATAATTTGCATGATATGGGATGTAAAGCATTGGAGAATTTTCAATAAGAAGCATTGTTGATAAAGCAAGAGGCATTTGATGAAGGTGACTACGAAAACGAGGAGATTAAGGTGTAGCAGACAATGTCAGCATAGTGTAGTAGAATCAGGTAAAATACTGTAAGCTAGACGGTAGTGAGACATGAGCACCATGTCATCTTATGCATCAAATGAGGATCCTACGGTATAGCTAATTTGAAAAGCAAGATCGACACCTGATCTGGCTTTCTTAGAGAGAAAAAAAAGAAAGGCAGTCTAATCTAATAGCTATAGGAACCGAACAAAAGAAAATAAGAAATTATCCGGATCAACAGATTAGTCTGAAAAATAAAAACATCATGTATATATTGATAACCCAAAAAATCATCATGGTACGTTGATAGGTAGTTTGAAATTCCATTTGAGCACCATCAACACAAATTTATTATATAAATGACTTATGAAAAATTAAATCTCAGATTACACATTAAAGCATGTCATCAATCAGCAGTATGCTTGAAACAGACTAAAACTAAACTATGATATTGCCTCAATTCATTGCTAAGGACCAAAGCGGACCAATTTTGGCAGCTCAACATTTACGCTTGCCATCGACACCAATCCTTAATATCGTTTTAATTATATACAATAAAAAGGTAATTGGGCCTTGATTAAAGTAGTAATCTAGAGATATGAACAAACTCGTGTAATACTCAGTGAGAATACATTTTTAACAGGAAAAATGAAACGCACCGGGAGTGTAGAAATCGAAATGTTGTCTTGCTAATGGCGCGTACACACATCATTATCTTTGCTTCCTATGCTCCAGTCATCTTCTATGCAATATTCTTTAGATCAATGCCATGCATGAAGTTCATTTTTTCTTGAATGAATCTTCCACAGATCCATGCAGGGCAGAAAGAACAAACAAGTATGAGCAAGTAGCAATGATAGATAGCTCAAATTTAGCACTGATATCATCAAGCAGGGTGAACTTGGTGTGTCGTACCCATGTTAGAGTAACGTTAATAGGGTGCATTGGACAGCTTACATAGTCATTAGGATTTTGAAAGCCAATCGTCCAGTCGATGCAGGCAAGCGTATGGAGAGTTTAATTCAAGATATTTATTATCATTCATACTTGACAAACACTGAGAGCATCTTAGTATAAAATTCAAACAATCCACTAATCAGTTTCATGCATAAACTAAGAGTGAAGGAAATCATCCTTAATTTTGTTTGATGCTTCAAAACTATTTAGTTGGTTTAGATGCCCAAGTATACTGCACTGAACGCCACCATCACCATTCCTAGTCCTGACTGACGACTCCTTTGTAGCAGATCAAGTGGAGTCTATTCCATCCATAAATATAATGGATGGTGCATGCTCCTTGGATAAATTCAAACGAAACGCAGCCTTGGAGGCCAACAACAAACCATAAAAAATTCTTCAAAACCTATTATTGCTTACAATCATCAACTATTATTAAGCAAGGATCTTGTCCATATTGACATGAATATTAGTAGCAACAAAAAAGAGAACCATCTCTACATAATTCTATTTAGAGGTAAACAAGGGTAAGTTGAAGCCATGCATTATACATAGTCATCTTTCTAGGTTATCCAAAGTGTCTTCTTAACATTTCAAATAGCTAAACCAGAGCAGGATTCTTTTTAGTTTTTAGACATCTTTCTGGGATTCTTTTTTAGCCATCTTTTTAGGTTATCCAAAGTACTAGAAGAGTAAGGAGGCTCTAAGAGGGTCAAAAATATAGCTCGCCAAATTGTTGAGTAGTTTACATATATGTTATTATGTAGTAGTAAACTATACTCTACTCACATAAGACAAAGGGCCATGGTCAACTTCATCAAAAAGCTAAAGAAAGTAAATTGGCATAAAACATCTATTGTAATGGTATTTACTATTCTCTAGGCAAAACTTTATGCAAGATTGAACCTGTGTATCGAAGAAAGTATCTATGCCTAAAGGTAAAAAGAAAATTTTAAACCTGTGTAAATAAAGGGCCCATAAATTCTCAATCACACTAATTGAGATCATGAAGAAAGCCGTCCAGTTGTCATCGAAATTTTTGATTCATATATACCATCGAACAATCTATAAAAAGCGCAAACATTTTGTGACACTACGGAATGGTGTGACATTATTTAATGTGAATGATAAGGTCAAAAACTTTATCAAATATGGTATTGGAGGTTAAAACCATATGATAGGAGGCTTAATAGCGTTTTCGGGCCGTTTTCGGGTTTTTGAGCCTTTCTGGGGGAGTTTGGGCCTAAAGGAAAGGGTCGTGGGCTTTGGTGGGATGGAGTTTGAGTCCTAATAGGAGTAGGAGACCTGGTTGGGGGCCTCCCCCAGCCCCTTTAGGCGTCCACCCCCCTGCCCTTGCGCCCCCACAAGTCCTAGCCGCCCCCCCACACCTCCCCACCTCCTCCTTGTGGCGCCTCCACCTCCCCCATTGCTCCACCACCTCTCCACCACCACACCTCCTCCCTTGCTGCCCCTAGGGTAGTTCTCCACCTCCACACCTCAAAGATCCATCCGTTGGAGCGCTCCGCGACGAGGAGATCCGGCGGGATTGGAGCGAGGAAGGAGATCGCGTGAACCGGGAGGAGATCTATTGGGTTTTCGTGCGTTGGGCAAAGGTATGGCCATGGGAATCCTTGGGGTTGGTCTAGGTACTGTTATAAGGGTGTTTATCAAGTTTTTAGATCAATTGGTGGTGCTGGATTTGAGTAGATTGGATTAGATCTAGAAGTTGCCACGTTCTCTGTTTCGGGCAGCATGAGCAGTCGACCTAGGGTTCAGTTTTTTGCCAATTTAGAGTCGGAATCTGGTCGTATGGATGTTGAAGACGTTGTAGATAATTTCAATATCTTTCCGTGGATATAAAGAACATTAAATTCCGCCCATCCGTTTGAAAGTTATGGCTGTTTTACCGAGCGTGTTAAAATCTGTGACGTGATTGGAATAGATCACGGTATTTTGTAGATTAAACAACTTTAGATTCCGAATCAGTCTTTCCCTATACCTAGAAAAAGTTGGGAAATTTCCTAAGCTACGCGAGGACGTACTCATTTAATTGATTCGGAGTCCCAGAACTCAAGTTATGCCTTTTGCAAGGCTGCTGTCCCGACGGGACAGAACCTCTGTTTTTAGGTTTTGCGAGTAGTTGGCAATGTCGAGGTAGATGAGGGTTTGCGTACTGTTTTGTGGACATGATTGTGAGTGTGTGATACCTATGTGCAGGTGGCGCGACCCCAGGAGTGCCTTCTACTTCCCGCCAATCCGTTGCCCGTGGTTGAGGCAAGTGTGTTGTAATGGATAACGATTTGTAGGTTGCTTGTTGAAAATAGATGAGATTTACTACATGATATATGATCACTTGCCATGTTTTAATGATTGCCAAGGATATGATGAGCATGTTTATTGTGTTATGATGCCATGTGTTAATGTACGAGTTAAATATGATGTTGGCATAATTGCATACATGGCATGTTACATGGCCCGGGCGGTGAGAAAGTCATAACTAGTCCGGGAAGGTCGGTGAGAAAGTTATGACTAATCCGGAGAGCCAATGAGTAAGTCCTACATCGTGATTCCATTCACCGTGGTGAACGGAAGCGAGGAGTAGGCACCCTCCATCTTCGGGATGGAAGGGGGGAGAGGGTGCACACCGACAGGTGTGTACTCAACCATACCGGTATGAGTTTCCAAGGAGACATGAGCATTGCATTGCATACATAATGATGATGATAATGTTAAGTGTTCATGAATGAGATGATATACATGATGTGAGATTTTATTGCCATGTTATTGTTCTTGTTGTCCCTTGCAATATGCTTGCTGAGTTTCGAACTCACGTTTGTGTTTTCTTGTTGTTTTAGGTACCATGAGATCGGCATGCGGGGAAGGGAATTAGTCACACTCCCACACGTAGCTTCACTCTTTGATTTCACAAGTCATTCAATTAGTGTCGATAATAAATTGCGTGTGATGATCATTGCTTTAAGGCTTAGCTTTGCTAAATGAGAATCTTTTCGTTCGTTTGACTCTTGGAGACATTATATGTTTGGAACTAGACTTACATTGTTGCTAAGTCGTTAATTTTTGCTATTTTTAGTTGTCTCTCATATTCCATATATTGCTATACTGTTGTTGCTCCTTCGAATCATGTTAAAACAAAGGAGATGCTGCCGAAATCTCGGTTTTTAGCACGTGCGCCTTTGCTGGAATTTATGTTTAAATGCGGTATTTAGATGTTGTTTAGCTTATATTTGGTAGCATTCAGGCATATTAAATGCAGTGGTGTTACACATTTTATGCTTCAGGTTTAAACTCCACCAAAATAAAACTGACACAAGACTCTCTGCTAACGAACCGGCAATTTCTTTCCTTTACAGAATCATGCAGACAACTTCTCTCTAGATATAAGCACACTCACAAAAGAGTTGTTTACGCTCTTAATACTCTTATTTCACCATTGAATTGCAGATGTTACCTCATAGAAATGTAGCAAAATATGCATCACACTGAAGGCAACATTATTAGGCGTCATTTGATGATTTGCATACGGATTCAGCGAAGTAACTCTTCGACCTTTAGTTTCAAGCTGCAAAAAACATTATATGTTTTATTATATAAAGTGTAGCAACAGTTAAAGAAAAGCTAAAATGTGCACATATAAACAGAAGCGCACAAAAACTTAGCTAACAATATATGCCACTGACAGATGTAAATGTTTTCCTCAGGAAATGGGTTTGAGAAATGAATTTTTCCCATTAACAAGTTAGCTTACAAACATCTCTCCAAATCAATAAAAGCAATGGATTTCCGGAAACATCACAAAGCTGAGGATAGAGACATAAATGAAATATAGTGATTATAATGATGGCGGTTTCAGATGAACATACCTGCAGCAACTCTGAATTTGTCGCACCTACACAGGCCCACCCTCAGCAGTAGGAAAGGTAGCAACCGAACACACTATGGTAAGGCCACCATCAACGTCCTGAAGAAGGTCTGAATATGTTGCATATCTACTCAACCAAAAAAACACACTTTAAATACAGGACACATCCGGATAAAGCCCCAAAGAATAAGTTTAGACTCACTCGGCACCTTTCATGGTCCAGCTGTCTAATATCAGATCGCCCATCCAACACAGTCCACAAGCTTCTTGTTTTTCTCAATAACAGCCTTCTCAAATGGTCCGCAAAAGGAGTAATGTAAAAGAGATTAGTGCATAGTAAAATAATCTGGTATGTTTTCTATCTACTCGCAAAATAGAACTTCATAGCAATAAGAAATCTTAGATCTCTGTATTCAGCTTGCTACATTTGGATTTCTAAAAAACATCATGACTTCATCAAAAAACCATGTAAGTAATTTGATATAATCAACTTAAAGCACAAGAAAAGAAACTTTGTTATCTGACAGATTTGAATGAGCACAACTACTTTATACACATATAAATAAGGAGTAATTTACGTATCGCACAAAGAAGCTGCCTCAGCTCCATGGTTGACAAATTTGGCTTCCAAAACTGCCATCAATACAACGTTATCCTTTAATGGATTATGGAAATGGAATGCGCGATAATCAAAAGTCGGTAATAGAATTACCAAAGTAGCATATAATCTCTCTTTTGAAATTTACCTTACCTTAAGCCATCGACCTGCTATCCGGATTTAATCTATCAAAGCATTCAACCTGTCACGCATCAGTTTTTCTAAAGCACTTCAAATTTTAGCACTTTGATTATACGAATTTAGCTAAAAATGAAGAGAGAAATCATGTAAAGGATAAATAGAATTGTAGGCTGGTCTGATTGATATAATCTAGTAAAGGATAAATAGAATTATAATTGCCTTGACACAGCCAGGAGTCCCAACTATAATGTCAATGTAACACCCCAGCATCTAGTATGCCTGAATGCTACCAAACATAGACTAAACAACATCTAAATACCACAAATTAACATAAATTACAGCAAAGGAGCAAATGCTAAAACCGAAAATTTCGGCAGCATCTCCTTTGTTTCTCATGCTTCGAAGCAACAACAATAGTAAGACAAGATATAGCTTGGTAAATGATAACTAAAACAGCAATAACAATTGATATGGCAACACTTATATCTACAAACAGCGAATTCAACCAATTCACAAATTATAGTGAAGCAAAAGATGAACTTAAGCTCAAAACCAAGCCGAGCACCAAGTTTCAAGGCACAAATCTTATTATCATGTCTCCAAGTGATTAAACATAGACTATGAATGTGGAGCTACGTGTAGAAGTGTAGCTAAACCCCTTTCCCGCATGCCGGTCTCAAAGTACCTAAAAACAACATAAAACACAAGCGTGAGTTTATCACTCAGCAAGTATATTGCAATGGGCCAAAAAAACAATTCAATGTAACATCACTACATACCATGCTCAACTTCATGGTCAAGTCATAATCTCATATTCAACATCATATTCATGTCTCAAAATCATTGTTCACATATTATCATCATCATGTATGCAATGCGATGCAATGCAATGCTCATATCTCCTGAAAGCTTATACCGGTATAGCTGAGTGCACACCCGTCGGCGTGCACCCTCTCCCCCCTTCCATCCCGTAGATGGAGGGTGCCTACTCCTCGCTTCCATTCACCACGTGGATGGAATCACGATGTAGGTCTTACTCAATGGCATTCCGGACTAGTCATAACTTTCTCACCGACCTTACCGGACTAGTTATGACTTTCTCACCGCCCTCGCCATGTCTCATGTCATGAATGCAAAGATGCCAACATCATAAAAATATTTGCACATTTACTTAAACCAATCATGGCATAGAATCATAATAGATCATTTTCATCATACCAATAGCAAGCATTAAAGCATGGCATGTTATCGCATCATAAATTCAACTCACTACCCATTCCAATACACTTGCCTTAACCTCCGGCGACGGATTGATGAGAAGTAGTGGGCACTCCCGGGGTCACACCACCTGCACATAGGCATCACACACTCACAAACATGCCCACAAAATATTACACAACATTCATCTAACCCGACTTCGCACCCTACTTGCAAAACCCAAAAACAAAGACTCTGTCCCGCCGGGACAGCAGAGTTCCAACGGCCATAACTTGAGTTCTAAGACTCCAAATCAATTAAACGAGTACATCCTCGCGTAGGCTAGGAAATTTCCCAACTTTTTCTAGTTAAAGGGAAAGACCGATTCGGAGTCTAAAGTTGCTTAATCTACAAAATACCGTGATCTGTTCCAATCATGTCACAGATTTTAACACGCTCGGTAAAACAGTCATAACTTTCAAACGGCTGATCGGAATTTAACGTTCTTTATGTCCACTGAAAGATAATGAAATTATCTACAACTTCTTCAACATACATACTGCCAGATTCGGACCCTAAATTGGCTAAAAACTTAACCCTAATTCGACTGCTCATGCTGTCCCAAAACAGAAACGTGGCAACATCTAGATCTAATCCAATCTACTCAAGTCCAGCACCACCAATTTATCTAAAATCATGCTAAACACCATTAGAACAGTACCTAGCCCAACCCCAAGGAGTCCCATGGCCATACCTTCGCCCGACGACCGAAATCCCATCGAAACTCCACCCGGATCGCTCCTCGCTCCACGCTCCTCGCTCCTCGCTCCAGTGGATGGATCCACGAGGTGCAGGAGTGGGGGGGCCACCCTAGGGAAGCAAGGGGGTGGATGAGAGGTGGTGGAGAGGTGGGGAGCAAAGGGGAGCAATGGGGGAGGTGGAGGCGCATGCAAGGGAGAGGGGGAGGTGGGGGTGGCGGCTAGGGCATGGAGGGAGAGGTGGGGGCGCCCAAGGGGTAGGGTGGGGCGCAACAAGGGCAGGGGGAGGCCCTTTTACTAGCCCACACAAGTCTTCTAGTCCTAAATGGACTCATACTCCATCCCACCAAAGCCCACAACCCCTTCTTTTAGGCCCAAACTCCCCCGGAAAGGCCCAAACTCCCGGAAACGGCCCGGAAACGCAATTAAACCTAATACCATATGGTTTTAACCTCTAATACCATATTTCATAATGTTTTTGACCTCATCATGCACCATTTATAAGCTTACAACACTCCGTGGTGACACATCACTTCATAAGGCCCAAAAACGCGAGTAAACCTCAAGCCGTAAGGTTTTATTCTCTAATTTCACATTTTATAATGTCACACCATACCGTAGTGTCACATTCCTCCCCCCTTCAACAGGATTCGACCTCGAATCCGAAGGACGCCAAAATCAACAACAAAGTCCCCAAGGGACAAAAGGCTTCTCTGCAGCACAAAACATTCGCACAACGACTAACACCGGAACAAACGACAAACGAGTTCCCAAAACCAACACTTAGCGAAAAAAGTGTTGATCTAGCTCAACTAAGGGCAACCGCTCACAATTCGACCTTCACTTCCATTCCCAAACAGAATTTGCGTTACAACCACAAAGGGCTCCAACAACCCAAAACGCTTGAATCCTCACGACAAACACTTCACACTTCTATCACAACCAACATGACCACCACACTCCATTAAACTCAACATGTCACAATCAAAGCAAGTCACAATTCCTTTAACGACCTCTCTACATTCCCGAAAATTTCCATCGAGGGGGATAACTCATTAAGGCACACTTGCCCTTCCGATACACGATCATACTAACATTTCATTCCATCCTCTCCCAGGCAAGACTCAAATCCAAGAACAACTAGTGAAGACAATTGCTCACGGCATGACAATTATCACCGAACTACCGTCAACTTCACTTCCACCCATCGGTACTCTTAATAATGGTTAAACCCATACATCATCAACCTCCATCACAAACCACCCTTATACCACTAAGGTTCTACACCTAGCCCCAAGCTAGGATCGTAAAACCTTACCAAACCACAATTGGTTCCTTTCTTAAGAGGGTCTCGCCCTCACACAAAAACACTTACCTATCAAGCCCAAGTGTACACACGACAACTCAAACCCAAAGCGTTAACAACCATTTTGGAAAGAATTTGGCAACAACCAAGTCAAATCACAAAGGAAGCATAAATCCCCTACACCACAACCAAAATACCATAATTTCTTCATTCTTTCTTTTCATACTAGAAAGAAATGGACATCTCGATTCATGACATGCATGCACACTTTTCAAGAGCACTCCGGATTAGTCATATATCCTTATATGACTTTCTCACCGACCTGTCTCATCGACTCCTTTATGATTAAATATGCATAAACAATGTCTCGTTTTCCTTTTCATCATTCATTCTTCATGTAACAACAATACCGAATAATCATTCACCAAATGACTACTTTCTCGGTATCACAAGTTTGAAACACACATAACATTGACGCATTTTAACCAAAATCAACATTTTAGAAAAGAACATCAAAATTTCAAGTCGAGCATCTACTCCCACAACCGTCAATAATTTTTTTTCCCTCAAGGAGAGGGAAACTCATTTCAAAAAGGGAACACCTCACTAACAAAATCACTTTATAAAATATTCATAAAATCCACCTTTTTGAAGCACTCGCAAACATCACACACATTTTCCAAATAACTCCAACTTTAGCAAAAAAGAGTTACAAATTAAACCTCAAGAGTTTCCAACACAAACCACTATGTCCATCTGCTTCCTTAAAAACTTATTCCAAAGATAATTCAGGGTGAACACGAAGGAGCGCGATCCACTCAAAAACTTTTGGATGTGAACTCAAACTCACAACACGAACTAAACAACTTCGCCAAAACCAAAGGTCGACACCAAACACTACGAGTTTTGGGGAAACTCTGAAACTCAACGTAAGGAACACCTCCACCGAAAGCATTCAACCGAGATGGCAAACAACCAAACCAGTCCAGAAGGTTTTAAACACAAGCTCAGCATGAAACCCTATTATCTTTTTAAACATTCAAATTACACTTTTTTTTTACTCATCGAGAAACCCATCATAATTCAACCAAAAGCTACATAACCAATATTCCTCTAGTTACCTTTCCCATCACTTATAAATAAAGTTCATGACGATTATCAAAAGACAACTAACCAATACTACCTCATAAAGATCCCCACAGACCAACACATCATATAACAACATATTCTCTATTTCAAACATGGCACTTCAACAGGTACTTGAGCATGATCAACCTACCAATTTTATACAATCCATACGTCAATTTCTCGACAACAAAACTTACTCAATCAATAAATGACTTCAACACATACATGTTATCTCTACAAGACAAAATTCGTGAGTATGATTCTACGATATACATTCAGCAAGAATAAAATCCTACATCATGTTAATTATCCATGGTCCACTCCATTACAACATGTTACAATAACCTCCATTTTTAACAAGAATTTTCAACAATTAACCTAAGCAATTACCACCACTATTAAGTCATCAATATCAATAACTTGCATAATCATCAATCAACAACATTACCTTTAGCTACCCTATACATAGGTTATAACAAAATTACCACCACACAACATACTCCAACTATTTATGTCCACGGAAAGATAATTAAATTACCTACAACTTCCTAAACGTCCGTACGACCAGATTCGAACTCTAAATTGGCGAAAACGCCTGCCCTAGTTCGGGTTCCCAATCTGCCCTAACAGAACGTGAATACAACTCTAGTTTTCATCAAATCTACCCCATGGCAGCACCTCCCTTGATCTAAAAACATGAAATCCATCCCTAGATCAGTACCTAGACCCAATCACTCAGATCCCCCATGACATACCTCTTCCCGGCGAACAACGAACACCGAAAACGCTCCTCCCGGCTTCCCGATCGTTCTCCTCGCGCCGGAACCGCCGGATCTCCTCGTCGCGTGGCTTCCCGATGGAGGAAACAGCAGGGGGAAGATGTGGGGAGCCCCTCTAGGGCAGAAAGGGGAGGTGGAGAGGGATGGGGGAGGGCGCAAGAGGCTAAGGGGGGTAGCGGCTAGGGAGGAGGAGGCAATGGGGTGGAGGGGAAACATGCTAAACAGCAATTCTTACTAGGGACAAACGATTTCAGTCAAAAGACTACTTACTTTGTTGCAGCATTTTAGTTTTAAAGCTCAACCCAAATTCATAAGGAAACTTGACTCTCAAAATTGCAGTAAGACGAACCCAACTTGGTCATGCAAAAGGAATTCTCCAAAACACTTTTAAATCTCAAAGACTCCCACAAGAGGGAACCAACCAATCAAATAAACCTTTGCACATAAAACCTTAACACCAAACCCCAATCTTTCACGAAACAAGAAGGGTTTTTTTTTTCAAAGATGATTTTTTAAACCAGTAAAATAATGAAATCAAACACCACTTACTCCTACAAAGCCACAGAACTTCAGCCCTGACAACCAGGTCTGGCATAACTCCGCAATAACTCCTTTAACCTCGGGGAAAGACAACCACAGGTTTAAATTGAATGCTTGTTCCCCGTAAAGCAATCAATAGGCATCAAAACTGGAAAGGCGCCCAAAAGAAGCGCAACACTAGACTCCTCTTCTTCGTCTTCAACCAAGGAAGACAGAACCACACCCCGCAAACGACACAATCCGCACATACCCAACACTTTTCATTTGATTCAAATCAACTAAAGCCAAGAAAAACAATGAAAACCGACCGTCAGAACGGCAAAGAACATACGAAGGAACCCACCACTAACTCTTCTTTTTTTCTCCAGTCAACTACTCAGTCTACGACAGAAAGGGTAAGCACTCTTCTCCTACAGGGGTTAATAGTTCTTCGGTGATGGCGCTAACCAGCCACACCATCAAACCTCACCCTTACTACGAAATAAGAGAGCTGGCCGAAACACTTCGGCACCAAAACCCAACTTTATCGCAACAACAAGAACAATTCAATCAAATCTCTCAATAACATGGCAACATACATTACCAACTTTAGCATTCAACATCAAAGCTTAAATACAATATTTAAGCATAAACAACGATACCCATACCCTTTTCCTACTATGCATCCATGTGTGTCAAATTTTAGATTAGTTATACCACTTTTGCAAGTTTTAATGTTGCTATCCTATGACAAAATTTTAGTTAAAACCTAAGCCATGTTTCTAAGTTATTTCACATCAAATTTTAGTAGTACCCTATAGCATGATACTAAAAATACACATTCCAAGGACCTACAGCCCGCTCTGATACCAACTGTAACACCCTAGCATCTAGTATGCCTGAATGCTACCAAACATAGACTAAACAACATCTAAATACCACAAATTAACATAAATTACAGCAAAGGAGCAAATGCTAAAACCGAAAATTTCGGCAGCATCTCCTTTGTTTCTCATGCTTCGAAGCAACAACAATAGTAAGACAAGATATAGCTTGGTAAATGACAACTAAAACAACAATAACAATTGATATGGCAACACTTATATCTACAAACAACGAATTCAACCAATTCACCAATTATAGTGAAGCAAAAGATTAACTTAAGCTCAAAACCAAGCCGAGCACCAAGTTTCATGGCACAAATCTTATTATCACGTCTCCAAGTGATTAAACATAGACTATGAATGTGGAGCTACATGTAGAAGTGTAGCTAAATCCCTTTCCCGCATGCCGGTCTCAAAGTACCTAAAAACAACATAAAACACAAGCGTGAGTTCATCACTCAGCATGTATATTGCAATGGGCCAAAAAAACAATTCAATGTAACATCACTACATACCATGCTCAACTTCATGGTCAAGTCATAATCTCATATTCAACATCATATTCATGTCTCAAAATCATTGTTCACATATCATCATCATCATGTATGCAATGCGATGCAATGCAATGCTCATATGTCCTGGAAGCTTATACCGGTATAGCTGAGTGCACACCCGTCGGCGTGCACCCTCTCCCCCCTTCCATCCCGTAGATGGAGGGTGCCTACTCCTCGCTTCCATTCACCACGTGGATGGAATCACGATGTAGGTCTTACTCAATGGCATTCCGGACTAGTAATAACTTTCTCACCGACCTTACCGGACTAGTTATGACTTTCTCACCGCCCTCGCCATGTCTCATGTCATGAATGCAAAGATGCCAACATCATAAAATAATTTGCACATTTACTTAAACCAATCATGGCATAGAATCATAATGGATCATTTTCATCATACCAATAGCAAGCATTAAAGCATGGCATGTTATCGCATCATAAATTCAATTTTAACTCATCAAAACTAGCGATCTACAACTCGCTACCCATTCCAATACACTTGCATTAACCTCCGGCGACGGATTGATGAGAAGTAGTGGGCACTCCCGGGGTCACACCACCTGCACATAGGCATCACACACTCACAAACATGCCCACAAAACATTACACAACATTCATCTAACCCGAATTCGCACCCTACTTGCAAAACCCAAAAACAGAGGCTCTGTCCCGCCGGGACAGCAGACTTCCAACGGCCATAACTTGAGTTCTAAGACTCCAAATCAATTAAACGAGTACATCCTCGCGTATCTTAGGAAATTTCCCAACTTTTTCTAGTTATAGGGAAAGACTGATTCGGAATCTAAAGTTGTTTAATCTACAAAATACCGTGATCTGTTCCAATCATGTCACAGATTTTAACACGCTCGGTAAAACAGTAATAACTTTCAAACGGCTGATCGGAATTTAACGTTCTTTATGTCCACTGAAAGATAATGAAATTATCTACAACTTCTTTAACATCCATACGGCCAGATTCGGACTCTAAATTGGTGAAAAACTTAACCCTAGGTCGAGTGTTCATGCTGTCCCAAAATAGAAACGTGGCAACATCTAGATCTAATAAAATCTACTCAAGTCCAGCACCACCAATTGATCTGAAATCATGCTAAACACCATTAGAACAGTACCTAGCCCAACCCCAAGGAGTCCCATGGCCATATCTTCGCCCGACGACCGAAATCCCATCGAAACTCCTCCTGGATCGCTCCTCGCTCCAATGGATGGATCCACGAGGTGCAGGGGTGGGGGGCCACCCTAGGGAAGCAAGGGGGTGGAGGATATGTGGTGGAGAGGTGGGAAGCAAAGGGGAGCAATGGGCGAGGTGGAGGCGCATGCAAGGGAGAGGGGGAGGTGGGGGGTGGCGGCTAGGGCATGGAGGGAGAGGTGGGGGCGCCCAAGGGGCAGGGTGGGGCGCAACAAGGGAAGGGGGAGGCCCTTTTACCAGCCCACACAAGTCTCCTAGTCCTAAATGGACTCATACTCCATCCCACCAAAGCCCACAACCCCCTCTTTTAGGCCCAAACTCTCCCGGGAAGGCCCAAACTCCCGGAAACGGCCTGGAAACGCTATTAACCCCCAAACCCTAAGGTTTTAACCTTAATACCATATTTCATAATGTTTTTAACCTCATCATTCACATTTTATAAGGTTACGACACTCCGTGGTGTCACATCACTTCATAAGGCCCAAAAACGCGAGTAAACCTCAAGCCAAAAGGTTTTATTCTCTAATTTCACATTTTATAATGTCACACCATACCGTAGTGTCACAGTCAACTCCCGTTCTGATTGATATTTCTTGATGGCGATAATCAGAACCACCATACACACAACATGAAGAAATCCCTAATACTGCACCATAAAAAGCAAAGTCAGTGTGTACTTGAAATGCATTTCGGCAAGGACAAAACAAATACAAAGGATTTTCTTTCCTGAGAATCAGACAATAGCACAATTTTACCTACTTGGCTAGCTCCCTGGTTTGTAACAAAACAAAAAGACTTCGAGGCCTGCCATAATAAGTCCTTCTGGATGCCTTGTGTGTCCCATTAACTAATGCCTCCAATAAGGGCAGAGCAAAAGCCAAAGTTTTGCCCTATAATAAGTAACATCATCTTTGATTAGGCCATACCAAGTTTTCAAAGACAAACACGATAAAAATAAAGAATTGTATCCCTCATTGCTAGCCCTCCATAACACAAAACACTCCCCTCCCAGTAACTTCATAAAAAACATCCCTACGTCGACAAATTTTGCAAGCGACAGTCGAATATACATAAACAGAAAATCTCTTTTAAATCCAAAAGTGTACATCCGTCACCATACTCAATCTGTGCAAGCAGTGCAATTAGCACAACAATGTAGCAATGAGCAATCCCCATCTCAAATTGGGCAAGCAGCATAAATTAGACGCAATTCCTTGCAAACCAAACCAGCAGTCATGTCGCACAGCAAGCTTGCTATTAAGTGAACACGTACAGTCATCTGCACGGTGAGGCCAACCTATCATGGGAAACTGCCAGTGATCAATAGACCAATCTGGCGTAGCACTTACAGAGACGAACAACCATATAGAGAAAGGCACGCAACAACAGATGAGTAGTACAGGGCGCTCATCTGTTCGTCGGGGGCGGTGGATGAACCGAGCGGTGGTGCGGGGAGTCATCGGCTGGTGAGGATGGCGCCAGAGTCGTGGGGGAGGTGGCTGGGGGCGGCGGACGAGCCGAGTGGTGGCGGCGGGGAGCCGTCGGCTGGGGAGAACTGTAACACCCCTGCTTTAAATATGCCTGAATGCTACCAAACATAAGCTAAACAACATCTAAATACCACAATTAAACATAAATTCCAGTAAAGGCGCACATGCTAAAAACTGAGATTTCGACAGCATCTCCTTTGTTTTAACATGATTTGAAGGGACAACAACAGTTTAGCAATATATGGAATAGAAGAGACAACAAAAAACAACAATGATTAACGACTTAGCAACAATATAAGTCTAGTTCCAAACATATGACGACTCCAAGAGTCAAACGAACGAAAAGACTCTCATTTAGCAAAGCTAAACCTTAAAGCAATGATCATCACACGCAATTTATTCTCAACACTAATTGAATGACTTGTGAAATCAAAGGAGATGCTGCCGAAATCTCGGTTTTTAGCATGTGCGCCTTTGCTGGAATTTATGTTTAATTGTGGCATTTAGATGTTGTTTAGCTTATGTTTGGTAGCATTCAGGCATATTTAAAGCCGGGGTGTTACAATTGTGTAACACCTCGGCATTTAATATGCCTGAATGCTACCAAACATAAGTTAATCAACACCTAAACACCACAATTAAACATAAATTACAGCAAAGGCGCACATGCTAAAAACCGAGATTTCGGCAGCATCTCCTTTGTTTTATCATGATTTGAACAATAGCAAAATATCACATGATATATCATAATGGAAAACATCCAAGGCAGCATCAATGGGTAATATAGCAGCAATTTAAGTCTACCAAAATGGAATTAACCATCTCATAATCTAATACGAAGCGAAGGATGTAATCAAGCATACGAACAAATCATAATCCTAGTTTCATCACACTAGAATCATGATCTCAACTCTGAAGGGTAATTATAGTCTAAATGTGTGGAAAATTATGTGATGAAGTGCCGCTAAGCCCTTTTCCCGCATGCCGGTGTCAACGTACCTAAAAACAACATAAAACACAAGCGTGAGTTCATCACTCAGCAAGTATATTGCAATGGTACAACAAGAACAATTGCATGGCAATAATATCTCACATCATGTAAACCATCTCATTCATGAACACATAACATTATCATCATCATCATGTATGCAATGCAATGCGATGCTCATGTCTCCTTGGAAACTCATACCGGTATGGTTGAGTACACACCCGTCGGTGTGCACCCTCTCCCCCCTTCCATCCCAAAGATGGAGGGTGCCTACTCCTCGCTTCCGTTCACCGCGGTGAATGGAATCACGATGTAGGACTTACTCATTGGCTCTCCGGATTAGTCATAACTTTCTCACCGACCTTTCCTGGACTAGTTATGACTTTCTCACTGCCCGGGCCATGTATCATGCCATGTATGCAAATATGCTAACATCATGATTAACTTGTACATTAACACATGGCATCATCATAGATAACTTGTGCATTAACACATGGCATCATTCACATAATAAACATATTCATCATATCAATGGCACACACTAAAGCATGGCATGTGAACATATCATATATTCAAATCTCAATCTCAATCAATCAAACAAACCACAACCCGCTACCATTCCAATACACTTGCCTCAACCACGGGCGACGGATTGGAGAGATGTAGAAGGCACTCCCGGGGTCACACCACCTGCACATAGGTACCACACACTCACAATCATGTCCACAAAACAGTACGCAAACCCTCATCTACCCCGACATAGCCAACTACTCGCAATACCCAAAAACAGAGTTTCTGTCCCGCCGGGACAGCAGCCTTCCAAAAGGCATAACTTGAGTTCTGGGACTCCGAATCAATTAAACGAGTACATCCTCGCGTAGCTTAGGAAATTTCCCAACTTTTTCTAGTTATAGGGAAAGCTGATTCGGACTCTAAAGTTGTTTAATCTACAAAATACCGTGATCCATTCCAATCACGTCACATATTTTAACACGCTCGGTAAAATAGTCATAACTTTCAAACGGCTGATCGGAATTCAACGTTCTTTATGTCCACTGAAAGATAATTAAATTACCTACAACTTCTTCAACAGGCGGCCGACCAAATTCCAAGGCTAAATTGGCGAAAAACTGAACCCTAGGTCGACTGCTCATGCTGTCCCAAAACAGAAACGTGGCAACATCTAGATCTAATCCAATCTACTCAATCCAGCACCACTAATTGATCTAAAAACATGATAAACACCCTTAGAAAAGTACCTAGACCAACCCCAAGGATTCCCATGGCCACACCTTTGCCCAACGCACGAAAACTGAATGGATCTCCACCCGATTCGCTCCTCGCTCCTCGCTCCTCGCTTCCAATGGATGGATCCTCAAGGTGCAGGGGTGGGGAGGCTACCCTAGGGCAGCAAGGGGGTGGAGAGTGGAGGAGAGGGGTGGTGGCGCCATGGGGGAAGATGGAGAGGAAGGGGAAGGGTGGAGGCGCATGGGGGGGGCTAGGGGGTGGCGGCTAGGGTTGGGAGAGGGAGTTTGGGGTGCACCAAGGGGTGGGGGCCAGATTTGGCTGCCCAAAAGTCCCCCCCTTGGGCCCAAACCCTTCCACCGGAGGCCCAACTCAACCCCCAAGGCCCAAAGTCCCCCGGAGAGGCCCAAACACCCGAAAACGGCCCAAAAACACGCTATAAACGGCATAACGTAAAGTTTTAACCTTCATTTACATATTTTATAATGTTTTGACCTCAACATCCATATTTTATAAGATTACGACACTCCGTGGTGTCACAAGTTGGTATCAGAGCGGGCTGTAGGTCCTTGGAATATGTATTTTTAGTATCATACCTTAGGTTACAACTAAAATATGATGTGGAATAACTTAGAAACATGGCTTAGGTCTTAACTAAAATTTTGTTATAGGATAGCAACATTAAAACTTGCAAAAGTGGTATAACTAATCTAAAATTTGACACACATGGATGCACAGTAGGAAAGGGTATGGGTATCGTTTTTTTACGCTTAAATATTGTATTTAAGCTATGATGTTGAATGCTTCATTTGATAATGCATGCTGCTATGTCTATGAGATAAATGATTGAATTGTTCATGTTGTGGTGAATAAAGTGGGGTTCTGGTGCCGAAGGGTTTCGGCCACCTCTCTTATTTCATAGTAAGGGTGAGGTTTGACGGTGTGGCCGGTTAGTGTCATCACCGAAGAACTATTAACCCCTGTAGGAGAAGAGTGCTTATCCTTTCCGCCGTAGATCGGGTAGTTGATTGGAGTCAAATAGAAGTGTTGATGGTGGTTTCCTTCGGATGCTTTTTCACCGTTCTGACGGTCGGTTTTGGTTGGTCTTCTTTGTTTTTAGTCGATTGAAATCAAAAGAAAAGTGTTTGGTCTTGGATTTTCGCGGATTGATCCACAGGCGGTTTGTGGTTTTGTCTTCCTTGGGTGAAGACGAAGAAGAAGAGTCTGGTGTTGCGCTTCCTTTGGTTGCCTTTCCAGTTTTGATGCCTAGTTTGTTGGTTGCTTTATGGGAAAGAAGCATTCAATTTATTCCTGTGTTTGTCTTTCTCTGAGGTTAAAGGAGTATTGCAGAGTTGTGCCAGACCTGGCTGTCAGGGTTGAAGTTCTGTGGCTTTTTAGTAGTACGTGGTGTTTGATTTCGTTATTTTACTGGTTTAAGAAATCATCTTTGAAAAACCCTTCTTGTTTTGTGAAAGATTGGGGTTTGGTGCAAAGGTTTTATTTGCAAAGGTTTGTTTGATCGGTTGGTTCCCTCCTGTGGGAGTCTTTGAGATTCAAAAGTGTTTTGGAGAATTCCTTTGCATGACCAAGTTTGGGTTTGTCTCATTGCAATTTTGAGAGTCAAGTTTCCTTATGAATTTGGGATGAGTTTTAAAACTAAAATGCTGCAAACAAAGTAAGTAGTCTTTTGACTGAAATCATTTGTCCCTAGTAAGAATTGATGTTTAGCATGTTATGTAGTAGGTAACAATGTGGTTTATGGATTGATGTGTTGCTAAGTTAAATTTTGAGTTGAATCAATTCAATGTGATTAATATCTCTAGCTTGAGAATAAATAGACTACTAGTGTTGTAGTTTACTCTTAGCGAGAATGACTGAATGGGTTAATGTACATGCTTAGAATCTGTTTCCTTGCTTTAATAGTGCTTATGATCCTCGTTAATGTTAAAAGTTTAAACCTTGATGCATAGTTAGAACATTAAGATGATGTAAATTAGTGGTGGTAATTGTTTAGATTACTTGTTGAAAACCATGGTTAAAATAGAGGAAAATTTTAACATGTTGCGATGGAGTGAGCATTGGATAATTAACATGATGTACAATTTCATCCTTAATGAATGTATGTTGTAGAATCATATTTACGAACCTTGTCTTGTGGAGATAATATTTACATGTTGAAGTCGCTTGCTAACTGAATAAGTTTCGATTGTCGAGACGTTTACATATAGGTGGTATGAAATATATTGGTTGGTCACGCTGAAAGTTTTGTTGGAGCACTTGTTTCAAATCTAGAATATGATGTTATTTGTTATGGTGGTCAGTGGGGATCTTGTTGACTTAGTCTTCGTGGGATGTCTTTTCGTAAGCATCATAAACTTTATTTATAAGTATTGGGGAAGATAATAAGAGAAAGAATTTGTTTTGAAGCTCTTGTTGTAACCTGAGGGGTTTTTCGATGATAAAAAAAGTGAATATTGAATGTTTAAAAGGATAAGTATAGGGTTTCATGCTGAGCTTATGTTTGGTAGCATTCAGGCATATTTAAAGCCAGGGTGTTACAAGAGCGACGCAAGAGCAGTGGGGGATGGCGGACCAAGCCGTCGACCGCCGTCACAGCGCGGAAGAACCCGAGGGGAGCGGCGGCGGCCAGGCCCTCGGCGGGGTTGGATCGAGAACGGCAGCGCCTCCGTCAAGGCCCCTAGCGTAGCCTCGAAGGCTCCGGAAGGGCCTACCCTACGGCGAGGTGCGCAGCCTCGAGCACCCCCATCTTGGTGGAGCGCCGGGCGGAGGACGCGAGGAGGCCGGCGAAGGCCGTGGGGACCCGGCGCTCCCCGACGCCGGATTTCATGACTCTTTATCAGCCATCGAAAGGGCGGAGGGCGCGAGGAGGACGGAGGATGCGAGGAGGAGCGGAGAGCACGGCGGGCGGTGGCAGGCGGATGGGGAAGATGCGAAGCCTCGAGGCCTCCGCGAGCCCCAATCTCACGGCACTTTATCGGCCGGCGGGCAGGCACGTGGTGAGCCGGATGGAACTGAATGGAACTAAACGGAGACATCGACCGCTGAGGCAACGAATGATGGCATTCAAATACGTAGAACGCCGAGGATTTACCCGCACAAAATGCTGACGTGGCATCACCGAAGGTCCAGGAATTCCTTCCCTTGTAGGATAGTTAGTATTAGAGGTAGTATAAAAATTTATCAAGGTACAAACCTAAAAATAATTTCTATTAAATAAATCAATTTCTGAACCAATAAAATGTAAGACAAAGTTAAAATTTGGTCCAAAGACCCCTCCCTTTAAATAGATGTCACACAATGTGTCTCTACATTAGAGGTCTATTAGAAACTTCCCATTAGATTTCGGATTACCATTCGATTTGTCTAACCCTTTAAACGTGTGACCCTATAGGTTTACGTATACTTGAAAATAGCCCGAGTACTCTTACTCAACCATTAATCGATAGCGGTCTTTAGCAGAACATGCCGACTCTTGAGTATATGTAAATATCACATCAAATGAATCTTAACAATGCTTAGTTATATGCATTTCCCATTGCCTCGTGAATTCGATCAAACTCAAGGCAAGTATGTGCCATCCTTTTTTAGATAAGCTTGATCACTCTTTCTCGATTACATGATTCAGAATCAAACTTATCAATACCGTACCGGAGATCATACTGGTTTAACTCTTAGAATGGTACGCTCGTGCTTGATCTATCTGGCGTACCATTTTGGATTTAGTATAATATTATATATTTATAAGTATATACATATTTAATTATATGTGCACCAAAGTTCACTTATAATATTACTTCAAACACATAGTAGTACAATGAAATATAACATATTATTCAATAGACCATATTATCAATTCTACCAGGGTGATTAATATTGACCGGTATTGACCACTGTCAAAGCCGGCACGGTACATAGGGCTATTTCGTACTGGTTTAGGTGTCGAAATGGTATATACCGACCATGACAGCCGGTATGAACCGATATTGATAACTACAAAAAACTCTTGCGCAAGTATCTTTAGAAAACAATTAATATAATGGACGACTGGAACACAAATGTTTGTTAGGACAATTAGGGTGGATTGCGCACTACGCTGTGCCGTATGGCATGAGGCAGTCAATAGTATAGCAAGATATATCAATGAAGTTGAATCATTATAAGCACAGAGTAATGCGAACTAATTAGTAAAACATAAATAGACCATGGAACATAAGAGCTCGCGTGAAACTGTGTGGGTAAATTTATCAAAAGAATAACAACTATAATCGGGGAGATTAATTAAATAGGGAACAACTCTATATATAGCTTATTGATATAAGTTATAGGATTGTTATCCCGAATGCACTACTCCAAATAAATCATGATGAGATGAACATCACGATGTAAATCAAGAAAGATATGGAAGATGGGGAAAATTTGGAGGCCGAGGAGGACATGCAAAGCCTGGATTGTTCTTTGGAAAAAACATGATGTTCTATGAATGCTACATCCTCTTAGATATTTTTTATTATGATGCTCTACTCGGTGCGATACCAAAACAAGCAAAAAGAATAACAGAAATAAGAATAATCCAGCTAAAATCACAATAGCAAATGACAATGTTCATATATGAGAACAGTTTTTTAAAAGGAATATGAGAGCAAGTTTGATTTGTCAAGTAGGACTAACCTGATTGATGTCGACACTTAGCCTTCAATTATGAGATATGGTGCTTCTTCTCACACCAAAAATAACACCTCTGATAGGAAGATTTTGCAGTTCAAATGGGTTTCTCGTACAGACATGATGAAAATCATAGGCTGTAATATGACTGAGATGTGGTTCAAACTTTTCTTCATTTAAGATCTGAAAAAAGAAATTTGAAACAAGCATTGCCAGCTGATTAGGAAGTTTTGAAATGTTTACCTTTGCAGTCTTTTTAGCACTATCACCCCCTTGCTTGAAATAAGACCACGGTGTTTGCTCATCAATGTGCAAGTTCCCAAAGTTCCCAATTTCTAAAACAGTCTCATGCAGATGACAACAAAATATTTTCCTAATGGTCCTTTGCTTTGTCAACCTATATAAACAGTTTATACCACCGTAACACCAATAGAAACACAACAGAATACGCAGACATGTGTTATTCTACTAAAATTCTCCACTTATCATGTCCCTAGTTAATTAAGGTGACAGTTTGAATAATCAGCGATTAGCTAGAGTGCTACTAGTTCAACTTGGATAGTCAACTACTAAAATCTGACGTACATGTAAGGAGGATTAAGATATACCATGTCCCTGGCTAATCAAGCTGATTATGTAAACAATCAGTGATTTGCTAGTGCTGGCAGTATAACTTGCATAGTAAATTAGGTAGGCGAATAGCATGTGGTAATCTGAAATCTGTAAGTGCATATTGTGTTTGAAATAACAAAACTAACACATCATTGGTGACATGCTAACAGCGTGTGAAGCCTTTGTTGGAAGGGTTTAGAAGCACTCAGTTTTCAGAGCTCTATCTATTACTCAGTTTGAAACACTTAAGTTTGAAATTCGGAGAAAGGACTGTTTGGAACCGCCCGGGCCGCAGGTGATGGTTCCGTTTTTCACCCCCTAAACGGCTTTAAAGAACCTGCATGATGGCACGTGTTAATATAATGATGGCATACCCATAAACATAACTTCAATAAGGAAAATTGTAAAACAGTTTAGCTAGCATGGTAATAATGAGTATCTCCATTTGCTGTAGGCTAAGAAATCTAACATGCATTAACAGATATCCAAATGTCTAGATGGGGAAAATGCACATATCATGATAGGAAAAGCAATTTCAAACAATATACAATTTTCACATTGTTATGCTCTCATTGCTGTATGCAGTGTTGTACTGTTATGATGTCCGCATAAGCGGACACAATAAGAACCAAGTAAATGTAAAGCTGAATCAAAGGACCCAACCTTGGCCAATTCAGAAACCTGTTCATACGTATGTCTAAAATCTGATAGCTAGTAAGATTAAAATGTCAATTGCCACTATTATCAATTCATTGAGTTTCCAAATCTAATTGTCTATCACAAACAAATCTAAAAGTAATATCGGCAAAACTGTGAATTCAACATCTTAATATAACATATGGAACTCCAATTGATTGGGCAAAAAGATGAGTAGCCGACCTCCTCACTGGCGACCCAACCTTGGCCAATTCAGGAACCTGTTCATACATGTCTCAAATCTGATAGCTAGTATGATTAAATTGTTAATTGCTCCTATTATCAATTCATTGAGTTTCCAAATCTAATTGTCTATCATAAACTTATCTAAAAGTAATCTCGGCAAAAATTAGAATTCCACATCACAATATAACATATGGAACTCAAATTGATTGGGGGAAAAAGTTGAGTAATCTCGGCAAAACTGAGAGTTCCACATCACAATATAACATATGAAACTCAAATTGATTGGGGGGAAAAGATGAGTAGCAGACCTCCTTACTGGCGAGAGCATGTCAGCATCCACTGAAAGTTCCAACCTTCCCTTCAGCCATCTTCTCTGTCTGCCGCACTCGATTCCCTACCTCCCTTCAGCCGATTCTTCCCGTCGCCTTCTCCCTCCGTCGGAGCCGGGCGAGGAGGTGGCGGAGGACGAACAGGGGAGGGCTCGGATGCTTCCCCTACCTTGGTGTTTATCAAGTTTTTAGATCAATTGGTGGTGCTGGATTTGATTAGATTAGATGGATTCTTGAGTTGGTCACGTTCTCTGTTTCGGAAAGCATGAGCAGTCGACCTAGGGTTCGGTTTTTCGACAATTTAGACTCCGAATTTGGTCGTATGGATGTTGAAGAAGTTGTAGATAATTTCATTATCATTCCGTGTATACAAAGAACTCGAAATTCCGATCAGCCGTTTGAAAGTTATGGCTGTTTTACCGAGCGTGTTAAAATTTGTGACGTGATTGGAACAGATCACGGTATTTTGTAGATTAAACAACTCTAGAGTCCTAATCAGTCTTTCCCTATACCTATAAAAAGTTAGGAAATTTCCTAAGCTACGCGAGGATGTACTCGTTTAATTGATTCGGAGTCTTAGAACCCGAGTTATGCCTTTTGGAAGGCTGCTGTCCCGACGGGACAGAACCTCTGTTTTTAGGTTTTGCGAGTAGTTGGGAATGTCGGGGTAGATGAGGGTTTGCGTACTGTTTTGTGGAAATGATTGTGAGTGTGTGGTACCTATGTGCAGGAGGTGTGACCCCGGGAGTGCCTTCTACTTCTCACCAATCCGTTGCCCGTGGTTGAGGCAAGTGTATTGTAATGGATATCAGTTTGTAAGTTGCTTGTTGATAATAGATGAAATTGATTATATGATATGATCACTTGCCATGATTTAATGATTGCCAATGTTATGATGAGCATGTTTACTATGTTATGATGCCATGTGTTAATGTACAAGTTATTTATGTTGTTGGCATATTTGCATACATGGCATGTTACATGGCCCGGGCGGTGAGAAAGTCATAACTAGTCTGGGGAAGGTCGGTGAGAAAGTTATGACTATTCCGGAGAGCCAATGAGTAAGTCCTACATCGTGATTCCATTCACCGCAGTGAACGAAAGCGAGGAGTAGGCACCCTCCATCTTCGGGATGGAAGGGGGAGAGGGTGCACACCGACGGGTGTGTACTCAACCATACCGGTATGAGTTTCCAAGAGATATGTGCATCGCATTGCATTACATGGCATTGCATTATATGAGGAGGTTATATGAGGATGATTTATGATGATGTCAATGATATGCTTACACTATGAATATGAGATGTGTATGATGTTGTATGTGAAAAGTGGTGATGAAGGTATTGGAATGTGTTTTCTTGTTCCATTGCAATATACTTGCTGAGTGATGAACTCACGCTTGTGTTTATGTTGTTTTTCTTAGGTACCACGAAACCGGCATGCGGGAAAAAGGGTTTAGCTACACATCTACACGTAGCTCCACGCAAATTAGACAGTGTTATCATTTGGAGTCATGATAATGAAAGTATTGCCATGAAACTTGGAGAATTGCTTAACTGTGTGCTCGGTCTTACTATTTGATTCGTTTAGCTCATGAAGTGGTCGAATGATTTATCCTGGACTTATATTGTTGCTATGTCACATGTTATTTCAGTTTTAGATGCTTTCCTTTATGATATAACTTGTGATACTTTGTTGTTGCTCCGAATCATGGAAAAACAAAGGAGATGCTGCCGAAATTTTCGGTATTAGTATTGTTCCTTTGCTGTAATTTACTTGTAATTGTGGTATTTAGAGGTTGCTTAGTCTATGTTTGGTAGCATTCGGGCATATTAAATGCCGGGGTGTTACAGTTGGTATCAGAGCGGGCTGTAGGTCCTTGGAATATGTATTTTTAGTGTCATGCTATAGGGTACAACTAAAATGTGATGAAGAATAACTTAGAAACATGGCTTAGGTTTTTACAAAAATTTTGTCATAGGATAGCAACATTAAAACTTGCAAAAGTGGTCTAACTAATCTAAAATTTGACACACAATGGATGCACAGTAGGATATGGGTATCGTTTCTTTCTGCGTAAATGTTGCATTTAAGCTATGATGTAGAATGCTTCAATTGATAATGCATGTTGCTATGTCTATGAGATAAATGATTGAATTGTTCTTGTTGTTGTGATAAAGTGGGGTTTTGGTGATGAAGGTTTCGGCCACCTCTCTTATTGTAACACCCCAGCATCTAGTATGCCTGAATGCTACCAAACATAGACTAAACAACATCTAAATACCACAAATTAACATAAATTACAGTAAAGGAGCAAATGCTAAAACCGAAAATTTTGGCAGCATCTCCTTTGTTTCTCATGCTTCGAAGCAACAACAATAGTAAGACAAGATATAGCTTGGTAAATGACAACTAAAACATCAATAACAATTGATATGGCAACACTTATATCTACAAACAGCGAATTTAACCATTTCACCAATTATAGTAAAGCAAAAGATGAACTTAAGCTCAAAACCAAGCCGAGCACCAAGTTTCATGGCACAAATCTTATTATCATGTCTCCAAGTGATTAAACATAGACTATGAATGTGGAGCTACGTGTAGAAGTGTAGCTAAACCCCTTTCCCGCATGCCGGTCTCAAAGTACCTAAAAACAACATAAAACACAAGCGTGAGTTCATCACTCAGCAAGTATATTGCAATGGGCCAAAAAAACAATTCAATGTAACATCACTACATACCATGCTCAACTTCATGGTCATGTCATAATCTCATATTCAACATCATATTCATGTCTCAAAATCATTGTTCACATATCATCATCATCATGTATGCAAGGCGATGCAATGCAATGCTCATATCTCCTGGAAGCTTATACCGGTATAGCTGAGTGCACACCCGTCGGCGTGCACCCTCTCCCCCCTTCCATCCCGTAGATGGAGGGTGCCTACTCCTACTTCCATTCACCACGTGGATGGAATCACGATGTAGATCTTACTCAATGGCGTTCCGGACTAGTCATAACTTTCTCACCGACCTTACCGGACTAGTTATGACTTTCTCACCGCCCTCGCCATGTCTCATGCCATGAATGCAAAGATGCCAACATCATAAAATAATTTGCACATTTACTTAAACCAATCATGGCATAGAATTATAATGGATCATTTTCATCATACCAATAGCAAGCATTAAAGCATGGCATGTTATCGCATCATAAATTCAATTTCAACTCATCAAAACTAGCGATCTACAACTCGCTACCCATTCCAATACACTTGCCTTAACCTCCGGCGACGAATTGATGAGAAGTAGTGGGCACTCCCGGGGTCACACCACCTTCGCTCGACGACCGAAATCCCAACGAAACTCCTCCCGGATCGCTCCTCGCTCCTCGCTCCGACGGATGGATCCACAAGGTGAAGGGGTGGGGAGGTCACCCTAGGGCAGCAAGGGGGTGGAGGAGAGGTGGTGGAGAGGTGGGGAGCAAAGGGGAGCAATGGGGGAGGTGGATGCGCACGCAAGGGAGAGGGGGAGGTGGGGGTGGCGGCTAGGGCATGCTGGGAGAGGTGGGGGCGCCCAAGGGGGGATGTGGGCGCAAGGAGGGCAGGGGGGCCTTTTACCAGCCCACACAAGACTCCTAGTCCTAAATGGACTCATACTCCATCCCACCAAAGCCCACAACCCCTTCTTTTAGGCCCAAACTCCCCCGGAAAGGCCCAAACTCCCGGAAACGCAATTAAACCTCATACCATATGGTTTCAACCTCCAATTTCATTTTTCATAAAGTTTTTGACCTTAACATTCATGTTAAATAATGTCACACCATTCCGTAGTGTCACATTCTTCCCCCCTTCAACAGGATTCGACCCCGAATCCGAGACACGCCACTTCGCAAACAACCAAATCAAAGGGAGTTATGGTTCACACCTCAGAACCCGCTTAGAAGCCCCTACGATTTGCACCAGCCAGCACACCGAGGTAAGGAGCTAAGGATCAAAGACTGACCGCTCTAAAGATAACTCACATTCAAAACTTGCCAGAATTCTTACTCAACATTGAAACACAAAAGCACTCACATATGGCCTCGGCACAACCCAAGCGGTAGGCTGAAGTCCCAAACAGACCACGAAATAAAACGGTCTCATACTCCTCATTCCATGCATTCCTTGGCACTAAAGTGCCTGATCCAGTTAACCAAAGCCACTCTCCAGAAGGACATGGTACCAACTTCTAGTTCTATCTCCCGCTCCCACGCACAAAAGTGATTCACTTCTCAACCTCTCAACTGTGGTTCGTCGTATTCAAGACGACACAGACCAAGTGAGACACAACACTCTAAGATCACTAACTGCTCGAACCAACGGGGTTACATGCTGATCTTTTACAACGAGACCAACACACCCCACTACCACCGAAAGGAGAGGCCTACGTTATGACCAGGGTTCTGAAAACCCGCAAATTAAACAACAATCGAACATTCCTCTTCGGTTGGCACAACACGCTCTAGGATCGGCGACCAAAGGATCCACTATACTTCAAAAGGAAAAGCGATTACTAGCAACCACCAAGTGGTCCACTAATAATTTAATCAACTCTACCGAGGAACACCTCAACGACACAATTCTCCAAGAAGGTTTGCATTGAGTCATACACAACCTTCCACTCAAAGGACCACGACAAAGAGTACAATCATGGAGTGAGCTCAACCATAAACATGAACCCAATTGGTCCACCTACAACAACTCAAACCCCAAAGCGCTAAAACCACTTTGGAAAGGATCCGGTAACATCCAAAGAGCACACATTTTCTTTTCTTTTTCTTTTTCTAAGCCAAATCGCAAAGAAAACTCAACTTCTAACACCACAGCCAAAATACCACAAATTATTCATTCTTTCCTTTCATACTAGGAAGCAAGGAAAAATCTCGTTTCATGACATGAATGCACACTCTTCAAGAGCACTCCGGATTAGTCATATCTCCATATATAACTTTCTCACCGACCTGGCTCAACGACTCTTTTATCATTTAACATCTACAAACGATGTCCTGTTTACTTTTCACCATTTCTTCATCATGTAACAACACTACCGAAAAGTCATTCACATAACGACTTCTTTCTCGGTATCAAATGATGGAAACACAATTAACATCGAAGGTTGCGGAAATTCATATAGACTATGACGGCAGCATAGTTGACAGTAAAACACCACGTCGTAAAAGAATCCACATCAATTGAAAACTGAACTTGCAAAACGTTGCATTTCATCCAAATTCAACATTTTGGAAGAGAACATCAAAATTTCAAGTCGAGCATCTGCTCCCACAACCATCACAAACTTCCTCAAGGAGAGGGAAACTCATTCCCAAAAGGGGAACACCTCACTAACAAAATCACTTTGTAGAACATTCATAAAATCCATCTTTTTGAAGCACTCGCAAACATCACACACATTTTCAAAACAACTCCAACTCTAGCCAAAAAGAGTTACAAATTAAATCTCAAGAGTTTCCAACACAACCCACTATGTCCATTTGTTTCCTTTAAAATTTATTCCAAAGATAATTCAGGGTGAACACGAAGGAGCGCGATCCACTCAAAAACTTTTGGATGTGAACTCAAACTCACAACACGAACTAAACAACTTCGCCAAAACCAAAGGTCGACACCAAACACTACGAGTTTTGGTGAAACTCTGAAACTCAACGTAAGGAACACCTCCACCGAAAGCATTCAACCGAGATGGCAAACAACCAAACCAGTCCAGAAGGTTTTAAACACAAGCTCAGCATGAAACCCTATTCTTATCTTTTTAAACATTCAAATTACACTTTTTTTTCTCATCGAGAAACCCATCATAATTCAACCAAAAGCTACATAACCAATATTCCTCTAGTTACCTTTCCCATCACTTATAAATAAAGTTCATGACGATTATCAAAAGACAACTAACCAATACTACCTCATAAAAATCCCCACAGACCAACACATCATATAACAACGTATTCTCTATTTCAAACATGGCACTTCAACAGGTACTTGAGCATGATCAACCTACCAATTTTATACAATCCATACGTCAATTTCTCGACAACAAAACTTACTCAATCAATAAATGACTTCAACACATACATGTTATCTCTACAACACAAAATTCGTGAGTATGATTCTAGGATATACATTCAGCAAGAATAAAATCCTACATCATGTTAATTATCCATGGTCCACTCCATTACAACATGTTACAATAACCTCCATTTTTAACAAGAATTTTCAACAATTAATCTAAGCAATTACCACCACTATTAAGTCATCAATATCAATAACTTGCATAATCATCAATCAACAACATTACCTTTAGCTACCCTATACATAGGTTATTACAAAATTACCACCACACAACATACTCCAACTATTTAAAATAGATTGAATACTAGCATTAACACTGCTCTTAACAACATCATGAACAATAAGTCTTATGTCTTCTCAATTGATATCAATACTAGCATTGTATAGACACAACTGCATGCTTCCAAATATACTAGTAGTTTGCAACAACATAAATAGCAACTCTAATCAACTTCCAAATTAAAGCCACTAGTCAACATGATTAAATTCCTCTATTAACCTGTTAGGTTAGAACATCTTTAAACAACCGGCAAGGTTTCTTTGACAGTATCATTAATTTACATCATCTTAATGTTCTTACTATGCATCAAGGTTTAAACTTTTAACATTAACGAGGATCATAAGCACTTTTAAAGCAAGGCAACAGGTTCTAAGCATGTACATTAACCCATTCAATCATTCTCGCTAAGAGTAAACTACAACACTAGTAGTCTATTTGTTTTCAAGCTAGAGATAACAACCGCATTGAATTGTTTCAACTCACAAATTAACTTAACAATGCATCATCCCATAAACCGCATTGGGACATGCTACATAACATGCTAAACAACAATTCTTACTAGGGACAAACGATTTCAGTCAAAAGACTACTTACTTTGTTTGCAGCATTTTAGTTTTAAAGCTCAACCCAAATTCATAAGAAAACTTGACTCTCAAAATTGCAATAAGACGAACCCAACTTGGTCATGCAAAAGGAATTCTCCAAAACACTTTTAAATCTCAAAGACTCCCACAAGAGGGAACCAACCGATCAAATAAACCTTTGCAAATAAAACCTTAACACCAAACCCCAATCTTTCACGAAACAAGAAGGGTTTTTTTTTCAAAGATGATTTCTTAAACCAGTAAAATAACGAAATCAAACACCACTTACTCCTACAAAGCCACAGAACTTCAGCCCTGACAACCAGGTCTGGCATAACTCCGCAATAACTCCTTTAACCTCGAAGAAAGACAACCACAGGATTAAATTGAATGCTTGTTCCCCGTAAAGCAATAAATAGGCATCAAAACTGGAAAGGCGCCCAAAAGAAGCGCAACACTAGACTCCTCTTCTTCGTCTTCAACCAAGGAAGACAGAACCACACCCCGCAAACGACACAATCTGCGCATACCCAACACTTTTCATTTGATTCAAATCAACTAAAGCCAAGAAAAACAACGAAAACCGACCGTCAGAACGGCAAAGAACATACGAAGGAACCCACCACTAACTCTTCTTTTTGTCTCCAGTCAACTACCCGGTCTACAACAGAAAGGGTAAGCACTCTTCTCCTACAGGGGTTAATAGTTCTTCGGTGATGGCGCTAACCAGCCACACCGTCAATCCTCACCCTTACTACGAAATAAGAGAGCTTGCCGAAACCCTTCGGCACCAAAACCCCACTTTATCATAACAACAAGAACAATTCAATCAAATCTCTCAATAACATGGCAACATACATTACCAACTTTAGCATTCAACATCAAAGCATAAATACAACATTTAAGCATAAACAACGATACCCATACCCTTTTCCTACTGTGCATCCATGTGTGTCAAATTTTAGATTAGTTATACCACTTTTGCAAGTTTTAATGTTGCTACCCTATGACAAAATTTTAGTTAAAACCTAAGCCATGTTTCTAAGTTATTTCATATCAAATTTTAGTTGTATCCTATAGCATGATACTAAAAATACACATTCCAAGGACCTACAACCTGGCTCTGATACCAACTGTAACACCCCAGCATCTAGTATGCCTGAATGCTACCAAACATAGACTAAACAACATCTAAATACCACAAATTAACATAAATTACAGCAAAGGAGCAAATGCTAAAACCAAAAATTTCGGCAGCATCTCCTTTGTTTCTCATGCTTCGAAGCAACAACAATAGCAAGACAAGATATAGCTTGGTAAATGACAACTAAAACATCAATGACAATTGATATGGCAACACTTATATCTACAAACAGCGAATTCAACCATTTCACCAATTATAGTAAAGCAAAAGATGAACTTAAGCTCAAAACCAAGCCGAGCACCAAGTTTCATGGCACAAATCTTATTATCATGTCTCCAAGTGATTAAACATAGACTATGAATGTGAAGCTACGTGTAGAAGTGTAGCTAAACCCCTTTCCCGCATGCCGGTCTCAAAGTACCTAAAAACAACATAAAACACAAGCGTGAGTTCATCACTCAGCAAGTATATTGCAATGGGCCAAAAAAACATTTCAATGTAACATCACTACATACCATGCTCAACTTCATGGTCAAGTCATAATCTCATATTCAACATCATATTCATGTCTCAAAATCATTGTTCACATATCATCATCATCATGTATGCAATGCGATGCAATGCAATGCTCAAATCTCCTGGAAGCTTATACCGGTATAGCTGAGTGCACACCCGTCGGCGTGCACCCTCTCCCCCTTCCATCTCGTAGATGGAGGGTGCCTACTCCTCGCTTCCATTCACCACGTGGATGGAATCACGATGTAGGTCTTACTCAATGGCGTTCCGGACTAGTCATAACTTTCTCACCGACCTTACCGGACTAGTTATGACTTTCTCACCGCCCTCGCCATGTCTCATGCCATGAATGCAAAGATGCCAACATCATAAAATAATTTGCACATTTACTTAAACCAATCATGGCATAGAATCATAATGGATCATTTTCATCATACCAATAGCAAGCATTAAAACATGGCATGTTATCGCATCATAAATTCAATTTCAACTCATCAAAACTAGCGATCTACAACTCGCTACCCATTCCAATACACTTGCCTTAACCTCCGGCGACGGATTGATGAGAAGTAGTGGGCACTCCCGGGGTCACACCACCTTCGCCCGACGACCGAAATCCCAACGAAACTCCTCCCGGATCGCTCCTCGCTCCTCGGTCCTCGCTCCCACGGATGGATCCACAAGGTGAAGGGGTTAGGAGGTCACCCTAGGGCAGCAAGGGGGTGGAGGAGAGGTGGGGAGCAAAGGGGAGCAATGGGGGAGGTAGATGCGCATGCAAGGGAGAGCGGGAGGTGGGGGTGGCGGCTAGGGCATGCAGGGAGAGGTGGGGGCGCCCAAGGGGGGGTGTGGGCGCAAGGAGGGCAGGGGGGCCTTTTACCAGCGCACACAAGACTCCTAGTCTTAAATGGACTCATACTCCATCCCACCAAAGCCCACAACCCCTTCTTTTAGGCCCAAACTCCCCCGGAAAGGCTCAAACTCCCGGAAACGGCCCGGAAACGCAATTAAACCTCATACCATACGGTTTCAACCTCCAATTTCATATTTCATAAAGTTTTTGACCTTAACATTCACGTTAAATAATGTCATACCATTCCGTAGTGTCACACTTATTTCATAATAAGGGTGAGGTTTGACGGTGTGGCCGGTTAGCGCCATCACCGAAGAACTATTAACCCCTGTAGGAGAAGAGTGCTTACCTTTTCTGTCGTAGATCGGGTAGTTGATTGGAGTCAAATAGAAGAGTTTGGTGGTGGATTCCTTCGTATGTTCTTTTCCGTTCTGACGGTTGGTTTTGGTTGTTTTTCTTGACTTTAGTTGATTGAAATCAAAAGAAAAGTGTTTGGAATTGGATTTTCGCGGAGAGTCCCTTCGGTGTTTCTTGGTTTTGTCTTCCTTGGTTGAAGACGAAGAAGAGGAATTTAGCGTTGCGCCTTTTTAGTCGCCTTTTGGCTTTGACATCGGTTTTGTTGGTTGCCTTGCAAAGGAAAGTATAGTTTTGGTTCTTGTTTGTCTTACTCTAAGTTTAAAAGAAGTTATTGAAGCGTGTGCAAAAAGTTAAGTTGTGTCGATTTATGTTTTGTGCTTTTGTCCGCAAAGGTTTATTTGATCGCTTGGTTCCCTCCTGTGGGAGTCTTTGAGATTGAAAAGTGTTTTGGAAAATTCCTTTGCATGACCAAGTTTGGGTTTGTCTCATTGCAATTTTGAGAGTCATGTTTCCTTATGAATTTGGGATGAGTTTTAAAACTAAAATGCTGCAAACAAAGTAAGTAGTTTTTTTTTACTGAAATCGTCTGTCCCTAGTAAGAATTGCTGATTAGCATGTTATGTAGCATGTACCGATGCGGTTTATGGGATGATGCATTGTTAAGTTAATTTGTGAGTTGAAACAATTCAATGCGGTTGTTATCTCTAGCTTGAGAATAAATAGACTACTAGTGTTGTAGTTTACTCTTAGCGAGAATGAGTAAATGTGTTAATGTGCATGCTTAGAATCTGTTGCTTTGTTATAAAAAGTGCTTATGACCCCCGATAATGTTTAAAGTTTTAAACCTTGATGCATAGTTAAAACATTAAGATGATGTAGACTGTTAAAGAAACCTTGCCAGTTGTTTAAAGATGTTCTAAACTAACGAGTTAGTAGAGAAATTTGATCATGCTAGCTTGTGACCTTAACTTAGAAGTTGATTAGAGTTACTATTCATGTTGTTGCAAAATATTAGCATGATTGGAAGTATGCAGTCGTGTTCCTAAAATGCTAGTGTCGAGGCCAATTGGAAAGATATGGGTTTTGTAGTTTGATGATATTACAAGAACTTTGTGCTAGTCTAACTTATTAAATTTAATTTAATAGTTGGAGTATGTTGTGTAGTGACAATTTTGTTGTAACCTATCTATACGGTAGCTCAAAGTAATGTGGTTGGTTGATGATTATGCCCTTTTGTTTTTATTGATGACTAAGTAGTGTTGTTAATTGTTTAGATTACTTGTTGAAAACCATGGTTAAAATAGAGGAATTTGTAACATGTGGTGATGGAGTGAACTTTGGGTAATTAACATGATGAATGATTTTATCCTTAATGAATGTATAATTTAGAGTCTTACTTGCGAATTTACCCTGTGGAGATAATATTTACATGTTGAAGTCGTTTGTTAACTCAATAAGTTCCGATTGTCGAGACGTTGACATATAGGAGGTATGAAATTTATATGTTGATCTTGCTGAAAGATTTGTTGAAGTACTATGTTTCAAAGTTAGAATAAGAAGTATTATGATTCGGCGATCCGTGGGGATCATGTCAATATAGTCTTGGTTGGGTGCCTTTTTGATAAGCATCATAAAGTTTAATTAAAAGTGTTGGAAATGATAACTAGAGAAAGAATTTATTACGTGAATTTTGTTAAAACCGGTTGGACTTTCTCAATGAGTAAGTAGTGAATTTCGAAGTCTTTAATGGAAAGCGTAGTGGAACACTAGAGATGATTGTATTTATGCTGAGCTTGTGTTTAAAAGCTTGGACTGGTTTGGTTGTTTGCCATTTTGGTTGAAGGGTTTTCGGTCAAGGTGTTCCATATGTTGTGTTTCAGAGTTTCCCTAAAACTCGTAGAAATTGGTGCAATTATTTGGTTTTGGCTAACTTGTTTAGTTTGCACTATGAGTATGGATTTACACCCAAAAGCCTTTGAGTGGATCGCACCCCTTCGCGTTCGCACTGAATTATCTTTGGAATTAATTTTAAAGGAAGCAGATGGACATAGTGGGTTGTGTTGGAAACTCTTGAGATTTAATTTGTAACTCTTTTTTACTAGAGTTGGATTTATTTGCATGATGTGTGTGATGTTTGCGAGTGCTTCAAAAAGGTGGATTATATGAGTGTTTCATAAGTGAATTTGGTTAGTGAAGAGTTCTCTTTTGGGAATGAGTTTCCCTTTCTTACGAGAAAAAAATTTGTGGCGGTTGTGTGTGCAGATGTTTGACTTTGGAGTCGATGTTCTTTTCCAAAATGTTGATTTTGGTTAAAATGCGATGTTTTGCAAGTTTAGCTTTCTATCATTGGTGGGTTTTGATACGATGTGGTGCCTTACTGTTAACTATGCTGCCGACATAGTTTATATGAATTTGCGCAATCCTCGATGTTATTCAAGTTTTATTCATGTGATACAGAGGAAGAAGTCGTCTTGTGAATGACTATTCGGTAGTGTTGTTACATGATGAATGAATGGTGAAAAGTAAACATGACATTGTTTATATATGTTAAATGATAAAGGAGTCGATGAGCCAGGTCGGTGAGAAAGTCATATATGGATATATGACTAATCCGGAGCGCTCTTGAAAAGTGTGCATGCATGTCATGAATCGAGATGTCCATTTCTTTCTAGTATGAAAAGAAAGAATGAAGAAATTCTGGTATTTTGGTTGTGGTGTAGGGGATTTATGCTTCCTTTGTGATTTGGCTTGGATGTTGCCGAATTCTTTCCAAAATGGTTGTTAACGCTTTAGGTTTGAGTTGTCGTGTGTGGTCCACTTGGGTTCAAAAGAATTGTACTTCTCTTACTCTACAGATGGGAGTGAGGATATAAATGTTCTTGGTTTACGGTTGAATATGCAAAATATGTGTACACTTGGGCTTGATAACTAAGTGTTTTTGTGTGAGGGCGAGACCCTCTTAAGAAAGGAACCAATTCTTGTTTGGTAAGGTTTTACGATCCTAGCTTGGGGCTAGGTGTCGAACCTTAGTGGTATAAGGGTGGTTTGTGATGGAGGTTGATGATGTATGGGTTTAACCTTTATTAAGAGTAGTGATGGGTGGAAGTGAAGTTGACGGTAGTTCGGTGTTAATTGTCCAGCCATGAGCAATTGTCTTCACTAGTTGTTCTTGGATTTGAGTCTTGCCTGGGAGAGCATGGAATGAAATGTTAGTATGATCGTGTATCGGAAGGGCAAGTGTGCCTTAATGAGTTATTCCCTTTGATGGAAATTTTCGAGAATGTAGAGAGGTCGTTAAAGGAATTGTGGCTCGCTTTGGTTGTGTCATGTTGAGTTTAATGAAGTGTGGTAGTCAGGTTGGTTGTGATAGTAGTGTGAAGTGTTTGTCGTGAGGTTTCAGGCGTTTTGGGGTTGATGGAGCCCTTTTGTGACACCACGGAGTGTCGTATCCTTATTTATTGAGCATGATGAGGTCAAAAACATTATGAGATGTGGAATTAAGGTTAAAACCATAGGGTATGGAGGTTAATAGCGTTGTCTTGAGTACAAGGAACCTCAGAAAGGAGTTTGGTACCGTGTTTTTCTGGAGGGTAGCATTAGTTAAAGGGATCAGGCACTTCAGTGCAGAGGAATGCTTAGAACGAGGAGTCACTACAGGATGACACATCCTTGCAAGCTGTAGGACCGCTTGGAATAAGGGTATTCCAAGCAGTAGGGCCGCTTGGAATTCTAATATCTACTGCTTTCCGTTCGGCTGCTTGTAAAAGTATTCCAAGCGGTATATACATTAAAAGCGGTGCTACCGCTAGTAAAACAGTTTTTAAAAGCAGTACTACCGCTTGGAATATTGAAATTTTAAAAGCAGTAGTACAGCTGTAACAAAAATTCCAAGCTATACAAGTGCTTGCATTTAGCATTTCAAGCAACTCAAAAATTTATTACTAAATAATATAAATACCTAAATGTTCGCCAAATTTAAAATAATATCAAGCACCCATAACATACAATCCAAGCACCATAACATATAATTCCTCGAGAAAGCAACGTACCAAAGTTTCATTATCACAAATCATCCATAGGTACAACATGTGAACATCACCAAAATATATAAAAGGTAGAAATATACAACTCAACAATCAAATCTGTTAATTGTCATCATGGATTGCATCAATTAAGCTTCCATTATCACCTTGACACTTTGTCCTTCCTTCCTAGCAACAAGTCCTCAAAAAATCGTTGGATGATTTCTTGGTACACATGTCCTGCTGAACCCTAGCAGATCAAACTTCCGGTTTATTTCAAGAATTACTTTCTGGTTCCTAATTCCAAAACATCATTCAAATATAGCACTAGGTCCCACTCAGCTCTTTTAGCCTTGGTGATCTCTTCTATTGCATCAATGCTCATCACATGAACAACATACAGTGGTGTATTGGTGAACTTTGCTAGGCGAATTGCCCGGGCAGTTGCTTCTCCTTCCAACTGCAGATAATAAGAAAGAAAACTTACTGACTATTCATTACCTTCCTGTGAGAGGAAAGCACAAAAAAATCATGATATATCTAACTCACTGTAGTGACTTAATTATTGTAAAAAAAAACTTGAACATATAGTGATAAAGGATCATAACAGTAAAAGAGAATGTTCAACTTGGAATTACAATTGGAGGTCTTGAGAAAGCATGCCCTTCTGGACCAGCTGTCCATCAGTAACAGCATCCCCATTCTCTGCATCAACCATAGCCAAAGCACCAAGAGACTTGCATTTCTGTAAGCCTTGAACGAGGAGGTCATCTGTGACACCTCGGAGTGTCGTATCCTTAATTATTGAACATGATAAGGTGAAATACAGTATGAGATGTGGAAATAAGGTTAAAACCATAGGAATTGGAGGTTAATAGCTTTTCCGGGCCGTTTAAGACCGTTTGGGTTTTGGGCCTTCCCTGGGAGTTTTGGGCCTTGGTGGGCTTTGGAGGGATTGAGAGGACTCTTATTGACTAGGGCAGGGTGTGGGGCTGTTAAAAGGCTCCCCTGCCCCCTTGCGCCCCACCTCAGCCCCATGCGCCCCTCCACCTCTCCTCCCTCTTTCCCCCTAAGCCCCTAGCCGCCACCCCCTCCCCAAACCGTGCGCCCCCTCCCTTCCTCCACCTCCCCTCCACCCCTTGCTGCCCTAGGGTGGCCACCCACCCCTGCACCTCGTGGATCCATCCCGTGGAGCGAGGAGCGAGGAGCGAGGAGCGAGGAGCGAGGAACGTGGAGCGAGGAGCGATTCGCGAGGAGATCCGCGGAGATTGATTGGAGATTTGTTCGTCGGGCAAAGGTATGATCTTGGGGATCCTTGGGGATGATCTAGGTACTGTTATTAGGGTGTTTACCAAGTTTTTAGATCAATTGGAGGTGCTGGTTTGAAGTAATTTGGGTTAGATCTAAACTTGTCCACGTTTCTGTTTTCGGGCAGATTGAGCAGTCGAACTAGGGTTCGAGTTTCCGTCGATTTAGAATCCGAATCAGACCGTACAGACTTCTAGGAAGTTGTAGATAATTTAATTATCTTTCCGTGGACGTAAAGCACGTTAATTTCCGATCAGCCGTTTGAAAGTTATGGCTGTTTTACCGAGCGCCTAAAAATCTGTGACGTAACTGGAACAGATTGTGGTAATCTGTAGATTAAACAATTTTAGGGTCCGAATCAGTCTTTCCCTATAACTAGAAAAAGTTGGGAAATTTCCTAAGCTTCGCGACAGTGTACTCGTTTATTCGATTTGGAGTCCCAGAACTCAAGTTATGCCTTTTGCAAGGCTGCTGTCCCGCCGGGACAGAACCTCTGTTTTTAGGTTTTGCGAGTAGTTGGCAATGTCGGGTTAGATGGGGGCGTGTGTACTGTTTTGAGGTTATGATTGTGAGTGTGTGATGCCTATGTGCAGGTGGTGTGACCCCAGGAGTTCCCTCTTCTTCCCGCCAATCCGTTGCACGTGGTTGAGGCAAGTGTGTTGTGATGGATAGCAAGTTGTAGGTTGCATGTTGAAATTAGATGGAATTGCCTACATGATATATGTCCACTTGCCATGTTTTAATGATTGATATGATATGATGAGCATGTTTAACATATTATGATGCCATGTGTTAATATGTGAATTGAATATGATATTTGGCATGGTTGCATGCATGTCATGAGATAGGGCGAGGGCGGTGAGAAAGTCATAGCTAGTCCGGCAAGGTCGCGAGAAAGTTATGACTAGTCCGAACGCCATTGAGTAAGTCCTATGTCGTGATTCCATCCACGTGGTGTTTGGAAGCGAGTAGGCACCTCCATCTTCGGATGGAAGGGGAAAGGGGTGCACACCGACGGTGTGTACTTCCCATACCGGTATGAGGTTCCGTGAGGGTCGAGCAATGCATTACATCGCATACAAATTGATGATGATATTGATAAGTATTCATGAATGAGATGTTATACATGATGAAAGATGTTATTGACTTGTTGTTATGCTTGTTGTCCATTGCAGTATGCTTGCTGAGTTTTAACTCACCCTTGTGTTTTCTTGTTGTTTTAGGTACCATGAGGACGGTATGCGGGAAAGTGGAATAGTCACACACGCTTCACACGCTGCTTCACCTTAATGTTTCCCAAGTCAATTCATTTAGTTTGATAATAAATTGCGGTGATGGCCTTTAAATTAAGTCTTAGCTTGGTTAATGAGAGTTCTATTGTTTGTTTGACACTTGGAACTTTAAGAGCTTGATGTTAGTCTCTTATTGTCATTAAGACTATATTTATTGCTGTTTTAGATGTTTTCTTATTGCCATATAATGCTATATTATTGCTGCTCCTTAAATTCATGATAAAACAAAGGAGGTGTGCCAAATCTCGTTTTTAGCCTATGCACCTTTGCTGGAATTTTATGTTAAATATGGTATTTAGTTGTTGTTTAGCTTATGTTTGGTAGCATTCGGCATATTAAATGCCTGGTGTTACAGCTTGGTATCAGAGCGGTCAGAGGTCCTTGGAATGTGAATTTTTAGTGTCATGCTATAGGGTAAAACTAAAATATGATGTGGAATAACTTAGAAACATGGCTTAGGTTCTAACTAAAACCTTGTTATAGGATAGCAACGTTAAGACTTGTAAAAGTGGTATAACTAATCTAAAACTGGACTACACTTGGATGCACAAGAGGGATGGGTTTTGGTTCACATTGCATCGCGCTTTGATTATGTGATAAGGATTATGCTTATGATGATGTTTGATCTATGATCTTGATTGTGTGATTTTGTGTTTATGTTTTTGTGTTTGGATGGTTGTCTGCCTAAGCAGCCATGCCGAGGGTAGAGGTCAGTGGACGCCGTGGGTCGCGGAGGCCAGGGGCGCAGGCCTCCCGCAGAGTTGCGGAGTCTGCCTGTGATAAATGATTGGATTGTTCCTGTTGTGGTGATAAAAGTGGGGGTTGTGGTGCCGAAGGGTTTCGTCACCTCTTTTGGTTCATAGTAACGGTGAGGTTTGACGGTGTGGCTTGGTCGCCATCACCGGCAAGAACTATTAACCCCTGTGAGGAGAAGAGTGCTTATCCTTTTCGCCCTGATCGGGTAGTTGACTGAGTCAAATAGAAGAGTTGATGGTGGTTCCCTTCGGTTGTTCTCATTGCTCGACGGTCGGTTTCGCTGTTTTCTTGGCTTTAGTTGAGCTGAACCAAAAGAAAAGTGTTTTGTATTGATATTCGCGATCGTTCGGTGCGCGTGGTGAGCACCTGCGGCTTCGTAGTGTGGTTGGACCGAGTTGCAACCACCGCGGGCAAGCCCGCCATATGGGGCGAATCGCCGGATGAACCCAGCATCATCAAGTGGGAGACGGTGCCTTTCCTCCCACTCCAGCCGCGCTTCCAGAGGATCGGTGCACATGATGGCTGCCCCTCGCTTTCACCGCCTTGCGCGCCACCGGGCCACGATCGGGTGCCCGCAGTCACCTGGCTTCCTCGCTGCCTCCTCCGCCCCAGCCTTGTTGGGGCATCACCGAGTCGGGGCTCCTTCTTTCCTGGCCGCCACCAGGAGTGTACGCTTTGTCGATCACGAGTCGTACCGGGCATCCGGAGGTGGTTTCGTGTACTCGTGGATTCCGCTGATGCCTTTGTTCTCTTTGATTCCGAGCATCCTACTCTTTTGTGTCGCCGAGTTTGCTAGTAGAGCTAAGTTGGGAGTTCAAATGGATTTCCGAAATGTCCGTGTTAGCCGGGCCTGTCGGGGTTGATTGGTTGTTTCTGTTTGCTCTGGTTGCACCAAAGGCCATTGATGATGAGGTTTTGCCAATCTCATGGTGATCCAGCTTGGCCCTTTGATGTCATTTTGGGCATGGACCCGGGCCGCGCACTGCTAAGATCTGGTTGCTTCGAAGACAGCTGTTTTGCAGTTCCTGGGTCCTGGGAAGAGCTGACCTTCAGGGTGGTATACCCTCCAGCCTCCGCCTTTGCTTTGACTAGTTTGTTTTCTGGCCTGCTTGAGGTCATGGGTTTCTCATGACTTTGTCTCGAGAAACCATCTTCCTCGCCTCCCATTGAGGAGATTTCTGTAGTGAAGGAGTTCGTTGATGTGTTCCCCGACGAGTTGCCTGGTCTACCTCCTATGAGGAATGTGGAGTTTCAGATTGACCTTGTTCCTGGCACTAGGCCTATTTCTATCTCTCCATACCGCTGGCTCGCCCTTTTCAAGACGAGTTGAAGAAGCAGCTTGAGGATCTTGGCCAAGGGCTTTTATTCGGCGAGTGTTTCGCCATGGGGAGCACTCCGCCCTCTTCGCCTCAAGAAGGATGGAAGTTGGCGATGTGCATTGATTATCGTGTTTTAATCAAGTGACAAAAACAAGTATCCTTGCTCACATCAGGATCCGCTTGACCAACTCAAGGGAGCAAAGGTGTTCTCCAAGATTGATCTTCACGGTATTAATCTGATCCAGTGAGGGAGCAGACATTGAGAAGACCGCTTTTCTCCACTAGGTATGGGCATTATGAATTTAAAGTTATGTCTTTTGGACTAACTAATGCCCTCGCCGTTTTATGGAGGCGATGAACAAGATGCTGCTACAAGTACCTTGATGAGTTTGTGGTAGTGTTCATCGATGACATTCTCGATTTACTCTAAATCGTGAGGGCATGAGCGACACTTGAGGCTTGTGGGCCGAGTAAATTCCCGAGGGGGAATCACCCTTGCTAAGTCGGGTGCGTAGTTCGATTTCCGTAAGGGTTTTCTTGGCCACATCATCAATCCGTAGGGCATATCTCAGAGATCCTAGCAAAGTCTCAATAGCTTTGATTGGAAGAGGCCTTCCAATGTCAAAGAGGTGCGAGTTTCCTGGGTTATCGGCTACTATCGGGCTTTGTGCAGATTTCTATCATTGCCAAGCCACTTTCACAAAGCCTGACTCCGTAAAGGGATGAAGTTCCAAAGGATCGCAGAGTGTGAGCACTTCCGTGACTTTGAAGGAGAAGTTAGTGATCGCCTCCTCGTTTACCCTTCCGAGCCGGGAAGCGCTTTCACCTGCTTATCTGATGCTTCTGCTGGGACTTGGGTGTGTGCTCATGCAAGAGGGCAAGGTGATTGCTTATGCTTCGAGGCAATGAAAAGCATGAGTGCAGAATTATCCCACGCGATGATCTTGAGCTAGCCGCGTGGTGTTTGCATTGAAGATATGGAGGCATTACTCAGCACGGTGAGTCTTGTGATATTTTCATCGGATTACAAGAGCCTCAAGTACATCTTTACTCGTAAAGATTTGAACTTGAGGCAGCAGGAGGTGGCTAGAGTTGATAAAGGATTATAACCTCACTATCCAAGATCATCCGGAAAGCAAATGTGGTGGCCGACGCCTCGCCGCAAAGCAATGCCCCTTTGTTGATTGTCTTGTTGCTGATTTTGAGCGCTTGGGGAGTCTCCTAATGCATTGCGGGACCGCAGGCTGAAACTCAAATGATTCTTGAGTCAACATTCTCTAACGTGTGCGAGAGGCATGCAAACAAAGATGATCGCTTGCTCCAAAGCAGGAGGAAACGCTTGAGGATGGCAAGTCCGAGACTTTACTGCTGATGATGCGGAGCTTTGAGGTTTCAGGCCGCCTCAGGCGTGCTCCCGTAAATCTCAAGTGAAAGAAGACATCCCTGGAAGAAGCTCATCGACTCATTACACGGCCCATCCTCGGGAGACCAAGATGTACAGGACTTGAAGAAGAATTTCGTGGAAAAGGGATGAGAGTGGATATTGCCAAGTATGTGGCATCTTGTGGATTTGCCGTAAGATCAAAGCTGAGCATAGCGCCCTACCGGGCCTCATGTGTACTCTTGGAGATTCTCAGTATGGCCATGGATGACATCTCCATGGATTTCGTGAGCTGGTCTACCTCGCTCTCCACGAGGAAGGATGTCATGGGTTGTGGTGGACCGCCTCAAAGAAGTCTCACAAGATTTCATTCCCATCCGCATCGACCAATTCAAGAGCTTAGTTGGCTCCCATCTATGTGCGGGAGATTGTGAGATTGCATGGTGTACCCAAGACCATTATCTCTCGATCGGATGCGGTTCATCTCCAAGTTCTCGGGAGAGTTTGCAGAGTGCTTTGGGTACGCACACTTCGCTTCTTAGTACCGCTTTTCACCTCGTGACAGATGGGCGCCGAGCGCACTCATCCAAACTTTGGAGGACATGCTCGTGGCCTCGTGGTGATGGCTTGGAAGGGTAGCCGGGAAGACCATTTGCCCCTTGTAGAGTTTGCTTACAATAATAAATATCATTCCAAAGATCCGGCTGCTCCTTATGAGGTACTGTATGGTCTGAAGTGCAGATCGCCACTTTGTTGGGATGCCGTGGGCGCAGAGAGCTATTCTTGGACCGGATTGGGTGCAGCATCGTTGATCGCGCGTCGGAGGTTCGGCAGAACCTTCTCGCACACGTGAGCGCATAAAAGCTGGCGTCATGTGAGGCAAATGAGACTTGAGTTTGAGGTGGTGATAGCGCATTTCATGTATCTCCCACCAAGGGTGTGTGCGCTGGCACCAAAGGAAAGCTCACCCAAGGTATGTTGGGCCTTTTCCTATCCTCGCCCGAGTTGGCAGGTTGGCCTATCGCTTAGAGCTACCGGCCATGCAAGGTGTGCACAGCAGGTTCCATGTCTCGATGTTGAGGAAATACTTGCATGATCCGAGTTGGTGGTTCCATTGGAACCATTAGTGCCAGCAGACCTCACCTTCGAGTCCCGTCCCGTGGAAATTCTCGGGACTTCAGAGCGAAGTGATGAAGAACAGGACGCTAACTTTGTCAAGGTCCTCGTGGTCAAATCGACTGAGAGAGAAGCTTACTTGGGAGCTGGAATCGTGCACGCCGAAGTATCCCGAAGCGACTCAGGTATGTGATGTGAAACCTAGCTGTCTTTGGTTTTGGCGGGGTTTCGTTGAGCGTTAGATTCGAGGTCTAACTCGCTGAAGCTGGGAAGAATGTGACACTCCTGAGTGTCGATCCTTACTATTGAACATGATAAGGTGAAATACAGATGAGATGTGGGAAATAAGGTTAAAACCATAGGAATTGGAGGTTAATAGCTTTTTTCCGGCCGCTTTCCTGCTGGTTTTGGGCCTTCCTGGGAGTTTTGGGCCTTGTGGCTTTGGAGGGATTGAGAGGGACTCTTATTGACCAGGGCAGGGTGTGGGGCTGCAGGCCCCTGCCCCCTTGCGCCCCACCTCAGCCCCTTGCGCCTCCACCTCTCCTCCCTCTTTCCCCCTAAGCCCTAGCCGCCACCCCCTCCCCAAACTGCACCCTCCCCTTCCTCCACCTCCCTACACCCCCTTGCTGCCCTAGGGGTGGCCACTCCACCCCTGCACTCGTGGATCCATCCCGTGGAGCGAGGAGCGAGGAGCGAGGAGCGAGGAACGTGGAGCTGAGGAGCGATTCATGGAGGAGATCCGCTGGAGATTGATTGGAGATTTGTTCTGGCCGGGCAAAGGTATGATCTTGGGGATCCTTGGGATGATCTAGGTACTGTTATTAGGTGTTTACCAAGTTTTTAGATCAATTGGAGGTGCTGGTTTGAAGTAATTTGGGTTAGATCTAAACTTGTCCACGTTTCTGTTTTCGGGCAGATTGAGCAGTCGAACTAGGTTCGAGTTTCCCGTCAATTTAGAATCCGAATCAGACCGTACGACTTCTAGAAGTTGTAGATAATTTAATTATCTTTCCGTGACGTAAAGCACGTTAATTTCCGATCAGCCGTTTGAAAGTTATGGCTGTTTTACTGAGCGCCTAAAAATCTGTGACGTAATCTGGAACAGATTGTGGTAATCTGTAGATTAAACAATTTTAGGTCCGAATCAGTCTTTCCCTATAACTAGAAAAAGTTGGGAAATTTCCTAAGCTTCGCGACAGTGTACTCGTTTATTCGATTTGGAGTCCCAGAACTCAAGTTATGCCTTTGTAAGGCTGCTGTCCCGCCGACAGAACCTCTGTTTTTAGGTTTTGCAGTAGCTGGCAAATGTCGGGTTAGATGGGGGGCGTGTACTGTTTTGAGGTTATGATTGTGAGTGTGTGATGCCTATGTGCAGGTGGTGTGACCCCAGGAGTTCCCTCTTCTTCCCGCCAACTGCTGCACGTGGTTGAGGCAAGTGTGTTGTGATGGATAGCAAGTTGTAGGTTGCATGTTGAAATTAGATGGAATTGCCTACTTGATATATGTCCACTTGCCATGTTTTATTGATTGATATGATATGATGATCATGTTTAACATATTATGATGCCATGTGTTAATATGTGTATTGAATATGATATTTGGCATGTTTGCATGCATGTCATGAGATAGGGCGAGGGCGTGAGAAAGTCATAGCTAGTCCGGCAAGGTCGCGAGAAAGTTATGACTAGTCCGAACGCCATTGAGTAAGTCCTATGTCGTGATTCCATCCACGTGGTGTTTGGAAGCGAGTAGGCACCCTCCATCTTCGGGATGGAAGGGGAAAGGGTGCACACCGACGGGTGTGTACTTCCCATACCGGTATGAGGTTCCGTGAGGGTCGAGCAATGCATTACATCGCATACAAATTGGATGATGATATTGATAAGTATTCATGAATGAGATGTTATACATGATGAAAGATGTTATTGACTTGTTGTTATGCTTGTTGTCCATTGCAGATGCTTGCTGAGTTTTCGAACTCACCCTTTGTGTTTTCTTGTTGTTTTAGGTACCATGAGGACGGCATGCTGGGAAAGGGGAATAGTCACACGCCACACGCTGTTTCACCTTAATGTTTCCCTCAAGTCAATTCATTTAGTTTGATAATAAATTGGCGCGGTGATGGCCTTTAAATTAAGTCTTAGCTTGCTAATGAGAGTTCTATTGTTTGTTTGACACTTGGAACTTTAAGAGCTTGATGTTAGTCTCTTATTGTCATTAAGACTATATTTATTGCCTGTTTTAGATGTTTCTCTTATTGCCATATAATGCTATATTATTGCTGCTCCTTAAATTCATGATAAAACAAAGGAGGTGTCACTAATCTCGGTTTTTAGCCTATGCACCTTTGCTGGAATTTTATGTTAAATATGGTATTTAGTTGTTGTTTAGCTTATGTTTGGTAGCATTCGGGCATATTAAATGCCGGGGTGTTACATCATCGGTGACCATAAAGGATCATTTATATGACATAAAGAACTTGAAAGAATTGATCCCTGAAATTTTGGCAATTAAAATTTTTGACACATTTTAGCACATAAAAATCGATACAATCTTGCATCATATTATGGGCGATATATCAAATTATAGGAATTTTGTATAGTTGATTGTCTGGACAAAATATATGTACTGCTTCAGAATGTAAATTCTTTAGAAACTAATCAACAATACAGAAAAACCAGAATATGCATCAACCATGTTCCTTAACCATCACTTCCATTTCCCTCGAAACCTCATCATTCCAATTGGTAATGGCCATGTGAAATCCATAATCCATGGCAAATTTTTCTGCTTTCTGTTTGTAGGATTCCAAGCCTGCAGTTAAGTTGCCACACTAGAATGACAAAGTCAATGTGCATTGTTGTCCCAACAGCCCATGAACTCCATCTCTAGTTGCGTATGAGGGTCAATTCCACCTGTGATATTTGCAAGAAGCTTGATGAACTGAACAACAAGTAACAACTGATTCCTTAAATATATACCACAATTGTAAGAATCACCTGGCATGACATACTTTCCAGTTGCATCGATCACTTTGACATTATCGTCATCAACTGCTATGCCATCATTGTTTAGGAGTTGGGAATATCGAGAATGAAAGTATCATTGAACAAATTAACATTTTTGGCAAACAATCTTAGATGTTCACAAACCAGTAAAGAATTATCTATATAATAGTCAACTTGTGTTTAAGCGTAACTACCAGTGAAGTTTCATCCTTCACAGAAAAAGCTTCTTCTATTGAATAAAAGGAGGAACTAGTGGATATCTGACATACCAAATGCACATCAACATTGTCCTACTTTTCATTAAAAAAAATACTAGAATTATCCTAACTCACATCAATATTTCTGGATAGTGCTCATTACCTCAAATCAACAGAATAAAATACATCACTATGCCTGCTGGGTTAAGTAGAGTAAAATCTCTTAAATCCCTCTCATTACTTACAACACACACACTAGTGCAAAGAAGATGGACAAATTCTACATGCCTTAGAATCTTACACACAATGTAAAAGAAATTTATGTATTGTAGCAGTTAAGTGCAGGGATCTACTTATTATGAAGAAACTGTATAAAACAATGGCTAGACTAAGAAATAGCACCTCCTTTGTGCCAATGCCACTATATTGCTCCTGCATCATAGAACAAATGCAAGTAAGAGAAACTATCCATGACATGAAATAACATAAAAAGCATAGTTAGTTTAAATAAAAGCATCAACACATAGGAAATGCCAAGCATAAGTGTTTACCTACATACCGGTTCACTACAGATACCCAATGTTCCTTATCCCTAAAATGCCAAGCATCAATGTACCCATGTTTGTGTTAACTTCATCATAGCAAGGATCAATCGTGAAGTTAATCGCAAATAGTTAAATCATGATTACAACATATTGGCTAATTGACATGCATTACCAAATCACAAAACAAGGACTAAAAATAAGGGCAAGTGGAACCTGATGCCAAGACCCTCAACACACAGCCAAAATTTGGGAAAATCAATCACATAATATAGAAATTGCTAGTGGACAACTCAATCAAGAAAATATATGCCAGTAGCAATTGGTTCATGAATGGAAGATAAGATTGAGAAAAATACTTAGCTTAAGGAGAGGGATAGCTGTAGAACGAAGAAAGGGAGAAACTTAGGGGGAAACCCTAGCTGCAGCCGGTGTGGTGACGGTCGATGTGGTCGGGTCGCCGTGCATCGCATTGGTTGGAAGGACGGGACGACGGAGCCAAACAGGGGAGAGGCGGCGTCGGCCGGGTGGATCGGCGTCGAGCCAAGGGGGTGCAGGAGCGGCGCCAAGCCAAGGGAGGCGCAGGGGGCGGCGACGCAGACTAGAGGAGGCGCGGCGTCGGCCGCTAGGAGGGGCGACGTCACCGGACCGGGGAGGGGCCGGGGGAGACGGCAGCGCCGAGGCAGCGCAGGGATGGGGAGAGGCGGCGCAAGGCTGGGGAGAGGCGGTGGTGGCCGGGTGGGGAGGATAGCCAGGGGCGCACGGGCCAGGAGAAGGGAGGGGATCGGCATCGGTCTAGGGAGGTAGCAGGCGCTTGGGTGGGAAGTGAAGAGAGAGAGAGAGATAACTAGGCAGGAAAAATGTCATTGAAAGCGGTTCAACTGTACTGGACATATTTCTTTTTCCAAGCGGTTTAACAGGTTAGATAGTTTACTTTTAAAAGTAGCACGACAGTTTTTAATTAAATTTCTTTTTCCAAGCGGTACGTTAGCTTTTAATTATTATTTTTCAAAGCAGTAATACCGCTTGCGCCAATGGACCATCCTGTAGTGAGTTTGAGACCGTTTTCTTTTGTGGGCTGTTTAAGGTGTTATCCTATCGCTTGGATCGTACAGAGACCATGTGTGAGTGCTTTGTGTTTCAGTGTTGAGTAAAGTTCTTGCAAGAGGTTGATCGTGGGTTATCGTTAGAGCTGTTGGTCTTCGAACCTAGGCGTCCTGTCATCGAGTCTCGATCAGTGTAAATTCCAGTGGTTTTATTTAGAGAAGCGACCTGGCAGTTGAAGTCTAGTGGAGGCGAGCTTTACCCAAAGCTCTTTTCTTCAGGTTTGAACTGCGAAGATTAGATCTCTGTGTGTTGTTGGTTTGGCGTAGTGGCATGTCTTGGATTCGAGATCGAATCCTGTTGAAGGGGGGGATAATGTGACACCACGGAGTGTCGTATCCTTATTTATTGAGCATGATGAGGTCAAAAACATTATGAGATGTGGAATTAAGGTTAAAACAATAGGGTATGGAGGTTAATAGCGTTTTTGGGCCGTTTTCGCGAGTTTGGGCCTTTCCGGGGGAGTTTGGGCCTAGGGGAAAGGGTCGTGGGCCTTGGTGGGGAGGAGTATGAGTCCTTTTGGGGGAAGGAGACCTGGTTGGAGGCCAACCCCAACCCCTTTTGTGCGCCCCCCTACTGTTTGTGCGCCCTACCCCCATACCCTAGCCGCCACAACTCCATCTCCACCTCCCTTGCTTGCGTGCGCCCCTCCCCATTGCTCCCCATTGCTCCTCCACCCCTCCACCACCTCTCCACCTCCCTTGCTGCCCCTAGGGGAGTTCTCCACCCCTGCACGTCGAGGATCCATCCATTGGAAGCGAGGAGCGAGGAGTGAGGAGCGAACTGGGAGGAGATCCATTCAGATTTCGTGCGTTGGGCAAAGGTATGACCATGGGAATCCTTGGGGTTGGTCTAGGTACTGTTCTAAGGGTGTTTATCAAGTTTTTAGATCAATTGGTGGTGCTGAATTTGATTAGATTAGATGGATTCTTGAGTTGGTCACGTTCTCTGTTTCGGACAACATGAGCAGTCGAACTAGGGCTTAGGTTTTCGCCAATTTAGAATCGGAATCTGGCCATACGGATGTAGAATAAGTTGTAGATAATTTCATTATATTTCCGTGGATATAAAGAACGTTAAATTCCGCCCAGCCGTTTGAAAGTTATGGCTGTTTTACCGAGCATGTTAAATCTGTGACGTGATTGGAACAGATCACGGTATTTTGTAGATTAAACAACTTTAGAGTCCGAATCAGTCTTTCCCTATACCTAGAAAAAGTTGTAAAATTTCCTAGGCTACGCGAGGATGTACTCTTTTAATTGATTTGGAGTTTTAGAACCCGAGTTATGCCTTTTGGAAGGCTGCTGTCCCGACGGGACAGAACCGCTGTTTTCGGGTTTTGCGAGTAGTTGGCAATGTCGGGGTAGATGAGGGTTTGCGTACTGTTTTGTGGGCTTGATTGTGAGTGTGTGATCCCTATGTGCAGGTGGTGTGACCCCGGGAGAGCCTACTACTTCTCGCCAATCCGTCGCCCGTGGTTGAGGCAAGTGTATTGTAATGGATAGCGATTTGTAGGTTGCTTGTTTAGACTAGATGAAAATGGATTATATGATATGATCACTTGCCATGCTTTAATGATTGCCAATGATATGATGACTATGTTTATTATGTTAAGATGCCATGTGTTAATGTACAAGTTAATTATGATGTTGGCATATTTGCATACATGGCATGATTACATGGCCCGGGCGGTGAGGAAGTCATAACTAGTCCGGGAAGGTCGGTGAGAAAGTTATGACTAATCCGGAGAGCCAATGAGTAAGTCCTACATCATGATTCCATTCACCGCGGTGAACGGAAGCGAGGAGTAGGCACCCTCCATCTTCGGGATGGAAGGGGGGAGAGGGTGCACACCGACGGGTGTGTACTCAACCATACCGGTATGAGTTTCCAGGAGATATGTGCATCGCATTGCATTACATCGCATTGCATAATATGAGGATGTTAAATGAGGATGATTTATGATGGTGTCCATGATATGCTTACACTATGAATATGAGATGTGTATGATGTTGTATGTGAAAAGTGGTGATGAAGGTATTGGAATGTATTTTCTTGTTCCATTGCATTATACTTGCTGAGTGATGAACTCACGCTTGTGTTTATGTTGTTTTTCTTAGGTACCATGAAACTGGCATGCGGGGAAAATGGTTTAGCTACACATCTACACGTAGCTCCACACAAATTAGACAGTGTTATCATTTGGAGTCATGATAATGAAAGTATTGCCATGAAACTTGGATTATTGCTTAACTGTGTGCTCGGTCTTATTATTTGATTCGTTTAGCTCATGAAGTGGTTGAATGCTTTATCGTGGACTTATATTGTTGCTATGTTACATGTTATTGCTGTTTTAGATGCTTTCCATTATGATATAACTTGTGATACTGTTGTTGCTCCTTCAATTCATGTTAAAACAAAGGAGATGCTGCCGAAATCTCGGTTTTTAGAATGTGCGCCTTTGCTGGAATTTATGTTTAATTGTGGTATTTAGATGTTGTTTAGCTTATGTTTGGTAGCATTCAGGCATATTAAATGCCGGGGTGTTACACCTTTGTGGTTGAAACGCGGTTTCTGTTTGGGAATTGAAGTGAAGATGGAACCGTGAGAGGTTGCACTCTGTTGAGCTAAATCAACATTTTCTCGCTAGTGTTGGCTTTGAGAAATCGCTTGTCGTTGTTCCGTTTTTAGTCTCTGTGTGAATGTTTTGTGTTGCAAAGAAATCTTTTGTCCCTTGTGGAGCTTGTTGTTGATTTTGGCGTTCTTCGGATTCGAGGTCGAATCCTGTTTAAGGGGGGGAGAATGTGACACTACGGGTTGCTGAGACCTTATAAAATGTGAATATTGAGGTCAAAAACATTATGAAATATGGAATTGGAGGTTAAAACCATACGGTTTGAGGTTTATTTGCGTTTCCGGGAGTTTGGGCCTTTCCGGGGGAGTTTGGGCCTAAATGAAAGGGTCGTGGGCTTTGGTGGGATGGAGTTTGAGTCCAAATAGGAGTAGGAGACCTGGTTGGGGGCCTCCCCCAGCCCCTTTAGGCGTCCACCCCTGCCCCTTGCGCCCCCAAGTGCCCTAGCTACCTCCCACACCTCCCCACCTCCTCCTTGTGGCGCCTCCACCTCCCCCATTGCTCCCCATTGCTCCACCACCCCTCCACCACCTCTCCACCTCCCTTGCTGCCCCTAGGGGAGTTCCCCACCTTAGCACCTCGAAGATCCATCCGTTGGAGCACTCCGCGACGAGGAGATCCTGCGGGATTGGAGCGAGGAATGAGATCGCGCGAACCGGGAGGAGATCTATTGGGTTTTCGTGCGTCGGGCGAAGGTATGGCCAGCCATGGGAATCCTTGGGATTGGTATACGTACTGTTATAAGGGTGTTTATCAAGTTTTTAGATCAATTGGTGGTGCTGGATTTGATTAGATTAGATGGATTCTTGAGTTGGTCACGTTCTCTGTTTCGGACAGCATGAGCAGTCGACCTAGGGTTCGGTTTTTCGCCAATTTAGATTCCGAATTTGGTCGTACGGATGTTGAAGAAGTTGTAGATAATTTCATTATCTTTCCGTGGATATAAAGAACGCGAAATTCCGATCAGCTGTTTGAATGTTATGGCTGTTTTACCGAGCGTGTTAAAATCTGTGATGTGATTGGAACAGATCACGGTATTTTGTAGATTAAACAACTCTAGAGTTCGAATCAGTCTTTCCCTATACCTAGAAAAAGTTAGGAAATTTTCTAAGCTACGCGAGGATGTACTCGTTTAATTGATTCGGAGTCTTAGAACCCGAGTTGTGCCTTTTGGAAGGCTGCTGTCCCGACGGGACAGAACCTCTGTTTTTAGGTTTTGCGAGTAGTTGGCAATGTCGGGGTAGATGAAGGTTTGCGTACTGTTTTGTGGACATGATTGTGAGTGTGTGGTACCTATGTGCAGGTGGTGTGACCCCGGGAGTGCCTTCTACTTCTCACCAATCCGTTGCCCGTGGTTGAGGCTAGTGTATTGTAATGGATATCGGTTTGTAGGTTGCTTGTTGATAATAGATGAAATTGATTATATGATATGATCACTTGCCATGCTTTAATGATTGCCAATGTTATGATGAGCATGTTTACTTTGTTATGATGCCATGTGTTAATGTACAAGTTATTTATGTTGTTGGCATATTTGCATACATGGCATGTTACATGGCCCGGGCGGTGAGAAAGTCATAACTAGTCCGGGGAAGGTCGGTGAGAAAGTTATGACTATTCTGGAGAGCCAATGAGTAAGTCCTACATCGTGATTCTATTCACCGCGGTGAACGGAAGCGAGGAATAGGCACCCTCCATCTTCGGGATGGAAGGGGGGAGAGGGTGCACACCGACGGGTGTGTACTCAACCATACCGGTATGAGTTTCCAGGAGATATGTGCATGGCATTGCATTATATGAGGTGGTTATATGAGGATGATTTATGATAATGTCAATGATATGCTTACACTATGAATATGAGATGTGTATGATGTTGTATGTGAAAAGTGGTGATGAAGGTATTGGAATGTGTTTTCTTGTTCCATTGCAATATACTTGCTGAGTGATGAACTCACGCTTATGTTTATGTTGTTTTTCTTAGGTACCACGAAACTGGCATGCGGGAAAAAGGGTCTAGCTACACATCTACACGTAGCTCCACAAAAATTAGACAGTGTTATCATTTGGAGTCATGATAATGAAAGCATTGGCATGAAACTTGGAGAATTTCTTAACTGTGTGCTCGGTCTTACTATTTGATTCGTTTAGCTCATGAAGTGGTCGAATGATTTATCCTGAACTTATATTGTTGCTATGTCACATGTTATTGCAGTTTTATATGCTCTCCTTTATGATATAACTTGTGATACTTTGTTGTTGCTCCGAATCATGGAAAAACAAAGGAGATGCTGCCGAAATTTTTGGTATTAGTATTGTTCCTTTGCTGTAATTTACTTGTAATTGTGGTATTTAGAGGTTGCTTAGTCTATGTTTGGTAGCATTCGGGTATATTAAATGCCGGGGTGTTACATTTACGATGGGTTCATCTCCCCCTGAACAATGAGAACAATGGAAAAAGAAAAGAACAATCTAAGAGCTATTGTGCAGATAGCAGTCGTAACTCACATTTGTGCTCATAAAATAGTGCTCTTTATAATTTTCCCTATTTTATTTCTAAATTAGTGAAGGCATGAGTAACAAATTATATCCATGATGGTATAAGGAAGTTAATACACAGTTTTGTAAGCAAAACTTGGTAGCCACAATTTTTCGCTGGATAATTTTCCAAGATATGAATCAACACAGGAAAATGAATATTCCAATTTAATTGACCTTTCAATGTATCAAAGACTTTTGGAAGAATTTGCTATCACATCATTTATTAAAGCGAAATGTCATTTAAGTTCAGCTGTCTAACTGACAGAGACACTGATGTATTTTTTCCAATATAGTTTTAGGCATTTATTAAACCTATACAGGTAGTATGTTGATGATTTTAGCTACTTTAGTCATTGCTTAGTAGTTACTTCTTAATGAAGCCTGTGCCACCCTCTCCCTAAGTTTTCTTTGGTGAATGAAATAGATTGGGTTCATCAAAGCTTCCTTGGAAGCAAAACTTCCTTACTTCCAGCGGTTAAGGAAGCAAAATCAAACAAGGCCAAATAATAATAGTTCTTAATCTTACTACGAAGGATCAATGGACTTACGGGAGCTGGCACCATGGGGTAAAACTTCTTCCCAACTTCTTTGTATTGCAAAACAGCCGTCACTTATTAATGGTTTATCCAAGGCGAGCCGAGCAGAGCGGGCGGAGGAGGTGAGCCGAGCAGAGCGCAAGCGGCGGGCGGAGGAGAGCAGGAGCAGAGCACCACGGCCTCGGCCGATATCCCTTCTCGACTCCACTTCTCTTGCACTTCGTTGCTAGTTGCTGCTTTGCCAGTTGATTAGTGGCAGTGCTACTACTTATCCCTTCTCTTACACTCCACAGGTACACATGGTAGCCGGTCACCAATTGTCTCAACAAATGGTAGCAGCGGTTGAGCAGTATGATCCATCCAAGGATTCCAAGCAGAGACCATGCCTTCTGGCCTGTTTTAGAGAAGATGGACCTCCTCCAATGTATGTTGTGCAACAAGCAAGTTGTAACACCCCAAAATTTTGCTTTTCTTAAATTCATGTGTGATTTGGCACTTTGGTGAATTTTTGGAATTTTCTGGAATTTATTTGGATTTATGGGAATTAATTTGAATTATTTAATCGCTAGTAATGGCGAGTGGGTTTGTACTGTTCCACCGACCGAGCCCGAGTCAGACTCGAGTTCGAGTCCGACTCGAACCCAACCGAGCCTAACCCTCTCGACCGTCCGGTCAAGATCGAACGGCTGAGATTGAGCCACATCACCCGAGCCCGAGCCCGACCGAGCCAGCCAGCTCGCCCGAGTCAGACCCGAGCCCAAACCCTTGCACCGTTGGATCTTGATCCAACGGCTGTGCGCGTGCCACGTCGCCCTCGCCGTGTCCGGGTCGGACTCCGCCGCCCGTACCGGTTTCGCCGCGGATTCCGCGGGGATCTCGGCGTCCGTGCCGGTATTTAATGCCTGGACTCGCGTCCGAGGTTGGCCTTTACCTCGTGCGTTGTTTGCCCCAGGTGCCCTAGCCCTAGCCGCCGCCATCGACCCGCTTTTGCTCGCCGTAGTTGCGTGAAGCTCCGCCGCGGACTTTGCTTCGCCCCGCCGCCGTTGAGGTCGGATCCGGAACCGCAAGGCCAAGACACGTCTGGAGGTATCTTCCACTCCGCCGGAGAAGCCCCGAGGCACCGTCGCCGTGGTCGTCGTCATCGTCTCCGGTGACCCCTGCACCGCCGTGTCGCCGTCGCCGACCCCGAGCTCGCTCCACCGTCCGATCTAGAGCCAACGCTCCAGATCACGCCACATCACCCCGGTGAGTTCCACGTTGAAATCCCAGATCTATTTCCAACCGTTGGATCTAGATCCAACGGTTTAGATCGTGCCACGTAGCCTAAACCGCACCGAGCTAGGATAGATCTCAGCCGTTAGATTTAGATCGAACGGACCAGATCAGCAGAGTAGTTTCTTAACGCGAGAGTCCAGATCCAATCTGGGCCGTTGAATTTCAAATCAACGGCCGAGATCTAGCCACGTGGCCGGGAGGCCGACCGTCGCGGTCAGCGCCCGCGTGTGGGCGCGTGTCTCTGACACGCGGGGTGTGAGAGCCCCTTTTTCCTATACCGTACTGTACACCGTCTACTGTAGTGTACGGCACCATATAGCAACAGGGTTCTCGGTACCGGAAATCTGAACCTAAAAATTTCGATCACCGCAATCGAAATCCTAGCTTCAAACCCGGTACCAGTACGCACCAGATACTGGTTCCCTGGATCAGTAGCCCAATATCACATACCAACATCGTGAATATCAAAGCACAGAAGCTAATTTAATTTACATAACTGGGTGTATAACTTGCAGAAATATAATACAGGCCAAAAGAAGAAGTACGATAGCGGAAACCCAAAAGAAACACAACCAGCGCAGCTGGCCCACCAACCCTAAGGCTACTAACTGGAGGAAGGGCCCACGAAGCCACAAAGCTCACAGAAGTGAGGCTCGCCGTCATCCAGGACATCAGCAATACCTTCCTCTAGGGAAAAAGGTTAGCAACAGCACGGTGAGTACACGTATGTACTCGCAAGACTTTAGTGTATGGAAATATAATTAGTGCAGACTGATACAAATGAACAGGTTGCTACACTAAGTCTATTGCAGCAGCTGGAAACAGTTTATCGAAATGTAATACATAATTTAAAAGACAGCAGTTTGAATAAAACACATTTACTATAATCGTAACATTTGAGCTTCTCATTTGCCACCATCCATGATCGCAAATGAGATACGAAACGACATTCATACAAACATAAATCCACCAAGTACTGAACCACATATCAAACCATCATACATATCTAGCTAGACTCCAAAGTAGGTTTTCATTTTCGAAACCAAACCAAATACTATACTCGATCCATTAACTGAAGAGTTGCTCTTAGCAGTGAGCACGGCTAATCGATTAGATTTGTTTTAAGACTCTGCGAGTTTGCACACTTTACCCAAACACAATTCATAATTGCACTCCTGTCGACCAGATACACGCGATACCGAGAGGTACCCGATATGCAAGAATGAACTATTCGCTCCCATCGTTAAGGGTTTAGCCACACCCCAAAGACCGGCGACTAAAACCCCTGCTATGGCGAAAGAGGCCAACTCCACACGAAGGAGCCACTTTGGAGAAGAAACCTTGTGACGGCGGCCAAAATACGCATGGCATTTCCCATAGCATGGCGTGCGCCGTTGTATCATTTTATGAACTGGAGGATCTACCACGCCGCATCTACCAGCTATGCACACAAAGGTACAACCGTGGTTTTTGAAAACATACACCGCTACCGCCTCGCTTCTCGTGGGAGATCGTCCACTCTTCGGCCTACCAACAGGCATAGCTAACCCCTCACACTTTAGGTACTAGAATAGACTGTCCCATACCGGCTTGCGTGGTTGCGCTGCGTTCATTCGAGCGTCTCAAGTTCAGTCCTTATAGTTTTTGCCTAGTGACTCAAGCGGGGAACTCCACTTAACTAGCCAACCACTCGCCACCAATGTAACTAGCACATAATATACCTCCCGCTAAGTCTAATTACCGACTAGACATTCCACAATTACCAAAGTACTTTCACAAGTCACATTTTCAAAACCAATTACCATAATCCATAGTTTTGAGTGTTTGGTAAATGACTGATTTTCAGACTCACTCCTATTGCATTGTTTAAGCATGTGCAGTTACTAGATTCGTTTATACCCAATTGACATTTATTTAATTGGCTAACCCTACTTAAGGTTGTCAAGGGATTCGAGGGAATTAAATTGAGGAAATCCACCAAATCAGGGTATATCTACCATTCCCACAACTAGCACTTTATTGAATTTAAACAATGCATATAGTTTGAGAAATCAAAGTAAACATCGTGAAATATGGGATCAATATGTTCAAAGGAGGTGCTTGCCTTGTTGGTGCTCTTCGGTGATGTCCGGGATGATTTCAGGAGTGCTTGATGCGAATCCTGACTCGCTAGCCTCTAAACGAGCAAAAACAGGAAAAACGACGAAAGCGAAATAAATTAGCGAAAAAGAGAATTAAGTGCATAAACATCAACTTAACATCAAATAAGACTCAAACAAGTGCTCAGAGAGAAAAGAAAAGAGCAAAACGAGAAAAACGACGAAATTGCGACAAATACGACGGTTTCTACCCTACGCGACTAAAAATATATAAACTAAAGAAAAATACAACAAAATTTGGTTAAATACCTAGAAATAGGTATAATAGACCTAAAGGAACTTAATGGAACTCGTTTGGTACTAAAACGATCAACCGGGACCTAAAACGACAAATTTTCCGAAACGGCCGAAAACGATCGTTTCGACGGAAATCCGCCAAATGACCACTTTTGCGGATTTTTGCGTGAAATGATTTTCCGACTTCGCAACAAGCTAAATCAAGATATTTAGGACTTAGTTGGATCAGTTGCAAAGCAATTCCTAATGAAATTGACCAAAATTGAATCAAAACACAAAACCGCGGAGTAATTACCGACAAAAATCGTTTTGAGTCCGTATTGAGTCCAAACGCGATCGAATTCGCGCGTGGGTTCCCGATACGGATTCAAACACTCATTACCTAACTAAAATGCTCGGTAGAAACGTAATTTGCTTTAAATCTTCAAAAACAGCCATAATGACCAAAACGGCCGTTTTCGCCCAAAATGGCAAAAAGGTGCAAAATGCAATAAATGAAGCGGCGGCTTTTCTTAGGCTTACTAATAGGTAGTTTAGGATATTTAGGACCTATCTAGGCCTTACCCCACTGAAATTCACTTAACCTACATTGAATTCGGATCAAAAGCGTAATTTGGCTCGATAAATGCGTCTTCGATCGCATAAAGTCCGAAAACGGCTCAAACGCGATTCCACTTGCGCGAGAAGCACGTTTTTGACTTCATTAGGCTTAAATGATCCTAAATGACTTATTCCGATAGCTAACTGGCAAAGAAGCACTAAAATGTGGAAAATGGCCAAAATGGCCAAATGGCTTGAAATCGAGTCAAATCACCCAAAAGGGCCATTTTGACTAAGAATGCCGCAAGCCTTGTTTTAAGCCCTCGGCTAGTTGCTTAGGGATACTTACGACCTGTCGGAGCTATTCCCCAACATAGTTGACTTAATTTAGTTGGACTTTTGCTCAATTGCCCGCTTAAACTCGGCAAACACCCGAGAAAAGGGAAAAGTCCGAAAAGCGGCTTGAATGCGTTCTAAAGCATACGTGAAGCATGCTACCGACCTTAGTGACCTTAAACGAAGCTAAACGAAGCAAAAACTCATTAAATGGCTTTGGTCACTATGATCACTAAAATAAAAATGGGAGCTAGGAAAATGCAAAACCAACCCTTCTGAGCTCGTTTACAAGCACCGGGAGAGCTGATAGTGCTGACCATGCATGCTACAGGTCCTTGGCATTTTATAAAAATAACTGGATCTCGAGGAATAAAATAAAATAAAATGCAGGCTAGCAAAATGCAAATCTAGCGATTCTAATTGCTTTTCTAGTATCTACGAAGACTAACGGCATACTCACTACATGCCCTGGAGGTCTAGCATTTTGCAAAAATACTAGTGACCTAGAGCAGCAAAGTACATCGGGAATTTGCTGAAACCGAATTCCGACACTGCTAATCGAGGTCTCTGCTCGCAGGGAAGCCGCTCAGGCTATCCATTTGATCACTAGACCTCTAAGATTTTGCAAAAATAATTAACGCCTAGAGGAATAAAATAAATTTCGGCTAGGCATAATTGAATTCTGATTCCTCCGGTAGCGGCTCTAGCTACCAGAATTGCTAATGGAGCAGTCTATACATGCCCTACCTCACTAGAACTCCAACAAACCGAAGACCTAGCGAGAGTATGCTCGATTTTGAAGATGGCTAAAAGCCAGGTCGACTATAGAGTTAAACGGACCTAACGACGACCTGAGTCTAGATTTTAAAGCAGAATTGCTATGTGATGCGTCGAACACATGGTACCTAGAGCTAGGGTTAGCTAGGGTTTGGGGAAACTTGACGAATCACGAAGCTACGAAGGGGAAACTCGTAGCCACGGCAAGAAGGATGACCCGGGAGCTGAGAAATCGAGTCAAAACGAGAAAATACCACGGGAACTCCGAGAAACGATGATGGATCTTCGCAAGGAGCTCACCTGAGGGTGTCAGAAGATGGGGATCACGGCGAGGACGCCGAATCCCACCTCCAGACAGCTTTTCACCGGTCGAAACGGCTCCAAATGGCTGGATTGGGTGGCCTTCTTCTTCTCTTTCTCCTTCTCCCTTGCTTGGGACGTGCGGGATAGGGTGGGAAAGGAAATGGCTGGTTGGGTTGGCTCTGGAAATGAGTTGGCACATGTATAGATACTATGCACTTACGAAGGGCATTTTGGTCCAATGCCAAAACTTGAAGATTCAAACATCTAAAGCTGATTTTCAATACTTCTAAGATATTTTGGATAGTTTTTGAGGACTTTTAGACATTTAATTTCCTCAATTTCCAATTTGTCCAAAAGGACAATTACAAACTGCAATTGAACTCAATTTGATTTTGAGTGAGTTTAATTAAGTTGAAGGGTTCTTTTGGATCCCAGTCGAGTCTACTCAGCTCAAAATACAGAAATACACAAACTTGATGTATTATTGAACAATGTTTGTGTACAATGGTACAGTGCTTCGAGTATAAAAATACTCGGGATATTACACGGGGCCCGCGTGTCAGTGGGGCCCACGCGTCAGCGTCTCAGTCGAGTGCACCATGACGTCACCGCTGACGTCACGGTGGGGCCCAGCTCTCAGCCGTCCTCAGCCGTGCGTGATGACGTCACTGCTGACGTCATCCGAGGGCCCACTTTGTCGGCCGAGACACGTGGCCGTGGACCAGTCCACGGTGGACCGCCGCGCCCCGTCATGGCCGGGTCCACGGGCCTGAGGCGACGTGGCGGCACCGGATTGGTCCACGTGTCATGCTGACGCAATAAAAGAAATTCCGAAAAAGAAAATGATTTATTAATTCGAATTATTGATTTTAGATTTTGATTCAAACTTCAAACGCTTATAACTTTTGCATTTTAACTCCGATTTGAGTGATTCAAATTTCTAAATTTGTATAAAATTGAGATCTACCTAATGATGTATTTTATTTAATTTTTGGACTAAAGTTTTCCTCTGTAATATTATTTAATTGATTATTTAAACTTCAAAATGCTATAACTTTTGCATTTAAACTCCGAATTTGACAATTCCAGTTTCTAAAAATTCATAAAATTATGCTCTCTCTGTTTATGAACTTTATTTGGATGTTTGGACACTTTTTGTCTACTGTTTATTTATTATTTGCTATTTGCACGATTTACGAGTAGACGTTGAAATGCCCGAAGGCTTCGAAGGTGAGGTGTTGACCTAGGAGCCAGCTCAGGACCAAGAACAAGTACTTTTTGAAGGCAAGTTATGCTTTGACCATATTGATCCTATTTTGAAACCTATTTTGATTTAATTTATTGCATGCTAGTTCAATTAGAAAATACTTTATTTAAATATGGGAAATTAGATAAATGCCAATTTGCTGTATGACACCTTGATTACTTAAATATGTGCCATGACCCCTTGTCACCCTAGTTGTGGATTATTAGTTGGACATTATTAAATTGCCAACATGGGATTTTAGACCGTTGTAACATATTGCTTAGACCTGCTACGTGCTCATGACATGATTTTAGACAATCAAATGTTAATATTGACTTAATGATATATTGAACCTGTTTTGGGAAGGTATCATGTGATGTTGATGGCACGTGGTGCATGGTAATCAACTGGGGTTTGATAAATAGTTTTCGACCGGGGCATGTGGCAAGAATGATCGGGTGGGCCAGTTGTGGCACCGGGAACGTTGTGTTGGTTCTTTGGGTAGTCTTGCCCTGGTCACCCTAAGGACTTAACCTTGCAAGCCTTTGAACTGGGTCAAACGTGCAACCACAGGTCTGTAATGGGACGGACCTAGTTGATTAAGTTGCTAATAACGTACCTGTGGGACCACAGGATGTCAACTATGCCTTTTTGTGTAGTTGTACGGGGGAGCGTACCGAGGCTGCGGCCAGGTACCCATCTAACGGTTGATTGGCCTAAACTTCGCCATCGCTAAGGGAAGGGTTGGTGTGCAATAACCGGGGAGGCTCACTTGTGCTGTTAGAAGTTTCCGAAAGACTTTGTTATGGACTCTCGCCTTTGTGGTGTTTGGTTGTATCTTGTGGGTAAAGTGCATAACCTCTGCAGAGTGTAAAATCTATTCGAATAGCCGTGTCCGCGGTATTGGACATCGCTCGGGGATTACAGTCAAGGGTTAGACTTTCCTGAAAATAACTTGGACTTGAAAGGTTGGGTTGGATTAGTAATGATGATGATGGAAATGTGGATTAGGTTCGGGAACAATGTTTACTAAACTCCTTGAAAAGTTATTGATCTTGTACTTGTTTCTATTGCTTTCGAATCTACTTATGTTACTTGTCAAATGTTGTTTACTGCAAATATACCTTGAGCTATCATTTGTATTAAGCCATGCATGTAGTATATTAGTTGCATTCTGTGCATGACTTGCTGAGTACCAAGTACTCACCCTTGCCGCAATACAACACCAGTTGAAGAGGAGTCTACACCAGCTTTGGAGGAGGAGCTCCCAGAAGATCCGTCTAACTAGGGAGCGAGCCCAGTCAGTTGCCTGTGGTATACTGGATGGCGCCACGATGTTATCTTATTTTCCGCTGCTATTATTTCTCTTTTAATAAGTTTCGTCCTGCGAGGCGTATATTTGTAACTTGACCATAAGGTCAAGCAACCAGTTTGATTATTTGATTAAAGTACTTTATTAGTATCGAGTGGTATGATTGTGTTATTTGCCGATGTTAAGACTGTGTGCACTAGCGCGTTCCTGGACTAGTGCTGAATACACAGAGGGTCCGGATTTGCAAATTCGGGTCCCGACACAAGTCTATGCTGGAGTGGCAAGAATGAAGCGACACCTTGGTGGGGCTTTCAGTGATGTAGAGAAGTGTCCCAAAGCTACAACGGAAATCAGAACAGAGATGCATGACTTCTTTAAGAGCAATTCAAGGAAGCTCAAAGCCATGGAGCTAGATCTTGATGAAGGGGGTGAGGGTGAAACAAAAGGTGGAGCCGAAGATGAGACCGTGCAACAACGAGGAGGAAGTTCTATGGATCATCATCTTTAAAAAGGAAGGAACTAGTGCCTTCTTTTCAAGTTTCTGGTCTGCCCACTAAGAAGCCAGTTGTTGAATTCATTCGAAAGATGCTAGAAGAGGTTGTTTCAGAGAGACATAGCTCAAGCACTTCTGAACCAACACTTGAGCATTGCACTAAAAGGTCAAAGGAGCAAAAGCAAATTGTGGATGATCATGTATCTAACTTCATATATGAGAATTGCATACCACTCAATGTTATCAATTCAAGAAGCATAGAGGTTCTACTTGAGTCCATAGGGCAATATGGTCCTGGGTATAGATCACCTACCTACCATGAGGTGATGGTGCCATTGCTAGAGATGTCAAATTCCAAGACAGATGAATTGAAGGACAAGCATAAGTTGGCATGGCAAGAGTATGGATGCATGCTTCTGTGAAAATACACGGCTGTCACTGGGGATCAAGATAAAGAGGGTAATACCGGCTTGAGACAAATGCTGAGTTCCTGCACTTGTCCAATCACCAAATTCCTTGTGGTTCACGTGAATGTATGGTTGAAGTCTATCCCTATGGTTCTAAATAAATTCTTTGTCTGTTTCAGTTTGCAACTCCTGCAATCCAGAAGTGTAAGAATGGGCATTTCAAAACAAAAATATTTGACTTTTTAAAAAACTAAGGTCTAAGAGGGACGCATCAACTGCCAACTCCAAAATGATTGGTGTTAGCAGGCTGGGAACCCACGTCAGATAACAACTTTGCTGCAACTAACTGAGCATTATGGGTGCACCGACGGCCACGCGTACGGAGGAGCTGCGAGGAGGCTCGCGCGAGGATCTGTCGTGTGTGCTTGCCTGGGCCTTAGGAAAGCAACGCGATCAAAGGTCAAAATGAATTGGGACTCGAACGCAAAACAGAAACCTCTTGAGGATCTTTCCGCATTTTCGCGGACGTGGCCTATCTCTCCATGCGGGAAACCTCCCAACTTTAATAATTAACTAGGTACGAACGCACGGCGGCACGCCGCGTGAGGGTAGTGCCTTTTGAAAAACTATTTAGAGATGACTAACAGTCCAATTATATAATCTTGTAGTTCTATGCCAAGAGGCTCTGTATTTAGGTGTTCGCAGTTTTAATAATTTAGATCAATTTGCTTATCAAGAGTAGTTAGTCTATAACAATAAGAGAACTTTAGTGGAAGACTGCATTTTTTAAAAAAAAGGCTAAAATGCTATTCTGTTATTGCTCGTCTAATTTGTTGTGCACCACAAAGTAATTTCCAAAACAGAATAAAGTGGAATCATTATATGAGAGAAAATAGAATAATCAACTTGATAATAAAGTATATTGAAAAAATTACCAAACTATGTTCTCACTAATCTGTGGACCATGTCTTTCAAACAACAACAATAATCACTTGATTTGCTTATGATGGAAAGCCGAACAATATTGTGATTCTAGAATTACAAAAAAAACTCTTGCACAAGTATCTTTAGAAAACAATTAATATAATGGACGACTGGAACACAAATGTTTGTTAGGACAATTAGGGTGGATTGCGCACTACGCTGCGCCGTATGGCATGAGGCAATCAATAGTATAGCAAGATATAACAATGATGTTGAATCATTATAAGCACCGAGTAATGCGAACTAATTAGTAAATCATAAATAGGCCATGGAACATAAGAACTCGCGTGAAACTGTGTGGGTAAATTTATCAAAAGAACAACTATAATGGGGGAGATTAATTAAATAGCGAACAACTCTATATATAGCTTATTGATATAAGTTATAGGATTGTTATACCGAATGCAATACTCCAAACAAATCGCAGTAGACAGAACATCAAGATGTAACTGAAGAAAGATATGGAAGATGGGAAGGCTGGAGCTGCGCAGGAGGACATGCAAAGCATGGATTGTTCTTTGGAAAGAACATGATGTTCTATGAATGCTGCATCCTCTTAGATATTTTTTATTATGATGCTCTACTCGGTGCGATACCAAAACAAGCACAGAGAATAACAGAAATAAGAATAATCCAGCTAAATTCACAATAGCAAATGACAATGTTCATATATGAGAACAGTTTTTTAAAAGGAATATGAGAGCAAGTTCGATTTGTCAAGTAGGACTAACTTGATTGATGTCGACACTTAGCCTTAAATTATGAGATATGGTGCTTCTTCTCACAACAAAAATAACACCTCTGATAGGAAGATTTTGCAGTTCAAATGGGTTTCTCCTACAGACATGATGAAAAGCATAGGCTGTAATATGACTGAGATGTGGTTCAAACTTTACTGCATTTAAGATCTGAAAAAAGAAATTTGAAACAAGCATGGCCAGCTGATTACGAAGTTTTGAATTGTTTACCTTTGCAGTCTTTTTAGCACTACCAGCCCCTTGCTTGAAATAAGACCGTGGTGTTTGCTCATCAATGTGCAAGTTCCCAAAGTTACCAATTTCTAAAACAGTTTCTCATGCAGATGACAACAAAATATTTTCCTAATGGTCCTTTGCTTTGTCAACCTATATAAACATTTTATACCACCGTAACACCAATAGAAACACAACAGAATATGCAGACATGTGTTTTTCTACTAAAATTCTCCACTTTATCATGTCCCCAGTTAATTAAGGTGACAGTTTGAATAATCAGCGATTAGCTAGAGTGCTACCAGTTCAACTTGGATAGTCAACTACGGAAATCTGACGTACATGTAAGGAGGATTAAGATATACCATGTCCCTGGCTAATCAAGCTGATTATCTAAACAATCAGTGATTTGCTAGTGCTGGCGGTATAACTTGCATAGTAAATTAGGTAGGCGAATAGCATGTGGTAATCTGAAATCAGTAGGTGCATGTTGTGTTTGAAATAACAAAACCAACACATCATTGGTGACACGTGCTAACACCGTGTGAAGCCTTTGTTGGAAGGGTTTAGAAGCACCCAGTTTTCAGAGCCCTATCTATTACTCAGTTTGAAACACTTAAGTTTGAAATTCGGAGAAAGGACTGTTTGGAACCGCCCGGGCCGCAGGTCATGGTTCCGTTTTTCACCCCCTAAACGGCTTTAAAGAACCTGCATGTTGGCACGTATTAATATAATGATGACATACCCATAAACATAACTTCAATAAGGAAAATTGTAAAACAGTTTAGCTAGCATGGTAATAATGAGTATCTCTATTTGCTGTAGGCTAAGAAATCTAACATGCAGTAACAGATATCCAAAGTTCTAGATGGGGAAAATGCACATATCATGATAGGAAAAGCAATTTCAAACAATATACAATTTTCACATTGTTATGCTCTCATTACTGTATGCAATGTTCTACTGTTATGATGTCCGCATAAGCAGACACAATAAGAACCAAGTAAATGTAAAGCTGAATCAAAGGACCCAACCTTGGCCAATTCAGAAACCTGTTCATACGTATGTCTAAAATCTTATAGCTAGTGAGATTAAACTGTCAATTGCTACTATTATCAATTCATGGGTAAATTATTGTTGCTTCTTGCACAAATCCAAAATGGTCAGATCATCCTTTGCTATGTAAGTATTCTATGTCCTTTGCTGTCAGAACAATTAAATGCGCATACAACAGACTATTTCGGTATACAACTGAGATACTTAAGGGGCTAAGGACCCTCGGTAAGCTTAAATACAGGCTTGGACAAACAAAGGAAAAGTCATGAAACTAAGGTAAATACTAATACACATCCGCGCATTATTGCAATTTGCAACTGACAAATATTAGGTGTTTCAGGAGCAAATAGCATGACGGTACTAGCTGCCTTGTCCAGAGTAGTCCAATAGAAATACCTAGAGAACTATTTCCAAATTCTAACATCCAACGGTAGTTGATCCTTCGCAAAACTCCGTGCCATGTGTCATGGTTGAACTATTAATGTACACTGTACTAATTCATACATGGACAGTGCTAGCGAAACCTTCATCAAGACAGTAATTTTTGCACTGGGCATCAAGATAAAGAGGGTAATACCAGCTTGAGACAAATGCTGAGTTCCTGCTCTTGTCCAATCACCAAATTCCTTGTGGTTCACATGAATGTATGGTTGAGTCTATCCCTAAGGTTTTAAAGAAATTTTTGCTCTGTTTCAGTTTACTACTCCTGCAATCCAGAGAAGTGTAAGAATGGGCATTTCAAAACAAAAATATTTGGCTTTTTAAAAAACTAAGGTCTAAGAGGGACGCATCAACTGCCAACTCCAAAATGATTGGTGTTAGCAGGCTGGGAAACGAAATGGAAACAAAAATTGTAACCTCTGGTGGGAAACGAATTTGTAAGGGGTTTGATGAAGAGCGCAAAAAAGTTAATATCTTAAAAAAAAAAGAGAAATGAAAAGTGCAATGTCCAAGTTTTATTTTGTTTGTGACAGAAGTTAGAAAGTAGTACAACATAAAAATCTAAATATAAGTTAGATGGAGCTGGTCATGATGGACCCATTCTAACTTATCTGTACTACAAAAATGTTAACAGATATTGTTGACGTAATTTATTGGGTCCATATGTGCATGAATCATGGGAACTTTGGTCCTAAGACAAACACAAGAAAAATCAGTGCTGTGAAATAGAATATGGTGAGTATCGTATATAGCAGTCCATGCAGTGCAAGATTGTCCACAAACCTAATTAATTATAAAGCGTCAACATAGACTTACTTCAAACCATTCATCAAAGAAGCTAAAAATCTGCCCACGGTAAAGGCTGACATGAGTGGCAACATTCATCAAGCAATTGAAATAGGCAATACATATAAAAAAATGTTAGGCGGTAAGACTGATAGATAAGTAATATTATTCACATGCAAACTTTACAGTAAGGCAGAAACATAGCTTTAAGTATCATTCAAAAGACATATACCTAGAATCTGGTGCAAATCCTTGATGAGAACACGAGGGATGAACAGCATAAGCTGTAACTCAGGGACGCTTCTGCTGAAAACAATATCTGATTCAAGGCCTGATATGTAGCGCCCGGATTTTTCTCCTCCAGCCGCAACCGCCGCCCGCTTCCTCCGCTGCGTCCCGCCCGCCGGCTGCGCAACCGCCGCCCGCCGGATCTCGGCGGCCGTTCACGCCGCCGCCGCCTCGCCCCTCCTATAAATCCCTCCACGAGGACCCTCATCCTCGTGCCTCCCTCGCCTCCCTCGCTCCCCTCTCCTCCCACCGCCACCGCCGCCGCTTGCCCTCGGCTCTGCGGAGTCGCCGAGCCGAAGCGCACCGTGCCGCCGCGCCGCCTCCTCCGGTCCCCGCTGCCGCCGCTTCGCTTCCGCCGCTCCGACGCTGGCGCGCGCTTCTTTCTCCTCGGCACCGCCGCCGCGCCGCTCGCTCCGCCGCGCTCGCCGCAGGCGCGCGCGCTATGACGGGCCGGGCGGACGCCCACCGCCACCAAGGAGGAAAAAGAAAAAAAAGGTTTTCAAAAACCTTTATGACGTCATAAAGCGATTTTCGTTTTAAAAATAAAATCCGAAAATCGGAATTGGCTGCTGACGTCAGCATGACGCAGAAATTCCGATTTTCCTTTTCAAAAATAATTCAAAAAAATTCCGAAAAATCCAGAAAAGCCCGTTTTATTTGTTTTTAAACTTCCGGGAGCCCGTTTTCGCCCGTTCGAACTCCGATTGGCTCCGTTCTTCTTCCTAAATTCATTAGAAATCTCAAACTTTAGTTAGGGCTAGTTTGAAATTCAAATTGTGTTTATTTGTATTCTTTTGAGTCTTATTTGAATTTGGTTGTTTTTCGCGCGTAGATTACGGAGAGTCTGAGGAGTTCCCGAACGACGATTTCGAGCAGCAACTCGTCGAACCAGGCAAGTCACACCCCATGATCATATTGCTCCCAGTTTATGAACTTGTATGTTGAATTTAAATTATTGCATGCTTATTTATTATAGACATTAATTTCCAACCTAGTTTTAAATGATAGTTAAAAACCAATTCCGATATGCGACCTTTGGCATTTAAATTCCGATACCCTTGTAACCTTAGTAAAAATATGCGTTATGACTATGGTAATAGTTAGACATTGCTTAGCCATGCATAGAACTGAACTTAGGAAATTTTGGGGAACTTTATGCTAAAATGATATCATGTTCAATTGGAAACTTATAGTAATCAATGTTAGTATTAATGTGGAGATTAGTATGGTTAAAATGAAAATGACTTAGACCGGGCGACAATTGGTTGGAAAGTGGGGAGGTCATGGTTTTGGGTTTGTGGAAAGTCTCGCCTAGTCGATTAAGGACCGGTCTGAGTTTCGCTGAATGTAAAGCCTAACCGTACTACCACGAGTCTGGAATGGGACAGACCTGGCTATCCTTATTAAATCATTTCATGGACAGTCATGCTATGTGGGGGTAGTGGTGTGGTGAAAGCGTGACGCTGCCACTTTGGCGCAAGAGGGGGCTTCTGAATAGAGGGAGTCTTTCAGCGGTGAAACCTTAGCGGGCATGACTACATGTATGATTTATTAATGGGGTCTTGTCATAATCTTCTCTGTCACTCACCAAAGGAAGTGTGTTGACATAAAAGGGAAATATTATGTCTGGTGGGTAAAGTTGTACAACCTCTGCAGAGTGTCAAACTAATCGATTAACCGCGCCCGCGGTTATGGGCATGCCGAGCAAGCCATTCTCATATTAGACTTTGGTAAATAAAAATTTGATTTTCGGAAATTAATGTTGGATGGAGGGAGTCCATCATGGGTATAACTTAGCCAATTCTAGGAGAGATTCCTGAGTTAAAATGTATAGATTTGATTTTGGAATAAAGTATGCCTTTTAAAATTGTTGAAAATGTTATTAAACCGTTGCTTTATGCTCAAATAAACCTTATAGCCATCCTTTGATTACCCGTACATTTATACTGCATTTCCGGTGTGGTTTGCTGAGTACGTATGTACTCACCCTTGCTTAATTTACCAATTCAGAGGAGGAGTATCACGATGGTGAGGACCAGCTGGACTAGGCCGTGCCCCCAGTCGATTGCCTGTGGCAAATTAATTGGGCTCTATTTATTCATCTTTATTTCCGCTGCTTTCATTTATTCGTTTATTTATTCGTTGGCCTGCGCGCCATTTCATTTGTATCTTTGAATATTTATTATTAATAAAGAACGACGGATATGCTATGGTTTCATTTCTGCTGTGTGTACTAGCATTTCCTGGACTAGTACATAATACACAGAGGATTTCAGCGGTGTTATTCCGGGGTCCGACAGAGATGGTATCAGAGCCATATCGACTGTAGGTCATAGCCATGGTTCAAACATAAGGACTATATTTTAAAAAGAAAGATAATTTCAAAAACTTTTATTCCTTATTCCCTCTTCACTCACCCCTTCTGTTTATAAAAATTCGTTTCTAAGTCGTTTTTCTCAAAATTTGTAGATGGCTGAGATCCCGACTGCGATGTCGCATTTGATCGCATACACGGAGAGCTGGACCAGGATTTTGCTGGATATGGCGCGATTCCTCGGATTTACCGAGAGACCCGTCTACCACGGCTTCCGGACGCAGACTTTCGCACAGGATCAGTGGAGAGTTGAGGTTCACCTCTACGCGCAGGACCGCGGCAGGACCATCTCCCACATCTATGAAGCTCCAATCATGAGAGACACCTTCGCCACGGGCATCCAGGACGCAGCTCGTGAGGCAGTACGGACGATGGGTAGACTCTATGAGGCGCGGTTGAAGCCCTCTGAGTTTCGCTACCATCCCATCAAGTATCAGTGCAGCTCATATAGTGCCTTCCACCCACCTACGACGACCAGCTCCACCGTTTTGCTTCGACAGATGGTGGTCACGGAGGCTACGGACGAAAACTACCAAGACACCCTTGATGAGCTGTTGACGACCCAGCAGAAGCTTCGCGAAGTGCAGGAGGAGCTGGCCATGTACAAGGCCGGCAATGAGGGTTCATCCGTCCAGGGAGAGACTTCAGAGCACTCCGAGCCTGTCCACGTTCCGAAGAAGAGAAAGACCGGCGACAAGAAGACTTACTTGAGCCATTTCCGTGGACCTCAGCAGGATTAGTTCATTCTTTAGATAGCTTTAGACGTTGATTCTTTCGTTGTGCGTGCTGTCGTTACTTCTTGTAAACAGGTGCCTTCTTTTGCTAGAAGTTTAATAAAGATTTGATTCATTCGTTCGTTCATTTAATTGGAGTTTTATTGGAGTTTCATCGCTTGTGTGTGGGGTTTTGGGTAGAACTCTATTCCTTCCTTTTTCTAAATCTTGTCATCAACCGTCAGATGGTGAACACTCGTAGCAACGCCAACAGTCCCCCTCCGCCAGGATTGCCCCCTCCTCCCGCAGATGGACCCACCTGGCAGCAGATGATGGAGAATAAGAACCAGCTTATCCAACTGTTAGCACAGAGTATCAACAATAATCAGAATGCTCAAGGCGCCACCCACCAGCATCTCCAGCAGAACAAGTTGCCAGAATTCATGAGAACCCAGCCTCCGGTGTTCTCCAGCAGTGCTGAGCCTCTTGATGCGGACGATTGGCTCAGGACCATTGAGAAGATGTTGGACATCATCTAGTGTAGTAATCGAGAGCGAGTCTTGTTCGCTTCTCATCAGCTGAGTGGACCTGCTGCTGAGTGGTGGGATAACTTTCGGGTTACTCACCGGAACGCTCAAGCTATCACTTGGGATGACTTTGTGCGAGCTTTTCGCCGAGCTCACATTCCTTCAGGTGTCATTGCACTTAAGAAGAAGGAGTTCCGTTCCTTGCGTCAGGGAGGACGCACAGTGATGGAATATTTGCACAAGTTTAATCATCTGGCCAGATATGCTCCAGAAGACGTAGCCACCGATGAAGCGAAGCAGGAGCGCTTCATTGAGGGACTGAATGATGAGCTGGCAGTTCAGCTCATATCCCATGACTATGTTGACTTCCAGCAGTTAGTCAACAAGGCTATTCGCCAGGAGGGCAAGCATCAGGAAATGGAAAGTCGCAAGAGAAGGATGGCTTTCCAGAAGAATAACCCCGGAGGACACCCAAGGCCTCGCATCGCGATGCCTCAGCCTCCGCAGCATGTCAGACCTCAGGTTCCTTCTTCATCCAGGGCATTAGTGGCACCGCATCGCCCTGCCAACCCCAACTTCAGGCCACCTCCAGCCCCGGCAGGCAATCAGATCCAGAGGACTACACAGATCACGCGGGAGTCCAGTGTTTCTACTGTCATGAGATGGGACATTTTGCAAATCAGTGCCCTAAGAAGAGAGCCATGCTAGCACCAAAGACCGACTGCATCCAACTCTTCAGCTCTTCCAGCAGCAAAGCCAATGCCAGCAGTCAGAGGCCGAGTCAACAATATCACGGCAGAGGAAGCCCAGGATGCTCCGGATGTGGTCGTCGGTACGTTCCTCGTAAATTCAGTCCCAGCATCAGTTTTATTTGACTCTGGAGCTTCACATTCTTTTGTTGCTAGTCGATTTGTGGGTAAGCATGGGATAGCCACCTTTCCTCTTGCCAATCCCATGATAGTCAGCTCCCCCGGCTTAGAAGTAAGAGTCAGCTCCATTTGCCCAAAAATTCCTTTGATCATAGAGGGAGTGACATTCCTAGCAAACTTGATAGTTTTGCAGTCCCAGGATTTGGATGTGATTCTTGGTATGGATTGGTTGACCAAGAATAAGGGCCGAATTAATTGCTCTAATCGGACTATTGAACTCATTAATGAAGGTGGGATCAAGGTTGAGTTTGAGTCCAAGAACAGTAGGGAGAAGCAAGCCAGTCTCAATAAGCTCAAGGGCTTAATCTTAGAGCAAGTGCCAATCGTACAGGATTATCCAGATGTCTTTCCAGAAGATTTATCCGGTATGCCTCCAGACCGGGATATTGAGTTCATAATCGATCTCGTCCCTGGTACAGCCCCAATTTCAAAGAGGCCATACAGAATGCCTGCAAATGAATTAGCTGAATTGAAGAAGCAAATTCGTGAGCTGCAAGACAAAGGATATGTCAAACCAAGTTCATCACCTTGGGGTGCACCTGTTCTTTTTGTCAAGAAAAAGGACGGTAGTATGAGGATGTGTGTGGATTACAGAGCTCTTAATGAAGTCACCATTAAGAATAAGTACCCCTTGCCCAGGATCGACGACTTGTTCGATCAGCTAAAGGGAGCAGGTGTCTTCTCCAAAATAGATCTTCGGTCAGGATATCATCAGTTCAAAATCCGACCTGAAGATGTACCCAAGACAGCCTTCACCACTCGGTATGGACTTTATGAGTTCACCGTCATGTCATTTGGGTTGACCAATGCACCAGCCTATTTCATGAATATGATGAATAAGGTGTTCATGGAATTTCTGGATAAATTTGTGGTGGTGTTCATTGATGATATTCTCATCTATTCTAGTGATGAGAAGGAGCATGAGACACACTTGAGATTAATATTGGAAAAGCTCAGGGATCACCAGCTGTACGCCAAGTTCAGCAAGTGCGAGTTTTGGCTGAAGAAAGTAGGATTTCTTGGACACATTGTATCCGCAAGTGGAGTAGCAGTGGATCCGGCTAAAGTAGAAGCAGTGATGGGATGGAAACAGCCCAAGTCTGTCTCCGAAGTCAGAAGCTTTCTGGGATTAGCTGGATATTACCGGAGATTTATAGAGAGTTTCTCCAAGCTTGCACGCCCAATGACTCAACTCTTGAAGAAGGAGAAGAAGTTTGGATGGACAGAATCATGTGAGAAAAGCTTTGAAGAGCTAAAGAAAAGACTTGTCTCAGCACCAGTCCTGATCCTACCCGATATTCATAAGGACTTTGTGATTTATTGTGATGCCTCACGGCAAGGATTAGGTTGTGTGCTGATGCAAGAAGGAAAAGTGGTAGCATACGCATCATGGCAGCTGAAGCCTCATGAGAGCAACTATCCTACTCATGACTTAGAGCTGGCCGCGATTGTGCATGCTTTGAAGATTTGGCGACATTACCTCATCGGTAATCGTTGCGAAATATACACGGATCATAAGAGCCAGAAGTACATATTCACTCAGACCGAACTCAACTTGAGACAGAGAAGATGGCTAGAGTTGATTAAGGATTATGATATTGGTATCCATTATCATCCAGGGAAAGCCAATGTGGTAGCTGATGCCTTGAGCAGAAAGAGTCATGTCAACACGATCAGTGTTAGAGAAGGGTTATCTGAGCTATGCCAGGAAATGAAGAGGTTGAATCTGGAGATTGTCACTCACGGATCAGTAAATGCACTTGAAGTAAAACCCACGCTTCGAGATCAGATTAGAGAAGCTCAAAAAGAAGATGCTGATATCCAAGAAATTAAGAAGAACATGAGAAGAGGAAAGTCCCCAGGATTTTCAGAGGATGAACAAGGTGTCATATGGTTCGAGAATAGGTTGTGTGTGCCGGACCATAAGGAGATAAAGGAGATACTTCTTCAGGAAGCACATGAGTCGCCATTCTCTATTCATCCCGGCAGCACAAAAATGTATCAGGATTTGAAGGAAAAATATTGGTGGGTTAGCATGAAGAGAGAAATTGCAGAGTACATTGCTCGCTGTGATGTTTGTCAGAGGGTGAAAGCAGAACATCAGAGACCAGCAGGCTTGCTACAGCCATTAGCAGTCCCAGAGTGGAAATGGGAAGAAATTGGAATGGATTTCATCACCGGACTCCCTAAAACCCAGACAAATTATGACTCCATTTGGGTAATTCTGGACCGTCTCACCAAGGTAGCCCACTTTATACCGGTGAACACTAGATATGGTGGAAATAAACTGGCCGAGCTATACATAACCAAGATTGTGTGTCTACATGGGATTCCTAAGAAGATAGTCTCAGATCGAGGTAGTCAGTTTACCTCACGCTTTTGGAAAAGTTTACATAAAGCCATGGGAACCCGACTGAATTTCAGTACAGCTTACCATCCTCAAACCGATGGACAAACCGAGCGTGTGAATCAGATACTGGAAGATATGTTGCGCGCTTGTGCGTTGGACTATAATGCCAGTTGGGACAAGTGTCTTCCATTCGCTGAGTTTTCATATAATAATAGTTATCAAGCCAGCTTGAAGATGTCACCATTTGAAGCATTGTATGGAAGGAAATGCAGAACTCCGCTATTGTGGGATCAAGTGGGAGAGCGACAGTTGTTCGGTCCAAGTATTCTGAATGAGGCAGAAGAGAAAGTCAAGCTTATACAAGATAGGCTCAAGATAGCTCAGTCTAGGCAGAAAAGCTATGCGGACACTCGCCGAAGAGAGCTAGCTTTTGAGCCAGGTGATCATGTGTATCTCAGGGTCACTCCCCTTAGAGGCGTGAAACGCTTTGGAAATAAAGGGAAGCTAGCACCACGGTATGTGGGTCCATACCCCATACTGTCCAGGAAGGGAGAAGTTGCTTATCACCTGAGTTTACCCCAGCGCTGGCAGGAGTACATGATGTATTTCACGTGTCACAGTTGAAGAAATGCCTTCGAGTTCCCACTGAGCAAGCACAGTTGGATGATATCGAGATCCAAGACGATTTGACTTACAAAGAGCATCCAATCAAGATTCATGAGACTGCTGAGCATGTCATGAGGAGAAAGACCATCCGCTTCTGCAAAGTTCAGTGGAGTCATCATTCAGAAAAAGAAGCTACTTGGGAAAAAGAAGAGGAGCTAAAGTCCGAGTATCCCCAACTCTTTTGCTAGCCAGCCCGAATCTCGGGGTCGAGATTCTTTTTAAGGTGGGTAGATTTGTAGCGCCCGGATTTTTCTCCTCCAGCCGCAACCGCCGCCCGCTTCCTCCGCGCCGCATCCCCGCCGCCAGCCTGCGCAATCGCCGCCATGGATCTCATGCGCCGTTCCGCCCGCCCGCCGCCTCGCCCCTCCTATAAATGCCCCCACGAGGACCCCTCATCCTCGTGCCTCCCCTCGCCTCCTCTGCTCCCTCTCCTCCCACCACCGCGCGCCGCCGCCGTCCTCGGCTCGGCGGAGTCGCTGAAGCCGAAGCGCACCTGCCGCCGCGCTTCGCCTCCTTCGGTCCCCGCTGCCGCCGCTTCGCCGCTCCTGGCCACGGTGCGCCGCCGCTTCTTCTCCTCCGGCCGGCCGCCGCCAGACTCGGCCAAGGCCAGGCAGAAGACGCTGGCGCGTCGCGCGACGGGCCGAAGTGGGACAGCCCACTGTCAGCCGAAGGAGGAAAAAGAAAAAAAAAGTTTTCAAAAACCTTTATGACGTCATGCTGACGTCATAAAGCGATTTTCGTTTTAAAAATAAAATCCGAAAATCGGAATTGGCTACTGACGTCAGCATGACGCAGATATTCCGATTTTCCTTTTCAAAAATAATTCAAAAAAAATTCCGAAAAATCTAGAAAAGCCCGTTTTATTTGTTTTTAAACTTCTGGGAGCCCGTTTTCGCCCGTTCGAACTCCGATTGGCTCCGTTCTTCTTCCTAAATTCATTAGAAATCTCAAACTTTAGTTAGGGCTAGTTTGAAATTCAAATTGTGTTTATTTGTATTCTTTTGAGCCTTATTTGAATTTGGTTGTTTTTCGCGCGTAGATTACGGAGAGTCTGAGGAGTTCCCGAACGACGATTTCGGGCAGCAACTCGTCGAACCAGGCAAGTCACACCCCTTGATCATATTGCTCCCAGTTTATGAACTTGTATGTTGAATTTAAATTATTGCATGCTTATTTATTATAGACATTAATTTCCGACCTAGTTTTAAATGATAGTTAAAAACCAATTCCGATATGCGACCTTTGGCATTTAAATTCCGATACCCTTGTAACCTTAGTAAAAATATGCGTTATGACTATGGTAATAGTTAGACATTGCTTAGCCATGCATAGAACTGAACTTAGGAAATTTTGGGGAACTTTATGCCAAAATGATATCATGTTCAATTGGAAACTTATAGTAATCAATGTTAGTATTAATGTGGAGATTAGTATGGTTAAAATGAAAATGACTTAGACCGGGCGACAATTGGTTGGAAAGTGGGGAGGTCATGGTTTTGGGTTTGTGGAAAGTCTCGCCTAGTCGATTAAGGACCGGTCTGAGTTTCACGAATGTAAAGCCTAACCGCACTACCACGAAGTGCCGAATGGGACAGACTGGCTATCCTTATTAAATCATTTCATGGACAGTCATGCTATGTGGGGTAGTGGTGTGGTGAAAGCGTGACGCTGCCACTTTGGCGCAAGAGGGGGCTTCTGAATAGAGGGAGTCTTTCAGCGGTGAAACCTTAGCGGGCATGACTACATGTATGATTTATTAATGGGGTCTTGTCATAATCTTCTCTGTCACTCACCAAAGGAAGTGTGTTGACATAAAAGGGAAATATTATGTCTGGTGGGTAAAGTTGTACAACCTCTGCAGAGTGTCAAACTAATCGATTAACCGCGCCCGCGGTTATGGGCATGCCGAGCAAGCCATTCTCATATTAGACTTTGGTAAATAAAAATTTGATTTTCGGAAATTAATGTTGGATGGAGGGAGTCCATCATGGGTATAACTTAGCCAATTCCAGGAGAGATTCCTGAGTTAAAATGTATAGATTTGATTTTGGAATAAAGTATGCCTTTTAAAATTGTTGAAAATGTTATTAAACCGTTGCTTTATGCTCAAATAAACCTTATAGCCATCCTTTGATTACCCGTACATTTATACTGCATTTCCGGTGTGGTTTGCTGAGTACATATGTACTCACCCTTGCTTAATTTACCAATTCAGAGGAGGAGTATCACGATGGTGAGGACCAGCTGGACTAGGCCGTGCCCCCAGTCGATTGCCTGTGGCAAATTAATTGGGCTCTATTTATTCATCTTTATTTCCGCTGCTTTCATTTATTCATTTATTAATACACAGAGGATTTCGGAGGTGTTATTCCGGGGTCCGACATGAAGCAATCCCAATAAATACAAAACAAGATTTAGCTCCAACATCCTGAAACCATTACCAAATCCTAACAGAGGGGCAGTCATGGATTCCTTCTTTGACAAAATTATTTATAGTCTATTTTGGAAATCATCATGAAAACTTGAATAATAAGAGAAGTAACAGAGAACGCTAAATGCTTCTTTGTCACTTCACAGAGTAGGCATTAGTGTTCAAAGGTTCCTGATCCTAGAGAGTGAAATAGCAAGATCACAATCGCACATCTATATTATAAAATCGTTGGAAGGCAGCGGAAACTTACACATTGTAGTGATGATTACCACAGCCTAGAAATATACCAAGATGCACATTTCAAGGTGGTAGAAAGCAATCCGTACCTCTGTAGTGGAATAAGAAAGAGGATAAAAACAATGTTATCAGTAAAATGACCGAATAGATTGTATTATATGCTTGTACACACAAATTGTGGCAAAGAAGGAAAATATTTTTGCTAATAAAACTCTTTCCGCCATGCATGTCAACTGCTTTGTATTGTAGGCAAGACAAGGCAATATCACTCTTCAATAATCTCTTAGGAGAAGACTGTAACACCCTGGCATTTAATATGCCCGAATGCTACCAAACATAAGCTAAACAACATCTAAATGCCACATTTAAACATAAATTCCAGCAAAGGGATATATGCTAAAAACCGATATTTCGGCAGCATCTCCTTTGTTTTTCCATGAATTAACACAATATCGAAATCATGGCAAGATATATCATGTAGTCAATTCCATCTATTCTCAACAAGCAACCTACAAATCGCTATCCATCACAACACACTTGCCTCAACCGCGGGCGACGGATTTGTGGGAAGTCGAGGGCACTCCCGGTGTCACACCACCTGCACATAGGCATCACACACTCACAATCATACCCACAAAACAGTACGCAAAACTCCATCTAACCCGACATTGCCCACTACTCGCAAAACCTAAAAACAGAGGTTCTGTCCCGACGGGACAGCAGCCTTGCAAAAAGCATAACTTGAGTTCTGGGACTCCAAATCGATTAAACGAGTACACCATCGCGATGCTTAGGAAATTTCCTACCTTTTTCTAGTTATACGGAAAGACTGATTCGGACTCTAAAATTGTTTAATCTACAGATTACTACGATCTGTTCCAATCGCGTCACAGATTTTAACACGCTCGGTAAAACGGCCATAACTTTCAAACGGCTGATCGGATTTTAACGTGCTTTATGTCCACAGAAAGATAATTAAATTATCTACAACATCTTTTAAGTACGTACGGACAGATTCGGAATCTAAATCGACGAAAACTCGAACCCTAGCCCGACTGCTCAATCTGCTCGAAAACAGAAACGTGGCAACGTCTAGATCTAACCCAAAGAACTCCAACCCAGCACCACCAATTGATCTAAAAACTTCATAAACACCCTAAGAACAGTACCTAGATCAAACCCAAGGATCCCCATGATCATACCTTTGCCCAACGAACGAATCTCCAATAGATCTCCTCGCGGATCGCTCCTCGCTCCACGCTCCTCGCTCCTCGCTCCAACGGATGGATCCACAAGGTGCAGAGGTGTGGAGACCACCCTAGGGCAGCAAGGGGGTGGAGGAGAGGTGGTGGAGAGGTGGGGAGCAATGGGGGAGGTGGAGGCGCAAGGAAGGGAGAGGGGAAGGTGGGGGGTGGCGGCTAGGGCTTGGAGGGAGATGTGGGGGCGCCCAAGGGCAGGGGGAGCACGCCCAAAAGGCTGGTGGGGAGCCCTTTTACCAGCCCCCACACCCAATCCTAGTCCGTTACGGAGACCTACTCCATCCCACCAAAGCCCACCAAGGCCCAAACTCCCAGGAAGGCCCAAAACCCTAAACGGCCCTAAACGCCTTAAAAGCTATTAACCTCCATATCCTATAGTTTTAACCTTAATTCCACATCTCATAATGTTATTAACCTTATCATGCACATTAAATAAGGTTACGACACTCCGTGGTGTCACAACACTTCAAACGGCCCAAAAACGCGAGTAAACCTCAAGCCGAAAGGTTTTATTCTCTAATTTCACATTCTATAATGTCACACCATACCGTAGTGTCACATTCTCCCCCCTTCAACAGGATTCGACCTCGAATCCAATGGACGCCAAAATCAATGACAAAATCCCCAAGGGACAAACGGCTTCTCTGCAGCACAAAGCATTCACACAACGACTAAAACCGGAACAAACAACAAACGAGTTCCCAAAACCAACACATAGAGAAAAAGTGTTGATCTAGCTCAACTAAGGGCAACCCCTCACAAATCGACCTTCACTTCAATTCCCCAACAGAATCTGCGTTTCAACCACAAAGGGCTCCATCAACCCAAAACGCTCGAATCCTCATGGCAAACACTTCATACTTCTATCACAACCAACCTGACTACCATACTCCATTAAACTCAACATGACATAATCAAAGGAAGTCACAATTCCTTTAACGACCTTTCTACATTCCCGAAAATTTCCATCGAGGGGAATAACTCATTAAGGCACACTAGCCCTTCCGATACACGATCATACTAACATTTTATTCCATCCTTTCCCAGGCAAGACTCAAACACAAAAACAACTAGTGAAGACAATCGCCATGGCAGGCAATTATCACCGATCTACCGTCAACTTCACTTCCACCCATCGCTACTCTTAGTAAAGGTTAAACCCATACATCATCAACCTCCATCACAAACCACCCTTATACCACTAAGGTTCGACACCTAGCCCAAGCTAGGATCGAAAACCTTACCAAACCACAATTGGTTCCTTTCTTAAGAGGGACTCGCCTCACACAAAAACACTTAGCTATCAAGCCCAAGTGTACACACAACAACTCAAACCCAAAGCGTTAACAACCATTTTGGAAAGAATTCGGCAACATCCAAGCCAAAACACAAAGGAAGCATAAATCCCCTACATCACAACCAACATACTGTAAATTGTTCATTGCTTCTTTTCATACTAGAAAGCAAGGGAAATCTCGTTTCATGACATAAATGCACACTCTTCAGAGCACTGATTAGTCATATCTCCATATATGACTTTCTCACCGACTGGCTCAACGACTCTTTTATCATTTAACATGTAAAAACGATGTCATGTTTACTTTTCACCATTCCCTCATCATGTAACCACACTACCGAATAGTCATTCACATGATGACTTCTCGCCTCAGATCATATGAATAAATCTCGAATAACATCGAGAGTTGCGCTTAATTCATATAAACTATGACGGCAACATCGTTAATCAACAAAACACCACATCGTGTGAAAACCCATCTTCGATTTAACACTAGCTTTGCAACACCTCGCAAAATCAAACTCAACCCTTTGGAACAGAACATCGACTCCAAAATCAAACATCTGCAGACACAAGCGCCATAAATTTTTATCAAAAGAGAGGGAAACTCAATCCAAAAAGAAAACTCTTCACTAACCAAATTCACTTATGAAACATTCATAAAAATCCAGACTTGTAAAACACCCGCACACCAGACACATTTTCTAAATGACTCAACTCTAGTCAAATAGAGTTACACATCAAGGGCTTAACTCAAAAGTTTCCAACACAACCCTTTATGACCATCTCGCTTCCTTTTAAAATTAATTCCAAAGATAAATCAGTCTAACGCCGAAGGGCGCGATCCACTCAAAAACTTTTGGATGTAAACTCAAACTCACAACACGAACTAAACAAATTCGCCAAAACCAAAGGTCGACACCAACCACTACGAGTTTTGGGGAAACTCTGAAACTCAACATAAGGAACACCTCAACCGAAAGCATTCAACCGAGATGGCAAACAACCAAACCAGTTTCAAAGGTTTTTAGACAACAACTCAGCATAAAAAGAACCATCTCTAGAATTCCACTACGCTTTCCATTAAAAGACTTTAATAATCACTTTTTACTCCCTGAGGTGCCCCAACACAATTCAACCAAAAGCTTCACAACAAATTCTTCCTCTAGTTACCATTCCCAAAACTTTTAATAAGGGTTTATGATGCTTATCAAGAAGGCACCCAACCAAGACTATAATGATATGATCCCCACGGATCACCGAATCATAATACTTCTTATTCTAAATTTGAAACATAGTACTTCCACAAATCTTTCAGCAAGATCAACATATAAATTTCATACCTCCTATCTATTCACGTCTCGATATCCGAACCTTATTCAGTTAAACAACGACTTCAACATGTAAATATTATCTCTACAAGACATAGTTCATAGCTAGGATTCCAAGGCATACATTCATTAAGGATAAAACTCTATATCAGGTTAATTATCAATGGTTTCCAACAAGTATTCTACACAACTACCACCACTACTAAGTCATCAATAAAAACAAATGGGCATAATCATCAACCGATCAACATTACTTTTAGCTACCCTATACATAGGTGATAACAAAATTACAACATACTCCAACTATTTAAAATAGATTGAAAACTAGCATTGAAGGGTCACAACTGCATACTTCTAAATATACTAGTAGTTTGCAACAACATAAATAACCACTCCAATCAACTTCCAAATTAAAGTCACTAGTCTCTACTAATCCGTTAGATTAGCACATCTTTAAACACCAAGCAAAGCTTCTTAACAATATCAGCAGTTTACATCATCTTAATGTTTTAACTATGCATCAAGGTTTAAACTTTTAACATTAACGAGGATCATAAGCACTTTTAAAGCAAGGCAACAGATTCTAAGCATGAACATTAACACTTTCAATCATTCTCGCTAAGAGTGAACTACAACACTAGTAGTCTATTTATTCTCAAACTTAGAGATTTTACTCACATTGAATTGATTCAACTCAAAATTTAACTTAGCAACACATCAATCCATAAACCACATTGTTACCTACTACATAACATGCTAAACATCAATTCTTACTAGGGACAAACGATTTACCAAAAGACTACTTACTTTGTTTACAGCATTTTAGTTTTAAAACTCATCCCAAATTCATAAGGAAACTTGACTCTCAAAATTGCAATGAGACAAACCCAAACTTGGTTATGCAAAGGAATTCTCCAATACACTTTTCAATCTCAAAAACTTCCATAGAGGAAACTGGTTGGAAGACAACTTTTCTCGAAAGGGAACCAAGTGCTCCATTAACCTTTTCAAATAAAACCTTAACACCAAACCCCTAACTTTCACGACTCAAGAGGGGCTTTCAAAGATGATTTCTCAAACCAGTAAAATGATGAAATCAAACACCACTTACTACTACGAAGCCACATAACTTCAGCCCTGACCTGTGTCCGGCACAACTCCGAACAAAACTCCTTTAGCCTTGGAGACAGACAACCACAGGAATAAATCGAATGCTTGTTCTTCATGAAGCAATTAACAGGCATCAAAAACTGGAAAGGCGCCCAAAAGAAGTGCAACACTAGACTCCTCTTCTTCGTCTTCACCCAAGGAAGACAAAACCACACACCGCATACGGAACGATCCGCGAAAGCCCATCACCTTTTCATTTGGTTCAAAACAGCTAAAGCCAAGAAAAGCAACAAACACCGACCGTTAGAACGACAAAGAACATCGGAAGGAAACCACCATTAACTCTTCCTTTTCGTCTCCAATCAACTACCCGATTTACGACAGAAAGGGTAAGCGCTTTTTCTCCTACAGGGATTAACAGTTCTTCGGTGATGGCGCTAACCGGCCACACCGTCAAACCTCACCCTAACTATAAACAACAAGAGGTGACCGAAACCCTTCGGTACCACAACCCCACTCTTATCACCACAACATATATCATTGACATAGCAACATATATACAAAAAGAAGCATTCAACATCAAAGCTTAAATACAACATTTAAGCGTAAAGAAACGATACCCATACCCTTTCCTACTGTGCATCCAGTGTGTGTCAAATTTTAGATTAGTTATACCATTTTTTGCAAGTTTTAATGTTGCTATCCTATGACAAAGTTTTAGTTGAAACCTAAGCCATGTTTCTAAGTTATTCCACATCACATTTTAGTTGTACCCTATGGCATGACACTAAAAATACGCATTCCAAGGACCTACAGCCCGCTCTGATACCAATCAGAATACACCCGGCATTTAATATGCCCGAATGCTACCAAACATAAGCTAAACAACATCTAAATGCCACATTTAAACATAAATTCCAGCAAAGGGATATATGCTAAAAACCGATATTTCGGCAGCATCTCCTTTCTTTTTCCATGAATTAACACAATATCGAAATCATGGCAAGATATATCATGTAGTCAATTCCATCTATTCTCAACAAGCAACCTACAAATCGCTATCCATCACAACACACTTGCCTCAACCGCGGGCGACGGATTTGTGGGAAGTCGAGGGCACTCCCGGTGTCACACCACCTGCACATAGGCATCACACACTCACAATCATTGTCAAGGCCCCAAACTTCAAGAACTCCTGGGACATCCGGAGTATCCGGATAAACATCCAGAGTGTCCGGATCCAACCCGGAATGTCCGGATAAAAGTCCAGAGTATCCGGATTGGGCTGACCGAACACCCCAACCCGGAGTGTCCGGACTGAATGTCTGGAGTGTCCGGGTTGATTCCACCGAAGACCCCAACCCGGAGTCTCCGGGTTGAGCGTCCGGAGAGTCCGGTATCTGCGGGGGTTTTGTATAAATCCCGTTTCCTTGGCCCCCACCTCATTTCACTCTACTCCCTTTTGCTCCTCCACCCGTTTATGCACTCTCCACCACCCTAGCTCCTCTCCGGCGAGCCCCCACCGGCCGGTGACCTCCGTGACTCCTCCCCGGCATCCTCTAGCTCGTCCTCAAGCCGGCGTCCTCCTTCCTCTACCCCGGCGTTGTTCCTCCTCCATCTTCCTTGGAGGTAGGCTTTTCTCTTGGGGGATGATTCGTGGGTTTCTTGGGTTCTAGGGTCATCAATGGTGGGAGTTAGAGCTTAGGTTTAGATTTGAAGTTTCGGAGTTGGATCTTGAGCTTAGGGTTTTGGTTGTAGTGGTCCTAGGGTTGGTTGGGGCTTGGATTGATGAGTGTGGGTACTAGAGAGGTAGATCGGGTAGTGGTAATGCCGATCCAAGGGTCGTTTGGAGTTGGCTAGTGGTTTCATGGGCTAGTGTCATTCCTCGTGGAGTTGGGTTAGCTATAAGTTTCTTCGGCCTTGCCACGTGTAGGAATGTCGTGGATCGGGGTCTCGTGGCGCCGTAGGGCTTGGTGGTACCTCGATCCCTCGTGTTAGTTAGGCGAGAGGCGCCTGGGCCGGAGTGTCCGGATCTCAAGCCGGAGTGTCCGCCCTGGGCCGGAGTATCCGGACACCCAGTCCGGAGAGTCCGGACAGAGACACCCGGAGTGTCCGGCTTGTCCGGAGAGTCCGGATATAAAACTGCATCGTCTCGTTAGGCCGGGTCTGGCCCAGCTTGAGTCGAGTTGTCCGGCCATGCTATTTCTTCGGGGTTTTTCAGTTGTATTTCATTCATATGCATTGCATGCATTTTAATTATGCATTGTATCCGTGTAGAGAACGATCCCGCGGTGACTGACGTGGCCGTGGTTGAGGGAGTTGCCGAGGGGCAAATCGCTGTCGATCCACCAGCAGAAGAACAAGGCAAGCACCTATGCATCTTGAACCCGTATTAATTGTATTTTTGTGAATAAACTGCTTAATTGGTGAAATAAGTCTGCATTAGGAATTGAGTTGGGTTAGGGTTAGATCCTATTTGCTGCACGTACACCCCTTGTATTCGTCGAATATCTCCTTTGGAGCTAAACTCTGGGTATTAATGAGTCCGTGCTTAGAATGCTTAGATGTCGGGGTTGGGCCAAGTGACGGAGGGTCCTATCACTTGCGGTTGTTATTATTACCCACATACTATATTATGTTGGACTTGGAATTGAGAAAGGTTTTGGAAAGAAATGAATTGTGGACCGGGCGGGGAGTTGGTTCATTTGGGTATGGACACTCAAATGTGTAGCCCCGTCTGTGTCAGTTAAGGACCGATTCGATGGTTGCCCTTTGATTGAGCACACCCCGGTTGGTCGCATGCCCGATTATGGTACGGTAAGCCACTCTTTCTCTCATATGGAATCGATGGACCGTAACTTCCTGTGGTTGGACGTGGTTGAGGGCGAGGCTTAGGCCGACTCTCGAGCGCCAAGCCGGGCTTGGGGCTGCTCGAGGGGGTGCTAGGTTTTCGGGCCACAGGAGGACGCTTCAGCGATTGAGTATGATTGGGAGGGGGTTGACACTAGGCCCTTGTGGTAAGTGTCGTGCGATCAATGCTTCCCTGCAGGGTTAATAAAGCGATTCGAATTACCGCGCTCTCGGATATGAGCAAGCTCTTTCATCGCACAGTCACGTAGTAAGGACTTGAACCGAGGTTCGCCGTCGAGCTTGAGCCCACATAAATTGGTGTTGAGATTAATTGTTGTGAATTAATGATTGCAACTTCACGTTCAGAAGTAGGCGCCGTTACAACCGCTTAATTGTGAATTGAGCAGTTAGGAAATTAATATAACAAATGTTAAGCTTTCTGCACTTTTACCTTCAGCCTGGTTATTGCTACATCCAAATGCATGTCCTTTGGAGTCGGTCATATATGGACCACGGGTAAGACTTGCGAGTACCTTTTGTACTCAGGCTTCTGCTTTGTGGTTTTGCAGGTGAGGATCCGTGAGGGTGTGAGTTCTGCCCCTCATCGCCTATCGGTGGCCAAGGCGGCACCGAGTAGAGGCCGTCACACAGCGTGTCGCCGGAAGTGTTCAGGGCATGACACTTCCGGGGTGTTCTACTTTTGTTGTATAGGATAGTCGGCTTCACTTTTGTAAACTGTTGCACTTTTATTTCTGTAGTGGAACCTGTCGGCTTTTCGCTCCCTGTTTGTTTGGTCGTCCTTTGGGCTTCCGTGTGCCGTGTGTGTTTTGTTGCTTCCGCGTTTCGTGCGTCTCTGGTAGTGAGTTTGGGCCCGATGCCCCTTTGTGGGAACTGTTGTGATATGACTTGGGAACCGGTATGTGGGGATCCTGGGCGAGTTTCGGATCGCATACCGGGGGAATACCGGGGTTGTTGTCGAGTCGTTGGACGTTCGTAGGGTGGTCTCCATTGGGCTTGGGTAATAGCATCAGGATCACCTCCGGTGATTTGTTGCTAGGACCCAAATCCGACGGGAGCAACCGTGCATCCAACAACTCGAGGACGATCTAGGCGGCTCTCTCCCACAATCATACCCACAAAACAGTACGCAAAACCCCATCTAACCCGACATTGCCCACTACTCGCAAAACCTAAAAACAGAGGTTCTGTCCCGACGGGACAGCAGCCTTGCAAAAAGCATAACTTGAGTTCTGGGACTCCAAATCGATTAAACGAGTACACCATCGCGAAGCTTAGGAAATTTCCTACCTTTTTCTAGTAAAACGGAAAGACTGATTCGGAATCTAAAATTGTTTAATCTACAGATTACTACGATCTGTTCCAATCGCGTCACAGATTTTAACACGCTCGGTAAAACAGCCATAACTTTCAAACGGCTGATCGGATTTTAACGTGATTTATGTCCACGGAAAGATAATTAAATTATCTACAACTTCTTTTAAGTTCGTACGGACAGATTCAGAATCTAAATCGACGAAAACTCAAACCCTAGCCCGACTGCTCAATCTGCCCGAAAACAGAAACGTGGCAACGTCTAGATCTAACCCAAAGAACTCCAACCCAGCACCACCAATTGATCTAAAAAATTCATAAACACCCTAAGAACAGTACCTTGATCAAACCCAAGGATCCCCATGATCATACATTTGCCCAACGAACAAATCTCCAATAGATCTCCTCGCGGATCTCTCCTCGCTCCATGCTCCTCGCTCCTCGCTCCTCGCTACAACGGATGGATCCACAAGGTGCAGAGGTGTGGAGACCACCCTAGGGCAGCAAGGGGGTGGAGGAGAGGTGGTGGAGAGGTGGGGAGCAATGGGGGAGGTGGAGGCACAAGGAAGGGAGAGGGGAAGGTGGGGGGTGGCGGCTAGGGCTTGGAGGGAGAGGTGGGGGCGCCCAAGGGCAGGGGGAGCACGCCTAAAAGGCTGGTGGGGAGCCCTTTTACCAGCCCCCACACCCAATCCTAGTCCGTTACGGAGACCTACTCCATCCCACCAAAGCCCACCAAGGCCCAAACTCCCCCGGGAAGGCCCAAAACCCCGGAAACGCCCCGAAAAAGCTATTAACCTCCATATCCTATAGTTTTAACCTTAATTCCACATCTCATAATGTTATTAACCTTATCATGCACGTTAAATAAGGTTACGACACTCCGTGGTGTCACAACACTTCAAACGGCCCAAAAACGCGAGTAAACCTCAAGCCGAAAGGTTTTATTCTCTAATTTCACATTCTATAATGTCACACCATACCGTAGTGTCACAAAGACAAGGCTAATCTACTATGCTCATGCTGTAACATCACTCTACTCCAAATGGCACAAATGAGAATTCATCAAATTGGCCCTTTTCCGCACTCTCTCATGTTTCTATCCATATGGTTCAATCAACAAAATAAAGTTCTGGCTACATGCAGGTCAAGCACCAGCTATTTTCTAGAATTTAACAAATCTTGGGAAAATTTTTGAAGTTTTTTTCCACATTTTATTTTGACAGGAAAGTTCCAAATAAGCAAAGACCAGTTTATTAGAGACAATTATTGACTGAAAAAGGCGAATTATTGACTTGGTCTTTTACTAGAGACAATTATTGCACCTATTGTAGTTGCAAAAGTTTCTAGTTCATTTTGAATCGCATATTACATTCGTACGGGAATAGTATCATATAGGACTCTCCAGATGTGTAAATATCAGCAAAGCATGCAAATGAAAATTGTCTACAGACCTAATTATCTGTAAACTAGTTTAACATGCTTACCTTGACCCATCTGTCACAAAAAAACATAAATTGATGGTTAACAGAGAATGTGGAGAGGTAAAATTGGTAGTAAAACTCAGTATTGTATGTGTTGCCGAGTTATAGCAGAAAATTGTCCACACTGCTATATAGTATGGATGTAACTCATCCTATATATGCTACACATCACACAGAAAATGCTGATACCTGAAGACCCGGAATATTGGAAGACCCTTTTGCATAGCAATATCCTATGTCAATAGTAAGATAGGTGCAGCACCATCACTCAGTTAGCTAGCATTTCCTATTGAATTAAAACAACAATAATCCTAAAGTGTGAATATAGGTAACGGATTGTTGCATCCAGTTATATTTTCCTACTAATTATTTACCAGCAGCGGTGGTACCGTACTTAGAAAATGTTGGTTTGAGTTTTCATAGGACTGCCAGTATAGTGCTGGCGATACGATATTCTTTTCCGCACCTTTTTTTGGATCGGCAATCTTCACGAAAATAATGCAAGCGATGGCGAAGCATATAAACAAACAAGAATTTTACTTTGGATAGACAAAATTCTTCAAAAGTAACATGTTAATTTTGGGAAGAGAAAATTAAGCTACATCATTATCTTTGTATGAATTGGGACGATTTTTCCTTTGATTTACCAGCAGCAGCTGCTGCCGCGGCCATCCTGTGAGACTCGACCTGAACGGGAATAAATGGAAAGAATAAGAGCGAGAAGCATACTATGCAACAGTTAGCTCATAGTTTTATTCACACACACAAGCGCACCAATAAAGGAGAATCAGGAACCATACAGTAGGCTGATCATGCTCGGGTCGTGTTACTGCAAACCATTGTGCAACATATTCTCAGACGTGAGGCTCATCGGTAGAAGGCAATCACTTACTTGAGAAAATAGTTTTCCCTAAAATAGTTGGATATTCTAGTGCAATTTTTTTATCAGCACAAACATCTTTATACATGCATATAATGGTAAAAGAGCCTTGCTACATCGAACGACACATTAGAGTTACTTCAGGATTCATTTGCCCCTCCAGACTGTTAGTAGCACAATTCTTACTATCATTGAGATAGGATGACAATAGGAGTTGGGGCCATTTTTCTGGTTTATTTCTCACACAATGCCATGCCAGCCTGAGGGGTTGGGGTTACATATTATAGCTGCCAGGGCAGCCAAGCATATGCTAAGATGCTAGTCTAAGATGCCATCCTAAAGTAGTCTAAGATGCTAGTCTAAGATGCTATCCTAAAGTAGTCTAAGATGCTAGTCTAAGATGCCCTAAAGCTGCCTACAAAGACCACAAGGACAAAGACCATAAGGACAAAGCTGCCCACAAGGACAAAGACTAGACTTATTCCATCATTCTCCCCCTAAGTCTTGTCTGTCGTCTTGTGGGAAAGTTGGACCATCTCGATCCTGGAGCGTAGCTCAAGAAACTTGATCCTCCCAAGGGGCTTGGTGAGCAGGTCCGCCAGCTGGTCCTTCGTGTTGATGTAACGCGCCTTGATGCTTCCTTCGTCCAAGCAATCCCGGATGAAATGGTACCTCACCAGGATGTGCTTGCTCCGTTCATGAAAAACGGGGTTCTTTGCCAGGGCCAGAGCGGACTTGCTGTCCATCCTGAGTTCCACCGCCTCAGTATCTCTGCCGAGGAGATCACCAAACAGTCGAGCAAGCCAAAGTGCCTGAATCGAAGCGGTGGAAGCCGCTATGTACTCGACCTCGCAGCTGGACAGGGCCACCACTTGCTGCTTAACCAACTGCCAGCCAACGAGGCACTTGCCGAGGAAGAAGAGTCCCGCTCGTGCTCTTGCTGGTGTCGATGTCGCCGCTGTGGTCGCTGTCGCTGTAGCCGACGAGGTGTGCCTCTCCAGGGCACCTCGGGTAGTGGAGGCCGTGGTCGAGAGTCCCCGCAACATAGCGGATGATCCTCTTCACAGCCTGTTGGTGCTCCGTCGTCGGTCGCTGCATGAACCGACTAACGTAGCCGACGGAGAAAGCCAAATCCGGCCGTGTGTGGACGAGGTAACGGAGGCTCCCCACAAGACGCCGATACTGCGTAGCGCCCACCTCTTCCGTCGTGTCATCGCAGCTCAGTTTCAGCCGCTCCTCCATCGGAGTGAGTGCTGGGTTGCAGTCGGTGAGCCCAGCCAGCTCAACGACACGCTTGGCGTAGGCGGTCTGTCGAAGCGTGATTCCGGAGTCGTCCTGGTGCACCTCGATCCCCAGGTAGAAGGAGAGAGGCCCCAGGTCACTCATTTGGAAGGTGGCCTTCATCTCCTCCTTGAATACTGCCACCTCCACGTCCTTGGTGCCGGTGATCACCAAGTCATCGACGTAGACACCCACCAGCAGGGCGTTTCCACCATTGCCCCGTCGGTAGATGGCCGCCTCGTGCGGGCTTTGCTCAAAACCCATCCTTTTGAGCGTGGAATCCAACTTGGCATTCCACGCCCTTGGTGCCTGTCGCAAGCCATAGAGGGCCTTGCGCAGGCGTAGCACCTTACCCTCCTTGCCGGGAATCTCAAAGCCCGGCGGCTGGTGCACGTAGACCTCCTCCTTCAAATTGCCGTTAAGAAACGCCGATTTAACGTCCATGTGATGAACATGCCAGCCTTCCTGGGCAGCCAGCGCAAGGAGAAGTCGCACGGATTCCATCCGTGCCACGGGGGCGAAGGCATCGTCGAAGTCGATCCCCTCCTACTGCACGAAACCACTTGCCACCAAGCGAGCCTTGTGCCTGACGATGGCGCCGGCTTCATCCCTCTTTAGCTTGAACACCCACTTAAGAGTGATCGCGCGGTAACCACAAGGGAGATCAGCAAGCTCCAGGTGCGGCTCTTCTCAACCGCATCCATCTCCGATTGCATAGCGGCACGCCATGCCGCGTGTCTCGCGGCCTCTGCGAAAGAACGAGTCTCGCCGTCGTCACACGTAAGATGCAACTGCGCCTCCAGATCGCGAGGCACCAGTCCTGGCACCGGCTGGTCGCCGAGAAGATTCCCCATCGTACGATACCGCAACAGCTCGCCGTCATGGTATGCGTCGATGCGCTCCTCATCGTGGGTGAGCGGAGTAGCGAACTCCACCGGGTCGTGGTCGACACTAGTAGATGTCGGAGTGGACGTTGGTGCTGGAGTGCGTGGAGTTGCCGGCTGTGGTGGTGTTGACGAGGAACTTGCCGCAGCCGAGGTTGTGGAAGGAGAACATGATGCTGGGGTCGGTGGAAGCTCGGGAACTGGGGTAGGCATTCTTGATGAAGAGAAGCTGTCTACTCCCCCAGCTCCCTTGAAACGGACGTACTCGACAGTGAAGTCGTTGTACGTCGGAGTCGAGCCGTCGTCCACCGCATTGTCCCATGCCCAACCTCGCCCTTCGTCGAACACTACGTCGCGCGCCGTGCGCACACGCTGTGTCCCTGGGTCAAGAATGCGGTAGGCCTTCGAGCCCTCCGCGTAGCCGAGGAACACCCCTGGAGTGCTTCTGTCGTCGAGCTTGCCGATGTGGCTAAGCTCTTTGACGAACGCGAGGCAGCCGAAGACCCGTAGGTGAGAGACCGCCGGCTTGCGCCCATGCCAAGCCTCGTACGGCGTCCTGCCATTGAGGGCCTTGGTGGGCGAGCGGTTGAGGATGTAGACGGCCGTCACCACCGCCTCTCCCCAGAAGACAGCCGGCATCCCCCTCTGCTTGAGGAGGGCCCGAGCCATTCCCACAACCGTCTGGTTGCGCCGCTCGACAACGCCGTTCGGCTGCGGGCTGTACGGCGCGGAGTAGTGGCGCTGAATGCCTTCATCCGCGCAGTATGACGCGAACTCAGCTGTCATGAATTCGCCGCCGTTGTCGGTGCGCAGCACGCGCAGCTTGCAGTCGCATTCCGCCTCCGCAGCGGCCTGCGCGCGCCTGATGGCATCCACAGCACCTCCCTTGCTACCGAGAACCATCACCCACATGTAGCGGGAGAGGTCGTCGACGAGAAGCAGAAAGTAGCGTCGTCCTCCTGGTGTGGCTGGTGTCACCGGGCCACACAAGTCCCCGTGCACGAGCTCGAGCCGCTCCTTGGCTCGGAAGCTCGACTGCTGGGGAAAGGGGAGCCGCCTCTGCTTTGTCAGAACGCAGACATCGCAGAACTGCTCCACGTGGTCGAGGCACGGGAGGCCGCACACCATCTCGGTGGTACTGAGCCTCTTCAGGGCCTCAAAGGAAAGGTGCCCGAAGCGCTCATGCCACTGCCACGCCTCGTCGTCCCGACGAGCAGCAAGGCAGAGAGGTTGTGCCATCTGCCCATTGAGGACGTAAAGCCGATTGGTGCCTCTGGTCACTTTGGCAAGAAGGCGACGACGGTGATCCCAAATCTTCATGACTCCGCTCTTGATCGCCACGTGCGATCCGTTCTCATCCAGCTGTCCCAAGCTGATGATAGAGTTCCTTAACGCGGGGATGTAGTAGACTCCGGTGAGCAGCCTGTGCTCTCCAGACTTGGCGGTGAAGAGGACAGAGCCGACGCCCTTGATCTCCACGCTGGAGGCGTCCCCAAACTTGACGGAGCCTCGGACGTTGGAGTCAAGCTCGGTGAAGAACTCTCGTCGACCGGTCATGTGATGGGTAGCGCCAGTGTCGAGGCACCACCCGTCAATCTTGTCGTTGCTTGAGCTGTCGCCAAGAAAGGCGTGTGCTCTCGGCTCATCAAGGTGGAGGAGATTTGCTGCGGCCGATGCTGCTGGAGATAGCTCGATGTTTGCGTGTGCCAGGAGCAGAGCCGGCTCTTCTTCCTCCACCTGCGCGACGTGGACCTGGCCACGTCGTGGCTGGCGACACTCCTTGGCCCAATGGCCAAGCTTGCCACAGTTGCGGCAGGAGTCGTCTCGTGCCGGCTTTTGGTTGCCGGTGGCGCCGCCCTGGGCGCCTCCGCGGAGAACACCCGCGGCACGACCACGCGCCTCCGACGCTCCTGGCGCTTTGCGCTGCTTGGCGTGCTTATGTCGTTGTGGAAGAGAACTCCCCCTTCTTCCCGACACCCTGGCAGGCCTCCCACTGTTCCCGAGTGAGATACAGCTTCCCGCCGATGGTGATAGGCCCCGAGGGGGACTGTGGTTCGTCGCTGTCGACGACCTTGAGACGACCTATCGCCTCCTCGATCGACATCGTGGAGAGATCCAGCAGAGACTCGATCGAACGAGCGATCTGCTTGTACTTCTCGGGGATGCAACGGAAAAGCTTCTGGACGGCTCTCTCCTCGTCGTAGGTGTCGTCGCCGAACTGCACCAACTTTTGCAGCAGAGTGTTGAGACGGAGAGCAAAGTCATCAACATCCTCACCTGGCTTGAAGGCCAGGTTTTCCCACTCCTTGCGAAGTGCCTGCAGGGTGGTCTTGTGGGCGCGGTCGCTGCCGATGCGTGCCGCAGCGATGGCATCCCAGGCCTCCTTGGCAGTTCGCTTTTTGGAAAGCGAGAACTGCATCTCGGGCGGGACTGCAGCTATGAGTGCATCCAGCGCCCGTCGATCCTCGTAGTAATCGACGTCGCCGTACCGAACTGCTTCCCACATGTGCCGCACCTGAAGCCGTACCCGCATCACCGCAGCCCACTCGACGTAGTTGGTCTTGGTGAGGGTAGGCCATCCACTGCCGGGACCGACGTCCCTGACAATGGCCTGGATCCCGTGGTGACCATCGTACCGATCCGGGGAAGGAGAGCCGCGCCGCCTGTAAGGGCCGCGATCTCCGTCGACCCGACTGCCGCCGCCGGGAGCGCCGTTGGCGCGTCCGCGCCTGTCTGGGCTGCCACCGCGCACATGGGGATGCGCGACAGCCCACTGCGCCGCCCGCTCACGCGTTGTCTCCCTCACCGGCTTGAGCCCCACGTCGGTGCCGCCGTCGGCTGAGGCAGAGCTGCTGGAGCTACTGCTGCGTAGAGCCTTGAGCTCTGCTGCCGCCGCACGCGCTGCATCCTCTGCTTCTTATTGCTTCTGCCGACCCTTCTGGCCAGTTCCGCCGCCGCCAGCTTTGCCGCCCTTGCCGCCGTCGCTGCAGTCTCTACTGCTGCTCGCTCGCGGTCCTCTGCCGCGGCAACTTCGGCCTCCTGCCGGCTGCGCGCGCTCGAGGCGACCGAGCGCTGAGACTGTCCTTCTGACATGGCGCGCTAGTGGGGGGCTGCTGCTAGGGGAAGAAGCTGCCTCAGACGAGCTGCTGCTCGACTGTTCAGAAGATGAAGGGTGAGCAGAAACAGCTGTTGTGACTGCTGCTGCTTGCTGAGAGCGAGGAGGAGCGTGGGAAGGAGTTGAACAAGAAATATATAGGCTGCAGGAAAGAACGACTCTGATACCACTTGTTAGTAGCACAATTCTTACTATCATTGGGATAGGATGACAATAGGAGTTGGGGCAATTTTTTTGGTTTATTTCTCACACAATGCCATGCCAACCTGAGGGGTTGGGGTTACATATTTATAGCTACCAGGGCAGCCAAGCATATGCTAAGATGCTAGTCTAAGATGCCATCCTAAAATAGTCTAAGATACTAGTCTAAGATGCTGTCCTAAAGTAGTCTAAGATGCTGTCCTAAAGTAGTCTAAGATGCCCTAAAGCTGCCTACAAAGACCACAAGGACAAAGACCATAAGGACAAAGCTGCCCGCAAGGACAAAGACTAGACTTATTCCATCACAGACAAAGTTGGTTTGCTGCTATAGACTCCAGGGCAGCAACAATACTTTAAATGGAGAGAAAACAATTCAGCTCAAGAACGAAGCAAAAAAGAGTCTCTTAAAATCAACCACCAGCAAAACATACCAATATCATACATCTTATATTTAATAGCATCAGCAACATCCGCGATTGGCTGAAGTCCAGAGGAGCACTAGTGGTTCACAGTCTTAAGAGCAGCCATGTTTGCATCACAAAACAAATTAATCAAGGGGGGATAGTTATGGTCCAATATCTTAGGGAAATGTGATGAAGATGGTAAAATTACCAGCGAAACCAACATAGAATGTGGTCACTCTATGTGACACTACGGTATGGTGTGACATTATAGAATGTGAAATTAGAGATTAAAATCTTTCGGCTTGAGGTTTACTCGCGTTTTTGGGCCTTTTGAAGTGATGTGTCACCACGGAGTGTTGTAACCTTTTAAATGGTGCATGTTAAGGTCAAAAAATTTATGAAATATGGTATGGGAGGTTAAAACCATAAGGTATGGAGGTTAATAGCGTTTCCGGGCCGTTTCGGGGGTTTTGGGCCTTTTCGGGGGAGTTTGGGCCTAAGGGAAAGGTCCGTGGGCTTTGGTGGGATGGTGTTCGAGTCCATTTAGGGTAGGAGTCCTGTTTTGGGGGCCTCCTCCTGCCCTTTTGGGCGTCCTCCCCCTGCCCCTTGCGCCCCAAGTACCATAGCCGCCTCCCACACCTCCCCACCTCCTCCTCTTCCTTGCGCCCCCTTTGCCCCCATTGCTCTCCACCTCTCCACCACCTCTCCTCCACCCCCTTGATGCCCTAGGGTGGACTCCCCACCCCTGCATCCTCATGGATCCATCCGAGGAGCGAGGAGCGAGGAGCGAGGTGCGAGGAGCAAGGAGCGAGGTGCGAGGAGCGAGGAGCGAGGAGCGAGGAGCGAGGAGCGAGGAGCGAGGAGATCTATTGGAGTTTTCGTGCGTCGGGCAAAGGTATGACCATGGGAAACCTTGGGATTGATCTAGGTACCGTTCTAAGGGTGTTTATCAAGTTTTTATATCAATTGGTGGTGCTGGATTTGAGTATATTGGATTAGATCTAGAAGTTGCCACGTTCTCTGTTTCGGACAGCATGAGCAGTTGACCTAGGGTTCGGTTTTTCGTCAATTTAAAGTCCGAATTTGGCCGTACGGATGTTGAAGAAGTTGTAGATAATTTCAATACCTTTAAGTGGGTATAAATAAAGTTAAATTCCGCCCAGCCGTTTGAAAGTTATGGCTATTTTACCGAGCGTGTTAAAATATGTGACGTAATTGGAATAGTCACGGTAATCTGTAGATTAAACAACTTTAGAGTCCGAATCAGTCTTTCCTTATACCTAGAGAAAGTTGGGAAATTTCCTAAGCTACGCGAAGATGTACTCATTTAATTGATTCGGAGTCCCAGAACTCAAGTTATGCCTTTTGCAAGGCTGCTGTCCCGACGGGACAGAACCTCTGTTTTTAGGTTTTGCGAGTAGTTGCCAATGTCGAGGTAGATGAGGGTTTGCGTACTGTTTTGTGGACATGATTGTGACTGTGTGATGCCTATGTGCAGGTGGTGCAACCCCGGGAGTGCCTTCTACTTCCCGCCAATCCGTTGCCCGTGGTTGAGGCAAGTGTGTTGTGATGGATAGCGATTTGTAGGTTGCTTGTTGAGAATAGATGGAATTGACTACATGATATATGATCACTTGCCATGCTTTTATGATTGCCAATGATATGATGAGCATGTTTATTATGTTATGATGCCATGTGTTAATATGTGAGTTAAATATGATGTTGGCATAATTGCATACATGACATGTTACATGGCCCGGGCTGTGAGAAAGTCATAACTAATTCGGGAAGGTCGGTGAGAAAGATATGACTAATCCGGAGAGCCAATGAGTAAGTCCTACATCGTGATTCCATTCACCGCGGTGAACAGAAGCGAGGAGTAGGCACCCTCCATCTTCGGGATGGAAGGGGGGAGAGGGTGCACACCGACCGGTGTGTACTCAACCATACCGGTATGAGTTTCCAAGGAGACATGAGCATTGCATTACATTGCATACATAATGATGATGATATTGTTAAGTGTTCATGAATGAGATGATATACATGATGGGCGATTTTATTGCCATGATATTGTTCTTGTTGTCCATTGCAATATACTTGCTGAGTGATGAACTCACGCTTGTGTTTATGTTGTTTTCTTTTAGGTACCATGAATCTGACATGCGGGAAAGGGAGCTAGTCACACGTCATCACTTAGCATCACACATTTAAACATTTGACATGTTCCTTCCCTTATGGTTATGGTTAATCCATTAAGCTAATCTATGGTTTCGATGATTCGTTGGTCGTTATGATCAATTGATTAGTCCATATTTGTCATGTGACGGATAGAATTTCTATCCTTAGTGGTATGGTGGCTGTTTTTCCGTTTGATCATGATATTGCTATCGTTCATTATGCTATATTGACATGTTATGATTGTTGTTGCGTCAATTCATGTTAAAACAAAGGAGATGCTGCCGAAATCTCGGTTTTTAGCATGTGCGCCTTTGCTGGAATTTATGTTTAATTGTGGTATTTAGATGTTGTTTAGCTTATGTTTGGTAGCATTCAGGCATATTAAATGCCGGGGTGTTACAGTTGGTATCAGAGCGGGCTGTAGGTCCTTGGAATGTGTATTTTTAGTGTTATGCTATAGGGTACAACTAAAATGTGATGTGGAATAACTTAGAAACATGGCTTAGGTTTTTACTAAAATTTTGTCATAGGATAGCAACATTAAAACTTGCAAAAGTGGTATAACTAATCTAAAATTTGACACACATGGATGCACAGTATGAAGGGTATGGGTATCGTGGTTTACACTTAAATGTTGTATTTAAGCCTTGTTGCTAAATGCTATATTTGATATAGTACGTTGCTATGTCTATGAGATAAATGATTGAATTATTCCTGTTGTGGTGGTAAAAGTGGGGTTTTTGTGCCGAAGGGTTTCGGTCACCTCTCTTATTTCATAGTAAGGGTGAGGTTTGACGGTGTGGCCGGTTAGCGCCATCACCGAAGAACTATTGACCCCTGTAGGAGAAGAGTGCTTATCCTTTCTGTCGTTGATCGGGTAGTTGACTGGAGTCAAATAGAAGAGTTAATGGTGGTTTCCTTCGTATGTTCTTTGCCGTTCTGACGGTCGGTGTTCGCTGTTTTTCTTGGCTTTAGTAGATTTGAATCAAATGAGAAGTGTTGGGTTTGTGCGGATTGTGTCGTTTGCTGTCGGGACCCGGATTTGCAAATCCGAAACCCTCTGTGTTTACTGCACTAGTCCAGGATCACGCTAGTGCACACAGTGGTAACAAAATTGACATATCAATCCATTATCGAATTAACTATGAAAGTAGCAAATAGTAACAACGGACCTTATGGTCAAGTTTACATAACTGTGCCTTAAAGGCTTAAGAAACAAATAAAACTCTTGCAGCAAAAAAAAAAAATAACTGGGCCATACGACATGCCACAGGCAATCGTCTGGGGAGCGCCATCCTAGTTCACGTAGTCTTCATAAAACTCCTCCTCGTAGAACTCAGTATTTTCCTGTTCTTCCTCAGCAACTGATCAACAAAGGCATAAAGCCGTGAGTACAAAAAGTACTCAGCAAGCCACAGGGAATGATGCAAATAATGTACGGCTTGACAAAGGATAACCATAGGGTTATTTTGCAGAAAGCGATAACTTGAATGTAAATACCATGTATAGATTCAAAGCATAATTGACAAAGATAATAATAACTGGTAAATCAATGGTAAACAACAACACAAGATTGGTGAGGCATCACCCATCACCAACTAAATCATCATCAACCACTTTGAACTCAACGATTATTAATAATTTGACATAAAAAAAACAATAGTGAACTTCCCGTTCACTCCCAACAATACCGTCCCTCAACATTTTTCTGAAAACACTATACCCCGTGTGAAATTCCCAGGCACGTCCATGACCGCGGACACGGCTATTCGAATAGTTTAACACACTCTGCAGAGGTTGTACAGCTTTACCCACAAGATATGATCAACTCTTATTGCCATACGTAATTAACACACTTCCTATGGTGTGTCGGCAGAGAGGTCATAACAAGGCCTTTACAATGCTCTGTATAAACCCAGTACTGCCCGCTAAGGTTTCACCCCTCAGGGCCCCCTCTTGCGCCTTGTGAGTCTACCCGTCTGTCCCGGAACCCACACAACCACAACAGTACTTAAATTTAGACATTGCAAATTAATCAGCCAGGTCTGTCACCAGACATGTGGTTGTACGGTTAGGCCCAGTTCAATGGCGCACAAGATTAAGTCCTTAAGTATACTCAGGCAAGCCAACCACATCCCAAATGTGTTAAAAACACCCCCTTTACTGCACGATCACTTGCCCGAGTGAAAACAATTTTGTATAACCAATACCAATGACACATCCCGCTATGGTACAACAAATTTCACAACAGTGGCTACCCGCCACGATTTCATATTTCATTAAGTCAATATTATTAATTCATCATGTGACATGAACCCATCGTACAACTAAGCATGTCTAAGCATAGTTACGATAACCCAATGTTGGTACTACAATCATATCCAACTAGTAAATGACCCAACCTAGGGTGACAATGGATACATGGCATTTCAATGATTCAAGGTGTCATTATGGTAATCCGGTATTTAACTATTCCCGTAAATAATTCTTGTAAACAAATAGCATGCATTTGTATGAAACAAAAATACTTTTGCAAACATAGGTCCAACATGGTCAAGGACTACGACTTGCCTTCACCAGCAGCTAAGATATCGAAGACTTGATGTTCAAAGAACGGCGCCGGCTTCAATGGATTCTTGACTCTGCGCAAAACGAGACACCAATAAATAACCAAAAATAAAATAAAATCTAAAAATTATAAAAATTATACTGGCAGGTAGATCTTGAATTTAGAGGAATTTAGAAACTGGAACGGAGTCAATCGGAGTTCGGACGCAAAAGTTATAAGCGTTCGAAGTTGGAAAATGATGGAAAATCAAGGAAAAAGAAAAAGTTACTGTTTGCTACAGTACTCGCGAGAATTTGCTCCAGAACTGAACCAAAGTTACAAAGCCCCCTTTTTCTTCCCAAAAAACGGATTTTTGCCCCATTTTCGCACGGATTTGATCCAAACAAAAGCCTAGAATCAATAGATGACATCCTTAGCGACATCTAGGAGGAAGGAATTGAACCAAAACTCACCGGAATCGGAGAAATCGACGAAGAACGGAGGTTCGGCCGAATGCACAAAAGCTCCAAATTCGTCGCCCACGATTGAGAAATCCTAAAATTGATGGTTGGGTTAGAAGCTAGACTCATCCACGGTCACAAAGAACCAAGTGGCATGAAGAATGGCTCACCGGAGAAGGATCTATGAGCAAGAACACGAAGAACACCGGAAAAGTGTGACACACCGTCGGTTTTCTTGATCTCACGAGCAAATGCGTGGAGTAGAGGGAAAGAGGAGCACACTCCCGGAAAGGTGATACTTATACGGAGTGGATGGAGGTAGTGGTGCGGCGTTTGGACGAGAAACGGTCGAGATAAATGCAACTAAGTGGATTTCAGTTTTTCTTGAATGAGGCTGTTTCCGGCGAGCTTGATGGCGCACCGAGGTGGGGAATTGGAAGAGCTCGTCGGCGCAGATCCAACGCAACCGACCGTTCGCGTTTTGGAGTTGAGTTGAGGGAGTTATGAGCATTGGAAGATTGCCCTAGCCATGGATGGACTTTGCAAGCTCTCTGATATTGTGAGGTTGGCTGGAGGTAGAAGAAGCTCCAATAGTGACGCCACGTGGCAACGTCTCATTGGTCCTTCTTTACGTAAACAAGTCGCTCTAAAGAAAAATTAGGAAAAATGGTCTAAAAATTCCGGAAAAATTCCTAGAACCATTTTAGAATATTTGGGACCCAATGGAACTGGTTTGGTTGAATTTGGATGATTTTTGTGGAATTAAATAATCGGGCGCGGATTACGGCATTAAACAAAAGCCGCGCGAGATAAAATAGGAACGAAGGTCCAAAAATCCGGGGAATGATTCCTAAAATCATTTTGGAATATTTGGGACACTTTAGAAGTGGTTTGAGGATTTTTGGAGCATTTTTGGACTCGGGTGAAATTTCGAGCAAGGACAGGAATTGGAAAATTCGACTTCGGACGATTCGAAATTGAGCTCCAATTTCGGAAGGATAAGGATGCCAGGTTAATTAGAACTCCAATTAAAATCCAAAACCTTAAATTAATTAATTTAATTTTTTTTTTTTAGAAAACCAAAAATAAGGATGTTACATTTGCGGTGTGTGGTTCTGTCTTCCTTGGCTGAAGACGAAGAAGAGGAGTCTAGTGTTGCGCTTCTTTTGGGCGCCCTTACAGTTTTGATGTTTAGTTCGTTGATTGCTTTATGGGGAAGAAGCATTCAATTTATTCATGTGTTTGTCTTTCTCCGAGGTTAAAGGAGTATTTGCAGAGTTATGCCAGACCTGGCTGTCAAGGCTGAAGTTCTTTGGCTTTGTAGTAGTACGTGGTGTTTAATTTCGTTATTTTACTGGTTTAAGAAATCATCCTTGAAAAACCCTTCTTGTTTCATGAAAGATTGGGGTTTGGGGTTAAGGTTTTATTTGCAAAGGTTTATTTGATCGGTTGGTTCCCTCCTGTGGGAGTCTTTGAGGTTGAAATGTGTTTTTGAGAGTTCCTTTGCATGACCAAGTTTGGGTTTGTCTCATTGCAATTTTGAGAGTCAAGTTTCCTTATGAATTTGGGATGAGGTTTAAAACTAAAATGCTGCAAACAAAGTAAGTAGTCTTTTGACTGAAATCGTTTGTCCCTAGTAAGAATTGATGTTTAGCATGTTATGTAGTAGGTAACAATGTGGTTTATGGATTGATGTGTTGCTAAGTTAAATTTTGAGTTGAATCAATTCAATGTGATTAATATCTCTAGCTTGAGAATAAATAGACTACTAGTGTTGTAGTTTACTCTTAGCGAGAATGATTAAATGTGTTAATATACATGTTTAGAATATGTTGCTTTGTTATAAAAGTGCTTATGACCCCCGATAATGTTTAAAAGTTTTAAACCCTGATATATAATTAAAACATTAAGATGATGTAGACTGCTGTTATTGATAAAGAAACTTTGCTGGTTGTTTAAAGATGCTCTAATCTAATGGATTAATAGAGAAATTTAATCAGGTTGACTAGTGGCTTTAATTTGGAAGTTGATTAGAGTTGCTATTTATGTTGTTGCAAATTATTAGCTTGGTTGGAAGTATGCAGTCGTGTTCCTAAAATGCTAGTGTCGAGGCCAATTGGAAAGATATATGTTTTGTAGTTTGATGATATTGCAAGAACTTCGTGCTGGTCTAACTTATTAAATTTAATTTAATAGCTGGAGTATGTTGTGTAGTGACAATTTGGTTGTAACCTATCTATAGGGTAGCTAAAAGTAATGTTGTCGTTTGATGATTATGCTCGTTGGTTGTTATTAATAATCTAGTAGTGGTGGTAATTGTTTAGATTACTTGTTGAAAACCATGGTTAAAATAGAGAAAAAATTTAAAATGTTGCGATGGAGTGAGCTTTGGATAATTAACATGATGAATGATTTTATCCTTGATGAAAGTATAACTTAGAGTCTCACTTACGAATTCTTCCCTGTGGAGATAATATTTACATGTTGAAGTCGTTGTTTAACTGAATAAGGTTCGGTTGTCGAGACGTGAATATATAGGAGGAATGAAATTTATATGTTTAATCTTGTTGAAAGATTTGTTGAAGCACTATGTTTCAAATTTAGAATAAGAATGTAACACCCCAGCTTCTACTAAGCCCAGAATGTCACCAAACATAGACCATAACACATTTAATACCATAATTTAAAATAAATTACAGCAAGTAATCATTTAGAGTAATTGAAAATTTGACGCGGATATTCTTTGTTTTTGCATGAAACTTAACAACATAATCATCATAACAATAAGTAGGATAAACAAGACCTTCACATGCAGCGATAATGATAACCAATCATCAATTAAAACATCAAAAGGCATCGCTAGCAAAAGAATAAGCATCAATTTAAGTCTAGGAAGATATAACAATTCACTCCATAGCCCCACATGATTCACATGAGGGAAACAACCAACATTAAGACCATAAACTAATGATTATTGCAATACTTATTGCAGTTGTCTCCAAAAGAAGATGAATTAGCTAGATTGTGATACCACGTGGAGAAGTGTAGCTAAGTCCCTTTCCCGCCGATTTCATGGTACCTAAAGAAACAAACAACTAAAACACAAGCGTGAGTTCATCACTCAAAGCAAAGTGCATTGCAATGGAACAACAAGGATCAAGACAACAAACCATCATTCCGCCTCCACGGTTATATCACAACACATCACATTTAACATAATTTGCAGCCTTTAAAACAACATGGTAATCATCTCATGAGTACTCATCATCATCTCATAAACACCTTCATTTATGAAATTCATTCATGCAATGCAATGCACATGTCTTCCGGAATACTCATACCAGATGGTTAGTGCACACCCGTCGGCATGCACCCTTTTCCCCTTCCATCCCGAAGATGGAGGGTGCTCTATCACTGCCCATTCACCTCGTTGAAGGAATCACTTATGTAGGACTTATTCGAAAGAATAGCCCCGGACTAGTCATAATGGAGTTCTCACCGCCTCCTACCGGAATAGTTATGACTTATCTCACCGTCACCATGAAAAATATGCCATGTATGCAAATGGACAGCAGCGTATTCATAAGTAGAAGTATTGCATATCAACACATTGCATCTCAACATGTAGGGTCGTATTTAACAATCGATCAGTAATCATTATCAACTTGGCATGTGATTCATTTATCAACAAGCATATTACTTTATCATGGCATAAGGACATTATATCATCGTCAATATTAAAACATGGCATGAGGACATTATATCATTTATAACATGTAACTCATGGCAAAACAACATGTTATCTATCCCAATAACATCAAGCAATTCTAGCATCACATATAGCGTTAAATCCACACAACACACTTGCCTTCAAATCATGCGCAACGGAGTGACGAGAGGTTGAGGGCACTCCCGGAGGCACACCACCTGCAAACACGTGCCACACTCAATTTGACTCTCAAAACAGTACCCACTACACCCAATACACGATATACACCAAAACCCCGAAATCACAGATTTGCCCGTTCTGGACAGCTAAGCCAAAATCATAACTTGAGTTCTAGAATTCCAAATTGATTAAACGAGTACATCCTCGCGTAGCTTAGGAAATTTCCTAACTTTTTCTAGTTATAGGTAAAGACTGATTCGGACTCTAATGTTGTTTAATCTAACGTTGAACACGAACTGTCTCAATCTCGTCACAGATTTGACAGCGCTCGGTAAAACAGGCATAACTTCTAAACGGCTGGGCGGAATTTCAATTTCTTTATATGCACGGAAACATAATGAAATTATCTACAACTTCCTAGAAGTCCGTACGGCCAGATTCCAACTCTAAATTGGCGAAAACGCCTGCCCTAACTCTCGGGTCCCAATCTGCCCGAACCAGAACGCGAATACAACTCTAGTTTTTCATCAAATCTAACCCATGGCAGCACCTCCCTTGATCTAAAAACATGATAATCCTCTCTACAGCAGCAAGAGATCTACCCCACAAGATCCCCATTACCTTCTTGGAGAATCACCAATCGACGATCCAACCTTCGCGTTCCTCCCGACTTCCTTCCACGCCCGCTTCCACCAATCCTCCTCGCCGCAGCCCCTCCCAACAACTTGGACAGCGCCATGGCAGCGAGTAGGAGACCTGGGATGCGCCCACAAGGGGAGGAGAGGGGTGGGGCGGCAGCACTAGGGAAGGGGCGGTTGGGAAGGAGAGGAGAGGTGAGGTGAGGGGAGATGAGGGAAAATGGGGAATGAGGGGAGAGGAGATGGGGGCTGGCATGGGGGGTGGGGAGAGCTAGGGCAGCAGGGTTTGCTGCCCCCTCACCCCCACATGGGCCAAGTGGATCCCACCATCCGCCCGCGCGAAGTTTCCTCAAGCCCAAAACCTCCCTAGCGGCCCAAACACCAAACGCCCGAAACGCTGCTAAAAGTGAAATCTCAGGTTTTAGTTGCAAAATCCCCAACTTATCCCATTTTACCACATTTTAAAACCTATTTTCACAAATTAGAAAGTCTCGACATTCCAGTTATCACATTCTACCCCCTTAACTGGATTCGACTCGAATCTCACACTTCAACTTCTAAAACAATGTCCACTGGGACTCATCTTCTTTGCGAACTCCACACACCCACAAAGACTCAAACAAAGGGCAACGACAACGCATTCTCCAAATCCATCTATTAACAAGAGTAACTTGACTTAGCTTAACTAAGCACAACTTGACATGATTCCTCATTTACTTCAATCGCTATCATGATTCATAAACTCGTAATGACACAATCATCATGAAACACATCCCTTTTACCATTAGCATTAAAACGGTCAACCGAGGTTCCAAACTTGAACTCCCAAAAGACCATTTACGCAAAACCCCATCTCTTCCAATTATTTGACCCCTTTTCTGCAAGGAATCAAAATTTACTAATGTCATCTTCGCTCATAGCCTACATCGACCATACTTTCTTTTCGATCACAACCACGTTACACTTTTCATTCTATACTCTCGAGGCATAACGCACACCCAGTGACATCTAGCTAAGACAATGTCCACGACAAAGCATTTTACATCACAATTTCTATAACATTTGCTTCCACCCAACGATACCTTCAACCAAATACAAACCACGACATCATCAACCTCCAATATCATCCACCCTCATACCACTAATGTCCAAAGCACCTAGCCCAAGCTAGGACCAGAACTCACTACCAAAACTCAATTAGCACTTTTCCCAAGAGGATGTCGCCTCACAAACAATTCACACAAACAATCTAAACCACGAGTATAGCTCTTAGATTATACTCAACAATAACTCGAGACCCTTCTTATTCTCACTCCTATCAATAGTGCAAAGAAGTACGATTCTTTGAATCCAAGTAGACCACATACAACAACTCGAACTCTCAAAGCGCCACAAAGGAAAACTCAAATCTCCAATCAACGTGATACAATTCAGATCGGGGAGCACCCAAACAAATAGAGACTCCACACAATTCTCTGGACAGAAGTTCTTAACAACTAAAGACAACTCGACTCGCTTTCACCACAAACTTTCATTTTAACCAAAATCAACATCTTGGAAGAGAACTCGCCACGAAAACTCTCAAGAGAAAGGGAAACTCAAATCCCTTTGCATAACATAACCAAAATACCAGATTTATCCATTCATTCCTTTTCATGCTAGAGAGCAATGGAAATCTCAATTCATAACACGAATGCGAATTCTTCAAGAGCACTCCGATTAGTCATATATCTCTATATGACTTTCTCTACCGCCCTGGCTCAACAACTATTTTATGCTTATAAAACGATGTCATGAATCTTTTTCACCATTTATTCGTCATGTAACCACGATACCCATTAACCAATCACAAAGAGACTTCATTCTCTTGTCACGTGATTGACACCCAACAACATCGATGGTTGCTCAAATTGTGATAAACTATGACTCGCGAACTCAAAATACCATATCGCATCACAACCCAACAACCATCACGACGCAATGCGTACAAAACATCGATTTTAACCAAAGCCAATAACAATGAAGATAGCATCAACTCTCAAATCAAACATCTACGCCTAATAACCGCTACCAACCTTCTTAAAGAGAAAGGAAACACATTCCCAAAGCAGGAACATTTTACTAACAAAAATCACTTATGAAACGATCATAAGACTCACCTTTTTTTTTTTGAAACGCCGCAAAACCACACACGCTTTCCCAAATAAATCCAACTCTAGTCATGATAAAATTACAATTTAAGCGCTTAACTCCGTGGTTACCAAAGATAAATCAGTTGAGCAGTAAAGAGAGCGTCCCACTCCAACGCTTTGGGTGTTAACCCAAACTCATAGCATAGACTAAAACAGATTAACCCAAATCCAATGATTGGCATGGTTCAATACTCCCACCACATTTGGAACTCATAAGCCGGTTACTTCAAATACTACTCTTTCATCCATATTTCCAATCATCGAGTCAAGTTTGTAACTTGACAAAATGCCACTTAAGCAGGGAGATTTTATTGCACACTAATCAAGACGCCTAAACAAAGAGGCAGCACTCCAAGAAATTTATACATTCATTTGAACTGTAAACCTTCAAAAGAAAGTTCGACTCAAATCCCACCATTACTCGTGATTCCAATACTCTTAGCCAAAACTGACGTCATAATCACCCAAATCCCGAGAAGTCCAACACTGCACACAAGCTACAACATCTCGCCTGATAAAATCACTTTTCACCGCTCATATAACCACAATTGATTATATCACCAACGCAACTGACTATATCTACCGTATGACAAACCAAACAAGGAGAACCACATTCTCACACTCGGCAAAGACAATTAACTTATCAAGATCCAACATAAGACGATATCAACAACTTCTTTTGGTCTACTAACCATGACGAACCATTATTCATGCAACTTATTATCCCAAGTGTAACACACATCTCTTTACAATTATTCCCACAGTAATCAACAATTACCCGAAATAATCCCTAAGTCACATATTCCATCTCACCGAGTTCATTCCACCAATAATTAATACTACCCCGCGACACGATCTCCACTAGACATTCCTCATAACACGGATCCTGCATGCACTCTCACAAGAATAATTCAACCTTTCCTACAATCATTCCATATATTCCCATTAATTGATTACACGAATTTTAAGTTATATTGTGACTCCACAATATTAATCGACCAATCAAGAGGCGACTTCACACCATCTTCTTGCTATAACAAGTTCATCACCAGACATTCTATGCTAACGAATTTCAAACATCCATTAGATTCCTTAACCCGCATCACTTTGCACACACCACTAATCAACTTTCACTTTGGATCACCCGACGCCTGCGTTTAATCATCTCTTATCAACACAATATTTTAGTTTATCTTTAAACCAACAACCAATTCACTTTAACCAACCACTAGCTCATATCAACCGAAAACTCTAACTTTCGTCATACACTTAACTTAAACATTCATGAATCACGCACTCCAACTCTTAAGGAAACCATAATTGCTCCAGAAAGAACAACACTAAAACACCTTTCCTTCCTAAAGCTCATCCATAAACCACAAGAGAAGTCAACTCTTAAATTCCCAAATGCCGACACGCAACTATTCCCCAACTCGAGATCAACAACTTCCACGAAGGAAGATGGTTGCAAAAGGGAAAACCAAGCGATTAACCAAAAATTTTAGGCCATAACCCCAAACTTCAAACTTTCACGAAACAAAACGGGTTTTTCAAAGATGAATTCCCAAGCAAGTCATCATTGCAATCAAACACCACTTAGGCCCCGGCAACAAGATTTGGCACAACACCGCAATAACTCTTTTAAACCTCGGAAAAAAGACAACCACAAGAATAAATTGAAAACTTTCTCAGTAAAGCAACCATCAACCACATTCTTTCCGACAAAACCTTGACACCTAAATCCATGCGACTTAGATTTTTCATCTAACTTCAATAAATTCTTTTCAAATTGAGAATGGTAACCCAAGAATCAATCTATAAGTTCTCTACAAGGCAAACAACAAATCAGGCCAAAGGCCGACAAGGCAATCAAAAGAGGTGCAACCCGAATTCTTCTTTTGCCTTCAACCAAAGAAGACAAACCAAAACCATTCGCCAAAACTAAAAGGAAATTCTGGAGGGTCATTCCACAACTCTACTACTCGACTCCAACCAACTACCCAATCTACTTACGTAAAGGATAAGCACTCTCCCAACAGAGGTTAGTCCATCTGATGGCACTAACCGCCCACAATCGCCAAACCCAACATTACTACAACCAACCAAATGTATGTGACTAAAACCCCTTTCACACACAACCCACATAATCTCAAAAGTATCAACACAATCAATTTCTTTCATAAACATAGCAACATATATTACCAAATGTAACATTCAACATCAAAGCTTAAATACAACATTTAAGCGCAAAGCAATCGCATTACCCATACCCATTCCTCTTGTGCAACATAGTGTGTCAAGTTTTAAATTAATTATTCCACTTACACAAGTTTTAATGTTGCTATCCTATGGCAAAAGTTTTAAGTAAAACCTAAGACATGTTTCTAGGTTATCCCACTTCATATTTTAGTTGAACCTATAGTTATGACACTAAATACACATTCCGGGACCTACAAATTTCGATACTACAATCAGAACACCCCGGCTTCTACTAAGCCCGAATGTCACCAAACATAGACCATAACACATTTAATACCATAATTTAAAAATAAATTACAGCAAGTAATCATTTAGAGTAATTGAAAATTTTGACAGCATATTCTTTTGTTTTTGCATGAAACTTAACAACATAATCATCATAACAATAAGTAGGATAAACAAGACCTTCACATGCAGCGATAATGATAACCAATCATCAATTAAAACATCAAAAGGCATCGCTAGCAAAAGAATAAGCATCAATTTAAGTCTAGGAAGATATAACAATTCACTCCATAGCCCCACATGATTCACATGAGGGAAACAACCAACATTAAGACCATAAACTAATGATTATTGCAATACTTATTGCAGTGTTCCAAAAGAAGATGAATTAGCTAGATTGTGATACTACGTGGAGAAGTGTAGCTAAGTCCCTTTCCCCGCACGATTTCATGGTACCTAAAGAAACAAACAATCTAAAACACAAGCGTGAGTTCATCACTCAAGAAAGTGCATTGCAATGGAACAACAAGGATCAAGACAACAAACCATCATTCCATCTCCGCTGTTATATCACAACACATCACATTTAACATAATTTGCAGCCTTTAAAACCACATGGTAATCATCTCATGAGCATCTCATGAGTACTCTCATCATCATCTCATAAACACCTTCATTTATGAAATTCATTCATGCAATGCAATGCACATGTCTTCCGAATACTCCATATGCAGTATGGTTGAGTGCACACCCGCTTCAGATGCAATTCTTTTCCCCCTTCCATCCCAAGATGGAGGGTGCCTATCACCGCCTTCCATTCACCTCAGCCAAGGAATCATGATGTAGGACTTATTCGAAAGAATAGCCCTGACTAGTCATAACAGCTTCTCACCGCCCCTACCGAATAGTTATGACTTATCTCACCGGTCGCCATGAAAATATGCCATGTATGCAAAATGGACAGCAGCGTATTCATAAGTAGAAGTATTGCATATCAACACATTGCATCTCAACATGTAGGGCCGTATTTAACAATCGGCCATCAGAATCCTATCAACTTGGCATGTGATTCATTTATCAACAACAAGCATATTACTTTATCATGGCATAAGGACATTATATCATCACAATATTAAAACATGGCATGAGGACATTATATCATTTATAACATGTAACTCATGGCAAAACAACATGTTATCTATCCCAATAACATCAAGCAATTCTAGCATCACATATAGCGTTAAATCCACACAACACACTTGCCTTCAATCAAGGGCAACGCGAGTGACGAGAGGTTGAGGGCACTCCGAGGCACACCACCTGCAAACACGTGCCACACTCAATTTGACTCCTCAAAACAGTACCCACTACACCCAATACACGATATACACCAAAACCCCGAAATCACAGATTTGCCCTGCTTCTGGACAGCGGCTTCGAAAAATCATAACTTGAGTTCTAGAATTCCAAATTGATTAAACGAGTACATCCTCGCGTAGCTTAGGAAATTTCCTAACTTTTTCTAGTTATAGGTAAAGACTGATTCGGACTCTAATGTTGTTTAATCTAACGTTGAACACGAACTGTCTCAATCTCGTCACAGATTTGACAGCGCTCGGTAAAACAGGCATAACTTCTAAACGGCTGGGCGGAATTTCAATTTCTTTATATGCACGGAAACATAATGAAATTATCTACAACTTCCTAGAAGTCCGTACGGCCAGATTCCAACTCTAAATTGGCGAAAACGCCTGCCCTAACTCGGGTCCCCAATCTGCCCGAACCAGAACGCGAATACAACTCTAGTTTTTCATCAAATCTAACCCATGGCAGCACCTCCCTTGATCTAAAAACATGATAATCCCCTCTACAGCAGCAAGAGATCTACCCCACAAGATCCCCCATTACCTTCTTGGAGAATCACCAATCGACGATCCAACCTTCGCTCCTCCCACGACTTCCTTCCACGCGCTGCCTCTCCACCAATCCTCCCCTGCCGCAGCCCCTCCAACAACTTGGACAGCGCCATGGCAGCAGTAGAGACCTTGGGATGCGCCCCACAAGGGAGGAGAGGGGTGGGCGGCAGCACCTAGGGAAGGGGCGGTTGGGAAGGGAGAGGAGAGGTGAGGTGAGGGAGATGAGGGGAAAAATGGGGAATGAGGGGAGAGGAGATGGGGGCTGCGCAATGGGGGTGGGGAGAGCTAGGCAGCAGGGTTTGCTGCCCCTCACCCCACATGGGCCAAGTGGATCCCACCATCCGCCCGCGAAGTTTCCTCAAGCCCAAAACCTCCCCTGAGCAGCCCAAACACCCGAACTACCCAAACGCGTTAAAAAGTGAAATCTCGTGGTTTTAGTTGCAAAATCCCCAACTTATCCCATTTTACCACATTTTAAAACCTATTTTCACAAATTAGAAAGTCTCACATTCCAGATCACATTCTACCCCTTAACTGGATTCACTCGAATCTCACACTTCAACTCTAAAACAATGTCCACTAGGGACTCATCTTCTTTGCGAACTCCACACACCCATCACAAAGACTCAAACAAGGCAACGCATAACGCACTTCTCCAAATCCATCTATTAACAAGAGTAACTTGACTTAGCTTAACTAAGCACAACTTGACATGATTCCTCATTTACTTCAATCGCTTATCATGATTCATAAACTCAGATGACACAATCATCATGAAACACATCCCTTTACCATTAGCATTAAAACGCCAACCGAGGTTCCAAACTTGAACCCCAAAAGACCATTTACGAAACCCCATCTCTTCCAATTATTTGACCCTTTCACAAGGAATCAAAATTTACTAATGTCATCTTCGCTCATAGCCTACATCGACCATACTTTCTTTTCGATCGCCAACTACGTTACACTTTTCATTCTATACTCTCCCTGCATAACGCACACCTGTGTGACATCTAGCTAAGACAATGTCCAATGCATAAAGCATTTTACATCACAATTTCTATAACATTTGCTTCCACCCAACGATACCTTCAACCAAATACAAACCACATCATCAACCTCCAATATCATCCACCTCATACCACTAATAATGTCCAGCACCTAGCCCAAGCTAGGACCGTAACTCACTACCAAAACTCAATTAGCACTTTTCCCAAGAGGATGTCGCCTCACAAACAATTCACACAAACAACCTAAACCTACTTGAGTATAGCTCTTAGATTATACTCAACAATAACTCGAGACCCTTCTTATTCTCACTCCTATCAATAGTGCAAAAGAAGTACGATTCTTTTGAATCCAAAAGACCACATACAACAACTCGAACCTCAAAGCGCCAAAGGAAAACTCAATCTCAATCAACGTGATACACCGTGACGGAGCACCCAAACAAATAGAGACTCCACACAATTCTCTTGAGAAGTTCTAACAACTAAAGACAACTCGACTCGCTTTCACCACAATGCCAAACTTTTCATTTTAACCAAAATCAACATCTTGGAAGAGAACTGCTAATAAAACTCTCAAGAGAAAGGGAAACTCAAATCCCTTGCATAACATAACCAAAATACCAAAGATTTATCCATTCATTCCTTTTCATGCTAGAGAGCAATGGAAATCTCAATTCATAACACGAATGCGATTCTTCAAGAGCACTCCGGATTAGTCATATATCTCTATATGACTTTTCACCGCCCTGGCTCAACAACTATTTTATGCTTATAAAACGATGTCATGAATCTTTTTCACCATTTATTGCGTCATGTAACCACGATACCCATTAACCAATCACAAAGAGACTTCATCTCTTTGTCACGTGATTGACACCCAACAACATCGATGGTTGCTCAAATTCGTGATAAAACTATGACGGCGTTAACCTAAAAATACCATATCGCATCACAACCCAACAACCATCACAGACAATGCAAAACATCGATATTTAACCAAAGCCAATAACAGAAGATAGCATCAACTCTCAAATCAAACATCTACGCTTAATAAACCGCTACCAATTCTCTTAAGAGAAAGGAAAACATTCCCAAACAGGAACATTTTACCAACAAAAATCACTTGTGAAACGATCATAAGACTCACCTTTTTTTTTTTTTTTTTTGAAACGCCGCAAAAACCACACACGCTTTCCTCAAATAAATCCAACTCTAGTCACGATAAAATTACAATTTAAGCGCTTAACTCCAGGAGTTACCAAAGATAAATCAGTTGAACGCTAAAGAGAGCGTCCACTCCAGCGCACAGGTGTTAACCCAAACTCATAGCATAGACTAAACAGATTAACCCAAATCCAATGATTGGCATGGTTCAATACCCCACCACATTTGGAACTCATGTTTAAGCATTTCAAATACTACTCTTTCATCCATATTTCCATCATCGAGTCAAGTTTGTAACTTGACAAAATGCCACTTTGCAGGAGATTTTATTGCACACTAATCAAGACGCTAAACAAAGAGGCAGCACTCCTAAAATTTATACATTCATTTGAATCAGTAAACCTTCAAAAGAAAGTTCACCAAATCCCACCATTACTCGTGATTCCAATACTCTTAGCCAAAACGACGCCATAATCACCCAAATCCCGAAGTCCAACACTCAAGTACACAAGCTACAACATTCCGCTTCTTGATAAAATCACTTTTTCACCTGCTCATATAACCACAATTGATTATATCACCAACGAATCGTAGACTATATCTACCGTGATGACAACCAACAAGGAGAACCACATTCTCACAACTCCAGACAATTAACTTATCGCTTAATCCAACATAAGACGATATCAACAACTTCTTTTGGTCTACTAACCATGACGAACTATTATTCATGCAACTTATTATCCCAAGTAGCACACATCTCTTTACAATTATTCCGGCGTAATCAATACAATTACCCTCGAAATAATCCCTAAGTCACATATTCCATCTCACCAGTTCATTCCACCAATAATTAATACTACCACGCCGACACGATCTCCACTAGACATTCCTCATAAATACGGATCCTGCATGCACTCCGCCAAGAATAATTCAACCTTTCCTACAATCATTCCATATATCCTAATTGATTACACAATTTTAAGTTATATTGTCGACTCCACAATATTAACTCGACCTACCGCCACAATAGGCAATTTCACACCATCTTCTTGCTATAACAAGTTCATCACCGAGACATTCTATGCTAACGAATTTCAAACATCCATTAGATTCCTTAACCCGCATCACTTTGCACACACCACTAATCAACTTTCACTTTGGATCACCCATCGCCTCGCTTAATCATCTCTTATCAACACAATATTTTAGTTTATCTTAAACCAACAACCAATTCACTTTAACCGAACCACTAGCTCATATCAACCTAAAACTCTAACTTCGTCATACACTTAACTTAAACATTCGCATGAATCACGACCCAACTCTTAAGGAAACCATAATTGCTCCTAAAAGAACAACACCTAAAACACCTTTCCTTCCGGAAAGCTCATCCATAAACCACAAGAGAAGTCAACTCTAAATTCCCAAATGCCATCGCAACTATTCCTCTAACTCGAGATCAACAACTTCCACTTAAGGAAGATGGTTGCAAGAGGATAACCAAGCGATTAACCAAAAATTTTTAGGCCATAACCCCAAACTTCAAACTTTCACGAACAAACGGTTTTTCAAAGATGAATTCCCAAGCAAGTCATCATTGCAATCAAACACCACTTAGGCCCCGACAACAAGATTTGGCACAACACCGCAATAACTCTTAAACTCCTAAAAGACAACCACAAGAATAAATTGAAAACTTTCTCGTAAAGCAAACCATCAACCACATTCTTTCCGACAAAACCTTGACACCTAAATCCATGCGACTTAGATTTTTCATCTAACTTCAATAAATTCTTTTTCAAATTGGAGAATGGTAACCCAAGAATCAATCTATAAGTTTCTACAAGGCAAACAACAAATCAAGGCCAATAAAGTCGATACAAGGCAACCAAAAGAGGCGCAACCCGAAATTCTTCTTTTGCCTTCAACCAAAAAGAGGCGCAACCCGAAACTTTTTCTAGTTATAGGTAAAGACTGATTCGGACTCTAATGTTGTTTAATCTAACGTTGAACACGAACTGTCTCAATCTCGTCACAGATTTGACAGCTACTGCAAAACAGGCATAACTTCTAAACGGGCTGGCGGAATTTCAATTTCTTTATATGCACGGAAAGATAATGAAATTATCTACAACTTCCTAGAAGTCCTTACGGCCAGATTCCAACTCTAAATTAAGTGGCGAAAACGCCTGCCCTAACTCAGGGTCCCCAATCTTGCCCGAACCAGAACGCGAATACAACTCTAGTTTTTCATCAAATCTAACCCATGGCAGCACCTCCCTTGATCTAAAAACATGATAATCCCCTCTACAGCAGCAGCAAGAGATCTACTCCCACAAGATCCCCCATTACCTTCTTGGAGAATCACCAATCGACGATCCAACCTTCGTTTCCTCCCCCGACTTCCTTTCACGCTGCTTCCAATTAATCCTCCTTGTCGCAGCCCCTCCCAACAACCGGACAGCGCCATGGCAGCGAGTAGGAGACCTTGGGACGCGCCCACAAGGAGGAGAGGGTGGGGCAGCACCTAGGGAAGGGGCGGTTGGGAAGGGAGAGGAGAGGTGAGGTGAGGGGAGATGAGGGAAAAATGGGAATGAGGGAGAGGAGATGGGGGCTGCATGGGGGTGGGGAGAGCTAGGGCAGCAGGGTTTTCTGCCCCTCACCCCCACATGGGCCAAGTGGATCCCACCATCCGCCCGGCCCTCAAGCCCAAAACCTCCCCGGAGCGGCCCAAACACCCGAAAACGGCCCGAAACGCGTTAAAAAGTGAAATCTCAGGGTTTTAGTTGCAAAATCCCCAACTTATCCCATTTTACCACATTTTAAAACCTATTTTCACAAATTAGAAAGTCTCGACATTCCGCAGTATCACAAAGAAGTATTATGTTTTGGTGATCCGTGGGGATCATGTCGATATAGTCTTGGTTGGGTGCCTTTTTGATAAGCATCATAAACCCTTATTAAAAGTGTTGGGAATGGTAACTAGAGGAAGAATTTGTTGTGAAGCTTTTGGTTGAATTGTGTTGGGGCTCCACAGGGAGTAAATAGTGATTATTGAATTCTTTTAATGGAAAGCATAGTGGAGTACTAGAGATGGTTCTTTTTATGCTGAGCTTGTGTTTAAAAGCTTTTGGACTGGTTTGGTTGTTTGCCATTTTGGTTGAAGGGTTTTCGGTCAAGGTGTTCCATATGCTGTGTTTCAGAGTTTCCCCAAAACTCGTAGTGTTTGGTGTCGACCTTTGGTTTTGGCGAATTTGTTTAGTTCGTGTTGTGAGTTTGGATTTACGTCCAAAAGTTTTTGAGTCGATCGCGCCCTTTCGCGTTCGCACTAAATTATCTTTGGAATTAACTTTAAAAGGAAGCAGATGGTCATAAAGGGTTGTGCTGGAAACTTTTGAGTTAAGCCCTTGATGTGTAACTCTATTTGGCTAGAGTTGGAGTCATTTGGAAACTGTGTTTGGTGTGCGGATGTTTCACAAGTTTGGATTTTTATGAATGGTTCATAAGTGAATTTGGTTAGAGAAGAGTTTTCTTTTGGGATTGAGTTTCCCTCTCTTTTGATAAAATTTATGGCAGTTGTTTGTGCAGATGTCTAACTTAATTTGGAGTCAATGTTCTTTTCCAAAATGTTGATTTTTGGTTAAAATGTGATGTTTTGCAAAGTTTAGCTATCTATCGTTGGTGGGTTCTGATATGATGTGGTGCCTTACTGTTAACTATGCTGCCGTCATAGTTTATATGAATTAGCGCAACTCTTGATGTTATTCGAGATTTATTCATGTGATACTTGTTCACTTCAACCCTAGTCCCTCGCCTACCGAGACACTTACGTCAGAAAGTGAATTGTGAAGGAGTATTCAGTTGATACAGAGTTTCAGTCAATGCTGAAGAATCAAGCCGACAAAGGTAGTGCCAGACCAACCGGAATGCTATCCAAGTCTCGTTGAAGACCGCGTAATTGCAAGTAAGCTTTGTTGTCAGATACAGCTTGTCCAATTTCTAGAAGAAGCAGAAAATCAAGTGTTCAGGAACAGAAGCAAGGAGCCTATCAATGGAGTTGCCAGAAGCGTCAGCATGAGTGCAGGAGATGTTCAAGATTTCCTGACAAAGGTAGTGTCAAGATTTTCCATAGAAGAAGTGCCTTCTTGTGCTAGAGAAGCAGACACAGTTGGAGTCAGTGGACTTGTAAGAGGATCTCATCTGCAAGGAGCAGCCTACAAATTTTTGGATGTTATCAAGCGCTTATTCAGAAATCACCGTGTCCAGTGTACAGTTGTTTGGAAGTTGAAGAAGCTAAAGAGTTGAGTCCCCCTGAACCTACTTCTGTAGTCAGCCCTGAATCTCGGGGACGAGATTCTTTCAAGGGGGGGAGATTTGTAATGTCCCAAAACTTGGGTTTTCAAAAAATTTTGGTTTAGTTTAGCTTCCCAAAAATTTCCGTCGATTTTCTCGCATTTATAAAGCTTGATTTGAATTTTCTAAAAGCTAAAACAATTTAATTTGATTATTATAAACCTCAAATAAAACAAATTTAATTTTATTTGGATTCCTTGTGTTTCAAGAAGTTCTTCTGTAATTTTTGAGATTTTTCGGAGCTCGTTTGCTATTATTGGATCTATTCGAATTTGATTTGAATTAAGCCCTTTTATTGAAATTAATTAATTATTTGGAAAAGTTTATATAAATTTTTGTTGAAAATATTTTATTTGAGTTTAAAATATCTCAAAATATTTTCTAGAAATTTTCTAGAATTTTTCGGGTATTTTTATTGCCTCAAATGATTTATTCGGGATCGGTTTGTATTAAGCCCTTTTATTGAAATTAATTAATTATTTGGAAAATTTTATATAAATTTTTGCTGAAAATATTTTATTTGAGTTCAAAATATCTCAAAATATTTTCTAGAATTTTTTTAGAATTTTTCGGGTATTTTTATTGCCCTAAATGATTTATTGGAATTTGTGGAATTGTTTTTATTCGAAAAAGATTGGAAAATCCGGATTTTGGAAGTGGGCCGGCCCATCCTGTGCACCAGGCCGGCGCCCCACTTGGGCCAGGCCCCCCCACGGACACGTGTCGCCCCCACGATTGGCCACGTCGCCCGGATCCGAGTTGCACACCAACTGTTCGTTTAAATGCCTACAAGGCCCGTTTTTGCTCCAAACGCGTCCAATTTTTTTGTGCTTGACCTAGCCGCCACCCCTAACCTTTGTAGACCTCCCACACGTCCCCTAGACCTCAGATTAATTTTTTAAAATTCAAAAACCGCCGCGAGGAGCCCATATGTCGCCCGACGATGGCCGAATTTTGGAGCCGCGTCTCGGGCAGCTCGTCGACTCTTTTCAAGATCCGTCTTCGCCATGGTGTGCCACAAGGTACCATCTGCTCGCTGTCCAACATTCAGCCAATTTTGCCGACGGGATCAAAAGTTATGGCCGTTTAAATCTCGAATCTTGCCGAGGCCATAACTCCCTCAATTTGTCGAGTTTGACCGTGAAATTTTTTGTGTAGACTCCTGGGGATGTCCTCTACGTGATGCACATCTTTCCCCATGGTTTTGCTATCTGGATTTTGCGCAGCAAATTATTTTCTCCGATCAGACTACGAACAGACTGCGTTTCAAACAGCGGCAAACTTCCTTGCGCGTTCCCCGCTGTTCCAGAAGGTAATTCTTCGAGCCACCTACGTCACGGTGTGCCACTTGGTCCCATCTAGCTCTCGGTCAAATTTCGTTAAGTTCCGATCATTATTCTAGAAGTTATGGCCATCCAAAGTTTTGATCTGAAATCCGTTGAACGGCAGTTTGTGATTAATCCGGAGGGGTGCCGCAAAATCCGCCTATACCATTGAGTTCGTCTCGCCGCGTTCTACGAAGTAGACATTCCCCCTTTGCCATCCCATCCTCCGGAATTTTTTTTATATATTTAGGCCACCGTTTAGCCGTTGCCGCGCGTCGCCTTTTGACGCCGGCTATTTTGGTTCGCTCCGGCCGTGTTATCGCGTCCAGAGGATCATCTTGTACTGTTTTGGTCCATCATTAAGGTTCTTTTGGTCTCCGTTTGCCGAGAAGCCCGGAGCCGGCCTTAAATCGTTATTTTTCAACCTAGCCCGTGTCGCCGGTTCGCACACCGGTTAGCCCCTTGGTATCGTTTTGCCGCGGCCAAGTCGTTGTACCGACGGTCGCTACTTCGCTTCATGAGTATCCTATCATTGTTTGACCTCCGCCGTTAACGTTCCTCCGTTAACGTTTCTCCGTTAACGCTCCGTCGTTAACGCTCCGCCGTTAACGTTCCTCCATTAACGTTTTGCCGTTAACGTTTCACCGTTAACGCTCCGTCGTTAACGCTCCGCCGTTAACGTTTCATCGTTAACGTTCCTCCGTTAACGTTTTGCCGCACGTTTACCGCACGCTGCATGCGTTAATGCTCCTCCGCACGCTTCCCGTTAACGTTCCTCCGCACGCTTTGCCGTTAACGCTTTCGTCGTGCGCTCCTCCGTTAACGCTTCCCGTTAACGTTCCTCCGCACGCCTGCTGCGTTAACGTTCCTCCGTTAACGTTTTGCCTTTAACGTTCCACCGTTAACGCTCCGTCGTTAACGTTCCACCGTTAACGCTCCATCGTTAACGTTTCGCCGTTAACGTTCCATCGTTAGCGGCAGCTCTCTTCGCCTCGTTGTCATCGCATGCGTGCATTCTTGCACAAACCCTAGTGCGATGCCTTCACCTGTGCCATCATCATGATGTGAGCCTAGTCTCATCGTCATATCATCTTCAAAGCCGAATCAAAACCCTAACCTAAGACTGGTTCGATGGACTAAGTTCATCGTGAGCCGCGTTGTTATCCTTGCAATCTTTTCTGTTGTTTCAATCGTGGTAAGACACTTGTCCTATCTTATCCCTGAAAACCTAATCTGCCATTAATCGAGAATTCATTCGTGGACTTGGTCGATAGACCATTGGCCATCTGTCATACCCCTGTGCCTGATCTATCCGCCTCTCTTTTGTTTGACCGTGTTCCGTTCGGTCAACAAAAGTCAACCTTGAACCTCAATTTAGTTCACTGTGAACTAACACATCCTTATGGACCCGATCTATAGATCGAGAGCCCATATGTCGCTATCTGTTCAATCAAGATAATAACTTCGGAAGAAATATTCTTCGGAATATTATTCTTCTTTCCCAGTTATTAATCTTTCCCTTTTCGGTGTTTCTCCGAAAGCTCGTTCTCTTTTGTCAACTCTTTGATCTAATCCGTTCGAGTTCCCAATTTCTTCCGAGTCGTTGTGCCCAATGCTGTTCGTTCTTAATTTGGAGTTTATTTGAATTGTCTTTTGAGTTTTGTTGTATTTGTGTTTCTTTATCGTTAGACGTGTCGTCCGGAAGTCGTTCGAACGAGCTGAGGATCGAGAAAGTAGAAGTTGAAGCTCGAGGATCAAGGATCAAGGATAAAGTGTAAAGGACAGTAAAGTTTGCAAGGGCCAGGCAAGTTGTGCTTTGACCATGTTGATCCCATTTTCGAAACTTATGTTGTTTCAAATTATTGCATACTAGTTTGAGTTAAATTGTTTTCAATTAATTTGGGATTAGATAATCAACCTAATTGTTATTGCCACCTTGTCTATAATAGATGTACGCCAGGATTCATTTGTCACCCTAGCGTTCTTGATTAATAGTTGGCTTTAAATACTTTGCCGACATGGGTTAGTTAGACCGTCAGTAGTTGCTTAGTCTTGCAACGAACCTTTGACATCGTTTTGGAAATACAGGAGCTCAATATTGACTAATGGAATATGCAATGTATTTTGGAACGGTGTGACGTGTTGCCGACACGATGAAGTTGATATGTGGAGGTATTCGTACTTCTTCAAGGATGTTGAGTTGTTGGCATTGTGTTGCGCAATAATCAACTGGGGTGATAAAATGGTTTAGACTGGGGCAAGTGGCAAGAATTATGGTGGGCCAGTTTGGCGGTTGGGAAAACATGATATATGTATGAGTGATGGTGAGATGGATTTCTTTGAGAGTATTGATGTAAGTCTTGCCCTGGTCACTCTAAGGACTTAACCTTGCAAGCCTTTGAACTGAGTCAAACGTACAACCACATGTCCGGAATGGGACAGACCTAGTTGATTAAGTTGCTAATAACTTACTTGTGGTACCTCGGGGTGTCAACTACACCGTTTGTGTAGATTGAAGGGGAGCGCATTTTGCGGCATGGTACCCATCCAACGGTATGTCGGTCCCATACTTCACCTTAGCTAAGGGAAGGGATGGTGTAGGGCAAAAACCAGAGAGGTCCACTTGTGTAGTTAGAGGCTTCCGAAAGACTTTGTTATGATTGCTCAATCGCATACTCTTGTATGGCGATTCACGGCTGACATGGTGAGCGGATTGTATCTTGTGGGTAAAGTGTATAACCTCTGCAGAGTGTAAAATCTATTCGAATAGCCGTGTCCGCGGTACTGGACAATGCTCGGGGATTACAGTCAAGGGTTAGCTTTTCATAAAAGTGAACTTGGGATTGGAGGCAGTTTGCCTGTGAAAAATTGATAACTATTTAAGGTTGTGGAATGGTTTACTTGTGAAATAACTGTGAAATCTATTACTGTCATTATTTGTTTTACTGCTTTACAATCTATTATGATTATTTGTGATTGTTGCTTTTCTGCAAAATAACCATTCAGCCTGTTACTTGGAATAAGCCATGCATATAGTTATTAGACTTGCATTCTGTGCATGACTTGCTGAGTGCTTTATGTACTCACCCCTTGCAAACAAACAATCACCAGTGAGCAAAAGTCTACATCGTCTAAGAAGAAGAAGTTCCGTGAGAAGGCGATTATCTAGGAGTCGAACCCTGTCAGTTGCCTGTGGCGTATTGATGGGATTCACCGATGTTATTCGTTCCGCTGCTGCTTATTTGGAGTTGAAGCCGTCATGGCCTCACAAACGTAAGGTTGACCTTAAGGTCGTTCAATAGTTTATATTCTATTATTGAGTTATTTTTACTATTCCGCTGTGTATGATTGTGATATTCATCTATGTTGAGACTGTTTGCACTAGCGTGATCCTGGACTAGTGCTTAATACACAGAGGGTCCGGATTTGCACATTCGGGTCCCGACATACCGAGGAAGAAGTCGTCATGTGAATGACTTTTCGGTAGTGTGGTTACATGATGAAGGAATGGTGAAAAGTAAACATGACATCATTTTTACATGTTAAATGATAAAAGAGTCGTTGAGCCAGGTCGGTGAGAAAGTCCTATATGGAGATATGACTAATCCGGAGTGCTCCTGAAGAGTGTGCATTTATGTCATGAAATGAGATTTCCCTTGCTTTCTAGTATGAAAAGAAGCAATGAAGAATTTCTGGTATGTTGGTTGTGATGTAGGGGATTTATGCTTCCTTTGTGATTTGGCTTGGATGTTGCCGAATAATTTCCAAAAATGGTTGTTAACGCTTTGGGTTGAGTTGTCGTGTGTGGTCCACTTGGGCTTGATAGCTAAGTGTTTTTGTGTGAGGGCGAGACCCTCTTAAGAAAGGAACCAATTGTGGTTTGGTAAAGTTTTACGATCCTAGCTTGGGGCTAGGTGTCGAACCTTAGTGGTATAAGGGTGGTTTGTGATGGAGGTTGATGATATATGGGTTTAACCATTATTAAGAGTAGCGATGGGGGGAAGTGAAGTTGATGGTAGTTCGGTGATATTTGTCCTGCCGTGAGCAATTGTCGTCATTAGTTGTTCTTGGATTTGAGTCTTGTCTGGGAAAGGATGGAATAAAGTGTTAGCATGATCGTGTGCCGGAAGGGCAAGTGTGCCTTAATGAGTTGTTCCCCTCGATGGAAATTTTCGGGAATGTAGAGAGGTCGTTAAAGGAATTGTGACTTGCATTGATTATGTCATGTTGAGTTTAATGAAGTGTGGTAGTCAGGTTGGTTGTGATAGTAGTGTGAAGTGTTTATCGTGAGGTTTGGAGCGTTTTGGGTTGATGAAGCCCTTTGTGGTTAAAACGCAGATTCTGTTTGGGAATTGAAGTGAAGGTCGAACTGTGAGTGGTTGCCCTTAGTTGAGCTAGATCAACACTTTTTCGCTAAGTGTTGGTTTTGGGAACTCGTTTGTCGTTTGTTCCGGATTTTTTTTGTTTTGTCGTTGTGCGAATGTTTTGTGCTGCTGAGAAGCCTTTGTCCCTTGGGGACTTTGTTGTTGATTTTGGCGTCCTTCGGATTCGAGGTCGAATCCTGTTGAAGGCAGGAAGAATGTGACACTACGGTATGGTGTGACATTATAGAATGTGAAATTAGAGATTAAAATCTTTCGGCTTGAGGTTTACTCGCGTTTTTGGGCCTTTTGAAGTGATGTGTCACCACGGAGTGTCGTAACCTTTTAAATGGTGCATGTTAAGGTCAAAAAATTTATGAAATATGGTATGGGAGGTTAAAACCATAAGGTATGGAGGTTAATAGCGTTTCCGGGCCGTTTCAGGGGTTTTGGGCCTTTCCGGGGGAGTTTGTGCCTAAGGGAAAGGTCCGTGGGCTTTGGTGGGATGGTGTTCGAGTCCATTTAGGGTAGGAGTCCTGTTTTGGGGGCCTCCTCCTGCCCTTTTGGGCGTCCTCCCCCTGCCCCTTGCGCCCCAAGTGCCCTAGCCGCCTCCCACACCTCCCCACCTCCTCCTCTTCCTTGCGCCCCCTTTGCCCCCATTGCTCTCCACCTCTCCACCTCTCCACCACCTCTCCTCCACCCTCTTGCTGCCCTAGGGTGTCCTACCCACCCCTGCATCCTCATGGATCCATCCAAGGAGCGAGGAGCGAGGAGCGAGGAGCGAGGAGCGAGGAGCGAGGAGTTCTATTTGAGTTTTCGTGCGTCGGGCAAAGGTATGACCATGGGAAACCTTGGGATTGATCTAGGTACTGTTCTAAGGGTGTTTATCAAGTTTTTAGATCAATTGGTGGTGCTGGATTTGAGTATATTGGATTAGATCTAGAAGTTGCCACGTTCTCTGTTTCGGACAGCATGAGCAGTCGACCTAGGGTTCGTTTTTTCGCCAATTTAGATTCCGAATTTGGCCATACTGATGTTTAAGAAGTTGTAGATAATTTCAATATCTTTCAGTGGGTATAAAGAAAGTTAAATTCCGCCCAGCCGTTTGAAAGTTATGGTTGTTTTACCGAGCGTGTTAAAATCTGTGACGTAATTGGAATAGATCACGGTAATCTGTAGATTAAACAACTTTAGAGTCCGAATCAGTCTTTCCTTATACGTAGAGAAAGTTGGGAAATTTCCTAAGCTATCCGAGGATGTACTCGTTTAATTGATTCGGAGTCCCAGAACTAAAGTTATGCCTTTTTTCAAGGCTGCAGTCCCGACGAGACAGAACCTCTGTTTTTAGGTTTTGCGAGTAGTTGGCAATGTCGGGGTAGATGAGGGTTTGCGTACTATTTTGTGGACATGATTGTGAGTGTATTATGCCTATGTGCAGGTGGTGCGACCCTGGGAGTGCCTTCTACTTCCCGCCAATCCGTTGCCCGTGGTTGAGGCAAGTGTGTTGTGATGGATAGCGATTTGTAGGTTGCTTGTTGAGAATAGATGGAATTGACTACATGATATATGATCACTTGCCATGCTTTTATGGTTGCCAATGATATGATGATCATGTTTATTATGTTATGATGCCATGTGTTAATATGTGAGTTAAATATGATGTTGGCATAATTGCATACATGACATGTTACATGGCCCGGGCGGTGAGAAAGTCATAACTAATCCGGGAAGGTCGGTGAGAAAGATATGACTAATCCGGAGAGCCAACGAGTAAGTCCTACATCGTGATTCCATTCACTGCGGTGAACGGAAGTGAGGAGTAGGCACCCTCCATCTTCGGGATGGAAGGGGGGAGAGGGTGCACACCGACGGGTGTGTACTCAACCATACCGGTATGAGTTTCCAAGGAGACATGAGCATTGCATTACATTGCATACATAATGATGATGATATTGTTAAGTGTTCATGAATGAGATGATATACATGATGGGCGATTTTATTGCCATGATATTGTTCTTGTTGTCCATTGCAATATACTTGCTGAGTGATGAACTCACGCTTGTGTTTATGTTGTTATGTTTTATGTACCATGAATCCAACATGCGGGAAAGGGAGCTAGTCACACGTCATCACTTAGCATCACACATTTAAACATTTGACATGTTCCTTCCCTTATGGTTATGGTTAATCCATTAAGCTAATCTATGGTTTCGATGATTCGTTGGTTGTTATGAGTAATTGATTAGTCCATATTTGTCATGTGACGGATAGAATTTCTATCCTTAGTGGTATGGTGGCTGTTTTTCCGTTTGATCATGATATTGCTATCGTTCATTATGCTATATTGACATGTTATGATTGTTGTTGCGTCAATTCATGTTAAAACAAAGGAGATGTTGCCGAAATCTCGGTTTTTAGCATGTGCGCCTTTGCTGGAATTTATGTTTAATTGTGGTATTTAGATGTTGTTTAGCTTATGTTTGGTAGCATTCAGGCATATTAAATGCCGAGGTGTTACACTCTACATTTAATTTCCCTCTGCGTGTATGCTAATCGTCATCGTCATCATCCTTTGGAACTGGCTCTAACTAAGTAAACCTCAATCTGGCTCTAACTAAGTGGCTCAGTTAGAAAACAATTAATATAATGGCTGGAGCTGCGCAGGAGGACATGCAAAGCATGGATTGTTCTTTGGAAAGAACATGATGTTCTATGAATGCTACATCCTCTTAGATATTTTTATTATGATGCTCTACTCGGTGCGATTCCAAAACAAGCACAGAGAATAACAGAAATAAGAATAATCCAGCTAAAATCACAATAGCAAATGACAATGTTCATATATGAGAATAGTTTTTTAAAAGGAATATGAGAGCAAGTTTGATTTGTCAAGTAGGACTAACCTTATTGATGTCGACACTTAGCCTTCAATTCTGAGATATGGTGCTTCTTCTCACAACAAAAATAACACCTCTGATAGGAAGATTTTGCACTTCAAATGGGTTTTTCCTACAGACATGATGAAAAGCATTGGCTGTAATATGACTGAGATGTGGTTCAAACTTTTCTGCATTTAAGATCTGAAAAAAGAAATTTGAAACAAGCATGGCCAGCTGATTACGAAGTTTTGAATTGTTTACCTTTGCAGTCTTTTTAGCACTACCAGCCCCTTGCTTGAAATAAGACCATGGTGTTTGCTCATCAATGTGCAAGTTGCCAAAGTTGCCAATTTCTAAAACAGTTTCTCATGCAGATGACAACAAAATATTTTCCTAATGGTCCTTTGCTTTGTCAACCTATATAAACAGTTTATACCACCGTAACACCAATAAAAACAACAGAATACGCAGACATGTGTTTTTCTACAAAAATTCTCCACTTTATCATGTCCCTAGTTAATTAAGGTGACAGTTTGAATAATCAGGGATTAGCTAGAGTGCTACCAGTTCAACTTGGATAGTCAACTACGGAAATTTGACGTACATGTAAGGAGGATTAAAATATACCATGTCCCTGGCTAATCAAGCTGATTTTCTAAACAATCAGTGATTTGCTAGTGCTGGCAGTATAACTTGCATGGTAAATTAAGTAGGCGAATAGCATGTGGTAATCTGAAATCTGTAGGTGCATGTTGTGTTTGAAATAACAAAACCAACACATCATTGGTGACACATGCTAACAGCGTGTGAAGCCTTTGTTGGAAGGGTTTAGAAGCACCCAGTTTTCAGAGCTCTATCTATTACTCAGTTTGAAACACTTAAGTTTGAAATTCGGAGAAAGAACTCTTTGGAACCGCCCAGGCTGCAGGTGATGGTTCCGTTTTTCACCCCCTAAATGGCTTTTAAAAACCTGCATGTTGGCACGTATTAATATAATGATGGCATACCCATAAACATAACTTCAATAAGGAAAATTGTAAAATAGTTTATCTATCATGGTAATAATGAGTATCTCTATTTGCTGTAGGCTAAGAAATCTAACATGCAGTAACAGATATCCAAAGGTCTAGATGGGGAAAATGCACATATCATGATAGGAAAAGCAATTTCAAACAATATACAATTTTCACATTGGTATGCTCTCATTACTCTATGCAGTGTTGTGCTATTATGATGTCCGCATAAGCGGACATAATAAGAACAAAGTAAATCTAAAGCTGAATCAAAGGACCCAAACTTGGCTAATTCAGAAACCTGTTCATACGTATGTCTAAAATCTGATAGCTAGTAAGATTAAACAGTCAATTCCTACTATTATCAATTCATTGAGTTTCCAGATCTAATTGTCTATCATAAACATATCTAAAAGTATTGTCAGCAAAACTGTGAATTCAACATCAGAATATAACATATGGAACTCCAATTGATTGGGCAAAGAGATGAGTAGCCAACCTCCTCACAGGCGACCCAACCTTGGCCAATTCAGGAACCTGTTCATACATATGTCTAAAATCTGATAGCTAGTATGATTAAATTGTCAATTGCTGCTATTATCAATTCATTGAGTTTCCAAATCTAATTGTCTATCATAAACTTATCTAAAAGTAATCTTGGGAAAAAAATAGAATTCCACATCACAATATAACATATGGCACTCAAATTGATTGGGGGAAAATGATGAGTAATCTCGGCAAAACTGAGAATTCCACATCACAATATAACATATGAAACTATAATTGATTGGGGGCAAAAGATGAGTTGCAGACCTCCGTACTGGCGAGAGCATGTCGGCATCCACTGAAAGTTCCAGCCTTCCCTTCAGCCGTCTTCTTTGTCTGCCGCACTCGATTCGCTCCCTCCCTTCAGTCGATTCTTCCCGGCGCCTTCTCCCTCCGTCGGAACCGGGCGAGGAGGTGGCGAAGGACGTGCAGGGGAGGGCTCGAAGGCTTCCCCTACCTTAGTGGTACTGAGCCATCCGACCATGGGGCACTGGGAGCGGAGGAGGAGAGGAGGCAGAGCCAGGCGCGGACTGGGCATGGTTCGATCACGGTACTGTCGCCGGAGTCGAAGCCCTTGAAGTGGACAACGAGTGAGAGGGACAGGAAGGGTAGGAGGGGAGAATGCTGGGGCGAGGGCGAGGGCAAGGTGGGGAGAGAGCCGGCGGCTGCAGCAGGCAGCGGGCGAGCAGTGCGTGCGGGCAAAGAGGGCGAGTCGGCGGCAAGATGGAGGTGCGACGAAGGGTAGAGACAGAAGCGGATGCACGCGCAGCGAAGGGTGGACCCTCGGGAGGACGAGCGAAACGCAAAATGGGGACTGAGCGGTGGCTTCTTCGCATACATGGAAACATGGACGTGCTAAGGAGCGACAGAGCCTCTGGATCTTAATAACGTAAGAACTAGGAAGATCTGCACGGCGCACACCACACCCGTGGCTGTTTGGCTGAGGGGAAAATTCGTAGTACTAGTTTTTAAGTTCTTAGAAAAAAGGATTTAGACTTTTTTTCGGGTTTTTAGGGGAAAAAATCTGCTGGTTAAGCTATTTTTTGTGTAGTCAGACTTTTTTCTAGGGAAAAGCTAGAATTTTCGCAAAAAATTTGAAATTGGCCCTATGAAAACGCCTGAAGAGGTATTTTTAGGGACGAAAGTTGGACCGGGGTAGCCATTTACGATGGGATCATCTCCCCCTGAACAATGAGGACAATGGAAAAAGAAAAGAACAATCTAAGAGCTATTGTGCAAATAGCAGTTGTAACTCACATTTGTGCTCATAAAATAGTGCTCTTTATAATTTTTCGTATTTTATTTCTAAAATAGTAAAGGCATGAGTAACAATTTATGTCCATGATGGTATAAGGAAGTTAATACACAGTTTTGTAAGCAAAACTTGGTAGCCACAATTTTTTGCTGGATAATTTTCCAAGATATGAATCAACACAGGAAAATGAATATTCCAATTTAATTGGCCTTTCAATGTGTGAAAGACTTTTGGAAGAATTTGTTATCACATCATTTATTAAAGCGAAATGTCATTTAAATTCAGCGGTCTAACTGACAGAGACACTGATGTATTTTTCCAATATAGTTTTAGGCACTTATTAAACCTATACAAGTAGTATGTCGATGATTTTAGCTACTTTAGTCATTGCTTAGTAGTTATTTCTTAATGAAGCTTGTGCCCCCCTCTCCCTAAGTTTTCTTTGGTGAATGAAATAGAGTGGGTTCTTCAAAGCTTCCTTCGAAGCAAAACTTCCTTACTTCCAGCGGTTAAGGAAGCAAAATCAAACAAGGCAAAATAATAATAGTTCTTAATCTGACTTCGAAGGATCAATAGACTTACGGGAGCTGGGACCATGGGGTAAAACTTCTTCCCAACTTCTCTCTATTGCAAAACAGCCGTCACTGTCAGGGCATGAAGAGGAACTATATGGTTGTATATAGTGTGCCTCATGCTCATACTCACTAATATTTCCTGCAACGCACAAAAACATTAGGAGCAAATAAATAAATAAAAGAGGTGGTGTTTAGTCAGATTAAGGATATTTTCACTACCAGGATGGTAGACGGCTACTGATGGGTTGTACAACTCATATGTAAATGTAGCAGAATGCAATTGCATCTCATCTTGATGCACTGCATCTGCAGCACCAAATACGCGCATCATGTTCCACAAAACCACCTCTAGCATAATGGAGGTTACAATAGTTGCCATCATTGTAAACAGTAGGAGGTGCATAGTACCTAGTAGGAGCAAAAGGTTCGTGGAAAAGGTCATGACCCTAGTGGAAATTTAGATCTTTTTCATCCATGATCATCCGTTGAACTCAAGCCCTTTGTCAGAACAATGCCCTACCAAGCAAATTAAGTGATTTTAGCATTAGGAGATTAACACAAAAAAGGAGGGAAAGTATTGCCTGATGTACAACGAATTTTGCTTGATTGCATCAAAGTAAAGTGCAGGTAAAGTGATAGTATCTGATGTGGTAAGATCGTTCCTCATATGAATATCCTCAGACGTGCTACTTCAGTTGGATCCACAGTGTAAGCACTTCCATTTGACGTGGCAACATCATCCCTCATCTGAACATCCCCATATGGTTCTGTAGCAGCCTTGCCAGTTTTGTCACCTCGTAAAGCTGAAGCCGACCCACTCAGTTTGTCAAGATGATTCCATACAACGAGGAAGGCCTGATCTTCGTTTTTAGCATGATCAAAAGCAATTTGGAATGCAAGGAGAGCATCATCCTGAAGAATAAACACATGGTTTATGCGAAAAACTGAGCTAATCACTTATTAATGGTTTATGCAAGGCGAGCCGAGCAGAGTGGGCGGAGGAGGTGAGCCGAGCAGAGCGCAAGCGACGGGCGGAGGAGAGAAGGAGCAGAGCACCACGGCCTCGGCCGATATCCCTTTGAAGGGAATATGCCCGAGAGGCAATAATAAATTGTTTATTATCATATTCCATGTTTATAATAGATGTTTATTTCTCATGCTAAAATTGTATTAATCAGAAACGTTAATACATGTGTGTTTAATAAACAAAAAGGTTCCTAGTAAAGCCTCTTTTTAAACTAGCTCGTTGATTAACTGATGATCAAGGTTTCCTGATCATGAACATTGGATGTTATTAATAACGGGGTCATGTCATTAGAAGAATGATGTGATGAACACACACCCAAGTTGGTATAGCAAATACGATCAAGTCATTTAGTTTGTTGCTGTATCAAACACATTCGAAATAGCTTTTTTCCTTAGACCATGAGATGATGTCAATCACTAATTCCGGAAGAGTACTTTGATGACATCAAACGTCACTCCGTAACACGGTGACTATAAAGATGGATTTGGGTACTATGAAAGTATTAGTTGAGGCTCATGCATCAAGAGTGGGATTTGTCCATCCAGATGACGGAGAGATATACTCTGGGCCCTCTCGGTGATATCACATTGACATCGCTTGCAAGCATGTGACTAGGTCACAAGAATGTTATATCACGGAACGAGTAAAGAGTACTTGTCGGTAACGGGATCGAACTAGGTATAGTTGATACTGATGATCGGATCCCGGACAAGTAAAATATCGTGAGACAAAAAGGAATTGGTTATGTCGTTTTCTGGTTTACGCGATCACTAGTTCATCGTTGAGTGAATGGGAGTCATTATGGATCTCCAGATCCCGCTGATGATTATTGATCTGAGAGGAGTCTCAATCATGTCCATTTTATTCACGAACCGTAGGGTGACACACTTAAAGTTCATCGATGCATTTGAGTGGATACGAAACAGGAGAAAAATATGGACAAGATGAGGATCGCTTTGAGTATCGCCGGAATAGTTTCGGGATATCGGAATAGTTAAAGGGGTATATGTTAATGTTTGTTAATTAAAAGAATTAACAAATATTAAATCTGAAATAAAAATGTTTATGGGAGAAAACCTTTCATTTTCTTGAGTGGGGTTTTAATGGAAATCAAAGTGGTTAATTTGTGAGTGGAGAGATCACTCACATGAAGAGAGGAGGGCAAGGCAGCCCCCCATGCGCCGGCCACCCCACCCCTTGGCATGCCTCCTCCTCCTCCTATAAAAGGGAGGAGGAGCTCCTCTCTTTGGTGTTCATCCATGACCCTTTGGTTGGTCCATTCTCCCTCCTCCTGATCCGCTTTTTCGAGCCGTGGCTTAAGCGGCTACCTGAAATTATTTCTTCACCACCACCACCACTAAGCTGTAGTGTTGTTGGAGTTTTCGAGATCCACTATTTCGCTGCCCGCTGGAACGAGGGATTGGAGGTCATCGTTGATCCGTGCGTGTGACCAAGTGCGGAGCGCTGCCGTTAGTGGCGCTCATCTTCGCGACTTTGAAGTCGGGAGTGTACCTCTACATCAACCACGTTTGTTTGCGGGAGCGTTATTCCCGCTTTCGGTCTTCGAGGTGAGTCATTCGAAACCGTTTACTTGCATCTCCTAGATATGATCTTGGTGTTTGGTTGCAATCGTAGGAAAAATTTTTGTTTTCCATGCTACGAAACCCTTCGATTATCGAGCCGTGTCTATGCGTAGATGTTTTGTACGGTTTAAAACACATGTGGATGTGGGCGTTGATGATCATGTTATTGCATACTTTCGTGTATTTTGGATCATGGTGGCATAGTGGGATTTGAAGCGGCCGGACTAACCTTACATGTCCTCGCACATGAGACTTGTTCCACGCTCGACATGCAACTAGTATTGCATAAGTGGCTTTGCGGGTGTCAGTTTCTCCCACTATAGTCATGATCTAATTTACAACGGTTTGCTAATAATGTTTTTATCACCGTTGTGGTTCTTGTTCGTAGGTAAGAATAGTTTTTCCTAGAAAGCCCAAAACCACGTAAAATATGCAAAAATAAATTAGAGGCGTCTAACTTGTTTTGCAGGGCTTGTGATGTGATATGGTCATTGATACAAAGATTGTTGTATGAAATGAAATTTATTGTAAATTTAAACAACCGGCAGGAGCCATTTGGTTGTTTTTCTTTTATGGCCTCGTGCTAAATATATGTCCATGTGATATATTGTAATGGAGGAAGACAATCAAGATGGCAAGATCATGGACCTTGGTGCCATGCCTGGTGGAATGATGGAGATCATACCATGTCGCACAAGATGGAGATCAAGTCTTTGAAAGGACCATATCATATCACTTTATTCATGCATGTGATGTTAATCCTTTTATGCATCTTATTTTGCTTGATTATGATCACGTCGATAGCACTATAAGATGATCCTCCAAATTAATATCAAGATAATAATGTGTTCTTCCATAGTATGCACCGTTAAGAAAGTTCGTCGTTTCGAAGCACCACGTGATGATCGGGTGTGATAGACTCTACGTTCGCATACAACGGGTGTAAGCCAGATTTACACATGCAAATACTTTGGTTCTACTTGGCGAGCCTAGCATGTACGACATGGCCTCGGAACACGAACCGAAAGGTAAAGCATGAGTCATATGGATGATATGATGAACATATTGATGTTCGCCTTTGAAACTATGCCGTCTCACGTGATGATCGGTTTCGGTATAGTGAATTTGGTTCATGTAATCACTAAAGATGACTAGAGGATGTTGTTTTTGAGTGGGAGTTCTCGTATTAATTTTGAATTAACATTGAACTTAATCTATTATGAACTTAGTCTAAATAACTTTGCAAATATGTTGTAGATGGCACCCCTATTTTCAATTTCAATCTGTTCATGGAGAAAGAGAAACTAGCCACCAATGGTAGCAACTTTACCAATCTGGCCCTTAACCTGAGGATTCTCTCCTCAGCCAGCTCAAAGGAGCTATGTGCTAGAAGCACCGCTTAGGTGACCCGCCCACGATGATGCCCCGAGGAGGAGAAAATGTTTTCTTGACTCGCAAGGAGGACCAGCTTAGTTCAATGCGGCATTTTGTATGGCCTTGAGCCCGAGCCGCGTTTCGAGCACAAAGAATGCTTTTGATACAATGAGGAGTTGAAAATGATCTTCGACACCCATGCCGCGATGAGAGTTATGAAGCTTGAAAAGTTCTTTAGCTGCATGATGGAGGAAAATAGCTCCGTTAGTGAGCACGTACTCAAAATGTGCAGTACGCCGATAAACTCATAGCTTTGGGAATAACGATCCCCATTGAGCTAGGAATTCATCGTGTTCTCCAGTCGCCACCAAGCTACAAGAGCTTTGTGATGAACTACAACATGCAGGGCATGAAGAAGTCTCTCCCGAACTTCACAATGCTAAAAGCTGAAGTGGAGATCAAGAAGGAACATCAAGTGTTGATGGTCCAAAAGACTATCGATTTCAAGAAGAAAGGTAAGTCTAAGGAAACTTCAAGAAGAAGGGCAAGTCTGTTGCTACATCTGAGAAGAAGACCAAGGTGGCCCTAAGTCGACATCGAATGTTTTTATTGCAAGGGCACTGGCACCGGAAGCGCAATCGCCCAAAATATCTGGTGATAAGAAGGGACGGAAAGTGAGCAAAGGTATATATGATATACATGTTATTGATGTATACCTTACTAGTACTCGCAGTAGTACTGGTATTTGATACCGGTTCGGTTGCTAACATATGTAACTCGAAACAGGAGCTAAGGAATAAGCGACAACTAGCAAGGGATGAGGTAATGATGCGGCGTCGGCAATGGATCAAAAGTTGATGTGATCGCCGTCGACGCTACCTATCCAATTATCATCGAGGATTAGTTATAAACCTAAATAATTGTTATTTAGTGCTGCGTTGAGCATGAACATCATATCTGGATCTTGTTTAATGCGAGACGGTTATTCATTCAAGTCTGAGAACAATGGTTGTTCAATTTATATGAATAATATCTTTTATGGTCATGCACCTAAAAGAATGGTTTGTTTATTTTGAATCTTGATAATAGTACACATGTTCATAATGTGAATGCCAAAAGAATTAAGTTGAATGATGATATTGCTGCATATATGTGGCATTGCCGCTTATGTCATATTGGTGTTAAACGCATGAAGAAGCTCCATTACGATGGACTACTAGAATCACTTGATTATGAATCATTTGAGACATGTGAACCATGCCTCATGGGCAAGATGACTAGAACCCCGCTTTCCGGTACAATGGAGCGGGCAACCGACTTATTGGAAATCATACATACCGATGTGTGTGGTCCAATGAGTGTGTCGGTAGCGTGGTGGATATCGTTACTTCGTTACTTTCACGGATGATTTGAGTAGATATGGATATATTTACTTAATGAAACACAAGTCTGAAACATTTGAAAAGTTCAAAGAATTTCAGAGTGAAGTAGAAAATCATCGTAACAAAAGATCAAATTTCTACGATCTGATCGTGGAGGAGAGTATCTTAGTTACGAAGTTTGGCACACACATGAAACAATGTGGAATAGTTTCACAACTCACTCCTGCTGGAACACCACAGTAATGGTGTATCCGAGCGTCGTAATCGTGACTTTATTGGATATGGTTCGATCTATGATGTCCCTTACAGATTTGCCACTTTCATTTTGGGGTCATGCACTAGAAACAATTGCATTCACTTTAAATAGGGCACCATCTAAATCCGTTGAAATGACACCGTATGAATTATGGTTTGGCAACAAACCTAAGTGTCATTTCTAAAAGTTTGGGGATGCGATGTTTATGTGAAGAAACTTCAACCTGATAAACTCGAACCCAAAGCGGAAAAATGCGTCTTCATAGGATACCCTAAAGAAACAATTGGGTACACCTTCTATCACGGTCCGAGGGCAAGGTTTTCGTTGCCAAGAATGGATCCTTTTGGAAAAGAGTTTCTCTCGAAAGGTGTGAGTAGTAGGAAGGTAGAACTCGACGAGGTTGTTGAACCTTCTCTTCATGGAATGGCAAGTGCAGCGGTAGGAAATTGTTTCGGAGTTGACTTCACCAAATGAAGAGGGAACTAATGATAAGGATCATGAAACTCAGAAAGAGAACACTACCGCACCTCGCAGGTCAACAAGAGCGCTATCTTGCTCCTCGACTTTTATGTTCCTACTATGAATGTCATGGTAGTTGAGAATAATGACCCCTGCGACGTATGATGAAGCGATGATGAGCCCAGATTCCGACAAATGGCTAGAAGCCATGAAATCCGAAATGGGATCCATGTATGAAAACCAAGTATGGACTTTGGTGGACCTACCCAATGACCGTAAGGCCGTTGAGAACAAATGGATTTTCAAAAGAAAATAGACGCCGATGGTAATGTGACCGTCTATAAAGCTCGACTTGTCGCAAAGGGTTTTCGACAAATTCAAGGAGTTGACTACGATGAGACTTTCTCACCAGTAGCGATGCTAAAGTCCTGTTAGGATTATGTTAGCAATTGCTGCATTTTTCGATTATGAAATCTGGCAGATGGATGTCAAAACTGCGTTCCTTAATGGAAACATTGAGGAAGAGTTGTATATGATACAACCCAAAGGTTTTGTTGATCCTAAGGATGCTAATAAGGTATGCAAACTTCAGCGATCCATTTATGGACTGAAGCAAGCATCACGAAGTTGGAATCTCCGCTTTGATGAGGTAATCAAAGGTTTTGGATTTGTCCAAACTTACGGAGAATCTTGTGTTTACAAGAAAGTGAGTGGGAGCTCTATAGCATTTTTGATATTATATGTGGATGACATATTGTTGATAGGAAATGATATAGAACTTTTGAAAAGTGTAAAAGATTACTTAAACAAGAAGTTTTCAATGAAGGACCTTGGTGAAGCGGCATATATTTTAGGCATCAAAATCTATAGAGATAGATCGAGACGCTTAATTGGGCTATCACAAAGTACATATCTTGACAAGATTCTAAAGAAGTTTAGAATGGACGAAAGTAAGAAAGGGTTCTTACCTATGATGCAAGGCAAGACGTTGAGTAAGACTCGAGTCCAGACACAGAAGATAGAGAAGTAATGAATAAGATTCCCTATGCTTCAGCCATAGGCTCTATCATGTATGCTATGTTGTGTACAAGACCGGATGTGGCACATGCTATTAGTTTGACTAGCAGGTACTGATCTGATCCAGGTTTTGAACACTGACGGCGATCAAGAATATCTTTAAGTACTTAAGAAGAACTAAGGATATGTTTCTCATATATGGTGGTGAAGAAGAGCTCGTCGCAAAGTGTTACGTCGACGCTAGCTTTGACAGCGATCCGGATGACTCTAAGTCTCAATCCGGGTACATTTTTGAAATGAATGGAGGAGCGTGAGTGGAGAAGTTCCAAGCAATCTGTGGTGGCGGGATCTTCAACAGAGGCGGAATATATTCGCTTGAAGCGTAGCGAGAAGCGGTTTGGATGAAGATGTTCATATCCGAACTAGGTGTGGTTCCGAGTGCGTTGGACCCGATGGTTATCTATTGTGACAACAATGGTGCCATAGCCAATGCTAAAGAACCAAGGTCACACAAGAATTCCAAACATATTAAGCGTCGGTTTCACTCCATCCGTGAACATGTCAAGGATGGCGATATAAAGATTTGCAAAGTGCACACGGATCTGAATGTGGCACTCGTTGACTAAAGCTCTCCCAAGGGCAAAACATGATCAACACGAACTCAATGGGTGTTAGAATCATCACAATGTAATCTAGATTATTGACTCTAGTGCAAGTGGAGATCAAGGGAATATGCGAGAGGCAATAATAAATTGTTTATTATCATATTCCATGTTTATAATAGATGTTTATTTCTCATGCTAAAATTGTATTAATCGAAACGTTAATACATGTGTGTTTAATAAACAAAAAGGTTCCTAGTAAAGCCTCTTTTAAACTAGCTCGTTGATTAACCGATGATCAAGGTTTCACGATCATGAACATTGGATGTTATTAATAACGGGTCATGTCATTAGAAGAATGATGTGATGAACACACACCCAAGTTGGTATAGCAAATACGATCAAGTCATTTAGTTTGTTGCTGTATCAAACACATTCGAAATAGCTTTTTCCTTAGACCATGAGATGATGTCAATCACTAATTCCTAAGAGTACTTTGATGACATCAAACGTCACTCCGTAACACGGTGACTATAAAGATGGATTTGGGTACTATGAAAGTATTAGTTGAGGCTCATGCATCAAGAGTGGGATTTGTCCATCCGTGATGACGGAGAGATATACTGGGCCCTCTCGGTGATATCACATTGACATCGCTTGCAAGCATGTGACTAGGTCACAAGAATGTTATATCACTTAACGAGTAAAGAGTACTTGTCGGTAACGGATCGAACTAGGTATAGTTGATACTGATGATCGGATCCCGGACAAGTAAAATATCGTGAGACAAAAGGAATTGGTTATGTCGTTTTACGGTTTACGCCGATCACTAGTTCATCGTTGAGTGAATGGGAGTCATTATGGATCTCCGGATCCCGCCGATGATTATTGATCTCGAGAGGAGTCTCAATCATGTCCATTTTATTCACGAACCGTAGGGTGACACACTTAAAGTTCATCGATGCATTTGAGTGGATCTGAAACAGGAGAAAAATATGGACAGATCAGGACTGCTTTGAGTATCGCAGAATAGTTTTGATATCGGAATAGTTAAAGGGGTATATGTTAATGTTTGTTAATTAAAAGAATTAACAAATATTAAATCTGAAATAAAAATGTTTATGGGAGAAAACCTTTCATTTTCTTGAGTGGGGTTTTAATGGAAATCAAAGTGGTTAATTTGTGAGTGGAGAGATCACTCACATGAAGAGAGGAGGGCAAGGGCAGCCCCCATGCGCCGCCACCCCACCCCTTGGCATGCCTCCTCCTCCTCCTATAAAAGGAGGAGGAGCTCCTCTCTTTGGTGTTCATCCATGACCCTTTGGTTGGTCCATTCTCCCTCCTCCTGATCCGTTTTTTTGTGGCTTAAGCGGCGCTGAAATTATTTCTTCACCACCACCACCACTAAGTCGTAGTGTTGTTGGAGTTTTCCGGGATCCACTATTTCCGCTGCCCGTGAACGAGGGATTGGAGGTCATCGTTGATCCGTGCGTGTGACCAAATGGGCGCCGCCGTTAGTGGCGCTCATCTTCGCGACTTTGAAGTCGGGAGTGTACCTCTACATCAACCACGTTTGTTTGCGGGAACGTTATTCCCGCTTTCGGTCTTCGAGGGTGAGTCCTTCTGAAACCGTTTACTTGCATCTCCTAGATATGATCTTGGTGTTTGGTTGCAATCGTAGGAAAAATTTTTGTTTTCCATGCTACGAAACCCTTCACCCTTCTCGGCTCCACTTCTTGTAACACCCTACAAATCTAAACTATCGTACAAGAAAATTTCGACAGCATCTCTCCTAAAATTAGGACAAAACGGAAGCGACAACAAGATTCATAATAACCATTATAAACAGGAATAACATAAAAGCATCAATACTAGAGATAACAAGTCTAAATCAACCAGAAAACAAACATAAACGTAAAACAGCTCCAAAGAGGACATAACAGGTCTATGATTAATAAAATTTCAGCAAGCTAATGAATTATTAAATGCACTAGTCCATGTGATTCGTGATGACCCCGGAGGGTTGATTGTGCTACTAAGCCCACCCTTCAAGCTTACGACTCGCGAGAACTACCTGAAAACAACAAAATAACAAGGGGTGAGATTGGGTAATCTCAGCAAGCGGAACAACTTCTAACGAATAACACAACCACAGTAAAACTAGCATACCAAATTCCTCATGTCCAATACCACATTATAGAGTCCACACAACCTCAGTAAAATGCATATGATTGTGCACATGCTTATGCCATGATCCTCCTCACCGTGCCCTTTCTCAGGAACACACGGTGTTGTACCGGTACGGTCGCGCACGCTGGCGTCGACAAACTTCCAATGCATGATTATGCAGTTAATGCTTCATGCATAAATACATTCATAACTTCCCACTCTGAATTCACATGCTTGCATACCATCAAATAACATGGATAGAATGCGAACATCATTGAGATAGAATATCTCCACAATTCATCTTGCAAACAACATCTTTCTTCATTCTTACTCATGATTCAAAAGCCAAACAACCACATCACAATGCAGGATAGGATATTGTAATCTCATAAACAAGTAGTTAAACCATGTAGGTGTGCTGCAATTAAGGTTTATATTGAAGACGAAACAAATAGCGAGTTATAGTTTAGCAAGACCGCTACTTCCACTTGCCTTTACCAACGTGGATGACGAACCTAGTTGCGTCCAGAAGGGGCACCACCTGTACAATTATTATTTCAGTACATAGCGACATCACAAATGATCACACAACTCGAACACATGCTTCCTAATCCCCGTTCCCTTCTTAAGCGCCAAAAACCCCAATCTGTCCGGGTCAAACAGCATCACCCTCTCTTCACAATTTCGTATCTTTTTTTATACAGATCATAAAAATACAAAAAAATTACAGTAGCTAGATATTGACGAGATCTACAACTTTCATGAAGATCACAAATTTCAATTCCACTGTTAAATATGCCTAAACAAACGTCCAACACAGTGGACAAAATCTGTTTCCAGATTCTGTCCGTCATATTGAAATAGCGATAAATCTCAGAACGATGCCCCAAAAATTCTGAAAAAATTACAGAAGCTATATCTCGACGTTATCTACAACTTTCTAGTTATAGGTTTTTGCAGGAAAAATCGTCTATGGCATGTAAAATGCAAAACAATCCGCGCTGCACAATCTCCCCTTCCAAAAACAGCACCACGTGAACATCTACCCTTCTCCCCCATCAAGATCCATCTAAATCACTCACCACCAGATCTAATACACTCCTAATCCCTAGGTAGAACAGGGGTAAAAGATTGGGAATTTTACCTTGAGTTCTCCCTTGAGAACCCACGAAAAACGCGCGACGATTCCCGAAACGGAAATCTGCTCGTCCTCCACGCCTCCACGGATCCTCTTCTCGCTTGCTCCTTCGCGTTTCGCGTTTCACGGTGGATCTTGAGCCACCATGCAAGGGGAGGAAGAGGAGGGGTGGTGTGGCTGCTAGGGGAGGAAGGGGGGCGCCCTAGGGCTTTGGGGGGGTGACACCCCTTTTATATGGTGGGCCGGCCCACTAGGGGAAAAGAGAGAGAGGTGGGGAGGGGATTCGCAGCCCAGGCCCAGGTTTTCCTCGGCCCACTGTTTCTAGCCCGAAAACTCCAAATTTAATATTAATACGCCGGATAAACTTCAATTATTTCATCCCTCGACAAATCCTTCATTCCTCTCCCGAAACAAAACCAGGAAAAGGAACCCTAGAATCGCTCTGACGCTCTAAGGCATCACATTCTCCCCTCCTTAAAAGGATTCGTCCCCGAATCTACTCCTCTTTGCTACGAAACCTTAAAAAAGGAAGGCAAAATGGTAATCAACACTTTACCTTTAGCATCCTCAAAGAGTGTAGGATACTTCTTCCGCATCTGGTCCTCAAGTTCCCAAGTTGCATCCCGCTCAGACTAATTGGTCCACAAATCTTTCATTGGACACTAACACGAACTATTCCCCTATTAAATAAAGGACACCTATTAGGTGAATCTGGTATCGATCTGGAATCTAAACTCCCACTTCTCTCTTCAACCCGATCGCGAAACTCCGCATTCCAATCTCAACTCCTCTACCACAGTTCGTCGCATTCTGGACGACGCGAACCATGTGAGACACAACGCCCTAGGTAAGTCTCTAAATCAACCCAAACACAAACTCCTATCTCCTACAAGTGATTGATCTTTTACAAAAAGAACCAATATCCACCCTTACCAACGACAGAGATAGCCTACTTTACAACCAGGGTCCGTAAATCCGCAGAAACAATAACAACCGAACACAATCACTACGGTTGACACAAACTCGCTCGAACCCAGCGACAAAAGTTCCAAAAAAATTAATGTAATTACCTGCAACTTCCAAGTTGTCCACTACTAAATTAAGCAACCCCACCGAGGAACACATCAATGAAAACAATTCTCCAAAAAAGGTTTGAATTGAGTCATACACAACCTTCCTTTACTCTTCACTTTTAAACTACTTACGATCAGCGACCCACACTAGTTTCCCCTTGTAAGAAGGTTTCGCCTTCACATTCTTCCACCCAAGGACCAGGGCAAGGAGTACAATCCTTGAATATACTCAACCATAACATAAACATTCATTTTCTTACCCCCAAGCTTGAACGTAAAAGAAATCTTAATTCTCACTAACACAACGAACGACAAACACCACCTTTAAACCAAAGGGCTGAAATTCACATACACGGGAACTCAACTTGGAAGAGAAAATCCATAGAACCAAAACCACCAAAAAAAAAAATTTCTTCGGGGAGAAGCTCTATTCAAAAGAGAAACACCGCGAAAGTCTTCTGCAAATGCATTTCACTTTTACCAAAACAAATCATCTCACTTTTATCCAAGGCCAAGCCATTTAGAAAAAAAGAAACCGATCAAGGAATTAAATGCTTCCACACAACCACCATCTCTTTTTCCTTAAAAAGGAACCAAACTCACTTCCCAACAGAAAAATTGTTTCAACCACGAATATCATTCATGTCACAACCAGAAGAATCGTCTCTTAAACAAAAACTGTCAAACACCTCACACCACAACACAACTCTAGCCCAAAATAGAAATACAAATATTTCCAGATCATGAAGTTCCAAATCTTACATTGGATTAGCTACTTCTTTTGATCAACAATGCAACCGATAACTCGACCTTGAAAACTACTTACAAAGTCAAAGCATACATCCTTGAGCATAAATGTCGCATTCATAACTTAAGCTAGTTTTCTTATCAAAGATGAATGAATGACGATATTTAATAGAATAACATTCCAAAATCTCCACAAATTACTTCAAGGTTAATCATTCTTTTATCCTTGTTTTAAGCCTTGAAATTAACCCACATTTGGCGTAATCATTCTAAGTTTAGGGAAACTCAAACACAAAGACAAAGAATACTTTGACCGAAAGTATTCAACCCAAATATCAAACAAACAAACCAATCCATATGAATTTTTAAACATAAGTTCAGCATAACTCCCGCCATCTATAGCATTCCACTACCCTTACCATTTAGATTTCAATATTCCCTATTTACTCATTGAGAAGGCCCATCAGATTTAACAACAACTACACAACAAATTCTTACTCTTATTACCTTTTCCACAATTATAAATAAAGTTCACAAGTGCTTATCAAAACACATCCAACCAACACTACCTCATCAAGATCCCCACGGAGCAGCCTAACCTATATCATCATATTCTAAATTTCAAAGGCAAGGCTTCAACAAGTCTTTCAAAGATGATGAACATATAAATTCCATAACACATAAGCGTCAACATCTCGACAATGGAAATTTATTCACCTAAAAGATGACTCAACAAGTAAATATTATCTCAACAACGCACCAATCATAAATAGAAGTTTAAAACATACATTTATTAAGGACAAAATCACGTGTCATGCTAACTATCCCTGGTTCACTCCATCACAACATGTTACAATTTCCACCATTTTAACAAAGGTTTTCAACAATTAATCTAATCAGTTACCACCACTACTAAGTCATCAATATCAATAATTGGCATAATTGTAAAACAACAACATTGCTTTTAGTTACCCTATCCATAGGCTATGACAAACTGTCACTACACAACATACTCCAACTATGTAAAATAGATTGAATAATTTAAGCCATCCAAAGCTCTTATAACAACAACGCTAAATTAAATTTCAAATTTTTTTTTTTAGCTACCCTATACACGGTTATAGCAAAATTGCCACTCCAAGACATACTCCAAAGCCTTTTTAAAGTGAACTGAATAGGTGAAATCATCACAAAGCTCTTACGGCAATGGCAAAAACTTATGTCTTCCCAATTGATATCGATACTAGCATTATTGGAACGCAACTACATACTTCCGAATCTACTAATAGTTTGCAACGTCATAAATATCGACTCTAATCAATTTCCAAGTTAAAGTCACTAGCCAACACGATTAAATTAGAACATCTTTAAACAACCAGCATGGTTTCTTTAACAATATCGGTAGTCCACCATTACAATTAAATTGTTCTACCGACCTTATATTAAAATGTCTCTAAATAACCCACTAATTTTCTATTACCTTCACAGTAGTTTACATCATCGTAATGTTCTAACTACGCATCAAGATTTAAAGCTTTAAACATTGTCCATGGTCAAGGGCACATTAAAATAATGCAATAAATCCTAAGCATGCACATTAACACATTCAATCATTATCGCTATAGAGCAATCTACAATACTAGAAGTTTATTTAATCTCAAGCTAAAGATAACAATTACATTTTAATTGATTCAACTCACAAATTAACTTAGAAGTACATCATTCCATAAACCACATTGTTACATACTACGTAACACAGACATAAAATTTCTAAACACCGTCATGGGTCACCTACCCTTGACAAACAGGAGGCAATCCAAAACATTAAAAAAAACAAACACAGTTCTAGATCAAGAACAAACACCGATAAAAAAATTCTTCTTTTCAGGCAAGGAAGAAAAGCAAAATCCAAACATAAATGCAAGAGAGCTCGACCCTCAAATGTCCAATCATAGTAGCCAAAACTCTTCAAGAAATCCAAAACCTACACTTTCCACAAAGTAAGACAGATGCAAAAGGGAAGACTAAATGTCCAACTAAAATTTTCCGATAAAGATTCAAACTTAGCTCCATCCAGCTTGATCTGCAACAGGAGAAACTCCAACCCCCTTCTTTTTTTTAAAAAAATCGAAACAACAACCACAGAAATTTCCTCCCAACGATACCATCACAATAAATCAGGTGCCAAAGCAAAATTGTGACCAAAAGACGCGCAACGTAGAACTCTTCTTCTGTGTCTTCACTCAAAGGAGACAAAACCACAAACCGCCAAAAGGACAAATCAGCGAGTGCTCAAAACTAAGCATCTTCCTCGGTTTCGAACCAACCACATACCCAGAAAACCAACCAAAACCGACCGTTAGCACGGTAAAGAACATCCGAAGGAATCCATCACCAACCTCTTCTATTTGACTCCAGTCACTACCCGATCTACAAATGCACACGGATAAGTACTCTTTCCCTACAGGGTTTAATAGTTCTTCGGTGGTGACTCTACCCGCCACACCGTCAAACCACAAATTTCACTACAAACAAAAGGTGACCGAAACCCTTCGGCACCACAACCACACTTTATCACAAATGAAGCAACTCAATCAAATCTATCATAAATATAGCATTATACATCATCAAAAGTAGCATTCAACAACAAAGCTTAAATTCAACCTTTTAGCATAAGGCAACGATACCCATACCCTTTCCTACTGTGCATCCATGTGTGTCAAATTTTAAATTAGTGATTCCACTTACACAAGTTTTAATGTTGCTATCCTATGACAAAATTTTAGTTAAAACCTAGGCCATGTTTCTAAGTTATTCCACATCACATTTTAGTTGTATCCTATAGTATGACACTAAAAATAGACATTCCAAGGACCTACAGCCCGCTCTGATACCAACTGTAACACCCTACAAATCTAAACTATCGTACAAGAAAATTTCGACAGCATCTCTCCTAAAATTAGGACAAAACGGAAGCGACAACAAGATTCATAATAACCATTATAAACAGGAATAACATAAAAGCATCAATACTAGAGATAACAAGTCTAAATCAACCAGAAAACAAACATAAACGTAAAACAGCTCCAAAGAGGACATAACAGGTCTATGATTAATAAAATTTCAGCAAGCTAATGAATTATTAAATGCACTAGTCCATGTGATTCGTGATGACCCCGGAGGGTTGATTGTGCTACTAAGCCCACCCTTCAAGCTTACGACTCGCGAGAACTACCTGAAAACAACAAAATAACAAGGGGTGAGATTGGGTAATCTCATCAAGCGGAACAACTTCTAACGAATAACACAGCCACAGTAAAACTAGCATACCAAATTCCTCATGTCCAATACCACATTATAGAGTCCACACAACCTCAGTAAAATGCATATGATTGTGCACATGCTTATGCCATGATCCTCCTCACCGTGCCCTTTCTCAGGAACACACGGTGTTGTACTGATCGGCCGCAAGACGCTGGCGTCGACAAACTTCCAATGCATGATTATGCAGTTAATGCTTCATGCATAAATACATTCATAACTTCCCACTCTGAATTCACATGCTTGCATACCATCAAATAACATGGATAGAATGCGAACATCATTGAGATAGAATATCTCCACAATTCATCTTGCAAACAACATCTTTCTTCATTCTTACTCATGATTCAAAAGCCAAACAACCACATCACAATGCAGGATAGGATATTGTAATCTCATAAACAAGTAGTTAAACCATGTAGGTGTGCTGCAATTAAGGTTTATATTGAAGACGAAACAAATAGCGAGTTATAGTTTAGCAAGACCGCTACTTCCATTTGCCTTTACCAACGTGGATGACGAACCTAGTTGCGTCCAGAAGGGGCACCACCTGTACAATTATTATTTCAGTACATAGCGACATCACAAATGATCACACAACTCGAACACATGCTTCCTAATCCCCGTTCCCTTCTTAAGCGCCAAAAACCCCAATCTGTCCGGGTCAAACAGCATCACCCTCTCTTCACAATTTCGTATCTTTTTTTATACAGATCATAAAAATACAAAAAAATTACAGTAGCTAGATATTGACGAGATCTACAACTTTCATGAAGATCACAAATTTCAATTCCACTGTTAAATATGCCTAAACAAACGTCCAACACAGTGGACAAAATCTGTTTCCAGATTCTGTCCGTCATATTGAAATAGCGATAAATATCAGACCGACGCCCCAAAAATTCTGAAAAAATTACAGAAGCTATATCTCGACGTTATCTACAACTTTCTAGTTATAGGTTTTTGCAGGAAAAATCGTCTATGCCACGTAAAATGCGAAACAATCCGCGCTGCACAATCTCCCCTTCCAAAAACAGCACCACGTGAACATCTACCCTTCTCCCCCATCAAGATCCATCTAAATCACTCACCACCAGATCTAATACACTCCTAATCCCTAGGTAGAACAGGGGTAAAAGATTGGGAATTTTACCTTGAGTTCTCCCTTGAGAACCCACGAAAAACGCGCGACGATTCCCGAAACGGAAATCTGCTCGTCCTCCACGCCTCCACGGATCCTCTTCTCGCTTGCTCCTTCGCGTTTCGCGTTTCGCGGTGGATCTTGAGCCACCACGCAAGGGGAGGAAGAGGAGGGGTGGTGTGGCTGCTAGGGGAGGAAGGGGGGCGCCCTAGGGCTTTGGGGGGGGGTGACACCCCTTTTATATGGTGGGCCGGCCCACTAGGGGAAAAGAGAGAGAGGTGGGGAGGGGATTCGCAGCCCAGGCCCAGGTTTTCCTCGGCCCACTGTTTCTAGCCCGACAACTCCAAATTTAATATTAATACGCCGGATAAACTTCAATTATTTCATCCCTCGACAAATCCTTCATTCCTCTCCCGAAACAAAACCAGGAAAAGGAACCCTAGAATCGCTCTGACGCTCTAAGGCATCACACTTCTCTTGCACTTCGTTGCTAGTTGCTGCTTTGCCAGTTGATTAGTGGCAGTGCTACTACTTATCCCTTCTCTTACACTTCACAGGTACACATGGCAGCCGGCACCAATTGTCTCAACAAATGGTAGCAGCGGTTGAGCAGTATGATCCATCGAAGGATCCCCAGCAGAGACCATCTAAGTCAAACGATCCAGCTTGGAAGTATGCCTTCTGGCCTGTTTTAGAGAAGATGGACCTCCTCCAATGTATGTTGGGCAACAAGCAAGTCTATGCCGGAGTGGCAAGAATGAAGCGACACCTTGGTGGGGCTTTCAGTGATGTAGAGAAGTGTCCCAAAGCTACAACAGAAATCAGAACAGAGATGCATGACTTCTTGAAGAGCAATTCAAGGAAGCTTAAAGCCATGGAGCTAGATCTTGATGAAGGGGGTGGGGGTGAAACAGAAGGTGGAGCCAAAGATGAGGCCGTGCAACAATGAGGTGGTAGTTCCAGGGATCATCATCTTTAAAAAGGAAGGAACTAGTGCTTTCTTTTCAAGTTTCTGGTCTACCCACTAAGAAGCCGGTTGTTGAATTGATTCGAAAGATGCTAGAAGAGGTTGTTTCGGAGAGACATAGCTCAAGCACTTCTCAACCAACACTTGAGCATTGCACTAAAAGGTCAAAGGAGCAAAAGCAAATTGTGGATGATCATGTAGCTAACTTCATATATGAGAATTGCATACCACTCAATGTTATCAATTCAAGAAGCATAGAGGTTCTACTTGAGTCCATAGGGCAATATGGTCCTGGGTATAGATGACCTACCTACCATGAGGTGATGGTGCCATTGCTAGAGAGGGCAAAGTTCAAGACAGATGAATTGAAGCACAAGCATAAGTTGGCATGGCAAGAGTATGGATGCATGTTTCTGTGAAAATACACGGCTGTCACTGGGGATCAAGATAAAGAGGGTAATACCGGCTTGACACAAATGCTGAGTTCCTGCACTTGTCCAATCACCAAATTCCTTGTGGTTCACACGAATGTATGGTTGAAGTCTATCCCTATGGTTCTAAATAAATTCTTTGTCTGTTTCTGTTTGCAACTCCTGCAATCCAGAAGTGTAAGAATGGGCATTTCAAAACAAAAATATTTGGCTTTTAAAAAAACTAAGGTCTAAGAGGGACGCATCAACTGCCAACTCCAAAATGATTGGTGTTAGCAGGCTGGGAACCCACGTCAGATAACAACTTTGCTGCAAGTAACTTTGCTGCAAGTAACTGAGCATTATGGGCGCACCGACGGCCACGCGTACGGAGGAGCTGCGAGGAGGCTCGCGCGAGGATCTGCCGTGTGCGCTTGCCTGGGCCTTAGGAAAGCAACGCGATCAAAGGTCAAAACGAAGTGGGACTCGAACGCAAAACAGAAACCTCTTGAGGATCTTTCCGCATTTTCGCGGACGTGGCCTATCTCTCCATGCGGGAAACCTCCCAACTTTAATAATTAACTAGGTACGAACGCACAGCGGCACGCCGCGTGAGGGTAGTGCCTTTTGAAAAACTATTTAGAGATGACTAACAGTCCAATTATATAATCTTGTAGTTCTATGCCAAGAGGCTCTGTATTTAGGTGTTCGCAGTTTTAATAATTTAGATCAATTTGCTTATCAAGAGTAGTTAGTCTATAACAATAAGAAAACTTTAGTGGAAGACTGCATTTTTTTTTAAAAAAGGCTAAAATTCTATTCTGTTATTGCTCGTCTAATTTGTTGTGCACCACAAAGTAATTTCCAAAACAGAATAAAGTGGAACCATTATATGAGAGAAAATAGAATGATCAACTTGATAATAAAGTATATTGAAAAAATTACCAAACTATGTTCTCACTAATCTGTGGATCATGTCCTTCAAACAACAACAATAATCACTTGATTTGCTTATGATGGAAAGCCAAACAATATTGTGATTATAGAATTACAAAAAAAACTCTTGCACAAGTATCTTTAGAAAACAATTAATATAATGGACGACTAGAACACAAATGTTTGTTAGGACAATTAGGGTGGATTGCGCACTACGCTGCGCCGTATGGCATGAGGCAGTCAATAGTATAGCAAGATATAGCAATGATGTTGAATCATTATAAGCACCGAGTAATGCGAACTAATTAGTAAATCATAAATAGGCCATGGAACATAAGAGCTCGCGTGAAACTGTGTGGGTAAATTTATCAAAAGAATAACTATAATGGGGGAGATTAATTAAATAGCGAATAACTCTATATATAGCTTATTGATATAAGTTATAGGATTGTTATACCGAATGCAATACTCCAAACAAATCGCAGTAGACAGAACATCAAGATGTAACTGAAGAAAGATATGGAAGATGGGAAGGCTGGAGCTGCGCAGGAGGACATGCAAAGCATGGATTGTTCTTTGGAAAGAACATGATGTTCTATGAATGCTACATTCTCCTATATATTTTTTATTATGATGCTCTACTCGGTGCGATACCAAAACAAGCACAAAGAATAACACAAATAAGAATAATCCAGCTAAAATAACAATAGCAAATGACAATGTTCATATATGAGAACAGTTTTTTAAAAGGAATATGACAGCAAGTTTGACTTGTCAAGTAGGACTAACCTGATTGATGTCGACACTTAGCCTTAAATTATGAGATATGGTGCTTCTTCTCACAACAAAAATAACACCTCTGATAGGAAGATTTTGCAGTTCAAATGGGTTTCTCCTACAGACATGATGAAAAGCATAGGCTGTAATATGACTGAGATGTGGTTCAAACTTTTCTGCATTTAAGATCTGAAAAAAGAAATTTGAAACAAGCATGGCCAGCTGATTACGAAGTTTTGAATTGTTTACCTTTGCAGTCTTTTTAGCACTACCATCCCCTTGCTTGAAATAAGACCGTGGTGTTTGCTCATCAATGTGTAAGTTCCCAAAGTTACCAATTTCTAAAACAGTTTCTCATGCAGATGAAAACAAAATATTTTCCTAATGGTCCTTTGCTTTGTCAACCTATATAAACATTTTATACCACCGTAACACCAATAGAAACACAACAGAATATGCAGACATGTGTTTTTCTACTAAAATTCTCCACTTTATCATGTCCCCAGTTAATTAAGGTGACAGTTTGAATAATCAGCGATTAGCTAGAGTGCTACCAGTTCAACTTGGATAGTCAACTACGAAAATCTGACGTACATGTAAGGAGGATTAAGATATACCATGTCCCTGGCTAATCAAGCTGATTATCTAAACAATTAGTGATTTGCTTGTGCTGGCAGTATAACTTGCATAGTAAATTAGGTAGGCGAATAGCATGTGGTAATCTGAAATCAGTAGGTGCATGTTGTGTTTGAAATAACTAAACCAACACATCATTGGTGACACGTGCTAACACCGTGTGAAGCCTTTGTTGGAAGGGTTTAGAAGCACCCAGTTTTTAGAGACCTATCTATTACTTAGTTTGAAACATTTAAGTTTGAAATTCGGAGAAAGGACTGTTTGGAACCGCCCGAGCCGCAGGTCATGGTTCCGTTTTTCACCCCCTAAACAGATTTAAAGAACCTGCATGTTGGTACATATTAATATAATGATGGCATACCCATAAACATAACTTCAATAAGGAAAATTGTAAAACAGTTTAGCTAGCATGGTAATAATGAGTATCTCTATTTGCTGTAGGCTAAGAAATCTAACATGCAGTAACAGATATCCAAAGTTCTAGATGGGGAAAATGCACATATCATGATAGGAAAAGCAATTTCAAACAATATACAATTTTCACATTGTTATGCTCTCATTACTGTATGCAGTGTTGTACTGTTATGATGTCCGCATAAGCAGACACAATAAGAACCAAGTAAATGTAAAGCTGAATCAAAGGACCCAACCTTGGCCAATTCAGAAACCTGTTCATACGTATGTCTAAAATCTGATAGCTAGTAAGATTAAACTGTCAATTGCTACTATTATCAATTCATGGGTAAATTATTGTTGCTTCTTGCACAAATCCAAAATGGTCAAACCATCCTTTGCTATGTAAGTATTCTATGTCCTTTGCTGTCAGAACATTTAAATGGGCATACAACAGACTATTTCGATATACAACTATGACACTACGGAATGGTGTGACATTATTTAATGTAAATGATAAGGTCAAAAACTTTATGAAATATGGTATTGGAGGTTAAAACCATATGATAAGAGGCTTAATAGCGTTTCCGGGCCGTTTTCGGGGTTTTGGGCCTTTCTAGGGGAGTTTGGGCCTAAAGGAAAGGGTCATGGGCTTTGGTGGGATGGAGTTTGAGTCCTAATAGGAGTAGAAGACCTGGTTGGGGGCCTCCCCTAGCCCCTTTAGGCGTCCACCCCTTGCCCTTGCTCCCCCACAAGTCCTAGCCGCCCCCCACACCTCCCCACCTCCTCCTTGTGGCGCCTCCACCTCCCCCATTGCTCCACCACCTCTCCACCACCTCTCCTCCTCCCTTGCTGCCCCTAGGGTAGTTCTCCACCTCCACACCTCAAAGATCCATCCGTTGGAGCGCTCCGCGACGAGGAGATCCGGCGGGATTGGAGCGAGGAAGGAGATCGCGCGAACCGAGAGGAGATCTATTGGGTTTTCGTGCGTTGGGCAAAGGTGGTGCGACCCCGGGAGTGCCTTCTACTTCCCGCCAATCCGTTGCCCGTGGTTGAGGCAAGTGTGTTGTAATGGATAGCGATTTGCAGGTTGCTTGTTGAGAATCGATGAGATTGACTACATGATATATGATCACTTGCCATGTTTTAATGATTGCCAAGGATATGATGAGCATGTTTATTATGTTATGATGCCATGTGTGAATGTACGAGATAAATATGATGTTGGCATAATTGCATACATGGCATGTGACATGGCCCGGGCGGTGAGAAAGTCATAACTAGTCCGGGAAGGTCGGTGAGAAAGTTATGACTAATCCGGATAGCCAATGAGTAAGTCCTACATCGTGATTCCATTCACCGTGGTGAACGGAAGCGAGGAGTAGGCACCCTCCATCTTCGGGATGGAAGGGGGGAGAGGGTGCATACCGACGGGTGTGTACTCAACCATACCGGTATGAGTTTCCAAGGAGACATGAGCATTGCATTGCATACATAATGATGATGATAATGTTAAGTGTTCATGAATGAGATGATATACATGATGTGAGATTTTTTTGCCACGTTATTGTTCTTGCTGTCCCTTGCAATATGCTTGCTGAGTTTCGAACTCACGCCTTTGTTTTCTTGTTGTTTTAGGTACCATGAGATCGGCATGCGGGGAAGGGAATTAGTCACACTCCCACACGTAGCTTCACTCTTTGATTTCACAAGTCATTCAATTAGTGTCGATAATAAATTGCGTGTGATGATCATTGCTTTAAGGCTTAGCTTTGCTAAATGAGAATCTTTTCGTTCGTTTGACTCTTGGAGACATTATATGTTTGGAACTAGACTTACATTGTTGCTAAGTCGTTAATTATTGCTGTTTTTAGTTGTCTCTCATATTCCATATATTGCTATACTGTTGTTGCTCCTTTGAATCATGTTAAAACAAAGGAGATGCTGCCGAAATCTCGGTTTTTAGCATGTGCGCCTTTGCTGGAATTTATGTTTAAATGCGGTATTTAGATGTTGTTTAGCTTATGTTTGGTAGCATTCAGGCATATTAAATGCCGGGGTGTTACAGTTTGTATCAGAGCGGGCTGTAGGTCCTTGGAATGTGTATTTTTAGTGTCATGCTATAGGGTACAACTAAAATATGATATGGAATAACTTAGAAACATGGCCTAGGTCTTAACTAAAATTTTGTCATAGGATAGCAACATTAAAACTTGCAAAAGTGGTATAACTAATCTAAAATTTGACACACACTAGATGCACAGTAGGAAAGGGTACGGGTATCGTTCCTTTACGCTTAAATGTTGTATTTAAGTTATGATGTTGAATGCTTCATTTGATAAAGCATGTTGCTATGTCTATGAGATAAATGATTGAATTGTTCCTGTTGTGGTGATAAAAGTGGGGTTGTGGTGCCGAAGGGTTTCGGTCAACTCTCTTTTCGTTCATAGTAAGGGTGAGGTTTGACGGTGTGGCCGGTTAGCGCCATCACCGAAGAACTATTAACCCCTGTAGGAGAAGAGTGCTCACCTTTTCTATCGTAGATCGGGTACACTACAGGAAACAACTAATTTTTCATCGGCTAATTATAATTTCGTCTGCTCGGGAGAAGCCGACAATTCTAATCTTTTATTTTCGTTGGCCAGAGGGAAACCGACGATAACATCTATATTTTCGTCGGCTGAAAGGACAAGCCGATGACAATGAAGTTTTTTCGTCGGCCACATAGCAAAGCCGTCGAAAATATATATTTATTTCGTCGGCTGACCGACAAGCCGATGAAAATAAAAGATTAACATCGGCTCGTTGTAGCCGACGAAAATATGGTGGCCAGTGTCGGTGCGACACGTGCCCACGATATGTTTTCGTCGGCGGAAATGTAGCCGACGAAAATTGCCGCGCCCTAATAGGTCTTGCAGACCTCACGCGCGCCACACAACCAATCCTCACGCCGCCACGCTGCGTTCGCCCGTCGTCGCGCCCGCCACCGGCGTCTGCCCCGACCTACCGCACCGGCCTCCTCGCTCGCTGGCGCTGACACTTGCGCCGCTCGCCGCTTGCTGGCCTACCGCACCGGCCTCCTCGGCTCTCGGCGCCGACGCTTCGCGCCTTGCCGGCGCCGCTTCGCCTCTGCGTGCCTCGCTGCCGGCGCCGACGCCCCCGTGCCGCCCTCGCCCGTCGCTCCGTCCAGCGCCCGCTGGCCCCTCGCCTCCACTGCGCCTCCACCGAAGGTATAACAATGATAGCATGGCATTGAAGAGAACACGTACTTTCTTTTCAACTAAAAAAGGTGTAACAATAATAGCATGGCAATTCAGTATAATCAGTATTCATACAACAAGCTTAATTATACCTTGGTGCTTATGCTCCTCCATTATATGTGTGAACTATGACTTACTAAAGGTTCCTGGATTAGAGGTCAACAATTAGCCTAGGACTTCACACTACAACAAACCAAAGAGCTAATGAAATAGGGGAAGAAGCTTGCCATGGTATACAACAGGTTTGGCACCTGGTCCCTTCAAGAAAACAAGTGCAGGAGCAGATTCCACTCCTAACCTGACCTAGAAGAGACAAGAAAATACTAATAAAAAGATTCCATCATAAATTAATCGTGTATAGTTGGCAATATGTTTTACTCTTTTTTCTAGCGATTAGCGAAAGCTATTCTTCGCTTCACTAAAATGCAATAGCTCATTGATCTAGAAATCTAAACTTTTGAAGGCTAGGTAGCCACTATCTGTAGTATAGTTGACCCTAATTCTCTGTATAAGAGCTTCTTTATAGCACCCTCAAAAGAGTTATTTTTTTGTGCTCAGCAACTTAGAGGTTGATATATATAAACACATCCAAATCAGTAAGAACTAACAACTGTTCTTCAGGGAACAAGGATTAGGAAACAGATCATCAACCACAGGTTTAATCAATCAAATTTAGACTTAAACTGACTCAAGGCTCTTCTATTGGATTATTGAGGCTGAATGCACCATCATAAGTGGCATGGTATAAACATATGAAAAGGCTTGTAAACAACAACAACATATATGTGAACTGAGTCTAGCTCAATTGATATATATCGTACCATCAAGCTTCTATTTCTAGGTTTGACTCTATAGATTTTCAAGCTTCCAGTTCTATATAAATTTTCAATATACATATGCTACTGTCAAAGTGAACTGAGTCTAGCTCAATTGATGGAAATATCGAGGTTTCAGATTGATGCACATGCGCATAAGAATTGGCCAATTGGGTGTAACATATATGTGATGTGTGTATAGAGTATGTGTTGATATGCGTACGTTTACAATCCAATCATTACTCTTTCTGTAGTAAATAAAACTCAGCTGGTTTATAATGGACTATCAATGCATGATTAGTGTCAGCCAAGCCTATGCGTCACCCGTTCGGGGACGACACATCTCACATGTACATGTGAGGTGTGTCGTTCCGGAATTGTCCCATTTTGGACAGCTCAAGAATGGATGCCAGAGCATTGGATTTATGACGAGTCGTTTAGAGTTCGAACGAAATTTCTGTGGATAACCCAGTTGTTCTCCGATGCACCACAATCGGGTGTGCAATCGGAGAAACGGCGAATTATCTTCGAAAATTTTGTTCGGACTGTACGTATCGTCATAAATCCGCGCTTTGGCGTTCATTGTTGGGTGGGTTTAAGACCTATCTTTCCCAGTAGAGCCTATAAGCAACCATACCACACTGGGTGATTGATCTTGTTGCTCGTTTGTAGCGTCCATAATGGGTGATGATCGGAGATGGATGTACGATGGTTGGAGTAAGACTGGGGCACATTCAAGAGAATGGGGGGTCAAAACACAGGCGTTCATGGACAATGCATTCGCAGGGGCCGCAGGTGGTGTTGTAAAGTGCCCCTGTAACAAGTGTCGAAACTTTGCTCGTCACGTTAAGCCGGATGTGGAACGTCACCTATGCAAGTTTGGTTTTATGCCTGACTACATGATATGGTAAGAGCATGGTGAGGCACAACCCATTGAGACGGACCATGAGGATGAAGATAGGATGAATGAGATGGTCAATGATATTGGTAGGGATTTTGAGGTTAATTCGGAAAAAGAGCCAGGGCCGGAGGTTCAAAGGTTCTATAGCCTCCTTTCGGCCTCGGAAGAGAAATTGCATGATTCCACCAACGTGACCGTCCTAGCGGCCGTGACGCGACTCATGTCAATAAAGTCGAAATATAACTTTTCAAATAACTGCTACAACGATCTGGTCCAATTGATCATTGATATTCTTCTGCCGAACCATAAGATGCCGAAGGACATGTACCAGTCGAAGAAGCTATTGTCCGGCCTTGGGATGAAGTATGAGAAGATTGATGTTTGCGAAGATAATTGCATGTTGTTCTGGAAGGAATATGCCAACGAACCTCGATGTCTCTTCGTAAAAATCTAGATATGTCGAGGTGTTAAATGATGAGGGCATAACGGTGGCGACAAATGTCGCGGTGAAACAACTTCGCTACATGCCAATCACACCTAGGCTTAAACGGTTATACTTATCTAAAAACAGCTAGGCATATGAGGTGGCATAAAGAAGGTGTTCATGGTAGTGATGGAGTGATGGTGCATCCGTCGGATGCCGAGGCATGGAAGGCATTGGACCGCCGACCACGACTTTGCAAGGGACCCTAGGAATGTTCGCATAGGGTTGGCGACAGATGGGTTCACACCTTTCAAAGCACAAGTGCCATCCCGTACTCTTGTTGGCCGATTTTATTATGCCGTACAACCTACCACCGCTTTATGCATGAAAGATGAGTACGTGTTTCTAGCCCTTGTCATACCGGTCCCGATCATCCTGGGAAGCACCTTAATATGTTCATGCAACCGTTAATTGAAGAGTTGAAAGAGTTGTGGATAGGGGTACAAGCATATGATTTATGGTAAAGTAAACTTTACCTTGCGTGTTGCATACTTGTGGTCGGTCCATGATTTACCAGCATATGGCATATGGGCTGGATGGAGTGTTCATGGTCGGCTTTGTTGTCCCATATGTATGGCTGACTCAGATGCATTCCGGGTACCACATGGTGGAAAGTTCTGTTTCTTTGATTGCCATCGACGGTTTTTGCCGCATAATCACCCTTTTAGGAAACTTAGTCTTGCATTCAAGGACACCACTATTACAAAGGGCCCGCCAAACCGTTTGACCGGTGCTGAGATAGCTGCCTGGCACAGTCGGCTCGTACCAACAGATGGCGGTTTTGAAGGTTTCAAAGATGACCATAATTGGACTCATATTTGTGCAATATGGAGTCTCCCTTACGCGAAAGCATTGATTCTTATGCACAATGTAGATGTCATGCACCAAGAGTGTAATGTCGCAGAAAGCATTATAAGTATGTGTTTTGATGTCAAAGACAAAACAAAAGACAATGTTAAGGCATGAAGAGACTTGGCCAAGATTTGCGATCGGCCAGCACTTGAGCTCGTACAAGATTCAGGAGGACGAATAGCCAGGCAACGAGCTCCATATTGTCTTAAACCTCAAGAGAAGAAATAAGTGCTCCGGTGGATGAAAAGTATCAAATTTCTAGATGGCTATGCAGCTAACCTAAGGCGTGTGGTGAATGTCAGCACCGGGAAGCTAAATGGTCTTAAGAGCCATGATTACCACATCATCATGGAAAGACTTCTCCCTGTAATGTTTCGTGGCTACTTCAAGGATGAATTGTGGAGAACGTTAGCAGAACTTAGCTTTTTCTACAGGCAGTTATGTGCTAAAGAAATCACGAAGAAGATGATGCAAAAGTTGAAGAAAGAAATACCATTGCTTGTTTGCAAGATGGAACAGGTATTTCCACCTGGATTTATGAATGTCATGCAACATCTCTTGGTACATTTGCCTTACGAAGCGGAGGTTGGTGGACTTGTGCAGTACAGGTGGATGTATGCGATAGAAAGAGGTTTGAAAAAGATAAGGGCATCCGTACGCAACAAGGCTAGGGTTGAAGGGTGCATCGCAGAGGCATATGCTCTTAAAGAGATATCGAACTTCTCCAAGACGCATTGCCGATGAGCGCAATGTGAATGCCATTACAACGCGGTATCACATTCTTTGAAGAAGCACCTATGAGTGATCTTCAAATTTTTCAGGTGGAAGGGTAAAGTCGCTTGCGGCGATCGACTCGTCAGTGTCACCAATAGAATGGAACTCGGCTTTGCTATATATGTACTCCAACATTGAAGAAATGGACAAATATTTCATGTAAGTATTGATTTGTATATTGTCTTTCAAAAGTTATTCTTTACACTATTCTCATTAGCTTAGCTGACAAGCAGATTGTTCGACCAACAACATTGGAGATCTACTCGTCAACCTACGAGCAAACAACTGGACAAACTACGTCGCGATGGGTTAAATGGCAGCCCTAGTTTCGTTGCTTGGTGTCGAAAACATGTACTTTTCTTTTGCTCTTTTTTTAACCAAAGACCAGTGTTAATTTTCCATGCCTTAACCTGTACAGTGTATGCTCGATGCCGACGTCCATGAGGACCTGCGACAGCTATCACATGGAACCGTTACGGCAAGGAACTTCGGTCGTTATGACGTCAACGGGTTTCGGTTTCGCTCTGCAAAATTCGAAGCAAAACGCCCCCATGCAGCCACCGTGAACAGTGGAGTCGTAACTAAGGCATGCGATGCACGTGGGCATGAAATTAACTACTATGGCATTATTCAAAACATAGTTGAGTTCAAGTTCGGGGGTTCCAAAGATCTGAGAGTAGTTTTCTTTGAATGTGATTGGTTTGATCCCAACAATGGCACACGTGAGAACGAATTTTGCATGGTGGAGATCAGGCACCAATCACGGCTTGAAGGTTTTGACAAATTTGTGATTTCTCACCAGGTGGAGCAGGTGTATTACTTGCCGTATGCGTGCCCTAGCTTGAGTGCTTGGTGGGTTGCTTATAAAGTGAATCCCCGTGAACGGTTATATAGCCCTAGCGATGCTGATTATGTCGACAGTGCCATGAACAACCAGCAAATTGATGCATATCAGGAAGAAGGTATGCCAAGATCTTTTTGGGTTATCGATGGGTTTGGGCTTGACGGAGTAGCCACAGATGCCACAGACCTAATAGTTCAGCCCGATCCAAGAAAGAAACGAAAACGAGGTTCTATAAGAATTCGACGGCCTCAGAGAAAACATGTTTCTGTACAACGATTCCCCGATGAACCTCAAGACATTGATGAGTTTTGATACATACATATTATTGGTATATATCTTCCAAATTTTTATATTTTCATATTGTTGCTACCTTGCTTTTTTAAATGCGCAATCTAACACTATTTTAAATTTTTACAGTTGAATTCTTTTTTCAAGCATGCCCGCAAGGTGGTCTCCAAGAGCACCGGCAGCTCTTCTTCTAGGAGTCAGACTGGTAGGAGTAAGGAATCCCTCTTCCATGGGAGTGCCTCGACTAGGAGCAGGCAGAGATCGTTTGAGAGGTGTCTGGAGGAGGCACAGGAGGAGGTTGCTCCTGCAGTACCTGTGTCGGGACCCGAATTTGCAAATCCGGACCCTCTGTGTATTCAGCACTAGTCCAGGAACGCGCTAGTGCACACAGTCTTAACAGCGGTAAATATCACAATCATACCACTCGATACTATTAAAGTACTTTAATTAAATAGCCAGACTGGTTACTCGACCTTATGGTCAAGTTACAAATATACGCCACGCAGGGCGAAACTTACTAAGAGAGAAATAATAGCAGCGGAAAAATAAGATAACTTCGTGGCGCCATCCAGTATACCACAGGCAACTGACTGGGCTCGCTCCCTAAGTAGACGGTTCCACTTGGAGCTCCTCCTCCAAAGCTGGTGTAGTCTCCTCTTCAACTAGTGTTGTATTGTGGCAAGGGTGAGTACTTGGTACTCAGCAAGTCATGCACAGAATGCAGCTAATATACTACATGCATGGCTTAATACAAAGGAGTGGCTCAAGGTATTTTTGCAGTAAGAGCATTTAGCAAGTATCATAAGTAGATTTGAAAGCAGTAGTAACAAGTAAAGCATAAATAACTTTTCAAAGGTTTAGTAAACATCTTTCCCATCCTAATCCACATTTCTATCAACATCATTATTAATCCAACCCAACCTTTCCAATCCAAGTTACTTTTGAGAAAGTCTAACCCTTGACTGTAATTCCCGAGCGATGTCCAATACCATGACACGGCTATTCGAATAGATTTTACACTATGCGAGAGGTTATGCACTTTACCCACAAGATACAATCAAACACCACAAAGGCGAGTTCAGTAACAAAGTCTTTGGAAACCTCTAACAATACAAGTGGTCCTCCCGGTTGTTGCACACTAACCCTTCCCTTAGCTAAGGCGAAGTTTAGGCCAACCAACCGTTAGATGGGTACTGGCCTCACTCCAGACGCCCCCCGCACAACTTACACAAAGGGTGTAGTTGACCTCCTGAGGTCCCACACGCACGTTATTAGCAACTTAATCAACTAGGTCCGTCCATTACGACATGTGGTTGCAAGATTGACTCAGTTCAAAGGCTTGCAAGGTGAAGTCCTTAGGGTGACCAGGGCAAGACTACCCGAAGAACCAAAACAACATTCCCGGTGCCACAACTGGCCCACCCGATCATTCTTGCCACATGCCCCGGTCAAAAGCTATTTATCAAACCCCAGTTGATTACCATGCACCACGTGCCATCAACATCACATGATACCTTTCCAAAACAGGTTCAATATATCATTAAGTCAATATTAACATTTGATTGTCCAAAATCATGTCATGAGTACGTGCGAGTCTAAGCCATATACTACAACGATCTACAAACCCATGTTGGCAATTTAGTAATGTCCAACTAATAATCCACAACTAGGGTGACAAGGGGTCATGGCACATATTTAAGTAATCAAGGTGTCATACAGCAATTAGGCATTTATCTAATTTCCCATAATTAAGTAAAGCATTTTCTTTTTGAACTAGCATGCAATAATTTGAACCAAAATAGGTTTCAAAATAGGATCAACATGGTCAAAGCATAACTTGCCTTCAAAAAGTACTTGTTCTTGGTCTTGAGCTGGCTCCTGGGTCAACACTTCTCCTTCGAAGCCTTCGGGCACTTCAACGTCTACTCGTAAAGCGTGCAAATAGCAATACACGAATAAACAATAGGCAAAAAGTGTTCAACATCCAAATAAAATCCATAAACAGAGAGAACATAATTTTATGAATTTTTAGGATCTGGAATCGTTCAAATTGGAGTTAAAATGCAAAAGTTATAATTATTTGAAGTTTAAATAATCAATTAAATAATATTAGAGAGAAAAACTTTAGTCCAAAAATTAAATAAAATTCATAATTAGGTAGATCTCAATTTTATACAAATTTAGAAATTTGAATCACTCAAATCGGAGTTGAAACGCAAAAGTTATAAGCGTTTGAAGTTTGAAACAAAATCTGAAATCATTGTTTCGAATTAATAAATCATTTTCTTTTTCGGAAATTAATTATTGCGTCAGCGAGGACACGTGGCAGCCTCTGATTGGCCGGCTGACGTTAGCCGGTTCATGGACGTGGTCCATGGTTTGGCTCGGTCCACCGTGGACTTGGTCCACGGCTCCACGTGTCGGCCCACGGTGGGTCCCCTCGGGTAGCGTCATTCTTGGCGTCGGCGAGGCTCGGCCGCAGTCTTTGTGGTGGGACCAGGTGACGTCATTCTTGACATCGGCTCGGCTGGGACGGCCGTGACATCTTGACCCGCCATGGCGTCGGCGTGGCGCCATGGTGCGATGTGGTGGGCGGCCGACATGCGGGACCAGCGTGTCGGCGTCACCTGCCTGCTGGCGTGGGCAGCCCGACCTCGGCGGTCAGTCTCCCGCACACGTGGCTAGATCTCGGCCGTTGATTTGAAAATCAGCGGCCCGATTGAATCTGGACTCACGCAGCGTTTGGGGTGAGCAGCGTTTGCTCTGACCGTTGGATCTAGATCCAACGGCCGAGATTGATTTGGGATTTTGGGCGGGATCTCACCGTGGGATGACGTGGCGTGATCTCGGGACGTTGGATCTGGATCGGACGATCGAGGAGCTCAAGTCCGGCGATGATGGCGGCGGCGCTGGGTCACTAGCGCAGGGGACGATGACCTAGCCGACGGCGTTTCGGACGCGCTCCGGCGACGTGGGTGGTGCTCACCGACGCGGCTTGCTCTCACGGTTCCAGATCTGGGGTCAACGGCGACGGAGGACGACGGAGACGGCGACTATCGGCGAAAATCATGGCTGCTCCTTCTCCTAACTCCGGCGAGCTCCAGCGGCGCAACCACGGTGGCTCAGGCGAGGTGAGTTAGGGCTACGGGTGCGCAATGAAGCGACGATCCCGACACGGGTGGCGGCGCAATAAATAGGGCCCTCGGCGTCCGTGAAACGCACGGAAACCGAGGTCCTCTCCGTTGCGGCGGCGGAGTCCGACGGCGTCTCGGATTGGGTGATGTGGCACGCGCACAGCCGTTGGATCGAGATCCAACGGTGCGTGGATTTGGGTTCGGGTCGGACTTGGGCGAGCTGGCTCGCTCGATCGGGCTCGGGTCCGGCGACGTGGCTCAATCGTGGCCGTTGGATCTTGATCCAACGGTCACACGCGTAGGGTTCGACCGAGTGGGTTCGGCTCAACCACTGGCTCGGGTCGGGTTCGGGTCGGACTCGAACTCAAGTCTGACTTGGGCTCGGTCGGAGGAACAGTAACCGACCCGGTTCGATTTTTCCAGCGATTTAATATTTAAAATAATTCCCAGTAATTTATTTAATTCAAGAAAAATAGCAAAATACTCAGAAAAATTTTGGAAAATATTTTAGGGCATTTGGGACTCAAATAAAATATTTCCAACAAAACTTTATTTGAAAATTTAATTTCTTTAATTATTTCAATATGGAATAAATTCAAATAAATTCCAAATAAATCCAAATAAATTCCAGAAAATTCCAAAAATTCACCAAAGTGCTAAATCACACATAAATTTAAGAAAAGCAAAATTTTGGGGTGTTACAAACCTCCCCCCTTAATAGAATCTCGTCCCCGAGATTCAGGGCTTACTACAGAATAGGTTTGGAAACTCTTTCTTCAAATCCTCTTCGCGCTCCCAAGTTGCTTCGCTCTCTGCATGGTTGCTCCACTGAACTCTACAGAAACGGGTTGACTTGTTCCTTGTCTCTCGATCCATTGAGTCTAGAATCTTCACGGGGTGCTCCTTGTAAGTCAAATCTTCTTGCAACTCAATTGACTCTAGCGGTGTCTGTTCCTCAGGTACTCGGAGACACTTCTTCAGTTGGGACACGTGGAACATGTCATGCACTCCTGCTAGTGACTGCGGCAACTCCAGCTAGTAAGCAACTTCGCCTCTGCGGCTCAAAATCTTGAATGGTCCAACATATCTCGGCGCGAGTTTTCCTTTGGCATGGAATCTCTTAACTCCTCTGAGCGGCGTAACTCTGAGGTATACAAAGTCTTCTGGTTCAAAACTCAAATCCCGGCGACGATTGTCAGCATAACTCTTACATGCGTGATTGGGCTATCTTCAACCGCTCCCTAATCATGGCAATCTGCTTCTTCACTTCTTGAAGAATATCAGGCCCGAAGACACGGCGCTGCCGGTCTCATTCGGTTTAATGGCGTCGGACGAGGTCGACCATACAAAGGCCTCAAAGGTGACATCGTAAACTAGCCTGGTAACTACTATTGTAATCGAACTCGGCATACGGCAAACTCTTGTCCCAAGAGGTAGCATAAGCCAATGCACATGCTCTTAGCATATCTTCCGAATCTGGTTGACTCTTTCGGTCTGTCCATCCGTCTGTGGATGATAGGAACATCTTGAAGTTCAAACGGGTTCCCATGGCTTCATGCAACTTATTCCGAACCTTGAGGTAAACCGAGTACCTTCGTCCGATACAATCCTCTTTGGCACTCCGTGCAAACAGACGATCCTGATCATATACAATTACGCTAACTTATCTCCGAGTAAGTGGTCTTTCTGAGGATAAAATGGGCTACTTTGGTCAAGCGATCCACTATAACCCATATGGAGTCATAACCTCCTTGAGTCTTAGGAAAACCGGTAATGAAATCCATTCCGATTTCCTCCCACTTCCACTCAGGTATCTTCAGCGGCTGCAACAATCCGGCTGGTCTCTGATGCATCGCCTTGACTCTCTGGCACACGTCGCACAATGCAACATGCTCGGCAACTTCACGCTTCATGCTCGGCCACCAGAATCTCTCCTTCAAGTCTTGATACATCTTGGCACTTCCAGGATGAATCGAGTACTTGGAGTCATGGGCTTCTTCTAGAATCAATCGCTTGATTCCTTCCTGTTCGGCACACAAATGCGATCCCTCATCCATAACGTGCCCTGCTCGTCTAGCTTGAAGTCCTTTGCCTTGCCTTCCTCCATTTTGGACTTAATCCTGCGGATCTTGTCATCATCCTTCTGTCCTTCCCGAATCTGATCTTCTAGGGTAGGCTTTATTTCCAATGTGGCCAAGAATCCACTAGGTACCATCTCAATCCTCATTCTCTGAAAGTCCTGGCATAGCTCATCCTGATTCGTGGCTATCAACATATTCATGGTATGGTTTTTCCGACTCAAAGCATCGGCCACCACATTAGCCTTTCCGGGATGATAATGAATTCCGACATTGTAATCCTTAATCAATTCTAACCATCTTCTTTGCCTCATATTCAGATCCGACTGGGTGAATATGTACTTAAGGCTCTTATGATCCGTGTACACTTCACATCTGTTCCCGATCAGATAGTGACGCCATATCTTCAAGGCATGCACTACGGCAGCTAACTCTAGGTCATGTGTCAGGTAATTCTCCTCATGAGGCCTCAACTGCCTTGATGCATAGGCAACAACCTTTCCGTTCTGCATTAACACACATCCAAGTCCTTGGCGCGATGCATCACAATAGATATCAAAGCTTTGATTGACGTCCGGCAGAACCAACACTGGTGCTGATGTCAATCTCGTCTTCAGTTCTTGGAATCCTTTCTCGCACTCTGGCGTCCATGTAAACTTGTTCTCCTTTTTCAGCAATTGCGTAAGAGGTCTCGCAATTGTTGAAAAGCCTTCAATGAAGCGGCGGTAGTAACCTGCCATTCCAAGGAAACTCTGGATCTGGGTCACAGTCTTCGGCTGCTCCCAATGTAACACAGCTTCTACTTTACTTGGATCAACGGCGACTCCTTCTGCGGTCATTACATGTCCGAGGAATTCCACCTTGTCCTTCCAAAAATCACACATACTGAATTTGGCGAAGAGTTGCTGTTCCCTCAGCTTTTCCAAAACTCGCCTCAAGTGTTCGGCATGTTCATCCTCTATCTTGGAGTAGATTAGAATATCATCTATGAATACAACAACAAACTTGTCCAAATATTCCATGAACACCTTATTCATCATATTCATGAAATATGCTGGTGCATTCGTCAGACCAAAGGACATAACAGTAAACTCGTAATGCCATATCTCGACGAGAACGCAGTCTTTGGAATATCTTCTGATCGGATCTTCAACTGATGGTATCCCGATCTCAGATCAATCTTGGAGAAAACTCCGGCTTCTCTCAGCTGATCAAACAGATCATCGATCCTGGGTAGCGGATACTTATTCTTCACGGTGACTTCATTGAGTGCACGGTAGTCAATGCACATCCTGAAACTCCCGTCCTTCTTCTTGACGAACAAAACTGGTGCTCCCCACGGCGACGAACTCGGTCTGATAAATCCTTTCTCCATTAACTCTTCAAGTTGTTTCTTCATCTCTACCAATTCCTCGGTGGACATCCGATAGGGTCTCTTTGCTATCGGTCTTTGTACTGTACAAGCTCTATCACAAACTCTATGTCCCCTGTCAAGCATACCAGGTAGATCTTCAGGAAAAACATCTGGGTACTCATTCACTACTGAGACATCCTCTATGCTGGTTGCCTTGGTACTGTTAACCATCAACTGTCCATCTCTGACGGCAGTAGCTTGAAATTCCACTTTCTTTCCACAAGGGCTCTCGACTGAGATAGTCCTTTGTCCACAATCCAATACGGCCTTGTGCTTGGATAACCAATCCATCCCCAAGATAACATCTAAGGTCTGGGTCTCCAAAATAATAAGGTTCGCTAGGAACTCTATCCCATCTATTAGTATTCTCACCCCAGAACATCCTACTTTCGTTCGGAGTTCGGAACCAGGGGTTTGAACCAGTACGACGTCCGTGGCATTCTGCAGTGCATCTGCGGTGACATGGTTGACTCGGCCTCTCACCACGCCTGGGTGTGGCTCTCAGTGTTTGGCGTCCTAGCTGGTGTGGATCCCAGATTGAAGCGAACTGGGGTCACTCCTGCTGTCTTCTTAGGACAACTGTTGGCAAAGTGTCCTGGCTCGTTGCAATTGTAGCAGCGTCTCACTGTCCCCTGTTGACTGCCTGAGTTAAATCCCTTCATAAAGCGAGCCTGTCTGGCTTTATCTGTCGCTACATCCCCAGGTGCGTAGCGTGCAAGCTGTGTGAACTTGTTCAGGTATTCGGCCACCGGCTGATTACCTTGCTTCAGTGCTCTGAACTCCTCCTTGAGGTCCATGATTCCTTCAGGCACGTGATACTGACGGAATGCAGCTGTGAACTCCTCCCAAGTGATGTCCTGAGGATTCTCCTGCGTAGCACAGAAGTTCTCCCACCATTCGGCGGCTGTTCCTTCCAACTGATGAGAAGCGTAGAGTACCTTCTCATTTCCTATGCATTGAGCTATGTGTAGCTTCCTCTCAATTAACCTTAACCAGTCATCGGCTTCCAACGGATTCGCATTCCCGGATAAAGTGGGTGGATGAGTCCTCATGAACTCTCGATCTTGTATTCTCGGGCGTTGTCCCCGATTGACTTGATTAGCCGTGGGCCTGAGCAAAGGACGTGTTGCATGTGTTGCATCATGGCATGCATCAATCGAGTCTGAGCAGCAAGAAAAACTCCGAAATTACGTATATCAATGGCGGTCTTTGGTGCTCCATCATTGGGGTTTTCTGCTGGGCGAGAACCACTTCCATTGCCTCCAAGGTTTCCACGAGTGTTCACCATCTGTCGTTTGCTCCAAGGTTTAGAGACGAGAGGGAACAAGAATAGACAAGTAATATGGAACTATGCGGGGCGAGGGGTGTAACTTAAAGTCCAACTTTATTATTTTAATCAATAGTAATCTTGGTATGGTTGCTTACAATGCCTAGAGGCCTTGCAACACATACTGCACACTCAGCAACACATTCTAACGCCTAAAGGGTGACTCTTTATTCTATGACGCGACTCGGCGAAGGAGTCTCACTATAGAACCTACGCTCACTCATCGAGAAAACCCCCACGGCCTGGGTACGGATGCTGCGGCATAGGCGCGAAACGATCGCCATGTCCAGCAACTGTGTCATCTGTGGTAGTCGAAGAAGCAGTATCCTCCTCAAGCTCCGGCTCCTCCGGGTCTGGCTCGTGTAGCTCGAGCATTGGCTCCGGCTCTGGTGCGTACAATGCCGTCTCTAACTCTCCAATCCTTTGCAGAAGGTGAGACACATACTCTTGAGCATCCCGCCATCTGTTCTTTTCTGTTGTGATTTCCTTGCGGGCCTTCTGTATCTCCTTGCTTGTATCATCGAGTACATCCTCCTGGGCAACAACAAGTCGTGCCAACTGTGTGACCATGGCATTCCCATCCTGAATCGCCTTCGGGTCAAGAAGGTTATTCTTCTTGCGGATGATATCGAACACCGTGCTCTCCAATTCTCTGGCGTAGATACGGGTAATGTGCCGCATTGCTCGTCGTGACACCTCTTGGATACCCATCTCGCATTGTAGACCTCCTGGCGGTCACGGTGTATCGGGCGATTGCCTGGGCACTTCTTCCTAGCAGGTACCACAATCTTCACGTCACAAGCCTTGATCAATCCTGCCTGTCTGATCACTTCCACTTGGTATTGCGGCTTCTCAAAATCTCCGAGAGTCTGTAGCATACGGCAAAGTTCTGCGGCGTGACCAACCTCCAGATCGACGTAGTTGAACTCTCCCTCCATCTGTCACAAGAGTGCTCACGTAAGAACTCGAAGTTTTTAAATCGTGACAAGGTAAGGAAAAATTCAGCAAGAGACAAGAAAAGAAAGAATGGGATAAGTCGAGATGTCATTTCTTGTCTTGACAAACTTTTAGCTTTAGAAAATAGGTTTTATCCTCTCTACGACCTTTCTAGCTAGGGTTGAGCCTCACGGTCAAGATGGCTCGATACCACCTCTGTCGGGACCCGAATTTGCAAATCCGGACCCTCTGTGTATTCAGCACTAGTCCAGGAACGCGCTAGTGCACACAGTCTTAACATCGGTAAATATCACAATCATACCACTCGATACTAATAAAGTACTTTAATTAAATAGCCAAACTGGTTACTCGACCTTATGGTCAAGTTACAAATATACGCCACGCAGGGCGAAACTTACTAAGAGAGAAATAATAGCAGTGGAAAAATAAGATAACTTCGTGGCGCCATCCAGTATACCACAGGCAACTGACTGGGCTCGCTCCCTAAGTAGACGGTTCCTCTTGGAGCTCCTCCTCCAAAGCTGGTGTAGTCTCCTCTTCAACTAGTGTTGTATTGTAGCAAGGGTGAGTACTTGGTACTCAGCAAGTCATGCACAGAATGCAGCTAATATACTACATGCATGGTTAATACAAAGGAGTGGCTCAAGGTATTTTTGCAGTAAGAGCATTTAGCAAGTATCATAAGTAGATTCGAAAGCAGTAGTAACAAGTAAAGCATAAATAACTTTTCAAAGGTTTAGTAAACATCTTTCCCATCCTAATCCACATTTCTATCAACATCATTATTAATCCAATCCAACCTTTCCAATCCAAGTTACTTTTGAGAAAGTCTAACCCTTGACTGTAATTCCCGAGCGATGTCCAATACCGCGGACACGGCTATACGAATAGATTTTACACTCTGCAGAGGTTATGCACTTTACCCACAAGATACAATCAAACACCACAAAGGCGAGTTCCCGTAACAAAGTCTTTCGGAAACCTCTAACAATACAAGTGGTCCTCCCCGGTTGTTGCACACTAACCCTTCCCTTAGCTAAGGTGAAGTTTAGGCCAACCAACCGTTAGATGGGTACCTGGCCTCAGCCTCGGTACGCTCCCCTGTACAACTTACACAAAGGGTGTAGTTGACCTCCTGAGGTCCCACAGGTACGTTATTAGCAACTTAATCAACTAGGTCCGTCCCATTACAGACATGTGGTTGCAAGATTGACTCAGTTCAAAGGCTTGCAAGGTGAAGTCCTTAGGGTGACCAGGGCAAGACTACCCGAAGAACCAAAACAACATTCCCGGTGCCACAACTGGCCCACCCGATCATTCTTGCCACATGCCCCGGTCAAAAGCTATTTATCAAACCCCAGTTGATTACCATGCACCACGTGCCATCAACATCACATGATACCTTTCCAAAACAGGTTCAATATATCATTAAGTCAATATTAACATTTGATTGTCCAAAATCATGTCATGAGTACGTAGCAGGTCTAAGCCATATACTACAACGATCTACAAACCCATGTTGGCAATTTAGTAATGTCCAACTAATAATCCACAACTAGGGTGACAAGGGGTCATGGCACATATTTAAGTAATCAAGGTGTCATACAGCAATTAGGCATTTATCTAATTTCCCATAATTAAGTAAAGCATTTTCTATTTGAACTAGCATGCAATAATTTGAACCAAAATAGGTTTCAAAATAGGATCAACATGGTCAAAGCATAACTTGCCTTCAAAAAGTACTTGTTCTTGGTCTTGAGCTGGCTCCTGGGTCAACACTTCTCCTTCGAAGCCTTCGGGCACTTCAACGTCTACTCGTAAAGCGTGCAAATAGCAATACACGAATAAACAACAGGCAAAAAGTGTTCAACATCCAAATAAAATCCATAAACAGAGAGAACATAATTTTATGAATTTTTAGGATCTGGAATCGTTCAAATCGGAGTTAAAATGCAAAAGTTATAATTATTTGAAGTTTAAATAATCAATTAAATAATATTACAGAGAAAACTTTAGTCCAAAAATTAAATAAAATTCATAATTAGGTAGATCTCAATTTTATACAAATTTAGAAATTTGAATCACTCAAATCGGAGTTGAAACGCAAAAGTTATAAGCGTTTGAAGTTTGAAACAAAATCTGAAATCATTATTTCGAATTAATAAATCATTTTCTTTTTCGGAAATTAATTATTGCGTCAGCGAGGACACGTGGCAGCCTCTGATTGGGCGGCTGACGTCAGCCGGTTCATGGACGTGGTCCATGGTTTGGCTCGGTCCACCGTGGACTCGGTCCACGGCTCCACGTGTCGCTGACAGGTGGGTCCCCTCGGGTGACGTCATTGCTGACGTCAGCGGGGCTCAGCCCACGGTGCTGATAGGTGGGACCCACTGGTGACGTCATTGCTGACATCAGCGCTCGGCTGGGACAGCCGACATCTTGAGCCCGCCATGACGTCGGCGTGGCGTCATGGTGCGATGTGGTGGCCGTTGACATGCGGGCCCAGCGTGTCGGCGTCCTGCCCTGCACGCTGCGTGGGCCACGCGGCGGTCAATCTCCCGCACACATGGCTAGATCTCGACCGTTGATTTGAAAATCAACGGCCCAGATTGGATCTGGACTCACGCGTTTGGGGTGAACGCGTTTGCTCTGGACCATTGGATCTAGATCCAACGATCGAGATTGGATCTGGGATTTTGGACGGGATCTCACCGTGGGATGACGTGGCGTGATCTGGGACGTTGGATCTGGATCGGACGGCTGAGGGAGCTCGAAGTCCGGCGATGGCGAGCGGCGGCGCTGGGTCACCGGCGTAGGGGACGATGACCTAGCCGACAGCGTTTCGGACGCGCTCCGGCGACGTGGGTGGTGCTCACCGACGCAGCTTGCTCTCACGGTTCCAGATCTGGGGTCAACGGCGACGGAGGACGACGGAGATGGCGGCTATCGGCGAAAAACCGCGACTGCTCCTTCTCCTAACTCCGCGAGCTCGGTAGCGCAACCACGCAGCGGCTCGAGCGAGGTGAGTTAGGGCTACGGTGCGCAATGAAGCGGCGATCCCGACACGGGTGGCGGCGCAATAAATAGGGCCTCGGCGTCAGAAACGCACGGAAACCGAGGTCCTCTCCGTTCTTTGTGGCAGAGTCCGGCGGCGTTCGATTGGGTGGCGTGGCAGCGCCGCGGCCGTTGGATCGAGATCCAAGCGGTGCGTGATTTGGGTTCGGTCGGACTCTGGCGAGCCGGTCGGGCTCGGCCGGTGGTCCGCGGACGTGGCTGACCGTGGGCGTTGGATCTTGATCCAACGGTCACACGCGTAGGGTTCGACCGAGTGGGTTCGGCTCAACCACTGGCTCGGGTCGGGTTCGGGTCGGACTCGAACTCGAGTCTGACTTGGGCTCGGTCGGAGGAACAGTAACCGACCCGGTTCGATTTTTCCAGCGATTTAATATTTAAAATAATTCCCAGTAATTTATTTAATTCAAGAAAAATAGCAAAATACTCAGAAAAATTCCAGAAAAATTCCGGAAAATATTTTAGGGCATTTGGGACTCAAATAAAATATTTCCAACAAAACTTTATTTGAAAATTTAATTTCTTTAATTATTTCAATATGGAATAACTTCAAATAAATTCGAAATAAATCCAAATAAATTCCAGAAAATTCCAAATATTCACCAAAGTGCCAAATCACACATAAATTTAAGAAAAACAAAATTTTGGGGTGTTACAACCTGGTTCTGAGGAGGTTGCTCCTGCGATGGTTACGAGGAGGTTGCTCTGCGATGGCGGTTCTGAGGCACAGGATGAGGAGCACGACAGTGAAGAGGATGAGGGGGACGAGGGAGACGGAGCAGAGGAGGATGAGGGTGCCGAGGGAGACGGAGCAGAGGAGGATGATGATGATGCACCTCGTACACAGTCCTTCAGGTACTTGTTAGCATGTTATACTGTGCATAGACTTTGCATTCTCATGTTTGGTTATTTTCAGGTTTCGGGGATGTAACAACATACCCCCAGTGGTTGAACATAGGTTACGGAGGTTGATCGTCCCTTGCGGGGACTGGTAAGTTATTTTGTAAATCTATATTTGAAATTTGTTGTATAACTAATCGGTTTGATTTCATGAAATGTAGGCAATGGAATGACGTGGCGTGGGAGGGACGCCGCCAGCATAGGCAGGTTAACTCTGTCCTGGGAGCCATCTGCCGCCACCACTACTCGGGCTTGGTGGAAATCAACGGCGTGCAGCATCCGGCCCTTAAATGGGAGCACTACAGGTTGGCTCTTGATGTCCGGCACGGCACCGTTCCTGATGAGGTGTGGCCCGATTTTTGGGTAAGTTCCTTAATTATGTTTGTATAGTTCATATATATAAATTAAATTATTGTGGCACAACTTAAGCATTGTTGTTGCAGGAGAGATACCATTTGCAGGACGAGGATGTCCCTGTCAATCGCGAGAAGGCGCACAAGGTGTTCAACAAGGCAGCGGCAAGGGTGGTGAAGGACATGATCTCCAATGCTAGAATCCAGGCGGTTTGCATGTTCTACAAGAGGGTGAAGCAGGAGAAGATGAACAAGAAGCTCGGGGCATCCAAGATCTACCTACGTGAGGACGAGTACCTGCAGGTAACCGTCCCCTAGTTACTAAAGTGTCCTGATGCTTTGTAACACCCCGGCATTTAATATGCCTGAATGCTACCAAACATAAGCTAAACAACATCTAAATACCACAATTAAACATAAATTCCAGCAAAGGCGCACATGCTAAAAACCGAGATTTCGGCAGCATCTCCTTTGTTTAAACATGAATTGAAGCAACAACAATCATAACATGTCAATATAGCATAATGAACGATAGCAATATCATGATCAAACGGAAAAACATCCACCATACCACTAAGGATAGAAATTCTATCCATCACATGACAAATATGGACTAATTGTAACACCCCAAAATTTTGCTTTTCTTAAATTCATGTGTGATTTGGCAATTTGGTGAATTTTTGGAATTTTCTGGAATTTATTTGGATTTATTTGGAATTTATTTGAATTTATTCCATTTTGAAATAATTAAAGAATTTAATTTTGCAAATAAAATTTTGTTGGAAATATTTTATTTGAGTCCAAAATGTTCCAAAGTATTTTCCAGAATTTTTCTGGAATTTTTCTGAGTCTTTTGCTATTTTTAATGAATTAAATGAATTATTGGAAATTATTTTAAATATTAAATCGCTGGAAATTCAACTCGGTCGAGTATCGTTCATCCGATCGAGCCCGAGTCGACTTCGAGTTCGAGTCCGACCGAGCCACGTGACTCGGCCGAACCAACTCCAAAACCTAATCGATCCCAACCGTTGGATCAAGATCCAACGGCCAGGATTTCCGCATCGCTTCGGCCGAATCCGGCCCGGATCCGATCGCGCCCACGCGATCGTGGCCGTTGATCGTGCCACGTGGACGGCTGTGCGTCGTCGTCTCCGCCCGAGTCCGAGCCGGACTCCGCCGCCGCGCTCGCCGCCGTGGGAAACTAGGTTTCCGTCTCGGGCACGAACGCCTAGGCTATTTAAAGCCCTGGTCACGCCCCGAGGTTGCCCTCATCCGTGCGCACCCGTGTCCCCGAGCCATCTCGCCTGAGCCGTCGCCGTTTGCCCGTACGAGCTCGCCGTAGTTGGAGGAGGTGACCGCCGCGGTTTGCGCCGTTTTCCGCCGTCGTCCGTCGTCTTCCGCCGAGAAGGAGCCCAGATCCGGAGTCCCCGCTTCGAGACGCACCCGAAGAGACCACCCACTTCGCCGGAGCGACCCCGAAGCGCCGTCGGGCTCGTCGTCGTCTCCGTCTCCGGTGGCTGCAGCCCCGCCGCGTCGCCATCGCCCTCGCGAGCTCTGTGCGCCGTCCGATCTTGATCGTGCGGTTGAGGTGAGTTCACGTGTTTCCAAACCCGATTAGATCTGGACCGTTGGATCAAGATCCAACGGCCCACGATCGCCACGTGCCGTAGTAGTGTTATTATAGGATTAGATATGGACCGTCCGATCTAGATCGAACGGCCCACGATCATCGAGTAGTTTCAACGTGTTAACCCTGGATCTAACCGCGGCCGTTGAATTTCAAATCAACGGCCGAGATTGCGCCACGTGTCGGGAAGCCTGACCGTCGCGGTCGGCCGGCCCACGCAGCGTGTGTGACGCCGACACGCGAGCCCGCGTGTCGAGGGCCCACTGTCGCTGATCGCACCGCGTGGCGTCACCCATGACGTCATCGGTGGTCCCACTCGCCGACTGCGGCCGAGCCCGCCGGACGTCGGGCCGATGACGTCACCCGAGTGGTCCCACATGTCGGGCCTCACGTGGAGCTATGGACCGGGTCCACTGAGACTCCGAGCCAAGCATGGACCGAGTCCATGGACCGGTGACGTCAGCCAACCAATCGAGAGGCTGCCACGTGTCTAGGCTGACGCAATAATTAATTTCCAAAAGAAAATGATTTATTAATTCGAAATAATGATTTGATTTTGTTTCAAACTTCAAACGCTTATAACTTTTGCGTTTCAACTCCGATTTGAGTGATTCAAATTTCTAAATTTGTATAAAATTGAGATCTACCTAAATATGAATTTTATTTAATTTTTGGACTAAAGTTTTTCTCTGCAAAATTATCTAATTGATTATTTAAACTTTAAATAATCATAACTTTTATGCGTTTTAACTCCAAATTTGTGATTCCAGTTTCTAAAAATTCATAAAATTATGTTCTCTCTGTTTATGGATTTTATTTGGATGTTTGGACACTTTTTGCCTATTGTTTATTCGTGTATTTGCTATTTGCACGCTTTACGAGTAGACGTTGAAGTGCCGGAAGGATTCGAAGGAGAAGTATTGACTCAGGATCCAACTTAGGACCAAGAACAAGTACTTTTTGAAGGCAAGTTGTGCTTTGACCATGTTGATCCTATTTCGAAATCTATTTTGATTTAAACTATTGCATGCTAGTTCAATTAGAAAAATACTTTGATTAAACTTGGGGGTTAGATAAATGCCAATTTCTTTGTATGACACCTTGATTATTTAAGTATGTGCCATGATCCCTTGTCACCCTAGTTGTGGATTACTAGTTGGACATTATTAAATTGCCAACGTGGGTTTTAGACCGTTGTAGTAAATCGCTTAGACACCTTTCGTGCTCATGACATGATTTTGGACAATCAAATGTTAATATTGACTTAATGATATATTGAACCTGTTTTGGAAAAGTATCATGTGATGTTGATGGCACGTGGTGCATGGTAATCAACCGGGTTTGATAAAAGCGATTTTCAACCGGGGCATGTGGCAAGAGTAATCAGTGGGCCATTGTGGCATTGGGAGTGTTGATTTGGTTCTTCTGTAGTCTTGCCCTGGTCACCCTAAGGACTTAACCTTGCAAGCCTTTGAACTGGGTCTAACGTGCAACCACATGTCTCAGTAATGGGACGGACCTAGTTGACTAAGTTGCTAATAACGCACTGTGGGACCTCGGAGGTCAACTACACCCTTTGTGTAAGTTGTGCGGGGGAAGCGTCTTGGGCCGAGGCCAGTACCCATCTAACGGTTGATTGGCCTAGACTTCGCCTTAGCTAAGGGAAGGGTTAGTGCGCAATAACCGGGAGGACCACTTGTATTGTTAGAGGCTTCCGAAAGACTTTGTTACTGAACTTCGCCTTTGTGGTGTTTGATTGTATCTTGTGGGTAAAGTGCATAACCTCTGCAGAGTTTAGAATCTATTCGAATAGCCGTGTCCGCGGTATTGGACATCGCTCGGGAATTACAATCAAGGGTTAGATTTTCTCAAAAATAACTTTGGTTTGAAAGGTTGGGCTGGATTAATAATGAAGATGGTGGAAATGTGGATTAGGATGGGAAAGATGTTTATTAAATTCCTTGAAAAGTTATCTATGCTATACACCTTTTCTTTGCTTTTCCGAATCTACTTATGTTACTTGTCAAATCTTTGTTCTTGCAAATATACCTTGAGCTATTCCTTTGTACCAAGCCATGCATATAGTATATTAGCTTGCATTACGTGCATGACTTGCTGAGTACCAAGTACTCACCCTTGCCACAATACAACACCAGTTGAAGAGGAGATCGCACAAGCTTTGGAGGAGGAGCTCCAGGAGGATTCGCTCTACTTAGGGAAGCGAGCCCGATCGGTTACTGTGGTATCTTTGGATGGCGCCACGAAGTTATTTGATTTTCCGCTGCTATTATTTTTCTCTGAATAAGTTTCGCCTTGCGAGGCATATATTTGTAACTTGACCATAAGGTCGAGTAACCAGTTTGACTATTTAAATAAAGTACTTATTTAGTATCGAGTGGTATGATTGTGATATTTACCGATGTTAAGACTGTGTGCACTAGCGTGATTCCTGGACTAGTGCTGAATACACAGAGGGTCCGGATTTGCAAATTCGGGGTCCCGACAGAGGTGGTATCAGAGCCATACTTGACCGTAGGCTCAACCCTAAGATAGAATGGTTGTAGTGAGGATAAAACCTATTTTCTAAAAGTGAAAAATTTGTCAAGATAAGAAATGACATCTCGACTTATCCCCTTCTCTCTTTTCTTGTCTCTTGCTGAAATTTTTCCTTACCTTGTCACAATTTAAAAATTCCGAGTTCTTACGTAAAGCACTCTTGTGACAGATGGAGGAAGAGTTCAACTACGTTGATCTGGGAGTTGGTCACGCCGTGGAACTTTGGCATATGCTACAAAATCTCGGAGAGTTTGAGAAGCCGCAATACCAAGTGGAAGTGATCAGACAAGCGGGATTGATCAAGGCTTGTGACGTGAAGATTGAGGTACCTGCTAGGAAGAAGGGCCCAGGCAATCGCCCGATACACCTGCCTTTGCCAGGAGATCTACAATGCAGATGGGTATCCAAGAGGTATCACGACGAGCAATGCGGCACGTTACCCGTATCTACGCCAGAGAGTTGGAAAGCACGGTGTTCCGTTATCATCCGCGCAGCGATAACCTTCTTGACCCGAAGGCGATTCAGGATGAGGATGCCACGGTGACACAGTTGGCACGATTTGTTGTCGCCCAAGAGGATGTACTAGATAATACAAGCAAGGAGCTACTGAAGGCCCGCAAGGAGATCACGGCGAGAGAAGAACAGATGGCGGGAAGCTAAAGAGTATGTGGCACACCTTCTGCGAAGGATTGACGAGTTGGAGATGACCTTGTACGGACTAGACCCGAGCGATGCTCGAGCTACACGAGCCAGATCCGAGGAGTCAAATCTCGATGAGGACATCGCTTCTTCGACTACCACAGAGGACACAGCTTCTTTGGACATGGCAATCGTTTGGCGCCTATGCCGCAAAGCACCGTACCAGGCCGTGGAGGTTTTCTCGATGAGTGAGCATAGGTTCTATAGTGAGACTCCTTCGCCGAGTCGCGTCATAGAATAAAGAGTCACCCTTTAGGCGTTAGACTCCAGAGTTAGTTCGATTTGGATTTTCATTGTTTGCTGAGTGTGCAGTATGTGTTGCAAGGCCCTTAGGCATTGTAAGCAACCATACCAAGTTATTAATATCAATAATAAAGTTGGACCTTAAAGTTACACCTGTCGCCCGCATAAGTTCCATATTACTTGTCTATTCTTGTTTCCCTCTCATCTCTAAACCTAGAGCAAATCGACAGATGGTGAACACCCGTGGAAACTTTGGAGGCAATGGAAGCGGTTCTCGCCCAGCAGAAAACCCCAATGAGGGAGCACCAGCACCGCCACTGGATGTGCAGAATTTCGGAGCTTTTCTCGCTGCCCAGACTCAGTTGATGCATGCTATGATGCAACAAATGCAACACGTCACTGCGCAGTCCACTGCTAATCAAGTTAATCAGGGACCACGCCAGAATACAAAGAGTTCATGAGGACTCACCCACCCACTTTCTCTGGGAATGCCAATCCATTGGAGGCCGATGATTGGTTAAGATCAATCGAGAGGAAGCTACACATAGCTCAATGCATAGGAAATGAGAAGGTACTCTACGCTTCTCATCAGCTGGAAGGAACAGCCGCCGAATGGTGGGAGAACTTCTGTGCCACGCAAGAGAACCCTCAAGATATCACTTGGGAAGAGTTCACAGCTGCATTCCGACAGTATCACGTGCCTGAAGGAATCATGGACCTTAAGAAGGAGGAGTTCAGGGCACTGAGGCAAGGTAATCAGCCAGTGGCCGACTACCTGAACAAGTTCACACAGCTAGCACGTTACGCACCTGAGGATGTAGCGACAGATAAATCCAGACAGTCTCGTTTTATGAAGGGACTTAACTCAGGGTTGCAAGTAGGATTGATCACCCACACCTTCCCAGATTTCCAAGAGTTGGTGAATAAGGCGCTTATTCTTGAGGACAAGCGCAAGGAACTGGATGAGAACAGGAAGCGCAGGATGCAACAGCAAGGATCACGCCAGGGAACGCATAGCGGCGCTGAGAGTTGCGCCAAATCAATTCTTGATTCCAACCACGAATCGCGACAGGACACCATCCCGGCACCAAGATCTGTCAATCGTAACTACTGAGACCCCAGCCCCGCTAGAAACGCTACTCGAGCGATCGAAGAAGGAACGGTGAGACGCCGCTACAAGCGCAACGAGCCATGACACTTTGCCAACAGTTGTCCAAAGAAGACAGCAGAGGCGACCCGATTCGCTTCAATCTAGGAACTACCCAGCTAGGACGCCAAAGCACGAGCCACACCCCAGGCCGTGGTGAGAGGCCGAGTCAACCATGTCACCGCAGATGCACCTGCGAGAATGCTACGGACGTCGTCTTTGGGTAAGTTACTTGTTAACTCGATACACCAACGGTTTTGTTTGACTCGAGCTTCGCATTCGTTTGTTTCGCAAGGCTTTGCTACTAGAAATGATTTGAGGATTGCAAGACTTAAGTGCATGCTTTTAGTTCAAACCCACAGTTCAGAACTCCGAGCGAAAGTAGGATGTTCCGGGTGAGAATACTAATAGATGGAATAGAGTTCCTAGCAAACCTTATAATTTTGGAGACCCGGACCTTAGACGTCATATTGGGAATGGATTGGTTATCCAAGCACACTTCCGTACTGGATTGTGGACGAAGGACTATCTCAGTTGAGAGCCCTTGTGGGAAGAAAGTGGAATTTCAAGCCACTGCAGTTAGAGATGGACAGTTGATGGTTAACAGTACCAAGGCAATCAGCATAGATGATGTCTCAGTAGTGAATGAGTACCCAGACGTTTTTCCTGAAGATCAACCTGGTATGCCGCCAGACAGGGACATAGAGTTTGTGATAGAGCTTGTACCTGGTACAGCACCGATAGCAAAGAGACCCTATCGGATGTCCACCGAGGAGTTGGTAGAGATGAAGAAACAGCTAGGAGAGTTAATGGAGAAAGGATTTATCAGACCGAGCTCGTCGCCGTGGGGAGCACCAGTTTTGTTTGTTAAGAAGAAGGACGGAAGTTTCAGGATGTGCATCGACTACCGTGCACTCAATGAAGTCACCGTGAAAGAATAAGTATCCGCTACCCAGGATTGATGATTTGTTTGATCAGCTGAGAGGAGCCGGAGTTTTCTCCAAGATTGATCTGAGATCGGGATACCATCAGTTGAAGATCCGATCAGAAGATATTCAAGATCGCATTCTCGTCAAGATATGGACATTACGAAGTTTACTGATTATGTCCTTTGACTGATTTAATGCGCCAAATTATTTCATGAATATGATGAATAAGGTGTTCATGGAATATTTGGACAAGTTTGTCGTCGTGTTCATAGATGATATTCTAATCTACTCCAAAGCGGAGGATGAACATGCCGACACTTAAGGCGAGTTTTGGAAAAGCGAGGAACAGCAACTTTTCGCCAAGTTCAAGAAGTGTGATTTTTGGAAGGACAAGGTGGAGTTTCTTGGACATGTAATGACCGCAGTATGAGTCGCCGTAGATCCAAGCAAAGTAGAAGGCGTGTTACATTGGGAGCGACCAAAGACGGTGACCCGGATTCGAGTTTCCTTGGAATGGCGAGGATACTACCGCCGTTTCATCGAAGGCTTCGACAATTGCGAAACGTCTTACGCAATTGCTGAAGAAGGAAAAGAAGTTTGCATGGGCGCCTTGAATGTGAGAAAGGATTTCAGAGTGAAGAAGCGATTGACAACGGCACGGTGTTAGTTCTACCGGATGTTGCTCAAAGCTTCGATATTTATTGTGACGATCGCGCCAAGGACTTGGATGTGTCTTTGATGCAGAATGGAAAGGTAAAGCTTATGCATCCAGGCGATTGAGGCCGCATGAGGAAAATTATCCGACACATGACCTAGAGTTAGCTGCCGTAGTGCATGCCTTAAAGATATGGCGTCACTATCTCGATCGGGAACAGATGTGAAGTGTATCACGGATCATAAGAGCCTTAAGTACATATTCACCCACGGATCTGAATATGAGGCGAGAGGAGATGGTTAGAATTGATCAAGGACTATAACGTTGGAATCCATTACCATCCCGGGAAGGCCAACGTAGTAGCCGATGCTCTGAGTCGAAAAAGCCATACCGTGAGTACGTTGCTAGCCACAAGTCAGGATGAGTTATGTGAGGATTTCCAGAAAATGAAGATTGAGGTGGTACCTAGCGGATTCTTGGCCACATTGGAAGTAAAGCCTACCTGGAGGATCGATCCGAGAAGGACGAAGGATGATGACAAGATCCGCAGGATTAAGTCCATCAAGGAAGGAGGCAAGGCAGAGGACTTCAAGTTGGATGAGCAAGGCACGTTATGGATGAAGGGTCGCATTTGTGTGCCTAACAAGAAGGAGTTAAAGCAACTGATTCTGGAAGAAGCCCATGACTCCAAGTACTCAATTCATCCTGGAAGCGCCAAGATGTATCAGGATCTGAAGGAGAGATTCTGGAGGCCGAGTATGAAACGTGTCGGGACCCCGAATTTGCAAATCCGGACCCTCTGTGTATTCAGCACTAGTCCAGGAACGCGCTAGTGCACACAGTCTTAACATCGGTATATATCACAATCATACCAATCGATATTATCAAAGTACTTTATTTAAATAACCAAAGGGTTACTTGACCTTATGGCCAAGTTACAAATATATGCCTTGCAAGGCGAAACTTATTAAAAGAGAAATAACAAAGCGGAAAATCAAATAAACTTAGTGGCGCCATCCAAGATACCACAGGCAACCGATCGGCTCGCATCCCTAAGTAGACGGGTCCTCTTGGAACTCCTCCTCCGAACTGGCGTAGTCTCCTCTTCAACTGGTATTGTGTGGAGGCAAGGGTGAGTACTTGGTACTCGACAAGTCATGCATGTAATGCAAGCTAATATACTATATGCATGGCTTGGTACAAAGGAATAGCTTAAGGTATATTTATGTAAATGACATTTGACAAGTAATATAAGTAGATTTGAAAGCAAGAAAAACAAGTAAAGCATAAATAACTTTTCAAGAAGTTTAAATAACATTTTTTCCCCATCCTAAACCATATTTCCATCATCTTCTTTGTTAAACCAACCCAACTTTGCAAATCCAAGTTATTTTCGTAAAATCTAACCCTTGATCAGTAATTCCCGAGCAATGTCCAGCATCGTGGACTCGGCTATTCAAATAGATTCTACACTCTGCAGAGGTTATGCACTTTACCCACAAGATACAATCCACTCACCACGTCGGTAGTGAATCGCCATACAAGAGTATGCGAATGAGCGATCATAACAAAGCCTTTGAAGCCTCAAACAACACAGTGGTCCTCTCCGATGCGTGCTCTACACCATCCCTTCCCTTAGCCAAGGCGAAGTATGGGACCAACACACCGTTAGATGGGTACCTGGCCACGCCACGATACGCTCCCCGTACAATCACACAAAAGGTGTAATCGACACCACGAGGCTCCACAAGTGAGTCCTTAGCGACTTAGTCAACTAGGGCCGTCCCATTCCAGCCATGTGGTTGCAAGTATGACCCAGTTCAAAGGCTTGCAAGGTTAAGTCCTTAGAGTGACCAGGGCAAGACTACCCGAAAAACCAAATCAACATTCCCAACGCCACAACTGGCCCACCTGATTACTCTTGCCACATGCCCCTGGTCGAAAACCGTTTATCAAACCCCAGTTGATTACCATGCACCACGTGCCATCAACATCACATGATACTTTTCCAAAACAGGTTCAGTATATCATTAAGTCAATATTAGCATTTGATTATCCAAAATCATGTCATGAGCACGTAGCGTGTCTAAGCAAAGATACTACAACGATCTAAACCCATGTTGGCAATTTAATAATGTCCAACTAGTAAACCACAACTAGGGTGACAAAGGGTCATGGCACATACTTAAGTAATCAAGGTGTCATATAGCAAATTGGTATTTATCTAACCCCGTGTTTAAACCAAAGTATCTTTCTAATTAAACTAGCATGCAATAGTTTAAATCAAAATAGATTTCGAAATAGGATCAATATGGTCAAAGCACAACTTGCCTTCAAAAAGCACTTGCTCTTGGTCTTGAGTTGGATCCTGAGTTAATACTTCTCCTTGAATCCTTAGGCACTTCAACGTCTACTCGTAAAGCGTGCAAATAGCAAATACACAAATAAACACTATGCAAAAAGATCCCAAAACTCCAAATAAAATCCATAAACAGAGAGAACATAATTTTCTGGATTTTTAGAAACTGGAATCGTCAAATTTGGAGTTAAAACGCAAAAGTTATGATTATTTAAAGTTTAAATAATCAATTAAATAATTTTACAGAGAAAAACTTTAGTCCAAAAATTAAATAAAATTTATATTTAGGTAGATCTTAATTTTATACAAATTTAGAAATTTGAATCGCTCAAATCGGAGTTGAAACGCAAAAGTTATAAGCGTTTGAAGTTTGAATCTAAATTTGAAATCATTATTCGAATTAATAAATCATTTTCTTTTGGAAATTAATTATTGCGTCGGCATGGACACGTGGCAGCTCCCGATTGGCTCTGCTGGCGTCGGCCGTCCATGGGCTCGGTCCACGCTCGGCTCGGGTCCACGGTGGACTCGGTCCACGGCTCACGTGGATCGACATGTGGGCCGCTCGAGGTGACATCATCGCCGACGTCGGCGGAGCTCACCACGGCGCCGACATGTGGGACCCATCGTGGCGTCATGGGTGGCGTCGGCGCTTGGCTGGGTTAGCCAGCGACATGCGGGCCTCCTCGACACGCGCCCAGCGTGTCGGGCCACACGCACGCTGCGGACGTGGGCGCCGACGCGCGTCGGTCCAACTTCCCGACACGTGGCGCCAATCACGGCCGTTGATTTGAAAATCAACGGCGCGGATTAGATCCAGGGTTAACACGTTGAAACTACTCGATGCTCGTGGGCCGTTCGATCTAGATCGGACGGTCGGATCTAATCCTATAATCGCACTACTACGACGCGTGGCGATTGTGAACCGTTGGATCTTGATCCAACGGTCGGATCTGTCGGGTTTCTAGGGTTTGGGAAACACGTGAACTCACCGTTGTCGTCCGATCTGGATCCAACGGTGCACGGCTTCGAGGGCGGCGATGGCACGCGGCGGCGCGGCTTGACCGAGACGAGGGCGGCGACCTTGCCGTCGGCGTTTACGCGCGCTCCGCCGGCGAGGGGTACTCCGAACGCGTCTCGTCTTGGGAATCCGGATCTGGGCTTGATGACGGCGGAGGGCGACGGACGGCGGCAATATCGGCGTTTAATCGCGGCGGAGCAGACTTCCAACTCCGGCGAGCAATAACGGCGAGCAGGTGAGGATCCTAGCGGCGCGCGAGCTAGGGTTTCCGGAACCGCGTGGGATGGCGATCCTCGAGGTATGCCCGGGCATTAAATAACCTCGGCGTCCGTCGCGGCGGAGACCTAGCTCTCCGCGGCGGACCGGCGCGGAGTCCAGCTTCGGACTCGGGCGGAGACGATGAAATCGTGGCGTCCACGTGGCACAACCAACGGCCACGATCGCGGCGCGACCGGGTCGGTCCGGACACGGCTTCAGTGCAGGTCTGACGGATCTCGGCCGTTGGATCTTGATCCAACGGTTGGGATTGATTAGGGTTAGGAGTGGGTTCGGTCGAGTCAAGCGGCTCGGTCGGACTCGAGTCGACTTCGGTCGGATGAACGATGCTTGACCCGAGTTGGATTTTCCAGGTAATTAATATTTAAAATAATTCCCGATAATTCATTTAATTCATTAAAAATAGCAAAAGACTGAGAAAAATTCGTAAAAATTCTGGAAAATATTTTGGATCATTTTGGACTCAAATAAAATATTTCCAACAAAAATTTATTTGCAAATTTAAATTCTTTAATTATTTCAAAATGGAATAAATTCAAATAAATTCCAAATAAATCCAAATAAATTCGAGAAAATTCCAAAAATTCACCAAAGTGCCAAATCACACATGAATTTAAGAAAAGCAAAATTTTGGGGTGTTACAAACCTCCCCCTTAATAGAATCTCGTCCCGAGATTCAGGGCTTACTAAAGGAATAGGTTTGGAAATTCTTTCTTCAAATCCTCTTCGCGCTCCCAAGTTGCTTCACTTTCTTCATGGTTGCTCCACCGAACTCTGAGAATCGGGTTGACTTGTTTCTAGTTTCTCGATCCATTGTGTCTAGAATCCTCACAGGGTGCTCCTTATAAGTCAAGTCCTCATGCAACTCAATTGACTCTAGCGGTGTCCGTTCCTCGTGAACTCGGAGACACTTCTTTAAGCCAGGACACATGGAATACGTCATGCACTCCTCGCCAACGATCGTGGCAACTCCGGTGGTAGGCAACTTCACCTCTGCGACTCAAAATCTTAAATGGTCCAACATAGCAGGTGCGAGTTTCCCTTTGGCATGGAACCTCTTAACTCCCCCGAGAGGCGTAACTACTGAGGTATACAAAGTCTTACGGTTCAAAACTCAAATCTCGCGACGATTGTCGGCATAACTCTTTGTCGAGATTGGGCTATCTTCAACCTTTCCTAATCATGGCGATGCTCTTGACCTCTTGAAGAATATCAGGCCCAAAGACACGGCGCTCGCCGTCTCATTCCAATTCAATGGTGTCCGACAAAGTCGACCATACTGCCTCAAAAGGTGACATCTCAGAACTAGCCTGATAACTATTGTTGTAACTAAACTCGGCATACGGCAAACTTTTATCCCAAGAGGTAGCATAAGCCAATGCACAAGCTCTTAACATATCCTCCAGAATCTGGTTGACTCTTTCGGCCTGCCCATCCGTCTGTGGATGATAAGGCATCTTGAAGTTCAAACGGGTCCCCATGGCTTCATGCAACTTATTCCGGAACCTTGAGGTAAATTGGGTACCTCTGTCCGATACAATCCTCCTTGGCACTCCGTGCAAACAAACAATCGATCATGTACAACTCGCTTAACTTATCTCCGAGTAAGTGGTCTTCACGGGGATAAAATGGGCTACTTTAGTCAAGCGATCCACTATAACCCATATGGAGTCATAACCTCCTTGAGTCTTCGACAAACCGGTAATGAAATCCATTCCGATTTCCTCCCACTTCCACTCGAGGTATTTTCACGGTGTAGCAATCCTGCTGGTCTACGATGCATTGCCTTGACTCTCGGCATACGTCGCACAATGCAACATGCTCGGCAACTTCACGTTTCATACTCGGCCACGTAATCTCTCCTTGAGATCCTGATACATCTTGGCGCTTCGGGATGAATCGAGTACTTGGAGTCATGGGCTTCTTCCAAAATCAGTTGCTTTAACTCCTTTTTGTTAGGCACACAAATGCGATCCTTCATCCATAACGTGCCTTGCTCGTCTAGCTTGAAATCCTTTGCCTTGCCTTCCTCCATTTTGGACTTAATCCTACGGATCTTGTCATCATCCTTCTGTCCTTCTCGAATCTGGTCCTCTAAAGTAGGCTTTACTTCCAAGGCGGCCAAGAATCCGCTAGGTACAACCTCAATCTTCATTTTCTGAAAATCCTCACATAACTCATCCTGACTTGTGGCTAGCAACGTACTCACGGTATGGCTTTTCCGGCTCAGAGCGTCGGCTACTACGTTGGCCTTCCCAGGATGGTAATGGATTCCAACATTATAGTCCTTGATTAACTCCAACCATCTCCTCTGCCTCATATTCAGATCATTTGGGTGAATATGTACTTAAGGCTCTTATGATCCGTATATACCTCACATCTGTTTCCAATCGAGATAGTGACGCCATATCTTCAAAGCATGCACTACGCGGCTAACTCTAGGTCATGTGTCGGATAATTTTCCTCATGCGGCCTCAAGCGCCTTGATGCATAGCGGCGACCTTTCCATTCTGCATCGGCACACATCCAAGTCCTTGGCGCGATGCGTCACAATAAATATCGAAGCTTTGAGCAACATCCGTAGAACTAACACCGGTGCCGATGTCAATCGCTTCTTGACTCTGAAATCCTTCCTCACATTCCAAGCGTCCATGCAAACTTCTTTTCCTTCTTTAGCAATTGCGTAAGAGGTTTAATTGTCGAAAAACCTTCGATGAAACGGCGGTAATATCCTGCCATTCCAAGGAAACTCCGAATGGAGTCACAGTCTTGGTGCTCCCAATGTAACACAGCTTCTACTTTGCTTGGATCTACGGCGACTCCTTCTGCGGTCATTACATGTCCAAGAAACTCCACCTTGTCCTTCCAAAAATCACACTTGCTGAACTTGGCGAAAAGTTGCTGTTCCCTCAGCTTTTCCAAAACTCGCCTTAAGTGTTCGGCATGTTCATCCTCTGTCTTGGAGTAGACTAGGATATCGTCTATGAACACGACGACAAACTTGTCCAAATATTCCATGAACACCTTATTCATCATATTCATGAAATAAGCTGGCGCATTGGTCAGTCCAAAGGACATAACTGTAAACTCGTAATGTCCATATCTTGACGAGAATGCAGTCTTCGGAATATCTTCTGATCGGATCTTCAACTGATGGTATCCCGATCTCAGATCAATCTTGGAGAAAACTCCGGCTCCTCTTAACTGATCAAACAAATCATCAATCCTGGGTAGCGGATACTTATTTTTCACGGTGACTTCATTGAGTGCACGGTAGTCAATGCACATCCTGAAACTCCCGTCCTTCTTCTTGACAAACAAAACTGGTGCTCCCCACGGCGACGAACTTGGTCTGATAAATCCTTTCTCCATTAACTCTTCTAGCTGTTTCTTCATCTCTACCAACTCCTCGGTAGACATCCGATAGGGTCTCTTTGCTATCGGTCTTTGTGCAGTGCAAGTTCTATCACAAACTCTATGTCCCTGTCTCGGCATACCGTAGATCCTCGGGAAAAACGTGCGTGTACTCATTCACTACGGAACATCCTCTATGCTGATTGCCTTGGTACTGCTAACCATCAATCATCCATCTCTAGCTATGGTGGCTTGAAATTCCACTTTCTTCCCACACGGGCTCTCAATCGAGATAGTCCTTCGTCCACAATCCAATACAGCCTTGTGCTTGGATAACCAATCCATTCCCAATATAACATCTAAGGTCCAGGTCTCCAAAATTATAAGGTTTGCTAGGAACTCTATTCCATCTATTAGTATTCTCACCCGAACATCCTACTTCCGCTCGGAGTTCGGAACGAGGAGTTTGAACTAAAAGCATGCACTTAAGTCTTGCAATTCTCAAGTCATTTCTAGCCGCAAAGCCTTGCGAAACAAACGAATGCGAAGCTCGAGTCAAACAAAAGCTGTGCGGAGTGCGAGTTAACAAGTAACTTACCCGATCTGACGTCAGTAGCATTTTGCGGTGCATCTGCGGTGACATGGTTGACTCGGCCTCTCACCACGGTGCAGGGTGTGGCTCCTGGTGCCGGGCGTCCTAGCCGGGTGGTTCCTAGATTGAAGCGGCCCGGGGTCGCTCCTGCTGTCTTCTTCGGACAAGCTGTTGGCAAAGTGTCTCTGGCTCGTTGCGGTTAATGGCGTCTCACTTGTTCCTTGCCGACTGCCGGGGTAGCGTTTCTAGCGGGCTGGGGTCCGTAGTTCGATTGGCAGGTCTTGGTGCCGAGGATGGTGTCCTTGTTGCATTACGTGGTTGGAATCGAAGAATTGATTTGGTGCAACTCTCGGTATTGCGTTCCCTGGCGTGATCCTTGCTTTGTTGCATCCTGCGCTTCTGTTCTCATCCAGTTCCTTGCGCTTGTCCTCAAGAATAAGCGCCTTATTCACCAACTCTTGGAAATCTGGAAAGGTGTGGGTGATCAACCCTACTTGCAATCCTGAGTTAAGTCCCTTCATAAAACGAGGCATGCTGGATTTATCTGTCGCTACATCCTCAGTGCGTAGCGTGCTAGCTGTGTGAACTTGTTCAGGTAGTCGACCACCGGCTGATTACCTTGCTTGATGCTCTGAACTCCTCCTTCTTAAGGTCCATGATTCCTTCAGGCACGTGATCTTGTCGAATGCACTGTGAACTCTTCCCAAGTGATATCTTGAGGGTTCTCTGCGTGGCACGAAGTTCTCCCACCATTCGGCAATTTGTTCCTTCCAAGCGATGAGAAGCGTAGAGTACCTTCTCATTTCCTATGCACTGAGCTATGTGTAGCTTCCTCTCGATTGATCTTAACCAATCATCGGCTTCCAATGGATTGGCATTCCCGAGAGAAAGTGGGTGGGTGAGTCCTCATGAACTCGGCAGTCTTGTGATTCGGGCGTGGTCCTTGATTAACTTGATTAGCAGTGGCCTGGCAAGACGTGCTGCATTTGTTGCATCATAGCATGCATCAAGCGAAGTCTGAGCAGCAAGAAATGCTCCAAAATTCTGCATATCATCTGGCGGTCTTTGGTGCTCTACCATTGGGGTTTTCACGGGCGAGAACCACTCCCATTGCTTCCAAAGTTCCCACGGTGTTCACCATCTGCCGACTTGCTCTAGGTTTAGAGATGAGAGGGAAACAAGAATAGACAAGTAATATGGAACTTATGCGGGGCGAAAGGTGTAGCCTTAAGGTCCAACTTTATTATTAATAACTTGGTATGGCTGCTTACAATGCCTAAGGGCCTTGCAACACATCTGCACACTCGACAAACAAAGCAAATCCAAATCGAACTAACTCTGGAGTCCTAACGCCTAAAGGGTGACTCTTTATTCTATGACTCGACTCGGCGAAGGAGTCTCACTATAGAACCTATGCTCACTCATCGAGAAAACCTCCACGGCACTGGATGCGGGTGCTTTGCGGCATAGGCGCGAAAGCGATCGCCATGTCCAGCAACTATGTCCTCTGTGGTAGTCGAAGAAGCGTTGTCCTCATCGAGATCGACTCCTCTGGATCTCGCTCGTGTAGCTCGAGTATCGCTCTGGGTGCTGGTCCGCGTACAAAGTCATTTCCAACTCGTCAATCCTTCGTAGAAGGTGTGCCACATACTCCTGAGCTTCCCGCCATCTGTTCTTCTCTGCCGTGATTTCCTTGCGGACCTTCTGCAGCTCCTTGCTTGTATTATCTAGTACATCTTCCTGGCGACGACGAATCGTGCCAAGCGTATGGCAAGTGGCATTCTCATCCTGAATCGTCTTGGTCAAGAAGGTTGTCGCTGTAGCCGGATGATAACGGAACACCGTGCTTTCCAACTCTCTGGCGTGGATCTTGGTAATGTGCCGCATTGCTCGTCGTGAAACTTCTTGGATACCCATCTGCATTGTAGATCTTCTAGCAGTGCAGTGTATCGGGCGATTGCCTGGGCCCCTCTTCCTGACAGGTACCTCAATCCTCACGTCACAAGCCTTGATCAATCCTGCTTGTCTGATCACTTCCACTTGGTATTGGGGCTTCTCAAAATCTCCGAGAGTTTGTAGCATGTGCCAAAGCTCTGCGGCGTGACCAACTTCCAGATCAACGTAGTTGAACTCTTCCTCCATCTGTCACAAGGGTGCTTTACGTAAGAACTCGGAATTTTCAAATTGTGACAAGGTAAGGGAAAATTTCAGCAAGAGACAAGAAAAGAGAGAAGGGGATAAGTCGAGATGTCATTTCTTATCTTGACAAACTTTTAGCTTTAGAAAATAGGTTTTATCCTCACTACGACCATTCTAGCTTAGGGTTGAGCCTACAGTCAAGTATGGCTCTGATACCACCTCTGTCGGGACCCCGAATTTGCAAATCCGGACCCTCTGTGTATTCAGCACTAGTCCAGGCAGCGCTTAGTGCACACAGTCTTAACATCGGTAAATATCACAATCATACCAATCGATATTATCAAAGTACTTTATTTAAATAACCAAAGGGTTACTTGACCTTATGGCCAAGTTACAAATATATGCCTTGCAAGGCGAAACTTATTAAAAGAGAAATAACAAAGAAATGGAAAATCAAATAAACTTCGTGGCGCCATCCAGTATACCACAGTAACCGATCGGGCTCGCATCCCTAAGTAGACGGGTCCTCTTGGAACTCCTCCTCCGAAACTGGCGTAGTCTCCTCTTCAACTGGTATTGTGTGGAGGCAAGGGTGAGTACTTGGTACTCAGCAAGTCATGCACAGAATGCAAGCTAATATACTATATGCATGGCTTGGTACAAAGGAATAGCTTAAGGTATATTTGCGGTAAACAGCATTTGACAAGTAATATAAGTAGATTTGAAAGCAGTAAAAACAAGTAAAGCATAAATAACTTTTCAAGAAGTTTAAATAACATTTTTCCCCATCCTAAACCATATTTCCATCATCTTCTTTGTTAAACCAACCCAACTTTGCAAATCCAAGTTATTTTCAGAAAATCTAACCCTTGACTGTAATTCCCGAGCAATGTCCAGTACCGTGGACTCGGCTATTCAAATAGATTCTACACTCTGCAGAGGTTATGCACTTTACCCACAAGATACAATCCACTCACCCACGTCGGTAGTGAATCGCCATACAAGAGTATGCGAATGAGCGATCATAACATAGCCTTTCGGAAGCCTCAAACAACACAGTGGTCCTCTCCTGCAGACGTGCTCTACACCATCCCTTCCCTTAGCCAAGGCGAAGTATGGGACCAACACACCGTTAGATGGGTACCTGGCCACGCCCACGATCGCTCCCCGTACAATCACACAAAAGGTGTAATCGACACCCTGAGGCTCCACAAGTGAGTCCTTAGCGACTTAGTCAACTAGGGCCGTCCCATTCCAGCCATGTGGTTGCAAGTATGACCCAGTTCAAAGGCTTGCAAGGTTAAGTCCTTAGAATGACCAGGGCAAGACTACCCGAAAAAACCAAATCAACATTCCCAACGCCACAATCGGCCCCACTGATTACTCTTGCCACATGCCCTGGCCGAAATCGTTTATCAAACCCCAGTTGATTACCATGCACCACGTGCCATCAACATCACATGATACTTTTCCAAAACAGGTTCAATATATCATTAAGTCAATATTAGCATTTGATTATCCAAAATCATGTCATGAGCACGTAGCGGGTCTAAGCAGTATACTACAACGATCTAAACCCATGTTGGCAATTTAATAATGTCCAACTAGTAAACCACAACTAGGGTGACAAAGGGTCATGGCACATACTTAAGTAATCAAGGTGTCATATAGCAAATTGGTATTTATCTAACCCCCAGGTTTAAACCAAAGTATCTTTCTAATTAAACTAGCATGCAATAGTTTAAATCAAAATAGATTTCGAAAATAGGATCAATATGGTCAAAGCACAACTTGCCTTCAAAAAGCACTTGCTCTTGGTCTTGAGTTGGATCCTGAGTCAACACTTCTCCTTCGAATCCTTAGGCACTTCAACGTCTACTCGTAAAAGCGTGCAAATAGCAAATACACAAATAAACACTATGCAAAAAAGATCCCCAAAACTCCAAATAAAATCCATAAACAGAGAGAACATAATTTTCTGGATTTTTAGAAACTAGAATAAATCAAATTTGGAGTTAAAACGCAAAAGTTATGATTATTTAAAGTTTAAATAATCAATTAAATAATTTTACAGAGAAAAAACTTTAGTCCAAAAATTAAATAAAATTTATATTTAGGTAGATCTTAATTTTATACAAATTTAGAAATTTGAATCGCTCAAATCGGAGTTGAAACGCAAAAGTTATAAGCGTTTGAAGTTTGAATCTAAATTTGAAATCATTATTCGAATTAATAAATCATTTTCTTTTTCGGAAATTAATTATTGCGTCAGCATGGACACGTGGCAGCTCGATTGGCTGCTGGCGTCGGCCGTCCATGGGCTCGGTCCACGCTCGGCTCGGGTCCACGGTGGACTCGGTCCACGGCTCACGTGACTGACATGTGGGCCCACTCGGGTGACGTCATCGCTGACGTGAGCCGAGGCTCACCACGCGCCGACAGTGGGACCCCTTGTGACGTCATGGGTGACGTCGGCGCTTAGGCTGGGTTAGCCAGCGACATGCGGGCCTCTCGACACGCAGCGGGCCGGCGTGTCGGCGTCCCTGCCTGCCAGCGGCGTGGGCCACCGGCGCGTCGGTCCAACTTCCCGACACGTGGCGCCAATCACGGCCGTTGATTTGAAAATCAGCGGCGCGGATTAGATCCAGGGTTAACACGTTGAAACTACTCGATGCTCGTGGGCGTTCGATCTAGATCGGACGGTCGGATCTAATCCTATAATCGCACTACTACAAAGACGTGGCGATTGTGAACCGTTGGATCTTGATCCAGCGGTCGGATCTAATCGGGTTTCTAGGGTTTGGGAAACACGTGAACTCACCGCGTTGCCGTCCGATCTGGATCCAACGGTGCACGAAGCTTCGAGGACGGCGATGGCACGCGGCGGCGCCGCTTGACCGGAGACGGGGCGGCGACCTTGCCGTCGGCGTTTACGCGCGCTCCGGCGAAAGTGAAGTACTCGAGCAGCGTCACCGTCTTGGGAATCGGATGCAGGCTTGATGACGGCGGAGGGCGGCCAGGCCGGCAGCAATATCGGCGTTTAATCGCGGCGGAACACTTTTCCAACTCCGGCGAGCAATAACGGCGAGGCGGTGAGATCCTAGCGGCGCGAGCTAGGGTTTCCGGAACGGCGTGGGATGGCGATCCTCGGTATGCCGGGCATTAAATAACCTCGGCGTCCGTCGCGAAAAAGCGGAACCTAGCTCTCCGCGGCCGGACAGCGGCGGAGTCCAAGCTTCGGACTTCGGGCGGAAACGATGAAATCGTGGCCGTCCCGTGGCACAATAATGCCCACGATCGCGGCGCGGCGAGATGCCAGTCGGACCGCGGCTTCGGAGTGCAGGTCGGACGGATCTCGGCCGTTGGATCTTGATCCAACGGTTGGGATTGATTAGGGTTAGGAGTGGGTTGATCGAGTCAAGCGGCTCGGTCGGACTCGAGTCCGACTTCGATCGGATGAACAAGCCGACCCGAGTTGGATTTTCCAGCGAATTAATATTTAAAATAATTCCCGATAATTCATTTAATTCATTAAAAATAGCAAAGACTGAAAAATTCGGAAAAATTCGAAAATATTTTGGATCATTTTGGACTCAAATAAAATATTTCCAACAAAAATTTATTTGCAAATTTAAATTCTTTAATTATTTCAAAATGGAATAAATTCAAATAAATTCCAAATAAATCCAAATAAATTCAGAAAATTCCAAAAATTCACCAAAGTGCCAAATCACACATGAATTTAAGAAAAGCAAAATTTTGGGGTGTTACAAGCGTGAAGTTGCCGAGCATGTTGCATTGTGCGGCGTATGCCCGAGAAGTCAAGGCAATGCATCGAGAGACAGCCGGATTACTTTACATTGAAAATACCTAAGTGGAAGTGGGAGGAAATCGGAATGGATTTCATTACCGGTTTGTCAAGACTCAAGGAGGTTATGACTCCATATGGGTTATAGTGGATCGCTTGACTAAAGTAGCCCATTTTATCCCCGTGAAGACCACTTACTCGGAGATAAATTAGCGAATTGTACATGATCGAGGATTGTCTGCTTGCGGAGTGCCAAAGAGGATTGTATCGAGACAGAGGTACCCAATTTACCTCAAGGTTCTGGAATAAGTTGCATGAAGCCATGGGAACCCGTTTGAACTTGATGCAGCGTATCATCCTGCACGGATGGACCAGGCCAGAAAGAGTCAACCAGATTACGGAGGATATGTTGAGAGCTTGTGCATTAGCTTATGCTACCTCTTGGGATAAGAGTTTGCCGTATGCCGAGTTCGATTACAACAATAGTTATCGAGGCTAGTTCTGAGATGTCACCTTTTGAGGCACTTTGTAGTGGTCGACCATGTCGGACGCCATTGAATTGGAATGAGACCGTGGCGCCCGTGTCTTTGGGCTTTGATATTCTTCAAGAGGTCAAGAAGCGGTCGCCATGATTAGGGAAAGGTTGAAGATAGCCCAATCACGACAAAGAGTTATCTTGACAATCGTCGCGAGGATTTGAGTTTTGAGCCAGGAAGACTTTGTATACCTCGAGTTACGCCTCTCAGGGAGTTAAGAGGTTCCATGCCAAAGGGAAACTCGCACCCGTTATGTTGGACCATTTAAGATTTTGAGTCGCAGAGGCGGTTGCTTATCACCGAGTTGCCACGATCGTTAACGAGGAGTACATGATGTATTCCATGTGTCCCGATTGAAGAAGTGTCTCCGAGTTCCTAAGGAGCAGACACCGCTAGAGTTAATTGAGTTGCAAGAGGATTTGACTTATAAGGAGCATCCCGTGAGGATTACGGACACAAGGGATCGAGAGACCAGAAATAAGTCAACCCGTTTACAAGAGTTCGATTGGAGTAACCATGAAGAAAGCGAAGCGACTTGGGAGAGCCTTGAAGAGGATTTGAAGAAAGAGTTTCCAAACCTATTCCTTTAGTAAGCCTGAATCTGTGGACGAGATTCTATTAAGGGGAGGTTTGTAACACCCCAAAAATTTTGCTTTTCTTAAATTCATGTGTGATTTGGCACTTTGGTGAATTTTTGGAATTTTTCTGGAATTTATTTGGATTTATTTGGAATTTATTTGAATTTATTCCATTTTGAAATAATTAAAGAATTTAATTTTGCAAATAAAATTTTGTTGGAAATATTTTATTTGAGTCCAAAATGTTCCAAAGTATTTTCCAGAATGTTTCGAATTTTTCTCGAGTCTTTTGCTATTTTTAATGAATTAAATGAATTATTGGAAATTATTTTAAATATTAAATCGCTGGAAATTCAACTCGGTCGAGTAATCTTGTTCATCCGACCGAGCCCGAAAGTCGACTTCGAGTTCGAGTCCGACCCGAGCCACGTGACTCGACCAACCAACTCCAAAACCTAATCGATCCCAACCGCTTGGATCAAGATCCAACGGCCAGATTTCCGCATCGCTTCGGATCCGACCGCCGGATCCGATCGCGCCACGCGATCGCGGGCGGTTGATCGTGCCACGTGGGCCGGTGTGCGTCGTCGTCTCGCCTCGAGTCCGAGCCGGACTTCCGCCGCCGCCACAAGTGGGAAACTAGGTTTCCGTCTCGGGCACGAACGCCTAGGCTATTTAAAGCCCTGGTTGTAACACCCCGGCATTAAATATGCCTGAATGCTACCAAACATAAGCTAAACACCATCTAAATACCACAACTATAGCATAAATTCCAGCAAAGGAGTAAATGCTAAAACCCGAAATTTCGGCAGCATCTCCTTTGTTTATTCATGATCTCAAACAACCATACAAGCATAGCAACATATGATATAATGTGAAACATCTAAAACCACAATAATAAACGACATGGAAACCATTTAAGTCCAATTTACGCATTTCAACGTCATCATGAGACAATTGAAAGGAATAAAGCAACCTCTAAACCATAAACATGAATTAAGTCGCATCTACTTTATTGTTATGAATACAAACAATTCCATTGTGGAATCACTTGCGTGAGCTACGTGAAAATGTGTGATTATTCCCCTTTTCCCTCATGCCAGTTTCAAGGTACCTAAAAAAAAACATAACACAAGCGTGAGTTCAAAACTCAGCAAAGTGTATCGTAATGGATAAACAGAAATTAAGTCAACAAACCATCATCATAACTCTCCCATAGCACATCATAACACAACATGGTTAGCATCACATTCATCTTGTAAGCATCAATATAATCATCTCATAAACATCATCATGTTTCATTAATGCAATGCAATGCACATGTCTCCTTGAAACTCATAATGCAGTATGGTTGAGTGCACACCCGTCAAGATGCACCCTTTTTCCCCTTCCATCCCGAAGATGGAGGGTGCCTATCTCTCGCTTCCAATCACCTCGGTGAAGGAATCACGATGTAGGTCTTACTCAAAAGAATAGCCCGGACTAGTCATAACGGTTCTCACCGACTCCATCCGGATTAGTTATGACTTATCTCACCGGCCGACCATAAAAATTATGCTATGCATGCACAATGGACAGCAATATATACACAAATCGAAATATTGCATATCAACACATAGCATCTCAACATGTAGGACCGTGATCGACCATCGGCGGTGCCCATTCACAACATAACATGTATACCACTTGTCACCATCAAGCATGTTAATCATGGCATGAATATATCGTATCAACGACAATATTTAAAACATGGCAAAGTGATAACATATCAAGTATAGCATGTAGTTCATGGCAAGACACAATGTGGTCTATCACAAACATTATCAAGCAACACTAGCAACACAAACAACATTCAATCCACACAACACACTTGCCTTCAATTGCGCAACGGAGTGATGAGAGGTTGAGGGCACTCCCCGACACACCACCTACACCACCTGCAAACACGTGCCACACACTCAAAATGACTCCTCAAAACAGTACCCTCTACACCCAATACACGATATACACCAAAACCCCGAAATCACAGATTTGCCCCGTTCTGGACAGCGGCTTCGAAAAATCATAACTTGAGTTCTAGAAGTCCAAATTGATTAAACGAGTACGTCCTCGCGTAGCTTAGGAAATTTCCCACCTTTTTCTAGTTATAGGTAAAGACTGATTCGGACTCTAATGTTGTTTAATCTAACATTGAACACGAACTGTCTCAATCTCGTCACAGATTTGACAGCGCTCGGTAAAACAGGCATAACTTCTAAAAGGCTGGGCGGAATTTCAACTTCTTTATATGCACGAAAAGATAATGAAATTATCTACAACTTCCTAGAAGTCCGTACGGTCAGATTCAAACTCTAAATTTGCGAAAACGCCTTCACTAGCTCGGGTGCCCAATCTGCCCGAACCAGAACGTGAATACAACTCTAGATTTCATGGATGCTACCCCAAAACAGTACCTCCCTTGATCTAAAAACATGGCATTCATCCTCTACAGAAGTAAGGGATCCACCCCAAAGAGTTTCCCCATTACCTTCTTGGAGGATCACCAAGCGATGATCAAACCTTCACGCTCCTTCCCCGATCTCCTTCCACGTGCCGTTTCCACCGATCCTCCTCGTTGCAACTCCTTCCAATGGCTTGGACAGCACCTTGGCAGCGAGGAGGAGGTCTTGGAGTGCGCCCACAAGGTAGGAGAAGGGAGGGGCAGCACCTAGGGGTGGAGGTGCTTGGGAAGGGAGAGGAGATCTAGAGGAGGAAGATGGGAGGTGGAAGGAGAGGGAGAGGTGGAGGGCAAGGGGGGGTGCGGCGCATGGGGTGGGGAGGGCTCTAGGGCAGCAGGGTTTCCTCCCCCTCCTCACCCCCTCATGGGCCTAAGAATCCCCACCACTTGGCCCACGAAGGTCCCCCCAAAGCCCACACAACCCCGGAGCGGCCCAAAAACCCGGAAACGGTCCGAAACGAAATAAAAACCCAAACTATATGTTTTTTTAATCTTGAATGACATATTTCATAATGTTTGGTCCTCATACATCCCATTTTATAAGTTTAGGACAATCCGTGGTGTCACATTCTCCCCTCCTACAACAGGATTCGACCTCGAATCTAGAGCACACCCAAACGGAACTCAAGAGAACAAAGGATAACCAGATTTTTCACAACACATACCTGAGACGAAAAGCTCGGGATACTTCTCGCGCATACGAGACTCCAGCTCCCAAGTTGCTTCCCTCTCAGTCTGGTGCGACCACAAAATTTTAACAAATTTGAGCGTCCGGTTCTTCAAAGACTTCGCTCTGAGTTCTCCAGACTCTCACCGGTCCTGACTCAAAAGTGAGGTTCTGATCTACCGCCAGGGGTTCCAACGGAACCACCAACTCCGGATCGTGCAAATACTTCCTTAGCATCGAAACATGAAACACATTGTGCACTCCTTGCATCGAATCCGGTAGCTCCAAACGGTAAGCTAACTTGCCGACTCGAGCCAAAATAGGAAATGGCCCAACATACCTCGGGCTAAGCTTTCCTTTGGTACCAAAGCGTACCACACCTTTGGTAGGAGACACTCGTGAAGAGCACACATGTCACCCACCTCAAACTCTAAATCCCGCCTTCTCACGCCAAAGATAACTTTTACGCCTCGCTCTGTGCCGCGAGAAGGTTCTGTCGCACTGTGCCACGATCGATCGTCTGCTGAACCCGATCTGGACCGAGCACCGCTCTCTCTCCCACAAAGATCCCAACAAAGTAGCGATCTGCACTTCCGCCATAAAGTACCTCAAAAGGAGCAGCCGGATCTTTGGAATGGTAGCTGTTATTATAAGCAAACTCCGCCAATGGCAAGTGATCTTCCCAGCTACCCTTCCACGCCATCACACACAGGCCTGAGCATGTCCTCCAACGCCTGGATGGTACGCTCAGATCGACCATCCGTCTGAGGGTGAAAAGCGGTACTAAGGCGAAGGCTGCACCCAAAGCACTCTGCAGACTCTCCCTAACTTGGAAACGAACTTAGCATCCCGATCGTGAGATAATGGTCTTGGGCACACCATGCAGTCTCACAATCTCCCGCACATAGATGGGAGCCAAGTCGCTCACTGAATTGGTAGTGCGGATAGGAATGAAATGCGCAGACTTGCCGAGACGGTCCACCACAACCCAAGCGGCATCCTTCCCTCGAGGAGTACGCAGGTAGGCCAACCACGAAATCCATGGAGATGTCATCCCATGGCCACACGGAATCTCCAATGGCTGCAATGAGACCGGGCAGTGTCGCTTATGCTCAGCTTTGATCTTCTCGACAGATCTCACAAGACGCCACATACTTGGCGATATCCACTCTCATCCTTTTCCACCGTAAGCTCTTTTCCAAGTCCCTGTACATTTTGGTCTCTCCAGATGGACTGTGTGCAGGAGTGCGATGAGCTTCTTTCGAATATCCTCTTTCACTTGGGATTTCTGAGGCACGCACAGACGGCCCTGAAACCTCAAAACTCCTACATCATCAATGGTAAAGTCTCCCGACTTGCCATCCTCAAGACGTTTCCTCACCAGCTGAAGCAAACGATCATGATGCTGTGCCTCCCGACTGCGCTCAGAATCGCTCGACTCAAGAATCAATTGAGTTTCAGCTTGCACGGTCCCCGCATAAGCGAGAGGAGACCCCTAGACGCTCAAAATCAGCAACAAGACAATCAACAACGGGGAGCCTTTGTCTTGCGACTAAGAGCATCGGCCACCACGTTTGCCTTTCCCGGATGATACTGGATAGTAAGGTCATAATCCTTTATCAACTCCAGCCATCTCCTCTGCCTCAAATTCAGATCTTTCTGAGTGAAGATGTACTTGAGACTCTTGTGATCAGTGAAGATGTCACAAGACTCACCATACAAATAGTGCCTCCAAATCTTCAAGGCAAACACCACAGCGGCTAACTCAAGGTCATGCGTGGGATAATTCTGCTCATGCTTTTTCAACTGTCTCGATGCATAAGCAATCACTTTGCCCTCCTGCATGAGCACACAACCCAATCCCAGAAGAGAAGCGTCAGAATAGACAGTGAAACGCCTCCTGTGCCTCTGGAAGGGTAAGAACAGGAGCAGCCACTAACTTCTCCTTCAAAGTGCCGAAATCAAGGCTCACAATCGGCCCCATCAAATTTCATACCCTTCGTGTCAACTGTGACGGCTTAGCAATGATGGAGAAATCTTGCACAAAGCGCCGATAATAGCCCGCCAACCCAAGGAAATCACAAGCACCTCTTTCACATTGGAAGGTCTCTTCCAATCCAGAACTGCTGAGACCTTGCTAGGATCTACTGATATGCCATCTGGATTGATGATGTGGCCAAGAAAACCCACTTCTGAAATCCAGAACTCGCATTTCTTCAACTTAGCAAAGAATTGATTCTCCCTCAACATACTCAGCACAAGCCTCAAATGCTGCTCATGCTCCTCTTCTGATTTAGAATAAATCAGAATGTCATCGATGAACACTACCACAAACTCATCAAGATACTTGTGGAGCATACTGCTCATCGCCTCCATAAAAACAAGAGCATTAGTTAGTCCAAAAGACATAACTTTAAATTCATAATGCCCATACCTAGTGGAGAAAGCGTCTTCTCAATATCTTGCTCCTCACACGAATCTGATTATAACCAGATCAAGATCAATCTTGGAGAACACCTTTGCTCCCTTCAGTTGGTCAAAGAGATCCTCGATGCGGGGCAACGGATACTTGTTCTTGACTGTTACCTGATTGAGAGCACGATAGTCGATGCACATGCGCCAACTACCATCCTTCTTCGAAACAAAGAGGACGGGTGCTCCCCATGGCGACACACTGCGCCGGATAAAACCCTTGGCCAACAAATCCTCCAATTGCTTCTTCAACTCGTCTTGAAAAGGATGAGCCAAGCGGTATGGAGAGATCGAAATAGGTCGAGTACCAGGCACCAGGTCAATACGAAACTCCACGCTTCTCTCACGGAGGCAAACCAGGCAAATCATCAGAATACATCACCAAACTCCTTTACCACAGGAATCTCCGCAATGATGACTGAAGAAGATGGCTTTTCAGTAAGTGCCATAAGAACACCCAAATGCCTCAAACGACGACTGGGAAACAAGATGGACAAAACGAAGATGGAACTAGAGGGTACTCCACCCTGAAAGGTCAACTCCACCCCCGACGGGCCCTGCAAAATATTTGTCCTCCGAAAGCAACAGATATTGGCACTCGATCGATGCAACCGAGTCCATGCCCAAAATGACATCAAAAGGAGCTAACTGAATCACCATAAGATTGGCAAAGAAAACCTCATCGTCAATGTCAACGGTGCAACCCGAACAAACCAATGAACTAGCAATCAAACCCCAGAGAACTCGACCAAAGACACTCAGAAATCCGCTGAACTCCCGCTTTTGCTCTACTAGCAAACTCAGACGACACAAAAGAATAGGATGCTCGAGAATCAAACAAAACAAGGGCTTCAATCGAATCCACAAGTAGAGTACCGAAACCACCTCGGGATGCCCGGTGACTCAGTATCGGCAAAGCGTACACTCAGTGTGGCACCGAGGCATCGGGGGCTCCGACACGCGGTTGGTGTGTCCCAACAAGGCCGGAGGAGGCGGAGTAGGCGGGAGGAGCCGACGGCGGCGGGCACCAATAAATACAGTTGGTGGCGTCCACGCATAAGGGTGGCTGAGACACGAGGAGCAGCCATCATGTGCGCCGATCCTCGAGAAGACGCCCATTTGGAGTGGGAGGAGAAGGCACCGTCTCCCACTTGATGATGCTATCGATTCATCCGTGACTCGCCCCATGTGGCCGGGCTTGCCACGCAGTGGTTGCACGCCTTGATCCAACCACACTCGTAAGCACGGTGCTCACCACCGCACTTGAAGCACATCATGCCCTCGCCCGGCACAAAGCCGAACACCAGCTCGCGAGGAAGGCAGGCCCAGGCGGCTTCTTAGCCCTCGAGGAAGATCCCTGTCCTCCCTTGAACTTCTTGAAGGTGGGTCGAGAAGACCCACCCTCCACCAAAAGTCCTCTTCTGGCCCCACCTGGGGCCGCAGGACCCTGAACCACCCGGTTTTGCTTATCCCGGAGAGCTCCAACTCGAGCTCCATGCCCTTCGCCGCTCCACCACGGAGCGAAGTCACGAGGACGATCGCCCCCATGACAACTCTGAACTCCTGGTTGAGGCCCCTACGGAACCTCCTTGCCTTCTCCTTGTCATCCGCTGCAACAGCTGGCACGAAACGCACCACGCTGTTGAACTCCGCCTCATACTCCGTTACCGACTTCTTTCCCTGGGAAAGAGTCGCCGAGTATGCTCCATCCTCTCGAGGAAGGACTCGGTAGTACTTGGCTGGAAACGCAGCCCCAAAATCCTCCCAAGTGACAAGTCCGAGAGCGGGAGTTCTAGCAATGAACTCCCTCCCACCAAATGTCCGCTTGGCCCTTCGGTTGGAAGGCCACAAAGCGAGCCCTTTGAACCGAGGTCAGCTCCAAAACCTCGAATCGCCGCTTCTCCATGTACCGCAGCCAATTCTGCTGCCTCGACCGGCGTGCCCGCCCGGCCAAAGGTGTCAAGACGGAGGGTCATCCACTCTCGAAGACTCATCCTCGGCTCCGCGCAGCGGAAGCCAACAACGAGGAGCCAACTGCAGAGGAGCACAATGGGGCCATCGCAGGAGGCACAACAAACAGGGGCTGCCCGCAAGCTGGCGCAGCTCTCTGAATCTCCTCTGCGAGCCTGAACTAGGTCATCATTGGCGTGCGGGCACCCGCTTCCGACTGTGCGTGGAAGCTCCTCCCGAGCCGCCCATGAGCATTGGGCGGCAGCTACCCTCGATGGACTCGACCAGAACTCCTGAGAGCCTCCTCGCTTTGGCCTCCCGCCACGGCGTCCACTGACCTCTACCCTCGGCATAACTGCTATAGTCGCACACACAGTCAACCACATAACATAAGCACAACATCATAGAAACAAGAGCAAACAAACAAACATCATAAACATGGCTTTCATCATATAAGCAACGCAATGCAATGATGAATCCCCAAATTCCCATCCTCTTTGTGCAACCAAGTGTGTCAAAATTTTAAATTAATCATTATACTTTTACAAAGTTTTAATGTTGCTATCCTAGAGCAAGTTTTAGTTACAACCTATGCAATGTTTCTAAGTTATCACACATCACATTTTAGTTGATCCTAAGGTATAACACTAAAATTCACATTCCAAGGACCTACAGCCCGCTCTGATACCAACTGTAACACCCCGGCATTAAATATGCCTGAATGCTACCAAACATAAGCTAAACACCATCTAAATACCACAACTATAGCATAAATTCCAGCAAAGGAGTAAATGCTAAAACCCAATTTCGGCAAAGATCTCCTTTGTTTATTCATGATCTCAAACAACCATACAAGCATAGCAACATATGATATAATGTGAAACATCTAAAACCACAATAATAAACGACATGGAAACCATTTTAAGTCCAATTTACGCATTTCAACGTCATCATGAGACAATTGAAAGGAATAAAGCAACCTCTAAAACCATAAACATGAATTAAGTCGCATCTACTTTATTGTTATGAATACAAACAATTCCATTGTGGAATCACTTGCGTGAGCTACGTGAAAATGTGTGATTGTTCCCCTTTTCCCTCATGCCAATTTCAAGGTACCTAAAAAAAAAAACATAACACAAGCGTGAGTTCAAAACTCAGCAAAGTGTATCGTAATGGATAAACAGAAATTAAGTCAACAAACCATCATCATAACTCTCCCATAGCACATCATAACACAACATGGTTAGCATCACATTCATCTTGTAAGCATCAATATAATCATCTCATAAACATCATCATGTTTCATTAATGCAATGCAATGCACATGTCTCCTTGGAAACTCATACCGGTATGGTTGAGTGCACACCCGTCGGCATGCACCCTTTTTTCCCCCTTCCATCCCTAAGATGGAGGGTGCCTATCTCTCGCTTCCAATCACCTCGGTGAAGGAATCACGATGTAGGTCTTACTCAAAAGAATAGCCCCGGACTAGTCATAACGGTTCTCACAGACCCATCCGGATTAGTTATGACTTATCTCACATGAATTCCATATAAATTATGCTATGCATGCACAATGGACAGCAATATATACACAAATCGAAATATTGCATATCAACACATAGCATCTCAACATGTAGGACCGTGATCGACCATCGACGGTGCCCATTCACAACATAACATGTATACCACTTGTCACCATCAAGCATGTTAATCATGGCATGAATATATCGTATCAACGACAATATTTAAAACATGGCAAAGTGATAACATATCAAGTATAGCATGTAGTTCATGGCAAGACACAATGTGGTCTATCACAAACATTATCAAGCAACACTAGCAACACAAACAACATTCAATCCACACAACACACTTGCCTTCAATTGCGGGCAACGGAGTGATGAGAGGTTGAGGGCACTCCCGGCGGCACACCACCTACACCACCTGCAAACACGTGCCACACACTCAAAATGACTCCTCAAAACAGTACCCTCTACACCCAATACACGATATACACCAAAACCCCGAAATCACAGATTTGCCCCGTTCTGGACAGCGGCTTCGAAAAATCATAACTTGAGTTCTAGAAGTCCAAATTGATTAAACGAGTACGTCCTCGCGTAGCTTAGGAAATTTCCCACCTTTTTCTAGTTATAGGTAAAGACTGATTCGGACTCTAATGTTGTTTAATCTAACATTGAACACGAACTGTCTCAATCTCGTCACAGATTTGACAGCGCTCGGTAAAACAGGCATAACTTCTAAACGGCTGGGCGGAATTTCAACTTCTTTATATGCACGGAAAGATAATGAAATTATCTACAACTTCCTAGAAGTCCGTACGGTCAGATTCAAACTCTAAATTTGCGAAAACGCCTTCACTAGCTCGGGTGCCCAATCTGCCCGAACCAGAACGTGAATACAACTCTAGATTTCATGGATGCTACCCCAAAACAGTACCTCCCTTGATCTAAAAACATGGCATTCATCCTCTACAGAAGTAAGGGATCCACCCCAAAGAGTTTCCCCATTACCTTCTTGGAGGATCACCAAGCGATGATCAAACCTTCACGCTCCTTCCCCGATCTCCTTCCACGTGCCGTTTCCACCGATCCTCCTCGTTGCAACTCCTTCCAATGGCTTGGACAGCACCTTGGCAGCGAGGAGGAGGTCTTGGAGTGCGCCCACAAGGTAGGAGAAGGAGGGGCAGCACCTAGGGTGGAGGTGCTTGGGAAGGAGAGGAGATCTAGAGGAGGAAGATGGGAGGTGGAAGGAGAGGGAGAGGTGGAGGGCAAGGGGGTGCGGCGCATGGGGTGGGGAGGGCTCTAGGGCAGCAGGGTTTCCTCCCCTCCTCACCCCTCATGGGCCTAAGAATCCCCACCACTTGGCCCACGAAGGTCCCCAAAGCCCACACAACCCGGAGGCGGCCCAAAAACCCGGAAAGCTTGGTCCGAAACGAAATAAAAACCCAAACTATATGTTTTTTTAATCTTGAATGACATATTTCATAATGTTTGGTCCTCATACATCCCATTTTATAAGTTTAGGACAATCCGTGGTGTCACACTGGTCACGCCCCGAGGTTGCCCTCATCCGTGCGCACCCGTGTCCCCGAGCCATCTCGCCTGAGCCGTCGCCGTTTGCCCGTACGAGCTCGCCGTAGTTGGAGGAGGTGACCGCCCGGCGGTTTCGCCCGTTTTCCGCCGTCGTCCGTCGTCTTCCGCCGAGAAGGAGCCCAGATCCGGAGTCCCCGCTTCGAGACGCACCCGAAGAGACCACCCACTTCGCCGGAGCGACCCCGAAGCGCCGTCGGGCTCGTCGTCGTCTCCGTCTCCGGTGGCTGCAGCCCCGCCGCGTCGCCATCGCCCTCGCGAGCTCTGTGCGCCGTCCGATCTTGATCGTGCGGTTGAGGTGAGTTCACGTGTTTCCAAACCCGAATAGATCTGGACCGTTGGATCAAGATCCAACGGCCACGATCGCCACGCGTCTTGTAGTAGTGTTATTATAGGATTAGATCTGGACCGTCCGATCTAGATCGAGCGGCCCACGATCATCGAGTAGTTTCAGCGTGTTAACCACGGATCTAATCGCGGCCGTTGAATTTCAAATCAACGGCCGAGATTGCGCCACGTGTCGGGAAGCTTTGGCCAGTCGCGGTCGGCGCCGAATCCAGCAGCGTCGTGTGTGGCAACGCCGACACGCGGGGCCAGCGTGTCGAAGGCCACACCTGTCGGCCGATCCACCGTGACGTCACCCATGACGTCATCGGTGGGTCCCACCTGTCAGCACCGTGGGCTGAGCCCCGCTGACGTCAGCGATGACGTCACCCGAGTGGTCCCACATGTCAGTCTCACGTGGAGCTGTGGACCGGGTCCACGGTAGACCCGAGCCGAGCGTGGACCGAGTCCATGGACGGTGGACGTCAACCAACCAATCAGAGGCTGCCACGTGTCTAGGCTGACGCAATAATTAATTTCCGAAAAAGAAAATGATTTATTAATTCGAAATAATGATTTCAGATTTTGTTTCAAACTTCAAACGCTTATAACTTTTGCGTTTCAACTCCGATTTGAGTGATTCAAATTTCTAAATTTGTATAAAATTGAGATCTACCTAAATATGAATTTTATTTAATTTTTGGACTAAAGTTTTTCTCTGCAAAATTATCTAATTGATTATTTAAACTTTAAATAATCATAACTTTTGCGTTTTAACTCCAAATTTGACGATTCCAGTTTCTAAAAATTCATAAAATTATGTTCTCTCTGTTTATGGATTTTATTTGGATGTTTGGACACTTTTTGCCTATTGTTTATTCGTGTATTTGCTATTTGCACGCTTTACGAGTAGACGTTGAAGTCTTGGGAAGGATTCGAAGGAGAAGTATTGACTCAGGATCCAACTCAGGACCAAGAACAAGTACTTTTTGAAGGCAAGTTGTGCTTTGACCATGTTGATCCTATTTCGAAATCTATTTTGATTTAAACTATTGCATGCTAGTTCAATTAGAAAAATACTTTGATTAAACTTGGGGGTTAGATAAATGCCAATTTGCTGTATGACACCTTGATTATTTAAGTATGTGCCATGATCCTTGTCACCTAGTTGTGGATTACTAGTTGGACATTATTAAATTGCCAACGTGGGTTTTAGACCGTTGTAGTAAACTGCTTAGACCTGCTACGTGCTCATGACATGATTTTGGACAATCAAATGTTAATATTGACTTAATGATATATTGAACCTGTTTTGGAAAAGTATCATGTGATGTTGATGACACGTGGTGCATGGTAATCAAGCGGGGTTTGATAAACGATTTTCAGCGGGGCATGTGGCAAGAGTAATCAGTGGGCCAATTGTGGCATTGGGAGTGTTGATTTGGTTCTTGGGTAGTCTTGCCACTGGTCACCCTAAGGACTTAACCTTGCAAGCCTTTGAACTGGTCTAACATGCAACCACATGTCTGTAATGGGACGGACCTAGTTGACTAAGTTGCTAATAACGTACTGTGGGACCTCGGGAGGTCAACTACACCCTTTGTGTAAGTTGTGCGGGGAGGCGTCTTTGGGGCCGAGGCCGGTACCCATCTAACGGTTGATTGGCCTAGACTTCGCCTTAGCTAAGGGAAGGGTTAGTGCGCAATAACCGGGAGGACCACTTGTATTGTTAGAGGCTTAGAAAGACTTTATTCTGAGGAACTTCGCCTTTGTGGTGTTTGGCTGTATCTTGTGGGTAAAGTGCATAACCTCTGTGAGTTTAGAATCTATTCGAATAAGCCGTGTCAGCGGTATTGGACATCGCTCGGGAATTACAATCAAGGGTTAGATTTTCTCAAAAATAACTTTGGTTTGAAAGGTTGGGCTGGATTAATAATGAAGATGGTGGAAATGTGGATTAGGATGGGAAAGATGTTTATTAAATTCCTTGAAAAGTTATCTATGCTATACACCTTTTCGCTTTGAATCTACTTATGTTACTTGTCAAATCTTTGTTTCTTGCCAAATATACCTTGAGCTATTCCTTTGTACCAAGCCATGCATATAGTATATTAGCTTGCATTCTGTGCATGACTTCTTTGAGTACCAAGTACTCACCCTTGCCACAATACAACACCAGTTGAAGAGGAGACTGCACAAGCTTTGGAGGAGGAGCTCGGGAGGATTAATCTACTTAGGGAAGCGAGCCGATCGATTACTGTGGTATCTTTGGATGGTGCCACGAAGTTATTTGATTTTCCGCTGCTATTATTTTTCTCTGAATAAGTTTCGCCTTGCGAGGCATATATTTGTAACTTGACCATAAGGTCGAGTAACCAGTTTGACTATTTAAATAAAGTACTTATTTAGTATCGAGTGGTATGATTGTGATATTTACCGATGTTAAGACTGTGTGCACTAGCGTGATTCCTGGACTAGTGCTGAATACACAGAGGGTCCGGATTTGCAAATTCGGGGTCCCGACACTAATCAATTACTCATAACGACCAACGAATCAACGAAACCATAGATTAGCTTAATGAATTGACCATAACCATAAGGGAAGGAACATGTCATTGTTTAAATGTGTGATGCTAAGTGATGATGTGTGACTAGCTCCCTTTCCCGCATGTCGGATTCATGGTACCTAAAAGAAAACAACATAAACACAAGCGTGAGTTCATCACTCAGCAAGTATATTACAATGGTACAAACATAAACAATTACATAGCAATAATATCTCACATCATGTAAACCATCTTACTCATGGTCACATATTATCATCATCATCAATATGTATGAAATGCAATGCGATGCTATGCTCATGTCTCCTTGGAAACTCATACCGGTATGGTTGAGTACACACCCGTTGGTGTGCACCCTCTCCCCCCTTCCATCCCGAAGATGGAGGGTGCCTACTCCCCGCTTCCGTTCACCGCGGTGAATGGAATCACGATGTAGGACTTACTCATTGGCTCTCCGGATTAGTCATATCTTTCTCACCGACCTTCCCGGATTAGTTATGACTTTCTCACTGCCCGGACCATGTAACATGTCATGTATGCAATTATGCCAACATCATGTTTAACTCACATATTAACACATGGCATCATAACATAATAAACATGCTCATCATATCATTGGCAATCATAAAAGCATGGCAAGTGATCATATATCATGTAGTCAATTCCATATATTCTCAACAAGCAACCTACAAATCGCTATCCATCACAACACACTTGCCTCAACCACAGACAGCAGTTGGCGGGAAGTAGAGGGCACTCCCGGGGTCGCACCACCTGCACATAGGTACCACACGCTCACAATCATGTCCACAAAATAGTACGCAAACCCTCATCTACCCCGACATTGCCAACTACTCGCAAAACCTAAAAACAGATGTTCTGTCCCATCGGGACAGCATCCTTGCAAAAGGCATAACTTGAGTTCTGGGACTCCAAATCAATTAAACGAGTATATCCTCGCGTAGCTTAGGAAATTTCCCAACTTTCTCTAGGTATAGGGAAAGACTTATTCGGAATCTAAAGTCGTTTAATCTACAGATTACCGTGATCTGTTCCAATCACATCACAGATTTTATCACACTCGGTAAAACAGCCATAACTTTCAAACGGTTGGGCGGAATTTAACGTTCTTTATACCCACTGAAAGATACTGATATTATCTACAACTTCTTCAACATCTGTACGGACAGATTCGGATTCTAAATTAACGAAGACGCAAACCCTAGGTGGACTACTCATGCTGTCCCAAAACAGTAACGTGGCAACATCTAGATCTAATCCAAATTACTCAAATCCAGCACCACCAATTGATCTAAAAACTAGATAAACACCCTAAGAATAGTACCTAGATCAACCCCAAGGATCCCCATGATCATACCTTTGCCCGACGCACGAAAACTCCAATAGATCTCCTCGCTCCTCGCCCCTCGCTCCACGGACGGATCCATGAGGATGCAGGGGTGGGGAGGCCACCCTAGGGCAGCAAGGGGGGTGGAGGAGAGGTGGAGAGCAAGGGGGGGCGCACGGCCACCAAGGGGGGGAGGGAGGCTAGGGCCAAGGGGGGGAAGTGGGGATGCCCCAAAGGGGAGGGCAGCAAGGGTGTGGGCGCACCAAGGGGCAGGGAACCCCCCTTTTACCAGCCCTAAGCCCCTTTCCTAATCCTAAATGGATTCCTACTCCATCCCACCAAAGCCCACAACCCCCTCTTTAAGGCCCAAAATCCCCCGGAAAGGCCCAAAACCCCGGAAACGGCCCGGAAACGTTAATAACCTACAAACCGTATGGTTTTAACCTTATTTCCACATCTCATACTGTTTTTGACCTTAGCATGCACGTTAAATAAGGTTACGACACTCCGTGGTGACACAACACTTCAAAAGGCCCAAAAACGCGAGTAAACCTCAAGTCGTAAGGTTTTATCCTCTAATTTCACATTTTATAATGTCACACCATACCGTAGTGTCACATTCTTCCCCCTTCAACAGGATTCGACCTTGAATCCGAAGGACGCCAAAATTAACAACAAAGTCCCCAAGGGACAAAAGGCTTCACTGCAGCACAAAACATTCGCACAACAACTAAAACCGGAAGAAACGACAAACGAGTTCCCAAAACCAACACTTAATGAAAAAATGTTGATCTAGCTCAACTAAGGGCAACCGCTCACTGTTCGACCTTCACTTCAAATCCCAAACAGAATCTGCGTTTCAACCGCAAAGGGCTCCAACAACCCAAAATGCTCGAATCCTCACGACAAACACTTCACACTTCTATCACAACCAACCTGACTACCACACTCCATTAAACTCAACATGACATAATCAAAGCAAGTCACAATTCCTTTAACGACCTCTCTACATTCCCGAAAATTTCTATCGAGGGGAATAACTCATTAAGGCACACTTGCCCTTCCGGTACACGATCATGCTAACATTTCATTCTATCTTCTCCCAGGCAAGACTCAAATCCAAAAACAACTAGTGACGATAATTGCTCACGGCAGGACAAATATCACCGAACTACCGTCAACTTCACTACCACCCATCGCTACTCTTAATAATGGTTAAACCCATACATCATCAACCTCCATCACAAACCACCCTTATACCACTAAGGTTTGACACCTAGCCCCAAGCTAGGATCGAAAAACCTTACCAAACCACAAGTGATTCCTTTCTTAAGAGGGTCTCGCCCTCACACAAAAACACTTAGCTATCAAGCCCCAGTGTACACACGACAACTCAAACCCAAAGCGTTAACAACCATTTTGGAAAGAATTCGGCAACATCCAAGCTAAATCACAAAGGAAACATAAATCCCCTACACCATAACCAAAATACCATAATTTCTTCATTCTTTCTTTTCATACAAGAAAGAAATGGACATCTCGATTCTTGACATGCATGCACACTTTTCAAGAGCACTCCAGATTAGTCATATATCCTTATATGACTTTCTCACCGACCTGGCTCAATGACTCTTTTATCATTTAACATCTAAAAACGATAATAAATACCAAACATAAGCCTGAATGCTACCAAACATAAGCTACCAACTGTAACACCCCGGCATTTACTATGCCCGAATGCTACCAAACATAAGTTAAACAACATCTAAATACCACAATTTATCATAAATTCCAGCAAGGATACATATGCTAAAAACTGAGATTTAATGACATCTCCTTTGTTTTAACATGCTACGAAGAATCAACAATATTATAGCAATGTAAGGCAATATGAGAGACATCTAAAACAGCAATTATTAAAGACTTAACGGCAATATAAGTCTAACATCAAGCACTTAATGTCTCCAAGTGTCAAATGAACAAATAAACTCTCAAATAGTAAAGCTAAACACTAAAGCAATGATCATCACACGCAATTTATTATCAGACTAATAGAATGACTTGTGGAATCATTATGGTGAAGCTACGTGTGGGCGTGTGACTATTTCCCTTCCCCGCATGCCGATCTCATGGTACCTAAAACAATAAGAAAACACAAGCGTGAGTTCGAAACTCAGCAAGCATATTGCAATGGACAACAAGAACAACAACATGGCAATAACATCTCCCATCATGTAAATCATCTTATTCATAAACACTTAACATTGTCATCATCAATATGTATGCGATGTAATGCAATGCTCATGTCTCCTTGGAAACTCATACCGGTATGGTTGAGTACACACCTGTCGGTGTGCACCCTCTCCCCCCTTCCATCCCGAAGATGGAGGGTGCCTACTCCTCGCTTCCGTTCACCGCGGTGAATGGAATCATGATGTAGGGCTTACTCATTGGCTCTCCCGATTAGTCATATCTTTCTCACCGACCTTCCCGGATTAGATATTGACTTTCTCACCGCCCGGGCCATGCAACATGTCATGTATGCAAACATGCCAACATCATATATAACTCATATATTACCACATGGCATCATAACATCTTAAACATGCTCATCATATCATAGCAATCATTAAAACATGGCAAGTGATCATATATCATGTAGACAATTCCATCTAATCTCAACATGCAACCTACAACTCGCTATCCATCACAACACACTTGCCTCAACCACGTGCAACGGATTGGCGGGAAGTAGAGGGCACTCCCGGGATCGCACCACCTGCACATAGGTATCACACACTCACAATCATAAGCACAGAACAGTACGCAAACCCTCATCTACCCCGACATTGCCATCTACTCGAAAAACCTAAAAACAGAGGCTCTGTCCCGGCGGGATAGCAGCCTTGCACAAGGCATAACTTGAGTTCTGGGACTCCGAATCAATTAAACGAGTACATCCTCGCGTATCTTAGGAAATTTCCCAACTTTATCTAGGTATAAGGAAAGACTGATTCGGACTCTAAAGTTGTTTAATCTACAGTTTACCGTGATCTGTTCCAGTCGCGTCACAGATTTCAATACGCTCGATAAAACAGTCATAACTTTCAAACGGCTGATCGGAATTTAACGTTCTTTATATTCATGGAAAGATAATGAAATTATATACAACTTATTCAAAGTCCGTACGGTCAGATTCAAAATCTAAATTGGCGAAAACAGGAACCCTAAGTCGACTTCTCTTGCTGTCCCAAAACAGAAACGTGGCAACGTCTAGATCTAACCCAAATTACTCCAATCCAGCACAACCAATTGATCTAAAAACTTGATAAACACCTTAAGAACAGTACCTAGATCAAACCCAGGGAACCCCATGATCATACCTTTGCCCGACGCACGAAAGCTCCAATGGATCTCCTCGCTCCTCGGATGGATCCACGAGGATGCAGGGGTGCGGAGGCCACCCTAGGGCAGCAAGGGGGTGGAGGAGAGGTGGTGGGGAGGTGGAGAGGTGGAGAGGGCAAGGGCTAGGGGCGCACGGCTAGAAGGGGTGAGTGGAGGGGTGCGGCTTGGGGTTAGGGAGGTGGTGTGGGGGCGCAATAGAGGGGCGGGGGGCGCACATAAGGCAGGGAGGACCTCCTATCAGCCCTCAACAAGGATTCCTAGTCCTAGAAGGACTCTTAATCCATCCCACCAAAGCCCACAACCCCCCCTTTAAGGCCCAAAATCCCCCGGAAAGGCCCAAAACTCCGGAAACGGCCCGAAAACGTTATTAACCTCCAAATCCTATGGTTTTAACCTTATTTCCACATCTCATACTGTTTTTGACCATATCATGCACGTTAAATAAGGTTACGACACTCCGTGGTGTCACATTCTTCCCCCCTTCAACAGGATTCGACCTCGAATCTAAACGCACCAACACGCAACCCAGCAAAACCGAAGATAGCTAGGTTCTCACATCACATACCTGAGGCGAAAAGCTCGGGATACTTCTCGCGCATGCGAGACACCAGCTCCCAAGTCGCTTCTCTCTCAGTCTGATGTGACCACAGGACCTTGACAAACTTACGCGTCCTATTCTTCATCACTCACTCCGAAGTCCCCAGAATTTCCACATGACGGGACTCGAAGGTGAGGTCCTGCTCAAGCACTAATGGTTCCAACGGAACCACCAACTCTGGATCATGCAAGTATTTCCTCAACATCGAGACTTTTATTAACATGTCGGGGTTTTATCTGACACTACGGTATGGTGTGACATTATAAAATGTGAAATTAGAGGATAAAACCTTACGACTTGAGGTTTACTCGCGTTTTTGGGCCTTTTGAAGTGTTGTGTCACCACAGAGTGTCGTAACCTTATTTAACGTGCATGATAAGGTCAAAAACAGTATGAGATGTGGAAATAAGGTTAAAACCATAGGGTTTGTAGGTTATTAACGTTTTTGGGCCATTTCCGGGGTTTTGGGCCTTTCCGGGGGATTTTGGGCCTTAAAGAGGGGGTTGTGGGCTTTGGTGGGATGGAGTAGGAATCCATTTAGGATTAGGAAAGGGGCTTAGGGCTGGTAAAAGGGGGGTTCCCTGCCCCTTGGTGCGCCCACACCCTTGCTACCCTCCCCTTTGGGGCGCCCCCACTTTCCCCCCCCCCATGGCCCTAGCCTCCCTCCCCCTTGGTGGCCGTGCGCCCCCCTTGTTCTCCACCTCTCCTCCACCCCCATTGCTGCCGTAGGGTAGCCTCCGCACCCCTGCATCCTCATGGATCCGTCCGTGGAGCGAGGGGCGAGGAGCGAGGAGATCTATTGGAGTTTTCGTGCGTCGGGCAAAGGTATGATCATGGGGATCCTTGGGGTTGATCTAGGTACTGTTCTTAGGGTGTTTATCAAGTTTTTAGATCAATTGGTGGTGCTGGATTTGAGTAATTTGGATTAGATCTAGATGTTGCCACGTTACTGTTTTGGGACAGCATGAGCAGTCGACCTAGGGTTTGCGTTTTCGTCAATTTAGATACCGAATCTGTCCTTACAGATGTAGAAGAAATTGTAGATAATTTCATTATCTTTTAGTGGGCATAAAGAACGTTAAATTCCGCCCAGCCGTTTGAAAATTATGGCTTTTTTACCGAGCGTGATAAAATCTGTGACGTGATTGGAACAGATCACGGTAATCTGTAGATTAAATGACTTTAGATTCCGAATCAGTCTTTCCCTATACCTAGAGAAAGTTGGGAAATTTCCTAAGCTACGCGAGGACGTACTCGTTTAATTGATTCGGAGTCCCAGAACTCAAGTTATGCCTTTTGCAAGGCTGCTGTCCCGATGGGACAGAACATCTGTTTTTAGGTTTTGAGAGTAGTTGGCAATGTCGGGGTAGATGAGGGTTTGCGTACTGTTTTGTGGACATGATTGTGAGCATGTGGTACCTATGTGCAGGTGGTGCGACCCCGGGAGTGCCCTCTACTTCTCGCCAATCCGTTGCTCGTGGTTGAGGCAAGTGTGTTGTGATGGATAGCGATTTGTAGGTTGCTTGTTGAGAATATATGGAATTGACTACATGATATATGATCACTTGCCATGATTTTATGATTGCCAATGATATGATGAGCATGTTTATTATGTTATGATGTCATGTGTTAATATGTGAATTAAACGGAAGCGAGGAGTATAACTAATCCGGCACCCTCCATCTACGGGATGGAAGGGGGGAGAGGGTGCGTGCTTATGCAGGATAGCCGAGTTGTCGCTTACGCGTCTCGGCAGCTGAAACGTCATGAAGAGCACTACCCCACCCATGATCTGGAGCTTGCAGCAGTGGTCCATGCTTTGAAGATTTGGCGCCACTATCTCCTGGGGAACAAGTGCAACATCTACACTGATCACAAAAGCCTCAAGTACATCTTCACGCAGGCAGATTTAAATATGAGACAGCGGAGATGGCTTGAGTTGATTAAGGACTACAACTTGGAAGTCCATTACCACCCTGGGAAGGCTAATGTGGTGGCAGATGCATTGAGCCGCAAGGTACAATGCCATTGCCTCACTCTTCCACCACAGAGTACCACCCTTTGTGCTGAGTTCCAGAAGCTCAACCTGGAAATGGTGGAAGAAGGTTTCCTGACTAACGTGGAGTTGAAGTCCACATTGCTTGGTCAGATTCGAGAAGCACAAGGCGGGGATGCGGGTGTCACCAACATTCGCAATAACTTGAGTTCTGGTCAGGCCCCTATTTTTCGCCTGGATGAGCAGGGAACCTTGTGGTTCGGCCAGCGCATAGTTGTCCCGGATACCCAAGAGTTGAAACGGGCGATCCTTGATGAAGCCCATAGCTCGTTGCTCACAATCCATCCGGGCAGCAACAAAATGTACCAAGACCTGAAGCGGCAATTCTGGTGGACTCGCATGAAGCGCGAGATTGCTCGTTATGTGGCTGAGTGCGATGTCTGCAAGCGGGTGAAGGCTGAACACTTCAAGCCAGCTGGTACTCTTCAACCTCTACCCATACCAAGCTGGAAGTGGGAAGACATCAGCATGGACTTCATTACCGGCTTACCCCTGACTTCTTCAAGTCATGACTCGATCTGGGTGATTGTCGACCGGTTAACAAAGTCTGCACATTTCCTAGCCATTCGCACCACCTATCGAGCCACGAGATATGCGGAGCTGTACATATCTCAGATCGTGTGTCTCCATGGAATACCAAAGCGGATAGTTTCAGATCGGGGCTCACAGTTTGTCTCCCAGTTCTGGAGAAGTCTACATGAGGCCCTGGGCACGAAGCTACTCTACAGCTCAGCGTACCACCCTCAGACTGATGGACAGACCGAGAGGGTCAACTAGATCCTCGAGGATATGCTGCGGGCGTGTGTGCTGTCTTATGGGAAGAAATGGGAAGAATGTCTCCCGTATGCCGAGTTTGCGTATAATAACAGCTACCAAACCAGCATCAAAATGTCCCCTTTTGAGGCACTTTATGGTCGTAGCTGCAGAGCACCTCTCAACTGGTCTGAGAGTGGAGAGCGTTCATTTCTTGGACCTGAACTGGTCATGGAGGCCGAAAAAAAAGTGAGTGTCATTCGAGAGAACCTGAGGGTAGCCCAGTCGCGACAGAAGAGCTATGCCGATCGCCGTAGGAGACCCCTCTCCTTCGATATTGGCGACTTTGTCTATCTAAAGGTGTCTCCTCTTCGAGGCACTCGCCGGTTTGGAATAAAAGGGAAACTGGCGCCTCGTTACGTAGGGCCATTTCGAGTCCTCGAGAAACGTGGTCAGGTTGCATATCAGCTGGAGCTACCTCCCTCACTCGAGATGGTTCATAACGTTTTCCATGTCTCCCAATTGAAAAAGTGTCTCCGTACTCCTTTCGAATCGCTTGAAGTGGATGACCTCGGAGTTGCACCTGAACCGGATCTATCCTATCAAGAGCATCCAATTAGGGTTCTGGAAGAAGCGGAATGCAAGACTCGATGGAGAACGCTAAAGTTTTACAAGATTCAATGGAGCAATCATACTGAGGATGAGGCTACTTGGGAACCCGAAGATCGCCTAAAGACCGAGTACCCTGAATTCTTTGATGCCATGTGAGTGCGGGCGTATAATTCCTAACATTTAAAGCAGGTCTGTTAGGATCCTAATCCGCGTGTATGTTTGTTCTGAATCTCGGGGCCAGATTCCCTTAAGGGGGGAGGGTTTGTCTAGGCCCCAAGTTTTAAATTTTCTGGGACATCCGGAGTGTCCGGATTAAACATCCGGAGTGTCCGGATTAGACCCGGAATGTTCGGACAAAACGTCCGGAGTATCCGAGTTGAAGTGGCCGAGCACCCCAACCCGGAGTGTCCGGACCAATTGTCCGGAGTGTCTGGGGTGTTCGGGAATTTTCTCTGAGAGGGCCTAACCGGAGTCTCGGGTTAAGCGTCAGAGTATCTGGATTTGTCGGGGTGGGGCTATACATGTTCATTTTCTTAGCCTCTCCACCACTCCTCCTTTTATCCTCTTACACCTCTCCTCCACCCCTAGCTCCACTCCGGCGATCTCCCACCGGCCAGTGACCTCCGTGGCTCCTCCCCGGCGTCCCCCTAGCTCGATCTCAAGCCGGTGTTCTCCTTCCTCTACCCGGCGTTGTTTTTCCTCCATCTTCCTTTGGAGGAAGGTCTTTCTCTTGGGGGTTGATTCGTGGGTTTCTTGGGTTCTAAGGCCATCCATGGTGGGTTTGGGACTTAGATTTGGGTTTGAGAGTTTGGGGAAGAACTTTGGAGTCCTAGGGCTTTGGGAAGTGGTGGTTCTTGGGTTGGTTTTGGGGTTGGATTTTGGGAATGTAGGTTGTCTAGGTTAGAGATCGGGTGGTAGCAAAGCCATTGCTTGGCTTGGAGCTAGTCTTGGTTGGGCTAGTAGAATGTAAATGCGTTTCTTGGCGGTTCGAGCTAGCTCGGGGTTTCTCCCGGCTTGCAAGTTGTAGGAAAGTTGTGGATCGGGTCGATGTGAAGCCGTAGAAAGTGGTAGGACTCCCGTCCTCACGTCGTGTGTGCCGAATGCTCCAGGTCTGGAGTATCCGGACGGGCAACCCGGAGTGTCCGGACTATCCGGACTGTCCGGATATAAAACCCGGACTGTCCGGGTTCACCTGATCTGTCCGGGTTGAGTCGTGTTGTCCGGTGGGGTCGTTTCGTCGGGGGTTTTCTATTGTATTTCATTCATATGCATTGCATGCATCTTAATTATGCATTGTACTCGTGTAGAGAGCGATCCCGCGGGACTTGGCCTTGTGATGACCGAGGTGTTACTGGGAGAGCGGCTACTGCCGATCCATAGCGAAGAAAATCAAGGCAAGCACCTATGCATATTGAACCTTATGTGAAATCTATTTTTGTGAATTTACTGCTTATTGGATGTTAAGTGTTGCATTAGGAGTTGAGGTGTGGGATAGGCTAGATCCTATTTGCTGCATGTACCCTTTTCATTGTTACTTGAAGACACCTCCGTTGGAGCTAGATTATGGGTATTAATTGTGTCGTGCTTAGTATGCTTAGGAGTCGGGTTCGGGCCAAGTAGTGGATGGTTCCCTTGCTTGAGGTTTACACATTAAAGTCTATGGAACTGTTTGTTTATGGTTATCTTTGTGGAAAAGGGGTATAATTGGAGGCAGGCGGGAGAATTGGGGCATTTGGGTAAGGAGACCCAAATGTGGTAGTCCCTTTGAGTCGACTAAGGACCGATCCGATGTGGCACCATGGTGGGCACCACAGTTGGTCACAAGCCTGAGTATGGTAGGGTAAGCCCTGTTTTATAGCATGCTTACTCGAAGGACTACGACCTCATGCGGTTGGGCGTGATGATGAGGGCGAGGCCTAGGCCGGCTCTCGGGTGGCCAAGCCGGGCTTGGGCTACTCGAGAGGGTGCTAGGTTTTCGGACCCATGAGGGTACTTCGGCGAGTAAGTATGGATGGGAGGGGGTTGACATGAGTTTCCTTCGTGGAACATGTCGTGTGATCAATGCTTCCCTGCAGGGTTAATTAAGCGATTCGAATTGCCGTGCTCTCGGATATGAGCAAGCTTGGTCACTGCTGTTACACGTAGTAAATAACTTAAACCGAAGTTCGCCGTTGGGCTTGAGCTCGAATTGAATGTGGTTAATTGATGTGGGTTGTAACTTGCTAATTTCACCTAGAGGTAGGTGCTGTTACAACCGCGCTAAGAATTGTAACTTGAGTAGTTCAAGTACCTAAGCAACAAATGTTAAGCATTTTGCAACTGTTTTACCTTCAGCTAATTCCTTGCTATATCCAAATGCATAATCCTTTGGAGTCGGTCATATATGGACCACGGGTAAGACTTGCGAGTACCTTTTGTACTCAGGCTTCTGCTTTGTGGTTTTGCAGGCGAGGATCCAGCGGGGTGTGAGTTTTGCCCCTACTGCCTATCGGTGGCCAAGGCGGGGCACCGAGTAGAAAGCTGTCGTCACTCGTCTTGGGAAGTGTTAGGGCATGACACTTCCGGGGTGTTTCACTTTTGTTGTATAGGATAGTCGATCTTACTTTTGTTGTCGATTATACTTTGGTTTCTGTACTCGTTGTGCTTTTATTTCTGAAATGGAACTATCTACTTTTCGTGTGGTCGTTGTTGTTGGTTGTCTTCGTTGGGCCTCTTTGTGCCATGCTGTGTGTTTGTTTGCTTCCGCGTTCATTTTGCGCCTCTGGTAGTGAGTTTGGGGCTCGATGCCCCTTTGTGCGAATTGATTTTGATATGGCATTTGGGGACCGGTATGTGGGGATCCTGGGCGAGTTTCGGATCGCATACCGGGGGAATACCGGGGTTGTTGTCGGATTGTTGGATGATTTTGGTGTTGTCCTTATTGGGCTTGGGTGCTAGCACCGAAATCACCTCCGGTGAATCATTGCTAGGATCCAAATCCGATGGGAGCAACTGTTCATCCAACAACTCGAGGACGATCTGGGCGGCTCCTCTCAGGAGTTTCGTTGGGATTTCGGTCGTTGGGCGAAGGTATGGCCATGGGACTCCATGGGGTTGGGCTAGGTACCGTTCTAAGGGTGTTTATCATGATTTTAGAGCAATTGGTGGTGCTGGACATGAGTAGGTTGGATTAGATCTAGATGTTGCCACGTTTCTGTTTTGGGACAGCATGAGCAGTCGACCTAGGGTTCTGTTTTTTGCCAATTTAGATTTGGATTTTGGTCGGCCGCCTGTTGAAGAAGTTGTAGGTAATTTAATTATCTTTCAGTAGACATAAAGAACGTTAAATTCCGATCAGCCGTTTGAAAGTTATGAATGTTTTACCGAGCGTGTTAAAATCTGTGACGTGATTGAAAAAGATCACGGTATTTTGTAGATTAAACAACTTTCGAGTCCGAATCAGTCTTTCCCTATAACTAGAAAAAGTTGGAAAATTTCCTAAGCTACACGGGGATGTACTCATTTAATTGATTCGGAGTCCCAGAACTCATGTTATGACTTTTGGAAAGCTGCTGTCCCGACGGGACAGAACCTCTGTTTTTAGGTTTTGCGAGTAGTTGGCAATGTCAGAGTAGTTGGCAATGACGGGCGGTGAGGAAGTCATAACTAGTCCGGGAAGGTCGGTGAGAAAGTTATGACTAATCCGGAGAGCCAATGAGTAAGTCCTACATCGTGATTCCATTCACCGCGGTGAACGGAAGCGAGGAGTAGGCACCCTCCATCTTCGGGATGGAAGGGGGGAGAGGGTGCACACCGACGGCTGTGTACTCAACCATACCGGTATGAGTTTCCAAGGAGACATGAGCATTGCATTGCATTGCATACATAATGATGATGATAATGTTATGTGTTCATGAATGAGATGATATACATGATGTGAGACATTATTGCCATGTTATTGTTCTTGTTGTCCATTGCAATATACTTGCTGAGTGATGAACTCACGCTTGTGTTTTAATTTGTTTTTTAGGTACGTTGACACCGGCATGTGGGAAAAGGGCTTAGCGGCACTTCATCACATAATTTCCCACACATTTAGACTATAATTACCCTTCAGAGTTGAGATCATGATTCTAGTGGGATGAAACTAGGATTATAATTTGTTCGTATGTTTGATTACATCCTTCACTTCGTATTAGATTATGAGATGGTTAATTCCATTTTGGTAGACTTAAATTGCTGCTATATTACCCATTGATGCTGCCTTGGATGTTTTCCGTTATGATATATCATGTGATATTTTGCTATTGTTCAAATCATGATAAAACAAAGGAGATGCTGCCGAAATCTCGGTTTTTAGCATATGCGCCTTTGCTGGAATTTATGTTTAATTGTGGTATTTAGATGTTGTTTAGCTTATGTTGGGTAGCGTTCAGGCATTTTAAATGCCGGGGTGTTACAGTAAGTGCTCTTGTAAAACAACATAAATTTATCAAAAATGATTGCGGCATATTTGTTATCAATTAAGTAGAGAACAAACACTTAAGTAGAGAACTATGGACACTTAAGTATTAACTCCAAGGTAATGACTGCGGCGTATGCAAAAATGACTTAGGAAATTCATCAAACACATTGCAGGCATAAATGGCAGCATGAAGCAGAGACAGGAGCAGGCAACAAGCATCACATTTTCTAGTCGGAGAGAGAGAGAGAGAGAATAGAAGTACCATCAACCGTCGTCGTCGGAGGAGGCAGCGGTGATGCTCACCTTCAGTAGTCATCGTCATCTTGCTAGAGCAGTGACGGTGACCACGGGAGGGGATGGCTCCAGTTCAATCCCGCCTAGATCAGAAGTGGTCGGGAGGGCGAGGCAGCTTCTGGAGAGCCGACGCATGGGGCAGAGCCGCCCACGAAGACGAATCCACCTCGATACTACCCAGATCTAACATGGTTGGGCGTGGGACGGTGGATGGCAGTGGCAGAGGAAACCAGATCGGGCTAGGGTGCACCAACTTCTCTTTCGTCGTTGGGCTGGACCACGCCACCTCCTCCCTTATCGCCGGTGTGAGTAACCGATGCCTCTCTAAACACTTGGCGGAGCGACGAGGCTGAACAGGTGGAGAGGGGGAGATGAGGGTCGGTGGGGAGGACATAGATAGGAGGGTGCAGTGGAGGAGGAGACAGCGTGGTGGGAGGTGGAGAAAAGGTGCAGGCAAGGGCGAGGTGAGGGGCAGCGCGAGAGAGTCGAGGGAGAGAGGAGGCAGAGTGACGGGGCGGGCGAGAAGAGACGGGGGTCGTGGCCTCGTGAGGATCGGTTTTTCTGCTGTTGGCTCGAGTGGAGTGGAGGTACTGCGCTGCGAAATGGGCCGATTTTTTGGGCTGGACAGTGGACGATAGGGTAAACTCTATCTTTTATTAGTTAAGATAAGGAAAATTGTAAAACAGTTTAGCTAGCATGGCAATAATGAGTATCTCTATTTGCCATAGGCTAAGAAATCTAACATGCAGTAACATATATCCAAATGTCTAGATGGGGAAAATGCACATATCATGATAGGAAAAGCAATTTCAAACAATATACCATTTTCACATTAGTATGCTCTCATTACTGTATGCAGTGTTGTACTGTTATGATGTCCGCATAAGCGGACACAATAAGAACCAAGTAAATCTAAAGCTGAATCAAAGGACCTAACCTTGGCCAATTCAGAAACCTGTTCATACGTATGTCTAAAATCTGATAGCTAGTAAGATTAAACTGTCAATTGCTACTATTATCAATTCATTGAGTTTCCAAATCTAATTGTCTATCATAAACATATCTAAAAGTAATATCGGCAAAACTGCGAATTCAACATCAGAATATAACATATGGAACTCCAATTGATTGGGGAAAAAAATGAGTAGCCGACCTCACTGGCGACCTAACCTTGGCCAATTCAGGAACCTGTTCATAAATGTCTAAAATCTGATAGCTAGTATGATTAAATTGTTAATAGCTGCTATTATCAATTCATTGATTTTGCAAATCTAATTGTCTAACATAAACATATCTAAAAGTAATCTTGGCAAAACTGAGAATTCCACATCACAATATAACATATGGAACTCTAATTGATTGGGGGAAAGATGAGTAATCTCGGCAAAACTGAGAATTCCACATCACAATATAACATATGAAACTCTAATTGATTGGGGGGGGAAGATGAGTAGCAGACCTCCTCACTGGTGAGAGCATGTCGGCATCCACTAAAAGATCCAGCCTTCCCTTCAGCCGTCTTCTCTGTCTGCCACACTCGATTCGCTCCCTCCCTTCAGCCGATTCTTCCAGTCGCCTTCTCCCTCCGTCGGAACCGGGCGAGGGGGGGGCGGAGGACGGGCCGGGGAGGGCTCGGAGGCTTCCCCTGCATTGGTGGTGCTGAGGCGTCTGGCCATGGGGCACTGGTAGCGAAGGAGGCGAGGAGGCAAGAGCGAAGGAGGCGAGGAGGCAGAGCCGTGCGCGGACTGGGCGTGGTTCGGCCACGGTACTGTCGCCGGAGTCGAAGCCCTCAAAGTGTACGAGTGAGAGGGAGAGGGAAAGGAAGGGAAGGAGGGGAGGACGCGGGGGCGAGGGCGAGGTCAAGGTGGGGAGAGAGCCGGCGGTTGCAGCAGGCAGCGGGCCAACAGCGCGTGCGGGTAAAGAGGGCGAGGAGGCGCAGGATGGAGGCGCAGCAGAGGGTAGAGACGGAAGCGGATGCAGGCGCAGCGAAGGGTGGACCCTCGGGACGATGAGCGAAACGCAAAACAGGGACTAAGCGGGGGCTTCTTCGCATACATGGAAACGTGGACGCGATGAGGAGCGACGGAACCTTCGGATCTTAATAAAGTAAGAACTAGGAAGATCAGCACAGCGCACGCCGCGCCTGTGGCCGTTTGGCTTTGGGGAAAATTCGTAGTATTATTTTTTAAGTTCTTAGATAAAAAGGATTTAGACTTTTTTTTGGGTTTTTTGGGGGGAAAATCTGCTGGTGAAGCTATTTTTGGTGTAGTCAAACTTTTTTCTAGGGCAAAGCTGGAATTTACGCAAAAAATTGGAAATTGGCCCTTTGAAAACGCCTGAAGAGGTATTTTTAGGGGCGAAAGTTGGACCGAGGCAGCCATTTACGATGGGTTCATCTCCTCCTGAGTAATGAGGACAATGGGAAAAGAAAAAGAACAATCTAAGAGCTATTGTGCAGATAGCACATGTAACTCACATTTGTGCTCATAAAAATGTAGTGCTCTTTATAATTTTCCCTATTTTATTTCTAAAATAGTGAAGGCATGAGTAACAATGTATGTCCATGATAGTGTAAGGAAGTTAATACACAGTTTTGTAAGCAAAACTTGGAAGCCACAATTTTTCGCTTGGATGTCTGATAATTTTCCAAGATATGAATCAACACATGAAAATGAATATTCCAATTTAATTGGCCTTTCAATGTATCAAAGACTTTTGGAAGAATTTGCTATTACATCATTTATTAAAGCGAAATGTTATTTTAAGTTCAGCGGTCTAAGCGATGACAACGATGTATTTTTCCAATAGAGTTTTAGGCATTTATTAAACCTATAAAGGTAGTATGTCGATGATTTTAGCTACTTTAGTCATTGCTTAGTAGTTACTTCTTAATGAAGCCTGTGCCCCCCTGTACCTAAGTTTTCTTTGGTGAATGAAATAGAGTGGGTTCTTCAAAGCTTCCCTGGAAGCAAAACTTCCTACTTCCAGCGGTTAAGGAAGCAAAATCAAACAAGGCCAAATAATAATAGTTCTTAATCTGACTTCGAAGGATCAATAGACTTACGGCAGCTGGGACCATGGGGTAAAACCACTTCCCAACTTATTTCTCTATTGCAAAACAGCCGTCACTGTCGGGCATGAAGAGGAACTATATGGTTGTATATAGTCTGCTTCATGCTCATGCTCAGTAATATTTCCTGCAACGCACAAAAACATTAGGAGCAAATAAATAAATCAAAAGAGGGGGTGTTTAGTCAGATTATGGATATTTTCACTACCAGGATGGTAGACGGCTACTGATGGGTTGTACAATTCATATGTAAATGTAGCAGAACACAATTGCAACTCATATGTAAAGGATCTGGACACTGACATAACTGCAATGAAAAGGTTATTGCGAACAATTATCGTCAGTGAGCTGCACAAGAAGTAATCAAACAAAATTCATAGCTAGAATTTGGAATGTAGATGTTACTACTAAGATGCTCGTGCGTTGCAACAGAATCCTAAAAGATGATGATGCATATCATAAAATGTGATCTAAATCATATAATGAACATTAAAAAGAGGGAGAACATAGGAACATGTGAAGAAAGCTCTCAATGAGCAGGTGGATTAATGAAAGGAGGAGATTGAGATTTATTTCTTTGATGACGTCATGTGTTGATGAGATCAAGAATATTTTCACGGTATAACATTTTTGTTTAGTTTCTAGTACTTCCAGTAACATTTCTTTTTCACCACCAGTGGTTGTTTTCTCTGGCTGCACACGAGTTTTCTCATTCTGCACATAAGTACAGAAAAAAGATAGTGAAAATCCTTATAATATCGCTATAAAAAACTGATTGCCAATGATATGATGAGCATGTTTATTATGTTATGATGCCATGTGTTAATATACGAGTTAAATATGATGTTGGCATAATTGCATACATGGCATGTTACATGGCCCGGGCGGTGAGAATGTCATAACTAGTCCGAGGAAGGTCGGTGAGAAAGTTATGACTAATCCGGAGAGCCATTGAGTAAGTCCTACATCGTGATTCCATACACGTGGTGTTTGGAAGCGAGGAGTAGGCACCCTCCATCTTCGGGATGGAAGGGGGGAGAGGGTGCACACCGACTGGTGTGTACTCAACCATACCGGTATGAGTTTCCAAGGAGACATGAGCATTGCATTGCATTGCATTGCATTGCATACATAATGATGATGATAATGTTATGTGTTCATGAATGAGATGATATACATGATGTGAGACATTATTGCCATGTTATTGTTCTTGTTGTCCATTGCAATATGCTTGCTGAGTTTCGAACTCACGCTTGTGTTTTCTTGTTGTTTTAGGTACCATGAGACCGGCATGAGGGGAAGGGGAATAATCACACTTCCACACGTAACTTCACTCTTTTGATTTCACAAGTCATTCAATTAGTGTTGATAATAAATTGCGTGTGATGATCATTGCTTTACGGTTTAGCTTTGCTAAGTGAGAGTCTTTTCGTTCGTTTGACTCTTGGAGACATTATATGATTGGAACTAGACTTATATTGTGGCTAAGTCGTTAATTATTGCTGTTTTCAGTTGTCTCTCATATTCCATATATTGCTATACTGTTGTTGTTCCTTCAAATCATGCTAAAACAAAGGAGATGCTGCCGAAATCTCGTTTTTTAGCATGTGCGCCTTTGCTGGAATTTATGTTTAATTATGGTGTTTAGATGTTGATTAACTTATGTTTGGTAGCATTTAGGCATATTAGATGCCGGGGTGTTACAGTTGGTATCAGAGCCAGGTTGGTGAGAAAGTTATATATGGAGATATGACTAATCCGGAGTGCTCTTGAAGAGTGTGCATTCATGTCATGAAACGAGATTTTCCTTGCTTCCTAGTATGAAAGGAAAGAATGAATAATTTGTGGTATTTTGGCTGTGGTGTTAGATGTTGAGTTTTCTTTGCGATTTGGCTTAGAAAAAAAAAAGAAAAGAAAATGTGTGCTATTTGGATGTTGCCAGATCCTTTCCAAAGTGGTTTTAGCACTTTGGGGTTTGAGTTGTTGTAGGTGGACCAATTGGGTTCATATTTATGGTTGAGCTCACTCAATAATTGTACTCTTTGTCGTGGTCCTTTGAGTGGAAGGTTGTGTATGACTCATTGCAAACCTTCTTGGAGAATTGTGTCGTTGAGGTGTTCCTCGGTAGAGTTGATTAAATTATTAGTGGACCACTTGGTGGTTGCTAGTAATCGCTTTTCCTTTTGAAGTATAGTGGATCCTTTGGTCGCCGATCCTAGAGCATGTTATGCCAACCGAAGAGGAATGTTCGGTTGTTGTTTAATTTGTGGGTTTTCAGAACCCTGGTCATAACGTAGGCCTCTCCTTTCGGTGGTAGTGGGGTGGGTGTTGGTCTCGTTGTAAAAGATCAGCATGTAACCCCGTTGGTTCGAGAAGTTAGTGATCTTAGAGTGTTGTGTCTGTGACACCACGGAGTGTCGTAACCTTATTTAACGTGCATGATAAGGTCAAAAACAGTATGAGATGTGGAAATAAAGTTAAAACCATAGGATTTGGAGGTTAAAAACGTTTCCGGGCCGTTTCCGGGGTTTTGGGCCTTTCCGGGGGATTTTGGGCCTTAAAGAGGGGGTTGTGGGCTTTGGTGGGATGGATTAAGAGTCCTAGGACTAGGAATCCTTGTTGGGGGCTGGTAGGAGGGCTCCCCTGCCCTTATGTGCGCCCCACCTCCCCTCTATGCGCCCCCACACCTCCCCCTAGCCTCCTAGCCGCACCCCCTCCCCCCATTGGCCTTGCGCCCCTTGCCCCTTGCCCTTTCCACGTCACCACCACCTCTCCTCCACCCCCTTGCTGCCCTAGGGTGGCCTCCCCACCCCTGCATCCTCGTGGATCCATCCGAGGAGCGAGGAGCGTGGAGCGAGGAGCGAGGAGATCTATTGGAGTTTTCGTGCGTCGGGCAAAGGTATGATCATGGGGATCCTTGGGGTTGATCTAGGTACTGATCTTAGGGTGATTATCAAGTTTTTAGATCAATTGGTGCTGCTGGATTTGAGTAATTTGGGTTAGATCTAGATGTTGCCACGTTTCTGTTTTGGGACAGCATGAGCAGTCGACCTAGGGTTTGCGTTTTCGTCAATTTAGAATCCGAATCTGTCCATACGGATGTTGAAGAAGTTGTAGATAATTTCAGTATCTTTCAGTGGATATAAAGAACGTTAAATTCCGCCCAGCCATTTGAAAGTTATGGCTGTTTTACCAAGCGTGTTAAAATCTGTGACGTAATTGGAACAGATCACGGTAATCTGTAGATTAAACAACTTTAGATTCCGAATCAGTCTTTCCATATACCTAGATAAAGTTGGGAAATTTCCTAAGCTACGCGAGGATGTACTCGTTTAATTGATTCGGAGTCCCAGAACTCAAGTTATGCCTTTTGCAAGGCTGCTGTCCCGATGGGACAGAACCTCTATTTTTAGGTTTTGCGAGTAGTTGGCAATGTCGTGGTAGATGAGCGACATTTGAGGCTTGTGCTAAGCACCTTGAGGGAGAATCAGTTCTTTGCTAAGCAGAAAAAGTGCGAGTTCTGGATTTCAGAAGTGGGTTTTCTTGGCCACGTCATCAATCCAGAGGGCATATCTGTAGATCCTAGCAAAGTTTCAGCAGTTTTGGATTGGAAGAGGCATTCCAATGTCAAAGAGGTGCATAGTTTCCTTGGGTTGGCTGGCTACTACCGGCGTTTTGTGCATGATTTCTCTATCATTGCCAAGCCACTTTCGCTGCTGACTCAGGAGGGGATGAAATTTCAGTGGACTGCAGAGTGTGAGCACAGTTTCTGCACTTTGAAGGAGAAGTTAGTGACTGCTCCTGTTCTTACCCTTCCCGAGCCGGAGAAGCGCTTCACTGTGTATTCTGATGCTTCTCGGTTGGGACTTGGTTGTGTGCTCATGCAAGATGGCAAGGTGATTGCTTACGCATCAAGGCAGCTGAAAAAGCATGAGCAGAACTATCCCACACATGATCTTGAGCTAGCCGCCGTGGTGTTTGCATTGAAGATATGGAGGCATTACCTGTACGGTGAGTCTTGTGATATTTTCACTGATCACAAGAGCCTCAAGTACATCTTTACTCAGAAAGATTTGAACTTGAGGCAGAGGAGGTGGCTAGAGTTGATAAAGGACTATGACCTCACCATCCGGTATCATCAGGGAAGGCAAATGTGGTGGCCGACGCTCTCGATCGCAAGGCAGTGCCCCTGTTGTTGATTGTCTTGTTGCTGATTTTGGCGTTTGGGGGTCTCCTCTTGCTGCGGGGATCGTGCAAGCTGAAACTCAATTGATTCTTGAGTCGGCGATTCGGCGTGTCGCGGAGAGGCACAACAGCATGATCGTTTGCTCCAGCAGGTGAGGAAACGCCTTGAGGATGGCAAGTCGGGAGACTTTACCGTTGATGTTACGGGAGTTTTGAGGTTTCAGGGTCGTCTGTGCGTGCCTCAGAAATCCCAAGTGAAAGAGGACATTCTGAAAGAGGCTCATCGCACCCCATACATGGTCCATCCTGGGGAGACCAAGATGTACAGGGACTTGAAAAAGAATTTCTGGTGGAAAAGGATGAGGGTGGATATTGCCAAGTATGTGGCGTCTTGTGGGATCTGTCAGAAGATCAAAGCTGAGCATAAGCGTCCCGCCGGTCTGTTGCAGCCATTGGAGATTCCTGTGTGGCCATGGGATGACATCTCCATGGATTTCGTGGTTGGCCTACATCGTACTCCACGAGGGAAGGATGGTGTTTGGGTTGTGGTGGACCGTCTCAGCAAGTCTGCGCATTTCATTCCTATCCGCACTACCAATTTAGCGAGCGACTTGGCTCCCATCTATGTGCGGGAGATTGTGAGACTGCATGGTGTGCCCAAGACCATTATTTCTGATCGGGATGCGAAGTTCGTCTCCAAGTTCTGGGAGAGTTTGCAGAGTGCTTTGGGTACGCAGCTTCGCCTTAGTACCGCTTTTCACCCTCAGACGGATGGGCAGTCTGAGCGTACCATCCAGACTTTGGAAGACATGCTCAGGGCCCATGTGATGGCTTGGAAAGGTAGCTGGGAGGATCATTTGCCCCTTGCAGAGTTTGCTTACAATAACAGCTATCATTCTAGCATCCGGGCTGCTCCTTATGAGGTACTGTATGGCTGGAAGTGCAGATCGCCACTTTGTTGGGATCTTTGTGGGCGAGAGCGATTCTTGGACCGGATTGGGTTCAGCAGATCGTTGATCGCGTGTCGGAGGTTCGGCAGAACCTTCTCGCAGCCTGAAGCGCATGAAAAGCTATCTTTGATGAGGCGGCGAGACTTGGAGTTTGAGGTGGGTGATAGCGTACTCTTGCGAGTATCTCCCACCAAGGGTGTGGTGCGTTTTGGCACCAAAGGCAAGCTTAGTCCGAGATTTGTTGGGTCATTTCCTATCATCGCCCGAGTTGGTAGGCTGGCCTATCGTCTGGAGCTACCGGAGTCCATGCAAGGTGTGCATAATGTGTTCCATGTCTCGATGTTGAGGAAATACTTGCATGATCCGGAGATGGTGGTTCCGTTGGAACCATTAGTACTTGAGCAGGACCTCACCTTGAGTCCGTCAGGTGGAAATTCAGGACTTGGAGCGAGTAATGAAGAACCGGACGCTCAAGTTTGTTAAAGTATTGTGGTCACATAAGACCGAGAGAGAAGCGACTTGGGAGCTGGAGTCTCGCATGCGCGAGAAGTATCCCGAGCTTTTCGCCTCAGGTATGTGATGTGGAACCTAGCTATTTTCGGTTTTGTTGGGTTGCGTGTTGGTACGATTTAGATTCGAGGTCGAATCCTGTTGAAGGGGGGAAGAATGTGACACCACGGAGTGTCGTAACCTTATTTAACGTGCATGATAAGGTCAAAAACAGTATGAGATGTGGAAATAAGGTTAAAACCATAGGATTTGGAGGTTAAAAACGTTTTCGGGCCGTTTCCGGGGTTTTGGGCTTTTCTAGGGGATTTTGGGCCTTAAAGAGGGGGTTGTGGGCTTTGGTGGGATGGATTAAGAGTCCTTCTATGACTATGAATCCTTGTTGGGGGCTAGTAGGAGGGCTCCCCTGCCCTTATGTGCGCCCCACCTACCCTCTATGCGCCCCCACACCTCCCCCTAGCCTCCTAGCCGCACCCCCTCCCCCCATTGGCCGTGCGCCCCTTGCCCCTTGCCCTCTCCACCTCTCCACCTCCCCACCACCTCTCCTCCACCCCCTTGCTGCCCTACAGTGGCCTCCCCACCCCTGTATCCTCGTGGATCCATCCGAGGAGCGAGGAGCGTGGAGCGAGGAGCGAGGAGATCTATTGGAGTTTTCGTGCATTGGGCAAAGGTATGATCATGGGGATCCTTGGGGTTGATCTAGGTACTGTTCTTAGGGTGATTATCAAGTTTTTAGATCAATTGATGGTGCTGGATTTGAGTAATTTGGGTTAGATCTAGATGTTGCCACGTTTCTGTTTTGGGATAGCTTGAGCTGTCGACCTAGGGTTTGCGTTTTCGTCAATTTAGAATCCGAATTTGTCCGTACAGATGTTGAAGAAGTTGTATATAATTTCATTATCTTTCAGTGGATATAAAGAACGTTAAATTCCGCCCAGCCGTTTGAAAGTTATGGCTGTTTTACCAAGCGTGTTAAAATCTATGACGTAATTGGAACAGATCACGGTAATCTGTAGATTAAACAACTTTAGATTCAGAATCAGTCTTTCCATATACCTAGATAAAGTTGGGAAATTTCCTAAGCTACGCGAGGATGTACTCGTTTAATTTATTCGGAGTCCCAGAACTCAAGTTATGCCTTTTGCAATGCTGCTGTCCCGACGGGACAGAACCTCTGTTTTTAGGTTTTGCGAGTAGTTGGCAATGTCGGGGTAGATGAGGTTTTGCGTACTGTTTTGTGGACATGATTGTGAGTGTGTGATGCCTATATGCAGGTGGTGCGACCCCGGGAGTACCTTCTACTTTCCGCCAATCTGTTGCCCGTGGTTGAGGCAAGTGTGTTGTAATGGATAGCGACTTGTAGGTTGCTCGTTGAGAATAGATGAGATTGACTACATGATATATGATCACTTGCCATGCTTTAATGATTGCCAATGATATGATGAGCATGTTTAGTATGTTATGATGCCATGTGTTAATATGTGAGTTAAATATGATGTTGGCATAATTGCATACATGACATGTTACATGGCCCGGGCGGTGAGAAAGTCATAACTAATCCGGGAAGGTCGGTGAGAAAGATATGACTAATCCGGAGAGCCATTGAGTAAGTCCTACATCGTGATTCCATCCACGTGGTGTTTGGAAGCGAGGAGTAGGCACCCTCCATCTTCGGGATGGAAGGGGGAAGAGGGTGCACACCGACGGGTGTGTACTCAACCATACCGGTATGAGTTTCCAAGGAGACATGAGCATAGCATTACATTGCATACATAATGATGATGATATTGTTAAGTGTTCATGAATGAGACGATATACATGATGGGATATGTTATTGCCATGATATTGTTCTTGTTGTCCATTGCAATATGCTTAATGAGTTTCGAACTCACGCTTGTGTTTTCTTGTTGTTTTAGGTACCATGAGAACGGCATGCGGGGAAGGGAGATAGTCACGCGCCCACACTTAGCTTCACCATATTGATTCCATAAGTCATTCTATTAGTTTGATAATAAATTGCGTGTGATGATCATTGATTTAAGGCTTAGCTTTGCTTTATGAGAGTTTTATTGTTCGTTTGACACTTGGAGACATTAAGTGCTTGGTAATAGTCTTATTTGGTTGTTAAGTCTTTAATTATTGCTGTCTCTCATATTGCCTTATATTGCTATACTTTTGTTGCTCATTTAATTCATGTTAAAACAAGGGAGATGCTGCCGAAATCTCGGTTTTTAGCATATGTTCCTTTGCTAGAATTTATGGTAAATTGTGGTATTTAGATGTTGTTTAGCTTTTGTTTGGTAGCATTCAGGCATTGTAAATGCCGGGGTGTTACAGTGTCTCACTTGGTCTGTGTCGTCTTGAAGACGATGAACCACAGTTGAGAGGTTGAGAAGTGAATCACTTTTGTGCGTGGGAGCGGAAGATAGAACTAGAAGTTGGTACCATGTCCTTCTGGACAGTGGCTTTGGTTAACTGGATCAGGCACTTTAGTGCCAAGGAATGCCTGGAATGAGGAGTATGAGACCGTTTTATTTTGTGGTTTGTTTGGGACTTTAGCCTACCGCTTGGGTTGTGCCGAGGCCGTATGTGAGTGCTTTTGTGTTTCAATGTTGAGTAAGAATTCTGGCAAGTTTTGAATGTGAGTTATCTTTAGAGCGGTCAGTCTTTGATCCTTAGCTCCTTGCCTCTGTGTGCTGGTTGGTGCAAATCGTAGGGGCTTCTAAGCGGGTTCTGAGGTGTGAACCATAACTCCCTTTGATTTGGTTGTTTGTGAAGTGACGTGTCTCGGATTCGGGGTCGAATCCTGTTGAAGGGGGGAAGAATGTGACACTACGGAATGGTGTGACATTATTTAACGTGAATGTTAAGGTCAAAAACTTTATGAAATATGAAATTGGAGGTTGAAACCATATGGTATGAGGTTTAATTGCGTTTCTGGGCCATTTCCGGGAGTTTGGGGCTTTCCGGGGGAGTTTGGGCCTAAAAGAAGGGGTTGTGGGTTTGGTGGGATGGAGTATGAGTCCATTTAGGACTAGGAGTCTTGTGTGGGCTGGTAAAAGGACCCCCCTGCCATCCTTGCGCCCACACCCCCTTGGGCGCCCCTACCTCTCCCTCCATGCCCTAGCCGCCACCCCCACCTCCCCCTCTCCCTTGCATGCGCCTCCACCTCCCCCATTGCTCCCCTTTGCTCCACCACCTCTACTCCACCCCCTTGCTTCCCTAGGGTGGCTCCCCACCCCTACACCTCGTGGATCCATCCGTTGGAGCGAGGAGCGAGAAGCGATCCGGGAGGAGTTTCGTTGGGATTTCGGTCGTCGGGCGAAGGTATGGCCATGGGGCTCCTTGGGGTTGGGCTAGTTACTGTTCTAAGGATGTTTATCATGATTTTAGATCAATTGGTGGTGCTGGACATGAGTAGATTGGATTAGATCTAGATGTTGCCACGTTTCTGTTTTGGGACAGCATGAGCAGTGGACATAGGGTTCAGTTTTTCGCCAATTTAGATTTGGAATTTAGTCGGCCGCCTGTTGAAAAAGTTGTAGGTAATTTAAATATCTTTCAGTGTACATAAAGAACGTTAAATTCCGATCAGCCGTTTGAAAGTTATGACTATTTTACCGAGCGTGTTAAAATCTGTGACGTGATTGGAACAGATCACGGTATTTTTTAGATTAAACAACTTTAGATTCCGAATCAGTCTTTCCCTATAACTAGAAAAAGTTGGGAAATTTCCTAAGCTACGCGTGGATGTACTCGTTTAATTGATTCGGAGTCCCAGAACTCAAGTTATACCTTTTGGAAGGCTGCTGTCCCGACGGGACAAAACCTCTGTTTTTAGGTTTTGTGAGTAGTTGGCAATGTCGGGGTAGATGAGGGTTTGCGTACAGTTTTGTGGACTTGATTGTGAGTATGTGATGCCTATGTGCAGGTGGTGCGACCCCAGGAGTGCCTTCTACTTCCCGCCAATCCGTTGTCCGTGGTTGAGGCAAGTGTGTTGTAATGGATAGCGATTTGTAGGTTGTTTGTTGAGAATAGATAAAGTTGACTACATGATATATGATCACTTGCCATTCTTTAATGATTGCCAATGATATGATAAGCATGTTTATTATGTTATGATGCCATGTGTTAATATACGAGTTAAATATGATGTTGGCATAATTGCATACAAGGCATGTTACTTGGCCCGGGCGGTGAGAAAGTCATAACTAGTCCGAGGAAGGTCGGTGAGAAAGTTATTACTAATCCGGAGAGCCATTGAGTAAGTCCTACATCGTGATTCCATACACGTGGTGTTTGGAAGCGAGGAGTAGGCACCCTCCATCTTCGGGATGGAAGGGGGGAGAGGGTGCACACCGACGGGTGTGTACTCAACCATACTGGTATGAGTTTCCAAGGAGAAATGAGCATTGCATTGCATTGCATACATAATGATGATGATAATGTTATGTGTTCATGAATGAGATGATATACATGATGTGAGACATTATTGCCATGTTATTGTTCTTTTTGTCCATTGCAATATGCTTGCTGAGTTTCGAACTCACGCTTGTGTTTTCTTGTTGTTTTAGGTACCATGAGACCGGCATGAGGGGAAGGGGAATAGTCACACTTCCACACGTAGCTTCACTCTTTTGATTTCACAAGTCATTCAATTGGTATTGATAATAAATTGCGTGTGATGATCATTGCTTTACGGTTTAGCTTTGCTAAATGAGAGTCTTTTCGTTCGTTTGACTCTTGGAGACATTATATGATTGGAACTGGACTTATATTGTGGCTAAGTCGTTAATTATTGCTGTTTTCAGTTGTCTCTCATATTCCATATATTGCTATACTGTTGTTGTTCCTTCAAATCATGTTAAAACAAAGGAGATGCTGCCGAAATCTCGGTTTTTAGCATGTGCGCCTTTGCTGGAATTTATGTTTAATTGTGGTGTTTAGATGTTGATTAACTTATGTTTGGTAGCATTCAGGCATATTAGATGCCGTGGTGTTACAATAACTAAGCCACAGGAACAGAGAGAAAAACTGATTTGTTCAATCTTCATATTTGACTCCATCTCAATGTACTACCTATAGGAAGCTCATCCATATCCCATTGCATCTGGGTAATCCTCTCTCTTTCAGCCAACATAGCTTGTTGTAATGTCTCTCTGCCTTTCTGCTTGGTAGCTTCCAACTCAACCTCCAAATCTTTTACCTGCATTAGAAATCATAAGTAGCAACGAAATTGCCTAGAAAACACAGAATAGTTATGAAACACACAAATATCCATTTAACATCAACAAAGACCAAATATCTATCTTCTGTTGTGGGAGTGTATGTAGAGCCTAATGCACCTCCTGACCTTTGCAATATACTCAATTCTGAAAAAAAATACAGTAATAAAAAGCAAGTCCGAATTAAAATTTTCTTAACTATTCTATCAATAGTTGCTTCAGTTCAAACCTCAACGCGTGGCTGCCCTGGCAACAGGTTTGCTACAGCTGTTCCAACAACTGCATGACCAACTTCATGCCGTGCAACAATAGCCTTTTCACTACCCTTGATATCCCTAGAATCTATCACCAGAAAACTCACAAGTAAAGTCATGCTCCAAAAATCTTTAAATTTTTATCACATTACCAGCATGGGTAAGAATAGATATATATTTACCACATGGAAGTTAAGCATTTAACAGATAAAATGCACCGCCAGCTTGATTGCCCATACAATAAAGAGTGCAGCATATATAAACAAACATTTCCAATCACGATTTTGATTTTTTTTCATGTTGTTGTTAAGTACCCTTTGCAGCAAAAAAGAACGCATAAAGAAGCGATGAGGCAGTTTTATAGATGGCAGTCTCTAGAAATATATCTATCCTGTATAAGTTGGACAATCGCACTTTGTCTTGTAAACCCTCTGTTCATTGTGTAATTAAGAAGACTAATATAGAAATAAGGAAACAATTAGAAGTTACATGAACTCATGAAGTATATAGTTGGGACTGTAAATGTCCAAATACACAATCACTTTAAATAAAGACAGAACAATCAAACAAATTTTGAGATAACAGAACAACATACAGCTATAGAGCACTCAACCGCACGGATAAAGTCGATCTTTTCCACTATTTCTTTATTTGATCTCCCAGCCAACAAAGCAGCTTCATTTACTAAATTTGCAAGGTCTGCCCTATATTGGTAATAAAAAAAAATAACGAATCAGATTGAAAGTGCTAAATGGTTAATAAAAATGAATTGAAAGGAAATTCTTACCCTGTAAAACCAGTTGTCATTGCGGCAATATTGCTGATATCTACATCTTTACCACGTGGAAGCTCTTTTCTACTAACATGAACTTTGAGAATAGATTCTCTTCCAAACCTATCTGGAGCTTCAACCTGTCACATAGACTTTTGTGATCTCTGACAACAGAGATACCAGTATGCCAATATTACTTGTGTGTTAAGGGAAGCCAAAAAAATCACTCACAAATCAACAATCACCAAACAACCAAAACTGCTGCAAAGAAAGGAGGAGAATGAAAAGCCCACCTTCCTCCGTGGACACCACGACGGACCTCGAAGGGTCCGCCGGCATACAGAAATCAAGGATCCGGTTGTCGTACGGCGAGATGGCCTGCGCCCAGAGCCCGATCTTGGGCATCTTACGCCATCATGCGACGCTGCACACTTGCACAGCCCCACTGTGGCATTCCTACAAACACCAGCCGAGCCACCCAAAGAAATCAGAACAAGATGCAGAAACATGGCAAGAAAGCTAGGGTTTCTTAAATACAAAATACAGCCACGGCCTGGGCATGCCGGCGGACAGCCCCAGCTCTGCTGAGCGGGGGTGGCGGCGTGGGGTGAGGTGGGGCCGAGTCATCCGAGCTCCACACCTGGAACCACGGCCAACAAAAAAATCCCACCTAACAACCGACAGCGGAGGAAAAAATGATCACCAAAATCGCATCGATCTTGCTTTGCTTAAGACGTAAAACTCGTCTTTCTTGCCAACACAAGGATCTGAGGATGAGACAAAGCGCAGCACGTATATGACACAAACAAAATTTCAGAAGAAAGAAGGGAGCAAAGAAACCAATATACACCAAAAAGCAAAAAGCTCAAGCGCATGAAGCGCATGAAAGTCCAAGAAAGGTGCAACGGGAGGGAGCGGACGGCGGTCGCCTCGGCGGACCCGGAGCTATAGTAATAGACGCGGGACGATGGCGAAGGCAGGGCGACCCGCGAGGCAGGCGAGAAGCGAGGTGAGGCGGTGTGGCGGCGAGGCGGAAACAGTAGCGGTTGCGGAAGAGCGGAAGAGCGGAGGTCGTGGTGCGGCAAGAAGAGCGAGATGGGAGGGAGCGGACGAGCCTCGCTTCGACAGATGTGGAACCGCACGAAGGACGAGATGGGAGGGAGCCGACGGGTGTGGGGCCCGGTGCGAACGCAGGAAACGAGGTGAGGCGAGGCGGGGGCGGTGCGGCCCGGGAGTAGAAGCGAGGCGAGGCGAGGCGGCGGCGGAAGAGGCGGCAGCGTCGTGGGTTGAGAGGAGAAAGAGGAGGGCGATCGTCGGGTGGTTGATGAGTTAGAGGGGGGAAGGGGACGGAAGGATCCAGAAGAGCAACGAGCGCACGCGTCTATGAGGGGGAACGCGTGCGCAGGCGAGCCCAAAACCCAAACTCGCCGAGGGACTCTCTTTAGAAATCGCTGACGTGGACATAGCTGGAGCTTTGGGAAACTCCCGATCTTAATAAAGTACTAGACACCATTCGCCCTCGCGCGGACGGCCGGATCCGAGCCAGCACAAAGCATCGACGGTAGCCAGCCGCATGGACCTGCACGCAATTAACAAAAACTACCAGGGACTTTTCGCGAGGCCTGCTGACGTGGCAGTGCCGAGGGGCCGCCAATCTCTTCCTCTTTAATAGAGTTAATATAACTAGTTACATGCCCGTGCGTTGCTACGAAAAATAAAATTGATAACGAAAAATAAAGATTAAAAAATAAAAAAAATTATTTCACAAGATCAAACATCTATCTTTAACGCTTCGTTTCTTGCGAAAGCTGGCTAATTAAAGCAACACTTCGTTTCTTGCTGTAGGATCGAAATATATGAATATAGCAATCAGAGGGGGGGTGAATGATTGTGCGGAAGCTAAAACCAAATTCTTGATCTATTAAAAGTTCACCCCAAAACAGAACCAAATAATTGCCTCGTTTTCGACAAAAACAGAATGATAGAGGTTTGGTAAAACGCAAATTCCTGGAGATCCAACAGTTAGATTGATATGAAATTTGGACACAAGAAACTACATTCCAATACGAATCGAACCCAAAAAGAATCAGCTCGATCGGACTTACGGATCAAAAGTTATGAGCTTCGCAAGCTTGCTGATCCAGAACTTGACGAGAATCAATCTAATCAAAACTTCAAGATTAAACAGGAACGACAAAAGATTGATCAACTAGACTTTGAGAAACACTAGATCAATACCCTAGAGAGGTTTTTGATGGATCAAATCAAGATAAAACTTAAAGAACAAAAACCAATCTAGAACTAGAACAAGCATGCAAACAAGAACCAAAAAGAGAACGTTGAAGCAATGCGGGAACTAGAAGAATTGATCTTTATTTCTTTTGTCTAAAGTACTCCCATCAAAAGAGTACAAACCCTAAACTTTGAGCCCAAGGCTCTATGCGCCTAGCTCTCCTCAATTCGATGCTCTTCAACAGGAGACAACCCCTCCTATTTAAAGCACCAACCCACAAGGAGTTAAGATACGATTCCTATTCCCTAGAAGGAATCAGTATCCAACACAACTCTACTTGGCCCAACTTGGCCGAGTACAACTCTTACTGCAGCGTATGGAAACCCTACCATACTCACGTGACTAACACTTTGCAGCGTATGGCCACCTGCCATACTCACGTGACTAACACTTTGGGCGCGAATGACCTCCTGCCATTCTCACGTGACTAACCATTCTTCATGTGCACCATTCTCTTAGCCGAGCGTCTGCATGACATCCTTGACCACCAAGACCTCGGTTCCTCCTGAACCTAGTCGAACCTCGGTTCCTCCATGAACCTAGTTCGGTCCGTCATCGACCACATTCGTCTTGAGCAATACCGCACATGAACAAACCACAAAACAAATCCGAGCACAAGTCCACGACTTGACTCAATGTCAATCCATGCAACTACTCACATGAGCATTGCATAAAGTCCACTTCAAGCATCATGAAATTCTCACAAATTTCATAATCTCAAAAACAAATCAAAATTCAAAGTCCAAATTTGCACAAACCCTAATCGAGCAAAAAGCCATTCACGACGGACCAAAAAATTTGGTCTGGCGTACATGTAAAACTTACTGTCTTTTAAGAACTTGGTCCCGCGCGTAAAAACGAAACTTACTGTTTCTTGTCAAATTGTCAAACACATGAACAAACATATTTGCAAATTCAATTCTAAGCCAATTTTTCAGCACATGATTTCACACTTGCGTAGGGCAATTAAGCAGGGCAATTAAGTAAGGCAATTAAGCAGGGCAATTAAGCAGCAATTAATGACGTGTGAAGAACGGACCACTGCCACCAAGTGCTGCTTTAGAATAGTAGAGAAATACTCCAATGAAATGAAAGGAGCATGCCCTGCCCAATTAATCCCCAATACAGGGCTTTTTTCCGCTAGGGTTCTTTTTTCCTCTGGCGGCGCCCCGTCAGAGTCATAAAAAATTCCTTTTCCCTGCCTGATCTTTCGTATCTCCTCTCGTTTCTCAAAGCAGGAGGATTTGCCCGATTGGTTGCGGCAATTCACAAACCTCGGTTGGGGGTGCATGGAGGGGTAAAATACTCCGTGGCAGGCGTCGGAGAGAGAGCAGGATGAAGGAGGGAAGGAAAAGATGACTGGTTCCAATGCTGTCCCTGATATCGAAGAAAGGCTAGAGGGGCTCAATCTACATGGTGAAGAAGGAGTTGATCTAGATTTCTCAGATGAGATTGAAGAGCTCGTGAAGGATGTTCAATGGCTGGCTCTGTTTAGGGTCCATACCATGAAACAATTCAATCATGCGGCTCTCCTCAGATCGATGCGGATTGCTTGGTCAACAGCGAAGGGTGTTATTTTCAAGGTTTTGGGTCCAAACCTTTTTCTTGTACAATTCCAATGCCTGGGTGATTGGAATAGGGTAATGGAAGGAGGTCCATGGTTGTTCAGAGGAGCAGCGGTGGTCTTGGAGGAATATGATGAGTTCTCTAATGTCCATGATTATAAACTAGACAAAATTCTGGTGTCGGTAAGAATACAAGGGGTACCAAAAGTGCTGATGAAGAAGAAAGAGTTGGCTGAAAAGATAGCGCACAAGGTTGGTTTTCCTCCTTTGAAAGTTGTGGTAAATGAAGGCAGAATTAACCCTGCAACTTTTCTAAGAGTTAGGGTCTTTCTTGATCTGGGCAAACCTTTAGTGCGTTTTGTCCCAATTACAATTAGAGAAAGGAAAAAGTATCCAGTTTACTACGAAAAACTGCCAAATTTTTGCTTCTTCTGAGGTTTGATTGGTCATGTGGTTGAAGAATGTGGGGATGGATATCTAGAAGCATACAAAACCAGATGTGATTTTTCTTTCTGAAACACATTTGAGTAAAGCTAAGGCAGAGAAGTTGCGAAGGAGAGCGGGATTTGACTATACAATTATTGATGAAAGTGATGGGCGCAGTGGGGGTTTACTGTTAATGTGGAGGAAAGAAATTTCAGTTCAAGAGCAAAGTGTCTCAAAGTATTATATTGATGTAGTGATAAATGAAGGACAACCGTGGAGTCTGACTGGAATCTATGGCGAGCCAAGGTGGGATAAGAAGGACCAAACTTGGATAAAACTGAGATCTTTGAAGGGTAATTGCAACATGCCTTGGTTAGCAATTGGGGATTTTAATGAGATACTGTTTAATTATGAAAAAGAAAGAGGGAGACCGAGGTCACTTAGTCAAATGCAAACTTTCCAGGAAACACTTTCTGATTGTGGGCTGTTTGATATGGGGTTTGAGGGGGACTTATTCACTTGGCAAAGGGGTAAAATCAGGGAACGGCTTGATCGGGCAGTTGCTAATGCGGAGTGGAGTGCTACCTTTCCTAACGCAAGGTTATTACATTGCTCCATGACTAAATCTGACCATCGACCTTTGCTGTTGGACTCGGAGTATCTCTCAGGCAACCGGGTACGAGGTAATATTGTTCACAGAAGGTTTGAAGCGAGATGGTTACAAGAAGATACAGTGGAGGAGATTTTTCAGGCAGCTTGAAACAGAGTTCAGTCTATAAGGGAGAGCGATACTCTTCTGCGGAAAGTTAGTGCAGTGCATACTAAAATGCATTTGTGGGATAAAAAGGTCCTAAAGGGACCAGTCTGTAGGATCAAGGCTCTGAAGAATGATCTGGAGAGATTGAGGAGGGGTCCTCTCAATGAAGCAAATTTAAATGCACAAAGATACATCCTGCAGTGACTGGAAGTTTTATTAGAGCAGGAAGAAATCCATTGGGTTCAAAGAGCTCGGGCAAATTGGTTGAAGCATGGAGATCATAATACAAAAATTTTTCATAATTTCGCAATCAACCGAAAAAGGAAAAACACTGTCAAGAGACTAATGGATGATCAAGGGGTGATGCAAGAGGATGAAGAAGTGATGTGCAAGCTGGTGCAGGATTTTTTTGTTCAGCTCTTCAAGTCGGAATCAATGGAACCGGCTGAGTCGGTGTTAGCTGATGTTAAGAGAAAGGTTACGACAGAGATGAATAGGGCACTCATAGCCACTTTCACGCCTGAAGAAGTCAGGAAGGCATCGTTCAGTATCGGGGATCTGAAGGCTCCTGGACCGGATGGACTTCATGCTGTATTTTATAAGAGGTTTTGGAAATGGTTGGGTGATGATTTAGTAAAGGAAGTGTTGCAAGCTGTAAATTCAGCTATGATTCCAGAGGGTTGGAATAGCACTGCTATTGTTTTGATCCTGAAGGTAGAAAATCCTGATAAGGTATCGCTGTTTAGACCTATAAGTTTGTGCAATGTGGTCTATAAGGTGATATCGAAATTGTTGTCTAATAGGCTAAAATCTATTTTGCCGGAAATTATAAGTGACCATCAAAGTGCTTTTGTGCCAGGAAGGTTGATTACTGATAATATTCTGATAGCTTATGAGAGTATTCATTCTTTTAAGAAAAAGAAAGGAAAAAAAGGTCTCTGTGCAATAAAGCTTGACATGCATAAAGCTTATGATCGTGTTGAATGGGGTTTTCTTCAGGAGATAATGTTGAAGCTGGGCTTTGATCGTCGGTGGGTAAAGCTTATTATGGCTTGTGTTACCTCTGTCCAATATACAGTCAGGTTCAACTCAATGGAAACAGAAATGTTCTCGCCAACGAGAGGTCTGAGACAAGGGGATCCTTTATCCCCTTACTTGTTCTTATTAGTTGCAGAAGGTTTGTCTTGTATGTTGAAAGAAGCAGAAGAAAGGGGTGACTTGCAGGGGATTAAAATCTGTCGAGATGCTCTGGTTATATCGCATTTATTGTTTGCAGATGATTCTTTGATCTTGATGCATGCTGACAAGCGAAATGCAGAAAACTTGAGGGTGATTCTTAATAAATATTGTGCAAGTTCAGGCCAGAAGATAAGTGAGGCAAAATCAAGTATCTATTTCAGTCAAAACACAGGTACAGCGGTGAAAGAGGAGGTATGTGAAGCTCTTAATATTATGATTGAAGCTTTGAATGATAAATATTTAGGTTTGCTGGCTTTGGTGGGGGTGGACAGAAGTGATTGTTTTAGGCACCTTGTCGACCGGGTTAGAAACATAACAGGCGGTTGGAAGGAAAAACTTTTGAGTTTGGGAGGGAAGGAGGTCCTCATTAAGTCTATTGCTCAATCCGTGCCAGTCTTTGCTATGATGGTTTTTAAAATTCCGGTAAAAATTTGTAAAGGGATTTCTGATGCCATCTCTCAATTCTGCTGGGGGGATGATGAGGATCATAAGAGGATACATTAGAGTGCTTGGTGGAAGCTTTGCATACCTAAAAATAGAGGAGGTGTGGGGTTCAGGGATTTGCAAAGTTTCAATATTGCTTTGTTGGCAAAACAAGTCTGGAGACTGTTATGTGAACCAGAGTCTCTTTGTGCTAGGGTTGTGAGAGCTAGATATTTTTCGAACGGTAAGCTTCTGAATGCAAAACTAAAAGGTGGGAGTTCTTTCACCTGGCAAAGCATTTATGCGGGTTTACAATGCTTCAAGCGTGGTTGTATTTGGCGGGTTGGAGATGGATCACAGATTAATATCTGGGATGATAATTGGATTCCAACAAAGCGTAATTTGAAAATTCAGACGCCGCGAGGTAATAATTTAGTAATGACAGTGAATGATTTAATAAACCCAGTGGAGGGATGTTGGGACGAAGACCTGATTAATGATATTTTTTGGCCGGTTGATGCACATTCCATTCTTCAAATTCCTTTTGTTTCAGGAAGAGAGGATTGTGTAGCTTGGCATCACACAAAGAATGGGTTGTTCTCTTAGGTCGGCCTATCACCTCCAGTGGAGTCTTAAGTTTGGTCAACAAAGTAATTCAGTTGGATATGCAAGTGGATCTGGTGATCACAAAGTATGGGAGAAGCTTTGGAAGCTTAATGTACCAGGTAAGATCAAAATTTTTGGTTGGCGTTTGTTGAATGGAATGATTCCCTGTCGAGGTATTCTGGCAAATAAACATATTGGCAATCAAGGAAATTGCCCGGTTTGTCTTGTAGGGTGTGAGGATATTAGACACATGCTGTTCTTATGTGAAAGAGTTAAAGAAAAGTGGAGAATACTAGGAGTTTGAAATAAAATTGAGAACCTGTTGCTTGCAGATAACTCGGGATCAGTGCTTCTTGGGATATAATCCAAGATGGGGGGACAGTTCCTTCACACAATAAAGTGGGTTTCGCAGAGCTTGTGCTAACGGGGGCATGGTACAACTGGTGGGAGAGAAGACAATTAGTACATGGAGAAACTATCCAAAACATTTTCAGATCGGCTATGGCAATTGCCGCGTTGACAAATAACTATGCAAAAGCGAGAGATAAAGTGATAAAATTTCGAGAAGGATGGAAGAGACCGCCTGAAGGTATGCTTATGGTGAATGTTGATGCAGGGTTTGATGCAATTTCAGGGAAGGGTGGTACTGGGGTACATGTTATCGGAGATTCGAGAAAGCGTATGGCGCGCAATGGGCTTCTTGTCTCATGTGGCAGATGCACCAATGGCGGAAGCACTGGCTCTTAAGCAGGGATTGGCCTTAGCGCAGTACATAGATTGTAACCGTTTCATTATTCAAATGGATTGCATGTTAGTCGTGGAGACGATGCAAGATGGGGGTTTCTCGGCGACTACAGCTGCAGCTATTTTTATCAATGTAATACCCTGTGGAGTGGTTTTCAAAATGTTTCTATTGTTTATTGTAATAGGGAGGCAAATCAAGAAGCTCATGAACTTGCTAGGAGGGCTATGGTTTCTCAGAAGGACTGTATTTGGGGTTGATGAAACCCCTAGTTTTCTTTTGAATGTTTTGGTGAACGATGTAACTATTTTTGCTAATCAATAAATTCAGCCTGATCGCATTCTTTCAAAAAAAAATATAAAATACTCCATACTAGACTAATAAACGCGGTGCACGCTGCGTGTGTTAACGAAAACTAATTTTGCATTTTTTCAGAGAAAAAATAAATCTAGATGTATTCTCCTAATTTTTGAAGGCTCGAGAAATATTAGAGACCGAGCTGGAAAAAATACACATATTTCTGTTGACAAAAATATTTTTTCGGGGAAAACAGAGAAAGGACCTGTATGTAAGAACTGGGGACCCAGTTGTTATATTTTTGGACCTCACCGCTATTCCAAAAAAGTAGAAAGGGGTTCGTTCACGATTTGTATTTAACGGGAGCCTCTTTCCATAAAGTAACAACCGGGGGATCTAAACGTAATCCGGGGAAAAAAAATTCCCTCACAAAAAATCGCGAAAGACCTTTTCGTAATTTGGAAGGACCTATCCGTGATTTAATGAAATGGATGGGCTTTTTCGCAAATTTCACGGGGTGACACCTGGATGGGCTGAGGAGCTCTCAAAACTCCGAGTTTAATATAAGTAAACTAGGCCAATAAGCGCGGCGCACGCCGCGCGCGTGAACGAAAAATGATTTTGCGTTTTTTTCTAGGAAATAATAGACCTAGATGTATTTTCAAAAATTTTGGAAGCTCAAGAAATATTAGAGATTGCGTTGAAAACAAGTACACATATTTCTGTTGTTGAAAATATTTTTTTTGGGAGAAAACGGAGAAAGGACCTCGATGTAAAAATCGATGATCTATTTGATATATTTTGGACCTAACTGCTATCCCGAAAAAATAGAAAAAGGGTTCGCTCGCGATTTGGATTTAACGGGAGGCTTTTTTCGTAAAGTAACGAGCGAGGGATCCAAGCGCGATCCGGAAAAGGTTTTTTTCCCTCACAAAAAATCACGAAGGTCTTTTTCATAACTTTGTCGGGACCTATCCGTAATTTAAATGAACGGAGAGGCCTTTTCGCAAAAATGCCAAGGTGACAGCTGGATGGGGGGAGGAGGCTTGAAACCTCCGGAACTTAAGATAGGGATAATAACTAGAAAGATTAGCGCGGCGTACGCCGCACGCGTTAATGTTTGACTGATGAAAAAGCTGCACGTTTTTTTTCCTTAGAATTTTTTCGTCGAACGATTTAATTTAATTATGGGAAAGCGAAAACTGGAAAATTGATCGGAACGTATTTTACAAATTCTCGGAGGGCTCACCCTGAAAAAGTTTTTTCGTAAAAGATAGAACATTTATGTAATTTTGGATATCTTATGGGTTTTCTTCGTAAAAACGAAGGGTCTCCACGGGAAAAGGGCTTTTTGTAAAAGTAGGACATTTATGTAATTTTGGTATTTTAAGGTTTTTTCATAAAAGCAGAGGGTTTTCACGGTAAAAATGGGACTTTTCGTAAAAAATAGGTCCTCTATGTAATTTTAGGCATTTTCAGTTTTTTCGTAAAAAAAATGGCGCTCCCGCGCATGGCACACGTCAGCCGGGAAAATGGGTGGAACAATGCGCGCATGAGAGGGCGCGGGAGCTCGAAGCTGGCTCGTGGGTGTGGGAGCGAAGCGCTCTCCCACCGCGCCACTAGGCCCACTCAGGCGAGAGAAGGACAGGCAAATTCCTTTTATGCCTAACTTCAACGGAAGGCAACGTGGAGCGATCTCATCCGTTGTGCGCACGATCGGACACCGAGAAACGCGCGGTGATGTGGACACAATTGGAAGCCAGAGAACCTCCGGATCTTAATAAAGTAAATAATAATAATAATAATAATAATAATAATAATAATAATAATAATAATAATAATAATAATAATAATAATAATAATAATGTTTGTATTAGTATACGGACGCATGGGCACGTATGCATGATATGTTTGGATTAGAAATGGATAAAATAGATGGACATTATCCGCGTATAGAAAAGAATACAACCCATGACACCATCGCTTCAACATGAGTGATAGCTGTGTTCAGTTTAGCGGCTTTATGACTTTATCTCTGTTCATGTGTAGCACCAAGAACAAATGTAACATAGCGTAACACCAAAAGAAAGAAAAAATGATATGGACAATTGGGCCAAAAGTCCATTTAGACCACATTTCCCTTTGCTAACCAGCCGAACCCTGCCAACACAGGAAGACGTGTGTTTCCAGGTACCCAACGGGGAAAAAAACCCTGATATTAGGCCCGAACCCAAATTTAACCACCGGTCCAGAACTAGAATCCGGTCAGATATTGAAATTTGCATCCAGTATTTGGTCTTGGCTAGATTCGGCTTTGCACCGAGCGGGAAATGGAATTATCGCACTTGCACGGAGCATGTGCCACAGACCGTAGGTAGTCTGATATTCAGGCCTCCGCACCAAGATTTCAAATTTGTTTTGATATATATCTCGAAGGTAACTGAAATCCAAAATCTCGGTGAGATCTCGGATTTTTAAATAAAATTTGTACGAAATCGAAAAATCAAATTTTAAATCCGATTATTTTTCAATCGGGATTTTTGAGATTTCGGTCTACTTTAACCGACCGAAAACACGTCAAAATTTTTTAAAATTTTTTGTGGATAGTATTGACCCTAAATCCAATCAAATTCGGCCCACAAAAATGAAAATCCGGGCAAAATCATTTAGATTTTGGCCGAAAACATCAATATCTCGCCGAGATTTTGATGGTTACAATAGTACTTTTAATTTCTTTTAAAACAATTATGCGACTGAGATATAGAATCTCGGAGGATTTGTAATCCAAAATCTTGACCGAGATTTCTGAAATCTTATTAGGATTTATATCCTTGCTCCGCACACACGGCCCGTCCTGATCAGTGCTAACTTTTGTGGGGAAGAAAACATGTGGACGGGACTATGGCCAGGCCTATAAACCCCTAACTCGTGGGTCCGACGCAACAATAGAGGTAGATACATACAACATATAAGACGGGCCATGTAATGATATTCGCGTATTTACAAAAAAAAAACCAATCATCTCCGGTTGCCCAAAAACCAAAAATGCATCTTCGTTTCGTCAAAAACCGGAGATGTGCCTACACACCCGTCGGTGTGCACCCTCTCCCCCCTTCCATCCCGAAGATGGAGGGTGCCTACTCCTCGCTTCCGTTCACCGCGGTGAATGGAATCACGATGTAGGTCTTACTCATTGGCTCTCCGGATTAGTCATATCTTTCTCACCGACCTTCCCGGATTAGTTATGACTTTCTCACCGCCCGGGCCATGTAACATGTCATGTATGCAATCATGCCAACATCATATTTAACTCACATATTAACACATGGCATCATAACATAATAAACATGCTCATCATATCATTGGCAATCATTAAAGCATGGCAAGTGATCATATATCATGAAGTCAATTCCATCTATTCTCAACAAGCAACCTACAACTCGCTATTCATCACAACACACTTGCCTCAACCACGGGCAACGGATTGGCGGGAAGTAGAAGGCACTCCCGGGGTCGCACCACCTGCACATAGGTATCACACACTCACAGTCATGTCCACAAAATAGTACGCAAACCCTCATCTACCCCGACATTGCCACCTACTCGCAAAACCTAAAAACAGAGGTTCTGTCCCGTCGGGACAGCAGCCTTGCAAAAGGAATAACTTGAGTTCTGGGACTCCGAATCTATTAAACGAGTACAACTTCACGTATCTTAGGAAATTTCCCAACTTTTTCTAGGTATAGGGAAAGACTGATTCGGACTCTAAAGTTGTTTAATCTACAAAATACCGTGATCTGTTCCAATCACGTCACAGATTTTAACACGCTCGGTAAAACAGCCATAACTTTCAAACGGCTGGGCGGAATTTAAAGTTCTTTATATCCACGGAAAGATAATGAAATTATATACAACTTCTTCAACATCTGTACGACCAGATTCCGATTCTAATTTGGCGGAAAACCGAACCCTATGTCGACTGCTCATGCTGCCCGAAAAAGAGAACGTGGCAACTTTTAGATCTAATCCAATCTACTCAAATCCAGCACCACCAATTGATCTAAAAACTTGATAAACACCCTTATAACAGTACCTAGATGTCGGGACCCCGAATTTGCAAATCCGGACCCTCTGTGTATTCAGCACTAGTCCAGGAACGCGCTAGTGCACACAGTCTTAACATCGGTAAATATCACAATCATACCAATCGATAATATCAAAGTACTTTATTTAAATAACCAAACTGGTTACTCGACCTTATGGTCAAGTTACAAATGTATGCCTCGTAAGGCGAAACTTATTCAGAGAAAAATAATAGCAGCGGAAAAACAACGAAGGTAACATCGTGGCGCCATCCAGTATACCACAGGCAACTGACTGGGCTCGCATCCCTAAGTAGACGGGTCCTCTTGGAATTCCTCCTCCAAAGCTGGCGTAATCTCCTCTTCAACTGATATTGTGTTGAGGCAAGGGTGAGTACTTGGTACTCGACAAGTCATGCACACGAATGCAAGGCTAATATACTATATGCATGGCGTGGTACAAAGGAATAGCTTAAGGTATATTTGCGATGTGACATTTGACAAGTATCATAAATAGATTCGAAAGCAGTAGAAATAAGTAAAGCATAAATAACTTTTCAAGAAGTTTAATAAACATTTTCCCCATCCTAAACCACATTTCCACCATCTTCATTGTTAAACCAACCCAACTTTTCAAATCCAAGTTATTTTCAGAAAGTCTAACCCTTGACTGTAATTCCCGAGCATTGTCCAGTACCGTGGACTCGGCTATTTAAATAGATTCTACACTCTGCAGAGGTTATGCACTTTACCCACAAGATACAGTCAAACACCACAAAGGCGAGTTCCCGTAACAAAGCCTTTCGGAAGCCTCAAACAACACAGGTGGTCCTCTCCGGTTCGTGCTCTACACCATCCCTTCCCTTAGCCAAGGCGAAGTATGGGACCAACACACCGATTAGATGGGTATCTGGCCACGACCACGATACGCTCCCCGCACAATCACACAAAGCGGTGTAATCGACACCTGAGGCTCCACAAGTGAGTCCTTAGCGACTTAGTCAACTAGGGCCGTCCCATTCCGACCATGTGGTTGCATGTATGACCCAGTTCAAAGTCTTGCAAGGTTAAGTCCTTAGAGTGACCAGGCAAGACTACCCAAAACCAAATCAACACTCCCAATGCCACATCTGGCCCACCTGATTACTCTTGCCACATGCCCCGGTCGAAAACTGTTTATCAAACCCCAGTTGATTACCATGCACCACGTGCCATCAACTTCACATGATACTTCTCCAAAACAGGTTCAATATATCATTAAGTCAATATTAACATTTGATTGTCCAAAATCATGTCATGAGCACGTAGCAGGTCTAAGCAGTATACTACAACGGTCTAAAACCCATGTTGGCAATTTTAATAATGTCCAACTAGTAATCCACAACTAGGGTGACAAAGGGTCATGGCACATACTTAAGTAATCAAGGTGTCATATAGCAAATTGGTATTTATCTAACCCCCATGTTTAAACAAAGTATTTTTCTAATTGAACTAGCATGCAATAGTTTAAATCAAAATAGATTTCAAAATGGGATCAATATGGTCAAAGCACAACTTGCCTTCAAAAAGTACTTGCTCTTGGTCTTGAGTTGGATCCTGAGTCAACACATCTCCTTCGAATCCTTCCGGCACTTCAATGTCTACTCGTAAAGCGTGCAAATAGCAAATACACAAATAAACACTAGGCAAAAACATCCCAAAACTCCAAATAAAATCCATAAACAGAGAGAACATAATTTTCTGGATTTTTAGAAACTGGAATCGTTCAAATCGGAGTTAAAATGCAAAAGTTATGATTTATTAAAGTTTAAATAATCAATTAAATAATATTACAGAGAAAAACTTTAGTCCAAAAATTAAATAAAATTTATATTTAGGTAGATCTCAATTTTATACAAATTTAGAAATTTGAATCACTCAAATCGGAGTTTAAACGCATAAGTTATAAGAGTTTGAAGTTTGAATCTAAATTTGAATTAATATTTCGAATTAATAAATCATTTTCTTTTTGAAATTAATTATTGCGTCGGCATGGACACGTGGCAGCCTCGATTGGTCGGTGGCGCCCGGCCGGTCCATGGACTTGGTCCACGCTCGGCTCGGGTCCACCGTGGACTCAGTCCACGACTCCGCGAGAGGCCCGACATGTGGGACCACTCGGGTAGCGTCATCGGTGGCGTCGGCGAGGACTCGGCCACGGTCTTTGACATGTGGGACCCATTGTGGCGTCATGGGTGACGTCGGCGCTTCGGCTGGGGACGGCCGTGACATCTTGAGCCCTCGACACGCGCGGCCCCGCGTGTCGGCGTCTACACTGCCAGCAGCGTGGGCGGCCCGGCCGCGTCGGTCCAACTTCCAAGGCAGCGTGGCACAATCTCGGCCGTTGGTTTGAAAATCAACGCGGATTAGATCCAGGGTTAACACGTTGAAACTACTCGTTGATCGTGGGCGTTCGATTTAGATCGGGCGGTCGAGATCTAATCCTATAATAACACTACTCGACGCGTGGCAATTGTGAACCGTTGGATCTTGATCCAACGGTCGAATCCAATCGGGTTGGGGACACGTGAACTCACCTCAACCGTCGATCTAGATCCGGCGGTTCACCGAGCTCGCGAAGTCCGGCGATGGCGCGGCGAGGCTTAGGCACCGAGGCGAACGATGACGAGCAGCCCGACGGCGTTTGGGGTTGCTCGGCGAGATGAATCCTTCCTTCGGGTGCGTCTGCGTCACGGTGGTTCCAGATCTGGGCTCCTTCTCGGCGGAAGGCAGCCGGACGGCGGCGGAATCGAGCAAAAACGCGGCGGTCACTTCCTCCAACTACGGCCCGAGCTCGCCACGGGCAATGGCGGCGGCTCGGGCGAGATGGCTCGGGAAGCAGGTGCACCAGGATGAGGGCAACCTCGGGGGCGTCTCACGCTTTAAATAGCCTCGGCGTTCGTGCGAGGCGGAAACCTAGTTCTACACGGCGCGGCGGGCGCGGCGGAAGTCCGGCTTCGGTCTCGGCGAAGACGACGGCGCTCAGCCATCCACGTGCACGATCAGCGGCCACGATCGCCTGGCCTTGATCGGATCCGGGCGGATCTGGTTCGAACGTGCAGGCGGATCTCAACCGTTGGATCTTGATCCAACGGTTGGGATTGATTAGGGTTTTGGTGATTTGATCGAGCCAAGCGGCTCGGTCGGACTCGAGTCCGACTCGGGTTCGACTTCGATCGGATGAAACGATACTTGACCGAGTTGAATTTCAGCGATTTAATATTTAAAATAATTCCTAGTAATTCATTTAATTCATTAAAAATAGCAAAAGACTGAAAAATTCGGAAAAATTCTGGAAAATACTTTGGAACATTTTGGACTCAAATAAAATATTTCCAACAAAATTTTATTTGCAAAATTAAATTCTTCAATTATTTCAAAATGGAATAAATTCAAATAAATTCCAAATAAATCCAAATAAATTCAGAAAATTCCAAAAATTCACCAAAGTGCCAAACCACACATGAATTTAAGAAAAGCAAAATTTTGGGGTGTTACAAACCTCCCCCTTAATAGAATCTCGTCCAGAGATTCGGGGCTCCTCTGAGAATAGGTTTGGAAATTCTTTCTTCAAATCCTCTTAGCTCCCAAGTCGCTTCGCTCTGCATGGTTACTCCATGAACTCTCTGAAGCGGGTTGACTTATTTACGGTTTCTCGATCCATTGTGTCTAGAATCCTCACGGGATGTTCCTTATAAGTCAAATCTTCTTGCAACTCAATTGACTCTAGCGGTGCACTGTTCCTCGGGAACTCGGAGACACTTCTTCAAGCCCAGGACACATGGAATACATCATGCACTCCTGTTAACGATTGTGGCAACTCCAGCTGATAAGCAACTTCGCCCCTGCGACTCAAAATCCTAAATGGTCCAACATAACGGGGTGCAAGTTTCCCTTTGGCATGGAACCTCTTAACTCCACGAGGCGTAACTCTGAGGTAAACAAAGTCTTCTCGTTCCAAAACTCAAGTCTCGCGACGATTGTCGGCCATAACTCTTACATCGAGATTGGGCTATCTTCAACCTTTCCTAATCATAGCGATCTGCTCTTGACCTCTTGAAGAATATCAGGCCCAAAGACACGGCGCTCGCCGGTCTCATTCCAATTCAATGGCGTCAGACAGTCGACCATACTGATTGCCTCAAAGGTGACATCGTAAACTAGCACGATAACTATTGTTGTAATCGAACTCGGCATACGGTAAACTCTTATCCCAAGAAGTAGCATAAGCTAATGCACAAGCTCTCAACATATCCTCCGAGTCCGGTTGACTCTTTCGGTGCATCCATCCGTGCATGGATGATAAGGTATCTTGAAGTTCAAACGGGTTCCCATGGCTTCATGCAACTTATTCCAGAACCTTGAGGTAAATTGGGTACCTCTGTCCGATACAATCCTCTTTGGCACTCCGTGCAAACAAACAATCCTGATCATGTACAATTCCGCTAATTTATCTCCCGAGTAAGTGGTCTTCACGGGGATAAAATGGGCTACTTTAGTCAAGCGATCCACTATAACCCATATGGAGTCATAACCTCCTTGAGTCTTCGGCAAACCGGTAATGAAATCCATTCCGATTTCCTCCCACTTCCACTCAGGTATTTTCAGCGGTTGTAGCAATCCTGCTGGTCTCTGATGCATTGCCTTGACTCTGGCATACGTCGCACAATGCAACATGCTCGGCAACTTCACGTTTCATACTCGGCCACGAGAATCTCTCCTTGAGATCTGATACATCTTGGCGCTTCGGGATGAATCAGTACTTAGAGTCATGGGCTTCCTCCAGGATCAGTTGCTTCAACTCCTTCTTGTTAGGCACACAAATCCGATCCTTCATCCATAACGTGCCTTGCTCATCCAACCTGAAGTCCTCTGCCTTGCCTTCCTCCTTGATGGACTTAATCCTGCGGATCTTGTCATCCTCATACATCCTTCTCGGATCTGATCCTCTAGGGTGGGCTTTACTTCTAATGCGGCCAAGATTCCGCTAGGTACTACCTCAATCTTCATTTTCTGAAAATCCTCACATAACTCGTCCTGACTTGTGGCTAGCAACGCACTCACGGTATGGCTTTTCCGACTCGGGCGTCGGCTACTACGTTGGCCTTCCCGGGATGGTAATGGATTCCAACATTATAGTCCTTGATCAACTCTAACCATCTCCTCGCCTCATATTCAGATCCGATTGGGTGAATATGTACTTAAAACTCTTATGATCCGTATATACTTCACATCTGTTTCCAATCGAGATAGTGACGCCATATCTTCAAGGCATGCACTACGGCGGCTAACTCTAGGTCATGTGTCGGATAATTTTCCTCATGCGGCCTCAAGCGCCTTGATGCATAGCGGCGACCTTTCCATACGCATCGGCACACATCCAAGTCCTTGGCGCGATCGTCACAATAAATATCGAAGCTTTGAGCAACATCAGGTAGAACTAACACGGTCTTGATGTCAATCGCTTCTTCAGCTCTGAAATCCTTTCTCACATTCTGGCGTCCATGCAAACTTCTTTTCCTTCTTCAGCAATTGCGTAAGAGGTTTCGCAATTGTCGAGAAGCCTTCAATGAAAGCAGCGGTAGTATCCTGCCATTCCAAGGAAACTCAGAATGGGTCACGATCTTGGTGCTCCCAATGTAACACGACTTCTACTTTGCTTGGATCTCTGGCGACTCCTTCTGCGGTCATTACATGTCCAAGAAACTCCACCTTGTCCTTCCAAAAATCACACTTGCTGAACTTGGCGAAAAGTTGCTGTTCCTCGACTTTTCCAAAACTCGCCTTAAGTGTTCGGCATGTTCATCCTCTGTCTTGGAGTAGATTAGGATATCGTCTATGAACACGACGACAAACTTGTCCAAATATTCCATGAACACCTTATTCATCATATTCATGAAATAAATTTGGCGCATTAAATCGGCCCAAAGGACATAGCGTAAACTCGTAATGTCCATATCTTGACGAGAATGCATCTTGAACATCTTACGATCGGATCTTCAAGCGATGGTATCCCGATCTCGGATCGATCTTGGAAAACTCGGCTCCTCTCAACCGATCAAACAAATCATCAATCCTGGGTAGCGGATACTTATTCTTCACGGTGACCTCATTGAGTGCACGGTAGTCAATGCACATCCTGAAACTCCGTCCTTCTTCTTGACAAACAAAGCGGTGCTCCCACGGCGACGAACTCGGTCGATAAATCCTTTCTCCATTAACTCTTCTAGCTGTTTCTTCATTTCTACCAACTCCTCGGTGGACATCCGATAGGGTCTCTTTGCTATCGGTCTTGTACCAGATACAAGCTCTATCACAAACTCTATGTCCTGTCTGCGGCATACCGAGGTAGATCTTCGGGAAAAACATCGGGTACTCATTCACTCTTGGGACATCCTCTATGCTGATTGACTTGGTAATGATAACCATCAACTGTCCATCTCTAAGCTGCAGTGGCTTGAAATTCCACTTTCTTCCCACACGGGCTCTCAAGCGAGATAGTCCTTCGTCCACAATCCAATAAAGCCTTGTGATTTGATAACCAATCCATTCCCAATATAACATCTAAGGTCTGGTTCTCCAAAATTATAAGGTTTGCTAGGAACTCTATTCCATCTATTAGTATTCTCACCCCGGAACATCCTACTTCCGTTCGGAGTTCGGAACCAGGGGTTTGAACTAAAAGCATGCACTTAAGCCTTGCAATCCTCAAATCATTTCTAGTAGCAAAGCCTTGCGAAACAAGCGAATCTGAAGCTCGAGTCAAACAAAGCTGTTGCAGTGCCGAGTTAACAAGTAACTTACCCGATCGACGTCAGTAGCATTCTGCGGTGCATCTGCGGTGACATGGTTGACTCGGCCTCTCACCAGTGCAGGGTGTGGCTCCTGTGCCGACGTCCTAGCTGGTGGTTCCTAGGTTGAAGCGAATCGGGTCACTCCTGCTGTCTTCTTTGGACAATGTTGGCGAAGTGTCTGGCTCGTTCTTGTAGCAGCGTCTCACTTTGTTCCTTCGACTGCACAGGTAAGCGTTTCTAGCGGGGCTGGGTCCAGTAGCTCGATTGACAGGTCTTGGTGCTGAGGATGGTGTCCTTGTTGCATTCTCGTGGTTGGAATCGGAAGAATTGATTTGGTGCAACTCTCGACGCCGCTATGCGTTCCTGGCGTGATCCTTCTTTGTTGCATCCTGCGCTTCCTGTTCTCATCCGGTTCCTTGCGCTTGTCCTCAAGAATAAGTGCCTTATTCACCAACTCTTGGAAATCTGGAAAGGTGTGGGTGATCAACCCTACTTGCAATCCTGAGTTAAGTCCCTTCATAAAAGCGAGGTATGCCTGGATTTATCTGTCGCTACATCCTCAGGTGCGTAGCGTGCTAGCTGTGTGAACTTGTTCGGGTAGTCGACCACCGGTGATTACCTTGCTTTAATGCTCTGAACTCCTCCTTCTTAAGGTCCATGATTCCTTCAGCACGTGATCTTTGTCGGAATGCACCGTGAACTCTTCCCAAGTGATATCTTGAGGGTTCTCTGCGTGGCACGAAGTTCTCCCACCATTCTGGTTTGTCCCTTCCAAGCGATGAGAAGCGTAGAGTACCTTCTCATTCCTATGCATTGAGCTATGTGTAGCTTCCTCTCGATTGATCTTAACCAATCATCGGCCTCTAATGGATTGGCATTCCCAGAGAAAGTGGGTGGGTGAGTCCTCATGAACTCGACAGCCTTGTATTCAGCGTGGTCACGATTAACTTGATTAGCGATGGCCTGAGCGATGGCGTGCTGCATTTGTTGCATCATAGCATGCATCAATCGAGTCTGAGCAGCAAGAAATGCTCCAAAATTCTGCATATCCAATGGCGGTCTTTGGTGCTCCATCATTGGGGTTTCTGCTGGCGAGAACCACTCCCATTGCTTCCAAAGTTTCCACGGGTGTTCACCATCTGTCGATTTACTCTAGGTTTAGAGATGAGAGGGAAGCAAGAATAGACAAGTAATATGGAACTTATGCGGGCGAAAGGTGTAGCCTTAAGGTCCAACTTTATTATTTAATAACTTGGTATGGCTGCTTACAATGCCTAAGGGCCTTGCAACACATCTTGCACACTCGACAAGCAATGAAAATCCAAATCGAACTAACACCGGAGTCTAACGCCTAAGGGTGACTCTTTCTTCTATGACGCGACTCGTGAAGGAGTCTCACTATAGAACCTATGCTCACTCGTCGAGAAAACCTCCACGGCACTGAGTGCGGATCTTTGCGGCATAGGCGCGAAACGATCGCCATGTCCGGCAAGCGTGTCTGTGTGGTAGTCGGAAGAAGCAGTGTCCTCATCGAGATCTCGACTCCTCTGGATCTGGCTCGTGTAGCTCAATCTTGGCTCTGGATCTGGTCCGTACAAAGTCATCTCCAACTCGTCAATCCTTCGTAGAAGGTGTGCCACATACTCTTGAGCTTCCTCGCCATCTGTTTTCTCTGGCCGTGATCTCCTTGCGGGCCTTCTGTAGCTCCTTGCTTGTATTATCTAGTACATCCTCCTGGCGACAACAAATCGTGCCAAGCTGTGTAACCGTGGCATCCTCATCCTGAATCGCCTTGGTCAAGAAGGTTATCGCTGCAGCGGATGGTAACGGAACACCGTACTCTCAATTCTCTGGCGTGAATACGGGTAATGTGCCGCATTGCTCGTCGTGATACTTCTTGGATACCCATCTGCATTGTAGATCTCTGGCGGTCAGATGTATCGAGCGATTGCACAGGCCCTTCTTCCTAGCAGTACCTCAATCCTCACGTCACAAGCCTTGATCAATCCCGCTTGTCCGATCACTTCCACTTGGTATTGGGGCTTCTCAAAATCTCAGAGAGTTTGTAGCATATGCCAAAGTTCCGCAACGTGACCAACTCCCGGATCAACGTGGTTGAACTCTTCCTCCATTTGTCACAAGAGTGCTTTACGTAGAACTCGGAATTTTTAAATTGTGACAAGGTAAGGGAAAATTTCAGCAAGAGACAAGAAAAGAGAGAAGGGATAAGTCGAGATGTCATTTCTTGTCTTCACAAATTTTTAGCTTTAGAAAATAGGTTTTATCCTCACTCACGACCATTCTAGCTTAGGGTTGAGCCTACAGTCAAGTATGGCTCGATACCACCTCTGTCGGGACCCGAATTTGCAAATCCGGACCCTCTGTGTATTCAGCACTAGTCGAGAACGCAGCTAGTGCACACAGTCTTAACATCAGTAAATATCACAATCATACCAATCGATAATATCAAAGTACTTTATTTAAATAACCAAATCGTTACTCGACCTTATGGTCAAGTTACAAATGTATGCCTCGTAGGCGAAACTTATTCAGAGAAAAATAATAGCAGCGGAAAAACAACGAAGGTAACATCGTGGCGCCATCCAGTATACCACAGGCAACTGACTGGGCTCGCATCCCTAAGTAGACGGGTCCTCTTGGAATTCCTCCTCCAAAGTGGCGTAATCTCCTCTTCAAGCGATATTGTGTTGAGGCAAGGGTGAGTACTTGGTACTCGACAAGTCATGCACAGAATGCACGTGCTAATATACTATATGCATGGCTTGGTACAAAGGAATAGCTTAAGGTATATTTGCAGATGAACATTTGACAAGTATCATAAATAGATTCAGCGGTAGAAATAAGTAAAGCATAAATAACTTTTCAAGAAGTTTAATAAACATTTTCCCCATCCTAAACCACATTTCCACCATCTTCATTGTTAAACCAACCCAACTTTTCAAATCCAAGTTATTTTGAAAGTCTAACCCTTGACTGTAATTCCGAGCATTGTCCAAAGACAGTGGACTCGGCTATTTAAATAGATTCTACACTCTGCAGAGGTTATGCACTTTACCCACAAGATACAATCAAACACCACAAAGGCGAGTTCAGTAACAAAGCCTTTGGAAGCCTCAAACAACACAGGTGGTCCTCTCCGGTTCGTGCTCTACACCATCCCTTCCCTTAGCCAAGGCGAAGTATGGGACCAACACACCGTTAGATGGGTATCGGCCACAGCCACGATACGCTCCCCGCATAATCACACAAACGGTGTAACTGACACCCTGAGGCTCCACAAGTGAGTCCTTAGCGACTTAGTCAACTAGGGCCGTCCCATTCCAGCCATGTGGTTGCAAGTATGACCCAGTTCAAAGGCTTGCAAGGTTAAGTCCTTAGAGTGACCAGGGCAAGACTACCCGAAAAACCAAATCAACACTCCCAATGCCACATCTGGCCCACCTGATTACTCTTGCCACATGCCCCGGTCGAAAACTGTTTATCAAACCCCAGTTGATTACCATGCACCACGTGCCATCAACTTCACATGATACTTCTCCAAAACAGGTTCAATATATCATTAAGTCAATATTAACATTTGATTGTCCAAAATCATGTCATGAGCACGTAGCAGGTCTAAGCAGTATACTACAACGGTCTAAAACCCATGTTGGCAATTTTAATAATGTCCAACTAGTAATCCACAACTAGGGTGACAAAGGGTCATGGCACATACTTAAGTAATCAAGGTGTCATATAGCAAATTGGTATTTATCTAACCCCCATGTTTAAACAAAGTATTTTTCTAATTGAACTAGCATGCAATAGTTTTAAATCAAAATAGATTTCAAAATGGGATCAATATGGTCAAAGCACAACTTGCCTTCAAAAAGTACTTGCTCTTGGTCTTGAGTTGGATCCTGAGTCAACACATCTCCTTCGAATCCTTCCGGCACTTCAACGTCTACTCGTAAAGCGTGCAAATAGCAAATACACAAATAAACACTAGGCAAAAACATCCCAAAACTCCAAATAAAATCCATAAACAGAGAGAACATAATTTTCTGGATTTTTAGAAACTGGAATCGTTCAAATCGGAGTTAAAATGCAAAAGTTATGATTTATTAAAGTTTAAATAATCAATTAAATAATATTACAGAGAAAAACTTTAGTCCAAAAATTAAATAAAATTTATATTTAGGTAGATCTCAATTTTATACAAATTTAGAAATTTGAATCACACAAATCTGAGTTGAAAGCATAAAAGTTATAAGCGTTTGAAGTTTGAATCTAAATTTGAATCAATATTTCGAATTAATAAATCATTTTCTTTTTCGGAAATTAATTATTGCGTCAGCATGGACACGTGGCAGCCTCTGATTGGTCGGCTGACGTCAGCCGGTCCATGGACGTGGTCCACGCTCGGCTCGGGTCCACCGTGGACTCGGTCCACGACTCCACGTGAGACTGACATGTGGGACCACTCGGGTGACGTCATCGCTGACGTCAGCGGGGACTCAGCCCACGGTGCTGACATGTGGGACCCACTGTGACGTCATGGGTGACGTCAGCGCTTGGCTGGGACAGCCGCTGACATGCGGGCCCTCTGACACGCGGCCCCGCGTGTCAGCGTCACGCCTGTAGCGTGGGCCAGCCCGACGCGTCGGTCCAACTTCCAAGGCAGCGTGGCACAATCTCGGCCGTTGGTTTGAAAATCAACGGCGCGGATTAGATCCAGGGTTAACACGTTGAAACTACTCGTTGATCGTGGGCCGTTCGATTTAGATCGGACGGTCCAGATCTAATCCTATAATAACACTACTCCGGCACGTGGCAATTGTGAACCGTTGGATCTTGATCCAGCGGTCGAATCCAATCGGGTTGGGGACACGTGAACTCACCTCAACCGCCTCGATCTAGATCCGACGGTTCACCGAGCTTCGCGGTCCGGCGATGGCGCGGCGAGGCTTGGGCACCGGAGGCGAAGCGATGACGAGCCCGAGGGTGTTTGGGGGTTGCTCCGGCGAGATGAATCCTTCCTTCGGGTGCGTCTCGTCTCGGTGGTTCGGTATCTGGGCTCCTTCTCGGCGGAAGACAACGGACGGCGCGAATCGAGCAAAAACGCGGCGGTCACTTCCTCCAACTACGGCGAGCTCGCCGCGAATCAAGCGGCGGCTCAGCGAGATGGCTCGGGAAAGCAGGTGCACCAGGATGAGGGCAACCTCGGGGGCGTCTCACGCTTTAAATAGCCTCGGCGTTCGTGCGAGACGGAAACCTAGTTCTACACGCGGCGGCGCGCGGCGGAGTCCGGCTTCGGTCTCGGCGAAGACGACGACGCTCAGCCATCCACGTGGCACGATCAACGCCACGATCGCGACGGCGCGATCGGATCCGGGCCGGATACGGCTCGAACCGGTACGGGCGGATCTCAACCGTTGGATCTTGATCCAACGGTTGGGATTGATTAGGGTTTTGAGCTGATTTGATCGAGCCAACTGGCTCGGGTCGGACTCGAGTCCGACTCGGGTTCCGACTCGGTCGGATGAACAGTACTTGACCCGAGTTGAATTTCCAGCGATTTAATATTTAAAATAATTCCCAGTAATTCATTTAATTCATTAAAAATAGCAAAAGACTCAGAAAAATTCCAGAAAAATTCTGGAAAATACTTTGGAACATTTTGGACTCAAATAAAATATTTCCAACAAAATTTTATTTGCAAAATTAAATTCTTCATTTATTTCAAAATGGAATAAATTCAAATAAATTCCAAATAAATCCAAATAAATTCCAGAAAATTCCAAAAATTCACCAAAGTGCCAAACCACACATGAATTTAAGAAAAGCAAAATTTTGGGGTGTTACACTAGACCAACCCCAAGGATTCCCAAGGCCATACCTTTTCCCAACGCACGAAAACCCAATAGATCTCCTCCCGGTTCGCGCGATCTCCTTCCTCGCTCCAATCCCGTCGGATCTCCTCGTCGCGGAGCGCTCCAACGGATGGATCTTTGAGGTGTGGAGGTGTAGAACTACCCTAGGCGCAGCAAGGGAGGAGGAGAGGTGGTGGAGAGGTGGTGGAGCAATGGGGAGCAATGGGGGAGGTGGAGGCGCCACAAGGAGGAGGTGGGGAGGTGTGGGGGGGCGGCTAGGACTTGTGGGGGCGCAAGGGCAGGGGGGTGGACGCCTAAAGGGGCTTGGGGAGGCCCCCAACCAGGTCTCCTACTCCTATTAGGACTCAAACTCCATCCCACCAAAGCCCACGACCCTTTCCTTTAGGCCCAAACTCCCCCGGAAAGGCCCAAAACCCCGGAAACGGCCCGGAAACGCTATTAAGCCTCCTATCATATAGTTTTAACCTCCAATACCATATTTCATAAAGTTTTTGACCTTATCATTCACATTAAATAATGTCACACCATTCTGTAGTGTCACACAAGGTGCACATTACTAAAGTTTAGTGATTTTTATAATTTACGTGTAGCATTTGACATGCTATATTTAGCCTAGCTGCATGGTCATCTTCCCCCCCAACCCTAAACCCTAAACCCTAAAATGCCGCAATTCTTGTAAAATCACTAGCTTCGAGAATTACCCAAAAATATTAAGTATGTGATCACTGTACAACTTTTAAATTTCAATTTCGTTAGAAGTGAGGCTATGTTCCATTTCTCGATTTCTGTTCTTGGACCCGAAAAATTTACGAAATAATCTTAACACCTAAAAACTTCTACGTCTGTAAGAATATTCAAATGGAATAAAAAGTTAAATTAACTCTTCTCACATAAAATAACAACCTTCTTTTCGGACTCTGAGTCTTTCCAGATGTCTGGACCCTCTTATGACCGTTGGACTATTTTAATTTTGGACGATTATTTGCTTGAGCGAAGGATTATTTTTATTTCAAACAAAGGACTGTTTTTATTTCGGACGATTATTCGCTTTAAGTGAAGGACTGTCTTTATTTTTAGACGTAATCACCACTTGGACTCGAAAGGAGTTGACCTCCTTTTTCAACTTAATAACTCGAACCAATGTAGCTGCTTTATCTGACTTAAATATTGGTGCATCGAACTTCTAAACCATAGTAAGTTATTTTGCCTTATTACTTTTTTTTGCTTCTAATTGTTGTTTTTGCTTCGTGTAGATACCGACGTTGTAGAGACCGCACCCGTCGACCTCTGCTCCGTTGCAGAAAACTCCGCGAAAAGTAAGCACCTCATTCAATCATGTTGTTCTCATTATTTTACTTATATTATGTTGTTTTCAACAAATCTATGTATGCATGCGTTAATTTCCGTAAGCATCCTATATTGCAAACTTGGTAGATATATCCCCGCATTCTATAAAAATATGACATGACATCCTGTAGGAACGAAGTATATGAATATAGCAATCAGAGGGGGGTGATGATTGTGCGGAAGCTAAAACCAATTTTTTGATCTATTAAAAATTCACCCCAAAATGGAACCAAATAATTGCCTCATATTTGACAAAAACAGATTGATAGTCGTTCGGTAAAACGCAAATTCCTAGAGATCTAACCGTCGGATCGATCTGAAATTTGGGCACAGGAAACTAGATTCTAATACGAATCGAACCCAAAAAGAATCGGCCCGATCGGACTTACGGATCAAACGTTATGAACCTCACAAGCTTGCTGTGATAGAAGATGACGAGAATCAAACTAATCAAAACATGTAGATTAATCAAGAACGACAAAAGATTAATCAATAAAACATTGAGGAGCACTAAATTGATGCCCTAGAAAGCTTTTGGATGGATCAAAACAAAGAGAAACTCAAGGAATCAAAGATCCCATCTAGAACCAGAAGATGTGCAAGAAAAGAACCCCAAAACAGATATTACTGTAGCACGCGTGTACTGTAGCTACGAGATTATTGTAGCACGCAAAGAATCTGGAAGAATTGATCTTTATTTCTTTTTATCTAAAGTACTCCAATCAAAAGAGTACAAACCCTAAAGCTCTGCTCTATGCTTGATTGCATAAACAAGAGGCGCATCCCCCTATTTATACAGAGCAAACACATAGAGTCCTGAATACAATTCCTACTCCTAATCCTAGAAGGAGTATGTATTCAACACAACTCCACTTAGCCCAACCTGGCCAAATACAGCTCTTGCATGCGTATGGCAACCCAGCCATACTCACGTGACTAACAACTCTTGCACGTGTACGCCCACAATGCCATACTCACGTGACTAACCATTCTTCATGTGCACCATTCTCTTAGCCCGAACGTCTCGCATGACATCCTTGACCACCAAGACCTCAGTTCCTCCCCAAACCTTATCACGAACCTCAGTTCCTCCATTAACCTAGTTCTGGTCCCATCATCGACCACGTTCGCCCTCGAGCAACACCTGCACATGAACAAATCACAAAACGATTCCGAGCACTAGTCCGCGACTTGACTGAACATTAGTCCATGCAAATACTCACACGAGCATTGCATAAATTCAAAATGTGCATTATGAAATTCAAACAAAATTTTATAACTACAGATCAATCAACAAACAATTTTCAAAATCATAAAAATCAACCTCGAGCAAAAAATCATTCACGCCGGACCAAACATCGGTCCGACGCAGCTCACGACGGACCAAATATTTGGTCCGGCGTACATGCGAAAGTCTCAATTCAATTCAAAGAAAACATGTTCAAAAACACGTTCATGACGGACCAAACTTTTTGGTCCGGCGTACATGCAAAGACAACGCTAAAATGCGTTCATGACGGACCAAAACTTTGGTCCGGCGTACATGGAAGAACTTCTGTTTTTGTGAAACTTGGTTCGGCACAAAGCATGTTCATGACGGACTAAACAAAAATCAGTCCGGCGTACACATGAAAAAAGACCTTCAAATCGTCGTTCACGACGGACCAAAAGTTTGGTCCGGCGTAGATGCGAAAATAGCCGTCAAAAACTCATTCGCGGCGGACCAAACGTTTGGTCCGGCGTAGCCTCGAGAAATGGTCCGGCACAGATGGGAAACTTACTATTTTTCCAGGTTTGGTCCGGCGCCAAAGCGTAACTTACTGTTTTTGAGAAATTCAGTCCGGCGCTAAAAGAACCACATGCACACACATTTGCAAATTCTATTCTAAGCCAATTTTTCAGCACATGATTTCACACATCCTTAACACTTTAAGATTGGGTTAGAAATCTATTAATGTTCCAATCCTCGGTTTCTGTTCATGGACCCGAAGAATTTACGAATTAATCATAACAACAAAAAGCTTGTACGTATTTAATAATATATTCAAATGGAACAAAAAGTTAAATCAACTCTTCTCGCATAAAATAACAACCTTCTTTTGGGACTCTGAGTCTTTTTAGAGGTCATGACCCTCTGCCAAGCTTGCACTCGAACGTTCAATTATCTTGGAGGGCTCGACTCTCTAATGACCATTGGACTATTTTAATTTCGGATAATTATTCGCTTGAGCGAAAGACTGTTTTTATTTCGGACAAAGGACTGTTTTTTATTTTGGACGATTATTTGCTTTGAACGAAGGACTGTTTTTATTTTTGGACGTAATCACTACTTGGACCCGAATGGAGGTGACCTCCTTTCTCAACTTAATAACTTGAACCAACGTAGCTGCTTAATCTGACTTAAATATTGGTGCGCCGAACTTCTAGACCTTGGTAAATTATTTTGCCTTATTACTTGTTTTGATTCTTATTATTGTTTTTGCTTCGTGTAGATACCGACGTTGTAGAGACCGCACCCGTTGACCTCGACTCCATTGCAGAAACCGAGCAAGGTAAGCACCTCCTTCGATCATGTTGTTGCCATTATTTTACTTATTTAATTAGAAATAGTATTGGAAAGTATAAATCTTAGTCTGTGTGAAACTTGTAGAATCAGTCAGGATAATTCAAATGGGTTAAAAATGCGGAGTGCAGCCGATCGATCAATTTAATAAAGCGCGACCATATAAATTCGATTAAAGCCTTAAAAATCTCAAAGAAAAATTTATAAATCCTAAAATAATACGATAATCGAGATGGCAAAGAAATTTGAATTTATAGTAATTTGTATTAATTTCTAATAAAGTAGGTTTTCAATGTAAGAAATAGTCGATTGGCTATAACGGGATTACTTCACGCTTAAAAATTATCAAACCACTTTTGTTATTCTCATTAGGCAGTAAAGAACATGAATTTGTAAAAATACTTAGGGTGTACCATTTAGATTTTATACGATACCTCATATTCGAAACCATGACACAGTTAAAGTAAACCGTAACTCCCTAATTCATGAGAAAGAAAAGAAGAGAAAAGAAAAGAGAAAAACAACGAAAATATTTAATTTGAAAGAGTATTGGAAAGAACAAATCTTAGTATGTGTGAAACTTGTAGAATCAGTCAGGATAATTCAAATAGGTTAAAAATGCGGAGTGCAGCCGGTCGATCAATTTAATAAAGCGCGACCATATAAATTCGAGTAAAGCCTTAAAAATCTCAAAGTAAAATTTATAAATCCTAAAATAATACGATAAGAGAGATGGGCAAAGAAATTTGAATTTATAGTTAACTTGCATTAATTTGTAATTAAGTAGGTTTTCAATGTAAGAAATAGTCAATTTGCTATAACGGGATTACTTCACGCTTAAACATTATGAAACCACTTTTGTTATTCTCATTAGGTGGTAAAGAACATGAATTTGTAAAAATACTTAGGGTGTACCATTTAGATTTTATACGATACCTTATATTCGAAACCGTGACACAATTAAAGTAAACTGTAATTCTCTAATTCATGAGAAAGAAAAGAAGATAAAAGAAAAGAGAAAAACAAGGAAAACATTTAATTTGAAAGATTATTGGAAAGTATAAATCTTAGTCTGTGTGAAACTTGTAGAATCAGTCAGAATAATTCAAATGGGTTAAAAATGCGGAGTGCAGCCGATTGATCAATTTAATAAAGCGCGACCATATAAATTCGAGTAAAGCCTTAAAAATCTCAAAGTAAAATTTATAAATCCTAAAATAATATGATAAGCGAGTTGGGCAAAGAAATTTGAATTTATAGTTAATTTGCATTAATTTCTAATTAAGTAGGTTTTCAATGTAAGAAATAGTCAATTTGCTATAACGGGATTACTTCATTCTTAAAAATTCAGAAAGCACTTTTGTTATTCTCATTAGGTAGTGAAGAACATGATTTTCTAAAAAACTTAAGGTGTGCCATTTAGCTTTTATACGATACCTCATATTACCTTACATTTGTTATATTCGAAACCATGATACAGTTAAAGTAAACCGTAATTCCGTAATTCATGAGAAAAAAATAAAAAAAAAGAGAAGAAGAGAAAAGAAAAAAGAAAAAAAGAAAAAAAAATTAATTTGGCAGAGTATTGGAAACTATAAATGGGTTAAAAATGCGAAGTGCAGCTAGTCGATCAATTTAATAAAGCGTGACCATATAAAATCGAGTAGAACTAGACAAATCTCAAAGTAAAATTTATGAATCCTAAAATAATACGATAAGCGCGTTGGGCACTTTAAAATATGGAAAAAAATTTAATTATCACTTAGTAGGTAATTAGGTAATTTCAGGATTTAATTCTAATCGGATCAGTGATCTACAATAATGTAAATAAAATAAATAATGTTAATATTCGCCATAAAAAGTTAAGTAAGAAGAATAATACTTTACATGAATTGGCCAAATTAACTTGCAATGCACATCAATTCGTATGGATGTATTGCATGCTATTAGCACAAATTTAAAATGGTGAAAAACTGCTGCGGTAAATTTGGTGCAAATTTGATTAAAAATCAGTGGAATAAATTTGTAATGACTAAAAGGTTTAATATTTGTGCAACAGATGGACACATTTTTGAAAAATATATTTTGTAGAACAGCCCTCTGCTTTGCACATAAGGATGGTGACCATGGACAACTGCGTGCACTTAGACATCATAATAGCCATCCCGAGTGAATTGGGTGTAACACCCCGGCACCAAGTATGCCCTGCATCTTAACAAACATAGTAGAAATATGTGATGCCTTAGAGCGTCAGAGCGATTCTAGGGTTCCTTTTCCTGGTTTTGTTTCGGGAGAGGATGAAGGATTTGTTGGGGGATGAAATAATTGAAGTTTATCCGGCGTATTAATATTAAATTTGGAGTTGTCGGGCTAGAAACAGTGGGCCGAGGAAAACCTGGGCCTGGGCTGCGAATCCCCTCCCCACCTCTCTCTCTTTTCCCCTAGTGGGCCGGCCCACCATATAAAAGGGGTGTCACCCCCCCCAAAAGCCCTAGGGCGCCCCCCTTCCTCCCCTAGCAGCCACACCACCCCTCCTCTTCCGCCCCTTGCGTGGTGGCTCAAGATCCACCGCGAAACGCGAAGGAGCAAGCGAGAAGAGGATCCGTGGAGGCGTGGAGGACGAGCAGATTTCCGTTTCGGGAATCGTCGCGCGTTTTTCGTGGGTTCTCAAGGGAGAACTCAAGGTAAAATTCCCAATCTTTTACCCCTGTTCTACCTAGGGATTAGGAGTGTATTAGATCTGGTTGTGAGTGATTTAGATGGATCTTGATGGGGGAGAAGGGTAGATGTTCACGTGGTGCTGTTTTTGGAAGGGGAGATTGTGCAGCGCGGATTGTTTCGCGTTTTACGTGGCATAGACGATTTTTCCTGCAAAAACCTATAACTAGAAAGTTGTAGATAACGTCGAGATATAGCTTCTGTAATTTTTTAAGAATTTTTGGGGCGTGGGTCTGAGAGTTATCTCTGTTTCAAGATGACAGACATAATCTGGAAACAGATTTTGTCCACTGTGTTGGACGTTTGTTTAGGCATATTTAACAGTGGAATTGAAATTTGTGATCTTCATGAAAGTTGTATATCTCGTCAATATCTAGCTACTGTAATTTTTTTGTATTTTTATGATCTGTATAAAAAAAGATACAAAATTGTGAAGAGAGGGTGATGCTGTTTGACCCGGACAGATTGGGGTTTTTGGCGCTTAAGAAGGGAACGGGGATTAGGAAGCGTGTGTTCGAGTTGTGTGATCATTTGTGATGTCGCTATGTACTGAAATAATACTTGTACAGGTGGTGCCCCTTCTGGACGCAACTAGGTTCGTCATCCACGTTGGTAAAGGCAAGTGGAAGTAGCGGTCTTGCTAAACTATAACTCGCTATTTGTTTCGTCTTCAATATAAACCTTAATTGCAGCACACCTACATGGTTTAACTACTTGTTTATGAGATTACAATATCCTATCCTGCATTGTGATGTGGTTGTTTGGCTTTTGAATCATGAGTAAGAATGAAGAAAGATGTTGTTTGCAAGATGAATTGTGGAGATATTCTATCTCAATGATGTTCGCATTCTATCCATGTTATTTGATGGTATGCAAGCATGTGAATTCAGAGTGGGAAGTTATGAATGTATTTATGCATGAAGCATTAACTGCATAATCATGCATTGGAAGTTTGTCGACGCCAGCGTCTTGGCGCGATCAAGAGTCGTACAACACCGTGTGTTCCCGAGAAAGGGCACGGTGAGGAGGATCATGGCATAAGCATGTGCACAATCATATGCATTTTACTGAGGTTGTGTGGACTCTATAATGTGGTATTGGACATGAGGAATTTGGTATGCTAGTTTTACTGTGGGCTGTGTTATTCGTTAGAAGTTGTTCCGCTTCTTTGAGATTACCCAATCTCACCCCTTGTTATTTTGTTGTTTTCGTGTAGTTCTCGTGAGTCGTAAGCTTGAAGGGTGGGCTTAGTAGCACAATCAACCCTCCGGGGTCATCACGAATCACATGGACTAGTGCATTTAATAATTCATTAGCTTGCTGAAATTTTATTAATCATAGACCTGTTGATGTCCTCTTTGGAGCTGTTTTACGTTTATGTTTGTTTTCTGGTTGATTTAGACTTGTTATCTCTAGTATTGATGCTTTTATGTTATTCCTGTTTATAATGGTTATTATGAATCTTGTTGTCGCTTCCGTTGTGTCCTAATTTTAGTAGAGATCTTTGTCGAAATTTTCTTGTACGACAGTTTAGATTTGTAGGGTGTTACAGCTTGGTATCGAGCGAGCTGGTAGGTCCTTGGAATGTCTATTTTTAGTGTCATACTATAGGATACAACTAAAATGTGATGTGGAATAACTTAGAAACATGGCCTAGGTTTTAACTAAAATTTTGTCATAGGATAGCAACATTAAAACTTGTGTAAGTGGAATCACTAATTTAAAATTTGACACACATGGATGCAAAGTAGGAAAGGGTATGGGTATCGTTGCCTTATGCTTAAAGGTTGAATTTAAGCTTTGTTGTTGAATGCTACTTTTGATGATGTATAATGCTATATTTATGATAGATTTGATTGAGTTGCTTCATTTGTGATAAAGTGTGGTTGTGGTGCCCAAGGGTTTCGGTCACCTTTTGTTTGTAGTGAGGCTGTGGTTTGACGGTGTGGCCGGGTAGAGTCACCACCGAAGAACTATTATACCCCTGTAGGGAAAGAGTACTTATCCGTGTCTGTCGTAGATCGGGTAGTGACTGGAGTCAAATAGAAGAGGTTGGTGATGGATTCCTTCGGATGTTCTTTACCGTTCGGTTTTGGTTGGTTTTCTGGGTATGTGGTTGGTTCGAAACCGAGGAAAATGCTTAGTTTTGAGCACTCGCTGATTTGTCCTTTTGGCGGTTTGTGGTTTTGTCTCCTTTGAGTGAAGACACAGAAGAAGAGTTCTACGTTGCGCGTCTTTTGGTCACAATTTTGCTTTGGCACCTGATTTATTGTGATGGACTGTCGTTGGGAGGAAATTTCTGTGGTTGTTGTTTCCCCGATTTTTTTTTTTTTAAAAAAAAGAAGGGGGTTGGAGTTTCTCCTGTTGCAGATCAAGCTGGATGGAGCTAAGTTTGAATCTTTATCGGAAAATTTTAGTTGGACATTTGGTCTTCCCTTTTGCATCCGTCTTCCTTTGTGGAAAGTGTAGGTTTTGGATTTCTTGAAGAGTTTTGGCTACTATGATTGGACATTTGAGGGTCGAGCTCTCTTGCATTTATGTTTGGATTTTGCTTTTCTTCCTTGCCTGAAAAGAAGAATTTTTTTATCGGTGTTTGTTCTTGATCTAGAACTGTGTTTGTTTTTTTAATGTTTTGGATTGCCTCCTGTTTGTCAAGGGTAGGTGACCCATGACGGTGTTTAGAAATTTTATGTTTGTGTTACGTAGTATGTAACAATGTGGTTTATGGAATGATGTACTTCTAAGTTAATTTGTGAGTTGAATCAATTAAAATGTAATTGTTATCTTTAGCTTGAGATTAAATAAACTTCTAGTATTGTAGATTGCTCTATAGCGATAATGATTGAATGTGTTAATGTGCATGCTTAGGATTTATTGCATTATTTTAATGTGCCCTTGACCATGGACAATGTTTAAAGCTTTAAATCTTGATGCGTAGTTAGAACATTACGATGATGTAAACTACTGTGAAGGTAATAGAAAATTAGTGGGTTATTTAGAGACATTTTAATATAAGGTCGGTAGAACAATTTAATTGTAATGGTGGACTACCGATATTCACTACTAGAAAAGTGATTATCAACGACGGTAAATACGATCGTTAAAAGTTCACATGTGGTCGCTAAAAGACATTAACGACCACAAAATTGTGGTCGTTAGCCGTCGTTAAAGCCTCCGTCGTTAATAGTATTAACAACCACATACAAATTTTCGTTGTTAATTGTTTTAACGACGAGATGGTATGTCCTCGTTAATTATGTACTATCAACAACCACATTTCTAGTATTAACGACCACTCTGTGGTCGTGGTTAGCTAACATTCAAACGGCCACTGCTGTAGCATTAACGACCACTCTTAGTATTAACGAACACATTATTCGTGTATAAGAATAGTCCAAGCTATATATATTCAGCCTTCATCATTTAGAAATAATGAACACTTCCGTATGTTTAAGACAACATTTTTTCTGACAAAACATCGAGGATCCACAAACATGAATAAAAATCCTTTTTATTGCAATCCAAAAGTACAATCAGATCACACACGTTTATATCAATTGTTATGGACAACGATTCAAATGATATTTGAGCTCTACCTATCTACTAACAGTAATGATGTACATCCATATAATGCGAATAAAAAAAAGAAAAATATATGCCACAAAATGATAAATTATATTCCTTCACAGCAGCAACCTCCTGGCGCAGCAACTCATAGACAGCAACCTCCTGGCGCAGCAACCTCCTTCACAGTAGCAACCTCCAATCACTGAAAACGGTTACAGATTCTAAGATATCAGTCAAATCATTGTAGCAACCTCCAATCACTGAGAATGGTTACAGATTCTAAGATGTCAGTCAAGTCACAGTAGCAACCTCCTTCACAGTAGCAACCTCTAATCACTTGACTGGTTGAGATTCTAAGATGTCAGTCAAGTCACCATCTGCTTTCTCTAAAAAAAAGTTTCATGTTCTCGAATTCCGTCATGACACTTCCCTGCAAACTGATGCAAGAATTTGATTATTCTCTAAGCAGCTCGATCGGTATGATGATCCTCTAAGAAAATCCAAATTACAAAGGATAAACAATGCTATGTAACAGCATACCATGACTGGACATCCAGCTTTTGGAACTGTAAGAACGCAAGCCTCCGAAAGGATTTAAGCCTGCATACTCTACAAGAATACATGCATCAAACCCAACGGCTTCGTATAAATATGTCCACTGAAATACACAATGCTTAGATATTCTCTACTACAGTACCACCAGTAGAGGGGTTTGATGCTTCGATATAAGGTCAGTCCAACACTGGAGACGCATCATAATTGATACTTTTATACAATGTACAATCTAAAATCTAAAATTATGTTTGCCTTTTGATGACTCACGTGAGAAAAACCAAATATTTTGATCGAATCTTCTCAACTAAGTACGCAAGATTACACAGAGTAGAATCATGATGCAGCATACACAATTCTTAGTGGTAGACAGAGAAAATAACATACCATTGGTTCCATCTCATTGTTGTGCGGCTTCAGCACAAACTCCTCATCCTGAACTAGTCCATTGACCAGTAACTTGCCATCACGCACCTATCAGAGAACCAAGTTACCAATAGTTCTAACTCAAGCACCAAAAAACAAACTTTTTGCAGTAGTAATCACAACAAGAAACAAACAGAAGGCACTACCATTGGGATAAAACAACTGCAGATCAGAGATCACAACATCATCAGAACACACATAAAACAAACGAGCTCTAACTTCTCTTCGAGAATTCGATCACCAACATCGAAGGTCGGGTACATGGACTTGGACGGGATGGACCTCGGCTCGGCCAGGGATGAACTGTAGAGAAGTGGCACAGTCATAGCAACATAGATCACAAAAATAACGTCAAACTAGCAGCACAAATTGGAGCTTGTCATGGACTAGTAGAGGTTCAAGGCTCCAAAAGCGGTTGAGAAGCTAGCATTCAAGAAAGAGATATGATTCATTCCCCCTAGTTATATGAAGTTCTAGGATCTTGAGATGGGGACATTATCCAGCAACCACATGAGTGAGACCATATGATCTGAATATCTGACGGTGCATGCATTCATCAATCCTCTTCTAGACTTCTGATGACTACCAAGCATCCACCACGGCCAAAAATATTTTTTAATTACCTTTGGTTCTTTTGTAGAGCTTGAATACTAGACCTCAACTTCATGTGGTGATAGTCCATGCTCCTCGCCCAAAGGTAAGTCGAGTCCTCGATAAGTTAAAGATCACAACAATACACTACTATAATGTTAGAATATATATTGATCATTAAAGAATATAAAGTGATACTCATAACTTCAGAGGATTGTGCTGTTAGAACAAACCTTTCCCCTTCCTACCTCCAGCTCAGGGTACTCATCAATCGCATCTCCTCCTTCAGATAACAAACATCTCTCGTATCGTTCAAGGATTCTATCCATGCTGTGCAGTTTCTTCATACCTAATAAAAATATGAACCCCATTTTAGAGAATGGGGTATGTTGCTGGAAAGATACAAGCCATACGACATAGTTTTTTCAAGTTCATTCAACAAATTGTCAGAAATCAGCAACAAAGCAAAGAACTTCTTCAGTCAATTATGAACTGATGTCTTGTTCTCCACATTCATTAAAAAAACTTATAAGTGACTAAAGTTATTTACCAAATGGTCAAACATGTTTAATAAACAAAAGTCGCCCGTGTTTATTCATCTTTGGTGCCTTCAGTTCGATAAAACTGGTTTTCCCTTAGTATGTACTATGAATCTATGATTAAAAAATGTTGGAAGTATTCATTTCATGAAGACACCATGTGTATGCTGATTATGTGGGTCAACATTGATAGAAAGAATATACCGTAAAACTAGAGCTGGCAAGCCAGCCATGCCATTTTTTTAGAGTTTTTGTATATGAATCAGTACAAGCTTGACTCATAGTCCAGTCTGGATGCTCAACCAAGTTACGGAATAGTTCAACAAGGAAGTCCATAGCCCTGAAAGGCAGAGTGAATACAAGTTTGGTACTTGGCATGCAGATTAAGCTCAAAGAAAAAGTGACAAATTATGCAAGAGAATTTGAGGCACCTTGTGAGCCACAGAAGTCCATTTGTGCATCTCGATGAACCTTTTGCGGTCTTGTTTTCAACTTCTTCTGGAACCATGCTGTACAAATGCTCATATCCTTCCAGGTTATCTCGATTGATTCTTTCAATAACATCTTTAGCACTCATTTATTGGTAAGTGGAATCAAATCTGAAGCACGTAGAGAAATAATACCTGGCACAAGACAGCTATATCCAAAGATACTATATGCAACATATCATTATATTAAGAACCGCATTTTATTAATTGAAACCAAATAATTGAACTCGTTCTTTGCATCTAATGTTTGAGATGTAATACTAATTCAGTAACATTCAAGAAAAAATTATTCTGCACTAACAAATGGTGACTAACCTAACAGAACATCAAAACTGCAACTAAAAATATGAAAAATATTCATTATCTGCAACTAATAGGAAAACTATAACATTATTCTTGGTGAATGAATGCAAAAATCCCTTCAGCAAATATTGGCTTGGCTTGTCGTGCATGTAGCTACTTCATTTGGAGGTCTACAAAAATATCACAGTTTAAATTAGTTAATAGATATAAATGAATTGTCATAGAAATAAGAAAATATAATAATATAAATCAAATCATGTTACGTGTAGAGCTAACATACATCATCACGTTCAGATTCATATGGGCTAGCATCACTACCATGACTACCATCATCATGCCTACCAAGAAAACAACTCTTCATTTCTGCCCATTCTTCCAGCACCTGGCTCATTCGATCCATGATCTTATAATTTTGTTCTTGAAGTGTCTTATTGTTTTCCTCAGATTCTTGAAGTCTAGATAGCAATTCAGACTTTGTAACTACTGGACCTCTCAAATCTCTTGCTTTAATGCCACCACCATATCCCACTACATGATCACGTCGCTTTGAAGGGTAACACTTGTCCATAACTTCAATATTTGAAAGGTTAGGATTCGAGTTGACTACATTTTCAATTTGTGCCTGTAATGCAAAATGTGTATTTTAATACGTAACTCTTAACCACACATATATATTATTTCATGTAATTCATAAGAAAATATTTCACATTACATGCTTGCTGGATGTTTCAGCATCCACCAAAACTTCCCCCTTCTTGTGAGTGTGAAAAATAACTTATCCATACTTGGTGGCTTGTTGTCCTTTCCTCCCTATCGGAATAGATAGCATTATGTAACTTGTCAAGTACTATTTGAAGTGCAAATGGGTAAAGAAGTTTAGTGCATACCATGTCCCAGATTATCTCTCTATAGGGTTTGCTGCCAGTGCGATGCGGCATTTTCAAGTTAGATCTATTTTTTGAGTTTCTAATGCTCTTTGCCTACATATAATGAAATGGAATTACTTGTTGTATTCACATAAGCGATCACATTTCAACTATTGGAAAGAATGTGAAATAAGCAACAGTATTAACACTTACTCTAAACTCCTTGCTATAGAAATGCTCCTTCACTAGCCACTCCCAATCAGATTTGTCAACATCCTTAGGAACATTTTTTATAGCCTCCTGCATATTCTTTGCTGGTTTCACAAAATGTCGATTTAAGTCTCCACGCCAATTGATCCAAAGATCTTTGACATGCGCCATTATCTCATTTTTGTACATGTCAATTTTAATATTTTCATCTTTGTTTTCAAACTTGTCCTGCAGTGTTGTTGAAGCAAGATAGTAAATTAAGAAAACAAAACTATAGTTCACTAAAGATACAATGAAAAAATAGGCACATATGGAACTTGTACCTTAATTGTCTCAAAAATGTGCTCCAAAGCTGCACCACTAATGTTCGCCCATGCTTTCACCCTTAGTGGGGTAATGTTAGTATCACGTACTATTCTGCCTAGGTGCCGTGAAAAACTTCTCGAAAGAGCACGGTTGTTGTAAAATTGAACTTTAATTTTCTGTTTATCCTTTAGAGCAGCAACTTCCTTACATTTATTCTTGCCACGTCCATTGCATTTTTTATTTGTTTGAGAAGCTGAAAAAATCATAATTCCTTAATCAAAATTAAGCCCACATAGAAAAATAATAATTTCATTTGTGTCATTGTCCATACTGTTCTCTAAGATATCATTATGACTTTTGTGCGTTTTGTGTTGCCCACTTTCCACATAATCTTTGGTTGATAATTGATCTAAACAATCTGCGAGAGTACCATAACATGAACCCATCAATAAGTTGTGTCGATAAAGGAAAAAAAATGCATAAATGTTACATATTTACCCATACCATCATTTCTAGAATATGTAAGACTTTCAGTCACATGTATCTCTTCAGCATGCATATCATCTCCTAAGTCACCCTCGTTGGCATCATTATCATCATTCATTGCTGGAGAAAATTATGAAAATCTTAAAAGGCCAATGAAATACATAATTATTATTCAAGATATTGAAGACAGGAGTATGACTTTCTGATTTTTTAGCATTGCGAAACTTATTAAACCAGCCTTCTACGGTATCATCTTCTTCGGAGACATCATTCTTATCTACAAAAACAAGCATATCAACATCTGCAATGTACTAAAGGTTTTGCATTTTAAATAAGACATTAACTTCAATACTAATATTTAGTTTTCGAGAGAATGGCTAGTAATAACATTACCATTTGGTGTTGCAGTATGTTTTCCATAACGTGTTGTCTGCCTTCTATATATGGGTTTGTTATTTTGCTCCTCTTCAGCATTCATATCATTTCCTAAGTCACCCTTGTCATTGCCATCATTATCATCATTCATTGCTGGAGAAAATTATGAATATCTTAAAAGGCCAGTGAAATACATAATTATTATTCAAGATATTGAAGAGAGAAGAGTATGACTTTTTGATTTTTTGGCATTGTGAAACTTATTATACCAGCCTTCTACGATATCATCTTCTTCGGAGACATCATTCTTATCTACAAAAACAAGCATATCAACATATGCAATGTACTAAAGGTTTTGCATTTTAAATAAGACATTAACTTCAATTCTATTATTTAGTTTTCGAGAGAATGGCTAGTAATAACATTACCATTTGGTGTTGCAGTATGTTTTCCATAACGTGTTGTCTGCCTTCTATATATGGGTTTGTTATTTTGCTCCTCTTCAGCATGCATATCATTTCCTAAGTTACCCTTGTCATTGCCATCATTATCATCATTCATTGCTGGAGAAAATTATGAAAATCTTAAAAGGCCAGTGAAATACATAATTATTATTCAAGATATTGAAGAGAGGAGTATGACTTTTTGATTTTTTAGCATTGCGAAACTTATTAAACCAGCCTTCTACGGTATCATCTTCTTCGGAGACATCATTCTTATCTACAAAAACAAGCATATCAACATATGCAATGAACTAAAGGTTTTGCATTTTAAATAAGACATTAACTTCAATACTACTATTTAGTTTTCGAGAGCATGGCTAGTAATAACATTACCATTTGGTGTTGCAGTATGTTTTCCATAACGTGTACCTGTAGCCATGTTATTGGTGTACTCTATTGAATCACTTCTAGCCGTTAGAAATGTCCGCCTCGCATGTTGCTGCCGAAGCAATCCAGGACTAATAAATTGTGAAGCGCTCCTATCCCAAGCCGAGGCTTTGACTCTTCCATACCTAGACCCTTGCATCGCGAAAACCTGCATAAATAACATTATTGTCAAGTACTTAAAAGTTTACATAACTATGAGACTAATAGCATCATTATATGGCCACAGAAGGTACAATAATGCAAAAAAAGAAATTCAAATCATAATATGGAGAAAATAACTATTGACTGATAAAGTACATGCTTTATCATTAACTATACAAATTTTCTATATATGACTAAAAGACTAATAATTTCATGGTTCCTTCATAAGGTGTAAAAACATGCAAAATGGAAATGATTGGCTTGAGGCCAACACTCTAATAAACAGGTCGGATCATGATTTTCTCTTTCTCTTTGAGGATGTTGTTGGAGGTTGAAGTATATCTTCTTCGTCGCCATGACCAGCCTCAGAAAAATTGCTTTCATCATCTGAATATCCACCCGGTACATCATAAGTATCACGTGGTTGCATTTTTACAACCAAGTGCCATCCTTTGTTTTGGTTATCCTTCACAAAAAAAACTTGAGCAGCTTGGCTAGCTAGGACAAATGGCTCATCAGTCCGAAGTATGCGCTGCAAGTTCACACTAATGAGCCCATATTTATCTTTCTTTATCCCATTATTCTTGTTAAACACGTCCATCCAGTTGCAACGAAAAAATGGCACACGTCTTCCACCTAAAAATTGCAGCTCAAGTATATCTGTTAATACACCATAATATTCCACATCATCACCATCCCTTGTTTCTTCTGAAAGAACCACCACCCCACTATTCTGTGTGCAGCGAAATCTGTCTCGACTCTCTGTGCGATATCTGAATCCATTAATATCATAGCCAGTAAAACTTGTTATATTTTTTAAGGGACCACGTGAAAGAGACAGAAGGTCTTCCATTAGCTCACTATTATCATTTTCATACAAGTGATGTACCTGGAGAGTTAAAATATAACCATGTAATATCAAGAAATAGATAGATTTGAAATGTACTCGTCTTTAGCAAATTTATTTATTTTACCTTCTCTTTAAACCATTTAATGAAGTTTCGGTTCCATTTGGTAGTAAAAGATTGTACTGAAGAGCCTTCTCGAGTACTGGAGTACTCACTACAACATTATAAAAGATATATTATATGATTATGAAAGAGGAATTATAACATGTGTAGAACAAAAAATAAGAAAAGATATCACTAGCTAATACCTGATGTATGGTTGAACTTCGTCGCAATTTTTCAAAACATATATATGAGCTTGTTCTGCTTCAAGCATATCAAGATCTCGAGTTTTACGAGCACCTAATGGTCTTCCAGCATATGAAAATATTGACAAATAAAAATTCACATCAATTGATGCATCCTGGATTCTTCCAGGGCGATTGTGTTTGGTCTCCACATCACCCAAGTACCTAGAGCATAGTGTCATAAACTCATCTGCAATGTAGCCCTCGGCAATCGAACCCTCAGGGCGAGCCATGTTGCGTACTAGCGATTTCAAACAATGTATATGTCTCTCAAAGAGATACATCCAACGATATATTGTAGGTCCACCAATAAGAGCCTCATTAGCCAAATGAATAGGCAAATGCATCATGATATCAAAAAAGGATGGGGGGAATTCCTTTTCAAGCTTACATAGTGTTTGTGGTATTTGAGCCTCCAATGCATTAAGCTGTTCAACTGAAAGTGCTTTCGAGTTTAATTTGCAAAAGAATTGCGAAAGCTCTACCAAAGGTTCATAAATATTTTGAGGGACAAGTCCACGTAGTGCAAGAGGAAGTATATGATTTAATATAACATGGCAGTCATGGCTCTTCAATCCTGATATTTTTCTCTCTTTCATATTAATGCAGCGGCTAATATTCGAAGAAAATCCATCTGGAACACGCAGATCTTTTAAAAACATGAGCAGTAAATTCTTTTTTTCTGGAGACAAAGTGTAAGCTGCAGGTGGCAAAATTAACTTCCCTCCATCATGTACAGGATGCAGATGAGACCTTAGGTTCATCAATTGCAAATCAAGACGACTATTAATATTATCCTTCGTCTTCCCATTGATATTCATAATTGTTCCGATGATACTATCACATATATTCTTTTCTATATGCATCACATCAAGATTATGACGTAGCAAAAGGGTTTTGAAGTACGGTAAATCCAAAAATATGCTCTTTTTGTTCCAATTATCTCCCCTATCACTGTGTGATATCTTGGTCTTCTTACTTTTATCCTTTGACAAGATAATCCCCTCTAGATCATGCACTTGTTGTAGTACATCATCTCCAGTTAGTGGTCTTGGTGGTCCTCGACTCTCTCGGCAACCGTCAAAAGTATCTTTTTCATTTCTCCATCTATGACCTTTGGGAAGAAAGCGTCGATGACCCATGTAGCAAAACTTCCCACCTTTCGTAAGCCACAATGAACAAGTTTCTTTGTGGCAAACAGGACATGCCAACCTTCCCTTAGTGCTATGACCTGATAGGTTCCCATAAGCAGGGAAGTCATGGACCATCCAAAGAATGGCTGCACGTAGGTTAAAATTGGTTTTGGTTGATGCATCATAAGTGTTAACTCCATCCTCCCAAAGTTCAATAAGTTCATCTATCAATGGTTGCAAGTAAATATCAATTGCATCCCCGGGACCATCTGGTCCTGGAATCAACATGGATAACATTACATTTTCCTGCTTCATGCACATCCAAGGAGGCAAATTGAGAGGAACAAGGAATATAGGCCAAATGCTATATGACGTGCGCATGTTAGCAAATGGTTGGAAACCATCACTAGCAAGGCATAGCCTAACATTGCGAGGTTCAGAGGCAAATGAGGGGTGGGTTTCATCAAAAAATTTCCATGCTTTTGAATCAGCAGGGTGCCGCATCACTCCATCATCTACCCTACCCTCCTTATGCCACATACCGAAAGCAGAAATTTTATTGGACATATACATACGCTGCAGTCTAGGCTTGAGTGGAAAGTAACGCAAAGTCTTAATTGGGATCTTTTTCCCTTTTGCTGATTGCATAGTTTCCCCTGTATGCTTATCTTCCTTCCATCTAGATAGTCCACACAACTTACAGGAATCAACATCGATATCCTCTTTCCAGTAAAGCATGCAATCATTCTTGCATGCATGAATTTTCTTGTAACTCAGTCCGAGCGCCTGGATAGTCTTTTTGGCTTCATAATAAGACTTTGGCAAACTAGAGTCATGTGGTAGAAAGTCCTTGCAAAGTAACTCCAACAACATGGTGAAGGACTTATTGCTCCACTTTCCCAAATTCTTAATATGAAGTAAGTTTACTAGAGCAGACAATTTAGAGGTACTAGAGCCTTGGTAAAGTGGTTGATTATAGTTTTCAAGTAAACTATAGAAATCTGCAGCTTCAGCATTTGGTTCCTCTTTGAATCCCTCATCAGTAGATGGTGGAGTCATTGTTTGTTTGTTAGTATCGTTATACTGAGGAAACAAATCCATCATCAACTCTTGCATTCCATCATATCCTTCTTCACTGGCTTCTTGCGAGTTGTCCTCTCCTTCAACATCTAAATCTGTCTGAGGTTCCCCTACGACTTCACCATGATGATACCAAAAGGTATAGCTCTCAAGGATACCATACACTTTCAAATGAGAAGATACAACCTCACGTGACCTAGAGTATGTGTTGCAGCAACGGATGCATGGACATCGAACGTCAACCACACCACCCAACCTACTGAAGGCATAGTTGAGGAAACTCTCTACCCCATCCAAGTATTCCTTATTTAATCGATCATTAACTGCACTCCATCCAAGTCTTACTCGGAGCCATCTGCATAATTTTGTAATTTTTATTATGTCAATAATAAAAGTGTGAATTAAATATGATGTAAAAGACAGAGAGAGAAAATAGATTTGATCACAATCACTAAATCGAGCGTATGAACAAAGAAGTATCAAATTGGACGAAAGGTTCAGGTGAAGACAATGATGATCTATATATTCCCTTTATAGCTACTAGAGGTTATGACAAAGGTAGTATGGAGTCGTTTGTACTATAGAGATCCAATTTAAAGGATGCACCATTCTTGGAAGGTGAGAAAACCCAATCCACTAAACATATGCTTCCCCTTTGCACCATGCAAAATATGTGTCAGTTACAAAAATTACTATAGACTTAACAGATTATCATACAAAATTTTTTGTTTGGTTTCAATATCTTCTGTTGTTGCGAACAAACACCGAAAGCTGTGAAAGCCAAAGGTATGATAGATAAACTATATCGATTAAGGATCATTTCATTGAAAGTTACAAAAAGAATCAGATCATAATAACAAAGAAGAGTACGGACATCCACTAAAGAATATCAAAGTCTTCGATTTACTAATCAATCGTGGTGTGTCTATGACTAATCGCACACCGTAAGAATTAAGACAAATTCAATTACAAATTGAAGAGATGACTATTGATTTTCAAGAAGCCAATATCTATGATTCACTCGGTCGATAAAGGTGAAGTTCTTCAATAAAGATGACCACTTGAAGGGTATGGAAACAATTAGGAGAATATACCACTTGAGAATAAGATTTAAGGGTGGAATCCTCACCTTTGCAATCTGACGACGGCTTGGCGGCGTCGGGCGGCGGGCTAGGCTGGAGCCGGGTGGTGGGCGGGGCTGGCCGGAGTGCAGGGCGTCAGGCGCCGGAGCGCAGGGCGAGCGTCAGGCGCCGGAGCGCAGGAGCAGCGGGCGGCGGCGGCATCGAGCGAGGCTCGCGCCAGGCGCCAGCGGGGTGGGTGCCGAGCGGAAAGGCGGCGGCCGCCGGAGTGGCGGCGGCGTCGGCAGGAGCGAGGAGGTCTCGCTAGAAGCTAGGCTAGGGTTGGAGTTTGACTGGGAGCGAAAATATGACGAGCCTGCACAAATTGGTCTCTCGGGATTTTGCGCCAAGAATAAACCGCGGGAGTTTGCGCAAAAAAAATTTAGTGTCCGGGATTTTTCTACACTTCCTAACGACGGGAAAAGTTATGGTAGTTAGTACCTATTTTTTTTGGAAGAGTTACTCCACAAAATCGATTAACGACCAGAATTTTCTCACGGTTGTTATTTATTGGTCGTTAATACTCTTAATTCTAGTAGTGATTGTTAAAGAAACCATGCTGGTTGTTTAAAGATGTTCTAATTTAATCGTGTTGGCTAGTGACTTTAACTTGGAAATTGATTAGAGTTGATATTTATGACGTTGCAAACTATTAGTAGATTCGGAAGTATGCGATATGCTCCAATAATGCTAGTATCGATATCAATTGGGAAGACATAAGTTTTTGCCATTGCCGTAAGAGCTTTGTGATGATTTCACCTATTCAGTTCACTTTTAAAAAAAAGGCTGGAGTATGTCTTGGAGTGGCAATTTTGCTATAACCCGTGTATAGGGTAGCTAAAAAAAAAATTAAATTAAATTTAATTTAGCGTTGTTGTTATAAGAGCTTTGGATGGCTTAAATTATTCAATCTATTTTACATAGTTGGAGTATGTTGTGTAGTGACAGTTTGTCATAGCCTATGGATAGGGTAACTAAAAGCAATGTTGTTGTTTTACAATTATGCCAATTATTGATATTGATGACTTAGTAGTGGTGATAACTGATTAGATTAATTGTTGAAAACCTTTGTTAAAATGGTGGAAATTGTAACATGTTGTGATGGAGTGAACCAGGGATAGTTAGCATGACGCGTGATTTTGTCCTTAATAAATGTATGTTTTAAACTTCTATTTATGATTGGTGCCTTGTTGAGATAATATTTACTTGTTGAGTCATCTTTTAGGTGAATAAATTTCCATTGTCGAGATGTTGACGCGTATGTGGTATGGAATTTATAGGTTCATCATGCTGAAAGACTTGTTGAAGCACTGCCTTTCAAATTTAGAATATGATGATATAGGTTAGGCTGCTCCGTGGGGATCTTGATAAGGTAGTGTTGGTTGGATGTGTTTTTTTTAAGCACTGTGAACTTTATTTATAATTGTGGAAAAGGTAATAAGAGTAAGAATTTGTTGTGTAGTTGTTGTTAAATCCTGATGGGCCTTCTCAATGAGTAAATAGGGAATATTGGAATCTAAATGGTAAGGGTAGTGGAATGCTATAGATGGCGGGAGTTATGCTGAACTTATGTTTAAAAATTCATATGGATTGGTTTGTTTGTTTGATATTTGGGTTGAATACTTTCGGTCAAAGTATTCTTTGTGCTGTGTTTGAGTTTCCCTAAACTTAGAATGATTACGCCAAATGTGGGTTAATTTCGAGGCTTAAAACAAGGATAAAAGAATGATTAACCTTGAAGTAATTTGTGGAGATTTTGGAATGTTATTCTATTAAATATCGTCATTCGTTCATCTTTGATAAGAAAACTAGCTTAAGTTATGAATGCGACATTTATGCTCAAGGATGTATGCTTTGACTGTGTCCGTAGTTTTCAAGGTCGAGTTATCGGTTGCATTGTTGATCAAAAGAAGTAGCTAATCCAATGTAAGATTTGGAACTTCATGATCTGGAAATATTTGTATTTCTATTTTGGGCTAGAGTTGTGTTGTGGTGTGAGGTGTTTGATGCTTTTGTTTAAGAGACGATTCTTCTCGTTGTGACATGAATGATATTCGTGGTTGAAACAATTTTTTCTGTTGGGAAGTGAGTTTGGTTCCTTTTTAAGGAAAAAGAGATGGTGGTTGTGTGGAAGCATTTAATTCCTTGATCGGTTTCTTTTTTCTGAATGGCTCGGCCTTGGATAAAAGTGAGATGATTTGTTTTGGTAAAAGTGAAATGCATTTGCAGAAGACTTTCGCGGTGTTTCTCTTTTGAATAGAGCTTCTCCCCGAAGAAAATTTTTTTTGGTGGTTTTGGTTCTATGGAGTTCCTCTTCCAAGTTGAGTTCCCGTGTATGTGAATTTCAGCCCTTTGGTTTAAAGGTGGTGATTGTCGTTCGTTGTGTTAGTGAGAATTAAGATTTCTTTTATGTTCAAGCTTGGGGGTAAGAAAATGAATGTTTATGTTATGGTTGAGTTTATTCAAGGATTGTACTCCTTGCCCTGGTCCTTGGGTGGAAGAATGTGAAGGCGAAACCTTCTTACAAGGGAAAACTAGTGTGGGTCGCTGATCGTAAGTAGTTTAAAAGTGAAGAGTAAAGGAAGGTTGTGTATGACTCAATTCAAACCTTTTTTGGAGAATTGTTTTCATTGATGTGTTCCTCGGTGGGGTTGCTTAATTTAGTAGTGGACAACTTGGAAGTTGCAGGTAATTTCATTAATTTTTTGGAACTTTTGTCGCTGGGTTCGAGCGAGTTTGTGTCAACCGTAGTGATTGTGTTCGGTTGTTATTGTTTCTGCGGATTTACGGACCCTGGTTGTAAAGTAGGCTATCTCTGTCGTTGGTAAGGGTGGATATTGGTTCTTTTTGTAAAAGATCAATCACTTGTAGGAGATAGGAGTTTGTGTTTGGGTTGATTTAGAGACTTACCTAGAGCGTTGTGTCTCACATGGTTCGCGTCGTCCAGAATGCGACGAACTGTGGTAGAGGAGTTGAGATTGGAATGCGGAGTTTCGCGATCGGGTTGAAGAGAGAAGTGGGAGTTGAGATTCCAGATCGATACCAGATTCACCTAATAGGTGTTCTTTATTTAATAGGGGAATAGTTCGTGTTAGTGTCCAATGAAAGATTTGTGGACCAATTAGTCTGAGCGGGATGCAACTTGGGAACTTGAGGACCAGATGCGGAAGAAGTATCCTACACTCGTTGAGGATGCTGAAGGTAAAGTGTTGATTACCATTTTGCCTTCCTTTTTTTTTAAGGTTCCGTAGCAAAGAGGAGTAGATTCGGGGACGAATCCTTTTAAGGAGGGGAGAATGTGATGCCTTAGAGCGTCAGAGCGATTCTAGGGTTCCTTTTCCTGGTTTTGTTTCGGGAGAGGATGAAGGATTTGTTGGGGGATGAAATAATTGAAGTTTATCCGGCGTATTAATATTAAATTTGGAGTTGTCGGGCTAGAAACAGTGGGCCGAGGAAAACCTGGGCCTGGGCTGCGAATCCCCTCCCCACCTCTCTCTCTTTTCCCCTAGTGGGCCGGCCCACCATATAAAAGGGGTGTCACCTCCCCCCCCAAAAGCCCTAGGGCGCCCCCCGTCCGCCCCTAGCAGCCACACCACCCCTCCTCTTCCTCCCCTTGCGTGGTGGCTCAAGATCCACCGCGAAACGCGAAGGAGCAAGCGAGAAGAGGATCCGTGGAGGCGTGGAGGACGAGCAGATTTCCGTTTCGGGAATCGTCGCGCGTTTTTCGTGGGTTCTCAAGGGAGAACTCAAGGTAACATTCCCAATCTTGTACCCCTGTTCGACCTCGGGATTAGGAGTGTATTAGATCTGGTTGTGAGTGATGGAGATGGATATTGATGGGGGGAAGGGTAGAGGTTCACGTGGTGCTGTTTTTGGAAGGGGAGATTGTGCAGCGCGGATTGTTTCGCGTTTTACGTGGCATAGACGATTTTTCCTGCAAAAACCTATAACTAGAAAGTTGTATATAACGTCGAGATATAGCTTCTGTAATTTTTTAAGAATTTTTGGGGCGTGGGTCTGAGAGTTATCTCTATTTCAAGATGACAGACATAATCTGGAAACAGATTTTGTCCACTGTGTTGGACGTTTGTTTAGGCATATTTAACAATGGAATTGAAATTTGTGATCTTCATGAAAGTTGTATATCTCGTCAATATCTAGCTACTGTAATTTTTTTGTATTTTTATGATCTGTATAAAAAAAGATACAAAATTGTGAAGAGAGGGTGATGCTGTTTGACCCGGACAGATTGGGGTTTTTGGCGCTTAAGAAGGGAACGGGGATTAGGAAGCGTGTGTTCGAGTTGTGTGATCATTTGTGATGTCGCTATGTACTGAAATAATACTTGTACAGGTGGTGCCCCTTCTGGATGCAACTAGGTTCGTCATCCACGTTGGTAAAGGCAAGTGGAAGTAGCGGTCTTGCTAAACTATAACTCGCTATTTGTTTCGTCTTCAATATAAACCTTAATTGCAGCACACCTACATGGTTTAACTACTTGTTTATGAGATTACAATATCCTATCCTGCATTGTGATGTGGTTGTTTGGCTTTTGAATCATGAGTAAGAATGAAGAAAGATGTTGTTTGCAAGATGAATTGTGGAGATATTCTATCTCAATGATGTTCGCATTCTATCCATGTTATTTGATGGTATGCAAGCATGTGAATTCAGAGTGGGAAGTTATGAATGTATTTATGCATGAAGCATTAACTGCATAATCATGCATTGGAAGTTTGTCGACGCCCAGGCGCGATCAAGACGCAGACAACACCGTGTGTTCCTGAGAAAGGGCACGGTGAGGAGGATCATGGCATAAGCATGTGCACAATCATATGCATTTTACTGAGGTTGTGTGGACTCTATAATGTGGTATTGGACATGAGGAATTTGGTATGCTAGTTTTACTGTGGCTGTGTTATTCGTTAGAAGTTGTTCCGCTTCTTTGAGATTACCCAATCTCACCCCTTGTTATTTTGTTGTTTTCAGGTAGTTCTCGCGAGTCGTAAGCTTGAAGGGTGGGCTTAGTAGCACAATCAACCCTCCGGGGTCATCACGAATCACATGGACTAGTGCATTTAATAATTCATTAGCTTGCTGAAATTTTATTAATCATAGACCTGTTGATGTCCTCTTTGGAGCTGTTTTACGTTTATGTTTGTTTTCTGGTTGATTTAGACTTGTTATCTCTAGTATTGATGCTTTTATGTTATTCCTGTTTATAATGGTTATTATGAATCTTGTTGTCGCTTCCGTTGTGTCCTAATTTTAGGAGAGATGCTGTCGAAATTTTCTTGTACGACAGTTTAGATTTGTAGGGTGTTACAGTTGGTATCAGAGCGGGCTGTAGGTCCTTGGAATGTCTATTTTTAGTGTCATACTATAGGATACAACTAAAATGTGATGTGGAATAACTTAGAAACATGGCCTAGGTTTTAACTAAAATTTTGTCATAGGATAGCAACATTAAAACTTGTGTAAGTGGAATCACTAATTTAAAATTTGACACACATGGATGCAAAGTAGGAAAGGGTATGGGTATCGTTGCCTTATGCTTAAAGGTTGAATTTAAGCTTTGTTGTTGAATGCTACTTTTGATGATGTATAATGCTATATTTATGATAGATTTGATTGAGTTGCTTCATTTGTGATAAAGTGTGGTTGTGGTGCCCAAGGGTTTCGGTCACCTTTTGTTTGTAGTGCGGCTGTGTTTTGACGGTGTGGCGGGGTAGATTCACAACCGAATAACTATTATACCCTTTTTGGTAAAGAGTATTTATCCGTGTCTGCATTAGATCGGGTAGTGACTGGAGTCAAATAGAAGAGGTTGGTGATGGATTCCTTCGGATGTTCTTTACCGTCTTGACTGGTCGGTTTTGGTTGGTTTTCCGGGTATGTGGTTGGTTCAAACCGAGGAAAATGCTTAGTTTTGAGCACTCGCTGATTTGTCCTTTTGGCGGTTTGTGGTTTTGTCTCCTTTGAGTGAAGACACGTAAGAAGAGTTCTACGTTATGCTGCGTCTTTTGGTCACAATTTTGCTTTGGCTTTGATTTATTGTGATGGACTGCCGTTGGGAGGAAATTTACGTGGTTGTTGTTTCCCGATTTTTTTTTTTTTAAAAAAGAAGGGGTTGGAGTTTCTCTGTTGCAGATCAAGCTGGATGGAGCTAAGTTTGAATCTTTATCGGAAAATTTTAGTTGGACATTTGGTCTTCCCTTTTGCATCCGTCTTCCTTTGTGGAAAGTGTAGGTTTTGGATTTCTTGAAGAGTTTTGGCTACTATGATTGGACATTTGAGGGTCGAGCTCTCTTGCATTTATGTTTGGATTTTGCTTTTCTTCCTTGCCTGAAAAGAAGAATTTTTTTATCGGTGTTTGTTCTTGATCTAGAACTGTGTTTGTTTTTTTAATGTTTTGGATTGCCTCCTGTTTGTCAAGGGTAGGTGACCCATGACGGTGTTTAGAAATTTTATGTTTGTGTTACGTAGTATGTAACAATGTGGTTTATGGAATGATGTACTTCTAAGTTAATTTGTGAGTTGAATCAATTAAAATGTAATTGTTATCTTTAGCTTGAGATTAAATAAACTTCTAGTATTGTAGATTGCTCTATAAGCGATAATGATTGAATGTGTTAATGTGCATGCTTAGGATTTATTGCATTATTTTAATGTGCCCTTGACCATGGACAATGTTTAAAGCTTTAAATCTTGATGCGTAGTTAGAACATTACGATGATGTAAACTCATGAAGGTAATAGAAAATTAGTGGGTTATTTAGAGACATTTTAATATAAGGTCGGTAGAACAATTTAATTGTAATGGTGGACTACCGATATTCACTACTAGAAAAGTGATTATCAACGACGGTAAATACGATCGTTAAAAGTTCACATGTGGTCGCTAAAAGACATTAACGACCACAAAATTGTGGTCGTTAGCCGTCGTTAAAGCCTCCGTCGTTAATAGTATTAACAACCACATACAAATTTTCGTTGTTAATTGTTTTAACGACGAGATGGTATGTCCTCGTTAATTATGTACTATCAACAACCACATTTCTAGTATTAACGACCACTCTGTGGTCGTGGTTAGCTAACATTCAAACGGCCACTGCTGTAGCATTAACGACCACTCTTAGTATTAACGAACACATTATTCGTGTATAAGAATAGTCCAAGCTATATATATTCAGCCTTCATCATTTAGAAATAATGAACACTTCCGTATGTTTAAGACAACATTTTTTCTGACAAAACATCGAGGATCCACAAACATGAATAAAAATGCTTTTTATTGCAATCCAAAAGTACAATCAGATCACACACGTTTATATCAATTGTTATGGACAACGATTCAAATGATATTTGAGCTCTACCTATCTACTAACAGTAATGATGTACATCCATATAATGCGAATAAAAAAAAGAAAAATATATGCCACAAAATGATAAATTATATTCCTTCACAGCAGCAACCTCCTGGCGCAGCAACTCATAGACAGCAACCTCCTGGCGCAGCAACCTCCTTCACAGTAGCAACCTCCAATCACTGAAAATGGTTACAGATTCTAAGATATCAGTCAAATCATTGTAGCAACCTCCAATCACTGAGAATGGTTACAGATTCTAAGATGTCAGTCAAGTCACAGTAGCAACCTCCTTCACAGTAGCAACCTCTAATCACTTGACTGGTTGAGATTCTAAGATGTCAGTCAAGTCACCATCTGCTTTCTCTAAAAAAAAGTTTCATGTTCTCGAATTCCGTCATGACACTTCCCTGCAAACTGATGCAAGAATTTGATTATTCTCTAAGCAGCTCGATGTAACACCCCAAAATTTTTCTTTTCTTAAATTCATGTGTGATTTGGCACTTTGGTGAATTTTTGGAATTTTCTGGAATTTATTTGGATTTATTTGGAATTTATTTGAATTTATTCCATTTTGAAATAATTGAAGAATTTGATTTTGCAAATAAAAGTTTGTTGGAAATATTTTATTTGAGTCCAAAATGATCCAAAATATTTTCCAGAATTTTTCTGGAATTTTTCTGAGTATTTTGCTATTTTTAATGAATTAAATGAATTACTGGGAATTATTTTAAATATTAAATCGCTGGAAATTCAACTCGGGTCAAGTATCGTTTCATCCGACCGAAGTGAACGAGTCGGACTCGAGTCCGACCGAGCCACGTGACTCGATCAAACCAGCTCAAAACCCTAATCAATCCCGGTAGTTGGATCAAGATCCAACTACCGAGATCCACCGTCTTACAGTTCGAGCCGTATCCGCCCGGATCCGATCGCGCCCGTCGATCGTGGCGTGATCGCGTGCCCGCGTGGGCGGTACCGTCGTCTCCGCCGAGACCGAGCCGGACTCAGCCGCCCGCGCCACACGTAGGAAACTAGGTTTCCGTGTCCGCTTGAACGCCAGGGCTATTTAAAGCGTGAGACGTCCCCGAGGTTGCCCTCATCTTTGCGCACCTGCGTTCCCAGAGCCATCTCTCGAGCTGCCGTCGTTTGCCGTGCGAGCTCGGGCCGTGAAGTTGGAGGAAGTGACCGCGCGGTTTTTGCTCGATTCCGCTGGCCGTCGTCTTCCGCCGAGAAGGAGCCGGATCCTAACCAACCGTGTGAGCGCACCCGAAGGAAGGATTCATCTCGCCGAGCAACCCCAAACGCCGTCGGGCTCGTGGCCGTCGTCTCGGCGCCCAAGCCTCGGGCCAGCCATCGCTGGACTTCTCGAAGCTCGGTGAACCGCCGATCTAGATCGGACGGTTGAGGCGAAGTTCACGTGTCCCCAACCCGATTGGATCGGGACCGCTGGATCAAGATCCAACCCGCGGTTCACAATTGCCACGCGTCGGAGTAGTGTTATTATAGGATTGGATCCGACCGTCCGATCTAAATCGAACGGCCCACGATCAACGAGTAGTTTCAACGCGTGTTAACCCCTGGATCTAATCCGCGCCGCTGATTTTCAAACCAACGGCCGTGATTGGCGCCCACGTGCCCGTGAAGTTGACCGACGCCAAGCCGGTGGCCCACGCACGCGCAGCGTCGTGTGGCCGACACGGGCCCGCGTGTCGGAGGGCCCGCATGTCACGCTATTCGCGCCAGCGCCGACGTCACCTATGGCGTCACGGTGGAGTCCCACATGTCGCCGACTGCGGTGAGCCCGGCACGTCGGCGATGACGCTCACCGAGTGGGCCCACATGTCGATCGACACGCGGAGTGAATCGAGTCCACGGTGGACCCGAGCCAAGCGTGGACCAAGTCCATGGACCGGTGGCGTCCAACCAATCGTCGAGAGGCTGCCACGTGTCCATCTTTGACGCAATAATTAATTTCGAAAAGAAAATGATTTATTAATTCGAAATATTGATTCAAATTTAGATTCAAACTTCAAACGCTTATAACTTTACTGCGTTTCAACTCCGATTTGAGTGATTCAAATTTCTAAATTTGTATAAAATTAAGATCTACCTAAATATAAATTTTATTTAATTTTTGGACTAAAGTTTTCTCTGTAAAATTATTTAATTGATTATTTAAACTTTAAATAATCATAACTTTTGCTAACTCCAAATTTGATTTATTCCAGTTTCTAAAAGTCCGAGAAAATTATGTTCTCTCTGTTTTATGGATTTTATTTGGAGTTTTGGGATCTTTTGCCTAGTGTTTATTTGTGTATTTGCTATTTGCACGCTTACTTAGTAGACGTTGAAGTCGGAAGGATTCAAGGAGAAGTGTTGACTCGGGATCCAACTCAAGACCAAGAGCAAGTACTTTTTGAAGGCAAGTTGTGCTTTGACCATGTTGATCCTATTTCAAATCTATTTTGATTTTAAACTATTGCATGCTAGTTCAATTAGAAAAATACTTTGTTTAAACACAGGGTTAGATAAATACCAATTTGCTATATGACACCTTGATTACTTAAGTATGTGCCATGACCCTTTGTCACCCTAGTTGTGGTTTACTAGTTGGACATTATTAAATTGCCAACATGGGTTTAGGACCGAATTTGTAGTATCTGCTTAGACTCAAGTGCTCATGACATGATTTTGGACAATCAAATGTTAATATTGACTTAATGATATATTGAACCTGTTTTGGGAAAAGTATCACGTGATGTTGATGGCACGTGGTGCATGATAATCAAGCTGGGTTTGATAAGCGATTTCGGCCAGGGCATGTGGCAAAATGTCAGGTGGGCCTTGTGGCGCGTTAGGAATGTTGATTTGGTTCTTTCTGGTAGTCTTGCCCTGGTCACTCTAAGGACTTAACCTTGCAAGCCTTTGAACTGGTCATACTTGCAACCACATGGTCGAATGGGACGGCCCTAGTTGACTAAGTCGCTAAGGACTCACTTGTGGAGCCTCAGGTGTCAATTACACCGCTTGTGTGATTGTGCACGGGGGCGTATCGTGGCGTGGCCGGAATACCCATCTAACGGTGTGTTGGTCCCATACTTCGCCTGGCTAAGGGAAGGATGGTGTAGAGCACTGAACCTGAGAGGGCCACTGTGTTGTTTGAGGCTTCCGAAAGGCTTTATTCTGAACTCGCCTTTGTGGTGTTTTTGTATCTTGTGGGTAAAGTGCATAACCTCTGCAGAGTGTAGAATCTATTTAAATAGCCGAGTCCTGATCTTGGACAATGCTCGGGAATTCTGATCAAGGGTTAGATTTTACGAAAATAACTTGGATTTGAAAGGTTGGAGTTGGTTTAGTAATGAAGATGATGGAAATGTGGTTTAGGATGGGAAAAATGTTTATTAAACTTCTTGAAAAGTTATTTACGCTTTACTTATTTCTCTACCGCTTTAATCTACTTATATTACTTGTCAAATCTTTGTTTCTTGCAAATATACCTCGAGCTATTCCTTTGTACCAAGCCATGCATGTAGTATATTAGCTTGCATTACATGCGGCATGACTTGCGAGTACCAAGTACTCACCCTTGCCTCAACACAATACCAGTTGAAGAGGAGACTACACCAAATGGCGAGGAACTCCAAGAAGATCCGCTCACTTAGGGATGCGAGCCGATCGGTTCTGTGGTATCTTTGGATGGCGCCACGAAGTTATTTGATTTTCCGCTGCTATTATTTTTCTCGAATAAGTTTCGCCTTATGCGAGGCATACATTTTGTAACTTGGCCATAAGGTCGATAAATGCTTGATTTAGTAATTTAAATAAAGTACTTTATTGGTATCGATTGGTATGATTGTGATATTTACCGATGTTAAGACTGTGTGCACTAGCGCGTTCCTGGACTAGTGCTGAATACACAGAGGGTCCGGATTTGCAAATTCGGGGTCCCGACACTCGATCGGTATGATGATCCTCTAAGAAAATCCAAATTACAAAGGATAAACAATGCTATGTAACAAAGATACCATGATCGACATCCAATTTTTGGAATCAGAAGAACGCAAGCCTCCGAAAGGATTTAAGCTGCATACTCTACAAGAATACATGCATCAAACCCAACGGCTTCAGATAAATATGTCCACCGAAATACACAATGCTTAGATATTCTCTACTACAGTACCACCAGTAGAGGGGTTTGATGCTTCGATATAAGGTCACCCAACACCGAGACGCATCATAATTGATACTTTTATACAATGTACAATCTAAAATCTAAAATTATGTTTGCCTTTTGATGACTCACGTGAGAAAAACCAAATATTTTGATCGAATCTTCTCAACTAAGTACGCAAGATTACACAGAGTAGAATCATGATGCAGCATACACAATTCTTAGTGGTAGACAGAGAAAATAACATACCATTGGTTCCATCTCATTGTTGTGCGGCTTCAAAGACAAACTCCTCATCCTGAACTAGTCCATTGACCAAGAACTTGCCATCACGCACCTATCGAGAACCAAGTTACCAATAGTTCTAACTCAAGCACCAAAACAAACTTTTTGCAGAGTAATCACAACAAGAAACAAACAGAAGGCACTACCATTGGGATAAAACAACCGCAGATCGTAGATCACAACATCATCGTAACACACATAAAATAAACGAGCTCTAACTTCTCTTCGAGAATTCGATCACCAACATCGAAGGTTGGGTACATGGACTTGGACGGATGGACCTCGGCTCGGCCAGGATGAATCAGAGAGAAGTGGCACAGTCATAGCAACATAGATCACAAAAATAACATCAAACTAGCAGCACAAATTGGAGCTTGTCATGGACTAGTAGAGGTTCAAGGCTACAAAACGAAGTTGAGAAGCTAGCATTCAAGAAAGAGATATGATTCATTCCCCCTAGTTATATGAAGTTCTAGGATCTTGAGATGGGGACATTATCCAGCAACCACATGAGTGAGACCATATGATCTGAATATCTGACGGTGCATGCATTCATCAATCCTCTTCTAGACTTCTGATGACGGCTGAAGCATCCACCACGGTCAAAAATATTTTTTTAATTACCTTTGGTTCTTTTGTAGAGCTTGAATACTAGACCTCAACTTCATGTGGTGATAGTCCATGCTCCCCTGTCCAGTGCAAGTCAGAGTCCTCAGTAAGTTAAAGATCACAACAATACACTACTATAATGTTAGAATATATATTGATCATTAAAGAATATAAAGTGATACTCATAACTTCAGAGGATTGTGCTGTTAGAACAAACCTTTCCCCTTCCTACCTCCAGCTCAGGGTACTCATCAATCGCATCTCCTCCTTCAGATAACAAACATCTCTCGTATCGTTCAAGGATTCTATCCATGCTGTGCAGTTTCTTCATACCTAATAAAAATATGAACCCCATTTTAGAGAATGGGGTATGTTGCTGGAAAGATACAAGCCATACGACATAGTTTTTTCAAGTTCATTCAACAAATTGTCAGAAATCAGCAACAAAGCAAAGAACTTCTTCAGTCAATTATGAACTGATGTCTTGTTCTCCACATTCATTAAAAAAACTTATAAGTGACTAAAGTTATTTACCAAATGGTCAAACATGTTTAATAAACAAAAGTCGCCCGTGTTTATTCATCTTTGGTGCCTTCAGTTCGATAAAACTGGTTTTCCCTTAGTATGTACTATGAATCTATGATTAAAAAATGTTGGAAGTATTCATTTCATGAAGACACCATGTGTATGCTGATTATGTGGGTCAACATTGATAGAAAGAATATACCGTAAAACTAGAGCTGGCAAGCCAGCCATGCCATTTTTTAGAGTTTTTGTATATGAATCAGTACAAGCTTGACTCATCAGGTGGATCAACTACAACGACTTCGCACTGAAGGGAAAACCATTATGTGGATCAACTACAACGACTTCGCAACCCACTCCTAAAACCCGAAAATAGAGAATCTGTCCCATCAGGTTAGCGGGCTTCCAACTAGCATAACTTGAGTTCTAAAACTCCAAATCAAGTAAACGAGTACATTTTCTCGAAGCTCAGGGAATTTCCCAACTTTTCCTAAGTATTTGCGATGACTGATTCGGCCTCTAAAGTTGTCTAATCTACAATTGAACACGATCGGTCTCAATCACGTCACAGATTTGACAACATTCGGTAAAACAGCCATAACTTTTAAACAGCTGAACGGAATTTAAGGTTCTTGGTGTCCAATTAAATATAATTGAATTACGTACAACTTTCGTAACAGCCGGCCGATCAGAAAACGTCCCTAAAATCCTCAAAAACGCGTCCCATCACCCACTGTTAAACATGGCCGAGAGCTACTCTTGAGACAGATATAGAATCCAATTCAACCCCTCTAATCATAGCACATAAACAAGAGTTTTAGGCATGGATTCTCCCATCTAACAGCACCTAGACCACCCCAGTTGAGAAATAATAGTTCGTAGGATTTGTATGCCCGCAAAGCGAATGATGAGAATTTTGAGTTAGGAGTGTACGTAGAGGTATTGGCACGACACCAATCCGAGGAGACTGGGTCTACTTTCGAAGCAATAGAGCATGATTTGACACGTGGACCACAGGATCCACCAACTGTGGAGGAGTGGACCTCGGGGCATGGCAAAGAACAAGTTGATGAGGCGGAGGTTGATGAAGGTGGCGGTAGCGGGGATGAAGGGGCGGCGGATGTTGATGACCCATCACCTGCTATACAGTACTTTCAAGCCATTGGTCTCCTGGATTGTACCATCACGGATTACAGTAACATGTCCGCATGGGGGTACACCCAGAACGATGTCCAAATCGGGCAACTGTTCCGTAACAAACAGGAGGCCATGCACTTCCTAAGCAACTACGCCGTCATGACAAGACAGCATCACACTCATATCCGGTCGGAGGCCTCCATGTACGAGGTTAGGTGCATGAATGTAACACCCCAATTTTTTGCTTTTCATGTATTTAAATTGTATTTTGCACTTCTGAGAATTTTTGGAATTTTCTAGGATTTATTTGGAATTAATTTGAATTTATTCCCTTTTGAGATAATTAAATAATTAAAAGTTTTAAATAAAATTTATTGGAAATATTTTATTTTAGTCCAAAATGTCTCAAAGTATTTTCCAGATTTTTCCTGGAATTTTTCTGAGCATTTTGATATTTTTCTCGATTTAATTGAATTTCTAGAAATTATTTTAAATATTAAATCGCTGGAAAAACCCTAACCGGTTTTGCTGTTCCTCCGACCCGGGTCAGACTCGAGTCTGACTTGAGTTCGACCGAGCCGGACCTAAGTCCTAACCCTCGCGACCGTTGGATCTCGATCCAACGGCCGTGGTTGAGCCACGCCGCCTCGACCGGATCCGGTCCGGATCCATTCGCGCTTAGGCGATCTTTGCCGTTGATCGGGACACGTGGACGACCTAGATTGCTTCGTCTTCCCTGAGTCCCGCTCGGACTGCGCCGCCGCCGCGTTTGTTAGGGTTTCCGATTTGTGCGCGAACGCCAATGCTATTTAAAGCGTGGGTCGGCATCCGAGGTTCTCCGTTTGCCTGCGCGCATTTCGCCCTAGGTCTCCACGCTCGAGCCGTCGCCGAACCGTGCCGATTGCTTGTCGAAGTTCCTTCAGCGCCGCCGCGGATTTCTTCTTCCCCGGTGCCGTTCGCTGCTTCTCCGCCGCATCCGTGTGCAGATTCGGAACGGTCGAAGCAAGGCGCACCCGCTGGAGCCCTTTACCTCATCGGAGGAGCGTGGGAACGCCGTTCGGGAGGTCTTCATCCCCAGCTCCGGCAACCAGCGCCACCGCAAGCCATTAAACCCATTACGCGTGAAGTGGATCTAATCTAGACCGTCGGATTTCAAACTGACGGCCCAGATCGTGCCACGTGGCCAAGAGCCGAAGCGCCGCGGTCCATGCGGGGCGAGCTCGGTCGTCGCTGACATCACCGTGACGTCAGAATGGGCCCGCGTGTCAGTGGCTGGGTCACCCGCGTGATGACATCATATGTGACGTCATGATGACGTCATGGCAGGGTTTGCATTACCGTTTTGGGAGGGATTTTTGCAACTCCAGCGATACCGATTTTCGTCAATTTTTTGCTGGAAGAGCACTAGAAATCGTATAAATGCCCCGGCCGAGCCAAAATGCTTGGAAAAATCGCAAAATCGACAAAAGGCTTGCGATAATCGAGCGGTAAGCTGCAATTATCAACGATATTGCATGGAAAATCAACGATATGAAGGAAAAATGGAAAAATTTGAGAAAATTTATGAAAAAATAGTTAAAAAATCTGAAAAAATGTTAGAAATTTGTAAAAACAAGATAAAGAAAAAAAACTACAGTAAATGTTATAAATACATAAAAAAAATATGGAAAGAATAGGAGAATATAAATAGCACAATGATGGTAAAAAATTAAAATTTTTGGCATGACCTTTGCTATATTTTAGGTAATTTCAAGTTGTAAAATAGACATTTAGCAACAATATCTCAACAAATAGCATTCCATGTTAATACCATTCACATATTCATACATGAATCCAGCATGAAAGTTTCCAATTGGCATAGCTTTGTCCCAGAATAGGCATGTAGCAACAACATTTCAATATTTCTCACCGAAAATGAAAGTTTCCAATTGGCATAGCTTTGTCGTCCTTCTATTGTCATAGAAATATCGTGTTGGACCTACATGAAAGATACATTAGTAAAAATGGAGTTGCAATAAAATGAAATATACAAATAAAACATTACCTTCGGGCTACGGGTAGTATTGTTGAGTGTACACTTGGTTGGCCGTGTTGTACTCCTCAGTAGACATCATCAGCAATCCTCGTGTAGCTAGCAACTCTGCCTTGTATTCGTGCCAACTTTGACTCATCCAAGGGCTAGTCGTTTCCCACTGTTGGTACAACAAAGCATAAAAGTCGGGATCTTGCCACTCATAGACCCATTGGGTGGGAGTTTGTGCACGAGCATCCGGGATGGCGTAGTATAGCCACCATATGAGCCAGAACTCTCTTGCGTCTACGTGGCACTATACGAGCTACAACTATCATGTGGTGCGGCATGGCTATGCGAATGGTCCTTTCCTGTAGTAGTCGTCCTTTGTGATTGAGGAGCACCATGGTCTCTATCTTGTGTAGCATGAGTGTACTGGGACTCCCCTGTAAATTCTATTGGACGTTGTCCTTCTGAGTGAGAAGTGGGAGCGAGAGGGGTATCATCACCGGGCTTACCCCCATCGCTATCCGACTTGGAGCTGCTATCATTGGACTCTTGGTACGGGGGGCTTCGACGGTCTCTAGGAGTGCTATTAGTCGAGTCATCACTCCCGACATATGTGGGACCCTTCCCCTTTTCTTTGGATGGAGCTCCTTTTTTGTGGAAAACCTTATCGTAAATGTTGGGTGCTTCCTCTTCCCAGTGTGACTATCACCCACTGTCTGTCGGCCCATTCCCGGATGCTTGCAGCGCCGGTATGCTTTCGCAATGTAACAGGGTCAACCGGGTCTGTCACAATGTGCGATGGGAGGGGGGTGTCACTCTCTATGTCCTCCTCATCAAGCAAGGGATCGACATTGGACCTCTCTTTCTCCATCCACTGTCGGATTGGATTTTCAGCATCGCATAGTGTAAGCTCCATAAGATGCTGGAATTGATCATCTGCCTCTGTGCACCTCTGATTTTCTTCAGCTTGAATTCGTAGCCGAAGATTGTAGTTAACGTACACCAACTTATGGAGCTTTTTGTATGATAAGCGGTTGCGAACTTTGGTGTGGATGAACGCAAACGTACTCCAATTGCGCTCGCACCCGCTGGAAGAAGCGCAATGCGAAACAATTCGCATGGCAAACTTCTGGAGTGTCGGTGTGTCCGAACCGAACACTCCCCACCAATGTGCTACAAGTTAACAAAGAGCACAATAAGTACCAACGGGAGTGGTATTACATTTAAGATTCCAAAAAGAACATACCAGGGGAAGTTCTATTATCATGTGCCATCTTCGTAGCTAGTGCACCTGCGAACGTGCCAATCTTCCTTCTGAAAACTTCAGCCTCGAGAATACCCTTAGCAGCGCTATCAGTATCTTCAGCTAACACTTCAAACGCATCTTGTAGATTAGGCAAGAAAGTGTTTGTCGTACCGTAGGCATAGTGCGTCCAGGGGTTCAGGGCAGCAGCTACATGAAGTTGAATGAATCATGTCAGTACAAGTACATCTGCAAGTATAAGCCAAGTTTTCTCAAAAAAGAAGCATTACCGGCATTATTATAAGTATCTTGCGTTAAGTCAGCCATTCTTCGGTCCACGATGGCTATGTACTTGTTGAATGTAGCTGGAACATCGTGGAATAAGGTATCATATTCCTGCCACATGATGTTGTACCGTAATAGTACCTCACTCAACGTAGGCACCCTGTCTTGATTAGCGAAATGCAAGAATGCATACAATGGTTCCACGGAGGCAACAACCGACCGAAGGTTATCCAACCAGTCCAAACTCGACAGATTAGAGTATACGGACCTCCCCTCGACAGTATCAATGAAGCGCGATGATAGAAATTCCTCTAAGGCCATCCATTGCAAGAACTTGTCCTTGCGACAAAGGAAACTATCAAAAAACATATAGTTTGTTCCGAAGCGCGTAGCATTCCACTTGACCAACTCGCCCCCGATATGCTTCTTCATCATAGCATGCAACTTTGCATGGTTATATAGCCATCGACAGATTTTCCTTGCACTCTCACTGACAGAGGCATGGTCTGGAAACTCTCCAATCTGCTTAAGCGTCAAATTAATCGTGTGGGCTACACAAGGTTGCCACATGATGTTGGGGTGCTCCCTTTTGATGAGTCTGCATGCCTTCTTATAGTTAGAACCATTGTCTGTGACAATCTGCACAATATTCTTTGGACCAACCTCATCAACAACTGAGGCAATTTCCTGCATCAACAAACAAAATGATCTCTTGCATTATATGATGCATACTTACAAGTTACAACAGATTTAGAAGAGCAACAATGAAAGCAAGCACCTTGCGTAAGTAGGAGGCATCCTGAGTTTGGCCCGTTGCATCAACGGACTTGTGGAAGAACATAGTGCCATTGCAATATATCATGAAGTTTATAATGCTCATGCGTGTTGGCCCAGTCCAAGAATCGCACATTATTGTTATGCCATACGTAGGCCATTCCTTCTTGAACTTCGCCATCTTCTCCCGTATGTCTGATTCGTTATCGTCTAAATACTTCCTGTCTATATCTCTCCCACTCGGAGATGGAACACCCTCACCTACAAATGAAGATAACAGATGAAAATGTAAGCAATTAATCGGCCTACAAATGGACACAATCGAAAGCTTACTTACCCCATTTTTGAGTTTCCCTCACAGCACTAATAAAGTACGGATTGTCTGCTTTCCTTCCCGTGATACCAGCTGTGTGGAAGAATTTGGCCCAAGCTGAGCCAATCGCCTTCCTCGCATTCCTCCCCTTTTGTGACCATTACTCAGTGTCAATCCTTGTTTGCATAGGGCCATGGGCCGTAGCAATGTTGTAATCCCCCACAGCCGGTCTTTCCCTTTGCGACGAACTTCGGAACATCCTCGATAACACACCGCCACTTCCTCTAGCCCCTCTAGAGGTGCCACTACCTCCACCGTGCTCATACCTGCCACCTGCCCCCTACCCCAATTGATAAATTCTGCCTCCACCCTGGAGGCAGCCATGTCATGCTGCAATTGGTCCTCCTCGTCAGCATCACCCGTGTACTCTGAATATGCACTTCTCCTAGGCGGGGAAGCTGCAGCTGTTGCTTCCTTTCTAAGCCTCTCCTCTGCCTTTCCCTTCCTCTTATCCTTCATCCTGTCTAGGTCGCGCTGAAAGTACTCGCGAACATTTGTAGGAACTTGATTGCAATGGACAACATTCTTACCGCGCCCCGCCAAGTGGTGCTTCAGTCGGGTTGCACCCCCTCCATTCTTCTCTTGGTGATAGTACTTGCATCGAAATCCAGTCCCGATCTTATCGCCGTGCTCCCACACAACGTCCCCCTGGTCTGACATCTGCTAATGTGCAACAACAAGTAATCAACATACATGCATTTTACATAATGTACATATATCCAACTGATAATGCTTGACAATATAATGGATATTTCGAAATTGTAATGCATGCATCTAGGTGCAACAAGTAATCAACATACATATTAGGAATGAATACACCAACAAGTTTCTCTAATTTGCAGCAATAACAGTTAAAGCACATACTGCAAACTATAAAAACTTACAGAGCTTTGACTTGCCGAAAACCCCCACTTTTTTGGAAAATCGCTGCTGCGGAGGGGAAAATCACTGCTATGGCATTGAAAATCGTCACCGACGATGGATCTGGCCGCTGCTCGAAAATCGCTGCCGCGGCGTGGATAATCGCTTCCGAGGCGACGAAAATCGCTGCCGCGGTAGGGATTATCGCCGCTTCCTATGGATCTGGCCGCTGCTCAAAAATCGTTGCCGCGGCGTGGATAGTCACTTCTGAGGCGACGAAAATCGCTGCTGCGGCTAGGATAATCGCCGCTGCCAATGGATATGTTGCCACTGCTCGAAAATCGCTGCCGCAGCGTGGACAATTGCTTCCGAGGCGATGAAAATTGTTGCCTCGACTGGGATAATCGCCGCTGCCGATGGATCTGTTGCCGGTGCTCAGAAATCGCTGCCGTGGCCTCGATAATCGCCGACTTATGCTCGAAAATCGCTGCCGTGGTGGCGAAAAATGGGTGAGCTTTGCCGGATCTGGCCGACTGTTTGAGGAAAATGGTTTGGCTTATGTCTGGGAGTTTGATTCCCTGGTGGGAGAAGTCAGATATACCATTAAAAATGTGCAAAAGTTTGGTGGGCTGAATGGGCCAAATACTGTACAGCCCATACTATTCACCATTTTTCATTTTTTATTTTGTAATTTCGTAATTTGGTTTAAAAGGTCTGTCAAATTCAATTTTTTCAAAAAAATTTCATCTCAAATGACACAAAGATATTAACACTAATTTTAGAAATTTTCTGATAAATTTTTTCAAATTTTATATATTTTTTGAATTTGAATTTGAAATTCCTCGGTTTGCCGCTCGGTAAAGCTTTTCGGTCGCTGTCGATATTGCGATTATTCGTTGATAATCGAGCGATTATCGCTGATAAATGGAACCCTGCGTCACGGTGGGGCCCGCGTGTCAGCCGTCCCCTCGGCCGAAAGGCAGTCGACGCCAAAGATGACGTCATCACGGTGGGTCCCACTGCCGGCGACATCGCAGAAACAGGACCAGGTCCACGGTGGACCGAGCCGAGCCGTGGACCGGGTCTATGAACCGGATGACGCAAGCATGATGTCGTATTCAATTTTTGTTTAGAAAATTAATTCGGTGGAAATTCAAATTTGTCGCTGACGCAATGCTGACGTCATAATCGGATTTTTCAATAGAAAAATAAATAAATTAATTCGGTTTATTCTTTTATTGATTTATTCAAACTTCAAACGCTTATAACTTTTGTGTTTTAACTCCGATTGAGACGATTCCAGTTCCTGAATTTTTTTAAAATTGAGCTATATTTAATGGTGAATTTTATTTGAATTTTTGGACATTTTTTGTCTACTTTTAATTTATTTATTGCTATTTTTGCACGTTGCGAGTAAACGTTGAAGTGCCCGAAGGCTTCGAATGTGAAGTTTTGACTCAGGAGCAAGTGCAAGAGCCTGAACCAGTACTTTTTGAAGGCAAGTTATGCTTTGACCATATTGATCCCACTTTTGAAATTATGTTTATTTAAATTATTGCATGCTAGTTTATTTAAAAATGCTTTTGAATAATTCTAGAAATAGTTATGAGACCTACTTGATTATACCACCTTGTCGATAGTAATTGTATGCCATGAATCATTTGTCACCTTAGGACTTGGATTATTGGTTGGACATTATTAAATCACCAATATGGGTATTTAGATCGTTGTAGTATAATACTTAGACCTGCCACATAGTCATGACATGATTTTGGATAATTAAATGCTAATATTGACTTAATGAGATATGGAACTTGTTTTGGAGAAGTGTCATGTGTTATTGATGATGACGTTGATGGCACGTGGTGCATAGTAATCAATTTGGGGTTTGATAAATGTTTTGGACCGAGGCAAGTGGTAAGATTGAACTGGTGGGCCATGAGTGGCACCGGGAAGGTTGTTTTGGTTCTTTGGTAGTCTTGCTTTGGTCAACCTAAGGACTTAATCTTGCAAGCCTTTGAACGGAGCTTATCATGCAACCACATGTGCGTAATGGGACGGACCTAGTTGAATAAGTTGCTAATAACTTCCTTGTGGAATCTCGGGTGTCGACTATACCTTTTGTGTAGTTGTACGGGGGAGCGTACCGGGGCTGCGGCTAGGTACCCATCTAACAGTTGGTTGGCCTAGACTTCGCCTTTGCTAAGGGAATGGTTAGTGTGCAACAACCGGGGAGGTCCACCTATATAGTTAGAGGCTTCCGAAAGACTTTGTTACGGACACTCGCCTTTGTGGTGTTTGACTGTATCTTGTGGGTAAAGTGTATAACCTCTACAGAGTGTACAACCTATTCGAATAGCCGAGTCCGCGGTTTGGACACTACTCGGGGATTACTGTCAAGGGTTAGACTTTCATGAAAATAACTTGGTCCTTGGAAAATGCTTGGGTTTGAAATGCTGAAATGGACTTAGGATTGAAACATGCTTTACTTGTGCAATCATTGTGAAAGTTTACGATCCTAGCTTGGGGCTAGGTGTAGAACCTTAGTGGTATAAGGGTGGTTTGTGATGGAGGTTGATGATGTAAGGATTTAACCTTTATTAAGAGTAGTGATGGGTGGAAGTGAAGTTGACGGTAGTTCGGTGATGTTTGTCCTTCCGTGAGCAATTGTCGTCACTAGTTGTTTTGGATTTGAGTTTTGCCTGGGAGAGGATAGAATGAATGTTAGCATGATCGTGTATCGGAAGGGCAAGTGTGCCTTAATGAGTTATTCCCCTCGAGGGAATTTTTCGGGAATGTAGAGAGGTCATTAAAGGAATTGTGACTTGCTTTGATTATGTCATGTTGAGTTTAATGGAGTATGGTAGTCAGGTTGGTTGTGATAGAAGTATGAAGTGTTGGCCGTGAGGATTCGAGCATTTTGGGTTGATGGAGCCCTTTGTGGTTGGTACGCAGATTCTATTTGGGAATGGAAGTGAATGTCGACCTGTGAGAGGTAGCCCTTGGTTGAGCTAGATCATTACTTTTCTCGCCAAGTGTTGGTTTTGAGAACTCGTTTGTCGTTTGTTCTGGTTTTAGTCATTGTGCGAATGTTTTGAGCTGCAGAGAAGCCTTTTGTCCTTTGGGGACTTTGTTGTTGATTATGGCGTCCTTCGGATTCGAGGTCGAATCCTGTTGAAGGGGGGAAGAATGTGACACTACGGTATGGTGTGACATTATAAAATGTGAAATTAGAGAATAAAACCTTTCGGCTTGAGGTTTACTCGCGTTTTTGGGCCTTTTGAAGTGTTGTGACACCACGGAGCGTCGTAACCTTATAAAAGGTGCATGATGAGGTCAAAAACATATTGAAATATGATATGGGAGGTTAAAACCATAAGGTATGGAGGTTAATAGCGTTGTCGGGCCGTTTTCGGGGTTTTGGGCCTTCCTGGGAGTTTGGGCCTTAAAGAGGGGTTGTGGGCTTTGGTGGGATGGAGTGGGAATCCATTTAGGATTAGGAAAGGGGCTTAGGGCTGGTTAAAGGGGTTTCCTGCTCTTTGGGCATCCTCCCCTGCCCCTTGCGCCCCAAGTGCCCTAGCCGCCTCCCAGCCTCCCCACCTCCTCCTTGGGCGCCTCCACCTCCCCCAAGCCTCTCCCCTTGCGCCACCACCCTCTCCACCACCTCTCCACCTCCCTTGCTGCACCTAGGTGAGTTCTTGACCTCACCACCTCGAAGATCCATCCATTGGAGCGCTCCGCGACGAGGAGATCCGGTGGATTTGGAAGCGAGGAAGGGGATCGCGCGAACCGGGAGGAGATCTATTGGGTTTTCATGCATCGGGCAAAGGTATGTCCATGGAAATCCTTGGGGTTAATCTAGGTACTGTTCTAAGGGTGTTTATCAAGTTTTTAGATCAATTGGTGGTGCTGGAATTAAGTAATTTGGATTAGATCTAGATGTTGCCACGTTCTGTTTTTGGGACAGCATGAGCAGTCGACCTAGGGTTTGCGTTTTCGTCAATTTAGATTCCGAATCTGTCCGTACGGATGTTGAAGAAGTTGTAGATAATTTCATTATCTTTCAGTGGGTATAAAGCACGTTAAATTCCTCCCAGCCGTTTGAATGTTATGGCTGTTTTACCGAGCGTGATAAAATCTGTGACGTAATTGGAACAGATCACGGTAATCTGTAGATTAAACAACTTTAGAGTCCGAATCAGTCTTTCCATATACCTAGAGAAAGTTGGGAAATTTCCTAAGCTATGCGAGTATGTACTCGTTTAATTCATTCGGAGTCCCAGAACTCAAGTTATGCCTTTTGCAAGGCTGCTGTCCCGACGGGACAGAACCTCTGTTTTTAGGTTTTGCGAGTAGTTGGCAATGTCGGGGTAGATGAGGGTTTGCGTACTGTTTTGTGGACATGATTGTGAGCGTGTGGTACCTATGTGCAGGTGGTGCAACCCCGGGAGTGCCCTCTACTTCCCGCCAATCCGTTGCCCGTGGTTGAGGCAAGTGTGTTGTTATGGATAGCGATTTGTAGGTTGCTTGTTGAGAATAGATGGAATTGACTACATGATATATGATCACTTGCCATGCTTTTATGATTGCCAATGATATGATGAGCATGTTTAATATGTTATGATGCCATGTGTTAATATGTGAGTTAAATATGATGTTGGCATAAATGCATACGTGGCATGTTACATGGCTCGGGTGGTGAGAAAGTCATAACTAGTCCGGGAAGGTCGGTGAGAAAGTTATGACTAATCCGGAAAGCCAATGAGTAAGTCCTACATCGTGATTCCATTCACGCGGTGAGCAGGCGAGGAGTAGGCACCCTCCATCTTCGGGATGGAAGGGGGGAGAGGGTGCACACCGACGGGTGTGTACTCAACCATACCGGTATGAGTTTCCAAGGAGACTTGAGCATTGCATTACATTGCATACATAATGATGATGATATTGTTAAGTGTTTATGAATGAGATGATATATATGATGGGAGATGTTATTGCCATGATATTGTTCTTGTTGTCCATTTTAATATGCTTGCTGAGTTTCGAACTCACGCTTGTGTTTTCTTGTTATTTTAGGTACCATGAGAACGGCATGCGGGGAAGGGAAATAGTCACACGCCCACACGTAGCTTCACCATATTGATTCCACAAGTCATTCTATTAGTTTGATAATAAATTGCGTGTGATGATTATTGCTTTAAGGTTTAGCTTTGCTATATGAGAAGTTTATTGTTCGTTTGACCCTTGGAGATATTATGTGTTTGAAACTAGACTTATATTGTTGCTAAGTCGTTAATTATTGCTGTTTTTAGTTGTCTCTCATAATCCATACATTGATATACTGTTGTTGCTCCTTTAATTCATGTTAAAACAAAGGAGATGCTGCCGAAATTTCGGTTTTTAGCATATGTACCTTTGCTGGAATTTATGGTAACTTGTGGTATTTAGATGTTGTTTAGCTTATGTTTGGTAGCATTCAGGCATAGTAAATGCCGGGGTGTTGCAGTACTCTACTTATTATTGCTTTACTGCTTTGCAATCTATTACTGTATTTACACATGCTGCTTTACTGCAAATGAACCTGTTGGCCTATCCTTTGTAATAAGCCATGCATATAGAATATTAGCTTGCATCCTATGCATGACTTGCTGAGTACCAAGTACTCACCCCTTGCAACAATACAACACCAGTTGAAGGAGAAGCGATGCCAGCTTTGGAAGAGGAACTTCAGGAGGAGCCGTCTATCTAGGGAGCGAGCCCAGTTAGTTGCTTGTGGTATACTGGATGGCGCCACGTCGTTGATGTTTATTTTCCGCTGCAGTTATTTCTACTAATAAGTTTTCGCCATGCGTGGCTGTCGTGGGGGCTCCGGTCTTTGTAACAGTGATTCGGTACTCATTGTTACGTCGGACTGGAATTTACGCAACCTGTCAGTAAACTGAACCCCAATTACAAACCGTACCTAGATTGAGGCCAATCAATCGGCACGACACACTCGGCTCGTGGTCATATACCAGATGATTGATTCCAACCCAAGCTTCCCCGAGATACGTGCCTAGTGCTAGTTCCCTGGATCAGTAGCCTAGCACCCACATATTTCCACGATAAGTTGCATCAAAACATTTACATTAACAAAATGGTTACAGTAGTACAAGTTTGATTACATCGAGATAGTAATATATGAAAGAAATTATGCCAAATGGCTACAAAAGCTAAAGAGAGAAACTTAGAGTACAGCAACGGCAGCAGAGTGCCTTCCATAACCCAAAGGCAGCAGCTGAGTTGCGATCGAGTGAAAATCCTAATCTACAGCTTCAAAACCCGCCGAACTCTGAATCGAAGCGATCCTCGCCTAGCTCGCCTTCTTCTCTCTTGATTCCGACTTCTGAGCTTGATAATCAGTTTTGAATCAAACGGTGAGTACATGTATGTACTCGCAAGACTTTAGTGTTTGCAGGTATAATAAGTATGCAGGTTAATCAATGTAAAAGGCTGCTAATCTAGTTCAGTGTTGCATAAAGCTGAATTTATTTGCAATAGAATAATAGATTCAAAACACTGCACAAGTTACAAATGCATTTGATAAAGAATGTAATTCAGTACATAATTGTATAGTTCATTCAATATCCACATTCCTCACCTTCCGATTCCAACCACCAATCAATCCGAGAAACATCTCACAAAAAAATATATTCAAATCACCATCCAGCAATCCCTCAAGTCATATTGATTCAATCAATTCACCACCAGACTTCATTCAACTCAACCCAAAAAGGATTTCCGGTTTCAAAACTATTTTCAAAAGAAATTCTAAAATGCTATACTTGACAATAATTACCCAAGCTGCTCGTGACCGTGAGCATGGCTAATCGATTAGATTTATTCTTTGCAGAGATTGTACACTTTACCCACATGACACACTCTAGCAATCATGTCAACCATGCCACGCGATACGAAACGTACCTGTTTTGCTAGACTGTGACGGAACTGTTCCACTTGCGAGTTTCTAGTCTTGCGTCAGCCCCGGTGAAGTGCACCCCTTGCTATGGCGGGTGATCGGCCCCACACACAAAAACAATTACAAACTTTGCGATGGTTTACGATTACCGTCCATCACCTCACAACCCATAGCAAGGCCTTCACCGTTGTAACGGTACCGTATTTGGACAGTATACTCCAACACCTGTGCGAGGTGAGGGAGACCCTTAGACAGCACCAGCACGTCGGTGACTGTCCAACTACTTTGACCTACCACGGCGCAAGACCAGTCACTCACTCCTGTACTATGTTCAGGTCATCCCATACTAACACATGTGGTTGTACGGTTTGACTCAGTAAACACCATCAAGTTCGGTCCCTAGGGTTGCACAGACGAGACCTCCACCCGTCCGTCCGGCATAAAACCACCTTTCACCTTTTTCCTTTTTCTCTTTTTACCAACGTAGCTTTTTCCACCAAAACTGCCATTTCAAATCCTACTTGATTTTCCAGAAGATTTTGATTGACTGAGTCCACCTATTAATAATCAATTATACTAACGCTGGGCTAAGCGTATGCATTTATTAGACATATAACCCAAGTTGACACTTTGTAACACCCCGGCATCTAGTATGCCCGAATGCTACCAAACATAGACTAAACATCAACTAACAACCATAAGTGACGACAAATTTCAGCAAAGGCACAAATGCTAAACACCGAAATTTCGGCAGCATCTCCTTTGTTTTATCATGATTTGAACAATAGCAATATCATAACAAAATATTTCATAACATAAGACATCTAAAGCAGCAATATATAATGGATAAAACATCATCATAAACAATTAAACCAAAACCAACCACACAAACATCTATAGCTAAGCAAAGAGGACCAATAGCACATTAAAATTATTCCATACACCTAGTTCAGGGCACTACTATTATGATCATGACCCAAGGTTGGTAAATGTGACTGGAACTACGTGAAGATGTGTAGCTAATGCCCTTTCCCACATGCCGGTGTCATGGTACCTAAAAAAATAACATAAACACAAGCGTGAGTTCATCACTCGGCAAGTATATTGCAATGGTACAAACAAAAACAATTACATGGCTACAACAACTCACATCATGTATATCATCTCATTCATGTTCACAAATCTTTATCATCATCATTATGTATGCAATGCGATGCGATGCGATGCTCATATCTCCTTGGAAACTCATACCGGTATGGTTGAGTACACACCCGTTGGTGTGCACCCTCTCCCACCTTCCATCCCGAAGATGGAGGGTGCCTACTCCTCGCTTCCGTTCACCGCGGTGCATGGAATCACGATGTAGGACTTACTCATTGGCTCTCCGGAATAGTCATAACTTTCTCACCGACCTTCCCCGGACTAGTTATGACTTTCTCACCGCCTGGGCCATGTAACATGCCATGTATGCAAATATGCCAACATCATAATTAACTTGTACATTAACACATGGCATCATAACATAGTAAGCATACTCATCATATTATTGGCAATCATTAAAGCATGGCAAGTGATCATATCATACAATCAATTTCATCTAGTCTCAACTAGCAACCTACAAACCGCTATCCATTACAATACACTTGCCTCAACCACGGGCAACGAATTAGCGAGAAGTAGAAGGCACTCCCGGGGTCACACCACCTGCACATGATTACCACACACTCACAATCTTGTCCACAAAACAGTAAGCAATCCCTCTTCTACCCCGACATCGCAAACTACTCGCTAAACCCAAAAACAGAGGTTCTGTCCGTCGGGACAGCAGCCATCCAAAAGGCATAACTCGGGTTCTAAGATTCCGAATCAATTGAACGAGTACATCCTCGCGTATCTTAGGAAATTTCCCAACTTTTTCTAAATATATGGAAAGACTGATTCGGACTCTAAAGTGGTTTAATATACAGAATACCGTGATCTATTCGAATCACGTTACAGTTTTTAATACGTTCGGTAAAACAAGCATAACTTTCAAACGGCAGGGCGGAATTTAAAGTTCTTTATACCCACTGAAAGGTATTGAAATTACCTACAACTTCTTCAACAGCCGTACGACCAAATTCCGATTCTAAATTGGCGAAAACCCAAACCCTAGGTCGTCTGCTCATGCTGCCCGAAACAGAGAACGTGGCCAACTCAAGATTCCATCTAATCTAATCAATTCTAGCACCACCAATTGATCTAAAACATTATAATGATCCTTAGAACAGTACCTAGACCAACCCAAGGATTCCCATGGCCATACCTTCGCCCGACGCACGAAAACCCAATAGATATCCTCCTGGTTCGCGCGATCTCCTTCCTCGCTCCAATCCGGCCGGATCTCCTCGTCGCGGAGCGCTCCAACGGATTGATCTTCGAGGTGTTGAGGTGGGGATCTCCCCTAGGGGCAGAAAGGGAGGTGGAGAGGTGGTGGAGGAGGTGGTGGCGCAAGGGGAGAGGTGGTGGAGGGGTGGTGCGGCTAGGAAGAGTTGGGGGTGGCGGCTAGGGCTTCCAATGGGGTTGGGGGCGCACAAGGCTGGGTTGGGGCGCCCAAAAGGGCAGGGAGAAGGCCCCCAACCAGGATTCCCACTCCTAATTGGACTCAAACTCTTTCCCACCAAAGCCCACGACCCTTCCCTTTAGGCCCAAACTCCCCCGGAAAGGCCCAAACTCCCGGAAACGGCCCGAAAACGTGAATAAACCTCATAGCGTATGGTTTCAACCTCCAATTCCATATTTCATAATGTTTTTGACCTCATCATGCACATTAAATAAGGTTACGACACTCTGTGGTGTCACACACTTAGTACGGTGTCTACCATCATCCTAGGGATTAATAAGGATCACAGCGTAACTGATAATCGAGGAAAACCATTCAATCCAGGTTTAACTACCAATGCCCACAATTTATCGTTTGTACCAATTCTTAAGCATGCATAATAGTTTTAGCAATTCAAAATAAATTTACAATTATGGGATCAATATGGTCAAAGGAGGTGCTTGCCTGTTTGCTTTGCACTGATTATACTTCCGAAAATGCGATCGAGATCCGCGTAGGCGCCCACCACCGTGTCAACGTCTACGCGAACGAGCGACAACAAGACGATCAAACACAGAACAAACAGGGCGAACAAGAATCAAACAAGACAATTAAGAAGCAAAAACAACAACTAAACCAACCGGAGAAACAACGGAGAAATGAGACTAAAGGAGACCTAATTTGGCCAGTGAATCCGGCAGTACCGGCAGTATAACCCCGGTAGTGCCGCCCTCAAGCCCGGCAGTACCGGCCACGGAGCCCGGTAGTGCCGGTGTCCGATGACCCAAAAGGGCGCTCTTTGGAAATTAGCTACCGGCGTTAAACACACGGTAGTACCGGCTATCCGGCAGTACCGGCCAGGGAGGGCGGTAGTGCCGGATTTACAGAGCTCGAAAGAAGGAGCTCACTAGAAATTAGCTACTGTTGTTGTGGTTATGGTAGTGCTGCTTGGGCGGCAGTACCGGCCCCATAACGTCGGTAGTGCTAGCCTCAGGAAGAAATTAGGGTTTCGCAAAATGGAATTTTGCGCAAACGGATTCGAAACTTCGCGACGATCGCATGGTTAGGTTCCTAGTGATGCCAGGGACCCATCCATGCAGGTCTCATCATGTTTCGTGTTCGTTTAACCTAATTTCCACTTTTTCGAACTCGATAACCCTAATTACCGTTAGAATTCGACTTTCGATCCAAATCAAGTTCAAACTTGATTCTTTTCGCGAGTCAACTTCTTACGACATCGGATATATTCTAGAGTCATATCCTCGGCTTTTGGGGCTAAGGTTCAAGGAAAACTCCAAAACTCGAGAATTTTACTCCTTTAGCGAACAAATCCGATAAACTTCGAATCAGGGTTTTCGACTCGACCTTTTTCCAGAACTGGAACCGTTAGGGCACTATGAACCAATACGAGTCACTCTCGGGAGTTTTGGAGCTTCGGAACTCGAAGACACTCCAAAAAGCACAACAATGCACTTTTCAAAATCGAATCAAAACGATGGATTTGTGACTAACGTATTAATTCTTTTTGCATGTAAGGGTTCCACAGGGTCTAACTTGCGCTCAAAAACTCTTCGCATGACGATCGAAATATCTGAACTCAAAACCCTCAATTGGAACTAAATTCGATTCCAGATCTGGATTGAGTTCGAACTCAAATCTTTTCGCATGAATCGAACTCAAACAACGTCAGATATATTCGAAGGTCAATTTCTCGACTTTCCGGAGTTAGGGTTCAAAGGAACTCCATAAATTCGGGAAAACGACTTTTGGGTGAATAAATCTAACAGAGAGCCGATTAGGGTTTTCAGATCGAATCGTCCGCGCTAACTAATTCTACTGAGTCCAACCTAGGTCTAGCAACTTCGAAACACGGCGATGCACCTCTAGGGTTAGGGTTTCAAGGCTAAACCAAAAGAGAAACTAATAGAGAAGAGAGGGGGACTTAGGGTTTAGCTCAAAACCTCGGGGATCGAATTGGAACTCGATTCCTCCGGTCTTGAGGCTACTCCAGGGCTTGAGGAAGATCCCTCACGCCTTGTGGCTTGCCTCCTTGTTACTCCTTGAGGGAGAGTGAGGAGTGAGCCCGCTGGGCTTTAGAGGAGAGGAAGGATCGAGAGAGAGGGTGAGTGGCCGGGCAACGGGCAATGGCAACTGCTCGAACCCCTACTCGCACGACTCAGCCGGCAGTACCGCTCCTGCCGAGCGGTAGTGCCGCCCGACCGACAATACCAGCCCTGGATGGCGGTACTGCCGCTCCTGCAGCAAAACTCCGAGTTTCTTCACAAACTTTTCTCCAATCTTCGGGTTTAACCTCGGGAAACTTAAGGGAAGGATTTTGGGACCTCGAAGGAAGGTTTTAGGATTTAGGTTCCTATAGATTTCAGAAGATTTCGACCAGCTTCGAAACTCAAAGTTTCGAAACAAAACTAGTCGACGCGATCCGAATAGCAAACTCCAACATGATCAAATGCAAATTAAGAACCAAATTAAGATCCAATAGCACTCAACACACAACTAAGCACATAATTAGCTTAATTAAGCTTAGTTAATCCTAATTAATCTTAATTACAAATTTCAGGATGTTACAGTGGCATACTCTTGTAACTTGACCGTAAGGTCGAGCAACCAGTTTGGCTTAATTAAATAAAGTACTTTACTATTTCATCGAGTATGAATGTGATATTTACCAATGTTGAAACTGTGTGCAGTAGCGTGATCCTGGACTAGTGCTGAATACACAGAGGGTCCGGATTTGCATATTCGAGTCCCGACAATGAAGTATCCAGATTGTCCCTTCTTTGTACGAGTTCACAAACCCAAACACGAGGATTACTTTGTGGTTAGTAGACATTGTCCTCATACATGCACCGAGGAATCCGTAAGAAACATGAGCCATATTGTGGACGCGAGGTTCATAGCCCAGATCCTCATGAACATCATTAGAACCGACATCGGGATGACCCCCCGTAAAATTATGGAGGAGGTGCAAACAAAAACCGGGATGGTAATCACATACAGCACAGCCTAGAGAGCAAAGCAGAAGGCATTGAAGATGCTATTTGGGGGATTCGAGGAGTCCTTCAACTTTGTTCCGAGGTTATTACAGAAGATAGCCATGACAAACCCAGGCACTTAGTTTGCAATGGCGGATGAGCTTGTAAGGATGGAGGACGGGTCCTTTAGCTCGGTGGACTGATAACTCGTTAGGCTATTCTGGTCATTTGGATAATGCATCGAATCTTTTAGGTATTGCAGACCAGTTATATGTGTCGACGGGACATTCCTGAGTAGGAAGTTCCGTGGGACGCTGCTAACTGCACTTGCTGCAGATGCAAATAACCAAATCCTCCCATTGGCGTTCGCTCTCATGGAGAGTGAGAACAATGATAGTTGGCTGTGGTTCTTGACACTACTTAAGAGCCGGGTCGTAGGTACGAGGGAGCGCGTTTGCGTTTTGTCCGACCGCAACAAAGGCCTTCTCCATGCGTTGTATGTCATGCACGACAACACAAGCTCCACGATGAACTAGCCTGCTGTGGAGAGAAGATGGCGCATGCGACACCTGGGTGCAAACTTGTATTCAAGGTACAACAACAAGGCGCTGGTGAAGAGGTCAAAGCTATGTGCCTTCAAAACCAACCTCATAAGTTCAACGCGATATGGATGCAGTTGAACGACACCACACGGAAGATGATGGAAGCCGACCAATCACAGGAACATTAACTACGTTCTCAAGTGGTCGAAGGCCAGACTTTGGTTAGTCGCACGCGGCCTACCTTCAGCTAGTGGATTGCGGGGAAGCCAACTGAGCGGTGGGTGCTACTCCACGACACGAACGGAGAGAGGTATAGACAAACCATTAGTTCATGGTAATTACCGTAGTGTTTATGTTAATTCCCGTTGAAGCGAACATAAACCATTTTAGGTAAGCTCATGACCACGAACATAGCGAAGGCTTTCAAAAACGTACTGAAGGGTGTTCGCGACCTTCCTTTGTGTTCAATCATTGAGCACACCTTCTATCGGGCGACTGATTACTTTTGCGATCGCGGGAATGCGGCCGAGGCATGTGTCACTATGTACGCACCAAGAGTGGAGAAGATCCTCGAATCGAGAAGGAAGAAGGCACACTTCCACCGCACAATGATTTATGACTTGGGTACAAATAAATTCGAGGTCATGTGCAAGCGTAAATATCAATCTGGGTATCTCACGGGGGACACCATGCAACAGTGCCATGTAGGGGCAGAGTAGGTTACTTGCACGTGTAACAAGCCGAAGCTGCATCACATCCCGTGCTCTCATGTGTTGGCCGCATATCGTGACATGGGTGGGAACGATGCATCACAGTTTATCTCATCGTACTACACCGTGCATGCTTTGAAGAACACTTGGCATCCAAAGATGAGTCCGTTCACAATTGGAGAGAACTACAAGCTGCTGGAAGGCCTCACCTGGAAACCATACCCCGTGAGTGTAGCACACAGCATGGAAGGCCCAGGGGCACTAGATTGCAAGGTGACATGGATGCGGCTTATGCGGTAGATGGTTTGGGAAAGTGCACATTATCCAAACAACTTGGACATGACCATAGGAGGTGCCCCAATCCACGCAGTACTTAGTAGTGCGTACTTTCATGTTGTGTACTCAGTAGTGCGTACTTTCATATTATGTACTTAGTAGTGCGGACTTTCATATTGTATACTCAGTAGTGTGTACTTTTATATTGTGTACTTAGTAGTGCGTACTTGGCATGTATTCCTTGTGCTGCGCGTTGACATTACAGGCGATGGCGGGCATTGGACTTCCAGGGCTACTCAGTGAGTTGGTTGATGCGAAACACCGTGCGAGGGCAATTTGTTCAGGAACTAAGGTGTGACACAATTGTATATTACATGTCATGCAATATTTGCGATGCCTCTAACCACAATTGCATGCACGTTTCAGTTGCCCCCTCTGTCCTATCGGTTTTTGCACAAAATAAAAAGGTTAGACAACCGTTTCCATATTCCACTCGCCCGTGCAGGTCTACTACCCTTCACGCTTCTCATGAACAGGGCTATGATTGTCGGGACCCGAATCTGCAAATCCGGACCCTCTGTGTATTCAACACTAGTCTAGGAACGCGCTAGTGCACACAGTCTTAACATCGGTAGATATCACAATCATACCACTCGATACTAGCGCGTTCCTGGACTAGTGTTGAATACACAGAGGGTCCGGATTTGCAAATTCGGGTCCCGACAGAGGTGGTATCAGAGCCATACTGACCGTAGGCTCAACCCTAGCTAGAATGGTCGTAGAGAGGTTAAAACCTATTTTCTAAAGGTTAAAAGTTCGTCAAGATAAGAAATGACATCTCGACTTATTCCCTTCTCTCTTTTCTTGTCTCTTGCTGAATTTTTCCTTACCTTGTCACGATTTAAAAATTTCGAGTTCTTACGTGAGCACTCTTGTGACAGATGGAGGGAGAGTTCAACTACGTAGATCTGGAGGTTGGTCACGCCGCGGAACTTTGGCGTATGCTACAGCCTCTCGGAGATTTTGAGAAGCCGCAATACCAAGTGGACGTGTTCAGACAAGCAGGATTGATCAAGGCTTGTGACGTGAAGATTGTGGTACGTGCTAGGAAGAAGGGCCCATGCAATCGCCCGACACACTGCACTGCCAGGAGGTCTACAATGCAGATGGGTATCCAAGAGGCGTCACAACGAGCAATGCGGCACATTACCCGTATCTACGCTAGAGAATTGGAGAGCACGGTGTTCCGGTATCATCCGCGCAGCAATAACCTTCTTGACCCGAAGGCGATTCAGGATGAGGATGCCATGGTTACACAGTTGGCACGACTTGTTGTCGCCAGAGGATGTACTGATGATACAAGCAAGGAGCTACGTAAGGCCGCAAAGAAATCACGACAGAGAAGAACATATGGCGGGAAGCTCAAGAGTATGTGTCTCACCTTCGCAAAGGATTGGAGAGTTAGAGAGACGGCATTGTACGCACTGCAGTGAGCCAATGCTCGAGCTACACGAGCCAGACCCGGAGGAGCCGGAGCTTGAGGAGGACACTGCTTCTTCGACTACCACAGATGACACAGTTGCTGGACATGGCGATCGTTTTGCGCCTATACCGCAGCGTCCGTACCCAAGTCGTGGAGGTTTTCTCGATGAGTGAGCGTAGGTTCTTTAGTGAGACTCCTTCGCCGAGTCACGTCATAGAATAAAAAGTCACCCTTAGGCGTTAGACTCCAGTGTTAGTTCGATTTGGATTTTCATTGCTTGCTGAGTGTGCAGTATGTGTTGCAAGGCCCCTAGGCATTGTAAGCAACCATACCAAGTTACTATTGATTAGAATAATAAAGTTGGACTTTAAGTTACACCTTTCGCCCCGCATAAGTTCCATATTACTTATCTATTCCTGTTTCCCTCTCATCTCTGAAACCTTGGAGCAATCGACAGATGGTGAACACCCGCGGAAACCTTGGAGGCAAGGAAGTGGTTCTCGCCCAGCAGAAAACCCCAATGATGAAGCACCATCACCGCCACTGGACATGTAGAATTTTGGAGCATTTCTTGCTGCTCAGACACAGTTGATGCATGCTATGATGCAACAGATGCAACACATCACTGCTCAGGCCACCGCTAATCAAGTCAATCAGGGACAACGCCAGAACACAAGACTGTCAGAGTTTATGAGGACTCATCCACCCACTTTCTCCGGGAATGCTAACATGGAAGCTGATGACTGGTTAAGGTCAATTGAAAGGAAGCTACATATTGCTCAATGCATAGGAAATGAGAAGGTACTCTACGCTTCTCATCAGTTGGAAGGAACAGCCGCCGAATGGTGTGAGAACTTCTGCGCCACGCAAGAGAACCCTCAGGACATCACTTGGGAGGAGTTCACGGTGCATTTAAATCGATTATCACATGCCTGAAGGAATCATGGATCTCAAGAAAGAGGAGTTCAGGGCACTGAAGCAAGGTAATCAGCCAGTGGCCGAATACCTTAACAAGTTCACACAGCTTGCTCGCTACGCACCTGAGGATGTAGCGACAGATAAAGCCAGAAAATCTCGTTTCATGAAGGGACTTAACTCAGGACTGCAGGTGGGATTGATCACCCACACCTTTCCAGATTTCCAAGAGTTGGTGAATAAGGCGCTTATTCTTGAGGACAAGCGCAAGGAACTGGATGAGAACAGGAAGCACAGGATGCAGCATCAGGGATCGCGTCAGGGAGCGCAGCAACGTTTGAGGCGCTTATCCAGATTTCCAGAGAATGCAGATTGAAGTCGTACTAGAAGGATTCATGGCCGCATTGGAAGTGAAGCCTACCCTAGAAGATCAGATCCGAGAAGGACAGAAGGATGATGACAAGATCCGCAGGATTAAGTCCATCATGGATGAAGGCAAGGCAGAGGACTTCAAGTTGGATGAGCAATGCACGTTATGGATGAAGGATCGCATTTATGTGCCGAACAAAAATGAGCTAAAGCAGTTGATTCTAGAAGAAGCCCATGACTCCAAGTATTCAATTCACCCAGGAAGTGCCAAGATGTATCAGGATTTGAAGGAGAAATTCTGGTGGCCGAGCATGAAGCGTGAAGTTGCCGAGCATGTTGCATTGTGCGACGTATGCCAGAGAGTCAAGGCAATGCATCAGAGACCAGCAGGATTGTTGCAGCCGCTGAAAATACCTGAGTGGAAGTGGGAGGAAATCGGAATGGATTTCTTTACCGGTTTTCCTAAGACTCAAGGAGGTTATGACTCCATATGGGTTATAGTGGATCGCTTGACCAAGGTCGCCCATTTTATCCCTGTGAAGACCACTTACTCAAGAGATAAGTTAGCAGAGTTGTATATGAACAGGATCGTCTGTTTGCACGGAGTGCCAAAGAAGATAAATGTCGGATAGAGGTACCCGGTTACCTCGAGGTTCAGAATAACCTACATGAAGCCATGGGAACCCGTTTGAACTTCAAGATGACTTATCATCCACAGACGGATGGCCAGACTGAAAGAGTCAATCAGATTCTGGAGGATATGTTAAGAGCGTGTGCATTGGCTTATGCTACCTCTTGGGATAAGAGTCTGCCGTATGCGGAGTTCAGTTACAACAACAGTTACCAAGCAAGTTTGCAAATGTCACCATTTGAAGCACTATATGGTCGACCCTGTCGGACGCCATTGAACTGGAATGAGACAGGTGAACGCCGTGTCTTTGGGCCAGATATTCTTCAAGAAGCTGAAGAACAGATTGCCATGATCAGGGAGAGATTGAAGATAGCCCAATCACGACAGAAGAGTTATGCTAACAACCGTCGCCGAGACTTGAGTTTTGAACCAGAAGATTTCGTGTATCTCAGAGTCACACCGCTCAGAGGAGTTAAGAGATTCCATACCAAAGGAAAACTCGCGTCGAGATTTGTTGGACCATTTAAGGTTCTCAGCCGCCGAGGTGAAGTTGCTTATCAGCTAGAGTTACCGCAATCACTAGCAGGAGTGCATGACGTGTTCCATGTGTCCTAGCTGAAGAAGTGTCTCCGAGTGCCTGAGGAGCAGACACCGCTAGAGTCAATTGAGTTGCAAGAAGATCTGACTTACAAGGAGCATCCCGTGAAGATTCTGGACACCATGGATCGAGAGACGAGGAACAAGTCAACCCGTTTCTGCAGAGTTCAATGGAGCAACCATGCGGAGAGTGAATCAACTTGGGAGCGCGAAGAGGATTTGAAGAAAGAGTTTCCGAACCTATTTCTTTAGTAAGCCCTGAATCTCGGGGATGAGATTCTGTTAAGGGGGGAGGTTTGTAACACCCCAAAATTTTGCTTTTCTTAAATTCAGGTGTGATTTGGCACTTTGGTGAATTTTTGGAATTTTCTGGAATTTATTTGGATTTATTTGGAATTTATATGAATTTATTCCATTTTGAAATAATTAAAGAATTAAACTTTGCAAATAAAAATTTGTTGGAAATATTCTATTTGAGTCCAAAATGTTCCAAAATATTTTCCAGAATTTTTCTAGAATTTTTCTAAGTCTTTTGCTATTTTTAATGATTTAATTGAATTTCTGGGAATTTAATTGGATTAATTAAATGCGAGTGGGTTTTACTGTTCCTCCGACCGGACACGAGTCCGAGTCAGACTCGAGTCCGCCCCGCGCCAGTTGGTCCAGCCGAACCCGCTCGGCCAAACACAAACCCGCGTGACCGTTGGATCTTGATCCAACGGCCACGATTGAGCCACGTCACCCGAGCCCGAGCACGACCGAGGCCGGCCCGGCTCGCGAGTCGAACCGAACCCAAACCCACGCACCGTTGGATCTCGATCCAACGGTGTGCCGCGTGCCACGTCACCCTCTCGTGTCGCCGTCGGACTCGCCGCCCGCAGCGAGTGAGCCTCGATTTCAGCGCGTTTCCGCAGGGCGCGAGGGCCCTATTTAATGCGCCGCCACCCGTGCCGTGACGCCGACTTCCGTGCGCACCCGTAGCCCTAGACAACGTCGCCTGAGCCGCCGCCGTTTAGCTGCAATCGCTCGCCGTAGTTGCCATAGCGCTCCGCCGCGGTTAAGTGGTGTTTCCGCCGCCGTCCGCCGTACTCCGCCGCCGTTGAGGTCAGATCCGGAACCGGGAGGTCAAGACGCGTCGAAGGAGACCTCTCACTTCGCCGGAGCATGCCCGTAGCGCCGTTGCCGTGGTCGTCGTCCTCAACTCCGGCCAGCCAGCGCCGCCGCAAGCCATCGCCGGGCCTCGAAGCTTCTCCACCGTCCGATCCAGATCCAACGCCCCAGATCACGCCACGTCACCCGCCGGTGAGATCCACGTGCTAAACCCTTATCCAATCTCAGCCGTTAGATCTAGATAAATGCGGTCAGCGTTAGCCGCGTTCTACGCGTTAGATTGGATCTCAACCGTGGGATCTAGATCCAACGGTCGGATTGACCATGTTCACCCCAAACGCAGCGTCACCAGATTCGATCCGGGCCGTTGATTTTCAAATCAACGGCCGAGATCGCGCCACGATCCAGGAAGGCCGACCGCATCGGCCGGCCGCACTCCATCGCTGTGACGCCGACACGCCGGCTCAGCGTGTCGGCCGCTTAGCCGCTATCGCGACCGCGGACGCCAAGACGGGCCCACCTGCCGCGGCCACCTCAGCGCGGCTGACGCCGGGCCGATGACGTCTACCGCGGGTCCCACTGCCGCGGTGGCCGAAAGTCCCCGCCGACGCCGAATGACGTCACCCCAGTGGGTCCCACCTGTCAGCCGCACGTGAGCCGTGGACCGGGTCCATGGTAGACCCGAGCCAAACCATGGACCACGTCCATGAACTGGCTGACGTCAGCAGACCAATCAGAGGCTCCCACGTGTCCTCGCTGACGCAATAATTAATTTTCGAAAAAGAAAATGATTTATTAATTCGAAATAATGATTTCAGATTTTGTTTCAAACTTCAAACGCTTATAACTTTTGCGTTTCAACTCCGATTTGAGTGTTTCAAATTTCTAAATTTGTATAAAATTGAGATCTACCTAATGATGAATTTTATTTAATTTTTGGACTAACGTTTTCCTCTGTAATATTATTTAAATTGATTATTTAAACTTCAAAATGCTATAACTTTTGCATTTAAACTCTGAATTTGACGATTCCAGTTTCTAAAAATTCATAAAATTATGTTCTCTCTATTTATGAACTTTATTTGGATGTTTGGACACTTTTTGTCTACTGTTTTATTCATTTTTTGCTATTTGCACGCGTTACGAGTAGACGTTGAAGTGCTAGAAGGATTCGAAGGAGAAGTATTGACCCAGGAGCTAGCTCAGGACCAAGAGCAAGTACTTTTTGAAGGCAAGTTATGCTTTGACCATATTGACCCTATTTTGAAACCTATTTTGATTTAACTTATTGCATGCTAGTTCAATCAGAAAATACCTTATTTAAGTATGGGAAATTAGATAAATGCCAGATTGCTGTATGACACCTTGATTAATTAAATATGTGCCATGACCCCTTGTCACCCTAGTTGTGGTTTACTAGTTGGACATTACTAAAATGCCAACATGGGAAATTAGATCGTTGTAGTATATTGCTTAGACCTGCTACGTGCTCATGACATGATTTTGGACAATCAAATGTTAATATTGACTTAATGATATATTGAACCTGGTTTGGAAAGGTATCATGTGATGTTGATAGCATGTGGTGCATGGTAATCAACTCGGGTTTGATAAATAGTTTTCGACCGGGGCATGTGGCAAGATTAATCGGGTGGGCCAGTTGTGGCACCGGGAATGTTAGTTTGGTTCTTCGGGTAGTCTTGCCCTGGTCACCCTAAGGACTTCACCTTGCAAGCCTTTGAACTGGGTCAAACATGCAACCACATGTCCGTAATGGGACAGACCTAGTTGATTAAGTTGCTAATAACGTACCTGTGGGACCTCAGGAGGTCAACTACACCCTTTGTGTAAGTTGTACGAGGGAGCGCACCGGGGCTGCGGCCAGGTACCCATCTAACGGTTGGTTGGCCTAAAATTCGCCTTAGCTAAGGGAAGGGTTAGTGTGCAACAATCGGGGAGGACCACTTGTGCTGTTAGAAGTTTTCGAAAGACTTTGTTACGGGAACTCGCCTTTGTGGTGTTTGACTGTATCTTGTGGGTAAAGTGCATAACCTCTACAGAGTGTAAAATCTATTCGAATAGCCGTGTCCGCGGTATTGGACATCGCTCGGGAATTACAGTCAAGGGTTAGACTTTCTCAAAAATAACTTGGACTTGAAAGGTTGGGTTGGATTAATAGTGATGTTGATAGAAATGTGGATTAGGATGGGAAAGATATTTACTAAACCCCTTGAAAAGTTAATTATGCTTTACTTGTTACTACTGCTTTCGAATCTACTTATGATACTTGTTAAATGCTCTTACTGCAAATATACCTTGAGCCACTCCTTTGTATTAAGCCATGCATGTAGTATATTAGCTGCATTCTGTGCATGACTTGCTGAGTACCAAGTACTCACCCTTGCCACAATACAACACCAGTTGAAGAGGAGACTACACCAGCTTTGGAGGAGGAGCTCCAAGAGGAACCGTCTACTTAGGGAGCGAGCCCAGTCAGTTGCCTGTGGTATACTGGATGGCGCCACGAAGTTATCTTATTTTCCGCTGCTATTATTTCTCTTTTAATAAGTTTCGCCCTGCGTTGTGTATATTTGTAACTTGACCATAAGGTCGAGCAACTAGTTTGACTATTTAATTAAAGTACTCTATTAGTAACGAGTGGTATGATTGTGATATCTACCGATGTTAAGACTGTGTGCACTAGCGCGTTCCTGGACTAGTGTTGAATACACAGAGGGTCCGGATTTGCAAATTCGGGTCCCGACAGAGAGGGAGGGAGAGATTAGGTGGAGGGATAAAGTGGATGAGTGCTCTTGTTCTCTCCCATGCCAGATGAATTTGATAGCCCTGCAATTCATCTGACTAACCCTCCAAAACTCAAACAAGGAAAGCTAACACTAAGGACAAAATATTGAAGGTTTGTTACAAATTCATGAGAAGGAAGTGTAACATCCCAAATTTTGGTTTTAATAAATTTATTGAGTTATTTGAATTTTTGGAATTTTCTGGAATTTATTTGGATTTAATTTGAATTAATTCCTTTATTGATTTATTTAAATATTTAAAAGTTCTAGATAAAATTTTGTTGGAAATATTTTATTTGAGTCCAAAATGTCTCAAAGTATTTTCCATGGTGGTCATGTGGACGCACGCGATTGAGCCACATCGCCTCTCCGAGCCCTCGTCGGACTGCGCCACTGCGCAACAGCTGCCCACGGAATTCGGGATGGGCACGACCGCCTAGGCGCTATACATAGCTCCCTGAGGACCGCCGCCTTGACCTTAATACCCTAACCTAGCCTACGCACTCAAGCCACCACCATCTTCCCGCAATTTCTTGCCGAAGGTCATAGAGTGCCGCGGCGGTTTTGGCTGGGTTCTTTCATCGTCTGTTGCCATCTGCCGTGTGGGTGGGCAGATCCGAACTCCACGCGGGGAGGCACATCTGGAAGTGCCCTCCACTTCGCTGGGAATGTGTCCAGACGCCGCACGGTTGGTCGTCGTCTTCATCAGCGGTGTCCTCAAGCCACCACACCATTGCTGGCTTACGCGAGCTTCCGACCACCATCGGATCCCGATCCAATTGTCCACGTGCTGCCACGTAACCCTTTTCCCTATAGCAAACCAAATCAAAACCAGGCCGTCGGATTTAGATCTAGCAGCCTAGGTTGTGCCACGTAGTGGTTCTGTGTCACCATAGATTGGATCAATCTAGACCGTTGGATTAATTTGTGCGATTCAGATTAATTAGCATATTATCGGGTTGATCGATCCATAGCCATTGGATCTAGATCATGTCAGCGGCTCAGGCGCGCATGCGACGATGTCAGCCGTGATATCATGATGACGTCACGGTGGGGCCTACCTGTCAGCCGAGCTAAGCCGGGCATGGATGATTGTAACACCCCAAAATTTTGCTTTTCTTAAATTCATGAGTGATTTGGCACTTTGGTGAATTTTTGGAATTTTCTGGAATTTATTTGGATTTATTTGGAATTTATTTGAATTTATTCCATTTTGAAATAATTAAAGAATTTAATTTTGCAAATAAAATTTTGTTGGAAATATTTTATTTGAGTCCTAAATGATCCAAAATATTTTCCAGAATTTTTCTGGAATTTTTCTGAGTCATTTGCTATTTTTAATGAATTAAATGAATTTCTGGAAATTATTTTAAATATTAAATCGCTGGAAAATCGAACCGAGTCGGTTACTGTTCATCCGACCGAGCCCGAGTCAGACTCGAGTTCGAGTCCGACCGAGCCCGACCGCTCGTGGTCAAACCGAACCCGCCGCTCGAACCCTAACCGCGTGCGGATCATGGATCCAGATTCAACGGCCACGATTGAGCCACGCCACCGAGCCCGAGCCCGACCGAGCCAGCTACCGCCGAGTCCGACCGGACTCCAACTCGCGACCGTTGGATCTCGATCCAACGGTGTCTTGCGTGCCACGCCACCCTAACCGTGTCGCCGCCGGACTCATTGCCGCGCGGAGAGGACCTCGGATTCCGCGCGTTTCACAGACGCCGAGGGCCCTATTTATTGCGCCGCCACCCGTGTCGGGATCGCCGTTTCATTGCGCATCCGTAGCTCCAACCCACGCCGCTCAAGCCGCTGCCGTCAGCCCGCGCGAGCGCACCGTAGTTGGAGGAGGTGTCCACCGCGGTTTGCGCCGTTTTCCGCCGCCGTCCGTCGTCTTCCGCCGAGAAGGAGCCCAGATCCGGAATCCCCGCCGAGACGCACCGAAGAGACCACCCACTTCGCCGAGCGTGCCCAAACGCCGTCGGTGTGGTCTTCGCTTCAACGCCGGCCGCCGAGCTCCGCAGTGGACATCGCAGACCCGCTGAAGCTTCCACCGCGTCGGATCTTCATCGCACGGTCCAGATTCGCCCACGCCACCCACGGTAAAGAATCACGTGTTAATCTTCAGATCTAATCTCAACCGTTAGATCTAGATCCAACGGCTTAGATTGAACCACGCTCATAGCGATAGATTGGATCTTGACCGTCCGATCAAGATCGAACGGTCGGACGATGGAGTTGTTTTCCAAGCGCGTTAGCCCGATCTAATCTGGGCGTTGATTTTCAAATCAACGGTCGAGATTGAGCCACGTGCCGAAAGGCTGACCGTCGCGGTCAGCGCCGCCCACGCGTGCGTGTAGGCAGACGCCGACACGCGGCCCGCGTGTCGAGGACCCACCGCCGGCCGATCGCGAGCCGTGGCCGAGCCCACTGCGGACCGAGCCGAGACCGCGCGCCGGTCCGTGGACCCGAGGCCACGCTGCCGCCACCCGATTGGTCCACGTGTCCTGCCGACGCAATAAATGTTTTTCCGAAAAAGAAAATGATTTAATAATTCGGTTTAATAATTGATTTGAATTTCAAAACTTCAAAAGCTTATAACTTTTGTGTTTCAACTCCGATTTGAGTGATTCAAATTTCTAAATTTGTATAAAATTCAGATCTACCCAAATATGAATTTTATTTAATTTTTGGACTAAAGTTTTTCTCTGTAAAATTATTTAATTGATTATTTAAACTTTAAATAATCATAACTTTTGCATTTTAACTCCAAATTTGACGATTCCAGTTTCTAAAAATTCATAAAATTATGTTCTCTCTGTTTATGGATTTTATTTGGATGTTTGGACACTTTTTGCCTATTGTTTATTGGTGTATTTGCTATTTGCACGCTTTACGAGTAGACGTTGAAGTGCCTAAGGATTCAAGGAGAAGTATTGACTCAGATCCAACTCAAGACCAAGAGCAAGTACTTTTTGAAGGCAAGTTGTGCTTTGACCATGTTGATCCTATTTCAAATCTATTTTGATTTAACCTATTGCATGCTAGTTCAATTAGAAAATACTTTATTTAAATATGGGGAATTAGATAAATGCCAATTTCTTTGTATGACACCTTGATTATCTAAGTATGTGCCATGACCCCTTGTCACCCTAGTTGTGGTTTACTAGTTGGACATTATTAACTTGCCAACATGGGTTTAGACCGTTGTAGTATCGCTTAGACACGCTTACGTGCTCATGACATGATTTTGGACAATCAAATGCTAATATTGACTTAATGATATATTGAACCTGTTTTGGAAAGGTATCATGTGATGTTGATGGCACGTGGTGCATGGTAATCAACTGGGGTTTGATAAATAGTTTTCGACCGGGGCATGTGGCAAGAGTAATCAGGTGGGCCTGTTGTGGCATTGGGGATGTTGATTTGGTTCTTCGGGTAGTCTTGCCCGGGTCACCCTAAGGACTTAACCTTGCAAGCCTTTGAACTGGGTCTAACGTGCAACCACATGTCTGTAATGGGATGGACCTAGTTGACTAAGTTGCTAATAACGTACCTGTGGGACCTCAGGAGGTCAACTACACCCTTTGTGTAAGTTGTACGGGGGAGCGTACCGGGGCTGAGGCCAGGTACCCATCTAACGGTTGATTGGCCTAGACTTCGCCTTAGCTAAGGGAAGGGTTAGTGTGCAATAATCGGGGAGGACCACTTGTATTGTTAGAAGTTTCCGAAAGACTTTGTTACGGGAACTCGCCTTTGTGGTGTTTGACTGTATCTTGTGGGTAAAGTATAGAATCTATTCGAATAGCCGTGTCCGCGGTATTGGACATCGCTCGGGAATTACAATCAAGGGTTAGATTTTCTCAAAAATAACTTGGACTTGAAAGGTTGGGTTGGATTGACAATGATGTTAGAAATGTGGATTAGGATGGGAAAGATGTTTACTAAACTCCTTGAAAAGTTACCTATGCTATACTTGCTTCTACTGCTTTCGAATCTACTTATGCTACTTGTCAAATGCTGTTTACTGCAAATATACCTTGAGCTATTCCTTTGTACCAAGCCATGCATATAGTATATTAGCTTGCATTCTGTGCATGACTTGCTGAGTACCAAGTACTCACCCTTGCCACCATACAACACCAGTTGAAGAGGAGACTACACCAGCTTTGGAGGAGGAGCTCCAAGAGGAACCGTCTACTTAGGGAAGCGAGCCCAGTCAGTTGCCTGTGGTATACTGGATGGCGCCACGAAGTTATCTTATTTTCCGCTGCTACTATTTCTCTATTAATAAGTTTTGCCCTGCGAGGCGTACATTTGTGACTTGACCATAAGGTCGAGTAACCAGTTGGTTATTTAAATAAAGTACTTTATTAGTATCGAATGGTATGATTGTGATATTTACCGATGTTAAGACTGTGTGCACTAGCGCGTTCCTGGACTAGTGTTGAATACACAGAGGGTCCGGATTGACGAGTTGGAGATGACTTTGTACGGACCAGAACCAGAGCCAGTACTCGAGCTACACGAGCCAGATCCGGAGGAGTCAGATCTCGATGAGGACACTGCTTCTTCGACTACCACAGATGACACGATTGCTTTGGACATGGCAATCGTTTCGCGCCTATGCCGCAAAGATCCGTACCCAGGCCGTGGAGGTTTTCTCGATGAGTGAACGTAGGTTCTATAGTGAGACTCCTTCGCCGAGTCGCGTCATAGAATAAAGAGTCACCCTTTAGGCGTTAGACTCCAGTGATAGTTCGATTTGGATTTTCATTATTTGCTGAGTGTGCAGTATGTGTTGCAAGGCCCTTAGGCATTGTAAGAAACCATACCAAGTTACTATTGACTAGTTAATAAAGTTGGACCTTAAAGTTACACCTTTCGCCCCGCATAAGTTCCATATTACTTGCCTATTCTTGTTTCCCTCTCATCTCTAAAACCTAGAGCAAATCGACAGATGGTGAACACCCGCGGAAACTTTGGAAGCAATGGGAGTGGTTCTCGCCCAGCAGAAAACCCCAATGATGGAGCACCAGCACCGCCACTAGATATGCAGAATTTCGGAGCTTTTTTCGCTGCTCAGACTCAGTTGATGCATGCTATGATGCAACAGATGCAAAACGTCACTGCTCAGGCCACAGCTAATCAAGTTAATCAGGGACAACGCCAGAATACAAGACTGTCAGAGTTCATGAGGACTCATCCACCCACTTTCTCTGGGAATGCCAATCCATTGGAGGCCGATGATTGGTTAAGGTCAATAGAGAGGAAGCTACACATAGCTCAATGCATAGGAAATGAGAAGGTACTCTACGCTTCTCATCAGTTGGAGGGAACAGCCGCCGAATGGTGGGAGAACTTCTGTGCCACGCAAGAGAACCCTCAAGATATCACTTGGGAAGAGTTCACAGCTGCATTCCGTCAGTATCACGTGCCTAAAGGAATCATGGACCTTAAGAAGGAGGAGTTCAGAGCACTGAAGCAAGGTAATCAGCCAGTGGCCGACTACCTGAACAAGTTCACACAGCTAGCACGCTACGCACCTGAGGATGTAGCGACAGATAAAGCCAGACAGTCTCGTTTTATGAAGGGACTTAACTCAGGATTGCAAGTAGGATTGATCACCCACACCTTTCCGCATTTCCAAGAATTGGTGAATAAGGCGCTTATTCTTGAGGACAAGCGCAAGGAACTGGATGAGAACAGAAGCGCAGAATGCAACAAAGCAAGGATCACGCCAGGAACGCAATGGCCTCGAGAGTTGCACCAAATCAATTTTTCGCATTCCAGCCACACTGCTACAAGGGCACCGTCACGTGACCAAGACACATCAATCGTAACTACTGCACCCCACCGCTAGAAACACCAAGCCTCCGAGGCAACAAGAAGGAACAAGTGAGACGCCGCTACAATCGCAACGCAGCCAAGACACTTTGCCAACAGCTTGTCCAAAGAAGACCGCAGGAGTGACCCGATTCGCTTCAACCTAGGAACCACGCAGCCTAGGACGCCAAAGACAGGAGTCACACCCTGCATCGTGGTGAGAGGCCGAAGTCAACCATGTCACCGCAGATGCAACTGCACGCTACGCTACGACGTCAGATCGGGTAAGTTACTTGTTAACTCGGTACACTGCAATAGTTTTGTTTGACTCGAGCTTCAGATTCGTTTGTTTCGCAAGGCTTTGCTGCTAGAAATGATTTGAGGATTGCAAGACTTAGATGCATGCTTTTAGTTCAAACTCCTGGTTCCGAACTCCGAACGAAAGTAGGATGTTCCGGGGTGAGAATACTAATAGATGGAATAGAGTTCCTAGCAAACCTTATTATTTTGGAAACCTGCACCTTAGACGTCATATTGGGAATGGATTGGTTATCCAAGCACAAGGCCGTATTGATTGTGGACGAAGGACTATCTCGATTGAGAGCCCTTGTGGAAAGAAAGTGGAATTTCAAGCCACTGCAGCTTAGAGATGGACAGCTTGATGGTTAACAGCATACCAAGGCAATCGGCATAGAGGATGTCTCAAGAGTGAATGAGTACCCAGATGTTTTTCCCGAAGATCTACCTGGTCTGCCGCCAGACAGGACATAGAGTTTGTGATAGAGCTTGTACCTGCACAAGACCAATAGCAAAGAGACCCTATCGGATGTCTACCGAGGAGTTGGTAGAGATGAAGAAACAATAGAAGAGTTAATGGAGAAAAGATTTATCAGACCGAGTTAGTTCGCCGTGGGGAGCACCGCTTTGTTTGTCAAGAAGAAGGACGGAGTTTCAGGATGTGCATCGACTATCGTGCACTCAATGAAGTCACCGTGAAGAATAAGTATCCGTTACCCAGGATTGATGATTTGTTTGATCAGGTGAGAGGAGCCGAGTTTTCTCCAAGATTGATCTCGAGGTCGATACCATCGCTGAAGATCCGATCGTAAGATATCCCGAAGACTGCATTCTCGTCAAGATATAGACATTACGAGTTTACTGATTATGTCCTTGATCGACAAATGCGCCAGCATATTTCATGAATATGATGAATAAGGTGTTCATGGAATATTTGGACAAGTTTGTTGTCGTGTTCATAGATGATATCCTAATCTACTCCAAAACAGAGGATGAACATGCCGAACACTTGAGGCGAGTTTTGGAAAAGCTGAGGAACAAAGAACTTTTCGCCAAGTTCAGTAAGTGTGATTTTTGGAAGGACAAGGTGGAGTTTCTTGGATATGTAATGACCGCAGAAGGAGTCACCGTAGATCCGAGCAAAGTAGAAGCTGTGTTACATTGGGAGCAGCCGAAGACTTTGACCCTGATCCGGAGTTTCCTTGGAATGGCAGTGTACTACCTGCGTTTCATTGATGGCTTTTCGACAATTGCGAAACCTCTACGCAATTGTCAAGAAGGAAAAGAAGTTTGCATGGACGCCAGAATGTGAGAAAGGATTTCAGAGCTGAAGAAGCGATTGACATCAAGACCGGTGTTAGTTCTACCGGATGTTAATCAAAGCTTTGATATTTATTGTGACGACGCGCCAAGGACTTGGATGTGTCTTGATGCAGAATGGAAAGGTCGCCGCTTATGCATCAAGGCGCTTGAGGCCGCATGAGGAAAATTATCCGACACATGACCTAGAGTTAGTCGTAGTGCATGCCTTGAAGATATGGCGTCACTATCTGATTGGAAACAGATGTGAAGTGTATACGGATCATAAGAGCCTTAAATACATATTCACCCAGTCGGATCTGAACATGAGGCAGAGGAGATGGTTAGAGTTGATCAAGGACTACAATGTTGGAATCCATTACCATCCCGGGAAGGCCAACGTAGTTGCCGATGCCTTGAGTCGGAAAAGCCATACCGTGAGTATGTTGCTAGCCATAAGTCAGGATGAGTTATGTGAGGATTTTCAGAAAATGAAGATTGAGGTGGTACCTAGCGGATTCTTGGCCGCATTGGAAGTAAAACCTACTCTAGAGGACCAGATCCGAGAAGGACAGAAAGATGATGACAAGATCCGCAGGATTAAGTCCATCAAGGAGGAAGGCAAGGCAGAGGACTTCAAGTTGGATGAGCAAGGCATGTTGTGGATGAAGGATCGGATTTGTGTGCCTAACAAGAAGGAGTTAAAGCAACTGATTTTGGAAGAAGCCCATGACTCCAAGTACTCAATTCATCCTGGAAGCGCCAAGATGTATCAGGATCTGAAGGAGAGATTCTGGTGGCCGAGCATGAAGCGTGAAGTAGCCGAGCATGTTGCATTGTGCGACGTATGCCAGAGAGTCAAGGCAATGCATCAGAGACCAGCAGGATTGCTACAGCCACTGAAAATACCTGAGTGGAAGTGGGAGGAAATCGGGATGGGTTTCATTACCGGTTTGCCTAAGACTCAAGGAGGTTATGACTCCATATGGGTTATAGTGGATCGCTTGACCAAAGTAGCCCATTTTATCCCCGTGAAGACCACTTACTCAGGGGATAAATTAGCAGAGTTGTACATGATCAGGATCGTCTGTTTGCACGGAGTGCCAAAGAGGATTGTATCGGACAGAGGTACCCAATTTACCTCAAGGTTCTGGAATAAGTTGCATGAAGCCATGGGAACCCGTTTGAACTTCAAGATGTACCTTATCATCCACAGACGGATGGCTAGACCGAAAGAGTCAACCAGATTCGAGGATATGTTAAGAGCTTGTGCATTGGCTTATGCTACCTCTTGGGATAAGAGTTTGCCGTGATGCCGAGTTCAGCCATACAACAATAGTTATCAGCTAGTTTACGATGTCACCTTTTGAGGCATCAGATGGTCGACCACTGTCGGACGCCATTGAATTGGAATGAGACCGGCGAGCGCCGTGTCTTCGGCCTGATATTCTTCAAGAGGTCAAGAGCAGATTGCCATGATTAGGAAAGGTTGAAGATAGCCCAATCACGGCAGTAAGAGTTATGCCGACAACCATCGCCGAGACTTGAGTTTTGAACCAGAAGACTTTGTATACCTCAGAGTTACACCTCTCAGGGGAGTTAAGAGGTTCCATGCCAAAGGGAAACTCGCACCCCGTTATGTTGGACCATTTAAGATTTTGAGTCAGCAGAGGCGAAGTTGCTTATCACCGGAGTTGCCATAGCCAAGTAATGTGGAGTACATGACGATTCCATGTGTCCCGATTGAAGAAGTGTCTCCGAGTTCCTCGAGGAAATGCATAACCGCTAGAATCAATTGAGTTGCAAGAAGATTTGACTTATAAGGAACACCCTGTGAAAGATTCTAGACACAATGGATCGAGAGACCGTAAATAAGTCAACCCGCTTCAGAGAGTTCAGTGGAGCAATCATGCAGAGAGCTGGCGACTTGGGAGCGAAGAGGATTTGAGGAAAGAGTTCCCAAACCTATTCCTTAGTTAGCCCTCAATCTCTGTGGACTAGATTCTATTAAGGGGGGAGGTTTGTAACACCCCAAAATTTTGCTTTTCTTAAATTCATGAGTGATTTGGCACTTTGGTGAATTTTTGGAATTTTCTAGAATTTATTTGGATTTATTTGGAATTTATTTGAATTTATTCCATTTTGAAATAATTAAAGAATTTAATTTTGCAAATAAATTTTTGTTGGAAATATTTTATTTGAGTCCAAAATGATCCAAAATATTTTCCAGAATTTTTTCGAATTTTTCGAGTCATTTGCTATTTTTAATGAATTAAAATGAATTTCGAAATTATTTTAAATATTAAATCGCTGAAAATCGAACCGAAGCCTCGGTTATTGTTCATCCGATCGAGCCCGAGTCGACTCGAAGTTCGAAGTCGGACCCGAGCCCGACCGCTACCGTGGTCAAACCGAACCCGCCGCCGGAATCCTAATCGCGTGGACTGTTGGATCCGGATCCAACGGCCACGATTGAGCCACGCCACCGAGCCCGAGCCCGATCGAGCACCAATAGCCGAACCGAATTCGACCCAAACTTCGCACCGCTGATCTCGATCCAACGGCCGCGCGCTGCCACGCCACCCTAACCGTGTCACCGCCGGACTCGCCAAGAACAGAGAGGACCTCGGATTCCGCGCGTTTCACGGACACCGAGGGCCCTATTTATTGCGCCGCCACCCATGTCGGGATCGCCGTTTCATTGCGCACCCGTAGCTCCAACCCACGCCGCTCAAGCCACCGCCGTCAGCCCGCGCGAGCTCGCCGTAGTTGGAGGAGGTGTCCGCCGCGTTTGCGCCGCTTCCGCCGCCGCCTGGCCGTCTTCACGAGAAGGAGCCCAGATCCGAATCCGCCGAGACGCACCAAGAGACCACCCACTTCGCCGAGCGCGTGCAAACGCCGTCGGTGTGGTCTTCGCTTCAACGCCGGCGCCGAGCTCCGCCGTGGACATCGCAGACTCGCGAAGCTTCTCCACCGTCGGATCTTCGCCATACGGTCCAGATTCGCCCACGCCACCCACGGTAAAGAATCACGTGTTAATCTTCAGATCTAATCTCAACCGTTAGATCTAGATCCAACGGCTTAGATTGAACCACGTTCATAGCGATAGATTGGATCTTGACCGTCCGATCAAGATCGAACGGTCCAGATCAGTGGAGTTGTTTTTCAAGCGCGTTAGCCAGATCTAATCTGGGCCGTTGATTTTCAAATCAACGGCCGAGATTGAGCCACGTGTCCGGGAAGGCTGACCGTCGCGGTCAGCGCCGTCCACGCGTGCAGGTAGGACGCCGACACGCGGCCCGCGTGTCGTCGAGGACCCACCGTCGGATCGCGGAGTCGTGGGCCGAGCCCACTGCGGACCGAGCCGAGATCGCGCGCCGTCCGTGGACCCGAGGCCACGCGTCGTCACCCGATTGGTCCACGTGTCCTCGCTGACGCAATAAATGTTTTTCCGAAAAAGAAAATGATTTAATAATTCGGTTTAATAATTGATTTGAATTTCAAAACTTCAAAAGCTTATAACTTTTGCGTTTCAACTCCGATTTGAGTGATTCAAATTTCTAAATTTGTATAAAATTCAGATCTACCCAAATATGAATTTTATTTAATTTTTGGACTAAAGTTTTTCTCTGTAAAATTATTTAATTGATTATTTAAACTTTAAATAATCATAACTTTTGCATTTTAACTCCAAATTTGACGATTCCAGTTTCTAAAAATTCATAAAATTATGTTCTCTCTGTTTATGGATTTTATTTGGATGTTTGGACACTTTTTGCCTATTGTTTATTCGTGTATTTGCTATTTGCACGCTTTACGAGTAGACGTTGAAGTGCCTAAGGATTCAAGGAGAAGTATTGACTCAGATCCAACTCAAGACCAAGAGCAAGTACTTTTGAAGGCAAGTTGTGCTTTGACCATGTTGATCCTATTTCGAAATCTATTTTGATTTAACCTATTGCATGCTAGTTCAATTAGAAAATACTTTATTTAAATATGGGGAATTAGATAAATGCCAATTTGCTGTATGACACCTTGATTATCTAAGTATGTGCCATGACCCCTTGTCACCCTAGTTGTGGTTTACTAGTTGGACATTATTAACTTGCCAACATGGGTTTAGACCGTTGTAGTATACTGCTTAGACCTGCTACGTGCTCATGACATGATTTTGGACAATCAAATGCTACTATTGACTTAATGTTCTATTGAACCTGTTTTGGAAAGGTATCATGTGATGTTGATGGCACGTGGTGCATGGTAATCAACCGGGTTTGATAAATAGTTTTCGACCGGGCATGTGGCAAGAGTAATCAGTGGGCCATTGTGGCATTGGGGATGTTGATTTGGTTCTTCTGTAGTCTTGCCTGGTCACCCTAAGGACTTAACCTTGCAAGCCTTTGAACTGGGTCTAACGTGGCAACCACATGTCCGTAATGGGACGGACCTAGTTGACTAAGTTGCTAATAACGCACTGTGGGACCTCGTGAGGTCAACTACACCCTTTGTGTAAGTTGTACGGGGAGCGCATCGGCCGAGGCCAGGTACCCATCTAACTGATTGGCCTAGACTTCGCCTTAGCTAAGGGAAGGGTTAGTGTGCAATAACCGGGGAGGACCACTTGTATTGTTAGAAGTTTCCGAAAGACTTTGTTACGGGAACTCGCCTTTGTGGTGTTTGACTGTATCTTGTGGGTAAAGTGCATAACCTCTCCAGAGTGTAGAATCTATTCGAATAGCCGTGTCCGCGGTATTGGACATCGCTCGGGAATTACAAATAAGGGTTAGATTTTCTAAAAATAACTTGGACTTGAAAGGTTGGGTTGGATTGACAATGATGTTAGAAATGTGGATTAGGATGGGAAAGATGTTTACTAAACTCCTTGAAAAGTTACCTATGCTATACTTGCTTCTACTGCTTTCGAATCTACTTATGCTACTTGTCAAATGTCAAGTTTCGCAAATATACCTTGAGCTATTCCTTTGTACCAAGCCATGCATATAGTATATTAGCTTGCATTCAGGCATGACTTGCTAAGTACCAAGTACTCACCCTTGCCACCATACAACACCAGTTGAAGAGGAGACTACACCACTTTGGAGGAGGAGCTCCAAGAGGAACCGCCTACTTAGGAAGCGAGCCCGATCGATTGCCTGTGGTATCTTTGGATGGCGCCACGAAGTTATCTTATTTTCCGCTGCTACTATTTCTCTCTTAATAAGTTTTGCCCTGCGAGGCGTACATTTGTGACTTGACCATAAGGTCGAGTAACCAGTTGGTTATTTAAATAAAGTACTTTATTAGTATCGAATGGTATGATTGTGATATTTACCGATGTTAAGACTGTGTGCACTAGCGCGTTCCTGGACTAGTGTTGAATACACAGAGGGTCCGGATTTGCAAATTCGGGGTCCCGACAATGATGTCAGTGCTAACGTCATTAAGCTGGGCCCACGTGTCAGCAACACAGAGCTGGGTCCACTGTGGACCAGGACCGAGCGTGGACCAGGTCTATGGACCGGATGATGCAAACATGACGCAATAAATTGATTTTCCTTTAGAAAAATAATTCAGGCAAAAATGAAATTCCGTGCTGATGCAAGCTGACATCATAATTCTGATTTTTCAATAGGAAACTAAATCAGATAATTTAGTTTATTCTTTTTAATTGATTTTCAAACTTCAAATGGCTATAACTTTTGCATTTTAACTCTGATTGAGGCGATCCCAGTTTCTAAATTTTTATAAAATTGAGCTCTATTTGATGGTGAATTTTATTTAATTTTTGGATATAGTTTTTTCTCTGTTTTTATATATTTGTTGTTTATTTATTCGATTTGCGTAGATGTTGAATTGCCCGAAGGCTTCGAAGGAGAGGTTTTAACCTAGGAACAAGTCCAAGACCAGTAACAAGACCTTTTCCAAGGCAAGTTATGCTTTGAATATATTGATCCCACTTTTGAAAATTATGTTGATTTGAATTATTGTATGCTAGTTTAATTAATGCTTTTAAATATTTTGGGAAATATTTATACGACCTACTTGATGAATGCGATCTTGTCTATAATAATTGTATGCCATGAATCATTGTCACCCTATATTATGGAATATTAGTTGGACATTAATACTTATCAACATTCGTTAATTAGAGCGGAAATAGCTTGCTTAGCCATGCAATCGTGTTATTGATATAATTTTGAATGCCATAAATTAATCTTGACTTAATAAGAGATGGAACATGTTTTGAAATTGCAACATGTGTTATTGATGATGTTAATAACACGTGGTGCATGGTAATCAACTGGGTGATACAATGATTTAGACTGAGGCAAGTGGCAAGATTGTTTTTGGTTGGCCAAAAGTGGCACATGGGAGGTCGTATTTGGTATTTACTGATTTGGACATTTGTGAATTATTTGGGTAGTCTTGCCTTGGTCACCCTAAGGACTTAACCTTATAAGAATTTGAACTGAGTCTGACATATGTCGGGACCCGAATTTGCAAATCCGACCCTCTGTGTATTCAGCACTAGTCCAGGATCACGCTAGTGCACACAGTCTCAACATCGGTATATATCACAAACATACTTAGTGAAATTGTAAAGTACTTTATTAAAAGGGAAATATAACTGGGTGCTTGACCTTATGGTCAAGTTAGAAAAGTATGCCTTGCAAGGCTAAAGTCTTACTCGAATAAATCTGCAGCGGAATACAAAGAGAAACGCATGGCGCCAACCAATATGCCACAGGCAATTGACTGGGCTCGCCCCTAGTTTGTAGGCTCCTCCTGGAACTCCTCCTTCAGAGCTGGCGTTGATTCTTCTTCAACTGGTGTTTGTGTTGTGGTAAGGGTGAGTACTTGATACTCAACAAGTCATGTACATAATGCGAGCTAATATTCTATATGCATGGCTTATTACAAAGGATAGGCTAACAGGTATATTTGCAGAAAAACAGCATGTGTAAATCCAGTAATAGATTGCAAAGCAGTAAAACAATAATAAATGGGGTACTTTCACACGGATATCACAAGTAAAGCATTTTCCAATCCTAAGTCCAATTCATCATTTCAACCCAAACTTCTTCCAAAGCCAAGTTATTTTCATGAAAGTCTAACCCTTAACTAATTTCCAAAATTAATTAAAGCATTTTCTAATTAAATTAACATGCAATAATTTGAATCAAAATAATTTCCAAAGTGGGAACAATATGGTCAAAGCATAACTTGCCTTCAAAAAATACTTGTTCTTGGTCTTGAGCTGGCTCCTGGGTCAAAACTTCACCTTCGAAGATGTCACCTTTTGAGGCACTGTATGGCCGACCATGTCGAACACCATTGATTTGGAATGACACGGGTGAACGGCATGTCTTTAGACCGGATATCCTTCAAGAAGCCGAATAACAGATTGCCATGATCCGGGAAAGACTAAAGATAGCTCAGTCGAGACAAAAGAGTTATGCCGATAACCGTCGCCGAGACTTGAGTTTTGAACCGGAGGATTTCGTGTACCTTAGGGTTACCCTTATCAAGGGAGTTAAGAGGTTCCACGCCAAAGGAAAGCTTGCGCCATGATATGTAGGTATGTTCAAGATCCTGAGTCGGCAAGGAGAAGTTGCTTACCAATTGGAGTTACCGCAGTCGTTGGCGGGAGTGCATGATGTGTTCCATGTGTCCCAACTGAAGAAGTGTGTCCAGGTGCCTGACGAACAGACGCCACTAGAGCCAATAGAGCTGCAGGAAGACCTGACATATAGGGAACAACCCGTGAAGATTATGGACACCAAGTATCGAGAGACAAGTAATAAGTCAACCCGCTTCTGCAGAGTTCAGTGGAGTAACCATGCAGAGAGTGAAGCGACTTGGCAGCGTGAAGAGAATTTGAAGGAAGAGTTTCCAAACCTATTCCTTAGTCAGCCCTTAATCTTGGGGACGAGATTCTACTAAGGGGAGGTTTGTAACACCCCAATTTTTTTCATGAATTTAAGTTAAATTCTACACTTTTGAGAATTTTTGGAATTTTCTGAGATTTATTTGGATTTAATTTGAATTTTTTTCCCTTTTGATATAATTAAATATTTAAAAGTTTTAAATAAAATTTTGTTGGAAATATTTTATTTGAGTTCAAAATGTCTCAAAGTATTTTCTAGAATTTTTCTGATTATTTTGCTATTTTTCTTGAATTAATTGAATTTCTAGAAATTATTTTTAATATTAAACCGCTGGAAAAACCCTAATGGGTTTCACTGTTCATCCGACCGAACCCAGGTCAGACTCGAGTTTGAGCCGGACTCGAGCCCGACCGAGCCGCTCGAGCTTGACCCAAACCCAAATCCCCGCGACCGTTGAATCTTGATCCAACGTCCGCGATTGGGCCACGTCGGCCGCCTGTGTACGATTTTGTTCCGGTCGCGCCCAGATCGATCCTGGCCGTCGATCAGGGCATGTGGACGGCTGTGGGTGCATCGTCTTCCCGTGTTCAGGATGGACTCCGCCGCCGCGCAATTTTCGGACTCCGTTAGGGTTCGCGGAAATCCCGCATGCCGAGGCCCTATTTAAGAATCCAACCCCACCATCGTTTTGCTCTTTCTCGTGCGCGTGTTTTGCCCTAGATTTCCACGCCCAGCTGCCTTCGTCACTTCCCGATTTCTCGCCGATGTTCGTGGTGTGCCGCCGCGGTTCTTCTTCTCTGGCACCGTTTGTCCCTCTCCGCCGTGTGGGTGGTCAGAACCGGGACCGCGACGTCAAGGCGCACCCGTAGGATGCACTCACGTCGCTGGACTCGCAGCCAAGCGTCGTCAGGCCCGTCGTCGTCTTTGTTGCCGGCAACCGCAAGCCACTGCGCCGCCATCATCGCTCTCTAGCTCGGACAATCGTCAGATCCAGATCGAACCGCCACGGTGAGTCCACGTCACCCGTACGTGAAACCCACGTTATGGTTTCTATATCTATTTTCAACCGTTGGATCTAGATCCAATGCCCTAGAGTGAGCCACGTAGCTCGTAACCGCACCGTGCTAGGGATAAATCACAGTCGTTAGATCTAGATCGTACGGTTAGGGATCACCAGCGTTGTAGCGCTAGATGTAATCTCGGCCGTTCGATCGAAATCGAACGACGTAGATTGAGCCACGCATCGCACGCCGGGACATGCCACGTCGCCGCATGACATGGTGATATCCGATCCAATCTTAGTCGTCTGATTCGAATCGTGCGGTCCTGATCAAGCCACGTTACCCCAAACGTGCGAGATCCAGATCCAATCCCGACCGTTGATTTTCAAATCAACGGCCGAGATCGTGCCACGTGGCTAGTAGCTGAACCGGCGCAGTCAGCGCGGGAGCGCCCGGTCGTCGCTGACGTCAACAATGACGTTGGCATGGGCCCGCGTGTCAGCGACCACACCGACCGCACGGTGACGTCATCCGCTGATGTCACAGTGGGGCTCGCGTGTTAGTACCGTGCGGCCGAGCGCGATGATGTCAGCAATGACGTCATCCGAGTGGGTCCCACGTGTCAGTGACACGTGCACCCATGGAGCGGGTCCACGGTGGGTCGAACCCAAGCCGTGGACCAGGTCTATGGACCGGCTGATGCATGCATGACGTCATAATTCGATTTTTATTTAGAAAAATAATTCGGTGGAAAATTTAAAATTGCCGCTGACGCAATGCTGGCGTCATAAATGGACTTTTCGATATAAAAATAAATGAATTAATTCGGTTTATTCTTTTATTTGATTTTTCAAACTTCAAACGCTTGTAACTTTTGCATTTTAACTCCAGTTTGGGTGATTCCAATTTCTAAATTTGTATAAAATTGAGATCTACATAATGCAAAATTTTATTTAATTTTTGGACATAAGTTTTCTCTGATTATATTTATTTAATTAGTTTTCAAAACTTTAAACGTGTATAACTTTTGCGTTTCAACTCCGATTTGGACGTTTCAAGTTTCTAAAAATTTATAAAAATGTGCTTTATCTGTTTATGAAGTTTATTGAAATTTTTGGACACTTTTTTCCTACTGTTTATTTATGTTATTGCTATTTACACGCATTACGAGTAGGCGTTGAAGTGCCCGAAGGCTACGAAGGTGAAGTTTTAACCCAGGAGTCAGCTCAAGACCAAGAACAAGTACTTTTTGAAGGCAAGTTATGCTTTGACCATATTGCTCCTATTCTTGAGAATTAGTTTGATTTAAATTATTGCATGCTAGTTTAATTATAAATTGTTTTAATTATTTCTGGGAATTAGTTAAATGCAAAATTGCAGTATGACACCTTGACTATTAAATTATGTGCCATGAACCTTGTCGCCCTAGTGGTGGATATTTAGTTGGACATTATTAAATTGCCAACATTGGGTGTTTAGGCCGTTGTAGTATATTGCTTAGACCTGCTACGTGCACATGACATGATTTTGGACAATCAAATGTTAATATTGACTTAATGAGATATTGAACCTGTTTTGGAGAAGTATCATGTGTTGTGATGATGATGGCACGTGGTGCATGGTAATCAACTGGGTTTGATAAATAGATTTAGACCGGGGCAAGTGGCAAGAATGGTATGGTGGGCCATGAGTGGCTCCGAGGATGTCATTTTGGTTCTTCGGGTAGTCTTGCCTTGGTCACCCTAAGGACTTAACCTTGCAAGCCTTTGATCTGAGTCAAACGTGCAACCACATGTCTGTAATGGAACGTACCTAGTTGAGTAAGTTACTAATGACTTGAATGTAGTACCTCTGGGTGTCAACTACACCTTTTGTGTAGCTTGAAAGGGGAGCATACTAGGGTTATGCCATGGTACCCATCCAACGGTATGTCGGTCCTATACTTCGCCTCAGCTGAGGGAAGGGATGGTGTATGGCATAGACCGGGGAGGTTTACTTGTATAGTTTGCGGTTTCCAAAAGGCTTTGTTACGATCACTCGCATTTGTGGTGTTTGACTATATCTTGTGGGTAAAGTGCATAACCTCTGCAGAGTGTACAGCCTATTCGAATAGCCGAGTCCACGGCACTGGACACTGCTCGGGGATTACAGTCAAGGGTTAGACTTTCACGAAAACAAGTTGGACTTGAAAAGTTTGGTTGGGTTTAGTGATGACGTTGATGGAAATGTGGATTATGAAAGAGAAAGTGTTTACTTAACTCCTAGAAAAGTTATTGATACTATATTTGCTTTTACCGCTTTCAAATCTACTTATGCTACTTGTTAATTGCTGTTTACTGCAAATGAACCATGAAACATTCCTTGTACTAAGCCATGCATGTAGAATATTAGGTTGGATTCTGTGCATGACTAGCTGAGTACCAAGTACTCACCCCTTGCATCAATACAACACCAGTTGAAGAAGAGGCGACGCCAGCTTTGGAGGAAGAACTTCAGGAGGAACCGTCTATCTAGGGAGCGAGCCCAGTCAGTTGCCTGTGGTATACTGGATGGCGCCACGGTGATGCTTTTATTCCGCTGCAATTTACTTCCTTTAATAAGTTTTCGCCCTGTGTGGCGTACTCTTTTAACTTGACCATAAGGTCGAGCAACCAGTTTGGTTATTTTAATTAAAGTACTTTATTATTTCAATGAGTATGATTGTGATATTTACCGATTTTGAGACTGTGTGCACTAGCGTGATCCTTTAATAAAGAGTCACCCTTAGAAGTGTTAGACTCCAGTGTGATAGTTTAATTTGGATTTTCATTTATTGCTGAGTGTGCAGTATGTGTTGCAAGGCCCTTAGGCATTGTGAGCAACCATACCAAGTTATTATTAAATAATAAAGTTGGATTTTGAGTTACACCTTGCACCCCACATAAGTTTCTCTAATACTTATCTATGCTTGTTTCCCCCTCATCTCTAAACCTTGGAGCAATCGATAGATGGTAAACACTCGCAAAAACCTTGGAGGCAATGGAAGTGGTTCTTGCCCAGCTGGAAACCCTAATGATGGAGCACCTGCACCCCAGCCAGCACCGCCAGTTGACATGCAGAACTCTGGAGCTTTCCTTGCTGCACAGACCCAGTTGATGCATGCCACGATGCAACAAATGCAACAAGTCACCGCTTAGGCCACTGCTAACCGAGCAAATCAGGGACAACATCAGAACTCAAGGTTGTCAGAGTTCATGATGACCCATCTGCCCACCTTTTCCGGAAACACCAATCCGTCAAAAACGACCGCTCCGACCGCCGGCCGATCGGACGCGGGATCGTCCGGGTTAGACCGCAATGTGCTCACAGCCGACTCCGATTGGAGGAACACCTTCATCAAATGGTTGAATGATGGGTCACTCCCTGTCGACCCAACCGAGGCCCGTTACCTCGCTCGACGGGTAAAGTCCTTCGTCCTGGTCGGAAAAGACATCTACAAAAGGAGCCCCTCCGAAATCCTCCAGAAGTGCATTCTGTCCGACAAGGGGAGGGAGCTGTTGCTGGACATCCACGGCGGCACCTGTGGCCACCACGCTGCACCACGGTCCTGTAACACCCCGGCATTTAATATGCCTGAATGCTACCAAACATAAGCTAAACAACATCTAAATACCACAAGTTACCATAAATTCCAGCAAAGGTACATATGCTAAAAAACCGAAATTTCGGCAGCATCTCCTTTGTTTTAACATGAATTAAAGGAGCAACAACAGTATAGCAATGTATGGATTATGAGAGACAACTAAAAACAGCAATAATTAACGACTTAGCAACAATATAAGTCTAGTTTCAAACACATAATGTCTCCAAGGGTCAAACGAACAGTAAAACTCTCATATAGCAAAGCTAAACCTTAAAGCAATAATCATCACACGCAATTTATTATCAAACTAATAGAATGACTTGTGTAATCAATATGGTGAAGCTACGTGTGGGCGTGTGACTATTTCCCTTCCCCGCATGCCATTCTCAAGGTACCTAAAATAACAAGAAAACACAAGCGTGAGTTCGAAACTCAGCAAGCATATTGCAATGGACAACAAGAACAATATCATGGCAATAACATCTCCCATCATATATATCATCTCATTCATGAACACTTAACAATATCATCATCATTATGTATGCAATGTAATGCAATGCTCATGTCTCCTTGGAAACTCATACCGGTATGGTTGAGTACACACCCGTCGGTGTGCACCCTCTCCCCCCTTCCATCCCGAAGATGGAGGGTGCCTACTCCTCGCTTCCGTTCACCGCGGTGAATGGAATCACGATGTAGGACTTACTCATTGGCTTTCTGGATTAGTCATAACTTTCTCACCGACCTTCCCGGACTAGTTATGACTTTCTCACCGCCCGAGCCATGTAACATGCCATGTATGCATTTATGCCAACATCATATTTAACTCACATATTAACACATGGCATCATAACATATTAAACATGCTCATCATATCATTGGCAATCATAAAAGCATGGCAAGTGATCATATATCATGTAGTCAATTCCATCTATTCTCAACAAGCAACCTACAAATCGCTATCCATCACAACACACTTGCCTCAACCACGGGCAACGGACTGGCGGGAAGTAGAGGGCACTCCCGGGGTCGAACCACCTGCACATAGGTACCACACGCTCACAATCATGTCCACAAAACAGTACGCAAACCCTATTCTACACCGACATTGCCAACTACTCGCAAAACCTAAAAACAGAGGTTCTGTCCCGTCGGGACAGCAGCCTTGCAAAAGTCATAACTTGAGTTCTGGGACTCCGAATCAATTAAACGAGTACATCCTCGCGTAGCTTAGGAAATTTTCCAACTTTCTCTAGGTATATGGAAAGACTGATTCGGACTCTAAATTTTTTTTATCTACAGATTACCGTGATCTGTTCCAATTACGTCACAGATTTTATCACGCTCGGTAAAACAGCCATAACTTTCAAACAGCTAGGCAGAATTTAACGTGCTTTATACCCACTGAAAGATAATGAAATTATCTACAACTTCTTCAACATCCGTACGGACAGATTCGGATTCTAAATTGACGAAAACGCAAACCCTAGGTCAACTGCTCATGCTGTCCCAAAAATAGAACGTGGCAACATCTAGATCTAATCCAAATTACTCAATTCCAGCACCACCAATTGATCTAAAAACTTGATAAACACCCTTAGAACAGTACCTAGATCAACCCCAAGGATTTCCATGGACATACCTTTGCCCGACGCACGAAAACCCAATAGATCGGTTCGCTCGATCCCCTTCCTCGCTTCCAAATCCACCCGATCTCCTCATCGCGGAGTACTCCAATGGATGGATCTTCGAGGTGGTGAGGTCAAGAACTCACCTAGGCGCAGCAAGGGAGGTGGAGAGGGTGGTGGCGCAAGGGGAGAGGCTTGGGGGAGGTGGAGGCGCCCAAGGAGGAGGTGGGGAGGTGTGGGAGGCGGCTAGGGCACTTGGGGGCGCAAGGGGCAGGGGGAGGACGCCCAAAAGGGCAGGGAAACCCCCCTTTAACCAGCCCTAAGCCCCTTTCCTAATCCTAAATGGATTCCCACTCCATCACACCAAAGCCCACAACCCCCTCTTTAAGGCCCAAACTCCCCCGGGAAGGCCCAAAACCCCGGAAACGGCCCGACAACGCTATTAACCTCCATACCTTATGGTGTTAACCTCCCATATCATATTTCAATATGTTTTCGACCTCATCATGCACCTTTTATAAGGTTACGACGCTCCTTGGTGTTACAACACTTCAAAAGGCCCAAAAACGAGAGTAAACCTCAAGCCGAAAGGTTTTATTCTCTAATTTCACATTTTATAATGTCACACCATACCGTAGTGTCACAGGTCCCTCGTAGGGAAAGCCTTCCTACAAGGCTTCTATTGGCCAACCGCCGTGGTCGACGCCGAGCAAATCTTCCGCGCCTGCGAAGGATGCCATTCTTTGCCTGGAAGACACATCTTCCAGCACAGGCCTTGTAGGTGATCCCCATCATGTGGCTATTCGTGGTTTGGGGACTCGATCTGGTCGGGCCCTTCAAAAAGGCCCCCGGGAAATTAAGCAACGCTTCGTTTCTTGCGTAGGGCAATTAAGCAGGGAAATTAAGCGGCAATTAATGACGTGGGAAGAACGGACCACTGCCACCAAGTGCTGCTTTAGAATAGTAGAGATTCGTGCGCATACCGTCAAATTTATGTCACGAATTTAACTCGACGAAATTAATCAATTAAATTCGTGGGCACCCACGAACTTAAATTAAATTCGTGGGCACCCACGAACTTAAATTAAATTCGTGGGTTTCTGCCTGGCCCACGAATTTAACTGATAAATTCATGGGTTTGCTTGGCCCACAAATTTAACTGATAAATTCGTGGGTTTGCCTGGCCCACGAATTTAACTGATAAATTCGTGGGCCATGCAGAACCCACGAATTTATCAGTTAAATTCGTGGGTCAGGCAGAAACCCACGAATTTATCAGTTAAATTAATGGGCCAGAAAACCCACGAATTTATCAGTTAAATTCGTGGGCCAGGCAGAAACCCACGAATTTATCAGTTAAATTCGTGGGCCAGGCAGAAACCCACGAATTTATCAGTTTAAATTCATGGGCCAAAAAAACCCATGAATTTATCAGACACTTAATATATATATCCATATGCATCACACTCAATACATTCAATCAAACTTATTCAACATTCAATCAAACACTCAATATCTATATCGATCACGCATATATATATCGATCGATATGCATCTCATTCAACACAACCATCTTCACATTCAATCTTATTCAACACATCACAATAAGTCCATCACAATGGAATATATCGTCGGCTCAATTTGACTGATATATAGAATAAAACAATTCATGGATATGTTTCAAACACCTCACAGATCATATCACAAAACACATGGCTCTTTATAAAAGTATAAAACATATGATGAAACATAGAGCCAGAGAATAATACACCACTCATGGCATTTCACATACAGATACAACATTTATACAAACAATTAAAAAACAAAATGAAATCAACATTATGGTTAACCAAAGAAAAGTTCACATAGAGTTTATTTTAATAATATAGTTGAATTCAATCTAGAGAAAACTCATCATCCGGCAAGCATTGCTACAAACATGTTAAAAATTTAGCATTGCTACAAACATGTTAACAGATTCATTCTAACATTTTAACAGATTCATTGTTTGGTACAGCATTACTTCCCTTTCAGGCAATGTAAAAGAAAATAATTCGCAAGTGCCAACTAATTAGGAGTAGAAGAGTTGCATAGGAGTGGGGTCACATGACCCCACTAGGAATTTGTACAAAAGCTTTTTCTATGGAGAAATTGGGATGCAGGTAACTCAAGCTTTTTCTATGGAGAAATTGCCAAGCACATACTCAACATGATTCAAGAATCAAACTCCACAACGAATAACTAAGTCACCGAAATGTACAAAATTTCGGCATGACCTCTCTAGTAAATCGGACATCCACTCAGCAGATAAAAAAACATTTGCAGTGATAATATATATATCAATCTCTCAAACCAGAAGGAGACATTCTAGCAGATCCTTAGATAATCAATCACACATCCAATGGCAATTTATAAACTACGCATTACAATCTATCCATCACAATACAAATCCGACGACGAAGTCATAAAGTCCAATAGTAATACACCAATCGAGCTCACAATGGAATTCATGTCTCGGGGTTGTTGGAGTTGTGAGCGCTACCACAACCGCCGGAGGGCGTGACTATGACGTCTTCTATGATGTCGTCGTTAGTACGTGCTGGAGGGCGTGACCCAGAAACCTGCAAGTTCAAGACTAGGTTGTGTTACATGTAACATATCGTCGGCTCAATTTGACTCACAATTTGACTTGGTTTGGCTCACAATTGACAAACTTAGCTCGTTTCGCAAACTTAGAATGTTTTTGACATCCATACCTGTGGTGTCGTCTGAGGTGGCTGCATGGCCCAATGGTTGAAGTACATAGGTGGTGGGTACATGTAGAACGGGTTTGGAGGCTGGGAGCCCTGTAAGGCATAGATAGGTACATTATGCCACATTTAAATCATTCGTTCAAATTTTGAATAACGAATTGAACCGACCATCTTTACCTGTGGTGCCTCTCCCACAGAAGGTGGCTGCATCCCTGCAGGACGGTCACATTGGTCAAGTCATGCAGCTTCTCATCCGAGGCGTCAAGGAGCCTATAGAATTCCTTAACCTCCTCCGGCTGTGACCCCTCCCCCGAGTTAAATTCAATCCCCTTGCCAAGATCATCCAGCATCTCTTCCATCCGGTCGTGATCCTCCCCATGATCCGACTCAATGGCCTGCCCTACGGCCTCTCCATGACAGTGCCACACCAAATAGTTAGGCATGAACCCATTTTTGCAAATGTGATACTGCACTATATCCTTGCTGTAGTAGCTGTTATTCTCACAGAGGGTACACGGGCAATACACCTATTCAGCTCCTCCAGCGAATGCTTGCTTCAAGAAAGCATCCGTGATCTGCCCCCATTCCCCTGAGTGCCCCCCATCACTCCTCCATCCGTCATACATCGCCCTTCGATCGTCACCCATTCTCAAACCTAAACAAATGAAACGATGTCAACGTACGACCGTGGCTTAGGTGACAAAGACAATCCTATTAGGAAAGATGTGTTCTAAACCCACCCAAGAATGGAGGCCGTTGCATGCGACCTGTGATGTGCGCTACGAACCGAACGAAATTTTGGCAGCATAACCCCGCTGTTCTCCAAACGCACGCCTGATGCTGGTGCGTCGGAGAACCACAAGGTTATGTGGCCGAAAGCACGTTCGGATCACTCACACGTCACAGGCCCTATGCAACAACCAACATTCTCGGGCTGTCCAAAATACGCTGGACAATTCCGGAACCGCGCACGTCACACGCAAATGTGAGATGCGCCATTCCCGAACGGGTGACACCAAGGTTCTCTACTGTTCGACGCAAAATATCTCAAGCAGTATACTAGCCAGATACGCGTGCGATGCTGCGCCGTATAGAAATCTGTTTGCTATAAATATGTTGTTCATATAAGTATTTTTCAGATATCATATTTTGGATCAACAGCAGTTCGATATCAATTATGATTTTTTTATTAAGTACACCATTTTTTTATCCATGATAATTAAGAGGTAACTAAGAGGAAAGGTAAACTTTATTCTCTTTAATTGGAGGACAAAAACGAAGGAAAGCTGAAATATAATATTTACCAAGCATTTAATTCAATGGAGGGGCGACAGAGAAAATAGTAATTATTTACGGACAAACTAATTTAATACTTTCATCTGAATCTCAACGTTTCACTGATGAACCCTACAGTTAATTCGTAATAATAGAAAATCAATTGTATTATACAAAAGGAAGCATATATAAATTACATGTCAGATGAGTAATTGCTATCGAAACCTATTCTTTTAGGTTTAGAGTAGACCCTTTGCATTATATGCAAAGTAAACAAATAAAAAACCATGCGAGAAAATATGTGCATCTTTGGAAAATAAGCATCCACATATTAAATGCTAGATGAGGAATAACTGTCAAAGTTTATTTCTTCATGACCTATATAGGACTTTAGGTGGCGTATAACTACATCTTGAATGTTAGAAATGTAAGTATTAGCACTGCAAAGATAAAAGAAGGTGGTAGTAAATCTGTAAAATTCTTTCCAATGTAAATGTCGTGAGATTTCTCTTTGATCTAGCTACCTAGGCATATAATTAAATCAGCAGTAAAAGAATAAACAAATTATCAGTTTGTCCATGGTTCATCTTTGATGAAGTTATTGTCCATGGTTCATCTTTAATGAAGTTAGAAATATAAGCAGCAACATTTATAGAGATAAAAGAAAATGGTAGTTAATATGCAAAAATTCTTTATGGTGCAAATTCCATGAGACTTTTCTTTCATCTACTCTAATTACCAAGGTTCACACTCAAATCAGCACTGAAAGGATTGATAAACTATTAGCATGTCCATGATTCATTTTTAATGAAACCTTAAAAAACAGAATTTTAGCTTCTTGGGTCAAACACCATCAGTTCGATGAAAGCAAAAACTGGGAGAAAATTATTGATTTTGAATACAGAACCCAAAGTCGTAATATCTTTTCCTCTCTGGATGATAAAGCGTCACCTTTTTGAAAGGCTGTTCTATGGGCTAGCAAGAGTACTAAGGGTTTGGATATAGATGGCTAGTTCGTTTTTGAAAAGATCATTAGGTGGCTATCAGCACTGGACACTATATTTTCTGGATAATGAAAAGGGGACCACAATTGTAGATGGTTGGGATGGTATTGACATAAAATTCACATTCAAGAGATGTGTTGATGCTAGACTACAGATCCTGAGGTGAGAATTAGTCAGCATTGTTCATTTTATCGTTTTTACCCATGAGGAGGATTATCTAAGTAAAGGCAATAACAATTTAATTTCGTCTAAGAAAAAACAAAGCAGAAAGTCTAATCAATCCATAATAAAATGAACACATAACAAATTGATGAGTAAAATAATGAACTAAAGATAGCCGCTTCCTAAATTGATCAACAACACTGCATAAACACAGGCAGAAGAGTGTTGTTGTAGGTAGGAGTTGAAACAATGAAACAATGTTAATACTTCATAGGAGAATGGGGGCGGCGACTTGGGGGCGACGGCCTGGGGTGGTCGGCGGCCTGGGGACGCGGCGTCGGGGTGGTCGACGATGGGGGCGGCGGCCTAGGGGCGGCCCGGGGTGGTCGGCGATAGGCGGCGGCACAGGGCAGCGCCCGTGGTCGGCGATAGAGCGGTGGCACAGAGGCACGGTGCCACGTCTTGAGTGGGTGGCGCGGCTGGGGCGGCGATAGAGGCGGCCTCAGGGGCGAGGCAAGTGGGGCGATAGGCGCGGCTGGGGTGAAGCGATAGAAGCGGCGCGCGTGCGCGGCGGTCGGCGGCTGGGCGAGAAGATAGAAGCGGCCTGAGGATGGGGACGACGGGCGATGGGGTGGCTACTGGGGCGAAGCGATAGGCGGCGCCGCGTCTGGGCGGAGTCAGCGAGACAATGCGCCGTTCTTGGCGAGCGGCGGCCAGGTGAGAGACGAGCGAAGAGAGAGAGCTGGGTGCGCGGGTGGGTGAGAGGCGAGCGAAGAGAGAGAGAGAGAGAAGGAGACGCGCGGCTAGGTTAAAACACGTCTTAAATTCGTGGGCCAGACAGCCGATGAATTTAATTAAATTCGTGCGCTAGTTTGAAAACTGACGAATTTAAAATATAAATTCATGGGTTTTTTTTGGGCCCACGAATTTAATTAAATACGTGGGTTTTTTTTAAACCGACGAATTAAAATATATAAATTTGTGGGTTTTTTTTGGCCCACAAATTTAAAAAAACCCACGAATTTTTCCCTGTTTCTTGTAGTGGACTGCCTTTTCAGCCGAACTTAATCATACGTGCCAACACTTAGTCTATACACCACCCTTTGGAGGCTATAAATGGATAAACCGCAGTCAGACATACACAACTCCCACTCACACTTCACCATGGCTAGATCATCTAACAGACCATTCTCGTGGACACCTGATATGAGTACCGCAGCCCTTCATTACAAGTTGAAGGTTACGCGTGATGAAACAGATGATCTGTTCAAGGACGAGAACCTACATCAAGTGGTGTTCAAATTGCAAGAGTGGTGTTCGACATCATCGAGGCATAACGTAAAAACCTTTGTCCTAAACCTGGTGACCTCCGATGACCTCAAGGCGCACTTGCAAGGGTGGCGTCAAAGGTATTTCAGAGTGTGCGAACTAGCCGACTACCCTTCTGCTTTAGGTTTCTCTACGAGAAGCCTAAGGGTACTAATGCTGCCTGATAAGCCTACAGAGCATATTATGTTTATTTATTGAGCATTGCTTCTATGCTTTTCCTTCTAGTACAAGTTGCACAAATCTTGAAGCAAGCGAAGGGGTAAGTAATAACCATCCATCATTCATTCATGCTTTAATAGTTGTGCAACTTTTAAAAAGAAGAGCATAGAAGCACCTCTCTTAGTTATTTCCTATTTGTTTGCCCTACTAATATTTTTAGCGTTATCCATAATTTCCCTAATTCGTATGATCGTCTTGTGTGTTAGTCATTCCCAAAGGATAGAGAGTTGCTGAACAAAGATATCCCACATTTCGTAACGATGTATAAGCTCTTTGGCGGGGGTGTGATGCCTGGTTCATGCAGAAAATGCAGAAGAGAATCTAACTGGAGGGGTAGAGGTCCACCCAATACAGTTGTAGCAGAAAGTTCAATACGAGGTTCAACCACCACCAAAGGAGGGCTCACTCCTAACTTTAGAAATGACGATGACGATGATGACGATGATTTTGTGTCACCACCACCTCGACGTTCAAGCACGTCCGATTGAAGAAACAATGCAAGAGGACGTTCAAACAGAGGGCTAACTCCTAACCATACAAATGATGATGACGATGATTTTGTGTCACCACCACCTCGACGTTCAAGCACGTCTCGTTCAAGCAACAATGCAAGAGGCCATTCAACTAGAGGGCTAGGTCCTAACCATACAAATGATGATGACGACGACGACGATGATTTCATGTCACCACCACCTTGACGTTGAAGCACTTTCACAACAAGCCGTTCAACCTTTCCTCCTTTTGTATGTTAGTTGTTGTTCACAAGCCATGCTATTATAGTTGTTGTACTTACTGTAATCACAACGAGCGTTCTCAGCCAATGTAAGGCTAGCTTTCTCAAGCAACATGCACTGACCACCTTTCTCAGAGTAAAATGACAACACACTAACTACTCATTTATCACTAAAAAAGTTGATATGACAACACACTGAAAAAGCAGATATGAAAAAAGGTGAAAATGTAGGTATGACAACACGCTGAAAAAGCTCAAATTGACATCACAGTGCCAACAGCTCTCTTTGGCTACTTCGACAACATCCTGCCACCGAAAACTTGCTATAAATAGGGAGGCATGCCCAGCATATTCATTCCACACTGAAACCTCGAGCATTTTGTAGGATCAAAGTATACGAATATAGCAATAAGATTGGGGGTGAATGATTATGCGGAAGCTAAAACCAAATCTTTGATCTATTAAAAGTTCACCCCAAATCTGAACCAAAAAGTTACTTCGTATTCGATAAAAACAAATTGATAGATGTTTGGTAAAATGATAATTCCCAGAGATCCAACCGTCGGATTGATCTGAAATTTGGACACAAGAAACTATATTCAAATACGAAGTAAACCTAGAAAGAATCAGATCGATCGGACTAACAGATCAAAAGTTATGAACCTCGCAAACTTGCTATGATAGAAGATGACGAGAAGTAATCTAATCAAAACTTGTAGATTAATCAAGAACGATAAAAGATTAATCAACAAAACTTTGAAGAATACTAAATTGATGCCCTAGAAAACTTTTGGATGGATCAAAACAAAGAGAAACTGAAGGAATCAAAGATCCAATCTAGAACCAGAAGATGTGCAAGAAGAGAGCCCCAAAACAGAGATTACTATAGCACGCGTGTACTGTAGCACCAAAAGAATCTGGAAGAATTGATCTTTATTTCTTTTTATCTAATGTACTCCAATCAAAAGAGTACAAATTCTAAAGCTTTGCTCTATGCTTGATTGCATAAACAGGAGGCGCCTCCCCCTATTTATACAGAGCAAACACATAGAGTCCTGAATACAATTTCTACTCCTAATCCTAGAAGGAGTCCCACTCCTAATCCTAGAAGAAGTATGTATTCAACACAACTCCACTTGGCCTAACCTGGCCAAATACAGCTCTTGCACGTGTGTGACAACCCATCCATACTCACGTGACTAACAACTCTTGCACGCGTACGGCCACCATGCCATACTCACGTGACTAACCATTCTTCGTGTGCACCGTCCTCTAGCCCGAATGTCCTGCAACACACAGGCATTTAATATGTCTGAATGCTACCAAACATAAGCTAAACAACATCTAAATACCATATTTAAACATAAATTCCAGCAAAGGCGCACATGCTAAAAACCGAGATTTCGGCAGCATCTCCTTTGTTTTAACATGATTCGAAGGAGCAACAACAGTATAGCAATATATAGAATATGAGAGACAACTAAAAACAGCAATAATTCATGACTTAGCAACAATAAACGTCTAGTTTCAACCACATAATGTCTCCAAGAGTCAAACGAACCAAAAGACTCATTTGGCAAAGCTAAGCCTTAAAGCAATAACCATCACACGCAAATTTATTATCAACACTAAATGAATGACTTGTGAAATCAAAAGAGTGAAGCTACGTGTGGGAGTGTGACTATTTCCCTTCCTCGCATGCCGATCTCATGGTACCTAAAACAACAAGAAAACACAAGCGTGAGTTCGAAACTCAGCAAGCATATTGCAAATGGACAACAAGAACAATAACATGGCAATAAAATCTCACATCATGTGTATCATCTCATTCATGAACACTTAACATTATCATCATCATTGTGTATGCAATGCAATGCAATGCTCATGTCTCCTTCGAAACTCATACCGGTATGGTTGAGTACACGCCCGTCGGTGTGCACCCTCTCCCCCCTTCCATCCCGAAGATGGAGGGTGCCTACTCCTCGCTTCCGTTCACCGCGGTGAATGGAATCACGATGTAGGACTTACTCATTGGCTCTCCGGATTAGTCATATCTTTCTCACCGACCTTCCCGGATTAGATATGACTTTCTCACCGCCCGGGCCATGTAACATGTCATGTATGCAATTATGCCAACATCATATTTAACTCACATATTAACACATGGCATCATAACATAATAAACATGCTCATCATATCATGGGCAATCATTAAAGCATGGCAAGCGGACATATATCATGTAGTCAATTCCATCTATTCTCAACAAGCAATCTACAACTCGCTATCCATCACAACACACTTGCCTCAACCACGGGCAACGGATTGGCGGAAAGTAGAAAGCACTCCCGGGGTTGCACCACCTGCACATAGGTATCACACGCTCACAATCATGCCCATAAAATAGTACGCAAACCCTCATCTACCCCGACATTGCCAACTACTCGCAAAACCTAAAAACAGAGGTTCTGTCCCGTCGGGACAGCAGCCTTACAAAAGGCATAACTTGAGTTCTGGGACTCCGAATCAATTAAACGAGTACATCCTCGCGTAGCTTAGGAAATTTCCCAACTTTTTCTAGTTATAGGGAAAGACTGATTCGGAATCTAAAGTTGTTTAATCTACAGATTACCGTGATCTATTCCAATCACGTCACAGATTTTAACACGCTCGGTAAAACAGCCATAACTTTCAAACGGCTGGGCGGAATTTAACGTTCAAACGGTGGACCAGGTCCACGGTGGACCAAGCCAAGCCGTGGGCTGAGCCCATGGACCGGCTGACGTCAGCCGTCCAATCAGAGGCTGCCACGTGTCCTCGCTGACGCAATAATTAATTTCCGAAAAAGAAAATGATTTATTAATTCGAAATAATGATTTCCGATTTTGTTTCAAAATTCAAACGCTTATAACTTTTGCGTTTCAACTCCGATTTGAGTGATTCAAATTTCTAAATTTATATAAAATTGAGATCTACCTAATGACGAATTTTATTTAATTTTTGGACTAAAGTTTTCCTCTGTAATATTATTTAATTGATTATTTAAACTTCAAAATGCTATAACTTTTGCATTTAAACTCCGAATTTGACGATTCCAGTTTCTAAAAATTCATAAAATTATGTTCTCTCTGTTTATGTACTTTATTTGGATGTTTGGACACTTTTTGTCTACTGTTTTATTCATTTGTTGCTATTTGCACGCATTACGAGTAAACATTGAAGTGCTGGAAGGATTCGAAGGAGAAGTATTGACCCAAAGACAAATTTCGGGACCAAGAGCAAGTACTTTTTGAAGGCAAGTTATGCTTTGACCATATTGACCCTATTTTGAAACCTATTTTGATTTAATTTATTGCATGCTAGTTCAATTAGAAAATACCTTATTTAAGTATGGGAAATTAGATAAATGCCAAATTGCCGTATGACACCTTAATTAATTAAATATGTGCCATGACCCCTTGTCACCCTAGTTGTGGTTTACTAGTTGGACATTACTAAAATGCCAACATGGGAAATTAGATCGTTGTAGTATATTGCTTAGACCTGCTACGTGCTCATGACATGATTTTGGACAATCAAATGTTAATATTGACTTAATGATATATTGAACCTGTTTTGGAAAGGTATCATGTGATGTTGATAGCACGTGGTGCATGGTAATCAACTGGGGTTTGATAAATAGTTTTCGACCGGGGCATGTGGCAAGATTGATCGGGTGGGCCAGTTGTGGCACCGGGAATGTTGGTTTGGTTCTTCGGGTAGTCTTACCCTGGTCACCCTAAGGACTTCACCTTGCAAGCCTTTGAACTGGGTCAAACATGCAACCACATGTCCGTAATGGGACGGACCTAGTTGATTAAGTTGCTAATAACGTACCTGTGGGACCTCAGGAGGTCAACTACACCCTTTGTGTAAGTTGTGCGGGAGGCGTCTCGGGGCTGCGGCAGTACTCCATCTAACGGTTGGTTGGCCTAAACTTCGCCTTAGCTAAGGGAAGGGTTAGTGTGCAACAACCGGGAGGACCACTTGTATTGTTAGAAGTTTCCGAAAGACTTTGTTACTGAACTCGCCTTTGTGGTGTTTGATCGTATCTTGTGGGTAAAGTGCATAACCTCTGCAGAGTGTAAAATCTATTCGAATAGCCGTGTCATTTGTCTTGGACATCGCCTGAATTACAAATCAAGGGTTAGACTTTCTCAAAAATAACTTGGACTTGAAAGGTTGGGTTGGATTAATAATGATGTTGATAGAAATGTGGATTAGGATGGCAAAGATGTTCACTAAACCCCTTGAAAAGTTATTTATGCTTTACTTGTTACTACTGCTTTTGAATCTACTTATGATACTTGTTAAATGCTCTTACTGCAAATATACCTTGAGCCACTCCTTTGTATTAAGCCATGCATGTAGTATATTAGCTGCATTCTGTGCATGACTTGCTGAGTACCAAGTACTCACCCTTGCCACAATACAACACCAGTTGAAGAGGAGACTACACCAGCTTTGGAGGAGGACCTCCAAGAGGAACCGTCTACTTAGGGAGCGAGCCCAGTCAGTTGCCTGTGGTATACTGGATGGCGCCATGAAGTTATCTTATTTTCCGCTGCTATTATTTCTCTTTTAATAAGTTTTGCCCTGCGTGGCGTATATTTGTAACTTGACCATAAGGTCGAGCAACCAGTTTGACTATTTAATTAAAGTACTTTGTTAGTATCGAGTGGTATGATTGTGATATTTACCGATGTTAAGACTGTGTGCACTAGCGCGTTCCTGGACTAGTGCTGAATACACAGAGGGTCCGGATTTGCAGATTCGGGTCCCGACAAAGGTGGTATCAGAGCCATACTGTAACACCCCAAAATTTTGCTTTTCTTAAATTCATGTGTGATTTGGCACTTTGGTGAATTTTTGGAATTTTCTGGAATTTATTTGGATTTATTTGGAATTTATTTGAAATTATCCCATTTTGAAATAATTAAAGAATTTAATTTTGCAAATAAAATTTTGTTGGAAATATTTTATTTGAGTCCAAAATGTTCCAAAATATTTTCCAGAATTTTTCTGGAATTTTTCTGAGTCTTTTGCTATTTTTAATGAATTAAATGAATTACTGGGAATTATTTTAAATATTAAATCGCTGGAAATCCAACTCGGGTCAAATCGCTTCATCCGACCGAAGTCGAACCCGAGTCGGACTCGAACCCGACCGAGCCCGATTGACTCGGCCGAACCCACTCCTAAACCTAATCAATCCCAACCGTTGGATCAAGATCCAACGGTGAGATCCGCCTGCACGGATTCGAGCCAGAATCGGGCCGGATCCGATCGCGCCCGTCGATCGTGGCCGTTGATCGTGCCACGTGGGCGGCCACGATTTTAAATCGTCTTCGCCGAAGTCCGGAAGCCGGACTTCGCCGCGCGCCCGCGCCGTAGCGAACTAGGTTTCCGTCTAGAACGCAGGCCGAGGCTATTTAAAGCGTGAGACGTTCCCGAGGTTGCCCTCATCCTTGCGCACCCGTTTCCCGAGCCATCTCGCCGAGCCGCCACCGTTGAGCCGCAATCGCTCGCCGGAGTTGTCTCTTCCTCCATTGCGGTTTGCGCCGGTTTCGCCGTCGTCCGTCGTCTTCCGCCGAGAAGGAGCCCAGATCCGAGTCCCCGCGACGAGGCGCACCGAAGGAGGCTTCATCTCGCGAGCACGCCCCAAACGCCGTCGGGCTCGTTGCCGTCCCGTCTCCGGTCAAGCCGGCGCCGCCGTGAAGCCATCGCCGTCCGCGAGCTCGGAGGACCGTCGGATCCAGATCGGACGGTTGAGGTGAGCTCACGTGTTCCCAAACCCGATTAGATTCGGATCGTTGGATCAAGATCCAGCGGTTCACAATTGCCACGCGTCTTTGTAGCGATGCGAATATAGGATTAGATGCGGACCGTCCGATCTAGATCGAGCGGCCCACGAGCAACGAGTAGTTTCAACGTGTTAACCCGGATCTAATCCGCTACCGTTGATTTTCAAACCAACGGTGAGATTGCGCCACGTGTCGGGAAGATGGACCGCCGGTCAACGCCGCACGCGTCGTGTAACGCCGGCCTTGAGGCCGCGTGTCGAGAGGGGCCGCATGTCGCTGGTCGACCCGCCCGCCGGCGTCACCCATGACGTCACAATGGGTCCCACCTCGACCGTGGTCGAGCCCGCCGACGTCGGCGATGACGTCACCCGAGAGGGCCCACATGTCGGCGACACGTGAAGTCGTGGACCGAGTCCACAGTAGACCCAAGCCGAGCGTGGACCAAGTCCATGGACCTACCGACGCCAGCAGGCCAATCGAGAGGCTGCCACGTGTCCATCTTGACGCAATAATTAATTTCGAAAAAGAAAATGATTTATTAATTCGAAATATTGATTCAAATTTAGATTCAAACTTCAAACGCTTATAACTTTTGCGTTTCAACTCCGATTTGAGCGATTCAAATTTCTAAATTTGTATAAAATTGAGATCTACCTAAATATGAATTTTATTTAATTTTTGGACTAAAGTTTTTCTCTGTAATATTATTTAATTGATTATTTAAACTTTAAATAATCATAACTTTAACGTTTTAACTCCAAATTTGTGATTCCAGTTTCTAAAATCCACAAAATTATGTTCTCTCTGTTTATGGATTTTATTTGGAGTTTTGGGATCTTTTTGCATAGTGTTTATTTGTGTATTTGCTATTTGCACGCTTTACGAGTAGACGTTGAAGTCTTGGGAAGGATTCAAGGAGAAGTGTTGACTCAGGATCCAACTCAAGACCAAGAGCAAGTACTTTTTGAAGGCAAGTTGTGCTTTGACCATGTTGATCCCATTTGAAATCTATTTTGATTTAAACTATTGCATGCTAGTTCAATTAGAAAGATACTTTGTTTAAACACAGGGTTAGATAAATACCAATTTGATATATGACACCTTGATTACTTAAGTATGTGCCATGACCCTTTGTCACCCTAGTTGTGGTTTACTAGTTGGACATTATTAAATTGCCAACATGGGTTAGAACGTTGTAGTATCTTTGCTTAGACACACTTTCGTGCTCATGACATGATTTTGGATAATCAAATGCTAATATTGACTTAATGATATATTGAACCTGTTTTGGAAAAGTATCATGTGATGTTGATGGCACGTGGTGCATGGTAATCAAGCGGGGTTTGATAAACAGATTTCGGCCAAGGGCATGTGGCAAGAGTAATCAGGTGGGCCAGTTGTGGCATTGGGAGTGATGATTTGGTTTTTCGGGTAGTCTTGCCCTGGTCACTCTAAGGACTTAACCTTGCAAGCCTTTGAACTGGGTCATACTTGCAACCACATGGCTGGAATGGGACGGCCCTAGTTGACTAAGTCGCTAAGGACTCACTTGTGGAGCCTCAGGTGTCGATTACACCTTTTGTGTGATTGTGCGGGGAGCGTATCGTGGCTGTGGCCAGGTACCCATCTAACGGTGTGTTGGTCCCATACTTCGCCTTGGCTAAGGGAAGGGATGGTGTAGAGCACGTCTAGGAGAGGACCACCTGTGTTGTTTGAGGCTTAGAAAGGCTTTGTTCACTGAACTCGCCTTTGTGGTGTTTGACTCAGATCTTGTGGGTAAAGTGCATAACCTCTGCAGAGTGTAGAATCTATTTGAATAAGCCGAGTCCACGATCGACAATGCTCGGGAATTACTGATCAAGGGGTAGACTTTACGAAAATAACTTGGTTTTGAAAAGATGGGTTGGTTTAACAAGGAAGATGATGGAAATATGGTTTAGGATGGGAAAAATGTTTATTAAACTTCTTGAAAAGTTATTTATGCTTTACTTATTTCTCTGCTTTGAATCTACTTATATTACTTGTCGGAAGTATTCTTGCAAATATACCCTGAGCTATTCCTTTGTACTAAGCCATGCATATAGTATATTAGCTTGCATTCTGCATGACTTGCTTGAGTACCAAGTACTCACCCTTGCCTCAACACAATATCAGTTGAAGAGGAGATTACGCCACTTTGGAGGAGGAACTCCAAGAAGACCCGTCTACTTAGGGATGCGAGCCCGATCAGGTTACTGTGGTATACTTGGATGGCGCCACAGTTTATTTGATTTTCATTCGCTGCTATTTCTCTTTTAATAAGTTTCGCCTTGCAAGGCATATATTTGTAACTTGGCCATAAGGTCGAGTAACCCTTTGATTATTTAAATAAAGTGCTTTGATAGTATCGTATGGTATGATTGTGATATATACCGATGTTCAGATTTGTGTGCACTAGCGCGTTCTGGACTAGTGCTTGAATACACAGAGGGTCGGATTTGCAAATTCGGGGTCCCGACAGAGGTGGTATCAGAGCCATACTTGACTGTAGGCTCAACCCTAAGCTAGAATGGTCGTAGTGAGGATAAAACCTATTTTCTAAAGCTAAAAATTTGTGAAGACAAGAAATGACATCTCGACTTATCCCCTTCTCTCTTTTCTTGTCTCTTGCTGAAATTTTCCCTTACCTTGTCACAATTTAAAAATTCCGAGTTCTTACGTAAAGCACTCTTGTGACAGATGGAGGTTTTCTTGATGAGTGAGCATAGGTTCTATAGTGAGACTCCTTCGCCGAGTCACGTCATAGAAGAAAGAGCCACCCTTTAGGCGTTAGACTCCAGAGTTAGTTCGATTTGGATTTTCATTGTTTGCTGTGTGTGCAGTATGTGTTGCAAGGCCCTTAGGCATTGTAAGCAGCCATACCAAGTTATTAATAATAAAGTTGGACCTTAAAGTTACCCCTTTTGCCCCGCATAAGTTCCATATTACTTGTCTATTCTCGTTTCCCTCTCATCTCTAAACCTAGAGCAAATCAACAGATGGTGAACACCCGTGGAAACTTTGGAAGCAATGGGAGTGGATCCCGCCCAACAGAAAACCCCAATGATGGAGCACCAGCACCGCCACTGGATGTGCAGAATTTTGGAGCATTTCTTGCTGCTCAGACCCAGTTGATGCATGCTATGATGCAACAAATGCAGCACGTCCTTTGCTCGAGGCCATCGCTAATCAAGTTAATCGGTGACCACGCCGTAGAATACAAGGCCGTCGAGTTCATGAGAACTCACCCACCCACGTTCTCTGGGAATGCCAATCCATTGGAGGCCGACGATTGGTTAAGATCAATTGAGAGGAAGCTACATATAGCTCAATGCATAGGGAATGAGAAGGTACTTTACGCTTCTCATCGCTTGGAAGGAACAAGCCAGAATGGTGGGAGAACTGGTGCCACGCAGAGAACCCTCAAGATATCACTTGGGAGGAGTTCACGGTGCATTCGACAAGATCACGTGCTGAAGGAATTATGGACCTTAAGAAGGAGGAGTTCAGAGCATCAAGCAAGGTAATCGGCCGATGGCCGACTACTGAACAAGTTCACACAGCTAGCACGCTACGCTTTGAGGGCGTAGCGGCGGATAAATCCAGGCAGCCGTTTTATGAAGGGACTTAACTCAGGATTGCAAGTAGGGTTGATCACCCACACCTTCCGGATTTCCAAGAGTTGGTGAATAAGGCGCTTATTCTTGAGGACAAGCGCAAGGAACCGGAGGAGAACAGAAGCGCGAGGATGCAACAGCAAGGATCACGTCGAGGAACGCATACCGGCGCTGAGAGTTGCACCAAATCAATTCTTGATTCCAACCACGAGCGCAACAAGGACACCATCCCCGCACCAAGACCTGCCAATCGAACTACCAAACCCCAGCCCCGCTAGAAACGCTACCCTGTGCAACAAGAAGGAACGGTGAGACGCCATTACAAGCGCAACGAGCCAGGACACTTTGCCGCCAGATTGTCCGAAGAAGACAGCAGAGCGACCCGATTCGCTTCAATCTAGGAACCACCCAGCTAGGACGCCCGGCCAGAGCCACACCCTGCAGGCCGTGGTGAGAGGCCGAGTCAACCATGTCACCGCAGATGCACTGCATGCTACTGACGTCGTCTTGGGTAAGTTACTTGTTAACTCGATGCACAGCTTGATTTTGTTTTGACTCTGGAGCTTCGCATTCGTTTGTTTCGCAAGGCTTTGCTGCTAGAAATGACTTAAGGATTGCAAGACTTAAGTGCATGCTTTTAGTTCAAACCCCTGGTTCCGAACTCCGAACGGAAGTAGGATGTTCCGGTGAGAATACTAATAGATGGAATAGAGTTCCTAGCAAACCTTATAATTTTGGAGACCCGGACCTTAGATGTTATATTGGGAATGGATTGGTTATCCAAGCACAAGGTCAGTATTGGATTGTGGACGAAGAACTATCTCGATTGAGAGCCCGTGTGGGAAGAAAGTGGAATTTCAAGCCACTGCGATTAGAGATGGGCGATTGATGGTTAACAGTACCAAGGCAATCAGCATAGAGGATGTCCCGGTAGTAAATGAGTACCCAGACGTTTTCCGAGGATCTACAGGGTATGCCGCTTGACGAGGACATAGAGTTTGTTATAGAGCTTGTACACAGTACAGCACCGATAGCAAAGAGACCCTATCGGATGTCTACCGAGGAGTTGGTAGAAATGAAGAAAGCAAATAGAGGAGTTAATGGAGAAAGGATTTATCAGGCCAGAGTTAAATGCGCCGTGGGGAGCACCGCTTTGTTTGTCAAGAAGAAGGGCGGGAGTTTCAGGATGTGCATTGACTACCGTGCACTCAATGAAGTCACCGTGAAGAATAAGTATCCGCTACCAGTGATTGATGATTTGTTTGATCGATTAAGAGGAGCCGGAGTTTTCTCCAAGATTGATCTGAGATCGGGATACCATCGATTGAAGATCCGATCGTAAGATATTCAAGACCGCATTCTCGTCAAGATATGGACATTACGAGTTCTGATTATGTCCTTTGGGCTCAACGAATCGCCGACTTATTTCATGAATATGATGAATAAGGTGTTCATGGAATATTTGGACAAGTTTGTAAATCGTGTTCATAGACGATATCCTAATCTACTCCAAGGCGAGAGGATGAACATGCCGAACACTTAAGGCGAGTTTTGGAAAAGGCGAGGAACAGCAACTTTTCACCAAGTTCAGCAAGTGTGACTTTTGGAAGGACAAAGTGGAGTTTCTTGGACATGTAATGACTGAGAGAAGTCGCCAGTAGATCCAAGCAAAGTAGAAGCTGTGTTACATTGGGAGCACCAAGACTCGTGACCCGGTCGGAGTTTCCTTGGAATGGCGAGGATACTACCGCCGTTTCATCGAAAGCTTCGACAATTGCGAAACCTCTTACGCAATTGCTGAAGAAAGGAAAAGAAGTTTGCATGGGCGCCAGAATGTGAGAAAGGATTTCAGGAGTGAAGAAGCGATTGACATCAAGACCGTGTTAGTTCTCTACCGATGTTGCTCAAAGCTTCGATATTTATTGTGACGACGCGCCAAGGACTTGGATGAGTCTTGATGCAGAATGGAAAGGTAAATCGCTTATGCATCAAGGCGATTGAGGCCGCATGAGGAAAATTATCCGACACATGACCTAGAGTTAGCTGCCGTAGTGCATGCTTTGAAGATATGGCGTCACTATCTGATTGGAAACAGATGTGAAGTGTATACGGATCATAAGAGCCTTAAGTACATATTCACCCAGTCGGATCTGAATATGAGGCAAAGGAGATGGCTAGAGTTGATCAAGGACTACAATGTTGGAATCCATTACCATCCCGGGAAGGCCAACGTAGTTGCCGATGCTCTGAGTCGGAAGAGCCATACCGCGAGTATGTTGCTAGCCATAAGTCAGGATGAGTTATGTGAGGAGTTTGAAAATGAAGATTGAGGTTGTACCTAGCGGATTCTTGGCCGCATTAGAAGTAAAACCGACCTGGAGGATCGGATCCGAGAAGGACAAAAGGATGATGACAAGATCCGCAGGATTAAGTCCATCAAGGAGGAAGGCAAGGCGAGAGGACTTCAAGTTGGATGAGCAAGGCACGTTGTGGATGAAGGATCGCATTTGTGTGCCTAACAAAAAGGAGTTAAGGCAAGCGATTACGGAGGAAGCCCATGACTCCAAGTACTCAATTCACCACAGGCGCCAAGATGTATCGAGGATCTCAAGGAGAGATTACGGTGGCCGAGTATGAAAGCGTGAAGTTGCCGAGCATGTTGCATTGTCGCGACGTATGCCAGAGTCAAGGCAATGCATCGAGAGACCGGCGAGGATTGCTACGCATTGAAAATACCTGAGTGGAAGTGGGAGGAAATCGGAATGGATTTCATTACCGGTTTGCCGAAGACTCAAGGGGTTATGACTCCATATGGGTTATAGTGGATCGCTTGACTAAAGTAGCCCATTTTATCCCCGTGAAGACCACTTACTCGGGAGATAAATTAGCGAGTGTACATGATCAGATTGTCTGTTTGCAGAGTGCCCAAGAGGATTGTATCGGACAGAGGTACCCAATTTACCTCAAGATTCTCGGAATAAGTTGCATGAAGCTCTGGGGACCCGTTTGAACTTCAAGACGGCTTATCATCCTGAGGCGGATGGACAGACCAGAAAGAGTCAACCAGATCTGGAAGATATGCTAAGAGCTTGTGCATTGGCTTATGCTACCTCTTGGGATAAGAGTTTGCCGTATGCCGAGTTTAGTTACAACAATAGTTATCGAGGCTAGTTCTGAGATGTCACCTTTTGAGGCATTGTATGGTCGACCATGTCGGACGCCATTGAATTGGAATGAGACCGGCGTGAGCGCGTGTCTTTGGACCTGATATTCTTCAAGAGGTGAAGAAGCGGATCGCTATGATTAGGGAAAGGTTGAAGATAGCCCAATCTCGACAAAAGAGTTATGCTGACAATCGTCGCCGGGATTTGAGTTTTGAACCAGAAGATTTTGTTTACCTCAGAGTTACGCCTCTCAGGGGAGTTAAGAGGTTCCATGCCAAAGGGAAACTCGCACCCCGTTATGTCGGACCATTTAAGATTTTGAGCCGCAGAGGCGAAGTTGCTTATCAGCTGGAATTGCCACAGTCGTTGGCAGGTGTACATGATGTATTCCATGTGTCCCAGTTAAAGAAGTGTCTCCGAGTTCCTGAGGAACAGACACCGCTAGAGTCAATTGAGTTGCAAGAGGATTTGACCTATAAGGAGCATCCCGTGAGGATTCTAGACACAATGGATCGAGAAACTAGAAACAAGTCAACCCGTTTCTGTAGAGTTCAGTGGAGCAACCATGAGGAAAGCGAAGCGACTTGGGAGCGCGAAGAGGATTTGAAGAAAGAGTTTCCAAACCTATTCTTTAGTGAGCCCTGAATCTCGGGGACGAGATTCTATTAAGGGGGGAGGTTTGTAACACCCCAAAATTTTGCTTTTCTTAAATTCATGTGTGATTTGGCACTTTGGTGAATTTTTGGAATTTTCTGGAATTTATTTGGATTTATTTGGAATTTATTTGAAATTATCCCATTTTGAAATAATTAAAGAATTTAATTTTGCAAATAAAATTTTGTTGGAAATATTTTATTTGAGTCCAAAATGTTCCAAAATATTTTCCAGAATTTTTCTGGAATTTTTCTGAGTCTTTTGCTATTTTTAATGAATTAAATGAATTACTGGGAATTATTTTAAATATTAAATCGCTGGAAATCCAACTCGGGTCAAATCTTGTTCATCCGGCCAGAGTCGGAACCAGTCGGACTCGAACCCGACCAGAGCCAGTTGACTCGGCCGAACCCACTCCTAAACCTAATCAATCCCAACCGTTGGATCAAGATCCAACGGTGAGATCCGCCCGTCTGGGCGTTCGGCCGTAGCAGGGCGGATCGATCGCGCTTGCGTGCGATCGTGGCCGTTGATCGTGCCCACGTGGGCGGCCACGATTTGCGTCTTCGCCGTCGAGCCGGACTTCGCCGCCCGCGCCCACGTAGCGAACTAGGTTTCCGTCTAGAACGCAGGCCGAGGCTATTTAAAGCGTGAGACGTTCCCGAGGTTGCCCTCATCCTTGCGCACCGTTCCCGAGCCATCTCGCCGGGCCGCCACCGATTGAGCCGCAATCGCTCGCCGGAGTTGTCTCTTCCCTCATTGCGGTTTCTGCGCGGTTTCGCCGTCGTCCGTCGTCTTCCGAAGAAGGAGCCGAATCCGGAGTCCGCGACGAGACGCACTTCGAAGGAGGCTTCATCTCGCCGAGCACGCCCCAAACGCCGTCGGGCTCGTCGTCGTCCCGTCTCCGGTCAAGCCAGCGCCCGCAGTAAACCATCGCCGTCAGCGAGCTCGGAGGACCGTCGGATCCAGATCGGACGGTTGAGGTGAGCTCACGTGTTCCCAAACCCGATTAGATCTGGATCGTTGGATCAAGATCAGCGGTTCCACAATTGCCCGCGTCTTTGTAGCGGTGCGAATATAGGATTAGATCTGGACCGTCCGATCTAGATCGAGCGGCCCACGAGCAACGAGTAGTTTCAGCGTGTTAACCGGATCTAATCCGCCGCGTTGATTTTCAAACCAACTACCGAGATTGCGCCACGTGTCGGGAAGATGGACCGCCGCGGTCAACGCCGCCCACGCAGCGTCGCGTGTATTGACGCCTTGAGGCCAGCGTGTCGAGGGGCCGCATGTCGATGGTCGACCCGCCAGCGCCGACGTCACCCATGACGTCACAATGGGTCCCACCTGCCGCCAGTGGCCGAGCCCACCGACGCCGTGATGGACGTCACCCGAGAGGGCCCACATGTCGGCGACACGTGAGTCGTGGACCGAGTCCACTGAGACCCAAGCCGAGCGTGGACCAAGTCCATGGACCGGTGGCGTCGGCAGGCCAATCGAGAGGCGCCACGTGTCCATCTTTGACGCAATAATTAATTTCGAAAAGAAAATGATTTATTAATTCGAAATATTGATTCAAATTTAGATTCAAACTTCAAACGCTTATAACTTTTGCGTTTCAACTCCGATTTGAGCGATTCAAATTTCTAAATTTGTATAAAATTGAGATCTACGGAAGCCTCAAACAACACAGGTGGTCCTCTCCGGTACGTGCTCTACACCATCCCTTCCCTTAGCCAAGGCGAAGTATGGGACCAACACACCGTTAGATGGGTACCTGGCCACAGCCACGATACGCTCCCCCCTCGCACAATCACACAAAAGGTGTAATCGACACCTGAGGCTCCACAAGTGAGTCCTTAGCGACTTAGTCAACTAGGGCCGTCCCATTCGACCATGTGGTTGCAAGTATGACCCAGTTCAAAGGCTTGCAAGGTTAAGTCCTTAGAGTGACCAGGGCAAGACTACGAAAAACCAAATCATCACTCCCAATGCCACAAGCGGCCCACCTGATTACTCTTGCCACATGCCCCGGCCGAAATCATGTTTATCAAACCCCAGTTGATTACCATGCACCACGTGCCATCAACATCACATGATACTTTTCCAAAACAGGTTCAATATATCATTAAGTCAATATTAGCATTTGATTATCCAAAATCATGTCATGAGCACGTAGCAGGTCTAAGCAGCATACTACAACGTTCTAACCCATGTTGGCAATTTAATAATGTCCAACTAGTAAACCACAACTAGGGTGACAAAGGGTCATGGCACATACTTAAGTAATCAAGGTGTCATATATCAAATTGGTATTTATCTAACCCCCAGGTTTAAACAAAGTATCTTTCTAATTGAACTAGCATGCAATAGTTTAAATCAAAATAGATTTCGAAATGGGATCAACATGGTCAAAGCACAACTTGCCTTCAAAAAGTACTTGCTCTTGGTCTTGAGTTGGATCCTGAGTCAACACTTCTCCCTCGAATCCTTCCGGCACTTCAACGTCTACTCGTAAAGCGTGCAAATAGCAAATACACAAATAAACACTATGCAAAAATATCCCAAAACTCCAAATAAAATCCATAAACAGAGAGAACATAATTTTGTGGATTTTTAGAAACTGGAATCGTCAAATTTGGAGTTAAAACGCAAAAGTTATGATTATTTAAAGTTTAAATAATCAATTAAATAATATTACAGAGAAAAACTTTAGTCCAAAAATTAAATAAAATTCATATTTAGGTAGATCTCAATTTTATACAAATTTAGAAATTTGAATCGCTCAAATCGGAGTTGAAGCATAAAAGTTATAAGCGTTTGAAGTTTGAATCTAAATTTGAATCAATATTTCGAATTAATAAATCATTTTCTTTTAGGAAATTAATTATTGCGTCGGCATGGACACGTGGCAGCCTCTCGATTGGCCTGCTGGCGTCGGCCGGTTCATGGACTTGGTCCACGCTCGGCTTGGGTCTACTGTGGACTCGGTCCACGACTCTACGTGTCGCCGACATGTGGGCCCTCTCGGGTGACGTCATCGGCCCGGCGTCGGCGGGGCTCACCACGGTCGACGGTGGGACCCATTGTGACGTCATGGGTGACGTCGGCGCTGGCGAGGTCAGCCATCGACATGCGGCCCCTCGACACGCTGCGGGCCCCGCGCGTCGGCGTCCTGCCTGCCAGCTGGCGTGGGCCGGCGTTGACCGCGCGGTCCATCTTCCCGACACGTGGCGCAATCTCGGCCGTTGGTTTGAAAATCAGCGGCGCGGATTAGATCCAGGGTTGCTGCGTTGAAACTACTCGTTGCTCGTGGGCCGTTCGATCTAGATCGGGCGGTCGAGATCTAATCCTATATTCGCACCGCTACAAAGACGTGGCAATTGTGAACCGCTGATCTTGATCCAACGATCCGCATCTAATCGGGTTTGGGAACACGTGAGCTCACCTCAACCGTCCGATCTGGATCCGACGGTCCTCCGAGCTCGCGACGGCGATGGCTTCACCAGCGCTGCTTGACCGGAGACGGGCGGCAACGAGCCCGACGGGCGTTTGGGGCGTGCTCGGCGAGATGAAGCCTCCCTTCGGGTGCGTCGTCGCGAGACTCGGATCTGGGCTCCTTCGGCGGAAGACGACGGACGACGGCGGAAACCGGCGCAACCGCAGCGGAGGAAGAGACAACTCCGGCGGCGATTGCGGCTCAACGGTGGCGGCTCGGCGAGATGGCTCGGGGAACGGGTGCGCAGGATGAGGGCAACCTCGGGGGCGTCTCACGCTTTAAATAGCCTCGGCGTCCGTACCTGAGCGGAAACCTAGTTCGCTACGGCGGCGCGGCGGCGAAAGTCCGGCTTCGGACTCGGCGAAAACGGCGAAATAAATCGTGGCCGCCCACGTGGCGCGATCAACGGCCACGATCGCGACGGGCGCGATCGGATCCGCCCGGCTTACGCCGAACTCGTGCAGGCGGATCTCGGCCGCTGGATCTTGATCCAACGGTTGGGATTGATTAGGTTTAGGAGTGGGTTCGGCCGAGTCAACTGCCTCGGTCGGGTTCGAGTCCGACTCGGGTTCACTTCGATCGGATGAACAAGATTTTGACCCGAGTTGGATTTCCAGCGATTTAATATTTAAAATAATTCCCAGTAATTCATTTAATTCATTAAAAATAGCAAAAGACTCAGAAAAATTCCAGAAAAATTCTGGAAAATATTTTGGAACATTTTGGACTCAAATAAAATATTTCCAACAAAATTTTATTTGCAAAATTAAATTCTTTAATTATTTCAAAATGGGATAAATTCAAATAAATTCCAAATAAATCCAAATAAATTCCAGAAAATTCCAAAAATTCACCAAAGTGCCAAATCACACATGAATTTAAGAAAAGCAAAATACCACCTCTGTCGGGACCCCGAATTTGCAAATCCGGACCCTCTGTGTATTCAGCACTAGTCCAGGAACGCGCTAGTGCACACAGTCTTAACATCGGTATATATCACAATCATACCATACGATACTATCAAAGTACTTTATTTAAATAATCAAAGGGTTACTCGACCTTATGGCCAAGTTACAAATATATGCCTTGCAAGGCGAAACTTATTAAAAGAGAAATAGCAGAAATGAAAATCAAATAAACTTCGTGGCGCCATCCAAAGATACCACAGTGCAACTGGTGGGCTCGCATCCCTAAGTAGACGGGTCTTCTTGGAGTTCCTCCTCCAAAGTCATGCGTAATCTCCTCTTCAAGCGATATTGTGTTGAGGCAAGGGTGAGTACTTGGTACTCAAAGCAAGTCATGCACAGAATGCAAGCTAATATACTATATGCATGGCTTAGTACAAAGGAATAGCTCAGGTATATTTGCGATGTGACTTACGACAAGTAATATAAGTAGATTCGGAAGCAGTAGGAATAAGTAAAGCATAAATAACTTTTCAAGAAGTTTAATAAACATTTTTCCCATCCTAAACCATATTTCCATCATCTTCCTTGTTAAACCAACCCATCTTTTCAAAACCAAGTTATTTTCGTAAAGTCTACCCCTTGACTTGTAATTCCCGAGCATTGTCGATCACCGTGGACTCGGCTATTCAAATAGATTCTACACTCTGCAGAGGTTATGCACTTTACCCACAAGATACAGTCAAACACCACAAAGGCGAGTTCAGTAACAAAGCCTTTCTAAGCCTCAAACAACACAGTGGTCCTCTCCTGCGTGCTCTACACCATCCCTTCCCTTAGCCAAGGCGAAGTATGGGACCAACACACCGTTAGATGGGTACCTGGCCACGGCCACGATACGCTCCCCGCACAATCACACAAAAGGTGTAATCGACACCCTGAGGCTCCACAAGTGAGTCCTTAGCGACTTAGTCAACTAGGGCCGTCCCATTCCACCATGTGGTTGCAAGTATGACCAGTTCAAAGGCTTGCAAGGTTAAGTCCTTAGAGTGACCAGGGCAAGACTACAGAAAAACCAAATCATCACTCCCAATGCCACAATCGGCCCACCTAATTACTCTTGCCACATGCCCCTGGCCGAAAATCGTTTATCAAACCCCAGTTGATTACCATGCACCACGTGCCATCAACATCACATGATACTTTTCCAAAACAGGTTCAATATATCATTAAGTCAATATTAGCATTTGATTATCCAAAATCATGTCATGAGCACGTAGCAGGTCTAAGCAGCATACTACAACGTTCTAACCCATGTTGGCAATTTAATAATGTCCAACTAGTAAACCACAACTAGGGTGACAAAGGGTCATGGCACATACTTAAGTAATCAAGGTGTCATATATCAAATTGGTATTTATCTAACCCCCAGGTTTAAACAAAGTATCTTTCTAATTGAACTAGCATGCAATAGTTTAAATCAAAATAGATTTCAAATGGGATCAATATGGTCAAAGCACAACTTGCCTTCAAAAGTACTTGCTCTTGGTCTTGAGTTGGATCCTGAGTCAACACTTCTCCTTCGAATCCTTCCTGCACTTCAACGCCTACTCGTAAAGCGTGCAAATAGCAAATACACAAATAAACACTATGCAAAAGATCCCAAAACTCCAAATAAAATCCATAAACAGAGAGAACATAATTTTGTGGATTTTTAGAAACTGGAATCACAAATTTGGAGTTAAAGCATAAAAGTTATGATTATTTAAAGTTTAAATAATCAATTAAATAATATTACAGAGAAAAACTTTAGTCCAAAAATTAAATAAAATTCATATTTAGGTAGATCTCAATTTTATACAAATTTAGAAATTTGAATCGCTCAAATCGGAGTTGAAACGCAAAAGTTATAAGCGTTTGAAGTTTGAATCTAAATTTGAATCAATATTTCGAATTAATAAATCATTTTCTTTTCGAAATTAATTATTGCGTCGGCAATGACACGTGGCAGCCTCGATTGGCCTGCCGGCGTCGGCCGGTCCATGGACTTGGTCCACGCTCGGCTTGGGTCTATCGTGGACTCGGTCCACGACTCTACGTGTCGCCGACATGTGGGCCCTCTCGGGTAGCGTCATCGGCGACGTCGGCCGAGGCTCGGCCACGGTCTTGGCGGCGAGTGGGACCCATTGTGACGTCATGGGTGACGTCGGCGCTGGCGGGTCACCAGCGACATGCGGCCCCTCGACACGCGCGGGCCCGTCGGCGTCACGCACGCGCGCGTGAATGGCGTTGACCGCGGCGGTCCATCTTCCCGACACGTGGCGCAATCTCAGCCGTTGGTTTGAAAATCAACGGCGCGGATTAGATCCAGGGGTTAACACGTTGAAACTACTCGTTGCTCGTGGGCCGCTCGATCTAGATCGGACGGTCCGAGATCTAATCCTATATTACGCCTTTGCTACGACGCGTGGCAATTGTGAACCGTTGGATCTTGATCCAACGATCCGTATCTAATCGGGTTTGGGAACACGTGAGCTCACCTCAACCGGTCCGATCTGGATCCGACGGTCCTCCGAGCTCGCGGACGGCGATGGCTTCCGCTGGCGCTGGCTTGGACCGGAGACGGGGCGGCAGCGAGCCCGACGGGCGTTTGGGGCGTATTCCGGCGAGATGAAGCCTCCCGCCGGGTGCGCCTCGTCGCGAGACTCGGATCTGAGCTCCTTCGGCGGAAGACGACGGACGACGGCGAAACCGGCGCAAACCGCGGCGGAGGGAAGAGACAACTCCGGCGAGCGATTGCGGCTCAACGGTGGCGGCTCGGCGAGATGGCTCGAGGGAACGGGTGCGCGCAGGATGAGGGCAACCTCGGGGACGTCTCACGCTTTAAATAGCCTCGGCGTCCGTGCCCTAGACGGAAACCTAGTTCGCTACTTACGGCGGCGCGGCGAAGTCCGGCTCGGACTTCGGCGAAGACGACGAAATCGTGGTCGTCCACGTGGCGCGATCAACGGCCACGATCGCCGAAGCGCGATCGGATCCGGCCCGATTCGCGGCTCGAGCCGTGCAGGCGGATCTCGGCCGTTGGATCTTGATCCAACGGTTGGGATTGATTAGGTTTAGGAGTGGAGTTCGGTCGAGTCAATCGGCTCGGTCGGGTTCGAGTCCGACTCGGGTTCGACTTCGATCGGATGAACGATACTTGACCGAGTTGGATTTCCAGCGATTTAATATTTAAAATAATTCCAAGAATTCATTTAATTCATTAAAAATAGCAAAAGACTCGTAAAATTCGGAAAAATTCTGGAAAATATTTTGGAACATTTTGGACTCAAATAAAATATTTCCAACAAAATTTTATTTGCAAAATTAAATTCTTTAATTATTTCAAAATGGAATAAATTCAAATAAATTCCAAATAAATCCAAATAAATTCCAGAAAATTCCAAAAATTCACCAAAGTGCCAAATCACACATGAATTTAAGAAAAGCAAAATTTTGGGGTGTTACAAACCTCCCCCCCTTAATAGAATCTCGTCCCCGAGATTCAGGGCTCACTAAAGAATAGGTTTGGAAACTCTTTCTTCAAATCCTCTTCGCGCTCCCAAGTCGCTTCGCTTTCCTCATGGTTGCTCCACTGAACTCTACAGAAACGGGTTGACTTGTTTCTAGTTTCTCGATCCATTGTGTCTAGAATCCTCACGGGATGCTCCTTATAGGTCAAATCCTCTTGCAACTCAATTGACTCTAGCGGTGTCTGTTCCTCAGGAACTCGGAGACACTTCTTTAACTGGGACACATGGAATACATCATGTACACCGCCAACGATCGTGGCAATTCCGGTGATAAGCAACCGCCTCTGCGGCTCAAAATCTTAAATGGTCCGACATAGCAGGGGTGCGAGTTTCCCTTTGGCATGGAACCTCTTAACTCCCACGAGAGGCGTAACTCGAGGTAAACAAAATCTTACGGTTCAAAACTCAAATCCGGCGACGATTGTCGGCATAACTCTTTTGTCGAGATTGGGCTATCTTCAACCTTTCCCTAATCATAGCGATCTGCTTCTTGACCTCTTGAAGAATATCAGGTCCAAAGACACGGCGCTCGCCGGTCTCATTCCAATTCAATGGCGTCAGGCATGGTCGACCATACAGGCCTCAAAAGGTGACATCGTAAACTCGCTCGATAACTATTGTTGTAACTAAACTCGGCATACGGCAAACTCTTATCCCAAGAGGTAGCATAAGCCAATGCACAAGCTCTTAGCATATCTTCCGAATCTGGTTGACTCTTTCGGTCTGGTCCATCCGTCTGTGGATGATAAGCCGTCTTGAAGTTCAAAGCGGGTCCCCAGAGCTTCATGCAACTTATTCCGTAATCTTGAGGTAAATTGGGTACCTCGTCTGATACAATCCTCTTGGGCACTCCGTGCAAAGCAGACAATCCTGATCATGTACAATTACGCTAATTTATCTCCGAGTAAGTGGTCTTCACGGGGATAAAATGGGCTACTTTAGTCAAGCGATCCACTATAACCCATATGGAGTCATAACCCCTTGAGTCTTCGGCAAACCGGTAATGAAATCCATTCCGATTTCCTCCCACTTCCACTCGAGGTATTTTCAAGTAGCAATCCTGCTGGTCTCTCGATGCATTGCCTTGACTCTCGGCATACGTCGCACAATGCAACATGCTCGGCAACTTCACGTTTCATACTCGGCCACCGTAATCCCTCCTTGAGATCCTGATACATCTTGGCGCTTCGGGGTGAATTGAGTACTTGGAGTCATGGGCTTCCTCCAATCGCTTGCTTTAACTCCTTTTTGTTAGGCACACAAATGCGATCCTTCATCCACAACGTGCCTTGCTCATCCAACTTGAAGTCCTCTGCCTTGCCTTCCTCCTTGATGGACTTAATCCTGCGGATCTTGTCATCATCCTTTTGTCCTTCTCGGATCTGATCCTCCAGGGTCGGTTTTACTTCTAATGCGGCCAAGAATCCGCTAGGTACAACCTCAATCTTCATTTTCTGAAACTCCTCACATAACTCATCCTGACTTATGGCTAGCAACATACTCGCGGTATGGCTCTTCCGACTCAGAGCATCGGCAACTACGTTGGCCTTCCCGGGATGGTAATGGATTCCAACATTGTAGTCCTTGATCAACTCTAGCCATCTCCTTTGCCTCATATTCAGATCCGACTGGGTGAATATGTACTTAAGGCTCTTATGATCCGTATACACTTCACATCTGTTTCCAATCAGATAGTGACGCCATATCTTCAAAGCATGCACTACGGCAGCTAACTCTAGGTCATGTGTCGGATAATTTTCCTCATGCGGCCTCAACTGCCTTGATGCATAAGCGACGACCTTTCCATTCTGCATCAGCACTCATCCAAGTCCTTGGCGCGATGCGTCACAATAAATATCGAAGCTTTGAGCAACATCAGAGAACTAACACCGGGTCGATGTCAATCGCTTCTTCAGCTCCTGAAATCCTTTCTCACATTCTCAAGCGTCCATGCAAACTTCTTTTCCTTCTTCAGCAATTGCGTAAGAGGTTTCGCAATTGTCGAGAAGCTTCGATGAAAGCAGCGGTAGTATCCTGCCATTCCAAGGAAACTCCGAATCTGGGTCACGCCTTGTTTACTCCCAATGTAACACAGCTTCTACTTTGCTTGGATCTACGGCGACTCCCTCTGCAGTCATTACATGTCCAAGAAACTCCACTTTGTCCTTCCAAAAGTCACACTTGCTGAACTTGGCGAAAAGTTGCTGTTCCCTCAGCTTTTCCAAAACTCGCCTTAAGTGTTCGGCATGTTCATCCTCTGTCTTGGAGTAGATTAGGATATCGTCTATGAACACGACGACAAACTTGTCCAAATATTCCATGAACACCTTATTCATCATATTCATGAAATAAGCCAAGCGCATTCGTAAATGCCCAAAGGACATAATCAGAACTCGTAATGTCCATATCTTGACGAGAATGCGATCTTCGAATATCTTCCGATCGGATCTTCAATCGATGGTATCCCGATCTCAGATCAATCTTGGAGAAAAGTCCGGCTCCTCTTAACTGATCAAACAAATCATCAATCCTGGGTAGCGGATACTTATTCTTCACGGTGACTTCATTGAGTGCACGGTAGTCAATGCACATCCTAAACTCCGTCCTTCTTCTTGACAAACAAAGCTGGTGCTCCCCACGGCGACGAACTCGGTCTCGATAAATCCTTTCTCCATTAACTCCTCTAGTCTGTTTCTTCATTTCTACCAACTCCTCGGTAGACATCCGATAGGTCTCTTTGCTATCGGTCTGTACTGTACAAGCTCTATAACAAACTCTATGTCCCTGTCTGGCGGCATACCCGGTAGATCCTCGGGAAAAACGTCTGGGTACTCATTTACTACCGGGACATCCTCTATGCTGATTGCCTTGGTACTGTTAACCATCAACTGTCCATCTCTAACTGCAGTGGCTTGAAATTCCACTTTCTTCCCACACGGGCTCTCAACTGAGATAGTTCTTCGTCCACAATCCAATACAGCCTTGTGCTTGGATAACCAATCCATTCCCAATATAACATCTAAGGTCTGGGTCTCCAAAATTATAAGGTTTGCTAGGAACTCTATTCCATCTATTAGTATTCTCACCCCGGAACATCCTACTTCCGTTCGGAGTTCGGAACCAGGGGTTTGAACTAAAAGCATGCACTTAAGTCTTGCAATCCTTAAGTCATTTCTAGCAGCAAAGCCTTGCGAAACAAACGAATGCGAAGCTCCAGAGTCAAACAAAACTGTTGCAGGTACTGAGTTAACAAGTAACTTACCCAAGATTTATCGTCAGTAGCATTCTGCGGTATCTGCATGGTGACATGGTTGACTCGGCCTCTCACCACGATGCAGGGTGTGGCTCACAGTCTTTGGCGCCCTAGCTGGGGTGGTTCCTAGATTGAAGCGAATCGGGTCGCTCCTGCTGTCTTCTTCGGACAAGCTGTTGGCAAAGTGTCCTGGCTCGTTCACAGCTTGTAACATTGCCTCACTGCTCCTTCGACCGTTGCCTGGGGTAGCGTTTCTAGCGGGGCTGGGGTTTGGTAGTTACGATTGGCAGGTCTTGGTGCTGAGGATGGTGTCCTCGTTGCATTCTCGTGGTTGGAATCACGGAAGAATTGATTTGGTGCAACTCTCAGCGCCTATGCGTTCCCCTCGACGTGATCCTTCTTTGTTGCATCCTGCGCTTCTGTTCTCATCCGGTTCCTTGCGCTTGTCCTCAAGAATAAGTGCCTTATTCACCAACTCTTGGAAATCCGGAAAGGTGTGGGTGATCAACCCTACTTGCAATCATGAGTTAAGTCCCTTCATAAAACGAGGTATGCCTGGATTTATCCGTCGCTACGCCCTCAAAAAGCGTAGCGTGCTAGGCCGTGTGGAACTTGTTCGTAGTCGGCCACTGGCCGATTACCTTGCTTGATGCTCTGAACTCCTCCTTCTTAAGGTCCATAATTCCTTCAGGCACGTGATCTGCCGAATGCAGTGTGAACTCCTCCCAAGTGATATCTTGAGGGTTCTCTGCGTGGCAATGTAAGTTCTCCCACCATTCGGTGGTCGTTCCTTCAACCGATGAGAAGCGTAAAGTACCTTCTCATTTCCTATGCATTGAGCTATATGTAGCTTCCTCTCGATTGATCTTAACCAATCATCGGCCTCCAATGGATTGGCATTCCCGCAGAAAGTGGGTGGGTGAGTTCTCATGAACTCGACAGCCTTGTATTCTGGCGTGGTCCCCGATTAACTTGATTAGCAAAGTGGCCTGAGCGAGGACGTGCTGCATTTGTTGCATCATAGCATGCATCAACTGGTCTGAGCAGCAAGAAATGCTCCAAAATTCTGCACATCCGGCGGTCTTTGGTGCTCCATCATTGGGGTTTTACATTGGGCGAGATCCACTCCCATTGCTTCCAAAGTTTCCACGGGTGTTCACCATCTGGCCGATTTGCTCTAGGTTTAGAGATGAGAGGGAAACAAGAAAAGACAAGTAATATGGAACTTATGCGGGCAAAAGGGGTAACTTTAAGGTCCAACTTTATTATTAATAACTTGGTATGGCTGCTTACAATGCCTAAGGGCCTTGCAACACATAATGCACACTCGACAAACAAAGCAAATCCAAATCGAACTAACTCGAGTCTAACGCCTAAAGGGTGACTCTTTATTCTATGACTCGGCGAAGGAGTCTCACTATAGAACCTAAGCTCACTCATTGAGAAAACCTCCACGGCACGAGTACGGTGTCGCGGCATAGGCGCGAAACGATCGCCATGTCCAAATGACTATGTCATCTGTGGTAGTCGAAGAAGCGATGTCCTCATCGAGATCCGACTCCTCTGGATCCGCTCGTGTAGCTCGATCTTGGCTCTGGTGCAGTCCGTACAAAGTCATCTCCAACTCGTCAATCCTTCGTAGAAGGTGTGCCACATACTCTTGAGCTTCCCGCCATCCTGTTCTTCTCTGTCGTGATCTCCTTGCGGGCCTTCGTAGCTCCTTGCTTGTATTATCTAGTACATCTCCCTGGCGACGACGAATCGTGCTAACCGTATGGTAAAGTGGCATTCTCATCCTGAATCGCCTTCGGGTCAAGAAGGTTATCGCGCGGATGATAACTTAACACCGTGCTTTCCAACTCTCTGGCGTGATATCGTAATGTGCCGCATTGCTCGTCGTGAAACTTCTTGGATACCCATCTGCATTGTAGATCTTCTAGCAAAGGTAAAGTGTATCGAGGCGATTGCCTGGCCCTCTTCCCGACAGTACCTCAATCCTCACGCCACAAGCCTTGATCAATCCTCGCTTGTCGATCACTTCCACTTGGTATTGGGGCTTCTCAAAATCTCCGAGAGTTTGTAGCATGTGCCAAAGTTCCATGGCGTGACCAACTCCTAGATCAACGTAGTTGAACTCTTCCTCCATCTGTCACAAGAGTGCTTTACGTAAGAACTCGGAATTTTCGAATTGTGACAAGGTAAGGGAAAATTTCAGCAAGAGACAAGAAAAGAGAGAAGGGGATAAGTCGAGATGTCATTTCTTGTCTTCACAAATTTTTAGCTTTAGAAAATAGGTTTTATCCTCACTACGACCATTCTAGCTTAGGGTTGAGCCTACAGTCAAGTATGGCTCTGATACCACCTCTGTCGGGACCCGAATTTGCAAATCCGACCCTCTGTGTATTCAAAGACTAGTCCAGGAACGCGCTAGTGCACACAGTCTTAACATCGGTATATATCACAATCATACCATACGATACTATCAAAGTACTTTATTTAAATAATCAAAGGGTTACTCGACCTTATGGCCAAGTTACAAATATATGCCTTGCAAGGCGAAACTTATTAAAAGAGAAATAGCAAGAAATGAAAATCAAATAAACTGCGTGGCGCCATCCAAGATACCACGAGCAACTGATCGGCTCGCATCCCTACGTAGACGGGTCTTCTTGGAGTGCCTCCTCCAAAGCTGGCGTACTCTCCTCTTCACCTGATATTGTGTTGAGGCAAGGGTGAGTACTTGGTACTCAGCATGTCATGCACAGAATGAAAGCTTATATACTATATGCATGGCTTAGTACCAAGGAATAGCTCAGGGTATATTTGCAGAAATACTTTCCGACAAGTAATATAAGTAGATTCGAAAGAAGTAGAAATAAGTAAAGCATAAATAACTTTTCAAGAAGTTTAATAAACATTTTTCCCATCCTAAACAATATTTCCATCATCTTCCTTGTTAAACCAACCCATCTTTTCAAAACCAAGTTATTTTCGTAAAGTCTACCCCTTGATCTGTAATTCCCGAAAGCATTGTCCAAGATCAGTGGACTCGGCTTATTCAAATAGATTCTACACTCTGCAGAGGTTATGCACTTTACCCACAAGATACAAATAAACACCACAAAGGCGAGTTCCTCAGAACAAAGCCTTTCTAAGCCTCAAACAACACAGTGGTCCTCTCCAGACGTGCTCTACACCATCCCTTCCTTAGCCAAAGGCGAAGTATGGGACCAACACACCGTTAGATGGGTACCTGCCACGCCCACGATACGCTCCCCGCACAATCACACAAAAGGTGTAATCGACACCGAGGCTCCACAAGTGAGTCCTTAGCGACTTAGTCAACTAGGGCCGTCCCATTCCAGCCATGTGGTTGCAAGTATGACCCAGTTCAAAGGCTTGCAAGGTTAAGTCCTTAGAGTGACCAGGGCAAGACTACCCAAAACCAAATCATCACTCCCAATGCCACAATCGCCCACCTGATTACTCTTGCCACATGCCCGGCCGAAATCGTTTATCAAACCCCGCTTGATTACCATGCACCACGTGCCATCAACATCACATGATACTTTTCCAAAACAGGTTCAATATATCATTAAGTCAATATTAGCATTTGATTATCCAAAATCATGTCATGAGCACGAAGCGTGTCTAAGCGAGATACTACAACGTTCTAACCCATGTTGGCAATTTAATAATGTCCAACTAGTAAACCACAACTAGGGTGACAAAGGGTCATGGCACATACTTAAGTAATCAAGGTGTCATATATCAAATTGGTATTTATCTAACCCCCAGGTTTAAACAAAGTATCTTTCTAATTGAACTAGCATGCAATAGTTTAAATCAAAATAGATTTCGAAATGGGATCAACATGGTCAAAGCACAACTTGCCTTCAAAAAGTACTTGCTCTTGGTCTTGAGTTGGATCCTGAGTCAACACTTCTCCTTCGAATCCTTCCGGCACTTCAACGTCTACTCGTAAAGCGTGCAAATAGCAAATACACAAATAAACACTATGCAAAAAGATCCCAAAACTCCAAATAAAATCCATAAACAGAGAGAACATAATTTTGTGGATTTTTAGAAACTGGAATCGTCAAATTTGGAGTTAAAACGCAAAAGTTATGATTATTTAAAGTTTAAATAATCAATTAAATAATATTACAGAGAAAAACTTTAGTCCAAAAATTAAATAAAATTCATATTTAGGTAGATCTCAATTTTATACAAATTTAGAAATTTGAATCGCTCAAATCGGAGTTGAAACGCAAAAGTTATAAGCGTTTGAAGTTTGAATCTAAATTTGAATCAATATTTCGAATTAATAAATCATTTTCTTTTTCGGAAATTAATTATTGCGTCAGCAATGACACGTGGCAGCCTCTGATTGGCCTGCTGACGTCAGCCGGTCCATGGACTTGGTCCACGCTCGGCTTGGGTCTACCGTGGACTCGGTCCACGACTCTACGTGTCGCTGACATGTGGGCCCTCTCGTGACGCCATCGGCCCGACGTCACGGGCTCGCCACGCAGTCTTGGCCAGTGGGACCCATTGTGACGTCATGGGTGACGTCGGCGCTGGCGGGTCGACCATCGACATGCGGCCCCTCGACACGCGCGGGCCCCGCGTCGGCGTCACGCCAGCGTGAACTGCAGCGTTGACCGCGGCGGTCCATCTTCCCGACACGTGGCGCAATCTCACCGTTGGTTTGAAAATCAACGGCGCGGATTAGATCCGGGTTAACACGTTGAAACTACTCGTTGCTCGTGGGCCGCTCGATCTAGATCGGACGGTCCAGATCTAATCCTATATTCGCCTTTGCTACAAAGACGTGGCAATTGTGGAACCGTTGGATCTTGATCCAACGATCCGAATCTAATCGGGTTTGGGAACACGTGAGCTCACCTCAACCGTCCGTCTGGATCCGACGGTCCTCCGAGCTCGCGGACGGCGATGGCTTCCATCATGCGGCGCCGGCTTGACCGGAGACGGGACGACGACGAGCCCGACGGGCGTTTGGGGCGTGCTCCGGCGAGATGAAGCCTCCTTCGGTGCGCTCTCGTCGCGAGACTCGGATCAGGCTCCTTCTCGGCGGAAGACGACGGACGGCAGCGAAACCGGCGCAAACTGGGCAAGCGGAGGGAAGAGACAACTCCGGCGAGCGATTGCGGCTCAACGGTGGCGGCTCGGCGAGATGGCTCGGGAACGGTGCGCAAGGATGAGGGCAACCTCGGGACGCCTCACGCTTTAAATAGCCTCGGCGTCCGTGCCCTAGACGGAAACCTAGTTCGCTACGGCGCGGCGCGGCGGCGAAGTCCGGCTCGGACTCGGCGAAGACGACAATCGTGGCCGCCCACGTGGCGCGATCAACGGCCACGATCGCGGGCGCGATCGGATCCGGCCGATTCTGGCTCGAGCCGTGCAGGCGGATCTCGGCCGTTGGATCTTGATCCAACGGTTGGGATTGATTAGGTTTAGGAGTTGGTTCGGTCGAGTCAACTGGCTCGTTCGGGTTCGAGTCCGACTCGGGTTCAGACTCGGTCGGATGAACAGTACTTGACCCGAGTTGTATTTCCAGCGATTTAATATTTAAAATAATTCCCGATAATTCATTTAATTCATTAAAAATAGCAAAGACTCGAAAAATTCGGAAAAATTCCGAAAATATTTTGGAACATTTTGGACTCAAATAAAATATTTCCAAAAATTTTATTTGCAAAATTAAATTCTTTAATTATTTCAAAATGGGATAAATTCAAATAAATTCCAAATAAATCCAAATAAATTCCAGAAAATTCCAAAAATTCACCAAAGTGCCAAATCACACATGAATTTAAGAAAAGCAAAATTTTGGGGTGTTACAAACCTCCCCCCCTTAATAGAATCTCGTCCCCGAGATTCAGGGCTCACTAAAGAATAGGTTTGGAAACTCTTTCTTCAAATCCTCTTCGCTCCCAAGTCGCCGCTTTCCTCATGGTTGCTCCACTGAACTCTACAGAAACGGGTTGACTTGTTTCTAGTTTCTCGATCCATTGTGTCTAGAATCCTCACGGGATGCTCCTTATAGGTCAAATCCTCTTGCAACTCAATTGACTCTAGCGGTGTCTGTTCCTCAGGAACTCGGAGACACTTCTTTAATCGACATATGGAATACATCATGTACACCGCCAACGATCGTGGCAATTCCGGTGATAAGCAACTTCGCCTCTGCGCTCAAAATCTTAAATGGTCCGACATAACAGAGTGCGAGTTTCCCTTTGGCATGGAACCTCTTAACTCCCCGAGAGGCGTAACTCGAGGTAAACAAAATCTTCTCGGTTCAAAACTCAAATCCCGCGACGATTGTCGCCATAACTCTTTTGTCGAGATTGGGCTATCTTCAACCTTTCCTAATCATAGCGATCCGCTTCTTCAAACCTCTTGAAGAATATCAGGTCCAAAGACACGGCGCTCGCGGTCTCATTCCAATTCAATGGCGTCCGACATGGTCGACCATACTGATTGCCTCAAAAGGTGACATCTCAGAACTAGCCTGATAACTATTGTTGTAACTAAACTCGGCATACGGCAAACTCTTATCCCAAGAGGTAGCATAAGCCAATGCACAAGCTCTTAGCATATCTTCCGAATCTGGTTGACTCTTTCGGTCTGTCCATCCGTCGCAGGATGATAAGCCGCATCAAGTTCAAACGGGTCCCAGAGCTTCATGCAACTTATTCCGTAATCTTGAGGTAAATTGGGTACCTCGTCCGATACAATCCTCTTGGGCACTCGTGCAAGCACAGACAATCTGATCATGTACAATTACGCTAATTTATCTCCCGAGTAAGTGGTCTTCACGGGGATAAAATGGGCTACTTTAGTCAAGCGATCCACTATAACCCATATGGAGTCATAACCCCCTTGAGTCTTGACAAGCCGGTAATGAAATCCATTCCGATTTCCTCCCACTTCCACTCAGGTATTTTCAGTAATGCGCAATCCTGCTGGTCTCGATGCATTGCCTTGACTCTCTGGCATACGTCGCACAATGCAACATGCTCGGCAACTTCACGTTTCATACTCGCCACTGTAATCTCTCCTTCAGATCCTGATACATCTTGGCGCTTCGAGGGTGAATTGAGTACTTGGAGTCATGGGCTTCCTCGTAATCGATTGCTTTAACTCCTTTTTGTTAGGCACACAAATGCGATCCTTCCTCCACAACGTGCCTTGCTCATCCAACTTGAAGTCCTCTGCCTTGCCTTCCTCCTTGATGGACTTAATCCTGCGGATCTTGTCATCATCCTTTTGTCCTTCTCGGATCTGATCCTCCAGGGTCGGTTTTACTTCTAATGCGGCCAAGAATCCGCTAGGTACAACCTCAATCTTCATTTTATGAAACTCCTCACATAACTCATCCTGACTTATGGCTAGCAACATACTCGCGGTATGGCTCTTCCGACTCAGAGCATCGGCAACTACGTTGGCCTTCCCGGGATGGTAATGGATTCCAACATTGTAGTCCTTGATCAACTCTAGCCATCTCCTTTGCCTCATATTCAGATCCGACTGGGTGAATATGTACTTAAGGCTCTTATGATCCGTATACACTTCACATCTGTTTCCAATCAGATAGTGACGCCATATCTTCAAAGCGTGCACTACGGCAGCTAACTCTAGGTCATGTGTCGGATAATTTTCCTCATGCGGCCTCAACTGCCTTGATGCATAAGCGACGACCTTTCCATTCTCAGACAAGACACATCCAAGTCCTTGGCGCGATGCGCCACAATAAATATCGAAGCTTTGAGCAACATCCTAGAACTAACACCGTCTTGATGTCAATCGCTTCTTCAGACTCTGAAATCCTTTCTCACATTCTCAAGGCGTCCATGCAAACTTCTTTTCCTTCTTCAGCAATTGCGTAAGAGGTTTCGCAATTGTCGAGAAGCTTTCGATGAAACGGGCGGTAGTATCCTGCCATTCCAAGGAAACTCGAATGGGTCACGCCTTGGTACCTCCCAATGTAACACAGCTTCTACTTTGCTTGGATCTACTACGACTCCCTCTGCCAGTCATTACATGTCCAAGAAACTCCACTTTGTCCTTCCAAAAGTCACACTTGCTGAACTTGGCGAAAAGTTCTTTGTTCCTCGGCTTTTCCAAAACTCGCCTTAAGTGTTCGGCATGTTCATCCTCTGTCTTGGAGTAGATTAGGATATCGTCTATGAACACGACGACAAACTTGTCCAAATATTCCATGAACACCTTATTCATCATATTCATGAAATAAATTTGGCGCATTAAATCGGCCCAAAGGACATAATCAGAACTCGTAATGTCCATATCTTGACGAATGCGCCTTCGAATATCTTCGATCGGATCTTCAATCGATGGTATCCCGATCTCGGATCAATCTTGAGAAAACTCCGGCTCCTCTTAACTGGTCAAACAAATCATCAATCCTGGGTAGCGGATACTTATTCTTCACGGTGACTTCATTGAGTGCACGGTAGTCAATGCACATCCTGAAACTCCCGCCCTTCTTCTTGACAAACAAAGCGGTGCTCCCCACGGCACGAACTTGGTCGATAAATCCTTTTCCATTAACTCTTCTAGCTGTTTCTTCATTTCTACCAACTCCTCGGTGGACATCCGATAGGGTCTCTTTGCTATCGGTCTGTACAGTACAAGCTCTATCACAAACTCTATGTCCTGTCTCGCGGCATACCCGGTAGATCCTCGGGAAAAACGCCTGGGTACTCATTTACTACCGGGACATCCTCTATGCTGATTGCCTTGGTACTCGTTAACCATCAATCGTCCATCTCTAATCAAGTGGCTTGAAATTCCACTTTCTTCCCACACGGGCTCTCAATCGAGATAGTTCTTCGTCCACAATCCAATACAGCCTTGTGCTTGGATAACCAATCCATTCCCAATATAACATCTAAGGTCCGGTCTCCAAAATTATAAGGTTTGCTAGGAACTCTATTCCATCTATTAGTATTCTCACCGGAACATCCTACTTCCGCTCGGAGTTCGAACCAGGGGTTTGAACTAAAAGCATGCACTTAAGTCTTGCAATCCTTAAGTCATTTCTAGCAGCAAAGCCTTCATAAACAAACGAATCGCGAAGCTCCAGAGTCAAAACAAAATCAAGCAGGTGTGTATCGAGTTAACGAGTAACTTACCCAAGACGACGCCTCGTAGCATTCTGCAGCAGTATCTGCGGTGACATGGTTGACTCGGCCTCTCACCACGATGCAGGGTGTGGCTCCTGTGTCTTTGGCGTCCTAGCTGGGTGGTTCCTAGATTGAAGCGAATCGGGTCGCTCCTGCATCTTCTTCGGACAATGTTGGCAAAGTGTCCTGGCTCGTTGCGGTTGTAACAAATGCCTCACCGTTCCTTCTTTATTGCCTGGGGTAGCGTTTCTAAGCGGGGCTGGGGTTTGGTAGTTCGATTGGCAGGTCTTGGTGCGGGGGATGGTGTCCTTGTTATGCTCGTGGTTGGAATCAAGAATTGATTTGGTGCAACTCTCAGCGCCGCTATGCTCTCGACGTGATCCTTCTTTGTTGCATCCTCGCGCTTCTGTTCTCCTCCAGCTTCCTTGCGCTTGTCCTCAAGAATAAGCGCCTTATTCACCAACTCTTGGAAATCCGGAAAGGTGTGGGTGATCAACCCTACTTGCAATCCCGAGTTAAGTCCCTTCATAAAACGAGGTATGCCTCGATTTATCTGTCGCTACGCCCTCAAAGCGTAGCGTGCTAGCTGTGTGAACTTGTTCAGTAGTCGCCACTGGCCGATTACCTTGCTTGATCTCTCGAACTCCTCCTTCTTAAGGTCCATAATTCCTTCAGGCACGTGATCTTTGTCGAATGCAGTGTGAACTCCTCCCAAGTGATATCTTGAGGGTTCTCTGCGTGTACGTAAGTTCTCCCACCATTCGTAATTTGTTCCTTCCAACCGATGAGAAGCGTAAAGTACCTTCTCATTCCCTATGCATTGAGCTATATGTAGCTTCCTCTCAATTGATCTTAACCAATCGTCGGCCTCCAATGGATTGGCATTCCCAGAAGAAAGTGGGTGGGTGAGTTCTCATGAACTCGACGGCCTTGTATTCTCGGCGTGGTCCCCGATTAACTTGATTAGCAAAGTGGCCTCGAGCAAGACGTCTTTGCATTTGTTGCATCATAGCATGCATCAACTGGTCTCGAGCAGCAAGAAATGCTCCAAAATTCTGCACATCCAAAGGGCGGTCTTTGGTGCTCCATCATTGGGGTTTTACATTGGCGAGATCCACTCCCATTGCTTCCAAAGTTTCCACGGGTGTTCACCATCTGTCGATTTGCTCTAGGTTTAGAGATGAGAGGGAAACAAGAATAGACAAGTAATATGGAACTTATGCGGGGCAAAAGGGGTAACTTTAAGGTCCAACTTTATTATTAATAACTTGGTATGGCTGCTTACAATGCCTAAGGGCCTTGCAACACATACTGCACACTCAGCAAACAAAGCAAATCCAAATCGAACTAACTCTGGAGTCTAACGCCTAAAGGGTGACTCTTTCTTCTATGACGCGACTCGGCGAAGGAGTCTCACTATAGAACCTATGCTCACTCATCAAGAAAACCTCCATCTGTCACAAGAGTGCTTTACGTAAGAACTCGGAATTTTTAAATTGTGACAAGGTAAGGGAAAATTTCAGCAAGAGACAAGAAAAGAGAGAAGGGGATAAGTCGAGATGTCATTTCTTGTCTTCACAAATTTTTAGCTTTAGAAAATAGGTTTTATCCTCACTACGACCATTCTAGCTTAGGGTTGAGCCTCACAATCAAGTATGGCTCGATACCACCTCAGCCGGGACCCGAATTTGCAAATCCGGACCCTCTGTGTATTCAGCACTAGTCCAGGAACGCGCTAGTGCACACAGTCTGAACATCGGTATATATCACAATCATACCATACGATACTATCAAAGCACTTTATTTAAATAATCAAAGGGTTACTCGACCTTATGGCCAAGTTACAAATATATGCCTTGCAAGGCGAAACTTATTAAAAGAAATAGCGGCGGAAAATCAAATAAACTTCGTGGCGCCATCCATTATACCACAACAGGCAAGCTCGCATCCTAAGTAGACGGGTCTTCTTGGAGTTCCTCCTCCAAAGTGGCGTAATCTCCTCTTCAATCGATATTGTGTTGAGGCAAGGGTGAGTACTTGGTACTCGACAAGTCATGCATGAGAATGCAAGCTAATATACTATATGCATGGCTTAGTACAAAGGAATAGCTCGAGTATATTTGCAAGAAACAATTTTCCGACAAGTAATATAAGTAGATTCAGCAAGAGAAATAAGTAAAGCATAAATAACTTTTCAAGAAGTTTAATAAACATTTTCCCATCCTAAACCATATTTCCATCATCTTCCTTGTTAAACCAACCCATCTTTCAAAACCAAGTTATTTTCGCAAAGTCTACCCCTTCGATCGTAATTCGAGCATTGTCGATCACAGTGGACTCGGCTATTCAAATAGATTCTACACTCTGCAGAGGTTATGCACTTTACCCACAAGATACAACAAACACCACAAAGGCGAGTTCAGTAACAAAGCCTTTCGGAAGCCTCAAACAACACAGGTGGTCCTCTCGTGCGTGCTCTACACCATCCCTTCCCTTAGCCAAGGCGAGTATGGGACCAACACACCGTTAGATGGGTACTGGCCACAGCCACGATCGCTCCCCGTACAATCACACAAAGGTGTAATCGACACCCTGAGGCTCCACAAGTGAGTCCTTAGCGACTTAGTCAACTAGGGCCGTCCCATTCGACCATGTGGTTGCAAGTATGACCAGTTCAAAGGCTTGCAAGGTTAAGTCCTTAGAGTGACCAGGGCAAGACTACGAAAAACCAAATCATCACTCCCAATGCCACAAGCTGGCCCACTGATTACTCTTGCCACATGCCCGTCGAAAATCGCTTATCAAACCCGATTGATTACCATGCACCACGTGCCATCAACATCACATGATACTTTTCCAAAACAGGTTCAATATATCATTAAGTCAATATTAGCATTTGATTATCCAAAATCATGTCATGAGCACGTAGCGTGTCTAAGCAAAGATACTACAACGTTCTAAACCCATGTTGGCAATTTAATAATGTCCAACTAGTAAACCACAACTAGGGTGACAAAGGGTCATGGCACATACTTAAGTAATCAAGGTGTCATATATCAAATTGGTATTTATCTAACCCCAGGTTTAAACAAAGTATCTTTCTAATTGAACTAGCATGCAATAGTTTAAATCAAAATAGATTTCAAATGGGATCAATATGGTCAAAGCACAACTTGCCTTCAAAAGTACTTGCTCTTGGTCTTGAGTTGGATCTCGAGTCAACACTTCTCCTTGAATCCTTAGGCACTTCAACGTCTACTCGTAAAAGCGTGCAAATAGCAAATACACAAATAAACACTATGCAAAAGATCCCAAAACTCCAAATAAAATCCATAAACAGAGAGAACATAATTTTGTGGATTTTTAGAAACTGGAATCGCCAAATTTGGAGTTAAAGCATAAAAGTTATGATTATTTAAAGTTTAAATAATCAATTAAATAATATTACAGAGAAAAACTTTAGTCCAAAAATTAAATAAAATTCATATTTAGGTAGATCTCAATTTTATACAAATTTAGAAATTTGAATCGCTCAAATCGGAGTTGAAACTAAAAGTTATAAGCGTTTGAAGTTTGAATCTAAATTTGAATCAATATTTCGAATTAATAAATCATTTTCTTTTCGGAAATTAATTATTGCGTCGGCATGGACACGTGGCAGCCTCTCGATTGGCTGCTGGCGTCGGTACCGGTCCATGGACTTGGTCCACGCCGCTTGGGTCTACTGTGGACTCGGTCCACGACTCTACGTGTCGCCGACATGTGGGCCCTCTCGGGTAGCGTCATCGGCCCGGCGTCGGCCGAGGCTCGGCCGCGGTCGGCGGCAGTGGGACCCATTGTGACGTCATGGGTGACGTCGGCGCTGGCGGGTCAGCCACCGACATGCGGCCCCTCGACACGCTGCCCGCGCTGGCGTCTACACGCACGCTGCGTGGGCCGGATTCGCGTTGACCGCGGCGGTCCATCTTCCCGACACGTGGCGCAATCTCACCGCTGGTTTGAAAATCAACGGCGCGGATTAGATCCAGGGTTAACACGTTGAAACTACTTTGCTCGTGGGCCGCTCGATCTAGATCGGACGGTCCAGATCTAATCCTATATTCGCCTTTGCTACAAAGACGTGGCAATTGTGAACCGTTGGATCTTGATCCAACGATCCAGATCTAATCGGGTTTGGGAACACGTGAGCTCACCTCAACCGTCCGATCTGGATCCGACGGTCCTCCGAGCTCGCAGACGGCGATGGCTTCACGGCGGCGCTGGCTTGACCGGAGACGGGGACGACGACGAGCCCGACGGCGTTTGGGGCGTGCTCCGGCGAGATGAAGCCTCCCTTCGGGTGCGTCTCGTCGCGGGGACTCCGGATCTGGGCTCCTTCTCGGCGGAAGACGACGGACGACGGCGGAAACCGGCGCAAACCGCAGCGGAGGGAAGAGACAACTCCGGCGAGCGATTGCGGCTCAACGGTGGCGGCTCCGGCGAGATGGCTCGAGAACGGTGCGCAAGGATGAGGGCAACCTCGGGGACGCCTCACGCTTTAAATAGCCTCGCCCCCGTGCCCTAGACGGAAACCTAGTTCGCTACGGCGGGCGCGGCGGCGAAGTCCGGCTCGGACTCGGCGAAGACGACGAAATCGTGGCCGTCCACGTGGCGCGATCAACGGCCACGATCGCACGGGCGCGATCGGATCCGGCCCGGTTACGGCTCGAACCGGTACGGGCGGATCTCAGCCGTTGTACCTAAATATGAATTTTATTTAATTTTTGGACTAAAGTTTTTCTCTGTAATATTATTTAATTGATTATTTAAACTTTAAATAATCATAACTTTTGCGTTTTAACTCCAAATTTGACGATTCCAGTTTCTAAAAATCCACAAAATTATGTTCTCTCTGTTTATGGATTTTATTTGGAGTTTTGGGATCTTTTTGCATAGTGTTTATTTGTGTATTTGCTATTTGCACGCTTTACGAGTAGACGTTGAAGTGCCGGAAGGATTCGAAGGAGAAGTGTTGACTCAGGATCCAACTCAAGACCAAGAGCAAGTACTTTTTGAAGGCAAGTTGTGCTTTGACCATGTTGATCCCATTTCGAAATCTATTTTGATTTAAACTATTGCATGCTAGTTCAATTAGAAAGATACTTTGTTTAAACCTGGGAAATTAGATAAATACCAATTTGATATATGACACCTTGATTACTTAAGTATGTGCCATGACCCTTTGTCACCCTAGTTGTGGTTTACTAGTTGGACATTATTAAATTGCCAACATGGGTTAGAACGTTGTAGTATGCTGCTTAGACCTGCTACGTGCTCATGACATGATTTTGGATAATCAAATGCTAATATTGACTTAATGATATATTGAACCTGTTTTGGAAAAGTATCATGTGATGTTGATGGCACGTGGTGCATGGTAATCAATCGGGTTTGATAAATAGTTTTCGACCGGGCATGTGGCAAGAGTAATCGGGTGGGCCGCTTGTGGCATTGGGAATGATGATTTGGTTTTTCTAGTCTTGCCCTGGTCACTCTAAGGACTTAACCTTGCAAGCCTTTGAACTGGGTCATACATGCAACCACATGTCCGTAATGGGACGGACCTAGTTGATTAAGTCGCTAAGGACTCACTTGTGGAGCCTCAGGTGTCAACTACACCTTTGTGTGAGTTGTACTGGGGAGCGATCGTGGTCGTGGCAGTACCCATCTAACGGTGTGTTGGTCCCATACTTCGCCTTGGCTAAGGGAAGGGATGGTGTAGAGCACGCATCGAGAGGACCACTTGTATTGTTTGAAGTTTCCAAAGACTTTGTTACTGAACTCGCCTTTGTGGTGTTTGACTCAGATCTTGTGGGTAAAGTGCATAACCTCTCGCAGAGTGTAGAATCTATTTGAATAGCCGAGTCCACTGCATCGACAATGCTCGGGAATTACAATAAGGGGTAGACTTTCTCAAAAATAACTTGGTTTTGAAAAGATGGGTTGGATTAATAATGAAGATGATGGAAATATGGTTTAGGATGGGAAAGATGTTTATTAAACTTCTTGAAAAGTTATTTATGCTTTACTTATTTCTACCGCTGAATCTACTTATATTACTTGTTAAATGCTCTTCGCAAATATACCTGAGCTATTCCTTTGTACTAAGCCATGCATATAGTATATTAGCTTGCATTCTCAGGCATGACTTGCCGAGTACCAAGTACTCACCCTTGCCTCAACACAATATCGCTTGAAGAGGAGATTACGCCACTTTGGAGGAGGAACTCCAAGAAGACCCGCCTACTTAGGGATGCGAGCCCCGGCCGATTACTGTGGTATACCGGATGGCGCCATGAAGTTATTTGATTTTCCGCCGCTGCTATTTCTCTTTTAATAAGTTTCGCTTGCAAGGCATATATTTGTAACTTGGCCATAAGGTCGAGTAACCGCTTGATTATTTAAATAAAGTGCTTTGATAGTATCGTGATGGTATGATTGTGATATATACCGATGTTAAGACTGTGTGCACTAGCTGCTCCTGGACTAGTGCGAATACACAGAGGGTCCGGATTTGCATTCGGGTCCCGGCTAAAGGTGGTATCGAGCCATCGACCGTAGGCTCAACCCTAGCTAGAATGGTCGTAGAGAGGTTAAAACCTATTTTCTAAAGGTTAAAAGTTCGTCAAGATAAGAAATGACATCTCGACTTATTCCCTTCTCTCTTTTCTTGTCTCTTGCTGAATTTTTCCTTACCTTGTCACGATTTAAAAATTTCGAGTTCTTATGTGAGCACTCTTGTGACAGATGGAGGGAGAGTTCAACTATGTAGATCTGGAGGTTGGTCACGCCATGAACTTTGGCGTATGCTACTGCACTCTGAGATTTTGAGAAGCCGCAATACCAAGTGGACGTGATCGCACAAGCGAGATTGATCAAGGCTTGTGACGTGAAGATTGTGGTACCTGCTAGGAAGAAGGGCCTGTGCAATCGCCTCGATACACCGCACCGCCAGAGGTCTACAATGCAGATGGGTATCCAAGAGGCGTCACGACGAGCAATGCGGCACATTACCCGTATCTACGCCAGAGAATTGGAGAGCACGGTGTTCCGGTATCATCCGCGCAGCAATAACCTTCTTGACCCAAAGGCGATTCAGGATGAGAATGCCATGGTTACACAGTTGGCACGACTTGTTGTCGTCCAGGAGGATGTACTCGATGATACAAGCAAGGAGCTACAGAAGGCCCGCAAAGAAATCACAGCAAAGAAGAACAGATGGCGGGAAGCTCAAGAGTATGTGTCCCATCTTCTGCACAGGATTGGAGAGTTAGAGACGGCGTTATACGCACCAGAGCCGGAGCTAGTACTCGAGCTACACGAGCCAGACCCAGAGGAGCCGGAGCTTGAGGAGGACACTGCTTCTTCGACTACCACAGATGACACAGTTGCTGGACATGGCGATCGTTTCGCGCCTATGCCGTAGCATCCGTACCCAGGCCGTGGAGGTTTTCTCGATGAGTGAGCGTAGGTTCTATAGTGAGACTCCTTCGCCGAGTCGCGTCATAGAATAAAGAGTCACCCTTTAGTCGTTAGACTCCAGTGTTAGTTCGATTTGGATTTTCATTGCTTGCTGAGTGTGCAGTATGTGTTGCAAGGCCCCTAGGCATTGTAAGCAACCATACCAAGTTATTATTGATTAAAATAATAAAGTTGGACTTTAAGTTACACCTTTCGCCCCGCATAAGTTCCATATTACTTGTCTATTCCTGTTTCCCTCTCATCTCTGAAACCTTGGAGCAATCGACAGATGGTGAACACCCGCGGAAACCTTGGAGGCAATGGAAGTGGTTCTCGCCCAGCAGAAAACCCCAATGATGGAGCACCAAAGACCGCCAGTTGATATGCAGAATTTCGAGCTTTTCTTGCTGCTCGGCCTCGGTTGATGCATGCCATGATGCAATAGATGCAACACGTCATCGCCAGGCCATCGCTAATCAAGTTAATCGTGACAACGCCGTAATACAAGACTGCCGAGTTCATGAGGACTCATCCACCCACTTTTTCTCGGGAATGCCAATCCGCTGGAGGCCGATGATTGGTTAAGGTCAATTGAGAGGAAGCTACACATTGCTCAATGCATAGGAAATGAGAAGGTACTCTACGCTTCACATCAGTTGGAAGGAACAATTACGAATGGTGGGAGAACTTCGTGCCACGCAAGAGAACCCTCAGACATCACTTGGGAGGAGTTCACACCAAGTGCTTTCACAAGATTACGTGCTGAAGGAATCATGGATCTCAAGAAGGAGGAGTTCGTGAGCATCAAGCAAGGTAATCAGCCTGTGGTCGAATACCGAACAAGTTCACACAGCCTTGCACGCTTACGCTGAGGATGTAGCGACGGATAAAGCCCATAGCCTCGCTTCATGAAGGGACTTAACTCAGACTACAGGTGGGACTGATCACCCACACCTTTCCGCATTTCCAGGAGCTTGTGAATAAGGCGCTCATTCTTGAGGACAAGCGCAAGGAACTGGATGAGAACAGAAGCGCAGATGCAGATCTCGGGATCGCGTGAAGGGAGCACAAAGAACGTTTGAGAGTTGCACCAAATCAGTTTTTCAGATTCCACCAGTAGAATACAACAAGGACACCGTCACCGCACCAAGACCCGTCAATCGTAACTATCGGACCCAAAGACCAGCCGTAAACGCCGCTCGTGCAAATAACGAGGGGATGAGACGCCGCTACAATTGCAACGAGCCAGACACTTTGCCAACAGCTTGTCCTAAGAAGACAGCAGGAGTGACCCCAGCTCGCTTCAACTGGGATCCACACCAGCTAGGACGCCAAAGATCAGGAGCAGCACCCTGCACTGCGTGGTGAGAGGCCGAGTCAATCATGTCACCGCAGATCCACCGCAGAATTCCACTGACGTCAGATCGGGTAAGTTACATGTTAACTCAAGACCTGCAATGCTTTGTTTGATTCTCGAGCTTCGCATTCGCTTGTTTCACAAGGCTTTGCTGCTAAAAATGATTTGGAGATTGCAAGACTTAAATGCATGCTTTTGGTTCAAACCCTGGTTCGAACTTGAACTAAAGTAGGATGATCTGGGGTGAGAATATTAATAGATGGGATAGAGTTCCTAGCGAACCTTATTATTTTGGAGACCCAGACCTGAGATGTTATTTTGGGAATGGATTGGTTATCCAAGCACAAGGCCGTATTGATTGTGGACGAAGGACTATCTCGATTGAGAGCTCGTGTGGAAAGAAAGTGGAATTTCAAGGTACCGCCGTTAGAGATGGACAGCTTGATGGTTAATAAGATTTAAGGCAATCAGCATAGAGGATGTCTCAGTGGTGAATGAGTACCCAGATGTTTTTCCTGAAGATCTACCTAGTATGCCGCCAAACAGGGACATAGAGTTTGTGATAGAGCTTGTACCTGGTATAGCACCTATAGCAAAGAGACCTTATCGGATGTCCACCGAAGAATTGGTAGAGATGAAGAAGCAACTCGAAGAGCTAATGGAGAAAGGATTTATCAGACCGAGTTCGTCATCGTGGGGAGCGCCATTTTTGTTTGTCAAGAAGAAGGACGGGAGTTTCAGGATGTGCATTGACTACCGTGCACTCAATGAAGTCACCGTGAAGAATAAGTACCCGCTACCCAGGATCGATGATCTGTTTGATCAGCTGAGAGGAGCCGGAGTTTTCTCCAAGATTGATCTGAGATCGGGATACCATCAGTTGAAGATCCGATCGGAGGATATTCCGAAGACCGCATTCTCGTCAAGATATGGACATTATGAGTTTACTGTTATGTCCTTTGGTCTCGATTTAATGCACCAAAGATATTTCATGAATATGATGAATAAGGTGTTCATGGAATATTTGGACAAGTTTGTTGTTGTGTTCATAGATGATATCCTAATCTACTCCAAGACAGAGGATGAACATGCCGAACACTTGAGGCGAGTTTTGGAAAAGCTGAGGGAACAGCAACTCTTCGCCAAGTTCAGTAAGTGTGATTTTTGGAAGGACAAGGTGGAATTCCTCGGACATGTAATGACCGCAGAAGGAGTCACCGTAGATCCAAGCAAGGTAGAGGCTGTGTTACATTGGGAGCAGCCGAAGACCGTGACCCAGATCCGGAGTTTCCTTGGAATGGCAGGTTACTATCGCCGTTTCATGGAAGACTTTTCGACAATTGCGAAACCTCTTACGCAATTGCTGAAAAAGGAGAAGAAGTTTGCATGGACGCCAGAGTGCGAGAAAGGTTTTCAAGAACTGAAGAAACGATTGACATCAGCGCCGGTGTTAGTTCTACCGGATGTTAATCAAAGCTTTGATATTTATTGTGATGCATCGCGTCAAGGACTTGGATGTGTGTTGATGCAGAATGGAAAGGTCGTCGCTTATGCATCAAGGCAGTTGAGGCCGCATGAGGAGAATTATCCGACGCATGACCTAGAGCTAGCTGCCGTAGTGCATGCCTTGAAATTATGGCGTCACTACTTAATTGGAAACAGATGTGAAGTATACACGGACCATAAGAGTCTTAAGTACATCTTCACCCAATTAGACTTGAACATGAGGCAGAGGAGATGGTTAGAGTTGATCAAGGACTACAATGTTGGAATCCATTACCATCCCGGGAAGGCCAACGTAGTTGCCGATGCTCTGAGTCGGAAAAGCCATACCGTGAGTATGTTGCAAGCCACAAGTCAGGATGAGCTATGTGAGGATTTCTAGAGAATGCAGATTGAAGTCGTACCGGAAGGATTCATGGCCGCATTGGAAGTGAAGCCTACCCTAGAAGATCAGATCCGAGAAGGACAGAAGGATGATGACAAGATCCGCAGGATTAAGTCCATCATGGATGAAGGCAAGGCAGAGGACATCATGGATGAAGGCACGTTATGGATGAAGGATCGCATTTGTGTGCCGAACAAAAATGAGCTGAAGCAGTTGATTCTAGAAGAAGCCAATGACTCCAAGTATTCAATTCACCCAGGAAGTGCCAAGATGTATCAGGATTTGAAGGAGAGATTCTGGTGGCCGAGCATGAAGCGTGAAGTTGCCGAGCATGTTGCATTGTGCGACGTATGCCAGAGAGTCAAGGCAATGCATCGAGACCAAAGACGATTGTTGCAAACACTGAAAATACTCCGAGTGGAAGTGGGAGGAAATCGGAATGGATTTCATTACCGCTTGCCTAAGACTCAAGGAGGTTATGACTCCATATGGGTTATAGTGGATCGCTTGACCAAGGTCGCCCATTTTATCCTCGTGAAGACCACTTACTCAGAGATAAGTTAGCAGATTTGTATATGAACAGGATCGCCTGCTTGCATGGAGTGCCAAAGAAGATCAGACGGATAGAGGTACCCGCTTACCTCGAGGTTCGAATAAGCTACATGAAGCCACTGGAACCCGCTTGAACTTCAAGATGCCTTATCATCCACAGACGGATGGCCAGATCAAAGAGTCAATTAGATTCTCGAGGATATGTTAAGAGCGTGTGCATTGGCTTATGCTACCTCTTGGGATAAGAGTCTGCCAGTATGCGGAGTTCGATTACAACAACGATTACCGAGTAAGTTTGCAAATGTCACCATTTGAAGCACTATATGGTCGACTCGCTGGACGCCATTGAACTGGAATGAGACAGGTGAACGCCGTGTCTTTGGGCCAGATATTCTTCAAGAAGCTGAAGAACAGATTGCCATGATCAGGGAGAGATTGAAGATAGCCCAATCACGACAGAAGAGTTATGCTGACAACCGTCGCCAAGACCTGAGTTTCGAACCAGAAGATTTCGTGTATCTTAGAGTCACACCGCTCAGAGGAGTTAAGAGATTCCATGCCAAAGGAAAACTCGCGCCGAGATATGTTGGACCATTCAAGATTTTGAGCCACAGAGGCGAAGTTGCTTACCAGCTGGAGTTACCGCAGTCGTTAGAAGGAGTACATGACATGTTCCATGTGTCCCAGCTAAAGAAATGTCTTCGAGTGCCAGATGAGCAAACGCCCTTGGAGTCGATTGAACTGCAAGAGGATCTGACTTATAAGGAGCATCCCATGAAGATTTTGGACACTATGGACCGAGAGACTAGAAATAAGTCAACCCGCTTCTATAGAGTTCAGTGGAGCAACCATGAAGAAAGCGAAGCGACTTGGGAACGCGAAGAGGATTTGAAGAAAGAGTTTCCGAACCTATTCTTTAGTAAGCCCTGAATCTCGGGGATGAGATTCTGTTAAGGGGGGAGGTTTGTAACACCCCAATTTTTGCTTTTCATGAAATTAAATATTATTTTGCACATTTGTGAATTTTTGGAATTTTCTGGAATTTATTTGGATTTATTTGGATTTAATTTGAACTTATTCCATATTGAAATAATTAAAGAAATTAAATTTTCAAATAAAGTTTTGTTGGAAATATTTTATTTGAGTCCAAAATGATCCAAAATATTTTCCAGAATTTTTCTGGAATTTTTCTGAGTATTTTACTATTTTTCTTGAATTAAATGAATTACTGGAAATTATTTTAAATATTAAATCGCTGAGAAATCCAAACCGGGTCGGTTACTGTTCATCCGACCGAGCCTGAGTCCCGAGCCATGCGATTCGGTCGAACCCGGTCACCGCGCCGAAACTTAACCGTTGGATCAAGATCCAACGGCTGAGATCAACCGCAATAGCCACCGAACCCTAGCCCGTGACCGTTGGATTGAGATCCAATGGCTCACGTTGATCCACGTCACCCAATCCGAATGGGATTCGGACTCCGCCGCCGCAGCCGTGTCGACCTCGGTCTCCGCGCGATACACGGAAGCCGAGGACCCTATTTAATGCGCCGCCGCCGCCATCGTGAAGCCCGTTCCCTTGCGCAGAGCCCTAACTCACCACTCGCCGGAGCCGCCGCGTTTAGCGCGAGCTCGCCGTAGTGGGAATCCCTCTCCGCCGCGGTTTTTGCTTCGCCCCGCCGCCTGGCCTCTTCACCGTTGACCCTAGATCCGGACTCCCTGTGACGAGACGCACCCGAGGGGAGGACTCACCTCGCCGGAGGAGCCCACAAACGCCTTTGCCCGTGTCGCCGTTCCCAGCTCCGGCCAGCCAGCTCCGCCGCGCCGCCATCGCCGACCCCGAGCTTCGTGGACCGTCGGATCACCATCGCACGGCTAGGATCATGCCACGTCACCGCCGGTAAGATTCCAATCCAAAAACCCCAGATCCAATCTCAATCGTTGGATCTAGATCCAATCTCAACCGTTGGATCTAGATCCAACGGTCCAGATCAAACGCGTTAACCCAAACGCGTGAGAGCCAGATCCAATCTGGGCCGTTGATTTTCAAATCAACGGCCGAGATTGAGCCACGTGTGCGGAAGTTGGACCGGCACGATCAGCGCAGTACGCGTGCGTGACGCTGACACGCCGGGCCCGCGCGTCAACGACGCGGCGAAACCGCACCATGACGTCAGCACGGGCCCACCCGTCAGCGGCCACCCCAACCGTGCAGTGACGTCACCCATGACATCACAAAGGTCCCACCACAAGACCGTGGTCGAGCCTCGCCGACGCCAAAGAATGACGTCACCCGAGTGGTCCCACCTGTCAGCGACCCGAGCCGTGGACCAGGTCCACGGTGGACCAAACCAAGCCGTGGGCTGAGCCCATGGATCGGCTGACGTCAGCTGTCCAATCAGAGGCTGCCATGTGTCCTCGCTGACGCAATAATTAATTTCCGAAAAAGAAAATGATTTATTAATTCGAAATAATGATTTCAGATTTTGTTTCAAACTTCAAATGCTTATAACTTTGCGTTTCAACTCCGATTTGAGTGATTCAAATTTCTAAATTTGTATAAAATTGAGATCTACCTAATGACGAATTTTATTTAATTTTTGGACTAAAGTTTTCCTCTGTAATATTATTTAATTGATTATTTAAACTTCAAAATGCTATAACTTTTGCATTTAAACTCCGAATTTGACGATTCCAGTTTCTAAAAATTCAAAAAATTATGTTCTCTCTATTTATGAACTTTATTTGGATGTTTGGACACTTTTGTCTACTGTTTTATTCATTTGTTTCTATTTGCACGCGTTACGAGTAGACGTTGAAGTGCTGGAAGGATTCGAAGGAGAAGTATTGACCTAGGAGCCAGCTGAGGACCAAGAGCAAGTACTTTTTGAAGGCAAGTTATGCTTTGACCATATTGACCCTATTTTGAAACCTATTTTGATTTAATTTATTGCATGCTAGTTCAATTAGAAAATACCTTATTTAAGTATGGGAAATTAGATAAATGCCAAATTGCCGTATGACACCTTGATTAATTAAATATGTGCCATGACCCCTTGTCACCCTAGTTGTGGTTTACTAGTTGGACATTACTAAAATGCCAACATGGGAAATTAGATCGTTGTAGTATATTGCTTAGACCTGCTACGTGCTGATGACATGATTTTGGACAATCAAATGTTAATATTGACTTAATGATATATTGAACCTGTTTTGGAAAGGTATCATGTGATGTTGATAGCACGTGGTGCATGGTAATCAACTGGGGTTTGATAAATAGTTTTCGACCGGGGCATGTGGCAAGATTGATCGGGTGGGCCGCTTGTGGCACCAGAATGTTGGTTTGGTTCTTCTGTAGTCTTGCCCTGGTCACCCTAAGGACTTCACCTTGCAAGCCTTTGAACTGGGTCAAACATGCAACCACATGTCCGTAATGGGACGGACCTAGTTGATTAAGTTGCTAATAACGTACCTGTGGGACCTCAGGAGGTCAACTACACCCTTTGTGTATGTTGTACTGGGAGCGTCACGGGCTGCGCCAGTACCCATCTAACGGTTGGTTGGCCTAAACTTCGCCTTAGCTAAGGGAAGGGTTAGTGTGCAACAACCGGGAGGACCACTTGTATTGTTAGAAGTTTCCGAAAGACTTTGTTACTGAACTTCGCCTTTGTGGTGTTTGATCAGTATCTTGTGGGTAAAGTGCATAACCTCTGCAGAGTGTAAAATCAATTCGAATAGCCGTGTCCGCTGTATTGGACATCGCCGAATTACAAATAAGGGTTAGACTTTCTCAAAAATAACTTGGACTTGAAAGGTTGGGTTGGATTAATAATGATGTTGATAGAAATGTGGATTAGGATGGGAAAGATGTTTACTAAACCCCTTGAAAAGTTATTTATGCTTTACTTGTTACTACCGCTTTGAATCTACTTATGATACTTGTTAAATGCTCTTCCGCAAATATACCTTGAGCCACTCCTTTGTATTAAGCCATGCATGTAGTATATTAGCTGCATTCTGCATGACTTGCCGAGTACCAAGTACTCACCCTTGCCACAATACAACACCAGTTGAAGAGGAGACTACACCAGCTTTGGAGGAGGAGCTCCAAGAGGAACCGCTCTACTTAGGAGCGAGCCCACTGGCTTGCCTGTGGTATACTGGATGGCGCCACGAAGTTATCTTATTTTCCGCTGCTATTATTTCTCTTTTAATAAGTTTCGCCCTGCGTGGCGTATATTTGTAACTTGACCATAAGGTCGAGCAACCAGTTTGACTATTTAATTAAAGTACTTTGTTAGTATCGAGTGGTATGATTGTGATATTTACCGATGTTAAGACTGTGTGCACTAGCGCGTTCCTGGACTAGTGCTGAATACACAGAGGGTCCGAATTTGCAGATTCGGGTCCCGACAACCCTCCATCATCGGGATGGAAGGGGGGAGAGGGTGCACACCGACCGGTGTGTACTGAACCATACCGGTATGAGTTTCCAAGGAGACATGAGCATTGCATTACATTGCATACATAACGATGATGATATTGTTAAGTGTTCATGAATGAGATGATATACATGATGGGAGATTTTATTGCCATGATATTGTTCTTGTTGTCCATTGCAATATGCTTGCTGAGTTTTGAACTCACGCTTGTATTTTCTTGTTGTTTTAGGTACCATGAGAACGGCATGCGGGGAAGGGAGATAGTCACACGTCCGCACGTAGCTTCACCCTTTTGATTCCACAAGTCGTTCAATTAGTTTCGAAAATAAAATGCGTGTGATGATTATTGCTTTAAGGTTTAGCTTTGCTATGTGAGTGGTTTATTGATCGTTTGACACTTGGAGACATTAAGTGCTTGATATTAGACTTATATCGTCGTTAAGTCTCTGATTATTGCTGTTTTAGCTGTCTCTCTTATTGCATTATATTGCTATACTGTTGTTGCTCCTTTAATTCATGTTAAAACAAAGGAGATGTTGCCGAAATCTCGGTTTTTAGCATATGCACCTTTGCTGGAATTTATGGTAAATTGTGGTATTTAGTTGTTGTTTAGCTTATGTTTGGTAGCATTCAGGCATATTAAATGCCGGGGTGTTACAGTTGGTATCAGAGCGGGCTGTAGGTCCTTGGAATATGTATTTTTAGTGTCATACCTTAGGTTATAACTAAAATTTGATGTGGAATAACTTAGAAACATGGCTTAGGTCTCAACTAAAATTTTGTTATAAGGATAGCAACATTAAAATTTGCAAAAGTGGTATAACTAATCTAAAATTTGACACACTTGATTGCACAGTAGGATGGCGTTTTGGTATATTATTGCATTGCGCTTAATTATTTGACGAAGACTATGCTTATGATGATGTTTGATCCTTGCTCTTGATTGTATGATGTTGTGCTTATGTTTATGTGATCGGATGGTTCTCTGTCTGAAGCAGCCATGCTGAGGGGTAGAGGCCGTGGTCGCCGTGGCCGTGGAGGCAAGGGACGAGGTTCGCAGGGAGTTGCTGAGTGCAGTAGTCGAGGGTAGCGCCGCTCAATGCTCATGGGCCAGCTCGGGAGGAGCTTCAGCCGCAAGCGATCGAGGCGGAGGTACCCGCCGCCAATGAGGGTTTAGGTCAGCTCTGCAGAGGAGATTCAGAGCTGCGCGCCAGCCATGCGGTAGCCTGCTGTGGTGCCTCCCCCTGCAGCGTCCCCAGTGGTTGCCCCCGCTGTGCCGGAGCCGAGGATGAGTCTCCTGGAGTGGATGTCCCTCCGTCTTGACACTTTTGACGGAGCGGGCACGCCGATCCAAGCCGCAGATTGGCTGCGGTGCATGGAGAGGCAGTTTGAGGTCCTAGAGTTGACCTCGGTTCAGAGGGCTCGCTTTGTGGCCTTTCAGCTGAAAGGCCAAGCTGATATCTGGTGGGAGGGGGTTCTGGCTGCTAGAGCCCCCGATCTTGGTCCATCACACAGGAGGACTTTGTGGCTCGCTTCCGAGCCATGTTCTACCCAGAGTCTTTCCTTGAGCGGATGGAGCATACTCTGACGACTCTTTCCCAGGGAAGGAGGTCGGTGTCAGAGTATGAGGTGGAGTTCAACAGCGTGGTGCGCTTCGTGCCGGCTGTGGCAGCCGACGATCGGGAGAAGGCAAGGAGGTTTCGTAGAGGCCTCAACCAGGAGTTCAGAGTTGTCATGGGGGCGACTGTCCCTCGTGACTTCTGCTCCGTGGTGGAGCAGGCGAAGGGCATGGAGCTCGAGTTGGAGCTCTCCCAGGATAAGCAAAACCCGGGCGGTTCAGGAGTTCCTGCGGCCCCAGGCGGGGGCCAGAAGAGGACCTTTGGTGGAGGAGGTGGGTCTTCTCAGTGACCCACCTTCAAGAAGTTCAAGGGAGGATAGGGCTCCGGCTCAGGGGCTAAGATGAAGCCGCCCCATTCGTCTTCCTCGCGAGCGGCTGTTCGTCCTGTGCCCGGGCAGGGCATGATGTGTTTCAAGTGCGGTGGTGAGCACCGTGCTTCAGAGTGTGGTTGGACCGGGAGTTGGAACCACTGTGGCAAGCCCGGCCACATGGGATGAGTCTGCCGGATGAATCCCGGTAGCATCATCAAGTGGGAGACGGTGCCTTCTCCTCCCACTCCAGTGGCGTCTTCCAGAGGATCGGTGCACATGATGGCTGCTCCTGTTTCTCAGCCACCCTTTGCGTGGGCACCACCAGCTGCTTACTGGTGCCCGTAGCCGTCTGCTCCTCCGCAGTTGCCTCCTCCGCCCCCAGCCTTGTTAGGGCATCAGCCAGGAGTCGGGGCTCCTTCGGTCCCGGCGCCACCAGGAGTACACGCTTTGCCGACCGCCGAGTCAGCCGGGCATCCAGAGGTGGTTTCAGGTACTCTGCTCGTGGATTCCGTCGATGCCCTTGTTTTGTTTGATTCCGGAGCATCCTATTCCTTTGTGTCGTTGGAGTTTGCTAGTAGAGCTAAGTTGGGAGTTCAGCGGATTTCTGAGTCCGTGTTAGTCAGTTCTCCTGGGGGTTTGATTGCTAGCTCTTTGGTTTGCCCGGGTTGTACCATTGCCATTGATGATGAGGTTTTCTTTGCCAATCTTATGGTGATCCAGTTGTCTCCTTTTGATGTCATTTTGGGCATGGATCAGCTGCATCGATCACTGCAAAGATCTATTGTTTCTGGAAGACGGTTACCTTACAGGCCCCGTCAGGGGTAGAGTTGACCTTTTAGGGTGGTTTACCTTCCAGTTCCGTCTTTGCTTTGGCTAGTCTATTTTCTGGTCGCCGTTTGAGGCAGTTGGGTTTCCTCATGACCTTGTCTGAGAAGCCATCGTCTTCAGTTTCCATTGCGGAGATTCCTGTAGTGAAGGAGTTTGTTGATGTGTTCCCTGATGAGTTGCCTGGTCTACCTCCCATGAGGAATGTGGAGTTTCGTATTGATCTTGTTCCGGGCACTCGACCTATTTCCATCTCTCCATACCGCTTGGCTCGTCCTTTCCAAGACGAGTTGAAGAAGCAGTTGGAGGATTTGTTGGCCAAGGGCTTTATTCGGCGTAGCGTTTCGCCATGGGGAGCACCCGTCCTCTTCGTTTCGAAGAAGGATGGAAGTTGGCGTATGTGCATTGACTATCGTGCTCTTAATCAAGTGACAGTCAAGAACAAGTATCCTTTGCCTCGCATTGAGGATCTGTTTGACCAACTGAAGGGAGCAAAGGTGTTCTCCAAGATTGATCTTCAGTCGGGGTACAATCAGATCCGTGTGAGGGAGCAGGACATTGAGAAGACTGCTTTCTCCACTAGGTATGGGTATTATGAATTTAAAGTTATGTCTTTTGGACTAACTAATGCTCCTGCTGTCTTTATGGAGGCGATGAATAGTATGCTACACAAGTACCTTGATGAGTTTGTGGTAGTGTTCATCGATGACATTCTGGTTTACTCTAAATCAGAAGAGGAGCAAGAGCGGCATTTGAGGCTTGTGCTGAGCACCTTGAGGGAGAATCAGTTCTTTGCTAAGCTGAAAAAGTGCGAGTTCTGGATTTCAGAAGTGGGTTTTCTTGGCCACATCATCAATCCAGAGGGCATATCTGTAGATCCTAGCAAAGTATCAGCAGTTTTGGATTGGAAGAGGCCTTCCAATGTCAAAGAAGTGCGAAGTTTCCATGGGTTAGCTGGCTACTATCGGCGTTTTGTGCAGGATTTCTCTATCATTGCCAAGCCACTTTCGCAGCGGACTCAGAAGGGATGAAATTCCAGTGGACTGCAGAGTGTGAGCACAGTTTCTGCACTTTGAAGGAGAAGTTAGTGACTGCTCCTGTTCTTACTCTTCCCGAGCCGGGGAAGCGCTTTACTGTTTATTTAGATGCTTCTCGTTTGGGACTTGGTTGTGTGCTCATACAAGATGGCAAGGTGATTGCTTATGCATCGAGGCAGCTGAAAAAGCATTAGCAGAACTATCCCACGCATGATCTTGAGCTAGCCGCTGTGGTGTTTGCATTGAAGATATGGAGGCATTACCTGTACGGCGAGTCTTGTGATATTTTCACTGATCACAAGAGCCTCAAGTACATATTTACTCAGAAAGATTTGAACTTGAGGCAGAGGAGGTGGCTAGAATTGATAAAGGATTATGCCCTCACTATCCAGTATCATCTGGGGAAGGCAAATGTGGTGGCCGACGCTCTCAGTCGCAAGACAATGCCCCCTGTTGTTGATTGTCTTGTTGCTGATTTTGAGCGTTTGGGAGTCTCCTACTGTTTTGCGGGGACCGTGCAAGCTGAAACTCAATTGATTCTTGAGTCAGCGATTCCCGAGCGTGTGCGAGAGGCACAGCAGCATGATCGGTTGCTCCAGCAGGTGAGGAAATGCCTTGAGGATGGCAAGTCTGGAGACTTTACCATTGATGGTGTGGGAGCTTTGAGGTTTCAGGGTCGTCTGTGCGTGCCTCAGAAATCCCAAGTGAAAGAGGATATTCTGAAAGAGGCTCATCGCACCCCGTACACGGTCCATCCTTGGGAGACCAAGAAGTACAGAGATTTGAAAGAGAATTTCTAGTGGAAAAGGATGAGAGTGGATATTGCCAAGTATGTGGCGTCCTGTGGGATCTGTCAGAAGATCAAGGCTTAGCATAAACGTCCCGCTGGTCTGTTGCTGCCACTTGGAGATTCCTGTGTGGCCATGGGATGACATCTCCATGGATTTCGTGGTTGGCCTACCTCGTACTCCACGAGGGAAGGATGTTGTTTGGGTAGTGGTGGACCATCTCAGCAAGTCCACGCATTTCATTCCTATCCGCACTACCAATTCTACGAGCGACTTGGCTCCCATCTATGTGCGGGACATTGTGAGACTGCATGGTGTACCCCAAGACCATTATTTCTGATCGGGATGCGAAGTTTGTCTCCAAGTTCTGGGAGAGTTTGCAGAGTGCTTTGGGTACGCAGCTTCGCCTTAGTACCGCTTTTCACCCGCAGACGGATGGGCAGTCTGAGCATACCATCCAGACTTTGGAGGACATGCTCAGGGCCTGTGTGATGGCTTGGAAAGGTAGCTGGGAAGATCATTTGCCCCTTGCAGAGTTTGCTTACAATAACAGCTATCATTCCAGCATCCGGGCTGCTCCTTATTGAGGTATTGTATGGCCGGAAGTGCAGATCACCACTTTGTTGGGATGCCGTGGGCGAGAGAGCAGTTCTTGGGCCGAATTGGGTTCAGCAGACTGTTGATCGCGTGGTGGAGGTACGGTAGAACCTTCTCGCAGCGCAGAGCAGGAAGAAACGCTATGCTGATGTGAGGCGGCGAGATTTGGAGTTTGAGGTGGGTGATAGCGTACTCTTGCGAGTATCTCCCACCAAGGGTGTGGTGCGTTTTGGCACCAAAGGAAAGCTCAGTCCGAGGTTTGTTGGGCCATTTCCTATCATCGCCCGAGTTGGTAGGCTGGCCTATCGTCTGGAGCTACCGGAATCCATGCAAGGTGTGCATAATGTGTTCCATGTCTCGATGTTGAGGAAATACTTGCATGATCCGGAATTGGTGGTTCCGTTGGAACCATTAGTGCTTGAGCAGGACCACAACTTCGAGTCCCGCCCTGTAAAAATTCTAGGGACTTCGGAGTGAGTGATGAAGAACCGGACGCTCAAGTTTGTTAAAGTATTGTGGTCACATCAGACCGAGAGAGAAGCGACTTGGGAGCTAGAGTCTCGCATGCGCGAGAATTATCCCGAGCTTTTCGCCTCAGGTATGTGATGTGAAAACCTAGCTATCTTTGGTTTTGCTGGGCTGCGTGTCGGGACCCCGAATTTGCAAATCCGGACCCTCTGTGTATTCAACACTAGTCCAGGAACGCGCTAGTGCACACAGTCTTAACATCGGTAAATATCACAATCATACCATTCGATACTAATAAAGTACTTTATTTAAATAACCAACTGGTTACTCGACCTTATGGTCAAGTCACAAATGTACGCCTCGCAGGGCAAAACTTATTAAGAGAGAAATAGTAGCAGCGGAAAATAAGATAACTTTGTGGCGCCATCCAGTATACCACAGGCAACTGACTGGGCTCGCTTCCCTAAGTAGACGGTTCCTCTTGGAGCTCCTCCTCCAAAGCTGGTGTAGTCTCCTCTTCAACTGGTGTTGTATGGTGGCAAGGGTGAGTACTTGGTAATCAGCAAGTCATGCACAGAATGCAAGCTAATAAACTACATGCATGGCTTGGTACAAAGGAATAGCTCAAGGTATATTTGCAGTAAACAGCATTTGACAAGTAATATAAGTAGATTCGAAATCAGTAGAAACAAGTAAAGCGTAGATAACTTTTCAAGAAGTTTAGTAAACATCTTTCCCATCCTAATCCACATTTCCAACATCATTGTCAATCCAACCCAACCTTTCAAATCCAAGTTATTTTTGAGAAAATCTAACCCTTGACTGTAATTCCCGAGTGATGTCCAATACCGCGGACACGGCTATTCGAATAGATTCTACACTCTGCAGAGGTTATGCACTTTACCCACAAGATACAATAAACACCACAAAGGCGAAGTTCCCGTAACAAAGTCTTTCTAAACCTCTAACAATACCAGTGGTCCTCCCCGGTTATTGCACACTAACCCGTCCCTTAGCTAAGGCGAAGTCTAGGCCAATCAACCGTTAGATGGGTACCTGGCCTCGGCCCGATGCGCTCCCCGCACAACTTACACAAAGGGTGTAGTTGACCTCCCGAGGTCCCACAGTGCGTTATTAGCAACTTAGTCAACTAGGTCCGTCCCATTACAGACATGTGGTTGCACGTTAGACCCAGTTCAAAGGCTTGCAAGGTTAAGTCCTTAGGGTGACCAGGGCAAGACTACCCGAAGAACCAAATCAACATCCCCAATGCCACAACTGGCCCACCTGATTACTCTTGCCACATGCCCCGGTCGAAAACTATTTATCAAACCCCAGTTGATTACCATGCACCACGTGCCATCAACATCACATGATACCTTTCCAAAACAGGTTCAATATATCATTAAGTCAATATTAGCATTTGATTGTCCAAAATCATGTCATGAGCACGTAGCAGGTCTAAGCAATATACTACAACGGTCTAAACCCATGTTGGCAAGTTAATAATGTCCAACTAGTAAACCACAACTAGGGTGACAAGGGGTCATGGCACATACTTAGATAATCAAGGTGTCATACAGCAAATTGGCATTTATCTAATTCCCAATATTTAAATAAAGTATTTTCTAATTGAACTAGCATGCAATAGGTTAAATCAAAATAGATTTCGAAATAGGATCAACATGGTCAAAGCACAACTTGCCTTCAAAAAGTACTTGCTCTTGGTCTTGAGTTGGATCCTGAGTTAATACTTCTCCTTCGAATCCTTCCGGCACTTCAACGTCTACTCGTAAAGCGTGCAAATAGCAAATACACGAATAAACAATAGGAAAAAAGTATCCAAACATCCAAATAAAATCCATAAACAGAGAGAACATAATTTTATGAATTTTTAGAAACTGGAATCGTCAAATTTGGAGTTAAAATGCAAAAGTTATGATTATTTAAAGTTTAAATAATCAATTAAATAATTTTACAGAGAAAAACTTTAGTCCAAAAATTAAATAAAATTCATATTTGGGTAGATCTGAATTTTATACAAATTTAGAAATTTGAATCACTCAAATCGGAGTTGAAACGCAAAAGTTATAAGCTTTTGAAGTTTTGAAATTCAAATCAATTATTAAACCGAATTATTAAATCATTTTCTTTTTCGAAAATTCATTATTGCGTCAGCGAGGACACGTGGACCAATCGGGTGACGACGCGTGGCCTCGGGTCCACGGACCCGGCGCACGGTCTCGGCTCGGTCCACCGTGGGCTCGGCCCACGGCTCACGGTCGCTGACAGGTGGGTCCTCTGACACGCGGGCCCCGCGTGTCAGCGTCACACGCACGCTGCGTGGGCCACTGACCGCGACGGTCAGCCTTCCCGGACACGTGGCTCAATCTCGGCCGTTGATTTGAAAATCAACGGCCCAGATTAGATCTGGCTAACGCGGTTGGAAAACAACTCCACTGATCTGGACCGTTCGATCTTGATCGGACGGTCAAGATCCAATCTATCGCTATGAACGTGGTTCAATCTAAGCCGTTGGATCTAGATCTAACGGTTGAGATTAGATCTGAAGATTAACACGTGATTCTTTACCGTGGGTGACGTGGACGAATCTGGACCGTGCGATGAAGATCCGACGGTGGAGAAGCTTCGCGGGTCTGCGATGTCCACGGCGGAGCTCCGGCGGCCGGCGTTGAGAACGAAGACCACACCGACGGCGTTTCGGGCACGCTCCGGCGAAGTGGGTGGTCTCTTCGGGTGCGTCTCGAAGCGGGGATTCCGGATCTGGGCTCCTTCTCGGCGGAAGACGACGGACGGCGGCGGAAAACGGCGCAAACCGCGGCGGACACCTCCTCCAACTACGGCGAGCTCGCGCGGGCTGACGGCGGCGGCTTGAGCGGCGTGGGTTGGAGCTACGGGTGCGCAATGAAACGGCGATCCCGACACGGGTGGCGGCGCAATAAATAGGGCCCTCGGCGTCCGTGAAACGCGCGGAATCCGAGGTCCTCTCCGTTGCGGCGGCGGAGTCCGGCGGCGACACGGTTAGGGTGACGTGGCACGCGCACAGCCGTTGGATCGAGATCCAACGGTGCGCGAGTTTGGGTCCGGGTCGGACTCGGGCGAGCTGGCTGGCTCGGTCGGGCTCGGGCTCGGTGACGTGGCTCAATCGTGGCCGTTGGATCTGGATCCAACGGTCACGCGGTTAGGGCTCGGCCGAGTGGGTTCGGTCGAGTCACGTGGCTCGGGTCGGACTCGAACTCGAGTCTGACTCGGGCTCGGTCGGATGAACAGTAACCGACTCGGTTCGATTTTCCAGCGATTTAATATTTAAAATAATTTCCAGAAATTCATTTAATTCATTAAAAATAGCAAATGACTCAGAAAAATTCCATAAAAATTCTGGAAAATATTTTGGATCATTTTGGACTCAAATAAAATATTTCCAAAAAAATTTTATTTGCAAAATTAAATTCTTTAATTATTTCAAAATGGAATAAATTCAAATAAATTCCAAATAAATCCAAATAAATTCCAGAAAATTCCAAAAATTCACCAAAGTGCCAAATCACTCATGAATTTAAGAAAAGCAAAATTTTGGGGTGTTACAAACCTCCCCCCTTAATAGAATCTCGTCCCCGAGATTCAGGGCTAACTAAGGAATAGGTTTGGGAACTCTTTCCTCAAATCCTCTTCGCGCTCCCAAGTCGCTTCGCTCTCTGCATGATTGCTCCACTGAACTCTACAAACGGGTTGACTTATTTCTCGGTCTCTCGATCCATTGTGTCTAGAATCTTTACTGATGTTCCTTATAAGTCAAATCTTCTTGCAACTCAATTGACTCTAGCGGTGTCTATTCCTCAGAACTCGGAGACACTTCTTCAATCGGGACACATGGAATACGCCATGTACTCGTTAACGATCGTGGCAACTCCGGTGATAAGCAACTTCGCCTCTGCGGCTCAAAATCTTAAATGGTCCTACATAACGGGGTGCGAGTTTCCCTTTGGCATGGAACCTCTTAACTCCCCTGAGAGGCGTAACTCTGAGGTATACAAAGTCTTCTGGTTCAAAACTCAAGTCTCGGCAACGGTTGTCAGCATAACTCTTCTGTCGTGATTGGGCTATCTTCAACCTTTCCCTAATCATGGCAATCTGCTCTCCAGCCTCTTGAAGAATATCAGGCCCGAAGACACGGGCGCCAATCTCATTCCAATTCAATGGCGTCCGACAGGTCGACCATACAAAGGCCTCAAAAGGTGACATCTGTAAACTAGCCTGATAACTATTGTTGTAATCGAACTCGGCATACGGCAAACTCTTATCCCAAGAGGTAGCATAAGCCAATGCACAAGCTCTTAACATATCCTCCAGAATCTGGTTGACTCTTTCGGTCTGGCCATCCGTCTGTGGATGATAAGCTGTACTGAAGTTCAAACGGGTTCCCATGGCTTCATGCAACTTATTCCAGAACCTTGAGGTAAATTGGGTACCTCTGTCCGATACAATCCTCTTTGGCACTCCGTGCAAACAGACGATCCTGATCATGTACAACTCTGCCAATTTATCCCCCGAGTAAGTGGTCTTCACGGGGATAAAATGGGCTACTTTGGTCAAGCGATCCACTATAACCCATATGGAGTCATAACCTCCTTGAGTCTTAGGCAAACCGGTAATGAAATCCATCCCGATTTCCTCCCACTTCCACTCAGGTATTTTCGGTGGTCGTAGCAATCCTGCCGGGTCTCGATGCATTGCCTTGACTCTCCGGCATACGTCGCACAATGCAACATGCTCGGCTACTTCACGCTTCATGCTCACCACTGCATCTCTCCTTCAGATCCTGATACATCTTGGCGCTTCCAGGATGAATTGAGTACTTGGAGTCATGGGCTTCTTCCAAAACCAGTTGCTTTAACTCCTTCTTGTTAGGCACACAAATGCGATCCTTCATCCACAACGTGCCTTGCTCATCCAACTTGAAGTCCTCTGCCTTGCCTTCCTCATTGATGGACTTAATCCTGCGGATCTTGTCATCATCTTTCTGTCCTTCTCGGATCTGGTCCTCTAGAGTAGGTTTTACTTCCAATGCGACCAAGAATCCACTAGGTACAACCTCAATCTTCATCTTTTGAAAATCCTCACATAACTCATCCTGACTTGCGGCTAGCAACGTACTCACGGTATGGCTTTTCCGACTCAGAGCATCGGCTACTACGTTGGCTTTCCCGAGATGGTAATGGATTCCAACATTGTAGTCCTTGATCAACTCTAACCATCTCCTCTGCCTCATGTTCAGATCCGACTGGGTGAATATGTATTTAAGGCTCTTATGATCTGTATACACTTCACATCTGTTTCCAATCAGATAGTGACGCCATATCTTCAAGGCATGCACTACGGCAGCTAACTCTAGGTCATGTGTCGGATAATTTTCCTCATGCGGCCCCAACTGCCTTGATGCATAAGCGACGACCTTTCCATTCTGCATCAGCACACATCCAAGTCCTTGGCGCGATGCGTCAAAATAAATATCGAAGCTTTGATTAACATCCGGTAGAACTAACACCGGTGCTGATGTCAATCGCTTTTTCAGCTCCTGAAATCCTTTCTCACATTCTGACGTCCATGCAAACTTCTTCTCCTTCTTCAGCAATTGCGTAAGAGGTTTCGCAATTGTCGAAAAGCCTTCAATGAAACGGCGATAGTATCATGCCATTCCAAGGAAACTCCGGATCTGGGTCACAGTCTTCGGCTGCTCCCAATGTAACACCGCTTCTACTTTGCTTGGATCTACGGCGACTCCTTCTGCGGTCATTACATGTCCGAGGAATTCTACCTTATCCTTCCAAAAATCACACTTGCTGAACTTGGCGAAAAGTTGTCGCTCCTCGCCTTTTCCAAAACTCGCCTTAAGTGTTCAGCATGTTCATCCTCTGTCTTGGAGTAGATTAGGATATCATCTATGAACACGACAACAAACTTGTCCAAATATTCCATGAACACCTTATTCATCATATTCATGAAATATGCTGGCGCATTTGTCAGACCGAAGGACATAACTGTAAACTCGTAATGTCCATATCTTGACGAGAATGCAGTCTTCGGGATATCTTCTGATCGGATCTTCAACTGATGGTATCCCGATCTTAGATCAATCTTGGAGAAAACTCCGGCTCCTCTCAGCTGATCAAACAAATCATCAATCCTGGGTAGCGGATACTTATTCTTCACGGTGACTTCATTGAGTGCACGGTAGTCGATGCACATCCTAAAACTCCCGTCCTTTTTCTTGACGAACAGAACTGGTGCTCCCCACGGTGACGAGCTCGGTCTGATAAATCCTTTCTCCATTAACTCTTCTAAATGTTTCTTCATCTCTACCAACTCCTCGGTGGACATCCGATAGGGTCTCTTTGCTATCGGTCTTTGTGCAGTACAAGCTCTATCACAAACTCTATGTCCTGTGCAGCGGCATACTGTAGATCTTCGTGAAAAACATCTGGGTACTCATTCACTAATGAGACATCCTCTATGCTGATTGCCTTGGTATCGTTAACCATCAATCGCCCATCTCTAATCAAGCAGTGGCATAAAATTCCACTTTCTTCCCACACGGGCTCTCAACTGAGATAGTCCTTCGTCCACAATCCAATACGGCCTTGTGCTTGGATAACCAATCCATTCCCAATATGACGCCTAAGGTCTGGGTTTCCAAAATAATAAGGTTTGCTAGGAACTCTATTCCATCTATTAGTATTCTCACCCCGGAACATCCTACTTTCGTTCAAGTTCTAACCAGGGGTTTGAACTAAAAGCATGCATCTAAGTCTTGCAATCCTCAAATCATTTCTAGTAGCAAAGCCTTGCGAAACAAACGAATGCGAAGCTCCGAGTCAAACAAAATCAAGGTGTACTGAGTTAACAAGTAACTTACCCAGTACGACGTCCGTAGCATTCTGCAGTGCATCTGCGGTGACATGGTTGACTCGGCCTCTCACCACGGTTTGGGGTGTGGCTCCTGGTGCTGGCGTCCTAGCTGGGGTGGTTCCTAGGTTGAAGCGAACTGGGGTCAATCCTGCGGTCTTCTTTGGACAACTGTTGGCAAAGTGTCCTGGCTCGTTGCAGTTGTTGCAGCGTCTCACTGTTCCTTGCTGACTGCCTGGAGCAGCGTTTCTTGCGGGGGCTGGGGTTTGGTAGTTTTGATTGACGGGTCTTGGTGCTGGTGACGGTGCCCTTGTAGCATTCTGTGGCTGGAATCTGAAAAATTGATTTGGTGCAACTCTCAGACGCTGTTGCGTTCCCTGGCGTGATCCCTGCTGTTGCATTCTGCGCTTCCTGTTCTCATCCAGTTCCTTGCGCTTGTCCTCAAGAATAAGCGCCTTATTCACCAATTCTTGGAAATCTGGAAAGGTGTGGGTGATCAATCCTACTTGCAATCCTGAGTTAAGTCCCTTCATAAAACGAGACTGTCTGGCTTTATCTGTCGCTACATCCTCAGGTGCGTAGCGTGCTAGCTGTGTGAACTTGTTCAGGTAGTCGGCCACTGGCTGATTACCTTGCTTCAGTGCTCTGAACTCCTCCTTCTTAAGGTCCATGATTCCTTCAGGCACGTGATACTGACGGAACGCAGTTGTGAACTCTTCCCAAGTGATGTCTTGAGGGTTCTCTTGCGTGGCACAGAAGTTCTCCCACCATTCGACTTTGTTCCTCCAACCGATGAGAAGCGTGAGTACCTTCTCATTTCCTATGCATTGAGCTATGTGTAGCTTCCTCTCAATTGATCTTAACCAATCATCGGCCTCCAATGGATTGGCATTCCCAGAAGAAAGTGGGTGGATGAGTCCTCATGAACTCTCGGCGGTCTTGTATTCTCGCGTTGTCCCCGATTAACTTGATTAGTCGTGGCCTGGCAAAGGACGTTTTGAATTTGTTGCATCATAGCATGCATCAACTGAGTCTGAGCAGCAAGAAAAGCTCCGAAATTCTGCATATCCAGTGGCGGTGCTGGCGCTCCATCATTGGGGTTTTCTGCTGGGCGAGAACCACTCCCATTGCTTCCAAAGTTTCCGCGGGTGTTTACCATCTGTCGATTTGCTCTAGGTTTTAGAGATGAGAGGGAAACAAGAATAGGCAAGTAATATGGAACTTATGCAGGGCGAAAGGTGTAACTTTAAGGTCCAACTTTATTAACTAATCAATAGTAACTTGGTATGGTTGCTTACAATGCCTAAGGGCCTTGCAACACATACTGCACACTCAGCAAACAATGAAAATCCAAATCGAACTAACACTGGAGTCTAACGCCTAAAGGGTGACTCTTTATTCTATGACGCGACTCGGCAAGGAGTCTCACTATAGAACCTACGTTCACTCATCGAGAAAACCTCCACGGCACGAGTACGGATCTTTGCGGCATAGGCGCGAAAGCGATTGCCATGTCCAAAGAATCGTGTCATCTGTGGTAGTCGAAGAAGCGGTGTCCTCATCGAGATCCGACTCCTCCGGATCACGGCTCATGTAGCTCAATCTTGGCTCGTTACGGTCCATACAAAGTCATCTCCAACTCGTCAATCCTTCGCAGAAGGTGTGACACATACTCTTGAGCTTCCCGCCATCTGTTCTTCTCTGTCGTGATCTCCTTGCGGGCCTTCTGTAGCTCCTTGCTTGTATCATCGAGTACATCCTCCTGGGCGACAACAAGTCGTGCCAATTGTGTAACCATGGCATCCTCATCCTGAATCGCCTTCGGGTCAAGAAGGTTATTGCTGCGCGGGTGATAACGGAACACCGTGCTCTCCAACTCTCTGGCGTAGATACGGGTAATGTGCCGCATTGCTCGTCGTGATACTTCTTGGATACCCATCTGCATTGTAGATCTCCTGGCGGTCAGATATCGGGCGATTGCCTGGGCCCTTCTTCCTAGCAGGTACCTCAATCTTCACGTCACAAGCCTTGATCAATCCCGCTTGTCTGATCACTTCCACTTGGTATTGCGGCTTCTCAAAATCCCCGAGAGTTTGTAGCATATGCCAAAGTTCTGCAGCGTGACCAACCCCCAGATCAACGTAGTTGAACTCTCCCTCCATCTGTCACAAGAGTGCTCACGTAAGAACTCGAAATTTTCAAATCGTGACAAGGTAAGGAAAAATTCAGCAAGAGACAAGAAAAGAAAGAATGGGATAAGTCGAGATGTCATTTCTTGTCTTGACAAATTTTTAGCTTTAGAAAATAGGTTTTATCCTCACTACGACCATTCTAGCTTAGGGTTGAGCCTACGGTCAAGATGGCTCACGATACCACCTCTGTCGGGACCCGAATTTGCAAATCCGACCCTCTGTGTATTCAACACTAGTCCAGAACGCAGCTAGTGCACACAGTCTTAACATCGGTAAATATCACAATCATACCATTCGATACTAATAAAGTACTTTATTTAAATAACCAACTGGTTACTCGACCTTATGGTCAAGTCACAAATGTACGCCTCGCAGGCAAAACTTATTAAGAGAGAAATAGTAGCAATGAAAATAAGATAACTTATGGCGCCATCCAAGATACCACAGGCAACCGACCGGCTCGCTTCCTAAGTAGACGGTTCCTCTTGGAGCTCCTCCTCCAAAGCTGGTGTAGTCTCCTCTTCAACTGGTGTTGTATGGTGGCAAGGGTGAGTACTTGGTACTCAGCAAGTCATGCACAGAATGCAAGCCAATATACTACATGCATGGCTTGGTACAAAGGAATAGCTCAAGGTATATTTGCAGTAAACAGCATTTGACAAGTAATATAAGTAGATTTAACTTTTCAAGAAGTTTAGTAAACATCTTTCCCATCCTAATCCACATTTCCAACATCATTGTCAATCCAACCCAACCTTTCAAATCCAAGTTATTTTTGAGAAAATCTAACCCTTGACTGTAATTCCCGAGTGATGTCCAATACCGCGGACACGGCTATTCGAATAGATTCTACACTCTGCAGAGGTTATGCACTTTACCCACAAGATACAACAAACACCACAAAGGCGAAGTTCCTCGTAACAAAGTCTTTCGGAAACCTCTAACAATACAAGTGGTCCTCCCTGCTATTGCACACTAACCCTTCCCTTAGCTAAGGCGAAGTCTAGGCCAATCAACTGCTAGATGGGTACTGGCCTCACTCCCAGATGCTCCCGCACAACTTACACAAAGGGTGTAGTTGACCTCCCGAGGTCCCACAGTGCGTTATTAGCAACTTAGTCAACTAGGTCCGTCCCATTACGGACATGTGGTTGCACGTTAGACCCAGTTCAAAGGCTTGCAAGGTTAAGTCCTTAGGGTGACCAGGGCAAGACTACCCAAGAACCAAATCAACATCCCCAATGCCACAACCGCCCACCTGATTACTCTTGCCACATGCCCCTGGCCGAAAACTATTTATCAAACCCCAGTTGATTACCATGCACCACGTGCCATCAACATCACATGATACCTTTCCAAAACAGGTTCAATATATCATTAAGTCAATATTAGCATTTGATTGTCCAAAATCATGTCATGAGCACGTGAGTGTCTAAGCAAAGATACTACAACGGTCTAAACCCATGTTGGCAAGTTAATAATGTCCAACTAGTAAACCACAACTAGGGTGACAAGGGGTCATGGCACATACTTAGATAATCAAGGTGTCATACAGCAAATTGGCGTTTATCTAATTCCCCATATTTAAATAAAGTATTTTCTAATTGAACTAGCATGCAATAGGTTAAATCAAAATAGATTTCGAAATAGGATCAACATGGTCAAAGCACAACTTGCCTTCAAATAGTACTTGCTCTTGGTCTTGAGTTAGATCCTGAGTCAATACTTCTCCTTTGAATCCTTCCGGCACTTCAACGTCTACTCATAAAGCGTGCAAATAGCAAATACACGAATAAACAATAGGCAAAAAGTGTCCAAATATCCAAATAAAATCCATAAACAGAGAGAACATAATTTTATGAATTTTTAGAAACTGGAATCGTCAAATTTGGAGTTAAAATGCAAAAGTTATGATTATTTAAAGTTTAAATAATCAATTAAATAATTTTACAGAGAAAAACTTTAGTCCAAAAATTAAATAAAATTCATATTTGGGTAGATCTGAATTTTATACAAATTTAGAAATTTGAATCACTCAAATCGGAGTTGAAACGCAAAAGTTATAAGCTTTTGAAGTTTTAAAATTCAAATCAATTATTAAACCGAATTATTAAATCATTTTCTTTTTCGAAAATTCATTATTGCGTCAGCGAGGACACGTGGACCAATCGGGTGACGACGCGTGGCCTCGGGTCCACGGACCTGGCGCACGGTCTCGGCTCGGTCCACCGTGGGCTCGGCCCACGGCTCACGGTCGCTGACAGGTGGGTCCTCTGACACGCGGGCCCCGCGTGTCAGCGTCACACGCACGCGCGCGTGGACGGCGATGACCGCGTCGGTCAGCCTTCCCGGACACGTGGCTCAATCTCGACCGTTGATTTGAAAATCAACGGCCCAGATTAGATCTGGCTAACGCGCTTGGAAAACAACTCCACTGATCTGGACCGTTCGATCTTGATCGGACGGTCAAGATCCAATCTATCGCTATGAACGTGGTTCAATCTAAGCCGTTGGATCTAGATCTAACGGTTGAGATTAGATCTGAAGATTAACACGTGATTCTTTACCGTGGGTGACGTGGACGAATCTGGACCGTGCGATGAAGATCCGACGGTGGAAAAGCTTCGCGGGTCTGCGATGTCACGCGCGAACTCCGGCGGCGTGCGTTTAGAACGAAGACCACACCGACGGAGTTTCGTGCACTCTACAGCTAATTGTGTGGTCTCTTCGGTTGCGTCTAGAAGCGGGGATTCCGGATCTTGGCTCCTTCTACCAAGACGACGGACGGGCGGCGAAACGGCGCAAATCGCGGCGGACACCTCCTCCAACTACGCGAGCTCGCACCGACTACGGCGGCTTGAGCGGCGTGGGTTGGAGCTACGGGTGCGCAATGAAACGGCGATCCCGACACGGGTGGCGGCGCAATAAATAGGGCCCTCGGCGTCCGTGAAACGCGCGGAATCCGAGGTCCTCTCCGTTCGGCGCGAGTCCGGCGCGACAGTTAGGGTGACATGGCACGCGCCTGCCGCTGGATCGAGATCCAACGGTGCGCGAGTTTGGGTCCGGTCGGACTCGGCGGTAGCCGTGACTTGGTCGGGCTCGGGCTCGGTGACGTGGCTCAATCGTGGCCGTTGGATCTGGATCCAACGGTCACGCGGTTAGGGCTCGGCCGAGTGGGTTCGGTCGAGTCACGTGGCTCGGGTCGTGTCGGGACCCGAATTTGCAAATCCGGACCCTCTGTGTATTCAGCACTAGTCCAGGATCACGCTAGTGCACACAGTCTCAACATAGATGAATATCACAATCATACACAGCGGAATAGTAAAAATAACTCAATAATAGAATATAAACTATTGAGCGACCTTAAGGTCAACCTTACATTTGTGAAACCCTGACGGCTTCAACTCCAAATAAGCAGCAGCGGAACGAAGAACATCGGTGAATCCCATCAATACGCCACAGGCAACTGACAGGGTTCGACTCCTAGATAATCGCCTTCTCACGGAACTTCTTCTTCTTCGACGATGTAGACCTTTGCTCACTGGTGATTGTTTGTTTGCAAGGGGTGAGTACATAAAGCACTCAGCAAGTCATGCACAGAATGCAAGTCTAATAGCTATATGCATGGCTTATTCCAAATGACAGGCTGAAGGGGTTATTTTGCAATAAACAGCATTTCACAAATATTCATAATAGATTGTAAAGCGGTAAAAACAGATAATAATAGTAATAATTTCACAGTTGTATCAAAAGTAAATCATTCCACATCCTTAACCAATTATCACTTTTCCATAGGCAAACTGCCTCCAAACCCAAGTTCAATTTTTGAGAAAATCTAACCCTTGACTGTAATCCCCGAGCATTGTCCAGTACCGTGGACTCGGCTATTCAAATAGATTCTACACTCTGCAGAGGTTATGCACTTTACCCACAAGATACAATCCACTCACCACGTCAGCCGTGAATCGCCATACAAGAGTATGCGAATGAGCGATCATAACAAAGCCTTCTAAGCCTCAAACAACACAGTGGTCCTCTCCTGTCAGGTTTCTACACCATCCCTTCCTTAGCCAAGGCGAAGTATGGGACCAACACACCGTTAGATGGGTATCTGGCCACACCACGATACGCTCCCCGCATAATCACACAAACGGTGTAATCGACACCACGAGGCTCCACAAGTGAGTCCTTAGCGACTTAGTCAACTAGGGCCGTCCCATTCCAGCCATGTGGTTGCAAGTATGACCCAGTTCAAAGGCTTGCAAGGTTAAGTCCTTAGAGTGACCAGGGCAAGACTACCCGAAAAACCAAATCAACACTCCCAATGCCACAATCGCCCACCTGATTACTCTTGCCACATGCCCTGGCCGAAATCGCTTATCAAACCCCAGTTGATTACCATGCACCACGTGCCATCAACATCACATGATACTTTTCCAAAACAGGTTCAATATATCATTAAGTCAATATTAACATTTGATTGTCCAAAATCATGTTATGAACACGTAGCAGGTCTAAGCAGTGTACTACAATGGTCTAAAACCCATGTTGGCAATTTAATAATGTCCAACTAGTAATCCACAACTAGGGTGACAAAGGGTCATGGCACATACTTAAGTAATCAAGGTGTCATACAGCAATTTGGTATTTATCTAACCCCCATGTTTAAACCAAGTATTTTCCTAATTGAACTAGCATGCAATAGTTTAAATCAAAATAGATTTCGAAATAGGATCAACATGGTCAAAGCACAACTTGCCTGGCCCTTGCAAACTTTACTGTCTTTTACTCTTTATCCTTGATCCTTGGTCCTCGAGCTTCAACTTCCACTTTCTCGATCCTCAGCTCGCTCGAACGACTTCCGGACGACACGTCTAACGATTAAAGAAGAAGCAATACAAACCAATTCAAAAGACAAATCAAGTAAACTCCAAATTAAGAACGAACAGCATTGGGCACAACGGCTTGGGAGAGATTTGGGAACTCGAACGGATTAGATCGAAGAGTTGACAAAAGAGAACGGGCTTTCGGCAAAACTCCGAAAAGGGAAAGACTAATAACTGGAAAAGAAAGAATAATATTTCGCAGAATATTTCTTCCGAAGTTATTATCTTGATTGGACAGATAGTGACATATGGGCTCTCGATCTATAGATCGGGTCCATAAGGATATGTTAGTTCGCAGTGAACTAAACTGATTCTTGAAGTTGACTTTTGTTGACCGAACGGACACAGTCAAACAAAAGAGAGACGGATAGATCGGGCACAGGGGTATGACAGATGGCCAATGGTCTATCGACCAAGTCCACGAAGGAATTCTCGATTAAAGGCAGATTAGGTCTTTAGGGATAAGACAAGACAAGTGTCTTACCACGGTTGAGACAACGGGAAAGATTGCAAAGATAACAACGCGGCTCACGATAAACTTAGTTCATCAAACCGGTCTTAGGTTAGGGTTTTGATTCGGCTTGAAGATGATATGACGATGAGACTAGGCTCACGTCATGATGATAGAACAGATAAAGGCATCGCACTAAGGTTTGTGCATGAATGCACGCATGCGATGACAACGAGGCGAAGAGAGCCAATTGTTAACGATGAAACGTTAACGAGGGAACGTTAACGGCAGAGCGTGAAGCGGTGGGAACGTTAACGGCAAAATGTTAACGGAGAACGTTAACGGCGAAACGTTAACGACGGGCGTTAACGGCAAAACGTTAACGGAGGAACGCAGCGGGCGTGCGGCAAAACGTTAACGGAGGAACATTAACGGAGCGTTAATGACAAAACGCGTTAACGGCAAGACGTTATCACGGAGCGTTAACGCATGCAGTGTTAACGGTGAAACATTGACGGCAAAACGTTAGCGGAGGAACGTTAACGCGTTAGCGGAAGAACGTTAACGGGAAGCGCATCGCGGCGTTAACGGCGAAGCGTTAACGGTGGAACGTTAACGGCGAACGCACGCGGTGGATCGTTAACGCTAACGCACCCGGTGGAGGTCAACAATGATAGGAGACTTCATGAAGCGAAGTAGCGACCGTCGGTGCAACGACATGGCCGCAATAGAACGCTACCAAGGACGGCTAACCGGTGCGCGAACCGGCGGCACGGGCTAGGTTGAAAGACGACGGGTTTAGGCCGGAATCGGCTCCGACGGCAAACGGAGACCAAAAGAACCTTAATGATGGACCAAAACAGTACAAGATGATCCTCCGGACGCGACAACACGGCCGGAGCGAACCAAAATAGCCGGCGTCAAAAGGCGACGCGCGGCGACGGCAAACGGTGGCCTAAATATATAAAAAAAATTCCGGAGGATGGGATGGCAAAGGGAGAATGTCTACTGCGTAGAACGCGGCGAGACGATCTCAACGGTATAGGCGGATTTTGCGGCGCCCTTCCGGATTAATCACAAACTGGCGATTAACGGGTTTCGGATCAAAACTTTGGACGGCTATAACTTCTAGAATAATGATCGGAACTTAACGAAATTTGACCGACAGCTAGATGGGACCAAGAGGCACACCGTGACGCAGGTGGCTCGAAGAAATACCTTCTGGAACAGCGGGGGACGCGCGAGGAAGTTTGCCGCTGTCTGGAACGCAGTCTGAACAGAGAATTTATTTTTCTGCGCCAAATCCAGAGAGCAAAACCTTGGGGCAAGATGTGCATCCTGTAGAGGACATCCCCAGGAGTCTACACAAAAAATTTCACCGTCAAACTCGAAAAATTGAGGGAGTTATGGCCTCGGCAAGATTCGAGATTGAAACGGCCGTAACTTTTGATCCCGTGGACCAAATTGGCTGACTTTTGGACAGCAAGTAGATGGTACCTTGTGGCACACCACAGAGAAGACGGATCTCGAAAAGAGTCGACGAGTTACCCGGGACGCGGCTCCAAATTTCGGCCGACGTTGGGCGACGTTCGGGCGACATTGGATTGATCTCGGAGTTTTGGAGATGATCCGGAGGTTGTATATCCGTGAGAGAGGTCTAGGAGCACTTATATAGGTTTGGGGAAGAGGCTAGATCAAGAAAAATCAAGTTTGGACGCGTTTGGAGGTGTTTGGGTCGGTTTGGGCATTAAACCGAACACTCTCCGTGCTGGAATCGGATCCGGGCGACGTGGCCTCGCCTGGAGGCGACACGTGGCTGGGTGGGCGCTGCTGGGCTGGCGCGCTGGCTCGGCTGGGCGCGTGGGCTGGCGCGTGGTGCAGCCAGTAGGCGCTGAGGCGAAGGCGAGGTGGCCACGGCCAGCAAGGGGAGGGAGCGGGCGAGGTGGGCCGGTTCGGCGGGGTGGGCTGCGGGGAGGAGAGAGGAAAGAGGATGAGGCCCAATGCCATTTTCAGAATTTCCAACGATTTCCGAATAAAAACAATTCCACAAATTCAATTAAATCATTTGAGGCAATAAAAATACCAGAAAAATTCTAGAAAATATTTTGGGACCTTTTGAACTCAAATAAAATATTTCCAACAAAAATTTATTTAAACTTTTCCAAATAATTAATTAATTTTAACAAAAGGGCTTAATACAAATCAAATTCAATTAAATCCAATAAATAGCAAACGAGCTCCGAAAAAACTCAAAAATTACAGAAGAACTTCTTGAAGCACATGGAATCCAAATAAAATAAAATAAATTTTATTTGAGGTTTAGAATAATCAAATTAAATTATTTTAGCTTTTAGAAAATTTAAATCAAGTTTTATAAACGCGAGAAAATCAACGAAAATTTTGGGGAAGCTAAACTAAACCAAAAATTTTGAAAACCCAAATTTTGGGATGTTACAAATCTACCCCCCTTAACAGAATCTCGTCCCCGAGATTCAGTATGACTATAGAATTAGGTTCAGGGACTCAACTCTTGAGCTTCTTTGACTTCCAAACAATCGCACACAGATGGACAGGGTCGCTTCAACAAACGCTTGGTAACATCCAAAATTTTGCAGGCTGCTCCTTGCGGATGAGATCCTCTTACAAGTCCACTGACTCCAACTGTGTCTGCTTTTCGGCCACGAGGCACTTCTTCTACGGAAAATCTTGATACTAACTTTGTCGGGAAATCTTGAACACCTCACGCACTCCTACTGACGCTTCTGGCAACTCCATTGATAGGCACGCTTGCTTCCGTTCCTAAACACTTGATTTTCCGCTTCTTCTAGAAATTGACAGTCAGATTCGACAACACAGCTTACTTGTGATTACGCGGTCTTTAACAGGACTTGGATAGCATTCCGGTTGGTCTGGCACTATCTTTGTCGGCTTGATTCTTTGATCAAACTCAGATCAACTGAATACTCCTTCACAATTCACTTTCTGACGCAAGTGTCTCGGTAGGGGTAGGATTAGGATTGAAGTGGGCAGGTATAACATCTTTTCTCCTAGGACAACTATTAGCAACGTGTCCCGGCTCATTGCATCTGAAGCAACACTTGACTGACATCCGTTGGCTTTCTCCTGACATGGTACTAATCTTGGTAGGGCAGAGCTGAGATCGATGCGATCAGCGGTGACCACTTTCTTCTGAGAGTAGTGGTTAGCAAAATTTTCTGGCTGATGACAGGCAAAGCAAATTCTAGGCTTTAATCTTTCTCCTTGAAAACTTTTCACCAGGTTGGTGTTATGAAAACTCTGACCATTAGGGCGAAGCACAGGTGAAAGTGTCTCTAACAAAGTCTGAGCAGTATGGCAACTAAATTGTTGAGGGGTACTCCTCATTCGCTGTTGCGGTGGTCCTTCTTGACAAACTTTCTGACGCTTGCGGTGGTCTTCCAATTCCTTGCACTCATCTTTTTTAGGTTGAGGCTTTTGTTAACCAACTCCTCTTGCTTCAACTGACTCCTTAAGCAAGTTGCTTCGTGGTCTTTCCACTCACTTCTGGTATTATAATCTTTACTGATGTAATTTTCTGGGATGATCATGGCTTTCGAAATTGCTTGATCCTTCTGTGGCATTCCTTAACAAATGACCTGACTCGCCACAGTGGTAACATGAACGTTTGGGTCATCGTGCTGGGTTGATGAGGCATTCTCTAGGCCAATGACCTCATTTATCACACAAGAAACAATTCCATGGTGACCAAGTATTACTGATTTCTTGAGGTAGATAGATAGGGTTGACATGTTTCCTCTTCTTTTCTTCACGTGGCACAGCTAGTGCGAATGACAATCATTCTCTTTTCGCTAACTCTTGAGCAATGACGGCTCGAAAATCTTCTTGCTGATGTCGAGTCACAGCGGTCACTATTGGATCTAAGGGACATTGAGCTGGGCAATGATCACGACCTTCGCAAAGATAGCGGTGATATTGCGCATAGGACATTCTCGGGTAAATGGCTTCCTTCACAATGGAACAATTGATTGCATGTTCATCAGAAGTTGTATCCTATTTCTCCACATCGGATGCATGCACGGTCTTCTAACTTGTTTGGTTGACCACACTTCAAAGAACAACATCTCGGTATGGTATTAGGTGCAGGGTTGTGCTCTTCTCTCGAACTCGCGGTAGTCACACTATCTTCCGATGACGCAACAAAGCGGCGAAGGGTAGTGACAAATTCCAATCAAGTGGTAATATGTCCATCTTCCGAGGTGGCGTAGAAACCTTTCCTCCAAACTAATGCATCTCCTTTTTACTGGCAAGTAGCACAGGGGACCTTCTCTTCATCTTCACATTACACCCAAGCAAGCTTCTCTTCTATGACACGAAGCCATATTTCTCCGTCTTTGAGAGTGGCTAATCCATCAAACGTGGGTGGTTTTAGTCTTTATGAACAAGGCAAACTTTGACTGTGAGCGAGGAGGTTACGACTTTAGTGGTGGAGGGTTGATTTTGGCACCGATAACATTCATCTGTTGCACCATCATCTGTATGAGCTGAGTCAGGTAGTGACAAACTGATCCAAGTGTTGAATTGTCACGGTTGGTATAGTGGACGCATCGCTGGTCACTATCTCGCTTTATCAATGACACCAAGAGTAGCAACTGAATCGACTTGAATCGCCTCAAAGTCAACTGCTGTAGTTGGTCCTTTCCATTTGTTGATCACTCCAGGTTTAGGTAAGAGGAAAAAGGCATAGATGAGGTTCAAGAATCCTAGTGCAGGGGAGCGAGTTTAACCCAAGAACTTATAAAAACAACTAAAAACTAGGTATGGTTGCTTATCCAAGCCTAAAAGCTTTGCAACACATCTGCACACTCAAAGAAACAAGAAAGAACCAAATTCCTAAGCACACAATAATCTAGCGTCTAAAAGGGTAGCACTCTTATCTTAAGGGACGCGACTCTCACACATGAGTCTCAACTTACTACTAAACACTGGTTCTTCAAGCTTCTGGAACACTTCATCGATCCACTTCTCTTCGAGCTCGGCGATCTTGAGTTGACAATGACATCCAAGACTTTCTCCTTAAGTGTGAAACATCGTTGACTATTGAACAACTCAGGTAAGATTTCCATTTAAATCGAAGGAAGGATAGAACTTTCAAGAAAGAGGAAAGAATGGAAGAATAAGATAAGTCAAGAATGTATTATTCTTTCAAGTTAAATTTTCTCTTTAGAAAATAATTTTGAAGCTCCTAAAGACGGCCAATCTTTCGAGGGTCAAGACCTACAGTCAGTATGGCTCTGATACCACCTCTGTCGGGACCCGAATTTGCAAATCCGGACCCTCTGTGTATTCAGCACTAGTCCAGATCACGCTAGTGCACACAGCCTCAACATAGATGAATATCACAATCATACACAATGAATAGTAAAAATAACTCAATAATAGAATATAAACTATTGAGCGACCTTAAGGTCAACCTTACATTTGTGAAACCACAGCGGCTTCAACTCCAAATAAGCAAAGAATGAACGAAGAACATCGGTGAATCCCATCAATACGCCACAGGCAACCGACAGGGTTCGACTCTAGATAATCGCCTTCTCACGGAACTTCTTCTTCTTCGACGATGTAGACCTTTGCTCACCGGGTGATTGTTTGTTTGCAAGGGGTGAGTACATAAAGCACTCACAAGTCATGCACACGTAATGCAAGTCTAATAGCTATATGCATGGCTTATTCCAAATGACAGTGAAGGGGTTATTTTGCAATAAACAAGATTTCACAAATATTCATAATAGATTGTAAAGCGGTAAAACAGATAATAATAGTAATAATTTCACAGTTGTATCAAAAGTAAATCATTCCACATCCTTAACCAATTATCACTTTTCCATAGGCAAACTGCCTCCAAACCCAAGTTCAATTTTTGAGAAAATCTAACCCTTGACTGTAATCCCCGAGCATTGTCCAAGCATCGTGGACTCGGCTATTCAAATAGATTCTACACTCTGCAGAGGTTATGCACTTTACCCACAAGATACAATCCACTCACCACGTCGGTATGAATCGCCATACAAGAGTATGCGAATGAGCGATCATAACAAAGCCTTTGGAAGCCTCAAACAACACAGGTGGTCCTCTCAGGTTCGTGCCCTACACCATCCCTTCCCTTAGCCAAGGCGGTATGGGACCAACACACCGTTAGATGGGTATCGGCCCACAGCCACGATACGCTCCCGCATAATCACACAAACGGTGTAATCGACACCCTGAGGCTCCACAAGTGAGTCCTTAGCGACTTAGTCAACTAGGGCCGTCCCATTCCAGCCATGTGGTTGCAAGTATGACCAGTTCAAAGGCTTGCAAGGTTAAGTCCTTAGAGTGACCAGGGCAAGACTACCCGAAACCAAATCAACACTCCCAATGCCACAACGGCCCTGATTACTCTTGCCACATGCCCTGGTCGAAATTGCTTATCAAACCCGCTTGATTACCATGCACCACGTGCCATCAACATCACATGATACTTTTCCAAAACAGGTTCAATATATCATTAAGTCAATATTAACATTTGATTGTCCAAAATCATGTTATGAACACGTAGCAGGTCTAAGCAGTGTACTACAACGGTCTAAAACCCATGTTGGCAATTTAATAATGTCCAACTAGTAATCCACAACTAGGGTGACAAAGGGTCATGGCACATACTTAAGTAATCAAGGTGTCATACAGCAATTTGGTATTTATCTAACCCCATGTTTAAACCAAGTATTTTCCTAATTGAACTAGCATGCAATAGTTTAAATCAAAATAGATTTCGAAATAGGATCAACATGGTCAAAGCACAACTTGCCTGGCCCTTGCAAACTTTACTGTCTTTTACTCTTTATCCTTGATCCTTGGTCCTCGAGCTTCAACTTCCACTTTCTCGATCCTCACCGCTCGAACGACTTAGGACGACACGCCTAACGATTAAAGAAGAAGCAATACAAACCAATTCAAAAGACAAATCAAGTAAACTCCAAATTAAGAACGAACAGCATTGGGCACAACGGCTTGGGAGAGATTTGGGAACTCGAACGGATTAGATCGAAGAGTTGACAAAAGAGAACGGGCTTTCGGCAAAACACCGAAAAGGAAAGACTAATAATCGAAAAGAAAGAATAATATTTCGCAGAATATTTCTTCCGGTTATTATCTTGATTGGACAGATAGTGACATATGGGCTCTCGATCTATAGATCGGGTCCATAAGGATATGTTAGTTCGCGATGAACTAAACTGATTCTTGAAGTTGACTTTTGTTGACCGAACGGACCGCAGTCAAACAAAAGAGAGACGGATAGATCGGGCACAGGGGTATGACAGATGGCCAATGGTCTATCGACCAAGTCCACGAAGGAATTCTCGATTAAAGGCAGATTAGGTCTTTAGGGATAAGACAAGACAAGTGTCTTACCACGGTTGAGACAACGGGAAAGATTGCAAAGATAACAACGCGGCTCACGATAAACTTAGTTCATCAAACCGGTCTTCGGTTAGGGTTTTGATTCGGCTTGAAGATGATATGACGATGAGACTAGGCTCACGTCATGATGATAGAACAGATAAAGGCATCGCACTAGGGTTTGTGCAAGAATACACGCATGCGATGACAACGAGGCGAAGAGAGCCAATTGTTAACGATGAAACGTTAACGATGGAACGTTAACGACAGAGCGTGAACGGTGGAACGTTAACGGCAAAATGTTAACGGAGGAACGTTAACGACGAAACGTTAACGACGGAGCGTTAACGGCAAAACGTTAACGGAGGAACGCACGAGCGTGCGGCAAAGCGTTAACGGAGGAACATTAACGGAGGCGTTAATGACAAAACGTTAACGGCAAGACGTTATCGACGGGCGTGCCAGCGAGTGTTAACGGTGAAACATTGACGGCAAAACGTTAGCGGAGGAACGTTAACAGGCGTGCGGAAGCGTTAACGGGAAGCGTTAACGGGAAAGCGTTAACGGCGTAACGCAGCGTTAACGGTGGAACGTTAACGGCGAACGTTAACGGTGGATCGTTAACGGCGAACGTTAACGGTGGAGGTCAACAATGATAGGAGACTTCATGAAGCGAAGTAGCGACCGTCGGTGCAACGACATGGCCGCGGTAGAACGCTACCAAGGACGGCTAACCGGTGCGCGAACCGGCGGCACGGGCTAGGTTGAAAGACGACGGGTTTAGGCCGGAATCGGCTCCGACGGCAAACGGAGACCAAAAGAACCTTAATGATGGACCAAAACAGTACAAGATGATCCTCCGGACGCGACAACACGGCCGGAGCGAACCAAAATAGCCGGCGTCAAAGCACGCGCGGCGGCAACAACGGTGGCCTAAATATATAAAAATTCGGAGGATGGGATGGCAAAGGGAGAATGTCTACTGCGTAGAACGCGGCGAGACGATCTCAACGGTATAGGCGGATTTTGCGGCGCCCTTCCGGATTAATCACAAACTGGCGATTAACGGGTTTCGGATCAAAACTTTGGACGGCTATAACTTCTAGAATAATGATCGGAACTTAACGAAATTTGACCGAGAGCTAGATGGGACCAAGAGGCACACCGTGACGCAGGTGGCTCGAAGAAATACCTTCTGGAACAGCGGGGGACGCGCGAGGAAGTTTGCCGCTGTCTGGAACGCAGTCTTAACAGAGAATTTATTTTTCTGCGCCAAATCCAGAGAGCAAAACCTTGGGGCAAGATGTGCATCCTGTAGAGGACATCCCCAGGAGTCTACACAAAAAATTTCACCGTCAAACTCGAAAAATTGAGGGAGTTATGGCCTCGGCAAGATTCGAGATTGAAACGGCCGTAACTTTTGATCCCGTGGACCAAATTGGCTGAATTTTGGACAGCAAGTAGATGGTACCTTGTGGCACACCACAGAGAAGACGGATCTCGAAAAGAGTCAACGAGTTGCCCGGGACGCGGCTCCAAAGTTCGGCCGACGTTGGGCGACGTTCGGGCGACATTGGATTGATCTCGGAGTTTTGGAGATGATCCGGAGGTTGTATATCCGTGAGAGAGGTCTAGGAGCACTTATATAGGTTTGGGGAAGAGGCTAGATCAAGAAAAATCAAGTTTGGGCCAGCGTTTGGAGGTGTTTGGGTCGGTTTGGGCATTAAACCGAACACTCTCCGTCTTTGGAGAATCGGATCCGGCGACGTGGCCTCGCCGAGGCGACACGTGGCGAGGTGGGCGCTGCTGGGCTGGCGCTGGGCGCGTGGGCTGGCGCGTGGTGCAGCCAGCGAGGCGCCTTGTGAGGAAGAAGCGAGGTGGGCGGCCGGCGAGCGAGCGCACGGGAGGGAGCGGGCGAGTGGGCGATTCGGGCGGGGTGGGCTGCGGGAGGAGAGAGGAAAGAGGATGAGGCCCAATGCCATTTTCAGAATTTCCAACGATTTCGAATAAAAACAATTCCACAAATTCAATTAAATCATTTGAGGCAATAAAAATACTAAAAATTCTAGAAAAATTCTAGAAAATATTTTGGGACCTTTTGAACTCAAATAAAATATTTCCAACAAAAATTTATTTAAACTTTTCCAAATAATTAATTAATTTTAACAAAAGGGCTTAATACAAATCAAATTCAATTAAATCCAATAAATAGCAAACGAGCTCCGAAAAAACTCAAAAATTACAGAAGAACTTCTTGAAGCACATGGAATCCAAATAAAATAAAATAAATTTTATTTGAGGTTTAGAATAATCAAATTAAATTATTTTAGCTTTTAGAAAATTCAAATCAAGTTTTATAAACGCGAGAAAATCAACGAAAATTTTGGGGAAGCTAAACTAAACCAAAATTTTTGAAAACCCAAATTTTGGGATGTTACAGGTCGGACTCGAACTCGAGTCTGACTCGGGCTCAGTCGGATGAACAGTAACCGACTCGGTTCGATTTTCCAGCGATTTAATATTTAAAATAATTTCCAGAAATTCATTTAATTCATTAAAAATAGCAAATGACTCAGAAAAATTCCAGAAAAATTCTGGAAAATATTTTGGATCATTTTGGACTCAAATAAAATATTTCCAACAAAATTTTATTTGCAAAATTAAATTCTTTAATTATTTCAAAATGGAATAAATTCAAATAAATTCCAAATAAATCCAAATAAATTCCAGAAAATTCCAAAAATTCACCAAAGTGCCAAATCACTCATGAATTTAAGAAAAGCAAAATTTTGGGGTGTTACACTGCGTGTTGGTGCGTTTAGATTCGAGGTTGAATCCTGTTGAAGGGGGGAAGAATGTGACACCACGGAGTGTTGTAACCTTATTTAATGTGCATGATAAGGTTAGAATTGAGTAATTTGGATTAGATCTAGATATTACCACGTTTCTGTTTTGGGACAGCATGAGCAGTAGACCTAGGGTTGGAGTTTTCATCAATTTAGAATCCGAATCTGTCCGTACGGATGTTGAAGAAGTTGTAGATAATTTCATTATATTTCCGTGGATATAAAGAACGTTAAATTCGGCCCAGCTGTTTGAAAGGTATGGCTGTTTTACCGAGCGTGTTAAAATCTGTGACGTGATTGGAACAGATCACGGTATTTTGTAGATTAAACAACTTTAGATTCCGAATCAGTCTTTCGCTATAACTAGAAAAAGTTGGGAAATTTACTAAGCTATGCGAGGATGTACTCATTTAATTGATTCGGAGTCCCAGAACTCAAGTTATGCCTTTTGCAAGGCTGCTGTCCCGACGGGACAGAACCTCTGTTTTTAGGTTTTGCGAGTAATTGGCAATGTCGGGGTAGATGAGGGTTTGCGTACTGTTTTGTGGACATGATTGTGAGCGTGTGGTACCTATGTGAAGGTGGTGCGACCCCAGGAGTGCCCTCTACTTCTCGCCAATCCGTTGCCCGTGGTTGAGGCAAGTGTGTTGTGATGGATAGCGATTTGTAGGTTGCTTGTTGAGAATAGATGGAATTGACTACATGATATATGATCACTTGCCATGCTTTTATGATTGCCAATGATATGATGAGCATGTTTATTATGTTATGATGCCATGTGTTAATATGTGACTTAAATATGATGTTGGCATAATTGCATACATGACATGTTAGATGGCCCGGGCGGTGAGAAAGTCATAACTAATCCGGGAAGGTCGGCGAGAAAGATATGACTAATCCGGAAAGCCAATGAGTAAGTCCTACATCGTGATTCCATTCACCGCGGTGAACGGAAGCGAGGAGTAGGCACCCTCCATCTTCGGGATGGAAGGGGGAGAGGGTGCACACCGACGGGTGTGTACTCAACCATACCGGTATGAGTTTCCAAGGAGACATGAGCATTGCATTACATTGCATACATAACGATGATGATATTGTTAAGTGTTCATGAATGAGATGATATACATGATGAGAGATTTTATTGCCATGATATTGTTCTTGTTGTCCATTGCAATATGCTTGCTGAGTTTTGTACTCACGCTTGTATTTTCTTGTTGTTTTAGGTACCATGAGAACAGCATGGGGGGAAGGGAGATAGTCACACGTCCGCACGTAGCTTCACCCTTTTGATTCCACAAGTCATTCAAATAGTTTCGATAATAAAATGCGTGTGATGATTATTGCTTTAAGGTTTAGCTTTGCTATGTGAGTGGTTTATTGATCGTTTGACACTTGGAGACATTAAGTGCTTGATATTAGACTTATATCGTCGTTAAGTATCTGATTATTGCTATTTTAGTTGTCTCTCTTATTGCATTATATTGCTATACTGTTGTTGCTCCTTTAATTCATGTTAAAACAAAGGAGATGCTGCCGAAATCTCGGTTTTTAGAATATGTACCTTTGTTGGAATTTATGGTAAATTGTAGTATTTAGTTGTTGTTTAGCTTATGTTTGGTAGCATTCAGGCATATTAAATGCCGGGGTGTTACAGAGAGACAACTAAAAACAGCAATAATTCATGATTTAACAACAATAAACGTCTAGTTTCAACCACATAATGTCTCCAAGAGTCAAACGAACCAAAAGACTCTCATTTGGCAAAGCTAAGCCTTAAATCAATAACCATCACACGCAAATTTATTATCAACACTAATTGAATGACTTGTGAAATCAAAAGAGTGAAGCTACGTGTGGGAGTGTGACTATTTCCCTTCCCCGCATGCCGATCTCATGGTACCTAAAACAACAAGAAAACACAAGCGTGAGTTCGAAACTCAGCAAGCATATTGCAATGGACAACAGGAACAATAACATGGCAATAAAATCTCACATCATGTGCATCATCTCATTCATGAACACTTAACAATATCATCATCATTGTTTATGCAATGCAATGCAATGCTCATGTCTCCTTGGAAACTCATACCGGTATGGTTGAGTACACACCCGTCGGTGTGCACCCTCTCCCCCCTTCCATCCCGAAGATGGAGGGTGCCTACTCCTCGCTTCTGTTCACCGCGGTGAATGGAATCACGATGTAGGACTTACTCATTGGCTCTCCGAATTAGTCATATCTTTCTCACCGACCTTCCCGGATTAGATATGACTTTCTCACCGCCTGGGCCATGTAACATGTCATGTATGCAATTATGCCAACATCATATTTAACTCACATATTAACACATGGCATCATAACATAATAAACATGCTCATCATATCATGGGCAATCATTAAAGCATGGCAAGCGGACATATATCATGTAGTCAATTCCATCTATTCTCAACAAGCAACCTACAACTCGCTATCCATCACAACACACTTGCCTCAACCACGGGCAACAGATTGGCGGAAAGTAGAAGGCACTCCCGGGGTCGCACCACCTGCACATAGGTATCACACGCTCACAATCAGGCCCACAAAACAGTACGCAAACCAACATCTACCCCGACATTGCCAACTACTCGCAAAACCTAAAAACAGAGGTTCTGTCCCGTCGGGATAGCAGCCTTGCAAAAGGCATAACTTGAGTTCTGGAACTCCGACTCAATTAAACTAGTACATCCTCGCGTAGCTTAGGAAATTTCCCAACTTTTTCTAGTTATAGGCAAAGACTGATTCGGAATCTAAAGTTGTTTAATCTACAGATTACCGTGATCTGTTCCAATCACGTCACAGATTTTAGCATGATCGGTAAAACAGCCATAACTTTCAAACGGCTGGGCGGAATTTAACATTCTTTATTGTAACACCCCAAAATTTTGCTTTTCTTAAATTCATGTGTGATTTGGCACTTTGGTGAATTTTTGGAATTTTCTGGAATTTATTTGGATTTATTTGGAATTTATTTGAATTTATTCCATTTTGAAATAATTGAAGAATTTAATTTTGCAAATAAAATTTTGTTGGAAATATTTTATTTGAGTCCAGAATGATCCAAAGTATTTTCCAGAATTTTTCTGGAATTTTTCTCGAAATCATTTGCTATTTTTAATGAATTAAATGAATTATCGAATTATTTTAAATATTAAATCGCTGAAATCCAAACCGAAGCCTACATCGCTCATCCGATCGAAGCCCGAGTCAGACTCGAGTTCAGTCCGACTGAGCCACGTGACTCGACCGAACCCAATTTACCGAGCCTTAATCAAGCTGGATCAGTTGGATCTTGATCCAACTACCACGATTGAGCACGCCACCAGCCCGAGTTCGATCGAGCCGCCAATAGCTTCGCTCGAGTCCGACCGACCTAACCGCCATTCGCTGGATCGAGATCCAACGGTCGCGCGCTGCGCCACGCCACCCTCTCTGTCGCCGCCGGACTGCCGAATCGCGGTTTGACCTTCCGCCTCCGGCGTTTCACGGACGCCGAGGCTGCTATTTAATGCGCCGCCACCACGGCCGTGGACTCAGACTTCAGCGCACCGTGAGACCTGACAACATCGCCGGAAGCCGCCGCTTCACCGCATCGCCGGGCCGGAGTTTAACGCCCGCCGCTCGCCATGTTTTCTGCCGCCGTCTGGCCTCTTCGCCTGCGCCCGTTGATTCAGATCCGACTCACCGCGACGAGACGCACCCAAGGATCTTCACTTCAGCCGGAAGCGCGCTGTAACGCCGCTTGCAAGGTCGCTGCCTCGCCGAGGAAGCTGGCCGCCAAGTTATCAGCGCCATCATGAAGCTTTTCAAATGTCCGATCAAGATCCAACGCTCGAGATCACGCCACGCCATCGCACGGTGAGATTGGCGCATTTACGATTTCAGATCTAATCTCGCACCATCGGATCTCAGATCCAACGGTCCGAATCAATAACTCCAAACGCCGCTAACATCGATCTAATCCGCGCCGCTGATTTTCAAATCCACGCCGAGATCGAGCCACGCCGTCCGTGAAGTTGGACCGACGCGGCCCCACGTTGTTGCGGACGCCGGACACGTCACCGCGGTCGGCCGGCCGGCTGACCACACCATGACGCCACGACGCTGGGCGGCATGGGCTCAAGATGTCACGGCCGTCCCAGCCGAGCGCCGACGCCAAGAATGACGCTCACAAAGGTCCCATATGTCACACCGCGGGTCCCCGCCGACGCCGGGCCGATGACGCCACCCGAGTGGGCCCACATGTCGGGCCGACACGTGAGTCGCGGGACCGAGTCCACGGTGACCCAGCCGAGCGTGGACCGAGTCCATGGATCGCCGACGCCGCCCAACCAATCGAGGCTGCCACGGTCCATGCCGACGCACAATTAATTTCCGAAAAAGAAAATGATTTATTAATTCGAAATATTGATTCAAATTTAGATTCAAACTTCAAACGCTTATAACTTTTATGCTTTCAACTCCGATTTGAGTGATTCAAATTTCTAAATTTGTATAAAATTGAGATCTACCTAAATATGAATTTTATTTAATTTTTGACTAAAGTTTTTTCTCTGTAAAATTATTTAAATGATTATTTAAACTTTAAATAATCATAACTTTTGCGCCTTTAACTCCAAATTTGATTTATTCCAGTTTCTAAAAATCCAGAAAATTATGTCTCTCTGTTTATGGATTTTATTTGGAGTTTTGGGATGTTTTTGCCTATTGTTTATTTATGATTTGCTATTTGCACGCTTTTACGAGTAGACGCTGAAGTGCCCTGGGATTCAAGGAGAAGTATTGACTCAGATCCAACTCAAGACCAAGAACAAGTACTTTGAAGGCAAGTTGTGCTTTGACCATGTTGATCCTATTTCGAAATCTATTTTGATTTAAACTATTGCATGCTAGTTCAATTAGAAAAATACTTGGTTTAAAACATGGGTTAGATAAGTACCAATTTGCTTGTATGATACCTTGATTATTTAAGTATGTGCCATGACCCTTGTCACCCTAGTTGTGGGATTACTAGTTGGACATTATTAAATTGCCAACATGGGCTTAGACCGCTGTAGTATACGCTTAGACCGCTAATGCTCATGACATGATTTTGGACAATCAAATACTAATATTGACTTAATGATATATTGAACCTGTTTTGAAAGGTATCATGTGATGTTGATAGCACGTGGTGCTTGGTAATCAACCGGGTTTTGATAAACGCGATCGGGCATGTGGGCAAGAGTAATCAGTGGGCCAGGCATCGGGGATGTTGATTTGGTTCTTCTGGTAGTCTTGCCCTGGTCACCTAAGGACTTAACCTTGCGTGCCTTTGAACTGGTCATACTTGCAACCACATGGCTGGAATGGGACGGCCCTAGTTGACTAAGTCGCCATGACCTCACTTGTGGAGCCTCAGTGGTGTCAATTACACCGCTTGTGTGATTGTATCGGGGGAGCGATCGTGGCCGGTGGCCAGATACCCATCTAACGGTGTGTTGGTCCCATACTTCGCCTTGGCTAAGGGAAGGGATGGTGTAGAGCACGACCTCCGAGAGGACCAATTGCGGTTGTTTGAGGCTTCCGAAGGCTTTGTTACGAACTCGCCTTGTGGTGTTTGACCTGTATCTTGTGGGTAAAGTGCATAACCTCTCGCAGAGTTTAGAATCTATTCGAATAGCCGTGTCCGCTGTATTGACATTGCTCGGGAATTACAAATAAGGGTTAGATTTTCTGAAAATAACTGCGGGTTTGAAAGGTTGGATTGGTTTAATAATGGAGATGGTGGAAATATGGTTTAGGATGGGGAAAATGTTTATTAAACTTCTTGAAAAGTTATTTATGCTTTACTTATTTCATCGGCTTTAATCTACTTATATTATTTGTCAAATGCTGTTTATCGCAAATATACCTTGAGCTATTCCTTTGTACCAAGCCATGCATATAGTATCTTAGCTTGCATTCTCGGCATGACTTGCCGAAAGTACCTCACCCTGCCTCAACACAATATCGCATTGAAGAGGAGATTACGCCAAATTTTTGGGCGAGGAATTCCAAGAGGATCCGTCTACTTAGGATGCGAGCTCGCTACGCACTGTGGTATACCTGATGGCGCCACTAAGCTATTTGATTTTCCGCTGCTATTATTTCTTCAATAAGTTTCGCCTTACGAGGCATACATTTGTAAATTGGCCATAAGGTCGAGTAACCAGTTTGGTTATTTAAATAAAGTACTTTATCGAGTGGTATGATTGTGATATTTACCAATGTTAAGACTGTGAGCACTAGCGCGTTCCTGGACTAGTGCTGAATACACAGAGGGTCCGGATTTGCAAATTCGGGGTCCCGACATTTATGTCCACTGAAATATAATGAAATTATCTACAACTTCTTCAACATTTGTACGGACAGATTTGGATTCTAAATTGACGATGAACGTAACCCTAGGTCGACTGCTCATGCTGTCCCAAAATAGAGACGTGGCAACATCTAGATCTAATCCAAATTACTCAAATCCAGCACCACCAATTGATCTTAAAACTTGTTAAACACCCTAAGAACAGTACCTAGATCAACCCCAAGAATTCCCATGATCATACCTTTGCCCGACGTACGAAAACTCCAATAGATCTCCTCGCTCCTCGGACGGTTCCACGAGGATGCAGGGGTGGGGAGGCCACCCTAGGGCAGCAAGGGGGTGGAGGATAGGTGGGGAGGTGGAGAGGAGAGAGCAAGGGGGGGCACGGCCAACACAAGGGGGTGGAGGGCGGCTAGGGCAAGGAGAGGTGGAGGGGGCGCACTTCAATGGGGGGTGGGTGCACCAAGGGCAGCAAGGCCCCCTTTTACCAGCCCCTACTCTGAATCCTAGTCCTAAATGGACTCATAATCCATCCCACCAAAGCCCACAACCCCCCTTTAAGTCCCAAAATCCCCCGGGAAGGCCCAAAACCCCGGAAACGGCCCGAAAACGTTATTACCTCCAAATCCTATGGTTTTAACCTTATTTCCACATCTCATACTGTTTTTGACCTTATCATGCACGTTAAATAAGTTACGACACTCCGTGGTGTCACAACACTTCAAAAGGCCCAAAAACGCGAGTAAACCTCAAGCCGAAAGGTTTTATTCTCTGATTTCACATTCTATAATGTCACACCATACCGTAGTGTCACATGTCCCGCATGACATCCTTGACCACCAAGACCTCGATTCCTCCCTGAATCTAGTCTCGAACCTCGTTCCTCCATGAACCTAGTTTCGGTCCCGTTATCGACAATGTTCGCCCTCGAGCAACACCTGCACATGAACAAACCACAAAACGATTCCGAGCACAAGTCCGCGACTTGACTCAACATTAGTTCATGCAAATACTCACACGAGCATTGCATAAGTTCAAAACATGCATTATGAAATTCAAACAAAATTTTATAACCATAGATCAATCACCAAACAATTTTCAAAATCACAAAAATCAACCTCGAGCAAAAAAACCATTCATGCCGGACCAAATATCGATCCAACGCAGCTCACGACGGACCAAACTTTTGGTCTGGCGTACATGCGGAAGTCTCGGTTCAATTCAAAGCAAACATGTTCAAAAACACGTTCATAATGAACCAAATTTTTGGTCCGGCGTACATGCAAAGACAACGCTCAAAAAAGGATTCACGACGGACCAAGAATTTGGTCTGGCGTGCATGGTCCGACGTAACATAAAAGCTTACTGTTTTTGTAAAACTTGGTTCGGCACAAAACATGTTCATGATGAACTAAACAAAAATCAGTCCAGCGTACACATGAAAAATCAAGCTTCAAAATGTCGTTCACGACGGACCAAAACTTTGGTCCGGCGTGCATGTAAAAAAATAGCCTTCAAAAGCTCATTCACGGCGGACTAAAGTTTGGTCCGGCGCAATGGTCCGGTGTAATAGTGTAAACTTACTGTTTCTTAGAACTTTGGTCCGGTGCAAAAGAGAGAAACTGTTTCTTGTCAATTTTTCAAACACATGCACAAACACATTTTGCAAATTCAATTCTTAAGCCAATTTTTCAGCACATGATTTCACAATCTCCCGCTTGATGAAAACATTGACAACACCACTTAGAATTGAACATTTGGCATTCACTTCACAAGAAGATTTTTGAACAGACCAAAGTGAAAAACACAAAAACTCCCCCTTTGACCAAAATTCGAAGTACCAAACTCTCCCCCTAAGAAGGAAAATGTGTGTGATTGTGCAATGTGCCCAAAAATTCCAAAATTCTCCAAACTTCTCCCAAAATTCTCAAAATTCCAAAAACTTCTCCCCCTTTTTCCTTAAACTTACCCCCCTTTGACAATGGATTCATCAAGAGTACAAAAGAGAGGACAACATGTTCAAAATTTTCCCTGTAGCAATGATTTCACAAGGAGAAATAAAGGAGTGCTAAGATAAGAAAAGATGAGCTCATTCGATAATATAACCTTATATATGACATAATGTATCACATGAACTTTTTGCTTAACAAGTTTAGGGAATGACATGCATCTCAACCTCAATTCAGTCAACTATAGCCAAGTACTAAGCAAGACCTTAGTAGAAAAGCAAGGCTAAAACTTGAAGCAACTAACAACTTTGGGCGAGCAAGTAGTTTCAACTTCAATCTAGTAAACCATTTTAATCTTTAAACAATAAACTTCATGTGGCATGCTTGAAGCATACTTCTTTTATTTCCTTGGAGTGGCATGCTTGAAGCATACATCTTATCTTTGAGGGAATGGCATGCTTGAAGCATACAACTTATCTTTTTAGGGAAAACATGCCTGAAGCACATAACTTGAGGCTTTTGCTTTTAACAATCCTTTTTTTATATTGATTCCCTTTTCTTTTCTTTTTCTATGATTGTAAACATGCAAGGAGATTAAAAGGTCTTTTGAAAGAGTAAAGCTGAAAACACACTTGCTCCATAGCCCAAATTTGTCAACAAGATTCAATGTCAAGCCTAGAAGAGTAAGATATCACAAAGTAGTTTAGCTATATAGGCAGTCAGACCAAGGAATTAGCAATGTCATTTTTAGTTCAAGTGGAACAATTTAGATTATCACATATTAGCTCAATTACATAGCATATAAAGAAATACGATAAAATAAGCTCATCTAGTGAAAAACTTGGCAGGGAAACTCCCCCTCAAAACAAACCCATTGGATGAACAATCCCAAGTTCTCCCTGAATAAAAGCAAAACGAGAAGAAGACAAAGGTTTTGTGAAAATGTCTGCCAATTGATGTTCAGTATCCACATGATGAAGCACAATATTGCCTTTTTCTACATGATCTCTAAGAAAGTGAAATATGATGTCGATATATTTTGTCCTTGAATGTTGCACAGGGTTCTTAGCAATGCAAATTGCACTAGTGTTATCACACAAAAGAGGAATACTATCCAAATTAACCCCATAAACTTTAAGTGTAGCTACTATCCAAAGAATTTGAGAGCAACAACTAGCAGCAGCCACATATTCAGATTCAGCAGTTGATTGTGCAACAGAAAATTATTTTCTAGATGACCATGCAATAAGAGAATTGCCCAAAAATGACATGTACCAGATGTACTTTTTCTATCAATTCTACATCCTACAAAATCAGCATTAGAGAAAGCTCTTAAACTAATGCATGAGGAAGCAGAAAGCCAAATGCCAAAATCTTGAGTACCATGGAGATACCTAAAAATTTGCTTGACAGCTTGTCGATGTGAAGCACGTGGGTAAGCTTGAAAACGAGCACACAAGCACACAACAAATTGTATATCCGGCCTTGATGCAGTGAGGTACAAAATTGAACCTATCATCCGGATCCAGTGTGCAAGTGCTTTCCATGGGTGTCATGATCGGCTTGCTGTTTTCCATCCCAAAATGATGCAACAAGTCTCTTGTGTATTTGCTTTGATGTACAAAAGTACCATCCTATGTTTGTTTGACTTGCAGTCCCAAAAAGTATGTCAACTCAACCATCATACTCATCTCAAATTCCTTCCTCATGGTTTCTGAAAACTTAGACACTAAAACGTGAGAGCAACCACAAAAGATAATATCATCAACATAAATCTGAACGAATAGTTGATCATTGCTTTGCTTGAGTAAAAAGAGAGTTTTGTCAACCTTTCCCATTGTAAACCCCTTTTCAAGTAAAAAGGTTTTTAGTCTATCATACCATGCTCTAGGGGCTTGTTTCAAACCATACAAAGCTTTTGATAGTTTGAACACATGATCTGGAAGCTTTGGATTTTCAAAACCAGGTGGTTGCTTGACATAAACCTCCTCATTTATGTAGCCATTAGGAAAAGAAATTTTCACATCCATTTGATACAATCTAAAACCTTTACATGCAGCAAATGCTAAGAGAATTCTAATGGCTTCAATTCCAGCAACAGGAGCAAATGTTTCATCAAAATCTAAGCCCTCAACTTGAGTAAAACCTTGAGCAACCAATCTAGCCTTGTTTCTAACAACAACACCATCCTCACTTTGTTCATTTTTGAAAACCCATCTAGTTCCAGTAACATTAAAATCATGAGGTAGTGAGACTAGTTTCCAAACTTTATTTCGTTCAAAATTCTCTAATTCTTCATGCATGGCATTGATCCAAGATTCTTCAGATAGTGTGTAACATCCCAATTTTTGCTTTTCATGAATTTAAGTGTTATTTTGCACTTTTGTGAATTTTTGGAATTTTCTGGAATTTATTTGCATTTATTTGGCGTTAATTTGAATTTATTCCCTTTTGAAATAACTAAAGAATTTAATTATACAAATAAAATTTTGTTGGAAATAATTTATTTGAGTCCAAAATGTTCCAAAATATTTTCTAGAATTTTTCCGAGTGTTTTGCTATTTTTAATGAATTAAATGAATTTCTGGGAATTAATTTGAATATTTAATCGCTGGGAAAATTGAAACGGTTTCATTGTTCCTCCGACCGGACCCAAGTCAGACTCAAGTCCGACCAAGCCACGCGACTTGGCCAAACCGTGTCGCCCCCGAACACAACCCTAACCCTAATCCGTGCCCGTTCGATTCCGATCGAACGGCTGTGAGCCGCCCGCGTCGCGCCGCTCGGCGAGCCGTCGGATCCGGATGCGTGGACGGACGATCGTCATCGTCTCCGCCTGAACCCGAGTCAGACTACGGCGCCGCCCGCCTCCGAGTTCGTTAGGGTTTGCGATTTTCGCGCACGTCGAGGCCCTATTAAAGCAACCAACCTCGCCGCCGTGTAGCCCTTTCCTGTGTGCCTCTTTTGCCCTAGCTAATCGCACCGAAGTCGCCGCCGCCTGTGCGCAAGCGCTCGGCGTAGTTGTCTAGGGTTCCGTTCGGGTATGGAGCTTTTCCGTCGCCATCCGCTGTTTCTCCGTCGCGTTTGAGGCCAGGTCCGAGATCCCTGAAGCGAGGCGCACCCGTAGGTCATCTTCACCTCGCCGGACTCGCACCCAGACGCCGCTGGGCAGGTCGTCTTCTTCGTCTCCGGTACCGAAGCCTCGCCGCACCGCCATCGAGACCCGCAAGCTCCACCAGCCGTTTGATCAAGATCCGACCGCGGAGGTGAGTCCACGTGACTTTCACGTAGATCGCCTAGGGTCAATCTCAACCGTAGATTCTAGATCGGGCGGTTGCGGTTAGATTTAGCATTACTATTTAGATCTGTTCTAGACCGTTGGATCTAGAACGGGTGGCCTTGATCTCGCCACATAGCGTGTAACCGAGATGACTTAGGGGAGATCCGAACCGTAGGATTGGACGTGGACGACCGAGATTGACACACGTAAGTCATCACGGTTGTGCGTTAGAGACGATAGTAGCCATTCGATCGTGATCCTATGGATTGGGGCGTGCCGCGTGTTGGGCACCGGATGACGCCACGTCATCCTCAAAACCCCGCCGTCGCGATCCGATCCGCGCCGTTGATTTTTGAATGGACGCACGGGATCGCTTCGTAGCCGAGCCAATCTGAGGCCGCCACGTAGCTCTAGCCAAGATCCCGCGAGGGCGCACGTGAGTGCCGCTGACATGCGGGGCCTGCATGTTAGTGTCGCACGGTCCGATGGACCAGATCCACTATGGACCACGTCCATGGACCCGATGACGTCAGCTGACGCAATAAATCGATTTTTCAATAGAAAAATAATTCGGTGGAAAATCAAATTCCACGCTGACGTCATTAATCGGATTTTTCAATATAAAAATAAATGGATTAATTTGGATTATTGATTTATTTGAATTTTGAAATTTCAAATGCTTATAACTTTTGCATTTCAACTCCAATTTGAGTGATTCAAATTTCTGAATTTTTATAAAATTTAGATCTACCTAATGGTGAATTTTATTTAATTTTTGGACCAAAGTTTTTCTCTGTAATATTATTTAATTGATTATTTAAACTTTAAACGCTTGTAACTTTTGCGTTTTAACTCCGATTTTGACGATTCAAATTCCTAAAATTTCATAAAATTACGCTCTCTCTGTTTATGGACTTTATTTGTATGTTCTAATGCTTTTTGTGTACTATTTTATTTATTATCTGCTATTTGCACTCGTTACGAGTAGACGTTGAAGTACCCGAAGGCTTCGAAGGAGAAGTATTGACCCAGGAGCCAGCCCAAGACCAAGAACAAGTACTCTTTGAAGGCAAGTTGTGCTTTGACCATGTTGATCCCATTTTGAAATTATTTTGATTTAATTTATTGCATGCTAGTTTAATTAGAAAATGCTTTAATTAATTTTGGAAAATTAGTTAAATGCCAACTTTGCACTATGACACCTTGATTATTATTTATGTGCCATGACCCCTTGTCACCCTAGTTGTGGATTATTAGTTGGGCATTATTAAATTGCCAACATGGGTATTAGACCGATGTAGTATGCTTAGCCTTGCCACGTAACATATTTTTGACAATTACATGATAACATTGACTTAATGAGATATGGAACCTATTTTGAGAAGTGTCATGTGTTATTGATGATGATATTGATGGCACGTGGTGCGTGGTAAACAACTGGGGGTTTGATAAATAGTTTTCGACCGGGGCATGTGGCAAGAATGATCGGGTGGGCCAATTGTGGCACCAAGAACGTTGATTTGGTTCTTCGGGTAGTCTTGCCCTGGTCACCCTAAGGACTTAACCTTGCAAGCCTTTGAACTGAGTCAAACGTGCAACCACATGTCTGTAATGGGACGGACCTAGTTGATTAACTTGCTAATAACGTACCTATGGGACCTCGGGGTGTCAACTATACCTTTTGTGTAGTTGTACGGGGGAGCGTACCGGGGCTGCGGCCAGGTACCCATCTAACGGTTGATTGGCCTAAACTTCGCCTTCGCTATGGGAAGGGTTAGTGTGCAATAACCGGGGAGGCCAACTGGTGCTGTTAGAAGTTTCCGAAAGACTTTGTTACGGACACTCGCCTTTGTGTTGTTTGACTGTATCTTGTGGGTAAAGTGCATAACCTCTACAGAGTGTAAAATCTATTCGAATAGCCGTGTCCGCGGCATTGGACATTACTCGAGAATTACAGTCAAGGGTTAGACTTTCTTGAAAATAACTTGGACTTGAAAGGTTTGGATTGGTTTAATAATGACGTTGATGGAAATGTGGATTAGGAATGGGAAAGTTGTCTATTTAACTCCTGGAAAAGTTATTGATCTTATATTTGTTTTTACTGCTTTCGAATCTACTTATGTTACTTGTGAAATGCTGTTTCACTGCAATTATACCCTGAGCTATTCCTTTGTAATGGACCATGCATGTAGTATATTAGTTGCATTCTGTGCATGACTTGTTGAGTACCAAGTACTCACCCTTGCCACAATACAACATCAGTTGAAGAAGAGTCTACACCAGCCTTGGAGGAGGAGCTCCAAAAGGAACCGTCTATCTAGGGAGCGAGCCCAGTCAGTTGCCTGTGGTATACTGGATGGTGCCACGAAGTTATCTTATTTTCCGCTGCTGTTATTTCTCTTTTAATAAGTTTTCACCCTGCGTGGCGTATATTTGTAACTTGACCTTAAGGTTGAGCAACCAGTTTTGGTTAACTAATTAAAGTACCTTATTATTCGTTGAGTATGACTGTGATATTTACCAATGTTGAGACTGTGTGCACTAGCTTGATCCTGGACTAGTGCGGAATACACAAAGGGTCCGGATTTGCAAATTCGGGTCCCGATATAGTGCATGAGATATATCTTTGTGTTCAAAAGAAGCAACTAAAGCAGAATGAGCATGAGTATCAGAATGAATAAACCTAGATCGGGTGATTCTCCCATTTAGGTCTCCAATCATTTGTTCACATGGATGCATTTTCTGAATGTGCAAGGGAGCTTTGGCTTTTGAAACTTCTTCTTCTTCTTCTTCATTCTTAGCATGTACAGTTGATGTTGTAGCTTGAGGATGGTTAGCTGTAGGTGATGTAGTAGTAGGTGCCAAAGGTGCTACAGCTTGTTGTGCATTAGGAAAAGTCCAGACCTCATCTTCAACATTACCATCATCGTTGTCTTCAAAGATTTACTCCCCCCTGAACATATGCGCCTGTACCTGCATCACTTGGACTAGTGCTTGGACTAGCCTCATCAAAAAGTAACTTCACAAGTTTCCACAATTTTGTTAGTCTCCGAAACAAGCACACGATAGCCATGAGTATGAGCAGGATATCCAAGAAAAATGCCATCCATTGATCTAGCTTCAAATTTATCAAGATTTCCAGATTTCATGACAAAGCATTTGCATACAAAAACACTAAAGTGAGAAACAGTAGGCCTATGTCCAAACCAAAGCTCATATGGAGTCTTACCCAATTTTGATCTCAACAACACACAATTTGAAGCATAGCAAGCAGTTGAAATCGCTTCAGCCCAAAATTTCCTAGGAGTATGATGTTCATCTATCATAGTTCTAGCCATTTCAACCAACATTCTGTTTTTCATTTCAACTACACCATTCTGTTGAGGCACTCTAGGTGATGAAAATTGATGATCAATTCCTTTTTCAGCACAAAAGTGATCAAAAGAAGAATTTTTAAACTCAGTTCCATTACCATTTCGAATTGCTCTAAGAGCTCCTGGAAGATCAACATAAAGCCTAAGAAAAAAACTTCTAAAATGACTAAAAGCCTCATCCTTAGATGCCATAAAGTACACACAAGAGTATCTAGAAAAATCATCAACAATCACAAGCACATACCATTTGCCTCCAAAGGATTGAACTTGAGATGGTCCAACTGTATCAAGATGTAGAAGCTGTCCTGGAGCATTTGTCATCACCATGGTAAGAGGGGGATGTGAACCTGCAATCATCTTACCATGTCTACAAGAAGAGCATACTAGATTGCTATCACCCTTAATCTTAGGCAAGCCACGTATGAGATCTAAACCACTTACACGAGTAAGATGATCAAAACCAACATGACCAAGTCTACGATGCCAAAAGAATAAATCTTTAGAAACATTGGCAACTAGACACCTATGCTTAGAAGAAGGTGATGCATCAAAATCAGCTTTAAATACTCTTCCAAAGCGAGAAATCCTGAAAACAAGACCACCTGAAGCATCTAGCACTTTGCATTCTTTTTTCTTAAAACTTATTTCAAGATCTTCATCAATCATATATTTCAAGTTTTCAACAAGAGCCACATCCTTGAATATAAACTTGTCACTTACCTTCACTGTACCTTTTGCCACAGCAGAAGAGGAAGAGGCATCTCCAAAAGTAACACTTTCAGCACGAGATGCACGAGTGAGGGAGGAGAACCAATTCTTATCACCGGACATGTGGCGTGAGTGTGACACTACGGTATGGTGTGACATTATAGAATGTGAAATTAGAGAATAAAACCTTTCAGCTTGAGGTTTACTCGCGTTTTTGGGCCTTTTGAAGTGTTGTGTCACCACAGAGTGTCGGAACCTTATAAATGGTGCATGATGAGGTCAAAAACATTATGAGATATGGAAATAAGGATAAAACCATAGGGTTTGGAGGTTAATAGAGTTTCTGGGCCGTTTTTGGGCCGTTTATGGGGTTTTGGGCCTTTCTGGGGGGTTTTGGGCCTTAAAGAGGGGGTTGTGGGCTTAAAGAGGGGGTTGTGGGCTTTGGTGGGATGGAGTAGGAATCCATTTAGGATTAGGAAAGGGGCTTAGGGCTGGTAAAAATGGGTTTCCCTGCCCCTTGGTGCGCCCACCCCTGCTCCACCTTGCGCCCCACCTCTCCCCCTCCATTGTCTAGCCGCCCCTCCCCTCCCTTGGGCCGTGCGCACCCCCCCTCTTGCCTCTTTGCTCTCCACCTCTCCTCCACCCACCTTGCTGCCCTAGGGTGGCCTCCCCACCCCTGCACCTCGTGGATCCATCCATTGGAGCGAGGAGCGAGGAGCGATCCGGGAGGAGTTTCGTTGGGGAATTCGGTCGTCGGGCGAAGGTATGGCCATGGGATTCCTTGGGGTTGGGCTAGGTACTGTTCTAAGGGTTTTTATCAAGTTTTTAGATTAATTGGTGGTGCTGGAATTGAGTAATTTGGATTAGATCTAGATGTTTCCACGTTTCTGTTTTGGGACAGCATGAGCAGTCGACGTAGGGTTGGAGTTTTCGTCAATTTAGAATCCGAATCTGTCCGTATGGATGTTGAAGAAGTTGTAGATAATTTCATTATCTTTCCGTGGATATAAAGAACGTTAAATTCCTCCCAGCCGTTTGAAAGTTATGGCTGTTTTACCGAGCGTGTTAAAATCTGTGATGTGATTGGAACAGATCACGGTATTTTGTAGATTAAACAACTTTAGAGTCCGAATCAGTCTTTCCCTATAACTAGAAAAAGTTGGGAAATTTCCTAAGCTACGCGGGAATGTACTTATTTAATTGATTCGGATTCCCAGAACTGAAGTTATGCCTTTTGTAAGGCTGCTGTCCCGACGGGACAGAACCTCTGTTTTTAGGTTTTGCGAGTAGTTGGCAATGTCGGGATAGATGAGGGTTTGCGTACTTTCTTGTGGACATGATTGTGAGCGTGTGGTACCTATGTGTAGGTGGTGATACCCCGGGAGTGCCCTCTACTTCCCGCCAATCCGTTGCCCGTGGTTGAGGCAAGTGTGTTGTGATGGATAGCGATTTGTAGGTTGCTTGTTGAGAGTAGATGGAATTGACTACATGATATATGATCGCTTGCCATGCTTTTATGATTGCCAATGATATGATGAACATGTTTATTATGTTATGATGCCATGTGTTAATATGTGAGTTAAATATGATGTTGGCATAATTGCATACATGACATGTTACATGGCCCGGGCGGTGAGAAAGTCATAACTAATCCGGGAAGGTCGGTGAGAAAGATATGACTAATCCGGAGAGCCAATGAGTAAGTCCTACATCGTGATTCCATTTACAGGAGGAGGTGGCAGACCGGGTGGAGGGGGACTGCTGGCGTTGCTATGAGTGTTCACCATTTGACGGTTGATGACAAGATTTAGAAAAAGGAAGGAATAGAGTTCTACCCAAAACCCCACACACAAGCGATAAAACTCCAATAAAACTCCAATTAAATGAACGAACGAATGAATCAAATCTTTATTAAACTTCTAGCAAAAGAAGGCGCCTGATTACAAGAAGTAACGACAGCACGCACAACGAAAGAATCAACGTCTAAAGCTATCTAAAGAATGAACTAAAGCTATCTAAAGAATTCTCTGATACCATCTCTGTCGGACCCCGGAATAACACCTCCGAAATCCTCTGTGTATTCTGTACTAGTCTAGGAAATGCTAGTACACACAGTAGAAATGAAACCATAGCATATCCGTCGTTCTTTATTAATAATAAATATTCAAAGATACAAATGAAATGGCGCGCAGGCCAACGAATAAATAAACGAATAAATGAAAGCAGCGGAAATGAAGAATAAATAGTAGAGCCCAATTAATTTGCCACAGGCAATCGACTGGGGGCACAGCCTAGTCCAACTGGTCCTCACCATCGTGATACTCCACCTCTAAAGTGATAAATTAAGCAAGGGTGAGTACAAATGTACTCAGCAAACCGCACCGGAAATGCAATATAAATGTACGGGTAATCAAAGGATGGCAATATGGTTGGTTTTAAGCATAAAGCAACAGTTTAATAACATTTTCAATAATTTAAAAGGCATACTTTATTCCAAAATCAAATCTATACATTTTAGCTCTGGAATCTCTCCTGGAATTGGCTAAGTTATACCCATGATGGACTCCCTCCATCCAACATCATTTCTGAAAACCAAATTTTAATTTACTAAAGTCTAATCTGAGAATGGCTTGCTCTGCATGCCCATAACCGCGGGCGCGGCTAATCGATTAGTTTGACAATCTGCAGAGGTTGTACAACTTTACCCACAAGACACAATATTTCCCTTTTTATGTCAACACACTTCCTTTGGTGAGTGACAGAGAAAATTATGACAAGGCCCCTATGTTAAATTCATACATGTAGTCATGCCTGCTAAGGTTTCACCGCTGAAAGACTCCCTCTATTCAGAAGCCCCCTCTTGCGCCAGAGTGGCAGCATATCGCTTTCACCACACCACTACCCCCATATAGCATGACTGTCCATGAAATGATTTAATAAGGATAGCCAGGTCTGTCCCATTCCAGACTCGTGGTAGTACGGTTAGGCTTTACATTCAGCGAGACCCAGACCGGTCCTTAATTGACTAGGCGAGACTTTCCACAAACCCAGAACCATGACCTCACCACTTTCCAACCAATTCTCGCCCGGTCTAAGTCATTTTCATTTTAACCATACTAATCTCCACATTGGTACTAACATTGATCACTATAAGTTTCCAATTGAACATGGTATCATTTTGGCATAAAGTTCCCCAAAATTTCCTAAGTTCAGTTCTATGCATGGCTAAGCAATGTCTAACTATTACCATAGTCATAACTCATATTTTTACTAAGGTTACAAGGGTATCGGAATTCAAATGCCAAAGGTCGCATATCGGAATTGGTTTTAACTATCATTTAAAACTAGGTCGGAAATTAATGTCTATAATAAATAAGCATGCAATAATTTAAATTCAACATACAAGTTCATAAACTGGGAGCAATATGATCAAGGGTGTGTGACTTGCCTGGTTCGACGAGTTGCTGCTCGAAACCGTCGTTCGGGAACTCCTCGGACTCTCCGTAATCTACGCACGAAAAACAACCAAATTCAAATAAGAATCAAAAGAATACAAATAAACACAATTTGAATTTCAAACTAGCCCTAAACTAAAGTTTGAGGTTTTTAATGGATTTAGGAAGAAGAACAGAGCCAAACGGAGTTCGAACGGGTGAAAACGGGCTCCCGGAAGTTTAAAAACAAATAAAACGGATTTTCTGGAATTTTCGGAATTATTTTTAAAAAGAAAATCCGACTCGCGTCATCTGCCGACGCCGTCTTTTTTCGGATTTTTTGGAAATTCTTTTTTTTTCTTTTCTTTTGCTGACAGGTGGGGCCGGGCTGGGGCAGTGGATTGAGTCCACGCGTGCAGGTGCATCGGCGCCAAGACGCATGGGCAGCACGAGGCCTAGCAGCCGGGCGACGCAAGGGCCAGCATGGCGAGCGGCGCCGAGCGGGCGAGGGGAGGCGGCGGCGCACCGGCGAGAGGGCGGCGAGGCGGAGCCGAGGGGCGACAGATGAGCCGGAGCCGGCGCGGAACGGGCGTGGAGCCAGAGGCGGAGACGGCGCAGCGGCGGCGGCTGGAGGAGAGCGAAGGGAGAGGAAGAGGGAGAGGCACGGGAGAAGGGGGTCCCATGGGGGGACTTTATAGGGGGAAGAGGCGGCGGCTCGCGGCTCAACGTCACGCGCAAAACGCGCAGCCAGCCGGGAAAAGCGGCGGCGGCAGGTGCGGGAAGCCGGGCGGGGAGAGAAGACCGGGCGTGACAACCTAGGGTTGGAGTTTTCGTCAATTTAGAATCCGAATCTGTCCGTACGGATGTTGAAGAAGTTGTAGATAATTTAATTATCTTTTCGTGGATATAAAGAACTTTAAATTCCGCCCAGCCGTTTGAAAATTATGGCTATTTTTCCGAGCGTGTTAAAATCTGTAACGTGATTGGAACAGATCACGGTATTTTGTAGATTAAACAACTTTAGAGTCCGAATAAGTCTTTCCCTATAACTAGAAAAAGTTGAGAAATTTCCTAAGCTACGCGAGGATGTACTCGTTTAATTGATTCGGAGTCCCAGAACTCAAGTTATGCCTTTTGTAAGGCTGCTGTCCCGACGGGACAAAACCTCTGTTTTTAGGTTTTGCGAGTAGTTGGCAATGTCGGGGTAGATGAGGGTTTGCGTACTGTCTTGTGGATATGATTGTGAGCGTGTGGTACCTATGTGCAGGTGGTGCGACCCCGGGAGTGCCCTCTACTTCCCGCCAATTCGTTGCCCGTGGTTGAGGCAAGTGTGTTGTGATGGATAGCGATTTGTAGGTTGCTTGTTGAGAGTAGATGGAATTGACTACATGATATATGATCCCTTGCCATGCTTTTATGATTGCCAATGATATGATGAGCATGTTTATTATGTTATGATGCCATGTGTTAATATGTGAGTCAAATATGATGTTGGCATAATTGCATACATGACATGTTACATGGCCCAGGCGGTGAGAAAGTCATAACTAATCCGGGAAGGTCGGTGAGAAAGATATGACTAATCCGGAGAGCCAATGAGTAAGTCCTACATCGTGATTCCATTCACCGCGGTGAACGGAAGCGAGGAGTAGGCACCCTCCATCTTCGGGATGGAAGGGGGGAGAGGGTGCACACCGACGGGTGTGTACTCAACCATACCGGTATGAGTTTCCAAGGAGACATGAGCATTGCATTACATTGCATACATAACGATGATGATATTGTTAAGTGTTCATGAATGAGATGATATACATGATGGGAGATTTTATTGCCATGATATTGTTCTTGTTGTCCATTGCAATATGCTTGCTGAGTTTTGAACTCACGCTTGTATTTTCTTGTTGTTTTAGGTACCATGAGAACGGCATGCGGGGAAGGGAGATAGTCACACGTCCGCACGTAGCTTCACCCTTTTGATTCCACAAGTCATTCAATTAGTTTCGATAATAAAATGCGTGTGATGATTATTGCTTTAAGGTTTAGCTTTGCTATGTGAGTGGTTTATTGATCGTTTGACACTTGGAGGCATTAAGTGCTTGATATTAGACTTATATCGTTGTTAAGTCTCTGATTATTGCTGTTTTAGCTGTCTCTCATATTGCATTATATTGCTATACTGTTGTTGCTCCTTTAATTCATGTTAAAACAAAGGGGATACTGCCGAAATCTCGGTTTTTAGCATATGTACCTTTGCTGGAATTTATGGTAAATTGTGGTATTTAGTTGTTGTTTAGCTTTTGTTTGGTAGCATTCAGGCATATTAAATGTGACACTACGGTATGGTGTGACATTATAGAATGTGAAATTAGAGAATAAAACCTTTCGGCTTGAGGTTTACTCGCGTTTTTGGGCCTTTTGAAGTGTTGTGTCACCACGGAGTGTCGGAACCTTATAAATGGTGCATGATGAGGTCAAAAACATTATGAGATATGTAAATAAGGTTAAAACCATAGGGTTTGGAGGTTAATATAGTTTTCGGGCCGTTTCCGGGGTTTTGGGACTTTCCGGGGGGTTTTGGGCCTTAAAGAGGGGGTTGTGGGCTTTGGTGGGATGGAGTAGGAATCCATTTAGGATTAGGAAAGGGGATTAGGGCTGGTAAAAAGGGGTTTCCCTGCCCCTTGGTGCGCCCACCCCTGCTCCACCTAGCGCCCCACCTCTCCCACTCCATTGCCTAGCCGCCCCTCCCCTCCCTTGGGCCTTGCGCACCCCCCCTCTTGCCTCTTTGCTCTCCACCTCTCCACCTCTCCTCCACCCCCCTTGCTGCCCTAGGGTGGCCTCCCCACCCCTGCACCTCGTGGATCCATCCATTGGAGCAAGGAGCGAGGAGCGATCCGGGAGGAGTTTCGTTGGGGAATTCGGTCGTCGGGCGAAGGTATGGCCATGGGATTCCTTGGGGTTGGGCTAGGTACTGTTCTAAGGGTGTTTATCAAGTTTTTAGATCAATTGGTGGTGCTGGAATTGAGTAATTTGGATTAGATCTAGATGTTGCCACGTTTCTGTTTTGCGACAGCATGAGCAGTCGACCTAGGGTTGGAGTTTTCGTCAATTTAGAATCCGAATCAGTCCTTACAGATCTTGATGAAGTTGTAGATAATTTAATTATCTTTCCGTGGATATAAAGAACGTTAAATTCCGCCCAGCCGTTTGAAAGTTATGGCTGTTTTTCAGAGCGTGTTAAAATCTGTGACGTGATTGGAACAGATCACGGTATTTTGTAGATTAAACAACTTTAGATTCCGAATCAGTCTTTCCCTATAACTAGAAAAAGTTGAGAAATTTCCTAGGCTACGTGAGTATGTGCTCGTTTAATTGATTCGGAGTCCCAGAACTCAAGTTATGCCTTTTGTAAGGCTGCTGTCCCGACGGGACAGAACCTCTGTTTTTAGGTTTTGCGAGTAGTTGGCAATGTCGGGGTAGATGAGGGTTTGCGTACTGTCTTGTGGACATGATTGTGAGCGTGTGGTACCTATGTGCAGGTGGTGCGACCCCGGGAGTGCCATCTACTTCCCGCCAATCCGTTGCCCGTGGTTGAGGCAAGTGTGTTGTGATTGAAAGCGATTTGTAGGTTGCTTGTTGAGAGTAGATGGAATTGACTACATGATATATGATCCCTTGCCATGCTTTTATGTTTGCCAATGATATGATGAGCATGTTTATTATGTTATGATGCCATGTGTTAATATGTGAGTTAAATATGATGTTGGCATAATTGCATACATGACATGTTACATGGCCCGGGCGGTGAGAAAGTCATAACTAATCCGGGAAGGTCGATGAGAAAGATATGACTAATCCGGAGAGCCAATGAGTAAGTCCTACATCCTGATTCCAATCACCGCGGTGAACGGAAGCGAGGAGTAGGCACCCTCCATCTTCGGGATGGAAGGGGGGAGAGGTGCAGACCGATGGGTGTGTACTCAACCATACCGGTATGAGTTTCCAAGGAGACATGAGCATTGCATTACATTGCATAGATAACGATGATGATATTGTTAAGTGTTCATGAATGAGATGATATACATGATGGGAGATTTTATTGCCATGATATTGTTCTTGTTGTCCATTGCAATATGCTTGCTGAGTTTTGAACTCACGCTTGTATTTTCTTGTTGTTTTAGGTACCATGAGAACGGCATGCGGGGAAAGGAGATAGTCACACGTCCGCTCGTAGCTTCACCCTTTTGATTCCACAAGTCATTCAATTAGTTTCGATAATAAAATGCGTGTGATGATTATTGCTTTAAGGTTTAGCTTTGCTATGTGAGTGGTTTATTGATCGTTTGACACTTGGAGGCATTAAGTGCTTGATATTAGACTTATATCATCGTTAAGTCTCTGATTATTGCTGTTTTAGCTGTCTCTCATATTGCATTATATTGCTATACTGTTGTTGCTCCTTTAATTCATGTTAAAACAAAGGAGATAGTGCCGAAATCTCGGTTTTTAGCATATGTACCTTTGCTGGAATTTATGGTAAATTGTGGTATTTAGTTGTTGTTTAGCTTATGTTTGGTAGCATTTAGGCATATTAAATGCCGGGGTGTTACAGTTGGTTTCAGAGCGGGCTGTAGGTCCTTTGAATATGTATTTTTAGTGTCATACCTTAGGTTATAACTAAAATTTGATGTGGAATAACTTAGAAACATGGCTTAGGTCTCAACTAAAATTTTGTTATAAGGATAGCAACATTAAAATTTGCAAAAGTGGTATAACTAATCTAAAATTTGACACACAATGGATGCACAGTAGGAAAAGGGTATGGGTATCGTTTCCTTACGCTTAAATATTGTATTTAAGCTTTGATATTGAATGCTTCATTTGATAATGCATGTTGCTATGTCTATGAGATAAATGATTGAATTGTTCCTGTTGTGGTGATAAAAGTGGGGTTGTGGTGCCGAAGGGTTTCGGTCACCTCTCTTTTCGTTCATAGTAAGGGCGAGGTTTGACGGTGTGGCCAGTTAGCGCCATCACCGAAGAAGTATTAACCCCTCTAGGAGAAGAGTGCTTACCCTTTCTGTCGTAGATCGGGTAGTTGATTGGAGTCAAATAGAAGAGTTGATGGCGGTTTCCTTCGGATGTTTTTTCACCGTTCTGACGGTCGGTTTTGGTTGGTCTTCTTTGTTTTTAGTCGATTGAAACCAAAAGAAAAGTGTTTGGTCTTGGATTTTCGCGGTTTGATCCACAGGCGGTTTGTGGTTTTGTCTTCCTTGGGTGAAGACGAAGAAGAAGAGTCTAGTGTTGCGCTTTCTTTGGTTGCCTTTCAACTTTTGATGCCTAGTTTGTTGGTTGCTTTATGGGGAAGAAGCATTCAATTTATCCGTGTGTTTGTCTTTCTCTGAGGTTAAAGGAGTTATTGCGGAGTTGTGCAGAACCTGACTGTCAGGGCTGAAGTTCTGTGGCTTTGTAGGAGTAAGTGGTGTTTGATTTCGTTATTTTACTGGTTTAAGAAATCATCGTTGAAAAACCTTCTTGTTTTGTGAAAGTTTGGGATTTGATGTTAAGGTTTTATTTGCAAAGGTTTATTTGATCGGTTGGTTCCCTCCTGTGGGAGTCTTTGAGATTGAAAAGTGTTTTGGAGAATTCCTTTTGCATGACCAAGTTTGGGTTTGTCTCATTGCAATTTTGAGAGTCAAGTTTCCTTATGAATTTGGGATGAGCTTTAAAACTAAACTGTTGCAAACAAAGTAAGTAGTCTTTTGACTGAAATCGTTTGTCCCTAGTAAGAATTGCTGTTTAGCATGTTATGTAGTAGGTAACAATGTGGTTTATGGAATGACGTGTTACTAAGCCAAATTTTGAGTTGAACCAATTCAATGTGATTATCATCTCTAGCTTGAGAATAAATAGACTACTAGTGTTGAAGTTTACTCTTAGTGAGAATGATTTAATGTGTTAATGTACATGCTTAGAATCTGTTGCTTTGCTTTAAAAGTGCTTAGGACCCTCGATTATGTTTAAAGTTTTAAACCCTGATGCATAGTTAAAACATTAAGATGATGTAGACTGCTGTTACCGTTAGAGAAACTTTGCTGGTTTTTTAAAGATGTTCTAATCTAATGGAGTAATAGAGGAATTTAATCGTGTTGCCTTGTGACTTTAATTTGGAAGTTGATTAGAGTTGCTATTTACGTTGTTGCAAACTACTAGTATATTTGGAAGTATGCAGTTGTGTCCCTTCAATGCTAGTATTGATATCAATTGAGAAGACATAAGACTTATTGTTAATGATGTTGTTAAGGTCAGTGTTAATGCTAGTATTCAATTTATTTTAAATAGTTGGAGTATGTTGTGTAGTGGCAATTTGGTTATCACCTATGTATAGGGTAGCTAAAAGTAATGTTGTTGGTTGATGAATATGCCCATTTGTTGTTATTAATGACTTAGTAGTGGTGGTAGTTGTGTAGAATACTTGCTGGAAACCATTGATTCAATGGAGGGTATTGTAACCTGTGGTGAAGGAGTGAACCATGGATAATTAACCTGATGTAGAGTTTTATCCTTAATGAATGTATGCCTTGGAATCCTAGTTATGAACTTTTTCTTGTAGAGATAATATTTACAGGTTGAAGTCGTTGTTTAACTGAATAAGGTTCGGTTGTCGAGACGTGAATATATAGGAGGTATGAAATTTATATGTTGATCTTGCTGAAAGATTTGTGGAAGTACTATGTTTCAAATTTAGAATAAGATGCATTATGATTCGGTGATCCGTGGGTGTCGGGACTCGAATTTGCAAATCCGGACCCTCTATGTATTCAGCACTAGTCCAGGAACGCGCTAGTGCACACAGTCTTAACATCGGTAAATATCACAATCATACCACTCGATACTAAATAAGTACTTTAATTGAATAATCAAACTGGTTGCTTGACCTTATGGTCAAGTTACAAATATACGCCTCGTAGGACGAAACTTATTAAAAGAGAATTAATAGCAGCGGAAAATAAGATAACATCGTGGCGCCATCCAGTATACCACAGGCAACTAACTGGGCTCACTCCCTAAGTAGACGGTTCCTCTTGGAGCTCCTCCTCCAAGGCTGGTGTAGTCTCCTCTTCAACTGGTGTTGTATTACGGCAAGGGTGAGTACTTGGTACTCAGCATGTCATGCACAGAATGCAAGCTAATATACTATATGCATGGCTTGCTACAAAGGAATAGCTCAAGGTATATTTGCGATGTGACATTTAACAAATAATATAAGTAGATTCGAAAGCAGTAGAAACAAGTATATCATTAACAACTTTTCCAGGAGTTAAATAAACATCTTTCCCAATCCTAATCCACATTTCCATCAACATCATTATTAAACCAAACCCAACCTTTCAAGTCCAAGTTATTTTCAAGAAAGTCTAACCTTTGACTGTAATTCCCGAGCGATGTCCAATACAGCGGACACGGCTATTCGAATAGATTTTACACTCTGCAGAGGTTATGCACTTTACCCACAAGATACAGTCAAACACCACAAAGGCGAGTTCCCGTAACAAAGTCTTTCGGAAACTTCTAACAATACAAGTGGTCCTCTCTGGTGTTGCATACTAACCCTTCCCTTAGCTAAGGCGAAGTTTAGGCCAACCAACCGTTAGATGGGTACCTGGCCGCAGCCCCGGTACGCTCCCCCGTTGAACTTACACAAAGGGTGTAGTTGACATCCTGAGGTCCCACAGGTACGTTATTAGCAACTTAATCAACTAGGTCCGTCCCATTACAGACATGTGGTTGCACGTTTGACCCAGTTCAAAGGCTTGCAAGGTTAAGTCCTTAGGGTGACCAGGGCAAGACTACCCGAAGAACCAAACCAACGTTCCTGGTGCCACAACTGGCCCACCTGATCATTCTTGCCACATGCCCCGGTCGAAAACTATTTATCAAACCCTAGTTGATTACCATGCACCACGTGCCATCAACAGCACAACACATGATACCTTTCCAAATCAGGTTCAATATATCATTAAGTCAATATTAACATTTGATTGTCCAAAATCATGTCATGAGCACGTAGCAGGTCTAAGCCATATACTACAACGATCTACAAACCCATGTTGGCAATTTAGTAGTGTCCAACTAGTAATCCACAACTAGGGTGACAAGGGGTCATGGCACATATTTAATTAATCAAGGTGTCATACAACAAATTGGCATTTATCTAATTCCCCGGGATTAAATAAAGTATTTTCTAATTAAGCTAGCATGCAAAAAATTGAATCAAAATAGGTTTCAAAATGGGATCAACATGGTCAAAGCACAACTTGCCTTCAAAAAGTACTTGTTCCTGGTCCTGAGCTGGCTCCTGGGTCAATACTTCTCCTTCGAATCCTTCCGGCACTTCAACGTCTACTCGTAACGCGTGCAAATAGCAAAAAAAGAATAAAACAGTAGACAAAAAGTGTCCAAACATCCAAATAGAGTTCATAAACAGAGAGAACATAATTTTATGAATTTTTAGAAACTGGAATCGTCAAATTCGAAGTTTAAACGCGAAAGTTATAGCATTTTGAAGTTTAAATAATCAATTAAATAATATTACAGAGAAAAACTTTTGTCCAAAAATTAAATAAAATTCATCATTAGGTAGATCTCAATTTTATACAAATTTAGAAATTTGAATCACTCAAATCGGAGTTAAAATGCAAAAGTTATAAGCGTTTGAAGTTTGAATCAAAATCTGAAATCAATAATTCGAATTAATAAATCATTTTCTTTTTCGGAAATTCTTTTATTGCGTCAGCAGGGACACGTGTCAGCCCCTGATTGGGCAGCTGACGTCAGCCGGTCCATGGACGTGGTCCATGGTTTGGCTCGGGTCTACCGTGGATCCGGTCCACGGCTCCCCGTGAGACTGACAGGTGGGACCCACTGGGGTGACGTCATTGCTGACGTCAGCGGGGACTCAGCCCGCTACTGACAGGTGGGACCCACTGGTGACGTCATGGGTGACGTCACTGACGTGTGGGCCTGCCTTGTCAGCGGCTGGGTTCACGCGCGCACGGCGTGGCTGACAGGTGGGCCCTCTGACACGCGGGCCCCGCGTGTCAGAGACACGCTCCCACGCGCGGCTCTCACCGCGATGGTCAGACTTCCATCCACGTGGCGCGATCTCGGCCGTTGATTTGAAAATCAACGGCCTAGATTGGATCTGGTGACGCACGTTTGGGGTGAACGTGGCCAATCTAGACCGTTGGATCTAGATCCAACGGTTGAGATCCAATCTGACGCGTATAACACTGCTAACGCTAACTGTACGATCTAGATCTAACGGCTGAGATTGGACCTGGGGTTTGGAACGGGATCTCACCGGCGGGACGACGTGGCGTGATCTGGACCGTGCGATTGTGATCCGACGGCTGAGGGAGCTCGATTCCGGCGGCAGCGTCGACGGCAGTCTGGCCGAGCTGGGGGGCGGCGACACGAACAGCGGCACCGGGTGCGCTCCGGCGAGGTGAGTTCTCCCTTCGGGTGCGCCTCATCGCGGGGAGTTCGAATCTGGGGTCATCGGCAGCGGAGGACGGCGGGCGGCGGCGGGAAAAACGAAGAACCGCGGCGGTGCTTCACGCAACTACGGCGAGCAATCGCGGGCGCGACGGTGTACTACGGGCGGCGGCGGCTAGGGCAATGGCTGTGCGGGGTCAAGGCGGTCCTCGAGGTGCGACTCGGGCATTAAATACCCTCGGCGTCCGCGCAGAAAACGGAAACCTAGGCCCACACGGCGGCGGCGGAGTCCGTTTCGGACTCGGTGGAGACGACGATGGGCGACCGTCCACGTGGCGCGATCAGCAGTCCGCGATCGCCGCAGGCGGAACCGGATCCGGCCGGCCACGGCTCGAGCATGCGGTCCAATCCGAACCGTTGGATCCCGATCCAACGGTCGGGATCGAGTAGGGCTAGGATTGGGTTCGGTCGAGTCAGCTGGCTCGGGTCGGACTCGAGTCCGACTCGGGTTCCGACTCGGTCGGATGAACAGTACTCGACCCGATTAATTTTTCCAGCCATTTAATAATTCAATTAATTCCCAGAAATTCATTTAATTCATTGAATATAGTAAAATACTCAGAAAAATTCCAGAAAAATTCCAGAAAATATTTTGGAACATTTTGGACTCAAATAAAATATTTCCAACAAAATTTTATTTGCAAAGTCAAATTCTTTAATTATTTCAAAATGGAATAAATTCAAATAAATTCCAAATAAATCCAAATAAATTCCAAATAAATCCAAATAAATTCCAGAAAATTCCAAAAATTCACCAAAGTGCCAAATCACACATGAATTTAAGAAAAGCAAAATTTTGGGGTGTTACAAACCTCCCCTTATCAATCTCGTCCCCGAGATTCAGGGCTTTCTAAAGAAATAGGTTCGGAAACTCTTTCTTCAAATCCTCTTCGCGCTCCCAAGTTGCTTCACTCTCCGCGTGGTTGCTCCATTGAACTCTGCAGAAACGAGTTGACTTGTTCCTCGTCTCTCGATCCATGGTGTCTAGAATCTTCACGGGGTGCTCCTTGTAAGTCAGATCTTCTTGCAACTCAATTGACTCTAGCGGTGTCTGCTCCTCAGGTACTCGGAGACACTTCTTCAGCTAGGACACGTGGAACACGTCATGCACTCCTGCTAGTGATTGCGGTAACTCTAGCTGATAAGCAACTTCACCTCTACGGCTGAGAACCTTGAATGGTCCAACATATCTCGGCGCGAGTTTTCCTTTGGCATGGAATCTCTTCACTCCTCTGAGCGGTGTGACTCTGAGATACACGAAATCCTCTGGTTCAAAACTCAGGTCTCGGCGACGGTTGTCAGCATAACTCTTCTGTCGCGATTGGGCTATCTTTAATCTCTCCCTGATCATGGCAATCATCCTTCGGCTTCTTGAAGAATATCCGCCGAAGACACGGCTTTCACCTGTCTCATTCCAGTTCAACGGTGTCGGCGAGTCGACCATATAGTGCTTCAAATGGTGACATTTGCAAACTTCCTTGGTAACTGTTGTTGTAGCTGAACTCGGCGTACGGCAGACTTCTATCCCAAGAGGTAGCATAAGCTAAAGCACAAGCTCGTAGCATGTCCTCTAGAATCTGATTAACTCTTTCTGTTTTCCCATCCGTCTGTGGATGATATCTTTATCTTGAAGTTCAAACAGTTCCCATGGCTTCATGCAGCTTATTCTAACCTCCAGGTAAACTGGGTACCTCTATCCGATACGATCTTCTTTGGCACTCCGTGCAAACAAACGATCTTGGTCATATACAATTCAGCTAACTTATCTCCCGAATAAGTTGTCTTCACTGGAATAAAATGGGCGACTTTAGTCAAGCGATCCACTATAACCCATATGGAGTCATATCCTCCTTGAGTTTTCGGCAAACCGGTAATGAAGTCCATTCTGATTTCCTCCCATTTCCACTCAGGTATCTTCAACGGCTGTAACAATCCTGCTGGTCTCTGATGCATTGCCTTGACTCTCTGGCATACACTACTACAAAACTACAAATAGGAGACGCCCTATTAGTGGCGGTTTGTTTGGAACCGCCACTAATAGGAGTATCAGTGGCGGTTCTTGAGTGGAAACCGGTGCCAGGATCATTAGTGACGGTTTTTGTTCCAAACCGCCACAGATAGTGGACTATTAGTGGCGGTTTGTGGTTATAACCGCCACAAATACTGCGACAACTATCAGGGGCGGTTTTAACCCTAAACCGCCACTGATAGTCCACTATCTGTGGCGGTTTTTGTTTAGAACCGCCACAAATAAAACCCCCTATATATACTCGTCGCTACAAAGATCAGACAGAGCTCATGGTCTTCTTCCTCCCCGAGAAGAAAAGCAAAATTTCAGATCTGAGATTTTGTTTGCAAAGAAACTTGAGTTTTTACTTCGTAGGGTTGTTCTAAGGTGAGTAATTTGTTCTCCTCTCTTCAATTGTGGTGATGTAGTTGCAATTTAATGGCTAGATCTAGTTTATTTAAGATTTTCCTTTCTTCAATGGCAAAGCTTAGATTCAAATTTTTTTATTTACCTAGCATTTTTTAGATTAATTTATATTTAGATGATGAATTTATTACCTTGCTCCATTAGATTATTTGTTGTCTACCTTTTTAGATGACAAAATATGGCAAGCATATATTAAATTTATTTAATTAAGATTGTTGGATATTAATACACATTAAATTTAATGTATATGGTATAGAGGTGATCATGAAGTTGCCTTGCATTTTGAGATGATGAATTATCTACCTCTTTGAGAAGATAAATTTAATTTTGACTATGCATAGTACTTAAGATTTGTTTCTAATTACCATTAATTTTCTTACCGTTAGTGAGATGATGAATTTACTACCTTGCTCTATTAGATTAAGTTGTCTACCTTTTTTGGATGATAAATTATGATTGAGAGCATATATTAAATTTATTTAATTAAGGTTATTGGATAGTAAGAAATAATGGATTAATGATTTATGTAATTAAGATTATTGCATATTATTAATTGTTACATTAATTAATTGTAGATGGATCGGAGATGGATGTACAATGCGAACCGTTGCAGCGGAGAATACATCGACGGCGTATCTGCTTTTCTACGAGCAGCCGAGGAGAACAGATTGCAAAAGAAGACGGAGTACATACATTGTCCATGCATTGATTGCAAGAATGAGAAGATGTTTTCGGACAAAGACCAAATCCACTTGCACTTGATTCGGAGGGGCTTTGTACCTAGCTATACCTGTTGGACAAGGCACGGTGAAGAGGAGATCATACTTCAATGTGATAATGTCGACGACGACGAAGCCGCCAATACGGCAGCTGACATCGGGTATGGAACCGATGAGGATAGGTTGGTCGTTGACGATGACAATAATCTGGCTCAAATGTTGCGCGATGTAGAAGGAAACTACAGTAGTGAGAGAGAGTTTAATCAGTTCAAGGGTTTGATAGAGGACTCGGAGAATCCTTTGTTCCCGGGTTGCAAGGAGGAATACACAAAGTTGCACACTGTGCTTTCACTACTGAAATTGAAGGCAAGCAATGGTTGGTCCGACAAGAGTTTCACGGAGTTGCTACGTCTCTTAGCGGACATGCTTCCAGAGGGCAACCTGTTGCCTAAGACCACATATTTTGCCAAGAAGGTTGTATGTCCCTTGGGATTGGAGGTAGAAAGAATACACGCGGGTCCAAACGACTGTATACTCTATCGCAAAGACTATGCAGACACGCATGTATGTCCGGTGTGCAAAGCATCACGATACAAGCGTAAGGGCGAGGAAAACGAAGGCATAGAAGTGAAGAATGGAGCTCCCGCTAAAGTGGTGTGGTATTTGCCAAGTAATACCTGCGTCTAAAGCGTTTATTTGCAAATAAAAAGCATGCCAAGCTGATGCGATGGCACTCGGAAGAGCGAAAGAGGATGGAAAGTCGAGGCACCTGCTGATTTTGCCCAGTGGAGAACCATCGATAGGCTCTTTAGGGAGAACTTCAAAATGAGCCAAGGAATATAAGGTTTGGGTTGAGTACGGATGGAATGAATCCGTTCGGTAACATGAGCGATATTCATAGCACTTGGCCCGTGACTCTCTGTATCTACAACCTTCCTCCTTGGTCGTGTATGAAGCGAAAATACATTATGATGTCATTTGCTTATCCAAGGGCCGAGACAACACTGGAAACGATATTGATGTATACCTACAACCATTGGTGGAAGATCTTGTGCTCTTTGTGGAATGAAGGTGTACAGGTATGGGATGAGTACAAGCGGGAGTACTTCACTCTACGCGCAATGTTGTTCTGCACCATCAATGATTTTCCAGCCCTAGGTAACCTGTCTGGCCGTACTATAAAAGGAGCTAAAGCTTGCCCCCAATGCCTGGATGAAACTAGTAGCGTGTGGCTTAACAACTCGAAGAAAAACAGTCTACATGCGTCACCGTCGGTTCCTTCGAAAGAATCATCCGTACCGTAATATGAAAAAACAATTTGACGGTACAAAGGAGGACGGTTCAGCTCCAAGGCCTCTTACTGGGGAAGAGGTATATGATATGGTTAAGGATATTAATGTTGTACTTGGAAAGGGGGATACCTCGAGGTCCGTCTTGAGAAAACCACGTGGAAGAAGAGATCCTTATTTTGGGATTTGCCCTATTGGAAGGATTTAGAAGTTCGACATTGCATCGACATCATGCATGTAGAAAAGAATGTATGTGACAGCGTGCTTGGTCTTTTCTTGAATATTCCTAGCAAAACAAAGGATGGATCAAGGCACGAAGGGACCTGGAAGATATGAAGATCGAGCCGAGCTACATCCTCAAGACACCGGAAAGGCCGACTTTACCTTCCCCGACTTGCCATACTCTGTCCAAGAAAGAGAAAGCAGACCTCTGCAAGTGCTTGCGTAGTGTGAAAGTTCCGTCCAGGTTACTCATAAACATCAAGAAACTGGTATCGATGAAAGATTTGAAGTTAATCGGTATGAAGTCTCATGATTGTCATGTGATGATGACACAAATGCTCCCTATTGCAATTAGAGGTATTTTGCACGACAAGGTTCGAGAGGCAATCATGAGGTTGTGTTTCTTCTTTAACGCGATTTCACATAAGGTCATCGATCCCGTTGGACTTTATGAACTGCAGGCTGATGTGGTCAACACTCTGTGTCAGCTAGAGATGTATTTTCCTCCATCATTTTTCGATATCATGGTTCATCTCATTGTTCACCTTGTGAATGAGATAAATATTTGTGGGCCAAGATTCTGCATCAGATGTACCCGTTCGAAAGGTACATGGGTGTTCTGAAGAAATATGTACGTAATCGATCGCGACCGGAAGGTTCCATTGTAGAAGGTTATGCAACTGAGGAGGTTATTGAGTTCTGCGTCGATTACATGGACGAGGTTGAACCGGTAGGAGTGCCTGTATCACGCCATGAGGGATGCTAGGCGGCAAAGGAGTAATCGGAAAGAAATCCACAAATTCTTACGATCATTTTTGTTCGAACAAGCTCATTTCACGCCTTGCAGCGATCGATGAGGTATCCCGTTTATGGACATGCACAAGGAAAAGCTACGAGAGGAAAATCGTGGGCGACCGAGAGGTTTGGATAACAAAAGAGCACAATCGTGTGTTCAATCATTGGTTCAAGGAGCACATGTCTGGTGAAGAAACGAGTGTTACGTTGAGGTGGTTGGCAAAAGGGCCATCATGTACAATCGTGACATGGCAAGGATATGATATAAATGGATATACATTTTACAAGAGAGCTCAGGATAGCAAAAGTACTTACCAAAAGCAGTGGTGTCCGTATAGATGCCTACGACAATACAGGCGAAGAAGAGCGGCTTCTATGGGTTTATAGAGGAGATTTGGGAGCTCGACTCGTGCATTTTCAAGATCCGGTGTTTCTGTCGTTGGGTCCAACTCCCAAAGGGTGTCAAGGTGGACAAATATGGCTTCACTCTCTTGTGGACATCGAGCAAGTCGGATATAGAGGCGAACCATTCGTACTTGCGAAGCAAGTTGCACAGTCTTCTATGTAATCGACCCTACAGATAAGAAGCGTCATGTAGTTCTTCAAGGAAAACAAAGGATCGTCGGAGTTGAGAATGTCGTGGATGAGGAAGAGTACAACCAGTTTGATGAGTTGCCTCCTTTCGTAGATGGCAGATCGTGCTCGAGGAAGCAACCACTCAGGAAGCCACCTATCATCGTGATGATCATGAAGAAGGCCAAATTGTGAAAGAAAATAATTAGCTAGGAGTAATGGCAAAATGTGTGTATTTATGTGGGGTAATGGAAATGTAATGTCAGAAATATGCATTTATGTGGAGTAATGGCATTTTTGTTAAAAATATGCTTTATATTAATTCATTGCTTTATGTTAATAGAAGGAAATCTGAAAAATATGCTTTATATTAATTTATATTAATCAGGGATTCAAATTTCATAAGAATATAAATTTATATATCCTAGATAAATTAGTTATGAATAATTAGTAGTTAATATGTATGATAGGTTCACTAATACATTAATTCATGGCTTTATATTAATAGAAGGAAATCTTAAAAATATGCTTTATATTAATTTATATTAATCGAGGATTCAAATTTCATAAGAATATAAATTTATATATCCTAGATAAATTAGTTATGAATAATTAGTAGTTAATATGTATGATAGGTTCACTAATACATTAATTCATGGCTTTATATTAATAGAAGGAAATCTTAAAAATATGCATTATATTAATTTATATTAATCAGGGATTCAAATTTCATAAGAATATAAATTTATATATCCTAGATAAATTAGTTATGAATAATTAGTAGTTAATATGTATGATAGGTTCACTAATACATTAATTCATGGCTTTATATTAATTGAAGGAAATCTTAAAAATATGCTTTATATTAATTTATATTAATCAGGGATTCAAATTTCATAAGAATATAAATTTATATAGCATAGATAAATTAGTTATGAATAATTAGTAGTTAATATATATGATAGGTTCACTAATACATTAATTCATGGCTTTATAATTGAAGGAAATCTGAAATTTCAAGATCCCTTCTCATTTCCCATGCATTAAGCAATGTGTAGCTTCCTCTCAATTGACCTTAACCAGTCATCGGCTTCCAACGGGTTAGCATTCCCGGAGAAAGTGGGTGGATGAGTCCTCATGAACTCTGACAGTCTTGTATTCTGGCATTGTCCCTGATTGACTTGATTAGCAGTGGCCTGAGCGGTGACGTGCTGCATCTGTTGCATCATGGCATGCATCAATTGAGTCTGAGCAGCAAGAAAAGCTTCGAAATTTTGCATATCAACTGGCGGTGCTGGTGCTCCATCATTGGGGTTTTCTGCTGGGCCAGAACCACTTCCATTGCCTCCAAGGTTTCCACGAGTGTTCACCATCTGTGGTTTGCTCCAGGTTTTAGAGACGAGAGGGAAACAAGAATAGACAAGTAATATGGAACTATGCGGGGCGAAGGGTGTAACTCAAGTCCAACTTTATTATTTAATTAATAATAACTTGGTATGGTCGCTTACAATGCCTATGGGCCTTGCAACACATACTGCACACTCAGCAAGCAATGAAAATCCAAATCAAACTAACACTGGAGTTTAACGCCTAAAGGGTGACTCTTTATTCTATGACGCGACTCGACGAAGGAGTCTCACTACAACACCTACGCTCACTCATCGAGAAAACCTCCACGGCTTGGGTACGGGTGCTGCGGCATAGGCGCGAAACGATCGCCATGCCCTGCAACTGTGTCAACTGTGGTAGTCTAAGAAGCGGTGTCCTCCTCAAGCTCTGGCTCTTCCGGATCTGGCTCGTGTAGCTCGAGTACTAGCTCCGGCTCTGGTGCGTACAACGCCGTCTCTAACTCTCCAATCCTGTGCAGAAGATGTGACACATACTCCTGAGTCTCCCGCCATCTGTTCTTCTCTGCAGTGATCTCCCTGCGGGCCTTCTATAGCTCCTTGCTCGTATCATCGAGTACATCCTCCTGGGCGACAACAAGTCGTGCCATTTGTGTGATCACGGCGTTCTCATCCTGAATCATCTTCGGGTCGAGAAGGTTATTGCTGCGCGGATGATAACGGTACACCGTGCCCTCTAACTCTCTGGCGTAGATGCGGGCAATGTGCCGCATTGCTCGTCGCGACACCTCCTAGATACCCATCTGCATTGTAGACCTCCTAGCAGTGCAATGTATCGGACGATTGCCCGGGCCCTTCTTCCTGGCAGGTACCACAATCTTCACGTCACAAGCCTTGATCAATCCTGCTTGTCTGATTACGTCCACTTGGTATTTTGGCTTCTCAAAACCTCCGAGAGTCTACAGCATACACCAAAGTTCTGTGGCGTGACCAACCTCTAGATCGATGTAGTTGATCTCTCCCTCCATCTGTCACAAGAGTGCTCACGTAAGAACTCGAGATTTCTAAATCGTGACGGGGTAAGCAAAAATTCAGCAAGAGACAAGAAAAGAAAGAAAGGGATAAGTCGAGATGTCATTTCTTGTCTTGACAAACTTTTAGCTTTAGAAAATAGGTTTTATCCTCTCTACGACCTTTCTAGCTAAGGGTGAGCCTACGGTCAGTATGGCTCTGATACCACCTCTGTTGGGACCCGAATTTGCAAATCCGGACCCTATGTGTATTCAGCACTAGTCCAGGAACGCGCTAGTGCACACAGTCTTAACATCGGTAAATATCACAATCATACCACTCGATACTAAATAAGTATTTTAATTGAATAATCAAACTGGTTGCTAGACCTTATGGTCAAGTTACAAATATACGCCTCGTAGGACGAAACTTATTAAAAGAGAATTAATAGCAGCGGAAAATAAGATAACATCGTGGCGCCATCCAGTATACCATAGGCAACTGACTGGGCTCGCTCCCTAAGTAGACGGTTCCTCTTAGAGCTCCTCCTCCAAGGCTGGTGTAGTCTCCTCTTCAACTGGTGTTGTATTACGGCAAGGGTGAGTACTTGGTACTCAGCAAGTCATGCACAGAATGCAAGCTAATATACTATATGCATGGCTTGATACAAAGGAATAGCTCAAGGTATATTTGCAGTAAACAGCATTTAACAAATAATATAAGTAGATTCGAAAGTAGTAGAAACAAATATATCATTGACAACTTTTCCAGGAGTTAAATAAACATCTTTCCAATCCTAATCCACATTTCCAGCAACATCATTATTAAACCAAACCCAACTTTTCAAGTCCAAGTTATTTTAAAGAAAGTCTAACCCTTGACTGTAATTCCCGAGCGATGTCCAATACCGCGGACACGGCTATTCGAATAGATTTTACACTCTGCAGAGGTTATGCACTTTACCCACAAGATACAGTCAAACACCACAAAGGCGAGTTCCCGTAACAAAGTCTTTCGGAAACTTCTAACAATACAAGTGGTCCTCTCTGGTGTTGCACACTAACCCTTCCCTTAGCTAAGGCGAAGTTTAGGCCAACCAACCGTTAGATGGGTACCGGCCGCAGCTCTGACGCCTCCCGTTGAACTTACACAAAGGGTGTAGTTGACATCCCGAGGTCCCACAGTGCGTTATTAGCAACTTAATCAACTAGGTCCGTCCCATTATAGACATGTGGTTGCACGCTTGAGCCGATTCAAAGGCTTGCAAGGTTAAGTCCTTAGGGTGACCAGGGCAAGACTACCCAAGAACCAAACCAACGTTCCTGCCACAACCGCCCACCTGATCATTTTGCCACATGCCCTGGCCGAAAACTATTTATCAAACCCCGCTTGATTACCATGCACCACGTGCCATCAACAGCACAACACATGATACCTTTCCAAATCAGGTTCAATATATCATTAAGTCAATATTAACATTTGATTGTCCAAAATCATGTCATGAGCACGTAGCAGGTCTAAGCCATATACTACAACGATCTACAAACCCATGTTGGCAATTTAGTAGTGTCCAACTAGTAATCCACAACTAGGGTGACAAGGGGTCATGGCACATATTTAATTAATAAAGGTGTCATACAACAAATTGGCATTTATCTAATTCCCCGGGATTAAATAAAGTATTTTCTAATTAAGCTAGCATGCAATAAATTGAATCAAAATAGGTTTCAAAATGGGATCAACATGGTCAAAGCACAACTTGCCTTTAAAAAGTACTTGCTCTTGGTCCTGAGCTGGCTCCTGGGTCAATACTTCTCCTTCGAATCCTTCCGGCACTTCAACGTCTACTCGTAACGCGTGCAAATAGCAACAAATGAATAAAACAGTAGACAAAAAGTGTCCAAACATCCAAATAGAGTTCATAAACAGAGAGAACATAATTTTATGAATTTTTAGAAACTGGAATCGTCAAATTCGGAGTTTAAACGCGAAATTTATAGCATTTTGAAGTTTAAATAATCAATTAAATAATATTACAGAGAAAAACTTTAGTCCAAAAATTAAATAAAATTCATCATTAGGTAGATCTCAGTTTTATACAAATTTAGAAATTTGAATCACTCAAATCGGAGTTAAAATGCAAAAGTTATAAGCGTTTGAAGTTTGAATCAAAATCTGAAATCAATAATTCGAATTAATAAATCATTTTCTTTTTTGGAAATTCTTTTATTGCGTCAGCAGGGACACGTGTCAGCCCTTGATTGGGCAGCTGACGTCAGCCAGTCCATGGACGTGGTCCATGGTTTGGCTCGGGTCTACCGTGGATCCGGTCCACGGCTCCCCGTGAGACTGATAGGTGGGACCCACTGGGGTGACGTCATTGCTGACGTCAGCGGGGACTCAGCGCGCTACTGACAGGTAGGACCTACTGGTGACGTCATGGGTGACGTCACTGACGTGTGGGCCTGCCTTGTTAGTGGCTGGGTTCACGCGCGCACGGCGTGGCTGACAGGTGGGCCCTCTGACACGCGGGCCCCGCGTGTCAGAGACACGCTCCCACGCGCGGCGCTGATCGCGACGGTCAGACTTCCAGCCACGTGGCGCGATCTCGGCCGTTGATTCGAAAATCAACGGCCCAGATTGGATGTGGTGACGCACGTTTGGGGTGAACGTGGCCAATCTAGACCGTTGGATCTAGATCCAACGGTTGAGATCCAATCTAACGCGTATAACGCTGCTAACGCTAACCGTACGATCTAGATCTAACGGCTGAGATTGGATCTGGGGTTTGGAACGGGATCTCACCGGCGGGACGACGTGGCGTGATCTGGACCGTGCGATTGTGATCAGACGGCAGAGGGAGCTCGAGTCCCAGCGATGGCGTGTGACGGTGCTGACTGGCCAGAGCTGGGGACGGCGACACGGGCAAAGGCGTTTCGGGCGCGCTCTGGCGAGGTGAGTTCTCCCTTCAGGTGCGCCTCGTCGCGGGGAGTTCGAATCTGGGGTCGTCGGCGGCGGAGGACGGCGGGAACAACAAAGAACCGCGGTGGTGCTTCACGCAACTACGGCGAGCAATCGCGGGCGCGACGGTGCACTACGGGCGACGGCGACACGGGCAACGGCGTTTCGGGCGCGCTCTGGCGAGGTGAGTTCTCCCTTCAGGTGCGCCTCATCGCGGGGAGTTCGAATCTGGGGTCAGCGGCGGCGGAGGACGGCGGGCGGCGGCGGGAACAACGAAGAACCGCGGCGGTGCTTCACGCAACTACGGCGAGCAATCGCGGGCGCGACGGTGCACTACGGGCGGCGGCTAGGGCAATGGCTGCGCGGGGTCAAGGCGGTCCTCGAGGTGCGACCCGGGCATTAAATACCCACGGCGTCCGCGAGGAAAACGGAAACCTAGGCCCACACGGCGGCGGGCACGGCGGCGGAGTCCGTTTCGGACTCGGTGGAGACGACGATGGGCGACCGTCCACGTGGCGCGATCAACGGCCACGATCGCACGGGTGGAACCGGATCCGGCCCGGTCACGGCTCGAACCGGTGCGGTCCAATCCGGACCATTGGATCCCGATCCAACGGTCGGGATTGAGTAGGGTTAGGATTGGGTTCGGTCGAGTCAGCTGGCTCGGGTCGGACTCGAGTCCGACTCGGTCGGATGAACAGTACTCGACCCGATTGATTTTTCCAGCGATTTAATAATTCAATTAATTCTCAGAAATTCATTTAATTCATTAAATATAGTAAAATACTCAGAAAAATTCCAGAAAAATTCTGGAAAATATTTTGGAACATTTTGGACTCAAATAAAATATTTCCAACAAAATTTTATTTGCAAAGTCAAATCTTTAATTATTTCAAAATGGAATAAATTCAAATAAATTCCAAATAAATCCAAATAAATTCCAGAAAATTCCAAAAATTCACCAAAGTGCCAAATCACACATGAATTTAAGAAAAGCAAAATTTTGGGGTGTTATAGTGGGGATCATGTCAATATTGTCTTGGTTGGGTGCCTTTTTGATAAGCATCATAAACCCTAATTAAAAGTGTTGGGAATGGTAACTAGAGGAAGAATTTTGTTGTGAAGCTTTTTGTTTAATTGTGTTGGGGCTTTTCAAGTAGTAAATAGTGATTATTGAAGTCTTTAATGGAAAGCGTAGTGGAGTACTAGAGATAGTTCTTGTTATGCTGAGCTTGTGTTAAAAAGCTTTTGGACTGGTTTGGTTGTTGGCCATTTTGGTTGAAGGGTTTTCGGTCAAGGTGTTCCATATGCTGTGTTTCAGAGTTTCCCCAAAACTCGTAGTGTTTAGTGTCGACCTGTGGTTTTGGCGAATTTGTTTAGCTCGTGTTGTGAGTTTGGATTTACATCCAAAAGTTTTTGAGTTGATCGCGCCCTTTCGCGTTCGCACTGAATTATCTTTGGAATTAATTTTAAAAGGAAGCAGATGGTCATAAAGGGTTGTGTTGGAAACTCTTGAGATTTAATTTGTAACTCTTTTTGGCTAGAGTTGGAGTTGTTTTGAAAATGTGTGTGATGTTTGCGAGTGCTTCAAAAAGGTGGATTTTATGAATGTTTAATAAGGTGATTTTGTTAGTGACGTGTTCCCCTTTTGGGAATGAGTTTCCCTCTCCTTGAGGAAGTTTGTGATGGTTGTGGGAGCAGATGCTCGACTTGAAATTTTGATGTTCTCTTCCAAAATGTTGAATTTGGATGAAATGCAATGTTTTGCAAGTTCAGTTTTCAATTGATGTGGGTTCTTTTACGACGTGGTGTTTTACTGTCAACGATGTTGCCGTCATAGTCTATATGATTTAGCGCAACCGTCAGTGTTATGTGTATTTCAATCATGTGATACCGAGGAAGAAGTGTAACACCCCGGCATCTAATATGCCTGAATGCTACCAAACATAAACTAAACAACACCTAAATACCATGAATTAAGGTAAATTACAGCAAAGGAGTAAATGCTAAAACACGAGATTTCGGCAGCATCTCCTTTGTTTTAACATGATTTGAAGGAGCAACAACAGTATAGCTGTGACACTACGGAATGGTGTGACATTATTTAATGTGAATGATAAGGTCAAAAACTTTATGAAATATGGTATTGGAGGTTAAAACCATACGATAGGAGGCTTAATAGCGCTTCCGGACCGTTTTCGGGCTGTTTCCGGGGTTTTGGGCCTTTCCGGGGGAGTTTGGGCCTAAAGGAAAGGGTCGTGGGCTTTGGTGGGATGGAGTTTGAGTCCTAATAGGAGTAGGAGACCTGGTTGGGGGCCTCCCCCAGCCCCTTTAGGTATTTTGTAGATTAAACAACTTTAGAGTCCGAATCAGTCTTTCCCTATACCTAGAAAAAGTTGGGAAATTTCCTAAGCTACGCGGGGATGTACTCGTTTAATTGATTCGGAGTCCTAGAACTCAAGTTATGCCTTTTGCAAGGCTACTGTCCCGACGGGACAAAACCTCTGTTTTTAGGTTTTGCGAGTAGTTGGCATTGTCGGGGTAGATGAGGGTTTGCGTACTGTTTTGTGGACATGATTGTGAGTGTGTGATACCTATGTGCAGGTGGTGCGACCCTGGGAGTGCCTTCTACTTCCCGCCAATCCGTTCCCCGTGGTTGAGGCAAGTGTGTTGTAATGGATAGCGATTTGTAGGTTGCTTGTTGAGAATAGATGAGATTGACTACATGATATATGATCACTTGCCATGTTTTAATGATTGCCAAGGATATGATGAGCATGTTTATTATGTTATGATGCCATGTGTTAATGTACGAGTTAAATATGATGTTGGCATAATTGCATACATGGCATGTTACATGGCCCAGGCGGTGAGAAAGTCATAACTAGTTCGGGAAGGTCGGTGAGAAAGTTATGACTAATCCGGAGAGTCATTGAGTAAGTCCTACATAGTGATTCCATTCACCGTGGTGGACGGAAGCGAGGAGTAGGCACCCTCCATCTTCGGGATGGAAGGGGGGAGAGGGTGCACACCGATGGGTGTGTACTCAACCATACCGGTATGAGTTTCCAAGGAGACATGTGCATTGCATTGCATTGCATTGCATACATAATGATGATGATAATGTCAAGTGTTCATGAATGAGATGATATACATCATGTGAGATTTTATTGCCATGTTATTGTTCTTGCTGTCCCATGCAATATGCTTGCTGAGTTTCGAACTCACGCCTGTGTTTTCTTGTTGTTTTAGGTACCATGAGATCGGCATGCGGGGAAGGGAATTAGTCACACTGCCACACGTAGCTTCACTCTTTGATTTCATAAGTCATTCAATTAGTGTCGATAATAAATTGCGTGTGATGATCATTGCTTTAAGGCTTAGCTTTGCTAAATGAGAATCTTTTCGTTCGTTTGACTCTTGGAGACATTATATGTTTGGAACTAGACTTACATTATTGCTAAGTCATTAATTATTGCTGTTTTTAGTTGTCTCTCATATTCCATATATTGCTATACTGTTGTTGCTCCTTCGAATCATGTTAAAACAAAGGAGATGCTGCCGAAATCTCGGTTTTTAGCATGTGCGCCTTTGCTGGAATTTATGTTTAAATGCGGTATTTAGATGTTGTTTAGCTTATGTTTGGTAGCATTCAAGCATATTAAATGCCGGGGTGTTACAGTTGGTATCAGAGCGGGCTGTAGGTCCTTGGAATGTGTATTTTTAGTGTCATGCTATAGGGTACAACTAAAATATGATGTGGAATAACTTAGAAACATGGCCTAGGTCTTAACTAAAATTTTGTCATAGGATAGAAACATTAAAACTTGCAAAAGTGGTATAACTAATCTAAAATTTGACACACACTGGATGCACAGTAGGAAAGGGTATGGGTATCGTTTCTTTACGCTTAAATGTTGTATTTAAGTTATGATGTTGAATGCATCATTTGATAAAGCATGTTGCTATGTCTATGAGATAAATGATTGAATTGTTCATGTTGTGGTGATAAAAGTGGGGTTGTGGTGCCGAAGGGTTTCGGTCACATCTCTTTTCGTTCATAGTAAGGGTGAGGTTTGACGGTGTGGCCGGTTAGCGCCATCACCGAAGAACTATTAACCCCTGTAGGAGAAGAGGGTCACCTTTTCTATCGTAGATCGGGTAGTTCACTGGAGACAAATAGAAGAGTTGATGGTGGTTTCCTTCGGATGTTTTTTATCGTTCTGTGGTTGGTCTTGGTTGGTTTTCTTTGTTTTAGTTGATGGAAACCAAAAGAAAAGTGTTTGGTATTGGTTTTTCGCGGTTTGATCCACAGGCGGTTTGTGGTTTTGTCTTCCTTGGGTGAAGACGAAGAAGAAGAGTCTAGTGTTGCGCTTCCTTTGGTTGCCTTTCCAGTTTTGATGCCTACTTTGTTGATTGCTTTATGGGGAAGAAGCATTCAATTTATTCCTGGGTTTGCCTTTCTCCGAGGTTAAAGGAGTTATTGCGGAGTTGTGCCAGACCTGGCTGTCAGGGCTGAAGTTCAGTGGCTTTGTAGGAGTAAGTGGTGTTTGATTTTGTTATTTTACTGGTTTAAGAAATCATCCTTGAAAAACCCTTCTTGTTTCGTGAAAGATTGGGTTTTGGTGTTAAGGTTTTAATTGCAAAGGTTTATTTGATCGGTTGGTTCCCTCCTGTGAGAGTCTTTGAGATTGAAAAGTGTTTTGGAGAATTCCTTTGCATGACCAACTTTGGGTTTGCCTCATTGCAATTTTGAGAGTCAAGTTTCCTTATGAATTTGGGATGAGTTTTAAAGCTAAAATGCTGCAAACAAAGTAAGTAGTCTTTTGACTGAAATCGTTTGTCCCTAGTAAGAATTGTTGTTTAGCATGTTTTGTAGCATGTACCAATATGGTTTTTGGGATGACGAATTGTTAAGTTAATTTGTGAGTTGAAACAATTCAATGTGATTAATATCTCTAGCTTGAGAATAAAAGACTACTAGTGTTGTAGTTTACTCTTAGCGAGAATGATTAAATGTGTTAATGTACATGCTTAGAATTTGTTGCTTTGTTATAAAAGTGCTTATGACCCCCGATAATGTTTAAAAGTTTTAAACCCTGATGCCTAGTTAAAAACATTAAGATGATGTAGACTGCTGTTACCGTTAAAGAAACTTTGCTGGTTGTTTAAAGATGTTCTAATCTAATGGAGTAAAAGAGGAATTTAATCATGTTGCTTAGTGACTTTAATTTGGAAGTTGATTAGTGTTGCTATTTACATTGTTGCAAACTACTAGTATATCTGGAAGTATGCAGTCGTGTCCCTTCAATGCTAGTATTGATATAAATTGGGAAGACATAAGACATGATGTTAATGATGTTGTTAAGGGCTGTGTTAATGCTAGTATTCAATCTATTTTAAATAATGGGAGTATGTTGTGTGGTGGTAATTTGTTATCACTTATGTATAGGGTAGCTAAAAGTAACGTTGTTGGTTGATGATTATGCCCATTTGTTGTTATTAATGACTAAGTAGTGGTGGTAACTGTTTAGATTACTCGTTGGAAAACCATGGTTAAAATAGAGGAAAATTTTAACATGTTGCGATGGAGTGAGCTTTGGATAATTAATACGATAAATGATCTTATCCTTAATGAAAGTATAACTTGGAGTCTCACTTATGAATTCATCCCTGTAGAAATAATATTTAACATGTTGAAGTCGTTGTTTAACTGAATAAGGTTCGGTTGTCGAGACGTGGATATATAAAAGGTATGAAATTTATATGTTGATCTTGCTGAAAGATTTGTTGAAGTACTATGTTTCAAATTTAGAATAAGAAGTATTATGATTCGGTGATCCCTAGGGATCATGTCAATATAGTCTTGGTTGGGTGCCTTTTTGATAATCAACATCAACCCTAATTAAAAGTGTTGGGAATGGTAACTAGAGGAAGAATTTGTTGTGAAGCTTTTGGTTTAATTGTGTTGGGGCTTCTCAGGGAGTAAATAGTGATTATTGAAGTCTTTAATGGAAAGCGTAGTGGAGTACTAGAGATGGTTCTTTTTGCTGAGCTTGTGTTCAAAAGCTTTTGGACTGGTTTGGTTGTTTGCCATTTTGGTTGAAGGGTTTTCGGTCAAGGTGTTCCATATGCTGTGTTTCAGAGTTTCCCTAAAACTCGTAGAAATTGGTGCAAATATTTGGTTTTGGCTAATTTGTTTAGTTGGTGCTATGAGTATGGATTTACCCCCAAAAGTTTTTGAGTCGATCGCGCCCTTTCGCGTTCGCACTAAATTATCTTTGGAATTAATTTTAAATTGTCTTTGGAATTAATTTTAAAAGGAAGCAGATGGTCATAAAGGGTTGTGTTGGAAACTTTTGAGTTAAGCCCTTGATGTGTAACTCTATTTGGCTAGAGTTGGAGTCATTTGGAAAATGTGTCTGGTGTGCGGATGTTTCTCAAGTATGGTCTTTATGAATGTTTCATAAGTGAATTTGGTTAGTGAAGAGTTTTCTTTTGGAATTGAGTTTCCCTCTCTTTTGATAAAATTTATGGCGGTTGTGTGTGCAGATGTTGGACTTTGGAGTCGATGTTCTGTTCCAAAGGGTTGAGTTTGATTTTGCGAGGTTTCGCAAGGTTAGTTTTAAATGGATATTGGGTTTTCACACGATGTGGTGTTTTGTTGATTAACGATGTTGCCGTCATAGTCTATATGATTTAGCGCAACCGTCAGTGTTATGTGTATTTCAATCATGTGATACCGAGGAAGAAGTCTTTTGTTGAATGACTTTTCGGTATTGTTGTTCCATGATGAATGAATGATGAAAAGTAAACAGGACATCGTTTTTAGATGTTAAATGATAAAAGAGTCGTTGAGCCGGGTCGGTGAGAAAGTCATATACGGAGATATGACTATTCCGGAGTGCTCTTGAAGAATGTGCATTCATGTCATGAAACGAGATTTCCCTTGCTTTCTAGTATGAAAAGAAACAATGAAGAATTTCTGGTGTTGGTTGTGGTGAAGGGATTTGTGTTTCCTTTGCGTTTTGGCTTAGGAAATTAAAATGAATACTCTCTGGTTGTTGTCGAATCCTTTCCAAAGTGGTTTTAACGCTTTGGGGTTTGAGTGTTGGATGAGGGCCACTTGGGTTCATGTTATGGTTGAGCTCACTCAATGATCGTTCTCTTTATCGTGGTCCTTTGAGTGGAAGGTTGTGTATGACTCAATGCAAACCTTCGTGGAGAATTGTGTCGTTGAGGTGTTCCTCGGTAGGGTTGATTACATTATTAGTGGACCACTTGGTGGTTGCTAGTGATCGCTTTTCCTTTTGAAGTGTATTGGTGCTTTTGTCGTTGGGCAAGAAGCGAGTTGTGTCAACTGCAGAGGAACGTTCGGTCGTTTCTATTACGCGAGTCTTACGGATCCTTGTTAAAGTAGGTTGTTTGTTCTGGTGGTAATCTTAGAGCGTTGTGTCTCTCCTGCTTTGCGTCGTCTTGAGTACAAGGAAACACAGAAGGGAGGTTGGTACCGTGTTTTTCTAGAGAGTAGCCTGAGTTAAAGGGATCGGGCACTTCAGTGCCAAGGAATGCTTAGAACGAGGAGTATGAGACCGTTTTCCTGCATGGTCTGTTTGGGATTTTATCGTATCACTTGGTTCATGCCGAGGCCTTGTTTGAGTGCTTTGTGTTTCAATGTTGAGTAAAGTTCTCGCAAGTTTTTTTGATTGTGAGTTATCATTAGAGCTGTCAGTCTTTGATCCTTAGCTCCTTGCCTTTGAGTGCTGGCTGGTGCAAAGCGTAGGGGCTTCCAAGCAGGTTCTGAGGCGTGAACCATAACTCCCTTTGATTTGGTTGTTTGCAATGTGGCGTGTCTCGATTTCGGGGTCGAATCCTGTTGAAGGGGGGAAAATGTGACACTACGGAATGGTGTGACATTATTTAATGTGAATGATAAGGTCAAAAACTTTATGAAATATGGTATTGGAGGTTAAAACCATATGATAGGAGGCTTAATAGCGTTTCCGGACCGTTTTCAGGCCGTTTCCGGGGTTTTGGGCCTTTCCGGGGGAGTTTGGGCCTAAAGGAAAGGGTCATGGGCTTTGGTGGGATGGAGTTTGAGTCCTAATAGGAGTAGGAGACCTGGTTGGGGGCCTCCCCCAGCCCCTTTAGGCGTCTACCCCCTGCCCTTGCGCCCCCACATGTCCTAGCCGCCCCCCACACCTCCCCACCTCCTCCTTGTGGCGCCTCCACCTCCCCCATTGCTCCCCATTGCTCCACCACCTCTCCACCACCTATCCTCCTCCCTTGCTGCCCCTAGGGTAGTTCTTCACCTCCACACCTCAAAGATCCATCCGTTGGAGCGCTCCGCGACGAGGAGATCCGGCGGGATTGGAGCGAGGAAGGAGATCGCGCGAACCTGGAGGAGATCTATTGGGTTTTCGTGCGTTGGGCAAAGGTATGGCCATGGGAATCCTTGGGGTTGGTCTAGGTACTGTTATAAGGGTGTTTATCAAGTTTTTAGATCAATTGGTAGTGCCGGATTTGAGTAGATTGGATTAGATCTAGAAGTTGCCACGTTCTCTGTTTCGGGCAGCATGAGCAGTCGACCTAGGGTTCGTTTTTTCGCCAATTTAGAGTCGGAATCTGGTCATACGGATGTTGAATAAGTTGTAGATAATTTAATTATCTTTCCGTGGATATAAAGAACATTAAATTCTGCCAAGCCGTTTGAACGTTATGGTTGTTTTACCGAGCGTGTTAAAATCTGTGACGTGATTGGAACAGATCACGGTATTTTGTAGATTAAACAACTTTAGATTCCGAATCAGTCTTTCCCTATACCTAGAAAAAGTTGGGAAATTTCCTAAGCTACGCAGGGATGTACTCGTTTAATTGATTCGGAGTCCTAGAACTCAAGTTATGCCTTTTGCAAGGCTACTGTCCCGACGGGACAGAACCTCTGTTTTTAGGTTTTGCGAGTAGTTGGCATTGTCGGGGTAGATGAGGGTTTGCGTACTGTTTTGTGGACATGATTGTGAGTGTGTGATACCTATGTGCAGGTGGTGCGACCCCGGGAGTGCCTTCTACTTCCCGCCAATCCGTTGCCCGTGGTTGAGGCAAGTGTGTTGTAATGGATAGCGATTTGTATGTTGCTTGTTGAGAATAGATGGCATTGACTACATGATATATGATCACTTGCCATGTTTTAATGATTGCCAAGGATATGATAAGCATGTTTATTATGTTATGATGCCATGTGTTAATGTACGAGTTAAATATGATGTTGGCATAATTGCATACATGGCATGTTACATGGCCCGGGCGGTGAGAAAGTCATAACTAGTCCGGGAAGGTCGGTGAGAAAGTTATGACTAATCCGGAGGGCCAATGAGTAAGTCCTACGTCGTGATTCCATTCACCGTGGTTAACGGAAGCGAGGAGTAGGCACCCTCCATCTTCGGGATGGAAGGGGGGAGAGGGTGCACACCGACGGGTGTGTACTCAACCATACCGGTATGAGTTTCCAAGGAGACATGAGCATTGCATTGCATTGCATTGCATACATAATGATGATGACAATGTTAAGTGTTCATGAATGAGATGATATACATCATGTGAGATTTTATTGCCATGTTATTGTTCTTGCTGTCCCTTGCAATATGCTTGCTGAGTTTCGAACTCACGCTTGTGTTTTCTTGTTGTTTTAGGTACCATGAGATCGGCATGCGGGGAAGGGAATTAGTCACACTCCCACACGTAGCTTTACTCTTTGATTTCACAAGTCATTCAATTAGTGTCGATAATAAATTGCGTGTGATGATCATTGCTTTAAGGCTTAGCTTTGCTAAATGAGAATCTTTTCGTTCGTTTGACTCTTGGAGACATTATATGTTTCGAACTAGACTTACATTGTTGCTAAGTCGTTAATTATTGCTGTTTTTAGTTGTCTCTCATATTCCATATATTGCTACACTGTTGTTGCTCCATCGAATCATGTTAAAACAAAGGAGATGCTGCCGAAATCTCGGTTTTTAGCATGTGCGCCTTTGCTGGAATTTATGTTTAAATGCGGTATTTAGATGTTGTTTAGCTTATGTTTGGTAGCATTCAAGCATATTAAATGCGGTACATCCTCGCGTAGCTTAGGAAATTTCCCAACTTTTTCTAGTTATAGGGAAAGACTGATTCGGACTCTAAAGTTGTTTAATCTACAAAATACCGTGATCTGTTCCAATCACGTCACAGATTTTAACACGCTCGGTAAAACAGCCATAACTTTCAAACGGCTGGGCGGAATTTAAGGTTCTTTATATCCACGGAAAGATAATGAAATTATCTACAACGTCTTCAATAGGAGGCCGACCAAAGTCGGACTCTAAACTGACGAAAACTATAACCCTAGGTCGACTGCTCATGCTGCCCGAAACAGAGAACGTGGCAACTTCTAGATTTCGTCTAATTTACTCTATTCCAGCACCACCAATTGATCTAAAAACTTGATAAACACCCTTAGAATAGTACCTAGACCAACCCCAAGGATTCCCATGGCCATACCTTTGCCCAACGCACGAAAACCCAATAGATCTCCTCCCGGTTCGCGCGATCTCCTTCATCGCTCCAATCCCGCCGGATCTCCTCGTCGCGGAGCGCTCCAACGGATGGATCTTTGAGGTGTGGAGGTGGAGAACTACCCTAGGGGCAGCAAGGGAGGAGGAGAGGTGGTGGAGAGGTTTTGGAGCAATGGGGAGCAATGGGGGAGGTGGAGGCGCCACAAGGAGGAGGTGGGAAGGTGTGGGGGCGGCTAGGACTTGTGGGGGCGCAAGGGAAGGGGTTGGACGCCTAAAGGGGCTGGGGGAGGCCCCCAACCAGGTCTCCTACTCCTATTAGGACTCAAACTCCATCCCACCAAAGCCCACGACCCTTTCCTTTAGGCCCAAACTCCCCCGGAAAGGCCCAAAACCCCAAAAACGGCCCGGAAACGCTATTAAGCCTCCTATCATATGGTTTTAACCTCCAATACCATATTTCATAAAGTTTTTGACCTTATCATTCACATTAAATAATGTCACACCATTTTGTAGTGTCACAAGAAGTCTTTTGGTGAATGACTTTTCGGTATTGTTGTTATATGATGAATGAATGGTGAAAAGTAAACAAGACATCATTTTTAGATGTTAAATGATAAAAGAGTCGTTGAGCCAGGTCGGTGAGAAAGTCATATAAGGATATATGACTAATCCGGAGTGCTCTTGAAAAGTGTGCATGCATGTCATGAATCAAGATGTCCATTTCTTTCTAGTATGAAAAGAAAGAATGAAGAAATTATAGTAGTTTGGTTGTGGTGTAGGGGATTTATGCTTCCTTTGTGAATTTGGCTTGGATGTTGCCGAATTCTTTCCAAAATGGTTGTTAACGCTTTGGGTTTGAGTTGTCTTGTGTACACTTGGGCTTGATAGCTAAGTGTTTTTGTGTGAGGGCGAGACCCTCTTAAGAAAGGAACCAATTGTGGTTTGGTAAGGTTTTACGATCCTAGATTGGGGCTAGGTGTCGAACCTTAGTGGTATAAGGGTGGTTTGTGATGGAGGTTGATGATGTATGGGTTAACCTTTAATAAGAGTAGCGATGGGTGGAAGTGAAGTTGACGGTAGTTCGGTGATAATTGTCCTGCCGTGAGCAATTATCTTAACTAGTTGTTTCTCGGTTTGAGTCTTGCCTGGGAGAGGATGGAATGAATGTTAGCATGATCGTGTATCGGAAAGGCAAGTGTGCCTTAATGAGTTATTCCCCTCGATGGAAATTTTCGGGAATGTAGAGAGGTCGTTAAAGGAATTGTGAGTCGCTTGATTGTGTCATGTTGAGTTTATTGCAGTGTGTAGTCAGGTTGGTTGTGATAGAAGTGTGAAGTGTTTGTCGTGAGGATTCGATCGTTTTGGGTTGTTGGAGCCCTTCGCGGTTGAAACGCAGATTCTGTTTGGGATTTGAAGTGAAGGTCGAACTGTGAGCGGTTTCCCTTAGTTGAGCTAGATCAACACTTTTTCGTTAAGTGTTGGTTTTGGGAACTCGTTTGTCATTTGTTCCGGTTTTAGTTGTTGTGCGAATGTTTTGTGCTGCAGAGAAGCCTTTTGTCCCTTGGGGGACTTTGTTGTTGATTTTGGCGTCCTTCGGATTCGAGGTCGAATCCTATTGAAGGGGAAAGAATGTGACACTACGGTATGGTGTGACATTATAGAATGTGAAATTAGAGAATAAAACCTTTCGGCTTGAGGTTTACTCGCGTTTTTGGGCCTTTTGAAGTGTTGTGTCACCACGGAGTGTCGGAACCTTATAAATGGTGCATGATGAGGTCAAAAACATTATGAGATATGTAAATAAGGTTAAAACCATAGGGTTTGGAGGTTAATATAGTTTTCGGGCCGTTTCCGGGGTTTTGGGACTTTCCGGGGGGTTTTGGGCCTTAAAGAGGGGGTTGTGGGCTTTGGTGGGATGGAGTAGGAATCCATTTAGGATTAGGAAAGGGGATTAGGGCTGGCCTCCCCACCCGTGCACCTCGTGGATCCATCCATTGGAGCGAGGAGCGAGGAGCGATCCGGGAGGAGTTTCGTTGGGGAATTCGGTCGTCGGGCGAAGGTATGGCCATGGGATTCCTTGGGGTTGGGCTAGGTACTGTTCTAAGGGTGTTTATCAAGTTTTTAGGTCAATAGGTGGTGCTGGAATTGAGTAATTTGGATTAGATCTAGATGTTGCCACGTTTCTGTTTTGGGACAGCATGAGCAGTCGACCTAGGGTTGGAGTTTTCGTCAATTTAGAATCCGAATCTGTCCGTACGGATGTTGGAAAAGTAGTAGATAATTTCATTATCTTTCCGTGGATGTAAAGAACGTTACATTCTGCCCAGCCGTTTGAAAGTTATGGCTGTTTTACCGAGCGAGTTAAAATCTATGACATGATTGGAACAGATCACGGTATTTTGTAGATTAAACAACTTTAGATTACTAATCAGTCTTTCCCTATAACTAGAAAAAGTTGAGAAATTTTCTAAGCTACGCGAGGATGTACTCGTTTAATTGATTCGGAGTCCCAGAACTCAAGTTATGCCTTTTGCAAGGCTGCTATCCCGACGGGACAGAACCTCTGTTTTTAGGTTTTGCGAGTAGTTGGCAATGTCGGGGTAGATAAGGGTTTGCGTTCTGTCTTGTGGACATGATTGTGAACGTGTGGTACCTATGTGCAGGTGGTGTGACCCCAGGAGTGCCCTCTACTTCCCGCCAATCCGTTGCCCGTGGTTGAGGCAAGTGTGTTGTGATGGATAGCGATTTGTAGGTTGCTTGTTGAGAGTAGATGGAATTGACTACATGATATATGATTCCTTGCCATGCTTTTATGATTGCCAATGATATGATGAGCATGTTTATTATGTTATGATGCCATGTGTTAATATGTGAGTTAAATATGATGTTGGCATAATTGCATACATGACATGTTACATGGCCCGGGCGGTGAGAAAGTCATAAGTAATCCGGGAAGGTCGGTGAGAAAGATATGACTAATCCGGAGAGCCAATGAGTAAGTCCTACATCGTGATTCCATTCACCGCGGTGAACGGAAGCGAGGAGTAGGCACCCTCCATCTTCGGGATGGAAGGGGGGAGAGGGTGCACACCGACGGGTGTGTACTCAACCATACCGGTATGAGTTTCCAAGGAGACATGAGCATTGCATTACATTGCATACATAACGATGATGATATTGTTAAGTGTTCATGAATGAGATGATATACATGATGGGAGATTTTATTGCCATGATATTGTTCTTGTTGTCCATTGCAATATGGTTGCTGAGTTTTCAAACTCACGCTTGTATTTTTCTTGTTGTTTTAGGTACCATGAGAACGGCATGCGGGGAAGGGAGATAGTCACACGTCCGCACGTAGCTTCACCCTTTTGATTCCACAAGTCATTCAATTAGTTTCGATAATAAAATGCGTGTGATGATTATTGCTTTAAGGTTTAGCTTTGCTATGTGAGTGGTTTAATGATCGTTTGACACTTGGAGGCATTAAGTGCTTGATATTAGACTTATATCGTCGTTAAGTCTCTGATTATTGTTGTTTTAGCTATCTCTCATATTGCATTATATTGCTATACTGTTGTTGCTCCTTTAATTCTTGTTAAAACAAAGGAGAAGCTGCCGAAGTCTCGATTTTTAGCATATGTACCTTTGCTGGAATTTATGGTAAATTGTGGTATTTAGTTGTTGTTTAGCTTATGTTTGGTAGCATTCAGGCATATTAATTGCCGGGGTGTTACAGTGAGCATCCGGAATCCACTAGCCATATGTTCTCCTTCCTCGCAGGAGAAGCCTACATAGCAAAGCATGTCGAGGTCTCAGTATTGGGGTTAGAAATCAGATTTTTGGGAATCCAGTACTGAGACACACGACGCAACAAAGTAGGCACAACACGAGAATTTTTATGCACAAAATCAGATTTGCCCTTTCTCGTGTTTCTAGCAACAAAAGGTGTTTTGTTCACCCTAGGCACATAATGAGAAATGAAACGTGCCTGTTTGAAATTAGACATAGCCTTGTTCCTTTCTGTCTTCTGTTGTTTGGCTAGCCTAAAACAAAAATCTACTACATGTCCATCTCTACCACAATGAGTGCAAGTATACTTAACATGATATTTGGCTTTAACAGTAGAAGCACATTTTGCATTCATCACAGTTGAAGAAAGAAAACTAGCAGATTTAAAACCAAACTTTTTAGGCTCATTAAGAATCTCAATTTTGTCATTGCAAGGAGCATGAACAACAGTGCGGGGTTTAGTTTCAAATGAAGCATGAAGATCAAAACCTAAACCCTTTTTATTTGAGCTTATGAAATCATGTGCTAAAAAATTGGCTTAAGAATTGAATTTGTAAAATGTGTTTGCGCATGTGTTTGACAAATTGACAGGAAACAGTGTTTTTTTTCATGCGCCGGACCAAATTCTCAAAAACAGTAAGTTTTGCATTGGCGCCGGACCAAAGTTTCAGAAAACAGTAAGTTCCCATTTGACACCGGACCGCTTGCGCCAGACCAAACTTTTAGTTCGTGGTGAACGGCATCTGCGCGGACCAAAATTTGCTCTTAAGCGCCGAACCAAATTTTTTCAGTTGGCGCTGGATCATGTTTTCGCATCTACGCCGCACCAAAGTTTTGGTCCATCGTGAACGGCGATTTGAAGATCTTTCTTCATGTGTACGCCGGACTGATTTTTGTTTTGTCCGTCGCGAACATGTTTTGTGCCGGACCAAGTTTTACAAAAACAGTAAGCTTCTATGTTACGCCGGACTATGCACGCCGGACCAAATTCTTGGTCCTTCATGAACGCATTTTTGAGCGTTGTTTTTGCATGTATGCCGGACCAAAGATTTGGTCCGTCGTGAACGTGTTTCGAACGTTTTTACGCTAACATAAAATCGAGACATTTGCGTGTACACCGTACCAATTGTGTGGTCCGTCGTGAGCTGCGCCGGACTGATGTTTGGTCCGGCGTGAATGGTTTTTTGCTCGAGGTTGATTTTTGTGATTTTGAAAATTGTTTGGTGATTGATCTGTGGTTATGGAATTTGTTTGAATTTTATAATGCATGCAATGCTCATGTTAGTATTTGCGTGGACTAATGTTGAGTCAAGTCGCGGACTTGTGCTCGGAATCATTTTGTGGTGGACTAGGTTCAGCGAGGAACTGAGGTCTTGGTGGTCAAGGATGTCATGTGGGACGTTCGGGCTAAGAGAATAGTGCACATGAAGAATGGTTAGTCACGTGAGTATGGCATGGTGGCCGTACGCGTGCAAGAGTTGTTAGTCACGTGAGTATGGCTGGGTTGCCATACGCGTGCAAGAGCTGTATTTGGCCAGGTTGGGCCAAGTGGAGTTGTGTTGAATACATACTCCTTCTAGGATTAGGAGTGGAACTTGGACTTGAAAGGTTTGGTTTGGTTTAATAATGACGTTGATGGAAATGTGGATTAGGAATGGGAAAGATGTCTATTTAACTCTTGGAAAAGTTATTGATCTTATACTTGTTTTTACTGCTTTCGAATCTACTTATGTTACTTGTGAAATGTTGTTTCACTGCAATTATACCCTGAGCTATTCCTTTGTAATGGACCATGCATGTAGTATATTAGTTGCATTCTGTGCATGACTTGCTGAGTACCAAGTACTCACCCTTGCCACAATACAACATCAGTTGAAGAAGAGTCTACACCAGCTTTGGAGGAGGAGCTCCAAGAGGAACCGTCTATCTAGGGAGCGAGCCCAGTCAGTTGCCTGTGGTATACTGGATGGCGCCACGAAGTTATCTTATTTTCCGCTGCTGTTATTTCTCTTTTAATAAGTTTTCGCCCTGCGTGGCGTATATTTGTAACTTGACCTTAAGGTTGAGCAACCAGTTTTGGTTAACTAATTAAAGTACCTTATTATTCGTTGAGTATGACTGTGATATTTACCAATGTTGAGACTGTGTGCACTAGCGTGATCCTGGACTAGTGCGGAATACACAGAGGGTCCGGATTTGCAAATTCGGGTCCCGACAGAGGTGGTATCAGAGCCATACTGACTGTAGGCTCACCCATAGTTAGATTGGTCGTAGTGAGGATGAAACTTAATTTCTAAAGTTAAAAGTTGTCAAGATAATGAATGAATTCTCGCCTTACCCCTTTTCTTCTTGTTCATACCCCTTGCTGAGTTCTTTTCGTCTCCCACCTTGATTTTAAAATGTTGCGTTCTTACGCGAGCGTCTTTTGACAGATGATGATGAAGAACAACTACGCCGAGCGTGAGGGAGGCTACGCTGCCGAATTGTGGCGTATGCTTCAGTTTCTTAGAGGTTTTGAGAGACCACTCTACCGAGGAACTACACTCGTGCAGGCAGGACTGGTCATAGGATGGGACGTCAAGATCACGGTGTATGCCCGAGAGAAGACGAAGTTCAGCCACCCTTTCCACTTCACCGCCAGGAGGTCTACCTTTGAGATGGGAATCCAGGAGGTGTCGCGTCGAGCAATGCAGCAGATCACTCGCACCTACTCCAGGGAGTTGGAAGGCACAGTATTCCGTCACCACCCACACCGAGATACTTCTTTATTGTCTCACAACGGACTAGTTTTTGCTCAAAGCATGTGTACGACAGACCACCACTTTTTGGTCCGGCGAAAATTCATTTTTCGCTAATTTGGGTCCGGAGTACATTGAGCCTCTTGTATACTTTGTCAAACCTTGGCAGATACTATCATTTTGAGTTGTCTTTTCAGTATGACATTGGCAAACGGCTATTTTTTGCCAATAACGGCTATTTGCTTCCTGTAGCCTATATAAACAGTTCAGAGGCTCACTATGACACTATGGAATGGTGTGAGATTATTTAATGTGAATGTTAAGATCAAAAACTTTATGAAATATGGTATTGGAGGTTAAAACCATACGATAGGAGGCTTAATAGCGTTTTCGGGCCGTTTTCGGGCCGTTTCCGGGGTTTTGGGTCTTTCCGGGGGAGTTTGGGCCTAAAGGAAAGGGTCGTGGGCTTTGGTGGGATGGAGTTTGAGTCCTAATAGGAGTAGGAGACCTGGTTGGGGGCCTCCCCAAGCCCCTTTAGGCATTCACCCCCTGCCCTTGCGCCCCCACAAGTCCTAGCCGCCCCCCACACCTCCCCACCTCCTCCTTGTGGCGCCTCCACCTCCCCCATTGCTCCACCACCTCTCCTCCTCCCTTGCTGCCCCTAGGGGAGTTCTCCACCTCCACACCTCAAAGATCCATCCGTTGGAGCGATCCGCGACAAGGAGATCCGGCAGGATTGGAGCGAGGAAGGAGATCGCGCGAACCGGGAGGAGATCTATTGGGTTTTCGTGCGTTGGGCAAAGGTATGGCCATGGGAATCCTTGGGGTTGGTCTAGGTACTGTTCTAAGGGTGTTTATTAAGTTTTTATATCAATTGGTGGTGCTGGAATTGAGTAAATTAGACGAAATCTAGAAGTTGCCACGTTCTCTGTTTCGGGCAGCATGAGCAGTCGACCTAGGGTTAGAGTTTTCGTCAATTTAGAGTCCGAATTTGGTCGGCCTCCTGTTGAAGAAGTTGTAGATAATTTCATTATATTTCCGTGGATATAAAGAACCTTAAATTCCGGCCAGCCGTTTGAAAGTTATGGTTGTTTTTAGGTTTTTTGAGTAGTTGGCAATGACGGGTAGATGAGGGTTTGCGTACTGTTTTGTGGACATGATTGTGAGTGTGTGATACCTATGTGCAGGTGGTGCGACCCCGGGAGTGCCTTCTACTTCCCGCCAATCCGTTGCCCGTGGTTGAGGCAAGTGTGTTGTAATGGATACCGATTTGTAGGTTGCTTGTTGAGAATAGATGGAATTGACTACATGATATATGATCACTTGCCATGCTTTAATGATTGCCAATGATATCATGAGCATGTTTATTATATTATGATGCCATGTGTTAATGTACGAGTTAAATATGATGTTGGCATAATTGCATACATGGCATGTTACATGGCTCGGGCGGTGAGAAAGTCATAACTAGTCCGGGGTAGGTCGGTGAGAAAGTTATGACTAATCCGGAGAGCCATTGAGTAAGTCCTACATCGTGATTCCATCCATGTGGTGTTTGGAAGCGTGGAGTAGGCACCCTCCATCTTCGGGATGGAAGGGGGGAGAGGGTGCACACCGACGGGTGTGTACTCAACCATACCGGTATGAGTTTCCAAGAAGACATGAGCATTGCATTGCATTGCATACACAATGATGATGATAATGTTAAGTGTTCATGAATGAGATGATACACATGATGTGAGATTTTATTGCCATGTTATTGTTCTTGTTGTCCATTGTAATATGCTTGCTGAGTGATGAACTCACGCTTGTGTTTATGTTGTTTTCTTTTAGGTACCATGAATCCGGCATGCGGGGAAGGGAAATAGTCACACTTCCACACGTAGCTTCACTCTTTTGATTTCACAAGTCATTCAATTAGTGTTGATAATAAATTGCGTGTGATGATCATTGCTTTAAGGCTTAGCTTTCCTAAATGAGAATCTTTTCGTTCGTTTGACTCTTGGAGACATTATGTGTTTGGAACTAGACTTACATTGTTTCTAAGTCGTTAATTATTGTTGTTTCTAGTTGTCTCTTATATTCCATAGTGCTATACTGTTGTTGCTCCTTCAAACCATGTTAAAACAAAGGAGATGCTGCCGAAATCTCGGTTTTTAGCATGTGCGCCTTTGCTGGAATTTATGTTTAAATGGGGTATTTAGATGTTGTTTAGCTTATGTTTGGTAGCATTCAGGCATATTCAATGCCGGGGTGTTACACTCACCAAAAGTAGAACTTTTACATCTCTTTGATATCTAGCATCCCAAAAGCTCAAAAGCCCTCAAAGAGACCAAGCTCAAACTCTGAAAGCAAAATCTTACACTCTTTCAGCTCCAAGTGAAGTCTAGTTTCAGAAGTGTCTAGTGAACTAAGAGACAGGACTAGTGGATGGTCTATTACTCTTGGAACTAGCTGTTCCTAGACAGTACAGTGGTGGTTGTAGTGCGACCTATTCAACTGTGGTTGTGGAAGGCCACTATCATTGTGAGAGGTTTGGACTCACCTCACCGGAGTGGTAAAAGAGTCACACTAGTGACAAAACCAGAACTGCTACAGTTAGTTGCTGGTGGAGCAATACTTCTGAGGAAGTGCTCTAACGGGGACGTAGGAGATTTATCTCTGAACCCCGGTGAAAATCTCTCTTGTCTCTGTGTTTTGTCTGTCTATGCTTTTATTTTTACTTCTTGTTACTTGTTTACTGTCTTTTGGTGCTCAATCTATTTTACCTGTTACAAATCTATGAATCAACTGCTTAATAGACTTGAAAAGTTTTTAATTTGCCTATTCACCCCCCCTAGGCCATACCGATCCTTTCAAGTGGTATAAGAGCGAGGTTTTACCCTGTTCAAGCTTAATCAGCTTGGGTAATGGCCGAGGGAAATGGGTCTGCTACTGTTAGCGTAGGAAGAGTTCCTGTTTTTGATGGCACTAATTATGTTTACTGGAAAATTCGCATGAGGTGCTATCTTGAGGCCGTAGGATATGACGTGTGGAGAGTCACTGAAAAACCTTTTGTAACACCCTGGCATTTAATATGCCCGAATGCTACCAAACATAGACTAAACAACATCTAAATACCACAAATAAACATAAATTCCAGCAAAGGCGCACATGCTAAAAACCGAGATTTCGGCAGCATCTCCTTTGTTTTAACATGAATTGAAGAAACAACAATAATAACATGTCAATATAGCATAATGAACGAAAGCAATAACATGATTAGACGGAAAAAAAGCCACCATACCACTGAGGATATAAATTCTATCCGTCACATGACAAATATGGACTAATCAATTACTCATAACCACCAACGAATCATCGAAACCATAGATTAGCTTAATGAATTAACCATAACCATAAGGGAAGGAACATGTCATTGTTTAAATGTGTGATGCTAAGTGATGACGTGTGACTAGCTCCCTTTCCCGCATGTCGGATTCATGGTACCTAAAAGAAAACAACATAAACACAAGCATGAGTTCATCACTCAGCAAGTATATTGCAATGGTACAAACATAAACAATTACATAGCAATAATATCTCACATCATGTAAACCATCTCAATCATGGTCACATATTATCATCATCATCAATATGTATGAAGTGCAATGCGATGCTATGCACATGTCTCCTTGGAAACTCATACCGGTATGGTTGAGTACACATCCGTCGGTGTGCACTCTCTCCCCCCTTCCATCCCGAAGATGGAGGGTGCCTACTCCTCGCTTCCGTTCACCGCGGTGAATGGAATCACAATGTAGGACTTACTCATGGGCTCTCCGGATTAGTCATAACTTTCTCACCGACCTTCCCGGACTAGTTATGACTTTCTCACCGCCCGGGCCATGTAATCATGCCATGTATGCAAATATGACAACATCATAATTAACTTGTACGATAACACATGGCATCATCATGGATAACTTGTACATTAACACATGGCATCATCACATAATAAACATATTCATCATATCAATGGCAAACATTAAAGCGTGGCATGTGAACATATCATATATTCAAACTTCAACCTCAATCAATCAACACCCTACAATCCACTACCCATTCCAATACACTTGCCTCAACCAGGGCGACGGATTGGCGAGACATAGAGGGCACTCCCGGGGTCATACCACCTGCACATAGGTACCACACACTCACAATCGTGTCCACAAAACAGTACGCAAACCCTCATCTACCCCGACATTACCAACTACTCGCAAAACCCGAAAACAGCGGTTCTGTCCCATCGGGACAGCAGCCTTCCAAAAGGCATAACTCGGGTTCTAAGACTCCAAATCAATTAAACGAGTACATCCTCGTGTAGATTAGGAAATTTCCCAACTTTTTATAGGTATAGGAAAAGACAGATTCGGACTCTAATGTTGTTTAATCTACAAAATACCGTGATCTGTCCCAATCACGTCACAGATTTTAACACGCTCGGTAAAACAGCCATAACTTTCAAACGGTTGGGAAGAATTTAACGTTCTTTATATCCACGGAAAGATAATGAAATTATATACAACTTCTTCAACATACGTACGATCAAATTCGGATTCTAAATTGGCAAAACACCGAACCCTAGGTCGACTGCTCATGCTGTCCGAAACAGAGAACGTGACCAACTCAAGAATCCATCTAATCTAATCAAATCCAGCACCACCAATTGATCTAAAAACTTGATAAACACCCTTAGAACAGTACCTAGATCAATCCCAAGGATTCCCATGGCCATACCTTTGCCCAACGCATCAAATCTGAATGGATCTCCTCCCGATTCGCTCCTCGCTCCTCGCTCCTCACTCCTCGCTCCTCGCTCCTCGCTCCTCACTCCTCGCTCCTCGTTTCCAATGGATGGATCCTCGAGGTGCAGGGGTGGGGAGGCTACCCTAGGGCAGCAAGGGGTGGAGGAGAGGTGGTGGAGAGGTGGGAAGGCAATGGGGGCAATGGGGAGGTGGGGCGCACGGCCAAAGGAGGGGAGGTGGGAGGCGCCCTATGGCTGGATGGGGCGCAACAAGGGGGCAGGGGGAGCCCTATTTACCAGCCCACAAAACTCTCCTAGTCCTAAATGGACTCAAACTCAAACCCACCAAAGCCCATGATCCCTTCCTTTAGGCCCAAACTCCCCCGGAAAGGTCCAAAACCCCGGAAACGGCCCGAAAACGCTATCAAACCTCCTATCATATGGTTTTAACCTCCAATACCATATTTCATAAAGTTTTTGACCTTACATTCACATTAAATAATGTCACACCATTCCGTAGTGTCACATTCTCCCCCCTTTCAACAGGATTCACCCCGAATCCGAGACACGCCACTTCGCAAACAACCAAATCAGAGGGAGTTATGGTTCACGCCTCAGAACCCGCTTAGAAGCCCCTACGATTTGCACCAGCCAGCACTCAGAGGCAAGGAGCGACTGACAGCTCTAAAGATAACTCACAATCAAAACTTGCGAGAACTTTACTCAACATTGAAACACAAAGTACTCACACACGGGCTCAGCACGTCCCCAAGCGATAAGATAAATCCTCAAACAGCCCACAAAAGAAAACGGTCTCATACTCCTCGTTCTAAGCATTCCTTGGCACTGAAGTGCCCGATCCCTTTAACTCATGCTACTCTCCAGAAAACACGGTACCAACCTCCCTTCTGTGGTTCCTTGTACTCAAGATGACGCGAAGCAGGAGAGACACAACGCTCTAAGATTACCACCAGAACGAACAACCTACTTTAACCAGGATCCTTAGGACTCGCTCAACAGAAACGACCGAATGTTCCTCTGCGGTTGACACAACTTGCTTCTTGCCCAACGACAAAAGCACCAATACACTTCAAAAGGAAAAGCAATCACTAGCAACCACCAAGTGGTCCACTAATAATTTAATCAACCCTACCGAGGAACACCTCAACAACACAATTCTCCACGAAGGTTGGCATTGAGTCATACACAACCTTCCACTCAAAGGACCACGAAAAAGAGCACAATCATTGAGTGAGCTCAACCATAAACATGAACCCAAGTGGCCCTCATCCAACAACTCAAACCCCAAAGCGTTAAAACCACTTTGGAAAGGATTCGACAACAACCAGAGAGTATTCGTTTTAATTTCCTAAGCCAAAACGCAAAGGAAACACAAATCCCTTCACCACAACCAACACCATAAATTATTCGTTCTTTTCTTTTCATACTAGAAAGCAAGGAAAATCTCGTTTCATGACATGAATGCACATTCTTCAAGAGCACTCCGGATTAGTCATATCTCCATATATGACTTTCTCACCGACCTGGCTTAACGACTCTTTTATCATTTAACATCTATACACGATGTCTTGTTTATTTTCACCATTCATTCATCATATAACAACAATACCGAAAAGTCATTCACAAAAAGACTTCTTCCTCGGTATCACATGATTGAAATACACATAACACTGACAGTTGCGCTAAATCATATAGACTATGACGGCAACATCGTTAACAACAAAACACCACATCGTGTGAAGACCCATCATCCATTTAAAACTAACTTTGCAACACCTCGCCAAATCAAACTCAACCCTTTGGAACAGAACATCGACTCCAAAGTCAAACATCTGCACACACAACCGCCATAAATTTTATCAAAAGAGAGGGAAACTCAATCCAAAAAGAAAACTCTTCACTAACCAAATTCACTTATGAAACATTCATAAAAACAAGACTTGTGAAACATCCGCACACCAGACATATTTTTCAAATGACTCCAGCTCTAGCCAAACAGAGTTACACATCAAGGACTTAACTCAAAAGTTTCCAACACAACCCTTTATGACCATCTGCTTCCTTTTAAAATTAATTCCAAAGATAATTCAGTGCGAACGCGAAAGGGCGCGATCGACTCAAAAACTTTTGGGGGATAAATCCATACTCATAGCACCAACTAAACAAATTAGCCAAAACCAAATATTTGCACCAATTTCTACGAGTTTTAGGGAAACTCTGAAACACAGCATATGGAACACCTTGACCGAAAACCCTTCAACCAAAATGGCAAACAACCAAACTAGTCCAAAAGCTTTTGAACACAAGCTCAGCATAAAAAGAACCATCTCTAGTACTCCACTACGCTTTCCATTAAAGACTTCAATAATCACTATTTACTCCCTGAGAAGCCCCAACACAATTAAACCAAAAGCTTCACAACAAATTCTTCCTCTAGTTACCATTCCCAACACTTTTAATTAGGGTTTATGATGCTTATCAAAAAGGCACCCAACCAAGACTATATTGACATAATCCCCACGGATCACCGAGTCATAATACTTCTTATTCTAAATCTGAAACATAGTACTTCAACAAATCTTTCAGCAAAATCAAGATATAAATTTCATACCTCAAATATATTCACATCTTGACAACCGATCCTTATTCAGTTAAACAACGACTTCAACATGTAAATATTATCTCCACAGGGAAGAATTCATAAGTGAGACTCTAAATTATACTTTCATTAAGGATAAGACCATTTATCATATTAATTATCCAAAGCTCACTCCATCGCAACATGTTAAAATTTTCCTCTATTTAACCATGATTTTCCAACGAGTAATCTAAACAGTTACCACCACTACTTAGTCATCAATAACAACAAATGGGCATGTTCATCAACCAACAACATTACTTTTAGCTACTCTATTCAAAGGTGATAACAAAAACTACCACCACACAACATACTCCAACTATTTAAAATAGATTGAATACTAGCATTAACACTGCCCTTAACAACATCCTTAACAAAAAGTCTTATGTCTTCTCAATTGATATCAATACTAGCATTGTAGAGACACAACTGCATACTTCCAAATATACTAGTATTTTGCAACAACATAAATAGCAACTCTAATCAACTTCCAAATTAAAGCCACTAGTCAACATGATTAAATTTCTCTATTAATCCATTAGATTAGAGCATCTTTAAACAACCAGCAACATTTCTTTAACAATAACAGCAGTCTACATCATCTTAATGTTTCAACTATGCATCAAGGTTTAAACTTTTAACATTAACAAGGATCATAAGCACTTTTAAAGCAAGGCAACAGATTCTAAGCATGTACATTAACACAGTTAATCATTCTCGCTAAGAGCAAACTACAACACTAATAGTGTATTTATTTTTTCAAGCTAGAGGTAACAACCGCATTGAATTGTTTCAACTCACAAATTAACTTAACAATACATCATCCCATAAACCACATTGGTACATGCTACATAACAGGCTAACAACAATTCTTAATAAGGACAAACGATTTCTATCAAAAGACTACTTACTTTGTTTGCAGCATTTTAGTTTTAAAGCTCATCACAAATTCATAAGGAAACTTGACTCTCAAAATTGCAATGAGACAAACCTAAACTTGGTCATGCAAAAGGAATTTTCCAAAACACTTCAATCTTAAAGACTCCCATAAAGGAAAATGGTTGAAAGACAATTTTCTTAAAGGAAACCAAGCGATCAAGTAATCCATTTCAAATAAAACCTTAACCTCAAACCCCAAACTTTCACGAAACAAGAAGGGCTTTCAAACATGATTTCTCAAACCAGTAAAATGACGAAATCAAACACCACTTACTCCTACAAAGCCACAGAACTTCAGCCTTGACAGCCAGGTCTGGCACAACTCCGCAAAAACTCTTTTAACCTCGGAGAAAGACAAACACATGAATAAATTGAATGCTTCTTCCCCATAAAGCAATCAACAAACTAGGCATCAAAACTGGAAAGGCGCCCAAAAGAAGCGCAACACTAGACTCCTCTTCTTCGTCTTCAACCAAGGAAGACAAAACCACACACCACATACGGAACGATCCGTGAAAATCCAATCCCAAACACTTTTCCTTTGGTTTCCATCAACTAAAACCAAGAAAACCAACCAAGACCGACCACAGAACGATAAAAAACATCCGAAGGAATCCACCACCAAACTCTTCTATTTGACTCCAGTCAACTACCCGATTTACGACAGAAAGGGTAAGCACTCTTCTCCTACAGGGGTTAATAGTTCTTCGGTGATGGCGCTAACCGGTCACACCGTCAAACCACAACCTTACTATGAACAAAAAAGAGGTGACCGAAACCCTTCGGCACCACAACCCACTATATCACAAATAACAAGAACAATTCAATCATTTATGTCATAGACATAACAACATGCTTTATCAAATGAAGCATTCAACATCAAAGCTTAACTACAACATTTAAGCGTAAAGAAACGATACCCATACCCTTTCCTACTGTGCATCCAGTGTGTGTCAAATTTTAGATTAGTTATACCACTTTTGCAAGTTTTAATGTTGCTATCCTATGACAAAATTTTAGTTAAGACCTAAGCCATGTTTCTAAGTTATTCCACATCACATTTTAGTTGTACCCTATAGCATGACACTTAAAAATACACATTCCAAGGACCTACAGCCCGCTCTGATACCAACTGTAACACCTCGGCATTTAATATGCCCGAATGCTACCAAACATAGACTAAACAACATCTAAATACCACAAATAAACATAAATTCCAGCAAAGGCGCACATGCTAAAAACCGAGATTTCGGCAGCATCTCCTTTGTTTTAACATGAATTGAAGCAACAACAATAATAACATGTCAATATAGCATGAGCGGCATTTGAGACTTGTGCTGAGCACCTTGAGGGAAAATCAGTTCTTTGCTAAGCTGAAAAAGTGCGAGTTCTGGATTTCAGAAGTGGGTTTTCTTGGCCACATCATCAATCCAGAGGGCATATCTGTAGATCCTAGCAAAGTCTCAGCAGTTTTGGATTGGAAGAGGCCTTCCAATGTCAAAGAGGTGCGTAGTTTCCTTGGGTTGGCTGGCTACTATTGGCGTTTTGTGCAGGATTTCTCTATCATTACCAAGCCACTTTCGCAGCTGACTCAGAAGGGGATGAAATTCCAGTGGACTGCAGAGTGTGAGCACAGTTTCTGCACTTTGAAGGAGAAGTTAGTGACTGCTCCTGTTCTTACCCTTCTCGAGCAGGGGACGCGCTTCACTGTTTATTCTGATGCTTCTCGTTTGGGACTTGGTTGTGTGCTCATGCAAGATGGCAAGGTGATTGCTTATGCTTCGAGGCAGCTGAAAAAGCATGAGCAGAACTATCCCACGCATGATCTTGAGCTAGCCGCTGTGGTGTTTGCATTGAAGATATGGAGGCATTACCTGTACGGCGAGTCTTGTGATATTTTCACTGATCACAAGAGCCTCAAGTACATCTTTACTCAGAAAGATTTGAACTTGAGGCAGAGGAGGTGGCTAGAGTTGATAAAGGACTATGACCTTACCATCCAGTATCATCCGGGGAAGGTAAATGTGGTGGTCGACGCTCTCAGTCGCAAGACAATGCCCCCTGTTGTTGATTGTCTTGTTGCTGATTTTGAGCGTTTGGGAGTCTCCTACTGTTTTGCGGGGATCGTGCAAGCTGAAACTCAATTGATTCTTGAGTCAGCGATTCCCGAGCAGGTGTGGGAGGCACAGCAGCATGATTGGTTGCTCCAGCAGGTGAGGAAACGCCTTGAGGATGGCAAGTCTGGAGACTTTACCGTTGATGATGTGGGAGCTTTGAGGTTTTAGGGTCGTCTGTGCGTGCCTCAGAAATCCCATGTGAAAGAGGACATTCTGAAAGAGGCTCATCGCACCCCGTACACGGTCCATCCTGGGGAGACCAAGATGTACAGGGACTTGAAAAAGAATTTCTGGTGGAAAAGGAGGAGAGTGGATATTGCCAAGTATGTGGCATCTTGTGGGATTTTTCAGAAGATCAAGGCTGAGCATAAGCGTCCATTGCTGTTGCAGCCATTGGAGATTCTGTGTGGCCATGGGATGACATCTCCATGGATTTCGTGGTTGGCCTACCTCGTACTCCACGAGGGAAGGATGTTGTTTGGGTTGTGATGGACCGTCTCAGCAAGTCTGCGCATTTCATTCCTATCCGCACAACCAATTCAGCGAGCGAGTTGGCTCCCATCTATGTGCGGGAGATTGTGAGACTGCATGGTGTACCCAAGACCATTATTTCTGATCGGGATGCGAAGTTTGTCTCCAAGTTTTGGGAGAGCTTGCAGAGTGCTTTGGGTACGCAGCTTCGCCTTAGTACCGCTTTTCACCCTTAGACGGATGGGCAGTCTGAGCGTACCATCCAGACTTTGGAGGACATGCTCAGGGCCTGTGTGATGGCTTGGAAAGGTAGCTGGGAAGATCATTTGCCTCTTGCAGAGTTTGCTTACAATAACAGCTATCATTCCAGCATCCGGGCTGCTCCTTATGAGGTACTGTATGGCCGGAAGTGCAGATCACCACTTTGTTGGGATGCCGTGGGCGAGAGAGCAGTTCTTGGACCGGATTGGGTTCAGCAAACTGTTGATCTTGTGGCGGAGGTACGGCAGAACCTTCTCGCAGCGCAGAGCAGACAGAAAAGCTAAGCTGATGTGAGGCAGCGAGACTTGGAGTTTGAGGTGGGTGATAGCGTACTCTTGCGAGTATCTCCAACCAAGGGTGTGGTGCATTTTGGCACCAAAGGAAAGCTCAGTACAGGGTTTGTTGGGCCATTCCCTGTCATCACCCGCGTTGGTAGGCTGGCCTATCGTCTGGAGCTACCGGAATCCATGCAAGGTGTGCATAATGTGTTCCATGTCTCGATGTTGAGGAAATACTTGCATGATCCGGAGTTGGTGGTTCCGTTGGAACCATTAGTGCTTGAGCAGGACCTCACCTTCGAGTCCCATCCTGTGGAAATTCTGGGGACTTCGGAGCGAGTGATGAAGAACCGGACGCTCAAGTTTGTTAAAGTATTGTGGTCACATCAGACCGAGAGAGAAGTGACTTGGGAGCTGGAGTCTCGCATGCGCGAGAAGTATCCCGAGCTTTTCGCCTCAGGTATGTGATGTGAAACCTGGCTATCTTCGGTTTTGCTGGGTTGCGTGTTGGTGCGTTTTAGATTTGAGGTCGAATCCTGTTGAAGGTTGCTTGTTGAGAATAGATGGAATTGACTACATGATATATGATCACTTGCCATGCTTTTATGATTGCCAATGATATGATGAGCATGTTTATTATGTTATGATGCCATGTGTTAATATGTGGGTTAAACATGATGTTGGCATAATTGCATACATGACATGTTACATGGCCTGGGCAGTGCGAAAGTCATAACTAATCCGGGAAGGTCGGTGAGAAAGATATGACTAATCCGGAGAGCCAATGAGTAAGTCCTACATCATGATTCCATTCACTGCGGTGAACGAAAGCGAGGAGTAGGCACCCTCCATCTTCGGGATGGAAGGGGGGAGAGGGTGCACACCGACGGGTGTGTACTCAACCCACTACAACACAACATCCCTATAGAGACACGTTTTATATAGTCTAGAGACGTTTTATTTCGTCTCCACAAGGCCACAGAGTCATTTTTATAAAGCGTCATAGGAGCGTCTCCACATGGATCGTCTCAAAAATATAGAGACGTTTTGTTAAGCGTGTCTACATCATTTAAAACGTTCTATAGAGATGCTAAATTACATCTCTATAAACTTAGAGACGCTTTTGTAGAAACATCTACAACACGTCCCAATTGATGTATAGAGACGTTAAATTACACCTTTACGAAATTAGAGACGCTTTTATAGAAACATGTAAACACGTCTCGATTGATGTATAAAGATGTTAAATTGCATCTCTATAAACTTAGAGACGTTTTTGTAGAAACTTCTACAACACGTCTCATTTGATGTAGTATTCATAGAGACGTTATGTGATGTCTATACATTATGTATACACATATTTCTAGATGCTCTATATAATGCATATTTTTTAATTTTGGTCGATGCATTATACTTTTTACGGATATGTATCGCCGTATGAAGGTAGTATTCAATATATCTATTTTCTCCATTATGTAGCCATTTAATGGGCACCATCATATTCTCAGAGTACATAAAAAAGAAGTGAAGTAATATAGCCCATAGCAGCAATATGTACATGTATTAAGAGTAGTGAAGTTCCCAACTAAATCAAACATCCATATAAAATAACAGAGTTTATAGCTGAATGAAAAATCAATACGAATGAAACATATGGATAAAACATCCTATTAAAAGAAACTTATGCATCAGGTCTTCTCAATTGTTGGAATCCATCTATAAGCTTTCTTCAAGTAGAAACATGTGCATCAGGTCTTCCACGCTTCCCTCTATTCTTTTTACAGTCCCCCATTATCCTGCGAAAGAAGGCATTTAAAGAAAAGATAATTTCGCATGAGCGCTTATGAGAAATGAATCATTAGTTTAATTAATAAAAATGGCCATGCATACCAGAAAGAAAAGGTTGCTGGAAACATGTGCATCAAGTCTTCCACGCTTCCCTCTATTCTTTTTACAGTCCCCCATTATCCTGTGAAAGAAGGCATTTAAAGAAAAGATAATTTTGCATGAGCGCTTATGAGAAATGAATCATTAGTTTAATTAATAAAAATGGCCATGCATACCAGAAAGAAAAGGTTGCTGCAGACAATGTCATAACAGTATACACAAATGGCCCTGCAATTGAATCCGCAAGCCTTTGAACAGGAGCTTCACGTGCTTGTGCATCCTCAACCTGTTCAAGCCTTCAAGGACAGTACCAATATAGCTAAACACTTCTTTTCTCCTTTCATTATCAAGAGCAAAGGGGTGTATACCAACCATACGAACTATCTTAGCAATTGTTGACGATGATCCAGTAGTTGTAGCTTTGATCTTTAAAGGCGGCCAAAGATGGAGCATCATTTATTCTGTCGCCAACCTATACAACAGCAAGTATTGGGTCAATGTCATTAGCAAATGATGCAGATGAATAGGATGCATTTAGTAAAAAAATTTACAATACAACCTTGTTCATGGCCAATTTGAAACGTCTTCATACTATCTTCAAACAATGAGTGTTGTCGTGCTTTTATTTTTTGATTATGCTTAACATATAGTTATCCCATTTTCCAGCAAAACAGAACAAGTTTATCACAAGTGATTTCGGAAGCCCGTAGACCAATTGTATGTGTTGTCCAAACTAGATCAGAAATAGAACACCACAATACATTACCGTTGCAACTGTATGCCTGTCCCCTTGCAAAGTTGATATAATGCCTGCTTTTTCCTGTGGAGTTAGGGATGACTTTATGTTTTCATTCCCGATTCCAATAGTTCTGCCAATGCTTTCCGCTACCTCTTTCCTGTCTCCTGCTAGCAGAAACGTCGCAACTCCTTCCTGCTGCAGTCTGTTAATTAACCAGGAAGAAAAAGTCAGTAATACCTGCTGCACTGCTTGAATTACACAGATATGACATAATAGATGCAGCACTTGCATGACACTACAAAAATAACATTTGTAGCATCTGAGATTCTACCAGCACCATTTCATAGCATTAAAGATTAAACAGATTTTCAAGTTTAACAATTATTGACGAGTATTGAGGCAACATTATGACTTCTGAACATGTCCTGTTAGTTGGGATAAAAATACCTGTACTTATAATGCAGAGGAAATTCATTTAAAATGTAAATGATATCTCCAGTAAATACCTCTCCACAGTTGATTCTGCGTCATCACGCAGAACATCTGATATAGCGATAGAACCTATTATTCCTTCTCCTTCACGACCAACTTAGGCAATTGATTTTGAGTGGTTTGAAGTTGATGCCTCACCAGAAGAAACAAAATCTATACGATTTCTAAGATCTCGCAGTTCAGTTGGTGACGCCTTAGTTTCAAAACGATTGTGGACCCAGTCGAAAGTGCCTACTGCAACCAAACGCCCATCTATTTCTGCCAAACAGCAAAACCAGGCTCGTAAGCAACCCACTTGCGGTTGGAATATCCAGTTTGAGCACTTCACCTCATTCATTATAGCATTTGCAATAGGATGCAATCTGTTTTCTCCAACTAAGAAGACGAAGAATCTCCATCTCCTCATATGCTAAAGAAATAATAGAAGTAACTACTGGTTTTCCTTTTGTAAGCGTCCCTGTCTAATAATCACAACACAGACACTATTTGTAATACAAATACATAAATTTGACAAAACATAGTTTAGCACAAAAATAAAAATGATAAATGAAGTCATATCTACCTTATCAAGAACAATGGCATCTATTCCAGCCAAGCGTTCCAAAACATCACCACCTCTAATAAGTAGTCATCGTTTAGCACCTAATTCGAGAATTAAGATAAAAGGAAGTCGTAGGGAGTTAATAACCTCATTAAAAAACATAAAATCAGACGAGAGTTGCAACAACGAAGTACAGTGGATAGTAGAATACTGAATCAAACTCATTGATGTAAGAGTCCCTTTAATTGCATTCATGGTAAATAAAAATGTGTCACCCCCATTGTCCCTTTAAGTGCATTCACAATTGATTGACACCATCTAGTGGGAGAAAATACCAAGAAAATTTACCAGACTTTCTAGCAGAAAATCATGTACATACCCAGTTCACAGTTCCAGTAAATACAGAAAATCCTTTTTCCTTGGCTACCGGCAAGGATTCTCCAGTAAGGATTGATTCGTCAACAAAACTTGACCCTCCAAGGACATTTTTCTGCAAGAATGGGTAAGAGTGGTCCAATAGATCTATCAAAAGCATTTCAGTAAATTTTCATTTCAGTAACATTTGAGTTCAAAAGCATGAGTTAGAGACAACATACAAATCTACAGACAGTAAGGATATCCAAGTATATGAGTGCAAGCAATCCATGGAACATTCATTGAAGAGAGCAAAGCATTATTGACGAAAAAATGTGTCTTAGAAGAACTAATAAAGTAAAGGGAAAAAAGTGTTACCTTCAAATGATTTTTAGCACATGCGGGTTCACTTTGCAAGATAGTTTTACCACAGGAAATTAATAACCATAAAGTGGCTCATCAAACTTAGACTTTATGTATAACCAAAGAAACAGTTGTATCAATGCAAAGTAATAGAAGTAGGAAGATACTAGAAAATAAGAAAAATTAAACCATGGAAAGGTTCCTTACGTCTACAGGGATAGTTTCTCCTGGAAGAGCCAATATTGAATCTCCAACACGGACATCATTGACAGGAACCTCAACTGTGATTGCGTCCGAATTCAAAATACCATCAGAGGAAGGGTCATCACTTAAGTAACAACCAACCTCGATTGAGGATCTAAGAGTGACTGCCATAGAACGTGAGGTGGGGGACGGTGAGATCTGCGTGGATCGTGACTCTGAGCGGCTGGCAAGATTTGGCGCGATCGTGACTTCAAGGGGTGGTCGAGCGGCGGCGGATCGAGGAGGGGCTGGGGCGGAGGCGAGGTTGAGGGCGGCAATGGTGGCGCCGGATCAAGCGGAGCGGTGGCCGGCGGCGGCGCAAGGAATGGTGGCTCAGCTCGGGGCCTCGGGTGGTCCTCGCCCTTGCGCGTGCTCCTCTAGAAGCCCGGTGGGCGGGGCCAGAGGCGGGGGTAGGCCGGCAGCCGGTGGGCGCTGGGCTGGCGGGGTTGGTGGCCGACGGCGGCTCGAGGAACGACGGCATTCGGTAGTCAGCTCGGGCTCGGGGTCTCGGGCGATCCTCGGCTCGTTGCCCTCGCGCGTGTGCTCCTCTGGATTGGCCAGTCAAGGCATGAGCATCAAGAAGAACAAGCGGCCCACAATTGGATCGGGCCCCTAAACTGCCAGGTTTGGCCCGAGGCCAAGCTCCATCCCTGACTACGGATGTGACATATTCTAAGACGTCTCAATATACGTCCCTACAGATGAGATGTATATAAAACATCTCAAACTTCGTCTCTATATAATTTAATCTTGTGGCAACTTTAATAGTGTCTCAAAAGACGTCTTTATTTTATATCTAGTTCTGAATGTAGAGACGGTTTTTAAAGTGTTTTAAGCAAAATGTCTCCATGTCCTTATTTTGTTGTAGTGCCGGTATGAGTTTCCAAGGAGACATGAGCATTGCATTACATTGCATACATAATGATGATGATATTGTTAAGTGTTCATGAATGAGATGACATACATGATGGGATATTTTATTGCCATGATCTTGTTCTTGTTGTCCATTGCAATATGCTTGCTGAGTTTTGAACTCACGCTTGTGTTTTCTTGTTGTTTTAGGTACCATGAGAACGACATGCGGGGAAGGGAAATAGTCATACGTCCGCACGTAGCTTCACCCATTGATTCCACAAGTCATTCTATTAGTTTTGATAATAAATTGCGTGTGATGATTATTGCTTTAAGGCTTAGCTTTGCTATTTAAGAGTTTATTGTCCGTTTGACACTTGGAGACATTACACTACTACAGATCCGTACATCACAATCGGTTCTTTTTGGTCATCACAGTCGGTTTTTGTGGCGATACAAAGTCCAACGACAGTGATAAGGTAGATATATCACAGTCGGTTTTTAACCGACAGTAATAATACAATATCATTGTCGGTTCTTTTTAGAAACCGACTGTGATATTACACTTATCACAATCGGTTTCCACTTCGAACCGATTGCGATAAGTATAATATCACAATCGGTTCTTTTTTACAACCGATACAAATAATTACATTATCACAATCAGTTTTGTGTTGAAACCGATGGGGATAAGTATAGTATCACAATCGGTTATTTTTTAGAACCGATTCAAATTATTACATTATCACAATCGGTTTTTTATTGAAACCGATGGGGATAAGAATATTATCAAAATCGGTTCTTTATTCAAACCGATTGTGATACTGAAAATATCCCAAGCGGTTCAGATGAACCGATTGTGATCTTATACCTATCCCAATCAGTTGCAACAAAAAACCGATTGTGATGATGTTACTGTCCATCGTCCGAAAATGGCCTCGCATTGACAATATGACACATTCATCACAATCCACAATATCACAGAACATATACATCACAATCTACACACATTACATTCAAATTAATATTGTTTACAATCTGTAACAGATCACAATGACATTCAGATAAATTTTGTTTACACTTTATGGACTAGTATTTGCTTGAATGGTCTCTATATCTACCATCATCCGTTATAACTTCTGTCCAGTACCACTGGCATAAATGGTCTCATAATTTCTTGAGATCAGCGTTGGTTAGGCTCTTCCGGAAGATATCAAGGTCCTGCAAAATAGATAGTAGTGCACTAATATATTTAAGTCTTAAATTGGTATTGTAACAAGCTGATAGTATTATGTTTGTAAACAAATATCACATAGACAGTAGTGCAAATAATCTGCTCTATACCTTAGGGAAAAGATGTGAGCGACCAACCAAAATCATCATGTGATGCATCACGTAAAAGCCACACAGATCATCGCACCCTTGTTGATGACACTGTGAACAAAGAAACTTAAATTAGGAGACGAATTAAAAACAGGTGTCAGAAAAAAATCCTATGATAGACACTTGTACCTTGTAGCGCTTCCACTCGAGTTTGGTGCCTTGTTTATCATTGTGTCGGCCATGTTCAGCAACGTAAGACATGAAAGCCCTATACATTGGAGAGATGCCATTGAGGTTAAAAATACCTAATGTAGTTCAATATGTAAAGTGTTAGGTTAGAGGAATGTACTTACTTCTGCAAAACAAGCTCGATCGCATAGTCCATCGGTCTATTTTCGAGTGAGTTCAACGTGTAGACCTTGTTTTTACTCGGAACAACCACAAGTAGAACCCAATGGTTGCTTATTAAACGGTACACAATGCAAGAGAATAAGTTAATACATGGTTGAAGTGTGTACATGTAATTGAATTGTATAGTAGTACATACTCCTGGTGGTATGGGAAGAGAATGAAGTCCTTTTTTTGCCTCGTCATGCAATGCCTGCTTGATGTATCCTGCAAGGAACTCCGATTGATACTTAGCCATGGTCGCAGACACCATCTCGGGGTCGACAAACCCGACAGGGTGTCGACCCGTCACGGCTCGCTGCCTCATGATCCTGCAATTCATGTCAATTGTTAAAAAATATAATACAAAATCAGTAAATAGTCAAATGATTGAGTATGGTGCGAGACTCACAGCGTCCAGGATCGTATGGTAGAAATATCGATGGCTTTCAAGCTGTACATAAAGTACAGATCCACAAAACTGACTGGGAAGGTCCCATCCTCGTTGCGGTGGAATTGGCCCGCTCGATACTTCACTACGAAATCGTGGCGAGGCTCGTCCTCATGTGACCTATCGATGTACCATCCATGTAGGTGGCGAGTGAACAAGCCCAAAGAATTCAATTCTTGGCTTGGGAGAAAGGGCTTTCCATGTATATACCGCTTGTGATCATCAGGGTGCTCTGTGTCCCCTGACAACTTTGCCTTCTTCACGGATGGACTCTCTGAACTCTGCTTTGTATCTTTCGTCAGCGTGGTAGAAGTCCTTTTGCCCACCACCTGCGCACCAGCATTTGTAGCTGCAGGCGTTGGTGCAGGAGGTGCAATGGCGGTCGTGTAGCAAAGCGAGGAGCATGTGCGGCAGAGCAGGAGCAGCAGTAGTAGGAGTAGGAGCAAAGCGGCAGGAGTAGTAGCAGAGCAGCAGCAGTGAGCGATAGAGAGCAGGTGCATCAACAATAGTAGCAGGAGCAGTGCAGCACCAGATGCGCATGCAAGTACTAGCGATAGCGAGCAGTGATAGTACCGGCAGTAGTACCAGCAAAGAGTGAGTGGTAGCGATGAGCGGTAGGAGGAGGTGCTTGCACTACGACACCCGTCGCGGGCCACTTGATGAACGACATCCGTGCTTGCCCGAGAGTGGTGATATCTTCGTTCGGGGGGAACTCCACGGCATGAGACATGTAAACATCGTGGACATAGTCCACCTGCACCCTCATGTAGCCCATCCCCTAAGGTATACCATGCACCGTGTCATCCTCCTTGCTTGGAAATGCAACCCCGCGCGCAGCCTCAATGTGTATTCCGTCGTCGATCAGGACTAGCTGGCACTTGGCAGGACCCTGCAAGAAGTGATCAGCATCTTCATCATAATCTTTGTTAAGCTTACTCATCTACCTTTTGGTCCAAACAGCTTATTACCTTGAGGTGCAGAATGCACAGCTTCCTTATTGTAAGCGCAATCGCTAGGGTGTAGCATAGGCGATGGTTGAGGAATCTGATTACGGGAGAACATCGCCATCATCTCAGCCATCATCTCACCTTTAACTCCTCCTTCAACTCCTCCTTCACTGCGCCCTAATCCGCGCCTCACGTGCTTCCCATGATCTTGCCCTCGCACTGAAGCGCTCTCCTCTACAAAGAAGGACCTCTTCAGATACTCCCGCACTGCGGCAAGCACTCCGCCCCTTATGATCGGGCTTCCGATTGCCGAACACAGAGATGTCCCTTGACCCTTGGCTTTCAAATGCTCCTTGCTCTTCTGCCAGCTTACCTCCTCCTCGCAGGTCGCAAATATAAATTATTGCTAAAATACAATGGGAATAAAATATGCAATTAATGTACTATGTTAGATATCTTACGATGGTCGTGACGATCCAGGCGATCGCGGGTTTGGAATGACAATCGACCGTCAGAGGTTTTCTTCGTCCTCACTAATACCCGATCGCGTGCTGCTTCCTCGCATATGTGGGAGTAAGGCATCGTTGTCCCAGAGGTTGCACACTCCTCCGCTAGTCACGCCCACTCTGCCTTCTTCCCGACATACCCACCGGAACCGAGGTGATGCGCGTGTGTGTTACGCCTCTGTATAGCGATATTCTTCTCTCTCAGCTCATCCGCCTCGGGCGTATTCCTCATCCTTGTGAACTCCTCCCAAACCTCGGGTGTAACAAATGGATACCTTTGGAAGGGAGTACAGTTTTTCAACACGAACTCGGCATGCATGGTGACCCTGAAATGCCTCAAAGCCACACCCATTCTCTTCAAGGCGTACCGTCTCGCATTGATTTCATTTTCCTCTGGTATAATCCATTTTCCCTTAACTTCGTCCCACAGTCGGTTCTTCTGCTCATCGCTTACTTCCTTCCTCCAGTCCTTAATTGTGATCGGCACTCGCTCCCTCACCAATTGGCCGAGAAAAGAGGAGTAGCGCCCCTTAAACTTGCTAGGACCCGTGCAAACCCCCATGGCATTGAAGTGGAGCACTTGCGGCGTTCTCCCTGTGGCTCCTTTATTCGGTCCTCTGCCCTTTCTAACCTTCCTCGATGGGGTAGCAGGACCTCTTCTCTCTCTGGCGTTGAGCCGGTGCTCTCTCTTTGCGACATTTCGAAGTAAGTACGTATATGTCAAACCTAAACTTCATGAGAGAAAGCAATTCAAATTTCACATAATAGAAAGCAATTCACATGTCTATCTGTAGACCGACTAAGTACGTACGTACCAACGATGACTCCTAATCTCTAATTAGGTTAGGTCCTAATCCCATTCGAGGATATGTGGTTCGAGCAAGTTCCTAAGCTGTTGTACAACTCTAGAAAATTTGAGCATCTCTCGCTGTTCTCCAAATACACGTCTCGACAACAGGTCAAGAGGGTGTGTATTCGAAGAACACCAGGGAGATGCTGCCGAAACTTTCTCTAGAGTTTGTACAACACCAGAACTTGAACTTGCCCGAGCCACATATCCTCGAACTGTCCCAAAAACATGGACAATTGAGATCGCTTATTTATAAATATGCCATTTTAGCATACTTATAAACAAGCACCCTCGAACGGGAGACGATAGGTTACGCAACTAAACTCGATAATAAAGTGCGATAATATAGCATGTGTTACAGTGTTTCAAATTGCAATGAGAATATAATGCAAGGAAATTACTATAGAAGGGTTACTAAATTAATTAGCCGAGGTGGATTCTTTGTCAGATTGCTATAGAAGGGTTGCTAAATTAATTAGCCGTCCAACTTCTAGATGGCCAATATATCACCGGCTATTACATCTAAAAATTTCAGGATTACAACCCTAGAACAAAGACCTTTGCTCTAGCATAGAAGACAACAAGTACAGCATAGCACAGAATGAATATAGCACTGCTCTAACCCTACCACAATGCATTAAGAGCAAGTGCCACCAAATTGTCAGCTAAGAGCATAAAGGAATAAGCACAGCACTGCTCTGACCCTAGAACAATGCATTAAGAGCAAGTGGCACCAAATTGTCAGCTAAGAGCAGTGTTGTTCTAGGTCTAGCAAGTTCCTTTAATGATTAGATTAATCAAGCCTCATTTTGAAGCAATCATCATCGAGCTATTTACAACCAATTACAGCCCACAGTCCGAAATGCATCTTACAAGGCCGAACTGAAAGTCGGCAATGGGGAGGAGCCGATGGGGACGTGCCGATGGGGAGGAGCCGGAGGGGGAGGAGCCGATGGGGGAGGCGCCGATGGGGGGGAGGAGCCGGAGGGGGAGGCGCCGGGGGGGAGGCGCCCACGGGGTACCCGCCAATGGGGGAGGAGCCGGGGGGGTGTGGGAGGAGCCGGAGGGGGAGGCGCCAGTGGGGGAGGTGGTCGAGCTAGGGTTGTGGAATGAATTGAAACGAAATCAGTGCGCGCCGAAATGAAGTGAGTGTGCGCGCCGAAATGAAAATGTTCTGGGATTTATCACGGTGTCGGTTCTGTGTGGAGTATCTGTGCCGGTTCTATAAAAACACCGACCGCAATATGTGGAGTATCTATGTCGGTTCTATAAAAACACCGACCGCAATATGTGTAGTATCTATGTCGGTTCTTTAAAAAAACCGATCGCAATTAAACTATCTGTGTCGGTTTCCTAAACGAACCGATTGTGATGACTATGATCCAATTTATAATTTTTTTAAAACAGAGTCTTCATTCAAAAGAGTCGAAAAGTCAAATCTTTTTCAAATTTGCTATACTATAAGATCCATTTCACATATATATTCTACAAAATGCTACATTATACAGGGAATTCTTACAACTTAATTTATTTAAAATACAACCCTTCTTGATGATCTACACGCATGTAATGTGTTCCATGTGTGCCGTCATCACCGCTAAGACATGCCCCATCTGCAAATGGAGGTGTTTCATCAAATTGGTTGTACTCTTCTTCATCTACGACATTTTCAACTCCAACAATCCTCCTCTTGCCATGAAGTACGACGTGCAACCTCGGATTGGCCGGATCACGCACGTAGAAAACTTGAGTTGCTTGCTTTGCGAGGACGAACGGTTCATCTCTCAGAGGGCCGCCTATTCAGATCAACAATTGTAAAACCTGTCTTGTCGACCTTAACTCCGTGAGGAAGTCTCACCCACTTACATCGGAACAATGGAACTTGGTATATTCCGTAGTCGAGCTCCCATATTTCTTCGATCATCCCGTAGTAACAGTTCATTGCAGTTGACGATCCTCTAATTGAGTGATCATCGGACAAAGCATCTATGCTCACACCACTGTTTTGCACTGTACTCTTTGCATCTTGACTTTCAATATAAAATGTGTAGCCATTAATATCGTAACCTTGCCATGTCTCAGATATTAAATCTTGGTCCGTCGACCAACCATTTGACATCCTCTGTACTAACGTAGAACTTCACCTTTTCTTTGAAACATGTTAGGAATCTTTCGTTGTTTTCTCGTGTGATGGAAAGCTCATCCATAAGTGGATTCTCTTCCGTAATATCAACTTGTCTTTGTTGGATGTATGGATGAACTTCTGCGCTGTGTTGCAAGACTGTGAAATGCGCTTTACAGTACATATCAAATTGTGGGCTCATTAGATTTGACCCAATGGTTCCTTTGCCACCAAGTCTGCCCTCATGATGAGATATAGGAACACCAATCGGTTGTCTTTTACCTAGATAGTCCACGCAGAACTCAATAACCTCTTCAGTCCCATAACCTTCAATAATACTACCCTCAGGCTTCGACCTATTCCTCACGTATGACTTTAATATACCCATGTACCTCTCGAACGGATACATGTAACGTAGGAATGCGGGTCCACAAATCTTAATCTCTCTAACAAGGTGAACAACGAGGTGGACCATGACATCGAAGAACGACGGGGGGAAAATGCATCTCAAGCTGACAAAGAGTCTGCACCACCTCACTCTGTAAGTTGTCTAGTATATCGGGATCAATAACCTTGCATGAAATCGCATTGAAGAAATAGCATAGCTTCGTGATTGCCAACCTGACGTCATCTGGTAGGATATTTCTGATTGCAACAGGGAGCATTTGGGTCATCAAGACATGACAGTCGTGGGACTTCATACCGAACAACTTCAAATCATCCATAGACACAAGCTTCTTAATGTTTGCGGAGTAGCCCGATGGAACTTTAATATCGTGGAGACACTTGCAGAGGTCTTCTTTCTCTTTCTTGGATAAGGTGTAGCATGCAGCGGGGATGTACGGCCCTTTTCCATCCTCCTCCATCACTGCAAGCTTGGGCCTGATCCCCATGTAGGTCATATCGCGGCGAGCATTCACACCATCCTTGGTCTTCCCAGGTATGTTCAGCAGGATGCCTACCAAATTATCACAAACATTTTTCTCAACGTGCATGACATCAATACATTGACGGACATCTAACTCCTTCCAATATGGTAAGTCCCAAAATATCGACCTCTTTTTCCAAATGGTCCTAGGACGAACAGATTTACGGCTCTTACCATACTGAACATCGATATCCTCTACGCGTGAATATACTTGCCTTCCATTCATAGGCTGCGGGGCTGCATGAACTTCCCCCTTTCCATCAAATTTGTCATCCATCTTACGATATCGATGACTTCGGGGTAGAAACCTTCGGTGACCCATGTACACCATTTTCCTCGAATTCGGCAGCCACAAGCTATCAGTGTCCTCTTCACAAATTGGACAAGCTTTGGCTCCCTTCGTGCTATAGCCTGCCAAATTACCAAGGGCTGGAAAATCATTTATGGTGCAAAATATCATAGCCCGTAGGGTGAAGTTCTCCCTTTTGTATGCATCCCACACCTCAACCCCCACATTCCACAATTTTACCAAATCCTCAATTAGTGGTGATAGGTACACATCAATATCATTACCCGGCTGTTTTGGTCCTGAGATTAGCAACGACATCATGATATACTTCCGCTTCATGCATAACCAAGGAGGCAAATTGTAGATACACAACAAAACTGGCCAAATCTTGTGTCGATCGCTTCATATTACCAAACGGATTCATACCATCTGTACTCAATCCAAATCTTATGTTCCTCATCTCGGCACCAAACTCCTCATGTTGCCAATTAACGTTTCTCCATTGAGCCGAATCAGCGAGATGTCTCAACTTGCCATCTTCCTTTCGAGATTCATAATGCCAACGCAACAATTTTGCCTCTTTAGGATTTGCAAATAACCGCTCTAAACGGGGAATGATGGGCAAATACCACAACACCTTGGCTGGTGCCCCTTTTTTCACATCTTCACCGTCGTCAATTCGGTTCTTACGCTTCTTGTCATTACGCTTCTCATTTTGTTTGTATCGGGGTACACCACAAACAGGACAAATGCGCAGATCCTTATGGACGTTGCGGTATAGTATGCAATCATTTGGACATGCATGTATCATTTCTATTTCCATTCCCATGGGACATAATAGCTTCTTCGCTTCATAAATACTTGTTGGCAACTCGTTTCCCTCTGGAAGCATATCCGATAGAAGTATTAAAAGTGCATTGAAACTTGTATCTGTCCAACGGTGTTTTGCCTTCAGTTCAAACAATGCAAGGACCGAACCCAACTTGGTGTATTCCCCTTTGCAACCTGAAAACAATGGTTTGGCATCGTCATCCATCAAGCTTTTAAATTTTTCGAACTCTCTTTCCGTGTAATTTCCCTCCACACCCCGCAACATTTGATCTAAATTATCGTCATCAAACATATCACGCTCTGACTCGTGATCGGCTTCCAGCATGTCTTCATTGCGTAGCACAGAGGTACTACCTATCTCCCCATGATGGATCCAACACGTGTAATTCCTCACGAAGCCACGTCGAATCAAATGCCCTTCAATTTGAGCTGAGTTGTTAAATCTCCTGAGATTGGTGCAATCAATACAAGGACAATATATGAACTTTACACCCCTCATAACCATATCTTCTTCTGCAATTCTTATGAACTCCTTAACTCCCCTATGAAATTCAGCACTCACACGGCTTTTGTGATACATCCATTCTTCACGGTCCATCTACAAGTAAACCGCAAACAATAAATTAATAATGCCCTAATCAATGAAATAAAAGAAGGGTTGAACCCGAAAACAAAGTTTTTTTGTTGAATGATCTTAAAGAAACGTATATCTGTAGACCGACTAAGTACGTACGTACCAACGATGACTCCTAATCTCTAAGTAGGTTAGGTCCTAATCCCATTCGAGGATATGTGGTTCGAGCAAGTTCCTAAGATGTTGTACAAACTTTAGAGAAAATTTCGGCAGCATCTCCCCGCTGTTCTCCAAATACACGTATCGACAACATGTCAAGAGGATGTGTATTTGGAGAACACTGGCCAGGGAGATGCTGCCGAAACTTTCACTACAGTTTGTACAACAGCTTAGGAACTTGCCCGAGCCACATATCCTCGAACTGTCCAAAAAACGTGGACAATTCGAGACTGCTTATTTATAAATATGCCATTTTAGCATACTTATAAACAAGCACCCTCGAACGGGAGACGCATAGGTTACGCAGCCTAATTAACTATTATATATAATTGATCATATTAATTATATTAAAACAATTATGACATGTAATGTACACATTCACCAAATAAAAAAAATTAATTTAAGTCCTACTGCAATATTGAAGAGATTTCTAAGAATTAATGCTGGTCACCTTTCGAGGAAAACCACAAACGAGGGGAAATCTAGCTCCTGATCAAGCTAGCTAGGGTTTCAATTAACGGAGACCTTCAACGCACCGATCTCCTCCACCATACACTCTGCTAATGAGACCAAATCAAAATCGAATAATGTACGTTAATACAACATTGAAGGGATTCGAAGGAATGGGGCCCACCTTTTGAATAAAGCCACAGGTAAGATAGGCTGGAAAATAGAGAAATCGCCTAGCGAACTAACTCGACGAGAGTTAATAAGTTCATTCCCGAGTCCAGACGGTACATATAAAACCTAGCGAGCCTCATCACAATCGGTTCTATAGAAGAACCGTTTGTGATTAATTAGTTATCACCGCCGCTATATGTAAACCCGACTGTGATAATTTGATTCTCAACACTGTCGGTTTCTTTATAGAACCGACACAGATAATGTATCTGTGTCGGTTCTCAAGAAGAACCGACTGCAATAACTTAAGTCAAAACAGTCGGTTCGGGATATGAACCGACACGGATATTAATCGACCCCTCGGCTTCCCCGCCAATTTGACCGTTCAAACATATAACTCCTTTCAAATAGCTCCTTTCTGATCATCGGTAGTACTCGGGCAAGGTCTGATCGCGTTCCATTCCTCCGGCAAGGTTTGATCGCGTTTTCTTCTCTGCTACAAGGTCTGAATCCTCCGGCAATGGCAGCAATGGCTCCATTCTTCTCTTTCATATAGCTCTCCATGCATATAGCTCCTTTCTACTCTTTCATGTAGCTCCTTTCTTCTCTGCAAGGTCTGACTTCTCCTTTCGACCGCAGCAATGGCAGCGCCCCCTCCTTCTCCGGCAAGGTCTGACTCCACGGTGGAGTCACCGTACGATCCTCCACCACCGCCGGCAGCGCCGCCTCAGCCTCCGGCGCCTCACTCCGGCGTGGTGCCAGCGCCCCACCTGTCTCCCGTCATCCCTCCTGGCGCCTCACCCCATCCGGGCGCCTCCAAAGGCAGCAGGAAGCGCCCCAGAGATGACGACGACGACGACGACGAGGAGGACGACGACGACGAGGAGGGGGATGATGACGACAACGACGAGGAGGAGAAGGAGGAGGAGGAGGAGGAGAAGGAGGCGGAGTACTACGCGCCGATCACCATAGGGACCGGCGCGTCGTCTAGATCGGGTTCATCATCGGAGGATGAACCATCACTAGTCCGCGTAGTCTCCAGCGACTCTGGCGACTCTGGCGACTCGGGTGACTCGGGTCACTCGGATGACTCGGTTGACTCGGGTTACTCGGGCCAGAGCCGCGAGTCGTAAATTTAATATATTAGGTGTAATGCAGTCCCCCTTTATATGTTTACTAATTATAAACAATGGATGTGGTGATATATTGTAATGAAATACAGCTTGTTTAATATATTAGGGTTGTTGGCCTAGTGCAGATGAAGTCTATTCGGCTGCCTTTACACTCTATTTTGAATCTCTTTTATATTTTTGTGCATTGTATCTTTCTAATGTTCTGTTGTTCCAAGTCAAAATGTTTCATGTCCTATTGATAAAAAAAACAAGTATAATGTATGGAATGGTATATATATTATTATTATCTGCTGCATGCATGGTACTATAATGTTATATATAATTTGCATCACTACATGTGTCTATATAAATTGTCTGAGAGTTGAACCGCGAGTTGGGATTCTAGAAGATCGGTACTGTTCATCGTCCGAAAATACAAGTTTTGCACAAATATTAAAGCATGAATGAAGGGTATAAGAGGTCTGTGTTGGGATTCTAGCAGAGCGGGCTGTGTTGGAGTTTGTTTTTTTCTTCTTCCCTGAAGGGGAAATGTGTGAGTGGAGGATCTCACAAAAACTATGTTTCTAATGAACTGTTCTTGGTTGCACCTAATGGTGTTGCCAAAAAATCATCACAATCGGTTCTGGAAAAGAACTTATTGTGATAACCCCTGTGCTCATCACAATCGGTTTCTTCCCAAAACAAATTATGATAATACCTTCTCATTACAATCGGTTCTGGAAAAGAACTGATTGTCATAACCCCTGTGCTCAGGACAATCGGTTTCTTCCCAAAACCGATTGTGCTAATACCTACTTATTACAATCGGTTTTAGATAAAAACCGATTGTGATAACAAAATTATTATCACAATCGGTTCTTATCTAGAACCGATTGGGATTATTATCGTATCACAATCGGTTCTCTCTCAGAACCGATTGTCATAACCTGTTACCAAGATTTCCAAATGGAATATGCTTCTCACAATCGGTTCTGAAGTCAAAAGTTTAGAACCGACACAGATGAAGCGATAGTAATGTGTCATTCTGTAGTAGTGTTAAGTGCTTGATATTAGACTTATATCGTCGTTAAGTCTTTGATTATTGCTGTTTTAGCTGTCTCTCATATTGCATTATATTGCTATACTGTTGTTGCTCCTTTAATTCATGTTAAAACAAAAGAGATGCTGCCGAAATCTCGGTTTTTAGCATATGTACCTTTGCTGGAATTTATGGTAAATTGTGGTATTTAGATTTTTTTTTTAGCTTATGTTTGGTAGCATTCAGGCATATTAAATGCCGGGGTGTTACATTTCTCACCGCCCGGGCCATGTAATCATGCCATGTATGCAAATATGACAACATCATAATTAACTTGTACGATAACACATGGCATCATCATCGATAACTTTTACATTAACACATGGCATCATCACATAATAAACATATTCATCATATCAATGGCAAAAATTAAAGCGTGGCATGTGAACATATCATATATTCAAACTTCAATCTCAATCAATCAATAACCTACAATCCGCTACCCATTCCAATACACTTGCCTCAACCACGGCGACGGATTGGCGAGACGTAGAGGGCACTCCCAGGGTCATACCACCTGCACATAGGTACCACACACTCACAATCGTGTCCACAAAACAGTACGCAAACCCTCATCTACCCCGACATTACCAACTACTCGCAAAACCCGAAAACAGCGGTTCTGTCCCGTCGGGACAGCAGCCTTCCAAAAGGCATAACTTGGGTTCTAATACTCCGAATCAATTAAACAAGTACATCCTCGCATAGCTTAGGAAATTTCCCAACTTTTTCTAGGTATAGGGAAAGACTGATTCGGAATCTAAAGTTGTTTAATCTACAAAATACCGTGATCTGTACCAATCACGTCACAGATTTTAACATGCTCGGTAAAACAGCCATAACTTTCAAACGGCTGAGCGGAATTTAACGTTCTTTATATCCACGGAAAGATAATGAAATTATATACAACTTCTTCAACATCCGTATGATCAAATTCGGATTCTAAATTGGCAAAAAACCGAACCCTAGGTCGACTGCTCATGCTGTCCGAAACAGAGAACGTGACCAACTCAAGAATCCATCTAATCTAATAAAATCCAACACCACCAATTGATCTAAAAACTTGATAAACACCCTTAGAAAAGTACCCTAGATCAATCCCAAGGATTCCCATGGCCATACCTTTGCCCAACGCATCAAATCTGAATGGATCTCCTCCCGATTCGCTCCTCGCTCCTCACTCCTCGCTCCTCGTTTCCAATGGATGGATCCTCGAGGTGCAGGGGTGGGGAGGCTTGTGATACTGCGGAATGTCGAGACTTTCTAATTTGTGAAAATAGGTTTTAAAATGTGGTAAAATGGGATAAGTTCGGGATTTTGCAACTAAAACCCTGAGATTTCACTTTTTAACGCGTTTCGGGCCGTTTTCGGGTGTTTGGGCCGCTCCGGGGAGGTTTTGGGCTTGAGGGAAACTTCGCGGGCCGGATGGTGGGATCCACTTGGCCCATGTGGGGGTGAGGGGGGCAGCACACCCTGCTGCCCTAGCTCTCCCCACCCCCATGCAGCCCCATCTCCTCTCCCCTCATTCCCCATTTTTTCCCCTCATCTCCCCTCACCTCACCTCTCCTCTCCCTTCCCAACCGCCCCTTCCCTAGGTGCTGCCGCCCCACCCCTCTCCTCCCTTGTGGGCGCATCCCAAGGTCTCCTACTCGCTGCCATGGCGCTGTCCAAGTTGTTGGGAGGGGCTGCGGCGAGGAGGATTGGTGGAAACGGGCGCGTGGAAGGAAGTCGGGGAGGAACGCGAAGGTTGGATCGTCGATTGGTGATTCTCCAAGAAGGTAATGGGGGATCTTGTGGGGTAGATCTCTTGCTGATTTAGAGGGGTATTATCATGTTTTTAGATCAAGGGAGGTGCTGCCATGGGTTAGATTTGATGAAAAACTAGAGTTGTATTCGCGTTCTGGTTCGGGCAGATTGGGGACCCGAGTTAGGGCAGGCGTTTTCGCCAATTTAGAATTGGAATCTGGCCGTACGGACTTCTAGGAAGTTGTAGATAATTTCATTATCTTTCCGTGCATATAAAGAAATTGAAATTCCGCCCAGCCGTTTAGAAGTTATGCCTGTTTTACCGAGCGCTGTCAAATCTGTGACGAGATTGAGACAGTTCGTGTTCAACGTTAGATTAAACAACATTAGAGTCCGAATCAGTCTTTACCTATAACTAGAAAAAGTTGGGAAATTTCCTAAGCTACGCGAGGATGTACTCGTTTAATCAATTTGGAATTCTAGAACTCAAGTTATGATTTTTCGAAGCCGCTGTCCAGAACGGGGCAAATCTGTGATTTCGGGTTTTGGTGTATATCGTGTATTGGGTGTAGTGGGTACTGTTTTGAGGAGTCAAATTGAGTGTGTGGCACGTGTTTGCAGGTGGTGTGCCTCGAGTGCCCTCAACCTCTCGCTACTCCGTTGCCCGCGTTGAAGGCAAGTGTGTTGTGTGGATTTAACGCTATATGTGATGCTAGAATTGCTTGATGTTATTGGGATAGATAACATGTTGTTTTGCCATGAGTTACATGTTATAAATGATATAATGTCCTCATGCCATGTTTTAATATTGACGATGATATAATGTCCTTATGCCATGATAAAGTAATATGCTTGTTGTTGATAAATGAATCACATGCCAAGTTGGTAACTACTGGCCGATTGTTAAATACGGCCCTACATGTTGAGATGCAATGTGTTGATATGCAATACTTCTACTTATGAATACGCTGCTGTCCATTTTGCATACATGGCATATTTTTCATGGCCGATCAGGTGAGATAAGTCATAACTATTCCGGTAGGGGCGGTGAGAATCTATTATGACTAGTCCGGGGCTATTCTTTCGAATAAGTCCTACATCGTGATTCCTTCACCGAGGTGAATGGAAGCGAGTGATAGGCACCCTCCATCTTCGGGATGGAAGGGGAAAAGGGTGCATGCCGACGGGTGTGCACTCAACCATACCGTATGAGTATTCCGGAAGACATGTGCATTGCATTGCATGAATGAATTTCATAAATGAAGGTGTTTATGAGATGATGATGAGAGTACTCATGAGATGCTCATGAGATGATTACCATGTTGTTTTAAAGGCTGCAAATTATGTTAAATGTGATGTGTTGTGATATAACCGTGAGACTGGAATGATGGTTTGTTGTCTTGATCCTTGTTGTTCCATTGCAATGCACTTTGTCGAGTGATGAACTCACGCTTGTGTTTTCGTTGTTTGTTTCTTTAGGTACCATGAAATCGGCGCGCGGGAAAGGGACTTAGCTACACTTCTCCACGTAGTATCACAATCTAGCTAATTCATCTTCTTTTGGAGACACTGCAATAAGTATTGCAATAATCATTAGTTTATGGTCTTAATGTTGGTTGTTTCCCTCATGTGAATCATGTGGGGCTATGGAGTGAATTGTTATATCTTCCTAGACTTAAATTGATGCTTATTCTTTTGCTAGCGATGCCTTTTGATGTTTTAATTGATGATTGGTTATCATTATCGCTGCATGTGAAGGTCTTGTTTATCCTACTTATTGTTATGATGATTATGTTGTTAAGTTTCATGCAAAAACAAAGAATATGCTGTCAAAATTTTCAATTACTCTAAATGATTACTTGCTGTAATTTATTTTAAATTATGGTATTAAATGTGTTATGGTCTATGTTTGGTGACATTCTCGGGCTTAGTAGAAGTGGGTGTTACAGTTGGTATCAGAGCGGGCTGTAGGTCCCTGGAATGTGTATTTAGTGTCATAACTATAGGTTCAACTAAAATATGAAGTGGGATAACCTAGAAACATGGCTTAGGTTTTACTTAAAACTTTGCCATAGGATAACAACATTAAAACTTGTGTAAGTGGAATAATTAATTTAAAACTTGACACACTCACATTTGCCTGATAGGAATGGGTATGGGTACCGTTGCTTTACGCTAAATGTTGTATTTAAGCTTTGATGTTGAATGTTACATTTGGTAATATATGTTGCTATGTTTATGAAAGAATTGATTGTGTTGATACTTTTGAGATTATGTGGGTTGTGGTGCCGAAAGGGGTTTCAGTCACCTTCTGTTGGTTGTAGTAATGTTGGGTTTGACGGTGCGGCCGGTTAGTGCCATCACCGATGGACTTTTAACCTCCTGTTGGGAGAGTGCTTATCCTTTCTGTCGTAGATTGGGTAGTTGGTTGGAGTCGAGTAGTAGAGTTGTGGAATGACCCTCCGAATTTCCTTTGCCGTTTTGACGAATGGTTTTGGTTTTGTCTTCTTTGGTTGAAGGCAAAAGAAGAATTTCGGGTTGCACCTCTTTTGATTGCCTTGTCAGCTTTGACGCCCGATTTGTTGTTTGCCTTGTAGAGAAACTTATAGATTGATTCTTGGGTTACCATTCTCCAATTTGAAAAAGAATTTATTGAAGTTCCGATGAAAAATCTAAGTCGCATGGATTTAGGTGTCAAGGTTTTGTCGGAAAGAATGTGGTTGATCGGTTGCTTTACGGAGAAAGTTTTCAATTTATTCTTGTGGTTGTCTTTTTCCGAGGTTTAAAAGAGTTATTGCGGTGTTGTGCCAAATCTTGTTGTCGGGGCCTAAGTGGTGTTTGATTGCAATGATGACTTGCTTGGGAATTCATCTTTGAAAACCGCTTGTTTTCGTGAAAGTTTGAAGTTTGGGGTTATGGCCTAAAAATTTTTGGTTAATCGCTTGGTTTTCCTCTTGCAACCATCTTCCTTCGTGGAAGTTGTTGATCTCGAGAGTTGGGGAATAGTTGCGTGTCGGCATTTGGGAATTTAAGAGTTGACTTCTCTTGTGGTTTATGGATGAGCTTTCGGAAGGAAAGGTGTTTTGGGTGTTGTTCTTTCTGGAGCAATTATGGTTTCCTTAAGAGTTGGGTGCGTGATTCACGCGAATGTTTAAGAAGTTAAGTGTATGACGAGAAGTTAGAGTTTTCGGTTGATATGAGCTAGTGGTTCGGTTAAAGTGAATTGGTTGTTGGTTTAAAGATAAACTAAAATATTGTGTTGATAAGAGATGATTAAACGAGACGTCGGGTGCTCCAAAGTGAAAGTTGATTAGTGGTGTGTGCAAAGTGATGCGGGTTAAGGAATCTAATGGATGTTTGAAATTAGTTAGCATAGAATGTCTCGGTGATGAACTTGTTATAGCAAGAAGATGGTGTGAAATTCGCCTATTGTAGTGGTGTGGGTCAGCTTAATATTGTGGGTCGACAATATAACTTAAAATTCGTGTAATCAATTAATGGGGATATATGGAATGATTGTAGGAAAGGTTGAATTATTCTTGGACAGAGGTCCGTCATGGGATCCGTATTTATGAGGAATGTCTAGTGGAGATCGTGTCGCGTGGGTAGTATTAATTATTGGTGGAATGAATCGGTGAGATGGAATATGTGACTTAGGGATTATTTCCAGGTAATTGTTGATTACGCGGAATAATTGTAAAGAGATGTGTGCTACACTTGGGATAATAAGTTGCATGAATAATGGTTCGTCATGGTTAGTAGACCAAAAGAAGTTGTTGATATCGTCTTATGTTGGATTAACTGATAAGTTAATTGTCGAGTTGTGAGAATGTGGTTCTCCTTGTTGGTTGTCATACGGTAGATATAGTCTACGGTTCGTTGGTGATATAATCAATTGTGGTTATATGAACAGTGAAAAGTGATTTTATCAAGAGCAGATGTTGTAGCTTGTGTGCAAATGTTGGACTTCTCGGGATTTGGGTGATTATGACGTCCGTTTTGGCTAAGAGTATTGGAATGCGAGTAATGGTGGGATTTGAGTCGAACTTTCTTTTGAAGGTTTACGGATTCAAATGAATGTATAAATTTTTAAAGTGCCTTTGTTTAGGCGTCTTGATTAGTGTGCAATAAAATCTCCTCGCAGTGGCATTTTGTCAAGTTACAAACTTGACTCCGATGATTGGAAATATGGATGAAAGAGTAGTATTTGAAGTAACCGGCTTATGAGTTCCAAATGTGGTGGGGTATTGAACCATGCCAATCATTGGATTTGGGTTAATCTGTTTAGTCTATGCTATGAGTTTGGGTTAACACCCAAAGCGTTGGAGTGGGACGCTCTCTTTAGCGTTCAACTGATTTATCTTTGGTAACCCTGGAGTTAAGCGCTTAAATTGTAATTTTATCGTGACTAGAGTTGGATTTATTTGGGAAACGTGTGTGGTTTTTGCGAGCGTTTCAAGAAAAAAAAAAGGTGAGTCTTATGATCGTTTCATAAGTGATTTTTGTTGGTAAAATGTTCCCTGCTGGGAATGTGTTTCCTTTCTCTTTAAGAGAATTTGTAGCGGTTATTAGGCTTAGATGTTTGATTTGAGAGTTGATGCTATCTTCTGTTATTGGCTTTGGTTAAAATGCGATGTTTTGCACGCATTGCGTCTGATGGTTGTTGGGTTGTGATGCGATATGGTATTTTTCTGCTAACGCCGTCATAGTTTATAATGAATTTGAGCAACCATCGATGTTGTTGGGTGTCAATCACGTGACAAAGAGAATGAAGTCTCTTTGTGATTGGTTAATGGGTATCGTGGTTACATGACGAATAAATGGTGAAAAAGATTCATGACATCGTTTTATAAGCATAAAATAGTTGTTGAGCCAGGACGGTGAGAAAGTCATATAGAGATATATGACTAATCCGGAGTGCTCTTGAAGAATTCGCATTCGTGTTATGAATCGAGATTTCCATTGCTCTCTAGCATGAAAAGGAATGAATGGATAAATGCTGGTATTTTGGTTATGTTATGCAAGGGATTTGAGTTTCCCTTTCTCTTCGAGAGTTTTCGTGGCGTTCTCTTCCAAGATGTTGATTTTGGTTAAAATGAAAAGTTTGGTGTGGTGGCGAGTCGAGTTGTCTTTAGTTGTTAAGAACTTCACAAGAGAATTGTGTGGAGTCTCTATTTGTTTGGGTGCTCCCCGATGCGAATTGTATCACGTTGATTGGAGATTTGAGTTTTCCTTTGTGGCGCTTTGAGGTTCGAGTTGTTGTATGTGGTCTACTTGGATTCAAAAGAATCGTACTTCTTTTGCACTATTGATAGGAGTGAGAATAAGAAGGGTCTCGAGTTATTGTTGAGTATAATCTAAGAGCTATACTCGTGGGTTTCGTTGTTTGTGTGAATTGTTTGTGAGGGCGACATCCTCTTGGGAAAAGTGCTAATTGAGTTTTGGTAGTGAGTTACGGTCCTAGCTTGGGCTAGGTGCTGGACATTAGTGGTATGAGGGTGGATGATATTGGAGGTTGATGATGTCGTGGTTTGTATTTGGTTGAAGGTATCGTTGGGTGGAAGCAAATGTTATAGAAATTGTGATGTAAAATGCTTTGTCGTGGACATTGTCTTAGCTAGATGTCCCTGGGTGTGCGTTATGCCCTGAGAGTATAGAATGAAAAGTGTAACGTGGTTGGCAAATAAAAGAAAGTATGGTCGATGTAGGCTATGAGCGAAGATGACATTAGTAAATTTTGATTCCTTGTGAAAAGGGGTCAAATAATTGGAAGAGATGGGGTTTTAGTAAATGGTCTTTTGGGGGGTTCAAGTTTGGAACCTCGGTTGACCGTTTTAATGCTAATGGTAAAAAGGGATGTGTTTCATGATGATTGTGTCATTCTGAGTTTATGAATCATGATAGCGATTGAAGTAAATGAGGAATCATGTCAAGTTGTGCTTAGTTAAGCTAAGTCAAGTTACTCTTGTTAATAGATGGATTTGGAGAATTGCGTTGTCGTTGCCACTGTTTGAGTCTTTGCGTGGGTGTGTGGAGTTCGCAAAGAAGATGAGTCCCTAGTGGACATTGTTTTAGAGTTGAAGTGTGAGATTCGAGGTCGAATCCAGTTAAGGGGGGTAGAATGTGATACTGCGGAATGTCGAGACTTTCTAATTTGTGAAAATAGGTTTTAAAATGTGGTAAAATGGGATAAGTTGGGGATTTTGCAACTAAAACCCTGATATTTCACTTTTTAACGCGTTTCGGGCCGCTGGTGTTTGGGCCGCTCCGGGGAGGTTTTGGGCTTGAGGGAAACTTCGCGGGCCGGATGGTGGGATCCACTTGGCCCATGTGGGGGTGAGGGGGGCAGCAAACCCTGCTGCCCTAGCTCTCCCCACCCCCCATGCGCAGCCCCCATCTCCTCTCCCCTCATTCCCCATTTTTTCCCCTCATCTCCCCTCACCTCACCTCTCCTCTCCCTTCCCAACCGCCCCTTCCCTAGGTGCTGCCGCCCCACCCCTCTCCTCCCTTGTGGGCGCATCCCAAGGTCTCCTACTCGCTGCCATGGCGCTGTCCAAGTTGTTGGGAGGGGCTGCGACGAGGAGGATTGGTGGAAACGGGCGTGGAAGGAAGTCGGGGGAGGAACGCGAAGGTTGGATCGTCGATTGGTGATTCTCCAAGAAGGTAATGGGGGGATCTTGTGGGGTAGATCTCTTGCTGCTGTAGAGGGGGATTATCATGTTTTTAGATCAAGGGAGGTGCTGCCATGGGTTAGATTTGATGAAAAACTAGAGTTGTATTCGCGTTCTGGTTCGGGCAGATTGGGGACCCGAGTTAGGGCAGGCGTTTTCGCCAATTTAGAGTTGGAATCTGGCCGTACGGACTTCTAGGAAGTTGTAGATAATTTCATTATCTTTCCGTGCATATAAAGAAATTGAAATTCCGCCCAGCCGTTTAGAAGTTATGCCTGTTTTACCGAGCGCTGTCAAATCTGTGACGAGATTGAGACAGTTCGTGTTCAACGTTAGATTAAACAACATTAGAGTCCGAATCAGTCTTTACCTATAACTAGAAAAAGTTGGGAAATTTCCTAAGCTATGCGAGGATGTACTCGTTTAATCAATTTGGAATTCTAGAACTCAAGTTATGATTTTTCGAAGCCGCTGTCCAGAATGGGCAAATCTGTGATTTCGGGTTTTGGTGTATATCGTGTATTGGGTGTAGTGGGTACTGTTTTGAGGAGTCAAATTGAGTGTGTGGCACGTGTTTGCAGGTGGTGTGCCTCGGGAGTGCCCTCAACCTCTCGTCACTCCGTTGCCCGCGTTGAAGGCAAGTGTGTTGTGTGGATTTAACGCTATATGTGATGCTAGAATTGCTTGATGTTATTGGGATAGATAACATGTTGTTTTGCCATGAGTTACATGTTATAAATGATATAATGTCCTCATGCCATGTTTTAATATTGACGATGATATAATGTCCTTATGCCATGATAAAGTAATATGCTTGTTGTTGATAAATGAATCACATGCCAAGTTGGTAACGAGTGTTAAATACGGCCCTACATGTTGAGATGCAATGTGTTGATATGCAATACTTCTACTTATGAATACGCTGCTGTCCATTTTGCATACATGGCATATTTTTCATGGCCGACCGGTGAGATAAGTCATAACTATTCCGGTAGGGGCGGTGAGAACTGTTATGACTAGTCCGGGGCTATTCTTTCGAATAAGTCCTACATCGTGATTCCTTCACCGAGGTGAATGGAAGCGAGTGATAGGCACCCTCCATCTTCGGGATGGAAGGGGAAAAGGGTGCATGCCGACGGTGTGCACTCAACCATACCGGTATGAGTATTCCGTAAGACATGTGCATTGCATTGCATGAATGAATTTCATAAATGAAGGTGTTTATGAGATGATGATGAGAGTACTCATGAGATGCTCATGAGATGATTACCATGTTGTTTTAAAGGCTGCAAATTATGTTAAATGTGATGTGTTGTGATATAACCGTGAGACTGGAATGATGGTTTGTTGTCTTGATCCTTGTTGTTCCATTGCAATGCACTTTGTCGAGTGATGAACTCACGCTTGTGTTTTCGTTGTTTGTTTCTTTAGGTACCATGAAATCGGCGCGCGGGAAAGGGACTTAGCTACACTTCTCCACGTAGTATCACAATCTAGCTAATTCATCTTCTTTTGGAGACACTGCAATAAGTATTGCAATAATCATTAGTTTATGGTCTTAATGTTGGTTGTTTCCCTCATGTGAATCATGTGGTGCTATGGAGTGAATTGTTATATCTTCCTAGACTTAAATTGATGCTTATTCTTTTGCTAGCGATGCCTTTTGATGTTTTAATTGATGATTGGTTATCATTATCGCTGCATGTGAAGGTCTTGTTTATCCTACTTATTGTTATGATGATTATGTTGTTAAGTTTCATGCAAAAACAAAGAATATGCTGTCAAAATTTTCAATTACTCTAAATGATTACTTGCTGTAATTTATTTTAAATTATGGTATTAAATGTGTTATGGTCTATGTTTGGTGACATTCTGGGCTTAGTAGAAGCTGGGGTGTTACAAGGCTACCCTAGGGCATCAAGGGGTGGAGGAGAGGTGGTGGAGAGGTGGGAGGGCAATGGAGGCAATGGGGAGGTGGGGCGCATGGCCAAAAGAGGGGAGGTGGGGGCGGCTTAGGGCATAAGGGGTGGTGGGAGGCGCCCTAGGGCTGGATGGGGCGCAACAAGGGGGCAAGGGGAGCCCTATTTACCAGCCCACACAACTCTCCTAGTCCTAAATGGACTCAAACTCCATCCCACCAAAGCCCATGATCCCTTCCTTTAGGCCCAAACTCCCCTAGAAATGTCCAAAACCCCGGAAACGGCCCGGAAACGCTATCAAACCTCCTATCATATGGTTTTAACCTCCAATACCATATTTCATAAAGTTTTTGACCTTACATTCACATTAAATAATGTCACACCATTCCGTAGTGTCACACCTTTACCTCCACAGGTCTTACCTGAGGGACAGTCCTCTTCCTCGGAACCTACACCTGGGGAAATTAAAAACTTGCAATATGATGCTCATGCTAGAAATGCTATATTCTCCTGTCTTAGCATAGAAGTTTTTGATAGAGTGAGCAATCTATCTACTGCTTATGATATTTGGACCACTCTACAAGAAATTCATGAAGGCACATCTGATGTGAAAGAAGAGAAGTATTTTGTTGTTAGAGAAAAGTTTGATCAATTCAAAATGCTTCCTCATGAAAATGCTAATGATATGTTCTCTAGACTTAATCCTATTGTCAATGAACTCAAAGGTCTTGGAACTAAAGTTGATGATGTGGAAGTTTGCAGGAAAATGATAAGAGTGCTGCCTCGTGCCTATCACAGTTTGATTACTTATCTATCAAACAGTGGGGATCTCAAAAAGCTAACACCCACTGAGTTATTGGGGAAGATCTCTGCACATGAACTTACTCTGGCTGAAGAAGATGCACCTAAGAAGAAATCTATTGCTCTCAAGGCCAAAGAAAAGGTGCAAGAGTCATCTAGTGAAGAAGATGATGATTGAAGCTGTGAAGAGGACGAAGATGTCAAGAAACTGGCATTACTCATGAGATCGGCAAACAAAATCATGAGGAGGGTTAATGCCAGAGACAGAGGAAAGGTATATGACTAGTTTTCCAAGAAAAATCCCTTCTCAAATATCAGCTGTTTTGAGTGCAATGAAAAGGGACACATAGCTGCTCGATGTCCCAACAAGAGCAAGAAAAAGGGGAAGGGCAAGGGCAAAGATGAAGAAATCGATGAAAATACTTACAACAATCGCAAGAAAGTTCATCACAAAAAGAAGTTCTCTAAGAAACATTGGAAAAAGGGGAAGAAGGAGGCACATATTGGTGAATGGGTTACCGAGAAGAGAGTTCAAGTGATGAATCCTCTTCCTCCTCTGATGATGAAGAAAGCTCAAACTCTAAAGGGCTGGCTGGACTGGCTTTGGATGAGTCTACTCCACCTTCACCTTCTCTGTCATTTTGTCTTATGGCAAGAGGTGATGAGGACAAGGTAAATGACTCTCCTTCTTATGATGAGCTAGTAGAGATCATTAAAGAGCTTAATGATGCCTTGTGTGCTAAAACTTCTAAGGATAAAGCTCTTAAGAAAACTATTGCTAGTCTAAATAATAATAATGACTTGCTTGTCTCTAAGCTCAAAATTCTTAAATCTAAGTATGAAGAAGTGCAAGACAAATTTCACTGTTTAGAGACTAGCCGTAATGAGCTCATTGCTGTTCATGATAATCTTACTCTTGCTCACAATGCTCTAGTCATCAATCATGATTTACATACAAATGCTCATGATTCCTTGAATGAAACTCATATATTACTTCTTAAGACTCATGATGATTTGCTTGACAAACACTGTGAATTAGAAATGAGCAAGGAATTAACTATGAGCAAATCAAAGATTGGTTCTACTCGTGATGCTTCGATTACTTGCGATTTGTTTTGTAGTGAAGTTTCTATCTCTAGCTCCTCTAGCACTTCTGATGATGTCTGTAATAATGCTTTGTGTGCTAAAGAGCTAATGTTGGAAAACCGTGAATTAAAGACAAAGATTGCTACGTTTGATAAAGGGCTAGAAAAGTGCTTTCTTGGTGGTGTCATTCTTGATAAAATTCTTGGAGAGCAAAAAGTCACCTTGGGCAAAAGAGGCATTGGATATAAGACAAACAATATGCCCAAGAAAGATGAATTGCCAAGATCCAAGACAAATTTTGTCAAGAAAGGCACTAAGTGTTACTACTGTCATAGATTTGACCATAGTTCAAATGTATGCATGTTTGCGAGCACACCCGAAGCATAGGCAAAGAGAAACTGCATGGTTGATGCACACTACATGTTATTCAAAGATTTCAGGGGGAAAATGAATGTGAAGTTTGTTGGTCCCTCGAATCTAGATAGAAAGCTTAAAGCTGTTTGGGTGCCTAAGTCTTTGCTTGTTAATCCTTTTGGCCCCAAAATTATTGAAACTAACATCCATGGACCCAAAATCATTTGGGTACCTAAAATCAAGAAATGATTCTGTCTGTTTAGGTGAACTACAAGAGTGGTGGTCATCATTGGGTAATTGACAGTGGATGTACTCAACATATGACCGGCTCATCAAGGATGTTCACCTCAGTTGAAAAGGAATGTAGTTCTAGTCACAAAATCACTTTTGGCGATAATAGCAGGAGAAAGGTAAAGGGTAATGGTAAGATTGCTATTTCAAATGATCATTCTATTGACAATGTGCTTCTTGTTTATTCCCTGAACTTTAATCTTTTATCGGTAGCACAGTTGTGTGACCTCGGATTCCATTGTACTTTTTCTATTGATGGAGTAACTGTTGTTGACAAAAATGAAAATCTTATTTTCAAAGGTTTTAGATTTCAGAATCTTTATCTAGTTGATTTCAATTCTAACTCCTCATGCATCTCGACTTGTCTGTTAGCAAAAGCCTCTCTTGGTTGGCTTTGGCATAGACGTCTTGGGCATGTAGGTATGTCTAATCTGAAAAAGCTTTTCAAAAATGAGCTAGTGGTGGGTTTGAAAGATGTAAAATTCGAAAAGGATAGAGTGTGCAGTGCTTGTCAAGCCGGCAAGCAAGTTGCAAACTCTCATCCTACTAAAAATATCATGTCCACCACTAGGCCTCTAGAGCTGCTGCATATGGATGTGTTTGGCCCAACCTCTTATGCCAGTTTAGGTGGCAACTCATATTGTTTAGTCATTGTGGATGATTTCTCTCGCTTCACTTGGGTATTCTTTTTACCAAATAAAGGTGAAATTGGAAAAATCTTTAAAAGTTTTGCAAAAAGGGCCCAAAATGAATTTGATTGCCCCATCAAGAAAATCAGGAGTGACAATGGAACTGAGTTTGTTAATACTAACGTCATTGACTTTTGTGATGAATTTGGAATAAAACATGAGCTGTCAGCTACATACACTCCTCAACAAAATGGTGTAGTTGAAAGGAAAAACAGAACACTTATCAAAATGGCAAGAACCATGTTGGATGAATATAGAACTCCAGATGCTTTTTGAGCTGAAGCCATCAACACAGCAAGTCATGCAATCAATATACTTTATCTTCATCGACTACTCAAGAAAACATCTTACGAGCTGCTGGTAGGGAGAAAACCAAATGTCACTTACTTTCGTGTGTTCGGTTGCAAGGTCTACATTTACAAAAAGAGGACACACTTAGGTAAATTTCAAAGAAGTTGTGACATTGGTATTATGTTAGGTTATTCTTCTAAATCTAAAGCCTACAGAGTTTTTAATAATTCAACTGGTTTAGTTGAAGAAACCTATGATGTAAAATTCGATGAATCTAATGGCTCACAAGGTGAGCATGAGAATCTAGCTGATGCAGGTGAAGATGCCCTGATAGAAGCCATGAAGAAGATGGAAGTTGGTGAAGTAAAACCCAGAGAAGACAATGATGAAAAACCAACAACTTCCATGATGCCTCAAAATGGATCACAACAAGAAGAACATGAAAAGAATCAAGAAGGATTGAATCTGATAAAGAGTCATCATACTATTGCCAAAGATCATCCCGTGGATCAAATTATTGGGGACTTCAGTAAGGGTGTTCAAACTCGATCTAGGCAAGCTTCTTTTTGTGAACATTACTCTTTTGTTTCTTGTGTTGAGCCCAGAACTATAGATGAAGCCCTAAATGATGCTGATTGGATTATTGCCATGGAAGAAGAGCTTAACAACTTCAAAAGAAACAAAGTATGGGACTTGGTGGATCGTCCTAAAGACCACAATATCATAGGGACAAAGTGGATTTTCAGAAACAAGCAAGATGAAAATGGAGTTGTTACTCGAAATAAAGCAAGATTAGTGGCTCAAGGATTTACTCAAGTAGAAGGTTTGGATTATGGAGAAACTTATGCTCCTATTGCTCGACTTGAAGCCATACGGTTCCTTCTAGCCTTTGCATGTCATTTCAATATAACTCTATTTCAAATGGATGTGAAAAGTGCTTTTCTTAATGGAATCATTGAAGAAACTGTTTATGTTGAGCAACTGTAACATCCCAAAATTTGGTTTATTTACATTTATTAAGTTATTTGAATTTTTGAGAATTTTCTGAAATTTAATTGGAAATTTTGGAATTTATTTGAACATAAGCCTGCTTGAACTAATTGAATTAAATAAAGATCAGGCATTTTCGAATAAGCGTAAAATCTAAAATTTTGATGAAAATTAAGATAGTTGGTAGACGAGAGTGTTCGCTTCAAATATTTTCGAAAAACATGTTTTATAATGCAAGTCGTTGATTTTACATAAATCTGTACAAGTGTCTGATTTTACTAAAAGAATTTTTGCGAAAAATCTACACGTCGAAAAATCACGAAACCAACTTTGTTAAGATCCAACTAGTGCCTAGTATTTTAGAGTTTTTTTTCGAATTTTAGAACCTCTCCTTTTTTTTTCAACATATCTTTACAACATATATGCGTATATACCTGTTCGCTTGCACCAGGACGTGAAACTTCCAGCCGTTTCAAACTAGTGCGTGCTTGAAGGCCATTTATTCCTTAATCCACATCGTGATGTCTCCATTTATTCAGCCGTTTCTACTGCTTCCTCTCCCATCGGTTACTAGTCACTCTAATGAGATTTTACTCCAAACGTTTCCGGGCATGCACGTTTCCAGTCTAGCAACGCATGTCCTGGCTTCCTATTTTTTTTCTTGAGTAGGAGGCATCCCATCTTCCAGTTGATCTTTCCTTTAGTTCCTCCCGTGATCAATACCTCCATTGGTAACCTATTTTCAAGCTGTTTCCATTTCTATGCATGAGCTTTCCATTTTCTAGCCACAAAGAGAAATTCTGGTGAGTGTTTTTTTTTCTCTTCCATCTCCGACGAGTGCTGGAATCGTCGCCGCCGACATCGTCGCCGCCGCTATCACCGATCGCGCGCTCCTCTCGCCACCGCTGCCATCGCTGTCGACACACTCTCCGGCCTCGCCTTCTTCCGCATCGACGATCCGCACTACTGCCCGTCTCGATCGGTACCTTTTTATTTCTTTAGCGCGCACTCTACCTCTATTGATCGATTGATCCTGTCGACGCGTAATCGTGTATATATATGTTAGTATATATACGTATAGGTTGGGCGGATGTATTCTGTAGCCTGCGCCTATACATGTCTATATGTAGGTATACTTGGTCGATTCACGTGTAGATATAGTCGTGCGTAGATATATTCGGTTGCTACGCATGTAAAAATATATATCGTAGCATATTGTTTCGGTACTCTCTGTTATTTGACTCTAGCAGTATGTATACGTATGGATATATTCATTGAATCTACATGTGTATATTCAACCATTTCGCAAGTATAAATTTTCTATATGCGAGTATACGGTCATATTAGGAAGAATACGTAGTTAAATACGCAATCTATACTGTGGTTTTGGTTTCTCACGTAGCCTTGTCGAACCGAAGTATACGTGTACATGTGGAACAGTGCCATGCAGAAAAAGTAAGTGAAGGCTAGTTGTATGTAGTAATTTCCAGGATTTACGAATTTTGTCTTTACTTTACTTGACAGCATCTAGGCCTGATATCATGTTTAGTGTTTGTATGTGTGCTAGATTTCAGGTTGCACCTAAAGAAGTGCATCTTAGTGCCGTAAAGAGGATTTTTAGATATTTAAAGCACACTCCAAGTATTGGCTTATGGTATCCTAAAAGTGCTTCTTTTGAACTTCTTGGCTATTCGGACTCCGATTATGTCGGTTGCAAAATAGATCGAAAAAGCACCTCTGGGGTTGTCACTTGCTTGGAAGGTCTTTAGTATCTTGGTGCTCCAAAAAGCAAAACTCTGTAGCACTTTCCACTGCCGAGGCTGAATATGTGGCTGCCGGCAGTTGTTGTGCTCAGATTTTATTCATTAAACAAACCTTTCTTGATTACGACATTAAGTTTGAAAATGTACCTCTTCTTTGTGATAATGAAAGTGCTGTGAAAATAGCAAACAATCTGGTCCAACATTCACGAACTAAGCATATTGAGATCCGACATCACTTTATCAGAGATCATGTTGTTAAAGGTGACATTATGCTTAGTCTTGTTAGAACTGAGGACCAATTGGCTGATATTTTCACCAAACCATTGGATGAGGCTAGATTTTCAAGGCTGAGAAATGAATTGAATATTATTGATCTTTCCAATATTGCTTAAGTCTTGTCTCTTTTTATGTACTTGTAACACCCGGCATTTAATATGCCTGAATGCTACCAAACATAGACTAAGCAACTTCTAAATACCACAATTACAAGTAAATTACAGCAAAGGAGCAAATGCTAATACCGAAAATTTCGGCAGCATCTCCTTTGTTTTTCAAAGAATTGAAGAAATAACAATAGCATAGCAATATATGGCAATAAATGAGACATCTAAATAGCAATAAATATTGGCATGACAGCAATATTAGTCAAATTTCAAGCATTCAAAGTCTTCATGAGCCAAACGAACAATAAGGCTCTCATAACACGAAACTAAACCATAAACCAATATGCATCGCACTAAATTTATTATCAAGACTCCAAATGAATAACTGTGGGAACAAATGTGTGAAGCTACATTTAGGAGTGTGACTAGTTCCCTTCCCCGCATGCCGATCTCATGGTACCTAAAACAACAAGAAAGGACAAGCGTGAGTTCAACACTCAGCAAGTATATTGCAATGGACCATAAAGAACAATTCAACGTTAACATCACTACCATGCTCAACATCATGTACAAGACATAATTTCATATACCACATCATTCTCATATCTCGATATCATTGTACTCATTTCATCATCATTGACGGATACTTATACCACAGGTACCCCAAGCGGCCCGATTAAGCAGTTGGGCCGCTTCGAGCCCAGCTCCGACCGACAGACCTACGCTGGGCAGCAAAGGAGTCCCGCCCCCCGATCCGGCTCGGACGTGCTCCGACCTCCATGGGTCGGGTTACCTACGACCCTGACCCGTAGGAGATCGTCCCCACCAACGGCCACGGCATCGAGGCTCGCACCGGGAGTTAGCCGCCTACCCCGCGGGCATGACGATCGAGACACCCCTATGGGGGTAGACGGTTCCTTCCCGAGGCTGTAACACCCCGGCATTTAATATGCCTGAATGCTACCAAACATAAGCTAAACAACATCTAAATACCACAATTAAACATAAATTCCAGCAAAGGCGCACATGCTAAAAACCGAGATTTCGGCAGCATCTCCTTTGTTTTAACATGAATTAACACAATATCAATATCATGGCAAGATATGTCATAGCACACGACAAATAAAACATCAACATAAATGGATATATCATCAAATTACGCCAATAAAAGCATGCTCAACCACTTCATAAGCTATAACCAAGCAAATAAGGAATCACAAGCATGCTAAATTAAACCCTACATTAAGTTTATGGCACAACTCTTAATATCATGTCTCCAAGTGATTAATTATGGACTATGATGGTGGAGCTACATGTAGAAGTGTAGCTAGACCCTTTTTCCGCATGCCGATCTCAAAGTACCTAAAAACAACATAAAACACAAGCGTGAGTTCGAAAACTCAGCAAGCATATTGTAATGGACAACAAGATCATTTACAAGAAAATAATACCTTACATCACATATAACATCTCATACTTGAGCACATAACAACATCATCATCATTAAATATGTATTGCAATGCAATGCAATGCAATGTTATGCTCATATCTCCTTGGAAACTCATACCGGTATGGTTGAGTACACACCCGTCGGTGTGCACCCTCTCCCCCCTTCCATCCCGAAGATGGAGGGTGCCTACTCCTCGCTTCTATTCACCACGTGAATGGAATCACGATGTATGTCTTACTCAATGGCGTTCCGGACTAGTCATAACTTTCTCACCGGCCTTTCCCGGATTAGTTAATGACTTTCTCACCGCCCTCGCCCCATCTCATGTCATGCATGCAACTATGCCAATTATCATATTTCACATGTACATAAACATATGGCATCTCATCATGACAAATATTACACATGGCATCGAATCATGATAAGTATAGACACATAGCATCATATCATGATAATCATACTCAATATATCATTGGAAAACAGCAAGCAAGGCAAGTGATCATAGCAAGTATTCAATCTTTCATCCAATATCAAGAAGCAACCTACAATCCGCTATACATTACAACACACTTGCCTCAACCGCGGGCGACGGATTTGTGGAAAGTCGAGGGCACTCCCGGTGTCACACCACCTGCACATAGGCATCACACACTCACAATCATGCCCACAAAATAGTACGCAAAACCCCATCTAACCCGACATTGCCCACTACTCGCAAAACCTAAAAACAGAGGTTCTGTCCCGACGGGACAGCAGCCTTGCAAAAAGCATAACTTGAGTTCTGGGACTCCGAATCAATTAAACGAGTACATCCTCGCGTAGCTTAGGAAATTTCCCAACTTTCTCTAGGTATAGGGAAAGACTGATTCGGACTCTAATGTCATCTAATCTACAGATTACCGTGATCTGTTCCAATTACGTCACAGATTTTAACACGCTCGGTAAAACAGCCATAACTTTTAAACGGCTGGGCGGAATTTAATTTTCTTTATATCCACGGAAATATAATTAAATTATCTACAACTTCTTCAACATCCGTACGACAAGATTCGGATTATAAATTGGAGAAAACGCGAACCCTAGTTCGACTGCTCAATCTGCCCGAGAACAGAAACGTGGCAACATCTAGATCTAACCCAAATTACTCAAATCCAGCGCCTCCAATTGATCAAAAAACTTGATAAACTCCCTAATAACAGTACCTAGCTCATCCCTGAGGATCCCCATGATCATACCTTTGCCCGACGCACGAAAACTCCAATCGATCTCCTCGCTCCTAGCTCCTCGCTCCTCACTCCTCGGATGGATCCATGAGGATGCAGGGGTGGGGAGGTCACCCTAGGGCAGCAAGGGGGGTGGAGGAGAGGTGGTGTGCAATGGGGAGCAATGGGGGCGCCATGGGGGCAAGAGATAGGGCGGCTAGGAGGTGGAGGGAGGAGGAAGGGTGGCGGCTAGGGTTAGGGGCGCATGGGGCAGGGGTGGACGTCCCAAGGGCTGGTGGGGAGCCCTTTTACCAGCCCCCACACCCAAACCTAGTCCGTTACGGAGACCTACTCCATCCCACCAAAGCCCACCAAGGCCCAAACTCCCCCGGGAAGGCCCAAAACCCCGGAAACGGCCCGGAAACGGCCCGGAAAAGCTATTAACCTCCATATCCTATAGTTTTAACCTTAATTCCACATCTCATAATGTTATTAACCTTATCATGCACGTTAAATAAGGTTACGACACTCCGTGGTGTCACAACGCTTCAAAAGGCCCAAAAACGCGAGTAAACCTCAAGCCGTAAGATTTTCTTCTCTAATTTCGCAATTTGTAATGTCACACCAAAACGTAGTGTCACATTCTTCCCCCCTTCAACTGGATTCGACCTCGAATCCGAAGGACACCAAAAACAACTACCAAGTCCCCAAGGGACAAAAGGCTTCTCAGCCGCAAAGGCTCCATCAACCCAAAACGCTCGAATCCTCACGACAAACATTTCGCACTTCTATCACAACCAACCTGACTACCACACTCCATCAAACTCAATCATGACACATAATCCCATCTCTTCCAATTATTTGACCCTTTTCACAAAGAATCAAAATTAACTAATGTTAGCTACGTACATAGCCTTCATCGACAAAACTTTTCTTTTCTTCCACAAACCACGCTACACTTTCATTCTACCCCCTCCCAGGCATAACACACACCCAGGGACAACTAGCTACGACAAATTTCACGACAGATCACTATATTTCAAATTATCATCACTTTTTAACAATCCAACCATATTCTCAACAAGGTTTGGACCGACATCACCAACTTCCAACATGACCACCCTTCGAACCACAACCAAAGTTCTACGCCTAGCCCAAGGTAGAGTTGTAAATTATTACCAAACCTCAACTGGTTCTTTTCCTATGAGGGTCTCGCCCTCACACTTTCTCACTCAAAAACTACCAAACCCATGAGTATAATCCTCCATTATGCTCAACAATTCCATAGACATTTCTATTCACATCTCAAACGAGAATGCCAACAAAGAGCAACTCCCTTAGTCGGATGAACCACATTCATCAACTCGAACCCAAAACACAACAAATCACTTGGAACAAAGGTTTGACAACCTCGAAAGATCACTCGATCTTTTTTTCCTAAGTCAAGTCGCAAAGGAAAAACTCCAATCTCAAATCAATGCGATACATCTCGCATCGGGGACCACTCAAACAAAAAGAGAGACTCCACACAATTCTTTGTCAGAAATTCTCAACAATCAATGACAACTCGACTCACTTTCACCACAGCCAAGCATCTCATAAAAACAACATTGTGGAAGAGAAAACCGATTCTCAAACCAATCGAAAAGAATCCACAACCGCCATAATAACTCTCAAGGAAACAAGGAAACCCAATCCTCTTACAACAAAGCCAAATGCCAGGAACTCTTCACTCTTTCTTTTCATGCTAAAGAGCAAATGGAAATCTAGATTCATGACATGAATCCAAGCTTTTCGAGAGCACACCGGATTAGTCATATTTCCCTATATGACTTACTCACCGACCTGGCTCAACGACTCTTTTATCAATAGACATCTATAAATGATGTCATGTTTCCTTTTCACCATTCATTCATCATGTACAACGCTACCAAATAGTCATTCACAAGACAACTTCTTCCTTTGCATCACATGATTAAAACTTGGATAGCATCGATGATTGCGCCCAATCATAAAACTATGAGGGGAACACCATTAATAGGAAAACACCACGTCATACATAACCCGTCGACAATTGAAAGCCAAATTTGTAAAGCATCGTGTTTTAACCAAAATCAACATTTTGAAAGAGAACATCAATTCTCAAAGAGAAATGGGAGACTCATTTTCCCAAAATGAGAACACTTCACCAACCCGAATCACTAATAAACACTCGCAAACACCACATGACCTTTTCCAAATAAATCCAGTTCCAATCAAATAGACTTACAAATTAAATCTCAAGAATTTTCAACACAGCCCACTATGTCCATCGGCTTCCTTTTTAAGATTTACTCCAAGTATGCTTCAGTCTTAACGCCGAAGGAGCGCGATCCACTCAAAGGCTTTTGGGTGCAAAATCAAACTCATAGCATAAACTGAACAACTTAGCCAAAACCAAAGATGGGCACCAACCTCTACGAGTTTTAGGGAAACTCGAAAATGCCGTTCCCATCATCGGTGTCAGCCAAACATCAGCACAATAGCGTGATCCCACCCTGGCGGATTTAGGCGGCCGTACGCTGCAGCGCAACACGAAGTATCCCTTGCCCCGGGCCCCATTACCCCACGAGTGGCACTATTGTTGCAGCGGGAACCCACAACACCCCCTTCTTCTGTCCAATGGATGACAGAAGTCCCTTCCGAGAACCCCGCCAGTTGCAGACCTGTCAACTGCGCAAGTTCTCATCTTGCTCTTCGGCCTACCAACAAATCTGGCTATCCCCCGAAGTCAGGTACATAGGCATTCCCTTGATTCAGTTCATGTGGTTGCGCGAGACTCACCCAGCATTAACTTTGAGTTCGGTCCTTATATTTTTGTTGACTTGGGCAAGGACTCCAATCCTAACCACACCATCACCTTCACATTCTATACCTCCTCCCCGAGTCATTTACACCACTCATTTTTATCAATTAACCATTAACCATTTTGACTCAATTCATTTTGAAATCATATTTTGATTGATGAGTGTAACTGCCAAGGACTAGACTCAAATCTATTGCATTGACTAAGCATATGCATTTATTAACATTTTATACCCAAGTGACATTTATTAAGTTGCCTAACCTCTACTAGGGCTATCAATGTGACCATGGGAAATAGATTAAGGAAAACCACCAATTTGGGTTATATCTACCATTCCCACAAACTAGCACATTTATCAAAATTAAACGCATGCATATAGTTTGATAAATCAAAGTAAACATCGTAAAATATTGGATCAAGATGATCAAAGGAGGTGCTTGCACATCTGCTGCTGCTCACGATGGATCCGAGACGAACTCAGGATTGTTCGAGGCGACTCAGGACTCACTCGCCTCTAATCGAATAAAAACATCAAAAGCAATAACAGAGAAATAAATTAGCAAAAGTGACTTTAGAAGCATAAACACCAACTTAACATCAAATAGAACTCATCTAGACACTAAGAAAGCAAAGAAACGAAACAAGCGAGAAAAATGGCGAAATCGCGATTCGAAACGGCGATTTCGGCGAATTTCTCGCCAACTTGAACAAAATGCGCAAAATAATTTAAAATTCAACTAAATTTTGTTAAACACCTAGAATTAGGTATAATACACCTAATGGAACTTACGGGAACTCGTTTGGATTTAAAACGAACAAACGGAATCCAAAACAGTGAAAATCAATACACAAAATGCTGAAAAATCAGAAAAAAGAAAAACGGCACTATTCACCGTAACGCAAGAGCCATTTCTGTCCAGAATCCATTCGAACGACTTGCGACCGATTCCAGCGACTCCACTAGGTAATTTCGGATGTCTAGGACCTATCTGGACCTTGCCCCTTGAAAATTCACTTAATTTGCATCGAAATCCGATCGAAAGCGCAAATTAAGCCGAGGTTTACGCCTCGATTCGCACAGGGTCCGAAAACGGCTCAAACTCGATTCCACTTGCGCGAGGAGCACGTTTTCGACTCTAATAAGTCTAAATGAACCTAAATGACTCATTCCGACAGCTAACTGGCGAAGAAACCCCGAAATGTGGAATATGGCCAAAATGGCTATTTTGCTCGAAAACGAGCAATCTCGCCCAAAAGGGCCATTTTGAGCTGAAATGCCGCGAGACTTGTTTTAAGCCCTCGGCTAGTTGCTTAGGGATACTTACGACCTATCGGAGCCATTCCCCAGCATGGATGACTTAATCTTCTCTGACTTTTGATCAATTGCCCGCTTAACTCCGGTAATTACCCGAGAAATGGCAAAAGTCCGAAAAGTGACTTGAATGCGATCCAAAACACGCGGGAAGCATGCTATCGACCTTAGTGACCTTAAACGAAGCTAAACAAAGCTAAATGCCTTAAACGGCTTGTGAGGCCTATAATTACTAAAATAAAATGCAAAGTGCTAAAATGCAAATCAAGCGATTCTAACTGCTTTTCTAGCCTCTAAGGGGACTAATGGTAAAGTCAATACATGCCTCAGAGCTCTAGGATATTATGAAATAAAAATAAATTAAAAGAGACCTAGAGCTAACAACTTGTAGCAGGTTTTGACGAAACTTAATTTTGACTCTTCTGATCGCAACCAGGGCTATCAGAAGAGCTAATGGAGCTATCGTTATACGCTATGGACCTTCGGTCCATCGTAAAAATAGTTAACACCTAAATGAATAAAATAAATTTCGGCTTAGCGAAATTGAATTCCGATTCCTCCGGTAGCGACTCTAGTCACCAGAACTGCTATGGGAAAAATCTATACATGCTATGCACCACTAGACCTCCGATAAATCGAAGACCTAGCGATGGACTTGAGCGAATACGAGGGTGACTAAAAGCTAGGTTGGCTATAGGATTAAATGAGCCTAACGATGATCTGAGTCTAGATTCTAAAGCACAATTGCCATGCGACGTGTCTAACACATGGAACCTAGTTTTGACCTAGGCTAGGGTTTGAGATAACTTAACGAAATGCGAAGCTACGAAGGGGGAAGTCGTAGCTACGGCAAGAGGGAAGTCCCGGGAGCCGAGAAATCGAGCTAGAACTCAAAAACCCCACGGGAACTCAAATAAACATCCATGGGAAATGAAGGAAAACTCACATGAGAGGGTCTAGGAGATGGGGATCGCGATGGAGAGGATGAATCCGGCCTCCGTGTCAGTTTCCACCGGTTGAATCGCCTTTAATCCACTGATCTGGGTGAACTAGGGTTAGGGTTTCCCCTTCTCTTGCTTGCTGCGTGTGGGGAGGCAAGAAATGAAGTGTGGGCTGTTGCTTAGCTTGGTTGGAGAGGCTTATAACACTAGAAAACACTATGCACTTATCTAGGGGCATTTTGGTCAAGTGCCTAGTTTTGAAGAATTGAACTTCCAAAACTGATTTTTATCGATTCTAATATATTCTGGAAGGTTCTTAGGTCACTTTAACACTTATCCAAATAAATTTGCAATTATTTTTGAGTTAGGTTACTTAAGTTGAAGGGTTCTTTTTGATCCCACTTAAGTACACACAGCCCAAATTGCAGAAGTACACAAGATCAGTGTATTATTGAACAGTGTTTGAGTACAAATGTACAGTGACTCAAGTATAGAAATACTCGGGATATTACACCCGGAAAGGCCCAAAACCCCGGAAACGGCCCGGAAACGCTATTAAGCCTCCTATCATATGGTTTTAACCTCCAATATCATATTTCATAAAGTTTTTTGACCTTAACATTCACGTTAAATAATGTCACACCATTCCGTAGTGTCACAAAAAGACTTCAATAATTACTATCTACTCCCTGAGGAGCCCCAACACAATACAACCAAAAGCTTCACAACAAATTCTTTCTCTTATTATCTTCCCCAATACTTATAAATAAGGTTTATGATGCTTACGAAAAGACATCCCACGAATACTAAGTCAACAAGATCCCCATTGACCAACATAACAAATATCATATTCTAGATTTGAAACAAGTGCTCCAACAAAACTTTCAGCGTGACCAACCAATAACTTTCATACCACCTATATGTAAACGTCTCGACAATCGAAACTTATTCAGTTAACAAGCGGCTTCAACATGTAAATATTCTCTCCACATGACAAGGTGCGTAAATATGATTCTGAGACATACATTCATTAAGGATGAAATTCTACATCATGTTAATTATCCATGGTTCACTCCATCACAACATGTTACAATAACCTCCATTTTTTTTAGCAAGGATTTTCAACAATTAATCTAAGCAATTACCACCACTATTAAATCATCAATATCAATAACTTGCATAATCATCAATCAACAACATTACCTTTAGCTACCCTATACATAGGTTATAACAAAATTACCACTACACAACATACTCCAGCTATTTAAAATAGATTGAATACTAGCATTAACACTGCTCTTAACAACATCATGAACAATAAGTCTTATGTCTTCTCAATTGATATCAATACTAGCATTGTATAGACACAACTGCATGCTTCCAAATATACTAGTAGTTTGCAACAACATAAATAGCAACTCTAATCAACTTCCAAATTAAAGCCACTAGTCAACATGATTAAATTCCTCTATTAACCCGTTAGATTAGAACATCTTTAAACAACCGGCAAGGTTTCTTTGACAATATCATTAATTTACATCATCTTAATGTTCTTACTATGCATCAAGGATTAAACTTTTAACATTAACGAGGATCATAAGCACTTTTAAAGCAAGGCAACAGGTTCTAAGCATGTACATTAACCCATTCAATCATTCTCGCTAAGAGTAAACTACAACACTAGTAGTCTATTTATTCTCAAGCTAGAGATATTAATCACATTGAATTTATTCAACTCAAAATTTATCTTAGCAACACATCAATCCATAAACCACATTGTTACCTACTACATAACATGCTAAACATCAATTCTTACTAGGGACAAACGATTTCAGTCAAAAGACTACTTACTTTGTTTGCAGCATTTTAGTTTTAAAACTCATCCCAAATTCATAAGGAAACTTGACTCTCAAAATTGCAATGAGACAAACCCAAACTTGGTCATGCAAAGGAATTCTCCAAAACACTTTTCCGTAGTGTCACAAGTTGAAATGGTGTCAGGTAACAATGCCTCATGGAATGCAGATAGAATCCTAGAATTCTATTCCTCTTTGCTTGTAAACAAAAGAAGACATTACATTCTATTCACTATAGATGGAAAAATCAAAAAAGTGAGATCACCACACTTTGAATCAGCTATTGGAGCTTCAGGTCCTCAGGTCAATAGAACAAGAATTCATGACAAAATGTTCCCTGGAAATAGATGGAGATAGATTGGTGATATGCCTGATCTTCAGCTTTCTGCACATATCTATAGAGATATCAAAGAAGATAATTTCAATGCAAACAGAGTTAACAGTTTGTCTGGTGAAGCTAAAATACTCCTATTGATTCTAAGGCATACAATATCCCCAAAGTCAGGATATAAAGAAGGTGTTACTCTAGTGTTGGCTTGGCTGCTACACCTAATCATCTCCAAGCAACCCATTGATCTAACAGATTATATTTTTGGAGAAATGGAGGAAGCAATTTACAGAAGAATGGGAAGTCCATTGCGTTTTGCTCAGCAAATATCCAAAATGTTGATAGCACAAGGGATAATTTCGCAGCAAGAAAATAGTAGATCATTTGCCTATCAACCCAAAAAAATACAAGTTACATAAGCTACCCACTGAGATGGCTGCACAATGACCAAGGATACCGCCTACACTAGATGATCCAAGTTATCATGAGGGAGACAGTGATAACAGCCCTACTCATGATGGAGATGATCAACCTGTTCCAAACCATCATAGTCCAAGTCATCACAGTATTAGTCATCATACTCCAAGATACAATACACCCAGTTATCATAGCCATCCTCTTGTTACCCAGTCGTCATTCCCAGCTGTACCTCCTCAGCTTGAAGATAATGAGGCTACAGAAATTATTGGAGATAGTTCTCAAAAGTCCTTGCGACAGTCTGTTGAAAGAGATGCAGCAACCCAAGTTTACCTTAGCTCACAATCCTATCATGAGACAGATCTTGCACACAACCAAGGTGGACACTTTAGTCCTGGTCATATTTCTCCAGCTTCAAGTCATCATGCTCTACCCCCAGTAGAGCATTCAGTCATGGGCTTTCCTTCTCACCATGATGAACATTCTGAAGGAGATGAACTTGGAGAAATTGATAGACTGTGAGAACTTGCTGCTGCCTCGAGGTTTGTACAAGATCAGGAATTCAGGCCTGCAGCACATGATCATGAAGCAGGTGGTTCTGCTTTACCTCATAATGTTTCAACTCCACAGCACTCCCACCACACTGCTCATGAGCATGAAGAAGAAAATCCAGATGTTGGACAACATCTTGCATGGAATGAACAACATCTTGAATGGTTCAATCTTTTTGAGACAAAATACAACACTGATTTGAAGGATGCCCAAGAGAACTTTGCTGAAGAACAGAGGCTAGCTGCCTTGAGGCACATTGTGCATATGGCTGCTCTCTAGTAATACCATGATCAAGTTCAGCAAACCCATGAGTTAATGAACAAGATATATCAAGAATAGGGCAAAATAAAGGATGAGAATTCCAGACATTTTGATATGCTCAAGAGCAATCAATGGGATCTAAGAACATGGCTTACTCAAGTAAACACCAATCAAAATTTGCTCAAAGACAGGGTATATGACATCAATAACAAGCTGAATGCTCAAGAAACTAAATTCAATCAGTTTGCTGATTTCTCTAAGAGCATGCTCAAAACCCATGATGATGCAGTCCATGGGGTAGAACATACTTTTCGTGGCTATATAGATCACTTTGATGCCTCAATGACAAATTTGGTCTCAAATCAAGAACAGCTTGGTGACATCATCTTTGACCAGACTATCCCAATTATTGACTCAGTTCATGAACTTCAAGAAGATTTTCGGAACTGGACAGTTGAATCTCAGCCGGTAGATCCAAATTATCCCAGTTGGCATGACAGAGCTATGGCATCTCCAAAGCACTCAACAGAAGAACACTCAGAGCAAGCAACACCGACTCAGTCCTCCCCAAGGCACAATGTCAGCCACCGGGCATCAACCTTGTTCAAAAGAACCTTCTCCAGGCGCAAGAAGTGATATTCTTTTTGGCAATTGATGCCAAAGGGGGAGAAATTAGACTAGAAGACAAATTAGAGTAGAAGTAGAAAACAATCTTTTGGTCTCCTTTGGTCTTTTGGTCTGAAGATGTTTGTGCTTATTCTTATCTGCTATTTATGCTATTTATGCTTTATGCTATTAATGCTTAACTTTTTCTCGAGTGTTGTTTACAAGTCTAAGCACCCCTGTAGGGGGAGCACTTTCTATTAAAATTATGCATTTGTGTAACACCCCGGCATCTAATACGCCTGAATGCTACCAAACATAGATTACGTATCATCTAAAAACTACAAATAAAAGAAAATTACAGCAAAGGAACAATTGCTAGAACCAAAAATTTCGGCAGCATCTCCTTTGTTTAATCATGATCTCGAGCAACCATAATAGCATGGCAGAATATGACATAATATGAAACATCTAAAACATAAACATCAATTGTATCACGTTAAATTTATTGTCATGACTCCAAATGATTCCATTGTGGAATCAATTGCGTGAACTACGTGGAGATGTGTGACTATTCCCCTTTTCCCTCATGCCGATCTCAAGGTACCTAAAAACAACATAAAACACAAGCGTGAGTTCAAACTCAGCAAAGTGTATTGTAATGGAAAAACAAAGATCAAGTCAACAAACCATCATCACCAATCTCCAAAAGCACATCATAACACAACATAGTTAGCATTCCAAACACCTTTTAAGCATCCATGTACTCATCTCGTGAGCAACTCATAAGTATTCACATCGTCATCTCATAAACATCAGCATATACATATTTCATTAATGCAATGCAATGCACATGTCTCCTTGGAAACTCATACCGGTATGGTTGAGTGCACACCCGTCAAGATGCACCCTTTTCCCCCTTCCATCCCGAAGATGGAGGGTGCCTATCACTGCTTCCATTCACCACGGTGAATGGAATCACGATGTAGGTCTTACTCAAGAATAGCCCCGGACTAGTCATAACGGTTCTCACCGACCCTCCCGAATAGTTATGACTTATCTCACCGGGGTCGGCCATGAAAATATGCCATGTATGCAAAATGGACAACAATGTACACATATATAGGAGTATTGCATATCATCACATGGCATGTAATCCACTTATCAACAATAAGTACATTTAAATCATGGCATAATGGCTTCATATCAAGCAATACATGTAATTCATGGCAAGACAACATGTTATCTAGTCCAAATACTATGAAGCACAACTAGCAACACATATAACATACAATCCACACAACACACTTGCCTTCAATTGCAGGCAACGGAGTGACGAGAGGTTGAGGGCACTCCCGGAGGCACACACCACCTGCAAACACGTGCCACACACTCAAAACAAGCCCATAAAACAGTACACATACATCCCATTACCCGACTTAAACACAACTCCTAAAATCAGAAAACAGCAAATCTGTCCCTTCGGGACAGCAGCCTTCAATGAGCATAACTTCTGTTCTAGGACTCCAAATCGATTAAACGAGTACACCATCGCGAAGCTTAGGAAATTTCCTAGATTTTTCTAAGTATGGGGAAAAGCCAAATCGGCCTCTAAAATTGTTTAATCTAATGTTGAACACAGACTGTCCCAACCTCGTCACAGATTGGACAGCGCTCGGTAAAACGGACATAACTTCCAGACCGTAACTCTAAAAATTCTCAAAAAAATACACAAAATAGGTCTCGACGATACCTACAACTTCCTCAACAGGCGGTCGTCCAGATTCGGACTCTAAAATTGCAAAAACGCCTGCCCTAACTCCGGGTTCCCAAACTGCCCGAACCAGAACGTGAATACAACTCTAGATTTCACCAATCCTACCCCATGGCAGCACCTCCCTTGATCTAAAAACATGGTAAACACCCTCTACAGCAGCAAAAGATCTACCCCACAAGATCCCCCATTACCTTCTTGGAGAATCACGAATCGACGGCCGAATCTTGGCGTTCTTCCCCGGTTTTCCTCGCACGCGCCGATCCCGTCCAATCCACTCGTCGCGGAGTTCCTCCACGGCAAGGGCAGCAGCGAGGCGAGTTGTGGCAGTGAGGAGGTGTCCTTGGGGGTGCAAGGAGGAAGGGGTGGTGCGGCTTGGGGGGTGTGGAGGAGGAGGAGGAGAACTAGAGGGAGGAGGAGGAGAACTAGAGGGAGGAGGAGGAGAACTAGAGGGAGGAGGAGATGGGGAGAGGGGTGGCGGCTTGGGGGGCAAGGGGAGGGGCGCACCAACAGGGCAGGGCAGCAGGGTGTGTTGCCCTAAAGCTCTCCCTCATGGGCCCAATTCATTCCACCTTCGGCCCAATTGCTTTCCCCCACGGCCCGATCACCCAGAAAACAACCCGAACCTCCCGGAAACGACCCAAAACGACAAAGAAAATATGGTTTAATCTCATGCCGCAAAGTTTCACTCCCAAATATCATATTTTATAATGTCTCACCGTTCCGTAGTGTCACATTCTCTCCCCCTTAACAGGATTCGACCTCGAATCTTACACGTTAACTCTAAAACAATGTCCACTAGGGTCTCATCTTCTTTGCGAACTCAACACACCCACGCAAAGACTCAAACAGTAGCAACGACAACCCAAATCTCCAAATCCATCTATTAACAAGAGTGACTTGACTTAGCTTAACTAAGTACCACTTGACATGATTCCTCATTTACTTCGATCTCTATCATGATTCATAAACTCAGAATGACAGAATACCAATTGTAACACCCCATCCCTTCCAATTATTTGACCCCTTTTCGCAAGGAATCAAAATTTACTAATGTCATCTTCGCTCATAGCCTACATCGACCATACTTTCCTTTCGACTGCCAACCACATTACACTTTTCATTCTATCCTCTCCCAGGCATAACGCACACCAGGGACGTCTAAGCTAAGACAATATCCACGACAAAGTATTTTGCATCACAATTTCTATAACATTTGCTTCCACCCAACGATACTTTCAACCAAATTCAAACCACGACATCAACAACCTCCATCATCATCCACCCTCATACCACTAATGTCCAGCCCAAGCTAGGACCGTAGCTCACTACCAAATCTCAATTGGCACTTTTCCCAAGAGGATGTAAGCCTCGAAACAAATCACACAAACAACAAAACCCACGAGTATAGCTCTTAGATAATACTCAACAATAACCCGATGCCCTTCTTATTCTCGCTCCTATCAATAGTGCAAAGAAGTACGATTCTTTTGAATCCAAGTAGACCACATACAACAACTCGAACCTCAAAAGCGCCACAAATCACTTTGGAAAGAACCCACGATAACATTGAAAGACCACCCTTTTGCTTTTCCTAAGTCAAGCCACAAAGGAAAACTCAAATCTCCAATCAACGCGATACAATTCGTGACGGGGAGCACTCAAACAAATAAAGACTCCACACAATTCTCTTGTGAAGTTCTCAACAACTAAAAACAACTGGACTCACTTTCACCACAGCCAAACTTTTCATTTTAACCAAAATCAACATCTTGGAAGAGAACTGCGGAAAAACTCTCAAGAGAAAGAGAAACTCAAATCCCTTGCATAACATAGCCAAAATACCAGCATTTATCCATTCATTCCTTTTCATGCTAGAGAGCAATGGAAATCTCGATTCATAACACGGATCACGAATTCTTCAAGAGCACTCCGGATTAGTCATATATCTCTATATGACTTCCTCACCGTCCTGGCTCAACAACTCTTTTATGCTTATAAAAACGATGTCATGAATCTTTTTCACCATTTATTAGTCATGAAACCACGATACCCATTAACCATTCACAAAGAGACTTCATTCTCTTTGTCACATGATTGACACCCAACAACATCGATGATTGCTCAATTTCGCATAAACTACGACGGCGTTAACCGAAAAATACCATATCGCATCACAACCCAACAACCACTGCACGCAATGCGTGCAAAACATCGCATTTTAACCAAAGCCAATAACAGAAGATAGCATCAACTCTCAAATCAAACGTCTACGCCTAATAACCGCTACCAATTCTCTTAAAGAGAAAGGAAACACATTCCCAGCAGGGAACACCTTACCAACAAAATCACTTATGAAACAATCATAAGATTCACCTTTTTGAAACGCTCGCAAACACCACACACGTTTCCCAAATAAATCCAACTCTAGTCACGATAGAATTACAATTTAAGCGCTTAACACCAGGGTTACCAAAGATAAATCAGTTGAACGTTAAAGAGAGCGTCCCACCCCAACGCTTTGGGTGTTAAACCATACTCATAGCATAGACTAAACAGATTAGCCCAAAACCAAAGATTGGCATGGTTCAATACCACACCACATTTGGAACCCATAAGCCGGTTACTTCAAATACTACTCTTTCCTCCATATTTCCAATCATCGGAGTCAAGTTTGTAACTTGACAAAATGCCACTTAATCAGGGGAGATTTTATTGCACCCTAATCAAGACGCCTAAACAAAGAGGTAGGCACTCCCAGAAAATTTATACATTCATTTGAATCCGTAAACCTTCAAAAGAAAGTTCGACTCAAATCCCACCATTACTCGCATTCCAATACTCTTAGCCAATACGGATGTCATAATCACCCAAATCCCGAGAAGTCAAACACTGTTGCACACAAGCTACAACATCTGCTCTTAATAAAATCACTTTTCACTGTTCATATAACCACAATTGATTATATTACCAACGAACCATAGACCATATCTACCGTATGACAATCAACAAGGAGAACCACGTTCTCACAACTCCAGCACAATTATCTTATCAGTTAATCCAACATAAGACGCATATCAACAACTTCTTTTGGTCTACTAACCATGACGAACCATTATTCATGCAACTTATTATCCCAAGCGTAGCACACATCTCTTTACAATTATTCCGGCGTAATCAACAATTACCCTGGGTATAATCCCTAAGTCACATATTCCATATCACCTGTTCATTCCACCAATAATTAATACTAACCACGCGACACGATCTCCACTAGACATCCCTCATAAATACGGATCCCAGACAGACATCTGTCAAGAATAATTCAACCTTTCCTACAATCATTCCATATATCCTCATTAATTGATTACACGTAATTTTAAGTCATATTGTCGACCCACAATATTAACTGACCCACCAGCTACAATAGGTAGAATTTCACACCATCTTCTTGCTATAACAAGTTCATCAACCGAGACATTCTATGCTAACTAATCTCAAACATCCATTAGATTCCATAACCCGCATCACTTTGCACACACCACTAAACAACTTTCACTTTGGATCACCTGACGTCTCGTTTAATCATCTCTTATCAACACAATATTTTAGTTTATCTTTAAACAAACAACAAGTTTACTTTAACCGGACCACTAGCTCATATCAACCGAAAACTCTAAGTTCTCGTCATACACTTAACTTCTTAAACATCCGCGTGAATCACGCACCCAACTCTTAAGGAAACCATAATTGCTCCAGAAAAGAACAACACCCAAAACACCTTTCCTTCCGGAAAGCTCAACCATAAATAACAAGAGAAGTCAACTCTTAAATTCCCAAATGCAGACACGCAACTACTTCACAACTCTCGAGATCAACAACTTCCGCGAAGGAAGATGGTTGCAAGAGGAAAACCCGGCGATGAACCAAATTTTTTTTTTTTCGAGATAAAGCCATAACCCCAAACTTCAAACTTTCACGAAACAAGCGGTTTTTTCAAAGATGAATTCCCAAGCAAGTCATCATTGCAATCAAACAACACTTAGGCCCCAACAACAAGATCTGGCACAACACCGCAATAACTCTTTTAAACCTCGGAGAAAGACAAACACAAAAATAAATTGAAAACTTTCTCCGTAAAGCAACCGATCAACCACATCCCTTCCGACAAAACCTCGACACCTAAATCCATGCGACTTAGATTTTTTTTTTCATTGGAACTTCAATAACTTCCTTTCAAATTGGAGAATGGTAACCCAAGAATCAATCTATAAGTTTCTCTATAAGGCAAACAACAAATCGGGCGTCAAAGCTGGCAAGGCGACCAAAAGAGGTGCAACCCTAAATTCTTCTTTGGTCTTCAACCAGAGAAGACAAAAACCAAAACCACCAAAAAACTATCGGTGAGTATCCAAAACCGAACACTTTTTCTTTTATTTCGACCAACCAAAAACCAACCAAAATCTTTCGTCAAAACGGCAAAGGAAATTCGGAGGGTCAATCCACAACTCTACTACTCGACTCCAACCAACTACCCAATCTACGATAGAAAGGATAAGCACTCTCCCAACAGGAGGTTAAAAGTCCATCGGTGATGGCACTAACCGGCCACACCGTCAAACCCAACATTACTACAAACAACAGAAGGTGACCGAAACCCTTTCGGCACCACAACCCACAATAATCTCAAGTGTATCAACACAATCAATTCTTTCATAAACATAGCAACATATATTACCAAATGTAACATTCAACACCAAAGCTTAAATACAACATTTAAGCGTAAAGCAACGATACCCATACCCATTCCTACTGTGCAACAGAGTGTGTCAAGTTTTTAAATTAATTATTCCACTTACACAAGTTTTACTGTTGCTATCCTATGGCAAAGTTTTAAGTAAAACCTAAGCCATGTTTCTAGGTTATCCCACTTCATATTTTAGTTGAACCTATAGTATGACACTAAATACACATTCCAGGGACCTACAGCCCGCTCTGATACCAACTGTAACACCCTAAGCATCTAATACGCTGAATGCTACCAAACATAGATTACGTATCATCTAAAAACTACAAATAAAAGAAAATTACAGCAAAGGAACAATTGCTAGAACCAAAAATTTCGGCAGCATCTCCTTTGTTTAATCATGATCTCGAGCAACCATAATAGCATGGCAGAATATGACATAATATGAAACATCTAAAACATAAACATCAATTGTATCACGTTAAATTTATTGTCATGACTCCAAATGATTCCATTGTGGAATCAATTGCGTGAACTACGTGGAGATGTGTGACTATTCCCCTTTTCCCTCATGCCGATCTCAAGGTACCTAAAAACAACATAAAACACAAGCGTGAGTTCAATCTCAGCAAAGTGTATTGTAATGGAAAAACAAAGATCAAGTCAACAAACCATCATCACCAATCTCCAAAAGCACATCATAACACAACATAGTTAGCATTCCAAACACCTTTTAAGCATCCATGTACTCATCTCGTGAGCAACTCATAAGTATTCACATCGTCATCTCATAAACATCAGCATATACATATTTCATTAATGCAATGCAATGCACATGTCTCCTTGGAAACTCATACCGGTATGGTTGAGTGCACACCCGTCGGCATGCACCCTTTTCCCCCTTCCATCCCGAAGATGGAGGGTGCCTATCACTCGCTTCCATTCACCACGGTGAATGGAATCACGATGTAGGTCTTACTCAAGAATAGCCCCGGACTAGTCATAACGGTTCTCACCGACCCTCCCGGAATAGTTATGACTTATCTCACCGGTCGGCCATGAAAATATGCCATGTATGCAAAATGGACAACAATGTACACATATATAGGAGTATTGCATATCATCACTGTCGGGACCCCGAATTTGCAAATCCGGACCCTCTGTGTATTCAGCACTAGTCCAGGAACGCGCTAGTGCACACAGTCTTAACATTGGTAAATATCACAATCATACCACTCGATACCAAATAAGTACTTTATTTAAATAACCAAAGGTTACTTGACCTTATGGCCAAGTTACAAATATATGCCTTGCAAGGCGAAACTTATTAAAAGAGAAATAACGGCGGAAAATCAAATAACCCGTGGCGCCATCCAGTATACCACAGCAACCGATCGGGCTCGCATCCCTAAGTAGACGGGTCCTCTTGGAACTCCTCCTCCGGCTGGCGTAATCTCCTCTTCAACTGATATTGTGTTGAGGCAAGGGTGAGTACTTGGTACTCAAAGCAAGTCATGCACAGAATGCAAGCTAAGATACTATATGCATGGCTTGGTACAAAGGAATAGCTCAAGGTATATTTGCAGTAAACAGCATTTGAAAAGTAATATAAGTAGATTCGAAAGCAGTAGAAATAAGTAAAGCGTAAATAACTTTTCAAGAAGTTTAACAAACATTTTTCCCCATCCTAAACCACATTTCCATCATCTTCATTGTTAAACCAACCCAACCTTTCAAATCCAAGTTATTTTCAGAAAGTCTAACCCTTGACTGTAATTCCCGAGCATTGTCGATCAGTGGACTCGGCTATTCAAATAGATTCTACACTCTGCAGAGGTTATGCACTTTACCCACAAGATACAGTCAAACACCACAAAGGCGAGTTCCCGTAACAAAGCCTTTCGGAAGCTTTAAACAACACAGGTGGTCCTCTCCGGTTCGTGCTCTACACCATCCCTTCCCTTAGCCAAGGCGAAGTATGGGACCAACACACCGTTAGATGGGTATCTGGCCACACGACCACGATCGCTCCCCGATACAATCACACAAGCGGTGTAATCGACACCCTGAGGCTCCACAAGTGAGTCCTTAGCGACTTAGTCAACTAGGGCCGTCCCATTCCAGCCATGTGGTTGCAAGTATGACCCAGTTCAAAGGCTTGCAAGGTTAAGTCCTTAGAGTGACCAGGGCAAGACTACCCGAAAAACCAAATCAACACTCCCAATGCCACAACTGGCCCACCTGATTACTCTTGCCACATGCCCCAGTCGAAATCTGTTTATCAAACCCCAGTTGATTACCATGCACCACGTGCCATCAACATCACATGATACTTTTCCAAAACAAGTTCAGTATATCATTAAGTCAATATTAACATTTGATTGTCCAAAATCATGTTATGAGCACGTAGCAGGTCTAAGCAGTATACTACAACGGTCTAAACCCATGTTGGCAATTTAATAATGTCCAACTAGTAAACCACAACTAGGGTGACAAGGGATCATGGCACATACTTAGATAATCAAGGTGTCATACAACAATTTGGTATTTATCTAACACGCTTGTTTAAACAAAGTATCTTTCTAATTGATATAGCATGCAATAGTTTAAATCAAAATAGATTTCGAAATAGGATCAACATGGTCAAAGCACAACTTGCCTTCAAAAAGTACTTGCTCTTGGTCTTGAGTTGGATCCTGAGTCAATACTTCCCCTTGAATCCCTCCAGACTTCAACGTCTACTCGTAAAAGCGTGCAAATAGCAAATACACAAATAAACAATAGGCAAAAACATCCCAAAACTCCAAATAAAATCCATAAACAGAGAGAACATAATTTTCTGGATTTTTAGAAACTGGAATAAATCAAATTTGGAGTTAAAACGCAAAAGTTATGATTTATTAAAGTTTAAATAATCAATTAAATAATATTACAGAGAAAAACTTTAGTCCAAAAATTAAATAAAATTCATATTTAGGTAGATCTCAATTTTATACAAATTTAGAAATTTGAATCACTCAAATCGGAGTTGAAGCACTAAAAGTTATAAGCGTTTGAAGTTTGAATCTAAATTTGAATCAATATTTCGAATTAATAAATCATTTTCTTTTTCGGAAATTAATTATTGCGTCATCATGGACACGTGTCAACCTCTGATTGGTTGGCTGACGTCAGCCGGCTCATGGGCTCAGCTCACGGCGCGGTTTGGTCCACGGTGGACCCGGTCCACAGCTTGGGTGTAGGTCGGCGGTGGGACCCACGTCGGTCGGGTCTCACGCCAACGCGGTGGCGTGTGGGCCCTCGACATCGCGGGGCCGGCGTGTCGTGACACGCCGCTCACACGCGTCTGACGTGACGCTGCGTCGGTCCACCTTCCCAACACGTGGCGCAATCTCGTAGTTGGTTTGAAAATCAACCGCGCGGATTAGATCCAGGGTTTAACACGTTGAAACTACTCGATGCTCGTGGGCCGTTCGATTTAGATCGGACGGTCCAGATCTAATCCTATAATAGTACTGCTCGACGCGTGGCGATTGTGAACCGTTGGATCTTGATCCAGCGGTCCGTATCTAATCGGGTTTGGAACACGTGAACTCACCTCAACCGTCCGATCCGATCGGCGGTCCCGCAGAGCTTCGCGGAGTCCCGGCGATGGCACTCCGCGAAGCTTGGGCACCGGAGGCGGAACGATGACGAGCCCGACGGCGCTACGAGGCTCCTCCGGCGACGCAGCGGGTCACGCTCGAGTCGCCTTGGCTCGGGGATCGATTACGACCTCCTTCTCCTCGCGACGGCCAGGCGGCGGCGGAAGGTGAAAAAACCACCACGATACCCTAGCTACTACGGCGAGCAATCCCGAGCAAGCGGCGGCTGCTAGGGCTTAGCAAGCTAGGGCAAAAAGTAGCGCAAGGTCACGGCGATACTCGAGTGCGATCCGGCATTAAATAGCCGGAGGCGTGCTCGGCGAGCCCTAGTCGATCCGCAATGGCGCACTTCGGCGGAGTCCGGCTCGGTCTCGGCGAAGACGATGACTCTCGGCCCGTCCACGTGGCGCGATCAGCGGCCACGATCGCGGGCGCGATCGGATCCGGGCCGGATACGGCTCAACCGTGCAGGCGGATCTCGGTAGTTGGATCTTGATCCAACGGTTGGGATTGATTAGGTTTAGGAGTGGGTTTGGTCGAGTCGCGTGGCTCGGGTCGGACTCGAGTCCGACTCGGGTTCGACTTCGATCCGGATGAACAGTACTTGACCCGAGTTTGATTTTCCAGCGATTTAATATTTAAAATAATTCCTAGTAATTCATTTAATTCATTAAAAATAGCAAATGACTCGTAAAAATTCAGAAAAATTCGGAAAATACTTTGGATCATTTTGGACTCAAATAAAATATTTCCAACAAAATTTTATTTGCAAAATTAAATTCTTTAATTATTTCAAAATGGAATAAATTCAAATAAATTCCAAATAAATCCAAATAAATTCGAGAAAATTCCAAAATTCACCAAAGTGCCAAATCACACATGAATTTAGGACAAGTAAAATTTTGGGGTGTTACAAACCTCCCCTTAATAGAATCTCGTCCCGAGATTCGGGGCTTACTAAAGGAATAGGTTTGGAAATTCTTTCTTCAAATCCTCTTCAGCTCCCAAGTCGCTTCGCTTTCTTCATGATTGCTCCACTTTGAACTCTACAAAAGCGAGTTGACTTGTTTCTAGTTTCTCGATCCATTGTGTCGGAATCCTCATGGGATACTCCTTATAAGTCAAATCCTCTTGCAACTCAATTGATTCTAACGATTATGCATTTCCTCGAGGAACTCGGAGACACTTCTTTAAGCAGGACACATGGAATACATCATGTACTCCTACCAACGATCGTGGCAACTCCGGTGATAAGCAACTTAAGCCTCTGCGGCTCAAAATCTTAAATGGTCCAACATAACAGGTGCAAGTTTCCCTTTGGCATGGAACCTCTTAACTCCCTGAGGCGTAACTACGAGGTATACAAAGTCTTACGGTTCAAAACTCAAATCTCGGCGACGATTGTCGGCGTAACTCTTCTGTCGAGATTGGGCTATCTTCAACCTTTCCCCTAATCATGGCGATTTGCTCTTGACCTCTTGAAGAATATCAGGCCCAAAGACACGGCGCTGGCCCGGTCTCATTCCAATTCAAAGGCGTCAGGCGAGTCGACCATCTGATGCCTCAAAGGTGACATCTGTAAACTAGCCTGATAACTATTGTTGTAACTGAACTCGGCATACGGCAAACTCTTATCCCAAGAGGTAGCATAAGCTAATGCACAAGCTCTCAACATATCCTCCGAATTTGGTTGACTCTTTCGATCTGTCCATCCGTCTGTGGATGATAAGGTACATCTTGAAGTTCAAGCGGGTTCCCATGGCTTCATGCAACTTATTCCGTAACCTTGAGGTAAATTGGGTACCTCTGTCCGATACAATCCTCTTTGGCACTCCGTGCAAACAAACAATCCGATCATGTACAGTGCTAATTTATCTCCCGAGTAGGTGGTCTTCACGGGGATAAAATGGGCTACCTTAGTCAAGCGATCCACTATAACCCATATGGAGTCATAACCTCCTTGAGTCTTGACAAACCGGTAATGAAATCCATTCCGATTTCCTCCACTTCCACTCGAGGTATTTTCAGCGGTTGTAGCAATCCTGCTGGTCTCGATGCATTGCCTTAACTCTACGGCATACGTCGCACAATGCAACATGCTCGGCAACTTCACGTTTCATACTCGGCCACGAATCTCTCCTTGAGATCCTGATACATCTTGGCGCTTCGAGGATGAATCGAGTACTTGAGTCATGGGCTTCTTCCAATCGATTGCTTTAACTCCTTTGTTAGGCACACAAATGCGATCCTTCATCCACAACGTGCCTTGCTCATCCAACTTGAAGTCCTCTGCCTTGCCTTCCTCCTTGATGGACTTAATCCTGCGGATCTTGTCATCATCATACGTCCTTCTCGGATCTGATCCTCTAGGGTAGGCTTTACTTCCAATGCGGCCAAGAATCCGCTAGGTACAACCTCAATCTTCATTTTCCGGAAATCCTCACATAACTCATCCTGACTTGTGGCTAGCAACGTACTCACGGTATGGCTTTTCCGACTCAGAGCATCGGCTACTACGTTGGCCTTCCCGGGATGGTAATGGATTCCAACATTATAGTCCTTGATCAACTCTAACCATCTCCTCTGCCTCATATTCAGATCCGACTGGGTGAATATGTACTTAAGGCTCTTATGATCCGTATATACTTCACATCTGTTTCCAATCAGATAGTGACGCCATATCTTCAAAGCATGCACTACAGCGGCTAACTCTAAGTCATGTGTCGGATAATTTTCCTCATGCGGCCTCAACTGCCTTGATGCATAAGCGACGACCTTTCCATTCTGCATCAGCACACATCCAAGTCCTTGGCGCGATGCGTCACAATAAATATCGAAGCTTTGAGCAACATCCGGTAGAACTAGCACCGGTGCTGACGTCAATCGCTTTTTCAGCTCCTGAAATCCTTTCTCACATTCTGGCGTCCATGCAAACTTCTTTTCCTTCTTCAGCAATTGCGTAAGAGGTTTCGCGATTGTCGAAAAGCCTTCGATGAAACGGCGGTAGTATCCTGCCATTCCAAGGAAACTCCGAATCTGGGTCACAGTCTTCGGCTGTTCCCAATGTAACACAGCTTCTACTTTGCTTGGATCTACGGCGACTCCTTCTGCGGTCATTACATGTCCAAGAAACTCCACCTTGTCCTTCCAAAAATCACACTTGCTGAACTTGGCGAAAAGTTGTTGTTCCTCATTTTTCCAAAACTTCGCCTTAAGTGTTCGGCATGTTCATCCTCTGCCTTGGAGTAGATTAGGATATCGTCTATGAACACGACGACAAACTTGTCCAAATATTCCATGAACACCTTATTCATCATATTCATGAAATAATTTGGCGCATTAAATCGACCCAAAGGACATAACTGTAAACTCGTAATGTCCATATCTTGACGAGAATGCAGTCTTCGAAATATCTTCTGATCGGATCTTCAACTGATGGTATCCCGATCTCAGATCAATCTTGGAGAAAACTCCGGCTCCTCTCAGCTGATCAAACAAATCATCAATCCTGGGTAGCGGATACTTATTCTTCACGGTGACTTCGTTGAGTGCACGGTAGTCAATGCACATCCTGAAACTCCCGTCCTTCTTCTTGACAAACAAAACTGGTGCTCCCCACGGCGACGAACTCGGTCTGATAAATCCTTTCTCCATTAACTCTTCTAGCTGTTTCTTCATTTCTACCAACTCCTCGGTGGACATCCGATAGGGTCTCTTTGCTATCGGTCTTTGTGCAGTACAAGCTCTATCACAAACTCTACGTCCCTGTGCAGCGGCATACCAGGTAGATCTTCGGGAAAAACATCGGGTACTCATTCACTCTTTGGGACATCCTCTATGCTGATTGCCTTGGTACTGTTAACCACCAATCTGTCCATCTCTAATCAGCAGTGGCTTGAAATTCCACTTTCTTCCCACACGGGCTCTCAAGCGAGATAGTCCTTCGTCCACAATCCAATACAGCCTTGTGCTTGGATAACCAATCCATTCCCAATATAACATCTAAGGTCCAGGTCTCCAAAATTATAAGGTTTGCTAGAACTCTATTCCTCCTATTAGTATGCTCACCCGGAACATCCTACTTTCGTTCGGAGTTCGGAACCAGGGTTTGAACTAAAAGCATGCACTTAAGTCTTGCAATCCTTAAATCATTTCTAGTAGCAAAGCCTTGCGAAACAAGCGAATCTAAGCTCGAGTCAAACAAAGCTGTGCAGTCGCGAGTTAACAAGTAACTTACCCGATCTGACGTCAGTAGCATTCTGCAGTGCATCTGCCGGTGACATGGTTGACTCGGCCTCTCACCACGGTCCAGGGTGTGGCTCCTGTGTCTTTGGCGTCCTAGCTGGGGTGGTTCCTAGGTTGAAGCGGATGGGGTCGCTCTGCTGTCTTCTTTGGACAATCGTTGGCAAAGTGTCCTGGCTCGTTGCAGCTTGTAACAGCGTCTCCATCGTTCCTTCTTGTCGATGCCTGGAGTAGTGTTTCTAGCGGGGCTGAAGTGCAGTAGTTCTGATTGGCGGAGTCTTGGTCTTTGAGGATGGTGTCCTTGTTGCATTCTGTGGTTGGAATCAAGAATTGATTTGGTGCAACTCTCGGCGCCAAGTTGCGTTCCACGACGTGATCCTTCTTTGTTGCATCCTGCGCTTCTGTTCTCATCCGGTTCCTTGCGCTTGTCCTCAAGAATAAGCGCCTTATTCACCAATTCTTGGAAATCTGGAAAGGTGTGGGTGATCAACCCAACTTGCAATCCTGAGTTAAGTCCCTTCATAAAGCGAGGACTGCTGGATTTATCTGTCGCTACATCCTCAGTGCGTAGCGTGCTAGCTGTGTGAACTTGTTCAGGTAGTCGGCCACTGGGCTGATTACCTTGCTTGATGCTCTGAACTCCTCCTTCTTAAGGTCCATGATTCCTTCAGGCACATGATAATCTTGTCGGAATGCGGTGTGAACTCTTCCCAAGTGATATCTTGAGGGTTCTCTTGCGTGGCAGAAGTTCTCCCACCATTCGTATTTGTTCCTTCCAGCTGATGAGAAGCGTAGAGTACCTTCTCATTCCCTATGCATTGTGCTATGTGTAGCTTCCTCTCAATTGATCTTAACCAATCATCGGCCTCCAATGGATTGGCATTCCCAGAGAAAGTGGGTGGGTGAGTCCTCATGAACTCTGACAGTCTTGTATTCTGGCGTGGCCCTTGATTAACTTGATTAGCAGTGGCCTGAGCAAAGGACGTGCTGCATTTGTTGCATCATAGCATGCATCAACTGAGTCTGAGCAGCAAGAAAGGCTCCAAAATTCTGCATATCAACTGGCGGTGCTGGTGCTCCATCATTGGGGTTTTCTGCTGGGCGAGAACCACTCCCATTGCTTCCAAAGTTTCCACGGGTGTTCACCATCTGTCGATTTGCTCTAGGTTTAGAGATGAGAGGGAAACAAGAATAGACAAGTAATATGGAACTTATGCGGGGCGAAAGGGGTAACTTTAAGGTCCATCTTTATTATTAATAACTTGGTATGGCTGCTTACAATGCCTAAGGGCCTTGCAACACATACTGCACACTCAGCAAACAAAGCAAATCCAAATCGAACTAACTCTGGAGTCTAACGCCTAAAGGGTGACTCTTTATTCTATGACTCGACTCGGCGAAGGAGTCTCACTATAGAACCTATGCTCACTCATCGAGAAAACCTCCACGGCCTGGGTACGGGTGCTGCGGCATAGGCGCGAAACGATTGCCATGTCCAGCGACTGTGTCCTCTATGGTAGTCGAAGAAGCAGTGTCCTCATCGAGATCTGACTCCTCTGGATCGGGCTCGTGTAGCTCGAGTACTGGCTCTGGGTCTGGTCCGTACAAAGTCATCTCCAACTCGTCAATCCTTCGTAGAAGGTGTGCCACATGCTCTTGAGCTTCCCGCCATCTGTTCTTCCCCGTCGTGATCTCCTTGCGGGCCTTCTGTAGCTCCTTGCTTGTATTATCTAGTACATCCTCCTGGGCGACGACAAATCGTGCCAACTGTGTAACCGTGGCATCCTCATCCTGAATCTCCTTCGGGTCAAGAAGGTTATCGCTGCGCGGATGATAACGGAACACCGTGCTCTCCAATTCTCTGGCGTGAATACGGGTAATGTGCCGCATTGCTCGTCGTGATACTTCTTGGATACCCATCTGCATTGTAGATCTCTGGCGAGTCTGCAGGTATCGAGCGATTGCACAGGCCCTTTTTCCTAGCAGTACCTCAATCCTCACGTCACAAGCCTTGATCAATCCCGCTTGTCCGATCACTTCCACTTGGTATTGGGGCTTCTCAAAATCTCCGAGTCTGAAGCATATGCCAAAGTTCCATGCGGCGTGACCAACTCCTAGATCAACGTAGTTGAACTCTTCCTCCATCTGTCACAAGAGTGCTTTACGTAAGAACTCGGAATTTTTAAATTGTGACAAGGTAAGGGAAAATTTCAGCAAGAGACAAGAAAAGAGAGAAGGGGATAAGTCGAGATGTCATTTCTTGTCTTCACAAATTTTTAGCTTTAGAAATTAGGTTTTATCCTCACTACGACCATTCTAGCTAGGGTTGAGCCTACAATCAGTATGGCTCTGATACCACCTCTGTCGGGACCCCGAATTTGCAAATCCGGACCCTCTGTGTATTCAGCACTAGTCCAGGAACGCGCTAGTGCACACAGTCTTAACATTGGTAAATATCACAATCATACCACTCGATACCAAATAAGTACTTTATTTAAATAACCAAAGGTTACTTGACCTTATGGCCAAGTTACAAATATATGCCTTGCAAGGCGAAACTTATTAAAAGAGAAATAACAGCAGCGGAAAATCAAATAACTTCGTGGCGCCATCCAGTATACCACAGGCAATGGTAGGCTCGCATCCCCTAAGTAGACGGGTCCTCTTGGAACTCCTCCTCCAGCGGCGTAATCTCCTCTTCAACTGATATTGTGTTGAGGCAAGGGTGAGTACTTGGTACTCAGCAAGTCATGCACAGAATGCAAGCTAAGATACTATATGCATGGCTTGGTACAAAGGAATAGCTCAAGGTATATTTGCAGTAAACAGCATTTGAAAAGTAATATAAGTAGATTCGAAAGCAGTAGAAATAAGTAAAGCGTAAATAACTTTTCAAGAAGTTTAACAAACATTTTTCCCCATCCTAAACCACATTTCCATCATCTTCATTGTTAAACCAACCCAACCTTTCAAATCCAAGTTATTTTCAGAAAGTCTAACCCTTGACTGTAATTCCCGAGCATTGTCCAGTACCGTGGACTCGGCTATTCAAATAGATTCTACACTCTGCAGAGGTTATGCACTTTACCCACAAGATACAGTCAAACACCACAAAGGCGAGTTCACTAAACAAAGCCTTTCGGAAGCTTTAAACAACACAGGTGGTCCTCTCCGGTTCGTGCTCTACACCATCCCTTCCCTTAGCCAAGGCGAAGTATGGGACCAACACACCGTTAGATGGGTATCTGGCCACAGCCACGATACGCTCCCCCGTACAATCACACAAACGGTGTAACTGACACCCTGAGGCTCCACAAGTGAGTCCTTAGCGACTTAGTCAACTAGGGCCGTCCCATTCCAGCCATGTGGTTGCAAGTATGACCCAGTTCAAAGGCTTGCAAGGTTAAGTCCTTAGAGTGACCAGGGCAAGACTACCCGAAAAACCAAATCAACACTCCCAATGCCACACTGGCCCACCTGATTACTCTTGCCACATGCCCCAGTCGAAATCTGTTTATCAAACCCCAGTTGATTACCATGCACCACGTGCCATCAACATCACATGATACTTTTCCAAAACAAGTTCAGTATATCATTAAGTCAATATTAACATTTGATTGTCCAAAATCATGTTATGAGCACGAGTGTGTCTAAGCAGTATACTACAACGGTCTAAACCCATGTTGGCAATTTAATAATGTCCAACTAGTAAACCACAACTAGGGTGACAAGGGATCATGGCACATACTTAGATAATCAAGGTGTCATACAGCAATTTGGTATTTATCTAACCCCCATGTTTAAACAAAGTATCTTTCTAATTGATCTAGCATGCAATAGTTTAAATCAAAATAGATTTCGAAATAGGATCAACATGGTCAAAGCACAACTTGCCTTCAAAAAGTACTTGCTCTTGGTCTTGAGTTGGATCCTGAGTCAATACTTCCCCTTCGAATCCCTCCGGCACTTCAACGTCTACTCGTAAAGCGTGCAAATAGCAAATACACAAATAAACAATAGGCAAAAACATCCCAAAACTCCAAATAAAATCCATAAACAGAGAGAACATAATTTTCTGGATTTTTAGAAACTGGAATCGTCAAATTTGGAGTTAAAATGCATAAAAGTTATGATTTATTAAACTTTAAATAATAAATTACATAATATTACAGAGAAAAACTTTAGTCCAAAAATTATTTAAAATTCATATTTAGGTAGATCTCAATTTTATACAAATTTAGTAATTTGAATCACTCAAATCGAGTTGAAACGCAAAAGTTATAAGCGTTTGAAGTTTGAATCTAAATTTGAATCAATATTTCGAATTAATAAATCATTTTCTTTTCGGAAATTAATTATTGCGTCATCATGGACACGTGTCAACCTCTCGATTGGTTGGCTGGCGTCAGGCTCATGGGCTCGGCTCACGGCGCGGTTTGGTCCACGGTGGACCGGTCCACGGCTTCGGGTGAGGCGACAGTGGGACCCACACTGTCGGTCTGAGTCTCACGCCAACGCGGTGGCGTGTGGGCCCTCGACATCGCGGGGCCCGCGTGTCGAGGACACGCAGCTCACCGCAGCGTCTGACGGCGACGGCGTCGGTCCACCTTCCCAACACGTGGCGCAATCTCGGCCGTTGGTTTGAAAATCAACGGCGCGGATTAGATCCAGGGTTTAACACGTTGAAACTACTCGATGCTCGTGGGCGTTCGATTTAGATCGGACGGTCCAGATCTAATCCTATAATAGTACTGCGCTACGGCGCGTGGCGATTGTGAACCGCTGGATCTTGATCCAGCGGTCCGTATCTAATCGGGTTTGGAACACGTGAACTCACCTCAACCGTCCGTCTGGATCGGCGGTCCACGAGCTCGCGAGTCCGGCGATGGCAGCGAAGCTTGGGCACCGAGACGGAACGATGATGGCGAGCCCGACGGGCGCTTCTGAGGCTCCTCCGGCGACGTATGGGTCACGCTCGAGTCGCCTTGGCTCGGGGATCCTGCTCGACCTCCTTCTCCTCGGCGACGGCGGACGGCGGCGGAAGGTGAGAAAACCACCCACGATACCCTAGCTACTACGGCGAGCAATCCCGAGCAAGCGGCGGCTGCTAGGGCTTAGCAAGCTAGGGCAAAAAGTAGCGCAAGGTCACGGCGATACTCGGTGCGATCCGGGCATTAAATAGCCCCGGAGGCGTGCTCGTGGCGGAGCCCCTGGTCGGTCCGACGGCGCTCGTGGAGTCCGCTCGGTCTCGGCGAAGACGATGACTCTCGGCCGCCCACGTGGCGCGATCAGCGGCCACGATCGCCTGGCGCGATCGGATCCGGGCGGATGCGGCTCAACCGTGCAGGCGGATCTCGGCCGTTGGATCTTGATCCAACGGTTGGGATTGATTAGGTTTAGGAGTGGGTTTGGTCGAGTCGGCGTGGCTCGGTCGGACTCGAGTCCGACTCGGGTTCCGACTTCGGTCGGATGAAACGATACTTGACCCGAGTTTGATTTTCCAGCGATTTAATATTTAAAATAATTCCTAGTAATTCATTTAATTCATTAAAAATAGCAAATGACTGGAAAAATTCAGAAAAATTCGAAAATACTTTGGATCATTTTGGACTCAAATAAAATATTTCCAACAAAATTTTATTTGCAAAATTAAATTCTTTAATTATTTCAAAATGGAATAAATTCAAATAAATTCCAAATAAATCCAAATAAATTCCAGAAAATTCCAAAAATTCACCAAAGTGCCAAATCACACATGAATTTAGGACAAGTAAAATTTTGGGGTGTTACAATCACATGGCATGTAATCCACTTATCAACAATAAGTACATTTAAATCATGGCATAATGGCTTCATATCAAGCAATACATGTAATTCATGGCAAGACAACATGTTATCTAGTCCAAATACTATGAAGCACAACTAGCAACACATATAACATACAATCCACACAACACACTTGCCTTCAATTGCGGGCAACGGAGTGACGAGAGGTTGAGGGCACTCCCGGAGGCACACCACCTGCAAACACGTGCCACACACTCAAAACAAGCCCATAAAACAGTACACATACATCCCATTACCCCGACTTCGCTTACAACTCCTAAAATCAGAAAACAGCAAATCTGTCCCTTCGGGACAGCAGCCTTCCAATGAGCATAACTTCTGTTCTAGGACTCCAAATCGATTAAACGAGTACACCATCGCGAAGCTTAGGAAATTTCCTAGATTTTTCTAAGTATGGGGAAAAGCCAAATCGGCCTCTAAAATTGTTTAATCTAATGTTGAACACAGACTGTCCCAACCTCGTCACAGATTGGACAGCGCTCGGTAAAACGGACATAACTTCCAGACCGTAACTCTAAAAATTCTCAAAAAAATACACAAAATAGGTCTCGACGATACCTACAACTTCCTCAACAGGCGGTCGTCCAGATTCGGACTCTAAAATTGCGAAAACGCCTGCCCTAACTCGGGTTCCCAAACTGCCCGAACCAGAACGTGAATACAACTCTAGATTTCACCAATCCTACCCCATGGCAGCACCTCCCTTGATCTAAAAACATGGTAAACACCCTCTACAGCAGCAAAAGATCTACCCCACAAGATCCCCCCATTACCTTCTTGGAGAATCACGAATCGACGGCCGAATCTTCGCGTTCTTCCCCCGGTTTTCCTCGCACGCGCCGATCCCGTCCAATCCACTCGTCGCGGAGTTCCTCCACGGCAAGGGCAGCAGCGAGGCGAGTTGTGGCAGTGAGGAGGTGTCCTTGGGGGTGCAAGGAGGAAGGGATGGTGCGGCTTGGGGGGTGTGGAGGAGGAGGAGGAGAACTAGAGGGAGGAGGAGGAGAACTAGAGGGAGGAGGAGATGGGGAGAGGGGTGGCGGCTTGGGGGGCAAGGGGAGGGGCGCACCAACAGGGCAGGGCAGCAGGGTGTGTTGCCCTAAAGCTCTCCCTCATGGGCCCAATTCATTCCACCTTCAGCCCAATTGCTTTCCCCCACGGCCCGATCACCCAGAAAACAACCCGAACCTCCCGGAAACGACCCAAAACGACAAAGAAAATATGGTTTAATCTCATGCCGCAAAGTTTCACTCCCAAATATCATATTTTATAATGTCTCACCGTTCCGTAGTGTCACAATTTGTTCTGTCAGACTAACAATCTTTTGCAGAAGAAGAAAAGGTTTTTTTCTCTAAAATCAAGAGTATTGTCATCAATCACCAAAAAGGGGGAGATTGAAAGCATCTAGGCCCCCTAATGGATTATTTAAATCTGATTGTTGGGTTTTGGTGCTTGATGATCAACTAAATTTGTTTTTATTAGATATCATCGGAAAGGAGGATCAAGATTAAGGTTTCCTTGTTCCTAGTTCTTTGACTTGGGAGTTGATTTAAGTCTTTTTAGATGTGTTGTTCTAGGTTTCAACCGTACTATAAAGAGGGATTATGCATAAGTTCAATATCTTGGTTCTTAGGATTTTTATTGAGACTACTTGGAGCTTAGATCAATTCTTTCCAATTCCTCTAAAATCTGGTTTTGAGTTCATATCCCTTTAGGTCCAATACTAATGCTTCCTTAACTGAACTCAAACCGAGCGTTTCCCATTTACGCCAGACCAAGTTTTTGGGTCCGGTGCAGATAGCCTTTCCCTTGAAACCAAATTGAGTGCATTAAGTTTACGACGGACCAAAAATCTTCCATTCACATCAGACCACCTTTCTTGGTCCGAAGTAAACGTAAAACCTACTGGTTTTTGCTGTTAAAACCAAGTCTCTTCTTGATTCATAACCAGTAAGTTTGCCTTCTACGACAAACCAAGTTTTTCGGTCTGTCGTAAATGTGTCTTTATTGTCTCACAACGGACCAGTTTTTGCTCAAAGCATGTGTACGACGGACCAACACTTTTTGGTCCGGCGCAAATGCATTTTTCGCTGATTTGGGTCCGGAGTACATTGAGCCTCTTGTATACTTTGTCAAACCTTGGCAGATACAATCATTTTGAGTTGTCTTTTCAGTCTGACATTGGCAAACGGCTACTTTTTGCCAATAACGGCTATTTGCTTCCTGTAGCCTATATAAACAGTTCAGAGGCTCACCAAAAGTAGAACTTTTACATCTCTTTGACATCTAGCATCCCAAAAGCTCAAAATCCCTCAAAGAGACCAAGCTCAAACTCTGAAAGCAAAATCTTACACTCTTTCAGCTCCAAGTGAAGTCTAGTTTCAGAAGTGTCTAGTGAACCAAGAGACAGGACTTGTGGATGGTCTATTGCTCTTGGAACTAGCTGTTCCTAGACGGTACAGTGGTGGTTGTAGTGCGACCTATCCAACTGTGGTTGTGGAAGGCCACTATCATTGTGAGAGGTTTGGACTCACCTCACCGGAGTGGTAAAAGAGTCACACTTGTGACAAAACCAGAACTGCTACAGTTAGTTGCTGGTGGAGCAATACTTCTGAGGAAGTTCTCTAACGGGGACGTAGGAGATTTATCTCTGAACCCCGGTGAAAATCTCTCTTGTCTCTGTGTTTTGTCTGTCTATGCTTTTATTTTTACTTCTTGATACTTGTTTACTGTCTTTTGGTGCTCAATCTATTTTACCTGTTCCAAATCTGTGAATCAACTGCTTAATAGACTTGAAAAGTTTTTAATTTTCCTATTCACCCCCCTCTAGGCCATACCGATCCTTTCACCAAGCAAGCATGATTTGATGGGGATGTGTCTCATGGCAAGCAGCAAGGACAGTTTCACCGAGGACGACCACGACAGCGACTTAAATGAGGTAGATCCTTCATATGATGAATTGGATATTGCTGTTGCTCGTCTTGGAAAATTTCTTGATAAACGTGATAAGAAAATTAAGAAACATGATTTTCTTGTTGAATCATTGAATGTTGAAATTGCTAGACTTAAAACTTTGTTTCCTAATGATGATACTTGCAAATCATGTGACTTAATTTACAATGAGATCACCATGCTTAGGAAAGAACATGCTCTTCTGTTACATCTAAATGAGAAAAATGAGAAACATGTTAAAAATGCTAGCTGTTCCACTGATGAATTGAATGGTTCAACTTCTTTTTCTAAATGCTCAACTCTTGAATTGAAGTTAAAAGATGCAAATGCTAGGGTTTCTCAATTGACTGATAATTATCTTACACATGAGGTTCTTTCATCTACTTGTCGTAAACAGAAATGGAAGATTGATATTCCTTGCAATAATTGTTTAACTCTTGCTAAGAAAGTTGATTACTTGCAAAACTCTTTGGAACGTTTCACTAATGGCAAGAAAAAGTTAAACATGATTTTGGATCAACCTAAGGTTAGCACAAACAAGAGAGGTTTAGGTTTTGATCCTTATGCCACATATGAAACTAAACCTCGTAATGTTGTTCAGGCTCCTTGCAAAATTGAGATTCCTAATGAGCCTAAGAAAATTGCTTTTCAATCTGCTGGTTTTTTATCTTCTACTATGATAAATGCAAAATGTGCTTCTACTGTTAAAGCTAAATATCATATCAAGTACATTTGCACTCATTGTGGTAGAGATGGACACTTAGTAGATTTTTGCTTTAGACTAGCCAAACAGCAAAAGAAGGAAAAGACTAAGGCTAGGTCAAATTTCAGCAAAGCACATTTTACTTCTCATGTGCCTAGAGTGATGAAAACACCTTCTGTTCTTAGAAACATGAGAAAGGGCAAATCTGATTTTGTGCATAAGAATACTCATGTTGTGCCTAGTTTGTTGCGTCGTGTGTCTCAGTACTGGATTCCCAAAAATCTGATTTCTAACCCCAGTACTGAGACCTCGACATGCTTTGTTTCTATGTAGGCTACTCGCGCGAGGAAGGAGAACATATGGTTAGTTGATTCCGGATGCTCAAACCACATGTCTAGTGATAAGAATTGGTTCTCCCCCCTCAGTCGTGCATCTCGTGCTGAAAGTGTTACCTTTGGAGATGCTTCTTCCTCTTCTGTTGTGGCAAAAGGTACAATAAAGGTGAGTGACAAGTTTATATTCAAGGATGTGGCTTTGGTTGAAAACTTGAAAATAACTTGCTTTCTGTCTCACAAATGATTGACAAAGATCTTGAAATAAGCTTTAAGAAAAATGAATGCAAAGTGCTAGATGCTTCAGGTGACCTTGTTTTCAGGATTTCTCGCTTTGGAAGAGTATTTAAAGCTGATTTTGATGCATCACCTTCTAAGCATAGGTGTCTAGTTGCCAATGTTTCTAAAGATTTATTCTTTTGGCATCGTAGACTTGGTCATGTTGGTTTTGATCATCTTACTCCTGTAAGTGGTTTAGAACTCATACGTTGCTTGCCTAAGCTTAAGGGTGATAGCAATCTAGTATGCTCTTCTTGTAGGCATGGTAAGATGATTGCAGCTTCACATCCACCTCTTACCATGGTGATGACAAACGCTTCAGGACAACTATTACATCTTGATACAGTTGGACCATCTCGAGTTCAATCCTTTCGAGGCAAATGGTATGTGCTTGTGATTGTTGATGATTTTTCTAGATACTCTTGGGTGTACTTTATGGCATCTAAGGATGAGGCTTTTAGTCATTTTAGAAGTCTTGTTCTTAGGCTTTCTGTTGATTATCCAGGAGCTTTTAGAGCTATTCGAAGTGATAATGGAACTGAGTTTAAAAATTCTTCTTTTGATCACTTTTGTGTTGAAAAAGGAATTGATCATCAATTTTCATCACCTAGAGTGCCTCAACAGAATGGTGTAGTTGAAAGGAAAAACAGAACCTTGGTTGAGATGGCTAGAACTATGCTAGATGAACATCATACTCCTAGGAAATTTTGGGCTGAAGCGATTTCAACTGCTTGCTATGTTTCAAATCGTGTGTTTTTGAGATCAAAATTGGGTAAGACTCCATATGAGCTTCGGTTTGGACATAGGCCTATTGTTTCTCACTTTAGAGTTTTTGGATGCAAATGCTTTGTCTTGAAATCTGGAAATCTTGATAAATTTGAACCTAGATCAATGGATGGCTTTTTTCTTGGATATCCTGCTCATACTCGTGGCTACCGTATGCTTGTTTTGGAAAGTAACAAAATTCTAGAAACCTATGAAGTTACTTTTGATGAGGCTAGTCCAGGCACTAGTCTAAGTGATGCAGGTACAGGCGCATATGTTCAGGGGGAGAAAATCTTTGAAAACAATAATGATGGTGATGTTGAAGATGAGGTCTTGACTCTTCCTAATGCACAACAATCTGTAGCGCCTTTGGCACCTACTACTACATCACCCATAGCCAACCATCCTCAAGCTACAACATCATCTGTACATGCTGAAAATGAAGAAGGAGAAGGAGAAGTTTCAAAAGCCAAAGCTCCCTTGCACATTCAGAAAATGCATCCATCTGAACAAATGATTGGAGACCTAAATGAGAGAATCACCCGATCCAGGTTTATTCATTCTGACACCCATGCTCATTCTACTTTAGTTGCTTCTTTTGAACCCAAAGATATATCTCATGCATTATATGACGAATCTTGGATCAATGACATGCATGAAGAATTAGAGAATTTTGAACAAAATAAAGTTTGGAAACTAGTTTCACCACCTCCTGATTTTAATGTCATTGGAACTAGATGGGTTTTCAAAAACAAACAAAGTGAGGATGGTGTTGTTGTTAGAAACAAAGCTAGATTGGTTGCTCACAGTTTTACTCAAGTTGAAGGCTTAGATTTTGATAAAACCTTGCTCCTATTGCTAGAATTGAAGCCATTAGAATCCTTTTAGCATTTACTGCATCTAAAGGTTTTAGATTGTATCAAATGGATGTGAAAAGTGCCTTTCTTAATGGCTAAATAAATGAGGAGGTTTATGTCAAGCAACCACCTGGTTTTGAAAATCCGAAGTTTCCAGATCATGTGTTCAAACTGTCAAAAGCTTTGTATCGTTTGAAACAAGCCCCTAGAGCATGGTATGATAGGATAAAAACCTTTTTACTTGAAAAGGGGTTTTCAATGGGAAAAGTTGACAAAACTCGCTTTTTACTCAAGCAAGGCAATGATCAACTGTTCGTTCAGATTTATGTTGATGATATTATCTTTGGTGGTTCCTCTCATGTTTTAGTGTCTAAGTTTTCAGAAACCATGAGGGACGAATTTGAGATGAGTATGATGGGTGAGTTGACATACTTCTTGGGATTTCAAATCAAACAATCAAAGGAAGGTACTTTTGTTCATCAAAGTAAGTACACAAAAGACTTGCTACATCGTTTTGGGATGGAAAACAGCAAGCCGATCATGACACCCATGGAAAGCACTTGCACACTTGACCCGGATGAAGATGGTGAGCTTGTTGATAAAAAAGAATATAGAAGCATGATAGGTTCACTTTTGTATCTCACTGCATCAAGGCCGGATATACAATTTGCTGTCTGCTTGTGTGCTCACTTTCAAGCTTCTCCACATGCTTCACATCGACAAGCTGTGAAGCGAATTTTCAGGTATCTCCATGGTACTCAAGATTTTGGCATTTGGCTTTCTGCTTCCTCAAGCATTAGTTTAAGAGCTTTCTCTGATGCTGATTTTGGAGGATTTAGAATTGATAAAAAAAGTACATCTGGTACATGTCATTTCTTGGGCAATTCTCTTAGTGCATGGTCTTCTAGAAAACAATCTTCTGTTGCACAATCAACTACTGAATCTGAATATGTGGCTGCTGCTAGTTGTTGCTCTCAAATTCTTTGGACAGTAGCTACACTTAAAGATTATGGGGTTAATTTGGATAGTGTTCCTCTTTTGTGTGATAACACGTGCAATTTGCATTGCTAAAAACCCTGTGCAATATTCAAGGACAAAACATATTGACATCATATTTCACTTTCTTACATATCATGTGGAAAAAAGGCAATATTGTGCTTCACCATGTGGATACTGAACATCAATTGGCAGACATTTTCACAAAACCTTTGTCTTCTTCTTGTTTTGCTTTTATTCGGGGAGCACTTGGGATTGTTCATCCAATGGGATTGTTTTGAGGGGGAGTTTCCCTGCCAAGTTTTATACTTGATGAGCTTGCTTTATCATATTTCTTTATATATTATGTAATTGAGCAGATATATGATAATCTAAATTGTTTCACTTGAACTAAAAATGACATTGTGGAATTCCTTGGTCTGATTGCCTATAGCTAAATACTCTACGATATCTTACGCTTCTAGGCTTGATATTGAATCTTCTTGACAAATTTGGGCTATGGAGCAAGTGTGTTTTCAGCTTTACTCTTTCATAAGACCTTTTAATCACTTTTGCATGTTTACAATCAAAGAAAAGGGAATCAGCAAAAAAGGGTTGTTAAAAGCAAAGGCCTCAAGTAATGTGCTTCATGCATGTTTTCCCTAAAAAGATAAGATGTATGCTTTAAGCATGCCATTCCCTGAAGATAAGATGTGTGTTTCAAGCATGCCACTCCAAGGAAATAAAAGAAGTATGCTTCAAGCATGCCACATGCAGTTTATTGTTTAAAGATTAAATTGGTTTACAAGATTAGAGTTGAAACTACTTGCTCGGCCAGAGTTGTTAGTTGCTTCAAGTTTTAGCCTTGCTTTTCTACTAAGGTCTTGCTTAGTACTTGGCTATAGTTGACTGAATTGAGGTTGAGATGCATGTCATTCCCTAACTTGTTAAAATCACATCAAGTTCATGTATTTTGCATATTATGTGGTATATAAGGTTATATGATCATTATGTGGTATATAAGGTTATATGATCAAATGAGCTTGTCTTTTCCTATCTTAGCAATCCGTTGTTTCTCTTTTGTGAAATCATTGCTACAGGAAAATTTTGAACATGATGTTGTTCTCTCTTTTGTATTCTTGATGAATCCATTGTCAAAGGGGGAGAAGTTTAAGGAAAAAAGGGGAGAAGTTTTTGGAATTTTGAGAATTTTGGGAGAAGTTTGTAGAATTTTTGAATTTTTTGGCACATTGCACATCCACATATTTCCCTTCTTAGGAAGATTTTTTGTATTTTCACCCAAGGAGAGTTTGTTACTTTGAATTTTGGTCAAAGGGGGAGTTTCTGTGTTTTCTCACTTTGGTTTCTTGTGTTAACTCCTTTTGATCTCAAAATCTTTTTGTAAAGAGAATGCCAATGTTCAATTCTAAGTGGTGTTGCCAATGTTTTCATCAAGGTGGAGATTGTGAAATCATGTGCTGAAAAATTGGCTTAAGAATTGAATTTGCAAAATGTGTTTGTGCATGTGTTTGACAAATTGTCAAGAAACAGTGTTTTTCTTCATGCGCCGGACCAAATTCTCGAAAAAAGTAAGTTCCCATTTTATGCTGAACCGCTTGCACCGGACCAAACTTTTAGTCCGTGGTGAACGGCATCTGTGCCGGACCAAAATTTGCTCTTAAGCGCCGGACCAAGTTTTCTTAGTTGGCGCCGGACCATGTTTTCGCATCTACGCTGGACCAAAGTTTTGGTCCGTCGTGAACGACGATTTGAAGGTCTTTCTTCATGTGTACGCCGAACTGATTTTTGTTTAGTCCGTCGTGAACATGTTTTGTGCTGGACCAATTTTACAAAAATAGTAAGCTTCTATGTTACGCTGGACCATGCACGCCGTGCCAAATTCTTGGTCCGTCGTGAACGCATTTTTGAGCGTTGTTTTTGCATATACGCTGGACCAAAGATTTGGTCCATCATGAACGTGTTTTGAACATTTTTGCGCTGACTTGAAACCGAGACATTTGCGTGTACGCCGGACCAATTGTTTGGTCCGTCGTGAGCTGCGTCGGACTGATGTTTGGTCCGGCGTGAATGGTTTTTTGCTCGAGGTTGATTTTTGTGATTTTGAAAACTATTTGGTGATTGATCTGTGGTTATGAATTTTGTTTGAATTTCATAATGCATGCAATGCTCGTGTGAGTATTTGCATGGACTAATGTTGAGTCAAGTCGCAGACTTGTGCTCGGAATCGTTTTGTGGTTTGTTCATATGCAAGTATTGCTCGAAGGCGAACGTGGTCGATGACGGGACCGAAACTAGGTTCATGGAGGAACTGAGGTTCGGGACTAGGTTCAGGGAGGAATTGAGGTCTCGGTGGTCAAGGATGTCATGCGGATGTTCTGGCTAAGAGAATGGTGCACATGAAGAATGGTTAGTCACATGAGTATGGCATGGTGGCCGTACACGTGCAAGAGTTGTTAGTCACGTAAGTATGGCTGGGTTGCCATACGCGTGCAAGAGCTGTATTTGGCCAGGTTGGGCCAAGTGAAGTTGTGTTGAATACATACTCTTTCTAGGATTAGGAGTGGAACTCTTTCTAGGATTAGTAGGAATTGTATTTAGGACTCCTTGTGTTTTGCTTCTTTAAATAGGAGGGGTTGTCTCCTATTGAAGGGCATCGGTTAGAGCTTTAGGGTTTCTACTATTTTGATTGGAGTGCTTTAGACAAAAAGAAAGAAAGATCAATTCTTCCAGATCCTTTGCGTGCTACGATGTCCAGCGAAGCTTACTGATTGCACGCAGCGTTGCTCTGATGTTTCCTGTTTTGGTTCTTGTTTGCATGCTTGTTCTAATTCTAGATTGGTTTTTGTTCTTTGAGTTTCATCTTGATTTGATTCATCAAAAACCTTTCTAGGGTATTGATTTAGGGTTCCTCAAAGTTTAGTTGATTAATCATTTGTTGTTCTTGTTTAATCTTGAAGTTTTGGTTAGATTAATGTAACACCCCAATTTTTGCTTTTCATGAAATTAGATGTCATTTCACACTCTGGTGAATTTTTGGAATTTTCTGGAATTTATTTGGATTTATTTGGAATTTATTTGAATTTATTCTCTTTTGAAATAATTAAACAATTTAATTTTGCAAATGAAATTTTGTTGGAAATATTTTAATCGAGTCCAAAATGATCCAAAATATCTTCTAGAATTTTTCTGAGTGTTTTGCTATTTTTAATGGATTAAATGAATTTCTGGGAATTAAATTGAATATTTAATCGCTTGAAAATGGCGAACGGGTTTTACTGTTCACCCGACCGAGTCTGAGTCAGACTCGAGTTTGAGTCCGACCCGAACCACGTGTTCGAGCCGAACCCACTCGGCCGAACCCTAACCGTGTGAACGTTGGATCTTGATCCAATGGCCACGATTGAACCACGTCACCCGGACCCGAGCCCGACCGAACCAACCAGCTCACCGAGTCAGACCCGAGTCCAACTCACGTGACCGTTGGATCGAGATCCAATGACTCACGTTGAGCCACATCGCCCTCTCCGTGCCGCCGCCGGACTCCGCCACTGCCCGTGCGTGGGCCCTCGTTTTCCGCGCGTTTCACGGACGTCGAGGGGGTATTTAATGTGCCACCACCTGTGTCGTGACGCCGACTTCCGTGCGCACCCATAGCCCTAGACAACGCCACCTGAGCCACCGCCGTTCGCCCGCGCTAGCTCACCGAAGTTGGAAGCCTGTTCCGCCGCGTGCTTTTGCTAGTTCCGCCGCCGTCCGTCGTCCATCGCCGCTGTTGACCCCAGATCCGGACTCCCCGCGTCGAGCCGCACTAGTCGGTAACTCTCACTCCGCCGGAGCATGCCCCAGACGCCGTCCGAGAGGTCGTCGTCCCCCGCGCCGGTGACCCCGCTCCGCCGCACGCCATCGTCGGACCTCGAGCTCTGCCAGCCGTTCGATCAGGATCCAAGGGCCCAGATTGCGCCACGTCACTCACAGGTGAGATCCACATGCTCACCCCATATCCAATCTCAGCCGTTAGATCTAGATCGTACGGTTAGCGTTAGCCGCGTTATACACGTTAGATTGGATCTCGACCGTCCGATCGAGATCCAACGGTCCGGATTGACCGCGTTTACCCCAAACGCGTGAAACCAGATCCAATCTGGGCCGTTGATTTTCAAATCAACGGCCGAGATCAAGCCACGTGGCCAGGAGGCCGACCGTCGCGGTCAACACGGTCAGCGCCACGCGTGGGTACGTGTCTCTGACACACGGGGCCCGCGTGTCAGTGGGGCCCCATGTCAGTCGCGCCCGCGCTGGCGTGAGCCCAGGCCACTGACAGGACGAGCCCACATGTCAGTGACATGTGGAGCCATGCGCCGGATCCACCGTGGACCCGAGCCGCGCGTGGGCCGTGTCCATGGACCAGGACACGTGGCAGCACCCGGGTGGTGCCACGTGGCCGATGACGTCATGCTGACGTCATCGGTGGGTTCGGCCGGCGCTGACGTCAGCCAGTCCACGTGGACCAATCCGGTGTGGACACGTGTCACTGCTGACGCAATAAATCATTTTCCGAAAAAGAAATAATTTATTTAATTTGGTTTAATGAATTCAAATAGATTTCAAACTTCAAATGCTTATAACTTTTGCAATTTAACTCCGATTTGAGTGATTCAAATTTCTAAATTTGTATAAAATTGAGATATACCCAATGGTAAATTTTATTTAATTTTTAGATCAAAGTTTTTCTCGGTAATATTATTTAATTGATTATTTAAACTTTAAACGCTTATAACTTTTGCGCTTTAACTCCGATTTCACCGATTCAAATTCCTAAAAATCCATAAAATTATGTTCTCTCTGTTTAAGGACTTCATTTGGATGTTTAGACACTTGTTGTCTACTGTTTTATTCATTTATTGCTGTTTGCACGCGTTACGAGTAGACGTTGAGGTGTCCGAAGGATTCGAAGGTGAAGTGTTGACCCAGGAGCCAGCTCAGGACCAAGATCAAGTACTTTTATAAGGCAAGTTGTGCTTTGACCATGTTGATCCCATTTTGAAATTAATTTGATTTAATTATTGCATGCTAGTTCAATTAGAACATACTTTAATTAGTTTTGGGAGATTAGTTAATTGCCTAGTTGCTGTATGCCACCTTGACATAAATAATTGTATGTCATGAACCCCTTTTTCACCCTAGTTGAGGATTAAATAGTTGGACATTATTAAATTGCCAACATGGGAATTTAGATCGTTGTAGTATATTGCTTAGACCTGCTACGTGCTCATGACATGGTTATGGACAATCAAATGTTAGTATTGACTTAATGATATATTGAACCTGTTTTGGAAAGATATCATGTGTTGTGATGTGGATGGCACGTGGTGCATGGTAATCAACTGGGGTTTTGATAAATAGATTTGGACCGGGGCATGTGGCAAGAAATGATCAGGTGGGCCAGTTGTGGCATCGGGAGCGATGGTTTGGTTTGGTTCTTCGGGTAGTCTTGCCCTGGTCAATATAAGGACTTAACCTTGCAAGCCTTTGAACTGAGTTAATCGTGCAACCACATGACCGGAATGGGACGGTCCTAGTTGAGTAAGTTACTAATAACTTGCATGTGATACCTCGGGTGTCAACTACACCCTTTGTGTAGCTTGAAGGGGGAGCGTACTGATGCGATGGCATGGTACCCGTCCAACGATATGTCGGTCCCATACTTCGCCTTTGTTAAGGGAAGGGATGGTGTAGGGCAAAAACCGGAAAGGTTCACTTGCGTAGTTAGCCATTTCCGAAAGGCTTTGTTACGATCACTCGCCTTTGTGGTGTTTGGCTGTATCTTGTGGGTAAAGTGCATAACCTCTGCAGAGTGTAAAATCTATTCGAATAGCCGTGTCCGCGGTATTGGACATTGCTCGGGGATTACAGTCAAGGGTTAGACTTTCGTGAAAACAACTTGGACATGGAAGGTTTGGTTTGGTTAATAGATGATGTTGATGAAAATGTGGACTAGGAATGGAGAGGATGTTTATTTAACTCCTAGAAAAGCTATTGATGTTATACTTGTTTCTACTGCTTTCGAATCTACTTATGATACTTGTTAAATGCTGTTTACCGCAAATATACCTTGAGCTATTCCTTTGTATTAAGCCATGCATGTAGTATATTAGCTGCATTCTGTGCATAACTTGCTGAGTACCAAGTACTCACCCTTGCCACAATACAACACCAGTTGAGGAAGAGTCTACACCAGCTTTTGAGGAGGAGCTCCAAGAGGAACCGTCTAACTAGCAAGCGAGCCCAATCAGTTGCCTGTGGTATACTGGATGGCGCCACGATGTTATCTTACTTTTTTCGCTGCTATTATTTCTCTTTTAATAAGTTTCGCCCTGCGAGGCGTATGTTTGTAACTTGACCTTAAGGTCAAGCAACCAGTTTGATTATCTAAATAAAGTACTTTATTATTATCGAGTGGTATGATTGTGATATTTTCCAATGTTGAGACTGTGTGCAGTAGCGTGATCCTTGACTAGTGCTTAAAACACAGAGGGTCCGGATTTGCAAATTCGGGTCCCGACAATTAATTCTCGTCATCCTCTGTCATAGCAAGCTTGTGAGACGCCTCCCCATATTTATACAGAGTAAACACATAGAGTCCTGAATACAATTCCTACTCCTAATCCTAGAAGGAGTCCCACTCCTAATCCTAGAAGGAGTATGTATTCAACACAACTCCACTTGGTCCAACCTGGCCAAATACAGCTCTTGCACGCGTATGGGAACCCAGCCATACTCACGTGACTAACAACTCTTGCACGCATACGGCCACCATGCCATACTCACGTGACTAACCATTCTTCATGTGCACCGTCCTCTAGCCCGAACATCCCGCATGACATCCTTGACCACCAAGACCTCGATTCCTTCCTGAATATAGTCTCGAACCTCAGTTCCTCCATGAACTTAGTTCCGATCCCGTCATCGACCACGTTCACCCTCGAGCAACACCTGCACATGAACAAACCACAAAATGATTCCGAGCACAAGTCCGAGACTTGACTCAACATTAGTTCATGCAAATACTCACACTAGCATTGCATAAGTTCAAAACATGCATTATGAAATTCAAACAAAATTTCATAACCACAGATCAATCACCAAATAATTTTCAAAATCACAAAAATCAACCTCGAGCAAAAAACCATTCACGCCGGACCAAACATTGGTCCGACGCAGCTCACGACGGACCAAACTTTTGGTCCGGTGTACATGCGAAAGTCTCGGTTCAATTCAAAGCACACATGTTCAAAAACACGTTCACAACGGACCAAATTTTTGGTCCGGCGTACATGCAAAGACAACGCTCAAAAAAGCGTTCACGACGGACCAATAATTTGGTCCGGGGTGCATGGTCCGGCGTAACATAAAAGCTTACTGTTTTTGTAAAACTTGGTCCGGCACAAAACATGTTCACGACGGACTAAACAAAAATCAGTCCGTCGTACACATGGAAAATCAAGCTTCAAAATGCCATTCACGACGAACCAAAACTTTGGTCCGGCGTGCATGTAAAAAAAAGAGCCTTCAAAAGCTCATTCACGGCGGACTAAAGTTTGGTCTGGTGCAATGGTCCGGCGTAAGAGTGAAAACTTTTTGTTTCTTAGAACTTTGGTCCGGCGCAAAAGAGAGACACTGTTTCTTGTCAATTTGTCAAACACATGCACAAACACATTTTGCAAATTTAATTCTTAAGCCAATTTTTCAGCACATGATTTTACACATTTCATATCCTCTTCCTCCTCTTGCTCATATCCTTTTCTTCCTAATCCCACTTCAGTGTTCTTCACTTGTGTGAAGGCCATGTCACAAACGTCGATCTTAGTGAATCGGAGAGCCCTTGTGCTTGCCAATGCAAGGCGGGACGATTGCCCTAATTGCCATGCGGAAGCTAATGTGTTGTACTCCACCAATTCGACAAATTACGGTCGGGTGTTTTATAAATGCCCTACTTACTCTGTAAGGGAAAATGTAGTTCGATTTCTTCAGGTATTGATGATTATTCTCTTCTTCGAGTTGTCTATTTCTTCTGAGATATGCTTTCTTTCCATGGTCTGAAAACATGTTTGTCGTAATGACTGGGGTACCTGCCGCGCGTGCATCTTGTCGCCAAGAGGGCGAGTGGCGTTCGAGCCACTCCTCGGCGACCAGCCAGGTGCTCGCCAGGCGGTGGCGTTGAGCCACTCCTCGGCGGCAGCCAAGGATTGCTCGCCAGCGGTGGCGTTCAGGCCACTCGCACTCGGCGACCGGCCAGGTGCTCGCCGGAAGGCAGGTGGCGTTCGAGCCACTCCTCGGCGACAGCCAAGGTGCTCGCCGAAGGCGGTGGCGTTGAGCCACTCACCGAAGCGACAGCGAAATGCTCGCCAGAGAGGCAGTGGCGTTGAGCCACTCCTGAAGCGACCGAAGTGCTCGCCCGAGAGGAGCGAGGTGGCGTTGAGCCACTCCTCGGGGCGTAGTTCCCGAAATCAACCCCGTAATCCTGCTCTGAGGCGAAGGGTCAAGGTATTTAATGCGAGACGTCATTAATTGCGGAAATATGAAGGGTGTGGTGTGGCGGCGTCTTCCTAGGCGCATTAATGATGGAGTGGGCGAATCGACATCCCTCTCTCTGGCGGAGCATGCGGGGGTAGACAAAGGCGGGGCCCAAAGGCGAAGTCTAAGTCGGCTAGAACCAGACATTAAATGTGATGTAAGAAGAATATGGCGGAGTGCATTAAATGTATCGTAGTAACTTGTCAGGCGCTTGCTTTCACGCAAAGCTTGTAAGCCCTGCGCCTCGGCCCGGCCCAGTATAAAAGGGAGCTAGGATGCATGGGAGAAGGTTGTTGATCCTTGGTTGGCGGAACCTCGGAGGTCTTCTTCCCGGCCTTGTAGAACCTTGAACTCGGGAAGAAACCACCAAGCGGGACTAGGGTTATTACTCTGTGGAGGGCCCGAACACAGGTAAACTTCATCTTCTTGCTTGCTTCCAACATCCCGTTCTTCTGTCTTTGGAGGCGGTTGCCACAAAAGCCCCGATCAGAGATCTCTCAAGCACCCGAGTCTTAGGGTGCCTTTGTTGATCGATGGCCAAGCGTTGGCGCGCCCGAGTAGGCTGAGTGGTTAGATCGTTCCTTTCTTCCATTCCTTTTTGAGAGTTTGCAGAATCAGAAGATCATCAGTATGGCGGAATCTCGGCGCCAGCGTGGCGCCCTCCCAGAAGCGGCGCCCGGCCAGATCTCGGCTCCGGTAAGGAGTCGGTCGGCCCGGAATCCATACAGGCGGGAGGCGCGAGCGCATCAAGCAGGAGTTCGACCAGGTCGGCCAGCGCTTCTTTGTTGAGGAAGATACCCCAATGCAAAGCCTTCATGCGGCGGTTGCTCTGGATCATCCTCAGAGTCAAGCGAGCGACACCCAGCCACCCCTTGGCTCGGGGACATTGCCGTCTAGTGGACTCGGCCCGGCCAGCGAGTTCTTTGTGGCATTTCAGCCGAGAGCTTCCAGGCGTCCTCCGTAAGAGTTCGTGTAGTGGATGCACAAGCTTCGATCGCTCTTTAGCGACTTCTCCCGGCCGCGAGGCCGTGATAAAGGAAGAGTACTGGCTGCGGCCCCACGCAGCGAGGGGCGGCGCACAAGCTTCGCATCTTCGCGGTACCCCCATGCCGGAGAACGCGAGGATCTGAGGCACGCCTCAGCAGGCGGCTCCAGCGAGGCGACGATGCTGCGTCAAGTTCTTGGGCGTCATCCATGACAGCGCCACGAACCCCGGTCGGTCGATCGAAGGGCTTCCCCTTCCGACTGCGGGAAGTGTGAACTCGCACTCCTCGACCCCATCTCGGTCGAGGCTGGTGGGCGACACTACTCCCCATATAATGTTGAGTGCCGCGTTTTCCCTCCGTCGCCAATCGGCGTGGCGAAAGATTCGTCCCGCGCCCATCGAGAAGTATGGCCGGCACCACCAACCCTGAAGAATTCCTGTGATTTATCGGCGGTGGTGCGTCTTTGCCGGAAGTCGAGATAGAGTTATGGCCAACTACTTCCGATGTCATTGTGACAGGCTCGCCAGCTCTGGCTGCGAACCTTCCTCGGGGTTCGGTACACTCGTGGGAGGAAGCGTGCGACATTTTGTCGCCAACTCAGGCTCCTAAGCTCAGCGGGTGTGGAGGGCGACCTCACGCTTTGGAGGCGAGAGGGAGGGAGTCACGAGGGGTTTATTCGGCGGTTTAGCCATTGCCATAACCACGATCCCGGATCTACGGCGATCCGGTTATTATTGCGTTAGGAGGGTTAGGGATCGAGAAGATGCGGGAGAAGATGGCTACCCCGCCTTTATCGCTTCCACTTCCGAAACTTTTCTCCCTGGCTCACAAGTGTGCGGCGGCGTGGAGGCTCGGAAAGGTGCCAGGCCTCAAACCTGACCAGCCGAGGCGTCGAAGTCCTCGGCCAGTAAAAGAAGAAGCGCCAAGAAGGCGTCGCCGAGAGGTTTTGGTGGCCGATCGAAGCCAAGCCTCATTGGCGCGGCTTGATCAGGAAGCGAAGGAGATCGCCGGACGGTGAGACAATCGCGAGGACCGCCCGTTCCCCGCCATGAAGGCCGACGAGGGCAAGCCATCTTTGCCCCACCGCACAAATGGAGCACGACTTGGAAGATTGCCGAGTTGTGTCCAGAAGTTGGTGGAAAGCGGCTCAAAGCGCGCGAAAAGGATCGCGAAGATGATGGCGGCGAAGATGACACCCCGCGGCTTTCCAACAAGCCGAGAGCACCGCAGTGGCATACATTCATGGGGGTTCGACCTACTCTTCCAACTCGCGATTACAAGCGTGAGGACAGTGTGTGCCACCATGCGAGCCGGAGTCGGAAGTCAGCTGAAGTGGTCGGATCAATCGATCACTTTGGTCGGGCCGACCACCGGCAGGCTGCCAGGCCCAAACCATCTCCGATCGTGGTAGCCCCTACGGTCAGGAATCACGAAGCTTGGCGAGTACTAGTTGATGGAGGAAGTGCCATCAACTCTTTGTCGATCGGCGTATCAAGCACTCCAAATACCTTATGAAGAAGCTGCGCCCGCGCGCTTTTTATGGAATTGCCCGGGATGGGCCTAATGCCTCGCAGGACAAGTCAATTTGCCCGTCACGTTCGGAGCGAAAACTTCCGGACGAGCTCATCAACCAGTCGCCGACTTGACCTCCTTACAGCAGCGGCTTGGCGACGCTAGTCAAATTCATGGCGGTCACATCATGCTTATTTGCTGATGAAGATCACACAGGCGAAGGGCCCAATTGTAGTAAGGTGGACAAGCTCGAAGCCTTGCGCCTCGATAAGCAAATGCGAGGACTTGAGCCGCCTTTGTTCGGCGCGTGGCGAGAAAGATCCTCAGCGCTCCCCGGCCAAGGCCCGCTTCACCAGTCCCTTGGGTGAGGTGAAGGTGGTCCCCGTGGGTGAGAAGGCTCGGGCAAAATTGTGAGGTGGCGATCTCGGCGCCAAATAGGAAAACAGCGCTCGTCACCTTCCTCCGGTCTAATCTAGATGTGTTCGCACGGGAACCATCACGAGATGACGGGGTTCCTAGGGAGGTGATCGAGCACCGATTAACAGCGCTTCTGGAGGCGCACCGGTCAGACGAGAAGATCGGAGGCGGGCGCCCAGGCGACAAAAGCCATTCGGGAAGAAGTGGAGAGAAGCTATTGCAAGCGGAGTTGTGCGGGAAGCCGCCTACCCTGAATGGTGGCTAACCCCGTACTCGTGAAGAAGTCCAATGGGAAGTGGCGAATGTGTATAGACTTTCACAGAGCCTCAATAAAGCACACCTAAGGACCTTACCCTCGCAAGATTGACCTGGTTGTCGATTCTCTACGGGATGTGAAGCTCTATGTTTCCTAGGCGCCTACTCGGGGATATCATCAGATTAGAATGGCGCGAGGAAGAGCGAAGAAAAAACTGACGCTGTGACCCCTTTTGGTGTGTCTTTGTTATGTTCGAATGCCCTTTGGGTTGAAGAATGCCGGATCTACCTACCGAGCCATGCATATTGTATTCAAGTCACAAATTGGGAAGAACACTGGAGGTATATGTTGATGACTTGGTGATAAAGCTAAGGCCGATGGGTTGGTTGAAGATCTGGAGGAAACTTTCTCCCATCTCGGCACTCTTTGCCTAAAGCTGAATCTGAGAAGTGCGTGTTCGAGGTCGTCTGGGGAAGTTGCTTGGCTTCACTGGTCTCACCTTGGATCAAGCCAATCGAGACAGATTGAAGCAATTGAGCACGAATGAAGCCACTGTCACAGCCTTGATTAGCTTAGGCTGGTCGCCTGCCTAAGTAGGTTCATAGGCATTTGAGGAGAAAAGTCTCCCATTGTTCAAGCCGATGAAGAAGACTAATTCCTTCGAAAGTGGACCGGCTTGCAGGCATTTGAAGATCTGAAGAAGTATCTCTCCTGCCCCTCTGTCTTTGGTCGCCCCGAGCACAGTGAGCCGCTTCTCTCTCTATGTAGGCGGCAAGCCCCTCGGCGGTGAGTGCAAAGCACTAGTAGCAGAGCGAGAGGGCGGCACGGCCGGTCTATTATGTGAGCAAGGTCGCATGATGCTGAAATTCAGGTATCCCCTGAGGCCAGGAAAATGGTGTATCTTTGTCTTTGGTGGCATCAAGAAAGGCTGCGACATTATTTCCAAGGAAGGAGATCATGGTCTCCTCGTATCCTTCTGAGGGAGATCCTTCACAATCTCGTGAAGGCTGAAGGTCGATCGCCTAAGTGCAATGTCGAGTGGGGTGGCTTCAAATTTGCCTACCATGACCGCTATCAAGAGTCAAAGCCCAGCGGACTTCATTGTTGAATGGACTCAGCGAGATGGGGAAGATAAGGAAGTCCTCGTGCCCACGCCTTGGGCGCTCCTCTTCGATGGATCCTTCAGCTCGGCGCGGGGTTCTCCTGTCTCCCGACCAGGGACCCTCAAATATATAGTCGCTGGACTTTAAAGCTACCAACAATGTTTGCGGAATCACGAAGGATTCTGGGCTCATTGCCGCGTCTGCGACATCTGGCGCCCTGATTAAAGCGATTCTTTGCTGGTCATCAACCAGGCAAGGAAAGACTTCACACCTGCTGATCCCGTCATGGCTTACGCGGAGAGTTAGAAAGATGGAGAGACACTTGAAGGGCTAGGGTATACACACATACCCCGCCGACAATTATTTAGCAGACGAGCTCGCCATTTCCTCGACAAGAGCCCCCTGTTCCGGTCGGAGTCTTTGAAGAAAGGCTTCGCGACCGTCCATCTCAGCCAGATCTCTGCACGGTGGGGAGGATGGTGATGCCGCTTCAGCCCTCACCTCCGGATGGGAAGGCGACGCTGCCTGCAACCCCGTTTCCTGGGACGATGGGTGGCGCGCCCCACCCCGTTGCAGGAGGAAAGGTGGCACGGTGGAAAGCTTGGCAGCCCGGAGTACCCGGCGACGATCACTCTGTGGTCGCCGTGCTTGGCCGAGGAAGGCACATGGATGGACCCGATCCTGGCCTACGCGGGATCAAGTATGCCCCCGACGATGATCGTCGACCGAGAAGATAGCGCGAAAGGCTACACCACACCTGGTGGATGGGGACTGTCTGCCGGGGTGGAAAGCGGAGTTCTTCAAGTCGTCACTCGGGAAGAGAGCATTTGCTTTCCGATATCCATGGAGGCGTGTCGAGAGCCATTTTCCGGTCAGACACAGTGGGAAAAGCTTTCCGCCACTGGGTTCTATTGGCCAACCGCCCTCCAGGATGCTTGCGAGTGGTGAGGAGATGCGGCGTGCGATTCCGCCAAGCAAATCCACCAACCAGCCCAAGCTCTGCAAACCATCCCAGCTCTCATGGCCGCGTGCGGGCTGGATATCTCTGAGTCCGTTCGCGGGCCACGAGAGCTACACTCATCTGTTAGTGCGCCGTTATTAAGTTCACCAAGTGGGTGGAAGGCGGCCGTGAGAACCATTCTTGCGCAGCGATTGTCAGGAGTTCATCGAGGATCTTCGCGCCGCCGAGTCGCCAACGTATCATCACCGACAATGGCGCCCGATTCACGCCGCTTTTACGGACTTTTCGAAGAAATGGGCACGAAGTGCTGCTTTGCCTCGCTGCCCATCCAGAAGCAACGGCCAAGTTGAGCGAGCCAATGCCTGGTGCTGAAGGAGCCCCTCAAGACTCAGAGCGTTTGATCGACTTCACGGCGTGGCTCGCGGTGGGTTGAAGAACTCCGGCGATCTGTAGTCACTCCGGGACCACTCCAGCGGAGCTACGGAGAGACTCCATTCTTTCGGTTTACGAGCGGTAGGTCATCCTCCTTCGAATTGACATTTGGATCGCCGCGGCGTCAGCTGCGTCAAGGAAGAAGATCGGGGAAGAGATGCGCCAAGGACGACGTCAATCTCTGGAAGAAGCCGGGATCGTGCGGCCACTGCTTGCTCGGTATCGACAAAGCCTCGGGAGGTACCACACCGCCGGTCGGTGAGAGAACACGGCGGTGGGCGACACGGTCTTTGCGAAAGGTCGATCGCAGGTGGGTTGCTATGGCTGTCTCCCAGTGGGAGGGCCCCTTTAAGGTGGTTTCGATCTCGACCGGGCGGTCAGGGTTGGCCAATGAGGGCGGAGGAAGCTGGCGAACTCAGTGAGAATATAGAGAACTGCGCAAGTTCTACTCCCTTGAGCGGTTGTAAGTTTTGTGTTTTGTTCCTCGCCCGTTGGCCGAATCATGTATGTGTCTTGACTAGCTACTGAGAACACTTTTGTTCGAAAATTAAGTGTTATGTTCCGTTGTTTTTATGATTACTTCATGCCTTTCTGGTTCGTGTTTTATGGCAAAGTGTTGAGCGATCACTCTGGTCCTCGATCTGTGGCGCCAGTGGCAAAGCGGGACCACTCTGTAAGTCTGCGGCGAACAGATTGGGCAATTAGTGGTTTGAACTCGGCTCCGGACACGTCATGCGCACTCGGGTGTCCCCGTGAAATTGGCGATTATAAACTTGCTACCAAAAGCCTACATCTCACATCACGTCTTACCTTTGTCCGCCTTGAGAGGCCACAGGGTATGCGTGTCGTTTGCAAAGGCTAATAAGCGACGAGAAAGAATCGCCCGGACACAAGGGGTGTTTACTCCTTCTTTTTCCTTCTAAGCCTTAAGCCCAAGCGGTAGCACTCGAGTTAATCTTTAGCGATCAGTAAATGGAAGGCTAAGAAGACAAGTTAAACATTCGAATAAGTCTAAAAATGTCATGTCTATTCCATGAAAGTGCTTTACAAAAGTTGTTGCGAGGGACTGACAAAGTTAAAAGGAGAATGGGAAAAAGGGTCTAGGCTATCTATCCTTCTTCCTCCTCGTCCGCCCGCTGACGCTATCTGCGAGGTCTTCCGCGAGGGGTCCGAAGCGTCAGCGCCGATGCGTCTTCTCTTCGCCGCTTCAGCGGGGTTGACCATCTCGGTGGCGGCGTGCGTGGTCGGCGGCGCCACACCGCGCCTCCGCCTCACTTGATCTCCTTCAATCCACGGGCGGCAGAGGATCAAAGTTGGCGTCCTTAGACGCCAGCGGCCGCCGAAACGAGCGTCGCGGTAGCCGGCTACGCGCGTCCTTCTGGAGTGGAACCCGATGCGGCGGGCGGAAGCGGCGGTGAAGTCCGCGATCGGCCCGAGGCGGCGTAGTGCGGCAGCTGCTCGATGGCGCTCTTCACCAACCCCGATGGAGCGAGGTATCCTCCATCCGTCGGCGTACCTCGGCATCCGCGAGTGTGCCTGCGACTGATGCGGTTCGTCGTGCGCCTCGAGCTCTTCCATGAGCTCGGCGGCGAGTGGCCCCGCTCCGCTCCCCACCGCTCCGCTCCCTTCCTTTCCACTGATTATGTAAATCAGCCACCTCCTGCCGGGCGCTGATCTCGATGGCGGCGTCGGCCCGGTAGTTACTGCCTCGGCCAGCGGTGGGCGTGTGGGAGGTAGAAGCTGTCCAAGCGGCCAGCGGTGCATCTGCGTCCGGCAGAAAGCAGTCGCGGAGGATCCGGAGTGGTGTGGCCCCAGCGCCTCTGAGTACACTGACGGCCGGCGGCGCATCGCGATCGCCGGCTTCTTCGTCTGGCGGATCAATCAGCCGCTCGTCCGCTACCTCGACCCGGCTGCCCGACGCGAGGAAGCGGGTCTCGTGGTGCCCCTGGAACAAGCAAAAGCAAGCAAAGGTAAGGCCCCATTCGAAGGTTAAAAAGTTTTACCGTCCCTTTTTGTGTTTCAAGATTAGTACTGGTGAGGCCTCGAAACCGAGGCACTCGAGTGAGAACCAGCCCCCTCGAGGCACCGCCGGCGGTGGGTCCGAAGCGCTGGCCAGTCAACGCCCGGTGGTCATCGCCAGATCTTGGCCGGGTCGGTCGGCCGGTGCCGAGTGGCGGAGAGATGCTGCGCCGGTGGGTCCGCCATTAAGCGGCGCCAGCGGATCGACGCCGGCGGTGGCGGTGGCGGCGGAGGCTGCGCGCATGGGTCCGCCAACGCGGCGCCGGCGGATCGGTCACGGCCAGTGGCGGTGGTGGCCGGAAAGCGAAGCGTCGCAGACGTTGATGAAGACCGCGGTGAGGAGGAAGTCCCGAGGGCGGGCTGCTGTGAAGATCAGCGGCCGGCCAGCGAAGATGGCCCCGATAGCCGTGGTAGGGGCGTTCGGTGGGGCAGTGTGTCGGCGGGGCGCTTGTTCCTCCTGGTCGCCACTTGAGAGTGCCGCGGATTATCGTGGGCCCTTGGCCAGACGATGATGGGCGTCCCCATGGCGTCCATCTTGAGCATCGCTCCTTGCGATCTCCGCCCGATCCGGAAGGCTGCATGTCGCGAGTGGGCGGCCTCGGGGAAGGGTGGAACGTCGCTCAACAGCCCGGTCGCCCCATCCAGAAGCGATCTGCGGCGTCCGGCTCTCCGCGGTGACACTAAAAAAAAAGAAAAAAAATGATGAAAGAATGATGATGATGAAGAAGGAAGGTATAAAAGCTTACCTCCGAGGAATCGTGAAGTCCCGTCCTCCACGCCCAGATAGTGCCGGTACGGGCGGTGGCGGCGGCGCAAAGGACTAATCTCGGGACACAGTCCGGAAGAACCATGCCTCCGGTCAGCTGCCTCATGATCAACCCGAGCCAACATTGCAAGTAGCTGGGCGTGTCGGCGACCGGAGATCCCGATCGGTTTGCGCCCATCGCTCGGTGGGAAGCCCCTGGGCTTCAATGCCGCTATCGTCTTCAACGCGTACAACCATTCGTGGCGCCACATTTTCCGGTGGATCGAGTCTCCATTGGAATGTGGCAGCATAACGGCCCCGAATCTCGTCGCGGATGGCGGCACGGAGATGTTGGAGCGGCTGCCATCGAGGAGCGATCGATCCCGGCCACTTATCTTTGAGAGCGCCCGGCAGGCGTCACCTTGGAGCACTTAGCGGCGGTGTTCTTCCACAGCTTGAAGGAGGGAGGACAGGAGTCTGAGAGGCCATCGAGAATCAGCCTAAGCGAAGGAAGCTAAGGCAGAAGGAAGCAGAGGCGGCGAAAGCAGAGAACATACCTCCCCGTCGCACCTTATTTATAAGAATTCAAGGGAGAGCTCCTGGCGGGAAAAAGTCGAAGAGACGCGGCGATTCGGATGCGGGAAAACCAAAGCATTTTTCAAGAGAAGTAAGGCACGTCCACGAAGCCACGGAAAGCGGTGCGATATCCACCTCGGGACCGGAAAAAGAGGCAAGTTTTTAAAGACCTTGGCGTGCGTGGGCATTTATGAGCCCCACCCGGAGATTGAACCGTTAAGCGAAGAAAAGAAAGAATAAAGACACTCTGGTGGGCAGAGGAGCTCTTGTCGGCGTATTATGGCCCAGGTACCGGCCACGCCGCATGTCTGTCGCCAAGAGGCAGTGGCGTTGAGCCACTCTCGGCGACAGCCAAGGTGCTCGCCGAGGCAGCGGTGGCGTTCGAGCCACTCCTCGAGGCGACAAGAATGCTCGCCAGGCGGTGGCGTTCGAGCCACTCAGGCGACAGCCAAGGTGCTCGCCAGAGGGCGAGGTGGCGTTCGAGCCACTCCTCAAAGCGACGACCAAGGTGCTCGCCAGGCGAGTGGCGTCGAGCCACTCCTCGGGCGACCAGCCGAAGGTGCTCGCCCAGGGCAGTGGTCGAGCCACTCCTCGGCGACAGCGAAGGTGCTCGCCGAGAGGGAGTGGCGTTCAGGCCACTCCTCGAAGCGTAGTTCAGAATCAACCCGTGTCTGTACTCACAGGCGAAGAGGTCAAGGGTATTTAATGCGAGGCGTGCGTTAATTGCAGGTATGGTATGTGGCGGTGTAGCGTCTTCCTAGGCGCGCGTTAATGATGGGTGGCGCCCGAATCGACATCCCCTCTCTCTGGCGAAGCATGCGAGGGTGACAGACAGCGGGGCCTCCAAAGGCGAAGTCTAAGTCACTAGACGGACATTAAATGTGATGTAAGAGAATATGGCGGGTGCATTAAATGTGCTGTAGTAACTTGTCGACGCTTGCTTTACGCAAGCTTAGCCCCATGCGCCTCGAGCCGGCCAGAAGTATAAAAGGAGCTAGGATGCATGGGAGAAGGTTGTTGATCCTTGGTTGGCGAGAACCTCAGAGGGTCTTCTTCCCGACCTGTAAGAACCTTGAACTCGAAGAAACCACCAAGCGAGGACTAGGAGGTTATTACTCCGTGGAGGGAACTGAACACAGGTAAACTCAGGCTCTTCTTGCTTGCTTCCAACATCCCGTTCTTCCTGTCTTTGGAGCGGTTGCCACAAAAGCCCCCAGTCCGAATCTCTCAAGCACCCAGTCTTAGGGTGCCTGTTGGTCAGTAAGCCGACAATGTTCACATCGTCATGTAGTCTGCAGGATGCCAATATTTTCGATGGGCAGATACCTTAAATACATCGATTGAGCATCGTAGTAGCGCAGCACCAAAGAGGATGTTGCCTGGTCTAGAGCAGAGGATGGACCCAACGCTCGACCAAAGGATGAACCCAACGCTCGAGCAAAGGCTTAACATGTTGACCTTAAAGGTGGAGTGCATTTTAGATCATATCAAGTGACTAGAGAAGATGATGTATGTAGTTATCCTTGTGATAATTTTGTTTGCAATTGCGAACTAGTTCATGCTGTATGCGTCACATATGTTAACTTCTTTCTCTATATCATGTAATGCGATTGTTCCATTTGTGTCATCTATTTTCTCTCATTTGTGTAACCATTATTTTACGGGCAAAACCGCTTCATTATCCCCAAAAAGTACATTCAAACGTGATACTTTACAGGCAGCCAAAAAAGCTTAAGCATTATCTTTTGTTGTTGATAATATACTTAGGGTTAGCGCACTAGTACAATTTAGATGCAAAGAAAGGTGTAAATAAAATTTTTTTTCCACAATTTCGTGGTCCATATATCAAAGAGCAAATCTGCTCTATTCTTCCAAAAATGGATCAGATTTGCTCTTTGATATTTGTAACACCCTAATTTTTGATTTTCATGAAGTTAAATGATATTTTGCATTTTCAGGAATTTTTGGAATTTTTTGGAATTTATTTGGATTTAATTTGAAATTATTCCCTTTTGAGATAAATTAAATAATTAAAGTTTTAAATAAAATTTTGTTGCGAATATTTTATTTGACTTCAAAATGTCTCAAAGTATTTTCTATAAATTTTCTGGAATTTTTCTGATTAGTTTGCTATTTTTCTTGAATTATTTGAATTTCTAAAAATTAATTTAAATATTAAATAGCTGGAAAATCCTATCGGGTTGCACTGTTCCACCGACCGAACCCGAGTCAGACTCGAATCCGACCGGACCGCACCCGAGCCCGACCGGATGCAATCCCTAACCGCGTGAGCCGTTGGATCGAGATCCAACGGCCACAATCGAGCCGTGTCGCGCGCGCGTGCGTGCTGTCGGATCATATCCATGTGGACGGTTGCAATGCGGCCACGTCGTCATCTCCAATACCGGCCTCCGTTGTTTCCATGTGGGGCACGCTTTCCGGGGCCGCTATTTAATGCGTCGCACGCACTCCCGAGTTCGCCGCTTTGCGCTGGTCATTTTGCCCTAGGAGCCCTAGCCGCAGCCATCGCCATTTAGGGTTAATAGTTCACCGTCGATCTTTCGTGCCGCTGCAGATTCTCGTCTTCTCCGTTAACGTCGAGCCGTTTCCACTGCAGCCGGACCCGGATTCGGAACCGCACCGTGGAGGCGTTCCGGACCTGATCATCCACTTCACCGGAACCCCGTGGAAATGCCGTTCCGTGTGTCGTCGTCCCCAACCCTGGAGCCACGCGCCACCGCACCGCCATCGACGCTCGGGAGCTCCCTCGGCCGTCCGATCAAGATCCGACTGCTACGGTGAGTCCACGTCGCCCTAAACCCCGTAGAACCCAGATGCGTTGGAGACCGTTAGATCTAGATCTAACGGTTCAGATTGTGCCGCGTAGGCCCCAACCGAGATGACTTAGGATAGATCATAACCGTTGGTTTTAGATCCGTCGGCTCAGGTAGAGCCACGTATCGTGTAGCGGTGATGTGACACTACGGAATGCCGAGACTTTCTAAAATGTGAAATTAGAGATTTGTGGCATTACAAAATGTGAATGTTGAGGTCAAAAACATTATAAAATGTGGAATTAAGGTTAAAACCCTACGGTATGAGGTTTATTTGCGTTTTCCGGCCGTTTCTGGGGATTTGGGCCTTTCCGGGGGAGTTTGGGCCTAGGGGAAAGGGTCGTGGGCCTTGGTGGGGGAGAGTTTGAGTCCTTTTAGGAGTAGGAGACCAGTTTGGGCTGGTAAATGGAGCCCCCCTGCCCTTGCCCTGCGCCCCCACCCTCCCCCTCCATGCCCTAGCTGCCACCCCCACCTCCCCCTCTCCCTTGCATGCGCCCCCACCTCCCCCTTGCTCCCCAATGCGCCACCACCCCTCTCCTCACCTCTCCACCTCCCTTATTGCCCCTAGGGGAGTTCTCCACCTCACCAACCTGAATATCCATCCATTGGAGCGCTCCGCGACAAGGAGATCCGGTGGATTTGGAGCGAGGAAGGAGATCGCGCGAACCGGGAGGAGATCCATTGGGTTTCATGCGTCGGGCGAAGGTATGGCCATGGGAATCCTTGGGGTTGGTCTACTATCTGTTCTAAGGATCATTATCATATTTTTATATCAATTGGTGGTGCTGGAATTGAGTAGATTAGATTAGATCTAGAAGTTGCCACGTTCTCTGTTTCGGGCAGCATGAGCTGCCGACCTAGGGTTTGGGTTTTCGTCAATTTAGAGTCGGAATTTGGTCGTACGACTATTGAAGAAGTTGTAGGTAATTTCAATACCTTTCAGTGGGCATAAAGAAAGTCCAATTCTGCCTAGCCGTTTCAATGTTATGCTTATTTTACCGAACGTATTAAAATCTGTGATGTGATTGGAACAGATAACGGTATTTTGTAGATTAAACAACTTTAGAGTCCGAATTAGTCTTTCCCTATACTTATAAAAAGTTGAGAAATTTCATAAGCTACGCGAGGATGTACTCGTTTATTCGATTCGGAGTTTTAGAACCCGAGTTATGCCTTTTGGAATGCTGTTGTCCCGACGGGACAGAACCTCTGTTTTTGGGTTTTGCGAGTAGTTTGCGATGTCGGGTTTGAAGAGGGTTTGTGTACTGTTTTGTGGACATGATTGTGATTGTGTGGTGCCTATGTGCAGGTGGTGTGACCCCGGGAGTGCCTTCTACTTCTGGCCAATGCATTGCCCGTGGTTGAGGCAAGTGTATTGTAATGGATAGCGGTTTGTAGGTTGCTAGTTGAGACTAGATGAAATTGATTATATGATATGATCACTTGCCATGCTTTAATGATTGCCAATGATATGATGAGTATGCTTATTATGTTATGATGCCATGTGTTAATGTACAAGTTAATTATGATGTTGGCATATTTGCGTACATGGCATGTTACATGGCCCGGGCGGTGAGAAAGTCATAACTAGTCCGGGGAAGGTCGGTGAGAAAGTTATGACTATTCCGGAGAGCCCATGAGTAAGTCGTACATCGTGATTCCATTCACCGCGGTGAACGGAAGCGAGGAGTAGGCACCCTCCATCTTCGGGATGGAAGGGGGGAGAGGGTGCACGCCGACGGGTGTGTACTCAACCATACCGGTATGAGTTTCCAAAGAGATATGAGCATCTCATCGCATTGCATACATAATGATGATGATAATGATATGTGATCATGAATGAGATGATATACATGATGTGAGTGGTTGTAGCCATGTAATTGTTTTTGTTGTACCATTGCAATATACTTGCTGAGTGATGAACTCACGATTGTGTTTATGTTGTTTTTTTTAGGTACCATGACACCGGCATGTGGGAAAGGGCATTAGTCACACTTCTACACGTAGTTCCAGTCACACTTACCAATTTTGAGTCATGATCATAATAATGGTGCCATGAATCTTGGTGTATGGATTAAATTGTGTGGTCGTGTCCCTTATTTGCTTCGTTATAGTTTATGAAGTTGTTGAATGCTTTATCCTGGACTTATATTGTTGCTATGTCGCCTGTTATTGCTGTTTTAGATGCTTTCCATTATGATATAACTTGTGATGCTTTGTTGTTGCTCCGAATCATGGAAAAACAAAGGAGATGCTGCCGAAATTTTCGGTATTTGCATTTGCTCCTTTGCTGTAATTTACTTGTAATTGTGGTATTTAGAGGTTGCTTAGTCTATGTTTGGTAGTATTCAGGCTTATTAAATGCCGGGGTGTTACAGGTGAAGGCTAGATCCATTGTGAACCGTTAGATCTGGATCCGGGGGTCGAGAGCGTGCCACATGTCGTGGTCCGGGTCATGCCACGTCACCCTTGATACGGCTGAACTTGATCGGATCCTAGCCGTCCGATTCAAATCGAACGGTCCAGATCGACCTTGTAGATCCAATTCGCACGAAATTAGATCTAATCTGGATCGTTGGATTTCAGACCAACGGCCTATATTGCACCACGTGTTCGGGAGCCGAACCGGCGTGGTCAGTGCAGCGTCGCCGATCGTCGCTGACGTCACGCGTGACGTCAGCATGGGGCCCGCGTGTAGGGACCCATCCCCGGGACTCCATTGATTCACTCAATTGCACCATACAAATCAAGTAAATCAAGGGAACCTCAAACGTCCCGCATATATGCCAGTGTTGGTCCCAGGTCAGTTCACCAACACGCGCGACAATGCACAATATTTTGTATCACAACGCATACACAATAACGGAAACATAAATGTTTATATACATACCAAAAGTGATACCATGGTTCACGATGACATACATAAAGTATTACATTATCAGGCAGTGGAAATATAACAAAACGACAAAAGGTAATGTCCAGTGTAGTATGCCCCAAACCCTCAGGCAACCAACTGGAGGCAAGAACGCGCATCTAGACGTTAGTGTCGCCGAAGTCTGCCCGGCAAAAACCTTCGGGCAGCACCTCATCCTCACCTGCAGCAAGTGGACAATCCGATTGAGTACAAAGAGTGTACTCGCACAATAATATAAATGCAAATGTGAAGTTCTAGCTACATGTGGTTGCTACAACAAAGGGAGGTAAAGTGGCAATTTTAGCATAAAGCAACATTTCGAATAAAACATAGACATGTATAGATTGAAATTTGCCATTTGGTAAACATTTGTAAAATCTAATGCATAGTATAACATCATCATAAACATAACCATCATATATTCATTTCATGCCTCCAAGCATTCTCCGAACCATGAGTCCAACGCTCGTGTTCACCTACACACACGAGTACTCCAATACTCGTGTCATTTTACACATCCATCCCATTCTTATCAAGTCCTTAAAACTCGCTCAGTGATTGACAAATTAAGCGATCGTCCTTAACCATGGATGCGGCTATTCGAATAGTTTAAACTCTGCAGAGGTACGACTTTACCCACATGACACGCCACACTTGTAAGCCAAGATATAAGCACAATTCCTTTGATGTGCCGGCCGAGGTAAACGTGACAAAACCGTTTTTTAGTATGCATGGTAGTGTATTTAAACCACCCAGGTGACTATGACCCTTGATCCCGCGTGCTCAGTGCTCCGTGTGTGTGGACCAAGGAGTACACCCGTTATTGAACATCCCTAACTTCACAAAGTTCGAGGAATTTCGAAGGACATTCCCCGACACTCCGCAAAGCTCGAGGAATTCCTGCGGACATTCCTTGACACTCCAACGAGCTCAAGAAATTCCGAGTGCATATGGTTTAAACTCCCCTAGTCATACTGTAACACCCCGACATCTAATATGCCCTGGATGTCACCAAACATAGACTAAACAATATCTAATAACCACATCTAAAGGTAAATTACAGCAAAGGAGTACATGCAAAAACCGAAAATTTCGGCAGCATCTCCTTTGTTTTGCATGGTACGGAGCATCAACAATAATATCACAAGTTATATCATAATGGGAAGCATCTAAAGCAGCAATAACAGGCGATATAGCAACTATTTAAGTCTAGCATAATGAATTTAACCACTCCATTATCTAAAACGAAGTAAATAATATGACCAAGCATACAAATAAGGCATACTCCAAGTTCTCAACGCATTAACTTATAATTACGACTACGAATGGCAAAATTGCATATATCTTAATGAGTGAAACTTTGTGAAGATGTGCCACTAAGCCCTTTTCCCGCATGTCGGTTTCATGGTACCTAAAAAGAACATAAAACACAAGCGTGAGTTCATCACTCAGCAACTATATTGCAATGGTACAAAAGAACAATTACATGGCTACAACACCTCACATCATGTCTATCATCTTATTCAAGCTCACATATCATCATTCACATATCATCATCATCATGTATGCAATGCGATGCGATGCACATGTCTCCTGGAAGCACATACCAGTATGGCTGAGTGCACACCCGTCAGTGTGCACCATCTCTTCCCTTCCATCCTGAAGATGGAGGGTGCCTACTCCTCGCTTCCATTCACCGCGGTGGATGGAATCACGATGTAGGTCTTACTCAATGGCGCCTCGGACTAGTCATAACTTTCTCACTGACCTTACCAGACTAGTTATGACTTTCTCACCGACCCGGCCAGGCTTGCCATGCCAAGGAGGAAGGTTGTCAAGGTTCAACTGCTCAACACAACAGTACAGAGTTCAGAGAGGTGAAGGAGGAATGGAGGAGGAATTTAGCGTGCCTGGCCTAGATGTCGCAAGGAATTTAAATATACGCACATCAGTAACTGATAGCATTATGCCAGTTGAATGCGGTATAGACAGCATAATGTCAATTAACTCACTATAAACTGACCGCATTTATGACACTTGTAGGATCGAATTATACGAATATAGCAATCAGAGGGGGGTGAATGATTGTGCGGAAGCTAAAACCAAATTCTTGATCTACTAAAAGTTAACCCCAAAACGGAACCAAATAACTGCCTCGTATTCGACAAAAACAGATCGATCTGAAATTTGGACACAAGAAACTAGATTCCAATATGAATCGAACCCAAAAAGAATCAGCTCGATCGGACTTACGGATCAAAAGTTATGAGCTTCGAAAGCTTACTGTGACAGAACTTGACGAAAACTAATCTAATCAATACTTGTAGATTAATCAAGAACGACAAAAGATTAATCAACTAAACTTTGAAGAACTCTAAATCAATACCCTAGAAATGTTTTTGATGGATCAAATCAAGATGAAACTCAAAGAACAAAAACCAATCTAGAACCAGAACAAGCATGCAAACAAGAACCAAAACAGGAAACATACAACATTAATTGATGAATGAGGAAGAGTTGACGCCGGGGGGGGGGACGACGAAGATCGCCATCTTAACGTCATTTTTGATATCTTCATCGAACCAACCTTCCATCAAGTGCAAGAGTATCCCCACAATGGTAAGGTTATACCCTAGTTGTCATTTTTGAAGCATAGGAGCACATGCACCATACCCATTTTTCGGACAGAACAGTCAACCCGGATACTCCGGGGTTTTAGTCCGGACACTCCAGATTCGTTAAAGCCTACGAGTGATCTGGGACCGAGCAACCCGGTCCGAAGGGTCCGGGAAGTTATTCGGACACTCCGGACGGGTTGAAAATATTGAAACCGAGAGTGCCAACCTGGACACTCCGGGTCATGTCCGGACACTCCAGACGTGTCAGACGAAACCAGAAAAGTAACAGAGAGACCTAACCCGTACACTCCGGATATTTAACCCGGACAATCCGAATTACCTGGACACTCCGGATATATAACCCGGATACTCCAGATGTACAGGGTTGAGTTGCTTCTCATATACATGCCAGGATTAGGAATATAACCATGATGCATTTCATGCATGATTGTGCATGCTCTTGTGTTGTTTACTATTGGTTTCTTGATTTGTGTTCCTTTGGAATTGGATTTCTCGTTAGGTGTCGACGCTTCGAAAGACAATCCCGAGTACGACTACGCCTACGACGTCAAAAGCGAGCAGCAAGGCACTACCTTACTCCTTGAGCATACTTGATCCTATTAATTACAAATTATGTTGAAGTTATTTTGTCAATTGCATGCTTACTTTCAATTACAAGTATATTTAGGGTAGAATGCTTAGTTACTACCTTGTTGACATGTTATCCTCTTACCATGTTCCTTTCGTGTACCATTGTCGCCCTAGGTGGTTGGCTTATTATTATGTATGGGTTCGTGCGAGTTGCTTAGCCATGCTTAGAACATCGTTAGGAACTACGATAGATGGATTTAGTCCATCAGTCACGATGATCAAAGATGATTATGATAATGATGGTTCAATTATGATAATGATGGTTCTCACCGTTGTCCTGCAACCATCAAAGACAAGGAAAACCATCACATAGCATTGTACAATAATATGCAATGAACATCACAAATGCTCACAATTAATCATATCTCATTCATCAGTCGGTTCTATTGCCAGCCAAAAGCCGGTAGTACCACAAGAGACCAACACAACCCAAAGTGCTTTCTTTTGAATTTTGATTCAAATCAAACTCAAACATGAGCACACCTTGCTCAAATAATGTCAAATACTCATCACAAATATGGATGGACCTCCACATGGTCCTTCATATGTCTTATCCTTGTTTCCTCCTCATGGGTTAATGTAACATCCTGAAATTTGTAATTAAGAATAATTAGCATTAATTAAGCTAATTGAGTGTTTAAATGTGCTTAGATTTGATTTTTGGATCTTGATTTGGAGTTATTTGTTTTCGGAGTGTTTTTGTCATCTCGTTCGAGCCGTTTTGATTGATTTTGACCTAAACCCCTAAGTTTTGAGGCCGATCGAAATCCTTTGAAGTTGTTAGTAAGCCTAATCCAAAAAACCTTCCTTTTGAATCTTAAAACCCTTCCCTTGGATCCCCAAGGATCAATTCCCAAGATTGGAGAAGAAATCGCGAAGAACCTAGAGGTTTTGATGCTATGCGGCAGTACCGCCAGCCAATGGGTGGTACTACCGGCTGAGCGGCACTACCACTTGGGTGGAGCGGTAGTGCCGGCCGAGGCGTCGAGTGCCAGGGGATAGGCCCCTGTTTTTGTACATTGCTGGCCATACCTCCACCCACGTCGCCCTGCCCCTCCTCCCTCCTCCAAAAGCTAGGGGAGAGCTCCTTCCTCTCTCCCTCACTCATTTCCCCACCTCTCCCTCTCTCTCTTGCTCTCTCTCTCTCTCTCTCGTTCTTCCTCTCCACTCCCGAGCTCTCCTCCTTCCTCCTCGTCTCCAGCCGATTGGAGCTCAAGTGGTGCAAGGGGAATCATGAACAAGGTGCTAGCAAGCTTCATCAAGGCCCTATCAAGTCCCTCAACCGATGGATTTCAAGTTGGAGCTCAATCCTTGAGGTTTGATGCAAACCCTAGCTTCTTCCCCTCTTTTTCTTTTGTTTTCCCTTTGGTTCAACCCTAGAAAACCTAGATCGGGTAGTAAATCAGTGTTTTGTTGGGTTGTTAGATCTAGGTTAGGGTTAGGAGAATTCTTTTGCACGATTGATTCATTCTGGAAACCCTGATCTACTCCTCGTTGGATTTATTTGCTCCAGAAAGTCATTTCCCGAATTTTTCGGATATTTCCATCCAAACCCTAGCTCCGAAAAAGTCGAGAAAATGACCCACAAACATATCCAACACTGGTGAAGTTCGATTCTTGCGGAAGAATCGAGTTTGAACTCGATTCAGATTCAGAATCGAATTTGGGATTAATTAGGGTTTTCGAGTTCTGGGAGTTCGATCATCATGCAATGAGTTCGTAGATGAGCTTTTGGTCACTTGGGACCACATGGTGCTATTGGATTTGATATGCAAGTTGTGAATCCGTCATTTGACTCGATTTGCAAAAAGGTTCATTTTGGGCATTCAGAGCATTTTTTGCGTTCTGAAGTCCCAAAATCCTTAAAACCAGTGCGTATAGGTTCCTAGTACCATAGAGGTTCCATTGCCATGGCGAAAACCGGATTTGGACCCATTTTGAGTTGAAGTCCGTTTTCGTATCGTTTTAGGGGTTCAAAAAGAGTAAAAAGCGTGATTTCGAGCAATCGAGCGCAAAACTCGACAAGGTTAGCGTGAATAGGTCCCTTGCGCCGCTAGGAACCTAGTCATACCCTTGTGTCGGAGTTCCGGACTCAATTGTGTGAAATTCCTCATTTTGCAAAACTATCTCCTGGAATGTCGGGACTACCGACGGCGTGAGGCCGGTACTGCCGCCCTAGTTGGCACTACCGCCCGCACACTACCGGCAGTTAAATTCCAGAGTACCGGGAGTTAGATGTAAGCGGTTAATTTCCAGAGAGCACCCCATTTCGATCCCCGAAGAGCGGCACTACCGGGCAGCAACTGGAGCGGTGCTGCCGGCCTAGGGTGTTACTACCGCAATTTGGCCTCCGGTACTGCCGGATTTAGGGAAAAGTTTAGATTTTCTTCGTACGTTGAGTTCTCGTTTTCTCAGATTTGGATTAGGTCTTTCCTTTTCCCTTTTGATCCGAAGTTTCGGGTTTTGCTTTCCGTTAGTTGTTAACATGAGGGCACCCTGGTACTGCTAATTGAGCGGTACCATCATGGTTAACGCTATCGATGTTCTCTTACCCAAAGTGAGCTGCAATTGGCCTCTGGAGCCGCGGCGCTACCGGTGTTTGGGGCCGGTATTACCACTTTATTGGTAATACTGTGTGCCACACTCCGATAGCTATATTTGAGAGTGTGCTAATTTTGGCCTTTGGAACCCCGACACTACTGGGGGTTTGGGGCAGGTACTACTGCAAGTGCGGTGGTGCTGTGAGCTGCACTCCGGTAGTTGTTTCCCAAAAAGCACCTCATGTTAGTTCCTGACCGTCGACATTATCGTCCCGATTGTACGGTACTACTGGGGATCGGCGGTACTGCCGCAAGGTCGGTGCTGCTGATTGAACGGTACTACCGGGAATTGTTTGTCGATATTGCCGGCGTGAGCTGAGAAGTTTAAATCCTTTTTCGAGTCCTTTTTCTCTTAGTTTCTCGGATTTGATTCGCTTTTGTGTTTGGCTCTTATCCACCTTGCTTTGATTTGTTGTTGATGGTTATTATTGCTTTTCGTCAAGCGTTGACGATTCGGTAGACAACGATTCCGAACGCGTTCCGAGTCGGACCTTGTTAACAGAGCAAACAGGCAAGCACCTCCTTTGACCATTTAGATCCTATAATTGCAAATTCTATTTTGAATTGCCAGAACTATTATGCATGCATGTATGTTGAATAAAGATGCTAGTTGTGGGAAAACTTGGTAGTTAGACCCGAATTGGTGGACTTCCTTAATCTTAATTTATCTGTGAACCTTGTTGAACCTTAGGCTAATTCTAGGCATAAAAGTAAATATCACTCAGATAATAATGAGTAATATTCGCATTTGCTTATTCATGCTATAGAATGTACTATATGATGTTACCACACAATCAATTACAATTCTTCTTGGAATTTGGTCGGTTTGGCTGGATTTGGTCCATGGTTCGGAGTTGGGTATTGGTTTGGAAATGGTTGGATTGGTGCTGTTGAAAAATTGAAAAGGAGTATTTAGACACGAGCGAGATGTTTGGTGATTGGAGGTTCGAAATTTGGTTTGGTTGGTCTGGTTGGTTTGGAATGGTTATCGGATTGGATGGCAAGCCTGAGGCATTGTTTTGGTTTGGTTCCTTCTATGGGGAGGTTATGGGCTAGTGGGAGCCCGTAGGGACCACTAGTGCCATCCTCTATGGCCATAGCAAGTGGTATGGAAGATCTCGTCTGAGTCACCCTAAGGACTGAACTTGATGCTATTACTGGGTCAAACAGTACAACCACATGTACCAGTATGGGATGGCCTTGGCCTAGTAAATTGGAAAGGATTTGGGTCTTGCATCATTAGGAGGCGGGAGAGTTGGACACACCTGCCGTGTCGGTGTGTTCTAGGGACTCCCTCGTCGAGGCATCGAGGGGGAGTTTGCCCAATACAACGTTAATGCCTACTATGGGGAGGTATCCGCCAGTAAAGCTAGTGGGAGCCTGTAGGGACCACTAGTGGATATCCTCTTGGGGCCGTAGCTAGGGATGCACATTACCGGGCTGGTGCAAGGTTTAAATTCCAACCTATCGAAAGGTCTCATCACAGTCTAACAAAACGGGTACGTTGAGTATCGCGTGGCATGGTTGACATGATTGCTAGAATGTGTCATGTGGGTAAAGTGTACAATCTCTGTAGAGATATAAATAAACTAATCGATTGGCTGTGCTCACGGTCATGAGCAGCTTGGGAAATACTGTCAAGTATAGATTTTTTGGTGTTGGTTCTGGTCTGGTCTTGGTTCGGTCTCGGAAAATGGTTTTGGTTGGAACTTGGATGGGAGCTGGATTGGTTAATGGGTTGTGTCGAAAGTTAGTTTTGGAAAATGGATTTGGTTGGTGGGTTAGTTCGATTGTCGGTTTGTAGGAAGGGAATGGATGGAAATTTTGGTTTATGAGCAAATGTTTATGTTTATTGTTCTCATTAAAACAATCTCCTTACAATTGCTTTACAAATTGCAAATGTTTCGAATCTATTATGTTATTGCAAATAAATCTTGCTTTGTGCTCAAAATAGACTTAGTGTAGAAACTCGTATTCTTTGCTATAGCCTGCATCTATATTAATATTTCCACACACTAAAGTCTTGCGACTACATACGTGTACTCACCATTTGCTCTATATTAACCACATGCATAGAAGACTGCGTCGAAGGCAATGAAGACGCGTCGGTCGACGAGTTCCTCGTGGCTGTTGTCGAATTTGAGTGGTTATCCGGGACTTTCGCCCCCAATCGGTTGCCTCTGGGTATGGAAAGGCATACCGCTATCGCTGTTGCAGTTTTGTTTCCTTGTTTTGCTGTTCAGCCCGTTGGCTATATTTTCTTTCTTGTAAATTAATTGGTTGTAATCAAACCAGTATTAATATATCTATTACTTTAAGTTTGATTCTTGATGCAACTTATTGTGAAATATGTGGGTGTTAGGCTATTGATCCAGGGAACTAGCACTAGACATATCTCGGGGAAGCTCGGGTTGGAATCAATCGATTGGTATATGACGACGAGAAGAGTGTGTCGTGCCGATTGATGGGCCTCAACTTGGGTACGGTTTGTAATTAGTAACTGGATTACTGACAGGTTGTGTCAATTCCAATCCGATGCAACAGTAAGTAACCGAGTTACTGTTACAAAGACCGGAGCCCCCACGACAGCTGGTATCAGAGCATGTTGTTCAACTGTAGGGAAAGCCTAGATAGACTGGTCGATAGAATTAAGAATAATTTTTCTTCTGGTTCAGCCAGAGTATCTAATCTCACGCGTCGGAACCGGACCAGCCTCTTCAATGTTTGCGGTGGAAGTGTCCATCCATGGTCGACATGGTGGAGAGCCGACTCGTCGCTATGTCGGAATGGCTCCGAGTCCGCTCGCAGCAGTGCTCGATGGAGCGTATGTTGCAATCTTCCGTCTTCGCTTTGATTTCCAGAGATGGTTCAGCTGTTCCCTAACTGTCTCTCTCTTGAGCCGGACAGCTCGGCGAGCATCTATGCGAAGTTGGATGCATCAATGGTCCTTGCGTCTGCCTGGATGGTCAGGTTAGTAGGATCTCTTGACCGATATTTTCGACGTCTTCATGACGAGTTGTTTCGTGCCCGTCGCCGCATCTCTATGCTCGAGAGCCGTATGGTGCCTTACTGTCAAGGCCCCAAGTTCCAAAAGTTCTGGGACATCCGGAGTGTCCGGATCAACATCCGGAATGTCCGGACTCAACCCGGAATGTCCGGATATATTGTCCGGAGTATCCGGATTGCCCTGACCGAACACCCCAACCCGGAGTGTCCGGACTGAATGTCCGGAGTGTCCGGGTTAGTGTTACCGAGGACCCCAACCCGGAGTCTCCGGGTTAGAGTCCGGAGTGTCCAGTATTTGCAGGGGTTTAGTATAAAAATCCCATTTCGTGGCTCTCCTCCATTCTTTCTCTTCCATGTTGTTTCCCCACTCCTTGGTGCTACTCTCCTCCATCCTAGCTCCACTCCGGCGAGCTCCCCACCGGCCGGCGACCTCCCGTGGCTCCTCCTTGATGGCTTCCCCATCACGGTGACCTCAAGCTCTCCTTCAAGCCGGCGTCTTCCTTCCCCTACCCGGCTTCCTCTCCTTCTCGTTCCTTCTCCTTGAAGGTAAGCTCCCTTCTTGGACTCCCTATTAGTGCCCTTGAGTTCTAGGGTTCCTTTGGGGTTGGATTTGAGGTTGGGTTGCAAGGTTGAGGTTTGGGTTGAACTTTGGGGATGTTAGGGTTTTGGTGGGTGGTTGGTTTTGGGGTTGTTTTAGGCAATGTTGGATGTTAGGGTGGTAGATCGGGGGTAGATAATGTCATCCCTAGAGTTGGGTTGAGTTTTAGTTGGAGATGTAAAGAATGAGATCCGTTCGTCGTGGGTTGAGCTAGCTCGGGGCTTCTCCGGCTTAGCCACGTGTAGGAAAGTCGTAGATCGGGGCCTCGTGGTGCCGTAGAGATCGGTGGCCCCTCGATCCCTCGTGTTAGTTGGGCAAGATGCGCTAGGACCGCAGTGTCCGGACCCCAGTCCGGAGTGTCCGCCTTAGGCCGGAGTATCCGGTCACACATGGCCGGAATGTCCGGGTTAGCCGGACTGTCCGGACCAAATAACCGGACTGTCCGGGTTCACCTGGTCTGTCTGGTTACGTTCGTTGGTTCGGCTGCGTCGTTTCGTCGAGGGTTTTCGTTCTAGTTGTTTCCATTGCATTGCATGCATCTTATTGTTGTATATGATTCGTGTAGAAAACGAAACCACGGAGGGTGATACCGCCGTGGTTGAAGGAGTTGCCGATGGGCAAATCGCTGTCAGTCCGCAAGCAGAAGAACAAGGCAAGCACCTATGCATCTTGAACCTTATGTGAAATCTATTTTTGTGAATTTACTGCTTATTGGATGTTAAGTGTTGCATTAGGAGTTGAGGTGTGGGATAGGCTAGATCCCACTTGCTGCATGTACCCTTTTCATTGTTACTTGAAGACACCTCCCTTGGAGCTAGCTTATGGGTATTAATTTGTGTCGTGCTTAGTATGCTTAGGAGTCGGGTTCGGGCCAAGTAGTGGATGGTTCCACTGCTTGAGGTTTTATACATTCAAGTCTATGGAACTGTTTGTTTATGGTTATGTTGTGGAAAAAGGGTATGATTGGAGACCGGGCGGGAGAATTGGGGAATTTGGGTAAGGAGACCCAAATGTGGTAGTCCCGCCTGAGTCAGCTAAGGACCGATCCGATGTGGCACCATGGCTGGGCACCACCTGGTTGGTCACATGCCTGATTATGGTAGGGTAAGCCCTGTTTTATCGCATGCTTACTCGAAGGACTACGACCTCATGCGGTTGGGCGTGATGATGAGGGCGAGGCCTAGGCCGGCTCTCGGGTGGCCAAGCCGGGCTTGGGCTACTCGAGAGGGTGCTAGGTTTTCGTACCCATGAGGGTACTTCGGCGAGTAAGTATGGATGGGAGCGGGTTGACATGAGTTTCCTTCGTGGCACATGTCGTGTGATCAATGCTTCCTTGCAGGGTTAATTAAGCGATTCGAATTGCTGCGCTCTCGGATATGAGCAAGCTTGGTCACTGCTGTTACATGTAGTAAATAACTTAAATCGAAGTTCGCCGTTGGGCTTGAGCTCGAATTGAATGTGGTTAATTGATGTGGGTTGTAACTTGCTAATTTCACCTAGAGGTAGGTGCTGTTGCAACCGCGCTAAGAATTGTAACTTGAGTAGTTCAAGTACCTAAGCAACAAATGTTAAGTATTTTGCAACTATTTTACCTTCAGCTAATTCCTTGCTATATCCAAATGCATAATCCTTTGGAGTCGGTCATATATGGACCACGGGTAAGACTTGCGAGTACCTTTTGTACTCAGGCTTCTGCTTTGTGGTTTTACAGGCGAGGATCCAGCGGGGTGTGAGTTTTGCCCCTACTGCCTATCGGTGACCGGGCGGGGCACCGAGTAGAGGCTGTCGTCACTCATGCGCCCAGAAGTGTTAGGGCATGACACTTCCGGGGTGTTTCACTTTTGTTGTATAGGATAGTCGATCTTACTTTTGTTGTCGATTACACTTTGGTTTCTGTACTCGTTGTGCTTTTATTTCTGAAATGGAACTATCTACTTTTCGTGTGGTCGTTGTTGGTGGTTGTCTTCGTTGGGTCTCTTTGTGCCGTGTTGTGTGTTTGTTTGCTTCCGCGTTCGTTTTGCGCCTCTGGTAGTGAGTTTGGGGCTCGCTGCCCCTTTGTGCGAATTGATTTTGATATGGCATTTGGGGACGGGTATGTGGGGATCCTGGGCGAGTCTCGGATCACATACCGGGGGAATACCGGGGTTGTTGTCGGATTGTTGGATGATTTTGGTGTTGTCCTTATTGGGCTTGGGTGCTAGCACCGAAATCACCTCGGGTGAATCGTTGCTAGGATCCAAATCCGGCGGGAGCAATTGTTCATCCAACAACTCGAGGACAATCTGGGCGGCTCCTCTCAGGGCTGGTATCAGAGCAAGGCGCACAAAGACGGACCCCAACTTGACGACCAGTTAGGAATTGGTTAGGACTGTCATAATGCATTAGGTCGGAAGTAATATTTACCCCCGCCCTAGGTTATAGGGGTGAATGTGAGTTGCGTTGGAATCGTGCATGTCGTATCATCTCATGCATGTGCATGTCATCTCGCATCATGAATTGTGTTGCGTTAGCGTGTTGGACTCGTTGAACTCCAGCGTGGAGTGCTACAGTCTGACTTGGGAGTGGTTCACGGGTTTAGCGAATCTAAGGCTTATCCTTCCCGTGGTGTCTAACTCTTGTCATCTGTATTTCGTTGATAACAGAATGAGGACCCGCGGTGGTTTGGGAGGTGATGATGACGGCGCTAGGCGATCGCAGCCTAGCCATGGCGATCCGCCTCCTCCTCCCAATGTACTGGATATCCTGCTGCGGTCAGAGAGGAACCAGGAGACTACCAACCGGATTCTGGAGATGTTGGTCCAGAATCAGGCTGCTCCGGGTGGCCGCGGTGAAGAGCAAGCCCGCCCAAATGGCTATTTGGACTTCCTCCACACTCAGCCGCCAGTATTCTCCCGGGCGAGTGATCCCTTGGAGGCAGACGACTGGCTACGCACGATGGAGCAGAAGTTCGCTCTTATCCAGTGCGGGGATCTTCAGAAGGCTCCCTACGCAGCGCAGCAGCTGCAAGGCCCTGCTGGAGCATGGTGGGCCAATTTCCTGGTGATGCAGCCAGTGGGGCATCAGGTTACTTGGGCAGAGTTCCGGGAGGCTTTCCGGGCCTATCATATTCCCAAGGGCCTAATGGACATCAAGAAGCAGCAGTTCCTTGCGCTTCGACAGCTGAGCAAGACTGTGGTGGACTATTCACGAGAGTTCAACTACCTGGCTCAGTATGCGCCGGAGGAGGTTGATACTGAGGAGAAGAAGCAGAGCCGCTTCATGAGTGGGTTGACGGCGAAGATGCAAGACCGACTCTCTGTGTGTGATTTCCCCGACTTCAATGCTTTGGTGAGTCGGGCGATCACTGTGGAACACAAGATGAAGAGCCATCAAGAGGAGAAGAAGCGGAAGAGGGCAGTGCAATACTCAGCGGGCGGCAGTTCACAGCGGGCCCGAGTCGCCTTTCCACCCCCGAGGGCCCCTGTCCCTGCGCCTCCCCTGCCGGCTGGAGTGGCTCGTCCTCCTGTTGCTGCTCCTCGTCCTCCCCAGCCACAGTCGGGAGTGCGAGTGTTGACAGGTTCTGGCCCGGGCCCGTGCTACAATTGCGGGCGGGCTGGACATTTCATCAGAGATTGTCCCTTCCCAAGAAGGGGAAGTACTGCAGCGGCTCCTCGACCTTCGGGCACCTCAGCACTACCTCCACCTCCAGTGCAGCACCTGGGTCACGTCCGCTACGTCGACACCGAGGCGATCCCTGAGGGTGGCACGGTTCTGGCAGGTATGTTGTTTGTCAATGGCTACACCGCTAGGGTTCTATTTGACTCGGGGGCATCGCACTCTTTCATTAGCAAAGACTTTGCCTTGCAACACCAGATGAGTGTGAGTAGCAGTGGTACCTCTTTTCTCATTAAGGCAGTCGGTTCAGAGATGGTAACCAACCAAGCTGTTCTGAAGGCGTTAGTGCTGATTCAGGGGATTCCTTTCCTTGCCAACCTGCTGCTCCTTAAATTGCGTGGACTAGATGTCATTTTGGGTATGAACTGGCTCACGCCGTGGCAAGCCATCATCGATTGTTCTCGGCCTTTCAGCCTCACTCGAGGGGTGAAGAGGCGGCAGTTGACCTTACTCTTCGACGAGGACAAGGCCACACTTTGCTCCTTGAATGGCGCCGAAGTCGAGACACTAGATACTGTCCCTGTGGTGTCAGAGTATACCGATGTGTTCCCGAATCGCCAGGATGCCACCTGATCGGGACATTGAGTTTGTAGTGGAGCTGCGGCACTGGGACCGCCTCAGTCTCAAGCGGCCGTGTCGAATGCCGCCAACGAATTGATCGAATCAAGACTCAATTTAAGGAGTTGATGGACAAGGGCTTCATTCGCCTGAGCTCCTCACCTTGGGGTTGCTCGGCTCTCTTCGTGACCAAGAAGGACGGTTCTCTGCGCCTCTGCATGGATTACCGCCCCTTGAATGCTGTCACTGTCAAGAACAAGTACCCTCTGCCTCGGATTGATCTCCTGTTCGATCAGCTTACTGGTGCACGGGTATTCTCCAAGATTGATCTAAGACTTGGGTACCATCAGATTAAAATCCGGGCTGAGGATATCCCGAAGACTGCCTTCTCCACCCGGTATGGGTTGTATGAGTACACCGTTATGTCGTTCGGTTTGACGAACGCGCCGGCGTATTTCATGTACCTCATGAACTCCATCTTCATGGAAGAGCTGGATTCCTTTGTCGTCATCTTCATCGATGACATCCTCGTCTATTCAGCCAACGAGGAAGATCATGCCAAGCACCTTCATGTCGTTCTCGGAAGACTCCGGGAACACCGCTTGTATGCGAAGTTCAGCAAGTGTGAGTTCTGGTTGAAGGAGGTGTCGTTCTTGGGACACGTTCTTTCCGAGCAAGGCGTAGCCGTGGACCCCAGCAAAGTGCAGGATGTGCTCAAGTGGGAATAGCCCAAGTCTGTCACGGAGATTCGCAGTTTCCTTGGGTTGGCTGGCTATTACCGCCGTTTCATTCGGGACTTCTCCAAGATAGCCAAGCCCATGACAGAGTTGTTAAAGAAGGGCACTGAGTTCAAGTGGTCCATGGGCTGTGAGCAGGCATTCCGGACTCTGAAGCAGCGCCTCACTACAGCTCCAGTCCTCACCCAGCCCGACATTCACAAGCCGTTTGATGTGTATTGCGATGCATCTGCCATCGGACTTGGCTGCGTGCTTATGCAGGACAGCCGAGTTGTCGCTTATGCATCTCGGCAGCTGAAACGTCATGAGGTGCACTACCCCACCCATGATCTGGAGCTTGCAACAGTGGTCCATGCTTTGAAGATTTGGCGCCACTATCTCCTGGGGAACAAGTGCCATATCTACACCGATCACAAAAGCCTCAAGTACATCTTCATTCAGGCAGACTTAAATATGAGGCAAAGACGATGGCTTGAGTTGATTAAGGACTACAATTTGGAAGTCCATTACCACCCTGGGAAGGCTAATGTGGTGGCTGACGCCTTGAGCCGCAAGGTACAATGCCATTGCCTCACTCTTCCACCACGGAGTGCCACCCTTTGTGCTGAGTTCCAGAAGCTCAACCTGGAATTGGTGGAATAAGGTTTCCTGACTAACGTGGAGTTGAAGTCCACATTGCTTGGTCAGATTCGAGAAGCACAAGACAGGGATGCGGGTGTCACCAACATTCGCAATAGCTTGAGTTCTGGTCAGGCCCCTGGTTTTCGCCTGGATAAGCAAGGAACCTTGTGGTTTGGCCAGCGCATAGTTGTCCCGAATACCCAAGAGTTGAAGCGGGCAATCCTTGATGAAGCCCATAACTCGTTGCTCACAATCCATCCGGGCAGCAACAAAATGTACCAAGACCTGAAGCGGCAATTCTGGTGGACTCGCATGAAGCGCGAGATTGCTCGTTACGTGGCTGAGTGCGATGTCTGCAAGCGGGTGAAGGCTGAACACTTTAAGCCAGCTGGTACTCTTCAGCCGCTACCCATTCCGAGTTGGAAGTGGGAAGACATCAGCATGGACTTCATTACCGGCCTGCCTCTGACTTCTTCGAGTCATGACTCGATATGGGTGATTGTCGACCAGTTAACAAAGTCTGCACATTTCCTAGCCGTTCGCATCACCTATCGAGCCACGAGATATGCAGAGCTGTACATATCTCGGATTGTGTGTCTGCATGGAGTGCCAAGGTGGATAATTTCAGATCGGGGCTCATAGTTTGTCTCCCAGTTCTGGAAGAGTCTGCATGGAGCACTGGGCACGAAACTACTCTCTGACTCGAGATACCACCCTGCATCGATGGGCGGGCAGAGAGAGTTAATCGGATCCTCGAGGATATGCTAAGAGCGTGTGTCTTTGTCTTACGGGAAGAAATGGGAAGAATGTCTCCCCTATGCTGAATTTGCGTACAACAATAGCTATCAGACCAGCATTCAAATGTCCCCTTTTGAGGCACTTTATGGTCGTAGCTGCAGAGCACCTCTCAATTGGTCCGAGAGTGGGGAATGATCACTCCATGGGCCTGAGTTGGTCGTGGAGGCAGAAGAAAAAGTGAGGGTCATTCGAGAGAACCTGAAGGTAGCACAGTCGCGACAGAAGAGCTATGCCAATCGCCGTAGAAGACCCCTCTCCTTCGATATTGGCGACTTCGTCTATCTGAAGGTATCTCCTCTTCGAGGCACTCGTCGGTTTGGAATCAAAGGGAAACTGGCGCCTCGTTACATAGGGCCATTCCGAGTCCTTGAGAAGCGGGGTCAGGTTGCATATCAGCTGGAGCTACCTCCCTCACTCGAGATGGTTCACAATGTCTTCCATGTCTCACAATTAAAGAAGTGTCTCCGTACTCCTTTCGAATCGCTTGAAATGAATGACCTCGGAGTTGCACTTGAACCGGATCTATCCTATCAAGAGCATCCAATTCGGGTTTTGGAAGAAGCGGAACGCAAGACTCGACGGAGAACTCTCAAGTTCTATAAAATTCAGTGGAGTAATCATACTGAGGATGAGGCTACTTGGGAGCCCGAAGATCGTCTAAAGACCGAGTACCCTGAATTCTTCGATACCATGTAAGTGCGGGCGTACAATTCCCAAGGTTTGGAGCATGTCCGTTAGGATCCTAACCCGTGTGTGCGTTTGTTCTGAATCTCGGGGCGAGATTCCCTTAAGGGGGGAGGATTTGTCAAGGCCCCAAGTTCCAAAAGTTTTAGGACATCCGGAGTGTCCGGATCAACATCCGAAATGTCCGGACTCAACCCGGAATGTCCGGATATATTGTCCGGAGTATCCGGATTGCCCTGACCGAACACCCCAACCCGGAGTGTCCGGACTGAATGTCCGGAGTGTCCGGGTTAGTGTTACCGAGGACCCCAACCCGGAGTCTCCAGGTTAGAGTCCGGAGTGTCCGGTATTTGCGGGGGTTTAGTATAAAAATCCCATTTTGTGGCTCTCCTCCATTCTTTCTCTTCCATGTTGTTTGCCCACTCCTTGGTGCTACTCTCCTCCACCCTAGCTCCACTCCGGCGAGCTCCCCACCGGCCGGTGACCTCCCGTGGCTCCTCCTTGATGGCTTCCCCATCCCAGTGACCTCAAGCTCTCCTTCAAGCCGGCGTCTTCCTTCCCCTACCCGGCTTCCTCTCCTTCTCGTTCCTTCTCCTTGAAGGTAAGCTCCCTTCTTGGACTCCCTATTAGTGCCCTTGAGTTCTAGGGTTCCTTTGGGGTTGGATTTGAGGTTGGGTTGCAAGGTTGAGGTTTGGGTTGAACTTTGGGGATGTTAGGGTTTTGGTGGGTGGTTGGTTTTGGGGTTGTTTTAGGCAATGTTGGATGTTAGGGTGGTAGATAATGTCATCCCTAGAGTTGGGTTGAGTTTTAGTTGGAGATGTAAAGAATGAGATCCGTTCGTCGTGGGTTGAGCTAGCTCGGGGCTTCTTCGGCTTAGCCACATGTAGGAAAGTCGTAGATCGGGGCCTCGTGGTGCTGTAGAGATCGGTGGCCCCTCGATCCCTCGTGTTAGTTGGGCAAGATGCGCCAGGCCGGAGTGTCCGGACCCCAGTCCGAAGTGTCTGCCTTAGGCCGGAGTATCCGGTCACGCATGGCCGGAATGTCCGGGTTAGCCGGACTGTCCGGACCAAATAACCGGACTGTCCGGGTTCACCTGGTCTGTCTGGTTACGTTCGTTGGTTCGGCTGCGTCGTTTCGTCGAGGTTTTTCGTTCTAGTTGTTTCCATTGCATTGCATGCATCTTATTGTTGTATATGATTCGTGTAGAAAATGAAACCGCGGAGGGTGATACCGCCGTGGTTGAAGGAGTTGCCGAGGGGCAAATCGCTGTCGGTCCGCAAGCAGAAGAACAAGGCAAGCACCTATGCATCTTGAACCTTATGTGAAATCTATTTTTGTGAATTTACTGCTTATTGGATGTTAAGTGTTGCATTAGGAGTTGAGGTGTGGGATAGGCTAGATCCCACTTGCTGCATGTACCCTTTTCATTGTTACTTGAAGACACCTCCCTTGGAGCTAGCTTATGGGTATTAATTGTGTCGTGCTTAGTATGCTTAGGAGTCGGGTTCGGGCCAAGTAGTGGATGGTTCCACTGCTTGAGGTTTTATACATTCAAGTCTATGGAACTGTTTGTTTATGGTTATGTTGTGGAAAAAGGGTATAATTGGAGACCGGGCGGGAGAATTGGGGCATTTGGGTAAGGAGACCCAAATGTGGTAGTCCCGCTCGAAGTCGCCTAAGGACCGATCCGATGTGGCACCATGGCTGGGCACCACCTGGTTGGTCACATGCCTGATTATGGTAGGGTAAGCCCTGTTTTATCGCATGCTTACTCGAAGGACTACGACCTCATGCGGTTGGGCGTGATGATGAGGGCGAGGCCTAGGCCGGCTCTCGGGTGGCCAAGCCGGGCTTGGGCTACTCGAGAGGGTGCTAGGTTTTCGGACACATGAGGGTACTTCGGCGAGTAAGTATGGATGGGAGGGGGTTGACATGAGTTTCCTTCCTGGCACATGTCGTGTGATCAATGCTTCCCTGCAGGGTTAATTAAGCGATTCGAATTGCCGTGCTCTCGGTTATGAGCAAGCTTGGTCGCTGCTGTTACACGTAGTAAATAACTTAAACCGAAGTTCACCGTTGGGCTTGAGCTCGAATTGAATGTGGTTAATTGATGTGGGTTGTAACTTGCTAATTTCACCTATAGGTAGGTGCTGTTGCAACCGCGCTAAGAATTGTAACTTGAGTAGTTCAAGTACCTAAGCAACAAATGTTAAGCATTTTGCAACTGTTTTACCTTCAGCTAATTCCTTGCTATATCCAAATGCATAATCCTTTGGAGTCGGTCATATATGGACCACGGGTAAGACTTGCAAGTACCTTTTGTACTCAGGCTTCTGCTTTGTGGTTTTGCAGGCGAGGATCCTGCGGGGTGTGAGTTTTGCCCCTATTGCCTATCGGTGATCGGGCGGGGCACCGAGTAGAGGCTGTCGTCACTCTTGCGCCCGGAAGTGTTAGGGCATGACACTTCCGGGGTGTTTCACATTTGTTGTATAGGATAGTCGATCTTACTTTTGTTGTCGATTACACTTTGGATTCTGTACTCGTTGTGCTTTTATTTCTGAAATGGAACTATCTACTTTTCGTGTGGTCGTTGTTGTTGGTTGTCTTCGTTGGGCCTCTTTGTGCCGTGTTGTGTGTTTGTTTGCTTCCGCGTTCGTTTTGCGCCTCTGGTAGTGAGTTTGGGGCTCGATGCCCCTTTGTGCGAATTGATTTTGATATGGCATTTGGGGACGGGTATGTGGGGATCCTGGGCGAGTTTTGGATCGCATACCGGGGGAATACCGGGGTTATTGTCGGATTGTTGGATGATTTTGGTGTTGTCCTTATTGGGCTTGGGTGCTAGCACCGAAATCACCTCGGGTGAATCGTTGCTAGGATCCAAATCCGGCGGGAGCAACTATTCATCCAACAACTCGAGGACGATCTGGGCGGCTCCTCTCACTTACCTCAGCCATGGCCTTTTCACGACAGAGGTCGTGTATGGGGAACATGACGCCCTAGAGCCAGCAGAGGAACTCCCGCAACAAGATGGGACTTATCATCGAATTGTTCGTCGCGCCCAAGTGCTAGTGGAAACCAGTGGGTCTCGCTCTGCGATGACCTACCCCAGTGCTTCTTCGAGTGTGGACCGTGGGAGGACCATCGTCTTCGGTACTTGTGAGTACAGGTTGATGTTGCTGGTTGAGCCTTCTTCACCGCCTGTTCCTCCTCGTCTATCTCCACAAGTGACTCCGTTGTGTAGTCACAAAGGGGAAACTTCTAGAGTTCGGGGCCGAGTCGCTACGTTCACTTGCTTTGCCTGTGATCAAGAAGGACACTATGCCAGAGACTGTCTGTTTGTTGCTCATCCCTAAGTCTGAAGAACTCGATCGTCCCTAAATGTTCATTACAAGAAAAAGTAGTTCTAGTACTCATTTTGTTGTAAAAGTTGAGCCAGTCACTACTGTACTTTTGCCTTGTAAAGAATGTAATGGGATTATGCGATAATGGTAGATGATGGTTGTAATTTAACCTGCTGTTGTACGTCCTGACATACTAAGTTGTCATCTCAAATTCTATCGCTATATCGGGTTTATCCTTGTATTTGCATTCTCATATTCGATTCAGTTTTGAAGGTGAATGTTCTTGTGCAGATCTTGTTATGCTTTGCCTTTATTTTAGGTCGTTTGGTTGCACATAAATGTTTAGCCTTGTGTGCAACAAGATGACGAAGAGTTGTTTCTTGCATGCACTCTTAGTGTGTGGCTCTGTTTTTGGAATTTATTTGGATTTAATCCCTTTTGAGCAAATTAAATAATTAAAAAATTTAATAAAATTTTGTTGGAAATATTTTATTTGAGTCCAAAATGTCTCTAAGTATTTTCTAGAATTTTTCTGATTATTTTGCTATTTTTCCCGATTTATTTGAATTTCTAAGAATTATTTTAAATATTAAATCGCTGGAAAAGCCCTACCGGGTTTTACTGTTGCACCGACTCGAGTTAGACTCAAGTCTGCCTCGAGTCCGACCGAGCCGGACCGACTGAGCCAAACCCTATTCGCGTGCGATCGTTGGATCGAGATCCAACGGTTAGGATTGAGCCACGTCACCCGTGTTCTTGAACCATTGGATTCGGATCCAAAGGCCGAGATTGCGCCAGATCACCCTAACTGATTCCCGTACGGATCCGTTCGCGGTGCGCGATCATGGATGTTGATCGTGTACACGCGTAAGGCCCGTATACGGCCACGTCACCTCTTCGTATAGCCACAGGATTCCGCCGCTGTGCCATAGTCGGCTTCGTTTTTCGCGGATTTCACGGAGGTCGAGAGGGCTATTTAATGCACCGCCACCCATGTTGGACTCTCCATTTTTGTGCGCACACATTGCCATAGGTCACCGAGCATGAGCCGCAACCATCATCCCGCAATCGCTCGCCGAAGTTGGAGGAGAGCATCGCCGCGGTTTCTGCCGTTTTCCGTCGATCCCCGCCATCCTCCGCCTACTTATGTAAAGAAAATTATGCATGCATGCAAAACTTCATGCTAACACATACGTGGGTATGCATACATACTAATTTTTATATACACACGTAAAAACACACAACGAGATCCACCGATCAATATAGATAGAACGCGCGCGAAAGAAAGAAGAGAAAAAGAATATCGTTCGGCGCAGGTAGTAACACAGACCGTCGGCGCAGGGAACGCGAGATCAGAGAGTGCACCAGCGGTGACGTAGACGGCGGCGGCGGCGACCAAGTCGAGGAAAACGGCAGAGTAGCGTGGATGTATGTAACATCCTGTAATTTGTAATTAAGATTAATTAGGATTAACTAAGCATAATTAAGCTAATTGTGTGCTTGTTTGTGTGTTGAGTGCTATTGGATCTTAATTTGGCCCTTAGTTGGTTTTGGTTGCGTCGGTGTTTCGTCGTTCGAGTAGTTTCGACTGATTTTGTTTCGAAACTTTGAGTTTGAAGCCAGTCGAAATCTTCCGAAATCCGTAGGAGCCTAAGTCCTAAAACCTTCCTTTGAGGTCCCAAAATTTTTCCCTTAAGTTTCCCGAGGTTAAACCCAAAGATTGGAGAGAAGTTTGCGAAGTAACTCGGAGTTTTGCTGCAGGAGCGGCAGTACCGCCGGTCAGGGCCGGTACTGTCGGTCGGGCGGCACTACCGCTCGGTAGGAGCGGTACTGCCGGTCGAGTCGTGCGTGCAAGGGTTGGAGCGGCTGTCGCTGCCCGTTGCACGGCCACCTCAGCTCTCTTCTCAATCCTTCCTCTCCTCTAAAGCCCAGCCGGCTTACCCCTCACTCTCCTCACTCCTCACTCGTTCTCTCCCCCTCAGGAGCTCTCTCCCTCCCTCTCCCTCTCCATTTCCCTCTCTCTCTTGGTTTCTTTCTCTCCCTTCGGTTCTCTCTCTCCCTCTTCCTCTCTGGTGCATGTGGAGCTCAAGGAGTAGCAAGAAGACAAGCCGTGAGATGTGGAGGATCTTCCTCAGGCCCTGGAGCAGCCTTAAGACCGGAGGAATCGAGTTCCAGTTCGATCCCTGAGGTTTTGAGCTAAACCCTAAGTCCCCCTCTCTTCTCTATTAGTTTCTCTTTTGGTTTAGTCTTGAAACCCTAACCCTAGAAGTGCATCGACGTGTTTCTTTGTTGCTAGACCTAGGTTAGCTCAGTAGAATAAGATAGCGTGGACGATTCGATCTGAAAACCCTAATCGTTTCTCTATTGGATTTATTCGCCCAACAGTCATTTTCCTGAATTTTTTGAGTTCCTTTGAACCCTAACTCCGGAAAGTTGAGAAATTGACCTTCGAGTATATCTGACGTTGTCTGAGTTCGATTCCCACGAAAAGATTTGAGTTTGAACTCAATCCGGATCTGGAATCGAATGTAGTTCCAATTGAGGGTTTTGAGTTCGGATGGTTGGATCGTCGTGCGAAGAGTTTTTTTAGTGCGAGTTAGGCCCTGTGGAACCCTTACATGCAAAAAGAATTAATACGTTAGACGCAAATCCTTCATTTCGATTCGATTTGCGAAAAATGCACTATCGAGCTTTTTGGAGAATCTTCGAGTTCCGAAGCTCCAAAAATTCCGAGAGTGACTCGTATTGGTTATTAGTGCCCTCATGGTTCTAATTCTGGAAAAGATTGAGTCGAAGACCCTGATTCGAGTTTATCGGATTTGTTCGCTAGCCGAGTCAAATTCTCGAGTTTTGGAGTTTTCCTTGAACCCTAGCTCCAAAAGATGAGGATATGACTCTAGAATATATACGATGTCGTTAGAAGTCGTCCCTCATGAAAAGAATCAAGTTTGGACTTGATTTGGATCGAAAGTCGAATTATAATGGTAATTAGGGTTATCGAGTTCGAAAAAGTGGAAATTAGGTTAAATGAATTCGAAACTTGGTGAGACCTGCATGGATGGGTCCCTGGCTTCACCGGGAACCTAACCATGTGATCGTAGCGAAGTTTCGAATCCGTTTGCGCAAAATCCCATTTTGCGAAATCCTAATTTCTCCCTAAGGCCGGCACTACCGACGTTATGGGGCCGGTACTGCCGCCCGTGCGGCACTACCGTAACCACAACGCCGGCAGCTAATTTCCAGTGAGCTCCTCCTTTGGTCTCTGGGAATCCGGCACTACCGCCCTCCCTGGCCGGTACTGCCGGGTAGTCGGTACTACCGCGTGTTTATCGCTGGTACCTTTTTTCCAGAGAGCGCCCTTTTGGGTCGTCGACCGCCAGCACTACCAGGCCCCGTGGCCGATACTGCCGGGCTTGAGGGCGGCACTACCGGGGTTGTACCGCCGGTACTGCCGACTTCACTGGCCGAATTAGGTCTCCTTTAGTCCCTTTTCTCCATTGTTTCTCCGATTGGTTTAGTTGTTGTCCTTGCTTCTTAGTTGTCTTATTGATTCTTGTTCGCCCTGTTTGTTCCGAGTTTGATCGTTTTGTTGTCGCTCGTTCGCGTAGACGTTGACGCGGTGGTGGGCGCCTGCGCGGATCTCGTTCGCGTTCCCGGAAGTGTAATCAGTACAAAGCAAATAGGCAAGCACCTCCTTTGACCATATTGATCCCATATTTGCAAATTTAATTTGAATTGCCAAAACTATTATGCATGCTTAAGAATTGGTACAAATGATAAATTGTGGGCATTGGTAGATAAACCTAGATTGAATGGTTTTCCTAGATTATTAGTTACGTTGTGATCCTTGTAAATCCCTAGGATAATGGTAGACACCGTATTAAGTGTCAATTGGGTTATATGTCTAATAATTGCATACGCTTAGCCCAGCATTAGTATAGTTGATTGTTGATCGGTGGACCCAGTCAATCAAATTCTTTTGGAAACTTAATTAGGATTTTGAAATGGTGGTTTTGGTGGAAAAAGCTATGTTGGTAATAAGAGAAAAAGGAAAAAGGTGAAAGGTGGTTTTATGCCGGACGGACGGGTGGAGGTCTCGTCTGTGCAACCCTAATGACCGAACTTGATGTTGTTAACTGAGTCAAATCGTACAACCACATGTGTTAGTATGGGATGACCTGAACGTAGTACAGGAGTGAGTGACTGGTCTTGTGCCGTGGTATGTCAAAGTAGTTGGACAGTCACCAACATGCTTGTGCTATCTAAGGGTCTCCCTCACCTCGCACAGGTGTTGGAGTATACCGTCCCAATACGGTACCGTTACAACGGTGAGGGCCTTGCTATGGGTTGTGAGGCGATGGACGGTAATCGTAAACCATCACAAAGTTGTAATTGTTTTTGTGTGTGGGGCTGATCACCCGCCATAGCAAGGGATGCACTTCACCGGGGCTGACGCAAGACTAGAAACTCGCAAGTGGAACAGTTCCATCACAGTCTAGCAAAACGGGTACGTTTCGTATCGCGTGGCATGGTTGACATGAATTCTAGAGTGTGTCATGTGGGTAAAGTGTACAATCTCTGCAGAGAATAAATCTAATCGATTAGCCGTGCTCACGGTCACGAGCAGCTTGGATAATTATTGTCAAGTATAGTATTTATGGTTTTGTTTTGGAAAATATTTTGGAACCGCTAGATCTTTTAAATGTTGGGTTGTAGCATGCAAAATGTTGAGTCGTTGGACTCAGAGACTGATTGGATTGGTAATTCAATTGTGCTGGTGGTGATTCTTGATGCAATTGTGATGGTGGTGTTGGATAAATTGGAGGAATTTGGATGTGGATACTGAATGAATTATACAATTATGTATTGAATTACATTCTTTATCAATTGCTTTTGTAAATTGAGCATCTTCTGAAATCTATTATTCTATTGCAAATAAATTCAGCTTTATGCAACTCTAAACTGGATTAGCAGCCTTTTTCATTGATTAACCTGCATACTTATTATACTTGCAAACACTAAAGTCTTGCGAGTACATACGTGTACTCACTGTTTGCTTTAAAACTGATTACCAAGCTCAGAAGACGGAGTCAAGTGAGAAGAAGGCGAACTAGGCGAGGATCGCTCCGATTGAGAGATCCTCGGGTTTTGCAGCTGTAGTTTAGGTTTTCTCTCGGTCGCAACTCAGCTACTGCCTTTGGGTTTGGGAAGGCACTCTGCTGCCTTTGCTATACTCTAAGTCTCTCTTTAGCTCTTGTAGCCATTTGGCAGAATTTCTTTCTTGTATTACTATCTCGATGTAATCAGACCTGTACTACTATAACCATTTTGTTAATGTAAATGTTTTGATGCGACTTACCATGGAAATATGTGGGTGCTAGACTACTGATCCAGGGAACTAGCACTGGGCACATATCTCGGGGAAGCTCGGGTTGAAATCAATCATTTGGCATATGACCACGAGACGAGTGTGTCGTGCCGATTGATTGGCCTCAATCCGGGTACGGTTTGTAATTAGTGATTGGTTTACTGACGGGTTCCGTTAATTCCAGTCCGACGCAGCAGTGAGTACCCGAATCACTGTTACAAAAATCGGAGCCCCCACAATGTAACAGGTGGTGCTTGAGCTTTTTCAGGTGCAAAGAAATGAGACGTGAAGAATGAAACAAGGGAATGGGTATGGCGTGAAAGGGCTGAATGAAGTGTAATAGGATTAAATGTGATGAGAACGGATGGAAAAGAATGGCTTCAATGGGAGACATTTGCATGCAGTACTAGTTCCTTCGTTTGCATTTGAAACGGCAATGCAAGGAAACGTACCGGAGAAAGAACGGTTGTATTAATGAATCGACTGGAATGAATTTCTATAGCAGGTATGCATGATAACGGCTTGAAGGAATGGCTTGGAAAAGCGTACACACTTATTGCAAGCGATGCGTGCGTACTAGTTTATAGGAATGGGTTTGAAATACGTACACACACATATACATATGTATATATATACACGCGTACACATTCTCAAAGAGAGTTTAGAATAAAATAGTAAAAAGGTTCTAAACATTTTGGAAAAAACCTCTAAAATACTAGGGATCATTTGGATTAATGAAGTTGTTTTCGTAATTTTTCGACGTGTAGATTTTCCATAAAAATTCTTTTAGTGAACCAGACACCTGTACAGATTTTTATTATAATCGACAAACTTAATTTACAAACAGGTTTTTGAAAGCATTTAAATGGAACATTCTTATTTTTCAAATATCTTTATTACAAACAAAATTTTAGATTTTATGGTCAGGCAAAATGCACGATCTTAATTTTATATAATTAGTTTAATAGGGCTTAAATTCAAATAACTTCCAAAATTTTCCAATTAAATTCCAGAGAATTCAAATTAATTCAAAAATACCATAAATATATTTAAAGCAAATTTTGGGGCGATTTGGGCCTAAGGGGGGACCCCACATGGGCCAAAAGTGGAGTTTTCTGGCCCATGTGGGGGAGGGAGGGCAGCATGACCCTGCCCCATGCACCCCCCTTGCCCTAGTTGCGCCCCTCCCCTCCCCTCTCCTTCCCCAAGCCGCCACCCCCCTCCTCCACTCGCCTCCCCTCTAGTCGCCCCCATGCGCCACCCCTCCTCCCTCTCCTCTCCACCCTCCTTGCTGGCCTAGGAGGGCTCCTCACCTCTCCACCCCGCTGTTCTCTCCATTGGGAAGCTCCACGATGAGGAGATCCGGCGGATTCGGAGCGAGGAAGGAGATCGGGAGAACCGGGAGGAGATTCGTCACCGTTCGTCGGTTCATCATTCGTCGGGCGAAGGTATGGTTAGGGGTAATCCTTGGGGATGGTCTAGGTGCTGTGCTAGAGGTTGTTTTGGTGTCTTTAGATTGAAAGGTGGTGCTGTGATTGGATAGATTTGATGAAAACTAGTGTTTGCATATTGTTCTGCTTCGGGCAGATTGGGCACACGACCTAGGGTTTGAGTTTTCGCAATTTTAGAGTCGGATTTTGGTCGGCCTCCTGTTGAGAAAGTTGTAGATAACTTCAATTTCGTTAATTGGACACCAAGAACATCCAATTCCTCCCAGCCGTTTGAAAGATATGATCGTTTTACCGAGCGTGTTCAAATCTGTGACGTAATTGGGACAAAACGTAATGTTTTGTAGATTAGACAATTTTAGAGGCCGAATCAGCTTTTCCTAATACTTAGAAAAAGCTAGGAAATTTCCTAAGCTTCGCGATGATGTACTCGTTTACTTGATTTGGAGTCCTAGAACTCAAGTTATGGTAGTTTGAAGCCTGCTGTCCCAAGGGACAGATTCTCTGTTTTTCGGCTTTGGGAGTAGTTTGCGAAGTCGGGGTAGATGAGCGATGGTGTACTGTTTTGTGGGCATGTTTTGAGTATGTGGTATCTATGTGCAGGTGGTGTGACCCCGGGAGTGCCCTCATCCTCTCGCCAATCCGTCGCGCGCGGTTAAGGGAAGTGTATTGGAATGGGTAGTGTGTTGTATGTTGCTTGTCTTGATTAGATGCAAATTGTTTTCATGATATACTATCTTGCCATGACTAGTGTTTGCCCATGATATGATGAAAATGGTATGTTATGATGCTATGTAATGATTAATTGTTTATGTTTATGGCATATGTTGCATACATGGTATGAAAACTGACCCGATCGGTGAGAACGTCATAACTAGTCCGGTAACATCGATGAGAAAGTTATGACTAATCCGGAGTGCCATTAAGTAAGACCTACCTCGTGATTCCATCCACGTGGTGAGTGGAAGCGAGGAGTAGGAACCCTCCATCTACGGGATGGAAGGGGAAAGAGGGTGCACGCCGACGGGTGTGCACTCGGCAATACCGGTATGTGCTTCGAGGAGACATGTGTATTGCATTGCATTGCACACATGATAATGATAATTAAATGTGTACAATGAGATTGGGACATGGTTATGATGTTGTATATGAAATTATGACTTGATCATGATGTTAAGGATGGTATGTATCGATGTTGGCATTGATTTGTTCTTCTGATCTATTGCAATATGCTTGCTGAGTGATGAACTCACGCTTGTGTTTCATGTTGTTTTTAGGTACCATTAAACCGGCATGCGGGAGAGGGCATTAGCTACACTTCCACACGTAGCTCCACACTTATAGACAATTTAATCGTTTGAAGTCATGATAATAAGAATAGTGCCATGAATCTTGGTGTATGGTTAAATTATGTGCTTGATTTCCTCAATTGCTTCGTTTTAGTTTGAGGGGTGGTTGGACTTGGTATTATTGATTTAAGATGTTGCTATATCCATTGGTAATGCTGTTTTAGATGTCTCATATCTTGCTATATCTTGTCATAGTATTGTTGTTGCTTCAATCATGGAAAAACAAAGGAGATGCTGCCGAAATTTTTGGTTTTAGCATTTTCACCTTTGCTGTAATTTATCTTTATTTGTGGTATTTAGATATTGTTTAGTCTATGTTTGGTAACATTCAGGCATACTAGATGCCGGGGTGTTACAGTTGTTATCACAGCGGGCTTTAGGTCCGTGGAATGTGAATGTAGCAAATATTGATTTAAGATGTTGCTATATCCATTGGTAATGCTGTTTTAGATGTCTAATATCTTGCTATATCTTGTCATAGTATTGTTGTTGCTTCAATCATGGAAAAACAAAGGAGATGCTGCCGAAATTTTCGGTTTTAGCATTTGCACCTTTGCTGTAATTTATCTTTATTTGTGGTATTTTGATATTGCTTAGTCTATGTTTGGTAACATTCAGGCATACTAGATGCCGGGGTGTTATAGTTGGTATCAGAGCGGGCTTTAGGTCCGTGGAATGTGAATGTAGCAAATTACTCTAGAGTATACTAAAATATTGACTTGGAAAAGTAGAAACATGGCATAGGTTTACTTGTTAAAATTTGGCCTTAGGGCAATAACCTTAAAATCTGAAATAGTTTGGTTAACTAATTTAAAACTTGACACACTCTAATGCACAGTAGGAAGGGTATGGGTATCGATGCTATCCGCTTAAATATTGTAGTTAAGCTTTGATGTTAAATGCTGCATTTTGATGATGTATAATGATATCTTTATGATAGATTTGATTGAGTTGCTATATTTGTGATGAAGTGGGGTTGTGGTGCCAAAGGGTTACGGTCACCTCTTTTTGTTCATAGTAAGGGTGTGGTTTGACGGTGTGGCCGGTTAACGCCATCACCAAAGAATTATTAACCCCTGTAGGAGAAGAGTGCTTATCCTTTCTGTCGTAGACCGGGTAGTTGGTTGGAGTTGATTAGAAAAGTTGATGGTGGATCCTTTTGGATTTCTTTTACCGTTCTGACGATCGGTGAGGTTGGTTTTCGTGGTTTTAGTTGATTGAAATCAAAAGAAAAGTGTGTGGGTATTGGATTCTCGCGGATTGTTTCATAGGCGGTTTATGGTTTTGTCTTCCTTGGTTGAAGACGAATAAGAAGAGTTGTGTGTTGCGCGTCTTTTGGCCGCAATTTTTGTTTTGACACCCAGTTTTGTTGGTAATGGTGGACTATCTTGGGGAGGAAACATGTGTGGTTGTTGTTCTCCCTATCTAAGAATGTGTTGAAGTTTCTCCTTATGCTGACCTTAAGTTGGGTGGCATTAAGTTTGAATCTTTATCGGAAAAGATTTGGTGGAACATTTGTTTTTTTTTCCTGGTGCCTCCATCTTCCTTCTTGGAAGTGTAGTTTTGAGGTTTCTTGAAGAGTTTTGGGCTATCAAAGTTGGAAATTTGAGAGTTGAGCTCTCCCGCATTTCTGTTGGAGTGTTGTTTTTCTTCCTTGCCTGGAAAGGAGAAATTGTTATACGATGTTCGTTCTTGTTCCTGATTTGTGGTTATCTTTAAAGTTGGGTTGCATCCTATTTGTCAAGAGTTCGTGACCCATGAAGTTGTTTAGAAAGTTTTGTGTCCGTGCTATGTAGTATGTAATAATGTGGTTTATGAAATGACATATTGCTAAGTTAATCTGTGAGTTGAATCGATTCAATGTGATTGTATCTTTAGCTTGAGGATAAATAGACTACTAGTGTTGTAGTTTGCTCTATAGTGAGAATGGTTAAATGTGTTAATGTTCCTGCTCAGAATATGTTGCTTTGCTTTAAAAGTGCCTATGACCCCTGATAATGTTTAAAGTTTGAAACCCTGATGCATAGTTAGAACATTAAGATGATGTAAACTACTAATATTGTTAAAGAAACCTTACTGGTTGTTTAAAGATGTTCCAATTTAACATGTTAATAGAGAAATTTAATCATGCTGGCTTGTGACCTTAACTTGGAAGTTGATTAGAGTTGCTATTTATGTTGTTGCAAACCATTAGTATATTTGGAAGTATGCATCAGTGTTCCTATAATGCTAGTACCGATGTCAATTGGGAAAATATAGGTTTTGTTGTTGTTTTAAGAATATTGTGCTGGTCCAACTTATTAAATTTATTATAATAGTTGGAGTATGTTGTGTAGTGACAATTTGTTAAGATATATGGATAGAGTAACTAAAAACAATACAGTTGCTTTTATGATTATGCCCATTTGTGATAGTGATGACTTAGTAGTGGTGGTAATTGTGTAGACTACTTGTTGGAAACCATTGTTAAAATGGAGGTTATTGTAACATGTTGTGATGGAGTGAACCATGGATAATTAACATGATGTAGAATTTTATCATTAGTGAATGTATATGTTAGAACCATAGTTACCAATTTTGTCTTGTAGAGATAATATTTACTTGTTGAAGTCATTTTTTGATTGAACAAGTTTCAATTGTCCAGCTGTTGACGTATGGATGGTATAAAATTGATAGGTTGATCATGCTTGAGTATCTGTTGAAGTACTATGGTTGAAATATAGAATACGTTGTTATATGATGTGTTGGTCTGTGGGGATCATGATGAGGTAGTATTGGTTGGATGTCTTTTGATAATCGTCATAAACTTTATTTATAAGTGTTGGTAAAGGTAACTAGAGAAAGAATTGGTTCGGTAGCTCTTGGTTGAATTATGATGGGCTTCTCGATGAGTAAATAGTGAATATTGAACGTTTAAATGGTAAGTATAATGGAATACTAGACATGGTGGGTGTCGGTGTATTCTACACCATGGTGCCCACTACACTTTAGTAAGAGCCGCTAGCGGACACGTGGCGCCCAGACCACGCTACCGGGCGGTCGAAGGTGGCCGCCAATGGACAGTGGCGACTGTGCCATGCCATCGGCAAATACCGTGTGATCGCCCAGCGGTCAGGTGGTGACCAGGCCACGCCGCTGGCGGACAGCTGTGTGATCGCCCAGCGGGCACGTGGCGCGTAGACCACGTCGCTGGCGGTCAGCAACGTGGTCGCCTGACGAATGTGCGGCGCCCAGTCCACACCACTGGCACTCAGTTCCCGAGGCCACCTGATAGCCTGTGCATCCGCACAGAAGGTCAGAGACATTTAATGCGTATCGTGCGCATTAAATGGGGGTAATGAAGGCCACAACAGGGCGGCGTGTGTTCCCAACGCGCGCCATAATGGCGAGTGACGTCACGGTGCAATTTCCCACCCCAGCAGAGCGGGTGGAGAAGACGGCTGTGCCAGGGCATCAAATGTGTTGCAAGAACAGTGACAGGCGCATTAAATGCGTTGTGACAGTGTGCTCAGTGGGCTACATTTTTGTATGACCCGTGTGCCCCAGCTATCCCGAGTATAAAAGGCAGCTGGGGTGCATGGGAGAGAAGGTTGGACTCTTTTCGGTTAGCTATTTTCGGTTCGATTCCTTTGAGTTGGATCGTTTAGATTGGTTCATCCCCCTTTAGAGTGAGAGACCGGGATTTCCTTGTTCCTGGCTCTTGCGATCTCTCCAAAGAACACTAGCAAGAATAACACAAGCAGGACTAGGGCTATTACTCGTGAGGACGGCCCGAACCTGGATAAACCCGAGTGTCTTCTTATGGGCTTCATCTGTTTTCTTACACCCCATTTCGGAAGGGGTCTGTTAGCTCGTACGCTGACAGTGGCGCGCTAGGTAGGGGGCTCAATGGTTGTATTGCCCTTTCTTCTGCCACCTTTTCGCGAAGTTTGCAAGAAGCTTTGACGGCCGTCAGCATGGCGGCTTCGCGTTCCAAGCACGACGATCTACACGAGGAGAATAGCGCACGCAGCCGATCCCGGCGCTTGGCCAGGGCGTCGGATCCCCTGGTCTCTCCGCCCAGGGAGGGACGCGTGGCGCTTCCACGCAAGGAGGACAGCCCGTCCAACGGCGTCTCCTGATGGGAGACGACTCTCCAGCGCGAAATCTTCATGCGGCTTGGCTGCTCCTCGACCACACCACGGTTGCGCTATGGGGCGAAGCCCCGGCCACTCCATGGCTGCGGGACATCGCCCGCCTAGTGGATGCCTCCTAGCAGCAAGTGGAGGCGGCAAATCAGCTGGGGGCTTCTAGCGTCGGGCGGCAGGACATGCGCGCGACCGACGTGCAAGCCTCCAGCCGCCCGGCCACAACTTCTCCCGGTCGCGAGGGCCGGGACAAAGGGAAGGGTGCACAGGTTACAGCCCCCTCAAGTACGGGGGGACATGCACAAGCTCCCACTTCTTCTCATGGTCCCCCAGGCCGGCGGGGGGCCATGGGGATCTGAGGGCCCGCCTAGACGAAAGGAGGTCCCAGCGCGATGGTGACTTGCGCGATTTCCTTAGGGGGTGTCGTGCGCACGTGCAGCGTCGCGTTGGACACCTGATGTCTAGCGGTCGAGGGGAGACCTCGCTCCCTGACTCTAGGGAGAGCATAGACTCGCACTCCTCGACCCCATCTCGGGGCCGAGAAGCGGGCGAGCGACGCTGCTCCCCCTACAACGTTGGATGCCAAGCGTTTTACCTCCGCCTACGCCAAGCTGCGTGCCCGGAGAGGTTCCGCCCCGCGTCCTTCGAGAAGTACGATGGCACCACCAACCCGGAGGAGTTCTTGCAGATCTATACCACGGTGGTGCGTGCCACGGGAGGATCTGAGAAGATCATGGCCAACTTCCTCCCGACGTCGCTGACGGGCTCTGCCCGCTCCTGGCTGTTGAACCTCCCGCGAGGCTCCCTGCACTCGTGGGAGGAGCTGTGCGACATCTTTGTCGCCAACTTTCAGGGCTCCTACACTCAGCCGGGTGTGGAGGATGACCTCCACGCCCTGGAACAGACAAAGGGGGAGTCCCTGAGGGAGTTTATCCGGCGGTTCAGCCACTGCCGACACACGATCCCCGGGATTTCTGAGCAATCGGTGATTATCGCCTTTCGAAGGGGGGTCCGAGACCAGAAGATGCGGGAGAAGATGGCTACCCGCACCATTTTGACCACCTCCGAGCTGTTTTCCCGGGCGCATAAGTGCGCCAGGGCGGCGGAGGCCCGGGAGCGCACAGCGGGGCCGTCCGGCCACAGCGAGGCGGGAACCTCAAAGGCTTCTGATCACAAGAAGAAGAAGAAGCGCAAAGAGATTGGCACCGGAGAGGTCCTAGCAGCCGAGCCGGAAGACAAGCCCCAGAAGCGCGACCACCAGGACAGGAGGGGTGATCGTCGAGACCCGCGCCGCAACCGCGGGGACCGCCGTTCGCCCCACTGAGAAGACAACAGGGGCAGACCTTACTGCCCCATCCACAGGACCAACGGGCATGATCTGGCGGATTGCCAGGTTGTGTCCAAACTGGAGGAGCAGTGGCTTAAGGAGCGCCGCGAAGATGACCGCGACGACGCGGGCGAAGACCCTGCTCCGTTGGCCTTTCAGCAAGCGGAGCACACGGTGGCGTTCATCCATGGCGGCTCCGCCACCTACTCTTCAAACTCGCAGTACAAGCGAGAGCTGAGGGAAGTGTGCGCCACCGTACCAACTCCCGGGGCGAGCAGGCTACTGAAGTGCTCGGAGGAGCCGATCACCTTCAGTCAGGCCGACCACCCGGAGAGCACCTCAGGCCCGAGCCATCTCCCGATCGTGGTTTCTCCCACGGTCCGGAATGCGAGACTCGGGCGAGTGCTCGTCGATGGAGGGAGCTCCATCAACCTTATGTCTGTAGGGGCGTTCAAGGCACTCCAAATTCCTTATGAGGAGTTGCGCCTGGCCCCTCTCTTCTACAGAGTTGCCACTGGGGTGGGCTTGACGCCCCTGGGACAAGTCCGGCTGCACGTCATGTTCGGAAGTGTGGAGAACTTCCGGACAAAGAAAATCAACTTTGAGATCGCAGATTTCGACCTCCCCTACAATGCTTTGCTTGGCCGCCCAGCTCTGGTCAAGTTCATGGCGGCCATGTATTACGCCTACATGATGATGAAGATCCCTGGGCCTGCAGGCCCGATTACCGTGAAGGTGGATCGGCTGGAAGCCCTGCGCCTCAGCAAGTAGGTGCAGGACCTAGCCGGCGCCACCTGCTCGACCCGAGGTGAGGACGACCGCCCAGAGCTCCCCCCGGTCAAGGCCCGCGCCTCACCTGGTTCCTCGGGTGAGGTGAAGGCGGTCCTTGTGGGCGAGGACAGTTCTGGGAAGGCCATGAAGATTGGTGCCAGCCTCAGCACCAAATAGGAAGACGCGCTCATCACCTTCCTCTGGTCTAACTTAGATGTGTTCGCTTGGGAACCATCTGAGATGACCGGGGTCCCTAGGGAGGTGATTGAGCACCGATTGGCAACGCTCCCTAGAGTGCACCCAGTCCGGCAAAAAGTCTGGAGGCAGGCACCAGAGCGGCAGGATGCCATTCGGCATGAGGTAGAGAAGTTGCTGCAGGCGAGGATTGTACGGGAGGCCGCCTACCCCGAGTGGCTGGCCAACCCTGTGCTCGTCAGGAAGTCGAACTGGAAGTGGCGAATGTGCATCGACTTCACCGACCTCAACAAAGCCTGCCCCAAGGATTCGTACCCCCTACCGTGGATAGACATTATCGACGATTCCACAGCAGGGTGCGAGGTCTTTTGCTTCCTAAACGCCTACTCTGGCTACCACCAGATCAGCATGGCGCGGGAAGACGAGGAGAAGACTGCTTTTGTGACCCCTCTAGGCATGTACTGTTATGTCCGAATGCCTTTTGGGTTGAAGAACGCTGGTTCAACCTACCAGCGCGCTATGCACACTGTATTTCGGTTGCAAATTGGAAGAAATCTTGAAGTATATGTTGATGACTTGGTAGTGAAGACCAAAAAGACTGTAAGGCTTGTTGAAGATCTAGAGGAGACTTTCTCCCACCTCCGGCAGTATTGCTTGAAGCTAAATCCTGAGAAGTGTGTGTTCGGTGTGTCGTCTGGAAAGCTGCTTGGTTTCCTCGTTTCCAATCGTGGAATCGAGGTCAACCCGGAAAAGATCGCGGCCATCGAGCGCATGCAACCGCCCACACGGCTCAAGCAAGTCCAGTTCCTGGCGGGTCGCCTAGCCTCTCTTGGTCGGTTCATAGCCCGGCTTGGAGAGAAGAGTCTCCCCTTTTTCAAGCTATTGAAGAAAACCAACTCCTTCGAGTGGACTACAGAAGCGCAGCAAGCACTCGAAGAGTTAAAGATGTACCTCTCCTCCCCTCCGGTGCTGGTCGCTCCCGAGCCAGGCGAGTCGCTATTGTTATATGTGGTGGCCAGTCCTACGGTTGTGAGCGCGGCACTGGTGGCAGAGCGCGAAGGCGTCCAGCGGCCGGTTTACTACGTCAGCAAGGTGTTACACGATGCCCAGAAGATGGTGTACGCTGTGCTGGTGGCATCCAGGAAGTTGCGGCATTATTTCCAAGGAAGGGAGATCACAGTGGTTTCGGCCTACCCCTTGCGCGAGATCCTTCACAACCGCGAAGCTGAGGGCCGCATTGCCAAGTGGTCTGTGGAGCTGGGGGAATTCGTCCTCAAATTCGCCCCTCGTACTGCGATCAAGAGTCAAAGGCTGGCATAGTTCGTTGTCGAGTGGACTCCTGCCGAGTCTAAGACTGAGGAAACCCCCGTGCCCTCCCCCTGGGCACTCTACTTCGACGGCTCCTTCAGGCTCGAAGGCGCGGGGGCTGGGGTCCTCCTGGTTTCCCCAACCGGGGACCTCCTCAAGTACGTGGTCGTCCTGGACTTCAATGCCACCAAAAACGTTGCTGAGTACGAAGGCTTGCTGGCGGGGCTTTCGCGCCGCCGCGGCCATCGGAGTTCGGCGTCTGCAAGTCAAGGGCGACTCATTGCTAGTCGTCAACCAAGCGAGAAAGGAATTCTCCTGCTCTGATCCCGTCATGGTGGAGTACTTAGCAGAGGTCAGAAAGATGGAGCGACATTTCGACGGGCTGGGGTATACTCATATCCCCCGGCGTGACAATTACTTGGTGGACGAGCTCGTGCAGCTCGCCTCGACAAGATCTCCTGTTTCGGTCGGAGTCTTTGAAGAAAGGATTCCGCGACCATCCATCGCAGCCCCCGTTTTTGGTGGGGACGATGGTGACGTTGCTTCAGCCCTCATTCTGGAAGGGAGAGCAATACCGGCGGAAACGCCAGGCCAGGCAGAGTACCCGGGCGATCACCCTGTGGTCGCCACACTTGATCGGGAAAGCACATTAATTGATCCGATCCTGGCCTACCTGCGGGATCAAGTGTGCCCCGACGATGATGCGTCAGCAGAGAAGATAACACGAAAGGCCAAGTGCTATACTCTGGTGGGCAGGGACCTTTACCGCCGGGGTAGAAACAGAGTTCTTCTGAAGTGCATCACTCGGGAAGAGGGGAGCAGTTTGCTCTCTGATATCCATGGAGGCGTGTGCGGGAGCCATATGTCCAGTTGAACGATGGTGGGGAATGCTTTCCGCCAAGGGTTCTATTGGCCAACCGCCCTACAGGATGCTTGCGAGTTGGTGAGGAAGTGCGAGGCGTGACAGTTCCACGCCAAGCAAATCCACCAACCAGCCCAAGCTCTGCAAACCATGCCGCTCTCAAGGCCCTTCGCGGTCTGGCGGCTGGATATCCTGGGCCCGTTCCCGCGGGCCATAGGGGGCTACACCCATCTGTTCATCACTGTCGACAAGTTTACCAAATGGGTGGAAGCCGAAGGAGTAAGGGCGATTACCGCCACCGCTGCGATCAAGTTCATGCAAGGAATCTTTGCCTGCTTCGGGGTCGCCAACCGCATCATCACCGACAACGGCACGCAGTTCACCAGCGCTGCTTTCTTGGGTTTCTACGAAGAAATGGGCACCAAGGTTTGTTTTGCCTCAGTTGCCCACCCGAGGAGTAATGGCCAAGTTTAGCGGGCCAATGCGCTGGTGCTGAAGGGCCTCAAGACCAGGGCGTTTGATCGACTCCACAAGCGCAGAGCCCGGTGGACTGAAGAGCTCCCGGCGGTGCTGTGGTCGCTTCGTACCACCCCCAGCCGGGCCACCGGGGAAACTCCCTTTTTCCTGGTCTACGGTGCGAAAGCGGTCCTACCTTCGGAGCTGGCCTTAGGGTCACCACCTGTGGCGGTGTTCACTGAGGAAGCCCTGGAAGATCTGCATCGAGAGGACGTCAACCTCTTGGAAGAAGTGCGAGATCACGCGGCCTTGCGTGCTGCCCGGTATCAGCAGAGTCTCAGGCGGTACCACGCCGCCCGGGTCAGCGAGAGAACACTGGCAGTTGGCGACCTGGTCTTGCGCAGATTTCAGACGCATGCTGGGTTGCACAAACTATCTCCCCAGTGGGAGGGCCCCCTTTAAGGTGGTCTTAGTCTCTCGCCCGGGGGCGGTCAGGTTGGCCACTAAGGACGAAGAGGAGTTGGTGAACTCCCAAAACATAGAGCTTCTTCGCAAGTTCTATCCCTGAGAAGGATGTAAGTGTAGAGCTGCACGCCCCCACCAGCCGAGTTGAGCTTTCCTCTCCAACGCTGGTCGGGGGAAGCCTCTGTTTAATTCAGTGTCCAGTTTTTATTCAAAACAGTTGTCACCTTTATTCTCTTTTTTCTGGCTTCTGCCCCGATGGGCCATGTCCGCGTAATCGCCCTCAGTACCTTAAGGCTCTCTAAATTCTCGACGGTAAAAGTGGGACCACTAGGTGAGCGTGGCGTGCAGGGATGGGCGATCGGATGGCTAGTTTGGCACGGTTTTCAACACGGTCATGACGCCCAGGGTGTCCCCGTGAGAACTGTCGACTCAAACACCACTACCGAGAGCCTACTACCCTGTCACACCTCATCAAGTGTTCGGCCCCAAGAGACCACGAGAGTGGTTAATTTCACAAGGTCTTAAGGTCCTGAGATAACGATATTCCGGCGCGAGGGATCCGGACCCTGCACCCCGACTAACACCTAATGCATGCGATTACCTTTTTGTTCGTCCAGAACCAGCATAGTGGAGGCGCGGACAAGCATCCAGACATGAGGCATGCGAAGGGAAGTTTATGCATTTATAAACAGGAAGCTGACTTGCAAGAGTTTTACAGATAGCGCAAAACAAAAAAGCAGGTAAAGCTAAAATCTGGAGTCTTCACTCCTCGATCGCCGTGGCTTCCACGGCTGCCTGGTCCTCCACCAGGTCGACGTCCAGCCTGAGTGCCCCGTCCTCGGCCACTGCTTCCAGCACCGAGTTGACCATCTCAAGCTGGTCGGCGACCTGCTCGGCGGCATCGCTAACCTGCGCCTCGATGCAGGCCTAGTCCCCTTCCACCCCCTGGATGGTGGCCAGGGGGTCGAAGTTGGCATCCCGGCTGGCGCAGCAGGCGAGCACGTACGACGCCGTGGCCGCCGCGAGTGCCTGCCCCTCTTGGCTAGACCGGGTGGCTAGGGCGCCGGGTAGGAGGGTGAGGAAGTCGGCGATTCGGCTCATGCAGAAGGCATAATGCCGGGCCGTCTGCTCGACCAGGGCCGGCTGCTCCAGCCCCAATGGCACCAAGCTAGCCACCATCCGGTCGAAAGCAGGGCGCAGCATGAAGGTGGTCTCAGCTTCCGCGCGGAGCCGCTCGCCCTTCTCCTCGTCGCGCTCTTGGGTGATCGCCTCGACGCGGAGGGCTCCTTGCTCCCTCTCCTGCTGCAGGCCCCGCTCCAACCGCTCCGCCTGGCCGCGCCAGTCCTGCACCTCCTTGCGGAGGCGGTTGTTCTCCACGGTGGTCTCCCTCAGCCTCTCCCTACTCGTCGCGAGGCGGCCACTCACGCTGGAGTGCAGCTCGCCGAGGGCGACCAGTAGAGCATCCGCGTCCGCCGAGGGGATTGAGGCGCTGGGGACCTCCAGAGTGGGCGGCAAGCCCATCCCGCCTTCGGGCGTAAGACGGCCGCCCCTGCGGCAGCCACCGAGTGGTCGCCTGGGCCGCCTTGGTGTTTGATCGCGCCATGGCACTGCGGCGCTGCGGTGCCCCTCGTCGCCCCGGTTGGGGCACCCGAAGTAGTCGCCCTGAAGAAGGTAAAAAGGAGGTAAGCCTCTCAGATTAAAGGAGCATAACAGTGTGCTGTGTGTCAGTTTGCGTACCCGACAGAAGGCCTCTTTAACCGAGGTGCGGCCGGGGCGAGCGTCAGTCCCCCTCGCGGCGCCGGCGCCATGGAGGAAGGATCGGTGCCGGTGGCGGATCGACCTGCGTCGGTGGCGGCGGAGGCAGGACCAGCGCTGGCGGGGCTATGGTCGGAGCAGCGCCAACTTCAATCACCTCGACGGAAGTGGTTGAAGTGGCAACTGCGGCCGCCAAAGAGCTCCCCGCTCCGGTCGTGGTCGCAGCGCCCCCTGGCGCGACGCGAACCCTCCTAGGGCTGGGACCAGGGGTGTCGTCGTCAGCGGGGCGCTTGTCCCTCCTCTGGTCGCCGGTTGGAGGAGGGTCCCGAATCGTCAATGCCCCTTGGCGGGGCGTGTTCACCAGCCCCATGGCGTCCATGGTGGGCATGGCACGGATGATCGCCACCCATTCCTGGGGCTCCACTCGGCAGAGTGGTAGCGCGCCCACCGGGAAAGGTGAGAGGTTACTGGAGGCGCCCAGTAAGCCCATCCAGGACTCAAGCTTTGATGGGGACAAGTCCCCTGCGACTTAAGAATGATAGAGGAGTGAAGCCATCGTTAGTTCAGCGGCGGTTACAGAAAGCACCAAAAAGAAAGAAAATTAGGTAACCTACCTCCGGGGGCCGTCCTGGTCATGTCGTCAGAGCCCGTGTAATGCCAGGCAGGGGGCTGATCCTCCGAGAGATGTAGTCCCGGAGAACCATACCTCCCGTCAGGCCCGTTGTTCGCAGCTGGTCCACGCGGGCCAGCATCGTCTGGAGCTCGGGCGTCTTGTCAACGTGAGCTCCTCAGGTGGGGGTGCTGACCGCGGGCCCAGTCAACAACTCCAGGACTTCTATGCCGCTGTCGTCCTCGACGTAGAACCACTCGTTGCGCCAAGTACTCCAGTTGGAATGGAGGTCCAACGGAATGTAGCGGGAAGTCGCGCCGTCCCAAAGGCGGAGGTGGCAGGAGCCTGCCGTGGTGGAGGTATCATTGGCCGCGCGCAAGGAGTAGAAGAAGCGAAAGAGAGGAAGGTTGGGGGCCACTCCCACGAACATCTCGCAGAAGTGGGCAAAGACAACAAGAAGGATGATGGAGTTAGGAGGAAGGTGAATGTTGTGGATGGAGTAGAAGTTGAGGACAGCGAAGTAGAAGTCGGAGATCAGCGGGAGGAGACCGGCCGATCCCCAGTAGAAGATTACTTCCCGAGGCGGCAGCGCGGCGATCCGGCCAGTGCAGACGGACGGTGTCGCCGGCGACGTACCGGGAAAACCTCGAGGCTTCGATATCCTCGACAGTCGATGGAGGAAGCAGAGGTGTTGGCGGCGCCATGAGGGCGAAGGAGCAGTTCGCAAGAAGCAAAGGCGAAGGAGCAAAGGCGAAGGAGCAGTTCGCAAGGAGCAAATGCAAAGGCTAAGGAAAGAACGAACCGCACCCCCCGGTAGCCACCTTTATATATGTGTGCATGGAGCAGTGCTTCGGCGGGAGACCCGAGGGGGCGTGGCGGTTCGATGGTGAGAAACCCAAAAGAATCAGAAAAGGCGCAGGCATGTTCCCAAGGCCAGCGTCGGTTACGAGGCGGGGGGTGGTTGCACGTTCCGCCTCGATGCCCAGAAACGGCGGCGGTATTTAAAACCACAGCGTTACGTGGGCATTTATAATGGACCCACCCGGGAGACTGAACCACTTTCGTTTCCAAAAAGGGTAAAAAGGGCGCTCCAGGGTGGGTCTGGGGGCTACTGTCGGTGTATTCTACACCATGGTGCCCACTACACTTTAGTAAGAGCCGCTAGCGGACACGTGGCGCCCAGACCACGCCGCTGGCGGTCAGAAAGGTGGCCGTCCAGCGGACAGGTGGCGACCAGGCCACGCCGCTGGCGGACAGCTGTGTAATCGCCCAGCGGGCAGGTGGCGACCAGGCCACGCCGCTGGGCGGTCAGCTGTGTGATCGCCCAGTGGACAGGTGGCGACCAGGCCACGCCGCTGGCGGTTAGCTGTGTGATCGCCCAGCGGACAGGTGGCGACCAGGCCACGCCGCTGGCGAACAGCTGTGTGATCGCCCAACGGGCACGTGGCGCGCAGACCACGCCACTGGCGGTCAGCAACGTGGTCGCCTTACGAATGTGCGGTGCCCAGTCCACAACACTGGCGCTCAGTTCCCGAGGCCACCTGATAGCCTGTGCAGCCGCACAGAAGGTCAGAGACATTTAATGCGTATCGTGCGCATTAAATGGGGGTAATGAAGGCCACAGCAGGGCGGCGTGTGTTCCCAACGCGCGCCATAATGGCGAGTGATGTCACGGTGCAATTTCCCACCCCAATAGAGTGGGCGAAGCCAGCGGGCGCGGGGCCCGAAGCGGGGGAGAAGACAGTTGTGCCAGGGCATTAAATGTGCTGCAAGAACAGTGACAGGTGCATTAAATGCGTTGTGATAGTGTACTCAGTGGGCTAAATTTTTGTATGACCCGTGCGCCCCAGCTATCCCGAGTATAAAAGGCAGCTGGGGTGCATGGGAGAGAAGGTTGGACTCTTTTCGGTTAGCTATTTTCGGTTCGATTCCTTTGAGTTGGATCGTTTACATTGGTTCATCCTCCTTTAGAGTGAGATACCGGGAGTTCCTTGTTCCTGGCTCTTGCGATCTCTCCAAAGAACACTAGCAAGAATAACACAAGCAGGACTAGGGCTATTACTCATGAGGACGGCCCGAACCTGGATAAACCCGAGTGTCTTCTTTGTGGGCTTCATCTGTTTTGTTTCTACCGTCTCCTGAGCAATCTCCACGAAAGCCCCCCGTTCGGACTTCTTACACCCCATTTCGGAAGGGGTCTGTTAGCTCGTACGCTGACAGTGGGTTTCATGCTGAGCTTGTGTCTAAAACCTTTCAGACTGGTTTGGTTGTTTGCCATTTTGGTTGAAGGGTTTTGGTCAAGGTGTTCCTTATGTTGTGTTTCAGAATTTCCCTAAAACTCGTAGAAATTGGTGCCAATCTTTGGTTTTGGCTAATTTGTTTAGTTTTTGTTGTGAGTATGGATTTACACCCAAAAGTTTTTGAGTGGATCGCGCTCCTTCGCGTTCACACTGAGTTATCCTTGGAATAAATTTGAAAGGAAGCAGATGGACATATAGGGTTGTGTTGGAAAACTCACGAGGTTTAATTTGTAACTCTTTTTGGCTAGAGTTGGAGTTATTTGGAAAATCTGTGTGGTGTTTGCAAGTACTTCAAAAGGTGGTTTTTGTGGATGTTTCATCGGTGATGCTGTTAGTGAAGTGTACTCTTTTGGAAATGAGTTTCTCTTTCTCTTTGAGAAAATTTATGGCGGTTCTATGTGCAGATGTTTAACTTTGGAGCCGATGCTCTTTTTCAAATGTTGATTATGGTTAAAGTGCGAGGTTTTACAAGCTTAGTTTTTCAATTGACGTGGGTTCCTTTACGACATGGTGTTTCCCTGTTAATGGTGTTGCCGTCATAGTTTATATGAATTTCGCAGCCATCGTTGTTAATTGTGTTTCAATCATGTGATACCGAGGAAGAAGTCTTTTTTTGTGAATGACTACTTGCTATTGTTGTTACATGAAGACTGAATGGTGAAAAGGAAGCATGACATTGTTTATAGATGTTTAATGATGAAAGAGTCGGTGAGCCAGGTCGGTGAGAAAGTCATATATGCATATATGACTAATCCAGAGTGCTCTTGAAAAGTGTGCATTCATGTCACAAATAGAGATTTCTATTTCTTTCTAGTGTGAAAAGAAACAATGAAAAATTTTTGGTATGTTGGTTGTGGTGTAGGAGATTTGTGTTTCCTTTGTGTCTTGACTTAGGAAATTAAAATGAATACTCTTTGGTTGTTGTTGAATCCTTTCCAAAGTGATTGTAGTGCATTGGACTCAAAGTTATGCATGGGGATCAATTGGGTTGATGGTTGGTGGTTGAGCTTACCCAATGGTGGTACTCTTTGTCTTGGTCCTTTGAGTGGAAGGATGTGAGGGCGAGACATTCTTAGTAAGAGAAATTTGGTGTGGCTATTAGTTGATCGTAAATGGTTTAAAAGTGAAGAGTAAAGGAAGGTTGTGTATGACCCAATTTAAACCTTCTTGGAGAATTGTGTCATTGATGTGTTCCTCGGTGGGGTTGATTAAATTATTAGTGGACTACTTGGTGGTTGCTAGTAATTGCTTTTCCTTTTGGAAGTGTATTGGATCTTTTTGTCGCCGATCTCTGAGCGATTTGTGTCAACCGATGTGGATTGCTCGGTTGATAATGTTTTTACGGGATTTAAGGACCCTGGTTATAAAGTAGTTTTTTCCTTCAGTGGTAGTGGTGGGTATTGGTCTTTTGTAAAAGATCAATCTTTTGCAAGGTTTTAGCCGATTGTTCAAGCAGTTGGTAGTCTTGGAGTGTTGTGTCTCACTTGGTTCGCGTCGTCTAGAATACGACGAACCATAGTAGAGAGGTTGAGGTGTGAAAGCACTTTTGTGCGTGGGAGCTGAAGAGGGTTCTAGAGGTTGTTGCCGTGTTCTTCTGGGGAGAAACATCGATTAAAGGGATCGGGCACTTTAGTGCCAAGGAATGCAAAGAAATGAGGAGTATGAGACCGTTTTCCTTCATTATCAGTTTAGGAAGTTATCCTTTTGCTTGGGATGTTCTGAGTCCTTATGTTTGTACTCTGTGTTTCAAAGTTGAGTAAGATTCTGACAAGTTTTGAATGTGAGTTATCTTTAGAGCCGTCAGTCTTCGAGCCTTAGCTCCTTGCTTCTGAGTGCTGGCTGGTGCAAATCGTAGGGGCATCTAAGCGGGTTCTGAGACGTGAACCTTAGCTACCTTCGATTTGGTTGATTGCGAAGTGGCGTGTCTCGGATTCGGGGTCGAATCCTGTCGGGACCCGAATTTGCAAATCCAGACCCTCTGTGTATTCAGCACTAGTCTAGGAACGCGCTAGTGCACACAGTCTTAACATCGGTAATTATCACAATCATACCACTCGATACTAATAAAGTACTTTAATTAAATAGTCAAACTGGTTGCTCGACCTTATGGTCAAGTTACAAATATACACGCAGGCTAAACTTATTAAAAGAGAAATAATAGCAGCGGAAAATAAGATAACTTCATGGCGCCATCCAGTATACCACAGGCAACTGACTGGGCTCGCTCCCTAAGTAGACAGTTCCTCTTGCAGCTCCTCCTCCAAAGCTGGTGTAGTCTCCTCTTCAACTGGTGTTGTATTGTGGCAAGGGTGAGTACTTGGTACTCAGCAAGTCATGCACAGAATGCAGCTAATATACTACATGCATGGATTAATACAAAGGAGTGGCTCAAGGTATATTTGCAGTAATAGCATTTAACAAGTATCATAAGTAGATTCGAAAACAGTAGTAACAAGTAAAGCATAAATAACTTTTCAAGGGGTTTAGTAAACATCTTTCCCATACTAATCCACATTTCTATCAACATCATTATTAATCCAACCCAACCTTTCAAGTCCAAGTTATTTTTGAGAAAGTCTAACCCTTGATCAGTAATTTGGCGATGTCCAATACCGCGGACACAGCTATTCGAATAGATTTTACACTCTGCAGAGGTTATGCACTTTACCCACAAGATACAGTCAAACACCACAAAGGCGAGTTCCCGTAACAAAGTCTTTCGGAAACTTCTAACAGCACAAGTGGTCCTCCCCGGTTGTTGCACACTAACCCTTCCCTTAGCTAAGGCGAAGTTTAGGCTAACCAACAGTTAGATGGGTACCTGGCCGCAGCCCCGGTACGCTCCCCCGTACAACTTACACAAAGGGTGTAGTTGACCTCTAGAGGTCCCACAGGTACGTTATTAGCAACTTAATCAACTAGGTCCGTCCCATTACGGACATGTGGTTGCATGTTTGACCCAGTTCAAAGGCTTGCAAGGTGAAGTCCTTAGGGTGACCAGGGCAAGACTACCCGAAGAACCAAACCAACATTCCCGGTGCCACAACTGGCCCACCCGATCATTCTTGCCACATGCCTCGGTCGAAAACTATTTATCAAGCCCCAGTTGATTACCATGCACCACGTGCCATCAACATCACATCATGCCTTTCCAAATCAGGTTCAATATATCATTAAGTCAATATTTACATTTGATTGTCCAAAATCATGTCATGAGCACGTAGCAGGTCTAAGCCATATACTACAACGGTCTAAAATCCCATGTTGGCAAATTAATAATGTCCAACTAATACTCCACAACTAGGGTGACAAGGGGTCATGGCACATATTTAAGTAATCAAGGTGTCATACAGCAATTTGGCATTTATCTAATTTCCCATATTTAAATAAAGTATTTTCTAATTGAACTAGCATGCAATAAGTTAAATCAAAATAGGGTTCAAAATAGGATCAATATGGGCAAAGCATAACTTGCCTTCAAAAAGTACTTGCTCTTGGTCCCTGAAATGGCTCTGAGTCAATACTTCTCCTTCGAATCCTTCCGGCACTTCAACGTCTACTCGTAACGCGTGCAAATAGCAACAAATGAATAAAACAGTAGACAAAAAGTGTCCAAACATCCAAATAAAGTTCACAAGCAGAGAGAACATAATTTTATGAATTTTTAGAAACTGGAATCGTCAAATTCGGAGTTTAAATGCAAAAGTTATAGCATTTTGAAGTTTAAATAATCAATTAAATAATATTACAGAGGAAAACTTTAGTCCAAAAATTAAATAAAATTCATCATTAGGTAGATCTCAATTTTATACAAATTTAGAAATTTGAAACACTCAAATCGGAGTTGAAACGCAAAAGTTATAAGCGTTTGAAGTTTGAAACAAAATCTGAAATCATTATTTCGAATTAATAAATCATTTTCTTTTTCGGAAATTAATTATTGCGTCATGGGTGACACGCGTCGGCTCCTGATTGGCTGGCTGACGTCAGCCAGTTCATGGGCTCAGCCCACGGTTTGGCTTGGTTCATCGTGGACTCGGTCCACGGCTTACGTGTCGCGGCCCGACAGTGGCCCCTCGGGTGACGTCATTCTTGGCGTCAGGGGCTCAGCCGCAGTCTTGGCAGGTGGGACCCACTGGTGACGTCATTGCTAACGTCACTACACGGCTGGGGTGGCCGCTAACGTGCGGGCCCGCCATGACGTCAGCGTGACGTCATGGTGTGGTTTGGCGCCGCTGACATGCGGGCCCCGCGTGTCAGAGACACGCGCTCACGAGCCGGCACGGTGCGGTGGCACACGTCGCTCGATCCGAGCCGTTCGATTTGGATCGGACTGCTCCAAACGCATCTAATCTGCCCTACGGCTCCTACGTGGCTCAATCTCAGCCCTAGGATCAAGATCTAACGGCTGCCAATGAATCCGGAGTTGAAAGCTTGATGGCAGACTCGTGGCCTCACCTCGTGCGTCGGATGAAGATCGAACGGTTGATAGAGCTCGCGAGGTCCGGCGATGGCGCGGCTAGGCTAGGGTACCGGGGATGAAGACGACGACTCCCCGCGCGGTGTTTCCGAGGGGCTCCGGCGAGGTGAGTGGTCCTAACCGATGCGCCTGGTACTGGGGGTCTCGGATCTGGGCTTAGACGCGGCGGAGGGCGGCTGTCGGCGGCGAGAAATCATCCAAACTCGCGGCGGTCCCTTGCGGACTCTGGCGAGCGATTACGTGAGGATGGCGGCGGCTTGGGCACGGGTAGCTAGGGCAAAAGAAGCGCACGGGCAAGGGCTACGCGGTGGCGAGGTCGAGCTCTTAAATAGGGCCTCGACGTGCATGAAAACCGGAGAACCCTAACGAGCTCAGAGGCCCACGGCGGCGCTATCCGAGTCCGACTCGGTGGAGACGACGCAATTGGAGCCGTCCACGTGGCCCCGATCTACGGCCGAGATCGCCCGGCGCAACGGGTCCGAGCCGGATCCGGTTGGATCGGTGCGACCCATATCCGACCGTTGGATTTCGATCCAACGGTCCGGATCAATCAGGGTTCGACCGGATCACGTGGCTTGGGTCGGACTCGAGTCCGACTCGGGTTCTGCCTCGGTCGGATGAACAGTACTTGACCCGTCTCGATTTTCCAGCGATTTAATATGTAAAATAATTTCCAGTAATTTATTTAATTCAAGAAAAATAGCAAAATACTGAGAAAAATTCTAGAAAAATTCTGGAAAATATTTTAGGGCATTTGGGACTCAAATAAAATATTTCCAACAAAACTTTATTTGAAAATTTAATTTCTTTAATTATTTCAATATGGAATAAATTCAAATTAAATCCAAATAAATTCCAGAAAATTCCAAAAATTTCACAAATGTGCAAAATAATATTTAATTTCATGAAAAGCAAAAATTGGGGTGTTACAAACCTCCCCCCCTTAACAGAATCTTGTCCCCGAGATTCAGGGCTTACTAAAGAATAGGTTCGGAAACTCTTTCTTCAAATCCTCTTCGCGCTCCCAAGTTGCTTCACTCTCCGCGTGGTTGCTCCATTGAACTCTGCAGAAACGGGTTGACTTATTTCTAGTCTCTCGGTCCATAGTATCCAAAATCTTCACGGGATGCTCCTTATAAGTCAGATCCTCTTGCAGTTCAATCGACTCCAAGGGCGTTTGCTCATCTAGCACTCGAAGACACTTTTTCAGCTGGGACACGTGGAACACGTCATGCACTCCTGCTAGTGATTGCGGTAACTCTAGCTGATAAGCAACTTCACCTCTACGGCTGAGAACCTTGAATGGTCCAACATATCTCGGCGCGAGTTTCCCTTTGGCATGGAATCTCTTAACTCCCCTGAGAGGCGTAACTCTGAGGTATACAAAGTCTTCTGGTTCGAAACTCAGGTCTCTGCGACGGTTGTCAGCATAACTCTTCTGTCGTGATTGGGCAATCTTTAATCTCTCCCTGATCATGGCAATTTGTTCCTCGGCTTCTTGAAGAATATCAGGTCCAAAGACACGACGTTCACCCGTCTCATTCCAATTCAACGGTGTTCGACAAGGTCGACCATACAGTGCCTCAAAAGGTGACATTTGTAAACTAGCCTGGTAACTGTTGTTGTAACTGAACTCCGCATACGGCAGACTCTTATCCCAAGAGGTAGCATAAGCCAATGCACACGCTCTTAACATATCCTCCAGAATCTGATTGACTCTTTCAGTCTGGCCATCCGTCTGTGGATGATAAGGCATCTTGAAGTTCAAACGGGTTCCCATGGCTTCATGTAGCTTATTCCGAACCTCGAGGTAAATCGGGTACCTCTATCCGATACGATCTTCTTTGGCACTCCGTGCAAACAGGCGATCCTGTTCATATACAACTCGCTAACTTATCTCCGAGTAAGTAGTATTAACGAGGATAAAATGGGCGACCTTGGTCAAGCGATCCACTATAACCCATATGGAGTCATAACATCCTTGAGTCTTAGGCAAACTGGTAATGAAATCCATTCCGATTTCCTCCCACTTCCACTCAGGTATTTTCAGCGGCTGCAACAATCCTGCTGGTCTCTGATGCATTGCCTTGACTCTCTGGCATACGTCGCACAATGCAACATGCTCGGCAACTTCACGCTTCATGCTCGGCCACCAGAATCTCTCCTTCAAATCCTGATACATCTTGGCACTTCCTGGGTGAATTGAATACTTGGAGTCATGGGCTTCTTCTAGAATCAACTGCTTCAGCTCATTTTTGTTCGGTACACAAATGCGATCCTTCATCCATAACGTGCCTTGCTCATCCAACTTTAAGTCCTCTGCCTTGCCTTCATCCATGATGGACTTAATCCTGCGGATCTTGTCATCATCCTTCTGTCCTTCTCGGATCTGATCTTCTAGGGTAGGCTTCACTTCCAATGCGGCCATGAATCCTTCTGGTACGACTTCAATCTGCATTCTCTGGAAATCCTCACATAGCTCATCCTGACTTGTGGCTAGCAACATACTCACGGTATGGCTTTTCCGACTCAGAGCATCGGCAACTACGTTGGCCTTCCCGGGATGGTAATGGATTCCAACATTGTAGTCCTTGATCAACTCTAACCATCTTCTCTGCCTCATGTTCAAGTCTGATTGGGTGAAGATGTACTTAAGACTCTTATGGTCCGTGTATACTTCACATCTGTTTCCAATTAAGTAGTGACGCCATAATTTCAAGGCATGCACTACGGCAGCTAGCTCCAGGTCATGCGTCGGATAATTCTCCTCATGTGGCCTCAACTGTCTTGATGCATAAGCGACGACCTTTCCATTCTGCATCAGCACACATCCAAGTCCTTGGCGCGATGCGTCACAATAAATATCAAAGCTTTGATTGACGTCCGGTAGGACTAATACTGGCGCTGATGTCAATCGTTTCTTCAGCTCCTGAAAACCTTTTTCACACTCCGGCGTCCATGCAAACTTCTTCTCCTTTTTCAGCAATTGCGTAAGAGGTTTCGCAATTGTCGAAAAGCCTTCAATGAAACGGCGATAGTAACCTGCCATTCCAAGGAAACTCCGGATCTGGGTCACGGTCTTCGGCTGTTCCCAATGTAACACAGCTTCTACCTTGCTTGGATCTACGGCGACTCCTTCTGCGGTCATTACATGTCCGAGGAATTCCACCTTGTCCTTCCAGAAATCACACTTACTGAACTTGGCGAAGAGTTGCTGTTCCCTCAGCTTTTCCAAAACTCGCCTCAAGTGTTCGGCATGTTCATCCTCTGTCTTGGAGTAGATTAAAATATCATCTATGAACACAACAACAAACTTGTCCAAATATTCCATGAACACCTTATTCATCATATTCATGAAATATGCTGGTGCATTCATCAGACCAAAGGACATAACAGTAAACTCGTAATGTCCATATCTTGACGAGAATACGGTCTTCGGAATATCCTCCGATCGGATCTTCAACTGATGGTATCCCGATCTCAGATCAATCTTGGAGAAAACTCCGGCTCCTCTCAGCTGATCAAACAGATCATCGATCCTGGGTAGCGGGTACTTATTCTTCACGATGACTTCATTGAGTGCACGGTAGTCAATGCACATCCTGAAACTCCCGTCTTTCTTCTTGACGAACAAAACTGGCGCTCCCCACGGCGACGAACTCGGTCTGATAAATCCTTTCTCCATCAGCTCTTCAAGCTGTTTCTTCATCTCTACTAATTCCTCGGTGGACATCCGATAAGGACTCTTTGCTATCGGTGTTGTAGCAGGTACAAGCTCTATCACAAACTCTATGTCCCTGTTTGGCGGCATACCAGGTAGATCTTCAGGAAAAACATCTGGGTACTCATTCACCACTGAGACATCCTCTATGCTGATTGCCTTGGTACTGTTAACCATCAACTGTCCATCTCTAACTTCATTATCTTGAATTTCCAATTTCTTTCCACTAGGTCTCTCAACTGAGATAGTCCTTCGTCCACAATCCAATACGGCCTTGTGCTTGGATAACCAATCCATTCCCAAAATAACATCTAAGGTCTGGGTCTCTAAAATAATAAGGTTCGCTAGGAACTCTATCCCATCTATTAGTATTCTCACCCCAGAACATCCTACTTTAGTTCGGAGTTCGGAACCAGGGGTTTGAACCAAAAGCATGCACTTAAGTCTTGCAATCTCCAAATCTTTTTTAGCAGCAAAGCCTTGTGAAACAAACGAATGCGAAGCTCCAGAATCAAACAAAACTGTCGCAAGTACTTAGTTAACATGTAACTTACCCAGTACGACGTCCGTGGCATTCTGCAGTGCATCTGCGGTGACATGATTGACTCGGCCTCTCACCACGGTCTGGGGTGCTGCTCCTGGTGCTGGCGTCTTAGCTGGTGTGGATCCCAGATTGAAGCGAACTGGGGTCACTCCTGCTATCTTCTTAGGACAACTGTTGGCAAAGTGTCCTGGCTCGTTGCAATTGTAGCAGCGTCTCACTGTCCCCTGTTGACTACCTGAAGCGGCGTTTCTGGCTGGTGCTGGGGTCTGATAGTTCTGATTGACGGGTCTTGGTGCTGGTGACGGTGTCCTTGTTGTATTCTGCGGCTGGAATCTGAAAAACTGATTTGGTGCAACCCTCAAACGTTGCTGCGCTCCCTGACGCGATCCCTGATGCTGCATCCTGCGCTTCCTGTTCTCATCCAGTTCCTTGCGCTTGTCCTCAAGAATAAGCGCCTTATTCACCAACTCTTGGAAATCTGGAAAGGTGTGGGTGATCAATCCCACCTGCAGTCCTGAGTTAAGTCCCTTCATGAAACGAGACTGTCTGGCTTTATCTGTCGCTACATCCTCAGGTGCGTAGCGAGCAAGCTGTGTGAACTTGTTCAGGTATTCGGCCACTGGCTGATTACCTTGCTTCAGTGCCCTGAACTCCTCTTTCTTGAGATCCATGATTCCTTCAGGCACGTGATACTGACGAAATGCAGCTGTGAACTCCTCCCAAGTGATGTCCTGAGGGTTCTCTTGCGTGGCGCAGAAGTTCTCCCACCATTCGGCGGCTGTTCCTTCCAACTGATGAGAAGCGTAGAGTACCTTCTCATTTCCTATGCATTGAGCAATGTGTAGCTTCCTCTCAATTGACCTTAACCAGTCATCGGCTTCCAACGGGTTAGCATTCCCGGAGAAAGTGGGTGGATGAGTCCTCATAAACTCTGACAGTCTTGTGTTCTGGCGTTGTCCCTGATTGACTTGATTAGCGGTGGCCTGAGCAGTGACGTGTTGCATCTGTTGCATCATAGCATGCATCAACTGTGTCTGAGCAGCAAGAAATGCTCCAAAATTCTGCATGTCCGATGGTGCCGGTGCTCCATCATTGGGGTTTCTGTGTGGCGAGAACCACTTCCATTGCCTCCAAGGTTTCCGCGGGTGTTCACCATCTGTCGATTGCTCCAAGGTTTCAGAGATGAGAGGGAAACAGGAATAGATAAGTAATATGGAACTTATGCGGGGCGAAAGGTGTAACTTAAAGTCCAACTTTATTATTCTAATCAATAGTAACTTGGTATGGTTGCTTACAATGCCTAGGGGCCTTGCAACACATACTGCACACTCAGCAAGCAATGAAAATCCAAATCGAACTAACACTGGAGTCTAACGCCTAAGGGTGACTCTTTATTCTATGACGCGACTCGGCGAAGGAGTCTCACTAAAGAACCTACGCTCACTCATTGAGAAAACCTCCACGACCTGGGTACGGACGCTGCGGCATAGGCGCAAAACGATCGCCATGTCCAGCAACTCTGTCATCTATGGTAGTCGAAGAAGCAGTGTCCTCCTCAAGCTCCGGCTCCTCCGGGTCTGGTTCGTGTAGCTCGAGCATTGGCTCCGGCTCTGGTGCGTACAATGCCGTCTCTAACTCTCCAATCCTTTGCAGAAGGTGAGACACATACTCTTGAGCTTCCCGCCATCTGTTCTTCTCTGTCGTGATTTCTTTGCGGGCCTTCTGTAGCTCCTTGCTTGTATCATCGAGTACATCCTCCTAGGCGACAACAAGTCGTGCCAACTGTGTAACCATGGCATTCTCATCCTGAATCGCCTTCGGGTCAAGAAGGTTATTGCTGCGCGGATGATACCGGAACACCGTGCTCTCCAATTCTCTGGCGTAGATACGGGTAATGTGCCGCATTGCTCGTCGTGACGCCTCTTGGATACCCATCTGCATTGTAGACCTCCTGGCAGTGTAGTGTATCGGGCAATTGCCTGGGCCCTTCTTCCTAGCAGGTACCACAATCTTCATGTCACAAGCCTTGATCAATCCTGCTTGTCTGATCACGTCCACTTGGTATTGCGGCTTCTCAAAATCTCCGAGAGTCTGTGTAACACCCCAAAATTTTGCTTTTCTTAAATTCATGTGTGATTTGGCACTTTGGTGAATTTTTGGAATTTTCTGGAATTTATTTGGATTTATTTGGAATTTATTTGAATTTATCCCATTTTGAAATAATTAAAATTTAATTTGCAAATAAAATTTTGTTGGAAATATTTTATTTGAGTCCAAAATGTTCCAAAATATTTTCGAATTTTTACGGAATTTTAGTCTTTTGCTATTTTTAATGAATTAAATGAATTCTTGGGAATTATTTTAAATATTAAATCATTGGAAATCCAACTCGGGTCAAATCTTGTTCATCGGCCAGTGAACCAAAAGTCGGACTCGAACCGAGAGCAGATTGACTCGGCCAGACCATCCTAAACCTAATCAATCCCAGCCAGATTGGATCAAGATCCAGCGGTGAAGATCCGCCGTCTGGATTCGGCCGTAGCGGGCGGATCGATCGCCCGTCGCGATCGTGGCGTTGTTAATCGCGCCCACGTGGGCGGCCACCCGATTTAAATCGTCTTCGCGAGTCCGAGCCGGACTTCGCGCGCCCACTTGGCCGTAGCGAACTAGGTTTCCGTCTAGAACCACGAGGCCGAGGCTATTTAAAGCGTGAGCGTCCCAGGAGTTGCCCTCATCCTTGCGCTTGCCGTTCCCAAGGCCATCTCGCCGGGCCATGCCGTTGAGCCCATGTCGCTCGCGGAGTTGTCTCTTCCCTCCATTGCGGTTTGGCCGGTTTCGCCGTCGTCCGTCGTCTTCCGTGAAGGAGCCAGATCAGGAGTCCTCGCGGCAGGCGCACCGAAGGAGAGCTTCATCTCGTAGAACACGCCCCAACCCGTCGGGCTCGTCGTCGTCCGAAATCTCGGTCAAGCCAGCGCCAGCCAGTGAAGCCATCGCCGTCGCATGAGCTCCGGGAGGACCGTCGGATCGAATCAGACGGTTGAGGTGAGCTCACGTGTTCCCAAACCCGATTAGATGCGGATCGTTGGATCAAGATCAGCGGTTCCTGATTGCCCGCGTCTTTGTAGCGGATGCGAATATAGGATTAGATACGGACGTCCGATCTAGATCGAGCGACCCGCTGAGCGAGTAGTTTTTCAGCGTGTTAACCACTGGATCTAATCGCGCCCGTTGATTTTCAAACCAGCGGTGAGATTGCGCCACGTGTCGGGAAGTTGGACCGCGCGGTCAGCGAATCCGCAGCGTCGTCACGTGTGGCCTTAGGGCCAGCGTGTCGAGAGGGCGCGTGTCGATGGTGACCCGCCCGGTAGCGTCACCCATGGCGTCTGATGGACCCCACACAGCACCGTGGTGAGCCCGTGACGTCGGCCCGATGATGTCACGAGAGGCCATATCGGCGACACGTGGAAATCGTGGGCCGAGTCCGCAGTAGACCCAAAGCGGCGTGGACCAAGTCCATGGACCGGCTGGCGTCAGCAGGCCAATCGAGGCTATACGTGTCCTTGCGACGCAATAATTAATTTCGAAAAGAAAATGATTTATTAATTCGAAATATTGATTCAAATTTAGATTCAAACTTCGGCGCTTATAACTTTTGCGTTTCAACTCCGATTTAATGATTCAAATTTCTAAATTTGTATAAAATTGAGATCTACCTAAATATGAATTTTATTTAATTTTTGGACTAAAGTTTTTCTCTGCAAAATTATTTAATTGATTATTTAAACTTTAAATAATCATAACTTTTAATTTTAACTCCAAATTTGTGATTCGAGTTTCTAAAAATCCAGAAAATTATGTTCTCTCTGTTTATGGATTTTATTTGGAGTTTTAAGGATCTTTTGCATAGTGTTCATTTGTGTATTTGCTATTTGCGCTTTACTGCAGTGAGCGTTGAAGTCTGGAAGGATTCGAGGAGAAGTGTTGACTCGGGGATCAACTCAAGACCAAGAGCAGAAGTACTTTTTGAGAGGCAAGTTATGTGCTTTGACCATGTTGATCCCATTTGAAATCTATTTTGATTTAAACTATTGCATGCTAGTTCAATTAGAAAGATACTTTGTTTAAACACTGGGGTTAGATAAATACCAATTTGATATATGACACCTTGATTACTTAAGTATGTGCCATGACCCTTTGTCACCCTAGTTGTGGTTTACTAGTTGGACATTATTAAATTGCCAACATGGGTTAGAAACGTTGTAGTATCTTTGCTTAGACACGCTCGTGCTCATGACATGATTTTGGATAATCAAATGCTAATATTGACTTAATGATATATTGAACCTGTTTTGGAAAAGTATCATGTGATGTTGATGGCCGTGGTGCATGGTAATCAAGCGGGGTTTGATAAAGCGATTTTCGGCCAAGGGCATGTGGCAGGAAGTAATCAATTGGGCGATTGTGGCATTGGGAGTGATGATTTGGTTTTGGGTAGTCTTGCCCTGGTCACTCTAAGGACTTAACCTTGCAAGCCTTTGAAGTCCGGGTCATACTTGCAACCACATGTTGAATGGGGCGGCCCTAGTTGACTAAGTCGCTGAGGACTCACTTGTGGAGCCTCGAGGGTGTCGATTACACCTTTTGTGTGATTGTGCGGGGGGCGTGTCGTGGCTGTGGCAGTGCCCATCTAACGGTGTGTTGGTCCCATACTTCGCCAGCTAGGAAGGGATGGTGTGAAACACTGACGTCTGGAGAGGACCACTGTGTTGTTTGAGGCTTAGAAGGCTTTATTCTGGGGAACTACGCCTTTGTGGTGTTTGTTTGTATCTTGTGGGTAAAGTGCCTCTGCAGTGTAGAATCTATTTGAATAAGCCCGAGTCCACGATGCTTTGGACAATGCTCAGAATTCTGAGTCAAGGGGTGAAGACTTTACGAAAATAACTTGGTTTTGAAAAGATGGGTTGGTTTAACAAGGAAGATGATGGAAATATGGTTTAGGATGGAAAAATGTTTATTAAACTTCTTGAAAAGTTATTTATGCTTTACTTATTTCTCTGCTTCCGAATCTACTTATATTACTTGTCGGAAAGTGTTTCTTTGCCAAATATACTGAGCTATTCCTTTGTACTAAGCCATGCATATAGTATATTAGTTTGCATTACATTGCATGACTTCTTGAGTACCAAGTACTCACCCTTGCCTCAACACAATATCGAGTTGAAGAGGAGATTCGCCCGCTTTGGAGGAGGGAAGTCAAGAAGACCGTCTACTTAGGGATCACGAGCCCGGTCGGTTACTGTGGTATCTTGGATGGCGCCCGCAGTTTATTTGATTTTCATTCTTGCTATTTCTCTTTTTAATAAGTTTAGCCTTGCAAGGCATACATTTATAACTTGGCCATAAGGTCGAGTAACCCTTTGATTATTTAAATAAAGTACTTTGATAGTATCGTATGGTATGATTGTGATATATACCGATGTTAAGGCATGTGCACTAGCGGCGTTCTGGACTAGTCTTGAATACCTGAAGGGTCGGATTTACAAATTCGGGGTCCAGCGGCAGGTATCAGAGCCATACTTATTGTGAGCTCAACCCTAAGCTAGAATGGTCATTAGTGAGGATAAAACCTATTTTCTAAAGCTAAAAATTTGTGAAGACAAGAAATGACATCTCGACTTATCCCCTTCTCTCTTTTCTTGTCTCTTGCTGAAATTTTCCCTTACCTTGTCACAATTTAAAAATTCCGAGTTCTTCGTAAAGCACTCTTGTGACCAGGATGGAGTTTCTCGATAAGTGAGCATAGGTTCTATAGTAAGACTCCTTGGCAGAGTCGAGTCCCACGGAAGAAAGAGTCACCCTTTAGGCGTTAGACTCGAGTTAGTTCGATTTGGATTTGCTTTGTTTCTTTGAGTGTCAGTATGTGTTGCAAGGCCCTTAGGCATTGTAGCAGCCATACCAAGTTATTAATAATAAAGTTGGACCTTAAAGTTACCCCTTTTGCCCCGCATAAGTTCCATATTACTTGTCTATTCTTGTTTCCCTCTCATCTCTAAACCTAGAGCAAATCGGCGGATGGTGAACACCCGTGGAAACCTTGGAAGCAATGGGAGTGGATCTCGCCTGAAAACCCCAATGATGGAGCACCGGCCGCCCTTTGGATGTGCAGAATTTTGGAGCATTTCTTGCTGCTCAGACCCGATTGATGCATGCTATGATGCAACAAATGCAGCACGTCAACTGCTCAGGCCACTTGCTAATCAAGTTAATCGGGGACCACGCCGAGAATACAAAGTGTCGAGTTCATGAGAACTCACCCACCCACTTTCTGCAGGAATGCCAATCCATTGGAGGCCGACGATTGGTTAAGATCAATTGAGAGGAAGCTACAAATAGCTCAATGCATAGGGAATGAGAAGGTACTTTACGCTTCTCATCGGTTGGAAGGAAACGGCTTGAATGGTGGGAGAACTTCGTGCCACGCAGAGAACCCTCAAGATATCACTTGGGAAGAGTTCACCATGCATTAAAGCGATATCACGTGCACGAAGGAATCATGGACCTTAAGAAGGAGGAGTTCGAGCATCAAACAAGGTAATCGGCCGGTGGCCGACTACCTGAACAAGTTCACACCTAGCACGCTACGCACTTTTTGAGGATGTAGCGACGGATAAATCCAGGCAGTCTCGTTTTATGAAGGGACTTAACTCGGGATTGCAAGTAGGGTTGATCACCCACACCTTCCGGATTTCCAAGAGTTGGTGAATAAGGCGCTTATTCTTGAGGACAAGCGCAAGGAACTGGATGAGAACAGAGCGCGGGATGCAACAGAGGATCGCGCCCGAGCATAGCGCTGAGAGTTGCACCAAATCAATTCTTGATTCCAACCACGAGCAACAAGGACACCATCCCCGCACCAAGACCTGCCAATCGAACTACCAAACCCCAGCCCCCGCTAGAAACGCTACCCCAGGCAACGGCAAGGAACGGTGAGAGCATAACAAGCACGAGCCAGGACACTTTGCCAGATTGTCCGAAGAAGACAAAGCGAGGCGACCCCAGTTCGCTTCAATCTAGGAACCACCCCAGCTAGGACGCCAGCACCAGGAGCCACACCCCAGACCGTGGTGAGAGGCCGAGTCAACCATGTCACCGCAGATGCACTGCAGAATGCTACGGACGTCGTACTGGGTAAGTTACTTGTTAACTCAGTACCTGCAACAGTTTTGTTTGACTCTGGAGCTTCGCATTCGTTTGTTTCGCAAGGCTTTGCTGCTAGAAATGACTTGAGAATTGCAAGACTTAAGTGCATGCTTTTAGTTCAAACCCCTGGTTCCGAACTCCGAACGGAAGTAGGATGTTCCGGGGTGAGAATACTAATAGATGGAATAGAGTTCCTAGCAAACCTTATAATTTTGGAGACCCAGACCTTAGATGTTATATTGGGAATGGATTGGTTATCCAAGCACAAGGCCGTATTGGATTGTGGACGAAGGACTATCTCAGTTGAGAGCCCGTGTGGGAAGAAAGTGGAATTTCAAGCCACCGCAGTTAGAGGACAGGCGATTGATGGTTAACAGTACCAAGGCAATCAGCATAGAGGATGTCCCGAGTGAATGAGTACCCCGATGTTTTTCCCGAAGATCTACCTGGTATGCCACGTGACAGGGACATAGAGTTTGTGATAGAGCTTGTATGCAGATGCGACCGATAGCAAAGAGACCCTATCGGATGTCCACCGAGGAGTTGGTAGAAATGAAGAAACAACTAGAGGAGTTAATGGAGAAAGGATTTATCGAGACCAAGTTAGTCGCCGTGGGGAGCACCGATTTTGTTTGTCAAGAAGAAGGGCGGGAGTTTCAGGATGTGCATTGACTACCGTGCACTCAATGAAGTCACCGTGAAGAATAAGTATCCGCTACCCAGGATTGATGATTTGTTTGATCGATTAAGAGGAGCCGGAGTTTTCTCCAAGATTGATGAGATCGGGATACCATCGATTGAAGATCCGATCGAAGATATTCAAGACGCATTCTCGTCAAGATATGGACATTACGAGTTCTGATTATGTCCTTTGGGTGAACGAATCGCCACTATTTCATGAATATGATGAATAAGGTGTTCATGGAATATTTGGACAAGTTTGTCGTCGTGTTCATAGACGATATCCTAATCTACTCCAAGGCAGAGGATGAACATGCCGAACACTTAAGGCGAGTTTTGGAAAAGCGAGAGCAAAGCAACTTTTAGCCAAGTTCGACAAGTGTGACTTTTGGAAGGACAAAGTGGAGTTTCTTGGACATGTAATGACTGCAGAGGGAGTCGCCAGTAGATCCAAGCAAAGTAGAAGCGTGCTACATTGGGAGCACCAAGATCGTGACCATTCGGAGTTTCCTTGGAATGGCGAGGATACTACCGCCGTTTCATCAGCTTCTCGACAATTCACGAAACCTCTTACGCAATTCTTTGAAGAAGGAAAAGAAGTTTGCATGGACGCTAATGTGAGAAAGGATTTCAGAGCTGAAGAAGCGATTGACATCGGCTGCAGTGTTAGTTCTCGGATGTTGCTCAAAGCTTCGATATTTATTGTGACGACGCGCTAAGGACTTGGATGAGTCTTGTGCTGAATGGAAAGGTCGCCGCTTATGCATCAAGGCAGTTGAGGCCGCATGAGGAAAATTATCCGACACATGACCTAGAGTTAGGCTAGTAGTGCATGCTTTGAAGATATGGCGTCACTATCGATTGGAAGCAGATGTGAAGTGTATACGGATAATAAGAGCATTAATTACTTATTCACCCATGCTGATCTGAATATGAGGCAAAGGAGATGGCTAGAGTTAATCAAGGACTACAATGTTGGAATCCATTACCATCCCGGGAAGGCCAACGTAGTTGCCGATGCTCTGAGTCGGAAGAGCCATACCGCGAGTATGTTGCTAGCCATAAGTCAGGATGAGTTATGTGAGGAGTTTCAGAAAATGAAGATTGAGGTTGTACCTAGCGGATTCTTGGCCGCATTAGAAGTAAAACCGACCCTGGAGGATCAGATTCGAGAAGGACAAAAGGATGATGACAAGATCCGCAGGATTAAGTCCAAAAAGGAGGAAGGCAAGGCAGAGGACTTCAAGTTGGATGAGCAGGGCACGTTGTGGATGAAGGATCGCATTTGTGTGCCTAACAAAAAGGAGTTAAAGCAACTGATTTTGGAAGAAGCCCATGACTCTAAGTACTCGATTCACCCTGGAAGCGCCAAGATGTATCAGGATCTGAAGGAGAGATTCTGGTGGCCGAGTATGAAACGAGAAGTTGCCGAGCATGTTGCATTGTGCGACATATGCCAGAGAGTCAAGGCAATGCATCAGAGACCAGCGAGATTGCTACTTGAAAATACCCGAGTGGAAGTGGGAGGAAATCGGAATGGATTTCATTACCGGTTTCAAGACTCAAGGAGGTTATGACTCCATATGGGTTATAGTGGATCGCTTGACTAAAGTAGCCCATTTTATCCTGTAAAGACCACTTACTCGGAGATAAATTAGCGAGTTATACATGATCGATTGTTTGTTTGCACGGAGTGCCAAAGAGGATTATATCGGACCGAGGTACCCAATTTACCTCAAGGTTCGGAATAAGTTGCATGAAGCCATGGGAACCCGTTTGAACTTGATGCGGCTTATCATCCACGACGGATGGACAGGACCGAAAGAGTCAACCAGATTCTGGAAGATATGCTAAGAGCTTGTGCATTGGCTTATGCTACCTCTTGGGATAAGAGTTTGCCGTATCTTGAGTTCGTTACAACAATAGTTATCAGGCTAGTTCTGAGATGTCACCTTTTGAGGCATCAGATGGTCGACCATGTCGGACGCCATTGAATTGGAATGAGACCGTGGCGCCGTGTCTTTGGGCTTTGATATTCTTCAAGAGGTGAAGAAGCGGTCGCCATAATTAGGAAAGGTTGAAGATAGCCCAATCTCGGCGGAAGAGTTATCGACAATCGTCGCCGAGATTTGAGTTTTGAACCGGAAGACTTTGTATACCTCGAGTTCGCCTCTCGGGGAGTTAAGAGGTTCCATGCCAAAGGGAAACTCGCACCCTTATGTCGGACCATTTAAGATTTTGAGCGCAGAGGCGAAGTTGCTTATCACCGAGTTGCCCATCGTTGGCGGGAGTACATGATGTATTCCATGTGTCCGATTAAAGAAGTGTCTCAGAGTTCTGAGGAAAGCAGACACCGCTAGAGTCAATTGAGTTGCAAGAGGATTTGACCTATAAGGAGCATCCCGTGAGGATTCTAGACACAATGGATCGAGAAACTAGAAACAAGTCAACCCGTTTATTTAGAGTTCAGTGGAGCAACCATGAGGAAAGCGAAGCGACTTGGGAGCGAAGAGGATTTGAAGAAAGAGTTTCCAAACCTATTCTTTAGTGAGCCCTGAATCTAGGGGCTAGATTCTATTAAGGGGAGGTTTGTAACACCCCAAAATTTTGCTTTTCTTAAATTCATGTGTGATTTGGCACTTTGGTGAATTTTGGTATTTTCTGGAATTTTTTTTGATTTATTTGTAATTTATTTGAATTTATCCCATTTTGAAATAATTAAAGAAGTTAATTTTGCAAATAGAATTTTGTTGTAAATATTTTATTTGAGTCCAAAATGTTCCAAAATGTTTTCGAATTTTTCCGAATTTTTACGAGTCTTTTGCTATTTTTAATGAATTAAATGAATTCTTGGGAATTATTTTAAATATTAAATCGCTGAAATCCAACTCGGGTCAAATCTTGTTCATCCGACCGAGTCGGAACCAGTCGGACTCGAACCCGGCGAGCCGATTGACTCGACCGAACCCACTCCTAAACCTAATCAATCCCAACCGTTGGATCAAGATCCAACGGTGAGATCCGCCTGCATTCGGCCGTATCGCCGGATCCGATCGCGCCCGTCGATCGTGGCCGTTGATCGCGCCACGTGGGCGGCCACGATTTAGTCGTCTTCGCCGAGTCCGAGCCGGACCGCCGCGCCCGCCGCCGTAGCGAACTAGGTTTCCGTCTAGGGCACGCAGGCCGAGGCTATTTAAAGCGTGAGACGTCCCCGAGGTTGCCCTCATCCTTGCGCACCGTTCCCGAGCCATCTCGCCGAGCCGCCACCGTTGAGCCGCAATCGCTCGCCGGAGTTGTCTCTTCCCTCCGCTGCGGTTTGCGCGGTTTCGCCGTCGTCAGTCGTCTTCCGCCGAGAAGGAGCCCGATCCGAGTCTCGCGACGAGGCGCGAAGGAGGCTTCATCTCGCCGAGCACGCCCCAAACGCCGTCGGGCTCGTCGTCGTCCGTCTCCGGTCAAGCCAGCGCCGCCGGAAACCATCGCCGTCGCGAGCTCGGAGGACCGTCGGATCAGATCGGACGGTTGAGGTGAGCTCACGTGTTCCCAAACCCGATTAGATGCGGATCGTTGGATCAAGATCCAAGCGGTTCCACAATTGCCACGTCTTTGTAGCGGTGCGAATATAGGATTAGATCTGGACCGTCCGATCTAGATCGAGCGGCCACGAGCAAGCAGTAGTTTTCAACGTGTTAACCCTGGATCTAATCCGCGCGTTGATTTTCAAACCAACGGTGAGATTGCGCCACGTGTCGGGAAGTTGGACCGCCGCGGTCAATCCGCGCAGCAGCGTGCGTGTGGCCGGCAGCGTGTCGGAAGGGGCCGCATGTCGCTGGCTGACCCGCCAGCGCTGCGTCACCCATGACGTCACGATGGACCCCACACTGTCGGCCGTGGTGAGCCCGTGACGTCGGCCGATGATGTCACCCGAGAGGGCCCACATGTCGACACGTAGAGTCGTGGGCCGAGTCCACTGAGACCCAAGCCGGCGTGGACCAAGTCCATGGACGGCTGGCGTCGCAGGCCAATCAGAGGCTGCCACGTGTCCTTTCTGACGCAATAATTTATTTACGAAAAAGATAATGATTTTTTTATTCGTAATATTTATTCAAATTTAGATTCAAACTTCAAGCGCTTATAACTTTTGCGTTTCAACTCCGATTGGAGCGATTCAAATTTCTAAATTTGTATAAAATTGAGATCTACCTAAATATGAATTTTATTTAATTTTTGGACTAAAGTTTTTCTCTGCAAAATTATTTAATTGATTATTTAAACTTTAAATAATCATAACTTTTATGCTTTAACTCCAAATTTGTGATTCCAGTTTCTAAAATCCAGAAAATTATGTTCTCTCTGTTTATGGATTTTATTTGGAGTTTTGGGATCTTTTTGCATAGTGTTCATTTGTGTATTTGCTATTTGCACGCTTTACGAGTAGAGCGTTGAAGTGGGAAGGATTCGAGGGAGAAGTGTTGACTCGGGATCCAACTCAAGACCAAGAGCAAGTACTTTTTGAAGGCAAGTTGTGCTTTGACCATATTGATCCCATTTCGAAATCTATTTTGATTTAAACTATTGCATGCTAGTTCAATTAGAAAGATACTTTGTTTAAACCTGGGGGTTAGATAAATACCAATTTGATATATGACACCTTGATTACTTAAGTATGTGCCATGACCCTTTGTCACCCTAGTTGTGGTTTACTAGTTGGACATTATTAAATTGCCAACATGGGTTAGAACGTTGTAGTATCTTTGCTTAGACACGCTCGTGCTCATGACATGATTTTGGATAATCAAATGCTAATATTGACTTAATGATATATTGAACCTGTTTTGGAAAAGTATCATGTGATGTTGATGGCACGTGGTGCATGGTAATCAACTGGGGTTTGATAAACAGATTTCGACTGGGGCATGTGGCAAGAGTAATCAGGTGGGCCAGTTGTGGCATTGGGAGTGATGATTTGGTTTTTCGGGTAGTCTTGCCCTGGTCACTCTAAGGACTTAACCTTGCAAGCCTTTGAACTGGGTCATACTTGCAACCACATGTATTGAATGGGAATGGCCTAGTTTACTAAGTCGCTAAGGACTCACTTGTGGAGCCTCGTGGTGTCGATTACACCTTTTGTGTGATTGTGCGGGGAGGCGTATCGTGGGCGTGGCCAGTACCCATCTAACGGTGTGTTGGTCCCATACTTCGCCTTGGCTAAGGGAAGGGATGGTGTAGAGCACGTCTGAGAGGACCACTGTGTTGTTTGAGGCTTCGAAAGGCTTTATTACGGAACTCGCCTTTGTGGTGTTTGATTTGTATCTTGTGGGTAAAGTGCATAACCTCTGCAGAGTGTAGAATCTATTTGAATAGCCGAGTCCACAGTCTTTGGACAATGCTCGAATTACAGATCAAGGGGTAGACTTTACGAAAATAACTTGGTTTTGAAAAGATGGGTTGGTTTAACAAGGAAGATGATGGAAATATGGTTTAGGATGGGAAAAATGTTTATTAAACTTCTTGAAAAGTTATTTATGCTTTACTTATTTCTCACTTTCGAATCTACTTATATTACTTGTCGGAAAGTTGTTTCTGCAAATATACCACTGAGCTATTCCTTTGTACTAAGCCATGCATATAGTATATTAGTTTGCATTACGCATGACTTCTTTGAGTACCAAGTACTCACCCTTGCCTCAACACAATATCAGTTGAAGAGGAGATTACGCCAGCTTTGGAGGAGGAAGTCCAAGAAGACCCGTCTACTTAGGGATAGCCCGATCGGTTACTGTGGTATCTTGGATGGCGCCACGAAGTTTATTTGATTTTCATTGGCTATTTCTCTTTTAATAAGTTTCGCCTTGCAAGGCATACATTTGTATCTTGGCCATAAGGTCGAGTAACCCTTTGATTATTTAAATAAAGTACTTTGATAGTATCGTATGGTATGATTGTGATATATACCGATGTTAAGACTGTGTGCACTAGCGCGTTCCTGGACTAGTGCTGAATACACAGAGGGTCCGGATTTGCAAATTCGGGGTCCCGACAGTCTGTAGCATACGCCAAAGTTCCGCGGCGTGACCAACCTCCAGATCTACGTAGTTGAACTCTCCCTCCATCTGTCACAAGAGTGCTCACGTAAGAACTCGAAATTTTCAAATCGTGACAAGGTAAGGAAAAATTCAGCAAGAGACAAGAAAAGGGAGAAGGGAATAAGTCGAGATGTCATTTCTTATCTTGACGAACTTTTTACCTTTAGAAAATAGGTTTTAACCTCTCTACGACCATTCTAGCTAGGGTTGAGCCTACGGTCAGTATGGCTCTGATACCACCTCTGTCGGGACCCGAATTTGCAAATCCGGACCCTCTGTGTATTCAGCACTAGTCCAGGAACGCGCTAGTGCACACAGTCTTAACATCGGTAAATATCACAATCATACCACACGATACTAATAAAGTACTTTAATTAAATAGTCAAACTGGTTGCTCGACCTTATGGTCAAGTTACAAATATACGCCACGCAGGGCGAAACTTATTAAAAGAGAAATAATAGCAGCGGAAAATAAGATAACTTCATGGCGCCATCCAGTATACCACAGGCAACTGACTGGGCTCGCTCCCTAAGTAGACAGTTCCTCTTGGAGCTCCTCCTCCAAAGCTGGTGTAGTCTCCTCTTCAACTGGTGTTGTATTGTGGCAAGGGTGAGTACTTGGTACTCAGCAAGTCATGAAAAGAATGCAGATAATATAATAAATTCATGGATTAATACAAACGAGTGGCTCAAGGTATATTTGCAAGAAGAGCATTTAACAAGTATCATAAGTAGATTCGGAAGCGATAGTAACAAGTAAAGCATAAATAACTTTTCAAGGGGTTTAGTAAACATCTTTCCCATCCTAATCCACATTTCTATCAACATCATTATTAATCCAACCCAACCTTTCAAGTCCAAGTTATTTTTGAGAAAGTCTAACCCTTGACTGTAATTCCCGAGCGATGTCCAATACCGCGGACAGGGCTATTCGAATAGATTTTACACTCTGCAGAGGTTATGCACTTTACCCACAAGATACAGTCAAACACCACAAAGGCGAGTTCCCGTAACAAAGTCTTTCGGAAACTTCTAACAGCACAAGTGGTCCTCCCCGGTTGTTGCACACTAACCCTTCCCTTAGCTAAGGCGAAGTTTGGGCCAACCAACTATTAGATGGGTTCCTGGCCGCAGCCCCGGTACGCTCCCCCGTACAACTTACACAAAGGGTGTAGTTGACCTCCTGAGGTCCCACAGGTACGTTATTAGCAACTTAATCAACTAGGTCCGTCCCATTACGGACATGTGGTTGCATGTTTGACCCAGTTCAAAGGCTTGCAAGGTGAAGTCCTTAGGGTGACCAGGGCAAGACTACCCGAAGAACCAAACCAACATTCCCGTTGCCACAACTGGCCCACCCGATCATTCTTGCCACATGCCCTGGTCGAAAACTATTTATCAAGCCCCAGTTGATTACCATGCACCACGTGCCATCAACATCACATGATGCCTTTCCAAATCAGGTTCAATATATCATTAAGTCAATATTTACATTTGATTGTCCAAAATCATGTCATGAGCACGTAGCAGGTCTAAGCTATATACTACAACGGTCTAAAATCCCATGTTGGCAATTTAATAATGTCCAACTAATACTCCACAACTAGTATTTTCTAATGGAACTAGCATGCAATAAGTTAAATCAAAATAGGGTTCAAAATAGGATCAATATGGTCAAAGCATAACTTGCCTTCAAAAAGTACTTGCTCTTGGTCCTGAGCTGGCTCCTGGGTCAATACTTCTCCTTCGAATCCTTCCGGCACTTCAACGTCTACTCGTAACGCGTGCAAATAGCAACAAATGAATAAAACAGTAGACAAAAAGTGTCCAAACATCCAAATAAAGTTAATAAACAAAGAGAACATAATTTTATGAATTTTTAGAAACTGGAATCGTCAAATTCGGAGTTTAAATGCAAAAGTTATAGCATTTTGAAGTTTAAATAATCAATTAAATAATATTACAGAGGAAAACTTTAGTCCAAAACTTAAATAAAATTCATCATTAGGTAGATCTCAATTTTATACAAATTTAGAAATTTGAAACACTCAAATCGGAGTTGAAACGCAAAAGTTATAAGCGTTTGAAGTTTGAAACAAAATCTGAAATCATTATTTCGAATTAATAAATCATTTTCTTTTTCGGAAATTAATTATTGCGTCATGGGTGACACGCGTCGGCTCCTGATTGGCTGGCTGACGTCAGCCGGTTCATGGGCTCAGCCCACGGTTTGGCTTGGTTCACCGTGGACTCGGTCCACGGCTTACGTGTGCGACTGACAGGTGGCCCCCCTCGGGTGACGTCATTGCTGACGTCAGCGGGGCTCAGCCCACGGTGCTGACGGGTGGGACCCACTGGTGACGTCATTGCTGACGTCACTACACGGCTGGGGTGGCCGCTGACGTGCGGGCCCGCCATGACGTCAGCGTGACGTCATGGTGTGGTTTGGCGCCGCTGACATGCGGGCCCCGTGTGTCAGAGACACGCGCTGACGCGCCGGCACGGTGCGGTGGCACACGTCGCTCGATCCGAGCCGTTCGATTTGGATCGGACGGCTCCAAACGCATCTAATCTGCCCTACGGCTCCTACGTGGCTCAATCTCAGCCCTAGGATCAAGATCTAACGGCTGCCAATGAATCCGGAGTTGAAACGAATGCAGACTCGTGGCCTCACCTCGTGCGTCGGATGAAGATCGAACGGTTGATAGTGCTCGCGAGGTCCGGCGATGGCGCTGCGAGGCTAGGGTACCGGGGATGAAGACGACGACTCCCCGCGTGGCGTTTTCGAGGGGCTCCAGCGAGGTGAGTGGTCCTAACCGATGCGCCTGGTCCTGGGGGTCTCGGATCTGGTCTTAGACGCGGCGGAGGGCGGCTGTCGGCGGCGAGAAATCGTCCAAACTCGCGGCGGTCCCTTGCGGACTCCGGCGAGCGATTGCGCGAGGATGTTGGCGGCTTGGGCACGGGTAGCTAGGGCAAAAGAAGCGCACGGGCAAGGGCTACGCGGTGGCGAGGTCGAGCTCTTAAATAGGGCCTCGACGTGCGCGAAAACCGGAGAACCCTAACGAGCTCGGAGGCGCACGGCGGCGCTATCCGAGTCCGACTCGGTGGAGACGACGCAATCGGAGCCATCCACGTGGCCCCGATCAACGGCCGAGATGGCTCGGCGCAACGGGTCCGAGCCGGATCCGGTTGGATCGGTGCGACCCATATCCGACCGTTGGATTTCGATCCAACGGTCCGGATCAATCAGGGTGCGACCGGATCACGTGGCTTGGGTCGGACTCGAGTCCGACTCGGGTTCCGCCTCAGTCGAATGAACAGTACTTGACCCGACTCGATTTTCCAACGATTTAATATTTAAAATAATTTCCAGTAATTCATTTAATTCAAGAAAAATAGCAAAATACTCAGAAAAATTCCAGAAAAATTCTGAAAAGTATTTTAGGGCATTTGGGACTCAAATAAAATATTTCCAACAAAACTTTATTTGAAAATTTAATTTCTTTAATTATGTCAATATGGAATAAATTCAAATTAAATCCAAATAAATCCAAATAAATTCCAGAAAATTCCAATAATTTCACAAATGTGCAAAATAATATTTAATTTCATGAAAAGCAAAAATTGGGTTGTTACAAATCCTGTTGAAGGGGGGAAGAATGAGACACTACGGAGGGTCGAAACATTATAAAATATGAAATTGGAGATTAAAACTTTACGTTATGTGGTTTAATCGCATTTTCGGGTCATTTCCGGGAGTTTGGGCCTTTCCGGGGCGATTTGGGCCTTGGGGGGACCCCACATGGGCCAAAAGTGGAGTTTTCCGGCCCATGTGGGGGAGGGAGGGCAGCATGACCCTGCCCCATGCACCCCCCTTGCCCTAGTTGCGCCGTCCCCTCCCCTCTCCCTCCCCAAGCCGCCACCCCCCTTCTCCACTCGCCTCCCCTCTAGCCGCCCCCCATGCGCCACCTCTCCTCCCTCTCCTCTCCACCCTCCTTGCTGGCCTAGGACGGCTCCTCGCCTCGCCACCCCGCTGTTCTCTCCATTGGGAAGCTCCGTGACGAGGAGATCCGGCGGATTCGGAGCGAGGAAGGAGATTGGGAGAACTGGGAGGAGATTCATCGCCGTTCGTCGGTTCATCGTTCGTCGGGAGAAGGTATGGTTAGGGGTAATCCTTGGGGATGGTCTAGATGTTGTGCTAGAGGTTGTTTTTGTGTCGTTAGATCGAAAGGTGGTGTTGCGATTGGATAGATTTGATGAAAACTAGAGTTTGCATAGTGTTCTACTTCGGGCAGATTGGGCACACGACCTAGGGTTTGAGTTTTCGCAATTTTAGAGTCGGATTTTGGTCGGCCGCCTGTTGAGAAAGTTGTAGATAACATCATTCCTTTAATTGGACACCAACAACATCCAATTCCTCCCAGCCGTTTGAAAGATATGATCGTTTTACCGAGCGTGTTCAAATCTGTGACGTAATTGGGACAGAACGTAATGTTTTGTAGATTAGACAATTCTTGACATGTACAATTCTGCTAAGCGATCTCCTGAGTAAGTTGTCTTCACCGGTATAAAATGTGCCACTTTGGTTAAACGATCCAATATGACCCATATTGAATCGTAACCAGCTTGTGTCCTGGGCAAACCGGTTATGAAGTCCACACCAATTTCCTCCCACTTCCACTCTGGAATATTTAGAGGTTGTAGCAGTCCTGCCAGTCTCTAATGCATAGCTTTCACTCTTTGGCATACGTCGCACAAGGCAACATGCTCAGCTACTTCCTTTTTCATACTCGGCCACCAAAACCTTTCCTTCAAATCTTGGTACATTTTCGCGCTTCCTGGAAAAATTGAATACTTGGAATCATGAGCTTCCTCCAGTATCAACTGCTTCAACTCCTTCTTGTCAGGTACACATATACGCTCCTTCATCCACAAGATACCTTGGTCATCCAACCTGAAATCTTTGGCTAGGCCTTCCTCCATCTTCGATTTGATTTGCTTGATGTTCTCATCATCCTTCTGACCTTCCTTGATCTGATCTTCTAAAGTAGGCTTTACTTCTAGAGCTGCTAAGAATCCTTCTGGCACAACCTCCAGTTTCAATTTCTGAAAATCCTTGCATAACTCTGCTTGACTGATTTCCATTAACATATTTACACTATGGCTCTTTCGGCTCAAGGCATCAGCCACCACATTAGTCTTACCTGGGTGATAATGAATTTCCATATTATAATCTTTGATTAACTCCAACCACCTTCTTTGTCTCATGTTCAAGTCTGGCTGGGTGAAAATATACTTGAGACTCTTGTGATCAGTATATATTTCACATCTATTACCAATAAGGTAATGATGCCACAACTTTAGAGCATGCATGACAGACGCTAATTCCAAGTCATGCGTTGGATAGTTTTCCTCATGTGGCCTTAACTGGCTCGACGCAAAAGCAACTACCTGTAATACCCTGGCATATAGTATGCCCGAATGCTACCAAACATAGACTAAACAACATCTAAATACCACAAATTAAAGTAAATTACACCAAAGGAGTAAATGCTAAAACCGAAAATTTCGGCAGCATCTCCTTTGTTTTTCCATGAATTGGAGCATTAGTAATAACATGGCAAGTTATATCATAGCATAAGACATCTAAAACAGCAATATCAATGAATAAAGCATCACTTATGTCTAAAATAAGGAATTCAACCATTCCAACAAATATAACAAACCAAACGATGAACTCAAGCCCATACACCAAGATTCATGGCACTAATCATTATTATCATGGCTCCCACTGATTAAACTGTATAATAATATGAAGCTACGTGTAGAAGTGTAGCTAATGCCCTTTTCCCACATGCCAGTTTCATGGCACCTAAAAACAACATAAACACAAGCGTGAGTTCATCACTCAGCAAGCATATCGCAATAGGTCATACAAAACAATTCAAATATCATCATCACTACATAACAAACTTAACATCATGATCAAGTCATACTTCATATGCAAATTCATATTCATGTCTCAACCTCATTGAGATCATTTCATCGTCATCATCATGAATGCAATGCAATACAATGCACATGTCTCCTCGACGCAAATACCGGTATTGCCGAGTGCACACCCGTCGGCGTGCACCCACGTCCCCCTTCCATTCCGTAGATGGAGGGTGCCTACTCCTCGCTTCCACTCACCGCATGGGTGGAATCACGAGGTAGGTCTTACATCCATGGCGCTCCGGATTAGTCATAACTTTCTCACCGACCTTACCGGAATAGTTATGACGTTCTCATCGACCGGGCCAAGTTTCATGCCATGTATGCAACATATGCCATAATCATTAACCATAAACCATTGCATAGCATCTTAACATACCCCTTTTTAACATATCATGGCAAACACTAAGAATGGCAACATAGCATAACATGGAAACAATTGCATCTAGTCAAGTCAAGCAAATAAACCACATGCTACCCATCCCAATACACTTGCCTTAACCTTGGGCGACGGATTGACGGGATGAGGAGGGCACTCCTGGGGTCACACCACCTGCACATAGATGCCACAAAATCACAACGTGCCCACAAAACAGTACGCCATTGCCCATCTACCTCGATATCGCAAACTACTCCCGAAAACAAAAAACAGAGAATCTGTCCCCACGGGACAGCAGATTTCAAACTATCATAACTTTAGATCTATGGCTCCGAATCGATTAAACGAGTACATCCTCGCATAGCTTAGGAAATTTCCTAACTTTTTCTAAGTACATGGAAAAGCTGATTCGGAACCTAAAGTGGCTTAATCTACAGAATACCGTGATCTGTTCCAATCTCGTCACAGTTTTGAACATGTTCGGTAAATCGAGCATAATGTTCAAACGGCTGGATGGAATTGGACGTTATTTATACCCACTGAAAGGTATTAAAGTTACCTACAACTTTCTCAACAGGCGGTCGACCAAATTCCGAATGTAAGGTCGCGAAAACTCAAACCCTAGGTCGACTGCACAATCTGCCCGAAGCAAATAATGTGGCAAACTCTAGTTTTCATCCAATCTACCCAATCACAGCACCACCACTTGATCTAAAAGCATCATAACGACCTCTAGAACATCACCTAGACCAACCCCAAGAAACACCCATAACATACCTCAGCCCGACGAACAACGAACGCCAAAATCCTTCCTCCCGGGCTCCCCGATCGTCCTCCTCGCGCCGGAACTGCCGGATCTCCTCGTCGTGGGGCATCCTGATGGATATATCAACGGGATGGTGAGGTGGGGATCTCCTCTAGGGCAGCAAGGGGGGTGGAGAGGGGAGGGGAGAGGTGGTGGCGCCATGGGGGAAGATGGAGAGGAAGGGGAAGGGTGGAGGCGCATGGGGGGGCTAGGGGTGGCGGCTAGGGTTGGGAAAGGGAGTGGGGGTGCACTAAGGGGTGGGGGCTAGATTTGGCTGCCCAAAAGTCCCCCCTTCGGCCCAAACCCTTCCACCGGAGGCCCAACTCAACCCCCAAGGCCCAAAGTCCCTCGGAGAGGCCCAAACACCCGAAAACGGCCCAAAAACACGCTATAAAATTGTACCAAAATGCCGAATTCTAAAATGTCATATTCTGGGGTGTCACACTACCTTTCCATTCTGCATCAACACACATCTGTGTCCTTGACGTGACGCATCACAGTAAATGTCAAAACTCTGATGAACATCAGGTAGAACCAAAACTGGTGCCGATGTCAGGTTCTTCTTTAACTCCTGGAAACTCTTCTTACATTCAGGTGTCCAAGTAAACTTCTTTTCCTTTTTCAACAACTGCGTGAGAGGTCTAGCAATTTTGGAGAATCCTTCTATAAATCGACGGTAATAACCTGACATTCCAAGGAAACTTCGGACCTGAGTCACCATCTTCGGTTGCTCCCAATGTAATACTGCTTCAACTTTACTTGGATCCACAGCAACTCCTTCGGCTGTCATGATATGTCCGAGGAATTCCACTTTACTTTTCCAAAACTCACATTTGCTGAACTTAGCAAATAATTGTTGTTCTCTTAACTTCTCTAATACCATTCTCAGATGTTCAACATGTTCCTCTCTGCTTTTGGAATATAACAGAGTATCATCTATGAACACCACTACAAACTTATCAAGGTATTCCATGAAAACCTTGTTCATCAAATTCATGAAGTATGCGGGTGCATTTGTCAATCCAAAAGACATAATTGTAAACTCATAATGTCCATATCTTGATGAAAATGCAGTCTTCGGTATGTCTTCTGATCTAATATTCAGTTGATGATATCCTAATCGAAGGTCGATCTTAGAGAATACTCCTACTCCTCTTAGTTGATCAAACAAGTCATCTATTCTGGGTAGCGGATACTTGTTCTTTATCATCACATCATTGAGTGCACAATAGTCTATAAACATCCGAAAACTTCCATCTTTCTTCTTGACAAACAGCACTGGTGCTCCCCAAGGCGACGAACTTGGTCTTATAAAACCTTTTTCCAATAACTCCTCGATTTGCTTCTTCATCTCTATCAGCTCGTCAGTGGACATCCGATAGGGTCTCTTTGCTATCAGTGCAGTTCCACGTACAAGTTCAATTACGAACTCGATGTCCCTATCCGGTGGCATTCCTGGTAGATCATCTGGAAATACGTCTGGATACTCTCGCACCACTAGCACATCTTCTAGGTTAGCTGTCTTCAAGCTGTTAACCATCAATTGACCGTCTCATACAACGGTTGCTTCAAACTCCACCTTTCTACCATCTGGGCCTTCCACAGATATTACCCTTCGTCCATAGTCTAATACCACTTTATGTTTGGACAACCAATCCATTCCTAATATAACATCTAGGTTCTGGGTATCCAATAAAACCAAGTTTGCTAGGAACTCTACTCCATTTAATATTAGTTTCACTCCAGAACATCCTACCTTGGATCAGAGTTCTGATCCAGGGGATTGAACCAAGAGCGTACACTTAAGATTCATAACAAGCAAACCATTCTAAACAGCAAATTCTTGAGAAACAAATGAATGCGATGCTCCTGAATCAAATAAAATCAGAAAGGTGTGCACGAGTTGACCGAAACGCATTACCTAGCACAACATCTGCAGCTTCCTGCACTCCTTCAACAGTAACATGGTTGACTCTGCCCCTTGCAACTGATTGAGTCTGAGTTCCAGCTTGTACACCTCCGTGATTCGCATTATGAGCTGGTGTCTTGGTGGGGGTGTTTCCAAGGTTAAGACGTACCGGTGTCACTCCTCCTTTCTTCAACTAATGTTGTATGTTTGCAAGGGGTGAGTACTTGGTACTCAGCAAGTCATGCACCGAATGTAATTCTACTATTCTACATGCATGGCTCAATACAAAGGATGGCTAACAGGTTCTTTTGCAGTAAAACAGCATTCATAAATACAGTAATAAATTGCAAAGCGATAAAACAATAATAAATAGAGTAACTTGCACGAATGTTTCACAAGTAAAGCATTTCACAATCCTAAGTTCAGTTCACAATTCCAAACCCAACCTTTTTCCAAAGCCCAAGTTATTTTCATGAAAGTCTAACCCTTGACTGTAATCCCCGAGTAATGTCCAATGCCGCGAACATGGCTATTCGAATAGATTTTACACTCTGCAGAGGTTATGCACTTTCCCCACAAGATACAATCAAACACCACGAAGGCGAGTGTCCATAACAAAGTCTTTTGGAAGCTTCTAGCTCCACAAGTGAACCTCTCCGGTTGTTGCATACTATCCCTTCCCTTAGCAAAGGCGAAGTCTACGTCAACCAATCGTTGGACAGGTACCTAGCCGCAGCCCCGGTACGCTCCCCCATACAACTACACAGAGGTATAGTTGACACCCCGAGGTATCACTTGCAAGTTATTAGCAACCTACTCAACTAGGTTCATTCCATTACAGACATGTGGTTGCATGATTAGCTCAGTTCAAAGGCTTGCAAGATTAAGTCCTTAGGGTGACCAAGGCAAGACTACCAAAGTGTCCACAAGTATTCCAAAACCAACAAAACCAAATCGACCGCCTAGTTGCTACTCTTGGCCCACTAGAAATAATCTTGTCACTTGCCCTAATCTAAACCATTTTATCAACCCCAGTTGTTTACCATGCACCACGTGCCATCAACATCATCATCAATAATACATGACACTTTCCAAAACATGTTCCATATCTCATTAAGTCAATATTAATATTTGATTATCCAAAATCATGTTATTACACGTGGCTGGGCTAAGCATACTACATTGGTCTAATTAACCCATATTGGCAATTTGATAATGTCCAACTCTTTAATCCACAACTAGGGTGACAAAGGGTTCATGACACATAATTATATAGTCAAGGTGTCATACAGCAACTAGGCATTTATCTAATTCCCAGAAATAATTAAAGCATTTCCTAATTGAATTAGCATGCAATAACTTGAATCAAAATAATTTTCAAAAGTAGGTTCAACATGATCAAAGCATAACTTGCCTTCAAAAAGCACTTGTTCTTGATCTTGAGCTTGCTCTTGGGTCAAAACTTCACCTTCGAAGCCTTCGGGCACTTCAACGTCTACTCGTAACGGATAAATAAACAATAAATAAATAAAAATAGAGAAAAACACATGTCCAAAAATTAAATAAAATTCACCATTAAATAGAGCTCGATTTTACAAAAATTTAGAAACTGGAATCGCCTCAATCGGAGTTAAAACACAAAAGTTATAGCCATTTGAAGTTTGAAAAATCAAATAGAAGAATAAACCGAATTAATTCATTTATTTTTATACGGGAAATTCGAAAATATGACATCAGCATGACGTCAGCACGAAATTGAATTTCCATCGAATTATTTTTCTGAAGGAAAATCGAATTATGACGTCATCATGACGTCAGTCGGTCCATGGACTCGGTCCACGGCTCGGCTCGAGTCCACCGTGGACTCGGTCCACGGAAATAGTGTCACTGACATGTGGGCCCCACTCAGATGACGTCAGCTTGCTCGGCCGAATGACTCTAACAGCTGGGCCCCACCGCGACGTCAGCATGATGTCACGGATGACATCACCGCACGGTGGGTTGAGTCGCTGACACGCGGGCCCCACACTGACGTTACCACACGGTGGGTTGAGCCGCTGACACGCGGGCCCCACGCTGACATCACGCGTGACGTCAGTGGCGACCGGGCATAGCTCAGCTGACCACGTCGCTTCAGCTCCCACACACGTGGCACAATCTGGGCCGTTGGTTTGAAATCCAATGGTCCAAATTAGATCTAACCTCACATGTTTTGGTTTAACACGGTTGATCTGGACCGTTCATTTTGAATCGGACAATCAAGATTGGATCGGGTTTAGACGCATCAAGGGGGCGACGTGGCATGACCCGGTCTGCGACGCGTGGGTACATTCGGACCGTACTATCTTGATCCAACGGTCAAGATCCGATCTAATGCGTGATAGCTCTACCCTACGTGGCTAAATCTACACCGTAGGGTCCATATCTAATGGCTGTTAATGGATCTACACGGTACTGTTAGATCTAATCTAAACCGTACGATCTAGATCTAACGGTGGAGATCTATTCTAGCACAGTGCCGTTAAAGGGCTATGTGACTTAATCTAGTGCGTTGGATCTACATCCAATGGTAGCTAATAGATCTAATCGGTACACTGGATCTAACCCTAACCGTACGATCTAGATCTAACAGCTGAGATCTAATATGAGGGTTTTGCACTGAGGTGACGTGGATGACCCTGGAGCGTTGGATCTCGATCGGACGGCTGAGGGAGTTCGCGAGGTCAATGATGGCACGACGGAGCTGGGGACGCCGGACCTGGGGAAGACGACCACGACAACGGTGTTTGGGGCGTTCTCCGGTGAAGTGAGTGGTCCTCTCCGACGCGTCTCGTCACGGGGGTCTCGGATCTGGCCTTGGTCGCGGCGGAGGACGTCGGAGATCGGCGGAAACCGTGGCGGCGCACGTTTCCAACTTCGGCGAGCTATCCCGGGCGGACGGAGATGGCTCGAGCTCGGTGGCTTAGGGCAAAGTGTGCGCATGGAAACGAAGAACACGGCACGGGTGTGGCGGCGCATTAAATAGGGCCCTCGGTGTCCGTGAAATCCACGGAAACCGAGGTCCACCCGAGCGCGGCGGCGGAGTCCGGCTGCAACACAGAGACGGTGACGTGGCTCAATCCTAGCCGTACACACATGCACGATCAATGGCCAGGATTGCCCCAAGCGTGAACGGTTCCAATCGGGGTGATGTGGCGCATTATCGGCTGTTGGATCAAGATCCAACAGTTGTGTGGTTAGGATTTGGGTACGGCTCGGGTCTGGCTCGGACCGGGCTCGGTTGAACTCAAGTCAGACTCGAGTCTGACTTGGGACGGATGAACAGTTAAACCCATTAGGGTTTTCCGAGAGATTTAATATTTAAAATAATTCTAGAAATTCATTTAATTCGGAAAAATAGCAAAATACTCGGAAAAATTCCAGAAAAATTCTGAGAAATACTTTGGGATATTTTGGACTCAAATAAAATATTTCCAAAAAAAATTTATTTAAAATTTTAATTATTTAACTATCTCAAAAGGGAATAAATTCAATTTAAATCCAAATAAATTCCAGAAAATTCCAAAAATTCAAATAACTCAATAAATTAGATAAAGGCAAAATTTTGGGATGTTACAACATCTCTGTGAAATCCTTTGCCTGGTGAGCTCATCAACCAATTTCACTCACCACGAGTCACCATTCGGTTCCCTAAACCTTTCTGCCACCTTGATTGTAGCTTTCGCCGACCGTAGCACCACTGTCGTGGACTCCCTCTTCTCTGCCTTTGACCACACATCGATGAGCAACCTCGGCCACTCCCCACCGCAACGAAGTAGTCTAATAAACTCCAAGCCCCCTCTTCCTCACCCCACACTCATACAAGCTCGAGCAAGCTTCTTCTTTGTCCACGACCACAGCCACTGTTGTGCGCCGCCCCTCTCCGCCGCCAGCCCTTCTCACTGCCACACAGCCGCAGTTGCAACCAGCCAGTGCCCTGGGACCACCTCAGTTTCTAGGTTCCCACAGAGCCACCAATCGGGCTTCGCCACCGGCGAACCTCGAGCCGAGCTCCTCTGCCCTGTGCCGCTGACATGCCGGCCCGCCTTGTTAGTCGCCAGCCTCTCTATCCTACGCGCACTGTCTCTAGCATGTGGGAATGCCATTTTAGTCAACATGGAGGATTTTAAAACTCTGTGAAAATGGAAAATACACTTTCCAAGTTAGAAAGCGTATTTTGCTATTTTCAGCCAATTTCAAAAACTCATAAGATTCAAATGCTTATTGACTTTTGCTAGGAAACTCCTCATCCAGTGAGATAAGTCCCTAAATTCATTTCAATTCTGAATATGCAAAAAAAATATTTTAGTTTTGGTGAGTGTACATTAAACGAGCTCAAATTTAACCTATAAGCCTAGAATGAGTACAATGTAAATTTTTCATAAACTAAATCAAAAAATGATGAATCAAATTCTCATGATCCTGAGATCATAATCTATCCAAATATATAAAAATATTTAAATTTGGACTTAGTTTGTATCAAATACTTAAATAGGCCAATTTCAATACATTAAAAAAATTCAAATGTTTATAACTAGTGCAAATAAATTGTAAATTCAATGAAATCAATTCCTATGTTCTTTAAAAATGATACCCATTCTTTTTATAAAAAAATATTTAGGTCTTATGTTCTTTTAATACATGTTTATGACGTAGGAAGGATGAGGTAATGTTAGGAATGTGAAATAATATTAAATAATGCAAATAGTCTCTAAAACATTTGAAATAAGGCACAAATCAATGAAAAATTATGGATTTGAGCTTTGTGATAGTAGCTTAAGCCTAGGTTAAATGTACCTTAGAAAGTTATTTTATGCTTAAGCCCCCTCGAGAAATGTTTTTGCACATACACCATTTCATGTTAACTCGTACCATATTTTAACGAACCTAAATAATGTTTAACTTCTTGAATTTGTAATTATTCACATACATAAATATAATTTTTGACATTTGAATTCAAAAGATAAGAATAAAAAATCCATAAGAATTAAGGAGTTACGCCTTAGAATGAACCCATGGTTTGTCTTTTGGACAAATAATATAAAAAGGACCAAATCACGAACAAAGGACCAATGGAACCAACATGCACAAAATGATAACTCCATAATCCTAAAACCACTCATATCTCCTTTAATAGATTTCAAATTAGTTTTATATTTGACTTCTTTTTGCCCTTAATAAAAACTTGTTATTTGTTATTTGCCATGTTTCTTTTTTAATGATTAGTAGACACCGATGTTTCTAAAATTATTGACGATGACCTCACCAATGATCCAAATTACATGTCAGACGATGATCAAATCCCACTATTTTTATAAAGCTTATGTTGATTTGTCAAACTATATATGCATGTGTGTATGTTTATATTAAACTTGATATGTTGTGGGGATTGGAAGATACTTCCTATTTGTATGCATTATCCTCACCTTGACACTTGTTAACTTGTTGTTGTAACCTTAGTTTTATGGTTTAGATATTAGTGAATGTCACTATATGTGTTGATTGCGAGATACATCATGTATATGCTTAGCCATGCCTACTTAGAACGTCATTTAAATGTTGAGCTACAATATTAATTGGACTTGGGCAAATTCTAAAGGTTTGAGGCTTGAGTTTTGGTCTCCAAGTATTTTAGTAAAAATTCAAACTGAAAACCTATGATTTAGACACACGCAAGATATTGTTTATACTTGAGACGTGAGGAGGAATGTCATGTGTACATAGGGGGAGATCCTCGACTATGTCAAACTAAGGACCGAACTTGATACTATCACCTAAGTAAATAATTGCAACCAAATGTTCTTGTATGAAATAGACTTAGTTTAGTAAATTAGTTGAGGGTTTAGCCTTGCATTATGGTAGGCCGAAATAGTAAGGGTGAACCGAGGAATGGTGTCGCTCATAGGTGTTCTCTTCACTGAGGCGTTGGGATTAAAGCATTCCAACACAACGTTAGGTGCCCCATCATGAAAGAGTTATATCTACATGGGGATGAGACACCTAATGGGCTGGAACAAGGTTAGGCTCTAACTAGTTGAACGGTTTCATCACAATCTAACAAATCGGGTACCGTAGGTATCGCGAGGCATGGTTGATATGATTGCTAGAATATATCATGTGGGTAAAGTGTACCTTCTTTACAGAGATATAATCTAATTAAGTAGATGTGCTCATAGTCATGAGCAATATGGAAAAGTAATGTCATGTATAGCTTTATTTTTGCGGATATTTTGGAAAATATGTTGTAACAGATTGGTATTTTTTTAAAGCAAGGTTGGCTATAATTTATTCGCTGTTCATGACCATGGAGGGTCATGAAATGATGGAATTAAACTTTATTTACTATTATTAGTTTCATATCAAGTGCTCATTTTAAATTTTGATACCGTTTAATGTACTACTCTCTAGCAAATAAAATCTACTTTATGCACGCGGTGACAGTCGATTCAAAGTGTTAGAAAATATCAATGACAATGCATATAAAATTGAACTTTTAAGCGATGACTATACGGTAAGCTCTACTTTAATGTCTCTGATCATTCTCCTTTCTTTGGTTATAATGACACCAAGTCAAGGATGACTCCTTTTTAAAAAGGGGAGGATAATGATGACATCCTTAGCACTACGGCAATAGTTATATAATAATAAGTGAATCTTTTCCTTCATCAGTTTCCATTATTACAATAGAATTGTATGCTATCTAATAGCGGGTGTTTGCTTATTATTAGGGATGAAGGTAGTGAAGATATTGCATGGAGTCATCACACGTTGTTATGCTATGGTGGAAACCCGAGGGAGATGTGGGAGGATGGTGACCACATGGAGCACAACCAAGATGAAGAAATGCATATTACCAGATAAGGAACAAGATATCACATGTGCTTGGGCCATGCTGGCCTATGCCAAACCTTCCAAGCCGTATGGGTCCCTGGACCTCCTTTAGCCACATGGTGGCCCATGGGGCCATACGGGTTGTGCCAGCAAGGAACCTGAATTTACTGTTTTTTCTTGAAAAAGAAAGAAATAGAGCGGTTTTTAGTTTCTCAAGGAAACCGACTCGGTTTTTAGGGTACCTCACAAAAACCTACTACAACTCTACTCAGTTGGACAAAATCAAATATGGCATTGGCCGAATCATTGAGGCTGACTCATGTAATTTATTTTTAATAGTTAGTCTATGATATATCTATAAGAGTTAAAAATAGAGTTTTTGTTTAAGTAAATGGATAGATAAAAAACTGGTCACCTCCACCAATGATCAACTCCATCTCACCATCGATCAGGAAGCTGGCGCACGTGCCCTCTTCCTCTCTGTCTCCATGTATTTTCTTATATATTTGCATAACTCTTTATTGTAAAACTTAAGACACCACATTAAGAAGATAGCAATTTGCATTTATTAGCGTTCTTCACTTGTTCTTTTATTAGCGTTCTTCACTTGTTCTTTTACATTGCATGTTCATAGAGAGGGAGAATTGGACGACTACATTTCAAGATCCTTTTGTCTTTCCACTGAAAATTGGGATATCAGTATACTTCACTCGGTGTCCATAAAATTCAATGTGTGTGTGATCTTGGCGATCAAAGAGAGTTGCAAGTTCCTTACATGCAACGGGAAATCAGCTAGCGTTCATCAAGAGAGCATGTGAATATTCAAATCCTACATCATAGAGATCGCGCAACCTCGTATCATGCTATTTAATACATTGGTTCAGATAGATCGCGCAACCTCGTATCATGCTATTTAATACATTGTTTCAGATAGATCACGGGGCTTCTTGAACTGAATTTGTTGAAGATTGTCCTTGTACAAGATGTATGCTCGTTGAACCTAGCTCTTGCCTTCTACTAAATAGTGTTCTGCTCCAAGCATGTTGTTTTTGTTAGTGCATATAGATTTTGCTCATAGAAAAGCATAATTACTGGATGTTCTAGGGCGTTAGAGATGCAAAATGTTGATTTTATATTGAGAATGCTAATTTCACAGGGAACAGCACATAGAAGCAAACCAGAGATTAACTAAGTCCCAAAAATTCCCAAAGAAGACACCACTTCTTTCATGGACGATTGCTGTGAATGATCGAGAGCATTTAGACGTGCAACCAACAGAATTGGTTTACTGCTCTGGAAACAAAAATAATGTTGGTTTACAATGGAGTAACTTCAGTCCGCGTAAGAACGAACGGACAGACATCCAGGCCATCAATCCACGAGAAACGCGCAAGGTACTTCATCTGTCGTGAACAAAACTACAAAAGGCATTCCCCTGACACTCACAGGGTAGGGAAACACGCACATTTATTCAAGCCGAACAAGAGAGGTATGCCCCATGCCTCAGATTAGAAATCTCGGCTTCAGCTCAGCATTATCTCTAACTATGTCGAGAAAGAAGTTCAGTGCGAACCCTAGAGGCACAAATATTGATGTTCATCAGAGGAAGACGGTAGCCATCCAACACTTAGATATTGATGTTCATCAGAGGAAGACGGTAGCCATCCAACACTTAGACCACCGGAAGCTCCCCGCACTCGCTGATCACTACTTTCTTCTTCGGACGGTCCCCTCTATCAGTCTCCTGAGACTCGATCATCCTTACGATGTCCAAGCCTTCAAGAACCTGGCCAAAGACAACATGCCTCCCATCCAACCACGGTGTCTGCATCCAAGGTAGCAGCCATAACAGTTTGGGGTTAGTTCTCACGGTAGTACATGAGCAAACATATTTGAACTTCAAATCGACAAAGCAGAAGCAGAAGTAAAAAGGAAACAATTTTGCCTTTGCTTGATTGGAGGAAGCACACAATTACCTTGACAGTGCAGATGAAAAACTGGCTGCCGTTGGTGTTTGGTCCAGCATTAGCCATACTGACAACTCCAGGTCCAACATGAACCACTAGAAAACATTAAAAAAACATATATTCAGTAGTAGTATGTGATTTGTAGCAGAGATAGAATGATCCAGACTAGTTCAATGCAACACATACGTTTGAAGTTCTCGTCCTTGAAGGTGCGGCCGTATATGCTTTTCCCTCCAGTACCCTGAAATCATCAATTTATATTCATTCACATGCACTAGTTGAAAACTGCATGTTCCAGCTTAGGCCATCTCAAAGTTCAACTTCAGAGTACTTCGCCCATGCATAACTTAAGTGAATATCAAAGGGTGGAGAACATATAACTTGTATTCCAGTAAAAATGCAGATCAAACACAGAATTATGTATGCATCAATATGGAAAGGAGGACTTGATGCCAATCACATTGTAATCTAACCATGAAGACTCTGATCACAAACAAATAAGGATGTAAATGCATGATGCAAGTTACTAATCACAAACAAACAGGATTGTAAATTCAAGGGCATAGTGCACTATGACAAGAATTTGAAAGGTTGGTACATAACGCAACGATAGTATAATGATCTAAAACACCTGTACAGGACAACTAATCTTTGTATCCATAAGTTAAATGCTTAAACAGCACAAAGTACTCAAATTGTTAAACTACATTTCAACAATCCAAAACAAAGGAGAAACTTTTAGCACAATAACAACGAGATGAAACAGATGCAGTTGCACAAATAAATACATGAATTCGTTCAATCTTGTGGGCAAAGGTATTTGCATGGTGGCATGTGATAGTCTTTCACTTCTATTAATATAATCTGTAAGATGGCATAAAGATGCAAGCGCAACAAAATAGAATTAGTGAATGTAGGTAAATACATACGTTGCCCTTGTCAAAGTCTCCTCCCTGAATCATGAAATCCTTAATGATACGGTGGAAACTGGATCCCTTGTATCCAAACCCTTTCTCTCCTGAAAACAGAAAACACCTTGTCATGCACCTCATCAGGGCAATACTGTAAGGATGGCATAACAGAAGATTGCTCTGAGGGTCCCTCATACCAGTGCAAAGAACACGGAAGTTCTCTGCAGTTTGGGGAACATCATCCCCATACAACCCAATGACAATCCTCCCAACGTTCTTCCCGACAGGGTTTCCAATGCTTATGTCGAAATACACCTTGTTTGTGATTTTGGACTGAAGTTCTGCTTCCTGCTATGCAAGCAAGAACTGCGTCAATACCATGAAGTGTAGTATTCTTCGAAATCATGTCCTGCAAAGCCCTCATGCCTTAAAAATTGATAGAGCATGAGTAAGCATACACAGAATGCAACTATAAAAGTGGCATAGCAAACACAACAATGTAAAAGACACATTTTCAATAACATACGACGGCATTTGTTCCCTCACACCGCTAATGACTGGCTACATTCCATACACATATGTCCCTTGCAACTACCAGTCCAGAGCCCAACGGGCCTCCTAGTGTCTGAATATGCAATAAATTATTTTAGAAAGATAAATCATTGGTGATAATCGTCCATTGCAATTTTGTTTCAAGAAATTTCAGGTGGTGGGTGACTTAATATTGACACACAAATGCACATACATGTCTGCAGGGTTAAGATTGCAATTCAGCCTCCTTATGAAACCGGAGTACTATACTAGCAAGGGGAAAAAAGTTGCAGCTCAGTATCCAGGACTCAAGGTATAGATCCCACCTTGGGCTCGGCGCTGGCGGAGGTGACGAAGCGCGCGCGGCTCTGGGACGGCGAAGGCGCGAAGGCCCTGGAGAAGGAGACGGCCGGGGAGGGGTGGAGTCCGCGCGCGGCGCGGAGGGAGAGAAGCGGAGAGGGGGCCTTGGAGGCGAGCAGGACCCGCTGTCCCGCCGGGCGTGCGATGGCCTGTAAGAAGAGCAGCGCAACACAAGGATTCAGTGCTCAGTAGGCCCCCAAGGCGGAGGAGCAGGAGGAGGACGGGAGCTTAATTACCAGCGTGGCGAAGGAGGTGGCAGCCGCCATTGATGGATAGGATTGGTGGTGTGAAGGAGGCGAGTGCCGAGAGGTCCTAGGCTCGCTGCAAGTGCCGATAACAAGCACAGAGAGGATGAGATATTTCCGAAGCTAGGGCTTAAATGGGCCGTTGCATTTTTTTTTCCGGAAATCTGGCCCGTCCCGAAAAAATTACAAAATAGCCTCTTTGTAACGGCGAAAGTGTTGATAAGCGACGCGTGCACTTGATAGCCCAGCTGACCTTGCTAGTACTTGCTGTTCCCACCTCGCCGAGTAGGTGCCAAGATATGGCTAGAGTCCGTATTCATGTATGGAAGGACTCTGGTCTAATTCGTTTCAGTTTCTGGATTATAGATTCTGGATTATAGAAGAAGCTGCTTCTGATTATGGAAGAATCAGACCGAGCTAGCTATGACTTCTAGGTTCCCGATCGAGTTGGCAAGAATCAGCAAGAATCTGTGAGAATCAGGTTTCAGCCATATTCTGATTCTATCCAGAAGACAGCTTCTGATTCTCAAAGAAGCTGTCCAAAATTCTCCCGTTCGGCAAATAATTCGTTTTTTTTAAAGCGTAAGCTTTCCCCTTATATGGTGTACTTCTCCTTCTATTCGTGTGATTGCTTTGTCGTGCCATTGATTGACGTGGGTGAACGATCCGTTTCACAATACGCTATCGGCACGAAGCTCTACAAGGCTTGCCAGCGTTTGTCATTCTATATTCTTTACAAGTAGATTAATCGTGTTTCCTTGATACTAACCACAGATTGATTTATGTTTGTTTTATATGAGGGAACGAATGCATGACGTTCCGCTAAAGTCGATCGTGATCGTCTGCCTGCATAGATCTACACGGCATCGACATTCACCCTGCAACACGCGATCATCCAGCATCAAGCCCTATGTAAGTGCATTGTCGCAAGTTGTGATCCTGCAGATCATACTACCTAAAATTTTATTCCACTATTGCGATCGAAATCATTGTTGCTCGCTAATCATATCGATCTAATCTTTATGCTCATTGCATGTGATGTCATGTTCATAGTAGATATTGTTCATCCCTATAGTTAAATTGTAAATCAAACTTGTCCATCCAATTGTTGCACCTATAAAAAATTTAGATCGTTATTAATATGACTACCAAAGTAGTATATCAATGATTATCTTAATATGTAATAGGGATGTGTTGGACACATTACGCATAACAATTGTTACTTTAATCAAGCTATCAAAACGGTTTTGGGCTTGAGGACTTGAGTGGTTCGGATTTTATTTCAGTAATGAATGAACAGATACAAGACAATTGGTGTCTAGAAAAACACACATGAGGCTTGGTTCTTTAATTGGCACCTGGAAACGGAAGTGCTCCCTCCCTCATGTGAGCCCTAGGGGCGGGTTGACCTGGCCATGAGTCAAGTTGATGGAGACATTCATTACCGGTTTTCACGGCCGGCCATGTTTAATATGAGCTAAATTAATTTTTCTGTTATTTAAATAATTCTGAAAATTGCTTAATCATTAACGGAAAATTGTGAAAAATGCTAGAAAATTCTGGAAATTTATGGATGACACATATAGAATATTTTTGGCACTGATTTTATTTTTCTTAGCATTATTTCATGTTGATATGTGCTGGAATTTAATTTTTATGTTGTTAAGTAATTCTGAAAATTGCTTGTTAATCAACAGAAATTCATAAAAATGCTAAGAAAATGTGATACTACGGAATGATGTATTGAGATATTTTCGATTCGGCATTACGGTACGATTTTATTGTGTGCTTTTGGGCCGTTTCCGGGCGTTTGGGCCTCTCCGGGGGAGATTGGGCCTAGTAGGAGCTAGTTTGGGCCTTAGGGGATGAAGTGGGGCGTTGGTGGGGGGTTTTGGCCCATGTGTGGGGGAAATCTTGCCACCCTAGGGTTCCTTGCACCCCCTAAGCCTTGGGCGCCTCCTCTCCCCCCTCCACCCCTAGACGCCACTCCCCACTTCCCCATGCGCCCCCTCCCCCTTCCTCCACCTCCCCACCTGCCCTAGCCAGGCCTAGGAGAGATCCACCCCCATCCCTTGCTGGCATACCCCTCCATTCCGTTGTCCTCACTGTTGGGAAGCTCCGCGACGAGGGGATCCGGCGGATTTGGCGCGAGGAAGGAGATCGGGGGACCGGGAAGGAGGAGACGTTCATCGTTCGTGTGGTTCTTCAAGGGAGGTAAGCAATTGTGGATTCCTTGGTAGAATTTTGGTACTGGTTAGATGGGGGAATCCATGCCCAAAACCCATGTTTAGGTGCTGTGGTTAGATGTAATTAGGGAGAACGCAATTCTGTCCCACGTTCGGTTCTCGGGTAGATTGGGCGCTCATGCTTAGGGCTCGGTTTTGGCAATTTTAGAAGCATTTTCTGGTCGGTCGGCTGTTAAGAAAGTTGTAGGTAATTGAATTACCTTTAATGGGACACCAAGAACGTTAACTTCTGTCCAGCCGTTTAAAAGTTATGGCTGTTTTACCGAACGTTATCAAATCTGTGACGAGATTGGGACCGATCGTGTTCAACTATAGATCAGACAATTTTAGAATCCGATTCAATCTTCGCGAATACTTAGAAAAAGTTGGGAAATTTCCTAAGCTTCGAGAAAATGTATCCGTTTAATGGATTCGGAGTTTTAGAACTCAAGTTATGGTCATTGGAGTGCTGCTGTCCCGGTTGGACAGAGTGCTGATTTTCGGGTTTTCGAGAGGGTTGCGAAGTAGACGTAGACGGTAGTTCTTGTATTGCTTTGTAGGCATGTTTTGAATACACTGTACCTATGTGCAGGTGGTGTGACCCCGGGAATGCCTTCCACACCTCGCCACTCCGTCCCACACAGTTGAAGGCAAGTGTATTGTAATGTTGTGACTTGAATGGCGTGATGTTTTCGTTATGATGCGAGTTAACCGTTGATATGTTTGATTGCCATGTTTGATTCTTGAATGAGATTAAGCGAATGTGAAATTGTTAGATGGTTATGCATTTGCTGAATTATGAACGGTTGCAAAGTTTTATTCGTGCTTATGATATATTGGTGAGTATGTAGTGATGATGATAATGATAAAGTGATGATGGTGAGTAAAAGGTTACTGTGCATCACACCTGAACGATGAAAGGTAAACAGTGTATTACTTGCATTCATGGCATGAGGACTGGCCTGGACCGTGAGAAAGTCATAACAAATCTGATAAGGTTGGTGAGAAAGTTATGACTAATCTGAAGCGCCACTGAGAAAGACCTACCTCGTAGTTCCATCGACGGTTGTGTATAGGAGCGAGTCAGTAATTGTGTGTTTGGTTAGTGGGATAGAGTGGAATTGAACCATCCCATCCCACCAAGTCTAGTGTTTGGTTGGAGAGCTGAGGATGACTTGGTTCCAAAAAAGAGAATGTTCTCTCTAGATTCGGGACGGCCAGGTTCTACAAATTTTCTGGAACGTAGCCATCCCACTTGGAATGTGATAGTGGCAGTGGGCCCTATCTGAGAATCTGGGATGGAACCATTCCATCCGTGAAATCTGGGATGAAGCCATCCCATCCCTGAAATCTAGGATGGAACCATTCCATTCCACCTAACTCTCCAACCAAACACACAATAAGAGTAGGCACCTTCCATCTACGGGATGGAAGGGGAAAGAGGGTGCACACCGACGGGTGTGCACTCGGCAATACCGGTATGTGCTTCAAAGATACATGTGCATCGCATTGCATTGCATGAATAATGATGATGATGAGATGGTTATGATGATGATGTGTTATGATATGTAGTAAATATGCTATTGAATAATGTTGTTGCTCTGTTCCATTGCAATATACTTTGCTGAGTGATGAACTCACACTTGTGTTTTATGTTGTTTTTAGGTATCATGAAACCAACATGCGGGAAAGGGGATTAGCGGCACATCTTCACGTAGCTTCATGCACTTAGACAACTACACTCTTTCATTCGTAGTTGTGATGATTAATTTATGGCGCTAGAACTTGGTTTATGCCTTAATGTGTGTTTGATTATATCGTTCACTTCGTTTTAGCCATGAAACATTTGAATTCATTAATGGATCTTAAATTGTTGCTATACTTCATGTTATGGTTGTTTTAGATGTTATCCATAATGTTATTGCTTGTGATACTATTATTGTTGCTTCAACCCATGGAATTACAAAGGAGATGTGCTGAAATTTGCATTAAAGCATTAATGCCCTTGCTGTAATTTGTTCTTAATTGTGGTGTTTAGTTGCTGTTTCTACTATGCTTGGTGACTTCTAGGGCATACTAGATGTGACACTACGGAAGGTCGTAATCTTATAAAATATGAAATTTGAGGTCAAAACATTGTAAGATGTGAATATGAAGGCTAAAAACTTTACGATATGAGCTTTATTTGCGTTTCCAGGCCGATTCTGGGAGTTTGGGCCTTTCCGGGGTAGTTTGGGCCTAAGGGAAGGAGTCGTGGGCTTTGGTGGGAAGGAGTTTGAGTCCAAATAGGAGTAGGAGACCTGGTTGGGGGCCTCCCCCAGCCCTTATTGCGCCCCCACCCTGCTGCTTGCGCCCCCATGGAAGACCTAGCCGCCCCCCATCTCCTCTCTCCCTTTGCTTGCGCCTCCTTGCTTCCCCTTGCTCCCCATGGCACCATCACCCCTCTCCTCACCTCTCCACCACCCTTGCTGCCCCTAGGGGGTTCTCCACCTCACCACCCCGAAGATCCGTCCATTGGAGCGCTCCGCGACGAGGAGATCCGGTGGATTTGGAGCGAGGAAGGAGATCGCGCGAACCGGGAGGAGATCCGTTGGGTTTCGTTCGTCGGGCAAAGGTATGGCCAAGGGGATCCTTGGGGTTGGTCTAGGATCTATTCTAAGGGTTAATTTCATGTTTTTAGATCAAGTGGTGGTGCTTTCCATGGGTAGATTTGGGAGAAAACTAGAGTTGCCACGTTCTCTGTTTCAGGCAGCATGAGCAGTCGACCTAGGGTTTGGGTTTTCGCCAATTTAGAGTCGGAATTTGGTCGGCCGCCTGTTGAATAAGTTGTAGGTAATTTCAATACCTTTCAGTGGGTATAAAGAAAGTCCAATTCCGTCCAGCCGTTTGAAAGTTATGCCCGTTTTACCGAACGTATTAAAAACTGTGACGTGATTGGAACAGATCACGGTATTCTGTAGATTAAACCACTTTAGAGTCCGAATCAGTCTTTCCATATACTTAGAAAAAGTTAGGAAATTTCCTAATCTACGCGAGGATGTACTCATTTAATCGATTCGGAGTTTAGATCCGGAGTTATGCTCGTTGCAAGTCTGCTGTCCCGGCGGGACAGAACCTCTGTTTTTGGGTTTTGCGAGTAGTTTGCGATGTCGGGGAAGAAGAGTGTTTGCATACTATTTTGTGGACATGATTGTGAGTGTGTGGTACCTATGTGCAGGTGGTGTGACCCCGGGAGTGCCTTCTACTTCTCGCCAATCCGTCGCCCGTGGTTGAGGCAAGTGTATTGGAATTGGTAGCGGATTGTGGTTTGCTAGATTGGTTGAGATTGAAATTGAATATATGATATGTTCACATGCCATGCTTTAATGATTGCCATTGATATGATGAATATGCTTAATATGTTATGATGCCATGTGTTAATGTACAAGTTATTTATGATGTTGGCATGTTTGCATACATGGCATGATACATGGCCCGGGCGGTGAGAAAGTCATAACTAGTCCGGGGAAGGTCAGTGAGAAAGTTATGACTATTCCGAAGAGCCAATGAGTAAGTCCTACATCGTGATTCCATCCACCGCGGTGTATGGAAGCGAGGAGTAGGCACCCTCCATCTTCGGGATGGAAGGGGGGAGAGGGTGCACACCGACGGGTGTGTACTCAACCATACCGGTATGAGTTTCCAGGAGATATGTGCATCGCATCGCATTGCATTATATGAGGATGTTATATGATGATGATATGTGATGATGTCAATGATATGCTTACGCTATGAATATGAGATGTGTATGATGTCATATGTGAAAAGTGGTGATGAAGGTATTAGAATGTATTTTCTTGTTCCATTGCATTATACTTGCTGAGTGATGAACTCACGCTTGTGTTTATGTTGTTTTTCTTAGGTACTATGAAACCGGCATGCGGGAAAGGGAACTAGTCACACGTCATCACTTAGCATCACACATATAAACAATGACATGTTCCTTCCTTTAAATTGTGATGGTTAATTTGGGTGCTTGGTTTCCTCATTTACTTCGTTTGGCTCATGAGATGGTTGGAAACTTTATTCTAGGCTTATTCTGCTGCTAGAACCCTTGATTATGGACATTTTTTTAATCATAAACGAGTCGATGAGCTAGGTCGGTGAGAAAGTCATATATGGATATATGACTAATCCGGAGTGCTCTTGAAAAGTTTGCATTCATGTCATGAATCAAGATTTCCACTGCTTTCTAGCATGAAAAGAAAGAATGAATAAATTATGGTGTTTTGGCTGTGGTGTAAGATATTTGAGTTTTCTTGGCGATTTGGCTTAGGAAAATAAAAAGAGTGCTCTTTAGTTGTTGTCTAATTTGTCAGCTTCGAACTAATAAAAGTTGGTCTTTTCCTATCGCCATCGCCTATATCGACTTCTTCCAGCCGATCTAAAGACAAAAAACTGTGACCCGATCTTTCAACATCTTCAAAGTCTCGGATAGCTTCATAGCTATCCATCGTTTCCGAAAGCTTCGCATTCTATCTTCTAGGATCTTTACTACCAATTTGGACTCCATCAGTGCAATATCTAGATGGTCTGATCAAACGTGCTTGGCCTTACATTAATCGGGATAAGACCCATTTGACTAATGCAAATGAAATCACAATCTTCAAGTGATTTTCCTGATATGCATTTAGCCCCATCGTGCTCCCAATTTGTGTTTGAAATGACCATAGAAATATGAGCCGATGTGTCAAATTGAATTACTTCAGGATCATCCCTATTTCACTGTAGTAGCTTTTGGTGCATCATCGATGGGATGAAACAATTCAAGTGAACCTAGTCTTGTCCTAGCAACACATGGTTACTTCCTTTTGCATCTACCATGAAGAATGCAGTCAGTAATGTCTTGCTATTGATGGTAATTTCTGTTACTATGACCCCTTTTGCTTCAATGGGATCTCCGGTGAAATCGTTCAAAACTATAATGGTCTTGATAAAATCCTCATTGTACTTAGCTTCTTGCATGTATAGTAGGGCATCAAGTTGACAATTGCTCCTATATCCACTAGCATCCTTGATACCGGCTTACCATTGATATGTCCTTTCAAGTACAATGGCCTGAGATACCGATGATTATCTTGTGGCTTCTCAAACACCACATCATGTAACCCAAAGCATAACTACACAAATGATTCTTTAGCTAATGGAGTACATACCTTGAATTTCGTAGGTAATGCGAACACCATGTTGATATCCATCGTGATGGAGAATCATTGCAGATCATGGGGGAGTATAAGTCTTCGGCTGAATCGAATTCATCTTGGGTAACTTCTTTTCTCTTCCATTCTTTTTTAACAGGTTTAATTAGATGAAGTACAATGAAAATTTCCTCTTGTTGCTTCTCCTTCTCGGCTTCCCTTAGTTCTTTGGTCCTTAGGTGCTGAACTCGCCTCCTTTGGGACTTGCTTAACCCCGGTGGGCATCATCGAGGCTCAGGTTCGATTAGCTTTATTATCTTACCAGCAAGATACATACCAGTTGAACTAGAAGCATTATGATCCAAGTGGTTTTGTTCTCTAGTCGGCCTAGAAATTCTTTCCTTGACCGATTTTAAATAGTAGACTTCTTGATGATCATGCATCAGCTCAGAGATCCTGTCTTTAGCCTATCATCAATGCTCATTCCTCTAACCTAGGTAATCTTGCATTGGAAAGATATATGGTAACAACAAAGCTAATTCCCTTTCCTAACAAAACTACCAGATCATTGATGAGCTCTTTTAGTACCACTTGGTCGATACAAATCATTAGTTGTAACAGCCCAAATTTGTTTGATAGCTAATTTGTGCATGACATGCTCATATCATTCATGTTAGTGGCATAATCAACACTTAATTAAGGCTTTATAAATGCTAGCATCATTTTAGTTAAATGAGTATGAATTTATAATATTCATGACCCTTTTAAAACTACTACCCATTTATACCCATGCTTCACTCACCCATAGCCTATGACATATGGACCCCACTAGTAAGGGAGAGAAATCTGCACATACTTACTCTACTTGCCTCACTTTACCTACTCCATACCCACCTTCCTTACCTCACCATGACATGTGGGACCAAGCCCCACATGTAAGGGATGGAGTGCCAGCCATATATAAGGTTCCCCACCTTGGTTTGTCCTCCCACATCTCTCATTTTGCTGCTCCCCAAGTCTGAAAAACAGCAAGAAGAGGGAAAAAGAGTCTTTCTTCACCTCTCCATTCTCTCCCACAAATCCACTCAAATCTTGAGTTTGAGCTTGTGCATGTTATGCCATTGGATTCCCCTCATCAAGAGCTTCAAATCCATCCAAATGGATTTTTGATGCACTAAGTCTTGGGTGAGTTCTAATCGATTTTCTTTTCCTCCATGTTCTGAAATTTCTGCAACTTGAAGCTCATCCAAATCTTTCCCTTTACCTTCACTTGCAAGTGTTGGTTCGTATCGTGCATGGTGCATAGCTAGCTTGAGGAGGAAGAGAAGAAGCCATTGCAAGCTCGAGCAAGAGAATTCGTTGTCCACATGAGCTAGGAGGATACGAACTGCGAAAACCGATGTCGCGACACCTCTCTTCATCGCTTCGTCGAAACCAACTTCCACCAAGTGCAAGAGCAACCTTGTAGTGGTAAGATTCTACCCTAGTCCATTCCTTTGAAGTGTAGAGGCCAATCACAAGCAACCATTCAAAAACCTTGTTGTTGTACGAAGTGGAAAGCTGAAACTGAGAGACCCAGTTCGAATAGTCCAAAGCATTAGGATAGTCCGAACTTTACTCAGATAGTCTGAAGCATTCGGATACTCCGAATAAAACTACGGATAGTCCGAATAGGACTGGGCTCGAGGCTTGAATTTGCTGGCTAGACCGAGGGGGTCTGCTCGGACATTCCGAGTTAAAGCCCGAATACTCCGAACCCAATTAGATGAAATGCTTCTCATATGCATACTAGGATTAGAAGTATAATCATGAGCATTTTATGCATCTTTTATTTGCATAATTTGAATTCTTAATTTGGTGTTTATTTGAATTGGATCTTTTCGTTAGGTGTTGACGCTTCGTAGGCTACTCCCGAGTACGACTACGCATACGACCTCAAGAATGAGCAGCAAGGCACTAATCTATTCCTCGATCATGTTGATCCCCTTAATTACACATTATGTTTTGAAGTTATTTTGTTAAGTGCATGCCTACTTTCAAGTACAGTTATGTTCGGGGTAGAATGCTTAGTTATTATCTTGTTGGCATGTATTCCCTTACCATGTTCCTTTTGTAATCCATTGTCGCCCTAAGTGGTTGGTTTATTATCATGTATGGGTTCGCACAGATTGCTTAGCCATGCTTAGAACCTCGTTAGAAACCACGATAGATGGACTTAGTCCATCGGTCACAATGATCAAGAATGATTATGATGATATTGATCTGAATTGTGGATAATGAGTAGAAATGTTGGCTAGGACCTTAAGGATTGAATCCTGGTGACGTCTCTTTAAGTAACTATCGTGCGAACCACACGCCGTTTATGGGACCGGCTTAACCAAGTACTTGTGTATGACTAGGGGTGTTTAAACCACGTGCACTCGGAATTCCTTGAGCTTTGTAGAGCATCAAGGAAGGTCCGCGGGAATTCCTCGAACTTTATGGAGTGTCAGGAATGTCATTCGAAATCCCTCAAACTTTGTGGAGTTAGGGATGTTCGGTAACGGGTGTACTCCTTGGTCCACACATAGAGAGCATTGAGCACGCGGGATCAAGGGTCACAGTCACTTGGGTGGTTTAAATGCACTATCATGCATACTGAAAAATGGTTTTGTCATGTTTACCTCAGCCGGCACATCAAAGGAATTGTGCTCATAGCTTGGCTTATGAGTGTGGCGTGTCGTGTGGGTAAAATCGTACCTCTGCAGAGTTTAAACTATTTGAATAGCCGCGTCCATGGTCAAGGCGAGTATTAAGGACCGGGTAAGATGGATGGTGTGGGAAAAGTCTCATCAGTATTGGAGTACTCATGGGAGGAGCTTCGCGAGTATTGGATTACTCATGGAAGGAGCCTCACGGATATTGGATTATCCGTGAGTGTGGTGAACACGAGCATTGGACTCGTGGTTTGGAAATGCTTGGAGGTATGAAAAAGGATATGGAATGATGAAAATTACTTTATGTATTAGATTTTGCAAATGATTGCCAAATAGCAATTTCAATCTATACGTGTCTATGATTTTACTTAAGTGTAGCTTTATGCTGAAATTACCTATTGCCTTCCTTGATGTATCAACCTCATTTAAGTAGAGCTCAATGCATAACTTGTACTATTGTGTGAGTACACCCTTTGTACTCAACCGGATTGTCCATTGCTGCGGGTGAGGTCGAGACGTCGCCTGTGGATCCTTATCAGGCAAACGTCCCCGATGCTAACGCTTAGGGGGTCGTTCCTAACCCCAGCCGGTTGCCTGAGGGTTGGGGCATACTACGCTGGACACATGCTTTTGTCGTTTATGCTTTATTCCGCTGCTTGTTAACGTAAAACTTTATGTATGTCGTTGTGAACTACGGTATCACTTTTGGTATGTAAATATAATTGTTTAATATTCCGTTATTGCGTATGAGATATGATCCAAACTGTTATGCATTGTCGCGCTTGTTGGTGTTCCTGGGGCCAACACGGGTATATATGCGGGACACCCGAGGTTCCCTTGATTTACTTGAGCTGTGAGATGCGATTGAGTGAATCAATGGAGTCCCGGGGACGGGTCCCCACATTAGTTGATGAGGAATTCTCTGCAACCTCTCTTCCCTCTTCTCAATTTAGCTAATAGTTGTGAGATGGCAGGATTTTGTTTGTATATGGGCTTGCGTGGTGGCAAATGCCTCTCAGCTCTATACCATTTGCCGATTTGTAGTTCCCCCTTCATCTTAACAGTTCTCGAGTTTTTTGTGACACTATGGGATGTCGGGACACCGTAAAAGGGTGAAATTGGAGAATGTGACATTATCAAATATGAAATTGGAGGTTAAAACTTTATGATATGAAGTTTAATCGCGTTTCCGCGCCGATTTTGGGAGTTTGGGCCCTTCCGGGGGAGTTTGGGCCCAAGGGGGATGAGTCGTGGGCCTTGGTGGGAGGGAGTTTGGGCCCATGAGGGAGGGAGGGACCAGGTTGGGCTGCTTGTGCGCCCCCCAGCCCTCTTGTGCGCCACACCCCCCTCGCCTTAGGGTTTCCCCCCTCTCCAATTCCTAGCCGCCCCCCATCTCCTTCTCATTTTGGCGCCTCCACCTCTCCCCTCCCCTCTCCACCTCCCTTGCTGCCCTAGGGGAGCTCCCCACCATGCCACCTCACTGTCCTCTCCATCGGGAAGCCCCGCAACGAGGAGATCCGGCGGTTCTGGCGCGAGGAGGACGATCGGGGAGCCCGGGAGGAAGGATTTCGGTGTTCGTCGTTCTTCGAGCTGAGGTATGGCATGTGTGATCCTTGGGGATGGTTTAGGTACTGTTATAGAGGTTGATTTGATGCTTTTAGATCAAGGGGTGGTGCTGTGTTTGGGTAGATTGGAGGAAATCTGGATGTTTCCCAATTCTCTGCTTCGGCCAGATTGTGTAGTCGACCTAGGGTTTGAGTTTTCGCGACTTTAGAATCAAAATTTGGTCGGCCGCCTGTTGAGAAAGTTGTAGGTAACTTCAATACCTTTAATTGGACATAAAGAATGTCCAAATCCGCCCAGCCGTTCGAAAGTTATGCTCGATTTACCGAACGTGTTCAAATCTGTGACGTAGTTGGGACAGAACGTAGTGTTTTGTAGATTAAACAATTTTAGAGGCCGAATAAGCTTTTTCCAATACCTAGAAAAAGTTAGGAAATTTCCTAAGCTTCGCGATGATTTACTCGTTTAATCGATTCGGAGTCCTAGAATTAAAGTTATGCTAGTTTGAAGTCTGCTGTTCGGGCGGGATAGTTTCTCTGTTTTTCGGTTTTGGGAGTAGTTCGCGAAGTCGGGGTAGACGAGCTTTTGCGTACTGTTTTGGGGGCACGACTTGAGTGTGTGGTATATTTGTGCAGGTGGTGTGACCCCGGGAGTTCCCTCATCCTCTCTCCAATCCGTCGCCCGCGGTTAAGGCAAGTGTGTTGGAGTGGGTAGTGTGTAGTATGGTTTGCTAGTGGTGATTATGTGCAAATTGACTACATGATAGAATATCTTGCCATGGTTGATGATGATGTGCAAATTGACTACATGATAGAATATCTTGCCATGGTTGATGATGATTTGCAAAATGACTACATTATAGAATATCTTGCCATGTGTTAGAGTTTGCCCATGATATGATGAAAATGGTTCACAATGATGCTATGCAATAACTAGTTGAGCTTTTGTGTATGTTGTTTAAGTTAATGGCATAATTGCATACATGGCATGAAAATTGGCCGGGTCGGTGAGGAAGTCATAACTAGTCCAGTAAGGTCGGTGAGAAAGTTATGACTAATCCGGAGAGCCAATGAGTAAGTCCTACCTCGTGATTCCATCCACTGTGGTGAATGGAAGCAAGGAGTAGGCACCCTCCATCTACAGGATGGAAGGGGGAAGAGGGTGCACGCCGACGGGTGTGCACTCAGCAATACCGGTATCTGCTTCCAGGAGACATGTGCATTGCATTGCATTGCATACATGATGATGATGATGAATTTTGTACAATGTGCATGCCATGGATATGATGTTTCATGTGAGATTACGTTTTGATCATGATGCTAAAGTATGGTATGTATTGATGTTGGCATTGTTGTATTCTTTATGATCCATTCCAACATACTTGCTGAGTGATGAACTCACGCTTGTGTTTTATGTTGTTTTTTTTAGGTACCATGAAACCGGCATGCGGGAAAGGGCTTTAGCTACACACCTACACGTAGCTCCACACCTATAGTCAATTTATTCATTTGAGTCATGATAATAAGAATAGTGCCATGTAACTTGGCGAAATGGTTAATTTGTGTGCTTGATTTCCTCATTTACTTCGTTTGGCTCATGAGATGGTTGAATTCATTATTATAGACTTATATTGTTGTTAGAACCCTCGTTATTGATGATTTAGATGTCATTTATTATGCTATATCCTGTGATCATATTGTTGTTGCATCAATTCATGGAAAAACAAAGGAGATGCTGCCGAAATTTTTGGATTTAGCAGTTACGCCTTTGCTGTAATTTTTCTTTATTTGTGGTATTTAGATGTGGTTTAGTCTATGTTTGGTAATATTCAGGCATACCAGATGCCGGAGTGTTACAGTTGGTATCAGAGCGGGCTTTAGGTCCGTGGAATGTGAATGTAGTAATTTACTCTAGAGTAAACTAAAATATTGACTTGGAAAAGTAGAAACATGGTATAGGTTTACTTGTTAAAATTTGGCCTTAGGGCAATAACCTTAAAATCTGAAATAGTTTGGTTAACTAATTTAAAACTTGACACACTTTGATGCACAGTAGGAAGGGTATGGGTATTGATGCTATCCGCTTAAATATTGTATTTATGCTCTGATGTTAAATGCTGCATTTTGATGAAGTATGATGTTATATTTATGAAAGTATTTATTGAGATGCTATATGTTTGATTAAGTGGGGTTGGGGTGCCGAAGGGTTTCGGTCACCTCTTTTTGTTCATAGTAAGGGCGTGGTTTGACGGTGTGGCCGGTTAACGCCATCACCAAAGAATTTTAACCCTTGTAGGAGAAGAGTGCTTATCCTTTCTGTCGTAGACCGAGTAGTTGGTTGGAGTTGATTAGAAAAGTTGATGGTGGATCCTTTTGGATTTCTTTTACCGTTCTGACGATCGGTGTGGTTGGTTTTCGTGGTTTTAGTTGACTGAAATCAAAAGAAAAGTGTGTGGGTATTGGATTCTCACGGATTGTTCCGTAGGTAGTTGTGGTTTTGTCTTCCTTGGTTGAAGGCGAAGAAGAAGAGTTGTGTGTTGCGCGTCTTTTGGCCGCAATTTTTGTTTTGACACCCGGTGTTGTTGGTAATGGTGGACTGTTTTGGGGAGGAAACATGTGTGGTTGTTGTTCTCCCTATCTAAGAATGTGTTGAAGTTTCTCCTTGTGCAGACCTTAAGTTGGGTGGCGTTAAGTTTGAATCTTTATCGAAAAAGATTTGGTGGAATATTTGTTTTTTTTTCCTGGTGCCTCCATCTTCCTTCTTGGAAATTGTACATCTTGGGATTTCTTTAGGAGTTTTGGCTATCAGAGTTGGAAATTTGAGAGTTGAGCTCTCCTGCATGTTTAATGGAGTTTTGTTTTTCTTCCTCGCCTGGAAAGGAGAAATTGTTTGTCGGTGATCGTTCTTGTTCTTGAGCTGTGGTTTATGGAATGACGTGTTGCTAAGTTAAATTGTGAGTTGAATCAATTCAATGTGATCATTATCTCTAGCTTCAGAATAAATAGACTACTAGTGTTGTAGTTTACTCTATAGCGAGAATGATTAAATGGGTTAATATACATGCTTAGAATCTGTTGCCTTGCTTTAAAAGTGATTATGATCCTCGTTAATGTTTAAAGTTTAAACCCTGATGCATAGTTAGAACATTAAGATGATGTAAATTACTGATATTGTTAAAGAAACATTGTTGGTTGTTTAAAGATGTTCTAATTTAACGTGTTAGTAGAGAAATTCAATCATGTTGGCTTGTGACCTTAACTTGGAAGTTGATTAGAGTTGCTATTTATATTGTTTCAAACCATTAGTATATTTGGAAGTGTGCATAAGTGTTCCTATAATGCTAGCACCGATGTCAATTGGAAAAACAAAGGTCTTGTTGTTTTAAGAACATTGTGCTGATCTAACTTATTAAATTTATTTTAATAGTTGGAATGTGTTGGGTAGTGGCAATTGTGTTATAACCTATGGATAGAGTAACTAAAAACAATGTAGTTGTGTTTATGATTATGCCTATTTATTGATAATGATGACTTAGTAGTGGTAGTAATTGTGTAGATTACTTGTTGGAAACCATGGTTAAAATGGAGGTTATTGTAACATGTTGTGATGGAGTGAACCATGGATAATTAACCTGATGTAGAAATTTATCCTTAAGGAATGTATGTCTTAGAATCATAGTTACGAACTTTGTCTTGTAGAGATAACATTTCCATGTTGAAGTCGTTGGTTAACTGAATAAGTTCCGATTGTCGAGACGTGGACATATAGGTGGTATGAAATTTATAGGTTGATCATGCTTAAGTATCTATTGAAGTACTATGTTTGAAATATAAAATACGTTGTTATATGATTTGGTGATCCGTGGGGATCATGTCAATGTAGTCTTGGTTGGGTGCCTTTTTTGATAAGCATCATATACCTTAATTAAAAGTGTTGGGAATGGTAACTAGAGAAAGAAATTGTTATGTAAATTTTTCTAAATCCGGTTGGACTTTCTCAATGAGTAAGTAGTGAATTCCGAAGTCCTTAACGGAAAGCGTAGTGGAACACTAGAGATGATTGTATTTATGCTAAGCTGGTGTTTAAAACCTTCTGGTTTGGTTGTTTGCTATCTTGGATGAATGCTTTTGGTCAAAAAGTTCCTTATGTTGAGTTTCAGAGTTTCCCTAAAACTCGTAGAAATTGGTGCCAATCTTTGGTTTTGGCGAATTTGTTTAGTTTGTGTTGTGAGTATGGGTTTACACCCAAATTTTTTTGAGTGGATCGCATTCTCACTGAATTACCTTTGGAATAAATGCTTAAAAGGAAGCATATGGTCATAATGGGTTGTGTTGGAAACTTTTGAGTTAAGCCCTTGATGTGTAACTCTATTTGGCTAAAGTTGGAGTCATTTGGAAAATGTGTCTGGTGTGCGTGTGCTTCACAAGGGTGGATTTTTATGAATGTTTTATAAGCGATTTTGTTAGTGAAGTGTTTGATTTTGGAGTCGATGTTCTTTTCCAAAATGTTGATTTTGGTTAGGATGCCAGGTTTTGCAAGTTTAGCTTTCAACTAATGGTGGGATATGACACGATGTGGTGTTTTACTATTAACTATGATGCCGTCATAGTTTATCTGAATTATTGCATTCATCGATGTTATGGGTGTTTCAATCATGTGATACCGAAGAAGTCTTTTGGTGAATGACTATTCGGTATTGTTGTTACATGATGAGTGAATGGTCAAAAGGAAGCATGGCATCGTTTATAGATGTTCAATGATAAATGAGTCGGTGAGCCAGGTCAGTGAGAAAGTCATATATGGATATATGACTAATCCGGAGTGCTCTTGAAAAGTGTGCATTCATGTCATAAATCGAGATTTCCATTTCTTTCTGGTATGAAAAGAAACAATGGAGAATTTCTAGTATGTTGGTTGTGGTGTAGGAGATTTGTGGTTCCTTTGCGTCTTGGCTTAGGAAAGTAAAATGAATACTCTTTGGTTGTTGTCGAATCCTTTCCAATGTGATTGTAGTGCATTGGACTCAAAGCTATGCATGGGGATCAATTGGGTTGATGGTTTTTGGTTGAGCTTACCCAATAGTGGTGCTCTTTGTTCTAGCCCTTTGAGTGGAAGAGCATGAGGGCGAGACCTTCTTAGAAAAGAGAAATCCAGTGTGGGTTGTTAATGACCTAAGTTATTAGGTGTTGCTCGTAGTGGATCATAAATAGTTTAAAAGTGAGGAGTAAAGGAAGGTTGTGTATGACTCGATTCAAACCCTCCTAGAGAATTGTTTCCATTTGTGTATCCCTAGGTAGGGTTTATTAAATTATTAGTGGACCACTTGGTGGTTTCTAGTAATTGTTTTTTTCCTTTACAGAGTGAATGGGATCCTTCTGTCGCTGAGGTTGAGCGAGGTTGTGTCAACCGTAGCGATTTTGTTTGGTTGTTACTATTTCTTGCGGGTTTAAGGACCCTAGTTGTAAAGCAGGCCTTTCCTTTCAGTGGTAATGTTGGGTATTGGTCTTTTGTAAAAGATCAATCTTTTGCAAGGTTTTAACCTCGGTTGTTCAAATAGTTGGTGGTCTTGGAGTGTACGTCTCACCTGGTTCGTCGTCATCTTGAATACGGCGAACCACAGTAGAGAGGTTGAGGTGTGAAAACACGTTTGTGCGTGGGAGATGAAGAGGGTTCCAGAGGCTGGTACCGTGTTCTTCTGAAGAGTAGTTTCGAATAAAGGGATCGGGCACGTTAGTGCCAAGGAATGTATGAAATGAGGAGTGTGAGACCGTTTTCTTTCAGGGTCTATTTGGGAATTGAAGTGAAGGTGGAACCGTGAGAGGTTGCACTCTTTTGAGCTAAATCAACATTTTCTCGCTAATGTTGGTTTTGACAGCTCGCTTGTCGTTTGTTCCGGTTTGAGTCTTTGTGTGAATGTTTTTCTTTGTTGCAAAGAAGTCTTTTGTCCCTTGAGGACTTTGTTGTTGATTTTGGCGTTCTTTGGATTCGAGGTCGAATCCTGTTTAAGGGGGGGAGAATGTGACACTACGGGATGTCGGGACACCGTAAAAGGGTGAAATTGGAGAATGTGACATTATCAAATATGAAATTGGAGGTTAAAACTTTACGATATGAAGTTTAATCGCGTTTCCAGGCCGATTTCGGAAGTTTGGGCCCTTCCGGGGGAGTTTGGGCCCAAGGGGGATGAGTCGTGGGCCTTGGTGGGAGGGAGGGACCAGGTTGGGCTGCTTGTGCGCCCCTCAGCCCTCTTGTGCGCCACACCCCCCCTTGCCTTAGGGTTTCCCCCCTCTCCACCTCCTAGCCGCCCCCCCATCTCCTTCTCCTTTTGGCGCCTCCACCTCTCCCCTCCCCTCTCCACCTCCCTTGCTGCCCTAGGAGAGCTCCCCACCACACCACCTCGCTGTCCTCTCCATCGGGAAGCCCCGCGACGAGGAGATCTGGCGGTTCCGGCGCGAGGAGGACGATCGGGGAGCCCGGGAGGAAGGATTTCGGCGTTCGTCGTTTTTCGGGCTGAGGTATGGCATGGGTGATCCTTGGGGATGGTTTAGGTACTGTTATAGAGGTTGATTTGATGCTTTTAGATAAAGGGGTGGTGCTTCGTTTGGGTAGATTGGAGGAAATCTGGATGTTTCTCAATTCTCTGCTTCGGCCAGATTGTGTAGTCGACCTAGGGTTTGAGTTTTCGCGACTTTAGAGTTGGAATTTGGTCGGCCGCCTGTTGAGAAAGTGGTAGGTAACTTCAATAAATTTAATTGGACATAAAGAATGTCCAAATCTGCCTAGCCGTTTCAAAGTTATACTCGATTTACCGAACGTGTTCAAATCTGTGACGTAGTTGGGACAGAACGTAGTGTTTTGTAGATTAAACAATTTTAGAGGCCGAATCAGCTTTTCCCAATACCTAGAAAAAGTTAGGAAATTTCCTAAGCTTCGCGATGATGTACTCGTTTAATCGATCCGGAGTCCTAGAATTAAAGTTATGCTAGTTTGAAGTCTGCTGTTCGGGCGGGCCAGTTTCTCTATTTTTCGGTTTTGGGAGTATTTCGCGAAGTTGGGGTAGACGATATTTTGCGTACTGTTTTGGGGGCACGACTTGAGTGTGTGGTATGTTTGTGCAGGTGGTGTGATGTAACATTCCAAAAATGTCTTTTAATATATTTAGTATGTTTCTGAGGTTATTTGTAATTTTCCGAAATTTACTTGGAATCCTCGCGAGTAAATTGAATTCCAGTTGTTGGACTAATCGTGTTAAATAAAGATCAGGCGTTTTTGAATACGCATAAAATTTAAAATTTTTTTGATAATTAAGATAATTGGTAGACGGGAGTGTTCGCTTCAAATATTTTCGAAAAACGGGTTATATAACGTAAGTCGTGGATTCTACAAAAATCGGTCCAGGTGTCTGATTCACTAAAAGATTTTTTTTCGAAAAGTCTATACATCGAAAAATCACGAAGCCAACTCCGTTAAGTTCTAAATAGTTCATAATATTTTAGAGGAATTTTCTGTGATTTGTGGAACCTTTTTGTTATTTCTTTTTAACCGTACTATGTTTGCATATATATGTATACGAATAGTCACGTATAGGTGTATATACCTGCATGTGTGCCGACGTTCCATTCTCCTGGACGTTTTGCTTGGCCAGTCGTTCCTCTCACACGAATTGCTCTTCCAGCCATTTCCATTTTTTTTGTAGCATTGCATTTTCTCCCAACCGTTTCCAGTCTACATGTTCCTCATTTCTCTAGTAATCCCTACAACTAGTAACCGGCCACCATATGTCTTGAGGTGAATACCATTATGGCCATAAGGTGAATACAACATCTATTACTAGTAACGCTTCTTTTACAAGCAACGCAAGCACCAAAGAATCTCTTTCCAACCATTTCTTCTAGCCATTTCTTCTGCCTTCCTTATTCATCCGTTCCAGGCACGTAGATAAACATCATCAGTTTCATTTTCTTTTCCTCCACTCTTCTACCGGTCCCATTTCTTTTCCCTGCCGTCAACCACATCGCCGACGGTCATGTGCTGCCGCCGCTGCCATCTCATCACCGTTGCAATTATTGTCGCCGCCGTTGTCGCCTTCGCCGCCATGTACGTCACCGTCGTCGTCGCCGTTGCCGTTGGAGTCGCGCCACCGTAGTGCACCGCCGCCACTATCACCGTCGCGAGCGCACCTTCCGGCCACGCCGTCTTCTTCCTGCGCCCAATGTTCTGCGCCACTGCTTAGCATCGTCCGGTACCTCTCTTTTCTTTTGCGCGTGTATATATACATATATATAATAGTTTGTAGTGGTGTATATTGTTACACCACGGAGTGTCGAAACCTTATATAATGTGAATGTTGAGGTCAAAAAAACATTATGAAGTGTGGAATTAAGGTTAAAACCATAGGGTATGGAGGTTAATAGCGTTTCCGGGCCGTTTCCGGGAGTTTGGGCCTTTCCGGGGAGTTTTGGGCCTAGGGGAAAGGGTTGTGGGCTTTGGTGGGATGGAATATGAGTCCATTTGGGATTAGGATTCTTGTTTGGGCTGGTTTAAGGGGCTTCCCCTGCCCCCTTGTTGCGCCCCACCCTGCCCTTGGGCGCCCCCCTTCCCCTTGTGCCCTAGCCGCCCCACCTCCCTCTCCCCTTGGCCGTGCGCCCCTCCCCCATTGCCCCCATTGCTCCCCACCTCTCCACCACCTCTCCTCCACCCCTTGCTGCCCTAGGGTAGCCTCTCCACCCCTGCACCTCGAAGATCCATCCATTGGAGCGAGGAGCGAGGAGTGATCCGGGAGGAGATCTATTGGGTTTTCGTGCGTCGGGAGAAGGTATGGCCATGGAACTCCTTGGGGTTGGGCCAGGTACTGTTCTAAGGATCATTATCATGTTTTTAGATCAATTGGTGGTGCTGAAATTGAGTAGATTAGATAAAATCTAGAAGTTGTCACGTTCTCTGTTTCGGACAGCATGAGCAGTCGACCTAAGGTTTGGGTTTTCGTCAATTTAGATTCGGAATTTGGTCATACGGCTGTTGAAGAAGTTGTAGGTAATTTCAGTATCTTTCCGTGGATATAAAGAACGTCCAATTCCGCCTAGTCGTTTGAAAGTTATGGCTGTTTTACCGAGCTTGTTAAAATATGTGACATGATTGGAACAGATCACGGTATTTTGTAGATTAAACAACTTTAGAGTCCGAATCAGTCTTTCCTTATACTTAGAAAAAGTTGGGAAATTTCCTAAGCTACGCGATGATGTACTCGTTTAATTGATTCGGAGTTTTAGAACCCGAGTTATGCCTTCTGGAAGGCTGCTGTCCCGACGGGACAGAACCTCTGTTTTTGGGTTTTGCGAGTAGTTGGCAATGTCGGGGTAGATGAGGGTTTGCATACTGTTTGTGGACATGATTGTGAGTGTGTGGTACCTATGTGCGGGTGGTGTGACCCCGGGAGTGCCTTCTACTTCTCGCCAATCCGTTGCCCGTGGTTGAGGCAAGTGTATTGTAATGGATAGCGGTTTGTAGGTTACTTGTTGAGAATAGATGAAATTGATTATATGATATGATCACTTGCCATGCTTTAATGATTGCTAATGATATGATGAGCATGCTTATTATGTTATGATGCCAAGTGTTAATGTACAAGTTAATTATGATTTTGGTATATTTGCATACATGGCATGTTATATGGCCCGGGCGGTGAGAAAGTCATAACTAGTCCGGGGAAGGTCGGTGAGAAAGTTATGACTATTTCGGAGAGCCAATGAGTAAGTCCTACATCGTGATTCCATTCACCGCGGTGAACGGAAGCGAGGAGTAGGCACCCTCCATCTTCGGGATGGAAGGGGGGAGAGGGTGCACACCGACGGGTGTGTACTCAACCATACCGGTATGAGTTTCCAAGGAGACATGAGCATCGCAATGCATTGATACATAATGATGATGATAATGATATGTGATCATGAATGAGATGGTTTACATGATGTGAGATATTATTGCCATGTAATTGTTCTTGTTGTACCATTGCAATATGATTGCTGAGTTTTGAACTCACGCTTGTGTTTTCTTGTTGTTTTAGGTACCATGAGACCGGCATGCGGGGAAGGGAAATAGTCACACTTCCGCACGTAGCTTCACTCATTTGATTCCACAAGTCATTCAATTAGTTTTTGATAATAAATTGCGTGTGATGACTATTGCTTTAAGGTTTAACTTTGCTATATGAGAGTCTTATTGTTCGTTTGACTCTTGGAGACATTAAATACTTGAAACTAGACTTATATTGTTGTTAAGTCATTAATTATTGCTGTTTTAGTTATCTCTCATTTTGCCTTATATTGCTATGCTGTTGTTGCTCCTTCAAATCATGTTAAAACAAAGGAGATGCTGCCGAAATCTCGGGTTTTAGCATTTACTCCTTTGCTGTAATTTACCTTAATTCATGGTATTTAGATGTTGTTTAGCTTATGTTTGGTAGCATTCAGGCATATTAAATGCCGGGGTGTTACAGTTGGTATCAAAGCAGGCTATAGGTCCTTGGAACATGTATTTTTAGTATCATACCTTAGGTTACAACTACAATGTGATGTGGAATAACTTAGAAACATGGCTTAGGTTTTTACAAAAAAATTTTCATAAGATAGCAACATTAAAACTTGCAAAAGTGGTATAACTAATCTAAAATTTGACACACATGGATGCAGAGTAGGAAAAGGGTAAGGGTATCGTTTCCTTACGCTTAAATGTTGTATTTAAGCTTTGATGTTGAATGCTTCATTTGACAATGCATATTGCTATGTCTATGAGATAAATGATTGAATTGTGCATGTTGTGGTGATAAAGTGGTGTTGTGGTACCAAAGGGTTTTTCGGTCACCTCTTTTTGTTCATCATAAGGTTGAGGTTTGACGGTGTGGCCGGTTAGCGCCATCACCGAAGAACTATTAACCCCTGTAGGAGAAGAGTGCTTACCCTTTCTGTCGTAGATCGGGTAGTTGACTGGAGTCAAATAGAAGAGTTTGGTGGTGGATTCCTTCGGATGTTCCTTATCGTTCTGTGGTCGGTCTTGGTTGGTTTTCTTGGTTTTAGTTGTTGGAAACCAAAAGAAAAGTGTTTGATATTGATTTTTCGCGTATCGTTCCGTATGCGTTGTGTGGTTTTGTCTTCCTTGGTTGAAGACGAAGAAGAGGAGTCTAGTGTTGCGCTTCTTTTGGGCGCCTTTCCAGTTTTGATGCTTAGGTTGTTGATTGCTTTATGGTGAAAAAGCATTCAATTTATTTTTGTGTTTGTCTTTCTCCGAGGTTAAAGGAGTTATTGAGGTGCTATGCCAGACCTGGTTGTCAGGGCTGAAGTTCTGTGGCTTTGTAGGAGTAAGTGGTGTTTGATTTCGTCATTTTTTCTGGTTTGAGAAATCATCTTTGAAAACCCTTCTTGTTTCGTGAAAGTTTGGGGTTTGGTGTTAAGGTTTTATTTGAAAAGGATTACTAAATCGCTTGGTTCCCTTTTAAGAAAATTGTCTTTCAACCATTTTCCTCTATGGGAGCCTTTGAGATTGAAAAGTGTTTTGGAGAATTCCTTTTGCATGACCAAGTTGGGGTTTGTCTCATTGCAATTTTGAGAGTCAAGTTTCCTTATGAATTTGGGATGAGTTTTAAAACTAAAATGCTGCAAACAAAGTAAGTAGTCTTTTGACTGAAATCGTTTGTCCCTAGTAAGAATTGTTGTTTAGCATGTTATGTAGCATGTACCAATGTGGTTTATGGGATGATGTATTGTTAAGTTAAATTGTGAGTGGAGTCAATTCAATGTGATTAATACCTCTAGCTTGAGAATAAATAGACTACTAGTGTTGTAGATTACTCTGTAGCGAGAATGATTTAATGTGTTAATGTACATGCTTAGAATCTGTTGCTTTGTTATAAAAGTGCTTATGACCCCCGATAATGTTTAACGTTTTAAACCTTGATGCATAGTTAAAACATTAAGATGATGTAGACTGTTGTTATTGTTAAAGAAACTTTGCTGGTTGTTAAAGATGTTCTAATCTAATGGATTAATAGAGAAATTTAATCGTGTTGACTAGTGACTTTAATTTGGAAGTTGATTAGAGTTGCTATTTACGTTGTTGCAAACTACTAGTATATTTGGAAGTATGCAATTGTGTCTCTACAATGCTTGTGTTGATATCAATTGAGAAGACATAAGACTTATTCTTAATGATGTTGTTAAGGGCAGTGTTAATGCTAGTATTCAATCTATTTTAAATAGTGGGAGTATGTTGTGTGGCGGTAATTTTGTTATCACCTATGTATAGGGTAGCTAAAAGTAATGTTGTTGGTTGATGATTATGCCTATTTGTTTTTATTGATGACTAAGTAGTGGTGGTAAGTGTTTAGATTACTCGTTGGAAAACCATGGTTAAAATAGAGGAAAATTTTAACATGTTGCGATGGAGTGAGCTTTGGATAATTAACATGATAAATGATCTTATCCTTAATGAAAGTATAACTTACAGTCTCACTTACGAATTCTTCCCTATGGAGATAATATTTACATATTGGAGTCGTTGTTTAACTGAATAAGGTTCGGTTGTCGAGACGTGAACATATAGGCGGTATTAAATTATAAGCTGATCTTGCTGAAAGATTTGTTGAAGTACTATGTTTCAAATTTAGAATAAGATGTATTATGTTTTGGTGATCCGTGGGGATCATGTCAATGTAGTCTTGGTTGGGTGCCTTTTTGATAAGCATCATAAACCCTAATTAAAAGTGTTGGGAATGGTAACTAGAGGAAGAATTTGTTGTGAAGCTTTTGGTTGAATTGTGTTGGGGCTCCTCAGGGAGTAGATAGTGATTATTGAAGTCTTTAATGGAGAGCGTAGTGGAGTACTAGAGATGGTTTTTTTTTATGTTGAGCTTGTGTTTAAAAGCTTTTGGACTGGTTTGGTTATTTGCCATTTTGGTTGAAGGGTTTTCGGTCAAGGTGTTCCATATGCTGTGTTTCAGAGTTTCCCTAAAACTCGTAGAAATTGGTGCAAATATTTGGTTTTGGCTAATTTGTTTAGTTGGTGCTATGAGTATGGATTTACACCCCAAAAGTTTTTGAGTGGATCGCGCCCTTTCGCGTTCGCCCTGAATTATCTTTGGAATAAATTTTAAAGGAAACAAATGGACATAGAGGGTTATGTTGGAAAACTCACGAGGTTTAATTTGTAATCTTTTCTTTGCGAGAGTTGGAGTTATTTGGAAAAATCTGTGTAGAGTTTGCAAGTGCTTCAAAAGGTGGATTTTATGAATGTTTTATAAAGTGATTTTGTTAGTGATGTGTTCCCTTTTGGAAGTGAGTTTCCCTCTCCTTGAGAAAATTTGTGATGGTTGTGGGAGCAGATGCTTGACTTGAAATTTTGATGTTCTCTTCCAAAATGTTGAATTTGGATGAAATGCAATGTTTTGCAAGTTTAGTTTTCAATTGATGTGGGATGTGATGCGACGTGGTGTTCTACTGTCAACGATATTGCCATCATAGTCTATATGAATTTCTGTAACCTCGATGTTAATTGTGTTTCAATTATTTGATACCGAGGAAGAAGTCATTTGGTGAATGACTATTCGGTACCGTTGTTACATGATGAATGAATGGTGAAAAAGGAAAACGAGACATTGTTTATGCATAATTAATCATAAAGGAGTCGATGAGCCAGGTGAGAAAGTCATATATGGATATATGACTAATCCGGAGTGCTCTTGAAAAGTGTGCATTCTTGTCATGTATCGAGATTTCCATTTCTTCCTAGCATGAAAGGAAAGAATGAATAATTTGTGGTATTTTGGCTGTGGTATTAGAAGTTTGAGTTTTCTTTGCGATTTGGCTTAGAAAAATGAAATGTGTGCTCTTGGGATGTTGCCGGATCCTTTCCAAAGTGGTTTTTAGCGCTTTGGGGTTTGAGTTGTTGTAGGTGGATCAATTGGGTTCATGTTTTACGGTTGAGCTTACTCAATGATTGTACTCTGTGTTGTGGTCCTTTGAGTGGAAGGTTGTGTATGACTCAATGCAAACCTTCTGGGAGAATTGGGTCGTTGAGGTGTTCCTCAGTAGGGTTGATCCAATGATTAGTGGACCATTTGGTGGTTGCTAGTAAATGCTTTCTGTTTTTGAAGAGTATTGGATCTTTTGTCGCCGATCTTAGAGTGTTGTGTCTCACTTGGTTGCGTCGTCTTGAATACGACGAACCACAGTTGAGAGGTTGAGACGTGAATCACTTTTGTGCGTGGGAGCGGAAGATAGATATAGAAGTTGGTACCATGTCCTTCTGGAGAGTGGCTTTGGTTAAATGGATCAGGCACTTTAGTGCCAAGGAATGCATAGAATGAGGAGTATGAGACCGTTTTCTTTTTGGGCCGTTTGAGGATTTATCTTATAGCTTGGGGTCGTGCTGAGACCATGTGTTAGTACTTTGTGTTTCAATGTTGAGTAAAGTTCTCGCAAGTTTTGATTGCGAGTTATCATTAGAGCCGTTGGTCTTCGAACCTAGGCGTCCTGTCTTCGAATCTCGATCAGTGTAATTCCAGTGGCTTTATTTAGAGAAGCGACCTGGGAGTTGAAGTCTCGCAGAGGCGAGCTTTACTCAAAGCTCTTTTCTTCAGGTTTGAACCGCGAAGATTAGATCTCTATGTGTTGTTGGTTTTGTGACACCACGGAGTGTCATAATCTTATAAAATGTGGATGTTGAGGTCAAAACATTATAAATTATGTAAATGGAAGTTAAAACTTTACGTTATGCCGTTTATAGCGTGTTTTTGTGCCGTTTCCGGGTGTTTGGGCCTCTCAGGGGGACTTTGGGCCTTGGGGGTTGAGTTGGGCCTCCGGTGGAGGGTTTGGGCCCAAGGGGGGGACTTTTGGGAAGCCAAATCTGGCCCCCACCCCTTGGTGCGCCCCAAACTCCCTCTCCCAACCCTAGCCGCCACCCCCTAGACCCCCCCATGCGCCTCCACCCTTCCCCTTCCTCTCCATCTTCCCCCATGGCGCCACCACCCCTCTCCTCCCCTCTCCACCTCCCTTGCTGCCCCTAGGGGAGTTGTCCACCTCAACACCTCGAAGATCCGTCCATTGGAGCACTCCGCGACGAGGAGATCCGGTGGATTTGGAGCGAGGAGCGAGGAGCGGAGGAGATCTATTGGGTTTTCGTGCGTCTGGCCAAGGTATGGCCATGGGACTCCTTGGGGTTGTGCTAGGTACTGTTCTAAGGATCAATATCATATTTTTAGATCAATTGGTGGTGCTGGATTTGAGTAGATTGGATTAGATCTAGAAGTTGCCACGTTCTCTGTTTCGGACAGCATGAGCAGTTGACCTAGGGTTTCTTTTTTCGCCAATTTATATTCCAAATTTGGTCGTTTGCCTGTTTAAGAAGTTGTAGATAATTTCAATACCTTTCAGTGGGTATAAAGAACGTTAAATTCCGATCAGCCGTTTGAAAGTTATGGCTGTTTTACCAAGCGTGTTAAAATCTGTGACGTGATTGGAACAGATCACTGTATTCTATAGATTAAACCACTTTAGAGTCCGAATCAGTCTTTCCTTATACTTAGAAAAAGTTGGGAAATTTCCTAAGCTACGCGAGGATGTACTCGTTTAATTGATTCGGAGTCCCAGAACTCAAGTTATGCCTTTTGGAAGGCTGCTGTCCCGACGGGACAGAACCTCTGTTTTTTTGGGTGTTACGAGTAGTTGGCAACGTCGGGGTAGATGAGGGTTTGCGTACTATTTTGTGGACATGATTGTGAGTGTGTGGTACCTATGTGCAGGTGGTGTGACCCCAGGAGTGCCTTCTACTTCTCGCCAATCCGTCTCCCGTGGTTGAGCAAGTGTATTGTAATGGATAGCGGTTTGTAGGTTGCAAGTTGAGACTAGATGAAATTGATTATATGATATGATCACTTGCCATGCTTTAATGATTGCCATTGATATGATGAGTATGCTTATTATGTTATGATGCCATATGTTAATGTACAAGTTAATTATGATGTTGGCATGTTTGCATACATGGCATGATACATGGCTCGGGCGGTGAGAAAGTCATAACTAGTCCGGGGAAGGTCGGTGAGAAAGTTATGACTATTCCAGAGAGCCAATGAGTAAGTCCTACATCGTGATTCCGTCCACCGCGGTGTTTGGAAGCGAGGAGTAGGCACCCTCCATCTTCGGGATGGAAGGGGGGAGAGGGTGCACGCCGACGGGTGTGTACTCAACCATACCGGTATGAGTTTCCAAGGAGATATTAGCATCGCATCGCATCGCATCGCATCGCATACATAATGATGATGATAATGATTTGTGAACATGAATGAGATGATATACATGATGTGAGTTGTTGTAGCCATGTAATTGTTTTTGTTTGTACCATTGCAATATACTTGCTGAGTGATGAACTCACGCTTGTGTTTATATTGTTTTTTGTAGGCACCATGACACCGGCATGTGGGAAAGGGCATTAGCTGCACATCTTCACGTAGTTCCAGTCACATTTACCAACCTTGAGTCATGATCATAATAATAGTGCCCTGAACTAGGTGTATGGAAAAATTTTAATGTGCTGTTGATCCGCTTTGCTTAGCTATAGATGTTTGTGTGGTTGGTTTTGGTTTAATTGCTTATGATGATGTTTTATCCATTATATATTGCTGCTTTAGATGTCTTATGTTATGAAATATTTTGCTATGATATTGCTATTGTTCAAATCATGATAAAACAAAGGAGATGCTGCCGAAATTTCAGTTTTTAGCAAATGCGCCTTTGCTGTAATTTATCGTTAGTTGTGGTACTTAGATGTTGTTTAGTCTATGTTTGGTAGCATTCTGCCATACTAGATGCCGGGGTGTTACAGTTGGTATCAGAGCGGGCTGTAGGTCCTTGGAATGTGTATTTTTAGTGTCATGCTATAGGGTACAACTAAAATATGATGTGGAATAACTTAGAAACATGGCTTAGGTTTTAACTAAAATTTTGTCATAGGATAGCAACATTAAAACTTGCAAAAGTGGTATAACTAATCTAAAATTTGACACACATGGATGCACAGTAGGAAAAGGGTATGGGTATCGTTTCTTTACGCTTAAATGTTGTATTTAAACTTTGATGTTGAATGCTTCATTTGACAATGCATGTTGCTATGTCAATGAGATAAATGATTGAATTGCTCTTGTTGTTGTGATAAAGTGGGGTTGTGGTGCCGAAGGGTTTCGGTCACCACTTTTGTTAATAGTAAGGGTGTGGTTTGACGGTATGGCCGGTTAAAGCCATCACCGAAGAACTATTAACCCCTTGTGGGGAAAGAGTGCTTATCTTTTCTGTCGTAGATCGGATAGTTGACTGGAGACAAATGGAAGAGTTGTTGGTGGATTCCTTCGTATGTTCTATAGGCGGTCGGTTTTGGTTGGTTTTCTTGGCTTGAGTTGATTGAAATCAAAAGAAAAGTGTTTGGTATTGGATTTTTGTGGATTGTTCCGTGGGCGGTTTGTGGTTTTGTCTTCCTTGGTTGAAGACGAAGAAGAAGAGTTTTGAGTGGCGCGTCTGTTGGTCATAATTTTTGCTTTGACACCCGATTTTGCTGGTTATTGTGGATTGTCTTGGGGAGGAAACAAATGTGGTTGTTGTCCTCCCTATCTAAGAAAAGAGTTGAAGTTCTCCTAGTGCTGACCTTAGGTTGGGTGGAGCTAAGTTTGAATCTTTATCGGAAAAGATTTGGTTGAACATTTGGTTTTCTCTAGTGCATCCTTCTTCCTTCTTGGAAGTATAGATCTTGAGATTTCTTGAAGAGTTCTGTGGGCAAATTTGGGAATTTGAGAGTTGAGATCTCCTGCATTTCTGTTGGAGTTTTGTTTTTCTTCCTTGCCTGGAACAGGAGAAATTGTATATCGGTGTTCGTTCTGGTTCTTGAGTTGTGGTTATCTTTAAAAAGTGGAGTTGCATCCTGTTTTGTCAAAAGTGAAAATGGTTGTTTAGCATGTCATGTAGTATGTAACAATGTGGTTTAGGGAAATGATTTGTTCTTAAGTTAATTGGTGAGTTGAATTAGTTAAATGTAATATTTATGTTTAGCTTAAGATTAAATGAACTTCTAGTGTTGTAGATTACTCTATAGCGAGAATGATTAAAGGTATTGTACATGCTTAGAATCGGTTGTTTTGCTTTAAAAGTGCTTATGACCCCCGATTATGTTTAAAGTTTTAAACCCTGATGCATAGTTAAAACATTAAGATGATGTAGACTGCTGTTATTGTTAAAGAAACTTTGCTGGTTGTTTAAAGATGTTCTAATCTAACGGGTTAATAGAGAAATTTAATCGTGTCGACTAGTGGCTTTAACTTGGAAGTTGATTAGAGTTGCTATTTTTTGTTGTTGCAAACTACTAGTATATTTGGAAGTATGCAGTTGTGTCTCTATAATGCTAGTATTGATATCAATTGAGAAGACATAAGACTTATTGTTAATGATGTTGTTAAGGGCAATGTTAATGCTAGTATTCAATCTATTTTAAATAGTTGGAGTATGTTGTGTGGTGGTAATTTTGTTATCACCTTTGTATAGGGTAGCTAAAAGTAATGTTGTTGGTTGATGATCATGCCCATTTGTTGTTATTGATGACTAAGTAGTGGTGGTAACTGTTTAGATTACTCGTTGGAAAACCATGGTTAAATAGAGGAAAATTTTAACATGTTGCGATAGAGTGAGCTTTGGATATTTAACATGATGAATGATTTTATCCTAAATGAAAGTATAACTTAATCTCACTTACCAATTCTTCCCTGTGGAGATAATATTTATATGTTGAAGTCGCTTGTTAACTGAATAAGTTTCGATTGTCGAGACGTTTACATATAGGTGGTATGAAATTCATTGGTTGATCATGCTGAAAGATTTGTTGGAGCATTTGTTTCAATTTAGAATATGATGTTATATGATATGTTGGTCCGTGGGGATCTTGTTGACGTAGTCTTCGTTGGATGTCTTTGGATAAGCATCATAAACTCTATTTATAAGTATTGGGAAAGGTAATAAGAGAAAGAATTTGTTTTGTAACTCTTGTTGTAATGTCGGGACCCGAATTTGCAAATCCGGACCCTCTGTGTATTCAACACTAGTCCAGGAACGCGCTAGTGCACACAGTCTTAACATCGGTAGATATCACAATCATACCACTCGATACTAATAGAGTACTTTAATTAAATAGTCAAACTGGTTGCTCGACCTTGTGGTCAAGTTACAAATATACGCCACGCAGGGCGAAACTTATTAAAAGAAAAATAATAGCAGCGGAAAATAAGATAACTTCGTGGCGCCATCCAGTATACCACAGGCAACTGACTGGGCTCGCTCCCTAAGTAGACGGTTCCTCTTGGAGCTCCTCCTCCAAAGCTGGTGTAGTCTCCTCTTCAACTGGTGTTGTATTGTGGCAAGGGTGAGTACTTGGTACTCAGCAAGTCATGCACAGAATGCAACTAATATACTACATGCATGGCTTAATACAAAGGAGTGGCTCAAGGTATATTTGCAGTAAGAGCATTTAACAAGTATCATAAGTAGATTCGAAAGCAGTAGTAACAAGTAAAGCATAAATAACTTTTCAAGGGGTTTAGTAAACATCTTTCCCATCCTAATCCATATTTCTATCAACATCATTATTAATCCAACCCAACCTTCCAAGTCCAAGTTATTTTTGAGAAAGTCTAACCCTTGACTGTAATTCCCGAGCGATGTCCAATACCGCGGACACGTCTATTCGAATAGATTTTACACTCTGCAGAGGGTATGCACTTTACCCACAAGATACAGTCAAACACCACAAAGGCGAGTTCCCGTAACAAAGTCTTTCGGAAACTTCTAACAATACAAGTGGTCCTCCCCGGTTGTTGCACACTAACCCTTCCCTTAGCTAAGGCGAAGTTTAGGCCAACCAACCGTTAGATGGGTACCTGGCCGCCCGATGACGCTCCCGCACAACTTACACAAAGGGTGTAGTTGACCTCCTGAGGTCCCACAGGTACGTTATTAGCAACTTAATCAACTAGGTCCGTCCCATTACGGACATGTGGTTGCATGTTTGACCCAGCTCAAAGGCTTGCAAGGTGAAGTCCTTAGGGTGACCAGGGCAAGACTACCCGAAGAACCAAACCAACATTCCTGGTGACACAACTGGCCCACCCGATCAATCTTGCCACATGCCCCGGTCGAAAACTATTTATCAAACCCCAGTTGATTACCATGCACCACGTGCTATCAACATCACATGATACCTTTCCAAAACAGGTTCAATATATCATTAAGTCAATATTAACATTTGATTGTCCAAAATCATGTCATGAGCACGTAGGTGTCTAAGCAATATACTACAACGATCTAATTTCCCATGTTGGCATTTTAGTAATGTCCAACTAGTAAACCACAACTAGGGTGACAAGGGGTCATGGCACATATTTAATTAATCAAGGTGTCATACAGCAATTTGGCATTTATCTAATTTCCCATACTTAAATAAGGTATTTTCTAATTGAACTAGCATGCAATAAGTTAAATCAAAATAGGTTTCAAAATAGGGTCAATATGGTCAAAGCATAACTTGCCTTCAAAAAGTACTTGCTCTTGGTCCTGAGCTGGCTCTTGGGTCAATACTTCTCCTTCGAATCCTTCCGGAACTTCAACGTCTACTCGTAACGCGTGCAAATAGCAACAAATGAATAAAACAGTAGACAAAAAGTGTCCAAACATCCAAATAAAGTTCATAAACAGAGATAACATAATTTTATGAATTTTTAGAAACTGGAATCGTCAAATTCGGAGTTTAAATGCAAAAGTTATAGCATTTTGAAGTTTAAATAATCAATTAAATAATATTACAGAGGAAAACTTTAGTCCAAAAATTAAATAAAATTCTTCATTAGGTAGATCTCAATTTTATACAAATTTAGAAATTTGAAACACTCAAATCGGGGTTGAAACGCAAAAGTTATAAGCGTTTGAAGTTTGAAACAAAATCTGAAATCATTATTTCGAATTAATAGATCATTTTCTTTTTCGGAAATTAATTATTGCGTCATGGGTGACACGCGTCGGCTCCTGATTGGCTGGCTGACGTCAGCCGGTTCATGGGCTCCGCCCATGGTTTGGCTTGGTTCACCGTGGACTCGGTCCACGGCTTACGTGTGCGACTGACAGGTGGCCCCCCTCGGGTGACGTCATTGTTGATGTCAGCGGGGATCACCAGTCTTGCCGACGGGTGGGACCCATCGGTGACGCTATTGCTAACGCCACTACACTACGGGGTGGCCGGCCGACGCAGTGGGGCCGCCATGACGCCGTCGTGGCGTCATGGTGTGGTTTGGTGGGCGGCGACATGCGGGCCCGCGTGTCGAGACACGCTCCGCTGGCCACGCGGTGCGGTGGCACACGTGGCTCGATCCGAGCCGTTCGATTTGGATCGGACGGCTCCAAACGCATCTAATCTGCCCTACGGCTCCTACGTGGCTGAATCTCAGCCCTAGGATCAAGATCTAACGGCTGCCAATGAATCCGGAGTTGAAACAGTAACGGGCTACGTGGCCTCACCTCGTGCATCGGATGAAGATCGAACGGTTGATAGAGCTCGCGAGGTCCGGCGATGGCGCGGCAAGGCTAGGGTACCGGGGATGAAGACGACGACTCCCCGCGCGGCGTTTCCGAGAGGCTCCGGCGAGGTGAGTGGTCCTAACCGATGCGCCTGGTCCTGGGGGTCTCGGATCTGGGCTTAGACGCGGAGGGTGGTCTGCTTGGCGAAATCGTCCAAACTCGCGGCGGTCCCTTGCGGACTCCGGCGAGCGATTGCGCGAGGATGGCGGCGGCTTGGGCAAGGGTAGCTAGGGCAAAAGAAGTGCACGGGCAAGGGCTACGCGGTGGCGAGGTCGAGCTCTTAAATAGGGCCTCGACGTGCGCGAAAACCGGAGAACCCTAACGAGCTCGGAGGCCCACAACGGCGCTATCCGAGTCCGACTCGGTGGAGACGACGCAATCGGAGCCGTCCACGTGGCCCCGATCTACGGCCGAGATCGCCCGGCGCAACGGGTCCGAGCAGGATCCGGTTGGATCGGTGCGACCCATATCCGACCGTTGGATTTCGATCCAACGGTCCGGATCAATCAGGGTTCGACCGGATCACGTGGCTTGGGTCGGACTCGAGTCCGACTCGGGTTCGACTTCGATCGGATGAACAAGATTTGACCCGACTCGATTTTCCAGCGATTTAATATTTAAAATAATTTCCAGTAATTCATTTAATTCAAGAAAAATAGCAAAATACTTAGAAAAATTCCAGAAAAATTCTGGAAAATATTTTAGGGCATTTGGGACTCAAATAAAATATTTCCAACAAAACTTTATTTGAAAATTTAATTTCTTTAATTATTTCAATATGGAATAAATTCAAATTAAATCCAAATAAATTCCATAAAATTCCAAAAATTTCACAAATGTGCAAAATAATATTTAATTTCCTGAAAAGCAAAAATTGGGGTGTTACAAACCTCCCCCCCTTAACAGAATCTCGTCCCCGAGATTCAGGGCTTGCTAAAGAATAGGTTCGGAAACTCTTTCTTCAAATCCTCTTCGCGCTCCCATGTTGCTTCACTCTCCGCGTGGTTGCTCCATTGAACTCTGCAGAAACGGGTTGACTTATTTCTAGTCTCTCGGTCCATAGTATCAAAAATCTTCACGGGATGCTCCTTATAAGTCAGATCCTCTTGCAGTTCAATCGACTCCAAGGGCGTTTGCTCATCTGGCACTCGAAGACACTTTTTCACCGGGACACGTGGAACACGCCATGCACTCCTCGCTAGTGATTGCGGTAACTCTTTTTGGCGATAAGCAACTTCACCTCTGCGAGAACCTTGAATGGTCCAACATATCTCGGCGAAGTTTCTTTTGGCATGGAATCTCTTAACTCCCCCGAGAGGCGTAACTCGAGGTATACAAAGTCTTCGTTCAAACTCAGTCTCTACGACGGTTGTCAAGATAACTCTTCTCTGTGATTGGGCAATACTTTAATTTCTCCCCGATCATGGCAATTTGTTCCTCGGCTTCTTGAAGAATATCAGTCCAAAGACACGACGCTCACCCGCCTCGCTCGATTCAACGGTGTTCGACAAGGTCGACCATACAAAGGCCTCAAAAGGTGACATTTGTAAACTAGTCTCGTAATCGTTGTTGTAATCGAACTCCATACTACAGACTCTTATCCCAAGAGGTAGCATAAGCCAATGCACACGCTCTTAACATATCCTCCAGAATCTGATTGACTCTTTCAGTCTGGCCATCCGTCTATGGATGATAAGCTATACTGAAGTTCAAACGGGTTCCCATGGCTTCATGTAGCTTATTCCAGAACCTCGAGGTAAACTGGGTACCTCTATCTGATACGATCTTCTTTGGCACTCCGTGCAAACAGACGATCCTGTTCATATACAACTCTGCTAACTTATCTCCCGAGTAAGTGATCTTCACAGGGATAAAATGGGCGACCTTGGTCAAGCGATCCACTATAACCCATATGGAGTCATAAACCTCCTTGAGTCTTAGGCAAACCGGTAATGAAATCCATTCCGATTTCCTCCCACTTCCACTCAGGTATTTTCAGCGGCTGCAACAATCCTGCTGGTCTCTAATGTATTGCCTTGACTCTCTGGCATACGTCGCACAATGCAACATGCTTGGCAACTTCACGCTTCATGCTCGGCCACCAGAATCTCTCCTTCAAATCCTGATACATCTTGGCACTTCCTGGGTGAATTGAATACTTGGAGTCATGGGCTTCTTCTAGAATCAATCGCTTCACCATTTTTGTTCTAAGACACAAATGCGATTCTTCATCCATAACGTGCCTTGCTCATCCAACTTGAAGTCCTCTGTCTTGCCTTCATCCATGATGGACTTAATCCTGCGGATCTTGTCATCATCCTTCTGTCCTTCTCGGATCTGATCTTCTAGGGTAGGCTTCACTTCCAATGCGGCCATGAATCCTTCTGGTACGACTTCAATCTGCATTCTCTGGAAATCCTCACATAGCTCATCCTGACTTGTGGCTAGCAACATACTCACGGTATGACTTTTCTGACTCAGAGCATCGGCAACTACGTTGGCCTTCCCGAGATGGTAATGGATTCCAACATTGTAGTCCTTGATCAACTCTAACCATCTTCTCTGCCTCATGTTCAAGTCTGATTGGGTGAAGATGTACTTAAGACTCTTATGGTTCGTGTATACTTCACATCTGTTTCCAATTAAGTAGTGACGCCATAATTTCAAGGCATGCACTACGGCAGCTAGCTCCAGGTCATGCGTCGGATAATTCTCCTCATGTGGCCTCAACTGTCTTGATGCATAAGCGACGACCTTTCCATTCTGCATCAAAGACACATCCAAGTCCTTGGCGCGATGCGTCACAATAAATATCAAAGCTTTGATTGACGTCCAGAGGACTAACACCGCGCCGATGTCAATCGCTTCTTCAGCTCACGAAAACCTTTCTCACACTCCGGCCCATGCAAACTTCTTCTCCTTTTTCAAAGCAATTGCGTAAGAGGTTTCGCAATTGTCGAAAAGCCTTCAATGAAACGGCGATAGTAACCTGCCATTCCAAGGAAACTCCGATCTGGTCACGGTCTTCGGCTATTCCCAATGTAACACGCCTTCTACCTTGCTTGGATCTACGGCGACTCCTTCTGCGGTCATTACATGTCCGAGGAATTCCACCTTGTCCTTCCGTAAATCTCACTTACCTGAACTTGGCGAAGAGTTGTCGCTCCTCGCCTTTTCCAAAACTCGCCTCAAGTGTTCTGGCATGTTCATCCTCCTGTCTTGGAGTAGATTAAAATATCATCTATGAACACAACAACAAACTTGTCCAAATATTCCATGAACACCTTATTCATCATATTCATGAAATATGTCGTGCATTCGTTGCACCAAAGGACATAACAAGAAACTCGTAATGTCCATATCTTGACGAGAATGCGGTCTTCGAATATCCTCCGATCGGATCTTCAATCGATGGTATCCCGATCTCGATCAATCTTGGAGAAAACTCCGGCTCCTCTCACCGATCAAACAGATCATCGATCCTGGTAGCGGTACTTATTCTTCACGGTGACTTCATTGAGTGCACGGTAGTCAATGCACATCCTGAAACTCCCGCCTTTCTTCTTGACGAACAAAACCGGCGCTCCCACGGCGGCATTTAACTCGGCCTGATAAATCCTTTCTCCATCACCGTCAAGCTGTTTCTTCATCTCTACTAATTCCTCGGTGGACATCCGATAAGGACTCTTTGCTATCGGTGCTGTACCAGGTACAAGCTCTATCACAAACTCTATGTCCCTGTTTGGCGGCATACCAGGTAGATCTTCAGAAAAACATCTGGTACTCATTCACCACCGAGACATCCTCTATGCTGATTGCCTTGGTATCGTTAACCATCAATCGCCCATCTCTAACTACAGAGCTTGAAATTTCACTTTCTTTCCACACGGGCTCTCAACTGAGATAGTCCTTCGTCCACAATCCAATACGGCCTTGTGCTTGGATAACCAATCCATTCCCAAAATAACATCTAAGGTCTGGGTCTCCAAAATAATAAGGTTCGCTAGGAACTCTATCCCATCTATTAGTATTCTCACCCCAGAACATCCTACTTTAGTTCGGAGTTCGGAACCAGGGGTTTGAACCAAAAGCATGCACTTAAGTCTTGCAATCTCCAAATCATTTTTAGCAGCAAAGCCTTGTGAAACAAACGAATGCGAAGCTCCAGAATCAAACAAAACTGTTGCAGGTACTGAGTTAACATGTAACTTACCCAGTACGACGTCCGTGGCATTCTGCAGTGCATCTGCGGTGACATGATTGACTCGGCCTCTCACCACGGTCTGGGGTGCTGCTCCTGGTGCTGGCGTCCTAGCTGGTGTGGATCCCAGATAGAAGCGAACTGGGGTCACTCCTGCTGTCTTCTTAGGACAACTGTTGGCAAAGTGTCCTAGCTCGTTGCAATTGTAGCAGCGTCTCACTGTCCCCTGTTGACTACCTGAAGCGGCGTTTCGCCGGTGCTGGGTCCGATGGTTCCGATTGACGGGTCTTGGTGCCGTGACGGTGTCCTTGTTGTATTCTGCGCTGGAATCGAAAAACTGATTTGGTGCAACCTCAAACGCGTTATGCGCTCACGACGCGATCACGATGCTGCATCCTGCGCTTCCTGTTCTCATCTAGTTCCTTGCGCTTGTCCTCAAGAATGAGCGCCTTATTCACAAGCTGCTGGAAATCTGGAAAGGTGTGGGTGATCAGTCCCACCTGTAGTCCTGAGTTAAGTCCCTTCATGAAGCGAGACTGTCTGGCTTTATCTGTCGCTACATCCTCAGCGCCGTAGCGTGCAAGGTGTGTGAACTTGTTCAGTATTCGCCACAGGCTGATTACCTTGCTTCAGTGCTCTGAACTCCTCCTTCTTGAGATCCATGATTCCTTCAGGCACGTGATACTGACGAAACGCTGCTGTGAACTCCTCCCAAGTGATGTCCTGAGGGTTCTCTTGCGTGGCACAGAAGTTCTCCCACCATTCGGCGGCTGTTCCTTCCAACTGATGAGAAGCGTAGAGTACCTTCTCATTTCCTATGCATTGAGCAATGTGTAGCTTCCTCTCAATTGACCTTAACCAGTCATCGGCTTCCAACGGGTTAGCATTCCCGGAGAAAGTTGGTGGATGAGTCCTCATAAACTCTGACAGTCTTGTGTTCTAGCGTTGTCCCTGATTGACTTGATTAGCGGTGGCCTGAGCAGTGACGTGTTGCATCTGTTGCATCATAGCATGCATCAACTGTGTCTGAGCAGCAAGAAATGCTCCAAAATTCTGCATGTCCAGTGGCGGTGCTGGTGCTCCATCATTGGGGTTTTCTGCTGGGCGAGAACCACTTCCATTGCCTCCAAGGTTTCCGCGGGTGTTCACCATCTGTCGATTGCTCCAAGGTTTCAGAGATGAGAGGGAAACAGGAATAGATAAGTAATATGGAACTTATGCGGGGCGAAAGGTGTAACTTAAAGTCCAACTTTATTATTCTAATCAATAGTAACTTGGTATGGTTGCTTACAATGCCTAGGGGCCTTGCAACACATACTGCACACTCAGCAAGCAATGAAAATCCAAATCGAACTAACACTGGAGTCTAACGCCTAAGGGTGACTCTTTATTCTATGACGCGACTCGGCGAAGGAGCCTCACTAAAGAACCTACGCTCACTCATCGAGAAAACCTCCACGACCTGGGTACGGACGCTGCGGCATAGGCGCAAAACGATCGCCATGTCCAGCAACTGTGTCATCTGTGGTAGTCGAAGAAGCAGTGTCCTCCTCAAGCTCCGGCTCCTCCGGGTCTGGTTCGTGTAGGTCGAGCATTGGCTCCGGCTCTGTACGTACAATGCCGTCTCTAACTCTCCAATCCTTTGCAGAAGGTGAGACACATACTCTTGAGCTTCCCGCCATCTGTTCTTCTCTGTCGTGATTTCTTTGCGGGCCTTCTGTAGCTCCTTGCTTGTATCATCGAGTACATCCTCCTGGGCGACAACAAGTCGTGCCAACTGTGTAACCATGGCATTCTCATCCTGAATCGCCTTCGGGTCAAGAAGGTTATTGCTGCGCGGATGATACCGGAACACCGTGCTCTCCAATTCTCTGGAGTAGATACGGGTAATGTGCCGCATTGCTCGTCGTGACACCTCTTGGATACCCATCTGCATTGTAGACCTCCTGGCGGTCAAGGTGTATCGAGGCGATTGCACTGGCCCTTCTTCCTAGCAGGTACCACAATCTTCACGTCACAAGCCTTGATCAATCCTGCTTGTCTGATCACGTCCACTTGGTATTGCGGCTTCTCAAAATCTCCGAGAGTCTGTAGCATATGCCAAAGTTCCGCGGCGTGACCAACCTCCAGATCTACATAGTTGAACTCTCCCTCCATCTGTCACAAGAGTGCTCACGTAAGAACTCGAAAATTTTAAATCGTGGCAAGGTAAGGAAAAATTCAGCAAGAGACAAGAAAAGAGAGAAGGGAATAAGTCGAGATGTCATTTCTTATCTTGACGAACTTTTAACCTTTAGAAAATAGGTTTTAACCTCTCTACGACCATTCTAGCTAGGGTTGAGCCTACTGTCAGTATGGCTCTGATACCACCTTTGTCGGGACCCGAATTTGCAAATTCGGACCCTTTGTGTATTCAACACTAGTCCAGGAACGCGCTAGTGCACACAGTCTTAACATCGGTAGATATCACAATCATACCACTCGATACTAATAGAGTACTTTAATTAAATAGTCAAACTGGTTGCTCGACCTTGTGGTCAAGTTACAAATATACATACGCAGGCTAAACTTATTAAAAGAGAAATAATAGCAATGAAAATAAGATAACCGTGGCGCCATCCAAGATACCACAGTAACCGACCGGGCTCGCTCCTAAGTAGACGGTTCCTCTTGGAGCTCCTCCTCCAAAGCCGGTGTAGTCTCCTCTTCAACTCGGTGTTGTATTGTGGCAAGGGTGAGTACTTGGTACTCAAAGAAGTCATGCAATGTAATGCAGCTAATATACTACATGCATGGCTTAATACAAAGGAGTGGCTCAAGGTATATTTGCAAGAAGAGCATTTAACAAGTATCATAAGTAGATTCAAAGCAGAGTAACAAGTAAAGCATAAATAACTTTTCAAGGGGTTTAGTAAACATCTTTCCCATCCTAATCCACATTTCTATCAACATCATTATTAATCCAACCCAACCTTGCAAGTCCAAGTTATTTTTGAGAAAGTCTAACCCTTGATCTGTAATTCGGCGATGTCCAATACCGCGGACACGGCTATTCGAATAGATTTTACACTCTGCAGAGGGTATGCACTTTACCCACAAGATACAATAAACACCACAAAGGCGAGTTCCCGTAACAAAGTCTTTCTGGAACTTCTAACAATACAAGTGGTCCTCCCGTTGTTGCACACTAACCCTTCCCTTAGCTAAGGCGAAGTTTAGGCCAACCAACCGTTAGATGGGTACTGCCGCAGCCTGCACGCTCCCCGTACAACTTACACAAAGGGTGTAGTTGACCTCCTGAGGTCCCACAGGTACGTTATTAGCAACTTAATCAACTAGGTCCGTCCCATTACGGACATGTGGTTGCATGTCTGACCCAGTTCAAAGGCTTGCAAGGTGAAGTCCTTAGGGTGACCAGGGCAAGACTACCCGAAGAACCAAACCAACATTCTTGGTGCCACAACTGGCCCACCCGATCAATCTTGCCACATGCCCTGGTCGAAAACTATTTATCAAACCCCAGTTGATTACCATGCACCACGTGCTATCAACATCACATGATACCTTTCCAAAACAGGTTCAATATATCATTAAGTCAATATTAACATTTGATTGTCCAAAATCATGTCATGAGCACGAAAGGTGCTCTAAGCAATATACTACAACGATCTAATTTCCCATGTTGGCATTTTAGTAATGTCCAACTAGTAAACCACAACTAGGGTGATAAGGGGTCATGGCACATATTTAATTAATCAAGTTGTCATACAGCAATTTGGCATTTATCTAATTTCCCATACTTAAATAAGGTATTTTCTAATTGAACTAGCATGCAATAAGTTAAATCAAAATAGGTTTCAAAATAGGGTCAATATGGTCAAAGCATAACTTGCCTTCAAAAAGTACTTGCTCTTGGTCCTGAGCTGGCTCCTGGGTCAATACTTCTCCTTCGAATCCTTCCGGAACTTCAACGTCTACTCGTAACGCGTGCAAATAGCAACAAATGAATAAAACATTAGACAAAAAGTGTCCAAACATCCAAATAAAGTTCATAAACAGAGATAACATAATTTTAAGAATTTTTAGAAACTGGAATCGTCAAATTCGGAGTTTAAATGCAAAAGTTATAGCATTTTGAAGTTTAAATAATCAATTAAATAATATTACAGAGGAAAACTTTAGTCCAAAAATTAAATAAAATTCATTATTAGGTAGATCTCAATTTTATACAAATTTAGAAATTTGAAACACTCAAATCGGAGTTGAAACGCAAAAGTTATAAGCGTTTGAAGTTTGAAACAAAATCTGAAATCATTATTTCGAATTAGTAAATCATTTTCTTTTTCGGAAATTAATTATTGCGTCATGGGTGACACGCGTCGGCTCCTGATTGGCTGGCTGACGTCAGCCGGTTCATGGGCTCAGTCCACGGTTTGGCTTGGTTCAACGTGGACTCGGTCCACGGCTTACGTGTGCGGCCCGGCAGTGGCCCCCTCGGGTGACGTCATTCTTGGCGTCGGCGGGGGCTCACCACCAGTCTTGCGGCGGGTGGGACCCGCGGTGATGTCATTGCCGACGTCACTACACTACCGGGGTGGCCGACGCAGGGTTCGCCATGACGCCGGGCGTGACGTCATGGTGTGGTTTGGCTGGGCCGCTGACATGCGGGCCCCGCGTGTCAGAGACACGCGCTCACGCGCCGACACGGTGCGGCGGCACACGTGGCTCGATCCGAGCCGTTCGATTTGGATCCGACGGCTCCAAACGCATCTAATCTGCCCTACAGCTCCTACGTGGCTCAATCTCAGCCCTAGGATCAAGATCTAACGGCTGCCAATGAATCCGGAGTTGAAACAGTAACGGGCTACGTGGCCTCACCTCGTGCGTCGGATGAAGATCAAACGGTTGATAGAGCTCGCGAGGTCCGGCGATGGCGCGGCGAGGCTAGGGTACCGGGGATGAAGACAATGACTCCCCGCGCGGCGTTTCCGAGGGGCTCCGGCGAGGTGAGTGGTCCTAACCGATGCACCTGGTCCTGGGGGTCTCGGATCTGGGCTTAGACGCGGCGGAGGGCGGTGCCGCGAAATCGCCCAAACTTCGCGCGGTCCCTTGCGGACTCGGCGAGCGATTGCGCGAGGATGGCGGCAGCTTGGGCACAGTAGCTAGGGCAAAAGAAGCGACGGCAAGGGCTACGCAGGCTGTGTCGAGCTCTTAAATAGGGCCTCGACGTGCGCGCGAAACCGAGAACCCTAACGAGCTCGGAGGCCCACTGGCGGCGCTTATCCGAGTCCGACTTCGGTGGACAAGACGCAATCGAAGCCGCCCACGTGGCCCCCGATCTACGGCCGAGATCGCCAACAAGAACGTCCGAGCCGGATCCGGGTGGATCGGTGCGACCCATATTCGACCGTTGGATTTCGATCCAACGGTCCTGATCAATCAGGGTTCGACCGGATCACGTGGCTTGGGTCGGACTCGAGTCCGACTTGGGTTCCTACTCAGTCAGATGAACAGTACTTGACCCGACTCGATTTTCCAACGATTTAATATTTAAAATAATTTCCAGTAATTCATTTAATTCAAGAAAAATAGCAAAATTCTCAGAAAAATTCCAGAAAAATTCTGGAAAATATTTTAGGGCATTTGGGACTCAAATAAAATATTTCCAAAAAAACTTTATTTGAAAATTTAATTTCTTTAATTATTTCAATATGGAATAAATTCAAATTAAATCCAAATAAATTCCAGAAAATTCCAAAAATTTCACAAATGTGCAAAATAATATTTAATTTCATGAAAAGCAAAAATTGGGGTGTTACATGTAACCTGAGGGGTTTCTCGATTAGTAAATAGTGAATATTGAATGTTTAAAAGATAAGTATAGGGTTTCATTACAATACACTTGCCTCAACCACGAGCAACGGATTGGCGGGAAGTAGAAGGCACTCCCGGGGTCACACCACCGGCACATAGGTACCACACACTCACAATCATGTCCACAAAATAGTACGCAAACCCTCATCTACCCCTACATTGCCAACTACTCGCAACACCCAAAAACAGAGGTTCTGTCCCGTCCGGATAGCAGCCTTCCAAAAGGCATAACTTGAGTTCTGGGACTCCGAATCAATTAAACAAGTACATCCTCGCGTAGCTTAGGAAATTTACTAACTTTTCCTAAGTAGAAGGAAAGACTGATTCGGACTCTAAAGTTGTTTAATCTACAAAATACCGAGATCTGTTCCAATCACGTCACAGATTTTAACACGCTCAGTAAAACAGCCATAACTTTCAAACGGCTGATCGAAATTTAACGTTCTTTATACCCACTGAAAGGTATTGAAATTACATACAACTTCTTCAACAGGCGGACGTCCAAATTCGGAATCTAAATTGGCGAAAAACCGAACCCTAGGTCGACTGCTCGTGCTGTCCGAAACAGAGAACGTGACCACTTCTAGAATTCATCTAATCTACTCAATTCTAGCACCACCAATTGATCTAAAAACATGATATTAATCCTTATAACAGTACCTAGCCCAACCCCAAGGAGTCCCATGGCCATACCTTCGCCCGACGAACGAAAAACCCACGGATCGCCTCCCGGTTCGCGCGATCTCCCTCCTCGCTCCGATTCCACCGGATCTCCTCATCGCGGAGCGCTCCAATGGATGTATCTTTAGGTTGGGGAGGTGGAGAACTCCCCTAGGGCAGCAAGGGTGGTGGAGAGGTGAGGAGAGGGGTGGTGGTGCAAAGGGGAGCAACAATGGGGGTAGCGGCTAGGGAAAAAAGGGAGAGGGAGAGGTGGGGAGAGGCTAGGGCACAAGGGGGCACAATGGGGCAGGGGTGGGGTGCATAAAGGGGCAGGGGAAGGCCCCCAACCTGGTCTCCTACTCCTATTTGGACTCCCACTCCTTCCCACCAAAGCCCACGACCCTTTCCCTTAGGCCCAAAGTCCCCCGGAAAGGCCCAAACTCCCGGAAACGGCCCGAAAACGCATGTAAACCTCATACCACATGGTTTTAACCTTATTTTGTAATGCCACGATCTCTAATTTCACATTTTATAAAGTTTCGGCATTCCGTAGTGTCATATTCTCCCCCCCCTTAAACAGGATTCGACCTCGAATCCGAAAAGACGCCAAAATCAACAACAAAGTCCCCAAGGGAGAAAAGACTTCTCTGCAGCACAAAACATTCGCACAATGACTCAAACCGGAACAAACGACAAGCGAGTTCCCAAAACCAACACTTAGTGAAAAAGTATTGATCTAGCTCAACTAAGGGCAACCTCTCACTGTTCGACCTTCACTTCAATTCCCAAACAGAATCTACATTTCAACCATAAAGGGCTCCATCAACCCAAAACGCTCGAATCCTCACGACAAACACTTCACACTTCTATCACAACCAACCTGACTACCACACTCCATTAAACTCAACATGACATAATCAAAGCAAGTCACAATTCCATTAACGACCTCTCTACATTCCCGAAAATTTCCATCGAGGGGAATAACTCATTAAGGCACACTTGCCCTTCCGATACACGATCATACTAACATTTTATTCCATCCTCTCCCAGGCAAGACTCAAACCCAAAAACAACTAGTTAAGACAATTGCTCATGGCAGGACAATTATCACCGAACTAACGTCAACTTCACTTCCACCCATCGCTACTCTTAATAAAGGTTAAACCCATACATCATCAACCTCCATCACAAACCACCCTTATACCACTAAGGTTCGACACCTAGCCCCAAGCTAGGATCGTAAAACCTTACCAAACCACAATTGGTTCCTTTCTTAAGAGGGTCTCGCCCTCACACAAAAACACTTAGCTATCAAGCCCAAGTGGACCACACACGACAACTCAAACCCAAAGCGTTAACAACCATTTTTTGGAAATAATTCGGCAACATCCAAGCCAAGTCACAAAGGAAGCATAAATCCCCTACACCACAACCAAAATACCAGAATTTTTTCATTCTTTTCTTTTCATACTAGAAAGCAAGGGAAATCTCGTTTCATGACATAAATGCACACTCTTCAAGAGCACTCCGGATTAGTCATATCTCCATATATGACTTTCTCACCGACCTGGCTCAACGACTCTTTTATCATTTAACATCTAAAAACGATGTCATGTTTACTTTTCACCATTCATTCTTCATGTAACAACAATACCGAATAATCATTCACCAAACGACTACTTCCTCGGTATCACCAACAATAGATAGCTAAACTTGCAAAACATCGCATTTTAACCAAAATCAACATTTTGGAAAAGAACATCGACTCCAAAGTCAAACATCTGCACTAACAACGGCCATAAATTTTCTCAACGAGAAAAGGAAACTCATTTTCAAAAGAGAACACTTCACTAAAAGCATCACCGATGAAACATCCACAAAAACCACCTTTTGAAGCACTTGCAAACTCTACACAGATTTTTTTTCCCAAATAACTCCAACTCTAGCAAAGAAAAGATTACAAATTAAACCTTGTGAGTTTTCCAACATAACCCTCTATGTCCATTTGTTTCCTTTAAAATTTATTCCAAAGATAATTCAGGGTGCACGCGAAGGGCGCGATCCACTCAAAAACTTTTGGGGTGTAAATCCATACTCATAGCACCAACTAAACAAATTAGCCAAAACCAAATATTTGCACCAATTTCTACGAGTTTTAGGGAAACTCTGAAACACAACATATGGAACACCTTGACCGAAAAACCCTTCAACAAAAATGGCAAACAACCAAACCAGTCCAAAAGCTTTTAAACACAAGCTCAGCATAAATACAATCATCTCTAGTGTTCCACTACGCTTTCCATTAAAGACTTCGAAATTCACTACTTACTCATTGAGAAAGTCCAACCGGTTTTAACAAAATTGACGTAACAAATTCTTTCTCTAGTTACCATTTCCAACACTTTTAATTAAACTTTATGATGCTTATCAAAAAGGCACCCAACCAAGACTATATTGACATGATCCCCACGGATCACCGAATCATAATACTTCTTATTCTAACTTTGAAACATAGTACTTCAACAAATCTTTCAGCAAGATCAACATATAAATTTCATACCTCCTATATGTCAACGTCTCGACAATCGAAACTTATTCAGTTAACAAACGACTTCAACATGTAAATATTATCTCCACAGGGTAGAATTCGCAAGTAAGACTCTAAATTCTACATTCATTAAAAATCATTCATCATGTTAATTACCCAAAGTTCACTCTATCACCACATGTTACAAATTCCTCTATTTTAACCATGGTTTTCAACAAGTAATCTAAACAATTACCACCACTACTTAGTCATCAATAGAAACAAAAGGGCATAATCATCAACCAACCACATTACTTTTAGCTACCCTATAGATAGGTTACAACAAAATTATCACTAGACAACATACTCCAACTATTAAATTAAATTTAATAAGTTAGACCAGCACAAAGTTCTTGCAATATCATCAAACTACAAAACCCATATCTTTCGAATTGGCCTCGACACTAGCATTTTAGGAACACGACTACATACTTCCAATCATGCTAATATTTTGCAACAACATGAATAGCAACTCTAATCAACTTCCAAGTTAAGGTCACAAGCTAGCATGATCAAATTTCTCTACTAACATGTTTAATTTAGAACATCTTTAAACAACCAAAGAAAGCTTCTTTAACAATATCGCTAGCTTACATCATCTTAATGTTCTAACTATGCAACAGGGTTTAAAACTTTAAACATTATCAAGGGTCATAAGCATTTTTAAAGCAAAACAACAGATTCTAAGCATGTACTTTAGCACATTCAATCATTCTCGCTAAGAGTAAACTACAACACTAGTAGTCTATTTATTCTCAAGCTAGAGATAACAACCGCATTGAATTGTTTCAACTCACAAATTAACTTAACAATGCATCATCCCATAAACCGCATTGGCACATGCTACATAACATGCTAAACAGCAATTCTTACTAGGGACAAACGATTTCAGAAAAAAAACTACTTACTTTGTTTGCAGCATTTTAGTTTTAAAACTCATCCCAAATTCATAAGGAAACATGACTCTCAAAATTGCAATGAGACAAACCCAAACTTGGTCATGCAAAGGAATTCTCCAAAACACTTTTCAATCTCATAGACTCCCACAGGAGGGAACCAAGCGATCAAATAAACCTTTGCGGACAAAGGCACAAAACATAAATCGACGCAACTTAACTTTTTGCACACGCTTCAATAACTTCTTTTAAACTTAGAGTAAGACACACAAGAACCAAATCTATACTTTCCTTTGCAAGGCAACGAACAAAACTGGTGTCAAAGCCAAAAGGCGACTAAAAAGGCGCAACGCTAAATTCCTCTTCTTCGTCTTCAACCAAGGAAGACAAAACCAAGAAACACCGAAGGGACTCTCTGCAAAAAATCCAATTCCAAACACTTTTCATTTGATTTCAATCAACTAAAGTCAAGAAAAACAACCAAAACCGACCGTTAGAACGGTAAAGAACATACGAAGGAATCCAGCACCAAACTCTTCTATTTGACTCCAATCAACTACCCGATCTATGATAGAAAGGGTAAGCACTCTTCTCCTACAGGGGTTAATAGTTCTTCGGTGATGGCGCTAACCGGCCATACCGTCAAACCTCACCCTTACTATGAATAAAGAGAGGTGACCGAAACCCTTTGGCACCACAACCCCACTCTATCCCAACAACAAGCGCAATTCAATCATTTATCTCATTGACATAGCAACATGCATTGTCAAATGAAGCATTCAACATCATAGCTAAAATACAACATTTAAGCGTAAAGAAACGATACCCAAACCCTTTCCTACTGTGCATCCATTATGTGTCAAATTTTAGATTAGTTATACCACTTTTGCAAGTTTTAATGTTGCTATCCTATGACAAAATTTTAGTAAAAACCTAAGCCATGTTTCTAAGTTATTCCACATCACATTTTAGTTATAACCTAAGGTATGACACTAAAAATACATATTCCAAGGACCTACAACCTGGCTCTGATACCAACTGTAACACCCCGGCATTTAATATGCATGAATGCTACCAAACATAAGCTAAACAACATCTAAATACCACAACTAGACATAAATTCCAGCAAAGACGCACATGCTAAAAACCGAGATTTCGGCAGCATCTCCTTTGTTTTAACATGATTTGAAGGAGCAACACAGTAAAGCAATATAAGGCAATATGAGAGACAACTAAAACAGCTGTGACACCACGGAGTGTCGTAACCTTATTTAACGTGCATGATATGGTCAAAAACAGTATGAGATGTGGAAATATGGTTAAAACCATAGGATTTGGGGGGTTAATAACGTTTCCGGGCCGTTTCCGGGGTTTTGGGCCTTCCCGGGGAATTTTGGGCCTTAAGGGGGGGTTGTGGGCTTTGGTGGGATGGAGTAGGAGTCCATTTAGGACTAGGATTCAGATTAGGGGCTAGTAAAAGGACTCCCCCCCTGCCCTCTTGCGCCCACCCCTGCCCTTGTTGCGCCCCCACCCCACCCTCCTTGCCCTAGCCGCCCACCCCACCTCCCCCTTGTGCCGTGCGCCCCCCCTTGCTCTCTCCTCTCCACCTCTCCACCCCTCCTCCACCACCTTGCTGCCCTAGGGTGGCCTCCCCACCCCTGCTTCCTCGTGGATCCATCTGTGGAGCGAGGAGCGAGGAGCGAGGAGCGAGGAGATCCATTGGAGCTTTCGTGCGTCGGGCAAAGGTATGATCATGGGGTTCCCTGGGATTGATCTAGGTACTGTTCTTAAGGTGTTTATCAAGTTTTTAGATCAATTGGTGGTGCTGGATTGGAGTAATTTGGGTTAGATCTAGACGTTGCCACGTTTCTGTTTTGGGACAGCATGAGCAGTCGACTTAGGGTTCCTGTTTTCGCCAATTTAGATTTCGAATCTGACCGTATGGACTTCGAAGAAGTTGTAGATAATTTAATTATATTTCCGTGGATATAAAGAATGTTAAATTCTGCCCAGCCGTTTGAAAGTTATGGCTGTTTTACCGAGCGTGTTAAAATCTGTGACGTAATTGGAACAGATCACGGTAAACTGTAGATTAAACAACTTTAGAGTCCGAATCAGTCTTTCCTTATACCTAGAGAAAGTTGGGAAATTTCCTAAGCTATGTGAGGATGATCTCGTTTAATTGATTCGGAGTCCCAGAACTCAAGTTATGCCTTGTGCAAGGCTGCTATCCCGCCGGGACAAAGCCTCTGTTTTTAGGTTTTTCGAGTAGATGGCAATGTCGGGGTAGATGAGGGTTTGCGTACTGTTTTGTGGTTATATTTGTGAGCGTGTGGTACCTATGTGCAGGTGGTGCGATGTAACACCCCAAAATTTTGCTTTTCTTAAATTCATGTGTGATTTGGCACTTTGGTGAATTTTTGGAATTTTCTGGAATTTATTTGGATTTATTTGGGATTTATTTGAATTTATTCCATTTTGAAATAATTAAAGAATTTAATTTTGCAAATAAATTTTTGTTGGAAATATTTTATTTGAGTCCAAAATGATCCAAAGTATTTTCCAGAATTTTTCTGGAATTTTTCTGAGTCATTTGCTATTTTTAATGAATTAAATGAATTACTGGGAATTATTTTAATTATTAAATCGCTGGAAAATCAAACTCGGGTCAAGTACTGTTCATCCGACCGAGCCCGAGTCAGACTCGAGTTCGAGTCCGACCCGGACCCGGCCAGTTGCCGGCCTCGACCGAGCCCGTTCGCACGCGAGCCGTTGGATCGAGATCCAACGGCTGCGCGTCATCGTTCCCGATCCGACCCGGAGACGGACTGCTCCGCCGTGGGCCGCCGTGTGCGTTAGGGTTTCGTGTGTTGCGCGCACGTCGAGGCACTATTTAAAGCCCCAAGGCCGCCCCGTTGAAGCTCTGCATCGCGGCGCACCTTTTCCTCGAAGTTTCGTGAGCCCTAGCCGCCGCCTAGCCGCAAAGCTCGCCGTTGTTGCGTCTCTCTTCCACCGCTGCTCGACGATTCCGCCACGGCAAGCCGCTTCGCCGCAACCAAGATCGGATCCGAACCCTCGGCCAGCGCACTGTTGAGTGCACTCACTTGGCCGGAGACGCCCGGCGCCACGCTGCGTGGTCGCTATCTCGCGCCGGTGAGCCCGCGCCGCCGCGAAGCCATCGCCGTCCCGAGCTCGGTGAACCGTCAGATCCAAATCGGACGGTTGAGGTGAGCCCACGTTCTATCCCAACCCTAAGATCCCAGATTAGATCGACCGTTGGATCAAGATCCAACGCCCATAATCGCCACGCTGCTTGTAACGTGGGTAACGCACGTTAGGTTAATTTCAACCGCTGATCAAGATCCAACGGCTCGAGATCCGCGTTAATCCAAAACGTGAAACCGAGACCCAATCCATACCGCCGGATTTTAAATCGACGGCCGTGATTGGCGCCACGCTGCCGGAAGCTTGACCGCCAGCGGCGCCGCACCAGCGTGAGCAGACGCCGACACGGCGGGCCAGCGCTGGCCACGGACAAATAAACCGCACCATGACGCTATCGCCGACGTCACGGTGGGGCCCGCTTGTCGCGAGCTGTCCCAAAGAAGCAGGCCGACGCCAAGAATGACGCTACCCGAGTGGACCCACATGTCGGGCCTCACGTGGAGCCGTGGACCGAGTCCACCGTGAGACCCGAGCCAAGCGTGGACCAAGTCCATGGACCTACCGACGCCACCAGCCAATCAGAGCCGACACGTGTCCATGCCGACGCAATAATTAATTTCCTAAAAAAGAAAATTATTTAATAAATCTTTTTAATAATTGATTTGAATTTAAAAAATTCAAACTCTTATAACTTTTGATTTTCAACTCCTATTTGAGTGATTCAAATTTCTAAATTTGTATAAAATTGAGATCTACCTAAATATGAATTTTATTTAATTTTTGGACTAAAGTTTTTCTCTGTAATATTATTTAATTGATTATTTAAACTTTAATAAATCATAACTTTTGCATTTTAACTCCAAATTTGATTTATTCCAGTTTCTAAAAATCCAGAAAATTATGTTCTCTCTGTTTATGGATTTTATTTGGAGTTTTGGGATCTTTTTTGCCTAGTGTTTATTTGTGTATTTGCTATTTGCACGCTTTACGAGTAGACGTTGAAGTGCCGGAAGGATTCGAAGGAGAAGTGTTGACTCAGGATCCAACTCAAGACCAAGAGCAAGTACTTTTTGAAGGCAAGTTGTGCTTTGACCATGTTGATCCTATTTCGAAAATCTACTTTGATTTAAACTATTGCATGCTAGTTCAATTAGAAAGATACTTTGTTTAAACATGGGGGTTAGATAAATACCAATTTGCTATATGACACCTTGATTACTTAAGTATGTGCCATGACCCTTTGTCACCCTAGTTGTGGTTTACTAGTTGGACATTATTAAATTGCCAACATGGGTTTAGACCGTTGTAGTATGCTGCTTAGACCTGCTACGTGCTCATGACATGATTTTGGACAATCAAATGCTAATATGGACTTAATGATATATTGAACCTGTTTTGGAAAAGTATCATGTGATGTTGATGGCACGTGGTGCATGGTAATCAACTGGGGTTTGATAAACAGCTGACCGGGCATGTGGCAAGAGTAATCAGGTGGGCCAGTGTGGCATTGGGAGTGTTGATTTGGTTTTTCGGGTAGTCTTGCCCTGGTCACTCTAAGGACTTAACCTTGCAAGCCTTTGAACTGGGTCATACTTGCAACCACATGGCTGGAATGGGACGGCCCTAGTTGACTAAGTCGCTAAGGACTCACTTGTGGAGCCTCAGGGTGTCAGTTACTCCGTTTGTGTGATTGTACGGGGGAGCGTATCGTGGTCGTGGCCAGTACCCATCTAACGGTGTGTTGGTCCCATACTTCGCCTTGGCTAAGGGAAGGGATGGTGTAGAGCACGTCACGAGAGGACCACCTGTGTTGTTTGAGGCTTCCGAAGGCTTTGTTACTGAACTCGCCTTTGTGGTGTTTGACTGTATCTTGTGGGTAAAGTGCATAACCTCTGCAGAGTGTAGAATCTATTTGAATAGCCGAGTCCACTGTCATCGACAATGCTCTGAATTACAGTCAAGGGGTAGACTTTCTCAAAATAACTTGGTTTCAAAAGATGGGTTGGTTTAACAAGGAAGATGATGGAAATATGGTTTAGGATGGGAAAAATGTTTGTTAAACTTCTTGAAAAGTTATTTATGCTTTACTTATTTCTACTGCTTTCGAATCTACTTTTATTACTTGTCAAAAGTCAAGCATCGCAAATATACCCTGAGCTATTCCTTTGTACCAAGCCATGCATATAGTATATTAGCTTGCATTCTCAGGCATGACTTGTCGAGTACCAAGTACTCACCCTTGCCTCAACACAATACCAGTTGAAGAGGAGACTACGCCGGTTTGAGGAAGAGTTCCAAGAGGACCCGTCTACTTAGGGATGCGAGCCCGATCGGTTGCCTGTGGTATCTTGGATGGCGCCACTAAGTTTATTTGATTTTCCGCTGTTATTTCTCTTTTAATAAGTTTCGCCTTGCAAGGCATATATTAGTAACTTGGCCAAAAGGACGAGTAACCCTTTGATGATATAAATAAAGTACTTTGATAGTATCGATTGGTATGATTGTGATATATACCGATGTTAAGATCAGTGTGCACTAGCGCTGCTCCTCGACTAGTGCTGAATACACAGAGGGTCCGGATTTGCAAATTCGGGTCCCGACAGAGGTGGTATCGAGCCATACTTGACTGTAGGCTCAACCCTAAGCTAGAATGGTCGTAGTGAGGATAAAACCTATTTTCTAAAGCTAAAAATTTGTGAAGACAAGAAATGACATCTCGACTTATCCCCTTCTCTCTTTTCTTGTCTCTTGCTGAAATTTTCCCTTACCTTGTCACAATTTAAAAATTCCGAGTTCTTACGTAAAGCACTCTTGTGACAGATGGAGGAAGAGTTCAACTACGTTGATCTGGGAGTTGGTCACGCCGCGGAACTTTGGCATATGCTACAGACTCTCGGAGATTTTGAGAAGCCCCAATACCAAGTGGAAGTGATCAGACAAGCGGGATTGATCAAGGCTTGTGACGTGAAGATTGAGGTACCTGCTAGGAAAAATGTAACACCCCAAAATTTTGCTTTTCTTAAATTCATGTGTGATTTGGCACTTTGGTGAATTTTTGGAATTTTCTGGAATTTATTTGGATTTATTTGGGATTTATTTGAATTTATTCCATTTTGAAATAATTGAAGAATTTAATTTTGCAAATAAATTTTTGTTGGAAATATTTTATTTGAGTCCAAAATGATCCAAAGTATTTTCCGTAATTTTTCGAATTTTTCTCGAGTCATTTGCTATTTTTAATGAATTAAATGAATTACTGGAATTATTTTAATTATTAAATCGCTGGAAAATCAAACTCGGTCAAGTATCGTTTCATCCGATCGAGCCCGAGTCGACTCGAAGTTCGAGTCCGACCCGACCGGCCACAGCCGGCTCGACCGAGCCTGCTCAAGACGCCGAAGCGTTGGATCGAGATCCAACGGCCGCGCTGGCCATCGCTCCCGATCCGACCCGAGACGGATCGCTTCCGCTGGGCCGCCGTGTGCGTTAGGGTTTCGTGTGTTGCGCCGCGACGCCGAGGCACTATTTAAAGCCCCAAGGCCGCCCGCTGAAGCTCGCATCGTGCGCACCTTTTCCTCGAAGTTTGAGAGCCCTAGCCGCCGCCTAGCCGCAAAGCTCGCCAGAAGTTGCCTCTCTCTTCCACCGCGTTCCTCGACGATTCCGCCACGGCAAGCCGCTTTCCGCCGCAACCAAGACCGGATCCGAACCCCGGCCAGCGCACTGTTGAGTGCACTCACTTGGCCGGAGACGCCCGGCGCGCCGCTGCCGTGGTCGCTATCCTCGCCACGGGTGAGCTCAGCGCCGCTGAGCCATCGCCCCGGAAGCTCGGTGAACCGCCGATCCAAATCGGACGGTTGAGGTGAGCCCACGCTCTATCCCAACCCTAAGATCCCAGATTAGATCGACCGCTTGGATCAAGATCCAACGGCCCATAATCGGCCACGCTGCTTGTAACGCGGGTAACGTTACGTTAGGTTAATTTCAACCGCTGATCAAGATCCAACGGCTCAGATCCGCCGTTAATCCAAAACGTGAAACCGAGACCCAATCCATACCGCCGGATTTTAAATCGACGGCCGTGATTGCGCCACGCCGTCGGAAGCTTGACCGCCGCGGCCGCACCAGCAGCGTGAGACGCCGACACGGCGGGCCCGCTGGCCGCCAGGACAGCGAAACCGCACCATGACGCCATCGCCGACGCCACGGTGGGGCCCGCTTGTCGCCACTGTCCCCAAGAAGCAGGCCGACGCCAAGAATGACGCCATCTCAGAGGCCCACATGTCGGGCCTCACGTGGAGCCGTGGACCGAGTCCACCGTGAGACCCGAGCCAAGCGTGGACCAAGTCCATGGACCTACCGACGCCACCAGCCAATCAGAGCTGACACGTGTCCATGCCGACGCAATAATTAATTTCGAAAAAAGAAAATGATTTAATTAATCGGTTTAATACTTGATTTGTATTTCAAAACTTCACACGCTTATAACTTTTTCGTTTCAACTCCGATTTGAGTGATTCAAATTTCTAAATTTGTATAAAATTGAGATCTACCTAAATATGAATTTTATTTAATTTTTGGACTAAAGTTTTTCTCTGTAATATTATTTAATTGATTATTTAAACTTTAAATAATCATAACTTTTATGCTTTAACTCCAAATTTGATTTATTCCAGTTTCTAAAAATCCAGAAAATTATGTTCTCTCTGTTTATGGATTTTATTTGGAGTTTTGGGATCTTTTGCCTAGTGTTTATTTGTGTATTTGCTATTTGCACGCTTTTACGAGTAGACGTTGAAGTGCCTAAGGATTCGAGGGAGAAGTGTTGACTCAGGATCCAACTCAAGACCAAGAGCAAGTACTTTTTGAAGGCAAGTTGTGCTTTGACCATGTTGATCCTATTTCGAAAATCTACTTTGATTTAAACTATCGCATGCTAGTTCAATTAGAAAGATACTTTGTTTAAACATGGGGGTTAGATAAACACCAATTTGCTATATGACACCTTGATTATCTAAGTATGTGCCATGACCCTTTGTCACCCTAGTTGTGGTTTACTAGTTGGACATTATTAAATTGCCAACATGGGTTTAGACCGTTGTAGTATGCTGCTTAGACCTGCTACGTGCTCATGACATGATTTTGGACAATCAAATGCTAATATGGACTTAATGATATATTGAACCTGTTTTGGAAAAGTATCATGTGATGTTGACGGCACGTGGTGCATGGTAATCAACTGGGGTTTGATAAACAGCTGACCGGGCATGTGGCAAGAGTAATCAGTGGGCCGCTTGTGGCATTGGGAGTGATGATTTGGTTTTTCTAGTCTTGCCCTGGTCACTCTAAGGACTTAACCTTGCAAGCCTTTGAACTGGTCATACTTGCAACCACATGGCTGGAATGGGACGGCCCTAGTTGACTAAGTCGCTAAGGACTCACTTGTGGAGCCTCAGTGGTGTCGATTACACCGCTTGTGTGATTGTACTGGGAGCGATCGTGGTCGTGGCCAGGTACCCATCTAACGGTGTGTTGGTCCCATACTTCGCCTTGGCTAAGGGAAGGGATGGTGTAGAGCACGCACTGGAGAGGACCACCTGTGTTGTTTGAGGCTTCCAAAGGCTTTGTTACTGAACTCGCCTTTGTGGTGTTTGACTGTATCTTGTGGGTAAAGTGCATAACCTCTGCAGAGTGTAGAATCTATTTGAATAGCCGAGTCCACTGCATCGACAATGCTCTGAATTACAAATAAGGGGTAGACTTTCTGAAAATAACTTGGTTTCGAAAAGATGGGTTGGTTTAACAAGGAAGATGATGGAAATATGGTTTAGGATGGGAAAAATGTTTGTTAAACTTCTTGAAAAGTTATTTATGCTTTACTTATTTCTACTGCTTTCGAATCTACTTTTATTACTTGTCAAAAGTCAAGCATCGCAAATATACCCTGAGCTATTCCTTTGTACCAAGCCATGCATATAGTATATTAGCTTGCATTCTCAGGCATGACTTGTCGAGTACCAAGTACTCACCCTTGCCTCAACACAATACCGCTTGAAGAGGAGACTACGCCAGCTGAGGAGGAGTTCCAAGAGGACCCGTCTACTTAGGGAAGCGAGCCCACCGGGCTGCTGTGGTATACCGGATGGCGCCACGAAGTTTATTTGATTTTCCCGCCGTTATTTCTCTTTTAATAAGTTTCGCCTTGCAAGGCATATATTTGTAACTTGGCCATAAGGTCGAGTAACCCTTTGATTATTTAGATAAAGTACTTTGATAGTATCGATTGGTATGATTGTGATATATACCGATGTTAAGACTGTGTGCACTAGCGCTGCTCTCGACTAGTGCTGAATACACAGAGGGTCCGATTTGCAAATTCTGGTCCCGACAGAGGTGGTATCGTGAGCCATACTTGACTCGTAGGCTCAACCCTAAGCTAGAATGGTCGTAGTGAGGATAAAACCTATTTTCTAAAGCTAAAAATTTGTGAAGACAAGAAATGACATCTCGACTTATCCCCTTCTCTCTTTTCTTGTCTCTTGCTGAAATTTTCCCTTACCTTGTCACAACTTAAAGATTCCGGGTTCTTACGTAAAGCACTCTTGTGACAGATGGAGGAAGAGTTCAACTACGTTGATCTGGGAGTTGGTCACGCCGCGTAACTTTGGCATATGCTACACTCTGAGATTTTGAGAAGCCCCAATACCAAGTGGAAGTGATCGGACAAGCAGGATTGATCAAGGCTTGTGACGTGAGGATTGAGGTACCGCTAGGAAAAAGGGCCCAGTGCAATCGCCTGATACACCGTGACCGCCAGAGATCTACAATGCAGATGGGTATCCAAGAAGTATCACGACGAGCAAGGCGGCACATTACCCGTATCTACACCAGAGAATTGAGAGTACGGTGTTCGCTACCATCCGCTGCAGCGATAACCTTCTCGACCGAAGGAGATTCAGATGAGGATGCCACGGTTACACATACGCTTGGCACGATTTGTCGTCGCCCAGGAGGATGTACTAGATAATACAAGCAAGGAGCTACGGAAGGCCCGCAAGGAGATCACGACAGAGAAGAACAGATGGCGGGAAGCTCAAGAGTATGTGGCACACCTTCTACGAAGGATTGACGAGTTGGAGATGACTTTGTACTGACTGCACCCAGAGCCAAGATTTGAGCTACACGAGCCGATCCGTGAGGAGTCGATCTCGATGAGGACACCGCTTCTTCGACTACCACAGAGGACACAGCTTGCTGGACATGGCGATCAAGCTACGCCTATGCCACAAAGACCTGCACTGTGCCGTGGAGGTTTTCTCGATGAGTGAGCATAGGTTCTATAGTGAGACTCCTTCGCCGAGTCGAGTCATAGAATAAAGAGTCACCCTTTAGGCGTTAGACTCCAAGAGTTAGTTCGATTTGGATTTGCTTTGTTTGCTGAGTGTGCAGTATGTGTTGCAAGGCCCTTAGGCATTGTAAGCAGCCATACCAAGTTATTAATAATAAAGTTGGACCTTAAGGCTACACCTTTTCGCCCACATAAGTTCCATATTACTTGTCTATTCTTGTTTCCCTCTCATCTCTAAACCTAGAGCAAATCGACAGATGGTGAACACCCGTGGGAACTTTGGAAGCAATGGGAGTGGTTCTCGCCCAGCAGAAAACCCCAATGATGGAGCACCAGCACCGCCACTGGATATGCAGAATTTCGGAGCATTTCTTGCTGCCTGCACTCGATTGATGCATGCTATGATGCAACAAATGCAGCACGCCATCGCCAGGCCACCGCTAATCAAGTTAATCAGGACCACGCCGTAATACAAGGTCGCCGAGTTCATGAGGACTCACCCACCCACTTTCTCGGGAATGCCAATCCATTGGAGGCCGATGATTGGTTAAGATCAATCGAGAGGAAGCTACACATAGCTCAATGCATAGGGAATGAGAAGGTACTTTACGCTTCTCATCGCTTGGAAGGAACAAATTACCGAATGGTGGGAGAACTTCGTACACGCAGAGAACCCTCAAGATATCACTTGGGAAGAGTTCACAATGCATTCGACAAAGATCACGTGCCTGAAGGAATCATGGACCTTAAGAAGGAGGAGTTCAGAGCATCAAGCAAGGTAATCACCAAAGGTCGACTACCTGAACAAGTTCACACAGCCTAGCACGCTACGCACCGAGGATGTAGCGACAGATAAATCCGCATACCTCGTTTTATGAAGGGACTCAACTCAGATTGCAAGTAGGGTTGATCACCCACACCTTTCCAGATTTCCAAGAATTGGTGAATAAGGCGCTTATTCTTGAGGACAAGCGCAAGGAACTGGATGAGAACAGAAGCGCAGGATGCAACAAAGAAGGATCACGCCAGGAACGCATATGCTTGAGAGTTGCACCAAATCAATTCTTCATTCCAACCACGTATCGCAACTAGGACACCCTCCTCAAAGACCAAGACCTGCCAATCGTAACTATCGCACCCCCGCTAGAAACACTACTCCAGCAACAAAGAAGGAACAAATGAGGCGCTGTTACAACCGCAACGAGCCAGACACTTTGCCAACAGCTTGTCCGAAGAAGACAGCAGAGCGACCCCGGGCCGCTTCAATCTAGGAACCACCCAGCTAGGACGCCAAAGATCAGAGCCACACCCTGCATCGTGGTGAGAGGCCGAGTCAACCATGTCACCGCAGATGCACCGCAAAATGCTACTGACGTCAGATCGGGTAAGTTACTTGTTAACTCGCACTGCAACCGCTTTGTTTGACTCGAGCTTCGCATTCGCTTGTTTCGCAAGGCTTTGCTGCTAGAAATGACTTGAGAATTGCAAGACTTAAGTGCATGCTTTTAGTTCAAACCCTGGTTCCGAACTCCGAACGGAAGTAGGATGTTCCGGTGAGAATACTAATAGATGGAATAGAGTTCCTAGCAAACCTTATAATTTTGGAGACCTGCACCTTAGATGTTATATTGGGAATGGATTGGTTATCCAAGCACAAGGTCAGTATTGGATTGTGGACTAAGGACTATCTCAATGAGAGCCGTGTGGGAAGAAAGTGGAATTGCAAGCCATCGCAGCTAGAGATGGACAGCTTGATGGTTAACAAGACCAAGGCAATCAGATAGAGGATGTCCCAAAGAGTGAATGAGTACCCGATGTTTTCCCGAGGATCTACCTCGTATGCCGCCAGACAGGACATAGAGTTTGTGATAGAGCTTGTACTGCACAAGACCGATAGCAAAGAGACCCTATCGGATGTCCACCGAGGAGTTGGTAGAGATGAAGAAACAGCTAGAAGAGTTAATGGAGAAAGGATTTATCAGACCAAGTTCGTCGCCGTGGGGGGGCACCAGTTTTGTTTGTCAAGAAGAAGGACGGGAGTTTCAGGATGTGCATTGACTACCGTGCACTCAATGAAGTCACCGTGAAGAATAAGTATCCGCTACCCAGGATTGATGATTTGTTTGATCAGTTAAGAGGAGCCGGAGTTTTCTCCAAGATTGATCTCGAGATCGATACCATCAGTTGAAGATCCGATCGTGAGGATATTCAAGATCGCATTCTCGCCAAGATATGGACATTACGAGTTTACGCTATGTCCTTTGGGCCGATTTAATGCGCCAAATTTATTTCATGAATATGATGAATAAGGTGTTCATGGAATATTTGGACAAGTTTGTCGTCGTGTTCATAGACGATATCCTAATCTACTCCAAGACAGAGGATGAACATGCCGAACACTTAAGGCGAAGTTTTGGAAAAGTCGAGGAACAAAGAACTCTTCGCCAAGTTCAGCAAGTGTGATTTTTGGAAGGACAAGGTGGAGTTTCTTGGACATGTAATGACTGCAGAGGGAGTCGCCAGAGATCCAAGCAAAGTAGAAGCTGTGTTACATTGGGAACAAATGAGGACTGTGACCTATTCGGAGTTTCCTTGGAATGGCAGGATACTACCGCCGTTTCATTGAAGGCTTTTCGACAATCGCGAAACCTCTTACGCAATTGCTGAAGAAGGAAAAGAAGTTTGCATGGACGCCAGAATGTGAGAAAGGATTTCAGAGTCAAGAAGCGATTGACATCAAGACCGGTGTTAGTTCTACCGGATGTTGCTCAAAGCTTCGATATTTATTGTGACGATCGCGCCAAGGACTTGGATGTGTGCCGATGCGTAATGGAAAGGTCGTCGCGTATGCATCAAGGCGCTTGAGGCCGCATGAGGAAAATTATCCGACACATGACCTAGAGTTAGCTGCCGTAGTGCATGCCTTGAAGATATGGCGCCACTATCTCGGTTGGAAACAGATGTGAAGTGTATACGGATCATAAGAGTTTTAAGTACATATTCACCCAATGGATCTGAATATGAGGCAGAGGAGATGGTTAGAGTTGATCAAGGACTACAATGTTGGAATCCATTACCATCCCTGAAGGCCAACGTAGTAGCCGACGCCCGAGTCGGAAAAGCCATACCGTGAGTACGTTGCTAGCCACAAGTCGATGAGTTATGTGAGGATTTTCGTAAGATGAAGATTGAGGTAGTACCTAGAGGATTCTTGGCCGCATTAGAAGTAAAGCCTACCCTAGAGGATCAGATCCGAGAAGGACAGAAGGATGATGACAAGATCCGCAGGATTAAGTCCGTCAAGGAGGAAGGCAAGGCAGAGGACTTCAAGTTGGATGAGCAAGGCACGTTGTGGATGAATGATCGTATTTGTGTGCCTAACAAAAAGTAGTTAACGCAACTGATTTTGGAAGAAGCCCACGACTCTAAGTACTCAATTCACCCTGGAAGCGCCAAGATGTATCAGATCTAAAGGAGAGATTCTCGTGGCCGAGTATGAAACGAGAAGTTGCCGAGCATGTTGCATTGTGCGACGTGATGCCGTAGAGTCAAGGCAATGCATCGTAGACCAGCAGGATTGCTACAACCGCTGAAGATACCCGAGTGGAAGTGGGAGGAAATCGGAATGGATTTCATTACCGGTTTGTCAAGACTCAAGTAGGTTATGTCTCCATATGGTTTATAGTGGATCGCTTGACTAAAGTAGCCCATTTTATCCACTTGAAGACCACTTACTCGGGATATAATTTAGCTGAATTATACATTATCATTATTGTTTGTTTGCACGGAGTGCCAAAGAGGATTGTATCGACAGAGGTACCCAATTTACCTCGTGGTTCGGAATAAGTTGCATGAAGCCATGGGAACCCGCTTAAACTTCAAGATGACTTATCATCCACAGACGGATGGACAGACCGAAAGGGTCAACCAGATTCGAGGATATGTTGAGAGCTTGTGCATTGGCTTATGCTACCTCTTGGGATAAGAGTTTGCCGTATGCCGAGTTCGATTACAACAATAGTTATCGTGCTAGTTTACGATGTCACCTTTTGAGGCATCAGATGGTCGACCTCGCCTGACGCCATTGAATTGGAATGAGACCGGCGAGCGCCGTGTCTTTGGGCCTGATATTCTTCAAGAAGCTCAAGAACAGTCGCTATGATTAGGGAAAGGTTGAAGATAGCCCAATCTCGACAAAAGAGTTATGCCGACAATCGTCGCGAGACTTGAGTTTTGAACCGTAAGACTTTGTTTACCTCAGAGTTACGCCTCTCGGGGAGTTAAGAGGTTCCATGCCAAAGGGAAACTTGCACCCTGCTATGTTGGACCATTTAAGATTTTGAGCCGCAGAGGCGGTTGCTTATCACCGGAGTTGCCACAAATAAGTAGCGTGAGTACATGATGTATTCCATGTGTCCTAGCTTGAAGAAGTGTCTTCGAGTTCTGAGGAACAGACATCGTTAGAATCAATTGAGTTGCAAGAGGATTTGACCTATAAGGAGTATCCCGTGAGGATTCTAGACACAATGGATCGAGAAACTAGAAACAAGTCAACCCGCTTCAGAGAGTTCAAAGGAGCAACCATGCAGAGAGCGAAGCGACTTGGGAGCGAAGAGGATTTGAAGAAAGAATTTCCGAACCTATTCCCTTAGTAAGCCCTGAATCTCAGGGACGAGATTCTGTTAAGGGGGTAGGTTTTTAACACCCCAAAATTTTTCTTTTCTTAAAATAATGTGTGAATTGTAACATTGTTGAAAATTAGTAATTTTCTCGAATTTATTTGGATTTATTTGGGATTTATTTGAATTTATTCCATTTTGAAATAATTGAAGAATTTAATTTTGCAAATAAATTTTTGTTGGAAATATTTTATTTGAGTCCAAAATGATCCAAAGTATTTTCCAGAATTTTTCTCGAATTTTTCTGAAGTCATTTGCTATTTTTAATGAATTAAATGAATTATCGGGAATTATTTTAATTATTAAATCGCTGGAAAATCAAACTCGGGTCAAGTATCGTTTCATCCGATCGAGCCCGAGTCGACTCGAAGTTCGAGTCCGACCCGGACCTCGGCCGCGTCGGCTCGACCGAGCCTGCTCAAGACGCGAGCCGTTGGATCGAGATCCAACGGCCGCAAGGCCATCGCTCCCGATCCGACCGAGACGGACTGCTCGCCGTGGCCGCCGTGTGCGTTAGGGTTTCGTGGTGTTGCGCGCGACGCCGAGGCACTATTTAAAGCCCCAAGGCCGCCCGTTGAAGCTCAGACTGCGGCGCACCTTTTCCTCGAAGTTTCGTGAGCCCTAGCCGCCGCCTAGCCGCAAAGCTCGCCGTGTTGCCTCTCTCTTCCACCGCTGCTCGACGATTCCGCCACGGCAAGCCGCTTCGCCGCAACCAAGACCGGATCCGAACCCCGGCCAGCGCACTGTTGAGTGCACTCACTTGGCCGGAGACGCCCGGCGCCGCCGCCGTGGTCGCTATCTCGGCCGCCGGTGAGCCAGCCGCCCGCGGCCATCGCCCCGGAAGCTCGGTGAACCGCCGATCCAAATCGGACGGTTGAGGTGAGCCCACGCTCTATCCCAACCCTAAGATCCCAGATAGATCGGGACCGCTGGATCAAGATCCAACGCCCATAATCGCCACGCTGCTTGTAACGTGGGTAACGTTACGGTTAGGGTTAATTTCAACCGCTGGATCAAGATCCAACGGCTCGCATCCGCCGTTAATCCAAAACGTGAAACCGAGACCCAATCCATACCGCCGGATTTTAAATCGACGGCCGTGATTGCGCCACGCTGCCGGGAAGCTTGACCGCCGCTGGCCGCACTGCGTGAGACGCCGACACGGCGGGCCCGCTGGCCACGGACAAATAAACCGCACCATGACGCTATCGCCGACGCCACGGGGCCCGCTTGTCGCCACTGTCCCAAAGAGCAGTGCCGACGCCAAGAATGACGCCATCTCAGAGGCCCACATGTCGGGCCTCACGCGGAGCCGTGGACCGAGTCCACCGTGAGACCCGAGCCAAGCGTGGACCAAGTCCATGGACCGGCCGACGCCACCAGCCAATCAGGAGCCGACACGTGTCCATGCCGACGCAATAATTAATTTCCGAAAAAGAAAATGATTTAATAAATCGGTTTAATAATTGATTTGAATTTCAAAACTTCAAACGCTTATAACTTTTATGCTTCAACTCCGATTTGAGCGATTCAAATTTCTAAATTTGTATAAAATTGAGATCTACCTAAATATGAATTTTATTTAATTTTTGACTAAAGTTTTTCTCTGTAATATTATTTAATTGATTATTTAAACTTTAAATAATCATAACTTTTATGCTTTAACTCCAAATTTGATTTATTCCAGTTTCTAAAAATCCAGAAAATTATGTTCTCTCTGTTTATGGATTTTATTTGGAGTTTTGGGATCTTTTTGCCTAGTGTTTATTTGTGTATTTGCTATTTGCACGCTTTACGAGTAGACGTTGAAGTGCCGGAAGGATTCGAGGGAGAAGTGTGACTCAGGATCCAACTCAAGACCAAGAGCAAGTACTTTTTGAAGGCAAGTTGTGCTTTGACCATGTTGATCCTATTTCGAAAATCTACTTTGATTTAAACTATCGCATGCTAGTTCAATTAGAAAGATACTTTGTTTAAACATGGGGGTTAGATAAACACCAATTTGCTATATGACACCTTGATTATCTAAGTATGTGCCATGACCCTTTGTCACCCTAGTTGTGGTTTACTAGTTGGACATTATTAAATTGCCAACATGGGTTTAGACCGCTGTAGTATGTCGCTTAGACTCGCTCGTGCTCATGACATGATTTTGGACAATCAAATGCTAATATGGACTTAATGATATATTGAACCTGTTTTGGAAAAGTATCATGTGATGTTGACGGACGTGGTGCATGGTAATCAACTGGGTTTGATAAACGATTTCGGCCGGGCATGTGGCAAGAGTAATCGTGGGCCAGCTTGTGGCATTGGGAGTGATGATTTGGTTTTTCGGGTAGTCTTGCCCTGGTCACTCTAAGGACTTAACCCTGCAAGCCTTTGAACTGGTCATACTTGCAACCACATGGTCGAATGGGACGGCCCTAGTTGACTAAGTCGCTAAGGACTCACTTGTGGAGCCTCAGTGGTGTCGCTACACCGCTTGTGTGATTATACGGGGAGCGATCGTGGTCGTGGCCAGGTACCCATCTAACGGTGTGTTGGTCCCATACTTCGCCTTGGCTAAGGGAAGGGATGGTGTAGAGCACGCACTGAGAGGACCACCTGTGTTGTTTGAGGCTTCCAAAGGCTTTGTTACTGAACTCGCCTTTGTGGTGTTTGGATCTGTATCTTGTGGGTAAAGTGCATAACCTCTGCAGAGTGTAGAATCTATTTGAATAGCCGAGTCCACGGTCTTTGGACAATGCTCGGGAATTACAAATAAGGGGTAGACTTTCAAAATAACTTGGTTTCAAAAGATGGGTTGGTTTAACAAGGAAGATGATGGAAATATGGTTTAGGATGGGAAAATGTTTGTTAAACTTCTTGAAAAGTTATTTATGCTTTACTTATTTCTACGCTTTCGAATCTACTTTTATTACTTGTCAAAAGTCAAGCATCGCAAATATACTCCTGAGCTATTCCTTTGTACCAAGCCATGCATATAGTATATTAGCTTGCATTCTCAGGCATGACTTGTCGAGTACCAAGTACTCACCCTTGCCTCAACACAATACCGCTTGAAGAGGAGACTACGCCAGCTGGAGGAGGAGTTCCAAGAGGACCCGTCTACTTAGGGGAAGCGAGCCCATTGCCTGTGGTATACTGGATGGCTCCACGAAGTTTATTTTATTTTCCGCTGCTGTTATTTCTCTTTTAATAAGTTTCGCATTGCAAGGCATATATTTGTAACTTGTCCATAAGGTCGAGTAACCCTTTGATTATTTAGATAAAGTACTTTGATAGTATCGATGGGTATGATTGTGATATATACCGATGTTAAGACTGTGTGCACTAGCGCTGCGTTCTCGACTAGTGCCGAATACACGTAGGGTCCGATTTGCAAATTCGGGTCCCGACAAAAGGGCCCAGCAATCGCCCGATACACCGCACCGCCAGGAGATCTACAATGCGATGGGTATCCAAGAAGTATCACGACGCGCAATGCGGCACATTACCCGTGATCTACGCCCGAGAGTTGGAGAGTACGGTGTTCCGCTACTATCCGCAAGAGCGATAACCTTCTCGACCGAAGGAGATTCAGGATGAGGATGCCACGGTTACACGCTTGGCACGATTTGTCGCCGCCAGGAGGATGTACTAGATAATACAAGCAAGGAGCTACGTAAGGCCCGCAAGGAGATCACGACAGAGAAGAACAGATGGCGGGAAGCTCAAGAGTATGTGGCACATCTTCTCGCGAAGGATTGACGAGTTGGAGATGACTTTGTACGGACTTGCACTCCAGAGCCAAGATTTGAGCTACACGAGCCAGATCCGTGAGGAGTCGATCTCGATGAGGACACCGCTTCCTCGACTACCACAGAGGACACAGCTTGTCGGACATGGCGACTGCTACGCCTATGCCACAAAGACCCGCACTCCAGGCCGTGGAGGTTTTCTCGATGAGTGAGCATAGGTTCTATAGTGAGACTCCTTCGCCGAGTCGAGTCATAGAATAAAGAGTCACCCTTTAGGCGTTAGACTCCAGAGTTAGTTCGATTTGGATTTGCTTTGTTTGTCGAAAGTGTGCAAGATGTGTTGCAAGGCCCTTAGGCATTGTAAGCAGCCATACCAAGTTATTAATAATAAAGATGGACCTTAAAGTTACCCCTTTCGCCCGCATAAGTTCCATATTACTTGTCTATTCTTGTTTCCCTCTCATCTCTAAACCTAGAGCAAATCGACAGATGGTGAACACCCGTGGAAACTTTGGAAGCAATGGGAGTGGATCTCGCCAACAGAAACCCCAATGATGGAGCACCAAAGACCGCCATCGATATGCAGAATTTCGAGCCGCTTCTTGCTGCCTGCACTCGCTTGATGCATGCTATGATGCAACAAATGCAGCACGTCATCGCCAGGCCATCGCTAATCAAGTTAATCGTGACCACGCCGTAATACAAGGCCGCCGAGTTCATGAGGACTCACCCACCCACTTTCTTCCGGGAATGCCAATCCATTGGAGGCCGATGATTGGTTAAGATCAATTGAGAGGAAGCTACACATAGCTCAATGCATAGGGAATGAGAAGGTACTTTACGCTTCTCATCGCTTGGAAGGAACAATTACGAATGGTGGGAGAACTTCGTACACGCAGAGAACCCTCAAGATATCACTTGGGAAGAGTTCACAACAGCATTCCGACAAGATCACGTGCCTCGAAGGAATCATGGACCTTAAGAAGGAGGAGTTCAGAGCATCGAAGCAAGGTAATCAGCCGGTGGTCGACTACCTCGAACAAGTTCACACAGCCTAGCACGCTACGCACTGAGGATGTAGCGACAGATAAATCCGCATACCTCGTTTTATGAAGGGACTTAACTCAGATTGCAAGTTGGGTTGATCACCCACACCTTTCCAGATTTCCAAGAGTTGGTGAATAAGGCACTTATTCTTGAGGACAAGCGCAAGGAACTGGATGAGAACAGAAGCGCAGGATGCAACAAAGAAGGATCACGCCAGTGGAACGCAATAGCGCTTGAGAGTTGCACCAAATCAATTCTTCGATTCCAACCACAGAGTGCGACAAGGACACCATCCTCAAGACCAAGACCTGTCAATCAAAACTACTGCACCCCACCCCGCTAGAAACGCTACTCCGTGCAACAAGAAGGAACAAGTGAGATGTCGCTACAATCGCAACGAGCCAGACACTTTGCCAACAGCTTGTCCGAAGAAGACAAAGCAGAGCGACTCCCGCCGCTTCAACCTAGGAACCACCCCAGCTAGGACGCCAGACCAGGAGCCACACCCTAGACCGTGGTGAGAGGCCGAGTCAACCATGTCACCGCAGATGCACCGCAAAATGCTACGGACGTCAGATCGGGTAAGTTACTTGTTAACTCAAGACTGCAACCGCTTTGTTTGACTCCGGAGCTTCGCATTCGCTTGTTTCGCAAGGCTTTGCTGCTAGAAATGACTTGAGAATTGCAAGACTTAAGTGCATGCTTTTAGTTCAAACCCCTGGTTCAACTCCGAACGGAAGTAGGATGTTCCCGGTGAGAATACTAATAGATGGAATAGAGTTCCTAGCAAACCTTATAATTTTGGAGACCTGCACCTTAGATGTTATATTGGGAATGGATTGGTTATCCAAGCACAAGGTCAGATTGATTGTGGACGAAGGACTATCTCGCTTGAGAGCCCGTGTGGGAAGAAAGTGGAATTTCAAGCCACTGCAGCTAGAGATGGACAGCTTGATGGTTAACAGTACCAAGGCAATCAGCATAGAGGATGTCCCAAGAGTGAATGAGTACCCGATGTTTTCCCGAGGATCTACCTCGTATGCCGCCACAGGACATAGAGTTTGTGATAGAGCTTGTACTGCACAAAGACCGATAGCAAAGAGACCCTATCGGATGTCTACCGAGGAGTTGGTAGAGATGAAGAAACAAATGGAAGAGTTAATGGATAAAGGATTTATCGCACCAAGTTCGCCGTGGGGCACCAGTTTTGTTTGTCAAGAAGAAGGACGGGAGTTTCAGGATGTGCATTGACTACCGTGCACTCAATGAAGTCACCGTGAAGAATAAGTATCCGCTACCCGTGATTGATGATTTGTTTGATCAGTTAAGAGGAGCCGGAGTTTTCTCCAAGATTGATCTCGAGATCGATACCATCGCTTGAAGATCCGATCGAGGATATTCAAGATCGCATTCTCGCCAAGATATGGACATTACGAGTTTACAAGATGTCCTTTGGGCCGATTTAATGCGCCACTTATTTCATGAATATGATGAATAAGGTGTTCATGGAATATTTGGACAAGTTTGTCGTCGTGTTCATAGACGATATCCTAATCTACTCCAAGACGTAGGATGAACATGCCGAACACTTAAGGCGAAGTTTTGGAAAAGCCGAGGAACAAAGAACTCTTCGCCAAGTTCAGCAAGTGTGATTTTTGGAAGGACAAGGTGGAGTTTCTTGGACATGTAATGACCGCAGAGGGAGTCGCCGTAGATCCAAGCAAAGTAGAAGCTGTGTTACATTGGGAACAAATGAGGACTGTGACCCGCATTCGAGTTTCCTTGGAATGGCAGGATACTACCGCCGCTTTCATTGAAGGCTTTTCGACAATCGCGAAACCTCTTACGCAATTGCTCAAGAAGGAAAAGAAGTTTGCATGGACGCTTGAGAATGTGAGAAAGGATTTCAGAGTCAAGAAGCGATTGACATCAGCACCGTGTTAGTTCTACCGGATGTTGCTCAAAGCTTCGATATTTATTGTGACGACGCGCCAAGGACTTGGATGTGTGCCGATGCAGAATGGAAAGGTCGTCGCGTATGCATCAAGGCGCTTGAGGCCGCATGAGGAAAATTATCCGACACATGACCTAGAGTTAGCTGCCGTAGTGCATGCCTTGAAGATATGGCGTCACTATCTGGTTGGAAACAGATGTGAAGTGTATACGGATCATAAGAGCCTTAAGTACATATTCACCCAATGGATCTGAATATGAGGCAGAGGAGATGGTTAGAGTTGATCAAGGACTACAATGTTGGAATCCATTACCATCCCTGAAGGCCAACGAGTAGCCGACGCCCGAGTCGGAAAAGCCATACCGTGAGTACGCTGCTAGCCACAAGTCGATGAGTTATGTGAGGATTTTCGTAAGATGAAGATTGAGGTAGTACCTAGCGGATTCTTGGCCGCATTAGAAGTAAAGCCTACCCTAGAGGATCAGATCCGAGAAGGATGTATGATGATGACAAGATCCGCAGGATTAAGTCCGTCAAGGAGGAAGGCAAGGCAGAGGACTTCAAGTTGGATGAGCAAGGCACGTTGTGGATGAAGGATCGTATTTGTGTGCCTAACAAAAAGGAGTTAAAGCAACTGATTTTGGAAGAAGCCCACGACTCTAAGTACTCAATTCACCCTGAAGCGCCAAGATGTATCAGATCTAAAGGAGAGATTCGTGGCCGAGTATGAAACGAGAAGTTGCCGAGCATGTTGCATTGTGCGACGTATGCCGTAGAGTCAAGGCAATGCATCGTAGACCAGCAGATTGCTACAACCGCCAAGATACCTGAAAGTGGAAGTGGGAGGAAATCGGAATGGATTTCATTACCGGTTTGCCAAGACTCAAGGAGGTTATGACTCCATATGGGTTATAGTGGATCGCTTGACTAAAGTAGCCCATTTTATCCCCGTGAAGACCACTTACTCGGAGATAAATTAGCGGAATTATACATGATCAGATTGTTTGTTTGCACGGAGTGCCAAAGAGGATTGTATCTGACGAGAGGTACCCAATTTACCTCAGGGTTCTCGAATAAGTTGCATGAAGCCATGGGAACCCGTTTAAACTTCAAGATGACTTATCATCCACAGACGGATGGACAGACCGAAAGGGTCAACCAGATTCGAGGATATGTTGAGAGCTTGTGCATTGGCTTATGCTACCTCTTGGGATAAGAGTTTGCCGTATGCCGAGTTCAGTTACAACAATAGTTATCAGGCTAGTTTACGATGTCACCTTTTGAGGCATCAGATGGTCGACTCGCTTGACGCCATTGAATTGGAATGAGACCGGCGAGCGCTGTGTCTTTGGGCCTGATATTCTTCAAGAAGTCAAGAACAGTCGCTATGATTAGGGAAAGGTTGAAGATAGCCCAATCTCGACAAAAGAGTTATGTCGACAATCGTCGCCGAGACTTGAGTTTTGAACCGTAAGACTTTGTTTACCTCGAGTTACGCCTCTCGGGGAGTTAAGAGGTTCCATGCCAAAGGGAAACTTGCACCCTGCTATGTTGGACCATTTAAGATTTTGAGCCGCAGAGGCGAAGTTGCTTATCACCGGAGTTGCCACAATCGTTAGCGGAGTACATGATGTATTCCATGTGTCCTGATTGAAGAAGTGTCTTCGAGTTCCTGAGGAAATGCAGACAACTGTTAGAATCAATTGAGTTGCAAGAGGATTTGACCTATAAGGAGTATCCCGTGAGGATTCTAGACACAATGGATCGAGAAACTAGAAACAAGTCAACCCGCTTCAGAGAGTTCAAGTGGAGCAACCATGCAGAGAGCTAAGCGACTTGGGAGCGAAGAGGATTTGAAGAAAGAATTTCCAAACCTATTCCTTAGTAAGCCCTGAATCTCGGGGACGAGATTCTATTAAGGGGGGGAGGTTTGTAACACCCCAAAATTTTGCTTTTCTTAAATTCATGTGTGATTTGGCACTTTGGTGAATTTTTGGAATTTTCTCGAATTTATTTGGATTTATTTGGGATTTATTTGAATTTATTCCATTTTGAAATAATTGAAGAATTTAATTTTGCAAATAAATTTTTGTTGGAAATATTTTATTTGAGTCCAAAATGATCCAAAGTATTTTCCAGAATTTTTCTCGAATTTTTCTCGAAGTCATTTGCTATTTTTAATGAATTAAATGAATTATCGGGAATTATTTTAATTATTAAATCGCTGGAAAATCAAACTCGGTCAAGTATCGTTTCATCCGATCGAGCCCGAGTCGACTCGAGTTCGAGTCCGACTCGACCGCCGCTGGCCGCTCGACCGAAGTTCGCTCAAGACGCTGAGCCGTTGGATCGAGATCCAACGGCCACGTCATCGCTCCGATCCGACCGGAGACGGATCGCTCCGCCGTGGGCCGTGCAGCGTTAGGGTTTCGTGTGTTGCGCCGCGACGCCGAGGCACTATTTAAAGCCCCAAGGCCGCCCGCTGAAGCTCAGACCGCGGCGCACCTTTTTCCCTCGAAGTTTCGTGAGCCCTAGCCGCCGCCGCCTAGCCGCAAAGCTCGCCAGAGTTGCCTCTCTCTTCCACCGTTCCTCGACGATTCCGCCACGGCAAGCCGCTTCCGCCGCAACCAAGACCGGATCCGAACCCCGGCCAGCGCACTGTTGAGTGCACTCACTTGGCCGGAGACGCCCGGCGCGCCGCTGCGTGGTCGCTATCCTCAGCGCCGGTGAGCCCGCGCCGCGAAGCCATCGCCCCGAAGCTCGGTGAACCGCCGATCCAAATCGGACGGTTGAGGTGAGCCCACGTTCTATCCCAACCCTAAGATCCCAGATTAGATCGACCGTTGGATCAAGATCCAACGGCCCATAATCGGCCACGCTGCTTGTAACGTGGGTAACGCGTTAGGGTTAATTTCAACCGCTGATCAAGATCCAACGGCTCGATCCGCCGTTAATCCAAAACGTGAAACCGAGACTCCAATCCATACCGCCGGATTTTAAATCGACGGCCGTGATTGCGCCACGCTGCCGGGAAGCTTGACCGCCGCGATCGGCGCACCAGCGTGAGACGCCGACACGGCGGGCCCGCAACGTCGGCCGGGACAATAAACCGCACCATGACGCTATCGCCGACGCCACGGTGGGGCCCGCTTGTCGCCACTGTCCCAAAGGCAGGCCGACGCCAAGAATGACGCCATCTCGTAGGCCCACATGTCGGGCCTCACGTGGAGCCGTGGACCGAGTCCACCGTGAGACCCGAGCCAAGCGTGGACCAAGTCCATGGACCGGCTGACGTCAGCCAGCCAATCAGGAGCTGACACGTGTCCATGCTGACGCAATAATTAATTTCCGAAAAAAGAAAATGATTTAATAAATCGGTTTAATAATTGATTTGAATTTCAAAACTTCAAACGCTTATAACTTTTATGCGTTTCAACTCCGATTTGAGCGATTCAAATTTCTAAATTTGTATAAAATTGAGATCTACCTAAATATAAATTTTATTTAATTTTTGGACTAAAGTTTTTCTCTGTAATATTATTTAATTGATTATTTAAACTTTAAATAATCATAACTTTTGTGTTTTAACCCCAAATTTGACGATTCCATTTTCTAAAAATCCAGAAAATTATGTTCTCTCTGTTTATGGATTTTATTTGGAGTTTTGGGATCTTTTGCCTAGTGTTTATTTGTGTATTTGCTATTTGCACGCTTTTACGAGTAGACGTTGAAGTGCCTAAGGATTCGAGGAGAAGTGTTGACTCAGGATCCAACTCAAGACCAAGAGCAAGTACTTTTTGAAGGCAAGTTGTGCTTTGACCATGTTGATCCTATTTCTAAAATCTACTTTGATTTAAACTATCGCATGCTAGTTCAATTAGAAAGATACTTTGTTTAAACATGGGGTTAGATAAACACCAATTTGCTATATGACACCTTGATTATCTAAGTATGTGCCATGACCCTTTGTCACCCTAGTTGTGGTTTACTAGTTGGACATTATTAAATTGCCAACATGGGTTTAGACCGCTGTAGTATCTTTGCTTAGACACCTTACGTGCTCATGACATGATTTTGGACAATCAAATGCTAATATGGACTTAATGATATATTGAACCTGTTTTGGAAAAGTATCATGTGATGTTGACGCACGTGGTGCATGGTAATCAATCGGGGTTTGATAAAAGCTGACCAGGGCATGTGGCAAGAGTAATCAGGTGGGCCGGTTGTGGCATTGGGAGTGATGATTTGGTTTTCTGTAGTCTTGCCCTGGTCACTCTAAGGACTTAACCCTGCAAGCCTTTGAACCGGGTCATACTTGCAACCACATGGTCGAATGGGACGGCCCTAGTTGACTAAGTCGCTAAGGACTCACTTGTGGAGCCTCAGGGTGTCGATTACACCGTTTGTGTGATTATACGGGGAGCGTATCGTGGCTGTGGCCAGGTACCCATCTAACGGTGTGTTGGTCCCATACTTCGCCTTGGCTAAGGGAAGGGATGGTGTAGAGCACGTCGGAGAGGACCAACTGTGTTGTTTGAGGCTTCTGAAAGGCTTTGTTACGGGAACTCGCATTTGTGGTGTTTGACTGTATCTTGTGGGTACAGTGAATAACCTCTGCAGAGTGTAGAATCTATTTGAATATCCGAGTCCACTGATCGACAATGCTCGGAATTACAATAAGGGGTAGACTTTCAAAATAACTTGGTTTCAAAAGATGGGTTGGTTTAACAAGGAAGATGATGGAAATATGGTTTAGGATGGGAAAAATGTTTGTTAAACTTCTTGAAAAGTTATTTATGCTTTACTTATTTCTATTGCTGAATCTACTTTTATTACTTGTCAAAAGTCATTTCTTCGCAAATATACCTCTGAGCTATTCCTTTGTACCAAGCCATGCATATAGTATATTAGCTTGCATTCAGGCATGACTTGCCGAGTACCAAGTACTCACCCTTGCCTCAACACAATACCAGTTGAAGAGGAGACTACGCCAGCGGAGGAGGAGTTCCAAGAGGACCCGTCTACTTAGGGAAGCGAGCCCGATCGGTTGCCTGTGGTATACTGGATGGCGCCACTAAGTTTATTTGATTTTCATTTGCTGTTATTTCTCTTTTAATAAGTTTCGCCTTGCAAGGCATATATTTGTAACTTGGCCATAAGGTCGAGTAACCCTTTGATTATTTAGATAAAGTACTTTGATAGTATCGATTGGTATGATTGTGATATATACCGATGTTAAGGCCTGTGCACTAAGCGCCGTTCTGGACTAGTGCCGAATACACGAAGGGTCCGGATTTGCAAATTCGGGTCCCGACAAAAAGGGCCTGTGCAATCGCTCGATACACTTTGCGACCGCCAGAGATCTACAATGCAGATGGGTATCCAAGAAGTATCACGACGCCGCAATGCGGCACATTACCCGTATCTACGCCGAGAGTTGGAGAGTACGGTGTTCCGTTACTATCCGCTACAAGAGCGATAACCTTCTCGACCGAAGGAGATTCAGGATGAGGATGCCACGCGGTTACACAGCTTGGCACGATTTGTCGTCGCCAGAGGATGTACTAGATAATACAAGCAAGGAGCTACTGAAGGCCCGCAAGGAGATCACGACAGAGAAGAACAGATGGCGGGAAGCTCAAGATTATGTGTCACACCTTCTACGAAGGATTGACGAGTTGGAGATGAACTAGTACGGACCAGACCCAGAGCAAGTAATCTAGCTACACGAGCCAGATCCAGAGGAGTCAGATCTCGATGAGGACACCGCTTCCTCGACTACCACAGAGGACACAGTTGCTGGACATGGCGATCGTTTCGCGCCTATGCCACAGCACCCGTACCCAGGCCGTGGAGGTTTTCTCGATGAGTGAGCATAGGTTCTATAGTGAGACTCCTTCGCCGAGTCGAGTCATAGAATAAAGAGTCACCCTTTAGGCGTTAGACTCCAGAGTTAGTTCGATTTGGATTTGCTTTGTTTGCTGAGTGTGCAGTATGTGTTGCAAGGCCCTTAGGCATTGTAAGCAGCCATACCAAGTTATTAATAATAAAGATGGACCTTAAAGTTACCCCTTTCGCCCCGCATAAGTTCCATATTACTTGTCTATTCTTGTTTCCCTCTCATCTCTAAACCTAGAGCAAATCGACAGATGGTGAACACCCGTGGAAACTTTGGAAGCAATGGGAGTGGATCTCGCCCGAAAAACCCCAATGATGGAGCACCAAAGACCGCCACCGGATATGCAGAATTTCGAGCGTTTCTTGCTGCCCAGACTCAGTTGATGCATGCTATGATGCAACAAATGCAGCACGTCCTTTGCTCAGGCCAACGCTAATCAAGTTAATCGGGGACCACGCTTGAGAATACAAGAGGCTGTCGAGTTCATGAGGACTCACCCACCCACTTTCTTCTGGGAATGCCAATCCATTGGAGGCCGATGATTGGTTAAGATCAATTGAGAGGAAGCTACACATAGCTCAATGCATAGGGAATGAGAAGGTACTTTACGCTTCTCATCGGTTGGAAGGAACAGCGCCGAATGGTGGGAGAACTTCGTACACGCAGAGAACCCTCAAGATATCACTTGGGAAGAGTTCACACCGCATTCGACAAGATCACGTGCCTGAAGGAATCATGGACCTTAAGAAGGAGGAGTTCAGAGCATCAAGCAAGGTAATCGGCCAAAGGGTCGACTACTGAACAAGTTCACACAGCTAGCACGCTACGCACTGAGGATGTAGCGGCAGATAAATCCAGGCAGCCTCGTTTTATGAAGGGACTTAACTCAGATTGCAAGTTGGGTTGATCACCCACACCTTTCCAGATTTCCAAGAGTTGGTGAATAAGGCACTTATTCTTGAGGACAAGCGCAAGGAACTGGATGAGAACAGAAGCGCAGGATGCAACGACAAGGATCACGCCAGAGGAACGCAACGCTTGAGAGTTGCACCAAATCAATTCTTCGATTCCAACCACGAGTGCGACAAGGACACCATCCCGGCACCAAGACACATCAATCAAAACTACTGCACCCGGCCCCGCTAGAAACGCTTACTCGAGCGATCGGCAAGGAAACGGTGAGATGCTGCTACAATCGCAACGAGCCAGGACACTTTGCCAACAGCTTGTCCAAGAAGACAGCGAGAGCGACCCGATTCGCTTCAACCTAGGAACCACCCCAGCTAGGACGCCGGCACTCAGAGCCACACCCTGCATCGTGGTGAGAGGCCGAGTCAACCATGTCACCGCAGATGCACCGCAAAATGCTACGGACGTCGTCTTTGGGTAAGTTACTTGTTAACTCGATACACTGCAACCGCTTTGTTTGACTCGAGCTTCGCATTCGCTTGTTTCGCAAGGCTTTGCTGCTAGAAATGACTTGAGAATTGCAAGACTTAAGTGCATGCTTTTAGTTCAAACCCACAGTTCCGAACTCCGAACGGAAGTAGGATGTTCCGGTGAGAATACTAATAGATGGAATAGAGTTCCTAGCAAACCTTATAATTTTGGAGACCCGGACCTTAGATGTTATATTGGGAATGGATTGGTTATCCAAGCACAAGGCTGTATTGGATTGTGGACGAAGGACTATCTCGATTGAGAGCCCGTGTGGGAAGAAAGTGGAATTTCAAGCCCACTGCAGCTAGAGATGGACAATTGATGGTTAACAGTACCAAGGCAATCAGCATAGAGGATGTCCCAAGAGTGAATGAGTACCCGATGTTTTCCCGAGGATCTACGGTATGCCGCCAGACAGGGGACATAGAGTTTGTGATAGAGCTTGTACAAGATGCAGCACCGATAGCAAAGAGACCCTATCGGATGTCTACCGAGGAGTTGGTAGAGATGAAGAAACAATTTGGAAGAGTTAATGGATAAAGGATTTATCGAGACCAAGTTAAATGCGCCGTGGGGGCACCGGTTTTGTTTGTCAAGAAGAAGGACGGAGTTTCGGGATGTGCATTGACTACCGTGCACTCAATGAAGTCACCGTGAAGAATAAGTATCCGCTACCCGAGGATTGATGATTTGTTTGATCAGTTAAGAGGAGCCGGAGTTTTCTCCAAGATTGATCTCGAGATCGGGATACCATCGATTGAAGATCCGATCGTGAGGATATTCAAGATCGCATTCTCGTCAAGATATGGACATTACGAGTTTACGATTATGTCCTTTGGGGTGACGAATGCGCCATTTATTTCATGAATATGATGAATAAGGTGTTCATGGAATATTTGGACAAGTTTGTCGTCGTGTTCATAGACGATATCCTAATCTACTCCAAGACAGGAGGATGAACATGCCGAACACTTAAGGCGAGTTTTGGAAAAGGCGAGGAACAAAGCAACTCTTCGCCAAGTTCAGCAAGTGTGATTTTTGGAAGGACAAGGTGGAGTTTCTTGGACATGTAATGAGCTGCAGAGGAGTCGCCAGTAGATCCAAGCAAAGTAGAAGCTGTGTTACATTGGGAGCAGTAGAGGATCGTGACCCGATTCGGAGTTTCCTTGGAATGGCAGGATACTACCGACGTTTCATTGAATCCTTTTAGACAATCGCGAAACCTCTTACGCAATTCTTTGAAGAAGGAAAAGAAGTTTGCATGGGCGCTTGAGAATGTGAGAAAGGATTTCAGGAGCTGAAGAAGCGATTGACATCAGCACCGGTGTTAGTTCTACCGGATGTTGCTCAAAGCTTCGATATTTATTGTGACGCATCGCGCCAAGGACTTGGATGTGTGTTGATGCAGAACGGAAAGGTAAATCGCGTATGCATCAAGGCGATTGAGGCCGCATGAGGAAAATTATCCGACACATGACCTAGAGTTAGGCTGCCGTAGTGCATGCCTTGAAGATATGGCGTCACTATCTGGTTGGAAACAGGATGTGAAGTGTATACGGATCATAAGAGCCTTAAGTACATATTCACCCAATGGATCTGAATATGAGGCAGAGGAGATGGTTAGAGTTGATCAAGGACTACAATGTTGGAATCCATTACCATCCCGGAAGGGCCAACGTAGTAGCCGACGCTCTGAGTCGGAAAAGCCATACCGTGAGTACGTTGCTAGCCACAAGTCGGATGAGTTATGTGAGGATTTTTTGAAGATGAAGATTGAGGTAGTACCTAGCGGATTCTTGGCCGCATTAGAAGTAAAGCCTACCTAGAGGATCAGATCCGAGAAGGACGAAGGATGATGACAAGATCCGCGAGGATTAAGTCCGTCAAGGAGGAAGGCAAGGCAGGACTTCAAGTTGGATGAGCAAGGCACGTTGTGGATGAAGGATCGTATTTGTGTGCCTAACAAAAAGGAGTTAAAGCAACTGATTTTGGAAGAAGCCCACGACTCTAAGTACTCAATTCACCACTGAAGCGCCAAGATGTATCGGGATCTAAAGGAGAGATTCTCGTGGCCGAGTATGAAACGAGAAGTTGCCGAGCATGTTGCATTGTGCGACGTATGCCGAGAGTCAAGGCAATGCATCGAGAGACCAGCGGGATTGCTACAACCGCTGAAGATACCTGAGTGGAAGTGGGAGGAAATCGGAATGGATTTCATTACCGGTTTGTCAAGACTCAAGGAGGTTATGACTCCATATGGGTTATAGTGGATCGCTTGACTAAAGTAGCCCATTTTATCCCGTGAAGACCACTTACTCGGAGATAAATTAGCGGAATTATACATGATCGTGATTGTTTGTTTGCACGAAGTGCCAAAGAGGATTGTATCGGACGAGAGGTACCCAATTTACCTCGGGGTTCGGAATAAGTTGCATGAAGCCATGGGAACCCGCTTAAACTTCAAGATGCTTATCATCCACAGACGGATGGACAGGCCGAAAGGGTCAACCAGATTCTGGAGGATATGTTGAGAGCTTGTGCATTGGCTTATGCTACCTCTTGGGATAAGAGTTTGCCGTATGCCGAGTTCGATTACAACAATAGTTATCGAGGCTAGTTCTGAGATGTCACCTTTTGAGGCACTGTATGGTCGACCCTGTCGGACGCCATTGAATTGGAATGAGACCGGCGAGCGCCGTGTCTTTGGGCCTGATATTCTTCAAGAAGCTGAAGAACAGGTCGCTATGATTAGGGAAAGGTTGAAGATAGCCCAATCTCGACAAAAGAGTTATGCTGACAATCGTCGCCGAGACTTGAGTTTTGAACCAGAAGACTTTGTTTACCTCAGAGTTACGCCTCTCAGGGGAGTTAAGAGGTTCCATGCCAAAGGGAAACTTGCACCCCGTTATGTTGGACCATTTAAGATTTTGAGCCGCAGAGGCGAAGTTGCTTATCAGCTGGAGTTGCCACAGTCGTTAGCAGGAGTACATGATGTATTCCATGTGTCCCAGTTGAAGAAGTGTCTTCGAGTTCCGGAGGAACAGACACTGTTAGAATCAATTGAGTTGCAAGAGGATTTGACCTATAAGGAGTATCCCGTGAGGATTCTAGACACAATGGATCGAGAAACTAGAAACAAGTCAACCCGTTTCTGTAGAGTTCAGTGGAGCAACCATGCAGAGAGCGAAGCGACTTGGGAGCGCGAAGAGGATTTGAAGAAAGAATTTCCAAACCTATTCCCTTAGTAAGCCCTGAATCTCGGGGACGAGATTCTATTAAGGGGGGGAGGTTTGTAACACCCCAAAATTTTGCTTTTCTTAAATTCATGTGTGATTTGGCACTTTGGTGAATTTTTGGAATTTTCTGGAATTTATTTGGATTTATTTGGGATTTATTTGAATTTATTCCATTTTGAAATAATTGAAGAATTTAATTTTGCAAATAAATTTTTGTTGGAAATATTTTATTTGAGTCCAAAATGATCCAAAGTATTTTCCAGAATTTTTCTGGAATTTTTCTCGAGTCATTTGCTATTTTTAATGAATTAAATGAATTCTTGGGAATTATTTTAATTATTAAATCATTGGAAAATCAAACTCGGGTCAAGTATCGTTTCATCCGATCGAGCCCGAAGTCAGACTCGAGTTCGAACCGACCCGGACCGGCCAAGGTTACCGCTCGACCGAGCCGGTTCAAGACGCTGAGCCGTTGGATCGAGATCCAACGGCCGTCATCGTTCCGATCCGACCGAGGCGGATCGCTCCGCTGCGGCCGCCGTGTGCGTTAGGGTTTCGTGTGTTGCGCGCCGCACGTCGAGGCACTATTTAAAGCCCCAAGGCCGCCCGTTGAAGCTCTGCATCGCGTGCGCACCTTTTCCCTCGAAGTTTGAGCCCTAGCGCGCCGTCTAGCCGCAAAAGCTCGCCAGTGGTGCCTCTCTCTTCCACCGCGTTCCTCGACGATTCCGCCGCCCGGCAAGCCGTTTCGCGCAACCAAGACCGGATCCGAACCCCGGCCAGCGCGCTGTTGAGTGCACTCACTTGGCGGAGACGCCCGGCGCCGCCGCTGCGTGGTCGTCATCCTCGGCGCCCGGTGAGCCCGCGCGCCAGCGAAGCCATCGCCGTCGAAGCTCGGTGAACCGTCAGATCCAAATCGGACGGTTGAGGTGAGCCCACGTTCTATCCCAACCCTAAGATCCCAGATTAGATCGGGACCGTTGGATCAAGATCCAACGGCCCATAATCGGCCACGTTGCTTGTAACGTGGGTAACGTTACGGGTTAGGGTTAATTTCAACCGTTGGATCAAGATCCAACGGCTCAGATCCGCCGCGTTAATCCAAAACGTGAAACCGAGACCCAATCCATACCGTCGGATTTTAAATCGACGGCCGTGATTGCGCCACGCGTCGGGAAGCTTGACCGCCGCGGTCAGCGCACCCGCGCGTGAGACGCTGACACGGCGGGCCCGCGCGTCAGCGGGACAGCGAAACCGCACCATGACGTCATCGCTGACGTCACGGTGGGGGCCCGCGTGTCGGCCAAATGTCCCGGCAGTGTCTTGGCGTCAGCAATGACGTCATCTGTAGGCCCACATGTCAGTCTCACGTGGAGCCGTGGACCGAGTCCACCGTAGACCCGAGCCAAGCGTGGACCAAGTCCATGGACCGGCTGACGTCAGCCAGCCAATCAGGAGCTGACACGTGTCCATGCTGACGCAATAATTAATTTCCGAAAAAAGAAAATGATTTAATAAATCGGTTTAATAATTGATTTGAATTTCAAAACTTCAAACGCTTATAACTTTTGCGTTTCAACTCCGATTTGAGCGATTCAAATTTCTAAATTTGTATAAAATTGAGATCTACCTAAATATGAATTTTATTTAATTTTTGGACTAAAGTTTTTCTCTGTAATATTATTTAATTGATTATTTAAACTTTAAATAATCATAACTTTTAAGTTTTAACTCCAAATTTGACGATTCCAGTTTCTAAAAATCCAGAAAATTATGTTCTCTCTGTTTATGGATTTTATTTGGAGTTTTGGGATCTTTTTGCCTAGTGTTTATTTGTGTATTTGCTATTTGCACGCTTTACGAGTAGACGTTGAAGTGCCGGAAGGATTCGAGGGAGAAGTGTTGACTCAGGATCCAACTCAAGACCAAGAGCAAGTACTTTTTGAAGGCAAGTTGTGCTTTGACCATGTTGATCCTATTTCGAAAATCTACTTTGATTTAAACTATCGCATGCTAGTTCAATTAGAAAGATACTTTGTTTAAACATGGGGTTAGATAAACACCAATTTGCTATATGACACCTTGATTATCTAAGTATGTGCCATGACCCTTTGTCACCCTAGTTGTGGTTTACTAGTTGGACATTATTAAATTGCCAACATGGGTTTAGACCGTTGTAGTATGCTGCTTAGACACACTTTCGTGCTCATGACATGATTTTGGACAATCAAATGCTAATATGGACTTAATGATATATTGAACCTGTTTTGGAAAAGTATCATGTGATGTTGACGGCACGTGGTGCATGGTAATCAATCGGGGTTTGATAAACGATTTCGGCCAGGGCATGTGGCAAGAGTAATCAGGTGGGCGGTTGTGGCATTGGGAGTGATGATTTGGTTTTGGGTAGTCTTGCCCTGGTCACTCTAAGGACTTAACCTGCAAGCCTTTGAACTGGGTCATACTTGCAACCACATGGGTGGAATGGGACGGCCCTAGTTGACTAAGTCGCTAAGGACTCACTTGTGGAGCCTCGGGTGTCGATTACACCGTTTGTGTGATTATACGGGGAGGCGTATCGTGGCTGTGGCCAGTACCCATCTAACGGTGTGTTGGTCCCATACTTCGCCTTGGCTAAGGGAAGGGATGGTGTAGAGCACGTCTGGAGAGGACCACTGTGTTGTTTGAGGCTTAGAAAGGCTTTATTACGGAACTCGCCTTTGTGGTGTTTGATCAGTATCTTGTGGGTAAAGTGCATAACCTCTGCGAGTGTAGAATCTATTTGAATAGCCGAGTCCACGATCTTTGGACAATGCTCGGGAATTACAGTCAAAGGGTAGACTTTACGAAAATAACTTGGTTTGAAAGATGGGTTGGTTTAACAAGGAAGATGATGGAAATATGGTTTAGGATGGGAAAAATGTTTGTTAAACTTCTTGAAAAGTTATTTATGCTTTACTTATTTCTCTTTGCTTTCGAATCTACTTTTATTACTTGTCAAAAGCATTTCTTTGCAAATATACCACTGAGCTATTCCTTTGTACCAAGCCATGCATATAGTATATTAGCTTGCATTACGTGCATGACTTGCTGAGTACAAAGTACACACCCTTGCCTCAACACAATACCAGTTGAAGAGTAGACTACGACAGTTTCGGAGGAGGAGTACCAAGAGGACCCGTCTACTTAGTGAAGCGAGCCCGGTCGGTTACTGTGGTATCTTGGATGGCGCCACGAAGTTTATTTGATTTTAGGCTTTTTTTATTTCTCTTTTAATAAGTTTCGCCTTGCATGGCATATATTTGTAACTTGGACTTAAGGTCGAGTATACCTTTGATTATTTATTTAAAGTACTTTGATAGTATCGATTGGTATGATTGTGATATATACCGATGTTAAGGCTCAGGTGCACTAAGCGCGTTCTGGACTAGTGCTGAATACCTGAAGGGTCCGGATTTGCAAATTCGGGTCCCGACAAAAAAGGGCCCAGGCAATCGCCTCGATACAACACCGCCGGAGATCTACAATGCGGATGGGTATCCAAGAAGTATCACGACGCAGCGCAATGCGGCACATTACCCGTATCTACGCCGAGAGTTGGAAATGCGGTGTTAAGTTACCATCCAGCGGCGATAACCTTCTCGACCGAAGGAGATTCAGGATGAGGATGCCCGCGGTTACCACGATTGGCACGATTTGTCGTCGCCAGGAGGATGTACTAGATAATACAAGCAAGGAGCTACGAAGGCCCGCAAGGAGATCACGACGAGAGAAGAAACGAGATGGCGGGAAGCTCAAGAGTATGTGGCACATCTTCTGCGAAGGATTGGCGAGTTGGAGATGACTTTGTACGGACCCGGACCCGTGAGCCAAGATTTCGAGCTACACGAGCCAGATCCGGAGGAGTCGGATCTCGATGAGGACACCGCTTCCTCGACTACCACAGAGGACACACGATTCTGCTGGACATGGCGGCCAGTTTCGGCGCCTATGCCACAGCACCGTGCCAGGCCGTGGAGGTTTTTCGATGAGTGAGCATAGGTTCTATAGTGAGACTCCTTCGCCGAGTCGAGTCATAGAATAAAGAAGTCACCCTTTAGGCGTTAGACTCCAGAGTTAGTTCGATTTGGATTTGCTTTGTTTCTTTGAGTGTGCGTTATGTGTTGCAAGGCCCTTAGGCATTGTAAGCAGCCATACCAAGTTATTAATAATAAAGATGGACCTTAAAGTTACCCCTTTAAGCCCCGCATAAGTTCCATATTACTTGTCTATTCTTGTTTCCCTCTCATCTCTAAACCTAGAGCAAATCGACAGGATGGTGAACACCCGTGGAAACTTTGGAAGCAATGGGAGTGGATCTCGCCCGTGAAAACCCCAATGATGGAGCACCAAGACCGCCCTTTGGATATGCAGAATTTGGAGCGTTTCTTGCTGCCCGGACTCGATTGATGCATGCTATGATGCAACAAATGCAGCACGTCCTTTGCTCAGGCCCTTTGCTAATCAAGTTAATCGGGGACCACGCCCGAATACAAGGCCGTCGAGTTCATGAGGACTCACCCACCCACTTTCTGCAGGAATGCCAATCCATTGGAGGCCGATGATTGGTTAAGATCAATTGAGAGGAAGCTACACATAGCTCAATGCATAGGGAATGAGAAGGTACTTTACGCTTCTCATCGGTTGGAAGAGCAACGGCCACGAATGGTGGGAGAACTTACGTGCCACGCGAGAGAACCCTCAAGATATCACTTGGGAAGAGTTCACAGGTGCATTCGACAGATCACGTGCTGAAGGAATCATGGACCTTAAGAAGGAGGAGTTCGAGCAAGAAGCAAGGTAATCAGCCGATGGCCAGACTACCTGAACAAGTTCACACAGCTAGCACGCTACGCACTTTTTGAGGATGTAGCGACAGATAAATCGAGGCAGTCTCGTTTTATGAAGGGACTTAACTCGGGATTGCAAGTTGGGTTGATCACCCACACCTTTCCAGATTTCCAAGAGTTGGTGAATAAGGCACTTATTCTTGAGGACAAGCGCAAAGGCCGGATGAGAACAGAAGCGCGAGGATGCAACGGCAAGGATCACGCCCGAAGCGCAATGGCGCTTGAGAGTTGCACCAAATCAATTCTTGATTCCAACCACAGAGTGCGACAAAGGACACCATCCCGGCACCAAGACACTGTCAATCAAAACTACTGCACCCCAGCCCCGCTAGAAACGCTACTCGAGCGGTCGGCAAGGAACGGTGAGATCTTTGCTACAACTGCAACGAGCCAGGACACTTTGCCAACAGTTGTCCGAAGAAGACAGCAGGAGCGACCCCAGTTCGCTTCAACCTAGGAACCACCCCAGCTAGGACGCCAGCACCAGGAGCCACACCCCAGACCGTGGTGAGAGGCCGAGTCAACCATGTCACCGCAGATGCACTGCAAAATGCTACGGACGTCGTACTGGGTAAGTTACTTGTTAACTCAGTACCTGCAACCGTTTTGTTTGACTCTGGAGCTTCGCATTCGTTTGTTTCGCAAGGCTTTGCTGCTAGAAATGACTTGAGAATTGCAAGACTTAAGTGCATGCTTTTAGTTCAAACCCCTGGTTCCGAACTCCGAACGGAAGTAGGATGTTCCGGGGTGAGAATACTAATAGATGGAATAGAGTTCCTAGCAAACCTTATAATTTTGGAGACCCAGACCTTAGATGTTATATTGGGAATGGATTGGTTATCCAAGCACAAGGCTGTATTGGATTGTGGACGAAGGACTATCTCAGTTGAGAGCCCGTGTGGGAAGAAAGTGGAATTTCAAGCCACTGCAGTTAGAGATGGGCGATTGATGGTTAACAATACCAAGGCAATCAGCATAGAGGATGTCCCGATGGTGAATGAGTACCCGATGTTTTCCCCGAGGATCTACGGTATGCCGCCAGACGAGGGACATAGAGTTTGTGATAGAGCTTGTCAAGATGCAAGCACCGATAGCAAAGAGACCCTATCGGATGTCTACCGAGGAGTTGGTAGAGATGAAGAAAGCAATTTGGAAGAGTTAATGGATAAAGGATTTATCAGGACCAAGTTAAATGCCGTGGGGAGCACCAGTTTTGTTTGTCAAGAAGAAGGGCGGGAGTTTCAGGATGTGCATTGACTACCGTGCACTCAATGAAGTCACCGTGAAGAATAAGTATCCGCTACCCAGGATTGATGATTTGTTTGATCGATTAAGAGGAGCGGAGTTTTCTCCAAGATTGATCTGAGATCGGGATACCATCGATTGAAGATCCGATCGGAGGATATTCAAGGCGCATTCTCGTCAAGATATGGACATTACGAGTTTACGATTATGTCCTTTGAAATTGACGAATCGCCCGGCTTATTTCATGAATATGATGAATAAGGTGTTCATGGAATATTTGGACAAGTTCGTAAGTCGTGTTCATAGACGATATCCTAATCTACTCCAAGGCAGGAGGATGAACATGCCGAACACTTAAGGCGAGTTTTGGAAAAGGCGAGGAACAGCAACTTTTAGCCAAGTTCAGCAAGTGTGATTTTTGGAAGGACAAGGTGGAGTTTCTTGGACATGTAATGACCGCAGAAGGAGTCGCCAGTAGATCCAAGCAAAGTAGAAGGCGTGTTACATTGGGAGCAGAAGACCATGACCAGTTCGGAGTTTCCTTGGAATGGCAGGATACTACCGCCGTTTCATTGAAGGCTTCTCGACAATTCTGCGAAACCTCTTACGCAATTGCTGAAGAAGGAAAAGAAGTTTGCATGGGCGCTTGAGAATGTGAGAAAGGATTTCAGAGTCAAGAAGCGATTGACATCGGCACGGTGTTAGTTCTCTGGGATGTTGCTCAAAGCTTCGATATTTATTGTGACGCATCGCGCCAAGGACTTGGATGTGTCTTGTCTGAGAATGGAAAGGTAAATCGCGTATGCATCAAGGCGATTGAGGCCGCATGAGGAAAATTATCCGACACATGACCTAGAGTTAGGCTGCCGTAGTGCATGCCTTGAAGATATGGCGTCACTATCGATTGGAAAGCAGATGTGAAGTGTATACGGATCATAAGAGCCTTAAGTACATATTCACCCAGTCGGATCTGAATATGAGGCGAGAGGAGATGGTTAGAGTTGATCAAGGACTACAATGTTGGAATCCATTACCATCCGGGAAGGCCAACGTGGTTGCCGACGCTCGAGTCGGAAAAGCCATCACCGTGAGTACGCGTTGCTAGCCACAAGTCGGGATGAGTTATGTGAGGATTTTCAGAAGATGAAGATTGAGGTAGTACCTAGCGGATTCTTGGCCGCATTGGAAGTAAAGCCTACTTTAGAGGACCAGATCCGAGAAGGATGTAGGATGATGACAGGATCCGTAGGATTAAGTCCAAAAGGAGGAAGGCAAAGGCGAGAGGACTTCAAATTGGATGAGCGAGGCACGTTGTGGATGAAGGATCGTATTTGTGTGCCTAACAAAAAGGAGTTAAAGCAAGCGATTTTGGAAGAAGCCCACGACTCTAAGTACTCAATTCACCACTGGAAGCGCCAAGATGTATCGAGGATCTAAAGGAGAGATTACGGTGGCCGAGTATGAAACGAGAAGTTGCCGAGCATGTTGCATTGTGCGGCGTATGCCGAGAGTCAAGGCAATGCATCGAGAGACCAGCGGGATTGCTACAACCGCTGAAGATACCTGAGTGGAAGTGGGAGGAAATCGGAATGGATTTCATTACCGGTTTGTCGAAGACTCAAGGAGGTTATGACTCCATATGGGTTATAGTGGATCGCTTGACTAAAGTAGCCCATTTTATCCCCGTGAAGACCACTTACTCAGGAGATAAATTAGCAGAGTTATACATGATCGAGGATTGTTTGTTTGCACGGAGTGCCAAAGAGGATTGTATCGGACGAGGTACCCAATTTACCTCAAGGTTACGGAATAAGTTGCATGAAGCCATGGGAACCCGTTTAAACTTGATCTGACTTATCATCCATGAGACGGATGGACAGGCAGAAAGGGTCAACAGATTCTGGAGGATATGTTAAGAAGCTTGTGCATTGGCTTATGCTACCTCTTGGGATAAGAGTTTGCCGTATGCCGAGTTCAGTTACAACAATAGTTATCGAGGCTAGTTTACAGATGTCACCTTTTGAGGCCTTGTATGGTCGACCCTGTCGGACGCCATTGAATTGGAATGAGGCCGTGGCGCGCCGTGTCTTTGGGCTGATATTATTCAAGAGGTGAAGAAGCGGTCGCTATGATTAGGGAAAGGTTGAAGATAGCCCAATCTCGACAAAGAGTTATCTTGACAATCGTCGCCGAGATTTGAGTTTTGAACCGTAAGACTTTGTATACCTCAGAGTTCGCCTCTCGAGGGAGTTAAGAGGTTCCATGCCAAAGGAAACTTGCACCCGTTATGTTGGACCATTTAAGATTTTGAGCCGCAGAGGCGAAGTTGCTTATCGGTGGAGTTGCCCGCGATCGTTAGCGAGGAGTACATGATGTATTCCATGTGTCCCGATTGAAGAAGTGTCTTGAGTTCGGAGGAGCAGACACCTATTAGAATCAATTGAGTTGCAAGAGGATTTGACCTATAAGGAGTATCCCGTGAGGATTCTAGACACAATGGATCGAGAAACTAGAAACAAGTCAACCCGTTTACGTAGAGTTCATGGAGCAACCATGCAGAGCGAAGCGACTTAGGGAGCATGAAGAGGATTTGAAGAAAGAATTTCCAAACCTATTCCTTTAGTAAGCCCTGAATCTCGGGGACGAGATTCTATTAAGGGGGGAGGTTTGTAACACCCCAAAATTTTGCTTTTCTTAAATTCATGTGTGATTTGGCACTTTGGTGAATTTTTGGAATTTTCTGGAATTTATTTGGATTTATTTGGGATTTATTTGAATTTATTCCATTTTGAAATAATTGAAGAATTTAATTTTGCAAATAAATTTTTGTTGGAAATATTTTATTTGAGTCCAAAATGATCCAAAGTATTTTCCAGAATTTTTCTGGAATTTTTCTGAGTCATTTGCTATTTTTAATGAATTAAATGAATTACTGGGAATTATTTTAATTATTAAATCGCTGGAAAATCAAATTCGGGTCAAGTACTGTTCATCCGACCGAGCCCGAGTCAGACTCGAGTTCGAGTCCGACCCGGACCCGGCCGCGTCGCTGGCTCGACCGAGCCCGTTCGCACGCGAGCCGTTGGATCGAGATCCAACGGCTGCGCGTCATCGTTCCCGATCCGACCGGAGGCGGACTGCTCGCCCGTGGGCGCCGTGTGCGTTAGGGTTTCGTGTGTTCTTGGCGCCGCGTCGAGGCACTATTTAAAGCCCCAAGGCCGCCCGTTGAAGCTGCATCGCGTGCGCACCTTTTCCCTCGAGTTTGAGCCCTAGCCGCCGCCGTCTAGCCGCAAAGCTCGCCAGTAGTTGCCTCTCTCTTCCACCGCTGTTCCTCGACGATTCCGCCACGGCAAGCCGTTTCCGCCGCAACCAAGATCGGATCAGGAACCCTCGAAGCCAGGCGCACTTTGTTGAGTGCACTCACTTGGCCGGAGAGCGCCCGGCGCCGCTGCCAGTGGTCGTCATCCTCGGCGCCCGGTGAGCCAGCGCGCCGCTTGAAGCCATCGCCGTCCGAGCTCGGTGAACCGTCGAGATCCAAATCGGACGGTTGAGGTGAGCCCACGTTCTATCACAACCTAAGATCCCGAGATTAGATCGGGACCGTTGGATCAAGATCCAACGGCCCATAATCGCCACGTTGCTTGTAACGTGGGTAACGCATCTGAGTTAGGGTTAATTTCAACCGTTGGATCAAGATCCAGCGGCTCGAGATCCGCGGCGTTAATCCAAAGCGTGAAACCAGACCCAATCCATACCGTCGGATTTTAAATCGGCGGCCGTGGTGCGCCCGCAGCGTCGGGAAGCTTGGCGCCGCGATCGGCGCTAGCGTGAGAGCCCGACACGGCCGGGCCCGCGTCGGCCGGGACAGCGAAATCGCACCATGACGTCATCGGCGGCGTCACGGTGAAACCGCTGTCGGCAAATGTCCCAGCGGTGTCTTGGCGTCGGCAATGATAGCGTCACCGAGTGGACCCACATGTCGGGCCTCACGTGGAGCCGTGGGCCGAGTCCACCGTGAGACCGAGCCAAGCGTGGACCAAGTCCATGGACGGTGGCGTCGACCAGCCACTCAGGAGCTGACACGTGTCCATGCTTTCGCAATAATTAATTTCCGAATATAGTATATGATTTAATAATTCAGTTTATTATTTGATTTGAATTTCAAAACTTCAAACGCTTATAACTTTTGCGTTTCAACTCCGATTTGAGTGATTCAAATTTCTAAATTTGTATAAAATTGAGATCTACCTAAATATGAATTTTATTTAATTTTTGGACTAAAGTTTTTCTCTGTAATATTATTTAATTGATTATTTAAACTTTAATAAATCATAACTTTTGCATTTTAACTCCAAATTTGATTTATTCCAGTTTCTAAAAATCCAGAAAATTATGTTCTCTCTGTTTATGGATTTTATTTGGAGTTTTGGGATGTTTTTGCCTAGTGTTTATTTGTGTATTTGCTATTTGCACGCTTTACGAGTAGACGTTGAAGTGCCGGAAGGATTCGAGGGAGAAGTGTTGACTCAGGATCCAACTCAAGACCAAGAGCAAGTACTTTTTGAAGGCAAGTTGTGCTTTGACCATGTTGATCCTATTTCGAAAATCTACTTTGATTTAAACTATTGCATGCTAGTTCAATTAGAAAGATACTTTGTTTAAACGTGGGGGGTTAGATAAATACCAATTTGCTATATGACACCTTGATTACTTAAGTATGTGCCATGATCCCTTGTCACCCTAGTTGTGGTTTACTAGTTGGACATTATTAAATTGCCAACATGGGTTTAGACCGTTGTAGTATCTTTGCTTAGACACACTGCGTGCTCATGACATGATTTTGGACAATCAAATGCTAATATGGACTTAATGATATATTGAACCTATTTTGGAAAAGTATCATGTGATGTTGATGGCACGTGGTGCATGGTAATCAAGCGGGGTTTGATAAACATTTTCGGCCAGGGGCATGTGGCAAGAGTAATCAATTGGGCCGCTTGTGGCATTGGGAGTGTTGATTTGGTTTTCGGGTAGTCTTGCCTGGTCACTCTAAGGACTTAACCTTGCAAGCCTTTGAACTGGGTCATACTTGCAACCACATGGCTGGAATGGGACGGCCCTAGTTGACTAAGTCGCTAAGGACTCACTTGTGGAGCCTCAGGGTGTCGATTACACCGTTTGTGTGATTATGCGGGGGGCGTATCGTGGCTGTGGCAGTACCCATCTAACGGTGTGTTGGTCCCATACTTCGCCTTGGCTAAGGGAAGGGATGGTGTAGAGCACGTCTGGAGAGGACCACTGTGTTGTTTGAGGCTTCCGAAAGGCTTTATTCTGAGGAACTCGCCTTTGTGGTGTTTGACTGTATCTTGTGGGTAAAGTGCATAACCTCTGCAGAGTGTAGAATCTATTTGAATAGCCGAGTCCACGGTACTGGACAATGCTCGGGAATTACAGTCAAGGGGTAGACTTTCTGAAAATAACTTGGTTTCGAAAAGATGGGTTGGTTTAACAAGGAAGATGATGGAAATATGGTTTAGGATGGGAAAAATGTTTGTTAAACTTCTTGAAAAGTTATTTATGCTTTACTTATTTCTACTGCTTTCGAATCTACTTTTATTACTTGTCAAAAGTCATTTCTTGCAAATATACCCTGAGCTATTCCTTTGTACCAAGCCATGCATATAGTATATTAGCTTGCATTCTGTGCATGACTTGCTGAGTACCAAGTACTCACCCTTGCCTCAACACAATACCAGTTGAAGAGGAGACTACGCCAGTTTCGGAGGAGGAGTTCCAAGAGGACCCGTCTACTTAGGGAAGCGAGCCCGATCGATTGCCTGTGGTATCTTGGATGGCGCCACAGTTTATTTGATTTTCATTCTTTGTTATTTCTCTTTTAATAAGTTTCGCCTTGCAAGGCATATATTTGTAACTTGGCCATAAGGTCGAGTAACCCTTTGATTATTTAAATAAAGTACTTTGATAGTATCGATTGGTATGATTGTGATATATACCGATGTTAAGACTGTGTGCACTAGCGCGTTCCTGGACTAGTGCTGAATACACAGAGGGTCCGGATTTGCAAATTCGGGGTCCCGACATGCGACCCCGGGAGTGCCCTCTACTTCCCGCCAATCCGTTGCACGTGGTTGAGGCAAGTGCGTAGTGATGGATAGCGAGTTGTAGGGTGCATGTTGAGATTAGATGGAATTGTCTACATGATATATGATCACTTGCCATGTTTTAATGATTGCTATGATATGATGAGCATGTTTAAGATGTTATGATGCCATGTGGTAATATATGAGTTATATATGATGTTGGCATGCTTGCATACATAACATGTTACATGGCCCGGGCGGTGAGAAAGTCAATATCTAATCCGGGAAGGTCGGTGAGAAAGATATGACTAATCCGGAGAGCCAATGAGTAAGCCCTACATCGTGATTCCATTCACCGCGGTGAACGGAAGCGAGGAGTAGGCACCCTCCATCTTCGGGATGGAAGGGGGGAGAGGGTGCACACCGACGGGTGTGTACTCAACCATACCGGTATGAGTTTCCATGGAGACATGAGCATTGCATTACATTGCATACATAATGATGATGATATTGTTAAGTGTTCATGAATGAGATGATATACATGATGGGAGATGTTATTGCCATGATATTGTTATTGTTGTCCATTGCAATATGCTTGCTGAGTTTCGAACTCACGCTTGTGTTTTCTTGTTGTTTTAGGTACCATGAGAATGGCATGCGGGAAAGGGGATTAGTCACACGCCCACACGTAGCTTCACCATGTTGATTCCACAAGTCATTCTATTAGTTTGATAATAAATTGCGTGTGATGATCTTTGATTTAAGGCTTAGCTTGCTTAATGAGAGTTTTATTGTTCGTTTGACACTTGTAGACATTAAGTGCTTGATGATAGTCTTTTATTGTCGTTAAGACTTTAATTTATTGCTGTTTTTAGTTGTCTCTCATAATCTATACATTGCTATACTATTGTTGCTCCTTTGTATCATGTTAAAACAAAGGAGATGCTGCCGAAATCTCGGTTTTTAGCATATGCGCCTTTGCTGGAATTTTATGTTAATTGTGGTATTTAGATTTTGTTTAGCTTATGTTTGGTAGCATTCAGGCATATTAAATGCCGGGGTGCTACAGTTGGTATCAGAGCGGGCTGTAGGTCCTTGGAATGTGTATTTAGTGTCATACCTTAGGTTACAACTAAAATATGATGTGGAATAACTTAGAAACATGGCTTAGGTTCTATCTAAAATTTTGTTATAGGATAGCAACATTAAAACTTGCAAAAGTGGTATAACTAATCTAAAATTTGACACACTTGGTTGCACAGTAGGTTGGGGTTTTGGTTCATCATTGCATTGCGCTTAATTATTTGATGAACACTATGCTATGATGATGTTTGATCTATGTTCTTGATTGTATGATGTTGTGTTTATGTTTATGTGTTTGGATGGTTGTCTGTCTGAAGCAGCCATGCCGAGGGGTAGAGGCCGTGGACGCTGTGGCCGTGGAGGCCAGGGGCGAGGCTCCCAGGGAGTTGCGGAGTCTGTTGCGGAGGGTAGCGTTTTGCTCAATGCTCGCGGGCTAGCTCAGGAGGAGCTTCCAGCTGCACAGTCAGGGGCGGGGGTACCCACCGCTAATGAAGATTTAGTTCAGGCTCTGCAGAGGGAGATTCAGGAGCTGCGCCAGCAATTGCGGGCAGCCCCTGCTGTTGTGCCTCCCCCTGCAGTGGCCCCAGTTGTTGCCCCCGCTGTGCCGGAGCCGAGGATGAGTCTCCGGGAGTGGATGTCACTCCGTCTTGATACTTTTGACTGGCGGGGCACGCCGATCCGATCGCAGATTGGCTGCGGTACATGGAGAGGCAGTTTGAGGTCCTAGAGTTGACCTCAGTCCAGAGGGCTCGTTTTTGGCCTTTCAGCTGAAGGGCCAAGCTGACATCTGGTGGGAGGGGGTTATGGCTGCTAGAGCCTCCGATCTTGGTCCAGCCACCTGGGAGGACTTTGTGGCTCGCTTCCGAGCCAAGTTCTACCCAGAGTCTTTCCTTGAGCGGATGGAGCATACTCTGACGACTCTTTCCCAGGGAAAGAGGTCGGTGGCAGAGTATGAGGTGGAGTTCAACAGCGTGGTGCGCTTCGTACCGGCTGTGGCAGCCGATGATCGGGAGAAACCAAGCAGGTTCCGTAGGGGCTTCAACCAGGAGTTCAGAGTTGTCATGGGGGCGACTGTCCGTCGTGACTTCTGCTCCATGGTGGTGCAGGCGAAGGGCATGGAGCTCGAGCTAGAGCTCTCCCGGGATAAGCAAAACCCGGGTGGTTCATGGGTTCCTGCGGCCCCAGGCGGGGGCTAGAAGAGGACCTTTGGTGGAGGAGGTGGGTCTTCTCAGCGACCCACCTTCAAGAAGTTCAAGGGAGGACAGGGCTCCTCCTTAGGGGCTAAGATGGGGCCGCCCCAGTCGTCTTCTTCACGAGCGGCTGTTCGTCCTGTGCCCGGGCAGGGCATGAAGTGCTTCAAGTGCGGTGGTGAGCACCGTGCTTCAGAGTGTGGTTGGACCGGGAGTTGCATCCACTGTGGCAAGCCCGGCCACATGGGACGAGTCTGCCGGATGAATCCCGGTAGCATCATCAAGTGGGAGACGGTGCCTTCTCCTCCCACTCCAGCGGCGTCTTCCAGAGGATCGGTGCACTTGATGGCTGCTCCTGTTTCTCAGCCGCCCTTTGCGTGGGCGCCACCGGGCCAGCGTCTTGGTGCCGTAGCCATCTGCTCCTCCTCAGTTGCCTCCTCCGCCCCCAGCTCTGTTGGGGCATCAGCCGGGAGTCGGGGCTCCTACTGTCTCGGTGCCACCAGGAGTGTACGCTTTGCCGACTGCCGAGTCAGCCGGGCATCCAGAGGTGGTTTCAGGTACTCTGCTCATGGATTCCGTTGATGCCTTTGTTCTGTTTGATTCCGGTGCATCCTATTCCTTTGTGTCGTCGGAGTTTGCTAGTAGAGCTAAGTTGGGAGTTCAGCGGATTTCTGAGTCCGTGCTAGTCAGTTCTCCTGGGGGTTTGATTGCTAGCTCTTTGGTTTGCCCGGGTTGCACCATTGCCATTGATGATGAGGTTTTCTTTGCCAATCTTATGGTGATCCAGTTGGCTCCTTTTGATGTCATTTTGGGCATGGACTGGCTGCATCAGTACCGTGCCAAGATCTGTTGTTTCTAGAAGACGGTTGCCTTGCAGGCCCCGTCAGGGGTAGAGTTGACCTTTCAGGGTGGTATACCTTCCAGCTCCGTCTTTGCTTTGACTAGTCTGTTTTCTGGTCGCCGTTTGAGGCATTTGGGTTTCCTCATGGCTTTGTCAGAAAAGCCATCTTCTTCAGTTTCCATTGAGGAGATTCCTGTTGTGAAGGAGTTTGTTGATGTGTTCCCTGACGAGTTGCCTGGCTTACCTCCTGTGAGGAGTGTGGAGTTTCGTATTGATCTTGTTCCTGGCACTCGACCTATTTCTATCTCTCCATACTGCTTGGCTCGTCCTTTTCAAGACGAGCTGAAGAAGCAGTTGGAGGATCTGTTGGCCAAGGGCTTTATTCGGCCTAGCATTTCGCCATGGGGAGCACCCGTCCTCTTCGTCTCGAAGAAGGATGGAAGTTGGCGTATGCGCATTGATTATCGTGCTCTTAACCAAGTGACAGTCAAGAACAAGTATCCTTTGCCTTGCATCGAGGATCTGTTTGACCAACTGAAGGGAGCAAAGGTGTTCTCCAAGATTGATCTTCAGTCGGGGTACAATCAGATCCGTGTGAGGGAGCAGGACATTGAGAAGACTGCTTTCTCCACTAGGTATGGGCATTATGAATTTCAAGTTATGTCTTTTGGACTAACTAATGCTCCTGCTGTCTTTATGGAGGCGATGAACAGTATGCTACACAAGTACCTTGATGAGTTTGTGGTAGTGTTCATCGATGACATTCTGGTTTACTCTAAATCAAAAGAGGAGCATGAGCGACATCTGAGGCTTGTGCTGAGCACCTTGAGGGAGAATCAGTTCTTTGCTAAGCTGAAAAAGTGCGAGTTCTGGATTTCAGAAGTGGGTTTTCTTGGCCACATCATCAATCTAGAGGGCATATCTGTAGATCCTGGTAAAGTCTCAGCGGTTTTGGATTGGAAGAGGCCTTCCAATGTCAAAGAGGTGCGTAGTTTCCTTGGGTTGGCTGGCTACTATCGGCGTTTTGTGCAGGATTTCTCTATCATTGCCAAGCCACTTTCGCAGCTGACTCAGAAGGGGATGAAATTCCAGTGGACTGTAGAGTGTGAGCACAGTTTCTGCACTTTGAAGGAGAAGTTAGTGACTGCTCCTGTTCTTACCCTTCCCGAGCCGGGGAAGCGCTTCACTGTTTATTCTGATGCTTCTCGTTTGGGACTTGGTTGTGTGCTCATGCAAGATGGCAAGGTGATTGCTTATGCATCGATGCAGCTGAAAAAGCATGAGTAGAACTATCCCACGCAAAATCTTGAGCTAGCCGCTGTGGTGTTTGCATTGAAGATATGGAGGCATTACCTGTATGGCGAGTCTTGTGACATTTTCACTGATCACAAGAGCCTCAAGTACATCTTTACCCAGAAAGATTTGAACTTGAGGCAGAGGAGGTGGCAAGAGTTGATAAAGGACTATGACCTCACTATCCAGTATCATCCGGGGAAGGCAAATGTGGTGGCCAATGCTCTCAGTCGCAAGACAATGCCCCCTGTTGTTGATTGTCTTGTTGCTGATTTTGAGCGTTTAGGAGTCTCCTACTGCTTTGCGAGGACCGTGCAAGCTGAAACTCAATTGATTCTTGAGTCAGCGATTCCCGAGCGTGTCACGAGAGGCACAAAGAAATAGACCGTTTGCTCCAGCAGGTGAGGAAACGCCTTGAGGATGGCAAGTCTGGAGACTTTACCGTTGATGATGCGGGAGCTTTGAGGTTTCAGGGTCATCTGTGCGTGCCTCAGAAATCCCAAGTGAAAGAGGACATTTTGAAAGAGGCTCATCGCACCCCGTACACAGTCCATCCTGGGGAGACCAAGATGTACAGGGACTTGAAGAAGAATTTCTGGTGGAAAAGGATGAGAGTGGATATTGCTAAGTATGTGGCGTCTTGTGGGATCTATCAGAAGATCAAAGCTGAGCATAAGCGTCCCGCCGGTATGTTGCAGCCATTGGAGATTCCTATGTGGCCATGGGATGACATCTCCATGGATTTTGTGGTTGGTTTACCTCGTTCTCCACGAGGGAAGGATGCTGTTTGGGTTGTGGTGGATCGTCTCAGCAAGTCTGCGCATTTCATTCCTATCCGCACTACCAATTCAGCGAGCGAGTTGGCTCCCATCTATGTGCGGGAGATCGTGAGACTGCATGGTGTACCCAAGACCATTATTTCTGATCGGGATGCGAAGTTCGTCTCCAAGTTCTGGGAGAGTTTGCAGAGTGCTTTGGAGTGCAGCGGCCCGCCTTAGTACCGCTTTTCACCCTCAGACGGATGGGCAGTCTGAGCGTACAATCCAGACTTTGGAGGACATGCTCAGGGCCTGTGTGATGGCTTGGAAAGGTAGCTGGGAAGACCATTTGCCGCTTGCAGAGTTTGGTTACAATAATAGCTATCATTCCAGCATCCGGGCTGCTCCTTATGAGGTACTGTATGGCCGGAAGTGCAGATCGCCACTTTGTTGGGATGCCGTGGGTGAGAGAGCGGTTCTTGTACCGGATTGGGTTCAGCAGACTGTTGATCATGTGTCGGAGGTTCAGCAGAACCTTCTCGCAGCACAGAGCAGACAGGAAAGCTATGCTGATGTGAGGCGGCGAGACTTGGAGTTTGAGGTGGGTGATAGCGTACTCTTGAGAGTATCTCCCACCAAGGGTGTGGTGCGTTTTGGCACACAAGGAAAGCTCAGTCCAAGGTATGTTGGGGTTTTTCCTATCATCGCCCGTGTGGGTAGGCTGGCCTATCGTCTGGAGCTACCGGAATCCATGCAAGGTGTGCATAATGTGTTCCATGTCTCGATGTTGAGGAAATACTTGCATGATCCAGAGTTGGTGGTTCTGTTGGAACCATTAGTGCTTGAGCAGGACCTCACCTTCAAGTCCCGTCCTGTGGAAATTCTGGGGACTTCGGAGCGAGTGATGAAGAACAGGACGCTTAAGTTTGTCAAGGTCCTGTGGTCACATCAGACCGAGAGAGAAGCGACTTGGGAGCTGGAGTCTCGCATGCGCGAGAAGTATCCTGAGCTTTTCGCCTCAGGTATGTGATGTGAAAACCTAGCTATCTTCGGTTTTGCTAGGTTGCGTGTTGGTGCGTTTAGATTCGAGGTCGAATCCTGTTGAAGGGGGGAAGAATGTGACAGCACGGAGTGTCGTAACCTTATTTAACGTGCATAATATGGTGAAAAACAGTATGAGATGTGGAAATATGGTTAAAACCTTAGGATTTGGGGGTTAATAACGTTTTCGGGCCGTTTCCGGGGTTTTGGGCCTTCCCGGGGGATTTTGGGCCTTAAGGGGGGGTTGTGGGCTTTGGTGGGATGGAGTAGGAGTCCATTTAGGACTAGGATTCAGATTAGGGGCTGGTAAAAGGACTCCCCCCTGCCCTCTTGCGCCCACCCTTGCCCTTGTTGCGCCACCACCCCACCCTCCTTGCCCTAGCCGCCCACCCCACCTCCCCCTTGTGCCGTGCGCCCCCCCTTGCTCTCTCCTCTCAACCTCTCCACCTATCCACCCCTCCTCCACCCCATTGCTGCCCTAGGGTGGCCTCCCCACCCCTGCTTCCTCGTGGATCCATCCGTGGAGCGAGGAGCGAGGAGATCGATTGGAGCTTTCGTGCGTCGGGCAAAGGTATGATCATGGGGTTCCCTGGGATTGATCTAGGTACTGTTCTTAAGGTGTTTATAAAGTTTTTAGATCAATTGGTGGTGCTGGATTAGAGTAATTTGGGTTAGATCTAGACGTTGCCACGTTTCTGTTTTGGGATAGCATGAGCAGTTGACCTAGAATTCCTGTTTTCGCCAATTTATAGATCGAATCTGACCGTACGTACTTGGAAGAAGTTGTAGATAATTTAATTATCTTTCCGTGTATATAAAGAACGTGAAATTCCACCCAGCCGTTTGAAAGTTATGGCTGTTTTACCGAGCGTGTTAAAATCTGTGACGTAATTGGCACAGATCACGGTAATCTGTAGATTAAACAACTTTAGAGTCCGAATCAGTCCTTCCTTATAGCTAGAGAAAGTTTGGAAATTTCCAAATCTACGCGAGGATGTACTCGTTTAATTGATTTGGAGTCCCAGAACTCAAGTTATGCCTTGTGCAAGGCTGCTGTCCCGCCGGGACAGAGCCTCTGTTTTTAGGTTTTTCGAGTAGATGGCAATGTCGGGGTAGATGAGGGTTTGCGTACTGTTTTTTGGTTATATTTGTGAGCGTGTGGTACCTATGTGCAGGTGGTGCGACCCCGGGAGTGCCCTCTACTTCCCGCCAATCCGTTGCACGTGGTTGAGGCAAGTGTGTTGTGATGGATAACGAGTTGTAGGTTGCATGTTGAGATTAGATGGAATTGTCTACATGATATATGATCACTTGCCATGTTTTAATGATTGCTATGATATGATGAGCATGTTTAAGATGTTATGATGCCATGTGGTAATATATGAGTTATATATGATGTTGGCATGCTTGCATACGTAACATGTTACATGGCCCGGGCGGTGAGAAAGTCAATATCTAATCTGGGAAGGTCGGTGAGAAAGATATGACTAATCCGGAGAGCCAATGAGTAAGCCCTACATCATGATTCCATTCACCGCGGTGAACGGAAGCGAGGAGTAGGCACCCTCCATCTTCGGGATGGAAGGGGGGAGAGGGTGCACACCGACGGGTGTGTACTCAACCATACCGGTATGAGTTTCCAAGGAGACATGAGCATTGCATTACATTGCATACATAATGATGATGATATTGTTAAGTGTTCATGAATGAGATGATATACATGATGGGAGATGTTATTGCCATGATATTGTTATTGTTGTCCATTGCAATATGCTTGTTGAGTTTCGAACTCACGCTTGTGTTTTCTTGTTGTTTTAGGTACCATGAGAACGGTATGCGGGAAAGGGGATTAGTCACACGCCCACACGTAGCTTCACCATGTTGATTCCACAAGTCATTCTATTAGTTTGGTAATAAATTGCGTGTGATGAACTTTGATTTAAGGCTTAGCTTGCTTAATGAGAGTTTTATTGTTCGTTTGACACTTGTAGACATTAAGTGCTTGATGATAGTCTTTTATTATCGTTAAAACATTAATTTATTGCTGTTTTTAGTTGTCTCTCATAATCTATACATTGCTATACTATTGTTGCTCCTTTGAATCATGTTAAAACAAAGGAGATGCTGCCGAAATCTCGGTTTTTAGCATATGCGCCTTTGCTGGAATTTTATGGTAATTGTGGTATTTAGATGTTGTTTAGCTTATGTTTGGTAGCATTCAGGCATATTAAATGCCGAGGTGTTACAGTTGGTATCAGAGCGGGCTATAGGTCCTTGGAATGTGTATTTAGTGTCATACCTTAGGTTACAACTAAAATATGATGTGGAATAACTTAGAAACATGGCTTAGGTTCTAACTAAAACTTTGTTATAGGATAGCAACATTAAAACTTGCAAAAGTGGTATAACTAATCTTAAATTTGACACACTTGGTTGCACAGTAGGTTGGGGTTTTGGTTCATCATTGCATTGCGCTTAATTATTTGATGAACACTATGCTATGATGATGTTTGATCTATGTTCTTGATTGTATGATGTTGTGTTTATGTTTATGTGTTTGGATGGTTGTGCATGCAAGCAGCCATGCCGAGGGGTAGAGGCCGTGGACGCCGTGGCCGTGGAGGCCAGGGGCGAGGCTCCCAGGGAGTTGCGGAGTCTGTTGCAGAGGGTAGCGTTTCGCTCAATGCTCGCGGGCCAGCTCAGGAGGAGCTTCCAGCTGCACAGTCAGGGGCGGGGGTACCCACCGCTAATGAAGATTTAGTTCAGGCTCTGCAGAGGGAGATTTAGGAGCTGCACCAGCAATTACGGGCAGCCCTTGCTGTTGTGCCTCCCCCTGAAGTGGCCCCAGTTGTTGCCCCCGCTGTGCCGGAGCCGAGGATGAGTCTCCGGGAGTGGATGTCACTCCGTCTTGATACTTTTGACGGAGCGGGCACGCCGATCCAGTCCGCAGATTGGCTGCGGTACATGGAGAGGCAGTTTGAGGTCCTAGAGTTGACCTCAGTCTAGAGGGCTCGTTTTGTGGCCTTTCAGCTGAAGGGCCAAGCTGACATCTGGTGGGAGGGGGTTATTGCTGCTAGAGCCCCCGATCTTGGTCCAGCCACCTGGGAGAACTTTGTGGCTCGCTTCCGAGCCAAGTTCTACCCAGAGTCTTTCCTTGAGTGGATGGAGCATACTCTGACGACTCTTTCTCAGGGAAAGAGGTCGGTGGCAGAGTATGAGGTGGAGTTCAACAGCGTGGTGCACTTCGTACCGGCTGTGGCAGCCGATGATCGGGAGAAGGCAAGGAGGTTCTGTAGGGGCCTCAACCAGGAGTTCAGAGTTGTCATGGGGGCGACTGTCCCTCGTGACTTCTGCTCCATGGTGGAGCAGGCGAAGGGCATGGAGCTCGAGCTGGAGCTCTCCCGGGATAAGCAAAACCCGGGTGGTTCAGGGGTTCCTGCGGCCCCAGGCGGGGGCCAGAAGAGGACCTTTGGTGGAGGAGGTGGGTCTTCTCAGCGACCCACATTCAAGAAGTTCAAGGGAGGACAGGGCTCCTCCTCAGGGGCTAAGATGGGGCCGCCTGGATCGTCTTCTTCGCGAGCATTGTTCGTCTGTGCCGGGCAGGGCATGAAGTGCTTCAAGTGCGGTGGTGAGCACCGTGCTTGAGTGTGGTTGGACCGGAGTTGCAACCACTGTGGGCAAGCCCGGCCACATGGGGACGAGTCTGCCGGATGAATCCCAGAGCATCATCAAGTGGGAGACGGTACCTTCTCCTCCCACTCCGGCCAGCGTCTTCCAGAGGATCGGTGCACTTGATGGCTGCTCCTGTTTCTCAGCCGCTTTGCGTGGCGCCACCAAGCACGTCTTGGTGCCTGCAGCCATCTGCTCCTCCTCAGTTGCCTCCTCCGCCCCCAGCTCTGTTGGGGCATCAGCCGGGAGTCGGGGCTCCTACTGTCTCGGTGCCACCAGGAGTGTACGCTTTGCCGACTGCCGAGTCACCGGCATCCGAAGGTGGTTTCGTGCTACTCGCTCGTGGATTCCATTGATGCCTTTGTTCTGCTTTGATTCCGGTGCATCCTATTCCTTTGTGTTGTCGGAGTTTGCTAGTAGAGCTAAGTTGGGAGTTCAATGATTTGAGTCTGTGCTAGTCAGTTCTCCTGGGGGTTTGATTGCTAGCTCTTTGGTTTGCCCGGGTTGCACCATTGCCATTGATGATGAGGTTTTCTTTGCCAATCTTATGGTGATCCAGTTGGCTCCTTTTGATGTCATTTTGGGCATGGGTGGCTGCATCGATCTGATGCCAAGATCTGTTGTTTCTGGAAGACGGTTGCCTTGCAGGCCCCGTCAGGGGTAGAGTTGACCTTTCAGGGTGGTATACCTTCCAGCTCCGTCTTTGCTTTGACTAGTCTGTTTTCTGGTCGCCGTTTGAGGCATTTGGGTTTCCTCATGGCTTTGTCAGAAAAGCCATCTTCTTCAGTTTCCATTGAGGAGATTCCTGTTGTGAAGGAGTTTGTTGATGTGTTCCCTGACGAGTTGCCTGGCTTACCTCCTGTGAGGAGTGTGGAGTTTCGTATTGATCTTGTTCCTGGCACTCGACCTATTTCTATCTCTCCATACCGCTTGGCTCGTCCTTTTCAAGGCAGTCGAAGAAGCTTGATTGGAGGATCTGTTGGCCAAGGGCTTTATTCGGCCTAGCGTTTCGCCATGGGGAGCACCCGTCCTCTTCGTCTCGAAGAAGGATGGAAGTTGGCGTATGCGCATTGATTATCGTGCTCTTAACCAAGTGATAGTCAAGAACAAGTATCCTTTGCCTCGCATCGAGGATCTGTTTGACCAACTGAAGGGAGCAAAGGTGTTCTCCAAGATTGATCTTGATCGGTACAATCGAATCCGTGTGAGGGAGCAGGACATTGAGAAGACTGCTTTCTCCACTAGGTATGGGCATTATAAATTTAAAGTTATGTCTTTTGGACTAACTAATGCTCCTGCTGTCTTTATGGAGGCGATGAACAGTATGCTACACAAGTACCTTGATCAGTTTGTGGTAGTTTTCATCGATGACATTCTAGTTTACTCTAAATCAGAAGAGGAGCATGAGCGACATCTGAGGCTTGTCTTTGAGCACCTTGAGGAGAATCAGTTCTTTGCTAAGCTGAAAAAGTCACGAGTTAGATTTCAGAAGTGGGTTTTCTTGGCCACATCATCAATCTAGAGGGCATATCTGTAGATCCTGGTAAAGTCTCAGCGGTTTTGGATTGGAAGAGGCCTTCCAATGTCAAAGAGGTGCGTAGTTTCCTTGGGTTGGCTGGCTACTATCGGCGTTTTGTGCAGGATTTCTCTATCATTGCCAAGCCACTTTCGGTGACTCGTAAGGGGATGAAATTCCGGTGGATCAGAGTGTGAGCACGTTTACGCACTTTGAAGGAGAAGTTAGTGGATCGCTCCTGTTCTGACCCTTCCCGAGCCGGGGAAGCGCTTCACTGTTTATTCTGATGCTTCTCGTTTGGGACTTGGTTGTGTGCTCATGCAAGATGGCAAGGTGATTGCTTATGCATCGAGGCAGCTGAAAAAGCATGAGCAGAACTATCCCACGCATGATCTTGAGCTAGCCGTTGTGGTGTTTGCATTGAAGATATGGAGGCATTACCTGTATGGCGAGTCTTGTGACATTTTCACTGATCACAAGAGCCTCAAGTACATGTTTACCAGAACGATTTGAACTTGAGGCAGAGGAGGTGGCTAGAGTTCATAAAGGACTATGACCTCACTATCCAGTATCATCCGGGGAAGGCAAATGTGGTGGCCGACGCTCTCAGTCGCAAGACAATGCCCCCTGTTGTTGATTGTCTTGTTGCTGATTTTGAGCGTTTGGGAGTCCCCTACTGCTTTACGGGGACCGTGCAAGCTGAAACTCAATTGATTCTTGAGTCAGCGATTCCCGAGCGTGTGCGAGAGGCACAGCAGCAGGACCGTTTGCTCCAGCAGGTGAGGAAACGCCTTGAGGATGGCAAGTCTGGAGACTTTACCATTGATGATGCGGGAGCTTTGAGGTTTCAGGGTCGTCTGTGCGTGCCTTAGAAATCCCAAGTGAAAGAGGACATTTTGAAAGAGGCTCATCGCAACCCATACACGGTCCATCCTGGGGATACCTAGATGTATAGGGACTTGAAGAAGAATTTCTGGTGGAAAAGGATGAGAGTGGATATTACTAAGTATGTGGCGTCTTGTGGGATCTGTCAGAAGATCAAAGCTGAGCATAAGCATCCCGCCGGTCTGTTGCAGCCATTGGAGATTCCTGTGTGGCCATGGGATGACATCTCCATGGATTTTGTGGTTGGTTTACCTCGTTCTCCACGAGGGAAGGATGTTGTTTGGGTTGTGGTGGATCGTCTCAGCATGTCTGCGCATTTCATTCCTATCCGCACTACCAATTCAGCGAGCGAGTTGGCTCCCATCTATGTGCGGGAGATCGTGAGACTGCATGGTGTACCCAAGACCATTATTTCTGATCGGGATGCGAAGTTCATCTCCAAGTTCTGGGAGAGTTTGCAGAGTGCTTTGGGTACGCAGCTTCGCCTTAGTACCGCTTTTCACCCTCAGACGGATGGGCAGTCTGAGCGTATAATCCAGACTTTGGAGGACATGCTCAGGGCCTGTGTGATGGCTTGGAAAGGTAGCTGGGAAGACCATTTGCCCCTTGCAGAGTTTGCTTACAATAATAGCTGTCATTCCAGCATCCGGGCTGCTCCTTATGAGGTACTGTATGGCCGGAATTGCAGATCGCCACTTTGTTGGGATGCCGTGGGCGAGAGAGCAGTTCTTGGACCGGATTGGGTTCAGCAGACTGTTGATCGCGTGTCGGAGGTTCGGCAGAACCTTCTCGCAACAGAGCGCATGCAAAAGCTATGCTGATGTGAGGCGGCGAGACTTGGAGTTTGAGGTGGGTGATAGCGTACTCTTGAGAGTATCTCCCACCAAGGGTGTGGTGCATTTTGGCACCAAAGGAAAGCTCAGTCCAAGGTATGTTGGGCCTTTTCCTATCATCGCCCGTGTGGGTATGCTGGCCTATCGTCTGGAGCTACCGGAATCCATGCAAGGTGTGCATAATGTGTTCCATGTCTCGATGTTGAGGAAATACTTGCATGATCCGGAGTTGGTGGTTCTGTTGGAACCATTAGTGCTTGAGCAGGACCTCACCTTCGAGTCCCGTCTTGTGGAAATTCTGGGGACTTCGGAGCGAGTGATGAAGAACAGGACGCTTAATTTTGTCAAGGTCCTGTGGTCACATCAGACCGAGAGAGAAGCGACTTGGGAGCTGGAGTCTCGCATGCGCGAGAAGTATCCCGAGCTTTTCGCCTCAGGTATGTGATGTGAAAACCTAGCTATCTTCGGTTTTGCTGGGTTGCGTGTTGGTCCGTTCAGATTCGAGGTCGAATCCTGTTGAAGGGGGGAAGAATGTGACACCACGGAGTGTCGTAACCTTATTTAACATGCATGATATGGTCAAAAACAGTATGAGATGTGGAAATATGGTTAAAACCATAGGATTTGGGGGTTAATAACGTTTTCAGGGCCGTTTCCGGGCCGTTTTGGGCCTTCCCAGGGGATTTTGGGCCTTAAGGGGGGGTTGTGGGCTTTGGTGGGATGTAGTAGGAGTCCATTTAGGACTAGGATTCAGATTAGGGGCTGGTAAAAGGTCTCCCCCCTGCCCTCTTGCGCCCACCCCTGCCCTTGTTGCGCCCCCACCCCACCCTCCTTGCCCTAGCCGCCCACCCCACCTCCCCCTTGTGCCGTGCGCCCCCCTTGCTCTCTCCTCTCCACCTCTCCACATATCCACCCCTCCTCCACCCCCTTGCTGCCCTAGGGTGGCCTCCCCACCCCTACTTCCTCGTGGATCCATCCGTGGAGCGAGGAGATCCATTGGAGCTTTCATGCGTTGGGCAAAGGTATGATCATGGGGTTCCCTGGGATTGATCTAGGTAGTGTTCTTAAGGTGTTTATCAAGTTTTTAGATCAATTGGTGGTGCTGGATTGGAGTAATTTGGGTTAGATCTAGACGTTGCCACGTTTCTGTTTTGGGACAGCATGAGCAGTCGACCTAAGGTTCCTGTTTTCGCCAATTTAGAGATCGAATCTGACCATATGGACTTCGAAGAAGTTGTAGATAATTTAATTATCTTTGCCACGTTTCCGGGCCGTTTTGGGCCTTCCCGGGGGATTTTGGGCCTTAAGGGGGGGGTTGTGGGCTTTGGTGGGATGTAGTAGGAGTCCATTTAGGACTAGGATTCAGATTAGGGGCTGGTAAAAGGTCTCCCCCCTGCCCTCTTGCGCCCACCCCTGCCCTTGTTGCGCCCCCACCCCACCCTCCTTGCCCTAGCCGCCCACCCCACCTCCCCCTTGTGCCGTGCGCCCCCCTTGCTCTCTCCTCTCCACCTCTCCACATATCCACCCCTCCTCCACCCCCTTGCTGCCCTAGGGTGGCCTCCCCACCCCTACTTCCTCGTGGATCCATCCGTGGAGCGAGGAGCGAGGAGATCCATTGGAGCTTTCGTGCGTCGGGCAAAGGTATGATCATGGGGTTCCCTGGGATTGATCTAGGTAGTGTTCTTAAGGTGTTTATCAAGTTTTTAGATCAATTGGTGGTGCTGGATTGGAGTAATTTGGGTTAGATCTAGACGTTGCCACGTTTCTGTTTTGGGACAGCATGAGCAGTCGACCTAGGGTTCCTGTTTTCGCCAATTTAGAGATCGAATCTGACCATATGGACTTCGAAGAAGTTGTAGATAATTTAATTATCTTTCCGTGGATATAAAGAACGTTAAATTCCACTCAGCCGTTTGAAGTTATGGCTGTTTTACCGAGCGTGTTATAATCTGTGACGTAATTGGAACAGATCACGGTAATCTGTAGATTAAACAACTTTAGAATCCGAATCAGTCTTTCCTTATACCTAGAGAAAGTTGGGAAATTTCCTAAGCTATGCGAGGATGTACTCGTTTAATTGATTCGGAGTCCCAGAACTCAAGTTATGCCTTGTGCAAGGCTGCTATCCCGCCGGGACAGAGCCTCTGTTTTTAGGTTTTTCGAGTAGATGGCAATGTCGGAGTAGATGAGGGTTTGCGTACTGTTTTGTGGTTATGTTTGTGAGCGTGTGGTACCTATGTGTAGGTGGTGCGACCCTGGGAGTGCCCTCTACTTCCCGCCAATCCGTTGCACGTGGTTGAGGCAAGTGTGTTGTGATGGATAGCAAGTTGTAGGTTGCATGTTGAGATTAGATGGAATTGTCTACATGATATATGATCACTTGCCATGTTTTAATGATTGCTATGATATGATGAGCATGTTTAAGATGTTATGATGCCATGTGGTAATATATGAGTTATATATGATGTTGGCATGCTTGCATACATAACATGTTACATGGCCCGGGCGGTGAGAAAGTCAATATCTAATCCGGGAAGGTCGGTGAGAAAGATATGACTAATCCGGAGAGCCAATGAGTAAGCCCTACATCGTGATTCCATTCACCGCGGTGAACGGAAGCGAGGAGTAGGCATCCTCCATCTTCGGGATGGAAGGGGGGAGAGGGTGGACACCGACGGGTGTGTACTCAACCATACCGGTATGAGTTTCCACGGAGACATGAGCATTGCATTACATTGCATACATAATGATGATGATATTGTTAAGTGTTCATGAATGAGATGATATACATGATGGGAGATGTTATTGCCATGATATTGTTATTGTTGTCCATTGCAATATGCTTGCTGAGTTTCGAACTCACGCTTGTGTTTTCTTGTTGTTTTAGGTACCATGAGAACGGCATGCGGGAAAGGGGATTAGTCACACGCCCACATGTAGCTTCACCATGTTGATTCCACAAGTCATTCTATTAGTTTGATAATAAATTGCGTGTGATGATCTTTGATTTAAGGCTTAGCTTGCTTAATGAGAGTTTTATTGTTCGTTTGACACTTGTAGACATTAAGTGCTTGATGATAGTCTTTTATTGTCGTTAAGACTTTAATTTATTGTTGTTTTTAGTTGTCTCCCATAATCTATACATTGCTATACTATTGTTGCTCTTTTGAATCATGTTAAAACAAAGGAGATGCTGCCGAAATCTCGTTTTTAGCATATGCGCCTTTGCTGGAATTTTATGTTAATTGTGGTATTTAGATGTTGTTTAGCTTATGTTTGGTAGCATTCAGACACATTAAATGCCGGGGTGTTACAACAGCAATATTTAACGACTTAACAACCATATAAGTCTAGTTTCAAGCATTTAATGTCTCCAAGAGTCAAACGAAGAATAAGACTCCCATATAGCAAAGCTAAACCTTAAAGCAATAATCATCACACGCAATTTATTATCAAAAACTAATTGAATGACTTTTGGAATCAAATGAGTGAAGCTACGTGCGGAAGTGTGACTATTTCCCTTCCCCGCATGCCGGTCTCATGGTACCTAAAACAACAAGAAAACACAAGCATGAGTTCGAAACTCAGCAAGCATATTGCAATGGTACAACAAGAACAATTACATGGCAATAATATCTCACATCATGTAAACCATCTCATTCATGATCACATATCATTATCATCATCATTATGTATACAATGCAATGCTATGCTCATGTCTCCTTGGAAACTCATACCGGTATGGTTGAGTACACACCCGTCGGTGTGCACCCTCTCCCCCCTTTCATCCCGAAGATGGAGGGTGCCTACTCCTCGCATTCGTTCACCGCGGTGAATGGAATCACGATGTAGGACTTACTCATTGGCTCTCCGGAATAGTCATAACTTTCTCACCGACCTTCCCCGGACTAGTTATGACTTCCTCACCGCCTGGGCCATGTAACATGCCATGTATGCAATTATGCCAACATCATATTTAACATGTACATTAACACATGGCATCATAACATAATAAACATGCTCATCATATCATTGGCAATCATTAAAGCATGGCAAGTTGTAGGATCGAAGTATACGAATATAGCAACCAGAGGGGGGGTGAATGATTGTGCGGAAGCTAAAACCAAAATCTTGATCTATTAAAAGTTCACCCCAAAACAGAACCAAATAATTGCCTCGTTTTCGACAAAAACAGAATTACAGAGGTTCGGTAAAACGCGAATTCCTGGAGATCCAACCGTCGGAACGATCCGAAATTTGGATACAAGAAACTAGATTCCAATATGAATCTAAATCAAAAAGAATCAGCTCGATCGGACTTACGGATCAAAAGTTATGAATTTCGCAATCTTGCTGTTCCAGAACTTGACGAAAACTAATCTAATCAAAACTTCAAGATTAAACAAGATCTTCAAACGATTAATCAACTAGACTTTGAGGAACTCTAAATCAATACCCTAGAAAGGTTTTTGATGGATCAAATCAAGATGAAACTCAACGATCAAAAACCAATCTAGAATTAGAACAAGCATGCAAACAAGAACCAAAACAGAAAACATTGTAGCAACGCGGTTACTGTAGCAACGCGGTTACTGCAGCACGCAAGAATCTTAGAAGAATTGATCTTTATTTCTTTTATCTAAAGTACTCTCATCAAAAGAGTACAAACCCTAAAACTTGCTCAAAGCTTGATGCCCTTCAACAGGAGACAACCCCTCCTATTTAAAGGACCAACCCACAAGGAGTTCTGAATACGATTCCTATTCCCTAGAAGGAATCTGTATCCAACACAACTCTACTTGGCCCAACCTGGACGAGTACAACTCTTGCACGCGTATGGCAACCCTACCATACTCACGTGGCTAACACTTTGCACGCGTATGGCCCCCTGCCATACTCACGTGACTAACACTTTGCACGCGAATGACCTCCTGCCATTCTCACGTGACTAACCATTCTTCATGTGCACCATTTTCTTAGCCCGAACATCCCGCATGACATCCTTGACCACCAAGACCTCAGTTCCTCCTGAACCTAGTCCCGAACCTCAGTTCCTCCATGAACCTAGTTCCGGTCCCGTCATCGACCACATTCGTCTTCGAGCAATACCTGCACATGAACAAACCACAAAACAAATCCGAGCACAAGTCCACGACTTGACTCAATGTCAATCCATGCAACTACTCACATGAGCATTGCATAAAGTCCACTTCAAGCATCATGAAATTGTCACAAATTTCATAATCTCAAAAACAAATTAAACACAATTCCAAGTTTGCTCAAAACCCTAATCGAGCAAAAACGTATTCACGACGGACCAAAAAATTTGGTCCGGCGTACATGTAAAACTTACTGTTTTTAAGAACTTGGTCCCGCGCAAAAACCTTCAGAAGCACATTTACGACATACCAAAAAATTTGGTCTGTCGTTCATGGAAAAAACGAGGTCGCCAAAAACAAGTGTATGACAGACCAAAAAACATGGGAAAAACAAGGTCGCCAACAGCATGTGTATGACAGACCAAAAACTTTGGTCCGTCATACATGGGAAAAACGAGTTCGCCAAAAGCATGTGTATGACAGACCAAAAAATTTGGTATGTCATACATGGGAAAAACACGATTTCTTGTACAAGCGTAAAAGCATCAAAATCACGTTTATGACATACCAAAAAGTTTGGTCTGTCATACATGGGAAAAACGCGATTTCTTGAGCAAGCGTAAAAGCATCAAAATCACGTTTATGACAGACCAAAAAGTTTGGTCCGTCATACATGCGAAACTCACTGTTTTTGGATGTTTGGTCTGGCGCAAATGCAAAGTCTCTGTTTTTGGATGTTTGAATGTTTGGTCCTTCATGCAAGCAATTTTGCAAGATTAATCCTAACCAATTTTTCAGCACAAAATCAAGCCAATTTTTCATCACATGATTCACAATCTCCCCCTTGATGAAAACATTGGCAACACCACTTTAGATTTGAACATTGGCATTCTCTTTTTAAAAGATTTTGAGATCCAAAGGATTAACACCAAAACACAGAACCTCCTCCTTTGACAAAAAGGCAAAACAAAATCTCCCCCTGAGAATGAAAATGTGTGTGAATGTGCAATGTGTCCAAGAATTCCAAAATTCTCCAAAAATGCTCAAATTCCCAAAAAAAACTTTTTCCCCCTTTTTCTTTGAACTTCTCAAATATTCCCAAAATTTCTCCCCCTTTGACAATGGATTCATCAAGAGTACAAGAGAGAGAACAGATTCAAATTTTTTCTTGAAATAATGATTTCACAAAGAGAAACAAGGAAGTGCCAAGATAGTAAAAGATGAGCTCATTCGATCATATAACTTTATATATCACATAATATGCAAAAATACATGGTCTTGATGTGATTTTAACAAGTTAGGGAATGACATGCATCTCAACCTCAATTTAGTCAACTATAGCCAAGTACTAAGCAAGATCTTAGCAGAAAAAGCAAGGCTTTAAAAATTGAAGCAACTAACAACTTAGGGCGAGCAAGTAGTTTCAACTCCAATCTAGTAGAACAATTTAATCTTTAAACAATAAGTTGCATGTGGCATGCTTGAAGCATACTTCTTTTATTTTCTAGGAGTGGCATGCTTGAAGCATACATCTTATCTTTGAGGAAATGGCATGCTTGAAGCATACATCTTATCTTTTTAGGGAAAGCAAGCCTAAAGCACATAACTTGAAGCTTTTGCTTTTAACAGCCCCCTTTTTTTATATTGATTCCCTTTTCTTTTTCCTTTTTCTTTGATTGTAAACATGCAAAAGTGATTAAAGGTCTTATGAAAGAGTAAAGTTGAAAACACACTTGCTTCATAGCCCAAATTTGTCAAGAAGATTCAATATCAAGCCTAGAAGAGTGAGATATCATAGAGTATTTAGCTATAGGCAATCAGTCCAGGGAATTCCGCAATGTCATTTTTAGTTCAAGTGAGACAATTAGATTATCATATATTAGCTCAATTACATAACATATAAAGAAATATGATAAAGTGAGCTCATTAAGTGAAAGAACTTGGCAAGGAAACTCCCCCTCAAAACAAACCCATTGGATGAACAATCCCAAGTTCTCCCCAAATAAAAGCAAAACGAGAAGATGACAAAGGTTTTGTGAAAATGTCTGCCAATTGATGTTCAGTATCCACATGATGAAGCACAATATTTTCTTTTTCAACATGATCTCTAAGAAAGTGAAATCCAGTATCAATATGCTCAAGAAAGGGGATTACTCAAGAGGTGGCACGAACCAAATCAATTCAACATCAGAATAAGCTCTTAAACTAATGCATAAGGAAGCAGAAAGCCAAATGCCAAAATCTTGAGTACCATGGAGATACCTGAAAGTTCACTTGAACGCTTGTCGATGTGAAGCACGTGGGAAGCTTGAAAACAAGCACACACAAGCACGTGGGAAGAGTCTCTCATGTAAACCTCCAATTATCTCATCCTCAACAGCATCATCATTATCTTTTATGAACAAAGACACTCTCCCCCTGAACATATGCACATGTACTTGCATCATTTGGACTAGTGCCTTTTGCGAAAACAGAAGTGGAAGAAGTAACTCCAAAGGCAACACTTTTAGCATGAGATGAACGAGTGAAGAAGAACCAAAACTTATCACTGAACATATGAAGTGATCATCCGAAATTCACTAGCCACATGTTCTCCTTCCTCACGTGAGAAGCCTACATAGAAGCAGAAATTGTCGAGGCCTCGGTACTGGGGTTAGAAATAAGATGTTTAGGAATCGATCTTGAGACACACGACGCACAACAGTAGGCACAACATGAGTATTCTTATGCACAAAAATAGATTTGCCTTTTTCCGTGTTTTTAGAAACAAAAGGTGTTTGTTTCACCCTAGGCACATAATGAGAAGTAGAGTGTGCCTTTCTGAAATTAGACCTAGCATTAAACCTTTCTCTCTTTTGTTGTTTAGCTAGTCTAAAGAAAAAGTCTACTAAATGTCCATCTCTACCACAATGAGTGCAAGTGTACTTAACATGATGTTTTTCTTTAACAGTAGAAGCACATTTTGCATTCATCATATTAGAAGATAAAAGACCAGCAGATTTAAAGACAGTTTTCTTAGGCTCATTGACAATTTCAAACTTTCCACTTTCAAGTGTTTTGACAACAGTGGGAGCATGTGATTTATGATGAGCATAAGAATCAAAACCTAAACCTTTGTTATGAGTGCTGACTTTTGATTGATCCAAGATCATGTTTAGGTTTTTCTTTCCTTTAGTGAAACGTTCTAATGACTTTTCCAAGTAATCAATTTTTCGACAAAGAGTTAAACAATTATTACAGGGAACGTCCACTTTTCCTTTTTGCTTGCGACAAGTTGAGCATGAAAGAACCTCATGTGTAAGCAAATCTTCTATCATTTGAGAAACCCTAGCATTTGCATCATGCAACTTCAATTCTAGTATGGAGCATATAGAACATGGAGTTGTATCATGTAAATCAATGGTATAACAACTAGCATGTTTAACAAGTTTCTCATTTTTCTCATTTCCAGCATTGATTTGCTCTAACAAGGTAACATGTTCTTTCCTAAGCAAAGTAAGCTCATTGTAAATTAAATCACATGATTTGCAAGCATCATCATCAGGAATCAAGGTTTTAAGTCTAGCAATTTCAGCATTCAATGACTCAACAACAAAATCATGTTTCTTAATTTTCTTGTTACGTTTATCAAGCAATTTACCAAGTCGAGCAACAGCAATAGCTAATTCATCGTAAGAAGGATCTACCTCATTGAAGTCGTTGTCATGATCGCCCTCAGTGAAGCTGTCGCTGCTTTTGGCCATAAGACACAACCCCGTCAACTCATGCTTGCTTGGAGTTGCATCATCCTCGCTGCTCTCCGAATCCACATCGCTCAAATTGACTTGTTCAAGAGCGGAAAGAACTCGATGGACAACTTTGCGGTTGATGAAGTTCTTCTTCTTTCTATCACTTGGAGAGAACTTCTTCTTCTCTTTTCTTCTGTCGTTGTCCTTCTCCTCCCTTGATGCTTTACCTGCAAGTTTAGGACAATTTGGACGAATATGGTCGAGATCACCACACTCATAGCATCTTGGAGGATCATCACCACCTCTCTTTCTCTTTCTCACATTTTGCAAAGCTTTGTTAAAGCGAGAAGAGAGTAGTGATAAGTCTTCTTCTGGGAATTGCTCAATCTGTTCATCGGTTAATGAAGACAAGAAAGATAGAGCAAAACTTGAAGCAGCACCATTATGAGATATGCTCGATTGAGATGTCAAAGCAATTGATTTATGATCATTCTTTCTAGCAAAAACATCTAATTCATGAGTTTTCAACTTAGAATAAAGAACATCTAAAGTAAGTGTACTCATGACAGTAGATTCTCTAATGGATGTAACTTTCATCTCCCAAATAGACATGTCTAAAGCACCAAGCAATTGTCTAGCATTAGCAGCATCATCAAAGCTAACTCCAACAGCACGAAAATTACTAAGAATTTTATTGAAACGTGCAAAGAAGTCATCTAGCGACTCACCGGGTTTCATCTCAAATCGCATGTATTCTTTTTTGTAAAGATCTTGACGAACCTCTTTAATAGTGTTAGAACCCTCATGGTAATCACAAAGAGATTTCCATACCTCATATGCAGACTTGAGATGGATCACACGGTCAAAGTCGCTGCGTCCCAAACCTTGGATGATCAAGTTGCGCGCCTTGCTGTTTGCTTCAACATGTGTGCGATTGGTGTCGTTGACGTTGTCGCTTGCGAGGACTTCATATGGCTTGTAGACCTTCTCCCAAATTGTGAAGCCTTGTGCTTGGATGAATGCCTCCATCTTGGCCTTCCAAAACTGAAAATCAACACCATCGAACACACATGGTTTTGTCGAATAACGATCCATTAATCTAATCACCGGTTAAGATAGATTAGAAAAACCTCGCTCTGATACCACTTGTAGGATCGAAGTATACGAATATAGCAATCAGAGGGGGGGGTGAATGATTGTGCGGAAGCTAAAACCAAAATCTTGATCTATTAAAAGTTCACCCCAAAACAGAACCAAATAATTGCCTCGTTTTCGACAAAAACAGAATGATAGAGGTTCGGTAAAACGCGAATTCCCGGAGATCCAACCGTCGGAACGATCTGAAATTTGGATATAAGAAACTAGATTCCAATACGAATCTAAATCAAAAAGAATCAGCTCGATCGGACTTACGTATCAAAAGTTATGAACTTTGCAAGCTTGCTGTTCCAGAACTTGACGAAAACTAATCTAATCAAAACTTCAAGATTAAACAAGATCTTCAAATGATTAATCAACTAGACTTTGAGGAACTCTAAATCAATACCCTAGAAAGGTTTTTGATGGATCAAATCAAGATGAAACTCAACGATCAAAAACCAATCTAGAATTAGAACAAGCATGCAAACAAGAACCAAAACAGAAAACACTGTAGCAACGCGGTTACTGTAGCACGCAAGAATCTTGGAAGAATTGATCCTTATTTCTTTTGTCTAAAGTACTCTCATCAAAAGAGTACAAACCCTAAAACTTGCTCAAAGCTTGATGCCCTTCAACAGGAGACAACCCCTCCTATTTAAAGGACCAACCCACAAGGAGTTCTGAATACGATTCCTATTCCCTAGAAGGAATCTGTATCCAACACAACTCTACTTGGCCCAACCTGGACGAGTACAACTCTTGCACGCGTATGGCAACCCTACCATACTCACATGGCTAACACTTTGCACGCGTATGGCCCCCTGCCATACTCACGTGACTAACACTTTGCACGCGAATGACCGCCTGCCATTCTCACGTGACAAACCATTCTTCATGTGCACCATTTTCTTAGCCCGAACGTCCCGCATGACATCCTTGACCACCAAGACATCAGTTCCTCCTGAACCTAGTCCCAAACCTCAGTTCCTCCATGAACCTTGTTCTGGTCCCGTCATCGACCACATTCGTCTTCGAGCAATACCTGCACATGAACAAACCACAAAACAAATCCGATCACAAGTCCACGACTTGACTCAATGTCAATCCATGCAACTACTCACATGAGCATTGCATAAAGTCCACTTCAAGCATCATGAAATTCTCACAAATTTCATAATCTCAAAAACAAATTAAACACAATTCCAAGTTTGCTCAAAACCCTAATCGAGCAAAAACGCATTCACGACGGACCAAAAAATTTGGTCCGGCGTACATGTAAAACTTACTGTTTTTAAGAACTTGGTCCCGCGCAAAAACCTTCAGAAGCACATTTACGACATACCAAAAAATTTGGTCTGTCGTTCATGGAAAAAACGAGGTCGCCAAAAACAAGTGTATGACAGACCAAAAAATTTGGTCCGTCATACATGGGAAAAACAAGGTCGCCAACAGCATGTGTATGACAGACCAAAAACTTTGGTCCGTCATACATGGGAAAAACGAGTTCGCCAAAAGCATGTGTATGACAGACCAAAAAATTTGGTCTGTCATACATGGGAAAAACACGATTTCTTGTACAAGCGTAAAAGCATCAAAATCACGTTTATGACAGACCAAAAAGTTTGGTCCGTCATACATGGGAAAAACGCGATTTCTTTAGCAAGCGTAAAAGCATCAAAATCACGTTTATGACAGACCAAAAAGTTTGGTCCGTCATACATGCGAAACTCACTGTTTTTGGATGTTTGATGCAGCGCCAAATGCAAAGTCTCTGTTTTTTGGATGTTTGAATGTTTGGTCCTTCATGCAAGCAATTTTGCAAGATTAATCCTAACCAATTTTTCAGCACAAAATCAAGCCAATTTTTCATCACATGATTTACACAAGTGATCATATCATATAGTCAAATTCATCTATTCTCAGCAAGCAACCTACAAATCGCTATCCATTACAATACACTTGCCTCAACCACAAGCAACGGATTGGCGGGAAGTAGAAGGCACTCCCGGGGTCATACCACCTGAACATAGGTACCACGCACTCACAATCATGTCCACAAAATAGTACGCAAACCCTCATCTACCCCGACATTGCCAACTACTCGCAACACCCAAAAACAGAGGTTCTGTCCCGTCGGGACAGCAGCCTTCCAACAGGCATAACTTGAGTTCTGGGACTCCGAATCAATTAAACGAGTACATCCTCGCGTATCTTAGGAAATTTACTAACTTTTCCTAAGTATAAGGAAAGACTGATTCGGACTCTAAAGTTGTTTAATCTACAAAATACCGAGATCTGTTCCAACCACGTCACAGATTTTAACACGCTCGGTAAAACAGCCATAACTTTCTAACGGCTGATCGGAATTTAACTTTCTTTATACCCACTGAAAGGTATTGAAATCACCTACAACTTCTTCAACAGGCGGACGTCCAAATTCGGACTTTAAATTGGCGAAAAACCGAACCCTAGGACGACTGCTCATGCTGTCCGAAACAGAGAACGTGACCACTTCTAGAATTCATCTAATCTACTCAATTCAAGCACCACCAATTGATATAAAAACATGATATTGATCCTTAGAACAGTACCTAGCCCAACCCCAAGGAGTCCCATGGCCATACCTTCGCCCGACGAACGAAAAACACACGGATCGCCTCCTGGTTCGCGCGATCTCCCTCCTCGCTCCGATTCCACCGGATCTCCTTATCGCGGAGCGCTCCAATGGATGGATCTTCAGGTTGGGGAGGTGGAGAACTCCCCTAGGGCAGCAAGGGTGGTGGAGAGGTGAGGAGAGGGGTGGTGGTGCAAAGGGGAGCAACAATGGGGGTGGCGGCTAGGACAAAAGGGGGCGCAATGGGGCAGGGGTGGGTCGCATAAAGGGGCAGGGGAAGGCCCCCAACCTGGTCTCCTACTTCTATTTGGACTCCCACCAAAGCCCACGACCCTTTCCCTTTGGCTCAAACTCCCCCGGAAAGGCCCAAACTCCCGGAAACGGCCCGAAAACGCATGTAAACCTTATACCACATGGTTTTAAAATTAATTCCACATTTTATAATGTTCTTGCCCTCAACATTCACATTTTGTAATGCCACAATCTCTAATTTCACATTTTATAAAGTTTCGGCATTCCGTAGTGTCAGTCTTATTGTTCGTTTGACTCTTGGAGACATTAAATGCTTGAAACTAGACTTATATTGTTGTTAAGTCATTAATTATTGCTGTTTTAGTTGTCTCTTATATTGCCTTATATTGCTATGCTGTTGTTGCTCCTTCAAATCATGTTAAAACAAAGGAGATGTTGCCGAAATCTCGGGTTTTAGCATTTACTCCTTTGCTGTAATTTACCTTAATTCATGGTATTTAGATGTTGTTTAGCTTATGTTTGGTAGCATTCAGGCATATTAAATGCTGGGGTGTTACATATATATATATGGCTTTATGCATGTTTTCATATTGGGATGTGTATGTGTATACTAGAACGTATGACTATACGTAGTTGTAATCGGCTGTCTCGCATGTATACGTGTATATATTAGGTGTGTGCGTGTATGTAAGTATGTTTGCCGATTTGTATGTTCTCATATATATATAGATTGGAACGTTTATACATTAAGTTGAGTCGCATGTGTACATATATATATATATATATATATGCCAGTGTATATACGTTAGTAAGTATTCGAATACTAGGTGCATGCTTCTGTAAAATCTGTAGCCTGCTATGCCTTAAAAATTCACATACCCGTAAGAACCACTAATGCATACGTGACTAATATGCCAGTGCGCCGAACCAGTATGTGCACGAGTCCAATTCCACGCCGAACAGTACCATGCATGCATGTGAAAAGCTAGAAAAATTAGTTGTACATGAACATTTCCGGAAATTGCGAGATTTGTTATTTTCGCTACGGATTCGTTTTAAGTCTAAACTGCGCACAACAAATTTTGTAAATTAGTAAATATTAATACCTTTCTACAGTATTTTTACGGGATTTTATACATACATATATACTGTTAACTTATTTACGGAAAGTCCACACTTACGAATATTGTATCTCTTAAACTATAGGTCCAAAAATATCGAAATAAATTTTACAAATCTTAGAAAATGCCAAAGTATTTATCTGGAAGTTTTCGTGAAATTACACATTAGTTTGATTTGTCGTATTTCCCCTAATGTGTGTTTATTTTGTTATCGGATACGTGTAGACGTGGATCTGTGCGAGAGTGCAGGAGTTGAAGACCCAGCTGAAGCCTTAGATCATGATCATCAACTGTTTGAAGGAAAGTCGTGCTTGACCATATTGTTCCCAGTCTTTTGAAATATATTTTGATTTAAATTATGCATATTATGTTGATTAAAATGAATAGTTTAATTTGGGATAACTAGTTAATCAACCTAATTGTTAATTTCCACCTTTGTTAATATTATTTGTATGCCATATGTTCCATTGTCACCTTAAGTTGGGATTAAATTGTTGGATGAAATGATTGTGCCAACACGGGAGGCTAGACCGTGACTAGATGCTTAGTTGTGCTTGTGCGAACCTTGTTTGAAAATAGCAAAATAATATTGACTAATGACAAATGAAATGATTTTGGAATGATAAGTGTGATCTTGTCACGAGATGATGTGAAGTGTAGGTACCTTTGTGGTTCTACATGGTAACTGATATTACTGTTGGCATGTTGTCGACGATTGGTTTCGCCGGCAATAAGATTTGTGATTCTAGGGGATTTGTGCGGGATCTGAGCTTGATGGCAACACAGGATGCGAGGGCAATCTGTTTTAGACAGGTTCGGGCTCTCTCGAAGGAGATAATACCCTAGTCCTGTGTTCTTGGATATATGAGCCTCCACTTTTCTTGTTTCTCCCTCCTCCCCTTATATACTGGGGGAAGGATACATGATAGATGGGCACCCCCGGGCCCTGAACATGGTGGCCTCGCCGACATGTACGTTGTCCTTATTGGCTCTGGCGCACTACGTCTTGGAGAGGTGGTTATGCTTTTCCCGACCCACGCCTGCCACTCCGTCAGGTTTCGGCGCCTGCAGGCTCTGCGAATGTCAGGTTGCATGCTTTGCTTCTGGCGGGTTGTTTGGGCGTGGCGCGAAGCTTCCCCGAAGGATCGGGAGTTTCCTTGGGGAACAAGTCGAAAACCTCCACCGGGCCCGTCGTGGCGCTTCTGGGCTTTAGGCCTACTTCTCCGCCCGTCTAGCCCAGTCGAGTATAGGCCCCTCCTGCGGGACCCCTATCTTAGACATCCCACAGCAGCCTCCAAGTGCTTTAGGATCGGCTTTCCGTCTCTTATCCTGTCATAAAGATTATATGGGAAAAAAGATCGTAAAGAACTTGTAATGTGAGGCCACCATGGTTGGTTGGCTCGTAGCCAAGTGGTACCCGCACCCGTTTAAGGTGCGCGGCAACCGGCTCGTCGCTCAGCTGGCCCTCATGGGGCATACCGTAGTCCTTTGGCTCGTGGCCGAGTGGTACCCGCGCCCGTTCACGGTGCGCAGCAACCGGCTCGTCGCTCGGCTGGCCCTCATGGAGCATACAGTGGTCTTTTGGCTCGTGGCCGAGTGGTACCCGCGCCCGTTTACGGTGCGCGGCAACCGGCTCGTCGCTCGGCTGGCCCTCATGGAGCATACCGTGGTGTGATGCCCTATAATTTGAGAGCGATCCTAGGGTTTTCTTTCTTGGTTGTTCCGGAAAGAAAGAGGGTTTTGTCGGGGAATGAAATAATTGAAGATTATGCGGCAATTTAATATTAAAAATTGGAGTTTTGGGCTAGTTTCCGCTGGGCTGAGGCAACCTGGGCCTGGGCCGGGAATTCCTTTTTCCCCCCTGCCCACCTCCCCCTTTAAGTGGCGCCCCCTCCCCCCAAACCCTAAGGCGCCTCCCTTCCTCCCCCCTAGCAGCCGCACCCCCTCCTCTTCCTCCCCTGCGTGGTGGCTCAAGATCCACCGCGAAACGCGAAGGAGAAAACGAGAAGAGGATCCGTGGAGGCGAGGAGGACGAACAGATTTCCGTTACGGGGATCGTCGCGCGTTCTTCGTGGGTTCGCAAGGGGGAACTCAAGGTAAAATTCCCAATCTTTTACCCCTGTTCTACCTAGGGATTAGGAGTGTATTAGATCTGGTGGTGAGTGGTTTGGATGGATCTTGATAGGGGAGAAGGGTAGATGTTCACGTGGTGCTGTTTTTGGAAGGGAAGATTGTGCAGCGCGGATTGTTTCGCGTTTTACGTGGCATAGATGATTTTTCCTGCACAAACCTATAACTAAAAAGTTGTAGATAACGTCGATACCTAGCTTATGTAATTTTTTCAGAATTTTTGGGGTGTCGGTCTGAGAGTTATCGCTGTTGGAAGATGACGAACAGAATCTGGAAACAGATTTCGTCCACTGTGTTGGACGGTTGTTTAGGCATATTTAACAGGGGAATTGAAATTTGTGACCTTCATGAAAGTTGTAGATCTCGTCAATATATAGCTACTGTAATTTTTTTGTATTTTTATGAACAGTAGAAAAAAGATACGAAATTGGGAAGAGAGGGTGCTGCTGTTCGATTCGGACAGATCGGGGTTTTTGGCGTTTAAATGGGATCGGGGAGTAGGAAGCATGTGTTTGAATTGTGTGATGAATTGTGATGTCGCTATGTACTGAAATAATGTTTGTTCAGGTGGTGCCACTGATGGGCGTAACTAGGTTCTTCGCCCACGTCGGTAAAGGCAAGTGGAAGTAGTTGTATTGTTAATCTATACATTGTTGTTTGCTTCGCCTTCACTCTAAACTCCAATTACAGCAATCATACATGGTTTAATCACTTGCTTTGAGGATTGCAATATCTTGACTGGTATTGTGATGTTGTGGTTTAGCTATGAATCAAGAGTAAGGTGAAGAATGATGTTGTTTACCGGATGAATTGTCTAAACATTTCATCTCTATGATATTTGTTTTCTATCCATGCTATATGATGATATGAAAACGTGTGGACTCAGTGGGAGAGGTTATTAATGAATTCATGCATGAAGCATTAACTGCATAATCATGCATTGGAAGTTTGTCGACGCCAGCGTGCGCGATCAAGATTTCGTACAACACCGTGTGTTCCTGAGAAAGGGCACGGTGAGGAGGAACATGGCATAAGCATGTGCATCAATCATATGCATTTTACTGAAGTGGTGTGGACTCTTTGATGTGGTATTGTATATGAGGAATGTGGACTCTTTGATGTGGTATTGTATATGAGGAATGTGGAATGATAGATATATGGTGGATGTTTTATTTGTATTAGTTGTTCCGCTTGCTGAGATTACCCAATCTCACTACTTGCTGTTTTGATGTTTTCAGGTAGCGCACATGAGTCGTAAGCATGAAGGGTGGGCTAGCAACACAATAAATTTTCTGTTGTCATCACGACTCACATGATCTAGTGTTTTAAATAATTCATTAGTTGGATGCAATTTTATTTCATTTAGACCTATTGTTGTTCCCTTTAAACTTGTTCTCGTTTATGGTTGTCCCTTTATAGATGTGTTTTATTTATGGGTAATACCTGGTTGAATTAGACTCGTTGTCTCTAGTTTTGATGTCGTGATATTATTCCTATTCGAATTGCTTCCGTACTATCCTGTTTTAGGGGAAATGCTATCGATCTGTTCTTGTACAACAGTTTAGATTTATGGGGTGTTTCACGTGGTCTTTTGGCTCGTGGCCGAGTGGTACCCGCGCCCGTTTACGGTGCGCGGCAACCGGCTCGCCGCTCGGCTGGCCCTCATGGGGCATACCGTGGTCTTTTGGCTCGTGGCCGAGTGGTACCCGCTCCCGTTTACGGTGCGCGGCAACCGGCTCGTCGCTCGGCTGGCCCTCATGGAGCATACCGTGGTCTTTTGGCTCGTGGCCGAGTGGTACCTGCGCCCGTTTACGGTGCGCGGCAACCGGCTCGTCGCTCGGCTGGCCCTCATGGGGCATACCGTAGTCTTTTTGGCTCGGGGCCGAGCGGTACCCGCACCCATTTGCGGTGTGCGGAGATTGGCTTGTGAGGCCCAACCGACCCTCATGGGGCATACCTTGGTCATTTAGAGTAATGCCTGTTCCCGCTTACGGCGCACTACTTCAGATTCTCATGGAGCGCATTCTCAAGACCGGTTTAGTGAAAATCCTCCCACGGTACCCAATCATGCTGAGAAGCAGTGACCAGCAATTGGCCCCAAATTATGGGGCGTACCGCTTGAGGATGTTCGGAAAGTGCCCAGCCCCAAGCTTCCGTGGCGGCCGGCGTTCAGGCCCATCATGGGGCGCACTTTATCCCAAACTTCGAACCAGACTTGACACCTAGTCGCGTTTTGCGCAACTCAGCTATCGGCGCAACATGGGGCGTGCCCTAGATCTGGCCCAGAATCGAGCGCGAAGGCCTTTGTTTTTCCCGCCATAAGGCGAAAATTAAGGCTTATTCCTTATAAATGAGGGGAAACTTGCTAGGCAGAGATATCTTTGCCCTTCGCCCACCACGGTTGAGAAATCTTTAAGTCTCCTTTGGCGATTTGGGCGACTTAGGGTTCCAAGTTTCGCGCCCAAGATCCTCGGCGGTTCCTCCCACCAGGTCTCCTTTACCAAGATGTTTTCTTCTTCGGAACCGCTATCAGCGTCGGGGGGTGACGCCGACCCTGCGACCGCGGGGTGGGAGACCTCCGTCACCACGACGTCCCGCTTGGAGGAGCTGGTCGCCGCCGGCGCCCTTCCTCCGCTGGAGTTGATCTCCGCCCGTCCCGCCGCAGGTGACCCTTACCCCACACCTCTGGAGAATGAGATTGTGGTGTTCGAGTCCTTCTTCTGGCGAGGATTTAGCGTTCCTGGGAGTGCCTTCTTCCGAGGGCTCCTTCATTTTTACGAAATCAAGCTGATCAATTTGAATCCCAATTCCATTCTTCACATTGCTATCTTCGTTCAGCTTTGCGAGGCGTATCTTGGGATACGCCCTCATTTTGACTTGTTCCGCTCCCTCTTCTTGCTCAAACCTCATCCGAACCGAGCTGCTCCCAGCGTCATTGGGGGCGCCGGGCTCCAGCTGCGAGAGGGCTTGAAGAAACAGTACTTCGTAATCCCCCTCAAGACCTCCCTCAAAGGTTGGAGGCGGGAGTGGTTCTATTGTGCCAATGTTGATCCTTTTCTCGCCCCTTTCACTGGCCGCACCCCTAAAGCTTCCCAATGCTGGAGCGATGCCTCGGATGGCGGCGGTCTGGACCAAGTCTCTGAGCTTCTGGCATGGATAAACGATCTGAAGAACCGGGGGCTGACGGGCCCCGGGATCGCGATCAGCTTTGTGAAGCGCCGGGTGCAGCCCCTAAAGGAGAGAATCCATTTGGGGTTCCAGTACGACGGGCCTCAGGATCCTACCCGGGAGGCGGACACGTCCTAGTCGAAGGAGGCATTGGCGGCGCGGGTAGTTGACCTCTTCTTGCCTGGCACTATGATCACCAACAGGGGCTGCCCTCGCAAATTTTCGGCGGAGAGGCCTCCCCCTCCCGTGAGTGCACCACTCTCTCGAAAGACTGTCCCATGATTTTTTGCCTCATGTGTGATTCTGACAGGGTGCGATCGTTCCTTTTTCAGGAACGCGCATCCTTCTTCTCTAACGCTCCGGTCGTCGGCCTCTCTCGGCTGAGGAATGCTCAGGCCAAGCGAGCGACTGACACCTCGGCCGATGAGCTGCGCTGGGAATCAGCGGAGGAAGCTGCTGGCCTTTCGTCAGCCGGGCCTTCGACCTCCGGCGTACCCGGATCAGAAAGCAGAGCCACGACCTTGTCTCGAGGGCAGCCCATTCTTTGGTCTTTGGTCTGGCTCCCCTCCGAGTGGTGCTGGGTCTCGGATGAGACCTGGGATGAAATTCAAGAAATCCAGGAGGTATTCTTTTGGGCGATCCTTGTCTTTTTGTTATTACCTGTGCTGAGGTGTTTTCCCTTTTTGCCAATTCAGGACTCCTACTATGGACGTCCCAGTGGAGGGGTCTCCTGAAAAGGAGCCCCAGGCACCGGCTTCTCCAAGGGGGACCCCCCCCGCGTCGGCCAGGTCACCCTCGCCGTCGACTGCCGGGGCGTCGCCACCTGGTGCCGGCGGCCCGACCGTTGAACCATCAGGTGGTCCGGCCGCCGACGAGCTTGACCCGGCTCCCTCTCCCGAAGTGGAGGAGGTGCCTCGAGAGCCACCGCCGCTCGATCCTCTGCCGAAGCCCCCGAATCGGACCGTATGGTGGGAGGGGGGTTCCGATTGGAACGGGATGGAAGAGGACGATGAGATGGAGAGAGCGGCTCGGACGGAGCTTTACGAGCTCACCGTCAGGTGTAGCACGCTCGTCAGGGTGAGTTTCTTGTCTTGATCATTTACTGCTGGCTTCTCCTCGAGATTCTCGCCTGTTACCTAGGACATGGGGAGCGCTGAGCAAAGGTCGCAATTTTTCTAAGGTGCTCCTGAAGCTCAAGGAGCACCGAAGTATCGAGACAAGCTCGGCCGAGATCATCAGCGACAGATGGAAGGAGGTCCACGGGCTTGAGGACCAGTGTATGGCGATCCGGGAGGAGAAGGCGAAGCTTGAGCATGTGCTCGAAGGTGAGATCCTCCCCTGGACTCGGTTTGGACATCTTTTTGGACAGTTGGGAAGGATGGTGACGCTCTTGTGTTTCAGAGCGCGATTCGACCATTGCTGAGCTGAGAGCCCGACTGGAGGCTTCAGAGAGTTCTGGCCTTGAAGCTCGAGTCGGCTTGGAGAGGATGCAGCGGGAGCTGAAGGGTAAATTTCTTTGACTTGGATTGAACGTACTTGGCGTCGGGTGTGTTTTTGATGGCAGTTCGGCTTTGTTGCAGAATGCAAGGAGAAGATGGCCGCTGCCGAACGGGGCCAGACTGAGCTGCGCGTCGCCTGCGAGCCAGTTCTGCACCTTCTGCGTATTGAAGGAGTTGAGCCGGGCCAGGGGGACGACGCTGTTCCGCTTCTCTCTGGAGGAGCCGATAGGATCAGAGCTTATGCCAAGGAGTCCGCGACCATGAGTGCGAACCAGGCATTGGCAGTGGTCAAGTCTCATTATCCGAGAGTTGACCTTGAAGCTGTGAAAGAAGGTTTTGCCTGTGATGAAGACAAAGCCAACGCGCTCCTCGAAGAGGTCTCCGGTACATCGCAAGCCTTGTTAGAGAATCTTGAATTCTGACTTCGATGTGAACCTTAATGCCGAGTGCTGGCCCTCCCCACCTTGTGTGAAACATTGTGTTTTCTCACTTGAATATAATTTGTCTGTATTGTCCTCTGCTAAGTGGGCTCCAGACCTCTTTCACTCTTTCCCCTTTGTCTGAGTTGCTAGAATATAGGCCCACGGCCTTTTGGCCCCCGTTGCGCCTTTCTGGGTGGCTTTCAGCCGACTAGTATGGCTCCCAAGCGCCAGGGTCTTGGCCCGTGGCCTTCTTGCCCCAGACACGCTTTTCCGAGAGGCTGACGTGCAACTCTCGAGCGTCGGGACTTACGTTGTGGCCACCAGGCTGAGTGGTTCAGCCCCCAGGCTTGCGTCGTCGCCTCCCAGCTCGCAGCCCCCGGACTTCTCGCTTAACTGAGCGAAGTGAGCGGGAAGGCCGAATGAACTTGAACTGCTCGTGACACGTGTCTGGCGAAACGTCACTTAATTTTGTTCAATGTGCTGATCTTCTTTGGTACTCTGAACAAATTGGCAGTCTTGCGGCGTCGCTTCGTCTTTTACGTTTTTGAATGGCGTCACCTCGGTTCCGGAGCCATGTACAGCTTATAAATGGGACGTCACCGCCCTTGAGTGATCTTCCCTTTCTTCTTCCTCTTCTTCCTCTTTTTTCCCTCCCAGCCTTCCTCCATGGCTAACATGAGAAGATTCGTTGGCCCCTACGCGGCATTCTTCCGCCAGCGATTCTTCGGGCTACTCCATAGCTGGGAGGAGGCGGAGTTTTGGGAGGAGCTCGACTTCGCCACTCTAGAGGCGGAGGAGGAGGAGGAAGGAGCCGCCAGCGACGCCGCCGCAGTGGCCGCCTTGCTGGAGGTGGCTCCGGGGCTCCACGAGGTGGCCGAGATCATCACGGAGATGATCGGGCGCGAGCGCCGCGACGACCTAGCCATTAGGGCTCTCGTCCGCCTTATACCACCCCTTTGGGTGGTTGAGGACGAGGTCCTGGTGGCGCTGCGTCGCAAGGCCGCTCGTCGACCTCGACGACCCCTCCCCTGCCTCCCAATGCGTATAAAGACCAAGAGCACTGAAGAAGAAGAGGATTACGGTGGAGCCGCCTCCCCTTTTTTAGCACGAGAAAATGAAAAAGAAAGTCAGTAATGTAAATTACTAATATTATGGAACAAAATGTGAAATCTTGCCCAATCTATGCCGTCATATTTATTCCGAGTTTAGGGTTCCGCCTGATCAACCGTTCTAGTCAGTTGCTCCAGCGCCAGCAACGAGGCGTTGGGGCTCGAGCTTTTGACAGCTAGAAACTCACGACTAGGCGAATCTCGGTTAAATTCTGGCGCTGCGAATTGTAGTCCCCGAGTGGTTAGTGCTTTCAGGCTCTACCCTTCCCGTTATGCGCGCTGGTATAAACCACCGGAGTTTTGTGCTCATCGCGGTTTTTATTTCCGTGCGTTTTGTACCGTCGCGACCAGGGTTAGGTGCTACACCAGTCGGGTAATAACCACTTGGGACTAGCATTACACAGTAGAAATTCAGAAAATAAAATGGATCACCATTTTATTTAGTATGTGAGAGTCGGGTACATAACTTATGCGTAGAAGCGACGGAGCTGTTCGGTGTTCCAAGTATTCGCCAAAATCTCGCCATCTTCACGTCTGAGTCGATAAGCACCCGGCCGGACCGTCTTCTCCACAATGTACTGACCTTCCCAAATTGGAGAGAGCTTGTGCTCACTTTTCTGGTTCCTCCTCAGGACCAGATCTCCTTTTGAAAAGGTTCTACTTCTGACATTGCGAGAATGGTAACGCCGAAGTCCCTGGAGGTACTTAGCCGACTGGATTCATTTTATCAAGTTGATCAAGCTCCACCATTCGGCTTCCCTCGGACTCGTCTTCGTTGTAGTTCCGAACCCTCGTGGATTCGAATCCTAGTTCGGTCGGCAGAACCACCTCTGCGCCGTAGACTAGGAAAAAAGGTGTTTGGCCAGTTGCTCGGCTGGGAGTGGTTCTGAGTCCCCAGAGTACCGATGGTAACTCCTTCACCCATCGGGCAGCGTATGGTTTGAGGTGATCGAAGATCCTGGCCTTGAGGCCCTGGAGGACCAGGCCATTAGCCCGCTCGACCTGCCCATTGCTTCGTGGATGAGCCACCGAGGCGAAGCAGATCTTGATCCCGACGCCTTCGCACCATTCTTGAAATTCTTCACTCCTGAATTGGGTGCCATTGTCCGTGATGATCCGGTTGGGCACTCCGAATCTAATCACGATATCCTGGAAGAACTCCTTGGCCTTAACCGCAGTGATAGTGGCGACTGGTTTAGCTTCGATCCACTTGGTGAACTTGTCAATAGCTACGAAAAGGTAGGCGAAGCCACCTTGAGCCTTCTTGAGCGGGCCCACTAAATCGAGCCCCCAGACCGCGAAGGGCCAAGAGATGGGGATAGTTTGCAGCTCCTGTGCCGGCAAGTGTGTCTGCCTTGCATAGAACTGGCAGCCCTCGCAAGTTCAAACGATCTCCTTGGCATCCGTTACTGCCGTTGGCCAGAAGAAGCCCTGTCGGTAGGCTTTCCCAACCAAGGCGCTTGACGCCACGTGATGGCCACACATCCCCGAGTGGATTTCTTGGAGCAGATCTCTTCCCACTTGTCCCGAAATGCACCGCCTGAGGACACCTGAGGCACTCTTCCGAAAGAGCTCATCGCCCACCACCACATAGGATTTGGCTTGTCGGGAGATGCGCTCTGCCAGAGCGGTTGCTTCTAGCAGTTTGTCCTTCAGGAGATAATCAAGGTACGGGGCCGTCCAGTTGGGATCAATGAGCAGGACTCCGGTCCCAGGATCCTTACTTGGCTCCTGTCGTTTTGTAATGGTTGGCTCGTAAAGATCCTGGACGAAGATACCACTCGGGACATCTGCCCGAGTGGCTCCCATTTTAGCCAACTCGTCGACTGCCTCATTATTGCGGCGGAGGACATGAACCAGCTCTGCATCACAAACATGCCTTCCAATTCTTGGACTTGCCGGCGAGATGTCGTCATAGTCCGATCTACGCGACAACCAGTCCTTCCAGACTTGGCTCACCACCAATCGAGTCACCCCGAACCGCCACCGCTTGATTCCGAAAGTGATGTGGCGATGCGGAGCCCATGGATGAGAGCCTCGTACTCTGCGCCATTGTTCAAGGCCGGGAAGTGAATCCGAAGGACATACTTCAACATGTCGCCCTTAGGCGAGACAATGAGAATTCCCGCCCTTGCCCCGCCAAGCATGAGAGATCCATCGAAGTGCATGGTCCAATATTCTGGCTCTTCGTCCGTAAGGGAGCCTCGATTCGGTCCACTCGGCCGTAAAGTCAGCCAAAACACTGACTTGACGGCGGCGCGGCTTGAACGAGACGTCGAAAGCTCCAAGCTCGGCTGCCCACTTTGAAATTCTTCCAGTAGCTTCTCGATTATGGAGGACCTCTCCCACGGGGAAAGAAGTCACTACCGAAATCGAGTGTCCTTGGAAATAATGCTTCAGCTTCCGTGATGAGATCAAAATTGCGTACAGCAGCTTCTGGATTTGAGGGTATCGCGCCTTGGATTCGCCCAAAGACTTACGACAAAATAAACCGGGCGTTGCACGCCGAAGCGGTGTCTAGATTCTTCCCGCTCCACAACTATCACGGCGCTGACTACATGAGTTGTTGCTGCTATGTAGAGCAGGAGAGGTTCACCTGGCACCGGCGAGACCAGAATTGGAGGGGTGGAGAGGAACACCTTGAGTTCTTCAAAGGCTTGTTGTGCCTCTGCCGTCCATTCAAAGCGGTCTTGTTTCTTGAGGAGCTTGAAGAAAGGCATCCCCCGAACTCCCAACCGGGAGATAAACCTGCCAAGTGCTACCATGCACCATGTAAGCTTTTGGACATCTTTTTGGCTGGCAGGCGGGGCCATCCTTATGATGGCCCCGATTTTCTCCGGGTTTGGCTAGATCCCGCGGTGAGAGACAATGAACCCGAGTAGTTTCCCGGAGGAAACTCCGAAAACGCACTTCTCAGGGTTTAGCCTCATCTGGAACACCCTCAGACTTGCGAACGTCTCGGCTAGATCAGAGGTGAGGCTGTCTTCTGTCTTGGTTTTAACCACTATATCATCCACATATGCTTCCACATTGCGTCCCAGCTGATGTTGAAAACACCGCTGTATCGCGCGCTGATAAGTTGCGCCAGCATTCTTTAGCCCAAACGGCATGGTGATGTAGCAATATGCTCCGAATGGGGTGATAAACGAGGTCTTCTCACAATCCTCCTCTCGAAGCTGGATTTGATGATAGCCTGAGTAGGCGTCCAGAAAACTAAGTAGTTGGGATCCAAAGAAGGAGCTCTACCACCTGATCAATACGGGGGAGACCGAAGGGATCTTTCGGGCAAGCCTTGTTGAGGTCAGTGTAATCAACACACATGCGCCAGCTTTTATTCTTCTTCTAGACGAGTACAGGGTTTGCCAACCAGTCGGGATGATACACTTCTTTGATGAAGCCTGCGGCTAGCAGCTTTGTAATCTCCTCCCTGATGGCTTGTCGACGGTTTAATGCGTGCTCGATCACCTCCCTGGGGACTCCGGGCATGTCCGATGGCTTCCAGGCAAAGACGTCTCTATTTGCTCGCAGGAAAGTGATGAGCGCGTCCTCGGACGGGTCGAGGAGGATTCTTTTGGTACCTTCCTCGGGGCCGATCCCGGGGTTTCGCGCTTTGCGGGTAGGGACGCTGCCTTTCGGCTTGTCGGAATCCGCTTCTCGCCGAATCCCCTCCCGACCCGCTCGCGCCTCCAGGGACTCGGCCATCTCGCAGCTTTTCTTGTCACAGGAAAAAGACTGCCTCATGTCACCGCGTAGAGCGATGATACCACTCGGCCCCGGCATCTATAATGTCAGGTATGCGTAGTGGGGTACTGCCATGAACTTGGCCAGCGCTGGTCTCCCCAAGATGGCATGATATGCTGTTGCGAAATCGGCCACCTCGAAGCCAAGGTTCGCTGTCCGGTAATTTTCCCTTGCGCCGAAAGTGACCGGCGGAGTGATTTGTCCGAGTGGTGTCGCAGAAGTTCCAGGTATGACACCGTGGAAAGGCGACGATCCACGCTTTAGCTCCGACCGCGGAATCCCCATATCTTCAAGGGTTTTGACAAAGAGGACATTGAGCCCGCTCCCACCGTCGATCAATACCCTCTTGAGCTTGATGCCGCAGACGATGGGCGCCAAGACAAGAGGATACCTGCTGGGGAATGGGACATGATTTGGGTGATCCGAGCAGTCGTAGGTTATCGCGACCTCGGACCACCGTACATATTGGGGCGTCTCCGGCTGCACTGCGTAGATGTCCCGGGCAGTGAGCTTTTGCTTCCGCTTGGACTCATATGCAGCCGAGCCCCCGAATATGTAGTTGAGCTCGAGATCGGCTTCCTGATAGTCCTCCTCGGCTTCGGGGGGAGGTGGCTTGTCGGCGGCGTGTCCACTCGGACCTTGTCCAGCCTGCTTCTTGCTCTCGCGGGCGAATCTCTTTAGGGTGAAGCAGTCCTTGGCGGCATGTCTCCCCTTCGGATGGAAGGGGCAAAGCGAGTTCATCACCTTGTCATATCCATCCTCCTTGAGGGCGCGAGGGTGAGTTGGTGCAGCGACTGCCACCAGCTCTTCACCCTTGCGCTTCTTTTCCATCCGCCGGGGGGGTTCAGCCTGATCCTTCCCCTCATCACGCCGTTCCGCCAAAGCCTCGGAGGCTGAAGCGTAACGGTCCGCTAGGGCGAACAGCTCACGGACCGACGTTGGTGGCTTCCGGGACATCTTCTTGATGAGATCGGGGTCGCTGACTCCCTTCTAGAAGGCAGCTATCACAATCGCATCCGTGACATCCCGAACGGTGCTTTTTCTATGCATGAAGCGCTTGACGAACTCCCAGAGGGATTCGTTCCTCCTTTGGTGTAGCTGATATAGGTCCCAAGGGGTGCCTGGGCACTCGTAAGTGCCTTGGAAATTTGAAATGAACTGCTCACACAGATCTCCCCAGGAATCAATAGAGTTCGCTGGGAGTCCAGTGAGCCATGCTTGGGCCAGGGGCGAGAGGGTAACCGGTAAGTAGTTTGCCATTACTTTCTGATCCCCCTCGGCGGCCCCGATCGCGAGCATATACCGAGCCAAGCCTCCGGTCCCTCTCACCGTCAAACCTAGTGATGCCTTTAGGATTAAATCCATCGTGCCAAACCACTCGGCGTAGGTGAGGGGTAAACGCGTGAACCCCTTCAATGACCTCGCGACACCCTCCGGCGGTGATCGACGCGGAGGGATCGCGCTGGCGTGCTTCGCGATCTCGCGGAAGGATGCCGTAGCGTTCATACTCGTCGGCATGACGGCGCGTTGTTCCTCCCTTTCTGGCCGCGCGCCAGCGCCGAGGTCTCAACGGAGGTCGCGGTTGATGCTGTGTCACAAGTCGTCTCGCGAGGTGGAACATGATGCGTCTGGCGGGCTTCCCGACCTGACCGGCCGCTGGCGCCTGGTCCTCACCGACCACGTGATGCCTCCTTTGCCGGCCGGGTCTGCAGGCTTGCCGGATAGTCGCGCCGTCACCATGGCCTTTACTTGGGCCACGATCGGGGCAACTGGATCACCCGCCCCCAGCATAGGGGTCAGGGTATCCAGGAGTGTCTTGGAGGCGACGATATTCTGCTGTGGGGTACGAAAAACAGCTTGGTCCCCCATCTTAGCTTGTAGAATGTCTTCATTGACAGCCCGGGCGCGGTCCCGCAGAGTACGTGCCCGCTCGTCAGGTTCAGTTCCTCGGCCACCTTCCAAGTCGGCGGCGGCCGAAGTGTTGAGGCACTGCTGCGAATCCGCCCGCGAGCCCTCGATTACGCAGACTCTACGGAAATTCCAGCAGCTCTCTAGGCTTTCTTCTGACTCGGCCGCTGAGCTGGGTGAGCCTGAAGAGGATAACTCCAGGCGCTCGGAGGTGCCGAGTGGTTTGACGGTGAGAACCCCCACCATTCGTACCTCGGCGTCCTCGAGTCCGACTCCCAGGCCGGAATGGGCCTTCGGTCCCCTACTCGGCACTTTAGAGCACGAGACAGGGGGACCCCCCGATCGGCGTGGAAGTCGCGGCGATGGCCCACCAGAAACCTCACCGTGCTGCAGCACAGTTCCCTTAGAGAGGGAAAGGCTCCCGAGGTCGTTGGAGATGAAGGTCAGGCTTCCGAAACGGAAGACCTGACCCGGGCAGAAGACTGTGGTGGCTCCGCTCGTCGTAGCCATCAAGTTGACGAAGATCTTGACACAAGCCCCTACCTGGCGCACCAACTGTCGACGATTGGTTTCGCCGGCAATAAGATTTGTGATTCTAGGGGATTTGTGCGGGATCTGAGCTTGATGGCAACACAGGATGCGAGGGCAATCTGTTTTAGACAGGTTCGGGCTCTCTCGGAGGAGATAATACCCTAGTCCTGTGTTCTTGGATATATGAGCCTCCACTTTTCTTGTTTCTCCCTCCTCCCCTTATATACTGGGGGAAGGATACATGATAGATGGGCGCCCCCGGGCCCTGAACATGGTGGCCTCGCCGACATGTACGTTGTCCTTATTGGCTCTGGCGCACTACGTCTTGGAGAGGTGGTTATGCTTTTCCCGACCCACGCCTGCCACTCCGTCAGGTTTCGGCGCCTAAAGCTCTGCGAATGTCAGGTTGCATGCTTCGCTTCTGGCGGGTTGTTTGGGCGTGGTGCGAAGCTTCCCCGAAGGATCGGGAGTTGCCTTGGGGAACAAGTCAAAAACCTCCACCGTGCCCGTCGTGGCGCTTCTGGGCTTTGGGCCTACTTCTCCGCCCGTCTAGCCCAGTCGAGTATAGGCCCCGCCTGCGGGACCCCTATCTTAGACATCCCACACATGTGTTGCACCATAGTTGAACAAGGGTGGGGAAATGTTTTAGTCTGGGGCGAGTGGTATGAGGCTTTATGCCCGGTGGGCCTTTATGGCACAGAATTTTGAGAAACAGCCTTTGCGGCATTGGGAAGAGTGATGTGTGAGGATTTGGATCAGGGTTTGTGAGAAGGATGTCTTGCCCTGGACAGTTAAGGACTTAACCTTGCAAGTCTTTGAATTGGGCCTTTCGTACAACCACATGGCTGGAGTGGGACGGTCTTAGTTTAGTACGATTCTGAAGTCTTACCTTTAATACCTCATGGTGGCAGTTACGTCGGGGTAACTGTGTGGGGGAGCGTATCTGTGCTACGACTTGGTACCCTATCCAACGGTGTTCGTCGGTCCTACACTTCAATCCTTCGTGGGGGAAGTAGTAGTGAAGGCTATACCGGAGAGGATTATAGGTGTAGATGGAGGATTCTGAAAAACTTCGTTATGGTTGATCGCCTTTGTGGTGTGAGACCGTATCATGTGGGGAAAGTGTACAATCTCTGCAGAGTGTGTCAAAACTATTCGAATAGCCGAGTCCACGGTACTGGACAAAGCTCGGGGATTACAGTCAAAGGGTAGACTTTTTTAAAAAAAATGTGGGATTGGAGGGCCTGAGCAATGAACTGATTTAGGGCTTTATGCCAAAATGTTGAAAAGGGTTTAACAACTTATTATATAGTATGGTTTACCACTTTCGAATCTATTAAGATTATTTAATCAAAGCAAAATGCAGTTTAATGCAAAATAGCCAAATAAGCCTTCCTTTGGAATTAGCCATGCATATAGTAATAGGTTTGCACATCTGTGCATGACTTGCTGAGTATGTTGTATACTCACCCCTTGCTATAAACAAAACATTAGAAGAAGAGTCTACACCGGCTTGGGAGGAAGAATATACTGACGACCAGGAGAACTAAGGTGCAGACCACGTCAGTTTCCTGTGGAGTGTTGGAGCTACCAAGACTTTGAATATCAGCTTTTTTATTTACGTTTATGCTTATGTTTACCTTTATCTTTATTTGAGTAAGCCCTGCGTGGCTGAATTTTGTAAGGTGACCTTAAGGTCTTGCAACAGCTTATTTTAATTATTGAAGTACTTATTTATGTTTCCGCTGTGTATGGATGTGATATTTACCCCTGTTTGACTGTGTGTACTAGCGTGATCCTGGACTAGTACAGAATACACAGAGGGTCCGGATTTGTAGCTTCGGATCCCGACAGAGGTGGTATTAGATCCATACTGACTGTAGGTCTTAACCTTAGATAGATTGGCCGTCTTTAGGAGCTTCAAAATTATTTTCTAAAGAGAAAATTTAACTTGAAAGAATAATAAGTTCTTAACTTATCTTATTCTTCTATTCTTTTTCCCCTTAGCTGAAATTTCTATCCTTCCCCCTGGTTTAAAAGAAAATCTTACCTAAGTCATCCGGATTAATCAACAATGTTTCACACTTAAGGAGAAAATACAGGATGTCGCTGTCAACCCTGAAGATCATGAAGTAAGGAATCTTCGAGCTCAAGGAGAAGTGGATCGATGCGGTGTTTCTGAAGCTTTAAGAACCAGTGCTTTAGTAGTCAGTTGAGACTCATGTGTGAGAGTCGCGTCTCTTAAGATAGGAGAGTTACCCTTTTAGCCTATAGATCAGTGTGTGTTTAGGTTAATTTGGTTCTTCCTTGATTGCTGGGTGTGCAGTATGCGTTGCATAGCTGTTAGGCTTTTGTAAGCAACCATACCAAGTTATTAATATTATGTGCTTAAGTTTTTGGGTTAAGCATGCTTCCCTGCACTAGGATTCTTGAACCTTACCTTTGCTCTTCCCTCTCAACTAAACCTTGGCATGTCCAAAGATGGAAGGGAGTGACTACACCAATGTTCCTGAAGCAGTTCAAGTCAATTCAGTTACTGCTACCGTTGCCGTTGATCAAGCAGAGACAAACAAGCAGCTATCTACCATACCGGCAATAACTAATCAGTACTTGGATCAGTTTCTCACCGCTCAAACTCAGCTTATGCAGATGGTAATGCAACAGATGGAAGCTAATGGTGCCAAAATCAATACCCCTGCAACTGCAGACACAACAGCGTGTCCGCAACCAAAGTTCTCCTTGTTCATGAAGACTAAACCACCCACATTTGATGGATCAGCCACTCCCAGAGATGCAGAAATTTGGCTTCGCATCATAGAAGAGAAGCTAGCCTTGGTGCAATGTGAGGATAAAGAAAAAGTTCCCTATGCTATGTGCCAGTTAGAAGGAAATGCATTAGCCTGGTGGAAAGTTTTTTACGCCACTTCTGAGGATGGACATACCATCACTTGGATGGAGTTTGCCACCGTCTTTCGTCAGCACTTCATGTTGTCAGAAGACAGTGGATGTGATATTTACCCCTGTTTGACTGTGTGTACTAGCGTGATCCTGGACTAGTACAGAATACACAGAGGGTCTGGATTTGCAACTTCGGGTCCTGACATGTGACCCCGGGAGTGCCCTCATCCTCTCGCCAATCCGTCGCCACAATAAGACCAAAGAAGAATGGTATTTCCGCACCCGACACCATACTTGGACGATGTTCTTTGAAGTGTTGTCAATTAAGCAAATCGGAAGACCGTGCATGCATCCACTGCGGAGAAATAGGACACACTGATGAAGAACATGAAAGCAATTGTTCCAGCTGTGAAGGAAGCCATCTACTTGGAGAATGTCCTTTGAGCAACGTCACATGTTACCTTTGTGAAGGTAGGGATCATTGTCCAGCTCAATATTCCCTGGATTCCTTAGTGACCGCTGTGACGCGGTGTCAGCGAGAGGATTTTCGAGCCGTCATTGCTCAAGAGTTAGCAAGGATAGAAGGACTATCATCCGCGCTTGCTGTGCCATGTGAAGAAATGAAAAAGACACCTGTCAACCTTATCAGTCTACCTCAAGAAGCCAGTGATACTTGGTCACCATGGAATTGTTTTCTATGTGGTGAAAAAGGCCATTGGGCTAGAGAATGTCCCCTCAATACAGCAAGACAACCCAAACATTCCTGCCACAACTGTGGTGAGTTAGGTCATTTTGTTAAGGAATGTCTCCAGAAAGATCAAGCAATTTCTGAAGTCATGATCATTCCGGAAATTGGATCAGTTAAGTTTATAGCACCAAGAGTGAGTGGTAATACCTTGGAAGCAACTCACTCAAAGAGTTGGTTGAAGCAAGTAAGGTTGAAGCAATTTCTCAAGGACGAAGTTTATTGTCAAGAATTTGCTTTGCCTATCGTCAGCCGGGACATTTTGCTAACCACTGCCATCAGAAGAAAGTGGTCACTGCAGATTGCATCAATCTCAGCTCTATCTCTACCAAGAATAGGGATATGTCAGGAGGAAGCCAATAGACATCATCCAAGCATTGCTATTGTTGCAATAAGCCAGGACACTATGCTAAAAGTTGTCCTAGGAGAAGTTGTGTTACACCTGCCTGTTTCAATTCTAGTCTTACACCTACCAAGACATCAGTACTAGAAGCAAGTTGCGAAACAAGTCGAGCTGGAGTTACGCTACCAGTGCCAAAGGTTCAGATGAAGAAGAAGTGTGTGAACGAAGACTCTACTGAGGAAGTCCAAGGCACAAGATTTATTTAAGCAATGTAATGTTCCATGCATATGAGAGAGTGATTAGTTGAGAAATCTTTGTAAGAATTCTCTCGTAAAAAAAATTATAGCTGGTATGCTGATATGTAAAGTTTGAAGCAAGATTATTAATAAGGATCAGATGTTTCCAAAGATTAGCTAATAATGAGTGGTGTGGAATGATAGCCATCGAGCTAGAATTTGAGGCCATGAGCACAGTGTGGTTTCATCGTTTGAGCCACCGTTTGTCGTGGTAAAGGTAACATGAAAGTGGGCCTAAAGGTTACTATTTTGGGATAAATCTTCAGTGTGTGAAAGGTTGCCAATGTCAGTACAGAAAACTCAAAGTATATGCAGTTGAGATGTTTGGTTACTCATTATATTGGAAACCAAGACCTTAGATGCTAATCTTAGAGTGAACTAGTTATCCAAGCATAAGGCGGTTTTGCTTTGTGGTCACAGAAGTATGTCAGTAATCTCAAGTAACCGTAGTTGGGATGGCCAGTTGATGGTCAATAGTATGAAGCTATTAGTCGAGTAGAAGTACCAGTGATCGACAAATACTCAGAAGTGCATCCATAAGACTTACTTGGTGTGCAAATGTGACACTACGGAATGTCGAGACTTCATAAAATGTGAAATTAGAGATTGTGACATTACAAAATGTGAATTTGGAGATTTAAACTTTACGGTATGTGTTTAATCGCGTTTTCGTGGGGGTTTCCCAGCCCATGAGGGGGAGGAGGGCAGCATGACCTGCCATGCGCCCCTCCACAGCCCTTGTGCGCCCCCACCTCTCCCCTTTTGCAAACCCTAGCCGCCACCCCTCTCATCTCCCTCCTAGCTACCCCATCTCCTCTCCCCATTGCGCCACCACCTCTCCACCTCCCTTGCTGCCCCTAGGGGAGTTCTCCACCTCACCACCTCGCAGATCCATCCATTGGAGCGCTCCGCGATGAGGAGATCCGGTCGATTTGGAGCGAGGAAGGAGATCGCGCGAACCGGGAGGAGATCCGTTGGTTTTTCGTTCGTCGGGCGAAGGTATGGCCACGGGAATCCTTGGGGTTGGTCTAGGTACTGTTCTAGGGGTTGATATCATGTTTTTAGATCAATTGGCAGTGCTGTAATTGGGGTAGATTAGATGAAATCTAGAGTTTGCCACGTTCTCTGCTTCGGGCAGATTGTGCAGTCGACCTAGGGCAGCAGTTTTCCTGATTTTAGAGTAGGAATTTGGTCGTCCGCCTGTTGAAAAAGTTGTAGATAACTTCAATACCTTTCAGTGGACAGAAAGAACGTCCAATTCCGCCTAGCCATTTGAAAGTTATGCTCGTTTTACCAAACGTGTTAAAAACTATGACGTGATTGGAACAGATCACGGTATTTTGTAGATTAAACCACTTTAGATTCCGAATTAGTTTTTCCGTATACTTAGAAAAAGTTAGGAAATTTCCTAAGCTATGCGAGGATGTACTCGTTTAATCGATTTGGAGTTTTAGAACTCAAGTTATGCTCGTTGGAAGTCTGCTGTCCCGACGGGACAGAACCTCTGTTTTTGGGTTTTGCGAGTAGTTTGCGAAGTCGGGGTAGAAGAGTGTTTGCGTATTGTTTTGTGGGCATGATTTTGAGTGTGTGGTACCTATGTGCAGGTGGTGTGACCCCAGGAGTGCCCTCTACTTCTTGTCAATCCGTCGCCCGTGGTTGAGGCAAGTGTATTGGAATGGGTATCGGGTTGTATGATGCTAATATTGACTAGATGCAAATGGTTTATATGTTATGATACCTTGCCATGTGCATTGATTGCCCATGATATGATGAAATTGGTTATTATGATGCCGTGTTATGCTTACTTCAGTTATGCGCAAGTTGTTTATGTTTATGGCATGTTTGCATACATGGCATGAGAGATGGCCCGGTCGGTGAGAAAGTCAAAACTAGTCCGGTAAGGTCGGTGAGAACGTTATGACTAATCCAGAGCGCCAGTGAGTAAGACCTACATCGTGATTCCATCCACCTCAGTGAGTGGAAGCGATGCGTAGGCACCCTCCATCTACGGGATGGAAGGGGGAAGAGGGTGCACGCCGACGGGTGTGCACTCAGCAATACCGGTATATGCTTCCAGGAGACATGTGCATTGCATTGCATTGCATTATATGATGATGTTATATGTTGATGATATATGATGATGTCAATGAGATGCATACACTGTGAATATGAAATGTTTATGATGTTGTATGTGAAAAGTTGTGATGAAGGTATTGGAATGTATTTTCTTGTTCCATTGCAATATACTTGCTGAGTGATGAACTCACGCTTGTGTTTATGTTGTTTTTCTTAGGTACCATGAAACCGGCATGCGGGAAAGGGGGCTAGTCATACGTCATCACTTAGCATCACACATTTAATCAATGACATGTTCCTTCCTTTAATTGTGATGGTTAATTCACTGAACTAAACTGTGGTTTTGATGCTTTGTTGGTTGCCATGAGTAAATGATTAATCCATATTTGACATGAGATGGATAGGCTTATATCCTTAACTGTATGATGGCTGAAATTCCTGTTTTCTCACGTTATTGCTATCGTCTTTATGCTATCTTGATATGTTAAGATTGTTGTTGCTTCAATTCATGGAAAAACAAAGGAGATGCTGCCAAAATTTTCGGTATTAGCATTTGCTCCTTTGCTGTAATTTACTTGTAATTGTGGTATTTAGAGGTTGTTTAGTCTATGTTTGGTAGCATTCAGGCATATTATGCCGGGGTGTTACAGCAAACAGACAGAGATAGCGAGTTTGTGATCAAATAGGTGCCAGTACTTTCCCAATAGCTAAGAAACCCTATTAGAGGGCTATCGATAAGTGGATGGAGATGAAGGAATAGATCGAGGAGATGGTTGAAATTAATCAAGGATTACAGCATAGGAATCCATTACCATTCCGGCAAGGATAACGTGATAGCCGATGCCTTGAGCCGGAAGAGTGACAACGTGAATATACTGATGAAAGAGAATCAGGTTGAGATATGCAAAGGTTGTTAGAAGATGAAATTGAAGTGGTGTCAAGGATTGTCTTCTTACATGGAGTGCCCAAGAAGGTATATCGGACAAAGGTACCAATATACCTCAGGGGTCTGGAACAAGATGCACGAGGCCATGGGAATCCGATTAAACTCCAGCACGGCCTATCATCCTCAGACAGATGGTTAGACCGAAAGGGTTAATCAGATTCTAGAGGACATGCTTGGAGCTTGTGTGGTGGCTTATACTACATCACGGGACAAGTGCTTAAATGTCGCATACGCAGAGTTCAGTTTGCAAATGTCGCCTTTTGAAGCGTTATATGGGAGACCTTGTCGAACACCATTAAATTGGAATGAGATAGGTGAGCGTCGCATCTTTGGACCGGATATTCTTCAGGAAGCTGAGAAACGAGTCACGATAATTCGGGAAAGGTTGAAGGCTGCTCAATCAAGGCAAAAGAGCTATGCGGACAACCGACGTAGAGAGTTGGGCTTTGAGCCGAAGGACTACGTATATCTCAGAGTTACACCCTGCAAAGGAGTCAGAAGGTTTCATGCCAAAGGGAAGCTCGCACCAAGATATGTTGGTCCATTCTAGATTATGAGTCGTAGAGGCGAAGTTGCTTACCAACTGGAGTTACCGCCATCTCTAGCAGGAGTACATTATGTATTCCAGGTTTCACAGTTGAAGAAATCGATTTGCGGGTACCTGAAGAACAAGCACCACTGGAAGCAATCGATTGCAAGAAGATTTGACATATAAAGAGCATCCGGTAAAGATATTAGACATCGTGGATCGTGAAACACATCCGGTAAAGATATTAGACATCGTGGATCGTGAAACAAGAAACAAACCAACCCGCTTCTACAGAGTTCAGTGGAGTAATCACTCAGAAAATGAAGTAACTTGGGAACGCGAAGAAGATTTGAAGAAGGAGTTTTCGACCCTATTCTCTAGTTAGCCTCGAATCTCAGGGATGAGATTCTGGGGGAGGTTTGCAACATCCCAAAAATGTCTTTTAATATATTTAGTATGTTTCTGAGGTTATTTGTAATTTTTCGAAATTTACTTGGAATTCTCGCGAGTAAATTGAATTCCAATTGTTGGACTAATCGTATTAAATAAAGATCAGGCGTTTTTGAATACGCATAAAATTTAAAATTTTGTTGATAATTAAGATAATTGGTAGACGGGAGTGTTCGCTTTAAATATTTTCGAAAAACGGGTTATATAACGTAAGTCGTGGATTCTACAAAAATCGGTCAAGGTGTTTGATTCACTAAAAGATTTTTTTTTTGAAAAGTCTATACGTCGAAAAATCACGAAGCCAACTCTGTTAAGTTATAAATAGTTCATAATATTTTAGTGGAATTTTCCGTGATTTGTGGAACCTTTTTGTTATTTCTTTTTAACCGTACTATGTCTGCATATATATGTATATGAATAGTCACGTATAGGTGTATATACCTGCATGTGTGCTGATGTTCCATTCTCCTAGATGTTTTGCTTGGCCAGTCGTTCCTCTCACACGAATTGCTCTTCCAGCCGTTTCCTTTTTTTGTAGCATTGCATTACTAGTAACCGGCCACCATATGTGTAACACCCCGGCATTTAGTATGCCCGAATGCCACCAAACATAGACTAAGCAACCTCTAAATACCACAATTACAAGTAAATTACAGCAAAGGAGCGAATGCTAATACCGAAAATTTCGGCAGCATCTCCTTTGTTTTTCCAAGAATTGAAGCAATAACAATAGAATAGCAATATATGGCAATAAACGAGACATAAAAAAATAGCAATAAATATTGGCATGACAGCAATATAAGTCAAATTTCAAGCATTCAAAGTCTTCATGAGCCAAACGAACAATAAGGCTCTCATAACATGAAAATAAACCATAAACCAATATGCATCACACTAAATTTATTATCAAGACTCCAAATGAATAACTGTGGGAACAAATGTGTGAAGCTACGGTTAGGAGTGTGACTAGTTCCCTTCCCCGCATGCCAATCTCATGGTACCTAAAACAACAAGAAAGGACAAGCGTGAGTTCAACACTCAGCAAGTATATTGCAATGGACCATAAAGAACAATTCAACGTTAACATCACTACCATGCTCAACATCATGTACAAGACATAATTTCATATACCACATCATTCTCATGTCTCGATATCGTTGTACTCATTTCATCATCATCATCATCATGTATGCAATGCGATGCAATGCAAATGCTCATATCTCCTCGAAGCACATACCGGTATTACCGAGTGCACACCCGTCGGCATGCACCCCCTTCCCCTTCCATCCCGTAGATGGAGGGTGCCTACTCTTACTGACTCGCTCCCATGCACACACGTGGATGGGACTACGAGGTAGGTCTTTCGTGTTCACTACGTGTGAACACAGAGGCCCGCATCAGCATGGGACGCCTCTTCCATTATGAATGCACATATGACATAAACATGTAAAGATTGGCATAAACATTTAATACCACGCAATCATGATCAATATTAAATCATGTTCATCATGTCATAGGCAAACATCAATCTTAGCATCATATCATAAATCAATTTGCATCTACTCAAGTCTAGCAACATTCACAACGATACCCATTCCAATACACTTGCCTTAACCGTGGGCAACGGATTGGCGAGAGGTTGAGGGCACTCCCGGAGTCACACCACCTGCACATACATACCACACACTCAAAACGTGCCCCCAAAATAGTACGCAAAAGCTCGTCTACCCCAAATTCACAAACTACTCCAAAAAACAAAAAACAGAGAATCTGTCCCGCCCGGACAGCAGACTTCAAACTACCATAACTTTAGTTCTAGGACTCCGAATCGATTAAATGAGTACATCATCGCGAAGCTTAGGAAATTTCCTAACTTTTTCTAAGTATATGGAAAAACTGATTCGGAATCTAAAGTGGTTTAATCTACAGAATACCGTGATCTGTTCCAATCTCGTCACAGTTTTCAACACGTTCGGTAAAACGAGCATAACTTTTAAAAGGCTGATCGGAATTAAGCATTCTTTACGTCCAATTAAAGGTATTTAAATTACCTACAACTTCTTCAACAAGCGGATGATCAAATTCCGAATCTAAATTGGCGAAAACTCAAACCCTAGGTCGACTGCACAATCTACCCGAAACAAAGAACGTGGAAACCTCTAGATTTCATCTAATCTACCCAATTAAAGCACCACCAATTGATCTAAAAACATGAAATCCACCTCTAGAACACCACCTAGATCAACCCCAAGGATCACCCATGCCTTACCTCTTCCCGACGAACGACGAACGCCGAAATCCTTCCTCCCGGGCTCCCCGATCGTCCTCCTCGCGCCGGAATCGCCGGATCTCCTCGTCGTGGGGCTTCCCATTGGAGGGGACAGCGAGGTTGCATGGTGGGGGAGCTCCTCTAAGCAGCAAGGGAGGTGGAGAGGGGAGGGGAGGGTGGTGGCGCAATGGGTGTGGCGGCTAGGAGGTGGGAAGGGTGGAGATGAGGGGAAAAGCGGGGGCTAGGGTTTCCAAGGGGGGGTGGGGCGCACCAAGGGCAGGGGAGGCGCCCCAACCTGGCCTCCCACTCCCACATGGGCCCAAAAACCCTCCCACTAAAGCCCACGACTCAAATCCTAGGGCCCAAACTCCCCCGGAGAGGCCCAAACTCCCGAAATTGGCCCGGAAACGCGATTAAACTGCATAACGTAAAGTTTTAACCTCCGATTTCACCCTTTATAATGTTGGACATCCCGTAGTGTCACAATATGTCTTGAGGTGAATACAACATCTATTACTAGTAACGCTTCTTTTACAAGCAACGTAGGCACCAAAGAATCTCTTTCCAACCATTTCTTCTAGCCATTTCTTCTGCCTTCCTTATTCATCCGTTCCAGGCACGCAGATAAACATCATCAGTTTCATTTGCTTTTCCTCCACTCTTCTACTGGTCCCATTTCTTTTCCCTGCCGTCAACCACGTCGCCGATGGTCCTGTGTTGCTGCGCCGCTGCCATCTCGTCCCCGTTGCAGTTATCGTCGCTGCCGTTGTCGCCTTCGCCGCCGTGTACGTCGCCATTGCCGTTGGAGTCACGCCACCGTAGTGCACCGCCGCCGCTGTCACCGTCGCGAGCGCACCTTCTGGCCACGCCGCCTTCTTCCTGCGCCCAACGTTCTGCGCCGCTGCTTAGCATCGTCCGGTACCTCTCTTTTCTTTTGCGCGTGTATATATACATATATATAATAGTTTGTAGTAGTGTATATATATGGCTGTATGCATGTTTTCATATTGGGATGTGTATGTGTATACTAGAACGTTTGACTATACGTAGTTGTAATCGGCTGTCTCGCATGTATACGTGTATATATTAGGTGTGTGCGTGTATGTAAGTATGTTAGCCGATTTGTATGTTCTCATATATATATAGATTGGAACGTTTATACATTAAGTTGAGTCGCATGTGTACATACATACATATATATATATATGCCAGTGTATATACGTTAGTAAGTATTCGAATACTAGGCGCATGCTTCTGTAAAATCTGTAGCCTGCTATGCCTTAAAAATTCACATACCCGTAAGAACCAGTAATGCATACGTGACTAATATGCCAGTGCGCCGAACCAGTATGTGCACGAGTCCAATTCCACGCCGAACAGTACCATGCATGCATGTGAAAAGCTAGAAAAATTAGTTGTACATGAACATTTCCGGAAATCGCGAGATTTGTTATTTTCACTTCGAATTTGTTTTAAGTCCAAACTGCGCACAACAAATTTTTTAAATTAGTAAATATTAATACCTTTCTACAGTATTTTTACCGGGATTTTATAAAAACATATATACTGTTAACTTATTTACAGAATGTCCACACTTACGAATATTGTATCTCTTAAACTATACGTCCAAAAATAACGAAATAAAGTTTATAAATCTTTGAAAATGCCAAAGTATTTATCTGGATGTTTTCGTGAAATTACGCATTAGTTTGATTGGTGGTATTTCCCCGAACGTGTGTTTATTTGGTTATCGGATACGTGTAGACGTGGATCTGTGCGAGAGTGCGGGAGTTGAAGACCCAGCTCAAGCCTTTGATCAAGATCATCAACTGTTTGAAGGCAAGTCGTGCTTGACCATATTGTTCCCAGTCTTTTGAAATATATTTTGATTTAAATTATGCATGTTATGTTGATTAAAATGAATAGTTTAATTTGGGATAACTAGTTAATCAACCTAATTGTTAATTTCCACCTTTGTTAATATTATTTGTATGCCATATGTTCCATTGTCACCTTAAGTTGGGATTAAATTGTTGGATGAAATGATTGTGCCAACACGGGAGGCTAGACCGTGACTAGATGCTTAGTTGTGCTTGCGCGAACCTTGTTTGAAAATAGCAAAATAATATTGACTAATGACAAATGAAATGATTTTGGAATGATAAGTGTGATCTTGTCACGGGATGATGTGAAGTGTAGGTACCTTTGTGGTTCTACATGGTAACTGATATTACTATTGGCATGTGTTGGACCATAGTTGAACAAGGGTGGGGAAATGTTTTAGTCTGGGGCGAGTGGTATGAGGCTTTATGCCAAGTGGGCCTTTATGGCACAGAATTTTGAGAAACAGCCTTTGTGGCATTGGGAAGAGTGATGTGTGAGGATTTGGATCAGGGTTTGTGAGAAGGATGTCTTGCCCTGGACAGTTAAGGACTTAACCTTGCAAGTCTTTGAACTGGCCCTTTCGTACAACCACATGGCTAGAGTGGGACGGTCTTAGTATAGTAGGATTCTGAAGTCTTACCATTGACACCTCAGGGTGGCAGTTACGTCGGGGTAACTGTGTGGGGGAGCATACCTGTGCTACGGCTTGGTACCCTATCCAACGGTGTTCGTCGGTCCTACACTTCGATCCTTCGTGGGAGAAGTAGTAGTGAAGGCTATACCGGAGAGGATCATAGGTGTGGATGGAGGATTCTGAAAAACATCGTTATGGTTGATCGCCTTTTTGGTGTGAGACCGTATCATGTGGGGAAAGTGTACAACCTCTGCAGAGTGTGTAAAAACTATTCGAATAGCTGAGTCCATGGTACTAGACAAAGCTCGGGGATTACAGTCAAGGGGTAGACTTTTTAAAATAAAATGTGGGATTGGAGGGCCTGAGTAATGAACTGATTTAGGGCTTTGTGCCAAAATGTTGAAAAGGGTTTAACAACTTATTACATAGTATGGTTTACCACTTTAAAATCTATTAAGATTATTTAATCAAAGCAAAATGCAGTTTAATGCAAAATAGCCAAATAAGCCTTCCTTTGGAATAAGCCATGCATATAGTAATAGGTTTGCACATTTGTGCATGACTTGCTGAGTATGTTGTATACTCATCCCTTCCTATAAACAAAACATCAGAAGAAGAGTCTACACCGGCTTGGGAGGAAGAATATACTGACGACCAGGAGAACTAAGGTGCAGACCACGTCAGTTGCTTGTGGAGTGTTGGAGCTACCAAGACTTTGAATATCAGCTGTTTTATTTACGTTTATGCTTATGTTTACCTTTATCTTTATTTGAGTAAGCCCTGCGTGGCTGAATTTTGTAAGGTGACCTTAAGGTCTTGCAACAGATTATTTCAATTATTGAAGTACTTATTTATGTTTCCGCTGTGTATGGATGTGATATTTACCCCTGTTTGACTGTGTGTACTAGCGTGATCCTGGACTAGTACAGAATACACAGAGGGTCCGGATTTGTAGCTTCGGATCCCGACAGAGGTGGTATTAGATCCATACTGACTGTAGGTCTTAACCTTAGATAGATTGGCCGTCTTTAGGAGCTTCAAAATTATTTTCTAAAGAGAAAATTTAACTTGAAAGAATAATAAGTTCTTAACTTATCTTATTCTTCTATTCTTTTTCCCCTTAGCTGAAATTTCTATCCTTCCCCCTGGTTTAAAAGAAAATCTTACCTAAGTCATCCGGATTAATCAACGATGTTTCACACTTAAGGAGAAAATACAGGATGTCGCTGTCAACCCTGAAGATCATGAAGTAAGGAATCTTCGAGCTCAAGGAGAAGTGGATCGATGCGGTGTTTCTGAAGCTTTAAGAACCAAAGGCTTTAGTAGTCAGTTGAGACTCATGTGTGAGAGTCGCGTCTCTTAAGATAGGAGAGTTACCCTTTTAGCCTATAGATCAGTGTGTGTTTAGGTTAATTTGGTTCTTCCTTGATTGCTGGGTGTGCAGTATGCGTTGCATAGCTGTTAGGCTTTTGTAAGCAACCATACCAAGTTATTAATATTATGTGCTTAAGTTTTTGGGTTAAGCATGCTTCCCTGCACTAGGATTCTTGAACCTTACCTTTGCTCTTCCCTCTCAACTAAACCTTGGCATGTCCAAAGATGGAAGGAAGTGACTACACCAATGTTCCTGAAGCAGTTCAAGTCAATTCAGTTACTGCTACCATTGCCGTTGATCAAGCAGAGACAAACAAGCAGCTATCTACCATACCGGCAATAACTAATCAGTACTTGGATCAGTTTCTCACCGCTCAAACTCAGCTTATGCAGATGGTAATGCAACAGATGGAAGCTAATGGTGCCAAAATCAATACCCCTGCAACTGCAGACACAACAGCGTGTCCGCAACCAAAGTTCTCCTTGTTCATGAAGACTAAACCACCCACATTTGATGGATCAGCCACTCCCAGAGATGCAGAAATTTGGCTTCGCATCATAGAAGAGAAGCTAGCCTTGGTGCAATGTGAGGATAAAGAAAAAGTTCCCTATGCTATGTGCCAGTTAGAAGGAAATGCATTAGCCTGGTGGAAAGTTTTTTACGCCACTTCTGAGGATGGACATACCATCACTTGGATGGAGTTTGCCACCGTCTTTCGTCAGCACTTCATGTTGTCAGAAGACAGTGGATGTGATATTTACCCCTGTTTGACTGTGTGTACTAGCGTGATCCTGGACTAGTACAGAATACACAGAGGGTCCGGATTTGCAACTTCGGGTCCTGACATGTGACCCCGGGAGTGCCCTCATCCTCTCGCCAATCCGTCGCCCGCGGTTAAGGCAAGTATGTTGGAGTGGGTAGTGTGTAGTATGGTTTGCTTGTGGTGATTATGTGCAAATTGACTACATGATAGAATATCTTGCCATGGTTGATGATGATGTGCAAATTGACTACATGATAGAATATCTTGCCATGGTTGATGATGATGTGCAAAATGATTACATGATAGAATATCTTGCCATGTGTTAGAGTTTGCCCATGATATGATGAAAATGGTTCACAATGATGCTATGCAATAACTAGTTGAGCTTTTGTGTTTGTTGTTTAAGTTAATGGCATAATTGCATACATGGCATGAAAATTGGTTGGGTCGGTGAGGAAGTCATAACTAGTCCGGTAAGGTCGGTGAGAAAGTTATAACTAATCCGGAGAGCCAATGAGTAAGTCCTACCTTAAAAGGTACCCAGGGTGCGTGGGAGAGGGGGTGAGGCCATTTGCAGGTATGTACCTTAAACTGAGGCTCCAAGATAGACCAATGTTGTGGAGGCGGCCAAGCCGTTGCCATGATTGGATCGGTCGAAGAGGTAACAGCAGTGATAGTAGCCGCATCAGCGACCAGCAAGGTGCCGGTGGTGGCGGTCTTGGTGGAACTACTTGTCAAGTTTTCCTGCACAGAAGTTTTTATTCGATGTCTTCCAAATTATTAGAGAACAATTAAAGCAAACTAGAAGGAAACTTACTTTACCATGCGAACCTTCAGGTGGATTCTCTTTTTCGCAGCACGTTTCGCCAGGACGGTTTTGTCCTGACGACTACTTCATCGACTAGTGCGGCCAGAGCCGGTGGGTCGATGGCTGGTGGCGCGATCTATGAAAGAATAATTGAGAAAAACAAAAGCTTGCCAAGAATGAAGTTTAGTCAATTATACTCAATAATAGAGTTACCTCTTCGACCGCCCTAGTTGAAGGAGATCCTGCTCAAGGAGGAGTCTCTAGAGGTGCCGCCGACCTCTGTAGATCAGCCCACAAGCATCCCGCTGTTCATCAAGTAATTGATGAATAACGTTAGGAGAAGGTTCGTAACACCCTAGTGAGCGGTTGAAGATCACCTGGTTAGGTGGCCTCGGTACGTGTGTTCGAGGTCGCATGCTAGGGTGAAGTGGTTCAGGGGATGATGATTTCTCTTCCTAGAAAGGCTTGATCATTGCTTAATCACAAGCCGTCTCACTCTCAACGGGATGGTGGAAGGAGCCGAAACTTCTAAAGAAGAGCCAGTGTCGACGGGGATGTGGCCCGATACTCGATCATCGCTTCGAGTTGGCTCTTCATCCTCCAAGTTGACAACTCCCTCAACCGATCCACTTCCTACCTTAGCTTGCATTTCCTAAGGAGACATTGAAGTAAGGTGGATGAAAGATGCACAAACGATGCATTATTGACCACCAAGCAATGCTCGCCTTGGGCCATAGATAGGAAAGCAAATACGCTCTTATCCCACATTCACCAGGATCTAATCCATGAAACATTTTGCTTAGACTAGAGGAGATGTTCAAGTTGGATAGGTTTGGCAAGAAAACAAAACTTAGTTCAGTGACTATTGACCAAAGCAAAGAATCACAACAGCATTATTGGTGATTACTGTCAGGGCTATCCCTGGTAGCATCCTCGAAGCTAGAGTATTCCTGTGCCAGATGGTCTCTGCATTTCAGCGGGCTTGTCTGGCGTCTGAGAAAATCTCTAGCCACATGCCACCCAATCAATCGGCCTCCCTCACCTCTTTAATGTTCTTCACGTAGCGTGTGCTACGGGCAGTCGAAAGAGGGGGCTTTGTCTAGAGGTCATATGGATTGATCAAGGGGGTGCGGTAGCTCAAGGGATGATTCACGGTGTCTGGCGAGGTAATGTAAAACCATTTTTTCTTCCAGTCAGATTGCTAGGAAGAAGTAAAAGGCATTGGGATGTATGATCCTGACATTCCGCTGCGAAGGTGGAACCCAACACCCCCTACAACGTCCTTTTTTATCCTCTTCAAGTTATAAAAATGATGGAAGAGGTTGAGGCTAGGCTTAATGCCCAAAAAGGCCGCACAAAGGTGGACGAATACACTAAGCATTGTGATCGAGTTAGGGTTCAAATTGAAAAGCTGGATTTGGAAGAAATCCAGGACTTCGCGCAAAAAGGGAGAAGGGGGGAAACTTAGTCCGTAGTGGAAGAAGGATTCGAAAATGATGGTCTTGTCCTCATCCTTAGGGGTAGGATAAGACTCACTGACTGACAGCCTCCAGCCGAAGAACGCCTGTGGGGGCACGAAGCCATCTGTCTCTAGCTTGATGACACGCTTGTCCGACATGATTGACTTTTGCCAGAAATTTTTTAGGGACTCATCTTTGAAGGTCGCCTCGATTGCCTTCACCCTCTTGTCAGGGGCAGAGCATCTTTGGTGCTAGCCTGGGGCTTGAACGCCATTGAAAGAAGGTGTAGAAAGTTTTATTTGAAGGTGATGGCACTGGGGTTCAAGGATTGCAATAGAGTTTTCGAAAGCAAGGATAGCTATTACAGTTCCAAGTATGGGAACTTAGAAAGCATGGTAGGCCGCAATAATGTTTAGACCTTTTTTTGAATTCTTTCTAACTCTACCCAGTATCGAGTCTCGAAATCGGCATTGAGTTGTGCATGATCATCCTAAGAGCTCGATATGGGCTGATAGCAGGGCGCTTGACCCAACACGTCCCTTACTCGATACTTAGCAATGTCATCCCACTTGAATCATTTGACCACATGCAAGTGAGACGTTACTTGACCAAGCTTGAACATGGCTATTAACCGATCACATGCTTGAAAGGACCCACTACTGAGTAGAGTTCGGGGGCTACTATCGAATATCTAAATATGGGGTATGAGCTTGTACAGAAAACTTGAAGGTCATACCATATGTGTTCGCGCACATATCTAGAAATTTCGGATATCACGAGCCCGAAATCTATGGGATAGGATATACATGGAAAGGATAGGATATATTTATCCGCTTCATGAAGGGACTAAACTCAGGATTGCAAGTGGGACAGATCACCCACACATTTCCTGATTTCCAAGAATTAGTAAACAATGCCCCGATTTTGGAGGACAAGCGCAAGAGTTGGAGGACAACCGCAAGCGCAAAATGGCACAGCAGGGAGCTCACTAGGGAGGCCAGGGACTAAGGGTTGTGTCTAACCAATTCTTCAAGTTTTACCCCAAGAATAGGTTCAACTCATCGTCGCTTGCACCGCGTCCATCTGGTCAGACTGGAGGAAATCCACATATGGCAGGAAGACATTGCTATAACTACAATGACCTGGGACACTTCACCAACAATTGTACCAAGAGAGGAGGTGTTATGCCAGTCCTCTTTAACTTAGGGACTACACCCGTAAATGCACCTACACCGGGCATGAATCATAGAGCTGCACAGGCTGGAGCTATGCTTCAAGCAACTATGAGAGGCATAGCCAACCATATCACTGCATATGGAGTCCAAGATGTTACAGATGTCATATTGGGTAAGATCCTAGTTAACTCAGTACCTGCAACAGTTATGTTAGACTCTGAAGCTTCGCATTCATTTGTTTCTCAAGGTTTTACTATTAAAAATGATTTGGATATCGTGAATCTTAAGTGCATGCTTTTAGTGCAATGCATTGGGTCAGAACTCTGAATTGATGTAGGATGTTGTAGGGTAAAGTTACTAATAGACGGGGTAGAGTTCCTAGCGAACCCTATTATATTGGATACCCAGACCATAGATGTCATATTGGGAATGGATTGGTTGTCCAAACACAAGGCTGTTTTGGATTGTGGAAGAAGAGTCATGTCAGTTGAGAACCCGAATGGTAGAAAAGTGGAGTTTCAAGCGACCATAGTTCACGATGGTGAACTGATGGTCAACAGTGTGAAGGCTGTTAACTTATGTGACAGCCAAAAATTTTCTTTGGTTATTAAGTCATGCATGACATGCTCATATCATTCATGTTAGTGGCATAATGTACACTCAATTAAAACTATACAAGTGCTAGCATCATTTCATAGGAATGGGTATGAAATCCTTGCTACTCTAAAACTGCTATTCATCCACACCAATGTTTATTTTACCCATAATCTATGACATGTGGACACTACTTGTAAGTGAGAGAGAGTGGGCTGCACCGACCTACTCTACTTTCCTCACTTTATTTACCTCCAACCGACTTTATTACCTCCCTATGACATGTGGGGCCAAGCCCCACATGTAAGTGAGGGATGACAGCCATATAAAAGATTTTTGCCCACATTGGAATCTCCTTCAAGCCTTCACTTTTCCTGCTCTACACCAATCTGAAAAACAGCAAAGGAGGAGAGCAAGAACCCCGATCCACTCCTCCATTCAAGCCCCAAAAATCTATCCAAAGGTTTGGTTGGAGCTTGTGCATGTCCCACCAAATTAGAACCAAGATCAAAAGCTTCAATTTCGTCCAAACGGAATTTTGATGTACCAAGTATTCGGTGAGTTCTAATCGATTTTCTTATCTTCATATTCTGAAATTCTTGCCACTATAAACTCATTCCCTTCTTCTCCATGAACTCTATCATCAAACTCCGGATCGAGTGGTGCATGCCATGTTGCTAGCTTGAGGAGGAGGTTGACACACTATCATAGGCTCGAGGAGGTGGCGGCATTGTGCTCACGAGCGAGGAGGAGGACACGAACCCGAAGACCGGTGTTGCACCATCATCATTGATCTCATCGTCGAATCGGGCTCCGCCGCAAGAACTAGGGCCTTCTTACTATGGTAAGACCCCACCCTAACCCATTCCTCTATAGTACATGAGCACATTATGCAAACGCTATCTGAAAACCCAAGACAAATACCAAAATCATGTTTTCTCGCAAAAATTGGCACTACCGCCCGTATAACGTTGGTACCGCGACTCCACTGGAAAACCCAAAAAACACAGCTACTGAAACATAAGTACTGCAATTGTATTGCTGGTAGTACCACATTCCCGGCACTACTGCTCTACAAGTCTGGTACTGCCGCTCGTAGGACCCAAAACTCCACGTACTAGAAAATAACTACCACCATTATTAGGCCGGTAGTACCACCAAGTCGGCACTACCGCTCCAAAAGTCTGGTACTGCCGCTCGACGGGGACTAAAAACACCCCGTACTAGAATTTAACTACCACAGTGTTGAGGCCAGTAGTACTGCGCCTCCGGCACTACCGCATCCCTTGCCTGGTATTGCCGCCTGTAGCAGAAAACATCTGATACGTATTGTTTTAAAATCCAAATTGGATCGAACCAATTCGCATATGCATATTAGGATTAGAAATACAAGTCATGAGTATTTCATACATGATTGAGCATATTCGACATTATTTTTTGCTTGAGATCTTGATTTGTTGTTTGAATTGGATTTTTTCGCTAGGAATTGACACTTCGGAACATGATTGCTCCTTTACTCCTTGAACATGATTGCCCATAACGACCTCATCTACGACGCCCAGAATGAGCAACAAGGCACTACTTTACTCTTTGAACATGATTGCTCCTATTATTTGAAACTATGCTTTGAAGTTATTTTGCAAATTGCACGCCTACTTTCAATTATATCTATGTTGGGGTAAAATGCTTAGTTACTACCTTGTTGACATGTTATCCTCTTACCATGTTCCTTTCATATACCCTTGTCGCCCTAGTTGATTGGCTTAATTATTACATACAGGTTCTTACGAATTGCTTAGCCACACTTAGAACACTGTTAGAAACCGCGATAGATGGACTTAGCCCATCGGTCGTGATTATCAAACAATTATAATGATGGTTGTAACACCCCAATTTTCGCTTTTCTTGTATTTAAAATGTATTTGTAATTTTTAGAAATTTTTGGAATTTATTTGAATTTATTTAGAATTAATTTGAATTGAGCTATTTATTGAATTAATTAAATATTAGAAAAGTTTAAACAAAATTTTGTTGAAAATATTTTATTTGAGTTCCAAATGTCTCAAAATATTTTGTAGAATTATTTTGGAATTGTTTTTGGTATTTTTAATGCCTTAAATGAATTAGTTTATTTTCTATAATTAGTTTAATTGAAAATTCGAAAAACCCTTAGGAATAGTACGGCCCACTCAAAGATCAGGCGCCGCCAGAACAAGCCCAAATTAACCGAACCCTAATCAGCTTCCAATCGTTGGATCTTGATCCAACGGTTTGAGTTTGGCCATGTCACTCCGGAATCGACAGGCTCAGATTGAATCGAGCTGATCGGATCTAGGCCATATATCTGGACGAGTGGGCGGCTGACCGTCATCGTTTCGATCTGGATTCCTCGCCGAGTCAGTTCATGTCCACCGCTGCATCGGACTCGATTTCCACACTATTTAAAGCGTGGGCCCTCTCCCAAGGATCGCCATTAATGCTGGGCCTGTTGCCCTAGTTCACGTCTGCCGGGGATCCCTAGAGCCGCCACAATTTTTTGTCGAAGCGAAGGAGCGTCGTCGTCGTCTTTTCAGGTTTCCGCCGTTGTTGGACCATTCCAGAAGTGATCGACTCTGAAGCCGGACTCAGCGCGAGGAGGCGCATCGGGGAGGACCATTCACTTCGCCGGAGGAGCCCAGTTCCGCCGCTGCGTGGGTCATTGTCTTCATCCCCGGCCAGAGCCAACCACCGCACCATAGCCAGGATCTTCGAGCTTCGCCAGCCGTTCGATCTTCGGTGAGTGGCCCAGATCTTTCCACATAGCCAAAACCAGAACCGTAGATTAGAGTTAATTAACGCCATAGATTTAATCAACCTAGCATCGTTAGATCTAGAACATTCGGTGAAGATTTAGCCACGTAGTTCGGTAGTTGCTTGGGATTAGATTTATTCTGGACCGTTGGATTAGAATTAAACAGTTTAGATTGCTTCGAGTAGCAACGTTTAGATCTGTTTGTGGCCGTTCGATTGGATTTGGACGGCGTAGATTGAGCCACGTGTAGCACATCGGGTTTGTCCATGTTGTGCCATTGCTGCGGGTCCATATCCAACCGGGACCATCTGTTTTGAAATATATGGTTTAAATCGCACTGAAGCTAAGCCAATCCAAGCGTGCCATGTAGCGCACTGGGACCGAAGCGTCACCAGGCCACCGCATGCGTGGTGACGTCAGTGATGACGTTAGTGCTGATGTCATCGGTGGATCCCACTTGTCAGCCATACCGAGCCAAATGCTGACGTCAGTAGTGATGTCATCAAGTTGGTCCCACTTGTCAGCCACTGGACTGTTCCGTGGACCGGGTCCACGGTGAACCCGAACTGGGCATGGACCCAGTCCATGCACCGGAAGTGACGTGGTCGCCCAGAGGATGGCACGTGTCTAGTGACGCAAGCATGATGCAATAAATCAATTTTTCAATAGAAAAATAATTCGTTTAATTCGGATTTTTCTTTTATTTGTATTTTTAAACTTCAAATTGCTATAATTTTTGCGTTTTAACTCCGATTTAGGTGATTCCAATTTCTAAAAATTTCTAAAATCAAGCTCTATTTGTTTATGAATTTTATTTAATTTTTGGAGTTGAGTTCCTCTCTGTTTTTATTTGTTGTTGTATTTTCATCAGTTATGCGTAGACGTCGAAGTGCCCAAAGGTTATGAGGGTGAAGTTCTGACCCAGGAAAAAGGTTTCGAGCAAGATTGAGCACTTTTTTCAAAGCAAGTTATGCTTTGACCATGTTGAAGCTACATTTGAAAATTTATGTTGATTTAAAGTATCGCATGCTAGTTTACTTAAGCTGCTTTTGAATAATTCTGGCAATAGCTATGTGACCTAGTTGATTTCTGCCACCTTGACTTTAATATTTGTATGCCATGAATCTTTTATCACCCTAGGCTATGGTTTAATAGTTGGATATTATTAATAAATGCCAACATGGGATATTAGACTGAAAGTAGAATGCTTAGCCTGCAATGTAGCATTGTCATGGTTTTCAGATATTAAATTTAATCTTGACTTAATGAGATATGGAACGTGTTTATAAAAATGTGACATGTGTTATTGAGGATGATGATGGCACGTGGTGCATGGTAAATAACAGGGTGATAAAATGATTTAGACTAAGGCAAGTGGCAATATTGTTTTTGGTGGGCCAAGAGTGGCACATGGGAGGTCGAATTTTGTTTTTGCTGATTTGAATACTTGTGAACTCTTTGGGGTAGTATTGCCTTGGTCAATTTAAGGACTTAACCTTGCAAGAATTTGAACTGAGTCTAGCATACAACCACAAGTCTGGAATGGGACAAACCTAGCTGATTAATTTGTGATGTCTAGTCTTCGGTACTGTCGTGGTGGTGTGGGTCTCGGGTGTACGGGTGGATTCTCACATGGCGCAAGAGGGGGACCCTGTTGTGGTGGTGTAACCCTTCAGTGTTGAAACCTTAGCGGGCAGTACTGAGGTGAGAAGTAGCATTGTAAAGGCTTTGTTACGGTCACTCGCCTTGGTGGTGTTTGATTGTATTTTGTGGGTAAAGTGTATAACCTTTGCAGAGTGAAAAATCTATTTGAATAGCCGTGTCCGTGGCATTGGACATTACTCGGGGATTACAGTCAAGGGTTAGACCTTCATAAAAATGAACTCGGTGCTTTGAGAACATTTGGGTTGGAAATGAGAAAATGACTAAGGATGGGAAATGCTTTACTTGTGAACTTATTGAGAAAGTTATTATTGTATTACTGTTTTACTGCTTTCAATCTACTATTGTTATTCGTAAATGTTGCTTTATTGCAAATGTACTACTTCAGCCAATTCCTTGTAATAAGCCATGCATGTAGAATATTAGACTGCATTCTGTGCATGACTTGCTGAGTGCTTAAAGTACTCACCCCATGCAACAATACAACATCATCTGAGGAGGAATCAACGCCAGTCTGGGAGGAGGAGCTTCAGGAAGAGCCAACGAACTAAGGAATGAGCCAAGTTAGTTGCCTGTGGCATATTGAATGGCGCCATGAAGTATATTTTGTTTTTCGCTGCATTTATTTGCATAAGACTTTGCCCTGCAAGGCATATCTTTGTAAGTTAACCATATTGTTGACTCAACTGCTTTTGTTATAATAAAGACTTTATTTACTATACGCTGTGTATAATTGTGATGTTCACCTATGTTGAGACTGTGTGCAATAGCGTGATCCTGGACTAGTGCAGAAAACATAGAGGGTCCGGATTTGCAGAATCAGGTCTCGACAAAGGTGGTATCAGAGCCATACTAACTGTAGGACTTACCCTAAGTTAGAATGGTTGTAGTGAGGATAAAACTATTTTCTAAAGTTTAAACTTGCTGAGATGATAAATGAACTCTTGACTTATCCCCTCTGTCTTGTTTCATACCCCTTGTTGAATATTCCTTGTTCTCACTTTGTTTTAAAATGTTGAGCTCTCACGAGAGTTGTTCTTTGACAGATGAAGATGATTCATACTTATGGTGAGCGTGAGGGAGTCTCCGCTGCCGATCTTTGGAGGATGCTTCAAGCGCTGGGGGGCTTTGACCGACCTATCTACAGAGCCCAGATTTGGATTGCGAGCGGGAAAACCCAGGGTATGGTGTCCAGTATGTGCTGTAAGGCCTTTAGGCATTGTGAGCAACCATCCCAGTTATTAATAATTAATTAATAAAGTTGGACTTTGTGTTACACCTTTGAACCCCGCATAAGTTCTCTACTACTTGTCTATTCTTATTTCCCTCTCATCCCTAAACCTTGAAGTAATCAACAGATGGTGAACACTCGTGGCAACAACATAGGTAATGGAAGTGGTTCTTGCCCTGCTGGGAACCCAGATGATGCAAGACAGGTGCCCCAGCCTGCACCCCCAGTCGACATGCAGAACTTTGGAGCTTTTCTTGCCGCGCAGACACAGCTGATGCATGCCATGATGCAACAGATGCAGCAATTCACCGCTCAAGCTGCCGCCAATCAGAACAATCAAGTCAATTAGGGACAGCAGTCGTATTCTAGACTTTGTGAGTTCATGAGGACCCATCCACCCACATTCTTTGGAAATGCCAACCTAGTCGAGGTGCATGACTGATTGAGGTCCATAGAGAGGAAACTACACATTGCCCAGTGCATCGGGAATGAGAAAGTGCTATATGCATCTCATCAGCTGGAGGGTACTGCTGCAGAATGGTGGGAAAATTTCTGCCCTTCGCATGAAAACCCACAGGAGATTAATTGGGAGAAGTTTACTACTGCCTTCCATCAGTACCATGTGCCTGAGGGAATTATGGAATTGAACGAGGAATTCCGGGCGTTGAAGCAAGGCAGCCAGTCAGTGGCTGATTATTTTAACAAGTTTACTCAGCTTGCTTACTACGCACCTGAAGATGTGGCGACAGACAAGGCAAGATTGACCCACTTCATGAAGGGGCTGAATTCAGGACTGCAGGTGGGATTGATAACACACACTTTTCCTGATTTCAAGAGTTGGTGAACAAAGTTCTGATTTTGGAAGACAAGCACAAAGAGTTGGAAGACAACCGGAAGCGCATGATGGCACAGTAGGGAGCACATCAAGGAGCGCAGTGGTTGAGGGTTGCACCCAACTAGTTTTTCAGATTCCAGCACAGGAATGTCGCAAAGACGCCGTCGCTAGCACCTAGACCTGCCGGACAGAGCTATCAAACACCAGCACCAGCCGGCAATGCAGCCGTAGGGAGCTAGCAAGCGACAGTGAGATGTTGCTATAGCTGCAATGAACCAGGGCATTTCGCCAACCACTGCCCCAAGAGAATAGGTGTGACACCTGTTCGCTTCAACCTTGGGACTACGCCTACGAGGACACCTGCAATAGGGATGAAACGCAAAGTTGCACAACCTGGAGCTACATCTCAGACTGTGGTGAGAGGCCGAGTCAACCATGTCACCGCAAATGCAGTGAAGAATGTTACTAACATCGTACTGGGTAAGTTCCTAGTTAACTCAGTACATGCAATAGTCTTATTTGATTCCGGAGCTTCGCATTCATTTATATCTCGGATTTTTGCTATGAAAAATGGGTTAAAAATGGTGAACCTTAGGTATGTATTGCTAGTTCAATCCCCGGGATTAGAACTCCGATCTAATGTAGGATGTACTGGGGTAAAGCTACTTATATATGGGACGGAGTTCCTAGCGAACCTCATAGTATTGGATACCCAAACCCTAGATGTTATATTGGGAATGGATTGGTTGTCCAAGCACGAGGCCGTGCTAGACTATGGATGAAGAATCATATCAGTCGAGAGCCCCTGTGGAAGAAGAGTTGAATTCCAAGCGACCGCAGTTCAGGATGGGCAGTTGATGGTCAACAGCGCGAAGACCGTCAGCATCGAAGATGTACCAGTGGTCAATGAATACCCGGCTATTTTCCTGAAGATATACCAAGCAAGCCGCCAGACAGAGACATAGAGTTCGTGATCGAGCTAGTACTTGGAACAGCTCCGATAACCAAGAGACCTTATTGGATGTCCACCGATGAGTTAGTGGATATAAAGAAGCAGATCGAAGAGTTAATGGAGAAAGGATTTATCAGACCCAGTTGTTTGCACCAAAATTCGGTATATAGCGAAATCAGTTTGAATCGGATAAAAGCGTCCGTATGGAAAGAAATCAGTGAACGAAATCCGTTGCCAGCAAAGGAAGGGGATCGGATCGGAGGCCGATACGGATAGACATGCCGTGTCCATATACAACTCGGATCAGCCAGAGGTATTATAAAAGGAGATGGGTGTCAAGCGATAAAGGCACCAATCAATCCAACACAACATCTACGTTTTTACAGTATTTACATCGTTTTAGGGTTTACAAGCATCTTTTTGCAAGTCGACGGAATCAACATAGCTGCGCATCGCCGATTGTTGGTTTTAGCCGATTTCACCAGGTTCGATTTGCTTTGTTTTGCTGCGCATCGCCTCCTCAAAGCCGATTTCACCTTGTATCCGGGTTAACCGTAACTGGTTGATCTAGTTATCCCCTAATCGGTGTTTAGCCGACTAGCGAATAGCCGATAAACATTGCTCTATCGGCTTTGATCAAATTACAAATTCTACCTTGTCAATTTCAGGTCAAATTGACTGGCACGCTCTGCAAACCCGGTGTTTGTCTTGTGTTCGAGGCTAAGAATCCTGCTTCACATTTTTAGCGCGAACATATTTTTGCACGTCCAGTGGGACACAAGAGAGATCACTATGTCATCAACCTATAAACTTGCAGTTACCGCCGATATAAATGCAGATGCTATAATCGCGCCTCAAATGTCCAATTTGACCCCCGAGCAGCGGAAAGAAATCGAAGACCGAAAGGCGGCTTTAGAAGAAATGATGCTACGATGTTTCCAGAAAACACGCCGTGGCATTACACAAAGGACTGCAATCCCAAGCATCAATCCTATCGGAGATTCATCATTCGAACCGGTAAGCCGATACGTACCCGCTCAAGCCGATTTATCAAATATGATTGAGCAATCTGTTCATCACGCACTAATTAACCAGTCATCGGCTCTAGTATCTACATTAAAGCCAATGATAGAAAATAGTGTGAAAACAATTGCTCAGGAATTGGCTGTGTCTGGGAGCCTGCTAGATCCACCACAGACAATCCCTACGTACCCGGTATACTCCATAACACCTAACACCAATACAGTAAACATGTCGGCTCAAACACCTATCATGATGCCGACTCAACCTACTGTTTTGAAACCAAGCACACAGAGGGATGGATTTACGCACTACCATGGGCACACGGATGGGGCTAAAATAAACGCACCAAACCCATCGAACGGATCCTCCAGTGGCATCGGATTATCGGCTTGTCAGCCGATTAAAATAGGTCAGGTTCCACAATCACGTGGAATCACAACTATGAAACAAGCACCATATAGGGTAGTGCCGTACGTTGAACCTCTCACACCTATACCCGATACATTGGTTTTTAATCATGGTAACAGCCAATTGCCAATACCTCCTGTGGCAAAATTCGGACAAAGACCCGAGTTTGCACTCGGGGGGCAGGGCCTGAACGATGAAAATTGGCAATGTCCGGTTGCACCACAAGCCGACAATGTCAATTGGGTAGAACAAATTGCTAACGTTTTGAGAGAACAGTTCGGCTTACAGCCCAGAGGAAGGGTAATCGGCTACAGGAAGCCGTATCCCGATTACATAGATCGTATGCCATACCCGCACAACTTTAGAATAACAGACTTCGCTAAATTTTCGGGTGATGATTCCGTTACTACCATTGAGCATATCGGACGGTTTGTGGTTCAGTGTGGGGAAGCTGCACAGTCCGATGGATTAAAAATCAGGCTATTTCCTTTATCATTGTCTGGTGCTGCATTCACTTGGTTTACCAATCTACCTCCGAATTCAGTTCATGTGTGGAACGATTTAGAAAGCCGATTCCATGAATACTTCTTTTCGGGGACTATGGAGCTTAAGATTTCCGATCTTAGTTCAGTCCGACAGAAGTACGGTGAATCGGTTTCTGACTATATCAGAAGATTTAGAGGCGTACGAAATAGATGCTTCAGTGTAACATTGCCCGATGATCAGTTGGCCGATTTAGCATTCCAAGGGCTAATCCCGCCATTAAAAGAGAAATTATCTGGCCAAGAGTTCCCCGATTTAGGCCACCTACTCCATCGCGTATCGGCACATGAAAGCCGATATACAGAGAGCAAAGGGTTTAAAGACAGATTTAGGTTAAACAGTAGTGAAAAAGCCAAAGTGAACATGGTAGGGTATAATTCGAGCGACACTTCCGAAGATGAAGAAGTAGAAATAAACATAGCCGAGTGGACTAAGGGTTCCAAAAGGCCACTCGCATGCTCCCTACTTAAGCCGACGAAAAATAAGGCAGAAGTCAAGTATTCATATGATGTGTCAAAATGTGACAAAATATTTGATTTATTGCTGCAAGAAAAACTCATAAGATTACCAGAAGGTCACGTCATCCCATCGGCCGAAGAAATTAAAAAGCGAAGGTACTGTAAGTGGCACCATTCGTTTTCACATAACACTAACGATTGCAATATTTTTCGGCAACAGATTCAATCGGCCATCGCCGATGGCAGGTTGAAATTTGCAGAAGAATCGGCTATGCAGATAGATGTGAATCCTTTTTCAAGTCAACATGGTTCAATGGTCGCAAAAAGGAAAAGGACCCGCAGAAGATATCAAGCCGACTAAAGGGGTTGAGGCACGCTCAAAAGGAGATGAAACAGTGCAAATCACTATCGACTCCATACAAATAGAAGCCGATAGAAATGAACATAACTCGAGAACGGTGAAACCAAAGGGAGACCTGGAAGTTGGAAAATGGTATAGGGCTGAAAGGGCTCCAAGAAAAGTTAATTTCAAACCAAAGCCGACTTTCTCGCAACTCCTGGGGAAGTATGAAAGGATAAGTCAAAAACACGACACCCGACAATCCCAAGGTTTTCATCAAAAGACAGGCGCATATTGGCGGCCAGATATGCCACATCGGCCAACTACTGAAGAGGAGAGACACCGGCAATGTCCCTTTTGGCAATTTTGCGGGGAGAAGGGGATGCCCTTGCCAACAGTCATGTCCTGTCCTATGCGACATGTGTCTGCATATCGGCCAAACCAATCGGTAAAAGACAGGTTGTCTAGACCGGTACACGATCGGCTAGAAATGAGAAACAGGAGGCCGATCCATGAAAGATTGTCGACGTCAGAGCAAGGCGAGTCCTCCCGAACTCAAGAAGTATCGGCTTCGCATGACGCGATCAGAATGGAATCTGACAGCGAAATGAATAACTTAGCTGGGAAAATCAGAAGGCCGATAGAACCTAAACCTAGGTGGTGTCCCTCAGGTCTTAGCAAATCACAGCGCAGGCGGCTTCAGCGACTAAAGACATAGGAAGAAAGGGAAGCCGAGAAAGAAAGAGAAAGGGATCGGGTATTCAATAAAATAAGGCATGTACCGGTTTCAAAAAGGGAATGGAGAAAGAAGGAACAGACCGATAGTGACTCGGATCAATCGGACGAATCTGGGTCCCCAATGATCCGAGATGATACACCACCAATGGATATAAACATGGTATTTACTCTACCTGCTGAGTTCAAAACCGAGGAATCGGCTGAAGAAGTGTTCGCCCAACTATGCCTCGGTGCACCAGATGCTGTATTTGAAAAGCCACAAGACATGCATCGGCATTTGAAACCATTATACCTGAAAGGGTACATTAATGGCCGGCCAATATCTCGAATGTTGGTCGATGGTGGGGCAACAGTTAATCTGATGCCGCTAAGTACTTTCAAAAAATTGGGTAAAGCCGATGAAGATTTGATGAAAACGAATATGGTGTTAAATGACTTCACGGGAGATCCTACTGAAGCTAAAGGCGTGATGATGTCTGAACTGACAGTCGGCAGTAAGACTTTGCCGACTGCATTTTTCGTAATAGAAGCCAAAGGTAATTATAGTGTGCTCCTTGGGCGGGACTGGATTCACGCCAATTGCTGCATACCATCAACTATGCATCAGAAGTTGGTACAATGGAACGACGATACAGTTGAGGTTGTACCAGCCGATACATCGGCTCATATCGCCATGGCCAGCACCGACACCAATTGGCCACATGAAGAAGCCGAATGTATCTCAGGGAAAACCCTGGACGATTGCGATTTCATCTGCATCGAGAAGTCAGGACTCAAGCCGATCAGTGTTAAACCTAGCACGTTTGATCGGACAAACAAAGTGGTGAGAAGATGGAGTCCAAGACAATAGCAAAACTGCAAGAAAGAGTAAGAGGCTATCGGCAAGAAGAATACGAAAAAGCTGTCGAGGATTTTGAAGAAGAAAGGAAAGGGTTAGGATTTACCTCTGCCGATTTGCTTGAAGAAATCAACATTGGAGAAGCCGACAGTAAAAGACCAACATTTGTAAGTGCTAAATTAGAGCCCAAGTATAAAGCAAAGTTGGTAGAAATACTCAAGAAATATAGAGATTGCTTTGCATGGGAGTATTATGAGATGCCAGGTTTAAGCCGACAACTAGTTGAACATCGGCTACCCATAAAACCTGGGTATCGGCCATTCAAACAATATCCTAGACGATTTAATCCTGCATTATATGACGCTATAAAATAGGAGGTAGGACGATTACTAGAAGCAAAGTTTATCCGGCCTTGCCGATATGCTGAATGGGTCTCGAATATCGTTCCTGTAAAAAAGAAAAACGGCAAACTTAGGGTGTGTGATGAGGACATCACTCCTATGCATACGACCGATCCTCCTCCAGTTGTGATGCAAGGACCCATCACAAGAGCACGAGCACGGCAATTGAATCAACAGGGGAGCTCGTTCCTAAGTGCCCGTGCAGATACTTGTGAGGATGGTATGCTACCTAATGATATTATTAATTATCTTGTACTTAGGAACTTTGGAGAGGACCATGAAGGCCTTGGAAACCAGCAAGGACCAGGAGGGAGGCAAGGAGGGTGTCCAAGTCAAGTTGGAAGTTCAATTCATCTCGGAGTCGACTACCTCGGCCACCAGCAGCAGAGTTCACTAAAATCGTCGCCCAGGCCACAAACGGGCTCCGATTTTGATGATCCACATATGCATAGAAAGCTAAGGAGATAAACTTTACAATGGCACCGGTTTCAGGTCATTTGGACTTCGGAGTCGACGGGAATTTACGTTGCAAGCTGGTGGACAGAATCTGTCCCAGGGTGCTGCGTCACCAATTTGGGCCGTTGGCCCATGTATCGTGTTGGAGTCCATCACGGACACGTCTAGGGTTTCTAGGACGTCCCCTAGCCATTATATCCAGTAGCCGCCGCTAGGGTTTGATTCGGGTTTTTCTTAGATTAATTCTGTCTTTGAACAGTGTTGCCGTTCATCGGTTTGTGAGACCCCAACTCGTGAGCTTCATCCTCAATTTCAAATTCAGTTGCATCTTTCTTGTTCTTGCTTGTTGTCGGGACCCCGAATTTGCAAATCCGGACCCTCTGTGTATTCAGCACTAGTCCAGGAACGCGCTAGTGCACACAGTCTTAACATCGGTAAATATCACAATCATACCATTCGATACTAATAAAGTACTTTATTTAAATAACCAAACTGGTTGCTTGACCTTATGGCCAAGTTACAAATATACGCCTCGCAAGGCGAAACTTATTAAGAGAGAAATAGTAGCAGCGGAAAATCAAATAACTTCGTGGCGCCATCCAGTATACCACAGCAACCGACCGGCTCGCTTCCTAAGTAGACGGATCCTCTTGGAACTCCTCCTCCAAAGCCGGTGTGGTCTCCTCCTCAACCGGTGTTGTAGGGTGGCAAGGGTGAGTACTTGGTACTCAAAGAAGTCATGCACAGAATGCAGGCTAATATACTATATGCATGGCTTGGTACAAAGGAATAGCTCAAGGTATATTTGCAGTAAACAACATTTAACAAGTATCATAAATAGATTCGAAAGCAGTAGAAATAAGTAAAGCATAATTAACTTTTCCAGAAGTTTAGTAAACATCTTTCCCATCCTAATCCACGTTTCCATCAACATCATTAATAATCCAACCCAACCTTTCAAATCCAAGTTATTTTTGAGAAAATCTAACCCTTGACTGTAATTCCCGAGCGATGTCCAATACCGCGGACACGGCTATTTGAATAGATTCTATACTCTGCAGAGGTTATGCACTTTACCCACAAGATACAGTCAAACACCACAAAGGCGAGTTCCCGTAACAAAGTCTTTCGGAAACTTCTAACAATACAAGTGGTCCTCCCCGGTTATTGCACACTAACCCTTCCCTTAGCTAAGGCGAAGTCTAGGCCAATCAACCGTTAGATGGGTACCTGGCCTCACTTCAGACGCCTCCCCGCATAACTTACACAAAGGGTGTAGTTGACCTCCTGAGGTCCCACAGTGCGTTATCAAGAACTTAGTCAACTAGGTCCGTCCCATTACAGACATGTGGTTGCACGTTAGACCCAGTTCAAAGGCTTGCAAGGTTAAGTCCTTAGGGTGACCAGGCAAGACTACCCAAGAACCAAATCAACATCCCCAATGCCACAACTGCCCACCTGATTACTCTTGCCACATGCCCCGGCCGAAATCGTTTATCAAACCCCGCTTGATTACCATGCACCACGTGCCATCAACATCACATGATACCTTTCCAAAACAGGTTCAATATATCATTAAGTCAATATTAGCATTTGATTGTCCAAAATCATGTCATGAGCACGAAAGTGTGTCTAAGCGGATACTACAACGGTCTAAAACCCATGTTGGCAATTTAATAATGTCCAACTAGTAAACCACAACTAGGGTGACAAAGGGTCATGACACATACTTAAATAATCAAGGTGTCATACAGCAAATTGGTATTTATCTAACCCCCATATTTAAATAAAGTATTTTTCTAATTGAACTAGCATGCAATAGTTTAAATCAAAATAGATTTCGAAATAGGATCAACATGGTCAAAGCACAACTTGCATTCAAAAAGTACTTGCTCTTGGTCTTGAGTTGGATCCTGAGTCAATACTTCTCCTTCGAATCCTTCCGGCACTTCAACGTCTACTCGTAAAGCGTGCAAATAGCAATACACAAATAAACAATAGGCAAAAAGTGTCCAAACATCCAAATAAAATCCATAAACAGAGAGAACATAATTTTATGAATTTTTAGAAACTGGAATCGTCAAATTTGGAGTTAAAATGCAAAAGTTATGATTATTTAAAGTTTATATAATCAATTAAATAATTTTACAGAGAAAAACTTTAGTCCAAAAATTAAATAAAATTCATAATTAGGTAGATCTCAATTTTATACAAATTTAGAAATTTGAATCACTCAAATCGGAGTTGAAACGCAAAAGTTATAAGCGTTTGAAGTTTTGAAATTCAAATCAATTATTAAACCGAATTATTAAATCATTTTCTTTTCGGAAAATCATTTATTGCGCCACCGACACGTGGCAGCCTCTGATTGGTTGGCTGACGTCAGCCGGTCCATGGACGTGGTCCATGCTCGGCTCGGGTCTACCGTGGACTCGGTCCACGACTCCACGTGTCGCTGACATGTGGGCCCCACATGTCAGTGTCACGCACGCAATTAACCCGTGCGGTCCAACTCGCTGACATGCGGGCCCACCGCGGACGCCAACGGTGACGTCATGGTGCGGTTCGGTTGTCCCGCTGACACGCGGGCCCCGCGTGTCAGAGACACGCGCTCACGCGCGCGTGGCGCGGCTAGGCACACGTGGCTCGATCGTGCCCGTTGATTTGAAAATCAACGGCCGCGATTAGATCTAGGATTTACGCGTTCTAAATCAGCACCGTCGATCTGGGCCGTTCGATCTAGATCGGACGGTCCAGATCTAACCCTAAAGCTACAACGCAACTAACCTCAGCCGTACGATCTAAATCTAACGGTTGAAATCTAATCAGGGACGGGAACAGTAACGGGGCGACGTGGCCTCACCTCGTGCGTTGGATCTTGATCCAACGGTTCACCGAGCTCGCGGACGACGATGGCACGCGGCGGCGTTGCGGCTGCCGGCGCTGAGGACGGCGACCACACGAACGGCGCCGGGCGTCTCCGCCAAGTGAGTGCACCCAATAGGTGCGCCTTGACGCGACGTTCTCGCACCGGCTCGAACGCGCGGAGGATGACGAACGGCGCCGAACGAAGGAAAACCGCGCGGCACACCCCAAACTTCGGCGAAATCATGAGGCGACGGCGCGGCTTGGGCTCTATTAGCTAGGCAAACGGGCGCATGGGAGAGGGCAACCTCGGGCCGGTCCGGCCTTAAATACGGCCTCGACGTGCGGCAAGAATCGGAAACCTAACCGACGCGCGGCGCTACGCGCGGGCGAGTCCGGCTCGGTCACGGAAGACGATGCAATCATGGCCGCCTGGCCCCGCTCAACGCCCAGATTTCGGGCGCAGCGGATCCTGACCGGATCCGGTTGGATCGGTCGCGCCAATTTCCGACCATTGGATTTCGATCCAACGGTTCGGATCGATCAAGGTTCGACCGGATCACGTGGCTCGCCGGACTCGAACTCGAAGTCCGACTCGGGCTCGGTCGGATGAACAGTAACCGACTCGGTTCGATTTTCCAGTGATTTAATATTTAAAATAATTTCCAGAAATTCATTTAATTCATTAAAAATAGCAAAAGACTCAGAAAAATTCCAGAAAAATTCTGGAAAATATTTTAGGGTATTTGGGACTCAAATAAAATATTTCCAATAAAATTTTATTTGCAAAGTTTAATTCTTTAATTATTTCAAAATGGAATAAATTCAAATAAATTCCAAATAAATCCAAATAAATTCCAGAAAATTCCAAAAATTCACCAAAGTGCCAATCACACATGAATTTAAGCAAAGCAAAATTTTGGGGTGTTACAAACCTCCCCCGTTAATAGAATCTCGTCCCCGAGATTCAGGGCTTACTACAGAATAGGTTTGGAAACTCTTTCTTCAAATCCTCTTCGCGCTCAATTGACTCTAGCGGTGTCTATTCCTCAGGAACTCGGAGACACTTCTTCAACTGGGACACATGGAATACGTCATGTACTCCTGCTAACGACTGTGGCAACTCCAGCTGATAAGCAACTTCGCCTTTGCGACACAAAATCTTAAATGGTCCAACATAACGGGGTGCAAATTTCCCTTTGGCATGGAACCTCTTAACTCCCCTGAGAGGCGTAACTCTGAGGTATACAAAGTCCTCTGGTTCAAAACTCAAGTCTCGGCGATGGTTGTTAGCATAACTCTTCTGTCGTGATTGGGCTATCTTCAACCTTTCCCTAATCATGGCAATCTGCTCTTCAGCCTCTTGAAGAATGTCTGGCCCGAAGACACGGCGCTCGCCGGTCTCATTCCAATTCAATGGCGTCCGACAGGGTCGACCATACAGTGCCTCAAAAGGTGACATCTGTAAACTAGCCTGATAACTATTGTTGTAACTGAACTCGGCATACGGCAAACTCTTATCCCAAGAGGTAGCATAAGCCAATGCACAAGCTCTTAACATATCCTCCAGAATCTGGTTGACTCTTTCTGGCCTGGCCCATCCGTCTGTGGATGATAGGTCAGATCTTGAAGTTCAAACGGGTTCCCATGGCTTCATGCAACTTATTCCAAAATCTTGAGGTAAATTGGGTACCCCTGTCCGATACAATCCTCTTCGGCACTCCGTGCAAACAGACGATCCTGATCATGTACAACTCTGCCAATTTATCCCCGAGTAAGTGGTCTTCACGGGGATAAAATGGGCTACTTTGGTCAAGCGATCCACTATAACCCATATGGAGTCATATCCTCCTTGAGTCTTAGGCAAACCGGTAATGAAATCCATTCCGATTTTCTCCCACTTCCACTCAGGTATTTTCAGTGGCTGTAGCAATCCTGCTGGTCTCTGATGCATTGCCTTGACTCTCTGGCATACGTCACACAATGCAACATGCTCGGCTACTTCACGCTTCATACTCGGCCACCAGAATCTCTCCTTCAGATCCTGATACATCTTGGCGCTTCCAGGATGAATTGAATACTTGGAGTCATGGGCTTCTTTCAAAATCAGTTGCTTTAACTCCTTCTTGTTAGGCACACAAATGCGATCCTTCATCCATAACGTGCCTTGCTCATCCAACTTGAAGTCCTCTGCCTTGCCTTCCTCCTTGATGGACTTAATCCTGCGGATCTTGTCATCATCCTTCTGTCCTTCCCGGATCTGATCCTCTAGGGTAGGCTTTACTTCTAATGCGGCCAAGAATCCGCTAGGTACCACCTCAATCTTCATTTTCTGAAAATCCTCACATAACTCATCCTGACTTGTGGCTAGCAACGTACTCACGGTATGGCTTTTCCGACTCAGAGCATCGGCTACTACGTTGGCCTTCCCGGGATGGTAATGGATTCCAACATTGTAGTCCTTGATCAACTCTAACCATCTCCTCTGCCTCATGTTCAGATCCGACTGGGTGAATATGTACTTAAGGCTCTTATGATCCGTATACACTTCACATCTGTTTCCAATCAGATAGTGACGCCATATCTTCAAGGCATGCACTACGGCAGCTAACTCTAGGTCATGTGTCGGATAATTCTCCTCATGCGGCCTCAACTGCCTTGATGCATAAGCGACGACCTTTCCATTCTCGTGACACACATCCAAGTCCTTGGCGCGATGCGTCACAATAAATATCAAAGCCTTGAGCAACATCCGGTAGAACTAACACCGGTGCTGATGTCAATCGCTTCTTCAGCTCCTGAAATCCTTTCTCACATTCTGGCGTCCATGCAAACTTCTTCTCCTTTTTCAGCAATTGCGTAAGAGGTTTCGCAATTGTCGAAAAGCCTTCAATGAAACGGCGGTAGTATCCTGCCATTCCAAAGAAACTCCGAATCTTGGTCACAGTCTTCGGCTGCTCCCAATGTAACACAGCTTCTACTTTGCTTGGATCTACGGCGACTCCTTCTGCGGTCATTACATGTCCAAGAAACTCCACCTTGTCCTTCCAAAAATCACACTTGCTGAACTTGGCGAAGAGTTGCTGTTCCCTCAGCTTTTCCAAAACTCGCCTCAAGTGTTCGACATGTTCATCCTCTGTCTTGGAGTAGATTAGGATATCATCTATGAACACGATGACAAACTTGTCCAAATATTCCATGAACACCATATTCATCATATTCATGAAATATCTTTGGCGCATTAAATCGATCCAAAGGACATAATCAGAACTCGTAATGTCCATATCTTGACGAGAATGCAATCTTCGGGATATCTTCTCATCGGATCTTCAATCGATGGTATCCCGATCTCGCATCAATCTTGGAGAAAACTCCGGCTCCTCTCACCGATCAAACAAATCATCAATCCTGGGTAGCGGATACTTATTCTTCACGGTGACTTCATTGAGTGCACGGTAGTCGATGCACATCCTAAAACTCCCGCCCTTTTTCTTGACGAACGTAATCGGTGCTCCCCACGGTGGACGAGCTCGGTCTGATAAATCCTTTCTCCATTAACTCTTCTAATCTGCTTCTTCATCTCTACCAACTCCTCGGTGGACATCCGATAGGGTCTCTTTGCTATCGGTCTGTGCACTGTACAAGCTCTATCACAAACTCTATGTCCCTCGCCTGGTGGCATACTGTAGATCTTCAGAAAACATATGGGTACTCATTCACTCTCGAGACATCCTCTATGCTGATTGCCTTGGTATTGTTAACCATCAACTGTCCTTCTCTAACGGCAGTAGCTTGAAATTCCACTTTCTTCCCACACGGGCTCTCAACTGAGATAGTCCTTCGTCCACAATCCAATACGGCCTTGTGCTTGGTTAACCAATCCATTCTCAAAATAACGTCTAAGGTTTGGGTTTCCAAAATAATAAGGATTGCTAGGAACTCTATTCCATCTATTAGTATTCTCACCCCGGAACATCCTACTTTCGTTCGGAGTTCGGAACCAGGGGTTTGAACTAAAAGCATGCATCTAAGTCTTGCAATCCTCAAATCATTTCTAGCAGCAAAGCCTTGCGAAATAAATGAATGCGAAGCTCCAGTGTCAAACAAAATCACAGGTGTATCGAAGTTAACAAGTAACTTACCCAAGATTTACATCCGTAGCATTCTCGCAGGTGCATCTGCGGTGACATGGTTGACTCGGCCTCTCACCACGGCCTGGGTGTGGCTCTGGTGCCGGGCGCCCTAGCTGGGGTGGTTCCTAGATTGAAGCGGCCCGGGGTCACTCCTGCTGTCTTCTTCGGACAATCTGTTGGCAAAGTGTCACGGCTCTTTGCGCTTGTAGCAGCTGTCTCATCGTTCCTTCTTGATCGCTCGAGCGGCGTTTCTAGCGGGGAGGGTCCGTAGTTCGATTGACAGGTCTTGGTGCTGGTGATGGTGTCCTTGTAGCATTCTCGTGGCTGGAATCAAAATTGATTTGGTGCAACTCTCAGACGCCGCTGCGTTCTGGCGTGATCCTGCTGTTGCATTCTGCGCTTCTGTTCTCATCCGGTTCCTTGCGCTTGTCCTCAAGAATAAGCGCCTTATTCACCAACTCTTGGAAATCTGGAAAGGTGTGGGTGATCAATCCTACTTGCAACCCCGAGTTAAGTCCCTTCATGAAGCGAGACTGCCTGCTTTATCTATCGCTACATCCTCAAAGCGTAGCGTGCTAGCTGTGTGAACTTGTTCAGTAGTCGGCCACCGGGCCGATTACCTTGCTTCAAAGGCTCGAACTCCTCCTTCTTAAGGTCCATGATTCCTTCAGCACGTGGTAATCGACTTTAACGCACTGGAACTCTTCCCAAGTGATGTCTTGAGGGTTCTCTTGCGTGGCACGTAAATTCTCCCACCATTCAATGCTGTTCCTTCCAACCGATGAGAAGCGTAGAGTACCTTCTCATTTCCTATGCATTGAGCTATGTGTAGCTTCCTCTCAATTGACCTTAACCAATCATCGGCCTCCAATGGATTGGCATTCCCGAAGAAAGTGGGTGGGTGAGTTCTCATGAATTCGACAGTCTTGTATTCTGGCGTGGTCCCCTGATTAACTTGATTAGCAAAGTGGCCTGAGCAAGGATTTGTTGCATTTGTTGCATCATAGCATGCATCAACTGAGTCTGGGCAGCGAGAAAAGCTCCGAAATTCTGCATATCCAGTGGCGGTGCTGGTGCTCCATCATTGGGGTTTTCTGCTGGGCGAGAACCACTTCCATTGCTTCCAAAGTTTCCGCGGGTGTTCACCATCTGTCGATTTGCTCTAAGTTTTAGAGATGAGAGGGAAACAAGAATAGACAAGTAATATGGAACTTATGCGGGGCGAAAGGTGTAGCTTTAAGGTCCAACTTTATTATTGATATTAATAACTTGGTATGGCTGCTTACAATGCCTAAGGGCCTTGCAACACATACTGCACACTCAGCAAACAAAGAAAATCCAAATCGAACTAACATTGGAGTCTAACGCCTAAAGGGTGACTCTTTATTCTATGACGCGACTCGGCGAAGGAGTCTCACTACAGAACCTACGCTCACTCATCGAGAAAACCTCCACGGCCTGGGTACGGATGCTGCGGCATAGGCGCGAAACGATTGCCATGTCCAAAGAATCGTGTCATCTGTGGTAGTCGAAGAAGCGATGTCCTCATCGAGATCGACTCCTCCGGATCTGGCTCGTAGCTTGAGTAATCGCTCGTTACAGTCCGTATAAAGCCATCTCCAACTCGCCAATCCTTCGCGAAGGTGTGACACATACTCTTGAGCTTCCCGCCATCTGTTCTTCTCTGTTGTGATCTCCTTGCGGGCCTTCAGAGCTCCTTGCTTGTATCATCTAGTACATCCTCCTGGCGACAACAAGTCGTGCCAATCGTGTAACCATGGCATCCTCATCCTGAATCGCGCCGGGTCAAGAAGGTTATTGCTTCGCTGGTGATAACGAACACCGTGCTCTCCAACTCTCTGGCGTGATACGGTAATGTGCCGCATTGCTCGTCGTGATACTTCTTGGATACCCATCTGCATTGTAGACCTCCTGGCGGTCAGTGTATCGGGCAATTGCCTGGCCCTTCTTCCTAGCGTGTACCTCAATCTTCACGTCACAAGCCTTGATCAATCCCGCTTGTCTGATCACTTCCACTTGGTATTGCGGCTTCTCAAAATCTCCGAGAGTTTGTAGCATATGCCAAAGTTCTGCGGCATGACCAACCCCCAGATCAACGTAGTTGAACTCTCCCCCCATCTGTCACAAGAGTGCTCACGTAAGAACTCGAAATTTTTAAATCGTGACAAGGTAAGGAAAAATTCAGCAATAGACAAGGAAAGAAAGAATGGGATAAGTCGAGATGTCCTTTCTTATCTTGACAAACTTTTAGCTTTAGAAAATAGGTTTTATCCTCACTACGACCATTCTAGCTAGGGTTGAGCCTACAGTCAGTATGGCTCTGATACCACCTCTGTCGGGACCCCGAATTTGCAAATCCGGACCCTCTGTGTATTCAGCACTAGTCCAGGAACGCGCTAGTGCACACAGTCTTAACATCGGTAAATATCACAATCATACCATTCGATACTAATAAAGTACTTTATTTAAATAACCAAACTGGTTGCTTGACCTTATGGCCAAGTTACAAATATACGCCTCGCAAGGCGAAACTTATTAAGAGAGAAATAGTAGCAGCGGAAAATCAAATAACTCGTGGCGCCATCCAAGATACCACAGTGCAACCGATCGGGCTCGCTTCCTAAGTAGACGGATCCTCTTGGAACTCCTCCTCCAAAGCTGGTGTGGTCTCCTCCTCAACTGGTGTTGTAGGGTGGCAAGGGTGAGTACTTGGTACTCAGCAAGTCATGCACAGAATGCAGGCTAATATACTATATGCATGGCTTGGTACAAAGGAATAGCTCAAGGTATATTTGCAGTAAACAACATTTAACAAGTATCATAAATAGATTCGAAAGCAGTAGAAATAAGTAAAGCATAATTAACTTTTCCAGAAGTTTAGTAAACATCTTTCCCATCCTAATCCACGTTTCCATCAACATCATTAATAATCCAACCCAACCTTTCAAATCCAAGTTATTTTTGAGAAAATCTAACCCTTGACTGTAATTCCCGAGCGATGTCCAATACCGCGGACACGGCTATTCGAATAGATTCTATACTCTGTAGAGGTTATGCACTTTACCCACAAGATACAGTCAAACACCACAAAGGCGAGTTCCCGTAACAAAGTCTTTTGGAAACTTCTAACAATACAAGTGGTCCTCCCCGATTATTGCACACTAACCCTTCCCTTAGCTAAGGCGAAGTCTAGGCCAATCAACCGTTAGATGGGTACTGGCCTCGGCCCAGACGCTCCCGCATAACTTACACAAAGGGTGTAGTTGACCTCCGAGGTCCCACAGTGCGTTATCAGCAACTTAGTCAACTAAGTCCGTCCCATTACAGACATGTGGTTGCACGTTAGACCCAGTTCAAAGGCTTGCAAGGTTAAGTCCTTAGGGTGACCAGGGCAAGACTACCCGAAGAACCAAATCAACATCCCCAATGCCACAACTGCCCACTGATTACTCTTGCCACATGCCCTTGGCCGAAATCGTTTATCAAACCCCGCTTGATTACCATGCACCACGTGCCATCAACATCACATGATACCTTTCCAAAATAGGTTCAATATATCATTAAGTCAATATTAGCATTTGATTGTCCAAAATCATGTCATGAGCACGAAAGGTGTCTAAGCAGATACTACAACGGTCTAAAACCCATGTTGGCAATTTAATAATGTCCAACTAGTAAAACCACAACTAGGGTGACAAAGGGTCATGACACATACTTAAATAATCAAGGTGTCATACAAAGAAATTGGTATTTATCTAACCCCATATTTAAATAAAGTATTTTTCTAATTGAACTAGCATGCAATAGTTTAAATCAAAATAGATTTCGAAATAGGATCAACATGGTCAAAGCACAACTTGCCTTCAAAAAGTACTTGCTCTTGGTCTTGAGTTGGATCCTGAGTCAATACTTCTCCTTCGAATCCTTAGGCACTTCAACGCCTACTCGTAAAAGCGTGCAAATAGCAATACACAAATAAACAATAGGCAAAAAGTGTCCAAACATCCAAATAAAATCCATAAACAGAGAGAACATAATTTTATGAATTTTTAGAAACTGGAATCGTCAAATTTGGAGTTAAAATGCAAAAGTTATGATTATTTAAAGTTTATATAATCAATTAAATAATTTTATAGAGAAAAACTTTAGTCCAAAAATTAAATAAAATTCATAATTAGGTAGATCTCAATTTTATACAAATTTAGAAATTTGAATCACTCAAATCGGAGTTGAAACGCAAAAGTTATAAGCGTTTGAAGTTTTGAAATTCAAATCAATTATTAAACCGAATTATTAAATCATTTTCTTTTTCGGAAAATCATTTATTGCGTCAGCCTGGACACGTGGCAGCCTCTGATTGGTTGGCTGACGTCAGTCGGTCCATGGATGTGGTCCACGCTCGGCTCGGGTCTACCGTGGACTCGGTCCACGACTCCACGTGTCGCTGACATGTGGGCCCCACATGTCAGTGTCACGCACGCAATTAACCCGTGCGGTCCAACTCGCTGACATGCGGGCCCCACCGTAACGTCAACCGTGACGTCATGGTGCGGTTCGGTTGTCCCGCTGACACGCGGGCCCCGCGTGTCAGAGACGCGCTCACGCGCGCGTGGCGCGGCTAGGCACACGTGGCTCGATCGTGCCCGTTGATTTGAAAATCAACGGCCGCGATTAGATCTAGGATTTACGCGTTCTAAATCAGCACCGTCGATCTGGGCCGTTCGATCTAGATCGGACGGTCCAGATCTAACCCTAAAGCTACAACGCAACTAACCTCAGCCGTACGATCTAAATCTAACGGTTGAAATCTAATCAGGGACGGGAACAGTAACGGGGCGACGTGGCCTCACCTCGTGCGTTGGATCTTGATCCAACGGTTCACCGAGCTCGCGGACGACGATGGCACGCTGGCGGCGTTGCGGCCGGCCGAGGCAGCGACCACACGAACGGGCGCTTGGGCGTCTCCGGCCAAGTGAGTGCACCCAATAGGTGCGCCTTGACGCGAGGTTCTCGCACCGGCTCGAACGCCGCGAGGATGACGAACGGCGCCGGAACGGCGAAGGAAAACCGCAGCACACCCCAAACTTCGGCGAAATCGTGAGGCGACGGCGGCGGCTTGGGCTCTATTAGCTAGGGCAAACGGGGCGCATGGGAGAGGGCAACCTCGGGGGCCGGTCCGGCCCTTAAATACGGCCTCGACGTGCGCGCAAATCGGAAACCTAACCAGACGCGGCGGCTACGCGGCGGCGGAGTCCGGCTCGGTCACGGGAAGACGATGCAATCACGGCCGTCCACGCGTCCCGCTCAACGGCCCAGATTTCCCGGGCGCAACGGATCCGGACCGGATCCGGTTGGATCGGTGCGGCCAATTTCCGACCGTTGGATTTCGATCCAACGGTTCGGATCGATCAAGGTTCGACCGGATCACGTGGCTCGGGTCGGACTCGAACTCGAGTCTGACTCGGGCTCGGTCGGATGAACAGTAACCGACTCGGTTCGATTTTCCAGTGATTTAATATTTAAAATAATTTCCAGAAATTCATTTAATTCATTAAAAATAGCAAAAGACTCAGAAAAATTCTAGAAAAATTCTGGAAAATATTTTAGGGTATTTGGGACTCAAATAAAATATTTCCAACAAAATTTTATTTGCAAAGTTTAATTCTTTAATTATTTCAAAATGGAATAAATTCAAATAAATTCCAAATAAATCCAAATAAATTCCAAAAATTCACCAAAGTGCCAAATCACACATGAATTTAAGCAAAGCAAAATTTTGGGGTGTTACACTTGTGTTCTCGATTCATTGTCAGGGATTAGCCTTCGTGGCGAGGTCAATCGGGCAGCGCACGGTTGATAACCAGAGGACGCGTGGTGCTGCGATTGCAGGGGTTTTTGATCGTGTCGATCAAGAAGCCGGATCATGTGTGTCTCGCGCCGCCTAATCGACTTATCCTCCACCTGACGGAAGTTCGGGCATCCCTCTACACCCCATCAAGTGGTATCAGAGCAAGGTTTACCGTCAGGTTCGCCTTCTCCCCGTAGTTTGATTTAGTTTTGCGTTCGTCCTATAGTCCACGAAAAAGCCAAAAAAAATTGCAGTTCATAGTCTACCATACCTAGAACCACGCCTAGCCTTTGCACAATTTCGGTTTGCAGTCCGTAGTACCGAGTTTGTGTCCGTAATCGAGTCGTGTTGCTGGTTTAGATCGTGGTCTTAATTTAGTCGTGTTTCACCTCCGCTGCATCCCATATCCTACACCGATCCAGTCACCAATCGCTATTTGAGTCCTTGTTGGAATCGGATTGTTTTGTGGTTTTCCTCAGTTTCGGAGTCCTAGTTGTGTTAGGGTTTCTCCTTCATAAACCCTAACCCCCCCTCCTCCTGTTAGCCATATCGCCACCCCTCATCACAGAACCTGCCACCACAGATCATCGCGTTCATATCCACTCCATACGCCCTTGAGTTTGGAGAGGTGCCGCCTAGAAAACCCTGATTTGGAGTCCTTCCGTAAAACGGCCATAACTTTCGCATACGGACTCGGAATTAGGCGATTTTTTTTCACGGATATCTACAAAAAATTTTACATCCGATTCTCCCCGACTATGTCGGGTTCGCCAAAATTATTTTTGCGAAATTCCCTCGGGAAGATTGAGTTTTCGGCCGCCGAAGTTTGAGCACGCTTTTCGGAAAATACTTCTTATTTCATATCGGTTTCATCTTACATCTGTTCAGGCTGAAAATTTGTGTACTATCTACCTTTGTGCTCCTGAGCCTAGGAAAAATATCAGAAAAATCAAAGAAAAATAAATAAAAAATTGGTGAAAGAGGCATAGAGGCATAGAGCCTAAAAAAAAGGGGCAGGAGCAAAGGTAGGTGTTTTTACCGTGCCTGATAGAAGTGTTTGATGCAGTTCTGATATCTGTTCATATACTCTGACGCCTTGTTGCTTGTCTCTACTTATTCCTTATTTTCTGCCGCAGCGCAGCTAGACTAAGGCCACATTTAGACCAGCAACTAGGGCAAGTACTTTTGGACATTTATTCAGCATTACTATCTCATTCTTGCATTGTGTGCCACCCATCCATATAACCTTCCTACAGCTCCACATATACATCCTTCTGATCAGCACAAAGTTATTAACCCTTGCAATCGCTTCATCACACCCTCACGGTGTCACGAACCCGACCACGGTTGCACCATCCTCATTTGTGTTGGTAAGAACCGGGTAAGAACTTGGTAAGATTGCTTGAGAGCGTGAGATCCCACCTAGTAGTTCATAGGGCTCATAATACTTGTGTTTGTGTTTCCTTCTGTCCTTTTCTGCGCTAACCATGGCAGGTGGCAAGAAGGGCAGGAACGAGGATGATGATGTTACCATCGAAGACTGTGTCCTTCATTCAGAGTTGTCGACCATGCTGGACGAGATAAAAATGATGTTCAAGGAGCATGCCATGACAACGAACAAGACCCTTGAGAGCATCGATCGACGAGTTTCCACCCTCACCGAGAGGATGGATGTCGTCGAAAAACGCCCTCCAGCAACCGTCAACAACGGCGCCAACCACGACAACAACGACCACGATGAGGATGGTGATTTTGAGGAAGAGGAAGATGAAGATGAGTAGAACCGTGCCACCAGGGAGCGTGCTGCTCAACGGGACGCCCGTCTGCATGACCGTCTTCGCCGCAACCATCACGGTATGGGAGGTAATAACCAGAACCGCAATGATGATCCTTTCGCTAAGGTAAAATTCACCATCTCTTCCTTTTCTGGAGCTTATGATGCTAATGCTTACTTAGATTGGGAGATGACGGTCGAGCAGAAATTTAACTCCCATCTAGTTCCCGAGATTCATAGGGTTAGACAAGCCACTAGTGAATTTAAAGATTTTGCTATAATCTGGTGGAATTAACTAGTAAATGCCCGCTTACAACCTGATTCTTGGGCGAGATTAAAAGATGCTATGCGTAATAGATTTGTTCCTCCTTCCTACCAACGTGATATGCGCAAGAGATTGCAACGATTAGATCAAGGTAGTATGACTGTTCACGAATATTACCAAGAGCTTCAAAAGGGTATGTTACGTTGTGGGGTAGTAGAGGAACCTAATGATAAAATTGCTCGTTTTTACGGTGGGTTGCGTCCAGAAATTCAGGATATTGTTGATTATAAAGAATATACAACTGTCAATCGCTTGTTTCAACTCGCTATGTTAGCAGAGAAGGAATTGCAGGGACGCCATTCCAAGAGCAGGAGCAATGCCGGTAGCACCTTCACGCCCCGAACGACTACGGGACAAGCAAAGACAGTGCCTTCTTCCACCTTTCGACCAGCGGCAACGCCACCTTTGCCGAACACACGACCGGCAGCGACGGCACCACCCACTCGTGCCACAGACAGCAGCAAGTTGACCCCACCAACACCGGCCAATAGCTCCTCCGTCGCTTCCACAGGCTGTACATCGACGAGAATTCGCTGCCACAAGTGCCAAGGGATTGGCCACGTCAAGAGAGAATGCCCCAGCCAGCGGGCATACATCGCCACCGATGACGGAGGTTACATCAGCGCCTCCGATGTTGAGGACGAGATCGACGACACCAGGGTGGACAACGACGAGGTTGATGATGAAGCCACCTTTGGCGCCGAGGATACTGCTGCGTACAGGTCCATCATTGTCCAGCGTGTCCTTAGCGCACAGATGGAGCAATCAGAGCAGAAGCAGCGCCACAACTTGTTCCATATTTTCTTCGTCATCAACAGCCGACGAGCGCGCGTGATCATTGACTCCGGCAGCTGCAACAACTTAGTGAGTACAGATTTGGTCAAGAAGCTTGGCTTGACCACATGCCCGCACCCACATCCATACCACATTCAGTGGCTGAATGATTCTTGCAAAGCTAAGGTAACACAAACAGTTCGGGTTCATTTTCCCATTGGTTCCTATTCTGATTTTGCTGATTGTGATGTGGTGCCGATGCAAGCTTGTTCTCTTTTATTGGGTCGCCCATGGGAATATGACACTGATGCACTTCACCACGGTAGAAGTAATAAATACACTTTTATGCATAATGGAAAGAAAATTACGCTTCTACCTTTGACCCCCGCTGAAATTGTTAAATCTGATAGGGAGCGGATTGCTAATGACAAGAAACCCATTGTTGAAAAATCTGAAATTCAGCATGTAGCCAACCAAATTAAATTGAGGAATCCCGTCTTGCTTGCTACAAAATCTGATCTTGCTGCAATTAGTGATGATGCTTTGTGCTATGCTGTGCTATGCAAAGATGCTTTGTTTTCATTGGATGATCTGCCCAGTACTTTGCCTCCTGCTGTCACTAACCTTTTGCAGGAGTATGCGGATGTTTTTCCTGGCAAGATACCTCCAGGACTCCCACCCCTATGAGGGTTTGAGCACCAAATTGATTTGATACCTGGAGCGAGTTTGCCAAACCGAGCTGCTTATAGGACCAACCCCGAGGAGACTAAGGAGATTCAGCGCCAAGTCCAAGATCTTTTGGACCGCGGGTATATACGTGAGAGCCTTAGTCCTTGTGCTGTTCCTGTTATTTTGGTTCCTAAGAAAGATGGCAGTTGGCGCATGTGCGTAGATTGTAGAGCCATTAACAATATCACAATAAGGTACCGTCATCCTATTCCTAGGCTAGACGACATGCTTGATGAGTTAAGTGGTTCTATAATTTTCTCTAAGGTTGACTTGCGTCGTGGATACCACCAAATAAGAATGAAATTGGGAGATGAATGGAAAACAGCTTTTAAAACCAAGTTTGGATTGTATGAGTGGTTAGTCATGCCTTTTGGTTTAACTAATGCACCGAGCACCTTCATGCGCTTAATGAACGAGGTTTTACGAGCTTTCATTGGGAAATTTGTGGTGGTTTATTTCGATGATATATTGATTTACAACAAGTCATTACATGAACATCTTGATCATCTACGTGCTGTTTTTGATGCTTTGCGTGCTGCACGTTTATTTGGTAACCTCGAGAAGTGCACTTTTTGCACCGAACGAGTATCGTTTCTTGGCTATGTTGTGACTCCGCAGGGAATTGAGGTTGATAAAGCCAAGGTGCACGCGATTAAGAGTTGGCCAACGCCACGCATTTATTTCACAAGTGCGGAGCTTCCATGGACTTGCCGGATTTTACCGCCGCTTTGTGAAGGATTTCAGCACCATTGTAGCTCCATTGAATGAATTGACGAAGAAGGGAGTTGTGTTCCATTGGGGGCAAGCACAGGAGAATGCCTTCAACCTTTTGAAAGATAAGCTTACTAATGCACCTTTACTCCAACTTCCTGATTTTAATAAGACCTTTGAGCTTGAATGTGATGCTAGTGGGATTGGAATTGGTGGTGTTTTGATGCAAGATAGAAAACACATTGCTTATTTTAGCGAAAAATTGAGTGGTCCTGTCTTGAATTATTCCACATATGATAAAGAATTGTATGCTCTTGTGCGATCTTTTAGAAAGCGTGGCAACATTATCTTTGGCCCAAAGAATTTGTTATTCATTCTGATCATGAGTCGCTAAAACATATTCGCAAATCAAGTGAAACTGAATCGTAGACATGCTAAATGGGTTGAATTTATTGAACCTTTTCCTTATGTTATCAAACACAAGAAAGGGAAGGATAATGTGATTGCTGATGCCTTGTCTAGGAGATATACCATGTTGTCCCAACTTGATTGTCGTATATTTGGATTGGAATCAATTAAAGAACAATATGCTCATGATGATGACTTTAAAGATGTCTTGCTGCATTGCAAAGAGGGAAAAACATGGGACAAATATGTGATAAACGATGGATTTGTGTTTAGAGCTAACCGCCTATGTATTCCAGTTGGATCCGTTCGTTTTCTTTTGATACAGGAGGCCCATGGAGGAGGGTTGATGGGTCATTTTGGTGCCAAGAAGACGGAGGCCGTGCTGTCCGCCCACTTCTTTTGGCCGAAGATGAGGCGAGACATTGAGAGGTTTGTATTCCGCTGCACTACATGTCAAAAGGCTAAACTTGAACCGGGTGATTTAGTATGGTTACACTTGCGAAAGGATCGTTTTCCAGAATTGAGAAAGTCTAAATTAATGCCTAGAGCTGATGGTCCTTTCAAGATACTTGAGAAAATAAATGATAATGCATATAAACTTGAGTTGCCGCCCGAATTTGGGGTTAGTTCCACATTTAACATTGCAGATTTGAAACCGTTCATGGGAGAAGAAGATGAGCTTGAGTCGAGGACGACTCCACTTCAAGAGGGGGAGGATGATGAGGACATCACTCCTATGCATACGACCGAGCCTCCTCCAGTTGTGATGCAAGGACCCATCACAAGAGCACGAGCACGGCAATTGAATCAACAGGTGAGCTCGTTCCTAAGTGCCCGTGCAGATACTTGTGAGGATGGTATGCTACCGAATGATATTATTGATTATCTTGTACTTACGAACTTTGGAGAGGACCATGAAGGCCTTGGAAACCAGCAAGGACCAGGAGGGAGGCAAGGAGGGTGTCCAAGTTAAGTTGGAAGTTCAATTCATCTCGGAGTCGACTACCTCGGCCACCAGGAGCAGCGTTCACTAAAATCATCGCCCAGGCCACAAACGGGCTCCAATTTTGATGATCCACATATGCATAGAAAGATAAGGAGATAAACTTTACAATGGCACCGGTTTCAGGTCATTTGGACTTTGGAGTCGACGGGAATTTACGTTGCAAGCTGGCGGACAGAATCTGTCCCGGTCTTTGCGTCACCAATTTGGGCCGTTGGCCCATGTATCGTGTTGGAGTCCATCACGGACACGTCTAGGGTTTCTAGGATGTCCCCTAGCCTTTATATCCAGTAGCCGCCGCTAGGGTTTGATTCGGGTTTTGCTTAGATTAATTCTGTCTTTGAACAGTGTTGCCGTTCATCGGTTTGTGAGACCCCAACTCGTGAGCTTCATCCTCAATTTCAAATTCAGTTGCATCTTTCTTGTTCTTGCTTGTGTTCTCGATTCATTGGCAGGGATTAGCCTTCGTGGCGAGGTCAACTGGGCAGTGCACGGTTGATAACCAGAGGACGCGTGGTGCTGCGATTGCAGGGGTTTTTGATCGTGTCGATCAAGAAGTCGGATCGTGTGTGTCTCGCGCCGCCTAATCGACTTATCCTCCACCTGACGGAAGTTCGGGCATCCCTCTACCCCCCATCAGTGTGCGTTGATTTTAGAGATTTAAATAAAGCCACACCAAAAGATGAGTACCCGATGCCTATAGCCGATATGCTTATCGATGCTGCATCTGGGAATAAAATCATAAGTTTCTTGGATGGAAATGTTGGATACGAGCCTTAGGGCTATATGAATGGACGGTTATGACCTTCGGTTTAAAAAATGCTAGCGCCACTTAGCAGCGTGCTATGAACCATATTTTCCATAATTTAATCGGCAATACTGTGGAGATATACATTGACGATGTAGTAGTAAAATCCAAAGAAGATTGGCAACATTTAGCCGATTTGGAAAAGATGTTCCAGAGCACAAGGGCACATGGATTAAAAATGAACCCGCTAAAATGCGCTTTCGGAGTATCGGCTGGACAATTCCTTGGGTTTACAGTGCATGAAGGAGGGATTGAAGTAAACCAAACCAAAGTAAAAGCTATAGCCGATACTAGACCGCCGACAAACAAAAAGGAGTTACAAGTACTGATAGGGAAAATCAATTACTTGCTTTCATTTCAAACTTGTCAGGGCGGATTCGGGCCTTCACACCGCTGCTAAAAATCAAAGACGACCAAGAGTTCAAATGGGGAGCCGATCAACAAAAGGCCTTCGACAACATAAAAGGTTATCTGATGAGTCCACCAGTATTGGCCGCACCGAAGCATGGTATACCTTTTAAACTATATATATCGGCTGAAGGCGATACAGTAGGGGCAGTCTTAACACAGGAAGTCGATAGGAAGGAACGAGCAATATTTTATCTAAGCTGACGCCTTTTAGATGCAGAAACCATGTATCCCCTAGTAGAAAAATTGTGCTTATCTTTGTATTTTGCTTGTACTAAATTAAGACATTATATGTTGGCGTAAAAATGCGTTATAGTCTGCAAAACCGACGTGGTCAAGTACATACTATCCGCACCAATTTTGCGAGGTCAGCTTGGTAAATGGGCATACGCCTTAACTGAGTTCGATTTAACCTATGAATCGGCTAAATCTATAAAAGGACAAGCTGTGGTCGATTTTATTGCAGGAAGTGAAACGTTAACGGGGACTGCCGATGTAGCTCCTTGGCAATTGTACTTTGATGGATCCGTTTGCCAAGAGGGCGAGGGCATCGGCGTAGTATTAGTTTCGTCTAGAAAACAGGAGTACGAGTTCATGTATCGGCTAAATAGCCGATGTTCAAATAATCAAGCAGAATATGAAGCATTGCTAAGAGGGCTACAATTGCTAGACTGCATCGGAGTAAAGGATGTCGAAGCCTTTGGGGATTCGATGTTAATTGTACAACAAATCAAGGGGGAATACCGATGCAACGATAGTACGCTAACCCAATTTTTACATCAATGCCTCCAAATTATCAAGACGTTTACTACATTCTCTATAGAACATATCCCCAGAGAAACCAATGACAAGGCGAACCGATTAGCACAATGTGCATCAGGATATAGGAGTAAAAGCCGACAGGAATCGATCGAGCTAAACGATTGGTCGATCTTATGTGTTCATCCTGTCGACTGGAGGACAGAAATAAGGGAGTATTTATCAGACCCCTCTAAGCCAACCGAGCAGAAGGTCAGGCGCAAAGCACTCAAATATGTTGTGCTGGAAGATGTATTGTACTTTTGAACCATGGAAGGGTTATTGCTAAGATGCCTGGGAACTGAAGAAGCCAAAATAGCAATGGGAGAAGTCAATGAAGGAATTTGTGGATCACATCAATCGGCCCATAAAATGAAATGGATGCTGAGACGAACGGGATATTTTTGGCCAACAATGTTAGAAGACTGCTTCAAATATTATAAAGGATGCCAAACGTGTCAAAAATTTGGTAACATACAGATAGCTCCAGCATCAGCTTTACACCCGATTATCAAGCCATGGCCGTTTAGGGGATGGGGCATAGACATAATCGGCCAGATATTTTCGTCATCCAGCAAAGGACATAAATTTATCCTTGCACCCACCGATTATTTTTCAAAATGGGTTGAGGCTGTACCACTCAAGAAAGTTACTAGCAAAGAGTTGATCGACTTTGTAAATGAACACATCGTCCATCGGTTTGGCATTCCACAGACAATTACTACTGATCAAGGGACGGTGTTCATGTCTAACAAATTCAAAGGTTTCGCTGGAGGTCTTGGGATAAAATTACTCAACTCCTCTCCTTATTACACTTAGGCGAATGGATAGGCCGAGTCGTCGAACAAGACATTGATAAAGCTAATAAAAAGGAAAATTGAGGAAGAACCAAGGAAATGGCATTCAACGCTATCGGAAGTTTTATGGGCTTATCGGCTATCTTACCACGGATCAACCAAATTATCACCTTTTCAGTTGGTATATGGACAAGAAGCCGTTTTGCCCGTGGAAATTAACATCGGCTCAGTAAGGCTATTTGAGCAGGATAATTTGCCAGTCAATGAATATAAACAGGCAATGCTAGACAATCTAGATGACTTAGCCGAGCTAAGACTGATTACATTAGATCGGCTCAAAAGGAATAAGGAAAGGGTTGCCAGGTCATATAATAAAAAGGTGGTTTTAAAATTTTTTAATCAAGCCGATCTGGTATGGAAAACCGTGTTGCCGATCGGTTCTAAGGATAGTCGATTCGGCAAGTGGTCTCCAATGTGGGAAGGGCCTTATAAGATAAATCGGCCGATTGACGGAAATTCGTATATACTGGAGTCCTTAGACGGATTCGTACTGCCTAAAGCAATCAATGGAAAATATCTGAAGGCGTATCATCCAAGCATATGGATTGGGTCCTAACCGCAGGAAGAGAACATTAAGAACCAATTACAAAAGCACATGCATATAAAATCGGTTATACAGCCGATCGAGTCAGTCGTTCAAACAACCGTCATCATCACCAAGATTAAAACATTGTTTACAAAAGATCGGCTACGAAGCCAGCACTGCAAATCAGTTCATCAAAAGAAGTCGATGCTCTGTTCTCAAGTCAATGGAGCCCGGAACCAGGCAAGTGAGCTCCCAAAGCCGATAGTGCCGCTGCTGCCCTGCCGATAGTAGCTTGAACGCTGTCTATTAGTTGTTGATCGGCCCCCGCATCACCAGGAACTGGAACTATCTTGGCCGATTGATTCTTGACTTGAGCAAAAACCTCGCCAATTTGCCGCCTCTGAACCGCCAGTGAAGACGTCGAGTCAGTGATGCCGACCTGACATTCTGCAAGATCTTTTGTAACTAAAGCCAACTGTTCTTCAAGTTTTTTATTGGTCAACTCCAGCTCTTGAGCTTTGTTCTTAGCCGATTTAAGCGTAGCAGCACCCTGGTCAAATGCACTCTTCCGAAGTTTGGCATCCGCTATGAGCTTGTCCAAGATCTGTTGGTCGGCTTGCTGGGCCTTCCTCTGTTCGACCCTCAATTTGGCTGACTCCACGTCCAGCCGACGAGCGTCCAAGTGGCATACCTCTAGCAATGCATTCATAGCGGCAGGGGGAAGATCGTCTTGCACGGCCGCCATAGCGTTTCTCAGAGGTTGGTTATTGGCCAAAAGAGCCGCCTCCGGCTGCATTACTTCATCCAAGAGCTGATTGAGGCGTTCTTGCATGCCTGGCTCGGCAGTGATGGCAGTCGACGCTGGCGTGGAGGCCGCTATTATACGTTGAATATCGGCTGGGTAGTCGTCAGTAGCCAATACCTCTGGGTCGTCAAGCTCATCTAGGGTGAAGCCGAGGAGATCAGCTAGATCCGTTGGCAATGCTGGAGGACCAGAGATATCAACCGTCGGAGGAAGTACTGCTTGAGGACCAGGAATATCGATCGTCGAAGGCGGTGCTGCTGGAGGGGATGGAGGAACAGCCGACGAAGTACCCTGAAGGTTGGCTGCAACCCCCGCTACTTGTACCGACGGAGATTGCTAGACAAAGCAAAAGAACGATCAGCAATGCCAAGTGTAAAACAATGCTCTGGATCAACGAAGAATCAAAGACTTACATCGGTAGCCGAGTGCTCTGGAGAACCATCGGGCTGGCTCCTCACGGGTCTTGGTGAACGCTCTGAGGACGCTGACGAGCCAGGTCCGACAGGGATGGACCTTGGATACCCAGATTGCCTGAGGTATAGCCCGTAGTGCCGATTGATTGACCTGGTCGTCTCTGTCGGCCACTACTAGCGGAAGCATGGGGATCGGCCACTTGTTCGCTAGCGGCAGCAGTACCGCCCTGAAAAGGACCAGAGATATTTTTAGTATAAGCCGACAACTAGCGTAAAAGCTTAAGAAATATAAACACCGGTACCTCTACAGCTACTAAGGAGTCGCTATAACTAGAACCCTGGTGTAACATCCCAAAATTTGGGTTTTCAAAAATTTTGGTTTAGTTTAGCTTCCCGAAAATTTTCGTTGAATTTCTCGCGTTTATAAAACTTGATTTGAATTTTCTAAAAAAAGCTAAAACAATTTAATTTGATTATTCTAAACCTCAAATAAAATTTATTTTATTTTATTTGGATTCCTTGTGCTTCAAGAAGTTTTCCTGTAATTTTTGAGATTTTCCGGAGCTCGTTTGCTATTTATTGGATTTATTCGGAATCGATTTGTATTAAGCCCTTTTATTGAAATTAATTAATTATTTGGAAAAATTTATATAAATTTTTGTTGAAAATATTTTATTTGAGTTGGAAATGTCTCAAAATATTTTCTGGAATTTTTCTAAAATTTTTCTGGTATTTTTATTGCCTCTAATGCATTATTCGAATTTCTGGATTTGTTTTAATTGGAGAAGGATTAAAAATCCGGATAATGCTTTTGGGCCACTTCTCCCCGGCCACCGCTGGCCTTGGCATCTGAGCCAGGCCACACGCATCGCCCAGCCAGGCCCACCTCCTCTCGCCTCCGCTTTCGCGCCCAGCCAGGCTGCGCCCGCGTTAGGCAGCGGCGTCGCTGTGCCTTTGCACACCGCCTGGCCCAGCGCCTCCAGCCAGCGTGCAGCGGCGAACGGCCGCGCCTGAGCTGCGCTTCACGCTGGGCCGGCTGCGACGCGCTGGGCCATCGCCGCCTCCAGCGCCCGATGGACCGAAGCAGGCCACGCCGCTCGCCGATCTGAGCCGCCGGAGCTGATCCAATGCACGAAGCAGCGCCACGTCACCCCGTGTCCGAGTCATGCACGGAAACTGCTCGATAAAATGCCCAAACCGACCCAAACGCGTCCAAACTTGATTTTTCTTGATCTAGCCTCTTCCCCAAACTTATATAAGTGCCCCTAGACCTCTCCCACGGATATACAACCTCCGGATCATCTCCAAAACTCCGAGATCCATCCAATGTCGCCCGAACGTCGCCCAACGACGGCCGAACTTTGGAGCCGCGTCCCGGGCAACTCGTCGACTCTTTTCGAGATCCGTCTTCTCCGTGGTGTGCCACAAGGTACCATCTACTTGCTGTCCAAAATTCAGCCAATTTCGTCCACGGGATCAAAAGTTACGGCCGTTTCAATCTCGAATCTTGCCGAGGCCATAACTCCCTCAATTTTTCGAGTTTGACGGTGAAATTTTTTGTGTAGACTCCTGGGGATGTCCTCTACAGGATGCACATCTTGCCCCAAGGTTTTTCCCTCTGGATTTGGCGCAGCAAATTAATTTTTCCGTTCAGACTGCGTTCCAGACAGCGGCAAACTTCCTCGCGCGTCCCCCGCTGTTCCAGAAGGTATTTCTTCGAGCCACCTGCGTCACGGTGTGCCTCTTGGTCCCATCTAGCTCTCGGTCAAATTTCGTTAAGTTCCGATCATTATTCTAGAAGTTATAGCCGTCCAAAGTTTTGATCCGAAACCCGTTAATCGCCAGTTTGTGATTAATCCGGAAGGGCGCCGCAAAATCCGCCTATACCGTTGAGATCGTCTCGCCGCGTTCTACGCAGTAGACATTCCCCCTTTGCCATCCCATCCTCCGGAATTTTTTTTATATATTTAGGCCACCGTTTGCCGTCGCCGCGCGTCGCCTTTTGACGCCGGTTATTTTGGTTCGCTCCGGCCGTGTTGTCGCGTCCGGTGGATCATATTGTACTGTTTTGGTCCATCTTTAGAGTTCTTTTGGTCTCCGTTTGCCGAGAAGCCCGATTCCGGCCTAAACCCGTCGTCTTTCAACCTAGCCTGCGTGCCGGTTCGCGCACCGGTTAGCCGTCCTTGGTAGCGTTCTACCGCGGCCATGTCGTTGCACCGACGGTCGCTACTTCGCTTCATGAAGTCTCCTATCATTGTTGACCTCCACCGTTAACGTTCGCCGTTAACGATCCACCGTTAACGTTCGCCGTTAACGTTCCACCGTTAACGTTCTGCCGTTAACGTTCGCCGTTAACGTTTCCCCGTTAACGTTTTGCCGTTAACGCTCCGTCGTTAACGTTCCTCCGTTAACGTTTTGCCGTTAACGCTCCGTCGTTAACGTTTCGTCGTTAACGTTCCTCCGTTAACATTTTGCCGTTAACGTTCCCGCGTTCACGCTCGCCGTTAACGTTCCTCCGTTGACGTTTTGCCGTTAACGCCCGTCGTTAACGTTCCACCGCGTTAACGTTTGCCGTTAACGTTCCATCGTTAACGCTTTTCGCCGTTAACGATTGGCTCTCTTCGCCTCGTTGTCATCGCATGCGTGTATTCTTGCACAAACCTTAGTGCGATGCCTTCATCTGTTCTATCATCATGACGTGAGCCTAGTCTCATCGTCATATCATCTTCAAGCCGAATCAAAACCCTAACCGAAGACCGGTTTGATGAACTAAGTTTATCGTGAGCCGCGTTGTTATCTTTGCAATCTTTTCCCGTTGTCTCAACCGTGGTAAGACACTTGTCTTGTCTTATCCTCAAGACCTAATCTGCCTTTAATCGAGGAATTCCTTCGTGGACTTGGTCGATAGACCATTGGCCATCTGTCATACCTTTGTGCCCAATCTAGTCTATCAGTCTTCTTCTCTTTTGTTTGACTCGTGTCCGCTCGGTCAACAAAAGTCAACTTCAAGAATCGCTTTAGCTCACTGCGAACTAACATATCTCATATGGACCCGATCTATAGATCGAGAGCCCATATGTCACTATCTGTCCAATCAAGATAATAACTTTGAAGAAATATTCTGCGAAATATTATTCTTTCTTTTCCAGTTATTAGTCTTTCCCTTTTCGGAGTTTTGCCGAAAGCCCGTTCTCTTTTGTCAACTCTTCGATCTAATCCGTTCGAGTTCCCAAATCTCTCCCAAGCCGTTGTGCCCAATGCTGTTCGTTCTTAATTTGGAGTTTACTTGATTTGTCTTTTGAATTGGTTTGTATTTGCTTCTTCTTTAATCGTTAGACGCGTCGTCCGGAAATCGTTCGAACGAGCTGAGGATCGAGAAAGTGGAAGTTGAAGCTCGAGGATCAAGGATCAAGGATAAAGAGTAAAAGACAGTAAAGTTTGCAAGGGCCAGGCAAGTTGTGCTTTGACCATGTTGATCCTATTTCGAAATCTATTTTGATTTAAACTATTGCATGCTAGTTCAATTAGGAAAATACTTGGTTTAAACATGGGGGTTAGATAAATACCAAATTGCTGTATGACACCTTGATTACTTAAGTATGTGCCATGACCCTTTGTCACCCTAGTTGTGGATTACTAGTTGGACATTATTAAATTGCCAACATGGGTTTTAGACCGTTGTAGTACACTGCTTAGACCTGCTACGTGTTCATAACATGATTTTGGACAATCAAATGTTAATATTGACTTAATGATATATTGAACCTGTTTTGGAAAAGTATCATGTGATGTTGATGGCACGTGGTGCATGGTAATCAACTGGGGTTTGATAAACAGATTTCGACCGGGGCATGTGGCAAGAGTAATCAGGTGGGCCAGTTGTGGCATTGGGAGTGTTGATTTGGTTTTTCGGGTAGTCTTGCCCTGGTCACTCTAAGGACTTAACCTTGCAAGCCTTTGAACTGGGTCATACTTGCAACCACATGGCTGGAATGGGACGGCCCTAGTTGACTAAGTCGCTAAGGACTCACTTGTGGAGCCTCAGGGTGTCAGTTACACCGTTTGTGTGATTATGCGGGGAGCGTATCGTGGTCGTGGGCCGATACCCATCTAACGGTGTGTTGGTCCCATACTTCGCCTTGGCTAAGGGAAGGGATGGTGTAGAGCACGAACCGGAGAGGACCACCTGTGTTGTTTGAGGCTTCCGAAAGGCTTTGTTATGATCGCTCATTCGCATACTCTTGTATGGCGATTCAAGGCTGACGTGGTGAGTGGATTGTATCTTGTGGGTAAAGTGCATAACCTCTGCAGAGTGTAGAATCTATTTGAATAGCCGAGTCCACGGTACTGGACAATGCTCGGGGATTACAGTCAAGGGTTAGATTTTCTCAAAAATTGAACTTGGGTTTGGAGGCAGTTTGCCTATGGAAAAGTGATAATTGGTTAATGATGTGGAATGATTTACTTTTGAAACAAGCTGTGAAATTATTACTATTATTATCTGCTTTTACCGCTTTACAATCTATTATGAATATTTGTGAAATGTCATTTATTGCAAAATAACCCCTTCACTGTCATTTGGAATAAGCCATGCATATAGCTATTAGACTTGCATTCTGTGCATGACTTGTCGAGTGCTTTATGTACTCACCCCTTGCAAACAAACAATCACCAGTGAGCAAAAGTCTACATCGTCGAAGAAGAAGAAGTTCCGTGAGAAGGCGATTATCTAGGAGTCGAACCCTGTCAGCTGCCTGTGGCGTATTGATGGGATTCACCGATGTTCTTCGTTCCGCTGCTGCTTATTTGGAGTTGAAGCCGTCAGGGTTTCACAAATGTAAGGTTGACCTTAAGGTCGCTCAATAGTTTATATTCTATTATTGAGTTATTTTTACTATTCCGCTGCGTATGATTGTGATATTCATCTATGTTGAGACTGTGTGCACTAGCGTGATCCTGGACTAGTGCTGAATACACAGAGGGTCGGATTTGCAAATTCGGGTCCCGACAGAGGTGGTATCGAGCCATACATCGACTGTAGGTCTTGACCCTCGATAGATTGGCCGTCTTTAGGAGCTTCAAAATTATTTTCTAAAGAGAAAATTTAACTTGAAAGAATAATACATTCTTGACTTATCTTATTCTTCCATTCTTTCCTCTTTGCTGAAAGTTCTATCCTTCCCTTCGATTTAAATGGAAATCTTACCTGAGTTGTTCCGAATAGTCAACGATGTTTCACACTTAAGGAGAAAGTACTGGATGTCGCTGTCAACCCTGAAGATCGTCGAGCTCGAAGAGAAGTGGATCGATGAAGTGTTCCAGAAGCTTGAAGAACCAGTGTTTAGTAGTAAGTTGAGACTCATGTGTGAGAGTCGCGTCCCTTAAGATAAGAGTGCTACCCTTTTAGACGCTAGATTATTGTGTGCTTAGGAATTTGGTTCTTTCTTGTTTGCTGAGTGTGCAGTATGTGTTGCAAAGCTTTTAGGCTTGGATAAGCAACCATACCTAGTTTTTAGTTGTTTTTATAAGTTATTGGGTTAAACCTGCTCCCCTGCACTAGGATTCTTGAACCTCATCTATGCCTTTTTCCCTCTTACCTAAACCCTGGAGTGATCAACAAATGGAAAGGACCAACTACAGCAGTGACTTTGAGGCAGTTCAAGTCAGTTCAGTTGCTACTACTGGTGTCAGTGATAAAGCAGATAGTGACCAGCAGTCGTCCACTATACCAACCGTGACAATTCAACACTTGGATCAGTTTGTCACTACCCAGACTCAGCTCATACAGATGATGGTGCAACAGATGAATGTTATCGATTGCCAAAATCAACCCCTCCACCACTAAAGTCGTAACCTCCTGCTCACAATCAAAAGTTTGCCTTGTTCATAAAGACTAAAACCACCCACGTTTGATGGATTAGCCACTCTCAAAGATGGAGAAATATGGCTTCGTGTCATAGAAGAGAAGCTTGCTTGGGTGTAATGTGAAGATGAAGAGAAGGTCCCCTGTGCTACTTGCCAGTAAAAAGGAGATGCATTAGTCTGGAGGAAAGGTTTCTACGCCACCTCGGAAGATGGACATATTATCACTTGATTGGAATTTGCCCCTGCCCTTCATCAGTTTGTTGCGTCGTCAAATAATAGTGTGACTACGGCGAGTTCAGAGAAGGGTACAACCCCTGCACCCAATACCATACCTGGACGTTGTTCTTTGAAGTGTTGTGTGACACCTCGGAGTGTCGTATCCTTAATTTTTTGAACATGATAAGGTTAAATACAGTATGAGATGTGGAAATAAGGTTAAAATCATAAGGATCGGGGGTTAATATCATTTCCGGGCCGTTTCCGGGCCGTTTTCGGGGTTTTGGGCCTTCCCGGAGGAGTTTTGGGCCTTGGTGGGCTTTGGTGGGATGGATTAGGACTCCGTAACGGACTAGGATTGGGTTGAGGGCTGTTAAAAGGGGCTCCCCCCAGCCCCCTTGCGCCCATGCTGCTGTTGTTGCGCCCCACCTCCCCTCTTGCGCCTCTCCTCCCTCCCCTCCCTAAGCCCTAGCCCCCCAAAACCGTCGCACCCCTCCCTTTCCTCCACCTCCACACCACCTCCCTCCACCCCTTGCTGCCCTAGGGTGGCCTCCCCACCCTGCACCTTGTGGAGTCATCCCGTGGAGCGAGGAGCGAGGAGCAAGGAGCGAGGAGCGAGGAACGGGGAGCGAGGAGCGATTCGCGAGGAGATTCGCGGAGAGGGATTGGAGTTTTGCGCGTCGGGCAAAGGTATGATCTTGGGGATCCTTGGGGATGATCTAGGTACTGTTATTAGGGTGTTTATCAAGTTTTTAGATCAATTGGAGGCGCTGGTTTGAAGTAATTTGGGTTAGATCTAAACTTGTCCACGTTTCTGTTTTCGGGCAGATTGAGCAGTCGAACTAGGGTTCGAGTTTCCGTCGATTTAGAATCCGAATCAGACCGTACGGACTTCTAGGAAGTTGTAGATAATTTAATTATCTTTCCGTGGACGTAAAGCACGTTAATTTCCGATCAGCCGTTTGAAAGTTATGGCTGTTTTACCGAGCGCCTAAAAATCTGTGACGTAACTGGAACAGATGGTGGTAATCTGTAGATTAAACAATTTTAGAGTCCGAATCAGTCTTTCCCTATAACTAGAAAAAGTTGGGAAATTTCCTAAGCTTCGCGACGGTGTACTCGTTTATTCGATTTGGAGTCCCAGAACTCAAGTTATGCCTTTTGCAAGGCTGCTGTCCCGCCGACAGAACCTCTGTTTTTAGGTTTTGCGAGTAGTTGGCAATGTCGGGTTAGATGGGGCGTGTGTACTGTTTTGAGGTTATGATTGTGAGTGTGTGATGCCTATGTGCAGGTGGTGTGACCCGGGAGTTCCCTCTTCTTCCCGCCAATCCGTTGCACGTGGTTGAGGCAAGTGTGTTGTGATGGATAGCAAGTTGTAGGTTGCATGTTGAAATTAGATGGAATTGCCTACATGATATATGTCCACTTGCCATGTGTTAATGAATGATATGATATGATGAGCATGTTTAACATATTATGATGCCATGTGTTAATATGTGAATTAAATATGATAATTGGCATGGTTGCATGCATGTCATGAGATAGGGCGAGGCGGTGAGAAAGTCTTAACTAGTCCGGCAAGGTCGGTGAAAGTTATGACTAATCCGAACGCCATTGAGTAAGTCCTATGTCGTGATTCCATCCACGTGGTGTTTGGAAGCGAGTAGGCACCCTCCATCTTCGGGATGGAAGGGAGGAAAGGGTGCACACCGACGGGTGTGTACTTCCCATACCGGTATGAGGTTCCAGAGGGTCAGGAGCAATGCATTACATCGCATACAAATTGATGATGATATTGATAAGTATTCATGAATGAGATGTTATACATGCTGAAAGATGTTATTGACTTATTGTTATGCTTGTTGTCCATTGCAGTATGCTTGCTGAGTTTTCGAACTCACCCTTGTGTTTTCTTGTTGTTTTAGGTACCATGAGAACGGCATGCGGGAAAGGGGAATAGTCACACTCTCACACGTTGCTTCACCTTAATGTTTCCCCAAGTCAATTCATTTAGTTGGATAATAAATTGCGTGTGATGGCCTTTAAATTAAGTCTTAGCTTGGTTAATGAGAGTTCTATTGTTTGTTTGACACTTGGAACCTTAAGAGCTTAATGTTAGTCTTTTATTGTCGTTAAGACTTTATTTATTGCTGTTTTAGATGTTTCTCTTATTGCCATATAATGCTATATTGTTGCTGTTTCTTAAATTCATGATAAAACAAAGGAGGTGCTGCCGAAATCTCGGTTTTTAGTCTATGCACCTTTGCTGGAATTTGATGTTAAATGTGGTATTTAGATGTTGTTTAGCTTATGTTTGGTAACATTCAGGCATAGTAAATGCCGGGGTGTTACAGTTGGTATCAGAGCGAGGTTGTAGGTCCTTGGAATGTGAATTTTCAGTGTCATGCTATAGGGCACAACTAAAATGTGATGTGGAATAACTTAGAAACATGGCTTAGGTCTTAACTAAAACTTTGTTATAAGATAGCAACATTAAAACTTGTAAAAGTGGTATAACTAATCTAAAATTTGACACACTTGGTTGCACAGTAGGATGGGGTTTTGGTTCATCATTGCATTGCGCTTAATTATTTAATGAAGGATATGCTTATGATGATGTTTGATCTATGATCTTGATTGTGTGATTTTGTGTTTATGTTTTTGTGTTTGGATGGTTGTCTGTCTAAGCAGCCATGCCGAGGGGTAGAGGTCGTGGACGCCGTGGTCGTGGAGGCCAGGCGAGGCTCCCAGAGAGAGTTGCGGAGTCTGTCTGTATAAATGATTGGGTTGTTCCTGTTGTGGTGATAAAAGTGGGGTTGTGGTGCCGAAGGGTTTCGGTCACCTCTTTTTGGTTCATAGTAACGGTGAGGTTTGACGGTGTGGCCGGTTAGCGCCATCACCGAAGAACTATTAACCCCTGTAGGAGAAGAATGCTTATCCTTTCTGTCCTTGATCGGGTAGTTGACTGGAGTCAAATAGAAGAGTTGATGGTGGTTCCCTTCGGTTGTTCTCTGCCGTTCTGACGGTCGGTTTATTTGTTTTTCTTGGCTTTAGTTGAGCTGAACCAAAAGAAAAGTGTTTTGTATTGGATTTTCGCGGATCGCTCCGAAAAGCGGTGGTGAGCACCGTGCTTGAGTGTGGTTGGACCGGAGTTGCAACCACCGCGGGCAAGCCCGGCCATATGGGGCGAGTCTGCCGGATGAACCCGGTAGCATCATCAAGTGGGAGACGGTGCCTTCTCCTCCCACTCCGGCGTCTTCCGGAGGATCGGTGCACATGATGGCTGCTCCTGTTTCTCACCACCCTTTATGCGTGGCGCCACCAACAAGCGTCTTGGTGCCCGCAGCCGTCTCTGCTCCTCCTCGATTGCCTCCTCCGCCCCAGCCTTGATGGGGCATCACCTTGAGTCGGGCTCTTACGTCCCGGCGCCACCAGAGTGTACGCTTTGCCGACCGCCGAGTCACCGGCATCCAGAGGTGGTTTCAGGTACTCGCTCGTGGATTCCGTTGATGCCTTTGTTCTCTTTGATTAGGAGCATCCTACTCTTTTGTGTCGTCGGAGTTTGCTAGTAGAGCTAAGTTGGGAGTTCAGCGATTTCCGAGTCCGTGTTAGTCAGTTCTCCTGGGGGTTTGATTGCTAGTTCTTTGGTTTGCCCTGGTTGCACTATTGCCATTGATGATGAGGTTTTCTTTGCCAATCTTATGGTGATCCAGTTGGCTCCTGTTGATGTCATTTTGGGCATGGACTGGCTGCATCGATTACCGTGCTAAGATCTGTTGTTTACGGAAGACGCTTTCCTTGCAGGCCCGTCTGGGAAGAGTTGACCTTCAGGGTGGTATACCCTCCAGCCTGGGCCTTTTGCTTTGACTAGTTTGTTTTCCTGGTCGGCATTTGAGGCTATTGGGTTTCCTCATGACTTTGTCTCGAGAAGCCATCTTCCTCGATTCCCATTGAGGAGATTTACGTAGTGAAGGAGTTCGTTGATGTGTTCCCGACGAGTTGCCTGGTCTACCTCTGTGAGGAATGTGGAGTTTCGTATTGATCTTGCTCCTGCACTCGACCTATTTCTATCTCTCCATACCGCTTAGCTCGACCTTTTCAAGACGAGTTGAAGAAGCGATTGGAGGATCTGTTGGCCAAAGGCTTCATTCGGCGTAGCGTATCGCCATGGGGAGCACTCCGTCCTCTTCGTCTCAAGAAGGATGGAAGTTGGCGATGTGCATTGATTATCGTGCTCTTAACCAAGTGACAGCCAAAAACAAGTATCCTTTGCCTGCGCATCGAGGATCTGTTTGACCAATCAAGGAGCAAAGGTGTTCTCCAAAATTGATCTTGATCAGGGTATAATCGGTCCGTGTGAGGGAGCAGGACATTGAGAAGACCGCTTTCTCCACTAGGTATGGGCATTATGAATTTAAAGTTATGTCTTTTGGACTAACTAATGCTCCTCTTTGTCTTTATGGAGGCGATGAACAAGATGCTACACAAGTACCTTGATGAGTTTGTGGTAGTGTTCATCGATGACATTCGATTTACTCTAAATCGGAAGAGGAGCATGAGCGACACTTGAGGCTTGTGCCGAGTACCACGAGGGAATCAATTCTTTGCTAAGCTGAAAAAGTGCGAGTTCGGATTTGAAGTGGGTTTTCTTGGCCACATCATCAATCCAGAGGGCATATCTGTAGATCCTAGCAAAGTCTCAAGAGCTTTGGATTGGAAGAGGCCTTCCAATGTCAAAGAGGTGCGTAGTTTCCTTGGGTTGGTGGCTACTATCGGCGTTTTGTGCAGATTTCTCTATCATTGCCAAGCCACTTTCACACCGACTCGTAAAGGGATGAAGTTCCAGTGGATCGCAGAGTGTGAACACAGCTTACGCACTTTGAAGGAGAAGTTAGTGATCGCGCTCGTTCTTACCCTTCCCGAGCCAGGAAGCGCTTCACTGTTTATTCCGATGCTTCTCGGTTGGGACTTGGTTGTGTGCTCATGCAAAATGGCAAGGTGATTGCTTATGCTTCAAGGCGCTTGAAAAAGCATGAGCGCACTATCCCACGCATGATCTTGAGCTAGCCGCCGTGGTGTTTGCATTGAAGATATGGAGGCATTACATGCGGTGAGTCTTGTGATATTTTCACTGATCACAAGAGCCTCAAGTACATCTTTACTCGTAAAGATTTGAACTTGAGGCGAGAGGAGGTGGCTAGAGTTGATAAAGGATTATGACCTCACTATCCAAGATCATCCGGGAAGGCAAATGTGGTGGCCGACGCTCTCGATCGCAAGACAATGCCCCCTGTTGTTGATTGTCTTGTTGCTGATTTTGAGCGCTTGGGAGTCTCCCTCTTGCTTATGGGACCGTGCAAGCTGAAACTCAATTGATTCTTGAGTCGGCGATTCCTGAGCGTGCAGCGGGAGGCACAAGAAGATGATTGTTTGCTCCAGCAGGTGAGGAACGCCTTGAGGATGGCAAGTCGGGAGACTTTACCGTTGATGATGCGGGAGTTTTGAGGTTTCAGGCCGTGCAGGCGTGCCCGTAAATCTCAAGTGAAAGAAGACATCCCGAGAGAAGCTCATCGCACCAGTACACGGTCCATCCTGAGAGACCAAGATGTACAGGACTTGAAGAAGAATTTCTCGTGGAAAAGGATGAGAGTAGATATTGCCAAGTATGTGGCGTCTTGTGGGATTTGCCCGAAGATCAAAGCCGAGCATAAAGCGTCCCGGCTTTGCTGCAGCCATTGGAGGTTCTCGTGTGGCCATGGGATGACATCTCCATGGATTTCGTGGTTGGTCTACCTCGTTCTCCACGAGGAAGGATGCTGTTTGGGTTGTGGTGGACCGTCTCAGCAAGTCGGCGCATTTCATTCCCATCCGCACGACCAATTCAGCGAGCGAGTTGGCTCCCATCTATGTGCGGGAGATTGTGAGATTGCATGGTGTACCCAAGACCATTATCTCTGATCGGGATGCGAAGTTCGTCTCCAAGTTCTGGGAGAGTTTGCAGAGTGCTTTGGGTACGCAGCTTTGCCTTAGTACCGCTTTTCACCCTCAGACAGATGGGCCGTCTGAGCGTACCATCCAAACTGTGGAGGACATGCTCGTGGCCTGTGTGATGGCTTGGAAGGGTAGCTGGGAAGACCATTTGCCCCTTGCAGAGTTTGCTTACAATAACAGCTATCATTCCAGCATCCGGTCTGCTCCTTATGAGGTGCTGTATGGCCGGAAGTGCAGATCGCCGCTTTGTTGGGATGCTGTGGGCGAGAGAGCTATTCTTGGGCCGGATTGGGTTCAGCAGACTGTTGATCGCGTGTCGGAGGTTCGGCAAAACCTTCTCGCAGCACAGAGCAGACAGAAGAGCTATGCTGATGTGAGGCGGCGAGATTTGGAGTTTGAGGTGGGCGATAGCGTACTCTTGCGAGTATCTCCCACCAAGGGTGTGGTGCGTTTTGGCACCAAAGGAAAGCTCAGTCCAAGGTATGTTGGGCCTTTTCCTATCCTCGCCCGAGTTGGCAGGTTGGCCTATCGCCTAGAGCTACTCTAATCCATGCAAGGTGTGCATGATGTGTTCCATGTCTCGATGTTGAAGAAATACTTGCATGATCCGGAGTTGGTGGTTCCATTGGAACCATTAGTGCTTGAGCAGACCTCACCTTCGAGTCCCGCCCCGTGGATATTCTCGGGACTTCAGAGCGAGTGATGAAGAACAGGACGCTTAAGTTTGTCAAGGTCTTGTGGTCACATCAGGCCGAGAGAGAAGCGACTTGGGAGCTGGAATCTCGCATGCGAGAAGTATCCCGAGCTTTTCACCTCGGGTATGTGATGTGAAAATCTGGCTGTCTTTGGTTTTGGCTGGGTTTCGTGATTGGTGCGTTTAGATTCGAGGTCGAATCCCGTTGAAGGGAAGAATGTGACACCTCGAGTGTCGTATCCTTAATTTTTGAACATGATAAGGTTAAATACAGTATGAGATGTGGAAATAAGGTTAAAATCATAAGGATCGGGGTTAATATCAAGCTTCGGGCCGTTTCCCGCCGCTTTAGGGGTTTTGGGCCTTCCCGAGGAGTTTTGGGCCTTGGTGGGCTTTGGTGGGATGGATTAGGACTCCGTGAACGGACTAGGATTGGGTTGAGGGCTGTCAAAAGGGCTCCCCAGCCCCCTTGCGCCCATGCTGCTGTTGTTGCGCCCCACCTCCCCTCTTGCGCCTCTCCTCCCTCCTCCCTCCCTAAGCCCTAGCCCCCCAAAACCGTGCGCACCCCTCCCTTTCCTCCACCTCCACACCACCTCCTCCACCCCTTGCTGCCCTAGGGTGGCCTCCCACCCCTGCACCTTGTGGAGTCATCCCGTGGAGCGAGGAGCGAGGAGCAAGGAGCGAGGAGCGAGGAACGTGGAGCGAGGAGCGATTCGCGAGGAGATTCGCGGAGATTGATTGGAGTTTTGCGCCGGGCAAAGGTATGATCTTGGGGATCCTTGGGGATGATCTAGGTACTGTTATTAGGGTGTTTATCAAGTTTTTAGATCAATTGGAGGCGCTGGTTTGAAGTAATTTGGGTTAGATCTAAACTTGTCCACGTTTCTGTTTTCGGGCAGATTGAGCAGTCGAACTAGGGTTCGAGTTTCCGTCGATTTAGAATCCGAATCAGACCGTACGGACTTCTAGGAAGTTGTAGATAATTTAATTATCTTTCCGTGGACGTAAAGCACGTTAATTTCCGATCAGCCGTTTGAAAGTTATGGCTGTTTTACCGAGCGCCTAAAAATCTGTGACGTAACTGGAACAGATGGTGGTAATCTGTAGATTAAACAATTTTAGAGTCCGAATCAGTCTTTCCTATAACTAGAAAAAGTTGGGAAATTTCCTAAGCTTCGCGACGGTGTACTCGTTTATTCGATTTGGAGTCCCAGAACTCAAGTTATGCCTTTTGCAAGGCTGCTGTCCCGCCGACAGAACCTCTGTTTTTAGGTTTTGCGAGTAGTTGGCAATGTCGGGTTAGATGGGGCGTGTGTACTGTTTTGAGGTTATGATTGTGAGTGTGTGATGCCTATGTGCAGGTGGTGTGACCCGGGAGTTCCCTCTTCTTCCCGCCAATCCGTTGCACGTGGTTGAGGCAAGTGTGTTGTGATGGATAGCAAGTTGTAGGTTGCATGTTGAAATTAGATGGAATTGCCTACATGATATATGTCCACTTGCCATGTGTTAATGAATGATATGATATGATGAGCATGTTTAACATATTATGATGCCATGTGTTAATATGTGAATTAAATATGATAATTGGCATGGTTGCATGCATGTCATAAGATAGGGCGAGGGCGGTGAGAAAGTCTTAACTAGTCCGGCAAGGTCGGTGAGAAAGTTATGACTAATCCGGAACGCCATTGAGTAAGTCCTATGTCGTGATTCCATCCACGTGGTGTTTGGAAGCGAGTAGGCACCCTCCATCTTCGGGATGGAAGGGAGGAAAGGGTGCACACCGACGGGTGTGTACTTCCCATACCGGTATGAGGTTCCAGAGGGTCAGGAGCAATGCATTACATCGCATACAAATTGATGATGATATTGATAAGTATTCATGAATGAGATGTTATACATGCTGAAAGATGTTATTGACTTATTGTTATGCTTGTTGTCCATTGCAGTATGCTTGCTGAGTTTTCGAACTCACCCTTGTGTTTTCTTGTTGTTTTAGGTACCATGAGAACGGCATGCGGAAAGGGGAATAGTCACACTCTCACACGTTGCTTCACCTTAATGTTTCCCCAAGTCAATTCATTTAGTTGGATAATAAATTGCGTGTGATGGCCTTTAAATTAAGTCTTAGCTTGGTTAATGAGAGTTCTATTGTTTGTTTGACACTTGGAACCTTAAGAGCTTAATGTTAGTCTTTTATTGTCGTTAAGACTTTATTTATTGCTGTTTTAGATGTTTCTCTTATTGCCATATAATGCTATATTGTTGCTGTTTCTTAAATTCATGATAAAACAAAGGAGGTGCTGCCGAAATCTCGGTTTTTAGTCTATGCACCTTTGCTGAAATTTGATGTTAAATGTGGTATTTAGATGTTGTTTAGCTTATGTTTGGTAACATTCAGGCATAGTAAATGCCGGGGTGTTACATGTTGTCAGCCAAACAAGTTAGAAGACCGTGCATGCATCCGATGTGGAGAAATAGGATACACTGCTGATGAACATGCAATCAATTGTTCCAGCTGTGAAGGAAGCCATTTACCCGGAGAATGTCCTATGTGCAATATCACCTGCTATCTTTGCGAAGGTCGTGATCATTGCCCAGCTCAATGTCCCTTAGATCCAATAGTGACCGCTGTGACTCGGCATCAGCGAGAGAATTTTCGAGCCGTCCTTGCTCAAGAATTAGCAAAAAGGAGAAGGATTGCCATTCGCACTAGCTGTGCCACGTGAAGAAAAGAAGAGGAAGCATGTCAACCCTATCCATCTACCTCAGGAAACCAGTAGTACTTGGTCACCATGGAATTGTTTCTTGTGTGGTAAATGAGGTCATTGGCCTAGAGAATGCCCCATCAACCCAGCACGATGACCCAAACGTTCATGTTACCACTGTGGCGAGTCAGGTCATTTGTTAAGGAATGCCACGTATGATCAAGCAATTTCGGAAGCCATGATCATCCCAGAAATTACGCCAAGAAAGATTTTAAACACGTAAAGTGAATGGTAAGGCTATGGAAGCAACTTGCTTAAGGAGCCAGTGGAAGCAAGAGGAATTGGTTAACAAGACCCCTGATCCAGAAGATGAATGCAAGGAATTGGAAGATCACCGCAAGCATCAGAAGTCTAATCAATGAGGACCACCGCAACAGCGGCGAATGAGGAGTACCCTCAACAATTCGGTTGCCATATCGCTCGAGACTTTGTTAGAGACACTTTCACCGTGCTTCGCCTCTAATGGTCGAGTTTCCATAACATCAACCTAGTGAAAAGTTCTCAAGGAAGAAGCCTGGTTTCTAGAGTTCCGCTTTGCCGTCACCAGATATTTTTCTAATCACTGCCCTCAAAAGAAAGTGATCACCGCTGATCGCATCGATCTCAGCTCTACCCTACCAAGATTAGTACCATGTCAGGAGAAAGCCAACGGATGTCAGTCAAGTGTTGCTTCAGATGCAATGAGCCGGGACACTTTGCTAATAGTTGTCCTAGGAGAAAAGATGTTATACCTGCCCACTTCAATCCTAATCCTACCCCTACCAAGACACTTGCGTCAGAAAGTGAATTGTGACGGAGTATTCAGTTGATACAGAGTTTCAGTCAAAGAATCAAGCCGACAAAGATAGTGCCAGACCAACCGGAATGCTATTCAAGTCTTGTCGAAAACCACGTAATCACAAGTAAGCTTTGTTGTCAGATACAGCCTGTCCAATTTCTAGAAGAAGCGGAAAATCAAGTGTTTAGGAACAGAAGCAAGGAGCCTATCAATGGAGTTACCAGAAACGTCAGCATGAGTGCAGAAGATGTTCAAGATTTCCCGACAAAGTTAGTATCAAGATTTTCCGTAGAAGAAGTGCCTCGTGGGCCAAAAGCGCATACGCTTGGAGTCGGTGGACTTGTAAGAGGATCTCATCGACAAGGAGCAAATGCAAAATTTTGGATGTTACTGCCGCTTGTTCGAAGCGACCCTGTCCCAAAGGTGTAGTTGCTTGGAAGTTCGAGGAAGCTCAAGAGTTGAGTCCCCTCGAACCTAATTCTATAGTCACCCTGAATCTCGGGACTAGATTCATTAAGGGGAGATTTGTAACATCCCAAAATTTGGGTTTTCAAAAATTTTGGTTTAGTTTAGCTTCCAAAATTTTCGTTGAATTTCTCGCTTATAAAACTTGATTTGAATTTTCTAAAAAGCTAAAACAATTTAATTTGATTATTCTAAACCTCAAATAAAATTTATTTTATTTTATTTGGATTCCTTGTGCTTCAAGAAGTTTTCCTGTAATTTTGAGATTTTCCTGAGCTCGTTTGCTATTTATTGGATTTATTCTAATCGATTTGTATTAAGCCCTTTTATTGAAATTAATTAATTATTTGGAAAAATTTATATAAATTTTTGTTGAAAATATTTTATTTGAGTTGGAAATGTCTCAAAATATTTTCTGAATTTTTCTAAAATTTTTCTCGTATTTTTATTGCCTCTAATGCATTATTCGAATTTACGGATTTGTTTTAATTGGAGAAGGATTAAAAATCCGGATAATGCTTTTGGGCCACTTCTCTCGCCGCCGCTCGACGCTACAAGATACTGGCCACACGATCGCTAGCCACGCCACCTCCTCCTTCGCGCCCGCCATTGCGCTGGTTGGGCAGCGTTGAGCAAGCGTTGGCTGGGCGTCAGCCTGCACCCGCCTGGCCAGCGCCTCACAGGCGAAAGCAGTCGACCGGCTGGCCGCGCTTTTCCGCTCGCTGGCCGATCGCGACCGCGCTGAGCCATCGCCGCCTCCACGCGCCAGTGACCGAACGGGCCACGCCGCTCGCTCGATCTGGGCCGCCCGGAGCTGATCCAACGCACCAGAACGCGCCACGTCACCCCGTGTCCGAGTCATGCACGGAAACTGCTCGATAAAATGCCCAAACCGACCCAAACACCTCCAAACGCGTCCAAACTTGATTTTTCTTGATCTAGCCTCTTCCCCAAACTTATATAAGTGCCCCTAGACCTCTCCCACGGATATACAACCTCCGGATCATCTCCAAAACTCCGAGATCCATCCAATGTCGCCCGAACGTCGCCCAACGACGGCCGAACTTTGGAGCCGCGTCCCGGGCAACTCGTCGTCTCTTTTCGAGATCCGTCTTCTCCGTGGTGTGCCACAAGGTACCATCTACTTGCTGTCCAAAATTCAGCCAATTTGGTCCACGGGATCAAAAGTTACGGCCGTTTCAATCTCGAATCTTGCCGAGGCCATAACTCCCTCAATTTTTCGAGTTTGACGGTGAAATTTTTTGTGTAGACTCCTGGGGATGTCCTCTACAGGATGCACATCTTGCCACAAGGTTTTGCCCTCTGGATTTGGCGCAGCAAATTAATTTTTCCGTTCAGACTGCGTTCAGACAGCGGCAAACTTCCTCGCGCGTCCCGCTGTTCCAGAAGGTATTTCTTCGAGCCACCTGCGCCACGGTGTGCCTCTTGGTCCCATCTAGCTCTCGGTCAAATTTCGTTAAGTTCCGATCATTATTCTCGGGTTATAGCCGTCCAAAGTTTTGATCCAAACCCGTTAATCGCCGATTTGTGATTAATCCGGAAGGGCGCCGCAAAATCCTCCTATACCGTTGAGATCGTCTCGCCGCGTTCTACGCAGTAGACATTCCCCTTTGCCATCCCATCCTCCGGAATTTTTTATATATTTAGGCCACCGCTTGTCGTCGCCGTCATCTTTTGACGCCGGTTATTTTGGTTCGCTCCGCCGTGTTGTCGCGTCCGGTGGATCATATTGTACTGTTTTGGTCCATCTTTAGAGTTCTTTTGGTCTCCGTTTGCGAGAAGCCCGATTCCGGCCTAAACCCGTCGTCTTTCAACCTAGCCTGCGTACGCCGGTTCGCGCACCGGTTAGCCGTCCCTGGTAGCGTTCTACCGCGGCCATGTCGTTGCACCGACGGGTCGCTACTTCGCTTCATGAAGTCTCCTATCATTGTTGACCTTCACCGCAACGTTCGCGTTAACGATCCACCGTAACGTTCGCGGGTGCGTTCCACCGCTAACGTTACGCCGTTGCGTTACGCGATCGCGTTTCCCGTTAACGTTTCTCCGTTAACGCTTTTGCCGTTAACGCCCGTCGATAACGTTCCTCCGTTAACGCTTTGCCGCACGCCCGTCGTTAACGTTTCGTCGTTAATGTTCCTCCGTTAACATTTTGCCGTTAACGTTCCACCGTTCACGCTCTGTCGTTAACGTTCCTCCGTTGACGTTTTGCCGTTAACGCTCCGTCGTTAACGTTCCACCGTTAACGTTTCGTCGTTAACGTTCCATCGTTAACGATTGGCTCTCTTCGCCTCGTTGTCATCGCATGCGTGTATTCTTGCACAAACCTTAGTGCGATGCCTTCATCTGTTCTATCATCATGACGTGAGCCTAGTCTCATCGTCATATCATCTTCAAGCCGAATCAAAACCCTAACCGAAGACCGGTTTGATGAACTAAGTTTATCGTGAGCCGCGTTGTTATCTTTGCAATCTTTTCCCGTTGTCTCAACCGTGGTAAGACACTTGTCTTGTCTTATCCTCAAGACCTAATCGCCTTTAATCGAGAATTCCTTCGTGGACTTGGTCGATAGACCATTGGCCATCTGTCATACCTTTGTGCCCAATCTAGTCTATCAGTCTTCTTCTCTTTTGTTTGACTGTGTCCGTTCGGTCAACAAAAGTCAACTTCAAGAATCAGTTTAGCTCACTGCGAACTAACATATCCTTATGGACCCGATCTATAGATCGAGAGCCCATATGTCACTATCTGTCCAATCAAGATAATAACTTCGGAAGAAATATTCTGCGAAATATTATTCTTTCTTTTCCAGTTATTAGTCTTTCCCTTTTCGGAGTTTTGCCGAAAGCCCGTTCTCTTTTGTCAACTCTTCGATCTAATCCGTTCGAGTTCCCAAATCTCTCCCAAGCCGTTGTGCCCAATGCTGTTCGTTCTTAATTTGGAGTTTACTTGATTTGTCTTTTGAATTGGTTTGTATTTGCTTCTTCTTTAATCGTTAGGCCCAGCGTCGTCCGAAATCGCTCGAGCAGTGAGGATCGAAAGTGGAAGTTGAAGCTCGAGGATCAAGGATCAAGGATAAAGAGTAAAAGACAAGAAAGTTTGCAAGGGCCAGGCAAGTTGTGCTTTGACCATGTTGATCCTATTTCAAATCTATTTTGATTTAAACTATTGCATGCTAGTTCAATTAGGAAAATACTTGGTTTAAACATGGGGGTTAGATAAATACCAAATTGCTGTATGACACCTTGATTACTTAAGTATGTGCCATGACCCTTTGTCACCCTAGTTGTGGATTACTAGTTGGACATTATTAAATTGCCAACATGGGTTTTAGACCGTTGTAGTACCTTTGCTTAGACCACCTGCGTGTTCATAACATGATTTTGGACAATCAAATGTTAATATTGACTTAATGATATATTGAACCTGTTTTGGAAAAGTATCATGTGATGTTGATGGCACGTGGTGCATGGTAATCAACTGGGGTTTGATAAACAGATTTCGACCGGGGCATGTGGCAAGAGTAATCAGGTGGGCCAGTTGTGGCATTGGGAGTGTTGATTTGGTTTTCGGGTAGTCTTGCCCTGGTCACTCTAAGGACTTAACCTTGCAAGCCTTTGAACTGGGTCATACTTGCAACCACATGGCTGGAATGGGACGGCCCTAGTTGACTAAGTCGCTAAGGACTCACTTGTGGAGCCTCGTGGTGTCGATTACACCGTTTGTGTGATTGTGCGGGAGCGTATCGTGGGTGTGGCCAGATACCCATCTAACGGTGTGTTGGTCCCATACTTCGCCTTGGCTAAGGGAAGGGATGGTGTAGAGCACGAACCGGAGAGGACCACCTGTGTTGTTTGAGGCTTCGAAAGGCTTTGTTATGATCGCTCATTCGCATACTCTTGTATGGCGATTCACGGCTGGACGTGGTGAGTGGATTGTATCTTGTGGGTAAAGTGCATAACCTCTGCGAGTGTAGAATCTATTTGAATAGCCGAGTCCACGATCTTTGGACAATGCTCGGGGATTACAATCAAGGGTTAGATTTTCTCAAAAATTGAACTTGGGTTTGGAGGCGGTTGCCTATGGAAAAGTGATAATTGGTTAATGATGTGGAATGATTTACTTTTGAAACAAGCTGTGAAATTATTACTATTATTATCTGCTTTTACCGCTTTACAATCTATTATGAATATTTGTGAAATCTTTGTTTATTGCAAAATAACCCCTTCACTGTCATTTGGAATAAGCCATGCATATAGCTATTAGACTTGCATTCGTGCATGACTTGTCGAGTGCTTTATGTACTCACCCTTGCAAACAAACAATCACCGGTGAGCAAAAGTCTACATCGTCGAAGAAGAAGAAGTTCCGTGAGAAGGCGATTATCTAGGAGTCGAACCACTGTCGCTTGCTGTGGCGTATTGATGGGATTCACCGATGTTCTTCGTTCATTTGCTGCTTATTTGGAGTTGAAGCCGTCGGGGTTTCACAAATGTAAGGTTGACCTTAAGGTCGCTCAATAGTTTATATTCTATTATTGAGTTATTTTTACTATTCATTGCGTATGATTGTGATATTCATCTATGTTGAGACTGTGTGCACTAGCGTGATCCTGGACTAGTGCTGAATACACAGAGGGTCCGGATTTGCAAATTCGGGGTCCCGGCAGAGGTGGTATCGAGCCATCTTGTTGTAGGTCTTGACCCTCGATAGATTGGCCGTCTTTAGGAGCTTCAAAATTATTTTCTAAAGAGAAAATTTAACTTGAAAGAATAATACATTCTTGACTTATCTTATTCTTCCATTCTTTCCTCTTTGCTGAAAGTTCTATCCTTCCCTTCGATTTAAATGGAAATCTTACCTGAGTTGTTCCGAATAGTCAACGATGTTTCACACTTAAGGAGAAAGTACTGGATGTCGCTGTCAACCCTGAAGATCGTCGAGCTCGAAGAGAAGTGGATCGATGAAGTGTTCTAGAAGCTTGAAGAACCAGTGCTTAGTAGTAAGTTGAGACTCATGTGTGAGAGTCGCGTCCCTTAAGATAAGAGTGCTACCCTTTTAGACGCTAGATTATTGTGTGCTTAGGAATTTGGTTCTTTATTGTTTGATGATGTTGCAGTATGTGTTGCAAAGCTTTTAGGCTTGGATAAGCAACCATACCTAGTTTTTAGTTGTTTTTATAAGTTCTTGGGTTAAACCTGCTCCCCTGCACTAGGATTCTTGAACCTCATCTATGCCTTTTTCCCTCTTACCTAAACCCTGGAGTGATCAACAAATGGAAAGGACCAACTACAGCAGTGACTTTGAGGCAGTTCAAGTCAGTTCAGTTGCTACTACTGGTGTCAGTGATAAAGCAGATAGTGACCAGCAGTCGTCCACTATACCAACCGTGACAATTCAACACTTGGATCAGTTTGTCACTACCCAGACTCAGCTCATACAGATGATGGTGCAACAGATGAATGTTATCAGTGCCAAAATCAACCCCTCCACCACTAAAGTCGTAACCTCCTGTTCACAGTCAAAGTTTGCCTTGTTCATAAAGACTAAAACCACCCACGTTTGATGGATTAGCCACTCTCAAAGACGGAGAAATATGGCTTCGTGTCATAGAAGAGAAGCTTGCTTGGGTGTAATGTGAAGATGAAGAGAAGGTCCCCTGTGCTACTTGCCAGTAAAAAGGAGATGCATTAGTCTGGAGGAAAGGTTTCTACGCCACCTCGGAAGATGGACATATTATCACTTGATTGGAATTTGCCCCTGCCCTTCATCAGTTTGTTGCGTCGTCAAATAATAGTGTGACTACGGCGAGTTCAGAGAAGGGTACAACCCCTACACCCAATACCATACCTGGACGTTGTTCTTTGAAGTGTTGTCAGCCAAACAAGTTAGAAGACCGTGCATGCATCCGATGTGGAGAAATAGGATACACTGCTGATGAACATGCAATCAATTGTTCCAGCTGTGAAGGAAGCCATTTACCCGGAGAATGTCCTATGTGCAATATCACCTGCTATCTTTGCGAAGGTCGTGATCATTGCCCAGCTCAATGTCCCTTAGATCCAATAGTGACCGCTGTGACTCGGCATCAGCGAGAGAATTTTCGAGCCGTCCTTGCTCAAGAATTAGCAAAAAGGAGAAGGATTGCCATTCGCACTAGCTGTGCCACGTGAAGAAAAGAAGAGGAAGCATGTCAACCCTATCCATCTACCTCAGGAAACCAGTAGTACTTGGTCACCATGGAATTGTTTCTTGTGTGGTAAATGAGGTCATTGGCCTAGAGAATGCCCCATCAACCCAGCACGATGACCCAAACGTTCATGTTACCACTGTGGCGAGTCAGGTCATTTGTTAAGGAATGCCACAGAAGGATCAAGCAATTTCGAAAGCCATGATCATCCCAGGAAATTACGTCAGTAAAGATTTTAACACAGAAAGTGAATGGTAAGGCTATGGAAGCAACTTGCTTAAGGAGCCAGTGGAAGCAAGAGGAATTGGTTAACAAGACCCCTGATCCAGAAGATGAATGCAAGGAATTGGAAGATCACCGCAAGCATCAGAAGTCTAATCAATGAGGACCACCGCAACAGCGAATGAGGAGTACCCCTCAACAATTCAGTTGCCATACTGCTCAGACTTTGTTAGAGACACTTTCACCTGTGCTTCGCCCTAATGGTCAGAGTTTCCATAACATCAACCTAGTGAAAAGTTCTCAAGGAAGAAGCCTGGTTTCTAGAGTCTGCTTTGCCTGCCGTCAGCCAGGATATTTTTCTAATCACTGCCCTCAAAAGAAAGTGATCACCGCTGATCGCATCGATCTCGGCTCTACCCTACCAAGATTAGTACCATGTCGGGGAGAAAGCCAACGGATGTCAGTCAAGTGTTGCTTCAGATGCAATGAGCCGGGACACTTTGCTAATAGTTGTCCTAGGAGAAAAGATGTTATACCTGCCCACTTCAATCCTAATCCTACCCCTACCAAGACACTTGCGTCAGAAAGTGAATTGTGACGGAGTATTCAGTTGATACAGAGTTTCAGTCAAAGAATCAAGCCGACAAAGATAGTGCCGGACCAACCTAATGCTATTCAAGTCTTGTCGAAAACCACGTAATCACAAGTAAGCTTTGTTGTCGGATCTGACTGTCAATTTCTAGAAGAAGCGGAAAATCAAGTGTTTGGGAGCGAAGCAAGGAGCCTATCAATGGAGTTACGAAGCGTCGGCATGAGTGCGAGAAGATGTTCAAGATTTCCGACAAAGTTAGTATCAAGATTTTCCGTAGAAGAAGTGCCTGCGTGGCGAAAAGCGACACGCTGGAGTCGGTGGACTTGTAAGAGGATCTCATCGACAAGGAAGCGACTGCAAAATTTTGGATGTTACCAAGCGTTTGTTCGAAGCGACCCTGTCGGTGTGTAGTTGCTTGGAAGTTCGAGGAAGCTCAAGAGTTGAGTCCCCCTGAACCTAATTCTATAGTCAGCCCTGAATCTCGGGGACGAGATTCTGTTAAGGGGGGGAGATTTGTAACATCCCAAAATTTGGGTTTTCAAAAATTTTGGTTTAGTTTAGCTTCCCGAAAATTTTCGTTGAATTTCTCGCGTTTATAAAACTTGATTTGAATTTTCTAAAAAAAGCTAAAACAATTTAATTTGATTATTCTAAACCTCAAATAAAATTTATTTTATTTTATTTGGATTCCTTGTGCTTCAAGAAGTTTTCCTGTAATTTTTGAGATTTTCCGGAGCTCGTTTGCTATTTATTGGATTTATTCGGAATCGATTTGTATTAAGCCCTTTTATTGAAATTAATTAATTATTTGGAAAAATTTATATAAATTTTTGTTGAAAATATTTTATTTGAGTTGGAAATGTCTCAAAATATTTTCTGGAATTTTTCTAAAATTTTTCTGGTATTTTTATTGCCTCTAATGCATTATTGGATTTACGGATTTGTTTTAATTGGAGAAGGATTAAAAATCCGGATAATGCTTTTGGGCCACTTCTCCGCCGGCCCGCTGGGCCTTGGCGCATGACCATGTTGAGCCACGCATCGCCATTGGCCGGCCCACCTCCTCTCGCCTCACTTTCGCGCCCGGCCAGGCTGCGCCCAGCGTTGGGCAGCAGCGTTGGCGCAGCGTCGCGCGCTGCACCATGGTGCCCAGCGCCTCCCGCCCAGCGTGCGGCGGTAAGCCGCGCTGAGGCTGCGCCTTCCGCTGGGCGGCTGCGGCCGCGCTGGGCCATCGCCGCCTCCGCAGCGCCCGGTGGCCGAGCAGGCCACGCCGCTCGCTCGATCTGGGCGCCGGAGCTGATCCAACGCGCGAGCAGCGCCACGTCACCCCGTGTCCGAGTCATGCACGGAAACTGCTCGATAAAATGCCCAAACCGACCCAAACACCTCCAAACGCGTCCAAACTTGATTTTTCTTGATCTAGCCTCTTCCCCAAACTTATATAAGTGCCCCTAGACCTCTCCCACGGATATACAACCTCCGGATCATCTCCAAAACTCCGAGATCCATCCAATGTCGCCCGAACGTCGCCCAACGACGGCCGAACTTTGGAGCCGCGTCCCGGGCAACTCGTCGACTCTTTTCGAGATCCGTCTTCTCCGTGGTGTGCCACAAGGTACCATCTACTTGCTGTCCAAAATTCAGCCAATTTCGTCTACGGGATCAAAAGTTACGGCCGTTTCAATCTCGAATCTTGCCGAGGCCATAACTCCCTCAATTTTTCGAGTTTGACGGTGAAATTTTTTGTGTAGACTCCTGGGGATGTCCTCTACAGGATGCACATCTTGCATCAAGGTTTTGCCCTCTGGATTTGGCGCAGCAAATTAATTTTTCCGTTCAGACTGCGTTCCAGACAGCGGCAAACTTCCTCGCGCGTCCCCCGCTGTTCCAGAAGGTATTTCTTCGAGCCACCTGCGTCACGGTGTGCCTCTTGGTCCCATCTAGCTCTCGGTCAAATTTCGTTAAGTTCCGATCATTATTCTAGAAGTTATAGCCGTCCAAAGTTTTGATCCGAAACCCGTTAATCGCCAGTTTGTGATTAATCCGGAAGGGCGCCGCAAAATCCGCCTATACCGTTGAGATCGTCTCGCCGCGTTCTACGCAGTAGACATTCCCCCTTTGCCATCCCATCCTCCGGAATTTTTTTTATATATTTAGGCCACCGTTTGCCGTCGCGCGCGTCATCTTTTGACGCCCGGTTATTTTGGTTCGCTCGGCCGTGTTGTCGCGTCCGGTGGATCATATTGTACTGTTTTGGTCCATCTTTAGAGTTCTTTTGGTCTCCGTTTGCCGAGAAGCCCGATTCGGCCTAAACGTCGTCTTTCAACCTAGCCGTGCCGCCGGTTCGCGCGCGGTTAGCCGTCCTTGGTAGCGTTCTACAGCGGCCATGTCGTTGCACCGACGGTCGCTACTTCGCTTCATGAAGTCTCCTATCATTGTTGACCTCCACGGGTGCGTTACGCGTTAACGATCCGCGTGCGTTAGCGGGTAACGTTCCACGTTAACGTTACGCGTTGCGTTACGCCGTGCGTTTCCCGGGTGCGTTTCTCCGTTAACGTTTTGCCGTTAGCGCTCCGTCGATGCGTTCCTCGTTAACGTTTTGCCGTTAACGCTCGTCGTTAACGTTTACGTCGTTGCGTTCCTCCGTTAACATTTTGCCGTTAACGTTCCACCGTTCACGCTCTGCATGCGTTAACGTTCCTCCGTTGGCGTTTTGCCGTTGCGCTCCGTCGTTAACGTTCCGCAGTTAACGTTTCGTCGTTAACGTTCCATCGTTAACGTTTCATCGTTAACGATTGGCTCTCTTCGCCTCGTTGTCATCGCATGCGTGTATTCTTGCACAAACCTTAGTGCGATGCCTTCATCTGTTCTATCATCATGACGTGAGCCTAGTCTCATCGTCATATCATCTTCAAGCCGAATCAAAACCCTAACCGAAGACCGGTTTGATGAACTAAGTTTATCGTGAGCCGCGTTGTTATCTTTGCAATCTTTTCCCGTTGTCTCAACCGTGGTAAGACACTTGTCTTGTCTTATCCCTGAAGACCTAATCTGCCTTTAATCGAGAATTCCTTCGTGGACTTGGTCGATAGACCATTGGCCATCTGTCATACCTTTGTGCCCAATCTAGTCTATCAGTCTTCTTCTCTTTTGTTTGACTGTGTCCGTTCGGTCAACAAAAGTCAACTTCAAGAATCAGTTTAGCTCATCGCGAACTAACATATCCTTATGGACCCGATCTATAGATCGAGAGCCCATATGTCACTATCTGTCCAATCAAGATAATAACCGGAAGAAATATTCTGCGAAATATTATTCTTTCTTTTCCAGTTATTAGTCTTTCCCTTTTCGGAGTTTTGCCGAAAGCCCGTTCTCTTTTGTCAACTCTTCGATCTAATCCGTTCGAGTTCCCAAATCTCTCCCAAGCCGTTGTGCCCAATGCTTTGTTCGTTCTTAATTTGGAGTTTACTTGATTTGTCTTTTGAATTGGTTTGTATTTGCTTCTTCTTTAATCGTTAGGCGCGTCGTCAGGAAATCGTTCGAGCAGTGAGGATCGAGAAAGTGGAAGTTGAAGCTCGAGGATCAAGGATCAAGGATAAAGAGTAAAACGATAAAGTTTGCAAGGGCCAGGCAAGTTGTGCTTTGACCATGTTGATCCTATTTCGAAATCTATTTTGATTTAAACTATTGCATGCTAGTTCAATTAGGAAAATACTTGGTTTAAACATGGGGGTTAGATAAATACCAAATTGCTGTATGACACCTTGATTACTTAAGTATGTGCCATGACCCTTTGTCACCCTAGTTGTGGATTACTAGTTGGACATTATTAAATTGCCAACATGGGTTTTAGACCGTTGTAGTACCTTTGCTTAGACACTACGTGTTCATAACATGATTTTGGACAATCAAATGTTAATATTGACTTAATGATATATTGAACCTGTTTTGGAAAAGTATCATGTGATGTTGATGGCACGTGGTGCATGGTAATCAAGCGGGGTTTGATAAATAGCATTTCGGCCAGGGGCATGTGGCAAGAGTAATCAGGTGGGCCGGTTGTGGCATTGGGAGTGTTGATTTGGTTTTTGGGTAGTCTTGCCCTGGTCACTCTAAGGACTTAACCTTGCAAGCCTTTGAACTGGGTCATACTTGCAACCACATGGGCTGGAATGGGGCGGCCCTAGTTGACTAAGTCGCTAAGGACTCACTTGTGGAGCCTCGGGTGTCGATTACACCGTTTGTGTGATTGTGCGGGGGCGTATCGTGGCTGTGGCCGGATACCCATCTAACGGTGTGTTGGTCCCATACTTCGCCTTGGCTAAGGGAAGGGATGGTGTAGAGCACGAACAGGAGAGGACCACCTGTGTTGTTTGAGGCTTAGAAAGGCTTTGTTATGATCGCTCATTCGCATACTCTTGTATGGCGATTCACGGTGACGTGGTGAGTGGATTGTATCTTGTGGGTAAAGTGCATAACCTCTGCAGTGTAGAATCTATTTGAATAGCCGAGTCCACGATCTTGGACAATGCTCGGGATTACAATCAAGGGTTAGATTTTCTCAAAAATTGAACTTGGGTTTGGAAGCGGTTGCCTATGGAAAAGTGATAATTGGTTAATGATGTGGAATGATTTACTTTTGAAACAAGCTGTGAAATTATTACTATTATTATCTGTTTTTACCGTTTTACAATCTATTATGAATATTTGTGAAATGCTGTTTATTGCAAAATAACCCCTTCAGCCTGTCATTTGGAATAAGCCATGCATATAGCTATTAGACTTGCATTCTGTGCATGACATCTTTGAGTGCTTTATGTACTCACCCCTTGCAAACAAACAATCACCCGGTGAGCAAAAGTCTACATCGTCGAAGAAGAAGAAGTTCCGTGAGAAGGCGATTATCTAGGAGTCGAACCACATCGAGTTACTGTGGCGTATTGATGGGATTCACCGATGTTCTTCGTTCATTCTTTGCTTATTTGGAGTTGAAGCCGTCAGGGTTTCACAAATGTAAGGTTGACCTTAAGGTCGCTCAATAGTTTATATTCTATTATTGAGTTATTTTTACTATTCCGCTGCGTATGATTGTGATATTTACCGATGTTAAGGCTGTGTGCACTAGCGTGATCTGGACTAGTGCTGAATACACAGAGGGTCGGATTTGCAAATTCGGGGTCCCGACGAGAGGTGGTATCGAGCCATCTTATTTGTAGGTCTTGACCCTCGATAGATTGGCCGTCTTTAGGAGCTTCAAAATTATTTTCTAAAGAGAAAATTTAACTTGAAAGAATAATACATTCTTGACTTATCTTATTCTTCCATTCTTTCCTCTTTCTTTGAAAGTTCTATCCTTCCCTTCGATTTAAATGGAAATCTTACCTAAGTTGTTCGAATAGTCAACGATGTTTCACACTTAAGGAGAAAATCTTGGATGTCATTGTCAGCCACGAAGATCGTGAAGTAAGAAATCATCGAGCTCGAAGAGAAGTGGATCGATGAAGTGTTCGAAGCTTGAAGAACCGGTGTTTAGTAGTAAGTTGAGACTCATGTGTGAGAGTCGCGTCCCTTAAGATAAGAGTGCTACCCTTTTAGACGCTAGATTATTGTGTGCTTAGGAATTTGGTTCTTTCTTGTTTCTTTGAGTGTGCGGTATGTGTTGCAAAGCTTTTAGGCTTGGATAAGCAACCATACCTAGTTTTTAGTAATGTTTTTATAAGTTCTTGGGTTAAACCTGCTCCCTGCACTAGGATTCTTGAACCTCATCTATGCCTTTTTCCCTCTTACCTAAACCTGGAGTGATCAACAAATGGAAAGGACCAACTACAGCAGTGACTTTGAGGCGATTCAAGTCGATTCGATTGCTACTCTTGGTGTCGGTGATAAAGCGAGATAGTGACCAGTGATGCGTCCACTATACCAACCGTGACAATTCAACACTTGGATCAGTTTGTCACTACCCGGACTCAGCTCATACAGATGATGGTGCAACGAGATGAATGTTATCAGTGCCAAAATCAACCCCTCCACCACTAAAGTCGTAACCTCCTGTTCACAGTCAAAGTTTGCCTTGTTCATAAAGACTAAAACCACCCACGTTTGATGGATTAGCCACTCTCAAAGATGGAGAAATATGGCCGTGTCATAGAAGAGAAGCTTGCTTGGGTGTAATGTGAAGATGAAGAGAAGGTCCCTGTGCTACTTGCCGGTAAAAGGAGATGCATTAGTCTGGAGGAAAGGTTTCTACGCCACCTCGGAAGATGGACATATTATCACTTGATTGGAATTTGCCCCTGCCCTTCATCAGTTTGTTGCGTCGTCAAATAATAGTGTGACTACGGCGAGTTCAGAGAAGGGTACAACCCCTACACCCAATACCATACCTGGACGTTGTTCTTTGAAGTGTTGTCAGCCAAACAAGTTAGAAGACCGTGCATGCATCCGATGTGGAGAAATAGGATACCTTCTTTGATGAACATGCAATCAATTGTTCCATTTGTGAAGGAAGCCATTTACCCGGAGAATGTCCTATGTGCAATATCACCGCTATCTTTGCGAAGGTCGTGATCATTGCCCGACTCAATGTCCCTTAGATCCAATAGTGACATTGTGACTCGGCATCGTGAGAGAGAATTCGAGCCGTCCTTGCTCAAGAATTAGCAAAAAGGAGAAGGATTGCCATTCGCACTAGCTGTGCCACGTGAAGAAAAGAAGAGGAAGCATGTCAACCCTATCCATCTACCTCAGGAAACCAGTAGTACTTGGTCACCATGGAATTGTTTCTTGTGTGGTAAATGAGGTCATTGGCCTAGAGAATGCCCCATCAACCCGGCCACGATGACCCAAGCGTTCATGTTACCAAGTGGCGAGTCAGGTCATTTGTTAAGGAATGCCACGAAGGATCAAGCAATTTCGAAAGCCATGATCATCCCAGAAATTACATCAGTAAAGATTTTAACACAGAAAGTGAATGGTAAGGCTATGGAAGCAACTTGCTTAAGGAGCCAGTGGAAGCAAGAGGAATTGGTTAACAAGACCCCTGATCCAGAAGATGAATGCAAGGAATTGGAAGATCACCGCAAGCATCAGAAGTCTAATCAATGAGGACCACCGCAACAGCGAATGAGGAGTACCCCTCAACAATTCAGTTGCCATACTGCTCAGACTTTGTTAGAGACACTTTCACCTGTGCTTCGCCCTAATGGTCAGAGTTTCCATAACATCAACCTAGTGAAAAGTTCTCAAGGAAGAAGCCTGGTTTCTAGAGTCTGCTTTGCCTGCCGTCAGCCAGGATATTTTTCTAATCACTGCCCTCAAAAGAAAGTGATCACCGCTGATCGCATCGATCTCAGCTCTACCCTACCAAGATTAGTACCATGTCAGGAGAAAGCCAACGGATGTCAGTCAAGTGTTGCTTCAGATGCAATGAGCCGGGACACTTTGCTAATAGTTGTCCTAGGAGAAAAGATGTTATACCTGCCCACTTCAATCCTAATCCTACCCCTACCAAGACACTTGCGTCGAGAAAGTGAATTGTGACGAGTATTCGGTTGATCTGAGTTTGAGTCAAAGAATCAAGCCGAGCAAAGATAGTGCCGGACCAACCGAATGCTATTCAAGTCTTGTCGAAAACCACGTAATCACAAGTAAGCTTTGTTGTCGAATCTGACTGTCCAATTTCTAGAAGAAGCGGAAAATCAAGTGTTTGGGAGCGAAGCAAGGAGCCTATCAATGGAGTTACGAAGCGTCGGCATGAGTGCGAGAAGATGTTCAAGATTTCCCGGAAACAAAGTTAGTATCAAGATTTTCCGTAGAAGAAGTGCCTGCGTGGCGGCAGAACCGCAGTTGGAGTCGGTGGACTTGTAAGAGGATCTCATCGACAAGGAAGCGACTGCAAAATTTTGGATGTTACCAAGCGTTTGTTCAGAAGCGACCCCTGTCCAGTGTGTAGTTGCTTGGAAGTTCGAGGAAGCTCAAGAGTTGAGTCCCCCTGAACCTAATTCTATAGTCAGCCCTGAATCTCGGGGACGAGATTACATTAAGGGGAGATTTGTAACATCCCAAAATTTGGGTTTTCAAAAATTTTGGTTTAGTTTAGCTTCCCAAAAATTTTCGTTGAATTTCTCGCGTTTATAAAACTTGATTTGAATTTTCTAAAAAAAGCTAAAACAATTTAATTTGATTATTCTAAACCTCAAATAAAATTTATTTTATTTTATTTGGATTCCTTGTGCTTCAAGAAGTTTTCCTGTAATTTTTGAGATTTTCCGGAGCTCGTTTGCTATTTATTGGATTTATTCGGAATCGATTTGTATTAAGCCCTTTTATTGAAATTAATTAATTATTTGGAAAAATTTATATAAATTTTTGTTGAAAATATTTTATTTGAGTTGGAAATGTCTCAAAATATTTTCTGGAATTTTTCTAAAATTTTTCTGGTATTTTTATTGCCTCTAATGCATTATTCGAATTTCTGGATTTGTTTTAATTGGAGAAGGATTAAAAATCCGGATAATGCTTTTGGGCCACTTCTCCCGCGCCGGCCCGCCTGGGCCTTGCATATCTGCCATGGCCACGCCACTTGATCGCCATTGGCCAGCCCACCTCCTCTCGCCTCACTTTCGCGCGCGGCTGCTGCGCCCAGCGTTGAGCAGCGCGTTGGGCAGCGCGTCGCGTAGCGCTTTACACCATGGTGGCCCAGCGCCTCCCCGCCCAGCGTGCGGCAGGCCCGACGCGCTGAGGCTGCGCCTTCGCTGGGCAGCTGCGACGCGCTGGGCCATCGCGCCGCCTCCAGCGCCCGATGGACGAGCAGCCACGCCGCTCGCTCGATCTGGGCCGCCGGAGCTGATCAACGCACGAGCAGCGCCCACGTCACCCCGTGTCCGAGTCATGCCGCGAGCGCTCGATAAAATGCCCAAACCGAGCCCAAACACCTCCAAAGCGCGTCCAAACTTGATTTTCTTGATCTAGCCTCTTCCCCAAACTTATATAAGTGCCCCTAGACCTCTCCCACGGATATACAACCTCCGGATCATCTCCAAAACTCCGAGATCCATCCAATGTCGCCGAACGTCGCCCAACGACGGCCGAACTTTGGAGCCGCGTCCCGGGCAACTCGTCGACTCTTTTCGAGATCCGTCTTCTCCGTGGTGTGCCACAAGGTACCATCTACTTGCTGTCCAAAATTCAGCCAATTTGGTCCACGGGATCAAAAGTTACGGCCGTTTCAATCTCGAATCTTGCCGAGGCCATAACTCCCTCAATTTTTCGAGTTTGACGGTGAAATTTTTTGTGTAGACTCCTGGGGATGTCCTCTACAGGATGCACATCTTGCCACAAGGTTTTGCCCTCTGGATTTGGCGCAGCAAATTAATTTTTCCGTTCAGACTGCGTTCCAGACAGCGGCAAACTTCCTCGCGCGTCCCCCGCTGTTCCAGAAGGTATTTCTTCGAGCCACCTGCGTCACGGTGTGCCTCTTGGTCCCATCTAGCTCTCGGTCAAATTTCGTTAAGTTCCGATCATTATTCTAGAAGTTATAGCCGTCCAAAGTTTTGATCCGAAACCGTTAATCGCCATTTGTGATTAATCCGGAAGAAGCGCCGCAAAATCCGCCTATACCGTTGAGATCGTCTCGCCGCGTTCTCGCAGTAGACATTCCCCCTTTGCCATCCCATCCTCCGAATTTTTTTATATATTTAGGCCACCGTTTGCCGTCGCGCGCGTCATCTTTTGGCGCCCGGTTATTTTGGTTCGCTCGGCCGTGTTGTCGCGTCCGGTGGATCATATTGTACTGTTTTGGTCCATCTTTAGAGTTCTTTTGGTCTCCGTTTGCCGAGAAGCCCGATTCGGCCTAAACGTCGTCTTTCAACCTAGCCCGTGCGCCGGTTCGCGCACCGGTTAGCCGTCCTTGGTAGCGTTCTACGCGGCCATGTCGTTGCACCGGCGGTCGCTACTTCGCTTCATGAAGTCTCCTATCATTGTTGACCTCCACGGGTGCGTTCGCGTTAACGATCCACGCGTTAGCGTGCGTTCCACCGTTAACGTTCTGCGGGTGCGTTCGCGATGCGTTTCCCGTTAACGTTTCTCCGTTAACGTTTTGCCGTTAACGCTCCGTCGTTAACGTTCCTCCGTTAACGTTTTGCCGATGCGCTCCGTCGTTAACGTTTACGTTAACGTTCCTCCGTTAACATTTTGCCGTTAACGTTCCGCCGTTCACGCGCTCTGCGTTAACGTTCCTCCGTTGACGTTTTGCCGTTAACGCTCCGTCGTTAACGTTCCGCGTTAACGTTTAGTCGTTAACGTTCCATCGTTAACGTTTCATCGTTAACGATTGGCTCTCTTCGCCTGCGTTGTCATCGCATGCGTGTATTCTTGCACAAACCTTAGTGCGATGCCTTCATCTGTTCTATCATCATGGCGTGAGCCTAGTCTCATCGTCATATCATCTTCAAGCGAATCAAAACCCTAACCTAAGACCGGTTTGATGAACTAAGTTTATCGTGAGCAGCGTTGTTATCTTTGCAATCTTTTCCCGTTGTCTCAACCGTGGTAAGACACTTGTCTTGTCTTATCCTGAAGACCTAATCGCCTTTAATCGAGAATTCCTTCGTGGACTTGGTCGATAGACCATTGGCCATCTGTCATACCTTTGTGCCCAATCTAGTCTATCAGTCTTCTTCTCTTTTGTTTGGTGTGTCCGTTCGGTCAACAAAAGTCAACTTCAAGAATCGATTTAGCTCACTCGCGAACTAACATATCCTTATGGACCCGATCTATAGATCGAGAGCCCATATGTCACTATCTGTCAATCAAGATAATAACCGGAAGAAATATTCTTGAATATTATTCTTTCTTTTCGATTATTAGTCTTTCCTTTTTAGTTTTGCCGAAAGCCCGTTCTCTTTGTCAACTCTTGATCTAATCCGTTCGAGTTCCCAAATCTCTCCCAAGCCGTTGTGCCCAATGCTGTTCGTTCTTAATTTGGAGTTTACTTGATTTGTCTTTTGAATTGGTTTGTATTTGCTTCTTCTTTAATCGTTAGGCGCGTCGTCAGGAAATCGTTCGAGCAGTGAGGATCGAGAAAGTGGAAGTTGAAGCTCGAGGATCAAGGATCAAGGATAAAGAGTAAAAGGCATTAAAGTTTGCAAGGGCCAGGCAAGTTGTGCTTTGACCATGTTGATCCTATTTCGAAATCTATTTTGATTTAAACTATTGCATGCTAGTTCAATTAGGAAAATACTTGGTTTAAACATGGGGGTTAGATAAATACCAAATTCTTTGTATGACACCTTGATTACTTAAGTATGTGCCATGACCCTTTGTCACCCTAGTTGTGGATTACTAGTTGGACATTATTAAATTGCCAACATGGGTTTTAGACCGTTGTAGTACCTTTGCTTAGACACACTACGTGTTCATAACATGATTTTGGACAATCAAATGTTAATATTGACTTAATGATATATTGAACCTGTTTTGGAAAAGTATCATGTGATGTTGATGGCACGTGGTGCATGGTAATCAAGCGGGGTTTGATAAATAGTTTCGGCCAGGGCATGTGGCAAGAGTAATCAGGTGGGCGGTTGTGGCATTGGGAGTGTTGATTTGGTTTTTCGGGTAGTCTTGCCCTGGTCACTCTAAGGACTTAACCTTGCAAGCCTTTGAACTGGGTCATACTTGCAACCACATGGTGGAATGGGATGGCCCTAGTTGACTAAGTCGCTAAGGACTCACTTGTGGAGCCTCGGGTGTCGATTACACCGTTTGTGTGATTGTGCGGGGGGCGTATCGTGGGCGTGGCCGAGATACCCATCTAACGGTGTGTTGGTCCCATACTTCGCCTTGGCTAAGGGAAGGGATGGTGTAGAGCACGAACCGGAGAGGACCACTGTGTTGTTTGAGGCTTAGAAGGCTTTGTTATGATCGCTCATTCGCATACTCTTGTATGGCGATTCACGGTGACGTGGTGAGTGGATTGTATCTTGTGGGTAAAGTGCATAACCTCTGCAGTGTAGAATCTATTTGAATAGCCGAGTCCACGATGCTTGGACAATGCTCGGGATTACAATCAAGGGTTAGATTTTCTCAAAAATTGAACTTGGGTTTGGAGGCGGTTGCCTATGGAAAAGTGATAATTGGTTAATGATGTGGAATGATTTACTTTTGAAACAAGCTGTGAAATTATTACTATTATTATCTGTTTTACCGCTTTACAATCTATTATGAATATTTGTGAAATCTTTGTTTATTGCAAAATAACCCCTTGACTGTCATTTGGAATAAGCCATGCATATAGCTATTAGACTTGCATTACATTGCATGACTTCTTTGAGTGCTTTATGTACTCACCCCTTGCAAACAAACAATCACCGGTGAGCAAAAGTCTACATCGTCGAAGAAGAAGAAGTTCCGTGAGAAGGCGATTATCTAGGAGTCGAACCACATCGATTGCACTGTGGCGTATTGATGGGATTCACCGATGTTCTTCGTTCATTTCTTTGCTTATTTGGAGTTGAAGCCGTCAGGGTTTCACAAATGTAAGGTTGACCTTAAGGTCGCTCAATAGTTTATATTCTATTATTGAGTTATTTTTACTATTCATATGCGTATGATTGTGATATTCATCTATGTTGAGGCTGTGTGCACTAGCGTGATCTGGACTAGTCTTGAATACCACAGAGGGTCGGATTTGCAAATTCGGGTCCCGGCAGGTGGTATCGAGCCATCTTGTTGTAGGTCTTGACCCTCGATAGATTGGCCGTCTTTAGGAGCTTCAAAATTATTTTCTAAAGAGAAAATTTAACTTGAAAGAATAATACATTCTTGACTTATCTTATTCTTCCATTCTTTCCTCTTTCTTTGAAAGTTCTATCCTTCCCTTCGATTTAAATGGAAATCTTACGAGTTGTTCGAATAGTCAACGATGTTTCACACTTAAGGAGAAAATCTTGGATGTCATTTGTCAACCACGAAGATCGTCGAGCTCGAAGAGAAGTGGATCGATGAAGTGTTCCGAAGCTTGAAGAACCGGTGTTTAGTAGTAAGTTGAGACTCATGTGTGAGAGTCGCGTCCCTTAAGATAAGAGTGCTACCCTTTTAGACGCTAGATTATTGTGTGCTTAGGAATTTGGTTCTTTCTTGTTTCTTTGAGTGTGCAGTATGCGTTGCATAGCTTTTAGGCTTGGATAAGCAACCATACCTAGTTTTTAGTTGTTTTTATAAGTTCTTGGGTTAAACCTGCTCCCCTGCACTAGGATTCTTGAACCTCATCTATGCCTTTTTCCCTCTTACCTAAACCTGGAGTGATCAACAAATGGAAAGGACCAACTACAGCGATGACTTTGAGGCGATTCAAGTCGATTCGATTGCTACTCTTGGTGTCGGTGATAAAGCGAGATAGTGACCAGCTGATGCGTCCACTATACCAACCGTGACAATTCAACACTTGGATCAGTTTGTCACTACCCAGACTCAGCTCATACAGATGATGGTGCAACAGATGAATGTTATCAGTGCCAAAATCAACCCCTCCACCACTAAAGTCGTAACCTCCTGTTCACAGTCAAAGTTTGCCTTGTTCATAAAGACTAAAACCACCCACGTTTGATGGATTAGCCACTCTCAAAGATGGAGAAATATGGCTTCGTGTCATAGAAGAGAAGCTTGCTTGGGTGTAATGTGAAGATGAAGAGAAGGTCCCCTGTGCTACTTGCCAGTAAAAAGGAGATGCATTAGTCTGGAGGAAAGGTTTCTACGCCACCTCGGAAGATGGACATATTATCACTTGATTGGAATTTGCCCCTGCCCTTCATCAGTTTGTTGCGTCGTCAAATAATAGTGTGACTACGGCGAGTTCAGAGAAGGGTACAACCCCTACACCCAATACCATACCTGGACGTTGTTCTTTGAAGTGTTGTCAGCCAAACAAGTTAGAAGACCGTGCATGCATCCGATGTGGAGAAATAGGATACCTTCTTTGATGAACATGCAATCAATTGTTCCAGTGTGAAGGAAGCCATTTACCGGAGAATGTCCTATGTGCAATATCACTGCTATCTTTGCGAAGGTCGTGATCATTGCCCGACTCAATGTCCCTTAGATCCAATAGTGACCATTGTGACTCGGCATCGGCGAGAGAATTTTCGAGCCGTCCTTGCTCAAGAATTAGCAAAAGGAGAAGGATTGCCATTCGCACTAGGCGTGCCACGTGAAGAAAAGAAGAGGAAGCATGTCAACCCTATCCATCTACCTCAGAAACCGGTAGTACTTGGTCACCATGGAATTGTTTCTTGTGTGGTAAATGAGGTCATTGGCCTAGAGAATGCCCCATCAACCCGGCCACGATGACCCAAGCGTTCATGTTACCCTTTGTGGCGAGTCAGGTCATTTGTTAAGGAATGCCACAGAAGGATCAAGCAATTTCGAAAGCCATGATCATCCCAGGAAATTACGTCAGTAAAGATTTTAACACAGAAAGTGAATGGTAAGGCTATGGAAGCAACTTGCTTAAGGAGCCAGTGGAAGCAAGAGGAATTGGTTAACAAGACCCCTGATCCAGAAGATGAATGCAAGGAATTGGAAGATCACCGCAAGCATCAGAAGTCTAATCAATGAGGACCACCGCAACAGCGAATGAGGAGTACCCCTCAACAATTCAGTTGCCATACTGCTCAGACTTTGTTAGAGACACTTTCACCTGTGCTTCGCCCTAATGGTCAGAGTTTCCATAACATCAACCTAGTGAAAAGTTCTCAAGGAAGAAGCCTGGTTTCTAGAGTCTGCTTTGCCTGCCGTCAGCCAGGATATTTTTCTAATCACTGCCCTCAAAAGAAAGTGATCACCGCTGATCGCATCGATCTCAGCTCTACCCTACCAAGATTAGTACCATGTCGAGAAAGCCAGCGGATGTCGGTCAAGTGTTGCTTCAGATGCAATGAGCCGGGACACTTTGCTAATAGTTGTCCTAGGAGAAAAGATGTTATACCTGCCCACTTCAATCCTAATCCTACCCCTACCAAGACACTTGCGTCAGAAAGTGAATTGTGACGGAGTATTCAGTTGATACAGAGTTTGATCAAAGAATCAAGCCGACAAAGATAGTGCCCGACCAACCGGAATGCTATTCACGTCTTGTCGACAACCACGTAATCACAAGTAAGCTTTGTTGTCGAATCTGACTGTCAATTTCTAGAAGAAGCGGAAAATCAAGTGTTTGGGAGCGAAGCAAGGAGCCTATCAATGGAGTTACGAAGCGTCGGCATGAGTGCGAGAAGATGTTCAAGATTTCCGATCAAAGTTAGTATCAAGATTTTCCGTAGAAGAAGTGCCTGCGTGGCGGCGAACCAGTTGGAGTCGGTGGACTTGTAAGAGGATCTCATCGACAAGGAAGCGACTGCAAAATTTTGGATGTTACCAAGCGTTTGTTCGAAGCGACCCTGTCGATGTGTAGTTGCTTGGAAGTTCGAGGAAGCTCAAGAGTTGAGTCCCCACGAACCTAATTCTATAGTCACCACGAATCTCGGGGGCGAGATTACATTAAGAGGAGATTTGTAACATCCCAAAATTTGGGTTTTCAAAAATTTTGGTTTAGTTTAACTTCCCAAAATTTTAGTTGAATTTCTCGCGTTTATAAAACTTGATTTGAATTTTCTAAAAAAAGCTAAAACAATTTAATTTGATTATTCTAAACCTCAAATAAAATTTATTTTATTTTATTTGGATTCCTTGTGCTTCAAGAAGTTTTCCTGTAATTTTTGAGATTTTAGAGCTCGTTTGCTATTTATTGGATTTATTCTAATCGATTTGTATTAAGCCCTTTTATTGAAATTAATTAATTATTTGGAAAAATTTATATAAATTTTTGTTGAAAATATTTTATTTGAGTTGGAAATGTCTCAAAATATTTTCTGGAATTTTTCTAAAATTTTTTCTCGTATTTTTATTGCCTCTAATGCATTATTCGATTTATTGGATTTGTTTTAATTGGAGAAGGATTAAAAATCCGGATAATGCTTTTGGGCCACTTCTCTCAGCCCGCTGGGCCAGCGCATATACCAGCCTTGAGCCACGCGCCGCCGGCCCGCCCTCCTCTCGCCTCATTTCGCGCCCGGCGAGGTGCGCCCGCGTTGAGCGCGCGTTGGGCGCGTCGCGTCGCCAGCACCCCGCCATTGCCCAGCGCCTCCGCCCCAGCGTCGCAGCGGCCGACCCGCGCTGGCTGCGCCTTCACGCTGGGCCGCTGCGACAGCGCTGAGCCATCGCCGCCTCCGCAGCGCCCGATGGCCGAGCAGGCCACGCCGCTCGCTCGATCTGGGCCGCCCGGAGCTGATCCAATGCACCAGAACGCGCCACGTCACCCCGTGTCCGAGTCATGCACGGAAACTGCTCGATAAAATGCCCAAACCGACCCAAACACCTCCAAACGCGTCCAAACTTGATTTTCTTGATCTAGCCTCTTCCCCAAACTTATATAAGTGCCCCTAGACCTCTCCCACGGATATACAACCTCCGGATCATCTCCAAAACTCCGAGATCCATCCAATGTCGCCCGAACGTCGCCCAACGACGGCCGAACTTTGGAGCCGCGTCCCGGGCAACTCGTCGACTCTTTTCGAGATCCGTCTTCTCCGTGGTGTGCCACAAGGTACCATCTACTTGCTGTCCAAAATTCAGCCAATTTGGTCCACGGGATCAAAAGTTACGGCCGTTTCAATCTCGAATCTTGCCGAGGCCATAACTCCCTCAATTTTTCGAGTTTGACGGTGAAATTTTTTGTGTAGACTCCTGGGGATGTCCTCTACAGGATGCACATCTTGCCACAAGGTTTTGCCCTCTGGATTTGGCGCAGCAAATTAATTTTTCCGTTCAGACTGCGTTCCAGACAGCGGCAAACTTCCTCGCGCGTCCCCCGCTGTTCCAGAAGGTATTTCTTCGAGCCACCTGCGTCACGGTGTGCCTCTTGGTCCCATCTAGCTCTCGGTCAAATTTCGTTAAGTTCCGATCATTATTCTAGAAGTTATAGCCGTCCAAAGTTTTGATCCGAAACCCGTTAATCGCCAGTTTGTGATTAATCCGGAAGGGCGCCGCAAAATCCGCCTATACCGTTGAGATCGTCTCGCCGCGTTCTACGCAGTAGACATTCCCCCTTTGCCATCCCATCCTCCGGAATTTTTTTTATATATTTAGGCCACCGTTTGCCGTCGCCGCGTCTTTTGACGCCCGGTTATTTTGGTTCGCTCGGCCGTGTTGTCGCGTCATGTGGATCATATAGTACTGTTATCTTCCATCTTTAGAGTTCTTATGGTCTCCGTTTGCCGAGAAGCCCGATTAAGCCATAAACACGTCGTCTTTCAACCTAGCCCGTGCGCCGGTTCGCGCCGGTTAGCCGTCCTTAGTAGCGTTCTACAGCGGCCATGTCGTTGCACCGGCGGTCGCTGCCGCTTCATGAAGTCTCCTATCATTGTTGACCTCCACCGTTAACGTTCGCCGTTAACGATCCACCGTTAACGTTCGCCGTTAACGTTCCACCGTTAACGTTCTGCCGTTAACGTTCGCCGTTAACGTTTCCCCGTTAACGTTTCTCCGTTAACGTTTTGCCGTTAACGCTCCGTCGTTAACGTTCCTCCGTTAACGTTTTGCCGTTAACGCTCCGTCGTTAACGTTTCGTCGTTAACGTTCCTCCGTTAACATTTTGCCGTTAACGTTCCACCGTTCACGCTCTGTCGTTAACGTTCCTCCGTTGACGTTTTGCCGTTAACGCTCCGTCGTTAACGTTCCACCGTTAACGTTTCGTCGTTAACGTTCCATCGTTAACGTTTCATCGTTAACGATTGGCTCTCTTCGCCTCGTTGTCATCGCATGCGTGTATTCTTGCACAAACCTTAGTGCGATGCCTTCATCTGTTCTATCATCATGACGTGAGCCTAGTCTCATCGTCATATCATCTTCAAGCCGAATCAAAACCCTAACCGAAGACCGGTTTGATGAACTAAGTTTATCGTGAGCCGCGTTGTTATCTTTGCAATCTTTTCCGTTGTCTCAACCGTGGTAAGACACTTGTCTTGTCTTATCCCTGAAGACCTAATCTGCCTTTAATCGAGAATTCCTTCGTGGACTTGGTCGATAGACCATTGGCCATCTGTCATACCTTTGTGCCCAATCTAGTCTATCAGTCTTCTTCTCTTTTGTTTGACTGTGTCCGTTCGGTCAACAAAAGTCAACTTCAAGAATCAGTTTAGCTCACTGCGAACTAACATATCCTTATGGACCCGATCTATAGATCGAGAGCCCATATGTCACTATCTGTCCAATCAAGATAATAACTTCGGAAGAAATATTCTGCGAAATATTATTCTTTCTTTTCCAGTTATTAGTCTTTCCCTTTTCGGAGTTTTGCCGAAAGCCCGTTCTCTTTTGTCAACTCTTCGATCTAATCCGTTCGAGTTCCCAAATCTCTCCCAAGCCGTTGTGCCCAATCTTTGTTCGTTCTTAATTTGGAGTTTACTTGATTTGTCTTTTGAATTGGTTTGTATTTGCTTCTTCTTTAATCGTTAGGCGCGTCGTCAGGAAATCGTTCGAGCAGTGAGGATCGAGAAAGTGGAAGTTGAAGCTCGAGGATCAAGGATCAAGGATAAAGAGTAAAAGACAGTAAAGTTTGCAAGGGCCAGGCAAGTTGTGCTTTGACCATGTTGATCCTATTTGAAATCTATTTTGATTTAAACTATTGCATGCTAGTTCAATTAGGAAAATACTTGGTTTAAACATGGGGTTAGATAAATACCAAATTGCTTTGTATGACACCTTGATTACTTAAGTATGTGCCATGACCCTTTGTCACCCTAGTTGTGGATTACTAGTTGGACATTATTAAATTGCCAACATGGGTTTTAGACCGTTGTAGTACCTTTGCTTAGACACACTACGTGTTCATAACATGATTTTGGACAATCAAATGTTAATATTGACTTAATGATATATTGAACCTGTTTTGGAAAAGTATCATGTGATGTTGATGGCACGTGGTGCATGGTAATCAAGCGGGGTTTGATAAATAGATTTCGGCCAGGGGCATGTGGCAAGAGTAATCAGGTGGGCGGTTGTGGCATTGGGAGTGTTGATTTGGTTTTCGGGTAGTCTTGCCCTGGTCACTCTAAGGACTTAACCTTGCAAGCCTTTGAACTGGGTCATACTTGCAACCACATGGCTGGAATGGGGCGGCCCTAGTTGACTAAGTCGCTAAGGACTCACTTGTGGAGCCTCGGGTGTCGATTACACCGTTTGTGTGATTGTGCGGGGAGGCGTATCGTGGTGTGGCCGAGATACCCATCTAGCGGTGTGTTGGTCCCATACTTCGCCTTGGCTAAGGGAAGGGATGGTGTAGAAACCTGAGCAGGAGAGGACCACTGTGTTGTTTGAGGCTTCCGAAAGGCTTTGTTATGATCGCTCATTCGCATACTCTTGTATGGCGATTCACGGCTGACGTGGTGAGTGGATTGTATCTTGTGGGTAAAGTGCATAACCTCTGCAGAGTGTAGAATCTATTTGAATAGCCGAGTCCACGGTACTGGACAATGCTCGGGGATTACAGTCAAGGGTTAGATTTTCTCAAAAATTGAACTTGGGTTTGGAGGCAGTTTGCCTATGGAAAAGTGATAATTGGTTAATGATGTGGAATGATTTACTTTTGAAACAACTGTGAAATTATTACTATTATTATCTGTTTTTACCGCTTTACAATCTATTATGAATATTTGTGAAATGCTGTTTATTGCAAAATAACCCCTTCAGCCTGTCATTTGGAATAAGCCATGCATATAGCTATTAGACTTGCATTACATTGCATGACTTGCTGAGTGCTTTATGTACTCACCCCTTGCAAACAAACAATCACCCGGTGAGCAAAAGTCTACATCGTCGAAGAAGAAGAAGTTCCGTGAGAAGGCGATTATCTAGGAGTCGAACCACATCGGTTACTGTGGCGTATTGATGGGATTCACCGATGTTCTTCGTTCATTTCTTTGCTTATTTGGAGTTGAAGCCGTCGAGGGTTTCACAAATGTAAGGTTGACCTTAAGGTCGCTCAATAGTTTATATTCTATTATTGAGTTATTTTTACTATTCCATTTGCGTATGATTGTGATATTCATCTATGTTGAGGCTGTGTGCACTAAGCGTGATCCTGGACTAGTCTTTGAATACACGAAGGGTCCGGATTTGCAAATTCGGGTCCCGACAGAGGTGGTATCGAGCCATCTTGTTGTAGGTCTTGACCCTCGATAGATTGGCCGTCTTTAGGAGCTTCAAAATTATTTTCTAAAGAGAAAATTTAACTTGAAAGAATAATACATTCTTGACTTATCTTATTCTTCCATTCTTTCCTCTTTCTTTGAAAGTTCTATCCTTCCCTTCGATTTAAATGGAAATCTTACGAGTTGTTCGAATAGTCAACGATGTTTCACACTTAAGGAGAGAAATCTTGGATGTCATTGTCAACCACGAAGATCGTCGAGCTCGAAGAGAAGTGGATCGATGAAGTGTTCGAAGCTTGAAGAACCGGTGTTTAGTAGTAAGTTGAGACTCATGTGTGAGAGTCGCGTCCCTTAAGATAAGAGTGCTACCCTTTTAGACGCTAGATTATTGTGTGCTTAGGAATTTGGTTCTTTCTTGTTTCTTTGAGTGTGCAGTATGTGTTGCAAAGCTTTTAGGCTTGGATAAGCAACCATACCTAGTTTTTAGTTGTTTTGATAAGTTCTTGGGTTAAACCTGCTCCCCTGCACTAGGATTCTTGAACCTCATCTATGCCTTTTTCCCTCTTACCTAAACCACAGGTGATCAACAAATGGAAAGGACCAACTACAGCAGTTGACTTTGAGGCGATTCAAGTCGATTCGATTGCTACTCACTGGTGTCGGTGATAAAGCGAGATAGTGACCAGCGATGCGTCCACTATACCAACCGTGACAATTCAACACTTGGATCAGTTTGTCACTACCCGGACTCAGCTCATACGGATGATGGTGCAACAGATGAATGTTATCGATTGCCAAAATCAACCCCTCCACCACTAAAGTCGTAACCTCCTGTTCACAGTCAAAGTTTGCCTTGTTCATAAAGACTAAAACCACCCACGTTTGATGGATTAGCCACTCTCAAAGATGGAGAAATATGGCTTCGTGTCATAGAAGAGAAGCTTGCTTGGGTGTAATGTGAAGATGAAGAGAAGGTCCCTGTGCTACTTGCCGGTAAAAGGAGATGCATTAGTCCGGAGGAAAGGTTTCTCGCCACCTCGGAAGATGGACATATTATCACTTGATTGGAATTTGCCCCTGCCCTTCATCGGTTTGTTGCGTCGTCAAATAATAGTGTGACTACGGCGAGTTCGAGAGAAGGTACAACCCCTACACCCAATACCATACCTGGGCGTTGTTCTTTGAAGTGTTGTCGACCAAACAAGTTAGAAGACCATGCATGCATCCGATGTGGAGAAATAGGATACACTGGCGATGAACATGCAATCAATTGTTCCATTGTGAAGGAAGCCATTTACCCGAGAATGTCCTATGTGCAATATCACCTGCTATCTTTGCGAAGGTCGTGATCATTGCCCAGCTCAATGTCCCTTAGATCCAATAGTGACATTGTGACTCGGCATCGTGAGAGAATTTTCGAGCCGTCCTTGCTCAAGAATTAGCAAAAGGAGAAGGATTGCCATTCGCACTAGCTGTGCCACGTGAAGAAAAGAAGAGGAAGCATGTCAACCCTATCCATCTACCTCAGGAAACCAGTAGTACTTGGTCACCATGGAATTGTTTCTTGTGTGGTAAATGAGGTCATTGGCCTAGAGAATGCCCCATCAAACCCAGCACGATGACCCAAACGTTCATGTTACCACTGTGGCGAGTCAGGTCATTTGTTAAGGAATGCCACAGAAGGATCAAGCAATTTCGAAAGCCATGATCATCCCAGGAAATTACGTCAGTAAAGATTTTAACACAGAAAGTGAATGGTAAGGCTATGGAAGCAACTTGCTTAAGGAGCCAGTGGAAGCAAGAGGAATTGGTTAACAAGACCCCTGATCCAGAAGATGAATGCAAGGAATTGGAAGATCACCGCAAGCATCAGAAGTCTAATCAATGAGGACCACCGCAACAGCGAATGAGGAGTACCCCTCAACAATTCAGTTGCCATACTGCTCAGACTTTGTTAGAGACACTTTCACCAGTGCTTCGCCCTAATGGTCAGAGTTTTCATAACACCAACCTGGTGAAAAGTTTTCAAGGAAGAAGCCTGGTTTCTAGAGTGCTTTGCTGCCGTCGGCCAGATATTTTTCTAATCAACGCCCTCAAAGAAAGTGATCACCGCTGATCGCATCGATCTCGGCTCTACCCTACCAAGATTAGTACCATGTCAGGAGAAAGCCAACGGATGTCAGTCAAGTGTTGCTTCAGATGCAATGAGCCGGGACACTTTGCTAATAGTTGTCCTAGGAGAAAAGATGTTATACCTGCCCACTTCAATCCTAATCCTACCCCTACCAAGACACTTGCGTCGAGAAAGTGAATTGTGACGGAGTATTCGGTTGATCTGAGTTTCAACAAAGAATCAAGCCGACAAAGATAGTGCCGGACCAACCGAATGCTATTCAAGTCTTGTCGAAAACCACGTAATCACAAGTAAGCTTTGTTGTCGAATCTGACTGTCCAATTTCTAGAAGAAGCGGAAAATCAAGTGTTTGGGAGCGAAGCAAGGAGCCTATCAATGGAGTTACGTAAGCGTCGGCATGAGTGCGAGAAGATGTTCAAGATTTCCGACAAAGTTAGTATCAAGATTTTCCGTAGAAGAAGTGCCTCGTGGCGGCGGAACCTGATTGGAGTCAGTGGACTTGTAAGAGGATCTCATCAGCAAGGAGCAGCCTGCAAAATTTTGGATGTTACCAAGCGTTTGTTCAGAAGCGACCCCTGTCCAGTGTGTAGTTGCTTGGAAGTTCGAGGAAGCTCAAGAGTTGAGTCCCCCTGAACCTAATTCTATAGTCGACCACGAATCTCGGGGCGAGATTCATTAAGGGGAGATTTGTAACATCCCAAAATTTGGGTTTTCAAAAATTTTGGTTTAGTTTAGCTTCCCGAAAATTTTCGTTGAATTTCTCGCGTTTATAAAACTTGATTTGAATTTTCTAAAAAAAGCTAAAACAATTTAATTTGATTATTCTAAACCTCAAATAAAATTTATTTTATTTTATTTGGATTCCTTGTGCTTCAAGAAGTTTTCCTGTAATTTTTGAGATTTTCCGGAGCTCGTTTGCTATTTATTGGATTTATTCGGAATCGATTTGTATTAAGCCCTTTTATTGAAATTAATTAATTATTTGGAAAAATTTATATAAATTTTTGCTGAAAATATTTTATTTGAGATGGAAATGTCTCAAAATATTTTCTGGAATTTTTCTAAAATTTTTCTGGTATTTTTATTGCCTCTAATGCATTATTCGAATTTCTGGATTTGTTTTAATTGGAGAAGGATTAAAAATCCGGATAATGCTTTTGGGCCACTTCTCTCGCGCCGGCCGCTGGGCCAGCCATCTGGCCCATTGAGCCACGCGCATCGCCGCCGCCACCTCCTCTCGCCTCATTCGCGCGCTGGGCTGCGCCCCGCGTTGGGCAGCGCGTTGGGCAGCGTCAGCGCTTTGCCAGACCGCCATGTGGCCCAGCGCCTCGCCCAGCGTCTGCGGTAGCCGCGCTGGCTGCGCTTTTCCGCTGGCGCATCGCGATCAGCGCTGGGCCATCGCCGCCTCCACGCGCCCGATGACCGAACCCACGCCGCTCGCTCGATCTGGGCCGCCGAGCTGATCCAACGCACGCGAACGCAGCGCCACGTCACCCGTGTCCGAGTCATGCACGGAAATCGCCGATAAAATGCCCAAACCGACCCAAACACCTCCAAACGCGTCCAAACTTGATTTTTCTTGATCTAGCCTCTTCCCCAAACTTATATAAGTGCCCTAGACCTCTCCCACGGATATACAACCTCCGGATCATCTCCAAAACTCCGAGATCCATCCAATGTCGCCCGAACGTCGCCCAACGACGGCCGAACTTTGGAGCCGCGTCCCGGGCAACTCGTCGTCTCTTTTCGAGATCCGTCTTCTCCGTGGTGTGCCACAAGGTACCATCTACTTGCTGTCCAAAATTCAGCCAATTTGGTCCACGGGATCAAAAGTTACGGCCGTTTCAATCTCGAATCTTGCCGAGGCCATAACTCCCTCAATTTTTCGAGTTTGACGGTGAAATTTTTTGTGTAGACTCCTGGGGATGTCCTCTACAGGATGCACATCTTGCCACAAGGTTTTGCCCTCTGGATTTGGCGCAGCAAATTAATTTTTCCGTTCAGACTGCGTTCCAGACAGCGGCAAACTTCCTCGCGCGTCCCCCGCTGTTCCAGAAGGTATTTCTTCGAGCCACCTGCGTCACGGTGTGCCTCTTGGTCCCATCTAGCTCTCGGTCAAATTTCGTTAAGTTCCGATCATTATTCTCGAAGTTATAGCCGTCCAAAGTTTTGATCCGAAACCCGTTAATCGCCAGTTTGTGATTAATCCGGAAGGCGCCGCCAAAATCCGCCTATACCGTTGAGATCGTCTCGCGCGTTCTCGCAGTAGACATTCCCCTTTGCCATCCCATCCTCCGGAATTTTTTTTATATATTTAGGCCACCGTTTGCCGTCGCCGCGCGTCGCCTTTTGACGCCGGTTATTTTGGTTCGCTCCGGCCGTGTTGTCGCGTCCGGTGGATCATATTGTACTGTTTTGGTCCATCTTTAGAGTTCTTTTGGTCTCCGTTTGCCGAGAAGCCCGATTCGGCCTAAACGTCGTCTTTCAACCTAGCCCGTGCCGGTTCGCGCACGGTTAGCCGTCCTTGGTAGCGTTCTACCGCGGCCATGTCATTGCACCGACGGTCGCTACTTCGCTTCATGAAGTCTCCTATCATTGTTGACCTCCACTGTTAACGTTCGCCGTTAACAATCCACCGTTAACGTTCGCGCGTTCCACCGTTACGCCGTTGCGTTACGCGATGCGTTTCCCGTTAACGCGTTTCTCCGTTAACGTTTTGCCGTTAACGCTCGTCGCATGCGTTCCTCCGTTAACGTTTTGCCGCATGCGCTCGTCGTTAACGTTTCGTCGTTAACGTTCCTCCGTTAACATTTTGCCGTTAACGTTCCACCGTTCACGCTCTGTCGTTAACGTTCCTCCGTTGACGTTTTGCCGTTAACGCTCCGTCGTTAACGTTCCACCGTTAACGTTTCGTCGTTAACGTTCCATCGTTAACGTTTCATCGTTAACGATTGGCTCTCTTCGCCTCGTTGTCATCGCATGCGTGTATTCTTGCACAAACCTTAGTGCGATGCCTTCATCTGTTCTATCATCATGACGTGAGCCTAGTCTCATCGTCATATCATCTTCAAGCCGAATCAAAACCCTAACCGAAGACCGGTTTGATGAACTAAGTTTATCGTGAGCCGCGTTGTTATCTTTGCAATCTTTTCCCGTTGTCTCAACCGTGGTAAGACACTTGTCTTGTCTTATCCCTGAAGACCTAATCTGCCTTTAATCGAGAATTCCTTCGTGGACTTGGTCGATAGACCATTGGCCATCTGTCATACCTTTGTGCCCAATCTAGTCTATCAGTCTTCTTCTCTTTTGTTTGACTGTGTCCGTTCGGTCAACAAAAGTCAACTTCAAGAATCAGTTTAGCTCACTGCGAACTAACATATCCTTATGGACCCGATCTATAGATCGAGAGCCCATATGTCACTATCTGTCCAATCAAGATAATAACTTCGGAAGAAATATTCTGCGAAATATTATTCTTTCTTTTCCAGTTATTAGTCTTTCCCTTTTCGGAGTTTTGCCGAAAGCCCGTTCTCTTTTGTCAACTCTTCGATCTAATCCGTTCGAGTTCCCAAATCTCTCCCAAGCCGTTGTGCCCAATGCTGTTCGTTCTTAATTTGGAGTTTACTTGATTTGTCTTTTGAATTGGTTTGTATTTGCTTCTTCTTTAATCGTTAGACGCGTCGTCCGGAAATCGTTCGAACGAGCTGAGGATCGAGAAAGTGGAAGTTGAAGCTCGAGGATCAAGGATCAAGGATAAAGAGTAAAAGACAGTAAAGTTTGCAAGGGCCAGGCAAGTTGTGCTTTGACCATGTTGATCCTATTTCGAAATCTATTTTGATTTAAACTATTGCATGCTAGTTCAATTAGGAAAATACTTGGTTTAAACATGGTGGTTAGATAAATACCAAATTGCTGTATGACACCTTGATTACTTAAGTATGTGCCATGACCCTTTGTCACCCTAGTTGTGGATTACTAGTTGGACATTATTAAATTGCCAACATGGGTTTTAGACCGTTGTAGTACCTTTGCTTAGACTCCTTACGTGTTCATAACATGATTTTGGACAATCAAATGTTAATATTGACTTAATGATATATTGAACCTGTTTTGGAAAAGTATCATGTGATGTTGATGGCACGTGGTGCATGGTAATCAACTGGGGTTTGATAAACAGATTTCGGCCAGGGCATGTGGCAAGAGTAATCAGTGGGCCATTGTGGCATTGGGAGTGTTGATTTGGTTTTCGGGTAGTCTTGCCCTGGTCACTCTAAGGACTTAACCTTGCAAGCCTTTGAACTGGGTCATACTTGCAACCACATGGCTGGAATGGGACGGCCCTAGTTGACTAAGTCGCTAAGGACTCACTTGTGGAGCCTCAGGGTGTCAATTACACCGTTTGTGTGATTGTACGGGGGAGCGTATCGTGGCTGAGGCCAGATACCCATCTAACGGTGTGTTGGTCCCATACTTCGCCTTGGCTAAGGGAAGGGATGGTGTAGAGCACGAACCGGAGAGGACCACCTGTGTTGTTTGAGGCTTCCGAAAGGCTTTGTTATGATCGCTCATTCGCATACTCTTGTATGGCGATTCACGGCTGACGTGGTGAGTGGATTGTATCTTGTGGGTAAAGTGCATAACCTCTGCAGAGTGTAGAATCTATTTGAATAGCCGAGTCCACGGTACTGGACAATGCTCGGGGATTACAGTCAAGGGTTAGATTTTCTCAAAAATTGAACTTGGGTTTGGAGGCAGTTTGCCTATGGAAAAGTGATAATTGGTTAATGATGTGGAATGATTTACTTTTGAAACAACTGTGAAATTATTACTATTATTATCTGTTTTTACCGCTTTACAATCTATTATGAATATTTGTGAAATCTTTGTTTATTGCAAAATAACCCCTTCACTGTCATTTGGAATAAGCCATGCATATAGCTATTAGACTTGCATTCGTGCATGACATGTTGAGTGCTTTATGTACTCACCCCTTGCAAACAAACAATCACCGGTGAGCAAAAGTCTACATCGTCGAAGAAGAAGAAGTTCCGTGAGAAGGCGATTATCTAGGAGTCGAACCACTGTCGCTTACTGTGGCGTATTGATGGGATTCACCGATGTTCTTCGTTCATTCTTTGCTTATTTGGAGTTGAAGCCGTCGAGGTTTCACAAATGTAAGGTTGACCTTAAGGTCGCTCAATAGTTTATATTCTATTATTGAGCTATTTTTATTATTCCGCTGTGTATGATTGTGATATTCATCTATGTTGAGACTGTGTGCACTAGCGTGATCCTGGACTAGTGCTGAATACACAGAGGGTCCGAATTTGCAAATTTGGGTCCCGACAGGTGGTATCAGAGCCATACTTGTTGTAGGTCTTGACCCTCGATAGATTGGCCGTCTTTAGGAGCTTCAAAATTATTTTCTAAAGAGAAAATTTAACTTGAAAGAATAATACATTCTTGACTTATCTTATTCTTCCATTCTTTCCTCTTTGCTGAAAGTTCTATCCTTCCCTTCGATTTAAATGGAAATCTTACCGGAGTTGTTCCGAATAGTCAACGATGTTTCACACTTAAGGAGAAAGTACTGGATGTCGCTGTCAACCCTGAAGATCGTCGAGCTCGAAGAGAAGTGGATCGATGAAGTGTTCCAGAAGCTTGAAGAACCAGTGTTTAGTAGTAAGTTGAGACTCATGTGTGAGAGTCGCGTCCCTTAAGATAAGAGTGCTACCCTTTTAGACGCTAGATTATTGTGTGCTTAGGAATTTGGTTCTTTCTTGTTTCTTTGAGTGTGCATTATGTGTTGCAAAGCTTTTAGGCTTGGATAAGCAACCATACCTAGTTTTTAGTTGTTTTTATAAGTTCTTGGGTTAAACTCCGCTCCCTGCACTAGGATTCTTGAACCTCATCTATGCCTTTTTCCCTCTTACCTAAACCCTGGAGTGATCAACAAATGGAAAGGACCAACTACAGCAGTGACTTTGAGGCAGTTCAAGTCAGTTCAGTTGCTACTACTGGTGTCAGTGATAAAGCAGATAGTGACCAGCGATGCGTCCACTATACCAACCGTGACAATTCAACACTTGGATCAGTTTGTCACTACCCGCACTCAGCTCATACAGATGATGGTGCAACAGATGAATGTTATCGATTGCCAAAATCAACCCCTCCACCACTAAAGTCGTAACCTCCTGTTCACAGTCAAAGTTTGCCTTGTTCATAAAGACTAAAACCACCCACGTTTGATGGATTAGCCACTCTCAAAGATGGAGAAATATGGCTTCGTGTCATAGAAGAGAAGCTTGCTTGGGTGTAATGTGAAGATGAAGAGAAGGTCCCCTGTGCTACTTGCCAGTAAAAAGGAGATGCATTAGTCTGGAGGAAAGGTTTCTACGCCACCTCGGAAGATGGACATATTATCACTTGATTGGAATTTGCCCCTGCCCTTCATCAGTTTGTTGCATCGTCAAATAATAGTGTGACTACTACGAAGTTCGTGAGAAGGGTACAACCCCTACACCCAATACCATACCTGGACGTTGTTCTTTGAAGTGTTGTCAGCCAAACAAGTTAGAAGACCGTGCATGCATCCGATGTGGAGAAATAGGATACACTGCTGATGAACATGCAATCAATTGTTCCAAATTGTGAAGGAAGCCATTTACCCGGAGAATGTCCTATGTGCAATATCACCTGCTATCTTTGCGAAGGTCGTGATCATTGCCCAGCTCAATGTCCCTTAGATCCAATAGTGACCGCTGTGACTCGACATCAGCGAGAGAATTTTCGAGCCGTCCTTGCTCAAGAATTAGCAAAAAGGAGAAGGATTGCCATTCGCACTAGCTGTGCCACGTGAAGAAAAGAAGAGGAAGCATGTCAACCCTATCCATCTACCTCAGGAAACCAGTAGTACTTGGTCACCATGGAATTGTTTCTTGTGTGGTAAATGAGGTCATTGGCCTAGAGAATGCCCCATCAACCCAGCACGATGACCCAAACGTTCATGTTACCACTGTGGCGAGTCAGGTCATTTGTTAAGGAATGCCACAGAAGGATCAAGCAATTTCGAAAGCCATGATCATCCCAGGAAATTACGTCAGTAAAGATTTTAACACAGAAAGTGAATGGTAAGGCTATGGAAGCAACTTGCTTAAGGAGCCAGTGGAAGCAAGAGGAATTGGTTAACAAGACCCCTGATCCAGAAGATGAATGCAAGGAATTGGAAGATCACCGCAAGCATCAGAAGTCTAATCAATGAGGACCACCGCAACAGCGAATGAGGAGTACCCCTCAACAATTCAGTTGCCATACTGCTCAGACTTTGTTAGAGACACTTTCACCTGTGCTTCGCCCTAATGGTCAGAGTTTCCATAACATCAACCTAGTGAAAAGTTCTCAAGGAAGAAGCCTGGTTTCTAGAGTCTGCTTTGCCTGCCGTCAGCCAGGATATTTTTCTAATCACTGCCCTCAAAAGAAAGTGATCACCGCTGATCGCATCGATCTCAGCTCTACCCTACCAAGATTAGTACCATGTCAGGAGAAAGCCAACGGATGTCAGTCAAGTGTTGCTTCAGATGCAATGAGCCGGGACACTTTGCTAATAGTTGTCCTAGGAGAAAAGATGTTATACCTGCCCACTTCAATCCTAATCCTACCCCTACCAAGACACTTGCGTCAGAAAGTGAATTGTGACGGAGTATTCAGTTGATACAGAGTTTCAGTCAAAGAATCAAGCCGACAAAGATAGTGCCAGACCAACCGGAATGCTATTCAAGTCTTGTCGAAAACCACGTAATCACAAGTAAGCTTTGTTGTCAGATACAGCCTGTCCAATTTCTAGAAGAAGCGGAAAATCAAGTGTTTGGGAACAGAAGCAAGGAGCCTATCAATGGAGTTACCAGAAACGTCAGCATGAGTGCAGAAGATGTTCAAGATTTCCCGACAAAGTTAGTATCAAGATTTTCCGTAGAAGAAGTGCCTCGTGGCGGCGGAACCACATTGGAGTCGGTGGACTTGTAAGAGGATCTCATCGACAAGGAAGCGACTGCAAAATTTTGGATGTTACCAAGCGCTTGTTCGTGCGACCCCTCGCCCAGGTGTAGTTGCTTGGAAGTTCGAGGAAGCTCAAGAGTTGAGTCCCCTGAACCTAATTCTATAGTCACCACGAATCTCGGGACGAGATTACGTTAAGAGGATATTTGTAACATCCCAAAATTTGGGTTTTCAAAAATTTTGGTTTAGTTTAGCTTCCCGAAAATTTTCGTTGAATTTCTCGCGTTTATAAAACTTGATTTGAATTTTCTAAAAAAAGCTAAAACAATTTAATTTGATTATTCTAAACCTCAAATAAAATTTATTTTATTTTATTTGGATTCCTTGTGCTTCAAGAAGTTTTCTGTAATTTTGACATTTTCCTGAGCTCGTTTGCTATTTATTGGATTTATTCTAATCGATTTGTATTAAGCCCTTTTATTGAAATTAATTAATTATTTGGAAAAATTTATATAAATTTTTGTTGAAAATATTTTATTTGAGTTGGAAATGTCTCAAAATATTTTCTGAATTTTTCTAAAATTTTTAGTATTTTTATTGCCTCTAATGCATTATTCGAATTTCGGATTTGTTTTAATTGGAGAAGGATTAAAAATCCGGATAATGCTTTTGGGCCACTTCTCCTTGGCGCTGGGCCTTGCGCATACCGGCCAGATGAGCCCACATCGCCAGCCGCCCACCTCCTCTCGCCTCACTTTCGCGCCCGGCTGAGGCTGCGCCCGCGTTGGGCAGCGCGTTGAGCGCAGCGTCGCCAGCAGCGCACCGCACTAGCCAGCGCCTCCCGCCCAGCGTCGCGGCGACCGGCCGCGCTGGCTGCGCCTTCCGCTGGGCCGATCGCGACGCGCTGAGCCATCGCCGCCTCCACGCGCCCGATGACGAACCACGCCGCTCGCTCGATCTGGGCCGCCGGAGCTGATCCAACGCACTGCAGCGCCACGCGTCACCCGTGTCCGAGTCATGCACGGAAACTGCTCGATAAAATGCCCAAACCGACCCAAACACCTCCAAACGCGTCCAAACTTGATTTTTCTTGATCTAGCCTCTTCCCCAAACTTATATAAGTGCCCCTAGACCTCTCCCACGGATATACAACCTCCGGATCATCTCCAAAACTCCGAGATCCATCCAATGTCGCCCGAACGTCGCCCAACGACGGCCGAACTTTGGAGCCGCGTCCCGGGCAACTCGTCGTCTCTTTTCGAGATCCGTCTTCTCCGTGGTGTGCCACAAGGTACCATCTACTTGCTGTCCAAAATTCAGCCAATTTGGTCCACGGGATCAAAAGTTACGGCCGTTTCAATCTCGAATCTTGCCGAGGCCATAACTCCCTCAATTTTTCGAGTTTGACGGTGAAATTTTTTGTGTAGACTCCTGGGGATGTCCTCTACAGGATGCACATCTTGCCACAAGGTTTTGCCCTCTGGATTTGGCGCAGAAAATTAATTTTTCCGTTCAGACTGCGTTCCAGACAGCGGCAAACTTCCTCGCGCGTCCCCCGCTGTTCCAGAAGGTATTTCTTCGAGCCACCTGCGTCACGGTGTGCCTCTTGGTCCCATCTAGCTCTCGGTCAAATTTCGTTAAGTTCCGATCATTATTCTCGAAGTTATAGCCGTCCAAAGTTTTGATCCGAAACCCGTTAATCGCCAGTTTGTGATTAATCCGGAAGGGCGCCGCAAAATCCGCCTATACCGTTGAGATCGTCTCGCCGTTTCTACGCAGTAGACATTCCCCCTTTGCCATCCCATCCTCCGGAATTTTTTTTATATATTTAGGCCACCGTTTGCCGTCGCCGCGCGTCGCCTTTTGACGCCGGTTATTTTGGTTCGCTCCGGCCGTGTTGTCGCGTCCGGTGGATCATATTGTACTGTTTTGGTCCATCTTTAGAGTTCTTTTGGTCTCCGTTTGCGAGAAGCCCGATTCGGCCTAAACCCGTCGTCTTTCAACCTAGCCCGTGCGCCGGTTCGCGCACGGTTAGCCGTCCTTGGTAGCGTTCTACGCGGCCATGTCGTTGCACCGACGGTCGCTACTTCGCTTCATGAAGTCTCCTATCATTGTTGACCTCCACCGCTTGCGTTAGCGTTAACGATCCACCGTTAACGTTGCGTTCCACCGTTCGCGTTAACGCGTTGCGTTACGCGATCGCGTTTCCCGTTAACGCGTTTCTCCGCATGCGTTTTGCCGTGCGCTCCGTCGATGCGTTCCTCCGTTAACGTTTTGCCGCACGCCCGTCGTTAACGTTTACGCCGCACGTTCCTCCGTTAACATTTTGCCGTTAACGTTCACCGTTCACGCTGCATGCCGTTAACGTTCCTCCGTTAACGTCTTGCCGTTAACGCTCCGTCGTTAACGTTCCACCGTTAACGTTTCGCCGTTAACGTTCCATCGTTAACGTTTCATCGTTAACGCTTGGCTCTCTTCGCCTCGTTGTCATCGCATGCGTGTATTCTTGCACAAACCCTAGTGCGATGCCTTCATCTGTTCTATCATCATGACGTGAGCCTAGTCTCATCGTCATATCATCTTCAAGCCGAATCAAAACCCTAACCAAGACCGGTTTGATGAACTAAGTTTATCGTGAGCCGCGTTGTTATCTTTGCAATCTTTTCCGTTGTCTCAACCGTGGTAAGACACTTGTCTTGTCTTATCCTCAAGACCTAATCGCCTTTAATCGAGAATTCCTTCGTGGACTTGGTCGATAGACCATTGGCCATCTGTCATACCTTTGTGCCCAATCTAGTCTATCAGTCTTCTTCTCTTTTGTTTGACTGTGTCCGTTCGGTCAACAAAAGTCAACTTCAAGAATCAGTTTAGCTCACTGCGAACTAACATATCCTTATGGACCCGATCTATAGATCGAGAGCCCATATGTCACTATCTGTCCAATCAAGATAATAACTTCGGAAGAAATATTCTGCGAAATATTATTCTTTCTTTTCCAGTTATTAGTCTTTCCCTTTTCGGAGTTTTGCCGAAAGCCCGTTCTCTTTTGTCAACTCTTCGATCTAATCCGTTCGAGTTCCCAAATCTCTCCCAAGCCGTTGTGCCCAATGCTGTTCGTTCTTAATTTGGAGTTTACTTGATTTGTCTTTTGAATTGGTTTGTATTTGCTTCTTCTTTAATCGTTAGACGCGTCGTCCGGAAATCGTTCGAACGAGCTGAGGATCGAGAAAGTGGAAGTTGAAGCTCGAGGATCAAGGATCAAGGATAAAGAGTAAAAGACAGTAAAGTTTGCAAGGGCCAGGCAAGTTGTGCTTTGACCATGTTGATCCTATTTCGAAATCTATTTTGATTTAAACTATTGCATGCTAGTTCAATTAGGAAAATACTTGGTTTAAACATGGGGGTTAGATAAATACCAAATTGCTGTATGACACCTTGATTACTTAAGTATGTGCCATGACCCTTTGTCACCCTAGTTGTGGATTACTAGTTGGACATTATTAAATTGCCAACATGGGTTTTAGACCGTTGTAGTACATCGCTTAGACTCACTCGTGTTCATAACATGATTTTGGACAATCAAATGTTAATATTGACTTAATGATATATTGAACCTGTTTTGGAAAAGTATCATGTGATGTTGATGGCACGTGGTGCATGGTAATCAAGCGGGGTTTGATAAATGATTTCGGCCAGGGCATGTGGCAAGAGTAATCAGTGGGCAGCTTGTGGCATTGGGAGTGTTGATTTGGTTTTTCGGGTAGTCTTGCCCTGGTCACTCTAAGGACTTAACCTTGCAAGCCTTTGAACTGGTCATACTTGCAACCACATGGCTGGAATGGGACGGCCCTAGTTGACTAAGTCGCTAAGGACTCACTTGTGGAGCCTCGTGGTGTCGATTACACCGTTTGTGTGATTGTGCGGGGAGCGTATCGTGGCTGTGGCCGAGATACCCATCTAACGGTGTGTTGGTCCCATACTTCGCCTTGGCTAAGGGAAGGGATGGTGTAGAAACCTGAACCGGAGAGGACCACCTGTGTTGTTTGAGGCTTCCAAAGGCTTTGTTATGATCGCTCATTCGCATACTCTTGTATGGCGATTCACGGTGACGTGGTGAGTGGATTGTATCTTGTGGGTAAAGTGCATAACCTCTGCAGAGTGTAGAATCTATTTGAATAGCCGAGTCCACTGATCGACAATGCTCGGGGATTACAATCAAGGGTTAGATTTTCTCAAAATTGAACTTGGGTTTGGAGGCGGTTGCCTATGGAAAAGTGATAATTGGTTAATGATGTGGAATGATTTACTTTTGAAACAACTGTGAAATTATTACTATTATTATCTGCTTTTACCGCTTTACAATCTATTATGAATATTTGTGAAATGTCATTTATTGCAAAATAACCCCTTCACTGTCATTTGGAATAAGCCATGCATATAGCTATTAGACTTGCATTCTGTGCATGACTTGTCGAGTGCTTTATGTACTCACCCCTTGCAAACAAACAATCACCGGTGAGCAAAAGTCTACATCGTCGAAGAAGAAGAAGTTCCGTGAGAAGGCGATTATCTAGGAGTCGAACCACATCGGCTTGCACGTGGCGTATTGATGGGATTCACCGATGTTCTTCGTTCATTCTTTGCTTATTTGGAGTTGAAGCCGTCAGGGTTTCACAAATGTAAGGTTGACCTTAAGGTCGCTCAATAGTTTATATTCTATTATTGAGTTATTTTTACTATTCCGCTGCGTATGATTGTGATATTCATCTATGTTGAGACTGTGTGCACTAGCGTGATCCTGGACTAGTGCTGAATACACAGAGGGTCCGGATTTGCAAATTCGGGGTCCCGACACCTGGCTGGGAGCAGAAGCCACCGTCGGCTCATGAAAATCAGGCAAAAATAAGAGGATTATAGCCGACGGAGTCCTGTCCATGAGTACAGCTTCCGATATTCTAGTCCACCACTGCGAGAATGCAGCTGACCGACGGGAGTTAAGTACAAAACGCGGCATCGAAAGAACTTGCAACCCGTCGGCCACTTCAAGAACAATCTCCGCGGTGACGCTGTTAGTCACCCGAGCTCGGGGTTCGACACAGGATAGTAGAGGAAAAGATGGGATGGTTTGCCCAAAACCCAATTGACGGGCGTAAACCGAAGGATGGTAGAACTCATAGGATGGCTGAAATGTCCGATTGCGTGTATTCAAGCCGGCATGAATAATGCAAGGGGAGAGGATGATTTTATACAAGTCTAAAGTGGACTGGGGCATTGAAGAACTATCAGCATCTAAGTGAAGGAATGTTGGGTATGGGCAATCGGCTACATTAGTGTATCGAAAAAAGTCTTGTTGGCCGAAAGAAGTCCTGTCTAGGGTAAGAAAAAAGCTGAGGTATTTGTGCAAGCCGACTGGATCCATTTTTAGTTCACCAGCCGAAGACATGATGAATCTCTCACCATAAGATCGGCTAACTCTATACTGGGGGACTACATGTTCCAGATAGTCTTCCCGAGGGAAAGTTGAACTTCCCGAGGGTTCAGATAAGATGGATCGACTAAACATGCAATAGAGCCATGTCTGGATAAACCACAAAGGGCCTCCTATATTGCCAACGATGTGTTTGGCAAAGCCGGAAAAGAGTCGGCTACGGATTACATACATCATTTGATATACCGCCCCTAGAAACATCTTGCCAAGAGAAACCCGACGTCCCTCCACCAAACGTTCCGCCACTAACTGAAAGGGTTGGGTGGGGCCAAGGGAAGCACCACAGAACAGATATCGGTCTAGCCAAAGGTTGAGAAAAGCGACATGCTCTTCGGCCGACACCGGACCATTGACCCTGTTGTTATTCTGAATGTATTTGTGCCATCCCTCGCCTTTCTTTCGGATTAACTTAAAAACGGGCTTCCCACTAAAGGCCGATAACTGATCTCCATCTGGCCTAAGGCAGCATAATTGGGCCACGTCAAGCAAGGTAGGGCCGATCGGGCCAGACGGGAATAAAAAGGCATTGAAAGAATCCGACAAAAAGTAGCAGGCTGCAGCTACCAAGGGTTCATTGGCCTCGGGGTCGGCTAGACTCAAAGGCAGGGATTCGGCTATGCCCATTCTCTCCCATTCTACCCTCTTTTGAGCCGACACCCTAATAAACCAAGACCTCCGCCCCTTTAGGCTCGTGGGCCAAGCCCTAAAACTTTTCCCCCACTTAGAAATATTATACCCAGCAGCCGACAGCGGAAGCCTAGGGATCTCATCGTTAATAACTGTATCGGCTTGCATGGTACCTATCGGTCCTAGGTAGAATTGATCTGAGCTTTGAGGAATCGAAATGAATACCTGCGAAGGGTCCATTTCAGCCGATTTCAAAAAAGGAAGAAGAGGGACGAATGAAGCCGATGATTCGTGATTCGACAGCTTGAAAGTGTGCGAATGACCGTGGGGGGACCCTCATATTTATACTGCGGTGAAAAGAGAGGCGAAAGGGCGGGAGCAGTTGTGCATTTAAAATGCACCGAGATTATTACGGCACAGTTAATGTAGCAGTTCCCAAGAAATATGCCTTTGTAAGTCGATATGGGAAGAAAAGCCGATAAGTTTTTTGAAAAATAACGAACGTATCTTTCAAAAAACGGGGGGCATATGTTTGCACCAAAATTCGGTATATAGCGAAATCAGTTTGAATCGGATAAAAGCGTCCGTATGGAATGAAATCAGTGAACGAAATCCGTTGCCAGCAAAGGAAGGGGATCGGATCGAAGGCCGATACGGATAGACATGCCGTGTCCATATACAACTCGGATCAGCCAGAGGTATTATAAAAGGAGGTGGGCGTCAAGCGATAAAGGCACCAATCAATCCAACACAACATCTACGTTTTTACAGTATTTACATCGTTTTAGGGTTTACAAGCATCTTTTTGCAAGTCGATGGAATCAACATAGCTGCGCATCGCCGATTGTTGGTTTTAGCCGATTTCACCAGGTTCGATCTGCTTTGTTTTGCTGCGAATCGCCTTCTCAAAGCCGATTTCAGCTTGTATCTGGGTTAACCGTAACTGGTTGATCTAGTTATCCCCTAATCGGTTTTCAGCCGACTAGCGAATAGCCGATAAACATTGCTCTATCGGCTTTGATCAAATTACAAATTCTACCTTGTCAATTTCAGGTCAAATTGACTGGCACGCTCTGCAAACCCGGTGTTTGTCTTGTGTTCGAGGCTAAGAATCCTGCTTCACATTTTTAGCGCGAACACCAGTTCATCGCCGTGGGGAGTGTCAGTTCTATTTATCAAAAAGAAGGACGGGAGTTTCAAGATGTGCGTGGATTATTGTGCACTCAATGAAGTTACCATGAAGAACAAGTACCCGCCACGTAGAATCGATGATCTATTTGATCAGCTAAGAGGAGCTAGAGTTTTCTCCAAGATTGGTCTGCGATCGGGTATCATCAGCTGAAGATCCGATTAGAAGATATTCCGAATACCGCATTCTCATCGAGATACGGACATTACGAGTACAGTTATGTCCTTCGGTTTGACAAATGTACCTACGTATTTCATGAATATGATGAATAAGGTTTTCATGGAATACCTAAATAAGTTTGTCGCCGTGTTCATAGATGACATTCTAGTCTACTCCAAGATGAGAAAGAGCATGCAGAACATTTGAGGCTAGTTCTTGAGAAGCTGAGGGAACAACAACTTTTCGCCAAGTTTAGTAAGTGTGACTTTTGGAAGAGTAAGGTTTAGTTTCTTAGACATGTAATGACTGCCGAAGGAGTCGCAATCAACCCAAGCAAGGTAGAAGCAGTATTGCATTGGGAACTGTAACACCCCGGCATCTAGTATGCCTGAATGCTACCAAACATAGACTAAGAAACATCTAAATACCACCAATAAAGACAAATTACAGCAAAGGAGCAAATGCTAAAACCGAAAATTTCGGCAGCATCTCCTTTGTTTTAACATGATTTGAAGCAACAACAATAGCATAGCAAAATATGGCATAATACGAGACATTTAAAGCAACAATAATAAGTGGATAAAGCATCCACATAAACCAATAATACCAAATCCAACCACTCCATAAACTATAGCTAAGTAAATAAGGATCACATGCACATTACTCTAGGTCCCTCGGTAGGGTTGATTAAATTATGAGTGGACCACTTGGTGGTTGCTAGTAATTGCTTTTCCTTTTCGAAGTGTATTGGATCTTTTGTCGCTGATCTATGAGCGAGTTGAATCATCCGAAGTAGGTTGTTCGGATGTTTTTGTTTTGCGGGTTTTAAGGACCCTGTTCATAAAGTAGGTTTTTTCCTTTTGGTGGTAGTGGTGGATATTGGTCTTTGTAAAAGATCAATCTTTTGCAAAGTTTTAACCCCGATTGTTCAAACAGTGGGTAGTCTTGGAGTGTAGTGTCTCACTTGGTTCGCGTCGTCTTGAATACGACGAACCACAGTAGAGAGGTTGGTACCGTGTTCTTCTGGAGAGTAGCTTTGGTTAAAGGGATCGAGCACTTTAGTGCCAAGGAATGCATAGAATGAGAAGTGTGAGACCGTTTTCCTTCATTGTCGGTTTGGGAATTTATCCAATTGCTGGGGACATTCGGAGTCCTTGTGTTTGTGCTTTGTGTTTTAGTGTTGAGTAAGAGTTTGGCAAGTCTTGAATGTGAGTTATCATTCGAGCCGTCAGTCTTCGAGCATTAGCCCCTTGCTTCTGAGTTTTGGTTAGTGCAAATCGTATGGGCTTCTGAGCGGGTTTTGAGAAGTGAACCTTAGCTCCCTTCGATTTGGTTGTTTGCGAAGCGGCGTGTCTCGGATTCGGGGTCGAATCCTGTTTAAGGGGGGAGAATGTGACACTACGGAATGACGGTATGAGTCATTTTTGATGTCGGCATTAAGGTACGACTTTGGTGTCATGTTTTTGGGCCTTTTCCGTGAGTTTGGGCTTTCCCGGGGGAGAATTTGGGCTTTCCGGAGGGGAATTGGGCCTTCTGGGGGAGTTCGGGCCTTGGGGGTCTATTTGGGCCGAAGGTGGGACATAATTGGGCCATGTGGAGGTGGACTAGGACAGCAACCCTGCTGCCCTAGTGTAACACCCCGGCATTTAATATGCCTGAATGCTACCAAACATAAGCTAAACAACATCTAAATACCACAATTAAACATAAATTCCAGCAAAGGCGCACATGCTAAAAGCCGAGATTTCGGCAGCATCTCCTTTGTTTTAACATGAATTAACACAATATCAATATCATGGCAAGATATGTCATAGCACACGACAAATAAAACATCAACATAAATGGATATATCATCAAATTACGCCAATAAAAGCATGCTCAACCACTTCATAAGCTATAACCAAGCAAATAAGGAATCACAAGCATGCTAAATTAAACCCTACATTAAGTTTATGGCACAACTCTTAATATCATGTCTCCAAGTGATTAATTATGGACTATGATGGTGGAGCTACGTGTAGAAGTGTAGCTAGACCCTTTTTCCCGCATGCCGATCTCAAAGTACCTAAAAACAACATAAAACACAAGCGTGAGTTCGAAAACTCAGCAAGCATATTGTAATGGACAACAAGATCATTTACAAGACAATAATACCTTACATCACATATAACATCTCATACTTGAGCACATAACAACATCATCATCATTAAATATGTATTGCAATGCAATGCAATGCAATGTTATGCTCATATCTCCTTGAAAACTCATACCGGTATGGTTGAGTACACACCCGTCGGTGTGCACCCTCTCCCCCCTTCCATCCCGAAGATGGAGGGTGCCTACTCCTCGCTTCCATTCACCACGTGAATGGAATCACGATGTAGGTCTTACTCAATGGCGTTCCGGACTAGTCATAACTTTCTCACCGGCCTTTCCCGGATTAGTTAATGACTTTCTCACCGCCCTCGCCCCATCTCTTGTCATGCATGCAACTATGCCAATTATCATATTTCACATGTACATAAACATATGGCATCTCATCATGACAAATATTACACATGGCATCGAATCATGATAAGTATAGACAAATAGCATCATATCATGATAATCATACTCAATATATCATTGGAAAATAGCAAGCAAGGCAAGTGATCATAGCAAGTATTCAATCTTTCATCCAATATCAACAAGCAACCTACAATCCGCTATACATTACAACACACTTGCCTCAACCGCGGGCGACGGATTTGTGGGAAGTCGAGGGCACTCCCGGTGTCACACCACCTGCACATAGGCATCACACACTCACAATCATGCCCACAAAACAGTACGCAAAACCCCATCTAACCCGACATTGCCCACTACTCGCAAAACCTAAAAACAGAGGTTCTATCCCGACGGGACAGCAGCCTTGCAAAAAGCATAACTTGAGTTTTGTGACTCCGAATCAATTAAACGAGTACATCCTCGCGTAGATTAGGAAATTTCCCAACTTTCTCTAGGTATAGGGAAAGACTGATTCGGACTCTAATGTCGTCTAATCTACAGATTACCGTGATCTGTTCCAATTACGTCACAGATTTTAACACGCTCGGTAAAACAGCCATAACTTTGAAACGGCTGATCGGATTTTAACGTGCTTTATGTCCACAGAAAGATAATTAAATTATCTACAACTGCTTTTAAGTCCGTACGGTCAGATTCGAACTCTAAATCGACGAAAACTCGAACCCTAGCCCGACTGCTCAATCTGCCCGAAAACAGAAACGTGGCAACGTCTAGATCTAACCCAAAGAACTCCAACCCAGAACCACCAATTGATCTAAAAACCTCATAAACACCCTAAGAAATGTACCTAGCTCATCCCCGAGGATCCCCATGATCATACCTTTGCCCAACGAACGAATCTCCAATAGATCTCCTCGCGGATCGCTCCTCGCTCCACGCTCCTCGCTCCTCGCTCCAACGGATGGATCCACAAGGTACAGAGGTGTGGAGACCACCCTAGGGCAGAAAGGGGGTGGAGGAGAGGTGGTGGAGAGGTGGGGAGCAATGGGGCAAAGTGGGAGGTGGAGGCGCACAAGAGGGAGAGGGAGAGGGGGTGGAGGCTAGGGCTTAGGAGGGGGAGGGAGAGGGGCGCACCAATGCTGCATGGGGCGCAAGGGGGCTGGGGGAAGCCCCTTTTACCAGCCCTCAACACAATCCTAGTCCGTTACGGAGACCTAATCCATCCCACCAAAGCCCACCAAGGCCCAAAACTCCCCCGGGAAGGCCCAAAACCCCGAAAACGGCCCGGAAAAGCTATTAACCTCCATAACCTATAGTTTTAACCTTAATTCCACATCTCATAATGTTATTAACCTTATCATGCACGTTAAATAAGGTTACGACACTCCGTGGCGACATAACACTTCAACCGGCCCTAAGCCGAAAGGTTTTATTCTCTAGTTTCACCTTCTATAACGTCACACCAAACCATAGTGTCACACCTAGCCCTTGGTGCGCCCCTCCCCCTCCCCATATGCGCCCCTCCACCTCCCCACACAACCTTAGCCGCCTCCCCCTCCACCCCCTTGCGCCTCCACCCTTACCCTTCCTCCTCCACCTCCTCTAGCCGGCCCTAGGCGAGTTCCAACGCCTCCCCTTGCTTCCATGCCCTTCCATACCATTTTCCTCGCCGTTGGGAAGCTCCGCGATGAGAAGATCCGGCGGGATTGGCGCGTGGAAGGACATCGGGTGACCGGGAGGAGTCTTCGTCGGTTCATTGTTCGTCGGGCTAAGGTATGGTGATGGGAGATCTGTCGGGACCCCGAATTTGCAAATCCGGACCCTCTGTGTATTCAGCACTAGTCCAGGAACGCGCTAGTGCACACAGTCTTAACATCGGTAAATATCACAATCATACCATTCGATACTATCAAAGTACTTTATTTAAATAACCAACTGGTTACTCGACCTTATGGTCAAGTTACAATATACGCCTCACAGGGCGAAACTTATTAAGAGAGAAATAGTAGCAGCGGAAAAATCAAAGAAGGTAACATCGTGGCGCCATCCAGTATACCACAGCAACCGGCGGGCTCGCTCCCTAAGTAGACGGATCCTCTTGGAGCTCCTCCTCCAAAACTGGTGTATTCTCCTCTTCAACTGGTGTTGTAGGGTGGCAAGGGTGAGTACTTGGTACTCAGCAAGTCATGCACAGAATGCAGGCTAATATACTATATGCATGGCTTGGTACAAAGGAATAGCTCAAGGTATATTTGCAGTAAACAACATTTGACAAGTAATATAAGTAGATTCGAAAGCAGTAGAAACAAGTAAAGCATAAATAACTTTTCAAGAAGTTTAACAACCATCTTCCCATCCTAAACCACATTTCCATTAACATCATTATTAATCCAACCCAACTTTTCAAATCAAGTTATTTTTGAGAAAATCTAATTCTTGACTGTAATTCCCGAGCGATGTCCAATACCGCGGACACGGCTATTCGAATAGATTCTATACTCTGCAGAGGTTATGCACTTTACCCACAAGATACAGTCAAACACCACAAAGGCGAGTTCCCGTAACAAAGTCTTTCGGAAACCTCTAACAATACAAGTGGTCCTCCCCGGTTATTGCACACTAACCCTTCCCTTAGCTAAGGCGAAGTCTAGGCCAATCAACCGTTAGATGGGTACCTGCCTCGAGCACCCCAGACGCTCCCGCACAACTTACACAAAGGGTGTAGTTGACCTCCGAGGTCCCACAGTGCGTTATTAGCAACTTAGTCAACTAGGTCCGTCCCATTACGAGACATGTGGTTGCACGTTAGACCCAGTTCAAAGGCTTGCAAGGTTAAGTCCTTAGGGTGACCAGGGCAAGACTACCCAAGAACCAAATCAACATCCCCAATGCCACAATCAAGCGCACTGATTACTCTTGCCACATGCCCTGGCCGAAATCGTTTATCAAACCCCAGTTGATTACCATGCACCACGTGCCATCAACATCACATGATACTTTTCCAAAACAGGTTCAATACGTCATTAAGTCAATATTAACATTTGATTATCCAAAATCATGTCATGAGCACGTAGCAGGTCTAAGCAGTATACTACAACGATCTAAACCCATGTTGGCAATTTAATAATGTCCAACTAGTAATCCACAACTAGGGTGACAAGGGTCATGGCACATACTTAAGTAATCAAGGTGTCATATAGCAAATTGGTATTTATCTAACCCCCATGTTTAAACAAAGTATTTTTCTAATTGAACTAGCATGCAATAGTTTAAATCAAAATAGATTTCGAAATAGGATCAACATGGTCAAAGCACAACTTGCCTTCAAAAAGTACTTGTTCTTGGTCTTGAGTTGGATCCTGAGTTAATACTTCTCCTTTGAATCCTTCCGGCACTTCAACGTCTACTCGTAAAGCGTGCAAATAGCAGATACACAAATAAACAATATGGAAAAAGTGTCCAAACATCCAAATAAAATCCATAAACAGAGAGAACATAATTTTATGAGTTTTTAGAAACTGGAATCGTCAAATTTGGAGTTAAGACGCAAAAGTTATGATTATTTAAAGTTTAAATAATCAACTAAATAATTTTGCAGAGAAAAACTTTAGTCCAAAAATTAAATAAAATTCATATTTAGGTAGATCTCAATTTTATACAAATTTAGAAATTTGAATCACTCAAATCGGAGTTGAAACGCAAAAGTTATAAGCGTTTGAAGTTTTGAAATTCAAATCAATTATTAAACCGAATTATTAAATCATTTTCTTTTTCGGAAAATCATTTATTGCGTCAGCAGGGACACGTGGACCAATCGGGTGACGACGCGTGGCCTCGGGTCCACGGACCCGGCGCACGGTCTCGGCTCGGTCAGCGTGGGCTCGGCCACGGCCACGATCGGCCCGACAAAGGGCTCCTCGACACGCGGGCCCAGCGTGTCAGCGTCCCACGCACGGGTGCGCTGACCGCGACGGTCAGGCTTCCCGACACGTGGCGCAATCTCGGCCGTTGATTTGAAAATCAACGGCCCAGATTAGATCTGGCTAACGCGCTTGGAAAACAACTCCATCGATTCGACCGTTCGATCTTGATCGGACGGCCAAGATCCACCTATTGCTATGAACGTGGTTCAATCTAAGCCGTTGGATCTAGATCTAACGGTTGAGATTAGATCTGGAGATTAACACGTGATTCTTTACCGTGGGTGACGTGGGCGAATCTGGACCGTGCGATGAAGATCCGACGGTGGAGAAGCTTCGCGGGTCTGCGATGTCCACGGCGGAGCTCCGGCGGCCGGCGTTGAGAACAAAGACCACACCGACGGCGTTTCGGGCACGCTCTGGCGAAGTGGGTGGTCTCTTCGGGGGCGTCTCGAAGCGGGGACTCCGGATCTGGGCTCCTTCTCGGCGGAAGACAACGGACGACGGCGGAAAACGGCGCAAACCGTGGCGGACACCTCCTCCAACTACGGCGAGCTCGTACGGGCAAACGGCGATGGCTCAGGCGAGATGGCTCGGGGACACGGGTGCGCATGGAGGAGGGCAACCTCGGGGCGTGACCCGGGCTTTAAATAGCCTCGGCGTTCGTGCCCAAGACGGAAACCTAATTCTCCACGGCGGCGGGCGCGGCGGCGGAGTCCGGCTCGGACTCGGGCGGAGACGACGACGCACAGCCGTCCACGTGGCACGATCAACGGCCACGATCGCGTGGGCGCGATCGGATCCGGGCCGGATTCGACCGAAGCGATGCGGAAATCCGACCGCTGGATCTTGATCCAACGGTTGGGATCGATTAGGTTTTGGAGTTGGTTCGGCCGAGTCACGTGGCTCGGTGACTCGAACTCGAGTCCGACTCGGGCTCGATCGGATGAACAAGACAAACCCACTCGCATTTTCCAGCGATTTAATAATTAAAATAATTCCGATAATTCATTTAATTCATTAAAAATAGCAAAAGACTTCGAGAAAAATTCGGAAAAATTCTGGAAAATACTTTGGTTCATTTTGGGCTCAAATAAAATATTTCCAACAAAATTTTATTTGCAAAGTTTAATTCTTTAATTATTTCAAAATGGAATAAATTCAAATAAATTCCAAATAAATCCAAATAAATTCCAGAAAATTCCAAAATTCACCAAAGTGCCAAATCACACATGAATTTAAGAAAAGCAAAATTTTGGGGTGTTACAAACCTCCCCTTAATAGAATCTCGTCCCAGAGATTCAGGCTCACTCTGAGAATAGGTTTGGAAACTCTTTCTTCAAATCCTCTTCGCGCTCCCAAGTCGCTTCGTCTCTGCATGGTTGCTCCACTGAACTCTACAGAAACGGGTTGACTTGTTTCTAGTTTCTCAATCCATTGTGTCCAGAATCCTCACGGGATGCTCCTTATAAGTCAAATCCTCTTGCAACTCAATTAACTCTAGCGGTGTCTGTTCCTCAGGAGCTCGGAGACACTTCTTCAACTGGGACACATGGAATACGTCATGCACTCCTGCTAACGACTGCGGCAACTCCAGCTGATAAGCAACTTCGCCTCTGCGGCTCAAAATCTTAAATGGTCCAACATAACGGGGTGCAAGTTTCCCTTTGGCATGGAACCTCTTAACTCCCCTGAGAGGCGTAACTCTGAGGTATACAGAGTCTTCCGGTTCAAAACTCAAATCCCTGCGACGATTGTCAGCATAACTCTTCTGTCGAGATTGGGCGATCTTCAACCTTTCCCTAATCATGGCGACCGCTCTTCACCTCTTGAAGAATATCAGGCCCAAAGACACGGCTCGCCGGTCTCATTCCAATTCAATGGCGTCCGACAGTGGTCGACCATACAAAGGCCTCAAAAGGTGACATCTCAGAACTAGCCTGATAAATATTGTTGTAATCGAACTCGGCATACGGCAAACTCTTATCCCAAGAGGTAGCATAAGCCAATGCACATGCTCTTAACATATCCTCCGAATCTGGTTGACTCTTTCTGGCCTGTCCATCCGTCTGTGGATGATAAGTCAGATCTTGAAGTTCAAACGGGTTCCCATGGCTTCATGCAACTTATTCCAGAACCTTGAGGTAAATTGGGTACCTCTGTCCGATACAATCCTCTTTGGCACTCCGTGCAAACAGACAATCCTGATCATGTACAATTCTGCTAATTTATCTCCCGAGTAAGTGGTCTTCACGGGGATAAAATGGGCTACTTTAGTCAAGCGATCCACTATAACCCATATGGAGTCATAACCTCCTTGAGTCTTCGGCAAACCAGTAATGAAATCCATTCCGATTTCCTCCCACTTCCACTCAGGTATTTTCAGCGGCTGTAGCAATCCTGCTGGTCTCTGATGCATTGCCTTGACTCTCTGGCATACGTCGCACAATGCAACATGCTCAGCAACTTCACGTTTCATACTCGGCCACCAGAATCTCTCCTTCAGATCCTGATACATCTTGGCGCTTCCAGGATGAATTGAGTACTTGGAGTCATGGGCTTCTTCCAAAATTAGTTGCTTTAACTCCTTCTTGTTAGGCACACAAATGCGATCCTTCATCCACAACGTGCCTTGCTCATCCAACTTGAAGTCCTCTGCCTTGCCTTCCTCCTTGATGGACTTAATCCTGCGGATCTTGTCATCATCCTTCTGCCCTTCTCGGATCTGGTCCTCTAGAGTAGGCTTTACTTCTAATGCGGCCAAGAATCCGCTAGGTACCACCTCAATCTTCATTTTCTGAAAATCCTCACATAACTCATCCTGACTTGTGGCTAGCATCGCACTCACGGTATGGCTCTTCCGACTCAGAGCATCGGCTACTACGTTGGCCTTCCCGGGATGGTAATGGATTCCAACATTGTAATCCTTGATCAACTCTAACCATCTCCTTTGCCTCATATTCAGATCCGACTGGGTGAATATGTACTTAAGGCTCTTTATGATCCGTATATACTTCACATCCGTTTCCAATCAGATAGTGACGCCATATCTTCAAGGCATGCACTACGACAGCTAACTCTAGGTCATGTGTCGGATAATTTTCCTCATGCGGCCTCAACTGCCTTGATGCATAAGCGACGACCTTTCCATTCTCAGACAAGACACATCCAAGTCCTTGGCGCGATGCGTCACAATAAATATCAAAGCTTTGAGCAACATCCGGTAGAACTAACACCGGTGCTGATGTCAACCGCTTCTTCAGCTCCTGGAATCCTTTCTCACATTCTGGCGTCCATGCAAACTTCTTTTCCTTCTTCAGCAATTGCGTAAGAGGTTTCGCAATTGTCGAGAAGCCTTCGATGAAACGGCGGTAGTATCCTGCCATTCCAAGGAAACTCCGAACTGGGTCACGCCTTCTTGCCGCTCCCAATGTAACACAGCTTCTACTTTGCTTGGATCCACGGCGACTCCTTCTGCGGTCATTACATGTCCGAGGAATTCTACCTTATCCTTCCAAAAATCACACTTGCTGAACTTGGCGAAAAGTTGCTGTTCCCTCAGCTTTTCCAAAACTCGCCTTAAGTGTCCGGCATGTTCATCCTCTGTCTTGGAGTAGATTAGGATACCATCTATGAACACGACGACAAACTTGTCCAAATATTCCATGAATACCTTATTCATCATATTCATGAAATAAGCTGGCGCATTCGTTAGTCCAAAGGACATAACTGTAAACTCGTAATGTCCATATCTTGACGAGAATGCAGTCTTCGGAATATCTTCTGATCGGATCTTCAACTGATGGTATCCCGATCTCAGATCAATCTTGGAGAAAACTCCGGCTCCTCTCAGCTGATCAAACAAATCATCAATCCTGGGTAGCGGATACTTATTCTTCACGGTGACTTCATTGAGTGCACGGTAGTCAATGCACATCCTGAAACTCCCGTCCTTTTTCTTGACAAACAAAACTGGTGCTCCCCACGGCGACGAACTCGGTCTGATAAATCCTTTCTCCATTAACTCTTCTAGCTGTTTCTTCATCTCAACCAACTCCTCGGTGGACATCCGATAGGGTCTCTTTGCTATCGGTGCTGTACCAGGTACAAGCTCTATCACAAACTCTATGTCCCTGTCTGGCGGCATACCAGGTAGATCTTCGGGAAAAACATCTGGGTACTCATTCACTACTGGGACATCCTCTATGCTGATTGCCTTGGTACTGTTAACCATCAACTGTCCATCTCTAACTGCAGTGGCTTGAAATTCCACTTTCTTCCCACACGGGCTCTCAACTGAGATAGTCCTTCGTCCACAATCCAATACGTGAAGGGAATATGCCCGAGAGGCAATAATAAATTGTTTATTATCATATTCCATGTTTATAATAGATGTTTATTTCTCATGCTAAAATTGTATTAATCAGAAACGTTAATACATGTGTGTTTAATAAACAAAAAGGTTCCTAGTAAAGCCTCTTTTTAAACTAGCTCGTTGATTAACTGATGATCAAGGTTTCCTGATCATGAACATTGGATGTTATTAATAACGGGGTCATGTCATTAGAAGAATGATGTGATGAACACACACCCAAGTTGGTATAGCAAATACGATCAAGTCATTTAGTTTGTTCTTTGTATCAAACACATTCGAAATAGCTTTTTCCTTAGACCATGAGATGATGTCAATCACTAATTCCTAAGAGTACTTTGATGACATCAAACGTCACTCCGTAACACGGTGACTATAAAGATGGATTTGGGTACTATGAAAGTATTAGTTGAGGCTCATGCATCAAGAGTGGGATTTGTCCATCCGGATGACGGAGAGATATACTGGGCCCTCTCGGTGATATCACATTGACATCGCTTGCAAGCATGTGACTAGGTCACAAGAATGTTATATCACTAACGAGTAAAGAGTACTTGTCGATAACGGGATCGAACTAGGTATAGTTGATACTGATGATCGGATCCGGACAAGTAAAATATCGTGAGACAAAAGGAATTGGTTATGTCGTTTTACGGTTTACGCGATCACTAGTTCATCGTTGAGTGAATGGGAGTCATTATGGATCTCCAGATCCCGCTGATGATTATTGATCTGAGAGGAGTCTCAATCATGTCCATTTTATTCACGAACCGTAGGGTGACACACTTAAAGTTCATCGATGCATTTGAGTGGATACGAAACACCGGAGAAAAATATGGACAAGATCTGGATCGTTTAGTATCGCCTAATAGTTTCGGGATATCGAATAGTTAAAGGGGGTATATGTTAATGTTTGTTAATTAAAAGAATTAACAAATATTAAATCTGAAATAAAAATGTTTATGGGAGAAAACCTTTCATTTTCTTGAGTGGGGTTTTAATGGAAATCAAAGTGGTTAATTTGTGAGTGGAGAGATCACTCACATGAAGAGAGGGAGGGCAAGGGGCAGCCCCCATGCGCCGCCACCCCACCCCTTGGCATGCCTCCTCCTCCTCCTATAAAAGGGAGGAGGAGCTCCTCTCTTTGGTGTTCATCCATGACCCTTTGGTTGGTCCATTCTCCCTCCTCCTGCTGATCCGCTTTTTGCCGTGGCTTGCCGGCCGCTGAAATTATTTCTTCACCACCACCACCACTAAGTCAGTAGTGTTGTTGGAGTTTTCCGGGATCCACTACTTCGCTGCCCGCTGGAACGAGGATTGGAGGTCATCGCTGATCCGCACGTGTGACCAAGTACGGAGGCGCCGCCGTTAGTGGCGCTCATCTTCGCGACTTTGAAGTCGAGTGTACCTCTACATCAACCACGTTTGTTTGCGGAACGTTATTCCCGCTTTCCGGTCTTCGAGGGTGAGTCCTTCAAACCGCTTACTTGCATCTCCTAGATATGATCTTGGTGTTTGGTTGCAATCGTAGGAAAAATTTTTGTTTTCCATGCTTTGCGAAACCCTTCAAAGTGGTATCGAGCCAGTCTATGCGTAGATGTTTTGTACGGTTTAAAACACATGTGGATGTGGGCGTTGATGATCATGTTATTGCATACTTTCGTGTATTTTGGATCATGGTGGCATAGTGGGATTTGAAGCGGCCCGGACTAACCTTACATGTCCTCGCACATGAGACTTGTTCCACGCTCGACATGCAACTAGTATTGCATAAGTGGCTTTGCGGGTGTCAGTTTCTCCCACTATAGTCATGATCTAATTTACAACGGTTTGCTAATAATGTTTTTATCACCGTTGTGGTTCTTGTTCGTAGGTAAGAATAGTTTTTCCTAGAAAGCCCAAAACCACGTAAAATATGCAAAAATAAATTAGAGGCGTCTAACTTGTTTTTGCAGGGCTTGTGATGTGATATGGTCATTGATACAAAGATTGTTGTATGAAATGAAATTTATTGTAAATTTAAACAACCTGGCAGGAGCCATTTGGTTGTTTTTCTTTTATGGCCTCAAGTGCTAAATATATGTCCATGTGATATATTGTAATGGAGGAAGACAATCAAGATGGCAAAGATCATGGACCTTGGTGCCATGCCTTAGGTGGAATGATGGAGATCATACCATGTCGCACAAGATGGAGATCAAGTCTTTGAAAGGACCATATCATATCACTTTATTCATGCATGTGATGTTAATCCTTTTATGCATCTTATTTTGCTTGATTATGATCACGTCGATAGCACTATAAGATGATCCTCCAAATTAATATCAAGATAATAATGTGTTCTTCCATAGTATGCACCGTTAAGAAAGTTCGTCGTTTCGAAGCACCACGTGATGATCGGGTGTGATAGACTCTACGTTCGCATACAACGGGTGTAAGCCAGATTTACACATGCAAATACTTTGGTTCTACTTGGCGAGCCTAGCATGTACAGACATGGCCTCTAACACGAACCGAAAGGTAAAGCATGAGTCATATGGATGATATGATGAACATATTGATGTTCGCCTTTGAAACTATGCCGTCTCACGTGATGATCGGTTTCGGTATAGTGAATTTGGTTCATGTAATCACTAAAGATGACTAGAGGGATGTTGTTTTTGAGTGGGAGTTCTCGTATTAATTTTGAATTAACATTGAACTTAATCTATTATGAACTTAGTCTAAATAACTTTGCAAATATGTTGTAGATGGCACCCCCTATTTTCAATTTCAATCTGTTCATGGAGAAAGAGAAACTAGCCACCAATGGTAGCAACTTTACCAACTGGGCCCTTAACTCGAGGATTCTCCTCAGCCACGCTCAAAGGAGCTATGTGCTAGAAGCACCGCTAGGTGACCGCCTACGATGATGCCCCAGGAGGAGAAAAATGTTTTCTTGACTCACAAGGAGGACCACAGCTTTAGTTCAATGCGGCATTTTGTATGGCCTTGAGCCTGAGCTGCAACGCTTCGAGCACAAAGAATGCTTTTGATACAATGAGGGAGTTGAAAATGATCTTCGACACCCATGCCGCAGTAGAGAGTTATGAAGCTTCAGAAAAGTTCTTTAGCTGCATGATGGAGGAAAATAGCTCCGTTAGTGAGCACGCATTAAAAATGTCTGGTACGCCGATAAACTCATAGCTTTGGGAATAACGATCCCCATTGAGCTAGGAATTCATCGTGTTCTCCGATCTCTCGCCACCAAGCTACAAGAGCTTTGTGATGAACTACAACATGCAGGGCATGAAGAAGTCTCTCCCGAACTTCACAATGCTAAAAGCTGAAGTGGAGATCAAGAAGGAACATCAAGTGTTGATGGTCCAAAAGACTATCAGCCAAGAAGAAAGGTAAGTCTAAGGGAAACTTCAAGAAGAAGGGCAAGTCTGTTGCTACATCTGAGAAGAAGACCAAGGCTGGCCCTAAGTCAGATACTGAATGTTTTTATTGCAAGGGCACTGGGCACTGGAAGCGCAATCGCCCAAAATATCTGGTGATAAGAAGGACGGGAAAGTGAGCAAAGGTATATATGATATACATGTTATTGATGTATACCTTACTAGTACTCGCAGTGAGTACTGGTATTTGATACCGGATTCGGTTGCTAACATATGTAACTCGAAACAGGAGCTAAGGAATAGCGACAACTAGCAAGGGATGAGGTAATGATGCGGCGTCGGCAATGGATCAAAAGTTGATGTAATCGCCGTCGGACGCTACCTATCCAATTACCATCGATTAGTTATAAACCTAAATAATTGTTATTTAGTGCTGCGTTGAGCATGAACATCATATCTGGATCTTGTTTAATGCGAGACGGTTATTCATTCAAGTCTGAGAACAATGGTTGTTCAATTTATATGAATAATATCTTTTATGGTCATGCACACGAAAGAATGGTTTGTTTATTTTGAATCTTGATAATAGTACACATGTTCATAATGTGAATGCCAAAAGAATTAAGTTGAATGATGATATTGCTGCATATATGTGGCATTGCCGCTTATGTCATATTGGTGTTAAACGCATGAAGAAGCTCCATTCGATGGACTACTAGAATCACTTGATTATGAATCATTTGAGACATGTGAACCATGCCTCATGGGCAAGATGACTAGAACCCGCTTTTCCGGTACAATGGAGCTGCAACCGACTTATTGGAAATCATACATACCGATGTGTGTGGTCCAATGAGTGTGTCACGTGGTGGATATCGTTACTTGTTACTTTCACGGATGATTTGAGTAGATATGGATATATTTACTTAATGAAACACAAGTCTGAAACATTTGAAAAGTTCAAAGAATTTCAGAGTGAAGTAGAAAATCATCGTAACAAAAGATCAAATTTCTACGATCTGATCGTGGAGGAGAGTATCTTAGTTACGAAGTTTGGCACACACATGAAACAATGTGGAATAGTTTCACAACTCACTCCTGCTGGAACACCACAACAGAATGGTGTATCCGGCGTCAGAATCGTACTTTATTGGATATGGTTCGATCTATGATGTCCCTTACAGATTTGCCACTTTCATTTTGGGGTCATGCACTAGAAACAAATGCATTCACTTTAAATAGGGCACCATCTAAATCCGTTGAAATGACACCGTATGAATTATGGTTTGGCAACAAACCTAAGTCATCATTTCTAAAAGTTTGGGGATGCGATGTTTATGTGAAGAAACTTCAACCTGATAAACTCGAACCCAAAGCGGAAAAATGCGTCTTCATAGGATACCCTAAAGAAACAATTGGGTACACCTTCTATCACAGATCCGAGGGCAAGGTTTTCGTTGCCAAGAATGGATCCTTTTTGGAAAAAGAGTTTCTCTCGAAGGGTGTGAGTAGTAGGAAGGTAGAACTTGACGAGGTTGTTGAACCTTCTCTTCATGGAATGGCAAGTGCAAGCAGTCACTGAAATTGTTTCGGAGTTGACTTCACCAAATGAAGAGGGAACTAATGATAAGGATCATGAAACTCCGAAGAGAACACTACCGCACCTCGCAGTCAACAAGAGCGCATAACGCTCCTCGACTTTTATGTTCCTACTATGAATGTCATGGTAGTTGAGAATAATGACCCGCGACGTATGATGAAGCGATGATGAGCCCAGATTCCGACAAATGGCTAGAAGCCATGAAATCCGAAATGGGATCCATGTATGAAAACCAAGTATGGACTTTGGTGGACCTACCCAATGACCGTAAGGCCGTTGAGAACAAATGGATTTTCAAAAAGAAAATAGACGCTGATGGTAATGTGACCGTCTATAAAGCTCGACTTGTCGCAAAGGGTTTTCGACAAATTCAAGGAGTTGACTACGATGAGACTTTCTCACCGTAGCGATGCTAAAGTCTGTTAGGATTATGTTAGCAATTGCTGCATTTTTCGATTATGAAATCTGGCAGATGGATGTCAAAAGCTGCGTTCCTTAATGGAAACATTGAGGAAGAGTTGTATATGATACAACCCAAAGGTTTTGTTGATCCTAAGGATGCTAATAAGGTATGCAAACTTCAGCGATCCATTTATGGACTGAAGCAAGCATCACGAAGTTGGAATCTCCGTTTTGATGAGGTAATCAAAGGTTTTGGATTTGTCCAAACTTACGGAGAATCTTGTGTTTACAAGAAAGTGAGTGGGAGCTCTATAGCATTTCTGATATTATATGTGGATGACATATTGTTGATAGGAAATGATATAGAACTTTTGAAAAGTGTAAAAGATTACTTAAACAAGAAGTTTTCAATGAAGGACCTTGGTGAAGCGGCATATATTTTAGGCATCAAAATCTATAGAGATAGATCGAGACGCTTAATTGGGCTATCACAAAGTACATATCTTGACAAGATTCTAAAGAAGTTTAGAATGGACGAAAGTAAGAAAGGGTTCTTACCTATGATGCAAGGCAAGACGTTGAGTAAGACTCAGAGTCCAGCTACAGCAGAAGATAGAGAAGTAATGAATAAGATTCCCTATGCTTCAGCCATAGGCTCTATCATGTATGCTATGTTGTGTACAAGACCGGATGTGGCACATGCTATTAGTTTGACTAGCGGTACTACCTGATCCAGGTTTTGAACACTGACGGCGGTCAAGAATATCTTTAAGTACTTAAGAAGAACTAAGGATATGTTTCTCATATATGGTGGTGAAGAAGAGCTCGTCGCAAAGTGTTACGCCGACGCTTAGCTTTGATTAATCGATCCGGATGACTCTAAGTCTCAATCCGGTACATTTTTGAAATGAATGGAGGAGCAGTGAGCTGGAGAAGTTCCAAGCAATGTGGTGGCAGGATCTTCAACAGAGGCGAATATATTGCTGCTTGGCGGCGAGAAGCGGTTTGGATGAAGATGTTCATATCCGAACTAGGTGTGGTTCCGAGTGCGTTGGACCCGATGGTTATCTATTGTGACAACAATGGTGCCATAGCCAATGCTAAAGAACCAAGGTCACACAAGAATTCCAAACATATTAAGCGTCGGTTTCACTCCATCCGTGAACATGTCAAGGATGGCGATATAAAGATTTGCAAAGTGCACACGGATCTGAATGTGGCACTCGTTGACTAAAGCTCTCCCAAGGGCAAAACATGATCAACACGAACTCAATGGGTGTTAGAATCATCACAATGTAATCTAGATTATTGACTCTAGTGCAAGTGGGAGAGAAGGGAATATGCCCGAGAGGCAATAATAAATTGTTTATTATCATATTCCATGTTTATAATAGATGTTTATTTCTCATGCTAAAATTGTATTAATCGTAAACGTTAATACATGTGTGTTTAATAAACAAAAAGGTTCCTAGTAAAGCCTCTTTTAAACTAGCTCGTTGATTAACCGATGATCAAGGTTTCTGATCATGAACATTGGATGTTATTAATAACGGGTCATGTCATTAGAAGAATGATGTGATGAACACACACCCAAGTTGGTATAGCAAATACGATCAAGTCATTTAGTTTGTTGTCAGTATCAAACACATTCAAATAGCTTTTTTCCTTAGACCATGAGATGATGTCAATCACTAATTCGGAAGAGTACTTTGATGACATCAAACGTCACTCCGTAACACGGTGACTATAAAGATGGATTTGGGTACTATGAAAGTATTAGTTGAGGCTCATGCATCAAGAGTGGGATTTGTCCATCCGGATGACGGAGAGATATACTCTGGGCCCTCTCGGTGATATCACATTGACATCGCTTGCAAGCATGTGACTAGGTCACAAGAATGTTATATCACGGAGCGAGTAAAGAGTACTTGCTCAGCACGGATCGAACTAGGTATAGTTGATACTGATGATCGGATCCTGACAAGTAAAATATCGTGAGACAAAAGGAATTGGTTATGTCGTTTTCCTGGTTTACGCGATCACTAGTTCATCGTTGAGTGAATGGGAGTCATTATGGATCTCCGTGATCTCCGATGATTATTGATCTCGAGAGGAGTCTCAATCATGTCCATTTTATTCACGAACCGTAGGGTGACACACTTAAAGTTCATCGATGCATTTGAGTGGATACGAAACACCGAGAAAAATATGGACAAGATAGGGATCTTTGAGTATCGCCGAATAGTTTCGGGATATCGAATAGTTAAAGGGGGTATATGTTAATGTTTGTTAATTAAAAGAATTAACAAATATTAAATCTGAAATAAAAATGTTTATGGGAGAAAACCTTTCATTTTCTTGAGTGGGGTTTTAATGGAAATCAAAGTGGTTAATTTGTGAGTGGAGAGATCACTCACATGAAGAGAGGGAGGGCAAGGGGCAGCCCCATGCGCCGGCCACCCCACCCCTTGGCATGCCTCCTCCTCCTCCTATAAAAGGGAGGAGGAGCTCCTCTCTTTGGTGTTCATCCATGACCCTTTGGTTGGTCCATTCTCCCTCCTCCCGCTGATCCGCTTTTTAGCCGTGGCTTAAGCGGCGCTGCTGAAATTATTTTCACCACCACCACCACTAAGTCAGTAGTGTTGTTGGAGTTTTCCGGGGATCCACTACTTCCGCTGCCCCGCTGGAACGAGGGATTGGAGGTCATCGTTGATCCGTACGTGTGACCAAGTACGGAGGCGCTGCCGTTAGTGGCGCTCATCTTCGCGACTTTGAAGTCGGGAGTGTACCTCTACATCAACCACGTTTGTTTGCGGGAACGTTATTCCCGCTTTCGGTCTTCGAGGGTGAGTCCTTCTGAAACCGTTTACTTGCATCTCCTAGATATGATCTTGGTGTTTGGTTGCAATCGTAGGAAAAATTTTTGTTTTCCATGCTGCGAAACCCTTCAATACGGCCTTGTGCTTGGATAACCAATCCATTCCCAAAATAACGTCTAAGGTCTGGGTCTCCAAAATTATAAGGTTTGCTAGGAACTCTATTCCATCTATTAGTATTCTCACCCCGGAACATCCTACTTTCGTTCGGAGTTCGGAACCAGGGGTTTGAACTAAAAGCATGCATCTAAGTCTTGCAATCCTCAAATCATTTCTAGTAGCAAAGCCTTGCGAAACAAACGAATGCGAAGCTCGAGTCAAACAAAATCAAGCAGGTGTATCGAGTTAACAAGTAACTTACCCAAGATCGACGTCCGTAGCATTCTGCAGTTGCATCTGCGGTGACATGGTTGACTCGGCCTCTCACCACGGTGCAGGGTGTGGCTCCTGCTTTGGGGTCCTAGCTGGGGTGGTTCCTAGATTGAAGCGAATCGGGTCACTCTCTGCTGTCTTCTTTGGACAATCATGGCAAAGTGTCTGGCTCGTTGCGATTGTAGCAGCGTCTCACTGTTCCTTCTTGCCTGCTCGAGTAGTGTTTCTAGCGGAGGCTGGGTCCGTAGTTCTCGATTGATGTGTCTTGGTGCCGTGACGGTGTCCTTGTTGCATTTTGTGGCTGGAATCAAGAATTGATTTGGTGCAACTCTCAGCGCTGCTATGCGTTCCTCGGGCGTGATCCTTGCCGTTGCATCCTGCGCTTCATGTTCTCATCCAGTTCCTTGCGCTTGTCCTCAAGAATAAGCGCCTTATTCACCAGCTCTTGGAAGTCTGGAAAGGTGTGGGTGATCAACCCTACTTGCAATCCTGAGTTAAGTCCCTTCATAAAACGAGGTATGCGGATTTATCTGTCGCTACATCCTCAAAGCGTAGTGTGCTAGCTGTGTGAACTTGTTCAGTAGTCGGCCACTGGTGATTACCTTGCTTGATTGCTCTGAACTCCTCCTTCTTAAGGTCCATGATTCCTTCAGGCACGTGATACCGTCGGAATGCATTGTGAACTCTTCCCAAGTGATATCTTGAGGGTTCTCTTGCGTGGCACGAAGTTCTCCCACCATTCAATTTGTTCCTTCCAACCGATGAGAAGCGTAGAGTACCTTCTCATTTCCTATGCATTGAGCTATGTGTAGCTTCCTCTCGATTGACCTTAACCAATCATCGGCCTCCAATGGATTGGCATTCCCGCAGAAAGTGGGTGGGTGAGTCCTCATGAACTCGGCAGTCTTGTATTACAGCGTGGTCCCGATTAACTTGATTAGCGAGGATCACAAGCGATGGCGTGTTGCATTTGTTGCATCATAGCATGCATCAATCGAGTCCGAGCAGCAAGAAAAGCTCCAAACTTCTGCATATCCAGTGGCTGTGCTGGTGCTCCATCATTGGGGTTTTCTGCTTGGCGAGAACCACTCCCATTGCTTCCAAAGTTTCCGCGGGTGTTCACCATCTGTCGATTTGCTCTAAGTTTTAGAGATGAGAGGGAAACAAGAATAGACAAGTAATATGGAACTTATGCGGGGCGAAAGGTGTAACCTTAAGGTCCAACTTTATTATTAATAACGTGGTATGGCTGCTTACAATGCCTAAGGGCCTTGCAACACATAATGCACACTCAAAGAAACAATGAAAATCCAAATCGAACTAACTCTGGAGTCTAACGCCTAAAGGGTGACTCTTAATTCTATGACGCGACTCGGCGAAGGAGTCTCACTATAGAACCTATGCTCACTCATCGAGAAAACCTCCACGGCCTGGGTACGGGTGCTGCGGCATAGGCGCGAAACGATTGCCATGTCCAGCAACTGTGTCCTCTGTGGTAGTCGAAGAAGCGGTGTCCTCATCGAGATCTCGACTCCTCCGATCCGGCTCGTGTAGCTCGAGCATCGCTCTGGAGTCCGTCCGTACAAAGTCATCTCTAATTTGTCAATCCTTCACAGAAGGTGTGCCACATACTCTTGAGCTTCCCGCCATCTGTTCTTCTCTGTCGTGATCTCCTTGCGGGCCTTCTGTAGCTCCTTGCTTGTATCATCTAATACATCCTCTTGGGCGACAACAAATCGTGCCAACTGTGTAACCATGGCGTCCTCATCCTGAATCGCCTTCGGGTCAAGAAGGTTATCGCTGCGCGGATGGTAACGGAACACCGTGCTCTCCAACTCTCTGGCGTAGATACGGGTAATGTGCCGCATTGCTCGTCGTGATACTTCTTGGATACCCATCTGCATTGTAGACCTCCTGGCGGTGTTGTATCGAGCGATTGCCTGGCCCTTCTTCCTAGCAGGTACCTCAATCTTTACGTCACGAGCCTTGATCAATCCCGCTTGTCTGATCACTTCCACTTGGTATTGCGGCTTCTCAAAATCTCCGAGAGTTTGTAGCATATGCCAAAGTTCCGCGGCGTGACTAACTCCCGTGATCAACGTAGTTGAACTCTTCCTCCATCTGTCACAAGAGTGCTTTACGTAAGAACTCGGAATTTTTAAATTGTGACAAGGTAAGGGAAAATTTCAGCAAGAGACAAGAAAAGGGAGAAGGGGATAAGTCGAGATGTCATTTCTTGCCTTCACAAATTTTTAGCTTTAGAAAATAGGTTTTATCCTCACTACGACCATTCTAGCTAGGGTTGAGCCTACAGTCAACCTGGCTCTGATACCACCTCTGTCGGGACCCCGAATTTGCAAATCCGGACCCTCTGTGTATTCAGCACTAGTCCAGGAACGCGCTAGTGCACACAGTCTTAACATCGGTAAATATCACAATCATACCATTCGATACTATCAAAGTACTTTATTTAAATAACCAACTGGTTACTCGACCTTATGGTCAAGTTACAATATACGCCTCACAGGGCGAAACTTATTAAGAGAGAAATAGTAGCAGCGGAAAAATCAAAGAAGGTAACATCGTGGCGCCATCCAGTATACCACAGGCAACTGACTGGGCTCGCTCCCTAAGTAGACGGATCCTCTTGGAGCTCCTCCTCCAAAACTGGTGTATTCTCCTCTTCAACTGGTGTTGTAGGGTGGCAAGGGTGAGTACTTGGTACTCAGCAAGTCATGCACAGAATGCAGGCTAATATACTATATGCATGGCTTGGTACAAAGGAATAGCTCAAGGTATATTTGCGATTAAAGATTTGACAAGTAATATAAGTAGATTCGAAAGCAGTAGAAACAAGTAAAGCATAAATAACTTTTCAAGAAGTTTAACAACCATCTTCCCATCCTAAACCACATTTCCATTAACATCATTATTAATCCAACCCAACTTTTCAAATCAAGTTATTTTTGAGAAAATCTAACCCTTGACTGTAATTCCCGAGCGATGTCCAATACCGCGGACACGGCTATTCGAATAGATTCTATACTCTGCAGAGGTTATGCACTTTACCCACAAGATACAGTCAAACACTACAAAGGCGAGTTCCCGTAACAAAGTCTTTCGGAAACCTCTAACAATACAAGTGGTCCTCCCCGGTTATTGCACACTAACCCTTCCCTTAGCTAAGGCGAAGTCTAGGCCAATCAACCGTTAGATGGGTACTGCCTCAGCCGATGACGCTCCGCACAACTTACACAAAGGGTGTAGTTGACCTCCCGAGGTCCCACAGTGCGTTATTAGCAACTTAGTCAACTAGGTCCGCCCCATTACGGACATGTGGTTGCACGTTAGACCCGATTCAAAGGCTTGCAAGGTTAAGTCCTTAGGGTGACCAGGGCAAGACTACCCAAGAACCAAATCAACATCCCCAATGCCACAACTGGCGCACTGATTACTCTTGCCACATGCCCTGGCCGAAATCGCTTATCAAACCCCGCTTGATTACCATGCACCACGTGCCATCAACATCACATGATACTTTTCCAAAACAGGTTCAATACGTCATTAAGTCAATATTAACATTTGATTATCCAAAATCATGTCATGAGCACGTAGCAGGTCTAAGCAGTATACTACAACGATCTAAACCCATGTTGGCAATTTAATAATGTCCAACTAGTAATCCACAACTAGGGTGACAAGGGTCATGGCACATACTTAAGTAATCAAGGTGTCATATAGCAAATTCGTATTTATCTAACCCCCATGTTTAAACAAAGTATTTTTCTAATTGAACTAGCATGCAATAGTTTAAATCAAAATAGATTTTGAAATAGGATCAACATGGTCAAAGCACAACTTGCCTTCAAAAAGTACTTGTTCTTGGTCTTGAGTTGGATCCTGAGTTAATACTTCTCCTTTGAATCCTTCCGGCACTTCAACGTCTACTCGTAAAGCGTGCAAATAGCAGATACACAAATAAACAATATGCAAAAAGTGTCCAAACATCCAAATAAAATCCATAAACAGAGAGAACATAATTTTATGAGTTTTTAGAAACTGGAATCGTCAAATTTGGAGTTAAGACGCAAAAGTTATGATTATTTAAAGTTTAAATAATCAACTAAATAATTTTGCAGAGAAAAACTTTAGTCCAAAAATTAAATAAAATTCATATTTAGGTAGATCTCAATTTTATACAAATTTAGAAATTTAAATCACTCAAATCGGAGTTGAAACGCAAAAGTTATAAGCGTTTGAAGTTTTGAAATTCAAATCAATTATTAAACCGAATTATTAAATCATTTTCTTTTTCGAAAAATCATTTATTGCGTCGCGAGGACACGTGGACCAATCGGGTGACGACGCGTGGCCTCGGGTCCACGGACCCCGCACGGTCTCGGCTCGGTCCATCGTGGGCTCGCCCACGGCCACTGGCCGACAGCGGGCCCTTTGACACGCGGCCCGGCGTGTCGGCTACACGCACGCCGCTGCGGATCGGCGCCGACCGCGACGGTCAGGCTTCCCGACACGTGGCGCCAATCTCGCCATTGATTTGAAAATCAACGGCCCAGATTAGATTTTGCTAACGCGCTTGGAAAACAACTCCAATCGACCGACCGCTCGATCTTGATCGGACGGTCAAGATCCAATCTATTGCTATGAACGTGGTTCAATCTAAGCCGCTGGATCTAGATCTAACGGTTGAGATTAGATCTCGAGATTAACACGTGATTCTTTACCGTGGGTGACGTGGGCGAATGCTGGACCGTGCGATGAAGATCCGACGGCGGAGAAGCTTCGTGGGTCTGCGATGTCCACTGGCGAGCTCCGCGCCGGGCGTTGAGAACGAAGACCACACCGACGGCGTTCGGGCACGCCCGTGAAGTGGGTGGTCTCTTCGGGGGCGTCTCGAAGCGGGGACTCCGGATCTGGGCTCCTTCTCGGCGGAAGACAACGGACGGCGGCGGAAAACGGCGCAAACCGTGGCGGACACCTCCTCCAACTACGGCGAGCTCGTACGGGCAAACGGCGATGGCTCGGCGAGATGGCTCGAGGACACGGTGCGCACGGAGGAGGGCAACCTCGGGCTTGACCCGGCTTTAAATAGCCTCGGCGTTCGTGCCCAAGACGGAAACCTAATTCTCACTTGCCACGGCGGCGGCGGCGAGTCCGGCTTTCGGACTCGAGGCGGAAACGACGACGCCGCCGTCCGCATTAACGGCACGATTAACGCCACGATCGCGTGGCGCGATCGGATCCGGCCGGATTCGGCCAAGGCGATGCGGAAATCTGGCCGTTGGATCTTGATCCAACGGTTGGGATCGATTAGGTTTTGGAGTTGGTTCGGTCGAGTCACGTGGCTCGGGTCGGACTCGAACTCGAGTCTGACTCGGGCTCGGTCGGATGAACAGTACAAACCCACTCGCATTTTCCAGCGATTTAATAATTAAAATAATTCCCAGTAATTCATTTAATTCATTAAAAATAGCAAAAGACTCAGAAAAATTCCAGAAAAATTCTGGAAAATACTTTGGTTCATTTTGGGCTCAAATAAAATATTTCCAACAAAATTTTATTTGCAAAGTTTAATTCTTTAATTATTTCAAAATGGAATAAATTCAAATAAATTCCAAATAAATCCAAATAAATTCCAGAAAATTCCAAAAATTCACCAAAGTGCCAAATCACACATGAATTTAAGAAAAGCAAAATTTTGGGGTGTTACAAGATCCTTGGGGTGGATTAGGTTCTGTGCTAGAGGTGTTTTTGATGCTTTTAGATCAAGTGGTGGTGCTGTGATTGGGTAGATTAGATGAAAACTAGTGGTTGCCACGTTCTCTGCTTCGGGCAGATTGTGCTGTTGACCTAGGGTTTGAGTTTTCGCGATCTTAGAGTCGGATTTTGGCCGGCCGCCTGTTGAGAAAGTTGTAGGTAACTTCAATACCTTTCAGTGGACATAAAGAACGTCCAATTCGGCCCAGCTGTTTGAAAGTTATGCTCGATTTACCGAACATGTTCAAATTTGTGATGTAGCTGGGACAGAACGTAGTGTTTTGTAGATTAAACAACTTTAGAGTCCGAATCAGCTTTTCCATATACTTAGAAAAAATTATGAAATTTCCTAATCTACGCGAGGATGTACTCGTTTAATCGATTCGGAGTACTAGATCTAAAGTTATGATAGTTTGAAGTCTGCTGTCTCGGGGGGACAGATTCTCTGTTTTTCATTTTCGGGAGTAGTTTGCGATATCGGGGTAGTTGGGCAATGGCGTACTATTTTGTGGGCATGTTGTGATTGTGTGGCATATTTGTGCAGGTGGTGTGGCCCCGGGAGTGCCCACCTCATCCCGCCAATCCGTCACTCGAGGTTAAGGCAAGTGTATTGCGATGGGTAGCATGTGGTTTATTTCCTTGCCTTGACTAGATGCAATTGTTTCCATGTTATGCTATCTTGCCATTCTTAGTGTTTGCCATGATATGATAAAAGTGTATGTTAAGATGCTATGCAATGGTTTATAGTTAATGATTATGGCATATGTTGCATACATGGCATGAAACTTGGCTCGGTCGGTGAGAACGTCATAACTATTCCGGTAAGGTCAGTGAGAAAGTTATGACTAATCCGGAATGCCATGGATGTAAGACCTACCTCGTGATTCCACCCACGCGGTGAGTGGAAGCGAGGAGTAGGCACCCTCCATCTACGGGATGGAAGGGGGACGTGGGTGCACGTCGACGGGTGTGCACTCGGCAATACCGATATTTGCGTTGAGGAGACATGTGCATTGCATTGCATTGCATTGCATACATGATGATGATGATGATGAAATGATTTTAATGAGGTTGAGGTATGATTATGATGTTGCATATGATAATATTGAATTGTTCTGTATGACCCATTGCAATATACGTGCTGAGTGATGCACTCACGCGTGTGTTTTATGTTGTTTTAGGTACCATGACACGGCATGTGGGAAGGGGCAATAGCTACACATTTTCACGTAGTTCCAGACACATCTACCAATTTGAGTCATGATCATAATAAGTGCCATGAACTTAGTGTGTGGAATAGTTTTGTGTGCTTGTGATCCTTATTTACTTAGCTATAGTTTATGGAGTGGTTGGATTTGGTATTATTGGTTTATGTGGATGCTTTGTCCACTTATTATTGTTGCTTTAAATGTCTCGTATTATGCCATATTTTGCTATGCTATTGTTGTTGCTTCGATTCATGGAAAAACAAAGGAGATGCTACCGAAATTTTCGGTTTTATCATTTGCTCCTTTGTTGTAATTTATGTTAATTTGTGGTACTTAGATGTTGTTTAGTCTATGTTTGGTAGCATTCGGGCATACTAGATGCCGGGGTGTTACAGGAACAACCGAAGACGGTGACCCAGATCCGCAGTTTTCTTGGAATAGCGGGATATTACCACCGATTTATTGAAGGATTTTCGATGATTGCGAGACATCTTACGCAATTGTTGAAGAACGAAAAGAAGTTTGCGTGGACGCCGAATGTGAGAAGAGTTTCCTAGAGTTGAAGAAGCGATTAACATCCACACCGGTGTTGGTTCTACCGAATGTTCATCAAAGCTTCGATATTTGCTGTGATGCATCGCGCCAAGGACTTGGATGCGTGTTAATGCAGAACAGGTAGGTAGTCGCTTATGCATCGAGGCAGTTGAGGCCGCATGAAGAGAATTATCCGACGCATGACCTGGAGTTAGTAGCTGTAGTGCATGCCTTGAAGTTATGGCGTCACTATCTTATTGGAAATAGATGTGAAGTTTATACGAACGATAAGAGTCTTAAATATATCTTCACCCAATCGTACCTGAATATGAGGCAGAGGATATGGTTGGAGCTGATCAAGAATTATAACGTAGGGATCCATTACCATCTTGGTAAGGCCATGTGGTGGCGATGCCTTGAGTCGAAAGAGCCACACTATGAATATGCTGATAGAAGAGAGTCAGGCCGAGCTATGCAAGGATTTCTAGAAGATGAAGCTGGAAGTGGTACCCGAAGGATTCTTGGTTGCTTTGGAAGTGAAGCCTACCCTAGAAGACCATATCAGAGAAGGACAGAAGGATGATGATAAGATAAAGATGATTAAATCCAATATGGAGGAAGGCAAAGCTAAGGATTTTAGACTAGATGAATGAGGTACATTGTGGATTAAGGATTGCATCTGTGTACCGAATAAGAAGGAGCTGAAGCAATTGTGTGACACTACGGAATGGTGTGACATTATAAAATGTGAAATTAGAGAATAAAACTATACGATATGAGGTTTAATCGCATTTTCGGGCTGGTTTCGGGAGTTTGGGCCTCTCCAGGGGAGTTTTGGCCCAAGGGGAAGAGTCGTGGGCTTTAGTGGGATGGGAATTGGGCCCATGAGGGAGAGGGGGGCCAGGTATTTCAGCCCTGGGCGCCTCCCCCAGCCCTCATTGTGCCCCACCCCCTTGCCCTAGCCGCCACTACTCCTCCCTCCCACCTAGCCGCCGCCCCTTGCCCTTGCTGTGCGCCTCCCCCTCCCCTTCCCCTTGCGCCACCACCCCTCCCCTCCCCTCTCCACCATCCTTGCTGCCCTTGGGGAGCCCCTCACCTCGCCACCCCGCTGTTCTTTCCCTCGTGAAGCTCCGCGACGAGGAGATCCGACGGTTCCGGCGCGAGGAAGACGATCGGGGAACCCGGGAGGAAGGATTTTGGCATTCGTCGTTCGTCGGGAAGAGGTGGTGTGACCCCCAGAAGTGCCCTCCTCATCCCGCCAATCCGTCGCCCGAGGTTAAGGCAAGTGTATTGGAATGGGTAGCATATGGTTTATTTGCTTGTCTTGACTAGATGCAATAGTTTCCATGTTTTGCTATCTTGCCATGATTAGTGTTTGCCATGATATGATAAAAAGGGTATGTTAAGATGCTATGCAATGGTTTATGGTTAATGATTATGGCATATGTTGCATACATGGCATGAAACTTGGCCCGGTAAGGTTGGTGAGAAAGTTATGACTAATCCGGAGCGCCATGGATGTAAGATCTACCTCGTGATTCCACCCACGCGGTGAGTGGAAGCGAGGAGTAGGCACCCTCCATCTACGGGACGGAAGGGGGACATGGGTGCACGCCGACGGGTGTGCACTCGGCAATACCGTTATTTGCGTCGAGGAGACATGTGCATTGCATTCATGATGATGATGATGAAATGATCTCAATGAGGTTGATACATGAATATGATGTTGCATATGAAGTATGACTTGATCATGATGTTAACTTGTTATGTAGAGATGATAATAATTGAATTGTTCTGTATGACCCATTGCAATATACTTGCTGAGTGATGAACTCACGCTTGTGTTTTATGTTGTTTTAGGTACCATGACACCGGCATGTGGGAAGGGGCAATAGCTACACATCTTCACGTAGTTCCAGTCACATCTACCAATTTGAGTCATGATCATAATAAGTGCCATGAACTTAGTGTGTGGAATAATTTTGGTGTGCATGTGATCCTTATTTACTTAGCTATAGTTTATGGTGTGGTTGGTTTTGGTATTATTAGTTTATGTGGATGCTTTATCCATTTATATTGCTGTTTTAGATGTCTTATGTTATGATATATCTTGCCATGTTATTGCTATTGCTTTAATTCATGTTAAAACAAAGGAAATGCTGTTGAAATTTCGGTTTTTAGCATTTGTGCCTTTGCTGTAATTTATCTTTATTTATGGTATTTAGGTGTTGTTTAGTCTATGTTTGGTAGCATTCGGGCATACTAGATGCCGGGGTGTTACAAGTTGATTATGGAAGAAGCCTATCACTCTAAGTACTCAATTCATCCAAAAAGTGCCAAGATGTATCAAGACCTGAAGGAGAGATTCTGGTGGCCGAGCATGTTGCGCTATGCGACATATGCCAGAGAGTCAAAGCAATGCATCAGAGGCCAGCAGGATTGCTACAACCACTGAAGATACCTAAGTGGAAGTGGGAGGAAATCGGAATGGACTTCATTACCGGTTTGCCGAGGACTCAAAGTGGATATGACTCCATATGGGTTGTAGTGGACCGCTTGACCAAGGTCGCACATTTCATACCCGTGAAGACCACTTACTAAGAAGACCACTTAGCAGAACTATACATGTCACAGATTATCTATTTGCATGGAGTACTGAAGAAAATTGTGTCGGATAGAGGTACCTCAAGATTTTGGAACAAATTGCATGAAGCCATGGGAACCCATCTGAACTTCAGTACCGCTTATCATCCGCAGACGGATGGACAAACGGAAAGGGTTAATCAGATTCTCGAGGACATGTTGAGAGCTTGTGCATTGGCTTATGCTACTTGTTGGGACAAGTGTTTGCCATATGCAGAGTTCAGTTACAATAACAGCTATCAGGCCAGCTTGAAGATGTCGCCGTTTGAAATAATGTATGGTCGACCCTATCGAATGCCATTAAATTGGAATGAGACATGGGAGCGTTGAAGGGAATATTCCCTAGATCAATCATGGTGATGATTGTAATACGTGTTTGTTCATGTAATTATGATAACTTTGTTTATCAGTTCCCTGAATAAATGTTACAACTTTGTTCATTGGATACGATCTGATTGTGAAACACATTGTCAAGTAACATTATTCTAAACGAGTCCCTGATCCATATTATTACGAGGAGTAGTGATAATTTGATCAGCACATGTATTGATTGGTGGTAATGTTTCACATACCATAGATATGGAGATATCGAACCAATAATGTGGACACATGTTGAAGAACATGGGTAGTCAGACAAGACCCACTCCGAGACGCTGTGAGTTGTTATCTCTTATAGTGCCATTAGCGTATAGTCTCGACTGGTACGCCTATATGGTCCTTAGACCTAAGATTGTCATGGATGCCTAGAATATAGACTTATATGCTTTGGTATCATCAAACGCTACACCGTAACAGGGTAGTTATAAAAATGACTACTGGGTATGCCACAATACATCGACAAGGGTGTGATGATCAACATGGGATTTGCCCCTCCTAGATAATGGGAGAGATACCTCTGGGCCCCTCGTGTGGATGGATAGGGAAAGTACACGGCCGTGCTAAGATGACTAAGAAGTTAGTCATGGTTTATATCCATCACACTGTCGAGTGAAGTGGTCGAGCTATCAACAAGGGTGGCGCACACACAGATGATTGTAATATGACTATGTTTATGAATAATAATATGATTATTGGTCAAATGAATGTATATCATTATATTGATCGACGAGTATATGACTTGCTTATGAAACTCTTTACTCATTGATATAATTCTGTAAGTATCTCTGAACGGGTATCATTGTATAGGACAACGATGAATAGATCAGCGCATGTATTGAACGATGATCATGTTCCATAGATCATGCGATATGGAGATATCATCGATACATCATGAACACATGTTGAAGAACATGGGTTAGATAGACCCACAATGAGACACTGCGAGAATGTTACATTCTTATGTGTTATCAATGTATCTCATACATAGTAGATGTATGATCCTTAGACCTGAGATTGTCACATTCCGTACATATGTAATAGTTTACCTTGGGGTTACCAAACACTATTTCCTAACTGGATAGTTATAAATGTAGCTTTCATGTTTACTATGAAACATGCAGAGGGAAGTGAGCAGTCAAGATGGAATTTGCCACTCCAGTGTAACGAAGATATATGTCTAGGCCACTCCTGTGATATGATTAAGGAAGTGCATGGCCATGCCTTGATTGAGAAGTCAATCACAACTTATTAATATATCACGGATACGAGAGATGGATTGAACTGTCAAAGGATGACATGCTTCTCGCCTTGAGTTCTATCTCCAAATCTATGTCCAAATGTGCATGAACCTATGGGGTCACACACTTAACAGGCTGGGACTCATTAATTCGGCTTGGATCCATAATTAATGGACCTCGTGGGCTTAGCGCGTAGATGGGCCCTGACCGCCTAGGGTTTCACCTCGTGACTATAAAAGGAGGGGAGGAGGCTGGGTGCAGAACACATCTTTTGTCCAGAACCCTAGCCTCCACCTCTCGTTGCCCCTGCTGAGCGACACGGTGCTTGCATGCCAACGCACGGTGTTCCATCCCCGGACGTGTGGACTGTTGTGGTGAAGTTGCTGCTACTGCGGCGTGGAGAAGACGATACGCAGTAAGGACGATCCGCGGCAAGGACGATCCGCACCAAGAACGATCCACTACAATGATGTGAGAAGGATTCCGTAACTGCGCGTCTAGTGGTAATTGATCTATTATCCCCTTCTTGCGAGTAGCTTTTCTGGTTTGCGGTAGAAATTTTAATTTGTGCTACAGTAGCAACCGCATTCCTCTACAGTGGTATCAGAGCCATCTTGCGTAGATTCGTGATCTAGATGTTGCACATATGGTATGTGAGGATAGTAGATTGGATCTATTACATGCTCAACCGATTCATGTGATGAATTGGTGGATGCAGCCGTCGATGAGATCGATCGGTTTAGGGTCTAAGGAAAGTGCAAAACGAATCAATCTTGATTTGGGTGAGTCCATTCATGGTACGACGTTGCCCTTATCGGTCGGGTTACCGCCATCAGGGTTCATGAATCGCGACCATGTGGGACCAAGCCAATCAGATTGAATCGGATTGGGTCAATCTTATTGATCTTTAGAAATTTTTAGGGCGTTTTATTTTAATAGAACACATGCCTCTAAAAAATTTTAGGGCGTTTTCTCTTAACAGAACAATCACCGCCGGGGGCGCTGCCCCCGGACCTCGCCACCGTAGAATCTATTTTGTTTAATTCATTTTTGCAGGATGTTATGTGAAATAGTATGGCCTATGTGTATGTGATGCATGTAATTATTACATGGCCTGTGTGTCGTGTCAAGCCATAAGGCTATTTTAATTGTATAATGATATGCGTGTCGACTTGTGATGTTTGAAACCCTCATATAAAATTCATTATCAATGTTGTAAGAAGTTGCATCTACAATGATGAAGATGGTGGCATCAAGCATGACGCCAAGGTGAACAATCAAGCATGATGGCAAGGTGAACAATCAAGCATGATGATGGAGATCCTAATGCTAAGGGCCATATTATTTCACATCTTAATTTGATTATATGTGGATATGTGTTTAATCCTTGCTATTTTCTTTATGCTCATTGCATGTGATGCCATGTCCATAGTAGATATTGTTCATCCCCATAAGTTAAAACAAAATTTAAATCAAATATGTCCACCCAATTGTTGCATCTATCAAGAATTTAGATCATTATTAATATGACTGCCAAAGTAGTATATCAATGACTATCTTAATAGATGATAGGGACGTGTTAGACACATCACGCATAACAATGGTAGATTTAATCAAGCCATCAAAATGGTTTTGGGCTTGAGGACATAAGTGGTTGGGATTTGATTTCAGTAATGAAGGAACAAATACAAGACAATTGGTGTCTAGAAAAACACACATGAGGATAGGTTTCTTAATTGGCACCCGGAAACGGGAAGTGCTCCCTCCCTCATGTGAGCCCTAGGGGCAGGTTGACCTGGCCATGAGTCCAGTTGATGGAGGCATTCATTACTTGTTTTCATGCTCAACCAACAAGAGTTGCATAAGATGTAATTAGCAAAGATGTTGCTTACTTATGTTATTAAATTTCTAGCAGTGACGCTAAAGCTCACTAGTGTTTGATGAATATGGATCTTGAATACTCACTATGTGTCCATAAAGGGGACATAAAGTAGGAGTGTCTTTTGTTAAAATGTTTAATGAAAGTTTCACATAAACATAGTGCTTAGAAACTTTGCATGTTTTTGTTGTAGTTCAATGGCACCTACTACTGCTACTACCGCTGCACCTGGTTTTTCTTTGAGATCGGTTCTGGAAATGGAAAAACGAAATGGAACAAATTTTGTGGATTGGTATCGCAACTTGAGAATTGTTCTCAAACATGAAAAGAAAGAATATGTTCTAGAGAATCCAATTCCTGATGAACCAGTCGAAAATGCTCCTTGAAATTTGAAGGTTGACTATGAAAAACATGTTAATGCCTCTATAGAGGTCAGCTGTCTCATGCTTGTCACCATGGACTCTAAGCTGCAAAAGCAATACGAGGACCAGGATGCTTACAATATGATTGTGGGCTTGAAGGGCATGTTTGGGAATCAAGCAAGGGCTGAGAGTTATGGTATCTCAAAGCTTCTGTTTGCTTGTAAGCTGGCTGAAGGCAGTCCGGTCAGCCCACATGTGATCAAAATGATTAGATACATTGGGAGATTAGAAAAACTTGATTTTCCCCTTAGCCTTCGTCTGGCTACAGACGTAATTGTCCAGTCTCTGCCTCAGAGCTTTAAGCCATTCATTATGAATTTTCATATGAAAAGCATGGAGAAGAGCCTGACCGAACTACATGGGATGCTCAAGGCTGCCGAGAAAAGCATAAAGAAAAAACCCAATAATGTGATGATGGTTCAGAAGACAACTGCCTTCAAAAAGAAGAAAGCTAAGGCTTGGGGAAAGGGAAAGGGCAAGGCTCAAGATGAGATCGCGAGCCTCAAAACTAAGCTTCAGAAGCTTAAAGTTGGCCCTTAGCCTGAATCCCATTGCTTCTATTGCAAGAAGTCGGGACATTGGAAACGGAACTGCGAAAAGTTCCTGGTAGATAAGAAGAATGCAAATGTGACTTTCACTTTAGGTATTAATTTTATAGAAATTAATATTGCTACTTCTTCTCTCAGCTCATGGGTATATGATACCGGTTCGGTTGCTCACATTTGCAATTCGATGCAGGGTCTGATAAAGAGTAGAGACTTGGCAAAAGGAGAAGTGGATCTCCACGTGGGAAATGAAGCAAGAGTTGCTGGTCTTGCCGTTGGCACCTACCCATTGCATTTGTCTTCCGGATTAGTTTTAGAACTTAATAGTTGTTATTTTGTTCTAGCTTTGAGTAGAAACATTATTTCAACTTCTTGTTTGGAACATGAAGGTTATGAATTCAGAATAAAGGACTTTGTTTGTTCAATATTTTTGAATGATATGTATTATGGTCATTGCCCCATTGTGGATGGGTTGTACGTCCTTGAGCTCAAAGAAAAACATATCCATAACATTAATGTAAAAAGGCCTCGGCTTAATGATTTCAACCCTACCTTTTTATGGCATTGTCGCTTAGGTCACATAAATGAGAAGCGCATGCAGAAGCTCCATGGTGATGGACTTCTAACCTCATCTGATTTTGAATCGTTTGAAACATATGAGTCTTGTTTACTTGGCAAGATGACAAAATCCCCTTTCACAGGTTTTAGTGAGAGGGCGTGTGAATTGTTGGCCCTAGTACATACAGATGTATGTGGACCAATGAGCTCGAGTGCTAGAGGTGGGTTTCAGAACTTTGTAACTTTTACCGATAACTTTAATAGATATGGATATATCTACTTAATGAGGCATAAATCTGAAACTTTTGAGTTTCAGAATGAAGTACAAAATCAACTTGGCAAATCAATAAAACACTTATGATCAGATCGTGGTGGCGAATACTTGTGCCAAGAGTTTGGTGATCATCTAAAGCAATGTGGAATCGTTTCACAACTTACTCCGCTAGGAATGCCACAATGGAATGGCGTGTCCGAATGACGGAACTGAACTTTGTTAGATATGGTTTGATCAATGATGAGCCAAACAGATCTGCCATTATCCTTCTGGGGTTTCGCTTTAGAAACAGTTGCGTTCACATTAAATAGGGTCCCATCAAACTCCATTGAGAAGACGCCATATGAGATATCGACTGAGAGAAGTCCCATATTGTCATTTCTCAAAATATGGGGATGTGAGGCTTATGTAAAACATTTGCAATCAGATAAACTCGCACCTAAATCAGAAAAATGCTTCTTTGTGGGGTATCCTAAAGAAACAAAAGGATATTACTTTTGTTGTTAATGATGGGTTTTCACACGATGTAGTGTTTTGCTCTTAATGATGTTGCCGTCATAGTCTATATGATTTAGCGCAACCGTCAGTGTTATGTGTATTTCAATCATGTGATATCGAGGAAGAAGTCTTTTGGTGAATGACTTTTCGGTATTGTTGTTATATGATGAATGAATGGTGAAAAGTAAACAAGACATCGTGTATAGATGTTAAATGATAAAAGAGTCGTTGAGCCAGGTCGGTGAGAAAGTCATATATGGAGATATGACTATTCCGGAGTGCTCTTGAAGAATGTGCATTCATGTCATGAAACGAGATTTCCCTTGCTTTCTAGTATGAAAAAGAAAAGAATGAATAATTTCTGGTGTTGGTTGTGGTGAAGGGATTTGTGTTTCCTTTGCGTTTTGGCTTAGGAAATTAAAATGAATACTCTCTGATTGTTGTCGAATCCTTTCCAAAGTGGTTTTAGCGCTTTGGGGATTGAGTTGTTGGATGAGGGCCACTTGGGTTCATGTTTATGGTTGAGCTCACTCAATGATTGTGCTCTTTACCGTGGTCCTTTGAGTGGAAGGTTGTGTATGATTCAATGCAAACCTTCGTGGAGAATTGTGTCGTTGAGGTGTTCCTCGGTAGGGTTGATTAAATTATTAGTGGACCATTTGGTGGTTGCTAGTAATCACTATTCCTTTTGAAGTGTATTGGATCTTTTTGTCGTTGGGCAATGAGCGAGTTATGTCAACCGCAGAGGAACATTCGGTCGTTTCTGTTACGCGAGTCTTACGGATCCTGGATATAAAGTAGGTTGTTCGTTCTGGTGGTAATCTTAGAGCGTTGTGTCACTCCTATTTCGCTTCGTCTTGAGTACAAGGAACCACAGAAGGGAGGTCGGTACCGTGTTTTTCTGGAGAGTAGCATTAGTTAAAGGGATCGGGCACTTCAGTGCCAAGGAATGCTTAGATCGAGGAGTATGAGACCACTTTCTTTTGTGGGCTGTTTGAGGATTTATCTTTTAGCTTGGGGTCGTGCTGAGGCCATCTCTTAGTACTTTGTGTTTAAATGTTGAGTAAAGTTCTCGCAAGTTTTGATTGCGAGCTATCGTTAGAGCTGTTGGTCTTCGAACCTAGGCGTCCTGTCATCGAGTCTCCTTCAGTGTAAATTCCAATGGTTTTATTTAGAGAAGCGACTTGGGAGCTGGAGTCTCGCATGCGCGAGAAGTATCCCGAGCTTTTCGCCTCTGGTATGCGATGTGAGAAACCTAGCTATCTTCGGTTTTGCTGGGTTGCGTGTTGGTGCGTTTTAGATTCGAGGTCGAATCCTATTGAAGGGGCGAAGAATGTGACACCACGGAGTGTCGTAATCTTATAAAATGTGGATGTTGAGGTCAAAACATTATAAAATATGTAAATGGAGGTTAAAACTTTACGTTATGCTGTTTATAGCGTGTTTTTGGGCCGTTTTCGGGTGTTTGGGCCTCTCCGGGGGACTTTGGGCCTTGGGGGTTGAGTTGGGCCTCTGGTGAAAGGGTTTGGGCCCAAGGGGGGGGACTTTTGGGCAGCCAAATCTGGCCCCCACCCCTTGGTGCGCCCCAAACTCCCTCTCCCAACCCTAGCCGCCACCCCCTAGCCCCCCATGCGCCTCCACCCTTCCCCTTTCTCTCCATCTTCCCCCATGGCGCCACCACCCCTCTCCTCCCCTCTCCACCTCCCTTGCTGCCCCTAGGGGAGTTCTCCACCTCAACACCTCGAAGATCTGTCCATTGGAGCGCTCCGCGGTGAGGAGATCCGGTGGATTTGGAGCGAGGAAGGAGATCGCGCGAACCGGGAGGAGATCCATTCAGTTTTCGTGCGTTGGGCAAAGGTATGGCAATGGGAATCCTTGGGGTTGGTCTAGGTACTGTTATAAGGGTGATTATAAATTTTTTAGATCAATTGGTGGTGCTGGAATTGAGTAGATTAGATGAAATCTAGAAGTTGCCACGTCCTCTGTTTCGGGCAGCGTAAGCAGTCGACATAGGGCTTAGGTTTTCGCCAATTTAGATTCTAAATCTGGTCGTACACATGTTGAAAAAGTTGTATATAATTTCATTATCTTTCAGTGGATATAAAGAACGTCCAATTCCGCCCAGCCGTTTGAAAGTTATGGCTGTTTTACCGAGCGTGTTAAAATCTATGACGTGATTGGAACAGATCACGGTATTTTGAAGATTAAACAACTTTAGATTCCGAATCAGTCTTTCCCTATACCTAGAAAAAGTTGGGAAATTTTCTAAGCTACGCGAGGATGTACTCGTTTAATTGATTTGGAGTTTTAGAACCCGAGTTATGCCTTTTGGAAGGCTACTGTCCCGACGGGACAGAACCGCTGTTTTTTGGTTTTGCGAGTAGTTGGCAATGTCGGGGTAGATGAGGGTTTGCGTACTATTTTGTGGGCATGATTGTGAGTGTGTGGTCCCTATGTGCTGGTGGTGTGACCCTGAGAGGGCCTTCTACTTCTCGCCAATCCGTCGCCCGTGGTTGAGGCAAGTGTATTGTAATGGATAGCGGTTTGTAGGTTGCTAGTTGAGACTAGATGAAATCTCTTATATGATATGATCACTTGCCATGCTTTAATGATTGCCAATGATATGATGAGTATGCTTATTATGTTATGATGCCATGTGTTAATGTACAAGTTAATTGTGATGTTGGCATATTTGCATACATGGCATGTTACATGGCCCGGGCGGTGAGAAAGTCATAACTAGTCCGGGGAAGGTCGGTGAGAAAGTTATGACTAATCCGGAGAGCCAATGAGTAAGTCCTACATCGTGATTCCATTCACCGCGGTGAACGGAAGCGAGGAGTAGGCACCCTCCATCTTCGGGATAGAAGGGGGGAGAGGGTGCACACCGACGGGTGTGTACTCAACCATACCGGTATGAGTTTCCAAGGAGACATGAGCATAGCATTGCATTGCATACGTAATGAGGATGATTGTAGGATCGAAGTATACGAATATAGCAATCAGAGGGGGGTGAATGATTATGCGAAAGCTAAAACAAAATTTTCGATCTACTGGAAGAACACCCCAACTAGGATTCAAAAGATTGCCTCGTAATCAACAAAAACAGATTGATAGACGCTTGGTAAAATGAGAATTCCCGGAGATCCAACTGTCAAAACGATCTGAAATTTGGACACAAGAAACTAGATTTCAATACGAATCAAACCCAAAAAGAATCAGCTCGATCGGACTTATGGATCAAAAGTTATGAGCTTCGCAAGCTTGTTGATCCAGAACTTGACGAGAATTGATCTAACGAAAACTTGAAAGTTTTAACAGAACCGACAAAAGTTTAATCAACTAGACTTGAGGAACTTAAAAAATATCCTAGAACGGTTTTTGATGGATCAAATCAAGATGAGACTCAATGATCAAAAACCAATCAAGAATTAGAACAAGCATGCAAACAAAAACCAAAACAGAGAACAACTTTGTAGCGACGATTCTTTGTATGCACGCAAAAATCTTGGAAGAATTGATCTTTATTTCTTTTGTCTAAAATACTCTCATCAAAAGAGTACAAACTCTAAAACTCTTGATGCGCTCAGCTCTCCTTGGTGCCCTTTCAACAGGAGACAACCCCTCCTATTTAAAAGACCAACCTGCAATCACGATTCCTATTCCCTAGAAGGAATCCGTATCCAACACAACTCTACTTGGCCCAACCTGGCCGAGTACAACTCTTGCACGCATATGGTAACCCTACCATACTCACGTGACTAACACCTTGCACGCGTATGGCCACCTGCCATACTCACGTGACTAACACTTTGCACGCGAATGACCTCCTGCCATTCTCACGTGACTAACCATTCTTCATGTGCACCATTCCCTTAGCCCGAACGTCCCGCATGACATCCTTGACCACCAAGACCTCAGTTCCTCCTGAACCTAGTCCCGAACCTCAGTTCCTCCATGAACCTAGTTCCAGTCCCGTCATCGACCACATTCGTCTTCGAGCAATACCTGCACATGAACAAACCACAAAACAAATCCGGAAAGCACAAGTCCACGACTTGACTCAAGGTCAATCCATGCAACTACTCACATGAGCATTGCATAAAGTCCACTTCAAAACACGCATCATGAAATCATCACAAATTTCATAATTTCAAATTCAAACTATTTCAATTTTGCTCAAAACCGCCAAAAGCATGTGTATGACAGACCAAAGTCTTTGGTCTGTCATACATGGGAAAATTGAGTTCGCTATCAACATGTGTATGATGACCAAAGAGTTTGGTCTGTCATACATGGGCAAAATGAGTTCACTGGAAAACATGTGTATGACAGATCAAAGAGTTTGGTCTGTCATACATGGGTAAAATGAAATCGCCCAAAGCATGTATATGATGTATCAAAATCTTTGGTTTGTTATACATTGAAAAACGAAGTCACCAAAGCACATGTATGATGAGACCAAAAGTTTGGTCTGTCATACATGAGAAAATCGAGTTCGCTTAAAACTCAGGTATGGCGTATCAAACTGTTTGGTCTGTCATACATGGGAAAAATGCGATTTTTAGTTATTTGGTTCTGCGCAAAAGCAAGGTTTCTTTTTTAATGTTCGGATGTTTGGTCCAATACAGATTAATCCTAATCTTCACCAATTTCAGCACAAGATCAAACCAATTTTTCATCACATGATTCACAATAATAATGATATGTGATCAAGAATGAGATGGTTTACATGATGTGGGATGTTATTGCCATGTAATTGTTCGTGTTGTACCATTGCAATATGCTTGCTAAGTTTTGAACTCATGCTTGTGTTTTCTTGTTGTTTTAGGTACCATGAGACAGGTATGCGGAGAAGGGAATTAGCCACACTTCCACATGTAGCTTCACTCATTTGATTCCACAAGTCATTCAATTAGTTTTTGATAATAAACTGCGTGTGATGATTATTGCTTTAAGGTTTAGCTTTGCTTTATGAGAGTCTTATTGTTCGTTTGGTGCATGGAGACATTAAATGCTTTAAAATAGACTTATATTGTGGTTAAGTCTTGAATTATTGCTGTTTTAGTTGTCTCTCATATTGCCTTATTGCTATACCGTTGTTGCTCCTTCAAATCATGTTAAAACAAAGGAGATGCTGCCGAAATCTCGGGTTTTAGTATTTACTCCTTTGCTGTAATTTACCTTAAATCATGGTATTTAGATGTTGTTTAGCTTATGTTTGGTAGCATTCAGGCATATTAAATGCCGGGGTGTTACAGATGGTCATTGGATAGCCGTGAAAAATATTCTAAAGTACTTGAGAAGAACTAAGGATATGTTCCTAGTTTTTGGAGGTAAGGAAGAACTGGTTGTAAAGCATTACACCGATGCAAACTTCCAAACTGACAAAGATGATTTTCGATCGCAATCTGGGTTTGTATTTACAATAAATGGAGGAGCAGTAAGCTGGAAGAGTTCCAAGCAAAGCACGGTGGCCGACTCTACAACAGAAGCGAAGTACATTGCGGCTTCAGACGTCGCAAAAGAAGCTGTGTGGATAAAGAAGTTCATCTCAGAGATTGTTGTAGTTGCTAGTGCCTCTAGTCCAATGGATCTCTATTGTGATAATAGTGGTGCCATTGCACAAGCAAAAGAGCCTAGATCACATCAGAAGTCCAAACACATACCCTGACGCTTTCACCTTATTCGCGAGATTGTGAATAGAGGTGACGTGAAGATATGCAAAGTAGATACAAAAGCTAATGTGGTCGATCTGTTTACAAAGCCACTGCCATAGCATAAACATGAGGCGCACATGAGGTCTATTGGTATTAGGTACTTAAATTGACTGACTCAAGTGCAAGTGGGAGATTGTCAGTGTTATGCCCTTGAGGCAGTCATATAGATGATTGTAATATGACTATGTTTATGAATAATAATATGATTATTGGTCCAATGAATGTATATCATTATATTGATCAACAAGTATGTGGCTTGCTTATGAAACTCTCTACTCATTGATATAATTCTGTAAGTATCTCTGAACAGGTATCATCGTATCAGACAACGTTGAATAGATCAGCGCATGTATTGATCGATGATCATGTTTCATAGATCATGGGATATGGAGATATCATCATTTCATCGTGAACACATGTTGAAGAACATGAGTTAGATAGACCCACAATGAGACACTGTGGGAATGTTACATTCTTATGTGTCATCAGTGTATCTCATACATAGTAGATGTATGATCCTTAGACCTGAGATTGTCACATTCCCTACATATGTAATAGTTTACCTTGGGTTTACCAAACACTATTTCCTAACTGGATAGTTATAAAGGTAGCTTTCATGTTTACTATGAAACATGCAGAGGGAAGTGAGCAGTCAAGAAGGAATTTGCCACTCCAGTGTAACGGAGATATATTGTAACACCCCGGCATCTAATATGCTTGAATGCTACCAAACATAAGCTAAACAACATCTAAATACCATGAATTAAGGTAAATTATAGCAAAGGAGTAAATGCTAAAACCCGAGATTTCGGCAGCATCTCCTTTGTTTTAACATGATTTGAAGGAGCAACAACAGTATAGCAATATATGGAATATGAGAGACAATTAAAACAGCACTAATTAACGACTTAGCAACAATATAAGTCTAGTTTCAAACATTTAATGTCTCCAAGAGTCAAACGAACAATAAGACTCTCATTTAGCAAAGCTAAACCTTAAAGCAATAATCATCACACACAATTTATTATCAAAAACTAATTGAATGAGTTGTGAAATAAAATGAGTGAAGCTACGTGCGGAAGTGTGTCTATTTCCCTTCCCCGCATGCCGGTCTCATGGTACCTAAAACAACAAGAAAACACAAGCGTGAGTTCAAAACTCAGCAAGCATATTGCAATGGTACAACAAGAACAAGTACATGGCAATAATATCTCACATCATGTAAACCATCTCATTCATGATCACATATCATTATCGTCATCATTATGTACGCAATGCAATGCTATGCTCATGTCTCCTTGGAAACTCATACCGGTATGGTTGAGTACTGTTGTTCCAATCACCACGTCACAGATTTTAACACGCTCGGTAAAATAGTCATAACTTACAAACGGCTGATCGGAATTTAATGTTCCTTATACCCACTGAAAGGTATTGAAATTATCTACAACTTCTTCAACAGGCGGACGACCAAATGCGGACTCTAAATTGGCGAAAAACCGAACCCTAGGTCGACTGCTCATGCTGTCCGAAACAGAGAACGTGACCACTTCTAGAATTCATCTAAACTACTCAATTCCAGCACCACCAATTGATCTAAAAACATGATATTGATCCTTAGAACAGTACCTAGCCCAACCCCAAGGAGTCCCATGGCCATACCTTCGCCCGACGAACGAAAAACCCACGGATCGCCTCCCGGTTCGCGCGATCTCCCTCCTCGCTCCGATTCCACCGGATCTCCTCGTCGCGGAGCGCTCCAATGGATGGATCTTCAGGTTAGGGAGGTGGAGAACTCCCCTAGGGCAGCAAGGGTGGTGGAGAGGTGAGGAGAGGGGTGGTGGTGCAAAGGGGAGCAACAATGGGGGTGGCGGCTAGGGCAAAAAGGGAGAGGGAGAGGTAGGGAGAGGCTAGGGCACAAGGGGGCGCAATGGGGTAGGGGTGGGGTGCATAAAGGGGCAGGGGAAGGCCCCCAACCTGGTCTCCTACTCCTATTTGGACTCCCACTCCTTCCCACCAAAGCCCACGACCCTTTCCCTTAGCCCAAACTCCCCCGGAAAGGACCAAACTCACGGAAACGGCCCGAAAACGCATGTAAACCTCATACCACATGGTTTTAACCTTAATTCCACATTTTATAATGTTCTTGCCCTCAACATTCACATTTTGTAATGCCACAATCTCTAATTTCACATTTTATAAAGTTTCGGCATTCCGTAGTGTCATATATATGTCTAGGCCACTCGTGTGATATGATTAAGGAAGTGCATGGCCATGCCGTGATTGAGAAGTCAATCACAACTTATTAATATATCACGGATACGAGAGATGGATTGAACTGTCAAAGGATGACATGCTTCTCGCCTTGTGTTTTATCTTCATATAGTTTGGCAAAGGGATTATTACATCAGTACTTTGATCATATGCGTTTGGGAGTTGGCATGCTCTGCAAGGAGCCGCTACCGACTATTGGATTAGAAAAGGGTTTTCCGAATCTATGTCCAAATGCGCATGAACCTACAGGGTCACACACTTAACGGGCTGGGACGCATTAATTCGGATTGGATTCGTAATTAATGGACCTCGTGAGCTTAGCGCGTAGATGGGCCATCACCGCATGGGGTTTCACCACGTGGCTATAAAAGGAGGGGAGGAGGCTGGGTGCAGAACACATCTTTCTTCCAGAACCCTAGCCTCCATGTTTCATTATAGAATGTGACATTATAGAATGTGGCATTACGGTACGAGTTTATATCATGTTTTTTGGCCCTTTAGGTTGTTCGGGCTTTTCCGGGGGAATTGTGGGCCTTAGCGGTTTGAAATTGGGCTACCGATAGGATGGTTTGGGCCTAAGTGGGATGGTTTGGGCCCAAGAGGGGGTGCTTGGGGCAGCCAACCCTAACTTTCCCCCCACCCATGGGCGCCACCCCCCACCCCCACTTCCTCCCCGTCCTAGCCGCCACCCCCCTCACCGCCTTGCACCTCCCCCCTTGCCTCCTTCCTCCCTTGCGCCCCCCTTTGCTAGGGTTCCTCCGCATAGCCGCCTCTCCCTCCCCTCTTTCCCCCTGTTGATCTTGCATTGAAGCCCATCCAACAAAGGAGAAGCCGGCGTTCCCTGCGGATTGGAGGAGAAGCGTAGGCGGGAGAAGGGATCGTTCGTCGGTTCGTCGATTCTCCAAGGAGAGGTAAGCTTGGTAGGTTCTTTTGTAGTGTTTTGGTGCTGTTTATATGGGGGAAACCTTGCCTAAAAACCTCAAGTATGTGTTGATTATAGATGTATTCAAGTTGGATCTAGAACTGTCTCGCTTGCTACCCTCGGCCAGATTAGATCGTCATCTTCGGGCGTGAATTTGGGAATTTTAGATTCGTTTCCTGGGGGACCGGATATGACGAAAGTTGTAGGTAATCGGATTACCTTTAATTAGGCACTAAAAACACTAAGTTTCGTTTAGCCGTTTAAAAGTTATGGTTATTTTACTGACTGCTGTCCAATCTATGATGCGAATGGTACAGTCGTTGATCAACTGTAGATTAGAGTATTATAGAAGCTGAATTACTTTTCGTGAATACTGAGAAAAAGATGGGAAATTTCCTGAGGTTCGAGAAAATGTACTCGTTTACCTGATTTGGAGTTGTAGAACTCAAGTTATGCTTGTTGGAGCCTGCTGTCCCGTTGGACAGATTCTCTGTTTTTCGGGTATTAGAAGTGGGTTGCGAAGTCAATGTAGTTGATTGTTCTTGTATTGTTTTGTGGGCATGTTTTTGAGTGTATTATACCTATGTGTAGGTGGTGTGACCCCGGGAGTGCCATCAACATCCCACCACTCCATCTCGCGTGGTTGAAGGCAAGTGTATTGGGATGGTTTTGGAATTGGGTGACCAAATAGATTCGTAGCGTTGCAATAAAACCATATGATGTGCTAATTTTCCATGTTTGATCCTTGCTTGTGATATGATGAACATGATTAGTTTATTGGTTAAGCAGTTGTTATATTGAGTATTTATGCAAGTTAAATCATGTTATGGCATATGTTCATTCATAATACAAGAGGCGACCCATTCTGATGCGGGCCTCTGTGTTCACACATAGTGAACACAAAAGTCCTACCTCGTAGTCCTATCCACGGTTGTGAATCACCAAGTGTTGCTACAATTATATCAACTGCGTGGCTTCATCGACCCCCACCTTGGCCAGGACCATTAAATTTAAAGCCATACTTGAGAGAAGATGCTGAGCTTGAGTCAAGGACGACTCAAATGCAAGAAGGGCAGGATGATGAGGACATCACTACCATGTATACGGCCACGCCTACACATCATGTTGAAACCAATGATGTAATACAAGGACCAATTAGTCGAGCTCATGCACGTCAATTCAATTACCAAGTGAATGTGTTCCTCGGGTTGCAAACAAATATGTTAATGGATGGAATGCTATTTAATCCTTGTGATGATGTTATTGTCCTTAGGAACCAAGGAGAAGGACCTCCAAATGTCGAGCATGAAGCCAATTCTTCCGGTGCACAAGATCAACTCGGATTTGTCCTTCGGGACAGCATCAACTTAAAATGACCATAACTTTTGATCCACAAGGGTGTTCGGGGTCTATGAGTACTAGTTTGAAATGTTTCCACGTCCTCTTTCCAACGGATCTGGCCTCGTCTCCAAATTCTGTCTGAGTCAACGGGAATCTACAAAACAAGTGGCATCACTTTTCCAATCCGAGAAGACTTGGGCTTTGGGCCTTGTAATAGAGTTGTAGTTGGAGTCCTACTATTTTGGACATGGTTCCCATGTCCCTATCCATTATAAATAGCCAACCATCTGCTCTTTAGGGTTTTGGGTTTTATTTGATTAGTTTAGCCAAGTGCAAACTTGATCCTGCGAGTTGTGCTGGACAGACACCTTGTCAAGATCGTCAATAAGACTCCATCTTGTCTTGCTTTCAAATTTTATTCGCAATTTTAGATTGCTTATACTATTGTTCTTGCTCGTTCTTTGATTGCTTGCAGGAATTGATCTTCTTGATCAGGTTGACCGTGCCCACGGCAAGGTCAATAACCCTCTGGAGTTGGTTTAGCGATTGCTAAGGCGCATCGTCGTCATACGGTGTAGTCAGATCGTCAAAGTCCTCTCCACCCAAATCAATCGTGTGTTTCTCATCGAAAGATCAGGACACCCAAAGTGCTATCAAGTGGTATTAGAGCCAACCAGGTTGCTCGGTGAGAAATTTTTGTATCCTAGTTTAGTAGATTGATTTCAACCCTATAGTCCAGAAAATTTGCCACAAAAGATTTGTTCCTCCTGTCCAAACCAAGTTTGTGCCTTTCGATCTATTAATTTTGGTTTGCTAAATTGAATTTGTGTTCTTTTTAGCTTTGTCTATTTGCTAATCATAGTCCCCACGTTAAAAACCATCTATAACCGATGAAACGAAAATTTCAATCTCGGGTCTAGTTAGAGTCCAACACGGGTCGTCTCGGTATTTTGATCATAACTTTCGCATACGAACTCGGATTGAGGTGAACTTTTTTTTCCTGAAATCACTGAGGAGTCCTCTACAAAAACCTTTTGGTCTATACAGCCTAATTCGGAATTGAAAATTACGAATTCAACTCGGTTTCAATTATGGCCGAAACCCTAGTTTTTGGGACAGATTGTGCACCCTGCGATATTTTGATCATAACTTTCGCATACGAACTCGGATTGAGGTGAACTTTTTTTCCTAAAATCAGTAAGGAGTCCTCTACAAAAACCTTTTTGTCTATATAGTCAGATTCGAAAGTTAAAAATACGAAATAAATTCGGTCTCAATTTCGGCCGCTGAGTTTCTGCTCCATCCTTTGTGAACCATACCATCTTTGCGAATAACTTTCAACCTATTGAGACTAGCTATTTGATATTGCTATAGGGCTGCTCATATTACATCAATTAGCACAATTTGTGTTATATACTTTCTGTACTAGAGTTATTGAAGTGCTACTCTCATTGTATTTTGGCCACACATAAAAAAAAAGTGGTGAAAAAAAAGAAAAAAGAAGAAGAAGCAAAGAGTGCTAAAAGAAAAGAAAAAGAAAACAAAAGTGTGAAGAACAAAAAAGTGATTGAGAGCACACCCTAGTTGTTGCTTATTTTCAGATTGTGCTAGTTTTGATTTTTGAGCAATCTAGTGCCCTTATTCTTTGTTTGAGCAATTAGCTAGTCTCTCTCCATAACTTGTGCAATACGAGCTATTTGGTGCGTCACTTATATTTTGTTTAGCTCATTCCTTTGATTGCATCAAGTTCCATCATCTTTGTGCGTGTGTTTCCGTTAGCATCAAGCCTTTTACCCATCCATGGTGAATCAGCAACATAGGCTAAGTGCTAATTACGAACTATGATTCAATTCTATGCAATTTCTGAGATTAATTGATTGATTCTCCTTGCTACCACATTGAGCCTATCCAAGCTACACTTTCTACCTGTACAGGTGTTCAATCCCTTGGCAATCACTCTACACAAACTTTTGAGAACCATTGACAACGCTAACGACCGACAATGCCTACTGCACCGTAAGAACTTGTAAGAGCTTTGGTTATAGGCTTGAGTGTTGAGAGGCTTGTCACCACCTCCTAGTAGTTGATAGGAACATTATACTTGTGATATTGTTTTCTTGTCTTCTACTAACCATGTCAGGTGATGAGGGCTCACTGCATCACTCTCCACGCACAAAGGGAATTGTTGCTCGAATGTCGCTGCAAGAAGATCGCCTCCGGTATATCGAGACTGCTCAGGGAGTTGCTAACACTACTCTTGTTACTATTTTGTCTAGAATTGATACGCTTGTAGGTACTGCCCCAGGAACTTCCAGTCCTCCGTCTCGTCTTTTAAGCAACAAAAATGGCGTACTAAATGATCAAGTACATGTTGATGATGATTCCCTAGGTAAGGTTAAATTCGACATTCCACCTTTTGATGGTCAATATGATCCTGATGCCTATATTAATTGGGAGATCTTAGTAGACAAAGAATTTGGCAAGTATGATTTGTCCGAAAATGAAAGGATTAGGATTGTTGCTAGTGTGCTAAATGGATTTGCATTAACATGGTGGAAGCATATTTGTAGAAAAGAGAGAAAACCTAAAAATTGGAAGGCCATAAAAAGACTAATGAGAATTGATTATGTTCCTAAATATCATACCGAATTTTTGTATACTAGACTCCAATGCATGAAACAAAGAAATAAGTGTGTTAAGGAATACTATGAACGATTGCAAAATTATTTGTTGCGTTGTGGTTTAGTTGAAGGTGAAGAAGCAACAGAGTTTATGTTCATACGTGGACTTAATCAAGAAATTCAAGATGCTCTTGTTGATAAACATATAGTTCTCCTTCAGAATTGGTTAAATGTGCTTCTAGAGTTGAAAAAATGCTTGCTGAATCCTTGAAAGAATCATTAGCTTCAATTGAGGCACCCATTGTTGCACCTTCTTTTGTAGCTAACATTTTGCAGAAAAGTGATTACCATCGAGAGAATGATGAAGAAAAGCATATGGAGAAAGAAACAATCAGTACTACCCCATGTGTAAGTGAAGAGATAATAGTTGAAGTAACACCTACAACAGCTGACGAGAACTTACAAGGTAATGTAACAGTTATGGACTTTACACATGGTGAAAATAATTTTGAAGAGTTAAAACTGTCCACAAATCATGCTATCGTTGAGCAACTATTAGTGGAACCGATTGCTGATTTTGCTTTGTTACGAGATGATTTGCTTGCTATCTCTTGTGTTGAAGAAGAGTTGTGTGATAATACTTCACTTATATCCAAGACACAACTAACGAATGGACATCCTACTTTCGTTAACACACTAGATACTTATGTTGAAAATAAACATGTCATTCACATTGCATGCGAAAATGATGAGTTGAAATTGATGTCTTCTTAAGATAGCTTAGGTTACATTGAATTTGATGTTCTGTGTGATCTGAATTATTTAGAGGAGAGACTTTTTGTGCATTCTAATTTGTCATGGTTATCGCGAAATATTTTTCATGTTATTGGCAAAAATAGTGACAAAGAAGAGTATAAAGCGCATTGAGTTTACATTTGTTCAGATTTTAAACCTCCGTTTGCTATGCAACAATGTCATCAATTTGATAATTGCCATGTCACTAATCATGTCATATCATGTACTTTTGGTTCAACATACAATTTACAAGATAGTTTTCAAGAAAGGGAGTATATGGTTGATAGAGATTATGGATCCTTTGATTTCATTGCAAATGTACATGTTGCTTTGTTTCCTATTGCTACAAACATTTTGCAGGACATTATGATGGAGTCGAGGACGACTTCACTTCAAGAAAGGGAGGATGATGAGACCATGCTCACCATGGACAGAACTAACAATGCATACATATGGTCATCACCAAGTGTTGCTGCAATTATATCAACTGCATGGCTTCATCGACCCCCACCTTGGCCAGGACCATTAAATTTAAAGCCATACTTGAGAGAAGATGCTGAGCTTGAGTCGAGGATGACTCAAATGCAAGAAGAGGAGGATGATGAGGACATCACTACCATGGATACGGCCACGCCTACACATCATGTTGAAACCAATGATGTAATACACGGACCAATTACTCGAGCTCATGCACGTCAAATCAATTACCAAGTGAATGCGTTCCTCGGGTTGCATACAAATATGTTAATGGCTGAAATGCTATTTAATCCATGTGATGATGTTATTGTCCTTAGGAACCAAGGAGAAGGACCTCCAAACATCAAGCATGAAGACAATTCTTCCGGTGCACAAGATCAACTCGGATTTGGCCTTCAAGACAGCATCAACTTAAAATGACCATAACTTTTGATCCATAAGGGTGTTTGGGGTCTATGAGTATTAGTTTGAAATGTTTCCACATCTTCTTTCCAACGGATCCAGCCTCATCTCCAAATTCCGTCTGAGTAAACAGGAATCTGCAAAACAAGTGGCGTCGCTTTTCCAATCCGAGAAGACTTGGGCTTTAGGCCTTGTAATAGAGTTGTAGTTGGAGTCCTACTGTTTTGGACGTGGTTCCCACGTCCCTATCCATTATAAATACCCAACCATCAGCTCTTTAGGGTTTTGGGTTTTATTTGATTAGTGCTGGACAGCTACCTTGTCAAGATCGTCAATAAGACTCCATCTTGTCTTGCCTTCAACATTTATTCGCAATTTTAGATTGCTTATACTATTGTTCTTGCTTGTTCTTAGATTGCTTGCAAGAATTGATCTTCTTGATCAGGTTGATCATGCCCACGGCAAGGTCAATAACCCTCTGGAGTTGGTTTAGTGATTGCTAAGGTGCATTGTCGTCGTACGATGTAGTCGGATCGTCAAAGTCGTCTCCACCCAAATCGATCATGTGTTTCCCATCGAAAGATCAGGACACCCAAAGTGCTATCATCTCGTTGCCCCTGCCGAGCGACACATTGCTTGCACGCCGATGCACTGCGTTCCTGTGACACTACGGGATGGTGTGACGTTATAAAATGTGAAATTTGAGGTTAAAAATATATGGTATGAAGTTTAATTGCTTTTCTGGGCCGTTTTCGGGAGTTTGGGCCTTTCCGGGCCGATTTAGGCCTTGGGGGGGATGAAGTGGGCCGTTGGTGGGGGAGTTTTTGGCCCATGAGAGGGGAAATCCTGCCACCCTCCCCTTAGGGTTCCCCCATGCGCCCCCTCCCCCATGCCCCATGCGCCCCCACCTCCCCCATCCTAGCCGCCGTCTCCCTCTTCCCCATCTCCTTCCCCCATGGTGCCCCCTCTCCCTTTCCCTTGCACCACCACCCCCTCCACCTCCTCCCCACCCTCCTTGCTGCCCTAGGGGAGTCTCTCACCTCTCCATCCTGCTGTTTTCACCATTGGAGTGCTCCGCGACGAGGAGATCCAATGGATTTGGAGCGAGGAAGGAGATCGGGTGAACCGGGAGGAGATTCGTCGGTTCATCGTTCATCGGGCGAAGGTATGGCTAGGGGTTATTCTTGGGGTTGGTCTAGGTGTTGTGCTAGAGGGTATTTGGATGCTTTTAGATCAAGTGGTGGTGCTATGATTGGGTAGATTAGATGAAAACTAGAGTTTGCCATGTTCTCTGTTTCGGGCAGATTGTGCACTCGACCTAGGGCTTCAGTTTTTGCGATTTTAGAATTGGAATTTGGTTGGCTGCCTATTGAGAAAGTTGTAGGAAACTTCAATACCTTTCAGTGGACATAAAGAACGTCCAATTCCACCCCGCCGTTTGAAAGTTATGCTCGATTTACCGAACGTGTTCAAATCTGTGACGTAGTTGGGACAGAACGTAGTGTTTTGTAGATTAAACAACTTTAGATGCCGAATCAGCTTTTCCCAATATTTAGAAAAAGCTAGAAACTTTCCTAAGATTCGCGATGATGTACTCGTTTAATCAATTCGGAGTACTAGAACTCAAGATATGATAGTTTGAAGTCTGCTGTCTGGGAGGGACAGATTCTCTATTGTTTGGTTTTTGGAGTAGTTTGTAAAGTCGGGGTAGACGAGCTTTTGCGTACTATTTTGGGGCATGTTTTGAGTGTGTGGTATGTTTGTGCAGGTGGTGTGACCCCGGGAGTGCCCTCAACCTCTCGCCAATCCGTCGCCCAAGGTTAAGGCAAGTGTATTGTAATGGGTAGTGTAATGTATGTTGCTAATTGTGACTAGATTGTAACACCCCGGCATTTAATATGCCCGAATGCTACCAAACATAGACTAAGCAACCTCTAAATACCACAATTACAAGTAAATTACAGCAAAGGAGCAAATGCTAATACCGAAAACTTCGGCAGCATCTTCTTTGTTTTTCCATGAATTGAAGCAACAACAATCTTAACATATCAAGATAGCATAAAGAACGATAGCAATAACTTGAGAAAACAGGAATTTCAGCCATCATACAGCTAAGGATATAAGCCTATCCGTCTCATGTCAAATATGAACTAATCATTTACTCATGGCAACCAACAAGCATCAACACCACAGTTTAGTTCAATGAATTAACCATCACAATTAAAGGAAGGAACATGTCATTGTTTATATGTGTGATGCTAAGTGATGACGTGTGACTAGCTCCCTTTCCCGCATGTCGGTTTCATGGTACAACATAAACACAAGCGTGAGTTCATCACTCAGCAAGTATATTGCAATGGAACAAGAAAATACATCCCAATACCTTCATCACCACTTTTCACATACAACATCATACACATATCATATTCATAGTGTAAGCATATCATTGACATCATCATATATCATCATCATATATCATCATCATATAACATCCTCATATAATGCAATGCAATGCAATGCGATGCACATATCTCCTGGAAACTCATAACGGTATGGTTGAGTACACACCCGTTGGTGTGCACCCTCTCCCCCCTTCCATCCCGAAGATGGAGGGTGTCTACTCCTCGCTTCCATACACCGCGGTGGATGGAATCACAATGTAGGACTTACTCATTGGCTCTCCGGAATAGTCATAACTTTCTCACCGACCTTCCCCGGACTAGTTATGACTTTCTCACCGCCCGGGCCATCTATCATGCCATGTATGCAAACATGCCAACATCATAAATAACTTGTACATTAACACATGGCATCATAACATAATAAGCATATTCATCATATCAATGGCAATCATTAAAGCATGGCATGTGAACATATCATATATTAAATTTCAATCTCAACCAATCTTGCAAACCATAACCCGCTACCCATTCCAATACACTTGCCTCAACCACGGGCGACGGATTGGCGAGACGTAGGGGGCACCCCCGGGGTCACAACACCTGCACATAGGCACCACACACTCAAAATCAAACCCACAAAACAATACGCAAACACTCTTCTACCCCGACTTCGCAAACTACCCGCACAACCCAAAAACAGAGGTTCTGTCCCGTCGGGACAGCAGACTTGCAACGACCATAACTCGGGTTCGACGACTCCGAATCGATTAAACGAGTACATCCTCGCGTAGCTTAGGAAATTTCCTAACTTTTTCTGAGTATATGGAAAAACTGATTCGGATTCTAAAGTGGTTTAATCTACAGAACTACGACACTACGGAATGCCGAAACTTTATAAAATGTGAAATTAGAGATTGTGGCATTAACAAATGTGAATGTTGAGGGCAAGAACATTATAAAATGTGTAATTAAGGTTAAAACCATGTGGTATGAGGTTAACATGCGTTTTCGGGCCGTTTCCGGGAGTTTGGGACTTTCTGGGGGAGTTTGGGCCTAAGGGAAAGGGTCGTGGGCTTTGGTGGGAAGGAGTGGGAGTCCAAATAGGAGCAGGAGACCAGGTTGGGGGCCTTCCCCTACCCCTTTATGCGCCCCACCCCTGCCCCATTGCGCCCCCTTGTGCCCTAGCCTCTCCCCACCTTTCCCTCTCCCTTTTTGCCCTAGCCGCCACCCCCATTGTTGCACCCCATTGCACCACCACCCCTCTCCTCACCTCTCCACCACCCTTGCTGCCCTAGGGGAGTTCTCCACCTCCCCAACCTGAAGATCCATCCATTGGAGCGCTCTGCGACGAGGAGATCCGGTGGAATCGGAGCGAGGAGGGAGATCGCGCGAACTGGGAGGCGATCTGTGGGTTTTTCGTTCGTCGGTCGAAGGTATGGCCATGGGACTCCTTGGGGTTGGGCTAGGTACTGTTATAAGGATCAATATCATGTTTTAGATCAATTGGTGGTTCTGTAATTGAGTAGATTAGATGAATTCTAGATGTGGTCACGTTCTCTGTTTCGGACAGCATGAGCAGTCGACCTAGGGTTCGGTTTTTCGCCAATTTAGATTCCGAATTTAGACGTATGCCTGTTGAAGACGTCGTAGATAATTTCAACACCTTTCAGTGGGTATAAAGAACGTTAAATTCTGCTCAGTCGTTTGAAAGTTATGGCTGTTTTACCGAGCGTGTTAAAATCTGTGACGTGATTGGAACAGATCTCGGTATTTTGTAGATTAAACAACTTTAGATTCCGAATCAGTCTTTCCTTATACTTAGAAAAAGTTAGGAAATTTCCTAAGCTACACGAGAATGTACTCGTTTAATTTATTCGGAGTCTTAGAACCTGAGTTATGCCTTTTGGAAGGCTGCTGTCCCGGCGGGACAGAACCTCTGTTTTTGGTTATTGCGAGTAGATGGCAATGTCGGGGTAGATGAGGGTTTGCGTACTGTTTTGTGGTCATGATTGTGAGTGTGTGGTACCTATGTGCAGGTGGTGTGACCCCGGGAGTGCCCTCTACATCTCGCCAATCCGTCGCCCGTGGTTGAGGCAAGTGTATTGGAATGGGTAGCGTGTTATTGTTTGCTAGATCGGTTGTGATTGAGATCTAATATATGATATGTTCACATGCCATGCTTTAATGATTGCCAATGATATGATGAATATGCTTACTATGTTATGTTGCCATGTGTTAATGTAAAAGTGATTTATGATGTTGGCATATTTGCATACATGACATGGCATGATACATGGCCCGGGCGGTGAGAAAGTCATAACTAGTCCGAGGAAGGTCGGTGAGAAAGTTATGACTATTCTGGAGAGCCAATGAGTAAGTCCTACATCGTGATTCCATTCACCGCGGTGAACGGAAGCGAGGAGTAGGCACCCTCCATCTTCGGGATGGAAGGGGGGAGAGGGTGCACACCGACGGGTGTGTACTCAACCATACCGGTATGAGTTTCCAAGGAGACATGAGCATTGCATTACATTGCATACATAATGATGATGATATTGTTAAGTGTTCATGAATGAGATGATATACATGATGGGAGATGTTATTGCCATGATATTGTTATTGTTGTCCATTGCAATATGCTTGCTGAGTTTCGAACTCACGCTTGTGTTTTCTTGTTGTTTTAGGTACCATGAGACCGGCATGCGGGGAAGGGAAATAGTCACACTTCCGCACGTAGCTTCACTCATTTGATTCCACAAGTCATTCAATTAGTTTTTGATAATAAATTGCGTGTGATGATTATTGCTTTAAGGTTTAGCTTTGCTAAATGAGAGTCTTATTGTTCGTTTGACTCTTGGAGACATTACATGTTTGAAACTAGACTTATATTATTGCTAAGTCGTTAATTACTGCTGTTTTTAATTGTCTCTCATATTTCATATATTGCTATACTGTTGTTGCTCCTTCAAATCATGTTAAAACAAAGGAGATGCTGCCGAAATTTTGGGTTTTAGCATTTACTCCTTTGCTGTAATTTACCTTAATTCAGGGTATTTAGATGTTGTTTAGCTTATGTTTGGTAGCATTCAGGCTTATTAAATGTCGGGGTGTTACAGTTGGTATCTGAGCGGGCTGTAGGTCCTTGGAATGCGTATTTTTTTTAGTGTCATGCTATAGGATACAACTAAAATGTGATGTGAAATAACTTAGAAACATGGCTTAGGTCTTAACTAAAATTTTGTCATAGGATAGCAACATTAAAACTTGCAAAAGTGGTATAACTAATCTAAAATCTGACACATAATGGATGCACAGTAGGAAAGGGAATGGGTATCATTTCTTTACACTTAAATATTGTATTTAAGCTTTGATGTTGATTGCTTCATTCGATAAAGCATGTTGCTATGTCTATGAGATAAATGATTGAATTTCTCTTGTTGTTGGGATAGAGTGGGGTTGTGGTGCCACAGGGTTTCGGTAACCTCTCTTTATTCATAGTAAGGGTGAGGTTTGACGGTGTGGCCGGTTAGCGCCATCACCGAAGAACTATTAACCCCTATAGGAGAAGAGTGCTTACCCCTTTCTGTCGTAGGTCGGGTAGTTGGCTGGAGACAAATAGAAGAGTTGACGGTGGTATCCTTCGGATGCTTTCCACCATTCCGACGGTCGATTTTGGTTGGTCTTCTTGTTTTTTTTTAGTCGATTGAAATCAAAAGAAAAGTGTTGGTCTTGGATTTTCGCGGATTGTTCCGTATGCGGTATGTGGTTTTGTCTTCCTTGGTTGAAGACGAAGAAGAAGAGTCTAGTGTTGCGCTTCTGTTGGTCGCTATTAATTTTTGCTTTGACACCCGGCTTTGGTGGTTATTGTGGATTGTCTTAGGGAGGAAACATTTGTGGTTGTTTTCCTCCCTATCTAAGAAAAGAGTTGAAGTTCTCCTAGTGCCGACCTTAGGTTGGGTGGAGCTAAGTTTTGAATCTTTATTGAAAAAGGTTTGGTTGAACATTTGATTTTCCCTGGGGCCTCCTTCTTCCTTCTTGGAAGTATAGATCTTGAGATTTCTTGAAAAGTTTCTGGGCAAATTTGGGAATTTGAGAGTTGAGCGCTCCTGCATTTCTGTTGGAGTTTTGTTTTTCTTCCTTGCCTGGGAAAGGAGAAATTGTCTATCGGTGTTCGTTCTGGTTCTTGAGCTGTGGTTATCTTTAAAAGTTGAGTTGCATCCTGTTTGTCAAGGGTTCGTGCCCCATGAAGGTGTTTAGAAAATTTTATGTCCGTGCTATTTAGTAGGTAACAATGTGGGTTATGGGATGACGTATTGTTAAGTTAATTTGTGAGTTGAAACAATTCAATGCAGTTGTTACCTCTAGCTTGAGAATAAATAGACTACTAGTGTTGTAGTTTACTCTTAGCGAGAATGATTGAATGTGTTAATGTACATGCTTAGAATCGGTTGCTTTGCTTTAAAAGTGCTTATGACCCCCCGATTATGTTTAAAGTTTTAAACCCTGATGCATAGTTAAAACATTAAGATGATGTAGACTGCTGTTATTGTTAAAGAAACTTTGCTGGTTGTTTAAAGATGTTCTAATATAATGGAATAATAGAGAAATTTAATCGTGTTGCCTAGTGAATTTAATTTGGAAGTTGATTAGAGTTGCTATTTACGTTATTGCAAACTACTAGTATATTTGTAAGTATGCAGTTGTGTCTCTACAATGCTAGTATTGATATCAATTGAGAAGACATAAGACTTATTGTTAATGATGTTGTTAAGGGCAGTGTTAATGCTAGTATTCAATCTATTTTAATAGTTGGAGTATGTTGTGTAGCGACAATTTTGTTGTAACCTATGTATAGGGTAGCTAAAAGCAATGTTGTTGATTGATGATTATGCAAATTATTGATATTGATGACTTGGTAGTGTTGTTAATTGTTGGAAACCATTGATCCAATAGAGAAAAGTGTAAAACTGTGGAATTATGTCGAGTACATGTTGTGATGGGATGAACAATGGATAATAAACATGATGTAAGATTTTAACCTTAATGAATGCATATCTTATAATCCTATTTACGAATTTTATCTTGTAGAGATGTTAATTATTTGTGGAAGTCATTGATTGAACAAGTTTCAATTGTCAAGATTTTGACGTATGGATAGTATAAAATTTATAGGTGGACCATGCTCAAGTAGCTGTTGAAGTGCTATGTTTGAAATATAGAATATGTTGTTATATGATTTGGTGATCCGTGGGGATCATGTCAATGTAGTCTTGGTTGGGTGCCTTTGTGATAAGCATCTTAAACCTTAATTAAAAGTGTTGGGAATGGTAACTAGAGAAAGAAATTGTTATGTAAATTTTGTTAAATCCGGTTGGACTCTCTTGATGAGTAAATAGTGATTTTTGAATGCTTAAATGGTAAGTGTAGTGGAATACAAGTTATGGTGGGATTCATCTTTGAAATGGTGTTTAAAACCCTTTCAACTGGTGTGGTTGTTTGCCATTTTGGTTGAATGCCTTCGGTCAAGGTATTCCTTGTGTTGTGTTTCCGAGTTTCCCTAAAACCCGTAGCTATTGGTGCCAATCTTTGGTTTTGGCAATTTTGTTTAATTTGTGTTATGAGTATGGATTTACACCCAAAAGTTTTTGAGTGGATCACGCTCCTTTGCGTTCGCACTGAATTATCTTTGGAATAAATTTTAAAGGAAACAAATGGACATAGAGGGTTATGTTGGAAAACTCACGAGGTTTAATTGTAATCTTTTCTTTGCTAGAGTTGGAGTTATTTGGGGAAAAAAATCTGTGTAGAGTTTGCAAGTGCTTCAAAAGGTGGTTTTTGTGGATGTTTCATCGGCGATGCTGTTAGTGAAGTGTTCTCTTTTGAAAATGAGTTTCCTTTTCTCTTTGAGAAAATTTATGGCGATTGTTAGTGCAGATGTTTGACTTTGGAGTCGATGTTCTTTTCCAAAATGTTGATTTTGGTTAAAATGCGATGTTTTGCAAGTTTAGCTATCTATCGTTGGTGGGTTCTGACCCGACGTGGTGTTTTGCGGTTAATGGTGTTGCCGTCAATGTTATGTGTGTTTCAAACTTGTGATACCGAGGAAGTAGTCGTTTGGTGAATGATTATTCGGTATTGTTGTTACATGAAGAATGAATGGTGAAAAGTAAACATGACATCGTTTTTAGATGTTAAATGATAAAAGAGTCTGTAGGATCGAAGTATACGAATATAGCAATCAGAGGGGGGTGAATGATTGTGCGGAAGCTAAAACCAAATTCTTGACCTATTAAAAGTTCACCCCAAAACAGAACCAAATAATTGCCTCGTTTTCGACAAAAACAGAATGATAGAGATTTGGTAAAACGAGAATTGCCGGAGATCCAACCGTCGAAACGATCTGAAATTTGGACACAAGAAATTAGATTCCAATACGAATCGAACTCAAAAAGAATCAGCTCGATCGGACTTACGGATCAAAAGTTATGAGCTTCGCAAGCTTGCTGATCCAGAACTTGACGAGAATCAATCTAATCAAAACTTCAAGATTAAACAAGAACGACAAAAGATTGATCAACTAGACTTTGAGAAACACTAGATCAATACCCTAGAGAGGTTTTTGATGGATCAAATCAAGATAAAACTTGAAGAACAAAAACCAATCTAGAACTAGAACAAGCATGCAAACAAGAACCAAAACAGAAAATCTTGTAGCGCGTGGTTACTGTAGCACGCAAAAATCTTGGAAGAATTGATCTTTATTTCTTGTCTAAAATACTCTCATCAAAAGAGTACAAACCCTAAAACCAAGCTCAAAGCTTGATGCGCTCAGCTCTACTTGATGCCTTTCAACAGGAGACCCCCCACCTATTTAAAGCACCAACCCACAAGGAGTTCTGAATACGATTCCTATTCCCTAGAAGGAATCCTTATCCAACTCAACTCTACTTGGCCCAACCAGGCCGAGTACAACTCTTGCACGCCAGTGTGGCAACCCTACCATACTCACGTGACTAACACTTTGCACGCGTATGGCCACCTGCCATACTCACGTGACTAACACTTTGCACGCGAATGACCTCCTGCCATTCTCACGTGACTAACCATTCTTCATGTGCACCATTCTCTTAGCCCGAGCGTCCGCGCATGACATCCTTGACCACCAAGACCTCGGTTCCTCCTGAACCTAGTCCGAACCTCAGTTCCTCCATGAACCTAGTCCCGGTCCGTCGCCGACCACATTCGTCTTTGAGCAATACCGCACATGAACAAACCTAAAACAAATCCGAGCACAAGTCCACGACTTGACTCAATGTCAATCCATGCAAATACTCACATGAGTATTGCATAAAGTCCAATTCAAAAGAAGCATCATGAAATCATTACAAATTTCAAATTCAAATTCAAAATTCAAATCCACATCGCTCAAAACCTAATTGAGCGGCGATTCACGACGGACAAACAAAGTTGGTCCGTTGTATAAGGAAAAGTTTCTGTTCCAGAAGCCAACCAAACGCGGAAAAACACGTTCACAACGGACAAACAAAGTTGGTCTGTTGTACATGCAAAATGGCTTGGTCATGAGCTCAAAACAAGTTCACAACGGACCCCGAAGCTTGTCCGCAAGCGTGCTCGGTTTCACAAAAGTAAAACCTAGAAAAAGTCCATTCACGATGGACAAAAGAATTAGTCCGTTGTACATGTGAAAATCTTGGTTCCAAGAAATTATCCAAACCGAAAAAGCTTGTTCACAACGGACCAAGAAAAAAGCTGTCAGTTGTACATGTGAAAATGACTTGGTCATGGGCTCAAAAACATGTTCACAATGAGACCCAAAAACATCCGTCAGATGGGAAACTTCTTGTTTCTTGAGAACTTTGTCCAGCTAATCGTAACTTATTGTTTCTTGTCAAATTGTCAAAACACATGAACAAACACATTTGCAAATTCAAATCTAAGTTAATTTTTCAGTTCAAAGCCAATTTTTCAGACATGATTTCACAATCTCCCCTTGATGAAAACATTGGCAACACCACTTAGAATTGATCATTTGGCATTCACTTTACCAAAGATTTTGAAATCAAAGGATCAAAGACCAAAGTAAGAAAACACAAATCCCCTTTGACCAAAATGCAAAACAAAATCTCCCCTGAGAATGAAAATGTGTGTGAATGTGCAATGCGCCCAAAAATTTCAAAATTCTCCAAACTTCTCCCAAAATTCTCAAATTTCCAAATACAACTCTCCTTTTTCTTTAAACTTTTCAAAGAAGGATTTCCAAATTTCTCCCCTTTGACAATGGATTCATCAAGAGTAAAGAGAACAGGATCAAAATTTTCTGAAACAATGATTTCACCAAGAGAAACAAGGAGTGCCAAGATAGGAAAAGATGAGCTCATTCGATCATATAACCTTATATATCACATAATATGCAAAATACATGATCTTGATGTGATTTTAACAAGTTAGGGAATGACATGCATCTCAACCTCAATTTAGTCAACTATAGCCAAGTACTAAGCAAGATCTTAGCGGAAAAAGCAAGACTTTAAAAATTGAAGCAACTAACAACTTAGAGGCGAGCAAGTAGTTTCAACTCCAATCTAGTAGACCAATTTAATCTTTAAACAATAAGTTGCATGTGGCATGCTTGAAGCATACTTCTTTTATTTTCTAGGAGTGGCATGCTTGAAGCATACATCTTATCTTTGAGGAATGGCATGCTTGAAGCATACATCTTATCTTTTAGGAAAGCACCACAAGCACATAACTTGAGGTTTTTTGCTTTTAACAACCCCTTTTATTGATTCCCTTTTCTTTTCATTTTCTTTGATTATAAACATGCAAAAGTGATTAAAAGGTCTTATGAAAGAGTAAAGTTGAAACCACACTTGCTTCATAGCCCAAATTTGTCAAGAGGATTCAATATCAAGCCTAGAAGAGTAAGATATCACAGTATTTAGCTATAGGTAATCAGTCAGGAATTCCACAATGTCATTTTTAGTTCAAGTGAGACAATTAGATTATCATATATTAGCTCAATTACATAACATATAAAGAAATATGATAAAGTGAGCTCATCAAGTGAAAGAACTTGGCAAAGAAACTCCCCCTCAAAACAATCCCATTGGATGAACAATTCCAAGTTCTCCCCGAATAAAAGCAAAACGAGAAGAAGACAAAGGTTTTGTAAAAATGTCTGCCAATTGATGTTCAGTATCCACATGGTGAAGCACAATATTTTCTTTTTCAACATGATCTCTAAGAAAGTGAAATCCAATATCAATATGCTCAAGAAAGGGGATTATTCAAGAGGTGGCACGAACCAAATCAATTCAACATCCTCCAAAGTCAGAATAAGCGCTTAAACTAATGCATAAGGAAGCAGAAAGCCAAATGCCAAAATCTTGAGTACCATGGAGATACCTGAAAGTTCACTTGAATGCTTGTCGATGTGAAGCACGTGGGAAGCTTGAAAACAAGCACACACAAGCACGTGGGAAGAGTCTCTCATGTAAACCTCCAATTATCTCATCCTCAACAGCATCATCATCATCTTTTATGAACAAAGACACTCTCCCCCTGAACATATGCACATGTACTTGCATCATTTGGACTAGTGCCTTTTGCGAAAACAAAAGTGGAAGAAGTATCTCCAAAGGCAACACTTTTAGCATGAAATGCTCAGTGAAGAAGAACCAAAACTTATCATCGAACATATGAAGTGAGCATCCGAAATTCACTAGCCACATGTTCTCCTTCCTCGCGTGAGAAGCCTACATAGAAGCGAGAAATTGTCGAGGCCTCTGATCGGGTTAGAAATAAGATGTTTAGGAATCCAAGATCTTGAGACACACGACGCTGAGGGCACAACACGAGTATTCTTATGTACAAAAGCAGATTTGCCTTTTTAGTGTTTTAGAAACAAAGGTGTTTGTTTCACCTAGGCACATAATGAGAAGTAGAGTGTGCCTTTCTGAAATTAGACCTAGCATTAAACCTTTCTCTCTTTTGTTGTTTAGCTAGTCTAAAGCAAAGTCTACTAAATGTCCATCTCTACCACAATGAGTGCAAGTGTACTTAACATGATGTTTTGCTTTAACAAGAGAAGCACATTTTGCATTCATCATAGTAGAAGATAAAAGACCATAGATTTAAAGACAGTTTTCTTAGGCTCATTGACAATTTCAAATTTTCCACTTTCAAGTGTTTTGACAACAGTGGGAGCATGTGATTTATGATGAGCATAAGAATCAAAACCTAAACCTGTGTTATGAGTGCTGACTTTTGATTGATCCAAGATCATGTTTAGGTTTTTCTTTCCTTTAGTGAAAGCGTTCTAATGACTTTTCCAAGTAATCAATTTTTAGAGAAAAAGTTAAACAATTATTACAGGAACGTCCACTTTTCCTTTTTGCTTGCGACAAGTTGAGCATGAAAGAACCTCGTGTGTAAGCAAATCTTACATCATTTGAGAAACCTAGCATTTGCATTATGCAACTTCAATTCTAGTATGGAGCATTTAGAACATGGAGTTGTATCATGCAAATCAATGGTAGAACAACTAGCATGTTTAACAAGTTTCTCATTTTTCTCATTTTCAGCATTGATTTGCTCTAACAAGGAAACATGTTCTTTCCTAAGCAACGTAAGCTCATTGTAAATTAAGTCACATGATTTGCAAGCATCGTCATCGAGGAATCAAGGTTTTAAGTCTAGAAATTTCAGCATTCAATGACTCCACAACAAAATCATGTTTCTTAATTTTCTTGTCACGTTTATCAAGCAATTTACCAAGTCGAGCAACGACAATAGCTAATTCATCGTAAGAAGGATCTACCTCATTGAAGTCATTGTCATGATCGCCTCGGTGAAGCTGCCGCTACTTTTGGCCATGAGACACAACCCCGTCAACTCATGCTTGCTTGGAGTTGCATCATCCTCGCTGCTCTCCGAATCCACATCGCTCAAATTGACTTGTTCAAGAGCGGAAAGAACTCGATGGACAACTGCGGTTGATGAAGTTCTTCTTCTTTCTATCACTTGGAGAGAACTTCTTCTTCTCTTTTCTTCATCGTTGTCCTTCTCCTCCCTTGATGCTTTACTTGCAAGTTTTGGACAGTTTGGACGAATATGGTCGAGATCACCACACTCATAGCATCTTAGAGGATCACCACCACCTCTCTTTCTCTTTATCACATTTTGCAAAGCTTTGTTAAAAGCGAGAAGAGAGTAGTGACAAGTCTTCTCGGGAATTGCTCAATCTGTTCATCGGTTAGTGAAGACAAGAAAGATAGAAAGCAAAACTTGAAGCAAAGACCATTATGAGATATGCTAGATTGAGATGTCAAAGCAATTGATTTATGATCATTCTTTCTAGCAAAAACATCTAATTCATGAGTTTTCAACTTAGAATAAAGAACATCTAAAGTAAGTGTACTCATGGTAGTAGATTCTTGTATAGATGTTACTTTCATCTCCCACACCGACATGTCCAAAGCACTAAGCAATTGTCTAGCATTAGCGACATCATCAAAGCTAACTCCAACAAAGACGCAAATTGCTAAGAATCTTATTAAAAGCGTGCAAAGAAGTCATCTACATTCACTAGGTTTCATCTCAAAACGCATGTATTCTTTTTGTAAATATCTTGACGAACCTCTTTGTGATGTTAGAACCCTCATGGTAATCACAAAGAGATTTCCATACCTCATATCTTGGATCGAAGATGAACCACACGATCAAAGTCAGCGTCCCAAGCCTTGGATGATCAAGTTGCGCGCCTTGCTATTTGCTTCAACATGTGTGCGATTGGTGTCGTTGACGTTGTCGTTTGCAGGGACTTCATATGGCTTGTAGACCTTCTCCCAAATTGTGAAGCCCTGTGCTTGGATGAACGCCTCCATCTTGGCCTTCCAAAACTGAAAATCAACACCATCGAACACACATGGTTTTGTCGAATAACGATCCATTGATCTAATCACCGGTTTAAGATAATTAGAGAAACCTTGCTCTGATACCACTTGTAGGATCGAAGTATACGAATATAGCAATCAGAGGGGGGTGAATGATTGTGCGGAAGCTAAAACCAAATTCTTGACCTATTAAAAGTTCACCCCAAAACAGAACCAAATAATTGCCTCGTTTTCGACAAAAACAGAATGATAGAGATTTGGTAAAACGAGAATTGCCGGAGATCCAACCGTCGAAAGGATCTGAAATTTGGACACAAGAAATTAGATTCCAATACGAATCGAACTCAAAAAGAATCAGCTCGATCGGACTTACGGATCAAAAGTTATGAGCTTCGCAAGCTTGCTGATCTAGAACTTGACGAGAATCAATCTAATCAAAACTTCAAGATTAAACAAGAACGACAAAAGATTGATCAACTAGACTTTGAGAAACACTAGATCAATACCCTAGAGAGGTTTTTGATGGATCAAATCAAGATAAAACTTGAAGAACAAAAACCAATCTAGAACTAGAACAAGCATGCAAACAAGAACCAAAACAGAAAATCTTGTAGCGACGTGATTCTTGTAGTACGCAAAAATCTTGGAAGAATTGATCTTTATTTCTTGTCTAAAATACTCTCATCAAAAGAGTACAAACCCTAAAACCAAGCTCAAAGCTTGATGCGCTCAGCTCTACTTGATGCCTTTCAACAGAGACCCCCACCTATTTAAAGCACCAACCCACAAGGAGTTTTGAATACGATTCCTATTCCTAGAAGGAATCAGTATCCAACTCAACTCTACTTGGCCCAACCAGGCCGGTACAACTCTTACTGCAGCGTATGGCAACCCTACCATACTCACGTGACTAACACTTTGCACGCGTATGGCCACCGCCATACTCACGTGACTAACACTTTGCACGCCGAATGACCTCCTGCCATTCTCACGTGACTAACCATTCTTCATGTGCACCATTCTCTTAGCCCGAGCGTCCCGCATGACATCCTTGACCACCAAGACCTCGGTTCCTCCTGAACCTAGTCCCGAACCTCAGTTCCTCCATGAACCTAGTTCCGGTCCGTCATCGACCACATTCGTCTTTGAGCAATAACGCACATGAACAAACCACAAACAAATCCGAGCACAAGTCCACGACTTGACTCAATGTCAATCCATGCAACTACTCACATGAGTATTGCATAAAGTCCACTTCAAAAGAAGCATCATGAAATCATTACAAATTTCAAATTCACATTCAAAATTCAAATCCAAATCGCTCAAAACCCTAATTGAGCGCGATTCACGACGGACAAACAAAGTTGGTCCGTTGTATAAGGAAAAGTTTCTGTTCCAAGAAGCCAACCAAACGCGGGAAAAACACGTTCACAAGCGGACAAACAAAGTTGGTCTCATTGTACATGCAAAAATGGCTTGGTCATGAGCTCAAAACAAGTTCACAACGGACCCCGAAGCTTGTCCCGCAAGCGTGCCACGCTCGGTTTCACAAAAGTAAAACCCTAGAAAAAGTCCATTCACGATGGACAAAAGAATTAGTCCGTTGTACATGTGAAAATCTTGGTTCCAAGAAATTATCCAAACCGAAAAAGCTTGTTCACAACGGACCAAGAAAAAGCGCCGTTGTACATGTGAAAATGACTTGGTCATGGGCTCAAAAACATGTTCATGAGACCCAAAAACACCGTCAGTCGCAGATGGGAAACTTCTTGTTTCTTGAGAACTTTGTCCTGCGCTAATCGTAACTTCTTTGTTTCTTGTCAAATTGTCAAAACACATGAACAAACACATTTGCAAATTCAAATCTAAGTTAATTTTTCAGTTCAAAGCCAATTTTTCAGCACATGATTTCACAGAGTCGTTGAGCCAGGTTGGTGAGAAAGTCATATATGGAGATATGACTAATCCGGAGTGCTCTTGAAGAGTGTGCATTTATGTCATGAAACGAGATTTCCCTTGCTTTCTAGTATGAAAAGAAAAGAATGAAGAAATTCTGGTATTTTGGTTGTGGTGTAGGGAATTTATGCTTCCTTTGTGACTTGGCTTGGATGTTGCCGAATTATTTCCAAAAATGATTGTTAACGCTTTGGGTTTGAGTTGTCGTGTGTGGTCCACTTGGGCTTGATAGCTAAGTGTTTTTGTGTGAGGGCGAGACTCTCTTAAGAAAGGAACCAAATGTGGTTTGGTAAGGTTTTACGATCCTAGCTTGGGGCTAGGTGTCGAACCTTAGTGGTATAAGGGTGGTTTGTGATGGAGGTTGATGATGTATGGGTTTAACCTTTATTAAGAGTAGCGATGGGTGGAAGTGAAGTTGACGGTAGTTCGGTGATAATTGTCCTGCCGTGAGCAATTGTCTTAACTAGTTGTTTTTGGGTTTGAGTCTTGCCTGGGAGAGGACGGAATAAAATGTTAGTATGATCGTGTATCGGAAGGGAAAGTGTGCCTTAATGAGTTATTCCCCTCGATGGAAATTTTCGGGAATGTAGAGAGGTCGTTAAAGGAATTGTGACTTGCTTTGATTATGTCATGTTGAGTTTAATGGAGTGTGGTAGTCAGGTTGGTTGTGATAGAAGTGTGAAGTGTTTGTCGTGAGGATTCGAGCGTTTTGGGTTGATGGAGCCCTTTATGGTTGAAACGCAGATTCTGTTTGGGATTTGAAGTGAAGGTCGAATTGTGAGAGGTTGCCCTTAGTTGAGCTAGATCAATACTTTTTCGCTAAGTGTTGGTTTTGGGAACTCGCTTGTTGTTTGTTCCGGTTTGAGTCATTGTGTGAATGTTTTATGCTGCAGAGAAGTCTTTTGTCCCTTGGGGACTTTGTTGTTCATTTTGGCGTCTTTTCGGATTCGAGGTCGAATCCTGTTTAAGGGGGGAGAATATGACACAAAAGAATGCCGAAACTTTATAAAATGTGAAATTAGAGATTGTGGCATTACAAAATGTGAATGTTGAGTGCAAGAACATTATAAAATGTGGAATTAAGGTTAAAACCATGTGGTATGAGGTTTACATGCGTTTTCGGGCCGTTTTCAGGAGTTTGGGCCTTTCCGGGGGAGTTTGGGCCTAAGGGAAAGGGTCGTGGGCTTTGGTGGGAAGGAGTGGGAGTCCAAATAGGAGTAGGAGACCTGGTTGGGGGCCTTCCCCTGCCCCTTTATGCGCCCCACCCCAGCCCCATTGCGCCCCCTTGTGCCCTAGCCTCTCCCCACCTCTCCCTCTCCCTTTTTGCCCTAGCCGCCACCCCCATTGTTGCTCCCCATTGCACCACCACCCCTCTCCTCACCTCTCCACCACCCTTGCTGCCCTAGGGGAGTTCTCCACCTCCCCAACCTGAAGATCCATCCATTGGAGCGCTCCGCGACGAGGAGATCCGGTGGAATCGGAGCGAGGAGGGAGATCGCGCGAACCGGGAGGCGATCTGTGGGTTTTTCGTTCGTCGGGCGAAGGTATGGCCATGGGACTCCTTGGGGTTGGGCTAGGTACTATTCTAAGGATCAATAGCATATTTTTAGATCAATTGGTGGTGCTGGAATTGAGTAGATTAGATGAATTCTATAAGTGGTTACATTCTCTGTTTCGGATAGCATGAGCAGTCGACCTAGGGTTCGGTTTTTCGCCAATTTAGAATCCGAATTTGGACATCCGCCTGTTGAAGAAGTTGTAGGTAATTTCAATAACTTTCAGTGGGTATAAAGAACTTTAAATTCTGATTAGCCGTTTGAAAGTTATGGCTGTTTTACCGAGCGTGTTAAAATCTGTGACGTGATTGGAACAGATATCGGTATTTTGTAGATTAAACAACTTTAGAGTCCGAATCAGTCTTTCCTTATACTTAGAAAAAGTTAGGAAATTTCCTAAGCTACGCGAGGATGTACTCGTTTAATTGATTTGGAGTCTTAGAACCTGAGTTATGCCTTTTGGAAGGCTGCTGTCCCGGCGGGACAGAACCTCTGTTTTTGGTTATTGCGAGTAGATGGCAATGTCGGGGTAGATGTGTAACACCCCGACATTTAATATGCCTGAATGCTACCAAACATAAGCTAAACAACATCTAAATACCACAATTAAACATAAATTCCAGCAAAGGTGCACATGCTAAAAACCGAGATTTCGGCAGTATCTCCTTTGTTTTAACATGAATTGAAGGAGCAACAACAGTAACACAAGTTATATCATAATGGAAAGCATCTAAAACAGCAATAATTAACGACTTAGCAACAATGTAAGTCTAGTTCCAAACATATAATGACTCCAAGAGTCAAATGAACGAAAAGATTCTCATTTAGCAAAGCTAAGCCTTAAAGCAATGATCATCACACGCAATTTATTATCAACACTAATTGAATGACTTGTAAAATCAAAAGAGTGAAGCTACGTGTGGAAGTGTGACTATTTCCCTTCCCCGCATGCCGGATTCATGGTACCTAAAAGAAAACAACATAAACACAAGCGTGAGTTCATCACTCAGCAAGCATATTGCAATGGACAACAAGAACAATAACATGGCAATAATGTCTCACATCATGTATATCATCTCATTCATAAACACATAACATTATCATCATCATTACGTATGCAATGCAATGCAATGCTCATGTCTCCTTGGAAACTCATACCAGTATGGTTGTGTACACACCCGTCGGTGTGCACCCTCTCCCCCCTTCCATCCCGAAGATGGAGGGTGCCTACTCCTCGCTTCCAAACACCACATGGATGGAATCACGATGTACGACTTACTCAATGGCTCTCCGAATTAGTCATAACTTTCTCACCGACCTTCCCCGGACTAGTTATGACTTTCTCACCGCCCGGGCCATGTAACATGCCATGTATGCAATTATGCCAACATCATATTTAACTCGTACATTAACACATGGCATCATAACATAATAAACATGCTCATCATATCATTGGCAATCATTAAAGCATGGCAAGTGATCATATATCATGTAGTCAATTCCATCTATTCTCAACAAGCAACCTACAAATCGGTATCCATTACAACACACTTGCCTCAACCACGGGCAACGGATTGGCGGGAAGTAGAAGGCACTCCCGGGGTCGCACCACCTGCAGATAGGTATCACACACTCACAATCATGTCCACAAAACAGTACGCAAACCCTCATCTACCCCGACATTGCCAACTACTCGCAAAACCTAAAAACAGAGGTTCTGTCCCGTCGGGACAGCAGCCTTCCAGAAGGCATAACTCGGGTTCTAAGACTCCGAATCAATTAAATGAGTACATCCTCGCGTAGCTTAGGAAATTTCCAAACTTTTTCTAGGTATAGGGAAAGACTGATTTGGACTCTAAAGTTGTTTAATCTACAAAATACCGTGATCTGTTCCAATCACGTCACAGATTTTAACATGCTCGGTAAAACAGCCATAACATTCAAACGGATGGGCGGAATTTAAATTTCTTTATATCCACGGAAAGATAATGAAATTATCTACAACTTCTTCAACGTTCGTACGACCAGATTCCGAATCTAATTTGGGTAAAACCCAAACCCTAGGTCGACTGCTCATGCTGCCCAAAACAGAGAACGTTTCAACTTCTAGATCTAATCCAATCTACTCAATTCCAGTACCACCAATTGATCTAAAAACTTGATAAACACCCTTATAAAAGTACCTAGACCAACCCCAAGGATTCCCATGGCCATACCTTTGCCCAACGCACAAAAACCCAAAAGATCTCCTCCCGGTTCGCGCGATCTCCTTCCTCGCTCCAATCCCGCCGGATCTCCTCGTCGCGGAGCGCTCCAACGGATGGATCTTTGAGGTGTGGAGGTGGAGAACTCCCCTAGGGGCAGCAAGAGAGGAGGAGAGGTGGTGGAGAGGTGGTGGAGCAATGGGGAGCAATGGGGGAGGTGGAGGCGCCACAAGGAGGAGGTGGGGAGGTGTGGGGGGGCGGCTAGGACTTGTGGGGGCGCAAGGGCAGGGGGTGAACGCCTAAAGGGGCTGGGGGAGGCCCCCAACTAGGTCTCCTACTCCTATTAGGACTCAAACTCCATCCCACCAAAGCCCACGACCCTTTCCTTTAGGCCCAAACTCCCCCGGAAAGGCCCAAAACCCCGGAAACGGCCCGAAAACGGCCCGGAAACGCTATTAAGCCTCCTATCATATGGTTTTAACCTCCAATACCATATTTCATAAAGTTTTTTGACCTTAAAATTCACGTTAAATAATGTCACACCATTCCGTAGTGTCACATTCTCCCCCCCCTTCAACAGGATTCGACCCCGAATCCGAGACACGCCACTTCGCAAACAACCAAATCAAAGGGAGTTATTGTCCACACCTCAGAACCCGCTTAGAAGCCCCTACGACTTGCACCAGCCAGCACTCAGAGGCAAGGAGCTAAGGATCAAAGACTGACAGCTCTAAAGATAACTCACAATCAAAAACTTGCGAGAACTTTACTCAACATTGAAACACAAAGCACTCAAACAAGGCCTCGGCATGACCCAAGCGATAGGATAAAATCCCAAACAGACCACGCAGGAAAACGGTCTCATACTCCTCGTTCTAAGCATTCCTTGGCACTGAAGTGCCCGATCCCTTTAACTCAGGCTACTCTCCAGAAAAACACGGTACCAACCTCCCTTCTGTGGTTCCTTGTACTCAAGACGACGCTAAGCAGGAGAGACACAAGGATCTAAGATTACAACAGAACGAACAACTTACTTTAACCTGTATCCGTAAGACTCGCTGCAGAATGTAAACGACCGAACTTTCCCCTGTGGTTTGACACAACTCGCTTCTTGCCCAACGACAAAAGCACCAATACACTTCAAAAGGAAAAACAATCACTAGCAACCACCAAGTGGTCCACTCAAAATGTAATCAACCCTACTGAGGAACACCTCAACGACACAATTCTCCACGAAGGTTTGCACTGAGTCATACACATCCTTCCACTCAAAGGACCACGATAAAGAGCACAATCATTGAGTGAGCTCAACCATAACATGAACCCAAGTGGCCCTCATCCAACAACTCAAACCCCAAAGCGTTAAAACCACTTTGGAAAGGATTCGACAACAACCAGAGAGTATTCATTTTAATTTCCTAAGCCAAAACACAAAGGAAACACACATCCCTTCACCACAATCAACACCAGAAATTATTCATTCTTTTCTTTTCATACTAGAAAGCAAAAGAAATCTCGTTTCATGACATGAATGCACATACTTCAAGAGCACTCCGGAATAGTCATATCTCCATATATGACTTTCTCACCGACCTGGCTCAACGACTCTTTTATCATTTAACATCTATACACGATGTCTTGTTTACTTTTCACCATTCATTCATCATATAACAACAATACCGAAAAGTCATTCACAAAAAGACTTCTTCCTCGGTATCACATGATTGAAATACACATAACACTGACGGTTGCGCTAAATCATATAGACTATGACGGCAACATCGTTAACAACAAAACACCACATCGTGTGAAGACCCATCATCCATTTAAAACTAACTTTGCAACACCTCGCAAAATCAAACTCAACCCTTTGGAACAGAACATCAACTCCAAAGTCAAACATCTGCACACACAACCGCCATAAATTTTATCAAAAGAGAGGGAAACTCAATACCAAAAGAAAAATCTTCACTAACCAAATTCACTTATGAAACATTCATAAAAACCAGACTTGTGAAACATCCGCACACCAGACACATTTTCCAAATGACTCCAACTCTAGCCAAACAGAGTTACACATCAAGGGCTTAACTCAAAAGTTTCCAACACAACCCTTTATGACCATCTGCTTCCTTTTAAAATTAATTCCAAAGATAATTCAGTGCGAACGCGAAAATGCGCGATCGACTCAAAAACTTTTGGGGTGTAAATCCATACTCATAGCACCAACTAAACAAATTAGCCAAAACCAAATATTTGCACCAATTTCTAAGAGTTTTAGGGAAACTCTGAAACACAGCATATGTAACTTCTTGAACTAAAACCCTTCAACCAAAAGGGCAATCCAGCGACCCAGTCCAAAAGCTTTTGAACACAAGCTCAGCATAAAAGAACCATCTCTAGTACTCCACTCGCTTTCCATTAAAGAATTAAATAATCACTATTTACTCCCTGAGAAGCCCCAACACAATTAAACCAAAAGCTTCACAACGAATTCTTTCTCTAGTTACCATTCCTAACACTTTTAATTAGGGTTTATGATGCTTATCAAAAAGGCACCCAACCAATACTATGTTGACATGATCCCCACAGATCACTGAATCATAATACTTCTTATTCCCTATTGGAGCATAGTACTTCAACAAATCTTTCAGCAAGATCAACATATAAATTTCATACTTCCTATATATTCACGTCTCGACAACTGAACCTTATTTAGTTAAACAACGACTTCAACATGTAAATATTATCTCCACAGGGAAGAATTCGTAAGTGAGACTCTAAGTTATACTTTCATTAAGGATAAGACCATCCACGGGATTAATTACAACAAAAGACTTCTTCTGCCAGCTCATAATTACAACAAAAGCGAGCTGTAGATCCTACTACCTATTAGGATAGGGATCTAGTCCTAGACACGGCCACCGTTCACAGCAGGGACATCTGAGGTGCCTGGGGCTACAGAAGAAGTAGTTGACTCTACGGGGAACATCAACACGTACTCGCGTCCACCAAACAGCAGGTTACGTCCTGGCATGGCAGTCGCAGAAGCACTAGGCGCCTGGTAAAACACGGCGACGGCTGCTACCACGAACAGACATCCTGGCACTGCGAGAGACCCGACGGTAAGATCCATAAGGACGGGGTAACTCCTCAGCAGGCTCGAGATCATCATTCTCCCCATAGATCATCCCAGTAGTAAAGAAACCATAGCTAACCAAGGGCGCCATGTTACTCTCTAACTCAGCGATACGGCGTCGAGCAAGCAACAGTTCTTCACGGAGACGAAGCAGATATCGATCAAGGGATCTCACTAACCCAGTCTGCCAAATCTGCACAGGATCCGACAGTGGATAATCTGGCACATACAGGTTCTCTTGGCTGTCCGGCTCACGAGAGGGACAAACAGGATACAACTGAGCCATTTCCGGTACATCAAAGCGAAGCCTTAGAATTGCAATATATGCTCCATCGAGTAGAGCTGCAAGAGGACTTGGCGCTGTACCATGATACTGACGGGTTTGCTCTCCTGCGTGGCGTCCACGAATAGAAACTTCATCCACATACAGGGAGGAAGCGGGGCTAAGTCATTAAATACCCTGGCGGCTCATGAAAGCCAGCACGCTGCATCATCTCCCAGAGGGTAGCCTGAACTGAGCCCTCTAGAATCGCAGACGTGAAATAGCAGGGTTCCCAACGTCCAGACATCTAAGATTAAGAAGGAAAATAGATTAGTAACATCCTCAACAAACGGAAATTCGAAATAAACAAAAATTAAATAAACGAAAGGAAAATAACCCAACAACGAACAAATAAAAGAAACTCACGATCTTAAACCTTATCCTTATCATTACTCAATTCTTAACTATCTTTTGAAGTGGATAAGCTTCCCAAATACTTCTAACTTAAATTTCGAATAAGACTGGGAAAATAGGTCGAACCAAATACCCCATTTGCTTTTGCCCTGGAAATCTGACTTTGAAAGCCGAGATAAGAGGGAAAATTTCATTTGAAGCTCAAAACCAAAAAAGGTGCTACAGAAAAGAAAAGATCAGCATTCTATGTTTTCACAATTAAGAAGTGCATATTCAAATATCCTTTAAAGGGAGAAGACTCTTCCTTAAACCTATCAAATACAAACCTTTGCTCTGATACCACTCCTTGTGGGGGCTCCCGTCCTGGTACAGTGATACTCCATTACTGTTGCGTGGGCCTGGTTAATCACGCAACCCGTAACGTAACGATCATGGCATCACGACAGACTCAGATTGAAATCGCTTGGCTAGCACGATACTCGAATGAGGTCTCATGCTACCCAATTGGTTTCAATTTGAGCTTCCCGCAACCATGTGATAACCACTAGTCCCTGGATCAGTAGGCTAGCGTCACATGTTGAGAAGGGAGAGTCTCATCCAAACGAACGCAGTACAAGGGCAGAGGTAATATATTACAACGGTAGACAATAATATTACAACTTGTTCCTTTTTACAAAATGCCGATTGGCTTAAAGTAAACTGAAGAGAAAAACATCAGAGAAACAAGAGTAAAGCGGCCACGGTGTGCCTCCATTCCCACAGGCAACCGGCGAGCATCTAACTCCGCTAGCCGTCAAACGCACCACCCGCGTCTGGGTCACCAAACTCCTGGTCACCTTCTTCCTCACCTGCATCTTCTGCTCCTCACACGAATTTTCAGAGCAAACGGTGAGTACACGTATGTACTCGCAAGACTTTATTGTTTGCAAGTATAATAATAATGCAGGCAAAACAATGAAGATGGTTGTTATTCTAATTCAGTTTTGCATGAAGCTGAAGTTATTTGTAATAGACTAATAGATTGGAATACTGCACCATTTATAAATCATTTAGTAAATGAGAATAAATCAATACATAATGTAATTGTACATTTCATTTAACATCCAATTTCTTCCAACATAATCAACACCACCATCGCATGGCATCAGGAATCATTTTCCTTCAACAGAACCAACACCACCATCATATGGCATCAGGAATCATCACCAACTTGATCAAATCACCAAACCAACCAATCTTTGAGTTCAACGACTCAACATTCGCATAACACAGCCCATCGTTTAAAAGATCTACCGAAATTTAATCCTTTTCAGAAATCAAAACCAAAATTACTATACTTGACAGGAAATACCCAAGATGCTCATGACCGTGAGCACGGCTAATCGATTAGTTTGTTTAATCTCTGCAGAGAATGCACACTTTACCCACACGACACATTCTAGCAATCATGTCAACCATGCCACGCGATACATACCATATCCGTTTTGCTAGATTGTGACGAAACTCTTCCAATTGTCGGCATCTAGTCTTGCGTCGGCCGGCGATGTCGCTCTTTGCTTTGGGTGGGGCTCCACACACCCACACGCAGTACCCGGGCGGCGAGTACCCCCTAAAATTAGGGTGGTTGGGTACCGTACACTCCAAACCTGATTCACCCACACGGATCCAACGATGGCAACAGCCCATCGTGCCTTTTACCCTCAGCAAAGCATCCACCGTTGTTTCACGAAAACCTCCAACACCTGCGCGTGGTGAGGGAGTATTCTAAGCAATACCAAAGACGCGTCGGTATTGCCCAACTACCGACACCGCCACGGCGCAAGATCAAATTCCAACTCCTATACTAGGTTTAGGCTATCCCATACTAGCACATGTGGTTGTACGAAAGGACTTGGTTAAAAGCGTCAAGTTCGGTCCTTAGGTTTGCGAGACGAGACCTCCCATCATCCGTCAGGCATAAATCACCATACACCTTTTCCTTTTTCATCTTTTACCAACATAGCCTTTATTTTTCCAAAACCATCATTTCCGAAATCCTAATAACGTATCGAAAATCTTTGATTGGTGAGTCCACCGATCATTATTCAATCAGTCTAAAAGCTGGGCTAAGCATATGCAACTATTAGACTTATATTCCCCTACGACACTTATTATAGCGTCTACCCTTAAACTAGGGTTACTCAAGGATTTTAGGGTAACAACGAGATTGAGATAAGCCATCCAACCTTTAGGGTAACTACCTATCCCCACCATTTAAATATTTGTAATAATCATAGGCATGCGCAATAGTTTTGCGAATCATCAAATACATTTGCAATTATAGGAGCAATATGATCAAAGGGGGTGCTTGCCTGCTTGCTCTGAGTTTTGCGTGTCCTCTGGGTCGAAGTCCGGATCCTCGCCAACTGCTCCTGAGGCGTCGACGTCTAAACGAAAGCGCGACAAAAGAAAAACGAGGAAACGATTAAGATCCAACGAGAACAAAGCATAAAGCTCAAAGAAGCGGACAACAACCAACAAGCGAACACAAGGGAAAGAAACTTAAACGAAAATCGAATTTTGAACTGGAGACCGGTAGTACCGGTGTACAAACCCCGGTAGTGCCGCTCTACAGTTGGCAGTACCGGCCTTGAGGGTCGGTAGTACCGGCGGCTACGAAACCTAAACGGGGACCTCTCTGGAAAATAACTACCGGCGTTGCGGGAGCGGTAGTGCCGGCCTAAGCCCGGCAAAGGCCACAAGGGTCGATAGTGCCTACTGAGAGGCATCTGACTTACCACATCGGTAGTGCCAGCCACAGGTCGACTGAATTTTCCAGAAAACAGGTTTTCGCACAAACGACTTTGGAATTTCACAGCGATTGCATGGATGGGTTCTTGGAGATGACAAGGACCCATTTATGCAAACCACACGAGGTTCCGACCTCATTTGGCCTAATTCCTAATCCGAGAAGCTCTAGAGTCCTAATTCATGCTAAATTCCGACTTTCTCCCCGAATCGAATTCAAACTCGATTCCATTTGCAAAACTCGGACTTTAACGACGTCGAATACATTCTAGTGCCCTTTCCCTAGCTTTTGGAACTAGGGTTCCAAAGTTTAATTCCAAAAGCTACGAAAACGACATTTAACCAAATATATCCGATAAAAACATATTTAGGGCTTCCGATCTCAGTTTTCGCACTAACGAGAGCTCTAGCACCTAACCTAGGTCTAGATACTCAGCTAATTAAAAGTTGAGCACTACAACTTGGTTTTCTAGGGTTTGGCTAAAAGAAAAGTTAATAGAAGTGAAGAAAAGCACAAGATCAAGATCAAGTCATCACAGATCTGACTGAAACTTGCTCCACTCACCACAGAGTTCGTCTAGGGTTTGCGAAGCGACGTTCTCCTCCTTGACCAGCTGCTCCACGAGCTCCAGAACACCGGTGGGAGAGGCTTAGCTGGAGGGAAAACTCGAGGAGAGAGGAGAGAACTCCATGGGAGAGAGAGAGCTAGAGAGGGAGAGATAGTGGGTGAGGGTGAGAGTGAGAGGGAGTGAAGTGAGGAGAGAGTAATGTCTGGTGGGGAGGAGGCTTAGATAGAAGGCTCCAAGAGCTGAGGTGGTGGGCAACGGGCAGCAGAGAGGCTCGCCCCTGCGTCGCCTCGGCAAGACGGCCAGGGCCGGCAGATCTTGCCGCCCAGGGCAGAAAAACCCCAAAAGACCACGAAAAACTCCGAAACTCCAGAAACCCTTCCCAAAAACCTTTAGGATAGACTCTACGATAGCTAAAGAAGGTTCGGAAACTACGGTTGCTCGGAAATTCTAACCGTACACGAAACAAGGTTTTGGAGCAAAACTAAAACGAAACAGATTGGGCAAACAAATCCAAACACAATTAACTCCAGATAGAATTTCCAAATAACTCACAGAGGATAAATAACGGTTAAAAAGGCAAGTTAAAACTCAGGATGTTACAGCTCTACCTCCCTTACAATAATCTCGTCCTCGAGATTACAAGGATTCCGAAAAGAAAGATGGAAACTCGGATCGAAGGCGATCTTCACGTTCCCAGGTTGCTTCTTCTTCAGTATGATTACTCCACTGAACTCGAAGCATTTTGATTACGTGATTACGAGTAAGTCGTTCAGCTTCGTCCAGAACGCGAGTTGGATATTCGCGGTATGAAAGATCTGGTTGAAGTTCAATAGTATCCAGGGGAGTGAGTTCAGTAGGAACTCGGAGACACTTCTTCAACTGAGAGACATGAAACACGTCATGCACATCCGCAAGTTGGGGTGGAAGCTCCAACTGATAAGCTACTTCACCCTTCCTTGCAAGAATGCGATATGGACCGACGTATCTCGGTGCTAACTTTCCGCGAACTTGGAATCACTTTGTGCCACGTAACGGCGACACCTTAAGATAGACAAAGTCGTCTACATTGAAGCTCAGATCACGGCGGCGATTATCAGCATAGCTCTTTTGTCTAGACTTAGCCTCCTTCAACCGATCGTGGATTAGCCTGACTTGCGTCTCAGCTTCCTGAATCACTGTGGGTCCAAAGAACTTTCTTTCACCGACTTCGGACCAGAAGAGAGGAGTTTGGCATTTTCTTCCATACAGTGCTTCAAACGGAGACATTTGAAGGCTTGCTTGATAACTATTATTGTAGGAAAACTCAGCAAACGCTAAACACTTTTCCCACTTCGAGTTATACGAAAGAATACAAGCTCTAAGCATGTCTTCAAGAATTTGATTTGTTCTTTCAGTTTCCCCATCGGTTTGTGGATGGTAAGCTGTACTGAAGAGCAGCTTAGTCCCTAAGAGTTCATGCAAATTCTTCCAGAACCGCGAAGTGAACTGGGGTCCACGGTCAGACACAATGGTTTTAGGAATTCCATGTAGTCGGACAATATGGTTCAGGTAGAGTTCTGCAAGTTTAGCTCCATTGTAGGTAACACGTACCGGTATGAAATGAGGAACTTTGGTTAACCGGTCGATAATTACCCAAATAGAGTCATGGCCATTAGCTGATTTTGGCAGGCCAGTGATGAAGTCCATTCCGACCTCATCCCATTTCCACTCCGGAATCCTCAAGGGTTGAAGCATTCCAGCTGGTCGTTGGTGCTCTGCTTTCACTCGCTGACACACATCACAAATGGCGACGTATGCGGCGATATCTCTTTTCATACCAGGCCACCAAAATTTCTTTCGAATATCTTGATACATTTTAGTGCTTCCCGGGTGGATTGACAATGGAGTCTCATGAGCTTCTTTCAAGATCAATTCTTTGATCTCCTGATCATTTGGGACATAAATTTGACATCCACGCATAATCAGACCATCAACTCGTTCTGAAATCTCCGATGACGCGCTTTCTTTCAAAATGCGCTTGATCTCAGCTACTCCTTCATCTTTCAACTGAGTAGCCTGAATTTGGGATTCAAGGGTAGGTCGTAGGGTTAATGTAGCCACAAATCCTTCCCCTACCATCTCCAAGTTGAGTTTACGGAACTCATCCGATGGCAGGGTTGACAAACACCCGACAAGGTATTATTATTGTGTAGCTTATGCATCGAGGGCATCGGCTACCACATTAGCTTTTCCTGGATGATAATGAATTCCCAAATCATAGTCCTTGATTAGCTCCAACCATCGTACTGTCTCAAGTTTAGGTCTGGTTGGGTGAAAAAGTATTTCAGGCTCTTATGGTCGGTAAATATCTCAACTCGGTTTCCGATGAGATAATGACGCCATAACTTAAGAGCATGAATTACGGCAGCTAATTCTAGATCATGAGTTGGATAATTGGCTTCATGAGGTTTCAGTTGGCGTGAAGCATACGCCACGACTTTTCCTTCCTACATCAGCACACAACCAAGACCTTGACGTGAAGCATCACAAAATACGTCAAAGTTTTTTTGCACATCAGGCAAGACAAGAATTGGAGCTGTTGTAAGCCTTCGCTTCAGCTCTAGGAAACTAACTTCACAAGCTGACGTCCACTCAAACTTCTTCTCCTTCTTGAGTAACTCGGTCATCGGCTTGGAAATTTTGGAAAAGTTTTCAATGAATCGCCGATAGTACCCGGCTAACCCAAGAAAACTTCGGACTTCGGGAACAGTCCGTGGCTGTTCCCAGGCAAGTACATCCTTCACCTTGCTGGGATCAACAGCAACACCTCCTTCGGAGAGAACGTGGCCTAAAAAGGTAACTTCATTGAGCCAGAACTCACATTTGCTGAACTTGGCATACAGCTGATGTTCACGTAGTTTATCAAGCACTAAATGCAGATGGAGTTCATGCTCCTGCTCACTCCGAGAATAGATAAGAATATCATCAATGAACACCACCACAAATTTATCTAAGTATTCCATGAATACTTTATTCATGAGATTCATGAATGTGGCTGGTGCATTGGTGAGACCAAAAGAAACTACTGTATACTCGTACAACCCATATCGAGTAGTAAACGCAGTCTTCTGGATATCTTCCGGTCGAATTTTAAGTTGAAAGTATCCCAGTCTCAAGTCAATCTTGGAAAAGACTCGAGCTCCACTTAATTGATCAAACAAATCATCAATCCGAGGAAGAGGATACTTATTTTTGATAGTGACTTCGTTTAAGGATCGATAGTCCACGCACATGCGTAAACTACCATCTTTCTTCTTGACGAAGAGCACTGGACTACCCCATGGAGACGAACTAGGGCGAACAAAACCCTTAGCTAAATGCTCCTTGAGTTGCTTCTTCAACTCCAACAACTCATCAGAGGGCATCCGATACGGACGTTTGGATAAAGGTGCTGTTCCTGGCAGCAAGTCGATAACAAACTCCATATCCCGATCTGGGGGCAATCCCGGTAATTCTTCAGGAAACACATCAGGATACTCACAGACCACTGGCACTTGACTTAATTCCGGCACAGAAAGTGAATGGAAAGAAGCCTTATGCACGTTTGATCGTTTGGAGTAGTATTTGGTCTGGATTCCATCCGAATTTACCAGAGAAATGGAATGATTTGCGCAATCAATATGTCCTTGATTTTGAGATAACCAATCCATCCCAAGGATAACATTGAGTCCAGGGGTATCTATCTGAATCAGATCTCCCAAAAATAGAACTTCATTGATCACTATGGGTACTCTAAGACATATGCGCTCAGCTCGCAAAACTGAACCAGGAGAATAGACTAACTGTGACACTACGTTTTGGTGTGACATTACAGATTGTGAAATTAGAGAAGAAAATCTTACGGCTAGAGGTTTACTCGCGTTTTTGGGCCTTTTGAAGTGTTGTGACACCACGGAGTGTCGTAACCTTATTTAACGTGCATGATAAGGTTAATAACATTATGAGATGTGGAATTAAGGTTAAAACTATAGGTTATGGAAGTTAATAGCTTTTCCGGGCCGTTTTCGGGGTTTTGGGCCTTCCCAGGGGAGTTTTGGGCCTTGGTGGGCTTTTGTGGGATGGATTAGGTCTCCGTAACGGACTAAAATTGGGTGTGGGGGCTGGTAAAACGGGTTTCCCTGCCCCTTTGGGGCGTCCACCCTGCTGCCTTTGCGCCCCTTGAGGCCTTGGTGCGCCCCCCTCACCTTCCCCCACTTGCCAAGCCCTAGCCGCCCCTTCCCTTTGAGCCTTGCGCCTCCCCCTTGCTCTCCTCCATTGCCCCACCTCTCCACCACCTCTCCTCCACCCCCTTGCTGCCCTAGGGTGGTCTCCACACCTCTGCACCTTGTGGATCCATCCGTTGGAGCGAGGAGCGAGGAGCGAGGAGCGTGGAGCGTGGAGCGAGGAGCGATCCGCGAGGAGATCTATTGGAGATTCGTTCGTTGGGCAAAGGTATGATCATGGGGATCCTTGGGTTTGATCTAGGTACTGTTCTTAGGGTGTTTATGAAGTTTTTAGATCAATTGGTGGTGCTGGGTTGGAGTTCTTTGGGTTAGATCTAGACGTTGCCACGTTTCTGTTTTCGGGCAGATTGAGCAGTCGGGCTAGGGTTCAAGTTTTCGTTGATTTAGAATCCGAATCTGTCCGTACGGACTTAAAATAAGTTGTAGATAATTTAATTATCTTTCCGTGTACATAAAGCACGTTAAAATCCGATCAGCCGTTTGAAATTTATGGCCGTTTTACCGAGCGTGTTAAAATCTGTGATGCAATTAGAACAGATCGTAGTAATCTGTAGATTAAACAATTTTAGTGTCCGAATCAGTCTTTCCGTATAACTAGAAAAAGGTAGCAAATTTCCTAAGCTTCGCGATGGTGTACTCGTTTAATTGATTTGGAGTCCCAGAACTCAAGTAATGGCCTTTGCAAAGCTGCTGTCCCGCCGGGACAGAACCTCTGTTTTAGGTTTTGCGAGTAGCGGGCAATGTCGGGTGAGATGGGGATTTGTGTACTGTTTTGTGGGCATTATTGAGAGTATGTGATTCCTATGTGCAGGTGGTGTGACACCGGGAGTGCCCTCTACGTCCCACAAATCCGTCGCCCGCGGTTGAGGCAAGTGTGTTGTAATGTATAGCGGATTGTAGGTTGTTTGTTGATATTGGGTGAAAGATTGAACACTTGCTATGCTCACTTGCCATGCTTGCTGTTTTCCAATGAAATATTGAGTATGATTATCATGGTTCGATGCCATGTGTTTATATTTGTCATGATGAGTTGCCATATGTTTATGTACATGTGAAATATGATAATTGGCATAGTTGCATGCATGACATGTTACATGGCCCGGGCGGTGAGAAAGTCATTAACTAATCCGGGAAGGTCGGTGAGAAAGTTATGACTAATCCGGAGAGCCATTAGAGTAAGTCCTACATCGTGATTCCATCTACCGTGGGTTGTGGAGGTGAGGAGTAGGCACCCTCCATCTTCGGGATGGAAGGGGAGAGGGTGCACACCGACGGGTGTGTACTCAACCATACCGGTATGAGTTTCCAAGGAGATATGAGCATAACATTGCATTGCATTGCATTGCAATACATATTTAATGATGATGATGTTGTTATGTGCTCAAGTATGAGATGTTATATGTGATGTAAGGTATTATTGTCTTGTAAATGATCTTGTTGTCCATTACAATATGCTTGCTGAGTTTTCGAACTCACGCTTGTGTTTTATGTTGTTTTTAGGTACTTTGAGATCGGCATGCGGGAAAAAGGGGTCTAGCTACACTTCTACACGTAGCTCCACCATCATAGTCCATAATTAATCACTTGGAGACATGATATTAAGAGTTGTGCCATAAACTTAATGTAGGGTTTAATTTAGCATGCTTGTGATTCCTTATTTGCTTGGTTATAGCTTATGAAGTGGTTGAGCATGCTTTTATTGGCGTAATTTGATGATATATCCATTTATGTTGATGTTTTTTTGTCGTGTGCTATGACATATCTTGCCATGATATTGATATTGTGTTAATTCATGTTAAAACAAAGGAGATGCTGTCGAAATCTCGGTTTTTAGCATGTGCGCCTTTGCTGGAATTTATGTTTAATTGTGGTATTTAGATGTTGTTTAGCTTATGTTTGGTAGCATTCAGGCATATTAAATGCCGGGGTGTTACAGTTGGTATCAGAGCGGGCTGTAGGTCCTTGGAATGTGAATTTTTAGTGTCATGCTATAGGGAAAAACTAAAATGTGATGTGGGATAACTTAGAAACATGGCTTAGGTCTTAACTAAAATTTTGTTATAGGATAGCAACATTAAAACTTGCAAAAGTGGTATAACTAATCTAAAATTTGACACACAATGGATGCACAGTAGGAAAAGGGTATGGGTATCGTTTCCTTACGCTTAAATATTGTATTTAAGCTATGATGTTGGATGCTTCTTTCGACAATGCTTGTTGCTATGTCAATGTTTTATGTTGTGGGGTTGTGGTACCGAAGGGTTTCGGTCACCTCTTTTTGTTCATAGTAAGGGTGAGGTTTGACGGTGTGGCCGGTTAGCGCCACCACCGAAGAACTATTGACCCCTGTAGGAGAAGAGCGCTTACCCTTTCTGTTGTAGATCGGGTAGTTGATTGGAGACAAAAAGGAAGAGTTAATGGTGGTTTCCTTCGTATGTTCTTTTCCGTTCTGACGGTCGGTGTTCTTTGCTTTTCTTGGCTTTAGTAGATTTGAATCAAATGAAAAGTGTTGGGTTTTCGCGGATCGTTCCATTATGCGGTGTGTGGTTTTGTCTTCCTTGGTTGAAGACGAAGAAGAGGAGACTAGTGTTGCGCTTCTTTTGGGCGCCTTTCGATTTAATGATTAGTTTGTTGATGGCTTTATGGGGAAGAAGCATTCAAATTTATCCTGTGTTTGTCTTTCTCCGAGGTTAACAGAGTTATTGCGGAGTTATGCCGGTTTTCAGTGTCGGAGCTGAAGTTACGTGTCTTTGTAGAAGTAAGTGGTGTTTGATTCGTTATTTTGCTGGTTTAAGAAAATCATCTTTGAAGAACCCTTCCTATTTTGTGAAAGTTTGGAGTTAGGGTTTATTTGCAAAGGTATATTTGATCGATTGGTTCCCTCCAGTAGGAGTCTTTGAGATTTAAAAAAGTGTTTTGGAGAATTCCTTTGCATGACCAAGTTTGGGTTTGTCTCATCGCAATTTTGAGAGTCAAATTTTCCTTATGAACTTGGGATGAGTTTTAAAACTAAAATGTTGTAAACAAAGTAGTCTTTTGACTGAAATCGTTTGTCCCTAGTAAGAATTGATGTTTAGCATGTTATGTAGTAGGTAACAATGTGGTTTATGGATTGATGTGTTGCTAAGTTAAATTTTGAGTTGAATCAATTCAATGTGATTAATATCTCTAGCTTGAGAATAAATAGACTACTAGTGTTGCAGTTTACTCTTAGCGAGAATGATTAAATGTGTTAATGTACATGCTTAGAATATGTTGCCTTGCTTTAAAAGTGCTTATGATCCTTGTTAATGTTAAAAGTTTAAACTTTGATGCATAGTTAAAACATTAAGATGATGTAGACTGCTGTTATTGTAAAAGAAATTTTGCTGGTTGTCTAAAGATGTTCTAATCTAATGGATTAATAGAGAGATTTAATCGTGTTGACTAGTGACTTTAATTTGGAAGTTGATTAGAGTTGCTTTTTATATTGTCGCAAACCATTAGTATAATTGGAAGTATGCAGTTGTGTTCCTACGATGCTAGTATCGATGTCAATTGTGAAGACATAGGCTTTCTTTGTTTATGTTATTGCTAAAGCATTGGGATGGTCTAACCTATTAAATTTGTTTTTATAGTTGGAGTATGTTGTGTAGTGACAATTTGTTATGGTATATGGATAGTGTAACTAAAAACAATGTAGTTGTTTTTATGATTATGCCTATTTATGGATATTGATGATTTAGTAGTGGTGGTAATTGTTTGGATTACTTTTTGGAAGCCATTGTAAAATAGAGATTATTATAACATCTGGCGATGAAGTGAACCATGGATATTTTAGCATGATATAGAATTGTATCCTAAAGAAGGTGTATCTTAGGATCATAATTTTCGACTTTGTCTTATGGAGATACTATTTGTATGTTGAAGTCATTTGTTAATGGAATAAGTTTTGATTGTCAAGATGTTGACGTATTTATGGTATAAAAATTGATAGGATGATCATGCTTAAGTATCTGTTGAAGTACTACGTTTGAAATATAGAATACGTTGTTTTATGATGTGTTGGTTTGTGGGGTTCTTGAGGAGGTAGTATGGATTGATTTAAGATGGGTTTTCTCGATAAGTAAATAGTGATTATGGAATGCTTAAATGTTAAGGATAGTGGGACACGGGTTATGGTGAGTCTCATGCCGAGCTTGTGTATAAAACATTTTGGTGCAGGTTGGTGGTTTGCTATCTTGGTTAAATGTTTTTTTTGGTCAAGGTGTTCATTATGTTGCATTTTCGAGTTTCCTTAAACTCGTAGAGGTTGGTGCCCATCTTTGGTTTTGGCTAAGTTGTTCAGTTTATACTATGAGTTTGATTTTGCACCCAAAAGCCTTTGAGTGGATCGCGCTCCTTCGCGTTCGCACTGAAGCATACTTGGAGTAAATCTTAACAAGGAAGCCGATGGACATAGTGGGCTGTGTTGAAAATTCTTGAGATTTAATTTGTAAGTCTATTTGATTGGAACTGGATTTATTTGGAAAAGGTCATGTGGTGTTTGCGAGTGTTTCAAAAGGGTGGATTTTATGAATGTTTATAAGTGATTCGGGTTGGTGAAGTGTTCTCATTTTGGGAAAATGAGTCTCCCATTTCTCTTTGAGAATTGATGTTCTCTTTCAAAATGTTGATTTTGGTTAAAACGCGATGCTTTACAAATTTGGCTTTCAATTGTTGACGGGTTATGTATGACGTGGTGTTTTCCTGTTAATGGTGTTCCCCTCATAGTTTTATGATTGAGCGCAATCATCGATGCTATCCAAGTTTTAAATCATGTGATGCAGAGGAAGAAGTTGTCTTGTGAATGACTATTTGGTAGCGTTGTACATGATGAATGAATGGTGAAAAGGAAACATGACATCATTTATAGATGTCTATTGATAAAAGAGTCGTTGAGCCAGGTCGGTGAGTAAGTCATATAGGGAAATATGACTAATCCGGTGTGCTCTCGAAAAGCTTGGATTCATGTCATGAATCTAGATTTCCATTTGCTCTTTAGCATGAAAAGAAAGAGTGAAGAGTTCCTGGCATTTGGCTTTGTTGTGAGAGGATTGGGTTTCCTTGTTTCCTTGAGAGTTATTATGGCGGTTGTGGATTCTTTCGATTGGTTTGAGAATCGGTTTTCTTTTCCACAATGTTGTTTTTATGAGATGCTTGGCTATGGTGAAAGTGAGTCGAGTTGTCATTGATTGTTGAGAATTTCTGACAGAATTGTGTGGAGTCTCTCTTTTTTGTTTGAGTGGTCCCCGATGCGAGTTGTATCGCATTGATTTGAGATTGGAGTTTTTCCTTTGCGACTTGACTTAGGAAAAGAGATCGAGTGATCTTTCGAGGTTGTCAAACCTTTGTTCCAAGTGATTTGTTGTGTTTTGGGTTCGAGTTGATGAATGTGGTTCATCCGACTAGGGGAGTTGCTCTTTGTTGGCATTCTCGTTTGAGATGTGAATAGAAATGTCTATGGAATTGTTGAGCATAATGGAGGATTATACTCATGGGTTTGGTAGTTTTTTGAGTGAGAAAATGTGAGGGCGAGACCCTCATAGGAAAAGAACCAGTTGAGGTTTGGTAAGAATTTACAACTCTACCTTGGGCTAGGCGTAGAACTTTGGTTGTGGTTCGAAGGTGTGTTACAGTTGGAATTTATGATTGAGTTTGATGGAGTGTGGTAGTCAGGTTGGTTGTGATAGAAGTGCGAAATGTTTGTCGTGAGGATTCGAGCGTTTTGGGTTGATGGAGCCTTTGTGCGGCTGAGAAGCCTTTTGTCCCTTGGGGACTTGGTAGTTGTTTTTGGTGTCCTTCGGATTCGAGGTCGAATCCTGTTGAAGGGGGGAAGAATGTGACACTACGTTTTGGTGTGACATTACAGATTATGAAATTAGAGAAGAAAATCTTACGGCTAGAGGTTTACTCGCGTTTTTGGGCCTTTTGAAGTGTTGTGACACCACGGAGTGTCGTAACCTTATTTAACGTGCATGATAAGGTTAATAACATTATGAGATGTGGAATTAAGGTTAAAACTATAGGTTATGGAGGTTAATAGCTTTTCCGGGCCGTTTCCGGGCCGTTTTCGGGGTTTTAGGCCTTCCCGGGGGAGTTTTGGGCCTTGGTGGGCTTTTGTGTGATGGATTAGGTCTCCGTAACGGACTAGAATTGGGTGTGGGGGCTGGTAAAAGGGGTTTCCCTGCCCCTTTGGGGCGTCCACCCTGCTGCCTTTGCGCCCCTAGAGACCTTGGTGCGCCCCCCTCACCTCCCCCCACTTGCCAAGCCCTAGCCGCCCCTTCCCTTTGAGCCTTGCGCCTCCCCCTTGCTCTCTTCCATTGCCCCACCTCTCCACCACCTCTCCTCCACCCCCTTGCTGCCCTAGGGTGGTCTTCACACCTCTGCACCTTGTGGATCCATCCGTTGGAGCGAGGAGCGAGGAGCGTGGAGCGAGGAGCGAGGAGCGAGGAGATCTATTGGAGATTCGTTCGTTGGGCAAAGGTATGATCATGGGGATCCTTGGGTTTGATCTAGGTACTGTTCTTAGGATGTTTATGAAGTTTTTAGATCAATTGGTGGTGCTGGGTTGGAGTTCTTTGGGTTAGATCTAGACGTTGCCACGTTTCTGTTTTCGGGCAGATTGAGCAGTCGGGCTAGGGTTCGAGTTTTCATCGATTTAGAATCCGAATCTGTCCGTACGGACTTAAAATAAGTTGTATATAATTTAATTATCTTTCCGTGTACATAAAGCACGTTAAAATCCGATCAGCCGTTTAAAAGTTATGCCCGTTTTACCGAGGGTGTTAAAATCTGTGACGCAATTAGAACAGATCGTAGTAATCTGTAGATTAAACAATTTTAGTGTCCGAATCAGTCTTTCCGTATAACTAGAAAAAGGTAGGAAATTTCCTAAGCTTCGCGATGGCATACTCGTTTAATTGATTTGGAGTCCCAGAACTCAAGTTATGGCCTTTGCAAGGCTGCTGTCCCGCCGGGACAGAACCTCTGTTTTAGGTTTTGCGAGTAGCGGGCAATGTCGGGTTAGATGGGGATTTGTGTACTGTTTTGTGGGCATTATTGAGAGTATGTGATGCCTATGTGCAGGTGGTGTGACACCGGGAGTGCCCTCTACGTCCCACAAATCCGTCGCCCGCGGTTGAGGCAAGTGTGTTGTAATGTATAGCGGATTGTAGGTTATTTGTTGATATTGGGTGAAAGATTGAACACTTGCTATGCTCACTTGCCATGCTTGCTGTTTTCCAATGAAATATTGAGTATGATTATCATGGTTCGATGCCATGTGTTTATATTTGTCATGATGAGTTGCCATATGTTTATGTACATGTGAAATATGATAATTGGCATAGTTGCATGCATGACATGTTACATGGCCCGGGCGGTGAGAAAGTCATTAACTAATCCGGGAAGGTCGGTGAGAAAGTTATGACTAATCCGAGAGCCATTAGAGTAAGTCCTACATCGTGATTCCATCTACCGTGGGTTGTGGAAGCGAGGAGTAGGCACCCTCCATCTTCGGGATGGAAGGGGGGAGAGGGTGCACACCGACGGGTGTGTACTCAACCATACCGGTATGAGTTTCCAAGGAGATATGAGCATAACATTGCATTGCATTGCATTGCAATACATATTTAATGATGATGATGTTGTTATGTGCTCAAGTATGAGATGTTATATGTGATGTAAGGTATTATTGTCTTGTAAATGATCTTGTTGTCCATTACAATATGCTTGCTGAGTTTTCGAACTCACGCTTGTGTTTTATGTTGTTTTTAGGTACTTTGAGATCGGCATGCGGGAAAAAGGGGTCTAGCTACACTTCTACACGTAGCTCCACCATCATAGTCCATAATTAATCACTTGGAGACATGATATTAAGAGTTGTGCCATAAACTTAATGTAGGGTTTAATTTAGCATGCTTGTGATTCCTTATTTGCTTGGTTATAGCTTATGAAGTGGTTGAGCATGCTTTTATTGGCGTAATTTGATGATATATCCATTTATGTTGATGTTTTTTTGTCGTGTGCTATGACATATCTTGCCATGATATTGATATTGTGTTAATTCATGTTAAAACAAAGGAGATGCTGTCGAAATCTCGGTTTTTCGCATGTGCGCCTTTGCTGGAATTTATGTTTAATTGTGGTATTTAGATGTTGTTTAGCTTATGTTTGGTAGCATTCAGGCATATTAAATGCCGGGGTGTTACACTAACATTGGATTTCGCAATCTGTTAGTCTTAACCTTATGCTCCAAAACAAACTTTGAAGAAATGAAAGAATGCGAAGCTCCCGAATCAAATAAAACCAAAGTGGGTACTGCGTGTATGGAAAACATACCAACTACCACATCTGGAGCATTACTGGCCTCCTCCGCAGTCACTAGGTTAAGTCGACCACGGGCTTGACTCGGGGCTACTTTTTGGCTAGAACGCCCTCCCAGGTGTCCACCACGCCCGGTTACAGAACCTTGTGGGCGAATCGGACCGCTTGGAACTTGAGGTCGAGCAAAGAATAGACGTTTGCTCGGACAAACATTAGAGATATGTCCCTTTTCACCGCAAGCATAGCAGGTGAGTGCGGCCATCCTGTCCTGCCCTCCACGAATCTGTCCTCCGCGGCCAGAAGGTTGAGCCGCAGACAGAACAGGTTGGGGAAAGTTCCTCTGAGATCGTGGAGGCGGCGATGCCACGGACTGAGCACTGGCGGTTTGCCCAGAACGCGGTCTCAAAGTACCGGCACCGGCAGATTTCCGAGCCATCCACTTACGCTTCCGGCTCTCCAAAACTGCCTTGCCGCTGTCCTCAACACAAATCGCCTTGTCCACAAGCACTTGCATATTGGGAATGTCAAGTGTTGCGAGTGAATGACGAATCTCCTCGTTGAGATATTGACGAAATAAGGAGACTTTTCGGGCTTCACTCGGGACCTCATCTGCCACATATCGAACCAGATAATTGAACTTATGCAGATAGTCCATCACTGACATAGACCCCTGACGAAGATCATAGAACTCTCGTTTCTTTATCTCCATCAGACTAGCAGGAATGTGCACTGCACGAAAGGCTCCTTTAAATTCCTCCCAAGTCATGACCTGACCAGGTGGGCGAATTGCCTTAACACTACCCTTAACCATGGAGATAGTGAGCAGCGTACTGAACCTTCTCCTCGTCAGTACATGTAACACCCCAAAATTTTGCTTTTCTTAAATTCATGTGTGATTTGGCACTTTGGTGAATTTTTGGAATTTTCTGGAATTTATTTGGATTTATTTGGAATTTATTTGAATTTATTCCATTTTGAAATAATTAAAGAATTTAATTTTGCAAATAAAATTTTGTTGGAAATATTTTATTTGAGTCCAAAATGATCCAAAGTATTTTCCAGAATTTTTCTGGAATTTTTCTGAGTCATTTGCTATTTTTAATGAATTAAATGAATTACTGGGAATTATTTTAAATATTAAATCGCTGGAAATTCAACTCGGATCGAGTACTGTTCATCCGACCGAGTCGGAACCCGAGTCGGACTCGAGTCCGACCCGAGCCAGTTGATTCGATCAAACCAGCTCAAAACCCTAATCAATCCCAACCGTTGGATCAAGATCCAACGGCTGAGATCCGCCCGTACCGGTTCGAGCCGTATCCGGCCCGGATCCGATCGCGCCCGTGCGATCGTGGCCGTTGATCGTGCCAGGTGGATAGCTGAGCGTCATCGTCCCCGCCGAGTCCGAGCCGGACTCCTCCGCCGCGCCCGCCGCCGTGTAGAATTAGGTTTTCGTCTCGGGCACGGACGCCGAGGCTATTTAAAGCCCTGGTCACGCCCCGAGGTTGCCCTCATCCTTGCGCACTGCTTCCCGAGCCATCTCGCCTGGCCGAAGCCGCCGCTTATTCGCAGCGAGCTCGCCAGAGTTGGAGGAGGTGACCGCCGCGGTTTTTGCCGTCTCGCCGCCGTCCGTTGTCTTCCGCCGAAGGAGCCTAACCGAACCCCGGCCAGCGCACCGAAGAGACCACTCACTTCGCCGAACGACCGAGCGCCGTCGGGATCGCCGTCGTCTCCGTCTCCGGTGGCTGCAGCTCGCCGCGTCGCCATCGCCCTCGCGAAGCTTGTGGACCGTCCGATCTTGATCGTGCGGTTGAGGTGAGTTCACGTGTTCCAAACCCGATTAGATTCGACCGCTGGATCAAGATCCAACGGTTCACAAACGCCACGTGCCGTAGTGGTGATTATTATAGGATTAGATCTGGACCGTCCGATCTAGATCGAACGGCCCACGATCATCGAGTAGATTCAACGTGTTAACCCTGGATCTAATCGCGGCCGTTGAATTTCAAATCAACGGTCGAGATTGCGCCACGTGTCGGGAAGTTGGACCGACGCGGTCAGCGCCGTCCACGCGCGCGTGCGTGTGACGCTGACACGCGGGGCCCGCGTGTCAGAGGGCCCGCATGTCGCTGGTCGACCCGATAGCGCCGACGCGTCACCCATGACGCGTCATCGGTGGTCCCACATGTCGCCGACACGTGGAGTCGTGGACCGAGTCCACTGTGGACCCAAGCCAAGCGTGGACCAAGTCCATGGACCGGTGGCGTCGACCAACCAATCAGAGGCTGCCACGTGTCCATGATGACGCAATAATTAATTTCCGAAAAAGAAATGATTTATTAATTCGAAATATTGATTCAAATTTAGATTCAAACTTCAAACGCTTATAACTTTTGCGTTTCAACTCCGATTTGAGTGATTCAAATTTCTAAATTTGTATAAAAATGAGATCTACTTAAATATAAATTTTATTTAATTTTTGGACTAAAGTTTTTCTCTGCAAAATTATTTAAATGATTATTTAAACTTTAAATAATCATAACTTTTGCATCTTAACTCCAAATTTGACGATTCCAGTTTCTAAAAATCCATAAAATTATGTTCTTTCTGTTTATGGATTTTATTTGGATGTTTGGACACTTTTTGCCTATTGTTTATTTGTGTATTTGCTATTTGCACGCTTTACGAGTAGACGTTGAAGTGCCTTAGGATTCGAAGGAGAAGTATTAACTCAGGATCCAACTCAAGACCAAGAACAAGTACTTTTTGAAGGCAAGTTGTGCTTTGACCATGTTGATCCTATTTCAAATCTATTTTGATTTAAACTATTGCATGCTAGTTCAATTAGAAAAATACTTGGTTTAAACATGGGGTTAGATAAGTACCAATTTCTTTGTATGACACCTTGATTATTTAAGTATGTGCCATGACCCTTGTCACCCTAGTTGTGGATTACTAGTTGGACATTATTAAATTGCCAACCTGGTTTAGACCGTTGTAGTATCTTTGCTTAGACTCACTACGTGCTCATAACATGATTTTGGATAACCAAATGTTAATATTGACTTAATGATATATTTAACCTGTTTTGGAAAAGTATCATGTGATGTTGATGGCACGTGGTGCATGGTAATCAACTGGGGTTTGATAAACAGCTGATTTCGGCCGCATGTGGCAAAGAGTAATCAGTGGGCCATTGTGGCATTGGGAGTGTTGTTTTGGTTTTTCGTAGTCTTGCCCTGGTCACCCTAAGGACTTAACCTTGCAAGCCTTTGAACTGGGTCTAACGTGCAACCACATGTCTGTAATGGGACGGACCTAGTTGACTAAGTCGCTAATAACGTACCTGTGGGGCCTCAGGAGGTCAACTACACCCTTTGTGTAAGTTGTACGGGGAGCGTCTGGGCCGAGGCCAGTACCCATCTAACGGTTGATTGGCCTAGACTTCGCCTTAGCTAAGGGAAGGGTTAGTGCGCAATAACCGGAGGACCACTTGTATTGTTAGAAGTTTCCGAAAGACTTTGTTACTGAACTCGCCTTTGTGGTGTTTGACTGTATCTTGTGGGTAAAGTGCATAACCTCTGCAGAGTATAGAATCTATTCGAATAGCCGTGTCCGCGGTATTGGACATCGCCGAATTACAAATCAAGGGTTAGACTTTCTCAAAAATAATTTGGTTTGAAAGGTTGGGTTGGTTTGATAATGAAGATGATGGAAAAGTGGTTTAGGATGGGGAAATGTTTACTAAACTTCTTGAAAAGTTATGTATGCTTTACTTATTTCTCTGCTTTGAATCTACTTATATTACTTGTCAAATGTCAAGCATCGCAAATATACCTTGAGCTATTCCTTTGTACCAAGCCATGCATATAGTATATTAGCTTGCATTCTCAGGATGACTTGGTCGAGTACCAAGTACTCACCCTTGCCTCAACACAACATCAGTTGAAGAGGAGACTACGCCAGCTTTGGAGGAGGAACTCCAAGAGGATCCATCTACTTAGGGAAGCGAGCCCAGTCAGTTGCCTGTGGTATACTGGATGGCGCCATGAAGTTATTTGATTTTTCCGCTGCTATTATTTCTCTTTTAATAAGTTTCGCCTTGCGAGGCATACATTTGTAACTTGACCATAACGTCGAGTAACCAGTTTGGTTATTTAAATAAAGTACTTTGATAATATCGATTGGTATGATTGTGATATTTACCGATGTTAAAGACTGTGTGCACTAGCGCGTTCCTGGACTAGTGCTGAATACACAGAGGGTCCGGATTTGCAAATTCGGGGTCCCGACAGTACACCTCACGAGGTCAAGTTTATCTTCAACATCGCGAAGCCAATCGTCTGCGTCCAGAGGATCGGTCGCAGATGAGAAGTTTGGCGGGCGAGTTCGCTGGAACTCGGCCAACCTCGATTGGGGTTGCATTGCTGCCAAACCACCATAAGCAGCGGCACCAAGATTCTCGGAATTCTGCACCAACCGTTCCAACAAACGGGTCTGCATGACAAGAACTTGGTCCATTGACGGAGGTGGAGGTAACTCTTCACTTTGGGCATCGTGATGACTAAGCGATGCCTCCCGATTACCTATTGGCTCATTAGAGTGATGAGATCCTTGGCTACGGGATCTAGCCAAAGGTGGATCTTGACGCTCCGGATTCGGTATTGCCACAGCTGGTTCTTGGCTATTTTGAGCAACACCCCGGGCCATCACCGAACGATCAACACGTCTCTTCGGCGGCATCCTGTTGACACAAAGGCTTAGAGACAATTACCACAAGAGCCCATCGAAGAACGCGAGGATTTGCACGACTATTGTGAAACTCAAACACAATCCATCACATAGCAATACAAGATTTAAAGTATGCATCACAGCGAAAGGATTGCAGGGCGATAGATTTACAAATGGTAACTTAGCACGTCTCTTCGCGCTACAGGGGGTTATTTACAACACCACCAACATCAACTACCACCAGTTCCACGGGATTAATTACAACAAAAGACTTCTTCTGCCAGCTCGTAATTACAACAAAAGCGAGCTGTAGATCCTACTACCTATTAGGATAGGGATCTAGTCCTAGACACGGCCACCGTTCACAGCAGGACATCCGAGGTGCCTGGGCTCTGAGAAGCAGTTGACTCTACGGGGAACATCAACTCGTACTCGCGTCCACCAAACAGCAGGTTACGTCCTGGCATGGCAGTCGCAGAAGCACTAGGGCGCACAGCCGAAACACGGCAACGGCTGCTACCACGAACAGACATCCTGGCACTGCGAGAGACCCGACGGTAAGATCCATAAGGATGGGGTAACTCCTCAGCAGGCTTGAGATCATCATTCTCCCCATAGATCATCCCAGTAGTAAAGAAACCATAGCTAACCAAGGGCGCCATGTTACTCTCTAACTCAGCGATACGGCGTCGAGCAAGCAACAGTTCTTCACGGAGATGAAGCAGATATCGATCAAGGGATCTCACTAACCCAGTCTGCCAAATCTGCACAGGATCCGACAGTGGATAATCTGGCACATACAGGTTCTCTTGGCTGTCCGGCTCACGAGAGGGACAAACAGGATACAACTGAGCCATTTCCGGTACATCAAAGCGAAGCCTCAGAATTGCAATATATGCTCCATCGAGTAGAGCTGCAAGAGGACTTGGCGTTGTACCACGATACTGACGGGTTTGCTCTCCTGCGTGGCGTCCGTGAATAGAAACTTCAGCCACATACAGGGAGGAAGCGGGGCTAAGTCCAGCACGTGAGATTAAATACCCTGGCGGTTCAGGAAAGCCAGCACGCTGCATCATCTCCCAGAGGGTAGCCTGAACTGAGCCCTCTAGAATCGCAGACGTGAAATAGCAGGGTTCCCAACGTCCAGACATCTAAGATTAAGAAGGAAAACAGATTAGTAACATCCTCAACAAACGGAAATTCGAAATAAACAAAAATTAAATAAACGAAAGGAAAATAACCCAACAACGAACAAATAAAAGAAACTCACGATCTTAAACCTTATCCTTATCATTACTCAATTCTTAACTATCTTTTGAAGTGGATAAGCTTCCCAAATACTTCTAACTTAAATTTCGAATAAGATTGGGAAAATAGGTCGAACCAAATACCCCATTTGCTTTTGCCCTGGAAATCTGACTTTGAAAGCCGAGATAAGAGGGAAAATTTCATTTGAAGCTCAAAACCAAAAAAGGTGCTACAGAAAAGAAAAGATCAGCATTCTATGTTTTCACAATTAAGAAGTGCATATTCAAATATCCTTTAAAGGGAGAAGACTCTTCCTTAATCCTATCAAATACAAACCTTTGCTCTGATACCACTCCTTATGGGGGCTCCCGTCCTGGTACAGTGATACTCCATTACTGTTGCGTGGGCCTGGTTAATAATGCAACCCGTAACGTAACGATCACGGCATCACGACAGACTCAGATTGAAATCGCTTGGCTAGCACGATACTCGAATGAGGTCTCATGCTACCCAATTGGTTTCAATTTGAGCTTCCCGCAACCATGTGATAACCACTAGTCCCTGGATCAGTAGGCTAGCGTCACATGTTGAGAAGGGAGAGTCTCATCCAAACGAACGCAGTACAAGGGCAAAGGTAATATATTACAACGGTAGATAATAATATTACAACTTGTTCCTGTTTACAAAATGCCGATTGGCTTAAAGTAAACTGAAGAGAAAAACATCAGAGAAACAAGAGTAAAGCGGCCATGGTGTGCCTCCATTCCCACAGGCAACCGGCGAGCATCTAACTCCGCTAGCCGTCAAACGCACCACCCGCGTCTGGGTCACCGAACTCCTGGTCACCTTCTTCCTCACCTGCATCTTCTGCTCCTCACACGAATTTTCAGAGCAAACGGTGAGTACACGTATGTACTCGCAAGACTTTATTGTTTGCAAGTATAATAATAATGCAGGCAAAACAATGAAGATGGTTGCTATTCTAATTCAGTTTTGCATGAAGCTGAAGTTATTTGTAATAGACTAATAGATTGGAATACTGCACCGTTTATAAATCATTTAGTAAATGAGAATAAATCAATACATAATGTAATTGTACATTTCATTTAACATCTAATTTCTTCCAACATAATCAACACCACCATCACATGGCATCAGGAATCATTTTCCTTCAACGGAACCAACACCAGCATCATATGGCATCAAGAATCATCACCAACTTGATCAAATCACCAAACCAACCAATCTTTGAGTTCAATGACTCAACATTCGCATAACACAGCCCATCGTTTAAAAGATCTACCGAAATTTAATCCTTTTCAGAAATCAAAACCAAAATTACTATACTTGACAGGAAATACCCAAGATGCTCGTGACCGTGAGCACGGCTAATCGATTAGTTTGTTTAATCTCTGCAGAGAATGCACACTTTACCCACACGACACATTCTAGCAATCATGTCAACCATGCCACGCGATACATACCATATCCGTTTTGCTAGATTGTGACGAAACTCTTCCAATTGTCGGCATCTAGTCTTGCGTCAGCCCCGGTGATGTGCGCTCTTTGCTTTGGGTGGGGGCTCCACACACCCACACAGAGTACCCCCAGGCCAGGCGAGAGTACCCCCCCTAAAATTAGGGTGGTTGGGTACCGTACACTCCAAACCTGATTCACCCACACAGATCCAACGATGGCTAACAGCCCATCGTGCCTTTTACCCTCAGCAAAGCATCCACCGTTGTTTCACGAAAGCCTCCAACACCTGCGCGTGGTGAGGGAGTATTCTAAGCAATACCAGCACGTCGGTATTGCCCAACTACTTCGACCTGCCATGGCGCAAGATCAAATTCGAACTCCTGTACTAGGTTTAGGCTATCCCATACTAGCACATGTGGTTGTACGAAAGGACTTGGTTAAAAACGTCAAGTTCAGTCCTTAGGTTTGCACAGACGAGACCTCCCATCATCTGTCCAGCATAAATCACCATACACCTTTTCCTTTTTCATCTTTTACCAACATAGCCTTTATTTTTCCAAAAACCATCATTTCCGAAATCCTAATAACGTATCAAAAATCTTTGATTGACTGAGTCCACCGATCATTATTCAATCAGTCTAAAGCTGGGCTAAGCATATGCAACTATTAGACTTATATTCCCCGGCGACACTTATTATAGCGTCTACCCTTAAACTAGGGTTACTCAAGGATTTTAGGGTAACAACGAGATTGAGATAAGCCATCCAACCTTTAGGGTAACTACCTATCCCCACCATTTAAATATTTGTAATAATCATAGGCATGCGCAATAGTTTTGCGAATCATCAAATACATTTGCAATTATAGGAGCAATATGATCAAAGGGGGTGCTTGCCTGCTTGCTCTGAGTTTTGCGTGTCCTCTGGGTCGAAGTCCGGATCCTCGCCTACTGCTCCTGAGGCGTCGACGTCTAAATGAAAGCGCGACAAAAGAAAAACGAGGAAACGATTAAGATCCAACGAGAACAAAGCATAAAGCTCAAAGAAGCGAACAACAACCAACAAGCGAACACAAGGGAAAGAAACTTAAACGAAAACCGAATATTGAACTGGAGACCGGCAGTACCGGTGTACAAACCCCGGTAGTGCCGCTCTACAGTCAGCAGTACCGGCCTTGAGGGTCGGTAGTACCGGCGGCTACGAAACCTAAACGGGGACCTCTCTGGAAAATAACTACCGGCGTTGCGGGAGCGGTAGTGCCGGCCTAAGCCCGGCAGTACCGGCCACAAGGGTCGGTAGTGCCGACTGAGAGGCAGACTGACTTACCACGTCGGTAGTGCCGCCACAGTCGATCGAGATTTTCCAGAAAACAGGTTTTCGCACAAACGACTTCGGAATTTCGCAGCGATTGCATGGATGGGTTCTCGGAGATGACAAGGACCCATTTATGCAAACCACACGAGGTTCCGACCTCATTTGGCCTAATTCCTAATCCGAGAAGCTCTAGAGTCCTAATTCATGCTAAATTCCGACTTTCTCCCCGAATCGAATTCAAACTCGATTCCATTTGCAAAACTCGGACTTTAACGACGTCGAATACATTCTAGTGCCCTTTCCCTAGCTTTTGGAACTAGGGTTCCAAAGTTTAATTCCAAAAGCTACGAAAACGACATTTAACCAAATATATCCGATAAAAACATATTTAGGGCTTCCGATCTCAGTTTTCGCACTAACGAGAACTCTAGCACCTAACCTAGGTCTAGATACTCAGCTAACTAAAAGTTGAGCACTACAACTTGGTTTTCTAGGGTTTGGCTAAAAGAAAAGTTAATAGAAGTGAAGAAAAGCACAAGATCAAGATCAAGTCATCACAGATCTGACTGAAACTTGCTCCACTCACCACAGAGTTCGTCTAGGGTTTGCGAAGCGACGTTCTCCTCCTTGACCAGCTGCTCCACGAGCTCCAGAACACCGGTGGGAGAGGCTTAGCTGGAGGGAAAACTCGAGGGAGAGGGAGAGAACTCCATGGGAGAGAGAGAGCTAGAGAGGGAGAGATAGTGGGTGAGGGTGAGAGTGAGAGGGAGTGAAGTGAGGGAGAGGGAGTAATACGGCTGGGGGAGGAGGCTTAGATAGAAGGCTCCAAGAGCTGAGGTGGCTGGGCAACGGGCAGCAGAGAGGGCTCTGCCCCCTGCCCGGTCGCCTCGGCCAAGACGCCAGGCGGGCGGCATCAGATCGCCGCCAGGCGTAAAAACCCCAAAAGACCCCGAAAAACTCCGAAACTCCAGAAACCCTTCCCGAAAACCTTTAGGATAGACTCTACGATAGCTAAAGAAGGTTCGGAAACTACGGTTGCTCGGAAATTCTAACCGTACACGAAACAAGGTTTTGGAGCAAAACTAAAACGAAACAGACTGGGCAAACAAATCCAAACACAATTAACTCCAGATAGAATTTCCAAATAACTCACAGAGGATAAATAACGCTTAAAAAGGCAAGTTAAAACTCAGGATGTTACAATTAGAGCATCTTTAAACAACCAGCAAAGTTTTTTAACAATAACAGCAGTCTACATCATCTTAATGTTTCAACTATGCATCAAGGTTTAAACTTTTAACTTTAACAAGGATCATAAGCACTTTTAAAGCAAGGCAACAGATTCTAAGCATGTACTTTAGCACATTCAATCATTCTCGCTAAGAGTAAACTACAACACTAGTAGTCTAGTTATTTTCAAGCTAGAGGTAACACCATCATTGAATTGATTCAACTCACAAATTAACTTAACAATACGTCATCCCATAAACCACATTGGTACATGCTACATAATATGCTAAACAGCAATTCTTAATAAGGACAAACGATTTCTATCAAAAGACTACTGACTTTGTTTGCATCATTTTAGTTTTAAAGCCCATCCCAAATTCATAAGGAAATTTGACTCTCAAAATTGCAATGAGACAAACCCAAACTTTGTCATGCAAAAGGAATTCTTCAAAACACTTCTCATTCTCAAAGACTCCCATATAGGAAAATGGTTGAAAGAAAATTTTCTTAACGGAAACCAAGCGACCAAGTAATCCATTTCAAATAAAACCTTAATCTCAAACCCCAAACTTTCACGAAACAAGAAGGATTTTTCAAAGATGATTTCTCAAACCAGTAAATGATGAAATCAAACACCACTTACTCCTACAAAGCCACAGAACTTCAGCCTTAACAACCAGGTCTGACACAACTCCGCAATAACTCCTTTAACCTCGGAGAAAGACAAACACAGGAATAAATTTGAATGCTTCTTCCCCATAAAGAAATCAACAAACTAAGCATTAAAACTGGAAAGGCGCCCAAAAGAAGCGCAACACTAGACTCCTCTTCTTCGTCTTCAACCAAGGAAGACAAAACCACACACCACATACGGAACAATCCGCGAAAATCTAATACCAAACACTTTTCTTTTGGTTTCCATCAACTAAAACCAAGAAAACCAACCAAGAACGACCATAGAATGATAAAGAACATACGAAGGAATCCACCACCAAACTCTTCTATTTGACTCCAGTCAACTACCCGATCTACGACAGAAAGGGTAAGCACTCTTCTCCTACAGGGGTTAATAGTTCTTCGGTGATGGCGCTAACCGGCCACACCGTCAAACCTCACCCTTACTATGAACAAAAAGAGATGACCGAAATCCTTTGGCACCACAACCCACTATATCACAAATAACAAGAACAATTCAATCATTTATCTCATAGACATAGCAACATGCTTTATCAAATGAAGCATTCAACATTATAGCTTAAATACAACATTTAAGCGTAAAGGAACGATACCCATACCCTTTCCTACTGTGCATCCAATGTGTGTCAAATTTTAGATTAGTTATACCACTTTTGCAAGTTTTCATGTTGCTATCCTATGACAAAATTTTAGTTAAGACCTAAGCCATGTTTCTAAGTTATTTCACATCACATTTTAGTTGTACCCTATAGCATGACACTAAAAAAAATACGCATTCCAAGGACCTACAGCCCGCTCTGATACCAACTGTAACACCCCGACATTTAATATGCCTGAATGCTACCAAACATAAGGTAAACAACATCTAAATACCACAATTAAACATAAATTCCAGCAAAGGTGCACATGCTAAAAACCGAGATTTCGGCATCATCTCCTTTGTTTTAACATGAATTGAAGGAGCAACAACAGTAACACAAGTTATATCATAATGGAAAGCATCTAAAACAGCAATAATTAACGACTTAGCAACAATGTAAGTCTAGTTCCAAACATATAATGTCTCCAAGAGTCAAACGAACGAAAAGATTCTCATTTAGCAAAGCTAAGCCTTAAAGCAATGATCATCACACGCAATTTATTATCAACACTAATTGAATGACTTGTGAAATCAAAAGAGTGAAGCTACGTGTGGAAGTGTGACTATTTCCCTTCCCTGCATGCCGGATTCATGGTACCTAAAAGAAAACAACATAAACACAAGCGTGAGTTCATCACTCAGCAAGCATATTGCAATGGACAACAAGAACAATAACATGGCAATAATGTCTCACATCATGTATATCATCTCATTCATGAACACATAACATTATCATCATCATTACGTATGCAATGCAATGCAATGCTCATGTCTCCTTGGAAACTCATACCGGTATGGTTGAGTACACACCCGTCGGTGTGCACCCTCTCCCCCCTTCCATCCCGAAGATGGAGGGTGCCTACTCCTCGCTTCCAAACACCATGTGGATGGAATCACGATGTAGGACTTACTCAATGGCTCTCCGGATTATTCATAACTTTCTCACCGACCTTCCCCGGACTAGTTATGAATTTCTCACCGCCCGGGCCATGTAACATGCCATGTATGCAATTATGCCAACATCATATTTAACTCGTACATTAACACATGGCATCATAACATAATAAACATGCTCATCATATCATTGGCAATCATTAAAGCATGGCAAGTGATCATATATTATGTAGTCAATTCCATCTATTCTCAACAAGCAACCTACAAATCGGTATCCATTACAACACACTTGCCTCAACCACGGGCAACGGATTGGCGGGAAGTAGAAGGCACTCCCGGGGTCGCACCACCTGCACATAGGTATCACACACTCACAATCATGTCCACAAAACAGTACGCAAACCCTCATCTACCCCGACATTGCCAACTACTCGCAATACCTAAAAACAGATGTTCTGTCCCGTCTGGACAGCAGCCTTCCAAAAGGCATAACTCGGGTTCTATTACTCCGAATCAATTAAACGAGTACATCCTCGCATAGCTTAGGAAATTTCCCAACTTTTTCTAGGTATAGGGAAAGACTGATTCGGACTCTAAAGTTGTTTAATCTACAAAATACCGTGATCTGTTCCAATCATGTCACAGATTTTAACACGCTCGGTGAAACAGCCATAACTTTCAAACGGCTGGGCGGAATTTAAATTTCTTTATATCCACGTAAATATAATGAAATTATCAACAACTTCTTCAACGTCCGTACGACCAGATTCCGATTCTAATTTGGCGAAAAACCGAACCCTAGGTCGACTGCTCATGCTGCCCGAAACAGAGAACATAGCAACTTCTAGATCTAATCCAATCTACTCAATTTCAGTACCACCAATTGATCTAAAAACTTCATAAACACCCTTAGAACAGTACCTAGACCAACCCCAAGGATTCCCATGGCCATACCTTTGCCCAACGCACGAAAACCCAATAGATCTCCTCCCGGTTCGCGCGATCTCCTTCCTCGCTCCAATCCCGCCGGATCTCCTCGTCGCGGAGCGCTCCAACGGATGGATCTTTGAGTTGTGGAGGTGGATAACTCCCCTAGGGGCAGAAAGGGAGGAGGAGAGGTGGTGGAGAGGTGGTGGAGCAATGGGGAGCAATGGGGGAGGTGGAGGCGCCACAAGGAGGAGGTGGGGAGGTGTGGCGGGGCGGCTAGGACTTGTGGGGGCGCAAGGGCAGGGGGTGAACGCTTAAAGGGGCTGGGGGAGGCCCCCAACCAGGTATCCTACTCCTATTAGGACTCAAACTCCATCCCACCAAAGCCCACGACACTTTCCTTTAGGCCCAAACTCCCTCGGAAAGGCCCAAAACCCCGAAAACGGCCCGAAAACAGCCCGGAAACGCTATTAAGCCTCCTATCATATGGTTTTAACCTCCAATACCATATTTCATAAAGTTTTTTGACCTTAACATTCACGTTAAATAATGTCACACCATTCCGTAGTGTCACAAGATGAGGTTTTGCGTACTGTTTTGTGGTCATGATTGTGAGTGTGTGGTACCTATGTGCAGGTGGTGTGACCCCGGGAGTGCCCTCTACATCTCACCAATCCGTCGCCCGTGGTTGAGGCAAGTGTATTGGAATGGGTAGCGGGTTATTGTTTGCTAGATCGGTTGTGATTGAGATCTAATATATGATATGTTCACATGCCATGCTTTAATGATTGCCAATGATATGATGAATATGCTTACTATGTTATGTTGCCATGTGTTAATGTAAAAGTGATTTATGATGTTGGCATATTTGCATACATGACATGGCATGATACATGGCCCGGGCGGTGAGAAAGTCATAACTAGTCCGGGGAAGGTCGGTAAGAAAGTTATGACTATTCCGGAGAGCCAATGAGTAAGTCCTACATCGTGATTCCATTCACCGCGGTGAACGGAAGCGAGGAGTAGGCACCCTCCATCTTCGGGATGGAAGGGGGGAGAGGGTGCACACCGATGGGTGTGTACTCAACCATACCGGTATGAGTTTCCAAGGTGACATGAGCATAGCATTGCATTGCATACATAATGATGATGATAATGATATGTGATCATGAATGAGATGGTTTACATGATGTGAGATATTATTGCCATGTAATTGTTCTTGTTGTACCATTGCAATATGCTTGCTGAGTTTCGAACTCACGCTTGTGTTTTTCTTGTTATTGTAGGTACCATGAGACCGGCATGACCCACGATCAACCTTTTGCAAGAACTTTACTCAACATTGAAACCCAAAACACCCATACAAGGCCTCGACATGACCCAAGCGATAGGATAAAATCCCAAATAGACCACGAAAGGAAACGGTCTCACACTCCTCCTTCGATACATCCCTTGGCACTAAAGTGTCCGATCCCTTTAACCAAAGCCACTCTCCAGAATGACATGGTACCAACTTCTAGATCCATCTTCTGCTCCCACGCACAACAGTGATTCACATCTCAACCTCTCAACTGTGGTTCATCGTATTCGCGATGACGCAAACCAAGTGAGACACAACACTCTAAGATTACTAACTGCTTGAACCATCGGGGTTACATTCTGATCTTTTACAACAAGACCAACACCCACCCCACTACCACCGAATGGAAAAGCCTACTTTATGGCCAGGGTTCTGAAAACCCACAAAATCAATAACAATCGAACATTCCACTTTGGTTGGCACAACACGCTCAATAGCCCGGCGACAAAAAGATCCAATACTCTTCGAAAACCGAAAGCAATTACTAGCAACCACCAAGTGGTCCACTAATAATTTGATCAACCCTACCAAGGGACACATAAACAGAAACAATTCTCCAAGAAGGTTTGAATTGGGACATAGACAACCTTCCTTTACTCTTCACTTCTACACCATTTACGATCAACTACTAGCCACACCAGATTTCTCTTACTAAGAAAGCCTTGCCCTCACATCCTTCCACTTAAAGGATTAGGACAAACAGTACCATTGATGAGTCAGCCCAACCGTAACATGAACCCAATTGGTCCACATACAACAACTCGAACTCCAAAGCGCTAAAAGCCACATTGGAAAGAGTTCGGCAACTACCAAAGAGTACTCATTTTATTTTTCCTAAGCCAAGATGCAAAGAAAGCTCAGATCTCTTACACCACAACCAACATACCAGAAGATATTCATTCTTACTGCTCGTACTAGAAGGCAATTGAAATCTCGATTCAGGACATGCATGCAGCTTTCCAAGAGCACTCCGAATTAGTCATATATCCATATATGACTTTCTCACCGACCTGGCTCAACGACTCTTTTATCATTTAATATCTATAAACGATGTCATGATTACTTTTCACCATTCATTCATCATGTGACAACACTACCGAATAGTCATTCACAAGACGACTTCTTCCTCTGTATCACATTAATAAAACTCGAATAACATCGAGGATTGTGCTAATTCATATAAACTATGACGGCAGCATAGTTAACAGCAAAACACCACGTCGTGTCAAAACCCACCATCCATTTAAAGCTAACCTTGCAAAACCTCGCATTCTAACTAAAATCAACATTTTGGAACAGAACATCAACTCCAAAGTCAAACGTCTGCACACACAACCACCGCAATTTTTTTTCAAAGAGAAAGAGAAATTCATTTCAAAAGGGAACACTCTACTAACAAAATCACTTATGAACCATTCATAAAATCCACCTTGTGAAGCATTTTCAAACACCGCACACATTTTCAAATAACTCCAACTCTAGCCAAATGGAGTTACAAATTGAATCTCAAGAATCTCCAACACAACCCACTAAGACCTTCTGCTTCCTTTAAAATTTACTCCAAACATGATGCAGCGCGAATGCGAAGGAGCGCGATCTGCTCAAAGACTTTTGGGTGTAAAACCATACTCATAGCATAAACTGAACAAATTAGCCAAATCCAAAAATAGACACCAATTTCTACGAGTTTTAGGGAAACTCTGAAACACAGCATAAGGAATACTTTGACCAAAAGCATTCAACCAAGATAGCAAACAACCAAACCAGTCCAGAAGGTTTTAAACACCAGCTTAGCATAAATACAATCATCTCTAGTGTTCCACTACGCTTTCCATTAAAGACTTCAAAATTCACAACTTACTCATTGAGGAAGTCCAACCGGATTTAACAAAATTTACATAACAATTTCTTTCTCTAGTTACGATTCCCAGCACTTATAAATAAAGTTTACGATGTTTATCAAAAAAAAACATCCAACCAATACTACTTCATCCTGTTCCCCAAAGACAAACACATCATACCACATCCTATTCTCATTCTAAAACATAATACTTCAACAAATACTTTAGCATGATCAACTTATCAATTTTATACCATCCATAAGTCAACATCTTGACAATTGGAACATGTTCAATCAATAAATGACTTCAACAAGTAAATATTATCTCCACAAGGCAAAGCTCGTAACTATGATTCTAAGACATACATTCATTAAGGATAAAATTCTACATCATATTAATTATCCATGGTCCACTCCATCACAACATGTTACAGTAACCTCCATTTTTAACAAGGATTTTCAACCATTAATCTAAGCAGTTACCACCACTACTAAGCCATCAATATCAACAAACGGCATAATCATCAACCAACAACATTACATTTAGCTACCTTATACATAGGTTATAACAAAATTACCACCACACAACATACTCCAACTATTGAGAATAGATTGAATACTAGCATTAACACTGCCCTTAACAACATCATTAACAATAAGTCTTATGTCTTCTCAATTGATATCAATACTAGCATTGAGAGACACAACTGCATACATCCAAATATACTAGTACTTTGCAACAACAAAAAATAGCAACTCTAATCAACTTCCAAGTTAAAGCCACTAGCCAACACGATTAAATTTCTCTATTAACCCGTTAGATTAGAACATCTTTAAACAACCAGCAAAGTTTCTTTAACAATAACAAAGATCTACATCATCTTAATGTTCTAACTATGCATCAGGGTTTAAAACTTTAAACATAATCAGGGGTCATAAGCACTTTTAAAGCAAAGCAACAGATTCTAAACATGTACATTAACACCTTTAATCATTCTTGCTATAGAGTAATCTACAACACTAGAAGTTCATTTAATCTTAAGCTAAAGATAACAATTACATTTAATTGATTCAACTCGCAATTTAACTAAGGAGCACATCATTTCCATAAACCACATTGTTACATATTACATAACATGCTAAACAACAATTTTCACTTTTGACAAGTAATTTCAGTCAAACAAATACTTACTTTATTTGCAGCATTATTCTTTTAATACTCAACCAAAGCTCACAAAGAAGCTTGACTCTCAAAGTTGCAATGGGACATGACTCCAAAGCACATTTAAATCTTAAAGACTCCCACAGGAGGGAACCAAGCGACCAAGTAAACCTTTACGGACAAAGGCACAAAACATAAATCGACACAACTTACCCTTTTTTTTGCACATGCTTCAATAACGTCTTTTAAACTCAGACTAAGACACACAAGAACCAAAACTATACTTTTCTTTGCAAGGCAACCAACAGAACCGGTGTCAAAGCAAAAAGGCGACCAAAAGACGTGCAACACAAAACTCTACTTCTTTGTCTTCACCTAAAGAAGACAAAACCAAGAAACACCGAAGGGACACTCCGCGAAAATCCAATTCCAAACACTTTTGTTTTGACTTCAATCAACCAGAGCCAAGAAAACCAACCGAAACCGACCATCAGAACGATAAAGAACATCCAAAGGAATCTACCACCAATCTCTTCTATTTGACTCCAGTCAACTACCCGATCTACAACAGAAAGGGTAAGCACTCCTCCTACAGGGGTTAATAATTCTTCGGTGATGGTGCTAACCGGCCACACTGTCAAACCACACCCTTACTATGAACAAAAAGAAGTGACCGAAACCCTTCGGCACCACAACCCCACTTTATCACAATACCAAGAACAATACAATCAAATCTCTCAATAACATGGCAACATACATTACCAACTTAAGCATTCAACATCAAAGCTTAAATACAACATTTAAGCGTAAGCAACGATACCCATACCCTTTTCCTACTGTGCATCCATGTGTGTCAAATTTTAGATTAGTTATACCACTTTTGCAAGTTTTAATGTTGCTATCCTATGACAAAATTTTAGTTAAAACCTAATCCATGTTTCTAAGTTATTCAACATCACATTTTAGTTGTACCCTATAGCATGACACTAAAAAAATACACATTCCAGGGACCTACAAATTTCTCGATACCAATCAGTAACACCCCGCCATTTAATATGCCCGAATGCTACCAAACATAGACTAAGCAACCTCTAAATACCACAATTACAAGTAAATTACAGCAAAGGAGCAAATGCTAATACCGAAAATTTCGGCAGCATCTCCTTTGTTTTTCCATGAATTGAAGCAACAACAATCTTAACATATCAAGATAGCATAAAGAACGATAGCAATAACTTGAGAAAACAGGAATTTCAGTCATTATACAGCTAAGGATATAAGCCTATCTGTCTCATGTCAAATATGAACTAATCATTTACTCATGGCAACCAACAAGCATCAACACCACAGTTTAGTTCAGTGAATTAACCATCACAATTAAAGGAAGGAACATGTCATTGTTTATATGTGTGATGCTAAGTGATGACGTGTGACTAGCTCCCTTTCCCGCATGTCGGATTCATGGTACCTAAGAAAAACAACATAAACACAAGCATGAGTTCATCACTCAGCAAATATATTGCAATGGAACAAGAAAATACATCCCAATACCTTCATCACCACTTTTCACATACGACATCATACACATATCATATTCAAAGTGTAAGCATATCATTGACATCATCATATATCATCATCATATAATATCCTCATATAATGCAATGCAATGCACATATCTCCTGGAAACTCATACCGGTATGGTTGAGTACACACCCGTCGGTGTGCACTCTCTCCCCCCTTCCATCCCGAAGATGGAGGGTGCCTACTCCTCACTTCCATACACCGCTGTGGATGGAATCACGATGTAGGACTTACTCATTGGCTCTCCGGAATAGTCATAACTTTCTTACCGACCTTCCCCGGACTAGTTATGACTTTCTCACCGCCCGGGCCATGTATCATGCCATGTATGCAAACATGCCAACATCATAAATAACTTGTACATTAACACATGGCATCATAACATAATAAGCATATTCATCATATCAATGGCAATCATTAAAGCATGGCATGTGAACATATCATATATTAAATTTCAATATCAACGAATCTAGCAAACCACAACCCACTACCCATTCAAATACACTTGCCTCAACCACTGGCGACGGATTGGCGAGACGTAGAGGGCACCCCCGGGGTCACAACACCGGCACATAGGCACCACACACTCAAAATCATACCCACAAAACAAAACGCAAACACACTTCTACCCCGACTTCGCAAACTACCCGCACAACCCAAAAACAGAGGTTCTGTCCCGTCGGGATAGCAGACTTGCAACGAGCATAACTCGGGTTCTACGACTCCGAATCGATTAAACGAGTACATCCTCGCGTAGCTTAGGAAATTTCAGAACTTTTTCTAAGTATATGGAAAAACTGATTCGGATTCTAAAGTGGTTTAATCTACAGAATACCGTGATCTGTTCCAATCACGTCATAGTTTTTAACATGTTCGGTAAAACGAGCATAACTTTCAAACGGCTGGGCAGAATTAGACGTTCTTTATACCCATTGAAAGGTATTGAAATTACCTACAACTTCCTCAATAAGTGGCCGACCAAAATCCGAATCTAAATTGGCGAAAACCCAAACCCTAGGTTGACTGCTCATGTTGCCCGAAACAGAGAATGTGGCAAACTCTAGATTCCATCTAATCTACCCAATTACAGCACCACCAATTGATCTAAAAACATGATATTAACCCTTAGAATAGAACCTAGACCAACCCCAAGTATCCCCATGGCCATAACTTCGCCCGACGAACGAAAACCCAACGGATCTCCTCCCGGTTCGCGCGATCTCCTTCCTTGCTCCAAATCCACCGGATCTCCTCGTCGCAGAGCGCTCCAATGGACAGATCTGCGGGGTGGTGAGTTGGAGAACTCCCCTAGGGGCAGCAAGGGAGGTGGAGAGGGGAGGACAGGGGTGGTGGCGCCATGGGGGAAGATGGAGAGGACGGGGAAGGGTGGAGGCGCATGGGGGGGCTAGGGGGTGGCGGCTAGGGTTGGGAGAGGGAGTGGGGGCGCATCAAGGGGTGGGGGCCAGATTTGGCTGCCCAAAAGTCCCCCCTTGGGCCCAAACCCTTCCACCGGAGGCCCAACTCAACCCCCAAGGCCCAAAGTCCCCCGGAGAGGCCCAAACACCCGAAAACGGCCCAAAAACACGCTATAAATGGCATAACGTAAAGTTTTAACCTCTATTTTCATATTTTATAAAGTTTTTGACCTCAACATTCACATTTTATAAGATACGACACTCCGTGGTGTCACATAGATGCAAATTGGTTACATGTTGTGATATCTTGCCATGATTAGTGCTTGCCAATGTTATGATGAAAATGGACTATTATGATGCTATGCCATGTTTAGTTCAGTTTGATGCAAGTTGTTTATGTTTATGGCATATGTTGCATACATGGCATGAAAGCTGGCCCGGTCGGTGAGAACGTCATAACTAGTCCGGTAAGGTCGATGAGAAAGTTATGACTAATCCGGAGCACCATGGTTGTAAGACCTACCTCGTGATTCCACCCACATGGTGAGTGGAAGCGATGCGTAGGCACCCTCCATCTACGGGATGGAAGGGGGAAGAGGGTGCACGCCATCGGGTGTGCACTCAGCAATACCGGTATATGCTTCCAAGAGACATGTGCATCGCATTGCATTGCATACATGATGATGAAAATGAGTTGTGAACAATGTGCTTTGTCATGACTATGATGTTATGGATGAAATTATGATTTGATCAGGATGTTAAAGTATGGTATGTATTGTTGTTGGCCTTGATTTAGTCTTTATGACCTATTGCGATATGCTTGCTGAGTGTTGAACTCACGCTTGTGTTTATGTTGTTTTTAGGTACCTTGAAATCGGCATGTTGAACGGGGGCATTAGCTACACATCTTCACGTAGCTCCACACCTATAGTCAATTTTTATCAATTTGAGTCATGATTATAATAATAGTGCCATGAAATTCGGTGTATGGATTAAATTGTGCGCTTGTGATCTTTATTTGCTTCGTATTAGTTTAAGGAGTGGTTGAACTTGATATTTGGTCTTATGTTGGTGCTATATCCATTATATTGCTGTTTTAGATGTCTTATGTTATGTTAATACTTGCCCTGCTATGGCTATTGCTTCAATTCATGATAAAACAAAGGAGATGCTGCCGAAATTTTCGGTTTTAGCATTTGTGCCTTTGCTGTAATTTACTTTAATTTGTGGTAGTTAGATGTTGTTTAGTCTATGTTTGGTAGCATTCGGGCATACTAGATGCCGGGGTGTTACAGTTCCATCCCCGGACGTTTGGACTGTTGTGGTGACGTTGCTGCTACTACGGTGTGGAGAAGACGATCCACAGCGAGGATGATCCACGCCGAGAACGATCCACTACAATGACGTGCGAAGGATTCTGCAGCTACGCGTCTAGTGGTAATTGATCTATGATCCCCTTCTTGCGAGTAGCTTTTCTAGTTTGCGGTAGAAGTTTTAATTTGTGCTAGAGTAGCATACTGCGTTCCTCTACATTGGGGGCATACCAAGCTGGACACCTTTTGTTGTTTATGTTACATTTCCGCTGCTTAATAATGTAATACTTTATGTATGTTGTTGAAAACAATGATTCCACTTTTGGTATGTATATAAAGGCTTATGTTCTCGTTATTGTGTATGTGTATACCTCTAAGTTTATTTTTATAGCATTATTCTATTTTTAATATGTACTAGAATTAATTTTTATGTTGTTTGGTAATTCTGAAAATTACTTCGTCATTAACTAAAAATTGTGAAAAAATGCTAGAAAAATTCTGAAATATTAGAGACAACCTATTAGGAGCTTCATACCCTTGGATTTGTGAAAATATCTCCGTTGGAGATAGTGCATGGAAAAGAACCAAGTATTTTCCATCTGTGAAAATTTGGTTGTACTGTTGAAAGCATCTATGCCCTCTAATTTCTCATTAGTGCTTTATATGGGCTTTGGTGTTGATGATCAAGTTATGTACCTCTGATAAAGTGAAAACTTTTATGAATGAGGGATAAAAGCTAAGGACCTTTTATTTCTAGTTTTAACTTGGGAGATGCTTCAAGTCATGTAGCTAGGTTATCATAGATCAGTCATACTATAAAGGGGGATTATGCACAAGTAAGTACCTTGGTTCATAGGCTAAAATCTTTAGGATTACTTGGAGTAAAGGTTACTTAATCTTTTTCCCTCAAAAATTCAGTCTTTCACTCATTTGGTCAAAAACCCTTTTCATGTCGGACCAAAGTTTATCTTAGTTAGGCGCTAAATGCAATTCTTTCAATTCTTACCGAGCATACACCATTCACGCCGGATCAACTTTCTTGGTCCGGCGCAGAGAATAATTCTGTTGAAAAAGTAACTGAGCGTGTGCCATTCATGACAGGCCAAGTTTTTCAGTGTGTGACGGACCAAGTTTTTCGGTCCGACACAGATGTGATTCTTTTTGGAATATTGTTTCAAAACCAAGAAGTCCGCCAGACCAAAGTCATTGCATTTTGCCTTCTACGTCGAACTGACTTTTTCGTCCGGCGCAAACGTTGTTTTGCTCTAAGTCACGACGGACCAGTTTTTGCTCAAAGCATGTGTACGACGGACCAACCTGTCTTGGTCCGGCGTAAATGGGATTTTCTTTCAAGTTGGTCCGGTGTGCATTAGACATGATTTAATGTTTTTCTAACCTAGTTCGGGGACATTTGTTTGTCGTATCTTGTCATCGTGACAATGTCCAAGGGCTAGTACATTGCCAGTAATGGCTATATTCCTTTTGCACACTATATAAGCCGTACCAGGGCATACCAAAAATACAACTTTTGCATCTCTTTGATATTTAGCATTCTAGAGCTCAAAAGCCATCAAAGAGACTAAATTTCATGGTTTGATCAAAATTCTAAAGTGATCTTGCTCCAAGCTTAGTCTAGATAATAGTGAGCTAGTGAACCAAGGGTTAGGACTTGTGAATAGTTTGTTACTCTTGGAACTTTGTGTTCCGATGGCTTGGGAGTGATTTGGTGCGACCTGTCCAAAGTGCTTGTGGAAGGCCACCACAGATTGTGAAAGGTTTGGGACTCACCTCACCGGAGTGGTGAAAGAGTCGCCCAGTGGATACCAAAATTGTTGAGAATAGTTTTTGGTGGAGCTATACTTCCTGCGAACTGCTCTAACGGGGACCTAGGAGTGTATCTCTGAACCTCGGTGAAAAATCATCGTGTCTCCTGTTCTTTACTTTCAGTATTTACTCTGCTGCACAACTTAATTGCTTGTTAGTTTCAGAGCTTGTTATTTCTGTTGGTGCACTAATAAGACTAGTTTTTCTAGGCCTTGTTTGACAAAATCTTAGGTTTCTTTTCATCTTTATTATTTGATTTTTTTTTCTTAAAATTATTTAGAGCTTCTTCAGTGTTAGAAATCCTTGAAAAAGCCTATTCCCCCCCTCTAGGCTCATCCTCGATCTCATAACTGTATACGTGCCAATCTCTCCACCACAGTGTACCACCATGGGACCTCACCGAAAGTTATGAATCTCTGTCAATTATTAAATATCTAGACCCTATGACAAGGAATCTGTACATGACTCGGTAAGCTGATTGTATGAAGGATATTATTCAACATTAGGGGGAGATAAGTGCCACATTAAAGAATATTGAATCCTTAGATTCATGCACTAAAGAATTTGAATTTAAAGTTTGGAGGATACTAAATCTGTAACAAATAGCTAATAACTTGTTAGATGCCTTCACTGATCATAAGGGAGTGACAAGATCTCATATACCTGAAGTAAATGCACTTGAAAGATTGAAAATACCTCAAAAGGATATTGAACCCACTCTTGCCCCTCATGATAAAAAGAGGGAGAAGCATCCAGGTGCACAAGACTCAGTTCCGTGGAGGCGTCCGCAGAAATAGAGAAATGAACAAATGAGAACACTACCCGTGACAGTGAAAGAAGCTCAACCTGATGTTGAGGAAATCCCTGAAGTGAGTCATCCTAGAGATGGTAACATCCCTAAAGCGATCTATCCTAAAGATGATAACCCCGGTGTATATTTGCGCGCACATTCTAACGCTAGGAAGTAGGAACACCCAAACTCCATCATTGTAGGAAATCACGAAGAGCTGGAAGAAATTAATGAAGAGATATCCCTAAAGTGATATATGATAATTGTATAAAACAAATACTACAATTGTAAACTTATATTTTGCCTCTAAAATTGCTAAAAAGCTGGATCCAGAAGCAAAGTCCATGGTAGAGTGCCATAAGCGCTCAGATAGAGTCAAATAAAAAGAAGCAATTGAGACAACGCCCGCTTAGTAAAAGGAATGTTTTTGGTCCTATTGATTAAACACCTCTAAAAGTGTCCCCTGTAGGGATCAAAATGGGTTTTTTCATCCTAAAGGGAAATAAAAATAACCAGATAGTGAGATATAAAGCAAGGCTTGTAGCACAAGGGTTCATGCAAAGACCCAGTGTCGATTACAATGAAATCTATTCTTCTATAATATGTGGAATAATGTTTCAATATTTAATATCAATGGCAGCAAACTTAAATTTAACAATGCAGTTGATGGATGTAGTGACTACATACTTATATGGGTAACTAGATACGAATATTTATACGAGAATCCTAGAAGGAATCAAAATTCTGAATCCTAATAATCACAAAATATATAGTGTTAAACTGAAGAGATCGCTATAAGGATTAAAACAGTCTGGGAGAATGTGGTAGAACCGACTTAGCGAGTTCCTCCTGAAGAAGGGATATTCAAATAATGATGATTGTCTATCGGGACCCGAATTTGCAAATCCGGACCCTCTGTGTATTCTGCACTAGTCCAGGATCACGCTAGTGCACACAGTCTCAACATTGGTAAGTAACATAATCATACTCAACAAAATAGTAAAGTACTTTATTTAAATATACCAAACTGGTTGCTCGACCTTATGGTCAAGTTACAAAGGTACGCCTCGCAGGGTGAAAACTTATTCAAAGAAATAACTGCAGCGAAAAAAATTAAGAAACGCGTGGTGCCAACCAATATGCCACAGGCAACTGACTGGGATTCTCCCTAAGTAGATGGCTCCTCCTGAAGTTCCTCCTCCAAAGCTGGCGTAGCCTCTTCTTCAACTGGTGTTGTATTGTTGCAAGGGTGAGTGCTTGGTACTCAGCAAGTCATGCACAGAATTCAAAGCTAATAATCTACATGCATGGCTTAACACAAAGGATAGGCTAACAGGTTCATTTGCAGTAAAGCAGCATTCAGAAATACAGTAATAGATTGCAAAGCAGTAAGACAATAATAAAGGTAATAACTTTCACAATGATTGCACAAGTAAAGTATTTCCCAATCCTAAGTCCAATTCACCATTCCAAACCCAAGTGTTTCCAAACTCCACATTTATTTTCATGAAAGTCCAACCCTTGACTGTAATCCCCAAGCAATGTCCAATGTCGCGGACACGGCTATTCGAATAGATTTTACACTCTGCAGAGGTTATACACTTTACCCACAAGATACAGTCAAACACCACAAAGGCGAGTGTCTGTAACAAAGTCTTTCCAATGCCTATCTAAACCCAGTACTACTCGCTGAGGTTTCAACACTGGTGGGACTAGTTACCTCATCCAGGGCCCCCCCTCTTGAGCCATGTGAGCCAACCCGTGCGAGGACTGGTTACCACTACTCGGGGCTCACACCACCACAATAGTACTAAAGTTTAGAGTCAACAAATTAATCAGCCAGGTCTGCCCTATTCCAGACTTGCGGTTGTATGAATGACTCAGTTCAAAGGCTTGCAAGGTTAAGTCCGTAATTGACTAGGGCAAGACTACCCAAAGAACCAAAACGACTTTCCCGATACCAAGGCTGGCTCACCTGATCAAACTTGCCACTTGCCCCAGTCTAAAGCCTTTTATCAAACCCCAGTTGATTACCATGCACCACGTGCCATCAACATCATCATCAACAACACATGACACTTCATCAAAGCATGTTTCACATCTCATTAAGTCATCATTAATATTTGATTATCCAAAATCATGTCAACTACGTGGCAGGGCTAAGCATTATACTACAGCGGTCTATTTACCCATGTTGGCAATTTAATAGTGTCCAACTAAATAATCCACAACTTGGGTGACAAAGGGTTCATGGCATACAATTATTTATGTCAAGGTGGCATACAGCAAAATTGGCATTTAATTAATTTCCAGAAATAATTTAAGCAATTTCTAATTAAATTAGCATGCAATAAATTGAATAAAAATAATTTTTGAAAGTGGGAACAATATGATCAAAGCATAACTTGCCTTCAAAAAGCACTTGTTCTTGGTCTTGAGCTGGCTCATGGGTCAAAACTTCACCTTCGAAGCCTTCGGGCACTTCAACGTCTACTCGTAACGAATAAATAAACAACAAATAAGTAAAAATAGAGAAAAACTCATGTTAAAAAATTAAATACAATTCACCATTAAATAGAGCTTGATTTTACAAAAATTTAGAAACTGGAATCGCCTCAATCGGAGTTAAAACGCAAAAGTTATAGCCGTTTGAAGTTTGACAAATCAAATAAAGAATAAACCGAATTAATTCATTTATTTTTATACGGGAAATTCGGAAATATGACGTCAGCACGAATTTCAATTTCCACCGAATTATTTTTCTAAAGGAAAATCGAATTATGACGTCAGACGGTCCATGGACTCAGTCCACGGTTTGGCTCGGGTCCACCGTGGACCCGGTCCACGGGAATAGTGTCACTGACACGTGGGCCCCACTCGGATGACGTCAGCTGCTGACGTCAACACCACTCAGTCGAACGGGCTGACGGTTGGGCCCCAGCGTGACATCACGGATAACGTCACCGCACGGTGTGTTGAGTCGCTGACACGCGGGCCCCACACTGACGTCACGTGTGACGTCAGCGGCGACCGGGCGCGGCTCGGTTGACCGCGTCCGTTCGGCTCTCGGCCACGCGGCTTGATCCAAGCCGTTGGTTTGAAATTCAACGGTCCAGATTAGATCGGGATTTCGCACGTTGTGATCAATGCGGTTGATCTGGACCGCACGATTCGAAACGGATGGTCAATATTGGATCGAGTTTAGCCGCATCAAGGGTGCGACGTGGCATGACCTGGTCCACGACGGGTGGCTTGATCTGACCCGTACGATTTTGATCGGACGGCCGAGATCTATTCTAGTGCCACAACGCAAGCTAAATCTAACCGTATGATCTAGATCTAACGGCTGAGATCTAATCTAGCACGGTACGGTTAATGGCTACGTGGCTCAATCCTATGCGTTGGATCTAGATCCAACGGTTTCTATTAGATCTAAAACCGCAGTGTGGGAACCACGCATGGGTGACGTGGACGAACATGGGCCCTCGGATTTGGATCGGACGGCTGTCGAAGCTCGCGGGGTCGGCGATGGCACGGCGGAGCCAGGGTTGCCGAAGTTGGGGACGACGACCACGGCCGCGGCGTTTGAGCCCGACTCCAGCGAAGTGGATGGTACTCCCAGGTGCGCCTCATCGCGACGGTCTCGGATCTGGGCACCAACGCGGCGAAGGACGGCGGACAGCGGCAGAAAACAGCAAGAACCTAGGCGGAGCTCTCCTCCAACTTCGGCGAGCGATTGCGGGCGGACGGCGGCAGCTTGAGCTCGGTGACCTAGGGCTACGGGTGTGCACGGAAGAGGGGATCACGACACAGGTGGTGGCGCATTAAATATAGCCCTCGGCGTCCGTGAAATCTGCGGAAAACGAGGTCCACTCGGGCGCGGCGGCGGAATCCGGCGGCCACTCGGACTGGGTGATGTGGCTCAATCTCAGCCGCACACACGTTCATGACCGACAGCTAAGATTGCTTCGGGCGCGAACGGACCCGGACCGGATCCGGTTGAGGCGACATGGCGCAACGTTGACCGTTGGATCGAGATCCAACGGTCGCGCAGGTTAGGGTTTGGGTTCGGCTCGGTTTGGCTCGAACGCGGCTCGGTTTGGCTTGAACGCGGCTCGGTCGGACTCGAATCAGACTCGAGTCTGACTCAGGTCGGAGGAACAGTGAAACCCATTAGGGTTTTTCCAGCGATTTAATATTTAAAATAATTCTAGAAATTCATTTAATTCGGGAAAAATAGCAAAATACTCAGAAAAATTCTAGAAAATACTTTGAGACATTTTGGACTCAACTAAAATATTACCAACAAAAATTGTATTTAAACTTTTAAATATTTAATTATTTAATTATTTCAAACGGGAATAAATTCCAACTAAATTTAAATAAATTCCAAAAATTCAAATAACTCAATAAATTAGACCAAGGCAAAATTTTGGGATGTTACATTGTCCCTATGTGTTCATAAAGAAATTCTAGAATGAATTTTGTATCATCTCAGTTTATGTCAATGATTTGAATATCATCGGAACCATAAAGGAGATAAAGGAAGTAAGTTGTTACCTGGCGACAGAATTTGAGATGAAAGATTTGGGTAAAACCAAATATTGCTTAGACTTGCAACCAGAACATTTTCTAGAAGGAATTTTTGTACATCAGTCTACCTATACCAAGAAGGTATTTGAAGGATTGAATATGGATATATCTCATCCTTTAAAGACCCCATAGTAGTAAGATCCCTTGAAGTGGATAAAGACCCTTTTAGGCTGAGGATGGAAAATAAGGAAGTCTTAGGACCTAAAGTCCTATACTTAAGCGCTATTGGAAAACTAATGTATCTTGCGAATTGCATAAGGCCTCATATTTCATTTGCAATAAATTTGCTAGCAAGACAAAGTTAGTCCCAACCAGAAGACATTGGGCCGGTGTCAAGATCTTGCTCAAATACCTCCAAGGTAATCAAGATCTTGGATTATTTTACCGGAAAGATCAAGACTTTACCATGATGGGATATACGGATGTTGGCTATCTGTCTAATCCCTATAGTGCCAAACCTCAGACTGGTTTTATGTTTCTCTACGATGATTGAACCATTTCTTGGTGGTCGTTAAAATAGACCTTGATAGGTACTTCTACCAACCACTTAGAGATTATAACTTTATATGAAGCCTAACGGGAGTGTGTTTGGCTTTGATATGTGATTAACCATATCCAAAAGTAATATGGTAGATTAACCATATCCAAAAGTTATATGGTATTAATACCAGTGATACCCCCCCCAATTATCTATGAAGATAATATTACTTCTATTGCAAAATGCAAATGAGTTATGTGAATAGTGATATCACGAACCATATTGCCCCTAAATTGTTCTATCCTCACGAACTCCAGAAGAATAGTGAGGTGAAGATATTACAAACTAAGTCATGTGAAAATCTAGCAAATTTGTTCACTATGTCTTTGCCATAATCTACTTTACATAGATGTGTTAATGGAATTGGAATGAGACGACTTAGATATATGCGGAGTAACTCCCTGAAACATGACCTTAAAGATGTTACTTTAAATCCTGAAGATTATAAGTTATATCCTTTTTCCCTTAATGAGTTTTCTTGAAGTTTTCTCACATGAAGTTTTTAATGAGGCAACTAGTGTAACATGGAATGCGAGTTCAATATACTCTTTTATCCATCTTTTTTCCCATCGGGTTTTTAGGAGGAGTTTTTAACGAAACATGTGTATTACACGGTATTCACCCAAGGGAGAGTGTTAAGAAAGAGTTGGACTCGAAATCCAAATATGGTTGGACTCTATTTGTGTGGGCGAAACCAAATCTATCTCCAATTGGTTTTGTTATATATTGAGCACCCCATTGTAAAGAGAGAGCCAATCTATTGGCATGTCGTTGATTGATCGAGGATGGATGACTACATTTTACAACATTATGCACAAAGTTAATTAAACCATGTGTGTCAAAGTTGTCAAATCATATATAACTTACAGTTCTTGGGGAAGTACAACGCACATCCCGCCTGTCCGACACGCGATATTTTTTTCCTATAGTTTCTACAATACCAGCTATATAGCCTCATATATTTAATATCCCTTACATTTCATGAGCCCCTCTATTGCTCAGTTGGTTAAAGCACTCGCTTGCAAGCGATCGGTCTTGCCTTCGAATCCTAAGGGCGCGGGATACTGTAACCTTTTCTCGGCAATAGTAGTACAGCTACAATATTTTTATTTTAAAAAACATAGAAAAAATAGTACTTTTAATTATTTTTTTTCAAATAATATTTTTGTTTTGTTAAGAGTTTTTAAAATCTATGGTCTTAAGACTTTCTAAAAGAAATTTCTATAGTATTAAATCATGTTGAAAATTTTTAAGAAGTGTTCTCAGAGCATGCCTAACCTACCGTAAAAAATACATATCATAATCAAATTTGTGTGATTTTTAAAAATTATAACAATAGTACTAATGCATTTAGCTACGAAATTTGTAAATTTTTGAAAATTTGTTAGGAGGGTCCTAAGAACATGCCTAAGCTACCATAAAAAAATTTGGATCATCATCAAATTTTTGCAATTTTTCAACACTTCTCGAAAGGAAGAGCAATTTTTTAAAAAAATATATTTTCTATATTTTTTTGGAAGAAAATAAGCTTTCTTTTTTCAGTTGTTTAGACATTTTCTCTCTGTTAAAATTAGAAGACGCCTGCCCGCAACAACGCGCAAGATTTTAGCTAGTACTTTTAATTTTTTTCAAATAATATTTTTGTTTTGTTAAGAGTTTTTAAAATCTACGGTCTTAAGACTTTCTAAAAGAAATTTCTACAGTATTAAATCATGTTGCAAATTTTTGAAACTTTTTAAGAAGTGTTCTCAGAGCATGCCTAACCTACCATAAAAAATTCATATCATAATCAAATTTGTGTGATTTTTAAAAATTATAACAATAGTACTAATGCATTTAGCTACGAAATTTGTAAATTTTTGAAAATTTGTTAGGAGGGTCCTAAGAACATGCCTAAACTACCATAAAAAAAATTGGATCATCATCAAATTTTTGCAATTTTTAAACACTTCTCGAAAGGAAGAGCAATTTTTTTAAAAAAAAAATATTTCTATATTTTTTTGGAAGAAAATAAGCTTTCTTTTTTTCAGTTGTTCAGACATTTTCTCTCTGTTAAAATTAGAAGACGCCTGCCCGCAACAACGCGCAGGATTTTAGCTAGTATATATAGATGACTAGTGAGAGTTGCGCGCTCCGCCGCACCGTGCGAAATTTGATCCAAGTTTTTATCTCTAAAAAAAGGCAGGAATATCCGAACGTTTTAAAAAAAAAACTATAGACGCCGAGTTTAACACCCTATGCGGTCAACGGGCAATAATACATGTCTTAAAAACTATTAGAGATCGAGCCGCAAAAGAAATTTTAGATGCCGAGCTTAACACCCTATGCGCTTAATTTCCCGTGAAGAATAAGGGAAAATGGGAAAAAAACGGAGAAATGACGGACGAAAAACGAGCTTCCATTTTTTGGGGGGGAAACGGCCAACGCAAACATTTTTCTCATGCTCCGGAGAAAAAACGGATCACAATTTTTTTTTCGGGCAAAATGGAGAAAGGAAACGGTCTCCCATTTTTTTTGGGGAAATAGCCACCGAAAACATTTTTCCCATGCTCCGGAGGAAAAACGGATCACGAAAACATTTTTTCCGGGCAAAACGGAGAAAGGAAACGGTTTTTCATTTTTTTTTTTTTTGAAAAACGGCCAATGAAAACATTTTTCCCATGCTCCGGAGAAAAAATAGATCACGAAAATATTTTTTTTTGGGCAAAACGGAGAAAGGAAACGATCTGCCATTTTTTGGGGGGGGAATTGCCACCGAAAACATTTCCCCCATGCTCCGGAGGAAAAACGGATCACGAAAACATTTTTTCTGGGCAAAACGGAGAATTTTTTGAGAAAACGGCCATCGAAAATATTTTTGCATGCTCTGGAGAAAAAACGGACCACGAAAACATTTTTTCGGACAAAACGGAGAAAGGACCCGAACGTAAAGCGCGAGGACCTATTTGTTATAATTTCGGACCTGTTCGCTATTTTGAAAAATTAGAAAAGGGCTTGCTCGCGATTTGTACTTACCGGAAGGTCCTCCCTGTAAAACGGCAAACCAGGGACCTAAACGCGAACCGGGGAAAATATTCTTCTCTCATATAAAATCGCGCGGGGACCCATTCGCAATTTCGAAGAAATGGAGGGTTTTTTCGCAAAAAAATGGATGGACACGTGGCTAGCACGGTTGAGCTCCAATTCCACCGCAAGTAAGGGTGCTAATACTAGTCAGAGTTGCGCGCTCCGCCGCGCCGTGCGAAATTTTATCCAAATTTTTATCTCTAAAAAAAGGCAGGAATATTCGATTTTTTTTTTTGTTCGCTTGGGTATTTCTTGAAAAAAAGACGCTAAGTAAGAACCGTCGACGAACCAGCGAAACAATGGCGCTTTTTTGGGGAAAAAAAGAATAACACATGCTCCGAGAAATATTAGATCCCAAAGGAAAAAAAACTATAGACGTCGAGTTTAACACCCTATGCGGTCAATGGGCAATAATACATGTCATAAAAAATATTAGAGATCGAGCCACAAAAGAAATTTTAGATGCCGAGTTTAACATCCTATGTGCTTATTTTCTCGCGAAAAATGAGCGAAAACGAGTAAAAACGGAGAAACGACGGACGAAAAACGAATTACCATTTTTTGGGGGGTAAACGGCCAACGAAAACATTTTTCCCACGCTCCGGAGAGAAATTGGATCACGAAAATATTTTTTTTCAGGCAAAACGGAGAAAGGAAACGACCTCCCATTTTTTTGGGAGGGGAAATAGCCACCGAAAACATTTTTCCCATGCTCCGGAGGAAAAACGGCTCACGAAAATATTTTTCCCAGGCAAAACGGAGAAAGGAAACGATTTTCTATTTTTTTTTTGGATAAACGGCCAACGAAAACATTTTTCCCATGCTTCGGAGGGAAAACGGATCACGAAAAAAAAAATTTCGGGTAAAACGGAGAAAGGAAACGGTCTCTCATTTTTTTAGGGGCGAAATAGCCACCGAAAACATTTTTCCCATGCTCCGGAGGAAAAACGGATCACAAAAACATTTTTTTCGGGTTACCGAAAATATTTTTCGCATGTTCTGGAGAAAAAACGGACCCCGAAAACATTTTTTTGAGACAAAACGGAGAAAGGACCCAAACGTAAAGCGTGAGGACCTAATTGGTATAATTTTGGACCTATTCGCTATTTTGAATAATTAGGAAAGGGCTCGCTCGCGATTCGCGCTTAACGGGAGGGCCTCCATGCAAAACGTGAAACCAGGGACCTAAACGCGAACCGGAAAAAACATTCTCCTCTCACATAAATTCGCGCAAGGACCTGAACGTAATTTGGAAGAAACTGGAGGACCTTTTCGCAAAAACGGCATGGACACGTGGGAGGGCTGGCTGCACTCCAATTCCTTACCCTATAAGGGGTTTACTATTCCGTTTGGTACGCACGATTGACCCTGCTTACAATCCAGAATTTTCTCGGATTCCTACGGGAACTAAAATGTTGTATAGGATGATCCAAACAAGCGCAGACTGGAGCTCGACCGAAAAAGGCTTCACATTCTAGAGCAGTGAATTTCAGCCAAATCTGTCGATTGTACTTCGATATCAGATTACAGTGCTAGAATGTAGATACAGCTCCAACAAAGCTGATCATAATCCATGAGCTATATATAGCATACAAATAAATCTGAAGAAATCCCATGATAAATTGAAGCGACAGAAAAGGCATCAGAGCTATAATCCTATGACATAAGGTTGTTAGCAAACCTGTAAACTTCAAAATTCGTGGTCTGTAATCGACACAAATCCATTCATGTTGCAACAATGTCATAAATTCACCCAGATGCCATTAAAAATCAACTCAACTAATGGAATGTTAAACGTGCTGAAACAAGATGGACGTAAAGAGCATAGCACCCTTTATCATTATGCCAAAATGCAAGGACTCATCAAGATAACAGAGATGATATGTCCCAGTCAATTAAATTTACAGTCAATTAAATTTACACCGTCCATAAGTGACGATATATCCTCTTCCAAAAGGCCTAAACAAACAATGGTGTCGATAGATTTCAAATTCTAACAAATTGTAGTGGAATGACGAAAGATACAGTTAATTTGTTCATGCACAAAACATCAAGTTTTTACATCGAGTTCAACTTCCACCGTAGTCTAACTACGTATGGATGCTTGTGGCACTGTAGGCAATCCCAGTTCATCCTCCTGCAGCAACAGACAAAAGCAAGCAGCAAATTACTACCAGTTGACAGTTGAGCCATTCACTGCAACTGGAACCATGCATATTAAAGGAGGGGCCAGTTGCGCGGTGCACAAAGTAATGGAACCATACATATGCAAACAAACGATGACTGCAGAATTGTTTACGACTCATTAGGTCAGACATGCTTAACAGGGGTAACTGTTTCCAATGCTCAGGATCAATCCATCATATAACAAACTTTTTTTTTTTTTTGATCAAGAGGACATCAAGAAGCTCATATAACAAACTAAGGGAGCCTGTTTGGCATGAAAAGGTTTGCATGCTCCCCTTCTATGTGTTTCTTCTCTATGGTTTATCATTAAGATAAAGCTAGAATATGCCCAATCCTTCAAAATGACAACATGGCCCTTCAGCTACATTAGCCGTGCATGATGTCCTACCAGCTACCAAATTCTACACGAAATAAATGAATTCAAAGCTAAGAAATACACTCATAAAGATCTGGAGTATTTAGCCCGTCATTAGATCACATGACGAAAACAATTCACAGCACTAAGTACTGTGATGTGTATGGGAAATGACATTTGAGTCTTGTTCAATTATGCATTGATTTCTTCCTAGGGATAGTGACATCAGAATGGAAGTGGACACAAGTTAAGAACATTTTCGCAAGTCATGTACCTGCTGCCGGTTTGGTGAGGCTGCTGCACGACCAGTTGGTGCAGCAGGTAAGTTAATCTCAGCATCTAGATCTGGTTCCTTATCTGGTTGAAGGTAAGAAGGGACTGAACTTGATTCAAAGTCCATGTCGGCTTCCAAAGCATCAAGCTCTGCATTTTTCAACAAAAACAAAATGAGGGCAGCAAACAGAGAACTGTCTGTCTTCATAAGCTTTCAGTAAATCAACACTAGTTGACCGCAAAAGCACTAAAGGGTGTACAACCAAAGCGCAAAAAAACGGTTTGGAGAAAATCCTGGACCTAGGGCAGTACCAGTTCCCTCCCACTGAGAACTGATATCAATCGAAGCGTTTGCTAACTCTAACTTCAAATACAAATTGAAATCAAAAGCCGGTTCCCAGCTAGTTACCACTGGTTACGAATTTAAATCATCTAAGAATAACCAAATACCAAATAAGAGCCGTACCCCCCATAAGTTCTTCCTCATCAATGTCATCAGGGACATTGTAGCTTCTACCAAGAGTTTCTTGTATTTCATTGCTCACATCCATAAGATCCATCATCTCATCTTGCATGCTCTACAGATTAGATAAGCAGGTACTGATTCAGATGCAATTGAAAATAAAAGTAAACAGGAAAATAAGCAATCAAATGAAAATGCTGAAAACATGAAGAATCTAGTAAACAAAAGGATTACATACATCTATATCTTCAAGCTTGACACTTTTCATCATCCCTTTCAGCTCTTTATTGGCAGCCTTCATTGCAGTCATCTGTTGAAAAAATACTTTTAACATAAGAATGAGAATCAGGACAGATCTATCACGGGAATAAAACTTCAGAAGAAACTGTGGCAACATACAGTCTGTTGAGCGTCTTTAAGTCCCTCCGCCGCAAAAGCAACTTGGTCAAGATTATATGTTTGGTTGTACAGCATGTCACGTTGTCCTTCATACCTGTAGGGAAAGCATATGGAGTATAAAGATTAGAACACTAAATTAATAGGCTGCTGCCAAAAAAAGTAACAGAAAAGATCACCAAAAGTTCATTAAAAATTTACTGAGATTAAATGTTAAAGGATAATCAGATTTTGTAACTAATGCCTAGAGGTAAAATAGCATTCCCCTTTTTTCCTGAGATTATAGCATTCCCCTTTTGTCCGGCGCACAGGAACTTCCTTGCTAACATGTGACTTGCTATCTTTCCCCCTGTTCCCCTAGGCGGCCACGTAGCCTGCCTAGGAGCTAGGCTACACCCTCCCACTTAGCCCGCCTAATCGGCGATTAGGCGGTAGGTGCCAATGTGCTGCCTGCCAAGCACCTAGCACCTAGGGGAACACTGAGCCCTCCAAATCTTAATGTCCATATAAAATACCCTAAGCTGGCAAAAACACAACCTTTACCTATCAGGAAACTTTGACCCAATAAAACATGGCCTATATTAAAATAGGAAAAATCTGAAGGCATATGAAAGCTAGTCAGCAACATTCAGTGTCCAGCTATAGCTGCTATACCTCAAATAACCCTTTTAGATGATGACCTCAGAACATCATACTGTCGATGGCTGACGCTCAGGAGACAGGTCAAGATCCCCTGCGGACCCAGAGTCTTACATATCATACACACATAGGGGCGATGGCTTGCGCCTTGAGCCCAGGCTTGACGCCGTCGTCGACGAAGCCCTTGTACACGGGCCCGAACCCGCCCTCGCCGAGGAAGTTGCCGGAGACGAACCCCCGCGTCGCCGCGCGCAGCTCGGCGATGGTGAACACGTGCAGCCCGCTGCAGAATCACAGCTCATCAAAGGGATTCATCCGAGCGGGAGAAGGCAAGGGTACCTCGGGGATTCTACATCTACCCGGTAATCTCAATCGAATAAGCCCTTAGGTAAGTCTACCACCTTCTAGATCTTCGACACCTGTTGGTGTTGGGAGTCGTCGATTGGATTCTCGTTCCGATTCGCTGGGTGATGAGGGGCAGATTCGAGAATTTGCTCGTCATGGCCCAGATGCAGACGAGGTGGGAGAAGAAAATCTAGAGGAATTTTTTGGCCAACTTTGGGCCATTCTAGGTTCTCGTCCTCTTCGTCCTAGGGTTCAGGCGGCGCGCTCGGTGTCTGTTTGGATCCGTGGCGAGTTGCTCAAATCAGGCAAGTTTTCTATTTCAGATTGCTTTCCCGTATCGCAGAGAGATTTCCTCCATCCGGTTGCTCGTACTTTGAATTTTGCTAGTAATTTCTGTGGAGGAGGTAAAGGAAACCCTAACTTTGATTCGATTTTGAAGATGGGTGATCGCAACTGGAATCAATGGGGGAGAGGTGGTGGAGGAGGTTTTGGTCGGGGCTGGCGACCTCCGCCGCCGTTCAGGGGACAGCGTTTCAAACGAGGGCGATTTCAACATCAGTGGCCTCCACCTCAATATCCGAGTACTCAACCTCCGAATCATCCTCAGCAGACCATTCCATCCACAAAGCAGCAAATGCAGATTTCATCTGGGGGTGCTGCTATACAGGTTTCAGCTGGTCAATCGTCTAAGGATGAAGGTAACAAATCTTCTGATATAGTTGGGATGAATGTTGCTTATGTGAAATCTATTTGTTACAATTGTGGTGAACCCGGTCATTTAGTGGGGAATTGCAAGAGCCCAAAACTTTGTTTCATTTGTGAGGAACCGGGTCATCATGTAGATGCTTGTCCAGTAAGGTCTCAACCTCAACAACCGGCTAAAGTGCTAGGTAGTGCTGCCAATGGACTGGGGTTTTTCTATCTAGAAGTGCCTGAATCGAGTAGACTACTGATTTCAGATTTAAGAATTGTGGCATTCTTACTGCTGATCAAGGAGAAATTTCTTTGATTGAGTTAGAAAAGAATTTGTCTGATATCTTTGATTCTAAGTGGCCTTGGCAGATTAGAGAACTTGAGAATTTGTCTGATATCTTTGATTCTAAGTGGCCTTGGCAGATTAGAGAACTTGAGAATTTCAGATTCTTGGTGCAGTTTCCCCCCTCAAAAAAAAGTTACTGATCTTGCTTTGCTCCCTAGTTTTAATCTGAACAAGCCAGGGGTTACTGTGTATATAGAAGCTTGGAAAGGTGATATTGATGTTTTTGATGATCTTCAAGAGGTTTGGATCCAAGTGAGGAGTATTCCTCCTAAATGGTGTAATTGGAAGTTTTTTGAACAAGTAGCTTCTTGTTTTGGGCTTCTTATCAATGTTGATTGGACTGGTCTTTTTAAAAGCTTTTATGAGGTGTTTAGGATCCAAATTGCTTGTAGAGATCCATCTAAAATTCCTCAGCAAAGATTGATGGGGGCTGAAAAGATGTTGTTCTGGATAAACATTTTAGTAGAGAAGATTGAAAATAGTAAGGTCACAGATGGAATTGATAAAGATGATGATAATGATGATGATCAGGATGATTTGGATGATGAGCAGGAAAAAATGGATGATAATGAGTGGTATGAATACTGATCATTTTGGGAGAGAACATAATTCTTCTTCGGTTAACAGAAACATTACTTCTGTAGAGACTAAACCAATGGATACTAAAGGAAAAAAGGTGTTGGATAATGTGGTAAACAATATTGAATGTAATGTTAGGTTGATCAGGATCTAGATGACCAAGGGAGGAAAAATTGGATCCAAATGTTTCAGGAAAATGCTAGCAAGTTGTATGGTGATAGTGTAATGGATGGTGATGCTTGTTTCAATCTGCTTAGAGATTTGGAAATGGTTGGGTCTGATGAGGAGTTGAATGATTTAAAAGAACAATTAGTGCCTCAAGAATTTATGGGGAGTATAGGCTCGGGGGATGACATGATACACAATGTTCAAGGCGCGGGTAGTTTTAGTTAGTCTGTGCAGGGGGATGTTGAAAAAGAAGAGGTCTTGGAGTCAGAAATGTCTGATACGATTCTTGAGAAAGAGTCTAGTGGAGTTAAGGATGATATTGTGAGTTTTAAAAGACAGAAGCATTGGGGTCCAATTATGAGTAAGAGGAGGAGTAAAGAGGTTAGATGATCAGAATAAAACTGTTCTACAGAAAGCCCAAGATCTGCTGCGGCAAAAGAATCTAGAGAGCTGCATTAAACCGAAAGGTATTACTTCTAAAAGTACTTTTGACTCCTTTTCTTTACATGATTTAAATATGTTGTCTGAGAAAGTGAATATTAAGATGGGCTATTCTGATTTGGAAAGTGTTAATAATATAAATATATGCAAAGAAATGGATGCCATAAGGGTTGCTAACTTTGAGAATAACATCATGTGGGAGAGTGTTCGTTTAATAATGTTAATGATTCTGGCAGTACTAATCTTAATGGCAATATCCTTAATGTGAATGAGAATAATCAAACATCTACACCTCTGAAGGAGGTTGTAGATGACTTACATGAGAATTACGGATGGACTACTGTAGGTAGAAAGAAACGGGGCAAGCACCCTATGAAAAAAATAGGAAAATGAGAGGTTTATTTTGGAATGTTAGAGGTCTTGGTCAAACCGGGAAAACTCACTGTTTAATGGAGATTGTGAGAAACCATAGATTAGATTTCATTGGTTTGCAAGAAACCAAAAGAGAGAAATTTAGTTCTTCTTTTCTTCATTCAATTAGTGCTTCTAAGAATTTTGAGTGGCATTGGCTTCCTTCCAAAGCCACTGCGGGTGGCATCTTGGTTGGAATTAATTTGGACATTATGGAGATTGTGAATGTGGAAAGGAATTCTATATTCAATGTTTTATTAAGATTAAAGAGAATGACTTCATTTGGAGACTTGTCACGGTTTATGGCTCTCCTTATGAGGAGGGTAAGCAGTCATTTATTTCTGAACTTCATGAGATTCTCATTGTTGATGACCATACTCCAATCTTGTTGGAAGGTGACTTTAATTTGACTAGATCTTTTTCAGATAAAAATAATGGCAAAGTGAATCATAAATGGTGTGATAAGTTCAATGAATGGATAGATATGTGGGGTCTTATGGAGCTACGCTTATCTGGGAGACAGTATAGTTGGGCTAATAATCGAGATCTTCCAATTATGTCTGTGATTGATAGAGTCTTTTGTAGTACTTCGTTTGAGGAAAATTTTCCTTTAGCCATGGTGACGTCTCTCCCTAGAGTTGGTAGTGACCACACTCCTATTCTTTGGGACTCGGGGGGTGGAGTGGTGCATAATAAAAATGGTGGCTTTTGCAGGAGGATTTTAAAAGTGTTATTGCTAAAGCTTGGAACATCCATGTCGAAGATATAAAGGCTATAGATAAATGGCAAATCAAGATTAGAAAGATTACAAAAGGTTGGAGTGTTAATGTTGATTCCCTTAGTAGGAAAAAAAAGAAGTTGCTTCTGGAGGAGATTGATAAATTGGATATCCTATCTGAATCTAGAGCTCTTAATTGTGATGAAAAGAATAAATTAGTAGATAGTAGAAAGGAGATTGAGAGGATTTGGGCCATTGAGGAAGTCAAAGCTAGACAGAGAGCTAGAGATAAAGATATTAAAGAAGGGGATAGGAATACGAAGTATTTTCATGCGGTTGCAAGTCAAAGGAGGAAAAATTATATTGCCATGCTGGAGGGGCCTGACGGGCCTGTCCATGATACAAATAGTATGTTAGACATTGCTTGCAATTATTATAAATAGTTATTTGGGTTCGAGGCTAAACCTAATATCAATTTAGATGATAATTTCTTCAATCTTGATGACATGATTTCTAAGAGAGAGAATGAGTTTCTAGAAGCACCTTTTTCTGAAGAGGAGGTTAAAAAAGCAGTGTTTGAATCTTATTCTGATGGTGCTCCGGGCCCGGATGGTCTTCCTTTCTTATTTTATCAGAAATTTTGGGATATTGTTAAGGATGATCTTATGGAATTGTTTAAAGATTTCGAAAATGGGAATTTGGATTTGTTTAGATTGAACTTTGCTATGATTTCGTTGATCCCTAAAGAAAACAATGCATGCAGTATTAAGCAATTTAGACCTATTAGCTTGTTAAATTGTAGTTATAAGATCATCACAAAAGTCCTTATTAACAGAATTAGTCCTGTCTGTAATAGAATCATTTTGCATAACCAGACTGCGTTCATTAAAAATCGTTTTATCTTGGAGAGTGTGGTTACCGCTCATGAAATTATCCACAAAGTGCATCGAGAGAATGGTAGAGGTTTAGTGCTTAAACTTGACTATGAGAAAGCTTATGATAAAGTGAATTGGAGTTTCTTGTTAGATATTTTGAGTAAAAGAGGTTTTGGGAGCAAGTGGCAATCTTGGATCCTTTCGGTTCTGGTCAAAGGGTCGGTCGGAATTAAGATCAATAATGACGAAAGTAATTTTTTTCAGACAGGTAAAGGCTTGAGGCAGGGTGATCCGCTTTCTCCGCTTCTTTTTAATCTAGTTGCAGATGTTTTTGCCAGAATTTTAATTAAAGCTACTAATATTGGTTTGATTAGTGGCTTGCATGGTTGTTACGGCGATAAGGCGAGGCGAGGCGACTCACCACCTTCACAACTTTTAAGCGATAAGGCGTGCGGCGAGGCGACGCCATACACACATCCTAACCTAGTATGTCGATAACTTAAATAGGTAATTTAGTAGCACATGCATACCTTGATATAGCATTCATCCTTTTTCCAATTGCTCTTCTCCCATGTAGCACCCATATCCCTACTCCAACACCCCTTACTACTGCTAGTACTATTGTATAGGGTCTACTGCTACTGTGTATCTGTACTAAATAGTAAACACCACCACTACTACTAAGCAGCAACCAACAAAGCACAGTTGAGCCTTCCGCTGTCGCCTTCCGCCGAGCTTCCCTTGTTGAGCTTCCGCCGAGCCTTCCGCCGGTGTCGAGGGCGGCGGGATCCGGCCTTCCGCCGAGCTCCCCTGGCTAGATCCGGTCGCCACGACCCCCCTCGGGCCGGGGAAGGAGCAGGGGAGGGGAGGCAACGGCAACGCCGCGGCGGGGAAGGAGCAGGGGATGCTTGGCGGCCCGTATTGAGGAAGGAAGCGAGGGAGGAGGAGGCAACGGTTGGCTCACAGGTTTTCCTGGCGACGGCGTGGCGACCAGCTCCAAACCGCCTTAGCGACTAATCGACGCTTAAGCGTCGCTTAATGGACGCCTTAACAACCATGGTGGCTTGTGTGAAGATTTCTGCCCTGGGGGGGTCATTAGTCTATAGTATGCTGATGACACCCTTCTCTTTAAAACGAGGAGAGTTCTATCCTTCATCTCAAATGGTTTCTTAATTGCTTTGAGCAAATGTCAGGTATGAGAATTAATTTCCACAAAAGCGAGCTGATCTCGATTGGTTGTGCCGAAGATGAGGTAGTTAACTATGCAAAAATCTTGTGCTGTAAGATCGGGTCTTTCCCAATTAAATATCTAGGCATTCCCCTTCATTGGGATAAGATTAGAAGAGAAGATTTCTAACCTCTGATTGATAAGATTTTAAAGAGAATTGCGGGTTGGAGGGGTAAACTCCTATCTTATAGTGGCCAGTTAATCTTGATCAAAACTTGTTTAGCCAGTATACCCATTTATCTCTTGTCCTTTTTTAAGTTCCCTAAGTGGGCTTTAGACATCATAAATTCTCATATGGCTAATTGTTTGTGGAATGATTTTGAAGGTCATAATAAGCTTCACCTAGCCAATTGGAACTATGGTGGTTTGGGTCTCCCTAATATTAGAGACTTAAATTTATGCTTGTTGGCTTCTTGGATTAAAAGATTCTGCAGTTGTGATAGCAATCGATGGAAAAATCTAATTAGATTCAAGTATAAGACTGATAATCCGAATATCTTTCTCTGTGATCAAAACCATGCTTCGGTGTTTTGGAAAAGCGTCTTATGGGCTATGAAGGCCATCAAATTTGGGTATAAATGGAATGTGGGCAATGGCAATAAAATTAGATTCTATGAGGACATTTGGTTTGGTAATTCGTGTTTAACAACTCAATTCTGGGATCTTTATGTGCTTTCTAATGAAAAAGGAGTTACCATATCTGAAATTTGGGATGGCAAAAATTTTAAATGTACTTTTAGAAGGAACTTTTGTGACAGATTAATGATTAGATGGTTTGAGTTGGTGGAAGTGGTTAGTTGTATTAATCTAAGTGAGGAGGAAGATGCTCTAATTTGGCAGTATAATTGTAATGGTGTTTATACGGTTAAATCGTTGTATGCTGTTATCAACTTCAGAGGAGTGTGTCCGATCTTTATCCCAGCTGTTTGGAAATTGATTGTTCCTCCTAGAATACAGTTTTTTCTTTGGCTTCTTTCGCACAACAAAATTATGACGAGAGATCATTTGTTGAATCATGGTATCAACAAGGGTAGAGAATGTAGTTTTTGTAGCGAAGATGAATCTGTCAATCATCTGTTTTTTTATTGTGTGGTGGCCAAAGCTACTTGGTTCGTTATTAGTGATTATTTTGGTGTCAATACTGGGTCCAATTATGAATCAATAGCTCGTTTTTGGCTTAGTAATAAGAAAAACATGGTTTTAAATGCAGTTTGTGCCTTATGGAGTTTGTGGTTTGCTAGAAATAATATATTTTTTTACTCTCAGAGATGGTTGAACATGAAAACAATCTGGAAGAAGGTGCTTTGCAATTTAAGGAAGTGGTCTCCGATGTTCAAGGAGGAGATGGTGGACAGAATGATACAGTTTTGTTCTTGGTTGGATGCCAAACTTCAAGTGCCTCTTTTGCTGGAACTTTAGGGGTCTGTTTGTTTAGGCTTAAGCTGGAGCTTATTAGGCTTCTAAGCCTCCATAAGCCATAAGCCAAAACAAACAGTATTTTTCCAGCCAGATGAAGAGAAAAAGCTCCAGCCCAATTTGCACTACGCGAGAGAAGCAAGGAAAACAATGCTTCTGGGCTTTGGCTTGTGCTTCTGAAAATCCCACTTCCCTGGTACCCTTATAACTTAACTCTTATTTACAAAAAATGCCATCCCCATATATGTGGAAATAGCACGATTTTTTTCATCTCCTATCGAGCAATTCCCTGACCCTCCTCCCCCACTGCTCTCGGCCACGCCGAGGCGACTGCAGCCGCTAGGGTTACGGCCGGCCGGCCGCACTGCCGTCAGGCCTCCTGTGCTCCTCCCCTCGCCGGACGACGTCCTCGCCGCAACCTCCGCCCTCCGCATCTCCGGGCTTCACCGTGCTCGCCGCCTGCACCGCATCTCCGGGCTTCTCCCCTCGCCGCGATCTCCGTACTCTGCCCCGTCTCGTCGGTGTTGCTCGGCCCACTGCAGACCCCAAGGTACTCGTCCCACTGAACGAAATCAATGTACTCTAGAATGATTGAGGCAGATCTAGCTAGCTAGAACGCTGCGATCCAAGTCAACTTTGGACGCACGCATGGACCCCCAATGTTCTGGTAGCCTCTGAAAATCTGAATCCAAATGGTGACAATGATCGCATCTTCAGGAAACTTCAACGCCTTCCTTGTTCTTTTATTACTCTGTCAGGGAAAAGTATCACATACCATGTGTAAATGCATTAAAATGATCCATCTGGCGAGTTCCACTAAGACTAAAATTACAAAACCAAGATATGACATTCAGGCATTCATCCTATCTTCTTTTTTTTAGGGAAAAGCCATTCATCCTATCTCACCAAATAGGCAAATACTTTAATCAAGTGTTAACTTGTATGGGAATACATCCAGGGTATGACTTTTCCACCAAGTATGTTAATCACTCGTTCAATCTGGCATATGGTTTTAGGCAGCTCGGCAACATTGGTCTCCCTTATGTCCAGAGTCCCTAAACACTGGAGGTTTCCAATTTATTTTGCAACCTTCAAGATCTAGCACTTGCACAATTCCAAACTTGAATGAATTGGAAGGCAGTTGGGTCAAGCTCCCAAACATGGTCAGTGACCGAACATGAGATAAATCCATGCTCTCAATTTGCCGTTCACATACTGTATGTACATTACACAATATATGGATGCATGTAGAAAAATTTACAATTCAGGATCATATATTATATAGATATTTCTTTTGATTCCATCACTGAGTCAGTCAACTTGTCATTATACAAGAATATCAGTGTCTATTTACTAATATTCTTGATAACCCTACAAGCATCATTGCGACTTTGGAACCTAATCCATTTATTTGAAATAACCACCTAAAGTATATTGCTACAGACATTGCTAGTGTGATGTGTCAGTTTGTGAATGTTGCTAGATATTGTTGATTGTTGATAGATATTGTTGATTGTTGAATGCATGCAGCAAGCACCTAAACTGATGCTATTGTATTCATAAACTAAAATTGCATATGATAGATGGAACAAAAGGCAGTTTGGGATGTTGATGCGACAAGGATATTACGTGAAATTGTCGCCAATGAGACCCTTGATGGCAATAGGCCTACCAAGTCATTGAGTCCAACAAGGTTACAAGAATTTAATTGAAGAGTTCCACAAGCGATTTGGTAGAATGTATACCAAAAACAAATGAAAAATCGATGGGATGAATTGAAGAGTATTTGGACAACTTGGGTGTACTACTTGCAAAAAGCAATGGACTTGGATGGGATAATGAGAAACAAACTATAACAGCTAGTGAAGAAGAGTGGGCTAGCATGATCAAGGTATTGATCTTTCAAAAGCATTGTACATTTCTTTCTCATGTTATGTTGTTGTATTAACGGAGATTGCTTTGTATGTGCAGGTCCATAAAGACATCAGACGATTTCGTAAAGGGCCTCCGGACAACTTGTCGTTGCTAGAGGCCATGTTCCAGAGGGCAAATATCTCTGGAAGTCTTGGTAATGCCTGGTGTTGAAGAGGAGGCTGCACTGCACACTGCAGCATTCGAGATAGATAAAGACATTGTTGATTTAGAGGATGAAGCTCAAGTGACCCCTCAACCTAGCCCCGCACTTTGTGCTGTTCAAAAGAAGCATGGGGCTGCTGCTATTGCACGCAGTCCAAAGAGGCCTAAGAAAGATCCTTATGGAAAGGACTTCAAGAGATTTGTTGATCATGTCATTAGTGAGGACAAATCAGATGCATCTAGCAATGTCTCTATGGCCAATGATATTAATGCCATCATGGATGAAGTTATCAAGTGTGGGGCAACTGAAACAAGTGATGAGTACTGCATTGCTACAAAGTTGTTTGGTAAACTTGAGAACCGTTGCTTCTTTTATGCTATGAAGACAAATGAGGGGAGGTTCCAATGGTTGAAGAGGCAATATGAGGACAGGAAGAGGCATTAGACCCTTCTTTTATGTTTCTTTTATGTTTTTTTTATGCTTCTTTTATGTTTCTTTTATGTTTCTTTTATGTTTCTTTTATGCTATTAGACAATGTAGTACCCTTAGTTGCTTGAGATCCTTTTTAAAATTTGTAATGATACTTTCTATGCTCCTATATTGTATCTTCGTTATGGTCTAATGTTGTTTCTTGCTTTGTATGCACCTATATTGTACTTTTGTCATGTTCCTTTCTTGTTTATTTCTTTGTATGCTCCTATATTGTTTACTTCTTGTTTTTAGATGAGCACAACAAGTGGAAGCGATGTTGAGACTGATTCTAGTGATGGTGATATTCTTCTTTGTTGTGAGAAAGGAGGCTGCTAAGAAGGAGAAGGCGGCCTGATTCTTGTATCTTTGCTTATGTTACTATTGCGCATGGTGCAAAGTACTGTACAAAAGGAAGAAGAAGGAGCACAGAGTCTTGATCGACAATGGACCTTTGATACTTTGGGGTCTCTGAGAAGAATGTTGCAAAATGTTTAGAATGACTAGGCCTTGTTTTGATGCCTTTGCATGATACCTTGGTACAACATTATGGATTGAAAGCAACAAAGTTTATGTGTTACGAAGAGGCCCTTGCAATGTTTACGTGAATTTGTTGGTGGACCCCAATCTGTGAGCCAAGTGCACAATCGGTTCCATAGATCAACGGACACCATCCATAGAAAGTTTAGGCATGTGTTGAAATGCTTGAATAGAATGGCAGAATACATCATAAAACCCATTGATCCCAATTTCACAACCATTCATGAGAGACTTCGTGATTCAAGATTCTCACCACACTTCAATAATTGCATAGGTGCAATTGATGGGACACATATCCCAGTTGTTGTGCCAGCTGATGAGATGATTAACCATGTTGGTCACCATGGGTTTGCAACACAGAACGTTATGGCAGTATGTGACTTTGACATGAGATTCACCTCCGTGGTAGCTGGGTGGCCAGGTTCTGCACACGACACAAGGATATTCAGGGATACACTCGACAAGTACAAAGACAAGTTTCCACATCCTCCAGCAGGTATAAACTCTATATACATCAACTATAATACATATTACTGTTTGTGTTGTCTTTCACTAACATATATAATTTGTAGGCAAATATTATCTTGTTGATTCTGGTTATCCCAACGAACCTGGCTATCTTGCACCATCTGAGAGGACAAAAGTACCATCTACCTGAGTTCCGCCAAGGCCGAGCACCAAGTGGTAAAAAAGAGTTGTTCAATTATGCTCATTCCTCGCTCCGTAATGTCATTGAGCGCACATTTGGTGTGTTGAAGCAGAAATGGCGCATCTTACGGTCCGTCCCTAGTTACCCAATAAAGAAGCAAACGAGGATTATCATCGCGTGCATGGCATTGCATAACTTCATTAGAGAGAGCCAAGTGTTTGATATGCACTTTGATAGGTGTGACCGTGATGAGAACTACATTCCTCTAGGGCATGTGGTTTCCACTGGCCCAGGGGGAACCATGAGGGAGAAGGCAATGTGGACATGATCGCAACTCGTGAAGCTATTGCTAATGGAATTTCTTTGGTACTCTGAGTTGATTGGAGTATGGAAAAATAATTCAATATTAGTATCTCTATTATGACATTTTATGGGTAGATTTTGGATGATGATTAGTGGTACATTTTGGTGTAACTATGATATAGCATTGGACTACGACAATCACTTGATTAATAATATTTTCTATTATCTGCAAGCATTTATGTGTGGCTTTCTCATTGTTAAATTTTATCAATTGTATGAAAACACTCAATTTCAGTTTAAACTTATTACAATCAGGTAATTTATGCTAAATCCAGACAAAATACAAAATTTCAGATTAATCCCGTCAAAATCATGTACTTCACGCTTAAAACAGATCTTAAACACGACAATTACACTTAAATCAGCTAACCCGCGACTTACACCCAATTTACAGTAAACAAGGGCGTTTCAGACATTCCACTCCCATCCAAAGACTGACCACAGGTTCACTGGTCGAACTAAACGAACAGCAAGTCTCTTCCAGCTCCAGCCTCCAACTCCAGCAGGCCAGCTAGCTTCTTCCAGCTCCAGCAGCTTCTCCTCCAGCACCAGCCTAAACAAACACAGCCTAGAGAGGACGAAAAGGAAGGAAAGCTTTGGATCTGCTATCAAAAAGGAAGATCTCTGATGATGAATTGTAGTCGTTTCCTGTGTTTGTCTGAGATGTGGATGAAAGTTGGAGTCTGTTTTTTATTTTTTCTTTAACTTGTTCTCTGAATGTCATTCGGTGGTCTGGTGTGGTGAGTGGTTGAGTAGAAGTTTAAGAGGTTTTCTATTGTATGAACTGAACTGATATACGCTGGTTTCAATCTATGGAACTGGGACATCTTCTGATGCCCTATTGATCTATAAATCATACTGTCGATGGACTTCCACAACAGAGTAGGTGTGGGCATGTGGCTACACATTTCTTACAGTTACAAGCTTTGGCATTCTTGTTCAATTATTAATGTAAACAGTGTGGGAAAGACACCTGATTTGCTTGTCACTAAGCCCAAAGCCAATGGGAGTTGCCAAGCAATGTGAAGATCAGTAACTTGTACAAGACTGTTTGTTAGAGACTCTTAATAATTTCCGGTAGTGTTGAACAACAGCTGTTGGTCATTGCGTAAACCCTGATGTGTAGTAGAAGAGTGCCCTTGTAGGCAAGGGCGGAGCCAGCCCAGACCCAAGCCTCGGGTAGGCCCATGGGTTATTGGGCCGATTTGTGATTTTCGTGAATTTTTAAGGCTTTTCGTCCCAGGCCTCAGGCCATGGCCCGGGTGGCCCGAGGCCTGGCTCCACCCCTGCTTGTAAGGGCAATTATTTCAGCTCCAATACAACTTGCTATGCTCTGTTTGGCAGTTCTGTGGGGTGAGTATAATACAGCCATAGAAGACGCCTCTTGTATCTAGTAAGGTAACAAATGGTGAAATATCCTAAAATTGTTTGGTAAATGGAGCCTTTTTCTTTAGATTGCATCGCAATCCCAAACAGATCCTTAGTGGCTAAAGATTGCATACAAACAGCATTTACAGAGCATCCTAAGTGGTCGGGCCAGGGAAGCAAATCCTCATTATTGGCTATTATATATCTAGTTTACGAGGTGGAATGCAATTGCAAAGGGGAGTACATACTAACATGTAGAACTAGTCTACTGGAGGAGAAACAGCAAATAGCGCTAGCCACTAGTGATAGATAGGCTGTATACCTAGGATGGCAATATATAATGGGAAATTGATGGCTGGGAGTGAGTTGGTGTCTTACATCCTTCGCTGCTTGAGGACCCTCATGGCCCGGGCCTTGATGGCCTCCTGCGCTGGTCCGGGCCTCGTCTTCTTGATCTGCTCCTTGTAGCGGGCCAGCTCCGCATCGAGCTTCTTGATCTTGTCGTCGGCCGTATCGCCCCTCTTGTTTATCTGCGATGGCGATGGCGATAAAAAGGGGGGAACCCTAATAAGTGATAAATCAATCCGGAAGTAGGGCAGGAGAAATTGTGACAAATATTGGAAGAAGATGCGTTGGTGGTGGGTGGGTTACTCGATCGGTGGCGTCCTGGATGGTGGGCGGCGGGTCCGTGTTCTTCTTGGCGCCGAAGATCTTCTTCATCTCCGATCGAATCGAATCTGTTAAGATAGGGCTACGCTCCCAAAAGAGCGGAGAGAAATTTATTAATGGCTTCTTTGCTTGGCGACTTGGATTGGGTTTGGGAATTGGGAGGAAGACGAAGTCTCTCTCTCGCGCGCCCAAAGGAGATTTTCCTTACATGTAACGTCCGCGGCGGAGTTGCAATTGGACCGGAGGCTATATCGACTACCCTTTCGAATTTAATATAATAATATATATTTATAAAATACATATATTTAATTATATATGTCTAAAATTTCACTTATAATATTACTTTAAATACATAGTAATATTATAAAATATAACAAAAAGTTGAATAGATTATATTATTAATTCCACGAGTATGATTGGTATTAACCGGTATCAAAGTCGATATGACCATTGTATCAATACTAGTATGACCGGTATTAACTAGTATCGAGCCGGTATGATCGTAGTTGATCAGTATCGAGGCTAGTATGATATATAGAGTTGTTGGCGCCGAATACTGGACGACAGGTTGATCGCAACCAACACATACAAATACCAGGTTTAATTTTTGGGTGCAGACGTACCAGCCGATTTGGTTCTGCAATCGACAAGATGATAATAAAATATAAATCGATCGGCTAATAAGCCGATACAAGAGTTCAATAAGTATTAAGCATGATTGGCTCGTCTAAACCGATTTAGACAATCAGTAACTGATAGGTCCAATCAACCCGATTGAGTTGACTAGATAAGGGTAAATGTTGTTTTCCCGATGAAGACAATACGCAACAAAATCAAAGAAAGCGAACCTGATTGGCGTAAGTCGACGGAATCAATAATCGGTGATGCGCAACTTTATTGATTCAATGAATTACATAGAAAAGATTACAAGACAACAAACTATCCCTAGTTGACGGAAAGTAAAAGGTAAAACAAGTATGTTGGACGTTGGATTCCCTTTTTTGACGTTGTCCACCACCTTCTTTTATAGCTTCAAGTCCGATCGTGTCCCACTAGATTTTGTTGAACTGTCCATATCGGCCTCGATTTCCTCCGTTATATTACATACAATGATGTGCCGAACACGTATCAGCTCATGACTCCAATATACCCCTTACCAAAATTATCCCAAGCCAATTCCCGCAAAATTAGCTACGCACCAGATTTTGGGTGTCAACAGGAGCGAAATAGTACATACCGATCATACCAACCGATATCCGTAGGGTATTGATAACTATAGTTCAACAATGCTAACTAGTCATGGAGGGTGTGGTTAGTTCCAATTTAACTTTTCCACATCTAAGTTTCGTACTACAGATTCTTACGCAGTTGTTTGGTTCATTATCATAAATCTGATTTGCTACACTTTCTTAGGCCATGTTTGTTTCAGCTAGGGATTGTAGAAAGCTGCTTTTAAAAGCTGGAAGGTCAACAAACAGGAAGCTTTCAATCTGGATTGTAATAATCTGGAGGCCAGATTGTAACAATCCCACAATCCACTTGGATTGCCAGCAGACTTTTGCCAAGCAGAAATAGCAATCCAAACACACTATAATCTGGATTGCCAAACAGCCATCAGCTTTTCAACCTCCAACTTTTAACAATCCAGCTTTTACAATCCAGATTTTAAAAGCTGCTTTCTACAATCCCCAGCTGAAACAAACAGGGCCTTAGTCTCATGTCTCATAAGTAATAGACTCGGTTTTTTACCAAATTTTAGTACACTTATGGCATCACATTTTATTGTTACAAAAAATATGGCAAGACACATTTATCTAAGGTTTCTCTTTCTTGTTTTACTATTTTCTACATATTAACCATCGGTACGCTTACAATTATATAGAATGACTATATATCATCAAATTCGTGTTTAAAAATATTTTTATAATATTATAATTTTATTAGTGTATCTTAATATAAATTTATAAAGTTACATCTCTCCATAAAGTTACTCTTGTTCTGGGTAAAAAATAATGGGCAGACAAACACTTATTTAACAAAGGATGGAGGAGAAGCAAGTAATAAATATCCAGAGGTTGGGTAAGCGAAAGCATAATTTTTTTAGGGCTTTGTGTTCATGTGGAGGCTGTGATTAGGAGTGATAGGTTAGTTGTATTGGTTCTAATGTGGGGAAGTAGATTTGATTGTTGGATCAAATTCGTAGCACTTTCAATGCGCTCGGGCAAAACAAATCGTTGTTTTAGGTCGACAATTAGGGAACTCCATATTCGTTTCCATAGGGGACAGCTATTGTAAAAATTATAGATCTTTGTCTTATATTTAATTAGAGACCAAGAACACAATTTTTGGTTTAGTCGTTTAAAAGTTATGACTATTTTACTGAAGGCTATTCGGGATCTGTCGCTGCTGACAGTGCCTGTGGGAATTTGCAATTTAGGGCTAGTTAGAGGCCAAATAAAAAATTTTCAATACTTAGAAAAAGTTAGAAAAATTCCTTTAGATTAGGAAAATATCCTTGTTTAATGAATTTGAAGTTGTAGAACTTAAGTTATGGTCGTTTGAAGTCTGCTACCTCAATTGGCAGCAGACTGGTTTAAGCGTTTCGGAGTCAGGCGTAGGTTCGATGTTGTTTTATGTTTTGTGTTTGCTGTGGTGGCATGATTTTGAGTTGTATGCAACTTATTTCAGGTGGTGGGATCCTAGGAGCTGCGTCAACCTCCCGCCACACCGCTTCTTGAGGTTAAAGGCAAGTGCATCGTATAGAAGGATGCTAGGGTGATTCGTGGGTTGCATAATGAATTGCTACCTAGCTGTCCTAAATATTTAATATACCTTGTTACCATGTTTTTACGCATGAATATGATTAAGATGATGTGAATGATGAGTTTATGGATATGAGCATATGTTAATGTTTATGTGTATGATTATAGCTTTGCGAATGTTGGAAAAGAATGCGACTTACAATTTGTTCATGTCATTTGCATATGTGCATTCATGATGGAAGAGGTGACCCATGTGAGCCTCTGTGCTCACACGTAATGAGCACGAAATACCTACCTCGGTAGGCCCCTCCATGGGATAGAAGGGAATGAGAGGGTGCACGTCAACGGGTGTGCACTCAGCTATACCGGTATATGCTATGAGATGTGCAAAATAAGCATGCATGATGCATTGCATGAATGAAGAGAAGTAAATGATAAATTGATGTGTTCATTTTCTTTCCTGTATGGTTATAGAACATGATATACATTGCCATGATATGCTTATGTATTGTTTGCATAGTATGATGCACTTTGCTGAGTTTTAGACTCACGCTTGTTTGTTTAAATGCTTTTTAGGTACCTTGAGATCGGCATATGGGAAAGGGAGCTAGCATCACACTTCACTTAATATCACTCAATTTTAGACAACCGCATATTCAAGTTTAATGTAATAGATTTCATCTAATGGATGGTGTCGTTGTTGAGGCCTTGTTTTTATTTATCTTGCAGAATTATTGTGTGATGATTATGGTTGTCATTTTGGATACCTCGCGATAATGAACCGTTGGAGGTGGTGGGTATCCTCTTAATTTAGTCTTGGATAATTATTGCCCATGACTTATGTTGCTCTCATGTGATTTCAAAGGAGTGAAGGCTTGAAGGGGAGGAGTAGAAGCTGCTACAAGCACAAGGAGTGAAGGCATTGCTTCCGCAAGCAAGGGGGGTTGATACCGGGAGAACCAACAAAGATCACCACCTCGACGCCATTCTTCATCCTTTCGACGAACCGGCCTTCCACCGAGTGCAAGAATAACCCTGTAGTGGTAAGGTTTCACCCTAGTGCATTCCCTTAAAGTTTAGGAGCCCATTGTACAATAGTTATTTTCGGACAGAAAAGCCAACCCGGATAGTTCGGACTTTCATTCGGACACTCCAGGTTTGTTAATGCAAAGTGGAGAGCCAAGACACAGAAACCCAGCCCAGACAGTCTGGATAACCCGGATAGTCTGGGGTTTCATTAGGATACTCCGGATAACCCGGATAGTCCGGGGTTTCACTAGGATAGTCCGGATAACTCGGATAGTCCGGGGTTTTATACGGACACTTCGGATGGGTTGGAAAGCTGAGACCGAGGGGGTCTGCTCGGACATTCCGGGTTGAAACTCGGATACTCCGGACCCAATTAGATAAAATACTTCTCGTATGCATGCTAGGATTAGAAGTATAATCATGATGCATCTCATGCATGATTGAGCATGTTCTTGTGTTGTTCATTGTTTGGTTCTTAATTGGTGTTTTTTGATGCTCCAAATTTAGAGCATCCAAGTAATAGTAAAATCGAACACTTAGCCAAAATTTGGAGCATCCAAGTCATGGTAAATTCGGAATATGATAATACTAAAAACAGTGTTCGGGTGCTTTGTGAGGTTAAGGGGAGTGGGACGCGTTATATTTCAAATGCTATCATACCGACACTACGGTACTAAATCATGTAAGAACTTTGAAGTAAAGCGTGCTCGGGCGAGAGTAGTACTAGGATGGGTGACCTCTTGGGAAGTGCGTTAAAATCGACGATAGAACTCATTAGTTAAGCGTGCTTGGGCGAGAGTAATACTAACTAGGATGGGTGACCTCCTGAATCTCTTCGTGTTGTTTTAAAACTGCCAGAATATTGAATATAAACATTTATATCACTGCCGGATTGGTGTGAGCCGGCAGTGATATGTATATATCACTACCGGATTTGGTCTTTTTAACTGACAGAGATATCTATTATCACTGTCGGTTTACTCTTTAACCGGCAGAGATATCTATTATCACTGCCGGTTCCTGAGCCGGCAGTGATAATTTTGAGTATCACTACCGACCAATCATTACCGGCTCCCATAACCGGCAGTGATGGCATTTTGAACCCGGCAGTGATGTACTGTTCTGTAGTAGTGTGATGACATTACATTATATATTAGATTTTGTAAATGTTTACCAAATGGCGATTTTCAATCTATACACTTCTATGATTTTACTCAAGTGTTGTTTTACGCTGAAAATTACCCATTGCCTCCCTTGATGTATCAACCTCATGTAAGTAGGATTCAATGCATGATTTATACTATTGTGCGAGTACACCTTTTGTACTCAATCTGATTGTCCATTGTTGCAGGTGAAGTTGAGACTTCGCCCGTGGATCCTTACCGGGCTGACGTCCCCGATGCTAACGCTTAGAGGGCCGTCCTTAACCATCCGGTTGCCTGAGGGTTGGGGCATACTACGCTGGATGCATGCTTTTGTCATTTATGTTTTATTCTTTTGCTTGTTAATGTAAAACTTTATGGATATCGTTGTAAACTTCAGTATCACTTTTGGTATGTAAATATAACTGTTTAAGTTTCCGTTAATGTGTATGAGATGTGATCCAAACTGTTGTGCATTGTCGCACGTGTTGGTGAACTTTCCTTGGACCAACATGGGCATATATGCGGGCCGCTCGAGGTTCCCTTTATTTACTTGAGCTGAGAGATGCAACCGAGTAAATCAATGGAGTCCCGGGGACGGGTCCCCACACCACGCCCCAGGCAACCACTGAAGCTTTAGCTAACGGCAAAGACCAACTCAATCGACTGGACCTCATGTCATGAGCTATTGGTAGCAACTTTTGTAGCTTCTCACTCCAGAAAGTTTTCTACCTCGGCGACAGCCAACCTCTAGCCAGATCTGGCAGTGTCCGATGTACTTTGTTGCATATCTCGGTATCAAGGGATGAGATCTCGTCCAAAGGAAGTGAAATCTCGTGTCTTGTTGGCAAAATCTCATCCTCGGATTTGGGAGGTCAGGTAAGATTGCTAATGCAAAATTTTGGACCAAAATTCCTTATTAAGGCCTAATAGTCAGCAATGTTTTAATAGATTTGTCTATTGTGGTTGATTATCTCTTCAGTAGGTTGTCAAGCTGATTGGAGTTGCCATCTGCATGTGTCGGTGTTTTCTACACCAGGGTGCCCACTTCACCACAGTAAAGGTGATTGCCCAGCGGACAGGTGGCGTCCAGGCCACGCCACTGGCGGTCAGCAAGGTGATCGCCCGGCGGACAGGTGGCATTCAGGCCAGGCCGCTGGCGGTCGGTAAAGGTGATCGCCCAGCGGACGGGTGGCGTCCAGGCCACGCCGCTGGTGCTCAGTAAGGTGATCGCCCAGCGAACAGGTGGCATCCAGGCCACGCCACTGGCGGTCAGCAAGGTGATCGCCCAGTGGACAGGTGGCGTCCAGGCCACGCCGCTGGCGGTCAGCAAGGTGATCGCCCAGTGGACAGATGGCGTCAAGGCCACGCCTCTGGCGCTCAGTTCCTGAGGCCACCTAGTGGTCTGTGCATCATCCAGAGGGTCAAGGGTATTTAATGTGTAGCGTGCGCATTAAATGGAGGTAATGAAGGCCATAGTGTGACGGCGCGTGTTCCCAACGCGCGCTTTTATTACAGATGACATCATGATGAAATCTCCCCCCTGGCGAGGCGTGCAGAGCCGGCAGGCACACAGGTCCCGAGGCTGGGGCAAAGTCGGCGGTGTCAGATGCATTAAGTGCAACTCAAGAATAGTGACAGGTGCATTAAATGCGGTATGGCAGTGTAATAAGTGTGATACACTGATGTAAGTTCCCCATGCGCCCCAGCCTGCCCAAGTATAAAAGGGAGCCGGGGTGCATGGGAGAAGGGGTTGGATCATTTGTAGGTTCGATCATTTTTTGGTCGAGAGTTTTTAGTTTCCTCCAAGAACACAAGCAAGAACACACCGACAGGACTAGGGTTATTACTCTCAGGAGGGCCTGAACCTGGAAAAACCTTAGCGTCTCCTTGCAAGCTTGGCCACTGGTCTCTTTTCTCCATCTCTCGAGCGATCTCCACGAAAGCCCCCCGTTTGAACTTCATATATACCCGATCCAGAGGTATCTGTTGGCTGATACGCCGACAGTGGTGTGCCAGGTAGGGGGCTCAGTGGCTAGATTGCCCTTTCTTCTTCAACCTTCTTGCGAAGCCTGAAAAAATCCTTGGCAGTCGCCGGCATGGCGGATTCGCGTTCCAAGCTCGGCGGCTTACCTGAGGAGAGCAGTGCTCGTAGTCGATCCCGACGCCCGGCCAGGGCGTCGGACCTCCCGGGTCCCTCCGTCCTGGGAGGGACACGCGTTGCATCCACACTCGGGGGACAGCCCGTCTGACAGCTCCTGTTGATGGGAGACGACACCCCAGTGCGGAATCTTCACGTGACCCGGCTGCTCCTCGATCACACTCCAGTTATGCTAGGGGCGAAACCCTGGCTGCCCCGTGGCTATGGGACATCGCCCGCCTAGTGGAGGCCGCCCAGCAGCAGGTTGAGGCGGCAAACCAGCTAAGCGCTTTCGGCGGTGGGCGACAGGACCTGCGCACGATCGATGCGCAGGCTTCCAGCCGCCCCAACACAATTGTTTCTGGCCACGAAGGCCGAGACAAAGGGAAGGGCGCACTGGTTGCAGCCCCCTCAAGTGACGGGGGACGAGCACATGCTCCCACCCCTTCTCGGGGTCCCCCCAAGCCGGCGGGGGGCCACGAGGATCTAAGGGCTCGTCTAGACGAGAGGCGGCTCTAGCGCGATGATGACTTGCGCAATGTCCTCAGGGGCGCTGTGAGCATGCGCACCATCGCACTGGCCGCCTGACGCCTAGAGGACGGGGGGATACCTTTCCCCATGACTCCAGGGAGAGCGTAGACTCGCACTCCTCAACCCCCTCTCGGGTTCGAGGAGCGGGCGAGCGACGCTGCTCCCCCTACAACGTTGGATGCCAGGCATTTTCCCTCCGCCTGCGCCAAGCTGCGTGGCCGGAGAGATTCCACCCTGCGTCCATCGAAAAGTACGACGGTACCACCAACCCGGAGGAGTTCCTGCAAATCTATACTACGGTGGTGCGCGCCGCGGGAGGGTCTGAGAAGATCATGGCCAACTACCACCTGCCGTTCCTGGCTGCTGAACCTCCCGCGAGGCTCCGTGCACTCGTGGGAGGGACTGTGCGACCTTTTCGTCGCCAACTTCCAGGGCTCCTACACTCAACCGGGTGTGGAGGACGACCTCCACGCCCTAGAGCAGACAAAGGGGGAGTCCCTGAGCGAGTTTATCCGGCGGTTCAGCCACTGCCGTAACATAATCCCCCGGATTTCCGAGCAGTCAGTGATCATCGCATTCCGGAGGGGGGTTCGGGATCAGAAGATGCGGGAGAAGATGGCTACCCGTACTGTGTCGACAACTTCGGAGCTGTTCTCCTTGGTGCATAAATGCGCCAGGGCAGCGGAAGCCTGGGAGCGCGCGGCGGGGCCTTCCAGCCACGGTGAGGCGGGAACCTCGAAAGCCTCCGATCACAAGAAAAAGAAGAAGCGCAAGGAGGCCGGCGCCAGAGAGATCCTGGTCGCTGAGCCGAAAACCAAGCCCCAGGGGCGTGACCGCCGGGACAGGAGGGGTGATCGCCAGGACCCGCACGGCGATCACGGGGACCGCCGTTCACCCCGCCGAGAGGACGACGGGGGCAAACCCTACTGCCCCATCCACATGACTAGTGGACACGATTTGACGGATTGCCAGGTCGTGTCCAAACTGGTAGAACAGCGGCGCAAGAAACGCCGCGAAGACGACCATGACAACGCAGGCGAAGACCCCGCTCCGCTGGCCTTCCAGCAAGCGGAGCACACGGTGGCATTCATTCACGGTGGCTCCGCCACCTACTCTTCAAACTCGCAGTACAAGCGAGAGTTGAGGGAGGTGTGCACCACCGTGCCAACTCCCGGGGCGAGCAGGCCACTGAAGTGGTCAGAGGTGCCGATCACTTTCAGTCGGGCCGACCACCCGGAGAGCACTTCCGGCCCGAGCCATCTCCCGATCGTGGTTTCTCCCACGGTCCGAAATGCGAAACTCGGGCGGGTGCTTGTTGATGGAGGCAGCTCCATCAACCTCATGTCCGTTGGGGCGTTCAGGGCACTCCAAATTCCCTATGAGGAGTTGCGCCCGGCCCCTCTACTTCCGAACAGAGAAGGTCAATTTTGAGGTCGCTGACTTCGACCTCCCCTACAACGCTTTACTTGGCCGGCCAGCTTTGGTCAAGTTCATGGTGGCCACGCATTATGCCTACATGATGTTGAAGATCCCTGGACCTAGGGGCCCAATTACCGTAAAGGTGGATCAGCTGGAAGCCCTGCACCTCAGCAAGCAGATGCAGGACCTGGCCGGTGCCACCTGCTCGGCCCGAGGCGAGGACGACTGCCCAGAGGTCCCCCCTGTCAAGGCCCGCGCTTCACCCGGCCCTTCGAGTGAAGTGAAGGTGGTCCCCGTGGGTGAGGACGGTTCTGGGAAGGTCGTGAGGATTGGTGCCAGCCTCAGCACCAAATAGGAAGACGCGCTCGTCACCTTCCTCCGGTCCAACTTAGATGTGTTTGCCTGGGAACCATCTGAAATGACCGGGGTCCCTAGGGAGGTGATCGAGCATCGATTGGCAACGCTCCCTGGAGTGCACTGTAACACCCCAAAATTTTGCTTTTCTTAAATTTATGTGTGATTTGGCACTTTGGTGAATTTTTGGAATTTTCTGGAATTTATTTGGATTTATTTGGAATTTATTTGAATTTATTCCATTTTGAAATAATTAAAGAAATTAAATTTTAAAATAAAGTTTTGTTGGAAATATTTTATTTGAGTCCCAAATGCCCTAAAATATTTTCCAGAATTTTTCTGGAATTTTTCTGAGTATTTTGCTATTTTTCTTGAATTAAATAAATTATTGGGAATTATTTTCCTCCGACCGAGCCCGAGTCAGACTCGAGTTCGAGTCCTACCCGAACCCGACCCGAGCCCGTGGTTGAGCCGAACCCACTCGGTCGAACCCTACGCGTGTGACCTTGGATCAAGATCCAACGGCCACGATTGAGCCATGTCGCCGGACCCGAGCCCGACCGAGGCAGCCAGCTCGCCCGAGTCCGACCCGAACCCAAACCCACGCACCGTTGGATCTCGATCCAACGGCTGTGCGCGTGCCACGTCACCCAATCCGAGACGCCGCCGGACTCCGCCGTCGCAACGGAGAGGACCTCGGTTTCCGTGCGCTTCACGGACGCCGAGGGCCCTATTTATTGCGCCGCCACCCGTGTCGGGATCGCCGCTTCATTGCGCACCCGTAGCCCTAACTCACCTCGCCTGAGCCGCCGTGGTTGCGCCGCTAGAGCTCGCCGGAGTTAGGAGAAGGTGCAGCCGCGGTTTTTCGCCGATAGCCGCCGTCTCCGTCGTCCTCCGTCGCCGTTGACCCCAGATCCGGAACCGTGAGAGCAAGCCGCGTCAGTGAGCACCACCCACGTCGTCGGAGCTCGTCCGAAACGCCGTCGGCTAGGTCATCGTCCCCTGCGCCGGTGACCCAGCGCCGCCGCTCGCCATCGCCGGACTTCGAGCTCCCTCAGCCGTCCGATCCAGATCCAACGTCCCAGATCACTCCACGTCATCCCACGGTGAGATCCCGTCCAAAATCCCAGATCCAATCTCGACCGTTGGATCTAGATTTTCAAATCAACGGCCGAGATCTAGCCACGTGTGCGGGAGACTGACCGCCGCGGTCAGCGCCGTCCACGCGCGCGTGCGTGTGTGCCGACACGCGAGGCGCATGTCGGCGGCCCACCCACACCGCACCATGACGTCACGCTGACGTCATGGCGAGCCCGCATGTCAGCGGCTGTCCCAGCCGAGCGCTGATGTTAGCAATGACGTCACCAGTGGGTCCCACTGTCGACTGCAGTGGTGAGCCCGGTGACGTCGGCAAGAATGACGCGTCGCCCGAGACCCACCTGTCAGCGACACGTGGAGCCGTGGACCGAGCCAAACCATGGACCACGTCCATGAACCGGCTGACGTCAGCCGCCCAATCAGAGGCTGCCACGTGTCCTCGCTGACGCAATAATTAATTTCCGAAAAAGAAAATGATTTATTAATTCGAAATAATGATTTCAGATTTTGTTTCAAACTTCAAACGCTTATAACTTTTGCGTTTCAACTCCGATTTGAGTGATTCAAATTTCTAAATTTGTATAAAATTGAGATCTACCTAATTATGAATTTTATTTAATTTTTGGACTAAAATTTTCTCTGCAATATTATTTAATTGATTATTTAAACTTCAAATAATTATAACTTTTGCATTTTAACTCCGATTTGAACGATTCCAGATCCTAAAAATTCATAAAATTATGTTCTCTCTGTTTATGGATTTTATTTGGAGTTTTGGGATGCTTTTGCCTATTGTTTATTTGTGTATTGCTATCTACACGTATTACGAGTAGACGTTGAAGTGCCGAAGGCTTCAAGGAGAAGTATTAACCAGAGCCACCAAGACCAAGAACAAGTACTTTTTGAAGGCAAGTTATGCTTTGACCATGTTGATCCCATTTTGAAACCTATTTTGGTTCAAATTATTGCATGCTAGTTTACATTAGAAAATGCTTTACTTAATTATGGGTAATTAGATAAATGCCTAATTCTTTGTATGACACCTTGATTACTTAAATATGTGCCATGACCCTTGTCACCCTAGTTGTGGATTATTAGTTGGACATTACTAAATTGCCAACATGGGTTTGTAGATCGTTGTAGTATATGGCTTAGACACGCTCGTGCTCATGACATGATTTTGGACACTCAAACGTTAATATTGACTTAATGACATATTGAACCTGTTTTGGAAAGGTATCATGTGATGTCGATGGCACGTGGTGCATGGTAACCAACTAGGGTTTGATAAATAGCTTTTGACCGGGGCATGTGGCAAGAATGATCAGGTGGGCCAGTTGTGGCATTGGGAATGTTGTTTTGGTTCTTCGGGTAGTCTTGCCCTGGTCACCCTAAGGACTTAACCTTGCAAGCCTTTGAACTGAGTCAAGCGTGCAACCACATGTCTGTAATGGGACGGACCTAGTTGACTAAGTTGCTAATAACGTACCTGTGGGACCTCAGGAGGTCAACTACACCCTTTGTGTAAGTTGTACGGGGAGCGTCTGCAGGCCTGAGGCCAGGTACCCATCTAACGGTTGGTTGGCCTAAACTTCGCCTTAGCTAAGGGAAGGATTAGTGTGCAACAACCGGGGAGGACCACCTGTATTGTTAGAAGTTTCCGAAAGACTTTGTTACGGGAACTCGCCTTTTGTGGTGTTTGACTGTATCTTGTGGGTAAAGTGCATAACCTCTGCAGAGTGTAAAATCTATTCGAATAGCCGTGTCCGCGGTATTGGACATCGCTCGGGAATTACAGTCAAGGGTTAGACTTTCTTGAAAATAACTTGGACTTGAAGGGTTGGGTTGGATTAATAATGATGTTGATAGAAATGTGGATTAGGATGGGAAAGATGTTTACTAAACCTTTGAAAAGTTATTTATGCTTTACTTGTTACTACTGCTTTCGAATCTACTTATGATACTTGCTAAATGCTCTTACTGCAAAAATACCTTGAGCCACTCCTTTGTATTAAGCCATGCATGTAGTATATTAGCTGCATTCTGTGCATGACTTGCTGAGTACCAAGTACTCACCCTTGCCACAATACAACAGCAGTTGAAGAGAAGACTACACCAGCTTTGGAGGAGGAGCTCCAAGAGGAACCGTCTACTTAGGGAGCGAGCCCAGTCAGTTGCCTGTGGTACACTGGATGGCGCCACGAAGTTATCTTATTTTCCGCTACTATTATTTCTCTTTTAATAAGTTTCGCCATGCGTGGCGTATATTTGTAACTTGACCATAAGGTCGAGCAACCAGTTTGACTATTTAATTAAAGTACTCTATTAGTATCGAGTGGTATGATTGTGATATCTACCGATGTTAAGACTGTGTGCACTAGCGCGTTCCTGGACTAGTGTTGAATACACAGAGGGTCCGGATTTGCAAATTCGGGTCCCGACAGAGGTGGTATCAGAGCCAGGTTGACCGTAGGCTCAACCCTAGCTAGAAAGGTCGTAGAGAGAATAAAACCTATTTTCTAAAGCTAAAAGTTTGTCAAGACAAGAAATGACATCTCGACTTATCCCATTCTTTCTTTTCTTGTCTCTTGCTGAATTTTTCCTTACCTTTTCACGATTTAAAAATTTCGAGTTCTTACGTGAGCACTCTTGTGACAGATGGAGGGAGAGTTCAACTACGTCGATCTGGAGGTTGGTCACGCCGCGGAACTTTGGCGTATGCTACAGACTCTCGGAGAGTTTGAGAAGCCGCAATACCAAGTGGACGTGATCAGACAGGCGGGATTGATCAAGGCTTGTGACGTGAAGATTGTGGTACCTGCTAGGAAGAAGGGCCCAGGCAATCGCCCAATACGCTGCACTGCCAGGAGGTCTACAATGCAGATGGGTATCCAAGAAGTGTCACGACGAGCGATGCGACACATTACCCGCATCTACGCCAGAGAATTGGAGAGCACGGTGTTCCGATATCATCCGCGCAGCAATAACCTTCTTGACCCGAAGGCGATTCAGGATGAGAATGCCATGGTTACACAGTTGGCACGACTTGTTGTCGCCCAGGAGGATGTACTCGATGATACAAGCAAGGAGCTACAGAAGGCCCGCAAGGAGATCACGACAGAGAAGAACAGATGGCGGGAAGCTCAAGAGTATGTGTCACACCTTCTGCAAAGGATTGGAGAGTTAGATACGGCATTGTACGCACCAGAGCCGGAGCCAATGCTCGAGCTGCACGAGCCAGACCCGGAGGAGCCGGAGCTTGAGGAGGACACTGCTTCTTCGACTACCACAGATGACACAGTTGCTGGACATGGCGATCGTTTCGCGCCTATGCCGCAGCGTCCGTATCTAGGCCGTGGAGGTTTTCTCGATGAGTGAGCGTAGGTTCTATAGTGAGACTCCTTTGCCGAGTCGCGTCATAGAATAAAGAGTCACCCTTTAGGCGTTAGACTCCAGTGTTAGTTCGATTTGGATTTTCATTGCTTGCTGATTGTGCAGTATGTGTTGCAAGGCCCCTAGGCATTGTAAGCAACCATACCAAGTTACTATTGATTAAAATAATAAAGTTGGACTTTAAGTTACACCTTTCGCCCTGCATAAGTTCCATACTACCTGTCTATTCTTGTTTCCCTCTCATCTCTAAAACCTAGAGCAAACCACAGATGGTGAACACTCGTGGAAACCTTGGAGGCAGTGGAAGTGGTTCTCGCCCAGCAGAAAACCCCAATGATGGAGCACCAGCACCGCCAGTTGATATGCAGAATTTCAGAGCTTTTCTTGCTGCTCAGACTCAGTTGATGCATGCCATGATGCAACAGATGCAACACGTCACTGCTCAGGCCACTGCTAATCAAGTTAATCAGGGACAACGCAAGAATACAAGACTGTCAGAGTTCATGAGGACTCATCCACCCACTTTTTCTGGGAATGCCAATCCGTTAGAGGCTGATTATTGGTTAAGGTCAATTGAGAGGAAGCTACACATAGCTCAATGCTTAGGAAATGAGAAGGTACTCTACGCTTCTCATCAGTTGGAAGGAACAGCCGCCGAATGGTGGGAGAACTTCTGCGCCACGCAAGAGAACCCTCAGGACATCACTTGGGAGGAGTTCACAGCTGCATTTCGTCAGTATCACGTGCCTGAAGGAATCATGGATCTCAAGAAAGAGGAGTTCAGGGCACTGAAGCAAGGTAATCAGCCAGTGGCCGAATACCTGAACAAGTTCACACAGCTTGCACGCTACGCGCCTGAGGATGTAGCGACAGATAAAGCCAGACAGTCTCGCTTCATGAAGGGACTTAACTCAGGATTACAGGTGGGACTAATCACCCACACCTTTCCAGATTTCCAAGAGTTGGTGAATAAGGCGCTTATTCTTGAGGACAAGCGCAAGAAACTGGATGAGAATAGGAAGCGCAGGATGCAGCATCAGGGATCGCGTCAGGGAGCGCAGCAACGTTTGAGGGTTGCGCCAAATCAGTTTTTCAGATTCCAGCCGCAGAATACAACAAGGACACCGTCACCAGCACCAAGACCCGTCAATCAGAACTATCGCACCCAGACCAGCCGAAACGCCGCTTGTGCAAACAACGAGGGATGAGACGCTGCTACAATTGCAACGAGCCCGGACACTTTGCCAACAGTTGTCCTAAGAAGACAGCATGAGTGACCCCAGTTCGCTTCAATCTGGGATCCACACCAGCTAGGACGCCAGCACCAGGAGCCACACCCCAGACTATGGTGAGAGGCCGAGTCAACCATGTCACCGCAGATGCACTGCAGAATGCCACGGATGTCGTACTGGGTAAGTTACTAGTCAACTCAGTACCTGCAACAGTTTTGTTTGATTCCGGAGCTTCGCATTCGTTTGTTTCTCAAGGCTTTGCTGCTAAAAATGATTTGGAGATTGCAAGACTTAAATGCATGCTTTTAGTTCAAACCCCTGGTTCCGAACTCCGAACGAAAGTAGGATGTTCCGGGGTGAGAATACTAATAGATGGGATAGAATTCCTAGCGAACCTTATTATTTTGGAGACCCAGACCTTGGATGTCATTTTGGGAATGGATTGGTTATCCAAGCACAAGGCCGTATTGGATTGTGGACGAAGGACTATCTCAGTTGAGAGCCCGTGTGGAAAGAAAGTGGAATTTCAAGCTACTGCCGTTAGAGATGGACAGTTGATGGTTAACAGTACCAAGGCAATCAGCATAGAGGATGTCTCAGTAGTGAATGAGTACCCAGATGTTTTTCCTGAAGATCTACAGTATGCATGACGAGGACATAGAGTTTGTGATAGAGCTTGTACAGTACAAAGACCGATAGCAAAGAGACCCTATCGGATGTCCACCGGGGAATTGGTAGAGATGAAGAAACAACTTGAAGAGTTAATGGAGAAAGGATTTATCAGACCGAGTTCGTCGCCGTGGGGAGCACCAGTTTTGTTCGTCAAGAAGAAGGGACGGGAGTTTCGGGATGTGCATTGACTACCGTGCACTCAATGAAGTCACCGTGAAGAATAAGTATCCGCTACCCGGATCGATGATCTGTTTGATCACCGAGAGGAGCCGGAGTTTTCTCCAAGATTGATCTCGAGATCGGGATACCATCGATTGAAGATCCGATCGGAGGATATTCAAGACCGCATTTTAAATCGAGATATGGACATTACGAGTTTCTTGTTATGTCCTTTGGTCTGACGAATGCACCGGCATATTTCATGAATATGATGAATAAGGTGTTCATGGAATATTTGTACAAGTTTGTTGTTGTGTTCATAGATGATATTCTAATCTACTCCAAGACAGAGGATGAACATGCCGAACACTTGAGGCGAGTTTTGGAAAAGCCGAGGAACAAAGAACTCTTCGCCAAGTTCGATAAGTGTGATTTTTGGAAGGACAAGGTGGAATTCCTCGGACATGTAATGACCCTTGAAGGAGTCGCCGTTGATCCAAGTAAAGTAGAAGGCTGTGTTACATTGGGAGCGGTAGAAGGCGTGACCTGCATCCTGAGTTTCCTTGGAATGGCAGAGTTACTACCGCCGCTTCATTGAAGGCTTTTCAACAATTGCGAGACCTCTTACGCAATTGCTGAAAAAGGAGAAGAAGTTTACATGGACGCCTTGAGTGCGAGAAAGGATTCCAAGAATCGAAGGACGAGGTTGACATCGGCACGGTGTTGGTTCTTCCTGACGTCAATCAAAGCTTTGATATCTATTGTGATGCATCGCGCCAAGGACTTGGATGTGTGTTGATGCAGAGCGGAAAGGTTGTTGCCTATGCATCAAGGCGATTGAGGCCGCATGAGGAGAATTACCCGACACATGACCTAGAGTTAGTGCCGTAGTGCATGCCTTGAAGATATGGCGTCACTATCGATCGGGAGCAGTGTGAAGTGTACACGGATCATAAGAGCCTTAAGTACATATTCACCCAGTCGGATCTGAATATGAGGCAAAGGAGATGGTTGGAGTTGATTAAGGATTACAATGTCGGAATCCATTATCATCCCGGAAAGGCTAATGTGGTGGCCGACGCCTTGAGTCAGAAAAGCCATACCGTGAATATGTTGATAGCCACGAATCAGGATGAGCTATGCCAGGAATTTCAGAGAATGAAAATTGAGGTGGTACCTAGCGGACTCTTGGCCGCATTGGAAGTAAAGCCTACCCTAGAAGATCGATACTGAGGAAGGGCGAAGTATGATGACAAGATCCGCAGGATTAAGTCCAAAATGGGGGAAGGCAAGGCAAAGGACTTCAAGCTAGATGAGCAGGGCACGTTATGGATGAAGGATCGGATTTGTGTGCCCAACAAGAAGGAATTAAAGCAACTGATTTTGGAGGAAGCCCATGACTCCAAGTATTCAATTCATCCTGGAAGTGCCAAGATGTATCAAGACTTGAAGGAAAGATTCTGGTGGCCGAACATGAAGCGTGAAGTTGCCGAGCATGTTGCATTGTGCGACGTATGCCAGAGAGTCAAGGCAATGCATCAGAGACCCGAGGATTGTTGCGTGAAGATACCTGAGTGGAAGTGGGAGGAAATCGGAATGGATTTCATTACCGGTTTGCCTAAGACTCAAGGAGGTTATGACTCCATATGGGTTATAGTGGATCGCTTGACCAAGGTAGCCCATTTTATCCCTGTGAAGACCACTTACTCGGGGGACAAGTTAGCAGAGTTGTATATGATCAGGATCGTCTGTTTGCATGGAGTGCCAAAGAAGATCGTATCGGATAGAGGTACCCAGTTTACCTCGAGGTTCTAGAATAAGCTACATGAAGCCATGGGAACCCGTTTGAACTTCAGTACAGCTTATCATCCACAGACGGATGGCCAGACTGAAAGAGTCAATCAGATTCTGGAAGATATGCTAAGAGCGTGTGCATTGGCTTATGCTACCTCTTGGGATAAGAGTTTGCCGTATGCCGAGTTCAGTTACAATAATAGTTACCAGGCTAGTTTACAAATGTCACCTTTTGAGGCCTTTGTATGGTCGACCACCGGCGACGCCATTAAACTGGAATGAGACCGGCGAGCGCCATGTCTTCGGGCCTGATATTCTTCAAGAAGCTGAAGAGCAGATTGCCATGATTAGGGAAAGGTTGAAGATAGCCCAATCATGACAGAAGAGTTATGCTGACAATCGTCGCCGGGATTTGAGTTTTGAACCAGAAGACTTTGTATACCTCAGAGTTACGCCGTTTAGGGGAGTTAAGAGGTTCCATGCCAAAGGGAAACTTGCACCCCGTTTTGTTGGACCATTTAAGATTTTGAGCCGCAGAGGTGAAGTTGCTTACCAGCTGGAGTTACCGCAGTCATTAGCAGGAGTGCATGACGTGTTCCACGTGTCCCAGTTGAAGAAGTGTCTCCGAGTACCTGAGGAGCAGGCGCCACTAGAGTCAATTGAGCTACAAGAAGATCTGACTTACAAGGAGCATCCCGTGAAGATTCTGGACACCATGGACCGAGAGACTAGAAATAAGTCAACCCGTTTCTGTAGAATCCAGTGGAGCAACCATGAAGAAAGCGAAGCGACTTGGGAACGCGAAGAGGATTTGAAGAAAGAGTTTCCAAACCTATTCTGTAGTAGGCCCTTAATCTCGGGGACGAGATTCTATTAAGGGGGGAGGTTTGTAACACCCCAAAATTTTGCTTTTCTTAAATTTATGTGTGATTTGGCACTTTGGTGAATTTTTGGAATTTTCTGGAATTTATTTGGATTTATTTGGAATTTATTTGAATTTATTCCATTTTGAAATAATTAAAGAAATTAAATTTTCAAATAAAGTTTTGTTGGAAATATTTTATTTGAGTCCCAAATGCCCTAAAATATTTTCCAGAATTTTTCTGAGTATTTTGCTATTTTTCTTGAATTAAATAAATTATTGGGAATTATTTTAAATATTAAATCGCTGGAAAATCGAATCCTACATCGATTCTTGTTCCTCCGACTGAGCCCGAGTCAGACTCAAGTTCGAGTCCTACCCGAACCCGACCCGAGCCCGTGGTTGAGCCGAACCCACTCGGTCGAACCCTACGCGTGTGACCGTTGGATCAAGATCCAACGGCCACGATTGAGCCACGTCGCCGGACCCGAGCCCGATCGAGCCAGCCAGCTCGCCCGAGTCCGACCCGAACCCAAACCCACGCACCGTTGGATCTCGATCCAACGGCTGTGCGCGTGCCACGTCACCCAATCCGAGACGCCGCCGGACTCCGCCGCCGCAACGGAGAGGACCTCGGTTTCCGTGCGTTTCACGGACGCCCAGGGCCCTATTTATTGCGCCGCCACCCTTGTCGGGATCGCCGCTTCATTGCGCACCCGTAGCCCTAACTCACCTCGCCTGAGCCGCCGTGGTTGCGCCGCTAGAGCTCGCCGGAGTTAGGAGAAGGTGCAGCCATGATTTCGCCGATAGCCGCCGTCTCCGTCGTCCTCGTCGCCGTTGACCCCAGATCCGAATCGTGAGAGCAAGCCGCGTCGGTGAGCACCACCCACGTCGCCGGGCTCGTCCAAACGGCGTCGGCTAGGTCATCGTCCCTGCGCCGGTGACTCCAAAGACCGCCGCCATCGCCGGACTTGAGCTCCCTCGGGTCCGATCCAGATCCAACGTCCCGAGATCACTCCACGTCATCCCACGGTGAGATCCCGTCAAAATCCCGAGATCCAATCTCGACCGTTGGATCTAGATCCAACGGTCAAGATCAAACGCGTTCACCCCAAACGCGTGAGTCCAGATCAATCCGGGCCGTTGATTTTCAAATCAACGGCCGAGATCTAGCCACGCGCGCGAGATCGACCGCCATGGTCGGCCGCCCACGCGGCGCTGCGCGCAGGACGCCGACACGCCGCCGCATGTCACGCCCACCACATCGCACCATTACGCCACGCCGACGCCATGGCGGGCCCAAGATGTCGGGCCGCCCCAGCGCCGATGTCAAGAATGACGCTACCGCGGGTCCCACTGCCAAAGACCGTGGGTTGAGCCTCGCCGACGCCGCAATGACGCCTACCCGAGGGGACCCACCTGTCAGCGATACGTGGAGCCGTGGACCGAGTCCACGGTGGACCGAGTCCACAGTGGACCGAGCCAAACCATGGACCACGTCCATGAACCGGCTGACGTCAGCCGCCCAATCAGAGGCTGCCACGTGTCCTCGCTGACGCAATAATTAATTTCCGAAAAAGAAAATGATTTATTAATTCGAAATAATGATTTCAGATTTTGTTTCAAACTTCAAACGCTTATAACTTTTGCGTTTCAACTCCGATTTGAGTGATTCAAATTTCTAAATTTGTATAAAATTGAGATCTACCTAATTATGAATTTTATTTAATTTTTGGACTAAATTTTTTCTCTGTAATATTATTTAATTGATTATTTAAACTTTAAATAATTATAACTTTTGCATTTTAACTCCGATTTGAACGATTCTAGTTCCTAAAAATTCATAAAATTATGTTCTCTCTGTTTACGGATTTTATTTGGTGTTTTGGGATGCTTTTACCTATTGTTTATTTGTGTATTACTATCTGCACGTATTATGAGTAGACGTTGAAGTGCCCGAAGGCTTCGAAGGAGAAGTATTGACCCAGGAGCCAGCTCAAGACCAAGAACAAGTACTTTTTGAAGGCAAGTTATGCTTTGACCATGTTGATCCCATTTTGAAACCTATTTTGGTTCAAATTATTGCATGCTAGTTTAAATTAGAAAATGCTTTACTTAATTATGGGTAATTAGATAAATGCCTAATTGCTGTATGACACCTTGATTACTTAAATATGTGCCATGACCCCTTGTCACCCTAGTTGTGGATTATTAGTTGGACATTACTAAATTGCCAACATGGGTTTGTAGATCGTTGTAGTATATGGCTTAGACCTGCTACGTGCTCATGACATGATTTTGGACACTCAAACGTTAATATTGACTTAATGACATATTGAACCTGTTTTGGAAAGGTATCATGTGATGTCGATGGCACGTGGTGCATGGTAACCAACTAGGGTTTGATAAATAGTTTTTGACCGGGGCATGTGGCAAGAATGATCAGGTGGGCCAGTTGTGGCATTGGGAATGTTGTTTTGGTTCTTCGGGTAGTCTTACCCTAGTCACCCTAAGGACTTAACCTTGCAAGCCTTTGAACTGAGTCAAGCGTGCAACCACATGTCTGTAATGGGACGGACCTAGTTGACTAAGTTGCTAATAACGTACCTGTGGGACCTCAGGAGGTCAACTACACCCTTTGTGTAAGTTGTGCAGGAGCGTCTGGGTGAGGCCAGGTACCCATCTAACGGTTGGTTGGCCTAAACTTCGCCTTAGCTAAGGGAAGGGTTAGTGTGCAACAACCGGGAGGACCACCGTATTGTTAGAAGTTTCCAAAGACTTTGTTACGGAACTCGCCTTTGTGGTGTTTGACTCAGATCTTGTGGGTAAAGTGCATATCCTCTGCAGTATAAAATCTATTCGAATAGCCGTGTCCGCGGTATTGGACATCGCTCGGGAATTACAGTCAAGGGTTAGACTTTCTTGAAAATAACTTGGACTTGAAGGGTTGGGTTGGATTAATAATGATGTTGATAGAAATGTGGATTAGGATGGGAAAGATGTTTACTAAACCTTTGAAAAGTTATTTATGCTTTACTTGTTACTCTTTGCTTTGAATCTACTTATGATACTTGCTAAATGCTCTTCTTGCAAAAATACCTTGAGCCACTTCTTTGTATTAAGCCATGCATGTAGTATATTAGCTGCATTCTGCATGACTTGCCGAGTACCAAGTACTCACCCTTGCCACAATACAACAAAGAGCTGAAGAGGAGACTACACCAGCTTTGGAGGAGGAGCTCCAAGAGGAACCGTCTACTTAGGGAGCGAGCCCAGTCAGTTGCCTATGGTATACTGGATGGCGCCACGAAGTTATCTTATTTTCCGCTGCTATTATTTCTCTTTTAATAAGTTTCGCCATGCGTGGCGTATATTTGTAACTTGACCATAAGGTCGAGCAACCAGTTTGACTATTTAATTAAAGTACTCTATTAGTATCGAGTGGTATGATTGTGATATCTACCGATGTTAAGACTGTGTGCACTAGCGCGTTCCTGGACTAGTGTTGAATACACAGAGGGTCCGGATTTGCAAATTCGGGTCCCGACATGCACCCAGTCGGGCAGAAAGTCCGGAGGCAGGCACCAGAGCGGCAAGATGCCATTCAGGATGAGGTAGAGAAACTGCTGCAGGAAAGGATCGTACGGGAAGCCGCCTACCCTGAGTGGCTGGCCAACCCCGTGCTTGTCAAGAAATCAAATGGGAAGTGGCGGATGTGCATCGACTTCCCCGACCTGAACAAAGCCTGCCCCAAGGACCCGTACCCTCTGCCGCGAATAGATGTCATCGTCGACTCCACAGCAGGGAGTGAGGTCTTGTGCTTCCTGGACGCCTACTCCGGCTACCACCAGATCAGCATGGCGCGGGAAGACGAGGAGAAGACTGCTTTTGTGACCCCTCTTGGTGTGTACTGTTATGTCCGAATGCCTTTCGGGCTGAAGAACGCTGGCTCAACCTACCAGCGAGCTATGCATACTGTATTTCGGTCACAGATTGGAAGAAATCTCGAAGTGTATGTTGATGACTTGGTAGTGAAGACCAAAAAGACTGCTAGGCTTATTGAGGATCTAGAGGAGACTTTCTCCCACCTCCGGCAGTATTGTTTGAAGCTGAATCCTGAGAAGTGTGTGTTCGGCATGTCGTCCGGAAAACTGCTCGGGTTCCTCATTTCCAATTGTGGAATCGAGGTCAATCCGGAAAAGATCGCGGCCATCGAGCGCATGCAGCCACCCACATGGCTCAAGCAAGTACAGTGCTTAGCGGGTCGCCTGGCCTCTCTCGGCCGTTCATAGCCCGGTTGGGGGAAAGGAGCCTCCCCTTCTTCAAGTTGTTAAAGAAGACTGACTTTTTTGAATGGACTACGGAAGTACAATAAGCACTCGAAGATTTTAAGAAGTACCTCTCCTCCTCCAAGATTAGTCGCCCGAGCCGGTGAGCCATCTTTATTGTTATATGTAGCGGCGATCCGTGATTTGTGAGCGCAGACTGTGGCAGAGCGGGAAGGCATCCAACGACCGGTTTACTACGTCAGCAAGGTGTTACATGATGCAGAAACAAGGTACCCGCAAGCCCAGAAGATGGTGTACGCCGTGCTGGTGGCATCCAGGAAGTTACGACATTATTTCCAAGGATGGGAGATCACAGTGGTCTCTGCCTACCCCCTGCGTGAGATTCTTCACAATCGAGAAGCGGAAGGCCGCATTGCCAAGTGGTCCGTGGAGCTGGGTGAGTTTGGCCTCAAGTTCGCTCCCCGTACTGCAATCAAGAGTCAAAGATTGGCAGACTTCATCGTCGAATGGACTCCTGCCAAGTCTGAAGCTGAAGAAACCCTCGCGCCCTCCCCCTGGACATTTTACATCGACGACTCCCTCAGGGTTGAAGGTGCGGGGGCCGGGGTCCTCCTGGTTTCCCCAACCGGAGACCTTCTCAAGTACGTGGTCGTCCCGGACTTTAAGGCCACCAACAACGTTACTGAGTACGAAGGCTTGCTGGCGGGACTTCGCGCCGCCGCAACCATTGGTGTTCGGCGTCTTCAAGTCAAGGGCGACTCCCTGTTGGTCATCAACCAAGCGAGAAAGGAATTCTCTTGTTCTGATCTTGTCATGGCAGTGTACCTGGCAGAGGTGAGGAGATTGGAGCGACACTTCGACGGGCTAGGGTATACTCACATCCCCCAGCGCAGCAACTACTTGGCGGATAGGCTCGCACAGCTCGCCTCGACAAGATCCCATGTTCCGATCGGAGTATTTGAAGAAAGGCTTCCGCGACCGTCCATCGCAGCCCCCATTTCTGGTGGGGACGATGGTGACGCTACTTCAGCCCTAGTTCCGGAAGGGAAAGTAGTACCGGCGGAAACGTCTGGCCAGGCGGAGTACCCGGGCGATCACCGAGTGGTCGCCACACTTGACCGGGAAGGCACATGGATGGATCCGATCCTGGCCTACCTGCGGGATCAAGTGTGCCCCGACGATGATGCGTCAGTAAAGAAGATAGCACGAAAGGCCAAGTGCTATACCCTGGTGGGCGGGGAACTGTACCACCAGGGTAGGAATGGAATTCTTCTAAAATGCATCACTCGGGAAGAGGGGAGCAGTCTGCTCTCAGATATCCATGGAGGCGTGTGCGGGAGCCATATGTCCAGTCGAACGATGGTTGGGAAAGCTTTCTGCCAAGGGTTCTATTGGCCAACCGCCTTCCAGGATGCTTGCAAGCTGGTGAGGAAATGCGAGGCGTGCCAGTTCCACGCCAAGCAAATCCACCGACCCGCCCAGGCTCTGCAAAACATCCCACTGTGGGATGTCCGAGACCGGGGTCCCGCAGAGAAGCTCATGCCCAACTGGGCCAGGACGGTGCTCCGGGTCTAGAGTTCGAGAGCGCCGTAAAGAGCCCATAGCCACGGCCCAACTTCTTCTCCAAGGCAGCTGGTTGCCTCCTCGGCGAAGCTTCGTGCCGCGTCAGGACAACCCCGCCTAAAGTAAAGCCTGCAACCTGGCGCCTGCAGCATGCAGCCACCAGACCCTGGAAGATCGGCAGGCGCGGGTCGGGAAAGAAACGACCAAATCCCCTGGACATAGTTGGGTTCGACAGATAGAGACAAACAACATACTCATATCGAACAAGTCCGCATCACCATATCGCTCGGTATCCGACGATTGACGGTTCGCGGAGACTCCCAATTAGTAGTAAGCCAAGTGCAGAAGGACTGGTCATGTGTCGATCAGACTATGACGGCGTATTGTCAGCAAGTCCGAGAATTGGAGAACAAGTTCGATGGATTGGAGTTAGTCCACGTCCTGCGCTGTAAAAACGAAGTGGCGGATGAATTGGCAAAGATGGGAGCCACTCGGGCGGAAGTCCCAAGCGGTGTGTTCGCCCAAGAACTTTATGAGCCCACGGCGATCAAGCGATAAGAGCTGAGTAGGGTCCCTGAGGCGGAAGTCCTAGTCGTCAACCCCGATTGGACGATCCCGTATTTGGATTATCTCTTGAAAGACGAGCTTCCCGGAAACTTCACTCTGGCCGAGCACATTTCGCGACAAGCCAAGTCCTACGTGGTTATCGGAGAAGAGCTCTTTCGAAAGAGCGCCTCCAGTGTCCTCAGGCGGTGCGTCCCGGAGCAAGTGGGAAGGGAGTTGCTTAAGGAAATCCACTCGGGAGTGTGTGGCCATCATGCCGCGTCGAGTGCTTTGGTCGGCAAGGCATACCGGCAAGGTTTCTTCTGGCCCACGGCGGTAACAGATGCCAAAGAAATCGTCCGCACATGTGAAGGTTGCCAGTTCTACGCCCGGCAGACGCATTTGCCAGCACAGGAACTGCAAACCATCCCTATCTCCTGGCCCTTCGCAGTCTGGGGGCTCAACTTAGTTGGACCCCTCAAGAAGGCCCAAGGCGGCTTCTCCTACCTCTTCGTGGCCATCGACAAATTCACCAAGTGGATCGAAGCCAAACCAGTCGCCATGATCACGGCAGTTAAGGCTAAGGAATTCTTCCAAGATATTGTAGTCAGATTTGGCGTACCTAACCGCATCATCACGGATAATGGCACACAATTCCGTGGTGAAGAATTCCAAGAGTGGTGCGACGACATGGGAATAAAAATCTGCTTCGCGTCGGTGGGTCATCCGCGAAGCAATGGGCAAGTCGAGCGGGCTAATGGTTTAGTCCTTCAGGGACTGAAGACCTGGATTTTCGATCTCCTCAAACCATATGCAGCGCGATGGGTGAGAGAATTGCCATCAGTGCTCTAGTGGCTCAGAACCACTCCTAGCAGAGCAACTGGGCAATCTCCCTTTTTCCTGGTGTATGGGCCGGAGGCGGTTTTGCCAACGGAAATGGAATTCGGATCCCTGAGGGTCCGGAATTATAAAGAGGCCGAGTTGGAAGGAAGCCGATTGGTGGAGCTTGACCAACTCGAGGAAGCCAAAAACGTTGCAGCGATCCAGTCGGCCAAATACCTCCAGGGCTTTCGGCGCTACCATTCTCGCAATGTTCGAAGTCGTATCTTTTCAAAGGGAGATTTGGTCCTCAGGAGCAGCCAAAAAAGTGAGCATAAGCTCTCCCCGATCTGGGAAGGACCTTACATTGTGGAGGAGGTAGTCCGTCCGGGAGCCTATCGGCTCAGGCGCGAACACGGTGCAGTCTTGGTGAACACTTGGAAAGCTGAACAGCTACGTCGCTTCTACGCTTAAGCTATGTATCCAACTCCCATGCATTAAATAAAGTTGCCGACTATCTGGTTCTTTGATCTGTCTTACTATACTGTGACCGAGTCAATCCCGAGTGGTTATCACCCTACTAGCGTAGCGTCTAATCCAAATCGTGCCGATACAAATTATGCGGAAATGCATGTTCGAGGTAAGGCCGTGACAAGTGGCAAGATCCGAACGTTTGTATCAGCGCACGAAATAGGAAAGACGAAGTTAGAAGAAGGTACTAACCACTCGAGAACGACGATCTGTAGTTCCGTGAACACTTCTGGACACAGAGATCAGAGTCACTAGTCTCTAATCGGTAGGAATTCAGCCCTCCAGCATCTCGCTGCAGGGGTTGAAGCTATTGACTAAAGCAAACAGTCTAGAGAAAGACGATCAAACCCAAAACGATATAAACGGCACCGATTTTATACCTTATTCCACAGTATTAGTAATTTACATTGCTAATCTTTTTTCCTTTTTCCTTTTTTCTCGCGCTAAAAAAAGGGGGAGCCAGGTGCAGGGAGACCAGATGCGGGGAGATCAGGTGTAGGGAGCCAGGTGCAGGGAGCTAGGAGCAGGGAAATAGCCGCGGTGCGCGCGGCCTATGGCCTCGCGGATCAGATCCGCGATGACCCAAAGTGAGGGAACAACCCGAAGAAGGGCCTCCACGGCTGCAGCATCGCGACGCTCACGCCCAAGGATTTCCTTGAGCATGTCCGTCACCTCCCCCAGTGCTGGCACGGCCTCAACGAGGGCGGCAACGGCGGTAGCATCTTTTGCCGCCGCCTTCTCCTCTGCCCACTCCATCTTAGCGAACTCTAAGTCCTCCCATAGCTCCCCGTACTCGTCGGAGTCGCTGTCCCCAAATGACGACATTACAGACTGCCAAGGAATATCTCAGAGAAGAAGGAAGAAGCTTAAGAAAGGGATGATCGCTTTATCAGCGGTGACGTCCTATTTATAAGCCAACTCCAGCTCCGGAAATCGAAGCGTAATGGACATTCAAGCGCGCCGCCCCGCAATCAATGAAGCACAAAATACAAAGCGGTTGCGCAAATACCAAAGAAGATCAACACGTTGAACAGAGTCAAAAGATATTTTGCTAGACACGTGTCAAGTTTGGTTCAACTTAGTTCAACCTTCCCGCTCACTTGGTTCAACTAAGCGGCAAGTCGGGGGCTGGACACCAGCCACTCAGAAAAGCGTGCCTGGGGCGAGAAGGCTACGAGCTAAGTCCCGGTGCTCGGGGGCTGGACACCAGCCACACGAAAAAGCCTGTGAGGGCCCCTTGTCCTATACCGTACTGTACGCCGTCTACTGTAGCGTATAGCACCGTATAGCAACATGAAGCCTCAATACCGAAAATCTGAACCCAAAAATTCGATCGACGGAATCGAACCCTTAGCTTCAGACCCGGTACACATGCGCATCCGATCTTGGTTCCCTGGATCAATAGCCCAAGATCGCTGTACCAACAACACAAGTATCAACGCACAAACGAATCTAAGTTAACTTAATTTACATAATCAAGCGTAAATCTTACAATATCCTACAGTAGATTACAAAAGAAAGAACGACAACGAAACCAAAAGTGACATCAAAACCGGTCAAATGAGCCCGAACACACCCTAAGGCGGTGGATCGAGGGAGGACCTCTGAAGCCACAACACTCGCAGAATCAAGCTCAAAGATCACCAGGACATCATCACTGTACCTTCCTCTCTGTTGGAAAAAGGTTAAGCGACAGAACGGTGAGTACACGTATGTACTCGCAAGACTTTAGTGTATGCAAATATAAATTTAATGCAGGATGATTCAATGAAAGGCTGCTACACTAAGTCTATTGCGAAAAGCAAGAGTTGAATCAATTCATCGAAAAGTAATACATAATTTGAAAGACAGCAGTTTGACTAAAACATATTTACAGTATATATATAACATTTGAGCTTCTCAACTGCTGCCATACATGATCGCAGTTGAGATAAGATTGGACATCCATATATGCGTAAATCCACCAAGTGTTATATCCACACATCCATAGTTCCATCAAGTACCATATCAAACCACATGTAAATCCACCAAGTTTCATATCGATTCATATACTTTAGTTAGACTCCAAAATAGATTTTCATTTTCAAAACCAAACCAAACGTCTATACTTGAAACAAAAACTGAGTTAATTGCTCATGTCCGTGAGCACGGCTAATCGATCAGATTTATTTTAAGACTCTGCAAAGTATGTACACTTTATCCCCATAAACCAGACTTGCACCCTGTCATCCAGGGAACACGCGATACTTAAAGGTACCCGTTGTACAAGCCCGGAACACATTCTTTCCCATCGTTGAGGTTTTAGCCACACCCAAAGACCGGTGACGATATCCACCACTATGGCGATAAGGAGCCAACCGCACACACAGCGCCACCTTCTCGTGGCGGCGGGTAATCTGTAAGTCTGTCGCGGCCCTTATCCCATAGCAAGGCGTACACCGTTGTATCACCCGATGTGATATCGAAGCGATTTCCGCCGCTAAGACCAAGCGCACTCACGAAGGTGCAAACGGCGGGTCATGGGGACACTCACACCGCGCTTGACTTGCTCATCACGGAAAAAGGTCCACACAAATGCCTACCAACAGGCACGGCTAAACCCTCACACTTCAAGTACTCAATTGCTGCCCCATCCCAAAGATGCGCGGTTGCACGTAATGTCGATCAATTATGGTTTCAAGGCTTCGGTCCTTATAGTTTTCTCCTAGTGACTCAAGCGGGTACTCCACTTAACTCGTCAACCAATCGCCACCAGTTTAACTAGCACATATTATACCTCCCGCTCGGTCTAATTACCAACTAGACACTTCACATTTTTACCAAATTACTTTCTCATGTCACATTTCTAAAACCACTTAAAAATGTCATAGTTGAAAATGTATGGTACAAGACTGCCATTGTAATCACTTCTATTGCAATGTCTAAGCATATGCAGTTACTAGTTCGTTTATACCCAAGTGACATTTATTAAGTTGTCTAACCTCTACTAAGGTTATCAATGTGTGGAAGGGAAATTAGATTAAGGAAAACCACCAATTTAGATTATATCTACCATTCCCACAAACTAGCGCTTTATTGAATTTAAACGATGCATATTAGTTTGAGAAATCAAAGTAAACATTGTGAAATATAGGATTCAAGATGGTCAAATGAGGTGCTTGCCTTGTTGTTGCACTTCGGTGATGTCCGGATGATGTTCGGTCGCTCGAGGCGGTTCGACTCGCTAGCCTCTAATCGGTCAAAGCAACAAAAGCGACAAAAGAAATACAACTTAGCAAAAGAAGGATTTAAATGCACAAATGCCAACTAAACATCAAATAAGACCCACTTAAATATTTAAAGGAGAAAGAAATGAAGAAAACGAAGAAAATGTGAAACTATGACCTATTATGTCCATTTCGGCCGAACAAGTGCCAAAATGGATTAAAACGTGCAAAATGAAGTAAAACCCAACTAAACTTAGTGAAATACCTAAAAATAGGTATAACATACCTAATGGGACTTATTGAACTTGTTTGAAGTTGAAATGATCAACCGAGCTAAAGCAGCCCAGCAGCGTATTCTTTACCTACGTGAATAAAAATACGTAAATTGAAGACAAATGCAATTAAATTTGCATGTGGAGCCTCAATATGGCCTCAGGTACATAACTAGGTGCTAAAAGCGCTCGAAAGATCGAAAAAACCTTCGGCCCTAAAAGCGACAAATTTGTCAAGCAGTAAAGCGATCGTTTTGTCGGAAATCAGTTAAACGGCCAATTTTGCGGATTTTTGCGCCAAAACAGGTTTCCGACAACGCAACAAGCTAAATCAAGATATTTAGGACTTAGTTGGATCGGTTGCAAAGCAATTCCTAATGAAATTGACCAAAATTGAATCAAAATGAAAACCGCGAGTAATTACCGACAAAACCGCTTTTGAGTCCGTATTGAGTCCAAACGCAATCGAATCCGCGTGTGGGTTCCGATCTGAGTTCGAACACTCAACACATAACTAAAACGCTCGGTCGATTAGCAATTGGCATCGAATTCGCCAAACCGGCCAACCCGAACAAACCGACCGTTAACGACCAAAAACGATCAAAACCGACAAAAGGTCGTTTTGATCAAGAATGTCGTGAAACTTCGTTCTGGACCGCAGCTAGACACTTGGAGGTAATAATGACTTATCGGAGCCAATCACCGCCAAAAATTGACTTAACCTACTCGGACTTTTGATCAAACGTCAGTAACTCCAGATTTACCCGAAGTGCGACAAAAGTCGGAAAAGGGCCAAAATGGGATCTAAAGCACACGTGAAGCATGCTTTCAACCTTAGGGACCTTAAACGAGGCGAATCAAGCGAAAAGCCAAGAACGGCTTTGGGCCCTCTAATTATTAAAATAAAATGCGAAGTGCTAAAATGCAAATCTAGCATTTTTAGCCACCTATTTTAGCCTCTAAGAAGACTAATGGTGAAGTCGATTCGTGCTCTGAGCTCTAGGATTTTATTCAACCAATTGAGACCTAGAGCGACAAAGTATGCCGCAAAATGGTCAAAACTAAACTCCGTATTTTTGTCGGGGTTTCTACTAGCTAGAAAGCTATAGGGGCTATCCATTCGGTCATCGGACCTCTAGGATTTTTATAAATAGAGTGACCTAGAGCTGACAACTTTGTGTAGGATGCGACAAATTGAATTCGACTCTTCCGATCGCGACTACACTTTGAGAAGAGCTAATAGAATCGTCGATTCAAGCTACGGACTCCTAGTATTTTGTGAAAACACTTAACACCTAATTAAATAAAATAAAATCCGGCTTATCGTAATTGAATTCCGATTCTTCGATAGCGGCTCTAGCTACCGAAGTGCCCACAAAAATTACTATCCATGCTTTGCTCCACTAGAACTCCGACAAATCGAAAACCTAGCATTAAGTTGCTAGATTTCGAAGGTGGTCAAATGCTAGGTCGATAGTAGAGTTAAATGGACCTAACGATGACCTGAGTCTTGTTTAGAAGCACAATTGCCATGCGATGTTCCTAACACATGGTACCTAGACTTGACCTAGGCTAGGGTTTAGAAGAACTTGATGAAATGCGATGCTACGATGGGGATAGTCGTAGCAATGGCTAGAGGGAAGTCCCGGAGTTTAGAAATCAACCTAGAACTCAAAAACCCCATGCAAGCTCAAGGAAACATCCATGGGAGATGTTGGAATACTCACTTGAGAGGGTTCGGAAGGTGGGGAACGCGATGGTGGTGTCGATTCCCGCTTAGGATCAAGTTTAGTCGGCCGATTAAGCCCTCAAACTCCGGATTTGGGTGCTCCTTGCCTTCTTCTTCCTCTCTTTCTCCTTCTCCTTCTTTGCTTAGCACGTGAGGGAGGTGAGCAAAGGGAGTGGCTGTTGGTTTTGGGGGCAAGGAGGCAATAAAAGGGTATAAAGACACTATGCACTTACAAGGGGCATTATGGTCAAGTGACAAATCTTGAAGAATTAAACTTCCAAAGTTGATTTTTATTGATTCTAAGATATTTAGGAAGGTTTTTAGGTCAATTTAACACCTTTCCAACTCAATTTGCAATTACTCATGAGAGTGCAATTAATTTAGTCGGGTAGTCTAATGACCGCGATCAAATGGGAAATTGATTTTGAGCGAAGTTAAATAAGTTGTAGGGCTCTTTTTGATGCCAATCAAGTATACTCATCTCAAAATACAGAAATACATAAGAGCAGTGTATTATTAAACAGTGCTTGAGTACAAATGTACAGTGATTCGAGTATAGAAATACCCGGGATATTACAAAGCCTGCCTGAGGCGAGAAGGCTACGAGCTAAGTCCTAGCGCTCGGGGGCTGAACCACTCAGCCAGGAGGGCGACTCGGATAAGTGCTATCGCTCGGGGGCTGAACCACTCAGCCAGGAGGGCTACTCGGATAAGTGCTATCCCGAGTGCTATTCAACCCAACAAAGTGAAAATGAGACAAGTCATATGAAAATATCAAACAATGTCTCAAACAAGGGTCAGTGTTCGACACGAGAATTTACATCAAACTCAGAATTCAAGATTCTCCAGCAAAGCCTGCGATGTACTGGAAACCTCTTCAAGGAGCGTGTTGGCCTTGTCTTCATCACAAGCGAAATCCTCTTTAACAGCATCAAGGTCAACTCTCAGATAATGAGATTTGACCACTGCCAACGCCTGATTCGCACTCATGGTCGCCGACTCCTTTGCGTAAGCCTTGATCTTGTCAGCTCCTCCCGAAAGAAGCGGAACGGCGTCATCCCCCTGGTTCGGTTCGGCTCCCTCAACACGCAGAAGGTGTAGGACTGGCTCACAGGCGACGCGGAGCTCGGCGCGGCTTTGTTCGGCAGCGGCCACCTTCTCCTTGAACCCTGCAAGAAAGCCAAGCCGTCACCAGAAAGCACATCCGGCTCGAAGTAAGTCGAATCGGAATTGAGAAGCTTACCCTCCAGTTCTCGCTGAGTCTTCTCCAAGCTAGTCCGAGTTTGAAGGTTAGAGTTTTTTGAGGCCTCTAGCTGTGTCCTGAGCTCGGCGATTGTCGAGTCGCGCTCTGAAAACATGGAAAGTCAGACACGCCTCTAACCGCTCAAGATGAAAGCACCCGCCCCAGGCCCGAGGAGGCTCATACCTTGCAGTGACCACTCAAGTTCCGACTTTTCCTCACGGAGGGCCATGCATTGAGCCTCAAGTGCGTGGACTTCCTTCCACCGTGCCTGACTGAGCTCGTTTAGCTCGTCTTCGTACTTTTGGTGATCCTTGAGCTTGGGCAACACCTTCTGGAAGAAGTCAGACCTCTTTTCGGAGTGGGTTCCCATATCCTGGGCATCACAGCAGAGTGCCGGCAAGGGGTCAGCGCTTCAAAGATATATTGAGGAGGGGGAGATCAGAGGACTCACCCGGACCAGCCGGCTACACTTCACTGTGAGCTCATACAGCTCCATTCGGGCTGTTACCTCCGCTTTTTCATCCTCCTCCATCCCATCCCAGTCGGAATCTCCTCCCCACCACATTGTCCGAGTCGGTGGTTCCGGGAGAGGACCAAGCGGCGAGGGTTCTCTATGAATCTCCTCCACTCCAGGGGATGAGGGATCGGCAGCATCTTCGCGATCAGAGCCTCTGGACGGCGCAGCAGTTGAACGCGTCTCCTCCGTCGGCACATCCCCTGCCGATGAGGCAGCGGGCGAAGCAGCCCTCCTAGGAGAAGCCAACCTTGGAGCCTCCCTCTCAGAAGATGCCTCCACCGGAACGTCCGTGGAGGGAGCTCTGACTCACCAAAGGGCCAGTATGTCGGCACAGATACAAAGAGACAAGAACAAGAGTCAAGGGGTAGCATACCTTTTGGACTTCTTGAATTTCATTCCAGGCTTCCTATGGACCCCAGCACCACCCGGAGGAGAGCCTAAGTCTACGCCAAAATTCGGGGTAGGTGCTGGCTCGGAAGATGGAGCTCCTGAACCTTCCTCCCTGGGGCTAACAGCAGTTGATGGCCCAGCCGGGGAGCGAACAGGAATTTCCTCCACCGATGTTTTTTCCCTCTTAGAAGACTCCGGCCCCTCAGCCGAAGAATCCGCCGGCCGCTTGGTCGGAACATTCCTCAGCCGAGAGAGGCCGACAACCGGAGCATCAGAAAGGAAGGCTTCACGCTCCTGAAAAGTGAACGATCACATGTCATCAGAACCACAAATCAGACGAAAACAACAAAGTGACTTCTCAGAGGTGAAGAATACTCACACGAGGAGGAGCCTTCTTCGCCGAGAACTTGCACGGACAACCTCTATTGGTGATCATGGCGCCCGGAGCAAAGAAATCGATCAGCCGCGCCCCCAAGACGTCTCTTGGGAGGGGCGCATTCGTCTCCCGGGTGGGATCCTGAGTCCCACCATACCAGAAACCCAAATGGATTCGCTCCTTCAAGGGTTGCACCCGGCTTAGCAAAGCCGACAAATGACCCCAATGCCGGTCAAGCCCCGGCTTTTCAGATCATCGATCAGCGCTAGAAGCTCGGTGACTTGATCCAATCCGGGCCCCTGCGGGGGATCGCTCCAGCATCGGAGGACTACAGGAGCACGGCCGGCGAAGGGAGCAAGGAAAGGGTCTGCGTTGGCGCAATAGAACCATTCCCGCTTCCAACCTTTGAGGGAGGTTTTGAAGGGGATGGAGAAGTAATGCCTCTTCAGGCCCTCCCGTAAATGAAATCCAGCTCCCCCGATGGCACTGGGAGCATTCCGATTTGGATGGGGTTTCAGCAGGAAGAGGGAATGAAACAAATCAAAATGAGGACGGATCCCAAGATACGCCTCACAGAGTTGAACAAATATGGTGATTTGAAGAATGGAGTTGGGGTTTAGATTGGTCAATTCAATCCCGTAAAAATGAAGAAGCCCCCGAAAGAAGGCGCTCCCTGGAACACTAAACCCCCGCCAAAAGAAGGACTCGAAGACTACAATTTCATTGGCTTGAGGAGTGGGGTAGGGTTCACCTGCCGCCGGCCGGGCGAAAATCAATTCAAAAGGAGGAAGAACGCCGCCGGCGACCATCTCCTCCAGGCGAGCCCCCATCGACACGGAGGCCTCCCACCCTGCGGCCGCCAGGTCTGTGCTCGCTTCCGGCGATGAAGAAGAAGACATCTTGTCGAAGCGGGATTTCTGGGGATAAGTTCTGGGCGCGAAACCAGAAACCCTAAGCTACCAAGGTCGCCCAAGAAATTTTGGAGATCTCGCAACTGTGCGAATAGAGGGGCAAAGGTGTCTTTCCCTCAATAAGGGTTTCCCCGTTTATAGGAAGTGAGTCTCAGTTTTTGCCTTACGGCGGGAAAACAGTAAGGGCTCCCGTACTTAATTCTGAGCCAGATCTAGTCATGCCCCACATTGGGCCGAGCGCTGTGTCGCGCAAGCCGCGACTAGATGTCAAGTATGGCTCGAGGTTTGGGATAGAGTGCGCCCCATGATGGGCCTGAGCGCTGGTCGCCACGGAAGATTGGGACCAGGCACTCTCCGAACATCCTCTAGCGATACACCCCATAATTTGGGGTCAATTGCTGGTCACTGCTGCTCGGCGTGATTGGGTACCGCAGGAGGATTTAACCAAAATGGTCTTGAGAATGCGCTCCATGAGAGTCTAAAGCTGTGCACCGTAAACGGGCATGGGCATTACTCTGAATGGCCAAGGTATGCCCCATGTGGGTCAATTGTGCTCTACGAGCCAATTGCCGCACACCGTAAATGGGTGCGGGTACCACTCGGCCACGAGTCAATTAACTATGGTATGCCCCATGAGGGTCAATTGAGCTCTACGAGCTAATTGCCGCACACCGTAAACGGGTGCGGGTACCACTCGGCCACGAGCCAACCAACTATGGTATGCCCCATGAGGGTCAATTGTGCTCTACGAGCCAATTGCCGCGCACCGTAAACGGATGCGGGTACCACTCGGCCGCGAGCCGACCCATTCTTCGGTATGCCCCGTGAGGGCCAATAAACGGGCACAAGCGCTACTCGGACATGAGCCGGGAAACGTTGACAATCATCCCAACAACTAACAAGTCCTTTATTATCTCCTTTCCTATAGAAATGTTTTTGACATGACAGGATGAGGGAATCCGATCTTAAAGCACTTGGGGGCTGCTGTGGGATGTCCGAGACCGGGGTCCCGCAGAGAAGCTCATGCCCACGGCCCAACTTCTTCTCCAAGGTAGCTGGTCGCCTCCTCGGCGAAGCTTCATGCCGTGTCAGGACAACCCTGCATAAAGTAAAGCCTGCAACCTGGCGCCTGTAGCCTGCAGCCACTAGACCCTGGCGGATCGGCAGGCGTGGGTCGGGAAAGAGACGACCAAATCCCCTGGACATAGTTGGGTTCAGCAGACAGAGACAAACAACATACTCATGAGTCCACCTGGTCCAAGGCCAGGTGGCACCCCTTTGTAACGTGTCCTTCCCCCAGTATATAAGGGGGGAGGGAACAACCCTGTAAAGGGAGAGGAAGAAAAAAGAGAACACGCCCATATATCCAAGAACACAGGACTAGGGTATTATCTCCACCGAGAGAGCCCAAACCTGTCTAAAAGATGGCCCTCGCATCTTGTGTTAACATCTAGCTTCGATCACGCACGAATCCCCACGAATCACAAATCTCATTGCCGGTGGAACCACTCGTCGACACCCGCTCTCATGGCCCTTCGCGGTCTGGGGGCTAGATATTCTGGGCCCATTCCCACGGGCCACAGGGGGCTACACCCATTTATTCGTCGCCATTGACAAGTTTACCAAATGGGTGGAAGCCGAAGAAGTAAGGGCGATTACCGCCGCTGTTGCAATCAAGTTTATACGAGGAATCTTCAGCCGCTTCGGGGTCACCAACCGCATCATCACCGACAATGGCACACAGTTCACCAGCGCTGCCTTCTTGGGTTTCTGTGAAGAAATGGGTACCAAGGTTTGTTTTGCCTCGGTGGCCCACCCAAGGAGTAATGGCCAAGTTGAGCGGGCCAATGCGCTGGTGCTGAAGGGCCTCAAAACCAGGGCGTTCGATCGACTCCATAAGCGCGGAGCCCAGTGGACTGAAGAGCTCCCAGCAGTTTTGTGGTCGCTCCGCACCACTCCCAGCCGGGCCACCGGAGAAACTCCTTTCTTCCTTGTCTACGGCGCGGAAGCTGTCTTGCCTTCGGAGCTGGCCTTGGGGTCACCGCGCGTTGCGGCGTTCACGGAGGAAGGCCAGGGAGATCTGCGTCGAGAGGAAGCCAATCTCCTAGAAGAGATGCGAGACTGTGCAACCCTGCGCGCTGCTCGGTACCAACAAAGTCTCAATCGGTACCACGCCGCCAGGGGTCAGCGAGAGAACACTGGCAGTGGGCGACCTGGTCTTGCGCAGAGTTCAGACGCATGCCGGGTTGCACAAACTGTCTCCCCATTGGGAGGGCCCCTTCAAGGTGGTCTCAGTCTCTCGCCCCGGGGCAGTCAGGTTGGCCACTGAAGACGGGGAAGAGTTGGCGAATTCCCAAAACATAGACCTTCTGCGCAAGTTCTATCCCTAAAATGGTTGTAAGTGCAGAGATGTGTGCCCCGACCAGCCGGATTGGGTTTTCCTCTCCTTGGCGGGTCGGGGGAAGCCTTTGTTTAATCAAGTGTTCGGTTTTTATTTAAAGCAGTTATCATCTTTGTTCTCTTTTTCTGGTTTGCGCCCTGGTGGGCCGCGTTCGCGTGCTCGCCCTTAGTACCTTGTGACTCTCTTAAACCTCGACGGTAAAAGTGGAACCACTAGGTGAGCGCGGCGAGCAGGGATGGGCGATCGGGCGGCTAGTTTAGCATGGTTCTCAACACGGCCATGAAGCTTCGGGCGTCCCCGTGAGAAACGGTGACTTAAACACCGCTACCGAGAGCCTACTACCCTGCTGCACCTCACCAAGTGTTCGGTCGCAAGAGACTGCGAGAATAGTTGATTTCACAAGGTCCTAAGGTCCTGAGAAGGCGGTGTTCTGGCGCGAGGGTTTCGAGCCCTGCATCCCGACTAACCTTTAAAGTGTGCGGCTTCCTGTTCGCTCATGCAGAACCAGCAAAGTGGGGTGCGCGGACAAACGTTCGAACATAAGACGTATACAAGAAAATACGTGCATTCATAAGTAAGTAAGGGCTAACTTGCAGGAGTTTTTTACAGACAAAGACAAAACAAAAGACAAAAAAGCTAAGTCGGGGGTCTTCATTCCTCGCCCGTCGCGGATTCTGCGGCCCCTTCGTCCTCTGCCGGACCGCCGTCCAGACCAAGAGCCACATCATCGGCCACCGCTTCCAGCGCCGGGTTGACCATCTCAAGTTGCCCGGCGACCCGTTCGGCGGCGTCGTCGACCTGCGCCTCTGCGCGGGCCCAGTCTCCTTCCACCACTTGGATGGCGGCCAGGGGGTCGAAGTTGGTGTCCCGGCTGGCACAGCACACCAGCACGTACTTCTCCGTGGCCGCCGCGACTGCGCGCCCTTCCTCGCTGGACCGGCTGGCTAAGGCGGCGGGCATGAGAGTGAGGAAGTCGGCGACACAGCCCATGCAGAAAGCATAGTGCCGTGCCCTCTGCTCAAGGGGGGAGGCTGCTCCAGCCCCAGTGGCGCCAAGCTGGCCACCATCCGGTCGAAGGCGGGGCGCAGCATGGAGGTGGTCTCGGCCTCCGCGCGGAGCCGATCATTCCTCTCCGCATCGCGCTCCCTGGTGAGCGCCTCGATGCGGAGTGCTCCTTGCGCCCTCTCCTGCTGCAGCTCCTGCTCCCGCCGCACCACCTGGTCGCGCCAGTCCTGCGCCTCCTTGCGGAGGCGGTTGATCTCCATGACGGCCTCCCTCAGCTTCTCCTTGCTCATCGCAAGGCGGTTGCTCACGCTGGAGTGAAGCTCGCTGAGGGTGGCCAGCAGAGCATCCGCGTCCGTCGAGGGAACTGAAGTGGTGGGGGATCCGGGGTGGGCTACAAGCCCAACTCACCCTCGGTCGGCCCGGTGATCGCCCCCGTGGCGGCTACTGGGTGGTCACCAGCGTCGCCCTGAGGCTCCCCCACCACAACTGGTGCTGTCGCGGCCGCTGCGGTCCCCTGATCGCCTCCAGCTGGGGCACTTGAAGTAGCCGCCCTAAAGAATACAAAAAGGAGGTAAGCCTTCCAGATTAAAAGAACTTAACAGTTTTTTGCTTTGGTTTAAGTACCCAATAGGAAGTCTCCTGAAACGCGGCGCAGTCGGAGGGAGATTCAGCGTCCCTCGCGGCGGCGGCGGCGGTAGGTCCTGCGCAGCCGGCGCAGGCGGAAGAACCGAGGCTGGTGGATCAACCTGCGCCGGCGACGGCGGAGGAAGGATCGGCGGCGGCGGTGGCGGCGGCGGATCGACCTGCGCCGGCGGCGACGGAGGAAGGATTGGTGTCGGCGGAGCTATGGTCGGAGCAGCGTCAACTTCAACCACCTTGACGGGGGCGGTTGAAGTCGCACCTGCGGCCGCCGTAAAGCTCCCTGCCCCGGTCGAGCCCTGCGGTGCAGTCGAGGTCAGCGCGCCCCCTGTCGGGGCGCAAACCCTCTTGGGGCTGGCACCAGGGGCGTCATCGTCAGCAGCAAGTCATTTGCCCCTTCCCTGGTCGCTGGCTGGAGGAGGGTCTCGGATCATTAGTGCCCTTGGGCGTGGCCTGTTCACCGGTCCCGTATCGTCCATAACGGGCATGGCCCGGGTGATCGCCACCCGCTCCCGGGGCTCCACGAGGCAAAGCGGGCGCGCGCCTGCCAGAAAAGGCGAGATGGCACCGGGGGAGCCCAACAGCCCCATCCAGGCGTCGACTTTCGAAGGGGATAAGTCCCCTACAGCTGTTGGAAAATAAAAAAAGAAAGAAGAATGTCTTCAACTCGGCAGCAGTTGCCAAAAGCACCAAGAAGAAGGGGAGACAAGAAGCCTACCTCCAGAAACCGTCCGGGTCACGTCGTCAAGGCCCGTGTCTTTGCCCAGTCCCGGCACGGGCGCGGCGTTAGGGCTGATTCTCCGAGATATGAAGTCTCGGAGAACCAAGCTTCCCGTCAGGCCCGCTGTCCGCAGCTGGTCCACGCGGGCCAGCATTGTCCGGAGCTCGGGCGTCTCATCGACGTGTGCTCCCCAGTTGGGGTTGCTGACTGCCGGCCCGGTCGGCAACTCCAGGGCTTCAATGCCGCTGTCATCCGCGACATAGAGCCACTCATTGCGCCAGGTCTTCCAGTTGGACCTAGAGTCCAGCGGGATGTAGCGCGAAGCCGCGCCGTCCCGGAGGCGAAGGTGGCAGCACCCCGAAGGATTGGAAGAATCCCTGGCCACGCGCAACACAAAGAAAAAGCGAAAAAGAGGAAGGTTGGGGGCCACTCCCACGAACATTTCACAGAAGTAGGCGAAGACAGCAAGGAGGACGATGGAGTGGGAGGAAGATGAATGTTGTGGATGGAATAGAAGTTGAGGACGGAGATGTAGAAGTCAGAAACCGGCGGGAGAAGGCCCGCCAACATTGCCCAGCCGAAGAACATCACTTCTCCTGGGCGGCAGCCAGGCGCGGTGGTCCCGGTGCGGGTGCTGAGGGTGCCACCGAAGATATGCCGGGAAAACCTCGCGGCGTCTGTTTCCTCGACCGTCAACGGTGAGAGCAAAGGTGCCGGAGGTGCCATCTAGGAGAAGGAGGCGATGTGCAAGAAGGAGGCAGTTCGCAAGAAGAACGATCGAAGGCTTAGCAGATGAATGGGACTAAAAGAAAGAACCGCTCTCCCCGTGCCAACTTATATATAGGCACGCAGAGAGCTGATCTGGCGGAAAACCCGAAGCGTCGCGGCGGCTCGAAGGCGGGAAGCCCAAAAGGCTGTCAAAATGTGGGCATGCTCCCCAAAGGTTCGGCGTCGGTTACGAGGCGGAGGCGGTTGCATGTTCCGCCTTAATAACCAGAAACGGCTGCGGGCATTTAAAGCGGCGGCGTTACGTGGGCATTTATGATGGACCCACTCGGGAGGCCGAACCAGTTTCCAAAAAGGGTCAAAAGTGCTCTCGGGTGGGCTCGGGGGCTACTATCGGTGTTTTCTACACCAGGGTGCCCACTTCACCACAGTAAAGGTGATCGCCCAGCGGACAGGTGGCGTCCAGGCCACGCCGCTGGCGGTTAGCAAGGTGATCGCACAGCGGACAGGTGGCGTTCAGGCCACACCGCTGGCGGTCGGTAAAGGTGATCGCCCAGCGGACAGGTGGCGTCCAGGCCACGCCGCTGGCGGTCAGCAAGGTGATCGCCCAGCGGACGGGTGGCGTCTAGGCCACGCCGTAGGTGCTCAGTAAGGTGATTTCCCAGCGGACAGGTGGTGTCCAGGCCACGCCGCTGGTGGTCAGCAAGGTGATCGCCCAGTGGACAGGTGGCGTCCAGGCCACGCCGCTAGCGCTCAGTTCCTGAGGCCACCTACACAACAAGAGAAATGCTTATCTATGATGAAAATGTCGTGACATTGTGACATTTTTTCATAAATGTTCAATCTTCTATGACGAATGTTTGCAATTCGTCATGGATCATATCGTGCCCCTCGGCCCATCGAATTTTAGTGACGAAACATAAAATTTCGTCATAATATTACAAAACAAATCATCATAGATAGTGGAAATCATGTTGGCGTTCCTAGTCGCAGCGTGACATCATATGTATGTATTTTCTATGTCAATATACTTTCGTCAGGGATAATTATATTTGCGAGTCGCTAGGCCTAGTGGGCCCCTTGTCCAACGTGTTGTTGTTGAGCCCATACATATGTGGGTTACACATAACACGTTAGATGTTGTCCTTGTGGGACCCATATTTGGGGTCCACATGTTAAGGACAGAGAAAAAAACCCCAAAACACACTTGCAGTTGCGTGGCTCGAACTCGGGACCTCTCCAATACACCCGCATCGCCTTACCGTCGCGCCAATGGGTAACTATTGATTAGGTTTTTACTTTTTTGATATACATAGATAGCCTCGTCCCAGTCTCCTTGCCGGCCATTCTGCTGGCCGTCTGCACTCCACACATGCGGGCTGCACTCCAATAAAATACTGGGACAATGGGTGACTTGAACAAATCAAGTGAAGTGGAGAAACTAGATAAAAATATTGATGTTCTAGAGGACACCATAATAGCATAAAACTTGCTGCATGTTGACTTTAGAGGCAACGGGAAAGCACTGGGATACACATTATTAATTTCTCACTTTATCAAGATTTAAAGAAAAAAAACATTAGATTTTATAAAATAAAACATCTTTAGTGACTAGTCTACATTATGAAATGTTTTTCAAATCCAACTTGAACAACTTCATTGCTATCGGTCTTAGTCCATATTGCAAGCTTATCCTGTAGGAGGAGATAGAAAAGGCACTTTATGTATAAAAACTACACGGCTTGCTCAAAAAGACGAGATGAAGTATGAACAGCTGGTTCGAAGTAACAATTCCATAAACAGTAGTTGCTGCCGTGATTGTTGTTCTGATCGCTGGTGATTTCCTGGTCAGTTCAGACAGTGAACTGTACGCTCGTCACCAATTTAAACTTTCATTGCATCACGAGATCCCGGTAAGCCACAACGGGCAGTACAACCTAATGCAATCAATTTGGCAATGTTCCACCATACATAGGAATCGGGATGTCTCTTAACCCTGTCCCTATTGAAACAAGCTAGGAACACACTAGCAATCAATTTGGCAAACTCAAACATCAACTACTGCTCCTAACGTTCCAGCGAAGAACCCACTTCCCAGATGATGAACAGTAAGTCGCAAAACAACACTTTTGATTGCAGAACAAACAATGACAATTGCTTTTCCTGGCAATGCTTCCACCAGCCAGATTGTGCTTTATTTATAGCCTTGTGACCAATTACAAGCCAGGCTTACATTAATACATCGTGTTCCATCAGAACACCTTCGTCTGAACTAACTCGGACAGCTTCTACTGAAAGTCTGAAACCTACTACTATTTCTACTCAGACTGCACTTCACTGAAGAAAACAAAGTGAAAACTGAAACTAACTGAAAGAATAAATCTAAGTAGTCGTGTTGGCCCTATAGTATCAGCACTTCGTTGAGACTGATCAGGTTAACCATCCAAACCATATGCTATTCTTTTATGATCTCTAAGCAATCCATCAACAGCTGGAGATACCGGTGCATCTGGTTCATCCTTTACAGAAATCATTACCTTTAAAAACGAAAATAGTATGAAGATTGCAGCAAGCAGGTACAAAAATATGTTACATACAGACGGATAATACAGGAGAAACAATAATTAGTAGCAATATGCACAAACAGGGAAACGAAATTACAATACAAGGATAGAGCATACATTTCCATCCTACATTAGCTGGATGAAATGATGGCAATATTGGCATGGTTATATCTATGAATATATATGGGTTTCAACTGCATTTTCTCGTTTCCTATACATTTCTACATGGGGCCATAGCCTTTACTGTAAAAAAATGCATTGAGGCAATACCCCTGTTGCCCCAGGGTCAAAATAATCAGCATGTGGCATGCTGTTAAACCACTTGAAGGGCATCAAGATTTGTACGTCTTCAACATCTAATGCACACAGAAGAACTCAAGTTCACTAGAGCAGGTTCCAGAGTCCAGAATACCATTTCTTTTATATATTAGCATAATTTATCCAAGATATGTAAATTATGGCCTATTTGGCAACAATGATACTGTTATAAATCAATGATAGACAAACTAGATAATACTGTTATAAATCATGTTGAGATTTTGAAGAATCGGGATTCAAGATTTACTCATGAGTCTTCTATTTTGAAAAAAAAAGTTAGATAATTTCTCTAATAGTCAACATATTGTGAATTTGTGTCTCAATAATGCTCATATCAATGGGAGGGGTGTTACCGTGCTTGTATCTAATTTCTATCCTCTCTCTCTTTGTATTGAACTTGAATTGGAGAGGTATGTAGCCAGCCCTTAATTTGGCTACAAACTAATTGATCCTAGACAAACCAGAAAGAAAAGAATAGGTAGGAAGAAATCAAAATTAAAGGGGGGAACAACTATATATTTTGCAGAAGTACAAAGGCATTCATCTGTTTTTGCACTCAAACTAAACTTGTCATGTTACTTTTGGAGTAGTCCCAAGCCTAAGCTCTAGATCTACTTCTTGTGGATCCACAAGGGGTGAACTATAGCTAGGGCTTGCGGTTCTTTTGTGTACCTTGCATCATGATCAGCAACTCATAGCAACACCTCCGCTCTTTGACATGGTGCCACCAGCGGAGCCTCCGCCGCCGGCTGCACAAAGATCGGAAGCGCCACCAACGGCTGATCCACACGCCTCCTCTCCGTCGCCCTCCCGACTGCAGGATAGGAGAGGCCGGGTCGCGGGACTCCTCCAGGAGCTCCTCGAAGGGCGTGGGCACGGGCGCGGTGGCGGATTCACAGGCGGACGCGATGGGGGCCTGCGAGGATGCAGCTCGGGGAAGAGACGTGCCGGCGCATGGGGGCAGCATGAGATTGAGGCTTCTAGGGGAGGAGGCTGCTCGGGGATGAGTAATAGACAGAAACCGGATCGGAGCAGTCCTCTGGAATCGCACAGAAATCGGATGACAGGTCGGGGATGAGTAATAGACTGAAACCGGATCGGAGCAATCCACTGGAATCACATGGAAATCGGATGACAAGGCTCCATGTACTCGCTATAAGAAAGGGAAGACTCAGAACTATCGGGAGATACAAGAAACAGAGACAGAGCAACAAAAATAGAGAGTACATTGTTGATTGTCGCAAATTAATCTAAAGGCGGTGGCTCCAAAAACAGCTAAGCTATCCAAGACGTCCGTCGCCCCGACAACTTGTGGTTAATTTTGGCTCATTGTTGTTAATTGTTGCACTATTTTTTAGTACCTTCTAATTATTTATACATGTCTAATTATTTATTTGCTATTATATGTTGAACAGATGGATAGAAGTTGGATATATGGCAAGCAATTTACACCTGCATATATCAAAGGCGTGAAAGATTTCATGGAATTTGTTGAAGAAAGATTTGATGCGAATGTTGAGATACTCTGCCCATGTCGTCGATGTCTTAATCAAACAGTAAGACCTCAGTCTGATGTGCAGGATCACATTCATATTTATGGGATGTCAAGTACATACACTAAGTGGGTTCATCATGGAGAACCACTTGATGTTGAAGTCATAGAACTTCAAGTGAATTCAGATGAAAATGTTCGCCATATGGAAAATTCTAGTCATGATACATTGGGTGTGGGTGAGGATGACAACAATGATGATGGTGGATTACCGGAGATGTTAGAAGAACTCTATACAGCTTGAGACCAAGGTAGAGAACATCCAAAGTTTGCTAGAGTGCTTGAAGATGCAAAACGTGGACTTTGCCCAGAATCTAAAATATCAAGATTCTCTTTTCTGGTGAAGTTGCTTCATGTCAAATCATACTATCGAATCAGCAACGTAGCATTTGATGGAATATTGAAGTTGTTGGTGTTAGCATTTCCACATTGCAAACTTCCCAAATCATATTATGAAGTAAAGCAATATCTCCGTGAGTTGGGTCTTTGATATGATTCTATCCATGTGTGCATGCATAATTGTGTGCTATTTCGGAAGGAGTACGAGAATAGAGATGAATGTCCGGTATGTGGTACATCAAGATGGAGAGATGCTGATGGTAAAAAGCAAGTTCCTCAAAAGGTGTTGAGACATTTTCCATTGATACCAAGATTGAAGAGGTATTTTTCATCAAAAAAGACAGCAGAGGACACACAATGGCACATGATGAGGAGAAAACCAGTTGATAATGAAATGATCCAGCAGATAGCGAGGCGTGGAAAGACTTCGATAGGAAATATCCGATGTTTGCAAAAGATGCAAGAAACATGAGGCTTGGCATAGCTACAGACGGTTTTAATCCATTTGGCATTATGAGTACCTCATATAGCATGTGGCCAGTGCTTGTGATGCCTTATAACATGCCACCATGGGTATGTATGGATCAATCCAACTGTATGATGGCCTTACTCATACCAGGTCCAAAATGTCCTGGGAAGGATTTTGATGTATTCTTGGAACCTCTCATAGAAGAGTTGATTGAACTATGGAATGGTGTCCCTGCTTATGATGCATTCACTGCTATGATGTTCCAACTGCATGCTGCAGTACTTTGGTGCATACATGATTACCCTGCTTTTAGCACTTTATCGGGGCGAACTACAAAAGGTTATTATGCATGCATACATTGCGACAAAGATCCATTGTTCTGGGCCATAAGGAACAAAATATGTTACATTGGTCACCGTCGTTACCTCGCAATGGGCGATCGTTTGCGAAAGAGCTTAGCATTTGATGGACATCATGAAAAGCGTGACAAGCCAAGAAAGTTTAGTAGAGAGGAACTATTACAACAAATAGAGAAGGTGAAAGATGTTAGACCAGGGAAGCATCCTCCAAATAAGAAAAGAAAGCGCCAATGTAGGATGAGCCGAAAATATTTAGCCGGAGGGCTATATTGTTTGATTTGCCATATTGGATAGAATTGATTCAGCCACACAATCTTGATGTCATGCACATCGAGAGAAATATATGCATGAACCTTCTAGGCACAATACTAGATATAGAGGGGAAGACAAAAGATACTATCAATGCTAGACTTGATTTGCAAGATATGGGCATAAGAGGTGATTTGCACTTAGAAGACAAAGGCAGCACATATAGCATGCCAAATGCATGCTATACCTTGAAAAAGGCGCACAGAATTGCATTTTGCGAATTTATTAGAGATATCAAATTTCCGAGATGGTTTTGCTTCCAACTTATCTAGATGTATAAGTGCTGATGGATGCAAGTTACAAGACTTGAAAACTCATGATTGTCACATCCTCCTGAGAGAGTTTTACCCGTTGGCCTTCGTGGTTTTGTACGCAAAGAAATATATGAAGCAATTGCAGAGTCGGGTAACTTCTTTAAAGAGTTGTGTTGTAGAAATCGATGTTGATGTACTGCATCGACTTAAATCACAAATCCCAATAATTCTATGCAAGCTTGAGAAAATATTTCCTCCGGCCTTCTTTGATGTCATGGTGCACTTGGTCGCTCATCTACCTGATGAGGCAATTCTTAGAGGTCCAAAGACAATTTGGATGGATGTACCCAATTGAGCGTCGACTTTGCACTCTGAAAGGTTTTGTGAGGAACAGGGCAAGACTTGAAGGGTCTATTGCGGAGGCATATGTAGCCGATGAGGCCTTGACATTTTGCTCAAGGTACATGGACAATGTTGAAACTAGATTTAATCGGGACACATGTGGGGATGGATCTCTAGGAGATCTTGGCGATTGTGACATTTCTGCTTTTAAGCATGGCGTTAATTTAGTAGGATCATGTCGAGTTACTTACCTTGATGATGAATTTGATAAGCTTGTTTGGTATGTGCTGCATAATAGTGAAGAGGTTGATCCATACAAGAAGTGAGTTTCATATTTCCAATGTAAATATGAATTTCATGCTACGTATAACTAACTTATTTGTAGGAAATATTTAACGATATGCTTGGTTTTTCCTTTTTGCAGGATGTTCACCGAAGAGTTGGAGAAAGAAGGGTCAGTTGATATTGACAAGAGATTGATGAGTGGATTTGCTAAATGGTTTAAAAACCATATAAGCGAGCTGTTGGAAGGGGTTAGTGATCACCTACGTGCACTCTCATGTGGTCCAGATCTGCGTGTCAGAATATATTCAGCCTGCATTGTTAATGGTGTTCGATATAACACCGTTAGTCGTGAGAAAAACTTGAAGACACAAAATAGTTCCATCATGGCCGATGGTACACATAATGGCCAACCAACTGAATTTTATGGTTCATTAAAAGAGATCGTTGAGTTGCTATATAACTCAAATCTACACGTTCGTCGATCGGTAGTCCTATTTCGATGTGACTGGTATGATCAAGATGGCAAGATGAGAGCCATCAAAGATGATGGGTATTTCAAATCCATCAATATTGAGGGGTTGTGGTACAAGACTGATCCTTTTATTTTAGCTACTCAATCCAAAAAGGTATTTTACTTACAGGACACGCTACTAGGGAAAAAATGGCGAGTTGTACAGAAGTTCGAGCATCGGCATCTATATAATGTGGCTGAAATTGACATGACAAAAAATGTTGGTGCATATCAAGAAGAGGATGGTTCTGATACAGAGTATGATGTGCAATCTATTAATGCACCTTTAGAGAGTTTGCGTCGCCATGACGAGGATAAAGTCTTAGCTGTTGATGCTAATTTAGTGCAGAATGTGCACGACACCGTTCGAAATGAGGACAGTTCGAGCGAATCTGAAGAAGAAGATGACACTATGGTTCAGTTTGTCAGTGATGCTGAGCATGAAGATATTCCATTGTGTGACACCGAGGAGGATTAGTTCTAATCGGGTTGATCAAACCATATTATTCAGTTTATATAGTTTTTAATTATTCTGTGATTAAACTTCGTTATCGAAAACTTTGATAGTAATATTTCCCGCAATTTTTTTAGTCAAACATATTATTGCAAAGGAGAGGGAACAATGTTTCGCGCATGAATTTTGTTGCACCGCTAAATAAAATCCATCGGGCGCGTTAATATTTCCCGCACAGTCCCATCGCCTCCCGAAGTTAACCCTAAATCTCCTCCTCCACCACTGGCGAGGATCCCGTCGCCCCCAACTTCCCCCCAAATCGCCTCCCCAACTTCCCCCAAATACCCTCCACCACCAGCCGTATCCACATCGTTGCCGTCGCCCCCACCTCGACGCACCGCCCATTATCCCCATCGCCTCCCGCACTTCCCCCCCAAATCCCCTGCAGCACCAGCCGAGTATCCCCATCGTCGTCGTAGTACCCACCTCGCATTTGCGAGCAGGAGCAGTTGAAGGCGGAGGCGCGTGAAGGGGGAGCTGCTTCCACTTTTTCTACACTCTCCCCAGCCTCCAGCGGTATAGTTTTTTCTTTTTTTTCAGAAATCTGAACTTCGTAGTTCTATTCATAAGATTTTTGACCATTGTGCTATTGCCTTGAAGTCATTCTAACTATTTGGATCATGATATTCTGTAGTTCAGAGACAACATTGGCATTACTGCGGCATCCAGATTGTTGTATCTCAACTTACTCATCAGTAAGCACACTTTGCCCTTTAATTTACATGTCAGTTCATGCAGCAGATTTCAGTTTATCTCTTGCTACCTTTCAAATGTACGATTGCTGAAATAATGTACTGCTATCTATCCTGCAATTGAATGTTATGCATCTTTATTGTTCCTCCCAGAATAGGAAAAACAAAGCATTACTACATATTTTCATACTTACTCCATTTTGTAGGTTGTAATTTTACCATAAATTTTACCCTGTCCCTGGCATAATTGTTGAGCTTAATGAGAACACGCAAACAAGTTATAGGTTGTCTTCCTCTAGTTGTCTTTTTTTGAGATTATCTTCGTGCTTGTGATATATACTGCAATGCATATTATATATACTAGTATATCAAAATTCATCCATGTTAATGTAGTGTTAATGTGGTTAACATGAGAATATTTAACTATCTTAACTACTCACGTACGCATGTATAATGACTTCACAGTATATAAAATCACACAATCTTTAAGTCTTAAGTGGATTTTCGGACATGAACATTCAGCATCAATGTGAATACACATTTTCACACGCTATTCATATTCATTGATTTCATAATTGAAATACAGCTGTGTGAATATAAGAAGTTGTGGCTTGCAAATATCACAGTTACAGTATTCTTACGATTTCAAATAATAATAATACCAATGATTTCATAATAGAACATCAACTGTGTGAGTATGAGAAGTTGCGGCTTGCCAATATCGCGGAGGTTCATGCCAAATTTGATTTTTTGGGCATCCGTAAAGTAAAAAACACTCTGAATGCATCGACTACTTCCCATTCATCTATAAGGACAAGCAATCTGAGCTTAGAACACAGTGAAGACTCCGATTCAGAGTATAATCCTGAAGAGGACATTGGGACCGAGAATGATGCAATTGACAAGATTCCTTCGTATGAGGAGCCGCAGACGGAAGTGCGAACTGTAGCTACTATATCAGCCTTAAAGGTGCTTTGTCTAATCTGTTGGGGGCTTAGGATTTTGGTGTACTTGTGTTTTGAATTGGTTATGTGGTTCTTGTGTTGGTCTTTATTTATTTCAAGTGATATATTGACTTTATTGTTTATTCTTTTATACCAGAGTAAATCATATAAAAATCAGCATACAAGGCCTCGCTTAAGGCCCAATAAAAGGGACAAGATGGCTCCTGTGGCACAAGACCTTCCAAGAGAGTGAAGGCAACTCAAACAATACACCCACCTACTGGAGTTTCAACAAGGTCAACAAAGAAAGAATTTATCCTCGGGACAACTTATCAAGATAGAACCATCGCAAAGATCTGATCAACTGGATCATCAAGTTCAGAGCCAAGGACAAGAACCTATTGTGGAACCTAGGAGCACTACAAAGCAAGCGGTTGATGATCAAGTTCAGAGCCAAGGACAAGATCCTATTGTGGAACCTAGGAGTCCCATTAGGGACTGGTCTTACGAAGGAGAAAGTTTAGATGCGGACGAAGGTGGTGAACCTGTTGCCCATAATGAGAACAACCAGTCAAATAATGCAGGCATGTATTTTTACCTTGCTCCTTTAATGATCTGTAAAGTTTTTGTTCTCTAACTCTTTGGATGACAACTTTGTAGATACACCAATACCTGCTTGTAGAGGGAAGAGGCCCCAAACAATAGGCAAATCACTTGACAGGATGACTAGAGCTATGGGCAGAAGGATGCCCATACAATTTACGGAAGGGGTCATGTGGGATGCCTGAGATGGGGGTCCCGCAAGTGGAGCCTACACCCGACTGGGCCGAGGATGGTGCAGTAGGCCCAGAGCCTAGACGCGCCACGAGGAGCCCATAGCATGGCCCAACTTCTTCCCCAAGGCACCGGTCGACTTCTGAAGCTTCGCAGCCGGCCCGCATAACCCCGTCAAAAGCAAAGCTCGCGACTGGCATCGCAGAGCCTGCGCAGCACCGTAACCTGGCGGAGTGGCAGGCGTGGGTCGGGAAAGGAATGACCACACCCCCTAGACGTAGTGGGGCTCAGCCGATAGAGACAAATTACATACTCATGATGCCATCATGTTCAGGGCCAGGTGGCGCCCATTTGAAACGTATCCTTCCCCCAGTATATAAGGGGGAGGGAACAACCCTAAAAAGGGGAGAGGAAGAAAAAGGAGTGAAGAAAAAAGGGAGAACACACCCAGATATCCAAGAACACAGGACTAGGGTATTATCTCCTCCGCGAGAGCCCGAACCTGTCTAAAAAGATCACCCTCACATCCTGTGTTACCATATTGCTCTGATCTCGCACGAATCCCCTAGAATCACAAATCTCATTGCCGGCGGAACCGATCGTAGACAGTTGGTGCGCCAGGTAGGGGACTTGTGTCAGGATCTTCGTCAAGCTTGATGGCTGCGACGAGCAAAGTCTCCACAATTTTCTCCCCGGATCAGGTTTTCCGCTTCGGAAGCCTGACCTTCATCTCCAACAGCCTCGGGAACCTTTCCCTCTACGAGGAGGCCGCGTTGCAGCACGGCGAGGTCTCCGGTGAGCCATCATCACGACTTCCGCGCAGATTGGGAGGTCCCCCTGTATCGTGCCCTAAAGCACTGAGTAGGGGACTGAAGGCCCGGTCCTGCCAGGGAGTCGGATCAACGGGTGCCGAGTCGCGAGTGGTAGGTGTTCTCACTACCAAACCACTCGGCACCTCCCAGCGCCTGGAGCTATCTCCTTCGGGCTCGCCCAGCTCACCGGCCGAGTTAGAAGAGAGCCTGGAGAGTTGCTGGAATTTCCGTAGAGTCTGCGCGATCGAGGGCTCGTGGACGGATTCGCAGCAACTCCTCGACACATCGGCCGCCGCCGACTTGGAAGGCGGTCGAAGAATAGAGCTAGACGCGCGGGCGCGTGCCCTGCGAGACTGCACCCGCGGCGTCAATGAAGACATTCTGCAAGCTAAGATGGGGGACCAAGCAGTCTTCCGTACTCCACAGCAGAATATCGTCGCCTCCAAGACACTCCTGGATACCTTGAGCCCTATGCTGGGGGCTGGCGATCCAGCCGCCCCGATCGTGGCACAAGTAAAGGCCATGGTGACGGGCGGCAATGATCCAGAGCCTGCATCGACCAAAGCAAAGGAGCGGTCACGCGCTCCGGCGAGGACCCAGACGGCCAGCAGCCGGCCAGGTCGGGAAGCCCCCCACCAGGGACGTTATGTTCCTCCCCGTAGAGACGACTTGCGACACAGCCTCAACCGCGACCTCCGTTCCGACCTCGACGCCAGGCGCTGCGACCGAGAAAGGGAGGAGCAACACCGTCATGCCGATGAGTATGAACGTTACGACATCCTTCCCCGAGATCGCGAAGCACGCCAAGCGCGATCCCCTCCACGTCGATCACCGCCCGGGGGTTGCCACGGGGTCATCGAAGGGGTTCGCGCGTTTACCCCTCACCTACGCCGAGTGGTTTGGCCTGATGGGTTTAATCCCAAGGGCATCACTAGGTTTGACGGTGAGAGGGACCCGGAGGCTTGGTTACAGGTGTACGCCTCGCGGCCGTGGTCGCCGGGGATCAGAGAGTAATGGCAAATTACTTACCGGTTACCCTCTCGCCCCTGGGTCAAGCTTGGCTCACTAGACTCCCAGCGGACTCTATAGATTCCTGGGGAGATCTGTGTGAGCAGTTTATTTCAAACTTCCAAGGCACTTATGAGCGCCCTGGCACCCCCTGGGACATATACCAGCTGCACCAGAAGGAGAATGAGTCCCTGCGGGAGTTCGTTAGGTGCTTCATGCACAGGAAAAGCATTGTTCGAGATGTCACGAATGCGGTCGTGATAGCTGCCTTCCAGAAGGGAGTCAGCGACCCTGATCTCATCAAGAAGATGTCTCGGAAACCACCAACGTCGGTTCGTGAGCTGTTCGCTCTAGCGGACCGCTACGCTTCCGCCTCTGAAGCCTTGGCGGAACGGCACGACGAGAAGAAGGATCACACCGAGCCCTCCAGGCGGAAGGAGAAGCGCAAAGGTGAAGAGCTAGTGGCTATCGCTGAACGCGCCCACCCTCATGCGCTCGGAGAGGATGGATATGACAAGGTGATGAACTCGCTTTGTCCCTTCCATCCGAAGGGAAGACATGCCGCCAAGGACTGCTTCACCTTGAAGAGATTCGCCCGGGAGAGCAAGAAGCAGGCCGGACCAGGTCCGAGTGGATCCCCCGCAAAGCAGCCTCCTCCCGAAGCTGAAGAAGACTACCAGGAAGTCGACCTCGAGCTCAATTACATATTCGGGGGTTCGGCTGCATACGAGTCCAAGCGGAAGCAGAAGCTTACCGCTCGGGACATCAACGCAATAGAGCCGGAGACCCCCCAGTTTGTACAGTGGTTCGAGGTCGCGATAACTTACGATCGCACGGACCACCCAGATCGAGTCCCCTTCCCCGGTAGATATCCGCTTGTCTTGGCCCCGGTCGTTCGCGGCATCAAGCTCAAGAGGGTGTTGATTGACGGCGGAAGTGGGCTCAATGTCCTCTTCGTGAAAACACTCGACGACATGGGAATTCCGCGGTCGGAGCTTAAACGCGGGTCGTCGCCTTTTCACGGAGTGATACCCGGAACGTCGGCAACACCACTCGGACAAATCACTCTGCCGGTCACCTTCGACACGAGAGACAACTACCGGACAGAGAGCCTTAGCTTCGAGGTGGCTGATTTCGCTACAGCGTATCATGCCATCTTGGGGAGACCAGCGCTAGCCAAGTTCATGGCAGTGCCCCACTACGCGTACCTAACACTGAAAATGCCAGGGCCGAGTGGTATTATCACCCTGCGCGGTGATATCAAGCAGTCTTTTTCTTGCGACAGGGAGAGCTGCGAGATGGCCGAGTCGCTGGAGGCGCAAGCGGATCAGGAGAGGATTCGTCAAGAGGCGAATTCCGATAAGCCGGAAGGTAGCGTCCCTACCCGCAAAGCGCCGAACCCCGGAATTGGCCCCGAGGAAGGTACCAAGAGAATTATCCTCGACCCGTCCGATTCAGCTCGAACGACCTTGATCGGGATAGGGCTCGGACGTAAATAGGAGGACGCGCTCGTCACCTTTCTGAGGGCAAACAAAGACGTCTTTGCCTGGAAGCCGTTGGACATGCCCGGAGTCCCCAGGGAGGTGATCGAGCATGCGTTGAACGTAAATGAATCGGCCAGGCCGGTAAAACAAAGGTTGCGACGGTTCGCTCAAGACCGCCGAGAAGCCATCAGGGAGGAGATCATGAAGCTGTTAGCCGCGGGTTTTTATCAAAGAAGTGTATCATCCCGACTGGTTGGCAAACCCAGTACTCGTTCAAAAGAAGAATAAAAGTTGGCACATGTGTGTTGACTATACCGACCTCAACAAGGCTTGCCCGAAAGATTCTTTTGGTCTGCCCCGCATCGATCAAGTGGTGGATTCCACTGCTGGATGTCAACTCCTCAGTTTTTTGGACGCCTACTCGGGCTATCGTCAAATCCGGCTTCGAGAGGAGGATTGCGAGAAGACTTCGTTTATCACTCCATTTGGAGCATATTGCTATGTCACGATGCCATTCGGGCTGAAAAACGCTGGCGTGACTTATCAGCGCGTGATACAGCGGTGTTTTCACCATCAGCTCGGGCGCAACGTGGAGGCGTATGTGGATGATGTAGTGGTCAAAACGCGAACCAAGGACAGTCTCACCTCCGATCTGGCCAAGACATTTGAAAGTCTAAGGGCGTTCCAGATGAGGTTGAACCCTGAGAAGTGTGTTTTCGGAGTTTCTTCCGGGAAACTACTCGGATTAATTGTCTCTCATCGCGGGATCGAGCCAAATCCAGAAAAGATCGGGGCCATCATGAGGATGGCGCCACCTGCCAGTCAGAAAGATGTTCAGAATCTCACTGACTACATGGTAGCGCTTAGCAGGTTCATCTCCCGGTTGGGGATTCGGGGGATGCCTTTCTTCAAGCTTCTCAAGAAACAGGATCGCTTTGAGTGGACAGCTGAGGCACAGCAAGCCTTCGAAGAGCTCAAGGTGTTCCTCTCCACCCCTCCAATCCTAGTCTCGCCGATGCCAGGTGAACTTCTCCTGCTTTACATAGCGGCAACAACTCATGTAGTCAGTGCCGCAATAGTGGTGGAGCGGGAAGAATCAGGACACCGCTACGGCGTACAACGCCCGGTCTACTTCGTCAGTGAAGTACTGGGCGAATCCAAGATACGATATCCTCAGGTTCAGAAGCTGCTGTATGCAATTTTGATCTCGTCGCGGAAGCTGAAGCATTATTTCCAAGGACACTCGATTGCAGTGGTGACTTCTTTCCCTGTGGGAGAGGTCCTCCATAATCGAGAAGCTACTGGGAGAATCTCTAAATGGGCGGCCGAGCTTGGAGCCTTCGACATCTCGTTCAAGCCACACACCGCCATTAAGTCCCAGGCCTTGGCCAACTTCACGGCCGAGTGGACTGAATTTCAAGCTCCCCGCATCGAAGAAGAGCCGGAGTATTGGACCATGCACTTCGACGGAGCTCTCATGCTCGGCGGGGCTGGGGCGGGTATTCTCCTCATCTCGCCGAGAGGCGATAGACTAAAGTACGTCCTTTGGATTCAGTTTCCGGCCTCGAATAACGCCGCAGAGTATGAGGCACTCATCCACGGGCTTCGCATCACCATATCGCTCGGGATCCGACGATTGGCGGTCCGCGGAGATTCGCAGTTGGTGGTGAGCCAGGTACAGAAGGACTGGTCGTGTGTCGATCAGACTATGACGGCGTATTGTCAACAGGTTCGAGAATTGGAAGGCAAGTTCGATGGACTGGAGCTGGTCCATGTCCTGCGCCGCAATAATGAAACAACGGACGAGTTGGCCAAGATGGGAGCCACTCGGGTGGAGGTCCCGAGTGGAATCTTCGTCCAAGATCTTTACGAGCCGACAGTCGCAAAACGACGAGAGCCAAGTAAGAATCCTGAGACCGAAGTCCTATCCGTTAACCCCGACTGGATGGCTCCATATCTGGATTATCTCTTGAAAGACGAACTTCCTGAAACTCCTGCTCTGGCCGAGCGCGTTTCACGACAAGCCAAGTCCTATGTGGTAATCGGGGGAGAGCTCTTTCGAAAAAGCGCTTCCGGCATTCTTAGGAGGTGCATTCCGCAACAAGTGGGAAAGGACCTGCTCAAAGAGATCCACTCGGGAATGTGCGGCCATCACGTAGCGTCGAGCTTCTTTTGGCCTACGGCAGTGACGGATGCAAAGGAGATCGTTCGAACATGTGAGGGCTGCCAGTTCTACGCGAGGCAGACACATTTGCCGGCGCAGGAGCTGCAGACCATCCCCATTTCTTGGCCCTTTGCGGTCTGGGGGCTCGACCTGGTCGGACCGCTCAAGAAGGCACAAAGCGGTTTCGCCTACCTGTTCGTAGCCATCGACAAGTTCACCAAATGGATCGAAGCTAAACCAGTCGCCACGATCACTGCGGTCAAGGCCAAGGAGTTCTTCCAAGACATCGTGGTCAGATTCGGAGTTCCCAACCGGATCATTACAGACAATGGTACCCAATTCAGGAGTGAAGAATTCCAAGAGTGGTGCGAAGGCGTTGGAATCAAGATTTGCTTCGCCTCGGTAGGTCATCCACGGAGCAACGGACAGGTTGAGCGGGCAAACGGCTTGGTCTTCCAGGGCCTCAAGGCCAGGATTTTTGATTGCCTCAAACCACATGCTGCCCGATGGGTGAAAGAGCTACCGTCAGTACTTTGGGGACTTAGAACCACTCCTAGCCGAGCTACTAGGCAAACCCCTTTTTTCCTAGTTTATGGTGCAGAGGCGGTTTTGCCAACAGAGCTAGAGTTTGGATCCTTGAGGGTCCGGAATTACAAGGAAGCCGAGTCCGAGGAAGGCCGAGTAGTAGAGCTTGATCAACTCGAGGAAGCCCGAAACGTTGCAGCCATCCAATCGGCTAAGTACCTCCAGGGACTTCGGCGTTACCATTCTCGCAATGTCAGATGTAGAGCCTTTTCAAAAGGAGATTTGGTCCTTAGAAGGAACCAGAAAAGTGAGCACAAGCTCTCTCCAATTTTGGAAGGCCCGTACATTGTGGAGGAGACGGTTCGGCCGGGTGCCTATCGACTCAGACACGAAGATGGCGCGGTTTTGGCGAATACTTGGAACGCCGAACAACTACGTCGCTTCTACGCATAAGTTATGTATCTTGCTCCCATGCATTAAATAAAGCTCCCGACTATCTGGTTCTTTGATCAGTTTTGACTAGAGTGACCCGATCAATCCCGAGTGGTTACCACCCTACTAGCGTATCGTCTGATCCGAGCCGTGCCGATGCAGAATATGCGAAAATGCACGTTCGAGATGAGATCGCATCAAGAGGCAACATCCGAACATCTGCACCAGCGCACAAGATAGAAAAGACTAAGCTAGAAGAAGGTACTAACCACTCGAGAATAACGATCGATAGTTCAGGAATTTTACTGAACAGAGATCGGGGTCACTAGACTGTAGTCGATAAAAATTCGGCCCTCCAACACCTCGCTGCGAGGGCTGGGGCTGTTGACTAGTGAAAACTACTCAAAGAAAAACGATCAAACTCAGAAGAGTAAAAGGGCACCGATTTATATTCCATAATAACAGTAATTTACATTGCTGATCTTCTTTTTTCATTTTCTCGTGCAAAAAAAAGGGAGGCAGTCTTCTTCTTTATTCTTTGATCTTTGTTCTTGGTGCTACCGCTGGGAGGGCCGGGGGCGGGATCGCCGAGGTCAGACGCGGCGCGCGCGACCCAGAGCCGCTAGGATATCGTCCTCAACGACCCAAAGGGGTGGTATGTAACATCCCAAAATTTTGCTTTTCTTAAATTCATGTGTGATTTGGCACTTTGGTGAATTTTTGGAATTTTCTGGAATTTATTTGGATTTATTTGGAATTTATTTGAATTTATTCCATTTTGAAATAATTAAAGAATTTAATTTTGCAAATAAAATTTTGTTGGAAATATTTTATTTGAGTCCAAAATGTTCCAAAATATTTTCCAGAATTTTTCTGGAATTTTTCTGGGTCTTTTGCTATTTTTAATGAATTAAATGAATTATTGGGAATTATTTTTAATATTAAATCGCTGGAAAATCAACTCGGGTAGAGTACTGTTCATCCGACCGAAGTCGAACCCGAGTCGGACTCGAGTCCGACCGAGCCGATTGACTCGACCAAACCAAATCAACCCTAAGCGATCCCGGCCGTTGGATCAAGATCCAACGGCCGAGATCCGCCATACGGCTCGAGCCAGATCCGCCGGATCCGATCGCGTCCACGCGATCGTGGCCGTTGATCGTGCCACGTGGACGGTCGTGCGTCGTCGTCTCCGCTCCGACTCCGAGCCGGAGAGCTCCGCCGTGACCGAGCAGGACATGGCTAGGGTTCCGATTTGCACGCACGTCGAGGCCGTATTTAAAGCGTGAGACGTCCCCCGAGGTTGCCCTCATCCGCGGCGCACTCGTTTCCCAAGCCATCTCGCTCGAGCCGTCGCCGCTTGCCCGTCATTTAGCTCGCCGGAGTTGGAACCCTGCGCGCAATTTACCGCCGATTCGCCGCCGTCTGGCTCGTCTTCCGCCGAAGGAGCCCAGATCCGCAACCCCCGTGACGAGGCGAACCTGGGCGCAGATTTCATCTCGCCGAGGCCCTAAACGCCGCGCGGAAGGTCGCCATCCTTGTCTCCTGTAGCTTTGAGTCCCGCCAAGGCCACATCGACCTCGCGAGCTCGGTGAACCGCCGATCCAGATCGGACGGTTGAGGTGAGCCCACGTTCTCTTCCAAACCCTGGAAACCATATCGAATCTGGACCGTTGGATCAAGATCCAACGGCTCAGATCCGCCGCGTTAACCTAAACGCGTGAAGCCTAGATCCAATCTGGGCCGTTGATTTTCAAATCAACGGCCGAGATTGCGCCACGTGTGCCTAGCCGCACCCACGCGTGTGGGCGCGTGTCCCTGACACGCGGGCCCCGCAAGTCAGAGGGCCCACGCGTCAGCCGCGTTTGCGTGAGACCGCGACCGACAGTGGGTCCCACCGCCGGGCCTCACCCGAGCCGTGGACCGGGTCCACCATGGACCGAACCGCGCCGTGGGCTGAGCCCATGAGCCGGCTGACGTCAGCCAGCCAATCAGGAGCCGACGCGTGTCCTCGCTGACGCAGTAATTAATTTCCGAAAAGGAAAATGATTTATTAATTCGAAATAATGATTTCAGATTTTGTTTCAAACTTCAAACGCTTATAACTTTTGCGTTTCAACTCCGAATTGAGTGATTCAAATTTCTAAATTTGTATAAAATTGAGATCTACCTAAATATTAATTTTATTTAATTTTTGGACTAAAGTTTTTCTCTGTAAAATTATTTAATTGATTATTTGAACTTTAAATAATCATAACTTTTGCGTCTTAACTCCAAATTTGACGATTCCAGTTTCTAAAAATTCATAAAATTATGTTCTCTCTGTTTATGGATTTTATTTGGATGTTTGGACACTTTTTGCCTATTGTTTATCCGTGTATTTGCTATTTGCACGCTTTACGAGTAGACGTTGAAGTGCCGGAAGGATTCGAAGGAGAAGTATTGACTCAGGATCCAACTCAAGACCAAGAGCAAGTACTTTTTGAAGTCAAGTTGTGCTTTGACCATGTTGATCCTATTTCGAAATCTATTTTGATTTAAACTATTGCATGCTAGTTCAATTAGAAAAATACTTGGTTTAAACATGGGGGTTAGATAAGTACCAATTTGCTGTATGACACCTTGATTATTTAAGTATGTGCCATGACCCTTGTCACCCTAGTTGTGGATAACTAGTTGGACATTATTAAATTGCCAACATGGGTTTAGACCGTTGTAGTATACTGCTTAGACCAGCTACGTGCTCATAACATGATTTTGGATAATCAAATGTTAATATTGACTTAATGATATATTGAACCTGTTTTGGAAAAGTATCATGTGATGTTGATGGCACATGGTGCATGGTAATCAACTGGGGTTTGATAAACGATTTCGGCCGGCATGTGGCAAGAGTAATCAAGTGGGCCAGTTGTGGTGTTGGGAATGTTGATTTGGTTCTTCGGGTAGTCTTGCCCTGGTCACCCTAAGGACTTAACCTTGCAAGCCTTTGAATTGGGTCTAACGTGCAACCACATGTCTGTAATGGGACGGACCTAGTTGACTAAGTTGCTAATAACGTACCTGTGGGACCTCAGGAGGTCAACTACACCCTTTATGTAAGTTGTACGGAGGAGCGTACCGGGGCTGAGGCCAGGTACCCATCTAACGGTTGATTGGCCTAGACTTCGCCTTAGCTAAGGGAAGGGTTAGTGTGCAATAACCGAGGAGGACCACTTGTATTGTTAGAGGTTTCTGAAAGACTTTGTTACGGGAACTCGCCTTTGTGGTGTTTGACTGTATCTTGTGGGTAAAGTGCATAACCTCTGCAGAGTTTAGAATCTATTCGAATAGCCGTGTCCGCGGTATTGGACATCGCTCGGGAATTACAGTCAAGGGTTAGATTTTCCTAAAAATAACTTTGGTTTGAAAAGTTGGGTTGGACTAATAATGAAGTTGATGGAAATGTAGAGTAGGATGGGAAAGATGTTTATTAAATTCCTTGAAAAGTTATTTATACTTTACTTGTTTCTACCGCTTTGAATCTACTTATATTACTTTTCAAATGTCAAGCATCGCAAATATACCTTGAGCTATTCCTTTGTACCAAGCCATGCATATAGTATATTAGCTTGCATTCTCAGGCATGACTTGTCGAGTACCAAGTACTCACCCTTGCCTCAACACAACACCAGTTGAAGAGGAGACTACACCAGCCTTTGGAGGAGGAACTCCAAGAAGATCCGTCTACTTAGGGAAGCGAGCCCGGCCATTGCCTGTGGTATCTTGGATGGCGCCAACGGTTATTTGATTTTCCGTTGCTATTATTTTTCTCTGAATAAGTTTCGCCTTGCGAGGCATATATTTGTAATTTGACCATAAGGTCAAGTAACCAGTTTAACTATTTAAATAAAGTACTTTATCGGTATCGAGTGGTATGATTGTGATATTTACCGATGTTAAGACTGTGTGCACTAGCGCGTTCCTGGACTAGTGCTGAATACACAGAGGGTCCGGATTTGCAAATTCGGGGTCCCGACATGGTATAAGGTGGACGAGGGCCGTGACGGCTAGGTTGTCACGGCGTTCGCGCCCAACCATCTCTGTAATAATCTCGGCCACCTCGAAGAGCCCCGACGCCACCTCCAGCAAGGCGGCCATGGCGGCGGCGTCCTTGGCGGCCCCGTCCTCCTCCTCCGCCTCCAGAACGGCGAAGTCTTGCTCCTCCCAGAAATCTGCTTCTTCCCAGCTGAAGAGCAGTCCGAAGCACTACTGGCGAAAAAACGCCGCGTAGGGGCCAACAAATATCCTCATGTTAGACATGGAGGAAAGCTGGGAGGAAGAAGGGGAAGAAGACTCGAAGAAAGGGGCGATCGCTCAAGAGCGGTGACGTCCCATTTATAGGCCATGCGTGGCCCCGGAGTCGAGACGACACCATTTAAAGACACAGAAGACGAAGCGACGCTACGACGCTGCCAATATCCTCGAAACACAAAGAAGATCAACACGTGACAGGCGCAGTTCCGACGTAATCTGAACAGAGCGAAGGGATATATCGCTAGACACGTGTCACACGCAGTTCAAATCAATTTGGCCTTCCCGCTAAGTTGGCCCAATTAAGCAGAAGGCAAAGGCATAAGCTTGGGGGCTGAACCACTCAGCCAAGAAGCCACAACGTGGGTCCCGACGCTCGGGGGCTGGACAAACGTCAGCCACTCGAAAAAGCGTGCCTGGGGCAAGAAGGTTACAAACCAAGTCCCGACGCTCGAGGGTTGAACCACTCGGCCAGAAGGGTGACAAGCGCTATCCCGAGCGCTACTCAAAGTCTCGACGCTCGAGGGCAGAACAACTCAACCAGAAGGGCGATAAACGCTATTCAACCCAACAAAGTGCAAATGAGGCTAGTCATATGAAAACTTCGAACAACGCCTCAGACAAGGGTCAGCGTTCGACACGAAGAGGTACATCAAACTCAGAATTCAAGGTTCTCCAGTAAGGACTGCGATGTACTGGAAACCTCTTCGAGCAGCTCGTTGGCCTTGTCTCCGTCGCAAGCGAAACCCTATTTAACAGCTTCAATGTCAACCCTTGGATAGTGAGATTTGACCACCGCCAACGCCTGGTTCGCACTCATGGTCGCCGACTCCTTTGCATAAGCCTTGATCCTATCGGCTCCACCCGAGAGAAGCGGAACGGCGTCATCTCCCTGGCCTGGTTTGGCTCCTTCGATACGCAGAAGGTGCAGAACTAGCTCGCAGGCGACGCGCAGCTCGGTGTGGCTTCGTTCGGCAGCGGCTATCTTCACCTTGTATTCTGCACCTAAGCCAAGCTGCCGCTAGAGAACACACCCAGCGCCAAGTACGTTCAATTCAAGTCAAGGGAGCTTACCCTCCAACTCTCGTTGTGTCTTCTCCAAGCCAGCTCGAGTTTCGAGGTTAGAGCTTTCTGAAGCCTCCAGTCGTGCCCTCAGCTCAGCGATGTTGAGTCGCGTCCTGAAACGCGAGGGCACCGTCATTCTTCCCAGATTATTTAAGAAAGTGTCCATGCCAAATCCAGAGGAGAATCTTACCTTCGAGCGTATGCTCAAGCTCTGCTTTTTCCTCTTGGATTGTCATGCACTAGCCTCCAGCCCATGGACCTCTCTCCATCTGTCGTCGCTGATCTCGTTGATATTGTCCTGGTACTTCTGGTGCTCTTTGAGCTTGGGGAGCACCTTCCGAAAAAACTGCGATCTCTTCTCTGAGTGCTCTCCCATGTCCTAGAGGACACGGCGAAGTCTCAGGTGGGGGTCAGCATTTCATGATGTTAACATACTAAAGAAAGGTACAAGACTTACCCTGACGAGCTTGCTGCACCTAACGGTGAGCTCGTAAAGCTCCATTCGAGCTGCAACCTCTGTTTCCTCGTCCTCCTCCATCCCGTCCCAGTCGGAACCCCCCTCACACCACACGGTCCGGTTCGGGGGCTTCGGCAGAGGGCCAAGCGGTGGTGGCTCTCGATGCACCTCCTTCACTTCGGGAGGCGAAGCCGGGTCAAGTCCATCGACCGCTGGACCACTCGACGGCTCAGCGGTCGGTCCAGCAGCACGAGGCGGCGACCTAGCCGATGAGGAGGGGGCCCCCCTTGGAGAAGCCGGCTTCGGGGCCTCCTTTTCAGGAGGCTCCCCCACCGGGACATCCATGGTGGGAGTCCTGGATCGCCAAAGAGGAAACATTCAGCACAGGTAAGAACAGAAAGCAAGGATTACCTGATAGAATACCTCCTGGAATTCTTAAACTTCATCCCAGGCTTCATCCGAGTCCCGGCACCACTCGGGGGGGAGCCCGATCCGACGCCCTCAGTCGAGGCCGCTCCTGAGCCAGAGGGCTGGGGCTCTGCGCCTAGTGGCCTGGGGACATTGGAGGTCGAAGGCCCGGCCGGTGAGGGATTAGCGGCCTCCTCCACCGATTGCCGGCGCAACTCATCGGCCGAAATGTCAGCCGCTCGCTTGGCCTGAACATTCCTCAGCCGAGAGAGGCCGACGACCGGAGCGTCAGAAAAGAAGGATTCACGCTCCTGAAAGATGAACGATTGCACATTGTCAGAATTGCAAATCAGGCAAAAATTATGGAATTACTCCCCGAGAAAGAGGGACACTCACAGGAGGGGGAGGGTTCGCCACCGAAAATTTGTGAGGGCAGCCCCTGTTGGTAATCTCGGTGCCAGGCGTGAAGAAATCAACCACCCGCGCCGCCAATGCATCTCTCGATAGGGACGCGCTTGTCTCCCGGGTGGGATCCTGAGTCCCGCTATACTGAAACCCCAAATGGATCCGTTCCTTTATGGGTTGCACCCGGCGCCTGACAAAGCTGATTGCGATCCCAGGGCTTTTCAGATCATTGATCAGCGCCAGAAGCTCGGTGACTTGGTTCAATCTGCCGCCATCTGGGGCATCAGCCCAGCATCGAGAGGCTTTAGGGGCGCAGCCAATGAAAGGGGCAAGGAAAGGATCGGCATTCGCACAATAGAACCACTCCCGCTTCCAACCTTTGAGGGAAGTCTTGAGGGGAATGACGAAGTAATGCCTCTTCAAGCCCTCTCGCAACTGGAGTCCGGCGCCCCCGATGATACTGGGAGCAGCCCGGTTCGGATGAGGCTTGAGCAAGAAGAGGGAACGGAACAAGTCAAAGTGTGGACGGATCCCAAGATACGCCTCACAAAGTTGAACGAAGAGAGCGATGTGAAGAATGGAGTTAGGATTCAAGTTGATCAGCTCAATCTCGTAGAAGTGAAGGAGCCCTCGAAAAAAGGCGCTCCCGGGAACACCAAACCCTCGCTAAAAGAAGGACTCGAAGACCACAATCTCATTCTCCAGAGGTGTGGGGTAAGGTTCACCTGCGGCGGGTTGAGCGGAGATCAACTCCAGCGGAGGAAGAACGCCGGCAGCGACCAGCTCTTCCATGCGGGACTTCGTAGTAATGGAGGACTCCCACCCCGCGGTCGTCGGGCCAGCGTTACCCTCCGACGACGACGAAGAGGCCGAAGAAGAAGACATCTCGAAGAAGTGAACCCTGCGGGAGGAACCGCCGCAAGCTTTGGGCGCGAAACCAGAAACCCTAAGTCGCCAAGATCGCCAAAGGAGATTCGAAGATTTCTCAGCAGTGGTTGGGGAGGGGCAAAGATTTCTTTACCCCAACCAGGGTTTCCTCATTTATAAGAAATGGGTCTCAATTTTCGCCTCACGGCGGGAAAAAACAAGGGCTTCCCTGCTTAACTCTGGGCAAGATCTAGGGCACGCCCCATGTTGGGCTGAGAGCTGTGTTGCGCAAAACGCGACCAGGTGTCAAGTCTGGTTCGAAGTTTGGGATAAAGTGCGCCCCATGATGGGCTTGAACGCCGACCGCCACGGAAGATTGGGGCCGAGCACTTTCCGAACATCCTCCAGCGGTACGCTCCATAATTTGGGGTCAATTGCTGGTCACTACTGCATAGCGTGATCGGGTATCGTGGGAGGACTTCACCGACACGGTCTTGAGAATGCGCTCCATGAGAGTCTGAAGCAGTGCGCTGTAATCGGGCACAGGCATTACTCTGAATGACCAAGGTATGCCCCATGAGGGTCAATTGAGCTTTGCGAGCCGATTGCCGCACACCGTGAATGGGTGCGGGTACCACTCGGCCACGAGCCAAGCAACTGTGGTACGCCCCATGAGGGTCAATCGAGCTCGACAAGCCAGTTGCCGCGCACCGTAAATGGGCGCGGGTACCGCCCGGCCACGAGCCACTCGGCCACAAGCCGACCTATTTTCGGTATGCCCCATGAGGGTCAATTGAGCTTTGCGAGCTGATTGCAGCACACCGTGAACGGGTGCGGGTACTACTCGGCCACGAGCCAAGCAACTGTGGTACGCCCCATGAGGGTCAATCGAGCTCAATAAACCAGTTGCCGCGCACCGTAAACGGGCGCGAGTACCACCCGGCCACGAGCCACTCGGCCACAAGCCGACCTATTTTCGGTATGACCCATGAGGGTCAATTGAGCGTTGCGAGCCGATTGCCGCACACCTGAACGGGTGCGGGTACCACTCGGCCACGAGCCAAGCAACTGTGGTACGCCCCATGAGGGTCAATCGAGCTCGACAAGCCAGTTGTCGCGCACCGTAAACGGGCGCGGGTACCGCCCGGCCACGAGCCACTCGGCCACAAGCCGACCTATTTCCGGTACGCCCCATGAGGGTCAATCGAGCTTAACAAGCCAGTTGCCGCGCACCGTAAACGGGCGCGGGTACCGCCCGGCCACGAGCCACTCGGCCACAAGCCGACCTATTTCCGGTACGCCCCATGAGGGTCAATCGAGCTCGACAAGCCAGTTGTCGCACACCGTAAACGGTCGCGGGTACCACTCGGCCATGAGCCAAACAACTATGGTACGCCCCATGTGGGACAATTGAACTCTGCGAGCCGTTTGTCGCACACCATAAACGGGTGCGAGTACCACTCGGACACGAGCCGATCAACCACAATGATCTATCCCTCTATGCCCTGCAAAGATCGACGACGAGCGCAAGCGCTACTCGGACATCGAGTTGGGGAAAACGTGGGAAATAAATCCGATCATTAATAAGTCCTTTACGATCTTTTTTCCCATGAAATCTCTCTAATAGGACCAAAGGGGGAAATCCAATCCTAAAGCACTTGGGGGCTGCTGTGGGATGCCTGAGATGGGGGTCCCGCAAGTGGAGCCTACACCCGACTGGGCCGAGGATGGTGCAGTAGGCCCAGATCCTAGACGCGCCATGAGGAGCCCATAGCATGGCCCGACTTCTTCCCCCAAGGCAGCTGGCTGACCCCTCGGCGAAGCTTCGTGCCGCGTCCAGACAAACCCGTCAAAAGTAAAGCCTGCGACCTGGCATCAGCAGAGCCTGCAGGCACCAGAACCTGGCGTAGTGGCAGGCGTGGGTCAGGAAAGGAACGACCACACCCCCTGGACGTAGTGGGGCTCAGCCGATAAAGACAAATTACATACTCATGATGCCACCATGTTCAGGGCCAGGTGGCGCCCATTTGAAACGTATCCTTCCCCCAGTATATAAGGGGGAGGGAACAACCCTAAAAAGGGGAGAGGAAGAAAAAGGAGAGAAGAAAAAAGGGAGAACAATATCCAAGAACACAGGACTAGGGTATTATCTCCTCCGCGAGAGCCCAAACCTGTCTAAAAAGATCACCCTCGCATCCTGTGTTACCATCTTGCTCTGATCTCGCACGAATCCCCTAGAATCACAAATCTCATTGCCGGCGGAACCGATCGTCGACAGGTCAGGAGGCCACAAAATTCAGATCAAGCTGCTAAGCTAGCTTTGGAGGCTGGCATTCACATTAGGCAATCTGTGCCTATCCTCACACACTGGAAGGAATACAAGAACAACACTTCTCATTTACAGAATTTCATGGGCAAATTATCTGTAAGTAATTAATTCTTTCCCACTAACATGTTTTCTTCTACCTGATTAACAGCCGCTTATACATATTCATGATATCTTCTTTCTGCCTAACTGCTTATACTAATTGATTGATAGACAAGGCTTGCTATGGACACTACTGCAAAGCCAACAAAAGATGCATGCTCTGATTTATTCAAATGCGGGATACGCCAAGCTAGGCATAGGCTCAAGAAGCGATTTTTTGATGGTATTCCAGCTAATGAAATCAGTGGAACATCTCCAGTACCTCAATTGTCTGATAATGAGTGGAGAAAGCTAGTTAACAAATGGTCAGACCCAAAAAATAAGGTATTGTAACCACTTTTTTCTTTTAAGATTCTATTGCTGAATGTGACTAACTAGAAAGTATTTTCTAGGAAATCTGTGAAAAGAACAAGGACAATCGTGCCAAAGTCCAGTTCCATCGAGCTCTGAGGTTCTCGTAGCTATATTTCTCGTGACCGCCATGCTCTTGTATGTACCCATCATCTGCTTATTATTGGTTTTATCCAAAAATAATTATCTTGCCTTGTTTTGTTGTTATAAGTACTAAACATTGATTTTGTTTTCATTCATACTAAAATACGTATGAGAAGAACAAAGATCGAGAGTTAGATGCGGTTGAAATCTTTAAAGAATGCCACAACAAAGAAGAAAAAGGGATTCTCTCAACCCGATTGCAACATGCAATTGTATGTCCCTGTCAATCCTACCATTTTATTGTTACTGTTGGAATGTTGTCATGTGATGAGCACTAATGATACTGCATTTATCTCAAATATTGCTACCTTGTTTAATTATGTAACCTAAACCCAAAAATCTGGTTGATCTATGATGTCTATGATGTTTTTACTTATTTACTAAAGTGAATGTAATTTATGCATATTTCCTATGCAATTGGTCATGGGAAAATATAATTTTGTGCCATTCAACTCTAGAAATGGACTCACATTAAGGTTTCTTGCTAGAATCTGAAATAGGGTACCAGCAGTTTTATTTCTACAATTATCAACAATGCTATTGGTAGGTGTACAAAGTGCAGCAAAACAGTTCCAGGACCTTATCTGCTACCAATTTTTATAGCTAAGATGGTTAATGGCCAGACTAAAATATATATGAAAAAATAAATACTAACTTTAACATATTTGCATATTTAGACCAAAGAAACATCCATGAAATACATGAATGGTTTATGTGGTTAAACCAAACTACAAAAGTACATAGGCACAAATGGCTATGGTCCACAAATTAAACTAGAAAACAAATAAAATGCATTAGTGACATGCACAATGTTGCATAGAGAATAGTTTGGATCATGAATAACATCCACGATCCCTGTAGCTTTAGATGAGAAAGATTCCCATACAATGCCGTATGTCCACATCAGTTTCCATTTTATAAATGCTATTTGCCTATTTATAACAATTTCTATATGAAATTTGAACATTCCAGTTGAATCAAATTGGAAAAGTTAACTAGGAAAACCTAAACAAGCAACCAGAGAAGAAAAAGAGAGAAAACTCCAAGATAGCCAAATAGTTTCTAGACTTCAACCCTTTCTCATTCCTATCCAGCAAACTTTTTGAGAAGCACCAAAATGAGGTTGAAAGTGTAAATAATGTTGTGACTAGTGATTTAGTAGCTATGTCAACTAGATTTATTTACGGGCAATATAATCATGTGCTTGTTAAATGACCTATTAGATGAACCAAACAAAATGCTCATGGTTGATACTTCTGCTCCTTTGCCTAGAATTTGCAAGTACATGCAAATTTTATAAAATCAACTCTTAATGTCCAGTATGTTTACATTTCAGAACATGCATATAAATATTCAATCTTATGTTCATTATTCTTTTCTTCAGTATGTACCTTCTTTCTTTCTTATGAAAAAATAATTGTTTACTAAAACCTATGCAGATAATTGCTCATTTTTTTTGCTTCTTTTGATAATTTAGGCTCAGATGGAAGAAATGATGCAGCCTGTTGCAGATGGACAAACACCAACATCCACTATAGAGGTTGTTTCTACGGTTCTCAGCCAGAGCGGTGCAAGGAGCGATCAATTTTGAAGAATGTTGGCTTAGAGACAACCTCTCAAAAAACTACTATGTCATCGACTGAAAAAGAACTTCAGGATCAACTTGATAAGGAGAGAGAACAAACAGCTTCACTTCGCAAGGAACTTGAAGAATTGAAGCAAAAGGGAGAAGAAGCAAATATGTCAACACAGAGAGAATTGGCGGAGTCGGAAGGAGTCGAGGAGGAAAGTAGGAAGAGACAGGAGGAAACGATGCAATTCTTCGCTGCCTCTTGAGCTATGCAAGTCAATCCCACTGACTTGACATGATATCATATTTTGCTCTAGGCTGGTACTTGCTTGCAGTGCTTTATATTTTGTGTTGGTGAACTTCTTTTAGAAACTATTAAACTTTGTGATGAATGCTTGTGATGTGCTGACACAATGTTGCTCTGCATTGGTCAAACACTTAATCTTATGTCTGCTGCTATGATGAATATAATATATATGTTCCCATTGGTACCCTTGCTAATGTGTTGAATGTCATTATGTGATGATGAATTGGGAATATGCTAAATGTAATCTGTAATGTTAAAATTGTGGATTAGGCCATAAGTGTTCACTTTTATTCTGGGAATGGGCTATGCACTGTGAATGTAATTCTGTCCATCGTTAGTAAAATGCCACATCACCTGCCATCCTAACCGATAACGTTGCATAGACGTGTTCAATGACGAAATCGATGTCCACGTGGCTTCTACCTATGATGAAATTATTCGTCACTAAACATGCCACCAACCTGACACACTGCCGATGATGTGGCATAGACATGTTCAATGACGAAATTGTTGTACACGTGGCTTCTATCTATGACAAAATTATTCGTCACTGAAAAGGCCACGTCACCTGACACCATGGTTGATGACGTGGCGAGGCATTCATATATGACGAAATTGTTCGTCACTAAATATGCCCCGTCATTAGACACGCTGGCCGGTGACGTCACATGGGACGGCCGAGTATGTGATTTGTGACGAAATTGCACATATCAGTAACGAACTTCACTCGTCAGAGAAGATACCTATTTAGTGAGGGTTACCTGTTTCGTCATAGAATGTTGCCTATTCTATGACGAAATAACACAATTCGTCACCGTATAACAAATGTGACGCGTTATACATGACGGTTGTTGTTTCGTCACAAATTCGTCACATATATACAACAATGACCTTTCTGGAGGTTTTTTTGACGTATTTATTACGTCATAGATGACCATATTTCTAGTAGTGCTAGTGGTCTGTGCCACCATCCAGAGGGTCAAGGGCATTTAATGCGTAGCGTGCGCATTAAATGGAGGTAATGAAGGCCACAGTGTGACGGCACGTGTTCCCAATGCGCGCTTTTATTACGGATGACATCATGGCGAAATCTCCCCCTGGTGAGGCGTGCAGAGCCGGCAGGCACACGGGTCCCGAGGCCGGGGCAAAGTCGGCGGTGTCAGAAGCATTAAGTGCAACTCAAGAATAGTGACAGGTGCATTAAATGCGGTATGGCAGTGTAATAAGTGTGATACACTGATGTAAGTTCCCCATGCGCCCTAGCCAGCCCAAGTATAAAAGGGAGCCGGGGTGCGTGGGAGAAGGGGTTGGCTCATTTGTAGGTTCGATCATTTTTTGATCGAGAGTTTTCAGTTTCCTCCAAGAACACAAGCAAGAACACACCGACAGGACTAGGGATATTACTCTCAGGAGGGCCCGAACCTGGAAAAACCTTAGCGTCTCCTTGCAAGCTTGGCCACTGGTCTCTTTTCTCCATCTCTCGAGCGATCTCCACGAAAGCCCCCTGTTTGAACTTCATATATACCCGATCCGGAGGTATCTGTTGGCTGATAAGCCGACAGCATGCTATTTTGAATTAATGGCATCTACATGCTATTTTGAACTAATATGTGAGGAATGTATAACTTAAGGACTAAAGGATTATGACCTGGTAGCTTTTATTGGTCTCGTAGCATATGTGGTATTCTTAGCGAAGTAGCACATCAAAACATTTACTTGTATTGAATCAGCTATGTGTGTGTTTTGCCCGATAATGGAGAGATTAGGGAAGCATGAGATATGACCGCTTGTTCGACTTATCTATTATATTATTACATGTATTGTATCACATTGATTTGAGATTTGAGTTTTCCTTTGTGATTTGACTTGGGAAAAAGAAAAGAGTGATCTCTAGATGTTGTCGGAAGTATTCCAAAGTGAATTGTAGCGCATGTGGTTCAATTGAGTTCAAAAGAATTGTACTTCTTTTGCATTTTAGATAGGATTGAGAATATGAATGTTCACAGGTTATTATTGAGTGTAATGAAGATTTATGCTCTTGGACTTGGTTGTTTGTGTGACACCACGGAGTGTCGTATCCTTATTTATTGAGCATGATGAGGTTAAAAACTTTATGGAATGTGGAATTAAGGTTAAAACCATAGGGTATGGAGGTTAATAGCGTTTTCGGGCCGTTTTCGGGCCGTTTCCGGGGTTTTGGGCCTTCCCGGGGGAGTTTGGGCCTAAAAGAGGGGGTTGTGGGCTTTGGTGGGATGGAGTGGGAATCCATTTAGGATTAGGAAAGAGGCTTAGGGCTGGTAAAGGGGGGCTTCCCTGCCCCTTTGTGCGCCCACCCCTGCCCTAGCTTGCGCCCCACCTCTCCTCCTCCCTTGCCTAGCCGCCCCTCCCTCTCCCTTGACCGTGCGCCTCCCCCTCCCTTGCACCCATTGCTCCCCACCTATCCACCACCTCTCCTCCACCCCCTTGCTGCCCTAGGGTGGCCTCCCCACCCCTGCACCTCGTGGATCCATCCGTTGGAGCGAGGAGCGATCCGGGAGGAGTTTCGTTGGTACTTCGGTCGTCGGGCGAAGGTATGGCCATGGGACTCCTTGGGGTTGGGCTAGGTACTGTTCTAAGGGTGTTTATCATGATTTTAGATCAATTGGTGGTGCTGGACATGAGCAGATTGGATTAGATCTAGATGTTGCCATGTTTCTGTTTTGGGACAGCATGAGCAGTCGACCTAGGGTTCAGTTTTTCGCCAATTTAGAGTTGGAATCTGTCTTTCCTTGGACATAAAGAACGTTAAATTACGATCAGCCGTTTGAAAGTTATGACTGTTTTACCGAGCGTGTTAAAATCTGTGACGTGATTGGAAAAAATCACGGTATTTTGTAGATTAAACAACTTTAGAGTCCGAATTAGTCTTTCCCTATAACTAGAAAAAGTTGGGAAATTTCCTAAGCTACGCGAGGATGTACTCGTTTAATTGATTCGGAGTCCCAGAACTCAAGTTATGCCTTTTGGAAGGATGCTGTCCCGACGGGACAGAACCTCTGTTTTTAGGTTTTGCGAGTAGTTGGCAATGTCGGGGTAGATGAGGGTTTGCGTACTTTTTTGTGGACATGATTGTGAGTGTGTGATGCCTATGTGCAGGTGGTGCGACCCCGGGAGTGCCTTCTACTTCCCGCCAATCCGTTGCCCGTGGTTGAGGCAAGTGTGTTGTAATGGATAGCGATTTGTAGGTTGCTTGTTGAGAATAGATGAAATTGATTACATGATATATGATCACTTGCCATGCTTTAATGATTGCCAATGATATGATGAGCATGTTTATTATGTTATGATGCCATGTGTTAATGTACGAGTTAAATATGATGTTGGCATAATTGCATACATGGCATGTTACATGGCCCAGGCGGTGAGAAAGTTATAACTAGTCCGGGGAAGGTCGGTGAGAAAGTTATGACTAATCTGGAGAGCCATTGAGTAAGTCCTACATCGTGATTCCATCCACGTGGTGTTTGGAAGCGAGGAGTAGGCACCCTCCATCTTCGGGATGGAAGGTGGGAGAGGGTGCAGACCGACGGGTGTGTACTCAACCATACCGGTATGAGTTTCCAAGGAGACATGAGCATTGCATTGCATACATAGTGATGATGATAATGTTATGTGTTCATGAATGAGATGATATACCTGATGTGAGACATTATTGCCATGTTATTGTTCTTGTTGTCCATTCCAATATGCTTGCTGAGTTTCGAACTCACGCTTGTGTTTTCTTGTTGTTTTAGGTACCATGAGACCGGCATGCGGGGAAGGGAAATAGACACACTTCCACACGTAGCTTCACTCCTTTGATTTCACAAGCCATTCAATTAGTGTTGAGAATAAATTGCGTGTGATGATCATTGCTTTAAGGTTTAGCTTTGCTAAATGAGAGTCTTTTCGTTCGTTTGACTCTTGGAGACATCATATGTTTGGAACTAGACTTATATTGTTGCTAAGTCGTTAATCATTGTTGTTTTTAGTTGTCTCTTCTATTCCATATATTGCTAAACTGTTGTTGTTCCTTCAAATCATGTTAAAACAAAGGAGATGCTGCCGAAATCTCGGCTTTTAGCATGTGCGCCTTTGCTGGAATTTATGTTTAATTGTGGTGTTTAGATGTTGTTTAGCTTATGTTTGGTAGCATTCAGGCATATTAAATGCCGGGGTGTTACAGTTTGAGCGAAAGATTGTGTGGGCGGCACCTTCTTAGGAAAAGCACCAATTGTGATTTGGTAATGATTTACAGTCCTAGCTTGGGCTAGGTCTAAAACTTTGATTGTGGTTTAAAGGGTGGATTATAATGGAGGTTAGTGATGTTGATTCAAATTTTTTTTAGAGTATCGTTGGTTATAAAGAAAGTGGTGGTAATTTGATGTAAAGTGTTCTGTTGTGAGCATGTAATTCAATTAGTTCCTTGGGTGTGAGATATGCCTGGGAGAGGATGGAATAAAAATGTATTATGGTTTGTGAATTGGAAAGGAAGTTGTTCCTTAATGAGATATGTCTTTCGACGGCATTTCTTGGTAATGGTCCTTTCGATTTAACAGTCAATCAATTAGAAGACATGGAATCAGTGTTTTCTTGGTTCCTGGGGGTTCAAGTTTAGAACACTAGTTATTCAATCCACTACCATCGGTGATATGGTGGTAGAGAGGTTGTTAAAGAAATGTGGCTCGATTTGATCGTGTCATCTTGAGTTTAATGAAATATGGTAGAAAGGTTGAGAAATGAGATTAAAGTTTTGTGAATGAAGTTGAAAAGGGAATTTAGAGTTGAGTTCGGATATTGGTTTACGTACTTCGAAAGAAAATCATTGATTATACAGGGTCGTACCCTGTAGTGCCCAAAAGGGAAGCTATTATGTGTTCATCAGAATGTCTTGCGATAGTGGTGTGAAATGGTTAATATGGAGATATGGCGTATCAGTTAATTTGATTGAGCCCTTTAGTGGGTGAAAATTGAGGGTGAATGACGAGGAAAATTCTTGTGAGATTCTTTATTCAGGAAGTTCATTTGGATCGTTATTGTGAGGGAGTTGCGTTATGCATTGGTCTTGGGTAAGGCGATGCCTTCGAGTTTTGTCCCTTGCAGTTTTTAGTAGGAAATGAAGAGAATGTGGAATTGTGAGAACTTGTGCTTGTGAAATCATGTGCTGAAAAATTTGCTTAATGATGATTTTGGTATTGCAAAGTGGTTGTGCTGATGGCATGTGTGGTGCATGTGTTGTTTCAGATAATTATTTGATATGCATGTGATAACATGGTAATTATTTTGCTTGATGCAATGCGCTCGTGTGAGTGGTTACATGGACTGATCTTGAGTCAAGTCGTGGACTTGTGCTCGGAATATTGTTTCGTGGTTTGTTCATGTGTAGGTGTTGCTTGAGGTCGAACGTGGTCGGTGACGGGACCAGAACTAGGTTCATGGAGGAACTGAGGTTCAGGACTAGGTTCAAGGAGGAACTGAGGTCCTAGTGGTCGAGGATGTCATGCGGGATGTTCGGACTAGAGAACGGTGCATGTGAAGACGAGTGAGTTCTGTGATGCGGCAGCGGGTGAAATTTGTCTGCATGCGGTTATGTCGTTTGGGGTAGCTTGCATGTATTGGGCCATATGTAATTGGGCCAGGTGGATATGCATGCATGTATCTGTATACAAACTCTTTAGGTTTGCTCATTATAAATAGGGGGATGTGTCTTCTGTTTATGATGAGCCAGGTATTAGGGTTTGTACCCTTTTGTTTGGAGTGCTATAACCAGACTAGCCAGAAGAAATAAAAATCATGTTTTCCTCTAGTTTTCCGTTTTTCGTTTTCTCAACCGGTTTTCGGTTTAGTAGATTAATTCATTGTATCTCTTGATTCTTTGAGTTTCTTCTTGATTTGATCCATCCAAAACCTTTCTAGGGTATTGATTTAGTGTTCCTCAAAGTTTTGTTGGTTAATCTTTTGTATATTTTGTTTAATCACGAAATTAGGGTTTAATCAATTTGCATCATTATTGATGTAGTCAACTTGCAAAGCTTATAACTTTTGATCCGTAGATCCGATTGAGCTAATTCTTGTTGAGTTAGTTTCAAAATTGAATCTAGTTCTACAGTTTAAATTTCACATCAATCCGACGGTTGGATTTTTAAGAATTCATATTTTAGTGAACATCTATCAATCTGTTTTTTGCTTGATCCGAATCTGTCACAGCAAACTTGCGGAGTTCATAATATTTGATCTGTAGGTCTGATCGAGTTGATTCTTTTTTTAGATTCGTATTGGAATCTAGTTTCTTGTGTTCAAATTTTAGATCAATCCGACGGCGTGATCTCTGGATATTCACGATTTACCGAACGCATGTACTCTGTTTTTGTTGAATACGAAGCAATTATTTGATTCTGAATTGGGGTGAATTTTTAGTAGATCAAAATTTTGATTTTAGCTTTCGCGCAATCATTCACCCCCCTCTGATTGCTATAGTAGTATATATCGATCTTACAGCGCTTAGTTGTACTAAGCCAAACCACTTTCGTTAATCGTTGAATTTGGAGAATTGGTTTATCGGTTACTTCTCTTTGAGTTTTGAGCAGATGTTTGGAGTTGTAAAGAATTTGAGTCCCTTGTGGACTTTATTTTGGAGTTGGCATTCTCCGAATTTGGGGTCGAATTCCTTTAAGTGGGGGAGAATGTAACATTTCTTAGTTTTGTTTCCAGTTTTAGAATTTCACATTTGGGTTTTTGGAGGACCAGCCTGATGATCTGTAGGATTATCAAATTGGATCTTGTGTGGGAGAGAAAAGTCTAGTCACCCACTCGCTCTACCTAATCTCTCCCTCACTCTTTCCACTTGGCTGCCTCCAACCCCCCACCCGAGCCAACCCCAACTCCCCATCGTGTACTCCTCCAATGCAATCCAGCAGCTCCCCTCCTCAAGGTGGCGCCACCCCACCTGCAGCAGGACCTCCTCCTCCTCCTTGCTCCGGTGAGCTGCTCCGGCGAGCCTCCTCCAAGCCGGGGCCTTGCTGCTCCAAGCCGGTGTCGCCCCCACCCGAGCAGCACAGCTTCTCTTCCTCCTCCTCCATTTGGGTAAGAGAAACTTGTGTAGCTTGTTCTAATGGAGATCTTTGCTGGTTGGTTTGGGTCTAGGGTTACTAGATTTGAGGATTTTGGAGGGAAATATGGTCTAGGGTGTAACACCCCAAAATTTTGCTTTTCTTAAATTCATGTGTGATTTGGCACTTTGGTGAATTTTTGGAATTTTCTGGAATTTATTTGGATTTATTTGGAATTTATTTGAATTTATTCCATTTTGAAATAATTAAAGAATTTAATTTTGCAAATAAAATTTTGTTGGAAATATTTTATTTGAGTCCCAAATACCCTAAAATATTTTCCAGAATTTTTCCGAATTTTTCCGAGTCATTTGCTATTTTTAGTGAATTAAATGAATTCTTGGGAATTATTTTAAATATTAAATCGCTGGAAATTCAACTCGGGTCAATCTTGTTCATCCGACTGAGTCGGAACCCGAGTCGGACTCGAAGTCCGACCAGCGCCGATCGACTCGATCAAACCGAGCTCAAAACCTAATCAATCCCAGCCGTTGGATCAAGATCCAACGGTGAGATCCGCCGTCTGATTCGAGCCGTGTCCGGCCGGATCCGATCGCGCCCGTCGATCGTGGCGTTGATCGTGCCACGTGGGCCGGTGTCTTGTCGTCGTCTCCGCCGAGACCGAAGCCGGACTCCGCCGCGCGCGTCCCGCCGTGGAAACTAGGTTTCCGTGTCCGCTATGACGCCGAGGCTATTTAAAGCGTGAGACGTCCCGAGGTTGCCCTCATCCTTGTGCACCCGTTCCCCGAGCCATCTCGCCTGAGCCGCCGCTTGATTGCCGTCGCGAGCTCGCCGTAGTTGGAGGAAGTGACCGCCGCGGTCTTTGCTCGATTCCGCCGCCGTCCGTCGTCTTCCGCCGAGAAGGAGCCCAGATCCGGAACCACCGTGACGAGACGCACCCGAATGAAGGATTCATCTCGCCGGAGCAACCCCGGAGCGCCGTCGGGCTTGTCGTCGTTCTTGTCTCCGGTGGCTGCAGCTCCGCCGCGTCGCCATCGCCCTCGCGAGCTCTGTGGACCGTCCGATCTTGATCGTGCGGTTGAGGTGAGTTCACGTGTTCTAAACCCGGTTAGATCTGGACCGTTGGATCAAGATCCAACGGTTCACAATTGCCACGTGCCGGAGTAGTGTTATTATAGGATTAGATCTGGACCGTCCGATCTAAATCGAACGGCCCACGATCAAGCAGTAGTTTCAGCGTGTTAACCCTGGATCTAATCCGCGCGTTGATTTTCAAACCAACGGCCGAGATTGTGCCACGCGTCTTGGAAGTTGGGCCGACGCTGGTCGGCCCAGCGCTGCGCGTGTAGACGCCGACACGCCGGCCCGCGTGTCGAGGCCGCGCATGTCGGCCGCTGTCCCAGCGGCGCCGACGTCACCCATGGACGTCACGCAGTGGGTCCCACATGTCGCCACCGTGGTGAGTCCCCGACGTCGGCCGATGACGCGTCACCCGAATGGGCCCACATGTCGGGCCTCACGTGAGTCGTGGGCCAGAGTCCACGGTGGACCCGGCGTGGACCGAGTCCATGGACCGGTGGCGTCACCGACCAATCGAGGCTGCCACGTGTCCATGCCGACGCAATAATTAATTTCCAAAAGAAAATGATTTATTAATTCGAATAATGATTTCAAATTTAGATTCAAACTTCAAACGCTTATAACTTTTGCGTTTCAACTCCGATTTGAGTGATTCAAATTTCTAAATTTGTATAAAATTGAGATCTACCTAAATATGAATTTTATTTAATTTTTGGACTAAAGTTTTTCTCTGTAATATTATTTAATTGATTATTTAAACTTTAATAAATCATAACTTTTGCGTTTTAACCCCAAATTTGACGATTCCAGTTTCTAAAAATCCAGAAAATTATGTTCTCTCTGTTTATGGATTTTATTTGGAGTTTTGGGATGTTTTTGCCTATTGTTTATTTGTGTATTTGCTATTTGCACGCTTTACGAGTAGACGTTGAAGTACCGGAAGGATTCGAAGGAGAAGTATTGACTCAGGATCCAACTCAAGACCAAGAGCAAGTGCTTTTTGAAGGCAAGTTGTGCTTTGACCATGTTGATCCTATTTCGAAATCTATTTTGATTTAAACTATTGCATGCTAGATCAATTAGAAAGATACTTTGTTTAAACATGGGGGTTAGATAAATACCAATTTGCTGTATGACACCTTGATTATCTAAGTATGTGCCATGACCCTTGGTCACCCTAGTTGTGGATTACTAGTTGGACATTATTAAATTGCCAACATGGGTTTTAGACCGACGTAGTACACTGCTTAGACCTGCTACGTGCTCATGACATGATTTTGGACAATCAAATGCTAATATGGGCTTAATGATATATTGAACCTGTTTTGGAAAAGTATCATGTGATGTTGATGGCACGTGGTGCATGGTAATCAACTGGGGTTTGATAAACAGTTTTCGACCGGGGCATGTGGCAAGAGTAATCAGGTGGGCCAGTTGTGGCATTGGGAATGTTGATTTGGTTTTTCGGGTAGTCTTGCCCTGGTCACTCTAAGGACTTAACCTTGCAAGCCTTTGAACTGGGTCATACTTGCAACCACATGGTCGAATGGGACGGCCCTAGTTGACTAAGTCGCTAAGGACTCACTTGTGGAGCCTCAGGGTGTCGATTACACCGTTTGTGTGATTGTGCGGGGAGCGTATCGTGGCTGTGGCCGATACCCATCTAACGGTGTGTTGGTCCCATACTTCGCCTTGGCTAAGGGAAGGGATGGTGTAGAGCACGAACCTGAGAGGACCACTGTGTTGTTTGAGGCTTCCGAAAGGCTTTGTTACGGGAACTCTCCTGTGTGGTGTTTGACTGTATCTTGTGGGTAAAGTGCATAACCTCTGCAGAGTGTAGAATCTATTTGAATATCCGAGTCAACGGTCGACAATGCTCTGAATTACAGTCAATGGTTAGATTTTCTAAAAATAACTTTTGTTTGAAAGGTTGGGTTGGTTTAACAATGAAGATGATGGATATGTGGTTTAGGATGGGAGAAATGTTTGTTAAACTTCTTGAAAAGTTATTTATGCTTTACTTATTTCTCGCTTTGAATCTACTCTTACTACTTGTCAAAAGTCATTTCTTTGCAAATATACCTTGAGCTATTCCTTTGTACCAAGCCATGCATATAGTATATTAGCTTGCATTACAGCATGACTTGCGAGTACCAAGTACTCACCCTTGCCTCAACACAATACCAGTTGAAGAGGAGATTACGCCACTTTGGAGGAGGAACTCCAAGAGGACCCGTCTACTTAGGGAAGCGAGCCCGGTCAGTTTGTGGTATCTTTGGATGGCGCCACGGTTATTTGATTTTCATTGCTATTATTTTTCTCTGAATAAGTTTCGCCTTGCAAGGCATATATATTTGTACCTTGGCCATAAGGTCAAGTAACCCTTTGATTATTTAAATAAAGTACTTTGATGGTATCGATTGGTATGATTGTGATATTTACCGATGTTAAGACTGTGTGCACTAGCGCGTTCCTGGACTAGTGCTGAATACACAGAGGGTCCGGATTTGCAAATTCGGGGTCCCGACATAGGGTTGGAGGGAACATTTTCTGTTTTCGGGTAGAATTCTAGGCCTGGAGCTCGGTTTGGGGCAGTTGCAGTCACCCCATGTGTCGAACTCTATGCCTGGAGCACCGTCTTGGCCCAATTGGGCATGAGCTTCTCTGCGGGACCACGGTTTCGGACATCCCACAGCAGCCCCCAAGTGCTTTAAGATCGGATTTCCTCATCCTGTCATGTCAAAAACATTTACGGGGCATACCGAAGAATGGGTCGGCTCGCGGCCGAGTGGTACCCACATCCGTTTACGGTGCGGGGCAATTGGCTCGTAGAGCACAATTGACCCTCGTGGAGCATACCATAGTTGGTTCGCTTGTGGCCGAGTGGTACCCGCACCCGTTTACGCTGTACGGCAATTGGCTCGTAGAGCACAATTGACCCTCATGGGGCAAACCATAGTTGGTTGGCTCGTGGCCGAGTGGTACCCGCACCCATTTACGGTGTGCGACAATTGGCTCATAGAGCTCAATTGACCCTCATGGGGCATACCTTGGCCATTAAGAGTAATGCCCGTGCCCGTTTGCGGTGCACAGCTTTAGACTCTCATGGAGCGCAATCTCAAGACCGTTTTGGTTTAATCCACCCGCGGTACCCAATCACGCCGAGCAGCAGTGACCAGCAATTGACCCCAAATTATGGGGTGTATCGCTAGAGGATGTTTGGAGAGTGCCTGGTCCCAATCTTCTGTGGCGACCAGCGCTCAGGCCCATCATGGGGCGCACTCTATCCCAAACCTCGAGCCAGACTTGACATCTGGTCGCGGCTTGTGCGACACAGCGCTCGGCCCAACGTGGGGCATGCCCTAGATCTGGCTCAGAATTAAGTATGGGAGCCCTTACTGTTTTCCCGCCGTAAGGCGAAAACTAAGACTCACTTCCTATAAACGGGGAAACCCTTGTTGAGGGAAAGACACCTTTGCCCCTCTATCCGCACAGTCGCGAGATCTCTAAAACTTCTTGGGCGACCTTGGTAGCTTAGGGTTTCCGGTTTCGCGCCCAGAACTTCTCCCCAGAAACCCCACTTCGCCAAGATGTCTTTTTCTTCATCGCCGGAAGCGAGCACGGACCTGGCGGCCGCAGGGTGGGAGGCCTCCGTGTCGATAGGGGCTCGCCTGGAGGAGATGGTCGTCGGCGGCATTCTTCCCCCTCTTGAATTGATTTTCGCCCTGCCGGCGGCAGGTGAACCCTACCCCACTCCTCAAGCCAATGAAATTGTAGTCTTCGAGTCCTTCTTTTGGCGGGGGTTTATTGTTCCAGGGAGCACCTTCTTTCGGGGGCTTCTTCATTTTTACGGGATTGAATTGACCAATCTAAACCCCAACTCCATTCTTCAAATTGCCATATTTGTTCAACTCTGTGAGGCTTATCTTGGGATCCGTCCTCATTTTGATTTGTTTCGTTCCCTCTTCCTGCTCAAACCCCATCCAAATCGGAATGCTCCCAGTGCCATTGGGGGAGCCGGGTTTCAGTTGCGGGAGGGCCTGAAGAGGCATTACTTCTCCATCCCCTTCAAAACCTCCCTCAAAGGTTGGAAGCGGGAATGGTTCTATTGCACCAACGCAGACCCTTTCCTTGCTCCCTTCACCGGCCGTGCTCCTGTAGTCCTCCGATGCTGGAGCGATCCCCCGCAGGGGCCCAGATTGGATCAAGTCACCGAGATTCTGGCGCTGATCGATGATTTGAAAAGCCGGGGCTTGACCGGCATTGGGGTCGCCGTCAGCTTTGCCAAGCACCGGGTGCAACCCTTGAAGGAGCGAATCCATTTGGGTTTCCGGTATGGTGGGACTCAGGATCCTACCCGGGAGACGAATGCGCCCCTCCCAAGAGACATCTTGGGGGCGCGGCTAATCGATTTCTTTGCTCCGGGCGCCGAGATCACCAATAGAGGTTGGCCGGGCAAGTTCTCGGCGAAGAAGGCTCCTCCTCGTGTGAGTATTCCTCACCTCTGAGAAGTCGCTTTGTTGTTTTCGTCTGATTTGTGGTTCTGTTGACATGTGATCGTTCACTTTTCTGGAGCGTGAAGCCTTCCTTTCTGATGCTCCGGTTGTCGGCCTCTCTTGGCTGAGGAATGTTCCAACCAAGTGGTCGGTGGATTCTCCGGCTGAGGGGCCGGAGTCTTCTAAGAGGGGAAAAACATCGGTGGAGGAAATTCCTGTCCCCTCCCCGGTTGGGCCATCAACTGCTGTTAGCCCCGGGGAGGAAGGTTCAGGAGCTCCATCTTCCGAGCCAGCACCTACCCCGAATGTTGGCGTAGACTTAGGCTCTCCTTCGGGTGGTGCTGGGGTCCGTAGGAAGCCTGGAATGAAATTCAAGAAGTCCAAAAGGTATGCTACCCCTTGACTCTTGTTCTTGTCTCTTTGTATCTGTGCCGACATATTGGCCCTTTGGTGAGCCAGAGCTCCCTCCACGGACGTTCCGGTGGAGGCATCTTCTGAGAGGGAGGCTCCAAGGTCGGCTTCTCCTGGGAGGGCTGCTTCGCCCGCTGCCTCACCGGCAGGGGATGTGCTGGCGGAGGAGACGCGTTCAACTGCTGGGCCGTCCAGAGGCTCTGATCGCGAAGATGATGCCGATTCCTCATCCCCTGGAATGGAGGAGATTCATCGAGAACCACCGCCGCTTGGTCCTCTCCCGGAACCACCGACTCGGACAATGTGGTGGGGAGGAGATTCCGACTGGGATGGGATGGAGGAGGATGAAAAAGCGGAGGTAGCAGCCCGAATGGAGCTGTATGAGCTCACAGTGAAGTGTAGCCGGCTGGTCCGGGTGAGTCCTCCGATCTCCCCCTCCTCAATATATCTTTGAAGCCTTGACCCCTTGCAGGCACTCTGCTGTGATGCCCAGGATATGGGAACCCGCTCCGAAAAGAGGTCTGACTTCTTCCAGAAGGTGTTGCCCAAGCTCAAGGATCACCAAAAGTACGAAGACGAGCTAAACGAGCTCAGTCAGGCACGGTGGAAGGAAGTCCACGCACTTGAGGCTCAATGCATGGCCCTCTGTGAGGAAAAGTCAGAACTTGAGTGGTCACTGCAAGGTATGAGCCTCCTCGGGCCTGGGGCGGGTGCTTTCTTCTTGAGCGGTCAGAGGCGTGTCTGACTTTCCATGTTTTCAGAGCGCGACTCAACAATCGCCGAGCTCAGGACACAGCTGGAGACCTAAAAAAACTCTAACCTTCAAACTCGGACTAGCTTGGAGAAGACTCAGCGAGAACTGGAGGGTAAGCTTCTCAATTCCGATTCGACTTGCTTCAAGCCGGATGTGCTTTCTGGTGACGGCTTGGCTTTTGTGCAAAGTTCAAGGAGAAGGTGACCGCTGCCAAATGAAGCCGCGCCGAGCTCCGCGTCGCCTGTGAGCCAGTCCTACACATTCTGCGTGTCGAGGGAGCCGAACCGAACTTGGGGGACGACGCCGTTCCGCTTCTTTCGGGAGGAGCTGACAAGATCAAGGCTTACGCAAAGGAGTCGGCGACCATGAGTGCGAATCAGGCATTGGCAGTGATCAAATCTCATTATTCGAAGTTGACCTTGAAGCTGTTAAAGAGGGTTTCGCTTGTGTCGAAGACAAGGCCAACGCGCTCCTTGAAGAGGTTTCCAGTACATCGCAGGCTTTGCTGGAGAATCTTGAATTTTGAGTTTGATGTAAATTCTCGTGTCAAACACTGACCCTTGTCTGAGACATTGTTCGATATTTTCATATGACTTTTCTCATTTGCACTTTGTTAGGTTGAATAGCACTCGGGATAGCACTTATCCGAGTCACCATCCTGGCTGAGTGGTTCAGCCCCTGAGCGATAGCACTTATTCGAGTCGCCCTCCTGGCTGAGTGGTTCAGCCCCCGAGCGCCAGGACTTAGCTCGTAGCCTTCTCGCCCCAGGCACGCTTTTCAGAGTGGCTGGTGTCCAGCCCCCGAGCGCCGGGACTTGGCTCGTAGCCTTCTCGCCCCTGGCATGCTTTTCCGAGTGGCTGGTGTCCAGCCCACGACTTGCCGCTTAGTTGAACCAAGTGAGCGGGAAGGTCGAACTAAGTTGAACCAAACTTGACATGTGTCTGGCAAAATATCTTTTGACTCTGTTCAACGTGTTGATCTTCTTTGGTATTTGCGCAGCCGCTTTGTATTTTGTGCTTCATTGATGGCGGGGCGGCACGCTTGAATGTCCACGACACTTCGATTTCCGGAGCTTGGGTTGGCTTATAAATAGGACGTCACCGCTGATAAAGCGATCATCCCTTTCTTAAGCTTCTTCCTTCTTCTCTGAGATATTCCTTGGCAGTCTGTAATGTCGTCATTTTGGGACAGCGACTCCGACGAGTACGGGGATGTAACATCCCTATTTTTGGTTTTCAAAAAAAAAAAAAATTAAAATTAATCAATTTAAAGTTTTGGATTTTATTTGGAGTTCTAATTAACCTGGCATCCTTATCCTTCCGAAATTGGAGCTTAATTTCAAATCGTCCGAAAAGTCGAAATTTCAAATTCCTGTCATTGCTCGAAATTTCACCCGAGTCCAAAAATGCTCCAAAAATCCCCAAACCACTTCTAAAATGTTCCAAATATTCCAAAATGATTTTAGGAATCATTCCCCAGATTTTTGGACCTCCGTTCCTATTTTATCTCGCGCGGCTTTTGTTTAATGCCTGCGATCCGCGCCCGAATATCCAATTCCACAAAAATCATCCAAATTCAACCAAACCAATTTTATTGGGTCCCAAATATTCTAAAATGGTTCTAGGAATTTTTCCGGAATTTTTAGACCATTTTTCCTTATTTTTCTCTAGGGCGAATCGTTTACGTAAAGGAGGTCCAATGGGAAGGCGCCACGTGTCACATGAACAGTGTTCGTCTTCAACCTCCAGCCCAAGCAAAGAACAGAGAAGCTCCAATGGCTTCCAAGGGCTAGGGCAACTCTTTAAATTCTTGTAACTCCCTCAAATCAACTCCAAAACGCAAAGCGCCGGTTCCGTTGGATCCGTAGCGGCGTCCTCTTCCAATTCCCCACCTTGGTGTGCCATCAAGCTCGCCGGAAACGGTACCATTCAAGAAAAATGGAAATCCACTTACTTGCCATTAACTCGTCCGTTTCTTGTCCAAACGCCGCACCACCACCTCCATCCTCTCCCTATAAGAACCCCCGTCCCGGTGGTATGCATCTCCTTTAGCCTCTCCAACTCATTTGCCCGCTAGATCAAGAAAACCAACGCCGGGTCGCCGTTTTTCGGTGTTCTTCAAGTTCATCCTCCTAGCATCCATTCCGGTGGGTTTTTCTCAACTCCAATTGGTTCCTTGTGACCGTGATTGAGTCTAGAGTCTAACCCAACAATCAATTTTAGGTTTGATCAAGAGTTGGCGACGAATTTTGAGTTTTGGTGCTTCCGACCGAAACGCCGTTCGTCGTCAATTTCTCCCAATCCGGCAAGGTTTGGTCCAATTCCTTCCTCCTAGATGTAGCTAAGGACGTTATCTAGAGGTTCTGGGCTTTTGTTTGATCCAAATCCGTGCGAAAATGGGGGTAAAAATCCGGTTTTTTGGAAGAAAAGGAGGGCTCTGTAGTTTGGTTCAGTTCTGGAACAATTCATTCTCGTAAGTTACTGTAGCAAATAGTAACTTTTCTATTTTCCTTGATTTTCCATCATTTTCCAACTTCGAACGCTTATAACTTTTGCGTCCGAACTCCGATTCACTCCGTTCAAATTCCTAAATTCATCTAAATTCAAGATCTACCTGCCAGTATAATTTTTATAATTTTTAGATTTTATTTTATTTTTGGTTATTTATTGGTGTCTCGCTTTTGCAGAGTCAAGAATCCATCGGGCCGCCGACGCCGCCATTGAGCATCAAGTCTTCGATATCTTAGCTGCTGGTGAAGGCAAGTCGTAGTCCTTGACCATGTTGGACCTATGTTTGCAAAAGTATTTTTGTTTCATACAAATGCATGCTATTTGTTTACAATAATTATTTACGGGAATAGTTAAATACCTGATTACCATAATGACACCTTGAATCATTGAAATGCCATGTATCCATTGTCACCCTAGGTTGGGTCATTTACTAGTTGGAAATAATTGTAGTACCAACATTGGGTTATCGTAACTATGCTTAGACATGCTTAGTTGTACGATGGGTTCATGTCACATGATGAATTAATAATATTGACTTAATGAGATATGAAATCGTGGCGGGTAGCCACTGTTGTAAAAATTGTTGTACCCTGGCAGGTTGTGTCATTGGTCTTAGTTATACAAAATTGTTTTCACTCGGGCAAGTGATCGTGCAGTAAAGGGGGTGCTTTTAGCACATTTGGGATGTGGTTGTCTTGCCTGAGTATACTTAAGGACTTAATCTTGTGCGCCATTGAACTGGGCCTAATCAGACAACCACATGTCCGTGACAGACCTGGCTGATTAATTTGCAATGTCTAAATTTAAGTATTGTTGTGGTTGTGTGGGTTCCGGGACAGACGGGTAAACTCACAAGGCGCAAGAGGGGGCCCTGAGGGGTGAAACCTTAGCGGGCAGTACTGAGTTTATACAGAGCATTGTAAAGGCCTTGTTATGACCTCTCTGCCGACACACCATAGGAAGTGTGTTAATTACGTATGGCAATAAGAGTGGATCATATCTTGTGGGTAAAGCTGTACAACCTCTGCGAGTGTGTGTTAATCTATTCGAATAGCCGTGTCCGCGGTCATGGACGTGCCTGGGAATTTCACACGAGGTATATTGTTTTTTTTAGAAAATGTTGAAGGTTGGGTTTGTTGGTAGTGAACAGGAAGGTCACTATTGTTTTCGATGTCAAATTATTAACACTGTTGAGTTTAGTGGTTGATAATGATCTAGTTGGTGATGGGTGATGCCTCACCAAGCTTGTGTTGTTGTTTACCATTGATTTACCAGTTGTTATTATCTTTGTCAATTATGCTTTGAATCTATACATTGTATTTACATTCAAGTTATCGCTTTCTGCAAAATAACCCTATGGTTATCCTTTGTCAAGCCGTACATTATTTGCATCATTCCCTGCGGCTTGCTGAGTACTTTTTGTACTCACGGCTTTATGCCTTTGTTGATCAGTTGCTGAGGGAGAACAGGGAAATACTGAATTCTACGAGGAGGAGGAGTATTATGAAGACTACGTGAACTAGGATGACGCTCCCCAGACGATTGCCTGTGGCATGTCGTATGGTCCCAGTTATTTCATTTTCCGCTGCAAGAGTTTTATTTGTTTCTTAAGCCTTTACGGCATAGTTATGTAAACTTGACCATAAGGTCCGTTGTTACTATTTGCTACTTTCATAGTTAATTCGATAATGGATTGATATGTCAATTTTGTTGCCACTGTGTGCACTAGCGTGATCCTGGACTAGTGCAGTAAACACAGAGGGTTTCGGATTTGCAAATCTGGGTCCCGACAAAGTTGGTATCAGAGCCATCTCGACTGTAGGACACAACCCTAGTTAGCATGGTCTTCTTAAAAAGAACTTCAAAATTATTTTCTAAATCAAACCAACGAATTGGTGCTTTATAGTTGTCTTCTCTCATCTCATTCTTATAATCTTATTCCTCACCTTTGCTGAAATATTGTTTTAGAAAGTTAAGTTGATCTCAGGTCATGAAACTTTTCAAGACAGTCTTCTACGACATTACCAACCAAGAGAAGGAGGATGTGAAAGTGTCAAGTCGGTGAAGGAGCTGCTGGAAAGATCAAGATGACGAGAGTATGTTCGAAAGGCCTCCTCTGTAGGATAAGTTATTAGTTTTTTTAGCATACCATTTCCTCTTTAGTGACGTATAGATCATGTGTATTAGGGTTTTTGTGTGTTAGGTGTGTTGTGCACTTGCCTGAGGCTTCGTGTTGCAGCCACCCATTGAGCTGAAAAGTTTATTGTCTCTTTGTTTCGTAGCCTTTTCGGCTATGTCTCCTGTTGTCTGTTGTCCTTGGGTATTACCTGCTCCCCTTAGATGACCTTACCACTCGTCTATGGCTCTTCCCTCTTACCTATCAACCCTTGTATTTTGCAGATGGTTGACACCCATTCAGGAGCCGGTCGCAGTTCTCCAATGGATGCAAATGCCAGTGCCAATGCCAATGCACCACCTCCACCACCGGCGATATGCACCAAAATTTGGGACACTTCTTAGCAGCTCGGACTCAGCTCATGAACACCATGATGCGTAACATGACCAACATGATGAATCGAGAAAATCGATTGCCGCCCTGGCTAATCTATTGGCTCAACCAAATCAAGCCGCTGTTGCACCTCCTCAAGCTCGTCCGCAGTCTAAGCTAGCAGAGTTCATGAGGACTCATCCGCCTACCTTCTCCAACTCTTCCGAACCCTTGGAGGCAGATGACTGGATTCGCTCTGTGGAGAAGAAGCTTGCCATTGCTCAGTGCACAGATCGTGAGAAGGTTCTCTATGCCGCACATCGCTTAGAAGGCACCGCCAATGGTGGGAAAACTATAGTGCTGCCCATCATGACCCTCGCACAATCACTTGGGCGAGTTTTCCGCACCGGCACTCTCATATCCCGAGATGGGAAAGTGGAAATGAAGAAGAATGAGTTCCGGAGCTCAAGCAAGAAGGGATGTCTGTGGAGTGAATAGCTCAATACGTTCACTCAACTCGCTCGCTATGCGCCAGAGGATGTTGCTACTGATGATGCCCGCCAGAAGAAGTTCAAGCGTGGACTCAACCCTGGCCTAAAGATGCAAGGCATTGGCAATGACTATGCAGATTTCCAAAGACTGGTGGACAAAGCTATGCTCATAGAGGAATCCCGCCGTGAGCTAGACGAATCTCGTAAGAGGAAGATGATGCAAGAAGGAGCTCGTCAACCGCAGCAGAGAGTCCGATCGAATGCACCACACCGCACGCTTCACTCCTCCGATCGTGCATTCAGACACTGCACCGATCAAGACTCGCCCGGCTTCTTCAGGCAACCGCAACTTCAACACCAACAACAATCGAGTCTCAGAGGACGAACAATCCACCGCAGGAGTCACTTGCTTCAAGCTGTCATGAAATGGGGCACTACGCCAACAAGCTTGCCCAAAGAAGCAAGCTCCGACACCGCCTGCTTTTAACCTGGGAGTTACACCAGCCAGACCCCTGCACCAGAACAGGGCGTGGAGCGCCTGCACTCCCAACCCAGCTACCAGGACTTCCCGATCGTTGGAAGAGGCCGGGTGAACCACACTACCACCGAGGATGCCCATTACGCACTGATGTCATACTAGGTAAGATCCTAGTTAACTCCGCACCCGCCATGGTTTTGTTTGATTCTCGAGCTACGCATTCGCTTATTTCTCGGAGTTTTGCTGCAAGCCATCATTTGAAAACAAAGCCTCTTAAAACTGCTTTGTTAGTCAAATCACCTGGTTCAGATTTGAGTACGAACCAAGGCTGCCCCGAAGTTAAAATATTAATTGGAGGGGTAGAATTTTTAGCCAACCTCATTGTCCTAGACACCAAGTCCCTAGATGTGATACTAGGAATGGATTGGCTATTCAAGAACCAAGTAGTTCTGGATTGTGGGAATAGAGTGATCACCCTAACCACCCAAGTGGAGCCAAGTTAAAGTTTCAAGCTGCGCTGAGACAAGCCGAGATAGTATAAAGGTTTGCGATGCCAAAGGAATAAGTTTGGACGATGTGCCGATCGCTAGAGAATTTCGATGTATTTCCAGATGAGCTACCAGTGGTCGCCGCCAGATAGAGACATAGAATTTCTGATCAACCTAGTTTCGAACTCCACCCATCTCCAAGAGACCCTATAGGATGCCTGCGAATGAGTTGGTGAAGTGAAAAGACAGATTAAGGAGCCGCAAGACCAAGGTTTTGTCCGGCCAGTTCTTCGCCTTGGGGAGCCCCAGTTCTTCTTGTTGGAAAGAAGGATGGCACTCAGAGGATGTGTGTGGATTACCGCTCACTCAATGAAGTAACAATAAAGAACAAGTACCCTTTGCCAAGGATTGATGATTTGTTTGATCACTTCAGGATCTGGAGTGTTCTCCAAGATTGACTTAAGGTCAGGTTATTATCATCACTAAAGATTCGTAAGAGGACATTCCCAAGACGGCCTTTGTGACTCGGTATGGACGGTATGAGTTCACCGTAATGTCTTTTGGTTTGACCAATGCCCCTGCTTATTTCATGAGCTTGATGAATAAGGTATTTATGGAGTATTTGGATAAGTTTGTCGTTGTTTTCATCGATGACATCATGGTTTACTCCAAAAGTGAGGAGGAACATGAGAATCATCTTCGCCTGGTTCTGATGAAGCTAAAAGAACACCAACTTTATGCCAAGTTCAGCAAATGTGAGTTCTGGATGAAGGAAGTCATTTTCTTAGGGCATGTCATATCTGCAGCAGGAGTCGCAGTTGACCCTAGCAAGGTTCAAGATGTGCTCAATTGGGAGTCACCCAAAACAGTACCTCAAATCAGAAGTTTCCAGGAATGGCAGGTATTACCGCCGCTTTATAGAAGGATTCTCTAGAAAAGCCAGACCTCTCACTCACCGTTGAAAAGGAGAAGAAATTTATTTGGACTCCGTGAATGTGAAAAGAGTTTCCAGGAATTGAAGAAGTGCCTAACCACTCGCCTCAAAGGCTTATCTTGCCAGACATCAGAAAGGATTTTGAGATCTTTTGTGATGCATCTCGACAAGGACTCGGATGTGTGTTAATGCAAGACAGAAAGGTTGTAGCTTATGCTTCGCGACAACTAAGGCCGCATGAAGTGAACTACCCTACCCATGATTTAGAACTAGCAGCAGTAGTGCATGCATTGAAGATTTGGCGCCATTACCTCATTGGTAATCGTTGTGAGGTTTACACCGACCACAAGAGTCTGAAATACATATTCACTCAGACTGATCTCAATATGAGGCAAAGAAGATGGTTAGAATTAATCAAGGATTATGACATTGGAATTCATTATCATCCTGGCAAGGCCAATGTCGTAGCTGATGCTTTGAGTAGGAAGAGCTACTACAATACTTTGGTGATTAAGGAAAGTCAGCCAGCGTTGCATGAAGAATTCCAGAAGCTCAGTTTGGAATTGGTTCAGGAAGGATACCTAGCTACATTGGAAGTGCAACCCACATTAGAGGACCAAATCCGAGCAGCACAGTTTGAGGATTCGGATATTAAGGAAATCAAGCAGAACATGAAGAAAGGTAAAGCCCCGAACTTCTCTGAAGATGAGAAAGGTACTATTTGGTATGAGAAGCGCATATGTGTGCCAGATCAGAAAGAGCTCAAGGAGTTATTACTCAAAGAAGCCCATGAGACCTTATATTCCATTCACCCCGGAAGCACCAAGATGTATCAAGACCTCAAGGAAAGGTATTGGTGGCCCAGCATGGAAGCGTGAGATCGCAGAGTATGTTGCTCTTTGTGATGTTTGCCAGAAGGTTAAAGCAGAACATCAGAGACCAGCAGGGTTGTTGCAGCCACTGAAGATTCCAGAATGGAAGTGGGAAGAAATTGGCATGGATTTCATTACCGGACTTCCTAAAACCCAAGGAGGTTATGATTTGATCACGGGTAAGAGTGGATCGATTGACTAAGGTAGCACACTTCATTCCAGTTAAGACAACCTACACTGGTGATAAATTAGCATAATTGTACATGTCAAGAATTGTCAGTCTTCATGGAGTACCCAAGAGGATAGTGTCAGATAGAGGCACTCAGTTTACCTCTCGTTTTTGGCAGAGTTTGCATGAAGCCGTGGGAACCCATCTCAGATTTAGTACTGCTTATCACCCTCAAACTGATGGACAGACTGAACGTGTGAATCAAATCCTTGAGGATATGCTAAGAGCTTGTGCCTTAACTTATGGTGTTAAGTGGGACAAGTGTTTGCCATATGCCGAATTCTCTTATAATAATAGTTATCAAGCAAGTCTGCAAATGCCCCCTTTGAAGCATTATATGGAAGAAAGTGCGTAACTCCTCTGAATCGAAAGAGGCGGAGAACGACAATCTGTTTGGTCCTGCCATACTTCAAGAAGCGAGAAGAGCAAGTTCGGTTAATTCGAGACAAAGTTGAAGGTAGCTCAAAGGCATACAAAGAGTTATGCAGACCACCGACGTCGAGATTTGAGCTTTGAGCCCAATGATTATGTGTATCTAAGAGTCACCCCTCTCAAAGGAGTTAAGAGATTTCAAATGAAAGGAAAGCTTGCACCTCGATATATTGGACCGTTCAAAATCTTGGAACGAAGAGGAGAGGTTGCTTATAAACTTGAGTTGCCCCCATCTTTTGTTGGAATTCATGATGTGTTCCATGTGTCTCAATTGAAGAAGTGTCTGCGAGTGCCAGAGGAACAGATGTCGTTGGAATCCCTAGATTTGCAAGAAGATCTCACCTACAAGGAGCGGGCTGTGAAAATTTTAGAAGTGGCAGAGCGCGTCACAAGGAGCAAGATCGTCCGCTTTTGCAAGGTGCAGTGGAGCAACCACTCAGAAGAGGAAGCCACCTGGGAGCGTGAGGAGGACCTCAAAGCCGAGTTTCCCCACCTATTCTCTAGCCAGCCTGAATCTCGGGGTCGAGATTCCGTTTAAGGGGGGAGGTTTGTAACATCCCTATTTTTGGTTTTCAAAAAAAAAAAAAAATTAAAATTAATCAATTTAAAGTTTTGGATTTTATTTGGAGTTCTAATTAACCTGGCATCCTTATCCTTCCGAAATTGGAGCTTAATTTCGAATCGTCCGAAAAGTCGAAATTTCAAATTCCTGTCATTGCTCGAAATTTCACCCGAGTCCAAAAATGCTCCAAAAATCCCCAAACCACTTCTAAAATGTTCCAAATATTCCAAAATGATTTTAGGAATCATTCCCCAGATTTTTGGACCTCCGTTCCTATTTTATCTCGCGCGGCTTTTGTTTAATGCCTGCGATCCGCGCCCGAATATCCAATTCCACAAAAATCATCCAAATTCAACCAAACCAATTTTATTGGGTCCCAAATATTCTAAAATGGTTCTAGGAATTTTTCCGGAATTTTTAGACCATTTTTCCTTATTTTTCTCTAGGGCGAATCGTTTACGTAAAGGAGGTCCAATGGGAAGGCGCCACGTGTCACATGAACAGTGTTCGTCTTCAACCTCCAGCCCAAGCAAAGAACAGAGAAGCTCCAATGGCTTCCAAGGGCTAGGGCAACTCTTTAAATTCTTGTAACTCCCTCAAATCAACTCCAAAACGCAAAGCGCCGGTTCCGTTGGATCCGTAGCGGCGTCCTCTTCCAATTCCCCACCTTGGTGTGCCATCAAGCTCGCCGGAAACGGTACCATTCAAGAAAAATGGAAATCCACTTACTTGCCATTAACTCGTCCGTTTCTTGTCCAAACGCCGCACCACCACCTCCATCCTCTCCCTATAAGAACCCCCGTCCCGGTGGTATGCATCTCCTTTAGCCTCTCCAACTCATTTGCCCGCTAGATCAAGAAAACCAACGCCGTCGCCGGTTTTCGGTGTTCTTCAAGTTCATCCTCCTAGCATCCATTCCGGTGGGTTTTTCTCAACTCCAATTGGTTCCTTGTGACCGTGATTGAGTCTAGAGTCTAACCCAACAATCAATTTTAGGTTTGATCAAGAGTTGGCGACGAATTTTGAGTTTTGGTGCTTCCGACCGAAACGCCGTTCGTCGTCAATTTCTCCCAATCCGGCAAGGTTTGGTCCAATTCCTTCCTCCTAGATGTAGCTAAGGACGTTATCTAGAGGTTCTGGGCTTTTGTTTGATCCAAACTGCGCGAAAATGGGGTAAAAATCCGGTTTTTTGGAAGAAAAGGAGGGCTCTGTAGTTTGGTTCAGTTCTGGAACAATTCATTCTCGTAAGTTACTGTAGCAAATAGTAACTTTTCTATTTTCCTTGATTTTCCATCATTTTCCAACTTCGAACGCTTATAACTTTTGCGTCCGAACTCCGATTCACTCCGTTCAAATTCCTAAATTCATCTAAATTCAAGATCTACCTGCCAGTATAATTTTTATAATTTTTAGATTTTATTTTATTTTTGGTTATTTATTGGTGTCTCGTTTTGCGCGTAGCCGAAGAATCCATCGAAGCCGCCGACGCCGTCGCTGAGCATCAAGTCTTCGATATCTTAGCTGCTGGTGAAGGCAAGTCGTAGTCCTTGACCATGTTGGACCTATGTTTGCAAAAGTATTTTTGTTTCATACAAATGCATGCTATTTGTTTACAATAATTATTTACGGGAATAGTTAAATACCTGATTACCATAATGACACCTTGAATCATTGAAATGCCATGTATCCATTGTCACCCTAGGTTGGGTCATTTACTAGTTGGAAATAATTGTAGTACCAACATTGGGTTATCGTAACTATGCTTAGACATGCTTAGTTGTACGATGGGTTCATGTCACATGATGAATTAATAATATTGACTTAATGAGATATGAAATCGTGGCGGGTAGCCACTGTTGTAAAAATTGTTGTACCCTGGCAGGTTGTGTCATTGGTCTTAGTTATACAAAATTGTTTTCACTCGGGCAAGTGATCGTGCAGTAAAGGGGGTGCTTTTAGCACATTTGGGATGTGGTTGTCTTGCTCGAGTATACTTAAGGACTTAATCTTGTGCGCCATTGAATCGGGCCTAATCAGACAACCACATGTCCGTGACAGACTGGCCGATTAATTTGCAATGTCTAAATTTAAGTATTGTTGTGGTTGTGTGGGTTCCGGACGTACAGGTAAACTCACAAGGCGCAAGAGGGGGCCCTGAGGTGAAACCTTAGCGGGCAGTACTGAGTTTATACAGAGCATTGTAAAGGCCTTGTTATGACCTCTCTGCCGACACACCATAGGAAGTGTGTTAATTACGTATGGCAATAAGAGTGGATCATATCTTGTGGGTAAAGCTGTACAACCTCTGCAGAGTGTGTGTTAATCTATTCGAATAGCCGTGTCCGCGGTCATGGACGATGCACAGGAATTTCACCACGAGGTATATTGTTTTTTTAGAAAATGTTGAAGGTTGGGTTTGTTGGTAGTGAACAGGAAGGTCACTATTGTTTTCGATGTCAAATTATTAACCTTTGTTGAGTTTAGTGGTTGATAATGATCTAGTTGGTGATGGGTGATGCCTCACCAAGCTTGTGTTGTTGTTTACCATTGATTTACCGCTTGTTATTATCTTTGTCAATTATGCTTTGAATCTATACATTGTATTTACATTCAAGTTATCGCTTTACGCAAAATAACCCTATGGTTATCCTTTGTCAAGCCGTACATTATTTGCATCATTCCTCGCGCTTGTCGAGTACTTTTTGTACTCACGGCTTTATGCCTTTGTTGATCGATTCTTTGAGGAGAACAGGGAAATACTGAATTCTACGAGGAGGAGGAGTATTATGAAGACTACGTGAACTAGGATGACGCTCCCCAGACGATTGCCTGTGGCATGTCGTATGGTCCCAGTTATTTCATTTTCCGCTGCAAGAGTTTTATTTGTTTCTTAAGCCTTTACGGCATAGTTATGTAAACTTGACCATAAGGTCCGTTGTTACTATTTGCTACTTTCATAGTTAATTCGATAATGGATTGATATGTCAATTTTGTTGCCACTGTGTGCACTAGCGTGATCCTGGACTAGTGCAGTAAACACAGAGGGTTTCGGATTTGCAAATCCGGGTCCCGACAGGGGAGCTGTGGGAAGACTTAGAGTTCGCCAAGATGGAGTGGGCAGGGGACAAGGCGACGGCAAAAGATGCTGCCGCCGTTGCCGCCCTCGTTGAGGCCGTGCTGGCGCTGGGGGAGGTGACGGACGTGCTCAAGGAAATCCTTGGGCACGAGCGTCACGATGCCGCAGCCGTGGAGGCCCTTCTTCGGGTTGTTCCCTCACTTTGGGTAATCGCGGATCTGATCCGCGAGGCCCTGGGCCACGCGCGTCGCGGCTAGTTCCCTACTCCTGGCTCCCTACACCTAATCTCCCCGCACTTGGTCTCCCTGCACCTGGCTCCCCTTTTTTTTTTAGCGCGAGAAAAAGGAAAAAAGATTAGCAATGTAAATTACTAATACTGTGGAATAAAGTATAAAATCGGTGCCATTTATATTGTTCTGGGTTTGATCGTGTTTCTCTAGACTGTTTGCTTTAGTCAATAGCTTCAGCCCCTGCAGCGAGATGCTGGAGGGCTGAATTCCTACCGATTAGAGACTAGTGACTACGATCTCTGTGTCCAGAAGTGTTTACGGAACTACAGATCGTTGTTCTCGAGTGGTTAGTACCTTCTTCTAACTTCGTCTTTCCTATTTTGTGCGCTGATACAAACGTTTAGATCTTGCCGCTTGTCACGGCCTTACCTCGAACATGCATTTCTGCATAATTTGTATCGGCACGATTTGGATTAGACGCTACGCTAGTAGGGTGATAACCACTCAGGATTGACTCGGTCACAGTATAGTAAGACAGATCATAGAACCAGATAGTCGGCAACTTTATTTAATGCATGGGAGCTGGATACATAGCTTAAGCGTAGAAGCGACGTAGCTGTTCGGCATTCCAAGTGTTCACCAAGACTGCGCCGTGTTCGCGCCTGAGCCGATAGGCTCCCGGACGGACTACCTCCTCCACAATGTAAGGTCCTTCCCAGATCGGGGAGAGCTTATGCTCACTTTTTTGGCTCCTCCTGAGGACCAAATCTCCCTTTGAGAAGATACGACTTCGAACATTGCGAGAATGGTAGCACCGAAGGCCCTGGAGGTATTTGGCCGACTGGATCGCTGCAACATTTCTGGCTTCCTCGAGTTGGTCTAGCTCCACCAATCGGCTTCCCTCCGACTCGGCTTCTTTATAATTCCGGACCCTTACGGATCCGAATTCCATTTCCGTTGGCAAAACCGCCTCCGACCCGTACACCAGGAAAAAGGGAGATTGCCCAGTTGCTCTGCTAGGAGTGGTTCTGAGCCCCTAGAGCACTGATGGCAATTCTCTCACCCATCGCGCTGCGTATGGTTTGAGGCGATCGATAATCCTGGTCTTCAGTCCCTGAAGGACTAAACCATTAGCCCGCTCGACTTGCTCATTGCTTCGCGGATGGCCCACCGACGCGAAGCAGATTTTTATTCCCATGTTGTCGCACCACTCTTGGAATTCTTCACCACGGAATTGTATGCCATTATCTGTGATGATGCGGTTAGGTACGCGAAATCTGACTACAATATCTTGGAAGAATTCCTTGGCCTTAACCGCCGTGATCGTGGCGACTGGTTTGGCTTCGATCCACTTGGTGAATTTGTCGAAGGCCACGAAGAGGTAGGAGAAGCCGCCTTGGGCCTTCTTGAGGGGTTCGACTAAGTTGAGCCCCCAGACTGCGAAGGGCCAGGAGATAGGGATGGTTTGCAGTTCCTGTGCTGGCAAATGCGTCTGCCGGGCGTAGAACTGGCAGCCTTCACATGTGCGGACGATTTCTTTGGTGTCTATTACCGTCGTGGGCTAGAAGAAACCTTGCCGGTATGCCTTGCCGACTAAAGCACTCAACGCGGCATGATGGCCACACACTCCCGAGTGGATTTCCTTCAGCAACTCCCTTCCCACTTGCTACGGGACGCACCGCCTGAGGACACCGGAGGCGCTCTTTCGAAAGAGCTCTTCTCCGATAACCACATAGGACTTGGCTTGTCGCGAAATGCGCTCGACCAGAGTGGAGTTTCCGGGAAGCTCGTCTTTCAAGAGATAATCCAAATACGGGGTCGTCTAGTCGGGTTTGACGACTAGGACTTCCGCCTCAGGGACCCTACTCAGCTCTTGTCGCTTGATCGCGTGGGCTCATAAAGTTCTTCGGCGAACACGCCGCTTGGGACTTCCGCCCGAGTGGCTCCCATCTTTGCCAATTCATCCGCCACTTCATTGTTACGGCGTAGGATGTGGACTAACGCCAATCCATCGAACTTGTTCTCCAATTCTCGAAATTGCTGACAATACGCCGTCATAGTCTGATCGACACACGACCAGTCCTTCTGCACTTGGCTTACTACTAATTGGGAGTGTCCGTGAACCGTCAATCGTCGGATACCGAGCGATATGGCGATGCGGAGCACATGAATGAGTGCCTCGTATTCTGCGGCGTTGTTCGAGGCCGGGAAATGGATGCGGAGAACGTACTTGAGCTGATCTCCCTTCGGTGAAATGAGCAGAATTCCGGCTCCTGCGCCGCTCAGCATGAGAGATCCGTCGAAGTACATCGTCCAATACTCTAGCTCCAGCTCGATGAGGGGGGCCTGGAGCTCGGTCCATTCGGTTGTGAAGTCGGCTAGGGCCTGTGACTTGATGGCGGTGCACGGCTTGAATGAGATATCGAAGGCTCCAATCTCGGCCGCCCATTTCGAAATTCTCCCAGTAGCTTCCCGATTATGGAGAATATCTCCTATCGGGAAGGAGGTCACTACTGAAATATGGTACCCCTGGAAGTAATGCTTCAATTTCCGCGATGTGACCAGCACGGCGTATAGCAACTTCTGGACTTGAGGGTACCGTACCTTGGATTCGCCCAACACTTCGCTGACGAAGTAGACCGGGCGCTGCACCCCATAGCAGTGCCCTGGCTCCTCCCGCTCCACGACTATCGCGGCGCTGACCACATGGGCCGTTGCTGCTATGCAAAGTAGAAGCTCCTCTGGCATTAGCGAAACCAGGATCGGCGGGGTGGAGAGGAACGCCTTGAGCTCCTCGAAAGACTGTTGCGCCTCCACTGTCCATTCGAAACGATCTTGCTTCTTGAGGAGTTTGAAGAAGGGCATCCCTCGAGTCCCCAGTCGAGAGATGAACCAACCGAGTGCCACCATGCATCCCGTAAGCTTCTGGACGCCCTTCTGGCTGGAAGGGGGTACCATTCTCATGATGGCCCCGATCTTCTCCGGATTTGCCTCGATCCCGCGGTGAGAGACGATGAACCCGAGTAGTTTCCCGAAGGAGACCCCGAAAACACATTTCTCAGGGTTTAGTTTCATCCGGAACGCTCTTAGGCTGTCGAACGTCTCGGCCAGATCAGAGGTAAGGTTCCCTCTCGATCGCGTCTTGACCATTATATCATCCATGTACGCTTCCACGTTGCGTCCGAGCTGGTTGTGAAAACACCGTTGTATCGTGCGTTGATAAGTCACACCAGCGTTTTTCAACCCAAACGGCATCGTGACGTAGCAATACGCTCCGAACATAGTGATGAACGATGTCTTATCGCAGTCTTCGCCTCGAAGCTGGATTTGGTTATAGCTCGAATAGGTGTCCAGGAAGCAAAGGAGTTCGCACCCGGCGATTGAGTCTACCACTTGGTCGATACGAGGCAACCCAAAAGGATCCTTTGGGCATGCCTTGTTGAGGTCGGTGTAATCAACACACATGCGAAAACTTTTATTCTTTTTGCGGACGAGTACAGGGTTTGCCAACCAGTCGGGGTGATACACTTCTCTGACAAAGCCTGCGGCTAACGGTTTCATGATCTCCTCCCTGATGGCATCTCGGCGATCCTGGGCGAATCGCCGCAACCTCTGCTTGACGGGCTTGGCAGCTTCGTCCACGTTTCGCGCATGCTCGATTACCTCCCTGGGAACTCCAGGCATATCAGACGGCTTCCAAGCAAAAACGTCCTTGTTTGCCCAGAGGAAGGTGACGAGCGTGTCTTCCTATTTTTCTCCGAGCCCTGTCCCGATCTTGGCTGTTTGAGCCGAGTCGGACGGGTCGAGGGTGATCATCTTGACGCCTTCTTCGGGACCCATCCCGGGCTTCGATGCCTTCCGAGTCGGGATGCTTGCTTCCTTACTAGATTGTGCCACTAGCCAGATTCGTTCACGTCCAGCTTGTGCTTCCAACGACTCGGCCATCTCGCAGTTCTCCCTGTCACAGGAAAAAGACTGCTTGACATCACCACGCAACGTGATAATACCACTCAGCCCCGGCATTTTTAATGCCAGATATGCGTAATGGGGCACCGCCATGAATTTGGCTAGCGCCGGCCTCCCCAAGATGGCGTGATACGCTGTCGCGAAATCAGCCACCTCAAAGCTGAGGTTCTCGGCCCGGTAGTTCTCTCTCGTGCCGAAAGTGACCGGCAGAGTGATTTGCCCAAGTGGTGTCGCCGACGTCCTGGGAATCACCCCATGGAACGGCGATGACCCACGTTTCAGCTCCGACCTGGAGATCCCCATATCGTCGAGAGTTTTGCTGAAAAGGACATTGAGGCCGCTTCCCCCATCAATCAGCACCCTCTTGAGCTTGATGCCGCGAACAACTGGCCCCAAGATGAGAGGATACCTACCAGGAAATGAGACCCGGTCTGGGTGATCCGAGCGATCAAAAGTGATCGCAACTTCAGACCACCGTACGTCTCGGGGGGTCTCCGGCGCAATCGCGTTGATGTCCCGAGCGGTAAGTTTTTGCTTCCGCTTGGACTCATACGCGGCCGATCCCCCGAAGATATAATTGAGCTCCAGCTCAGCTTGAATGGTGCCAGGGCATGCCAGGGGGCTCATACATACCTTGGAAGTTTGAGATGAGCTGCTCACACAGATCTCCCCAAGAATGAATGGAATTCGCTGGGAGCCCGGTGAGCCATGCCTGGGCCTGCAGCCAGGCTTCTGGGTCCCTGTCGCCGTCGAATTTGGTGATGCCCTTGGGGTTAAACCCGTCGGGCCAAACCACTCGGCGAAGGTGGGGGGTGAATGCTCAAACCCCCTCGATGACCTCATCGCGCCGCGTGGGCGGTGAGCGACGCGGGGGAGAGAGGTGTGACACTACGGAATGGTGTGACATTATTTAATGTGAATGTTAAGGTTCAAAACTTTATGAAATATTGTATTGGAGGTTAAAACCATACGGTTTGAGGTTTATTTGTGTTTCTGGGCCTTTCCGGGGGAGTTTGGGCCTAAAGGAAAGGGTCGTGGGCTTTGGTGGGATGGAGTTTGAGACCAAATAGGAGTAGGAGACCTGGTTGGGGGCCTCCCCCAGCCCCTTTAGGCGTCCACCCCTGCCCCTTGCGCCCCCAAGTGCCCTAGCCGCCTCCCACACCTCCCCACCTCCTCCTTGTGGCGCCTCCACCTCCCCCATTGCTCCCCATTGCTCCACCACCCCTCCACCACCTCTCCACCTCCCTTGCTGCCCCTAGGGGAGTTCCCCACCTCAGCACCTCAAAGATCCATCCGTTTGAGAGCTCCGCGACGAGGAGATCCGGCGGGATTGGAGCGAGCAAGGAGATCGCGCGAACCGGGAGATCTATTGGGTTTTCGTGCGTCGGGCGAAGGTATGGCCATGGGAATCCTTGGGATTGGTCTAGGTACTGTTATAAGGGTTATTATCAAGTTTTTAGATCAATTGGTGGTGCTGGAATTGAGTAGATTAGATGAAATCTAGAAGTTGCCACGTTCTCTGTTTCGGGCAGCATGAGCAGTCGACCTAGGGTTTGAGTTTTCGTCAATTTAGAGTCCGAATTTGGTCGGCCGCCTGTTGAATAAGTTGTATGTAATTTCAATACCTTTCAGTGGGTATAAAGAACTCAAAATTCCGATCCGTCGTTTGAAAGTTATGGCTGTTTTACCGAGCGTGTTAAAATCTGTGACGTGATTGGAACAGATCACGGTATTTTGTAGATTAAACAATTTTAGAGTCCGAATCAGTCTTTCCCTATACCTAGAGAAAGTTGGGAAATTTTCTAAGCTACACGAGGATGTACTCGTTTAATTGATTCGGAGTCTTAGAACCCGAGTTATGCCTTTTGGAAGGCTGCTGTCCAGACGGGACATAATCTCTGTTTTTGGGTTTTGTGAGTAGTTGGCAATGTCGGGGTAGATAAGGGTTTTCATACTGTTTTGTGGACATGATTGTGAGTGTGTGGTACCTATGTGCAGGTGGTGTGACCCCGGGAGTGCCCTGTTCATCTCGCCAATCCGTCGCCCGTGGTTGAGGCAAGTGTATTGTAATGGATAGCGGTTTGTAGGTTGCTTGTTGAGACTAGATGAAATTGATTATATGATATGATCACTTGCCATGCTTTAATGATTGCCAATGATATGATGAGTATGCTTATTATGTTATGATGCCATGTGTTAATGTACAAGTTATTCATGATGTTGGCATATTTGCATACATGGCAAGATACATGGCCCGGGTGGTGAGAAAGTCATAACTAGTCCGGGGAAGGTCGGTGAGAAAGTTATGACTATTCCGGAGAGCCAATGAGTAAGTCCTACATCGTGATTCCATCCACCGCGGTGTGGGGAAGCGAGGAGTAGGCACCCTCCACCTTCGGGATGGAAGGGGGGGAGAGGGTGCACACCGACGGGTGTGTACTCAACCATACCGGTATGAGTTTCCAAGGAGACATGAGCATCGCATTGCATTGCATACATAATGATGATGATAATGTTATGTGTTCATGAATGAGATGATATACATGATGTGAGATATTATTGCCATGTAATTGTTCTTGTTGTCCATTGTAATATGCTTGCTGAGTTTCGAACTCACGCTTGTGTTTATGTTGTTTTTCTTAGGTACCATGAAACCGGCATGCGGGTAAAAGGGTTTAGCTACACATCTACACGTAGCTCCACACAAATTAGACAGTGTTATCATTTGGAGTCATGATAATGAAAGTATTGCCATGAAACTTGGAGAATTGCTTAACTGTGTGCTCGGTCTTACTATTTGATTCTTTTAAAGTGGTTGAATGCTTTATCCTGGACTTATTTTATTGCTATGTCACATGTTATTGCTGTTTTAGATGCTTTCCATTATGATATAACTTGTGATACTTTGTTGTTGCTCCAAATCATGGAAAAACAAAGGAGATTCTGCCGAAATTTTCGGTATTAGCATTTGTTCCTTTGTTGTAATTTACTTGTAATTGTGGTATTTAGAGGTTGCTTAGTCTATGTTTGGTAGCATTCGGGCATATTAAATGCCGGGGTGTTACAAGAGGGCTCGACGAGCGCCCCGATCCGCTGGGAGTACGCCGAAGCGCTCGTACTCGTCAGCATGCCGGCGCTGCTCGTCTCTCTTTCCCGATCACGCCGTCTCGCGTCGAGGTCGGAGCGGAGGTCTCGGTTGAGGCTGTGGCGCAGGTCTTCGTCGCGGAGAGGAATGCGATGCCCCCGGTGGGGGGTTTCTCGACTCGGCCGACTGCTGGCCGTCTAAGTTCTGGCCGGAGCATGTGAGCACGCCCTCGCAGGCTAGTCGGTCTGAGCTTGTTGCTGGATTGCCGCCACCATCACCATGGCTTTTACTTGGGCCACAATCGGGGCAGCTGGATTACCGGCCTCCAGCATTGGGCTCAAGGTGTCTAGGAGCATTTTGGACACGACGATATTCTACTGTGGTGTATGGAAAACAGCTTGGTCCCCCATTTTGACCTACAGAATGTCTTCGTTGACGTCACGGGCGCGACCTCGAAGGGCTTGCACCCGCGCATCGAGCTCCTTCTTACGGCCGCCGTCGTGCTCGGTGGCCTCCAAGTCGCCGTGGCGCTGCTGTGACTCCGTACGCGAGCCTCCAATCACGCAGACTCGGCGGAAGCTCCAGCAGCTCTCCAGGCTTACTTCCGACTCGGCCGACGAGCTGGAAGAGCCTGTCGGAGATAGCTCAAGGCGATCGGCGGTTCCGAGTGGCCTGGCCGCGAGGACCCCCACCACCCGGGACTCGGCACCTGTCGCTCCAACTAACTAATGGAACCGGGGTTTCAGCCCCTCGCCTGGTGCTTGTGAGCACGAGACGGCAAAACACCCCGATCCAGGCAGTGGTCACGACGATGACTTCCCGGGGGTCTCCTCGTGTGGCGGCGCGTCCGCCTTACGGAGAGAGAGACTCCCGAGGTCATGATCGACGAAGGCCAGGCTTCCAAAATGGAAAACCTGGTCCGGGAGGAAAACTTTAGAGATTCCGCTTGTTGTAGCCATTAAGCTCGACGGAGATCTTCGCACGCTGCCCCCTACCTGGCGCGACAACTGTCGACGAGTGGTTCCGCCGGCAATGAGATTTGTGATTCGTGGGGATTCGTGCGTGATCGAAGCTAGATGGTAACACATGATGCGAGGGCCATCTTTTAGACAGGTACGGGCTCTCTCGGTGGAGATAATACCCTAGTCCTGTGTTCTTGGATATATGGGCGTGTTCTCTTTTTTCTCCTCTCCCTTTACAGGGTTGTTCCCTCCCCCCTTATATACTGGGGGAAGGGCACGTTACAAAGGGGTGCCACCTGGCCTTGGATCAGGTGGACTCATGAGTATGTTGTTTGTCTCTGTCTGTCGAACCCAACTATGTCCAGGGGATTTGGTCGTTTCTTTCCCGACCCGCGCCTGCCGATCCGCCAGGGTCTGGTGGCTACATGCTGCAGGCGCTAGGTTGCAGGCCTTACTTTAGGTGGGGTTGTCCTGATGCGGCACGAAGCTTCGCCGAGGAGGCGACCAGCTGCCTTGGAGAAGAAGTTGGGCCGTGGCTATGGGCTCTTTACGGCGCTCTCGAACTCTAGGCCTGGTGCACCGTCCTGGCCCAGTTGGGCATGAGCTTCTCTGCGGGACCCCGGTCTCGGACATCCCACACCATGGATTTTTTGGTAGTAGACAAAGTTGTAGCCCTTCCTTTCTTCTTTAATGTAAGCTTAAGTTTGCTAAAATCCGTTAAGCCAAACAAAAGTTATGGCTGTTTTAGTGTGGGCTATCCGAAGTGTTGTGTAATGGTAGATTCAATGTTCAACGGATGATTTGAGCTATTTGTAGTCCAAATTAGCTTTTCCGTTTGCCTAGAGAAAGCTATAAAATGTTATGTAAATTGAGAAAATGTATTCGTTTGCTTGATTTGCTTTCTAGAATCAAAAGTTATGCCTTGTTGAATTGAGCTACCCAAAACTGCGATTGTTCTAAAATTTCAGAAGTTCGGGTATTTCGGGGGGCTATTCTTTTAAAATCTGGTATTGATTGAGTAATAACTAGCATAAATGGATATGATGTATGCATAGATGATCTTCTTGTGGTCGTTTAGAGCATAAGAACTCCAAATTTGGTTTAGCTAATTAGGAGATATGCTAATTTGAATGCGAACTGTTCGGAATTGGAATTAGTGTAAATGAGCCTTGTTCTTTTGAAAACTGGGATTGATTGATGAGTAACCAAATTGAATAGGTTTGTGATAATGAAGTATGGTCTTCTTGTGGTTAATTAGAGTCTAAGTTTACTCAATTTTGTTAAGTGAAGCAAAAGTTATGCGTTATTGAAATTGCTATCTTGAAACTAGAATTGTTGAAAGTTCAGAATATGTATCTGAGTATTGAGAGAACGATTTGAGGGCATTTGAGATGGATCCTATTTGATGGCTTTGTGATAACTGAAGCTTCTTCCCTTATGGTCGTTTAGGGTGCAAGAACTCGACTTCTGGTTTAACCATTTGGACGTTATGCGAGTTTGCGCGATCGTTGTCCGGGAATGGAAATTTTGATGTGAAGTGGCTATTTTGGGGAATTGTGTAGAAGTGTGGATATGTAATTGTTGTGGGCATTTTATTGTTGATGGATGTATGAAATGGAGTTGGATTGCGTAAGAAAGGTTAACGGGTCTAGTTGAGGAAGTTTAAAGCGGGTTTTCGCGTTGAGCGATAGAGTTATTGTTAATTTGCCAGTTGAATCTTGAGTTGCTTTGTTTGAGATGAATGCATATATGTTTATTGCAGGATTTGTGACCTCGGAGTGACCGAAGCTTCTCGCCACTCAGTCCCGAGTGGATGAAGGCAAGTGCATTCCTAGTGTGATGCTAGGATTTCAATTCTGGTTAATTATTATGATTATGTTGAAATGATTTTCATGATTGGTGTTGCATTACATAAGTGAATGATAAATGTTGAAAGAGTATGCATGTTAAGTTCTGAATGTGAAAATTGATTGCTATGCATGTATGCGATTAGGTCCATGTGACAAGATAGAAATGAATGTAGTTGCAATTTAATTGTGTTAATTGCATTTGTGCATTCAAAATGGAAGAGGCGACCCATTCTAATGCGGGCCTCTGTGTTCACATGTAGTGAACATGAACGTCCTAACTCATAGTCCCATTCATCAAGATGAATGAGAGCGAGACAGTAAGAGTAGGCACCTTCCACGGGATGGAAGGGACGTGAGGGTGCACACCGACGGCTGTGCACTCGGTAGTACCGGTACATGCATCGAAAAGAGCATTCATGATGCATTGCATACTAATGATGATTTTGAGTTAAATGGAAATGTGTAGAGTTGGGATCGAGTCGTGGACTCATCCAAAAGTGATTTAAAGAGGTATGTGTAAGAATTAGGTGATGAAGTGAAAAGAGGTAAATGTTGTTGATATTATCATTTTATGAATTTGTGCATTGGATAACAAATACGCTCTTGCTGTTGATTTATTTGAGTTATTTGGTTTGTGATGCACTTTGCTGAGTCTTGGACTCACTCTTGTTTGTTTAATGTTTTTAGGTACCTTGAGAACGTCGTGCCGGATTGGGACGTAGCAGCATCGTCACCCACATTCTTCACATGCTACAAGCTTAAGTCGTGTTAAATTGGTTCAAATTGACAGCTAGTCGAGATCAATGTAATAATTGTTGTAGTTGTTGAGATCTCTTCGATGATAAAGGTTAAAATTGTTAGTAGTTAAACTGCTAGAATGTTTCTTTTTAGTTACCATGACCCTTTGTGTGTGCTTAGCGGGTCATGATGGTTAGTTGTTACTTGTTGTTTCAAATTGATAATTGTGATATCTTTGCCTGCTGAGTGGATGTCCATTTAGCAGGGGAGGTCTTGCAAAAAAATTTGGTGAAAATTTAGATAGGTTTTGGTAGCACTTCGGGCACGCGAGGTGCCGGGGTGTTACATGTATTCCATGTGTTAGTTAAGAATTCCACTTTTAGATTTTAGGAAGAAGTCCATATAACACCCCGAATTGTGCTATGGGTTACTAATTCTTGTCTTCCATTGCGGATTTTTGTGATGACGAATCATTTCTAGGAACATGGGGAGCATGCGGAGGAGGGTCGAAATGCAACTACTGTCCCCCATTTAATGAAGGGGGGAGGCGTGACCTATTTGAAAGAACATCTCATCGGCCGCTCCGGTGAGGTGAAGACCTACCCTAGCGTGCCTAAAATGGTTAGGTAGGTCATACTAGAAGACCTCCTTGGATGTTGCGAAAGGAAGAAGGAGAAGAAGGCGGAGTGCCTGCGTAAGGAGCAGGCTTACAATGATGTAACACCCCAATTTTTGCTTTTCATGAATTTAAATGATGTTTTGCACTTTTGAGAATTTTTGGAATTTTCTGGGATTTATTTGGAATTATTTGGACTTAATTTGAATTTATCCCCTTTTGAGATAATTAAATAATTAAACGTTTTAGATAAAGTTTTATTGAAAATATTTTATTTGAGTCCAAAATATCTCAAAGTATTTTCCAAAATTTTTTCTGGAATTTTTTTGATTATTTTGCTATTTTTCTTGAATTATTTGAATTTCTAGAAATTATTTTAAATATTAAATCGTAGGAAAATCCAACCGGTTTTTACTGTTCAACCGACCTGAGCCAGACTCGAGTCTAACCGAGCCACGTTCGAGCCAGACCCGAACCCAACCAAACCCTAACCCGCGCGACCGTTGGATCGAGATCCAACGGCCGAGATTGTGCCACGTCACCCTGCGCGGGATCGAATCTGGGCTATTGATCGCGCGTGTGTGAACGGCTGAGATTGTGCCACGTCACCCAGTCCGAGCCGCCACCAGATTCCGCCGCCACGCTCGTGTGGGCGTCATTTTCCGCGGATTTCACGGACGTCGAGGCCGTATTTAATGCGCCACCACCCGTGTCGTGACCGACGTTTCCGTTCGCACCCGTTGCCCTAGGTCTTTGAGCTCCAGCCGCCATAGTCTTGCCGCAATCGCTCACTGAAGTTGGAGTGGTGCTCTGTCGCGGTTTTTCGTCGATTCCCGTCAACTCCGCCGCCCTCCGCCGTGTTGGTGCCCAAATCCGGAACCTTCGCGACAAGACGCTTCGGAGAGGACCATTCACTTCGCCGGAACTGCCTCGAAGCGCCGTTGGCTAGGTCGTCGTCCCCAGCTCCGACAACCCTAGCTCCGTTGTGCCATTGCCGACCACGCGAGCTTCGTCAGCCGTCCGATCTAGATCCGACGTCCCTGGTACGTCCACGTCACCTCACCGTGCGAAACCCTTGGATCAAAACTCAGCCGTTAGATCTAGATCGTACGGTGTAGATTAGATCCAGTGTTACGGGTTAGATCTATTAGCCACCGTTGGATCTAGATCCAATGCGCCAGATTGAGCCACGTAGCCGTAACCGCACCGTGCTAGGTTTAGATCTCGGGCGTCCGATCCAAATCTTGCGGTCCAGATCAACCGCGTTGATCACAACGTGCGGGATCCAGATCCAATCTCGACCATCGGATTTCAAAACGATGGCGCAGATCGCGCTACGTGGCGGGGAGCCGAACCGACGCGGTCCATGCGGGTGTCGCCCGGTCATCGCTGACGTCATGCGTGACGTCAGTACGGGCCCGCGTGTCAACGTCTGGCCCAACCACTCGATGACGTCACCCATGACGGCATGCTAACGTCATGGTGGGGCTCGCATGTCAGAGCCATTCGGCCGAGCCTCGTTGACGCCAGCGGTGGGTCCCACGTGTCAGCGACACTGTGCACGTGGACCGAGTCCACGGTGGACCCGAGCCGAACCGTAGACCGAGTCCATGGACCAGCTGACGTCATAATTCGATTTTTCTTTAGAAAAATAATTTGGTGGAAATTCAATTTCGCTGCTAACGCAATGCTGACGTCATAATTCGGATTTTCCAATAGAAAAATAAATGAGTTAATTCGGTTTATTCTTTTATTGATTTATTCAAACTTCAAACGCTTATAACTTTTGCGTTTTAACTCTGATTGAGACGATTCCAGTTCCTAAATTTTTGTAAAATTGAGCTATATTTAATAGTGAATTTTATTTGAATTTTTTGACACTTTTTGTCTACTATTTATTTATTTATTGCTATTTGTGCGCGTTACGAGTAGATGTTGAAGTGCCCAAAGGCTTCGAAGGTGAAGTTTTGACCCAGAAGCAAGTGCAAGACCCTGACCAAGTACTTTTTGAAGGCAATTTATGCTTTGATCATATTGTTCCTACGTTTGAAAATTATTTTATTCAATTTATTGCATGCTAATTTAATTAGAAAATACTTTAATTATTTCTGGGAATTAGATAAATGCCAATTTTGCCGTATGCCACCTTGACATAAATAATTGTATGCCATGAACCCTTTGTCACCCTAGTTGTGGATTATTTAGTTGGACATTATTAAATTACCAACATGGGTAATTAGACCACTATAATACAATGCTTAGCCCTGCCACGTAGTTGACATGACTTTGGATGATCAAATATTAATATTGACTTAATGAGATATGGTACATGATTTGGAAGGCGTCATGTGTTATTGATGATGTTGATGGCACGTGGTGCATGCGAACCAACTGGGGGTTAATAAATGCTTTAGACTGAGGCAAGTGATAAGAATATTCTGGTGGGCCATGAGTGGCACCGGGAAGGTCGATTTGGTTCTTTGGTAGTCTTGCCTTGGTCACCCTAAGGACTTAACCTTGCAAGCCTTTGAACTGAGTCATTCATGCAACCACATGTCTGTAATGGGGACGGACCTAGTTGATTAGGTTGCTGATAACTTGCATGTGATACCTCGGGGTGTCAACTACACCTTTTGTGTAGTTGTACGGGGAGCGTACCAAGGTGCTGCTGCATGGTACCCGTCCAACGGTATGTCGGTCCTATACTTCGCTTCTGCTGAGGAAAGTGATAGTGTATGGCAACCGGGGAAGTTCACTTGTGGAGCTAGAAGCTTCCAAAAGACTTTGTTACAGACACTCGTCTTTGTGGTGTTTGACTATATCTTGTGGGTAAAGTGCACAACCTCTGTAGAGTGTAAAATCTATTCGAATAACCAGGTTCGCGGTATTGGACATTGCTCGGGGATTAAAGTCAAGGGTTAGACTTTCTTGAAAATAAAAGTAGAGTTTGGAAACACTTGGGTCGGAATGGAGAATTGGACTTAGGTTTGGGAAACACTTTACTTGTGAAATTACTGTGAAAGTTATTATCTTTATTATTGTTTTACTGCTTTGCAATCTATTACTGTATTTATGAATGCTGCTTTACTGCATGTGAACCTGTTCGCCTATCCTTTGTAATAAGCTATGCATTTAGAATATTAGCTTGCATTCTGTGCATGACTTGCTGAGTACCGAGTACTCACCCCTTGTAACAATACAATACTAGTTGAAGAAGTGGCTACGCCAGCTTTGAGGAGGAACTTCACGATGAGCCGCCTACTTAGGGAGAAGCCCAGTCAGTTGCCTGCGGCATATTGGTTGGTGCCAAGCGTTTCTTTATTTTTTCGCTGCAGATATTTCTCTAAATAAGTTTTCGCCCTGCGAGGCGTACCTTTGTAACTTGACCATAAGGTCGAGTAACCAGTTACCTATTCAAATAAAGTACTTTGCTTTTTGTTGAGTATGATTGTGATATTTACCAATGTTGAGGCTGTTTGCACTAGCGTGATCCTGGACTAGTGCGGAATACACAGAGGGTCCGGACTTGCAAATTTGGGTACCGACAGATGATTGGGTGACCAACTACCGTACAGAGCAAGAGCAGCTAAAGATGGCCATAATGGCCTCCAAAGTAGAGGCTTACATTAGGAGCCATGGTTGAACTCCATAACCGGGATCTAGGAGTGGTGCAGCGAGACCATCAGTCCAATCAACTATTATCAAAACGTTTGGTAGGTCCAAATCAACACGAGAATGCCATGGCTCCATCGATGTTGACCTTGCACGAAGTGGTGCCCGGCAACAACCCTGTATTGACATTGCATTCAAGCAGGGGGCAAGGTAGAAGCTTGAGAAGGCATGGTTGTAGTGGTTCCATGCAAATGCAATTCCAGTAAGGAAGGCCGAGTGACCATACTTCACAGGTATCCAATGGTCATAGGTTTGTAAGTTAAAATTCTTCTCATGATTGTACTAAACTCTCATGCCCACTGTGGATAGGTGCACTCAAGATTGCGTAGGAGCTAGGCCCAGGGGTTCGTGCACTATGGGACCATGAGATCAATGGGAAGTACCTCGATGAGAACGAGAAGGAGATTGTTGAGTACCTTTAGAGGTTTAGGGACGACTGGACCACATTTGGTGTGACAGTCATGTGTGACGCGTGTCGGGACCCGAATTTGCAAATCCGGACCCTCTGTGTATTCAGCACTAGTCCAGGAACGCGCTAGTGCACACAGTCTTAACATCGGTAAATATCATAATCATACCACTCGATACTAATAAAGTACTTTAATTAAATAGCCAAACTGGTTACTCGACCTTATGGTCAAGTTACAAATATACGCCACGCAGGGCGAAACTTACTAAGAGAGAAATAATTGCAGCGGAAAAATAAGATAACTTCGTGGCGCCATCCAGTATACCACAGTAACTGATCGGCTCGCTCCTAAGTAGACGGTTCCTCTTGGAGCTCCTCCTCCAAAGCCGTGTAGTCTCCTCTTCAAGCTCAGTTGTATTGTGGCAAGGGTGAGTACTTGGTACTCAGCAAGTCATGCACAGAATGCAGCTAATATACTACATGCATGGCTTAATACAAAGGAGTGGCTCAAGGTATTTTTGCAGTAAGAGCATTTAGCAAGTATCATAAGTAGATTCGAAAGCAGTAGTAACAAGTAAAGCATAAATAACTTTTCAAAGGTTTAGTAAACATCTTTCCCATCCTAATCCACATTTCTATCAACATCATTATTAATCCAACCCAACCTTTCCAATCCAAGTTACTTTTGAGAAAGTATAACCCTTGAATGTAATTCCCGAGCGATGTCCAATACCGTGGACACGGCTATTCGAATAGATTTTACACTCTGCAGAGGTTATGCACTTTACCCACAAGATACAGTCAAACACCACAAAGGCGAGTTCCCGTAACAAAGTCTTTCGGAAACCTCTAACAATACAAGTGGTCCTCCCCGGTTGTTGCACACTAACCCTTCCCTTAGCTAAGGCGAAGTTTAGGCCAACCAACCGTTAGATGGGTACTGGCCTCGGCCAGACGCTCCCGCACAACTTACACAAAGGGTGTAGTTGACCTCCTGAGGTCCCACAGGTACGTTATTAGCAACTTAATCAACTAGGTCCGTCCCATTACAGACATGTGGTTGCAAGATTGACTCAGTTCAAAGGCTTGCAAGGTGAAGTCCTTAGGGTGACCAGGGCAAGACTACCCGAAGAACCAAAACAACATTCCCGGTGCCACAACTGGCCCACCCGATCATTCTTGCCACATGCCCCGGTCAAAAGCTATTTATCAAACCCCAGTTGATTACCATGCACCACGTGCCATCAACATCACATGATACCTTTCCAAAACAGGTTCAATATATCATTACGTCTACTCGTAAAGCGTGCAAATAGCAATACACGAATAAACAACAGGCAAAAAGTGTTCAACATCCAAATAAAATCCATAAACAGAGAGAACATAATTTTATAAATTTTTAGGAACTGGAATCGTTCAAATCGGAGTTAAAATGCAAAAGTTATAATTATTTAAAGTTTAAATAATCAATTAAATAATATTACAGAGAAAAACTTTAGTCCAAAAATTAAATAAAATTCATAATTAGGTAGATCTCAATTTTATACAAATTTAGAAATTTGAATCACTCAAATCGGAGTTGAAACGCAAAAGTTATAAGCGTTTGAAGTTTGAAACAAAATCTGAAATCATTATTTCGAATTAATAAATCATTTTCTTTTTCGGAAATTAATTATTGCGTCAGCGAGGACACGTGGCAGCCTCTGATTGGGCGGCTGACGTCAGCCGGTTCATGGACGTGGTCCATGGTTTGGCTCGGTCCACCGTGGACTCGGTCCACGGCTCCACGTGTCGCTGACAGGTGGGTCCCCTCGGGTGACGTCATTCTTGCGACGTCGGGGCTCGGCCCATGGTCTTGGCAGTGGGACCCAGTGATGTCATTGTCGACATCATTTCGGCGCTGAGACGGCCCGTGACATCTTGAGCGCCATGACGTCAGCGTGACGTCATGGTGCAGTGTGGCTGGGCCGCTGACATGCGGGCCCCGCGTGTCAGCGTCACACGCACGTGCGCGTGGACGGCGCTGACCGCGGCGGTCAGTCTCCCGCACACGTGGCTAGATCTCGGCCGTTGATTTGAAAATCAACGGCCCAGATTGGATCTGGACTCACGCGTTTGGGGTGAACGCGTTTGATCTGGACCGTTGGATCTAGATCCAACGGTCGAGATTGGATCTGGGATTTTGGATGGGATCTCACCGTGGGATGACGTGGCGTGATCTGGGACGTTGGATCTGGATCGGACGGCTGAGGGAGCTCGAAGTCCGGCGATGGCGAGCGGCGCCGGGTCACCGGCGCGAGGGGCGATGACCTAGCCGGCGGCGTTTGAGACGCTTTCGGCGATGTGGGTGGTGCTCACCGACGCGGCTTGCTCTCACGGTTCCAGATCTGGGGTCAACAGCGACGGAGGACCACGGAGACGGCGGCTATCGGCGAAAAACCGCGGCTGCTCCTTCTCCTAACTCCGGCGAGCTCCAGCGGCGCAACCACGGCGGCTCAGGCGAGGTGAGTTAGGGCTACGGGTGCGCAACGGCGATCCCGACACGGGTGGCGGCGCAATAAATAGGGCCCTCGGCGTCCGTGAAACGCACGGAAACCGAGGTCCTCTCCGTTGCGGCTGCGGAGTCCGGCGGCGTCTCGGATTGGGTGACGTGGCACGCGCACAGCCGTTGGATCGAGATCCAACGGTGCGTGGAATTAGGTTCGGTTCGGACTCGGGCGAGCTGGCTGGCTCGGTCGGGCTCGGGTCCGGCGACGTGGTTCAATCGTGGCCGTTGGATCTTGATCCAACGGTCACACGCGTAGGGTTCGACCGAGTGGGTTCGGCTCAACCACTGGCTCGGGTCGGGTTCGGGTCGGACTCGAACTCGAGTCTGACTTGGGCTCGGTCGGAGGAACAGTAACTGACCCGGTTCTATTTTTCCAGCGATTTAATATTTAAAATAATTCCCAGTAATTTATTTAATTCAAGAAAAATAGCAAAATACTCAGAAAAATTCCAGAAAATATTTTAGGGCATTTGGGACTCAAATAAAATATTTCCAACAAAACTTTATTTGAAAATTTAATTTCTTTAATTATTTCAATATGGAAGAAATTCAAATAAATTCCAAATAAATCCAAATAAATTCCAGAAAATTCCAAAAATTCACCAAAGTGCCAAATCACACATAAATTTAAGAAAAGCAAAATTTTGGGGTGTTACAACGCGTGGACTGGGCCTACAATATAGAGCATTATCAACTTCATGGTGCACTGCAACAAGGTAATATTCTTCCATAAGACTGTCAATGCCACAAGGCAAGATCCAAGAGTATAAGTACCTACTACGCGAGATAACAAAAGTGGTTGCCGAGGAAATTGGTGCCGATCACGTGGTGCAAGTGGTTACTAACAATGCAGCCAACTTCAAGAAAGCATGCCAGATGTTACAAGTGTAGTACCCATGGATTATCTGGCAGCCGTGCTTGGCACACATGGTGAATCTCATGCTTAAAGATGTGTGTGACATTCATCAGATCAAAGGGGTCGTGGGAGGGGCGAAGATGATTTGTCGCTTCTTGTACAACCACAAGAATTTGTATGCGCAGATAAAGGACCACATATGTGGAGAGTTGGTGAGGTCAAATGCCACTAGGTTTGGCACGACCTTTGTCTTCCTGGATAGCTTATGGAAGAAGAAAGAAAAGTTCCAGTAGTGGATGACCCATCCAGACTAGACAGGTAGCAGGTGGGCTGAGATAGACAAGGGCAAGTTCGCATATAACCACCTCATCGATAGGGATTGGTGGGACCTTTTGGCATGGTCTGTGCAGGCCGTCGATCCCTTGTACAAGATGATGAGGTTCGCCGATCAAGATAAGTTGCCAACGATCACTTTTGTCATGATGCAATATTGTACTATCAGGACTGAGTACCATGGCCAGTTGCATGAATTCGGGGAGCAGTACAGGCCATTCCTTAGAGTCCTTGAAAAGAGGTTTGCCGACATAAGGGATACCACCTTCGTTCAAGCAGTTTTGTGAAATTTTTTTTTTGCATGACATAGGTATGTTTGTTTATATTGTGCTAACTCAACAATGTTTTGCTTGTTGTAGCCTCTGTACTCAATCCAATGTCTCAGTTAAAGTTCAATATATGCAGCACTCCGATGTTCATGGGACAGCTCTCCACCACCCTGAACATTTTAGCTAATGACGACAACACCGCGGTGCTGGCCTTACGGGAAGCTGACACTTTCCATCTTAGGAGGGGGGCACTTCACCACCCAGCTTGCACAGAGCAGCGCTCTCGATCCACACATGATGGCAAGTACTTTTCTAGTTTGACGTAATATAAGTTTATTGTGGAGAACTACTAATGTATTGTTGTTGTCTGCAGCACAATGGTGGATGGCATTCATGAATGAGATGTCAGCATTGCAGAAGTACACCTTGCAATTGGTATCACAGTGTGCATCATCCAGTAGTTGCGAATGAAATTGAAGTGCATTTACCTTAGTGCACACACGGGTTAGGAACCGATTAAGTTATGCAAAGTTGCAGCAGCTGGTGTTCATCAACTACAATCTCTGACTTCACCTATGAGACTACTGTGATACTACAGAATAATGGTATGAGTCATTTTCGATGTCGGAATTAAGGTACGACTTTGGTGTCATGTTTTTGGGCCTTTTCTGTGAGTTCGGGCTTTTCCGGGGGAGAATTTGGGCTTTCCGGAGGGGAATTGGGCCTTCCGGGGGACACAATTGGGCTATGTGGAGGTGGACTAGGACAGCAACCCTGCTGCCCTAGCCCTTTGTGCGCCCCCCCTCCCGATATGCGCCCCTCCACCTCCCCACACAACCCTAGCCGCCTCCCCCTCCACCCCCTTGCGCCTCCACCCATCCCCTTCCTCCTCCACCTCCTCTAGCCGGCTCTAGGAGAGTTCCAACCCCTCCCCCTTGCTACCACGCCCGTCCATACCATTGTACTCGCCGTTGAGAAGCTCCTTGATGAGAAGATCCGGCGGGATTGGCGCGTGGAAGGAGATCGGGCGACCGGGAGGAGTTTTCGTCGGTTCTTCGTTCGTCGGGCTAAGGTATGGTGATAGGAGATCCCTGGGGTTGGTCTAGGTGCTATGTTAGAGGGTGTTTCGATGCTTTTAGATCAAGTGGTGGTGCTGCGATTGGGTAGATTGGATGAAAACTAGAGTTTGCCATGTTCTCTGTTTCGGGCAGATTGTGCACTTGACCTAGGGTTTGAGTTTTTGTGATCTTAGAATCGGAATTTGGTCGGCCTCCTGTGTAGAAAGTTGTAGGTAACTTCAATACCTTTCAGTGGACACCAAGAACGGCCAATTCTGCCCAACCGTTTGAAAGTTATGGTCATTTTACCGAACGGGTTCAAATCTGTGACGTAATTGGAACAAAACGTAATGTTTTGTAGATTAATCAATTTTAGAGGCCGAACCAATTTTTCCCAATACTTAGAAAAAGTTAGGAAATTTCCTAAGCTTCGCGATGATGTACTCGTTTACTCGATTTGGGGACCTAGAACTCAAGTTATGCTAGATTGAAGCCTGCTGTCCCGGGTGGACAGATTCTCTATTTTTCATTTTCGGGAGTAGGTTGCGTAATCATGGTAGATGAGCGAGTATGTACTGTTTTGTGGGCACGTTTTGAGTATGTGGTACTTATGTGGAGGTGGTGTGACCCCCGGGGGTGCCCTCATCCTCTCGCCAATCCATCGCCCGCGGTTATGGCAAGTGTATTGGAATGAGTTGTGTGTTGTATGAATTTCCAGACTTGCTTAGGTGCAATGTGATTACATGACATACTAACTTGCCATGATTGATGTTTGCCTATGACATGATGAACATGATTTCTGTGGGGGCTCCTGTCCTGGTACAGTGATACTCCATTACTGTTGCGCGGGCCTGGATAATCACGCAACCAATAACGTAATGATCACGGCATCACGACAGACTCAGATTGAAACCACTTGGTCAGCACGATACTCGACTAATGAGGTCACATGCCATTCAATTGGTTCCAATTTGAGCTTCCCGCAACCATGTAATAACCACTAGTCCCTGGATCAGTAGGCTAGTGTCACATGTTGAGAAGGTAGAGTCTCATCCAAGCGAATGCAATTTAAGGGCAGAGGTAGTATATTACAGCGATAGATATTAATATTACAACTTGTTTCTGTTTAAAAAATGCCGATTGGCTTAAAGTAAACTGAAGAGAAAAACATCAGAGAAACAAAAGTAAAGTGGCCGCGGTGTGCCTCCATTCCCACAGGCAACCGGCGAGCAACTAACTCCGCTAGCCGTCAAACGCACCACCCGCCTGGTCATGAACTCCTGGTCACCTTCTTCCTCACCGCATCTTACGCTTCTCACGCAAATTTTGAGCAAGCGGTGAGTACACGTATGTACTCGCAAGACTTTATTGTTTGCAAGTATAATAATAATGCAGGCTAGTCAATGAAGATGGTTGCTATTCTAGTTCAGTTTTGCATGAAGCTGAAGTTATTTGTAATAGACTAATAGATTGGATTATCGCACGCTTTATAAAGCATTTAGTAAATGAGAGTAAAGCAATACATAATGTAATTGTACATTTCATTCAACTCCCAAATTCCTCCAACATAACCAACACCACCATCACATGGCATCAGGAATCATTTCCTTCAACATAATCATCATACCATCACATGTCATCAGGAATCATTTCCTTCAACATAACCATCATACCATCACATGGCATCAGGAATCACCACCAGCTTGATCAAATCACCAAACCAACCGATCTCTGAGTTCAACGACTCAACATTTGCATGATACAGCCCAACATTTAAAAGATCTACCGCTTTCAAATCCTTTTCAGAAATCAAAACCAAATTCTATACCTGACAATAAATACCCAAGATGCTCGTGACCGTGAGCACGGCTAATCGATTAGTTTGATTAATCTCTGCAGAGAATGCACACTTTACCCACACGACACGCTCTAGCAATCATGTCAACCATGCCACGCGATACATACCGTATCCGTTTTGCTAGATAGTGACGAAACATTTCCAATTGTCGGCATTTAGTCTTGCGTCAGCCCCGGCGATGTGCGCTCTTTGCTTTGAGTGGGGGCTCCACACACCCACACAGAGTACCCCCGGGCCAGGCGAGAGTACCCCCCAATTAAGGTGTTTGGGTACCTTAAACTCCAAACCTGATTCACCCACCCGGATCCAACGATGGCTAACAGCCCATCTTGCCTTTTACCCTCAGCAAAGCATCCATCGTTGTTTCACGAAAGTCTCCAACACCTGCGCGTGGTGAGGGAGTATTCTAAGCAACACCAGCACGTCGGTATTGCCCAACTACTTCGACCTACCACGGCGCAAGATCAAATTCCAACTCCTGTACCGGGTTTAGGCTATCCCATACTAGCACATGTGGTTGTACGAAAGGACTTGGTTAAAAATGTCAAGTTCAGTCCTTAGGATTGCATAGACGAGACCTCCCATCATCCTTCCGGCATAAATCACCGTACACCTTTTCTTTTTTCATCTTTTACCAACATAGCCTTTGTTTTTCCAAAATCACCATTTCCGAAATCCTAATAACGTATCGAAAATCTTTGATTGACTGAGTCTGTAGGACCGAGTAGGCAACTAGAGGGGGGGTGAATAGATGCCGAATAAAATTCAACTATTTCTTTCGAAAAATTAAAGACCCCTAAATAGCGGAAGAATATCTAATATTGTAGAGATCAAAACCCTAGATTAATTAGCGAGACAAGTCGAACAAAAATCAAAACTAGTTCTATCAAAAATCGAACAAACCTTCTAATCAAGAATCAAAAAAAAAAGAGAATATTGCATAAACTTATCTTTTTATTCCAAAGCCATCTTCAACAAGATGACACCAAAAAAAAATCTTCTAATCTTCAATGATTAGAAAACCCTAAACAAAATCTCTAATCTCACAAGATTAGAAAACCCTAAACAAACTAAAGAGAGCACAAAAGCTTTTCTTTGTTGTAGGCACCTTTTGCTTCTTGCCCTTTGCATTGGATGAGTTCTAAGCCCCTAGAACCCTCTATTTAAAGGACAAGAGTCACCCAAAAATCTGTAAAGAATCTGTTTAGACTTAGGAATCCTTTTTCTATTTTTTCCCACCGTCTTCACGCAGACTCGGATTGCTCTTGCCTGGCTGAACTTCACGCAGACTCGGATTGTACTTCCTTACGGCAGCCAGCCTCCACTCGGATTCAATGAGTCGTATGCATCCGCACGCTGCTGCGCGCTCTGATCGCACAACGCCTCGTTGCTCACCACGTCCCACAGCGATGCACTCACGCACACTCACGCCAACACACTACATGCAAACACATACTCGCATGCACACACACACACTTGCATGCATGCACACACTCACACATGCATTAAATGCATTCACACACACACTAGCATGCACACACACATGCATTCACGCCATGCACACACACACACACTAGCATGCACACACACATGCATGCAGCACGCACGCCATGCACACACACACTCGCACATGCACACACATGCAGCACGTACACACACATTAAAATTCGTATACACGCGTACGGCTTCCTGCCACTACGCTGCAACGATCTCGATCTCACGTGCACTGTTCTCTAGTCCGAAACATCTCGCGCATGACACCCTCGACTCTCACGACCTCAGTTCCTCCCTGAACCTAGTCTCAGTCCTGTCACCGACCACGTTCGACATCAAGCAACACCTGCACGTGAACAACAACACAAAAACAATTTCCGAGCCCAAGTCTGCGACTTGACTCAAGTTAATCCATGCAACCACTCACACGAGCGCATTGCATCAAATAAAATCAACCAAAAACATAATTAAAAATCAGACCAAACTCTTTTGCAAAATCTGAATCTTCTCAAATAAAGAAACCAAAAAATAAATCGTTTCAAATTGGTTTCAAAACCTTTTCAAATACTGAACCAAAATCAAATCAACTCAAATCTTTTCAAATCTCTTCGAATATTCAAATACTCATCATCAAAAACAATCATCCTTCAATCTCCCCCTTGATGAGTAATTTGACAAAACACAAAATGAGATTTGACAAAGGTATAGAAAAATACCAAATGAGAGTTTGAGAGAGTTTGAGACCAAAAAGATTCCAAGACCAAGTAAAGACCAAGTAAATCCAAATTCTCAAACAGTTTGAATTTCTCCTTTCTTTTTATTTTTCTTCTTCTTGACTTGCTCTCCCCCTTTTTGACAAAATAGTCATCAAGATCTCAAAACTCCCCCTTAATGAATGCAGTATCTCAAGCTTTGAAGTATATTCAAGGTATATAATCAAAGTAAAGCATTTGGAGAGTTTTTACGAGAGTTTTCACATTTTGTATCAATTTATCCAATGAGAAAGCAAATTGTGAGAATATGGAGGCTCTAACACATAGAATAGTTGTTGCATAAGCAAATTAGAGCAAACAAGTAAAATGTCATAAACTGATTTTGCCAAAGCTAAAAAGAAATCTATCATGAGCAAAGAGAGACTTTCAAATTCACTAATGTTTGTCTCAAGCCTTTTCAAAATTTTGAATTTCCTTTTTCTCTTTTAGCAAGTTTGACAATGTTGCTTTGTGATCAACAGGGATGACAAGTAATCAGCACACTAGCCCATACTTGTGTATGAGTAGGTAGTTCTTTCTTGTATCTTTCTCAGTTTAAATTGGCAAGTGGCTTCACATTGTTCTGAACTTTTGTTTAGACAAGTAGCCTTTTCTTGCATCTTTTGAATTTAAATCCTGGCAAGGAAGTCTGCACATTGTACTAAACTTGTGTTTAGCCAAGTAGCTTTTGCTTGCATCTTTTCAACTTGCTTTTATCATTTAAAACACTGATTTTGCTTGAGACTCATAATGATCATTTGAAGTCCAACAAAAGCTCACACATAGTTTCTAATCAGCTCTAGCCTTTCAACAGATGACAAGAAACTTTTAAGCCTATTTCACAAATGCAATACCATAATGAACAAGAGCCAAAATATTCTCAAAAGCATCTCAAATTGAATTATTTTAGTCTTTTAGTCTTTTAGTGAGAAGTGAAGCAATGTAGCATTAATTTGACTATATACACAAGAATAGTCAACAAAGCTTTGTACTACATGATGTAATGAAAACAGGGAGTTTTCTTTAAGTGTAACGACAAAATAGCTCCTTGTAGTAACCAAAGTCAAGTAACACAAATGAAAGAGTTAAAATCAAGACTCCCCTCAAATCAACCCATGGGGATGAATGATCCCAAGTTCGCCACAGAAGAAAGCAAAGCGAGAAGAATCAAGCGGCTTAGTGAAAATATCAGCAATTTGAGCATCCGAATCAACAAATTTCAGTTCAATAGCTCCTTTTTCAACATGATCTCTAAGAAAATGATATCGAACATCAATGTGTTTAGTCCTTGAATGTTGAACAGGATTTTTAGCGATGTGAATTGCACTAGTATTATCACAAAGAAGTGGAACACTACTAAAGTTAATGCCGTAATCTTTAAGAGTTGAAGTGATCCAAAGAATTTGTGAACAACAACTAGCGGCTGCAACGTATTCAGCTTCAGTAGTAGATTGAGCAACTGAGGACTGTTTCTTAGAAGACCAAGAAACAAGTGAAGTGCCAAGAAAATGACATGTGCCAGAAGTACTCTTTCTATCTAATCTACACCCCGCAAAATCAGCATCAGAATATCCTATTAGTGTAAGCGAAGAAGAACAAGCTTACCAAATGCCAAATTCAAAAGTGGAGCGAAGATACCTGAAAATTCTTTTAATTGCTTGTCGATGTGATTCTCGAGGAGAGGCTTGAAATCGAGCGCACAAACATACTGCAAAATGTATGTCAGGCCTCGGCGATCAAGTATGATCCAATCATGCTTCTGTATTCTTTTTGGTCCATCTCGACACCATTCTCGTCAAGATCCAAAATTGTTGTTGTGCTCATTGGAGTAGATACTGACTTTCCATCTCCCATGTCGAATTTCTTTAGTAGCTCCTTTGTATACTTGGATTGGTGCAAGAAGATCCCTTCTTTCGCTTGCTTGATTTGAAATCCAAGGAAGTATGTCAACTCTCCCATCATACTCATCTCGAATTCCCTGGACATCAGCTCGGAAAACTGCAACACAAGAGAGTGGGAGGATCCTCCAAAGATAATATCATCCACATAAATTTGCACCACAAGGAATTGATCATTTGAATTTTGAGTAAACAGAGTTTTATCAACTTTTCCCATCTCAAAATTATGTTGAAGCAAGAAGCCTTTTAATCTATCATACCATGCACGAGGAGCTTGTTTTAATCCATAAAGAGCTTTTGATAAACGATACACATGATTAGGAAATTTTTCATTTTCAAAACCAGGGGGTTGTTTCACAAAAACTTCTTCTTCTATAAAACCATTTAGAAAAGCACTTTTCACATCCATTTGAAATAACTTAAAACCTTTTGAAGCTGCAAAGCCAAGAGGATGCGAATAGCTTCTAAACGAGCAACAGAGCAAATGATTCATCAAAATCAAGTCCTTCAAGTTGAGAATAACCTTGAGCTACAAGTCTAGCTTTGTTTCTAACAATTATTCCATCTTCATTTAACTTGTTCTTAAAAACCCATTTTGTTCCAATAATGTTTTGATTTTTAGGAGGTTCCACTAAAGACCAAACTTTATTCCTTTCAAAGTTTTCTAACTCTTCATGCATCGCATCTACCCAAGAACTATCGGTTAAAGCATGAGTAATGTTCTTAGGTTCAAAATTTGCAACAAAAGCAGAATGCATGCATAAAAGAGTTTGAGATGAATTAGAACGTGTCACCCTTTCATGAAGACTTCCAATAATTTGTTCAGAGGATGGTTCTTCAAAACAAGAAGGGAGGTCCAGCTTGTTTCACTGCCGTGGGAGGTGTAGGAGAATCTGAAGTAGTAGTCACATCAATTTGTTCAGAACATCTTCCCGTTCTCAGAGGTATGAGCTCATCATCATCATTATCTTCATCATTTTCTTCGAATCTTTTATCCAAAAAGATTGGCTCTAAATCTTCTCGTGAACCTGAAATGTCGGGTCTAGCTCCAGGGCTAGCCTCATCAAAAGTAACATCGCATGTCTCCAACAATTTGTTAGTCGATAAATCAAGTACACGATATCCACGAGAGTGCAATGAATAGCCAAGGAGAATACCATCTGTACTACGAGCTTCGAATTTATCAAGATTTCCATGTTTAAGAATAAAGCATTTGCAACCAAACACTCGTAAGTGAGAAACAGATGGTTTACGATCAAATCTCAGTTCATAAGATGTTTTACCAAGTAAAGCTCTGAGATAGACCCTATTTGATATATAGCAAGCAGAAGAAATTGCCTCAGCCCAAAATTTTCTTGAAGTGTTATATTCATCTAGCATAGTTCTAGCCATTTGAATTAAAGTTCTATTTTTCCTTTCTACAACACCATTCTGTGAGGGAGAATATGGCGAAGAAAATTGATGTTCAATCCCATTAGTTTCACAAAAAGATTTAAACAATGCATTTTTGAATTCTGTACCATTATCTGTTCTTATGGCTTTCAATGAGTTAGGCAATTCATTTATCAATCTCTTAATGAAGGCATGAAAGAGTCCAAAAATCTCATCTTTTGAAGACAGAAAATGCACCCAAGAGTATCTCGAATAATCATCAACTATTACTAGAAAGTACCACTTACCTCCTACGATTGTACTCGAGATGGTCCCATCAGATCCATGTGAAGAAGTTGACCAGGGGCCGAGTGGTCATTACAAGAGAGACAGGAGCATGAGGGCTCCAACCATCTTACCATGTCGACAGGAAGCACAAACAATGTCTTTGCAAGATTTTAATTTTGGCAAGCCACGAATTAAGTCTAGACCACTCAATCTAGATAATGTATCAAAGCCCATGTGACCTAACCGACGATGCCAAAATTGAGATTTCTAGATTCAAGCAACAAAACAATGTGAACTTGAAGCATTGCTAAAATTTGCTATGAAAATTTTTCCAAGTCTAGATATCTCAAGAGTCAAGTTTCCGAAGCATCGAGTACTCTACATGCATTTGGTTTAAAACTCACTTCAAAGTTTTCATCCAACAATTGAGATACTGAGATAGAAGGTTGAATTTCAGTTTAGACACCAAAGAGACATTCTTTAAAGTAAAGTGATCATTCACCTTCACAGACCTTTTGCAATGACGCGTCCAAAGAGTAGCATCTCCAAAAGTGATCGTTTGCTCCCAGATGCTTTTGTTAGGAGGAGAACCAACTTGGGTTGCTGTCATGTGTTGACAAAGATCCTGAATCAACAACCCGTGATGTTCTCCTTCCTTCTCGTACCACCTACATGTTATGAATAGAAGATGTTGAGGATTCAATGGGGTTAGAGAAATATGATTTAGGTATCCAAAGATCAATCACTCGACGAGGAGGTGATCGTACAAAAGCTTGTGAATGCAAAGTAAATGAATTTCAGGTATTTTGTTTGCTTTCACTAGCGGAACATGTGGAGAAATGATACGTGTTTGTCTAAAGTTAGACTTAGCCTTTGAATTTTCCTTTCTCTGTTGTTTGGCTAGTCTAAAACAAAAATTCATCAAATGACCATCTTTTCCACAATGAGTGCAATTGTACTTAACAAATGGTTTGTCTTTAGAAGCAGAAGCAACATTTGCATTCATCATAGTAGAAGATAAAATTCCAGCAGATTTGAAGACAGTTTTCTCAGGTTCTTTGACAATTTTAAACTTTCCACTTTCAAGAGTTTTAACAATAGTAGGAGCATATGATTTGTGATGAGCATAAGGATCAAAACCTAAACCTTTGTGATGAGTGCTGACTCTTGATTGATCCAAAATCATATTTAGATTTTTCTTTCCTTTAGTAAAACGTTCTAAAGACTTTTCCAAGTAATCAATTTTTTGAGAGAGTGTTAAACAATTATTACAGAAACATCTACTTTTTCTTTTGCTTATGACAAGTTGAGCATGAAAGAACTTCATGTGTAAGCAAATCATTAAACAATTGAGTAATCTTAGCATCTGCATCATGCAACTTCAATTCTAGTATGGGACATTTAGAACAAGAAGTTTGACCATGTAAACCATCAAGAGAGCAACCAACATTTTTCACAAGTTTTTCATTTTTCAATTGTTTGGCATAAACTTGTTCTAGTTTAATCATATGTTCCTCTTTTAGAGATTTAATTTCAAATTTGAGATCTAAGCAAGAATCACATGTCTTTTCGTAATTTGAATTTCTAAGATCAAAGTTTTCGGCCAAAGATGGATAGATCTTTCTCTAAGTTTTTATTTTTGAGTGAAGATTTTCTTAAAGATTTTCTCAATATGACTAAAACTTCACAAAGCTCATCATACGAAGGTATTACCTCATCACCGTCATTTGGAGGTGCTATCGTTGTCACTAGAATCACTAGTGTTCCCTTTCACCATGAAGCACAATCAGGTGAAATCTTTCTCGTTCACCGTTTGCTTCGCTTCCTTCTCATCGTCAGTTGAATCATCAATGTCGCTAAGTCTAAGCGATCGTAACACCCCAAAATTTTGCTTTTCTTAAATTCATGTGTGATTTGGCACTTTGGTGAATTTTTGGAATTTTCTCGAATTTATTTGGATTTATTTTGAATGTATTTGAATTTATTCCATTTTGAAATAATTAAAGAAATTAAGTTTTCAATTAAATATTTATTGTAAATATTTTATTTGAGTCCAAAATGATCAAAAGTATTTTCAATAATTTTTATGGAATTTTTCTGTGTCATATGCTATTTTTAATGAATTAAATGAATTAATTGGAATTATTTTAAATATTAATTAGCTAGAATTTCAACTCGGATCGAGTATCGTTTCATCCGACCGAGTCGGACTCTAGTCCGACCCGAGCCAGTTGATTCGATCAAACCAGCTCAAAACCGTAATCAATCCCAACCGTTGGATCAAGATCCAACGGCTGAGATCCGCCCGTACCGGTTCGAGCCGTATCCGGCCCGGATCCGATCGCGCCAGGCGATCGTGGCGTTGATCGTGCCACGTGGATGGCTGAGCGTCATCGTCCCCGCCGAGTCCGAGCCGGACTCCGCCGCGCCGCCGCCGTGTAGAATTAGGTTTTCGCCTCGCACGGACGCCGAGGCTATTTAAAGCCCTGGTCACGCCCGAGGTTGCCCTCATCCTTGCGCACTGCTTCCCGAGCCATCTCGCCGAGCCGCCGCTTATTCGCGCGAGCTCGGGCCGTAGTTGGAGGAGGTGACCGCCGCGTTTTTGCTTTCGCCTCGCCGCCGTCCGTTGTCTTCCGCCGAAGGAGCCGAACCGGAACCCCGGGCCAGCGCACCGAAGAGACCACTCACTTCGCCGAACGACCCGAGCGCCGTCGGGATTGTCGTCGTCTCCGTCTCCGGTGGCTGCAGCTCCGCCCGCCGCCATCGCCCTCGCGAAGCTTTGTGGACCGTCCGATCTTGATCGTGCGGTTGAGGTGAGTTCACGTGTTCCAAACCCGATTAGATTCGGGACCGTTGGATCAAGATCCAACGGTTCACAATCGCCACGCGTGCCGTAGTGGTGATTATTATAGGATTAGATCTGGACCGTCCGATCTTGATCGAACGCCCACGATCATCGAGTAGATTCAACGCGTTAACCCTGGATCTAATCGCGCCGCTGAATTTCAAATCAGCGGCCGAGATTGGCGCCACGTGTCGGGAAGTTGGACCGACGCGTCAGCGCTGGCCCACGCCAGCGCGTGCAGGACGCCGACACGCGGGCCCACGTGTCGAGGGCCCGCATGTCGCTGGTCGACCCACCAAGCGCCGACGCCACCCATGACGTCATCGGTGGTCCCACATGTCAACGACACGTGAAGTCGTGGACCGAGTCCACGGTGGACCCAAGCCAAGCGTGGACCAAGTCCATGGACCTACCGACGCCAGCCAACCAATCGAGGCTGCCACGTGTCCATGATGACGCAATAATTAATTTCCAAAAGAAATGATTTATTAATTCGAAATATTGATTCAAATTTAGATTCAAACTTCAAACGCTTATAACTTTTGCGTTTCAACTCCGATTTGAGTGATTCAAATTTCTAAATTTGTATAAAATGAGATCTACTTAAATATAAATTTTATTTAATTTTTGGACTAAAGTTTTTCTCTGCAAAATTATTTAAATGATTATTTAAACTTTAAATAATCATAACTTTTAAGGCCTTAACTCCAAATTTGACGATTCCAGTTTCTAAAAATCCATAAAATTATGTTCTTTCTGTTTATGGATTTTATTTGGATGTTTGGACACTTTTTGCCTATTGTTTATTTGTGTATTTGCTATTTGCACGCTTTACGAGTAGACGTTGAAGTGCCTGGAAGGATTCAAGGAGAAGTATTAACTCAGATCCAACTCAAGACCAAGAACAAGTACTTTTTGAAGGCAAGTTGTGCTTTGACCATGTTGATCCTATTTCGAAATCTATTTTGATTTAAACTATTGCATGCTAGTTCAATTAGAAAAATACTTGGTTTAAACATGGGGGTTAGATAAGTACCAATTTGTTGTATGACACCTTGATTATTTAAGTATGTGCCATGACCCTTGTCACCCTAGTTGTGGATTACTAGTTGGACATTATTAAATTGCCAACCTGGTTTAGACCGTTGTAGTATAATGCTTAGACTCACATTCGTGCTCATAACATGATTTTGGATAATCAAATGTTAATATTGACTTAATGATATATTGAACCTGTTTTGGAAAAGTATCATGTGATGTTGATGGCACGTGGTGCATGGTAATCAACGGGGTTTGATAAACGATTTTCGGCCAGGGCATGTGGCAAAGAGTAATCAGTGGGCCGCTTGTGGCATTGGGAGTGTTGTTTTGGTTTTTCGGGTAGTCTTGCCCTGGTCACCCTAAGGACTTAACCTTGCAAGCCTTTGAACTGGGTCTAACGTGCAACCACATGTCTGTAATGGGACGGACCTAGTTGACTAAGTCGCTAATAACGTACCTGTGGGGCCTCAGGAGGTCAACTACACCCTTTGTGTAAGTTGTACGCGGGAGCGCATCTGGCCGAGGCCAGTACCCATCTAACGATTGATTGGCCTAGACTTCGCCTTAGCTCAGGGAAGGGTTAGTGCGCAATAACCGGGGAGGACCACTTGTATTGTTAGAAGTTTCCGAAAGACTTTGTTACGGGAACTCGCCTTTGTGGTGTTTGACTGTATCTTGTGGGTAAAGTGCATAACCTCTGCAGAGTATAGAATCTATTCGAATAGCCGTGTCCGCGGTATTGGACATCGCTCGGGAATTACAGTCAAGGGTTAGACTTTCTCAAAAATAATTTGGTTTGAAAGGTTGGGTTGGTTTGATAATGAAGATGATGGAAAAGTGGTTTAGGATGGGGAAATGTTTACTAAACTTCTTGAAAAGTTATTTATGCTTTACTTATTTCTACTGCTTTCGAATCTACTTATATTACTTGTCAAATGCTGTTTACTGCAAATATACCTTGAGCTATTCCTTTGTACCAAGCCATGCATATAGTATATTAGTTTGCATTACTGGCATGACTTGTCGAGTACCAAGTACTCACCCTTGCCTCAACACAACATCGCTTGAAGAGGAGACTACGCCACTTTGGAGGAGGAACTCCAAGAGGATCCGTCTACTTAGGAAGCGAGCCCGGTCGGTTGCCTGTGGTATCTTTGGATGGCGCCACGGTTATTTGATTTTTCCGCCGCTATTATTTCTCTTTTAATAAGTTTCGCCTTGCAGGCATACATTTGTAACTTGACCATAAGGTCGAGTAACCATTTGGTTATTTAAATAAAGTACTTTGATAATATCGATTGGTATGATTGTGATATTTACCGATGTTAAAGATCTGTGCACTAGCTGCGTTCTGGACTAGTGCTGAATACACAGAGGGTCCGGATTTGCAAATTCGGGTCCCGACAGAGGTGGTATCGAGCCAGGTTGATCAGAGGCTCAACCCTAGCTAGAATGGTCGTAGTGAGGATAAAACCTATTTTCTAAAAGCTAAAAATTTGTGAAGACAAGAAATGACATCTCGACTTATCCCCTTCTCTCTTTTCTTGTCTCTTGCTGAAATTTTCCCTTACCTTGTCACAATTTAAAAATTCCGAGTTCTTACGTAAAGCACTCTTGTGACAGATGGAGGAAGAGTTCAACTACGTTGATCTCGGGAGTTGGTCACGCCGCGGAACTTTGGCATATGCTCTGCACTCTCGGAGATTTTGAGAAGCCCCAATACCAAGTGGAAGTGATCGGACAAGCGGGATTGATCAAGGCTTGTGACGTGAAGATTGAGGTACCGCTAGGAAAAAGGGCCCAGCAATCGCCTCGATACACCTTTGACCGCCAGAGATCTACAATGCAGATGGGTATCCAAGAAGTATCACGACGAGCAATGCGGCACATTACCCGTATCTACGCCAGAGAGTTGGAGAGTACGGTGTTCCGTTATCATCCGCGCAGCGATAACCTTCTTGACCCGAAGGCGATTCAGGATGAGGATGCCATGGTTACACAGTTGGCACGATTTGTCGTCGCCCAAGAGGATGTACTAGATAATACAAGCAAGGAGCTACAGAAGGCCCGCAAGGAGATCACGACAGAGAAGAACAGATGGCGGGAAGCTCAAGAGTATGTGGCACACCTTCTACGAAGGATTGACGAGTTGGAGATGACCTTGTACGGACTGCACTCCGAGCCAAGATTTGAGCTACACGAGCCGTAACTGGAGGAGTCAGATCTCGATGAGGACACCGCTTCTTCGACTACCATAGAGGACACAGCTTTGGACATGGCGATCGTTTGGCCTATGCCACAAAGACCCGCACTGTGCCGTGGAGGTTTTCTCGATGAGTGAGCATAGGTTCTATAGTGAGACTCCTTCGCCGAGTCACGTCATAGAATAAAGAGTCACCCTTTAGGCTTTAGACTCCAGAGTTAGTTCGATTTGGATTTGCTTTGTTTGCTGAGTGTGCAGTATGTGTTGCAAGGCCCTTAGGCATTGTAAGCAGCCATACCAAGTTATTAATAATAAAGTTGGACCTTAAAGTTACCCCTTTCGCCCCGCATAAGTTCCATGTTACTTGTCTATTCTTGTTTCCCTCTCATCTCTAAACCTAGAGCAAACCGACAGATGGTGAACACCCGTGGAAACTTTGGAAGCAATGGGAGTGGTTCTCGCCCAGCAGAAAACCCCAATGATGGAGCACCAGACCGCCACCGGATATGCAGAATTTCGAGCTTTTCTTGCTGCCCAGACTCGATTGATGCATGCTATGATGCAACAAATGCAACACGCCACCGCTCAGGCCATCGCTAATCAAGTTAATCATGGACAACGCCGTAATACAAGACTGTCGAGTTCATGAGGACTCACCCACCCACTTTCTCCGGAATGCCAATCCATTGGAGACCGATGATTGGTTAAGATCAATCGAGAGGAAGCTACACATAGCTCAATGCATAGGAAATGAGAAGGTACTCTACGCTTCTCATCACCGAAGGGACAAATTACCGAATGGTGGGAAAACTTACGTGCCACGCAAGAGAACCCTCAAGATATCACTTGGGAAGAGTTCACCAATGCGTTAAAGCGATTATCACGTGCCTGAAGGAATCATGGACCTTAAGAAGGAGGAGTTCAGGGCATCGAGGCAAGGTAATCACCCGGTGGTCGACTACCTGAACAAGTTCACACAGCCTAGCACGCTACGCACTGAGGATGTAGCGACAGATAAATCCGCATACCTCGCTTTTATGAAGGGACTTAACTCAGATTGCAAGTAGGATTGATCACCCACACCTTCCTGCATTTCCAAGAGTTGGTGAATAAGGCGCTTATTCTTGAGGACAAGCGCAAGGAACTGGATGAGAACAGAAGCGCAGGATGCAACAAAGAAGGATCACGCCAGGGAACGCAACAAATACCGAGAGTTGCACCAAATCAATTCTTGATTCCAACCACAGAATGCAACAAGGGCACCATCCCAAAGCACCAAGACTGGCCAATCGTAACTACTGCACCCACTCGCTAGAAACGCTTACTCGAGCAACAAGAAGGAACAAAGTGAGATGTCGCTACAATCGCAACGAGCCAGGACACTTTGCCAACAGCTTGTCCAAAGAAGACAGCAGGAGTGACCCCGCCGCTTCAATCTAGGAACCACCCCAGCTAGGACGCCAAAGACCAGGAGCCACATCCTGCACTGTGGTGAGAGGCCGAGTCAACCATGTCACCGCAGATGCACTTGAGAATGCTACGGACGTCGTCTGGGTAAGTTACTTGTTAACTCAACACCTGCAACAGCTTTGTTTGACTTTGGAGCTTCAGATTCGCTTGTTTCGCAAGGCTTTGCTACTAGAAATGATTTGAGGATTGCAAGACTTAGATGCATGCTTTTAGTTCAAACCCCTGGTTCCGAACTCCGAACGAAAGTAGGATGTTCCGGGGTGAGAATACTAATAGATGGAATAGAGTTCCTAGCGAACCTTATAATTTTGGAAACCCAGACCTTAGACGTCATATTGGGAATGGATTGGTTATCCAAGCACAAGGCCGTATTGGATTGTGGATGAAGGACTATCTCGATTGAGAGCCCGTGTGGGAAGAAAGTGGAATTTCAAGCCACTGCAGCTTAGAGATGGACAGTTGATGGTTAACAAAGTACCAAGGCAATCAGCATAGAGGATGTCCCAAAGAGTGAATGAGTACCCAGATGTTTTTCCGAAGATCTACGGTATGCCGCGCACAGTGACATAGAGTTTGTGATAGAGCTTGTACCTGCACAAGACCGATAGCAAAGAGACCCTATCGGATGTCCACCGAGGAGTTGGTAGAAATGAAGAAACAAATAGAAGAGTTAATGGAGAAAGGATTTATCAGACCAAGTTCGTCGCCGTGGGGAGCACCGCTTTGTTTGTCAAGAAGAAGGACGGAGTTTCAGGATGTGCATTGACTACCGTGCACTCAATGAAGTCACCGTGAAGAATAAGTATCCGCTACCCAGGATTGATGATTTGTTCGATCGCTTGAGAGGAGCCGAGTTTTCTCCAAGATTGATCTGAGATCGGGATACCATCGCTTGAAGATCCGATCGTAAGATATTCAAGATCGCATTCTCGCCAAGATATGGACATTACGAGTTTACTGGTTATGTCCTTTGGGCCGATTTAATGCGCCAAATTTATTTCATGAATATGATGAATAAGGTGTTCATGGAATATTTGGACAAGTTTGTCGTCGTATTCATAGACGATATCCTAATCTACTCCAAGACAGAGTGAACATGCCGAACACTTAAGGCGAGTTTTGGAAAAGCTGAGGAACAAGCAACTTTTCGCCAAGTTCAAGAAGTGTGATTTTTGGAAGGACAAGGTGGAGTTTCTTGGACATGTAATGACCGCAGAAGGAGTCGCCGTAGATCCAAGCAAAGTAGAAGCTGTGTTACATTGGGAGCACCAAGACTGTGACCCAGTTCGGAGTTTCCTTGGAATGGCAGGATACTACCGCCGTTTCATCGAAGGCTTCGACAATTGCGAAACCTCTTACGCAATCGCCAAGAAGGAAAAGAAGTTTGCATGGACGCTTGAATGTGAGAAAGGATTTCAGGAGTGAAGAAGCGATTGACATCAAGACCGGTGTTAGTTCTACCGGATGTTGCTCAAAGCTTCGATATTTATTGTGACGACGCGCCAAGGACTTGGATGTGTGCCGATGCAGAATGGAAAGGTCGCCGCTATGCATCAAGGCGCTTGAGGCCGCATGAGGAAAATTATCCGACACATGACCTAGAGTTAGCCGCCGTAGTGCATGCCTTGAAGATATGGCGTCATTATCTCGATTGGAAACAGATGTGAAGTGTATACGGATCATAAGAGTTTTAAGTACATATTCACCCAATGGATCTGAATATGAGGCAGAGGAGATGGTTAGAGTTGATCAAAGACTATAATGTTGGAATCCATTACCATCCCTGAAGGCCAACGTAGTAGCCGATGCCCTGAGTCGGAAAAGCCATACCGTGGGTACGTTGCTAGCCACAAGTCAGGATGAGTTATGTGAGGATTTCCAGAAAATGAAGATTGAGGTAGTACCTAGCGGATTCTTGGCCGCATTAGAAGTAAAGCCTACCCTAGAGGATCAGATCCGAGAAGGACAGAAGGATGATGACAAGATCCGCAGGATTAAGTCCATCAAGGAGGAAGGCAAGGCAGAGGACTTCAAGTTGGATGAGCAAGGCACGTTGTGGATGAAGGATCGCATTTGTGTGCCTAACAAGAAGGAGTTAAAGCAACTGATTCTGGAAGAAGCCCATGACTCCAAGTACTCAATTCATCCTGGAAGCGCCAAGATGTATCAGGATCTGAAGGAGAGATTCTGGTGGCCGAGTATGAAACGTGAAGTTGCCGAGCATGTTGCATTGTGCGACGTATGCCAGAGAGTCAAGGCAATGCATCAGAGACCAGCAGGATTGCTACAACCGCTGAAAATACCTGAGTGGAAGTGGGAGGAAATCGGAATGGATTTCATTACCGGTTTGCCGAAGACTCAAGGAGGTTATGACTCCATATGGGTTATAGTGGATCGCTTGACTAAAGTAGCCCATTTTATCCCCGTGAAGACCACTTACTCGGGAGATAAATTATCATAATTATACATTATCATGTTTGTCTGTTTGCTCGGATTGACAAAGAGGATTGTATCTGACAGAGGTAACAAATTTACCTCAAGGTTTTGGAATAAGTTGCATGAAGCAATTGGAACCCGTTTGAACTTCAAGATGCCTTATCATCCACGTACGGATGGACAGACCGAAAGAGTCAACCAGATTCGAGGATATGTTGAGAGCTTGTGCATTAGCTTATGCTACTTCTTGGGATAAGAGTTTACCGTATGCCGAGTTCGATTACAACAATAGTTATCGTGCTAGTTTACAGATGTCACCTTTTGAGGCATCAGATGGTCGACCACTGTCGGACGCCATTGAATTGGAATGAGACCGTGAGCGCCGTATCTTTGGGCCTGATATTCTTCAAGAGGTCAAGAGCGGTCGCTATGATTAGGGAAAGGTTGAAGATAGCCCAATCTCGACAAAAGAGTTATGCTGACAATCGTCGCCGAGACTTGAGTTTTGAACCAGAAGACTTTGTTTACCTCAGAGTTACGCCTCTCAGGGGAGTTAAGAGGTTCCATGCCAGAGGGAAACTCGCACCCCGTTATGTTGGACCATTTAAGATTTTGAGTCGCAGAGGCGAAGTTGCTTACCAGCTGGAGTTGCCACGCCAAGTAAGTGGAGTGCATGATGTATTCCATGTGTCCTGGGTTGAAGAAGTGTCTCCGAGTTCCTGAGGAACAGACACCGCTAGAGTCAATTGAGTTGCAAGAGGATTTGACTTATAAGGAGCATCCCGTGAGGATTCTAGACACAATGGATCGAGAAACTAGAAATAAGTCAAACCGTTTCTGTAGAGTTCAGTGGAGCAACCATGCAGAGAGCGAAGCGACTTGGGAGCGCGAAGAGGATTTGAAGAAAGAGTTTCCAAACCTATTCCTTTAGTAAGCCCTGAATCTCGGGGACGAGATTCTATTAAGGGGGGGAGGTTTGTAACACCCCAAAATTTTGCTTTTCTTAAATTCATGTGTGATTTGGCACTTTGGTGAATTTTTGGAATTTTCTGGAATTTATTTGGATTTATTTGGAATTTATTTGAATTTATTCCATTTTGAAATAATTAAAGAATTTAATTTTGCAAATAAAATTTTGTTGGAAATATTTTATTTGAGTCCAAAATGATCCAAAGTATTTTCCAGAATTTTTCTGGAATTTTTCTGAGTCATTTGCTATTTTTAATGAATTAAATGAATTATCAAATTATTTTAAATTTTAATTCGATTTAAATTCAACTCGGATCGAGTACTGTTCATCCGACCGAGTCGGACTCGAGTCCGACCCGAGCCAGTTGATTCGATCAAACCAGCTCAAAACCCTAATCAATCCCAACCGTTGGATCAAGATCCAACGGCTGAGATCCGCCCGTACCGGTTCGAGCCGTATCCGGCCCGGATCCGATCGCGCCCTGCGATCGTGGCCGCTGATCGTGCCACGTGGATGGCTGAGCGTCATCGTCCCCGCCGAGTCCGAGCCGACTCCTCCGCCGCGCCGCCGCCGTAGAATTAGGTTTTCGTCTCGCACGACGCCGAGGCTATTTAAAGCCCTGGTCACGCCCGAGGTTGCCCTCATCCTTGCGCGCACTGCTTCCCGAGCCATCTCGCCGAGCCGCCGCTTATTCGCGTCGAGCTCGCCAGAGTTGGAGGAGGTGACCGCCAGTTTTTGCTTGCCTCGCTCGCCGCCCGTTGTCTTCCGCCGAAGGAGCCTAACCGAACCCCGGCCAGCGCACCAAGAGACCACTCACTTCGCCGAACGACCCGAGCGCCGTCGGGATCGCCGCTGCCTCCGTCTCCGGTGGCAGCAGCTCCGCCGCGACGCCATCGCCCTCGCGCACTCTGTGCGCCGTCAGATATTGATCGTGCGGGTGAGGTGAGATCACGTGTTCCAAACCCGATTAGATGTGGACCGCTGGATCAAGATCCAACGGTTCACAATCGCCACGCGTCGTAGTGGTGATTATTATAGGATTATATCTGGACCGTCAGTTCTAGATCGATCGGCCCAAGATCATCGAGTATTGTCAACGTGTTAACACTGGATATAATGGCGGCCGTTGATTTTCTAACCATCGGTCGAGATTGCGCCACGTGTCGGGAAGTTGGACCGACGCGGTCAGCGGGCCCACGCGCGTGGCAGGCAGGACGCTGACACGCGGGGCCCACGTGTCAGAGGGCCCGCATGTCAGTGGCTGACCCAGCCAAGCGCTGACGTCACCCAGGACGTCATCAGTGGTCCCACATGTCCGCGACATGTAGAGTCGTGGCCCGAGTCCACGGTGGCCCCAAGCCCAGCGTGGACCAAGTCCATGGACCTACCGACGCCACCAACCAATCGAGGCTGCCACGTGTCCATGATGACGCAATAATTAATTTCCGAAAAGAAATGATTTATTAATTCGAAATATTGATTCAAATTTAGATTCAAACTTCAAACGCTTATAACTTTTATGCTTCAACTCCGATTTGAGTGATTCAAATTTCTAAATTTGTATAAAAATGAGATCTACTTAAATATAAATTTTATTTAATTTTTGGACTAAAGTTTTTCTCTGCAAAATTATTTAAATGATTATTTAAACTTTAAATAATCATAACTTTTGCATCTTAACTCCAAATTTGACGATTCCAGTTTCTAAAAATCCATAAAATTATGTTCTTTCTGTTTATGGATTTTATTTGGATGTTTGGACACTTTTTGCCTATTGTTTATTTGTGTATTTGCTATTTGCACGCTTTTACGAGTAGACATTGAAGTGCCTAAGGATTCAAGGAGAAGTATTAACTCAGATCCAACTCAAGACCAAGAACAAGTACTTTTTGAAGGCAAGTTGTGCTTTGACCATGTTGATCCTATTTCGAAATCTATTTTGATTTAAACTATTGCATGCTAGTTCAATTAGAAAAATACTTGGTTTAAACATGGGGGTTAGATAAGTACCAATTTGCTGTATGACACCTTGATTATTTAAGTATGTGCCATGACCCTTGTCACCCTAGTTGTGGATTACTAGTTGGACATTATTAAATTGCCAACCTGGGTTTAGACCGTTGTAGTATACTGCTTAGACCTGCTACGTGCTCATAACATGATTTTGGATAATCAAATGTTAATATTGACTTAATGATATATTGAACCTGTTTTGGAAAAGTATCATGTGATGTTGATGGCACGTGGTGCATGGTAATCAATTGGGGTTTGATAAACAGTTTTCGACCGGGGCATGTGGCAAAGAGTAATCAGGTGGGCCAGTTGTGGCATTGGGAGTGTTGTTTTGGTTTTTCGGGTAGTCTTGCCCTGGTCACCCTAAGGACTTAACCTTGCAAGCCTTTGAACTGGGTCTAACGTGCAACCACATGTCAGAATGGGACGGACCTAGTTGACTAAGTCGCTAATAACGCACTGTGGGGCCTCGTGGAGGTCAACTACACCCTTTGTGTAAGTTGTACGGGGAGCGCATCTGGGCTGAGGCCAGGTACCCATCTAATGGTTGATTGGCCTAGACTTCGCCTTAGCTAAGGGAAGGGTTAGTGCGCAATAACCGGGGAGGACCACTTGTATTGTTAGAAGTTTCCGAAAGACTTTGTTACGGGAACTCGCCTTTGTGGTGTTTGACTCAGATCTTGTGGGTAAAGTGCATAACCTCTGCAGAGTATAGAATCTATTCGAATAGCCGTGTCCGCTGTATTGGACATCGCCGGGAATTACAAATAAGGGTTAGACTTTCTCAAAAATAATTTGGTTTGAAAGGTTGGGTTGGTTTGATAATGAAGATGATGGAAAAGTGGTTTAGGATGGGGAAATGTTTACTAAACTTCTTGAAAAGTTATTTATGCTTTACTTATTTCTACTGCTTTCGAATCTACTTATATTACTTGTCAAATGCTGTTTACTGCAAATATACCTTGAGCTATTCCTTTGTACCAAGCCATGCATATAGTATATTAGCTTGCATTCTGTGCATTACTTGCTGAGTAACAAGTAATAACACTAGCATCAACACAACATCACTTGAAGAGTAGACTACGCCACCTTTTGAGCAGTAAATCCAAGAGGATCCGTCTACTTAGGGAAGCGAGCCCGATCGGTTGCCTGTGGTATCTTTGGATGGCGCCACGGTTATTTGATTTTTCCGCTGCTATTATTTCTCTTTTAATAAGTTTCGCCTTGCGAGGCATACATTTGTAACTTGACCATAAGGTCGAGTAACCAGTTTGGTTATTTAAATAAAGTACTTTGATAATATCGATTGGTATGATTGTGATATTTACCGATGTTAAAGACTGTGTGCACTAGCGCGTTCCTGGACTAGTGCTGAATACACAGAGGGTCCGGATTTGCAAATTCGGGGTCCCGACAGCGACCAATTGCCGCGAAGACTTTGTTGAGCATCTTCTTTGTGCGTTGCTTATTTTTGTCCTTGCTCTCTTTTGGCCGGAAGGACTTGGAGGAGTTGCTTTGCTCCTTCTCCTCTTTATCTTTGTTCTTGAAACAGTTAGCACGGATGTGCCCGGCCTTGCCGCAGTTGTAGCAGTGGATGGAGGCTCCTCTTCTCTCCCTTGATCTCATGTAAGCTGCATTGACACGCTTGGAAAGAAGTGCAAGTGTATCTTCTGGTATTTGATCTAGCTGTTCATCACTAAGAGCACTCAAAGCAGTAATGGAATATGATGATGAAGAACTAGTAGCATTATCATATGAAGAATTAGCATTAAGAGCCATAGAGTTATCATTGGAAGTTCTTGAAACAATGTCTATCTCAAAAGTCTTGAGACTAGAATATAGTTTATCCAAAGTCATTTCACTCATCTTATGAGCTTCCTAAAAGCGATCACTTTCATTTGCCGATTTTAATATCAAGAGATGATAGGAAATGTCTAGCATTTTCAGAGTCGTTGTACTTTACATCTACAAATCTAAGATTGTTTAAGATTCTCATTAAAGCGAGCAAAACAATCATCTAGAGATTCTCGAGTTCATTTCAAATCTAGTGTATTCCTTTTTAAATTGATCTTGCCTAGCTTCTTTTACAGAGTCGCTGCCCTCATGATAATCTTGAAGAGATTTCCAAATTTCATGAGCAAAGTGAGTAAATGACAGACTCTATCGAATTCTTTTCTAGCAAGTCCTTGAAGCAATATGTTTCTAGCTCTATTATTGTTTTCAACATCTTTTTCAAACTCGATTTTATCAATATCATCATTAGAAGGAAGCTCGTCATTTAAATTTTTACCTTGCGCCAAATCGCGTTACCTTGAGCTTGAAGATATGCAATCATCCTGATCCGCCCGATGGGAAGTCTGTGCCATCGAAGATTGGCGGCTTGTTTGAGTATTTCTCTGTTGCCATAACTTACCGTTTACTAATCACCTGTTAAGATGGATTAGTAGAACCTTGCTCTGATACCACTTGTAGGACCGAGTAGGCAACTAGAGGGGGGTGAATAGATGCCGAATAAAATTCAACTATTTCTTTCGAAAAATTAAAGACCCCTAAATAGCGGAAGAATATCTAATATTGTAGAGATCAAAACCCTAGATTAATTAGCGAGACAAGTCGAACAAAAATCAAAACTAGTTCTATCAAAAATCGAACAAACCTTCTAATCAAGAATCAAAAAAAAAATAAGAGAATATTGCATAAACTTATCTTTTTATTCCAAAGCCATCTTCAACAAGATGACACCAAAAAAATCTTCTAATCTTCAATGATTAGAAAACCCTAAACAAAATCTCTAATCTCACAAGATTAGAAAACCCTAAACAAACTAAAGAGAGCACAAAAGCTTTTCTTTGTTGTAGGCACCTTTTGCTTCTTGCCCTTTGCATTGGATGAGTTCTAAGCCCCTAGAACCCTCTATTTAAAGGACAAGAGTCACCCAAAAATCTGTAAAGAATCTGTTTAGACTTAGGAATCCTTTTTCTATTTTTTCCCACCGTCTTCACGCAGACTCGGATTGCTCTTGCCTGGCTGAACTTCACGCAGACTCGGATTGTACTTCCTTACGGCAGCCAGCCTCCACTCGGATTCAATGAGTCGTATGCATCCGCACGCTGCTGCGCGCTCTGATCGCACAATGCCTCGTTGCTCACCACGTCCCACAAATGATGCACTCACGCACACTCACGCCAACACACTACATGCAAACACATACTCGCATGCACACACACACACTTGCATGCATGCACACACTCACACATGCATTAAATGCATTCACACACACACTAGCATGCACACACACATGCATTCACGCCATGCACACACACACACACTAGCATGCACACACACATGCATGCAGCACGCACGCCATGCACACACACACTCGCACATGCACACACATGCAGCACGTACACACACATTAAAATTCGTATACACGCGTACGGCTTCCTGCCACTACGCTGCAACGATCTCGATCTCACGTGCACTGTTCTCTAGTCCGAAACATCTCGCGCATGACACCCTCGACTCTCACGACCTCAGTTCCTCCCTGAACCTAGTCTCAGTCCTGTCACCGACCACGTTCGACATCAAGCAACACCTGCACGTGAACAACAACACAAAAACAATTTCCGAGCCCAAGTCTGCGACTTGACTCAAGTTAATCCATGCAACCACTCACACGAGCGCATTGCATCAAATAAAATCAACCAAAAACATAATTAAAAATCAGACCAAACTCTTTTGCAAAATCTGAATCTTCTCAAATAAAGAAACCAAAAAATAAATCGTTTCAAATTGGTTTCAAAACCTTTTCAAATACTGAACCAAAATCAAATCAACTCAAATCTTTTCAAATCTCTTCGAATATTCAAATACTCATCATCAAAAACAATCATCCTTCAGAGTCCACCGATCATTATTCAATCAGTCTAAAGCAGGGCTAAGCGTATGCAACTATTAGACTTATAACCCCTGACGACACTTATTATAGTGTCTATCCTTAAACTAGGGTTACTCAAGGATTTTAGGGTAGCAACAAGATTAAGATAAGCCATCCAACCATTAGGGTAACTACCTATTCCCACCATTTAAACACTTGTAATAATCATATGCATGCGTAATAGTTTTGCAAATCATCAAGTACTTTCACAATTATAGGAGCAATATGTTCAAAGGGGGTGCTTGCCTGCTTGCTCTGGGTTTTGCGTGTCCTCTGGGTCGAAGTCCGGATCCTCGCCTACAGCTCCTGAGGCGTCAACGTCTAAACAAAAGCGCGACAAAAGAAATAACGAGGAAACGATTAAGATCCAACGAGAACAAGGCAAAAAGCTCAAAGAAGCGGACAACAACCAATAAGCGAACACGAGAGAGAAAAACTTACCAAAAACCAAAACTTGAATTGGAGACCGGTAGTGCCGGCATACAAATCCGGGTAGTGCCGCTCTACAGTTGACAGTACCGGCCGCAAGGGTCGGTAGTACCGGCGGCTGCGAATCCTAAAAGAGGACCTCTCTGGAAAAAAACTACCGGTGTTGTGGAGTGCCGGCCTAAGCCCGGCAGCACCGGCCACAAGGGTCGGTAGTGCGGCTTTGGCGGCGATCTGACTTACCACGTCGGTAGTGCGAGCCACAGTCGATCGAATTTTCCAGAAAAAGGATTTTCGCACAAACGACTTCGGAATTTCGCGGCGATTGCACGGATGGGTTCTCGGAGATGACAAGGACCCATTTACGCAAACCACCCGAGGTTCCGACCTCGTTTGGCCTAATTTCTAATCCGAGAAACTCTAGAGTCCTAATTCATGCTAAATTCCGACTTTCACCCCGAATCGAATTCAAACTCGATTCATTTCGCGAAACTCGGACTTTAACAACGTCGAATATATTCTAGTGTCCTTTTCCTAGCTTTTGGAACTAAGGTTCCAAGGTTTACTTCCAAAAGCTACAAAAATGACATTTAACCAAATATATTCGATAAAAACATATTTAGGGCTTCCGATCTTAGTTTTCACACTAACGAGAACTCTAGCACCTAACCTTGGTCTAGATACTCGGCTAACTAAAAGTTGAGCTCTACAACTAGGTTTTCTAGGGTTTTGGCTAAAAGAAAAGTTGATAGAAATGGAGAAAAGTACAAGATCAAGCTCAAGTCATCACAGATCTGATTGAAACTTGCTCCACTCACCACAGAGCTCGTCTAGGGTTTGGGAAGCGACGTCCTCCTCCTTGACCAGCTGCTCCACGAGCTCTAGAACACCGGAGGGAGGTTTAGCTGGAGGGAAAGCTCGAGGGAGGGGAAGAGAGCTCCATGGGAGAGAGGGCTTGAGAGGGAGAGCTAGAGGGTGAGGGTGAGAGTGAGAGCGAGTGAAGTGAGAGGGAGGGAGTTGGCTGGGGGAGGAGAACCCTCTAGAAAACGTGGAGGTGGCCAGGGCAGCCGGTCAGCAACGGGCGCCCTACCCCCTGCCAGAACCCCTCGCTGGCAATACCGGCCAGGGCCGGCGGTACTGCCGCCCAGGGCAGAGAAACCCAAAACCCCCCCAAAAAACTCCGAAACTCACGAATCCTTCCTGGAAACTTTTAGGATAGACTCTAGGATAGCTAAAGAAGGTTTGGAAACTACGGTTGCTCAGAAATTCTAACCGCAACACGAAGCGAGATTTTGGAGCAAAAACTAAAACGAAACAGATCGAGCAAACAAATCCAAAAACAATTAACTCCAAATTTGAAATCCAAACAACTCCCAAAGGATAATTAGCATTAAAATGGCAAGTATAAACTCAGGATGTTACAGCTCTACCCCCCTTACAATAATCTCGTCCTCGAGATTACAAGGATTCAGAAAAGAAAGACGGAAACTCAGATCGAAGGCGATCTTCACGTTCCCAGGTTGCTTCTTCTTCGGTATGATTACTCCACGGAACTCGAAGCATTTTGATTACGTGATTACGAGTAAGTCGTTCAACTTCGTCCAGAACGCGAATTGGATATTCACGGTATGTAAGATCTGGTTGAAGTTCAATTGCGTCTAGAGGAGTGAGTTCAGTAGGAACTCGAAGACACTTCTTCAACTGAGAGACATGAAACACGTCATGCACATCCGCAAGTTGAGGTGGAAGCTCCAACTGATAAGCTACTTCACCCTTCCTTGCAAGAATGCGATATGGACCGACGTATCTCGGCGCTAACTTTCTGCGAACATGGAATCGCTTCGTGCCACGTAACGGTGACACCTTAAGAAAGACAAAATCGTCTACATTGAAGCTCAGATCACGGCGGCGATTATCAGCATAGCTCTTTTGTCTAGACTTAGCTTCTTTCAACCGATCGCGGATTAGCCTGACTTGCGTCTCAGCTTCCTGAATCACTACGGGTCCAAAGAACTTTCTTTCACCGACTTCGGACCAGAAGAGAGGAGTTTGGCATTTTCTTCCATACAGTGCTTCAAACGGAGACATTTGAAGGCTTGCTTGATAACTATTATTGTAGGAAAACTCAGCAAATGCTAAACACTTTTCCCACTTCGAGTTATACGAAAGAATACAAGCTCTGAGCATGTCTTCAAGGACTTGATTTGTTCTTTCAGTCTGTCCATCGGTCTGGGGATGGTAAGCTGTGCTGAAGAGCAGCTTGGTCCCTAGGAGTTCATGCAAATTCTTCCAGAACCGTGAAGTGAACTGGGGTCCACGGTCAGACACAATGGTTTTAGGAATTCCATGTAGTCGGACAATATGGTTCAGGTAGAGTTCTGCAAGTTTAGCTCCATTGTAGGTAACGCGTACCGGTATGAAATGAGCAACTTTGGTTAACTGGTCGATGATTACCCAAATAGAGTCATGGCCATTAGCTGATTTTGGCAGGCCAGTGATGAAGTCCATTCCGACCTCATCCCATTTCCACTCCGGAACCTTCAAGGGTTGAAGCATTCCAGCTGGTCGTTGGTGCTCTGCTTTAACTCGCTGACACACGTCAAAAATGGCGACGTATGCGGCGATATCTCTTTTCATACCAGGCCACCAAAACTTCTTTCGAATATCTTGGTACATTTTAGTGCTTCCAGGGTGGATTGACAACGGAGTCTCATGAGCTTCTTTCAAGATCAATTCTTTGATCTCCTGATCATTCAGGACATATATTTGATGTCCACGCATGATTAGACCATCAACTCGTTCTGAAAACTCTGATGATGCGCTTTCTTTCAAGTTGCGCTTGATCTCAGCTACTCCTTCATCTTTCAACTGAGCAGCCTGAATTTGGGATTCAAGGGTAGGTCGTAGGGTTAATGTAGCCACAAATCCTTCCCCTACCATCTCCAAGTTGAGTTTACGAAACTCATCCAGTAACTGGGGTTGATAAACACCCGACAAGGTATTACTAGTGTGTAGCTTGCGACTGAGGGCATCAGCTACCACATTAGCTTTTCCTGGATGATAATGAATTCCCAAATCATAGTCTTTGATTAGCTCCAACCATCGGCGCTGTCTCAAGTTTAGATCTGGTCGGGTGAAAAAGTATTTCAGACTCTTATGGTCGGTAAATATCTCAACTCGGTTTCCGATGAGATAATGACGCCATAACTTAAGAGCATGAATTACGGCAGCCAATTCTAGATCATGAGTCGGATAATTGGCTTCATGAGGTTTCAGTTGGCGTGAAGCATACGCCACGACTTTTCCTTCCTGCATCAGCACACAACCAAGACCCTGACGTGAAGCATCACAGAATACGTCAAAGTTTTTGTGCACATCAAGCAAGACAAGAATTGGAGCTGACGTAAGCCTTCGCTTCAACTCTAGGAAACTAACTTCACAAGCTGACGTCCACTCAAACTTCTTCTCCTTCTTGAGTAACTCAGTCATCGGCTTGGAAATTTTGGAAAAGTTTTCAATGAATCGCCGATAGTACCCGGCTAACCCAAGAAAACTTCGGACTTTGGGAACAGTCTGTGGCTATTCCCAGGCAAGTACATCGTTCACCTTGCTGGGATCAACAGCAACACCTCCTTCTGAGAGAACGTGGCCTAAGAAGGCAACTTCTTTGAGCCAGAACTCACATTTGCTAAACTTGGCATACAGCTGATGTTCACGCAGTTTATCAAGCACTAAATGCAGATGGAGTTCATGCTCCTGCCCACTCCGAGAATAGATAAGAATGTCATCAATGAACACCACCACAAATTTATCTAGGTATTCCATGAATACCTTATTCATGAGATTCATGAATGTGGCTGGTGCATTGGTGAGTCCAAAAGAAACTACTGTATACTCGTACAAACCATAACGAGTAGTAAACGCAGTCTTCTGGATATCTTCCGGTCGAATTTTGAGTTGAAAGTACCCCAGTCTCAAGTCAATCTTAGAAAAGACTCGAGCTCCATTTAATTGATCAAACAAATCATCAATCCGAGGAAGAGGATACTTATTTTTGATAGTGACTTCGTTTAAGGATCGATAGTCCACGCATATGCGTAAACTACCATCTTTCTTCTTGACGAAGAGCACTGGACTACCCCATGGAGACGAACTAGGGCGAACAAAACCCTTAGCTAATTGCTCCTTGAGTTGTTTCTTCAACTCCAACAACTCATCAGAGAGCATCCGATACGGACGTTTGGACAATGGTGCTATTCCTGGCAGCAAGTCAATAACAAACTCCATATCCCGATCTGGGGGCAATCCCGGTAATTCTTCAGGAAACACATCAGGATACTCACAGACCACTGGTACTTGACTTAATTCCGGCACAGAAAGCGAATGGAAAGAAGCCTTAAGCACATTTGATCGTCTGGAGTAATACTTACTCTGAATTCCATCCGAATTCACCAGAGAAATGGAACGATTTGCGCAATCAATATGTCCTTGATTTTGAGATAACCAATCCATCCCAAGGATAACATTGAGTCTAGGGGTATCAATCTGAATAAGATTTCCCAAAAATAGAACTTCATTGATCACTATGGGTACTCGAAGGCATATGCGCTCAGCTCGCATAACCGAACCAGGAGAATAGACTAACATTGGATCTCGCAATCTGTTAGTCTCAACCTTATGTTTCAAAACAAACTTTGAAGAAATGAAAGAATGCGAAGCGCCCGAATCAAATAAAACCAAAGTGGGTACTGAGTGTATGAGAAACATACCAACTACCACATCTGGAGCATTACTGGCCTCCTCTGCAGTCACTAGGTTAAGTCGACCACGGACTTGACTCGGGGCTACTTTTTGGCTAGAACGCCCTCTTAAGTGTCCACCACGCCCGGTTACAGAACCTTGCGGGCGAATCGGACCGCTTGGAACTTGAGGTCGAGCAGCAACAGGATATTTACTCGGACAAACAGTAGAGATATGTCCCTTCTCACCGCAAGCATAGCAGGTGAGTGCGGCCATCCTGTCCTGCCCTCCACAAATCTGTCCTCCGCGGCCAGAAGGTTGAACCGCAGACAGAACAGGTTGGGGAAAGTTCCTCTGAGATCGTGGAGGTGGCGATGCCGCACCGAGTGAAACCGACGGTTTGCCCGAGCAGCGGTCTCGGAAATGCCGCACCGGCAGATTTCCGAGCCATCCACTTACGCTTCCGGCTCTCCAAAACTGCCTTGCCGCTGTCCTCTACACAAATCGCCTTGTCCACAAGCACTTGCATATTGGGGATGTCAAGTGGTGCGAGCGAATGACGAATCTCCTCGTTGAGATGTTGACGAAACAGGGAGACTTTTCGGGCTTCACTCGGGACCTTATCTGCTACATAACGAACCAGATAATTGAACTTATGGAGATAATCCATCACTGACATAGAACCCTGACGAAGATCATAGAACTCTCGTTTCTTTATCTCCATCAGACTAGTAGGAATGTGCACTGCACGAAAGGCTCCTTTAAAATCCTCCCAAGTCATGACCTGACCAGGTGGATGAATCGCCTTAATACTACCCCACCAAGCTGCTGCTGCGCCTTGGAGATAGTAAGCAGCGTACTGAACCTTCTCCTCATCAGTACACCTCACAAGGTTGAGTTTATCTTCAACATCGTGAAGCCAATCGTCTGCGTCCAGAGGATCGGTTGCTGATGAGAAGTTTGGCGGGTGAGTTCGCTGGAACTCGGCCAACCTCGATTGGGGTTGCATTGCTGCCAAACCACCAAAAGCAGCGGCACTAAGGTTCTCGGAATTCTGCACCAACCGCTCCAACAAGCGGGTCTGCATAACAAGAACTTGGGCCATTGATGGAGGTGGAGGTAACTCTTCACTTTGGGCATCGTGATGACTAAGCGATGCCTCCCGATTACCTACTGGCTCATTAGAGTGATGAGATCCTTGGCTACGGGATCTGGCCAAAGGTGGATCATGACGCTCCGGATTCGGCATTGCTACAACTGGTTCTTGGCTATTCTGAGCAACACCCCGGGTCATCACCGAACGATCAACACGTCTCTTCGGCGGCATCCTGTTGACACAAATACTTAGAGACAAGTACCACAAGAGCCCATCGAAGAACGCGGGGATTTGCACAACAATTGCAAAACTCAAGCACAATCCATCACATAGCAATACAAAATTCAAAATACGTATCACAGTGAAAGGATTGCAGGGCGATAGATTCACAGATGATAACTTAGCACGTCTCTTCGCGCTACAGGGGGTTATTTACAACACCACCAACATCAACTACCACCAGTTCCACGGGAGTAATTACAACAAAAGGTTTCTTCCACCAGCTCGTAATTACAACAAAAGCGAGCTGTAGATCCAACTACCTATTGGGATAAGGATCTAATCCTAGACACGACCACCATTCGCAGCAGGGACATCTGAGGTGCCTGGGGCTACAGAGGAAGCAGTTGACTCTGCGGGAAACATCAACTCGTACTCGCGTCCACCAAACAGCAGGTTACGTCCTGGCATGGCAGTCGCAGAAGCACTAGGGCGCACAGCCGAAACACGGCGACGGCTGCTACCTCGAACAGACATCCTGGCACTGCGAGAGACCCGACGATAAGATCCATAAGGACGGGGTAACTCCTCAGCAGGCTCGAGATCGTCATTCTCCCCATAGATCATCCCAGTAGTAAAGAAACCATAGCTAACCAAGGGCGCCATGTTACTCTCTAACTGAGAGATACGTTGTCGAGCGAGCAACAGTTCTTCATGTAGACGAAGCAAATATCGATCAAGGGACCTCACTAGCCCAGTCTGCCAAATCTGCATAGGATCCAACAGTGGACAATCTGGCACATACAGGTTCTCTTGGCTGTTCGGCTCACGAGAGGGACAAACAGGAAACAACTGAGCCATCTCCGGTAAATCAAAGCGAAGCCTCAAAATTGCAATGTATGCTCCATCGAGTAGAGCTGCAAGAGGACTTGGCGCTGTACCATCATACTGACGGGTTTGCTCCCCTGTGTGGCGCCCGAGAATGGAAACTTCAACCACATACAGGGAGGAAGCGGGACTAAGTCTAGCACGTGAGATTAAGTACCCTGGCGGCTCAGGAAAGCCAACACGCTACATCATCTCCCAGAGGGTAGCCTGAACTGAGCCCTCTAGAATCACAGACGTGAAATAGCAGGGTTCCCAACGTCCAGACATCTTAAGATTAAGAAGGGAAACAGATTAGTGACATCCTCAACAAACGGAAATTCGAAATAAACAGAAATTAAATAAACGAAAAGAAAATAACCCAATAGCGAACCAATAAAAGAAACTCACGATTTTAAGCCTTATCCTTATCATTACTCAATTCTTAACTATCTTTTGAAGTGGATAAGCTTCCCAAATACTTCTAACTTAAATTTCGAATAGGATCGGGAAAATAGATCGAACCAAATACCCCATTTGCTTTTGCCCTGGAAATCTGACTTTGAAAGCCGAGTTAAGAGGAAAATTTCGTTTGAAGCTCAAAACCAGAAGAGATGCTACAGAAAAGAAAAGATCAGCATTCTATGTTTTCACAATTAATGAGTGCATAATCAAAATAACTTTTAAGGGAAAAGACTCTTCCTTAATCCTATCAATTACTAACCTTTGCTCTGATACCACGCCTGTAGAGCTCTGTCCTGATGCGGTGATACTCCATTACTGTTGCGCGGGCCTGGATAATCACGCAACCAGTAACGTAACGATCACGGCATCATGACAGACTTAGATTGAAACCACTTGGTCAGCACGATACTCGACTAATGAGGTCACATGCCATCCAATTGGTTCCAATTTGAGCTTCCCGCAACCATGTGATAACCACTAGTCCCTGGATCAGTAGGCTAGTGTCACATGTTGAGAAGGTAGAGTCTCATCCAAGCGAACACAATTTAAGGGCAGAGGTAGTATATTACAGCGATAGATATTAATATTACAACTTGTTTCTATTTAAAAAATGCCGATTGACTTAAAGTAAACTGAAGAGAAAAACATCAGAGAAACAAAAGTAAAGCGGCCGCGGTGTGCCTCCATTCCCACAGGCAACCGGCGAGCAACTAACTCCGCTAGCCGTCAAACGCACCACCCGCGTCTGGGTCACTAAACTCCTGGTCACCTTCTTCCTCACCTGCATCTTCTGCTTCTCACGCAAATTTTCAGAGCAAACGGTGAGTACACGTATGTACTCGCAAGACTTTATTGTTTGCAAGTATAATAATAATGCAGGCTAGTCAATGAAGATGGTTGCTATTCTAGTTCAGTTTTGCATGAAGCTGAAGTTATTTGTAATAGACTAATAGATTGGATTACTGCACAGTTTATAAAGCATTTAGTAAATGAGAGTAAAGCAATACATAATGTAATTGTACATTTCATTCAACTCCCAAATTCCTCCAACATAACCAACACCACCATCACATGGCATTAGGAATCATTTCCTTCATCATAACCATCATACCATCACATGGCATCAGGAATCACCACCAGCTTGATCAAATCACCAAACCAACCGATCTCTGAGTTCAACGACTCAACATTTGCATGATACAGCCCAACATTTAAAAGATCTACCGATTTCAAATCCTTTTCAGAAATCAAAACCAAATTCTATACCTGACAGTAAATACCCAAGATGCTCGTGACCGTGAGCACGGCTAATCGATTAGTTTGATTAATCTCTACAGAGAATGCACACTTTACCCACACGACACGCTCTAGAAATCATGTCAACCATGCCACGCGATACATATCGTATCCGTTTTGCTAGATAGTGATGAAACTTTTCCAATTGTCGGCATTTAGTCTTGCGTCAGCCCCGGCGATGTGCGCTCTTTGCTTTGGGTGGGGGCTCTACACACCCACACAGAGTACCCCCGGGCCAGGCGAGAGTACCCCCCAATTAAGGTGTTTGGGTACCTTAAACTCCAAACCTGATTCACCCACCCGGATCCAACGATGGCTAACAGCCCATCGTGCCTTTTACCCTCAGCAAAGCATCCACCGTTGTTTCACGAAAGTCTCCAACACCTGCGCGTGTTGAGGGAGTATTCTAAGCAACACCAGCACGTCGGTATTGCCCAACTACTTCGACCTACCACGGCGCAAGATCAAATTCCAACTCCTGTACTGGGTTTAGGCTATCCCATACTAGCACATGTGGTTGTACGAAAGGACTTGGTTAAAAATGTCAAGTTCAGTCCTTAGGATTGCATAGACGAGACCTCCCATCATCCGTCCAGCATAAATCACCGTACACCTTTTCTTTTTTCATCTTTTACCAACATAGCCTTTGTTTTTCCGAAATCACCATTTCCGAAATCCTAATAACGTATCAAAAATCTTTGATTGACTGAGTCCACCGATCATTATTCAATCAGTCTAAAGCTGGGCTAAGCGTATGCAACTATTAGACTTATAACCCCTAACGACACTTATTATAGCGTCTATCCTTAAACTAGGGTTACTCAAGGATTTTAGAGTAGCAACAAGATAAAGATAAGCCATCCAACCATTAGGGTAACTACATATTCCCACCATTTAAATAATTGTAATAATCATATGCATGCGTAATAGTTTTGCAAATCATCAAGTACTTTCGCAATTATAGGAGCAATATGTTCAAAGGGGGTGCTTGCCTGCTTGCTCTTGGTTTTGCGTGTCCTCTGGGTCGAAGTCCGGATCCTCGCCTACTGCTCCCGAGGCGTCAACGTCTAAACGAAAGCGCGACAAAAAAAATAACGAAAGCGCGACAAATCATCAAGTTATGTGAATGGCATTGAGTATGCATGTGAGTTGTTATTGTTTTTGTATCATTGCAATATACTTGCAGAGTGATGAACTCACGCTTGTGTTTTATGTTATTTTTAGGTACCATGAAACCGGCATGCAGGAAAGAGCATTAGCTACACTTCTACATGTAGCTTCACACTCTTAGACAGTTTAATCAATTGGGGTCATGATAAAAATGATTAGTGCCATACAATTTTGGTGTATGGTTTGGTTTTGAACTTAAGATCATCGTTTGCTATGTTATAATTGGTGGAATGGTTGAATTCCTTATTTTTAGACATAAGTGATACTATACCAATTGTTATTGCTATTTTAGATGTTTCTTATCTTGCTATATCATGCCTTATTATTGTTGTTGCTCCAATTCATGGAAAAACAAAGGAGATGCTGCCGAAATTTTCGGTTTTAGCATTTGCACCTTTGCTGTAATTTATCCTTTTTTGTAGTATTTAGATGTTGTTTAGTCTATGTTTGGTAACATTCAGGCATACTAGATGCCGGGGTGTTACGACTACGAATCCACTCGACAAGCCCATGACATCGACCCATTTGATCGCCTAATTAAGGATGCGATGCATTCGAATAGAGACTCGATTGTAGAATGGTTCGAGTTGTCCGTGTCTACGGGGGAGCCTCTACTCGACGAGGACAGTGGGCATGATCCATCCCTACCGGCGAGATTCATGGTTGACAGCATCCCCTCGCAAGAGCTCAACAAGGCCACAGGTAATGTGGAATTATTTTTATTCTACTTGGTTGTCACACCGGTGTTAATATTAGTTTAAAATGGCCGCATGTGGGAAGAACCTCCCAGATTGGGCCGAGGTCGCGATCACCCACGCAGTGAAGAGGAAGTGTGGTACCTACGATGACGACAATGACACACTAGCGGGTGCTTTAGGTGGGTTGGCAAAGTTGTCAGCCAACTGGTGTGGGAAGGGACATGCAAAGGCCGAAGCAATGACAAGCCGGATGTGGGCAGTAATGATGACACGGAGACACCGCCAAGAAGTTGAACATCGATAGCAGCTCAACGACATAATCTAGAGGTAACGATGGCCACTACACCGTCCTACCCCATTCACAACCACAATCACCGGGAGGATTGCAATAGGGGGGAGTGCCCCAAGGAAGGGCTCACGGAGGCAGACCCATAGCATGACGTGTGGTGGGGGTGGGCTACAGGCAAGATAGCCCTAGGATCAAGGTTTCAAATTTCGTTTTTGGTATATATCTCGGAGGTGGCCGAAATTCAAAATTCGGTGAGATCTCATAATTTCAAACAAAATTCGGACGAAATCTAAAAACCAAATTTCAAATCTGGTTTTTTTCAACCGAGATTTCTGAGATTGCGACCAAAATCACCGAGATTTTGGCCTAAAAAACCGAGTTCTTGGGCTAAATCACCGAGGTCTCGGTCAACTTGAAATGACCAAAAAAAATTCAAAAAAGAGTATTTATGAAAAAAAAAATGCCACTGATAAAGGAGTATTTGTGACGGTTTTTACTCCTTTTCCATTATCAGTGGCGGTTTTTATTAAAAACCATCACAGTTACTTTTTTTGTAAATTTTTTATCCGGCCGAGATTTAGAATCTTGGGGAAGTCCGAAATCCGAAATCTCGATCGAAATTTCTGAAATTTCGCCAAGATTTTGAACCTTGCCCAGGATAACATGGGCTCATGGTCTGTGAAAGATTAATGAGGCACACCAAGGGGGGTTAATTGGTGCAAACTAATACCTAAACCTAATTTTTCTATTTTTAATAATCCTGTAAATTCATAAAATAATGATCAAGCTTAAGAAATCAATCTAGAATAATTAAACTAAGATCATGAAAGAAAATCTATATTACCAATCAAGCAATAGCTTCCAATTAACACTACATGTATGTTACATTCAAGCATGTCATCGTCTCAAATCCGTTCATCTTTGTTGGTAGCTGTAACACCCTAAATTTTGCTTTTCATGAATTTAAATGATATTTGGCATTTTTGAGAATTTTTGGAATTTTCTGGGATTTATTTGGATTTAATTTGAATTTATTCCCTTTTGAAATAATTAAATAATTAAAAGATTAAAATAAGATTTTGTTGGAAATATTTTATTTGAGTCCAAAATGTCTCAAAGTATTTTCCAGAATTTTTCTGGAATTTTTATGATTATTTTGCTATTTTCCTTGAATTATTTGAATTACTAGAATTATTTTAAATATTAAATCGCTGGAAAACCCAACCGGGTTAGTACTGTTCATCCGACCGAGATGGACCCAAGTCTGACTCGAGTCTGACTCGAGCCCGACTCGAGCCAGCTCGACCAGACCGCACCCAACCCTAACCCTAGATCCGGAGCCGTCTGTTTCCGATCGGATGGATGGGATCGAGCCGCGTTTAGCGCGCGTGTGGGGCGTCGGATCTGAGCCGCGCGGATGGTTTTGATGCGGCCACGTCACCGTCGTCTCCGAGTCCGACTCGGGCTCCGCCGCGTAACGGCCGCGCCGAGATTCCCGCAAAGAACTCGGACACCGAGGCCCTATTATTGCGCCGTCACCCGTGCCGTGGTCTCCTTTTCTGTGCGCACCTGTTGCCCTGCTTCTCATTGCTTGAGCCGTGCCCTAGCCGCCGCAATTCTAGACTGGAGTTGGGTTAGGGCGTCACTTCGGTTTTGGCCGTGTTCTGTCGTCACCGGAGCCGCTCCGCCGTCCTCGAGCCTAGATCTAAAACCCCCATCGCGAGACGCACCTCGGGGACACCTTCGCTTCGTCGGAACTGCACCGCAACGTCGTTCTACACGTCGTCATCTTCGTTGCTGGTGACCTAGCTCCGCCGTGCCGCCATCACCGCTCGCGAGCTCCATCAACCGTTCGATCTCCATCCAATGGCCACGGTGAGTCCACGTAGCCACCTCGGTGATTTTACTAGGTTAGATCTAGACCGTTAGATCTAGATCTGAGGGCCCAGGTTCGTCCACGTCACCCCCATGTAATTCCACGTTGCGGTTTTTAGATCCAATCTCAACCGTTGGATCTAGATCCAATGCACGGGATTGAGCCACGTAGCCTTGAACCGCACCGTGCTAGGGGTAGATCTCAGCCGTTAGATCTAGATCGTACGGTTAGGGTAAATCCGCGTTGTAGCGTTAGATGCGTTCTCCACCGTTCGATCGAGATCGAATGGTGTAGATCGATCCACGTGTTGCACGCCGGGACATGCCACGTCGCCCCACGATGCGGTAAAACTCGATCTAATCTCAGCCGTCCGATCCAAATCAAATGGTCCAGATCAACTGCGTAGATCCAAAACGCGTGAAGTTAGATCCAATCTGGGCCATCGGTTGGACCGTCGGATTTCAAACCGACGGCCCAGATCGTGCCATGTAGCCGGTAACCGAAGCGGTGCAGGTCAGCCCTAGCTATCGCTAACGTCACCCGTGACGTCAGCGTGTGACCCGCGTATCAACGGGACAGCCAACCTCACCATGACATCATCCGTGATGTCACGGTGGGGCCCGCGTGTCAGAGCCGTTCGGCCTAGCCCCGTTGACGTCAGCAGTGGGTCCCACATGCTAGTGACACATGCACCCGTGGACCGGGTCCAAGGTGGACCAAGCCCGAACCGTGGACCGAGCCCATGGACCGGATAACGCAAGCATGACGTCATAATTCGATTTTTCAATAGAAAAATAATTCGGTGGAAATTCTATTTCCATGCTGATGTCAGCTGACGCAATAAATCGATTTTTCAATATAAAAATAAATGAATTAATTCGGTTTATTCTTTTATTTGATTTTTCAAACTTCAAACGCTTATAACTTTTGCGTTTTAACTCCGATTTGGGTGATTCCATTTTCTAAATTTTTATAAAATTGAGCTCTACTTAATGGTGAATTGTGTTTAATTTTTATACATGAGTTTTCCTCTGTTTATATTTATTTAATTAATTCTTCAAACTTTAACCGATTATAACTTTTGCGTTTTAACTCCAATTTGGACGATTCAGATTTCTAAAAATTTATAAAATTGTGCTCTTTCTGTTTATGACCTTTATTTAAAATTTTGGACACTTTTTGTCCATTGTTTAATTATTTATGGCTATTTTCATGCATTATGAGTAGACGTGGAAGTACCCGAAGGCTTTGAAGGTGAAGTTTTGACCCAGGAGCCAGCTCAAGACTAAGAACAATGTCTTTTTGAAGGCAAGTTATGCTTTGACCATATTGTTCCCACTTTGGAAATTATTTTGATTTAAATTGTTACATGCTAATTTAATTAGAAGATGCTTTAATTATTTTTGTGAATTAGTTAAATGCCAATTTGTTGTATTCCACCTTGACATAAATAATTGTATGCCATGACCCCTTGTCACCTTAGTCTGGTTTAAGTAGTTGGACACTATTAAATTGCCAACAGTGGGTACTCAGACCATCATAGTATATTGCTTAGACCTGCTACGTGCACATGACATGATTTCGAACAATCAAATGTTAATATTGACTTAATGAGATATTGAACCTGTTTTTGAGAAGTATCATGTGTTGTGATGCTGATGATGGCACGTGGTGTATGGTAATCAACTGGGTTTGATAAATAGATTTAGACCAGGGCAAGTGGCAAGAATGATATGGTGGGCCATGAGTGACACCGGGGATGTCGTTTTGGTTCTTCAGGTAGTCTTGCCCTGGTCATCTTAAGGACTTAACCTGGCAAGCCTTTGATCCGAGTCAAGCGTGCAACCACATGTCTATAATGGGACGGACCTAGTTGTGTAAGTTACTAATAACTTGCATGTGATACCTCGGGGTGTCAACTACACCTTTTGTGTAGCCTGAAAGGGGAGCGTACCAAGGCTATGGCATGGTACCCGTCCAACGGTATGTCGGTCCCATACTTCGCCTCTGTTAAGGGAAGGGATGGTGTATGGAAAAAATCGGGGAGGTTCACTTGTTTAGTTTGCGGTTTCCGAAAGGCTTTGTTACAATCTGTAACACCCCGGCACCTCACGTGCCCGAAGTGCTACCAAAACCTATCTAATTTTCACTAAATTTTTTTTTTGCAAGACCTCCCCTACTAAGTGGACATCCACTCAGCAGGCAAAAGAGATCACAATAGTCAATATAGCGATAATAATTTCAACATGTCATGGAATCAATCAACCATCATGACATGTAGGCAATTAACAACTACCAAAAATCCATTCATTAACAACTCAACTTAAATACCACATGATTACACAAATAAATTAACTAGTTACAAATTTACTAATTGATTCCAAAAGTCTGAAACATGTCGTGAGACACAGTGGAGGTGCAGCTACGCCCCAAACCCGGCAAGTCGCTCTTCCGAGTACCTAAAAATATTAACAAACAAGCGTGAGTTCGAAAACTCAGCAAAGTGCATCAAATCAATATGATTAACAAGTTAGCAATTCCAACCCATCATTAAGAATGTAACTCTTATAAGATTCAACCAATACATAAACAATTGTACCGCTACCACTTACCTCATTGCCCTTTTCATACACCTACCTCATTGAATCTTTTTGGGTGAGTCCACGACTCGATCCCAACTCTTCACAACTCCATTTAACACACAAAACTCAATCGTTAGCGATGCAATGCACATGTATGCTCTTTTTAGATGCACGTACCGGTACTACCGAGTGCACACCCGTCGGTGTGCACCCTCACGTCCCTTCCATCCCGTGGAAGGTGCCTACTCTTACTGTCTCGCTCCCATTCACCGCGATCAATGGGACTACGAGGTAGGACTTTCGTGTTCACTACGTGTGAACACAGAGGCCCGCATCAGAATGGGTCGCCTCTTCCATTATGGGAGCAAAATGGTCAAAGGAGGTGCTTGCCTGTTTGCTCTTCAACGAACTCTATCTCCAGAACGTAGTCGGGGTCGTCTGCAGCGTTCGATACACCAGCGACTACGCGAAACGCAATAAAACCAAGAACATCGATCAAAATAGGTAAAGAAGAGATCAAACACCAATAAGAACCAAAAACGGAAACGAGAACACAAACAAAAAAAGGAAATCAGGGTTTAACCCTGGGCCTGGCAGTACCGGCGGCTATTGAGCGGTAGTGCCACCCTAGGCGGCAGTATCATCCATCATTCCCGGTAGTGCAGATGACCGGAGTCGAGGAAGGGATGCTCTCTGGAAAATAAGTACCGAGGTGCTACCTCTGGCACTACCGCTAGTGCGGCAGTACCGGCCTCACGGCCCGGTAGTGCCGGTCGACAGAGACCAAAAATGGTGCCTCTCTGGAATTTAACTACCGACATTATGGCCACAGTAGTGCTGCTCGAGCGACAGATGCCAGGCCCCTGGCAGCGATAGTGCCGGTCTCTGAAGAATTCCCAAAAGCGCAAAAGGAAAAATTGTGCGGTTGAGTTCGAAACTTTGTGGCAATGGCGTGGATAGGTTCCTAGCGACGTCAAGGACCCATTCACGTTGGCCACGATGAGTTTCGAGCCCATGTGCCCGAATTTCCCCTTTTTGACCTAATGGAGGACGGAAACGACGGAAAATCGAGTTTCGACTCAAAATAAGTCAAAATTTGATTTTCTTCGCAGCAATAGGACATCTAAAGCCAAGGACCCATACGCCTAGATTTCGAGGATTTTGAGACTTCGGAACACGAAATTGCTCCCAATGCCCAAAATGCACCTTTTTCCAAATCGGTCGAAACCGTGGATTTGCAACTCGCGTATCGATTCCAATAGTGCACTAAGGTCCCATGCAACCAAGAGATCGACTACAATTCTCGACGCACGAGGTTCGAACGTCTAGAAGTTGAAAACCATAATTTAGTTCTGAATTCAATTCTGGACCCAAATCGAGTTCAAACTCGATTCTTCCGTGAGAATCTACCTTCGTAGTGTGGGATATATTCGTGGGTCGCCTTCTCGACTTTTCCAGCTAGGGTTTCAAAGGGAAATCTCCGAAAATTCGAGGAATGACTTTTTGGAGCGAATAAATCCAACAAGAGGTAGATCAAGGTTTCCGGAAAGGATCGATCGTGCAAAATAATTCTTCTAACACTAACCTAGGTCCAGCAACTCGTCTAAGCGACAATCTACCGCTAAAACTAGGATTTCTAGGGTTAAAACAAATAAAAAAGAAAAGAGAAAAAGAAGGAGAGGCTAGGGTTTGAGATTAAACCTAGGGATTGAGCTGAAACCTCGAATCTATCACTTGTGAAGCTTGCTAGGGTCTTGGGGATGCTTCACCACACCTCAGGGCTTGCTCATCTTGCTCCTTGGAAGCTCCACCAGCCAGCAATGCAGGGGCAAGGGTGAGCTCACGCTGGAGGGAGGAGGAGGAAGAGGAGGGGGAAATGAGGGAGAGGGAGAGAAGGAGAGCCTCCCCCTGGCTTCTTGAGGGCACGGCGACGTGGGGAGGGCGCATAAATCGAGAAAGGAGGGTTGGGCGGCGACGTGCAAAACAGGGGCTTTGTCCCCCGTTCTCGACGCTTCAGCCGATAGTACCGCCCGGGCAAGCCGATACTGCCGCTCGGTCCGCCAGTACCGGGCTTACGCCTACGGTACTACCGCTCCAGGGCTGAGAGCCCTGGATTCTTCGTGACTTTCACAACGACGCTCAACCAAATGCAATGGGGTCTTTTGGAATAGGCTCAGGGGATCCTAATGAAGGTTTAGCAACTTAGGTTTAGTCTCTAACCTACACGAATCGAAATTTGTCCTGAAATTGAATCCAGGGGCTCCGATCGGGGAAAACAACCAAACAAAACGACAAAAGGGAATTCGAAAGCGAATAACTCCAAATTAAGATTCAAAAACAAATCAGAGCACTAATCAACACTTAATTAGCTTCATTAAGCTTAATTACAAAACCTGGGTGTTACAAACCTACCACCCTTAGAATAATCTCGTCCTCGAGATTAGCCAGAATCGGCGAAGGAGGGGAACTCTGCTCTAAGACGATCTTCACGCTCCCAGGTGGCTTCGTCCTAGGTGTGGTTGCTCCACTGGACCTTGAGCATCTTGATAACTTGATTAGGAGTGAGACTGTGAAATCATGTGCTGAAAAATTGGCTTTGAACTGAAAAATTAACTTAGATTTGAATTTGCAAAATGTGTTTGTTCATGTGTTTTGACAATTTGACAAGAAAGCGATAAAGTTACGCATTAGCGCGGACAAAGTTCTCAAGAAAGCAGTAAGTTTCCCATCTGCGACAGACGATGTTTTTGGGTCTGTTGTGAACATGTTTTTGAGCCCATGACCAAAGTCATTTTCACATGTACAACGGACAGTTTTTCTTGGTCCGTTGTGAACAAGCTTTTTCGGTTTGGATAATTTCTTGGAACCAAGATTTTCACATGTACAACGGACTAATTCTTTTTGTCCGTCGTGAATGGACTTTTTCTAGGGTTTTACTTTTGTGAAACCGTGTGCACGCTTGCGCGGACAAGCTTCTGGGGTCCGTTGTGAACTTGTTTTGAGCTCATGACCGAAGCCATTTTTGCATGTACAACGGACCAACTTTGTTTGTCCGTTGTGAACGTGTTTTTCCGCGTTTGGTTGGCTTCTTGGAACAGAAACTTTTCCTTATACAACGGACCAACTTTGTTTGTCCGTCGTGAATCGTTTAAGCTCAATTAGGGGTTTGAGCGATTTGGATTTGAATTTTGAATGTGAATTTGAAATTTGTGATGATTTCATGATGCTTCTTTTGAAATGGACTTTATGCAATACTCATGTGAGTAGTTGCATGGATTGACATTGAGTCAAGTCGTGGACTTGTGCTCGGATTTGTTTGTGGTTTGTTCATGTGCGGTATTGCTCAAAGGCGAATGTGGTCGATGACGGACCGGAACTAGGTTCATGGAGGCGAGGTTCGGAACTAGGTTCAGGAGGAACCGAGGTCTTGGTGGTCAAGGATGTCATGCGGGACGTTCGGGCTAAGAGAATGGTGCACATGAAGAATGGTTAGTCACGTGAGAATGGCGGAGGTCATTCGCGTGCAAAGTGTTAGTCACGTGAGTATGGCGGTGGCCATACGCGTGCAAAGTGTTAGTCACGTGAGTATGGAAGGGTTACCATACGCGTGCAAGAGTTGTACTCGGCCAGTGGGCCAAGTAGAGTTGAGTTGGATCACGGATTCCTTCTAGGAATAGGAATCGTGATTCGTAACTCCTTAATGGGTTGGTGCTTTAAATAGGTGGGGGTCTCTGTTGAAAGGCACCAAGTAGAGCTGAGCGCATCAAGCTTTGAGCTTGGTTTTAGGGTTTGTACTCTTTCGATGAGAGTATTTTAGACAAGAAATAAAGATCAATTCTTCCAAGATTTTTGCGTACTACAGAATTAACCACGTCGCTACGATTTTCTGTTTTGGTTCTTGTTTGCATGCTTGTTCTAGTTCTAGATTGGTTTTTGTTCTTCAAGTTTTATCTTGATTTGATCCATCAAAAACCTCTCTAGGGTATTGATCTAGTGTTTCTCAAAGTCTAGTTGATCAATCTTTTGTCGTTCTTGTTTAATCTTGAAGTTTAGATTAGATTGATTCTCGTCAAGTTCTGGATCAGCAAGCTTGCGAAGCTTATAACTTTTGATCCATAAGTCCGATTGAGCTGATTCTTTTTGGGTTCGATTCGTATTGGAATCTAGTTTCTTGTGTCCAAATTTCAGATCGTTTCAACGGTTGGATCTCCGGGAATTCTCGTTTTACCAAACCTCTGTCATTCTGTTTTGTCGAAAACGAGGCAATTATTTGGTTCTGTTTTGGGGTGAACTTTTAATAGGTCAAGAATTTGGTTTTAGCTTCCGCACAATCATTCACCCCCCCTCTGATTGCTATATTCGTATACTTCGATCCTACAGAGACACTCAGCTTCTTCAAGTATTTGAATAGGATGCTCATGGTACAACAAATCAAGCTGAAGATCGATCGTTTCCAGCGGGGTGAGTTCTGTGGGGACTCGAAGACATTTCTTCAGCTGCGACACGTGGAATACGTCATGTACCTCAGAAAGCTGAGGTGGAAGGTCTATCTGATAAGCAACTTCACCTTTCCTCGCAAGCTTGCGGTACGGACTGATGAAACACGGCACTAACTTCCCACGAACTTGAAATCATTGAGTGCCACGTAGCGGCGAGACCTTGAGATAGACAAAATCATCCACATCAAAGCTCAGCTCGCGGCGATGATTATCGGCGTAGCTCTTCTGCCTCGACTGGGCTTCCTTCAGTCGATCCCAGATCATCTTAACATGATCCTCTGCCTCTTGAATCATGGCAGGGCCGAAGAATTGCCTTTCGCCGGCTTCAGACCAAAACAGGGGTGTTCGGCACTTTCTTCCATAAAGTGCTTCAAACGGTGACATTTGGAGACTTGTTTGATAGCTGTTGTTGTAGGAGAATTCAGCGAAAGCTAAAGATTTCTCCCACTTCGCACTATAAGACAACACGCAAGATCTCAGCATGTCCTCCAGGACTTGATTTGTCCTCTCAGTTTGACCATCGGTGTGATAATGGTAAGCCATGCTGAAGAACAGCTTCATTCCGATAAGTTTGTGCAGATACTTCCAGAACCTCGACATGAATTGGGTTCCACGATCAGACACAATGAACTTGGGGACACCATGCAGTCGAACAATGTGGTTCAGGTAAAGTTCTGCAAGCTTGGCTCCATTGTAAGTGGTGTGGACCGGAATGAAGTGAGCCACATTTGACAATCGATCCACGATCACCCAAATGGAGTCAAGGCCATTTGACGATCTCGGCAAACTGGTGATGAAATCCATACCGACTTCATCCCATTTCCACTCTGGAATCCTTAAGGGCTGGAGCAATCCTGCAGGACGCTGATGCTCCACTTTAACTCGCTGACATACGTCGCAAGTGGAGACAAACGCGACGATATCCTTTTTCATACCAGGCAACCAGAAACTTTCACGGAGATCCTGGTACATCTTAGTACTTCCAGGGTGGATTGAAAGAGGAGTCTCGTGAGCTTCTTTTAGGATCAATTGTTTGATTCCCTGGTTGTCCGGGACGTAAACTTGCCATCCACGCATGACCATTCCATCGGCTCTTTCTGAAAACTCCGAGGATGTTGTGACACTCCGGAATGGCCGTATGAGTCATTTTTTATGTCGGCATTAAGGTACGACTTTGGTGTCATGTTTTTGGGCCTTTTCTGTGAGTTTGGGTTTTTCCGGGGGAGAATTTGGGCTTTCCGGAGGGGAATTGGGCCTTCCGGGGAAGTTCGGGCCTTGGGGGTCTATTTGGGCCGAAGGTAGGACATAATTGGGCCATGTGGAGGTGGACTAGGACAGCAACCATGCTGCCCTAGCCCTTTGTGCGCCCCCCCATTTGCGCCCCACCACCTCCCCACACAACCCTAGCCGCCTCCCCCTCCACCCCCTTGCGCCTCCACCCTTCCCCTTCCCCTTCCTCCTCCACCTCCTCTAGCCGGCCCTAGGCGAGTTCCAACCCCTCCCCTTGCTGCCACGCCCTTCCATACCATTGTCCTCTCCATTGGGAAGCTCTGCGACGAGAAGATCCGACGGGATTGGCGCGTGGAAGGAGATCGGGCGACCGGGAGGAGTTTTCGTCAGTTTATCGTTCGTTGGGCTAAGGTATGGTGATAGGAGATCCTTGGGGTGGTTTAGGTGCTGTGCTAGAGGTTTTTTTGATGCTTTAGATCCATGTTGAGGTGCTGTTCCTAGATGAGATTAGAGAGTTTGCATTGTTGTCTCACGTTCTGTTTCGGGCAGATTGGATGTCCGACCTAGGGTTTGGGTTTTCAAAAATTTTTATTCGGAATTTGGTCGGCCGCCTGTTGATAAAGTTGTAGATAATTTCAATACCTTTCAGTGGACACCAAGAACGTTAAATTCCGCCCAGCCGTTTGAAAGTTATGGATGTTTTACCGAACGTGTTCAAAATTGTGACGAGATTGAAACAGATTACGTTGTTCTGTAGATTAAACCATTTTGGAGGCCGAATCAGCTTTTCCCAATATTTATAAAAAGTTAGGAAATTTCCTAAGCTTCGCGATGATGTACTCGTTTACTAGATTTGAAGAACTAGAACTCAAGTTATGCTAGATTGAAGTCTGCTGTCCCAAGGGACAGATTCTCTGTTTTTCGTTTTCAGGAGTAGTTTGCGTAATCGGGGTAGATGAGCGAGTATGTACTGTTTTGTGGGCACATTTTGAGTATGTGGTACTTATGTGCAGGTGGTGTGACCCCGGGAGTGCCCTCAACCTCTCGCCAATCCGTCGCACGAGGTTAAGGCAAGTGTATTGTAATGGGTAGCGTGTTGTATGTTGCTAATTGTGACTAGGTGCAAATTGTTTACATGATGTGCTATCTTGTCATGATTACATGTTGTCATATCTTGCCATGATTAGTTCTTGCCCATGTTATGATGAAAATGGACTATTATGATGCTATGCCATGTTTAGTTCAGTTTGATGCAAGTTGTTTATGTTTGTGGCATAATCGCATACATGGCATGTGATCTGGCCCGGTCGGTGAGAAAGTCATAACTAGTCCGGTAAGGTTAGTGAGAAAGTTATGAGTAATCCAGAGAGTTAATGAGTAAGTCCTATCTCGTGATTCCATCCACCGTGGTGAATGGAAGTGAGGAGTAGGCACCCTCCATCTACGGGATGGAAGGGGGAATAGGGTGCACGCCGACGGGTGTGTACTCAGCAATACCGGTATGTGCTTCTAGGAGACATGTGCATTGCATTGCATTGCATACATGATGTTGTTAATGAAATGAGTACAATGAGATTGAGACATGGATATGATATTGTACATGGATTTATGACTTGATCATGATGTTAAGCATGGTATGTGATGATGTTGGCATTGAATTGTTCTTTTCAGACCATTGCAATATACTTGCTGAGTGATGAACTCACGCTTGTGTTTATATTGTTTTTCTTAGGTACCTTGACACCGACATGCGGGAAAGGGGCTTAGCGGCACATCATCACATAATTTCCACACAATTAGCCAATATTTACCTTTCGAATTTGTGATCATGAATCTAGTGTGATGAAACTAGGATTATGATTTGTTCATATGCTTGTTTAAATCCTTTACTTCGATTTGGTTCATGGAGTGGTTAAATTCATTATGTTAGACTTAAATTGCCGCTATATTACCTATTATTGCTGCTTTGGATGTTTTTCCATTATGATATATCATGTGATATTTTGTTGTTGCTCCGAATCATGGATAAACAAAGGAGATGCTGCCGAAGTTTTCGATTCTAGCATTTGCTCCTTTGCTGTAATTTATATTTATTTGAGGTTTTTAGATGTTGTTTAATCTATGTTTGGTAACATTCAGGCACACTAGATGCCGGGGTGTTACAGTTGGTATCAGAGAGGGTTGTAGGTCCTTGGAACATGTATTCTAGTGAAATACCATAGGGTCAACTAAAATTTTGATGTGGAATAACCTAGAAACATGGCTTAGGTTGTACTTAAAATTTTGTCTTAGGATAGCAACATTAAAACTTGTGTAAGTGGAATAACTAATTTAAAATTTGACACACATGGATGCACAGTAGGAAAGGGTATGGGTATCGTTGCTTTATGCTTAAATGTTATATTTAAGCCTTGATGTTGAATGATTTATGTGATAATGTATGTTGCTACGTTGTTGAGAGAATAGATTGGATTGTTCTTGTTATTGTGATAAAGTGGGGTTGCGGTGCCGAAGGGTTTCAGTTACCTCTTTTTGTTCATAGTAAGGGTGTGGTTTGATGGTGTGGCCGGTTAGAGCCATCATCGAAGAACTATTAACCCCTTGTGGGGAAAGAGTGCTTACCTTTTCTGTCGTAGATCGGGTAGTTGATTGGAGACAAATAGAAGAGTTGGTGGTGGATACCTTCGGATGTTCTCTACCGTTCTAACGATCGGTTTTGGTTGGTTTTCTTGGTTTTAGTTGATTGAAATCAAAAGAAAAGTGTTTGGGTGTGGGATTCTCGCTGATTGTTCCGTAGGCGGTTTGTGGTTTTGTCTTCCTTGGTTGAAGACGAACAAGAAGAGTTGTGTGTTGCACGTCTTTTGGCCGCAATTTTTTGTTTTGACACCCGGTTTTGTTGGTTATTGTGGTCTTGGGGATGAAACTTATGTGGTGGTTGTTCTCCCTAACTAAGAAAAGTGTTGGAGTTTCCCCTTGTGCAGACCTCGAGTTGGGTGGAGTTAAGTTTGAATCTTTATCGGAAAAGATTTGGTTGAACATTTGGTTGTCACTGGTGCATCCGACTTCCTTCTTGGAAGTTGTAGGTCTTGCGGTTTCTTGAAGAGTTTTGGCTATCAGAGTTGGAAATTTGAGAGTTGTGCTCTCCTGCATTTTTGTTGGAGTTTTGTTTCATTCCCTGCTTGGAAAGGGGAAATTGTTTATCGGTGTTCGTTCTTGTTCCTGAGCTGTGGTTATTTTTTTAAGCTGGGTTGCATCCTGTTGGTCAATAGTAGGTGAGCCATGAAAGTGTTTAGAAAGTTTTGTGTCCGTGCCATGTAGTATGCACTAATGTGGTTTATGGATTGCCGTATTGCTAAGTTAATTTTGTGAGTTGAAACAAATTCAATGTGATTGTTATTTTTAGCTTGAGAATAAATAGACTACTGGAGTTGTAGAGTACTCTGTAGCGAGAATGATTAAATGTGTTAATGCATATGTTTAGAATCTGTTGCTTTGCTTTAAAAGTGCTTATGACCCTCGATAATGTTTAAAGTTTTAAACCCTGATGCACAGTTAGAACATTAAGATGATGTAAACTGCTGATATTGTTAAAGAAACTTTGCTGGTTGTTAAAGATGCTCTAATTTTACATGTTAATAGAGAAATTTAATCGTGTTGACTAGTGACTTTAATTTGGAAGTTGATTAGAGTTGCTATTTATGTTGTTGCAAACTACTAGTATATTTGGAAGTATGCAGTTGTGTCTCTACAATGCTAGTATTGATATCAATTGAGAGGACATAAGACTTATTGTTAATGATGTTGTTAAGGACAGTGTTAATGCTAGTATTCAATCTATTTTAAATAGTTGGAGTATGTCGTGTGGTGGTAATTTTGTTATAACCTATGTATAGGGTAGATAAAAGTAATGTTGTTGGTCGATGATTATGCCCAATTGTTGTTATTGATGACTTAGTAGTGGTGGTAATTATTTAGATTACTTGCTGAAAACCATGGTTAAATGGAGGAAATTGTAATATGTGGTGATAAGAGTGAACCTTGGACAATTAACATGATGTAGAGTTTTATCCTTAATGAATGTATATCTTAGAATCATATTTACAAACTTTGTCTTGTGGAGATAATTTTTACTTGTTGAAGTCATTTACTGATTGAACAAGTTTCAATTGTCAAGATGTTGACGTATGGGTGGTATAAAATGGATAGGTTGATCATGCTCGGGTATTTGTTGAAGTACTGTGTTCTAAATATAGAAAATGATGTATTACGATATGTTGGTCCGTGGGGATTTTGTTGACGTAGTCTTCATTGGATGTCTTTTGATAAGCATCATAAACTTTATTTATAAGTATTGGGAAAGGTAATAAGAGAAAGAATTTGTTTTGTAGTTCTTGTTGTAACCTGAGGGGCTTTCTCGATGAGTAAATAGTGAATATTGAATGCTTAAATGGTCAGTGTAGTGGAATACAAGATATGGTGGGATTCATGCTGAGTTGGTGTTTAAAACCTTTTGAACTGGTTAGGTCGTTTGCTATTTAGGTTGAATGCTTTCGGTCAAGGTGTTCCTTATGTGGTGTTTCAGATTTTCCCTAAAACTCGTAGTGATTGGTGCCAATTGTTGGCTTTGGCTCAATTGTTTAGTTTATGCTATGAGTATGGATTTTACACCCAAAGGTTTTTTTTTAGTGGATCGCGTCCCTTCGCGTTCGCACGGAATGATCTTTGGGATAAATTTTAAAGGAAGCAGATGGACATAGTGGGTTGTGTTGGAAATTTTTGAGATTTAATTTGTAACTCTATTTGGCTAGAGTTGGAGTTATTTGGAAAATGTGTGTGGTGTTTGCAAGTGCTTCAAAAGGTGGATTTTATAAATGTTTTATAAAGTGATTTTGTTAGTGAGGTGTTCCCTTTTGGAAATGAGTTTCCCTCTCCCTGAGAAAATTTGTGATGGTTGTGGGAGCAGATGCTTGACTTGAAATTTCGATGTTCTCTTCCAAAATGTTGAATTTGGTTGAAATGCAATGTTTTGCAAGTTCAGTTTTCAATTGATGTGGGATGTGATGCGATGTGGTGTTTTACTGTTAACTATGCTGCCGTCATAGTCTATATGAATTTCCGCAACCTTCGATGTTAATTGTGTTTCAATTATTTGATACCGAGGAAGAAGTCATTTGGTGAATGACTATTCAGTACTGTTGTTACATGATGAATGTGACACCACGGAGTGTTGAAAACTTATAAAATGTGAATGATGAGGTCCAACACATTATAAAATATGGTATGGGAGGTTAAAATCTTATAGTTTGAGGTTTTAACGCGTTTCGGGCCGTTTTCGGGCTTTTTGGGCCGCTCCGGGGATGTGTTGGGCTTGGGGGAACCTTCATGGGCTGGTTGGTGGGGTTTGTTTGGCCCATGTGGGGGTGAGGAGGGGGAGTTTTCCTGCTGCCCTAGCCCCTCCCCCTCCCCTTTTGCGCCGCACACCCCTCCCCCACCTCCTTGTCCTCTCTCCTCTCTAGCCCTCCCTCTCCCTCACCTCCACTTCTCCCCAAGCCTCCTCTTCCCCATCCCGTGCCCTTGCTGCGTCGTCTCCACTGCCACGCCTTGCCGTGGTGCTGTCCTCGCTGGTGGGAGGATCCGCGACGAGGAGAGCCGGTGGGAGGAGGAGATCGGGTGGAGATCGCACGAGGAGAAGCGGTTGTTTTGCGATTCTTCAAGAAGGTAATGGGGGAACCCTGTGGGGTAGATCTTATGCTGTTGTAGAGGGGGATTACCATGTTTTTGGATCATGGGAGGTGCTGCCATAGGGTAGAATTGATGAAAAAAAACTAGAGCTGTACTCACGTTTTGGTTCGGGCAGTTTGGGAACCCGAACTAGGGCAGGCGTTTTTGCCAATTTAGACTTTGAATCTGACCGTACGGACTTTTAGGAAGTTGTATATAATTTCATTATATTTCCGTACATATAAAGAACGTTAAAATCTACTCAGCCGTTTGGGAGATATGGCCGTTTTACCGAGCGCTGTCAAATCTGTGACGAGATTGGGACAGTTCGTGTTCAACGTTAGATTAAACAACATTAGAGTCCGAATTAGTCTTTCTCTATAACTAGAAAAAGTTGGTAAATTTCCTAAGCTACGCGGGGATATACTTGTTTATACAATTTGGAGTCCTAGAACCGAAGTTATGCCCTTTGGAAGGCTGCTGTCCCGAAGGGACAGATTAGCTGTTTTCTGATTTTAGGAGTTGTATGCGAAGTCGGGTAGTGGGATTTATTTGTGTACTATTTTGTGGACTCGTTTTGAGTGTGTGGCACGTGTTTGCAGGTGGTGCGCCTCCGGGAGTGCCCTCAACCTCTTGTCACTCCATTGCCCGTGGTTGAAGGCAAGTGTGATGCGTGGATTGTATGTTATAAGTGTTGCTAGAATTGCTTGATAGTATTTGGGCTAGATAACATGATGTCTTGCCATGAATTACATGTTACCATGGATACGATGTCCTTAGGCCATGATTTAAATGTTGTCGATGCTATGGTGTCCTCATGCCATGATTAAAAATGCTTGTTGTTGATAAATGACTCACATGCCATGTTTTGAACGGTAACCGTCAATTGTTGAATACGGTCCTACATGTTGAGATGCCATGTGTTGATATGCAATATTTCGATTTATGTATACGATCCTGTCCATTTTGCATACATGGCATATTTTCTTGGCCGTCCGGTGAGATAAGTCATAACTATTCCGGTAGGGTCGGTGAGAACAGTTATGACTAGTCCGGGGCTATTCTTTTGAGTAAGTCCTACATCGTGATTCCATCACCGAGGTGAATGGAAGCGAGTGATAGGCACCCTCCATTTTCGGGATGGAAGGGGGAAAAGGGTGCATGCCGACGGGTGTGCACTCAACCATACCGGTATGAGAATTCCAGGAGACATGTGCATTGCATTGCATGAATGTTATACATGAATAAAGATGTTTATGAGATGATGAGTAGAGTACTCATGAGATGCTCATGAGATGATTATCCTGTTGTTTTAAAGGATGTATATAATAGTAAATATGATGTGTTGTGATATAACTGTGGAGATTGGAATGATGGTTTGTTGTCTTGATCCTTGTTGATTCATTACAATACACTTTGCTGAGTTTTGAACTCACGCTTGTGTTTTTCGTTGTTTGTTTCTTTAGGTACCATGAAATCGGCGCGCGGGAAAGGGATTTAGCTACACTCCTCCACGTAGTATCATAATCTAGCTAATTCACCTGGTTTGGAGACATTGCAATAATCATTAGTTTATGGTCTTTATGTTTGGTTGTTTCCCTCATGTGTATCATGTGGGGCTATGGAGTGAATTGTTATATCTTCCTAGACTTAAATTGATGCGTATTCTTTTGCTAGCGATGCTTATTGATGTTTTAGTTGATGATTAGTTATCATTATCGCTGCGTGTGAAGATCTTGTTTATCCTACTTATTGATATGATGTTATGTTGTTAAGTTTCATGCATAAACAAAGAAGATGCTATCAAAAATTTTAATTTATGCTAAATGATTACTTGCTGTAATTTTACCTTAAATTATGGTAGTAAACGTGTTATGGTCTATGTTTGGTGACATTCTGGGCTTAGTACAAGCTGGGGTGTTACAGTTGGTATCAGAGCGGGCATTAGGTTCTTGGAACATGAAACTAGTGTCATACTATAGGTGCAACTAAAATATGAAGTGGGATAATTTAGAAACATGGCTTAGGTGGAACTTAAAACTTTGTAATAGGATAGCAACCTTAAAATTTGCAAGAGTGGTATGACTAAACTAAAATCTGACACACTTGGATGCACAGTAGGATGGGTTTATGGATTACGATTTTTATCACGCTGTTTATTTGTTGAAAGCTTTGATTATGTTGATGTGGTGATTATGATTGTGATTATGCTTGCTTGTGTGTCTGTAGCAGCCATGCCAAGGGGTAGAGGCCGTGGACGTCGTGGCCGTGGAGTCCAGGGGCGAGGCTCCCAGGGAGTTGCAGAGTCTGTTGCTGAGGGTAGCGTTTCGCTCAATGCTCGTGGGCCAGCTCAGGAGGAGCTTCGGTGGCGATCGGCGGGAAGTCAGTAACACCATACAAATCTAAACTGTAGTACAAGAAAATTTCGACAGCTTCTCTCATATAATTAGGACAAAGCAGGCGACAACAAGATTCATAATAACCATTATAAACAGGAATAACATAAAAGCATCAATACTAGAGATAACAAGTCTAAATCAACCAGGAAAACAAACATAAAGCGTAAAATGCTCCAAAGAGGACATCAACAGGTCTATGATTAATAAAATTTCAGCAAGCTAATGAATTATTAAATGCACTAGTCCATGTGATTTGTGATGACCCCGGAAGGTTGATTGTGCTACTAAGCCCACCCTTCAAGCTTACGACTCGCGAGAACTACCTGAAAACAACAAAATAACAAGGGTGAGATTGGGTAATCTCAGAAGCGGAACAACTTCTAACGAATAACACAGCCACAGTAAAACTAGCATACCAAATTCCTCATGTCCAATACCACATTATAGAGTCCACACAACCTCAGTAAAATGCATATGATTGTGCACATGCTTATGCCATGATCCTCCTCACCGTGCCCTTTCTCAGGAACACACGGTGTTGTACGGTCTTGATCGCGCCTTAGGCGTCGACAAACTTCCAATGCATGATTATGCAGTTAATGCTTCATGCATAAATACATTCATAACTTCCCACTCTGAATTCACATGCTTGCATACCATCAAATAACATGGATAGAATGCGAACATCATTGAGATAGAATATCTCCACAATTCATCTTGCAAACAACATCTTTCTTCATTCTTACTCATGATTCAAAAGCCAAACAACCACATCACAATGCAGGATAGGATATTGTAATCTCATAAACAAGTAGTTAAACCATGTAGGTGTGCTGCAATTAAGGTTTATATTGAAGACGAAACAAATAGCGAGTTATAGTTTAGCAAGACCGCTACTTCCACTTGCCTTTACCAACGTGGATGACGAACCTAGTTGCGTCCAGAAGGGGCACCACCTGTACAAGTATTATTTCAGTACATAGCGACATCACAAATGATCACACAACTCGAACACACGCTTCCTAATCCCCGTTCCCTTCTTAAGCGCCAAAAACCCCAATCTGTCCGGGTCAAACAGCATCACCCTCTATTCACAATTTCGTATCTTTTTTTATACAGATCATAAAAATACAAACAAATTACAGTAGCTAGACATTGACGATATCTACAACTTTCATGAAGGTCACAAATTTCAATTCCACGGTTAAATATGCCTAAACAACCGTCCAACACAGTGGACGAAATCTGTTTCCAGATTCTGTTCGTCATCTTCCAACAGAGATAACTCTCAGACAGACACCCCAAAAATTCTGAAAAAATTACAGAAGCTAGGTCTCGACGTTATCTACAACTTTCTAGTTATAGGCTTTTGCAGGAAAAATCATCTATGCCACGTAAAACGCGAAACAATCCGCGCTGCACAATCTTCCCTTCCAAAAACAGCACCACGTGAACATCTACCCTTCTCCCCCATCAAGATCCATCCAAACCACTCACCACCAGATCTAATACACTCCTAATCCCTAGGTAGAACAGGGGTAAAAGATTGGGAATTTTACCTTGAGTTCCCCTTGCGAACCCACGAAGAACGCGCGACGATCCCCGTAACGGAAATCTGTTCGTCCTCCTCGCCTCCACGGATCCTCTTCTCGTTTTCTCCTTCGCGTTTCGTGGTGGATCTTGAGCCACCATGCAGGGGAGGAAGAGGAGGGGGTGCGGCTGCTAGGGGAGGAAGGAGGCGCCTTAGGGTTTGGGGGGAGGCGCCACTTAAAGGGGAGGTGGGCCGCCCCACCAAGGCATGGGGAGGAGAGGGGGAAAAAGGAAGTCCCGGCCCAGGCCCAGGTTGTCTCAGCCCAGCGGAAACTATCCCAAAACTCCAATTTTTAATATTAAATTGCCGCATAATCTTCAATTATTTCATTCCCGACAAAACCCTCTTTCTTTCCGAACAACCAAGAAAGAAAACCCTAGGATCGCTCTCAAATTCTAGGGCATCACAATCTCCCCACCTTAAAAGGATTAGTCCCGAATCTAAGACACACTAAAATCAACAACAAAGTCCCCAAGGGACAAAAGACTTCTTTGCAACACAAAACATTCACACAAAGACTCAAACCGAATAAGCGACAAGCGAGTTCTCAAAACCAACACTAAGCGAGAAAATGTTGATTTAGCTCAGCAGTGCAACCTATCACGGTTCCACCTTCACTTCAATTCCCAAATAGACCACGAAAGAAAAGCGGTCTCGCACTCCTTATTCCAACCACTCTCCGTGAAGAAAAGCGGTACCAGTCTCTAGAACCCTCTTCATCTCCCACGCACAAACGTGTTTTCACACCACAACCCCTCTCTGCGTGGTTCGCCGTATTCAAGGCGACGACAAACCAGGTGAGACATACACTCCAAGACCACCACTATTTGAACAAACGAGGTTAGAACCTTGCAAAAAAATGATCTTCAACAAAAAACCAATACCCAACACTACCACCAAAAGGAAAGGCCTACTTTACAACCAGGGTCCTTAAACCCGCAAGAGACAGTAACAACCGAACAAAATCGCTATGGTTGACACAACCTCGCTCAATCTCAGCGACGGAAAGGTCCAATACACTCAAAAGGAAAAACAATTACTAGCAACCACCAAGTGGTCCACTAATAATTTAAACAGCCCCACCTAGGTACACATCAATGACCCAATTCTCCAAGAAGGTTTGGATTGAGTCATACACAACCTTCCTTTACTCTTCACTTTTAAACTGTTTACGATCCTCTACTAGCAACATCTAATATCTTATGTCATTACCAACCCACACTAAATTCCTCTTCCTTAGAAGGTTTCGCCATCGCATTCTTCCTTTCAAAGAATCAGAACCAAGGGTAGAATCATTGAGGAAGCTCAACCAAGACCCATGATCCCCAAATGATTCACATCCAACAACTCGAACTCCAAAGCGCTAAAAGTCACTTTGGAAAGAATTCGGCAACAACCCAAGAGTACTCATTTTATTTTATTTTATTTTTCTAAGCCAAGATGCAAGGAAAGCTCAGATCTCTTACACCACAACCAACATATCAGAAGATATTCGTTCTTACTTCCCGTACTAGAAGGCAATTGAAATCTCGATTCAGGACATGCATGCAGCTTTCCAAGAGCACTCCGGATTAGTCATATATCCATATATGACTTTCTCACCGACCTGGCTCAACGACTCTTTTATCATTTAACATCTATAGACAATGTCATGTTTACTCTTCACCATTCATTCATCATGTAACAACACTATCGAATAGTCATTTACAAGACGACTTCTTCCTCTGTAACACATGAATGAAACTCGAATAACATCGAGGATTGCGCTAATTCATATAAACTATGTCGGCAGCATAGTTAACAGTAAGGCACCACATCGTATCAAAACCCACCAATGATAGAAAGCTAAACTTGCAAAACATCGCATTTTAACCAAAATCAACATTTTGGAAAAGAACATCGACTCCAAAGTCAAACATCTGCACACACAACCGCCACAATTTTTTTTTTCGAAAGAAAGGGAAACTCATTCCCAAAAGAGAACTCTTCACTAACCAAATTCACTTATGAAACCCTCATATAATCCACCTTTTTGAAGCACTCACAAACGTCACACACATCATGCAAATAAATCTAACTCTAGTCAAAAAGAGTTACAAATTAAATCTCAAGAGTTTCCAACACAACCCACTATGTCCATCTGCTTACTTTAAAATTAATTCCAAAGATAATTCAGTGCGAACGCGAAGGGGCGCGATCCACTCAAAAACTTTTGGGTGTAAATCCATACTCATAGTGCAAACTAAACAAGTTAGCCAAATCCAAAGGTTGGCATTAATTACTACGAGTTTTAGGGAAACTCTGAAACACAACAGAAGAAACACTTCGACCAAAAGTATTCAACCAAAATAGCAACCAACCAAACCAGTCCAAAAGGTTTTAGACATAGGCTCAGGATGAAAGCCACCATATCTAGTATTCCACTATACTTACCATTTAAGCATTCAATATACACTATTTTCTCATCGAGAAGCCTCAATATAATTCACCCAAAAGCTACATAACCAATTCTTTCTCTAGTTACCTTTCCCAACATTTATAAATACAGTTTATGATGATTAACAAAACGTCTTCCATTCTATACTACCTCATCATGATCCCCACAGACCAACACATCATATAACAATGTATTCTATATTTCAAACATAGTACTTCAATGTATACTTAAGCATGATCAACGTATCAATTTTATACCATCCATACATCAACATCTTGACAATTAAAACTCTTGTTCAATCAATAAAATGACTTCAACCAATAAGTATTATCTCTACAAGATAAAATTCGTAAACAGGATTCTAAGACATGCATTCATTAAGGTTAAAATCTTGCATCATGATTGTTATCCAAAGTTCATCCTATCACAACATGTACTCGACATAATTCTACAGTTTTACACTTTTCTCTATTGCATCAATGGTTTCCAACAATTAACAACCCTACCAAGTCATCAATAACAACAAATGGGCATAATCATCAACCAACAACATTACTTTTAGCTACCCTATACATAGGTGATAACAAAATTACCACCACACAACATACTCCAACTATTTAAAATAGATTGAATACTAGCATTAACACTGCCCTTAACAACATCATTAACAATAAGTCTTATGTCTTCTCAATTGATATCAATACTAGCATTGTAGAGACACAGCTGCATACTTCGAAATATACTAGTAGGTTGCAGCAACGTAAATAGCAACTCTAATCAACTTCCAAATTAAAGTCGCTAGTCAACACGGTTAAATTTTCTCTATTAATCCATTAGATTAGAACATCTTTAAACAACCAGCAAAGTTTCTTTAACAATAACAGCAGTCTACCTCATCTTAATGTTCTAACCATGCATCAGGGTTTAAAACCTTAAACATTATCGGGGGTAATAAGCACTTTTAAAGCAAAGCAATGGATTATAAGCATGTACATTAACACATTTAATCATTCCCACTATGGGGTACTCTACATCACTAGAGGTTCATTTAATCTTAAGCTAAAGGTAACAATTACACTTAATTGATTCAGTTCGCAATTTAACTAAGGAGTACATCATTTCTATAAACCACATTGTTACATACTACATAACATGCTAAACAACAATTTCCACTTTTAACAAGTAATTTCAGTCAAATGAATACTTACTTTATTTGCAGCATTTTTTTTCTTTTAATACTCAACCAAAACTCACAAAGAAGCTTGACTCTCAAATTTGCAATAGGACATGACTCCAAAACACATTTCAATCTTAAAGACTCCCACCGGAGGGAACCAAGCGATCAAGTAAACCTTTACGAACAAAGGCACAAAACATAAATCGACACAACTTAACTTTTTACACACGCTTCAATAACTTCTTTTAAACTCAGAGCAATACACACAAGAACCAAAAGCTATACCTTTCTTTGCAAGGCAACCAACTAAACAGGTGTTAAAGTCAAAAGGGCGACCAAAGACGCACAACACAAAACTCCCCTTCTTTGTCTTCACCCAAAGAAGACAAAACCAAGAAACACCGCGAAAATCCAAATTCCAAACACTTTTCTTCTGATTTCAATCAACTAAAACCAAGAAAACCAACCAAGACCGACCTTCAGAACGATAAAGAACATCCGAAGGAATCTACCACCAATCTCTTCTATTTGACTCCAGTCAACTACCCGATCCACGACAGAAAGGGTAAGCACTCCTCCTACAGGGGTTAATAATTCTTCGGTGATGGCGTTAACCGGCCACACCGTCAAACCACACCCTTACTATGAACAAAAAGAGGTGACCGAAAACCTTTCGGCACCACAACCCCACTTCATCACAAATGAAGCAACTCAATCAAATCCATCATAAATATAGCATTATACATCATCAAAAGAAGCATTCAACATCAAAGCTTAGATACGATAATTAAACGGAAAGCAACGGTACCCATACCCTTTCCTCTTTGTGCATCCATGTGTGTCAAATTTTAAATTAGTGATTCCACTTACACAAGTTTTAATGTTGCTATCCTATGACAAAATTTTAGTTAAAACCTAGGCCATGTTTCTAAGTTATTCCACATCACATTTTAGTTGTATCCTATAGTATGACACTAAAAATACACATTCCAAGGACCTACAAAGACGCTCACGATACCAACTGTAACACCCTACAAATCTAAAGCGTCGTACAAGAAAATTTCGACAGCATCTCTCCTAAAATTAGGACAAAGCAGGCGACAACAAGATTCATAATAACCATTATAAACAGGAATAACATAAAAGCATCAATACTAGAGATAACAAGTCTAAATCAACTAGAAAACAAACATAAACGTAAAACAGCTCCAAAGAGGACATCAACAGGTCTATGATTAATAAAATTTCAGTAAGCTAATGAATTATTAAATGCACTAGTCCATGTGATTCGTGATGACCCCGGAGGGTTGATTGTGCTACTAAGCCCACCCTTCAAGCTTACGACTCATGAGAACTACGAAAACAACAAAATAACGAGGGGTGAGATTGGGTAATCTCAGCAAGCGGAACAACTTCTAACGAATAACACAGCCACAGTAAAACTAGCATACCAAATTCCTCACGTCCAATACCACATTATAGAGTCCACACAACCTCAGTAAAATGCATATGATTGTGCACATGCTTATGCCATGATCCTCCTCACCGTGCCCTTTCTCAGGAACACACGGTGTTGTACCGTCTTGATCGCGCCAAGGCGTCGACAAACTTCAATGCATGATTATGCAGTTAATGCTTCATGCATAAATACATTCATAACTTCCCACTCTGAATTCACATGCTTGCATACCATCAAATAACATGGATAGAATGCGAACATCATTGAGATAGAATATCTCCACAATTCATCTTGCAAACAACATCTTTCTTCATTCTTACTCATGATTCAAAAGCCAAACAACCACATCACAATGCAGGATAGGATATTGTAATCTCATAAACAAGTAGTTAAACCATGTAGGTGTGCTGCAATTAAGGTTTATATTGAAGACGAAACAAATAGCGAGTTATAGTTTAGCAAGACCGCTACTTCCACTTGCCTTTACCAACGTGGATGACGAACCTAGTTGCGTCCAGAAGGGGCACCACCTATACAAGTATTATTTCAGTACATAGCGACATCACAAATGATCACACAACTCGAACACACGCTTCCTAATCCCCGTTCCCTTCTTAAGCGCCAAAAACCCCAATCTGTCCGGGTCAAACAGCATCACCCTCTCTTCACAATTTCGTATCTTTTTTTATACAGATCATAAAAATACAAAAAAATTACAGTAGCTAGATATTGACGATATCTACAACTTTCATGAAGGTCACAAATTTCAATTCCACGGTTAAATATGCCTAAACAACCGTCCAACACAGTGGACGAAATCTGTTTCCAGATTCTGTTCGTCATCTTCCAACAGCGATAACTCTCAGACAGACACACCAAAAATTCTGAAAAAATTACAGAAGCTAGGTCTCTACGTTATCTACAACTTTCTAGTTATAGGTTTTTGCAGGAAAAATCATCTATGCCACATAAAACGCGAAACAATCTTCCCTTCCAAAAACAGCACCACGTGAACATCTACCCTTCTCCCCCATCAAGATCCATCCAAACCACTCACCACCAGATCTAATACACTCCTAATCCCTAGGTAGAACAGGGGTAAAATATTGGGAATTTTACCTTGAGTTCCCCCCTTGCGAACCCACGAAGAACGCGCGACGATCCCCGTAACGGAAATCTGTTCGTCCTCCTCGCCTCCACGGATCCTCTTCTCGTTTTCTCCTTCGCGTTTCGCGGTGGATCTTGAGCCACCACGCAGGGGAGGAAGAGGAGGGGGTGTGGCTGCTAGGGGGGAGGAAGGGAGGCGCCTTAGGGTTTGCGGGGAGGGGGCGCCACTTAAAGGGGGAGGTGGGCCGGCCCACCAAGGCATGGGGAGGAGAGGGGGAAAAAGGAATTCCCGGCCCAGGCCCAGGTTGTCTCAGCCCAGCGGAAACTATCCCAAAACTCCAATTTTTAATATTAAATTGCCGCATAATCTTCAATTATTTCATTCCCCGACAAAACCCTCTTTCTTTCCGGAACAACCAAGAAAGAAAACCCTAGGATCGCTCTCAAATTCTAGGGCATCACAGGTGCCCGCCGCCAACGACGATCTAGTTCAGGCTTTGCAGAGGGAGATTTGTTAAGGCCCCAAGTTCAAAAAGTTCTGGGACATCCGGAGTGTCCGGATCAACATCCGGAATGTCCGGACTCAACCCGGAATGTCCGGATATATTGTCCGGAGTATCCGGATTGCCCTGACCGAACACCCCAACCCGGAGTGTCCGGACTGAATGTCCGGAGTGTCCGGGTTAGTGTTACCGAGGACCCCAACCCGGAGTCTCCGGGTTAGAGTCCGTGTAACACCCCAAAATTTTGCTTTTCTTAAATTCATGAGTGATTTGGCACTTTGGTGAATTTTTTGAATTTTATGGAATTTATTTGGATTTATTTGGAATTTATTTGAATTTATTCCATTTTGAAATAATTAAAGAATTTAATTTTGCAAATAAAATTTTGTTGGAAATATTTTATTTGAGTCCAAAATGATCCAAAATATTTTCCAGAATTTTTCTGGAATTTTTCTGAGTCATTTGCTATTTTTAATGAATTAAATGAATTTCTGGAAATTATTTTAAATATTAAATCGCTGGAAAATCGAACAAAGTCGATTCTTGTTCATCCGATCGAGGCCCGAGTCGGACTCGAGTTCGAGTCCGACCCAAGCCACGTGACTCGACCGAACCGCTGCTTGGAACCCTAACTGCGTGGCCAGTTGGATTCGGATCCAACGGCCACGATTGAGCCAAATCACCGAGCAGAGCCCGGCCAGGCGGCCCGGCTCGCGAGTCCGACCGGACCCAAACTCGCGCACCGTTGGATCTCGATCCAACGGCCGCGGCGCTGCCACGTCACCCTAACCGTGTCGCCGCCGGACTCGCCGCCAAGCGGAGAGGACCTCGGATTCGCGGCGTTTCACCAGGCCGAGGGCCCTATTTATTGCGCCGCCACCCGTGTCGGGATAAATGCGTTTCATTGCGCACCAGAGCTCCAACCCACGCCGCTCAAGCGCCGCCGTCGGCCAGCGAGCTTCGCCGTAGTTGGAGGAGGTGTCCGCCGCGGTTTCTTGTCGTTTTCGCCGCCGTCCGTCGTCTTCCGCCGAAGGAGCCCAGATCCGAATCCCGCCGAGACGCACCGAAGAGACCACCCACTTCGCGGGCGTGCGAAACGCCGTCGGTGTGGTCTTCGTTCTCAACGCCCGGCGCCGAGCTCCGCGTGGACATCGCAGACCGCGAAGCTTCTCACCGTCGGATCTTCATCGCACGCAGTCGGTCGTCCACGTCACCCACGGTAAAGAATCACATGTTAATCTTCAGATCTAATCTCAACCGTTAGGTCTAGATCCAACGGCTTAGATTGAACCACGTTCATAGCGATAGATTGGATCTTGACCGTCCGATCAAGATCGAACGGTCGGTCGATGGAGTTGTTTTCCAAGCGCGTTAGCCAGATCTAATCTGGGCCGTTGATTTTCAAATCAACGGCCGAGATTGAGCCACGTGTCCGGGAAGGCTGACCGTCGCGGTCAGCGCCGTCCACGCGCGCGTGCGTGTGACGCTGACACGCGGGGCCCGCGTGTCAGAGGACCCTTTGTCGGCTGGCCGTGGCCGTGGCGAGCCCACGGTGGACCGAGCCGAGACCGTCGCGGGTCCGTGGACCCGAGGCCACGCGTCGTCACCCGATTGGTCCACGTGTCCTGGCGACGCAATAAATGTTTTTCGAAAAAGAAAATGATTTAATAATTCGGTTTAATAATTGATTTGAATTTCAAAACTTCAAAAGCTTATAACTTTGCGTTTCAACTCCGATTTGAGTGATTCAAATTTCTAAATTTGTATAAAATTCAGATCTACCCAAATATGAATTTTATTTAATTTTGGACTAAAGTTTTTCTCTGTAAAATTATTTAATTGATTATCTAAACTTTAAATAATCATAACTTTTGCATTTTAACTCCAAATTTGTGATTCCAGTTTCTAAAAATTCATAAAATTATGTTCTCTCTGTTTTTGGATTTTATTTGGATGTTTGGACACTTTTTGCCTATTGTTTATTCGTGTATTTGCTATTTGCACGCTTTACGAGTAGACGTTGAAGTGCCGGAAGGATTCGAAGGAGAAGTATTGACTCAGATCCAACTCAAGACCAAGAGCAAGTACTTTTTGAAGGCAAGTTGTGCTTTGACCATGTTGATCCTATTTCGAAATCTATTTTGATTTAACCTATTGCATGCGAGTTCAATTAGAAAATACTTTATTTAAATATGGGGAATTAGATAAATGCCAATTTCTTTGTATGACACCTTGATTATCTAAGTATGTGCCATGACCCCTTGTCACCCTAGTTGTGGTTTACTAGTTGGACATTATTAACTTGCCAACATGGGTTTAGACCGTTGTAGTATCTTTGCTTAGACACACTTTCGTGCTCATGACATGATTTTGGACAATCAAATGCTAATATTGACTTAATGATATATTGAACCTGTTTTGGAAAGGTATCATGTGATGTTGATGGCACGTGGTGCATGGTAATCAACTGGGGTTTGATAAATAGTTTTCGACCGGGGCATGTGGCAAGAGTAATCAGGTGGGCCAGTTGTGGCATTGGGGATGTTGATTTGGTTCTTCGGGTAGTCTTGCCCTGGTCACCCTAAGGACTTAACCTTGCAAGCCTTTGAACTGGGTCTAACGTGCAACCACATATCTGTAATGGGACGGACCTAGTTGACTAAGTTGCTAATAACGTACCTGTGGGACCTCAGGAGGTCAACTACACCCTTTGTGTAAGTTGTACGGGGGAGCGTCTGGGTGAGGCCAGGTACCCATCTAACGGTTGATTGGCCTAGACTTCGCCTTAGCTAAGGGAAGGGTTAGTGTGCAATAACCGGGGAGGACCACTTGTATTGTTAGAAGTTTCCGAAAGACTTTGTTACGGGAACTCGCCTTTGTGGTGTTTGACTGTATCTTGTGGGTAAAGTGCATAACCTCTGCAGAGTGTAGAATCTATTCGAATAGCCGTGTCCGCGGTATTGGACATCGCTCGGGAATTACAGTCAAGGGTTAGATTTTCTCAAAAATAACTTGGACTTGAAAGGTTGGGTTGGATTGACAATGATGTTAGAAATGTGGATTAGGATGGGAAAGATGTTTACTAAACTCCTTGAAAAGTTACCTATGCTATACTTGCTTCTACTGCTTTCGAATCTACTTATGCTACTTGTCAAATGCTGTTTACTGCAAATATACCTTGAGCTATTCCTTTGTACCAAGCCATGCATATAGTATATTAGCTTGCATTCTGTGCATGACTTGCTGAGTACCAAGTACTCACCCTTGCCACCATACAACACCAGTTGAAGAGGAGACTACACCAGCTTTGGAGGAGGAGCTCCAAGAGGAACCGTCTACTTAGGGAAGCGAGCCCAGTCAGTTGCCTGTGGTATACTGGATGGCGCCACGAAGTTATCTTATTTTCCGCTGCTACTATTTCTCTCTTAATAAGTTTTGCCCTGCGAGGCGTACATTTGTGACTTGACCATAAGGTCGAGTAACCAGTTGGTTATTTAAATAAAGTACTTTATTAGTATCGAATGGTATGATTGTGATATTTACCGATGTTAAGACTGTGTGCACTAGCGCGTTCCTGGACTAGTGTTGAATACACAGAGGGTCCGGATTTGCAAATTCGGGGTCCCGACAGTCCGGAGTGTCCGGTATTTGCAGGGGTTTAGTATAAAAATCCCATTTCGTGGCTCTCCTCCATTCTTTCTCTTCCATGTTGTTTCCCCACTCCTTGGTGCTACTCTCCTCCACCCTAGCTCCACTCCGGCGAGCTCCCCACCGGCCGGCGACCTCCCGTGGCTCCTCCTTGATGGCTTCCCCATCCCGGTGACCTCAAGCTCTCCTTCAAGCCGGCGTCTTCCTTCCCCTACCCGGCTTCCTCTCCTTCTCGTTCCTTCTCCTTGAAGGTAAGCTCCCTTCTTGGACTCCCTATTAGTGCCCTTGAGTTCTAGGGTTCCTTTGGGGTTGGATTTGAGGTTGGGTTGCAAGGTTGAGGTTTGGGTTGAACTTTGGGGATGTTAGGGTTTTGGTGGGTGGTTGGTTTTGGGGTTGTTTTAGGCAATGTTGGATGTTAGGGTGGTAGATCGGGGGTAGATAATGTCATCCCTAGAGTTGGGTTGAGTTTTAGTTGGAGATGTAAAGAATGAGATCCGTTCGTCGTGGGTTGAGCTAGCTCGGGGCTTCTCCGGCTTAGCCACGTGTAGGAAAGTCGTAGATCGGGGCCTCGTGGTGCCGTAGAGATCGGTAGCCCCTCGATCCCTCGTGTTAGTTGGGCAAGATGCGCCAGGACCGGAGTGTCCGGACCCCAGTCCGGAGTGTCCGCCTTAGGCCGGAGTATCCGGTCACGCATGGCCGGAATATCCGGGTTAGCCGGACTGTCCGGACCAAATAACCGGACTGTCCGGGTTCACCTGGTCTGTCCGGTTACGTTCGTTGGTTCGGCTGCGTCGTTTCGTCGAGGGTTTTCGTTCTAGTTGTTTCCATTGCATTGCATGCATCTTATTGTTGTATATGATTCGTGTAGAAAACGAAACCGCGGAGGGTGATACCGCCGTGGTTGAAGGAGTTGCTGAGGGGCAAATCGCTGTCGGTCCGCAAGCAGAAGAACAAGGCAAGCACCTATGCATCTTGAACCTTATGTGAAATCTATTTTTGTGAATTTACTGCTTATTGGATGTTAAGTGTTGCATTAGGAGTTGAGGTGTGGGATAGGCTAGATCCCACTTGCTGCATGTACCCTTTTCATTGTTACTTGAAGACACCTCCCTTGGAGCTAGCTTATGGGTATTAATTGTGTCGTGCTTAGTATGCTTAGGAGTCGGGTTCGGGCCAAGTAGTGGATGGTTCCACTGCTTGAGGTTTTATACATTCAAGTCTATGGAACTGTTTGTTTATGGTTATGTTGTGGAAAAAGGGTATAATTGGGGACCGGGCGGGAGAATTGGGGCATTTGGGTAAGGAGACCCAAATGTGGTAGTCCCGCCTGAGTCAGCTAAGGACCGATCCGACGTGGCACCATGGCTGGGCACCACCTGGTTGGTCACATGCCTGATTATGGTAAGGTAAGCCCTGTTTTATCGCATGCTTACTTGAAGGACTACGACCTCATGCGGTTGGGCGTGATGATGAGGGCGAGGCCTAGGCCTGCTCTCGGGTGGCCAAGCCGGGCTTGGGCTACTCGAGAGGGTGCTAGGTTTTCGGACCCATGAGGGTACTTCGGCGAGTAAGTATGGATGGGAGGGGGTTGACATGAGTTTCCTTCGTGGCACATGTCGTGTGATCAATGCTTCCCTGCAGGGTTAATTAAGCGATTCGAATTGCTGCGCTCTCGGATATGAGCAAGCTTGGTCACTGCTGTTACACGTAGTAAATAACTTAAACCGAAGTTCGCCGTTGGGCTTGAGCTCGAATTGAATGTGGTTAATTGATGTGGGTTGTAACTTGCTAATTTCACCTAGAGGTAGGTGCTGTTGCAACCGCGCTAAGAATTGTAACTTGAGTAGTTCAAGTACCTAAGCAACAAATGTTAAGCATTTTGCAACTGTTTTACCTTCAGCTAATTCCTTGCTATATCCAAATGCATAATCCTTTGGAGTCGGTCATATATGGACCACGGGTAAGACTTGCGAGTACCTTTTGTACTCAGGCTTCTGCTTTGTGGTTTTGCAGGCGAGGATCCAGCGAGGTGTGAGTTTTGCCCCTACTGCCTATCGGTGACCGGGCGGGGCACCGAGTAGAGGCTGTCGTCACTCGTGCGCCCGGAAGTGTTAGGGCATGACACTTCCGGGGTGTTTCACTTTTGTTGTTTAGGATAGTCGATCTTACTTTTGTTGTCGATTACACTTTGGTTTCTGTACTCGTTGTGCTTTTATTTCTGAAATGGAACTATCTACTTTTCGTGTGGTCGTTGTTGTTGGTTGTCTTCGTTGGGCCTCTTTGTGCCGTGTTGTGTGTTTGTTTGCTTCCGCGTTTGTTTTGCGCCTCTGGTAGTGAGTTTGGGGCTCGATGCCCCTTTGTGCGAATTGATTTTGATATGGCATTTGGGGACAGGTATGTGGGGATCCTGGGCGAGTTTCGGATCGCATACCGGGGGAATACCGGGGTTGTTGTCGGATTGTTGGATGATTTTGGTGTTGTCCTTATTGGGCTTGGGTGCTAGCACCGAAATCACCTCGGGTGAATCGTTGCTAGGATCCAAATCCGGCGGGAGCAACTGTTCATCCAACAACTCGAGGACGATCTGGGTGGCTCCTCTCAAGATTCAGGAGCTGCGCCAGCAGTTGCGGGCAGCCCCTGCTGTTGTGCCTCCCCCTGCAGTGGCCCCAGTTGTACCTCCCCCTGTAGTGGCCCCAGTTGTTGCCCCCGCTGCGCCGGAGCCGAGGATGAGTCTCCGGGAGTGGGTGTCCCTCCGTCTTGATACTTTTGACGGAGCGGGCACGCTGATCTAGTCCGCAGATTGGCTGCGGTACATGGAGAGGCAGTTTGGGGTCCTAGAGTTGACCTCAGTCCAGAGGGCTCCTTTGTGGCCTTTCAGCTGAAAGGCCAAGCTGATATCTGGTGGGAGGGGGTTCTGGCTGCTAGAGCCCCCGATCTTGGTCCCGCCACCTGGGAGGACTTTGTGGCTCGCTTCCGAGCCAAGTTCTACCCAGAGTCTTTCCTTGAGCGGATGGAGCATACTCTGACGACTCTTTCCCAGGGAAAGAGGTCGGTGGCAGAGTATGAGGTGGAGTTCAACAGCGTGGTGCGCTTCGTGCCGGCTGTGGCAGCCGATGATCGGGAGAAGGCAAGGAGGTTCCGTAGGGGCCTCAACCAGGTGTTCAGAGTTGTCATGGGGGCGACTGTCCCTCGTGACTTCTGCTCCGTGGTGGAGCAGGCGAAGGGCATGGAGCTCGAGTTGGAGCTCTCCTGGGATAAGCAAAACCTAGGTGGTTCAGGGGTTCCTGCGGCCCCAGGCGGGGGCCAGAAGAGGACCTTCGGTGGAGGAGGTGGGTCTTCTCAGCGGCCCAGTTTCAAGAAGTTCAAGGGAGGACAGGGCTCCTCCTCAGGGGCTAAGACGGGGCCGCCCCAGTCGTCTTCCTCGCGAGTGGCTGTTTGTCCTGTGCCCGGGTAGGGCATGAAGTGCTTTAAGTGCGGTGGTGAGCACCGTGCTTCAGAGTGTGGTTGGACCGGGAGTTGCAACCACTATGGCAAGCCCGGTCACATGGGACGAGTCTGCCGGATGAATCCCGGTAGCATCATCAAGTGGGAGAAAGTGCCATCTCCTCCCACTCCAGCGGCGTCTTCCAGAGGATCGGTGCACATGATGGCTGCTCCTGTTTCGCAGCCGCCCTTTGCGTGGGCGCCACCAGCGCCATCGGTGCCCGCAGCCGTCTGCTTCCTCCTCGATTGCCTCCTCGCCCCGGCTCTGTTGGGGCATCGGCCGAGTCGGGGCTCCTCTTGTCTCGGCGCCACCAGAGTTTATGCTCTGCCGACCGCCGAAGTCACCGGGCACGCAGAGGTGGTTTCGTGTACTGCTCGTGGATTCCGTTGATGCCTTTGTTCTGGTTGATTACGGAGCATCCTATTCCTTTGTGTAAATGCAGGTTTGCTAGTAGGGCTAAGTTGGGAGTTCAGCGGATTTCCGAGTCTGTGCTAGTCAGTTCTCCTGGGGGTTTGATTGCTAGCTCGTTGGTTTGCCCGGGTTGCACCATTGCCATTGATGATGAGGTTTTCTTTGCCAATCTTATGGTGATGCAGTTGGCTCGTTTTGATGTCATTTTGGGCATGGACTGGTTGCATCAGTACCGTGCCAAGATCTGTTGTTTCTGGAAGACGGTTGCCTTGCAGGCCCCGTCTGGAGTAGAGTTGACCTTTCAGGGTGGTATACCTTCCAGTTCTGTCTTTGTTTTGACCAGTCTGTTTTCTGGTCGCCGTTTGAGGCATTTGGGTTTCCTCATGGCTTTGTCAGAAAATCCATCTTCTTCAGTTTCCATTGAGGAGATTCCTGTAGTGAAGGAGTTTGTTGATGTGTTCCCTGACGAGTTGCCTGGTTTACCTCCTGTGAGGAATGTGGAGTTTCGTATTGATCTTGTTCCTGGCACTCGACCTATTTCTATCTCTCCATATCGCATGGCTCGTCCTTTCCAAGACGAGCTAAAGAAGCAATTGGAGGATCTGTTGGCCAAAGGTTTCATTCGACGTAGTGTGTCACCTTGGGGAGCACCCGTCCTCTTTGTTTCGAAGAAGGATGGAAGTTGGCGGATGTGCATTGACTACCGTGCTCTTAATCAAGTGACAGTCAAGAACAAGTATCCTTTGCCTCGCATTGAGGATCTGTTTGACCAACTGAAGGGAGCAAAGGTGTTCTCCAAGATTGATCTTCAATCAGGGTACAATCAGATCCGTGTGAGGGAGCAGGACATTGAGAAGACTGCTTTCTCCACTAGGTATGGGCATTATGAATTTAAAGTTATGTCTTTTGGACTAACTAATGCTCCTGCTATCTTTATGGAGGCGATGAATAGTATGCTACACAAGTACCTTGATGAATTTGTGGTAGTGTTCATCGATGACATTCTGGTTTACTCTAAATCAGAAGAAGAGCATGAGCAACATTTGAGGCTTGTGCTGAGTACTTTGAGGGAGAATCAATTCTTTGCTAAGCTGAAGAAGTGTGAGTTCTGGATTTCAGAAGTGGGTTTTCTTGGCCACATCATCAATCCAGAGGGCATATCAGTAGATCCTAACAAAGTCTCAGCAGTTCTGGATTGGAAGAGACCTTCCAATGTCAAAGAGGTGCGTAGTTTCCTTGGGTTGGCTGGCTACTATCGGCGTTTTGTGCAGGATTTCTCTATCATTGCCAAGACACTTCCGCAGCTGACTCAGAAGGGGATGAAATTCCAGTGGACTGCAGAGTGTGAGCACAGTTTCTGCACGTTGAAGGAGAAGTTAGTGACTGCTCCTGTTCTTACCCTTCCCGAGCCAGGGAAGCGCTTCACTGTTTATTCTGATGCTTCGCGTTTGGGACTCGGTTGTGTGCTCATGCAAGATGGCAAGGTGATTGCTTATGCATCAAGGCAGCTGAAAAAGCATGAGCAGAACTATCCCACGCATGATCTTGAGCTAGCCGCTGTGGTGTTTGCGTTGAAGATATGGAGGCATTACCTGTATGGCGAGTCCTGTGACATTTTCACTGATCACAAGAGCCTCAAGTACATCTTTACCCAGAAAGATTTGAACTTGAGGCAGAGGAGGTGGCTAGAATTGATAAAGAATTATGACCTCACAATCTAGTATCATCCGGGAAAGGCAAATGTGGTGGCCGACGCTCTCAGTCGCAAGACAATGCCCCCTGTTGTTGATTGTCTTGTTGCTGATTTTGAGCGTTTGGGGGTCTCCTATTGCTTTGCGGGGACCGTGCAAGCTGAAACTCGATTGATTCTTGAGTCAGCGATTCCCGAGCATGTGCGGGAGGCACAGCAGCATGACCGTTTGCTCCAGCAGGCGAGGAAATGCCTTGAGGATGGCAAGTCTGGAGACTTTACCATTGATGATGCGGGAGCTTTGAGGTTTCAGGGCCGTTTGTGTGTGCCTCAGAAATCTCAAGTGAAAGAAGACATTCTGAAAGAAGCTCATCGCACCCCGTACACGGTTCATCCTGGGGAGACCAAGATGTACAGGGACTTGAAAAAGAATTTCTGGTGGAAAAGGATGAGAGTGGATATTGCCAAGTATGTGGCGTCTTGTGGGATCTGCCAGAAGATCAAAGCTGAGCATAAGCGTCCCGCCGGTCTGTTGCAGCCATTGGAGATTCCTGTGTGGCCATGGGATGACATCTCCATGGATTTTGTGGTTGGTTTACCTCGTTCTCCACGAGGGAAGGATGTTGTTTGGGTTGTGGTGGATCGTCTCAGCAAGTCTGCGCATTTCATTCCTATCCGCACTACCAACTCAGCGAGCGAGTTGGCTCCCATCTATGTGCGGGAGATTGTGAGACTACACGGTGTGCCCAAGACCATTATTTCTGACCGGGATGCGAAGTTCGTCTCCAAGTTCTGGGACAGTTTGCAGAGTGCTTTGGGTACGCAGCTTCGCCTTAGTACCGCCTTTCACCCTCAAACGGATGGGCAGTCTAAGCGTACCATCCAGATTTTGGAAGACATGCTTAGGGCCTGTGTGATGGCTTGGAAAGGTAGCTGGGAGGATCATTTGCCTCTTGCGGAGTTTGCTTACAATAACAGTTATCATTCCAACATCCGGGCTGCTCCTTATGAGGTACTTTATGGCCGGAAGTGCAGATTGCCACTTTGTTGGGATGCTGTGGCAGAGAGAGCAGTTCTTCGTCCAGACTGGGTTCAGCAGACAATGGATCGTGTGGCAGTAGCCAGAATCTTCGCAGTGAGCAGAGCGCATGAAAAGTTATGCTGATGTGAGAAGGCGGGATTTAGAGTTTGAGGTGGGTGATAGTGTGCTTTTGCGAGTGTCTCCCACAAAGGGTGTGGTACGTTTTGGTACCAAAGGAAAGCTTAGCCCGAGGTATGTTGGGCCATTTCCTATTTTGGCTCGAGTTGGTAAGTTGGCTTACCGCTTGGAGTTACCGGAATCGATGCAAGGAGTTCACAATGTGTTTCATGTTTCGATGTTGAGGAAGTACTTGCACGATCCGGAGTTGGTGGTTCCGTTAGAACCACTAGAGTTTGATCAGAACCTCACTTTTGAGTCCAGACATGTGATAATCCTGGAGAATTCAGAGCGAGTACTGAAGAACAGGACGCTCAAATTTGTTAAAATTTTGTGGTCGCACCAGACTGAGAGGGAAGCAACTTGGGAGCTGGAGTCTCGCATTCGCGAGAAGTATACCGAGCTTTTCACCTCAGGTATGTGATAGGTAAACCTAGTTATCTCCGGTTCTGCTGGGTTCCGTTTTGGTGCGTTTTAGATTCGAGGTCGAATCCTGTTGAAGGGGGGGAGAATGTGACACCACGGAGTGTCGAAAACTTATAAAATGTGAATGATGAGGTCCAACACATTATAAAATATGGTATGGGAGGTTAAAATCTTATAGTTTGAGGTTTTAACGCGTTTCGGGCCGTTTTCGGGCTTTTTGGGCCGCTCTGGGGATGTGTTGGGCTTGGGGGAACCTTCATGGGCTGGTTGGTGGGGTTTGTTTGGCCCATTTGGGGGTGAGGAGGGGGAGTTTTCCTGCTGCCCTAGCCCCTCCCCCTCCCCTTTTGCGCCGCACACCCCTCCCCCACCTCCTTGTCCTCTCTCCTCTCTAGCCCTCCCTCTCCCTCACCTCCACTTCTCCCCAAGCCTCCTCTTCCCCATCCCGTGCCCTTGCTGCGTCGTCTCCACTGCCACGCCTTGCCGTGGTGCTGTCCTCGCTGGTGGGAGGATCCGCGATGAGGAGAGCCGGTGGGAGGAGGAGATCGGGTGGAGATCGCGCGAGGAGAAGCGGTTGTTTTGCGATTCTTCAAGAAGGTAATGGGGGAACCCTGTGGGGTAGATCTTATGCTGCTGTATAGGGGGATTACCATGTTTTTGGATCATGGGAGGTGCTGCCATGGGGTAGAATTGATGAAAAAAAAACTAGAGCTGTACTCACGTTTTGGTTCGGGCAGTTTGGGAACCCGAACTAGGGCAGGCGTTTTCGCCAATTTAGAGTTTGAATCTGACCGTACGGACTTTTAGGAAGTTGTATATAATTTCATTATATTTCCGTACATATAAAGAACGTTAAAATCCACTCAGCCGTTTGGGAGATATGGCCGTTTTACCGAGCGCTGTCAAATCTGTGACGAGATTGGGACAGTTCGTGTTCAACGTTAGATTAAACAACATTAGAGTCCGAATTAGTCTTTCTCTATAACTAGAAAAAGTTGGGAAATTTCCTAAGCTATGCGGGGATGTACTTGTTTATTCAATTTGGAGTCCTAGAACCGAAGTTATGCCCTTTGGAAGGCTGCTGTCCCGAAGGGACAGATTAGCTGTTTTCTGATTTTAGGAGTTGTATGCGAAGTCGGGTAGTGGGATTTATTTGTGTACTATTTTGTGGACTCGTTTTGAGTGTGTGGCACGTGTTTGCAGGTGGTGCGCCTCCGGGAGTGCCCTCAACCTCTTGTCACTCCATTGCCCGTGGTTGAAGGCAAGTGTGATGCGTGGATTGTATGTTATAAGTGTTGCTAGAATTGCTTGATAGTATTTGGGCTAGATAACATGATGTCTTGCCATGAATTACATGTTACCATGGATACGATGTCCTTAGGCCATGATTTAAATGTTGTCGATGCTATGGTGTCCTCATGCCATGATTAAAAATGCTTGTTGTTGATAAATGACTCACATGCCATGTTTTGAACGGTAATCACAATTGTTGAATACGTCCTACATGTTGAGATGCCATGTGTTGATATGCAATATTTCGATTTATGTATACGATCCTGTCCATTTTGCATACATGGCATATTTTCTCGGCCGTCCGGTGAGATAAGTCATAACTATTCCGGTAGGGTCGGTGAGAACAGTTATGACTAGTCCGGGGCTATTCTTTTGAGTAAGTCCTACATCGTGATTCCATCACCGAGGTGAATGGAAGCGAGTGATAGGCACCCTCCATTTTCGGGATGGAAGGGGGAAAAGGGTGCATGCCGACGGGTGTGCACTCAACCATACCGTATGAGAATTCCAGGAGACATGTGCATTGCATTGCATGAATGTTATACATGAATAAAGATGTTTATGAGATGATGAGTAGAGTACTCATGAGATGCTCATGAGATGATTATCCTGTTGTTTTAAAGGATGTATATAATAGTAAATATGATGTGTTGTGATATAACCGTGAGACCGGAATGATGGTTTGTTGTCTTGATCCTTGTTGATTCATTACAATACACTTTGCTGAGTTTTGAACTCACGCTTGTGTTTTTCGTTGTTTGTTTCTTTAGGTACCATGAAATCGGCGCGCGGGAAAGGGATTTAGCTACACTCCTCCACGTAGTATCATAATCTAGCTAATTCACCTGGTTTGGAGACATTGCAATAATCATTAGTTTATGGTCTTTATGTTTGGTTGTTTCCCTCATGTGTATCATGTGGGGCTATGGAGTGAATTGTTATATCTTCCTAGACTTAAATTGATGCGTATTCTTTTGCTAGCGATGCTTATTGATGTTTTAGTTGATGATTAGTTATCATTATCGCTGCGTGTGAAGATCTTGTTTATCCTACTTATTGATATGATGTTATGTTGTTAAGTTTCATGCATAAACAAAGAAGATGCTGTCAAAATTTTCAATTTATGCTAAATGATTACTTGCTGTAATTTTACCTTAAATTATGGTAGTAAACGTGTTATGGTCTATGTTTGGTGACATTCTGGGCTTAGTACAAGCTGGGGTGTTACAGTTGGTATCAGAGCGGGCATTAGGTTCTTGGAACATGAAACTAGTGTCATACTATAGGTGCAACTAAAATATGAAGTGGGATAATTTAGAAACATGGCTTAGGTGGAACTTAAAACTTTGTAATAGGATAGCAACCTTAAAATTTGCAAGAGTGGTATGACTAAACTAAAATCTGACACACTTGGATGCACAGTAGGATGGGTTTATGGATTACGATTTTTATCGCACTGTTTATTTGTTGAAAGCTTTGATTATGTTGATGTGGTGATTATGATTGTGATTATGCTTGCTCTAGGCGGCCCTAGGCAAGTTCCAACCCCTCCCCTTCCTCCTCCACCTCCTCTAGCCAGCCCTAGGCAAGTTCCAACCCCTCCCCTTGCTGCCATGCCCTTCCATACCGTTGTCCTCGCCGTTGGGAAGCTCCGCGACGAGAAGATCCAGCGGGATTGGCGCGTGGAAGGAGATCGGGCGACCGGGAGGAGTTTTCGTCGGTTCATCGTTCGTCGGGCTAAGGTATGGTGATAGGAGATCCTTGGGGTGGTTTAGGTGTTGTGCTAGAGGTTTTTTTGATGCTTTAGATCCATGTTGTGGTGCTGTTCCTGGATGAGATTAGAGAGTTTGCATTGTTGTCTCACGTTCTGTTTCGGGCAGATTGGATGTCCGACCTAGGGTTTGAGTTTTCAAAATTTTCGATTCGGAATTTGGTCGACTGCTTGTTGATAAAGTTGTAGATAATTTCAATACCTTACAGTGGACACCAAGAACGTTAAATTCCGCCCAGCCGTTTGAAAGTTATGGCTATTTTACCGAACGTGTTCAAAACTGTGATGAGATTGAAACAGATTACGTTGTTATGTAGATTAAACCATTTTAGAGGCCGAATCAGCTTTTCCCAATACTTATAAAAAGTTAGAAAATTTCCTAAGCTTCGCGATGATGTACTCGTTTACTCGATTTGAAGAACTAGAACTCAAGTTATGCTAGATTAAAGTCTGCTGTCCTGGGGGGATAGATTCTCTGTTTTTCGTTTTCGGGAGTAGTTTGCGTAATCGGAGTAGATGAGCGAGTATGTACTGTTTTGTGGGCACGTTTTGAGTATGTGGTACTTATGTGCAGGTGGTGTGGCCCCGGGAGTGCCCTCAACCTCTCGCCAATCCGTCGTCCGAGGTTAAGGCAAGTGTATTGTAATGGGTAGCGTGTTGTATGTTGCTAATTGTGACTAGGTGCAAATAGTTTACATGATGTGCTATCTTGTCATGATTACATGTTGTCATATCTTGCCATGATTAGTGCTTGCCCATGTTATGATGAAAATGGATTATTATGATGCTATGCCTTGTTAAGTTCAGTTTGATGCAAGTTGTTTATGTTTATGGCATAATCGCATACATGGCATGTGATTTGGCCCGGTCGGTGAGAAAGTCATAACTAGTCCGGTAAGGTCGGTGAGAAAGTTATGACTAATCCGGAGAGCCAATGAGTAAGTCCTACCTCGTGATTCCATTCACCGTGGTGAATGGAAGCGAGGAGTAGGCACCCTCCATCTACGGGATGGAAGGGGGAAGAGGGTGCACGCTGACGAGTGTGCACTCAGCAATACCGGTATGTGCTTCCAGGAGACATGTGCATTGCATTGCATTGCATACATGATGTTGTTAATGAAATGAGTACAATGAGATTGAGACATGGATATGATATTGTATATGGATTTATGACTTGATCATGATGTTAAGCATGGTATGTGATGATGTTGGCATTGAATTGTTCTTTTCAGTCCATTGCAATATACTTGCTGAGTGATGAACTCACGCTTGTGTTTATATTGTTTTTCATAGGTACCTTGACACCGACATGCGGGAAAGGGGCTTAGCGGCACATCATCACATAATTTCCACACAATTAGCCAATATTTACCTTTCGGATTTGTGATCATGAATCTAGTGTGATGAAACTAGGATTATGATTTGTTCATGTGATTGTTTACATCCTTTACTTTGATTTGGTTCATGGAGTGGTTAAATTCATTATGTTAGACTTAAATTGCCGCTATATTACCTGTTATTGCTGCTTTGGATGTTTTTCCGTTATGATATATCATGTGATATTTTGTTGTTGCTCCGAATCATGGATAAACAAAGGAGATGCTGCCGAAGTTTTCGGTTCTAGCATTTGCTCCTTTGCTGTAGTTTATGTTTATTTGAGGTTTTTAGATGTTGTTTAATCTATGTTTGGTAACATTCAGGCACACTAGATGCCGAGGTGTTACAGATGCGCTTTCTTTCAACTCGCGCTTGATCTCAGCCACTTTCTCATCGTTGTGCTGTGCGGTTTTGATTTGGGACTCAATAGTGGGTTGCAGGGTAAAAGCTACGATGAACCCTTCTTCAATCACTTCCAAATTGAGTCTCGAAAACTCATCCAGCAACTAGGGTTGACTGACGGGAGTCAAAGCATTAATGGTGTGCAGCTTGCGACTGAGGGCATCTGCTACCACGTTAGCTTTGCCTGTATGATAATGAATTCCCAGATCGTAGTCCTTGATGAGCTCTAGCCATCTGCGCTGTCTCGGGTTCAGATTTGGTTGAGTGAAGAAGTATTTCAGGCTCTTGTGGTCAGTGATGCCACAGTTTTAGAGCGTGAATTACTACCGCCAATTCCAAATCATGAGTCGAATAATTGGATTCGTGAGGCTTCAGTTGACGTGAAGCATAAGCTACGACCTTTCCCTCTTGCATCAATACACAACCGAGACCCTGATGCGAAGCGTCGCAAAACACGTCGAAGCTCTTGTGTATATCCGGCAAGACTAGGACTGGGGCAGAGGTAAATCTTCACTTCAACTCTTGAAAGCTTGCCTCATAGGCTGCTGACCACTCGAATTTCTTTTCTTTCCTGAGCAGTTCAATCAGTGGCTTTGCAACCTTGGAGAAATTCTCGATGAATCGCCGATAATATCCGGCAAGACCGAGAAAACTCCGAATCTCAAAAACAGTCCGGGGCTGCTCCCAAGCGAGCACATCTTGCACCTTGCTTGGATCGACAGCAACTCCACCTCCAGAAAAAAATATGTCCTAGGAATGTGACTTCTTTGAGCTAGAACTCGCATTTGCTGAATTTTGCGTACAGCAAATGCTCGCGGAGTTTATCGACGACCTTACGCAAATGAAACTCATGTTCTTCCTCACTTCTGGAGTAGATGAGAATGTAATCAATGAACACTACCACGAATTTATCCAGGTATTCCATGAATACCTTGTTCATGAGGTTCATGAACGTGGCAGGGGCATTGGTAAGACCAAATGAAACCACGGTATACTCATACAATCTGTATCGAGTAGTGAACGCAGTTTTCTGAATATCCTCCTGCCGGATGTTGAGTTGGAAATAACCAAGTCTCAAGTCGATCTTGGAGAAGACTTGAGCTCCGCTCAACTGATCAAACAGATCGTCAATCCGCGGGAGAGGATATTTGTTTTTGATAGTGACTTCATTCAACGAACAGTAGTCGACGCACATGCAAAGACCGCCATCCTTCTTCTTGATGAAGAGCACTAGACTTCCCCACGGTGAAGATCTAGGACAGATAAAACCTTTTGCTAGCTGTTCCTTGAGTTGCTTCTTGAGTTCAAGCAACTCATCCGAGGGCATGCGATAAGGTCGCTTGGAAATTGGTGCGGTTCCAGACAGCAAATCAATAATGAACTCTAGTTCTCTATCTGGAGGCAATCCCGGTAGTTATTTGGGAAAGACATCGGGATACTCATAGACTACCGGCACTTGGCCCATCTCTGGAACAGAAAGGGAATGAAGAGAGGGTTTTTGCACGGTCGACAGGCTAGAGTTAAACCGAACTTGAATGCCGTCTGGATTCACCAAAAAGATAGAATGATTGGCACAATCGATGCATCCTTGGTTCTTGGATAGCCAATCCATTCCCAGGATTACATCGAGTCTAGGTGTGTCAATCTGGATCAGATCTCCACTAAACTTCACTCCTTCAATCTCGATCGGAACTCCTAGGCAAATACACTGAGCTCGAAGAATTGAGACAGGAGAATAAACTAGCATATAATTGCCTAGTAGACTAGTCTCGATCCCTTGATCTTTAACAAATCTTGAAGACACGAAGGAATGCGAAGCTCCAGAATCGAACAAAACCACAGTAGGGGCTAAATGCACAAGGAACGTACCAAGAACCACGTATGGTGCATTGCTTCCTTCCTCTGCAGTCACCAAGTTGAGTCGACCTTGATCAGGACTCTGTGCTGATCGGGGTCCTGCTCGGCCTGCCTGGTGGCCACCATGTCCACTTGCCGGAGCTTGGGGATGAACTGGAGTACTCTGTGCTAGAGGACGAGTCAGAAGGGGTCGTTGGTGTGGGCAAACATTGGCGAAATGTCCCACTTTGCCGCACACGAAGCACGAAAGCAGCGTCATCCTGTTCTGTCCTCCTTGAACTTGCCCGCTGCGGTTATTTGATTGAGCCGCAGACTGAGGAGCACGAGAAACTGGTCGCTGAGGCCTTGGTGGCGGTGAGGTGACTGACTGGGCACTAACTGCCTTTCCAGGGCGCGACCTCGACTGGCCAGTGCTAGCTGCCTTCTGGGCCAGCCACTTACGCTTCTGGCTCTCCGCGACTGCTTTAGCATTGTCCTCCACTCGGATCACCTTGTTGACCAACGCAAAAGTTACAAGCGTTTAAAGTTTAAATAATCAATTAAATAATATTACAGAGAAAAACTTTGGTCCAAAAATTAAATAAAGTTCACCATTGGGTAGATCTCAATTTTATACAAATTTAGAAATTTGAATCACTCAAATCAGAGTTAAATTGCAAAAGTTATAAGCGTTTGAAGTTTCAAAATTCAAATAAATCAATAACCCGAATTAATTCATTTATTTTTATACTGAAAAACCGAATAATGACGTTAGCATGACGTCAGCGTGGATTTTAATTTTCCACCGAATTATTTTTCTATTGAAAAATCAATTTATTGCGTCAGCCGGTCCATGGACGTGGTCCACGGTTCGGTTTGGGTCCACCGTGGACCCGGTCCACGAGAACATGTCCCACTGACATGTGGGCCCCATCGAATGACGTCAGCGGTGACGTCATCACGCTTGGCTGAGGGACGGCTGACAGCTGGGCCCCACCGTGACGTCAGCGATGACGTCATGGTGCGGCGATCGAAGCCGGCCGACGCTGCGGTCCCACGCCGACGCCGGGCGCATCGCGGGCCGATCGAAAGCCGACCGCGACGGTCCAACTACTGGCACGTGGCATGATCTGGTCCGTTGATTTGAAAATCAACGGTCCAGATCGGATCCAACCTCACGCGTTGAAAAACTACTCGGTTCATCTGGACCGTTCGATCTTGATCGGACGGTCAAGATCTAATCTAGAGTTTACAACGTGGCTAACCCTAGCCGTTCGATCTAGATCTAACGGCTGACATCTATCCAAGCACCGTGCGGTATTAGCTACGTGGCACAATCTAAACCGTTGGATCTAGATCCAACGGTTGGAAATAGATCTAGAGATTAACACGTGAGGTTTTACCGGCGATGACGTGGACGAATCTGGGCCCTTGGATCTTGATCGGACGGTTGACGGAGTTCGCGAGGCGGCGATGGCGCGCGGCGGAGCTGGCTCACCGGAGACGAGGACGGCGACCACGGCAACGGCGCTTGGGCGCGATTCCGGCGAGGTGAAAGGTACCCTCCGACGCGTCTCGTCCTTGCGGTTCCGGATCTGGGCTCAATGGCGGCGGAGGACGGCGGACGGCGGCGGAAACCTAGTGCAACTACGGCGAGCTCTAGCGGGCGAACTGCGGCTGCTCAGGTGACGTGGGCTAGGGCTACGGGTGCGCACGGGAGTCGGCTACCCGGTGGCGGCGGCGGCGCCTTAAATAGGGGCCTCGGCTTCCATATATTGCGCGGAGACCGAGGTCCACTCGGTTACGACGGCAGAATCCGAATCCAATATGGATTCGGTGACGTGCCTCAACGTGGATCGTCGGATCAAGATCCGACGGTTGAGGGGTTTAGGCTCGGGTCCGGCTCGGCGACTTGGCTGGCTCGGTCAGGCTCGGGCTCGGGCGACGTGGCGCGATCATGGCCGTAGGATCACGATCCAACGGTCACGCGCGTTAGGGTTCGGTGACGCGGTTCGACCGAGACGGCTGGGCGCGGTCGGGTCCGGGTCGGACTCGAGTCTGACTCGGACTCGGGTCCGGTCGGATGAACAGTAAAACCCGGTTTGGGTTTTTCTAGCGATTAAATAATCAAATTAATTTCCTAGAAATTCATTTAATTCATTAAAAATAGCAAAACACTCAGAAAAATTCCAGAAAAATTCTAGAAAATATTTTGGAACATTTTGGACTCAAATAAAATATTTCCAACAAAATTTTATTTGCAAAATTAAATTATTTAATTATTTCAAAAGGGAATAAATTCAAATAAAATCCAAATAAATCCAAATAAATCACAGAAAATTCCAAAACTTCACAAAAGTGCCAAATCTTATTTAAATACATGAAAAGCAAAAATTGGGGTGTTACATGATGACAACCATTCAAACGGCGTTTGGGCATGTTTACGGCGAAGTGAGTCCTACTCCCAGGTGCGCCTCGTCGCGACAGTCTCGGATCTGGGCACCAACACGGCGGACGGCGGCGGAAACTCACCCAAAACCCGAAGCGAATCCTAATGAACTACGGCGAGCAATCGTGGCCACGACAGGGCTCTACGGGCGGCAACAGCTAGGGCAAAAGGGGCGAGAGGCGAAGGCGATCCTCGGGCACACACTCGCGCATTAAATACCGGTGCGGATTCCGCGGGAGGTCGGTACGGGGCGGCGGAGTCCGGCGCAAACACGAAGAGGCGACGTGGCTCAATCTCTGCCATACATGTGGCTCGATCCAATGGCCTCCCTCACGCGCACACGCGGACACGAGCACAGCCACCGGATCTTGATCCAAAGGTTCAAAGCACACGTACACGCGGCTAAATCTCAGCCGTTGGATTGCGATCCGACGGTTCACGCAAACATGGTTCGGTCCGGTGCGGTCCAGCTCGGTCAGACTCGAGTCTGACTCGGGTCGGTCCAACAGTGCAAACCCATTAGGGTTTTTAGCGATTAATAATTTAAAATAATTTTAGAAATTCAAATAAATCAAGAAAAATAGCAAAATGCTCAGAAAAATTCCAGAAAAATTCTGGAAAATACTTTGAGACATTTTGGACTCAAATAAAATATTTCCAACAAAAATTTATTTGAAACTTTTAAACATTTAATAATTCAATAAAGGACTTAATTCAAATTAAATCCAAATAAATCAAAATAAACTCCAGAAAATTCCAAAATTTTAATTAGCACAATAAATTGAATAAAAGCACAAATTTGGGATGTTACACGACGTCGAGCAAGAAGCAGCTCATCCCGAAGGCGAGGCAGGTACCGATCGAGAGATCTCACAAACTCGACCTGCCAGGCCTACGCGGGGTCCATCAACGGATTCGCCGACGCGTAGAGGTTCCCCTGGCCCTTCAGCTCACGTGAGGGACAGGTAGGAAACAGATGGGTCATCTCCGGGAGGTCGAAGCGGAGTCGAAGGATCATGATGTACGCCCCATCCAGTAAAGTCGCGAGAGGACTCGGGCCCGTGCCATGGTAGAGGCGAATCTGCTCCCCATCCTGTCATCCACGAATGGAGACCTCCGCAATGTAGAGGCAGGAGGATGGGCTGAGTCCAGCACGCGAGATCAGATACCCCGGCAGCTCAATGAAGCCAGCGCGGCGCATCATGTCCCAAAGGGCCGCCTGGACGGTGCCCTCCTGGATCGCGCGTGTGAAGTAGCAAGGCTCTCGGCGTCCCGACATCTAAGATCAAGAAGAGAAACCGGTTAGTAAATGCCTTAAATGGACAAGAACCAAAATAGGTAGGGGAAAAACGCGACAACAAGCCAAACCAACCAAAACCACAACCTAAAGCTTTAACCTTACCATTACTCGGTACCAAACTAGCTTTTGAATTAGGTGAGGCCTCCCAAAACTCTAATTCAAGCTTTTGAATGAAGAAGGGAAAATAGAATAACCCTGTTTTCTCGCTTCTCTCTTACCCGAGAAATCAGAAGTTGAAGACTGGGATAAGATGAAGTTCATTTTGAAGATTCAAAATCAGAGAAGAAGCTATAGAGGGGAAATGATAGCATTCTATATTTTCACCAATAGGGATGTACCATTGAAATAAGTCTCCAGGAGAAAGACTCTTCCTAACTCCCATTGATTAACTACCTAGGATTTCCTTTCAGTCGTGCATAGCTCTGATATCACCTCTTGTGGGGGCTCCGGAATCAGACTAGCAAATCGGGTCATTACTGTTGCATTGGACTGGCAATTAATGCAACCCGTAATAGCTCCCGACTGCTAAACCAAATCCGTACTCGGATTGAGGCCAATTGATCGGCAACACTTGGGGCAAGTGCTCACGCTAATCGATTGATCTCGACCCGAGCTTCCCGCAACCGTGTGTCTAGTACTGGTTCCCTAGATCAGTAGCCTAGTTCCCAGACGCTATCAATCAAGATAGATCATTTCCATGCAAGAGTAAATAATTTACATCTGAAAGGTAGAGTTATTACAACTATTTAATATTATAGGTTACGGCCTCATGGCCTACACAAGTCCAAAAGATAGAATAAATACACAGCGGAAGTTCAAAAGAATGACGTGCAGTGTGCCATCCACCCATAGGCAACTGACTGGAAAGAAATCCAGTTAACCCTCAGCAAACTCCGACGCGAACTATGACTCGTTAGGAATGTCTTCATTACCTTCTTCTCCTTCTAACCAAAATTCGTTAGAGCAAACGATGAGTACACGTATGTAATCGCAAGACTTTACTGTATGGAAATATTTACATAGATGCAGGCTATGACAATAAAAGCAGGCTTCTACACTAAGTCTATTTGAGCACAAAGCAAAATTTATTTGCAATACAATAATAGATGTAATTGAGTGAGTCACGATCTCCTGTAGCAATTACTACTGCAGGGCTAAGCGTGTGCAAATACTCTACACCTTATTACCCACCATTTTAGCTCCAGGAGAATTGTAATTGAGTGAGTCACGATCTCCAGTAGCAATTACTACTGCAATGCAAATACTACACTTTATTACCCACTTGACATTTGTTGTTATGTCTAATACTGGTGTACAGGTTGACAAGGTACTCAGTTCAATTCAGATTAAGGAAATCCATCAATTCTGGAATTAAATACCAATTCCCACAAACTAGTATTGTAACGAACATACATGCATGCATAATAGTTTTGACAAGTGGTCACATGACTAACCATTCTTCATGTGCACCATTCTCTAGCCCGAACGTCCCACATGACATCCTTGACCACCAAGACGTCGGTTCCTCCAGAACCTAGTCCCGAACCTCACCTCCTCCATGAACCTAATTCTGGTCCTGTCATCGACCACATTCGCCCTCGAGCAACACCTGCACATGAACAAACCACAAAATGAATCTGAGCACAAGTCCGCAACTTCACTCAACATTAGTCCATGCAAATACTCACACGAGCATTGCATAAAATCCACTTAAAAACAAACATCATGAAATTCTCACAAATCTCAAATTCAAACCAAAGTTCAATTCCAATTCTTGCAAAACCCTAACCAAGCAAAATGCATTCACGACGGACCAAAAATATGGCCTGGCGTACACATGAAAAAGTCACTCGAAAACCCATTCACGACGGACCAAAAATTTGGTCCGGCGTAGATGCAAAAGAAACCCTAATTTGGTTCGGCACTGATGCAAAGGAATGATCTGGCGCAATTTGCTTTGGAACTTTTGGTCCGGCGCCAATAGGAAAATTTGGTCCGGCATAAAGTACCTCGAGAACACGTTCACGCCAGACTAAAAGTTTAGTCCGGCGCAGTAGCGAAAACTGGTCCGGCGCAAAAGGGAAACTTACTGTTTTCTGAAACTCTGGTCTGGCGCTAATGCGAATCTTACTGTTTCTTGTCAATTTGTCAAACACATGCACAAACACATTTTGCAAATTCAATTCTAAGCCAATTTTTCAGCACATGATTTCATAATCTCTCCCTTGATGAAAACATTGGCAACATCACTTAGAATTGAACATTTAGCATTCACTTCACAAAAGATTTTGAAAACCAAAGTGTGGGATGTCCGAGACCGGGGTCCCACAGAGAAGCTCATGCCCAACTGGGCCAGGACGGTGCTCCGGACCTAGAGTTCGAGAGCGCCATAAAGAGCCCATAGCCACGGCCCAACTTCTTCTCCAAGGCAGCTGGTCGCCTCCTCGGCGAAGCTTCGTGCCGCGTCAGGACAACCCCGCCTAAAGTAAAGCCTGCAACCTGGCGCCTGCAGCCTGCAGCCACCAAACCCTGGCGGATCGGCAGGCGCGGGTCGGGAAAGAGATGACCAAATCCCCTAGACAGAGTTGGGTTCGGCAGACAGAGACAAACAACATACTCATGAGTCCACCTGGTCCAAGGACAGGTGACACCCCTTTGTAACGTGCCCTTCCCCAATATAAGCGGGGAGGGAACAACCCTGTAAAGGGAGAGGAGAAAAAAAGAGAACACGCCCATATATCCAAGAACACAGGACTAGGGTATTATCTCCACCGAGAGAGCCCGAACCTGTCTAAAAGATTGCCCTCGCAACCTGTGTTACCATCTAGCTTCGATCAAGCACGAATCCCCACGAATCACAAATCTCATTGCCGGCGGAACCACTCATCGACAGTTGGCACGCCAGGTAGGGGGCAGCTGTAATATCCCGAGTATTTTTATACTCGAAGCACTGTACCATTGTACACAAGCATTGTTCAATAATACATCAAGTTTGTGTATTTCTGTATTTTGAGTTGAGTAGACTCGACTGGGATCCAAAAGAACCCTTCAACTTAATTAAACTCAGTCAAAATCAAATTGAGTTCAGTTGCAGTTTGTAATTGTCCTTTTGGACAAATTGGAAATTTAGGAAATTAAATGTCTAAAAGTCCTCAAAAACTATCCAAAATATCTTAGAAGTATTCAAAATTAGCTTTAGATGTTTGAATCTTCAAGTTTTGGCATTGGACCAAAATGCCCTTCATAAATGCATAGTGTCTATACATGTGCCAACTCATTTCCAAGCCTCCCCAAACCAGCCATTCCTCTCCCCAAACCGTGAGAGCTCAAGAGAAGGAGGCCACAAGCCCTAGAGCACCAAATCCAGTCATTTGGAGGCGATTCGACCGGCAGAAGCTGATTTGGAGGCAAGATTCGACATCCTCATCGCGATCTCCACCTCCCAGACCCTCTCAAGTGAGTATTTCGTCGAGGTTCATCGACGTTTCTTGGAGCTCCCGTGGTGCTTTTGCAATCTGACTTGATTTCTCGGCTCCCGGGACTTCCCTCTTGCTGTAGCTACGACTCTCCCCTTCGTAGCTTCGCGTTTCGTCAAGTTCCCTCAAGCCCTAGCCTAGGTCATATCTAGGTGCCATGCATTCGACACATGGCATGGTAATTCTGCTTTAAAATCTAGACTCAGGTCGTCGTTAGGCTCATTTAACCCTATAGTCGACCTAGCTTTTGATCACCTTCATGTTCGCTCAAACCCATCGCTAGGTCTTCGATTTGTCGGAGTTCTAGTGGTGCATAGCATGTATAGACTGTTCCAATAGCAATTCTGGTGGCTAGAGTCGCCACCGGGGGAATCAGAATTCAATTTCACAAAGCCGAAATTTATTTTATTCGTCTAGGTGTTAATTATTTTTACGAAGTACCAAAGGTCCGTAGCATGTAACGATAGCTCCGTTAGCTCTTCTGATAGCCCTGATCGCGATCAGAAGAGTCAGAATTCCATTTTGTCAAATCCTGCTGCAAGTTGTCAGCTCTAGGTCACTTTGTTTTTGGAAATTTGTAGAAGTCCGGTGAACAAATGGATAGTCTGGATAACCTCCTTGCGAGGTGAAACCTCGATTAGCAAAGTCGAAATTCAGTTTCGGCAATTTCTCAATGCACTTTGCAGCTATAGGTCTCTTTTATTTTTATAAAATCCTAGAGCTCCGAGGCATGTAATGACTGCGCCATTAGTTCTCTTAGAGGCTAGAAAAGCAGTTAGAATCGCTAGATTTGCATTTTGCTAGCCCGCATTTTATTTTGTTCCTCGAGATCCAGTTATTTTTTATAAAGTGCCAAGGGCCTGTAGCACGCATGGTCAGCACTATCAGCTCTCCCGGTGCTTGTAAACGAGCTCAGAAGGGTTGGTTTTGCATTTTCCTAGCTCCCATTTTATTTTAGTGATCATAGTAACCAAAGCCATTTAATGAGTTTTTGCTTCGTTTAGCTTCGTTTAAGGTCACTAAGGTCGATAGCATGCTTCACGTATGCTTTAGATCGCATTCAAGCCGCTGACTTTTCCCGTTTCTCGGTGTTTTGCGAGTTTAAGCGGGCAATTGAGCAAAAGTCCAACTAAATTAAGTCAACTATGTTGGGGAATAGCTCGACAGGTCGTAAGTATCCCTAAGCAACTAGCCGAGGGCTTAAAACAAGGCTTATGCATTCTTAGTCAAAATGGCCCTTTTGGGTGATTTGACTCGATTTCAAGCCATTTGGCCATTTTGGCCATTTTCCACATTTTAGTGCTTCTTTGCCAGTTAGCTATCGGAATAAGTCATTTAGGATCATTTAATCCTAGTGAAGTCGAAAACGTGCTTCTCGCGCAAGTGGAATCTCGTTTGAGCCGTTTTCGGACTTTATGCGATCGAAGGCGCATTTATCGAGCCAAATTACGCTTTTGATCCGAATTCAATGTAGGTTAAGTGAATTTCAGTGGTGTAAGGCCTAGATAGGTCCTAAATATCCTAAACTACCTATTAGTAAGCCTAAGAAAAGTCGCCGTTTCATTCATTGCATTTTGCACCTTTTTGCCATTTTGGGCGAAAACGGCCGCTTAGCCGCTTTGGTCATTATGGCCGCTTTTGAAGATTTAAAGCAAATTGCGTTTCTACCGAGCGCTTTAGTTAGGTAATGAGTGTTTGAATCCGTGATCGGAACCCACGCGCGGATTCGATCGCGTTGGACTCAATACGGACTCAAAACGATTTTTGCCTTAATTACTCCGCGTTTTGTGTTTTGATTCAATTTTGGTCAATTTCATTAGGAATTGCTTTGCAACCGATCCAACTAAGTCCTAAATATCTTGCTTTAGCTTGTTGCGAAGTCGGAAAATCATTTCGCGCAAAAATCCGCAAAAGTGGTCATTTGGCGGATTTCCGTCAACGATCGCTTTTCGCTTTCGGAAAATTTGTCGTTTTAGGTCCCGGTTGATCGTTTTAGTACCAAACGAGTTCCATTAAGTTCCTTTAGGTCTATTATACCTATTTCTAGGTGTTTAACCAAATTTTGTTGTGTTTTTCTTCAGTTTATATATTTTCGTTCGCGTAGGGTAGAAACCGTCGTATTTGTCGCAATTTCGCCGTTTTTCTCGTTTTGCTCTTTTCTTTTCTCTTTGAGCACTTGTTTGAGTCTTATTTGATGTTAAGTTGATGTTTATGCACTTAATTCTCTTTTTCGCTAATTTATTTCGCTTTCGTCGTTTTTCCTGTTTTTGCTCGTTTAGAGGCTAGCGAGTCAGGATTCGCATCAAGCACTCCTGAAATCATCCCGGACATCACCGAAGAGCAACAACAAGGCAAGCACCTCCTTTGAACATATTGATCCCATATTTCACGATGTTTACTTTGATTTCTCAAACTATATGCATTGTTTAAATTCAATAAAGTGCTAGATTGTGGGAATGGTAGTTATACCCTGATTTGGTGGATTTCCTCAATTTAATTCCCTCGAATCCATTGGCAACCTTAAGTAGGGTTAGACAATTAAATAAAATGTCAATTGGGTATAAACGAATCTAGTAACTGCACATGCTTAGACAATGCAATAGGAGTGAGTCTGAAAATCAGTCATTTACCAAACACTCAAAACTATGGATTATGGTAATTGGTTTTGAAAATGTGACTTGTGAAAGTACTTTGGTAAATGTGGAGTGTCTAGTCGGTAATTAGACTTGGCGGGAGGTATATTATGTGCTAGTTACATTGGTGGCGAGTGGTTGGCTAGTTAAGTGGAGTTCCCGCTGAGTCACTAGGCAAAAACTATAAGGATCGAACTTGAGACGCTTTACGAATGAACGCAGCCGCAACCACGCAAGCCGGTATGGGACAGTCTATTCTAGTACCTAAAGTGTGAGGGGTTAGCTGTACTGTTGGTAGGCGAAGAGTGGGCGATCTCCCACGTAGAGCAGGCGGTAGCGGTGTATGTTTTCAAAACCACCGGTTGTACCTTTGTGTGCATAGTGGTAGATGCGGCGTGGTAGATCCTCCAATTCATAAAATGATACAACGGCGTGCACGCCATGATATGGGAAATGTCGCGATGCGTATTTTGGCCGCCGTCACAAGGTTTCTTCTCCGGTGGCTCCTTCGTGTGGAGTTGGCCTCTTTCGCCATAGCAGGGGTTTTAAATCGCCGGTCTTTGGGGTGTGGCTAAACCCTTAACGATGGGAACGAATAGTTCATTCTTGCATATCGGGTACCTCTCAGATCGCGTGTATCCTGGTGACAGGAGTGCAATTATGAATTGTGTTTGGGTAAAGTGTGCAAACTCTGCAGAGTCTTAAAACAAATCTAATCGATTAGCCGTGCTCACGGTTAAGAGCAATTCTTGATTAATGGATCGAGTATAGTATTTGTTTTGGTTTCAAAAATAAAAGTTACTTGAGTCTAGCTAAAGGTATTTGGTTCGGTATGGTACTTGGTGGATTTATGCATATATGGATGTCGTTTCGTATCCCAGTGCGATCATGGATGATGGCAATGAGAAGCTCAAATGTTACATATCTTTGTAAATATGTTTTATTCAAAGCTGTCTTTTACATTATGTACTACTTTTCGATGAATCTGTTTCAATCGCTTTTAAATGCACCTAGTGTAGCAGCCATGTCATTTGTATCGGCCTGCATTTAATTATATTTCCATACACTAAAGTCTTGCGAGTACATACGTGTACTCACCGTTGCTTACTAACCTTTTTCCCCAGAGGAAGGTACTGATGATGTCCTAGATGATGGCGAGCCTCACTTCTGTGAGCTTTGTGGCTTCGTGGGCCCTTCCTCCACGGTCAGACCTTAGGGTTGGTGGGCGCTTACTGGTTGTGTTTCTTTTGGGTTTCCGCTGTCGTACTTCTTCTTTTGGCCTGTATTATATTTCTGCAAGTTATACACCCAGTTATGTAAATTAAATTAGCTTCTGTGCTTTGATATTCACGATGTTGGTATGCGATACTGGGCTACTGATCCAGGGAACCAGTATCTAGTGCATACTGGTACCGGGTTTGAAGCTAGGATTTCGATTGCGGTGATCGAAATTTTTAGGTTCAGATTTCCGGTACCGAGAACCCTGTTGCTATACGGTGCCGTACACTACAGTAGACGGTGTACAGTACGGTATAGGAAAAAGGGGCTCTCACAGCAGCGTGCGAAGATCTCCGTCGAGCTTGATGGCTACAACAAGCGGAATCTCTACAGTTTTCCTCCCATACCAGGTTTTCCATTTTGGAAGCCTGGCCTTCGTCGCTGATGACCTCGGGAGTCTCTCTCTCCTTGAGACGGACGCGCCGCCACACGAGGAGACCCCCGGGAAGTCATCGTCGCGACCACTGCCTGGATCGGGGTGTTTCGCCGTCCCGTGCTCACAAGCACCAGGCGAGGGGCTGAAACCCTGGTTCCATCAGGTAGTTGGAGCGACAGGTGCCGAGTCCCGGGTGGTGGGGGTCCTCGCTGCCAGGTCACTCGGAACCGTCGATCGCCTTTAGCTATCTCCGGCAGGCTCTTCCAGCTCATCGGTCGAGTCGGAAGGAAGCCTGGAGAGCTGCTGGAGCTTCCGCCGAGTTTGCATGATCGGAGGCTCGCGTACGGAGTCGTAGCAGCGCCACGGCGACTTGGAGGCCGCCGAGCACGATGGTGGCCACAAGACGGAGCTCGACGCGCGCGTGCAAGTCCTTCGAGGTCGCGCCCGTGACGTCAACGAAGACATTTTGCAGGTCAAAATGGGGGACCAAACTGTTTTCCATACACCACAGCAGAATATCGTCGCGTCCAAAACGCTCCTAGACACGTTGAGCCCAATGCTGGAGGCCGGTAATCCAGTTGCCCCGATCGTGGCCCAAGTAAAAGCCATGGTGACAGCGGCGGTAATCCAGCAACAAGCTCAGACCGACCAGCCGGCAAGGGCGTGCTCACACGCTCCGGCCAGAACTCAGACGGCCAGCAGTCGGTCGAGTCGAGAAACCCCCCACCGGGGGCATCGCATTCCTCTCCGCGACGAATACCTGCGCCACAGCCTCTACCAAGACCTCCGTTCCGACCTCGACGCGAGACGGCGCAATCGGGAAAGAGACGAGCAGTACCGACACGCTGACGAGTACGAGCGCTTCAACGTACTCCCAGCGGATCGGGGCGCTCGTCGAGCCCTCTCTCCCCCGCGTCGCTCACCGCCCGCGCGGCGCGACGAGGTCATCGAGGGGGTTCGTGCGTTCACCCCCCACCTTCGCCGAGTGGTTTGGCCCGACGGGTTTAACCCCAAGGGCATCACCAAATTCGACGGCGATAGGGACCCGGAAGCCTGGCTGCAGGTATACGCACTAGCGGTCAGGGCCGCAGGGGGAGATCAGAATGTGATGGCTAATTACCTGCCGGTCACTCTCTCGCCCCAGGCCCAGGCATGGCTCACCGGGCTCCCAGCGAATTCCATTCATTCTTGGGGAGATCTATGTGAGCAGCTCATCTCAAACTTCCAAGGTACGTATGAGCGCCCTAGCACCCCCTGGGATTTGTACCAGCTACACCAAAAGAAGAATGAGTCCCTGCGGGAGTTCGTCAAGCGCTTCTTGCATAGGAAGAGCACAGTTCGGGATGTCACGGATGCGGTCGTGATCGCCGCCTTCCAGAAGGGGGTCAGCGACCCCGATCTCATCAAGAAGATGTCCCGGAAGCCTCCAACTTCAGTCCGCGAGTTGTTCTCCTTAGCGGATCGCTACTGTCGACCTCCGAAGCCTTGGCCGAATGCCATGACGAAAAAGGGGATCATGTTGACTCCTCCAGGCGAAAGGAGAAAAAGCGCAAAGGCCAAGACCTAGTGGCGACAGCCGAGCGGGGCCAACCACGCGCGCCTAAAACCGACGGGTACGACAAAGTGGTGAATTCACTTTGTCCCTTCCACCCAAAAGGAAGACACGCCGCCAAAGATTGCTTCACCCTAAAAAGGTTCGCCCGGGATAGCAAGAGGCAGCTCGGGCAGGGGCCGAGTGAAGCGGTCGGAAAGCAACCTTCTCCTGAAGTGGAGGAAGACTATCAAGAAGCTGAGCTGGAGCTCAATTATATCTTCGGGGGCTCGGCCGCGTATGAGTCCAAGCGGAAGCAAAAACTTACCGCTCGGGACATCAACGCGATTGCGCCGGAGACCCCCCGATACGTACAATGGTCTGAAGTTACGATCACTTTTGATCGCTCGGATCACCCAGACCGAGTCCCATTTCCCGATAGGTATCCTCTCGTCTTGGGGCCAGTTGTTCGCGGCATCAAGCTCAATAGGGTGTTGATTGACGGGGAAGCGGCCTCAATGTCCTTTTCAGCAAAACTCTCGACGATGTGGGGATCTCCAGGTCGGAGCTGAAACGTGGGTCGTCGCTGTTCCATGGGGTGATTCCCGGGACGTCGGCGACACCACTTGGGCAAATCGCTCTGCCGGTCACTTTCGGCACGAAAGAGAACTACCGGACCGACAACCTCAGCTTCGAGGTGGCTGATTTCGCGACAGCGTATCACGCCATCTTGGGGAGGCCGACGCTAGCCAAATTCATGGTGGTGCCCCATTACGCGTATCTGGCATTAAAAATGCCAGGGCCGAGTGGTATTATCACGCTGCGTGGTGATGTCAAGCAGTCTTTTTCCTATGATAGGGAGAACTGCGAGATGGCCGAGTCGTTGGAAGCACAAGCTGGCCGTGAATGAATCCGGCTAGTGGCACAATCTAGTAAGGAAGCAAGCATCCCGACTCGGAAGGCGCCGAAGCCTGGGATGGGTCCCGAAGAAGGCGTCAAGACGATCACCCTCGACCCATCCGACTCGGCTCAAACAGCCAAGATCGAGACAGGGCTCGGAGAAAAATAGGAAGACGCGCTCGTCACCTTCCTCCGGGCAAACAAGGACGTTTCAGTAGTGACCTCCTTCCCGATAGGAGATATTCTCCATAATCGGGAAGCTACTGGGAGAATTTCAAAATGGGTGGCCGAGCTTGGAGCCTTCGATATCTCATTCAAGTCGCGCACCGCCATCAAGTCACAAGCCCTAGCCGACTTCACGGCCGAATGGACCGAGCTCCAGGCCCCCCTCGTCAAGCAGGAGCTGGAGTATTGGACGATGTACTTCGACGGATCTCTCATGCTCAGTGGTGTAGGAGCCAGAATTCTGCTCATTTCACCGAAGGGAGATCAGCTCAAGTACGTTCTCTGCATCCATTTCCCGGCCTCGAACAACGCCGCAGAATACGAGGCACTCATTCATGGGCTCCACATCGCCATATCGCTTGGTATCCGACGATTGACGGTTCGCGAAGACTCCCAATTAGTAGTAAGCCAAGTGCAGAAGGACTGGTCGTGTGTCGATCAGACTATGACGGCGTATTGTCAGCAAGTCCGAGAATTGGAGAACAAGTTCAATGGATTGGAGTTAGTCCACGTCCTGCGCCGTAACAACGAAGTGGCGGACGAATTGGCAAAGATGGGAGCCACTAGGGAGGAAGTCCCAAGCGGCGTGTTCGCCCAAGAACTTTATGAGCCCACGGCGATCAAGCGACAAGAGCTGAGTAGGGTCCTTGAGGCGGAAGTCCTAGTCGTCAACCCCGACTGGACGACCCCGTATTTGGATTATCTCCTGAAAGACGAGCTTCCCGGAAACTCCACTCTGGCCGAGCGTATTTCGCGACAAGCCAAGTCCTACGTGGTTATCGGAGAAGAGCTCTTTCGAAAGAGCGCCTCTGGTGTCCTCAGGCGGTGCGTCCCGGAGCAAGTGGGAAGGGAGTTGCTGAAGGAAATCCACTCGGGAGTGTGTGGCCATCATGCCGCGTCAAGTGCTTTGGTCGGTAAGGCATACCGGCAAGGTTTCTTCTGGCCCACGACGGTAACAGACGCCAAAGAAATCGTCCGCACATGTGAAGGCTACTAGTTCTACGCTCGGCAGACGCATTTGCCAGCACAGGAACTGCAAACCATCCTTATCTCCTAGCCCTTCGCAGTCTGGGGGCTCGACTTAGTCAGACCCTTCAAGAAGGCCCAAGGCGGCTTCTCCTACCCCTTCATGGCCATCAACAAATTCACCAAGTGGATCGAAGCCAAACCAGTCCCCACGATCACGGCGGTTAAGGCCAAGGAATTCTTCCAAGATATTGTAGTCAGATTTGGCGTACCTAACCGCATCATCACATATAATGGCACACAATTCCATGGTGAAGAATTCCAAGAGTGGTGCGACGACATGGGAATAAAAATCTGCTTCGCGTCGGTGGGTAATCCGCGAAGCAATGGGCAAGTCGAGCGGGCTAATTGTTTAGTCCTTCAGGGACTGAAGACCAGGATTTTCGATCGCCTCAAACCATACGCAGCGCGATGGGTGAGAGAATTGCCATCAGTGCTCTGGGGGCTCAGAAGCACTCCTAGCAGAGCAACTGGGCAATCTCCCTTTTTCCTGGTGTACGGGTCAGATGCGGTTTTGCCAACGGAAATGGAATTCGGATCCCTGAGGGTTCGGAATTATAAAGAGGCCGAGTTGGAAGGAAGCCGATTGGTGGAGCTTGACCAACTCGAGGAAGCCAGAAACGTTGCAGCGATCCAGTCGGCCAAATACCTCCAGGGCCTTCGGCGCTACCATTCTCGCAATGTTCGAAGTCGTATCTTCTCAAAGGGAGATTTGGTCCTCAGGAGGAGCCAAAAAAGTGAGCATAAGCTCTCCCCGATCTGGGAAGGACCTTACATTGTGGATGAGGTAGTCCGTCCGGGAGCCTATCGGCTCAGGCGCGAAGACGGCGCAGTCTTGGTGAACACTTGGAACGCCGAACAGCTACGTCGCTTCTGCACTTAAGCTATGTATCCAGCTCCCATGCATTAAATAAAGTTGCCGACTATCTGGTTCTTTGATCTGTCTTACTATACTGTGACCGAGTCAATCCCGAGTGGTTATCACCCTACTAGCATAGCGTTTAATCCAAATCATGCCGATAAAAATTATGGGGAAATGCATGTTCGAGGTAAGGCTGCGACAAGCGGCAAGATCCGAACGTTTGTATCAGCGCACGAAATAGGAAAGACGAAGTTAGAAGAAGGTACTAACCACTTGAGAACGACGATCTGTGGTTCCGTGAACACTTCTGGACACAGAGATCGGAGTCACTAGTCCCTAATCGGTAGGAATTCAGCCCTCCAGCATTTCGCTGCAGGGGCTGAAGCTATTGACTAAAGCAAACAGTCTAGAGAAAGAAGATCAAACCCAGAACGATATAAACGGCACCGATTTTATACTTTATTCCACAGTATTAGTAATTTACATTGCTAATCTTTTTTCCTTTTTCCTTTTTCTCGCGCTAAAAAAAGGGGGGAGCCAGGTGCAGGGAGACCAGGTGCGGGGAGATCAGGTGTAGGAAGCTAGGAGCAGGGAACTAGCCACGGCGCGCGCGGCCCAGGGCCTCGCGGATCAGATCCGCGACGACCCAAAGTGAGGGAACAACCCGAAGAAGGGCCTCCACGACTGCGACATCGCGACGCTCACGCCCAAGGATTTCCTTGAGCACGTCCGTCACCTCCCCCAGCGCCGGCACGGCCTCAACGAGGGCGGCAACGGCGGCAGCATCTTTTGCCGCCGCCTTCTCCTCTGCCCACTCCATCTTGGCGAACTCTAAGTCCTCCCACAGCTCCCCATACTCATCGGAGTCGCTGTCCCCAAATGACGACATTACAGACTGCCAAGGAATATCTCAGAGAAGAAGGAAGAAGCGTAAGAAAGGGATGATCGCTTTATCAGCGGTGACGTCCTATTTATAAGCCAACCCCAGCTCCGGAAATCGAAGCGTCATGGACATTCAAGCGCGGCGCCCCGCAATCAATGAAGCACAAAAAACAAAGCGACTGCGCAAATACCAAAGAAGATCAACACGTTGAACAGAGTCAAAAGATATTTTGCCAGACACGTGTCAAGTTTGGTTCAACTTAGTTCGACCTTCCCGCTCACTTGGTTCAACTAAGCGGCAAGTCGGGGGCTGGACACCAGCCACTCAGAAAAGCGTGCCTGGGGCGAGAAGGCTACGAGCTAAGTCCCAGCGCTCGGGGGCTGGACACCAGCCACTCGGAAAAGCGTGCCTAGGGCGAGAAGGCTACGAGGTAAGTCCCGGCGCTCGGGGGCTGGACACCAGCCACTCAGAAAAGCGTGCCTAAGGCGAGAAGGCTACGAGCTAAGTCCTAGCACTCGAGGGCTGAACCACTCAGCCAGGAGGGCGACTTGGATAAGTGCTATCGCTCGGGGGCTGAACCACTCAGCCAGGAGGGCAACTCGGATAAGTTCTATCCCGAGTGCTATTCAACCCAACAAAGTGCAAATGAGACAAGTCATATGAAAATATCGAAAAATGTCTCAGACAAGGGTCAGTGTTCGACACGAGAATTTACATCAAACTCAGAATTCAAGATTCTCCAGCAAAGCCTACGATGTACTGGAAACCTCTTCAAGGAGCGCGTTGGCCTTGTCTTCATCACAAGCGAAACCCTCTTTAACAGCTTCAAGGTCAACTCTCGGATAATGAGATTTGACCACTGCCAACGCCTGATTCGCACTCATGGTCGCCGACTCCTTTGCGTAAGCCTTGATCTTATCAGCTCCTCCCGAAAGAAGCGGAACAGTGTCGTCCCCCTGGTTCGGTTCGGCTCCCTCGACACGCAGAAGGTGTAGGACTGGCTCACAGGCGGCGCGGAGCTCGGCGCGGCTTCGTTCGGCAGCGGTCACCTTCTCCTTGAACTCTGCACGAAAGCCAAGCCGTCACCAGAAAGCACATCCGGCTCGAAGCAAGTCGAATCGGAATTGAGAAGCTTACCCTCCAGTTCTCGCTGAGTCTTCTCCAAGCTAGTCCGAGTTTGAAGGTTAGAGTTTTTTGAGGCCTCCAGCTATGTCCTAAGCTCGGCGATTGTCGAGTCGTGCTCTGAAAACATGGAAAGTCAGACATGCCTCTAACCGCTCAAGAAGAAAGCACCCGCCCCTGGCCCGAGGAGGCTCATACCTTGCAGTGACCACTCAAGTTCCGACTTTTCCTCGCGGAGGGCCTTGCATTTAGCCTCAAGTGCGTGGACTTCCTTCCACCGTGCCTGACTGAGCTCGTTTAGCTCGTCTTCGTACTTTTGGTGATCCTTGAGCTTGGGAAACACCTTCTGGAAGAAGTCAGACCTCTTTTCCGAGCGGGTTCCCATATCCTGGGCATCACAGCAGAGTGCCGGCAAGGGGTCTGCGCTTCAAAGATATACTGAGGAGGGGGAGATCGGAGGACTCACCCGGACCAGCCGGCTACACTTCACTGTGAGCTCATACAGCTCCATTCGGGCTGCTACCTCCGCTTTTTCATCCTCCTCCATCCCATCTCAGTCGGAATCTCCTCCCCACCACATTGTCGGTGGTTCCAGGAGAGGACCAAGCAGCGGGGGTTCTCGATGAATCTCCTCCACTCCAGGGGATGAGGGATCGGCAGCATCTTCGCGATCAAATCCTCTGGACGGCCCAACAGTTGAACGCGTCTCCTCCGCCGGCACATCCCCTGCCGATGAGGCAGCGGGCGAAGCAGCCCTCCCAGGAGAAGCCAACCTTGGAGCCTCCCTCTCAGAAGATGCCTCCACCGGAACGTCTGTGGAGGGAGCTCTGACTCACCAAAGGGCCAGTATGTCGGCATAGATACAAAGAGACAAGAACAAGAGTCAAGGGGTAGCATACCTTTTGGACTTCTTGAATTTCATTCCAGGCTTCCTATGGACCCCAGCACCACCCGGAGGAGAGCCTAAGTCTACGCCAAAATTCGGGGTAGGTGCTGGCTCGGAAGATGGAGCTCCTGAACCTTCCTCCCTGGGGCTAACAGCAGTTGATGGCCCAGCCGGGGAGCGGACAGGAATTTCCTCCACCGATGTTTTTTCCCTCTTAGAAGACTCCGGCCCCTCAGCCGAAGAATCCGCCGGCCGCTTGGTCGGAACATTCCTCAGCCGAGAGAGGCCGACAACCGGAGCATCAGAAAGGAAGGCTTCACGCTCCTGAAAAGTGAACGATCACATGTCATCAGAACCACAAATCAGACGAAAACAACAAAGTGACTTCTCAGAGGTGAGGAATACTCACACGAGGAGGAGCCTTCTTCGCCGAGAACTTGCACGGACAACCTCTATTGGTGATCATGGCGCCCGGAGCAAAGAAATCGATCAGCCGCGCCCCCAAGACGTCTCTTGGGAGGGGCGCATTCGTCTCCCGGGTGGGATCCTGAGTCCCACCATACCGGAAACCCAAATGGATTCGCTCCTTCAAGGGTTGCACCCGGCGCTTGGCAAAGCTGACAGCGACCCCAATGACGATCAAGCCCCGGCTTTTCAAATCATCGATCAGCGCCAGAAGCTCGGTGACTTGATCCAATCCGGGCCCCTGCGGGGGATCGCTCCAGCATCGGAGGACTACAGGAGCACGGCCGGTGAAGGGAGAAAGGAAAGGGTCTACGTTGGCGCAATAGAACCATTCCCGCTTCCAACCTTTGAGGGAGGTTTTGAAGGGGATGGAGAAGTAATGGGAGCATTCCGATTTGGATGGGGTTTCAGCAGGAAGAGGGAATGAAACAAATCAAAATGAGGACGGATCCCAAGATACGCCTCACAGAGTTGAACAAATATGGTGATTTGAAGAATGGAGTTGGGGTTTAGATTGGTCAATTCAATCCCGTAAAAATGAAGAAGCCCCCGAAAGAAGGCGCTCCCTGGAACACTAAACCCCCGCCAAAAGAAGGACTCGAAGACTACAATTTCATTGGCTTGAGGAGTGGGGTAGGGTTCACCTGCCACCGGCCAGGCGAAAATCAATTCAAAAGGAGGAAGAACGCCGCCAGCGACCATCTCCTCCAGGCGAGCCCCCATCGACACGGAGGCCTCCCACCCTGCGGCCGCCAGGTCTATGCTCGCTTCCGGCGATGAAGAAGAAGACATCTTGTCGAAGCGGGATTTCTGGGGATAAGTTCTGGGCGCGAAACCAGAAACCCTAAGCTACCAAGGTCGCCCAAGAAATTTTGGAGATCTCGCAACTGTGCGAATAGAGGGGCAAAGGTGTCTTTCCCTCAATAAGGGTTTCCCCGTTTATAGGAAGTGAGTCTCAGTTTTTGCCTTACGGCGGGAAAACAGTAAGGGCTCCCGTACTTAATTCTGAGCCAGATCTAGTCATGCCCCACATTGGGCCGAGCGCTGTGTCGCGCAAGCCGCGACTAGATGTCAAGTATGGCTCGAGGTTTGGGATAGAGTGCGCCCCATGATGGGCCTGAGCGCTGGTCGCCACGGAAGATTGGGACCAGGCACTCTCCGAACATCCTCTAGCGATACACCCCATAATTTGGGGTCAATTGCTGGTCACTGCTGCTCGGCGTGATTGGGTACCGCGGGAGGATTTAACCAAAACGGTCTTGAGAATGCGCTCCATGAGAGTCTAAAGCTGTGCACCGTAAACGGGCATGGGCATTACTCTGAATGGCCAAGGTATGCCCCATGAGGGTCAATTGTGCTCTACGAGCCAATTGCCGCACACCGTAAATGGGTGCGGGTACCACTCGGCCACGAGTCAATTAACTATGGTATGCCCCATGAGGGTCAATTGAGCTCTACGAGCTAATTGCCGCACACCGTAAACGGGTGCGGGTACCACTCGGCCACGAGCCAACCAACTATGGTATGCCCCATGAGGGTCAATTGTGCTCTACGAGCCAATTGCCGCGCACCGTAAACGGATGCGGGTACCACTCGGCCGCGAGCCGACCCATTCTTTGGTATGCCCCGTGAGGGCCAATAAACGGGCACAAGCGCTACTCGGACATGAGCCGGGAAACGTTGACAATCATCCCAACAACTAACAAGTCCTTTATGATCTCCTTTCCTATAGAAATGTTTTTGACATGACAGGATGAGGGAATCCGATCTTAAAGCACTTGGGGGCTGCTGTGGGATGTCCGAGACCGGGGTCCCGTAGAGAAACTCATGCCCAACTGGGCCAGGACGGTGCTCCGGGCCTAGAGTTCGAGAGCGCCGTAAAGAGCCCATAGCCACGGCCCAACTTCTTCTCGAAGGCAGCTGGTCGCCTCCTCGGCGAAGCTTCGTGCCGCATCAGGACAACCCCGCCTAAAGTAAAGCCTGCAACCTGGCGCCTGAAGCCTGCAGCCACCAGACCTTGGCGGATCGGCAGGCGCGGGTCGGGAAAGAAACGACCAAATCCCCTGGACATAGTTGGGTTCGGCAGACAGAGACAAACAACATACTCATGAGTCCACCTGATCAAAGGCCAGGTGGCACCCCTTTGTAACGTGCCCTTCCCCCAGTATATAAGGGGGGAGGGAACAACCCTGTAAAGGGAGAGGAGAAAAAAAGAGAACACGCCCATATATCCAAGAACACAGGACTAGGGTATTATCTCCAACGAGAGAGCCCGCACCTGTCTAAAAGATTGTCCTCGCATCCTGTGTTACCATCTAGCTTCGATCACGCACGAATCCCCATGAATCACAAATCTCATTGCCGGCGGAACCACTCGTCGACACAAAGGATTAAAATCAAAGACTGTAAAAACACAAAATCTCCCCCTTTGACCAATATGCAAATTGAAAAAACTGAAAAACTCCCCCTAAGAAGTAAAATGTGTGTGAATGTGCAATGTGCCCAAAAAGTCCAAAATTCTTCAAACTTCTTCCCTTTTTTCCTTAAACTTCTCAAAGATTCCCAAACTTCTCCCCCTTTGACAATGGATTCATCAAGAGTACAAAAAAGAGAATATGTTCAAAAATTTCCCTGTAGCAATGATTTCACAAGAAGAAACAAAAGGAGTGCCAAGATAGGAAAAGATGAGCTCATTCGATCATATAACCTTATATATCACATAATATGCAAAATACATGATCTTAATGTGATTTTAACAAGTTAGGGAATGACATGCATCTCAACCTCAATTCAGTCAACTATAGCCAAGTACTAAGCAAGACCTTAGTAGAAACGCAAAGGCTCAAAATTAAAGCAACTAACAAGTTAGGGTGAGCAAGTGGTTTCAACTCCAATCTATTAGGCCAGTTTAATCTTTTAACAATAAACTGCATGTGGCATGCTTGAAGCATACTTCTTTTATTTTCTAGGAGTGGCATGCTTGAAGCATACATCTTGTCTTTGAGGGAATGGCATGCTTGAAGCATACATCTTAACTTTTTAGGGAAAGCATGCCTGAAGCACACAACTTGAAGCTTTTACTTTTAACAACCCTTTTTTTTTACTGATTCCCTTTTCTTTGATTGTAAACATGCAAAAGTGATTAAAAGGTCTTATGAAAGAGTAAAGCTGAAAACACACTTGCTTCATAGCCCAAATTTGTCAAGAAGATTCAATATCAAGCCTAAAAGAGTAAGATATCACAGAGTATTTAGCTATAGGCAATCAGACAAGGGAATTCCGCAATGTCATTTTTTAGTTCAAGTGGACAAATTTAGATTATCATATATTAGCACAATTACATAATATATAAAGAAATATGATAAAGTAAGCTCATCAAGTGAAAGACCTTGGCAAAGAAACTCCCCCTCAAAACAAACCTATTGGATGAACAATCCCAAGTTCTCCCCGAATAAAAAAAATGAGAAGAAGACAAAGGGTTTGCAAAAATGTCTGCCAATTGATGTTCAGTATCTACATGGTGAAGAACAATATTTCCTTTTTCAACATGATCTCTAAGAAAGTGAAATCTAATGTCAATATGTTTTGTCCTAGAATGTTGCACAGGGTTCTTAGCAATGCAAATTGCACTAGTGTTGTCACACAAAAGAGGAACATTATCCAAATTAACCCCATAATCTTTAAGTGTAGCTACTATCCAAAGAATTTGAGAGCAACAACTAGCAGCAGCCACATATTCAGATTCAGCAGTTGATTGTGCAGCAGAAGATTGTTTTCTAGATGACCATGCAATAAGAGAATTGCCCAAGAAATGACATGTACCAGATGTACTTTTTCTATCAATTCTACATCGTCCAAAATCAGCATAAGAGAAAGCTCTTAAGCTAATGCATGAGGAAGCAGAAAGCCAAATTCCAAAATCTTGAGAACCATGGAGATACCTGAGAATTCGCTTGGCAGCTTGTCGATGTGAAGCACGTGGGAAGCTTGAAAGTGAGCACACAAGCACACATCAATTTGTATATCCGACCTTCAATTTAACATCATCATCATCATTTTCAAGAGCAAAGATACTCTCCCCCCTGAACATATGCACCTGTACCTGCATCATTTGGACTAGTGCCTTTTGCGAAAACAGAAGTCGAAGAAGCATATTCAAAAATAACACTTTCAGCACGAGATGCACGAGTGAAGGAGAACCAAAACTTATCCCTGAACATGTGGTGTGAGCATCTGGAATCCACTAGCCATATGTTCTCCTTCCTCGCGTGAGGAGCCTACATAGAAGCAGAAAATGTCGAGGTCTCGGTACTAGGGTTAGAAATAAGATGTTTAGGAATCCAGTACTGAGACACACGACGCACAACAGTAGGCACAACACGAGAATTCTTATGCACAAAATCAGATTTGCCTTTTCCCGTGTTTCCAACAAAAAAAGGTGTTTGCATCACCCTAGGCACATAGTGAGAAGCAAAACGTGCCTTTCTAAAATTAGACCTAGCCTTAGCTCTTTCTTTCTTTTGTTGTTTGGCTAGTCTAAAGCAAAAATCTACTAAATGTCCATCTCTACCACAATGAGTGCAAGTGTACTTAATAGGATGTTTGACTTTAGAAGTAGAAGCAACATTTGCATTCATCATAGTAGAAGATAACACTCCAGCAGACTTAAAGACAGTTTTCTTAGGCTCATTGACAATTTCAAATTTTCCACTTTCAAGTGATTTAACAACAGTGGGAGCATGTGATTTATGATGAGCATAAGAATCAAAACCTAAACCTTTGTTTTGAGTGCTGACTTTTGATTGATCCAAAATCATGTTGAGGTTTTTCTTGCCATTAGTGAAACGTTCCAAAGAATTTTGCAAGTAATCAACTTTCTTAGCAAGAGTTAGACAATTATTGCATGGAATGTCAACCTTCCCTTTTTGCTTACGACAAGTTGAGCATGAAAGAACCTCATGTGTAAGCAGATCATCAGTCAATTGAGAAACCCTAGCATTTGTATCTTTCAATTTCAGTTCAAGAGTTGTGCATTTAGAACAAGAAGTTGTATCATGCAAATCAATGTTAGAACAGCTAGCTTGTTTAACAAGTTTCTCATTTTTCTCATTTTCAGCATTTGTTTGCTCTAACAAGGAAGCATGTTCTTTCCTAAGTGAAGTAAGCTCACTCCAAATTAAGTCACATGATTTGCAAGCATCGTCATCTGGAATCAAAGATCTAAGTCTAACAATTTCAGCATTCAATGATTCAACAATGAAATCATGTTTCTTAATTTTCTTATCACGTTTGTCAAGTAATTTTCCAAGACGAGCAACAACAATACCTAATTCATCATAAGAAGGATTTACCTCATTGAAGTCGCTATCATGATCATCCTCGGTGAAGTTGTTGCTGCTTTTAGCCATGAGACACAGCCCTATCAACTCATGCTTGCTTGGAGTTGCATCGTCCTCGCTGCTTTCTGAATCCACATCGCTCAAATTGACTTGCTCAAGAGCGGAAAGAACTCGGTGGACAACTTTGCTGTTGATGAAGCTCTTTTTTTATCATTTGATGAGAACTTCTTCTCTTCTCTTTTATCATTGTCCTTCTCCTCCTTTGACACTTTACCTGTAAGTTTAGGACAATTTGGACAAATATGGTCGAGATCTCCACACTCATAGCATCTTGGAGGACCACCACCACCTCTCTTCCTCATTCTCACATTCTGCAAAGCTTTGTTAAAGCGAGAAGAGAGTAGTGAGAAGTCTTCTTCTGGGAATTGCTCAATCTATTCATCGGTTAGTGAAGACACGAAAGATAGAGCAAAACTTGAAGCAGCACCATTATGAGATATGCTTGTAACACCCCGGCATCTAGTACGCCCGAATGTTACCAAACATAGGCTAAACAGCATCTAAATACCACAAATAAAGATAAATTACAGCAAAGGAGCAAATGCTAAAACCAAAAAATTCGGCAGCATCTCCTTTGTTTTTCCATGAATTGAAGCAACAGCAATACGATCACAGGATATAGCATAAAGAATGACATCTAACTCATCAATAATGAGGATTCTAGCAACAGTATAAGTCTAGAATAACGAATTCAACCATCTCATGAGCTAAACGAAGCAAATGAGGGAAACAAGCACACAATTTAACCATGCACCAAGTTTCATGGCACTATCCTTATTATCATGACTCAAGCTGATAAATCTGCCTAAAGGTGTGGAGCTACGTGAAGATGTGTAGCTAATGCCCCTTCCCACATGCCGGTGTCATGGTACCTAAAACAACATAAAACACAAGCATGAGTTCATCACTCAGCAAGTATATTACAATGGACCATAAGGAACAATTCAACATTAACATCACTACCATGCTCAATATCATGTACAAGCCATAATTTCATATACCACATCATTCTCATGTCTCAATATCATTGTACTCATTTCATCATCATCCTCATCATCATCATGTATGCAATGCGATGCAATGCAAATGCTCATATCTCCTCGAAGCACATACCGGTATTGCCGAGTGCACACCCGTCGGCGTGCACCCCCTTCCCCTTCCATCCCGTAGATGGAGGGTGCCTATTCTTACTGACTCGCTCCCATGCACACACGTGGATGGGACTACGAGGTAGGTCTTTCGTGTTCACTACGTGTGAACACAAAGGCCCGCATCAACATGGGACGCCTCTTCCATTATGAATGCACATACGACACAAACATGTAAAATTGGCATAAACATTTAATACCACGCAATCATGATCAATATGAAATCATGTTCATCATGTCATAGGCAAACATCAATCTTAGCATCATATCATAAATCAATTTGCATCTACTCAAGTCTAGCAACATTCACAACGATACCCATTCCAATACACTTGCCTTAACCTCGGGTGACGGATTGGCGAGAGGATGAGGGCACTCCCGGGGTCACACCACCTGCACATACATACCACACACTCAAAACGTGCCCCCAAAACAGTACGCAAACACTCTTCTACCCCAACTTCGCAAACTACTCGCAAAATCTAAAAACAGAGGTTCTGTCCCGTCGGGACAGCAGACTTCCAACGAGCATAACTTGAGTTCTAAGACTTCAAATTGATTAAATAAGTACATCCTCGCATAGCTTAGGAAATTTCCTAACTTTTTCTAAGTATACAGAAAAACTTATTCGGCCTCTAAAGTGGTTTCATCTACAGAATACCGTGATCTGTTCCAATCTCGTCACAGTTTTGAACACGCTCGGTAAAACGAGCATAACTTTCAAACGGCTGATCGGAATTAAGTATTCTTTATGTCCAATTAAAGGTATTTCAATTACCTACAACTTCTTCAACAGGCAGACAACCAAATTCCAAAACTAAATTGGCAAAATCTCAAACCCTAGGTCGCCTGCTCATTCTGCCCGAAACAGAGAACGTGGCAAACTCTAGATCTCATCTAATCTACCCAATTACAGCACTGCCAATTGATCTAAAAACATGATATCAACCCCTAGAACAGTACCTAGACCAAACCCAAGGATTCCCGTGGCCATACATTCGCCCGACGAACGAAGAACCAACGGATCTCCTCCCGGTTCGCGCGATCTCCTTCCTCGCTCCAAATCCACCAGATCTCCTCGTCGTGGAGCGCTCCAATGGACGGATCTGCAGGGTGGTGAGGTGGAGAGGCTTCCCTAGGGCAGCAAGGGTGGTGGAGAGGAGAGGTGGTGCAATGGAGAGGATGGGGGCGCGCACGGCCATGGGGGTGGCGGCTAGCTTGGGGAGAGGAGGGAGGCACCACAAGGGGGAAGAGGGCGTGTGGGGGTGGCTAGGGCAGGGAGGGGGCGCCCCAAGCCCCCTTAGCCTGGTCCCTCCTCCCTCATGGGCCCCTACCCCTTCCACAAAAGCCCACGACTCGTCCCCCTTAGGCCCAAACTTCCCCGGAAAGGCCTAGACTCCCGAAATCGGCCCGGAAACGCGATTAAACCTCATACCGTATAGTTTTAAACTCCGATTTTATTTTTTTATAATATGTTGACATCCCGTAGTGTCACAATGCTGGATTGAGATGTCAAAGCAATTGATTTATGATCATCCTTTCTAGCAAGAACATCTAGTTCATGAGTTTTCAACTTAGAATAAAGAACATCTAATGTAAGTGTACTCATGACAGTAGATTCTCTAATGGATGTAACTTTCATCTCCCAAATGGACATGTCTAATGCACCAAGCAATTGTCTAGCATTAGCAGCAGCATCAAAACTAACTCCAACAACACGAAGATTAATAAGAATTTTATTGAAGCGTGCAAAGAAGTCATCTAGCGACTCACCGGGTTTCATCTCAAATCGCATGTACTCCTTCTTGTAGATGTCTTGGCGAACCTCTTTCACAGTGTTAGAACCCTCATGGTAATCACAAAGAGATTTCCATACCTCATATGCGGATCGAAGATTAACCACACGATCAATGTCGCTGCGTCCCAAGCCTTGGATGATCAAGTTGCGCGCCTTGCTATTTGCTTCAACATGTGCACGATTGGCGTCGTTGACGTTGTCATTCTCGGGAACTTCATATAGCTTGTAAACCTTCTCCCAAATTGCGAAGCCTTGAGCTTGGATGAATGCCTCCATCTTGGCCTTCCAAAATTGAAAATCAACACCATCGAACACACACGGTTTTGTCGAATAACGATCCATTAATCTAATTACCGGTTAAGATGGATTAGAAAAACCTTGCTCTGATACCACTTGTAGGATCGAAGTATACGAATATAGCAATCAAAGGGGGGGTGAATGATTGTGCGGAAGCTAAAACTAAATTCTTGATCTACTAAAAGTTCACCCCAAAACAGAGCCAAATAATTGCCTCGTATTCGATAAAAACAGAATGACAGAGGTTCCGTAAAACACAAATTCCTAGAGATCCAACCGTCGGATCGATCTGAAAGTTGGACACAAAAAACAAGATTCCAATACAAATCGAATCCAAAAAGAATCAGCTCGATCGGACTTACAGATCAAAAGTTATGAACCTCGCAAGCTTGCTGTGATAGGAGATGACGAGAATAGATTTTACTAGAATTGTAGCTCGCCGAAAGATTTGAAGAACTTGATCTTTATTTCTCCTTTCTTTTGTCTAAAGTACTCCAAACAAAAGAGTACAACTCTAAAGCTTGCTCAAAACTTGATGCATAAACAGGAGGCACCTCCCCCTATTTATACAGAGCAAACACATAGAGTCCTGAATACAATTCCTACTCCTAATCCTAGAAGGAGTCACACTCCTAATCCTAGAAGGAGTATGTATTCAACACAACTCCACTTGGCCCAGCCTGGCCGAGTACAACTCTTGCAAGCGTATGACAACCCTACCATACTCACGTGACTAACCCTTTGCATGCGCATGCCCACCTGCCATACTCACGTGACTAACCATTCTTCATGTACACCATTCTCTAGCCCGAACGTCCAGCATGATATCCTTGACCACCAAGACCTCGGTTCCTCCAGAACCTAGTCCCGAACCTCAGCTCCTCCATGAACCTAGTTTCGGTCCTATCATCGAACACATTCGCCCTCGAGCAACACCTGCACATGAACAAACCACAAAACAAATCCGAGCACAAGTCTGCGACTTGACTCAACATTAGTCCACGCAAATACTCACACGAGCATTGCATAAAATCCACTTAAAAACAAACATCATGAAATTCTCACAAATCTCAAATTCAAACCAAAGTTCAATTACAATTCTTGCAAAACCCTAACCGAGCAAAATGCATTCACGACGGACCAAAAATATGGTCCGGCGTACACATGAAAAAGTCACTCGAAAACCCATTCACGACGGACCAAAAATTTGGTCCAGCGTAGATGCGAAAGAAACCCTAATTTGGTTCGGCGCTGATGCAAAGGAATGATCCGGCGCAATTTGCTTTGGAACTTTTGGTTCGGCGCCAATAGGAAAATTTGGTCTGGCATAAAAGTTTAGTCTGGCGTAGTAGCGAAAACCGATCCAGCGCAAAAGGGAAACTTAATGTTTTCTGAAACTCTAGTCTGGTGCTAATGCGAATCTTACTGTTTCTTGTCAATTTGTCAAACACATGCACAAACACATTTTGCAAATTCAATTCTAAGCCAATTTTTCAGCACATGATTTCACACTCGAAAGGTTTCGTCACTGTCTAGCAAAACAGATACAATAAGTATCGCGTGGCATGGATGACATGATTGCTAGAACGTGTCATGTGGGTACAGTTTACAGTCTCTGCAGGGATAAATAAACTAATTGATTTGCCGTGCTCACGGTCACGAGCAGCTTGGGAAGTATTATCAAGTATAGTTTTTGGTTCGGATTTAGTTTTGGAAAACTAAAGGTTTGGGTTGGTTCTGGTTTGGTTTGAGTTTGGTTTGTCAGGAAAAGGGGTGGCTTGGTGTATGGTTTATGGATTGTGGGAACGGAAAGGTTTGGCTAAAGGCTGGAAAACGGAATGGTTGGATTTTGGTTATGGTTTAAATGTTAGTTATTATTGTTTACTTTAAAATGTCCTCGGGGCGGAGCCCGTCAGCGATGTCGGGAGGTAGTTGGCCATAATCTTCTCGGACCCTCCTGCAGCGCGCACCACCGTGGTATAGATTTGCAAGAACTCCTCCGGGTTGGTGGTGTCGTCGTACTTCTCGATGGAGGCAGGGCGGAATCTCTCCGGCCACGCAGCTTGCCGGAGACGGAGAGAAAACGCCTGGCATCCAACGTTGTAGGGGGAGGAGCGTCGCTCGCCAGCCCCTCGACCCTGAGACGGGGTCGAGGAGTGCGACTCTACGCTCTCCCCAGAGTCAGAGGGGGAAGCCCCCTATTGACCAGCGGGTACCTGGGGACTGGCGCGTCGCTGCGCGCGTTCGCGACGCCTCCTAAGGACGTGGCGTAGGTCGCCACCGCGCTGGAGCCGCCTCTCATCCAGGTTTGCCCTCAGGTCCTCGCGATCTCCCCTTGATTCGGGGGGACCGCGAGAAGAAGCGGAATCACGTGCATGTCCCCCTACACCGGAGGGGGCTGCAACCAGGACTCACTTTCCCTTGTCTCGGCCCCTGACGCCGGGAGAGGTTGTCGTATGACGGCTGGAACCCTGCGCTTCGGTCGCGCGCGCTCCTTGCCGCCACGTGCCGGACGCCCCCGGCTGGGTTGCCGCCTCAACCTGCTGTTGAGCGGCATCGACCAGGCGGGCGATATCCCGCAGCCACGGAGTGGCCGGGGTGTCGCCCCCCAGCGGAACTGGAGGATGATCGAGGAGTAGCCGAGCCGCATGAAGGCTCCGCGCGGGGGTATCATCCCCCAACATCAAACGCCGTTGAACGGGCTGGCCCCCGGGCGCGGGAGCCATGCGTGCCCCTCCTGCGACGGAGGGACCCGGCTGACCCGGCGCCTTTCCCGAGCGCTGCTCTCCTCGGGTAGATTGCTGCGCTTGGAGTACGACTCTGCCATGCAGACAATCGCTCCGACTTCTTCTAAGCTTCGAACCGGAGATGGAAGGAAGAGGGCAATCTAACCACCAAGAGCCCCTACCTGTCGCGCCACTGTCGGCGTTCTAGCCAACAGGCACCTCCAAATCGGGTGCTTATGAGGTTCAGACGGGGGGGCTTTCGGGGCAATCGCCGGAGGAAGGAAGACCGGAGCGCTGGGGAAGATAGGAAGAACGGGGACGCTAGGGTTTACCTGTGTTCGCCCTCCAAGAGTAAATGACCCTAGTCCTGCCTTTTCTTTGTGATTGCTTATGTTGTGGGATCTCCACTGGAATCCTAACTTGAGAGAATGGAACCCAACATGAAAGAACCGAACCGAACCGAACCCCCCTCCTCTCCCATGCACCCCGGCTCCCTTTTATACTTGGGCTGGCGGGGGCGCATGTGAGGCTTACACAACAAGATATACTCATTACACTGCCTCAGGCGCATTAAATGCGCCCGTCACTGTTCTTACACCCCATTTAATGCCTGCCGCAGCCGTCACGCTCTTGCCTAGGGCCCCACGCCCACCAACGCCGCCCGTTCCGTCAGGGGGAGGAGTGTTGCCGTGATGTCATGCGTAATTAATACGCGCCTAGGGAAGGCGCACCGCCATACTGTAGCCTCCACGCTTGGCATGTAATGCGCATGATTCGCATTATATGCCCTTGATCCTGGCAACGCCGCCTTGGGGGTGGCGCGCCAGTGGCGTGGCTCAGATGCCACTCGCCCACCGGCGATCACCTTATCGAAGCGCCAGCGGTCGTGGCTCGCCGCCACCCGTCCACCAGGAGAACGCCTTATTGGCGCCAGCGGCGTGGCTCGCCGCCACTGCCCACCGGCGCCAGTTGGCGTGGCTCGATCGCCACTCGCCCATCGGCGACCACCTTGCTGGGCGCCCAGTGGCGTGGCCTGATCGCCACCTGTCCACTGGGCGACCACCTTGTTGGGCGCCCAGTGGCGTGGCCTGATCGCCACTTGTCCACTGGGCGACCACCTTGCGACCCTACTGCTCACCGCGGCGGGGGGGCTCGGACACGCCCTGCCCGCCCGGCGACCGTGTTAACTGCGGGGGAGCGGGTACCCTGGTGTAGAATACGCCGACAGTAGCCCCCGGGCCCACCCTGGAGCGCCTTCTGGTCTTCCACTTTCCTTTTTTCTTCTTCTCTCTCCTCTTTAAATGCCCTCGGGGGACTGTTGTAACACCCCGTAAAACTAAACTATAGAACAAGAAAATTTCGACAGCATCTCCCCTAAAGACAGGACATTACGGAAGCATTTCATGATAAGCAATTCAAACAGGAATATAGGCAATTCAACAATACTAGCGACAACAAGTCTAAGCCAACCGTAATCAAGTATAAGTTTAGACATAACAACAAATAGTCTAAGTGCAAATAAAATTCAGCAAGCTAATGTATTAAATAAACACTAGTTCATGGGAGTTGTGAAGACATTCGAAGGTTTATTGTGTTGCTAGCCCACCCCTCATGCTTATGTCTCTTGCACGCTACCTGAAAAACAACAAAACACAAGCAAAGGAGATTGGGAAATCTCAAAGAAGCAAAACATTTAACACATAATCACATCCATCAAGAATTTAACACACCACATGCTTTACATTCAACACCACAACATCGACTACCACAACCTCAGTAAAATGCTCATGCTTGTGCATATGCTTATGCCATGATCCTCTTCACTGTGCCCTTTCTCAGGAACACACGGTGTTGTACCGGTACGGTCGCGCACGCTGGCGTCGACAAACTTCCAATGCATGATTATGCAGTTAATGCTTCATGCATGAATTCATTCATAAACTTCCACATTGAGTCCACATATTTGCATGCCATCATATAACATGGATAGAAAACAAATAACATTGTGATGAACTATTTAGACAATTCAACCAATAGGCAACATCATTCTTCTCTTTACTCATGGATCAAAGCCAAAACACATCATCACATTGCTAATCTAATTATTGCAATCTTCCTAGCAGATGATCAAACCATGTATGATTAATGTCATCGGAAAATATAACGAAGGCAATGCAAAACAACGATGTATAGCTCAACCCTAACACCACTTCCACTTGCCTTTACCGACGTAGACGACGGAACTAGTTGCGTCCAGAAGGGGCACCACCTGTACAAGCATATTTTCAGTATGTAATAACACCACAATTGATCACACAACTCAAATACGCAATTCCTACAACCCGTTCCCCTTTTCCAACACCGAAACCCCGTTCTGTCCGGACCGAACAGCAGCAACCCCCATTCTCTTTTTCGTATCTTTCTTTCTACAGAACAAAAAAATATGAAAAAATTACAGGAGCTAGATATTGACGAGATCTACAACTTTCCAGAAGATCATAAATTCTAATTCCTCTGTTAAATATACCTAAACAGTCGTCCAACACAGTGGATGAAATCTGTTCCCAGATTCTGTTCGTCGGTTTGCAACAGCGATAACTCTCAGAACACTTCCCCAAAAATTCTGAAAAAATTACAGAAGCTAGGTCTCGACGTTATCTACAACTTTCTATTTATAGGTTTTGGCAGGAAAAATCATCTATGCCATGAAAAACGCGAAACAATCCGCGCTGCACAAATCCCCCTTCCAGAAACAGCACCACGTGAACATCTACCCTTCTCCCCCAACAAGATCCATCCAAAACCCTCACCACCAGATCTAATACACTCCTAATCCCTAGTTAAAACAGAGGTAAAAGTTTGGGAATTTTACCTAGTGATCTCCCTTGCGAACCCACGAAGAACACGACGAACCCCGAATCGGCGCTCTGCTCGTCCTCCACGCCTCCACGGAGTCGCTCCTCGCCTTCTCCTTCGCGCTTCGCGGTGGATCTTGAGCCACCACGTGGGGAGAGGAAGGGGAGGGAGAGGTGGCTGCTAGGGGAGGGAGAGGGAGTGGGAGAGGCGCCTAGGGTGTGGGGGTGTGGCCGGCCCCAGGGGGGGGGGCGCACCACTAGTGGGCCGGCCCACTAGGGGGGGTGGGAGGTGGAGGTGGGAGGAGAGATTCCCGGTCCAGGCCCAGGTTTTCTTCGGCCTTTTATTCCCTAGCCCAAAACCCAAAATAAAATTAAAATGCAGCATTTTCTTCAATTGTTTCATTCCCCGACAATTCCGTCAATCCTCTCCGAAACAAAAACAAGGAAGAAAAGTTCTAGGGCATCACAACTGTTCAGCCTCCCGGGTGGGGCCCCTTAAATGCCCACGCGCCCGCAGCTTTTAAAGATCTTCCGGTTTCTCTAGTTCCCGAGGCGGGGTGCGCAGTTATTCCCGCCTCGTAACCGTCGCACGACCCTTGGGATGCCCCACCTTTATGGGGTTTTCGAACTTCCCACTCGCGAGCCGCCGCGTCTTTTCGGTTTTCCCGCTAAGCTTTCCCTCACCTCCTTATAAAGAGGCCGGCCATGAGGGAGAGTGGTTCTTTTCCTTTCAAACTCCCTTTACCCTGTCTTTTCTCGCCATCTTAGAGCCTCTCGCTCCCTCCTTTCCGACGTGCTTCCGCGCTTTTCTACACCCGATGGCTCCTCCGACTCCCTCTGCCCCGGTTATGCCCCCTTCGATCGTCGAGGAGGAGGGCGCCACCCAGCTTTCCAAGCACATCTCTGCGGGCACCCTCCGCGTTCGCCCTGGGACCGTCGTGCCCGCTGCCACCCAGGGGAGGTGGTATTCTTTAGGTGGCAGCTAGTAGCCGGCCTGCTGCCACCGGTGTCTGACTTCTACCTCTCCGTCCTCAACTTCTACGCCTTTCACCACATCCATCTTCCTCCCAACTCCGTCACTCTTCTTGCTGTCTTCGCCCACTTCTTCAAATTGTTCGTAGGAGTACTTCCAAATCTCCTCCTTTTCCGCTTCTTTTACTCCCTTCGCCCCGCCAGCGCCACCACTCCTGTCTCCTGGAGCTGCCACCTGCGGCTCCGAGACGGGACCGTGTCGCGCTACATCCCACTGGACTGCCGGTCCAACTGGAGGGCGTGGCGCGATGAGTGGGTGTACGTTGAGGACGACAGCGGCATTGAAGTGCTAGAGATTCCAACTGGGCCCGCGGTCAGCAACCCCAACTGGGGGGCTCACGTCAGCGAGACGCCCGAGCTTCAGACGATGCTGGCCCGCGTCGACCAGCTGCGGACGACGGGTCTAACGGGGGGCATGGTTATCCGGGATTTCATCTCCCGGAGGATTAGCCCCCTGCGCCGCCGCGTCCGCCCGGCCTGGCAGTACATGGGCCAGGATGATGGGATCCGGATGATCCCTGGAGGTAGGCTGCCACTCCCGGATCGCCCTCCCCTTCGTTTTTTTTTTTGCTTTTGGCCTTCACAGGTTCTGACGGCGCTTTCCTTCTTCTGTTTTTGCCAGCCGCCGGGAACTTGTCTTCCACTCTGATCGATGCGTGGATGGGGCAGCTGGGCGTGCCCAGCTCCGTCCCGCCATTCCCGGAGGGCGCGCTCCCACTATGCCGGCTAGAGCCCAGGGAGCGCGCGGCGATTGTCCGGGCAATGCCGAAGATGGATGCCATGGGGACGCCTGATACAACAACACACCAGGCGCCCCTGACGATCCGAGACCCCCCTCCCACCGGCGATCAGGGGAGGGGCGACCAGGGGAGGCATAGGCGCTCAGCCGACGACGACACCACCGGCGGGGCTCCCCAAAGACTCCGCCTCTCGGCCGGGGCAGGGTCCTCCACAGCGGGCGCGGGGAGCTCCTCTGGCACCGCGGCGGGGAGTTCGACGGCCGGCGCGACTTCGTCCTCCCCCACCCCCGTTGACGTGGTGATGTTAGATCCTCCGGCGCCGACGCTCCTTGGATCGCCGCCACCACCGCTCGGCGGTGACGCTTATCGACGCCACTGCCGTCAGCGCTGCGGTATTTCTTCCTCCGCCGCCGGTGCGGCCTTAGGCCACTAGGACCGCACCGCCAAAGACTACCGGGGCTGGTCCTTGCCCCGGGTGTGCCCCGCTTCCAGAGGCCGCCACCTAGGTACTTATTCAAAAACGCACACAAAAAACAGTCAAGTCCCTTCAAACTGCGTCTTACCATCGTTTTTTCTTTTGCTCAGGGTGCCTACTCCGGATGTCCTTGCCGCCCAGGCCGGGGGCAATCAGGGCGCCGTGGCTGCAGGGGCTGCACTACCTGGGGCAGCCGAGCCTCACGGTGGGCAGGCTGAGGGGGTCGACCCCCAAGTGTTGATTCCGCCAGTCGTCGTCGCTCAGGCCCCAGGCACGCTGGGCCCGGTGCCCACCCCGGAGCCCCCCGCCGCCTCCATTCCTTCGGTAGACGCGGATGATCTGCTGGCGGCTCTTAGTGAGCTCTACTCCAGCACGAACAGCCGTCTGGCGATGAGCAAGGAGCGGCTGACGGAGGCGGGAGTCCAGATCAACCGCCTTCGCAAGGAGGTGGAGGACTCGCGGGCACGGGAGGCGGAGTTGGAGCTATAGCTGCTGAGGGAGCGAGAGCAGAGCTCCCGCCGCGCCGAGGAGCTCTCCGCGGAGCTAGATGCGGAGAAGGGCGATCGACTCCAGTCGGAGGCGGACACCCTGGGGATGCTGCGTCATGTCTTCAATCGGATGGAGGCCAGCCTTACCCCCCTGGGACTGGCGCAGCCACCTCCGCGGGAGCAGAAGCCACAGCACTACGCGTTCTGCCTCTGCCAGATCGCGGACTTCCTCACGCACTCGCCGCCGCCCTGCCGCCGGTCCGCCAGAGGCGTGCGATCGCAGCCACGGCGGCACGTCTTTGGCTTCTTTGCGCCAGCCATGACACCAACTTTGATCCCATGGCCACCGTCCAAGGGATTGAAGGTGACTGGGCGCAGGCGAAGGGTCGAGTCCACGATGCCTCCGAGCGAGTTGACGCACAGCTGGAGATGGAGAACCCCCAGCTGGAGGCAGCAGCGGAAGACGTGGCACTGGGGCTGGACCTCGGCCCGGCAGAAGAAGATGTGGCGGCCGCGGAAGCAGCAGCGGAGGATGAGGAGGAGGCTCCCTTAGCGTAGCTCTCTCTTCTTTTTGTTTCCACCTGTAAAGATCTTTAATGCAGATTAACTTAAATGAAACGGAAGCACAAGCTTGCCATTATATCACCCAGTGTTTGTTTTTTACTTCGGCTCCACTAGTTCCGCATGAACAAGCACATGACTTCTTAAGGACTCGGAAGGGGGGCACGACTTAAGGCCTCGTGCCAGGGAGTCACTTCCCTTGAACCCTTTGACTTAGCAAAATTTTGCCACCCGGGTGATCTTTAGGGAACGAACACTTAGTGAGTCGTGGCAGGGCCTTAGGTTCTCGACAACGGTGTTCAAGTCGCCGACCGTGCCGGGGGTCGTGCTGAACTAGCCATCCGATCGCCTACCCCTGCACACCGCTCTCACTTAGCGATTCCGCTTTTGCCACGGGACGTTTGCAAGGCCACAGGGTACCTAGGGCAAGCGCCAAGACGCCCAACAAAGGCTTAAAAACCGAAAAGAGAGTAGGGAGAACAATTGCTTCGGATAAAGAAATTGAATACTTAATTTCGATTAAGAAGGCCTTTCCCGACCGGCAGTGGAGAGGAAAGCACACTCCGGCTTGTCGGGGAGCAGAGCCTGAAACTTACAACCGATCAGGGGTAGAACTTGCGCAGATTCTCTATGTTCTGCGAGTTCGTCAGTTCTTCGCCGTCCTTAGTGGCCAGCCTGACCATCCCGGGATGAGAGACTGAGACCACCTTGAAGGGGCCCTCCCACTGGGGAGACAGTTTATGCGACCCGGCATGCGACTGGATTCTTCGCAAGACCAGGTCGCCCACCGCCAGTGTTCTCTCGCTGACTCGGGAGGCGTGGTATCGCCTGAGACTCTGCTGGTATCGTGCGACGCGCAGGGCCGCCCGGTCCCGCGCCTCTTCCAGGAGATTGACGTCGTCCCGGCGCAGATCCTCCTGATCCTCCTCCGCGAACGCCACGACGCGTGGTGATCCCAGCTCTAGCTCCGAAGGGAGAACAACTTTCGCGCCGTAGACCAGGAAGAAAGGGGTTTCCCCGGTGGCCTGGCTAGGGGTGGTGCGAAGCGACCACAATACCGCCGGGAGCTCTTCGGTCCACCGGGTTCAATGCTTGTGGAGCCGATCGAACGCCTGGGTCTTGAGGCCCTTCAGCACCAGCGTGTTGGCCCGCTCGACTTGCCCGTTGCTCCTCGGATGGGCAACCGAGGCAAAGCAGACCTTGGTGCCCATCTCTTCGCAGAAGTCTAGGAAGGCCGCGCTGGTGAACTGTGTGCCGTTGTCGGTGATGATACGGTTGGCGACCCCGAAGCGAGCGAAAATCCCTTGCATGAATTTGATTGCGGCTGCGGCGGTAATAGCTCTCACCGCCTCGGCTTCCACCCACTTAGTGAATTTGTCGATGGCGACGAACAGGTGGGTGTAGCCCCCTGTGGCCCGCGGGAACGGGCCCAGGATATCCAGCCCCCAGACCGCGAAGGGCCATGAGAGCCGGATGGTTTGCAGGGCCTAGGCTGGTTGGTGGATTTGCTTGGCATGGAATTGGCACGCCTCGCACCTCCTCACCAGCTCGCAAGCATCCTGGAGGGCGGTTGGCCAAAAGAACCCTTGGCGGAAGGCCTTTCCCGCCATCGTTCGACCGGACACATGGCTCCCGCACACGCCTCCATGGATATCAGAGAGCAAAGTGCTCCCCTCTTCCCGAGTGATGCACTTCAGAAGAATTCCGTTTCTACCCCTTGGCTGACAGTCCCCGCCCACCAGGGTATAGCACTTGGCCTTTCGTGCTACCTTCTCTGCTGACGCATCATCGTCGGGGCACACTTGATCCCGTAGGTAGGCCAGGATCGGATCCATCCAGGTGCCTTCCCGGTCAAGTGCGGTGACCAAAAGGTGGTCGCCCGGGTACTCCACCTGGCCGGGCGTTTCCGCCGGAACCACTTTCCCTCCAGGAGCGAGGGCTGAAGCGGTATCACCATCGTCCCCACCGGAGACGGGGGCTGCGATGGACGGTCGCCGAAGCCTTTCTTCAAAGACCCCGACCGGGACAGGAGATCTCGTTGAAGCGAGCTGAGCAAGCTCATCCGCCAAGTAGTTGTCGCGCCGGGGGATGTGGGTATACCCCAACCCCTCAAAGTGTCGCTCCAATTTCCTAACCTCCACCAGGTATGCTGCCATGACAGGGTCAGGACAGGAGAAGTCCTTTCTCGCTTGATTGATGACCAGCAGGGAGTCGCCTTTCACTTGTAGGCGCCGAACACCGATGACTGCGGCGGCCGAAGCCCTGCCAGCAACCCCTCGTACTCGGCGACATTGTTAGTGGCCTTGAAGTCGAGGGTGACCACGTACTTGAGAAGGTCCCCGGTCGGAGAGACCAAAAGGACCCCAGCCCCCGCACCTTTGAGCCTGAAGGATCCATCGAAGAAAAGTGTCCAGGGGGAGGGTGCGGGGACTTCTTCTGGTTCGAGCTCAGTGGGAGTCCACTCGACGATGAAGTCCGCCAGCCTTTGACTTTTTATGGCGGTACGAGGAGCGAACTTGATGCCGAACTCCCCCAGCTCGACGGACCACTTGGCAATGCGGCCTTCTACTTCACGATTGTGGAGGATCTCGCGCAGGGGGTAGGAGGAGACCACCGTGATCTTCCTTCCTTGGAAATAGTGTCGTAGCTTCCTCGACGCCACCAGCACGGCATACACCATCTTCTGAGCCTGAGGGTACCTTGTTTCCGCGTCGTGCAGCACCTTGCTGATGTAGTAGACCGGCCGCTGGACACCTTCTCGTTCCGCCACCAGCGCCGCGCTCACTACAGAGGGACTGGCCGCCACATACAGCAGCAGTGGCTCACCTGGCTCGGGGGCGACCAGCACCGGAGGAGAGGAGAGGTACCTCTTCAAGTCTTCAAACGCCTGCTGGGCTTCCGGGGTCCACTCGAATGAGTTGGTCTTCTTCAACAACTTGAAGAAGGGTAGGCTTTTCTCCCCAAGTCGGGCTATGAACCGACCAAGGGAGGCCAGGCGACCAGTCAGGCATTGCAGTTGCTTGAGCCAAGTAGGTGGCTGCATCCGCTCAATCGCTTCTATCTTCTCCGGGTTTACCTCGATTCCGCGGTTGGAGACCAGGAATCCGAGTAACTTCCCGGACGAGACGCCAAACACGCACTTCTCAGGATTCAACTTCAGACAGTACTTTCTGAGATGGGAGAAGGTCTCTTCCAGGTCCTGGACAAGCTCATCGGCCTTCTTTGTCTTTACTACCAGGTCGTCAACATATACTTCAAGGTTCTTCCCTACTTGAGACCGGAACACAATGTGCATGGCCCGCTGATAGGTAGAGCCAGCATTCTTTAGCCCGAAGGGCATTTGAACATAGCAATATACATCGAGAGGAGTCACAAAAGCAGTCTTCTCTCCGTCTTCCCGCGCCATACTGATCTGATGATAACCGGAGTAGGCGTCGAGGAAGCACAGAGCTTTGCACCCTGCCGTGGAGTCGACGACAATGTCTATCCACGGTAGAGGGTACGGGTCCTTGGGGCAGGCTTTGTTGAGGTCGGTGAAGTCGATGCACATTCGCCACTTCCCATTGGACTTCCTTACGAGCACGGGGTTGGCCAGCCACTCCGGGTAGGTGGCCTCCCGCACAATCTTGGCACACAAAAGCTTCTCCACTTCGTCCCGAATGGCATCCTGCCGCTCTGGCGCCTGCCACCGGAACTTCTGTCGAACCGGGTGCGCTCCAGGGAGCGTTGCCAATCGGTGCTTGATCACCTCCCTAGGGACCCCGGTCATTTCTGATGGTTCCCAGGCGAACACATCCAGGTTAGACCGGAGGAAGGTGACGAGCGCACCTTCCTATTTGGCGCTGAGGTCGGTGCCGATCTTCACGACCTTGCCCGAGCCGTCCTCGCCCACGGGGACCGCCTTCACCTCGCCCGAAGGTCCGGGCGAAGCGCGGGGCTTGACTAAGGGGACGCCTGAGCTGTCGTCCTTATCGCGTGCCGTGCAGGTGGTGTCGGCTAGGTCCTGCAGCTATTTGCTGAGGCGCAGAGCTTCCAGTCTATCCACCCTCACCGTGATTGGGCCCCCAGGCCCGGGGATCTTTATAAGCATGTAGGCGTAGTGAGCGACCGCCATAAATTTGACCAGAGCTGGACAGCCAAGCAGGGCATTATAGGGGAGGTCAAAGTCGGCGACCTCGAAGTTGACAAGCTCCGTTCGGAAGTTCTCCGCACTTCCGAATGTTACCGGCAGCTGGACCTGCCCCAGGGGCAAGAGGCCCACCCTAGGGGCAACTCCGTAGAAAAGTGGGGCCGGGCGCAGCTCCTCATACGGTATCTGGAGCGCTTGGTACGCCTTGACCGACAGCAGGTTGATGGCGCTACCTCCATCGACAAGAACCCGCCCGAGCTTCGCATTGCGGACCGTGGGGGAGACCACGATCGGGAGATGGCTCGGGCCAGAAGTATTCTCTGGGTGGTCGGCCCTACTGAAAGTGATCGGTTGCTCCGACCACTTCAGTGGCCTGCTCGTCCCGGGGGCCGGCATGGTGGCGCAAACCTGCCTCAGGTCCCGCTTGTACTGCGAGTTCGATGAGTAGGAAGCTGAGCCACCGTGAATGAACACCACCGTATGCTCCGCCTACTGGAAGGCCAGCGGAGCTGAGTCCTCATCGTTGTCGTCTCCGCGATCTTCCTCGCGGCGTTTCTTGAGTCGTCTGTCTACCAGTTTGGAAACAACTTGGCAATCCTCCAAGTCGTGCCCACTCGTTCAATGGATGGGGCAATAAGGTTTGCCCCCATCCTCTTTTCGACGGGGCCAGCAGCGGTCCCTGCGATCGTCGCGCCGGTCCCGGCGCTCACCCCTTCGGTCCTGATCATCGCGACGCCGGGGCTTGGGTTCCGGCTCGGCAACCAAAACTTCCCTGGCGGTAGTCTCCTTCCGCTTCTTCTTCTTCTTGCGATCGGAGGACTTCGAGGTGCCAACGTCACTAGGGCCGGAAGGCCTTGTCATGCACTCCCGGGCCTCCGTCGCCCTGGCGCACTTGTGCGCCAGGGAGAACAGCTCGGAGGTGGTTGCGATGGTGCGGGTAGCCATCTTCTCCCGCATCTTCTAGTCCCGGACCCCCCTCCGGAACGCGATGATTACTGACTGCTCAAAGATCCGGGGGATCGTGTTGCGGTAGTGGCTGAACCGCCGGATGAACTCTCTCAGGGATTCCCCCTCCGTCTGCTCCAGAGCGTGGAGATCATCCTCCACGCCTGGTTGAGCGTAGGAGCCCTGGAAGTTGGCGACGAAGATGTCGCACAACTCCTCCCACGAATGCACAGAGCCCCGCGAGAGGTTAAGTAGCCAAGACCGGGCGGAGCCCGTCAGCGATGTCGGGAGGTAGTTGGCCATAATCATCTCGAACCCTCCCGCAGCGCGCACCACCGTGGTATAGATTTGCAGGAACTCCTCCGGGTTGGTGGTGCCGTCGTACTTCTCGATGGAGGCAGGGCGGAATCTCTCCGGCCACGCAGCTTGCCGGAGACGGAGAGAAAACGCCTGGCATCCAACGTTGTAGGGGGAGGAGCATCGCTCGCCAGCCCCTTGACCCTGAGACGGGGTCGAGGAGTGCAGTCACGCCTCTCCGAGTCGAGGGGAAGCCCCTGCTGACCCGGTACTGGGGCCCAGCGCGTTCTTGCGCGTTCGCGACGCCTCCTAAGGATGTGGCGTAGGTCGCTGTCGCGCTGGAGCCGCCTCTCATCCAGGTTTGCCCTCAGGTCCTCGCGATCTCCCCTTGACTCGGGGGGACCGCGAGAAGAAGCGGAATCACGTGCATGTCCCCCTACACCGGAGGGGGCTGCAACCAGGACTCCCTTCCCCTTGTCTCGGCCCCTGACGCTGGGAGAGGTTGTCGTATGACGGCTGGAACCCTACGCTTCGGTCACACGCGCTCCTTTCCGCCACGTGCCGGACGCCCCCGGCTGGGTTGCAGCCTCAACCTGCTGTTGAGCGGCATCGACCGAAGGGCGATATCCGCGCACCACGAGTGGCCGGTGTCGCCCCAATGAATCGGAGGATGATCGAGGAGTAGCCGAGCCGCATGAAGGCTCCGCGCGGGGGTATCATCCCCCAACATCAAACGCCGTTGAACGGGCTGGCCCCCGGGCGCGGGAGCCATGCGTGTCCCTCCTACGACGGAGAGACCCGGCTGACCCGGCACCTTTCCCGGGCACCGGGACCGGCTACGGGCGCTGCTCTCCTCGGGTAGATTGCTGCGCTTGGAGTGCGACTCTGCCATGCAGACAATCGCTCCGACTTCTTCTAAGCTTCGAACCGGAGACGGAAGGAAGAGGGCAATCTAACCACCAAGAGCCCCTACCTGGCGCGCCACTGTCGGCGTTCTAGCCAACAGGCACCTCCAAATCGGGTGCTTATGAGGTTCAGACGGGGGGGCTTTCGGGGTAATCGCCGGAGGAAGGAAGACTGGAGCGCCGGGGAAGCTTGGAATAACGGGGACGCTAGGGTTTACCCAGGTTCGGGCCCTCCGAAGAGTAACAGCCCTAGTCCTGCCTTTTCTTTGTGATTGCTTATGTTGTGGGATCTCCACTGGAATCCTAACTTGAGAGAATGGAACCCAACATGAAAGAACCGAACCGAACCCCCCTCCTCTCCCATGCACCCCGGCTCCCTTTTATACTTGGGCTGGCGGGGGTGCATGTGAGGCTTACACAACAAGCTATACTCATTACACTGCCACGGGCGCATTAAATGCGCCCGTCACTGTTCTTACACCCCATTTAATGCCTGCCGCAGCCGTCACGCTCTTGCCTAGGGCCCCACGCCCACCAATGCCGCCCGTTCCGTCAGGGGGAGGAGTGCTGCCGTGACGTCATCCGTAATTAATACGCGCCTAGGGAAGGCGCACCGCCATACTGTAGCCTCTACGCTTGGCATTTAATGCGCACGATTCGCATTAAATGCCCTTGATCCTGGCAACGCCGCCTTGGGGGTGGTGCGCCAGTGGCGTGGCCCGTACGCCACCTGTCCACCGGGCGATCACCTTACTGAACGCCCAGTGTGTGGCCTGCTCGCCACCTGTCCACCAGGCAATCGCCTTACTGGGCGCCCAATGGCGTGGCCTGCTCGCCACCTGTCCACCAGGCGACCACCTTACTGTGCGCCCAGTGGCGTGGCCTGATCGCCACCTGTCCACTGGGCGACCACCTTGCGACCCTACTACTCGCCGCGACGGTGGGGCTCGGACGCGCCCTGCCCGCCCGGCGACCGTGTTAACTACGGGGGAGCGGGTACCCTGGTGTAGAATACGCCGACAGTCACTATCTAGCAAAATAGGTACAATAAGTATCGCGTGGTATGGATGACATGATTGCTAGAACGTGTCATGTGGGTACAGTTTATAGTCTCTGCAGGGATAAATAAACTAATTGATTAGCCATGCTCACGGTCACGAGCAGCTTGGGAAGTATTATCAAGTATAGTTTTTGGTTCGGTTTTAGTTTTGGAAAACTAAAGGTTTGGGTTGGTTCTGGTTTGGTTTGAGTTTGGTTTGTCAGGAAAAGGGGTGGCTTGGTGTATGGTTTATGGATTGTGGGAACGGAAAGGTTTGGCTAAAGGCTGGAAAACGGAATGGTTGGATTTTGGTTATGGTTTTAATGTTAGTTATTATTGTTTAGATTAAAATGTCCTTTGGAAATCTCTTTATAAATTGCGCATATTTGAATCTATTATCGTTTTGCAAATAGATTCTGCTTTGTGCTCAAATAGATTTAGTGTAGAAACCTGCTTTTATTGTCATAGCCTGCATCTATGTAATTGCTTCCATACACTAAAGTCTTGCGAGTACATATGTGTACTCACCATTTGCTCTAACGAATTTTGGCTAGAAGGAGAAGAAGGTAATGAGGACAACCCTGACGAGTCGCAGTTCGCATCGGAGTTTGACGAGTTTGCCAAGGGTTAACTGAATTCCTTTCCAGTCAGTTGCCTATGGGTGGACGGTACACGGCGTGCTTCTCTTTTGAACTTCCGCTGTTTCCTATTCTGTCTTTTGGACTTGTGTAGGCCATGAGGCCGTAAACTGTAATATTAAATAGTTGTAATAACTTTACCTTTCATATGTAAATTAATTACTCTTGCATGGATATGATCTGTCTCGATTAACAATGTGTGGGTACTGGGCTAGTGATCCAGGGAACCAGTACTAGACACACGGTTGCGGGAAGCTCAGGTCGTGTTCAATCGGTTGGCAGGTGCACTTGTATCGAGTGTTGCCGATCAATTGACCTCATTCCGATTACGGATTTAGCTTAGCAGTCGGAAGTTATTGCGGGTTGCATTAATTACCAATCCAATGCAACAGTAATGACCTGGTTCGCTAATCTGATTCTGGAGCCCCTACAGACTAGATACAAACGAGTAGAAGATGGTGTAACGTTCTTCTTCCCCTCCATGGCACAAGCAAGCATGCCATCAAACACTCGACTAGTTCTCCTTTCCCCATTTTTTCTTTCCCATTCCCCCCTTTTCCCATTTCCCACATCTGACACCCGCGCAACCTCCCCTGCCCCGTGTCAACCACCACCTCCCCTCCCCCCTCCGACACCCTCGCCCTGCACAGCCCCCCGCCCCTGCCCGCTGCCCCCTTCCCTTCCTCTTTCGCCCACCGCCTCTCTCCGTCCCCCACCTCCCCACCGCCTCTCTCCGTCCCCCACCTCCCCACCGCCTCTGGCCCCCACCCCGGGCCCCTCCTCTCTGGCCTCTTCCACGGCTCGAGCGCAACCCCTCCCTCCACCCGCCTCACCTCCCCACCGCTTGCGGCCCCCATCTCGACCCCCTCCTTCTGACCTCCCTCACCTCCCCACCGCCTCCGGCTCCTTCCCTGTCCCTTCCCCCATTGACACGGGCCCCCTCCCCTTCCCCCTTCAGCGCTGGGGTGGAGCCCTCCCCCTCTGTGCCGTGTTGTGCTACGGCACGCAGGCTCTGTTGTGGATCGTGTCATGCCACATTATGTTTGGTTTGTAAGTTTCTGGACAACCATGTTGTCAGTGTATTCTACACCAGGGTGCCCACTTCACCTTAGTAAGAGCCGCCCAGTGGACACGTGGCGTCTAGGACACGCCGATGGCGGCCGGTAGCAGCGCCAGCCAATGATTAGCGATCAGGCCGGACCGCGGTCGCAGAGTGATCGCCACGACGGTGGCGACGAGCCACGCCACCGGGTGGTCAAGAGGATCGCCAATGGACACGTGGCGTCTAGGCCACGGCCGCTGGCGGTTAGTAAGGTGGTCGCCAGGCGGACACGTGGCGCCCGGGCCACACCGCTGGCGCCCAGCTCCCGAGGCCACCTAGTAACTTGTGCCACCACACGGAAGGTCAAAGGTATTTAATGCGTATCGTGCACATTAAATGGGGGTAATGAAGGCCACAGTATGGCGGCGTGTGTTCCCAACGCGCGCCGTAATTGCGAGTGACGTCACGATGCAATTTCCCACCCCGGCAGAGCGGGCGGAGCCGGCAGGCGCGGGGCCCGAGGCGTGGGAGAGGATGTCGGGAGCCGCCCAGACCGTCCTCGGGTTATTTGAATGCTCGGTCGTCGTTATCGGATTTGGAGGCTAGCAACGGATCACCGATGGCGCTCGTAATGCTAGCACCCAAGCCCAAATGAGACAACCATGAGGCCATTCAAATAGCTCAACAACAATCCCGGTATTCCCGCAGTATGCGACCCGAAGCTCGCCCAAGATCGCCCCGCATACCGGTTTCCATCGCCATATCAACTCAATTTGCATAAAGGGGGCAACGAACTCAAAACCCCACAAACGGACACGCAACGCGGAAGCACAACAAGACGACTAAAAACCAAAGCACAAAGACAAACCCGACAACCACACATGGCAAGAACTCACTACAACAAACTCTAACTTGCAAAACAACTAAAGTAAGAAGATCCTACCTAAACTCAGGATTTCTACAAAATTTCGGCATGATGCCTCTAGAAAATGAGGACATCCACTCAGCAGACAGAAAAGCAATTAACATAGCAATATAGTTGACATGGATATGAGCAACACACAAGCATGATAAAAGCACCAAAATACATCAACGTTCAACAAAGAAGATAACCAAGCATTCAAGCCTCATACGACATGGTTTGGAAGGCTAACTATACAACAAAAGTCATTCCAACCAACACACAAGCAAAATAAAGCATCTCCGGAAGTGTCCTGCCCCTGAACACTCCCGGGTGTTTACCACGCCGAGCTAGCCTCTACTCGGTGCCCCGCCTGGTCACCGAGAGGCAATACGGACAGAACTCACAACCGTTGGTGTCCTCACCTGAAAACCACAAAGCAGAAGCATGAGTACAAAAAGGTACTCGCAAGACTTACCCGTGGTCCATATATGACCGACTCGAAGGAATATGCATTTGGATGTAGCAAGGAATAAGCTTAAGGTAAAAGTGCAGAAAAGCTTAACTTTGTTGCATAATTACATTCTACTACACCATTCACAAATTTTATAGCACTTATGGACAGCACCTATTACTAGAGTGAAATCTGAAATTAAACAATTAAAGTAAAGCAAGTATCATCATGAACAAGTATAATCATCAACATACCAACTAGCTTCAAGTTTAAGTTGTTACTACGTTGAAATATCGGATGATACAAGCGTGCTCATTTCCGAGAGTGCGGCAATTCGAATCGTTTTCTCAACCCTGCAGGGGATCATCAATCGCACGACATGTGCCACAAGGAACCTCATGTCAACCCTCCTCCCATCCATACACATTCGTTGAGCCATCTTCATGCGGTTCGAGCACCTAGCACCCCCTCGAGCGGCCCAAGCCTTGCTTGGCCCTCGAGAGTCGGCCTAAGCCTCGTCCTCAACCACGTCCAACCGCATGAAGGCATGACTCATCGAATTAGTATGCGACGGAAGAATAGCTTACCGTACCATCATATCGGGCATGCGATCAACAAGGTGTGCTCGATCAACATGGCAAACAACGGATCGGTCCTTAACCGACACAGGCGAGACTACAACACTTGAGTCTCCACACCCAAATGATTCAACTCTCTCGCCCGGTCTCAATTTCAAAATTTCAGAACATAATCATAACCATTGTAGTCCAACATTTGTGAAGTAATCATCTCAAGTGATGGAACCATCCACCACTTGGCCCATACCCGACATCTAAGCAAACTAAGCATGGACACAATATATTTACCCATATACTAGCTCCAAAGGAGGTGTTCCAAGTATGAAGGATTGTATGTGCAACAAATAGGATCTAGTACCATTCCCACAATTCAACTCCTAATGCATAACTTAAGCATCCAATAAGCAATTCATTCTCCAAAATACAAATATATATATAAGGTTGAATATGCTTAGGTGCTTGCCTTGAGCTTCTGCCGGATTTTCAACCACAATATGCTCCTCAATAACCCCCTCGGCCACGGCCATGTCAATCACCGCGGTTTCGTTCTCTACACGATCACAATGTATACGAAATGAGATGCATGCCATGCTTATGAAATGGAAACGACAATTAAGAACACATGATGCTCCAAAAATGCAAGCATTCATCAAACAAAAATGAAAGTGCAAAGGTTAACACTCCAAATTAATAGCCAAGTAACATTTGGAAATGCTCTACACTATTCCAACCAAAATCATAACCTTTGTAGCAAATTCTGAAATCTGAATATAGCAAGCACACTACCCACTTTGGATTTGAACCAAAATCTGAATTTTTCAGAACAACAAGCAATTCAAACAAGCATATCTATTTATCTACTCAATCAAATTGAGCGATTCCAGTTTACAATTTAACATGAGGACAATACCTACTCATACCTCTACCCCTAATTGACCAACAATCAGTTTAGCTTGCCCAAAAACCGAAAAGAACAGCACTCTGTACAAAATGCACAAATCTGGACAGATTTCACCAAAATGACCATAACTTCTACAAGGTTTGATGAAATCGAGCGATTCCAATTTCTAATGAAACTTAAGAGGCATATCTACAATTTATCTTTGGCCAATTATCCATCCATTGCATGAACAACTCCCAGTTCGGCCAGGAACAGAGAGCAATGTTTAGCATCCACAATTTCAGAGTTTCAAACAGCAGGGACTTCAAACATACATAACTTTTTAACCATTCAACCAAACTGAGATCTCCCAGTTCCTAATGAAAGATAATAACCTTACCTACAATTCCCACAAACCCTAATTTAACATCCATTAGTTTAACCCACTCAAAACCGAGCAAATCAGCAGCTCTACCGAAATGCACAATTTCTGGACAGTCAGCATGAAAATCATCATAACTTTCTACTGGATTAACGAAATCGATCAATTCAAATTGGAAATGAAAGATAACTTGATTATATACAATTAATTCTTCAGCATGCCAGAGAGATGAAGCTTCTAAATTGCTTAAAAAGACGAAAAACAGCAGCTCTGAAATCTGCTCGAAAATCAGAACTTTGCTCCAAACCCTAGAGTTGTGGTTTCCCTCCAAACTTTTCCCAAATCCAACCCTAGGGCGCCCAAATCAGTAGGAGGAGACCCTCAAGAACCAGATATAGCCACGAGGAAACTCACCTTTGCCTCCCTCAAGGAGGAGCCATGGGGAGAAGGAGGAGGAGCTTGGTTGGGGCTGCTGCAGGTGGAGGAGCTGATGGGGGAGCTGCAATGGAGGAGGGTGCCAACCTTGGAGCTGCTGATGGAGGCTCCCAAGTGCAGCAATGGAGGAGAGCTCCACCCCCCCTAAAGAGGAGCTTGTCCAGGAGGGGTTTGGGCTGCACGTTTTGGAGGAGAAAAAGAGATGGGTGGTTGCTGTTTTTGGTGTGGGTGTTTGCTGTTTTGGATGCTATTTGGTGTTTTGGTTCCACTTGCAAGTGACTAAGTGTAGGCTATGTGTTATGGCTAAGTCCCCTAATTTTTAGCACATGGACTCAATCTTTGAGCCATGAATTAATTTAGTGCTTGATGTTGGATTGGCAAGAAAACTCAACCATGCGGTAAAGAAAAGTTTCTAGTTTGTAACCAACCAACCCGCACATTCTAGACCATTATAGATCTCCCACTATGAGGCTCTGAACTTTGATGAAATTCACATTTGCAGTCTAAAGATTTTCTAGCTCTAAACTTTTGGTTAGGTTTGGGATACTTCTAAATGGAAGTTTAGGATATGCTCGGGAGTTAGAGATTGATCTCGAATGCGGCTAAAGATTGGTTTGTGCTAACGCTAGTCGCATGAGTCGAGCTCAAATTTGGGGCCTTGACAGAGGACAGCTGTGCCAGGGCATTAAGTGTGCTGCAAGAACAGTGACAGGTGCATTAAATGCGACGTGGCAGTGTACTCAGTGTGCTGTACTATTGTAAGCCCCATGCGCCCCAGCCAGCCCGAGTATAAAAGGTAGTTGGGGTGCATGGGAGAAGGGGTTCGATCTTTTAGATTGGTTCATCCTCCTTTGGGGTTGGAGGCCGGGAGTTCCTTGTTCCTGGTTCCTTTAGGTTTCTCCAAGAACATCAGCAAGAATAACACAAGCAGGACTAGGGCTATTACTCGTGAGGAGGGCCCGAACCTGGATAAACCCGAGTGTCTTCTTGTGAGCTTCGTCTGTTTCCTTTCCACCGTATCTCGAGCAATCTCCACAAAAGCCCCCTGTTCGAACTTCTTACACCCCATTTCGGAAGGGGTCTGTTAGCTCATACGCTGACAGTGGCGCGCTAGGTAGGGGGCTCTGTGGTTGTATTGCCCTTTCTTCTTCCACCTTCTTGCGAAGCTTGCAAGAAGCTTTGACGGCCGTCAGCATGGCGGCTTCACGCTCCAAGCATGACGACCTACACGAGGAGAGCAGCGCTCGCAGCCGATCCCGGCGCTCATCTAGGGCGTCGGACCTCTCGGGTCCCTCCGCCCAGGGAGGGACGCGGGGTGCTTCCGCGCAAGGAGGACATCCCGTCCGACGGCGTCTGCTGATGGGAGACGGCACCCCAGCGCGGAATCTTCATGCGGCCCGACTGCTCCTCGATCACCCCCCGGTTGCGCTAGGGGGCGAAACCCCGGCCGCTCCATGGATGCGGGACATCGCCCACCTAGTGGATGCCGCCCAGCAACAGGTGGAGGCGGCAAATCAGCCGGGGGCTTCCGGCGTCGGGCGGTAGGACATGCGCGCGACAGATGCACAAGCTTCTAGCCGCCCGGCCACAACTCTTCCTGGTCGCGAGGGCCGGGACATAGGAAAGGGTGCACAGGTTGCAGCCCCCTCGGGTAAAGGGGGACGTGCACATGCTCCCGCTCCTTCTCATGGTTCCCCCAAGCCGGCGGGGGGCCACGGGGATCTGAGGGCCCGCCTAGACGAAAGGAGGTCCCAGCGCGATGGTGACTTGCGCGATGTCCTTAGGGGGCGTCGTGCGCACGTGCAACGTCGCGTTGGCCACCCGACGTCTAGCGGTCGGGGGGAGACCTCGCTCCCTGACTCCAGGGAGAGCGTAGACTCGCACTCTAGGATTCGAGCTTTGCGGGGGACAAGTCCCCTGCGGCTAGAAAAAAAGAAGAAGAAAAAAGAGAGAGAGGAGTGAAGCCATCGTTAGTTCAGCGGCGGTTGCAAAAAGCACCAGAAAGAGAGAAAAACAAGTAACCTACCTCCGGGAGCTGTCCTGGTCATGTCGTCGGGGCCTGTGTACTGCCAGGCAGGGCGAGCACGGCGGCGTAGGGGGCTGATTCTCCGAGAGATGTAGTCCCGGAGAACCATGCCTCCCGTCAGGCCCGCTGTTCGCAGCTGGTCCACGCGAGCCAGCATCGTCTGGAGCTCGGGCGTCTCGTCGACGTGAGCTCCCCAGGTGGGGGTGCTGACCGCTGGCCCAGTCGGCAACTCCAGGACTTCTACGCCGCTGTCGTCCTCGACGTAGAGCCACTCGTTGCGCCAAGTCCTCCAGTTGGAACGGAGGTCCAGCGGAATGTAGCGTGAAGCCGCGCCGTCCCGAAGGTGGAGGTGGCAGCAGCCTGACGGGGTGGAGGTGTCCTTGGCCGCGCGTAAGGAGTAGAAGAAGCAGAAGAGAGGAAGGTTGGGGGCCACTCCCACGAACATCTCGCAGAAGTGGGCAAAGACAGCAAGAAGGATGACGGAGTTAGGAGGAAGGTGAATGTTGTGGATGGAGTAGAAGTTGAGAACAGCGAGGTAGAAGTCGGAGATCGGCGGGAGGAGACCCGCCAAAGACGCCTCACCAAGAAGATCACTTCTCCCGAGGCGGCGGCGGCCCGGCGATCCGGCGAGTGCGTCTGATGCCAGGAGATGTACCGGGAAAACCTCGCGGTGTCGACATCCTCGACGATCGATGGAGGGAGCAGAGGTGCTGGCGGCGCCATGTGAGCGAAGGAGCGAAGGTGCAAGAGGGAGGCGATGCACAGCAAAGAAGCAGTTCGCAAGAAGCAAAAGCTAGGGCTTAGCAGTTGGGCGAGACTGAAAGGAAAGAACGAACCGCTCCCCCAGTGGCCACTTGTATCTATATAGGCGCATGGAGGAATGCTTTGGCGGGAGACCCGAGGGGGCGCGGCGGTTCGATGGCGGGAAGCCCAAAAAATCAGTAAAGGTGTGGGCATGTTCCAAAGGCCCGCGCCGGTTACGAGGCAGGGGCGGTTGCACGCTCCACCTCGATGCCCGAAAACGGCGGCGGCATTTAAAGCCGTAGCGTTACGCGGGCAATTATGATGGACCCACCCGGGAGACTGAGCCGCTTTTTCCAAAAAGGTATGAGGACGCTCTAGGGTGGGTCCGGGGGCTATTGTCGGTGTATTCTATACCAGGGTGCCCACTTCACCTTAGTAAGAGCCGCCCAGCAGACACGTGGCGTCCAGGCCACGCGTGCGATCGATAAAGCGGCCGCCAACGGACGATTAGCGTCGAGCCACGCCAGCGGTCGGCAAGTGATCGCCCGCGACGGGTGGCGACCAGCAGCCGTGGCGGTCAGAGTGATCGCCAGCCAGACGAGTAGCCACCAGGCCACCTTGGCGGTCAGAGTGATCGCCAGCCGAGCAGTGGCGACCAGCCACGCCCGTGGCGGTCAGCGAGTGATCGCCAATGGCGAGTGGCGACCAGGCCACGCCGCTGGTGGTCAGCAGAGTGATCGCCCAGCGGACACGTGGCGTCTAGGCCACGGCCGCTGGCGGTTAGTAAGGTGGTCGCCAGGCGGACGCGTGGCGCCCGGGCCACACCGCTGGCGCCCAGCTCCCGAGGCCACCTAGTAACTTGTGCCACCACATGGAAGGTCAAAGGCATTTAATGCGTATCGTGCGCATTAAATGGGGGTAATGAAGGCCACAGTATGGCGGCGTGTGTTCCCAACGCGCGCCATAATTGCGAGTGATGTCACGATGCAATTTCTCACCCCGGCAGAGCGGGCGGAGCCGGCAGACGCGGGGCCCGAGGCGTGGAGAGGACGGCTGTGCCAGGGCATTAAGTGTGCTACGAGAACAGTGACAAGTGCATTAAATGCGACGTGGCAGTGTACTCAGTGTGCTGTACTATTGTAAGCCCCATGCGCCCCAGCCAGCCCGAGTATAAAAGGTAGCTGGGGTGCATGGGAGAAGGGGTTCGATCTTTTAGATTGGTTCATCCTCCTTTGGGGTTGGAGGCCGGGAGTTCCTTGTTCCTGGTTCCTTTAGGTTTCTCCAAGAACATCAGCAAGAATAACACAAGCAGGACTAGGGCTATTACTCGTGAGGAGGGCCCGAACCTGGATAAACCTGAGTGTCTTCTTGTGAGCTTCGTCTGTTTCCTTTCCACCGTATCTCGAGCAATCTCCACGAAAGCCCCCCGTTCGGACTTCTTACACCCCATTTCGGAAGGGGTCTGTTAGCTCATACGCTGACACATGTCATATCGGTATGATCTATTCGCACGTGGACCGTGTCTCGTATCAGCATGAAAAGTCCAATTCGGTGCCCACTTTCAGTGGGACAAAAAAAAATAGAACGCATAAACAAGAAAAAAAAGTTTTATTCCTATGGCCTTCAACAGGTGGGTGCGGACCCATAGGTAGTAGACAAAAAAAGACCGAACAGTAGACATAACTCCCACGCAGCGCAGTGCGTTCCCACTCACCTTCCCGGGAAGGCTAGGCGGGGCTAGAAATAGGAGCGCAGGCAGGAGGAGACCATCCAAAATTTGAAACCCCCGCCCCCCCTGCATCTCTAACCCTAGGCGCCCACCATGCCCGACCTCCCCTGCGACGGTGATGGCGTCTGCATGCTCTGCCGCGCCGCCGCTCTGCCCGAGGTCGAGCTCCTTCGCTGCGCCACCTGCGCCACCCCATGGCACTCCCCCTGCCTCTCCAATCCCCCAGCCACCCTCGCCGACGCCGCCAACTGGAGCTGCCCCGACTGCTCCGGCGTCGCCACCGCCGTGCCCGCGCCCACCGCCGGGGGCGAACTCGTCGCCGCCATCCGCGCCATCGAGGCTGATTCCTCGCTCTCCGACCAGGAGAAGGCGCGCCGCCGCCAGGCGCTGCTCGGAGGCGGGGCGCTCGACGACGACGACGATGACGAGGGAAACGATGTGCTCGAGATCGTCGGCAAAAACTTCAGCTGCGTCTTCTGCATGAAGCTGCCCGAGCGCCCAGTCACCGTGAGTAATATGTTCCCCATTAATTCCTTGAAATCCTTCCTCTCCTGCTGTGCTACATGTGGGTCCGCGTCCCATGAATCTGGGTGCCGATTTGGTTTTAATGGTTGATGATGATGAGATGCGCCTAGCCTAGTAGTAATGCTCTTTATCCCATTTCGTTACTTCTATGCTAATATTCCTTCATTTCAACGAATTCAAATTGCTATGCTTGTTGTAATCGAATATTTCTTGAACGATTCGAAGGTAGCATTAACTGTGTACCCATTCTCTACGATCATTGTTTGTTTTCGTAATTGGTATATCATCCGCATGTCTTTGTATGCAGATAGGAATAAAGGATTACAACCGGTTTGTTTTAGGCCAATCATAAAAGCATGGCAAGTGATCATATATCATGTAGTCAATTTTATCTATTCTCAACAAGCAACCTACAAATCGCTATCCATCACAACACACTTGCCTCAACCACGGGCAACGGATTGGCGGGAAGTAGAGGGCACTCCCGGGGTTGCACCACCTGCACATAGGTACCACACGCTCACAATAATGATTCCACAAGTCATTCTATTAGTTTGATAATAAATTGCGTGTGATGATCATTGCTTTAGTGTTTAGCTTTACTATTTGAGAGCTTATTTGTTTTTTTGACATTTGGAGACATTAAGTGCTTGATGTTAGTCTTATATTGTCGTTAAGACTCTATTTATTGCTGTTTTAGATGTCTCTCATATTGCCTTATAATGCTATACTGTTGTTGCTCCTTAAATCCATGTTAAAACAAAGGAGGTGCTGCCGAAATCTCGGTTTTTAGCCTATGCACCTTTGCTGGAATTTTATGTTAAATGTGGTATTTAGATGTTGTTTAGCTTATGTTTGGTAGCATTCAGGCATATTAAATGTCGGGGTGTTACACCTGAGGCCCAATCCAACCTACAATTGTTTAGAACAAAAAATCATTTTCAGGATGAAACAGCCAACATTACCAGATGTGAAGCATTGATCAGTATTGCGTGGGTTTTGCACATATAATCCCTAGCTTTGGAAGTTAAAACTGCTGTTAATGTTTGTAATTCATCTTTGTTTAAATGAAATGAAATGATAGTGCTTTCATTCCTTGTTTCAATGTATTGGCTCTGACAGCTCTCTTTAAACAGTGTTACCTTATCCAAGTGTAGCTGGCAAACAATAAATTGTAACCTCTTCATTTTTTCATGAGCCTGGAATGATTACATGAAGTATGAAGCTAGTTTTTCTTGACACCAAATTCATACTTCTTTGTTCGTTGTTTACAAAATGTTTTCATCAATCAGGGAGCTATTTCTTATCAAAAGTTTCTTGGCAGTGCACTAAGATGGTCAAGCTTGGAGGGGTTTCCTTGAAGTTTTTGGGTTGTCATCCTTTTGTAGGATGAATGGATGATTCAAATCAATGCAGTAATTTCACCAGAGACGTCATTACATATTATAATGTGAAGGATCAATTTGTTCTTAAAGCTTTACAATGCAAACATGAAGATTCTCTCTCTCTATCTATACAGTGATGCTTTCCTATGTCATTTTTTATACCATAGGTTATGGACTCTGTTTTTGAAGCACAGCTCTTCTAGAGAATATAATGTGATGCCTCTTGGTCTGCCTTGTATGCGACGCAAAACGGGCTCTAGATATTCTACATGCAGATCGTAGTGCAAGATCTACCTTTCTACTTTATAACTCATGTTAGTTTTAGAAAATTTTCTTTGAGTGGTTGATGACAATGACTGAGAAATTAGTGGCACCATACTTCTTATTTTGAGCTTGTAAGCTTGTTTAGATTGCACTGTTCATTGTGGGCTCCATGGACTTCAACAGATGCATATTGACAATTACTAACAGGCAATTCAAACGATAGGCTGTGAGTTGTATGGCACAGTTGATTTCACTTGCTGGAGTTTTTTTTACACCTATGATTAACACATTGCCATCTAGTCGGAGGGTGCAATTGGTGGTCATCAAAATTCATGCCTGTCATTTCTTGTATTTCTTTTTGAAACATGGCCAGCGCTGTGCCATTTCATTAGAAAAGGAGGTGAGCATCCATGCAGGTCCTAGGACTTGAACCTGGGTGGTTGGGGGGGGAGGGATGTTAAGCAACCTCTCCAGTCTCCACCAGCTGGCCACAGGCCAGATTTCATTTCAGAGTGTGATATTAAGAAAAAACCATGGTAGTAACATCCACGCGCAAATGTAGATGACCAACCAATGGTAACTGAACAGGAAAGTTATCTGTATGGTCAATATTCTGTCACTTGGATTCTATTTGCATAATATTTATGTAGTATGGTCATACATTTGTGAGTACTTCCGTGCCTTCCAAGTTCCAACACTGAAGCTTACAAGTTATCATGAAACATGAAATTTCATACGCTAATATGCACTTTGCATACTAAGCGTATTGCCTCGATGCTTGCTAGTAGCTAGTTGAGATCACATGTTTCTAGTTAGAATGACATGAAAATTCAAGTGCTAATCTTGCAACGAATATTTCTTGGCCTGCCCTTGATATTTTGGTATTGGGATGCTGCATTACCACTATGCATATGTGATATGGATCGGCAACAGCCTACTAGGTATTTGGGCCATGTGTATGTGCATTGTTCCCTTAAGATGGGTGCATCACGCACGCCTAGGGTAGCGTCCAAGCCAGCTAGCAATATTATTTAAAGATATAGAAGGAGATTAGGAAGTTTCAATTTATCCCTTAAGAGTTGTTAGATGATAAGTTAGCTATATCTCCGAGGATTCTTATTTCCTGTTAGTTCCAATCTATTGGGACTCTTATCCCTAGTAGTTTAAATCTCTTGGGACTTTTATCCCTAGCAGCTACCACTAATCCTATATAAAGGAAGCTGCATACTGTAATATGTTTTCTTAAGCAATCAATAAACCAGAATTTAGTTAGCAGTAGCAGGTAGGGGTGGATAACGAGCCAGTTAAACTTTTTTTCGAGCTTTCTTCGACACTAATTTATTCTTATTTATTATAGTCTCCTGTATTGTTTGAGACCCAACTTCGAATCGAGCTTAACGAGCCGAGCCGAAGTTGACTCTGGTTCCAAATCAACTAATTTTTATTTTAAAAGAAAAATGAATGTAATCAGAGCAATTTTGAAACGAGCCACCGAGCCAGCTCAACGAGCTTTTTTTCCAGCCCTAGCAGGCGGTAGGTTTCCCAATCTGAAACCTGGTGGTCACTTCCGGCTAAGCGATAAGTTATCCGTCATCATGGCACCCTCCACTAATCCCCCCTACTTCGTAATCCTCTAGACCCATTATCCGTTCTCACGCCTGAGCACGTAACAATATGCTTCTCATAATGGTCGTGAAGTCAAAGAGAAATTCGAGTTTCCAGTCAACAATCACCTATCAATTTGCCTAAAGATGTTAGTTCTGAGGTTCGCAGTTGCTCATATTTAATTTTTCATAATCATCATTGGCTATCGGTGAGTGGTATATACTTTTGGTCGGTTGAACTAGATCATGTGAAATACCCTTTACCCTAGTGATTAGGAATCTTAATTAGAAATTATTAGTGATACCTTCTCTTTGGATAAATGGATGCTTCGCATAACTATTGCTTCGCACAGTGTTGGAGATGTGCCACGCCTTTTAATGGATCTTTTTACTAAATTTGAAAGGAAGCAGTAGTTAATTCTTTCAAATTAACTCATGCATGATATATTTGGTATGTGTCCTCACAACTATCTTAATTGAAGCATGGCCACTTTTGCATACAATGTGTCAATCTGTCAATCCCCATTGGGTAGTCGTTTTTGTGTGCTTTTCAATTGATTGCTTGCAGTAATCCAGTGTTTTGTATATATTCTTATTTTGATCTACTAGTTTACTTAGGGTAAACTTACCCCTGCTACTATCCTATCTATCGTTAAGTGAACATTTTTCAGTTCTGCTTCTAATCACTACATTCTTCTTTTGTCTTGTGCAGACACCATGTGGCCATAACTTCTGCTTGAAATGCTTCCAGAAGTGGATTCAGAATGGAAAAAGGACGTGTGGAAAATGTCGAGCACAGATCCCATCCAAAATGGCAGTACAACCGAGGATTAACTCAGCATTAGTTCAAGCTATCCGTATGGCTAAGACTTCAAAGAATGCTAACTCAGCTGGCTCAGCAACCACATATCATTATATACGAAATAATGATAGACCTGACAAGGCTTTTACAACTGAGAGGGCTAAGAGGGCTGGGAAAGCAAATGCATCGAGTGGTCAGATCTTTGTGACTATCACACCTGATCATTTTGGTCCCATTCTTGCAAAAAATGACCCCAGAAGGAACATTGGTGTTCTAGTTGGGGAAACATGGGAAGATCGCCTTGAGTGCAGGCAATGGGGTGCTCATTTTCCTCATGTAGCTGGTATTGCTGGCCAGTCCACATATGGTGCTCAGTCAGTAGCACTCTCAGGAGGGTACGCAGATGACGAGGACCATGGGGAATGGTTTCTTTACACTGGAAGGTTTACTAATTTTACCACTTGCTATCCTTCTATTTTTTTGACTGCTCCCAGATATGGGTAACTTGTTATTTTTCTGTAATATAATTTGTACTAACACAGTGGTGGAAGAGATCTAAGTGGGAACAAGCGAACAAACAAGGAGCAATCCTCAGATCAGAAATTTGAGAAGCTGAATGCCGCTTTGCGTCTTAGTTGCTTGAAGGGTTACCCTGTCAGGGTTGTGCGGTACGTTCTTTTAGTCATGCTTATCCTTGACACATCAATGTTGTTCTATAAGATACTATTGTGGTATACTGCTGTACTTAGAGATATTTGTTGGTTGCTTGACATGGAAATATGTTTGTAGGGTTACTGTTATAGCTAGTGTGTTAATGATGCTACTTGTTTATTGTCTTTCCTTGATCCATTATTCACTGTTTGTTACAAATTGTAGCAATCAGTTAATATTCTGCTAATCTATGGTTCTTCATGTCTTTGTATCTTCCTGTTTTGGACCTTATGTCTGATAACAATATCTTAAAAAGGTCCCATAAAGAGAAGCGTTCTTCCTATGCTCCTGAATCTGGTGTGAGGTATGATGGAATTTACAGAATTGAGAAATGTTGGAGGAAGATTGGTGTTCAGGTAATTTCATTCTCATGTACACAGGTGGCAGATGTTGCTCCGTATTTTTGTGCCATACAGCTGCCTACGAGCTGACAGTTCAAAAAATTTATGGAAAAATAAATGATACTCTTTTGACTTCTTTCTGCCTTAGGGTACTTTCAAGGTCTGCCGGTATCTCTTTGTTCGCTGTGACAATGAACCAGCTCCTTGGACCAGGTTTGACAAAATACCTGCCTTTTTTCTTGGGACTACTTCGATCTTAAGAAAAATGGCATCTTTCTTCTCTCTGACGTGGTGGTATTTGATTTTAAGTGATGCTCATGGTGACCGTCCAAGACCACTGCCCAAAATTAAGGAGCTGCAAGGTGCAACTGAGATAACTGAGAGGAAAGGAATTCCTTCATGGGACTATGATGTATGTACCTGTGTCTATTCTTCTTGCAATATTACAGACTTAGCGTACTTTGTTACCACTCATTTCTATTGGTTCGTTATAGGAGAAAGAAGGCTGGAAATGGATGAAGCCTTCACCAATCAGCAGGAAACCGGTTCTATCAGGGAATCCTGAAACTGACAAGCAAATCCGTAGAGTCGCAAGGCGTGTTCAGATGTCTGTGGCTGAAAGGCTTTTGAAAGGTTCATGCTATGTTTTGTGCTTTTTACTTGTATGCACAATTACAATGCTGTATTTAGCTTAAAAGAAGCATTCCCTCAAAACTGGTTTCTGTTTGCCTGGTTCTGCAGAGTTTGGCTGTTCCATTTGTCGTAAAGTGATAAAAGAACCACTTACTACTCCCTGTGCTCATAACTTCTGCAAGACTTGTTTGCTTGGGGCATATGATAGCCAGTCGTCTATGAGGGAAAGAAGCTGTAGTGGTCGGACTCTACGGGCCCAGAAGATTGTGAAGAAGTGCCCCTCCTGCCCAACTGATATATGTGACTTCCTAGAGAATCCCCAGGTATGATTAAGTACAAGTTAAAGCATGCTACAGCCTGCAACTTGTAGTCTTGCTCATGCTTGTGGATATTTTTCTTACAGATCAACCGAGAGATGATGGATCTGATTGAGTCTTTGCAAAGAAAGGCTGTTGAGGAAGGTGATATCAAGGCGACCTCAGATGGTAGCAACGATGCTGAGGAATCTGGTGATGGTGGCTCCGATGAGGAAAATGACGATGCTTTACAGAAGGAAGAGGATGATTGCAGCTTGAATGAGGAAGAGAACAATGGTGCTGAGGAGAAAAAGACTGGGTGCCTGGATCGGGATTCAGATATTAATGCTGATGGTCCTCTCGTTAAAATTGTGGTTGAAAGCAAGGAAGAAGTCCAGAAGGCTCAGAAGCGCAAAGGAGACGATGAAAAAGGGAATGACGACAAGAAGATCAAGACCATTGCTGCTGTAGTGAACATTGCAGTTGAAGATAATGCTGTGAGTGGCACTCCTGTGAAACAACAGATGAGGAAGGGTTCTGAGAAGGTTGACAACAAGGAAGGAGGTGGTCAGCAGGCTCAGAAGAAGCGCAAGGGGGATGCTGATTTCGTTACCACAAATGGCGGTAAAAGGATGAAGACCAGTGCTGCTGCAGCTGAAGATAATGCTGTGAGCGGCACTCCTGTCAAATGGAGCGTGAGGAGTGGTGAGGTTGATGGTAAAGCCCAAGGTAGTCCTGTTGCTAGCAGCCCTCGCAGAGTGATGCGGAGCAGCGTGAAGGCTAGTGGTGAAGCCGATGGCAGCCCTGTTACGAGGACCAGGAGCAGTACCAGGGCGGATGGTGGTTGCTGAAGGTGGTAAGGCCGCAGAAAGCCAGGAGCGGCGAGGCTGATGCCATTGAAAGGGTCGGTTGTATTTAATCTAAGACTGTTTGCTCGCTCACTTTTGGGTGATTCCGGGGGGAGCTGAGCTGGACTGCGCGCAGTTCTTTTGGTGAACCGATTAGTAGTTAAATTAATACCGTACATTCATGGATGGATATTGGTGATGCTTAAACTATTTACTATGATACTTCACAAGTACTGTTGCTATTGCCGCTGGTTGCCTCCAGTTGCGGCATTTATCTATCGGACGCTGTCTGGTACCTGTTTATTGTTTCTGCATCTGGCTTATTTGCATAGTCAGCAAAGCATCGTCACTCAGATAGATATAGGTTGCCATCTCCTGTCTTGCCTACTCTAGTGTAAGCTCGTTGTGGCTCCTCGGATACATGATGTGAGCTGCGGTCCGATCAAATCTATTCTGAACTTGGGACGACAATGAACACAAGAGATGCAACTGGTTTTATTGTTAACTTTGGCACCGGATCATCAACATAGTTAGTCTTTACACACCAAGCTTGCATGTTGCACACAATCATACACCAAAACAGGGCAAGCTAATCTAAGCAAAATGAACTACTTTGAAAATATTTAAGCCAATTAGTTGCATTTAGCACCCCTCACAAGTCACAACTCAACTGTACAAGTTCCACCTCTTTTCACTATACGTTTCGCCTTCTTGCTCTTCTGCATAGTTGTAGCCGCCCATACAATAGTTTGATATGGGAAAACTGAGGCCCCTTATAATTTAGGGCGAATCGTACGTCAGCAGACACATGCAGAGCAGAGTTTCCACTAACCATTGCACTCAACCTTGTTGATGAGAGAAAATAAATAGCAAAACCGGGGATAATTTATTACAGGTTCTTCAGTCTCCAGTCAGCGAGCAAACACCGATTATGTTTGCTCCAAGCTGTCCTCAGTTGACGGCCGAATTTTGTTGGCTCTGCCGCTAGAGTTTTCTTGGTTAGGTGAGGTTGACCGACTTCCATCTTTAATACTATCTGAACTAAGGAGCGGCCTGTTTCTCCCAGACCTGGACCGGACATTGTTCCCCACGGGGAAAGGCTCCTGAGAAGAGTGTACGGAACTCCATGTCAATCATTTCACGTCATTAGACTATGCGGTGAGATAATAGATTGTCGCAAAAGCAAGAGCTTAAATTCGTGTGATACATCGAGATGATGTGGTGAGCACGGAATATGCAAGTGTTTTGCTGACTTCTATGGTGTATCATACATCGACAGCTTCCTAAAATGGGGCAGACCCTATGTATGTGCGGCTCAAAAATCAGTATGGTGTGCACTATCTATAGTCAAAAGGTTTAAATAAATGATACCGAGAGCACAAGAACTCATACCTGATCCCCTGCATTTGGACCATCTTTGTGGAAAAGCATAGGACGGCACCATTTGTCTTCATTCATCAGGCTAGAATTCTGAAAATGAGCAATCAAAGCACTCCTGCCCTGGATTCTACCATATGCAAGCGATGCCACCTTTTCACTATTGAACTTTTCCCATTTCTTGCCATTAAATGTCTGCACAAAAAGAATTGACTCCAATTAGTTCTCAACATACTTTCATCTGGAAAGGGCAAGGCAAAGTAGCAAGTGTTCTAGAGGATAGAAACAAGATATAATGGGGTATGTTAAAAACAAATGCGTATTCCCAACCAAAAATACAATGTAATGAATAAAAATAGAGCTCTTTTATGGTACACTAAATTCAATATGAGCTGTTCATTATTTTATTTTCAATGGATCAGATTAACTATTACTAATTTATACTTCATCCGGTAGTATAATAGAAATACCTTTAACAAATCAATGGCTAGATTTAATTTCTACTACACATTATATACCGTAAAATTTCTCTAAAAATATTGTTAAAATGTATAGAATGTCATGTTTCCACTCTTGGAAGGAACACTAAAAATGGCAAACTGGATATAGTTCTTACTATTATCTATTAAGGCATGGATATATACCTTGTAAAATGGAATTATGTGCTGTGGATCGGTCATATTGATGAAAGCATAACCCACGTTACATTTGTTCTGAGGAAAGCATACATTGCCAGAGTCAGTGCCTAGAAATTACACTGTAAATTTCAACCATCATACTTAGAAAAAGAGCAGACCTTAAAATCAATTGGAAGGTAGATGAAGTCATAGGTCCCACGGTGATTCTCATCAATGACCGCCAAAAGCAGCTCACAATTGTACCTGTTGGGCACATCAAGTGAGTCCACTGAAGAAAATGTCCCCTAAGTAATGTGCAAGACAAAACGCAAGTGGTGCAAACGCACTTGTTAGGGATGTTTTTGATCATCAGTGTGGTGCGTGAGTCTTCACCCTTTGCTATGCGGTCAATGTCAAGCTCAAATTGCCTTTTATTTTCAGACTGGGCAGCATTTCCATCATGTCTGCGGCTCCTCGTCCGATCATTAATTGCATCATAAGAAGCGGAAACATGGATTGTAGGATTCCTTCCATTGATTGCATGGCACAGTTCCTGCAGAGATGGAAATCCAGCACCAACTGGGGAGAACATGGTGTCCCTGTAATTTCCTCTGGTAGGTGCAAAAACAGAGAGTTCTGATGGATACAATTGAGGACTACCACAAAACCCTATGCTTCCATGAGATCCTGGATATAAAGAGTGTATGCTTCCAAAACTGCCTCCATTGTTTGGAGCTGAACCCAAGTGATGTTGGTCCACAGGATGAGCACTGGGATTCAGCATGTGAGGTGGCACACTAGGGTAACCATGCATGTGCATTGGGTGCTGCAAATGCGACCACAGCATTGGAATAGAGGGACTTTGAGGAAAACGATTTGAGTTCTTCCAGGCGTAGTGGTGTCCATGAAGGGGGCAACTTCCAATTCCAGTAACCCCAAATGCTGCAAAACAGTTTTTTTTTTTATGCTGATGAAGTTCAAAAAGAATTAAAGAAACAACTACAACATTTGGTCAACGCATCAACAAATTTCTATCATAGTATATCCAAGCCCTCCAACAGCACAAATGTGTAACATGATGTTGTACTGGTAATAAAAACATGTATTATCATATATTAATCACTATAAAAAGCATAGATGTTACAAATCCATGCTAAGCAGGTAAAACAAAGGTAGGAAAGATAATGACAAGCAGTTTGAGCTGAGAAGTTTTACCTTCATTATTTTGATCGAAGGAATGGTCATGAAGGCCACCAGAACCCACATTTTGGAGATGATTATAATCCACTCCATCTACTCTGAAGCTAGCATTCCTGCCACTAGCTGTCATGGACTTAGAACTATTACAAATACCATTGTGACACTCTGGCAGTGAGTGTGGGTGGAAGGTCTGCATTCCATGTTCAAAGTTTCCTTGGCCAAGTGATCCGCCAAGTTCACCAATAGCAGCATGATTATTGTGCTGACATGTAGATTCAATCCTGATAGGCGAAGATAACTTCTGAGGACGATTCATTGAGAGCCCATGGGGCGATCTATCCAATTGTGGGCTAACTGTAGAAAATAAATTATGAACACTGCTGTTCTCCCAACTTTTAGGGCCCACCTTTCCTGTTTGCCATGTCCAAGGAGGTAAAATGTTATGAATAATAGGAATTGATGAATAATTTGTAAAAACGGCGATAAACACTATATTGTACCAATGGTTCCTGGTGGAGAGTTTTTAGGCTGGTGAGGGAGACCGTCCTGCTTCCATTCTCTACAACATTGCTGTCTTAAGCTGTTAGGTACAACAAAGTGTTATTTCACCACACTAATTCATAGAAAAGGTTTAGTGGCAACATTATGCAACTGTATTAGCACAAAACATAACCATGAAATTTAGTAAATAACTAATTTTTAATACAAAATATAGTTGTATGCAGAGACAGTTTGGCCCTAATGCAAATTCAAAAAGTTAGAACGATTGATACAAATTGATTTCCTGCTACGAGAAATGGAAGAAAGAATTCGCAGCCCAATAGCTGTGGCAAGCAGCCACAAACTCTGGCAAATGTGAACTTGCAGATGTCTTGTTTGCATCTATTAGTATCTGCAGCAATATTTTCTCTTGAAATAATAGCATTTTTTATAGTGTCATTTCCCAAAGACAACTACTTGCAGCATCTTGAAAAACTTCGTAGCATATTAATACCGTATTCCTGTATGAAGAAAGGCAACAGTATACAGCGCAAGTATGACAAGATAATACCAAAAATAGGGAAACAATACCAGAGAAGCAAAATTACCAAGATTTTGCCCCTCCAGGATGGCTAATTTCAACCTTGATATTTGGGCCTGAAATATCACCATTATTAAGGTCATGCAGTGCCGCTTCTGCTGCTCTAACGTCATAGAACTCTACGAGCTTCTTATTGCAGCTTGTACAAGCCCTGCAAATCTAAAACCAACAAAAAAGGTCATCCCAGTTTGGTGCTCTCAATTTTATAAAGCAAAAGTTTGAAAATATCATTACCTCCTTCACGTCACCGTAAACAGTAAGTATTTGGAGAAGATCATCATTGGAAATGGAAGAATCAATGTTAGATACCACCAATATTCCCTTATTGATCTCCTTGTCTGGAATATTTTCCTATTGAAGTAGCACACCATGGCAACATCAAAACATTTTTATAGATTTACAGTGTTAAGCTATTCAAGTCATAAAATGAAATGAAGAAACTTTAGTGAAAAAAAACTTTAGCATAATAGTAATAGTAAGCATATTCTTAAACAGTCTGTAGTTTCATCACAAAGGCCAAATCAAGTATGCAAAAATTTCCCTATAGCTATCAATTTTATCAATTCAAGTTGGAGGAGAATATAGGAATGTAATGACATACAACTAACAATATATTGGGAGGGACAACAGAAAAAATTTAAAATAAACTGAGAAATTCGAGAATCAGCTTATACCAATTTCTAACCAAATAGGTCATGATGATAAATACTTCTAGTTTCTAGATGTAACTGAGTTCTAGAACTAGATATAGAAATATACAAACAACTAGTTCTAGAGCCAAAAAGTGGAAATGGAAAACATTGGAAATATATTGATTTTTGTTGAGTTACATATACGCATTGCAACATAAGCTATAATACTAAAATAATGACGTGAGCACATCCTAGGTCCCACCAATTATCTTGTTTCATAGTTTGAGAACATAATCTAATAAAGCTACAAGGTTTGTCTTAGTGTCATAACTGACGAGGATTCTGAATTGTGTCATCTTATTCCTTATTTCAGCCTTTGCCAAGTACAAACATGGTTCTCTAAGGCAATTACAGGTGAAAGAGACATAAGGTCATGCCATGCAAATTGTAAAAGGGGGCTACTCAGAGATATATGATTTGCTGTGGACTCTGGTCCAAACTCACGAATGCATAGGATATATGCCACTTTTGGCAGAGCCTTTATCAGGTGATAAGTGCGCCATGCTCATGCTAACTTTCAGCACATAGCCTAGAAAAGGTTACTGAATACTAAAAAACTCATTTCACAGGTTAGATTAGGGACATGTGACATTGCAGAACCAACATGTAACATGAAAAGGCAGAAAATGAGATTAGATAATATGTCTACTTCAACATAGCCAATAATATGTTTACCTTAGGAATGGAAAATTGTACATCAAGGTTCATCAGCCCCAGAGGCTTGCTATGGAGTGCTCTCATTGCATTTTGGGCAGCTCTTATATCATAGTAAGAAACTGTTACAAACCCATGGTGCTTGCAGGAGGTGTAAAGCATGTGCATGTCCCCATATTGCTGGAGGAAAGATTTATATGAATTTGAAAGGGCAGTGTTTACTAAAGTAAAATGAAATATCAAGAATAAATAAGGAAAAAGTTGAAAACCTGAAACAGAACCCTTAGCTCATAGTCCTCAATGTTAGTGTTAATATTTCTGACAAGAAGAGTTCTGGAAGGACGTATATTGATAGAGTGTTCCCCAGAAAATTGGCACTTGAAGGATCCTTCCAGAATTTTTTCACCTTTGATGGAATCATTGTTCTCAAGCTCCATTCCTCCACCAGTGCAGAATATATCTTCATCAGCATCATCATGGTTGGTAGATAGGCCGGTAAATTCAAAGCCATCAATAATGCCCAATATCAAATCATCGTCATCAGGAAGGAGATTTCCAATAGTTTGAGCTTCAATTTCTTCCATGGACCCTAGAGGTTCATATCCCTCACTGATGGAGTTATGTGTATCAGCAAATTGACTAAGACCACCACTTCCCATTACTCTTGCTGCAGAACCATAAGGAAAAACATCATCAAGGTAAAAAAAAATCAATACAATATCTTGGATGAATAATACCTGTAGTTGTAGTGCAATTATGATGGTATCAGATCTTCAACATGTAGTACCACAATTTAGATGAACTCTAAAGAGAGCGGAAACTCACATTTGCCACTGAATAATTCAGTAAGGGAGCTGTATGAAAGGCCCTTTCCATAGCCGGGCACACGCTGATCAGCACTAGTTGGTTCGGCAAAAGCTGTCTCTCTCGTAGACAAGCCAAGCCTGGATTTGGGGCTTGTGAGGATATCACCCCAAGAAATTGATGGTAAACTTGAAGCATTTTCTTGCCCCATCAAATTACTGAGGCTAAGGATGTCCAAACCCTTGAAGGCTCGACCTCCTGGATGTTCCAGATCACCTTCAGGATTTGCTCCCATCGGATAGACCTTTTCAAGTGGAGAAGCAAAAACTGACTTGCTCCCTGCCATTAATGAATCCACTCAGTTCATGAAGTATTGCAACCTCCAACACCTGTGTTGGGTGATAAGTTGATCATGGCATTTAATTGCAAACCGTGTTTAGTTAACCTTCCAACTAATTCCTACCAAACTGTCGTCAGCCAAAATTCCATAAGCATTCCACTGTAAGAAAAGTTCCCACTCATTCCCTGCCGAATTGCGATCTGATATCTCTGTCTACCAAAATGCTTACTAAAACTGGATGCTTAATCAATTAGGCAGTGTATGTGGTATACATCTAGTCCAGACGGGGATTCCCTGGCAATAAGTAATCTGAACTAAATTGATGCAACAACCCAACTTTCTGGGTTTAGCTAGTTAGTTAAATTAGCTGCAAAGAACAGGTGGGAATTAACCAGGATAACAAGCAACCAGAATATCTCCCCATAAACATGAAACACGAGTTTTTGAACTGTTCTGAGAAGCATGAGTTGGATAAGGCAAGTTAGGTATGAATCTTTTCAGGACATTTTATTGTAGCATCAATAACTCCACCAACTACCAACAGTGAGTATAAAGGAAAAGCGAAACATTTTATTAAGGACGTAGGATGAATTAAGAATATAACACCTAACTTAACAATTTCTACAATGCAAGAAGCAACATCCGTGAAATAATAATTGCAAATTTTCAAATCAAGCATGATCCACACCTTTCTGATCGACCATTGACTCTGGTTTCCAAAATCCAACTTGCCTCTGCATTAAAGCATGGAATGGAAATCAGCATGGGAAGGAAATCATGTGGTGCTACCATTTTGCATTATCAAAAGAAATCAAAGGCAGGCTCTTTTTGTTGTTGTTGTTAACCTCTGTAGGGACAAGATCCTCAGAGAAGAATGAAGACGACGAGTCTGACCGTGGGCCAAATGGCGATGGGTGCCTCTTATCGATGACTCTAGATGCTATCACCATGGGGGGCAGGAACTGTTTGTCTTGAGTCACTTTGTTTCTTCTTTTGTGCTTTCTTCACCTCAATCCCTGCACGTTATGGCCCCTCATCAATTGCCCGCTTAAGGATTAGAGAACATCTATGTGCGCAACTGCGGCCCGATCCCTACTGTTTAAGCAAGTTACTACCCCGAAAGCCCTGCTCAACTGCAAGTTCCTTTCAGATGCTTAAAGGGGGGATTTTTTTTTTAACTGAGAAAGTAGCTCAATTTAAATTCGAGAAATGTACTGGTGTAGAGTTCACTATAAAGATGTTAACCTGTTTGCATCTGAACTCATTTGTAAAGAGAAAATTCCTGATTTTAAGGGCAAAAGACGAACAAAGATGCCCCATTTAGTGGCATAATACGGGGGTGAACCGAACCAAGGCAAAAGGCAAAGGAAGAACTCGAGAAAGCCTCCTCCTTTCTATAGACGCAATCAAACCAAAAATGTCGAAATAGAGAGAACGGCTAAAAGGTCGTGGCAAAAAAGTTGCTTCCTTTCTACCCAGGATATACCAGAATGGGGAAAAAAAATCAGATCGACATTTTTATTTTTTCTCGCTGGTAGTACAAGTCGAACTATTTTATGGAGTACTACTCCATCCATAATAGAAGAGAGAACAAATCCCCAAATTTGAAGCCAAGAACGCCAAAATGGAAACCCAACAATAATTGAAGTCAAAAATGCCAAAGGGAAACCAACCAATAATGTAAGATTGCGATCGAGCGAGTCGGAACTGTAAGCACAAGCAGTCTGTAATCCATGAAGGGAAAAAGGGTAGCTGCAATTCCAATTTCCAAACCGTAGAAGGGGAAAAACTAAGAAACTGTAACCAAGAAGACGTACAAAACTAAAGCCCCCAAGGGAAGCGACAGAGATCCCACATTTGGGCCATTTTGTTGCAGTAAATCCAACCAAAATCGATGGACGAGGGGGTGGAGGAAAATCAGAGAAGAAGAGAAAAACAAAACAAGCTGGATTGAAGCCATCGCGGCCTGTCTGAAAGAAATAACTCACCTCCAAGAAGAAGCTTGCCCGTCCCCTCTCCCTGTGTGCGCGCGCGCGTGTCAACTCAAAGGCAAGGCCCAACTAGGTAAGATTAATGCGGGACCTTACTACTATAAGGCATAAGCAACGACTTATATCAGAGCAGAAGCAAGCTGATCCGGTTGCTGCCTTGTTGGTTGCTTCTCCCAAGGCGTAAGGCAGCGATGGAGATGGAGAAGAGGGCAAGCTAAGCACCATGCCTACGCGATTCCAAAGCAAAACCCAAAGGCTAAATCAACCCAACCCCTCGCCCTTGGAGCAGGAGCACTACAACTTGTGCATGTAGTGTTGCGTTCTTCTAGCTAGCTAGCTTCTCCCGTACTGCAAGCAAGCCATGCCTTGCCGCCGCACGCAAACAAATCAATCAGCGCTTGCTTAGTTACCGCAAAGTAAACACAAATTAAGCACAGGAAACATGCACACAAACCAAGGCAAAGCAATTAAGGAGGGGAAGAGAAAGAGAGCTTAATTAGAGAGGCCGTGGAGGGGAATGGCCGATGGCCAGCATGCCGGCCAGTGTCAATCATGCCATGTACTGTGAGCTCACTAGGTCGTCGTATGTGTACCTGTCGTGAGCTTACGCACGCTTTCTTCGATTCTCCACCCGCCGCTTGGTTGAGCTTGCGCCGCCACGTGCGGACGGTGGCTCGTCGGCCAGCGTTCAAGGGGAAGGGGCACGCCAACATCTAGGGAGTAATAACTCCAACAAGTTGGGAGCCTCTGCAAAAACAAGTCAGGGAGGGAGTAATATACTATCTATTAAGTGGAGAAGATTTGCCGGCTTCCCAGTCCATCCACGTCCGCTTTTTTTTCTTTTCAAAAAAGCCCTCCAACCCCGCCGAATACGAGGAGGGTCCCCTCCCGAGCCCCCACGCTTGAACAAGGACCGCTCTTAAAACCGGATCTTTGCGTGAAAGCCCTCGCAGGGTCTCGCCGAATTTGTCCGGCTCTTCGAACTTGGTCCGTCTGATCACATTTGGACGATCCGAAAGCGTCAGATCCTAGGTTCCTCCGCTTCAAGGCCTCGCACTCTTGAACCCTACCGTCCGCCATCCTCCTCGCGATCCGCCTCCCTTCTCGATTGCTCGTCGCCGCTTCCGGCCAAAGACGCTGCCTTCTCGCACCGCTCGCCGTCGGTCGCCGCTACCAGCGCCTCGCCTTCCACAGCTCTTCCTCGCGCGCGCATCCCGCACTTGCTATTGTTCGCTGTATCCTGGATTGCCCTTCGATCCTTCGATGGCGCACTCAAAGACTACGGTCCTCCGCTTCTGCGTGACATCGATTGGCGCGCCAACCCTCGGACCACGCTACGCCGGGCCGCCGGAGGCCTTCGTGGACGCTCCGTGTTTCACCTCTCTAGGCGCGCCGCTCCAACCACGCCGCCGGGCCGATGCCGCTCTCCTTCTTAGCGGTGGGTCAGCCTCGATGCCGCAACCACCGCCGCTCTACTGCAAGGGCGCCGGAAGCTTGTGGCGCTGGCGAGGCCCCGTGACGCTGGACTCCGCCCATCGGCCAAGCGTCTCTTCGCAAGGAGTGCCCCCAACATCGAGGTCGAGGTTTGCATGTTGTGTTCCGTTCAACGTGGCGTGATGCGAGTCGAGTGTGTCTCTTAAGTTTCGTGGGCGTTCTCCTCGCCTTACCTGACAGCTGTGTTTGTTGGTTAGATGTTGAACATTTCAGCAAAAGGCAGGCTTGCTGGAAACAGTACCACTGGGTTCCTTCAATTTCTCTTCGGCTTTACTGATTCTTGAAGAATGATGCATCGGTGATGAAGTCCCTCGCGATTGATGGCTACTTTGTGCCTCTTATACCACTTCTTCCCAGCTTTATCAAGAATTACAGTACCCATATTATTGCTTCTGTTATGGTTGGTGACAAGGATGAAGTACACATAAAATAGCATTCGTCATCCCAATTGTCAGAATTAGAGTTCAAAAATTACATGAGAGAAATCGGGAATAAGAGATTTTCAGATGGGGAAAGCAAGTCAAGTGCGTCTCCCATCAATTACAATGAGAAGGTTAGCAAATTCCTTGCCTTTCCATTTTAAATTAATAAGAGAATTTTTTTTATCTGTGATTGCTGATAAGAACAGAAGCTTGTCATGACTATCTTAGTTGGTTCACCTTGAGGGTTGTATAATTTGTGAGTTTACAGGGATGCCATCTGCATCACAGTTATTTATCTGTCTACATCTTTGAGAACTACCTGAATTATTCACAGTAGGAAATTGGCTATTTTGGAAAATCAAACATGTTCCCTGAAAAAAAGAATGTATAGTGTAGATGTGTGCCACTGCACCTCTTTAGCTGGCAACAAATCCTAATTCAAGCATGCATTTTTTTTTTTTTTGGGGGGGGGGGGGGGGGGTTAATCCATTTGTAAAATAAGTAATATTATATTCCCTCTACAGGATATGACAGTAATCTTCAGAAGGAGGGGAGGTTGTGATCAGAACTTTATTGATTGGATAAAAACTGTTTCCTCAGCACTAGATGTCATAGGCATGACATCTCGCCCTATTGTTTCACTTGTCGATGATATACCTGGAAAGAAGCACCTTGCTCGTGCAATTGATCTATGCTTGACATGTAAGACATTCATTTGGTTCTTTATTGTTACTATACTTTTAAAGCACATTTGCGACCTTTATTGTACACTTATAATACCCTGAGCTTTGTCCCAACGTACTATCGTTTATATTATGGTAGCAAGGTCCCTTCGCAGTTGTGTTTCCGTTTGTGCTAAAATGTTTTGGTAAGGTTGATGTTTTCATGATCAAGATCAATAGTTATGCCCTAAGGTCATAATGTTGAGCATAATTAAATTAATACAGCAGTGAGCCTTACCAAAGTATGTGTTGTGAAGAAACATTTTGTTTCTTCTATCAGAGATGGATAGTTATCCTTGCCCTTTTCTTACTGCATTAGAAATTACTGTATTACATGGTATTTTTCAATTATTTTGTTTTGAAAAAAATTGTTCTCCAGACAAACCTCCAATTAAAGAGTTGCAGTACTTCTTAGAATTTCAAGTTCCATTGGTTTGGGTTCCAGTAGCTCCAGGTATTGCTGGTCAACATAGAAAGGAGCTTGTGTGCCGATCGCTTCAGTTTAACTTGATGGGCTCAAAGCTATTTGTTATCTCAGAACAGTTAAAGTGTACCCCTTAATAGCTTAATAGAAACAGCTTAACTTAATAGCTTAATAGGTTAACTTAATAGCTTAATAGCTCTCACCAGATCATATCTTCTGTCGTTAACGTAACCAGATTTCTTACAAGCATATATAAAAAAACGCAGGGCAATCTGCACTTAAAATATAAGTTTTCCGTATACAACGGAGGTGTTGCCCTCAATACTATATATGCCAGTCTTTCTAGACCAGAGCTAGATATCGACGTTAATAAATAAATATAATTAAACTACAATTATCGTGAAACATGCCCCTCCTTTTCTTCTTTTAAACAAGTGCTTCCAAGCATCTTCATTTGATACCTTATACAGGCCGATCTACTCGCTTTATCTCCTTAATTACTTATAACAGTTTAAGCTATCACGTAGAAAATCAGGTACCATTGAGAATATACTTTGTAACTCTTTCCAATTCTAACAAAAAAAAAAGATGCTTCGTCTTCCATAGGTTCAACCGACTGTATACAAAGATTTCATGACAACTTCTTTTAACAGAGAATACCAAGCAAATTAGAGCTTTGGATAAAAATGTATATACCGCCTACATGTACACAAGGTCACATGCAAGATAAAGGAAAAATTCTAAGGAAAACTAACAGATGCAAAATACAGTGCAATGGAGAGTGCAGCGCATGCAGCATACAGTGTAATTTCTTTGTCATACATTCCAAATTATGTTATCTATCTACTGCCAACATCGACTTGTTCTAAACAGGCTGCTATGATACACGCAGGACAAATGCTTTACGCCAGATTTGTCTCTACTCCAACACCATCATCATACGTATTCTGTGTGTATTGTCTTATATATGAATATTTCAGAGACATGTTATCGGCCCACTCTGATACTGTTCTCCTTTCTTCTATGATCTGATTAGAACCGTTTTGTACATATGCTATACGTTATGAAACAACTTCAAAAATTCAAAACGAATTTATTCGGGTTTTGTTTGAATTTGCGCTAGTTGAGTTTGGAAATTTGAAACCAGTTTGAATTTCAAACCTTGTTTTGGGCCGAATCTTCTTCTTCTTTGGGCCTGCTTCCTTCGCCCATCGCACAAGCCTCCCTCCCGCCGCCGCCAGCCGCTCGCCTGACCGGGCGCTCGTCGTCGCTCGCTTCTCCGCCGCTCAAGGCTGCAGCCGCCACTCTATTGGTCGCCAGGTTGTCGCCTGACCAGCGCCACGCCTGCAGGGCCCCGCCTCCTTATTCTTGGCTTCTTCGCCAGCCTCACACACAAGGCTGGCTTCACATGCCACACCAATTCTCCGCGCATTTCCCGCCTTGCCCTATAAAGCCCGCTCTCTCGCTTCTCACTCGCTCCGCCTCGCCTTGGTGAGCCCTTCTCCTCGCTCTCCGCCTCCGGCTGGCCGCCATTGGCCCAGCCGCGCCCTCCCTCGTTCCTAACCCTAGCCTCGTCCACGCCTCATGGGCGCCTGCTGGTCTCTCTCCTCTCCTCCTCGTTTCGCCATGCTCCCGCCTTTTCCTCGTTACGCGCCGCATGCCCACCACTCAGCAACCAGCCAAACCTCAATACTCGCCGCTAAGTGGGCCTTGGCCCAAATTCACGAAATTCCAATTTCAAACACTGCTTTTAAATAAGAGTTTTTCTCCTTCGATTTATTAATTCAATTAATTAAATCGGAAAATTAGTTTTAATTCCAAAATAGCCGTAAAAATCCCTAAAATCCCGTAGCTCCACCAAATACTTTTCCCAACTGCTTTGATCCCTCGAGTCCGAAATGCTGTCCGTTCCCAAACCAAGCCGAAATATCCAAATCCCGCTTTTGCCCTCCTGGCCCTTTCCGACTTGGGCCCTAAGCCGTTTCATCCCGCTTTTTTCGCTATTGTTTTGTCGCTTATTTATGCTCGGTTGTCTTTTCGCGTTAGATTCGACCGCTGAGACGCCAAAGTGGAGCCGAGCACCCCTGAGTCGGAGCGATTCCTCGAGCGTACGCCGGATCGAGCCAGACGATCACTTCCTCGACGACTCATCCGATCCACCGGTACCTCGCAAGGCAAGCCGTACACCTTTGATCATATTGATCCCATCATGCCATGCTATAGTAGTAATTATTTTATATCGCATTATTTTACTGTATGTTGAATTATTGAAATCCGGTATTTTAGAATGACATGATAATTAGGTAATGCCGAAATTGCTTACTGAAACCTCCTTGAAATATTGAAACCCTATTAATCCTTTGGAACCCTAGTAACTAATCATGGTGGAGGAACCTCCATGCTCCAAGCCTCCAACACGAGGAAGGAAACAAACTCGACTCCACCTCGGCTAGCCTCCTGTACTGCGCCAGTAACGGCTCCTCCTTCTTCCTGCCTCTCTTCAAAACTGTTCAATTTTCGGAAAACATTTCTGTGCTTTAATTACGGCGTTGGTTAACCGGTGTTGGAATAATTACGATATTAGCAAATTTTTATTACTTTAATTCTAAGCATAATTAATAACCAGGAAACGACAAAATCATAACAAATGCAAACATAATTAAACATGATATTATCTATTATCAAAACATAAGAACTCATACTCAAGACTCAAGTATCTAAGTATATATGTGACATGAAGAGGAATAGTGGCTTACAACTAGCAACAAAAACTCAAGTTGTTTTAGATTTATTCTGAGATGTTGGGTTGCCTTCATTAAAAAACCTCCTCGCCACTAGAGATATGATCATAGACTAATTTGTGGCAACCTTACTAATCAGATTTCAATATTAACGATTAATTATAATACAATCAATTGATTAACATGATCATAGACTAATTTATGACAACCTTACAAATCAGATTTCAATACTTGACGATTAATTATAACACAATCAATTGATTACTTTAGAAAGTATATATAAGAATCAAACTCAAATATGCCTACTATCATACATCAGCAATTGCCGATAATAGCAAAGTATTGAGAACAGACATCAAGGAGCATAAATATATAGATGTGCACTGAATACGTGTTGTCATAGATTGTCTCTCTAGCCCAACCCTTATTGAACAATTACCACCTCGCATGCAAGTTCCCCAAGACAATCAGTTTTTAGCCCCTTTGCATTCAAGTAGTAAATTGCAGAAAGTAAAATTACTCACTGAGCACTGATTGGCTATCAATGTTTAAAGGCTAGGCTCATCAAAGATGATGTCCCAGAAAATAGTATCGCTACTGTAATGCCACAGACTCACCAGTGATTATTTTGGAGATACCAAGCCACAAACCACCTGATAAGGCAATTCACCGGGAGATCCCGAGATGCAGCTAAAGATGCTCAGAGCCACATAACCGATTCCCTAGGTGAGTGAGATGACTTCTTTGAACAAATAGCAAGCCTCAAAGAACTTGCTGCACAAAGATAACCCATAACAAGGCACCAATTTTGCACTAAACTGAGTCACTGATCAAGTTTGCAAAATTAGTCAAGACACTCGGCAACAAGATAGCACCAAGCGACCTCCACTATCCACGAAGACCCAAAATAGCCGGCCCTCAAGATCAACTACAAACACCTCAAATTACTCAGAAAAGTGGCATCCACAAGATGAATGAGCACAAATTGAGGTTGGATACTTCACAAGGACTTTGGGAAACCAAGAATCTAGTCAGAGAACACACAGATTGAAAGAGATTAGGGATATCACCAATTGGGGAAAACTCTGTTGGGGAATCTAGAGGGTAAAACCCCAGTAAACTTCAAAAATTTATCCCCTTCTTGGACCGATAGCATGCACTAGAATCAAGATTTAGTAGAGTATGCTAAAATCATTAAATGTGTACTGTGGTCCTGGGAGCACAGATATGAAGTTTTTGGAGACTCTCGGTGAAGCTCACAGTTTTAACACCTAGACGTAGCAGTGGAAATGGATTTCATTGGATCTTCGTGGTAGTAGCAGGCACGACCTTTAGGTATTCACTGAACAGGAGAATGACACTGTATGCTAGTACGATAGTACCACACAATACGACTATCATGATTTTTGTTTCTGGTCCAGGTGAAATTTTTTCACCTTTCTTTCCCCTTTCCTTTTTCCTTTATTTTTCCACACTTTTTTCTTTCAACCCGCTCCCCCTCATATTGCCAAAATACTGTGGCTACAGTGTTTATAGCACCACTACAATAATGCTAAGTTGCTACAGTGTTTATAGCGTTGCTACAGTATGCTGCCTTGCTACAATATTTTCAGTGCCGCTATAGTGTTGTCAACTTGCTACAATGTTTTCAGAAAAAAATAATATTTTGCACATGCGGGGGTTCACAGCCATTTGGGACCACCAGATAAATGTTTAATTGCATTGAACATATGTTATGTAATGTTGGTAGTAAACCGAAAAACTCCTTTTCGATTCAGAAGTCGCAAGCGGCTCCTAGCAGGACATAACGACTACCCAAACTACATGAATGTTATTTATCCGACAAACCTTCCATGAATACATGTTGATGTCTTTGTCACTTTGATATCATGGCCATTATCCGATAAACCTTCAATGAATACATGTCGATCTCTTTGTCATTTTGATATCATAGTTTAACCCAAGGTTGAGGGGTTTCATCTTTGTACTGTTAAACCAATTCTCTTGATTTTCTGAAGTAGACTAACAAGATTGATCGATTAGCACCTTAATTGTTTGGGCATGGCCATGCACACTATTTAGTCTATTTCATCGAGTGGCCGATCGATATCATTCTGAAGGACCATGTGGAGGTCCATCCATATTTGTGATGAGTATTTGACTTTATTTGAGCAAGGTGTGCTCGAGTTTGAGTTTGATTTGAATTGGAATTCCAAAAGACACAATTTGAGTTGAGTTAGCTTCTTGTGGTACTACTGGCCTTTGGCTGGCGGTAGGACCAACATGATAAATGAGATTTGATGAATTGTGAGCATTTGTGATGATTATTGCATATCATTAGACAATGCTATGTGATGGGTTTCCTTGTCTTTGATGATTGCAGGACGACGGTGCTACGTCATGGTGAGGCGGAGGATGACCGGGGACTAGGCAAGGTGCGTCGAAGGTCCAGACGGTCGAAGATCGTCGGAAGATGATCGGAGACGGAGTCCGTGCAAGTCAAGAAGACAAGAAAAAGGCGATGATACTAGCTAGATGCCGCGAGGATCGATGAGGGCCGTTGGATCGCGGTCTAGTTGATAGGATAGCGGGTCTAGTAGTATGCTTTGAAAATCGTACAAGAAAACCCATTATGTGTGTAGGGTTTTGGGTGCCCCTTGCATGGTGAAATGAGTGGGTTAATCCTAGCCCTTGGTGGAGTGCCCTAGGGTTTGGGACTCATCCAAGGGTGGTAGGTGGCCCTAGAGTAGTATAAATAGAGGGGGGTGCCCTCCCTCACTTGAAGGTTTAAGTTTCTCCTTTGAGCTTTGCCCACATGAAGTGAAGCTTTGTAAACCATCCAACCAGAAAATACAAAGATTTTCTTTACATTCTTGTGAATTTAAATTCCGCATTTACATTATGTCTTTACTTTACGCAATTTAAATTCAGCATTTACTTTCCCGCATGTAAATTCTCGCAATTTGGATTTGCCTCCTCTCCTTCTAAATGTTGTTGATCAAGGATGTATTGAGGGTTCTCATTTGGTTTTACATGTTTCTTGCACCCTAGGATAGACTAGAGATCAAGTTTCTATCAAGATTGCAAATCTGTCTAAAACTTGTTCTTCGTGCAGCAGTCCGTCTTTGATTTTTAGAAAAATATATAAAAATCATTTTTGAGTGATTCTTGTTGAAGAAGGTGCGTGACTTATATATCCATCTGTGAAAAAAGTTTGGAGTCCATTGGTTGCACCATTTGGGAGCTATGAGGTGAAAACATAGCCCCAAATTTCCTGATTTAAGTTCCTGACTATCTGTAGTCCTTGATTTTTTATTATTTTTCTACAAGGCTTTTGGAGGTGATTTTTGGGGTAATATTTAACGACTCATCTTATCACAGGGTGAAAAATTTCCAAAAATTTTGGAGCAACATAATTCCACCAACCACCTGCTCCAAGTGAGGACAATTCCTGAAAAATCTGCTTTTGCTTTTCTAAAAGAGGCTTTTATGATTTGGCATGATCTCTTTTAGAAAAGAAGTATTTGAATTGATTCCTATTTACTTTGGACACTTGAAAACCATGATTGTGATTTAAAAATCCCTCACATGATTTATGGTTCTCATCCATGTAAGCTAGGGATACACATAGTTGTTTAGTCGTTCCCGTTTTTGCGATTTTGAGGAGCACCGATTTTCTTGCGGGATTGTTTGGAATGCGTTGAGTAGGGGACAATTTTATTTGGGATAATTCACCCCCCCTCTGATCGCCATCTCGGTCTTTCAATTGGTATCAGAGCTGGTTTTGCTCTTTCATAGATCTTGACCGGTCTCAAGAGCCATGGCGACGAACAAATACTCTTCTTAGCCTCCAAATTTTGCTGGAGTTGATTATCCATTCTGGAAAATGCGAATGGAGTCATACATCACTGCTTAGGGCTTTATGATCTGGCAGAATATGAAACTCCCGTATGAGGTTCCAGCCGATGAGAACACCAATGCCACGAACTTGGCCAACGTTGAGGCAAACGCTAAGGCTAGGAACATCCTCATACAGGGACTTAGCCGCAATGAGTATGATCGGGTTTCTCACCTTCGGTCCGCTCACCAGATCTGGGTGACCCTCAATGCTTACCATGAGGGTACCACTTAGATTAAGTCGGCGAGGCAGGACAATTCAGGCGTGACTACAATAAGTTCGAACAACACGCTGGTGAGAGCCTCGATGAGTGCTTTGCTCGATTTTCTAAGATCCTAAGCGATCTACAGTCAGTTGGTTGCTCATACTCTGACTCGAAGAATGCTAGGCATCTCTTGAGAGCACTTGATTTGAGGATTTGGGAGATGAAGGTAACCACCATCACAGATCATACTGACTTGTCGACCTTGACTCTTGACGGGTTGTATTCCCGCCTCAAGACTCATGAGCTCGACATCGTCGCTTGCAAGATGAAGTCTCGGTCAATGGCATTGGTTACCGATCCCATTGGGTCTTCCTCCTCTAAACTCTCTCTTGACTTCTCTTCTGGTTTCTCTCTTTCCGCTCTTTGCGACGTAAGCGATGAGTTCTGGAACAGTTTCTAGAAAATGAGCTTGCTCTTGTCGCTCGCAAGTTTTCAAACATTTACAAGAGAGTGAGAGATAGAAAGAGAGGTGGCAAGATCACTTGCTTTGAGTGTGGTGGCCCCAACCACATTCAGGCAAACTGCCCAAAGTTGGAGAAGGGCAAAATTGAACAAGGCGGTCTGAGCAAGAACGATTACACCGACAAGAACCGCAACAAGAAGCCTCCAGCTCACGAGCCGGCGCGAGAGAAGAAGTATCACAACTTCGCCAAGAACAAGAAGCTCTTCCACTTTGTGCTCGCTGCTCTTGACGACGTTGACTTCTCCGACACGGAGACATGGAGTGACGAGGGCGAGGATGAATCGCAAGAGAAGACGAAGGGCGGCGACGACTTCTTCGGCATGTGCTTCAATGCGAATGCCAACGGCGCCAGCGACTCCGAGTTGTACAGCGACACGGATGAGGTACCCTCCTATGACCAGCTCAATGATGCTTTCTGCAAGCTAGGAAAACTTCATGCTAGATCTAGAGCTAGGTGTACGGAATTAGAGAAGGAAGTAGGTACCTTGTCTCAGGAGCTAGCTTCACTTAAATCAGATTCATCCCGAGACTCTGATAGCTGTACTCTTTGTGATGCTTTGCTTGTGGAGTTGGAGAACCTAAGGACCCTGCATGATAGTGTGGTTTCTGATCTTGAGGCTATTAGGTCGAAGGATGCTAGCACATGTTCTATTGATCCTATTCTTATTGATGCTAGTTTTCTTCATGCTCACACAACTGTATCTTGTGAAAATTGCCCTAAGCTACTTGCTGAAATTGATGCCATGAGCTCACATCTTAGGAAGCTTTCTGCTAGAAATGACGAACTTGAATCACATGCTTCTAAGGACCTAGTCAGCTCATGTGAGGGCTGTAAGCAACAAAAACTTGACAATGATGCTTTGACTGTCAAGTGTGCTAAATTTGCTAAGGACTTACTAGTTAAGTCACCAACTGGTTGCTTGCTATGTGTTGGGGTTAAGGAGGACGTGGTCAAAGTCCACGTAGAGCTTAGGGAGAAGTTAGAAGCCCAGATTGGTAGAATTAGAGATGCTCCCTGTGTATCTTGCGAGTCCCTCAAGAGTGAGGCTGCTGTTTATAGGGAGAGGTTTGCTCATGCTGTTCATTCTTTTCCGTCTAGCTCTTCTCCTTCTTCTCCTTCCCCCTGCTCTTCTTGTGCCTCACTTTTTCGGGAGTGTCAGTATCTTATGAGCACTCTTGAGAAGTTTGTTGGATGCAAGAAGAAGCTCAATCTCATCCTAGACCAGTACAAGATTAGCATATTTAATTAAGGTCTAGGGTTTGATCACTTGGAGCATGCACGGGCGCATCCGTCTACAGTTGTGCGTGCCTCCAAGAGTGGAGAGATCGCGGTTGCTCCACAGATGAGCACCACTGTGTTTAGATCAGCCGAGTTTGTCCACATGACTTCTGATGAGAAGGGTGCTTCTCCTGCTACTTCAGCCTCCAAGGCGAAGTATACTTGCACCTTCTGTCAGAAGGATGGACATATTGCTGATTTCTGCTTCAAACGTGCCAAGATCACTCGGCGTGAGCGTGTTCGCGCCCTTAGGGGTATTCAGGGTCATCCCTAGACTCTAAGTGCTCCTAAGGCACACACTGCTTCTAGACAGGTCAGAGAGTTGCCTGTTTTTGGACAGTGTATGGGGCTTGGTTTTTGAGCTTCTACCTCTGGTTTTCACTCCAAAGCTGTCCCGAGTTAGTCCTTCCGCCATCCTCTTGATATTCCTTGTTCTCCCCATTGAGGTAGATATCAGCGGCGTGAGTTTGCTTCCTCCAGCAGGAGGTTTGGGCAGCAGCACTGGGATGGTCCAGCCTTTGCACGTCGGCGGATCAACCCGATACCGGTTCCCAGACGTCCTACAGGAGCGATTTCTGACTTGGTGAGAGTAGAGTCACGGAGAGGCGCTACATTGCATTCATCTGCTTTTGTGACTAGTTCTTCTGCTCGGGTGGCTCAGTTTTGGGTTCCTAGATCTGCTTTGATCTATCCTGGTACTGAGTCATCTGCATCTCACTCTCTTTGATTTAGGTACGTAAGACAGGGAAGGGGAGGTTTGGATCGTAGACTCTGGCTGTTCACGTCATATAACCAGAGACCCCCGTTGGTTTTCTTCCCTAGTCCAAGCTCTCGGTGATGAGGTGATCACCTTTGGGGATGCTTCGTCAGGTAGAGTCATCGCTCAAGGTACCGTATGCATTAATAATCATTTTACTCTTAAGGACGTTGCCTTAGTTAGTAAGCTACATTTCAATTTGCTTTCTGTTTCTCAGCTTATCGATGACTATTTCAAGGTAAGCTTCAAGTTTAGTGCCTGTAGGATCCTCGATTCTTCTAGGGAGTTGGTTTGCGGGATTTCTCGATTTGGGAGAGTCTTTCGTGCTGATTTCTCTTCTTCTTCTAGAGACTCTCTACATTACCTTATTGCTTCAGAGTCCCGTGATCTCTCCTTTTGGCATAGGAGACTTGGTCACATTGGCTTTGATCATTTGACCCGAGTTAGCGGCCATGATCTCATTCGAGGTTTGCCCATACTCAAGATGGTCAAGGATATTGTATGTTCTCCTTGCTGGCATGGCAAGATGGTTGCTGCTTCTCATTCTCCAGTCACCCGAGTGATGACTGATGCACCAGGACAGCTTTTGTACATGGACACTGTTGGTCCAGCTCGAGTGCAGTTAGCAGGAGGGAAGTGGTACATTCTTGTCATAGTCGATGATTATTCGAGGTATTCTTGGGTGTTCTTCATGGCCTTGAAGGATGAGTCATTTTCTCACTTTAGGGGTTTGGTCCGTAGGTTGTCCATTGAGCTCCCCAGTGCCTTACGAGCAATTCGCAGTGATAACGGGATGGAGTTCAAGAACTCCTACTTTAGCAGCTTCTGTGAGGACTTAGGCATAGAGCATCAGTTCTCTTCTCCATACGTTCCTCAGCAAAATGACATAGTGGAGAGGAAGAACATAACCCTAGTTGAGATGGCCAGGAAGATGCTAGATGAGTACAATACTCCTAGGAAGTTTTGGGCTGAGGCTGTAGCTACGGCATGCCATGTGGCCAATAGAGTTTTTTCTTAGGGCACACTTGCACCGCACTTCTTATGAGTTGAGATATGGGCGGAAGCCTAGTGTTTCTCATTTTCGTGTTTTTAGTTGCAAGTGCTTCTTCTTGAAGTATGGGAACCTAGATAAGTTCGAGTCACGCTCTGCTGACGGGATCTTTCTGGGTTACTCGACTTCTTCTCGTAGCTATAGGATTTGGGCTGTAGACTTGGGTAGGATGATAGAGACCTGTGAGGTGACTTTTGATGAGGCTAGTCCCGGTGCTAGACCAGACATTTCAGGCTCTTCTCTTCTTTCTCAGTCTATTTTCACAAAGGATGTTGATGACAGAGATGAAGGTGCCTTGCCTGATCTAGTCACCATTCCTGCTCCTGAGGTGCCTCCCATTTCCATTTCTACACCTCAGGGAGATCAGCCCTTACCCTCAGACTCTTCGGTAGCTAGTGACTTTGTTCCTACTTCTCCCACGAGAGGAGTAGAGGTCACTTCTACTTATGGACCTCCCCGCCACATTCAGTAGGCTCATCCACCTGACCAGATCATTGGAGATCTGTTTGAGCGAGTCACTCGCTCTAAGTCAGGTCTATCCACATTTTGCCTCCACTCTGCCTTTGTTGCCTCTTTTGAGTTGAAGGATGTTTCTCATGCATTATGTAGTGAATCTTGGATTAATGCTATGCATGAGGAACTTGAAAACTTCGAGAGGAACAAAGTTTGGAAGCTTGTTGAGCCCCCTTTTGGTCACAACATCATTGAGACCAAATGGGTGTTCAAAAACAAGCAGAGTGAGGATGGGGTTATAGTTCGAAACAAGGTTAGGCTAGTCGCTTAGGGTTTTACTCAGGTCGAGGGCCTCGACTTTGAGGATATTTTTGCCCCTGTAGCCAGACTAGAGGCCATCAGGATCCTGCTCGCATTCGCGGCATCTAAGGGCTTCAAGCTTTATCAAATGGATGTCAAGAGTGCATTCCTCAATGACTTCATTAAAGAAGAGGTGTATGTCAGATAGCCTCCAGAATTTGAGAACCCTAAGTACCCGATTTGAGAACCCCAAGTACCCAAACCATGTCTTCAAGCTTTCCAAAGCTTTGTATGGACTTAAGAAAGCTCCACGAGCTTGGTATGAGAGGCTTAAGTCCTACCTCTTTAAGTCATGGTTTTCATATGGGTCAAGTGGACAAGACTCTGTTTGTCAAACATTCCAATTCGGACTTTCTCCTAGTCCAAATCTATGTCGACGACATCATTTTTGGTGGTTCCTCGTATTCGCTCGTTACTCAGTTCTCAGATGTGATGAGTACTGAGTTCGAGATGAGCATGATGGGCGAGTTGAGCAACTTCCTTGGCTTCCAGATTAAGCAGATTCGGGAGGGTACATTCTTGCATCAAGGCAAGTACACCTGAGACCTCTTGAAGCACTTTGATATGTCTGATGGGAAGCCAGTTATGACTCCTATGGCCATCACTGCAGTCCTCGAGCCTGACGAGAATGGTGAGCTAGTTGATTAGAAGGAGTTCCGGAGCATGATCGGCTCCCTCCTGTATCTCACTGCCTCGAGACCTGACATAAATTTCTCTGTATGTCTTTGTGCTCGATTTCAGGCTTCTCCTCGTGCCTCTCATCACCAGGTGGTGAAGCGCATCTTCAGGTACCTTCGAGCTACCATTGATTATGGTATCTGGTAATCTTCCTCCTCCTGTCTGTCCCTTCGAGCCTTTTCTGATGCAGACTTTGCTGGCTGTAGGATAGATAGGAAGAGCACATCTGGCACTTGCCAATTCATCGGCACTACTCTTGTTTCTTAGTCCTCTAGGAAGCAGTCCGGTGTTGTACAATCCACCGCTGAGCCCGAATATGTTGCTGCAGCCAGTTGCTGTAGCTATGTTCTCTGGATGAGATCGATCTTGTGGGATTTTGGGTTAGCAGCAGATTATGTTCCACTTTTCTGTGATAACACGTCTGCCATTCACATTGCTAAGAACCCAGTGCAGCACTCTCGGACCAAGCACATTGATTTTCGATATCACTTCCTTAGAGACCATGTGGAGAAGGGTGACATAGTGCTCCGGTTTGTGGAGAGTGACCACCAGTTGGCTGACATCTTCACCAAGCCTTTGGATAGCTCTAGGTTTGTTGCCTTGAGAGGGGAGCTTGGGATTATGATCCCATATGGCATATCTTGAGGGGGAGCTGATCTGTATTATATGTTTATATGTGTATATTCAGCATTTCCTTCTGTTTCTTCTGGGTGTCTATGGGATGGTTTTCATTTTGTTGAGTCCACCTAGACTTCTAGCATGCCTCGGCATGGACCTCTCATCTTATGCTTTAGGATGCTATTCTCTTCTTCTTCTTGGTTGAGATCACTCACAGTCTTGTAGGTCTAGCAGGTGTTCGGTCCCCTGGGTAGACAGGGTCTGTGTTTGCTCTTGAGCTGAAGTTTGAGAGGTAGTTTTCCTTTGTAAGTCATATGGGGAAGGTGAGAGCGAGTCTGAGCTTAGTGGTCTCTACCATATTTTCTATGCTCTTAGATGACCCAGTTGTCAGTTTCTCTTTTTCCTCTTCTTATTTTTGTCTTTCTGGTTTCTGTTGAGTTCTTTTTATTTCTTGGAATAAAAATTTCTAATAACTCAACTTGAATAAGATTTGTGCTTAAAATTGACTCATATGTTGAGGGGGAGTTTGGAACTGATTTTCTTGCATTGCATATAGACCTATTTTCATTTCCGAGCTTTGTCTTTTATGCAAATGATAAAACTGTGATATATTGCACCTAGCTACTTTCATGAAGATCCTTGCTAGTCTAGGTCATATCTAATCTGGTGTATCATGTTTAAACTAGCCATCATTTAAATTGAGCTTTCTTGAAAACTTGATGAAACTTAGCTTTTACTTGCTATTTCTTTACTAGATGCTTATGCCATGCTTAGTGAAATAGTGGGTTTCTACTAGAGTCCCTAGAGCAACTTGGGTTAGCTATATTGTTCCATTCCAGAATCCTCAACATGCTCATGAATCTAAGTGCTGAAATGATAAAAATTGACCTATTTGTGCTAAAACTGAACTCAACACTTTACATTCTCGAGACTACTTCCCATTGCACTTGGGATGAACTTGGAATGAATCATGTATGACCAAGACCACTCTTTTAAGCTTTTTGCTTGAGATGCTCGAATAGGGCTTGAGTCAATAAATTGAAAAATGCAAAATAAACTAGAGGAAGAGAGTGACGCCCAGAAGACCTATGTCGATGGCTCCTAGTCGAGGTTGTCTTTCACTAGGATAAGGTCTCTACACCTCAAAGGTTTGCGGAGGAGAGTGAAGCTTAGGAAGCCTTTGTCGATGGCTCCTAGTCGAGGATGTGCTTCACTAGGCCTAACTCTTTGAACCGCTTTGTGAGCATTAATCTAAAAATTTGCATTTGAAGAGATGTTTGAACATGAGGGTTATCTAATGGTCTTGTAGCTTCCCAAAGTGTTGACTAGGTTGAACTCTAGTATATCCATTTGCTCTTTAGGTTGGCTTTGTTTCTAGTTTTGAAATTATGTTAAGTGTTGCTATTGTTGAAATCATGCAAAAGTAACATAACTTCTTTTGAGCTAGTTAGCAAAAATTGAAATATGCCGATGGATATGACTTAGGACGATATAATCTGAACTTGAGTAGCTTGGAGTCATACTTTGTCTAAGTGGTCACTTGCATAATCGTCAAAGCTCTTCTAGGTTGCATTTCATCCAAAAATTACTCTCTTGATGCCTATATATTGCCAAAAGGGGGAGAAAACATAGAAAATGCATCTTAGTGGGAAAAAAATTAAAAAAATGCTTTCTCATGATCACGTTGAACAATTGTCCTTGCATTTGGATCATGAGTAATATTGAGCTTTTCGAGAGATTTCTTAGTTTTTGGAGATCTTGTCGAAAAATTGCTCTTCTTGTGTTGAGCTCTGAAAATCTTCTCATCTACTTGGTCAAGGACTTGCTTTCTCTTTCAATTGGACCAAGTATGATTTTTGCAATCAAATTGCTTTTCTTCTTTTATTTTCAAACTCAAATTTATGCCTTTTGTGTGGTTTGTTAATATACTCATGAAGGGGGAGATTAAAGGACCATGTGGAGGTCCATCCATATTTGTGATGAGTATTTGACTTTATTTGAGCAAAGTGTGCTCGAGTTTGAGTTTGATTTGAATTGGAATTCCAAAGGATGCAATTTGAGTTGAGTTAGCTTCTTGTGGTACTACCGGCGTTGGCTGGCGGTAGGACCAACATGATAATGAGATATGATGAATTGTGAGCATTTGTGATGATTATTGCATATCATTGGACAATGCTATGTGATGGGTTTCGTTGTCTTTGATGATTGCAGGACAACGGTGCTACGTCATGGTGAGGCGGAGGATGACCGGGACTAGGCAAGGTATGTCGGAGGTCCAGACGGTTGAAGATCGCCAGAAGATGATCGGAGACGGAGTCCGTGCAAGTCAAGAAGACAAGGAAAAGGCGATGATCTAGCTAGATGCCGCGAGGATCGATGAGGGCCATTGGATTGTTAGTGTTATGCCCTTGAGGCAATCATATGGATGATTGTAACATGACTATGTTTATGAATAATAATATGATTGTTTGTCCAATGAATGTATATCATTGTTTTGATCAACAAGTGTGTGACTTGTTTATGAAGCTCTTTACTTATTGATATAATTCGATAATTATCTCTGATCGGATATCATCGTATAGGACAACGATAAATAGATTAGCACATGTATTGTTCGATGATCATGTTTCATAGATCATGGGATATGGAGATATCATCAATACATTGTGGACGCATGTTGAAGAACATGTGTTAGATAGACCCACAAAGGGACACTGCGAGAATGTTACATTCTTGTGTGTCATCAGTGTATCTCATACATAGTAGATGTATGATCCTTAGACCTGAGATTGTCATATTCCCTACATGTGTAATAGTTTACCTTGGGGTTACCAAACACTATTTCCTAACCGGATAGTTATAAAGGTAGCTTTCATGTTTACTATGAAACATGCAGAGGGAAGTGAGCAGTCAAGATGGAATTAGCCACTCCAATGTAACAGAGATATATGTCTAGGCCACTCGTGTGATATGATTAAGGAAGTGCATGGCCATGCAGTGATTGAGAAGTCAATCACAACTTATTAATATATCACGGATACGAGAGATGGATTGAACTGTCAAAAGATGACATACTTCTCGCCTTGAGTTCGATCTTCATATAGTTTGGCAAAGAGATTATTACATCAGTACTTTAATCATATGCTTTTGGGAGTTGGCATGCTCTGCAAGGAGCTGCTACCGACTATTGGATTAGAAAGGGTTTTCCGAATCCATGTCCAAATGCGCATGAACCTACAGGGTCACACACTTAACGGGCTGGGACGCATTAATTCGGACTGGATCCGTAATTAATGGACCTCGTGGGCTTAGCGCGTAGATGGGCCCTGACTGCCTAGGGTTTCACCTCATGGCTATATAAGGAGGAGAGGAGACTAGACACAGAATAGACTTTCGTGCGGTTTAGAGGTGTTTTGCCAGAAACACTAGCCACCTCCTCTCGTTGCCCCTGCCGAGCGACCCGGTGCTTGCACACCGACGCACGGCGTTCCATCCCCGGATGTGTGGACTGCTGTGGTGATGCTTCTGCTACTGCGGCGTGAAGAGGACGATCCGCAGCGAGGATGATCCGTGGCGAGGATGATCCATGGCGAGGATGATCTGCGGCGAGGACGATCCACTATAACGACGTGCGAAGGATTCCGCAACTGCACGTCTAGTGGTAATAAATCTATGATCCCCTTCTTGCGAGTAGCTTTTCTGGTTTGCAGTAGAAATTTTAATTTGTGCTAGTGTAGCATACCGCGTTCCCCAACATGGATCGTGGTCTAGTTGATAGGATAGTGGTTCTAGTAGTATGCTTTGAAAACAGTGCAATAAAACCCATTATGTGTGTAGGGTTTTGGGTGCCCCTTGCATGGTTGAATGAGTGGGTTAAAACTAGCCCTTGGTGGAGTGCCCTAGGGTTTGGGACTCATCCAAGGGTGGTAGGTGGCCCTAGAGTAGTATAAATAGAGGGGGAGGGGTGCCCTCCCTCACTTGAAGGTTTAAGTTGCTCCTTTGAGCTTTGTCCACATGAAGTGAGGCTTTGTAAACCATCTAACCAGAACATACAAAGATTTTCTTTACATTCTTGTGAATTTAAATTCCGCATTCACATTATGTCTTTACTTTACGCAATTTGAATTCAGCATTTACTTTCCTGCATATAAATTCTCGCAATTTGGATTTGCCTCCTCTCCTTCTAAATGTTGTTGATCAAGGATGTCTTGAGGTTGCTCATTTGGTTTTACATCTTTCTTGCACCCTAGGATAGACTAGAGATCAAGTTTCTATCAAGATTGCAAATCTATCCTGAACTTGTTCTTCATGCAGCAGTCAGTCTTTGATTTTTAGAAAAATATAGAAAAATCTTTTTTGAGTGATTCTTATTGGAGAAGGTGCGTGACTCATATATTCATCTGTGAAAATTTTTTGGAGTCCATTGGTTGCACCATTTGGGAGCTATGAGGTGAAAACCGAGCCTCAAATTTCCTGATCGAAGTTCCTGACTATCTGTAGTCCTTGATTTTTCCTGATATTTCTACAAGGCTTTTGGAGGTAATTTTTGGTGGAGTGTTTCACGAGTGATTTTCTCACAGGGTGAAAACTTACTAAAAATTCACAACGTGCGGGATCCAGATCCAATCTCGACCGTCGGATTTCAAATCGACGGCGCAGATCGCGCCACGTGGCCGAGAGCCGAACCGACACGGTCCACATGGGCGTTGCTCGGTCGTCGCTGACGTCACGTGTGACGTCAGCATGGGCCCGTGTTTCAGCGTCTGGCCCAACCGCTCGATGATGTCATCCGTGATGTCATGCTAACGTCTCGGTGGGGCTCGCATGTCAGAGCCGTTTAGCCGAGCCTCGCCGACGTCAGCGATGACTTTAGCAGTGGGTCCCACATGTCAGCGACACTGTGCGCATGGACCGGGTCGACGGTGGACTGAGCCGAACCGTGGACCGAGTCCATGGACCGGCTGACGTCATAATTCGATTTTTCTTTCAAAAAATAATTCGCTGGAAATTCAATTTCGCCGCTGACGTAATGCTAACATCATAATTCGATTTTTGTTTAGAAAAATAATTCGGTGGAATTCAATTTCGCCGCTGATGCAATGCTGACATCATAATCGGATTTTTCAATAGAAAAATAAATGATTTAATTCGGTTTATTCTTTTATTGATTTATTCAAACTTCAAACGCTTATAACTTTTGCGTTTTAACTCCGATGGAGACAATTCCGGTTCCTAAATTTTTGTAAAATTGAGCTCTATTTAATGGTGAATTTTATTTGAATTTTTCGACACTTTTTTCCTACTGTTTATTTATTTATTTCTATTTGTGCGCGTTACGAGTAGACGTTGAAGTGTTCGAAGGCTTCAAAGGTGAAGTTTTGACCCAGGAGCCAGCTCAAGACACTGACGAAGTACTTTTTGAAGGCAAGTTATGCTTTGATCATATTGTTCCCACTTTTGAAAATTATTTTTATTCAATTTATTGCATGCTAATTTAATTAGAAAATAGTTTAATTATTTCTGGGAATTAGATAAATGCCAATTTTGCTGTATGCCACCTGGACATAAATAATTGTATGCCATGAACCCTTTGTCACCCTAGTTGTGGATTATTTAGTTGGACTTTATTAAATTACCAACATGGGTAATTAGACCACTATAATATAATGCTTAGCCCTGCCACGTAGTTGACATGACTTTGGATGATCAAATATTAATATTGACTTAATGAGATATGGTACATGATTTGGAAGGCGTCATGTGTTATTGATGATGTTGATGGCACGTGGTGCATGGTAACCAACTGGGGGTTAATAAATGCTTTAGACCGAGGCAAGTTGCAAGAATATTTTGGTGGGCCATGAGTGGCACCGGGAAGGTCGATTTGGTTCTTTGGTAGTCTTGCCTTGGTCACCCTAAGGACTTAACCTTGCAAGCCTTTGAACTGGGTCAAACATGCAACCACATGTCTGTAATGGGACGGACCTAGTTGATTAGGTTGCTGATAACTTGAATGTGATACCTCGGGGTGTCAACTATACCTTTTGTGTAGTCGTACGGGGGAGCGTACCAGGTGCTGTGGCATGGTACCGGTCCAACGGTATGTCGGTCCTATACATCACCTCTGTTGAGGGAAGTGATAGTGTATGGCAACCGGGAAGTGTAACACCCCAAAATTTTGCTTTTCTTAAATTCATGTGTGATTTGGCACTTTGGTGAATTTTTGGAATTTTCTGGAATTTATTTGGATTTATTTGGAATTTATTTGAATTTATTCCCTTTTGAAATAATTAAATAATTTAACTTTGCAAATAAAATTTTGTTGGAAATATTTTATTTGAGTCCAAAATGTTCCAAAATATTTTCCAGAATTTTTCTGAGTCTTTTGCTATTTTTAATGAATTAAATGAATTTCTGAGAAAATTAATTGTATTATTTAATCGCTGGAAAATGCGAGTTGGTTTGTACTGTTCATCCGACCGGACCCGAGTCCGAGTCAGACTCGAGTCCGACCCGAGCCAGCTGATTCGGTCGAACCCAGTCGCCTAACCCTAACCATCTCGACCGTCCGATCAAGATCGAACGGCCGAGATTGAGCCACGTCGCCCGAACCTGAGCCGACCGAGCCAGCCAGCTCGCCCGAGCCAGACCCGCGCCCAAACCCCCGCACCGTTGAATCTTGATCCAACGGCTGACGTTGAGCCACGTCAGCCAATCCGAATCCAATTCGGATTCCGCCGCTGCAACGGAGTGGGCCTCGGTTTCCGCGCGTTTCATGGACGCCGAGGGCCCTATTTAATGTGCCGCCGTCGCCGCTGTTGTGTTGCCGACTTCCGTGCGCACCCGTAGCCCTAGCCCGCCGAGCTCAAGCCGCCGTGGTTGCGCCGCAATCGCTCACCGTAGTTGGCCGTGCGTTCCGCCGCGGTTTTGCGCCGTTTCCGCCGCTGTTCGCCGTCCTCCGCCGCCGTTGAGCCCAGATCCGAAACCGCGAGGTCACGCCATGTCGGTGAGTACCACTCACTTCGCCAGAGAGGCCCCGCAACGCCGTCGGGCGTGTCATCGTCCCGTCTTCGGTGACCTTGCTCCGCCGCGCGCCATCGCCGTAGATCGAACTCTCTCCACCGTCAAATCCTCAGATCTATTTCCAACCGTTGGATCTAGATCTAACGGTTTAGATTGCGCCATGTAGCCTAAACCGCACTGAGCTAGGATAGATCTTAGCCGTTAGATCTAGATCGAACGGTTAGGGTTAGCTGCGTTGTAAACCTTAGATTGGATCTTGACCGTCCGATCAAGATCAAACGGTCCAGATCAGCCGAGTAGTTTTCCTACGCGTGAACCCAGATCCAATCTGGGCCGTTGATTTTCAAATCAACGGCCGAGATCTAGCCACGTGGCCGGGAGGCCGACTGTCATGCGTTCGGCCGCTCAGCTCGCGTGGGAGCGTGTCTCTGACACGCGGGACCCGCGTGTCAGAGGGCCCACAAGTAAAACGCGCCCACGCGGGCGTGAACGCAAGCCGCTGACAGGGCGGGTGTAACACCCCAAAATTTTGCTTTTCTTAAATTCATGTGTGATTTGGCACTTTGGTGAATTTTTGGAATTTTCTGGAATTTATTTGGATTTATTTGGATTTAATTTGAATTTATTCCATTTTGAAATAATTAAAGAAATTAAATTTTCAAATAAAGTTTTGTTGGAAATATTTTATTTGAGTCCCAAATGCCCTAAAATATTTTCCAGAATTTTTCCAGAATTTTTCTGAGTATTTTGCTATTTTTCTTGAATTAAATGAATTATTGAATATTATTTTAAATATTAAATCGCTGGAAAATCGAGTCGGGTCAAATCGCTCATCCGACCGAAGTCGAACTCGAAGCCACATGACTCGATCAACCCACTCGCCGAAGCCTAATCGCGTGGCCGTTGGATTCGTGATCCAACGGCCACGATTGAGCCACGCCACCCGAGCCCGAGCCGCATCGAGCCACCACCGCCCGAGCTGCACTGAGCCGCACTGAGCTGCACCGAGCCCAAACCCTCGCACCGTTGGATCTTGATCCAACGGCTGTGGTTGAGCCACGTCACCCAATCCGAGTCGCCGCTGGACTCCGCCGCCGCAACGGAGTGGGCCTCGGTTTCCGTGCGTTTCACGGACGCCGAGGGCCCTATTTATTGCGCCGCCACCCGTGTCGGGACCGCCACTTCATTGCGCACCCGTAGCCCTAACTCACCTCGCCTGAGCCGCCGTGGTTGCACCGCTAGAGCTCGCCGGAGTAAGGAGAAGGAGCCGCCGCGGTTTTCGTCGAATTCCGCCGCCGTCCTCCGTCGCCGTTGACCCCAGATCCGGGACCGGGAGGTCAAGACGCGTCCAGGAGTCCAACTCACCTCGCCGGAGCCCTCCCGAAACGCCGTCGGCTAGGTCGTCGTCCCCTGCGCCGGTGACCCAGCGCCGCCGCTCGCCATCGCCGGACTTCGAGCTCTGCCAGCCGTCGAATCTTCATCAAGCGGTCCAGATTGCGCCACGTCACCGTCGGTGAGATCCTGTTCCAAAATCCCAGATCCAATCTCGACCGTTGGATCTAGATCCAACGGTCCAGATTGACCACGTTCACCCCAAACGTGCGTCACCAGATCTGATCTGGGCCGTTGATTTTCAAATCAATGGCCGAGATCGTACACGCGGTTCAGAAGATCGACCGCCGCGGCCGGGCCAGAGCCAGACTCCACGCAGCTGACGCTGACACGCCGGGCCCGCGTGTCATCGGCTTAGCCGCAACCGCACCGTAACGTCACCAGTGGGTCCCACCTGCCGCGCAATGGCCGAGTCCCCTCACGACGCCGACGCTACCCCTGGGTCCCACCGTCACCAAGACGTGAGCCGTGGACCGGGTCCACGGTAGACCCAAGCCAAACCATGGACCACGTCCATGAACCGGCTGACGTCAGCAGACCAATCAAAGGCTGCCACGTGTCCTCGCTGACGCAATAATTAATTTCCGAAAAAGAAAATGATTTATTAATTCGAAATAATGATTTCAGATTTTGTTTCAAACTTCAAACGCTTATAACTTTTGCGTTTCAACTCCGATTTGAGTGTTTCTAATTTCTAAATTTGTATAAAATTGAGATCTACCTAATGATGAATTTTATTTAATTTTTGGACTAAAGTTTTCCTCTGTAATATTATTTAATTGATTATTTCAACTTCAAAATGCTATAACTTTTGGATTTAAACTCCGAATTTGACGATTCCAGTTTCTAAAAATTCATAAAATTATGTTCTCTCTGCTTATGAACTTTATTTGGATGTTTGGACACTTTTTGTCTACTGTTTTATTCATTTGTTGCTATTTGCACGCGTTACGAGTAGACGTTGAAGTGCCGGAAGGATTCGAAGGAGAAGTATTGACCCAGGAGCCAGCTCAGGACCAAGAGCAAGTACTTTTTGAAGGCAAGTTATGCTTTGACCATATTGACCGTATTTTGAAACCTATTTTGATATAACTTATTGCATGCTAGTTCAATTAGAAAATACCTTATTTAAGTATGGGAAATTAGATAAATGCCAGATTGCTGTATGACACCTTGATTAATTAAATATGTGCCATGACCCCTTGTCACCCTAGTTGTGGTTTACTAGTTGGACATTACTAAAATGCCAACATGGGAAATTAGATCGTTGTAGTATATTGCTTAGACACGCTTACGTGCTCATGACATGATTTTGGACAATCAAATGTTAATATTGACTTAATGATATATTGAACCTGTTTTGGAAAGGTATCATGTGATGTTGATAGCACGTGGTGCATGGTAATCAACTAGGGTTTGATAAATAGTTTTCGTCCGGGGCATGTGGCAAGATTGATCGGGTGGGCCAGTTGTGGCACCGGGAATGTTGGTTTGGTTCTTTGGGTAGTCTTGCCCTGGTCACCCTAAGGACTTCACCTTGCAAGCCTTTGAACTGGGTCAAACATGCAACCACATGTCCGTAATGGGACGGACCTAGTTGATTAAGTTGCTAATAACGTACCTATGGGACCTCAGGAGGTCAACTACACCCTTTGTGTAAGTTGTACTGGAGCGTGACTGGTCATGCGGCCAGTACCCATCTAACGATTGGTTGGCCTAAACTTCGCCTTAGTTAAGGGAAGGGTTAGTGTGCAACAACCGGGAGGACCACTTGTCTTTGTTAGAAGTTTCCGAAACACTTTTTTACGGGAACTCGCCTGTGTGGTGTTTGACTGTATCTTGTGGGTAAAGTGCATAACCTCTGCAGAGTGTAAAATCTATTCGAATAGCCGTGTCCGCTGTATTGGACATCGCCGAATTACAGTCAAGGGTTAGACTTTCTCAAAAATAACTTGGACTTGAAAGGTTGGGTTGGATTAATAATGATGTTGATAGAAATGTGGATTAGGATGGGAAAGATGTTTACTAAACCCCTTGAAAAGTTATTTATGCTTTACTTGTTACTACTGCTTTCGAATCTACTTATGATACTTTTTAAATGCTCTTACTGCAAATATACCTTGAGCCACTCCTTTGTATTAAGCCATGCATGTAGCATATTAGCTGCATTCTGTGCATGACTTGCTCAGTACTAAGTACTCACCCTTGCCACAATACAACACCAGTTGAAGAGGAGACTACACCAGCTTTGGAGGAGGAGCTCCAAGAGGAACCGTCTACTTAGGGAGCGAGCCCAGTCAGTTGCCTGTGGTATACTGGATGGCGCCACGAAGTTATCTTATTTTCCGCTGCTATTATTTCTCTTTTAATAAGTTTCGCTCTGCGTGGCGTATATTTGTAACTTGACCATAAGGTCGAGCAACCAGTTTGACTATTTAATTAAAGTACTCTATTAGTATCGAGTGGTATGATTGTGATATCTACCGATGTTAAGACTGTGTGCACTAGCGCGTTCCTGTACTAGTGTTGAATACACAGAGGGTCCAGATTTGCAAATTCGGGTCCCGACAGAGGTGGTATCAGAGCCATACTGACCGTAGGCTCGACCCTAGCTAGAATGGTCGTAGAGAGGTTAAAACCTATTTTCTAAAGGTTAAAAGTTCGTCAAGATAAGAAATGACATCTCGACTATTTCCCTTCTCTCTTTTCTTGTCTCTTGCTGAATTTTTCCTTACCTTGTCACGATTTAAAAATTTTGAGTTCTTACGTAAGCACTCTTGTGACAGATGGAGGGAGAGTTCAACTACGTCGATCTGGAGGTTGGCCACGCTGCGGAACTTTGGCGTATGCTACAGACTCTCGGAGATTTTGAGAAGCCACAATACCAAGTGGACGTGATCAGACAAGCAGGATTGGTCAAGGCTTGTGACGTGAAGATTGTGGTACCTGCTAGGAAGAAGGGCCCAGGCAATCGCCCGATACACTGCACTGCCAGGAGGTCTACAATGCAGATGGGTATCCAGGAGGTGTCGTGTCGGGACCCCGAATTTGCAAATCCGGACCCTCTGTGTATTCAGCACTAGTCCAGGAACGCGCTAGTGCACACAGTCTTTAACATCGGTAAATATCACAATCATACCAATCGATATTATCAAAGTACTTTATTTAAATAACTAAATCGTTACTCGACCTTATGGTCAAGTTACAAATGTATGCCTGCAAGGCTAAACTTATTAAAAGAGAAATAATAGCAGCGGAAAAATCAAATAACCGTGGCGCCATCCAAGATACCACAGTAACCGATCGCTCGCTTCCCTAAGTAGACGGATCCTCTTGGAGTTCCTCCTCCAAAGTCGGGCGTAGTCTCCTCTTCAACTGATGTTGTGTTGAGGCAAGGGTGAGTACTTGGTACTCGAGAAGTCATGCACGTAATGCAAGCTAATATACTATATGCATGGCTTGGTACAAAGGAATAGCTCAAGGTATATTTGCGATAAACAACATTTGACAAGTAATATAAGTAGATTCAAAGCAGAGAAATAAGTAAAGCATAAATAACTTTTCAAGAAGTTTAGTAAACATTTCCCCATCCTAAACCACTTTTCCATCATCTTCATTATCAAACCAACCCAACCTTTCAAACCAAATTATTTTTGAGAAAGTCTAACCCTTGACTGTAATTCCCGAGCGATGTCCAATACCGCGGACACGGCTATTCGAATAGATTCTATACTCTGCAGAGGTTATGCACTTTACCCACAAGATACAGTTAAACACCACAAAGGCGAAGTTCCTCGTAATAAAGTCTTTCTGAAACTTCTAACAATACAAGTGGTCCTCCCGGTTATTAGCACTAACCCTTCCCTTAGCTAAGGCGAAGTCTAGGCCAATCAACCGTTAGATGGGTACTGCCTCACCAGACGCTCCCCGCATAACTTACACAAAGGGTGTAGTTGACCTCCTGAGGCCCCACAGTGCGTTATTAGCGACTTAGTCAACTAGGTCCATCCCATTACGTACATGTGGTTGCACGTTAGACCCAGTTCAAAGGCTTGCAAGGTTAAGTCCTTAGGGTGACCAGGCAAGACTACCCGAAAAACAAAACAACACTCCCAATGCCACAACCGGCCCACTGATTACTCTTTGCCACATGCCCCTGGCCGAAATCGCTTATCAAACCCCGCTGATTACCATGCACCACGTGCCATCAACATCACATGATACTTTTCCAAAACAGGTTCAATATATCATTAAGTCAATATTAACATTTGATTATCCAAAATCATGTTATGAGCACGAGTGTGCTCTAAGCAAGATACTATAACGGTCTAAACCCAGGTTGGCAATTTAATAATGTCCAACTAGTAATCCACAACTAGGGTGACAAGGGTCATGGCACATACTTAAATAATCAAGGTGTCATACAAAGAAATTGGTACTTATCTAACCCCATGTTTAAACCAAGTATTTTTCTAATTGAACTAGCATGCAATAGTTTAAATCAAAATAGATTTCGAAATAGGATCAACATGGTCAAAGCACAACTTGCCTTCAAAAAGTACTTGCTCTTGGTCTTGAGTTGGATCCTGAGTCAATACTTCTCCTTCGAATCCTTCCAAGACTTCAACGCCTACTCGTAAAGCGTGCAAATAGCAAATACACGAATAAACAATAGGCAAAAGTGTCCAACATCCAAATAAAATCCATAAACAGAAAGAACATAATTTTATGGATTTTTAGAAACTGGAATCGCTAAATTTGGAGTTAAGACGAAAAGTTATGATTATTTAAAGTTTAAATAATCATTTAAATAATTTTGCAGAGAAAAACTTTAGTCCAAAAATTAAATAAAATTTATATTTAAGTAGATCTCATTTTTATACAAATTTAGAAATTTGAATCACTCAAATCGGAGTTGAAACGCAAAAGTTATAAGCGTTTGAAGTTTGAATCTAAATTTGAATCAATATTTCGAATTAATAAATCATTTCTTTTTCGGAAATTAATTATTGCGTCATCATGGACACGTGGCAGCCTCTGATTGGTTGGTTGACGTCGGCGGTCCATGGACTTGGTCCACGCTGGCTTGGGTCCACTGCGGACTCGGTCCACGACTCTACGTGTCGGTCGACATGTGGGACCACCGATGACGCCATGGGTGACGCCGGCGCTTATCGGGTCGGCCATCGACATGCGGGCCCTCGGACACGCGGGCCCCGCGTGTCAGCGTCACACGCACGCGCGCGTGGACGGCGCTGACCGCGTCGGTCCAACTTCCCGACACGTGGCGCAATCTCGACCGTTGATTTGAAATTCAACGGCCGCGATTAGATCCAGGGTTAACGCGTTGAATCTACTCGATGATCGTGGGCCGCTCGATCTAGATCGGACGGTCCAGATCTAATCCTATAATAATCACTACTACGGCGCGTGGCGATTGTGAACCGCTGGATCTTGATCCAATGGTCCGAATATAATCGGGTTTGGAACACGTGAACTCACCTCAACCGCACGATCAAGATCGGACGGTCCACACGCTCGCGAGGGCGATGGCGACGCGGCGGAGCTGCAGCCACCGGAGACGGAGACGACGACGATCTCGACGGCGCTCGGTCGTTCGGCGAAGTGAGTGGTCTCTTCTTGCGCTGGCCGGGGTTCGGTTTGGGCTCCTTCGGCGGAAGACAACGGACGGCGAGGCTAGCAAAACATGGCGGTCACCTCCTCCAACTACGGCGAGCTCGCACGGCAAACGGGCGGCTCGAGCGAGATGGCTCGGGAAAGCAGTGCGCAAGGATGAGGGCAACCTCGGGGCGTGACCAGGGCTTTAAATAGCCTCGGCGTCCGTGCCCGAGACGAAAACCTAATTCTACACGGCGGCGGGCGCGGCGGAGGAGTCCGGCTCGGACTCGGCGGGGACGATGACGCTCAGCCATCCACATGGCACGATCAACGGCCACGATCGCACGGGCGCGATCGGATCCGGGCCGGATACGGCTCGAACCGGTACGGGCGGATCTCAGCCGTTGGATCTTGATCCAACGGTTGGGATTGATTAGGGTTTTGAGCTGGTTTGATCGAATCAACTGGCTCGGGTCGGACTCGAGTCCGACTCGGGTTCCGACTCGGTCGGATGAACAGTACTCGATCCGAGTTGAATTTCCAGCGATTTAATATTTAAAATAATTCCCGATAATTCATTTAATTCATTAAAATAGCAAATGACTCGAGAAAAATTCGGAAAAATTCTGGAAAATACTTTGGATCATTTTGGACTCAAATAAAATATTTCCAACAAAATTTTATTTGCAAAATTAAATTCTTTAATTATTTCAAAATGGAATAAATTCAAATAAATTCCAAATAAATCCAAATAAATTCCAGAAAATTCCAAAAATTCACCAAAGTGCCAAATCACACATGAATTTAAGAAAAGCAAAATTTTGGGGTGTTACAAACCTCCCCCCTTAATAGAATCTCGTCCCCGAGATTCAGGGCTTACTAAAGGAATAGGTTTGGAAACTCTTTCTTCAAATCCTCTTCGCGCTCCCAAGTCGCTTCGCTCTCTGCATGGTTGCTCCACTGAACTCTACAGAAACGGTTTGACTTATTTCTAGTTTCTCGATCCATTGTGTCTAGAATCCTCACGGGATGCTCCTTATAAGTCAAATCCTCTTGCAACTCAATTGACTCTAGCGGTGTCTGTTCCTCAGGAACTCGGAGACACTTCTTCAACTGGGACACATGGAATACATCATGCACTCCTGCCAACGACTGTGGCAACTCCAGCTGGTAAGCAACTTCGCCTCTGCGACTCAAAATCTTAAATGGTCCAACATAACGGGTGCGAAGTTTCCCTCCGCATGGAACCTCTTAACTCCCCTGAGAGGCGTAACTCTGAGGTAAACAAAGTCTTCTGGTTCAAAACTCAAGTCTCGGCGACGATTGTCAGCATAACTCTTTTGTCGAGATTGGGCTATCTTCAACCTTTCCCTAATCATAGCGACCGCTCTTCACCTCTTGAAGAATATCAGGCCCAAAGATACGGCGCCACGGCCTCATTCCAATTCAATGGCGTCCGATGGTCGACCATCTACAAAGGCCTCAAAAGGTGACATCTCAGAACTAGCCTGATAACTATTGTTGTAATCGAACTCGGCATACGGTAAACTCTTATCCCAAGAAGTAGCATAAGCTAATGCACAAGCTCTCAACATATCCTCCAGAATCTGGTTGACTCTTTCGGTCTGTCCATCCGTCTGCGGATGATAAGTCAGATCAAGTTCAAACGGGTTCCCATGGCTTCATGCAACTTATTCCAAAACCTTGAGGTAAATTGGGTACCTCTGTCCGATACAATCCTCTTTGGCACTCCGTGCAAACAGACAATCCTGATCATGTACAATTACGCTAATTTATCTCCGAGTAAGTGGTCTTCACGGGATAAAATGGGCTACTTTAGTCAAGCGATCCACTATAACCCATATGGAGTCATAACATCCTTGAGTCTTCGGCAAACCGGTAATGAAATCCATTCCGATTTCTTCCCACTTCCACTCAGGTATTTTCAGCGGTTGTAGCAATCCTGCTGGTCTCTGATGCATTGCCTTGACTCTCTGGCATACGTCGCACAATGCAACATGCTCGGCAACTTCACGTTTCATACTCGGCCACCAGAATCTCTCCTTCAGATCCTAATACATCTTGGCGCTTCCAGGATGAATTGAGTACTTGGAGTCATGGGCTTCTTCCAGAATCAGTTGCTTTAACTCCTTCTTGTTAGGCACACAAATGCGATCCTTCATCCACAACGTGCCTTGCTCATCCAACTTGAAGTCCTCTGCCTTGCCTTCCTCCTTGATGGACTTAATCCTGCGGATCTTGTCATCATCCTTCTGTCCTTCTCGGATCTGATCCTCTAGGGTAGGCTTTACTTCTAATGCGGCCAAGAATCCGCTAGGTACTACCTCAATCTTCATTTTCTGAAATCCTCACATAACTCATCCTGACTTGTGGCTAGCAACGCATCTACCACGGTATGGCTTTTCCGACTCAGGGCATCGGCTACTACGTTGGCCTTCCCGGTATGGTAATGGATTCCAACATTATAGTCTTTGATCAACTCTAACCATCTCCTCTGCCTCATATTCAGATCCGACTGGGTGAATATGTACTTAAGGCTCTTATGATCCGTATACACTTCACATCTGTTTCCAATCAGATAATGACGCCATATCTTCAAAGCATGCACTACGGCAGCTAACTCTAGGTCATGTGTCGGATAATTTTCCTCATGCGGCCTCAACTGCCTTGATGCATAAGCGACGACCTTTCCATTCTGCATCAGCACACATCCAAGTCCTTGGCGCGATGCGTCACAATAAATATCGAAGCTTTGAGCAACATCCGGTAGAACTAACACCGGTGCTGATGTCAATCGCTTCTTCAGCTCCTGAAATCCTTTCTCACATTCTGGCGTCCATGCAAACTTCTTTTCCTTCTTCAGCAGTTGCGTAAGAGGTTTCGCAATTGTCGAGAAGCCTTCGATGAAACGGCGGTAGTATCCTGCCATTCCAAGGAAACTCCGAATCTGGGTCACAGTCTTCGGCTGCTCCCAATGTAACACAGCTTCTACTTTGCTTGGATCTACGGCGACTCCTTCTGCGGTCATTACATGTCCAAGAAACTCCACCTTGTCCTTCCAAAAATCACACTTACTGAACTTGGCGAAAAGTTGCTGTTCCCTCAGCTTTTCCAAAACTCGCCTTAAGTGTTCGGCATGTTCACTCTCTGTCTTGGAGTAGATTAGGATATCGTCTATGAATACGACGACAAACTTGTCCAAATATTCCATGAACACCTTATTCATCATATTCATGAAATAAGCTGGCGCATTCGTTAAATGCAAAGGACATAACCGTAAACTCGTAATGTCCATATCTTGACAAGAATGCGATCTTGAATATCTTCTCGATCGGATCTTCAATCGATGGTATCCCGATCTCGTATCAATCTTGGAGAAAACTCCGCTCCTCTCAACCGATCGAACAAATCATCAATCCTGGTAGCGGATACTTATTCTTCACGGTGACTTCATTGAGTGCACGGTAGTCAATGCACATCCTGAAACTCCCGCCCTTCTTCTTGACAAACAAAGCGGTGCTCCCCACGGCGACTAACTTGGTCTCGATAAATCCTTTCTCCATTAACTCTTCTAGCTGTTTCTTCATTTCTACCAACTCCTCGGTGGACATCCGATAGGGTCTCTTTGCTATCGGTGCTGTACCCTGCATAAGCTCTATCACAAACTCTATGTCCTCGTCTCACGGCATACCGTAGATCTTCGGGAAAAACATCTGGGTACTCATTCACTCTTGGGACATCCTCTATGCCGATTGCCTTGGTACTGTTAACCATCAACTGTCCATCTCTAATCGCAAGTGGCTTGAAATTCCACTTTCTTCCCACACGGGCTCTCAACTGAGATAGTCCTTCGTCCACAATCCAATACGGCCTTGTGCTTGGATAACCAATCCATTCCCAATATGACGTCTAAGGTCTGGGTTTCCAAAATTATAAGGTTCGCTAGGAACTCTATTCCATCTATTAGTATTCTCAGCCCGGAACATCCTACTTTCGCTCGGAGTTCAAACCAGGGTTTGAACTAAAAGCATGCATCTAAGTCTTGCAATCCTCAAATCATTTCTAGTAGCAAAGCCTTGCGAAACAAACGAATGCTAAGCTCGAGTCAAACAAAAGCTGTGCAGTGTATCGAAGTTAACAAGTAACTTACCCGATCACGACGTCAGTAGCATTCTGCAGTGCATCTGCGGTGACATGGTTGACTCGGCCTCTCACCACGTCAGGATGTGGCTCCTGGTCTTTGGCGTCCTAGCTGGGGTGGTTCCTAGATTGAAGCGAATCAGTCACTCCTGCTGTCTTCTTTGGACAATCATGGCAAAGTGTCTGGCTCGTTGCGCTTGTAGCAGCGTCTCACTGTTCCTTCTTGCCGATCGCTCGAGTAGCGTTTCTAGCGGGTCTGGGTCAGTAGTTCTGATTGATGTGTCTTGGTGCCGGGATGGTGCCCTTGTTGCATTATGTGGTTGGAATCAAGAATTGATTTGGTGCAACTCTCGGTATTGCGTTCCTGGCGTGATCCTTGCCGTTGCATCCTGCGCTTCTGTTCTCATCCAGTTCCTTGTGCTTGTCCTCAAGAATAAGCGCCTTATTCACCAACTCTTGGAAATCTGGGAAGGTGTGGGTGATCAATCCTACTTGCAATCCCGAGTTAAGTCCCTTCATAAAACGAGACTGCCTGGATTTATCTGTCGCTACATCCTCAAAGCGTAGCGTGCTAGCTGTGGTGAACTTGTTCGTAGTCGGCCACCGGCTGATTACCTTGCCTTAGTGCCTCGAACTCCTCCTTCTTAAGGTCCATGATTCCTTCAGCACGTGATACCGCTTTAACGCACTGTGAACTCTTCCCAAGTGATATCTTGAGGGTTCTCTTGCGTGGCACGTAAGTTTTCCCACCATTCGGCTGTCCCTTCCAGCTGATGAGAAGCGTAGAGTACCTTCTCATTTCCTATGCATTGAGCTATGTGTAGCTTCCTCTCGATTGATCTTAACCAATCATCGGCCTCCAATGGATTGGCATTCCCAGAGAAAGTGGGTGGGTGAGTCCTCATGAACTCTGACAGCCTTGTATTCTGGCGTTGTCCATGATTAACTTGATTAGCAGTGGCCTGAGCGGTGACGTGTTGCATTTGTTGCATCATAGCATGCATCAACTGAGTCTGGGCAGCAAGAAAAGCTCCGAAATTCTGCATATCCAGTGGCGGTGCTGGTGCTCCATCATTGGGGTTTTAACTGGGCGAGAACCACTCCCATTGCTTCCAAAGTTTCCACGGGTGTTCACCATCTCACTTGGCTTGCTCTAGGTTTAGAGATGAGAGGGAAACAAGAATAGACAAGTAACATGGAACTTATGCGGGGCGAAAGGGGTAACTTTAAGGTCCAACTTTATTATTAATAACTTGGTATGGCTGCTTACAATGCCTAAGGGCCTTGCAACACATACTGCACACTCAAAGAAACAAAGCAAATCCAAATCGAACTAACTCGAGTCTAAAGCCTAAAGGGTGACTCTTTATTCTATGACGTGACTCGGCGAAGGAGTCTCACTATAGAACCTATGCTCACTCATCGAAAACCTCCACGGCCTGAGTACGGTGTTGTGGCATAGGCGCGAAACGATCGCCATGTCCAAAGAATCGTGTCCTCTATGGTAGTCGAAGAAGCGGTGTCCTCATCGAGATCCGACTCCTCCGATCTGGCTTGTGTAGCTCGAGCATCGCTCTCGGTCCGGGTCCGCATAAGGTCATCTCCAACTCGCCAATCCTTCGTGAGAAGGTGTGCCACATACTCTTGAGCTTCCCGCCATCTCGTTCTTCTCTGTCGTGATCTCCTTGCGGGCCTTCTGAGCTCCTTGCTTGTATTATCTAGTACATCCTCTTGGCGGCGACAAATCGTGCCAATCTGTGTAACCATGGCATCCTCATCCGAATCGCCTTCGGGTCAAGAAGGTTATCGCTGCGCGGATGATAACGGAACACCGCATTTCCAACTCTCTGGCGTAGATACGTAATGTGCCGCATTGCTCGTCGTGATACTTCTTGGATACCCATCTCGCATTGTAGGTCTCCTTGCGGTCAAAGTGTATCGAGCGATTGCCCTGGGCCCTTTTTCCTAGCAGTACCTCAATATTCACGTCACAAGCCTTGATCAATCCCGCTTGTCCGATCACTTCCACTTGGTATTGGGGCTTCTCAAAATCTCCGAGAGTCTCAGAGCATATGCCAAAGTTCATGGCGTGACTAACTCCCGAGATCAACGTAGTTGAACTCTTCCTCCATCTGTCACAAGAGTGCTTTACGTAAGAACTCGGAATTTTTAAATTGTGACAAGGTAAGGGAAAATTTCAGCAAGAGACAAGAAAAGAGAGAAGGGATAAGTCGAGATGTCATTTCTTGTCTTCACAAATTTTTAGCTTTTAGAAAATAGGTTTTATCCTCACTACGACCATTCTAGCTAGGGTTGAGCCTACAGTCAAGTATGGCTCGATACCACCTCTGTCGGGACCCGAATTTGCAAATCCGACCCTCTGTGTATTCAGACTAGTCCAGAACGCGCTTAGTGCACACAGTCTTTAACATCAGTAAATATCACAATCATACCAATCGATATTATCAAAGTACTTTATTTAAATAACTAAATCAAGTTACTCGACCTTATGGTCAAGTTACAAATGTATGCCTACTTAAGGCGAAACTTATTAAAAGAGAAATAATAGCAGCGGAAAAATCAAATAACTTCGTGGCGCCATCCAAGATACCACAGTGCAACCGATCGGGCTCGCTTCCCTAAGTAGACGGATCCTCTTGGAGTTCCTCCTCCAAAGTCGGGCGTAGTCTCCTCTTCAACCGATGTTGTGTTGAGGCAAGGGTGAGTACTTGGTACTCAGCAAGTCATGCACGTAATGCAAGCTAATATACTATATGCATGGCTTGGTACAAAGGAATAGCTCAAGGTATATTTGGCAGAGAAACAAGATTTGACAAGTAATATAAGTAGATTCAAAGCGGAGAAATAAGTAAAGCATAAATAACTTTTCAAGAAGTTTAGTAAACATTTCCCATCCTAAACCACTTTTCCATCATCTTCATTATCAAACCAACCCAACCTTTCAAACCAAATTATTTTTGAGAAAGTCTAACCCTTGATCAGAATTCCCGAGCGATGTCCAATACCGCGGACACGGCTATTCGAATAGATTCTATACTCTGCAGAGGTTATGCACTTTACCCACAAGATACAATCAAACACCACAAAGGCGAAGTTCCGTCAGAATAAAGTCTTTCTAAACTTCTAACAATACAAGTGGTCCTCCCCTGCTATTGGCAAGACTAACCCTTCCCTTAGCTAAGGCGAAGTCTAGGCCAATCAACCGTTAGATGGGTACCTGGCCTCACCCAAGACGCTCCCCCGCACAACTTACACAAAGGGTGTAGTTGACCTCCGAGGCCCCACAGTGCGTTATTAGCGACTTAGTCAACTAGGTCCGTCCCATTACAGACATGTGGTTGCACGTTAGACCCAGTTCAAAGGCTTGCAAGGTTAAGTCCTTAGGGTGACCAGGCAAGACTACCCAAAACCAAAACAACACTCCCAATGCCACAACTGCCCACTGATTACTTCTTGCCACATGCCCTGGCCGAAATCGCTTATCAAACCCCGCTTGATTACCATGCACCACGTGCCATCAACATCACATGATACTTTTCCAAAACAGGTTCAATATATCATTAAGTCAATATTAACATTTGATTATCCAAAATCATGTTATGAGCACGTAGTGTGCCTAAGCAAAGATACTACAACGGTCTATACCCAGGTTGGCAATTTAATAATGTCCAACTAGTAATCCACAACTAGGGTGACAAGGGTCATGGCACATACTTAAATAATCAAGGTGTCATACAAGCAAATTGGTACTTATCTAACCCCATGTTTAAAACCAAGTATTTTTCTAATTGAACTAGCATGCAATAGTTTAAATCAAAATAGATTTCGAAATAGGATCAACATGGTCAATGCACAACTTGCCTTCAAAAAGTACTTGTTCTTGGTCTTGAGTTGGATCCTGAGTTAATACTTCTCCTTCGAATCCTTCCCAGACTTCAACGCTACTCGTAAAGCGTGCAAATAGCAAATACACGAATAAACAATAGGCAAAAAGTGTCCAAACATCCAAATAAAATCCATAAACAGAAAGAACATAATTTTATGGATTTTTAGAAACTGGAATCGTCAAATTTGGAGTTAAGACGCAAAAGTTATGATTATTTAAAGTTTAAATAATCATTTAAATAATTTTGCAGAGAAAAACTTTAGTCCAAAAATTAAATAAAATTTATATTTAAGTAGATCTCATTTTTATACAAATTTAGAAATTTGAATCACTCAAATCGGAGTTGAAACGCAAAAGTTATAAGCGTTTGAAGTTTGAATCTAAATTTGAATCAATATTTCGAATTAATAAATCATTTCTTTTCGTAAATTAATTATTGCGTCATCATGGACACGTGGCAGCCTCTGATTGGTTGGCTGACGTCAGCCGGTCCATGGACTTGGTCCACGCTTGGCTTGGGTCCACCGTGGACTCGGTCCACGACTCTACGTGTCGCTGACATGTGGGACCACCGATGACGCCATGGGTGACGCTGGCTATCGGGTCAGCCATCGACATGCGGGCCCTTCGACACGCTGGCCCCGCGTGTCGTCGGCCACACGCACGCTGCTGCGGATCGGCGCCGACCGCCGGGTCCAACTTCCCGACACGTGGCGCAATCTCGACCGCTGATTTGAAATTCAACCACGCGATTAGATCCGTGGTTAACGCGTTGAATCTACTCGATGATCGTGGGCCGCTCGATCTAGATCGGACGGTCCAGATCTAATCCTATAATAATCACCACTACGGCACGTGGCGATTGTGAACCGCTGATCTTGATCCAACGGTCCGCATCTAATCGGGTTTGGAACACGTGAACTCACTCTCAACCGCACGATCAAGATCGGACGGTCCACAAGCTCGCGAGGGCGATGGCGACGCGGGCGGAGCTGCAGCCACCGGAGACGCAGACGACGACGATCCCGACGGCGCCCGGTCGTTCGCGAAGTGAGTGGTCTCTTCTGCGCCTGGCCGGGGTTCCGGCTCGGGCTCCTTCTGCGAAGACAACGGACGGCGGCGAGACGGCAAAATCATGGCGGTCACCTCCTCCAACTACGGCGAGCTCGCACGGCAAACGGGCGGCGCTCAGCGAGATGGCTCGGGAAACGGGTGCGCAAGGATGAGGGCAACCTCGGGCGTGACTGTGGCTTTAAATAGCCTCTGGCCTGCGTCTTAGACGAAACCCACTTACACGCGCATGGCGCGGGCGAGGAGTCCGGCCGGACTCGGCTGGGACGATGACGCTCAGCCATCCACGTGGCACGATCAACGGCCACGATCGCACGGGCGCGATCGGATCCGGGCCGGATACGGCTCGAACCGGTACGGGCGGATCTCAGACGATGGATCTTGATCCAACGGTTGGGATCGATTAGGTTTTGAGCCGGTTTGATCGAATCAATCGGCTCGGTCGACTCGAGTCCGACTCGGTTCGACTCGGTCGGATGAACAAGACTGATCCGAGTTGAATTTCCAGCGATTTAATATTTAAAATAATTCCCGAATTCATTTAATTCATTAAAAATAGCAAATGACTCGTAAAATTCGAAAAAATTCGAAAATACTTTGGATCATTTTGGACTCAAATAAAATATTTCCAACAAAATTTTATTTGCAAAATTAAATTCTTTAATTATTTCAAAATGGAATAAATTCAAATAAATTCCAAATAAATCCAAATAAATTCCAGAAAATTCCAAAAATTCACCAAAGTGCCAAATCACACATGAATTTAAGAAAAGCAAAATTTTGGGGTGTTACGTGTCGCGAAGAGCAATGCGGCACATTATCCGTATCTACGCCAGAGAATTGGAGAGCACGGTGTTCCGATATCATCCACGCAGCAATAACCTTCTTGACCCGAAGGCGATTCAGGATGAGAATGCCATGGTTACACAGTTGGCACGACTTGTTGTCGCCCAGGAAGATGTACTCGATGATACAAGCAAGGAGCTACAGAAGGCCCGCAAGGAGATCACGACAGAGAAGAACAGATGGCGGGAAGCTCAAGAGTATGTGTCACACCTTCTGCAAAGGATTGGAGAGTTAGAGACGGCATTGTACGCACCAGAGCCGGAGCCAATGCTCGAGCTGCATGAGCCAGACCCAGAGGAGCCGGAGCTTGAGGAGGACACTGCTTCTTCGACTACCACAGATGACACAGTTGCTGGACATGGCGATCGTTTCGCTCCTATGCCGCAGTCATTCGTATCCAGGCCGTGGAGGTTTTCGATGAGTGAGCGTAGGTTCTATAGTGAGACTCCTTCGCCGAGTCGCGTCATAGAATAAAGAGTCACCCTTTAGGCGTTAGACTCCAGTGTTAGTTCGATTTGGATTTTCATTGCTTGCTGAGTGTGCAGTATGTGTTGCAAGGCCCCTAGGCATTGTAAACAACCATACCAAGTTACTATTGATTAAAATAATAAAGTTGGACTTTAAGTTACACCTTTCGCCCCGCATAAGTTCCATATTACTTGTCTATTCTTGTTTCCCTCTCATCTCTAAAACCTAGAGCAAACCACAGATGGTGAACACTCGTGGAAACCTTGGAGGCAATGGAAGTGGTTCTCGCCCAGCAGAAAACCCCAATGATGGAGCACCAGCACCGCCAGTTGATATGCAGAATTTTGGAGCTTTTCTTGCTGCTCAGACTCAGTTGATGCTTGCCATGATGCAACAGATGCAACACGTCACTGCTCAGGCCACTGCTAATCAAGTTAATCAGGGACAACGCCAGAATACAAGACTGTCAGAGTTCATGAGGACTCATCCACCCACTTTCTCCGGGAATGCTAACCCGTTGGAAGCTGATGACTAGTTAAGGTCAATTGAGAGGAAGCTACACATTGCTCAATGCATAAGAAATGAGAAGGTACTCTACGCTTCTCATCAGTTGGAAGGAACCGCCGCTGAATGGTGGGAGAACTTCTGTGCCACGCAAGTGAACCCTCAGGACATCACTTGGGAGGAGTTCACAGCTGCATTCCATCAGTATCACATGCCTGAAGGAATCATGGACCTCAAGAAGCAGGAGTTCAGAGCACTGAAGCAAGGTAATCAGCCGGTGGCTGAATACCTGAACAAGTTCACACAGCTTGCACGTTACGCACCCGAGGATGTAGCGACAGATAAAGCCAGACAGTCTCGTTTCATGAAGGGACTTAACTCAGGATTGCAGGTGGGACTGATCACCCACACCTTTCCAGATTTCCAAGAGTTGGTGAATAAGGCGCTTATTCTTGAGGACAAGCGCAAGGAACTGGATGAGAACAGGAAGCGCAGGATGCAAGATCGTGATCGCGTCACGAGCGCAAAGAACGCTTGAGGGTTGCGCCAAATCAGCTTTTCAGATTCCAAACGCAGAATACAACAAGGACACCGCCACCAAAGACCAAGACCCGCCAATCGTAACTATCGCACCCAAAGACCACCCAAACGCCGCTTTAGGTAGTCAACAGGGGACAGTGAGACGCTGCTACAATTGCAATGAGCCAGGACACTTTGCCAACAGTTGTCCTAAGAAGACAACAGGAGTGACCCCAGTTCGCTTCAATCTAGGATCCACACCAGCTAGGACGCCAAAGACCAGGAGCGCACCCTGCATCGTGGTGAGAGGCCGAGTCAATCATGTCACCGCAGATGCACCGCAATGCCACGGATGTCGATCGGGTAAGTTACATGTTAACTCAAGACTGCAATGATTTTGTTTGATTCTGGAGCTTCGCATTCGTTTGTTTCACAAGGCTTTGCTGCTAAAAATGATTTGGAGATTGCAAGACTTAAGTGCATGCTTTTGGTTCAAACCCCTGGTTCCGAACTCCGAACTAAAGTAGGATGTTCTGGGGTGAGAATACTAATAGATGGGATAGAGTTCCTAGCGAACCTTATTATTTTGGAGACCCAGACCTTAGATGTTATTTTGGGAATGGATTGGTTATCCAAGCACAAGGCCGTATTGGATTGTGGACGGAGGACTATCTCAGTTGAGAGCCCGTGTGGAAAGAAAGTGGAATTTCAAGCTACCGCCGTTAGAGATGGACAGTTGATGGTTAACAGCACCAAGGCACTCAAAGATAGAAGATGTCTCAAGAGTGAATGAGTACCCGGATGTTTTTCCCGAAGATCTACCTCGTATGCCGCCAGACAGGACAAAGAGTTTGTGATAGAGCTTGTACCTGCACAAAGACCGATAGCAAAGAGACCTTATCGGATGTCCACCGAGGAATTGGTAGAGATGAAGAAACAGCTTGAAGAGTTAATGGAGAAAGGATTTATCAGACCGAGTTCGTCGCCGTGGGGAGCGCCAGTTCTGTTTGTCAAGAAGAAGGATGGGAGTTTCAGGATGTGCATTGACTATCGTGCACTCAATGAAGTCACCGTGAAGAATAAGTATCCGCTACCCAGGATTGATGATTTGTTTGACCAGCTGAGAGGAGCCGGAGTTTTCTCCAAGATTGATCTGAGATCGGGATACCATCAGTTGAAGATCCGATCAGAAGATATTTCAAGATCGCATTCTCGCCAAGATACGGACATTATGAGTTTATCGTTATGTCCTTTGGTCTCGATTTAATGCGCCAAAGATATTTCATGAATATGATGAATAAGGTGTTCATGGAGTATTTGGACAAGTTTGTTGTTGTGTTCATAGATGATATTCTAATCTACTCCAAGACAGAGGATGAACATGTAGAGCACTTGAGGCGAGTTTTGGAAAAGCTGAGGGAACAGCAACTCTTCGCCAAGTTCAGTAAGTGTGATTTTTGGAAGGACAAGGTGGAATTCCTCGGACATGTAATGATCGCAGAAGGAGTCGCCGTAGATCCAAGCAAGTTAGAGGCTGTGTTACATTGGGAGCAGCCGAAGACTGTGACCCAGATCCGGAGTTTCCTTGGAATGGCAGGTTACTACCGCCGCTTCATTGAAGGCTTTTCAACAATTGCGAGACCTCTTATGCAATTGCTGAAAAAGGAGAAGAAGTTTACATGGACGCCAGAGTGCGAGAAAGGATTCCAAGAACTGAAGACGAGATTGACATCAGCACCAGTGTTAGTCCTACCGGACGTCAATCAAAGCTTTGATATTTATTGTGACGCATCGCGCCAAGGACTTGGATGTGTGCTGATGCAGAATGGAAAGGTCGTCGCTTATGCATCAAGACAGTTGAGGCCACATGAGGAGAATTATCCGACGCATGACCTGGAGCTAGCTGCCGTAGTGCATGCCTTGAAATTATGGCATCACTACTTAATTGGAAACAGATGTGAAGTATACACGGACCATAAGAGTCTTAAGTACATCTTCACCCAATCAGACTTGAACATGAGGCAGAGAAGATGGTTAGAGTTGATCAAGGACTACAATGTTGGAATCCATTACCATCCCAGGAAGGCCAACGTAGTTGCCGATGCTCTAAGTCGGAAAAGCCATACCGTGAGTATGTTGCTAGCCACAAGTCAGGATGAGCTATGTGAGGATTTCCAGAGAATGCAGATTGAAGTCGTACCAGAAGGATTCATGGCCGCATTGGAAGTGAAGCCTACCCTAGAAGAACAGATTGCCATGATCAGGGAGAGATTGAAGATAGCCCAATCACGACAGAAGAGTTATGCTGACAACCGTCGCCGAGACTTGAGTTTTGAACCAGAAGATTTCGTGTATCTCAGAGTCACACCGCTCAGAGGAGTTAAGAGATTCCATGCCAAATGAAAACTCGCGCCGAGATTTGTTGGACCATTTAAGGTTCTCAGCCGCCGAGGTGAAGTTGCTTATCAGCTAGAGTTACCGCAATCACTAGCAGGAGTGCATGACGTGTTCCACGTGTCCCAGCTGAAGAAGTGTCTCCGAGTGCCTGAGGAGCAGACACCGCTAGAGTCAATTGAGTTGCAAGAAGATTTGACTTACAAGGAGCATCCCGTGAAGATTCTGGACACCATGGATCGAGAGACGAGGAACAAGTCAACCCGTTTTTGCAGAGTTCAATGGAGCAACAATGCGGAGAGTGAATCAACTTGGGAGCGCGAAGAGGATTTGAAGAAAGAGTTTCCGAACCTATTTCTTTAGTAAGCCCTGAATCTCGGGGACGAGATTCTGTTAAGGGGGGGGAGGTTTGTAACACCCCAAAATTTTGCTTTTCTTAAATTCATGTGTGATTTGGCACTTTGGTGAATTTTTGGAATTTTCGGGAATTTATTTGGATTTTTTTGAATTTATTCCATATTGAAATAATTAAAGAAATTAAATTTTCAAATAAAGTTTTGTTGGAAATATTTTATTTGAGACCCAAATGCCCTAAAATATTTTCCAGAATTTTTCTGGAATTTTTCTGAGTATTTTGCTATTTTTCTTGAATTAAATGAATTACTGAAAATTATTTTAAATATTAAATCACAGGAAAATCGAGTCGGGTCAAATCGTTTCATCCGATCGAAGTCGAACTCCGAAGTCGGACTCGAGTCCGACCGAGCCACGTGACTCGACCGAACCCACTCTGGCCGAAAGCCTAATCACAGCGACTGTTGGATTCAGATCCAACGGCCACGACAGCCACGCCACTCGAGCCCGAGCCCGACCGAGCCAAATTACCGCCTCGAGCTGCACTGAGCCCAAACTCCCCGCGACCGCTGGATCTTGATCCAACGGCCGTTGTTGAGCCACGCCACCCAATCCGAGTCGCCGCCAGGACTCGCGCCGCACGGAGTGGGCCTCGGTTTCCGTGAGTTTCACGGACGCCGAGGGCCCTATTTATTGCGCCGCCACCCGTGTCGGGAGCGCCACTTCATTGCGCACCTGTAGCCCTAACTCACCTCGCCTGAGCCGCCGTGGTTGCGCCGCTAGAGCTCGCGAGTAAGGAGAAGGAGCCGCCATGGTTTTCGCCGACTCGCCGCCGTCAGCGTCCTCCGTCGCCGTTGACCCCAGATCCGGACCGGAGGTCAAGACGCGTCCTGGAGTCCAACTCACCTCGCCGAGCGCGCCAAACGCCATCGGCTAGGTCGTTGCCCCTCGCCGGTGACCAGCGCCGCCGCCGCCATCGCCGGACATCGAGCTCTGCCAGCCGTTGGATCTTCATCAAGCGGTCCAGATTGCGCCACGTCACCGTCGGTGAGATCCCGTTCCAAAATCCCAGATCCAATCTCGACCGTTGGATCTAGATCCAACAGTCCAGATGGACCACGTTCACCCCAAACGTGCGTCACCAGATCTGATCTGGGCCGTTGATTTTCAAACCAACGGTCGAGATCGTGCCACGCGTCCAGGAAGGCTGACCGCCGCGGCCAACAAGCTGGCCAGACTCCACGCGCTGACGCCGACACGCCGCTCGCGTGTCGGGCCGCTTAGCCGCAACCGCACCGCGGACGCCACCAAGGTCCAATCGCCGCTGGCCGAGTCCCCGCCGACGCCAAGAATGACGCTACCCCAAAGGGGTCCCACCGCTACCGCGACGTGAGCCGTGGACCGGGTCCACGGTAGACCCGAGCCAAACCATGGACCACGTCCATGAACCGGCTGACGTCAGCAGACCAATCAGAGGCTGCCACGTGTCCTCGCTGACGCAATAATTAATTTTCGAAAAAAAAATGATTTATTAATTCGAAATAATGATTTCAGATTTTGTTTCAAAATTCAAACGCTTATAACTTTTGCGTTTCAACTCCGATTTGTGTGTTTCAAATTTCTAAATTTGTATAAAATTGAGATCTACATAATGATGAATTTTATTTAATTTTTGGACTAAAGCTTTCCTCTGTAATATTATTTAATTGATTATTTCAACTTCAAAATGCTATAACTTTTGCATTTAAACTCCGAATTTGACGATTCCAGTTTCTAAAAATTCATAAAATTATGTTCTCTCTGCTTATGAACTTTATTTGGATGTTAGGACACTTTTTGTCTACTGTTTTCTTCATTTGTTGCTATTTGCACGCGTTACAAGTAGACGTTGAAGTGCCGGAAGGATTCGAAGGAGAAGTATTGACCCAGGAGCCAGCTCAGGACCAAGAGCAAGTACTTTTTGAAGGCAAGTTATGCTTTGACCATACTGACCCTATTTTGAAACCTATTTTGATTTAACTTATTGCATGCTAGTTCAATTAGAAAATACCTTATTTAAGTATGGGAAATTAGATAAATGCCAGATAGCTGTATGACACCTTGATTAATTAAATATGTGCCATGATGTCGGGACCCCGAATTTGCAAATCCGGACCCTCTGTGTATTCAGCACTAGTCCAGGAACGCGCTAGTGCACACAGTCTTAACATTGGTAAATATCACAATCATACCAATCGATATTATCAAAGTACTTTATTTAAATAACCAAACTGGTTACTTGACCTTACGGTCAAGTTACAAGTATATGCCTCGCAAGGCGAAACTTATTAAAAGAGAAATAATAGCAGCGGAAAATCAAATAACTTCGTGGTGCCATCCAGTATACCACAGGCAACTGACTGGGCTCGCATCCCTAAGTAGACGGGTCCTCTTGGAGTTCCTCCTCCAAAGCTGGCGTAATCTCCTCTTCAACTGATATTGTGTTGAGGCAAGGGTGAGTACTTGGTACTCAGCAAGTCATGCACAGAATGCAAGCTAATATACTATATGCATGGCTTGGTACAAAGGAATAGCTCAAGGTATATTTGCATGCTTGACTTTTGACAAGTAATATAAGTAGATTCGAAAGCAGTAGAAATAAGTAAAGCATAAATAACTTTTTAAGAAGTTTAATAAACATTTTCCCCATCCTAAACCACATTTACATCATCTTCATTATTAAACCAACCCAACTTTTCAAACCAAAGTTATTTTCGTAAAGTCTAACCCTTGATCAGTAATTCTGAGCATTGTCCAAAGACCGTGGACTCGGCTATTTAAATAGATTCTACACTCTGCAGAGGTTATGCACTTTACCCACAAGATACAAATCAAACACCACAAAGGCGAGTTCCTCAGTAACAAAGCCTTTCGGAAGCCTCAAACAACACCAGTGGTCCTCTCCGGTTCGTGCTCTACACCATCCCTTCCCTTAGCCAAGGCGAAGTATGGGACCAACACACCGTTAGATGGGTATCTGGCCACAGCCACGATACGCTCCCCCGGACAATCACACAAACGGTGTAACTGACACCCTGAGGCTCCACAAGTGAGTCCTTAGCGACTTAGTCAACTAGGGCCGTCCCATTCCAGCCATGTGGTTGCAAGTATGACCCAGTTCAAAGGCTTGCAAGGTTAAGTCCTTAGAGTGACCAGGGCAAGACTACCCGAAAAACCAAATCAACACTCCCAATGCCACAACCGCCCACTGACATTACTCTTGCCACATGCCCCGGTCGAAAACTGTTTATCAAACCCCAGTTGATTACTATGCACCACGTGCCATCAACTTCACATGATACTTCTCCAAAACAGGTTCAATATATCATTAAGTCAATATTAACATTTGATTGTCCAAAATCATGTCATGAGCACGTAGCAGGTCTAAGCAGTATACTACAACGGTCTAAAACCCATGTTGGCAATTTTAATAATGTCCAACTAGTAATCCACAACTAGGGTGACAAAGGGTCATGGCACATACTTAAGTAATCAAGGTGTCATATAGCAAATTGGTATTTATCTAACCCCCATGTTTAAACAAAGTATTTTTCTAATTGAACTAGCATGCAATAGTTTAAATCAAAATAGATTTCAAAATGGGATCAATATGGTCAAAGCACAACTTGCCTTCAAAAAGTACTTGCTCTTGGTCTTGAGTTGGATCCTGAGTCAATACTTCTCCTTCGAATCCTTCCGGTACTTCAACGTCTACTCGTAAAGCGTGCAAATAGCAATACACAAATAAACAATAGGCAAAAACATCCCAAAACTCCAAATAAAATCCATAAACAGAGAGAACATAATTTTCTGGATTTTTAGAAACTGGAATCGTCAAATTTGGAGTTAAGACGCAAAAGTTATGATTTATTAAAGTTTAAATAATCAATTAAATAATATTACAGAGAAAAACTTTAGTCCAAAAATTAAATAAAATTTATATTTAGGTAGATCTTAATTTTATACAAATTTAGAAATTTGAATCACTCAAATCGGAGTTGAAACGCAAAAGTTATAAGCGTTTGAAGTTTGAATCTAAATTTGAAATCATTATTTGAATTAATAAATCATTTTCTTTTCGAAATTAATTATCGCGTCGGCATGGACACGTGGCAGCCTCGATTGGGCGGTGACGTCGGCCGGTCCATGGACTTGGTCCACGCCGGCTCGGGTCCACCGTGGACTCGGCCCACGACTCCACGTGAGACCGACATGTGGGACCACTCGGGTAGCGTCATCGGCGTCGGCGGCTCACCCACGGTCGACATGTGGGACCCATTGTGACGTCATGGGTGACGTCGGCGCTCGGCTGGGACGGCCGGTGACATCGCGAGCCCTCGACACGCGGGCCTCGCGTGTCGGCCGCCACACGCAGCGTCGTGATCTGCGGCCGACCGCGTCGCCCAACTTCCCGACACGTGGCGCAATCACGGCCGTTGGTTTGAAAATCAACGGCGCGGATTAGATCCAGGGTTAACACGTTGAAACTACTCGTTGATCGTGGGCGTTCGATTTAGATCGGACGGTCGAGATCTAATCCTATAATAACACTACTCCCACGCGTGGCAATTGTGAACCGTTGGATCTTGATCCAACGGTCCGCATCCAATCGGGTTGGGGACACGTGAACTCACCTCAACCGTCTGGATCTAGATCCGACGGTTCACCGAGCTTCGCGAAGTCCGGCGATGGCGCCAGCGAGGCTTGGGCACCGGAGACGAACGATGACGCAGCCCGACGGCGTTCGGGGTTGCTCGGCGAGATGAATCCTTCCTTCGGTGCGTCTCGTCCACGGTGGTTCCGGATCTGAGCTCCTTCTCGGCGGAAGACGACGGACGGCGGCGGAATCGAGCAAAAACATGGCGGTCACTTCCTCCAACTACGGCGAGCTCGCCACGGCAATCAAGTGGCGGCTCAGGCGAGATGGCTCGGGGAAACGGGTGCGCAAAGATGAGGGCAACCTCGGGGGACGTCTCACGCTTTAAATAGCCTCGACGTCCGCGCGGGACACGGAAACCTAGTTTCCCACGGCGGCGGCGGCGGCGAGTCGGCTTCGGTCTCGGCGGAGACGACGACGCCTGGCCGCCCACGTGGCACGATCAACGGCCACGATCGCACGGGCGCGATCGGATCCGGGCGGATACGGCTCGAGCCGTGCGGCGGATCTCACCGTTGGATCTTGATCCAACGGTTGGGATTGATTAGGGTTTTGAGTCGGGTTTGATCGAGTCACGTGGCTCTGCCTGACTCGAGTCCGACTCGGGTTCCGACTTCGATCGGATGAACAAGATACTTGACCGAGTTGAATTTCCAGCGATTTAATATTTAAAATAATTCCCGATAATTCATTTAATTCATTAAAAATAGCAAAAGACTCGTAAAAATTCCAAAAATTCGAAAATACTTTGGAACATTTTGGACTCAAATAAAATATTTCCAACAAAATTTTATTTGCAAAATTAATTTCTTCAATTATTTCAAAATGGAATAAATTCAAATAAATTCCAAATAAATCCAAATAAATTCCAGAAAATTCCAAAAATTCACCAAAGTGCCAAACCACACATGAATTTAAGAAAAGCAAAATTTTGGGGTGTTACAAACCTCCCCCCCTTAATAGAATCTCGTCCCCGAGATTCAGGGCTCACTACAGAATAGGTTTGGAAATTCTTTCTTCAAATCCTCTTCGCGTTCCCAAGTCGCTTCGCTTTCTTCATGGTTGCTCCACTGAACTCTACAAAAACGGGTTGACTTGTTTCTAGTTTCTCGATCCATTGTGTCCAGAATCCTCACGGGATACTCCTTATAAGTCAAATCCTCTTGCAACTCAATGGATTCTAACGGTGTCTGTTCCTCAGGAACTCGGAGACACTTCTTCAACTGGGATACATGGAATACGTCATGCACTCCTGCTAACGACTGTGGCAACTCCAGCTGATAAGCAACTTCGCCTCTGCGGCTCAAAATCTTAAATGGTCCAACATAACGGGGTGCGAGTTTCCCTTTGGCATGGAACCTCTTAACTCCACGAGGCGTAACTCACGAGGTATACAAAGTCTTACGGTTCAAAACTCAAGTCTCGGCGACGATTGTCGGATAACTCTTCTGGTCGAGATTGGGCTATCTTCAACCTTTCCCTAATCATGGCGACCGCTTCTTCACCTCTTGAAGAATATCAGGCCCAAAGACACGGCTCGCCGGTCTCATTCCAATTCAAAGGCGTCCGACAGAGTCGACCATACAAAGGCCTCAAAAGGTGACATCTGTAAACTAGCCGATAACTATTGTTGTAACTAAACTCGGCATACGGCAAACTCTTATCCCAAGAGGTAGCATAAGCCAATGCACAAGCTCTCAACATATCTTCCAGACCGTTGACTCTTTCGGTCTGTCCATCCGTCTGTGGATGATAAGTCATCTTGAAGTTCAAACGGGTTCCCATGGCTTCATGCAACTTATTCCGTAACCTTGAGGTAAATTGGGTACCTCGTCCGATACAATCTTCTTTGGCACTCCGTGCAAACAGACAATCCTGATCATGTACAATTCTGCTAATTTATCTACCGAGTAAGTGGTCTTCACGGGGATAAAATGGGCTACTTTAGTCAAGCGATCCACTATAACCCATATGGAGTCATAACCTCCTTGAGTCTTCGGCAAACCGGTAATGAAATCCATTCCGATTTCCTCCCACTTCCACTCGTATTTTCAGCGGTGTAGCAATCCTGCTGGTCTCAGATGCATTGCCTTGACTCTCTGGCATACGTCGCACAATGCAACATGCTCGGCAACTTCACGTTTCATACTCGGCCACCAGAATCTCTCCTTCAGATCCTGATACATCTTGGCGCTTCTAGGATGAATTGAGTACTTGGAGTCATGGGCTTCTTCCGTAATCGATTGCTTTAACTCCTTTTTGTTAGGCACACAAATGCGATCCTTCATCCACAACGTGCCTTGCTCATCCAACTTGAAGTCCTCTCGCCTTGCCTTCCTCCTTGATGGACTTAATCCTGCGGATCTTGTCATCATCATACGTCCTTCTCGGATCTGATCCTCTAGGGTAGGCTTTACTTCTAATGTGGCCAAGAATCCGCTAGGTACTACCTCAATCTTCATTTTCTGAAAATCCTCACATAACTCATCCTGACTTGTGGCTAGCAACGTACTCACGGTATGACTTTTCCGACTCAGGGCATCGGCTACTACGTTGGCCTTCCCGGGATGGTAATGGATTCCAACATTGTAGTCCTTGATCAACTCTAGCCATCTCCTTTGCCTCATATTCAGATCCGACTGGGTGAATATGTACTTAAGGCTCTTATGATCCGTATATACTTCACATCTGTTTCCAATCAGATAGTGACGCCATATCTTCAAGGCATGCACTACGGCAGCTAACTCTAGGTCATGTGTCGGATAATTTTCCTCATGCGGCCTCAATCGCTTTGATGCATACGCGATTTACCTTTCCATTCTCTCAGACAAGACACATCCAAGTCCTTGGCGCGATGCGTCACAATAAATATCGGCTTTGAGCAACATCCCGGTAGAACTAACACCGGTCGACGTCAATCGCTTCTTCACTCTGAAATCCTTTCTCACATTCTCAGCGTCCATGCAAACTTCTTTTCCTTCTTCAGCGATTGCGTAAGAGGTTTCGCAATTGTCGAAGCCTTCGATGAAACGGCGGTAGTATCCTGCCATTCCAAGGAAACTCAGAATCTGGGTCACGATCTTGGCTGCTCCCAATGTAACACGCCTTCTACTTTGCTTGGATCTACTGGCGACTCATACTGCGGTCATTACATGTCCAAGAAACTCCACCTTGTCCTTCCAAAAATCACACTTGCTGAACTTGGCGAAAAGTTCTTTGTTCCTCACCTTTCCAAAACTCGCCTTAAGTGTTCGGCATGTTCATCCTCCTGCCTTGGAGTAGACTAGGATATCGTCTATGAACACGACGACAAACTTGTCCAAATATTCCATGAACACCTTATTCATCATATTCATGAAATAATTTGGCGCGATTCGTCGGCCCAAAGGACATAATCAGAACTCGTAATGTCCATATCTTGACGAGAATGCAGTCTTGAGAATATCTTCTCGATCGGATCTTCAATCGATGGTATCCCGATCTCAGATCAATCTTGGAGAAAACTCCGGCTCCTCTTAATCGATCAAACAAATCATCAATCCTGGGTAGCGGATACTTATTCTTCACGGTGACCTCATTGAGTGCACGGTAGTCAATGCACATCCTGAAACTCCCGTCCTTCTTCTTGACAAACAAAGCGGTGCTCCCCACGGCGACTAACTTGGTCTGATAAATCCTTTCTCCATTAACTCTTCTAGTTGTTTCTTCATTTCTACCAACTCCTCGGTGGACATCCGATAGGGTCTCTTTGCTATCGGTCTTTGTACTGTGCACAAGCTCTATTACAAATTCTATGTCCTGTCTGCAGCGGCATACTGTAGATCTTCGGGAAAAACATCGGGTACTCATTCACTCTTGGGACATCCTCTATGCTGATTGCCTTGGTATCATTAACCATCAACCGACCATCTCTAATCGCAGTGGCTTGAAATTCCACTTTCTTCCCACACGGGCTCTCAATCGAGATAGTCCTTCGCCCACAATCCAATACAGCCTTGTGCTTGGATAACCAATCCATTCCCAATATAACATCTAAGGTCCGGGTCTCCAAAATTATAAGGTTTGCTAGGAACTCTATTCCATCTATTAGTATTCTCACCCGGAACATCCTACTTCCGTTCGGAGTTCGGAACCAGGGTTTGAACTAAAAGCATGCACTTAAGTCTTGCAATTCTCAAATCATTTCTAGTAGCAAAGCCTTGCGAAACAAACGAATGCGAAGCTCAGTCAAACAAGGCTGCTGCAGTCTTGAAGTTAACAAGTAACTTACCCAGACGACGTCAGTAGCATTCTGCAGTTGCATCTGCGGTGACATGGTTGACTCGGCCTCTCACCACGGTGCAGGGTGTGGCTCCTGGTCTTTGGCGTCCTAGCTGGGCGGTTCCTAGGTTGAAGCGAATCGGTCACTCCTGCTGTCTTCTTTGGACAATCATGTTGGCAAAGTGTCCTGGCTCGTTGCTTGATTGTAGCGGCGTCTCACTTCCTTCTTTGGCTGCTCTGGAGTAAGCGTTTCTAAGCGGGGCTGGGTGCAGTAGCTCGATTGATGTGTCTTAGTGCTGGGGGTGGTGTCCTTGTTGCATTCTGTGGTTGGAATCAAGAATTGATTTGGTGCAACTCTCGACGCCATTTATTGCGTTCCTGGCGTGATCCTTGCCGTTGCATCCTGCGCTTCTGTTCTCATCCAGTTCCTTGCGCTTGTCCTCAAGAATGAGTGCCTTATTCACCAATTCTTGGAAATCTGGAAAGGTGTGGGTGATCAATCCTACTTGCAATCCCGAGTTAAGTCCCTTCATAAAGCGAGACTGCTGGATTTATCTGTCGCTACATCCTCAAAAAGGTGCGTGGCGTGCTAGCCGTGTGAACTTGTTCGGAGTAGTCGACCTTTGGTGATTACCTTGCTTTAATGCTCAACTCCTCCTTCTTAAGGTCCATAATTCCTTCAGCACGTGATCTTGTCGGAATGCGGTGTGAACTCTTCCCAAGTGATATCTTGAGGGTTCTCTCTGCGTGGCACGAAGTTCTCCCACCATTCAATGTTCCTTCCATTGATGAGAAGCGTAGAGTACCTTCTCATTCCCTATGCATTGAGCTATGTGTAGCTTCCTCTCGATTGATCTTAACCAATCATCGGCCTCCAATGGATTGGCATTCCCGGAGAAAGTGGGTGGGTGAGTTCTCATGAACTCGACGACCTTGTATTACAGCGTGGCCCCGATTAACTTGATTAGCAGTGGCCTGAGCGATGACGTGCTGCATTTGTTGCATCATAGCATGCATCAATTGAGTCTGAGCAGCAAGAAATGCTCCAAAATTCTGCATATCAATCAAGCGGTGCTGGTGCTCCATCATTGGGGTTTTCTGTGGCGAGAACCACTCCCATTGCTTCCAAAGTTTCCACGGGTGTTCACCATCTGTCGATTTGCTCTAGGTTTAGAGATGAGAGGGAAACAAGAATAGACAAGTAATATGGGACTTATGCGGGGCGAAAAGGTGTAGCCTTAAGGTCCAACTTTATTATTAATAACTTGGTATGGCTGCTTACAATGCCAAAGGGCCTTGCAACACATACTGCACACTCAGCAAACAAAGCAAATCCAATTCGAACTAACTCTGGAGTCTAACGCCTAAAGGGTGACTCTTTCTTTTATGACGCGACTCGGCGAAGGAGTCTCACTATAGAACCTATGCTCACTCATCGAGAAAACCTCCATCTGTCACAAGAGTGCTTTACGTAAGAACTTGGAATTTCTTTTAAATTGTGACAAGATAAGGGAAAATTTCAGCAAGAGACAAGAAAAGAGAGAAGGGGATAAGTCGAGATGTCATTTCTTGTCTTCACAAATTTTTAGCTTTAGAAAATAGGTTTTATCCTCACTACGACCATTCTAGCTAGGGTTGAGCCTACAGTCAAGTATGGCTCTGATACCACCTCTGTCGGGACCCCGAATTTGCAAATCCGGACCCTCTGTGTATTCAGCACTAGTCCAGAACGCAGCTTAGTGCACATAGCCTTAACATTGGTAAATATCACAATCATACCAATCGATATTATCAAAGTACTTTATTTAAATAACCAAACTGGTTACTTGACCTTACGGTCAAGTTACAAGTATATGCCTCGCAAGGCGAAACTTATTAAAAGAGAAATAATAGCAGCGGAAAATCAAATAACCCATTGGCGCCATCCAAGATACCACGTGCAACCGATCGGGCTCGCATCCCTAAGTAGACGGGTCCTCTTGGAGTTCCTCCTCCAAAGTGGCGTAATCTCCTCTTCAAGCGATATTGTGTTGAGGCAAGGGTGAGTACTTGGTACTCGGCAAGTCATGCATGAGAATGCAAGCTAATATACTATATGCATGGCTTGGTACAAAGGAATAGCTCAAGGTATATTTGCAGTAAACAGCTTTTGACAAGTAATAAAAGTAGATTCGAAAGCAGTAGAAATAAGTAAAGCATATATAACTTTTCAAGAAGTTTAACAAACATTTTTTCCCCATCCTAAACCACATTTCCATCATCTTCATTATTAAACCAACCCAACTTTTCAAACCAAAGTTATTTTCAGAAAGTCTAACCCTTGACTGTAATTCCCGAGCATTGTCCAAGATCAGTGGACTCAGCTATTTAAATAGATTCTACACTCTGCAGAGGTTATGCACTTTACCCACAAGATACAATCAAACACCACAAAGGCGAGTTCAGTGAATAAAGCCTTTCGGAAGCCTCAAACAACACAGGTGGTCCTCTCCTGTCGTGCTCTACACCATCCCTTCCCTTAGCCAAGGCGAAGTATGGGACCAACACACCGTTAGATGGGTATCTGGCCACAGCCACGATACGCTCCCCGCATAATCACACAAACGGTGTAATCGACACCCTGAGGCTCCACAAGTGAGTCCTTAGCGACTTAGTCAACTAGGGCCGTCCCATTCCAGCCATGTGGTTGCAAGTATGACCCAGTTCAAAGGCTTGCAAGGTTAAGTCCTTAGAGTGACCAGGGCAAGACTACCCGAAAAACCAAATCAACACTCCCAATGCCACAACCGCCCTGATTACTCTTGCCACATGCCCGGCCGAAAATCGTTTATCAAACCCCGCTGATTACTATGCACCACGTGCCATCAACTTCACATGATACTTCTCCAAAACAGGTTCAATATATCATTAAGTCAATATTAACATTTGATTGTCCAAAATCATGTCATGAGCACGAGCGTGTCTAAGCAGTATACTACAACGGTCTAAAACCCATGTTGGCAATTTTAATAATGTCCAACTAGTAATCCACAACTAGGGTGACAAAGGGTCATGGCACATACTTAAGTAATCAAGGTGTCATATAGCAAATTGGTATTTATCTAACCCCAGGTTTAAACAAAGTATTTTTCTAATTGAACTAGCATGCAATAGTTTAAATCAAAATAGATTTCAAAATGGGATCAATATGGTCAAAGCACAACTTGCCTTCAAAAAGTACTTGCTCTTGGTCTTGAGTTGGATCCTGAGTCAATACTTCTCCTTCGAATCCTTCCGGTACTTCAACGTCTACTCGTAAAGCGTGCAAATAGCAATACACAAATAAACAATAGGCAAAAACATCCCAAAACTCCAAATAAAATCCATAAACAGAGAGAACATAATTTTCTGGATTTTTAGAAACTGGAATCGTCAAATTTGGAGTTAAGACGCAAAAGTTATGATTTATTAAAGTTTAAATAATCAATTAAATAATATTACAGAGAAAAACTTTAGTCCAAAAATTAAATAAAATTTATATTTAGGTAGATCTTAATTTTATACAAATTTAGAAATTTGAATCACTCAAATCGGAGTTGAAACGCAAAAGTTATAAGCGTTTGAAGTTTGAATCTAAATTTGAAATCATTATTTGAATTAATAAATCATTTTCTTTTTCGGAAATTAATTATCGCGTCAGCATGGACACGTGGCAGCCTCTGATTGGGCGGCTGACGTCAGCCGGTCCATGGACTTGGTCCACGCTCGGCTCGGGTCCACCGTGGACTTGGTCCACGACTCCACGTGAGACTGACATGTGGGACCACTCGGGTGACGTCATCGCTGACGTCAGCGGGGCTCAGCCCACGGTGCTGACATGTGGGACCCATTGTGACGTCATGGGTGACGTGGCGCTCATTTGGGACGGCCGGCCGACATCTTGGGCCTCGACACCACGGGCCCAGCGTGTAGCCGTCACCTGCGCTGGCGTGCGTGGGCCAGCGGCGACCGCGTCGGTCCAACTTCCCGACACGTGGCGCAATCACGGCCGTTGGTTTGAAAATCAACGGCGCGGATTAGATCCAGGGTTAACACGCTGAAACTACTCGTTGATCGTGGGCCGTTCGATTTAGATCGGACGGTCCAGATCTAATCCTATAATAACACTACTCCCAAGACGCGTGGCAATTGTGAACCGCTGGATCTTGATCCAACGGTCGTATCCAATCGGGTTGGGGACACGTGAACTCACCTCAACCGTCGATCTAGATCCGACGGTTCACCGAGCTCGCGGTCCGGCGATGGCGCGGCGAGGCTTGGGCACCGGAGACGAACGATGACGAGCCCGAAGCGGCGTTCGGGGTTGCTCGGCGAGATGAATCCTTCCTTGGTGCGTCTCGTCACGGTGGTTCCGGACACTGGCTCCTTCTCGGCGGAAGACGGCAGACGGACGGCGGAATCGAGCAAAAACCGCGGCGGTCACTTCCTCCAACTACGGCGAGCTCGCCGCGCAATCAAGGCGGCTCAGGCGAGATGGCTCGGGAAACGGTGCGCGCAAAGATGAGGGCAACCTCGGGGACGTCTCACGCTTTAAATAGCCTCGGCGTCCGCGCGGACACGGAAACCTAGTTTCCCACGGCGCGGCGGCGAGTCCGGCTCGGTCTCGGCGGAGACGACGACGCCGATACCGCCCACGTGGCACGATCAGCGGCCACGATCGACGGGGCGCGATCGGATCCGGGCCGGATCTGGCTCGAACCGTGCAGGCGGATCTCGGCCGTTGGATCTTGATCCAACGGTTGGGATTGATTAGGGTTTTGAGCTGGTTTGATCGAGTCACGTGGCTCGGTCGGACTCGAGTCCGACTTCGTTCCGACTTCGGTCGGATGAACAGTACTTGACCCGAGTTGAATTTCCAGCGATTTAATATTTAAAATAATTCCCAGTAATTCATTTAATTCATTAAAAATAGCAAAAGACTCAGAAAAATTCCAGAAAAATTCTGGAAAATACTTTGGAACATTTTGGACTCAAATAAAATATTTCCAACAAAATTTTATTTGCAAAATTAATTTCTTCAATTATTTCAAAATGGAATAAATTCAAATAAATTCCAAATATATCCAAATAAATTCCAGAAAATTCCAAAAATTCACCAAAGTGCCAAACCACACATGAATTTAAGAAAAGCAAAATTTTGGGGTGTTACACATGACCCCTTGTCACCCTAGTTGTGGTTTACTAGTTGGACATTACTAAAATGCCAACATGGGAAATTAGATCGTTGTGGTATATTGCTTAGACCTGCTACGTGCTCATGACATGATTTTGGACAATCAAATGTTAATATTGACTTAATGATATATTGAACCTGTTTTGGAAAGGTATCATGTGATGTTGATAGCACGTGGTGCATGGTAATCAACTAGGGTTTGATAAATAGTTTTCGACCGGGGCATGTGGCAAGATTGATCGGGTGGGCCAGTTGTGGCACCGGGAATGTTGGTTTGGTTCTTCGGGTAGTCTTGCCCTGGTCACCCTAAGGACTTCACCTTGCAAGCCTTTGAACTGGGTCAAACATGCAACCACATGTCCGTAATGGGACGGACCTAGTTGATTAAGTTGCTAATAACGTACCTGTGGGACCTCAGGAGGTCAACTACACCCTTTGTGTAAGTTGTGCGGGAGCGTCTGGGGGCTGCGGCCAGGTACCCATCTAACGGTTGGTTGGCCTAAACTTCGCCTTAGCTAAGGGAAGGGTTAGTGTGCAACAACCGGGGAGGACCACTTGTGCTGTTAGAAGTTTCCGAAAGACTTTGTTCACTGAACTCGCCTTTGTGGTGTTTGACTGTATCTTGTGGGTAAAGTGCATAACCTCTGCAGAGTGTAAAATCTATTCGAATAGCCGTGTCCGCGGTATTGAACATCGCTCGGGAATTACAGTCAAGGGTTAGACTTTCTCAAAAATAACTTGGACTTGAAAGGTTGGGTTGGATTAATAATGATATTGATAGAAATGTGGATTAGGATGGGAAAGATGTTTACTAAACCCCTTGAAAAGTTATTTATGCTTTACTTGTTACTACTGCTTTCGAATCTACTTATGATACTTTTTAAATGCTCTTACTGCAAATATACCTTGAGCCACTCCTTTGTATTAAGCCATGCATGTAGTATATTAGCTGCATTCTGTGCATGACTTGCTGAGTACCAAGTACTCACCCTTGCCACAATACAACACCGCTGAAGAGGATACTACACGGCTTTGGAGGAGGAGCTCCAAGAGGAACCGCTCTACTTAGGAGCGAGCCCGGTCGGTTACTGTGGTATACTGGATGGCGCCACGAAGTTATCTTATTTTCCGCTGCTATTATTTCTCTTTTAATAAGTTTCGCCCTGCGTGGCGTATATTTGTAACTTGACCATAAGGTCGAGCAACCAGTTTGACTATTTAATTAAAGTACTCTATTAGTATCGAGTGGTATGATTGTGATATCTACCGATGTTAAGACTGTGTGCACTAGCGCGTTCCTGGACTAGTGTTGAATACAAAGAGGGTCCGGATTTGCAAATTCGGGTCCCGACAGCGGGCCCGCCTGTTAGCAACACGCTACGCGTGCGTGGACCGGGTCCATGCACCGGAGCCGACGTGGCCGCTCTAGAAAGCGCCACGTGGCATGATGACGTCATGCTGACGTCATCGTGGGGTTCGCCTTGATCTTGGCGTCAGCCAGGATCGACATGGACCAACCAGGGGCTGACGCGTGTCAATGCTGACGCAATAATTAATTTCCGAAAAAGAAAATGATTTATTAATTCGGTTTATTGATTTCAAAATTGGATTCAAACTTCAAACGCTTATAACTTTTGCGTTTCAACTCCGAATTGAGTGATTCAAATTTCTAAATCTTCATAAAAATGAGTCCTACTCAAATATGAATTTTAATTAATTTTTTATTATGATTATTTCTTCGTTTTTATTTAATTAATGATTTCTTTAAACTTTAAACGGTTATAACTTTTGCATTTAAACTCCGAATTTGACGATTCCTGTTTCTAAAAGTTCATAAAATTATGCTCTCTCTATTTGTGAACTTTATTTGGATGTTTGGACACTTTTTGTCTACTGTTCATTTATTTATTGCTATTTGCACGCTTTACGAGTAGACGTTGAAGTGCCCGAAGGCTTCGAAGGTGAAGTGTTGACCCAGGAGCCAGCTCAGGACCAAGAACAAATACTTTTTGAAGGAAAGTTGTGCTTTGACCATGTTGATCCCAATTTCAAATTAATTCGATTTAAACTAATGCATGCTAGTTTAATTAGAAAATACTTTATTTAATTATGGGAAATTAGATAAATGCCAAATTGCTGTATGACACCTTGGTTAATTAAATATGTGCCATGACCCCTTGTCGTCCCCGCCGAATCCGAGCCGGATTCCTCCGCCGCGTAGCCGCCGTGTTCCGTTAGGGTTCCGATTTGTGCGCGCATCCCGGGGTTATTTAATGCGTGGGACATCGCCCGAGGTTTCCCTTTTCCGTGCGCACCCGAAACCCTAGCCTGCTGAGCCCTAGCCGCCGCCGCTTAGCCGCAATCGCTCGCCGTAGTAGCTCTCTTCTCCGCCACGGTTTTTGCTTTGTTCTGCCGCCGTCCGCCGTCCTCCGCCGCTCTCGTGGACAGATCTGGGATCCTCGCGACGAGGCGAACCTGGGCGCGCACTTCATCTCGCCGGAGACCCTCAGAAACGCCGCGCGGGAGGTCGCCGTCTTCGTCTCCGATACCCAAGCCTCGCCGCGCCATCACCGGACCATGAGCTCGTGAAGTGGACCGTCCGATCAAGATCCGACTTCCCGGATTGCGCCACGTCATCCCACGGTGAGAACCACGTGCGATTCCCAGATCCAATCTCAACTGTTGGATTTAGATCCAATAGTCCGGATTGATCACGTTCACCCCAAACGTGCGTCATCAGATCCGATCGGGACCGTTGATTTTCAAATCAACGGCCCGGATCGTGCCACGTGCCCAGGAGTGAATCCGCCGCGCCACGCTGCGTCGTGGAGTCATCGACACGCCGGGCCCGTGTCGGTCGATCGCGACCGTGGCGTCACCCACGACGCCATCGGTGGAGTCCCACTGTCGGCCGCGCGGCCGAGCCTCGCCGACGCTTGGCGATGACGCGTCACCCCATGGGTCCCACCGCTTACATACGTGAGCTGTGGACCAGGTCCACGGTAGACCCGAGCCAAACCATGGACCACATCCATGAACCGGCTGACGTCAGCGGACCAATCAGAGACCGACACGTGTCCTTGCTGACGCAATAATTAATTTCCGAAAAAGAAAATGATTTATTAATTCGAAATAATGATTTCAGATTTTGATTCAAACTTCAAACGCTTATAACTTTTGCGTTTCAACTCCGATTTGAGTGATTCAAATTTCTAAATTTGTATAAAATTGAGATCTACCTAATGATAAATTTTATTTAATTTTTGGACTAACGTTTTTCTCTGTAATATTATTTAATGGATTATTTAAACTTTAAATGCTTGTATCTTTTTCATTTGAACTCCGAATTTGACGATTCCAGTTTCTAAAAATTCATAAAATTATGCTCTCTCCGTTTGTGAACTTTATTTGGATGTTTGGACACTTCTTGTCTATTGTTTTATTCATTTGTTGCTATTTGCACGCGTTACGAGTAGACGTTGAAGTGCCGGAAGGATTCGAAGGAGAGGTGTTGACTCAGGAGCCAGCTCAGGACCAAGAGCAAGTACTTTTTGAAGGCAAGTTGTGCTTTGACCATGTTGATCCCATTTTCAAATTATTTTGGTTCAAATTATTGCATGCTAGTTTAAATTAGAGAATGCTTTACTTAATTATGGGTAAATAGATAAATGCCTAATTGCTGTATGACACATTGGTTAATTAAATATGTGCCATGACCCTTGTCACCCTAGTTGTGGTTTACTAGTTGGACATTGTTAAATTGCCAACATGGGAATTTAGACCGTTGTAGTATATTGCTTAGACCTGCTACATGCTCATGACATGATTTTGGACAATCAAATGTTAATATTGACTTAATGATATATTGAACCTGTTTTGGAAAGGTATCATGTGATGTTGATGGCACGTGGTGCATGGTAATCAACTGGGGCTTTGATAAATAGCTTTTGACCGGGGCATGTGGCAAGAATGATCAGGTGGGCCAGTTGTGGCATCGGGAACGTTGTGTTGGTTCTTCGGGTAGTCTTGCCCTGGTCACCCTAAGGACTTAACCTTGCAAGCCTTTGAACTGGGTCAATCGTGCAACCACATGTCTGTTATGGGACAGACCTAGTTGAATAAGTTGCTAATAACGTACCTGTGGGACCTCAGGTTGTCAACTCAACCGTTTGTGTAAGTTGTACGGGGGAGCGTACCGGGGCGGCGGCCAGGTACCCATCTAACGGTGGATTGACCTAAACTTCGCCTTTGCTAAGGGAAGGGTTAGCGTGCAACACCGAAGAGGACCACTTGTATTGTTAAAAGTTTCCGAAAGACTTTGTTACGGGAACTCGCCTTTGTGGTGTTTGACTGTATCTTGTGGGTAAAGTGCATAACCTCTGCAGAGTGTATAATCTATTCGAATAGCCGTGTCCGCGGTATTGGACATCGCTCGAGAATTACAGTCAAGGGTTAGACTTTCTTGAAAATAACTTGGACTAAAAGGTGGGGTTTGGTTAAACAATGATGTCGATGGAAATGCGGATTAGGAATGGGAAAGATGTTGATGAAACTCCTGGAAAAGTTATTGATGTTATACTTGTTTCTACTTCTTTCGAATCTACTTATGCTACTTGTCAAATGCTGTTTACTGCAAATATACCTTGAGCTATTCCTTTGTATCAAGCCATGCATATAGTATATTAGTTTGCATTCTGTGCATGACTTGCTGAGTACCAAGTACTCACCCTTGCCACAATACAACACCAGTTGAAGAGGAGACCACACCAGCTTTGGAGGAGGAGCTCCAAGAGGAACCGTCTACTTAGGGAGCGAGCCCAGTCAGTTGCCTGTGGTATACTGGATGGCGCCACGAAGTTATTTTATTTTCCGCTGCTATTATTTCTCTCTTAATAAGTTTCGCCCTGTGTGGCGTATATTTGTAACTTGACCATAAGGTCGAGCAGCCAGTTTGACTAATTAATTAAAGTACTTTATTAGTATCGAGTGGTATGATTGTGATATTTACCGATGTTAAGACTGTGTGCACTAGCGCGTTCCTGGACTAGTGCTGAATACACAAAGGGTCTGGATTTGCAAATTCGGGTCCCGACAGAGGCCGATGATTGGTTAAAGTCAATTGAGAGGAAGCTACACATTGCTCAATGCATGGGAAATGAGAAGGTACTCTACGCTTCTCATCAGCTGGAAGGGACCGCCGCAGAATGGTGGGAGAATTTCTGCGCCACGCTGAGAACCCTCAAAGACATCACTTGGGAGGAGTTTACGCCGCATTTAAAGATATCACGTCTTGGGAAGGAATTATGGACCTCAAGAAGGAAGAGTTTAGAGCACTGAAGCAAGGTAACCAGCCGGTGGCCGAATACCTGAATAAGTTCACACAGCTTGCACGCTACGCACCTGAGGATGTAGCGACAGATAAGGCCAGACAGTCTCGCTTTATGAAGGGACTTAACTCTGGACTGCAGGTGGGACTGATCACCCACACCTTTCCAGATTTCCAGGAACTTGTGAACAAGGCGCTCATTCTTGAAGATAAGCGCAAGGAACTGGATGAGAACCGGAAGCGAAGTATGCAACAGTAGGGATCGCGTCAGGGAGCACAGCAACGCTTGAGGGTTGCGCCAAATCGGTTTTTCAGATTCCAACCGCAGAATGCAACGAGGACACTGTCACCAGCACCTGCACCGTCAATCGAATTATCGCACCCAGCTCTAGCCGAACGCCGCTTGTGCGATAACAGGGGATGTTGAGACGCTACACATGCAACGAGCCAGGACACTTTTCCAACAGTTTCCCTAAGAAGACAGCAGGAGTGACCCCAGTCCGCTTCAATCTGGGATCCACACCAGCCAGGACGCCTGCACCAGGAGCCAACCGCGGAACAGCACAGCCAGGAGCGCACCCCAGACCGTGGTGAGAGGCCGAGTCAACCATGTCACCGCAAAAGAACTCCAGAATGCCACAGACGTCGTACTGGGTAAGTTACTTGTCAACTCAGTACCTGCAACAGTTTTGTTTGACTCTAGAGCTTTGCATTCGTTTATTTCTCAAGGCTTTGCTGCTAAAAATGATTTGAAGATTGCAAGACTTAAATACATGCTTTTAGTTCAAACCCCTGGTTCCGAACTCCGAACTAAAGTTGGATGTTCTGGGGTAAGAATATTAATAGATGGGATAGAGTTCCTAGCGAACCTTATCATGTTGGAGACCCAAACCTTAGATGTTATTTTGGGAATGGATTGGTTATCCCAGCACAAGGCCGTTTTGGATTGTGGACGAAGGATTATCTCTGTTGAAAGCCCGTGTGGGAGGAAAGTGGAATTTCAAGCCACCGCCGTTAGAGATGGACAGTTGATGGTTAACAGCACTAAGGCAATCAGCATAGAAGACGTTTCAGTAGTGAATGAGTATCCAGATGTTTTTCCTGAAGATCTACCTGGTATGCCGCGAGACAGAGACATAGAGTTTGTGATAGAGCTTGTACCTGGTACAGCGCCGATAGCAAAGAGGCCTTACCGGATGTCCACCGAGGAATTGGTAGAGATGAAGAAGCAACTTGAAGAGCTGATGGAGAAAGGATTTATCAGACCGAGTTCGTCGCCGTGGGGAGCGCCAGTTTTGTTTGTCAAGAAGAAGGACGGAAGTTTCAGGATGTGCATTGACTACTGTGCACTCAATGAAGTAACCGTGAAGAACAAGTACCCATTACCCAGGATCGATGATTTGTTTGGTCAGCTGAGAGGAGCCGGAGTTTTCTCCAAGATTGATCTGAGATCAGGATACCACCACGCTATGTGAGGATTTCTAGAAAATGCAGATTGAAGTAGTACCAGAAGGATTCTTGGCCACATTAGAAGTGAAGCCTACCCTGGAGGATCAGATCTGAGAAGGACAGGAGGATGATGATAAGATCCGCATGATCAAGTCCAAGATGGATGAAGGCAAGGCAAAGGACTTCAAGTTGGACGAACAAGGCACGTTATGGATGCAGGATCGAATATGTGTGCCAAACTGCATGAGTCAAGCAATTGATTCTAGAAGAAGCCCATGATTCCAAGTATTCAATTCATCCTGGAAGTGCCAAGATGTATCAGGATTTGAAGGAAAGGTTCTGGTGGCCGAGCATGAAGCGTGAGGTTGCCGAGCATGTTGCGCTGTGCGACATATGCCAGAGAGTCAAGGTGATGCATCAGAGACCAGCAGGATAGCGACAGCCGTTAAAGATACCTGAGTGGAAGTGGGAAGAAATCGGAATGGACTTCATTACCGGTTTACCCAAGACTCAAGGAGGATATGACTCCATATGGGTCATAGTGGACCGCTTGACTAAGGTCGCCCATTTTATTCTAGCGAAGACCACTTATTCGGGAGATAAGTTAGCTGAGTTGTACATGACTAGGATCGTCTGTTTGCACGGAGTGCCGAAGAAGATTGTATCGGACAGAGGTACCCAGTTTACCTCAAGGTTCTGGAATAAACTGCATGAGGCCATGGGAACCCGTTTGAACTTCAGTACAGCTTATCATCCGCAGCATGTATGGGCAAACCGAAGAGTTAATCAGATTTTGGAGGATATGTTAAGAGCGTGTGCATTGGCTTATGCTACCTCTTGGGATAAAAGTCTGCCAGTATGCGGAGTTCGATTACAACAACAATTTACCAAGCCGCTTTGCAAATGTCTCCATTTGAAGCACTATACTGATGCGACTGCCGGACACCGTTGAACTGGAATGAGACAGGTGAACGTCGTGTCTTTGGACTAGATATTCTTCAAGAAGCCGAAGAACAGATTGCCATGATCCGAGAAAGACTGAAGATAGCACAGTCAAGACAGAAGAGCTACGCCGATAACCGTCGCCGAGACCTGAGTTTTGAACCGGAAGATTTTGTGTATCTCAGAGTTACACCGCCCAGAGGAGTTAAGAGATTCCATGCCAAAGGAAAACTCGTGCCGCGATATGTTGGACCATTCAAGGTTCTCGGTCGTAGAGGAGAAGTTGCGTACCAGCTGGAGCTACCACAATCACTAGCCGGAGTACATGACGTGTTTCACATGTCCCAGTTGAAGAAGTTTCTCCGAGTACTCGAGGAACAGGCCCTGCTTGAGTCAATTGAGTTACAAGAGGATCTGACTTATAAGGAGCACCCCGTGAAGATTTTGCACACCATGGATCGAGAGACGAGAAACAAGTCAACCCGCTTCTGCAGAGTTCAATGGAGCAACCATGCGGAGAGTGAAGACACTTGGGAGCGCGAAGAGGATTTGAAGAAAGAGTTTCCGAACCTATTCTTTAGTAAGCCCAGAATCTCAGGGACGAGATTCTGTTAAGGGGGGGAGGTTTGTAACACCCCAAAATTTTGTTTTTCTTAAATTCATGTGTGATTTGGCACTTTGGTGAATTTTTGGAATTTTCTGGAATTTATTTGGATTTATTTGGAATTTATTTGAATTTATTCCCTTTTGAAATAATTAAAGAATTTATTTTTGCAAATAAAATTTTTTTTGGAAATATTTTATTTGAGTCCAAAATGTTCCAAAATATTTTCAAGAATTTTTCCAGAATTTTTCTGAGTCTTTTGCTATTTTTAATGAATTAAATGAATTTCTGAGAAATTAATTGGATTATTTAATCGCTGGAAAATGCGAGTTGGTTTGTACTGTTCATCCGACCGGACCCGAGTCCGAGTCAGACTCGTGTCTGACCCGAGCCAGCTGATTCAGTCGAACCCAGTCGCCTAACCCTAACCATCTCGACCGTCCGATCAAGATCGAACGGCCGAGATTGAGCCACGTCGCCCGAACCCGAGCCGACCGAGCCTGCCAGCTCGCCCGAGCCAGACCCGCGCCCAAACCCCCGCACCGTTGGATCTTGATCCAACGGCTGACGTTGAGCCACGTCAGCCAATCCGAATCCAATTCGGACTCCGCCGCCGCAACGGAGTGGGCCTTGGTTTCTGCGCGTTTCATGGACGCCGAGGGCCCTATTTAATGCGCCGCCGCCGCTGTTGTGTTGCCGACTTCCGTGCGCACCCGTAGCCCTAGCCCGCCGAGCTCAAGCCGCCGTGGTTGAGCCGCAATCGCTCACCGTAGTTGGCCGTGCGTTCCGCCGCGGTTTTGCGCCGTTTCCGCCGCCGTCCTCCGCCACCGTTGAGCCCAGATCCGGAACCGCGAGGTCACGCTGCGTCAGTGAGTACCACTCACTTTGCCGGAGAGGCCCCGCAACGCCGTCGGGCGTGTCGTCGTCCCCGTCTCTGGTGACCTTGCTCCGCCACGCGCCATCGCCGTCGATCGAACTCTCTCCACCGTCCGATCCAGATCCAAGGGGCCAGATCGTGCCATGTGTAACACCCCAAAATTTTGCTTTTCTTAAATTCATTTGTGATTTGGCACTTTGGTGAATTTTTGGAATTTTCTGGAATTTATTTGGATTTATTTGGAATTTATTTGAATTTATTCCATTTTGAAATAATTAAAGAATTTAATTTTGCAAATAAAATTTTGTTGGAAATATTTTATTTGAGTCCAAAATGTTCCAAAATATTTTCCAGAATTTTTCTGGAATTTTTCGGAGTCTTTTGATATTTTTAATGAATTAAATGAATTACTGGGAATTATTTTGAATATTAAAATCGCCGGTGTAGTATCGTTTCATCGGGTCCGAGTCGGACTCGAGTCCGACCCGAACCCGACCGAGCCACTTGATTCGGTCGAACCGCGTCGCCGAACCCAACCCTAACCCTAGCCACCGACCGTTGGATCTTGATCCAACTACCGCGGCGCAGACGCCGTCGCGTGTCAGCGTGGGCCGCTCGATGCGGGACACGTGGGACGGCATCTGGTCGCCGCCCTCGCCGAATCAGGCTCGGAGAGCGCCAGAAATTCGACTAGGGCTCCGCCTCGAGCACGCCTCCGGCTATTTAAGGCCGGACCGCCCCGAGGTTGCCCTCTCCCATGCGCCCGCTTGCCCTAGCTAATAGAGCTCAAGCCGCCAAGCCGTGCCGATTGCTCGCCGAAGTTGGACGGAGCCGCCACGGTTCCTCGCCTTCTCCGGCACCGATAGCCCTTGTCCGCCGTGTTGAAGCCCTGTTCGGAACCCCAAGACAAGGCGCACTGCGGACATCTCGATCACGCCGAGAACGCCCGTAGCGCCGAGCCCGTGGTCATCTTCCCTGGCGCCGGCAACCCAGCCCTGCCGTGACTCCATCTCCGTCCGCGAGCCCGCGTGCACCGTTGGATCTTCATCGGACGATCACGGTGAGTCCACGCTTCCCGAAACTTTGGAAAACCAGATCGGATCTCGACCGCTGGATCAAGATCCGACGCCCACGATCGCCACGCGCTAGAAAGCTGCGTTAACTTAGGTTAGATCTAGACCGCCCGATCTAGATCGAACGGCCGTGATCATGCCACGAAGCGCCGCCGCTGCGGCGTTGAGTCATCGACAGGCCGGGCCCGCGTGCCAGCGGCCGAGCCTGGGCGTGACTGCGTGTCACTGACATGCGGGGCCCGCATGTCCGTGTCTCGCCCGTGAGAGCCTCACCGTGCACGTGACCCCCTGCCGGGTGGGACCCGCGTGTCAGCCTCAGAGCTGTAGGCCGCGCCCACCGTGGGCCGGTGTCACCGTGGACTCACCCATGGACCGAGACACGCGGGCGACACCGGGACATGCCACGCGTGGCATGATGACGTCATCGACGCGTCATCATGGAGGCCGTTCGCTGGCGTCGAACAGTCACCGTGGACCAATCACAGGATGACACGTGTCCATGCCGACGCAATAATTAATTTCAAAAGAAAATGATTTATTAATTCGAAATATTAATTCAAATTTAGATTCAAACTTCAAACGCTTATAACTTTTGCGTTTCAACTCCGATTTGAGTGATTCAAATTTCTAAATTTGTATAAAATTGAGATCTACCTAAATATGAATTTTATTTAATTTTTGGACTAAAGTTTTTCTCTGTAATATTATTTAATTGATTATTTAAACTTTAATAAATCATAACTTTTGCATTTTAACTCCGATTTGAACGATTCCAGTTCCTAAAAATCCAGAAAATTATGTTCTCTCTGTTTATGGATTTTATTTGGAGTTTTGGGATGTTTTTGCCTATTGTTTATTTGTGTATTGCTATTTGCACGCTTTACGAGTAGACGTTGAAGTGCCGGAAGGATTCAAAGGAGAAGTGTTGACTCAGGATCCATCACAAGACCAAGAGCAAGTGCTTTTTGAAGGCAAGTTGTGCTTTGACCATGTTGATCCTATTTCGAAATCTATTTTGATTTAAACTATTGCATGCTAGTTCAATTAGAAAGATACTTTGTTTAAACATGGGGGATAGATAAATACCAATTTGCTGTATGACACCTTGATTATTTAAGTATGTGCCATGACCCTTGTCACCCTAGTTGTGGTTTACTAGTTGGACATTATTAAATTGCCAACATGGGTTTAGACCGTTGTAGTATACTGCTTAGACCTGCTACGTGCTCATGACATGATTTTGGACAATCAAATGTTAATATTGACTTAATGATATATTGAACCTGTTTTGGGAAAAGTATCATGTGATGTTGATGGCACGTGGTGCATGGTAATCAACTGGGGTTTGATAAACAGTTTTGACCTGGCATGTGGCAAGAGTAATCAGTGGGCCAGCTTGTGGCATTGGGAGTGTTGATTTGGTTTTTCGCGTAGTCTTGCCCTGGTCACTCTAAGGACTTAACCTTGCAAGCCTTTGAACTGGGTCATACTTGCAACCACATGGCTGGAATGGGACGGCCCTAGTTGACTAAGTCGCTAAGGACTCGCTTGTGGAGCCTCAGGGTGTCAATTACACCGGTTGTGTGATTGTGCGGGGAGCGATCGTGGTCGTGGCCGATACCCATCTAACGGTGTGTTGGTCCCATACTTCGCCTTGGCTAAGGGAAGGGATGGTGTAGAGCACGAACCGGAGAGGACCACCTGTGTTGTTTGAGGCTTCCGAAAGGCTTTGTTACGGGAACTCGCCTTTGTGGTGTTTGACTGTATCTTGTGGGTAAAGTGCATAACCTCTGCAGAGTGTAGAATCTATTTAAATAGCCGAGTCCACGGTACTGGACAATGCTCGGGAATTACAGTCAAGGGTTAGACTTTCTGAAAATAACTTGGATTTGAAAGGTTGGGTTGGTTTAATAATGAAGATGATGGAGATGTGGTTTAGGATGGGGAAAAATGTTTATTAAACTTCTTGAAAAGTTATTTACGCTTTACTGCTTTCGAATCTACTTATATTATTTGTCAAATGCTGTTTACTGCAAATATACCTTAAGCTATTCCTTTGTACCAAGCCATGCATATAGTATATTAGCTTGCATTCTGTGCATGACTTGCTGAGTACCAAGTACTCACCCTTGCCTCAACACAATACCAGTTGAAGAGGAGACCACACCAGCTTTGGAGGAGGAACTCCAAGAGGATCCGTCTACTTAGGGAAGCGAGCCCACTGGTTGCCTGTGGTATACCGGATGGCGCCACGGTTATTTGATTTTTCGCCGCTATTCTTTTTCTCTGAATAAGTTTTCGCCTTAAGTAGGCATATATTTGTAACTTGGCCATAAGGTCGAGTAACCAAGTTTGGTTATTTAAATAAAGTACTTTATTGGTATCGAGTGGTATGATTGTGATATTTACCAATGTTAAGACTGTGTGCACTAAGCTGCGTTCTGGACTAGTGCTGAATACACAGAGGGTCCGGATTTGCAAATTCGGGGTCCCGACAGAGGTGGTATCGAGCCATACTTGATCGTAGGCTCAACCCTAGCTAGAATGGTCGAGTGAGGATAAAACCTATTTTCTAAAAGCTAAAAATTTGTGAAGACAAGAAATGACATCTCGACTTATCCCCTTCTCTCTTTTCTTGTCTCTTGCTGAAATTTTCCCTTACCTTGTCACAATTTAAAAGAAATTCCGAGTTCTTACGTAAAGCACTCTTGTGACAGATGGAGGAAGAGTTCAACCACGTTGATCTAGGAGTTGGTCACGCCTGAGAACTTTGGCATATGCTCTGCACTCTCGGAGATTTTGAGAAGCCCCAATACCAAGTGGAAGTGATCGCACAAGCGGGATTGATCAAGGCTTGTGACGTGAGGATTAAGGTACCGCTAGGAAAAGGGCCCAGGCAATCGCCCGATACATCAGACCGCCAGAGATCTACAATGCAGATGGGTATCCAAGAAGTATCACGACGAGCAATGCGCACATTACCCGTATCTACGCCAGAGAATTGAGAGTACGGTGTTCCGCTACCATCCGCAAGCAGCGATAACCTTCTTGACCTGAAGGAGATTCAGATGAGGATGCCACTGCCATACAGCTTGGCACGATTTGTTGTCGCCAGGAGGATGTACTAGATAATACAAGCAAGGAGCTACTGAAGGCCCGCAAGGAGATCACGACAGAGAAGAACAGATGGCGGAAGCTCAAGAGTATGTGGCACACCTTTGCGAAGGATTGACGAAGTTGGAGATGACTTTGTACGGACTGCACTCCAGAGCCAAGATTTGAGCTACACGAGCCAGATCCAGAGGAGTCGATCTCGATGAGGACACCGCTTCTTCGACTACCATAGAAGACACAGCTTGCCGGACATGGCAATCGTTACGCCTATGCCACAAAGATCCGCATCTGTGCCGTGGAGGTTTTCTCGATGAGTGAGCATAGGTTCTATAGTGAGACTCCTTCGCCGAGTCAGCGTCATAGAATAAAGAGTCACCCTTTAGGCGTTAGACTCAGAGTTAGTTCGATTTGGATTTGCTTTGTTTGTCGAGTGTGCAAGATGTGTTGCAAGGCCCTTAGGCATTGTAAGCAACCATACCAAGTTATTAATAATAAAGTTGGACCTTAAAGTTACACCTTTCGCCCGCATAAGTTCCATATTACTTGTCTATTCTTGTTTCCCTCTCATCTCTAAACCTAGAGCAATCAACAGATGGTGAACACCCGCGGAAACGTTTGAGGCAATGGCAGTGGTTCTCTCCCAGAATAAAACCCCAATGATGGAGCACCAGCACCGCCAGTTGATATGCAGAATTTCGGAGCTTTTCTTGCTTCTCAGACTCGATTGATGCATGCCATGATGCAACAAATGCAGCACGTCACCGCCAGGCCACCGCTAATCAAGTAAATCAGGGACCACGCTGAATACAAGGTGTCGAGTTCATGAGAACTCACCCACCCACTTTCTCCGGGAATGCCAATCCATTGGAGGCCGATGATTGGTTAAGATCAATCGAGAGGAAGCTACACATAGCTCAATGCATAGGAAATGAGAAGGTACTCTACGCTTCTCATCGGTTGGAAGGAACAAAACGCCGAATGGTGGGAGAATTTGTACACGCAGAGAACCCTCAAGATATCACTTGGGAAGAGTTCACAACGCATTCGACAAAGATTCACGTGCCTGAAGGAATCATGGACCTTAAGAAGGAGGAGTTCAGAGCACTGAAGCAAGGTAATCACCAAAGGGTCGACTACCCGAACAAGTTCACACAGCCTAGCACGCTACGCACCGAGGATGTAGCGACGTATAAATCCAGGCATACCTCGCTTAGGAAGGGACTTAACTCAGATTGCAAGTAGGGTTGATCACCCACACCTTTCCAGATTTCCAAGAGTTGGTGAATAAGGCGCTTATTCTTGAGGACAAGCGCAAGGAACTGGATGAGAACCTAAGCGCAGGATGCAACAAAGAAGGATCACGCCAGTGAACGCAATACCGAGAGTTGCACCAAATCAATTCTTCGATTCCAACCACAGAGTGCGACAAGGACACCATCCCCAGACCAAGACCTGTCAATCAAAACTACTGCACTTCAGCCCCGCTAGAAACGCTACCCTGTGCAAATGCGAAGGAAGTGAGACGGCTACAATCGCAACGAGCCAGACACTTTGCCAACAGCTTGTCCAAAGAAGACAGCAGGAGTGACCCCGCCGCTTCAATCTAGGAACCACCCCAGCTAGGACGCCAAAGACCAGGAGCCACACCCTGCACTGCGGTGAGAGGCCGAGTCAACCATGTCACCGCAGATGCACCGCATGCCACTGACGTCAGATCGGGTAAGTTACTTGTTAACTCAAGACTGCAACGGTTTTGTTTGACTCTGGAGCTTCGCATTCATTTGTTTCACAAGGCTTTGCTACTAGAAATGATTTGAGAATGGCAAGACTTAAGTGCATGCTTTTAGTTCAAACCCCTGGTTCCGAACTCCGAACGAAAGTAGGATGTTCCGGGGTGAGAATACTAATAGGTGGAATAGAGTTCCTAGCAAACCTTATAATTTTGGAGACCTGCACCTTAGATGTTATATTGGGAATGGATTGGTTATCCAAGCACAAGGTCAGTATTGGATTGTGGACGAAGGACTATCTCGCTTGAGAGCCCGTGTGGGAAGAAAGTGGAATTTCAAGCCACTGCAGCTAGAGATGGACAGCTTGATGGTTAACAAAGTACCAAGGCAATCAAAGCATAGAGGATGTCCCAAAGAGTGAATGAGTACCCGATGTTTTTCCCGAAGATCTACCTCGGTATGCCGCCAGACAGGACATAGAGTTTGTGATAGAGCTTGTACCTGTACAAGACCGATAGCAAAGAGACCCTATCGGATGTCCACCGAGGAGTTGGTAGAAATGAAGAAACAAATAGAAGAATTAATGGAGAAAGGATTTATCGACCGAGTTCGTCGTGGGGAGCACCAGTTTTGTTTGTCAAGAAGAAGGATGGGAGTTTCAGGATGTGCATTGACTACCGTGCACTCAATGAAGTCACCGTGAAGAATAAGTATCCGCTACCGTGATTGATGATTTGTTTGATCAGTTAAGAGGAGCCGAGTTTTCTCCAAGATTGATCTCGAGATCGGGATATCATCGCTTGAAGATCCGATCGTAAGATATTCAAGATCGCATTCTCGCCAAGATATGGACATTACGAGTTTACGCTTATGTCCTTTGGGTCGACAAATGCGCCAAATTTATTTCATGAATATGATGAATAAGGTATTCATGGAATATCTGGACAAGTTTGTCGTCGTGTTCATAGACGATATCCTAGTCTACTCCAAGACGGAGGATGAACATGCCGAACACTTAAGGCGAGTTTTGGAAAAGCTGAGGAACAAAGAACTTTTCGCCAAGTTCAGCAAGTGTGATTTTTGGAAGGACAAGGTGGAGTTTCTTGGACATGTAATGACCGCAGATGAGTCGCCAGTAGATCCAAGCAAAGTAGAAGCTGTGTTACATTGGGAATACCAAAGACGGTGACCCAGATTCGGAGTTTCCTTGGAATGGCAGGATACTACCGCCGTTTCATCGAAGGCTTTTCGACAATTGCAAAACCTCTTACGCTAGCTGAAGAAGGAAAAGAAGTTTGCATGGACGCTTGAGAATGTGAGGAAGGATTTCAGGAGTCGAAGAAGCGATTGACGCCAAGACCGGTGTTAGTTCTACCGGATGTTGCTCAAAGCTTCGATATTTATTGTGACGCATCGCGCCAAGGACTTGGATGTGTGCCGATGCAGAATGGAAAGGTCGCCGCTTATGCATCAAGGCGCTTGAGGCCGCATGAGGAAAATTATCCGACGCATGACTTAGAGTTAGGCCGTAGTGCATGCTTTGAAGATATGGCGTCACTATCTGATTGGAAACAGATGTGAAGTATATACGGATCATAAGAGTTTTAAGTACATATTCACCCAATCGGATTCGAATATGAGGCAGAGGAGATGGTTAGAGTTGATCAAAGACTATAATGTTGGAATCCATTACCATCCCGGGAAGGCCAACGTAGTAGCCGATGCCCTGAGTCGGAAAAGCCATACCGTGAGTACGTTGCTAGCCACAAGACAGGATGAGTTATGTGAGGATTTTCAGAAAATGAAGATTGAGGTAGTACCTAGCGGATTCTTGGCCGCATTGGAAGTAAAGCCTACCCTAGAGGATCAGATCCGAGAAGGACAGAAGGATGATGACAAGATCCGCAGGATTAAGTCCAAAAAGGAGGAAGGCAAGGCAGAGGACTTCAAGTTGGATGAGCAAGGCACGTTGTGGATGAAGGATCGCATCTGTGTGCCTAACAAAAAGGAGTTAAAGCAATTGATTCTGGAGGAAGCCCATGACTCCAAGTATTCAATTCATCCTGGAAGCGCCAAGATGTATCAGGATCTGAAGGAGAGATTCTGGTGGCCGAGTATGAAACGTGAAGTTGCCGAGCATGTTGCATTGTGCGACGTATGCCAGAGAGTCAAGGCAATGCATCAGAGACTAGCAGGATTGCTACAACCGCTGAAAATACCTGAGTGGAAGTGGGAGGAAATCGGAATGGATTTCATTACCGGTTTGCCGAAGACTCAAGGAGGTTATGACTCCATATGGGTTATAGTGGATCGCTTGACTAAAGTAGCCCATTTTATCCCCGTGAAGACCACTTACTTACTCGGGAGATAAATTAGCGTAATTATACATGACCAGGATTGTCTGTTTGCACGGAGTGCCCAAGAGGATTGTATCAGACGAGAGGTACCCAATTTACCTCAAGGTTTTGGAATAAGTTGCATGAAGCCATGGGAACCCGCTTGAACTTCAAGATGCCTTATCATCCACAGACGGATGGACAGACCGAAAGAGTCAACCAGATTCTGGAGGATATGTTGAGAGCTTGTGCATTGGCTTATGCTACCTCTTGGGATAAAAGTTTGCCGTATGCCGAGTTCGATTACAACAATAGTTATCAGCTAGTTTACAGATGTCACCTTTTGAGGCACTTGTATGGTCGACTGTCGGACGCCATTGAATTGGAATGAGACCGGCGAGCGCCGTGTCTTTGGGCCTGATATTCTTCAAGAGGTCAAGAACAGATCGCCATGATTAGGGAAAGGTTGAAGGTAGCCCAATCTCGACGGAAGAGTTATGTCGACAACCGTCGCCGAGATTTGAGTTTTGAAACCGTAAGACTTTGTATACCTCAGAGTTACGCCTCTCGGGGAGTTAAGAGGTTCCATGCCAAAGGGAAACTCGCACCTGCTATGTTGGACCATTTAAGATTTTGAGCCGCAGAGGCGAAGTTGCTTATCACCGGAGTTGCCACAATCGTTAGCGAGGAGTACATGATGTATTCCATGTGTCCTGGCTTAAAGAAGTGTCTCCGAGTTCCCGAGGAATGCATAACCGTTAGAATCAATTGAGTTGCAAGAGGATTTGACTTATAAGGAGTATCCCGTGAGGATTCTCGACACAATGGATCGAGAAACTAGAAACAAGTCAACCTGCTTCTGTAGAGTTCAAAGTGGAGCAACCATGAAGAAAGCGAAGCGACTTGGGAGCTAAGAGGATTTGAAGAAAGAGTTTCCAAACCTATTCTCAGAGTGAGCCACTGAATCTCGGGACTAGATTCTATTAAGGGGAGGTTTGTAACACCCCAAAATTTTGCTTCTCTTAAATTCATTTGTGATTTGGCACTTTGGTGAATTTTTGGAATTTTTGGAATTTATTTGGATTTATTTGGAATTTATTTGAATTTATTCCATTTTGAAATAATTAAAGAATTTAATTTTGCAAATAAAATTTTGTTGGAAATATTTTATTTGAGTCCAAAATGTTCCAAAATATTTTCGAATTTTTCCGAATTTTTCTGAGTCTTTTGATATTTTTAATGAATTAAATGAATTCTGGGAATTATTTTGAATATTAAAATCGCTTGGTGTAGTATCGTTTCATCGGGTCCGAGTCGGACTCGAGTCCGACCGAACCCGACCGAGCCACTTGATTCGGTCGAACGCGTCGCCGAACCCAACCCTAACCCTAGCCACTGGCCGGATCTTGATCCAAGCGCGGCCGCGTGTGACGCGTCGCGTGTCTTGCGTGGGCCGCTCGATGCGGGACACGTGGGCGGCATCTGGTCGTCGTCCTCGCCGAATCAGGCTCGAGAAGCGCCACAGAATGTTCGACTAGGGCTCGCCCGAGCACGCCTCCGGCTATTTAAGGCCCTGACCGCCCCGAGGTTGCCCTCTCCCATGCGCCCGCTTGCCCTAGCTAATAGAGCTCAAGCGCCGCCAAGCCGTGCCGATTGCTCGCCGAAGTTGGACGGAGCCGCTACGGTTTCCTCGTCTTCTCCGGCACCGATAGCCCTTGTCCGCCGTGTTGAAGCCCGGTTCGGAACCCCAAGACAAGGCGCACTGCGGACATCTCGATCACGCCGAGAACGCCCGTAGCGCCGAGCCCGTGGTCATCTTCTCCTGGCGCTGCAACCCAGCCCTGCCGTGACTCCATCTCCGTCCGCGAGCTCCGTGCACCGTTGGATCTTCATCGGACGATCACGGTGAGTCCACGCTTCCCGAAACTTTGGAAAACCAGATCGGATCTGACCGCTGGATCAAGATCCGACGACCCACGATCGCCACGTGCTAAAAACTGCGTTAAATTAGGTTAGATCTAGACCGTCCGATCTAGATCTAACGGCCGTGATCATGCCACGTAGCCGCCGCCGCTGCAGGCGTTGAGTCAGCGATGTGCCGGCCCGTGCGGCCGCCGAGCCTGGCGTGATCGCGTGTCACCGACATGCGGGCCCGCATGTCGATGTCTCGCCCGAGAGAGCTCTCACCGTGCACGTGACTCCACCGACGGTGGGACCCGCGTGTCAGCCTCTGTAGCTGTAGGGCCGCGCGTCCACCGTGGGCCGGTGTCACCGTGGACTCGATCCATGGACCGAGACACGTGGCGGCAAGACGGGACATGCCACGTGGCATGATGACGTCATCCGACGTCATCATGGAGGCCGCTCGGTGCCGACGCGTCAGTCACTGTGGACCAATCACAGGATGACACGTGTCCATGCTGACGCAATAATTAATTTTCGAAAAAGAAAATGATTTATTAATTCGAAATATTAATTCAAATTTAGATTCAAACTTCAAACGCTTATAACTTTTGCGTTTCAACTCCGATTTGAGTGATTCAAATTTCTAAATTTGTATAAAATTGAGATCTACCTAAATATGAATTTTATTTAATTTTTGGACTAAAGTTTTTCTCTGTAATATTATTTAATTGATTATTTAAACTTTAATAAATCATAACTTTTGTATTTTAACTCCGATTTGAACGATTCCAGTTCCTAAAAATCCAGAAAATTATGTTCTCTCTGTTTATGGATTTTATTTGGAGTTTTGGGATGTTTTTGCCTATTGTTTATTTGTGTATTGCTATTTGCACGCTTTTACGAGTAGAGCGTTGAAGTCTTGGGAAGGATTCAAAGGAGAAGTGTTGACTCAGGATCCATCACAAGACCAAGAGCAAGTGCTTTTTGAAGGCAAGTTGTGCTTTGACCATGTTGATCCTATTTCGAAATCTATTTTGATTTAAACTATTGCATGCTAGTTCAATTAGAAAGATACTTTGTTTAAACATGGGGGATAGATAAATACCAATTTGCTGTATGACACCTTGATTATTTAAGTATGTGCCATGACCCTTGTCACCCTAGTTGTGGTTTACTAGTTGGACATTATTAAATTGCCAACATGGGTTTAGACCGTTGTAGTATACTGCTTAGACCTGCTACGTGCTCATGACATGATTTTGGACAATCAAATGTTAATATTGACTTAATGATATATTGAACCTGTTTTGGGAAAAGTATCATGTGATGTTGATGGCACGTGGTGCATGGTAATGAATTGGGTTTGATAAACAGTTTTTGACCTGGGGCATGTGGCAAGAGTAATCAGTGGGCCATTGTGGCATTGGGAGTGTTGATTTGGTTTTTCGTAGTCTTGCCCTGGTCACTCTAAGGACTTAACCTTGCAAGCCTTTGAACTGGTCATACTTGCAACCACATGGTCGGAATGGGACGGCCCTAGTTGACTAAGTCGCTAAGGACTCGCTTGTGGAGCCTCAGGGTGTCAATTACACCGCTTGTGTGATTGTGCGGGGAGCGTATCGTGGCTGTGGCCGATACCCATCTAACGGTGTGTTGGTCCCATACTTCGCCTTGGCTAAGGGAAGGGATGGTGTAGAGCACGAACCTGAGAGGACCACCTGTGTTGTTTGAGGCTTCCAAAGGCTTTGTTACTGAACTCGCCTTTGTGGTGTTTGACTGTATCTTGTGGGTAAAGTGCATAACCTCTGCAGAGTGTAGAATCTATTTAAATAGCCGAGTCCACTGATGATCGACAATGCTCTGAATTACAGTCAAGGGTTAGACTTTCTGAAAATAACTTGGATTTGAAAGGTTGGGTTGGTTTAATAATGAAGATGATGGAGATGTGGTTTAGGATGGGGAAAAATGTTTATTAAACTTCTTGAAAAGTTATTTACGCTTTACTGCTTTCGAATCTACTTATATTATTTGTCAAATGTCAAGCATCGCAAATATACCTTAAGCTATTCCTTTGTACCAAGCCATGCATATAGTATATTAGCTTGCATTCTGTGCATGACTTGCTGAGTACCAAGTACTCACCCTTGCCTCAACACAATACCAGTTGAAGAGGAGACCACACCAGCTTTGGAGGAGGAACTCCAAGAGGATCCGTCTACTTAGGGAAGCGAGCCCAGTCAGTTGCCTGTGGTATACTGGATGGCGCCACGAAGTTATTTGATTTTTCGCTGCTATTCTTTTTCTCTGAATAAGTTTCGCCTTGCGAGGCATATATTTGTAACTTGGCCATAAGGTCGAGTAACCAAGTTTGGTTATTTAAATAAAGTACTTTATTGGTATCGAGTGGTATGATTGTGATATTTACCAATGTTAAGACTGTGTGCACTAGCGCGTTCCTGGACTAGTGCTGAATACACAGAGGGTCCGGATTTGCAAATTCGGGGTCCCGACAGAGGTGGTATCAGAGCCATACTTGACTGTAGGCTCAACCCTAGCTAGAATGGTCGTAGTGAGGATAAAACCTATTTTCTAAAAGCTAAAAATTTGTGAAGACAAGAAATGACATCTCGACTTATCCCCTTCTCTCTTTTCTTGTCTCTTGCTGAAATTTTCCCTTACCTTGTCACAATTTAAAAGAAATTCCGAGTTCTTACGTAAAGCACTCTTGTGACAGATGGAGGAAGAGTTCAACCACGTTGATCTAGGAGTTGGTCACGCCATGAGAACTTTGGCATATGCTACGGACTCCTGAGATTTTGAGAAGCCCCAATACCAAGTGGAAGTGATCGGACAAGCGGGATTGATCAAGGCTTGTGACGTGAGGATTGAGGTACTGCTAGGAAAAGGGCCCAGGCAATCGCCAGATACAACTGCTTTACCGCCAGGAGATCTACAATGCAGATGGGTATCCAAGAAGTATCACGACGAGCAATGCGGCACATTACCCGTATCTACGCCAGAGAATTGAGAGTACGGTTCCTGCTACCATCCGCAAGCAGCGATAACCTTCTTGACCAAGGAGATTCAGGATGAGGATGCCACGGTTACATACGGTTGGCACGATTTGTTGTCGCTCAGGAGGATGTACTAGATAATACAAGCAAGGAGCTACAGAAGGCCCGCAAGGAGATCACGACAGAGAAGAACAGATGGCGGGAAGCTCAAGAGTATGTGGCACACCTTTTGCGAAGGATTGACGAGTTGGAGATGACTTTGTACGGACCAGACCCAGAGCCAGTACTCGAGCTACACGAGCCAGATCCAGAGGAGTCAGATCTCGATGAGGACACTGCTTCTTCGACTACCATAGAAGACACAGTTGCTGGACATGGCAATCGTTTCGCGCCTATGCCACAAAGATCCGCATCTGTGCCGTGGAGGTTTTCTCGATGAGTGAGCATAGGTTCTATAGTGAGACTCCTTCGCCGAGTCGCGTCATAGAATAAAGAGTCACCCTTTAGGCGTTAGACTCCAGAGTTAGTTCGATTTGGATTTGCTTTGTTTGCTGAGTGTGCAGTATGTGTTGCAAGGCCCTTAGGCATTGTAAGCAACCATACCAAGTTATTAATAATAAAGTTGGACCTTAAAGTTACACCTTTCGCCCCGCATAAGTTCCATATTACTTGTCTATTCTTGTTTCCCTCTCATCTCTAAACCTAGAGCAAATCAACAGATGGTGAATACCCGTGGAAACTTTGGAAGCAATGGGAGTGGTTCTCGCCCAGCAGAAAACCCCAATGATGGAGCACCAGCACCGCCAGTTGATATGCAGAATTTCGGAGCTTTTCTTGCTGCTCAGACTCAGTTGATGCATGCCATGATGCAACAAATGCAGCACGTCACCGCTCAGGCCACTGCTAATCAAGTAAATCAGGGACCACGCCAGAATACAAGGCTGTCAGAGTTCATGAGAACTCACCCACCCACTTTCTCTGGGAATGCCAATCCATTGGAGGCCGATGATTGGTTAAGATTAGCTGCGTTAGGGTTAGCTGCGTTGTAAACCGTAGATTGGATCTTGACCATCCGATCAAGATCGAACGTTCCAGATCAGCCGAGTAGTTTTCCTACGCGTGAACCCAGATCCAATCTGGGCCGTTGATTTTCAAATCAACGGCCGAGATCTAGCCACGCGGGCCGGAGGCGACTGCCGCGCGTCAGCCGCTGCGTGGGAGCGTGTCTCGCCACACGCCACCGCGCCACGCAGTGTGAACCTGAAGTCGCCGATGGGCGGGCCGCTGTCAAAGAACACGCTACGCGTGCGTGTGGACCTGTCCATGCACCGAGCCAACGCGTGGCCGCTCGAGCGTCACGCGTGGCATGATGACGTCATGCTGACGTCATCGTGGGGTTCGGCCGGTGCTGATGTTAGCAGGACTGACGTGGACCAACTAGGGGCTGACGTGTGTCAATGCTGACGCAATAATTAATTTCCGAAAAAGAAAATGATTTATTAATTCGGTTTATTGATTTCAAAATTGGATTCAAACTTCAAATGCTTATAACTTATGCGTTTCAACTCCGAATTGAGTGATTCAAATTTCTAAATCTTCATAAAAATGAGACCTACTCAAATATGAATTTTAATTAATTTTTGATTATGATTATTTCTCTGTTTTTCTTTAATTAATGCTTTCTTTAAACTTTAAATGGTTATAACTTTTGCATTTAAACTCCGAATTTGACAATTCCAGTTTCTAAAAATTCATAAAATTATGCTCTCTCTGTTTGTGAACATTATTTGGATGTTTGGACACTTTTTGTCTACTGTTCATTTATTTATTGCTATTTGCACGCTTTACGAGTAGACGTTGAAGTGCCCGAAGGCTTCGAAGGTGAAGTGTTGACCCAGGAGCCAGCTCAGGACCAAGAACAAGTACTTTTTGAAGGAAAGTTGTGCTTTGACCATGTTGATCCCAATTTCAAATTAATTCGATTTAAACTAATGCATGCTAGTTTAATTAGAAAATACTTTGTTTAATTATGGGAAATTAGATAAATGCCAAATTGCTGTATGACACCTTGGTTAATTAAATATGTGCCATGACCCCTTGTCACCCTAGTTGAGGATTAAATAGTTGGAAATTACTAAATTGCCAGCATTGGAATTTAGATCATTGTAGTATATTGCTTAGACCTGCTACGTGCTCATGACATGATTTTTGGACAATCAAATGTTAATATTGACTTAATGATATATTGAACCTGTTTTGGAAAGGTATCATGTGATGTTGATGGCACGTGGTGCATGGTAATCAACTGGGGTTTGATAAATAGTTTTCGACCGGGGCATGTGGCAAGAATGATCGGGTGGGCCAGTTGTGGCACCGGGAACGTTGTTTTGGTTCTTCGGGTAGTCTTGCCCTGGTCACCCTAAGGACTTAACCTTGCAAGCCTTTGAACTGAGTCAAACGTGCAACCACATGTCTGTAATGGGACGGACCTAGTTGATTAAGTTGCCAATAACGTACCTGTGGGACCTCAGGATGTCAATTACACCCTTTGTGTTGTTGTACGGGGGAGCGTACCGGTGCTGCGGCCAGGTATCCATCTAACGGTGGATTGGCCTAAACTTCGCCTTCCCTAAGGGAAGGATTAGTGTGCAATCACCGGGGAGGTCCACTTGTACTGTTAGAAGTTTCCGAAAGACTCTGTTACGGACACTCGTCTTTGTGGTGTTTGGCTGTATCTTATGGGTAAAGTGCATAACCTCTGCAGAGTGTAAATTCTATTCGAATAGCCGTGTCCGCGGTATTGAACATCGCTCGGGAATTACAGTCAAGGGTTAGACTTTCTTGAAAATAACTTGGACTTGAGAGGTTTGGTTTGGTTAATAATGATGTTGATGGAAATGTGGATTAGGATTGGAAAAGATGATTATTTAATTGCTGGAAAAGTTATTGTTCTCAAACATGTTTCTACTGCTTTCGAATCTACTTATGTTACTTGTCAAGATGCTGCTTTATTGCAATTATACCCTGAACTACTCCTTTGTACTAAGCCATGCATGTAGTATATTAGTTTGCATTCTGTGCATGACTTGCTGAGTACCAAGTACTCACCCTTGCCACAATACAACACCAGTTGAAGAAGAGTCTACACCAGCCTCGGAGGAGGAACTCCAAGAGGAAGCGTCTAACTAGGGAGCGAGACCAGTCAGTTGCCTGTGGTATACTGAATGGCGCCACGAAGTTATCTTACATTCTGCTGCTGTTATTTCTATTTTGTTAAGTTTTCGCCTTGCGTGGCGTATATTTGTAACTCGACCCTAAGGTTGAGCAACCAGCTTGGTTAACTATTGTAACACCCCAAAAATTTTCTTTTCTTAAATTCATGTGTGATTTGGCACTTTGGTGAATTTTTGGAATTTTCTGGAATTTATTTGGAATTTATTTGAATTTATTCCATTTTGAAATAATTAAAGAATTAAACTTTGCAAATAAAAATTTGTTGGAAATATTTTATTTGAGTCCAAAATGTTCCAAAATGTTTTCCAGAATTTTTCCGAATTTTTCTCGAGTCTTTGCTATTTTTAATGATTTAATTGAATTTCTGAGAATTTAATTGGATTAATTAAATCGAGTTGGTTTCACTGTTCCTCCGACCAAGCCCGAGTCAGACTCGAGTTCGAGTCCGACCCGAACCCGATCAAGCCTTTGTGGTCAAGACGAACCCGCTCGCGGAATTCCTAACCGCGTGACCGCTGGATCTTGATCCAACGGCCCACGATCGTGCACGCCGCCGACCCGAGTCCGACCGAAGTCGACCAACTCGCCGAACCGGACTGAGTCCAACTCACGCCGATCGTTGGATCTGGATCCAACGGCTCACGTTGTGCCACGCCGCCTCTCGTGTCGGCCGTCGGACTCGCTTCGTCGTGATGGACCTCTCGATTCCGCGCGTTTCATGGACGCCGAGGGCCCTATTTAATGCGCCGCCTTTTATGTCGTGACCTAGACTTCCGTGCGCACTGTAGCCCTAGACAACGCCGCCCGAGCCGTGGTTGCGCCGCAATCGCTTCCGGAGTTGATTGTGTGTTCCGCCGCGGTTTTTCGTTGTTTCGCCGCCGTCGCCATCCTCCGCCGCCGTTGAGGTCAGATCCGAACCGCAAGAGCCAGCCGCCGAGGGAACCTTCCACTTCACCGAAAGCACACCCGCAACGCCGCCGCTATCGTCGTCGTCTCCATCTCCCCGGCAAGCACGCCCGCCGTGGACATCATTTGTGACCTCGAAGCTTTTCAACCGTCGGATCTCCATCGCACGGACCAGATCGCGCCACATCACCCACCGGTGAGATCCACGTGCTAAACCCCTTATCCAATCTTAGCCGCTAGATCTAGATCGTACGGTTAGCGTTAACCGCGTTATACGCGTTAGATTGGATCCCAACCGTTGGATCTAGATCCAACGGTCCAGATTAACCGCGTTAACCCAAACGCGTGAAACCCAGATACAATCCGAGCCATCGGATTTCAAATCAACGGCCCGGATTGCACCACGTAGCGGAAGCTTGACCGCCGCGGTCAGCCCACGCGTGGGCGTGGGTCACTGACACGCCGGGCCCGTGTGTCAGCGACCGCACCATGACGCCACACTGACGTCATGGTGGACTCAAGACGCTGCCGCCACCCCGCCGCGGTGACGCCCGAATGACGCTACCAGTATGGGTCCCACCGCGGCCGATGACGCTACCCATGGGTCCCACCGCCGATCTCACGGGAGCCGTGGACCGGTCCACAGTAGACCCAAGCCAAACCATGGACCACGCCCATGAACCGCCGACGCCGCCACCAATCAGAAGCTGCCACGTGTCATTGCTGACGCAATAAATTAATTTCCGAAAAAGAAAATGATTTATTAATTCGAAATAATGATTTCAGATTTTGATTCAAACTTCAAACGCTTATAACTTTTGCGTTTTAACTCCGAATTGAGTGATTCAAATGTCTAAATTTGTATAAAATTGAGATCTACCTAATGATGAATTTTATTTAATTTTTGGACTAAAGTTTTTCTCTGTAATATTATTTAATGGATTATTTAAACTTTAAATAATCATAACTTTTGTGTTTTAACTCCGATTTGAGCGATTCCAGTTAATAAAAATTCATAAAATTATGTTCTCTCTGTTTATGAACTTTATTTGGATGTTTGGACACTTTTGGTCTACTGTTTTATTCATTTGTTGCTATTTGCACGCGTTACGAGTAGACGTTGAAGTGCCGGAAGGATTCGAAGGAGAAGTATTGACCCAGGAGCCAGCTCAGGACCAAGTGCAAGTACTTTTTGAAGGCAAGTTATGCTTTGACCATATTGATCCCATTTTAAAACCTATTTTGATTCAATTTATTGCATGCTAGTTTAATTAGAAATACTTTATTTAATTCCGGGGAATTAGATAAATACCAAATTGATGTATGACACCTTGATTAATTAAATATGTGCCATGACCCCTTGTCACCCTAGTTGTGGATTACTAGTTGGACATTATTAAATTGCCAACATGGGTTTTTAGACCGTTGTAGTATATTGCTTAGACACACTACGTGCTCATGACATGATTTTGGACAATCAAATGTTAATATTGACTTAATGATATATTGAACCTGTTTTGGAAAAGTATCATGTGTTGTGATGTTGATGGCACGTGGTGCATGGTAATCAACTGGGGTTTGATAAATAGTTTTTGGCACCGGCATGTGGCAAGAATGATCAGGTGGGCCAGTTGTGGCACCGGGAATGTTGGTTTGGTTCTTCGGGTAGTCTTGCCCTGGTCACTCTAAGGACTTAACCTTGCAAGCCTTTGAACTGAGTCAAGCGTGCAACCACTTGTCCGTAATGGGACGGACCTAGTTGATTAAGTTGCTAATAACTTACTTGTGGGACCTCTGGGTGTCAACTACACCGTTTGTGTAGTTGTACGGGGGAGCGTACCGGGGCTGAGGCCAGGTACCCATCTAACGGTGGATTGGCCTAAACTTCGCCTTATCTAAGGGAAGGGTTAGTGTGCAACACCGGAGAGGACCACTTGTGCTGTTAGAAGTTTCCGAAAGACTTTGTTACGGGAACTCGCCTTTGTGGTGTTTGACTGTATCTTGTGGGTAAAGTGCATAACCTCTGCAGAGTGTAAAATCTATTCGAATAGCCGTGTCCGCAGTATTGGACATCGCTCGGGAATTACAGTCAAGGGTTAGACTTTCTTGAAAATAACTTGGACTTGAAAGGTTGGGTTTGGTTCAATAATGATGTTGATGGAAATGTAGATTAGGATTGGGAAAGATGTTTATTTAACTCCTGAAAAAGTTGTTAATGATATACTTGTTTCTACTGCTTTCGAATCTACTTATATTATTTGTTAAATGTTGTTTACTGCAAATATACCTTGAGCTATACCTTTGTATCAAGCCATTCATGTAGTATATTAGCTTGCATTACATTGCATGACTTGCTTTGAGTACCAAGTACTCACCCTTGCCACAATACAACACCGGTTGAAGAGGAGTCTACACCGGCTTTGGAGGAGGAGCTCCAAGAGGAACCGTCTACTTAGGAGCGAGCCCACTCGGTTACTGTGGTATACTGGATGGCGCCACGAAGTTATTTTATTTTCCGCTGCTATTATTTCTCTCTTAATAAGTTTCGCCCTGTGTGGCGTATATTTGTAACTTGACCATAAGGTCGGGCAACCAGTTTGACTATTTAATTAAAGTACTTTATTAGTATCGAGTGGTATGATTGTGATATTTACCGATGTTAAGACTGTGTACACTAGCGCGTTCCTGGACTAGTGCTGAATACACAAAGGGTCCGGATTTGCAAATTCGGGTCCCGACAACTATTTAAAGTACCCTATTATTTCGTTGAGTATGATTGTGATATTTACCAATGTTGAGACTGTGTGCACTAGCGCATTCCTGGACTAGTGCTGAATACACAGAGGGTCCGGATTTGCAAATTTGGGTCCCGACATGAAGGTTCACTTGTGGAGCTAGAAGCTTCCAAAAGACTTTGTTATGGACACTTGCCTTTGTGGTGTTTGACTGTTTCTTGTGGGTAAAGTGCACAACTTCTGCAGAGTGTAAAATCTATTCGAATAGTTGAGTCCGCGGTATTGGACATTGCTTGGGGATTACAGTCAAGGTTTAGACTTTCTTGAAAATAAATGTAGAGTTTGGAAACACTTGGGTTTGGAATGGTGAATTGGACTTAGGATTGGGAAATACTTTACTTGTGCAATCGTTGTGAAAGTTATTACCTGTATTATTGTTTTACTGTTTTGCAATCTATTACTGTATTTATGAATGCTGCTTTACTGCAAATGAACCTATTAGCCGTCCTTTGTAATAAGCCATGCATGTAGAGTATTAGAATTGCATTTCTGTGCATGACTTGCTGAGTACCAAGTACTCACCCCTTGCAACAATACAACACCATTTGAAGAAGAGGTACACATGCCTTGGAGGAGGAACTTCAGGGGGAGCCGTCTACTTAGGGAGAAGCCCAGTCAGTTGCCTTTGGCATATTGGTTGGCGCCATGCGTTTCTTTATTTTTCCGCTGCAGTTATTCCTCTGAATAAGTTTTCGCCCTGCGAGACGTACCTTTGTAACTTGACCATAAGGTCGAATAACCAGTTTGGTATATTCAAATAAAGTACTTTGCTTTTCGTTGAGTATGATTGTGATATTTACCAATGTTGAGACTGTGTGCACTAGCGTGATCCTGGACTAGTGCGGAATACACAGATGGTCCGGATTTGCAAATTTGGGTCCCAACAGCTCCGGTCAGGCCGCACCGCCGCGCCGCCACACTATGCTCATAGCCTCAAGGTCTATCTCTATGGCTATCATTCCACACAACTCATTATTAGCTGATCCATGGAGACATCTGATCTTTATTAATACTCTTTCCTCAAAACTTTACATATCAGCATACTAACATACCAGCTATATTTTTTTAATGAGAGAATTCTTACAAAGGTTTCTCAACTAACCACTCTCTCATATGCATGGAACCTTACATTGTTTACAGAAAGCTTATGCCATGGACTTCCTCAGTGGAGTCTTCATTCACACAACTCTTCTTCATCTGAACCTTTGGCACTGGTAGCGTAACTCCAGCTCGACTTGTTTCGCAATTTGCTTCTGGTATTGATGTCTTGGTATGTGTAGAACTGGAATTGAAATAGGCAGGTGTAACACCACCTCTCTTAGGACAACTATTAGCATAGTGTCCTGGCTCATTACAACGAAAGCAACGCCTGTATGACATTTGTTGGCTTCCTCCTGACGTAGCATTAATCTTGGTAGGGGTAGAACTGAGATTGATGCGATCTGTAGTGACCACTTTCTTCTGATAGCAGTGGTTAGCAAAATGTCCTGGCTAGTGACAGACAAAGCAAACTCTAGGCAGTAAGCTTCCTCCTTGAAATCTTTTCACCGGGTTGGTGTTATAAAAACTCTGACCATCAGGACAAAACACAGGTACGTGTGTCTCAAACGAAGTCTGAACAGCATGATCATTAAGTTACCGAAGGGCACTCCTCCCTCGCTGTTGCGGTGATCCTTCCCAACAAGTTTTCTAACGCTTGCAGTTGTCCTCAAATTCCTTGCGTTCATCTATGAGATCAAAGGTTTTGTTAACCCACCCTTCTTGCTTCAACTGACTCCTTGAGCAAGTTGCTTCCACAGTATTACCACTCACACTTGGTGCTTTAAACTTAACTGATCCAATTTCCGGAATGATCATGACTTCTGAAATTGGTTGACCCTTTTGTGAGCATTCCTTGATAAAGTGTCCCACCTCACCACAGCTATAACATGAATGTTTGGGTCATCGTGCTGGGTTGATGGGGCATTCCCTAGCCCAATGGCCTCTTTTACCACATAGAAAACAATTCAATGGTGACCAAGTATCACTAGTTTCTTGAAGTAGACTGATAGGGTTGACATGCTGTTTCTTCTTTTCTTTATGCGGCACAGTAAGTGCGAATGACAACCATTCTCTTTTCGATAATCCTTGAGCAATGATGGCTCGAAAATTCTCTCATTGACGCCGAGTCACAGTAGTCACTATTGAATCTAATGGACATTGAGCTAGACAATGATCCTTACCTTCACAAAGGTAGCTTGTAACGTTGCTCATAGGACATTCTCCAGGTAAATGGCTTCCTTCACAGCTGGAACAATTGATTGCATGTTCATCAGCAGTGTGTCCTATTTCTCCACAACGGTTGCATGCACAGTTGTTGGCGTCGAAAAATGCAGCTTCGAGTCGATCGCCGCTAACACACGCGAGAACGCCGGGTTCAAGGTTCGTGAGCGTGCCAGCCGATTTGATCCTGCAATCGGCAAGATGTGTAGCTTCAGACAGTGATCGCTCCCAAAGAAAATGATCTGTGCCTTGACGGTAGGGTGATCTTCGTCGGCTTGGGGAGGAACCAACTTGGATCGGATAACTGGGTCCAATTGACTCTTTCGAATCAACCAGAAAGGGTAAAAGCCTGCTTCTCCGAAAAAGGCGATGCGCAACAAGATCAGAAGAAATGAGAGCTTGATAGGGCGTAATGCAGCAAAGATCAACAACCGGCGATGCACAACTCGTATTGATCAAAGTGTATTACAAAGGAAAGATTACAAAGCTACAAAGACTACTCCTAATGAAGGAAAGGTAAAGGTATTGGTAAATTGATTGGTTGTTTGGATGTGTGTTCCTTCTCTCTGTGACATCCTGAGTTTCTAATCATCTTTTGAAATGTTAATCAAAGCTTTAAGTGTTGTTTGGATCTTTATCTGGAGTTAATCGTGTTTGGTTTTAATCATTCGAGTGGTTTTGAAGAAATTTGGTTTAAAATTTGATTTCAATCTCCGTTTAGACTCGTGTAGCAATCGTAGCTTCTAAACCTTCTTTAGCTATCCTAGAATCCATCTTGAAAGTTTCCGGGAAGGATTCCCAAGTTTCGGAGTTTTTTTTGGGAGTTTTTGGGGTTTTTCTGCCCTGGGCGGCAGTACTGCCGGCCCAGGCCGGTACTACCAGCCGTGGCAACCGGGCAGGGGGCAGAGCCCTCCCTGCTGCCCGTTGCCCAGCCACCTCAGCACCTTATGGTGTCTTCCCCTCTAAGTCTCCTCCCTCAGCCGACTCCCTCTCCCTCCCCTTCACTTCACTCCCTCACTCTCCCTCCCTAGCTCTCTCTCCCATGGAGCTCTCCCCCTCTCTCTCAAGCTTTCCCTCCTTCTAAAACTCTCTCTCTCCGGTGTTCTCGAGCTCTAGGTGAAGCAAGCCACGGAGGAGATCGCTGTTCTCAAACCCTAGCGACGATCCGTGGTAACTGGATCGAGTTCTAATCAACTCTGCTGCGATCTGAGTTCTCTCCTCTAGTTCATGCCTCTTTTACTCCTTGTTGTTTTAGTTGGAACCCTAGAAAACCTAGTTGTAGTGCTCAACCTCTAGTTAGTTGGGGTTTCTAAACCTAGGTTAGATGGTAGATTTTTAGATGTCGCCGGAACCAAGATTAGAAACCCTAAATACGTTTTTATCGGATATATTTGGTTAAATGTCGTTTTCGTAACTTTTGGAAGTAACCCCTGAAACCCTAGTTCCAAAAGCTAGGAAAATGACATTAGAACATATTCGATGCCGTTAAAGTTTGAGTTTCGCGAAAGGAATCGAGTTTGAATTCGATTCGGGGTGGAAGTCAAAATTTAGCGTAATTTAGGACTCTAGAGTTTCTCGGATTAGAAATTAGGTCAAACGAGGTCGAAACATTGCGTGGTTTGCGAGAATGGGTCCTTACCACCTCCGAGAACCCATCCATGCAATCACCGCGAAGTTCAGAAGTCGTTTGCGCGAAAACCCTTTTTCTGGAAATCCTAGTCGACCTGTGGCCGACACTACCGACGTGGCGAAGCCGGTACTGCCGCTCAGGCTAGCACTACCGACCCATGCGGCTGGTACTGCTGGGCTGTAGGCCGGCACTACCGCCCTCGCAACGCCGGTAGTTATTTTCCAGAGAGGTCCCCTTTTGGGTTCGAAGCCTCCGGTACTACCGACCCATGTGGCCGGTACTGCTGACTATAGAGCGACACTACCAGGATTTGAATGCCGATACTGCCGGGCTCCAGTTCAAATTTGGCTTTCGTTTAGGTTTTTCTCTCTCATGTTCGTTTATTGGTTGTTGTCTGATTCTTTGAGCTTTATGCCTTGTTCTCGTTGGATTTTACTCGTTTTCTCGTTGTTCCTTTTGTCGCACTTTCGTTTAGACATTTATGCCTCGGGATCAGTTGGCGAGGATCCAGACTATGACCCAGAGGACACACAAAACCAAGAGCAAATAGGCAAGCACCCCCTTTGAACATATTGCTCCTATAATTGCAAAAGTATTTGATGATTTGCAAAACTATTACGCATGCATAAGATTATTACAAGTATTTGAATGGTGGGAAATGGTAGTTACCCTAATGGTTGGATGGCTTACCTTAATCTCGTTGTTACCCTGAAATCGTTGAGTAACCCTAGATTAAGGATAGACGCTATATTAAGTGTCACCAGGGAATATAAGTCTAATAGTTGCATACGCTTAGCCCAGCCTTAGACTGATTGAATATCGATCGGTGGACTCAGTCAATCAAATCTCTCGATACGTTATTAGGATTTCTGAAATGATGATTTTGGAAAATAAAGGCTATGTTGGCAAAAGATAAAAAAGGAAAAGGTGTACAGTGGTTTATGCCAGACGGACGATGGGAGGTCTCGTCTGTGCAATTCTAAGGACCGAACTTGACGCTTATAACTGAGTCTTTTCGTACAACCACATGTGCTAGTATGGGATAGCCTAAACCCAGTACAGGAGTTGGAATTTTGTCTTGCGCCGTGGTAGGTCGAAGTAGTTGGGCAATACCGACATGCTGGTATTTCTTATAATACTCCCTCACCTCGCGCAGGTGTTGGAGACTTTCGTGAAACAACGGTGGATGCTTTGCTGAGGGTAAAAGGCACGATGGGACGTTAGCCATCTTTGGATCCGTGTGGGTGAATCAGGTTTGGAGTTTAAGGTACCCAAACACCTTAATTGGGGGCTACTCTCGCCTGGCCCGGGGGTACTCTGTGTGGGTGTGTGGAGCCCCCACCCAAAGCAAAGAGCGCACATCGCCGGGGTGTAACATCCCAAAATTTGCCTCTAATATATTTGGTGTGTTTCTGGGATTATTTGTAATTTTCCGGAATCTACTTGGAAGCCTCGTGAGTAAGTCGCGTTCACATTTATTGAATAATCGTGTTAAATAAAGATCATGCATTTTTGAATAAGCGTAAAATCTAAAATTTCATTTAAAATTAAGATAACGGGTAGACGAGAGTGTTCTCTTCGAATATTTTCGAAAAAGATGTTATATAACGTAAATCGTGGATTTTACGAAAATCTGTACAAGTGTCTGATTCACTAAACGAATTTTTACGAAAAATCTACGCGTCGAAAAATCGCGAAACCAACTTTGTTAAGTTCTAAATAGTTCCTAGTATTTTAGAGGAAATTTCCAGATTTTTGGGACCTCTCTGTTTTTTTTTTCTCAACATGTTTTGAGAACATGTATATGTATATGTGCTATATGCATGCATGCACGACGTTGATTTGCTAGCATCTGTTTCCTAATTTCTCTTGCAAAGCATTTGCTAGCATTCACTCTACACACGTGAACTCCACATGCATGAGCTTTCCAATTCCTATGCCATGAACACTCAGCCGTACATTTCTCCAGCGCCTGAAGTCATTCCACTTCTAGCCGTTTCCTCCATTTCATCAGCACGCGTGAATTCTCAATTTCCAGCCTTTTTCAATTCAAAGGACTTGCACCCACAACTGTTACAAGGAACGGCTAAGCACTAACCACTAGGCCACGGCTTCACTAAATTCCCAGCCGTTTCCCATTTTGTTGCTGAACGTTTCAACCTCCTAGCCGATTCCATTACTAGCATGCATACATGATCCATCCCTCCACACACACGTGAAGTCTCCTTATTCATCCAGCCATTTCATTCTCTACAGCAACGCCCAATCCTTTCATTCCATTCGTTTCTCCCGGTACTGCACCATCTAAAGCTCAAGTACTTCCTCTGTTGCATCCACACCTCCCTGCCATTTCCCGTGAGGTCGCCGCCGTTGCTGTCACCGTCCTTGCCGCTGTCTACGTCGTCGTCGCCGTCGCTACCGCCGTTGATGCCGCCGTCGCCGCAGTCTCGCCATCATCGCTGCCGCCGTCTCGATGTCGCCGCAGTCTCGCCGTCGCCGGTGCACTTTCTTGGACGCCTTCTCCTACGTCGACGGTCTGCACTACTGCCGCCGCCGACCGGTAGTCCCTCATCTCTCTTACGCGCGCTCTATTCCTATTTTTTTTATCTCGTTTATATATTCGCGTAAGTATATATACATAGGTATATAGTTGAATAGACGCATATATCCATGTATATAAAGTACTCACTAGGCGCATGCATGTTTTCATATTAGTCGTCGCGTGGGTATATATATCTGTGGCTATACTCGGTTGTTCTGTAGGCATATATATTAGATCGGTTAAAAAAAACATGTATGCGTGTGTGTGTGTATATATATATATATATATTTAATGTGTAGCTTAAGTCACCCAGTGTGCAGGCGAGACTTTGTGTTCAGCCGTGGAAAACAAACATGAACAGTGCCATGCACATGAACAGTAGCATGCACTAGAGAAACTAGGTAGCTAGTTATATGTGCCAATTTCCAGATTTTGCGAATTTTGTCTTTTTCGCTACAAATTCGTTCTAAGTCTGAATGGTATGCGACAAATTTTGTTAATTAGTACAAATTAGTACCTTTCTACAGTAATTTTTATGAAATTTTATGAATAAATCTGTACTGCTAAATTATTTGCGGAAAGTCCAAACTTACGATTTTTGTAACTTTTAAACTATACGTCCAAAAATGTCCAAATAAATTTTGTAAATCTTAGAAAGTGATAAACTAATTATCTGGAAGTTTTCATGTGATTACGAATTAATTTGTTTCTTTGTATTTTCCGAATGTCTGTTTATTCGCTGTTTTTCGTTTAATAGAAACGTTAGACGACGACTCCGTCGCAGAACCGCAGGAAGACAACCCTCTTCTCACCGACCAAGGCAAGTTCCCGCAAGTTTCTACAAGTTTCCGCAAGTTCCATAAGTTCCCATGAAGTTTTCGATAAGTTCCATTGAAGCATGTTGATCCATGTTTTGAAATGTTTTATAGATTTACTAACTTGCATGCTATGGTTGTTTATATAAAATGATATGTTATGATATAGTGTAGTTATATACCTTGTTAATATGTATGTTTGCTACATATTAATCTATCCATCCTTTGGTTGCCCTAGAATGATTAATTGTATGGCCTAACACCCTTGTTTAGTCTACTAGTAGTGCCTAGTTATGCTAGATACTATTCGTATGTTTAATTGAAAGCTTGTTATTTGAAATTCCCAATGATTGAGCAAAAATGTTATTTTAAAAAGGGCAGTTGGTGCTGCCAGTTTGGTAAAACGAAAGAAAAGAGAAACTTGGAATTTCAAAAATGAGAATAGGGTGGAAGGTTGCAAGGCGGGTGCAGTATGCACGAGACTCGGGTTTGAGTATGTGCCACCCTAGTCACCCTAAGGACCGATTCCTTGTGATTGTCAAACAATGTACAACAGTGCGACCGCGGGTTCCGGTATGGGACGGGCTTGGCTGAGTAACTAGTGAAAACTTAATTAAGGCATGCCAAACGGTGGAGTGGGCGTGGTTGTAGCCACAGTAGTCCTACAGGCGCAAGAGGGGGCTTCCAACTTGGTTGTAGCCATTTGGCGGTGAAACCTCAGCGGGCGTGACTTAGTTAAGACGTAGCTAGAGAAATGGCCTTGTGATTTTCACTTGGGGTTATATGCCAAAGGAAGCAAATGACCAAAAAGAGTGAAATACCTCTCGCGGGTAAAGCGTGCAAGCTCTGCAGAGTAAACAAACTATTCGAATAGCCGTACCCACGGTCAAGGGTGGACAAAGTGAGCTGTCGCCAGGTAGATTTTCTCTATTTGATTCCAAAATCAGATTTTACAAAAGAAAAGCACGGTTGTAGCCGTGAATGTTATGATTTGATAAAATTCGTGGTTGTATCCACGAGGAAAAGATTTCAAAAGTATTCTTAAAATAAAACCATGGTCGATGCCATGCTTGTTTTGATTTCCACGGTTGGAGCCGTGTCCCAAAAAGTTTAAACTCTGATTTATCAAAAGAAAATACTTTTGAAAAATGCTATTAAAAATTCTAGGATAAAATTTTAAAAATTGGCTTTTGCAAAATTAACCAATACCTTCCCTTGAATCAAATTGCATATTGCATTTCTTACCGGACTTGTTGAGTATGTTGCATACTCACCCTCGCTTTTTATTGCGGGGCTGCTTATTCCATGAAGCGGTCAGGAAGATAAAGATAGCTATCCAAGGGCCTGCGTTCCACCATTTGATATCTGCAATGAAGACTTTGAAGAGGAAGATTATCAGGACATCTAGGATCACGTTATCTTCAGTCTTTGCCTGTGGTGTTTCTGGACTTCATTTTATCATGTTAATTTGACAGTTTAATATTTCCGCTGCTATATGACCTACGGGTCCAACTTTTGTAATAATGGGCCTGGTTGGCTAGTACTCTGTATTAAACTTTATTTATCGCATGGTGATGATCCATACTGTTATGATCTGTGTGTACTAGCTATTGATCCAGGGACTAGTACAGCTAAACACAACTGGGCCCGTGTCTTATTACGGGTTCCGACAGAAGTGGTATCAGAGCCAAGACTGTAGGACGTGACCTTAGATAGATTGGCCGTCTCTCGGTACTTCAAAATTATTTTCTAAAGAGAAAATTTAACTTGAAAGAATAATGAGTTCTTGACTTATCTTATTCTTCTATTCTTTTCCCTATGCTGAAATTTCTGTCCTTTCCATTGGTTTCAAATAAAATCTTACCTGAGTCATTCTGAATAATCAACGATGTTTCACACGTAAGGAGAAAGTACTGGATGTCGCTGTCAACCCTGAAGATCGTGAAGTAAGGAATCATCGAGCTCAAAAAGAAGTAGATCGATGAAGTATTTCCGAAGCTTGAAGAACCAGTACTTTAGTTGTCGGTTGAGACTCGTGTGTGAGAGTCGCGTCTCTTAAGATAGGAAAGTTACCCTTTTAGACCCTAGGTCCTTGTGTGCTTAGGAAACTTGGATCTTCCTTGATTGCTGAGTGTGCAGTATGTGTTGCATAGCTTTTAGGCTTCTGTAGGCAACCATACCAAGTTATTAATAGTTGTTTGTATAAGTTTTTGGGGTTACCCTGTTCTCCCCGCACTAGGATTCTTGGGTACTTATCTATGCTTTTCCCTCTTGCCTATGAACCTTGGTGTGTCAACAGAGGGAAATGACAGATCCCACCGATGTTCTTGAAGCGAGCCAAGTCAATACAGCAGCCGCCATCTGATAACGCAGAGACAAACAAGCAGTTATCTACCATACCGGCAATAACTAATTAGTACTTGGATCATATTCTCATCTCTAACCCACTTCTGCAGAGTCCAATAGAGTAATCACTTAGAAACTGAAGCGACATGGGAAAGCGAAGAAGATTTGGACGAGTTTCCGAACCTATTCTATAGTTAGCCTCGAATCTCGGGGACGAGATTCTGTTAAGGGGGGAGGTTTGTAACATCCCAAAATTTGCCTCTAATATATTTGGTGTGTTTCTGGGATTATTTGTAATTTTCCGGAATCTACTTGGAAGCCTCGTGAGTAAGTCGCGTTCACATTTATTGAATAATCGTGTTAAATAAAGATCATGCATTTTTGAATAAGCGTAAAATCTAAAATTTCGTTTAAAATTAAGATAACGGGTAGACGAGAGTGTTCTCTTCGAATATTTTCGAAAAAGATGTTATATAACGTAAATCGTGGATTTTACGAAAATCTGTACAAGTGTCTGATTCACTAAACGAATTTTTACGAAAAATCTACGCGTCGAAAAATCGCGAAACCAACTTTGTTAAGTTCTAAATAGTTCCTAGTATTTTAGAGGAAATTTCCAGATTTTTGGGACCTCTCTGTTTTTTTTTTCTCAACATGTTTTGAGAACATGTATATGTATATGTGCTATATGCATGCATGCACGACGTTGATTTGCTAGCATCTGTTTCCTAATTTCTCTTGCAAAGCATTTGCTAGCATTCACTCTACACACGTGAACTCCACATGCATGAGCTTTCCAATTCCTATGCCATGAACACTCAGCCGTACATTTCTCCAGCGCCTGAAGTCATTCCACTTCTAGCCGTTTCCTCCATTTCATCAGCACGCGTGAATTCTCAGTTTCCAGCCTTTTCAATTCAAAGGACTTGCACCCACAACTGTTACAAGGAACGGCTAAGCACTAACCACTAGGCCACGGCTTCACTAAATTCCCAGCCGTTTCCCATTTTGTTGCTGAACGTTTCAACCTCCTAGCCGATTCCATTACTAGCATGCATACATGATCCATCCCTCCACACACACGTGAAGTCTCCTTATTCATCCAGCCATTTCATTCTCTACAGCAACGCCCAATCCTTTCATTCCATTCGTTTCTCCCGGTACTGCACCATCTAAAGCTCAAGTACTTCCTCTGTTGCATCCACACCTCCCTGCCATTTCCCGTGAGGTCGCCGCCGTTGCTGTCACCGTCCTTGCCGCTGTCTACGTCGTCGTCGCCGTCGCTACCGCCGTTGATGACGCCGTCGCCGCAGTCTCGCCATCGTCGCTGCGCCGTCTCGATGTCGCCGCAGTCTCGCCGTCGCCGGTGCACTTTCTTGGACGCCTTCTCCTACGTCGACGGTTTGCACTACTGCCGCCGCCGACCGGTAGTCCCTCATCTCTCTTACGCGCGCTCTATTCCTATTTTTTTTTATCTCGTTTATATATTCGCGTAAGTATATATACATAGGTATATAGTTGAATAGACGCATATATCCATGTATATAAAGTACTCACTAGGCGCATGCATGTTTTCATATTAGTCGTCGCGTGGGTATATATATCTGTGGCTATACTCGGTTGTTCTGTAGGCATATATATTATATCTGTTAAAAAAAAAATGTCTGTGTGTGTGTATATATATATATATATATATATATATATATATATATATATATATATATTTAATGTGTAGCTTAAGTCACCCAGTGTGCAGGCGAGACTTTGTGTTCAGCCGTGGAAAACAAACATGAACAGTGCCATGCACATGAACAGTAGCATGCACTAGAGAAACTAGGTAGCTAGTTATATGTGCCAATTTCCAGATTTTGCGAATTTTGTCTTTTTCGCTACAAATTCGTTCTAAGTCTGAATGGTATGCGACAAATTTTGTTAATTAGTACAAATTAGTACCTTTCTACAGTAATTTTTATGAAAATTTATGAATAAATCTGTACTGATAAATTATTTATGAAAGTCCAAACTTACGATTTTTGTAACTTTTAAACTATACGTCCAAAAATGTCCAAATAAATTTTGTAAATCTTAGAAAGTGATAAACTAATTATCTGGAAGTTTTCATGTGATTACGAATTAATTTGTTTCTTTGTATTTTCCGAATGTCTGTTTATTCGCTGTTTTTCGTTTAATAGAAACGTTAGACGACGACTCCGTCGCAGAACCGCAGGAAGACAACCCTCTCATCACCGACCAAGGCAAGTTCCCGCAAGTTTCCGCAAGTTTCCGCAAGTTCCCGCAAGTTCCCCGCAAGTTTTCGATAAGTTCCATTGAAGCATGTTGATCCATGTTTTGAAATGTTTTATAGATTTACTAACTTGCATGCTATGGTTGTTTATATAAAATGATATGTTATGATATAGTGTAGTTATATACCTTGTTAATATGTATGTTTGCTACATATTAATCTATCCATCCTTTGGTTGCCCTAGAATGATTAATTGTATGGCCTAACACCCTTGTTTAGTCTACTAGTAGTGCCTAGTTATGCTAGATACTATTCGTATGTTTAATTGAAAGCTTGTTATTTGAAATTCCCAATGATTGAGCAAAAATGTTATTTTAAAAAGGGCAGTTGGTGCTGCCAGTTTGGTAAAACGAAAGAAAAGAGAAACTTGGAATTTCAAAAATGAGAATAGGGTGGAAGGTTGCAAGGCGGGTGCAGTATGCACGAGACTCGGGTTTGAGTATGTGCCACCCTAGTCACCCTAAGGACCGATTCCTTGTGATTGTCAAACAATGTACAACAAGCAGCATCATGGTTCCTGGTATGGGACGGGCTTGGCTGAGTAACTAGTGAAAACTTAATTAAGGCATGCCAAACGGTGGAGTGGGCGTGGTTGTAGCCACAGTAGTCCTACAGGCGCAAGAGGGTCAGGAGCAATGCATTACATCGCATACAAATTGATGATGATATTGATAAGTATTCATGAATGAGATGTTATACATGATGAAAGATGTTATTGACTTGTTGTTATGCTTGTTGTCCATTGCAGTATGCTTGCTGAGTTTTCGAACTCACCCTTGTGTTTTCTTGTTGTTTTAGGTACCATGAGAACGGCATGCGGGAAAGGGGAATAGTCACACGCTCACACGTTGCTTCACCTTAATGTTTCCCCAAGTCAATTCATTTAGTTGGATAATAAATTGCGTGTGATGGCCTTTAAATTAAGTCTTAGCTTGGTTAATGAGAGTTCTATTGTTTGTTTGACACTTGGAACTTTAAGAGCTTGATGTTAGTCTTTTATTGTCGTTAAGACTCTATTTATTGCTGTTTTAGATGTTTCTCTAATTGCCATATAATGCTATATTGTTGCTGTTCCTTAAATTCATGATAAAACAAAGGAGGTGCTGCCGAAATCTCGGTTTTTAGCCTATGCACCTTTGCTGGAATTTTATGTTAAATGTGGTATTTAGTGGTTGTTTAACTTGTGTTTGGTAGCATTCGGGCATATTAAATGCCGGGGTGTTACAAAGTTATACGAGAATATTATATCCCGATGTTGCTTGTCTAAAAGTTCAAATTACCTTATTTTAGACAACATTACTTTCCTTAAAGGTTTTATTTAGAATGTCTATACAAGGGAAGAGACACCTTATTAGAGGTAATTTAAATTCTAAAACTATCCTTTATTTAGTACAAGATATCATTATTGTTCAAAGTCTTATTTATAATTTCTTATTAACTTTTAAAGGTTGCCACATCGTGAAGTTTTAGTTTCCTACTAAACGTTCACGAGTGCATCCCGAGAAGCAATACAAAAAGTAAACAACAAAAGTTCAATAGCACAAAAGTACAAATACTTAAGCTAACTTATAGTAATTACAGGTCTCATTTTTAGCTTAGACCTACGTGATCTTATTACGACAGTTTCGATACATCACCAGAACTACTCGTAGTTTAGATGATAGTCTTTCAAAGTACACTACTTGGCATCGAATTTCTTCGAACTATTGCATCTCTTGTTGACAATGATAATACAAAGCTTCCATAAAGTTGGAAACGTTGCGGAGTGTCATATCTGTCTTTCTGAGGTTATCAACGTGGATGCAATAGTCTTCCTTGGTTATGAAGGGAGGTAATAGTGATATACTACACACATCTTAAGGCTGGTGGCAAAGACTTATCAAACTATTTTCAAAAAGGATTTACTGGCAGTGTCTAATAAGAACGTAGATAAGAGAAAGAATCCTTATAGAAAGAATAAGAAATAAAGTTCTATTGGAAAAGAATGAACGTACAGAATGTTCATTGAGAAGGAGAGTATTTAGGTAATATAATAAGGAAAGAATAATAATAACAGAGGTATTTTAGGAGGGAGTAGTAAATATAATATGACAAGGAAAGAATTAATATCAAATAATACGAGCTGAGGGAAGGTTAATTTATAGCTATAGCAAAATTCATATTCCTAAATATAGAGTGTCTATTTCAAAATTTTAAGTTTCAACTAGCGACCATTCTATCTAAGGTTTGCTGCATAATAAGATGGCTCGATACCAAATCGTGAGACCCTCACTTTTATGCTACAAAGGCAAACATAAAAGCAAGGTTCTAATGTGCATACTGTACCATTCCCATGATCGCTGGCTGATACGCACAAAACACAATTTGGAATCACAACCATACAAAAGTTTCATATTTTATTACAGCGAAGTAATGATACATTATGACCGAGAATGTCAACTAAACATAATAAAAGAATCAGATGTCTTGTAGTTTGCCACATAATCCACAGGCAACTGACAAGGTAAAGCCTTAGAAAGAACTGTCGTTAATAATCCCGCAATCCTGCGTCAAAGTAAAGTTCATCGAGATACCTGCAATTTCACCTAAAAACAATAATGATAGCAATGGTGAGTACATTTCGTACTCAGCAAGACTTGAGTTGTGTGTTTGAAATGCAGGCCGATCCTAGAATAAAGCTTCTACTGCTAACTTTTGCTTGGAGCCAAATTGAATTATAAATACCTTGAATAGTAGAGTGAAAGCGAAAATTGTAAAAGTAAATAAATGAGTAAAGTAACAAGTATGTACTTAAAAGTAATGCGAAGAGATAGATAACTCACAGCCCTTCGCGAATAAAATGTAACAAAATACCCACAACCCTTCGTGAGTGATAAAACGTCCAGTCCCATCATATGAAATATTATCTGAAGATTAAAGTTTTGTCCACACAGGGCACAACAGCTGAATTCAACCTTGCCAACGTAATGTCAAGTATTGAATCATCTGTAAGGGTAAGCTCACCAAAACATTTTATATAAACAGCTAACTAGTGTCAATTCGCCAAGTCGTCCATGACCGTGGACACGGCTATTCGAATAGTTTTAGACTCTGCAGAGTTTGTACTGCTTTACCCACAAGATATGTTCTCCCTTTTTGGCAGTGCACATAGACACACTTCCTTTGGTGTGCCGCCAGAGAGTTCATAACGAAACTGTTCGTTACTTGGACCTTAACTTTGCACTAGCCCAATGACGTTACCCCTGACTATGATGGAAGCAAACAAACAGTGAAGCAATAGTATTCAGGAGCCCGCGGCTCAAATGGTACAACAACAGCCCCAAGTTCATAGCCAGGCGTACACCGTTACAACGGCAGATGCCAACACCTCGGTGATGACACCTCCCTCGAGCAAACCTATATCCGGAATGCCCGTGCTACAACTGCCTACCAATGTGCAAAGCTAATTCCCAAATAATTTAATAAGTTAAGACTGTCCCATTACAGTACTTGTGGATGTACGGTTATACTTGGATCATGCAACACTACGTTCGGTCCTTAAAGTGACATGGGCGATAACTCCACCCTAGCTACGTACATATTAAAACATGTACAACCGGCTATTGCCAATAATCACCCACGTCGAAATCATAGTTTTATTTCCAGAAAAAGAAAGTGTCAATAACCACATTATTCCAACAGGTTCAAGATTAATGTTCATCATGTCCAAAAATTTTAGTTCATCACGAACAGTATAACCATCCGTTCGTGTTCCCAATCTAAAGCAGGGCTAAGCATATGCAAGTAATAATCGAATATACCCATTTTGTGTATCCAACAACAATCTTGGGTTTCATCTATCACTACTGATTAAGGAAAACCATCAATGAAGGTTATATCTACCATTTTTCCCATAATATAGCAGTGTATACAGAATATAGCATATGCATGCAAGTTTTAATTAGATTCTTCTTGTTAAAGAAAATTGGGATCTACATGAGTGCTTGCCTTGCTATCCATTGTTTTCAGTGACGAAGCCGAAGTTGGATTCTTGAAGTTGTCGACGATGAAGTCCGAGACGTCGGATTCTACACGTCGCATAACGGAAAAGATAGCAAGTAGCAAATAACATTTTCAATAAGGGCAAAAGAAAATCAGATGGAAATTCAAATATAAAACATCACATAAAACAAGCATGAGTGTGGACTAGGGTTCGTGAACGTATAAGTGAGCATACTCCTACCACGTTGGGTTTTTATCACTGATTAATAGATTGAGGAGTATATCGCATACCTACACCTATTCGTTATGATTTGTCTTATTTTATTTTACGGATTCAGGAAGCTAAGATTGTTTATATTAATTTAAATTATACATAAAACAACAGGGTGAGGGCAGGTATAATTTGCACTATTGAATATAAGCAATAACAGACATCACACTTAATCATTTGTGCATGCATGGTTCAATTTGAACAAATACCAAGCATCTAACAAGAACTGCTAATGCATGTAGAACTTAACCTATGATACTAGTTATTAAACATAGTTATTTACCTATATATTATGGGCTTTTAGGGCTCACAAAGCGTATGGCTATGTTTTGAATAGGATTCAGATGCAAAGCAAATTATAATAGAATTACTTCTATATAATGAAACAGTCTGGCTTTAGGAAAACATTCTAGAACTGGTTCTATAGATACTAGTACTTATCGGTGATATCTTAATCATTCTTTAAGTTATGGATAGCTATACCCTAAGTTTGTGACTAAACATGACATGTAATCATTCTTGTAGATTAATAGGGTCTTTGACCTTAAGAATATTTCAATATTAGTTTTATAGTGTTTAGGTCATCTATCAAATCATGGTACATATATTATATGAAACATATGCTACCTAAGGGCCAAAAGTACATTAAGTTTAATTTACATATGAGAACTAACATGGCTAGAATTAAGTATAATCATTCTCGTAAGATTAAATGGTCCCGTACTATGAATCATACTAATCAAATTTTATATGCATTACCGTCTATATTTATGCAACATATTCTAAGCATATGTCATACAAGTATGATTATTTATTAACTTAGTTCAATCTTTTAACAAATCATGATATATTCTTATATCCTGGAAATATTTATATGACCCTAGGAATATTTTAGGATTCATTTTTATGATTTCAAGAGCTATGGTTTATATTATAATTGGAAGCAACATGATTAATTTCAACATTGCATGATACACCCTAAGTACTTTTGTAGAATCATGTTCTATATCGTCTAAATATCATAAAAAAAACTAGTTTCGTATTATTCGGACATCCAATGAACAAGTTATGAATTATTGTTTATCTCACACATAGAAAACAACCCTAATCAGAAAATAATACAAACTAAGTTGATATCTAAATTAATTTGCATAATCAGAGAGCTTATGACATAAGAATTCCTACAATAGGAGTTTTATTCAAATTTGGACAAGTTTGCAAGATTTGTACATGCAACCTATTTGAAATCTTCCCTTTTAAATTTAATTTACTAAACAAGTTTCACATATTTTTGTATATTATGAAACTAGATGATTTAACATGAATTTTACAAATTTATTTGGTTGGATTTGGAGTTATAATGCAAAAGATATGATATTTTGAATAGTGGCCGGTCTAGAATATACCTCTAAATCCAAAATACGCTTTCATATAGAGGTGGCGCACTTTGCTCAAACGAGCTTCTGTGCTGTGGCTTGGACCGGCTGATAGGAGGGGGCCACGGCCAGCGACTCAGGGACAGAGGAGATGGCCGGAGGTGCGGTCGCCGGCGAGGGAGGACCGAAGGGCGGCAGCCAACGGCTGGAGGAGCATCAGGAGGCGGCGGCGAACTCGGGGCAAGCCTCAGATCTCCTTCGACGGCGGCTGGTAGAGCTTGCAGCGGCGCGAGGCGGCATACGGCGGCGGGAGAAGCCGCGGCGGCGGAGGAAGGCTGGAGAAGGGAGGTCGACGAGGGGGAGAGCACTGGAGGGACCTAAGGAGGCTTGGGGATGGCTCGGAAGTGGAGGAGATCGGCCGGAGTGGTGGGGCATCGTGCGGCCGGCTACGAGGAAGATAAACAGTGGCACGGGCATGCTCTGGTCGATGGGAGCTGGAATTGAGATACAGAGAATGACTTAATGGCCCTAGTAATGCTTTATGCCGCTTGGATTGATTGGAATATAGCCGAGGAGTTCTACCACCATGCGCCGGCCATGAGGAAGACAGGGAACTGTGGCGGTGACGATCTGGCTATCGAGAGCTGAAATCGGTGTGGTGAAGCATTCAAGAGATCATTAAGATCCTACGTATAGGTCTAATTGAGTTCTTGCTCACTAGATTGCTTGTGTTGAGTCTTGCTCTACTTATTTGAGTTTTGCGGCAGCCGTGACGGGGAGTGGGAAAATTAGTGCTGGACAGAAGCAATGGAGGGGCAGCGCTATGGTTTGAATGGACTAATACTGAGCCATGCAATGAACTTGGGAACTTATGTGAGCATCAACAAACAAAACAAAGAAGCTCACCGTGGTTTCTTGAATTGGGTTCTGTTCCAAGTTGCAACAGCGAAGCTTGGATATCAAGGTGCAAAGGAGAATGTGTAGAGGGTTTGATGCTTTTGCTGGCTGAGTTCAATGGTTTAATTGGCCTTAAATAGATAGCTAAGGCGGTTGCTCCAGGGTTTGAAATGGGAAGCAAATTGCGGCTGAAATTCTCCAGAGGAGAGCAGAACCACGGAGAACAGAAGAAGCTGGAGGCTTCGGTTGCATCCTTGCCGTGGCAAGGCTTGGCTTTAAACAATCAAGATTAGCATGTGGGCATTAATGGCAGCAAGGTCGGCTGAGGAACATGACAAAGCGATGAGGGCTGTCACCAATGGCTGGCCCCACTTGGAGGTGACACAAAGAAGTCAAAAGTGATTCGGATTTCCAGATAGAACAGCACAAACGTATTTAATTGAGTGTCCAAAACGTAGAGTTAATTTTTGTAACTTTTTACCGAGTTACCTGGTTAAGTTACCTACCTAATGTAAAAATTTGGGAATAAAATACGCAGCAGATATTTTATTAAAATTCTGACAATGAAGACTATACAGAATTCCTAAATTCGGAAAAGGATTTATCAGACAGTATAAAATAGCTTATTAATTTTTAATATTTTTACACAAGGTCTAAATTATTATCATGGAGCTTCCATAAAAATTTCAAAGTCAAATTACTAGTATTTATTTTCTAAGAATTATTTTACTACGTTGTGCAGATTTTTAGGATTGGAAAGATTAAATAATAATAAATAGTAAAACCAGTTATTTATTTTTGTAAATTTTCGTGGACAAGGATAAGGTTACTGAGGTCTCATGATAAAAATCTTGAGTGCTGGAATGGTCTAGGATTTGCTACAAAAATCTGACATGTACTTGGTCAAGGATAAGCCTCTACAATTAATTTATCTTATCAACTTGCAAAATGATTTCACATTTTACTTTTGACCAGCCAAGGGTGTCTTCTAGGGCACTCTAGGGTTATCCAAAATTTACTATGGTAATTTTAATCTTTTACCATTTTACCATTTACAAAATCTCTTTTTCTTAATTCCAATATTCATTTCTAATCAAGCAATGATTCACTAAATGCTCATAAAATCAAGAAATGCATCATAAAAGTAATTTCACCTTTTAATATTTGATTTTATCCTTTTATAAATTTTGAGGATGTTACATCCCTCTCGCGAGCCGGACGGCCAGGAGAACCTGTATGTGCCAATCTATCCGCTGATTGATCTTATGCAAGCCTGGCAGACCGGGTTTGTGAGGTCCCTTGACCGTTATCTGCTTCGCCTCCAGGAAGAACTGTTGCTTGCTCGACGCCGTATTTCTGAGCTAGAAAGTAGTATGGCGCCCTTCGTCAACTTTGGTTTCTTCACTACCGGGATGATATATGGAGAGCATGATGACCTTGAGCCTGCTGAGGAGTTACCCCGTCCTTATGGATCTTATCGTCGGGTGTCTCGCAGTGCTAGGATGACTGTTCAAGGTAGCAGCCGTCGCCGTGTTTCGGCTGTGCGCCCTAGTGCTTCTGCGACTGCCATGCCAGGGCGTAATCTGCTATTTGGTGGACGTGAGTACGAGTTGATGTTTCCTGCAGAGTTGACTGCTTCCTCTGTAGCCCCAGGCACCTCGAATGTCCCCACCGCGAACGGTGGTCGTGTCTAGGCTTAGATCTTTGCCCTAGTAGGTAGTTGGTACTACAGCTCGCTTTTGTTGTAATTACGAGCTGGCTGAAGGAACCTTTTGTTGTAATAACTTTAGTGGAACTGGTGGTAGTTGATCATGGTGGTGTTGTAAATAACCCCCTGTAGCGCGAAGAGATGTGCTAAGTTATCATCTGTAAATCCATCGCCTTTGCAATCCTTTCACTGTGTGCATACTTTGAATTTTGTATTGCTATGAGATCGATTGTGCTTGAGTTCCGCAATAGTTGTTCTAAATCCCTGCGTTCTTCGATGTGCTCCTGTGGTACTTGTCTCTAAGTCTTTGTGTCAACAGGATGCCGCCGAAGAGACGTGTTGATCGTTCTGTGATGACCCAGGGTGTTGCTCAGAATAGCCAAGAACTACCTGTGGCAATGCCGAATCCGGAACATCATGATCCACCTTTGCCTAGATCCCGTAGCCAAGGATCTCATCACTCTAATGAGCCAGTAGGTAATCGGGGGGCATCGCTTAGTCATCACGACGCCCAAAGTGAAGAGTTACCTCCACCTCCGTCGATGGCCCAAGTTCTTGTATGCAGACCCGCTTGCTGGAGTGGCTGGTGCAGAACTCAGAGAACCTTGGTGCTGCTGCTTATGGTGGTTTGGCTGCAATGCAACCCCAATCAAGGTTGGCCGAGTTCCAGCGGACTCGCCCGCCGAACTTCTCGTCAGCGACCGATCCTCTGGATGCAGATGATTGGCTTCGCGATGTCGAAGTTAAACTCGACCTCGTGAGGTGTACTGATGAGGAGAAGGTTCAGTATGCTGCTTACTATCTCCAAGGCGCGGCAGCAGCTTGGTGGGATAGTGCTAAGGCGATTCGTCCACCCGGTCAAGTCATGACTTGGGAGGATTTTAAGGGAGCCTTTCGTGCAGCGCACATTCCTGCTAGTCTGATGGAGATAAAGAAACGAGAGTTTTATGATCTTCGTCAGGGATCCATGTCAGTGACAGACTATCTGTATAAGTTCAACTATCTGGTCCGTTATGTAGCAGATGAGGTCCCGAGCGAAGCTCGAAGAGTCTCTTTGTTTCGCCAGCATCTCAACGAGGAGATTCGTCATTCACTCGCACCACTTGACATTCCCAATATGCAAGTGCTTGTGGATAAAGAGATTTGTGTGGAGGACAGCGGCAAGGCAATTTTGGAGAGCCGGAAGTGCAAGTGGATGGCTCAGAAATCTGCCGGTGATGGTACTTCGAGACCGCGTTCTGGGCAGGTTACCAGTGCTCAGTCCGTGACATCACCGCCTCCACGACCTCAGAGGAGCGTTCCCCGACCTGTTCAGTCTACGGCTCTGCCTTCTGGCCACGGAGGACAAATTCGTGAGGCATAGGACAGATTGGTCGCTATCACCTGCTATGCTTGCGGTGAGAAGGGACATATCTCTACTGTTTGTTCGAACAACATCTTGTTGCCGCTCGACCTCAAGTTCCAAGCAGTCCAGTTCGCCCGCAAGGTTCTGCAACCGGGCGTGGTGGACACCTAGGAGGGCACTCTAGCCAGAAAGCAGCCCCGAGTCAAGCCCGTGGTTGACTTAACTTGGTGACCGCAGAAGAGGCCAGTAATGCTCCAGATGTGGTACTTGGTACGTTTCTCATACACTCAGTACCCACTTTGGTTCTATTTGATTCGGGTGCTTCGCATTCTTTCATTTCTTCAAAGTTTGTTATGGAACAAAAGGTTAAGACTAACAAATTGCGAGATTCAATGTTAGTCTATTCACCTGGGTCGGTTCTGCGAGCAGAGCGTATTTGCCGCAGAGTACCCATAGTGATCAATGAGGTCCTATTTTTGGGCAATCTGATTCAGATTGACGCCCCTGGACGTAATGTTATTTCTCTGGTGAATCTGGACGGAATTCAAATTGAGTATTACTCCAATCGATCAACTGTGCCTAAGACTTCTCTCCATTCACTTTCTGTGCCGGAGTTAAGTCAAGTGCCAGTGGTCTGTGAGTATCCCGATGTGTTTCCTGAAGAGTTGCCGGGATTGCTTCCAGATCGAGATTTGGAGTTTGTTATAGATCTATTGCCCGGAACTGCACCATTGTCCAAACGTCCGTATCGGATGCCCTCTAACGAGTTGTTGGAGTTGAAGAAACAAATCAAGGAGCAGTTAGCTAAGGGTTTTGTTCGCCCTAGTTCGTCTGCATGGGGTAGTCCAGTGCTCTTCGTCAAGAAGAAAGACGGTAGTTTACGCATGTGCGTGGACTATCGATCCTTGGATGAAATCACCATAAAAAATAAGTATCCTCTTCCCCGAATTGATGACTTGTTTGATCAATTAAGTGGAGCTCGAGTTTTTTCTAAGATTGACTTGAGACTTGGGTACTTTCAACTCAAGATTCGACCTGAGGATATCCAGAAGACTGCTTTTACTACTCGATATGGTTTGTATGAGTATACGCTAATTTCTTTTGGACTCACCAATGCGCCAGCCACATTCATGAATCTCATGAATAAGGTATTTGTAACACCCCAATTTGTTTTTTGCTTTTCATGAATTCAAATGTTATTTTGCACTTTGGTGAATTTTTGGATTTTTCTGAAATTTATTTGGATTTTATTTGAATTTATTCCCTTTTGAAATAATTAAAGAATTAAAAGTTGCAACCGAGCCCGACCCGAACCCAACCCGCGCCGCGTCCGAGCCGGACCCGGTCCAGGCGAACCCTGGGATCGCGACCATCGGATCTCAATCCAACGGCCACGATCGCGCCATGTCGCCCACGTGCAGGCCGAGCCAGACCCGGTCACTCCCGTGCGATCCCGACCGTTGGTCGTGCCACGTGGACGGCATAGATTGCGCCACGTCGCTCGGCCGTGTCCGAGCAGGACTCCGCCGCCCGTACCGGCTCCGCCGCGATTTTCGCGTCGATCTCGATGTTGGGGCCGGCATTTAAAGCCTGGATGCGCGCTCGAGGTTCGCCTTAGCCGCCGCTGTCTCGGTCGGAGTAGGGCTCGGGTGATGTGGCGCGATCGTGGCCGTTGGATCTTGATCCAACGGTCACGCGGTTTAGGTTGGGTTGGACTCGGGTTCGGCTCGAACGTGGCTTGGGTCGGACTCGAGTCTGACTCGGGTTTGGGCTCGGTCAGATGAACAGTAAAACCCGGTTTGGGTTTTTCCAGCGATTAAATAATCAAAATAATTCCCCGAAATTCATTTAATTCATTAAAAATAGCAAAACATTAGAAAAATTCCAGAAAAATTGTAGAAAATGTTTTGGAACATTTTGGACTCAAAAAAAATATTTCCAACAAAATTTTATTTGCCAAATTAAGTTCTTTAATTATTTGAAAAGGGAATAAATTCAAATAAATTCAAATAAATTCCAAATAAATCCAAATAAATCCCAGAAAATTTGAAAAATTCACAAAAGTGCCAAATCTCATTTAAATTCATGAAAAGCAAAAATTGGGGTGTTACAGCAACGAAATCCACGTTGCGGCTTTTAGATCCAACAGCTTAGATCAAGCCGCGTAGCCGCGTACACCGTGCGTTGATTAGATCCCAGTCGTTCGATCGAGATCGAACGATGTAGAATGCGCCACGTGCCGTCGACCGGGACATGCCGCGTCACCCCCGACGCGATTAAACCCGATCCAATCCGGACTGTCCGATCCAAATCGAACGGCCCAGATCGGCCACGTTGCCCGCAACGTGCGCGGCCTAGATCCAATCTGGACCGTTGATTTTCAAATCAACGGTCCGGATCAAGCTTCAAATGAATGAATTAATTCGGTTTTTCAGTATAAAAATGTGACACCTCGGAGTGTCGTATCCTTAATTATTGAACATGATAAGGTTAAATACAGTATGAGATGTGGAAATAAGGTTAAAACCATAGGAATTGGAGGTTAATAGCTTTTCCGGGCCGTTTAAGAATTTGTTTTTGTTTTGGGCCTTCCCGGGGGAGTTTTGGGCCTTGGTGGGCTTTGGAGGGATTGAGGAGGACTCTTATTGGACTAGGAGAGGGTGTGGGGGCTGGTAAAAAGGGCTCCTTGTAACACCCCAAAATTTTACTTTTCCTAAATTCATGTGTGATTTGGCACTTTGGTGAATTTTTGGAATTTTCTGGAATTTATTTGGATTTATTTGGAATTTATTTGAATTTATTCCATTTTGAAATAATTAAAGAATTTAATTTTGCAAATAAAATTTTGTTGGAAATATTTTATTTGAGTCCAAAATGATCCAAAATAATTTCCAGAATTTTTCTGGAATTTTTCTGAGTCTTTTGCTATTTTTAATGAATTAAATGAATTACTGGGGATTATTTTGAATATTAAAATCGCTTCGGGTTTAGTACTGTTCATCGGGTCCGAGTCGGACTCGAGTCCGACCCGAACCCGACCGAGCCACTTGATTCGGTCGAACCGTCGCCGAACCCAACCCTAACCTAGCCACCGATCGTGGATCTTGATCCAACGGCCGCAAGGCGGTGACGCGTCGCGTGTGCGCGTGGGCCGCTCGATGCGGGACACGTGGGACGGCATCTGTCGCCGCCCTCGCCGAATCAGGCTCGAGAGCGCCAGAAACCGACTAGGGCTCCGCCCGAGCACGCCTCCGGGGCTATTTAAGGCCGGGCCGCCCCGAGGTTGCCTCTCCCATGCGCCCGCTTGCCCTAGCTAATAGAGCTCAAGCCGCCGCCAAGCCGTGCCGATTGCTCGCCGTTGGACGGAGCCGCTACGGTTTCCTCGTCTTCTCCAGCACCGATAGCCCTTGTCCGCCGTGTTGAAGCCCGGTTCGGAACCCCAAGACAAGGCGCACTGCGGACATCTCGATCACGCCGGAGAACGCCCAGTAGCGCCGAGCCCGCGTGGTCATCTTCCTGGCGCCGGCAACCCAGCCCTGCCGTGACTCCATCTCCGCCCACGAGCTCAGTGCACCGTTGGATCTTCATCGGACGATCACGGTGAGTCCACGTTCCCGAAACTTTGGAAAACCGGTCGGATCTCGACCGTTGGATCAAGATCCGACGCCCACGATCGCCACGTGCTAGAAATCAGCGTTAACTTAGGTCGATCTAGACCGCCCGATCTAGATCGAACGCATCGTGATCATGCCACGTAGCCGCCGCCGCTGCGGCGTTGAGTCATCGATGTGCCGAGCCCGCGCGCCGGCCGAGCCTGGCGTGATCGGCAGAGTCACCGACATGCGGCCGCATGTCGTTGTCTCGCCCGAGAGCCTCACCGCACGTGACCCATCGACGGTGGGACCGCGTGTCAGCCTCAGAGCTGTAGGCCGCCGCCCACCGTGGGCCGGTGTCACCGTGGACTCGATCCATGGACCGAGACACGCGGGCGGCACCGACATGCCACGTGGCATGATGACGTCATCTTTGGCGTCATCATGGAGGCCGTTCTTGGCGACGCCAGCAGGTCACTGTGGACCAATCACAGGATGACACGTGTCCATGCTGACGCAATAATTAATTTCCGAAAAAGAAAATGATTTATTAATTCGAAATATTAATTCAAATTTAGATTCAAACTTCAAACGCTTATAACTTTTGCGTTTCAACTCCGATTTGAGTGATTCAAATTTCTAAATTTGTATAAAATTGAGATCTACCTAAATATGAATTTTATTTAATTTTTTGGACTAAAGTTTTTCTCTGTAATATTATTTAATTGATTATTTAAACTTTAAATAATCATAACTTTTGCGTCTTAACTCCAAATTTGACGATTCCAGTTTCTAAAAATCCAGAAAATTATGTTCTCTCTGTTTATGGATTTTATTTGGAGTTTTGGGATGTTTTTGCCTATTGTTTATTTGAGTATTTGCTATTTGCACGCTTTACGAGTAGACGTTGAAGTGCCGGAAGGATTCGAAGGAGAAGTATTGACTCAGGATCCAACTCAAGACCAAGAGCAAGTACTTTTTGAAGGCAAGTAGTGCTTTGACCATGTTGATCCTATTTCGAAATTTATTTTGATTTAAACTATTGCATGCTAGTTCAATTAGAAAGATACTTTGTTTGAACCTGGGGGTTAGATAAATACCAATTTGCTATATGACACCTTGATTACTTAAGTATGTGCCATGACCCTTTGTCACCCTAGTTGTGGTTTACTAGTTGGACATTATTAAATTGCCAACATGGGTTTAGATCGTTGTAGTATCTTTGCTTAGACACCTTTACGTGCTCATGACATGATTTTGGATAATCAAATGCTAATATGGACTTAATGATATATTGAACCTGTTTTGGAAAAGAATCATGTGATGATGATGGCACGTGGTGAATGGTAAACAACTCGTGTTTGATAAACAGTTTTCGACCGGGCATGTGGCAAGAGTAATCAGTGGGCAGTTGTGGCATTGGGGATGTTGATTTGGTTTTTCGGTAGTCTTGCCCTGGTCACTCTAAGGACTTAACCTTGCAAGCCTTTGAACTGGTCATACTTGCAACCACATGGCTGGAATGGGACGGCCCTAGTTGACTAAGTCGCTAAGGACTCACTTGTGGAGCCTCAGGTGTCGGGCCATACACCGTTTGTGTGATTGTACGGGGGAGCGTATCGTGGCTGTGGCCAGATACCCATCTAACGGTGTGTTGGTCCCATACTTCGCCTTGGCTAAGGGAAGGGATGGTGTAGAGCACGAACCGGAGAGGACCACCTGTGTTGTTTGAGGCTTCCGAAAGGCTTTGTTACGGGAACTCGCCTTTGTGGTGTTTGACTGTATCTTGTGGGTAAAGTGCATAACCTCTGCAGAGTTTAGAATCTATTTAAATAGCCGAGTCCACGGTACTGGACAATGCTCGGGAATTACAGTCAAGGGTTAGATTTTCTGAAAATAACTTGGATTTGAAAGGTTGGTTTGGTTTAACAATGAAGATGATGGAAATGTGGTTTAGGATGGGGAAAATGTTTATTAAACTTCTTGAAAAGTTATTTATGCTTTACTTATTTCTACTGCTTTCGAATCTACTTATATTACTTTTCAAATGTCAAGCATCGCAAAAATACCTTGTGCTATTCCTTTGTACCAAGCCATGCATATAGTATATTAGCTTGCATTCTCAGGCATGACTTGTCGAGTACCAAGTACTCACCCTTGCCTCAACACAATATCAGCTTGAAGAAGAGATTACGCCACTTTGGAGGAGGAACTCCAAGAGGACCCGTCTACTTAGGGATGCGAGCCCGGTCAGTTGCTGTGGTATCTTGGATGGCGCCACGGGTTATTTGATTTTCCGCTGCTATTATTTCTCTTTTAATAAGTTTCGCCTTGCAAGGCATATATTTGTACCTTGGCCATAAGGTCAAGTAACCCTTTGATTATTTAAATAAAGTACTTTGATAGTATCGATTGGTATGATTGTGATATTTACCGATGTTAAGACTGTGTGCACTAGCGCGTTCCTGGACTAGTGCTGAATACACAGAGGGTCCGGATTTGCAAATTCGGGGTCCCGACAGAGGTGGTATCAGAGCCATACTTGACTGTAGGCTCAACCCTAGCTAGAATGGTCGTAGTGAGGATAAAACCTATTTTCTAAAGCTAAAAATTTGTGAAGACAAGAAATGACGTCTCGACTTATCCCCTTCTCTCTTTTCTTGTCTCTTGCTGAAATTTTCCCTTACCTTGTCACAATTTAAAAATTCCGAATTCTTACGTAAAGCACTCTTGTGACAGATGGAGGTTTTCTCGATGAGTGAGCATAGGTTCTTTAGTGAGACTCCTTCGCCGAGTCGCGTCATAGAATAAAGAGTCACCCTTTAGGCGTTAGACTCCAGAGTTAGTTCAATTTGGATTTGCTTTGTTTGCTGAGTGTGCAGTATGTGTTGCAAGGCCCTTAGGCATTGTAAGCAGCCATACCAAGTTACTAGTAATAAAGATGGACCTTAAAGTTACACCTTTCGCCCCGCATAAGTTCCATACTACTTGTCTATTCTTGTTTCCCTCTCATCTCTAAACCTAGAGCAAATCGACAGATGGTGAACACCCGTGGAAACTTTGGAGGCAATGGGAGTGGTTCTCGCCAGCCAGAAACCCCAATGATGGAGCACCAAAGACCGCCAGATTGATATGCAGAATTTTGGAGCTTTTCTTGCTGCCTGCACTCGATTGATGCATGCTATGATGCAGCAAATGCAGCACGTCATTGCTCAGGCCACCGCTAATCAAGTTAATCGTGACCACGCTAATACAAGGCCGTCAGAGTTCATGAGAACTCACCCACCCACTTTCTCTGGGAATGCCAATCCATTGGAGGCCGATGATTGGTTAAGATCAATCGAGAGGAAGCTACACATAGCTCAATGCATAGGGAATGAGAAGGTACTCTCGCTTCTCATCACCGAAGGAACAATTGCCGAATGGTGGGAGAACTTCGTGCCCACGCAGAGAACCCTCAAGATATCACTTGGGAGGAGTTCACGGTGCATTCGACAAGATCACGTGCCTCGAAGGAATCATGGACCTTAAGAAGGAGGAGTTCAGAGCATCAAGCAAGGTAATCAGCGGTGGTCGACTACCTGAACAAGTTCACACAGCTAGCACGCTACGCACCGAGGATGTAGCGGCGGATAAATCCAGGCATACCTCGTTTTATGAAGGGACTTAACTCAGGATTGCAAGTAGGGTTGATCACCCACACCTTTCCAGATTTCCAAGAGTTGGTGAATAAGGCGCTTATTCTTGAGGACAAGCGCAAGGAACTGGATGAGAACAGAAGCGCAGGATGCAACAAAGAAGGGTCACGCCCAGAACGCATAGCGGCGCTTGAGAGTTGCACCAAATCAATTCTTCAGATTCCAACCACAGAATGCAACAAGGACACCATCCCCAAAGACCAAGACCTGCCAATCGTAACTACTGCACCAGCCCCGCTAGAAACGCTACCCCAGGCAACAAGAAGGAACAAGTGAGACGTCATACAAGCTGAACGAGCCAGGACACTTTGCCATGATTGTCCAAAGAAGATGAGGAGCGACCCAGTTCGTTTCAATCTAGGAACCACCCAGCTAGGACGCCAAAGCACTGTGAGCCACACCCTGCACCGTGGTGAGAGGCCGAGTCAACCATGTCACCGCAGATGCACCGCAGAATGCTACTGACGTCGTGACCGGGTAAGTTACTTGTTAACTCAAGACTGCAACCTGCTTTGTTTGACTCGAGCTTAGCGATTCGCTTGTTTCGCAAGGCTTTGCTACTAGAAATGACTTGAGAATTGCAAGACTTAAGTGCATGCTTTTAGTTCAAACCCCTGGTTCCGAACTCCGAACGGAAGTAGGATGTTCCGGGTGAGAATACTAATAGATGGAATAGAGTTCCTAGCAAACCTTATAATTTTGGAGACCTGCACCTTAGACGTCATATTGGGAATGGATTGGTTATCCAAGCACAAGGCCGTATTGGATTGTGGACAAAGGACTATCTCGATTGAGAGCCCGTGTGGGAGGAAAGTGGAATTTCAAGCCAACTAGCGATTAGAGATGGACAGCTGATGGTTAACAGCACCAAGGCGAGCAAAGATAGAGGATGTCCCAAAGAGTAAATGAGTACCCGATGTCTTTCCCGAAGATCTACCGGAATGCCGCCAGACAGGGACATAGAGTTTGTGATAGAGCTTGTACTGCACAAGACCGATAGCAAAGAGACCATATCGGATGTCCACCGAGGAGTTGGTAGAAATGAAGAAACAAATAGAAGAGTTAATGGAGAAAGGATTTATCAGATCGAGTTCGTCGCCGTGGGGAGCACCGGTTTTGTTTGTCAAGAAAAAGGACGGAAGTTTCAGGATGTGCATCGACTACCGTGCACTCAATGAAGTCACCGTGAAGAATAAGTATCCGCTACCCAGGATTGATGATTTGTTTGATCAGTTAAGAGGAGCCGGAGTTTTCTCCAAGATTGATCTGAGATCGATACCATCGATTGAAGATCCGATCGTAAGATATTCAAGATCGCATTCTCGTCAAGATATGGACATTACGAGTTTACAGTTATGTCCTTTGGATTGACAAATGCGCCAGCTTATTTCATGAATATGATGAATAAGGTGTTCATGGAATATTTGGACAAGTTTGTCGTCGTGTTCATAGACGATATCCTAGTCTACTCCAAGACAGAGGATGAACATGCCGAACACTTAAGGCGAGTTTTGGAAAAGCCGAGGGAACAGCAACTTTTCGCCAAGTTCAGCAAGTGTGATTTTTGGAAGGACAAGGTGGAGTTTCTTGGACATGTAATGACCGCAGAAGGAGTCGCCGTGGATCCAAGCAAAGTGGAAGTCGTGTTACATTGGGAACAAGCCAAAGACGGTGACCCGGATTCGGAGTTTCCTTGGAATGGCGTGATACTACCGCCGTTTCATCGAAGGCTTCTCGACAATTGCGAAACCTCTTACGCAATTGCTGAAGAAGGAAAAAAGTTTGCATGGACGCCGAGAATGTGAGAAAGGATTTCGTGAGCTGAAAAAGCGATTGACGCCAAGACCGGTGTTAGTTCTACCGGATGTTGCTCAAAGCTTCGATATTTATTGTGACGCATCGCGCCAAGGACTTGGATGTGTGCTGATGCAGAATGGAAAGGTCGTCGCTTATGCATCAAGGCAGTTGAGGCCGCATGAGGAAAATTATCCGACACATGACTTAGAGTTAGCTGCTGTAGTGCATGCTTTGAAGATATGGCGTCACTATCTGATTGGAAACAGATGTGAAGTATGTACGGATCATAAGAGCCTTAAGTACATATTCACCCAGTCGGATCTGAATATGAGGCAGAGGAGATGGTTAGAGTTGATCAAGGACTATAATGTTGGAATCCATTACCATCCCGGGAAGGCCAACGAAGTAGCCGACGCTCTGAGTCGGAAAAGCCATACCGTGAGTACGTTGCTAGCCACAAGTCAGGATGAGTTATGTGAGGATTTTCAAAAGATGAAGATTGGGGTTGTACCTAGGGGATTCTTGGCCACATTAGAAGTAAAGCCTACCCTAGAGGATCAGATCCGAGAAGGACAGAAGGATGATGACAAGATCCGCAGGATTAAGTCCATCAAGGAGGAAGGCAAGGCAGAGGACTTCAAGTTGGATGAGCAAGGCACGTTGTGGATGAAGGATCGCATTTGTGTGCCTAACAAAAAGGAGTTAAAGCAACTGATTTTGGAAGAAGCCCATGACTCTAAGTACTCAATTCATCCTGGAAGCGCCAAGATGTATCGAGGATCTCAAGGAGAGATTCTCGTGGCCGAGTATGAAGCGTGAAGTTGCCGAGCATGTTGCCTTGTGCGATGTATGCCAGAGAGTCAAGGCAATGCATCGAGACCAGCAGGATTGCTACACCGCTAAAAATACTGAGTGGAAGTGGGAGGAAATCGGAATGGATTTCATCACCGGTTCTTAGAAGACTCAAGGAGGTTATGACTCCATATGGGTTATAGTGGATCGCTTGACTAAAGTAGCCCATTTTATCCCCGTGAAGACCACTTACTCGGGAGATAAATTAGCGTAATTGTACATGATCGAGATTGTCTGTTTGCACGGAGTGCCAAAGAGGATTGTATCGAGACAGAGGTACCCAATTTACCTCAAGGTTACGGAATAAGTTGCATGAAGCCATGGGAACCAGTTTGAACTTCAAGATGCTGACTTATCATCCACGCAGACGGATGGACAAACCGAAAGAGTCAACCAGATTCTGGAGGATATGTTGAGAGCTTGTGCATTAGCTTATGCTACCTCTTGGGATAAGAGTTTGCCGTATGCCGAGTTCGATTACAACAATAGTTATCGAGGCTAGTTTACGATGTCACCTTTTGAGGCCTTTGTATGGTCGACCACTGCCGGACGCCATTGAATTGGAATGAGACCGGCGAGCGCCGTGTCTTTGGGCCTGATATTCTTCAAGAGGTCAAGAGCAGATCGCCATGATTAGGGAAAGGTTGAAGATAGCCCAATCTCGACAGTAAGAGTTATGGCCGACAATCGTCGCGAGATTTGAGTTTTGAACCAGAAGACTTTGTATACCTCAGAGTTACGCCTCTCAGGGGAGTTAAGAGGTTCCATGCCAAAGGGAAACTTGCACCCCGTTATGTTGGACCATTTAAGATTTTGAGTCGCAGAGGCGAAGTTGCTTACCAGCTGGAGTTGCCACAGTCGTTAGCAGGAGTACATGATGTATTCCATGTGTCCCAGTTAAAGAAGTGTCTCCGAGTTCCCCGAGGAATGCACACCGCTAGAGTCAATTGAGTTGCAAGAGGATTTGACCTATAAGGAGTATCCCGTGGGGATTCTAGACACAATGGATCGAGAAACTAGAAACAAGTCAACCCGTTTCTGTAGAGTTCAGTGGAGCAACCATGCAGAGAGCGAAGCGACTTGGGAGCGCGAAGAGGATTTGAAGAAAGAGTTTCCAAACCTATTCTGTAGTAAGCCCTGAATCTCGGGGACGAGATTCTATTAAGGGGGGGAGGTTTGTAACACCCCAAAATTTTACTTTTCCTAAATTCATGTGTGATTTGGCACTTTGGTAAATTTTTGGAATTTTCTGGAATTTATTTGGATTTATTTGGAATTTATTTGAATTTATTCCATTTTGAAATAATTAAAGAATTTAATTTTGCAAATAAAATTTTGTTGGAAATATTTTATTTGAGTCCAAAATGATCCAAAATAATTTCCAGAATTTTTCTGGAATTTTTCTGAGTCTTTTGCTATTTTTAATGAATTAAATGAATTACTGGGGATTATTTTGAATATTAAAATCGCTTCGGGTTTAGTACTGTTCATCGGGTCCGAGTCGGACTCGAGTTCGACCCGAACCCGACCGGGCCACTTGATTCGGTCGAACCGCGTCGCCGAACCCAACCCTAACCCTAGCCACCGACCGTTGGATCTTGATCCAACGGCCGTGCGTGTGACGCGTCGCGTGTGCGCGTGGGCCGTTCGATGCGGGACACGTGGACGGCATCTGGTCGTCGTCCTCGCCCGAATCAGGCTCGGAGAGCGCCGCCGTGTCCGACTAGGGCTCCGCCCTGAGCACGCCTCCCGGGGCTATTTAAGGCCGGGCCGGCCCCGAGGTTGCCCTCTCCCATCGCCCGCTTGCCCTAGCTAATAGAGCTCAAGCCGCCGCCAAGCCGTGCCGATTGCTCGCGAAGTTGGACGGAGCCGCTACGGTTTCCTCGTCTTCTCGGCACCGATAGCCCTTGTCCGCCGTGTTGAAGCCCGGTTCGAACCCCAAGACAAGGCGCACTGCGGGACATCTCGATCACGCCGAGAACGCCCGTAGCGCCGAGCCCGTGGTCATCTTCCCTGGCGCCGGCAACCCAGCCTGCGGACTCCATCTCCGTCCACGAGCTCCGTGCACCGTTGGATCTTCATCGGATGATCACGGTGAGTCCACGTTTCCCCGAAACTTTGGAAAACCAGATCGGATCTGGACCGTTGGATCAAGATCCGACGGCCCACGATCGCCACGTGCTAGAAACTGCGTTAACTTAGGGTAGATCTAGACCGTCCGATCTAGATCGAATGACCGTGATCATGCCACGTAGCCACCGCCGCGCTGTGCGTTGAGTCACTGACAGGCCGAGCCCGCGTGCCAGCGGCCGAGCCTGGGCGTGACTGCGTGTCACTGACATGCGGGGCCGCATGTCAGTGTCTCGCCCGAGAGAGCCTCACCGTGCACGTGACTCCATCGACGGTGGGACCCGCGTGTCAGCCTCTGTAGCTGTAGGCCGCGTCCACCGTGGGCCGGGTGTCACCGTGGACTCAGTCCATGGACCGAGACACGTGGCAGCACCCGGGACATGCCACGTGGCATGATGACGTCATGTTGACGTCATCATGGAGGCCATTCGGTGCTGACGTCAGCAGGTCACTGTGGACCAATCACAGGATGACACGTGTCCATGCTGACGCAATAATTAATTTCCGAAAAAGAAAATGATTTATTAATTCGAAATATTAATTCAAATTTAGATTCAAACTTCAAACGCTTATAACTTTTGCGTTTCAACTCCGATTTGAGTGATTCAAATTTCTAAATTTGTATAAAATTGAGATCTACCTAAATATGAATTTTATTTAATTTTTGGACTAAAGTTTTTCTCTGTAATATTATTTAATTGATTATTTAAACTTTAAATAATCATAACTTTTAAGGCCTTAACTCCAAATTTGATTTATTCCAGTTTCTAAAAATCAGAAAATTATGTTCTCTCTGTTTATGGATTTTATTTGGAGTTTTGGGATGTTTTTGCCTATTGTTTATTTGAGTATTTGCTATTTGCACGCTTTTACGAGTAGACGTTGAAGTGCTTGGGAAGGATTCGAAGGAGAAGTATTGACTCAGATCCAACTCAAGACCAAGAGCAAGTACTTTTTGAAGGCAAGTAGTGCTTTGACCATGTTGATCCTATTTCAAATTTATTTTGATTTAAACTATTGCATGCTAGTTCAATTAGAAAGATACTTTGTTTGAACACAGGGTTAGATAAATACCAATTTGCTATATGACACCTTGATTACTTAAGTATGTGCCATGACCCTTTGTCACCCTAGTTGTGGTTTACTAGTTGGACATTATTAAATTGCCAACATGGGTTTAGATCGTTGTAGTATCTTTGCTTAGACTCGCTACGTGCTCATGACATGATTTTGGATAATCAAATGCTAATATGGACTTAATGATATATTGAACCTGTTTTGGAAAAGTATCATGTGATGTTGATGGCACGTGGTGCATGGTAATCAACTGGGTTTGATAAACGGTTTTCGGCCGGGGCATGTGGCAAGAGTAATCAGGAGGGCCATTGTGGCACTGGGGATGTGGATTTGGTTTTTCGGGTAGTCTTGCCCTGGTCACTCTAAGGACTTAACCTTGCAAGCCTTTGAACTGGGTCATACTTGCAACCACATGGTGGAATGGGACGGCCCTAGTTGACTAAGTCGCTAAGGACTCACTTGTGGAGCCTCGAGTGTCGATTACACCGTTTGTGGGATTGTCCGGGGGAGCGTATCGTGGCTGTGGCCAGATACCCATCTACCGGTGTGTTGGTCCCATACTTCGCCTTGGCTAAGGGAAGGGATGGTGTAGAGCACGAACCGGAGAGGACCACCTGTGTTGTTTGAGGCTTCCAAAGGCTTTATTCTGAGGAACTTCGCCTTTGTGGTGTTTGACTGTATCTTGTGGGTAAAGTGCATAACCTCTGCAGAGTTTAGAATCTATTTAAATAGCTGAGTCCACGGTATTGGACAATGCTCGGAATTACAATCAAGGGTTAGATTTTCCAAAATAACTTGGATTTGAAAGGTTGGTTTGGTTTAACAATGAAGATGATGGAAATGTGGTTTAGGATGGGGAAAATGTTTATTAAACTTTTGAAAAGTTATTTATGCTTTACTTATTTCTACCGCTTTGAATCTACTTATATTACTTTTCAAATGCTGTTTATCGCAAAAAATACCTTGTGCTATTCCTTTGTACCAAGCCATGCATATAGTATATTAGCTTGCATTACAGGCATGACTTGCTGAGTACCAAGTACTCACCCTTGCCTCAACACAATATCGATTGAAGAAGAGATTACGCCACTTTGGAGGAGGAACTCCAAGAGGACCCGCTCTACTTAGGGATGCGAGCCCGGTCGGTTGCCTGTGGTATCTTGGATGGCGCCACGGTTATTTGATTTTCCGCTATTATTTCTCTTTTAATAAGTTTCGCCTTGCAAGGCATATATTTGTACCTTGGCCATAAGGTCAAGTAACCCTTTGATTATTTAAATAAAGTACTTTGATAGTATCGATTGGTATGATTGTGATATTTACCGATGTTAAGACTGTGTGCACTAGCGCGTTCCTGGACTAGTGCTGAATACACAGAGGGTCCGGATTTGCAAATTCGGGGTCCCGACACTCCTCCTGCCCTCCCTTGCGTTCACAACCAGCCAAGGTGCGCCCCTTGCAGCCTTGGGCGCCCCCCCTCCCCCACCTCTCCTCCAAGCCCTAGCCGCCACCCCTCTCCCTCTCCCTCTTGTGCGCCCCCCTAGCCTCCCCTTCCTCCACCTCCACACCACCTCCCCTCCACCCCTTGTTGCCCTAGGGTGGCCTCCCCACCCCTGCACCTCGTGGATTCATTCCGTGGAGCGAGGAGCGAGGAGCGAGGAACGTGTTGCAAGGAGCGATCCGCGGAGATTGATTGGAGTTTTGTGCTTCGGGCAAAGGTATGAACATGGGGATCCTTGGATTTGATCTAGGTACTGTTATTAGGATGTTTATGAAGTTTTTAGATCAATTGGAGGTGTTGGTTTGAAGTAATTTGGGTTAGATCTAAACTTGTCCACGTTTCTGTTTTCGGGCAGATTGAGCAGTCGAGGTAGGGTTCGAGTTTCCGTCAATTTAGAATCCGAATCTGTCCGTACGGACTTCTAGGAAGTTGTAGATAATTTAATTATCTTTCCGTGGACATAAAGCACGTTAAAATCCGATCAGCCGTTTGAAAGTTATGGCTGTTTTACCGAGCGTGTTAAAATCTGTGTCGTAATTGGAACAGATCTCGGTAATCTGTAGATTAAACAACTTTAGAGGCCGAATCAGACTTTCCTTATACCTAGAGAAAGTTGGGAAATTTCCTAGGCTACGCGAGGGTGTACTCGTTTAATTCATTCGGAGTCCCAGAACTCAAGTTATGCCTTTTGCAAGGCTGCTGTCCCGCCGGGACAGAACCTCTGTTTTTAGGTTTTGCGAGTAGTTGGCAATGTCGGGTTAGATGGGGGTTTGTGTACTGTTTGGAGGCTATGATTATGAGTGTGTGATGCCTATGTGCAGGTGGTGTGACCCCGGAAGTGCCCTCTTCTTCCCGCCAATCCGTTGCACGTGGTTGAGGCAAGTGTGTTGTGATGGATAGCGAGTTGTAGGTTGCATGTTGAGATTAGATGGAATTGTTTACATGATATATGTCCACTTGCCATGTGTTAATGAATGATATGATATGATGAGCATGTTTAACATATTATGATGCCATGTGTTAATATGTGAATTAAATATGATAATTGGCATGGTTGCATGCATGTCATGAGATAGGGCGAGGGCGGTGAGAAAGTCTTAACTAGTCCGGCAAGGTCGGTGAGAAAGTTATGACTAATCCGGAACGCCATTGAGTAAGTCCTATGTCGTGATTCCATCCACGTGGTGTTTGGAAGCGAGTAGGCACCCTCCATCTTCGGGATGGAAGGGAGGAAAGGGTGCACACCGACGGGTGTGTACTTCCCATACCGGTATGAGGTTCCAGAGGGTCAGGAGCATTGCATTACTTTGCATACAAATTGATGATGATATTGATAAGTAATCATGAATGAGATGATGTACATGATGGAAGATGTTATTGTGATGTTGTTATGCTTGTTGTCCATTGCAGTATGCTTGCTGAGTTTTCGAACTCACCCTTGTGTTTTCTTGTTGTTTTAGGTACCATGAGAACGGCATGCGGGAAAGGGGAATAGTCACACGCTCACACGTTGCTTCACCTTAATGTTTCCCCAAGTCTATTCATTTAGTTTGATAATAAATTGCGTGTGATGGTCTTTTAAATTAAGTCTTAGCTTGGTTAACGAGAGTTCTATTGTTTGTTTGACACTTGGAACCTTAAGAGCTTAATGTTAGTCTCTTATTGTCGTTAAGACTTTATTTATTGCTGTTTTAGATGTTTCTCTTATTGCCATATAATGCTATATTGTTGCTGTTCCTTAAATTCATGATAAAACAAAGGAGGTGCTGCCGAAATCTCGGTTTTTAGCCTATGCACCTTTGCTGGAATTTTTATGTTAAATGTGGTATTTTGTTGTTGTTTAGCTTGTGTTTGGTAGCATTCGGGCATATTAAATGCCGGGGTGTTACAAAAAATAAATGAATTAATTCGGTTTATTGATTTCAAATTTAGATTCAAACTTCAAAAGCTTATAACTTTTGCAGTTTAACTCCGATTTGGGTGATTCAAATTTCTAAATTTTTATAAAATTGAGATCTACTCAATGGTGAATTTTACTTAATTTTTGGATCAAAGTTTTTCTTCGTAATAATATTTAATTGATTATTTAAACTTTAAACACTTGTAACTTTTGCGTTTTAACTCCGAATTTGACGATTCAAATTCTTAAAAATTCATAAAATTATGCTCTCTCTGTTTATGGACTTTATTTGCATATTTGGATACCTCTTGTGTTCTGTTTTATTCATTGATTGCTATTTGCACGCGTTACGAGTAGACGTTGAAGTGCCCAAAGGCTTCGAAGGTGAAGTATTGACCCAGGAGCCATCCCAGGACCAAGAACAAGTGCTCTTTGAAGGAAAGTTGTGCTTTGACCATGTTGAACCTATTTTGAAATTAATTTGATTTAAATTATTGCATGCTAGTTCAATTAGAAAATGCTTTAATTAATTTTGGGAGATTAGTTAATTGCCTAGTTGTTGTATGCCACCTTGACATAAAGAATTGTATGCCATTAACCCCTTGTCACCCTAGTTGAGGATTAAATAGTTGGATATTATTAAATTGCCAACATGGGTAGTTAGACCGATGTAGTATGCTTAACCTTGCCACGTGAAATGATTTTGACAACTACTTGTTAACATTGACTTAATGAGATATGAAACATGTTCTTGAGAAGTGTCATGTGCTATTGGTGATGATGTTGATGGCACGTGGTGCATGGTAATAAACTGGGTTTTGATAAATAGTTTTCGACCGGGGCATGTGGCAAGAAATGATCAGGTGGGCCAGTTGTGGCACCGGGGATGATGATTTGGTTCTTCGGGTAGTCTTGCCCTAGTCAAGATAAGGACTTAACCTTGCAAGCCTATGAACTGAGTGAAACGTGCAACCACATGTCAGTAATGGGACGGACCTAGTTGAGTAAGTTACTAATAACTTGCATGTGATACCTTGGGTGTCAACTACACCTTTTGTGTAGCTTGAAAGGGGAGCGTACCAAGGCTATGGCGTGGTACCCGTCCAACGGTATGTCGGTCCCATACTTCGCCGTTGTTGAGGGAAGGGATGGTGTATGGCAAAAACCGGAAAGGTTCACTTGTGTAGTTAGCGGTCGCCGAAAGGCTTTGTTACAATCACCCGCCTTTGTGGTGTTTGGCTGTATCTTGTGGGTAAAGTGCATAACCTCTGCAGAGTGTAGAATCTATTCGAATAGCCGTGTCCGCGGTATTGGACATTGCTCGGGGATTACAGTCAAGGGTTAGACTTTCATGAAAATTATTTGGACTTGGAAAGTCTGGTTGGGTTAGTTAATGACGTTGATGGAAATGTGGATTAGGAATGGGAAAGATGTTTATTTAACCCCTGGAAAAGTTATTGATCTTATACTCGTTTTTACTGCTTTCGAATCTACTTATGTTACTTGTCAAATGCTGTTTTACTGCGATTATACCATGAGCTACTCCTTTGTACTAAGCCATGCATGTAGTATATTAGTTTGCATTCTGTGCATGACTTGCTGAGTACCAAGTACTCACCCTTGCCACAATACAACATCAGTTGAAGAAGAGTCTACACCAGCTTTGGAGGGGGAACTCCAAGAGGAACCGTTTATCTAGGGAGCGAGCCCAGTCAGTTGCCTGTGGTATACTGGATGGCTCCACGAAGTTATCTCATTTTCCGCTACTGTTATTTCTCTTTTAATAAGTTTCGCCCTGCGTGGCGTATATTTGTAACTTGACCTTAAGGTCGAGCAACCAGCTTGGTTAACTAATTAAAGTACCTTATTATTTCATTGAGTATGATTGTGATATTTACCAATGTTGAGACTGTGTGCACTAGCGCGTTCCTGGACTAGTGCTGAATACACAGAGGGTCCGGATTTGCAAATTCGGGTCCCGACAGTATTCATGGAATACCTAGATAAATTCGTGGTGGTGTTCATTGATGACATTCTTATCTATTCTCGGAGTGAGCAGGAGCATGAACTCCATTTGCATTTAGTGCTTGATAAACTATGTAAACATTAGCTGTATGCCATGTTCAGCAAATGTGAGTTCTGGCTCAAAGAAGTTGCCTTCTTAGGCCACGTTCTCTCCGAAGGAGGTGTTGCTGTTGATCCCAGCAAGGTAAAGGATCTACTTGCTTGGGAACAGCCACAGACTGTCCCCGAAGTCCGAAGTTTTCTTGGGTTAGCCGGGTATTATCGGCGATTCATTGAAAACTTCTCCAAAATTTCCAAGCCGATGACTGAACTGCTTAAAAAGGAAAAGAAGTTTGAATGGACATCAGCTTGTAAGGCTAGTTTCGAAGAGTTGAAGCGAAGGCTTATGACAGCTTCGATTCTTGTCTTGCCTGATATACACAAGAACATCGACGTATTCTGTGATGCTTCACATCAGGGTCTTGGTTGTGTACTAATGCAAGAAGGAAAAGTCGTAGCATATGCTTCACGTCAACTGAAGCCTCACGAAGCCAATTACCCAACTCACGATCTAGAATTGGCTGCTGTAATTCATGCTCTTAAGTTGTGGCGTCATTATCTCATCGGAAATCGAACTGAGGTATACACTGACCATAAGAGCCTGAAATACTTTTTCACCCAACCAGACCTAAACTTGAGACAACGTCGGAGGTTGGAATTAATCAAGGATTATGATCTGGGAATTCATTATCATCCAGGTAAGGCTAACGTGGTAGCTGATGCCCTCAGTCGCAAGCTACACACTGTGAATGCCTTGACAATTGTCTGTCAACCCCAGTTACTGGATGAGTTTTGCAGACTCAACTTGGAGATGGCGAAAGAAGGGTTTGAAGCCGTATTGACCCTACAACCTACTCTTAAGTCTCGAATTCTGGTTACTCAGCTTATGGATGAAGGAGTAGCTGTGATTAAGCGCAAATTGGGAGAAAGTGTAACACCCCGGCATCTAATATGCCCAGAATGTCACCAAACATAGACTAAACAACATCTAATAACCACATCTAAAGGTAAATCACAGCAAAGGAGTACATGCAAAAACCGAAAATTTTGGCAGCATCTCCTTTGTTTTCCATGGTACGGAGCATCAACAATAATATCACAAGTTATATCATAATAGGAAGCATCTAAAGCAGCAATAACAGGCGATATAGCAACTATTTAAGTCTAGCATAATGAATTTAACCACTCCATGATCTAAAACGAAGTAAATAATATGACCAAGCACACAAATAAGTCATACTCCAAGTTCTCAACGCATTAACTTATAATTACAACTACGAATGGCAAAATTGCATATATCTTAATGAGTGAAACTTTGTGAAGATGTGCCACTAAGCCCTTTTCCCGCATGTCGGTTTCATGGTACCTAAAAACAACATAAAACACAAGCGTGAGTTCATCACTCAGCAAGTATATTGCAATGGTACAAAAGAACAATTACATGGTTACAACACCTCACATCATGTCTATCATCTTATTCAAGCTCACATAACATTATTCACACATCTTCATCATCATGTATGCAATGCGATGCGATACACATGTCCCCTGGAAGCAGATACCGGTATGGCTGAGTGCACACCCATCGGTGTGCACCCTCTTCCCTTCCATCCCAAAGATGGAGGGTGCCTACTCCTCGCTTCCATTCACCGCGGTGGATGGAATCACAATGTAGGTCTTACTCAATGGCGCCCCGGACTAGTCATAACTTTCTCACCGACCTTACCGGACTAGTTATGACTTTCTCACCGACCCGGCCATGTATCATGCCATGTATGCAAACATGCCAACAACATAAATAACTTGTACATTAAAACATGGCATCACAACATAATATACCGTATTCATCATATCAATGGCAAACATTAAAGCATGGCATGTGAACACATCATATATTCAATTGCAAATCATCAAAACTAGCAACCTACAACCCGCTACCCATTCCAATATACTTGCCTCAACCACGGGCGACGGATTGACGAGAAGTAGAGGGCACTCCCGGGGTCACACCACCTGCACATATATGTCACACGCTCAAAAACATGCCCATAAAAAAATACACAAACACTCTTCTACCCCGACTTCGTAATCTACTCTCAAAACCCAAAAACAGAGGTTCTGTCCCGACGGGACAGCAGATTTCCAACGAGCATAACTTGAGTTCTAAGACTCCGAATCGATTAAACGAGTACATTCTCGCGTAGCTTAGGAAATTTCCTAACTTTTTCTAAGTATATGGAAAAGCTGATTCGGACTCTAAAGTGGTTTAATCTACAGAATACCATGATATGTTCCAATCTCGTCACAGTTTTGAACACGTACGGTAAATTGAGCATAACTTTCAAACGGCTGGACGGAATTGGACATTCTTTATACCCACTAAAACGTATTTAAGTTACCTACAACGTCTTCAACAGGAGGCCGACCAAATTCCTAATCTAAAATCGCGAAAACTCAAACCCTAGGTCGACTACAAAATCTGCCCGAAACAGAGAACGTGGCAAACTCTAGTTTTCATCTAATCTACCCAATCACAGCACCACCACTTGATCTAAAAGCATCAAATAGACCTCTAGAACAGTACCTAGACCATCCCCAAGGATCACCCATGCCATACCTCAGCCCGAAGAACGACGAATGTCGAATTCCTTCCTCCCGGGCTCCCCGATCGCTTTCCTCGCGTCGGAACCGCCGGATCTCCTCATCGCTGTGGGGGCTCCGGAATCAGATTAGCGATGCAGGTCATTACTGTTGCATCGGTCAGAAGATTAATGCAACTCGTAACGTCTCCTGACCGCTAAACCAACTCCGTACTCGGATTGGGGCCAATTAATCGGCAAAACTCGTGAGGAGTGTACATGCCAACTGATTGATCCCAACTCGAGCTTCCCGCAATCAAGGCATTATCTTGGTTCCCTGGATCGAGCTCCAAGACTCCACGCTGTCATACAAGACAAGTCCCAACTATGCAAGAGTAAATATATTACACATGAAAGGTAACGTTATTACAATAGTTTAACTTTACAAGTCTCGGCTTACAGCCGGCACAAGTCCAAAAGAATCCTCCAACGCTAGCGAAAACTCCAAAAGAAGAACACGCAGTGTGCCTCCACCCTCTGGCAACTGACTGGAAGTAAACCCAGCTAAGCCCTCAATGAATCGCCGTCATCGAATCGTGACTCGTTTGGAACATCTGCATCATTACCTGCTTCTTCTCCTTCTGACCAAAGTCCGTTAGAGCAAACGGTGAGTACACGTATGTACTCGCAAGACTTTAGTGTATGGAATGTATACATATAAAATGTAGGTTAAATCAATGAATAATAGGTTACTACACTAGTCTTTTTGAGCACAAAGCAGATTTTGCTTGCAATATGATAATAGATTCACATTCGCATTTTTTTACAAAAGAAGCTGAAGAAAACATTTCAAACAATTAATAATAGATAAACCATTAACCAAATCAACCATCCAACCATTCCTTTCACCAAAACAACCAACCACCTGCACCTTATCCGAACCCAAGATCCAAACACACACCTGACAACACAATCTAACCTCGAAACCCATTTTCCCAGAAGTCAACCTGCACTCCAAAATCTATACTTGATAATACTTTCCAAGTCGCTCATGACCGTGAGCACGGCTAATCGATTAGTTTATTTATCTCTGCAGAGATCAGACATCGTACCCACATGACACATTCTAGCAATCATGTCATCCATGCCTCGCGATACCGAAGTACCCGATTTGCTAGACAGTGACGGAACCTTTCGAGAGATTGGAGTTCTAATCCTGCACCGGCCCGGTAATGTGCATCCCTAACTACAGCCACAGAGGCCGCCAGTGGTTCCCATAGGCACCCACTAGCCCACGACCTCCCTGTAGTAGGCATTACCGTTGTATTGGCTAAACTTTCCTTCGATGCCTCGACAAGAAAGTCCCTAGAATGCACCGACACCACAGGTGCATCCAATCCTCTTTGCCCTCCAAAATGCAGGGTCAGATCCCTTTTCCCCGTACTAGGCTGAGGCCATCCCATACTGGCACATGTGGTTGCACGAATTATACCCAGTAAATAGCACCAAGTTCGGTCCTTAGGGTGACTCAGGCGAGATCTTCTAAACCCACTTACTATGGCCACAGAGGATCGACACTAGCGGCCCCACCGAGCACACACTAGCCTTCAACCTCCCCATAGCAAGGGACCAACTGAGACCAAACCACTCCAAACCAGCCAACGGCCTGACAACCAATCCGAACCTGAAACCAGCCTACCAACCGGAACCATTACCCGGCCAAATACCACCAACTCCAAACCACCAAACATCTCGCCCGGTCTAAACTCTCCAAGTTTTTCCATTCTACTCACGCAACCATTCCCTTTTTCCAACAAAACCCCAAAACCTCCAATTCCAACCTGACACCCTTCACCCATCCTATAGTTCCAGGAGTTTATGAATAAGAACATCATGATCTCCTGCAACCAATTCTACTGCTGAACTAAGCATATGCAACTATTATTCTTTAATACCCTCTGACACTTACTAACGTGTCTAAATTATTCTTAAGTCTATCAAGGATTGCATATTCAGATTAAATTGAGGTAATCCAACAATTTTCGCTTAACTCATCGCTTCCCACAAATTATCACTTTTAATAAATTTATGAGCATGCATAATAGTTTTGGCAATCAAAAATAAGAATTTGCAAATATGGGATTCAAAATGGTCAAGGAGGTGCTTGCCTGTCTACTCTTCGGTGAAATCGGTCTCCGGGACGTAGTCGGGATCGTCGGCGACGTTCAAAGTGTCTACGTCTACACGAAAAGCAACGAGACCAAAATCATCGATCAAAATAGGCAAAGAAGCGATCAAAATCCAAAAAGAAGCGAAAACGGAAAACGAGAACCTAGACGGAAAAGAAATTCTAAACTTTCTCCCAGAGGCCGGCAGCATTTGTCGGGGCGGTAGTGCTGCTCTGGCCGGCGACGGCCATCAGAGCGGTAGTGCCGCCGGTCACTCCGGCAGTGCCGGTTGGATTTCCCGGTAGTGCCACTAGCCAGGAATCGAAAAGGGTTGCTCTCTGGAAAATAACTACCGACACCTAAGTCCGGTAGTGCCGGACCCCCCCGGCAGTACCGCCCTCACCCAGCGGTAGTGCCGGCCACCACGAGGCCAATTTTCCAAAAATTGGGATTTCACGCATTAACCCCCGGAACTTCGACGTAAATGCATGGATAGGTCCCTGGGGACCCATGAGACTTATTCACGCAGGTTTCCTCAAGTTCCGAGCTCGTTTGCTCAAAATCTCACTTTTCGGATCCTTTCTCTCCCGATACCGGCGCGAAAATGGATTTCGACCCAGAGGGTGTCGAAACTCGAGTTTCATCGCGGCAACGGGTTCTCTACTACTCTAGGGACTTAAGTGCGCTAGACTTGAGAGCTTTGGGACTTCGGAACTTGAAATCGCTCCGAATGCCCAGAGTGCAACTTTTGCAAATCCAACGGAAAACGGATTTATAACACGCCAAGATTAGGCCCGCTAGAACACTAAGGTCCTACGTGATCTAGCTACTGATTTGAACCTCCGAAATACGCTATTCGACTTCTACTACCCGAAAACCTAAATATACTTTCCGAATCCAACTTTCGTCCCGAATCGAGTTCAAACTCGATTCTCCCACAAGAAACGATTTACGAGGCTCTAAGAAAACATCCGCAGGTCATTTCCCCGACTTCCCGGAGTTAGGGTTCCGAGAGGAAGGACTCCGGAAAATCCAGAAATGACTCCTTGCAGCGAATGAGTCTTAACAAAGCGTAGATCAGGGTTACATAAACTACTTGATCACGCGGAAAGATTCTTCTACCCACGACCTAGGTTTAACTACTTGGAAAACAACTATGCACCACAAAACTAGGGTTTCAAGAGTTTAACTAGGACGTAAAGAACGATTACAAGTCAAGGAAGAGCTAGGGTTTGCATCTGCACCTAGGGTTCAAGCTCAACTTTAAAACCTACCTCGGGTGAAGCTCCTTGACAGCTTGGAGACGCTTCTCCACCCTTGCTCCTGCTTCTACTCGGCCTCCCGGAGCTCTAACCGGCTGGAGATGGCAAGGAGGAGGGGAGATCTCCAATGGAGAGAGAGGAGGAAGAAGAGAGGAAGAAGAAGGAAGAGAGGAGGAGAAATGAGAGAGGAGAGGGAGAGGAGGTGCTCCCAGGTGTCTTGAGGGAGTAGGGGGGCACAAAAATCGATGCAAAAGGATAGCCACGAGCACAGGAGCAAAACAGGGCTCTGGCCCCGCTGCGCTTCACACGGCCGGGCAGCATCTGCCCGGGCGGCCAGATGCCGCTTCGGCGGTAGTACCGCGCAGTGAGGCATCGCTTGATTGCCACAGCTGCAGAAAATTCAGGAATTTTACAGTTTTTGCGATGGTTCTTTAATCGACTAACTTAAGGACTACTGGAATAGGTTCGAGGGGTCCTAATAAAGGTTTTAAAACTTAGGTTTGGGATCTAGCTCTCACGATTTTAAATTTCACCCGATTTCGGATTCTGAGACTCCAATCGGGGAAAACGATCAAACGAAACGATAAAACCGAATTCAAGGGCAAATAACTCCAAATTCAAACTGGAAACTTTACAGAGCACTAATCCACACTTAGTTATCTTAATTAAGCTTAATTACAAACACGGGCGTTACAATCGCGGAGCTTTCCGAGGGGAAGATAAGTGGGATGGCATGGTGAGGGGCTCCACAATGGCAGAAAGGATGGTGGGGAGGTGGTGGAGGGGGTGGTGGCGCAAGGGGAGGTGAGGGGAGGCGCACGGCAAGGGGCAAAAGGGGTGTGGCGGCTATGGGAGGGAGAGGAGGAGGTGGGGCGCATGGGGGAGGGTATGGGGGCGCCCTAGGGCAGGTTGGCAGCCCCCTCCTCCCCTCATGGGCCAAGGAGGCTCCACCTAAGGCCCAAAATGATCCCCCAAGGCCCAAGTTTCCCCGGAAAAGCCCAAACTCCCGAAATCGGCCCGGAAACGCGATTAAACGGCATAACGTAAAGTTTTAACCTTCATTTTCATATTTTATAAAGTCACATTCTCTAATTTCACCTTTTATGGTGTCTCGACATCCCGTAGTGTCACATTCTCCCCCCCTTAAATAGGATTCGACCTCGAATCCGAAGAACGCCAAAATCAAAAACAAAGTCCCCAAGGGACAAAAGACTTCTCTGCAGCACAAAACATTCGCACAAAGACTCAAACCAGAACAAACGACAAGCGAGTTCTCAAAACCAACACTTGGCGAGAAAATATTGATTTAGTTCAATAGAGTGCAACCTCTCACGATTCCACCTTCACTTCAATTCCCAAACAGAATCTGCGTTTCAACCACAAAGGGCTCCATCAACCCAAAACGCCTGAATCCTCACGAAAACACTTCACACTACTATCACAACCAACCTGACTACCACACTTCATTAAACTCAACATGACACAATCAAAGCGGGTCACAATTCGTTTAACTACCTCTCTACATTCCTGAGAATTTCCATCGAGAGGAATAACTCATTAAGGCACATTTGCCCTTCCGATACACGATCATGCTAACATTTCATTCCATCCTCTCCCAGGAAAGTCTCAAACCCAGAGACAACTAGTTAAGACAATTGCTCATGGCAGGATAATTATCACCGAACTACCGTCAACTTCACTTCCACCCATCGATACTCTTAATAAAGGTTAAACCCATATATCATCAACCTCCATCACAAACCACCCTTATACCACTAAGGTTCGACACCTAGCCCCAAGCTAGGATCGTAAAACCTTACCAAACCACAATTGGCTCATTTCTTAAGAGGGTCTCGCCCTCACACAATAACACTTAGTAATTAAGCCCAAGTGTACACATATTTCGCATACTCAACCATAAACCAAGAACATTCATATCCTCACTCCCATCTATAGAGCAAAAGAAGTATAATTCTTTTGAACCCAAGTGGACCACATACGACAACTCAAATCCAAAGCGTTAATGTAACATCCCAAAATTTTGCTTTTCTTAAATTCATGTGTGATTTGGCACTTTGGTGAATTTTTGGAATTTTTTGGAATTTATTTGGATTTATTTGGAATTTATTTGAATTTATTCCATTTTGAAATAATTAAAGAATTTAATTTTGCAAATAAAATTTTGTTGGAAATATTTTATTTGAGTCCAAAATGATCCAAAATATTTTCCAATTTTTCCGAATTTTTCTCGAGTCTTTTGCTATTTTTAATGAATTAAATGAATTACTAGGAATTATTTTAATGATTAATTCATTGAAAAGGGACCGACCGGTCGATTCATTCCTCGGGTCTGAAGTCGGAGTCGAGTCCGACCCGAGCCACGTGGTCGAGCCAAACCCGCTTGCCGAAACCCTAGTTACGCGACCGCTGGATCAAGATCCAACGGTTGTGATTGGCGCCACGCCACCCCGAGCCGAGACCGAAGTCGAACCCGTGCGTGCGTTCGCAGCGATCGTGGTCGTCCGTCGTGCCGCGTGGACGGCTAGGATTGAGCCGTCGCCTCGCCGTGTCCGAGCCGGACTCGCCGCCTGCATCGCCTCGCCATGGAAACCGAGCGAATCTCGACGCCTGTCGCCGTATTTAAGGCGTGGAGTGCGTGCGAGATCGCCACACCGCGGCGCACCTTTTGCTCTAGCCGCCACTCGAAGAGCTCCTCCGTGCTCGCGATTCCTCGCCGGAGTTGATTAGGGTTGTTTAGGTTTTGGCATCGTTCGCCGCCGTCCGCCGTTCTCCGTCGCGTTTGTGGCGGATCCGAGACCGCAAGGACGAGGCGCGTCTGGGAGTGGCATTCACTTCGCCGCGGATTCGCCTGTGGCGCCGTCCGTGTGTCGCCGTCTTCAAGTCCGGCTGCACTCGACAACCAGCCGCCACAGAATCCCACGAAGATCGCCCGCCGTCCGATCTTCATCCGACGATCACGGTGAGTCCACGCTTCCTTGAAACGGTAGAAAACCAAATTGGATACGGGCCGTGAGATCAAGATCCAACGGTCCAGGTTAGCCACGCGCGCCTCTAACCTCAGTAGAACCCAGGATAGATCTCAACCGCTTGGATCAAAATCCAACGGCCTCGCTCGCCCACGCCATCGCAAATAAATCCACGTTGCGGTGGATTGGATCCAACCTCAACCGTTCGATCCGAATCGAACGGCTCGGATCGTGCCACGTAGCCAGGCCACCGCACGCGACCCACTGACGGGTGGGACCCGCGTGTCAGCCGCACCGGTCCGGTGGACCAGATCCACCGTGGACCCGAACCGAGCCCACGGACCGGCTGACGTCAGCAGGCCAATCAGAGGCTGCCACGTGTCCATGCTGACGCAATAATTAATTTCCGAAAAAGAAAATGATTTATTAATTCGAAATATTGATTCAAATTTAGATTCAAACTTCAAACGCTGATAACTTTTATGCTTCAACTCCGATTGAGCGATTCAAATTTCTAAATTTGTATAAAATTGAGATCTACCTAAATATAAATTTTATTTAATTTTTGGACTAAAGTTTTTCTCTGCAAAATTATTTAATTGATTATTTAAACTTTAAATAATCATAACTTTTGCGTTTTGACTCCAAAATTGATTTATTCCAGTTTCTAAAAATCCAGAAAATTATGTTCTCTCTGTTTATGGATTTTATTTGGAGTTTTGGGATCTTTTTGCCTAGTGTTTATTTGTGTATTTGCTATTTGCACGCTTTACGAGTAGACGTTGAAGTGCCGGAAGGATTCGAAGGAGAAGTGTTGACTCAGGATCCAACTCAAGACCAAGAGCAAGTGCTTTTTGAAGGCAAGTTGTGCTTTGACCATGTTGATCCTATTTCGAAATCTATTTTGATTTAAACTATTGCATGCTAGTTCAATTAGAAAGATACTTTGTTTAAACATGGGGGTTAGATAAATACCAATTTGTTATATGACACCTTGATTATCTAAGTATGTGCCATGATCCCTTGTCACCCTAGTTGTGGTTTACTAGTTGGACATTATTAAATTGCCAACATGGGTTTAGATCGTTGTAGTATACTGCTTAGACCTGCTACGTGCTCATGACATGATTTTGGATAATCAAATGCTAATATTGACTTAATGATATATTGAACCTGTTTTGGAAAAGTATCATGTGATGTTGATGGCACGTGGTGCATGGTAATCAACTGGGGTTTGATAAACGTTTTATTGGGGCATGTGGCAAGAGTAATCAGGTGGGCGGTGTGTCATTGGGAGTGTTGATTTGGTTTTTCGGGTAGTCTTGCCCTGGTCACTCTAAGGACTTAACCTTGCAAGCCTTTGAACTGGGTCATACTTGCAACCACATGGCTGGAATGGGACGGCCCTAGTTGACTAAGTTGCTAAGGACTCACTTGTGGAGCCTCAGGGTGTCAGTTACACCGTTTGTGTGATTGTACGGGGGAGCGTATCGTGGCTGTGGCCAGGTACCCATCTAACGGTGTGTTGGTCCCATACTTCGCCTTGGCTAAGGGAAGGGATGGTGTAGAGCACGTACCGGAGAGGACCACCTGTGTTGTTTGAGGCTTCAAAGGCTTTGTTACTGAACTTCGCCTTTGTGGTGTTTGTCTGTTTATTGTGGGTATAGTGCATATCCTCTGAAGTGTTTAGAATCTTTTTGAATAGCCGAGTCCACGGTTCTGGTCAATGCTCGGGAATTACAGTCAATGGTTAGACTTTATGAAAATAACTTGGATTTGAAAAGTTGGGTTGGTTTAACAATGAAGATGATGGAAATGTGGTTTAGGATGGGAAAAATGTTTGTTAAACTTCTTGAAAAGTTATTTATGCTTTACTTATTTCTACTGCTTTCGAATCTACTTTTATTACTTGTCAAAAGTCAAGCATCGCAAATATACCTTGAGCTATTCCTTTGTACCAAGCCATGCATATAGTATATTAGCTTGCATTCTCAGGCATGACTTGCCGAGTACCAAGTACTCACCCTTGCCTCAACACAATACCGCTTGAAGAGGAGATTACGCCACCTTGGAGGAGGAACTCCAAGAGGACCCGACTACTTAGGGGATGCGAGCCCGGTCGATTACTGTGGTATACTTGGATGGCGCCACGAAGTTTATTTGATTTTCCGCCGCTATTGTTTCTCTCTGAATAAGTTTCTACCTCACGAGGCATACATTTGTAACTTGACCATGAGGTCAAGTAACCAGTTTGGTTATTTAAATAAAGTACTTTGATAATATCGATTGGTATGATTGTGATATTTACCGATGTTAAGACTGTGTGCACTAGCGCGTTCCTGGACTAGTGCTGAATACACAGAGGGTCCGGATTTGCAAATTCGGGGTCCCGACAGAGGTGGTATCAGAGCCATACTTGACCGTAGGCTCAACCCTAGCTAGAATGGTCGTAGTGAGGATAAAACCTATTTTCTAAAGCTAAAAAGTTGTCAAGACAAGAAATGACATCTCGACTTATCCCCTTCTCTCTTTTCTTGTCTCTTGCTGAAATTTTCCCTTACCTTGTCACAATTTAAAAATTCCGAGTTCTTACGTAAAGCACTCTTGTGACAGATGGAGGAAGAGTTCAACTACGTTGATCTGGGAGTTGGTCACGCTGCAGAACTTTGGCACATGCTACAAACTCTCGGAGATTTTGAGAAGCCCCAATATCAAGTGGAAGTGATCAGACAAGCGGGATTGATCAAGACTTGTGACGTGAGGATTGAGGTACCTGCTGGGAAAAAGGGCCCAGGCAATCGCCCGATACACCAGACCGCCAGAGATCTACAATGCAGATGGGTATCCAAGAAGTATCACGACGAGCAATGCGGCACATTACCCGTATCTACGCCAGAGAATTTGAGAGTACGGTGTTCCGTTACCATCCGCGCAGCGATAACCTTCTTGACCCGAAGGAGATTCGGGATGAGGATGCCACGGTTACACGCTTGGCACGATTTGTCGTCGCCAGGAGGATGTACTAGATAATACAAGCAAGGAGCTGAAGGCCCGCAAGGAGATCACGACGAGAGAAGAACAGATGGCGGGAAGCTCAAGAGTATGTGGCACATCTTCTGCGAAGGATTGACGAGTTGGAGATGACTTTGTACGGACTGCACCCGTAACCAAGATTGAGCTACACGAGCCAGATCCAGAGGAGTCGATCTCGATGAGGACATCGCTTCTTCGACTACCACAGAGGACACAGCTTGTGGACATGGCAATCGTTACGCCTATGCCACAAATACTGCATTCAAAGCCGTGGAGGTTTTCTCGATGAGTGAACATAGGTTCTATAGTGAGACTCCTTCGCCGAGTCGAGTCATAGAATAAAGAGTCACCCTTTAGGCGTTAGATTCCAGAGTTAGTTCGATTTGGATTTGCTTTGTTTGCTGAGTGTGCAGTATGTGTTGCAAGGCCCTTAGGCATTGTAAGCAGCCATACCAAGTTATTAATAATAAAGATGGACCTTAAAGTTACCCCTTTCGCCCCGCATAAGTTCCATATTACTTGTCTATTCTTGTTTCCCTCTCATCTCTAAACCTAGAGCAAATCGACAGATGGTAAACACCCGTGGAAACCTTGGAAGCAATGGGAGTGGATCTCGCCCAGCAGAAAACCCCAATGATAGAGCACCAGCACCGCCAAATGATATGCAGAATTTTGGAGCATTTCTTGCTGCTCAGACTCAGTTGATGCATGCTATGATGCAACAAATGCAGCACGTCCTTTGCTCGAGGCCACGCTAATCAAGTTAATCGGGGACCACGCCGAGAATACAAGGTGTCGAGTTCATGAGGACTCACCCACCCACTTTCTTCTGGGAATGCCAATCCATTGGAGGCCGATGATTGGTTAAGATCAATTGAGAGGAAGCTACACATAGCTCAATGCATAGGGAATGAGAAGGTACTTTACGCTTCTCATCGCTTGGAAGGAACAATTACCGAATGGTGGGAGAACTTCGTGCCACGCAGAGAACCCTCAAGATATCACTTGGGAAGAGTTCACACCGCATTCCGACAAGATCACGTGCCTGAAGGAATCATGGACCTTAAGAAGGAGGAGTTCAGAGCATCAAGCAAGGTAATCAGCCAAGGGTCGACTACGAACAAGTTCACACAGCCTAGCACGCCACGCACCGAGGATGTAGCGGCAGATAAATCCAGGCATACCTCGTTTTATGAAGGGACTTAACTCAGATTGCAAGTTGGGTTGATCACCCACACCTTTCCAGATTTCCAAGAGTTGGTGAATAAGGCGCTTATTCTTGAGGACAAGCGCAAGGAACTGGATGAGAACAGAAGCGCAGGATGCAACAAAGAAGGATCACGTCGAGGAGCGCAACAGCGCTTGAGAGTTGCACCAAATCAATTCTTCGATTCCAACCACGTAATGCAACAAGGACACCATCCTCAGCACCAAGACCTGCCAATCGAACTACTGCACCCACTTCCGCTAGAAACGCTACCCCTGTGCAAACAAGAAGGAATGTTGAGGCGTCATATAACCGCAACGAGCCAGGACACTTTGCCAACAGCTTGTCCGAAGAAGACAGCGAGGAGCGACCCCGCCGCTTCAATCTAGGAACCACCCAGCTAGGACGCCAAAGACCAGGAGCCACACCCTGCACTGTGGTGAGAGGCCGAGTCAACCATGTCACCGCAGATGCACCGCATGCTACGGACGTCAGTCTTGGGTAAGTTACTTGTTAACTCGATACACCTTGATTGTGTTTGACTCTGGAGCTTCGCATTCGCTTGTTTCGCAAGGCTTTGCTACTGGAAATGATTTAAGGATTGCAAGACTTAAGTGCATGCTTTTAGTTCAAACCCCTGGTTCCGAACTCCGAACGGAAGTAGGATGTTCCGGGGTGAGAATACTAATAGATGGACTAGAGTTCTGGCAAACCTTATAATTTTGGAGACCTGCACCTTAGATGTTATATTGGGAATGGATTGGTTATCCAAGCACAAGGTCAGTATTGGATTGTGGACGAAGGACTATCTCGATTGAGAGCCCGTGGGAAGAAAGTGGAATTTCAAGCCACTGCAGCTTAGAGATGGACAGTTGATGGTTAACAGTACCAAGGCAATCGGCATAGAGGATGTCTCAAGAGTGAATGAGTACCCGGATGTTTTTCCCGAAGATCTACCTGGTATGCCGCGACAGGGACATAGAGTTTGTAATAGAGCTTGTACTGCACAAGACCGATAGCAAAGAGACCCTATCGGATGTCTACCGAGGAGTTGGTAGAAATGAAGAAACAAATAGAGGAGTTAATGGAGAAAGGATTTATCGACCAAGTTCGTCACCGTGGGGAGCACCGCTTTGTTTGTCAAGAAGAAGGACGGAGTTTCAGGATGTGCATTGACTACCGTGCACTCAATGAAGTCACCGTGAAGAATAAGTATCCGCTACCCGGGATTGATGATTTGTTTGATCGCTTGAGAGGAGCCGGAGTTTTCTCCAAGATTGATCTCGAGATCGGATACCATCGCTTGAAGATCCGATCGTAAGATATTCAAGACTGCATTCTCGCCAAGATATGGACATTACGAGTTTACAGCTATGTCCTTTGGATCGATTTAATGCGCCACTTATTTCATGAATATGATGAATAAGGTGTTCATGGAATATTTGGACAAGTTTGTCGTCGTGTTCATAGACGATATCCTAGTCTACTCCAAGACAAAGGATGAACATGCCGAACACTTCAAAGCGAGTTTTGGAAAAGCCGAGGAACAGCAACTTTTCGCCAAGTTCAGCAAGTGTGATTTCTGGAAGGACAAGGTGGAGTTTCTTGGACATGTAATGACCGCAGAGGGAGTCGCTGTGGATCCAAGCAAAGTAGAAGCGGTGTTACATTGGGAGCAGCCGAAGATCGTGACCCGATTCGAGTTTCCTTGGTTTGGCAGGATACTACCGCCGTTTCATCGAAGGCTTTTAGACATTTGCGAAACCTCTTTCTCAATTGCTGTAGTAGGTAAAGAAGTTTGCATGGAAGCCTTGAGAATGTGAGAAAGGATTTCAGGAGTCAAGAAGCGATTGACATCAAGACCGGTGTTAGTTCTACCGGATGTTGCTCAAAGCTTCGATATTTATTGTGACGACGCGCCAAGGACTTGGATGTGTCTTTGATGCAGGATGGAAAGGTCGTCGCTTATGCATCAAGGCAGTTGAGGCCGCATGAGGAAAATTATCCGACACATGACCTAGAGTTAGCTGCCGTAGTGCATGCCTTGAAGATATGGCGTCACTATCTGATTGGAAACAGATGTGAAGTATATACGGATCATAAGAGCCTTAAGTACATATTCACCCAGTCGGATCTGAATATGAGGCAAAGGAGATGGCTAGAGTTGATCAAGGACTATAATGTTGGAATCCATTACCATCCCGGGAAGGCCAACGTAGTAGCCGATGCTCTGAGTCGGAAAAGCCATACCGTGAGTACGTTGCTAGCCACAAGTCAGGAGGAGTTATGTGAGGATTTCCAGAAAATGAAGATTGAGGTTGTACCTAGCGGATTCTTGGCCGCATTGGAAGTAAAGCCTACTTTAGAGGACCAGATCCGAGAAGGACAGAGGGATGATGACAGGATCCGTAGGATTAAGTCCAAAAAGGAGGAAGGCAAGGCAGAGGACTTCAAGTTGGATGAGCAAGGCACGTTGTGGATGAAGGATCGCATTTGTGTGCCTAACAAAAAGGAGTTAAAGCAACTGATTTTGGAAGAAGCCCATGACTCCAAGTACTCAATTCACCCTGGAAGCGCCAAGATGTATCAGGATCTGAAGGAGAGATTCTGGTGGCCGAGTATGAAATGTGAAGTTGCCGAGCATGTTGCATTGTGCGACGTATGCCAGAGAGTCAAGGCAATGCATCAGAGACCAGCAGGATTGCTACAACCGCTGAAAATACCTGAGTGGAAGTGGGAGGAAATCGGAATGGATTTCATTACCGGTTTGCCGAAGACTCAAGGAGGTTATGACTCCATATGGGTTATAGTGGATCGCTTGACTAAAGTAGCCCATTTTATCCCCGTGAAGACCACTTACTCGGGAGATAAATTAGCAGAATTATACATGATCAGAATTGTTTGTTTGCACGGAGTGCCAAAGAGGATTGTATCGGACGCAGGTACCCAATTTACCTCAAGATTCTCGGAATAAGTTGCATGAAGCCATGGGAACCCGTTTAAACTTCAAGATGCCTTATCATCCATGCATCGGATGGACAGACCGAAAGAGTCAACCAGATTCTGGAAGATATGTTGAGAGCTTGTGCATTGGCTTATGCTACCTCTTGGGATAAGAGTTTGCCGTATGCCGAGTTTAGTTACAACAATAGTTATCAGGCTAGTTTACAGATGTCACCTTTTGAGGCAATCAGATGGTCGACTCGTCTGGACGCCATTGAATTGGAATGAGACCGGCAAGCGCCGTGTCTTTGGACCTGATATTCTTCAAGAGGTCAAGAGCGGTCGCCATGATTAGGGAAAGGTTGAAGATAGCCCAATCTCGACAAAAGAGTTATGCTGACAATCGTCGCCGGGATTTGAGTTTTGAACCAGAAGACTTTGTTTACCTCAGAGTTACGCCTCTCAGGGGAGTTAAGAGGTTCCATGCCAAAGGGAAACTTGCACCCCGTTATGTTGGACCATTTAAGATTTTGAGCACAGAGGCGAAGTTGCTTATCGACTAGAGTTGCCACAATCGTTAGCAGGAGTACATGATGTATTCCATGTGTCCTGGGCTTGAAGAAGTGTCTCCGAGTTCTGAGGAATGCATACACTGAGTCAATTGAGTTGCAAGAGGATTTGACTTATAAGGAGTATCCCGTGGGGATTCTAGACACAATGGATCGAGAAACTAGAAACAAGTCAACCCGTTTCAGAGAGTTCAGTGGAGCAACCATGCAGAGAGCTGAAGCGACTTGGGAGCCAAGAGGATTTGAAGAAAGAATTTCCAAACCTATTCCTTTAGTAAGCCCTGAATCTCGGGGACGAGATTCTATTAAGGGGGGGAGGTTTGTAACATCCCAAAATTTTGCTTTTCTTAAATTCATGTGTGATTTGGCACTTTGGTGAATTTTTGGAATTTTCTGGAATTTATTTGGATTTATTTGGAATTTATTTGAATTTATTCCATTTTGAAATAATTAAAGAATTTAATTTTGCAAATAAAATTTTGTTGGAAATATTTTATTTGAGTCCAAAATGATCCAAAATATTTTCCAGAATTTTTCTGGAATTTTTCTGAGTCTTTTGCTATTTTTAATGAATTAAATGAATTACTGGGAATTATTTTAATGATTAATTCGCTGGAAAAGGGACCGACCGGGTCGGTTACTGTTCCTCGGGTCTGAGTCGGACTCGAGTCCGACCCGAGCCACGTGGTCGAGCCAAACCCGCTTGCCCCGAAACCCTAGCCACGCGACCGTTGGATCAAGATCCAACGGTTGTGATTGCGCCACGTCACCCCGAGCCGAGACCGAGTCGAACCCGTACGTGCCCGTGCGATCGTGGCCGTCCGTCGTGCCGCGTGGACGGCTAGGATTGAGCCGCGTCGCCTCGCCGTGTCCGAGCCGGACTCCGCCGCCCGTACCGGCCTCGCCATGGAAACCGAGCGAATCTCGACGTCTGTGCCGGTATTTAAGGCGTGGGTGTAACACCCCGGCATTTAATATGCCCGAATGTTACCAAACATAAGCTAAACAACATCTAAATACCACATTTAACATCAAATTCCAGCAAAGGTGCATAGGCTAAAAACCGAGATTTCGGCAGCACCTCCTTTGTTTTATCATGAATTTAAGGAACAGCAACAATATAGCATTATATGGCAATAAGAGAAACATCTAAACAGCAATAAATAAAGTCTTAACGACAACAAAAGACTAACATCAAGCTCTTAAAGTTCCAAGTGTCAAACAAACAATAGAACTCTCATTAACCAAGCTAAGACTTAATTTAAAGGCCATCACACGCAATTTATTATCCAACTAAATGAATTGACTTGGGGAAACATTAAGGTGAAGCAACGTGTGAGAGTGTGACTATTCCCCTTTCCCGCATGCCGTTCTCATGGTACCTAAAACAACAAGAAAACACAAGGGTGAGTTCGAAAACTCAGCAAGCATACTGCAATGGACAACAAGCATAACAACAAGTCAATAACATCTTTCAAAGCATGTATAACATCTCATTCATGAATACTTATCAATATCATCATCAATTTGTATGCGATGTAATGCATTGCTCTCGACCCTCTGGAACCTCATACCGGTATGGGAAGTACACACCGTCGGTGTGCACCCTTTCCTCCCTTCCATCCCGAAGATGGAGGGTGCCTACTCGCTTCCAAACACCACGTGGATGGAATCACGACATAGGACTTACTCAATGGCGTTCCGGATTAGTCATAACTTTCTCACCGACCTTGCCGGACTAGTTAAGACTTTCTCACCGCCCTCGCCCTATCTCATGACATGCATGCAACCATGCCAATTATCATATTTAATTCACATATTAACACATGGCATCATAATATGTTAAACATGCTCATCATATCATATCATTCATTAACACATGGCAAGTGGACATATATCATGTAGGCAATTCCATCTAATTTCAACATGCAACCTACAACTTGCTATCCATCACAACACACTTGCCTCAACCACGTGCAACGGATTGGCGGGAAGAAGAGGGAACTCCCGGGGTCACACCACCTGCACATAGGCATCACACACTCACAATCATAACCTCAAAACAGTACACACACCCTCATCTAACCCGACATTGCCAACTACTCGCAAAACCTAAAAACAGAGGTTCTGTCCCGGCGGAACAGCAGCCTTGCAAAAGGCATAACTTGAGTTCTGGGACTCCAAATCGAATAAACGAGTACACCGTCGCGAAGCTTAGGAAATTTCCCAACTTTTTCTAGTTCTAGGGAAAGACTGATTCGGACTCTAAAATTGTTTAATCTACAGATTACCACAATCTGTTCCAGTTACGTCACAGATTTTTAGGCGCTCGGTAAAACAGCCATAACTTTCAAACGGCTGATCGGAAATTAACGTGCTTTACGTCCACGGAAAGATAATTAAATTATCTACAACTTCCTAGAAGTCCGTACGGTCTGATTCGGATTCTAAATCGACGGAAACTCGAACCCTAGTTCGACTGCTCAATCTGCCCGAAAACAGAAACGTGGACAAGTTTAGATCTAACCCAAATTTCTTCAAACCAGCGCCTCCAATTGATCTAAAAACTTGATAAACACCCTAATAACAGTACCTAGATCATCCCCAAGGATCCCCAAGATCATACCTTTGCCCGAAGCGCCAAAACTCCAATCAATCTCCGCGAATCTCCTCGCGAATCGCTCCTCGCTCCACGTTCCTCGCTCCTCGCTCCTTGCTCCTCGCTCCTCGCTCCACGGGATGACTCCACAAGGTGCAGGGGTGGGGAGGCCACCCTAGGGCAGCAAGGGGTGGAGGGGAGGTGGTGTGGAGGTGGAGGAAAGGGAGGGGGTGCACGGTTTGGGGCTAGGGCTTAGGGGAGGGGGAGGGAGGAGAGGGGCGCAAGAGGGGAAGGTGGGGGCGCAATAGGCTGAGATGGGGGCGCAAGGGGGCAGGGGGAGCCCCTTTTAACAGCCCTCAACCCAATCCTAGTCCGTTACGGAGTCCTAATCCATCCCACCAAAGCCCACCAAGGCCCAAAACTCGAAGGCCCAAAACCAAAACGGCCCTAAACGGCCCGGAAACGTTATTAACCTCCGATTCTTATGATTTTAACCTTAATTCCACATCTCATACTGTATTTAACCTTATCATGTTCAAAAATTAAGGATACGACACTCCGAGGTGTCACAGTGGGTGCGTGCCCGAGGATCGCCGTCACCGTGCGCACCTTTTGCTCTAGCCGCCGCCACTCGAAGAGCTCCTCCGTGCTCGCGATTCCTCGCCGGAGTTGATTAGGGTTGTTTAGGGTTTTGGCATCGTTCGCCGCCCACCGCTTCTCCGTCGCTTGTGGCCGGATCCGAGACCGCAAGGACGCAGGCGCGTCTGGGAGTGGCATTCACTTCGCGGATCTGCCTGTGGCGCCGCCCCGTGTGTCGCCGTCTTCAAGTCCGCTGCACTCGACAACCAGCCGCCAAGAACCCCACGAAGATCGCCCGTCCGATCTTCATCCGACGATCACGGTGAGTCCACGCTTCTTGAAACGGTAGAAAACCAGATTGGATCTCGACCGTGAGATCAAGATCCAACGGTCCAGGTTAGCCACGCGGCGCCCTAACCTGTAGAACCCAGGATAGATCTCAACCGCTGGATCAAAATCCAACGGCCCTCGCTCGCCCACGCCATCGCAAATAAATCCACGTTGCGGTGGATTGGATCCAACCTCAACCGTTCGATCCGAATCGAACGGCTCGGATCGTGCCACGTAGCCAGGCCACCGCACGCGACCCACTGACGGGTGGGACCTGTGTCACCGCCAGACCGGTCCGGTGGACCAGATCCACCGTGGACCCGAACCGAGCCCATGGACCGGCTGACGTCAGCAGGCCAATCAGAGGCTGCCACGTGTCCATGCTGACGCAATAATTAATTTCCGAAAAAGAAAATGATTTATTAATTCGAAATATGGATTCAAATTTAGATTCAAACTTCAAACGCTTTATAACTTTTATGCTTCAACTCCGATTGGAGCGATTCAAATTTCTAAATTTGTATAAAATTGAGATCTACCTAAATATAAATTTTATTTAATTTTTGGACTAAAGTTTTTCTCTGCAAAATTATTTAATTGATTATTTAAACTTTAAATAATCATAACTTTTGCGTTTTGACTCCAAAATTGACGATTCCAGTTTCTAAAAATCCAGAAAATTATGTTCTCTCTGTTTATGGATTTTATTTGGAGTTTTGGGATCTTTTCGCCTAGTGTTTATTTGTGTATTTGCTATTTGCACGCTTTACGAGTAGACGTTGAAGTGCCTAAGGATTCAAGGAGAAGTGTTGACTCAGGATCCAACTCAAGACCAAGAGCAAGTGCTTTTTGAAGGCAAGTTGTGCTTTGACCATGTTGATCCTATTTCGAAATCTATTTTGATTTAAACTATTGCATGCTAGTTCAATTAGAAAGATACTTTGTTTAAACATGGGGGTTAGATAAATACCAATTTGTTATATGACACCTTGATTATCTAAGTATGTGCCATGATCCCTTGTCACCCTAGTTGTGGTTTACTAGTTGGACATTATTAAATTGCCAACATGGGTTTAGATCGTTGTAGTATACTGCTTAGACCTGCTACGTGCTCATGACATGATTTTGGATAATCAAATGCTAATATTGACTTAATGATATATTGAACCTGTTTTGGAAAAGTATCATGTGATGTTGATGGCACGTGGTGCATGGTAATCAACTGGGGTTTGATAAACAGCTGATTGGGCATGTGGCAAGAGTAATCAGGTGGGCCAGTGTGGGCATTGGGAGTGTTGATTTGGTTTTTCGGGTAGTCTTGCCCTGGTCACTCTAAGGACTTAACCTTGCAAGCCTTTGAACTGGGTCATACTTGCAACCACATGGCTGGAATGGGACGGCCCTAGTTGACTAAGTTGCTAAGGACTCACTTGTGGAGCCTCGGTGGTGTCGATACACCGCTTGTGTGATTGTACGGGGAGCGTATCGTGGTCGTGGCCAGATACCCATCTAACGGTGTGTTGGTCCCATACTTCGCCTTGGCTAAGGGAAGGGATGGTGTAGAGCACGAACCGGAGAGGACCACCTGTGTTGTTTGAGGCTTCCGAAAGGCTTTGTTACGGGAACTCGCCTTTGTGGTGTTTGACTGTATCTTGTGGGTAAAGTGCATAACCTCTTCAGAGTGTAGAATCTATTTGAATAGCCGAGTCCACGGCATCGACAATGCTCGGGAATTACAGTCAAGGGTTAGACTTTCTGAAAATAACTTGGATTTGAAAAGTTGGGTTGGTTTAACAATGAAGATGATGGAAATGTGGTTTAGGATGGGAAAAATGTTTGTTAAACTTCTTGAAAAGTTATTTATGCTTTACTTATTTCTACCGCTTTCGAATCTACTTTTATTACTTGTCAAAAGTCATTTCGCAAATATACCTTGAGCTATTCCTTTGTACCAAGCCATGCATATAGTATATTAGCTTGCATTCTCAGGCATGACTTTCTGAGTACAAAGTACTCACCCTTGCCTCAACACAATACCAGTTGAAGAGGAGATTACGCCACCTTGGAGGAGGAACTCCAAGAGGACCCGACTACTTAGGATGCGAGCCCGATCGATTGCTGTGGTATCTTGGATGGCGCCACTAAGTTTATTTGATTTTCCATTTGCTATTGTTTCTCTCTGAATAAGTTTCGCCCTACGAGGCATACATTTGTAACTTGACCATGAGGTCAAGTAACCAGTTTGGTTATTTAAATAAAGTACTTTGATAATATCGATTGGTATGATTGTGATATTTACCGATGTTAAGACTGTGTGCACGAGCGCGTTCCTGGACTAGTGCTGAATACACAGAGGGTCCGGATTTGCAAATTCGGGGTCCCGACAGTTAACAACCACTTTGGAAAGAATTCGGCAACATCCAAGGCGCATTCATCATTTTTTTTCCAAGCCAAATCGCAAAGGAAGCACAAATCCCCTACACCACAACCAAAATACCAGAAATTCTTCATTCTTTCTTTTCATACTAGAAAGAAATGGACATCTCGATTCATGACATGAATGCAAACTTTTCAAGAGCACTCCGGATTAGTCATATATCCATATATGACTTTCTCACCGACCAGGCTCAACGACTCCTTTATGATTAATTATGCATAAACAATGTCTCGTTTTCCTTTTCACCATTCATTCATCATGTAACAACAAGATCGAATAGTCATTCACCAAATGACTTCTTCCTCAGATCACATAATTGAAACATAATTAACATCGAAGGTTGCGGTAACTCATATAGACTATGACGGCAAGATAGTTAATAAAGAAACACCACGTCGCATCACATCCCACATCAATTGAAAACTGAACTTGCAAAATATTGCATTTCAACCAAATTCAACATTTTGGAAGAGAACATCAAAATTTCAAGTCAAGCATCTGCTCCCACAACCGTCACAAATTTTCTCAAGGAGAGGGAAATTCATTTCCAAAAGGGAACACCTCACTAACAAAATAATTTTATAAAACATTTATAAAATCCACCTTTTTGAAGCACTCGCAAACATCACACACATTATGCAAATAAATCCAACTCTAGTAAAAAAGAATTACAAATTAAATCTCAAGAGTTTCCTGTGACACCCCAGAATATGATATTTTAGAATTCGGCATTTTGGTACAACTTTATAGCGTGTTTTTGGGCCATTTTCGGGTGTTTGGGCCTATCTGGGGGACTTTGGGCCTTGGGGGTTGAGTTGGGCCTCCGGTGGAAGGGTCGCACCACCTGCACATAGGTATCACACACTCACAATCATAACCACAGAACAGTACGCAAACCCTCATCTACCCCGACATTGCCAACGACTCGCAAAACCTAAAAACAGAGGTTCTGTCCCGGCGGGACAGCAGCCTTGCAAAAGGCATAACTTGGGCTCTGGGACTCCGAATCAATTAAACGAGTACATCCTCGTGTAGCTTAGGAAATTTCACAACTTTCTCTAGGTGTAAGGAAAGACTGATTCGGCCTCTAAAGTTGTTTAATCTACAGATTACCGAGATCTATTCCAATCGCGTCACAGATTTTAATACGCTCGGTAAAACAGTCATAACTTTCAAACAGCTAGGCGGAATTTAACGTTCTTTATATGCACGGAAAGATAATGAAATTATCTACAACTTCTTAAAAGTCCGTACGGTCAGATTCGAAATCTAATTTGGCGAAAACAGGAACCCTAGGTCGACTGCTCATGCTGTCCCAAAACGGAAACGTGGCAACGTCTAGATCTAACCCAAACTACTCCAATCCAGCACCACCAATTGATCTAAAAACTTGATAATCACCTTAAGAACAGCACCTAGATCAACCCCAGGGAACCCCATGATCATACCTTTGCCCGACGAACGAAAACTCCAATCGATCTCCTCGCTCCTCGCTCCTCGGATGGATCCGCGAGGTTGCAGGGGTGGGGAGGCCACCCTAGGGCAGCAAGAGGGTTGAGGAGAAGTGGTGGGGAGGTGGAGAGGCAAGGGGGCGCACGGCCAAAGGGGGTGGGGGCGGCTAGGGGCTAGGGGGAGGTGAGGGGGGGCGCAAGAGGGGAGGTGGGGCGCAATGAGGGGAGGTGGGGCGCAATGAGGGCAGCAAGGGGGTCTTTTACCAGCCCCTACTCTGAATCCTAGTCCTACATGGACTCATATTCCATCCCACCAAAGCCCACAACCCCCTCCTTAAGGCCCAAAATCCCCCGGGAAGGCCCAAAACTCCGGAAACGGCCCGGAAACGTTATAAACCTCCAAATCCTATGGTTTTAACCTTATTTCCACATCTCATACTATTTTTGACCAAATCATGCACGTTAAATAAGGTTACGACACTCCGTGGTGCCACACCCACCCCTTGGTGCGCCGCCCGCTCCCTTTCCCAACCCTAGCTGCCACCCCCTAGCCGCCCCATGCGCCTCCACCGTTCCCCTTCCTCTCCATCTTCCGCCATGGCGCCACCACCTCTCCCCTCCCCTCTCCACCCCCTTGCTGCCCTAGAGGAGATCCCCACCTTTCCATCCCATTGATCCATCCTTCGGGAAGCCCCGCGACGAGGAGATCCAGTGGATTTGGAGCGAGGAAGGAGATCGCGTGAACCGGGAGGAGATTCGTCGGTTCATCGTTCGTCGGGCGAAGGTATGGCTAGGGGAATCCTTGGGGTTGGTCTAGGTGTTGTTCTAAAGGGTATTTGGATGCTTTTAGATCAAGTGGCGGTGCTGTGATTGGGTAGATTAGATGAAAACTAGAGTTTGTCACATTCTCTGCTTCGGACAGATTGTGCAGTCGACCTAGGGTTTGAGTTTTCGCGAACTTAGATTCGGAATTTGGTCGGCCGCCTGTTGAGAAAGTTGTAGGTAACTCAATAGCTTTCAGTGGACATAAAGAAAGTCTAATTCTGCCTAGCCGTTTGAAAGTTATGCTTGATTTACCGAGAGTGTTCAAATCTGTGACGTAGTTGGGACAGAACGTAGTGTTTTGTAGATTAGACAACTTTAGAGGCCGAATCAGCTTTTCCCAATACTTATAAAAAGTTAGGAAATTTCCTAAGCTACGCGAAGATGTACTCGTTTAATCAAGTCGGAGTCCTAGAACTAACGTTATGCTAGATTGAAGTCTGCTGTCCAGGGAGGACAGATTCTCTGTTTTTTGATTTTGGGAGTAGTTTGTGAAGTCAGGGTAGACGAGCTTTTGCATACTATTTTGGGGGCACGTTTTGAGTGTGTGGTATGTATGTGCAGGTGGTGTAACCCCGGGAGTGCCCTCATCCTCTCGCCACTCCGTCGCCTAAGGTTAAGGCAAGTGTATTGTAATGGGTAGCGTTGTATGTTGTTAATTGTGACTAGGTGCAACTTTGTTTACTTGATGTGCTATCTTGTCATGATTACATGTTGTGATATCTTGCCATGATTAGTGCTTGCCATGTTATGATGAAAAAAGATTATTATGATGTTATGCCATGTTTAGTTCAGTTTGGTACAAGTTGTTTATGTTTATGGCATAATCACATACATGGCATGTGATCTGGCCCGGTTGGTGAGAAAGTCATAACTAGCCCGGCAAGGTCGGTGAGAAAGTTATGACTAATCCGGAGAGCCAATGAGTAAGTCCTACCTCGTGATTCCATCCACCGTGGTGAATGGAAGCGAGGAGTAGGCACCCTCCATCTACGGGATGGAAAGGGGAAGAGGGTGCACGCCGACGGGTGTGTGACACTACGTTTTGGTGTGACATTACAAATTGCGAAATTAGAGAAGAAAATCTTACGGCTTGAGGTTTACTCGCGTTTTTGGGCCTTTTGAAGCGTTCTGACACCACGGAGTGTCGTAACCTTATTTAACGTGCATGATAAGGTTAATAACATTATGAGATGTGGAATTAAGGTTAAAACTATAGGATATGGAGGTTAATAGCTTTTTCAGGCCGTTTCCGGGGTTTTGGGCCTTCCCGGGGGAGTTTGGGCCTTGGTGGGCTTTGGTGGGATGGAGTACGTCTCCGTAACGGACTAGGTTTGGGTGTGGGGGCTGTTAAAAGGGCTCCCCACCAGCCCTTGGGGCGTTCACCCCTGCCCCATGCGCCCCTAACCCTAGCCGCCACCCTTCCTCCTCCCTCCACCTCCTAGCCGCCCCATCTCTTGCCCCCATGGCACCCCCATTGCTCCCCATTGCACACCACCTCTCCTCCACAACCCTTGCTGCCCTAGGGTGACCTCCCCACCCCTGCATCCTCATGGATCCATCCGAGGAGCGAGGAGCGAGGAGCGAGGAGCGAGGAGCGATGTGCGAGGTGCGAGGAGCGAGGAGCGAGGAGATCGATTGGAGTTTTCGTGCGTCGGGCAAAGGTATGATCATGGGGATCCTCGGGGATGAGCTAGGTACTGTTATTAGGGAGTTTACCAAGTTTTTTTGATCAATTGGAGGCGCTGGATTTGAGTAATTTGGGTTAGATCTAGATGTTGCCACGTTTCTGTTTTCGGGCTGATTGAGCAGTCGAGCTAGGGTTCGCGTTTTCGCCAATTTAGACTTCGAATCTTACTGTACGGACTTTTAAGAAGTTGTATATAATTTCATTATCTTTCCGTGCATATAAAGAACGTTAAATTCCGCCTAGCCGTTTGAAAGTTATGACTGTTTTACCGAGCGTATTAAAATCTGTGATGTAATTGGAACAGATCACGGTAATCTGTAGATTAGACGACATTAGAGTCCGAGTCTGTTTTACCGAGCGTATTAAAATCTGTGATTTAATTGATTCGGAGTCCCAGAACTCAAGTTATGCTTTTTGCAAGGCTGCTGTCCCGTCGGGACAGAACCTCTATTTTTAGGTTTTGCGAGTAGTGGGCAATGTCGGGTTGGATGGGGTTTTGCGTACTGTTTTGTGGGCATGATTGTGAGTGTGTGATGCCTATGTGCAGGTGGTGTGACACCGGGAGTGCCCTCGACTTCCCACAAATCCGTCGCCCGCGGTTGAGGCAAGTGTGTTGTAATGTATAGCGGATTGTAGGTTGCTTGTTGATATTGGATGAAAGATTGAATACTTGCTATGATCACTTGCCTTGCTTGCTGTTTTCCAATGATATATTGAGTATGATTATCATGATATGATGCTATGTGTCTATACTTATCATGATTCGATGGCATGTGTAATATTTGTCATGATGAGATGCCATATGTTTATGTACATGTGAAATATGATAATTGGCATAGTTGCATGCATGACATGAGATGGGGCGAGGGCGGTGAGAAAGTCATTAACTAATCCGGGAAAGGCCGGTGAGAAAGTTATGACTAGTCCGGAACGCCATTGAGTAAGACCTACATCGTGATTCCATTCACGTGGTGAATGGAAGCGAGGAGTAGGCACCCTCCATCTTCGGGATGGAAGGGGGGAGAGGGTGCACACCGACGGGTGTGTACTCAACCATACCGGTATGAGTTTCCAAGGAGATATGAGCATAACATTGCATTGCATTGCATTGCATTGCAATACATATTTAATGATGATGATGTTGTTATGTGCTCAAGTATGAGATGTTATATGTGATGTAAGGTATTATTGTCTTGTAAATGATCTTGTTGTCCATTACAATATGCTTGCTGAGTTTTCGAACTCACGCTTGTGTTTTATGTTGTTTTTAGGTACTTTGAGATCGGCATGCGGGAAAAAGGGGTTTAGCTACACTTCTACACGTAGCTCCACCATCATCGTCCATAATTAATCACTTGGAGACATGATATTAAGAGTTGTGCCTTAAACTTAATGTATGGTTTAATTTAGCATGCTTGTGATTCCTTATTTGCTTGGTTATAGCTTATGAAGTGGTTGAGCATGCTTTTATTGGCGTAATTTGATGATATATCCATTTATGTTGATGTTTTATTTGTCGTGTGCTATGACATATCTTGCCATGATATTGATATTGTGTTAATTCATGTTAAAACAAAGGAGATGCTGCCGAAATCTCGGTTTTTAGCATGTGCGCCTTTGCTGGAATTTATGTTTAATTGTGGTATTTAGATGTTGTTTAGCTTATGTTTGGTAGCATTCAGGCATATTAAATGCCGGGGTGTTACAGGGTGTGCACTCAGCAATACCGGTATATGCTTCCAGGAGACATGTGCATCGCATTGCATTGCATACATGATGATGAAAATGAGTTGTGAACAATGTGCTTTGTCATGGCTATGATGTTGTGGATGAAATTATGATTTGAGCATGATGTTAAAGTATGGTGTGTATTGTTGTTGGCATTGATTTATTCTTTATGATCCATTGCAATATGCTTGCTGAGTGATGAACACACGCTTGTGTTTATGTTGTTTTTCTTAGGTACCTTGACACCGACATGTGGGAAAGGGGCTTAGCGGCACGACATCACATAATTTCCACACAATTATACAATATTTACCTTTCGGATTTGTGATCATGAATCTAGCGTGATGAAACTAGGATTATGATTTGTTCATGTGCCTGTTTACATCCTTTACTTCGATTTGGTTCATGAAGTGGTTAAATTCATTATGTTAGACTTAAATTGCCGCTATATTACCTATTATTGCTGCTTTAGATGTTTTTCCATTATGATATATCATGTGATATTTTGTTGTTGCTCCGAATCATGGATAAACAAAGGAGATGCTGCCGAAATTTTTGGTTCTAGCATTCGCTCCTTTGCTGTAATTTATATTTATTTGAGGTTTTTAGATGCTGTTTAATCTATCTTTGGTAACATTCAGGCACACTAGATGCCGGGGTGCTACATTTCCAATACAACCCACTATGTCCATCTGCTTCCTTTAAAATAATGATTCCAAAGATAATTCAGTGTGAACGCGAAGAAGCGCGATCCACTCAACAACTTTTGGGTGTAAAAATCCATACTCATAGCACAAACTAAACAAATTCGCCAAAACCATAGATTGGCACCAATTTCTACGAGTTTTAGGGAAAACTTTGAAACTCAACATAAGGAACACTTTGACCAAAAGCATTCAACCAAGATAGCAAACAACCAAACCAAATTTGTAAGGTTTTTAAACACCAGCTTAGCATAAATGCAATCATCTCTAGTATACCACTACGCTTTCCATTAAAGACTTCAAAATTCACTACTTACTCATTGAGAAAGTCCAACCGGATTTAACAAAATTTACATAACAATTTCTTTCTCTAGTTACCATTCCCAACACCTTTAATTAAGGTTTATGATGCTTCTTAAAAAGGCACCCAACCAAGACTACATTGACATGATCCCCACGGATCACCAACTCATAATACATCTTATTCCAAGTTTGAAACATAGTATTTCAACAAATCTTTCAGCATGATCAACCTATAATTTTTTTATACCATCCATTCATCAACTTTTCGACAATTGGAACTGATTCAATTAATCAATGACTTTCAACATGTAAATATTATCTCTACAAGATAGAGTTCATAACTATGATTCTAAGACATACATTCATTAAGGATAAAATTCTACTTCATGTTAATTATCCATGGTTCACTCCATCGCAACATGTTACAATAATCTTCATTTTAACAATGGTTTCCAACAAGTAATCTACACAATTACCACCACTACTAAGTCATCAATATCAATAAATGGCATAATTATGAACAACAACATTGCTTTAAGCTACCTCATACACAGGTTATAATAAGTTGCCGCTACTCAACATACTCCAACTATTAAAATGAATTTAATAAGTTAGACCATCACGACGCTCTTAAAGCAACAATAAAACCTATACCTTTCCAATAGACATCGACACTAGCAATATAGGAATACCACTGCATACTTCCAAATATACTAATAGTATGCAACATAAAAAATAACGACTCTAATCAACTTCCAAATTAAGGTCACAAACCGACATGATTAAATTTCTCTACTAACACGTTAAATTAAAACATCTTTAATCAACCAACAAGGTTTCCTTAACAATATCAGTAGTTTAAAATTTTAAACATTAACAATGTTCAGCTACACATTTAATAAATGGGGCGTACTACCTCACTTCAAAATAAAGCAACAAACTCTAAGCATGTTCATTAACACATTTGATCATTACTCGCTATAGAAATAAATCTACGGCACTAGAAGTTCATTTAATCTTAAGCTACAGCTAAAAATTACATTGATTCAACTCGTAAATTAGCTTAGGAGTACAACATTTCCATAAACCACATTGTTACATACTTCATAATATGCTAAACAACAGTTTTCACTTTTGACAACTACTTTCAGTCAAATAACTACTTACTTTATTTGCAACATTTTCTTTTTCTCACTCAACCAAAAATTCACAAAGAAACTTGACTCTCAAAGTTGCAATGAGACAAACCCAAACTTGGTCATGCAAAAGGAAATTCTCCAAAACACTTTTCAATCTCAAGACTCCCATGGAGGAAAATGGTTGAAAGACAATTTTCTTAAGGGGGAACCAAGCGATCAAGTAATCCTTTGCAAATAAAACCTTAACATCAAACCCCAAACTTTCACGAAACAAGAAGGGTTTTTCAAAGATGATTTCTGAAACCAGTAAAATGACGAAATCAAACACCACTTACTCCTACAAAGCCACAGAACTTCAGCCCTGACAGCCAGGTCTGGCATAACACCGCAATAACCCCTTTAACCTCGGAGAAAGACAAACACAGGAATAAATTGAATGCTTCTTCCCCATAAAGCAATCAACAAACTAAGCATCAAAGCTGGAAAGGCGACCAAAAGAAGCGCAACACTAGACTCTTCTTCTTCCTCTTCAACCAAGGAAGACAAAACCACACACCGCATACGGAACGATCCGTGAAAATCCAATACCAAACACTTTTCTTTTGGTTTCCATCAACTAAAACCAAGAAAACCAACCAAGACCGACCGCAGAATGATAAAGAACATCCGAAGGAATCCACCACCAATCTCTTCTATTCGACTCCAGTCAACTACCCGATCTACGATAGAAAGGGTAAGCACTCTTCTCCTACAGGGGTTAAAAATTCTTCGGTGATGGCGTTAACCGGCCACACCGTCAAACCACACCCTTACTATGAACAAAAAATGGTGATCGAAACCCTTCGGCACCACAACCTCACTTGATCAAACATATAGCATCTCAATCAATACTTTCATAAATATAACATCATACTTCATCAAAATGCAGCATTTAACATCAGAGCATAAATACAACATTTAAGCGTAAAGCAACGATACCCATACCCTTTCCTACTGTGCATCCATGTGTGTCAAATTTTAAATTAGTTATTCCACTCACACAAGTTTTAAAGTTGCTATCCTATGACAAAATTTTAAGTGTAACCTAAGCCATGTTTCTAGGTTACTCCACATAAAAATTTTAGTTTACCCTATGGTATTCCACTAAGTTCATACACCACGGACCTGAAGCCCGCTCTGATACCAACTGTAACACCCCGGCATCTAATATGCCCTGAATGTGTAACACCCCGGCATCTAATATGCCTGAATTCTACCAAACATAAGCTAAACAACATCTAAATACCATGAATTAAGGTAAATTACAGCAAAGGAGTAAATGCTAAAACCCGAGATTTCGGCAGCATCTCCTTTGTTTTAACATGATTTGAAGGAGCAACAACAGCATAGCAATATAAGGCAATATGAGAGACAACTAAAACAGCAATAATTAACGACTTAACAAAAATATAACACTAGTTTCAAGCATTTAATGTCTCAAAGAGTCAAACGAACAGTAAGACTCTCATATAGCAAAGCTAAACCTTTAAAGCAATAATCATCACACGCAATTTATTATCAAAAACTAATTGAATGACTTGTGGAATCAAATGAGTGAAACTACGTGTGGAAGTGTGACTATTTCCCTTCCCCGCATGCCGGTCTCATGGTACCTAAAACAACAAGAAAACACAAGCGTGAGTTCAAAACTCAGCAAGCATATTGCAATAGTACAATAAGAACAAGTACATGGCAACAATATCTCACATCATGTAAACCATCTCATTCATGATCACATATCATTATCATCATCATTATGTATGCAATGCAATGCTATGCTCATGTCTCCTTGGAAACTCATACCGGTATGGTTGAGTACACACCCGTCGGTGTGCACCCTCTCCCCCCTTCCATCCCGAAGATGGAGGGTGCCTACTCCTCGCTTCTGTTCACCGCAGTGAATGGAATCACGATGTAGGACTTACTCATTGGCTCTCTGGAATAGTCATAACTTTCTCACCGACCTTCCCCGGACTAGTTATGACTTTCTCACCGCCCGGGCCATGTATCATGTCATGTATGCAATCATGCCAACATCATAAATCACTTGTACTTTAACACATAGCATCATAACATAGTAAACATATTCCTCATATCATTGGCAATCATTAAAGCATAGCATGTGAACATAACATGTATTAAGTTTCAATCACAACCGATCTAGCAAACAATAACCCGCTACCCATTCCAATACACTTGCCTCAACCACGGGCAACGGATTGGCGGGAAGTAGAAGGCACTCCCGGGGTCACACCTGCTGCACAAAGGTACCACACACTCACAATCATGTCCACAAAATAGTACGCAAACCCTCATCTACCCCGACATTGCCAACTACTCGCAACACCCAAAAATAGAGGTTCTGTCCCGTCGGGACAACAGCCTTCCAAAAGGCATAACTTGAGTTCTGGGACTCCGAATCAATTAAACGAGTACATCCTCGCGTATCTTAGGAAATTTCCCAACTTTTTCTAAGTATAAGGAAAGACTGATTCGGACTCTAAATTTGTTTAATCCACAAAATACCGAGATCTGTTCCAATCACGTCAAAGATTTTAACACGCTCGGTAAAACAGACATAACTTTCAAACGGCTGACCGGAATTTAACGTTGTTTATACCCACTGAAAGGAATTGAAATTACCTACAACTTCTTCAACAGGCGGACGTCCAAATTCAGAATCTAAATTGGCGAAAAACTGAACCCTAGGTAGACTGCTCATGCTGTCCGAAACAGAGAACGTGACAACTTCTAGATTTCATCTAATCTACTCAATTCCAGCACCACCAATTGATCTAAAAACTTGATAATCACCCTTATAACAGTACCTAGACCAACCCCAAAGAGTCCCATGGCCATACCTTCGCCTGACGCACGAAAACCCAATAGATCTCCTCCCGGCTCGCTCCTCGCTCCTCGCTCCAATGGATGGATCTTCGAGGTGCAGGGGTGGAGAGGCTACCCTAGGGCAGCAAAGGGTGGTAGAGAGGTGGTGGAGAGGTGGAGAGCCAAGGAGGCAAAGGGGGAGGTGGGGCGCATGCAAGGGAGAGGGGGAGGTGGGGTCTGGCGGCTAGGGCATGGAGGGAGAGGGAGTGGGGGCGCACATGGGCTGGGTGGGGGCGCACCAAGGGGCAGGGGGAGCCCCCTTCTACCAGCCCAAACGGAATCCTAATCCTAAATGGACTCATAGTCCATCCCACCAAAGCCCACAACCCCTTCTTTTTGGCCCAAACTCCCCCGGAAAGGCCCAAACTCCCAGAAACGGCCCAGAAACGCAATTAAACCTCAAACCATATGGTTTTAACCTCCAATACCATATTTCATAATGTTTTTGACCTCATCATGCACATTTTATAAGGTTACGATACTTCGTGGTGTCACATTCTCCCCTCCTTCAACAGGATTCGACCTCGAATCCAAGACATGCCACTACGCCAAACCAATCAACACATGGAGATCTAATCTTCGCGGTTCGAACCTGAAGAAAAGAGCTTTGGGTAAAGCTCGCCCCCGCGAGACTTCAACTCCCCGATCGCTTCTCTGAATAAAACCACTGGAATTTACACTTATCGAGACTCGATGACAGGACACCTAGGTTCGAAGACCAACGGCTCTAATGATAACTCGCAATCAAAACTTGCGAGAACTTTACTCTACATTGAAACACAAAGAACTCAAACAAGGCCTCGGCATGACCCAAGTGATAGGATAAAATCCCAAACAGACCACGAAATAATACGATCTCACACTCATTCCATGCATTCCTTGGCACTAAAGTGCCCGATCCCTTTAACCAAAGCCACTCTCCAGAAGGACATGGTACCAACTTCTAGATCCATCTTCCGCTCCCACGCACAAAAGTGAATCACGTCCCAATGTCTCAACTGTGGTTCGTCATATTCGAGACGACGCAAACCAGGTGAGACACAACACTCTAAGATTACTACCACCGAAAGGAGAAGCCTACTTTACATCCAGGATCCTTAAGACTCGCTCAACAGATATGACTGAACGTTCCTCTGCGGTTGACACAATTCGCTTCTTGCCCAACGACAAAAGATTCAATATACTTCAAAAGGAAAAGCGATCACTAGCAACCACCAAGTGGTCCACTAACAATTTGGTCAGCCCTACCGAGGAACATCTCAACGACACAATTCTTCAAGAAGGTTTGCATTGAGTCATACACAACCTTCCACTCAATGGACCACGATAAAGAGTACAATCACTGAGTGAGCTCAACCATAATCATGAGCCCAATTGGTCCACCTACAACAACTCAAACCCCAAAGCGCTAAAACCACTTTGGAAAGGATCTGGCAACATCCAAAGAGCACACATTCATTTTTTTTCTAAGCCAAATCGCAAAAAAAACTCAAACTTCTAACACCACAGCCAAAATACCATAAATTATTCATTCTTTCCTTTCATACTAGGAAGTAAGGGAAATCTCGTTTCATGACATGCATGCACACTTTTCAAGAGCACTCCGGATTAGTCATATATCCATATATGACTTTCTCACCATCCTGGCTCATCGGCTCCTTTATGATTAATTATGCATAACCAATGTCTCGTTTTCCTTTTTCACCATTCATTCATCATGTAACAACGGTACCGAATAGTCATTCACCAAATGACTTCTTCCTCAGTATCAAATGATTGAAACACAATTAACATTGATGGCAACACCATTGACCGCAAAACACCACGTCGGGTCAGAACCCACCAACGATAGATAGCTAAACTTGCAAAACATCGCATTTTAACCAAAATCATCATTTTGGAAAAGAACATCAACTCCAAAGTCAAACATCTGCACTAACAACCGCCATAAATTTTCTCAAAGAGAAAGGGAAACTCATTTTCAAAAGAGAACACTTCACTAACAGCATCGCCGATGAAACATCCACAAAAACCACCTTTTGAAGCACTTGCAAACTCTACACAGATTTTTTCCAAATAACTCCAACTCTAGCAAAGAAAAGATTACAAATTAAACCTCGTGAGTTTTCCAACATAACCCTCTATGTCCATTTGTTTCCTTTAAAATTTATTCCAAAGATAATTCAGGGTGCACGCGAAGGGCGCGATCCACTCAAAAACTTTTGGGGTGTAAATCCATACTCATAGCACCAACTAAACAAATTAGCCAAAACCACATATTTGCACCAATTTCTACGAGTTTTAGGAAACTCTGAAACACAACATGGAACACCTTGACCGAAACCCTTCGACCAAATTGGCAAATAACCAAACTAGTGCAGAAGGTTTTAAACACAAGCTCAGCATAAAAAGAACCATCTCTAGTACTCCACTACGCTTTCCATTAAAGACTTCAATAATCACTATTTACTCCCTGAGAAGCCCCAACACAATTAAACCAAAAGTTTCACAACAAATTCTTCCTCTAGTTACCATTCCCAACACTTTTAATTAGGGTTTATGATGCTTATCAAAAAGACACCCAACCAAGACTACATTGACTTGATCCCCATGGATCACTAAATCATATTACTTCTTATTCTAAATTTGAAACATAGTACTTCAACAAATCTTTCAGCAATATCAACATATAAATTTCATACCTCCTACATATTCACGTCTCGACAACCGAACCTTATTCAGTTAAATAACGACTTCAACATGTAAATATTATCTCCACAGGGAAGAATTCGTAAGTGAGACTCTAAGTTATACTTTCATTAAGGATAAGATCATTTATCATGTTAATTATCCAAAGCTCACTCCATCGCAACATGTTAAAATTTTCCTCTATTTTAACCATGGTTTTCCAACGAGTAATCTAACTTGATTACCACCACTACTTAGTCATCAATAAAAACAAATGGGCATAATCATCAACCAACAACATTACTTTTAGCTACCCTATACATAGGTGATAACACAATTACCACCACCCAACATACCCCAACTATTTAAAATAGATTGAATACTAGCATTAACACTGCTCTCAACAACATCATGAACAATAAGTCTTATGTCTTCTCAATTGATATCAATACTAACATTGTAGAGACACAACTGCATACTTCCAAATATACTAGTAGTTTGCAACAACGTAAATATCAACTCTAATCAACTTCCAAATTAAAGTCACTAGGCAACACGATTAAATTTCTCTATTAATCCATTATATTAGAACATCTTTAAACAACCAGCAAAGTTTCTTTAACAATAACGGCAGTCTACATTATCTTAATGTTTTAATTATGCCTCAGGGTTTAAAACTTTAAACATTAACAAGGATCATAAGCACTTTTAAAGCAAGGCAACAGATTCTAAGCATGTACATTAACCAATTTAATCATTCTCGCTACAGAGTAAACTACAACACTAGTAGTCTATTCATTCTCAAGCTAGAGATGATAATCACATTGAATTGATTCAACTCAAAATTTAACTTAGCAACACGTCATTCAATAAACCACAGTGATACCTACTACATAGCATGCTAAACGACAATTCTCACTAGTGACAAACGATTTCAGTCAACAGACTACTTACTTTGTTTGCAGCATTTTAGTTTTAAAACTCATCCCTAGATTCATAAGGAAACTTGACTCTCAAAATTGCAATGAGACAAACCCCAACTTGGTCATGCAAAAGGAATTTTCCAAAACACTTTTCAATCTCAAAGGCTCCCATATAGAAAAATGGTTGAAAGACAATTTTCTTAAAAGGGAACCAAGCGATCAAATAAACCTTTGCAAATAAAACCTTAACACCAAACCCCAAACTTTCACGAAACAAGAAGGTTTTTTTTTTCAAAGATGATTTTTTAAACCAGTAAAATAACGAAATCAAACACCACTTATTCCTACAAAGCCACTGAACTTCAGCCCTGACAGCCAGGTCTGGCACAACTCCGCAATAACCCCTTTAACCTCGGAGAAAGACAAACACAGGAATAAATTGAATGCTTCTTCCCCATAAAGCAATCAACAAACTAAGCATCAAAACTGAAAAGGCGCCCAAAAGAAGCGCAACACTAGACTAGGACTTCTTCGTCTTCAACCAAGGAAGACAAAACCACACACTGCATACGGAACGATCCGCGAAAATCCAATACCAAACACTTTTCTTTTGGTTTCCATCAACTAAAACCAAGAAAACCAACCAAGACCGACCGCAGAACGATAAAGAACATCCGAAGGAATTCACCACCAAACTCTTCTATTTGACTCCAGTCAACTACCCGATCTACGACAGAAAGGGTAAGCACTCTTCTCCTACAGGGGTTAATAGTTCTTCAGTGATGGCGCTAACCGGCCACACCGTCAAACCTCTCCCTTACTATGAATAAAGAGAGGTGACCGAAACCCTTCGGCACCACAACCCCACTCTTTCACAACAACAAGAGCAATTCAATCATTTATCTCATTGACATAGCAACATGCATTGTCAAATGAAGCATTCAACATCATAGCTAAAATACAACATTTAAGCGTAAAGAAACGATACCCATACCCTTTCCTACTGTGCATCCATTGTGTGTCAAATTTTAGATTAGTTATACCACTTTTGCAAGTTTTAATGTTGCTATCCTATGATAAAATTTTAGTAAAAACCTAGGCCATGTTTCTAAGTTATTCCACATCACATTTTAGTTGTAACCTAAGGTATGACACTAAAAATACATATTCCAAGGCCCTACAGCCCGCTCTGATACCAACTGTAACACCCCGGCATCTAATATGCCTGAATGCTACCAAACATAAGCTAAACAACATCTAAATACCATGAATTAAGGTAAATTACAGCAAAGGAGTAAATGCTAAAACCCGAGATTTCGATAGCATCTCCTTTGTTTTAACATGATTTGAAGGAGCAACAACAGCATAGCAATATAAGGCAATATGAGAGACAACTAAAACAGTAATAATTAACGACTTAACAAAAAATATAAGTCTAGTTTCAAGCATTTAATGTCTCAAAGAGTCAAACGAACATTTAGACTCTCATATAGCAAAGCTAAACCTTTAAAGCAATAATCATCACACGCAATTTATTATCAAAAACTAATTGAATGACTTGTGGAATCAAATGAGTAAAGCTACGTGCGGAAGTGTGACTATTTCCCATCCCCGCATGCCGGTCTCATGGTACCTAAAACAACAAGAAAACACAAGCGTGAGTTCAAAACTCAGCAAGCATATTGCAATGGTACAACAAGAACAAGTACATGGCAACAATATCTCACATCATGTAAATGTGACACTACAGTATGGTGTGACATTATAAAATGTGAAATTAGAGGATAAAACCTTACGACTTGAGGTTTACTCGCGTTTTTGGGCCTTTTGAAGTGTTGTATCACCACAGAGTGTCGTAACCTTATTTAACGTGCATGATAAGGTCAAAAACAGTATGAGATGTGGAAATAAGGTTAAAACCATAGGGTTTGTAGGTTATTAACGTTTCCGGGCATTTTTCAGGCCGTTTCCGGGGTTTTGGGCCTTTCCGGGGGATTTTGGGCCTTAAAGAGGGGGTTGTGGGCTTTGGTGGGATGGAGTAGGAATCCATTTAGGATTAGGAAAGGGGCTTAGGGCTGGTAAAAGGGGGGTTCCCTGCCCCTTGGTGCGCCCATACCCTTGCTGCCCTCCCCATTGGGGCGCCCCCACTTTCCCCCCTTGGCCCTAGCCTCCCTCCCCCTTGGTGGCCGTGCGCCCCCCCCCTTGCTCTCCACCTCTCCACATCTCCTCCACCCCCCTTGCTGCCCTAGGGTGGCCTCCCCACCCCTGCATCCTCATGGATCTGTCCGTGGAGCGAGGGGCGAGGAGCGAGGGGCGAGGAGCGAGGAGCGAGGAGCGAGGAGATCTATTGGAGTTTTCGTGCGTCGGGCAAAGGTATGATCATGGGGATCCTTGGGGTTGATCTAGGTACTGTTATTAGGGTGTTTATCAAGTTTTTAGATCAATTGGTGGTGCTGGATTTGAGTAATTTGGATTAGATCTAGATGTTGCCACGTTACTGTTTTGGGACAGCATGAGCAGTCGACCTAGGGTTTGCATTTTCGTCAATTTCGAATCCGAATCTCTCTGTACGGATTTTGAAGAAGTTGTAGATAATTTCATTATCTTTCAGTGGGTATAAAGAACGTTAAATTCCGCCCAGCCGTTTGAATGTTATGGCTATTTTACCAAGCGTGATAAAATCTGTGACGTGATTTGAACAGATCACGGTAATCTGTAGATTAAACGACTTTAGAGTCCGAATCAGTCTTTCCCTATACCTGGAGAAAGTTGGGAAATTTCCTAATCTACGCGAGGATGTACTCATTTAATTGATTCGGAGTCCCATAACTGAAGTTATGCCTTTTGCAAGGCTGCTGTCCCGATGGGACAGAACATCTGTTTTCAGGTTTTGCGAGTAGTTGGCAATGTCGGGGTAGATGAGGGTTTGCGTACTGTTTTGTGGACATGATTGTGAGCGTGTGGTACCTATGTGCAGGTGGTGCGACCCCGGGAGTGCCCTCTACTTCCCGCCAATCCGTTGCCCGTGGTTGAGGCAAGTGTGTTGTGATGGATAGCGATTTGTAGGTTGCTTGTTGAGAATATATGGAATTGACTACATGATATATGATCACTTGCCATGCTTTTATGATTGCCAATGATATGATGAGCATGTTTACTATGTTATGATGCCATGTGTTAATATGTGAGTTAAACATGATGTTGGCATAATTGCATACATGACATGTTACATGGTCTGGGCGGTGAGAAAGTCATAACTAATCCGGGAAGGTCGGTGAGAAAGATATGACTAATCCGGAGAGCCAATGAGTAAGTCCTACATTGTGATTCCATTCACCGCGGTGAACGGAAGCGAGGAGTAGGCACCCTCCATCTTCGGGATGGAAGGGGGGGGAGGGTGCACACCGATGGGTGTGTACTCAACTATACCGGTATGAGTTTCCAAGGAGACATGAGCATAGCATCGCATTGCACTTCATACATATTGATGATGATGATGATAATATGTGACCATGAGTAAGATGGTTTACATGATGTGAGATATTATTGCTATGTAATTGTTTATGTTTGTACCATTGCAATATACTTGCTGAGTGATGAACTCACACTTGTGTTTATGTTGTTTTCTTTTAGGTACCATGAATCCGACATGCGGGAAAGGGAGCTAGTCACACGTCATCACTTAGCATCACACATTTAAACAATGACATGTTCCTTCCCTTATGGTTATGGTTAATTCATTAAGCTAATCTATGGTTTCGTTGATTCGTTGGTCGTTATGAGTAATTGATTAGTCCATATTTGTCATGTGATGGATAGAATTTCTATCCTTAGTGGTATGGTGGCTGTTTTTCCGTTTGATCATGATATTGCTATTGTTCATTATACTATATTGACATGTTATGATTGTTGTTGCTTCAATTCATGTTTAAACAAAGGAGATGCTACCGAAATCTCGGTTTTTAGCATGTGCGCCTTTGCTGGAATTTATGTTTAATTGTGGTATTTAGATGTTGTTTAGCTTATGTTTGGTAGCATTCAGGCATATTAAATGCCGGGGTGTTACAGTTGGTATTAGAGCGGGCTGTAGGTCCTTGGAATGTGTATTTTTAGTGTCATGCTATAGGGTACAACTAAAATGTGATGTGGAATAACTTAGAAACATGGCTTAGGTTTTTACTAAAATTTTGTCATAGGATAGCAACATTAATTTTTACTAAAATTTTGTCATAGGATAGCAACATTAAAACTTGCAAAAGTGGTCTAACTAATCTAAAATTTGACACACATGGATGCACAGTAGGAAGGGTATGGGTATCGTTGTTTACGCTTAAATGTTGTATTTAAGCCTTGTTGCTAAATGCTATATTTGATATAGTACGTTGCTATGTCTATGAGATAAATGATTGAATTATTCCTATTGTGGTGGTAAAAGTGGGGTTTTGGTGCCGAAGGGTTTCGGTCACCTCTCTTATTTCATAGTAAGGGTGAGGTTTGACGGTGTGGCCGGTTAGCGCCATCACCGAAGAACTATTGACCCATGTAGGAGAAGAGTGCTTATCCTTTCTGTCGTTGATCGGGTAGTTGACTGGAGTCAAATAGAAGAGTTAATGGTGGTTTCCTTCGTATGTTCTTTGCCGTTCTGACGGTCGGTGTTCGTTGCTTTTCTTGGCTTTAGTAGATTTGAATCAAATGAAAAGTGTTGGGTTTTCGCGTATCGTTCCGTATGCGGTGTGTGGTGTGTGGTTTTGTCTTCTTTGGTTGAAGACGAAGAAGAGGAGACTAGTGTTGCGCTTCTTTTGGGCGCCTTTCCAGTTTTGATGCCTGTTGATTGCATTATGGGGAACAAGCATTCAATTTATCCCTGTGTTTGTCTTTCTCTGAGGTTAAAGGATTTATTGCGGAGTTGTGCCAGACTTGGCTGTCAGGGCTGAAGTTCTATGGCTTTGTAGTAGTACGTGGTATTTGATTTCGTTATTTTACTGGTTTAAGAAATCATCTTTAAAAAACCCTTCTTGTTTCGTGAAAGATTGGGGTTTGGTGTTAAGGTTTTATTTGCAAAGGTTTATTTGATCGGTTGGTTCCCTCCTGTGGGAGTCTTTGAGATTGAAAAGTGTTTTGGAGAATTCCTTTGCATGACCAAGTTTGGGTTTGTTTCATGGCAATTTTGAGAGTCAAGTTTCCTTATGAATTTGGGATGAGTTTTAAAACTAAAATGCTGCAAACAAAGTAAGTAGTCTTTTGACTGAAATCGTTTGTCCCTAGAAAGAATTGATGTTTAGCATGTTATGTAGTAGGTAACAATGTGGTTTATGGATTGATGTGTTGCCAAGTTAAATTTTGAGTTGAATCAATTCAATGTGATTAATATCTCTAGCTTGAGAATAAATAGACTACTAGTGTTGTAGTTTACTCTTAGCGAGAATGATTAAATGTGTTAATGTACATGTTTAGAATCTGTTGCTTTGTTATAAAAATGCTTATGACCCCCGATAATGTTTAAAAGTTTTAAACCCTGATGCATAGTTAAAACATTAAGATGATGTAGACTGCTGTTATTGATAAAGAAACTTTGCTGGTTGTTTAAAGATGCTCTAACCTAATGGATTAAATAGAGAAATTTAATCAGGTTGACTAGTGGCTTTAATTTGGAAGTTGATTAGAGTTGCTATTTATGTTGTTGCAAATTATTAGCATGGTTGGAAGTATGCAGTCGTGTTCCTAAAATGCTAGTGTCGAGGCCAATTGGAAAGATATGTGTTTTGTAGTTTGATGATATTGCAAGAACTTCGTGCTGGTCTAACTTATTAAATTTAATTTAATAGCTGGAGTATGTTGTGTAGTGACAATTTGGTTGTAACCTGTCAATAGGGTAGCTAAAAGTAATGTTGTCGTTTCATGATTATGCTCGTTGGTTGTTATTAATAATCTAGTAGTGGTGGTAATTGGTTAGATTACTTGTTGAAAACCATGGTTAAAATAGAGGAAAATTTTAACATGTTGCGATGGAATGAGCTTTGGATAATTAACATGATGTACAATTTCATCCTTAATGAATGTATGTCGTAGAATAGTATTTACAAACCTTGTCTTGTGGAGATAATATTTACTTGTTGAAGTCGCTTGTTAACTGAATAAGTTTCGATTTTCGAGACGTTTACATATAAGTGGTATGAAAGTTATTGGTTGGTCCCGCTGAAAGTTTTGTTGGAGTACTTGTTTCAAATCTAGAATATGATGTTATTTGTTATGTTGGTCAATAGGGATCTTGTTGACTTAGTCTTCGTGGGATGTCTTTTAGTAAGCATCATAAACCTTAATTATAAGAATTTGGGGAAGATAATAAGAGAGAATTTGTTGTGAAGTCTTTTAATGGAAAGCGTAGTGGAGTACTAGAGATGGTTCTTTTTATGTTGAGCTTGTGTTTAAAAGCTTTTGGACTGGTTTGGTTGTTTGCCATTTTGGTTGAAGGGTTTTCGGTCAAGGTGTTCCATATGCTGTGTTTCAGAGTTTCCCTAAAACTTGTAGAAATTGGTGCAAATATTTGGTTTTGGCTAATTTGTTTAGTCGGTGCTATGAGTATGGATTTTCACCCCAAAAATTTTTGAGTGGATCGCGCTCTTTCGCGTCCACACTGAATTATCTTTGGAATAAATTTTAAAGGAAACAGATGGACTTAGTGGGTTGTGTTGGAAACTCTTGAGATTTAATTTGTAACTCTTTTGGGCTAGAGTTGGAGTTGTTTTGAAAATGTGTGTGATGTTTGCGAGTGCTTCAAAAAGGTGGACTTTATGAAAGTTTTACAAAGTGATTTTGTTAGTGAGGTGTTCCCCTTTTGGGAATGAGTTTCCCTCTCCTTGAGGAAGTTTGTGATGGTTGTGGGAGCAGATGCTCGACTTGAAATTTTGATGTTCTCTTCCAAAATGTTGAATTTGGAGGAAATGCAATGTTGTGCAAGTTCAGCTTTCAATTGATGTGGGTTCTTTTACGACGTGGTGTTTTACTGTCAACGATGTTGCCATCATAGTCTATATGATTTAGCGCAACCGTCAGTGTTATGTATATTTCAATCATGTGATACCGAGGAAGAAGTCTTTTGGTGAATGACTTTTCGGTATTGTTGGTATATGATGAATGAATGGTGAAAAGTAAACAAGACATCGTTTTTAGATGTTAAATGATAAAAGAGTCATTGAGCCAGGTCGGTGAGAAAGTTATATAAGGATATATGACTAATCCGGAGTGCTCTTGAAAAGTGTGCATGCATGTCAAGAATCGAGATGTCCATTTCTTTCTAGTATGAAAAGAAAGAATGAAGAAATTATGGTATTTTGGTTGTGGTGTAGGGGATTTATGCTTCCTTTGTGATTTAGCTTGGATGTTGCCGAATTCTTTCCAAAATGGTTGTTAACGCTTTGGGTTTGAGTTGTCGTGTGCACACTGGGGCTTGATAGCTAAGTGTTTTTGTGTGAGGGTGAGACCCTCTTAAGAAAGGAACCAATTGTGGTTTGGTAAGGTTTTTCGATCCTAGCTTGGGGCTAGGTGTCGAACCTTAGTAGTATAAGGGTGGTTTGTGATGGAGGTTGATGATGTATGGGTTTAACCATTATTAAGAGTAGCGATGGGTGGAAGTGAAGTTGACGGTAGTTCGGTGATATTTGTCCTACCGTGAGCAATTGTTGTCACTAGTTGTTTTTGGATTTGAGTCTTGCCTGGGAGAAGATAGAATGAAATGTTAGCATGATCGTGTACCGGAAGGGCAAGTGTGCCTTAATGAGTTATTCCCCTCGATGGAAATTTTCGGGAATGTAGAGAGGTCGTTAAAGGAATTGTGACTTGCTTTGATTATGTCATGTTGAGTTTAATGGAGTGTGGTAGTCAGGTTGGTTGTGATAGAAGTGTGAAGTGTTTGTCGTGAGGATTCGAGCGTTTTGGGTTGTTGGAGCCCTTTGCGGTTGAAACGCAGATTCTGTTTGAGATTTGAAGTGAAGGTCGAACTGTGAGCGGTTGCCCTTAGTTGAGCTAGATCAACATTTTTTCGTTAAGTGTTGGTTTTGGGTACTCGTTTGTCGTTTCTTCCGGTTTTAGTTGTTGTGCGAATGTTTTGTGCTGCAGTGAAGCCTTTTGTCCCTTGGGGACTTTGTTGTTAATTTTGGCGTCCTTCGGATTCGAGGTCGAATCCTGTTGAAGGGGGGAAGAATGTGACACTACGGTATGGTGTGACATTATAAAATGTGAAATTAGAGGATAAAACCTTACGACTTGAGGTTTACTCGTGTTTTTGGGCCTTTTGAAGTGTTGTGTCACCACGGAGTGTCGTAACCTTATTTAACGTGCATGATAAGGTCAAAAACAGTATGAGATGTGGAAATAAGGTTAAAACCATAGGGTTTGTAGGTTATTAACGTTTCCGGGCCGTTTCCAGGCCGTTTCCGGGGTTTTGGGCCTTTCCGGGGGATTTTGGGCCTTAAAGAGGGGGTTGTGGGCTTTGGTGGGATGGAGTAGGAATCCATTTAGGATTAGGAAAGGGGCTTAGGGCTGGTAAAAGGGGGGTTCCCTGCCCCTTGGTGCGCCCACACCTTTGCTGCCCTCCCCTTTGGGGCGCCCCCACTTTCCCCCCTTGGCCCTAGCCTCCCTCCCCCCCTTGGTGGCCGTGCGCCCCCCTTGCTCTCCACCTCTCCTCCACTCCCCTTGCTGCCCTAGGGTGGCCTCCCCACCCCTGCATCCTCATGGATCCATCCGTGGAGCGAGGAGCGAGGGGCGAGGAGCGAGGAGCGAGGAGATCTATTGGAGTTTTCGTGCGTCGGGCAAAGGTATGATCATGGGGATCCTTGGGGTTGATCTAGGTACTGTTCTTAGGGTGTTTATCAAGTTTTTAGATCAATTGGTAGTGCTGGATTTGAGTAATTTGGATTAGATCTAGATGTTGCCACGTTACTGTTTTGGGACAGCATGAGAAGTCGACCTAGGGTTTGCGTTTTCGTCAATTTAGAATCCGAATCTGTCCGTACGGATGTTGAAGAAATTGTAGATAATTTCAATATCTTTCTGTGGGCATAAAGAACGTTAAATTCCTCCAAGCCGTTTGAAAGTTATTGTTGTTTTACCGAGCGTGATAAAATCTGTGACGTGATTGGAACAGATCACGGTAATCAGTAGATTAAACGACTTTAGAGTCCGAATCAGTCTTTCCCTATACCTGGAGAAAGTTGGGAAATTTCCTAATCTACGCGAGGATGTACTCGTTTAATTGATTCGGAGTCCCATAACTCAAGTTATGCCTTTTGCAATGCTGCTGTCCCGATGGGACAGAACATCTGTTTTTAGGTTTTGCGAGTAGTTGGCAATGTCGGGGTAGATGAGGGTTTGCGTACTGTTTTGTGGACATTATTGTGAGCGTGTGGTACCTATGTGCAGGTGGTGCCACCCCGGGAGTGCCCTCTACTTCCCGCCAATCCGTTGCCCGTGGTTGAGGCAAGTGTGTTGTGATAGATAGCGATTTGTAGGTTGCTTGTTGAGAATATATGGAATTGACTACATGATATATGATCACTTGCCATGCTTTTATGATTGCCAATGATATGATGAGCATGTTTATTATGTTATGATGCCATGTGTTAATATGTGAGTTAAACATGATGTTGGCATAATTGCATACATGACATGTTACATGGTCCGGGCGGTGAGAAAGTCATAACTAATCCGGGAAGGTCGGTGAGAAAGATATGACTAATCCAGAGAGCCATTGAGTAAGTCCTACATCGTTATTCCATTCACCACGGTGAACGGAAGCGAGGAGTAGGCACCCTCCATCTTCGGGATGGAAGGGGGGAGAGGGTGCACACCGACGGATGTGTACTCAACCATACCGGTATGAGTTCCAAGGAGACATGAGCATAGCATCGCATTGCACTTCATACATATTGATGATGATGATAATATGTGACCATGAGTAAGATGGTTTACATGATGTGAGATATTATTGCTATGTAATTGTTTATGTTTGTACCATTGCAATATACTTGCTGAGGGATGAACTCACGCTTGTGTTTATGTTGTTTTCTTTTAGGTACCATGAATCCGACATGCGGGAAAGGGAGCTAGTCACACGTCATCACTTAGCATCACACATTTAAACAATGACATGTTCCTTCCCTTATGGTTATGGTTAATTCATTAAGCTAATCTATGGTTTCGTTGATTCGTTAGTCGTTATGAGTAATTGATTAGTCCATATTTGTCATGTGACGGATAGAATTTCTATCCTTAGTGGTATGGTGGCTGTTGTTCCGTTTGATCATGATGTTGCTATCGTTCATTATGCTATATTGACATGTTATGATTGTTGTTGCTTCAATTCATGTTTAAACAAAGGAGATGCTGCCGAAATCTCGGTTTTTAGCATGTGCGCCTTTGCTGGAATTTTTGTTTAATTGTGGTATTTAGATGTTGTTTAGCTTATGTTTGGTAGCATTCATGCATATTAAATGCCGGGGTGTTACAGTAAACCATCTCATTCATGATCACATATCATTATCATCATCATTTTGTATGCAATGCAATGCTATGCTCTTGTCTCCTTGGAAACTCATACCGGTATGGTTGAGTACACACCCGTCGGTGTGCACCCTCTCCCCCCTTTCATCCCGAAGATGGAGGGTGCCTACTCCTCGCTTCTGTTCACAGCGGTGAATGGAATCATGATGTAGGACTTACTCATTGGCTCTCCGGAATAGTCATAACTTTCTCACCGACCTTCCCCGGACTAGTTATGACTTTCTCACCGCCCGGGCCATGTATCATGTCATGTATGCAATCATGCCAACATCATAAATCACTTGTACTTTAACACATAGCATCATAACATAGTAAACATATTCCTCATATCATTGGCAATCATTAAAGCATAGCATGTGAACATCACATGTATTAAGTTTCAATCACAACCGATCTAGCAAACAATAATCCGCTACCCATTCCAATACACTTGCCTCAACCACGGGCAACGGATTGGCGGGAAGTAGAAGGCACTCCCGGGGTCACACCACCTGCACAAAGGTACCACACACTCACAATCATGTCCACAAAACAGTACGCAAACCCTCATCTACCCCGACATTGCCAACTACTCGCAACACCCAAAAACATAGGTTCTATCCCATCGGGATAGCGGCCTTCCAAAAGGCATAACTTGAGTTCTGGGACTCCGAATCAATTAAACGAGTACATCCTCGCGTAGCTTAGGAAATTTCCCAACTTTTTCTAAGTATAAGGAAAGACTGATTCGGAATATAATGTTGTTTAATCTACAAAATACCAAAATCTGTTCCAATCACGTCATAGATTTTAACACGCTCGGTAAAATAGCCATAACTTTCAAACGGCTGACCAGAATTTAACGTTCTTTATACCCACTGAAAGGTATTGAAATTACCTACAACTTCTTGAACAGGCGGACGTCCAAATTCGGAATCTAAATTGGCGAAAACCGAACCCTAGGTGTAACACCCCAAAATTTTGCTTCTCTTAAATTCATGTGTGATTTGGCACTTTGGTGAATTTTTGGAATTTTCTGGAATTTATTTGGATTTATTTGGAATTTATTCCATTTTGAAATAATTAAAGAATTTAATTTTGCAAATAAAATTTTGTTGGAAATATTTTATTTGAGTCCAAAATGATCCAAAGTATTTTCCAGAATTTTTCTGGAATTTTTCTGAGTCATTTGCTATTTTTAATGAATTAAATGAATTACTGGGAATTATTTTAAATATTAAATCGCTGGAAATCCAAACCGAGTCGGTTATCGCTCATCCGATCGAGTCTCGAGTCGACTCGAAGTTCGAAAGTCCGACCCGAAGCCACGTGATCGACCGAACCCACTCTGGCCGAGCCCTAACCGCTGCGACTACGCTTGAGCCACGTCACCGAGCCCGAGCCCGACCGAGCCAGCCAGCTCGCCCGAGTCCGACCCGGACCCAAACTCGCGCACCGTTGGATCGAGATCCAACGGCTGTGCGCGTGCCACGTCACCCTCTCCGTGCCGCCGCCGGACTCCGCCGTCGAAACCGTGTCGACCTCGGTCTCCGTGCGTTTACCAGGACGCCGAGGTCGCTATTTAATGCGCCGCCACCACGGCCGTGACCTAGACTTCAGCGCACCGTAGACCTGAACAACGCCGCCGAGTCGCCGCCGCTCACCGCAATCGCCGCCGGAGTTGCCGTAACGCTCCGCCGCGGTTTTATTGCGTTCGCCGCCGTCTGTCGTCCTCTGCCGCCGTTGACCCCAGATCCGGACTCACCGCGACGAGACGCACCGAAGCGATCTCTCACTTCGCCGGGCGCGCCCGAACGCCGTCGGCAAGGTCGCCGCCCTCGCGCCGGTGAGCAGCGCCCGCCGCAAGCCATCGCCGGATCGCGAAGCTCTCTCGGCCGTCCGATCAAGATCCAACGTTCGAGATCACGCCACGCCATCGCACGGTGAGATTGGCGTTACGATTTCGAGATCTAATCTCGACCATCGGATCTAGATCCAACGGTCCAAATCAATGCGTTAACCTAAACGCGTCAACATCGGATCTAATCCTCGCGTTGATTTTCAAATCAACGGCCGAGATCGAGCCACGCGTCGGGAAGTTGGACCGACGCGGTCGGGCCAGACGCTGCGTGACGCCGACACGCCGGGCCCGCGTGTCGGGCCGTTTCGGCCGAACCACACCATGACGCCACGCCGACGCCATGGCGGGCTCAAGATGTCGCCGGCCGTCAGCCGAGCGCCGACGCCGTCGGCAATGACGCCACAAGGTCCTACATGTCGCCACTGCGTGAGCCGAAGTCCCCGACGCCGGGCCGATGACGCTCACCCGAGTGGGCCCACATGTCGGGCCGACACGTAGAGTCGTGGGACCGAGTCCACAGTGGACCCGAGCCGGCGTGGGACCGAGTCCATGGACCGGTGACGTCGACCAACCAATCGAGAGGCTGCCACGTGTCCATGCTGACGCAATAATTAATTTCCGAAAAAGAAAATGATTTATTAATTCGAAATATTGATTCAAATTTAGATTCAAACTTCAAACGCTTATAACTTTTGCGTTTCAACTCCGATTTGAGTGATTCAAATTTCTAAATTTGTATAAAATTGAGATCTACCTAAATATGAATTTTATTTAATTTTTGGACTAAAGTGGTTCTCTGTAAAATTATTTAAATGATTATTTAAACTTTAAATAATCATAACTTTTGCGTTTTAACTCCAAATTTGACGATTCCAGTTTCTAAAAATCCAGAAAATTATGTTCTCTCTGTTTATGGATTTTATTTGGAGTTTTGGGATGTTTTTGCCTATTGTTTATTTGCGTATTTGCTATTTGCACGCTTTACGAGTAGACGTTGAAGTGCCGGAAGGATTCGAAGGAGAAGTATTGACTCAGGATCCAACTCAAGACCAAGAACAAGTACTCTTTGAAGGCAAGTTGTGCTTTGACCATGTTGATCCTATTTCGAAATCTATTTTGATTTAAACTATTGCATGCTAGTTCAATTAGAAAAATACTTGGTTTAAACATGGGGGTTAGATAAGTACCAATTTGTTTGTATGACACCATGATTAATTAAGTATGTGCAATGATCACTTGTCACCCTAGATGTCGTTTACTAGTTGGACATTATTAAATTGCCAACATGGGTTTAGACCGTTGTAGTATACTGCTTAGACCTGCTACGTGCTCATGACATGATTTTGGACAATCAAATACTAATATTGACTTAATGATATATTGAACCTGTTTTGGAAAGGTATCATGTGATGTTGATAGCACGTGGTGCTTGGTAATCAACTGGGGTTTTGATAAACAGTTTTCGACCGGGGCATGTGGCAAGAGTAATCAGGTGGGCCAGTTGTGGCATTGGGGATGTTGATTTGGTTCTTCGGGTAGTCTTGCCCTGGTCACTCTAAGGACTTACCTTGCAAGCCTTTGAACTAGGTCATACTTGCAACCACATGGCTGGAATGGGACGGCCCTAGTTGACTAAGTCGCTAAGGACTCACTTGTGGAGCCTCAGGGTGTCAATTACACCGTTTGTGTGATTGTACGGGGGAGCGTATCATGGCTGTGGCCAGATACCCATCTAACGGTGTGTTGGTCCCATACTTCGCCTTGGCTAAGGGAAGGGATGGTGTAGAGCACGAACCGGAGAGGACCACCTGTGTTGTTTGAGGCTTCCGAAAGGCTTTGTTACGGGAACTCGCCTTTGTGGTGTTTGAATGTATCTTGTGGGTAAAGTTCATAACCTCTTCAGAGTGTAGAATATATTTAAATATCCGAGTCCACTGTGATCGACAATGCTCGGGATTACAAATAAGGGTTAGATTTTCCAAAATAACTTGGATTTGAAAGTTGGGTTGGCTTAATAATGAAGATGATGGAAATGTGGTTTAGGATGGGGAAAATGTTTATTAAACTTCTTGAAAAGTTATTTATGCTTTACTTATTTCTACTGCTTTCGAATCTACTTATATTACTTTTCAAATGCTGTTTACGGCAAATATACCTTGAGCTATTCCTTTGTACCAAGCCATGCATATAGTATATTAGCTTGCATTCTCAGGCATGACTTGCTGAGTACCAAGTACTCACCCTTGCCTCAACACAATATCAGTTGAAGAAGAGACTGCACCAGCTTTGGAGGAGGAACTCCAAGAGGATCCGTCTACTTAGGGAAGCGAGCCCAGTCAGTTGCCTGTGGTATACTGGATGGCGCCACGAAGTTTATTTGATTTTCCGCTGCTATTATTTCTCTTTTAATAAGTTTCGCCTTGCGAGGCATATATTTGTAACTTGACCATAAGGTCAAGTAACCTGTTTGGTTATTTAAATAAAGTACTTTGATAATATCGAATGGTATGATTGTGATATTTACCAATGTTAAGACTATGTGCACTAGCGCGTTCCTGGACTAGTGCTGAATACACAGAGGGTCCGGATTTGCAAATTCGGGGTCCCGACAGAGGTGGTATCAGAGCCATACTTGACCGTAGGCTCAACCCTAGCTAGAATGGTCATAGTGAGGATAAAACCTATTTTCTAAAAGCTAAAAGTTTGTCAAGATAAGAAATGACATCTCGACTTATCCCCTTCTCTCTTTTCTTGTCTCTTGCTGAAATTTTTCCTTACCTTATCACAATTTAAAAATTCCGAGTTCTTACGTAAAGCACTCTTGTGACAGATGGAGGTTTTCTCGATGAGTGAGTATAGGTTCTGTAGTGAGGCCCCTTCGCCGAGTCGCGTCATAGAAGAAAGAGTCACCCTTTAGGCGTTAGACTCCAGTGTTAGTTCGATTTGGATTTTCATTGCTTGCTGAGTGTGCAGTATGTGTTGCAAGGCCCTTAGGCATTGTAAGCAGCCATACCAAGTTATTAATAATAAAGTTGGACCTTAAGGCTACACCTTTCGCCCCGCATAAGTTCCATATTACTTGTCCATTCTTGATTCCCCCTCATCTCTAAACCTAGAGCAAATCAACAGATGGTGAACACCCGTGGGAACTTTGGAAGCAATGGGAGTGGATCTCGCCCAGCAGAAAACCCCAATGATGGAGCACCAGCACCGCCAGTTGATATGCAGAATTTTGGAGCATTTCTTGCTGCTCAGACTCAGTTGATGCATGCTATGATGCAACAAATGCAGCACGTCACTGCTCAGGCCACTGCTAATCAAGTTAATCAGGGACCACGCCAGAATATAAGGTCATCGAGTTCATGAGAACTCACCCACCCACTTTCTCTGGGAATGCCAATCCATTGGAGGCCGATGATTGGTTAAGATCAATCGAGAGGAAGCTACACATAGCTCAATGCATAGGAAATGAGAAGGTACTCTACGCTTCTCATCAGCTGGAAGGAACATTGGCCGAATGGTGGGAGAACTTCGTGCCCACGCAGAGAACCTCAAGATATCACTTGGGAAGAGTTCACAAATGCATTCGACAAGATCACGTGCCTGAAGGAATCATGGACCTTAAGAAGGAGGAGTTCAGAGCACTCAAACAAGGTAATCAGCCGGTGGCCGACTACTCTGAACAAGTTCACACAGCTAGCACGCTACGCACTGAGGATGTAGCGACAGATAAATCCAGGATACCTCGTTTTATGAAGGGACTTAACTCAGGATTGCAAGTAGGATTGATCACCCACACCTTTCCAGATTTCCAAGAGTTGGTGAATAAGGCACTTATTCTTGAGGACAAGCGCAAGGAACTGGATGAGAACAGAAGCGCAGGATGCAACAAAGAAGGATCACGCCAGTGGAACGCAATCGCTTGAGAGTTGCACCAAATCAATTCTTGATTCCAACCACAGAATGCAACAAGGACACCATCCTCAGCACCAAGACCTGTCAATCAAAACTACTGCACTCCCCCCGCTAGAAACGCTTACTCCAGCAGTCAAGAAGGAACCGTGAGACGCCGCTACAATCGCAACGAGCCGTGACACTTCGCCAACAGCTTGTCCAAAGAAGACAGCAGAGCGACCCCGCCGCTTCAATCTAGGAACCACCCAGCTAGGACGCCAAAGACCAAGAGCCACACCCTGCATCCGTGGTGAGAGGCCGAAGTCAACCATGTCACCGCAGATGCACCGCAGAATGCTACTGACGCCGTGACCGGGTAAGTTACTTGTTAACTCGCACTGCAGCAGCTTTGTTTGACTCGAGCTTCGTGATTCGTTTGTTTCGCAAGGCTTTGCTACTAGAAATGATTTAAGGATTGCAAGACTTAGATGTATGCTTTTAGTTCAAACCCCTGGTTCCGAACTCCGAACGAAAGTAGGATGTTCCGGGGTGAGAATACTAATAGGTGGAATAGAATTCCTAGCGAACCTTATAATTTTGGAGACCCAGACCTTAGACGTCATATTGGGAATGGATTGGTTATCCAAGCACAAGGCCGTATTGGATTGTGGACGAAGGACTATCTCAGTTGAGAGCCCGTGTGGGAAGAAAGTGGAATTTCAAGCCACTGCAGTTAGAGAGGGACAGTTGATGGTTAACAAGATCAAGGCAATCAAAGCATAGAGGATGTCCCAAAGAGTGAATGAGTACCACGATGTTTTTCCCGAGGATCTACCTCGTATGCCGCAGACAGTGACATAGAGTTTGTGATAGAGCCGGGTACTGCACAAAGACCGATAGCAAAGAGACCCTATCGGATGTCCACCGAGGAGTTGGTAGAAATGAAGAAACAGCTAGAAGAGTTAATGAAGATGGAGGGTGCCTACTCCTCGCTTCTGTTCACAGCGGTGAATGGAATCATGATGTAGGACTTACTCATTGGCTCTCCGGAATAGTCATAACTTTCTCACCGACCTTCCCCGGACTAGTTATGACTTTCTCACCGCCCGGGCCATGTATCATGTCATGTATGCAATCATGCCAACATCATAAATCACTTGTACTTTAACACATAGCATCATAACATAGTAAACATATTCCTCATATCATTGGCAATCATTAAAGCATAGCATGTGAACATCACATGTATTAAGTTTCAATCACAACCGATCTAGCAAACAATAATCCGCTACCCATTCCAATACACTTGCCTCAACCACGGGCAACGGATTGGCGGGAAGTAGAAGGCACTCCCGGGGTCACACCACCTGCACAAAGGTACCACACACTCACAATCATGTCCACAAAACAGTACGCAAACCCTCATCTACCCCGACATTGCCAACTACTCGCAACACCCAAAAACATAGGTTCTATCCCATCGGGATAGCAGCCTTCCAAAAGGCATAACTTGAGTTCTGGGACTCCGAATCAATTAAACGAGTACATCCTCGCGTAGCTTAGGAAATTTCCCAACTTTTTCTAAGTATAAGGAAAGACTGATTCGGAATATAATGTTGTTTAATCTACAAAATACCGAAATCTGTTCCAATCACGTCATAGATTTTAACACGCTCGGTAAAATAGCCATAACTTTCAAACGGCTGACCAGAATTTAACGTTCTTTATACCCACTGAAAGGTATTGAAATTACCTACAACTTCTTGAACAGGCGGACGTCCAAATTTGGAATCTAAATTGGCGAAAACCGAACCCTAGGTGTAACACCCCAAAATTTTGCTTCTCTTAAATTCATGTGTGATTTGGCACTATGGTGAATTTTTGGAATTTTCTGGAATTTATTTGGATTTATTTGGAATTTATTTGAATTTATTCCATTTTGAAATAATTAAAGAATTTAATTTTGCAAATAAAATTTTGTTGGAAATATTTTATTTGAGTCCAAAATGATCCAAAGTATTTTCCGTAATTTTTCCGAATTTTTCGAGTCATTTGCTATTTTTAATGAATTAAATGAATTATCGGGAATTATTTTAAATATTAAATCGCTGGAAATCCAAACCGAAGTCGTTTCGCTCATCCGATCGAGCCCGAGTCGACTCGAGTTCGAGTCCGACTGAAGCCACGTGACTCGATCAACCCACTCGGCCGAAAGCCTTAATCAAGGCGTGACCGCTGGATCTTGATCCAACGGCCACGATTGAGCCACGCCACCGAGCCCGAGCCCGACCGAGCGCCACCGCCCGAGTCCGACCGGACCCAAACTCGCGCACCGTTGGATCGAGATCCAACGGTGTCTTGCGCCACGCCACCTCTCTCTCTCGTGCCGCCACGGACTCATGCGTCGAATCGTGTCGACCTCGGTCTCCGTGGCGTTTCACGGACGCCGAGGTCGCTATTTAATGCGCCGCCACCACGGTCGTGACTCTAGACTTCAGCGCCGCACCAGACCTGACAACGTCGCCGAGTCGCCGCTGCTCAGCCGCAATCGCCGCCGGAGTTGCCGTAACGCTCCGCCGCGGTTTTCGCTGCGTTAAATCGCCGCTGCTCGCCCTTCTGCCGCCGTTGACCCCAGATCCGACTCACCGCGACGAGACGCACCGAAGGATCTCTCACTGCCGAGCGCTAAAACGCCGTCGGCAAGGTCGCTGCCCTCCGCGCCGTGAGCTGCCGCCCGCAAGCCATCGCTGATCGCGAGCTCTCTCGGCCGTCCGATCAAGATCCAATGTTCGAGATCACGCCACGCCATCGCGACGGTGAGATTGGCGTTATTTATTTCCAGATCTAATCTCGACCATCGGATCTAGATCCAACGGTCCGAAATCAATGCGTTAACCCAAACGCGCGTCAACACCGATCTAATCCGCGCTGATTTTCAAATCAACGGCCGAGATCGAGCCACGCGTCCTGGAAGTTGGACCGACGCGATCGGCCAGACGCTGCGTGACGCCGACACGCTGGGCCCGTGTCGGCCTCGGCTGAACCACACCATGACGCCACGCCGACGCCATGGCGGGCTCAAGATGTCGCCGCGTCCCAGCCGAGCGCCGACGCCAAGAATGACGTCACAAAGGTCCCACATGTCAAAGACTGGCCGAAGTCCCCGCCGACGCCGATGACGCTACCCGATGTTGGGACCCCGAATTTGCAAATCCGACTTTCCGTATTCAGCACTAGTCCAGGAACGCAGCTTAGTGCACACGATCTTAACATTGGTAAATATCACAATCATACCACTCGATACCAAATAAGTACTTTATTTAAATAACCAAAGGGTACTTGACCTTATGGCCAAGTTACAAATATATGACTTGCAAGTAGATACTTATTAAAAGAGAAATAACAGCATCGGAAAATCAAATAACTTCGTGGCGCCATCCAGTATACCACAGCAACGGACCGGCTCGCATCCCTAAGTAGACGGGTCCTCTTGGAACTCCTCCTCCGAAACTGGCGTAATCTCCTCTTCAACTGATATTGTGTTGAGGCAAGGGTGAGTACTTGGTACTCAGCAAGTCATGCACAGAATGCAAGCTAAGATACTATATGCATGGCTTGGTACAAAGGAATAGCTCAAGGTATATTTGCAGTAAACAGCATTTGAAAAGTAATATAAGTAGATTCGAAAACAGTAGAAATAAGTAAAGCGTAAATAACTTTTCAAGAAGTTTAACAAACATTTTTCCCCATCCTAAACCACATTTCCATCATCTTCATTGTTAAACCAACCCAACCTTTCAAATCCAAGTTATTTTCAGAAAGTCTAACCCTTGACTGTAATTCCCGAGCATTGTCCAGTACCGTGGACTCGGCTATTCAAATAGATTCTACACTCTGCAGAGGTTATGCACTTTACCCACAAGATACAGTCAAACACCACAAAGGCGAGTTCCCGTAACAAAGCCTTTCGGAAGCTTTAAACAACACAGTGGTCCTCTCCTGTCAGGTTCTACACCATCCCTTCCCTTAACCAAGGCGAAGTATGGGACCAACACACCGTTAGATGGGTATCTGGCCACAGCCACGATACGCTCCCCCGTATAATCACACAAACGGTGTAACTGACACCTTGAGGCTCCACAAGTGAGTCCTTAGCGACTTAGTCAACTAGGGCCGTCCCATTCCAGCCATGTGGTTGCAAGTATGACCCAGTTCAAAGGCTTGCAAGGTTAAGTCCTTAGAGTGACCAGGGCAAGACTACCCGAAAAACCAAATCAACACTCCCAATGCCACAATCGCCCACCTGATTACTCTTGCCACATGCCCCGCCGAAATCGCTTATCAAACCCCGCTTGATTACCATGCACCACGTGCCATCAACATCACATGATACTTTTCCAAAACAGGTTCAAGATATCATTAAGTCAATATTAACATTTGATTGTCCAAAATCATGTTATGAGCACGTGCTGTGTCTAAGCAAGATACTACAACGGTCTAAACCCATGTTGGCAATTTAATAATGTCCAACTAGTAAACCACAACTAGGGTGACAAGGGATCATGGCACATACTTAGATAATCAAGGTGTCATACAAAGAATTTGGTATTTATCTAACCCCCATGTTTAAACAAAGTATCTTTCTAATTGATCTAGCATGCAATAGTTTAAATCAAAATAGATTTCGAAATAGGATCAACATGGTCAAAGCACAACTTGCCTTCAAAAAGTACTTGCTCTTGGTCTTGAGTTGGATCCTGAGTCAATACTTCCCTTCGAATCCCTCCCAGACTTCAACGCCTACTCGTAAAGCGTGCAAATAGCAAATACACAAATAAACAATAGGCAAAAACATCCCAAAACTCCAAATAAAAACCATCAACAGAGAGAACATAATTATCTGGATTTTTAGAAACTGAATCACAAATTTGGAGTTAAAGCATAAAAGTTATGATTTATTAAAGTTTAAATAATCAATTAAATAATATTACAGAGAAAAACTTTAGTCCAAAAATTAAATAAAATTCATATTTAGGTAGATCTCAATTTTATACAAATTTAGAAATTTGAATCACTCAAATCGGAGTTGAAACGCAAAAGTTATAAGCGTTTGAAGTTTGAATCTAAATTTGAATCAATATTTCGAATTAATAAATCATTTTCTTTTCGGAAATTAATTATTGCGTCATCATGGACACGTGTCAACCTCTGATTGGTTGGCTGGCGTCGGTAAACTCATGGGCTCGGCTCACGGCGCGGTTTGGTCCACGTGGACCCGGCCCACGGCTTCGGTGAGGCGGACAGTGGGACCCACTGTCGGTCGCGGGTCTCACGCCAACGCCGGCCGACGCGTGTGGGCCCTCGACATGCGGGCCTGCGTGTCGTGACACGCCACACAGCGTCTGACGCCGACGCGTCGGTCCACCTTCCCAACACGTGGCGCAATCTCGCCGCTGGTTTGAAAATCAACCCGCGGATTAGATCCAGGGTTTAACACGTTGAAACTACTCGATGCTCGTGGGCCGCTCGATTTAGATCGGACGGTCCAGATCTAATCCTATAATAGTACTGCTACGGCACGTGGCGATTGTGAACCGCTGATCTTGATCCAACGGTCCGCATCTAATCGGGTTTGGAACACGTGAACTCACCTCAACCGTCCGACCGATCGGCGGTCCACGAGCTCGCGGAGTCCGGCGATGGCACGGCCGAAGCTTGGGCACCGGAGACGGAACGATGACGAGCCCGACGGGCGCTACGGGGCTCCTCCGCGACGCGGGGGTCACGCTCGAGTCGCTTTGGCTCTGGATCCTGGCTCGACCTCCTTCTCCTCGGCGACGGCGACGGCGGAAGGTGAGAAAAACCACCCACGATACCCTAGCTACTACGGCGAGCAATCCCGAGCAAGCGGCGCTGCTAGGGCTTAGCAAGCTAGGGCAAAAGTAGCGCAAGGTCACGGCGATACTCGGGTGCGATCCGGCATTAAATAGCCCCGGAGGCGTGCTCAGCATGAGCCCTAGTCGATCACTTACGGCGCACTTTGCCGGCGGAGTCCGCTCGGTCTCGCGAAGACGACGACTCTCAGCCGCCCACGTGGCGCGATCAACGGCCACGATCGCACGGCGCGATCGGATCCGGCCGGATACACGGCTCAACCGTCTGACGCGGATCTCACCGTTGGATCTTGATCCAACGGTTGGGATTGATTAGGTTTAGGAGTGGGTTTGGTCGAGTCGGCGTGGCTCGGTCGGACTCGAGTCCGACTGGTTCCGACTCTCGGTCGGATGAACAAGATACTTGACCCGAGTTTGATTTTCCAGCGATTTAATATTTAAAATAATTCCTAGTAATTCATTTAATTCATTAAAAATAGCAAATGACTCAGAAAAATTCTGGAAAATACTTTGGATCATTTTGGACTCAAATAAAATATTTCCAACAAAATTTTATTTGCAAAATTAAATTCTTTAATTATTTCAAAATGGAATAAATTCAAATAAATTCCAAATAAATCCAAATAAATTCCAGAAAATTCCAAAAATTCACCAAAGTGCCAAATCACACATGAATTTAGGACAAGTAAAATTTTGGGGTGTTACAAACCTCCCCCCCTTAATAGAATCTCGCCCCCGAGATTCAGTGGCTTACTAAAGGAATTGGTTTGTAAATTCTTTCTTCAAATCCTCTTAGCTCCCAAGTCGCCGCTTTCTTCATGATTGCTCCACCGAACTCTACAAAAAGCGAGTTGACTTGTTTCTAGTTTCTCGATCCATTGTGTCCGTAATCCTCACGGGATACTCCTTATAAGTCAAATCCTCTTGCAACTCAATTGATTCTAACTGTCTGCCTCAGAACTCGGAGACACTTCTTTAAGCAGGACACATGGAATACATCATGTACTCCTCGCCAACGATCGTGGCAACTCCAAATGATAAGCAACTTCGCCTCTGCGGCTCAAAATCTTAAATGGTCCAACATAACGGGTGCAAGTTTCCCTTTGGCATGGAACCTCTTAACTCCCGAGAGGCGTAACTCGAGGTATACAAAGTCTTCTCGTTCAAAACTCAAATCTCGGCGACGATTGTCAAGATAACCCTTCTGTCGAGATTGGGCTATCTTCAACCTTTCCCTAATCATGGCGATTTGCTCTTCACCTCTTGAAGAATATCAGGCCCAAAGACACGGCGCTCGCCTGGCCTCATTCCAATTCAAAGGCGTCCGACAGGTCGACCATACAAAGGCCTCAAAAGGTGACATCTCAGAACTAGCCTGATAACTATTGTTGTAATCGAACTCGGCATACGGCAAACTCTTATCCCAAGAGGTAGCATAAGCTAATGCACAAGCTCTCAACATATCCTCCGTAATTTGGTTGACTCTTTCGATCTGGTCCATCCGTCTGTGGATGATAAAGCATCTTGAAGTTCAAACGGGTTCCCATGGCTTCATGCAACTTATTCCAAACCTTGAGGTAAATTGGGTACCTCGTCTGATACAATCCTCTTTGGCACTCCGTGCAAACAAACAATCTCGATCATGTACAATTACGCTAATTTATCTCCGAGTAGGTGGTCTTCACGGGGATAAAATGGGCTACCTTAGTCAAGCGATCCACTATAACCCATATGGAGTCATAACCTCCTTGAGTCTTCGGCAAACCGGTAATGAAATCCATTCCGATTTCCTCCCACTTCCACTCAGGTATTTTCAGCGGCTGTAGCAATCCCGCTGGTCTCTCGATGCATTGCCTTAACTCTACGGCATACGCCGCACAATGCAACATGCTCGGCAACTTCACGTTTCATACTCGGCCACCGTAATCTCTCCTTGAGATCTGATACATCTTGGCGCTTCCAGGATGAATCGAGTACTTGGAGTCATGGGCTTCTTCCGTAATCGATTGATTTAACTCCTTTTTGTTAGGCACACAAATGCGATCCTTCATCCACAACGTGCCTTGCTCATCCAACTTGAAGTCCTCTCGCCTTGCCTTCCTCCTTGATGGACTTAATCCTGCGGATCTTGTCATCATCCTTCTGTCCTTCTCGGATCTGATCCTCTAGGGTAGGCTTTACTTCCAATGCGGCCAAGAATCCGCTAGGTACTACCTCAATCTTCATTTTCTGGAAATCCTCACATAACTCATCCTGACTTGTGGCTAGCAACGTACTCACGGTATGGCTTTTCCGACTCGAGCATCGGCTACTACGTTGGCCTTCCCGGATGGTAATGGATTCCAACATTATAGTCCTTGATCAACTCTAACCATCTCCTCGCCTCATATTCAGATCCGATCGGGTGAATATGTACTTAAGTCTCTTATGATCCGTATATACTTCACATCTGCTTTCCAATCGAGATAGTGACGCCATATCTTCAAAGCATGCACTACAGCGGCTAACTCTAAGTCATGTGTCGGATACTTTTCCTCATGCGGCCTCAACTGCCTTGATGCATAAGCGACGACCTTTCCATCCTGCATCAGCACACATCCAAGTCCTTGGCGCGATCGTCACAATAAATATCGAAGCTTTGAGCAACATCCGGTAGAACTAGCACCGGTCTTGGCGCCAATCGCTTTTCAGCTCCTGAAATCCTTTCTCACATTCCGGCGTCCATGCAAACTTCTTTTCCTTCTTTAGCAACTGCGTGAGAGGTTTCGCGATTGTCGAAAAGCCTTCGATGAAACGGCGGTAGTATCCTGCCATTCCAAGGAAACTCCGAATCTGGGTCACGCCTTCTTGGTTGTTCCCAATGTAACACAGCTTCTACTTTGCTTGGATCTACGGCGACTCCTTCTGCGGTCATTACATGTCCAAGAAACTCCACCTTGTCCTTCCAAAAATCACACTTGCTGAACTTGGCGAAAAGTTGCTGTTCCCTCAGCTTTTCCAAAACTCGCCTTAAGTGTTCGGCATGTTCATCCTCTGTCTTGGAGTAGATTAGGATATCGCCTATGAACACGACGACAAACTTGTCCAAATATTCCATGAACACCTTATTCATCATATTCATGAAATAAATTTGGCGCGTTAAATCGGCAAAGGACATAATCAGTAAACTCAGAATGTCCATATCTTGACGAGAATGCGCCTTGAATATCTTCTGATCGGATCTTCATCTGATGGTATCCCGATCTCAGATCAATCTTGGAGAAAACTCCGGCTCCTCTTAACTGATCAAACAAATCATCAATCCTGGTTAGCGGATACTTATTCTTCACGGTGACTTCATTGAGTGCACGGTAGTCAATGCACATCCTGAAACTCCCGTCCTTCTTCTTGACAAACAAAAGCGGTGCTCCCCACGGTGACGAACTCGGTCTGATAAATCCTTTCTCCATTAACTCTTCTAGCTGTTTCTTCATCTCTACCAACTCCTCGGTAGACATCCGATAGGGTCTCTTTGCTATCGGTCTTTGCAGTACAAGCTCTATCACAAACTCTATGTCCTCGTCTCGGCATACCGTAGATCTTCGGGAAAAACATCGGGTACTCATTCACTACCGACATCCTCTATGCTGATTGCCTTGGTATCGTTAACCATCAATCGTCCATCTCTAATCGCAGTGGCTTGAAATTCCACTTTCTTCCCACACGGGCTCTCAATCGAGATAGTCCTTCGCCCACAATCCAATACAGCCTTGTGCTTGGATAACCAATCCATTCCCAATATAACATCTAAGGTCCTGGTCTCCAAAATTATAAGGTTTGCTAGGAACTCTATTCCATCTACTAGTATTCTCACCCGGAACATCCTACTTCCGTTCGGAGTTCGAACTGTGGGTTTGAAACTAAAAGCATGCACTTAAGTCTTGCAATTCTCAAGTCATTTCTAGTAGCAAAGCCTTGCGTAAACAAAGCGAATCTGAAGCTCCAGTCAAACAAAATCAAGCAGTGTACTTGAGTTAACAAGTAACTTACCCGATTTACGTCCGTAGCATTCTGCGGTGCATCTGCGGTGACATGGTTGACTCGGCCTCTCACCACGGTCTCGGGGTGTGGCTCACTGTCTTTGGCGTCCTAGGTAGGGTGGTTCCTAGGTTGAAGCGGATCGGGTCGCTCCTGCTGTCTTCTTTGGACAAGCTGTTGGCAAAGTGTCCTGGCTCGTTGCGATTGTAGCAGCGTCTCACCGTTCCTTCTTGTTGCACAGAGTAGTGTTTCTAGCGGGCTGGGTGCAGTAGTTACGATTGGCAGGTCTTGGTGTTGGGGATGGTGTCCTTGTTGCATTCTCGTGGTTGGAATCAAGAATTGATTTGGTGCAACTCTCAGCGCCGCTATGCGTTCTCGACGTGATCCTTGTCGTTGCATCCTGGGCTTCCTGTTCTCATCCCGTTCCTTGCGCTTGTCCTCAAGAATAAGCGCCTTATTCACCAATTCTTGGAAATCTGGAAAGGTGTGGGTGATCAACCCTACTTGCAATCCTGAGTTAAGTCCCTTCATAAAACGAGACTGTCTGGATTTATCTGTCGCTACATCCTCAAAGCGTAGCGTGCTAGCTGTGTGAACTTGTTCAGGTAGTCGCCACCGGCTGATTACCTTGCTTGATGCTCTGAACTCCTCCTTCTTAAGGTCCATGATTCCTTCAGCACGTGATAATCTTGTCGGAATGCGGTGTGAACTCTTCCCAAGTGATATCTTGAGGGTTCTCTGCGTAGCACGTAAGTTCTCCCACCATTCGGCCAATTTGTTCCTTCCGGTGATGAGAAGCGTGAGTACCTTCTCATTCCCTATGCATTGTGCTATGTGTAGCTTCCTCTCAATTGATCTTAACCAATCATCGGCCTCCAATGGATTGGCATTCCCGGAAGAAAGTGGGTGGGTGAGTCCTCATGAACTCGACAGTCTTGTATTCTGGCGTGGCCCTTGATTAACTTGATTAGCGTGGCCTGAGCGGTGGACGTGCTGCATTTGTTGCATCATAGCATGCATCAACCGAGTCTGAGCAGCAAGAAAGGCTCCAAAATTCTGCATATCAATCAAGCGGTCTTTGGTGCTCTATCATTGGGGTTTTCTCTGGCGAGAACCACTCCCATTGCTTCCAAAGTTTCCACGGTGTTCACCATCCTGTCGATTTGCTCTAGGTTTAGAGATGAGAGGGAAACAAGAATAGACAAGTAATATGGAACTTATGCGGGCGAAAGGTGTAGCCTTAAGGTCCAACTTTATTATTAATAACTTGGTATGGCTGCTTACAATGCCTAAGGGCCTTGCAACACATACTGCACACTCAAAGAAACAAAGCAAATCCAAATCGAACTAACTCTGAGTCTAACGCCTAAAGGGTGACTCTTTATTCTATGACTCGACTCGGCGAAGGAGTCTCACTATAGAACCTATGCTCACTCATCGAGAAAACCTCCACACTGAGTGCGGATCTTTGCGGCATAGGCGCGAAACGATTGCCATGTCCAAAGAATCGTGTCCTCTATGGTAGTCGAAGAAGCGGTGTCCTCATCGAGATCCGACTCCTCTGGATCGGGCTCGTGTAGCTCGAGCATCGCTCTGGTGCAGTCCGCATAAAGTCATCTCCAACTCGTCAATCCTTCGTAGAAGGTGTGCCACATGCTCTTGAGCTTCCCGCCATCTGTTCTTCCCCGTCGTGATCTCCTTGCGGGCCTTCTGTAGCTCCTTGCTTGTATTATCTAGTACATCCTCCTGGGCGACGACAAATCGTGCCAACTATGTAACCGTGGCATCCTCATCCTGAATCTCCTTCGGGTCAAGAAGGTTATCGCTGCGCGGATGATAACGGAACACCGTGCTCTCCAATTCTCTGGCGTAGATACGGGTAATGTGCCGCATTGCTCGTCGTGATACTTCTTGGATACCCATCTGCATTGTAGATCTCCTGGCAAAGGCAGTGCTGTATCGGGCGATTGCCTGGGCCCTTTTCCTAGCAGTACCTCAATCCTCACGTCACAAGCCTTGATCAATCCCGCTTGTCTGATCACTTCCACTTGGTATTGGGGCTTCTCAAAATCTCCGAGAGTCTGAAGCATATGCCAAAGTTCCGCGGCGTGACCAACTCCTAGATCAACGTAGTTGAACTCTTCCTCCATCTGTCACAAGAGTGCTTTACGTAAGAACTCGGAATTTTTAAATTGTGACAAGGTAAGGAAAAATTTCAGCAAGAGACAAGAAAAGAGAGAAGGGGATAAGTCGAGATGTCATTTCTTGTCTTCACAAATTTTTAGCTTTAGAAAATAGGTTTTATCCTCACTACGACCATTCTAGCTAGGGTTGAGCCTACAGTCAAGTATGGCTCTGATACCACCTCTGTCGGGACCCCGAATTTGCAAATCCGGACCCTCTGTGTATTCAGCACTAGTCCAGGAACGCGCTAGTGCACACAGTCTTAACATTGGTAAATATCACAATCATACCACTCGATACCAAATAAGTACTTTATTTAAATAACCAAATGTTACTTGACCTTATGGCCAAGTTACAAATATATGCCTTGCAAGGCGAAACTTATTAAAAGAGAAATAACAAATGAAAATCAAATAACCCGTGGCGCCATCCAGTATACCACAGCAAGGCGGGCTCGCATCCCCTAAGTAGACGGGTCCTCTTGGAACTCCTCCTCCAAATCGTAGTCTCCTCTTCAACCGATATTGTGTTGAGGCAAGGGTGAGTACTTGGTACTCGACAAGTCATGCCTGAGAATGCAAGCTAAGATACTATATGCATGGCTTGGTACAAAGGAATAGCTCAAGGTATATTTGCGATATGACATTTGAAAAGTAATATAAGTAGATTCGAAACAGTAGAAATAAGTAAAGCGTAAATAACTTTTCAAGAAGTTTAACAAACATTTTTCCCCATCCTAAACCACATTTCCATCATCTTCATTGTTAAACCAACCCAACCTTTCAAATCCAAGTTATTTTCGAAAGTCTAACCCTTGATCAGTAATTCCCGAGCATTGTCCAAGATCGTGGACTCGGCTATTCAAATAGATTCTACACTCTGCAGAGGTTATGCACTTTACCCACAAGATACAGAAACACCACAAAGGCGAGTTCAGTAACAAAGCCTTTCGGAAGCTTTAAACAACACAGGTGGTCCTCTCAGGTTCGTGCTCTACACCATCCCTTCCCTTAGCCAAGGCGAAGTATGGGACCAACACACCGTTAGATGGGTATCTGGCCCACACCACGATACGCTCCCCGCATAATCACACAAACGGTGTAACTGACACCCTGAGGCTCCACAAGTGAGTTCTTAGCGACTTAGTCAACTAGGGGCCGTCCCATTCCGACCATGTGGTTGCAAGTATGACCCAGTTCAAAGGCTTGCAAGGTTAAGTCCTTAGAGTGACCAGGCAAGACTACCCGAAAAACCAAATCAACACTCCCAATGCCACAACTGCCCACCTGATTACTCTTGCCACATGCCCCGAAATCTGTTTATCAAACCCAGTTGATTACCATGCACCACGTGCCATCAACATCACATGATACTTTTCCAAAACAGGTTCAGTATATCATTAAGTCAATATTAACATTTGATTGTCCAAAATCATGTTATGAGCACGTAGTGTGTCTAAGCGATACTACAACAGTCTAAACCCATGTTGGCAATTTAATAATGTCCAACTAGTAAACCACAACTAGGGTGACAAGGGATCATGGCACATACTTAGATAATCAAGGTGTCATACAGCAATTTGGTATTTATCTAACCCCCATGTTTAAACAAAGTATCTTTCTAATTGATCTAGCATGCAATAGTTTAAATCAAAATAGATTTCGAAATAGGATCAACATGGTCAAAGCACAACTTGCCTTCAAAAAGTACTTGCTCTTGGTCTTGAGTTGGATCCTGAGTCAATACTTCCTTCGATCCCTCCCAGACTTCAACGCTCTACTCGTAAAGCGTGCAAATAGCAAATACACAAATAAACAATAGGCAAAAACATCCCAAAACTCCAAATAAAATCCATAAACAGAGAGAACATAATTTTCTGGATTTTTAGAAACTGGAATCGTCAAATTTGGAGTTAAAACGCAAAAGTTATGATTTATTAAAGTTTAAATAATCAATTAAATAATATTACAGAGAAAAACTTTAGTCCAAAAATTAAATAAAATTCATATTTAGGTAGATCTCAATTTTATACAAATTTAGAAATTTGAATCACTCAAATCGGAGTTAAAACGCAAAAGTTATAAGCGTTTGAAGTTTGAATCTAAATTTGAATCAATATTTCGAATTAATAAATCATTTTCTTTTTCGGAAATTAATTATTGCGTCATCATGGACACGTGTCAGCCTCTGATTGGTTGGCTGACGTCGGTAAGCTCATGGGCTCGGCTCACGGCGCGGTTTGGTCCACGTGGACCCGGTCCACGGCTTCGGGTAGGTCGACAGTGGGACCACTGTCGGTCGCGGGTCTCACGCCAACGCGGGTGGCGTGTGGGCCCTCTCGACATGCGGGGCCCGGCGTGTCGAGGACACGCCAGCTCACGCAGCACGACGCCGACCGCCGGTCTACCTTCCCAACACGTGGCGCAATCTCGCCGTTGGTTTGAAAATCAACGGCGCGGATTAGATCCATGGTTTAACACGTTGAAACTACTCGATGCTCGTGGGCCGTTCGATTTAGATCGGACGGTCCAGATCTAATCCTATAATAGTACTGCTACGGCACGTGGCGATTGTGAACCGTTGGATCTTGATCCAACGGTCCAGATCTAATCGGGTTTGGAACACGTGAACTCACCTCAACCGTCCGATCCGGATCCGACGGTCCACGTAGCTCGCGAGTCCGGCGATGGCACGGCGAAGCTTGGGCACCGGAGACGGGAACGATGACGAGCCCGACGCGCTACGGGGCTCCTCCGGCGATGTGCGGGGTCACGTTCGAGTCGCCTTGGCTCGGGGATCCCGGTTCTGACCTCCTTCTCCTCGGGCGACGGCGGCGGAAGGTGAAAAAACCACCACGATACCCTAGCTACTACGGCGAGCAATCCCGAGCAAGCGGCGGTCGCTAGGGCTTAGCAAGCTAGGGCAAAAAGTAGCGCAAGGTCACGGCGATACTCGGTGCGATCCGGCATTAAATAGCCGGAGGCGTGCTCGGCGGAGCCCTAGTTTCGGCCACTGCGGCAAGACTTTCGGGCGGAGTCCGGCCTTGCCTCGGCGAAGACGACGACTCTCACCGCCCACGTGGCGCGATCAACGGCCACGATCGACGGGCGCGATCGGATCCGGCCGGATCACGGCTCAACCGCAGACGGGCGGATCTCGGCCGTTGGATCTTGATCCAACGGTTGGGATTGATTAGGTTTAGGAGTGGGTTTGGTCGAGTCACGTGGCTCTGCCGGACTCGAGTCCGACTCGGGTTCGGACTTCGATCGGATGAACAGATTTGACCCGAGTTTGATTTTCCAGCGATTTAATATTTAAAATAATTCCTAGTAATTCATTTAATTCATTAAAAATAGCAAATGACTCAGAAAAATTCCAGAAAAATTCTGGAAAATACTTTGGATCATTTTGGACTCAAATAAAATATTTCCAACAAAATTTTATTTACAAAATTAAATTCTTTAATTATTTCAAAATGGAATAAATTCAAATAAATTCCAAATAAATCCAAATAAATTCCAGAAAATTCCAAAAATTCACCAAAGTGCCAAATCACACATGAATTTAGGACAAGTAAAATTTTGGGGTGTTACACCCGAGTGGGCCCACATGTCAGCGACACGTAGAGTCGTGGACCGAGTCCACGGTGGACCCGAGCCGAGCGTGGACCGAGTCCATGGACCTGGCCGACGCCACCAACCAATCGTAGGTCACACGTGTCCATGCCGACGCAATAATTAATTTCCGAAAAAGAAAATGATTTATTAATTAGAAATATTGATTCAAATTTAGATTCAAACTTCAAACGCTTATAACTTTTGCGTTTCAACTCCGATTTGAGTGATTCAAATTTCTAAATTTGTATAAAATTGAGATCTACCTAAATATGAATTTTATTTAATTTTTGGACTAAAGTTTTTCTCTGTAAAATTATTTAAATGATTATTTAAACTTTAAATAATCATAACTTTTTGCTTTAACTCCAAATTTGTCGATTTCAGTTTCTAAAAATCCAGAAAATTATGTTCTCTCTTTTTATGTATTTTATTTGGATTTTTGTGATGTTTTTGCCTATTGTTTATTTGTTTATTTGCTATTTGCACGCTTTACGAGTAGACGTTGAAGTGCCGGAAGGATTCGAAGGAGAAGTATTGACTCAGGATCCAACTCAAGACCAAGAACAAGTACTCTTTGAAGGCAAGTTGTGCTTTGACCATGTTGATCCTATTTCGAAATCTATTTTGATTTAAACTATTGCATGCTAGTTCAATTAGAAAAATACTTGGTTTAAACATGGGGGTTAGATAAGTACCAATTTGCTGTATGACACCTTGATTATTTAAGTATGTGCCATGATCCCTTGTCACCCTAGTTGTGGTTTACTAGTTGGACATTATTAAATTGCCAACATGGGTTTAGACCGTTGTAGTATCTTTGCTTAGACTCGCTTACGTGCTCATGACATGATTTTGGACAATCAAATACTAATATTGACTTAATGATATATTGAACCTGTTTTGGAAAGGTATCATGTGATGTTGATAGCACGTGGTGCTTGGTAATCAACTGGGGTTTTGATAAACGATTTTCGGCCGGGCATGTGGCAAGAGTAATCAGGTGGGCCGGTTGTGGCATTGGGGATGTTGATTTGGTTCTTCTGGTAGTCTTGCCCTGGTCACTCTAAGGACTTAACCTTGCAAGCCTTTGAACTGGTCATACTTGCAACCACATGGTCGGGAATGGGACGGCCCTAGTTGACTAAGTCGCTAAGGACTCACTTGTGGAGCCTCAGGTGTCAATTACACCGCTTGTGTGATTGTATGCGGGGAGCCGATCGTGGCTGTGGCCGATACCCATCTAACGGTGTGTTGGTCCCATACTTCGCCTTGGCTAAGGGAAGGGATGGTGTAGAGCACGAACCTGAGAGGACCACCTGTGTTGTTTGAGGCTTCCAAAGGCTTTGTTACTGAACTCGCCTTTGTGGTGTTTGACTGTATCTTGTGGGTAAAGTGCATAACCTCTGCAGAGTGTAGAATCTATTTAAATAGCCGAGTCCACGGTACTGGACAATGCTCGGGGATTACAGTCAAGGGTTAGATTTTCTGAAAATAACTTGGATTTGAAAGTTGGGTTGGCTTAATAATGAAGATGATGGAAATGTGGTTTAGGATGGGGAAAATGTTTATTAAACTTCTTGAAAAGTTATTTATGCTTTACTTATTTCTACTGCTTTCGAATCTACTTATATTACTTTTCAAATGCTGTTTACGGCAAATATACCTTGAGCTATTCCTTTGTACCAAGCCATGCATATAGTATATTAGCTTGCATTCTGTGCATGACTTGCTGAGTACCAAGTACTCACCCTTGCCTCAACACAATATCAGTTGAAGAAGAGACTGCACCAGCTTTGGAGGAGGAACTCCAAGAGGATCCGTCTACTTAGGGAAGCGAGCCCAGTCAGTTGCCTGTGGTATACTGGATGGCGCCACGAAGTTTATTTGATTTTCCGCTGCTATTATTTCTCTTTTAATAAGTTTCGCCTTACGAGGCATATATTTGTAACTTGACCATAAGGTCAAGTAACCTGTTTGGTTATTTAAATAAAGTACTTTGATAATATCGAATGGTATGATTGTGATATTTACCAATGTTAAGACTGTGTGCACTAGCGCGTTCCTGGACTAGTGCTGAATACACAGAGGGTCCGGATTTGCAAATTCGGGGTCCCGACACTAGGTCGACTGCTCATGCTGTCCGAAACAGAGAACGTGACAACTTCTAGATTTCATCTAATCTACTCAATTCCAGCACCACCAATTGATCTAAAAACTTGATAATCACCCTTAGAACAGTACCTAGACCAACCCCAAAGAGTCTCATGGCCATACCTTCGCCTGACGCACGAAAACCCAATAGATCTCCTCGCGGCTCGCTCCTCGCTCCTCGCTCCAATGGACGGATCTTCGAGGTGCAGGGGTGGAGAGGCTACCCTAGGGCATCAAGGGGTGGAGGAGAGGTGGTGGAGAGGTGGAGAGCCAAGGAGGCAAAGGGGGAGGTGGGGCGCATGCAAGGGAGAGGGGGAGGTGGGGTGTGGCAGCTAGGGCATGAAGGGAGAGGGAGTGGGGGCGCACATGGGCAGGGTGGTGGCGCACAAAGGGGCAGGGGGAGCCCCTTTTTACCAGCCCAAACAGAATCCTAATCCTAAATGGACTCATACTCCATCCCACCAAAGCCCATAACACCTTCTTTTAGGCCCAAACTCCCCCGGAAAGGCCCAAACTCCCGGAAACGCAATTAAACCTCAAACCATATGGTTTTAACCTCCAATACCATATTTCATAATGTTTTTGATCTCATCATGCACATTTTATAAGGTTACGATACTTCGTGGTGTCACAGAATGTCACCAAACATAGACTAAACAACATCTAATAACCACATCTAAAGGTAAATCACAGCAAAGGAGTACATGCAAAAATCGAAAATTTCGGCAGCATCTCCTTTGTTTTCCATGGTACGGAGCATCAACAATAATATCACAAGTTATATCATAATGGGAAGCATCTAAAGCAACAATAATAGGCGATATAGCAACTATTTAAGTCTAGCATAATGAATTTAACCACTCCATGATCTAAAACGAAGTAAATAATATGACCAAGCACACAAATAAGTCATACTCCAAGTTCTCAACGCATTAACTTATAATTACAACTACAAATGGCAAAATTGCATATATCTTAATGAGTGAAACTTTGTGAAGATGTGCCACTAAGCCCTTTTCCCGCATGTCGGTTTCATGGTACCTAAAAACAACATAAAACACAAGCGTGAGTTCATCACTCAGAAAGTATATTGCAATGGTACAAAAGAACAATTACATGGCTACAACACCTCACATCATGTCTATCATCTTTTTCATGCTCACATATCATTATTCACATATCATCATCATCATGTATGCACATGTCTCCTGGAAGCAGATACCGGTATGGCTGAGTGCATACCCGTCGGTGTGCACCCTCTCTTCCCTTCCATCCCGAAGATGGAGGGTGCCTACTCCTCGCTTCCATTCACCGTGGCACGATGTAGGTCTTACTCAATGACGCCCCGGACTAGTCATAACTTTCTCACCGACCTTACCGGACTAGTTATGACTTTCTCACCGACCCGGCCATGTATCATGCCATGTATGCAAACATGCCAACATCATAAATAACTTGTACATTAAAACATGGCATCACAACATAATATACCGTATTCATCATATCAATGGCAAACTTTAAAGCATTGCATGTGAACACATGATATATTCAATTGCAAATCATCAAAACTAGCAACCTACAACCCGCTACCCATTCCAATATACTTGCCTCAACCACGGGCGACGGATTGACGAGAAGTAGAGGGCACTCCCAGGGTCACACCACCTGCACATAGATGTCACACGCTCAAAAACATGCCCACAAAATAATACAGAAACACTCTTCTACCCCTACTTCGCAATCTACTGGCAAAACCCAAAAACAGAGGTTCTGTCCCGATGGGACAGCAAACTTCCAACGAGCATAACTTGAGTTCTAAGACTCCGAATCGATTAAACGAGTACATCCTCGCATATCTTAGGAAATTTCCTAACTTTTTTAAGTATATGGAAAAGCTGATTCGGACTCTCAAGTGGTTTAATCTACAGAATACCGTGATATGTTCCAATCTCGTCACAGTTTTGAACACGTATGGTAAATCGAGCATAACTTTCCAACGGCTGCGCGAATTGGACGTTCTTTATACCCACTGAAATCTATTGAAGTTACCTACAACTTCTTCAACAGGCGGCCGACCAAATTCCAACTCTAAAATTGCGAAAACTCAAACCCTAGGTCGACTGCACAATCTTCCCGAAACAGAGAACATGGCAAACTCTAGTTTTCATCTAATCTACCCAATCACAGCACCACCACTTGATCTAAAAGTATCAAATAGACCTCTAGAACTGTACCTAGACCATTCCCAAGGATCACCCATGCCATACCTCAGCCCGAAGAACGACGAACGCCGAATTCCTTCCTCCCGGGCTCCCCGATTGCTTTCCTCGCGCCGGAACTGCCGGATCTCCTCGTCGCGGAGCTTTCCGAGGGGAAGATCAGTGGGATGGCGTGGTGAGGGGTTGACCAAGGGCAGCAAGGAGGGTGGGGAGGTGGTGGAGGGTGTGGTGGCGCAAGGGGAGGGGAGGCGCACGGCAAGGGGCAAAAGGGGTGTGGCAGCTATGGGAGGGAGAGGAGGAGGTGGGGCGCATGTGGGAGGGTATGGGGGTGCCCTTGGGCAGGTTGGCAGCCCCCTCCTCCCCTCATGGGCCAAGGAGGTTCCACCTAAGGCCCAAAAATATCCCCAAGGCCCAAATTCGCGAAATCGGCCCGGAAATGTGAGTAAACGACATAATGTAAAGTTTTAACCTTCATTTTCACATTTTATAAAGTCACATTCTCTAATTTCACCTTTTACGGTGTCTCGACATCCCGTAGTGTCACAAAAAGCGCATCATCGGAGTTTTCAGAACGAACTGATGGTCTGATCATGCGTGGACATCAGATTTACATCCCGAATGATCATGAGATCAAAGATCTGATCTTGAAGGAAGCTCACGAGACTCCATTGTCGATCCACCCTGGAAGCACTAAAATGTACCAGGATATCCGAAAGAAGTTTTGGTGGCCTGGTATGAAAAGAGATATCGCCGCGTACGTTGCCATTTGTGACGTGTGTCAGCGAGTTAAGGCAGAGCATCAACGACCAGCTGGAATGCTTCAACCCTTGAAGATTCCAGAGTGGAAGTGGGATGAGGTCGGAATGGACTTCATCACTGGCCTGCCAAGATCGGCTAATGGTCATGACTCCATTTGGGTGATTGTTGACCGACTAACCAAAGTGGCTCATTTCATACCGGTACGCATTACCTACAATGGAGCTAAACTTGCAGAACTCTACCTGAACCATATTGTCCGATTGCATGGTGTTCCTAAGGTCATTGTGTCTGACCGTGGATCCTAGTTCACTTCGCGGTTTTGGAAGAATCTGCATGAACTTCTCGGGACTAAGCTGCTCTTCAGTACAGCTTACCATCCCCAGACGGATGGACAGACTAAGAGGACAAATCAAGTCCTAGAAGACATGCTCAGAGCTTGCATTCTTTCGTATAACTCGAAGTGGGAAAAGTGCTTAGCATTTGCTGAGTTTTCCTACAATAACAGTTATCAAGCAAGTCTCCAAATGTCTCCGTTTGAAGCACTGTATGGGAGAAAGTGTCAAACCCCTCTTTTCTAGTCCGAAGTCGGCGAAAGAAAATTCTTTGGACCCACAGTGATTTAGGAAGCTGAGACGCAAGTCAGGCTAATCCGCGATCGGTTGAAAGAAGCTCAGTCTAGAAAAAAGAGCTATGCCGATAATCGCCGCCGTCCCCTGAGTTTCGAGGTAGACGATTTTGTTTATCTTAAGGTGTCACCGCTGCGTGGCACGAAGCAGTTCCAAATTCGCGAAAAGTTAGCGCCAAGATACGCCAGTTCGTATCGCATTCTTGCAAGGAATGGTGAAGTAGCTTATCAGTTGGAGCTTCCACCTCAACTTGCGGATGTGCATGACGTGTTTCATGTTTCTCAGCTGAAGAAGTGTCTTCGAGTTCCTGCCGAACTCACTCCTTTAGACACAATTGATCTTCAACCAGATCTTTCATATCGTGAATATCCAATTCGCATTCTGGATGAAGCTGAACGTCTTACTCGTAATCACGTAATCAAGATGCTTCGAGTTCAGTGGAGTAACCACACCGAAGAAGAAGCAACCTGGGAACGTGAAGATCGTCTTCAATCCGAGTTTCCATCTTTCTTTTCTGAATCCTTGTAATCTCGAGGACGAGATTATTGTAAGGGGGGGTAGAACTGTGACATCCTGAGTTTCTAATCACCTTTTGAAATGTTAATCAAAGCCTTAAGTGTTGTTCGGATCTTTATTTGGAGTTAATCGTGTTTGGTTTTAATCGTTCGAGTGGTTTTGAAGAAATTTGGTTTAAAATTTGATTTCAATCTCCATTTAGACTCGTGTAGCAATCGTAGCTTCTAAACCTTCTTTAGCTATCCTAGAATCCATCTTGAAAGTTTCTGGGAAGGATTCCCATGTTTTGGAGTTTTTTTGGGAGTTTTTGGGGTTTTTCACTGGCGGCAAGATTACCTACCAGTTTGTGATCGCCGGCCCAGCCAAGATCGCGGTCGTGGTGACCGGGCAAGGGGCAGAGCCCTCCCTGCTGCCCGTTGCCCAGCCACCTCAGCACCTTCTGGTGTCTTCCCCTCTAAGTCTCCTCCCCCAGCCGACTCCCTCTCCCTCCCCTTGACTTCACTCCCTCACTCTCCCTCCCTAGCTCTCTCTCTCCCATGGAGCTCTCCCCCTCTCTCTCAAGCTTTCCCTCCTTCTAAAACTCTCTCTCTCCGGTGTTCTCGAGCTCGAGGAGAAGCAAGCCACAGAGGAGATCACTGTTCTCAAACCCTAGCAACGATCCGTGGTAAGTGGATCGAGTTCTAATCAACTCTGCTAAGATTTGAGTTCTCTCCTCTTGTTCATACCTCCTTTACTCCTTGTTGTTTTAGTTGGAACCCTAGAAAACCTAGTTGTAGTGCTCAACCTCTAATTAGTTGCGGTTTCTAAACCTAGGTTAGATGGTAGATTTTTAGATGTCGCGGGAACAAAGATCAGAAACCCTAAATACGTTTTTATCGGATATATTTGGTTAAATGTTGTTTTCGTAACTTTTGGAAGTAACCCCTGAAACCCTAGTTCCAAAAGCTAGGAAAATGACATTAGAATATATTCGAAGCCGTTAAAGTTCGAGTTTCGCGAAAGGAATCGAGTTTGAATTCTATTCGGGGTGAAAGTCGAAATTTAGTGTAATTTAGGACTCTAGAGTTTCTTGGATTAGAAATTAGGTCAAACGAGGTCAAAAAGTTGCGTGGTTCACGTGAATGGGTCCTTACCACTTCCGCGAACCCATCCATGCAATCACCGCGAAGTTCCAAAGTCGTTTGCACGAAAACCATTTTTCTGGAAATCCTAGTCGACCTGTGACTAGCAATACCAACGTGGCGAAGCCGGTATTGCCGCTCAGGCCGGCACTACCGACCCATGCGGCTGGTACTGCCGGGCTGTAGGCCGGCACTATCGCCCCCGCAACGCCGGTAGTTATTTTCCAGAGAGGTCCCCTTTTGGGTTCGAAGCCCCCGGTACTACCGACCCATGTGGCCGGTACTGCTGACTGTAGAGCGGCACTGCCGGGATTTGAATGCCGGTACTGTCGGGCTCCAGTTCAAATTTGGTTTTCATTTAGGTTTTTCTCTCTCGTGTTCGTTTATTGGTTGTTGTCTGATTCTTTGAGCTTTATGCCTTGTTCTCGTTGGATCTTACTCGTTTTCTCGTTGTTCCTTTTGTCGCGCTTTCGTTGAGACGTTGACGCCTCGGGATCAGTTGGCGAGGATCCAGACTACGACCCAGAGGACACGCAAAACCAAGAGCAAACAGGCAAGCACCCCCTTTGAACATATTGCTCCTATAATTGCAAAAGTATTTGATGATTTACAAAACTATTACGCATGCATAAGATTATTACAAGTATTTGAATGGTGGGACTAATGGTTGGATGGCTTACCTTAATCTCGTTGTTACCCTGAAATCGTTGAGTAACCCTAGATTAAGGATAGACGCTATATTAAGTGTCACCAGGGAATATAAGTCTAATAGTTGCATACGCTTAGCCCAGCCTTAGACTGATTGAATATCGATCGGTGGACTCAGTCAATCAAATCTCTCGATACATTGTTAGGATTTCTGAAATGATGATTTTGGAAAATAAAGGCTATGTTGGCAAAAGATGAAAAAGGAAAAGGTGTATAGTGGTTTATGCCGGACGGACGATGGGAGGTCTCATCCGTGCAATTCTAAGGACCGAACTTGACGCTTATAACTGAGTCTTTTCGTACAACCACATGTGCTAATATGGGATAGCCTAAACCCAGTACAGGAGTTGGAATTTGGTCTTGCGTCGTGGTAGGTCGAAGTAGTTGGGCAATACCGACGTGCTGGTGTTGCTTAGAATACTCCCTCACCTCGCGCAGGTGTTGGAGACTTTCGTGAAACAACGGTGGATGCTTTGCTGAGGGTATAAGGCACAATGGGACGTTAGCCATTGTTGGATCTGTGTGGGTGAATCAGGTTTGGAGTTTAAGGTACCCAAACACCTTAATTGGGGGTTACTCTCACCTGGCCCGGGGGTACTCTATGTGGGTGTGTGGAGCCCCCACCCAAAGCAAAGAGCGCACATCGCCGGGGCTAACGCAAGACTAAATGCCGACAATTGGAAGAGTTTCGTCACAATCTAGCAAAACGGATACAGTATGTATCGCGTGGCATGGTTGACATGATTGCTAGAGCGTGTCGTGTGGGTAAAGTGTGCATTCTCTGCAGAGATTAATTAAACTAATCGATTAGCCATGCTCACGGTCACGAGCATCTTGGGTATCTGATTTCAAGTATAGTATTTTGGTGAATTGATCAAGCTGGTGGTGATTCTTGATGCCATGTGATGGTATGTTGGTTATGTTGGTTATGTTGAAGGAAATGATTCCTGATGCCATGTGAGGGTGGTGTTGGATATGTTGGAGGTAATTGTGTATTGAATGAAATGTAGATTTACATTATGTATTGATTTACTTTCATTTACTAAATGCTTTATAAACTGTGCAGTATTCCAGATCTATTAGTCTATTACAAATAACTTCAGCTTCATGCAAATTTGAACTAGAATAGCAACCATCTTCTTTGATTAGCCTGCATTATTAATATACTTGCAAACAATAAAGTCTTGCGAGTACATACGTGTACTCACCGTTTGCTCTAAAAATTTGCGTGAGGAGCAGAAGATGCAGGTGAAGAAGAAGGTGACCATGAGTTCAGTGACCCAGACGCGGGTGGTGCGTTTGACAGCTAGCGGAGTGATATGCTCGCCGGTTGCTTGTGGGAATGGAGGCACACCGTGGCCGCTTTACTTTTGTTTCTCTTATGTTTTCCTCTTCAATTTACTTTAAGCCAGTTGGCCTTTTGTAAACAGGATCAAGTTGTAATATTGATATCTATCGTTGTAATATATTACTTCTACTCTTAATTTGTGTTGGCATGGATGTGATACTACCTATCTCAACGTGTGACACTAGCCTACTGATCCAGGCACTAGTGGTTATCACATGGTTGCGGGTAGCTCAAATTGGAACCAATTGGATGGCATATGACCTCATGAGTCCAGTGTCGTGCTGACCAAGTGGTTTCAATCTGAGTCTGTCGTGATGCCGTGATCGTTACGTTACTTGTTGCGTGTTTATCCAGGCCCACGCAACAGTAATGGAGTATCACTGTACCAGGACAGGAGCCCCCATGACACTCTCTATGCAGCACGCCGCCTTTTATAGTCGGTGTAGCCTTGATCGTGACCGTCACGGACTCTTCAACCGTATCGGCTTTGATCTTGTCTTTCTATATTGATCACAATCGTATCAAATCCAAGTTGTACTGGCTTCGGTTTCTTTCCGTTTGTGCCTTATACGATCATGCTCCTTGCCAATACGACTTCTATCCCATTACTCATCGCTAATCCGACCCACGCCATCTGTGACACCTCGGAGTGTCGTAACCTTATTATTGAGCATGATAAGGTTAAATATAGTATGAGGTGTGGAAATAAGGTTAAAACCATAAGACTTGGGGGTTAATAGCTTTTCCGGGCCGTTTCCGGCCGTTTCGGGTTTTGGGCCTTCAGAGTTTTGGGCCTTGGTGGGCTTTGGTGGGATGGATTAGGTCTCCGTAACGGACTAGGATTGGGTTGAGGGCTGTTAAAAGGGGGCTTCCCCCAGCCCCTTGCGCCCCCCACCCCCTTTTTTGGCGCCCCACCTTCCCCCTCCACCTCTCCTCTCTTCCCCCCCTAAGCCCTAGCCGCCACCCCCCTCCCCAAACCGTGCGCCCCCCACCCCTTCCTCCACCTCCACGCCACCTCCCCTCCACCCCTTGCTGCCCTAGGGTGGCCTCCCCACCCCTGCACCTCGTGGAGTCATCCCGTGGAGCGAGGAGCGAGGAGCGAGGAGCGAGGAGCGAGGAACGTGGAGCGAGGAGCGATTCGCGAGGAGATCCGCGGAGATTGATTGGAGTTTTGTGCTTCGGCCAAAGGTATGATCTTGGGGATCCTTGGGGATGATCTAGGTACTGTTATTAGGGTGTCTATCAAGTTTTTAGATCAATTGGAGGCGCTGGTTTGAAGTAATTTGGGTTAGATCTAAACTTGTCCACGTTTCTGTTTTCGGGCAGATCGAGCAGTCGAACTAGGGTTCGAGTTTCCGTCGATTTAGAATCCGAATCCGACCGTACGGACTTCTAGGAAGTTGTAGATAATTTAATTATCTTTCCGTGAACGTAAAGCACGTTAATTTCCGATCAGCCGTTTGAAAGTTACGGCTGTTTTACCGAGCGCCTAAAAATCTGTGACGCGATTGGAACAGATCTCGGTAATCTGTAGATTAAACAACTTTAGAGGCCGAATCAGTCTTTCCTTATACCTAGAGAAAGTTGGGAAATTTCCTAAGCTATGCGAGGGTGTACTCGTTTATTTCATTCGGAGTCCCAGAACTCAAGTTATGCCTTTTGCAAGGCTGCTGTCCCGCCGGGACAGAACCTCTGTTTTAGGTTTTGCGAGTAGTTGGCAATGTCGGGTTAGATGGGGGTTTGTGTACTGTTTGGAGGCTATGATTGTGAGTGTGTGATGCCTATGTGCAGGTGGTGTGACCCCGGAAGTGCCCTCTTCTTCCCGCCAATCCGTTGCACGTGGTTGAGGCAAGTGTGTTGTGATGGATAGCGAGTTGTAGGTTGCATGTTGAGATTAGATGGAATTGATTACATGATATATGTCCACTTGCCATGTGTTAATGAATGATATGATATGATGAGCATGTTTAACATATTATGATGCCATGTGTTAATATGTGAATTAAATATGATAATTGGCAATGGTTGCATGCATGTCATGAGATAGGGCGAGGGCGGTGAGAAAGTCTTAACTAGTCCGGCAAGGTCGGTGAGAAAGTTATGACTAATCCGGAACGCCATTGAGTAAGTCCTATGTCGTGATTCCATCCACGTGGTGTTTGGAAGCGAGTAGGCACCCTCCATCTTCGGGATGGAAGGGAGGAAAGGGTGCACACCGACGGGTGTGTACTTCCCATACCGGTATGAGGTTCCAGAGGGTCAGGAGCATTGCATTACTTCGCATACAAATTGATGATGATATTGATAAGTAATCATGAATGAGATGATATACATGATGGAAGATGTTATTGCCATGTTGTTATGCTTGTTGTCCATTGCAGTATGCTTGCTGAGTTTTCGAACTCACCCTTGTGTTTTCTTGTTGTTTTAGGTATCATGAGAACGGCATGCGGGAAAGGGGAATAGTCGCACGCTCACACGTTGCTTCACCTTAATGTTTCCCCAAGTCAATTCATTTAGTTTGATAATAAATTGCGTGTGATGGTCTTTAAAATTAAGTCTTAGCTTGGTTAATGAGAGTTCTATTGTTTGTTTGACACTTGGAACCTTAAGAGCGTATTGTTACTCTTTTATTGTCATTAAGACTTTATTTATTGCTGTTTTAGATGTTTCTCTTATTGCCATATAATGCTATATTGTTGCTGTTCCTTAATATCATGATAAAACAAAGGAGGTGCTGCCGAAATTTCGGTTTTTAGTCTATGCGCCTTTGCTGGAATTTTATGTTAAATGTGGTATTTAGATGTTGTTTAGCTTATGTTTGGTAACATTCAGGCATATTAAATGCCGGTGTGTTACAGTTGGTATCAAAGCGGGCTGTAGGTCCTTGGAATATGTATTTTTAGTGTCATACCTTAAGTTGCAACTAAAATATGATGTGGAATAACTTAGAAACATGGCTTAGGTTCTAACTAAAACCTTGTTATAGGATAGCAACATTAAAACTTGAAAAAGTGGTATAACTAATCTAAAATCTGACACACTTGGATGCACAGTAGGATGGGTTTTGGTTCGTCATTGCATCGCGCTTGATTATGTGATAAGGAATATGCTTATGATGATGTTTGATCTATGATCTTGATTGTGTGCTTTCGTGTTTGGGTGGTTGTCTGTCTAAAGCAGCCATGCCGAGGGGTAGAGGCCGTGGACGCCGTGGTCGTGGAGGCCAGCGAGGCTCCAGGAGTTGAGGAGTCTGCTGGCCGAGGGTAGCTGCCGCTTAATGCTCGTGGGCCACTCGGAGGAGCTTCCAGCTGCACGGCCGGCGGGGTGCCCGCCAAATGAAGATTTAGTTCGAGCTCGCAGAGGGAGATTCAGAGCTGCGCCAGAGTTGCGGGCAGCCCCTGGCTGTTGTGCCTCCCCCTGCGCGCCCCTATTGTTGCCCCCGCTGCACCGAACCGAGGATGAGTCTCCGGAGTGGACGCCCTCCGCCTTGACACTTTCGACGGAGAAGGCACGCCAATCCATCCGCAGATTGGCTGCGGTACATGGAGAGGCGCTTGAGGTCCTAGATTTGACCTCGGTTCGAGGACTCGCTTGTGGCTTTTCACCGAAGGGCCAAGCGGATATCCGTGGGAGGGGGTTCTGGCCGCTAGAGCCCCGATCTGGGTCCAAAGGACTGGGAGGACTTTGTGGCTCGCTTCCGAGCCAAGTTCCATCCGAGTCTTTCCTTGAGAGGATGGAGCTTACTCGACCACTCTTTCCTGGGAAAGAGGTCGGTGGCAAAGTATGAGAAGGAATTCAACAAATGTGGTGCGCTTCAGACCGCTGTGGGCAGCCGACGATCGGGAGAAAGCTAGGAGGGTCCGTAGGGGCCTCAACCAGGAGTTCCGAGTTGTCATGGGGGCGACTGGCCCTCGTGACTTCTGCGCTGGGGTGGAGCCAGCGCAGGGCATGGCGCGCGCGTTGGAGCTCTCTCGGGACAAGCGTAACCCGGAGGTTCAGGGTTCTCTGCGGCCCAGCGGGGCCGAAGAGGACCTTTGGTGGAGGAGGTGGGTCCTCTCCGACCCACCTTCAAGAAGTTCAAGGGAGGACAGGCTCCTCCTCGTGGCTAAGATGGGGCCGCCCCAGTCGTCTTCTTCGTGAGCGATCGTTTCGCCTGCGTGCCCGGCAGGCATGAAGTGCTTCAAGTGCGGTGGCGAGCACCGTGCTTCAGTGTGGTTGGACCGGAGTTGCAACCACCGTGGCAAGCCCTGGCCATATGGGGCGAGTCTGCGGATGAACCCGGTAGCATCATCAAGTGGGAGACGGTGCCTTCTCCTCCCACTCCAGCCAGCGTCTTCCAGAGGATCGGTGCACATGATGGCTGCCCCTGTTTCTCAGCCACCCTTATGCGTGGCGCCGCCGGCCAGCAGATCGTGCCCGCACTGCCTGCTGCTCCTCCTCGCTGCCTCCTCCGCCCCACCTTGTTGGGGCATCACCGAGTCGGGGCTCCTTCTTTCCTGCCGCCACCAGGAGTGTACGCTTTGCCGACCGCCGAGTCAGCCGGGCATCCAGAGGTGGTTTCAGGTACTCTGCTCGTGGATTCCGTTGATGCCTTTGTTCTCTTTGATTCCGGAGCATCCTACTCCGTGTTAGTCAGTTCTCCTGGGGGGTTGATTGCTAGTTCTTGGGTTTGCCCTGGTTGCACCATTGCCATTGATGATGAGGTTTTCTTTGCCAATCTCATGGTGATCCAGTTGGCTCCTTTTGATGTCATTTTGGGCATGGACTGGCTGCATCGATCGCGTGCTAAGATCTGTTGTTTCGGAAGACAGCTTTCTTGCAGGCCCGTCCGGGAAGAGTTGACCTTTCAGGGTGGTATACCCTCCAGCCTCCGTCTTTGCTTTGACTAGTTTGTTTTCTCGTCGCCGCTTGAGGCTGTTGGGTTTCCTCATGACTTTGTCTCGAGAAGCCATCTTCCTCGATTCCCATTGAGGAGATTTCTGTAGTGAAGGAGTTCGTTGATGTGTTCCCTGACGAGTTGCCTGGTCTACCTCCCGTGAGGAATGTGGAGTTTCAGATTGATCTTGTTCCGGTACTAGACCTATTTCTATCTCTCCATACCGCTTGGCTCGTCCTTTTCAAGACGAGTTGAAGAAGCAATTGGAGGATCTGTTGGCCAAGGGCTTCATTCGGCGTAGCGTTCAAGTAATGGGGAGCACCCGCCCTCTTCGCCTCGAAGAAGGATGGAAGTTGGCGTATGTGCATTGATTATCGTGCTCTTAATCAAGTGATACTAAGAACAAGTATCCTTTGCTCTCATCGAGGATCTGTTTGACCAATCAAGGAGCAAAGGTGTTCTCCAAGATTGATCTTCGATCGGGGTATAATCAGATCCGTGTGAGGAGCAGGACATTGAGAAGACCGCTTTCTCCACTAGGTATGGGCATTATGAATTTAAAGTTATGTCTTTTGGACTAACTAATGCCCCTCTTTGTTTTTATGGAGGCGATGAACAAGATGCTACACAAGTACCTTGATGAGTTTGTGGTAGTGTTCATCGATGACATTCTCGATTTACTCTAAATCGAAGAGGAGCATGAGCGACACTTGAGGCTTGTCTTTGAGTACCCTGAGGGAGAATCAATTCTTTGCTAAGTTTGAAAAGTGCGAAGTTCGATTTCGTAGTGGGTTTTCTTGGCCACATCATCAATCCAGAGGGCATATCTATAGATCCTAGCAAAGTCTCAAGATTTTGGATTGGAAGAGGCCTTCCAATGTCAAAGAGGTGCGTAGTTTCCTTGGGTTGGTGGCTACTATCGGCGTTTTGTGCAGATTTCTCTATCATTGCCAAGCCACTTTCACAAACCTGACTCGTAAAGGGATGAAGTTCCAATGGATCGCAGAGTGTGAGCACAAATTTTCTGCACTTTGAAGGAGAAGTTAGTGATCGCCTCTCGTTCTTACCCTTCCCGAGCCGGGAAGCGCTTCAATGCTTATTCCGATGCTTCTCGGTTGGGACTTGGGTGTGTGCTCATGCAAGAGGGCAAGGTGATTGCTTATGCTTCGAGGCGCTTGAAAAAGCATGAGCAGTAATTATCCCACGCATGATCTTGAGCTAGCCGCCATGGTGTTTGCATTGAAGATATGGAGGCATTACTCAGACGGTGAGTCTTGTGATATTTTCACTGATCACAAGAGCCTCAAGTACATCTTTACTCGTAAAGATTTGAACTTGAGGCAGAGGAGGTGGCTAGAGTTGATAAAGGATTATGACCTCACGATCCAAGATCATCCGGGGAAAGCAAATGTGGTGGCCGACGCCCTCGATGCAAGACAATGCCCCTGTTGTTGATTGTCTTGTTGCTGATTTTGAGCGCTTGGGAGTCTCCTATTGCTTTGCGGGGACCGTGCAGGCTGAAACTCAAATGATTCTTGAGTCGATTCCTGAGCGTGTGCAGCAGAGGCACAAAGAAGATGATCGCTTGCTCCAGCAAGTGAGGAAACGCCTTGAGGAAGGCAAGTGCCGAGACTTTACCGTTGATGATGCGGAGCTTTGAGGTTTCAGGCCATCTGCAGGCGTGCCCGTAAATCTCAAGTGAAAGAAGACATCCTGAAAGAAGCTCGTCGCACTCGCACACGGTCCATCCTGGGAGACCAAGATGTACAGGACTTGAAGAAGAATTTCTCGTGGAAAAGGATGAGAGTGGATATTGCCAAGTATGTGGCGTCTTGTGGATTTGCCGTAAGATCAAAGCTGAGCATAAAGCGTCCCGCCGGCCTGCTGCAGCCTTTGGAGATTCCCTGTGTGGCCATGGGATGACATCTCTATGGATTTTGTGGTCGGCTTACCTCGCACTCCTCGAGGAAGGATGCTGTTTGGGTTGTGGTGGACTGTCTCACAAGTCTGCACAGATTTCATTCCCATCCGCACGACCAATTCAATGAAGCGAGTTGGCTCCCATCTATGTGCGGGAGATTGTGAGATTGCATGGTGTACCCAAGACCATTATCTCTGATCGGGATGCTAAGTTCGTCTCCAAGTTCTGGAGAGTTTGCAGAGTGCTTTGGGTACGCAGCTTTGCCTTAGTACCGCTTTCACCCTCGCATGATGGGCGCCTGAAAGGTACCATCCAAACTTTGGAGGACATGCTCAGTGGCCTGTGTGATGTCTTGGAAGGGTAGCTGGAAGATCATTTGCCTCTTATGGAGTTTGCTTACAATAACAGCTATCATTCCAAGATCCGGCTGCTCCTTATGAGGTACTATATGGCGGAAGTGCAGGTCGCCACTTTGTTGGGATGCAAGGGCGAGAGAGCAGTTCTTGGACCTGATTGGGTTCAGCAGACTATTGATCGCGTGGCGGAGGTACGCGTAACCTTCTCGCAGCCACAGAGCATGTAAGAAGAGCTATGCTGATGTGAGGCGGCGAGACTTGAGTTTGAGGTGGGTGATAGCGCATTTTGCAGTATCTCCCACCAAGGGTGTGGTGCATTTTGGCACGAAGGGAAAGCTCACCCAAGGTATGTTGGGCCTTTTCCTATCCTCGCCGGAAGTTGGCAAAGTTGGCCTATCGCCTGAAGCTACCGGAATCCATGCAAGGTGTGCATAATGTGTTCCATGTCTTGATGTTGAAGAAATACTTGCATGATCCGGAGTTGGTGGTTCCATTGGAACCATTAGTGCTTCAGCAGACCTCACCTTCGAGTCCCGTCTGTGGAAATTCTCGGGACTTCTGTGAGCGAGTGATGAAGAACAGACGCTTAAGTTGGTCAAGGTCCTGTGGTCACATCAGACCGAGAGAGAAGCGACTTGGGAGCTGGAATGTCGCATGCGCGAGAAGTATCCCGAGCTTTTCGCCTCAGGTATGTGATGTGAAAACCTAGCTGTCTTTGGTTTTGCGGGGTTTCGTGTTGGTGCGTTTAGGTTCGAGGTCGAATCTCGCTGAAGGAAGAATGTGACACCTCGGAGTGTCGTAACCTTATTATTGAGCATGATAAGGTTAAATATAGTATGAGGTGTGGAAATAAGGTTAAAACCATAAGACTTGGGGGTTAATAGCTTTTCCGGGCCGTTTCCGGGCCGTTTTCGGGGTTTTGGGCCTTCCCGGGGGAGTTTTGGGCCTTGGTGGGCTTTGGTGGGATGGATTAGGTCTCCGTAACGGACTAGGATTGGGTTGAGGGCTGCTAAAAGGGGGCTTCCCCCAGCCCCTTGTGCCCCCCACCCCCTTTTTTGGCGCCCCACCTTCCCCCTCCACCTCTCCTCTCTTCCCCCCCTAAGCCCTAGCCGCCACCCCCTCCCCAAACCGTGCGCCCCCCCCACGCCTTCCTCCACCTCCACACCACCTCCCCTCCACCCCTTGCTGCCCTAGGGTGGCCTCCCCACCCCTGCACCTCGTGGAGTCATCCCGTGGAGCGAGGAGCGAGGAGCGAGGAGCGAGGAACGTGGAGCGAGGAGCGATTCGCGAGGAGATCCGCGGAGATTGATTGGAGTTTTGTGCTTCGGCCAAAGGTATGATCTTGGGGATCCTTGGGGATGATCTAGGTACTGTTATTAGGGTGTCTATCAAGTTTTTAGATCAATTGGAGGCGCTGGTTTGAAGTAATTTGGGTTAGATCTAAACTTGTCCACGTTTCTGTTTTCGGGCAGATCGAGCAGTCGAACTAGGGTTTGAGTTTCCGTCAATTTAGATTCCGAATCCGACCATACGGACTTCTAGGAAGTTGTAGATAATTTAATTATCTTTCCGTGGACGTAAAGCACGTTAATTTCCGATCAGCCGTTTGAAAGTTACGGCTGTTTTACCGAGCGCCAAAAAATCTGTGACGCGATTGGAACAGATCTCGGTAATCTGTAGATTAAACAACTTTAGAGGCAGAATCAGTCTTTCCTTATACCTAGAGAAAGTTGGGAAATTTCCTAAGCTACGCGAGGGTGTACTCGTTTATTTCATTCGGAGTCCCAGAACTCAAGTTATGCCTTTTGCAAGGCTGCTGTCCCGCCGGGACAGAACCTCTGTTTTAGGTTTTGCGAGTAGTTGGCAATGTCGGGTTAGATGGGGGTTTGTGTACTGTTTGGAGGCTATGATTGTGAGTGTGTGATGCCTATGTGCAGGTGGTGTGACCCCGGAAGTGCCCTCTTCTTCCCGCCAATCCGTTGCACGTGGTTGAGGCAAGTGTGTTGTGATGGATAGCGAGTTGTAGGTTGCATGTTGAGATTAGATGGAATTGATTACATGATATATGTCCACTTGCCATGTGTTAATGAATGATATGATATGATGAGCATGTTTAACATATTATGATGCCATGTGTTAATATGTGAATTAAATATGATAATTGGCAATGGTTGCATGCATGTCATGAGATAGGGCGAGGGCGGTGAGAAAGTCTTAACTAGTCCGGCAAGGTCGGTGAGAAAGTTATGACTAATCCGAACGCCATTGAGTAAGTCCTATGTCGTGATTCCATCCACGTGGTGTTTGGAAGCGAGTAGGCACCCTCCATCTTCGGGATGGAAGGGAGGAAAGGGTGCACACCGACGGGTGTGTACTTCCCATACCGTATGAGGTTCCAGAGGGTCGAGCATTGCATTACTTCGCATACAAATTGATGATGATATTGATAAGTAATCATGAATGAGATGATATACATGATGGAAGATGTTATTGCCATGTTGTTATGCTTGTTGTCCATTGCAGTATGCTTGCTGAGTTTTCGAACTCACCCTTGTGTTTTCTTGTTGTTTTAGGTATCATGAGAACGGCATGCGGGAAAGGGGAATAGTCGCACGCTCACACGTTGCTTCACCTTAATGTTTCCCCAAGTCAATTCATTTAGTTTGATAATAAATTGCGTGTGATGGTCTTTAAAATTAAGTCTTAGCTTGGTTAATGAGAGTTCTATTGTTTGTTTGACACTTGGAACCTTAAGAGCGTATTGTTACTCTTTTATTGTCATTAAGACTTTATTTATTGCTGTTTTAGATGTTTCTCTTATTGCCATATAATGCTATATTGTTGCTGTTCCTTAATATCATGATAAAACAAAGGAGGTGCTGCCGAAATTTCGGTTTTTAGTCTATGCGCCTTTGCTGGAATTTTATGTTAAATGTGGTATTTAGATGTTGTTTAGCTTATGTTTGGTAACATTCAGGCATATTAAATGCCGGTGTGTTACACCGTCTTCCTGGTTCGTGCCACGACTAGACCTGTCTCGGCCGGTCAAATTTAGGTGTCAACATATGCCCCCCATTTTTGGGATATGCATCATGTCCCAAAAATCACCCATTGATCGCCTTGGTGAATGGCCATTTCCCACTGCTCCTCTTTTCTCCATTGGTTAATTCCTTGACTCATCGCGTCATGATAACGTCGGTTCGCTTCGTATTCCGTTGTTATTCATTTGAACGACGCTTCATTCTCCGTGTAACAGCAATTCTGATGTGCATTCAGCTTTATAAATCTTCGATAACTCACGGTTCCTTTTACTGCATTGTCACTCGTAATCCATTAGCACGAACACAATGTCTTCATCCTCCTCTTTCTTTGGTTCTGGTTCAGACTATTCCTCATCAGATGACGACTCTGCGATCGTAGCTGCCCTCAAGGCGGAGCTATCGGCCGATGTTCGGGCCGAGGATGAGGTGGCCAGTGACGAGGCCATTGCCTGTGCGCTCCAGGAGAATTTTGATGCAGATGCCAACGCTCTGGTGGCTGATGCCCCTCTCGCCGGTGATGCACCGGTGGCCGATGCCCCTCCCGCCGGTGACATGCCAGTGGGAGTAGCTCCTGAGGCCGCCAATCCTCCTCCAGCTGCCGTAGAGGAGCCAAGTGGCAGCATCTCAACGGTGGCCATGATGGATGTCGTTGAGATTAGCTCTGATGATGAGCAAGCGCCCTCTTCAGCCACCGCCTAGAGTACCAGTTCTAGCGCTGGGAGCACATCGGACAGGAAGCGCCGCCGTCTTCATTGGATGTAGGTTTTTTTATTTCTTATGTAGGGATGGCACCCCTTCTCCCTTCTTTTTCTTTTCTTCGAGGTGTCCATGATCCCTAAGCACTTCGCTTGGGTGTTATGGTAGTTCTTCTCCTTCCAGTCCCTTTTCTTTTTTATCTTAGTTCTCTACATTTGCCACGAGACTTCTGTGCATCCTTTAGCCGATTCATGTAATCGCTACTTTACTGTTTAAGCCGATCATGTAAACAGCCTTCTTAATGAAATGTGTGAATATTTTATTTTATTTTAATGTTTTAATCGGCTCTTGTATATCTTTTGTTTGTTTTCATATCGACTCACAATACCTTAATATGGGATGCTTTTGTAACGTATCGGCTACATAACGTGTCGGCCGGATACGTTACCCATCGGCAGATAGGATTTCTGAACTGACCAAAACCGGCCGTTCCTTCTGCTATACGCTAACCAGCAAACGTATCGCTTTTTCTCTCTCCTCATTAACTGCCTTGCAGCCTTCTCATCATGTTCTGCCACTTCTTGCGTAGTGGCCGCGCTGTTTGAGGCGCGATTCTCGGTGCCGTTCTGAGCGAACCGTACTCTTCCTTTATAAAATTCTTTCTTTCCGTCGAGTACTTTCATCTTCTTCCTCTTATCCGACCACCTAGAGCGGGAAAACTTCCTTCCTTGGCTCGGCTATTATTCATTGTTCCTCTGACGATTTGTCTTGTATTTTCCTCCACCGACTTATTGCTTTTCTGCTTGATCCCCTTTCTTCCTCGATGGTCGATTACCGATCCATGATTATGATTATGGTGCCTAAGTTGGATGGCTACTTTCTGCTGGGACCAGAGGGAACTGAGAACCCGACGGATTTCATCAACAAGGAAGTCATGCGGATTCCTCTGAATGCTATTGGCCACAATCTCTCCGGATGGGCGAATAGTTTTAGAGCTTGGCCTTCCGATACTGCGGGCTGGAGGAATTGGTACAATCAAGTGGCTGCCTGTAAGAAGGTAGACTGGGCGGCCTGGGAGATTGTCGGGACTCGAATTTGCAAATCCGTACCCTCTGTGTATTCAGCACTAGTCTAGGATCACGCTAGTGCACACAGTCTCAACATTGGTAAATATCACAATCATACTCAATGAAATAGTGAAGTACTTTATTTAAATATACCAAACTGGTTGCTCGACCTTATGGTCAAGTTAGAAAAGTACGCCTCGCAGGGCGAAAACTTATTCAAGAAATAACTGCAGCGAAAAATAAAGAAACGCGTGGCACCAACCAATATGCCACAGGCAACTGACTAGGCTTCTCCCTAAGTAGACGGTTCCCCCTGAAGTTCCTCCTCCAAAGCTGGCGTAGTCTCTTCTTCAACTGGTGTTGTATTGTTGCAAGGGGGTGAGTACTTGGTACTCAGCAAGTTATGCACAGAATGCAAGCTAATATACTACATGCAGCATGGCTTATTACAAAGGATAGGCTAACAGGTTCACTTGCAGTAAATCATCGTTCATAAATACAGTAATAGATTGCAAAGCAGTAAAACAATAACAAATATAATAACTTTCACAATAATTGCACAAGTAAAGTGTTTCCTAATCCTAAGTCCAATTCACCATTCCGACCCAAGTGTTTCCAAACTCCACATTTATTTTCATTAAAGTTTAACCCTTGACTGTAATTCCCGAGCAATGTCCAATGCCGCAGACACGGCTATTCGAATAGATTTTACATTCTGAAGAGGTTATACACTTTACCCCCAAGATACAGTCAAACACTACAAAGACGAGTGTCCGTAACAAAGCCTTTCCGATGCCTATCTAAACCCAGTACTACTCGCTGAGGATTCAACACTGGTGGGACTGGTTACCACTACCCGGGCCTCACACAACCACAATTGTACTAAAGCTTAGAATCAACAAATTAATCAACTAGGTCTGTCCCACTCCAGACTTGCGGTTGTATGAATGACTCAGTTCAAAGGCTTGCAAGGTTTAGTCCTTAATTAACTAGGGCAAGATTACCCAAAGAACTAAAACGACTTCTCCGATGCCAAACCTGGCCCACCTGATCAAACTTGCCACTTGCCCCAGTCTAAAGTATTTTGTCAAAACCCAGTTGATTACCATGCACCACGTGCCATCAACATCATCATTAATAACACATGACACTTCATCAAAGCATGTTCCATATCTCATTAAGTCATCATTAATATTTGATTATCCAAATTCATGTCAACTACGTGGCAGGGCTAAGCATTAAGCTACAGCGGTCTAATTACCCATGTTGGCAAAATTAATAATGTCCAACTAAGGGTGCGTTTGGCAACACGGAACCAGACTAATTCTCGTAAAATCTGGAACTACCGCAACCAAACGGTCACTGCCTTGGAGCGATTCTATGGGAAACGTTTCTTCCTCTCCAATACGATACCAAAATCGGCTGGAGACCCGTTCCTCCAGATTCTATCCGATCTTTTCCCCCCTGCCCTTCGCCTTCGCACTCCAATCCCCATCGCACTGAAGGAAGCCAGCACTCGGTCTTGAGCTCCCGAACTCACCCCACCGCCGCCGAGTCCCAGAACTCCCCACCCCCCTCCGACGATGCCGGCGTCCGGAGCTCCCCCCGGCCGCCTCCTGCTCCCCGAGGACGCCCTCCCGAACTCCCCCCTGGCCGCGTCCTGCAACTCGCTGCCGACGCTGACGTTGGAACCGGTGACTTGTCGCTCCCCCAAACGTCGATTCTCCTCTACCGCCAGCCGGTCAAGGACTCAAGGTATTAGCTCTTGCATTACTGCATTACTAGTGTGATAGTGATTGTTTTCAGTGAGGTATTGTCTATTGATTATGATTGTGTGAATGATTGTGATGGATGAGTTGATTGAATGTGTGAATGATTGTGACGATCATTTTGAATGTGTGAATGATTATGAGGTTGCTCTTTCAAATGAATACTGAAATTTGACATTGATGCATACTGAAACGGGACATTGATGCATACTGAACTTCTAGCCTTTTCATTCCTGTTCTGGCATCTCACAAATTGGCAAGTGCAACTTTCTGATTAATGAATTGCTTAAGTTATGAATTATTTAAGTTACAAAGTTCTGTCAAATGAGAGAGAATCAATGGCAGCATGCTCTTTAGCATCCAGTATTCACTGATATGATTCCAGGCTTCACAACAGTATAATAATACACATTGGAAGTGGCATGCCACATCCAATGCAAACAATAAGTACAGGATAAGAACCACATGATATTTGAGAATATATATTAGAAGCACCTCTCTTGTTTGTTTCTCTCATATTTCGGGCATCACCCAACATGGACGTTCAATACATGTTTCTCTATGATTCTGCAAAGCAAGGCCCAATGAAAGGACAGGCTGCTAAGACATCCAGATATGGGTAATTAACTAGTATCCTCATAGAACCCCATAATGTTGACCCAATGTGTGCAAGAAATGAATCACGAGCCACTGTATAACTATGATGTTCCTGGCATTAAAAGATTGGACTATCATTAGAAGTATGATTAATACCTGCATATATATGAATTTTCGGTTGTCCTTATTAGGGAAATCAAAATAGATTTTTCTATGCATAAATTTGAGTTGTGTAGTACGTGGTACCAGTAGTTGGACAAAGCTAACCTCTGAAGTATCTTTAAATAAGTTCAATTTTTCCATCCTCTTCAATGCATCAAGAGCTTTCTTCTTATCAGTTTCATCATAATCTCCACTATTGTAGCCTTCCAGTTCATTTTTCAGGTCGTGCATTCTCTCATCAAGTTCTGTGTAGAAAAATGATGGTTCTAGTTAAAAGGGGTGACCTATCTGGCAAAACAAGAAATATATTTCATGAAGGGTGTTAGATGTGTTGCTTTGTTTCACTATTAGATGTGTTCCTATCTGGCAAAACAAGAAATACATTTTTCTAGTTAAAAGACTCTTTAGCACAATCCTAAATTTGATCTTGCCTAGAGTAAATGGGTGTTATTTGGTCCCTTGACTAGCAGTACTCTGTTATCTTGTCTAAATGTTGAATGTACAATATTTTAGTTTTTACCCAAAAGGGGAGTTGTTACATATATATTTGGGCCTCATTTTGTTAGAAAGATCTGTTGGCCTTTATGCTATGGAACTTTGGGAATTACTTAGGCACTGAACTTAGTGGGTCTCATGCAAGGGAAGCAAGAAGGTCTTTGTAATATGTCATGTAGGGCTAACCAGTGGAGTGTAGAATAGTGACTTATGTTGATCAACATGCAAACAGAGGCTGTCACCCTTTTTAAAATCCGTTGCAACGTACGGGCAACTTACTAGTATATATATATATGGCTTGTAGGGTAGTGTAAAAGCTATTGCCTTTCTCCTTTGTTTTGCTTTGCGTTTTTATCTGTAGTCCATATTGTTTCCTTAGCATACAAGTTATAATACTGCTTATCTTTGGTTTTTAATTCAATTATAATGGTGTAATGTACAAGTATATTTCAATTCTAACTTCTGAGCATATTCTAAAGGTGTTACTCTTTTGTGATTGGAGCAAAGTAATGATATGGCTTAAGTTCAATTTTTGATTCAATTATAATGGTGTAATGTACAAGTATATTTAAATTGTAAGACATGAACAATATCCTTTTTACACTTTCCAGTCACACAAGAGTGACGATTCTTATTTTTCAAAGTAACAGGATGCTATTTGACCAATATATTCCCTTTTCACATATTCGAAAAAGTAACAGGAGTGATTTTGGTCTTTCGTAGTTCAGATTTTAGAACGTCCCTAGTCACTTGATCGGTGGACTCTCTTTAGCTAACTAGATGTGATTCTCCTGAATGCTTATGTAGATGGTTGAAGCTGAATGGTCTAAAGAACACACTAGGATTGTTTGTATATTGTTTGCCGAACAAGTGAGGTGCGGAAATCGTTCTAGCACCCATTTGAACAATCTCGGGTATAAAAATGTGATTGAAAAGTTCAATGAGGAGACAGGGATTTTGTACACTAGGGGGGCATTTAAGAATAAATGGGCCAAACTGAAGCTAGAGTACAATGCTTGGAAGGAATTGTTGAAACAAACAGGTATAGGTTGGGATGAGAGGAAGGGAACGGTTGACATGAACAATGATTGGTGGAAGATGATGAGAAAAGTAAGAGCGCAAACCACATTATGTTTGATCTTGTTTTTTTTTAGCAATATGACTATTTTTTAAAATATGTATTCATGTTTGCAGAAAATTCCAGGATGTGAAAAGTTTAAAGATAAGGGAATTCAAAATGAGGATGAGTTGAAGGTTATGTTTGAAGATCTTAGAAATACCGGTGACGATCATTTTGGTGCTTCGTTTGGTCTCATTCCTCAAAGTCCAATTGATTGTCGTGAGTCTATGGAGTCAGAGCCCGAAAGTGATCCAGAAGAAATAACTCCAACTAGCAAGGGCAAAGGCAAGAGATCATACTGTGATGACAAAGAGAAGACAAGGAGAGCCAAGAAAAATGGAGGCAAGTGGATCGAAGAACAGATTAGTAAAATGGTGACTTTGAGTGAGAGGTCCGCTGCTTCTGTTGAGACGCTTGCAACAAAAGATGAGAGTTCCATCAAGGCAGTAATGACAATTGTGAAGGAGTGTGGTGCGATTCCTAGGACAAAGCAACACTTCATCGCTACTGAATTATTTACAAAGCGTGTTGAGAGAGATATGTTTATGACAATGGACAGTCCAGAAGACCGATTTGCATGGCTCTCAATGAAGCACTATGTCAAATATGGACCATGATGTTCTACTTTTTAGAGAAATTCATTTATTGGGTATAGAATAAGAATAGACTAATAAAAGTGATTCAACATTAAATCAATTTGATTTCTTTTGTTTGCAATTTACACTTGTGCTTTGTTTATTGTTAAGAAAAAAAATATTGCTTAATGTTGACTTGTGTTGCGATATATATTTTGTTTAAATGTTGAATCTTGCACTTGGCATATATGTTGTTTAATGTTTATTTTTTCTATGTTAAAGATGTCTTCAAGTGAATGTGATAGTGATAGCGAGGTTGATGCGGAGGTTGTACGTCAACATCAAATATTGCAGACCAACTTACTTGCAACTGCAACTGTTTTACATCAATATTACATGAAGCATTATGACAAGAATCCACCAAGGACTTCACAACTCAGTGGTTATGGATGGATTATGGAGACGTTGAACACACCTGGAGAAAGTCACAGAATGTTTAGGATGAATGAAAGTCTTTTTTTCAGTTTGCATGACTTATTGGTAAGCAATTACGGTCTAAAGTCATCCATCAATATTACATCATTAGAATCGCTTGCTATCTTTCTATGTATCTGCAGCCAAAATAGATCCAATAGTTCGATTCAAAATACATTCAAGCATTCAGGGGAGACAATTAGTAGAAAATTTGATGATGTGTTACAATGTTTAGTTCGAATGGCTAAAGATTGCATAAGACCTAAGGACCGTAACTTTACCAATGTGCATAGTAGAACTAGTGGTGATCAAAGGATGTGGCCGCATTTTAAGGACTGCATTGGAGCAATTAACGGGACACATATATTAGCGACACCACAGTCCAGGGATTATGTTCGATATATTGGCAGATCAGGGACTCCAACCCAAAATGTGATGGCGGTGGTTGACTTTGATATGCGTTTCACGTATGCTTCTATTGAACAACCAGGATCTATGCATGATACCAGTGTGCTCTATCATGCTATAGAACATGATACACAAGTATTTCCACATCCCCCGCAAGGTAAAAGTTGTTGTTACATTAATTAAATCTATTGTCATGTTATTGTCACATTACTTATGCGACTTCGTATTTTATTAGGCAAATATTATGTTGTGGATGCCGGTTACCCGAACAGGCCGGGGTACTTAGCACCGTACAAAGGACAGAGGTATCATGTACCTGACTGGAGAAGAGGTGTGGCGCCGTCTGGTCAGCAAGAGGTATTCAACTATTTGCACTCTAGCCTTCGTAATGTTGTTGAGCATACTTTTGGTGTATGTAAGATGAAGTGGAGGATACTTCTAAAGATGCCTACGTACCCGATGAACAAACAAAAGATGATTGTTGCAGCAACCATACTGTAACACCCCGGCATTTAATATGCCTGAATGCTACCAAACATAAGCTAAACAACATCTAAATACCACAAGTTACCATAAATTCCAGCAAAGGTACATATGCTAAAAAACCGAAATTTCGGCAGCATCTCCTTTGTTTTAACATGAATTAAAGGAGCAACAACAGTATAACAATGTATGGATTATGAGAGACAACTAAAAACAGCAATAATTAACGACTTAGCAACAATATAAGTCTAGTTTCAAACACATAATGTCTCCAAGGGTCAAATGAACAATAAAACTCTCATATTGCAAAGCTAAACCTTAAAGCAATAATCATCACACGCAATTTATTATCAAACTAATAGAATGACTTGTGGAATCAATATGGTGAAGCTACGTGTGGGCGTGTGACTATTTCCCTTCCCCACATGCCGTTCTCATGGTACCTAAAATAACAAGAAAACACAAGCGTGAGTTCGAAACTCAGCAAGCATATTGCAATGGACAACAAGAACAATATCATGGCAATAACATCTCCCATCATATATATCATCTCATTCATGAACACTTCACAATATCATCATCATTATGTATGCAATGTAATGCAATGCTCATGTCTCCTTGGAAACTCATACCGGTATGGTTGAGTACACACCCGTCGGTGTGCACCCTCTCCCCCCTTCCATCCCGAAGATGGAGGGTGCCTACTCCTCGCTTCCGTTCACCGCGGTGAATGGAATCACGATGTAGGACTTACTCATTGGCTTTCCGGATTAGTCATAACTTTCTCACCGACCTTCCCGGACTAGTTATGACTTTCTCACCGCCCGAGCCATGTATGCATTTATGCCAACATCATATTTAACTCACATATTAACACATGGCATCATAACATATTAAACATGCTCATCATATCATTGGCAATCATAAAAGCATGGCAAGTGATCATATATCATGTAGTCAATTCCATCTATTCTCAACAAGCAACCTACAATCGCTATCCATCACAACACACTTGCCTCAACCACGGGCAACGGATTGGCGGGAAGTAGAGGGCACTCCCGTGGTCGCACCACCTGCACATAGGTACCACACTCTCACAATCATATCCAAAAAACAGTACGCAAACCCTCATCTACCCCGACATTGCCAACTACTCGCAAAACCTAAAAACAGAGGTTCTGTCCCGTCGGGACAGTAGCCTTGCAAAAGGCATAACTTGAGTTCTGGGACTCGTAATCCATTAAACGAGTACATCCTCGCGTATCTTAGAAAATTTCCCAACTTTCTCTAGGTATATGGAAAGACTGATTCGTAATCTAAAGTTGTTTAATATACAGATTACCGTGATCTGTTCCAATTACGTCACAGATTTTATCACGCTCGGTAAAACAGCCATAACTTTCGAACGGCTGGGCATAATTTAACGTTCTTTATATCGACGGAAAGATAAAGAAATTATCTACAACTTCTTCAACGTCCGTATGACCAGATTCAGATTCTAAATTGACGAAAACGCAAACCCTAGGTCGACTGCTCATGCTGTCCCAAAAACAGAACGTGGCAACATCTAGATCTAATCCAAATTACTCAATTCCAACACCACCAATTGATCTAAAAACTTGATAAACACCCTCAGAACAGTACCTAGATCAACCCCAAGTATTTCCATGGACATACCTTTGCCCGACGCATGAAAACCCAATAGATCTCCTCCCGGTTCGCGCGATCTCCTTCCTCGCTCCAATCCCGCCGGATCTCCTCCTTGCGGAACGCTCCAACGGATGGATATTTGAGGTGGTGAGGTCAAGAACTCACCTAGGCACAGCAAGGGAGGTGGAGAGGTGGTGGAGAGGGTGGTGGCGCAAGGGGAGAGGCTTGGGGGAGGTGGAGGCGCCCAAGGAGGAGGTGGGGAGGTGTTGGAGTCGACTAGGGCACTTGGGGGCGCAAAGGGCAGGGGGAGGACGCCCAAAAGGGCAGGGAAACCCCCCTTTAACCAGCTCTAAGCCCCTTTCCTAATCCTAAATGGATTCCCACTCCATCCCTCCAAAGCCCACAACCCCCTCTTTAAGGCCCAAACTCCCCCGGGAAGGCCCAAAACCCCGGAAACGGCCCGACAAGGCTATTAACCTCCATACCTTATGGTTTTAACCTCCCATATCATATTTCAATATGTTTTTGACCTCATCATGCACCTTTTATAAGGTTACGATGCTCCGTGGTGTCACAACACTTCAAAAGGCCCAAAAACGCGAGTAAACCTCAAGCCGAAAGGTTTTATTCTCTAATTTCACATTTTATAATGTCACACCATACCGTAGTGTCACATTCTTCCCCCCTTCAACAGGATTCAACCTCGAATCCGAAGGACACCATAATCAACAACAAAGTCCCCAAGGGACAAAAGGCTTCTCTGCAGCTCAAAACATTCGCACAAAGACTAAAACCGGAACAAACAACAAACGAGTTCTCAAAACCAATACTTGGCGAGAAAAGTAATGATCTAGCTCAACCAAGGGCAACCTCTCACAGGTCGACCTTCACTTCCATTCCCAAACAGAATCTGCGTACCAACCACAAAGGGCTCCATCAACCCAAAACGCTCGAATCCTCACAGCCAACACTTCATACTTCTATCACAACCAACCTGACTACCATACTCCATTAAACTCAACATGACATAATCAAAGCAAGTCACAATTCCTTTAATGACCTCTCTACATTCTAAAAATTCCCTCGAGGGGAATAACTCATTAAGGCACACTTGCCCTTCCGATACACGATCATGCTAACATTCATTCTATCCTCTCCTGTGCAAAACTCAAATCCAAAACAACTAGTGACGACAATTGCTCACAAAGCAGGACACACATCATCGAACTACCGTCAACTTCACTTCCACCCATCACTACTCTTAATAAAGGTGAAATCCTTACATCATCAACCTCCATCATAAACCACCCTGGTACCACTAAGGTGCTACACCTAGCCCCAAGCTAGGATCGTAAAACTTTACCAAACCACAATTGGTTCCTTTCTTAAGAGGGTCTCGCCTCACACAAAAACACTTAGCGATAAAGCCCAACTGTACTCACGACAACTCAAACCCAAAGCGTTAACAACCAGTTGGGAAAGAATCCGGCAACATCCAAAGAGCACCCCAAGGACGCATAAAGCCCCGCCCCCACAACCCAGATACCATAATTTCTTCATTCTTTCTTTTCATACTAGAAAGCAAGGGAAATCTCGTTTCATGACATAAATGCACATTCTTCAGGAGCACTCCGGATTAGTCATATCTCCATATATGACTTTCTCACCGACTTGGCTCAACGACTCTTTTATCATTTAACATGTAAAAACGATGTCATGTTTACTTTTCACCATTCATTCATCATGGAACAACGGTACCGAATAGTCATTCACCAAATAACTTCTTCCTCGGTATCAAATGATTGAAATACCCATAACACTAACAGTTGCGCTAAATCATATAGACTATGATGGCAACATAGTTAACAGTAAGGCACCACATCAAATCAGAACCCACCAACGATAGATAGCTAAACTTTGCAAAACATCGCATTTTAACCAAAATCAACATTTTGGAAAAGAACATTGACTCCAAAGTTAGACATCTGCACAAATAACTGCCATAAATTTTATCAAAAGAGAGGGAAACTCAATCCCAAAAGAAAACTCTTCTCTAACCAAATTCACTTATGAAACATTCATAAAAATCCAGACTTGTGAAACATCCGCACACCTGACACATTTTCCAAATGACTCCAACTCTAGCCAAACAGAGTTACACATCAAGGGCTTAACTCAAAAGTTTCCAACACAACCCTTTATGACCATCTGCTTCCTTTTAAAATTAATTTCAAAGATAATTCAGGTCTAACGCCGAAGGGCGCGATCGACTAAAAACTTTTGGGGTGTAAATCCATACTCATAGCACCAACTAAACAAATTAGCCAAAACCAAATATTTGCACCAATTTATACGAAGTTTTAGGAAACTCAAACACAAAGATATGGAACACCTTGACCGAAAACTCTTCAACTAAAATGGCAAACAACCAAACTAGTCCAAAAGCTTTTGAACACAAGCTCAGCATAAAAAGAACCATCTCTAGTACTCCACTACACTTTCCTTTAAAGACTTCAGTAATCACTATTTACTCCTTGAGGAGCCCCAACACAAATCAACCAAAAGCTTCACAACAAATTCTTCCTCTAGTTACCATTCCCAACACTTTTAATTAAGGTTTAAGATGCTTATCACAAAGGCACCCAACCCAGACTACATTGACATGATCCCCACAGATCACTAAATCATAATACTTCTTACTCTAAATTTGAAACATAGTACTTCAACAGCTACTTGAGCATGGTCAACCTATCAATTTATACCATCCATACGTCAAAATCTTGACAATTGAAACTTGTTCAATCTATAAAATGACTTCAACAAATAAGTAATATCTCTACAAGATAAAATTCGTAAATAGGATTCTAAGATATGCAATCATTAAGATTAAAATCTTGCATCATGATTATTATCCATTGTTCATCCCATCACAACATGTACTTGACATAATACCATAGTTTTACACTTTTTCTTTTATTGGATCAATGGTTTCCAACAATTAACCACACTACCAAAGCATCAATATCAATTCTTTGCAAAATCATCAATCAACAACATTGCTTTTAGCTACCCTATACATCGGTTATAACAAAACTTCCACCACACAACATACTCCAACTATTAAATTGGATTTAATAAGTTAGATTAGCACAATGTTTTTAACAACATCATTAACAAATAGTCTTATGTCTTCTCAACTGATATCAAAACTAGCATTTTAGGAACACGACTGCATACTTCCAATCATGCTAATATTTTGTAACAACATGAATAGCAACTCTAATCAACTTCCAAGTTAAGGTCACAAGCTTGCATGATCAAATTTCTCTACTAACATGTTTAAATTAGAACATCTTTAAACAACCAGCAAAGCTTCTTTAACACTATCAGCAGTTTACATCATCTTAATGTTCTAACTATGCAACATGGTTTAAAACTTTAAACATTATCAAGGGTCATAAACACTTTTAAAGCAAAGCAACAGATTCTAAGCATGTACTTTAGCACATTCAATCATTCTCGCTAAGAGTAAACTACAACACTAGTAGTCTATTTATTCTCAAGCTAGAGATAACAACCGCATGGAATTGTTTCAACTCACAAATTAACTTAACAGTGCATCATCCCATAAATCACATTGGTACATGCTACATAACATGCTAAACAACAATTCTTACTAGGGACAAACGATTTCAGTCAAAAGACTACTTACTTTGTTTGCAACATTTTAGTTTTAAAGCTCATCCCGAATTCATAAGGAAACTTGACTCTCAAAATTGCAATGAGACAAACCCAAACTTGGTCATGCAAAAGGAATTTTCCAAAACACTTTTAAATCTCAAGGATTCCCATAGAGGAAAATGGTTGAAAGACAATTTTCTCGAAAGGGAACCAAGCGCTCAATTAAACCTTTGCAATTAAAACCTTAACACCAAACCCCAAACTTTCACGAAACAAGAAGGGTTTTTCAACGATGATTTCTTAAACCAGTAAAATATCGAAATCAAACACCACTTACTCCTACAAAGCCACAGATCTTCAGCCCCGATACTGGTCCGCACAACTCCGCAATAACTCCTTTAACCTCGGAGAAAGACAAACACTGGAATGAAATTGAATGCTTCATCCCCATAAAGAAATCAACAAACTACGCATTAAAAGTGGAAAGGCGCCCGAAAGAAGCGCCACCCTAGACTCCTCTTCTTCGTCTTCAACCAAGGAAGACAAAACCACACACCACATACGGAACGATCCGCGAAAATCCAATATCAAACACTTTTCTTTTGGTTTCCATCAACTAAAATCAATAAAACCAACCAAGACCGACCACAGAACGATAAAGAACATACGAAGGAATCCACCACCAAACTTTTCTATTTGACTCCAGTTAACTACCCGATTTACGACAGAAAGGGTAAGCACTCTTCTCCTACAGGGGTTAATAGTTCTTCGGTGATGGCTTTAACCGGCCATACCGTCAAACCACACCCTTACTATGAACAAAAGTGATGACCGAAACCCTTCGGCACCATAACCCCACTTTATCACCACAACAAGCACAATTCAATCATTTATCTCATCGACATAGCAGCATGCATTATCAAATGAAGCATTCAACATCGAAGCTTAAATACAACATTTAAGCGTAAGGAAACGATACCCATACCCTTTCCTACTGTGCATCCATTGTGTGTCAAATTTTATATTAGTTATACCACTTTTGCAAGTTTTAATGTTGCTATCCTATAACAAAATTTTAGTAAAAACTTAAGCCATGTTTCTAAGTTATTCCACATCACATTTTAGTTGTAACCTAAGGTATGACACTAAAAATACATATTCCAAAGACCTACAGCCCGCTCTGATACCAACTGTAACACCCCGGCATTTAATATGCCTGAATGCTACCAAACATAATCTAAACAACATCTAAATACCACAAGTTACCATAAATTCCAGCAAAGGTACATATGCTAAAAAACCAAAATTTCGGCAGCATCTCCTTTGTTTTAACATGAATTAAAGGAGCAACAACAGTATAACAATGTATGGATTATGAGAGACAACTAAAAACAGCAATAATTAACGACTTAGCAACAATATAAGTCTAGTTTCAAACACATAATGTCTCCAAGGGTCAAACGAACAATAAAACTCTCATATTGCAAAGCTAAACCTTAAAGCAATAATCATCACACGCAATTTATTATCAAACTAATAGAATGACTTGTGGAATCAATATGGTGAAGCTACTTGTGGGCGTGTGACTATTTCCCTTCCCCGCATGCCGTTCTCATGGTACCTAAAATAACAAGAAAACACAAGCGTGAGTTCGAAACTCAGCAAGCATATTGCAATGGACAACAAGAACAATATCATGGCAATAACATCTCCCATCATATATATCATCTCATTCATGAACACTTAACAATATCATCATCATTATGTATGCAATGTAATGCAATGCTCATGTCTCCTTGGAAACTCATACCGGTATGGTTGAGTACACACCCGTCGGTGTGCACCCTCTCCCCCCTTCCATCCCGAAGATGGAGGGTGCCTACTCCTCGCCTGCTCACCGCGGTGAATGGAATCACGATGTAGGACTTACTCATTGGCTTTCCGGATTAGTCATAACTTTCTCACCGACCTTCCCGGACTAGTTATAACTTTCTCACCGCCCGAGCCATGTAACATGCCATGTATGCATTTATGCCAACATCATATTTAACTCACATATTAACACATGGCATCATAACATATTAAACATGCTCATCATATCATTGGCAATCATAAAAGCATGGCAAGTGATCATATATCATGTAGTCAATTCCATCTATTCTCAACAAGCAACCTACAAATTGCTATCCATCACAACATACTTGCCTCAACCACGGGCAACGGATTGACGGGAAGTAGAGGGCACTCCCGAGGTCACACCACCTGCACATAGGTACCACACGCTCACAATCATGTCCACAAAACAGTACGCAAACCCTCATCTACCCCGACATTGCCCACTACTCGCAAAACCTAAAAACAGAGGTTCTGTCCCGTCGGGACAGCAGCCTTGCAAAAGGCATAACTTGAGTTCTGGGACTCCGAATCAATTAAACGAGTACATCCTCGCGTAGCTTAGGAAATTTCCCAACTTTGTCTAGGTATATGGAAAGACTGATTCGGAATCTAAAGTTGTTTAATCTACAGATTACCGTGATCTGTTCCAATTACATCACAGATTTTATCACGCTCGGTAAAACAGCCATAACTTTCAAACGGCTGGGCAGAATTTAACGTTCTTTATATACACGGAAAGATAAAGAAATTATCTACAACTTATTCAACGTCCGTATGACCAGATTCAGACTGTAAATTGACGAAAATGCAAACCCTAGGTCGACTGCTCATGCTGTCCGAAAAACAGAACGTGGCAACATCTAGATCTAATCCAAATTACTCAATTCCAACACCACCAATTGATCTAAAAACTTGATAAACAACCTTATAACAGTACCTAGATCAACCCCAAGGATTTCCATGGACATACCTTTGCCCAACGCACGAAAACCCAATAGATCTCCTCCCGGTTCGCGCGATCTCCTTCCTCGCTCCAATCCCGCCGGATCTCCTCGTCGCGGAGCGCTCCAACGGATGGATCTTTGAGGTGGTGAGGTCAAGAACTCACCTAGGCACAGCAAGGGAGGTGGAGAGGTGGTGCAGAGGGTGGTGGCGCAAGGGGAGAGGCTTGGGGGAGGTGGAGGCGCCCAAGGAGGAGGTGGGGAGGTGTGGGAGGCGGCTAGGGCACTTGGGGGCGCAAAGGGCAGGGGGAGGACGCCCAAAAGGGCAGGGAAACCCACCTTTAACCAGCCCTAAGCCCCTTTCCTAATCCTAAATGGATTCCCACTCCATCCCACCAAAGCCCACAACCCCCTCTTTAAGGCCCAAACTCCCCCGGGAAGGCCCAAAACCCCGGAAACGGCCCGACAATGCTATTAACCTCCATACCTTATGGTTTTATGTCGGGACCCCGAATTTGCAAATCCGGACCCTCTGTGTATTCAGCACTAGTCCAGGAACGCGCTAGTGCACACAGTCTTTAACATCGGTAAATATCACAATCATACCAATCGATATTATCAAAGTACTTTATTTAAATAACCAAACTGGTTACTCGACCTTATGGTCAAGTTACAAATGTATGCCTCGCAAGGCGAAACTTATTAAAAGAGAAATAATAGCAGCGGAAAAATCAAATAACTTCGTGGCGCCATCCAAAGATACCACAGTAACCGACCGGCTCGCTTCCTAAGTAGACGGATCCTCTTGGAGTTCCTCCTCCAAAGTCGGGCGTAGTCTCCTCTTCAACTGATGTTGTGTTGATGCAAGGGTTAGTACTTGGTACTCAGAAAGTAATGCACATAATGAAAGCTAATATACTATATGAATGGCTTGGTACAAAAGAATAGCTCAAGATGTATTTGCAAAGAAACAGCATTTGACAAGTAATATAAGTAGATTCGAAAGCAGTAGAAATAAGTAAAGCATAAATAACTTTTCAAGAAGTTTAGTAAACATTTCCCCATCCTAAACCACTTTTCCATCATCTTCATTATCAAACCAACCCAACCTTTCAAACCAAATTATTTTTGAGAAAGTCTAACCCTTGACTGTAATTCCCGAGCGATGTCCAATACCGCGGACACGGCTATTCGAATAGATTCTATACTGCAGAGGTTATGCACTTTACCCACAAGATACAAATAAACACCACAAAGGCGAAGTTCCAGTAACAAAGTCTTTCGAAACTTCTAACAATACAAGTGGTCCTCCCTGCTATTGCGCACTAACCCTTCCCTTAGCTAAGGCGAAGTCTAGGCCAATCAACTGTTAGATGGGTACTGCCTCACTTCAGACGCCTCCCCGCATAACTTACACAAAGGGTGTAGTTGACCTCCCGAGGCCCCACAGTAACGTTATTAGCGACTTAGTCAACTAGGTCCGCCCCATTACGTACATGTGGTTGCACGTTAGACCCAGTTCAAAGGCTTGCAAGGTTAAGTCCTTAGGGTGACCAGGCAAGACTACCCAAAACCAAAACAACACTCCCAATGCCACAACCGGCCCACCTGATTACTCTTTGCCACATGCCCCTGGCCGAAAATCGCTTATCAAACCCCGCTTGATTACCATGCACCACGTGCCATCAACATCACATGATACTTTTCCAAAACAGGTTCAATATATCATTAAGTCAATATTAACATTTGATTATCCAAAATCATGTTATGAGCACGTGCGTGCTCTAAGCAAGATACTACAACGGTCTAAACCAGGTTGGCAATTTAATAATGTCCAACTAGTAATCCACAACTAGGGTGACAAGGGTCATGGCACATACTTAAATAATCAAGGTGTCATACAAAGCAAATTGGTACTTATCTAACCCCCATGTTTAAAACCAAGTATTTTTCTAATTGAACTAGCATGCAATAGTTTAAATCAAAATAGATTTCAAATAGGATCAACATGGTCAAAGCACAACTTGCCTTCAAAAAGTACTTGCTCTTGGTCTTGAGTTGGATCCCGAGTCAATACTTCTCCTTCGAATCCTTCCCAGACTTCAACGCTCTACTCGTAAAAGCGTGCAAAAAGCAAATTCAAAAATAAACAATAGGCAAAAAGTGTACAAACATCAAAATAAAATCCATAAAAAGAAAGAACATAATTATATGGATTTTTAGAAAATGGAATCGCCAAATTTGGAGTTAAGACGTTAAAAGTTATGATTATTTAAAGTTTAAATAATCATTTAAATAATTTTGTAGAGAAAAACTTTAGTCATAAAATTAAATAATATTTATATTTAGGTAGTTCTAATTTTTATAGAAATTTTGAAATTTTAATCACTCAAATCGGAGTTGAAACGCAAAAGTTATAAGCGTTTGAAGTTTGAATCTAAATTTGAATCAATATTTCGAATTAATAAATCATTTCTTTTCGAAATTAATTATTGCGTCATCATGGACACGTGGCAGCCTCTCGATTGGTTGGTCGACGTCGGTAGGTCCATGGACTTGGTCCACGCTGGCTTGGGTCCACCGTGGACTCGGTCCACGACTTCACGCGGTCGACATGTGGGACCACCGATGACGCCATGGGTGACGCCGCCGCTTGGTCGGGTCACCATCGACATGCGGCCCTTCGACACGCTGGCCTCGCGTGTCGGCGTCTGCCACACGACGCTGCTGGCGCCGACCGCGTCGGTCCAACTTCCCGACACGTGGCGCAATCTCGACCGCTGATTTGAAATTCAACGGGCCGCGATTAGATCCAGGTGGTTAACGCGTTGAATCTACTCGATGATCGTGGGCCGCTCGATCTAGATCGGACGGTCCAGATCTAATCCTATAATAATCACCACTACGGCACGCGTGGCGATTGTGAACCGCTGATCTTGATCCAACGGTCCCGAATCTAATCGGGTTTGGAACACGTGAACTCACCTCAACCGCACGATCAAGATCGGACGGTCCACAGAGCTCGCGAGGGCGATGGTGACGCGGCGGCGCTGCAGCCACCGGAGACGGAGACGACGACGATCCCGACGGCGCCCGGTCGTTCGGCGAAGTGAGTGGTCTCTTCGTGCGCGCCGCCGGGTTCCGGCTCGGGCTCCTTCTGGCGGAAGACAACGGACGGCGGCGAGACGGCTAAAATCATGCGGCGGTCACCTCCTCCAACTACGGCGAGCTCGCACGGGCAAACGGCGGCGGCTCAGCGAGATGGCTCGGGAAACGGTGCGCAAGGATGAGGGCAACCTCGGGCGTGACCAGGGCTTTAAATAGCCTCGCCTGCGTGCTCGAGACGAAACCTAATTACACTACGGCGGGCGCGGCGAGGAGTCCGGCCGGACTCGGCGGGGACGATGACGCTCAGCCATCCACGTGGCACGATCAACGGCCACGACGATTACGCGCGCGATCGGATCCGGCCGGATACGGCTCGAACCGACGGGCGGATCTCACCGTTGGATCTTGATCCAACGGTTGGGATTGATTAGGGTTTTGAGCCGGTTTGATCGAATCAATCGGCTCGGTCGGACTCGAGTCCGACTGGGTCCGACTCTGGCCGGATGAACAAGACTCGATCCGAGTTGAATTTCCAATGATTTAATATTTAAAATAATTCCCAAGAATTCATTTAATTCATTAAAAATAGCAAATGACTTTAAAATTCGAAAAATTCGAAAATACTTTGGATCATTTTGGACTCAAATAAAATATTTCCAACAAAATTTTATTTGCAAAATTAAATTCTTTAATTATTTCAAAATGGAATAAATTCAAATAAATTCCAAATAAATTCCAGAAAATTCCAAAATTTCACCAAAGTGCCAAATCACACATGAATTTAAGAAAAGCAAAATTTTGGGGTGTTACAAACCTCCTCTTAATAGAATCTCGTCCCTAGATTCGTGGCTTACTAAAGGAATAGGTTTGGAAACTCTTTCTTCAAATCCTCTTCAAGGCTCCTAAGTCGCTTCGCTCTCTGCATGGTTGCTCCAATCGAACTCTACGTAAACGGTTTGACTTATTTCTAGTTTCTCGATCCATTGTGTCTAGAATCCTCACGGATGCTCCTTATAAGTCAAATCCTCTTGCAACTCAATTGACTCTAGCGGTGTCTGCTCTCGTGAACTCTGAGACACTTCTTCAACTGGGACACATGGAATACATCATGCACTCCTCGCCAACGATCGTGGCAACTCCACCGGTAAGCAACTTCGCCTCTGCGACTCAAAATCTTAAATGGTCCAACATAACGGGTGCGAAGTTTCCTCCGCATGGAACCTCTTAACTCCCCGAGAGGCGTAACTCGAGGTAAACAAAGTCTTCTCGTTCAAAACTCAAGTCTCGGCGACGATTGTCAAGATAACTCTTTTGTCGAGATTGGGCTATCTTCAACCTTTCCCTAATCATAGCGACCGCTTCTTGACCTCTTGAAGAATATCGTGCCCAAAGATACGGCGCCACGGTCTCATTCCAATTCAATGGCGTCCGATGTGGTCGACCATACAAAGGCCTCAAAAGGTGACATCTCAGAACTAGCCTCGATAACTATTGTTGTAATCGAACTCGGCATACGGTAAACTCTTATCCCAAGAAGTAGCATAAGCTAATGCACAAGCTCTCAACATATCCTCCGTAATCTGGTTGACTCTTTCTGGTCTGTCCATCCGTCTGTGGATGATAAGTCAGATCAAGTTCAAACGGGTTCCCATGGCTTCATGCAACTTATTCCAAAACCTTGAGGTAAATTGGGTACCTTCGTCTGATACAATCCTCTTTGGCACTCCGTGCAAACAGACAATCCCGATCATGTACAATTCGCTAATTTATCTCCCGAGTAAGTGGTCTTCACGGGATAAAATGGGCTACTTTAGTCAAGCGATCCATCAGAACCCATATGGAGTCATAACCTCCTTGAGTCTTCTACAAACCGTAATGAAATCCATTCCGATTTCCTCCCACTTCCACTCGTATTTTCAGCGGTTGTAGCAATCCTGCTGGTCTCTCGATGCATTGCCTTGACTCTCTGGCATACGCCGCACAATGCAACATGCTCGGCAACTTCACGCTTCATACTCGCCACCGTAATCTCTCCTTCAGATCCCGATACATCTTGGCGCCTGTGATGAATTGAGTACTTGGAGTCATGGGCTTCTTCCGTAATCGCTTGCTTTAACTCCTTCTTGTTAGGCACACAAATGCGATCCTTCATCCACAACGTGCCTTGCTCATCCAACTTGAAGTCCTCGCCTTGCCTTCCTCCTTGATGGACTTAATCCTCGCGGATCTTGTCATCATCCTTCCGCCCTTCTCGGATCTGATCCTCTAGGGTAGGCTTTACTTCTAATGCGCCAAGAATCCGCTAGGTACTACCTCAATCTTCATTTTCCTGAAATCCTCACATAACTCATCCCGATTTGTGGCTAGCAACGCACTCCACGGTATGGCTTTTCCGACTCAGTGGCATCGGCTACTACGTTGGCCTTCCCGGATGGTAATGGATTCCAACATTATAGTCTTTGATCAACTCTAACCATCTCCTCCGCCTCATATTCAGATCCGATCGGGTGAATATGTACTTAAGGCTCTTATGATCCGTATACACTTCACATCTGCTTTCCAATCGATAATGACGCCATATCTTCAAGGCATGCACTACGGCAGCTAACTCTAGGTCATGCGTCGGATAATTCTCCTCATGCGGCCTCAATCGCCTTGATGCATACGCGATTTACCTTTCCATTCTCAGACAAGACACATCCAAGTCCTTGGCGCGATGCGTCACAATAAATATCAAAGCTTTGAGTAACATCCGGTAGAACTAACACCGGTGTTGATGTCAATCACTTTTTCAGCTCCTGAAATCCTTTCTCACATTCTGACGTCCATGCAAACTTCTTCTCCTTTTTCAGCAATTGCGTAAGAGGTTTCGCAATTGTCGAAAAGCCTTCAATGAAACGGCGGTAGTATCTTGCCATTCCAAGGAAACTCCGGATCTGGGTCATAGTCTTCTACGCCCCAATGTAACACGCCTTCTACTTTGCTTGGATCAACGGTGACTCCTTCTGCGGTCATTACATGTCCAAGAAACTCCACCTTGTCCTTCCAAAAATCACACTTACTGAACTTGGCGAAAAGTTGCTGTTCCCTCAGCTTTTCCAAAACTCGCCTTAAATGTTCGGCATGTTCACTCTCTGTCTTGGAGTAGATTAGGATATCGTCTATGAATACGACGACAAACTTGTCCAAATATTCCATGAACACCTTATTCATCATATTCATGAAATAAGTCGGGCGCATTCGTCACCCAAAGGACATAAATCAGAACTCGTAATGTCCATATCTTGACGAGAATGCGCCTTCGAATATCTTCTCGATCGGATCTTCAATCGATGGTATCCCGATCTCAGATCAATCTTGGAGAAAACTCCGGCTCCTCTCAACCGATCGAACAAATCATCAATCCTGGTAGCGGATACTTATTCTTCACGGTGACTTCATTGAGTGCACGGTAGTCAATGCACATCCTAAAACTCCCGCCCTTCTTCTTGACAAACAAAACCGGTGCTCCCCACGGCGACTAACTTGGTCTCGATAAATCCTTTCTCCATTAACTCTTCTAGTCAAGCTTCTTCATTTCTACCAACTCCTCGGTGGACATCCGATAGGGTCTCTTTGCTATCGGTGTTGTACCCAGTACAAGCTCTATCACAAACTTTATGTCCTCGTCAAGGCATACCGTAGATCTTCGGGAAAAACATCTCGGGTACTCATTCACTCTTCGACATCCTCTATGCTGATTGCCTTGGTAATTAACCATCAACTGTCCATCTCTAATCGCAGGTGGCTTGAAATTCCACTTTCTTCCCACACTGCTCTCAATCGAGATAGTCCTTCGCCCACAATCCAATACGGCCTTGTGCTTGGATAACCAATCCATTCCCAATATGACGCCTAAGGTCCAGGTTTCCAAAATTATAAGGTTCGCTAGGAACTCTATTCCATCTATTAGTATTCTCACCCCGAACATCCTACTTTCGCTCGGAGTTCGGAACTGTGGGTTTGAACTAAAAGCATGCATCTAAGTCTTGCAATCCTCAAATCATTTCTAGTAGCAAAGCCTTGCGAAACAAACGAATGCGAAGCTCCGTGAGTCAAACAAAATCAAGCAGGTGTATCGGGTTAACAAGTAACTTACCCAAAGACGACGTCCGTAGCATTCTCGCAGTTGCATCTGCGGTGACATGGTTGACTCGGCCTCTCACCACGGCCGATGTGGCTCTCGTGGCCGGGCGCCCTAGCTGGGTGGTTCCTAGATTGAAGCAAACCGGGTCACTCTCGCTGTCTTCTTTGGACAATCATGGCAAAGTGTCCTGGCTCGTTGCGCTTGTAGCGCTGGTCTCACTGCTCTCTTGCCGATCGCCTCGAGTAGCGTTTCTAGCGAAGGGGCTGGGGTCCGTAGTTCGATTGGATGTGTCTTGGTGCCGGGATGGTGCCCTTGTTGCATTCTCGTGGTTGGAATCAAGAATTGATTTGGTGCAACTCTCAGCGCCGCTGCGTTCCCGGCGTGATCCTTGCCGTTGCATCCTGCGCTCTCGTTCTCATCCAGTTCCTTGCGCTTGTCCTCAATAATAAGCGCCTTATTCACCAACTCTTGGAAATCGGGAAGGTGTGGGTGATCAATCCTACTTGCAATCCCGAGTTAAGTCCCTTCATAAAACGAGACTGCCTGGATTTATCTGTCGCTACATCCTCAAAGCGTAGCGTGCTAGCTGTGTGAACTTGTTCGTAGTCGGCCACTGGCCGATTACCTTGCCTCGATGCCTCGAACTCCTCCTTCTTAAGGTCCATGATTCCTTCAGCACGTGATAATCGCCGAACGCAGCTGTGAACTCTTCCCAAGTGATATCTTGAGGGTTCTCTTGCGTGGCACGTAAGTTTTCCCACCATTCGCGGCTGTCCCTTCCAGGTGATGAGAAGCGAGAGTACCTTCTCATTTCCTATGCATTGAGCTATGTGTAGCTTCCTCTCGATTGATCTTAACCAATCATCGGCCTCCAATGGATTGGCATTCCTGAGAAAGTGGGTGGGTGAGTCCTCATGAACTCGATACCTTGTATTCTCAAGCGTTGTCCATGATTAACTTGATTAGCAAAGTGGCCTGAGCGGTGACGTGTTGCATTTGTTGCATCATAGCATGCATCAATCGAGTCCTGGGCAGCAAGAAAAGCTCCAAATTCTGCATATCCAAATGGCGGTGCTGGTGCTCCATCATTGGGGTTTTCTGTGGCGAGAACCACTCCCATTACTTCCAAAGTTTCCACGGTGTTCACCATCCTGGCTTGGTTTGCTCTAGGTTTAGAGATGAGAGGGAAACAAGAATAGACAAGTAACATGGAACTTATGCGGGTAGAAGGGGTAACTTTAAGGTCCAACTTTATTATTAATAACTTGGTATGGCTGCTTACAATGCCTAAGGGCCTTGCAACACATACTGCACACTCAGCAAACAAATCAAATCCAAATCGAACTAACTCGAGTCTAAAGCCTAAAGGGTGACTCTTTATTCTATGACGTGACTCGGCCAAGGAGTCTCACTATAGAACCTATGCTCACTCATCGAGAAAACCTCCACGGCCTGGTACGGTCTTTGTGGCATAGGCGCCAAACGACGCCATGTCCAGAATCGTGTCCTCTATGGTAGTCGAAGAAGCGGTGTCCTCATCGAGATCCGACTCCTCCGGATCTCGCTCGTAGCTCGAGTAATCGCTCTCGGGTCCAGTCCGCATAAGGTCATCTCCAACTCGTCAATCCTTCGTAGAAGGTGTGCCACATACTCTTGAGCTTCCCGCCATCTGCTCTTCTCTGTCGTGATCTCCTTGCGGGCCTTCAGAGCTCCTTGCTTGTATTATCTAGTACATCCTCTTGGCGCATTTACAAATCGTGCCAATCGTAACCATGGCATCCTCATCCTGAATCGCCTTCGGATCAAGAAGGTTATCGCTGCGCGGATGATAACGGAACACCGTACTCTCCAACTCTCCTGGCGTAGATACGTAATGTGCCGCATTGCTCGTCGTGATACTTCTTGGATACCCATCTGCATTGTAGATCTCCGGCAAAGGTCAGTTGTATCGCGATTGCCTGGCCCTTTTCCTAGCAGGTACCTCAATCTTCACGCCACAAGCCTTGATCAATCCCGCTTGTCCGATCACTTCCACTTGGTATTGGGGCTTCTCAAAATCTCCGAGAGTCTCAGAGCATATGCCAAAGTTCCGCGGGCGTGACTAACTCCCGGATCAACGTAGTTGAACTCTTCCTCCATCTCATCACAAGAGTGCTTTACGTAAGAACTCGGAATTTTTAAATTGCGACAAGGTAAGGGAAAATTTCAGCAAGAGACAAGAAAAGAGAGAAGGGGATAAGTCGAGATGTCATTTCTTGTCTTCACAAATTTTTAGCTTTTAGAAAATAGGTTTTATCCTCACTACGACCATTCTAGCTAGGGTTGAGCCTACAAATAAGTATGGCTCGATACCACCTCTGTCGGGACCCGAATTTGCAAATCCGACCCTCTCAGGTATTCAGCACTAGTCCAGAACGCGCTTAGTGCACACAGTCTTTAACATCGGTAAATATCACAATCATACCAATCGATATTATCAAAGTACTTTATTTAAATAACTAAATCGTTACTCGACCTTATGGTCAAGTTACAAATGTATGCCTACAAGGCGAAACTTATTAAAAGAGAAATAATAGCAGCGGAAAAATCAAATAACTCGTGGCGCCATCCAAGATACCACAGCAACCGATCGGGCTCGCTTCCTAAGTAGACGGATCCTCTTAGAGTTCCTCCTCCAAAGTCGGGCGTAGTCTCCTCTTCAACTGATGTTGTGTTGAGGCAAGGGTGAGTACTTGGTACTCAAAGAAGTCATGCAATAATGCAAGCTAATATACTATATGCATGGCTTGGTACAAAGGAATAGCTCAAGGTATATTTGCAAAGAAACAACATTTGACAAGTAATATAAGTAGATTCAGCGAGAAATAAGTAAAGCATAAATAACTTTTCAAGAAGTTTAGTAAACATTTCCCATCCTAAACCACTTTTCCATCATCTTCATTATCAAACCAACCCAACCTTTCAAACCAAATTATTTTTGAGAAAGTCTAACCCTTGACTGTAATTCCCGAGCGATGTCCAATACCATGACACGGCTATTCGAATAGATTCTATACTCTGCAGAGGTTATGCACTTTACCCACAAGATACAATCAAACACCACAAAGGCGAAGTTCCTCGTAACAAAGTCTTTCGGAAACTTCTAACAATACAAGTGGTCCTCCCGGTTATTGCGCACTAACCCTTCCCTTAGCTAAGGCGAAGTCTAGGCCAATCAACCGTTAGATGGGTACTGCCTCACTTCCAGACGCTCCCCGCATAACTTACACAAAGGGTGTAGTTGACCTCCGAGGCCCCACAGTGCACGTTATTAGCGACTTAGTCAACTAGGTCCGTCCCATTACAGACATGTGGTTGCACGTTAGACCCAGTTCAAAGGCTTGCAAGGTTAAGTCCTTAGGGTGACCAGGGCAAGACTACCCGAAACCAAAACAACACTCCCAATGCCACAACCGCCCACCTGATTACTCTTTGCCACATGCCCTGGCCGAAATCGTTTATCAAACCCCGCTTGATTACCATGCACCACGTGCCATCAACATCACATGATACTTTTCCAAAACAGGTTCAATATATCATTAAGTCAATATTAACATTTGATTATCCAAAATCATGTTATGAGCACGTAGCGTGTCTAAGCAAAGATACTACAACGGTCTAAACCCAGGTTGGCAATTTAATAATGTCCAACTAGTAATCCACAACTAGGGTGACAAGGGTCATGGCACATACTTAAATAATCAAGGTGTCATACAAAGAAATTGGTACTTATCTAACCCCCATGTTTAAACCAAGTATTTTTCTAATTGAACTAGCATGCAATAGTTTAAATCAAAATAGATTTCGAAATAGGATCAACATGGTCAAAGCACAACTTGCCTTCAAAAAGTACTTGCTCTTGGTCTTGAGTTGGATCCTGAGTCAATACTTTTCCTTCGAATCCTTCCCAGACTTCAACGTCTACTCGTAAAAGCGTGCAAATAGCAAATACACGAATAAACAATAGGCAAAAAGTGTCCAAACATCCAAATAAAATCCATAAACAGAAAGAACATAATTTTATGGATTTTTAGAAACTGGAATCACAAATTTGGAGTTAAGACGCAAAAGTTATGATTATTTAAAGTTTAAATAATCATTTAAATAATTTTGCAGAGAAAAACTTTAGTCCAAAAATTAAATAAAATTTATATTTAAGTAGATCTCATTTTTATACAAATTTAGAAATTTGAATCACTCAAATCGGAGTTGAAACGCAAAAGTTATAAGCGTTTGAAGTTTGAATCTAAATTTGAATCAATATTTCGAATTAATAAATCATTTCTTTTTCGGAAATTAATTATTGCGTCATCATGGACACGTGGCAGCCTCTGATTGGTTGGCTGACGTCAGCCGGTCCATGGACTTGGTCCACGCTTGGCTTGGGTCCACCGTGGACTCGGTCCACGACTCTACGTGTCGCTGACATGTGGGACCACTGATGACGTCATGGGTGACGTCAGCGCTTGGCTGGGTCAGCCACTGACATGCGGGCCCTCTGACACGCGGGCCCGCGTGTCGGCGTCCTGCCACACGCGACGCTGCGGACGGCGCCGACGCGTCGGTCCAACTTCCCGACACGCGCGCAATCTCGGACCGCTGATTTGAAATTCAATGGCCGCGATTAGATCCAAGGTTAACGCGTTGAATCTACTCGATGATCGTGGGCCGCTCGATCTAGATCGGACGGTCCAGATCTAATCCTATAATAATCACCACTACGGCACGTGGCGACAGGAACCGCTGATCTTGATCCAACGGTCCCGCATCTAATCGGGTTTGGAACACGTGAACTCACTCTCAGCCGCACGATCAAGATCGGACGGTCCACAGAGCTCGCGAGGGCGATGGCGACGCGGCGGAGCTGCAGCCACCGGAGACGGAGACGACGACGATCCCGACGGCGCCCGGTCGTTCGGCGGCGAGTGGTCTCTTCGGTGCGCCGCTTCGGGTTCCGCTCGGGCTCCTTCGGCGGAAGACAACGGACGGCGGCGAGACGAAGCAACAACCACGGCGGTCACCTCCTCCAACTTCGGCGAGCTCGCGCGGGCAAACGGCGGCGGCTCAGCGAGATGGCTCGGGAAACGGTGCGCAAGGATGAGGGCAACCTCGGGCGTGACCAGGGCTTTAAATAGCCTCGCCTGGTGTGCTCGAGACGAAACCTAATTCTACACTACAAGGGCGCGGGCGGAGGAGTCCGGCCGGACTCGGCGGGACGATGACGCTCAGCCATCCACGTGGCACGATGGATGACCACGATTGCACGGGCGCGATCGGATCCGGCCGGATACGGCTCGAACCGAGACGGCGGATCTCACCGCTGGATCTTGATCCAACGGTTGGGATTGATTAGGGTTTTGAGCCGGTTTGATCGAATCAATCGCTCGGTCGGACTCGAGTCCGACTCGGTTCCGACTTCGGCCGATGAACAGTACTCGATCCGAGTTGAATTTCCAGCGATTTAATATTTAAAATAATTCCCAGTAATTCATTTAATTCATTAAAAATAGCAAATGACTCAGAAAAATTCCAAAAAAATTCTGGAAAATACTTTGGATCATTTTGGACTCAAATAAAATATTTCCAACAAAATTTTATTTGCAAAATTAAATTCTTTAATTATTTCAAAATGGAATAAATTCAAATAAATTCCAAATAAATCCAAATAAATTCCAGAAAATTCCAAAAATTCACCAAAGTGCCAAATCACACATGAATTTAAGAAAAGCAAAATTTTGGGGTGTTACATTTTAACCTCCCATATCATATTTCAATATGTTTTTGACCTCATCATGCACCTTTTATAAGGTTACGACGCTCCGTGGTGTCACAACACTTCAAAAGGCCCAAAAACGCGAGTAAACCTCAAGCCGAAAGGTTTTATTCTCTAATTTCACATTTTATAATGTCACACCATACCGTAGTATCACACATGTGTCTCCATAACTACATTCGTGAAAATCATGCGCTTGACACAGATTTTCGAATGTGTGATGAGAATCCGGATTACATGCCAACAATACCACAAAGATATGCGAGACATCAGCCGTCTCAAAATTCGTCGAATATGGCTACATCCGATGCAAATGACATAAATATGGATAGATTTCGTGATGATCTAGCAAAACCAATTATGGAATCTAGATCATAATTCAATTTATCATTATTGTAATATTAGTACAATGATTTATTTTGCTACTTCCTTGTATTTGAATGGCCGAACATTGATACAAAATTTCTGCAATGAGATTATTATGTTTGCATGTATTTCATCGACATTTCTTACATTAAATTGTAATACAAATCCATCACAACTACAAAGGGCACTTTGGTCATTTTCACCACTTCATCCTCTTTCCAGAATCTGAATCCAGACAGTTAGCCAAACGGATTCCATGAAGTGATTCTGATTCTACCAGAAACGTTTCTACCAAGAATCTGGAACCGTTTCTGTTTCTACTAGAATCTGGATCCGTACCAAACGCACCCTAAATAACCCACAACTAGGGTTATATAGGGGTTCATGGCACATAATTAAATAATCAAGGTGTCGTACAGCAACTAGGCATTTATCTAATTCCCAGAAAGATTTAAAGCATTTTCTAATTAATTTAGCATGCAATAATTTGAATGAAATTAATTTTCAAAGGTGGGGACAATATGATCAAAGCATAACTTGTCTTCAAAAAGTACTTGGTCAGTGGCTTGAGCTGGCTCTTGGGTCAAAACTTCACCTTCGAAGCCTTCAGGCACTTCAACGTCTACTCGTAACGTGCATAAATAGCAATAAAATAAATAAACAGTAAACAAAAAGTGTTCAAAAATTCAAATAAAATTCACCATTAAATAGAGCTCAATTTTATAAAAATTTAGAAATTGGAATCGCTCAAATCGGAGTTAAAACACAAAAGTTATAAGCGTTTGAAGTTTGAATAAATTAATAAAAGAATAAACCGAATTAATTCATTTATTTTTATACGGGAAATTCGGAAATATGACGTTAGCACGAATTTGAATTTCCACCGATTTTTTTTTCTAAAGGAAAATCGAATTCTAACGTCAGCATGACGTTGGCCGGTCCATGGACTCGGTCCACGGCTCGGCTTGGGTCCACCATGGACCCGGTCCATGGGTACACGTGTCAGTGACACGTGGGACCCACTGCTGACATCAGCGAGGCTCGGCCGAAGGGCTCTGATAGCTGGGCCCCACCGTGATGTCAGCATGACATCACGGATGACGTCACCGTGCGGTTGGCCGCGCCACTAACACGCAGGCCCCATGATGATGTCACGCGTGACGTCAGCAGCGACTGGGCGTCGCCCGCGTGGACCGCATCGGTTCGGCTCCCGCGCACATGGCGCGATCTGAGCCGTTGATTTGAAATCCAACGGTCGAGATTAGATCTAATCTCGCACGTTGCGGATTAACGCGGTTGCCGGTTGATCTGGACCGTTCATTTTGAATCGGACGGTCAAGATTGGATCGGATTTAGCCGCATCAAGGGGGCGACGTGGCATGACCCGGTCCGCGACGCGTGGCACGATCTATGCTGTTCGATCTTGATCGAACGGCCGAGATCTAATCTAGCGCTATAACGTAGGCTAAATCTAACCGTTCGATCTAGATCTATCATTTGAGATCCAATCTAGCATGGTGCGGTTACTGGCTACGTGGCTCAATCTATTGCGTTGGATCTAGATCCAACGGTGGCTAATGAATCTAATCGTGATACGGGATTTGTACGGGGTGACGTGGACGCACCTGGACGATAGGATCTAGATCTAACGGTCTAGATCTAATCTGGGTTTCTACGGGTATTAGGGCGCAAGTGAACTCACCGTAGCGGTCGGATCTTGGTCGGACGACCGAGGAAGTTCATGGGCGACGATGGCGATGCAGCGGAGCTAGGTCACCGAAGACGGAGAAGACGACACGGAGAACGGTGTTGCGATGCTTCCCCAACGAAGTGGGTGCAACGAACCCAAAACTTTACGACTAGAAACGCAACCGCGGAAGCACAACAAGATGACTAAAAACCGGCGGGCTGGATGACAAGGAAGTTGGCCAACCAAGCACCAGCGGGACCCTGAAGTTGTTGAGCAGTGAAGAGTGCCTTCTCATGGTCTTCGCAGCGAATGAGAGCTAACTTCTGCTCAATAGTGCGCAACCAATCGTCGGCCTCAAGTGGCTTGCTGGCGTGAGACAAGGTGGGTGGCTGTGTATGCAAGAAATCCAGATAACCATTGGGTCGGTCTCGCCCTTCACGGCCACCTCGAGGAGCCTGATTTTTAACAAGCATCTCAAGGATTCGGTTGGTTGCCTGCTGATTCTGCTCAGACCTCAGCAACACATCCAAGAGGTTGGGAGGAGGAGGCGGATCACCATCGTGGGGTTGCGATCGCCTAGCGACCTCATCACCTCCCGTACCCCCGCGGGTCCTCATTCTGTCATCAATCAAGGTCAGACGACTAGAGTTAGACTCCACGAGAAAGGGACAGGTTCTTAGACTTAAAACATGATCTAGACAGTAGCACAAGACAAAGGAATTTTACAAACCCAACATACATGAAAGCATAGATCAAGATGCAAAATGACATGGCAATACATATGCGTGCATGGTATGACATGGATCTTACATGCATGGTATGAAAAGTACGATTCCAACGTGATCGTTTCTCCCACACTCACCATTCAACCCACACAACCCTAATTATAGACATAGGGCGGGTAATATAGCGCTAATCGCTACTAGGAGGTTAAGTAAACCACAATCGATCACCTAAGTGGTTGTCAAGTTTATGGTTTGTCTTTATGCACCTTGCTCTGATACCAGCTTTGTCAGGAGCTACCCATACCGTCCTCAGGCTATTTTAATGCTTTGTCGCTGTCATCGGATTTGGAGGCTAGCAATGGATCGCCGACGGCGCTCGCAATGCTAGCACCCAAGCCCAAATGAGACAACTGTGAGACCATTTGAATAACTCGACAACAATCCCGGTATTCCCCCGGTATGCGACCCGAAGCTCGCCCAGGATCATCCCGCATACCGGTTTCCATTGTCATATCAACTCAATTTGCATAAAGGGGGCAACGAACCCAAAACTTTACGACCAGAAACGCAACCGCGGAATAACAACAAGACGACTAAAAACCAAAGCACAAAGACAAACCAGACAACCACACATGGCAAGAACTCACACCAACAGATTCTAACACGCAAAACAGACAATAATAAGATCCTACATAAGCTTGGGATTTCTACAAAATTTCGGCATGATGCCTCAAGAAGTGAGGACATCCACTCCGTAGACAGAAGAACAATTAACTTATCCACACATGACACCACAACAACAACATAGCATAATAATCGACATGGATAGAAGCAACATACAAAGCGTGATATGAGCACCAAAATACAACAAAGTTCAACGACAGAAATAGCCAAGTATTCAAGCCTAGACATGACGTAGTTTAAGGCTAACTATACAACAAAAAGAACACACAACAACCAAATTAAACCAAAAGTATGACATCTCCGGAAGTGTCCTGCCCCTGAACACTTCCGGGTGTTTGTATCGCCGAGCTTAGCCTCGATTCGGTGCCCCGCCCGGTCACCGAGAGGCAATACGGACAGAACTCACATCCTTCTTCGCCCTCACCTAAAAACCACAAAGCAGAAGCATGAGTACAAAAGGTACTCGCAAGACTTACCCATGGTCCATATATGACCGACTCGAAAGAATATGCATTGGATGTAGCAAGGAATAAGCTTAAGGTAAAAAGTGCGAAAAAGCTTAACTTGTTGCATAATTTCATTCTACTACTCCATTCACAAGTTTTATAGCACTTATGGACAACACCTATTACTAGAGTGAAATCTGCAATTAAACAATAAGGAGAAGCAAGTAATTCATGAACAAGTATAATCATCAATGTACCAAATAGCTTCAAGTTTAAGTTGTTACTACGCTGAATGTGCGATGACTAACCGTGCTCATATCCGAGAGCACGGCAATTCGAATCGCTTGCTCACCCTGCAGGGGATCATCAATCACATGACATGAATCCCACGAAGGAACCTCATGTCAACCCTCCTCCCATCCATACCTACTCGTTGAACCATCTCCATGTGGTCCGAGCACCTAGCAACCCCCTCGAGCGGCCCAAGCCTCGCTTGGCCCTCGAGAGTCGGCCTAAGCCTCGCCCTCAACCACGTCCAACCGCATGAGGGCATGATCCATCGAGTAGTATGCCATGAAAGGGTAGCTTACCGTACTATTATCAGGCATGCGATCAACAAGGTGTTCTCGATCAAAGGGCAAACAACGGATCGGTCCTCAACCAACATAGGCGAGACTACGCATTCGAGTCTCCACACTCAAATGATCCAACCCTCTCGCTTGGTCTCAATTTCACGTTTCAATTCCTACCCCAAATCCATTGTAGCCCAATAGTGTGAAGTAATTATTCTCAAGTGATGGAACCATCCACCACTTGGCCCATACCCGACATCTAAGCAAACTAAGCATGGACACAATATATTTACCCATAGACTAGCTCAAAAGTAGGTGTTCAACAAATATAAAAGGGTGTGTGTGCAGCAATTAGGTTCTAATACCATTCCCACAATCCAACTCGTAATGCAGGACTTAATCATCCAATAAACAATTGATTCACCAAAATACAATTATACATAAGGTTGAATATGCTTAGGTGCTTTCCTTGAGCTTCTGCTGGATTTTCAATAACAACTTGCGCCTTACTTTCCCCCTCGGCCACTACCACGTCAACCTCCGCGGGTTCGTTCTCTACACGATAACAATGCATATGGAATGAGATGCATGCTATGCACATGAGATGGAATCACAATTTAAGACTCTCTAGAAATGCAAGCGTTCATAAAACCAAAGGTGAAAATACAATGTTAACATACATATTGATAGCCAAGCAACATTTCGAAATGCTCAGTAATACTCCAACCCAAATCCTAACTTTTGAATTTTCAGGACAACATGCAATTCAAATGAGCACATCTTTTTATCTACTCATCCAAATTGAGTGATCCCAGTTTGTAATTGAACACAAGAACAATTACTACACATACCTCTACCCCCAATTGACCACCCATTGCTTTAACTTGCCCAAAAACAAAAAGGAATAGTGCTCTACGCAAATGGGAAAAATCTTGATAGATTTCAGTAAATTGACCACAACTTTCTAACCACTTCATCAAATTGAGCAAACTCGGATTCTAAATGATCACAAGACATAGACCTACGACTTAGCTTTGGCCAAACCTCCAGCAACTGCAGGAAGAACTGCCAGTTCGGCCAGGAACAGAGAGCACTTGCAATGTCCAATTTCTTCAGAGATTTAGAACAACAGTCATTCAAATGGGTATAACTTTTTAATCCCTCCACCAAATTGAGCTCTCCTAGTTTGTAATTGAACATAGGAACCTTACCTACGATTCCCATTACCCTCATTTGGACAACAACTAGTTTAGCTCAACCAAAAACCAAACAAAATAGCAGCTCTGTCAAACTGCACCCAATTCGGGAAAGCCAGCAGTAAAATGGCGATATCTTTTGATTAGTTTAGCCAAATTTTGACTTCTTGTGCTCTAAACGACCGTAAGAGACCTAGATACAACTTATTCAATTGGCGGCAGTACAGATGACCCCCTATCTAGCTCAAACATGCATGAAACCGAAGCTCAAGTGCCAGCTCAAAAATTCAGAACATGAATCTAACCCTAGCTGCAGTTTTTCCCCAAACAACCCAAACCCTAGGGCCCCAATCCTACAAGATCTACTCCCAAACTTGGAAACTAACAAATCCACACCATGGGGAGGCTTACCTTAGCCTCCATCAAGGAGGAGCTATGGGGAGTAAGAGGGGAAGGAGCTCGGTTGGGGCTGCTGCAGGTAGAGGCGTGGAGGAGCTGCAGCGACGCTTGGGGCTGATGGTGGAGCTTCAAGGTGCTGCCATGGAGGTGGAGGAGGGTTTCCCCAGGAGGAGCTCAGCCAAGGTGAGGTCTTGGGTGGCTGCACGAAATGGGGAAATGAAGAATAGTGGCTGCTGCTGCCCATGTGCTACTACTTCATGTCCAAGGCCCACACATATATGAAACAAGGACATTTGACTAAGTCCCCAACATTTTGAGCACTAGGTTTCAATCTTTGAGCCATGGTTTAAATTAGTGTTTGAAGTTGGATCGGCGATAGAGCTCAACCATTGTATAGAGAAAAGTTTCTAGTTTGTAACCAACTAACATGCACATTCTAGACCATTATGGATCTCCAACTGTGAGGCTCTAAACTTTGATGAAAATCACATTTGCAGTCTATTAATTCTCTAGCTCTAAACTTTTGGTTAAGCTTGGGACACTCCTAAGTGGCAGTTTAGGATATGTTCGGGAGCTAGTACTTGATCTCGAACGTGGCTAAAGATTTGTTAGGGTTAATGCTAGCCGCATGAGTCAAACTCGAATTCGGGGCCTTAACAGAGTCGGATTCGAGTCAGACTCGGGTCAGATGAATAGTATTAACCTGTTAGTGTTTTCTAGCGATTAAATATTTAAAAAAATTTATAGAAATTCAATTAATTCAAGAAAAATAGCAAAATAATCAGAAAAATTCCAGACAAATTCTAGAAAATACTTTGAGGCATTTTGGACTTAAATAAAATATCTCCAATAAAATTTTATTTAAAATTCCTAATTATTTAATTATCTCAAAAGGGAATAAATTCAAATTAAATCCAAATAAATTGCAGAAAATTCCAAAAATTCCCAAAAGTGAAAAATACCATTTAAATACTTGACAAGCTAAAATTGGGGTGTTACAGAGATAGCCGATTGCATCGCCCTTTCCCTATCGGTATGTGCCGAGACGAATCCTTGATTGTCGTCACATCTTATTTTTGGTCGGATGCCTTCAATGCTTTGTCCTTCTGACCTGGCTTCCTTGGTTCAACTCTCATGGACTTGGTGGTACTGAGCGATCTCAAGCTGACGGGTCAGCAATTTCATGCCTTTGATGCAACCCACTCCCATCGACTGCCAACCAAGACTAGTTAGTCCCGTTATCTCAACGAGTTTAGCCAATCATCGGGTTCGGTTGGGCCCCGTGAGCACATTGCCTTCTTGACCATGTGGTTGGAAAAATTCCTCTTTTGTGGTGCCACAGTGGGTCCCACTACCAACTTCCAAGGCTTAGCGAAGGCTCTGGTCGCCGGCAAGGACATAGCTATGGGGAAGCTATTCTTGGGCGCAGTCTTCTGAACAATGCACCTCGTTACTTCAAAGCTGAACAGTGCGGCTGAATTTCATACTGTCGGGCACCTGGGAGGTCCCCTTTGGTTCATCCAATTATGGTTGATGGCCCAATTTTAGACGCCTTTTGGATTCACACCTTCTTTGGACATTCGCTTTCCGCGTGAAGACGCGTCGGAGGAAGAGACAGCGTCCGCGGAACCTCCTCTCAGGCGCTGCCGCTCATATGGAGAGGCTTTATCTCAAATTTCCCTGGGCGACCGTAAACTGGATATGGTGGCCTTCGCCCGATACTTCACTTATTTTTACTCCATAGAGCACCTTTCTACTATGAACTTTCTCCCGTATCGGCAAATCGACTTCTTGGAGTATGAGCGTCCCAGCCTCTGCCGACCGGACCGTCCTGACGCTGAATGGCTCAGACATTTCATCTCTCCAGGCGTCTTTTCGGTCAGCCTTAGCTCTTCAAGCCGCACTCAGAAGCCGTCATATGAGTATTATCATCCGGCCATTTGTGCCAGGCAATTGGGGTTTGGGCAGATCCCCCCTCGGTTGATGCTTTTCAACAGGCTTCGGGAACGGGAAGTGCTGGAGTGTCTTCTTGATATAAACATTGCACTGGAACAGAGTGGGGAGTTGTTGATTGATTCTGTGTCGGGTAATCATGGCGTACCAGTCCTACACGACTTTCACTCGTTGGTGGGAAGGATGGAGTCGTCAACTATTCTTTGCTTCCCTGAACGAGATGCTTCATTGCTTCGATGAATCTCATCCATTACCTCCTTCGCCCCAGGTATTTTCCGATGTACTGCTTCTTTCCCACTAAGCGTTCGCTGCTGATCTCCTTCTACCGCTTTTGCACTTCTAGGGTGTCGCATGCGTGCGACCACTGTTGTCGCCAGCGGCAAAGATTGAATTTTATGCCAACATTGCCAGGCGTACAAATGTTGGCCTCACTTCCCCTACTCTGAAAGATATCAAGAAGAGGGGTTGTGGAGGAATACTGGTCCAGCATCGGCTCAAGAGAAAGTCGGCCGATGCGCCCAGGGACCAACTTCGCCCAAGAACTGGAATAGTTGGCGCAGTACAGCCGACGCCTTCTCAGGCTGGTACGGCTTCCGTCAAATGGGGTAAGTCCGTATTTGCCCGTTAACCTACAGGTTGGTGTTTTTACTTATGGCCCCCATTTCCTCGTTCTGTTTCTAGTACGGCACAAGCGGATCACTGGTCGGAGAAGACTTACGAAGGTCTCTACTCCTTCCCCTCCTGCTTCATCAGTTCCTTAGGTATCTGTGCTTTACTTTTGACTCTTCGCTTGACTATCCCTGAGGATTTCGCTTTTGTTCAGCCGATTGTGGGCGACATAGTATCAGAGGCTTCTGTAATGGCCCATGGCGTGCTTACGGCCCCAGCTATTGACTTCCCGCGGGAAACTATTGCTGATGTTGCTCTTGAGGACACCATTTCGGAGACCATATCGGCCGTTGTTGCGGACATCGACGAGAGCGCCGCTATGGCGGACATCCAAGCGATTGACGCAGGACAAAGTGCTAATGTCGTTTTTGCGGAGATTGTTGTGGAAGGAGTGGTAGTAAGGACTGATGTGACTACTTCCGCGGGAGTTGCCATGGCGGTAGTGGTGCACCCCCCTGTGGTCAACCCGACGGGGTCATCCGATGTCTCTCCTATCGTAGAGTCTTATGGCATCGCCCTCCCCTCGAGTCCTGGCTCTGGTGAAGAGGTACTTTTTCAGCTCATTGCTTTTGTTCTTTTTCGAGTGTTCTGACCGTCTGGCTGATGTCTTGTTCTTCAGCTGCTGACGAGCACCCTTCTTGGATTCACCCCGGGGGAGCTTAGCTTCTCTCCTGATGGTGCTCCTCCTGCTATCCAGCTGCTTCAAGTGAGACTGGACCCTTTACCAGAGCCACGGCGGGATAAGTTGAAGCAACTTCATCAACTGTTTGTGCGATCAGCGCCGATGGTGCTGGACTCATACCAGTTGGTCTCTTCTTTGCTTACCGAAGTTACTCTTTGCTTCCCGCCGTCATCCACAGACGCGTTCCATCGGTTGCGCGGGCTTTTCCTGGATAGGGATGCTGTTCGGGCAGCACAGGAGCGACATCGGCAACTGGATAGGGATGCTGTTCGGGCAACACAGGAGCGTGCAGAACTTGTTCTTTAGGCGGCCGACGTCAAAAAGGAGAAGGCCGCGTTTGATGCTGCAATTGCTTTGGCTCAAGCTTTGGTGCCGTCGAGGGCAGAGCTAGTTGATGAGGTAACCCGCCTGAAGCAGGCATTAGCCTAAGCAGAGGCCCGCCTCTTCGAGATGGACGCAACACTGCCTTGGCAAAGGCCGACATTCAAGTCCGTCGAGCCAGTTTGATAGAGTCCTTTCAGAGGATTGATGCCGAGGTTAACGCTATCATGCCAGTCCTAGGTAGTGCATCAGATGATGAAGCTCTGATCTTGAGCGTGGGTCGAGCTGCATAGGAGGCTGCTGACAGCATCATCCACCTTATTTAGATGATGTATCTGAATAAATATTCTTAATCGTACACCACCTTCCGTGTTGTAATATTTTGTTTTGTAACCGAATTTATCTCATACTGGACTTGATTCGGCTTTTGGCGATTTTCCTTTTCACTGTTTTTTAGGCTCCAATCCACACGCAAGGTTAGTACTTTTTCAGATATTTTCTGTTGATGGCCTTGACGTATACGTTCCCTTCCAAGGTTTCAAGTATGTATGAGTTTCCTGGTACCAACCGATTGACTTTGTATGGCCCTTCCCATGTGGGTGACCACTTCCCGTACTTGCTGTCCCTCGTACCGACTGGCAGGATAGTCTTCCATACTAAATCGCCTTCCTTGAATGACTTGCGTATGACCTTTTTATTGTATGTTCTCGCCACCCTATCCTTGTTTTTCTGGATATGTTCCATCGTTCTTAGTCTCAATTCTGCTAAATCTTCGAGGTTGTCAGCCAACGCATTCCTATAGTCCTTAGCCGATGGGGTGTCTTGCATGTTGGTTCTTAGTGAACTTATGCTGATTTCCAATGGCAATACCGCTTCTTGTCCGTACACCAATTGGTAAGGGGATACTTTGGTGGCCCTGTGGCCTGATACTCTGTATGCCCACAGTGCATCGGCTAGTGTTGTATGCCATCCTCTAGGTTTATTGGCTATTTTTCTTTTAATCAGCTTTATCAATGTTTTGTTGGACGACTCGGCTTGTCCGTTGGCCTGAGTGTAGTATGGTGAGGAATTCAACATATTGATTCCCAAACCTTGGGCGAAGTTTTGGAATGCCTCTGACATGAACACAGTACCTTGATCGGTCGTGATGGTTTGTGGGATCCCGAACCTATAAACAATGTGTTCCTGTACAAACGCTATCGCTTCTGTGCTAGTGACCTTCTTCAATGGTACCACCTCGACCCATTTTGAAAAGTAATCTGTGGCGGCCAATATGAATTTGTGGCCTTTGCTGGAAGCTGGGTAAATTTGCCCGATGACGTCGATTCCCCACCCGCGGAATGGCCAGGGTTTCACAATTGGGGGTAAAGTCATAGCGGGGGCGTTTTGTATGTTTCCGAACTTCTGGCAGTCTTGGTACCCTTTGTAATATCAAAAGCAATCTTCCAGCATTGTCGGCTAGTAATAGCCAGTGCGCCTAAGCAATCATTTCATCTTATGGGCCGATTGATGAGTTCAATAAATCCCTTCGTGAACTTCTCCTATGGCCGATTTGGCCTCCTCAGCACTGAGGCAACGGAGGAGTAATCCTTCCAGCGTCCGATAATATAGGATATTATCGATCATTACATACTTCAGCGCTTGCCTTTTGGTCTTTGTGTCTATCCTGGCTGAAGGATCTGCGAGGTAAGCTATGATCTTTGTGCGCCAATTGAAGGTTGTCAGGCATAGCACTGTCTTCTCGGTCATTTCACAATCGGTCGATCGCTCAAGGGATACATACCCTGATGCTTGCTTAGCCAAGGCATTAGCCCGGTCATTGTCCTTTCTGGGGATATGGCTGATGGTGACAAAACTGAACGTCTTCATTAACTCATGGCAACGTGCCAGATATTGGATCAGTACTTCATCATAACAATTGAATTCCCCTCGCACTTGTTGGACCACCAGTAGGGAGTCCCCGAAGGCTTCAACGGAATCTGCCCCGATGTTCTGCAGCATGATTAATCCTTTAATCAAGGCTTCATACTCAGCCTGATTGTTTGAGCATCGGCTGTCCAGCCTAAAGGCAAACTCGTAGTGATGCCCCTTGGGAGATACCAGGACTACTCTGATGCCATCTCCTTCCTTGCACACTGACCCATCAAAGTATAGTCGCCAGGGGGCAAGGCTTACTAACCCACAAGTAGGGGTGTGGTCTGTAATAAAATCGGCTACTACCTTCCCTTTCAATGCTTTAACTGATTCGAACGTAAGGTCGAACTCTGTGACCCTGTAAGCCTATTTCCCAAGTCGCTCTTCCATTATAGGGGCCGACCGCATGTATTTTATGATATCTATGTTACCAACGACAGTGCACGTTGACGTCAATATGTAATGTCTCAGCTTTGTGCACGCAAAGTAGAGGGACAAGCAAAGCTTCTCGACCGGCGGGTATCTGGTTTCTGCATCTATCAACCGTCGGCTTACGTAGAATGTCGGCTGTTCTTTTCCTTTGATTTCTTGCATAAGAACTGCCCCGATTGTCATTTTTTCTGCCGATATATATAACCTGAACGGTGCTCCCTTTTCTGGTGCTATCAACACTGGCGGCTTTGACAAATATTTCTTGATATCGTCAAAAGCCTCCCCATATGAATTCCTGATTCTCTTTCAATCTCAAAAAAGGGGTGAATGTGTTAATCCTTGCTGATAAATTTGAGATGAACCTCCTCAGGTAATTGATTTTCCTGACCAGTTTCTGCGGGTCCTTGTTCTTCGAAGGCTTTGTATTGGCTAAGGCCCTGACTCGTGGTTTACCTCTATTCCTCTTTCGTGTACCATGAACCCAAGAAACTGCCCAGTCAATACTCCAAATGCACACTTCAAAGGATTCATTTTCAAACCGTGCATTCGGTTTTTCTTGAGAACTTCTTCTAAGTCGACAAAGTGCTGTTGATCTCCTACTGATTTTATGTCAGGACCCGAATTTGCAAATCTGGACCCTCTGTGTATTCAGCACTAGTCAAGGATCACGCTAGTGCACACAGTCTCAACATCGGTAAATATCACAATCATACACATTGATAGTAATAAAGTACTTTAATTAATTAACCAAACTGGTTGCTCGACCTTATGGTCATGTTACAAGATACGCCACGCAGGGCGAAGACTTATTAAAGAGAACTGTAGCGGAATAAAGTAGATTTCGTGGCGCCATCCAGTATACCACAGGCAACTGACTGGGCTCGCTCCCTAGTTTGTCGGCTCCTCCTGGTATTCTTCCTCCAAAGCTGGTGTCGACTCTTCTTCAACTGATGTTGTATTGTTGCAAGGGGTGAGTACTTGGTACTCAGCAAGTCATGCACAGAATGCAAACTAATATTCTACATGCATGGCTTAGTTCAAAGGGTAGGCTAACAGGTACATTTGCAGTAGAACAACATTTAACAAGAAGCGTAAGTAGATTCAAAAGCAGTAAAGGTAAAGCTGGTATCAATAACTTTTCCAGGGGTTAAGTAAACATTCTTCCCTTTTCTAATCCACATTTCCAATCAACGTCATCAGTAAACCCAACCAAACTTTTCAAGTCCAAGTTGTTTTCATGAAAGTCTAACCCTTGACTGTAATCCCCGAGCAGTGTCCAATTCTGTGGACTCGGCTATTCGAATAGGTTGTACACTCTGCAGAGGTTATGCACTTTACCCACAAGATACAGTCAAACACAACAAAGGCGAGTGATCGTAACAAAGCCTTTCAAAGACCACAAACTAAACAAGTGAACCTCTCCGGCTTTTTTCATACACCATCCCTTCCCTTAACAGAGGCGAAGTATGGACCGACATACCGTTGGACGGGTACCAAGCCATAGTACTGGTACGCTCCTCTTTCAAGCTACACAAAAAGGTGTATTTGACACCCCGAGGTACCACATGCAAGTTATTAGTAACTTAATCAACTAGGTCCGTCCCATTACGAACATGTGGTAGCACGTTTGACTCAGATCAAAGGCTTGCAAGGTTAAGTTCTTAGGGTAACCAGGGCAAGACTACCCGAAGAACCAAAACGACATCCCCGGTGCCACTCATGGCCCACCATATCATTCTTGCCACTTGCCCCGATCTAAATCTATTTATCAAACCCAGTTGATTACCATGCACCACGTGCCATCAACAATCACAACACATGATACTTCTCCAAAAACAGGTTCAATATATCATTAAGTCAATATTACCATTTGAATGTCCAAAATCAAGTCATGTGCACGTAGCAAGTCTAAGCAATATACTACAACGATCTAAATACCCAATGTTGGCAATTTAATAATGTCAAAATGCATATTCCTCAACTAGGGTGACAATGGTTCATGGTACATAATTAAATAGTCAACGTGTCATACTGCAATTTGGCATTTATCTAACTCTTAGAAATAATTTAAACAATTTCTAATTAAATCAGCATGCAATAATTTAAATTAAATTAATTTCAAAAATGTTATCAATATGGTCAAAGCATAACTTGCCTTCAAAAAGTACTTGCTCTTGGTCCTGAGCTGTCTCCTGAGTCAAAACTTCACCTTCGAAGCCTTCGGGCACTTCAACGTCTACTCGTAATGCGTGCAAATAGCAATAACATAAATAAACAGTAGGCAAAAGTGTCCAAAAATTCAAATAAACCTCATAAACAGAGAGAGCACATTTTTATAAATTTTTATAAATTTGAATCACCCAAATCGGAGTTAAAACGCAAAACTTATACTCGTTTAAAGTTTGAAAAATCAATTAAATAAATAATAATAGAGAAAATTCATGTCCAAAATTTAAATAAAATTCACCATTATGTAGATCTCAATTTTATAAAAATTTAGAAATTGGAATCACCCAAATCGGAGTTAAAATGCAAAAGTTATAAGCGTTTGATGTTTGAAAATTCAAATAAAAGAATAAACCGAATTAATTCATTTATTTTTCTATTGAAAAACCCGATTTTATGACGTCAGCATGACGTCAGCCTGGAAATTGAATTTCCATCGAATTATTTTTCTATTGAAAAATCGAATTATAACGTCAACATGCGTCAGCCGGTCCATGGACTTGGTCCACGGCTCGGGTATGGTCCACCGTGGACCCGGTGCACGGGTACATGTCTCACCGACATGTGGGACCCCTCGGATGATGCCAGTGCTGACGTCATCGCGCTTGGCTACACGGTACTGACATGCGGGACCCATCGTGACGTCCGCTTGACGTCACGGGTGACGTCACCGCATGGTGGGTAGAGCCACTGACATGCAGCCCCTTGCTGATGTCATGCGTGACGTCAGCAGCGATCGGGCGACTCCCGCGCTGATCGCGCCGGTTCGGCTACCGGACACATGGCGCAATCTGGGCAGTTGGTTTGAAATCCAACGGTCCAGATCAGATCTAATTCCGCACGTTGCGGTGCAACGCGGTTGATCTGGACCGTACGATTTAGATCGGATGGTCGAGATCCGATCGGGTTTAACCGCGTCGCTTGGGGTGATGTGGCATGACCTGGCGCTCGACGCGTGGTGCATTCTACAGCGTCCGATTTAGATCGGACGGTCGAGGTCCAATCTAGTGCTACAACGTGCATGAACCCTAATCGTACGATCTAGAGCTACGTGGTTCAATCTAGGGCGTCGGACCTAGATCAAACGGCGGAGATTAGATCTAAACTGCAACGTGGAAGATTACTCTCGGGTGATGTGGATGAATGATGGCCGTGCGATGAAGATCCAATGGCGGAGAAGCTTCGCGGGTTCGGCGATGGCATGCGGCGGAGCTCGGTTGCCGGCACTGAGGAAGATGACCAACAACGCGGCGCTACGGGGCTCCACCGGCGAGGTGAGTGGTCACTGTGAGTGCGGATCGACGCGAGGACTCCGAATCTGGGCACCACCACGATGGAGAATGGTGGAAGATGGCGGAAACCGCGGCGGACCTCTCCTCCAACTTCGGCGAGCTTTTGCGGCGAAGCTACGGCGGCTCGTGCTTGGTGACCTAGGGCTACGGGTGCGCACGGAAGAGGAGAACACGTTGGCGGTGGCAGCGCATTAAATAGGGGTCTCGGCTTCCGTGAAATCTGCCGAAACCGAGGCCCACTAGGCGGCAGTGGAATCTGACGGGGATTCAGACTGGGCGATGTGGCTCAATCGTGACCGTTGGATCAAGATCCGATGGTCACGCGCGTTAGGGTTCGGTTGGGCTCGGGTCGGGCTTGAGTCCGGTTCGAGTCAGACTCGAGTCTGACTCGGGTCTGACTCGGTCGGATGAACAGTACTAACCCACTCGGTATTTTCCAGCGATTTAATATTTGAAAATAATTCTAGTAATTCAAATAATTCGAGAAAAATAGCAAAATAATCAGAAAAATTCTGGAAAATACATTGAGACATTTTGGACTCAAATAAAATATTTCAAACAAAATTTTATTTGAAACTTTCATTTATTTAATTATCTCAAAAGGGAATAAATTCAAATTAAATCCAAATAAATTCCAGAAAATTCCAAAAATTCTCAAAAGTGCAAAATTTCATTTAAATTCATGAGAAACAAAAATTGGGGTGTTACATTTTACCACCACTTCATCTATATAGATTTCCGCAATGCGGCCGATCAACTCATGAAATATCAGATTCATAGCCCTCTGGTATGTAGCTTCGGCGTTTTTTACTCCGAAGGTCAAAACAACCCACTAAAATAGTCCTAGTGCTCTAGGACATCTGGAGGCTATTTTATGAACATCGGTTTCGGCCATGAAGATCTGGTTGTAGTCTGCATTGCCGTCAAGGAAGCTGATGATTTTATGCCCTGATGCAGCGTCGATAAGCATATCAGCTATAGGCATCAGATACTCGTCTTTGGGGGTGGCTTTATTTATGTCCCTGAAATAAACGCACACTCTAATCTTCCCATTCTTTTTTGTTACCAGAACGATGTTGGAAACCCATTCATCATACCGACATGGTCTGATGAACTTAGCTTCTAACAATCGTTCTATTTCCTATTTGATTTTGTCGTAATTGCCGGGTTAAAGTTGCTCGGTGGTTGCTTGAACGGCCGATACCCAGATTTTACTGGTAGCCGATGTTTGACAAGTTGACAATCCAAACCAGACATCTCATGGTACTCCCAAGCGAAGCAGTCATTGTATTTTCTTAATAATTTTACAAGACTTTCTTTATACTCAGCATGCAACCTAGCATTAATGAAGGTTGGCCTTTTCCGATCTCCGTTTGCTATGTCTACTTCTTCCAACGGGTCGACTGAGGTAAATCCTTGCCCGAGTCTATCGTCGTCTTCAAAGTCCCCGATAGCCTCGGAACTATCAGCCATATATTGGCAACTCCTTGATGGTCTTGTGTTCAGGCGGGCTTCCATCGTCGCATGATTTCACTTGTCCGATCAACTGCATTGGGCCATGTGCTGATCGGACTTATTTTTGCGTTATTGATGCACACAAAGTCACAGTCTTCCAATGCTTTACCTGAGATGCACCTGGCCCCTTCATGTGGCCAATTTGCATCGGGGCTAGCCATAGCAATATGAGCCGATGTGTCGGCTTCTACGATTTCGACCGCATCCTCATTCCATTGCACCAATTTTTGATGCATGGTGGACAGGACACATCAATTGGCGTGGATCCAGTCTCTTCCTAACAGTACACTGTAACTGCCTTTAGCATCCACCACGAAGAAAGCAGTCAGCAAAGTTTTGTTGCCGATAGTCAATTCTGTGACTATAATGCCTCTGGCTTCTATGGGATCCCCGGTGAAGTCATTGAGAACCATGTTGGTTTTGATGGGGTCTTCATCGGACTTTCCCAGCTTCTTGCACGTTGAATATGGCATCAGGTTGACAGTTGCTCCTACATCTACCAGCATCCTAGATATTGGCTTGCCATTGATATACCCTTTTAGGTATAACGGCTTAAAATGCTGGTGATCTTCCTACGGCTTCTCGAAAATTGCTTCCTGGGACCCCATGCACACCTGCGCACATGATTCCAGGACCATGGTAGCCTGAGCTCTTAACTCGGCCGGTAGGGTGAACACCATGTTGATGCTTACCGGGGGAGGCATGTTGCCTTGTGCCGCTCTTGGTCTCCCATCATCTGATGTAGAATCATCTGCATCATTATCCGCAGGTGTGTTTGACTCCCAGGCCACAGACGTCTCTGCTTTTTTGGTCCCAGGTCCTTCCTCGTACTCGGCCATGAAGGCTTTCATGTCCTTGTCTGTGGGCATCTCCACATCCTCAGCCGTGGGTGTGCCCGCATCTATAACCGTAGATGGGCTATCCGGGACAGCTTCTTTCCTGCGTCATTCCTTCTTTGGGATCTTTACGGGGCGCAGTTTATTGAAAGTGTTGTATCTCTGTTTTTCTTTTTCAGCCTTCCTGGATTCTTGCGTCTTGAGGCGCTGGAGTCTATGTTTTTGCGATTTCATGAGGCCGGCCGGGCACCATCGTGGTTTTGGCTCTATAGGTTGGCGGATTTTCCTAGCCAACTTGGTTGTGCCATCCTTCTGATCACGTCCCCCTTCTGGGCCAACCTTGTTAGGGATTCCGGATTTGGCCGATTCTAACTGATCGACCTTGCGCTTTTCCCCGGTGTTTGTTTGGTTCTCTTTTGGCCATGAAATTATTTCATGGACTGACTTTCTCCGATCTTCCTGTTTGACCGATTTTAGTTCTTCGGCCTTGCTTTGGTTTGTCGACCCCTCGGGTGTTCCTTCCAATCTGTCGATCCTTTCGTGGACCGATCTTCGATAACTTCCTGAGGGTGGTTAGTATTTCTGCCCCGGCTTTACATTTGATGGGAAGTGGAGACACTCCTGGTTCTGCCCTGGGTAATGCTGCATGGGACAGGCATGGGGGGATGGTAGAACCAATCTTCTCTCTCAATAGAATCGCCAAAAAGGGCACCGCTCATGAGCTATTTTAGCAGCCGTCGGCCGATACTTTCTTATCGGCGCCCGGCGGGACACGTCGGCTGTTTTATGTCCCCTCCTCTCATATTTAGTTAATAGCTGAGTGAAAGTTGGTCCTCCCTTCATTATCAGCTCCCTTGGCTGTATTTGCCTCTCGGCCTTCTGCCATTTGCCGATTTCAGGTTTGCATTTCACTTTAACCGTCTTGGACCGCTTTCCTTCAAGATCGGCCTCTATCTGGATCGAGCCGATAGTGATTTGTACCATTTTTTCCTTGTTCACCATCTTCCTATCGGCTTTTGTGGCCGATACCGCTAATGAGCAGGCTTCGTCTTATTGTATCTCCTTTCCTTTACGCGAACAGCTAACCATGTTGACCGGAAAGGGGTTCTTGTCGACCTGCAAGTCTCACTCTTCTACAAACTTCAGTCGTCCGTCTTCTATGGCCGACTGTATCTGCTGACGAAAGATATTACAATCATTGGTGTTGTGTGAGAAACAGTTATGCCATTTGCAATATTTGCGCTTTTTTAATTCTTCAACCGATGGTATAACGTGCCCTTCCGGGACTCTCACCATCTTTTCTTGCAAGAGTAAGTCGAATATGCAGTCGCAATTTAGCCACATCGAATGAATATTTGACTTCCGACTTGGCTTTAGTCGGTTTTAGCCAGGAGCATACCAAAGGTTTTTTATTACCCTTGACCCACTGGCTATACAAATATCCGTTTCCTCATCATCGGCCGACTCATCCGACTCATACTCCACGAAGTTAACCTTCGGTTCTTCCTTTTCTTTGCTACCTCTAAACTTATCTTTAAACCCCTTATTCTCATACGATCGGCCTTCCTAAGCCGATACTCTGTGTAATAAGTGTCTTAAGTCGGCAAATTCTTGGCCGCCGAACTTCTTTCGGAGTGGAGGAATTAAGCCTTGAAAGGCCAAGTCGGCGAGTTGATTTTCGGGCAAAGTAACGCTAAAGCATCGGTTACACACTTCCTTGAATCTTTTGATATATTCAGCCATTGATTCCGCGAACTTTTGCCGTATAGAGCTCAAATCAGAGATGCGTAGCTCTAGACTTCCGCAAAAGAAGTATTCATGGAATCGGCTTTCTAAATCGGTCCAAGTGTTGATCGAGTTCGGAGGTAGAGTGGTGAACCATGTAAACACCGCTCCGGACAAAGATAATGGAATAGTTTTATTCTGAGCCTGTCGGAATGCGCCGCTTCCCCGCATTGTACTACGAAGCGGCCAACGTGTTCCATGTTGGTGGTTGCGTCATCCCCTGAGAACTTAGCGAAGTCGGGGACCCGGTACCCATTTGGATATGGGATCCTGTCAATGTGATCGGGGTAAGGTTTTCTGTAGCCGAGATTTTGTCCTCTCGGCTGAATTCCGAACTGGTCTCGCAAGACGTTTGTGATCGTGTCCGTCCAGTTGGCTTCTCTAGGTGGTGCGACCGGTGGTGGGGGTGCTGGCCTGTCTATTCCGTGCCGATACCCCCCGAGTGCAAACTCAGGTGCTTCACGACGCTGTCCTCTGAGTCCAAACTCAGGAAAGTCATGGTGAAGCCCCCCGAGCGGGAACTCGGCTGAACCTGGTGCTGCCCCCCGAGTGCAAACTCGGGTTGTGCCACCAGTATGTGCTGTCGATGATTCTGCCCGGCCTCCTGTTCGATGATCTGGTGCCGCGCAAAATCTGGCTGTGGTATGAAAGTCTATGTGTACGTAGTCACCTGGCGTGAATGCTGTGCATTCGAGGCCGCACCAACCGTGGTACCTATTTTGGCGCCATCGGTATGGGCGTAGTACTGCCTGACCTCGCTTGTCCCAGGATCCCTAGGCAAGGTGATGGTCGGCTGTGGTGGTGTAGGCGTCATAATTGCGGCTGATGGTTTGTCTTCAACCATCGGCTTTAGTCCCTGAGTACCGGGGCCGATTGAGTAGACTGGGTACGTAGGGAGAGCTTGTGGTGGATCAAATACCGTATTGGTTGTTACAAGCTCCTGCGCTACTTCCTTCACGCTGTTAGATATCAATGGCTTGAGTGTGGTGACTAAAGCCGATGACTGGTTTAACAACGCGTGATTGATAGACTGATTAATCATTTCCGATAATTCTGCTTGTGCGGGAATATATCGGCCTACCCCAGGTTCGTCGTTGGTGTTTGGGGTGATGGCTCCGAAAGGGTTGACCGTCGGCAACGCCATCTTCTGGGTGACACTGCGCCGTGTCTTTTGGAAACAGCTTAGCATCATCTGCTCAAACGCCGCCTTCTGATCTTCAATCTCTTGGCTTTCTTCTGGTGTCAAATCGGCCAAGGTAGGCGCGATTATTGCGTCGGTGTTGACGTCGGTAGGGGCGACAGTCTTCCCTGATGACATCATTGATATTTTCTTCGTGTCCCACCGAGCATGCCAAAAGTATGTTGGCGTCAAAAAACGCAGCGTCGAGTCGATCGCTGCCATACACGCGAGTACGCCGGGTTCATGGTTCGCAAGCGTGCCAGCCAATTTGATCCTGCAATCGGCAAGATGTGTAGCTTCAGATAGTGATCGCTCCCAAAGGAAATGATCTATGCCTTGACGGTAGGGTGATCTTCGCCGGCTCGGGGACGAACCAACTTGGATCGGATAACTGGGTCCAATTGACTCTTTCGAATCAACCAGAAAGGGTAAAAGCTTGCTTCTCCGAAAAAGGGGATGCACAACAAGATCGAAAGAAATGAGAGCTTGATATGGCGTAATGCAGCAACGATCAACAACCAGCGATGCGCAACTCGTATTGATCAAAGTGTATTACAGAAGAAAGATTACAAAGCTACGAAGACTACTCCTAATGCAGGAAAGGTAAAGGTATTGGTAAATTGATTGGTTGTTTGGATGTGTGTTCCTTCTCTCTATGCAGCACACCGCCTTTTATAGTCGGTGTAGCCTTGATCGTGACCATCATGGACTCTTCAACCGTATTGGCTTTGATCTTGTCTTTCTATCTTGATCACAATCGTATCAAATCCAAGTTGTACTGGCTTCGGTTTCTTTCCATTTGTGCCTTATACGATCATGCTCCTTTCCAATACGACTTCTGTCCCGTTACTCGTCGCTAATCTGACCCGCACCGTCTTCCTGGATCGTGCCACGACCAGACCTGTCTCGGTCGGTCAAATTTAGGTGTCAACAACAGTCTTCCGATTTGTTGGGTTGACAACACTTCAAAGAACAACGTCCAAGTATGGTGCCGGGTACGGGGTTACTATTCCTCCTTGGTCCTATAGTTCTACTGTCTTTTGGTTAAGTGGAGCATTGACGAAAGGCGGTGCTAAACTCTAACCAAGTGATGGTATGTCCATCCTCAAAAGTGGCGTAGAAATCTTTCCACCAGGCTAATGCATTTCCTTCTAACTGGCACGTAGCGTAGGGAACTTTCTCTTTATCCTCACATTGCACCAATGCTAGCTTCTCTTCTATGATGCGAAGCCAAATTTCTGCATCTCTGGGAGTGGCTGATCCATCAAACGTGGGTAGTTTAGTCTTCATGAACAAGGAGGACTTTGATTGTGGACACGCTGTTGTGTCTGCAGTTGTAGGGGTATTGGTTTTAGTTCCGTTAGCATTCATCTGTTGCATCACCATCTGCATAAGCTGGGTTTGAGCGGTAAGAAACTGATCCAAGTTCTGATTAGTTACTGTCGGTACGGTGGATAGCTGCTTGTCAATCTCCGCTTTACCATTGGCAACGGTACCAGCAACTGAATTGACCTGAATTGCTTCAGAAACACTGGTGTGGTCGGTCCCTTCCATCTGTTGACACACCAAGGTTTAGTTGAGAGGGGAGAGTAGAGGTAAGGTTCAAGAATCCTAGTGCAGGGGAGCAGGTTTAACCCAAAAACATAAACACATTATTAATAACTTGGTATAGTTGCATACAAAAGCCTAAAAGCTATGCAACGCATACTGCACACCCAACAACAATGAAAAACCAAATTAACCTAAGCACACAATAATCTATCGGCTAAAAGGGTAACTCTCCTATCTTAAGAGATGCAACTCTCACACATGAGTCTCAACTGACTACTAAAGCACTGGTTCTTCAAGATTCAGAAACACTGCATCGATCCACTTCTCCTTGAGCTCGAAGATTCCTTACTTCATGATCTTCAGGGTTAGCAGCAATATCTAGTACTTTCTCCTTAAGTGTGAAACATCGTTGATTATTCAGAATGACTCAGGTAAGATTTCCATTTAAAACCAGTGGAAAGGATGGGAATTCCAACTAAGGGGAAAAGAGTAGAAGAATAAGATAAGCCAAGAACTTATTATTCTTTCAAGTTATATTTTCTCTTTAGAAAATAATCTTGAAGCTCCTAAAGACGGCCAATCTATCTAGGGTCAAGACCTACAGTCAACCTGGCTCTGATACCACCACTGTCGGGACCCGAATTTGCAAATCCGGACCCTCTGTGTATTCTATTCTAGTCCAGGATCACGCTAGCTCACACAGTAATAACAGGGATGAAGTACCACAATGATACACAGAGGAATTAATAATAAAGTACTTCAAACATTAAATAAAATGGTTGCAAGACCTTAAGGTCACCTTACATTAGTCTGCCACGCAGGGCATAAAATAACACAAGTAGATAAACAGCAGCGGAACGAAGAACGTCGGTGACTCCCATCAATATGCCATAGGCAACTGACAAGGTTCAACTCCTAGATAATTGCCTCCTCGTGGAACTTCTCCTCCTTCGAAGTTGTAGTCTTCTCCTCAACTGATGATTTTGTTGAAAGCAAGGGTGAGTACACACAGTACTCAGCAAGTCATGCACAAAATTCAGTTCTATTACTATATGTTTGGCTTATTCCAAAGGAATGGCTGAATTGGTTACTTTGCATCAAGCAGTATTTTTAAACAGATAATCCTATTTAGATTTAAAGATAGTAAAACAATATTATAATAGTAAGTTTCTCAATTCTTTTCCAAAGGTCATGGCACACAGCCCTAAATCAGTTTCACTTGTCTATGGCACACAGCCCCCAATCCCACATTTTATTTTACAAGTTCTAAACCTTGCTGTAATCCCCGCGCAATGTCCAGTACCGCAGGCACGGCTATTCAAATAGATTTAACACACTCTGCAGAGGTTGTACACTTTACCCACAAGATACAGTCGCACACCACAAAGGCGATTGACCGTAACAAAGTTTTTCAGAAACTTCTATCTCAACCTATGACCCTCTCCGGTATTGCCTTCACTACCACTCCCCTCACACAGAGTCAAAGTGTAGGACTGACATACACCGTTGGATGGGTACCAAGCTGTAACACCCCAATTTTTGATTTTCATGAAATTAAATATTATTTTGCACATTTGTGAAATTTTTGTAATTTTCTGGAATTTATTTGGATTTAATTTGAATTTATTCCATATTGAAATAATTAAAGAAATTAAATTTTCAAATAAAGTTTTGTTGGAAATATTTTATTTGAGTCTCAAATGCCCTAAAATATTTTCCAGAATTTTTCTGGAATTTTTCTGAGTATTTTGCTATTTTTCTTGAATTAAATGAATTACTGGAAATTATTTTAAATATTAAATCGCTGGAAAATCGAGTCGGGTCAAGTACTGTTCATCCGACCGAGGCGGAACCCGAGTCGGACTCGAGTCCGACCTAAGCCACGTGATCCGGTCGAACCCTGATTAATCCGGACCGTTGGATCGAAATCCAACGGTCGGATATGGGTTGCACCGATCCAACCGGATCCGGCTCGGACCCGTTGCGCCGGGCGATCTTGGCCGTAGATCGGGGCCACGTGGACGGCTCCGATTGCGTCGTCTCCACCGAGTCGGACTCGGATAGCGCCGCCGTGGGCCTCCGAGCTCGTTAGGGTTCTCCGGTTTTCGCGCACGTCGAGGCCCTATTTAAGAGCTCGACCTCGCCACCGCGTAGCCCTTGCCCGTGCGCTTCTTTTGCCCTAGCTACCCGTGCCCAAGCCGCCGCCATCCTCGCGCAATCGCTCGCCGGAGTCCGCAAGGGACCGCCGCGAGTTTGGACGATTTCTCGCCGCCGACAGCCGCCCTCCGCCGCGTCTAAGCCCAGATCCGAGACCCCCAGGACCAGGCGCATCGGTTAGGACCACTCACCTCGCCGGAGCCCCTCGGAAACGCCGCGCGGGGAGTCATCGTCTTCATCCCCGGTACCCTAGCCTCGCCGCGCCATCGCCGGACCTCGCGAGCTCTATCAACCGTTCGATCTTCATCCGACGCACGAGGTGAGGCCACGTAGCCCGTTACTGTTTCAACTCCGGATTCATTGGCAGCCGTTAGATCTTGATCCTAGGGCTGAGATTGAGCCACGTAGGAGCCGTAGGGCAGATTAGATGCGTTTGGAGCCGTCCGATCCAAATCGAACGGCTCGGATCGAGCCACGTGTGCCACCGCACCGTCTTGCGGCGTGGCGTGTCTCTGACACGCGGGGCCCGCATGTCAGCGGCCCAGCCAAACCACACCATGACGTCATGCTGACGTCATGGCGGGCCCGCACATCAGCGGCCACCCCAGCCGTGTAGTAACGTCAGTAATGACATCACCAGTGGGTCCTACCCGTCGACCGTGGTGAGCCCGGCGACGTCGAGAATGACGCTACCCGAGGGGCCACCGTCGATCGCACACGTAAGCCGTAGACCGAGTCCACGGCGAACCAAGCCAAACCGTGGGCTGAGCCCATGAACCGGCTGACGTTAGCCAGCCAATCAGGAGCCGACGCGTGTCACCCATGACGCAATAATTAATTTCCGAAAAAGAAAATGATTTATTAATTCGAAATAATGATTTCAGATTTTGTTTCAAACTTCAAATGCTTATAACTTTTGCGTTTCAACTCCGATTTGAGTGTTTCAAATTTCTAAATTTGTATAAAATTGAGATCTACCTAATGATGAATTTTATTTAATTTTTGTACTAAATTTTTCCTCTGTAATATTATTTAATTATTATTTAAACTTCAAAATGCTATAACTTTTGCATTTAAACTCCGAATTTGACGATTCCAGTTTCTAAAAATTCATAAAATTATGTTCTCCCTGTTTATGAACTTTATTTGGATATTTGGACACTTTTTGTCTACTGTTTTATTCATTTGTTGCTATTTGCACGCGTTACGAGTAGACGTTGAAATGCCGGAAGGATTCGACGGAGAAGTATTGACCCAGGAGCCAGCTCAGGACCAAGAGCAAGTACTTTTTGAAGGCAAGTTATGCTTTGAACATATTGATCCTGTTTTGAACCCTATTTTGATTTAACTTATTGCATGCTAGTTCAATTAGAAAATACTTTATTTAAATATGGGAAATTAGATAAATGCCAAATTGCTGTATGACACCTTGATTACTTAAATATGTGCTATGACCCCTTGTCACCCTAGTTGTGGAGTATTAGTTGGACATTATTAAATTGCCAACATGGGATTTTAGACCGTTGTAGTATATGGCTTAGACCTGCTACGTGCTCATGACATGATTTTGGACAATCAAATGTAAATATTGACTTAATGATATATTGAACCTGATTTGGAAAGGCATCATGTGATGTTGATGGCGCGTGATGCATGGTAATCAACTGGGGCTTGATAAATAGTTTTCGACCGGGGCATGTGGCAAGAATGATCGGGTGGGCCAGTTGTGGCACCGGGAATGTTGGTTTGGTTCTTTGGGTAGTCTTGCCCTGGTCACCCTAAGGACTTCACCTTGCAAGCCTTTGAACTGGGTCAAACATGCAACCACATGTCCGTAATGGGACGGACCTAGTTGATTAAGTTGCTAATAACGTACCTGTTGGACCTCAGGAGGTCAACTACACCCTTTGTGTAAGTTATACGGGGGAGCGTACCGGGGCTGCGGCCAGGTACCCATCTAACGGTTGGTTGGCCTAAACTTCGCCTTAGCTAAGGGAAGGGTTAGTGTGCAACAACCGGGGAGGACCACTTGTGCTGTTAGAAGTTTCCGAAAGACTTTGTTACGGGAACTCGCCTTTGTGGTGTTTGATCAGTATCTTGTGGGTAAAGTGCATAACCTCTGCAGAGTGTAAAATCTATTCGAATAGCCGTGTCCGCGGTATTGGACATCGCTCGGGAATTACAGTCAAGGGTTAGACTTTCTCAAAAATAACTTGGACTTGAAAGGTTGGGTTGGATTAATAATGATGTTGATAGAAATGTGGATTAGGATGGGAAAGATGTTTACTAAACCCCTTGAAAAGTTATTTATGCTTTACTTGTTACTACTGCTTTTGAATCTACTTATGATACTTGTTAAATGCTCTTACTGCAAATATACCTTGAGCCACTCCTTTGTATTAAGCCATGCATGTAGTATATTAGCTGCATTCTGTGCATGACTTGCTGAGTACCAAGTACTCACCCTTGCCACAATACAACACCAGTTGAAGAGGAGACTACACCAGCTTTGGAGGAGGAGCTCCAAGAGGAACCGTCTACTTAGGGAGCGAGCCCAGTCAGTTGCCTGTGGTATACTGGATGGCGCCATGAAGTTATCTTATTTTCCGCTGCTATTATTTCTCTTTTAATAAGTTTTGCCCTGCGTGGCGTATATTTGTAACTTGACCACAAGGTCGAGCAACCAGTTTGACTATTTAATTAAAATACTCTATTAGTATCGAGTGGTATGATTGTGATATCTACCAATGTTAAGACTGTGTGCACTAGCGCGTTCCTGGACTAGTGTTGAATACACAGAGGGTCCGGATTTGCAAATTCGGGTCCCGACACAAGCCGTAGCACTGGTACGCTCCCCCTTACAACTACACTGTGTGTAATTGTCGCCACGAGGTGTCAAAGGTAAAATTTCAGAATCCTACTAAACTAAGTCCGTCCCACTCCAGTCATGTGGTTGTACGAGTAACTCAGTTCAAAGGCTTGCAAGGTGAAGTCCTTAACTGTCCAGGGCAAGACATCCTTCTCTCAAAGTTTGGCACACAGCCCTCACATCACTCATTCTGTTGCCACGAAGGCCCTCTTGGCACGAAGCCATCTTGCCACTTGCCCCAGTCTAAATCATTTCCCACCCCAGTTGTTTATTGTGCAACACATGCCAACAATAACTCAACTTCCATGTAGAACCACACAGGTATCTACATTTCAACTTCGTCATGCAGCAACGATATAACATTTCCAAAATACGTTCCATATCTCATTAATCAATATTCTTTTGCAATGTGAAACAACATTCTACGTATAAGCAAGGCTAAGCATCTATTCACGGTCTAGCCTCCCATGTTGGCACACTATTATCATCCAACTATTTTAACTAAACTTAAGGTGACAAGGGGACATGGCATAAAAATATTAACATTAAGGTGGTATTAAAAATTAGGTTGATTAGCTACTTTACCCAAATTAATTTAATCCATTTTAATCAACATAGCATGCATAATTTAAATAAAAATACATTTCAAAATTTAGGAGCAACATGGTGAAAGCACAACTTGCCTTTGTAAAGCAGCGAGTCTTGGTCTAGGTCTTCGTATGGAGCTTGATCCTCGAAATCCGCGCCCTCACACAACTCGACGTCTACGCGTAACAGATAAAGAACCAAATAAACATCCAAAAACAACATATAAACACACATTCTGAAAAATACTACAAACTAAACTAGCTTATAATCTCATGAAAATTTCCAGATAATTAGTTTAGCATTTTCTAAGATTTATAAAATTTATTTTGACCTTTTTGAACGTATGGTGTAAGAGCTACAAAGTTCATAAGTTTGGACTTTCCGCGAATAATTTAATAGTATAAATTTATTTATAAAATTTCATAAAAATTACTGTGGAAAGGTATTAGTTTTTACTAATTAACAAAATTTGTCGCAAGTGATTTGAACTCAAAATGAATTTGTAGCGAAAAAGACAAAATTCACAATTCCTGGAAATTAACACATACAACTAGCTCTCATTTTCTTTCTATGCATGGCACTATTCATGGCGTCTGGGCGTATTCTTCATGCTGTTAGCTCCTAATCACAGAGGAATACAAAAACAAGATTCTACAATATATATGTATATACGCATGCTTCCTAATATATACACGCGGATCACCCGAATAATATACGTATACATACATATGGAAGGTTATACTAGCGAATCGGTCGAATATATACACATGTATACATATATATATGTGTGTGTATACATACAATGACTATACATACATGCGTCCTATTATATGCAACGACCAGTACAGGTACATGCATACACACGTACGGCATCAAATATATATGCATACGTTCACGTGTATAGCCTAATATATATACATGCGCTCACCTAATATAACCGTATACATGCATATATAAAATTTATATATGCGAATCATCCTAAGATATATAAATGCGCAAATACAGATGATGAGATCAACGGATCGACAGATATAGAGTGCGCGCATAAAAGAACAGGAGGTACCGGTCGGCTAGGCAGTAGCGCAGACCGTCAGCGCAGGAGGTGGCGTCCAAGAGAATGCGCCGGCGGCGGCGACGACGGCGGCGACGTCAACGGCGGCAGCCAAGTTAAGAAAAATGGCAGGGAGGTAATGGAAATGGTGTGGCTAGAACTTCTGGAATTTTTTTTTGCTCTGTATTGTACTCGTAAGGCAAAGCTAAACCAGAATACTAGCCATTGAAGCCATGAGATAAAGAAAAACTAGTAACTGACGGAAGATGGACGGGCAAGCCCTTGCGTCAGGATAGAGCGGTAAAGAAATGGAAACGGCTTGGAAACGTCTACGGGGAATGAATGGAGGTATGCGTGATTCATAAGCATGCTGGAAAACTGAAATGGCTCGGGTCAAGGAAAGGCCATGACGTGAATGAAGGAAGTAACAGCTTCATGCACACACACGCTTGAAACTATTGAGGGGAAACCAACATCCATGTACACATGCATACACGTATACGCATATACGTTCTCAAAACGTGTCAAGAAAAAAAATAATAGAGAGGTTCTAAAAATTTGGAAAATTCCTCTAAAATACTAGGAATTATTTGGAACTTAAAAAAGTTGGTTTCGTAATATTTTGACGTGTAGATTTTTCACAAAAATTCTTTTAGTGATTTAGACACCTATACAGATTTTTGTAAAATCAACGACTTAAGTTATATAACATATTTTTCAAAAATATTTGAAAGAAACACTCTCGTCTTCCAATTATCTTTATTATGAATGAAATTTAGATTTTATGCTTATACAGAAATGCATGATCTTAATTTTATACAATTAATTCAATGAGGCTTAAGTTCAAATAAATTCCAAAATTTCCAATTAAATTCCAAAAAATTCTAATGAATTCAAAAATGCCATAAATATATTTAAAGAAAATTTTGGGACGTTACACTCGGCCACGTGTCGGGATGATGTCATGCTGATGTCATCATGGGCGCCAGCCGTGGGTGACCTCAGCAAGGATACGTGTCGCTCTGTGATTGGTCCACGTGTCAGGGCTGACGTCATAATTGATTTTCCAAAAGGAAAATATTTATTTAATTCGGTTTAATCATTTTAATTATATTTTCAAACTTCAAATGCTTATAACTTTTGCGTTTTAACTCCGATTTGAGCGATTCCAATTCCTAAATTTTCATAAAATTGAGATCTATTTAATGTTGAATTTTATTTTGAATTTTTGAACCTTTTTTGCTTGCTGTTTATTTATTTATTTCTATTTATGCACTGTACGAGTAGACGTTGAAGTGTCCGAAGGCTTTGAAGGTGAAGTTTTGACCCAGGATCCAGCTCAAGACCAAGAATAAGTACTTTTTGAAGGCAAGTTATGCTTTGATCATATTTGTCGATGATCGATTTCGCCGGCAATGAGATTTGTGATTCTAGGGGATTCGTGCGGGATCAGAGCTAGATGGTAACACAGGATGCGAGGGCGATGTCTTTTTAGACAAGTTCGGGCTCTCACGGAGGAGATAATACCCTAGTCCTGTGTTCTTGGATATATGAGCGTGTGTCTTTTTTCTCCCTCCTCCCCCCTTTTATACTAGGGGAAGGATATATCACAAAATGGGCGCCACCTGGCCCTAAACATGGTGGCTTCATGAGTACATACTTTGTCTCTTAACGACTGGGCCCCATTATGTCTTGGGGAGGTAGTTGTGCTTTCCCCGACCCGCGCCTGCCACTCCGTCAGGTTTCGGCGCCTGCAGACTCTGCAAATGTCAGGACGCATGCTTCGCTTTCGACGGGTTGTCTGGGCATGGCACGAAGCTTTGCTGAAGGATCGACGAGCTGCCTTGGGGAATGTCGGGACCCGAATTTGCAAATTCGGACCCTCTGTGTATTCAGCACTTGTCCAGGAACGCGCTAGTGCACACAGTCTTAACATCGGTAAATATCACAATCATACCACTCGATACTAATAAAATACTTTAATTAAATAGCCAAACTGGTTACTCGACCTTATGGTCAAGTTACAAATATACGCCACGCAGGGCGAAACTTACTAAGAGAGAAATAATAGCAGTAGAAAAATAAGATAACTTCGTGGCGCCATCCAGTATACCACAGGCAACTGACTGGGCTCGCTCCCTAAGTAGACGGTTCCTCTTAGAGCTCCTCCTCCAAAGCTGGTGTAGTCTCCTCTTCAACTGGTGTTGTATTGTGGCAAGGGTGAGTACTTGGTACTCAGCAAGTCATGCACAGAATGCAGCTAATATACTACATGCATGGCTTAATACAAAGGAGTGGCTCAAGGTATTTTTGTAGTAAGAGCATTTAGCAAGTATCATAAGTAGATTCGAAAGCAGTAGTAACAAGTAAAGCATAAATAACTTTTCAAAGGTTTAGTAAACATCTTTCCCATCCTAATCCAAATTTCTATCAACATCATTATTAATCCAACCCAACCTTTCCAATCCAAGTTACTTTTGAGAAAGTCTAACCCTTGACTGTAATTCCCGAGCGATGTCCAATACCGCGGACACGGCTATTCGAATTGATTTTATACTCTGCAGAGGTTATGCACTTTACCCACAAGATACAGTCAAACACCACAACGGCGAGTTCCGTAACAAAGTCTTTCTAAACCTCTAACAATACAAGTGGTCCTCCCGGTTGTTCCACACTAACCCTTCCCTTAGCTAAAGGCGAAGTTTAGGCCAACCAACCGTTAGATGGGTACTGGCCTCACTTCCGATGCGCTCCCCGTACAACTTACACAATGGGTGTAGTTGACCTCCTGAGGTCCCACAGGTACGTTATTAGCAACTTAATCAACTAGGTTCGTCCCATTACAGACATGTGGTTGCAAGATTGACTCAGTTCAAAGGCTTGCAAGGTGAAGTCCTTAGGGTGACCAGGGCAAGACTACCCGAAGAACCAAAACAACATTCCCGGTGCCACAACTGGCCCACCCGATCATTCTTGCCACATGCCCCGGTCAAAAGCTATTTATCAAACCCCAGTTGATTACCATGCACCACGTGCCATCAACATCACATGATACCTTTCCAAAACAGGTTCAATATATCATTAAGTCAATATTAATATTTGATTGTCCAAAATCATGTCATGAGTACGTAGCAGGTCTAAGCCATATACTACAATGATCTACAAACCCATGTTGGCAATTTAGTAATGTCCAACTAATAATCCACAACTAGGGTGACAAGGGGTCATGGCACATATTTAAGTAATCAAGGTGTCATACAGCAATTAGCCATTTATCTAATTTCCCATAATTAAGTAAAGCATTTTCTATTTGAACTAGCATGCAATAATTTGAACCAAAATAGGTTTCAAAATAGGATCAACATGGTCAAAGCATAAATTGCCTTCAAAAAGTACTTGTTCTTGGTCTTGAGCTGGCTCCGGGGTCAACACTTCTCCTTCGAAGCCTTCGGGCACTTCAACGTCTACTCGTAAAGCATGCAAATAGCAATACACGAATAAACAACAGGCAAAAAGTGTTCAACATCCAAATAAAAACCATAAACAGAGAGAACATAATTTTATGAATTTTTAGGAACTGGAATCGTTCAAATCGGAGTTAAAATGCAAAAGTTATAATTATTTAAAGTTTAAATAATCAATTAAATAATATTACAGAGAAAAACTTTAGTCCAAAAATTAAATAAAACTCATAATTAGGTAGACCTTAATTTTATACAAATTTAGAAATTTGAATCACTCAAATCGGAGTTGAAATGCAAAAGCTATAAGCGTTTGAAGTTTGAAACAAAATCTGAAATCATTATTTCGAATTAATAAATCATTTTCTTTTTCAGAAATTAATTATTGCGTCAGCGAGGACACGTGGCAGCCTCTGATTGGGCGGTGGCGTCGGCGGTTCATGGGCGTGGTCCATGGTTTGGCTCAGTCCACCGTGGACTCGGTCCGCTGGACTCGGTCCACGGCTCCACGTGTCGCCGATGTGGGTCCCCTCGTGACGTCATTCTTGGCGTCGGCGGGCTCACGGCCAGTCGATAGGTGGGACCGGTGACGTCATTCTTGACATCGGCGCTTTGGGACGGCCGTGACCGACATGAGCGCCATGACGTCAGCGTGACGTCATGGTGCAGTGTGGCTGGGCCGCTGACATGCGGGCCCCGCGTGTCAGCGTCACACGCACGCGCGCGTGGACGGCGCTGATCGCGGCGGTCAGTCTCCCGCACACGTGGCTAGATCTCGGCCGTTGATTTGAAAATCAACGGCCCAGATTGGATCTGGACTCACGCGTTTGGGGTGAACGCGTTTGCTCTGGACCGTTGGATCTAGATCCAACGGTCGAGATTGGATCTGGGATTTTGGACGGGATCTCACCGTGGGATGACGTGGCGTGATCTGGGACGTTGGATCTAGATCGGACGGCCGAGGGAGCTCGAAGTCCGGCGATGGCGAGCGGCGGCGCTGGGTCATCGGCGCAGGGGACGATGACCTAGCCGACGGGGTTTCGGACGCGCTCCGGCGACGTGGGTGGTGCTCACCGACGCGGCTTGCTCTCACGGTTCCAGATCTGGGGTCAACGGTGACGGAGGACGACGGAGACGGCGGCTATCGGCGAAAAACCGCGGCTGCTCCTTCTCCTAACTCCGGCGAGCTCGGTAGCGCAACCGCACGGCTCGAGCGAGGTGAGTTAGGGCTACGGTGCGCAATGAAGCGGCGATCCCAACACGGTGGCGGCGCAATAAATAGGGCCCTCGGCGTCAGAAACGCCACGGAAACCGAGGTCCTCTCCGTTCTTGGCGAGTCCGGCGGCGTCTCGGATTGGGTGGCGTGCACGCAGCGCGGCCGTTGGATCGAGATCCAGCGATGCGTGAATTTGGGTTCGGTCGGACTCGGCCTGGCGGTGGCTCGGTCGGGCTCGGGTCCGGCGATGTGGCTCAATCGTGGCCGTTGGATCTTGATCCAACGGTCACACGCGTAGGGTTCGACCGAGTGGGTTCGGCTCAACCACTGGCTCGGGTCGGGTTCGGGTCGGACTCGAACTCGAGTCTAACTTGGGCTCTGTCGGAGGAACAGTAACCGACCCGGTTCGATTTTTCCAGCGATTTAATATTTAAAATAATTCCCAGTAATTTATTTAATTCAAGAAAAATAGCAAAATACTCAGAAAAATTCTGGAAAATATTTTAGGGCATTTGGGACTCAAATAAAATATTTCCAACAAAACTTTATTTGAAAATTTAATTTCTTTAATTATTTCAATATGGAATAAATTCAAATAAATTCCAAATAAATCCAAATAAATTCCAGAAAATTCCAAAAATTCACCAAAGTGCCAAATCACACATAAATTTAAGAAAAGCAAAATTTTGGGGTGTTACAAACATCCCCCTTAATAGAATCTCATCCCCGAGATTCAGGGCTTACTACAGAATAGGTTTGGAAACTCTTTCTTCAAATCCTCTTCGCGCTCCCAAGTTGCTTCGCTCTCTGCATGGTTGCTCCACTGAACTCTACAGAAACGGGTTGACTTGTTCCTTGTCTCTCGATCCATTGCGTCTAGAATCTTCATGGGGTGCTCCTTGTAAGTCAAATCTTCTTGCAACTCAATTGACTCTAGCCGTGTCTGTTCCTCAGGTACTCGGAGACACTTCTTCAGTTGGGACACGTGGAACACGTCATGCACTCCTGCTAGTGACTGCGGCAACTCCAGCTGGTAAGCAACTTCGCCTCTGCGGCTCAAAATCTTGAATGGTCCAACATATCTCGGCGCGAGTTTTCCTTTGGCATGGAATCTCTTAACTCCTCTGAGCGGCGTAACTCTGAGGTATACAAAGTCTTCTGGTTAAAAACTCAAATCCCGGCGATGATTGTCAGCATAACTCTTCTGTCGTGATTGGGCTATCTTCAACCGTTCCCTAATCATGGCAATTTGCTCTTCAGCTTCTTGTAGAATATCAGGCCCGAAGACATGGCGCTCGCCGGTCTCATTCCAGTTTAATGGCGTCAGGCGAGTCGACCATACAAAGGCCTCAAAAGGTGACATCTGTAAACTAGCCTGGTAACTATTATTGTAACTGAACTCGGCATACGGCAAACTCTTATCCCAAGAGGTAGCATAAGCCAATGCACATGCTCTTAGCATATCTTCCAGAATCTGATTGACTCTTTCGGTCTGTCCATCCGTCTGTGGATGATAGGCTGTACTGAAGTTCAAACGGGTTCCCATGGCTTCATGCAACTTATTCCATAACCTTGAGGTAAATCGAGTACCTCTGTCTGATACAATCCTCTTTGGCACTCCGTGCAAAGCAGGCGATCCTCGATCATATACAATTCTGCTAACTTATCTCCCGAGTAAGTGGTCTTTACGGGGATAAAATGGGCTACTTTGGTCAAGCGATCCACTATAACCCATATGGAGTCATAACCTCCTTGAGTCTTAGGCAAACCGGTAATGAAATCCATTCCGATTTCCTCCCACTTCCACTCAGGTATCTTCAGCGGCTGCAACAATCTTGCTGGTCTCTGATGCATCGCCTTGACTCTCTGGCACACGTCGCACAATGCAACATGCTCGACAACTTCACGCTTCATGCTCGGCCACCAGAATCTCTCCTTCAAGTCTTGATACATCTTGGCACTTCCAGGATGAATCGAGTACTTGGAGTCATGGGCTTCTTCTAGAATCAACTGCTTGATTCCTTCTGTTCGGCACACAAATGCGATCCCTCATCCATAACGTGCCTCGCTCGTCTAGCTTGAAGTCCTTTGCCTTGCCTTCCTCCATTTTGGACTTAATCCTGCGGATCTTGTCATCATCATACATCCTTCCCGAATCTGATCTTCTAGGGTAAGCTTTATTTCCAATGTGGCCAAGAATCCACTAGGTACCATCTCAATCTTCATTCTCTGAAAGTCCTGGCATAGCTCATCCTGATTCGTGGCTATCAACATATTCATGGTATGGCTTTTCTGACTCAAAGCATCGGCCACCACATTAGCCTTTCCGGGATGATAATGAATTCCGACATTGTAATCCTTAATCAATTCTAACCATCTCCTTTGCCTCATATTTAGATCCGAATGGGTGAATATGTACTTAAGGCTCTTATGATCCGTGTACACTTCACATCTGTTCCCGATCAGATAGTGACGCCATATCTTCAAGGCATGCACTACGGCAGCTAACTCTAGGTCATGTGTCGGGTAATTCTCCTCATGCGGCCTCAACTGCCTTGATGCATAGGCAACAACCTTTCCGTTCTGCATCAACACACATCCAAGTCCTTGGCTCGATGCATCACCATAGATATCAAAGCTTTGATTGACGTCCGGCAGAACCAACACTAGTGCTGATGTCAATCTCGTCTTCAGTTCTTGGAATCCTTTCTCGCACTCTGGCGTCCATGTAAACTTCTTCTCCTTTTTCAGCAATTGCGTAAGAGGTCTCGCAATTGTTGAAAAGCCTTCAATGAAGCGGCGGTAGTAACCTGCCATTCCAAGGAAACTCCGGATCTGGGTCACAGTCTTCGGCTGCTCCCAATGTAACACAGCTTCTACTTTACTTGGATCAACGGCGACTCCTTCTGCGGTCATTACATGTCCGAGGAATTCCACCTTGTCCTTCCAAAAATCACACTTACTGAACTTGGCGAAGAGTTGCTGTTCCCTCAGCTTTTCCAAAACTCGCCTCAAGTGTTCGGCATGTTCATCCTCTGTCTTGGAGTAGATTAGAATATCATCTATGAACACAACAACAAACTTGTCCAAATATTCCATGAACACCTTATTCATCATATTCATGAAATATGCTGGTGCATTCGTCAGACCAAAGGACATAACAGTAAACTCGTAATGTCCATATCTCGACGAGAACGCAGTCTTCGGAATATCTTCTGATCGGATCTTCAACTGATGGTATCCCGATCTCAGATCAATCTTGGAGAAAACTCCGGCTCCTCTCAGCTGATCAAACAGATCATCGATCCTGGGTAGCGGATACTTATTCTTCACAGTGACTTCATTGAGTGCACGGTAGTCAATGCACATCCTGAAACTCCCGTCCTTCTTCTTGACGAACAAAACTGGTGCTCCCACGGCGAACTCGGTCTGATAAATCCTTTCTCCATTAACTCTTCAAGTTGTTTCTTCATCTCTACCAATTCCTCGGTGGACATCCGATAGGGTCTCTTTGCTATCGGTCTTTGTGCAGGTACAAGCTCTATCACAAACTCTATGTCCCTGTCTGGCGGCATACCGTAGATCTTCAGAAAAACATCGGGTACTCATTCACTCTTGAGACATCCTCTATGCTGGTTGCCTTGGTACTGTTAACCATCAACTGTCCATCTCTGACGGCAGTAGCTTGAAATTCCACTTTCTTTCCACAAGGGCTCTCGACTGAGATAGTCCTTTGTCCACAATCCAATACAGTCTTGTGCTTGGATAACCAATCCATCCCCAAGATAACATCTAAGGTCTGGGTCTCCAAAATAATAAGGTTCGCTAGGAACTCTATCCCATCTATTAGTATTCTCACCCCAGAACATCCTACTTTCGTTCGGAGTTCAGAACCAGGGGTTTGAACCAGTACGACGTCCGTGGCATTCTACAGTGCATCTGCGGTGACATGGTTGACTCGGCCTCTCACCATAGTCTGGGGTGTGGCTCCTGGTGCTGGCGTCCTAGCTGGTGTGGATCCCAGATTGAAGCGAACTGGAGTCACTCCTGCTGTCTTCTTAGGACAACTGTTGGCAAAGTGTCCTGGCTCGTTGCAATTGTAGCAGCATCTCACTGTCCCCTGTTGACTGCCTGAAGCGGCGTTTCTGGCTGGGGCTGGGGTCTGATAGTTCTGATTGACGGGTCTTGGTGCTGGTGATGGTGTCCTTGTCGTATTCTGCGGCTGGAATCTGAAAAGCTGATTTGGCGCAACCCTCAAACGTTGCGGTGCTCCCTGACGCGATCCCTGCTGCTGCATCCTGCGCTTCCTGTTCTCATCCAGTTCCTTGCGCTTATCTTCAAGAATGAGCGCCTTATTCACAAGCTCCTGGAAATCTGGAAAGGTGTGGGTGATCAGTCCCACCTGCAATCCTGAGTTAAGTCCCTTCATAAAGCGAGACTGTCTGGCTTTATCTGTCGCTACATCCTCAGGTGCGTAGCGTGCAAGCTGTGTGAACTTGTTCAGGTATTCGGCCACCGGCTGATTACCTTGCTTGATGCTCAACTCCTCCTTCTTGAGGTCCATGATTCCTTCAGCACGTGATAATCGACGGAATGCATTGTGAACTCCTCCCAAGTGATGTCCTCGAGGATTCTCTGCGTATACGAAGTTCTCCCACCATTCGGCGGCTGTTCCTTCCAACTGATGAGAAGCGTAGAGTACCTTCTCATTTCCTATGCATTGAGCTATGTGTAGCTTCCTCTCAATTGACCTTAACCAGTCATCGGCTTCCAACGGATTCGCACTCCCGGAGAAAGTGGGTGGATGAGTCCTCATGAACTCTGACAGTCTTGTATTCTGGCGTTGTCCCTGATTGACTTGATTAGCTGTGGCCTGAGCAGTGACGTGTTGCATCTGTTGCATCATGGCATGCATCAACTGAGTCTGAGCAGCAAGAAAAGCTCTGAAATTCTGTATATCAACTGGCGGTGCTGGTGCTCCATCATTGGGGCTTTCTGCTGGGCGAGAACCACTTCCATTGCCTCCAAGGTTTCCACGAGTGTTCACCATCTGTCGTTTGCTCCAAGGTTTAGAGACGAGAGGGAACAAGAATAGACAAGTAATATGGAACTATGCGGGGCGAGGGGTGTAACTTAAAGTCCAACTTTATTATTTTAATCAATAGTAATCTTGGTATGGTTGCTTACAATGCCTAGGGGCCTTGCAACACATACTGCACACTCAGCAAGCAATGAAAATCCAAATCGAACTAACACTGGAGTCTAACGCCTAAAGGGTGACTCTTTATTCTATGACGCGACTCGGCGAAGGAGTCTCACTATAGAACCTACGCTCACTCATCGAGAAAACCCCCACGGCCTGGGTACGGATGCTGCGGCATAGGCGCGAAACGATCGCCATGTCCAAAGAATCGTGTCATCTGTGGTAGTCGAAGAAGCAGTATCCTCCTCAAGCTCCGGCTCCTCCGGGTCTGGCTCGTGTAGCTCGAGCATTGGCTCCGGCTCTGGTGCGTACAATGCCGTCTCTAACTCTCCAATCCTTTGCAGAAGGTGAGACACATACTCTTGAGCTTCCCGCCATCTGTTCTTTTCTGTTGTGATTTCCTTGCGGGCCTTCTGTAGCTCCTTGCTTGTATCATCGAGTACATCCTCCTGGGCGACAACAAGTCGTGCCAACTGTGTGACCATGGCATTCCCATCCTGAATCGCCTTCGGGTCAAGAAGGTTATTGCTGCACGAATGATATCGGAACACCGTGCTCTCCAATTCTCTGGCGTAGATACGGGTAATGTGCCGCATTGCTCGTCGTGACACCTCTTGGATACCCATCTGCATTGTAGACCTCCTGGCAGTGCAGTGTATCGGGCGATTGCCTGGGCCCTTCTTCCTAGCAGGTACCACAATCTTCACGTCACAAGCCTTGATCAATCCTGCCTGTCTAATCACTTCCACTTGGTATTGCGGCTTCTCAAAATCTCCGAGAGTCTGTAGCATACGCCAAAGTTCTGCGGCGTGACCAACCTCCAGATCGACGTAGTTGAACTCTCCCTCCATCTGTCACAAGAGTGCTCACGTAAGAACTCGAAAATTTTAAATCGTGACAAGGTAAGGAAAAATTCAGCCAGAGACAAGAAAAGAAAGAATGGGATAAGTCGACATGTCATTTCTTGTCTTGACAAACTTTTAGCTTTAGAAAATAGGTTTTATCCTCTCTACGACCTATCTAGCTAGGGTTGAGCCTACGGTCAGTATGGCTCTGATACCACCTCTGTCGGGACCCAAATTTGCAAATCCGGACCCTCTGTGTATTCAGCACTAGTCCAGGAACGCGCTAGTGCACACAGTCTTAACATCGGTAAATATCACAATCATGCCACTCGATACTAATAAAGTACTTTAATTAAATAGCCAAACTGGTTACTCGACCTTATGGTCAAGTTACAAATATACACCATGCAGGGCGAAACTTACTAAGAGAGAAATAATAGCAGCGGAAAAATAAGATAACTTCATGGCGCCATCCAGTATGCCACATGCAACTGACTGGGCTCGCTCCCTAAGTAGACGGTTCCTCTTGGAGCTCCTCCTCCAAAGCTGGTGTAGTCTCCTCTTCAATTGGTGTTGTATTGTGGCAAGGGTGAGTACTTGGTACTCAGCAAGTCATGCACAGAATGCAGCTAATATACTACATGCATGGCTTAATACAAAGGAGTGGCTCAAGGTATTTTTGCAGTAAGAGCATTTAGCAAGTATCATAAGTAGATTCGAAAGCAGTAGTAACAAGTAAAGCATAAATAACTTTTCAAAGGTTTAGTAAACATCTTTCCCATCCTAATCCACATTTCTATCAACATCATTATTAATCCAACCCAACCTTTCCAATCCAAGTTACTTTTGAGAAAGTCTAACCCTTGACTGTAATTCCCGAGCGATGTCCAATACCGCGGACACGGCTATTCGAATAGATTTTATACTCTGCAGAGGTTATGCACTTTACCCACAAGATACAGTCAAACACCACAAAGGCGAGTTCCCGTAACAAAGTCTTTCGGAAACCTCTAACAATACAAGTGGTCCTCCCCGGTTGTTGCACACTAACCCTTCCCTTAGCTAAGGCGAAGTTTAGGCCAACCAACAGTTAGACGGGTACCTGGCCTCAGCCCCGGTACGCTCCCCGTACGACTTACACAAAAGGGTGTAGTTGACCTCCTGAGGTCCCACAGGTACGTTATTAGCAACTTAATCAACTAGGTCCGTCCCATTACATACATGTGGTTGCAAGATTGACTCAGTTCAAAGGCTTGCAAGGTGAAGTCCTTAGGGTGACCAGGGCAAGACTACCCGAAGAACCAAAACAACATTCCCGGTGCCACAACTGGCCCACCCGATCATTCTTGCCACATGCCCCGGTCAAAAGCTATTTATCAAACCCCAGTTGATTACCATGCACCACGTGCCATCAACATCACATGATACCTTTCCAAAACAGGTTCAATATATCATTAAGTCAATATTAACATTTGATTGTCCAAAATCATGTCGTGAGTACGTAGCAGGTCTAAGGCATATACTACAACGATCTACAAAACCATGTTGGCAATTTAGTAATGTCCAACTAATAATCCACAACTAGGGTGACAAGGGGTCATGGCACATATTTAAGTAATCAAGGTGTCATACAGCAATTAGGCATTTATCTAATTTCCCATAATTAAGTAAAACATTTTCTATTTGAACTAGCATGCAATAATTTGAACCAAAATAGGTTTCAAAATAGGATCAACATGGTCAAAGCATAACTTGCCTTCAAAAAGTACTTGTTCTTGGTCTTGGGCTGGCTCCTGGGTCAACACTTCTCCTTCGAAGCCTTCGGGCACTTCAACGTCTACTCGTAAAGCGTGCAAATAGCAATACACGAATAAACAACAGGCAAAAAGTGTTCAACATCCAAATAAAATCCATAAACAGAGAGAACATAATTTTATGAATTTTTAGGAACTGGAATCGTTCAAATCGGAGTTAAAATGCAAAAGTTATAATTATTTAAAGTTTAAATAATCAATTAAATAATATTACAGAGAAAAACTTTAATCCAAAAATTAAATAAAATTCATAATTAGGTAGATCTCAATTTTATACAAATTTAGAAATTTGAATAACTCAAATCGGAGTTGAAACGCAAAAGTTATAAGCGTTTGAAGTTTGAAACAAAATCTGAAATCATTATTTCGAATTAATAAATCATTTTCTTTTTCGGAAATTAATTATTGCATCAGCGAGGACACGTGGCAGCCTCTGATTGGGCGGCTGACGTCAGCCGGTTCATGGACGTGGTCCATGGTTTGGCTCGATCCACCGTGGACTCGGTCCACGGCTCCACGTGTCGCTGACAGGTGGGTCCCCTCGGGTGACGTCATTCTTTGGCGTCGGCGAGGCTCACCACGCAGTCGGCAGTGGGACTCCACTGGTGACGTCGTGCGACATCGGCGCTTCGGCTGGGACGGCCGCCGACACGCTGAGCCCGCCATGGCGTCGGCGTGGCGTCAAGGTGCGATGTGGTGGGCGGCCGACATGCAGGCCAGCGTGTCGGCGTCCACGCACGCGCGGCGTGGGACGGCCGACCGCGGCGGCCAATCTCCCGCACACGTGGCTAGATCTCGGCCGTTGATTTGAAAATCAATGGCCCAGATTGGATCTGGACTCACGCGTTTGGGGTGAACGCGTTTGCTCTGGACCGTTGGATCTAGATCCAACGGTCGAGATTGGATCTGGGATTTTGGACGGGATCTCACCGTGGGATGATGTGGCGTGATCTGGGACGTTGGATCTGGATCGGACGGCTGAGGGAGCTGGAAGTCCGGCGATGGCGAGCAGCGGCGCTGGGTCACCGGCGCAGGGGACGATGACCTAGCCGACGGCGTTTCGGACGCGCTCTGGCGACATGGGTGGTGCTCACCGACGCGGCTTGCTCTCACGGTTCCAGATCTGGGATCAACGGCGACGGAGGACGACGGAGACGGCGGCTATCGGCGAAAAACCGCGACTGCTCCTTCTCCTAACTCCGGCGAGCTCCAGCGGCGCAACCACGGTGGCTCAGGCGAGGTGAGTTAGGGCTACGGGTACGCAATGAAGCGGCGATCCCGACACGGGTGGCGGCGCAATAAATAGGTCCCTCGGCGTCCGTGAAACGCACGGAAACCGAGGTCCTCTCCGTTGCGGCGGCGGAGTCCGGCGGCGTCTCGGATTGGGTGACGTTGCACGCGCATAGACGTTGGATCGAGATCCAACGGTGCGTGGATTTGGGTTCGGGTCGAACTCGGGCGAGCTGGCTGGCTCGGTCGGGCTCGGGTCCGGCGACGTGGCTCAATCGTGGCCGTTGGATCTTGATCCAACGGTCACACGCGTAGGGTTCGACCGAGTGGGTTCGGCTCAACCACTGGCTCGGGTCGGACTCGAACTCGAGTCTGACTTGGGCTCGGTCGGAGGAACAAGATGCTTGGCCGGTTCGATTTTTCCAGCGATTTAATATTTAAAATAATTCCCAGTAATTTATTTAATTCAAGAAAAATAGCAAAATACTCAGTAAAATTCCAGAAAAATTCTGGAAAATATTTTTGTGCATTTGGGACTCAAATAAAATATTTCCAACAAAACTTTATTTGAAAATTTAATTTCTTTAATTATTTGAATATGGAATAAATTCAAATAAATTCCAAATAAATCCAAATAAATTCCAGAAAATTCCAAAAATCACCAAAGTGCCAAATCACACATAAATTTAAGAAAAGCAAAATTTTGGGGTGTTACAGGGAACAAGTTGAGACATCCCCCGGGCTCATCATGGCGCTTCCGGGCTCTGGGCCTACTGCTCCGCCTTTGGCCCAGTCGATTGTAGGCCCCACTTGCAGGACCCCTATCTCAGGCATCCCACAGCAGCCCCCAAGTGCTTTAGGATCGGATTTCCTCCTCTTATCCTGTCATAAAGATTTTGTGGGAAAAAAGATCGTAAAGAACTTGTTATGTAAGGCCACCATGGTTGGTTGGCTCGGGGCCGAGTGGTACCCGTGCCCGTTTGCGGTGCACGGCGACCGGCTTGTAAAGCCCGACCGACCCTCATGGGGCGCCCCTTGGTCTTTTGGCTCGTGGCCGAGTGGTACCCGCACCCGTTTACGGTGCGCGGCTACCGGCTTGCAAAGCTGACCGACCCTCATGGGGCGTACCTTGGTCTTTTGGCTTGTGGCCGAGTGGTACCCGCACCCGTTCACAGTGCGCGGCAACTGGCTTGTCGCTCAGCTGACCCTCATGGGGCGTACCATGGTCTTTTGTCTCGTGGCCGAGTGGTACCCGTGCCCGTTCACGGTGCGCGGCAACCGGCTTGTCGCTCAGCTGACCCTCATGGGGTGTACACGGTCTTTTGGCTCGTGGCCGAGTGGTACCCGCGCCCGTTTACGGTGCGCGGCGACCGGCTTGCAAAGCTGACCGACCCTCATGGGGCGTACCTTGGTCTTTTGGCTCGTGGCCGAGTGGTACCCGCGCCCTTTCACGGTGCGCGGCGACTGACTTGTCGCTCAGCTGACCCTCATGGGGTTTACCATAGTCTTTTTGGCTCGTGGCCGGGCGGTACCCGCACCCGTTTACGGTGTGCGGCAATCGGCTTGCAAAGCTCGATCGACCCTCATGGGGCATACATGGGTCATACAGAGTAATGCATGTGCCCGTTGACGGCGCACTGCTTCAAACTCTCATGGAGCGCATTCTCAATACCGAGTTAGTAAAAATCGTCCCACGGTACCCAATCATGCTAAGGAGCAGTGACCAGCAATTGACCCCAAATTATGGGGTATACCGCTGGAGGATGTTCGGAAAGTGCCCGGCCCCAAGCTTCCGTGGCACTTTATCCCAAACCTCGAACCAGACTTGACACCTGGTCGCGTTTTGCGTGACTCAGCTATCGGCCCAACATGGGGCGTGCCCTAGACCTGGCCCAGAATCGAGCACGAAAGCCCTTGCTTTTCCCGCCGTAAGGCGAAAATTGAGGCTCATTTCTGATAAATGAGGAAAACCTTACTGGGGTAAAGACATCTTTGCCCCTCCCCCACCACAGCTGAGATATCTTCAAATCTCCTTTGGTGATCTGGGCGACCTAGGGTTTCTAGTTTCGCGCCCAAGACTCTCGGCGGTTGCTCCCGCAGGGTCTTCCTTCATCGGGATGTCTTCTTCTTCTTCCTCTCCTCCGTCGTCGTCGGAGGATGGCGCTGGTCCGGCGAGCATGGGGTGGGAGACCTCCATTACTACGGAGTCCCGCCTGGAGGAGCTGGTCGCGGCCGGCGTTATCCCTCCGCTGGAGTTGATCTCCGCCCGTCCCATCGCAGGTGATCCTTACCCCCTTCCCCTGGATAATGAGATCGTGGTCTTCGAGTCCTTCTTTTGGCGGGGATTTAGCGTTCCTGGGAGTGCCTTTTTCCGCGGGCTCCTTCACTTTTACGAGATCGAGCTGATCAATTTAAATCCCAACTCCATTCTCCACATTTCCCTCTTCGTTCAGCTTTGCGAGGCGTATCTTGGGATACGTCCTCATTTTGACTTGTTTCGCTCCCTCTTCCTGCTTAAGCCTCATCCAAACCGGGCTGCTCCCAGCATCATTGGGGGCGCCGGACTTCAGCTGCGAGAGGGCTTGAAGAAACACTACTTCGTCATCCCCCTCAAGATTTCCCTTAAAGGCTGGAGGCGGGAGTGGTTCTATTGTGCAAATGTTGATCCTTTTCTCGCCCCTTTCACTGGCCGCGCCCCTAAAGCTTCTCGATGCTGGAGTGATGCCCCAGATGGCGGCGGGTTGAGCCAAGTCGCCGAGCTTCTAGCGTGGATTAATGATCTGATGATTCGGGGGCTGACAGGCCCCGGGATTGTGATCAGCTTTGTGAAGCGCCGGGTGCAACCCTTAAAGGAGATAATCCACCTAGGGTTCCAGTACGGCGGGACTTAGGATCCCACCCGGGAGAGAAGCTCGTCCCTGTTGAGAAATGCATTGGCGGCGCGGGTGGTTGACTTCTTCGTGGCTGGCACTGAAATTACCAACAGGGGCTGCCCTCACAAATTTTCGACGGTGAACCCTCCCCCTCCTGTGAGTGTCCCACTCTCCCGAGAAGCTGTCCCATGATTTTTGCCTGATGTGTGATTCTGACAACGTGCGATCGTTCATCTTTCAGGAACATGAGTCCTTTTTTTCTGACGCTCCGGTCGTCGGCCTCGCTCGGCTGAGGAATGTTCAGGCCAAGCGAGCGGCTGACACTTCGGCCGATGAGCTGCGCCGGCAATCGGCGGAGGAGGCTGCTGATCCCTCGCCGGCCAGGCCTTCGACCTCCAGTGTCCCCGGGTCACAAGGCGCAGAGCCACAGCCCTCTGTCTCAGGGGCAGCCCCGACTGCTGGTGCCGGGTTGGGCTCCTCTCCGAGCGGCGCTAGGACTCGGATGAAGCTTGGGATGAAGTTTAAAAAATCCAGGAGGTATTCTTTCGGGCAATCCTTGTCTTTTTGTTATTACCTGTGCTGAGATGTTTCCTTTTTGCTGATTCAGGACTCCTACTATGGACGTCCCAGTGGAGGGGTCTCCTGAAAAGGAGCCCCCGGAACCGGCTTCTCAAAGGGGGACCCCCCCTCGTCGGCTAGGTCACCGTCTCCTTCGGTAGATGGGGCGTAGCCACCTCGTGCCGCTGGCCCGACCGCTGAGCCATCGAGTGGTCCGGCAGTCGACGAGCTTGAGCCGGCTTCGCCTCCCGAAGTGGAGGAGGTGCATCGAGAGCCACCGCCGCTCGGTCCTCTGCCGAAGCCCCCGAATCGGACCGTGTGGTGCGAGGGGGGTTTCGGCTAGAAAGGGATGGAGGAGGACGAAGAAGCGGAGATAGCTGCTCGGACGGAGCTTTACGAGCTCACCGTCAAGTGTAGCACGCTCGTCGGGGTGAGTTTTCTGTCTTTCTTTAGTCTGTTATCATTAGGGAATGCTGGCCCCCACCTGAGACTCTACCCTGTCGCCTAGGACATGGGAGAGCGCTCGGAGCAGAGGTCGCGGTTTTTTCGGAAGGTGCTCCCCAAGCTCAAGGAGCATCAGAAGTATCAGGACAAGGTCAACGAGATCAGTGACGACAGATGGAAAGAGGTCCACGGGCTGGAGACCCAGTGCATGACGCTCCGAGAGGCAAAAGCGGAGCTTGAGCATACGCTCGAAGGTAAGATTCCTCCCTGGGCTTTTTATGGACTCTTTCTTAAGTAGCTGGGAAAGATGACGGTGAGCTCGTGTTTCAGAACGCGACTCGACCATCGCTGAGTTGAGGGCACGATCGAGGCTTGTAAAACTCTAACCTCGAAACTCGAGCTGGCTTGGAGAAGACACAGCGAGAGTTGGAGGGTAAGTTTCCTTGGCTTGAATTGAATGTGCTTGGCGCTGGGTGTGTTCTTTAGCGGCAGCTTGGCTTTGGTGCAGAGTACAAGGGGAAGATTGCCGCTGCCGAACGAAGCCACACGGAGCTGCGCGTCGCCTGCGAGCCAGTTCTGCACCTTCTGCGTATCGAAGGAGCTGAACCAGGCCAGGAGGATGACACCGTTCTGCTTCTCTCGGGTGGAGCCGACATGATCAAAGCTTATGCAAAGGAGTCGGCGACCATGAGTGCGAACCAGGCGTTGGCGGTGATCAAATCTCACTATCCAAGGGTTGACCTTGAAGCTATCAAAGAGGGTTTCGCCTGTGATGAAGACAGCCAACACACTGCTCGAAGAGGTCTCCGGTACATCGCAGGCCTTGTTAGAGAATCTTGAATTTTTACTTTGATGTACCCCTTCGTGTCAAACGTCGACTCTTGTGTGAGACGCTGTTCGAAGTTTTCATGTGACTCGCCTCATTTGCACTTTGTTGGGTTAAATAGCTTTTGCTACCCTTCTGGCTGAGTGGTTCTGCCCTCGAGCGTCGGGACTTTGAGTAGCACTCGGGACAGCACTTGCTACCCTTCTAGCCGAGTGGTTCAGCCCTCGAGCGTCGGGACTTAGTTTGTGACCTTCTCGCCCCAGGCATGCTTTTCCGAGTGGCTGGTGTTCGAAACGTCCTCGTCCTCGAGCGTCGGGAACCACATTGCGGCTTATCGGCCAAGTAGTTTAGACCCCCAGCTCACGTGGTCACCTTCCGCTTAACTGGGCCTACTCCGTGGGAAGGCCCACTTAACTTGAACCGCGCCTGACCCGTGCCTGGCGACACTTCTCTTCGTTCCGTTCAGGTTACGTCGGAACGGAGCCTGACACAAGTTGATCTTCTTCGTACTTCGAGTAAATTGGCAGTATTGCGACGTCGCTTCGTCTTCCGCGTCTTTAAATGGCGTCGCCTCGACTCCGGAGCCATGTACGGCTTATAAATGGGATGTCACCGCCCTTGAGCGATCCTCCCTCTCTTCGAGTCTTCTTCCCAGCTTTCCTCCATGTCTAACATGAGGAGATAGGTTGGCCCCTACGCAGCGTTTTTCGCCAACAGTGCTTCGGGTTGCTCTTCAGCTGGGAGGAAGCAGAGTTCTGGGAGGAGCACGACTTCGCCGTCTTGGGGGCGGAGGAGGAGGACAGAGCCGCCAGGGACGCTGCCGCCGTCGCCGCCTTGCTGGAGGTGGCACCGGGGCTCTTCGAGGTGGCCGAGATTATCACCGAGATGATCGGGCGCGAACGTCGCGACGATCTAGCCGTCACGGCTCTCGTCCACCTTATACCACCCCTTTGGGTGGTTGAGGATGAGATCCTGGCGGCACTGGGTCGTGCGCACCACGTCTGATCCTGACGACCGCGCCCCCAGGCCTTCCAGCGGCAGCACCTGCAACAACAGCAACAGCAGCCCCAGCTCTACTAGCAGCAGCAGGAAGATCGGCGGCAGTTGGCGCCTTTCTCCCTTTTTTTTTAGATACGAGAAAATGAAAAAAAAAGTTAGTAATGTAAATTACTATCGTCATGGAATATAAATCGGACCCCTTTTGCTAAAGTTTGATCGTTTTTCTTTGAGTAGTTTACACTAGTCGATAGCCCCAGCTCCCGCAACGAGGTGCTGGAGAGCTGAATTTTCATCGACTATAGTCTAGTGACCCCGATTTCTGTTCAACGAAACTGCTAGAGTATCGATTGTTATTCCCGAGTGGTTGGTAGCTCCTTTTAGCTTAGTCTTTTCTAACTCGTGCGCTAGTACAGACGTTCAGATATTGCCGCTTGATGCGATCTCATATCGAACGTGCACTTTCGTGTATTCTGTATCGGCACGGCTCGGATCAGATGATACGCTAGTACAGCGATAACCACTCGGGATTAATCGGGTCACTTAGTCAAAACTGATCAAAGTACTAGACAATCGGGAGCTTTGTTTAATGCATGGGAGCGAGATACATAACTTATGCGTAGAAGCGATGTAGCTGTTCGGCGTTCCAAGTATTCGCCAGGACCTCACCATCTTCCCGTCTGAGCCGATAGGCACCCGGCCGGACCGTCTCCTCCATAATGTACAGACCTTCCCAAATTGGAAAGAGCTTGTGCTCACTTTTCTGGTTCCTCCTGAGGACCAGATCTCCTTTCGAAAAGGCTCTACTTCTGACATTGCGAGAATGGTAACGCCGAAGTCCCTGGAGGTACTTGGCCGACTAGATGGCTGCAACGTTTCGAGCCTCCTCGAGTTGATCAAGCTCTACCATTCGGCTCCCCTCGGACTCGGCTTCCTTGTAATTCCGAACTCTCGTGGATTCGAATCCTAGTTCAGTCGGCAGAACCACCTCTGCACTGTAAACTAGGAAAAAGGGAGTTTGCCCAGTTGCCCGGCTGGGAGTGGTTCTGAGTCCCCAGAGTACCGACGGTAACTCTTTCACCCATCGGGCGGCGTATGGTTTGAGGCGATCGAAGACCCTGGCCTTCAGGCCCTGGAGGACTAAGCCATTAGCCCGCTCCACCTGCCCATTGCTTCGTGGATGAGCTACCGAGGCGAAGCAAATCTTGATTCCAACGACTTCGCACCACGAAATGTCGGGATTTGAAATTATGTGATGATAAAATATGATAAGACGTCGTAAATGAGATAATATATGAACTTTTACATTTAGAGCCCTAAGTTATCACGTTTTAGCGCGTTTCGGCCTGTTTTCGGGCTTCCGGGCCTCTCCGGGACGTTTTGGGGCTTGAGGGACTTGGTGGGCCGAGTGGTGGGATTTCCTTGGCCCATGAGGGGGTGAGGAGGGGGGACAAACCCTGCTGCCCTAGCCTCTCCCCACCCCATGCGCCGCACCCCCCCCCCATCGTCCTCTCCCATCTCTCCTCTCTAGCCCTCCCTCTCCCTCACCTCCACCTCTCCCCAAGCCTCTCCCTTGCGCCTCCTCATCCTCCACCCCACACCCAAAGTTCTTGGCGCCTCCTCCCCACCTTCCGGTGGCCTTTGCTGCGACGCCCATGCTGCCACGCCTCGCCACGGAGTTGTCCTCGCCGGTGGAAGGATCCGCGACGAGGAGAACCGGCGGCAACTTCGCGTGGGAGGAGATCGGGTGGCTTTCGCGCTAAGGAACGACCGTCGAGTTGTGATTCTCCAAGAAGGTAATGGGGGGTTGCTGTGGGGTAGATCTTTTGCTGCTTTAGAGGGTGATTACCATGTTTTTAGATCAAAGGAGGTGCTGTGTTGGGGTAGAGTTGATGAAATCTTGAGTTGCATTCACGTTCTGTTCGGGCAGATTGGGGACCCGAGCTAGGGCAGGCGTTTTCGCCAATTTAGAGTTGGATTCTGGCCGTACGGACTTCTAAGAAGTTATAGATAATTTCATTATCTTTCCGTGGACATAAAGAAATTGAAATTCCGCACAGCCGTTAGGATGTTATGGCTGTTTTACCGAGCGCTGTCAAATCTGTGACGAGATTGAGACAGTTCGTGTTCAACGTTAGATTAAACAACATTAGAGTCCGAATCAGTCTTTACCTATAACTAGAAAAAGTTGGGAAATTTCCTAAGCTACGCGGGGATGTACTCGTTTATTCAATTTGGAGTTCTAGAACTCAAGTTATGATTTTTTCGAAGCCGCTGTCCAGAACGGGGCAAAATCTGTGATTTCGGGGTTTTGGAGTATATAGCGTATTAGGTGTAGTGGGTACTGTTTTGAGGAGTCGAATTAAGTGTGTGGCACGTGTTTGCAGGTGGTGTGCCTCCAGGTGTGCCCTCAACCTCTCGTCACTCCGTTGCCCGCGGTTGAAGGCAAGTGTGTTGTGTGGATTGAACATTATATGTGTTGCTAGAATTGCTTGATAGTGTTTGGGATAGATAACATGCTGTCTTGCCATGAACTACATGTTATAATTGTTATGATGTCCTTATGCCATGTTTTAAATATTGTCGATGATATGATGTCTTCATGCCATGATTAAAATGCTTGATGAGGATAAGTGATTTACATGCTATGTTGTGAATGGGCACCGTCGATGGTCGAATACGGTCCTACATGTTGAGATGCCATGTGTTGCTATGCAATACTTCTATTTGTGTATACATGGTTGTCCATTTTGCATGCATGGCATATTTTCATGGCCGGCCGGTGAGATAAGTCATAACTATTCCGGTAGGGTCGGTGAGAACTGTTATGACTAGTCCGGGGCTAAACTTTTGAGTAAGACCTACATCGTGATTCCATCCACCGCGGTGAATGGAAGCGAGTGATAGGCACCCTCCATCTTCGGGATGGAAGGGGGAAAAGGGTGCATGCCGACGGGTGTGCACTCAACCATACCAGTATGAGAATTCCAGGAGACATGTGCATTGCATTGCATGAATGATATACATGAATGAAGAAGTTTATGAATTAATGATGAGAGTACTCATGAGGTGTTCATGAAATGATTATCATGCTGTTTTAAAGAGTGTATATAATGTCAAGTATGATGTGTTGTGGTATAACTGTGGAGACTGGTATGATGGTTTGTTGTTTTGGATCCTTGTCGATTCATTATATTACACCTTGCTGAGTTTTGAACTCACACTTGTGTTTTTCGTTGTTTGTTTCTTTAGGTACCATGAAATCGGCGCGCGGGAAAGGGATTTAGCTACACTCCTCCACGTAGCATCATAATCTAGCTAATTCACCTGTTTTGGAGACATTGCAATAATCATTAGTTTATGGTATTAATGTTTGGTTGTTTCCTCCATGTGTATCATGTGGGGCTATGGAGTGAATTGTTATATCTTCCTAGACTTAAATTGATGCTTATTCTTTTGCTAGCGATGCCTATTGATGTTTTAATAAATGATTGGTTATCATTATCGCTGCGTGTGAAGGTCTTGTTTATCCTACTTATTGTTATGATGATTATGTTGTTAAGTTTCATGCAAAAACAAAGGAGATGTTGTCAAAATTTTCAATTATTCTAAATGATTACTTGCTGTAATTTACTTTAAATTATGGTATTAAATGTGTTATGGTCTATGTTTGGTGACTTTCTGGGCTTAGTAGAAGCCGGGGTGTTACAAATGCGATGCACATATCTCCTGGAAACTCATACCGGTATGGTTGAGTACACACCCGTCGGTGTGCACCCTCTCCCCCCTTCCATCCCGAAGATGGAGGGTGCCTACTCCTCGCTTCCGTTCACCGCGGTGAATGGAATCACGATGTAGGACTTACTCATTGGCTCTCCGGATTAGTCATAACTTTCTCACCGACCTTCCCGGACTAGTTATGACTTTCTCACCGCCCAGGCCATGTAATCATGCCATGTATGCAATTATGCCAACATCATAATTAACTCGTACATTAACACATGGCATCATAACATGATAAACATGCTCATCATATCATTGGAAATCATTAAAGCATGGCAAGTGATCATCTCATATTGAAAGGACCGGGATGTCGGCCTAGAGGGGGGGTGAATAGGCGATTACAAAATTATACCCAATTAAAATTAAACAAACAGAGATAATGCGGAAGCAAAGGGTATAATTAAGTTTTGCAACTTAAACAATTTAGCCCGAGACAATTAACTCGGAGACTCCGGATATTTAGTCCGGATACTCCGGGTTATCCGGATACTCCGGATCAATGTACCGGATACTCCGGATGATCCGGATAGTTCGGATAAAATACCGATAATCCGGGTTGAGTGTCTCGCCAAGAATTCAAGATCTCGAGCAATCTAGAAGCAATCCACTTGAACAAGAAGTAAGTAAATACTACCAAGAACCTATATCAAGTGGAGAACGGGAGCCAAGCACAAAAACAAGATAGATCGGGGCTCCTAAATAAATCAACCCTATACAATCAACTCAATCACACATATAGGAATGAATTCAAGCAAGTAATGAAAGAGATGAAACAGAAATGAAGATGGAGACACGAAGATTTTATCCCGAAGTTTGGATCCTTGAGGGGATCCTACGTCTCCGTTGAGGCAGCTCGGTCACACTTGAGCCGGGGTCTCTTTCAACCCTCTTCCTCCCGGTGTTGCACAATGCACTCGCCGGTCTTCACTTCTTTGATTCCTTTCCTTGCGGAGGCGGAATCGGACCTTCACAAACCTTCGATGGCCTTACAAGAAAAGGTTCCACTCTCTAAGAGATAAACTTCAAAGAGAAGAGAGAGGAAGCAAATTGCGGCTAGGACACAATCAATTTCAATAAAAGAACACTAGCCCCACAAAGCACTTTCAATCAGAGAAGACTTGAAAATTTGAAAGGCTTGCCAAGAACTTAGGTTGATTTGAGGAAAAAGAATTTGAGTAAATGTGCTCCCAACTTATCTTAAAAGGATCATGGAGCTATGCTCATGCTCAACTCAAATTTCATCAAAAGGAAAGAATCAAATCAACCAAACAAGGTTCGGATACTCCGGATAAAATAACCAGAGAGTCCGGATTGGCAAACAGTACAAACTTTGCTGAATCGTCAACCGGACAGTCCGGACATATAGTCCGGATACTCGGATAACTTCGGATACTCCGGAACAAATGTCCGGAGACTCCGGGTTGACCTATTCGGCCAAACACTAAGAATTTGCAAATTTTGGTCAAATGAAGTCCAATGACCATAGGATTTTGTGGAGATGATCCATGGACAATCAAGAGACCTTTTCAACAGGAATTTCTCAAATAAAGTCCTCCATACAAAAGATATTCCAATAAGAACAAATGGAGGTTTAGATTTGACACTAAGTCAAATTCACGTTATCAATCTTGCTTATAAGTTCGAATAAATTTGAGAACTCTCGGATAAGAACTCCATATGCAAGAGAAGATTTTCCAACAAATATTTTCAATAAATCAAATCGATTTGCCTGAGCATCCTCGTTTTGGCAACTCATGCTAAAACTAGCTCCAAACAAATTTTAAATAAGGAGTTGAATTAAAAGCAAGCAAGAAATCAACCTTTGCAACAAATGCAAGTCAAAGTCATGCAAGCCAAAAGCATGAGCTTCACCCATTCGCAACATACGCCAAGAGGTTAGCTACATGCAAGGGACAAATAAGCTTTGAATGGAAATGAGCACTTATATGGCTTTAAACGAATTTGTGATAAGATTAAAAGCCATTGGCACAAACTTATCCATTAAAACAGCAAAAATCAACTTGATTCAACAGAATATCAATTCAGATTGAAAAAGAGATTTTGGTGAGCTTCAAACAGACAAAACTGTTTTTCTAACCGAGCCAGTTAACTCGGATAGTCCGGATGTATGATCCGGATACTCGGATAACTTCGGATACTCGGACAAAATGTCCGGATACTCCGGTTATATCGCTCGGCCAAAACAAATGAAATCTGGGAAATGCAAGAGATTGAAGTCAATTGCTAGGCAATTTTCAACAGTAAACACAATACGCTTTTAGAAGCAATTTCCCGTCATATTTCCACTTTTGAAGCACGAAACATAGGAAGTATTAGTCATTTCACCAAAAGCTCACTAAGACGAATCAAATCGAAAAGAAATGCCAATAGAGAAGAATTCAACTAGAAAACTCACAAATGGCATTTAGCAATAAGACTCGAGATAAATCATGAAACCACTAAGGAATGCTCCAAATAAACAAGAGAAACAATAACCACAAATTTAGAGAAATTTCAAAAGAGAAGACATTCGAATTCACAAGGAATTGAATGTGGCAATAAAGTTTTTAGGTTTCACGAGATTTTCTAGTTTTGCCAAAAAAGAGATCAACAAGGGTAAACAAAATATTCAAATGTCTATATGAGTTACACAAACCCTTGTGAGTCAAATATTAACAAGAAACTTGACTCATTTGGCAAAACTCACTTAAGTGCTGGAAATGGACCTTTTTAGTCAAGATTACGTATTTCACTTCAAATCCATACATTGACTAAAATGGATCAACTAGAAGAGCTACGTTAGCACTTAATCATTTTGACACACTTAGGAAATGTGATATATATATAAAATAGCACTAACTCTGAATGTGCCGTTTTACACTTGCTCAAGATTGCAATAAGGGAATAATACTAAAAGCAAGAGCAAGTACTACTAACAAGCAATTAAATCGATTTTCATGATACTAATGCATCTAAACCTACACAAGGCTAGAAGCAATAATATAATCAATTTAAATACTTGTTACCGAGATGGCATTGGCTCATGATTGTCTTGATTATCTTAATGCTTGACACCACTTGTTGGAGATGATACCCTTTTTCTTCTTGTGGAGATCAAGCGTCCAATCCATCTCGTTTCACCAAAATTCTTTTAGGCGGTTTTTGGTACCCAATCTTTGTTGGGTCCAACAATATTAGTCACCATAGTTTTAGGAACCCAAATGGTCCTAATATTAGCATTATTTACATGACTAACTTTACTAGGAATAGATTTGCTTTTATAGTTCCTCCTAAGTAATATCTTTGGAATAAAGTGAGATGGCTTTGGAGGACAAGCATAATTAGCAAACCTATTTCTAGTTTGATCCATTCTAAGCATATGATAATTGAAATTATGCATTTGCTTAGTGGATCTAGCAAATCTAGCAAATTGTTTGCTATTGTTATTTCTCCTAAGCAATTTGTTGGAATTGCTTTGAGTGGGCTTAGGAGTCCTAACAATTTTAGCAAATCCATTTCTAGATTTACTCTTCCTATGCAAATGATCATTATCATTTTGAGCGGGCATAGGGGACTTGACAAGCTTGGCAACTACATTGCCATTCTTGTCCTTCCTAAGCAAATGATTATTAGAGTGATGAGTAGGCTTAGGATTATACCTTTGGGACAATCCTTACCGATGTGTCCCTTTCTCGACAATTGAAGCAAGTAGGCTTTGAACGCCTCTTCCTCTTGTTTTGCTTCTTGTCGGCTTGCCTCAAAGTTGGAGTTGTGGCCTTGTTATCCACTTTATTGGGGCACACGGAGGCAAAGTGGCCCTTCTTGTTGCATCCAAGCACACAATCGTCTTCATTCTTGCATTGTGCTTCTTCTTGCTCTTCTCCCTCTTGGAGATGTAGCCAAGTCCTCTTCTATCTTGAGGTGCCCGAGGCTCGCTCAAGATCTTGTCGAGGATGGCTTTGCTCTTGTAGCACTTCTCCAAGTCATTTTCTAGACTAATGACTTGCGCCTTGAGCCTTTTGTTTTCCTCTACAAGATTGTTAGTATAACAAGCACTAGAGGAACTAGAAGCAATTTTATTAGCATTGCAAGGTGAAAACTCGCTAGAGGTGGATGCACATTTATTAGATGAATCTCTAGAATTTGAAATAGAGCAAGTCAATTCATCTACTAAATTACATTGAGTAGCAACATCTACTCTAGCATTTGGGCTGCAAGGTATATAAAGCAATTCATTGCAAGGAGAAGAATTTATAATTCTAGATGACATGCAAGAATTTAACTCTAAGCATGGCACATCATCAAGAATATTGCAAGTTAATCCAACATCCACCTTGCAACTAGAGGTGTCTTTGAGAAGCAAATTTTCATGATCTAATTTTAGAGCATCATATGATTTTTGAAGTAAAGCAAGTTTTTCAATCAAATCATATGATTTTCTAAATTGCTTCTCAAGGCAATCACGAAGAACCTTAATTATAGAGATCAATTTAGCTTTGGAAGGTTCATCATTTACCTCATCATTACCTAGAGCCGTGAGGCAACGTGGCGAGGAGGAGGGTGACGAGGGCTCATCATCACTCGTGATTGATGTGGAGCGATCATCATTTGAAGTCCGTATTTGTAAATCATCACTTTGATCAATCTTGGACTTGTCATGATTCTTTTGGATGAGTGTCCACATGTCATGAGCCTTCTTGAGGTGGCACACCTTCTTCCGCTCGTCTTCGCTCAATACGCCAAGAATGGCCTCTAGAGCTTGAGCGTTCTTTTCTTCACTTTAAGCATCCATTGTGCTATAGCCTTTATCTACAATGTTCCAAATGGAAGCATCAATAGATCTCAAAAACATTTTCATCTTATGCTTCCATGGGCCATAATTAGAACCATTAAAGTACGGTGCCCAACCGGAAGCAATATGCACATAAGAGGATGAAGATGGAGCATTCAAATTATTATTAATAGACATGCTAGCTCCAAGCTCACCCATCCCGTCTAGCGACATCCAAACCCTTAAAGCGGTTAACCTTAAATATCAGAGACTTGGCTCTGATACCAATTGAAAGGACCGAGATGTCGGCCTAGAGGGGGGTTGAATAGGCGATTATAAAATTATACCCAATTAAAATTAAACAAACAGAGATAATGCGGAAGCGAAGGGTATAATTAAGTTTTGCAACTTAAACAATTTAGCCCGAGACAATTAACTCGGAGACTCCGGATATTTAGTCCGGATACTTCGGATCAATGTACCGGATACTCCGGATGATCCGGATAGTTCGGATAAAATACCGGATACTCCGGGTTGAGTGTCTCGGCCAAGAATTCAAGATCTGAGCAATCTAGAAGCAATCCACTTGAACAAGAAGTAAGTAAATACTACCAAGAACCTATATCAAGTGGAGAACGGGAGCCAAGCACAAAAACAAGATAGATCGGGGCTCCTAAATAAATCAACCCTATACAATCAACTCAATCACACATATAGGAATGAATTCAAGCAAGTAATGAAAGAGATGAAACCGAAATGAAGATGGAGACACGAAGATTTTATCCCGAAGTTCGGATCCTTGAGGGGATCCTACGTCTCCGTTGAGGCAGCTCGGTAACACTTGAGCCGGGGTCTCTTTCAACCCTCTTCCTCCCAGTGTTGCACAATGCACTCGCCGGTCTTCACTTCTTTGATTCCTTTCCTTGCGGAGGCGGAATCGGACCTTCACAAACCTTCGATGGCCTTCCACACAAAGCTTGGAAGCTCACCGGCAACTCCTAGCCGTCTAGGAGACCTCAACCTCCAAGAGCAACAAATGCTCCCGAAGAACTCACTTAGAGTCCACCTCAAGTGCTCAACACACTAATCACACTCAATCCGATCACTACCCACTCTCACACCCAAACCTTCACTCAAAAGGGATCACTAAGATCTAGGGTTAGAGGGGCTTTTGGGAGCTCAAGATCACTAAGAATAACACCTCAAAGCACCAAGGAACCAGCTCCACTTCTCAAATCAATCCTCAATCCAAACACCTCTCTCCACTACCCAACCCTTCACAAAAGGGGATCACTAAGATCTAAGGAGTAGGGAGGAGTATTGGGGGCTCAAACACTCACAAAGAACACCTCTAATACCCAGCAAAACATCCCCCAACGGCTCCTTTGAAGTGGGCAAGAAGGGGGCTTTAAATAGAGGAACCCCAAAAACTAGCCGTTTGGACCGAACTGGTCAACCCGGAGACTCCGGATAATTAACCCGGACACTCCGGATTGTCCGGATACTCCGGATTGTCCGGATACTCCGGATTGTCCGGATACTCCGGATTGTCCGGATACTCCGGATTGTCCGGATACTCCGGATAATCCGGAGACTCCGGACATTTAATCTGGATACTCCGGATCTCCCAGCAAAGACGCAGCTGACGATTTAAAACGGGCATAACTTTTGATCCCGGACTCCGATTTCGAATTCGGACTTTTCGGAAAGCTAAGAACGAGGGCTACACAACTAACAAAGTCTCACTACCCAAATCCCAAAGGATAAAATCAGATTGCACAAAGAATCCACAAGGAGACCTCAAATTCTCACTTTCCGGCACCACCAACACTTCTAACCCTCACACCAACCCACCTACACTTAGGTGAACAAAGTGTGACTTGGGTTACTTAACCTTAGACAAGGATAGACCACTTTGAGCACTTGAGACTTGTCTAAGTGATTTCAACGATTGCATCCCTCTTAATAGTACGGCAATCCTTAGACTCAAATTTAACACAAAATCTAAGTCTTACACTAAGCTTACATGCCGACTTCTTCCGGATGCACGGTGCATGATGACGCTTCCACAAAGATTGATGATGCCCTTCGTCTTGTCAACCTCAACGCGCTTCACCTCATGAGACTCTCGTCCTCTCGACCTTGACCTCGATCATCACCAAGACGATCCTCCATCAAGTCGAATCTGACTTAGTCCTCAGCTGTTGGTGACACCGCTGTCTTGTTGACTTTGACTCGCTTATCATCCTTCAAACCACTTGGTCATCATACACACAGCTTTGGGACCTAATTCTTATCAAAGCACTCAGCAAACACATTAGTCCCACAAGCTCAAAAGATATGAATTAGAATTTAATGAATGAGATGAAATACAACAAGTGTTTCATATAAATAGGCATGATATCAACGAAAACACTTGACATAAGAATTGTTCTCTACTAAGTGCAGCATGATGAATATGTGATTGATCTATATGCACTTAGAGAGATAATTGCCAATAAGATGAATCATTTAAATCAAGGCAAGGATCACATACTTTGCTTAAATGAAACACATGATAGAATGTACACGAATTGTACATGTGCAAATAATATTTGGAATGAGAGTAAATGATGTGATCCAATTCTAGATTAAACTTCACTAGGAGAGGTGCATTAGAAGATATACAACTAAGACATGTATGCACCAAGTCAATATGAAGCAATGAAGTTTAACTCTAGTTAACACAAGCATATTAAAAACAAAACACATAATGAACTCAAATGAATATATATATGCACAAGCAATTATGACATGAATCGATGTGCACATATGAAATCAACAAGTTACTTAGAGTTCAATATGCATTTGCTAAAGAGGAATGCAATGACAAATATGGAAGGAATACCGAGATTGCATACCTCATTTTTGCTTAACCATCCCAATTGATTTTCCTCTAAAATAGATGAGACTAATATTCAACTAGGCAATAAACATGTTAGTCTCATAACAATATAAATATATTAGAGGTTTGTCATTTGTTAAGCACTAAGTTAATATTTATACAATTACATTGATTGATATTACATGCGTTTGTCATTAATCACCAAAACAACATAAGTGCCTAGACGCACTTTCAATCTCCCTCTTTTTGGTGATTTATGACAAACGATTTAACAAATGCACCAAAGGACAATATAAAGATATTTAGCTTTGAAATGAACACGGAGAATGAGTAAGAGATCATACTTACAAATATTCTCCCTCTTTTTCATTGTCCCTTTTTGTCAATCGATTAGGGGGTATTTGATAAGTCCATAAATTATCCCCAAATATTCTCCCTCTTTTTGTCAATCGATTAGGGGGCAATTGATAAATCCATAAATTCTCCCCCTTTGTCATTAATCCCAAAAAGAATAACTTTTTCTCCCTCTAGATTGAATACTCAATAAAAATATTAGGAAGAACAAAATAAAACAAAGGAGCTAGTAATAAGACAATAATATTAAGCTCCCCCAAAATCTAGGCAAGATATGAAAGCTATAATATCCTAGATTTAGGTTTATGGATAAGCTAACGTCATAAATTGATACTAAATGACTATGATGCCTTAAAAACATATGTAAATGACAAGCATGATAAACACCCTTAGAACAGTACCTAGCCCAACCCCAAGGAGTCCCATGGCCATACCTTCGCCCGACGACCGAAATCCCAACGAAACTCCTCCCGGATCGCTCCTCGCTCCACACTCCTCGCTCCTCGCTTCCAATGGATGGATCCTCGAGGTGCAGGGGTGGGGAGGCTACCCTAGGGCAGCAAGGGGTGGAGGAGAGGTGGTGGGGAGGTGGAGAGCAAAGGGGCAAGGGGTGGAGGCGCACGGCCAAACGGGGAGGAGGAGTGGTGCGGCTAGGGCTCAAGGGAGGCAATGGGGGCGCATAAGGGTATGGTGGGGCGCATGAAGGGCAGGGGGAAGGCCTTTTACCAGCCCCCACACCTGTTCCTAATCCTAAATGGATTCCCACTCCAACCCACCAAAGCCCACAACCCCCTCTTTTCGGCCCAAACTCCCCCGGGAAGGCCCAAAACCCCGAAAACGGCCCGGAAACGCTATTAACCTCCATACCCTATGGTTTTAACCTTAATTCCACATTTCATAAAGTTTTTGGGCTCAACATTCACTTTTTATAAGGTTTCGACACTCCGTGGTGACACATCACTTCATAAGGCCCAAAAACGAGAGTAAACCTCAAGCCGAAAGGTTTTATTCTCTAATTTCACATCTTATAATGTCACACCATACCGTAGTGTCACAAAATTCTTCATTGTTTCTTTTCATACCACAAAGAAATAGAAATCTCGATTTGTGACATGAATGCACACTTTTCAAGAGTCCGGATTAGTCATATATCTATATATGACTTTCTCACCGACCTGGCTCATCAACTCTCTCATCATTAAACATCTATAAACAATGTCATGCTTCCTTTTCACCAATCATTCTTCATGTAACAACAATACCAAGTAGTCATTCACAAAAAGACTTCTTCCTCGGTACACATGATTGAAACACAATTAACATCGATGGCTGCGAAATTCTTATAAACTATGATGGCATAACCATTAACAGGAAAACACCACATCGTAAAGGAACCCACATCAATTGAAAAACTAAACTTGCAAAACCTCGTATTTTTAACCACAATCAACATTTGGAAAAGAACATCGGCTCCAACGTTGAACATCTACACATACAACTGCCATAAATTTTCTCAAAGAGAAAGGGAAACTCATTTCCAAAAGAGAACACTTCACCAACAGCATCACCGATGAAACATCCACAAAAACCACCTTTTGAAGCACTTGCAAACACCACACAGATTTTCCAAATAACTCCAACTCTAGCCAAAAAGGATTACAAATTAAACCTCGTGAGTTTTCCAACACAACCCTCTATGTCCATCTGTTTCCTTTCAATTTATTCCAAGGATAACTCAGTGTGAACGCGAAGGAGCGCGATCCACTCAAAAACTTTTGGGTGTAAATCTATACTCACAACACAAACTAAACAAATTAGCCAAAACCAAAGGATTGGCACCAATTTCTACGAGTTTTAGGGAAATTCTGAAACGCAACATAAGGAACACCTTGACCAAAACCCTTCAACCAAAATGGCAAACAACCAAACCAGTCTGAAAGGTTTAGACACAAGCTCAACATGAAACCCACCATGTCTAGTATTCCACTATACTTACCATTTAAGCATTCAATATTCACTATTTACTCATCGAGAAGCCCGTCATAATTCAACCAAGAGCTACATAACCAATTCTTTCTGTAGTTACCTTTTCCAACACTTATAAATAAAGTTTATGACGATTATCAAAAGACATCCAACCAATACTACCTCATCATGATCCCCACAGACCAACATATCATATAACAACGTATTCTATATTTCAAACATAGTACTTCCACGGATACTTAAACGTGATCAACCTATCAATTTTATTCCATTCATACGCCAACATCTTGACAATTGAAACTTGTTCAATCAATAAATGACTTCAACAAGTAAATATTATCTCTACAAGATAAAATTCGTAAATAGGATTCTAAGATATGCATTCGTTAAGGATAAAATCTCGCATCATGATTATTATCCATTTTTCATCCCATCACAACATGTACTCGACATAATACCACAGTTTTACACTTTTCTTCTATTGGATCAATGATTTCCAACAATTAACAACACTACCAAGTCATCAATATCAATTGTTTGCATAATCTTAAAAAAACTACAACATTACTTTTAGTTACCCTATCCTAAGGCTATAGCAAATTGTCACTACTCAACATGCTCCAACTATTTGAAACAAATTGAATGGGTTGGACCATCACAAAGCTCTTACCACAACCGCAAAACCTATGTTTTCCCAATTAACACAATACTAGCATTATAGGAACACAACCGCACTTCCAAATATACTAATAGTTTGCAACATCATAAATAACAACTCTAATCAACTTCCAAGTTAAGGTCACCAACACGATTAAATCTCTCTATTAACATGTAAAATTAGAACATCTTTAACAACCCGCAAAGTTTCTTTAACAATATCAATGATCTACATCATCTTAATGTTCTAACCATGCATCAGGGTTTAAAACCTTAAACATTATCGGGGGTCATAAGCACTTTTAAAGTGAAGCAACAGATTCTAAGCATGTACATTAACACCTTTAATCATTCTCGCTATAGAGTACTCTACAACACTAGTAGCCTATTTATTCTCAGGCTAAAGATAACAACCGCATTGAATTGTTTCAACTAAGAAATTAACTTAACAATACGTCATTCCATAAACCACATTGGTACATACTACATAACATGTTAAACAACAATTCTCACTATTGACAAACGATTTCAGTAAAAAGACTACTTACTTTGTTTGCAGCATTTTTTAAAAAAAAACTCAACCCAAATTCACACAGAAACTTGACTCTCAAATTTGCAATGAGACAAACCCAAACTTGGTCATGCAAAAGGAATTCTCCAAAACACTTTTCAATCTCAAGGACTCCCATAGAGGAAAATGGTTGAAAGACAATTTTCTCAAAAGGGAACAAAGCAATCAAGTAATCCTTTTCAAATAAAACCTTAACACCAAACCCCAACCTTTCACGAAACAAGAAGGGTTTTCAAAGATGATTTCTCAAACCAGTAAAATGACGAAATCACACACCACTTACTCCTACAAAGCCACAGAACTTCAGCCTTAACAACCAGGTCTAGCATAACGCCGCAATAACTCTTTTGACCTTCGAGAAAGATAACACAAGAATAAATTGAATGCTTCTACCCATAAAGCAATCAACAAACTGAGCATCAAAGCTGGAAAGGCGACCAAAAGAAGCGTAACACTAGACTCTTCTTCTTCGTCTTCAGCCAAGGAAGACAAAACCACACACCCCATACGGAACAATCCGCGAAAATCCAATACCAAACACTTTTTTTTCTTTTGGTTTCAATCAACTAATACCAAAAAACGAACCAAGACCGACCGTTAGAACGGTAAAGAGCAATTGAAAGAATCCACCACGAACTCTTCTATTCGACTCCAGCCAACTACCCGGTCTACGATAGAAAGGATAAGCACTCTTCTCCCACAGGGGTTAATAGTTCTTCAGTGATGGCGCTAACCGGCCACACCGTCAAACCACACCCTTGCTATGAACAAAAAGTGGCGACCGAAACCCTTCGGCACCACAACCTCCCTTAATCATTATCACAGGAACAACTCAATCAATTATCTCATAAACATAGCAGCTTACATTATCAAATATAGTATTCAACAACAAGGCTTAAATACAACATTTAAGCGTAAGTAACGATACCCATTCCCCTTTCCTAATGTGCATCAGAGTGTGTCAAGTTTTAAATTAGTTAACCAAACTATTTCAGATTTTAAGGTTATTGCCCTAAGGTCAAATTTTAACAAGTAATCCTATGCCATTTTCTACTTTTCCAAGTCAATATTTTAGTTTACTCTAGAGTAAATTACTACATTCACATTCCACGGACCTGAAGCCCGCTCTGATACCAAATGTAAGACCCCGGCATCTAGTGTGCCTGAATGTTACCAAACATAGATTAAACAGCATCTAAAAACCTCAAATAAAGATAAATTATAGCAAAGGAGCGAATGCTATAACCGAAAATTTCGGCAGCATCTCCTTTGTTTATCCATGATTCGGAGCAACAACAAAATATCACATGATATATCATAATGGAAAAACATCCAAAGCACCAATAACAGGTAATATAGCGGCAATTTAAGTCTAACATAATGAATTTAACCACTTCATGAACCAAATCGAAGTAAAGGATGTAAACAAGCACATGAACAAATCATAATCCTAGTTTGATCACCCCAGATTCATGTTTACAAATCCGAAAGGTAAATATTGTATAATTGAGTGGAAATTATGTGATGTTGTGCCCCTAAGCCCCTTTCCCACATGTCGGTGTCAAGGTACCTAAGAAAAACAACATAAACACAAGCGTGAGTTCATCACTCAGCAAGCATATTGCAATGGATCATAAAGAATAGATCAACGCCAACAGCAATACATACCATACTTTAACATCATGATCAAACCATAACCTCATCTACAACATCATAGCAATGACAAAGCACATTGTACACAACTCATAATCATCATCATGTATGCAATGCAATGCAATGCACATGTCTCCTGGAAGCATATACCGGTATTGCTGAGTGCACACCCGTCGAGATGCACCCTCTTCCCCCTTCCATCCCGCAGATGGAGGGTGCCTACTCCTCGCTTCCATTCACCACGGTGGATGGAATCACGAGGTAGGACTTACTCATTGGCTCTCCGGATTAGTCATAACTTTCTCACCGACCTTGCCGGACTAGTTATGACTTTCTCACCGACCGAGCTAGATCACATGCCATGTATGTGATTATGCCATAAACATAAACAACTTGTACCAAACTGAACTAAACATGGCATAACATCATAATAATTTTTTTTTTCATCATAACATGGCAAGCACTAATCATGGCAAGATATCACAACATGTAATCATGACAATATAGCACATCATGTAAACAAAGTTGCACCTAGTCACAATTAACAACATACAATGCTACCCATTACAATACACTTGCCTTAACCTCGGGCGACGGATTGGCGAGAGGATGAGGGCACTCCCGGGGTTACACCACCTGCACATACATACCACACACTCAAAACATGCCCCCAAAATAGAATGCAAAAGCTCGTCTACCCCAACTTCACAAACTACTCCCAAAATCGAAAAACAGAGAATCTGTCCTCCCGTGACAGCAGACTTCAATCTAGCATAACTTTAGTTCTAGGACTCTGAATCGATTAAACGAGTACATCCTCGTGTAGCTTAGGAAATTTCCTAACTTTTTTTAAGTATTTGGAAAAGCTGATTCGGCCTCTAAAGTTGTCTAATCTACAAAACACTATGTTCTGTCCCAGCTACATCACAGATTTGAACACGCTCGGTAAATAGAGCATAACTTTTAAATGGCTAGGCGGAAGTGGACGTTCTTTATGTCCACTGAAAGGTATTGAAGTTACCTACAACTTTCTCAACAGGCGGCCGACCAAATTCCGAATCTAAAGTCGTGAAAACTCAAACCCTAGGTCGACTGCACAATCTGCCCAAAGCACAGAACGTGGCAAACTCTAGTTTTCATCTAATCTACCCAATCACAGCACAACCACTTGATCTAAAAGCATCCAAATACCCTCTAGCACAGCACCTAGAGCTACCCCAAGGATTCCCCTAGCCATACCTTCGCCCGATGAACGATGAACCGACGAATCTCCTCCCGGTTCACGCGATCTCCTTCCTAGCTCCAAATCCACCGGATCTCCTTGTCGCGGGGCTTCCCGAATGATGGATCAATGGGATGGCGAGGTGGGGATCTCCTATAGGGAAGCAAGGGGGGTGGAGAGGGGAGGGGAGAGGTGGTGGCGCCATGGGGGAAGATGGAGAGGAAGGGGAAGGGTGGAGGCGCATGGGGGGGCTCGGGGGTGGCGGCTAGGGTTGGGAAAGGTAGTGGGGGGCGCACCAAGGGGTGGGGGCAAGATTTGGCTGCCCAAAAGTCCCCCCCTTGGGCCCAAACCCTTCCACCGGAGGCCCAACTCAACCCCCAAGGCCCAAAGTCCCCCGGAGAGGCCCAAACACCCAAAAACGGTCCAAAAATACGCTATAAAGTCGTACCAAAATGCTGAATTCTAAAATGTCATATTCTGGGGTGTCACAGTTTTACTGCTTTGCAATCTATTACTGTGTTTATGAATGTTGTTTTACTGCAAATGAACCTGTTAGCCTTCCTTTGTAATAAGCCATGCATTTAGAATATTAGCTTTGCATTCTGTGCATGACTTGCTGAGTACCAAATACTCACCCCTTGCAACAATACAACATTACTTGAAGAAGAAGTAGTGCCTGCACTGGGGGAGGAGTTCCAGGAGGAGCCGGCAAACTAGGGAGAGAGCCCAGTCAGTTGCATGTGGTATACTGGATGGTGCCACATTATTGTGGCTATTTTCCGTTGTAGTTATTCCTTTCAATAAGTCTTCGCCCTGTGTGGCGTACTCTTGTAACTTGACCACAAGGTCGAGCAACCAGTTTGGTTATTTTAAATAAAGTACTTTATTAATTCACTGAGTATGATTGTGATATGTACCGATGTTTAGACTGTGTGCACTAGCGTGACCCTGGACTAGTGCTGAATACATAGAGGGTCTGGATTTGTAGATTCGGGTCCCAACACTTTGTGACACTACGGAATGGTGTGACATTATTTAATGTGAATGATAAGGTCAAAAACTTTATGAAATATGGTATTGGAGGTTAAAACCATATGATAGGAGGCTTAATAGCGTTTTCGGGCCGTTTCCGGGGTTTTGGGCCATTCCGGGGGAGTTTGGGCCTAAAGGAAAGGGTCGTGGGCTTTGGTGGGATGGAGTTTGAGTCCTAATAGGAGTAGGAGACCAGGTTGGGGGCCTCCCCCAGCCCCTTTAGGCGTCCACCCCCCTGCCCTTGCGCCCCCACAAGTCCTAGCCGTCCCCCCACACCTCCCCACCTCCTCCTTGTGGCGCCTCCACCTCCCCTATTGCTCCCCATTGCTCCACCACCTCTCCACCACCTCTCCTCCTCCCTTGCTGCCCCTAGGGTAGTTCTCCACCTCCACACCTCAAAGATCCATCCGTTGGAGCGCTCCGCGATGAGGAGATCCGGCGGGATTGGAGCGAGGAAGGAGATCGCGCGAACCGGAGGGAGATCTATTGGGTTTTCGTGCGTTGGGCAAAGGTATGGCCATGGGAATCCTTGGGGTTGGTCTAGGTACTGTTATAAGGGTGTTTATCAAGTTTTTAGATTAATTGGTGGTGCTGGATTTGAGTAGATTGGATTAGATCTAGAAGTTTCCACGTTCTCTGTTTCGGGCAGCATGAGCAGTCGACCTAGGGTTCAGTTTTTCGCCAATTTAGACTCGGAATCTGGTCGTACGTATGTTGAAAGAGTTGTAGATAATTTCATTATTTTTCCGTGGATATAAAGAACTTTAAATTCCGCCCAGCCGTTTGAAAGTTATGGCTGTTTTACTGAGCGTGTTAAAATCTGTGACGTGATTGGAACAGATCACGGTATTTTGTAGATTAAACAACTTTAGGTTCCGAATCAGTCTTTCCCTATACCTAGAAAAAGTTGGGAAATTTCCTAAGCTATGTGAGGATGTACTCGTTTAATTGATTCGGAGTCCCAGAACTCAAGTTATGCCTTTTGCAAGGCTGCTGTCCCGACGGGACAGAACCTCTGTTTTTAGGTTTTGCGAGTAGTTGGCAATGTCGGGTAGATGAGGGTTTGCGTACTGTTTTGTGGACATGATTGTGAGTGTGTGATACCTATGTGTAGGTGGTGCGACCTCCGGAGTGCCTTCTACTTCCCGCCAATCCGTTGCCCGTGGTTGAGGCAAGTGTGTTGTAATGGATAGCGATTTGTAGGTTGCTTGTTGAGAATAGATGAGATTGACTACATGATATATGATCACTTGCCATGTTTTAATGATTGCCAAGGATATGATGAGAATGTTTATTATGTTATGATGCCATGTGTTAATGTACGAGTTAAATATGATGTTGGCATAATTGCATACATGGCATGTTACATGGCCCGGGCGGTGAGAAAGTCATAACTAGTCCGGGAAGGTCGGTGAGAAAGTTATGACTAATCCGGAGAGCCAATGAGTAAGTCCTACATCGTGATTCCATTCACCGTGGTGAACGGAAGCGAGGAGTAGGCACCCTCCATCTTCGGGATGGAAGGGGGGAGAGGGTGCACACCGACGGGTGTGTACTCAACCATACCGGTATGAGTTTCCAAGGAGATATGAGCATTGCATTGCATACATAATGATGATGATAATGTTAAGTGTTCATGAATGAGATGATATACATGATGTGAGATTTTATTGCCATGTTATTTGTAACACCCCGACATTTAATATGCCTGAATGCTACCAAACATAAACTAAACAACATCTAAATACCACAATTAAACATGAATTCCAGCAAAGGCTCACATGCTAAAAACCGAGATTTCGGCAGCATCTCCTTTGTTTTAACATGAATTGAAGGAGCAATAACAGTAACACAAGTTATATCATAATGGAAAGCATCTAAAACAGCAATAATTAACGACTTAGCAATAATGTAAGTCTAGTTCCAAACAAATAATGTCTCCAAGAGTCAAACGAACGAAAAGATTCTCATTTAGCAAAGCTAAGCCTTAAAGCAATGATCACCACAAGGAATTTATTATCGACACTAATTGAATGACTTGTGAAATCAAAGAGTGAAGCTACGTGTGGGAGTGTGACTATTTCCCTTCCCCGCATGCCGATCTCATAGTACCTAAAACAACAAGAAAACACAAGCGTGAGTTCGAAACTCAGCAAGCATATTGCAATGGACAACAAGAACAATAACATGGCAATAAAATCTCACATCATGTGTATCATCTTATTCATGAACACTTAACATTATCATCATCATCATTGTGTATGCAATGCAATGCAATGCTCATGTCTCCTTGGAAACTCATACCGGTATGGTTGAGTACACACCCGTCGGTGTGCACCCTCTCCCCCCTTCCATCCCGAAGATGGAGGGTGCCTACTCCTCGCTTCCGTTCACCGCGGTGAATGGAATCACGATGTAGGACTTACTCATTGGCTCTCCGGATTAGTCATATCTTTCTCACCGACCTTCCCGGATTAGTTATGACTTTCTCACCGCCCGGGCCATGTAACATGTCATGTATGCAATTATGCCAACATCATATTTAACTCACATATTAACACATGGTATCATAACTTAATAAACATGCTCTTCATATCATTGGCAATCATAAAAGCATGGCAAGTGATCATATATCATGTAGTCAATTCCATCTATTCTCAACAAACAACCTACAAATCGGTATCCATTACAACACACTTGCCTCAACCACGGGCAACGGATTGGCAGGAAGTAGAAGGCACTCCCGGGGTCGCACCACCTGGACATAGGTATCACACACTCACAATCATGTCCACAAAACAATACGCAAACCCTCATCTACCCCGACATTGGCAACTACTCGCAAAACCTAAAAACAGAGGTTTTGTCCCGTCTGGACAGCAGCCTTCCAAAAGAAATAACTCGGGTTCTAAAATGCCGAATCAATTAAGCGAGTACATACTCGCGTAGCTTAGGAAATTTCCCAACTTTTTCTAGGTATAGGGAAAGACTGATTCAGACTCTAAAGTTGGCGAAAAACTGAACCCTAGGTCGACTGCTCATGCTGCCCGAAACAGAGAACGTGGCAACTTCTAGATCTAATCCAATCTACTCAATTCCAGTACCACCAATTGATCTAAAAACTTGATAAACACCCTTAGAACAGTACCTAGACCAACCCCAAGGATTCCCATGGCCATACCTTTGCCCAACGCACGAAAACCCAATAGATCTCCTCCCGGTTCGCGCGATCTCCTTCCTCACTCCAATCCCGCCGGATCTCCTCGTCGCGGAGCGCTCCAACAGATGGATCTTTGAGGTGTGGAGGTGGAGAACTCCCCTAGGGACAGCAAGGGAGGAGGAGAGGTGGTGGAGCAATGGGGAGCAATGGGGGAGGTGGAGGCGCCACAAGGAGGAGGTGGGGAGGTGTGGGGGGGCGGCTAGGACTTGTGGGGGCGCAAGGGCAGGGGGTGAACGCCTAAAGGGGCTGGGGGAGGCCTCCAACCAGGTCTCCTACTCCTATTAGGACTCAAACTCCATCCCACCAAAGCCCACGACCGTTTCCTTTAGGCACAAACTCCCCCAGAAAGGCCCAAAACCCCGGAAACGGCCCGGAAACGCTATTAAGCCTCCTATCATATGGTTTTAACCTCCAATACCATATTTCATAAAAAATTTTGACCTTAACACTCACGTTAAATAATGTCACACCATTCCGTAGTGTCACATTCTCCCCCCCTTAAACAGGATTCGACCCCGAATCCGAGACACGCCACTTCGCAAACAATCAAATCAAATGGAGTTATGGTCCACACCTCAGAACCCGATTAAAAGCCCATATGACTTGCACCAGCCAGCACTCAGAGGCAAGGAGCTAAGGATAAAAGACTGACAGCTCTAAAGATAACTCACACTCAAAAACTTGCGAGAACTTTACTCAACATTGAAACACAAAGCACTCAAACAAGGCCTCGGCATGACCCAAGAGATAGGATAAAATCCCAAACAGACCACGCAGGAAAACGGTCTCATACTCCTCGTTCTAAGCATTCCTTGGCACTGAAGTGCCCGATCCCTTTAACTCAGGCTACTCTCCAGAAAAACACGGTACCAACCTCCCATACGTGGTTCCTTGTACTCAAGGCGAGCCAAGCGGAGAGACACAACGCTCTAAGATTACCACAGAACGAACAACCTACTTTAACCAGGATTCGTAAGACTCGCGTAACAGAAACGACCGAACTTTCCCCTGCGGTTTGACACAACTCGCTTCTTGCCCAACGACAAAAGCACCAATACACTTCAAAAGGAAAAACGATCACTAGCAACCACCAAGTGGTCCACTCAAAATGTAATCAACCCTACTGAGGAACACCTCAACGACACAATTCTTCACGAAGGTTTGCATTGAGTCATACACAACCTTCCACTCAAAGGACCACGATAAAGAGCACAATCATTGAGTGAGCTCAACCATAACATGAACCCAAGTGGCCCTCATCCAACAACTCAAACCCCAAAGCGTTAAAACCACATTGGAAAGGATTCGACAACAACCAGAGAGTATTCATTTTAATTTCCTAAGCCAAAACGCAAAGGAAACACACATCCCTTCACCACAATCAACACCAGAAATTATTCATTCTTTTCTTTTCATACTAGAAAGCAAAGGAAATCTCGTTTCATGACATGAATGCACATACTTCAAGAGCACTCCGGAATAGTCATATATCCATATATGACTTTCTCACCGACCTGGCTCAACGACTCTTTTATCATTTAACATCTATACACGATGTCTTGTTTACTTTTCACCATTCATTCATCATATAACAACAATACCGAAAAGTCATTCACAAAAAGACTTCTTCCTCGGTATCACATGATTGAAATACACATAACACTGACAGTTGCACTAAATCATATAGACTATGACGGCAACAACGTTAACATCAAAACACCACATCGTGTGAAAACCCATCATCTATTTAAAACTAACCTTGCAACACCTCGCAAAAACAAACTCAACCTTTTGGAACAGAACATCGACTCCAAAGTCAAACATCTGCACACACAACCGCCATAAATTTTATCAAAAGTGAGGGAAACTCAATCCCAAAAGAAAACTCCTCACTAACCAAATTCACTTATGAAACTTTCATAAAAACCAGACTTGTGAAACATCCGCACACCAGACACATTTTCCAAATGACTCCAACTCTAGCAAAACAGAGTTACACATCAAGGGCTTAACTCAAAAGTTTACAACACAACCCTTTATGACCATCTGCTTTCTTTTAAAATTAATTCCAAAGATAATTCGGTCTTGACGAAAGTAGCGATCGACTCAAAAACTTTTGGGGTGTAAATCCATACTCATAGCACCAACTAAACAAATTAGCCAAAACCAAATATTTGCACCAATTTCTACGAGTTTTAGGGAAACTCTGAAACACAGCATATGGAACATCTTGACCGAAAACCCTTCAACCAAACGGGCAAACAACCGACCCAGTCCAAAAGCTTTTGAACACAAGCTCAGCATAAAAAGAACCATCTCTAGTACTCCACTACGCTTTCCATTAAAGACTTCAATAATCACTATTTACTCCCTGAGAAGCCCCAACACAATTAAACCAAAAGCTTCACAACGAATTCTTCCTCTAGTTACCATTCCTAACACTTTTAATTAGGGTTTATGATGCTTATCAAAAATGCACCCAACCAATACTATATTGACATGATCCCCACAGATCACTGAATCATAATACGTCTTATTCTCTATTGGAGCATAGTACTTCAACAAATCTTTCAGCAAGATCAACATATAAATTTCATACTTCCTATATATTCATGTCTCGACAACCGAACCTTATTCAGTTAAACAACGACTTCAACATGTAAATATTATCTCCACAGGGAAGAATTCGTAAGTGAGACTCTAAGTTATACTTCCATTAAGGATAAGACCATTTATCATATTAATTATCCAAAGCTCACTCCATCGCAACATGTTAACATTTTCCTCTATTTAACCATGATTTTCCAACGAGTAATCTAAATAGTTACCACCATTATTTAGTCATCAATAACAACAAATGGGCATGTTCATCAACCAACAACATTTCTTTTAGCTACTCTATTCAAAGGTGATAACAAAAACTACCACCACACAACATACTCCAACTATTTAAAATAGATTGAATACTAACATTAACACTGCCCTTAACAACATCATTAACAAAAAGTCTTATGTCTTCTCAATTGATATCAATACTAGCATTGTAGAGACACAACTGCATACTTCCAAATATACTAGTATTTTGCAACAACGTAAATAGCAACTCTAATCAACTTCCAAATTAAAGTCACTAGGCAACACGTTTAAATTTCTCTATTAATCCATTAGATTAGAGCATCTTTAAACAACTAGCAAAGTTTCTTTAACAATAACAGCAGTCTACATCATCTTAATGTTTCAACTATGCAACAGGGTTTAAAACTTTAAACATTATCAAGGGTCATAAGCACTTTTAAAGCAAAGCAACAGATTCTAAGCATGTACTTTAGCACATTCAATCATTCTCGCTAAGAGTAAACTACAACACTAGTAGTCTATTTATCCTCAAGCTAGAGATAACAACCACATTGAATTGTTTCAACTCAAAAATTAACTTAACAATGCATCATCCCATAAACCACATTGGTACATACTACATAATATGCTAAACAGCAATTCTTACTAGGGACAAACGATTTCGGTCAAAAGATTACTTACTTTGTTTGCAACATTTTAGTTTTAAAGCTCATCCCGAGTTCATAAGGAAACTTGACTCTCAAAATTTCAATGAGACAAACCCAAACTTGGTCATGCAAAAGGAATTCTCCAAAACACTTTTCATTCTCAAAGACTCCCATAAAGGAAAATGGTTGAAAGACAATTTTCTTAACGGAAACCAAGCGACCAAGTAATCTGTAACACCCCGGCATTTAATATGCCCGAATGCTACCAAACATAAGCTAAACAACATCTAAATACCACAATTAAACATAAATTCCAGCAAAGGCGCACATGCTAAAAACCGAGATTTCGTGACATCTCCTTTGTTTTAACATGAATTAACACAATATCAATATCATGGCAAGATATGTCATAGCACACGACAAATAAAACATCAACATAAATGGATATATCATCAAATTACGCCAATAAAAGCATGCTCAACCACTTCATAAGCTATAACCAAGCAAATAAGGAATCACAAGCATGCTAAATTAAACCCTACATTAAGTTTATGGCACAACTCTTAATATCATGTCTCCAAGTGATTAATTATGGACTATGATGGTGGAGCTACGTGTAGAAGTGTAGCTAGACCCCTTTTCCGCATGCCGATCTCAAAGTACCTAAAAACAACATAAAACACAAGCGTGAGTTCGAAAACTCAGCAAGCATATTGTAATGGACAACAAGATCATTTACAAGACAATAATACCTTACATCACATATAACATCTCATACTTGAGCACATAACAACATCATCATCATTAAATATGTATTGCAATGCAATGCAATGCAATGTTATGCTCATATCTCCTTGGAAACTCATACCGGTATGGTTGAGTACACACCCGTCGGTGTGCACCCTCTCCCCCCTTCCATCCCGAAGATGGAGGGTGCCTACTCCTCGCTTCCACAACCCACGGTAGATGGAATCACGATGTAGGACTTACTCTAATGGCTCTCCGGATTAGTCATAACTTTCTCACCGACCTTCCCGGATTAGTTAATGGCTTTCTCACCGCCCGGGCCATGTAACATGTCATGCATGCAACTATGCCAATTATCATATTTCACATGTACATAAACATATGGCAACTCATCATGACAAATATAAACACATGGCATCGAACCATGATAATCATACTCAATATTTCATTGGAAAACAGCAAGCATGGCAAGTGAGCATAGCAAGTGTTCAATCTTTCACCCAATATCAACAAACAACCTACAATCCGCTATACATTTACAACACACTTGCCTCAACGCGCGACGGATTTGTGGGACGTAGAGGGCACTCCCGGTGTCACACCACCTGCACATAGGCATCACACACTCACAATAATGCCCGCAAAACAGTACACAAATCCTCATCTAACCCGACATTGCCCACTACTTGCAAACCTAAAAACAGAGGTTCTGTCCCGGCGGGACAGCAGCCTTGCAAAGGCCATAACTTGAGTTCTGGGACTCCAAATCGATTAAACGAGTACACCGTCGCGAAGCTTAGGAAATTTCCTACCTTTTTCTAGTTATACGGAAAGACTGATTCGGACTCTAAAATTGTTTAATCTACAGATTACTATGATCTGTTCCAATCGGGTCACAGATTTTAACACGCTCGGTAAAACAGCCATAACTTTCAAACGGCTGATCGTATTTTAAAGTTCTTTATGTCCACGGAAACATAATTAAATTATCTACAACTTCTTTTAAGTCCGTACGGACATATTCGGACTCTAAATCGACAAAAACTCGAACCCTAGCCCGACTGCTCAATCTGCCCGAAAACAGAAACGTGGTAACGTCTAGATCTAACCCAAAGAACTCCAACCCAGCACCACCAATTGATCTAAAAACTTCATAAACAACCTAATAACAGTACCTAGATCAAACCCAAGGATCCCTATGATCATACCTTTGCCCAACGAACGAATCTCCAATAGATCTCCTCGCGGATCGCTCCTCGCTCCACGCTCCTCGCTCCAACGGATGGATCCACAAGGTGCAGAGGTGTGGAGACCACCCTAGGGCAGCAAGGGGGTGGAGGAGAGGTGGTGGAGAGTTGGGGAGCAATGGGGCAAAGGGGGAGGTGGAGGCGCACAAGAGGGAGAGGGAGAGGGGGTGGCGGCTAGGGCTTAGGAGGGGGAGGGAGAGGGGCGCACCAATGCTGCATGGGGCGCAAGGGGGCTGGGGGAAGCCCCTTTTACCAGCCCTCAACACAATCCTAGTCCGTTACGGAGACCTAATCCATCCCACCAAAGCCCACCAAGGCCCAAAACTCCCCTGGGAAGGCCCAAAACCCCGGAAACGGCCCGGAAACGCTATTAACCTCCATATCCTATAGTTTTAACCTTAATTCCACATCTCATAATGTTATTAACCTTATCATGCACGTTAAATAAGGTTACGACACTCCGTGGTGTCACAACGCTTCAAAAGGCCCAAAAACGCGAGTAAACCTCAAGCCGTAAGATTTTCTTCTCTAATTTCGCAATTTGTAATGTCACACCAAAACGTAGTGTCACATAATCCATTTCAAATAAAACCTTAATCTCAAACCCCAAACTTTCACGAAACAAGAAGGATTTTTCAAAGATGATTTCTCAAACCAGTAAAATGACGAAATCAAACACCACTTACTCCTACATAGCCACAGAACTTCAGCCAGCGGCCAGTGCGGCACAACTCCGCAAAAACTCTTTTAACCTCGGAGAAAGACAAACACAGGAATAAATTGAATGCTTCTTCCCTATAAAACAATCAACAAACTAGGCATTAAAACTGGAAAGGCGCCCAAAAGAAACGCAACACTAGACTCCTCTTCTTCGTCTTCAACCAAGGAAGATAAACCCACACACCACATACGGAACAATCCGCGAAAATCCAATACCAAACACTTTTCTTTTGGTTTCCATCAACTAAAACCAAGAAAACCAACCAAGAATGACCATAGAACGATAAAGAACATACGAAGGAATCCACCACCAAACTCTTCTATTTGACTCCAGTCAACTACCCGATCTCTGACGAGAAAGGGTAAGCACTCTTCTCCTACAGGGTTAATAGTTCTTCGGTGATGGCGCTAACCGGCCACACCACAAACCTCACCCTTACTATGAACAAAAAGAGGTGACCGAAATCCTTCGGCACCACAACCCACTATATCACAAATAACAAGAACAATTCAATCGTTTATCTCATAGACATAGCAACATGCTTTATCAAATGAAGCATTCAACATTATAGCTTAAATACAACATTTAAGCGTAAAGGAACGATACCCATACCCTTTCCTACTATGCATCCAGTGTGTGTCAAATTTTAGATTAGTTATACCACTTTTGCAAGTTTTAATGTTGCTATCCTATGACAAAATTTTAGTTAAGACCTAAGCCATGTTTCTAAGTTATTCCACATCACATTTTAGTTGTACCCTATAGCATGACACTAAAAAAAATACGCATTCCAAGGACCTACAGCCCGCTCTGATACCAACTGTAACACCCCGACATTTAATATGCATGAATGCTACCAAACATAAGCTAAATAACATCTAAATACCATAATTAAACATAAATTCCAGCAAAGGCGCACATGCTAAAAACCGAGATTTCGGCAGCATCTCCTTTGTTTTAACATGAATTGAAGGAGCAACAACAGTAACACAAGTTATATCATAATGGAAAGCATCTAAAACAGCAATAATTAATGAATTAGCAACAATGTAAGTCTAGTTCCAAACATATAATGTCTCCAAGAGTCAAACGAACGAAAAGATTCTCATTTAGCAAAGCTAAGCCTTAAAGCAATGATCATCACACACAATTTATTATCAACACTAATTGAATGACTTGTGAAATCAAAAGAGTGAAGCTACGTGTGGAAGTGTGACTATTTCCCTTCCCCGCATGCCGGATTCATGGTACCTAAAAGAAAACAACATAAACACTAGGGATGTGATCGTATCGAATACGGTCGAATATCGTCCTATTCATATCCGTATCCGTATTTTTTATCAAATACAGAATCGAATACGAATAGTGTCGAATACAGAATCGAATATGAATTATACAGGATAATATCGGTTACGAATACAGATCGAATACGGATCGGAATTAACATGGATACGAATAATATTAGTCGGATATTTTAAAATCCAATTTCAGTTTTTTTTCCAAAATCGGTCCAAATTTAAATTCAAAACTCCAAAAGAAATATATTTGTATGTCTTTTTTTTGCCTTTTTATCCCTAGCTTGTCATACATGTGACTCTGTGAGTAACAATGTGCCCCATTGCAATAATTGAACAAAATGATTTGCAGCTGGCATATGCTGCTGAATCCTAAGTAGCCCTCCTGAAACGCCACTTGCTAATTTCTGTACCACCTTTACCCAAATATCTCCAAATTAGCATCTAGCACACATGAACACATTATATCTTGCCATCCAATGCAGACCCCAGTCTATGAAATAGTGAAACATGTTAAATTGTAAATGTGTTATTCTGAAACGTGTTATTCGGATAATATCCGTATGTCATATTCGGATATTATCCGAACAAAAACTCGGATATTCCGTATCCATCGGATAATCAGTGTTCCATATCCGTATCCGTATCCATGTAAATTATCTGTATCCATATCCTTATCCGAGAAATCAACTGGATATCCGTGAAACTATCCAAATCATCATCCAAATCAATTCGGTCGGTCGGTCGGTCGGAAAATATCCGTACCAGTTCCATCCCTAATAAACACAAGCGTGAGTTCATCACTCAGCAAGCATATTGCAATGGACAACAAGAACAATAACATGGCAATAATGTCTCACATCATGTATATCATCTCATTCATGAACACATAACATTATCATCATCATTACGTATGAAATGCAATGCAATGCTCATGTCTCCTTGGAAACTCATACCGGTATGGTTGAGTGCACACCCGTCGGTGTGCACCCTCTCCCCCCTTCCATCCCGAAGATGGAGGGTGCCTACTCCTCGCTTTCGTTCACCGCGGTGAATGGAATCACGATGTAGGACTTACTCATTGGCTCTCCGGATTAGTCATATCTTTCTCACCGACCTTCCCGGATTAGTTATGACTTTCTCACCGCCCGGGCCATGTAACATGTCATGTATGCAATTATGCCAACATCATATTTAACTCACATATTAACACATGGCATCATAACATAATAAACATGCTCATCATATCATTGGCAATCATAAAATCATGGCAAGTGATCATATATCATGTAGTCAATTCCATCTATTCTCAACAAGCAACCTACAAATCGGTATCCATTACAACACACTTGCCTCAACCACGTGCAACGGATTGGCGGGAAGTAGAAGGCACTCCCGGGGTCGCACCACCTGCACATAGGTATCACACACTCACAATCATGTCCACAAAACAGTACGCAAACCCTCATCTACCCCGACATTGCCAACTACTCGCAAAACCTAAAAACAGAGGTTCTGTCCCGTCGGGACAGCAGCCTTCCAAAAGAAATAACTCAGGTTCTAAAACTCCGAATCAATTAAGCGAGTACATACTCGCGTATCTTAGGAAATTTCCCAACTTTTTCTAGGTATAGGGAAAGACTGATTCGGAGTCTAAAGTTGGCGAAAAACCGAACCCTAGGTCGACTGCTCATGCTGCCCGAAACAGAGAACGTGGCAACTTCTAGATCTAATCCAATCTACTCAATTCCAGTACCACCAATTGATCTAAAAACTTGATAAACACCCTTAGAACAGTACCTAGACCAACCCCAAGGATTCCCATGGCCATACCTTTGCCCAACGCACGAAAACACAATAGATCTCCCGGTTCGCGCGATCTCCTTCCTCGCTCCAATCCCGCCGGATCTCCTCGTCGCGGAGCGCCCCAACGGATGGATCTTTGAGGTGTGGAGGTGGAGAACTCCCCTAGGGGCAGCAAGGGAGGAGGAGAGGTGGTGGAGCAATGGGGAGCAATGGGGGAGGTGGAGGCGCCACAAGGAGGAGGTGTGGAGGTGTGGGGGGCGGCTAGGACTTGTGGGGGCGCAAGGGCAGGGGGTGAACGCCTAAAGGGGCTGGGGGAGGCCTCCAACCAGGTCTCCTACTCCTATTAGGACTCAAACTTCATCCCACCAAAGCCCATGACCCTTTCCTTTAGGCCAAAACTCCCCCGAAAAGGCCCAAAACCCCGGAAACGGCCCGAAAACGGCCCGGAAACGCTATTAAGCATCCGATCATATGGTTTTAACCTCCAATACCATATTTCATAAAGTTTTTTGACCTTAATACTCACGTTAAATAATGTCACACCATTCCGTAGTGTCACATTATTGTTCTTGCTGTCCCTTGCAATATGCTTGCTGAGTTTCGAACTCACGCTTGTGTTTTCTTGTTGTTTTAGGTACCATGAGATCGGCATGCGGGGAAGGGAATTAGTCACACTCCCACATGTAGCTTCACTCTTTGATTTCGCAAGTCATTCAATTAGTGTCGATAATAAATTGCGTGTGATGATCATTGCTTTAAGGCTTAGCTTTGCTAAATGAGAATCTTTTCATTCGTTTGACTCTTGGAGACATTATTTGTTTGGAACTAGACTTACATTGTTGCTAAGTCGTTAATTATTGCTGTTTTTAGTTGTCTCTCATATTCCATATATTGCTATACTGTTGTTGCTCCTTCGAATCATGTTAAAACAAAGGAGATGCTGCCGAAATCTCGGTTTTTAGCATGTGCGCCTTTGCTGGAATTTATGTTTAAATGCGGTATTTAGATGTTGTTTAGCTTATGTTTGATAGCATTCAGGCATATTAAATGCCGGGGTGTTACAGTTGGTATCAGAGCGGGCTGTAGGTCCTTGGAATGTGTATTTTTAGTGTCATGCTATAGGGTACAACTAAAATATGACGTGGAATAACTTAGAAACATGGCCTAGGTCTTAACTAAAATTTTTTCATAGGATATCAACATTAAAACTTGCAAAAGTGGTATAACTAATCTAAAATTTGACACACACTGGATGCATAGTAGGAAAGGGTATGGGTATTGTTCCTTTACGCTTAAATGTTGTATTTAAGTTATGATGTTGAATGCTTCATTTGATAAAGCATGTTGCTATGTCTATAAGATAAATGATTGAATTGTTCCTGTTGTGGTGATAAAAGTGGGGTTGTGGTGCCGAAGGGTTTCGGTCACCTCTCTTTTCGTTCATAGTAAGAGTGAGGTTTGACGGTGTGGCCGGTTAGCGCCATCACCGAAGAACTATTAACCCCTGTAGGTGAAGAGTGCTCACCTTTTCTATCGTAGATCGGGTAGTTGACTGGAGACAAATAGAAGAGTTGATGGTGGTTTCCTTCGGATGTTCTTTATCGTTCTGTGGTCGGTCTTGGTTGGTTTTCTTGGTTTTAGTTGATGGAAACCAAAAGAAAAGTGTTTAGTATTGGTTTTTCGCGGTTTGATCCACAGGTGGTTTGTGGTTTTGTCTTCCTTGGGTGAAGACGAAGAAGAAGAGTCTAGTGTTGCGCTTCCTTGGGTTGCCTTTCCAGTTTTGATGCCTACTTTGTTGATTGCTTTATGAGGAAGAAGCATTCAATTTATTCCTGGGTTTGCCTTTCTCCGAGGTTAAAGGAGTTATTGCGGAGTTGTGCCAGACCTGGCTGTCAGGGCTGAAGTTCAGTGGCTTTGTAGGAGTAAGTGGTGTTTGATTTTGTTATTTTACTGGTTTAAGAAATAATCCTTGAAAAACCCTTCTTGTTTCGTGAAAGATTGGGGTTTGGTGTTAAGGTTTTATTTGCAAAGGTTTATTTGATCGGTTGGTTCCCTCCTGTGGGAGTCTTTGAGATTGAAAAGTGTTTTGGAGAATTCCTTTGCATGACCAATTTGGGTTTGCCTCATTGCAATTTTGAGAGTTAAGTTTCCTTATGAATTTGGGATGAGTTTTAAAGCTAAAATGCTGCAAACAAAGTAAGTAGTCTTTTGACTGAAATCGTTTGTCCCTAGTAAGAGTTGTTGTTTAGCATGTTTTGTAGCATGTACCAATATGGTTTTTGGGACGACGAATTGTTAAGTTAATTTGTGAGTTGAAACAATTCAATGTGATTAATATCTCTAGCTTGAGAATAAATAGACTACTAGTGTTGTAGTTTACTCTTAGCGAGAATGATTAAATGTGTTAATGTACATGCTTAGAATCTGTTGCTTTGTTATAAAAGTGCTTATGACCCCCGATAATGTTTAAAAGTTTTAAACCCTGATGCCTAGTTAAAAACATTAAGATGATGTAGACTGCTGTTACCGTTAAAGAAACTTTGCTGGTTGTTTAAAAATGTTCTAATCTAATGGAGTAAAAGAGGAATTTAATCGTGTTGCCTAGTGACTTTAATTTGGAAGTTGATTAGAGTTGCTATCTATGTTGTTGCAAACTACTAGTATATTTGGAAGTATGCAGTCGTGTCCCTTCAATGCTAGTATTGATATAAATTGAGAAGACATAAGACATGATGTTAATTATGTTGTTAAGGGCTGTGTTAATGCTAGTATTCAATCTATTTTAAATAATGGGAGTATGTTGTGTGGTGGTAATTTGTTATCACTTATGTATAGGGTAGCTAAAAGTAACGTTGTTGGTTGATGATTATGCCCATTTGTTGTTATTAATGACTAAGTAGTGGTGGTAACTGTTTAGATTACTCGTTGGAAAACCATGGTTAAAATAGAGGAAAATTTTAACATGTTGCGATGGAGTGAGCTTTGGATAATTAATACGATAAATGATCTTATCCTTAATGAAAGTATAACTTGGAGTCTCACTTATGAATTCTTCCCTGTAGAAATAATATTTAATATGTTGAAGTCGTTGTTTAATTGAATAAGGTTCGGTTGTCGAGACGTGGATATATAGAAGGTATGAAATTTAGATGTTGATCTTGCTGAAAGATTTGTTGAAGTACTATGTTTCAAATTTAGAATAAGAAGTATTATGATTCGGTGATCCGTGGGGATCATGTCAATATAGTCTTGGTTGGGTGCCTTTTTGATAAGCAACATAAACCCTAATTAAAAGTGTTGGGAATGATAACTAGAGGAAGAATTTGTTCTGAAGCTTTTGGTTTAATTGTGTTTGGGCTTCTCAGGGAGTAAATAGTGATTATTGAAGTCTTTAATGGAAAGCGTAGTGGAATACTAGAGATGGTTCTTTTTGCTGAGCTTGTGTTCAAAAGCTTTTAGACTGGTTTGGTTGTTTGCCATTTTGGTTGAAGGGTTTTCGGTCAAGGTGTTCCATATGCTGTGTTTCAGAGTTTCCCTAAAACTCGTAGAAATTGGTGCAAATATTTGGTTTTGGCTAATTTGTTTAGTTGGTGCTATGAGTATGGATTTACCCCCAAAAGTTTTTGAGTCGATCGTGCCCTTTCGCGTTCGCACTGAATTATCTTTGGAATTAATTTTAAAAGGAAGCAGATGGTCATAAAGGGTTGTGTTGGAAACTTTTGAGTTAAGCCCTTGATGTGTAACTCTGTTTGGCTAGAGTTGGAGTCATTTGGAAAATGTGTCTGGTGTGCGGATATTTCACAAGTCTGGTCTTTATGAATGTTTCATAAGTGAAATTTGGTTAGTGAAGAGTTTTCTTTTGGGATTGAGTTTCCCTCTCTTTTGATAAAATTTATGGCGGTTGTGTGTGCAGATGTTTGACTTTGGAGTCGATGTTCTGTTCCAAAGGGTTGAGTTTGATTTTGCGAGGTTTTGCAAGGTTAGTTTTAAATGGATGTTGGGTTTTCACACGATGTGGTGTTTTGTTGATTAACGATGTTGCCGTCATAGTCTATATGATTTAGCGCAACCGTCAGTGTTATGTGTATTTCAATCATGTGATACCGAGGAAGAAGTCTTTTGGTGAATGACTTTTCGGTATTGTTGTTCCATGATGAATGAATGATGAAAAGTAAACAAGACATCATTTTTAGATGTTAAATGATAAAAGAGTCGTTGAGCCGGGTCGGTGAGAAAGTCATATATGGAGATATGACTATTCCGAAGTGCTCTTGAAGAATGTGCATTCATGTCATGAAACGAGATTTCCCTTGCTTTCTAGTATGAAAAGAAACAATGAAGAATTTCTGGTGTTGGTTGTGGTGAAGGGATTTGTGTTTCCTTTGCGTTTTGGCTTAGGAAATTAAAATGAATACTCTCTGGTTGTTGTCGAATCCTTTCCAAAGTGGTTTTAACGCTTTGGAGTTTGAGTGTTGGATGAGGGCCACTTGGGTTCATGTTATGGTTGAGCTCACTCAATGATTGTGCTCTTTATCGTGGTTCTTTGAGTGGAAGGTTGTGTATGACTCAATGCAAACCTTCGTGGAGAATTGTGTCGATGAGGTGTTCCTCGGTAGGGTTGATTACATTATTAGTGGACCACTTGGTGGTTGCTAGTGATCGCTTTTCCTTTTGAAGTGTATTGGTGCTTTTGTCGTTGGGCAAGAAGCGAGTTGTGTCAACTGCAGAGGAACGTTCGGTCATTTCTGTTACGCGAGTCTTACGGATCCTGGTTAAAGTAGGTTGTTCGTTCTGGTGGTAATCTTAGAGCGTTGTGTCTCTCCTGCTTCACGTCGTCTTGAGTACAAGGAAAACACAAAAGGGAGGTTGGTACCGCGTTTTTCTGGAGAGTAGCCTGAGTTAAAGGGATCGGGCACTTCAGTGCCAAGGAATGCTTAGAATGAGGAGTATGAGACCATTTTCCTGCGTGGTCTGTTTGGGATTTTATCCTATCACTTGGGTCATGCCGAGGCCTTGTTTGAGTGCTTTGTGTTTCAATGTTGAGTAAAGTTTTATAAGTTTTTGATTGTGAGTTATCATTAGAGCTGTCAGTCTTTGATCCTTAGCTCCTTGCCTCTGAGTGCTGGCTGGTGCAAAGTGTAGGGGCTTCCAAGCAGGTTCTGAGGCGTGAACCATAACTCCCTTTTATTTGGTTGTTTGCAAAGTGGCGTGTTTCGGATTCGGGGTCGAATCCTGTTGAAGGGGGGAAGAATGTGACACTACGGAATGGTGTGACATTATTTAATGTGAATGATAAGGTCAAAAACTTTATGAAATATGGTATTGGAGGTTAAAACCATATGATAGGAGGCTTAATAGCGTTTCCGGGCTGTTTTCGGGCCATTTCCGGGGTTTTGGGCCTTTCCAGGGGAGTTTGGGCCTAAAGGAAAGGGTCGTGGGCTTTGGTGGGATGGAGTTTGAGTCCTAATAGGAGTAGGAGACCTGGTTGGGGGCCTCCCCTAGCCCCTTTATGCGTCTACCCCCCTGCCCTTGCGCCCCCACAAGTCCTAGCCGCCCCCCCACACCTCCCCACCTCCTCCTTGTGGCGCCTCCACCTCCCCCATTGCTCCCCATTGCTCCACCACCTCTCCACCACCTCTCCTCCTCCCTTGCTGCCCCTAGGGTAGTTCTCCACCTCCACACCTCAAAAATCCATCCGTTGGAGCGCTCCGCGACGAGGAGATCCGGCGGGATTGGAGCGAGGAAGGAGATCGCGCGAACCGGGAGGAGATCTATTAGGTTTTCGTGCGTTGGGCAAAGGTATGGCCATGGGAATCCTTGGGGTTGGTCTAGGTACTGTTCTAAGGGTGTTTATCAAGTTTTTAGATCAATTGGTGGTGCTGGATTTGAGTAGATTGGATTAGATCTACAAGTTGCCACGTTCTCTGTTTCGGCCAGCATGAGCAGTCGACCTAGGGTTCAGTTTTTCGCCAATTTAGATTCAGAATCTGGTCGTACAGATGTTGAAGAAGTTATAGATAATTTCATTATATTTCCGTGGATATAAAGAACTTTCAATTCCGCCCAGCCGTTTGAAAGTTATGGCTATTTTACCGAGCGTGTTAAAATCTGTGACGTGATTGGAACAGATCACGGTATTTTGTAGATTAAACAACTTTAGAATCCGAATCAGTCTTTCCCTATACCTAGAAAAAGTTGGGAAATTTCCTAAGCTACGCGAGGATGTACTCGTTTAATTGATTCGGAGTCCCAGAACTCAAGTTATGCCTTTTGCAAGGCTGCTGTCCCGACGTGATAGAACCTCTGTTTTTAGGTTTTGCGAGTAGTTGGCAATGTCGGGGTAGATGAGGGTTTGCGTACTGTTTTGTGGACATGATTGTGAGTGTGTGATACCTATGTGCAGGTGGTGCAACCCCGGGAGTGCCTTCTACTTCCCGCCAATCCGTTGCCCGTGGTTGAGGCAAGTGTGTTGTAATGGATAGCGATTTGTAGGTTGCTTGTTGAGAATAGATGAGATTGACTACATGATATGTGATCACTTGCCATGTTTTAATGATTGCCAAGGATATGATGAGCATGTTTATTATGTTATGATGCCATGTGTTAATGTACGAGTTAAATATGATGTTGGCATAATTGCATACATGGCATGTTACATGGCCGGCGGTGAGAAAGTCATAACTAGTCCGGGAAGGTCGGTGAGAAAGTTATGACTAATCCGAGAGCCAATGAGTAAGTCCTACATCGTGATTCCATTCACCGTGGTGAGCAGGCGAGGAGTAGGCACCCTCCATCTTCGGGATGGAAGGGGGGAGAGGGTGCACACCGACGGGTGTGTACTCAACCATACCGGTATGAGTTTCCAAGGAGACATGAGCATTGCATTGCATTGCATTGCATACATAATGATGATGATAATGTTAAGTGTTCATGAATGAGATGATATACATGATGTGAGATTTTATTGCCATGTTATTGTTCTTGCTGTCCCTTGCAATATGCTTGCTGAGTTTCGAACTCACGCTTGTGTTTTCTTGTTGTTTTAGGTACCATGAGATCCGCATGCGGGGAAGGGAATTAGTCACACTCCCACACGTAGCTTCACTCTTTGATTTCACAAGTCATTCAATTAGTGTCGATAATAAATTGCGTGTGGTGATCATTGCTTTAAGGTTTAGCTTTTCTAAATGAGAATCTTTTCGTTCGTTTGACTCTTGGAGACATTATATGTTTGGAACTAGAATTACATTGTTGCTAAGTCATTAATTATTGCTGTTTTTAGTTGTCTCTCATATTCCATATATTGCTATACTGTTGTTGCTCCTTCGAATCATGTTAAAACAAAGGAGATGCTGCCGAAATCTCGGTTTTTAGCATGTGCGCCTTTGCGGGAATTTATGTTTAAATGCGGTATTTAGATGTTGTTTAGCTTATGTTTGGTAGCATTCAGGCATATTAAATGCCGGGGTGTTACACACTTAGCCTAGTACGGTGAGAAGGATCCGGTCTTGCATTTGTGGAGGACAAAGGGGTACGGATGCATTTGTGGTGTCGATGCGTTCTAGGGACTCTCTCATCGAGGCGTCGAGTTAGAGTTTACCCAATACAACGGTAATGCCTACTACGGGGAGGTTGTGGGCAAGTGGGAGCCCGTAGGGACCACTAGCGGCCTCTGTGACTGTAGTTAGGGACGCACCTTGCCAGGCCGGTGCAAGATTCAAATCTCGATCTCTCGAAAGGTTTCATCATTGTCTAGCAAAACGGATACATAAGGATCGCATGGCATGGATGACATGATTGCTAGAACGTGTCATGTGGGTATAGTGTACAGTCTCTGCAGAGATAAATGAACTAATAGATTAGCCGTGCTCACGGTCATGAGCAACTTGGGAAGTACTGTCAAGTATAGACTTTGGGTTTGGTTTTGTTTCAGGAAAAGGATTGGGTTGGTGTTGGTTCATTTTGGTTCGGGTTTGGTTTGGTGAATGGCTCATGGATGGAGGGAATTGGAAAGGTTTGGGTAAAGGTGGAAAACGGATGGTTGGATTTTGGTTATGGCTCAAACGTTGATTATTATTGTTTACTTTAAAGTGTCTTTGGAAAATCTCTTTACAAATCGCGAATGTTTGGATCTATTATAATATTGCAAATAAATCTAGCTTTGTTCTCAAATAAACTTAGTATAGAAACCTGCATCCTTTGTCGAAACCTGCATACTTATATTATCATTTCCATACACTAAAGAATTGCGAGTACATACGTGTACTCACTGTTTGCTCTAACGAATTTTGGCTAGAAGGAGAAGAAGGTAAGGCTGAAGACAATCCTGATGAGTTGCAGTTCGTGTAAGAGTCCGACGAGTTCACCGAGGGTTAACTGGATTCCTTCCAGTCAGTTGCTTAAGGGTGGAAGGCACACTGCGCGCTTTTGGACTTCCGCTGTATTTATTTTGATCTTTTGGACTTGTTTAGGCCATGAGGCCATAAGTTGTAATATTAAGTAGTTGTAATAACTTTACCTTTCAGATGTAAAATAGTTACTATTGCATGGATGTGATTCTGTCTCAGATGACAACGTGTGGGTACTGGGCTACTGATCCAAGGAACTAGTACTAGAAACACGGCTGCGGGAAGCTCTAGTCGAGTTCAATCATTTGGCACGGGCATTTGCTCCAAGTGTTGCCGATCAATTGGCCTCAATTCGAGTACGAACTTGGTTTAGCGGTCAGAATTTATTACGGGTTGCGTTAATCACCAGTACGATGCAACAGTAATGACCCGGTTCGCTAATCTCACTCCAGAGCCCCAACACCGGCGGTGCAGGTCGGGGTGCCTGTCTTCCATCATCTGGGTTCCCAACTAGGCGAGAATCACTTCCACTTCCTCCATTGTTGCCACGGGTGTTCACCATCTGTTGATTGCTCCAAGGTTTGGAGACAAGAGGGAAATAAGAATACATAAGTAGTAGAGAAACTTATATGGGGGGTCCAAGGTGTAACTCAAAATCCAACTTTATTAATTTATTAATTATAACTGGGTATGATTGATCACAATGCCTAAGGGCCTTGCAACACATACCGAACACTCAACAAGCATGAAGAACCAAATCGAACAAACACACAATAGAGTCTAACGCCTCTAGGGTGACTCTTTATTCTAAGATGCGTCTCAACACAAGAGTCTCAATGTAACACCCCAATTTTTGCTTTTCATGTATTTAAATGAAATTTGGCACTTTTGAGAATTTTTTGGAATTTATTTGGATTTAATTTGAATTTATTCCCTTTTGAGATAATTAAATAATTAAACATTTCAAATAATCAGTTTAAAAAAAGGTTGTTAAAAGCAAAAGCTTCAAGTTATATGCTTCAGGCATGCTTTCCCTAAAAAGATAAGATGTATGCTTCAAGTATGCCATTCCCTCAAGATAAGATGTATGCTTCAAGCATGCCACTCCAAGAAAATAAAAAGAAGTATGCTTCAAGCATGCCACATGCAGTTTATTGTTTAAAAGATTAAATTGGTCTACTAGATTGGAGTTGAAACTACTTGCTCGCCCTGAGTTGTTAGCTGCTTCAGTTTTGAGCCTTGATTTTCTACTAAGTTCTTGCTTAGTACTTGGCTATAGTTGACTGAATTGAGGTTGAGATGCATGTCATTCCCTAACTTGTTAAAATCACATCAAGTTCATGTATTTTGCATATTATGTGATATATAAGGTTATATGATCGAATGAGCTCATCTTTTCTTATCTTGGCACTCCTTTGTTTCTCTTTTGTGAAATCATTGCTACAGGAAAATTCTGAACTTGTTTTTCTCTCTTTTGTATGCTTGATGAATCCATTATCAAAGGAGAAGTTTAAGGAAAAAGGGGAGAAGTTTTTGGATTTTTAGAATTTTGTGAGAAGTTTGGAGAATTTTGGAGTTTTTTGGCACATTGCACATTCACACACATTTTCCTTCTTAGGGGGAGATTTTTTGTATTTTCACCCAGGGAGAGTTATTACTTTGCATATTGGTCAAAAGGGGAGATTTCTTAGACATTTCAAAATCTTTTGTGAAGTGAATGCCAAATGTTCAATTCTAAGTGGTGTTGCCAATGTTTTCATCAAGGGGGAGATTGTGAAATTATGTGCTGAAAAATTGCCTTAAGAATTGAATTTGCAAAATGTGCTTGTGCATGTGTTTGACAATTTGACTAGAAACAGTGTTTTCTTTTCATGCGCCGGATCAAATTCCAAAATCAGTAAGTTTCGCATTAGCGCCGGACCAAACCTGGAAAGACAGTAAGTTTCTCATCTACGCCGGACCATTTCTCGTGTTTACGCCAGACCAAATTTGTGGTCCGCCGTGAACGTGTGTTTCGACGTTTTTACGCCGGAATAAATTTCCCTTTTGGCGTCGGATAAAAATTCCAAAGCAATTACGCCGGACCATCTTGTTGCATTAGCGCCTGTGACACTACGGAATGGTGTGACCTTATAAAATGTGAAATTTCAGAGTAAAACTTTACGGTTTGAGGTTAATTCATGTTTTGGGCCTTCCGGGAGGGAAAATGGGCCTTCCGGGGGAAGTTTTGGGCTTGGGGAGCCTCGTGGGCTTGGTGGAACCTCTTGGGCCGGAGGTGGGAGGCCTAAGGCCCTAGTGGGGGGAGGATTAGGGCAGCACCCTGCTGCCCCCTTGCGCCTAGCCCTCCCCATGCGCCTCCTCCCTCTCCTAGCCGCCACCCCCACCTCCCCTCTCCCTTGCTTGCGCCCCCATTGCTCCCGATTGCACCACCACCTCTCCACCTCCCTTGCTGCCCCTAGGGGAGATCCCCACCTCAACACCTTGAAGATCAATCCGTTGGAGCGCTCCGCGACGAGGAGATCCGGCGGGATTGGAGCAAGGAAGGAGATCGCGCGAACCGGGAGGAGATCCATTGGGTTTTCGTGCTTCGGGCGAAGGTATGGCAATGGGACTCCTTGGGGTTGGCCTAGGTACTATTCTTAGGGTCATTATCATGTTTTTAGATCAATTGGTGGTGCTGGAATTGAGTAGATTAGATGAAATCTAGAAGTTGCCACGTTCTCTGTTTCGGGCAGCATAAGCAGTCGACCTAGGGTTTGGGTTTTCATCAATTTAGAGTCGGAATTTGGTCATACGGCTGTTGAAGAAGTTGTAGGTAATTTCAATATATTTCCGTGGGTATAAAGAACGTCCAATTCCGCCCAGCCGTTTGAAAGTTATGGCTGTTTTACCTAGTGTGTTAAAATCTGTGACGTGATTGGAACAGATCACGGTATTTTGTAGATTAAACAACTTTAGAGTCCGAATTAGTCTTTCCCTATACCTAGAAAAAGTTGGGAAATTTCCTAAGCTACGCGAGGATGTACTCATTTAATTGATTCGGAGTCTTAGAACCCGAGTTATGCCTTTTGGAAGGCTACTGTCCCGACGGGACAGAACCTCTGTTTTTAGGTTTTGCGAGTAGTTGGCAATGTCGGGGTAGATGAGGGTTTTCCATATACTTAGAAAAAGTTAGGAAATTTCCTAACCTACGCGAGGATGTACTCGTTTAATTGATTCGGAGTCTTAGAACCCGAGTTATGCCTTTTGGAAGGCTGCTGTCCCGACGGGACAGAACCTCTGTTTTTGGGTTTAGCGAGTAGTTTGCGATGTCGGGGTAGAAGAGTGATTGCTTACTGTTTTGTGGACATGATTGTGAGTGTGTGGTACTCATGTGCAGGTTGTGTGACCCCGGGAGTGCCTTCTACTTCTCGCCAATCCGTTGCACGTGGTTGAGGCAAGTGTATTGTAATGGATAGCGGTTTGTAGGTTGCTAGTTGAGACTAGATGAAATTGATTATATGATATGATCACTTGCCATGCTTTAATGATTGCCAATGATATGATGAGTATGCTTATTATGTTATGATGCCATGTGTTAATGCACAAGTTAATTACGATGTTGGCATATTTGCATACATGGCATGTAAAATGGCCCGGGCGGTGAGAAAGTCATAACTAGTCCGGGGATGGTCGGTGATAAAGTTATGACTATCCCGGAGAGCCAATGAGTAAGTCCTACATAGTGATTCCATTCACCGCGGTGAACGGAATCGAGGAGTAGGCACCCTCCGTCTTCAGGATGGAAGGGGGAAGAGGGTGCACACCGACGGGTGTGTACTCAACCATACCGGTATGAGTTTCCAAGGAGAAATAAGCATCGCATCGCATTGCATACATAATGGTGATGATATTGATATGTGATCAGGAATGAGATGAAAGACATGATATGAGTTGTTGTAGCCATGTAATTGTTTTTGTGTACCATTGCAGTATGCTTGCTGAGTGTTGAACTCACGCTTGTGCTTTCTTGTTGTTTTAGGTACCATGAGATCGCCATGCGGGGAAGGGAATTAGTCACACTTCTACACATAGCGTCACTCAATTGTTCCTACAGTCACTCAATTGGGTCTTGATAATAAATTAAGTGTGATGCATCTTGATTTATGGTTTAGTTTTGCGATATGAGAGTCTTATTGTTCGTTTGGCTCATGGAGACATTGAATGCTTGGGATTAGTGTGACACTACAGAATGGTGTGAGATTATTTAATGTGAATGTTAAGGTCAAAAACTTTATGAAATATGGTATTGGAGGTTAAAACCATATGATAGGAGGCTTAATAGCTTTTCTGGTCCGTTTTCGGGCCGTTTCCGGGGTTTTGGGCCTTTCCGGGGGAGTTTGGGCCTAAAGGAAAGGGTCGTGGGCTTTGGTGGGATGGAGTTTGAGTCCTAATAGGAGTAGGAGACCTGCTTGGAGGCCTCCCCCAGCCCCTTTAGGCATTCTCCCCCTGCCCTTGCGCCCCCACAAGTCCTAGCCGCCCCCCCACACCTCCCCACCTCCTCCTTGTGGCGCCTCCACCTCCCCCATTGCTCCCCATTGCTCCACCACCTCTCCACCACCTCTCCTCCTCCCTTGCTGCCCCTAGGGGAGTTCTCCACCTCCACACCTCAAAGATCCATCCGTTGGAGCGCTCCGCGATGAGGAGATTCGGCGGGATTGGAGCGAGGAAGGAGATCGCGCGAACTGGGAGGAGATCTATTTGGTTTTCGTGCGTTGGGCAAAGTTATGGCCATGGGAATCCTTGGGGTTGGTCTAGGAACTGTTCTAAGGGTGTTTATCAAGTTTTTAGATCAATTGGTGGTAGTGGAATTGAGTAGATTGGATTAGATCTAGAAGTTGCCACGTTCGCTGTTTCGGGTAACATGAGCAGTCGACCTAGGGTTCGGTTTTTTGCCAAATTAGATTCGTAATCTGGTCATACGGACGTTGAAGAAGTTGTAGATAATTTCGTTATATTTCCGTGGATATAAAGAACGTTAAATTCGGCCCAGCCGTTTGAAAGCTATGGCTGTTTTACCGAGCGTGTTAAAATTTGTGACGTGATTGTAACAGATCACGGTATTTTGTAGATTAAAGAACTTTAGAGTCCGAATCAGTCTTTCCCTATACCTAGAAAAAGTTGGGAAATTTCCTAAGCTACGTGAGGATGTACTCGTTTAATTGATTCGGAGTCTTAGAACCCGAGTTATGCCTTTTGGAAGGCTGCTGTCCCGACGGGACAGAACCTCTGTTTTTAGGTTTTGCGAGTAGTTGGCAATGTCAGGGTAGATGAGGGTTTGCGTACTATTTTGTGGACATGATTGTGAGTGTGTGATAACTATGTGCAGGTGGTGCGACCCCGGGAGTGCCTTCTACTTCCCGCCAATCCGTTGCCCGTGGTTGAGGCAAGTGTATTGGAATGGTAGCATGTGGTTTGATTGTTTGCCTTGTTTAAATGCAAACTGTTTCCATGTTATGTGAGCTTGCCATGCTTTAATGATTGCCGTTGGTATGATGAATATGCTCACTATGTTATGATGCCATGTTATCACGTACAAGTTATCTATGTTGTTGGCATATATGCATACATGGCATGACACATGGCCCAAGCGGTGAGAAAGTCATTAACTAATCCGGGAAGGTCGGTGAGAAAGTTATGACTAATCCGGAGAGCCATTGAGTAAGTCCTACATCGTGATTCCATCGACGTGGTGTTTGGAAGCGAGGAGTAGGCACCCTCCATCTTCGGGATGGAAGGGGGGAGAGGGTGCACACCGACGGGTGTGTACTCAACCATACCGGTATGAGTTTCCAAGGAGACATGAGCATTGCATTGCATTGCATACGTAATGATGATGATAATGTTATGTGTTCATGAATGAGATGATATACATGATGTGAGACATTATTGCCATGTTATTGTTCTTGTTGTCCATTGCAATATGCTTGCTGAGTGATGAACTCACGCTTGTGTTTATGTTGTTTTCTTTTAAGTACCATGAATCCGGCATGCGGGGAAGGGAAATAGTCACACTTCCACACGTAGCTTCACTCTTTTGATTTCACAAGTCATTCAATTAGTGTTGATAATAAATTGCGTGTGATGATCATTGCTTTAAGGCTTAGCTTTGCTAAATGAGAATCTTTTCGTTCGTTTGACTCTTGGAGACATTATATGTTTGGAACTAGACTTACATTGTTGCTAAGTCGTTAATTATTGCTGTTTTAGATGCTTTCCATTATGATATAACTTGTGTTACTGTTGTTGCTCCATCAATTCATGTTAAAACAAAGGAGATGCTGCCGAAATCTTGGCTTTTAGCATGTGCGCCTTTGCTGGAATTTATGTTTAATTGTGGTATTTAGATGTTGTTTAGCTTATGTTTGGTAGCATTCAGGCATATTAAATGTCGGGGTGTTACAGTTGGTATCAGAGCGGGCTGTAGGTCCTTGGAATGCGTATTTTTTGTAGTGTCATGCTATAGGATACAACTAAAATGTGATGTGGAATAACTTAGAAACATGGCTTAGGTCTTAACTAAAATTTTGTCATAGGATAGCAACATTAAAACTTGCAAAAGTGGTATAACTAATCTAAAATTTGACACACACTGGATGCATAGTAGGAAAGGGTAAGGGTATCGTTCCTTTACGCTTAAATGTTGTATTTAAGCTATAATGTTGAATGCTTCATTTGATAAAGCATGTTGCTATGTCTATGAGATAAATGATTGAATTGTTCTTGTTATTTGTGATATAGTGGTTTGTGGTGCCAAAGGATTTCGGTCACCTCTTTTTGTTCATAGTAAGGGTGAGGTTTGACGGTGTGGCCGGTTAGCGCCATCACCGAAGAACTATTAACCCTTGTAGGAGAAGAGTGCTTACCCTTTCTGTCGTAGATCGGGTAGTTGACTGGAGTCAAATAGAAGAGTTTAGTGGTGGATTCCTTCGTATGTTCTTTATCGTTCTATGGTCGTTCTTGGTTGGTTTTCTTGGTTTTAGTTGATGGAAACCAAAATAAAAGTGTTTGGTATTGGATTTTCGCGGATTGTTCCGTATGTGGTGTGTGGGTTTGTCTTCCGTGGTTGAAGACGAAGAAGAGGAGTCTAGTATTGCGCTTCTTTTGGGCGCCTTTCCAGTTTTAATGCCTAGTTTGTTGATTGTTTTATAGGGAAGAAGCATTCAATTTATTCCTGTGTTTGTCTTTCTCCGAGGTTAAAAGAGTTTTTGCGGAGTTGTGCCAGACCTGGCTTTCAGGGCTGAAGTTCTGTGGCTTTGTAGGAGTAAGTGGTGTTTGATTTCGTCATTTTACTGGTTTGAGAAATCATCTTTGAAAAATCCTTCTTGTTTCGTGAAAGTTTGGGGTTTGAGATTAAGGTTTTATTTGAAATGGATTACTTGGTCGCTTGGTTTCCGTTAAGAAAATTGTCTTTCAACCATTTTCCTTTATGGGAGTCTTTAAGAATGAAAAGTGTTTTGGAGAATTCCTTTTGCATGACCAAGTTTGGGTTTGTCTCATTGCAATTTTGAGAGTCAAGTTTCCTTATGAACTCGGGATGAGCTTTAAAACTAAAATGTTGCAAACAAAGTAAGTAATCTTTTGACCGAAATCGTTTGTCCCTAGTAAGAATTGCTGTTTAGCATATTATGTAGCATGTACCAATGTGGTTTATGGGATGACGTATTGTTAAGTTAATTTGTGAGTTGAATCAATTCAATGATGGTGTTACCTCTAGCTTGAAAATAACTAGACTACTAGTGTTGTAGTTTACTCTTAGCGAGAATGATTGAATGTGCTAAAGTACATGCTTAGAATCTGTTGCTATAACACCCCAAAAATTTGCTTTTCTTAAATTAATGTGTGATTTGGCACTTTGGTGAATTTTTGGAATTTTCTGGAATTTATTTGGATTTATTTGGAATTTATTTGAATTTATTCCATTTTGAAATAATTAAAGAATTAAACTTTGCAAATAAAAATTTGTTGGAAATATTTTATTTGAGTCCAAAATGTTCCAAAATGTTTTCCAGAATTTTTCCAAAATTTTTCTTAGTCTTTTGCTATTTTTAATGATTTAATTGAATTTTTGAGAATTTAATTGGATTAATTAAATCGAGTTGGTTTCATCTTGTTCCTCGTAGAACTCGAAGTCGGACTCGAGTTCGAGTCCGACCAACCCGATGCGCCGTGGTCAAGCCGAACCCGTTCGCCCGGAACCCTAACCGCGTGACCGTTGGATCTTGATCCAACGGCCCACGATCGTGCCACGTCGCCGGACCCGAGTCCGACCGAGCCAGCCAGCTCACCGAACCGGACCCGAGTCCAACTCACGCGACCGTTGGATCTGGATCCAACGGCTCACGTTGTGCCACGTCGCCCTCTCCGTGTCGCCGTCGGACTCCGCCGCCGCGTCGGAGTGGACCTCGGTTTCCGCGCGTTTCACGGACGCCGAGGGCCCTATTTAATGCGCCGTCTTTCGTGTTGTGACCTAGACTTCCGTGCGCACCCGTAGCCATAGACAACGTCGCCCGAGCCGCCGTGGTTGCGCCGCAATCGCTCGCCGGAGTTGATTGTGTGTTCCGCCGCGGTTTTCCGTTGTTTCCGCCGCCGTCTGCCATCCTCCGTCGCCGTTAAGGTCAGATCTGGAACCACAAGAGCCAGCCGCGTCGGAGGGAACCTTCCACTTCACCGGAGCACACCCGCAACGCCGCTGCTATCGTCGTCGTCTCCATCTCCGGCCAGCAAGCACCGTCGTGGACATCGCCGTGACCTCGAAGCTTTTCAACCGTCGGATCTCCATCGCACGGACCAGATCGCGCCACGTCACCCGCCGGTGAGATCCACGTGCTAAACCCCTTATCCAATCTCAGCCGTTAGATCTAGATCGTACGGTTAGCGTTAACCGCGTTATACGCGTTAGATTGGATCCCAACCGTTGGATTTAGATCCAACGGTCCAGATTAACCGCGTTAACCCAAACGCATGAAACCCAGATCCAATCCGAGCCGTCGGATTTCAAATCAACGGCCCGGATTGCGCCACGTTGCGGAAGTTTGACCGCCGCGGTCAACCCACGCGTGGGCGTGGGTCACTGACACGCCAGGCCCGCATGTCAGCGACCGCACCATGACGTCATGCTGACGTCATGGCGGACCCGCACGTCAGCGGCCACCCCAGCCGTGCGGTGACGTCAGCAATGACGTCACCCCAGTGGGTCCCACTTGTCAGTCTCACGGGGAGCCGTGGACCGGGTCCACGGTAGACCCAAGCCAAACCATGGACCACGTCCATGAACCGGCTGACGTCAGCAGACCAATAAAAGGCTGCCACGTGTCACTGTTGACGCAATAAATTAATTTCCGAAAAAGAAAATGATTTATTAATTCGAAATAATGATTTCAGATTTTGATTCAAACTTCAAACGCTTATAACTTTTGCGTTTTAACTCCGAATTGAGTGATTCAAATTTCTAAATTTGTATAAAATTGAGATCTACCTAATGATGAATTTTATTTAATTTTTGGACTAAAGTTTTTCCCTATAATATTATTTAATTGATTATTTAAACTTTAAATAATCATAACTTTTGTGTTTTAACTCCGATTTGAGCGATTCCAGTTCCTAAAAATTCATAAAATTATGTTCTCTCTGTTTATGAACTTTATTTGGATGTTTGGACACTTTTGGTCTACTGTTTTATTTATTTGTTGCTATTTGCACGCGTTACGAGTAAACGTTGATGTGCCGGAAGGATTCGAAGGAGAAATATTGACCCAGGAGCCAGCTCAGGACCAAGAACAAGTGCTATTTGAAGGCAAGTTATGCTTTGACCATATTGATCCCATTTTGAAACCTATTTTGATTCAATTTATTGCATGCTAGTTTAATTAGAAATACTTTATTTAATTCCGGGGAATTAGATAAATAACAAATTGATGTATGACACCTTGATTAATTAAATATGTGCCATGACCCTTGTCACCCTAGTTGTGGATTACTAGTTGGACATTATTAAATTGCCAACATGGGTTTTTAGACCGTTGTAGTATATTGCTTAGACCTGCTACGCGCTCATGACATGATTTTGGACAATCAAATGTTAATATTGACTTAATGATATATTGAACCTGTTTTGGAAAAGTATCATGTGTTGTGATGTTGATGGCACGTGGTGCATGGTAATCAACTGGGGTTTGATAAATAGTTTTTGACCAGGGCATGTGGCAAGAATGATCGGGTGGGCCAGTTGTGGCACCGGGAATGTTGGTTTGGTTCTTCGGGTAGTCTTGCCCTGGTCACTCTAAAGACTTAACCTTGCAAGCCTTTGAACTGAGTCAAGCGTGCAACCACTTGTCCGTAATGGGACGGACCTAGTTGATTAAGTTGCTAATAACTTACTTGTGGGACCTCTGGGTGTCAACTACATCGTTTGTGTAGTTGTACGGGGGAGCGTACCGGGGCTGAGGCCAGGTACCCATCTAACGGTGGATTGGCCTAAACTTCGCCTTTGCTAAGGGAAGGGTTAGTGTGCAACACTGGAGAGGACCACTTGTGCTGTTAGAAGTTTCCGAAAGACTTTGTTACGGGAACTCGCCTTTGTGGTGTTTGACTGTATCTTGTGGGTAAAGTGCATAACCTCTGCAGAGTGTAAAATCTTTTCGAATAGCCGTGTCCGCGGTATTGGACATCGCTTGGGAATTACAGTCAAGGGTTAGACTCTCTTGAAAATAACTTGGACTTGAAAGGTTGGGTTTGGTTCAATAATGATGTTGATGGAAATGTGGATTAGGATTGGGAAAGATGTTTATTTAACTCCTGAAAAAGTTGTTAATGATATACTTGTTTCTACTGCTTTCGAATCTACTTATATTATTTGTTAAATGCTGTTTACTGCAAATATACCTTGAGCTATACCTTTGTATCAAGCCATTCATGTAGTATATTAGCTTGCATTCTGTGCATGACTTGCTGAGTACCAAGTACTCACCCTTGCCACAATACAACACCAGTTGAAGAGGAGTCTACACCAGCTTTGGAGGAGGAGCTCCAAGAGGAACCGTCTACTTAGGGAGCGAGCCCAGTCAGTTGCCTGTGGTATACTGGATGGCGCCACGAAGTTATTTTATTTTCCACTGCTATTATTTCTCTCTTAATAAGTTTCGCCCTGTGTGGCGTATATTTGTAACTTGACCATAAGGTCGGGCAACCAGTTTGACTATTTAATTAAAGTACTTTATTAGTATCGAGTGGTATGATTGTGATATTTACCGAGGTTAAGACTGTGTGCACTAGCGCGTTCCTGGACTAGTGCTGAATACACAGAGGGTCCGGATTTGCAAATTCGGGTCCCGACAGTTGCCTTGCTTTAAAAGTGCTTATGATCCTTGTTAATGTTAAAAGTTTAAACCTTGATGCATAGTTGAAACATTAAGATGATGTAGACTGCTGTTATTGTTAAAGAAACTTTGCTGGTTGTTTAAAGATGCTCTAATCTAATGGATTAATAGATAAATTTAATCGTGTTGACTAGTGGCTTTAATTTGGAAGTTGATTAGAGTTGTATTTATGTTGTTGCAAAATACTAGTATATTTGGAAGTATGCAGTTGTGTCTCTACAATGCTAGTATTGATATCAATTGAGAAGACATAAGACTTTTTGTTAATGATGTTGTTAAGGGCAGTGTTAATGTTAGTATTCAATCTATTTTAAATAGTTGGAGTATGTTGTGTGGTGGTAGTTTTTGTTATCACCTTTGAATAGAGTAGCTAAAAGAAATGTTGTTGGTTGATGAACATGCCCATTTGTTGTTATTGATGACTAAGTAGTGGTGGTAACTGTTTAGATTACTCGTTGGAAAATCATGGTTAAATAGAGGAAAATGTTAACATGTTGCGATGGAGTGAGCTTTGGATAATTAATATGATAAATGGTATTATCCTTAATGAAAGTATAACTTAGAGTCTCACTTACGAATTCTTCCCTATGGAGATAATATTTACATGTTGAAGTCGTTGTTTAACTGAATAAGGTTCGGTTGTCGAGACGTGAATATATAGGAAGTATGAAATTTATATGTTGATCTTGCTGAAAGATTTGTTGAAGTACTATGCTCCAATAGAGAATAAGAAGTATTATGATTCAGTGATCTGTGGGGATCATGTCAATATAGTATTGGTTGGGTGCATTTTTGATAAGCATCATAAACCCTAATTAAAAGTGTTAGGAATGGTAACTAGAGGAAGAATTCGTTGTGAAGCTTTTGGTTTAATTGTGTTGGGGCTTCTCAGGGAGTAAATAGTGATTATTGAAGTCTCTAATGGAAAGCGTAGTGGAGTACTAGGGATGGTTCTTTTTATGCTGAGCTTGTGTTCAAAAGCTTTTGGACTGGGTCGGTTGTTTGCCCTTTTGGTTGAATGGTTTTCGGTCAAGATGTTCCATATGCTGTGTTTCAGAGTTTCCCTAAAACTCGTAGAAATTGGTGCAAATATTTGGTTTTGGCTAATTTGTTTAGTTGGTGCTATGAGTATGGATTTACACCCCAAAAGTTTTTGAGTCGATCGCGCCTTTTCGCGTTCGCACTGAATTATCTTTGGAATTAATTTTAAAAGGAAGCAGATGGTCATAAAGGGTTGTGTTGGAAACTTTTGAGTTAAGCCCTTGATGTGTAACTCTGTTTGGCTAGAGTTGGAGTCATTTGGAAAATGTGTCTGGTGTGCGGATGTTTCGCAAGTCTGGTTTTTATGAAAGTGTCATAAGTGAATTTGGTTAGTGAGGAGTTTCCTTTTGGGATTGAGTTTCCCTCTCTTTTGATAAAATTTTATGGCGGTTGTGTGTGCAGATGTTTGACTTTGGAGTCGATGTTCTGTTCCAAAAGGTTGAGTTTGTTTTTGCGAGGTGTTGCAAGGTTAGTTTTAAATGGATGATGGGTTTTCACACGATGTGGTGTTTTGTTGTTAACGTTGTTGCCGTCATAGTCTATATGATTTAGCGCAACTGTCAGTGTTATGTGTATTTCAATCATGTGATACCGAGGAAGAAGTCTTTTTGTGAATGACTTTTCGGTATTGTTGTTATATGATGAATGAATGGTGAAAAGTAAACAAGACATCGTGTATAGATGTTAAATGATAAAAGAGTCGTTGAGCCAGGTCGGTGAGAAAGTCATATATGGAGATATGACTATTCCGGAGTGCTCTTGAAGTATGTGCATTCATGTCTTGAAACGAGATTTCCCTTGCTTTCTAGTATGAAAAGAAACAATGAAGAATTTCTGGTGTTGGTTGTGGTGAAGGGATTTGTGTTTCCTTTGCGTTTTGGCTTAGGAAATTAAAATGAATACTCTCTGGTTGTTGTCGAATCCTTTCCAAAGTGGTTTTAACGCTTTGGGGTTTGAGTTGTTGGATGAGGGCCACTTGGGTTCATGTTATGGTTGAGCTCACTCAATGATTGTGCTCTTTATCGTGGTCCTTTGAGTGGAAGGTTGTGTATGACTCAATGCAAACCTTCGTGGAGAATTCGAAGGTGAATTGTGTCATTGAGGTGTTCCTCAGTAGGGTTGATTACATTTTGAGTGGACCACTTGGTGGTTGCTAGTGATCGTTTTTCCTTTTGAAGTGTATTGGTGCTTTTGTCGTTGGGCAAGAAGTGAGTTGTGTCAAACCGCATGGGAAAGTTCGGTCTTTTCTGTTACGCGAGTCTTACGGATCCTGGTTAAAGTAGGTTGTTCGTTCTATGGTAATCTTAGAGCGTTGTGTCTCTCCTGCTTCGCGTCGTCTTGAGTACAAGGAACCACAGAAGGGAGGTTGGTACCGTGTTTTTCTGGAGAGTAGCCTGAGTTAAAGGGATCGGGCACTTCAGTGCCAAGGAATGCTTAGAACGAGGAGTATGAGACCATTTTCCTGTGTGGTCTGTTTGGGATTTTATCCTATCGCTTGGGTCATGCCGAGGCCTTGTTTGAGTGCTTTGTGTTTCAATGTTGAGTAAAGTTCTCGCAAGTTTTTGATTGTGAGTTATCTTTAGAGCTGTCAGTCTTTGATCCTTAGATCCTTGCCTCTGAGTGCTGGCTGGTGCAAGTCGTAGGGGCTTCTAAGCGGGTTCTGAGGTGTGGACCATAACTCCCTTTGATTTGATTGTTTGCGAAGTGGCGTGTCTCGGATTCGGGGTCGAATCCTGTTGAAGGGGGGGGGGAGAATGTGACACTACGGAATGGTGTGACATTATTTAATGTGAATGTTAAGGTCAAAAACTTTATGAAATATGGTGTTGGAGATTAAAACCATATGATAGGAGGCTTAATAGCGTTTCTGGGCCGTTTTCGGGCCATTTCCGGGGGAGTTTGGGCCTAAAGGAAAGGGTCGTGGGCTTTGGTGGGATGGAGTTTGAGTCCTAATAGGAGTAGGAGACCTGCTTGGAGGCCTCCCCCAGCCCCTTTAGGCATTCACCCCCTGCCCTTGCGCCCCCACAAGTCCTAGCCGCCCCCACACCTCGCCACCTCCTCCTTGTGGCGCCTCCACCTCCCCCATTGCTCCCCATTGCTCCACCACCTCTCCTCCTCCCTTGCGTCCCATAGGGGAGTTATCCACCTCCACACCTCAAAGATCCATCCGTTGGAGCGCTCCGCGACGAGGAGATTCGGCGGGATTGGAGCGAAGAAGGAGATCGCGCGAACCGGGAGGAGATCTATTGGGTTTTCGTGCGTTGGGCAAAGGTATGGCCATGGGAATCCTTGGGGTTGGTCTAGGTACTGTTCTAAGGGTGTTTATCAAGTTTTTAGATCAATTGGTGGTACTGGAATTGAGTAGATTGCATTAGATCTAGAAGTTGCCACGTTCTCTGTTTCGGGCAGCATGAGCAGTCGACCTAGGGTTCGGTTTTTCGCCAAATTAGATTCGGAATCTGGTAGTACGGACGTAGAAGAAGTTGTAGATAATTTCGTTATATTTCCGTGGATATAAAGAACGTTAAATTCCGCCCAGCCGTTTGAATGTTATGGCTGTTTTACCGAGCGTGTTAAAATCTGTGACGTGATTGTAACAGATCACGGTATTTTGTAGATTAAACAACTTTAGAATCCGAATCAGTCTTTCCCTATACCTAGAAAAAGTTGGGAAATTTCCTAAGCTACGCGAGGATGTACTCATTTAATTGATTCGGAGTCTTAGAACCCGAGTTATGCCTTTTGGAAGGCTACTGTCCCGACGGGACAGAACCTCTGTTTTTAGGTTTTGCGAGTAGTTGGCAATGTCGGGGTAGATGAGGGTTTGCGTACTGTTTTGTGGACATGATTGTGAGTGTGTGATACCTATGTGCAGGTGGTGCGACCCCGGGAGTGCCTTTTACTTCCCGCCAATCCGTTGCCCGTGGTTGAGGCAAGTGTATTGGAATGGTAGCATGTGGTTTGATTGTTTGCCTTGTTTAAATGCAAACTGTTTCCATGTTATGTGAGCTTGCCATGCTTTAATGATTGCCGTTGTATGATGAATATGCTCACTATGTTATGATGCCATGTTATCACGTACAAGTTATCTATGTTGTTGGCATATATGCATACATGGCATGACACATGACCCGGGCGGTGAGAAAGTCATTAACTAATCCGAGAAGGTCGGTGAGAAAGTTATGACTAATCCGAAGAGCCATTGAGTATGTCCTACATCATGATTCCATCCACGTGGTGTTTGGAAGCGAGGAGTAGGCACCCTCCATCTTCGGGATGGAAGGGGGGAGAGGGTGCACACCGACGGGTGTGTACTCAACCATACCGGTATGAGTTTCCAAGGAGACATGAGCATTGCATTGCATTGCATACGTAATGATGATGATAATGTTATGTGTTCATGAATGAGATGATATACATGATGTCAGACATTATTGCCATGTTATTGTTCTTGTTGTCCATTGCAATATGCTTGCTGAGTGATGAACTCACGCTTGTGTTTATGTTGTTTTCTTTTAGGTACCATGAATCCGGCATGCGGGGAAGGGAAATAGTCACACTTCCACACGTAGCTTCACTCTTTTGATTTCACAAGTCATTCAATTAGTGTTGATAATAAATTGCGTGTGATGATCATTGCTTTAAGGCTTAGCTTTGCTAAATGAGAATCTTTTCGTTCGTTTGACTCTTGGAGACATTATATGTTTGGAACTAGACTTACATTGTTGCTAAGTCGTTAATTATTGCTGTTTTAGATGCTTTCCATTATGATATAACTTGTGTTACTGTTGTTGCTCCTTCAATTCATGTTAAAACAAAGGAGATACTGCCGAAATCTCGGCTTTTAGCATGTGCGCCTTTGCTGGAATTTATGTTTAATTGTGGTATTTAGATGTTGTTTAGCTTATGTTTGGTAGCATTCAGGCATATTAAATGTCGGGGTGTTACAATTAGACTTATATTGTTGTCATGCCTCTTATATTGCCTTATATTGCTATGCTGTTGATGTTCCTTCAATTCATGTTAAAACAAAGGGGATGCTGCCGAAATTTCGGTTTTTAGCATTTGCTCATTTGCTGTAATTTACCTTAATTTATGGTATTTAGATGTTGTTTAGCCTATGTTTGGTAGCATTCGGGCATATTAAATGCCGGGGTGTTACAGCGCCAGACCAATTCCTTGGTCCGCCGTGAACGCATTTTGAAGGCCTGTTTTTACATGCACGCCGGACCAAATTTTTGGTCCGTCGTGAACGGGTTTTTGAGGTCTGTTTTTGTATATGCGCTGGACTAAAAACAGCAAGTTTTCTATTTACGCCAGACAAAATTTCTTTTGGTTCGCCGTGGACGTGTTTTCAAACGTTTTTGTGGCGAACTCAATTTTCCAAAACCAGTAAGTTTCGCATGTACGCCGGACCAAATTTTTGGTCCGTCATGAGCTGCGCCGGACCGATGTTTGGTCCGGCATGAATGGTCTTTTGCTCGATTAGGGTTTTGAGCAATTTTGGAATTGAATTTTGGTTTGAATTTGAGATTATGAAATTCGTGAGAATTTCATGATGCTTGTTTTGAAGTGGACTTTATGCAATGCTCATGTGGGTAGTTGCATGGATTGACTTTGAGTCAAGTCGTGGACTTGTGCTCGGATTCGTTTCTTGTTTGCTCATGTGCAGGTATTGCTCAAGGACGAACGTGGTCGATGATGGGACCGGAACTAGGTTCATGGAGGAACTGAGGTTCGGGACTAGGTTCAGGAGAAACTGAGGTCTTGATGGTCAAGGATGTCATGCGGGACGTTCGGGCTAAGAGAATGGTGCACATGAAGAATGGTTAGTCACGTGAGTATGGCAGGTGGACCATACGCGTGTAGAGTTGTTAGTCACGTGAGTATGGCAAGGTTGTCATACGCATGCAAGAGTTGTACTCGGCCAGGTTGGGCCAAGAGGAGTTGTGTTGAATATATACTCTTTCTAGGATTAGGAGTGGGACTCCTTCTAGGATAAGGAGTAGGAATTGTATTTAGGACTCCTTGTGTTTTGCTCCTTTAAATAGGAGGGGTTATCTCCTCTTGAAGGGCATCAATCAATTAGAGCTGGGCGCATTGAGAGCCTTGTTTAGGGTTTGTACTCTTTTGATGGGAGTACTTTAGACAACAAGAAATAAAGATCAATTCTTCCAGATCATTGCGTGCTACAGTAACCACGTTGCTACAATGTTTCCTGTTTTGGTTCTTGTTTGCATGCTTGTTCTAATTCTAGATTGGTTTTTGTTCTTTGAGTTTCATCTTGATTTGATCCATCAAAAACCTTTCTAGGGTATTGATTTAGAGTTCCTCAAAGTCTAGTTGATTAATCTTGTGAAGTTCTTGTTTAATCTTGAAGTTTTGGTTAGATCAATTCTCGTCATATTCTGCCACAGCAAGATTGCGAGGTTAATAACTTTTGATCCCTATTTCCGATCGAGCTGATATTTTTTGGGTTCGATTTGTATTGGAATCTAGTGTCTTGTGTCCAAATTTCAGATCGATCCGACGGTTGGATCTCTGGGAATTCACGTTTTACCGAACCTCTATCAATCTATTTTTGTCGAATACAAGGCAGTTATTTGGTTCCGTTTTGGGGTGAACTTTTAGTAGATCAAGAATTTGGTTTTAGCTTCCACACAATCATTCACCCTCCTCTGATTGCTATATTCGTATACTTTGATCCTACAGACAACGTATAAGCGGACGAGCTGATCATCGACAAGATGGACTGGCCCAAGGAAGGGACCAACCGGCCTTATGGGCACATGAAGGAGGTGCCAATGGTAGCCCATAGTTGGGGCGCCACCACCAGGCCTATGTGGAAGGCACCACATGGTTGGGGTGGCCCAAGTTGGCCCATGAAGGAGGTGCCAATGGTAGCCCATAGTTGGGGTGCCACCACCAGGCCCAAGTGGAAGGCACCACATGGTTGGGGTGGCCCAAGTTGGCCCAAATTACCCCGACCGCACGTTTAGTACCATATTGCTTATTGATTGATCTCCGGCAACCCCTCTACATTATATAAAGCATGTAATAGGCGCCACAAAGGACTTGAGTTTTGTTTTGTGAATCAATTTAGCTTTTGCTACTGTCCGTGCAAGCACGTGTCGATTAGATCTGAAGGGAATATGCCCTAGATCAATCATGGTAATGATTGTGACACGTCTTTGTTCATGTAATTATGATAACTTTGTTTATCGGTTCCCTAAATAAATGTTGCGATTATGTCCATTGGGTACGACCTAATTGTGAAATACATTGTCAAGTGACATTATTCTAAACGGGTCCCTGATCCATATCATTACGAGGATCGGTGATGATTTGATCAGTACATGTATTGGTTGATGGTAATGTTTTGCATACCATATATATGGAGATATCGAACCAATAATGTGGACACATGTTGGAGAACATGGGTAGTCGGACAAGACTCACTCCGAGATGTTGTGAGTTGTTATCTCTTATAGTGCCATCAACGTATAGTCTCGAGTGGTACACCTATATGGTCCTTAGACCTGAGATTGTCATGGATACCTAGCATGTAGACTTGTATGCTTTGGTATCATCAAAACGCTACACCGTAACAGGGTAGTTATAAAGATGACTACTGGGTATGCCACGATACATCGCCAAGGGTGTGATGATCAAGATGGGATTTGCTCCTCCTAGATAACGGGAGAGATTCCTCTGGGCCCCTCGTGTGGATGGATAGGGAAAGCGCACGGCCGTGCTAATATGACTAAGGAGTTAGTCATGGTTTGTATCCATCAAACTGTCGAGTGAAGTGGTCGAGCTATCAACAAGGGTGGCGCGCATCTCGCCTTGAGCTTGACTAGTATCGTGACGCAAAGGGATCGGTATGTGAGTGTATCAAGGTTCAGCCGAATACTGATTCTGTGCATTCGGGGGTCCATATGTACTGCTAGGTGCTGCTGTTGATTAATGAATTGGAAACGGGTTTCCAGATTCATGTCCGACTTGCACTGAACCTAACGGGTCACACACTTAACGAGTTGGAATTGGTTAATGAGTTTGTGCGTGGATGAGATCCGCATTGGAGACGGAAACCTAGCGGGCCTCGGCCCACTAGCGTGTTTATAAAAGGTGAGGCCAGGAACAGTGCACGGCAACAGATTAGAACCCTCACCACGTTCAGCCGCCGTGCGCTCTCCTGCTCCCCAAAAACCCTAGCTGTGTGGCGAGGTGCTAGCACACCCCACACGGCGTTCCTACTCGGTACGTGTGGATACCATTAGAGGCGCTGCCATCCGTGGATGCGCTATTTCGGTTGGATCATCAGCGACCACTCGGGGTTGATCGGGACGTGAACGACTACTTCCTCCATGCGCGTATATCTGCTTCCGCTGCATCGACGCGTCAAGGGTAACGATCCATTATCCCCTACTTGCATGTGATCTTGGGTGTTTGTGGTAGAAAATTTTGATTGTTGCTAGCGTAGCCTACCCGTGCCCCAACAAGATCGTATGCGCACGTGTATTCAAGACTCCAAAATTTCAGATGGGTTTCCTGAAATTTAAACTTTCACTTTTAGCATTTGAGTTGCTTGTTTTGGTGTTCTTGCTCGTTCTCGATTGCGTGCAGGACCGTTGATCGTGCTCCGACAAGATCAACGAAATAGGAGATTGGTGTACCGGTTGCTAAGCCGCAAGTGTCGCGGATGGTTGTAGTCGGATCGCTAACATCGAACTCCAAACCAGATCGAGAGTTACCTTGTCTCTCATCGAAAGATCAGGCCACAAACTCTATCAGCACTTTTAAAGGTTGGGTTTATCCATGGAGAAATCCACTAGATAAAGCTTTCCCTTTAACCGGCCCTTAAAAGCTATGGAATCATCACTTCTCTTAATGACGTCCACACTTTCAGTAGCAAAAAGGTAATTGTAGCCCGTCGCACACAATTGAGAGACAGACAACAAATTGTAATTCAAAGATTCAACAAGTAAAACATTACTGAGATAAATATCCTTTGTGATGGGTATCATACCAAGGCCCATCACCTCACCTCTACCATAGTCACCAAAGATGATACTATCACTTGTTGAACCATTCGGATCTAAATGTGATAAAATCGATTTCTCTCCGATCATATGATGGGTACATCCACTATCCAATATCCAACTTGATCCACTGGAGTGATATTCCTACAAAATAGAATTATGTTTTCCATTTAGGTGCCCAAACTTGTTTGGGTCCTCTCAAGTTAGTAACTAGTGCCTTTGGCACCCAAATAGTTTTAATATGAGAATTTTTGGATTTTGAACCCACATATTAAGCAACTATATGGCCAAGATTAGTTCTTTTAAGCACAAAGAAAGTATTGAAAGTAGAATGAATAAGATGAGTAGAAGTTCCTTGTGCTTTCACGAACTTGATGGGCTTGGCAATGGGTGTTACCACAATGTGCCCTTTTTTGCCCTTAGGAGGAATATAACTGAGTCCTTCCTTTTTGTAGTTGCCTTGGTGCTTCCCTAGAAACTCTTCAAGTCCCTTGCTTGACTTATAAGACTTTTGAAGTCCATTTTCGAGAAAACCTTTTAGCTTCTTGTTCTCTTGCGCCAATACTTGCATAGTCTTAAAGTTAATTGTACAAGCATTTATGTCGACATTATAACATCAGCACAACCATTGCTAGTTAAGGGCAACAAGAGAGAAGTAGCCAAGTTTGAAGAAGTAGAGGAGCTTTTCGAGAGATCAACAAGCTTCACTTCAAGAGCTCCACATGCATCCTTTGCTATAGCAAGATCCTCTATGAGTGAAGCGTTGGTGATCTCAAGATTAGCTACTTGAGATTTGGTCAGCTCAAAATTCTTGGCCATCTCCACATTATTTTTTCTCTCATAGGCTAAACTTTTCTTCAACTCAAGGTTTCTCTCCTTTTCTTGGAAGAGCAAGTCTTCTAGAGTTTCGAGAATTGTTTCTTGCCTCTCAATTTCCTCCAACATAATATTTAATTTTACCATATCAAAATCTTTCATAGATTTAAACAAATTATCATCATAGTCACTTTCATCATCATCACTAACATTATTGCAAGGATCATCAATAATAGAAGTTGTGTTTTTGTTTGATAACTTGCGTTCTGTAGGATCGAAGTAAAAGATTTATAACAATCAGAGGGGGGTGAATGATTGTGCGGAAGCTCAAACCAAATTTTCAATCTACTAAAAGTTCACCCAAAATGGAACCAAATAATTGCCTCGTATTCGACAAAAACAGAATGACAAAGGTTCGGAAAAACATGAATTCCCGGAGATCCAACCGTTAGATCGATCTGAAATTGGTCACAAGAAACTAGACTCCGATACGAATCAAACCCAAAAAGAATTAGCTCAATCGGATTTACGGATCAAAAGTTATGAGCTTACAAGTTTGCCGTTCCAGAACTTGATGAGAATTGATCTAATCAAAACTTCAAGATTATAGATCAAAACTTCAAGATTAAACAAGATCTTCAAAAGATTAACCAACTAAACTTTGAGGAACTCTATATCAATACCCTAGAAAGGTTTTTAATGAATCAAATCAAGATGAAACTCAAAGAACAAGAACCAATCTAGAACAAGAACAAGCATGCAAACAAGAACCAAAACAAAAAACACTTTAGCAACGCGGTTACTGTAGCACGCAAGAATCTTGGAAGAATTGATCTTTATTTCTTTTGTCTAAAGTACTCCCATCAAAAGAGTACAAACCTTAAAATTGAGCTTGAGGCTCTCAATGCGCCTTGCTCACCTTGGTGCTCTTCAACAGGAGACAACCCCTCCTATTTAAAGGAGCAAACCACAAGGAGTCCTGAATACAATTCCTAATCCTAGAAGGAGTCCCACTCATAATCCTAGAAGGAGTATGTATTCAACACAACTCCACTTGGCCCAACCTGGCCAAATACAACTCTTGCACGTGTATGGCAACCCTACCATACTCACGTGACTAACACTTTGCACGTGTATGGCCACCTGCCATACTCACGTGACTAACACTTTGCACGCGTATGGCCACCTGCCATACTCACGTGACTAACCATTCTCCATGTGCACCATTCTATTAGCTCGAACGTCTCGCATGACATCCTTGACCACCAAGACCTCAGTTCCTCCATGAACCTAGTTCCGGTCCCGTCATCGACCACGTTCGCCCTCGAGCAATACCTGCACACAAACAAACCACAAAACGAATCTGAGCACAAATCCATGACTTGACTCAAGGTCAATCCATGCAACTACTCACACGAGCATTGCATAAAGTCCATTTCAAAACAATCATCACGAAATTCTCACAAATTTCATAATCTCAAATTTAAACAAAAATTCAATTCCAAAATTCCTCAAAACCCTAACTGAGCAAAAACTATTCACACCGGACCAAAAATTCGGTCCGGCGCAAACGCCATGTGAAACCCTAGAAAATCCATTCATGACGGACTAAAAACTCGGTTCGGTGTACACGTGAAACTTACTGGTTTTGGAAACTTGAGTCCGGGTCAAAAACGTTTGGAAACACGTTCATGGCGGACCAAAAGAAAATCGGTCTGGCGCAAACGTGCCACGCTCGGTTTCAAAAACAACTTGGTCCGAACGAAACCCTAAAACAATCACTTTCACGGCATACTAAAAATTTGGTCCGGCGCAAACGTCCATCTCTCGGTTACTTCAGCAAATCAGTCCAGTGCACTAGCTCAAAACCACGTTCACGACGTACTAACCAAAAAACAGTCCGGTGTACACATGAAGAATCAAGCTTCAAAATGCCGTTCACGACGGACCAAAACTTTGGTCCGGCGTGCATGTAAAAACAGACCTTCAAAATGCCATTCACAGAGGACCAAAAATTTGGTCCGGCGTAGCCTCGAGAAACGGTCCAGCGCAAATGCAAAACTTACTGTTTTTCAAGGTTTGGTCCGGTGCCAATGCGAAACTTACTGTTTCTTGTCAAATTGTCAAACACATGCACAAACACATTTTGCAAATTCAATTCTTAAGCCAATTTTTTAGCACATGATTTCACAATCTACCCCTTGATGAAAACATTGGCAACAGCACTTAGAATTGAACATTGGCATTCACTTCACAAGAAGGTTTTTGAACAAACTAAAGTGAAAAACACAAAAACTCCCTCTTTGACCAATATGCAAAAAGTCTCCCCCAAAGAAGAAATGTGTGTGAATGTGCAATGTGCCCAAAAATTCAAAATTCTCCAAACTTCTCCCAAACTTCTCAAATTTCCAAAACTTCAGATTTCCAAAAATTGCTCTCCCTTTCAAAAACTTCTCTCCCTATTCTTTAAACTTCTCAAAGATTCCCAAACTTCTCCCCCTTTGACAATGGATTCATCAAGAATACAAAAGAGAGAACAACAAGTTCAGAATTCCCTGTAGCAATGATTTCACAAAAGAGAACCAAGGGAGTGCCAAGATAAGAAAAGATGAGCTCATTCGATCATATAACCTTATATATCACATAATATGCAAAAATACATGATCTTAATGTGATTTTAACAAGTTAGGGAATGACATGCATCTCAACCTCAATTCAGTCAACTATAGCCAAGTAGTAAGCAAGATCTCAGCAGGAAATCAAAGGCTCAAAATTGAAGCAACTAACAAATCAGGGCGAGCAAGTAGTTTCAACTCCAATCTAGTAGACCAATTTAATCTTTAAACAATAGACTGCATGTGGCATGCTTGAAGCATACTTCTTTTATTTCCTTGGAGTGGCATGCTTGAAGCATACATCTTGTCTTTTGAGGGAATGGCATGCTTGAAGGATACATCTTTTTTTTTTTAGGGAAAGCATGCCTGAAGCACATAACTTGATGCTTTTTTAACAACCCTTTTTTTATTGATTCCCTTTTCTTTTCGTTTTTCTTTGATTGTAAACATGCAAAAGTGATAAAAACTTCTTTTGAAAGAGTAAAGCTGAAAACACACTTGCTTCATAGCCCAAATTTGTCAAGAACATTCAATATCAAGCCTAGAAGAGTAAGATATCACAGAGCGTTTAGCTATAGGCAATCAGACCAAGGAATTCCGTAATGTCATTTTTAGTTCGAGTGGAACAATTTAGATTATCATATATTAGCACAATTATGTAATATATAAAGAAATATGATAAAGTAAGCTCATCAGGTGAAAGAACTTAGTAAGGAAACTCCCCCTCAAAACAAACCCATTGGATGAACAATCCCAAGTTCTCCCCGAATGAAAGCAAAACGAGAAGAAGACAAAGGTTTTGTGAAAATGTCTGCCAATTGATGTTCAGTATCCACATGATGAAGCAAAATGTTGCCTTTTTCAACATGATCTGTAAGAAAGTGAAATCTGATGTCAATGTGTTTTGTTCTAGAGTGTTGCACGGGGTTCTTAGCAATGCAAATTGCACTAGTCTTATCACACAAAAGAGGAACACTATCCAAATTAACCCAATAATCTTTAAGTGTAGCTACTAACCAAAGAATTTGAGAGCAACAACTAGCAGCAGCCACATATTCAGATTCAGCAGTTGATTGTGCAATAGAAGATTGTTTTCTTGATGACCATGCAATAAGAGAGTTACCCAAGAAATGGCATGCACCAGATGTGCTTTTTCTATCAATTCTACATCTTCCAAAATCAGCATCAGAAAAAGCTCTTAAACTAATGCATGAGGAAGCAGAAAGCCAAATGCCAAAAACTTGAGTACCATGGAGATACCTGAAAATTCGCTTGACGGCTTGTCGATGTGAGGCACATGGGGAAGCTTGAAAACGAGCACACAAGCACACAACAAATTGTATATCCGGCCTTGATGCAGTGAGGTACAAAAGTGAACCTATCATGCTTCTATATTCTTTTTGATCAACCGGCTCACCATCTTTATCCGGATCAAGTGTGCAACTGCTTTCCATGGGTGTCATGATCGGCTTGCTGTTTTCCATCCCAAATCGATGCAACAAGTCTTTTGTGTATTTTCTTTGATGCACAAAAGTACCATCCTTTGTTTGCTTGATTTGCAGTCCCAAAAAGTATGTCTACTCACCCATCATACTCATCTCAAATTCATCCCTCATAGTTTCTGAAAACTTAGACACTAAAACATGAGAGGAACCACCAAAGATAATATCATCAACATAAATCTGAATGAATAGTTGATCATTGCCTTGCTTGAGTAAAAAGAGAGTTTTGTCAACCTTTCCCATTGAAAACCCTTTTCAAGTAAAAAGGTTTTTAGCCTATCATACCATGCTCTAGGGGCTTGTTTCAAACCATACAAAGCTTTTGACAGTTTGAACACATGATTTGGAAACTTCGGATTTTCAAAACCAGGTGGTTGCTTGACATAAACCTCCTCATTTATGTAGCCATTAAGAAAAAAAACACTTTTCACATCCATTTGATACAATTTGAAACCTTTCGATGCAGCAAAAACTAAAAGGATTCTAATGGCTTCAATTCTAGCAACAGGAGCAAAGGTTTCATCAAAATCTAAGCCCTTAACTTGAGTAAAACCTTGAGCAACCAATCTAGCATTGTTTCTAATAGCAACACCATCTTCACTTTGTTTATTTTTGAAAACCCATCTAGTTCCAATTATATTAAAATCAGGAGGTGGTGAGACTAGTTTCTAAACTTTATTTCGTTCAAAATTCTCTAATTCTTCATGCATGGCATTGATCCAAGATTCGTCAGATAATTGTAACACCCCGGCATCTAGTATGCCTGAATGCTACCAAACATAAGCTAAACAACATCTAAATACCATGAATTAAGGTAAATTACAGCAAGGGAGTAAATGCTAAAACCTGAGATTTCGGCAGCATCTCCTTTGTTTTAACATGATTTGAAGGAGCAACAACAGTATAGCAATATATGGCAATATGAGAGACAACTAAAATAGCAATAATTAAAGACTTAACAACAATATAAGTCTAGTTTCAAGCATTTAATCTCTCCAAGAGTCAAACGAACAATAAGACTCTCATTTAGCAAAGCTAAACCTTAAAGCAATAATCATCATACGCAATTTATTATCGAAGACTAAATTAATGACTTGTGGAATCAAATGACTGAAGCTACATGCGGAAATGTTGACTATTTCCCTTCCCCGCAAGCCGGTCTCATGGTACCTAACATAACAAGAAAACACAAGCGTGAGTTCAAAACTCAGCAAGTATATTGCAATGGTTCAAACAAAAACAATTACATGGCTACAACAACTCACATCATGTATATCATCTCATTCATATTCACAAATCCTTATCATCATCATTATGTATGCAATGCGATGCGATGCTCATATCTCCTTGGAAACTCATACCGGTATGGTTGAGTACACACCCGTCGGTGTGCACCCTCTCCCCCCTTCCATCCCGAAGATGGAGGGTGCCTACTCCTCGCTTTCCCACACCGCGGTGGATGGAATCACGATGTAGGACTTACTCATTGGCTCTCCGGATTAGTCATAACTTTCTCACCGACCTTCCTCGGACTAGTTATGACTTTCTCACCGCCGGGGCCATGTATCATGCCATGTATGCAAATATGCCAACATCATGAATAACTTGTACATTAACACATGGCATCATCATAGATAACTTGTACATTAACACATGGTGTGGGATGTCTGAGATAGGGGTCCCGCAAGTGGGGCCTATACCCGACTGGGCTAGACGGGCGGAGTAGTAGGCCCAAAGCCCAGAAGCGCCACGACGGGCCCGGAGGAGGTTTTCGACTTGTTCCCTAAGGCAACTCCTGATCCTTCGGGGAAGCTTCGCGCCACGCCCAAACAACCCGCCAAAAACGAAGCATGCAGCCTGACATTCGCAGAGCCTGCAGACGCTGGAACCTGACAGGGTGGCAGGCGCAGGTCGGGGAAAGCACAACCACCTCTCCAAGACGTAGTGCGCCATAGCCGACGAAGACAAAGTATGTGTTGGTGAGGCCACCATGTGGAGGGCCCGATGGCGCCCATCTATCATGTATCCTTCCCCCAGTATATAAGGGGAGGAGGGAGAAACAAGAAAGAGAGGACGCTCATATATCCAAGAACACAGGACTAGTGTATTATCTCCTCCGATAGAGCCCGAACCTGTCTAAAAATAGATCGCCCTCGCATCCTGTGTTAGCATCAAGCTCAGATCCCGCACAAATCCCCTAGAATCACAAATCTCATTGCCGGCGAAACCGATCGTCGACAGTTGGCGCGCCAGGTAGGGGCTTGTGTCAAGATCTTCGTCAAGCTTGATGGCTGCGACGAGCGGAGCCTCCACAGTCTTCTTCTCGGGTCAGGTCTTCCGTTTCGGAAGCCTGACCTTCATCTCCAACGACCTCGGGAACCTTTCCCTCTCTAAGGGGACCGTGCTGCAGCACGGTGAGGTTTCCGGTGGGCCATCGTCGCGACTTCCACGTCTATCGGGGGGTCCCCCTGTCTCGCGCTCTAAAGTGCCGACTAGGGGACCGAAGGCCCGGTCCGACCAGGGAGTCGGACCCAAGGATGCCGAGGTACGAATGGTGGGGGTTCTCGCCGCCAAACCAGTCGGCACCTCCGAGTGCCTGGAGTTATCCTCTTCAGGCTCACCCAGCTCAGCAGCCGAGTCAGAAGAAAGCCTAGAGAGCTGCTGGAATTTCCGTAGAGTCTGCGTAATCGAGGGCTCGCGGGCGGATTCGCAGCAGCGCCTCGACACTTCGGCCGCCGCCAACTTGGAAGGTGGCCGAGCAACTGAACCTGACGCGCGGGCGCGTACTCTGCGGGACCGTGCCCGGGCTGTCAATGAAGACATTCTGCAAGCTAAGATGGGGGACCAAGCTGTTTTCCGTACCCCATAGCAGAATATCGTCGCCTCCAAGACACCCCTGGATACCCTGAGCCCTATGCTGGGGGCGGGTGATCCAGTCGCCTCGATCGTGGCCCAAGTAAAGGCCATGGTGACGGCGGCAGCTATCCAGCAAGCCCAGACCGACCAGCCGGCAAAGGAGCTGTCACGTGGTCCGGTGAGGACCCAGACGGCCAGCAGCTGGTCAGGTCGAGAAGCCCGCCAGATGCATCATGTTCCACCCCGCGGAGACGACTTGCGACAAAGCATCAACCGCGACCTCCGTTCAGACCTCGACGCCAGGCGCCGCGACCGAGAAAGGGAGGAACAACGCAGCCATGCCGACGAGTATGAATGCTACGGCATCCTTCCACGAGATCGCGAAGCACGCCAAGCGCGATCCCCTCTGCATCGATCACCGCCCGGAGGTTGTCGCGGGGTCATTGAAGGGGTTCGCGCGTTTACCCCTCACCTACGCCGAGTGGTTTGGCCTGATGGGTTTAATCCTAAAGGCATCACTAGGTTTGACGGTGAGAGGGACCCGGAGGCTTGGCTACAGGTATATGCTCGCGCAATGTGGCCGCAGGGGGGATCAGAAAGTAATGGCAAATTACTTACCGGTTACCCTCTCGCCCCTGGCCCAAGCATGGCTCACTGGACTCCCAGCGAACTCTATAGATTCCTGGGGAGATCTGTGTGAGCAGTTCATTTCAAATTTCCAAGGCACTTACGAGCGCCCAGGCACCCCTTGGGACCTATATCAGCTACACCAAAGGAGGAACGAATCCCTCCGGGAGTTCGTCAAGCGCTTCATGCATAGAAAAAGCACCGTTCGGGATGTCACGGATGCGATTGTGATAGCTGCCTTCCAGAAGGGAGTCAACGACCCCGATCTCATCAAGAAGATATCCCGAAAGCCACCAACATTGGTCCGTGAGCTGTTCGCCCTAGCGGACCGTTACGCTTCAGCCTTGGAGGCTTTGGCGGAACGGCGTGACGAGCGGAAGGATCAGGCTGAAACCCCCCGGCGGAAGGAAAAGAAGCGCAAGGGCGAAGAGCTGGTGGCAATCGCTGCACCAACTCACCCGCGCGCCCTCAAAGAAGATGGGTATGACAAGGTGATGAACTCGCTTTGCCCCTTCCATCCGAAGGGGAGACATGCCGCCAAGGACTGCTTCACTCTAAAGAGATTCGCCCGCGAAAGCAAGAAGCAGGCTGGACAAGGTCCGAGTGGACACGCCGCCGACAAGCCACCTCCCCCCGAAGCCGAGGAGGACTATCAGGAAGTCGATCTCGAGCTCAACTACATATTCGGGGGCTCGGCTGCATATGAGTCCAAGCGGAAGCAAAAGCTCACCGCCCGGGACATCTACGTAGTGGAGCCGGAGACCCCCCAATATGTACGGTGGTCCGAGGTCGCGATAACTTACGACCGCTTGGATCACCCAGATCATGTCCCATTCCCTGGCAGGTATCCTCTTGTCTTGGCGCCCGTCGTCCGTGGCATCAAGCTCAAGAGGGTATTGATCGACGGTGGAAGCGGGCTCAATGTCCTCTTTGTCAAAACCCTTGACGATATGGGGATTCCGCGGTCGGAGCTAAAGCGCGGATCGTCGCCTTTCCACGGTGTCATACCTGGAACTTCTGCGACACCACTCGGACAAATCACTCTACTGGTCACTTTCGGCGTAAGGGAAAATTACCGGACAGAGAACCTTGGCTTCGAGGTGGCTGATTTCGCGACAGCATATCATGCCATCTTGGGGAGACCGCCGCCAATTTCATGGCGCGTTCCCACTACGCATACCTGACATTGAAGATGCCAGGGCCGAGTGGTATCATCGCTCTACGCGGTGACATATGGCAGTCTTTTTCCTGTGACAAGGAGAGCTGCGAGATGGCCGAGTCCCTGGAGGTGCGAGCGGGTCGGCAGGGGATTCGGCGAGAAGCGGATTTCGACAAGCCGGAAGGCAGCGTCCCTACCCGCAAAGCACGAAACCCTGGGATCGGCCCCGAGGAAGGTACCAAAAGAATCCTCCTCGACCCGTCCGATCCGTCGTGAACCGCCTTGATCGGGACAGGGCTCGGTGACAAATAGGAGGACGCGCTCGTCACTTTTCTGCGGGCAAACAGAGATGTCTTTCCCTGGAAGCCGTCGGACATGCCCGGGGTCCCCAGGGAGGTGATCGAGCACGCACTAAATGTAAACCAATCAGCCAGGCCAGTCAAGCAAAGGCTGCGACGATTCACCCAAGACCGTCGACAAGCCATCAGGGAGGAGATCACAAAGCTGCTAGCCGCAGGCTTCATCAAAGAAGTGTATCATCCCGACTGGTTGGCAAACCCTGTACTCGCCCGTAAGAAGAATAAAAGTCGCGCATGTGTGTTGATTACACTGACCTCAACAAGGCTTGCCCGAAAGATCCCTTCGGTCTCCCCCGTATTGATCAGGTGGTAGACTCCACTGCTGGATCCCAACTACTTAGTTTTCTGGACGCCTACTCAGGCTATCATCAAATCCGACTTCGAGAGGAGGATTGCGAGAAGACTTCGTTTATCACCCCATTCGGAGCATATTGCTACATCACCATGCCGTTTGGGTCAAGAATCTTTGGCGCAACTTATCGCCGCGATACAAAGTGGTGTTTTCACCATCAGCTCGGACGCAATGTGGAAGCATATGTGGATGATATAGTGGTTAAAACCAAGACAGAAGACAGCCTCACCTCCGATCTGGCCGAGACGTTCGCAAGTCTGAGGGCATTCCAGATGAGGCTAAACTACTCGGGTTCATTGTCTCTCATCGTGGGATCGAGCCAAACCCGGAGAAAATCGGGGCCATCATAAGGATGGCCCCGCCTGCCAGCCAAAAAGATGTCCAAAAGCTTACTGGCTGCATGGTAGCGCTTGGCAGGTTTATCTCCCGGTTGGGAGTTCGGGGGATGCCTTTCTTCAAGCTCCTCAAGAAAGCAGACCGCTTTGAATGGGCCGGCAGAGGCACAAAGAAGCCTTTGAAGAACTCAAGGTGTTCCTCTCCACCCTCCAATTCTAGTCTCGCCGGTGCCGTGAACCTCTCTGCTCTGCATAGCGGCAACAACTCATGTAGTCGGGCCGTGATAGTTGTGGAGCGGGAAGAATCTGGACACCGCTTCGGCAACGCCTGGTTTATTTTGTCGGAAGTCTTTGGGTGAATCCAAGGCGCGATATCCTCAAATTCAGAAGCTGCTGTACGCAATTTTGATCTCGTCACGGAAGCTGAAGCATTATTTCCAAGGACACTCGATTTTACTAGTGACTTCTTTCCCCGTGGGAGAGGTCCTCCATAATCGAGAAGCTACTGGAAGAATTTCAAAGTGGGCAGCCGAGCTTGGAGCTTTCGACATCTCGTTCAAGCCGTGCACCGCCGTCAAGTCCTAGGCTTTGGCCGACTTTACGGCCGAGTGGACCGAATCCCAGGCCCACCGCACGGAAGAAGAGCCAGAGTATTGGACCATGCACTTCGATGGATCTCTCATGCTTGGTGGAGCAGGGGCGGGAATTCTCCTTGTCTCGCCTAAGGGCGACAGGTTGAAGTACGTCCTTCGGATTCACTTCCCGGCCTCGAACAATGCCGCGGAGTATGAGGCTCTCATCCATGGGCTCCGCATCACCACATCGCTCAGAATCCGACGACTAGCGGTTCGTGGTGACTCCCAGTTGGTGGTGAGCCAAGTACGTATGATTGGTCGTAAGGTCGATCGGACTATGACGGCGTATTGCCGCCAAGTCCGAGAATTGGAAGGCAAGTTTGTGATGGAGGCTGGTCCATGTCCTCCACCGCAATAATGAGGCAGCCGACGAATTGGCCAAGATGGGAGCCACTCGGGTCGAGGTTCCGAGTGGTATCTTCGCCAGGATCTTCTGAACCAACCGCCGCAAAACGACGGAGCCGAAAGCAAAGATCCCGAGGCCGGAGTCCTGCTCATTGATCCCAACCGACGGCCCCATACCTTGATTATCTCCTGAAGGACAAACTTCCGTAAGCAACCGCTCTGGCAGAGCGCATCTCCCGACAAGCCAAATCCTACGTGGTGGTTGGCGAGGAGCTCTTTCGCAAGAGCACGTCAGGTGTCCTCAGGCGGTGCATTTCGGGACAAGTGGGAAGAGATCTGCTCCAAGAAATCCACTCGGGGATGTGTGGCCATCACGCGGCGTCAAGCGCCTTGGTTGGGAAAGCCTACCGCCAGGGCTTCTTCTGGCCTACGGCAGTGACGGATGCTAAGGAGATCGTTCGAACTTGCGAGGGCTGCCAGTTCTATGCAAGGCAGACACACTTGCCAGCGCAGGAGCTGCAAACTATCCCCATCTCTTGGCCCTTCGCGGTCTGGGGGCTCGACTTAGTGGGCCCACTCAAGAAGGCTCAAGGTGGCTTCGCCTACCTTTTCGTAGCTATTGACAAGTTCACCAAGTGGATCGAAGCTAAACCAGTCGCCACTATCACTGCGGTTAAGGCCAAGGAGTTCTTCCAGGATATCGTGGTTAGATTCGGAGTGCCCAACCGGATCATCACGGACAATGGCACCCAATTCAGGAGTGAAGAATTTCAAGAATGGTGCGAAGGCGTCGGGATCAAGATCTGCTTCGCCTCGGTGGCTCATCCACGAAGCAATGGGCAGGTGGAGCGGGCTAATGGCCTGGTCCTCCAGGGCCTCAAGGCCAGGATCTTCGATCGCCTCAAACCATACGCTACCCGATGGGTGAAGGAGTTACCGTCGGTACTCTGGGACTCGTAACCACCCCAGCCGAGCAACTGGCCAAACACCCTTTTTCCTAGTCTACGGCGCAGAGGCGGTTCTGCCGACCGAACTAGGATTCGAATCCACGAGGGTTCGGAATTACAAGGAGGCCGAGTCCGAGGAGAGCCGAATGGTGGAGCTTGATCAACTCGAGGAGGCTCGGAATGTTGCAGCCATCCAATCGGCTAAGTACCTCCAGGGACTTCGGCGTTACCATTCTCGCAATGTCAGAAGCAAAGTCTTTTCAAAAGGAGATCTGGTCCTCATGAGGAACCAGAAAAGCGAGCACAAGCTCTCTCCAATTTGGGAAGGACCGTACATTGTGGAGGAGACGGTCCGGCCGGGTGCTTATCGACTCAGACGTGAAGATGGCGAGGCTTTGGCGAATACTTGGAACGCCGAACAGCTCCGTCGCTTCTACGCATAAGTTATGTACCCGACTCTCACATGCTAAATAAAATGGTGATCCGTTTCATGTTCTGAACTTCTACTGTGTAATGCTAGCCCCGAGTGGTTATTACCCAACTGGTGTAGCACCTAACCCTGGTCGCGCCGGTGCAAAACGCACGGAAATAAAGACCGCGATAAGCGGACAACTCCGGCGGTTTATACCAGCGCGCGAAGCGGGAAGGGTAGAGCCTGAAAGCACTAACCACTCGGGGACTACAATTCGCAGCGCCAGAATTTAACCGAGATTCGCCTAGTCGTGGGTTTCTAGTCACAAAAGCTCGAGCCTCAACGCCTCGTTCTTTGGCGCCGAGCAACAGACTAGAACGGTTGATTAGGCGGAACCTTAAACTCGGGATAATTATGATGGCACGGACTGGGCAAGATTTCGCATTTTGTTCCATAATATTAATAATTTACATTACTGACTTTCTTTTTCATCTTCTCGCGCTAAAAAAAATGGGGGGGGTGTCGGGACCCCGAATTTGCAAATCCGGACCCTCTGTGTATTCAGCACTAGTCCAGGAACGCGCTAGTGCACACAGTCTTAACATCGGTAAATATCACAATCATACCAATCGATACTATCAAAGTACTTTATTTAAATAATCAAAGGGTTACTTGACCTTATGGCCAAGGTACAAATATATATGCCTTGCAAGGCGAAACTTATTCAGAGAAAAATAATAGCAAATGAAAATCAAATAACCGTGGCGCCATCCAAGATACCACAGGCAACTGATCGGGCTCGCATCCCTAAGTAGACGGGTCCTCTTGGAATTCCTCCTCCGAATCGGGCGTAGTCTCCTCTTCAACTGATATTGTGTTGAGGCAAGGGTGAGTACTTGGTACTCGACAAGTCATGCATGTAATGCAAGCTAATATACTACATGCATGGCTTGGTACAAAGGAATAGCTTAAGGTATATTTGCGATGCTTGACATTTGACAAGTAATATAAGTAGATTCGAAAGCAGTAGAAATAAGCAAAGCATAAATAACTTTTCAAGAAGTTTAATAAACATTTTTCCCCATCCTAAACCACATATCCATCATCTTCATTGTTAAACCAACCCAACCTTTCAAACCAAAGTTATTTTTAGAAAATCTAACCCTTGACTGTAATTCCCGAGCATTGTCCAGTACCGTGGACTCGGCTATTCAAATAGATTCTACACTCTGCAGAGGTTATGCACTTTACCCACAAGATACAGTCAAACACCACAAAGGCGAGTTCCCGTAACAAAGCCTTTCGGAAGCCTCAAACAACACAGGTGGTCCTCTCCGGTTCGTGCTCTACACCATCCCTTCCCTTAGCCAAGGCGAAGTATGGGACCAACACACCGTTAGATGGGTATCGGCCACGACCACGATACGCTCCCCGCATAATCACACAAACGGTGTAATCGACACCCTGAGGCTCCACAAGTGAGTCCTTAGCGACTTAGTCAACTAGGGCCGTCCCATTCCAGCCATGTGGTTGCAAGTATGACCCAGTTCAAAGGCTTGCAAGGTTAAGTCCTTAGAGTGACCAGGGCAAGACTACCCGAAAAACCAAATCAACATCCCCAATGCCACAACTGGCCCACCTGATTACTCTTGCCACAAGCCCCGGTCGAAAACCGTTTATCAAACCCCAGTTGATAACCATGCACCACGTGCCATCAACATCACATGATACTTTTCCAAAACAGGTTCAATATATCATTAAGTCCATATTAGCATTTGATTGTCCAAAATCATGTCATGAGCACGTAGCAGGTCTAAGCAGTGTACTACAACGATCTAAACCCATGTTGGCAATTTAATAATGTCCAACTAGTAAACCACAACTAGGGTGACAAAGGGTCATGGCACATACTTAAATAATCAAGGTGTCATACAGCAAATTGGTATTTATCTAACCCCCATGTTTAAACAAAGTATCTTTCTAATTGATCTAGCATGCAATAGTTTAAATCAAAATAGATTTCGAAATAGGATCAACATGGTCAAAGCACAACTTGCCTTCAAAAAGCACTTGCTCTTGGTCTTGAGTTGGATCCTGAGTCAATACTTCTCCTTCGAATCCTTCCGGTACTTCAACGTCTACTCGTAAAGCGTGCAAATAGCAAATACACAAATAAACAATAGGCAAAAACATCCCAAAACTCCAAATAAAATCCATAAACAGAGAGAACATAATTTTCTGGATTTTTAGAAACTGGAATCGCCAAATTTGGGGTTAAACGCATAAAAGTTATGATTTATTAAAGTTTAAATAATCAATTAAATAATATTACAGAGAAAAACTTTAGTCCAAAAATTAAATAAAATTCATATTTAGGTAGATCTCAATTTTATACAAATTTAGAAATTTGAATCACTCAAATCGGAGTTGAAACGCAAAAGTTATAAGCGTTTGAAGTTTGAATCTAAATTTGAAATCATTATTCGAATTAATAAATCATTTTCTTTTTCGGAAATTAATTATTGCGTCAGCATGGACACGTGGCAGCCTCTGATTGGGCGGCTGACGTCAGCCGGTCCATGGGCGTGGTCCACGCTCGGCTCGGGTCCACCGTGGACTCGGTCCACGACTCTACGTGAGACTGACATGTGGGACCCACTCGGGTGACGTCATTGCTGACGTCAGCGGGGTCTCACGCAAAACGCGGCTGACGTGTGGGACCCTCTGACATGCGGGGCCCGCGTGTCGAGACACGCGGCCACACGCATACTGGCGCCGACCGCTGGTCCATCTCCCGACACGTGGCGCAATCGCGACCGCTGGTTTGAAAATCAACGGCGCGGATTAGATCCAGGGTTAACACGTTAAACTACTCGATGATCGTGGGCCGTTCGATCTAGATCGGACGGTCGGATCTAATCCTATAATAGCAATCGCTACGGCGCGTGGCGGATTGTGAACCGTTGGATCTTGATCCAACGGTCCGCATCTAATCGGGTTTCTAGGGTTTGGGAAAACACGTGAACTCACCGCTAAGCCGTCCGATCCGATCCGACGGCACGGCTTCGGACGGCGATGGCACGCGGCGGCGCTGGTTTTGCCTGAGAGGAAGGAGAAGAACACCGCAACGGCGTATCTTCGCGATTCCGGTGAGATGAAGTGTGCGCCAGTGCGTCTGCTCACGGGAGTCCAAATCCGTCTTCGGTTTCGACGGAGCGGCGCTGGGTTGCGGCGGAGCACAAAGAACACACGGCGGCTGTTCTTGACTCCGGCGAGCAAAAGCGGCGAGACAGTGGGGATCCTAGCGGCACGAGCTAGGGTTTCGGGACCGGCGTGGGATGGCGATCCTCGGGGTGCGATCCGGGCATTAAATAGCCGGAGGCGTGCTCGAGGCGGAACCCTAGTCGGTCACGGCGGCGCTCTCACCGTGAGTCCGGCTCGGACTCGGCTAGGAAGATCGGCACGAGAACCGCCCACGTGGCGCGATCAACGGCCCCGATCGGACCGGGCGCGAACGGGTTCGGCCTGACACGGCTCAACCCGTCTGGCGGATCTCAACCGTTGGATCTTGATCCAACGGTTGGGATTGATTAGGTTTAGGAGTGGGTTTGGTCGAAGTCACGTGGCTCGGCCTGACTCGAACTCGAGTCTGACTCGGGCTCGGTCGGATGAACAAGATTTGACCCGAGTTGGATTTTCCAGCGATTTAATATTTAAAATAATTCCCAGTAATTCATTTAATTCATTAAAAATAGCAAAAGACTCAGAAAAATTCCAGAAAAATTCTGGAAAATACTTTGGATCATTTTGGACTCAAATAAGATATTTCCAACAAAATTTTATTTGCAAAATTAAATTCTTTAATTATTTCAAAATGGGATAAATTCAAATAAATTCCAAATAAATCCAAATAAATTCCAGAAAATTCCAAAAATTCACCAAAGTGCCAAATCACACATGAATTTAAGAAAAGCAAAATTTTGGGGTGTTACAAACCTCCCCCCCTTAATAGAATCTCGTCCCCGAGATTCAGGGCTCACTACAGAATAGGTTTGGAAACTCTTTCTTCAAATCCTCTTCGCTCCCAAGTCGCTTCGCTTTCTTCATGGTTACTCCTTTGAACTCTCTGAAAGCGGGTTGACTTATTTCTCGTCTCTCGATCCCTTGTGTCCAGAATCCTCACGGATGCTCCTTATAAGTCAAATCCTCTTGCAACTCAATTAACTCTAGCGGTGTTTGTTCCTCAGAACTCGGAGACACTTCTTCAACCAGGACACATGGAATACATCATGCACTCCTCGCTAACGATCGTGGCAACTCCGGTTGATAAGCAACTTCACCTCTGCGGCTCAAAATCTTAAATGGTCCAACATAAGGGTGCGAGTTTCCCTTTGGCATGGAACCTCTTAACTCCCTGAGGCGTAACTCGAGGTAAACAAAGTCTTCGGGTTCAAAACTCAAATCTCGGCGACGATTGTCGGATAACTCTTACGTCGAGATTGGGCTATCTTCAACCTTTCCCTAATCATGGCGACCGCTTCTTGACCTCTTGAAGAATATCAGGCCCAAAGACACGGCTCGCCGGCCTCATTCCAATTCAATGGCGTCCGACATGGTCGCCCATACAAAGGCCTCAAAAGGTGACATCTCAGAACTAGCCTGATAACTATTGTTGTAATCAACTCAAAGATACGGCAAACTCTTATCCCAAGAGGTAGCATAAGCTAATGCACAAGCTCTCAACATATCCTCCAGTACCTGGTTGACTCTTTCGATGCTGGTCCATCCGTCTGTGGATGATAAGTCAGATCTTGAAGTTCAAACGGGTTCCCATGGCTTCATGCAACTTATTCCGAACCTTGAGGTAAATTGGGTACCTCTGTCTGATACAATCCTCTTTGGCACTCCGTGCAAACAGACAATCCTCGATCATGTACAATTACGCTAATTTATCTCCGAGTAAGTGGTCTTCACGGGGATAAAATGGGCTACTTTAGTCAAGCGATCCACTATAACCCATATGGAGTCATAACCTCCTTGAGTCTTCGGCAAACCGGTAATGAAATCCATTCCGATTTCCTCCCACTTCCACTCGAGTATTTTCAATGGTTGTAGCAATCCTGCTGGTCTACGATGCATTGCCTTGACTCTCTCGGCATACATCGCACAAGGCAACATGCTCGGCAACTTCACGCTTCATACTCGGCCACCGAATCTCTCCTTCAGATCCTCGATACATCTTGGCGCTCTGTGATGAATCGAGTACTTGGAGTCATGGGCTTCTTCCGTAATCGCTTGCTTTAACTCCTTTTGTCGTGCACACAAATGTGATCCTTCATCCACAACGTGCCTCGCTCATCCAACTTGAAGTCCTCTCGCCTTGCCTTCCTCCTTTTGGACTTAATCCTACGGATCCCGTCATCATCCTTCCGTCCTTCTCGGATCTGGTCCTCTAAGGTAGGCTTTACTTCCAATGCGCCAAGAATCCGCTAGGTACAACCTCAATCTTCATTTTCTGAAAATCCTCACATAACTCATCCTCGACTTATGGCTAGCAACGTACTCACGGTATGGCTTTTCCGACTCGTAGCGTCGGCTACTACGCTGGCCTTCCCGGATGGTAATGGATTCCGACATTGTAGTCCTTGATCAACTCTAGCCATCTCCTTTGCCTCATATTCAGATCCGATCGGGTGAATATGTACTTAAGGCTCTTATGATCCGTATATACTTCACATCTGCTTTCCAATCAGATAGTGACGCCATATCTTCAAGGCATGCACTACGGCAGCCTAACTCTAGGTCATGTGTCGGATAATTTTCCTCATGCGGCCTCAATCGCCTTGATGCATAAGCGGCGACCTTTCCATTCTCGCATCGACACATCCAAGTCCTTGGCGCGACAAGCGTCACAATAAATATCGAAGCTTTGAGCAACATCCAGAGAACTAACACCGGTCTTGATGTCAATCGCTTCTTCAGCTCCCGAATCCTTCCTCGCATTCTCAAGGCCCATGCAAACTTCTTTTCCTTCTTCAAAGAATTGCGTAAGAGGTTTCGCAATTGTCGAGAAGCCTTCAATGAAACGGCGGTAGTATCCTCGCCATTCCAAGGAAACTCCGAATCTGGTCACGCCTTCTACCGCTCCCAATGTAACACAGCTTCTACTTTACTTGGATCTACGGGCGACTCTTCCTCATGCGGTCATTACATGTCCAAGAAACTCCACCTTGTCCTTCCAAAAATCACACTTGCTGAACTTGGCGAAAAGTTGTCGTTCCTCGCCTTTCCAAAACTCGCCTTAAGTGTTCGGCATGTTCATCCTCCTGCCTTGGAGTAGATTAGGATATCGTCTATGAACACGATTTACAAACTTGTCCAAATATTCCATGAACACCTTATTCATCATATTCATGAAATAAAATTTGGCGCATTAAATTTCAGCCCAAAGGACATAATCAGTAAACTCGTAATGTCCATATCTTGACGAGAATGCGCTTTCGAATATCTTCTCGATCGGATCTTCAATCGATGGTATCCCGCTCTCAGGTCCATCTTGGAGCAAACTCCGGCTCCTCGTAACTGATCAAACAACTCATCAATCCTGGGTAGCGGATACTTATTCTTCACGGTGACTTCATTGAGTGCACGGTGAGTCAATGCACATCCCGAAACTCCCGTCCTTCTTCTTGACAAACAAAACTGGTGCTCCCCACGGCGACGAACTCGGCCTCGATAAATCCTTTCTCCATTAACTCTTCCAAATGTTTCTTCATCTCTACCAACTCCTCGGTAGACATCCGATAGGGTCTCTTTGCTATCGGTGCAGTGCAGTACAAGCTCTATCACAAACTCTATGTCCCTGTGCAGCGGCATACTGTAGATCTTCGGGAAAAACATCGGTACTCATTCACTACCGACATCCTCTATGCTGATTGCCTTGGTACTGTTAACCATCAACTGTCCATCTCTAACTGCAGTGGCTTGAAATTCTACTTTCTTCCCACACGGGCTCTCAATCGAGATGGTCCTTCGCCCACAATCCAATACGGCCTTGTGCTTGGATAACCAATCCATTCCCAATATAACATCTAAGGTCCGGGTCTCCAAAATTATAAGGTTTGCTAGGAACTCTATTCCATCTATTAGTATTCTCACCCCTAACATCCTACTTTCGCTCGGAGTTCGGAACCAGGGGTTTGAACTAAAAGCATGCACTTAAGACTTGCAATCCTGACTTAAGTCCCTTCAAAAAACGAGACTGTCTGGCTTTATCCGTCGCTACATCCTCAAAGCGTGGCGTGCTAGCTGTGTGAACTTGTTCGTAGTCGGCCACCGGGCCGATTACCTTGCTTCAGCTGCTCAACTCCTCCTTCTTAAGGTCCATGATTCCTTCAGCACGTGATACTGTCGGAATGCACCGTGAACTCCTCCCAAGTGATATCTTGAGGGTTCTCCCTGTGGCACGTAAGTTCTCCCACCATTCTGGCCATGTTCCTTTCCAAATTGATGAGAAGCGTAGAGTACCTTCTCATTCCCTATGCATTGAGCTATGTGTAGCTTCCTCTCGATTGATCTTAACCAATCATCGGCCTCCAATGGATTGGCATTCCTGCAGAAAGTGGGTGGGTGAGTCCTCATGAACTCGATAGCCTTGTATTCTCGGGCGTGGTCCCCGATTAACTTGATTAGCGGTGGCCTGAGCAAAGGACGTGCTGCATTTGTTGCATCATAGCATGCATCAACCGAGTCCTGAGCAGCAAGAAAGGCTCCAAAATTCTGCATATCAATCAAGTGCTGGTGCTCCATCATTGGGGTTTTTCGATGGGCGAACCACTCCCATTGCCTCCAAAGTTTCCACGGGTGTTCACCATCTGTCGATTTGCTCTAGGTTTAGAGATGAGAGGGAACAAGAATAGACAAGTAATATGGAACTTATGCGGCGGCTTAACGGTGTAACTTTAAGGTCCAACTTTATTATTAATAACTTGGTATGGTTGCTTACAATGCCTAAGGGCCTTGCAACACATACTGCACACTCAGCAAACAAAGCAAATCCAAATTGAACTAACTCTGGAGTCTGACGCCTAAAGGGTGACTCTTTATTCTATGACTCGACTCGGCGAAGGAGTCTCACTATAGAACCTATGCTCACTCATCGAGAAAACCTCCACGGCCTGGGTACGGATGCTGCGGCATAGGCGCGAAACGATCGCCATGTCCAGCAACTGTGTCCTCTATGGTAGTCGAAGAAGCAGTGTCCTCATCGAGATCTGACCCCTCTGGATCTGGCTCGTGTAGCTCGAGTACTGGCTCTGGGTCTGGTCCGTACAAAGTCATCTCCAACTCGTCAATCCTTCGTAGAAGGTGTGCCACATACTCTTGAGCTTCCCGCCATCTGTTCTTCTTCGCCGTGATCTCCTTGCGGGCCTTCAGAGCTCTTTGCTTGTATTATCTAGTACATCCTCCTGGCGACGACAAATCGTGCTAAGCTGTGTAACCGTGGCATCCTCATCCTGAATCTCCTTCGGGTCAAGAAGGTTATCGCTGCGCGGATGATAACGGAACACCGCACTCTCCACCTTCTCTGGCGTAGATACGGGTAATGTGCGCATTGCGGCCGTGATACTTCTTGGATACCCATCTGCATTGTAGATCTCCTGGCAAAGGTCAGTTGTATCGGGCGATTGCCTGGGCCCTTCTTCCTAGCAGGTACCTCAATCTTCACATCACAAACTTTGATCAATCCTGCTTGCCTGATCACTTCCACTTGGTATTGGGGCTTCTCAAAATCTCCGAGAGTCTGTAGCATATGCCAAAGTTCCGCGGCGTGACCAACTCCCAGATCAACGTAGTTGAACTCTTCCTCCATCTGTCACAAGAGTGCTTTACGTAAGAACTCGGAATTTTTAAATTGTGACAAGGTAAGGGAAAATTTCAGCAAGAGACAAGAAAAGAGAGAAGGGGATAAGTCAAGATGTCATTTCTTATCTTGTCAACTTTTTAGCTTTAGAAAATAGGTTTTATCCTCACTACGACCATTCTAGCTTAGGGTTGAGCCTACAGTCAAGTATGGCTCTGATACCACCTCTGTCGGGACCCCGAATTTGCAAATCCGGACCCTCTCAGGTATTCAGCACTAGTCCAGAACGCGCTTAGTGCACACAGTCTTAACATCGGTAAATATCACAATCATACCAATCGATACTATCAAAGTACTTTATTTAAATAATCAAAGGGTTACTTGACCTTATGGCCAAGGTACAAATATATATGCCTTGCAAGGCGAAACTTATTCAGAGAAAAATAATAGCAGCGGAAAATCAAATAACTCGTGGCGCCATCCAAGATACCACAGTAACTGACCGGGCTCGCATCCCTAAGTAGACGGGTCCTCTTGGAATTCCTCCTCCAAATCAAGCGTAGTCTCCTCTTCAACTGATATTGTGTTGAGGCAAGGGTGAGTACTTGGTACTCGACAAGTCATGCATGTAATGCAAGCTAATATACTACATGCATGGCTTGGTACAAAGGAATAGCTTAAGGTATATTTGCAAAGAAACAAGATTTGACAAGTAATATAAGTAGATTCAAAGCAGTAGAAATAAGCAAAGCATAAATAACTTTTCAAGAAGTTTAATAAACATTTTTCCCCATCCTAAACCACATATCCATCATCTTCATTGTTAAACCAACCCAACCTTTCAAACCAAAGTTATTTTTAGAAAATCTAACCCTTGACTGTAATTCCCGAGCATTGTCCAGTACCGTGGACTCGGCTATTCAAATAGATTCTACACTCTGCAGAGGTTATGCACTTTACCCACAAGATACAAATAAACACCACAAAGGCGAGTTCCTCAGTAACAAAGCCTTTCTAAGCCTCAAACAACACAGGTGGTCCTCTCCTGTTAGGTTTCTACACCATCCCTTCCCTTAGCCAAGGCGAAGTATGGGACCAACACACCGTTAGATGGGTATCGGGCCACACCCACGATACGCCTCCCCGCACAATCACACAAACGGTGTAATCGACACTCGAGGCTCCACAAGTGAGTCCTTAGCGACTTAGTCAACTAGGGCCGTCCCATTCCAGCCATGTGGTTGCAAGTATGACCCAGTTCAAAGGCTTGCAAGGTTAAGTCCTTAGAGTGACCAGGGCAAGACTACCCGAAACCAAATCAACATCCCCAATGCCACAACTGCCCACTGATTACTCTTGCCACAAGCCCCTGGCCGAAACCGTTTATCAAACCCCGCTTGATTACCATGCACCACGTGCCATCAACATCACATGATACTTTTCCAAAACAGGTTCAATATATCATTAAGTCCATATTAGCATTTGATTGTCCAAAATCATGTCATGAGCACGAAAGGTGCTCTAAGCAAAGGTACTACAACGATCTAAACCCATGTTGGCAATTTAATAATGTCCAACTAGTAAACCACAACTAGGGTGACAAAGGGTCATGGCACATACTTAAATAATCAAGGTGTCATACAAAGAAATTGGTATTTATCTAACCCCATGTTTAAACAAAGTATCTTTCTAATTGATCTAGCATGCAATAGTTTAAATCAAAATAGATTTCAAATAGGATCAACATGGTCAAAGCACAACTTGCCTTCAAAAAGCACTTGCTCTTGGTCTTGAGTTGGATCCCGAGTCAATACTTCTCCTTCGAATCCTTCCTGCATTTCAACGCCTACTCGTAAAAGCGTGCAAATAGCAAATACACAAATAAACAATAGGCAAAAACATCCCAAAACTCCAAATAAAATCCATAAACAGAGAGAACATAATTTTCTGGATTTTTAGAAACTGAATCACAAATTTGGGGTTAAAACGCAAAAGTTATGATTTATTAAAGTTTAAATAATCAATTAAATAATATTACAGAGAAAAACTTTAGTCCAAAAATTAAATAAAATTCATATTTAGGTAGATCTCAATTTTATACAAATTTAGAAATTTGAATCACTCAAATCGGAGTTGAAACGCAAAAGTTATAAGCGCTGAAGTTTGAATCTAAATTTGAAATCATTATTCGAATTAATAAATCATTTTCTTTTCTGAAATTAATTATTATACAAGATGGACACGTGGCAGCCTTCGATTGGGCGGCCGACGTCACCGGTCCATGGGCGTGGTCCACGCCGGCTCGGAGTCCACCGTGGACTCGGTCCACGACTCTACGTGATACTGACATGTGGGACCCACTCGGGTGACGTCATTGCTGACGTCAGCGGGTCTCACGCATAACGCACGACGTGTGGGACCCTCGACATGCGGGGCCCGTGTCGAGACACGCGCCACACGCGTCTGGCCGACCGCGTCGGTCCATCTCCCGACACGTGGCGCCAATCGCGACCGCTGGTTTGAAAATCAACCCGCGGATTAGATCCAGGGTTAACACGTTAAACTACTCGATGATCGTGGGCCGCTCGATCTAGATCGGACGGTCCAGATCTAATCCTATAATAGCACCGCTACGACGCGGCGATTGTGAACCGCTGGATCTTGATCCAATGGTCCGATCTAATCGTGTTTCTAGGGTTTGGGAAAACACGTGAACTCACCGCTGCCGTCCGATCCGATCCGACGGCACGGCTTCGGGACGGCGATGGCACGCGCGCGCTGGTTTGGCCGGAGAGGAAGGAGACGACCTCCGCAACGGCGCTTTCTTCGCGATTCCGGTGAGATGAAGTGTGCGCCAGTGCGCCCCGCTTCCTGGGAGTCCAAATCCGTCTTCGGTTTCGGCGAGCGGCATTGGTTGCGGCGGAGCACAAAGAACACACGGCGGTTGTTCTTGACTCGGCGAGCAATAGCGGCGAGACAGTGGGGATCCTGGCGGCGCGAGCTAGGTTTCCGGACCGGCGTGGGATGGCGATCCTCGAAAGTGCGATCCGGCATTAAATAGCCCCGAGGCGTGCTCGGCGGAACCCTAGTCGGTCACGGCGGCGCTCACGGCCGGAGTCCGGCTCGGACTTCGGCTAGGAAGACGGCGAGAACCGCCTACGTGGCGCGATCAACGGCCCCGACGGACCGGGCGCGAACGGGTTCGGCCGGACACGGCTCAACCGGTACGGGCGGATCTCAACCGTTGGATCTTGATCCAACGGTTGGGATTGATTAGGTTTAGGAGTGGGTTTGGTCGAGTCACGTGGCTCGGGTCGGACTCGAACTCGAGTCTGACTCGGGCTCGGTCGGATGAACAGTACTTGACCCGAGTTGGATTTTCCAGCGATTTAATATTTAAAATAATTCCCAGTAATTCATTTAATTCATTAAAAATAGCAAAAGACTCGAAAAATTCGGAAAAATTCTGGAAAATACTTTGGATCATTTTGGACTCAAATAAAATATTTCCAACAAAATTTTATTTGCAAAATTAAATTCTTTAATTATTTCAAAATGGGATAAATTCAAATAAATTCCAAATAAATCCAAATAAATTCCAGAAAATTCCAAAAATTCACCAAAGTGCCAAATCACACATGAATTTAAGAAAAGAAAAATTTTGAGGGTGTTCTGGGGCGGCTCTGCCGCTAATCCTCTTCCGCTTCATTGGGAGGCCCAGGCGGGATCATCGAGATCGACGCGACTCGCTGCGACCCAAAGCCGCTGTATCTGCCCTCAACCACCCACGGGGTGGTATAAGGCGGACGAGGGCCCCTGGCGGCTAGGTCGTCATGCGGCGTTCGCACCCAACCATCTCGATGATGATCTCGGCCACCTCGTGGAGCCCCTGCAGCCTCTCCAAAGAAGGTGGCCACGGCGGCGCGTCCTCGCGACCCCTCCTCTTCTCCCGCCTCCAGATAGCAAAATCGTGCTCCTCCTGCAGTCGCCCTCCTCCCAAATTGTAGAGCAGCCCAAAGCACACGGGCGAAAGAAAGCCGCAGATGGGCTAACGAACCTCCTCATGTTAGACATGGAAGGAAGTCGGAAGAGGAAGAAGAGGGAGGAGACGAGAGGAAATGGGCGATCGCTCATCGGCGGTGACGCCCTATTTATAAACCATCCCAGCCGGAAATCGGCCGTCTCCAAAGGCAATCAAACGCGCCACCCCGCAATCAATGAAGCGCAAAACAAAGCACAAGGCGAATACCAAAGAAGATCAAAGACATTGAACAAAATTAAGAGACATTTCGCTGCACACGTGTCACGAGCAGTTCAAGTTAAATTGGCCTTCCCGCCACTTCGCCTAGTTAAGCGAGAAGTCCGGCCGCGAGCTGGGAGGTGACAATGCAAACCTGGGTCGAATCCACTCGACCTCTCGGAAAAGCGTGTCCGGCGAGAAGGCCACGGGCCAAGGCCCCTGGCGCTTGGGAGCCATACCCGGTCGGTGAAGGCCATCCAGAGGCGCAACGGGGCCAAAAGGCCGTGGCCACAACGTAAGTCCCGACGCCGAGAGCTGCACTCCACCCACTTAAAAGCGTGTCCGGGCGAAAAGGCCGCGGGCCAAGACCCTGGCGCATGGAAGCCATACCAGTCGACTGAAAGCCACCCAGAAAGGCGCAACGGGGGCCAAAAGGCCGTGGGCCTATATTCTAGCAACTCAGATAAGGGGGAAAGAGTAAAAGAGGTCTGGAGCCCACTTAGCAGAGGACAATACAGACAAATTATATTCAAGTGAGAAAATACAACGTTTCAAACAAGGAGGGGAGGGCCAGTACTCGGCATTAAGGTTCACATCGAAATCAGAAATTCAAGATTCACTAACAAGGCTTGCGATGTACCGGAGACCTCTTCGAGGAGCGCGTTGGCTTTGTCTTCATCACAGGCAAAACCCTCTTTCACAGCTTCAAGGTCAACTCTCGGATAATGAGACTTGACCACCGCCAACGCCTAGTTCGCACTCATGGTCGCGGACTCCTTGGCATAAGCTCTGATCCTATCGGCTCCTCCAGAGAGAAGCGGAACAGCGTCGTCCCCCTGGCCCGGCTCAGCTCCTTCAATACGCAGAAGGTGCAGAATCGCTCGCGAGCGACGCGGCCCACCGGCTCCGTTCGGTAGTGGTCATCTTCTCCTTGCATTCTCGCACCAAAGCCGAACTGCCATCGTAAAACACACCGACACCAAGCACGCTCAATCCAAGTCAAAGAAATTTACCCTTCACCCCGCTGTATCCTCTCCAAGCCGACTCGAGCCGAGGTCGTAACTTTCAAGCTTCCAATCGGGCTCTCGGCTCCAAGAATGGTCGAATCGCGCTCTGAAACACAAGAGCATCATCATCCTTCCCAACTGTCCAAAAAGATGTCCAAACCGAGTCCAGGGGAGGATCTCACCTTCGAGCGCATGCTCAAGCTTCGCCTTCTCCTCTCGGATCGTCATACACTGGGCTTCAAGCCCGTGGACCTCCTTCCATCTGTCGCTGCTGATCTCGTTGAGCTTGTCCTGATACTTCTAGTGCTCCTTGAGCTTCAGGAGCACCTTCCGAAAAAACTGCGACCTCTGCTCCGAACGCTCCCCCATGTCCTAGGTAACAGGCGGAATCTCGTGGGGAGGCCAGGCAAATGTGATCAAGAAAGACAAGAAACTCACCCTGACGAGCGTGCTACACCTGACGGTGAGCTCGTAAAGCTCCATCCGAGTCGCTCTCTCCGTCTCTTCGTCCTCTTCCATCCCGTTCCAGTCGGAACCCCCCTCCCACCATACGGTCCGATTTGGGGGCTTCGGCAGAGGACCGAGCGGTGGTGGCTCTCGATGTACCTCCTCCACTTCGGGAGACGGTGCCGGGTCAAGCTCGTCGACGGCCGGACCACCCGATGGTTCAACGGTCGGGCCGCCGGCACCAGGTGGCGACGCCCCAGCAGCCGACGGGGAGGGTGACCTGGCCGACGTGGGGGGGTCCCCCTTGGAGAAGCCGGTGCCTGGGGCTCCTTTTCAGGAGACCCCTCCACTAGGACGTCCATAGTAGGAGTCCTGAATCGGCAAAAAAAAAAGGGGAAATCACCTCAGCACAGGTAATAACAAAAAGACGAGGATTGCCCAAAAGAATACCTCCTGGATTTCTTGAATTTCATCCCAGGTCTCATCCGAGTCCCAGCACCACTCGGAGGAACTGCACTCAAGACCAGCCGGGCTGCCCCTCGAGATGTAAGGTCGTGGCTCAAGGCCAGTGATCTGGGTACGCCGAGGTCGAAGGTCTGGCCGACGAAAGGCCAATGCCTTCTTCCGCCGATTCCCTACAAGCCTTATCGGCCGAGGTGTCACCGCCGCTTGGCCTGAGCATTCCTCACCGAGAGAGGCCGACAACTAGAGCGTCGAGAGAAGAAGGACGCTGCCTCTGAAAAGGAACGATCGCACCTGTCGTAATCACACATCGTGCAAAAATCATGGGACAGTCTTTTCGAGAGAGTGGTGCACTCACGGGAGGAGGCCTCGCCGTCGAAAATTTGTGAGGGCAGCCCCTGTTGGTGATCACAAAGTGCCAGTGCACGAAGAGGTCAACTACCCGCGCCGCCAATGCATCTTTCGACAAGGATGTGTCCGTCTCCCGGTGGGATCTCGAGACCCGCCGTCTTCGAACCCCAAATGGATTCTCTCCTTTAAGGGTTGCACTCGGCGCTTCACAAAGCTGATCGCGATCCCGGGGCCCGTCAGCCCTCGGTTCTTCAGATCGTTAATCCATGCCAGAAGCTCGAAGACTTGGTCCAAACCGCCGCCATCCGGGGCATCGCTCCAGCATCGGGAAGCTTTAGGGGCGCGGCCAGCGAAAGGGGCGAGAAAAGGGTCAACATTGGCACAATAGAACCACTCCCGCCTCCAACCTTTGAGGGAGGTCTTGAGTGGGATGACGAAGTACTGTTTCTTCAAGCCCTCTCGCAGCTGGAGCCCGGCGCCCCCAATGACGCTGGGAGCAGCCCGGTTCGGATGAGGTTTGAGCAAGAAGAGGGAGCGGAACAAGTCAAAATGAGGACGTATCCCAAGATACGCCTCGCAAAGCTGAACGAAGATAGTAATGTGAAGAATGGAGTTGGGATTCAAATTGATCATTTCGATTTCGTAAAAGTGAAGGAGCCCTCGGAAGAAGGCGCCCCAGAACTCTAAATCCTCGCCGTAAGAAGGACTCAACACCACAATCTCATTCTCTAGAGGTGTGGGGTAAGGGTCACCGCGGCGGGACGGCGGACATCAACTCCAATGAGGAAGGACGCCACGGCGACCAGCTCCTCCAAGCGGGACGTCGTGGTGATGGAGGTCTCCCACCCCGCGGTCGCAGGGTCGGCGTTACCCTCCGACGCTGATAAGGATTCCGAAGAAGAAGACATCTCGGTGAAGGAGACCTGGTGGGAGGAACCGCCGAGGGTCTTGGGCGCGAAACTAGAAACCCTAGGTCGCCCTAATCGCCAAAGGAGACTTAAAGATTTCTCAACCGTGGTGGGGGAAGGGCAAAGGTATCTTCGCCTAGCAAGTTTTCCCTCATTTATAAGGAATAAGCCTTGATTTTCGCCTTACGGCGGGAAAAGCAAGGGCCTTCGCGCTCGATTCTGGGCCAGATCTAGGGCACGCCCCATGTCAGCCGATAATGAGTTACGCAAATGCGACTGTGTGTCAAGTCTGGTTCGAAGTTTGGGATAAAGTGTGCCCCATGATGGGCCTGAACGCCGGCCGCCACGGAAGCTTGGGGCCGGGCACTTTCCGAACATCTTCAAGCGGTATGCCCCATAATTTGGGGTCAATTGCTGGTCACTGCTTCTTAGCGTGATTGGGTACCGTGGGAGGATTTTCACTAAACCGGTCTTGAGAATGCGCTCCATGAGAGTCTGAAGCAGTGCGCCATAAACGGGCACAGGCATTACTCTATATGACCACGGTATGCCCCACGAGGGCCAGCTGAGCGACATTGTCGCGCACCTTAAACGGGCGCGGGTACCACTCGGCCACGAGCCAAAAAGACTACGGTATGCCCCATGAGGGCCAGCCGAGCGACAAGCCGGTTGCCGCGCACCGTAAACGGGCGCGGGTACCACTCGGCCACGAGCTAAAAGACTACGGTATGCCCCATGAGGGCCAGCCGAGCGACAAGCCGGTTGCCGCGCACCATGAACGGGCGCGTGTACCACTCGGCCACGAGCCAAAAGACTGCGGTACGCCCCATCGTGGCCACCGAGCGACAAGCCGGTTGCCGCGCAAGACCGTGAACGGGCGCGCGGGTACCACTCGACCACGAGACAAAAGACTACGGTATGTCCCATCGTGGCCACCGAGCGACAGCCGGCTATGCGCGCGACCGTGAACGGGCGCTGGTACCACTCGCCACGAGCCAAAAGACTACGGTATGCCCCATGAGGGCCTGGCCGAGCGACAAGATGGCTGTCACAAGACCGTGAACGGGCGCTGGTACCACTCGCCACGAGCCAAAAGACTACGGTATGCCCCATCGTGGCGGTGAGCGACAAGCCGGCTGTCGCCAAGACCGTGAACGCGCTGGTACCACTCGCCACGAGCCAAAAGACTACGGTATGCCCCATCGTGGCCACCGAGCGACAAGCCGGTTGCCGCGCACCGTGAACGGGCGCGGGTACCACTTGACCATGAGCCAAAAAGACTACGGTATGCCCCATGAGGGCCAGCTGAGCGACAAGCCGGCTGCCGCGCACCTTAAACGGGCGCGGGTACCACTCGGCCACGAGCCAAAAAGACTACGGTATGCCCCATGAGGGGCCACCGAGCGACAAGCCTTGCTGTCACAAGACCTTGAACGGGCGCGGTACCACTCGACCACGAGCCAACCAACCACGGTGGCTTCACATTACAAGTTCTTTACGATCTTTTTTCCCGTATAATCTTTATGACAGATAAGAGACGGAAATCCGATCCTAAAGCACTTGGGGGCAGTGGGATGTCTCGAGATAGGGGTCCCGCAAGTGGGGCCTATACCCGATCGGGCTAGACGGGCGGAGTAGTAGGCCCAAAGCCTAGAAGCGACACGTAGGGCCCGGAGGAGGTTTTCGACTTTTTCCCCAAGGCAACTCCCGATCCTTCGAGGAAGCTTCGCGCCACGCCCAAACAACCCGCCAAAAACGAAGCATGCAGCCTGACATTCGCAGAGCCTGCAGACGCTGGAACCTGACAGGGTGGCAGGCGCGGGTCGGGGAAAGCACAACCACCTCTCCAAGACGTAGTGCACCATAGCCGACGAAGACAAAGTATGTGTTGGTGAGGCCACCATGTGGAGGGCCCGGTGGCGCCCATCTATCATGTATCTGAAGGATCATTGTTTTTTGATCCATGTGTTTTTGATGATGAGTATTTGAATATTCGAAGAGATTTGAAAAGATTTGAGTTGATTTGATTTTGGCTCAGTATTTGAAAAAGATTTGAAACCAATTTGAACCGATTTATTTTTTGGTTTCTTTATTTGAAAAAGATCTCAAACCAGCTTGGTTGTATGGATTAATTTGAGTCAAGTCGTGGACTTGGGCTCGAAATTGTTTTTGTCGTGCAGGTGTTGCTCGAGGTCGAACGTGGTCGATGACGGACCGAGACTAGGTTCGAGGAGGAACCGAGGTCGTGAGGGTCGAGGGTGTCATGCGAAATGTTTCGGACCAGAGAAACGGTGCACGTGAGGTCGAGATCGCTGCAGCGTAGCGGCAGTGGTGGTCGCAGCGTGTATACAATTTTTAGAGTGTGTGAGTATGCATGCATGTGGGTGTGCATACGAGTGTGTGTGTGTGCATGGCGTGAGTTGCATGTGTGCGTGTGTGTGTTAATACTAGGGTGTGTGTGCATGGCGTGAGTTGCATGTGTGCGTGTGTCTCGCATGCATGTGTGTGCGTGAAGTGCGTCGCCGTGCGTGAGTGTGTTGCCGTGCATGAGTGCATCGCTGCTGTGTTGCCGTGCGTGAGTGCATCGCTGCGGTGTTGCGTGCGTGTCCGAGAAGGAGACTTGTGCACGAAGGAGATTCGCAATGGAAACGTGGAGCCGCTGGTTTGCTGTGTCAGAGAAGGAGAGCCAGCCAGTTTGCCGTATACAAGAAGGAATCAACTGCTATGGAGCCCTTTAAATAGGGGGTTCTAGGGGCTTAGAGAATCATCCAATGCAATAGGGCAAGAAGCAAAAGGTGCCTACAACAAAGAAAAGCTTTTGTGCTCTCTTTAGTTTGTTTAGGGTTTTCTAATCTTGTGAGATTAGAGATTTTGTTTAGGGTTTTCTAATCATCGAAGATTAGAAGATTTTTTTTTGGTGTCATCTTGTTGAAGATGGCTTTGGAATAAAAAAAATAAGTTTATGCAATATTCTCTTATTTTTTTTTGCTTTGATTCTTGATTAGAAGGTTTGTTCGAATTTTTGATAGAACTAGTTTTGATTTTTGTTCGTCTTGTCTCGCTAATTAATCTAGGGTTTTGATCTCTCAATATTAGATATTCTTCCGCTTTTTAGGGGTCTTTATTTTTCCAAAAGAAATAGTTGAATTTTATTCGGCATCTATTCACCCCCCCTCTAGTTGCCTACTCGGTCCTACAAGTGGTATCGAGCAGTGCTCTACTAATCCATCTTAACAGGTGATTAGTAAACGGTAAGTTATGGCAACTGAGAAATACTCGAACAAGCCGCCAATCTTCGATGGCAATGCATTTCTAATCAAGCGGATCCGAATGATCGCATATCTTCAAGCTCAAGGTAATGCGATTTGGCGCCAAGGTAAAAATTTCATACGAGCTTCCTTCTAATGATGATATTGATAAAATCGAGTTTGAAAAAGATGTTGAAAACAATAATAGAGCTAGAAACATATTGCTTCAAGGACTTGCTAGAAAAGAATTCGATAGAGTTCATCATTTACTCAACTTTCATGAAATTTGGAAATCTCTTCAAGATTATCATGAGGGCAATCGACTCTGTAAAGAAGCTAGGCAAGATCATTTTAAAAGGAATACACTAGATTTGAAATGAACTCTGGAGAATCTCTAGATGATTGTTTTGCTCGCTTTAATGTAATCTTAAACAATCTTAGAGTCAGTAGATGTAAAGTACACTGACTCTGAAAATGCTAGACATTTCCTATCATCTCTTGATCTTAAAATCGGCAAATGAAAGTGATCGCTTTTAGGAAGCTCATAAGATGAGTGAAATGACTTTGGATAAACTATATTCTAGTCTCAAGACTTTTGAGATAGACATTGTTTCAAGAACTTCCAATGATAATTCTATGGCTCTTAATGCTAATTCTTCATATGATAATGCTACTAGTTCTTCATCATCATACTCCATTACCGCTTTGAGTGCTCTTAGTGATGAACAAATAGATCAAATACCGTAAGATACACTTGCTCTTCTTTCCAAGCGTGTCAATGCAATTTACATGAGATCAAGGGAGAGAAGAGGAGCCTCCATCCATCGCTACAATCAAGGCAAGGCCGGGCACATCCGTGCTAACTATTTCAAGAACAAAGATAAAGAGGAGAAGGAGCAAAGCAACTCCTCCAAGTCCTTCCGGCCAAAAGAGAGCAAGGACAAAAATAAGCAACGGACAAAGAAGATGCTCAACAAAGTCTTCATGGCAATTGGTCGCTTAGACTTAAGCGACATTGATGATTCAACTGACGATGAGAAGGAAGCGAAGCAAACGGTTGAACGAGAAAGATTTCACCGGATCGTGCTTCATGGCGAAAGGGAACACTAGTGATTCTAGTGACAACGATAGCACCTCCAAATGACGGTGATGAGGTAATACCTTCGTATGATGAGCTTTGTGAAGTTTTAGTCATATTGAGAAAATCTTTAAGAAAATCTTCACTCAAAAATAAAAACTTAGAGAAAGATCTATCCATGCCGAAAACTGAAAACTTTGATCTTAGAAATTCAAATTAAAAGACATGTGACTCTTGCTTAGATCTCAAATTTGAAATTAAATCTCTAAAAGAGGAACATATGATTAAACTAGAACAAGTTTATGCCAAACAATTGAAAAATGAAAAACTTGTGAAAAATGTTGGTTGCTCTACTGATGGTTTACATGGTCAAACTTCTTGTTCTAAATGTCCCATACTAGAATTGAAGTTGCATGATGCAGATGCTAAGATTACTCAATTGGTTAATGATTTGCTTACACATGAAGTTCTTTCATGCTCAACTTGTCGCAAGCAAAAAGAAAAAATAGATGTTTCCTGTAATAATTGTTTAACACTCTCTCGAAAAATTGATTACTTGGAAAAGTCTTTAGAACGTTTTACTAAAGGAAAGAAAAATCTAAATATGATTTTGGATCAATCAAGAGTCAGCACTCATCACAAAGGTTTAGGTTTTGATCCTTATGCTCATCACAAATCATATGCTCCTACTATTGTTAAAACTCTTGAAAGTGGAAAGTTTGAAATTGTCAAAGAACCTGAGAAAACTGTCTTCAAATCTGCTGGAATTTTATCTTCTACTATGATGAATGCAAATGTTGCTTCTGTTTCTAAAGACAAACCATTTGTTAAGTACAATTGCACTCATTGTGGAAAAGATGGTCATTTGATGAATTTTTGTTTTAGACTAGCCAAACAACAGAGAAAGGAAAATTCAAAGGCTAAGTCTAACTTTAGACAAACACGTATCATTTCTCCACATGTTCCGCTAGTAAAAGCAAACAAAATACCTGGAAATTCATCTACGTTGCATTCACGAGCTTTTGTACGATCACCTCCTCGTCGAGTGATTCAGTGCTGGATACCTAAAACTTATTTCTCTAACCCCAATAATAATCCTCGGCATCTTCTGCTCATAACATGTAGGTGGTACGAGAAGGGAAGGAGAACATCCGGTTGTTGATTCAGGATGTCACAACACATGACAGCAACCCAAGTTGGTTCTCCTCCCTAACAAAAGCATCACGGGAACGAAACGATCACTTTTGGAGATGCTACTCTGGACGCGTCATTGCAAAAGGTACCGTGAAGGTGAATGATCACTTTACTTTAAAGAATGTCTCTTTGGTGTCTAAACTGAAATTCAACCTTCTATCTCAGATCTCAATTATTGGATGAAAACTTTGAAGTGAGTTTTAAACCAAATGCATGTAGAGTACTCGATGCTTCTGGAAACTTGACTCTTGAGATATCTAGACTTGGAAAGATTTTCATAGCAAATTTTAGCAATGCTTCAAGTTCACATTGTTTTGTTGCTTCGTAATCTAGAAATCTCAATTTTTGGCATCGCTTGCTAGGTCACATGGGCTTTGATCATTATCTAGATTGAGTGGTCTAGACTTAATTCGTGGCTTGCCAAAATTAAAATCTTGCAAAGACATTGTTTGTGCTTCCTGTCGACATGGTAAGATGGTTGGAGCCCCACATGCTCCTGTCTCTATCGTAATGACCACTGCCCCTGGCCAACTTCTTCACATGGATACTGAGGGACCATCTCGAGTACAATCGGCCGGAGGTAAGTGGTACTTTCTAGTAATAGTTGATGATTATTCGAGATACTCTTGGGTGCATTTTCTGTCTTCAAAAGATGAGATTTTTGGACTCTTTTCATGTCTTCATTAAGAGATTGATAAATGAATTACCTAACTCATTGAAAGCCATAAGAACAGATAATGGTACAGAATTCAAAAATGCATTGTTTAAATCTTTTGTGAAACTAATGGGATTGAACATCAATTTTCTTCGCCATATTCTCCCTCACGTAATGGTGTTGTAGAAAGGAAAAATAGAACTTTGATTCAAATGGCTAGAACTATGCTAGATGAATACAACACTTCAAGAAAATTTTGGGCCGAGGCAATTTCTTCTCGCTTGCTATATATCAAATAGGGTCTATCTCTTTTCTTTACTTGGTAAAACATATTATGATTTTATATTTGATCGTAATCCATCTGTTTCTCACTTAGGAGTGTTTGTTTGCAAATGCTTTATTCTTAAACATGGAAATCTTTATAAATTCAAGCTCGTGAGTACGTATGGTATTTTCCTTGGCTATTCGTTGCACTCTCGTGGATATCGTGTACTTGATTTATCGACTAACAAATTGTTGGAGACATGCGATGTTACTTTTGATGAGGCTAGCCCTGGAGCTAGACCCGACATTTCAGGTTCACGAGAAGATTTAGAGCCAATCTTTTTGGATAAAAGATTCGAAGAAAATGATGAAGATAATGATGATGATGAGCTCATACCTACAGAACGGGAAGATGTTCCTGAACAAATTGATGTGACTACTACTTCAGATTCTTCTACACCTCCCACGACGACTGAAACAACTGGACCTCCCCTTACTGTTTTGAAGAACCATCCTCCTGAACAAATTATTGGAAGTCTTCATGAAAGGGTGACACGCTCTAATTCATCTCAAACTCTTTTATGCATGCATTCTCGCTTTTGTTGCAAATTTTGAACCTAAGAACATTACTCATGCTTTAACTGATAGTTCTTGGGTAGATGCGATGCATGAAGAGTTAGAAAACTTTGAAAGGAATAAAGTTTGGTCTTTAGTGGAACCTCCTAAAAATCAAAACATTATTGGAACAAAATGGGTTTTTAAGAACAAGTTAAATGAAGATGGAATAATTGTTAGAAACAAAGCTAGACTTGTAGCTCAAGGTTATTCTCAACTTGAAGGAATTGATTTTGATGAAACATTTGCTTCGTTGCTCGTTTAGAAGCTATTCAGATCCTCTTGGCTTTTGCAGCTTCAAAAGGTCTTAAGTTATTTCAAATGGATGTGAAAAGTGCTTTTCTAAACGGTTTTATAGAAGAAGTTTTTGTGAAACAACCCCCTGGTTTTGAAAATGAAAAATTTCCTAATCATGTGTATCGCTTATCAAAAGCTCTTTATGGATTAAAACAAGCTCCTCGTGCATGGTATGATAGATTAAAAGGCTTCTTGCTTCAACATAATTTTGAGATGGGAAAAGTTGATAAAACTCTGTTTACTCAAAATTCAAATGATCAATTTCTTGTGGTGCAAATTTATGTGGATGATATTATCTTTGGAGGATCCTCCCACTCTCTTGTGTTGCAGTTTTCCTATCTGATTTCCATTGAATTCGAGATGAGTATGATGGGAGAGTTGACATACTTCCTTGGATTTCAAATCAAACAAGCAAAAGAAGGGATCTTCTTGCACCAATCCAAGTATACAAAGGAGCTACTAAAGAAATTCGACATGGGAGAAGGAAAGTCAGTATCTACTCCAATGAGCACAACAACAATTTTGGATCTTGACGAGAATGGTGTCGAGATGGACCAAAAGAATACGAAGCATGATTGGATCACTTCAGACTTGATCGCTTCGAGGCCTGACATACATTTTGCAAGATGTTTGTGCGCTCGATTTCAAGCCTCTCCTCGAGAATCACATCGACAAGCAATTAAAAGAATTTTCGTATCTTCGCTCCACTCCTGAATTTGGCATTTGGTATTCTTGTTCTTCTTCGCTTACACTCCTAGGATATTCTGATGCTGATTTTGCGGGGTGTAGATTAGATAGAAAGAGTACTTCTGGCACATGTCATTTTCTTGGCACTTCACTTGTTTCTTGGTCTTCTAAGAAACAGTCCTCAGTTGCTCAATCTACTGCAAGTGAATACGCTGCACCGCTAGTTGTTGTTCACAAATTCTTTGGATCAATTCAACTCTTAAAGATTACTGCATTAACTTTAGTAGTGTTCCACTTCTTTGTGATAATACTAGTGCAATTCACATCGCTAAAAATCCTGTTCAACATTCAAGGACTAAACACATTGATGTTCGATATCATTTTCTTAGAGATCATGTTGAAAAAGGAGCTATTGAACTGAAATTTGTTGATTCTGATACTCAAATTGCTGATATTTTCACTAAGCCGCTTGATTCTTCTCGCTTTGCTTTCTTACGCGGCGAACTTGGGATCATTCATCCCCATGGGTTGATTTGAGGGGGAGTCTTGATTTTAACTCTTTCATTTGATTTTGTTGTTACACTTAAAGAAAACTTCCCTGTTTTCATTGCATCATGTAGTACAAAGCTTTGTTGACTATTCTTGTGTATATAGTCAAATTAATGCTACATTGCTTCACTTCTCACTAAAAGACTAAAAGACTAAAATAATTCAATTTGAGATGCTTTTTGAGAATATTTTGGCTCTTGTTCATTATGGTATTACATTTGTGAAATAGGCTTAAAAGTTTCTTGTCATCTGTTGAAAGGCTAGAGCTGATTAGAAACTATGTGTGAGCTTTTTGTTGGACTTCAAATGATCATTATGAGTCTCAAGCAAAATCAGTGTTTTAATATTAAAAGCAAGTTGAAAAAGATGCAAGCAAAAGCTACTTGGCTAAACACAAGTTTAGTACAATGTGCAGCTTCCTTGCCAGGGATTTAAATTCAAAAGATGCAAGAAAAGGCTACTTGTCTAAACAAAAGTTCAGAACAATGTGAAGCCACTTGCCAATTTAAACTGAGAAAGATACAAGAAAGAACTACCTACTCATACACAAGTATGGGCTAGTGTGCAGTTACTTGTCATCCCTGTTGATCACAAAGCAAAATTGTCAAACTTGCTAAAAGAGAAAAAGGAAATTCAAATTTTTGAAAAGGCTTGAGACAAACATTAGTGAATTTGAAAGTCTCTCTTTACTCATAATAGTTTTCTTTTTAGCTTTGGCAAAATCAGTTTATGACATTTTACTTGTTTGCTCTAATTTGCTTATGCAACAACTATTCTATGTGTTAGAGCCTCCATATTCTCACAATTTGCTTTCTCATTGGATAAATTGATACAAAATGTGAAAACTCTCATAAAAACTCTCCAAATGCTTTACTTTGATTATATACCTTGAATATACTTCAAAGCTTGAGATACTGCATTCATTAAGGGGGAGTTTTGAGATCTTGATGACTATTTTGTCAAAAAGGGGGAGAGCACAAGTCAAGAAGAAGAAAAATAAAAAGAGAGGAATATAATTCAAACTGTTTGAGAATTTGGATTTACTTGGTCTTGGAATCTTTTTGGTCTCAAACTCTCATTTGGTATTTTTCTTTACCTTTGTCAAATCTTATATTGTGTTTTGTCAAATTACTCATCAAGGGGGAGATTGAAGGATCATTGTTTTTTGATCCATGTGTTTTTGATGATGAGTATTTGAATATTCGAAGAGATTTGAAAAGATTTGAGTTGATTTGATTTTGGCTCAGTATTTGAAAAAGATTTGAAACCAATTTGAACCGATTTATTTTTTGGTTTCTTTATTTGAAAAAGATCTGAAACCAGTTGGTTGTATGGATTAATTTGAGTCAAGTCGTGGACTTGGGCTCGGAAATTGTTTTTGTCGCGGTGTGTGTTGCTCGAGGTCGAACGTGGTCGATGACGGACCGAGACTAGGTTCAGGAGGAACCGAGGTCGTGAGGGTCGAGGTGTCATGCGAAATGTTTCGGACTAGAGAAACGGTGCACGTGAGGTCGAGATCGTTGCAGCAGAGCGGCAGTGGTCGTACGCGTGTATACAATTTTTAGAGTGTGTGAGTATGCATGCATGTGTGTGTGCATACTAGTGTGTGTGTGTGCATGGCGTGAGTTGCATGTGTGCGTGTGTGTGTGCATACTAGTGTGTGTGTGCATGGCGTGAGTTGCATGTGTGCGTGTGTCTGCATGCATGTGTGTGCGTGAGTCTTGTCGCCGTGCGTGAGTGTGTTGCCGTGCATGAGTGCATCGCTGCTGTGTTGCCGTGCGTGAGTGCATCGCTGCGGTGTTGCGTGCGTGTCCGAGAAGGAGACTTGTGCACGAAGGAGATTCGCAATGGAAACGTGGAGCCGCTGGTTTGTCCGTGGTCGAGAAGGAGAGCCAGCCGGTTTGCCGTATACAAGAAGGAATCAACTGCTATGGAGCCCTTTAAATAGGGGGTTCTAGGGGCTTAGAGAATCATCCAATGCAATAGGGCAAGAAGCAAAAGGTGCCTACAACAAAGAAAAGCTTTTGTGCTCTCTTTAGTTTGTTTAGGGTTTTCTAATCTTGTGAGATTAGAGATTTTGTTTAGGGTTTTCTAATCATCGAAGATTAGAAGATTTTTTTTTGGTGTCATCTTGTGGAAGATGGCTTTGGAATAAAAAAATAAGTTTATGCAATATTCTCTTTTTTTTTTTTGCTTTGATTCTTGATTAGAAGGTTTGTTCGAATTTTTGATAGAACTAGTTTTGATTTTTGTTCGTCTTGTCTCGCTAATTAATCTAGGGTTTTGATCTCTCAATATTAGATATTCTTCCGCTTTTTAGGGGTCTTTATTTTTCCGAAAGAAATAGTTGAATTTTATTCGGCATCTATTCACCCCCCCTCTAGTTGCCTACTCGGTCCTACAGTATCCTTCCCCCAGTATATAAGGGGAGGAGGTAGAAACAAGAAAGAGAGGATGCTCATATATCCAAGAACACAGGACTAGGGTATTATCTCCTCCGAGAGAGCCCGAACCTGTCTAAAAACAGATCGCCCTCGCATCCTGTGTTACCATCAAGCTCAGATCCCGCACAAATCCCCTAGAATCACAAATCTCATTGCCGGCGAAACCGATCGTCGACACATGGCATCATCACGAAATAAACATATTCATCATATCAATGGCAAACATTAAAGCATGGCATGTGAACATATCATATATTCAAATTTCAATCTCAATCAATTAAACAAACTACAATCCGCGACCCATTCCAATACACTTGCCTCAACCACGGGCGACGGATTGGCGAGATGTAGAGAGCACTCCCGGGGTCACACCATCTGCACATAGGTACCACAAACTCACAATCATGACCACAAAACAGTACGCAAACCTTCATCTACCCCAACATTGTCATCTACTCGCAATAACCAAAAATAGAGGTTCTGTCCCGCCGGGACAGCAGCCTTCCAAAAGGCATAACTCGGGTTCTAAAACTCCGAATCAATTAAACGAGTACATCCTCGCGTATCTTAGGAAATTTCCTAACTTTTCCTAAGTATAAGGAAAGACTGATTCAGAATCTAAAGTTGTTTAATCTACAAAATACCGAGATCTGTTCCAATCACGTCACAGATTTTAACACGCTCGGTAAAACAGCCATAACTTTCAAACGGCTGATTGGAATTTAACGTTATTTATATCCACTGAAAGGTATTGAAATTACCTACAACTTCTTCAATAGGCGGACGTCCAAATTCGGACTCTAAATTGGCGAAAAACCGAACCCTAGGTCGACTGCTCATGCTGTCCAAAACAGAGAACGTGACCACTTCTAGAATTCATCTAATCTACTCAATTCCAGCACCACCAATTGATCTAAAAACATGATATTGATCTTTAGAACAGTACCTAGCCCAACCCCAAGGATTCCCATGGCCATACCTTCGCCCGATGAACGAAAAACCCACGGATCGCCTCCCGGTTCGCGCGATCTCCCTCCTCACTCCGATTCCACCGGATCTCCTCGTCGCGGAGCGCTCCAATGGATGAATCTTCAGGTTGGGGAGGTGGATAACTCCCCTAGGGCAGCAAGGGTGGTGGAGAGGTGAGGATAGGGGTGGTGGTGCATAGGGGAGCAACAATGGGGGTGGCGGCTAGGGCAAAAAGGGAGAGGGAGAGGTGGGGAGAGGCTAGGGCACAAGGGGGCGCAACGGGGCAGGGGTGGGGTGCATAAAGGGGCAGGGGAAGGCCCCCAACCTGGTTTCCTACTCCTATTTGGACTCCCAATCCTTCCCACCAAAGCCCACAACCCTTTCCCTTAGGCCCAAACTCCCCCGGAAAGGCCCAAACTCCCGGAAACGGCCCGAAAACGCATGTAACCCTCATACCACATGGTTTTAACCTTAATTCCACATTTTATAATGTTCTTGCCCTCAAAATTCACATTTTGTAATGCCGCAATCTCTAATTTCACATTTTATAAAGTTTCGGCATTCTGTAGTGTCATAATAATGCATGAGATATATCTTTGGGTTCAAAAGAAGAAACTAAAGTAGAATGAGCATGAGTGTCAGAATGAATAAACCTGGATCGGGTGATTCTCTCATTTAGGTCTCCAATCATTTGTTCAGATGGATGCATTTTTTGAATGTGTAAGGAAGTTTTGGCTTTTGAAACTTCTCCTTCTCCTTCTTCACTTTCAGCATGTACAGATGATGTTGTAGCTTCAGGATGGTTAGTTGTAGGTGATGTAGTAGTAGGTGCCAAAGGTGCTACAGCTTGTTGTGTATTAGGAAGAGTCAAGACCTCATTTTCAACATCAACATCATCATTGTCTTCAAATATTTTCTCCCCCTGAACGTATGCGCATGTACCTGCATCACTTGGACTAGTACCTGGACTAGCCTCATCAAAAGTAACTTCACAAGTTTCCACAATTTTGTTAGTCTCCAAAACAAGCACACGATAGCCACGAGTGTGAGCAGGATATCCAAGAAAAATGCCATCCATTGATCTAGCTTCAAATTTATCAAGATTTCCAGATTTCAAGACAAAATATTTGCATCCAAAAACCCAAAAGTGAGAAATAGTAGGCCTATGCCCAAATCGAAGCTCATATGGAGTCTTACCCAATTTTGATCTCAAAAACACGATTTGAAACATAACATGCAGTTGAAATCGCTTCAGCCCAAAAGTTTCTAGGAGTGTGATGTTCATCTAGCATGGTTCTAGCCATCTCAACCAACGTTCTATTTTTTCTTTCAACTACACCATTCTGTTGAGGCACTCTAGGTGATGAAAATTGATAATCAATTCCCTTTTCAGCACGAAAGTGATCAAAAGAAGAATTTTTAAACTCAGTTCCATTATCACTTCTAATCGCTCTAAGAGCTCCAGGATGATCAACAGAAAGCCTAAGCCTAAGACTTCTAAAATGACTAAAAGCCTCATCCTTAGATGCCATAAAGTATACCCAAGAGTATCTAGAAAAGTCATCAACAATCACAAGCACATACCATTTGCTTCCAAAAGATTGAACACGAGATGGTCCAACCGTGTCAAGATGTAGTAGCTGTCCTGGAGCGTTTGTCATCACCATGGTAAGAGGAGGATGTGAACCTGCAATCATCTTAACATGTCTACAAGGAGAGCATACTAGATCGCTATCACCCTTAAGCTTAGGCAAGCCACGTATGAGATCTAAACCACTTACACGAGTAAGAAGATCAAAACCAACATGACCAAGTCTACGGTGCCAAAAGTATAAGTCTTTAGAAACATTGGTAACTAGACACCTATGCTTAGAAGAAGGTGATGCATCAAAATCAGCTTTAAATACTCTTCCAAAGCGTGAAATCCTGAAAACAAGATCACCTGAAGCATCTGGCACTTTGCATTCATTTTTCTTAAAGCTTATCTCAAGATCTTCATCAATCATTTATGAAACAGAGAGCAAGTTATATTTCAAGTTTTCAACAGGAGTCACATCCTTGAACATGAACTTGTCATTTACCTTCACTGTACCTTTTGCCACAACAGAAGAGGAAGAAGCATCTCCAAAAGTAACACTTTCAGCACGAGATGCACGAGTGAGGGAGGAGAACCCCACTTGGGCCGGGGAAGGGTTGGTTTGGCCCATGAGGGGGAGGAGGACAGCACAAGGACTCCCATGCACCAGCCCCCTCCCCTTTCCTGGTTTGTGTGCCCCCCATGGTTGCCCTAGCCGCCACCCCCACAATCCCTTGCGCCTCCTTCCCCATCTCCTCTCCCCATTGCGCCACCACCCCCTCCACCACCTCTCCACCTCCCTTTCTGTCCTAGGGGAGTTCTCCACCTCACCAACCCGAAGATCCATCCATTGAAGCGCTCCGCGATGAGGAGATCCGGTGGATTTGGAGCGGGAAAGGAGATCGCGCAAACCGGGAGGAGATCCATTGGGTTTTCATGCGTCGGGTGAAGGTATGACCATGGAAATCCTTGGGGTTGGCCTAGGTACTGTTATAAGGATCAATATCATATTTTTAGATCAATTGGTGATGCTGGATTTGAGTGGATTGGATTAGATCTAGAAGTTGCCACGTTCTCTGTTTTGGACAGCATGAGCAGTCGACATAGGGTTTAGTTTTTCGCCAATTTAGATTCTGAATTTGGTCGTACGCCTGTTGAAGAAGTTGTATATAATTTCAATATCTTTCTGTGGGTATAAAGAACGTCCAATTCCGATCAGCCGTTTGAAAGTTATGGCTGTTTTACCGAGCGTATTAAAATCTGTGACGTGATTGGAACAGATCACGGTATTCTGTAGATTAAACCACTTTAGATTCCGAATCAGTCTTTCCTTATACTTAGAAAAAGTTGGGAAATTTCCTAGGCTACACGAGGATGTACTCGTTTAATTGATTCGGAGTCCCAGAACTCAAGTTATGCGTTTTGGAAGGCTGCTGTCCCGACAGGACAGAACCTCTGTTTTTGGGTGTTGCGAGTAGTTGGCAATGTCGGGGTAGATGAGGGTTTGCGTACTGTTTTGTGGACATGATTGTGAGTGTGTGTTACCTATGTGCAGGTGGTGTGACCCCGGGAGTGCCTTCTACTTCCCGCCAATCCGTTGCTCGTGGTTGAGGCAAGTGTATTGTAATGGATAGCGATTTGTAGGTTGCTTGTTGAGAATAGATGAAATTGACTATATGATATGATCACTTGCCATGCTTTAATGATTGCCAATGATATGATGAGCATGTTTATTATGTTATGATGCCATGTGTTAATGTACAAGTTAAATATGATGTTGGCATAATTGCATACATGGCATGTTACATGGCCCGGGCGGTGAGAAAGTCATAACTAGTCCGAGGAAGGTCGGTGAGAAAGTTATGACTAATCCGGAGAGCCAATGAGTAAGTCCTACATCGTGATTCCATCCACCGCGGTGTGGGAAAGCGAGGAGTAGGCACCCTCCATCTTCGGGATGGAAGGGGGGAGAGGGTGCACACCGACGGGTGTGTACTCAACCATACCGGTATGAGTTTCCAAGGAGACATGAGCATAGCATTGCATTGCATACATAATGATGATGATAATGATATGTGATCATGAATGAGATGGTTCACATGATGTGAGATATTATTGCCATGTAATTGTTCTTGTTGTACCATTGCAATATGCTTGCTGAGTTTCGAAGTCACGCTTGTGTTTTCTTGTTGTTTTAAGTACCAAGAGACCGGCATGCGGGGAAGGGAAATAGACACACTTTCGCACGTAGCTTCACTCATTTGATTTCACAAGTCATTCAATTAGTTTTTGATAATAAATTGCGTGTGATGATTATTGCTTTAAGGTTTAGCTTTGCTAAATGAGAGTCTTATTGTTTGTTTGACTCTTGGAGACATTAAATGTTTGAAACTAGACTTATATTGTTGCTAAGTCGTTAATTATTGCTATTTTTAGTTGTCTCTCATATTCCATATATTGCTATACTGTTGTTGCTCCTTCAAATCATGTTAAAACAAAGGAGATGCTGCCGAAATCTTGGGTTTTAGCATTTACTCCTTTGCTGTAATTTACCTTAATTCATGGTATCTAGATGTTGTTTAGCTTATGTTTGGTAGCATTCAGGCATATTAGATGCCGGGGTGTTACAACTGGGGTTAGAAATGAGACTTTTGGGAATCCAGTACTGAGACACACGACGCACAACAGTAGGCACAACACGAGTATTCTTATGCACAAAATCAGGTTTACCTTTTCCCGTGTTTTTAGCAACAAAAGGTGCTTGTTTCACCCTAGGCACATATTGAGAAGCAAGGTGTGCCTTTCTGAGATTAGACCTAGCCTTTGTCCTTTCCTTCTTTTGTTGTTTGGCTAGTCTAAAGCAAAAATCTACTAGATGTCCATCTCTACCACAATGAGTGCAAGTGTACTTAACATGAGATTTTGCTTTAACAGTAGAAGCACATTTTGCATTCATCATAGTAGAAGAAAGAAAACCAGCAGATTTAAAAGCAATCTTTTTAGGCTCATTAAGAATCTCAATTTTGTCATTGCAAGGAGCATGAACAACAGTGCAAGGTTTAGTTTCAAATGAAGCATGAAGATCAAAACCTAAACCTTTCTTATTTGAGCTAACCTTTGATTTATCCAAAATCATGTTCAAATTTTTCTTGCCATTAGTGAACCGTTTCAAAGAATTTTGCAAGTAATCAACTTTCTTAGCAAGAGTTAAACAATTATTGCAGGAAGCATCCACTTTTACTTTTTGCTTGCGACAAGTTGAGCATGAAAGAACCTCATGTATAAGCAGATTATCAGTCAATTGAGAAACCCTAGCATTTGCATCTTTCAATTTTAATTCAAGAGTTGAGCATTTAGAACAAGAATTTGAACTATGCAAATCATCAGTGGAACAGCTAGCATGTTTAACATGTTTCTCATTTTTCTCATTTAGATGCAACAGAAGAGCATGTTCTTTCCTAAGCAATATGAGCTCATTGTAAATTAAGTCACATGATTTGCAAGTATCATTACTAGGAATCAAAGTCTTAAGTCTAGCAATTTCAGCTTTCAATGATTCAACAATGAAATCATGTTTCTTAATTTTCTTGTCACGTTTGTCAAGCAATTTTCCAAGACGAGCAACAGCAATAGCTAATTCATCATAAGAAGGATCTACCTTATTGAAGTCACTATCGTGATCGTCCTCGGTGAAGCTATCCTTGCTGCTTGCCATGAGACACAACCCCGCCAAGTCATGCTTGCTTGGGGTTGCATCGTCCTCGCTGCTCTCCGAATCAACATCGCTCAAATTGACTTGTTCAAGAGCGGAAAGAACTCAGTGGACCACTTTGCGGTTGATGAAGCTCTTCTTCTTTCTATCACTTGAAGGGAACTTCTTCTTCTCTTTTCTTCTGTCGTTGTCCTTCTCCTCCCATGATGCTTTACCTGCAAGCTTTGGACAATTTGATCTCATGTGGTTGAGATCACCACACTCATAGCACCTTGGAGGACCACCTCTCTTTCTCATTCTCACATTCTGCAAAGCTTTGTTAAAGCGAGAAGAGAGCAGTGCCAAATCTTCTTTAGGAAATTCTTCTATTTGCTCATCTGTTAAAGAAGACAAGGAGGACAAGGCAAAACTAGAAGAAGAATTTGCATTTGACATGTTAGGGTTAGAGATCAAAGCAATTGATTTAACATTACCGTTTCTGGCAAAAACATCCAACTCATGAGTTTTCAACTTAGAATACAAAACATCTAATGTAAGTGTACTCATGACAGTAGATTCTCTAATGAATGTAACTTTCATCTCCCAAATAGACATGTCTAATACACCAAGCAATTGTCTAGCATTAGCAGCAGCATCAAAGCTAACTCCAACAGCATGCAAATTGCTAAGAATCTTATTAAAGCGTGCAAAGAAATCATCTAGTGACTCATCAGGCTTCATGTCAAATCGCATGTATTCTTTTTTGTAAAGATCCTGACGAACCTCTTTGATAGTGTTAGAACCCTCATGGTAATCACAAAGAGATTTACATACCTCATATGCGGATTTGAGATGGATCACACGGTCAAAGTCGTTGCGTCCCAAACCTTGGATGATCAAGTTGCGCACATTGTTGTTTGCTTTAACATGTGTGCAATTGGTGTCGTTGACGTTGTCGTTTGCAGGGACTTCATATGGCTTGTAGACCTTCTCCCAAATTGTGAAGCCTTGTGCTTGGATGAACGCCTCCATCTTGGCCTTCCAAAACTGAAAATCAACACCATCGAACACACATGGTTTTGTCGAATAACGATCCATTGATCTAATCACCGGTTAAGATAGATTAGAAAAACCTTGCTCTGATACCACTTGTAGGATCTAAGTAAACGAATATAGCAATCAGAGGGGGGTGAATGATTGTGCGGAAGCTAAAACCAAATTTTCAATCTACTAAAAGTTCACCCCAAAACGGAACCAAATAATTGCCTCGTATTCGACAAAAATAGAATGATAGAGGTTCAGGAAAATGCAAATTCCTAGAGATCCAACCGTTAGATCGATCAGAAATTTGGTCACAAGAAACTAGATTCCGATACGAATCAAACCCATAAAGAATCAGCTTGATCGGACTTACGGATCAAAATTATGAGCTTCACAAGTTTGCTATTCCAGAACTTAACGAGAGTTGATCTAATCAAAACTTCAAGATTAAACAAGATCTTCAAAAGATTAACCAACTAAACTTTGAGGAACTCTATATCAATACCCTAGAAAGGTTTTTGAAGAATCAAATCAAGATGAAACTCAAAGAACAAGAACCAATCTAGAACAAGAACAAGCATGCAAACAAGAACCAAAACAGAAAACACTGTAGCAACGCGGTTACTGTAGCACGCAAGAATCTTGGAAGAATTGATCTTTATTTCTTTTGTCTAAAGTACTCCCATCAAAAGAGTACAAACCCTAAAACTGAGCTTGAGGCTCTCAATACGCTTTGCTCACCTTGGTGCTCTTCAACAGGAGACAACCCCTCCTATTTAAAGGAGCAAACCACAAGGAGTCCTGAATATAATTTCTAATCCTAGGAGGAGTCCCACTCCTAATCTTAGTGTAACACCTCGGCATCTAGTATGCCTGAATGCTACCAAACATGAGCTAAACAACATCTAAATACCCTGAATTAAGGTAAATTATAGCAAAGAAGTAAATTCTAAAACCCGAAATTTTGGCAGCATCTCCTTTGTTTTAACATGATTTGAAGGAGCAACAACAGTATAGCAATATATGGAATATGAGAGACAACTAAAAATAGCAGTAATTAACGACTTAGCAACAATATAAGTCTAGTTTCAAACATGTAATGTCTCCAAGAGTCAAACGAACAAAAAGACTCTCATTTAGCAAAGCTAAACCTTAAAGCAATAATCATCACACGCAATTTATTATAAAAAAACTAATTGAATGACTTATGGAATCAAATGAGTGAAACTACGTGCAGAAGTGTGACTATTTTCCTTCCCCGCATGCCAATCTCATGGTACCTAAAACAACAAGAAAACACAAGCGTGAGTTCGAAACTCAGCAAGCATATTGCAATGGTACAACAAGAACAATTACATGGCAATAATATCTCACATCATGTGAACCATCTCATTCATGATCACATATCATTATCATCATCATTATGTATGCAATGCAATGCTATGCTCATGTCTCCTTGGAAACTCATACCGGTATGGTTGAGTACACACCCGTCGGTGTGCACCCTCTCCCCCCTTCCACCCCGAAGATGGAGGGTGCCTACTCCTCGCTTCCGTTCACCGCGGTGAATGGAATCACGATGTAGGACTTACTCATTGGCTCTCCGAAATAGTCATAACTTTCTCACCGACCTTCCCCGGACTAGTTATGACTTTCTCACCGCTCGGGCCATGTAATATGCCATGTATGCAATTATGCCAACATCATATTTAACTTGTACATTAACACATGGCATCATAACATAATAAAAATGCTCATAATATCATTGGCAATCATTAAAGCATGGCAAGTGATCATATCATATAGTCAATTTCATCTATTCTCAACAAGCAACCTACAAATCGCTATCCATTACAATACACTTGCCTCAACCACGAGCAATGGATTGGCGGGAAGTAGAAGGCACTCCCGGGGTCACACCACCTGCACATAGGTACCACACACTCACAATCATGTCCACAAAACAGTACGCAAACCCTCATCTACCCCGACATTGCCAACTACTCGCAACACCCAAAAACAGAGGTTCTGTCCCGTCGGGACAGCAGCCTTCCAAAACGCATAACTTGAGTTCTGGGACTCCGAATCAATTAAACGAGTACATCCTCGCGTAGCCTAGGAAATTTCCCAACTTTTTCTAAGTATAAGGAAAGACTGATTCAGACTCTAAAGTGGTTTAATCTACAGAATACCGTGATCTGTTCCAATCACGTCACAGATTTTAACACGCTCGGCCATAACATTCAAACGGCTGATCGGAATTGGACGTTCTTTATACCCACAGAAAGATATTGAAATTATCTACAACTTCTTCAACAGGCGGACGACCAAATTCGGAATCTAAATTGGCGAAAAACTAAACCCTAGGTCGACTGCTCATGCTGTCCAAAACAGAGAACGTGGCAACTTCTAGATCTAATCCAATCTACTCAATTCCAGCACAACCAATTGATCTAAAAACATGATAATAACCCTTATAACAGTGCCTACACCAACCCCAAGGATTCCCATGGTCATACCTTCGCCCGACGCGTGAAAACCCAATGGATCTCCTCCCGGTTCGCGCGATCTCCTTCCTCGCTCCAAATCCACCGGATCTCCTCGTCGCGGAGCGCTCCAATGGATGGATCTTCGAGGTGTTGAGGTGGAGAACTCCCCTAGGGGCAGCAAGGGAGGTGGAGAGTTGGTGGAGGGGTGATGGCGCAATGGAGGGGAAGGAGCAAGGGGGTGGGGGTGGTGGCGCACCAAAGGAGAGGGAGGGGAGGTGGCGGCTACCAAGGGGAGGAAGTGGGGGCTGCTAGGGCAGCAGGGGGGCACACCAAGGACCCTATGCTGCCCCCCTCTCCCCTCATGAGCCAGAGAGCCCCACTTTTGGCCCACGAGGGGTCCCCCCTAAGGCCCAACATGCCACGGAAAGGCCCAAACTCCCGAAATCGGCCCGGAAACGCGATTAAACTTCATACCGTAAAGTTTTTATTCTCTAATTTCACATTTTATAAAGTCACATGCTCTAATTTCACCTTTTACGGTGTCTCGACATCCCATAGTGTCACACTTAGAAGGAGTATGTATTCAACACAACTTCACTTGGCCCAACCTGGCCAAATACAACTCTTGCACGCGTATGGCAACCCTACCATACTCACGTGACTAACACTTTGCACGTGTATGGCCACCTGCCATACTCACGTGACTAACCATTCTCCATGTGCACCATTCTCTTAGCTCGAACGTCCCGCATGACATCCTTGACCACCAAGACCTCAGTTCCTCCCTAAACCTAGTCCCGAACCTTAGTTCCTCCATGAACCTAGTTCCGGTCCCGTCATCAACTACGTTTGCCCTCGAGCAATACCTGCACACAAACAAACCAGAAAATGAATCCGAGCACAAGTCCACGACTTGACTCAAGGTCAATCCATGCAACTACTCACACGAGCATTGCATAAAGTCCATTTCAAAACAATCATCATGAAATTCTCACAAATTTCATAATCTCAAATTTAAACCAAAATTCAATTCCAAAATTGCTCAAAACCCTAACTGTGCAAAAACTATTCACGCCGGACCAAAAATTCGGTCCGGCGCAAACGCCATTTGAAACCCTAGAAAATCCATTCATGACGGACTAAAAACTCGGTCCGGCGTACACGTGAAACTTACTGGTTTTGGAAACTTGAGTCCGAGTCAAAAACGTTTGGAAACACGTTCACGGCGGACCAAAAGAAAATCGGTCTAGCGCAAACGTGCCACGCTCGGTTTCAAAAACAACTTGGTCTGAACGAAACCCTAAAACAAACACGTTCACGGCGGACTAAAAATTTGGTTCGGCGCAAACGTCCATCTCTCGGTTACTTCAGCAAATCGGTCCAGCGCACTAGCTCAAAACCACGTTCACGACTAACCAAAAAACAGTCCGGTGTACACATGAAGAATCAAGCTTCAAAATGCCGTTCATGACGGACCAAAACTTTGGTCCGGCGTGCATGTAAAAACAGACCTTCAAAATGCCATTCATAGAGGACCAAAAATTTGGTCCGGCGTAGCCTCGAGAAACGGTCCGGCGCAAATGCAAAACTTACTGTTTTTCAAGGTTTGGTCCGGCGCCAATGCGAAACTTACTGTTTCTTGTCAAATTGTCAAATACATGCACAAGCACATTTTGCAAATTCAATTCTTAAGCCAATTTTTTAGCACATGATTTCACACATTCCTTAGCCATAAGGCAAATTGGAGCAACATAGTCATCATCACTTAAATTGTCGAAGAGGATATTTGAATTCGTTGCTGTAGATGATGTAGTGATGGCGAATGAGGCAATTTCTTCTTCGAAATTGGAGTTTGAGTCCCATTCTTCCCCGATATAAGCACACTCTTTCATCTTGCCCTTCTTCTCATTTTTCTTGTGATGCTTGTCCTTGCTTTTCCTTTTATCATCATCATTCTTGTCACTCTTCTTTCTTTGTGGACATTCGGCAATGAAGTGGCCGGCTTGCCCGCATTCATAGCACTTCCTATGTGAGTGTCTTCCTCTTGATTTACTCCCATTTCTCTTGTACCGGCTCTTGGACTTGAATCCACTCTTTTTGAGGAATTTGTTGAATCTCCTCACAAAGAGTGTCATTTCATCTTTTGCTCATGGGACCATCATTATTATCTTCACTTGAACTTTTTTCGGATTCATTTGATCTTCTAGTGGCCTTTAGAGCAATGTCGTTCTTTTTGCTAGGTCTCATAAGTTCTTCTACGGCATCCGCTTCCTTGACCATCATCTCGTCGGCCACCAATCTCTCAAGTACATCATGAGGTGTAAGAGAACTGAAATTGTCCTCCCGGATGAGTTGGACTTGGTTTTGGTTCTTTGGAGTAATGACGAGTAGTAAAAATTTTACTACCGCCTTGTCCGTCAGGTCCTCACAACAAGTCCTTTAGCTTGATTTACCAAAACCATTAGGCGATCAAACATCTGAATATAGTTTTCTCCATCTTGTAACACAAACTGACCAAGTTGTCCACTAATAAGCTCAATGTTTGATTCACGGACGCTTGAAGTTCCTTCATGTGCAACGTTTAACGTGTCCCATATGACCTTTGCATCTTCGAGTCCATCAACTCGGTTGAACTCAGTTGAGCTCAAAGCATTCAACAATGCATTTGCAGCTTGATCGTTGATGCGACGTTATTTCTTCTCTTGTGGTGTGAATTTGGTAGGGTCTTTGGGTTTAAAACCTGTTTCAACAATCTCCCAAATAGAGGGGTGAAGAGACCTCAAGTACATTTTCATCTTATGTTTCCATGCCAGGTAATGAGTGCCATCAAAGTATGACGCTTTATCGGATGACACGGAGACATATGGTGATGAGCCTGAGGGGACATGAGTGAAATAATCAAAAGGAATTTCTACACCGGTGCCAACACGTTGGGTATCCGTGTTGCCATCGGTTGAATTGCCCTTCTCAGTCGATATCCTAATTTCTCCAAGCGGTTAAGCTTAGGACAGGAGACACAGGCTTTGATACCAATTGAAAAGGAATGGGATGTCGCCTTGAGGGGGGGTGAATAGGCGTTACAAAATTAAACACTAACTAAGCTTCAGCGAAAACAGTATCTTCGGACTGTCCGAGATAGACTTTGAACTGTCCGAGTGGTTCGAACAGTCTGATGTTTTATTCGGATAGTCTGAGTGTTACAAAGCAAAGATTGCAAAAGTAAATATAGACTATTTAGAGAAAACCACCAGCACCAAATAGAGTTAGTTAACCTGGAATACCTGCAGGAGATGAATAACCAACAATATTCTCGACTCACAACAAGTTTTCACTTGAATCAACTACAACAAGGGTGAAGAGTGAATCCAATAATCGAAGACGGAGACTCAAGGATTTTATCCTGAAGTTCGGATTCTTGAGGGAATCCTACGTCTCCGTTGAGGCAACACTAAGCCGGGGTCTCTTTCAACCCTAATCCTCACGGCGTTGCACCAAGCACTCACCGATTTAACTTTCTTGAATCCTTTCCTTTTGGAGGTGGATTCAACCTTCACTGTAACACCCCGGCACCACACGTGCCCAGAATGTTACACCTTCACACAACAAATAGCACAAGACACTAGAATAATTTAGCAAAGCAAGCTAGATTCTAGCTAGTTACCGAAATTACTAGAAATTTCGGCAGCACCTCCCGTAAAACTAGGACATCCACTCAGCAAACAAAAGATAGCATTTAATATAGCAACAATATACAGTAACTTAAGATAACCAATCAAACACAACATGGGTTATGGTAGAAACTAACCACCATTACCCAACTAAGCCCAAGCAACCACCACAAATTTATTACAAAACATGGATTCATTAAGATTTAAAGCAATAATTGAATATGGCATTGTGGTGATGCAAAACGTGTTCGTGCCACTACTCCCATCCCTGCATGTCGGCTTCAGGGTACCTACAAACAATATACAACAAGCGTGAGTCGAAGACTCAGCCAAGTACCACAAATAGTAATGACAGTCATAATTAATGCATTTAAATCAATAACATGCTCATACCTCTTAAACCAATTTAACAAGTACATAAAATAAAGAAATCGCCACCGGTTACCTCATCAACTACATTGCTCCTTTATTTCACATACCTCATTAGACAACCTTGGATTAGTCCATGACTTGATCCATTCTTAACCTAAAAATTTCCCTCACTCAAGGATCATCAATTGTCATTCCTCATTAATAGTACGATGCAATGCATCGGACATAATTATAACACACATAAGTCATCACAACCGACACATTGGCCATCGCTCACTGTGCAATGTTATGCAATGCATTTATGCTTTCATATTCATATGCACCTTTCACAGCCTATAACGGTATAGCTGAGGGGATACCCGTCGATGTTCACCCCCTACCTCCATCCTGTGGAGGTACCTTGTGACACAACGGAGTGTCGTATCTTATAAAATGTGAATGTTGAGGTCAAAAACTTTATAAAATGTGAAAATTGGAGGTTAAAACTTTACGTTATGCCATTTATAGCGTGTTTTTGGGCCATTTTCGGGTGTTTGGGCCTCTCCGGGGGACTTTGGGCCTTGGGGGTTGAGTTGGGCCTCCGGTGGAAGGGTTTGGGCCCAAGGGGGGGACTTTTGGGCAGCCAAATCTGGCCCCCAACCCTTGGTGCGCCCCCCACTCCCTCTCCCAACCCTAGCAGCCACCCCCTAGCCCCCCCCATGCGCCTCCACCCTTCCCCTTCCTCTCCATCTTCCCCCATGGCGCCACCACCCCTCTCCTCCCCTCTCCATCTCCCTTGCTGCCCCTAGGGGAGTTCTCCACCTCACCACCCTGCAGATTCGTCCATTGGAGCGCTCCACGACGAGGAGATCCGGTGGATTTGGAAGCAATGAAGGAGATCGCGCGAACCGGGAGGAGATCCGTTGGGTTTTCGTTCGTCGGGAGAAGGTATGGCATGGGTGATCTATGGGTTGGGTCTAGGTGCTGTTCTAGAGGTCGATTTCATGTTTTTAGATCAAGTGGAGGTGCTGTCCATGGGTAGATTTGGGAGAAAACTAGAGTTGCCATGTTCTCTGTTTCGGGCAGATTTAGCAGTCGACCTAGGGTTTGGATTTTTACCATTTTAGATTCGGAATTTGGTCGTCCGCCTGTTTAAGAAGTTGTAGGTAATTTCAATAACTTTCAGTGGGTATAAAGAACGTCCAATTCCGCCCTGCCGTTTGAAAGTTATGCTCGTTTTACCGAACGTGTTAAAAACTGTGACGTGATTGGAACAGATCACGGTATTTTGTAGATTAAACAACTTTAGAGTCCGAATCAGCTTTTCCATATACTTATAAAAAGTTAGAAATTTTCCTAAGCTACGCGAGGATGTACTCGTTTAATCGATTCGGAGTCGTAGAACCCGATTTATGCTCGTTGCAAGTCTGCTGTCCCGACGGGACAGAACCTCTATTTTTGGGTTATGCGGGTAGTTTGCGAAGTAAGGGTAGAAGAGTGTTTGCGTATTGTTTTGTGGGCATGATTTTAAGTGTGTGGTGCCTATGTGCAGGTGTTGTGACCCCGGGGGTGCTCTCTACGTCTCGCCAATCCGTCGCCCGTGGTTGAGGCAAGTGTATTGGAATTGGTAGCGGGTTGTAGTTTGCTAGTTTTGTTGAGTTGAAATTGAATATATGATATGTTCACATGGCATGCTTTAATGTTTGCCATTGATATGATGAATATGCTTATTATGTTATGATGCCATGTGTTAATGTACAAAGTTATTTATGATGTTGGCATATTTGCATACATGGCATGATACATGGCCCAGGCGGTGAGAAAGTCATAGCTAGTCTGGGGAAGGTCGGTGAGAAAGTTATGACTATTCCGGAGAGCCAATGAGTAAGTCCTACATCGTGATTCCATCCACCGCGGTGTATGGAAGCGAGGACTAGACACCCTCCATCTTCGGGATGGAAGGGGGGAGAGGGTGCACACCGACGGGTGTGTACTCAACCATACCGGTATGAGTTTCCAGGAGATATGTGCATCGCATTGCATTATATGAGGATGTTAAATGATGATGATATATGATGATGTCAATGATATTCTTACACTATGAATATGAGATGTGTATGATGTCGTATGTGAAAAGTGGTGATGAAGGTATTGGAATGTTTTTCTTGTTCCATTGCAATATACTTGCTGAGTGATGAACTCACGCTTGTGTTTATGTGACACTACGTTTTGGTGTGACATTACAAATTGCGAAATTAGAGAAGAAAATCTTATGGCTTGAGGTTTACTCGCGTTTTTGGGCCTTTTGAAGCGTTGTGACACCACGGAGTGTCGTAACCTTATTTAACGTGCATGATAAGGTTAATAACATTATGAGATGTGGAATTAAGGTTAAAACTATAGGATATGGAGGTTAATAGCTTTTCTGGGCCGTTTCCGGGGTTTTGGGCCTTCCCGGGGGAGTTTGGGCCTTGGTGGGCTTTGGTGGGATGGAGTAGGTCTCCGTAACGGACTAGGTTTGGGTGTGGGGGCTGGTAAAAGGGCTCCCCACCAGCCCTTGGGGCGTTCACCCCTGCCACATGCGCCCCTAACCCTAGCCGCCACCCTTCCTCCTCCCTCCACCTCCTAGCCGCCCCATCTCTTGCCCCCATGGCGCCCCCATTGCTCCCCATTGCACACCACCTCTCCTCCACCCCCCTTGCTGCCCTAGGGTGACCTCCCCACCCCTGCATCCTCATGGATCCATCCGAGGAGCGAGGAGCGAGGAGCGAGGAGATCGATTGGAGTTTTCGTGCGTCGGGCAAAGGTATGATCATGGGGATCCTCGGGGATGAGCTAGGTACTGTTATTAGGGAGTTTACCAAGTTTTTTGATCAATTGGAGGCGCTGGATTTGAGTAATTTGGGTTAGATCTAGATGTTGCCACGTTTCTGTTTTCGGGCAGATTGAGCAGTCGAGCTAGGGTTCGCGTTTTCGCCAATTTAGATTTCTAATCTGACTGTACGGACTTTTAAGAAGTTGTAGATAATTTCATTATATTTCCGTGCATATAAAGAACGTTAAATTCCGCCCAGCGGTTTGAAAGTTATGACTGTTTTACCGAGCGTATTAAAATCTGTGACGTAATTGGAATAGATCACGGTAATCTGTAGATTAGACGACATTAGATTCCGAATCAGTCTTTCCATATACCTAGAGAAAGTTGGGAAATTTCCTAAGCTACGCGAGGATGTACTCGTTTAATTGATTCGGAGTCCCAGAACTCAAGTTATGCTTTTTGCAAGGCTGCTGTCCCGTCGGGACAGAACATCTGTTTTTAGGTTTTGCGAGTAGTGGGCAATGTCGGGTTAGATGGGGTTTTGCTTACTGTTTTGTGGGCATGATTGTGAGTGTGTGATGCCTTTGTGCAGGTGGTGTGACACCGGGAGTGCCCTCGACTTGCCACAAATCCGTCGCCCGCGGTTGAGGCAAGTGTGTTGTAATGTATAGCGGATTGTAGGTTGCTTGTTGATATTGGATGAAAGATTGAATACTTGCTATGATCACTTGCCTTGCTTGCTGTTTTCCAATGATATATTGAGTATGATTATCATGATATGATGCTATGTGTCTATACTTATCATGATTCGATGCCATGTGTAATATTTGTCATGATGAGATGCCATATGTTTATGTACATGTGAAATATGATAATTGGCATAGTTGCATGCATGACATGAGATGGGGCGAGGGCGGTGAGAAAGTCATTAACTAATCCGGGAAAGGCCGGTGAGAAAGTTATGACTAGTCCGGAACGCCATTGAGTAAGACCTACATCGTGATTCCATTCACGTGGTGAATGGAAGCGAGGAGTAGGCACCCTCCATCTTCGGGATGGAAGGGGGGAGAGGGTGCACACCGACGGGTGTGTACTCAACCATACCGGTATGAGTTTCCAAGGAGATATGAGCATAACATTGCATTGCATTGCATTGCAATACATATTTAATGATGATGATGTTGTTATGTGCTCAAGTATGAGATGTTATATGTGATGTAAGGTATTATTGTCTTGTAAATGATCTTGTTGTCCATTACAATATGCTTGCTGAGTTTTCGAACTCACGCTTGTGTTTTATGTTGTTTTTAGGTACTTTGAGATCGGCATGCGGGAAAAAGGGGTCTAGCTACACTTCTACACGTAGCTCCACCATCATAGTCCATAATTAATCACTTGGAGACATGATATTAAGAGTTGTGCCATAAACTTAATGTAGGGTTTAATTTAGCATGCTTGTGATTCCTTATTTGCTTGGTTATAGCTTATGAAGTGGTTGAGCATGCTTTTATTGGCGTAATTTGATGATATATCCATTTATGTTGATGTTTTATTTGTCGTGTGCTATGACATATCTTGCCATGATATTGATATTGTGTTAATTCATGTTAAAACAAAGGAGATGCTGCCGAAATCTCGGTTTTTAGCATGTGCGCCTTTGCTGGAATTTATGTTTAATTGTGGTATTTAGATGTTGTTTAGCTTATGTTTGGTAGCATTCAGGCATATTAAATGCCGGGGTGTTACAGTTTATGTGTTTTTCTTAGGTACCATGAAACCGGCATGCGGGAAAGGGAGCTAGTCACACGTCATCACTTAGCATCACACATATAAACAATGACATGTTCTCTCCTTTAGTTGTGATGGTTAATTCACTGAACTAAATTGTGGTTTTGATGCTTCGTTGGTTGTCATGAGTAAATGATTAGGCCATATTTGACATGTGACGGATAGACTTATATCTTTAGTTGTATGGAGGTTGAATTTCCGATTGGTCATGTTATTGCTATCGTTCATTATGCTATCTTGACATGTTAATATTATTGTTGCTTCAATTCATGGAAAAACAAAGGAGATGCTGCCGAAATTTTCGGTATTAGCATTTGCTCCTTTGCTGTAATTTACTTGTAATTGTGGTATTTAGAGGTTGCTTAGTCTATGTTTGGTAGCATTCAGGCATACTAAATGCCGGGGTGTTACATACCTACCCACAGTAGGTTTTAAACAAGGGCACTCCGGATTAGTCATAACTTTCTCACCGACATCACCGGATTAGTTATGACTTACTCACTGACCTGGCCCATGATATGCTATAAAAACAAAAGATGCATCATTTACTTTTCATTGTTCATCTGTTATGCAACAACACTGTCAACAGAGCATTCCCATTATGAACCTATTCTCCTTATCGCAACCATATGCACAAGAATAAATATATGCATAAACATACTCATAACAAGACAACTTCATTCGATAACATTAGTACAGCATATCATAAACCAGAATGATCACTTGAAGATAGTGAGTAAAATATTGGATAAACTTTCAATATTAAATACCTCCGTTTCATCTTAGTGTTCTACCATGCACTTGCATTCTCATAACCATACACCAATGCATGCTTATTTGTGACCTCACATTCTTAAACGTATAGTTCTCACTAATCAAATCATATCCACGAGTAACACATGGAAACAAACGTAAGCATTCTATATTGCGGTTGAGTCAAAATAATAAGCGACCCATCCTACCCTTGCAACACTCAACAAAAAGGGTACTTGCCTTTAACCTCGGTGATAACTGGCGGCCCGTTTGCGGTATTAGAGACCTCCAACCTTAGAGAAATAACACAATACTCAAAATTCATTCCTCAAGTGAATATTGCCACTAATTCGGAGATAAAAACTCTAGTGATAAACATTACTCCCTATCCCAATAATGCAAGACTCTAACATCAATTATCAACATTTATTCATTTAACCAGCTTCATATATAGATATACCAATCACATTTCACAGGAGGTAAATCTTTTGGATCTTACATACCTCCATCACAAAAGATTCCCCCGGCGTAAAGAAATCCAAGGTTACCACACCACACCACCCAACCCAAGAAATTGCTAAATTAAAATCTTAATAGTCGTTGTCTAGTTCGGGAGCTTAAGAGCTTTGGTGAAGCAAAGAGCAGACTAATTTGATCAGGCATCAAAATGTACATACCAATAAATGCTATGTGAACAACATGCGAGCCATAAAGATAATAGATAGCCTGATTAAATGGTTGTGCGAATGACAGTCTATCAATAGGAACAACTCTTTCCCTACACCTGATTGTATTACTCTTAGACATAATAAAAATGATATAGAGATAAACAAAGCAAGAACATCTAATAGCATTTTGATCTTCTAGTTGTGTTAGCAAGATACAAACTATTATACTCTACATCATGCAAATTGAAGCTGCAACAATTTCATACACACAAGTTAGTGCTAAGGATAATACAGGTTCATCATGAACACACATCAGAGAATGCATATTTCTTTAGTTAATAATCTGTGAAATCTTAGTCAAAACTATTTACGTATATATTAGCCAGCATGTACTTGAAATCTGAAATCTCATGGAATGCTTAAATACTATACATCGTAAAGTTGAATCAGTTCTATGTGTTTTGGATTATGGCAGTATTTGTGCTATGACAAATGTAGCTCTAGGTATATAAACAATTATAATTGATAATATGTACAGCAGATCATACAATTGTATTCGGATACAGTTGTAGCACTTTCACATGCATTTTCACAATACAAATCCATAACCATATATGCTTAACTAGCTATGCTTACCATTAGCGTTAGTACTAAACAGATAGAACCTCTTAATACGTTTTGATTCAACCAAAAAGGCAGATTGCTTTTCATTCATTTTTCTTGCACAAACAATGTGATCATTAGCATATTTGTAACATACAGTCACAAGAACTAGAGCTGTGAAGCATTTCATCAAACATTTGGCATGTACAAAGTTCATGTCGAGTAACTAGCATTCAACAAGCACATCAAGAATAGCCCCAACCCTAGAACTCTCCAAATTAGCAGGGCTGAGCTAGGGGGAGATGGAGGCGCTGTCGGTTGGAGGGAGGGAAGGGCGTTGCCGGCTGGGGAGGGGGAAGGGCGCTACCGGCCGGAGGAGGCGTCGGCCTGCTACTGCCGCTGCCGCGGATCTGGAGTGGGGCAACGTCCAGGGAAGTGTAGAGCTGCCGCCGGCCGGGGAAGGAAGCCACTGGGGGCAACGCGGCCAGGGAGGGGCAGAGGCATCGCCGGCTGTCAGAGGGAGCCATCGGGGACGGCGCGGCCAGGGATGGGGCCTCCAGGGGCGGCGCGGCCAAGGAGCACGAGGGGAGAAACCAGGGCAGCGTCGGCCGGGCCGAGGGCTCAGGGCTAGCAGCGCCGAGCCGGGGCGAGCTGGGTTAGGAGCGTCGGCATCAGCTACTGGGAGACGCGGCCCCGGGCCGAGCCAGGGGAAGGAGTCGGGCTGAGGGAGGCGAGCCAATTGGGTGGATGGGGAAAGGAGGAGAGAGAGAAAGAAAAAGAAAGTGGGGATAAGGTTAGGTGGGGGAAAAGAAATAAAGGCACTAATTCTCTCCCACAACTAAACCTGGAATCCCACAGATCGCAAATAGGTCCCCAACCACCCAGACTAAGAATTCCAAAACTCGGAGAAAACTTGAGATATTACACTCTCCCCCCTTAAAGGAATACAACCCCGAATTCAAAGAATGCCAATTGAAGGAACAAAGTCCACAAGGGACTCAAACATAAATTCAAACTCAAAACACCAATGCGAGGACTCAACTGGATGCAAACGACAAACCAAATTCTCAAATCCAACGATTAACGAAAGAAGATCTGACTTAATCCAACTAAGCCTTCTCTTCTCAAGACTCCCCATCCACTCCAACTTCTACTTACATTAGCACATGGCCAAAAACTCCCTAGTATTCTAAATCCCAAAGAACTTCCCGAACAAGGAATCTCACAAGAATTTTCTCAACTTTCATCCTCGATTTCACCCACTACAGGACTCGATCAAATCAATTGATGTGTCAAATCCCCATATCAAAAGTATCATACCATTATCGCGAAATAATATGATATAGCTTAGAAAACTTCCCTAAGCCTTACCGGATAAAACCTCCATACACCAACAAGATCATGGTTCCAAATTCTCATTTCAACACTAAATCTCCTTAACTGCAATCACAAATTCTAATATCCCCTCTTTACCTCCTTACCACGATTCAACTTATGCATGACAACTAAAAATGGCACGAGGCACTTTATTCTAGCACACCTCTAAACTATATTTCAGCCAATCACTTAACCCATCCGTTTAAACATATCGGGTTCTAGACTTGAATCCCCAAAGAACCTATAACCCATCAAAGCCATTGAAGGAAATAGCCCACCTTAGCATAATTTCCTTTCCAATCGGAAATCACGATATGAAATTTTATTCTGTCCGCTTCCAGGCATATCTCACACTTAGGAACAATTAACTAAAATGATTATTCACAACTGAACACTTTATATCAAATTGCTATCACCTTCACTACAACCAAACGGTACTGCCACCAAAATTGGGATCAAGACACCGAAACCTTCATTATAAACCACCTTTTAAATCACAATCAAAAGTTCTACACCTAGCCCAAGCTAGGGCCGCAGATCAAACCCAAGCCACATTCGGTTCCTTTCCTAAGAGGGTTTCACCCTCACATCCTTTCACTCAAACAACCAAGCTCAGATGCATAATTCTTTAGTATACTCAACAATGTACCGTGAACATTCATATTCTTAATTCCATCTAGCATAAAAAGAAATACAAATCTCTTCAACCCAAATAAACCACATACATCAACTCAAATCCGAGGCGCTAAAATTTACCTTGGGGAGGATTTTGATGGAACCCAACCATTACTCTCTTTTTTTTTTCTAAAGCCAAATCGCAAAGGAAAGCCCGATTCTCTAACATCAAATAAACCACCCTTAGCAAACTCAAATCAATGCAATAAAAGTCGCATTGGGGGGAATCAAATTAGAAGAGAAACCCCACCCAAACATTGACAGGGGACCTCAACAGCATCAAAAACCAAATCAGCTCGCTTTCACCAAGGCAAAACTTCTCGCGCTTAACCAAAACTAAAATTCTAAAGGAGAAATCCAATTCTCAAATCAAACGTCCGTACCCATAACCATCGCATTTTCTCTAATGGAAAACTTAATTTCCAACAAAATCCTCTTCGCGAACGAAAATCATTGATGATACAATCATAAGATTCAATTTTTTGAAACACCCACAACTGTGACACAGCGGAATGCCGAGACTTTATAAAATGTGAAATTAGAGATTGTGGCATTACAAAATGTAAATGTTAAGGTCAAAAACATTATAAAATATGGAATTGGAGGTTGAAACCATACGTTATGAGGTTAATTTGCGTTTTCGGGCCGTTTTCGGGAGTTTGGGCCTTTCCGGGGGAGTTTGGGCCTAAAGGAAAGGGTCGTGGGCTTTGGTGGGATGGAGTTTGAGTACTAATAGGAGTAGGAGACCTGGTTGGGGGCCTCCCCAAGCTCCTTTAGGCGTCCACCCCCTGCCCTTGCGCCCCCACAAGTCCTAGCCGCCCCTCCACACCTCCCCACCTCCTCCTTGTGGCGCCTTCACCTCCCCCATTGTTCCCCATTGCTTCACCACCTCACCACCACCTCTCCACCTCCCTTGCTGCCCCTAGGGGAGTTCTCCACCTCCACACCTCGAAGATCCATCCGTTGGAGCGCTCCGCGACGAGGAGATCCGGCGGGATTGGAGCGAGGAAGGAGATCGCGCGAACCGGGAGGAGATCTATTGGGTTTTTGTGCGTCGGGCGAAGGTATGGCCATGGGGATCCTTGGGGTTTGGCTAGGGTATGTTATAAGGGTGATTATCATGTTTTTAGATCAATTGGTGGTGCTGGAATTGATTAGATTAGATTAGATCTAGAATTTGTCACGTTCTCTGTTTCGGGCAGCTTGTGCAGTCGACCTAGGGTTTGGGTTTTCGCAATTTTAGATTCCAAATTTGGTCGGCCGCCTGTTGAAGAAGTTGTAGGTAATTTCAATGCCTTTCAGTGGGTATAAATAACGTTTAATTCCGATCAGCCGTTTGAAAGTTATGGCTGTTTTACCGAGCATGTTAAGATCACGGTATTTTGTAGATTAAACAACTTTAGAGTCCGAATCAGTTTTTCCTTATACCTAGAAAAAGTTGGGAAATTTCCTAAGCTACGCGTGGATGTACTGTTTTAATCGATTCGGAGTTTTAGAACCCGAGTTATGCCTTTTGGAAGGCTGCTGTCCCGACGGGACAGAACCTCTATTTTTTGGGTTTTGCGAGTAGTTGGCAATGTCGGGGTAGATGAGGGTTTGCGTACTGTTTTGTGGTCATGATTGTGAGTGTGTGGTACCCATGTGCAGGTCGTGTGACCCCGGGAGTGCCTTCTACGTCTCGCCAATCCGTTGCCCGTGGTTGAGGCAAGTGTATTATAATAGATAGCGGTTTGTAGGTTGCTAGTTGAGACTAGGTGGAATTGTTTTATATGATATGATCACTTGCCATGCTTTAATGATTGCCTATGATATGATGAGTATGCTTATTATGTTATGATGCCATGTGTTAATGTACAAGTTAATTATGATGTTGGCATATTTGCATACATGGCATGTTACATGGCCCGGGCGGTGAGAAAGTCATAACTAGTCCGGGGAAGGTCGGTGAGAAAGTTATGACTATTCCGGAGAGCCAATGAGTAAGTCCTACATCGTGATTCCATCCACCGCGGTGTTTGGAAGCGAGGAGTAGGCACCCTCCATCTTCGGGATGGAAGGGGGGAGAGGGTGCACACCGACGGGTGTGTACTCAACCATACCGGTATGAGTTTCCAAGGAGACATGAGCATCGCATCGCATTGCATACATAATGATTATGATAATGATATGGGATCATGAATGAGATGAAAGTCATGATATGAGATGTTGTAGCCATATATTTGTTCTTGTGTACCATTACAATATGCTTGCGGAGTGTTGAACTCACGCAAGTGCTTTCTTGTTGTTTTAGGTACCTTGAGATCGGCATGGGGGGAAGGGAAATAGTCACACTTCTACACGTAGCTTCACTCAATTGTCCCACAAGTCGTTCATTTGGGTTTTGACAATAAACTAGTGTGATGTTTAATGCTTAATGGTTTAGCTTTTGTTCGTTTGGCTCATGGAGGCATTGAATGTTTGGATTTAGACTTATTTGGTCATCGTACCTTTAATTATTGCTATTTTTAGATGTCTCTCATATTGCCTTATATTGCTATGCTATTGTGTTTCCTTCTATTCATGTTAAAACAAAGGAGATGCTGCCGAAATTTCGGGTTTTAGCATTTACTCCTTGCTGTAATTTACCTTAATTTTTGGTATTTAGATGTTGTTCAGCTTATGTTTGGTAGCATTCGGGCATACTAGATGACGGGGTGTTACATGCCACAAACATTTATTTTAATTAAACCCCAACTCTAGTCAAAAGAGAGTCACAAACATTTCCAAAGCTGATTTCATTCACACCCCGCAGATCCGTCCATTGGAGCGCTCCGCGACGAGGAGATCCGGTGGATTTAGAGCGAGGAAGGAGATCGCGCGAACTGGGAGGAGATCCGTTGGTTCTTCGTTCGTCGAGCGAAGGTATGGCCACGGGAATTCTTGGGGTTGGTCTAGGTACTGTTCTAGGGGTTGATATTATATTTTTAGATCAATTGGCGGTGCTGTAATTGGGTAGATTAGATGAAATCTAGAGTATGCCACGTTTTCTGTTTCGGGCAGATTGTGCAGTCGACGTAGGGTTTGAGATTTCGCCAATTTAGATTCAGAATTTGGTCGGCCGCCTGTTGAGAAAGTTGTAGGTAATTTCAATACCTTTCAGTGGACATAAAGAACGTCCATTTATGCCCAGCCGTTTGAAAGTTATGCTCAATTTACCGAGCGTGTTTAAATCTGTGATGTAGCTGGGACAGAACGTAGAGTTTTATAGATTAGACAACATTAGAATCCGAATCAGCTTTTCCATATACTTAGAAAAAGTTAGGAAATTTCCTAATCTACGCGAGGATGTACTCGTTTAATCGATTCGGAGTCCTAGAACTAAAGTTATGATAGTTTGAAGTCTGCTGTCCGGGCCGGACAGATTCTTTGTTATTCGATGTTGGGGTTAGTTCGTGAAGTAGGGGTAGACGAGCTATTACGTACTGTTTTGGGGGCACATTTTGAGTGTGTGGTATGTATGTGCAGGTGGTGTGACCCCGGGAGTGCCCTCATCCTCTCGCCAATCCGTCGCCCGAGGTTAAGGCAAGTGTATTGGAATGGGTATCGTTTTGATTGTTGCTAGATTTGATTAGATGCAACTTGCATTATGATATGATGCTAAGATTGATGATTGCCTATGACATGATGAACATGATTACATATTGATCATGACTTCGTTGTATTTAATGTTTATGTCAACCTTCACATGTTTATGTCATATGTGCATTCATAATGGAAGAGGCGTCCCATGCTGATGCGGGCCTCTGTGTTCACACGTAGTGAACACGAAAGACCTACCTCGTAGTCCCATCCACGGGTGTGCATGGGAGCGAGTCAGTAAGAGTAGGCTCCCTCCATCTACGGGATGGAAGGGGAAGGGGGTGCACGCCGACGGGTGTGCACTCGGCAATACCGGTATGTGCTTCATGGAGATATGAGCATTTGCATTGCATACATGATGATGATGAAATGAGTACAATGATGATGAGACATGAGAATGATATGTTATATGAAATTATGACTTGTTCATGGTGTTGATCATGGTATTTAGTGATGATAACATTAAATTGTTCTTTATGGTCCATTGCAATATACTTGCTGAGTGATAAACTCACGCTTGTGTTTTATGTTGTTTTTAGGTACCATGACACCGGCATGTGGGAAGGGGCAATAGCTACACATCTTCACGTAGTTCCAGCCACATTTACCATTTTTAGTCATGATCATAATAAGTGCCATGAACTTGGTGTATGGAATAATTTAGTGTGCTTGTGATCCTTATTTGCTTAGCTATAGATTATCGAGTGGTTGGATTTGGTTTTATTGGCTTATGTTGATGCTTTATCCATTATATATTGCTACTTTAGATGTCTTATGTTATGATATATATATTGCCATGATATTGCTACTGTTTCAATTCATGTTAAAACAAAGGAGATGTGCCGAAATTTCGGTTTTTAGCATTTGTGCCTTTGCTGTAATTTGTCTTTATTTATGTTATTTAGGTGATGTTTAGTCTATGTTTGGTAGCATTCAGGCATACTAGATGCCGGGGTGTTACAGTTGGTATCAGAGCAGGCTGTAGGTGCTTGGAATGTGTATTTTTAGTGTCATGCTATAGGGTACAACTAAAATGTGATGTGGAATAACTTAGAAACATGGCTTATGTTTTAACTAAAATTTTGTCATAGGATAGCAACATTAAAACTTGCAAAAGTGGAATAACTAATCTAAAATTTGACACAGATGGATGCACAGTAGGAAAGGGTATGGGTATCGTTTCTTTACTCTTAAATGTTGTATTTAAGCTTTGATGTTGAATGCTTCATTTGATAATGCATGTTGCTATGTCTATGAGATAAATGATTGAATTGTGCTTGTTGTGGTGATAAAGTGGGGTTGTGGTGCCGAAGGGTTTCGGTCACCACTTTTGTTCATAGTATGGGTGTGGTTTGACGGTATGGCCGGTTAAAGCCATCACCGAAGAACTATTAACACTTTGTGTGGAAAGAGTGCTTACCTTTTCTATCATAGATCGGGTAGTTGACTGGAGACAAATAGAAGAGTTGATGGTGGTTTCCTTCGGATGCTTTTCACCGTTCTGATGGTCGGTTTTGGTTGGTCTTCTTGGTTTTTAGTCGATTAAAATCAAAATAAAAGTGTTTGGTATTGGATTTTCGCGGATCGTTCCGTAGGCGGTTTGTGGTTTTGTCTTCCTTGGTTGAAGACGAAGAAGAAAAGTTTTGAGTTGCGCGTCTATTGGTCATAATTTTTGCTTTGACACCCGGTTTTGCTGTTTATTGTGCATTGTCTTGGGGAGGAAACATATGTGGTTGTTGTTCTCCCTATCTAAGAAAAAGTGTTGGATGGTGGAGTTAAGTGTGAATCTTTTATAGGAAAAGATTTAATGAACATTTGATTTTCCCTAGTGCATCCTTCTTCCTTCTTGGAAGTATAGCTCTTGAGGTTTCTTGAAGAGTTTTGGGCTATCAAAGTTGGGAATTTGAGGGTTGAGCTCTCCTGCATTTCTGTTGGAGTTTTGTTTTTCTTCCTTGCCTGGAAAGGAGAAATTGTCTATCGGTGTTTGTTCTGGTTCTTGAGTTGTGGTTATCTTTAAAAGTAGAGTTGCATCCTGTTTGTCAAAAGTGAAAATGGTTGTTTAGCATGTTATGTAGTATGTAGCAATGTGGTTTATGGAAATGATTTACTCCTAAGTTAATTGGTTAGTTGAATTAGTTAAATGTAATATTTATCCTTAGCTTAAGATTAAATCAACTTTTAGTGTTGTAGATTACTCTATAGCGAGAATGATTAAAGGTGTTAATGTACATGTTTAGATTATGTTGTTTACTTTAAAAGTGCTTATGACCCCCGATAATGTTTAATGTTTTAAAACCCTGATGCATAGTTAGAACATTAAGATGATGTAGACTGCTGATATTGTTAAAGAAACTTTGCTTGTTGTTAAAGATGTTCTAATTTTGCATGTTAATAGAGAGATTTAATCGTGTTGGTGACCTTAACTTGGAAGTCGATTAGAGTTGTTATTTATGATGTTGCGAACTGTTACTTATTTTTGGAAGCTTGCATATGTGTTCCTATAATGCTAGTACCGATGTCAGTTGGGAAGACATAGGTTTCGTGGTTGTGGTAAGAGCTTTGTTGTAACACCCCGGCATCTAGTATGCCCGAATGCTACCAAACATAAACTAAACATCAACTAAATACCATACATGAAGACAAATTTCAGCAAAGGCACAAATGCTAAACACCGAAATTTCGGCAGCATCTCCTTTGTTTTATCACGATTTGAACAATAGCAATATCATAGCAAAATATTTCATAACATAAGACATCTAAAGCAGCAATATATAATGGATAAAACATCATCATAAACAATTAAACCAAAACCAACCACACAAACATCTGTAGCTAAGCAAAGAGGATCAACAACACAGTAAAATTAATCCATACAACTAGTTCAGGGCACTATTATTATGATCATGACTCAAGGTTGGTAAATGTGACTGGAACTACATGAAGATGTGTAGCTAATGCCCTTTCCCACATGCCGGTGTCATGGTACCTAAAAAAAACAACATAAACACAAGCGTGAGTTCATCACTTAGCAAGTATATTGCAATGGAACAAGAAAACACATTCCAATACCTTCATCACCACTTTTCACACACAACATCATACACATCTCATAATCATAGTGTAAGCGTATCATTGACATCATCATAAATCATCCTCATATAACATCCTCATATAATGCAATGCAATGTAATGCAATGCGATGCACATATCTCCTGGAAACTCATACCGGTATGGTTGAGTACACACTCGTCGGTGTGCACCCTCTCCCCCCTTCCATCCCGAAGATGGAGGGTGCCTACTCCTCGCTTCCATTCACCACGGTGAATGGAATCACGATGTAGGACTTACTCATTGGCTCTCCGGATTAGTCATAACTTTCTCACCGACCTTCCCGGACTAGTTATGACATTCTCACCGCCCGGGCCATGTAACATGCCATGTATGCATTTATGCCAACATCATATTTAACTTGTACATTAACACATGGCATCATCACATAATAAACATACTCATCATATCAATGGCAACCATTAAAGCATGGCATGTAAACATATCATATATTCAAACTTCAATCTCAATCAATCAAACAACCTACAATCGCTATCCATTACAATACACTTGCCTCAACCACGGGCCACGGATTGGCGAGAAGTAGAAGGCCCTCCCGGGGTCACACCACCTGCACATAGGGACCACACACTCACAATCAGGCCCACAAAACAGTACGCAAACCCTCATCTACCCCGACATTGCCAACTACTCGCAAAACCCAAAAACAGCGGTTCTATCACGTCGGGACAGCAGCCTTCCAAAAGCATAACTTGAGTTCTAAGACTCCGAATCAATTAAACGAGTACATCCTCGTGTAGCTTAGGAAATTTCCCAACTTTTTCTAGGTATAGGGAAAGACTAATTTGGATTCTAAAGTTGTTTAATCTATAAAATAGCGTAATCTATTCCAATCACGTCACAGATTTTAACACGCTCGGTAAAACAGCCATAACTTTCAAACGGCTGATCGGAATTTAACGTTCTTTATATCCACTGAAAGATAATGAAATTATCTACAACTTCTTCAACACCCGTACGACCAGATTCCGAACCTAAATTGGCGAAAAACTGAACCCTATGTCGACTGCTCATGCTGTCCCAAAACAGAAACGTGGCAACATCTAGATCTAATCCAATCTACTCAATTCCAGCAGCACCAATTGATCTAAAAACTTGATAAACACCCTTATAACAGTACCTAGACCAATACCATGGAGTCCCATGGCCATACCTTCGCTCGACGCACGAAAACCCAATAGATCTCCTCCCGGTTCGCGCGATCCTTTTCCTCGCTCCAAATCCACCGGATCTCCTCGTCGCGGAGCGCTCCAATGGATGGATCTTCGAGGTGCTGAGGTGAGGATCTCCCCTAGGGGCAGCAAGGGAGGTGGAGAGGGGAGGAGAGGGGTGGTGGCGCCATGGGGGAAGATGGAGAGGAAGGGGAAGGGTGGAGGCGCATGGGGGGCTAGGTGGTGGCGGCTAGGGTTGGGAGAGGGAGTTTGGGGCGCACCAAGGGGTGGGGGGCAGATTTGGCTGCCCCAAAATCCCCCCCCCCTTGGGCCCAAACCCTTCCACCGGAGGCCCAACTCAACCCCCAAGGCCCAAAGTCCCCCGGAGAGGCCCAAAACACCCGAAAACGGCCCAAAAACACGCTACAAACGGCATAACGTAAAGTTTTAATCTCCATTTACATATTTTATAATGTTTTGACCTCAACATCCACATTTTATAAGATTACGACACTCCGTGGTGACACATCACTTCATACGGCCCAAAAACGCGAGTAAACCTCAAGCCGTAAGGTTTTATTCCCTAATTTCACATTTTATAATATCACACCATACCGTAGTGTCACATTCTTCCCCCCTTCAACAGGATTCGACCTCGAATCCGAAGGACGCCAAAATCAACTACAAAGTCCACAAGGGACAAAAAAGCTTCTCTGCAGCACAAAACATTCGCACAACGACTAAAACCGGAACAAACGACAAACGAGTTCCCAAAACCAACACTTAGCGAAAAAGTGTTAGTCTAGCTTAACTAAGGGCAACCGCTCACAGATCGACCTTCACTTGAATTCCCAAACAGAATCTGAGTTTCAACCACAAAGGGCTCCATCAACCCAAAACGCTCGAATCCTCACGACAAACACTTCACACTTCTATCACAACCAACCTGACTACCACACTCCATTAAACTTCAACATGACATAATCAAAGCAAGTCACAATTCCTTTAACGACCTCTCTACATTCCTAAAAATTTCCATCGAGGGCAATAACTCATTAAGGCACACTTGCCCTTCCGATACACGATCATACTAACATTTCATTCCATCCTCTCCCAGGCAAGACTCAAATCCAAAAACAACTAGTGACGACAATTGCTCACGGCAGGACAAATATCACCGAACTACCGTCAACTTCACTTCCACCCATCGCTACTCTTAATAAAGGTTAAATGCATGCATCATCGACCTCCATCACAAACCACCCTTATACCACTAAGGTTCGACACCTAGCCCCAAGCTAGGGTCATAAAACTTTACCAAACCACATTTGGTTCCTTTCTTAAGAGGGTCTCGCCCTCACACAAAAACACTTAGCTATCAAGCCCAAGTGTACACACGACAACTCAAACCCAAAGCGTTAACAACCATTTTGGAAAGAATTCGGCAACATCCAAGCCAGATCACAAAGGAAGCATAAATCCCCTACACCACAACCAAAATACCATAATTTCTTCATTCTTTCTTTTCATACTAGAAAGAAATAGACATCTCGATTCATGACGTGCATGCACACTTTTCAAGAGCACTCCAGATTAATCATATATCCTTATATGACTTTCTCAACGACCTGGCTCGTCGACTCCTTTATGATTAATTATGCATAAACAATGTCTCGTTTTCCTTTTTCACCCTTCATTCATCACGTAACAACGGTACCGAATAGTCATTCACCAAATGACTTCTTCCTCGGTATCAAATGATGGAAACACAATTAACATCGAAGGTTGCAGAAATTCATATAGACTATGACGGCAAAGATAGTTGACAAGAAACACCACGTCGTAACAGAACCCACATCAATTGAAAACTGAACTTGCAAAACATTGCATTTCATCCAAATTCAACATTTTGAAAGAGAACATCAAAATTTCAAGTCGAGCATCTGCTCCCACAACCATCACAAACTTCCTCAAGGAGAGGGAAACTCATTCCTAAAAGGGAAACACCTCACTAACAAAATCACTTTGTAAAACATTCATAAAATCCACCTTTTTGAAGCACTCGCAAACATCACACACCTTTTCAAAACAACTCCAACTCTAGCCAAAAAGAGTTACAAATTAAATCTCAAGAGTTTCCAACACAACCCACTATGTCCATCTGTTTCCTTTAAAATTTATTCCAAAGATAATTCAGTGTGGACACGAAGGAGTGCGATCCACTCAAAAACTTTTGGATGTGAACTCAAACTCACAACACGAACTAAACAATTTCGCCAAAACCAAAGGTCGACAACAAACACTACGAGTTTTGGGGAAACTCTGAAACTCAACATAAGGAACACCTCAACCGAAAGCATTCAACCAAGATGGCAAACAACCAAACCAGTCCAGAAGGTTTTAAACACAAGCTCAGCATGAAACCCTATACTTATCCTTTTAAACAGTTAATATTCACTTTTTTTCTCATCGAGAAACCCCTCAGGTTACAACAAGAGCTTCAAAACAAATTCTTTCTCTTATTATCTTCCCCAATACTTATAAATAAAGTTTATGATGCTTACGAAAAGACATCCCACGAAGACTAAGTCAACAAGATCCCCACTGACCACCATAACAAATAACATCATATTCTAGATTTGAAACAAGTGCTCCAACAAAACTTTCAGCGTGACCAACCAATAAATTTCATACCACCTATATGTAAACGTCTCGACAATCGAAACTTATTCAGTTAGCAAGCGACTTCAACATGTAAATATTATCTCCACAAGACAAGGTTCGTAAATATGATTCTACGACATACATTCATTAAGGATGAAATTGTACATCATGTTAATTATCCAAAGCTCACTCCATCGCAACATGTTAAAATTTTCCCCTATTTTAACCATGGTTTTCAACAAGTAATCTAAACAATTACCACCACTACTAGATTATTAATAACAACCAACGAGCATAATCATCAAACGACAACATTACTTTTACCTACCCTATAGATAGGTTACAACAAAATTGTCACTACACAACATACTCCAACTATTAAATTAAATTTAATAAGTTAGACCAGCACAAAGTTCTTGCAATATCATCAAACTACAAAACCCATATCTTTCCAATTGGCTTCGACACTAGCATTTAAGGAACACGTCGCATACTTCCAACCATGCTAATATTTTGCAACAACATAAATAGCAACTCTAATCAACTTCCAAATTAAAGCCACTAGTCAACCTGATTAAGTTTCTCTATTAACCCGTTAGATTAGAACATCTTTAAACAACCGGCAAGGTTTCTTTAATAGTATCATTAATTTACATCATATTAATATTCTAACTATGCATCAAGGTTTAAACTTTTAACATTAACGAGGATCATAAGCACTTTTAAAGCAAGGCAACAGATTCTAAGCATGTACATTAACCCATTTAATCATTCTCGCTACAGAGTAAACTACAACACTAGTAGTCTATTTATTCTCAAGCTAGATATATTAATCACATTGAATTGATTCAACTCAAAATTTAACTTAGCAACACATCAATCCATAAACCACATTGTTACCTACTACATAACATGCTAAACATCAATTCTTACAAGGGACAAACGATTTCAGTCAAAAGACTACTTACTTTGTTTGCAGCATTTTAGTTTTAAAACTCATCCCAAATTCATATGGAAACTTGACTCTCAAAATTGCAATGAGACAAACCCAAACTTGGTCATGCAAAGGAATTCTCCAAAACACTTTTCAATCTCAAAGACTCCCACAAGAGGGAACCAACCGATCAAATAAACCTTTGCAAATAAAACCTTAACCTCGGAGAAAGACAAACACAGGAATAAATTGAATGCTTCTTTCCCATAAAGCAACCAACAAACTAGGCATCAAAACTGGAAAGGCAACCAAAGGAAGCTCAACACTAGACTCTTCTTCTTCGTCTTCACCCAAGGAAGACAAAACCACAAACCGCCTGTGGATCAATCCGCGAAAATCCAAGACCAAACACTTTTCTTTTGATTTCAATCGACTAAAAACAAAGAAGACCAACCAAACCGACCGTCAGAACGGTGAAAAAGCATCCGAAGGAAACCACCATCAACTCTTCTTTTTGACTCCAGTCAACTACCCGATCTACGGCAGAAAGGATAAGCACTCTTCTCCTACAGGGGTTAATAGTTCTTCGGTGATGGCACTAACTGGCCACACCGTCAAACCTCACCCTTACTATGAAATAAGAGAGGTGGCCGAAAGCCTTCGGCACCAGAACCCCACTTTATTCACCAGAACAGGAACAATTCAATTATTTATCTCATAGACATAGCAACATGCATTATCAAATGAAGCATTCAACATCATAGCTTAAATACAATATTTAAGCATAAAGAAACGATACCCATACCCTTTCCTACTGTGCATCCATGTGTGTCAAATTTTAGATTAGTTATACCACTTTTGCAAGTTTTAATGTTGCTATCCTATAACAAAATTTTAGTTAAGACCTAAGCCATGTTTCTAAGTTATTCCACATCATATTTTAGTTGTAACCTAAGGTATGATACTAAAAATACATATTCCAAGGACCTACAGCCCGCTCTGATACCAACTGTAACACCTTGGCATCTAGTATGCCCGAATGCTACCAAACATAGATTAAACATCAACTAAATACCATACATGAAGACAAATTTCAGCAAAGGCACAAATGCTAAACACCGAAATTTCGGCAGCATCTCCTTTGTTTTATCATGATTTGAACAATAGCAATATCATAGCAAAATATTTCATAACATAAGACATCTAAAGCAGCAATATATAATGGATAAAACATCATCACAAACAATTAAACCAAAAACAACCACACAAACATCTGTAGCTAAGCAAAGAGGATCAACAGCACATTAAAATTAATCCATACACCTAGTTCAGGGCACTATTATTATGATCATGACTCAAGGCTGGTAAATGTGACTGGAACTACGTGAAGATGTGTAGCTAATGCCCTTTCCCACATGTCGGTGTCATGGTACCTAAAAAAACAACATAAACACAAGCGTGAGTTCATCACTCAGCATGTATATTGCAATGGAACAAGAAAACACATTCCAATACCTTCATCACCACTTTTCACACACAACATCATACACATCTCATAATCATAGTGTAAGCATATCATTGACATCATCATAAATCATCCTCATATAACATCCTCATATAATGCAATGCAATGCGATGCACATATCTCCTGGAAACTCATATCGGTATGGTAGAGTACACACCCGTCGGTGTGCACCCTCTCCCCCCTTCCATCCCGAAGATGGAGGGTGCCTACTCCTCGCTTCCGTTCACCACGATGTAGGACTTACTCATTGGCTCTCCGGATTAGTCATAACTTTCTCACCGACCTTCCCGGACTAGTTATGACTTTCTCACCGCCCGGGCCATGTAACATGCCATGTAACATGCCATGTATGCATTTATGCCAACATCATATTTAACTTGTACATTAACACATGGCATCATCACATAATAAACATACTCATCATATCAATGGCAACCATTAAAGCATGGCATGTAAACATATCATATATTCAAACTTCAATCTCAATCAATCAAACAACCTACAATCGCTATCCATTACAATGCACTTGCCTCAACCACGGGCCACGGATTGGCGAGAAGTAGAAGGCCCTCCCGGGGTCACACCACCTGCACATAGGGACCACACACTCACAATCATGCCCACAAAACAGTACGTAAACCCTCATCTACCCCGACATTGCCAACTACTCGCAAAACCCAAAAACAGTTGTTCTGTCCCATCGGGACAGCAGCCTTCCAAAAGGCATAACTTGAGTTCTAAAACTCCGAATCAATTAAACGAGTACATCCTCGTGTAGCTTAGGAAATGTCCCAACTTTTTCTAGGTATAGGGAAAGACTGATTCGGATTCTAAAGTTGTTTAATCTACAAAATACCGTAATCTGTTCCAATCACGTCACAGATTTTAACACGCTCGGTAAAACAGCCATAACTTTCAAACGGCTGATCGGAATTTAACGTTCTTTATATCCACTGAAATATAATGAAATTATCTACAACTTCTTCAACATCTGTACGACCAGATTCCGACTCTAAATTCGCGAAAAACTGAACCCTAGGTCGACTGCTCATGCTGTCCCAAAACAGAAACGTGGCAACATCTAGATCTAATCCAATCTACTCAATTCCAGCACCACCAATTGATCTAAAAACTTGATAAACACCCTTAGAACAGTACCTAGACCAATCCCAAGGAGTCCCATGGCCATACCTTTGCCGACGCACGAAAACCCAATAGATCTCCTCCCGGTTCGCGCGATCCTTTTCCTCGCTCCAAATCCACCGGATTTCCTCGTCGCGGAGCGCTCCAATGGATGGATCTTCGAGGTGCTGAGGTGAGGATCTCCCCTAGGGGTAGCAAGGGAGGTGGAGTGGGGAGGAGAGGGGTGGTGGCGCCATGGGGGAAGATGGAGAGGAAGGGGAAGGGTGGAGGCGCATGGGGCGGGCTAGGGGGTGGCGGCTAGTGTTGGGAGAGGGAGTTTTGGGCGCACCAAGGGGTGGGGGCCAGATTTGGCTGCCCAAAAGTCCCCCCTTGGGCCCAAACCCTTCCACCGGAGGCCCAACTCAACCCCCAAGGCCCAAAGTCCCCCGGAGAGGCCCAAAACACCCGAAAACGGCCCAAAAACACGCTATAAACGGCATAACGTAAAGTTTTAACCTCCATTTACATATTTTATAATATTTTGACCTCAACATCCACATTTTATAAGATTACGACACTCCGTGGTGACACATCACTTCATAAGGCCCAAAAACGCGAGTAAACCTCAAGCCGTAAGGTTTTATTCTCTAATTTCACATTTTATAATGTCACACCATACCGTAGTGTCACATTTGTGATGGTCCAACTCATTCAATTTGTTTTAAATAGTTGGAGCATGTTGAGTAGTGACAATTTGCTATGACCTTTGGATAGGGTAACTAAAAGTAATGTTGCAATTTTTAAAATTATGCAAATAATTGATATTGATGACTTGGTAGTGTTGTTAATTGTTGGAAACCGTTGATCCAATAGAGAAAAGTGTAAAACTGTGGAATTATGTCGAGTACATGTTGTAATGGGATGAACAATGGATAACAATCATGATGTAAGATTTCAACCTTAATGAATGCCTATCTTAGAATCCTATTTACGAATTTTTTCTTGTAGAGATAATACTTATATGTTGAAGTCATTTTATTGATTGAACAAGTTTTAATTGTCAAGATGTTGATGTATGGATGGTACAAAATTGATACGTTGATCATGCTTAAGTATCTGTTGAAGTACTATGTTTGAAATATAGAATACGTTGTTATATGATGTGTTGGTCTATGGGGATCATGATGAGGTAGTATAGAATGGAAGACGTTTTGTTAATCGTCATAAACTTTATTTATAAGTGTTGGGAAAGGTAACTAGAGAAAGAATTGGTTATGTAGCTCTTGGTTGAATTATGACGGGCTTCTCGATGAGTAAATAGTGAATATTGAACGCTTAAATGGTAAGTATAGTGGAATACTAGACATGATGGGTTTCAGGCTGAGCTTGTGTCTAAACCTTTCAGACTGATTTGGTTGTTTGCCATTTTGGTTGAAGGGTTTTGGTCAAGGTGTTCCTTATGTTGCGTTTCAGAATTTCCCTAAAACTCGTAGTGATTGGTGCCAACCTTTGGTTTTGGCTAACTTGTTTAGTTTGTACTATGAGTTTGGATTTGCACCCAAAAGTTTTGAATGGATCGCGCCCCTCACGTTCGCACCGAATTGTCTTTGAAATAAATTTTAAAGGAAGCAGTTGGACATAGCGGGTTGTGTTGGAGATGCTTGAGATTTAATTTGTAACTCTAATTGGCTAGAGTTGGAGTTATTTTTGAAATTGTGTGTGGTGTTTGCAAGTGTTTCACAAGGTGGATTCTACGAATGTTTCATAAGTGATTTTGTTAATGAAGTGTTCCTCTTTTGGAAATGAGTTTCCTTTTCTCTTTGAGAAAATTTGTGGCGGTTGTATGTGTAACACCTCGGCATTTAATATGCCTGAATGCTACCAAACATAAGCTAAACAACATCTAAATACCACAATTAAACATAAATTCCAGCAAAGGCGCATATGCTAAAAACCGAGATTTCGGCAGCATCTCCTTTGTTTTATCATGATTTGAACAATAGCAAAATATCACATGATATATCATAACAGAAAACATCCAAGGCAGCATCAATGGGTAATATAGCAGCAATTTAAGTCTACCAAAATGGAATTAACCATCTCATAATCTAATACGAAGTGAAGGATGTAATCAAGCATACGAACAAATTATAATCCTAGTTTCATCCCACTAGAATCATGATCTCAACTCTGAAGGGTAATTATAGTCGAAATGTGTGGGAAATTATGTGATGAAGTGCCGCTAAGCCCTTTTTCCCGCATGCCGGTGTCAACGTACCTAAAAACAACATAAAACACAAGCGTGAGTTCATCACTCAGCAAGTATATTGCAATGGACAACAAGAACAAGAACATGGCAATAATGTCTCACATCATGTATATCATCTCATTCATGAACACATAACATTATCATCATCATTATGTATGCAATGCAATGCAATGCTCATGTCTCCTTGGAAACTCATACCGGTATGGTTGAGTACACACCCGTCGGTGTGCACCCTCTCTCCCCTTCCATCCCGAAGATGGAGGGTGCCTACTCCTCGCTTCCAAACACCACGTGTATGGAATCACGATGTAGGACTTACTCAATGGCTCTTCGGATTAGTCATAACTTTCTCACCGACCTTCCCTGGACTAGTTATGACTTTCTCACCGCCCGGGCCACGTAACATGCCATGTATGCAATTATGCCAACATCATATTTAACTCGTATATTAACACATGGCATCATAACATAATAAACATGCTCATCATATCATTGGCAATCATTAAAGCATGGTAAGTGATCATATATCATGTAGTCAACCTCATCTATTCTCAACAAACAACCTACAAATCGCTATCCATTACAACACACTTGCCTCAACCACGGGCAACGGATTGGCGGGAAGTAGAAGGCACTCCCAGGGTCGCACCACCTGCACATAGGCATCACATACTCACAATAAAGTCCACAAAAAAGTACGCAAACCCTCATCTATCCCGGCATTGCCAACTACTCGCAAAACCTAAAAACAGATGTTCTGTCCCGTCAGGACAGCAGCCTTCCAAAAGGCATAACTTGAGTTCTGGGACTCCAAATCAATTAAATGAGTACATTCTCGCGTAGCTTAGGAAATCTCCCAACTTTTTCTAGTTATAGGGAAAGACTGATTCGGACTCTAAAGTTGTTTAATCTACAAAATACCGTGATTTGTTCCAATCACGTCACAGATTTTAACATGCTCGGTAAAACAGCCATAACTTTCAAACGGCTGACCGGAATTTTGCGTTCTTTATACCCACTGAAAGGTAGTGAAATTACCTACAACTTCTTCAAAAGGCGGCCGACCAAATTCGGACTCTAAATTGACGAAAACTCTAACCCTAGGTCGACTGCTCATGCTGCCCGAAACAGAGAACGTGGCAACTTCTAGATTTCGTCTAATCTACTCAATTCCAGCACCACCAATTGATCTAAAAACTTGATAATCACCCTTAGAACATTACCTAGACCAACCCCAAGGAGTCCCATGGCCATACCTTCGCCCGACGCACGAAAACCCAATAGATCTCCTCCCGGTTCGCGCGATCTCCTTCCTCGCTCCGATCCCGCCGGATCTCCTCGTCGTGGAGCGCTCCAATGGATGGATCTTCGAGTTGGCAAGGTGGAGAACTCCCCTAGGGGCAGCAAGGGAGGTGTAGAGGTGGTGGAGGGGTGGAGGAGCAATGGGGAGCCATGGGGAGGGGCGCACGCAAGCAAGGGAGGTGGAGATGGAGTTGTGGCGGCTAGGGTATGGGGGTGGGGCGCACAAACAGCAGGGGGGGCGCACAAGTGGCTGGGGTTGGCCTCCAACCAGGTCTCCTTCCCCCAAAAGGACTCAAACTCCTCCCCACCAAGGCCCACGACCCTTTCCCCTAGGCCCAAACTCCCCCGGAAAGGCCCAAACTCCCGGAAACGGCCCGGAAACGCTAATAACCTCCATACCCTATGGTTTTAACCTTAATTCCACATCTCATAATGTTTTTGACCTCATCATGCTCAATAAATAAGGATCCGACACTCCGTGGTGTCACAGTATGTGCAGATGTTTAACTTTAGAGCCGATGTTCTTTTTCAAATGTTGATTATGGTTAAAGTGCGAGGTTTTGCAAGTTTAGTTTTTCAATTGATGTGGGTTCCTATACGATGTGGTGTTTTCCTATTGATGTGTTGCTGCCATAGTTTATATGAATTTCGCAGCCATCGATGTTAATTGTGTTTCAATCATGTGATACCGAGGAAGAAGTCTTTTTGTGAATGACTATTTGGTATTGTTGTTACATGAAGAATGACTGGTGAAAAGGGAGCATGACATTGTTTATAGATGTTTAATGATGAAAGAGTCGATGAGCGAGGTCGGTGAGAAAGTCATATATGGATATATGACTAATCCGGAGTGCTCTTGAAAAGTGTGCATGCATGTCATAAATCGAGATTTTTATTTCTTCGAATATGGAAAGAAACAATGAAGAATTTCTGGTATGTTGGTTGTGGTGTAGGAGATTTGTGTTTCCTTTGCGTCTTGACTTAGGAAATTAAAATGAGTACTCCTTGGTTGTTGCCAAATTCTTCCCAAAGTGGCTTTTAGTGCTTTGGGGTTCATGGTTTATGGTTGAGCTCACCCAATGCAAACCTTCTTGGAGAATTGGGTCATTGATGCGTTCCACGGTAGGGTTGATTAAATTATTAGTGGACCACTTGGTGGTTGCTAGTAATTGCTTTATCTCTTCGAAGTGTATTGGATCTTTTTGTCGCTGAACGTTGAGCGAGTTGTGTCAACCGAAGTGGATTGTTCAGTTGTTATTGATTTTTGCGGGTTTTCAGAACCCTGGTCATAAAGTAGGCTTCTCCTTTCGGTGGTAGTGGTGTGGGTGTTGGTCTTGTTGTAAAAGATTAGGATGTAACCCCGATGGTTCAAGCAGTTAGTAAACTTAGAGTGTTGTGTCTCACTCAGTTTGTGTCGTCTTGAATACGACGAACCACAGTTGAGAGGTTGAGACGTGAATACGTTTGTGCGGGGGAGGTGAAGAGGGTTCTAGAGGCTGGTACCGTGTTCTTCTAGAGAGTAGTTTCGATTAAAGGGATCGGGCACGTTAGTGCCAAGGGATGTATGGAATGAAGAGTGTGAGACCGTTTTCTTTCGTGGTCTGTTTGGGAATTTATCCTATCGCTTGGGTCATGTTGAGGCCTTATGTGAGTGCTTGAGTTTCAATGTTGAGTAAAGTTCTTGCAAGTCTTGAATGTGAGTTATCATTAATGCATTTGGTCTTCAAATCTAAGAGTCTGGTCATCGAGTCTTGACAAGTGTAGTTCCCGTGGTTTTAGTTAGAGGGAGCAGTGACCTGGGATAATGAAGTCTCGCGTGTGCGAGAAATATCCAGAGTTATTCCCATCAGGTATGAAATGTGAAGCCTAGCGATCTTTTGTTTTGCTGGGTTGAGTAGTGGTGTGTCTAGGATTCGAGGTCGAATCCTGTTGAAGGGGGGAGAATGTGACACTACGGGATGTCAAACATTATAAAGGGTGAAATCGGAGGTTAAAACTTTACGTTATGCAGTTTAATAGCGTTTCCAGGCCGATTTCGGGAGTTTGGGCCTCTCCGGGGGAGTTTGGGCCATAGGATTTGAGTCGTGGGCTTTAGTGGGAAAGTTTTTGGGCCCATGTGGGAGTGGGAGGCCAGGTTGGGGCGCCTCCCCTGCCCTTGGTGCGCCCCACCCCCCCTTGGAAACCCTAGCCCCCACTTTTCCCCTCCTCTCTACCCTTCCCACCTCCTAGCCGCCATCCCCCATCTCCTCCCTCCATTGCACCACCTCTCCTCCCCTCTCCTCTCCACCACCCTTGCTGGGGAGTTCTCCACCTCACCACCCCGCAGATCCGTCCATTGGAGCACTCCGCAACGCGGAGATCCGGTGGATTTGGAGCGAGGAAGGAGATCGCGCGAACCGGGAGGAGATCCATTGGTTTTTCGTTCGTCAGGCGAAGGTATGGCCACAGGAATTCTTGGGGTTGGTCTAGGTACTGTTCTAGGGGTTGATATCATGTTTTTAGATCAATTGGCGGTGCTGTAATTGGGTAGATTAGATGAAATCTAGAGTTTGCCACGTTCTCTGTTTCCGGAAGATTGTGCAGTCGACCTAGGGTTTGAGATTTTGCCAATTTATAGTTGGAATTTGGTCGGCCTCCTGTTGAGAACATTGTAGGTAATTTCAATACCTTTAAGTGGACATAAAGAACGTCAATTTCCGCCCAGCCGTTTGAAAGTTATGCTCGATTTACCGAGCGTGTTCAAATCTGTGACGTAGCTGGGACAGAACGTAGAGTTTTATAGATTAGACAACATTATATTCCGAATAAGCTTTTCCATATACTTAGAAAAAGTTAGGAAATTTCCTAAGCTACGCGAGGATGTACTCGTTTAATAGATTCGGAGTCCTAGAACTAAAGTTATGATAGTTTGAAGTCTGCTGTCCGAGCGGGACAGATTCTCAGTTATTCGATGTTGGGGGTATTTCGTGAAGTCGGGGTAGACGAGCTATTGCGTACTGTTTTGGGGGCACATTTTGAGTGTGTGGTATGTATGTGCAGGTGGTGTGACCCTGGGAGTGCCCTCATCCTCTCGCCAATCCGTCGCCTGAGGTTAAGGCAAGTGTATTGGAATGGGTATCGTTTTGATTGTTGTTAGATTTGATTAGATGCAACTTGCTTTATGATATGATGCTAAGATTGATGATTGCCTATGACATGATGAACATGATTACATATTGATCATGACTTCGTTGTATTTAATGTTTATGTCAACCTTCACATGTTTATGTCATATGTGCATTCATAATGGAAGAGGCGTCCCATGCTGATGCGGGCCTCTGTGTTCACACGTAGTGAACACGAAAGACCTACCTCGTAGTCCCATCCACGGGTGTGCATGGGAGCGAGTCAGTAAGAGTAGGCTCCCTCCATCTACGGGATGGAAGGGGAAGGGGGTGCACGCCGACGGGTGTGCACTCGGCAATACCGGTATGTGCTTCATGGAGATATGAGCATTTGCATTGCATACATGATGATGATGAAATGAGTACAATGATGATGAGACATGAGAATGATATGTTATATGAAATTATGACTTGTTCATGGTGTTGATCATGGTATTTAGTGATGATAACATTAAATTGTTCTTTATGGTCCATTGCAATATACTTGCTGAGTGATGAACTCACGCTTGTGTTTTATGTTGTTTTTAGGTACCATGACACCGGCATGTGGGAAGGGGCAATAGCTACACATCTTCACGTAGTTCCAGCCACATTTACCATTTTTAGTCATGATCATAATAAGTGCCATGAACTTGGTGTATGGAATAATTTAGTGTGCTTGTGATCCTTATTTGCTTAGCTATAGATTATCGAGTGGTTGGATTTGGTTTTATTGGCTTATGTTGATGCTTTATCCATTATATATTGCTACTTTAGATGTCTTATGTTATGATATATATATTGCCATGATATTGCTACTGTTTCAATTCATGTTAAAACAAAGGAGATGCTGCCGAAATTTCGGTTATTAGCATTTATGCCTTTGCTGTAATTTGTCTTTATTTATGGTATTTAGGTGATGTTTAGTCTATGTTTGGTAGCATTCAGGCATACTAGATGCCGGGGTGTTACACTTGCATCCCAGTATTAATCATCAAAGCTAACTCTGCACCTTGTCAAAAATGTGAACCAGTCTAGAGACTTTCTATAGCACACAAATCAGACTACCCCAATCCAAAAGACGAACATCCCAAATTCATTCAACCAATAAATGATTCTAACAACTCGATGTGATTTCCGCCCGCCATATTCCATAAAATAAGGCTTCAAGACAGACAGTTGCTATGAACAAAATCCAAAACCCACATTAATCATTCCAGTCATCCTTCACACTTTAATTATGAACTTGTGCTATGGCAGTCTGACCAACTACTATGATAAATTACCATTAGGTAACATAATCCGACCACTCAAGACTCATTGAAATGATTTAATCCATCATCTTATTATAACAAGCTCATCAACAAATCATTCTAGACCCTCTAAGTCGTAATCAGTATTAGCATTACATGAACACCACTCCACACCTCCAATTATTTCAATAGTTCACAGTAACCAACATAATATTTCCAACCAACAATCATATTAGGGTCAGCCACCCTCACAAGTAATCTCTCTATTAACCATATTTCAAAAGGTCTGTAAACAACCAACAATCTTACTTCTATTGCCGCTTCTGTTTCTTTCCAGGAAACCCAACCAAAGAAACTCAACTCTCAACTTTATGAAAAGACAAAAAGTCACTCCTTGTCATGCAAAAGGGCTTCAACTTAAACGTCAAACTCTGAACTTCCACAAAGGAAGGGGGGTTGCGAAGATGTTCTCCCAAAAAGGAAAAACGACGAGACCAAGGAACTCACTTTTAAACTCGGAAAATGACAACACAAGAATAAATCACTAACTCGCTCCGAAAAGCAACCAACAAATCCTGTTACTTAAAACCACCGAAAGAACAATCAGCAAAGACTCAGTACCAAGCACCTTTCCTTGTCTCTAACCATCGAAAACAAAAGAAACTGACCTTCTCCACCCAAACTTTGAACTATATCATAACAGACGACGACTCTCACCTACGAGAGGTTCCTAGCCTCTCGGTTGTGGCTCTACCCAGCCACACCCGTAACAACTGAAACACTCCAGCACTACTAATTTCACAATAACATAATAATTCAATCAGCTCTTCATAATCAAAGCAGTAAGCAACAATAAGATTAGCATTCAACATCAAAGCTCAAATACAACAATTAAGCGCAATGCAATGATACCCATACCCTCCCTACTGTGCATCAGAGTGTGTCAAATTTTAAATTAATGAACCACGCTATTCAAAAATTTAAGGTTATTGCCCTAAGTCCAACTTTTAAAGAGTATAAACCTAGGCCAGGTTTCTAATTCCACACAGCAAACTTTTAGCTTACTCTAGAGTAAATTACTACATTCACAAGCCACGGACCTAAAGCCTGCTCTGATACCAACTGTAACACCCTGGCACCACACGTGCCCGGAATGTTACACCTTCACACAACAAATAGCACAACACACTAGAATAATTTAGTAAAGCAAGCTAGATTCTAGCAAGTTACCAAAATTACTAGAAATTTTGGCAGCACCTCCCCTAAAACTAGGACATCCACTCAACAGACTAAGGACAATATTTAATATAGCAACAATATACAATAACTTATGCGTGGCTTATTACAAAGTATAGGCTATGGTTCATTTGCAGTAAAGCAGAATTCACAAATAATATTAATAGATTGCAAGTTGTAAAACAATAATAAGATAATAACTTTCACAATATTTCATAAATAAAGCATGTCACAACCTAAGTCAAGTTTACCAATTCCAATCAAAGTATTTTCCACAAACCAAGTTATTTTCATGAAAGTCTAACCCTTGACTGTAATTCTCGAGTAATGTCCAATGCCACGGACACGGCTATTCGAATAGATTGTACACTCTGCAGAGGCTATACACTTTACCCACAAGATACAGCCAAACACCTTACCCACAAGATACAGCCAAACACCACACAAGCGAGTGTCCGTAACAAAGTCTTTTGGAAACTTCTAACTCCACAAGTGAACCTCCCCGGTTGTCGAACACTAACCCTTCCCTTAGCAAACGCAAAGTCTAGGACAACAAACCGTTGGATGGGTACCAAGCCGTAGCCCCGGTATGCTCCCTTATACAACTACACTGAAGTATAGCTGACACCCTGAGGTACCACATGCAAGTTATTAGCAACCTACTCAACCAGGTCTGTCCCATTCCAGACATGTGGTTGTATGATGAACTCAGTTCAAAGTCTTGCAAGGTTAAGTCCTTAGGGTGACCAAGGCAAGACTACCAAAGTGTTCACAAGTAACCAAAACAAACAGAAAGCCAAATACGACCGCCCAGTTGCCACTCTTGGCCCACCGGAAACATTCTTGCCACTTGTCCTTGTCTAAATCATTTTATCACCTAGTTGATTACCATGCACCACGTGCCATCAACATCATCACTAACACATGTCACATCTTTCAAAACATATTCCATCTATTATTAAGTCAAGATTAATTCCTGACATTCAAAATTATATCAATAACACGATTGCATGGCTAAGCAGGCTAATATCGATCTAATTAACCCATGTTGGCAAAGTATTAAGGTCCAACTAATATTCCATGTTCTAGGGTGACAAATGATTCATGGCGTACAACTATTATAGTCAAGGTGGTATACATCAAGTGGGTTGAATAGCTATTCCCTGAATTAATTAAAAGCATTTTTAATTAAACTAGCATGCAATAAATTAAATAAACATAATTTTCAAAAGTGGGATCAATATGATCAAAGCATAACTTGCCTTCAAAGAGTACTGGTTCTTGGTCTTGAGCTTGCTCATAGGTCAAAACTTCTCTTTCGAAGCCTTGGGGCACTTCGACATCTACGCGTAACGGATGAAAATAGCAATAAATAATAAAACAGAGAGAAACTCAAGTCCAAAAATCAAATAAAATTCAGAATCAAATAGAGCTTGATTTTACAAAATTCTAGAAATTGGAATCACCAAATCGGAGCTAAAACGCAAAAGTTATAGCCGTTTGAAGTTTAAAAAATCAAATAAAAGAATAAACCGAATTAATTCATTTATTTTTCTATTGAAAAACCAGAAATATGACGTCAGCATGACATCAACACGCATTTTGAATTTTGGCCGAATTATTTTCCTAAAGGAAAATTGAATTATGACGTCATGCTTGCGTCAGCTGGTCCAAAGGCCTGGTCCACGGTTCGGGTTCGGTCCACCGTAGACCTGGTCCACGGGTGCACATATCGCTGACATGTGGGCACACCGGATGACGTCAGCTACTGATGTCAGCATGGCTCGGCCGAACGGACTGACACGCGGGCCCCACCGTGATGTTAGTATGACGTCACAGATGACGTCATCGCGCGGTGTGACCGGGCCGCTGACACACTGGCCCGACGCTGACGTCAATGGCGACCGGGCGATGACCGCACCGAATCGGCTCCCGTGCGATGTGGCACGATCTAGGCCGTTCGTTTGAAATCCGACGGTCAAGATTGGATCTAATCTCGCCCGTTTTAGATTTACGCGGTTTGATCTAGACCGTTAGATTTGGAACGGACGGTTGAGATTGGATCGAGTTCACCGTGTCACTAGGGGTGACGTGGCATGATCCGGCGTTTTGCACGTGGCACAATCTACACCGTACACTACGGATCAGATGAATGCGATTACATCTAGTGCTACCACATGAATCGAATCTAACCGTACGATCTAGATCTAACGGCTGAGATCTAATCTAGCACGGTGTGATACGAAACGATGTGGCTAAATCTATACCGTTCAATATAGATCTAACGGCCTAGATCCAATCTAGCATGGTGCAATAGGGATCTACGTGGCCTAATCTGATGCATTGGATCTAGATCCAACGGTTGCAAATAGATCTAATCGGTAACACGGGTTTTTGCACGGGGGCGATGTGGGAGAACCTGGGCCCTTGGATCTTGATCGGACGGCTGGCGGAGCTCGAGAGCGTCGACGATGTCACGACGGAGCTGGCTGGCCGGAGCTGGGGACGATGACCGCTCGAACGACGTTTGGGCGCGTTTTCGGCGAAGTGAGTCCTACTCCCAGGTGTGCCTCATCGCGACGGTCTCGGATCTAGGCACCAACACGGCGGAGGACGGCGGCCGGAGGCGGAAACTCACCCAAAACCCGAAGTGAACCCTAATGAACTACGACGAGCAATCGTGGCCACAGCAGGGCTCTACGGGTGGCAGCGGCTAGGGCGAAAGGGGTGCAAGGCGAAGGCGATCCTCGGGCACGCACACGCGCATTAAATACCGATGCGGACGTCGAGTTAGGTGCGAATTCCACGGCGAGGCTGGTACGGGATGGCGGAGTCCGGCGCGGACACGGAGAGGTGACATGGCTCAATCTCAACCGTACACGTGGCTCAATCCAATGGACTCCCTCACGCGCACACGAGCATAGCCACCGAATCTTGATCCAACGGTTCAAAGCATACGTACACGTGGCTAAATCTCAGTCGTTGGATTGTGATCCGATGGTTCACGCAAACAGGGTTCGGTCCGGTGCGGTCCGACTCGGTCGAACTCAAGTTTGACTCGGGTCGGTCCAATAGTGCAAACCCATTAGGGTTTTTAGCGATTAATAATTTAAGATAATTCTAGAAAGTCAAATAAATTAAGAAAAATAGCAAACTGCTCAGAAAAATTCTGGAAAATACTTTGAGACATTTTGGACTCAAATAAAATATTTTTAACAAAATTTTATTTGAAACTTTTAAACATTTAATAATTCAATAACGGACATAATTCAAATTAAATCCAAATAAACTCCAGAAAATTCCAAAAATTTAATTAGCTCAATAAATTGAATAAAAGCACAAATTTGGGATGTTATAGAAAGTCACAAGCTTGAATTCCTATTTTAGATCGAAGGAAGATCCTAAATGTATAACCTTGGTCGGGTCCGCGTCACTTAACGTGATCGCCTTGGTTTCTCCTCCAGGCTGGAGGGCAACTTTTGGCTGGGAATTCTTTCGCTCTTGATCGGGTCCACGATGAGGCAGCTGTCCGACCATGTCTAATGCTCTTTCATCACAATTCAAGACCGCCTTCTGGTTTCCTTTCACGGTGATTACACAGCCAGGACCAGGAATTTTCAAGCACTAGTACCCATGATGGGTAGCAACCATGAACTTGGCGAGGGCTGGCCTGCCGAGGATGGCATTGTAGGTCGACTCAAAATCAACCACCTCAAAGATGATCATCTCCGTCCGGAAGTTGCTCGGACCTCCGAACGTCACGGGTAGGACGATCTAACCAAGCAGCTTGGTCGAGGTGCCCTGCATGATCCCATAAAAGGGGACCGCTATGCTTTTGATCTTAGACCAAGGGACTTGCATCTTGTCCAAAACCTTAGCGGATATAAGATCCAAGGAGCTCCCACAGTCAATGAGTACCCATCCCACCATAGTGTTGCTGATGGTCGGATTCACAACCACCGGGAGCCTCTGGGGCTTGGTCATTCCAAGGGGACAATCATCCTTGGAGAAAGTAAGGGGCAGCTCGGACCACATGAGGTGCTGCATAGGAGGCTTGCATTGAGCGACATGGTGCATCTCCCGTGCTGCCTCCTTCAAATCCTGACGAGACTTGTAAGCCGAGGAGCCCTCGAATATTACCGCGATGTGATTGCGAGGCTCTTGATAATCCATGTCTTCATCATCATCAGCGGGTTGCTTGCCCTTACTATTTTCGCATTGCTCCGGGAGCATGGGCATGGGACCTTTGCTATTGTAGAACTGTTCTAGACAGAAAATCCAAGTCCAGCAATTGCAGAGGTCGTGCCCGTATGCTTGATGCAGTGGGCAGAAATGATTGTTTGGCTTAGCACCTTGATCATTGAGACCTTGGTCATTGCGACGCTGATGTGGCCGAAAATTTTTACTTGACTGCGGCTGCGGAGCTTGCTGTTGATGTTGCTCGATGGCTGCGACCAGGTTTGGCGCAGAGGGCTTCTTCTTCTTTTTCTTGATCTTCTTGTCTATAGAGCTTGTGTTCTTCCTGCTCGTGGAACCTTCCAAACCGGGTTCAGGCGGGAGCTTGCCCTCGTCCAGCATCTTCTTCCACTAGACTGCCTCATCGGCATTGGCATACCGATCGGCCATGCGGAACAACTCGCTGGCCGCTAGATCAGGATGGATATCCAGATCCTATGTGAAACAAATGTCTCGGACCCCGAATTTGAAAGCCCGGACGACCACTTCGTCCGAAATGTTCGGGATTGAGTTTCGCACTTGAAGGAATCATTGGACGAACTGCCTTAAAGACTCGCCCTCCATCTAGATCAAGCACTTGAGGTCGCGCTCTTTACCTGGACAGATGTAGCATCTATGGAAGTTCGCCTTGAGCGTGTTGCTCAGCTGCCTCTAGGACCAAATTGACCCTTCCTTTTTGATTGAAGAGCCAAGTCCGAGCAGCTCCATCTAGCACTATAGGTAGAAAATTCGCCATGACTCCCTCGTCACCTCCAGCCGCTAGGATAGCAGTGGTGTAGATGGAAAGAAATTCATCTGAGTTCTACATCCTGTTGAACCTCTTGATGTGGACGGGCTTGAACTTGCTCGGCCACGAGACGTTACGAAGAGTTGTGGCAAAGGCTCGGCACCCGAAAATCAGGGCATCGCGATAATCTCTTCGATCGCGATGATCGTAACGATCATCATTGTACTGACCCCCCAACACACGGACCAAGTCGAGAGAAAACTTCTCGAGGTCAGCGTGATGGGGATCGGTCTAAAGTGGAGTACTCGGTATGCCCTTGACCGTGCTGAGCATACCTTCGATCCCACGAGCTTGCTCGGGGATCGCTCCGAGTATCCTAGTGGTACCGATCATGCCTCCTCTGGTCTTCTCGAGCAAGGTTCCGAGAATCACTGTGATGGGAGCAAACAGGGGTGTGACGGCAATATTCCCGGGAATCACTCCAGGTCTTCTTGCCGCGAGATGTCTCCGATACTTTCATATCAGCAGCAATCTTTTCAAGATTTTCAGCCACACCGATACTTTCATATCGGCAGCAATCTTTTCAAGATCTTCAGCCACAACCACGCCCATTGCTTCTAGATCCACCTGCTCGGGGAATTCCCAGAGATTACGCACAGCCACTGCCAAAGCTTGCAGTCGTTCCCCGCTCGGGGGAACGAGAGGTGATGAGCTTGGCCGACAATTGCGTACATGCTCTGGTGTGCCACACTCGTGGGAACTCTCACGAGTACCAGTTTCAATCCTGGTGCTCGGGTTTCGATGAGCTTGATGACGTATACTCGCCGAGGTCCTATTTAAGGACGCTTCCAGGTGGTTCCTGGCTGCCTCATAGCAGTGATGATGGGCAGCCCCCGATGATTCTGCCTCGGGGTTTTCCCCCTCTCCCGCCATGTTGACGTCACGAGAGTGCAAGGACCGTGAAGGCGACATCATGGTGTCCTCTTGCTATGCGGTTTCGTGATTGGCCTCGAAATGATCCGGGATGTCCAGACCGTCATAGAGTCCGTCATACTCCTCATCATCTGTGAGGGTATCGCGCTGCAGCCACCGGGGAAAGGCTCTCAGGTTCAGTGTGATCCTCTGGGTCGGTGATGCCAGCTACGCCCTTGTCAGCGTAATACAAGTCTTCATCCTTGGCGTCACTGAAGGTGCAGAGGTCCTGAGTATCTTGAGAGTTAGGCATCTTCAAGGATTCTTCACGAAAGGTCCCTGCTGAGCTTACTTGTTGATTGAGGGATCAACACGGTGCCCTTTTTCGATGAAGGGATTACGTTCGAAGAATGCTCGATTGATTTAGGATACCCGGAAGGTGGACACAAGAGTTTATACTGGTTCGGGCCTCTCACTAAGGAGATAATAACCCTACTCCAGTGATGTTGGTATTACTGATTGTTTCAAACGGTGTTCATGCGTGTCTATCTCTGCCCTTTTTCTTCTTTTTTCTACCCCTTTTTCATATAGGTATAGGAGGTATTTATAGCTTACAAAAATATCTAACCAAATTATAGCCGAATAATGGGTATTTGACTGCATCAACCATGGCTGTAACCGAAGCCTTGATTTACGTCACGTTCCATCGTGGGCATAACGGCACCACATCGTGGTGTGATTAGCGCTACTCAGGCGTTACTGCCGAATACGACCTTCCGACCATACATCTCGTGGGCGAGCTTGGGTCGCGCGCGCTTGGTCTTGGCTGAGCATGGATGCTCATGCTTCGAGCATGGGTGCTCGAGGCTGGGTGATGAACCTAGTCCTACCGGGCAGACCAGCCAGCCATATCATGCGTGGATCATCCTCGGGGACATCGTTCGAGGGTATGGATGGTTGGCCGAAAAACCGGCTGCCAGGGTACTATGGTACTTATGGAAGTTATCCAATCCTCGACACTTTTATTATTATTTTCTTTTTTGGGGGAAACTAGTATACTTTTGTTAAGGAAAGAAGATAGGCCCAAGGCCCAGGACTTGTGCCGACCTAGCCCAATTCATCTACCGGTACTAATACTAACTATATTAAACCGTGAAGCTTTTCGGCCTCAAGGGCGCCTCCACGTCATTCTTCACTAGCGTGTTTGCTCTGGAAGCGGCCACATCGCCCCTAAATACATGTTCATTGATATAGGTCAAGTATTTTATCACTGTCATTGTAAACAAACATACGCATGGCGTAGTGGCGGGACTCCTCGCTGCTGAGCCAACGACGCAGCTTCGAGCCCTGCTCCCGTGCGCTTGCATCGCCCCGCCGAATTTTTGCCCGTGTGATGCGTGGCACGTGTTTTGTTTTGCAAAAAGCCCCTCGAGCTTTTTCGAAATTACATTTTAGCCCATTTTTCTGCAAAGGACCCCGAAAGTCCAGAAAAAAAATTGTTTTTCCTGCATTTTTTTTGTGAAAAGGCACCCAGAAACTTTCCAAAGTTATAAATTAGTCTATTTTTTCGCTCAGGCCCTGAAACCCCAGAACTTTCGAATTTTGTTTAGTTTTTATTTTGCACAAAGACATTAGTTTTTAGCACATAATTTTTTTCAAAAAGCAGCCTGAAACTTTCCAAAATTACATATTAATCCTTTTTTTTGGGGGGGGGGCAAAACTCCGGTGATTTTTGCAATTTCACAAGATTACATATTAGTACTTTTTTGTAGGGAGACCCCAAAACTCAGCGTGATTTTTAACATTAAGTGGGTTACGGCTGACGCGGCATGCGCCACGCCCACACATCTAGTACTTATAAATCACAACAATTTCATCCCTGTTTAGAGCATCTCCAACAGTTCCTAATATTTAGACTCCCAATATCTTCAGATTGGGACCTTTCTAAAAGTTTTTGGGCCTACAAAATACCTTGTTCTCCAATAGTTCCCATATTTTCTCCCAAAAAACCTTTCAATTGGTCTGGTGGGCCATCCTTTCCTCACGCATGTGCTTTGGCTGCATGTGATTCTTCCGATCCATTTGTTAATGCATTGATCTCACGTCATGGTGATGCTAACACCCGGTTCTTTAACCTCAATGCAAACTCGTGCCGTAGGAAGAATTTCATAACTTATTTGAAGAATGGTGAAGAGTTGTTATTCGATGAGGGTAGTAAGAAGCAATTGTTGCACGATCATTTTTAGCAAATCATGGGGGGGCTTCTCGGGATAGGCAGCAAACACTAAATCTCCAAGCATTTGATTGGCAGCAGGAAGACCTTACTGATCTTGAGGAACCATTTGCTGAAAAAGAAATCTGGGATGTGATCAAGAATCAGCCATCAGAAAAAGCGTCGGGTCCTGATGGCTTTAAAGGAACTCAAATGTTTAAGTGACATTTTTTTAGACAATCAAAACAGATATATGTAAATTCAAACAAAAGAAGAACAAAACAATTTTATATATGTGCCTCAGCATCCTTTGGTTCTCCTCCTCCAGAAACATGCTGAAAGGTATCTAAATTTCCAAACAATCCAATTGCTTAGTTTCTGATACTTGTAACGTAAAAAAAATTAATTCTCCATTGGAGCTATTCAGAAACACGACGCGCCATGATCTCATCTTGCAAGATCCGATAGTATTGCTGTACCCGAACAGGCATCGAAGTAATGTCCATTGACATAATTCTCTCTTCCTCTATCATTTTCTTGTACCGTAATTCATTTTCCTTTATCTCCAGTTTTTTTGCCTCATTTGCAACCCTCGCCTCTTCAGTTGCAGCCCTTTTTTGATTTAGCTCTAGCCTCTCTTTCTCTAGGGCGTACAACTGATTGTATCTGTCCTCTTTCTTCTTTTCTTTCTCTGCATCAAACTCTCTTTTTTTGCCCACAAATGGTCTAAAGCCTCCACGCAAGCATCACCTCCACCTCGCCTCAATGCTTCTTTTGCCTTCTTCTTACCAATTGGTCTCTTGGGGACTTCGGTCTCTGGATGTACATTATCAATGATATCATTGGTGCTACTATCAACAATGATAGCTGTGGATGTTCCCGGGCTTGAATCCGTGTTGGCCTTCGGTTTTTTATTAGCAGGTTCCTTCTTAGCTGCCATCTGATTCCGCTTCTCATGCCACTTTGGTTGATTTCACAATATATTCCAGCAATGCATGTATTGGAATGATCTGTTGCCCTTGTCCTCGGCCTTAAATAGAGCCATTGCTTGAATAAGCTGCACATGTCAATGAAGGTATAATTAATTACTACAAGTTCCCATGTGTCATTAAGACGTGTGCAAAATCCTAAAATTCAGAAGAATTACCTTGTCTTGAAAAGTAACCCCACTTTGCCTTCTACCCTCAATCCTCGTTAGACACCCACAAAACTTGTTCACATTATCGAGAATACCTCCCCATCGATGCAAAAGTGAACTCTGGCTCCGTTCCGATGTGAAGTCCTTGTTGGTGTGGTAGTATTCAAAAATTCTCTTCCAGAAAGTACCACCCTTCTGATTAGTGCCGCTCACTGGATCCGTACTAATGTTTAACCATGCTAACACAAGCAATGAATCGTCCTTTTTACTGAAATTTGTTGACCTTTTCTGGTTTGGTCTTGATGAGGGAGTACTCTCAACAACGGGTGAACGCTGCTCCTAAGTCAAGTTATTGAAGTCCTCCAAAGTTAGGTTATTGTTGGCCTCATCCATCAAGTTAGTATAGTATCCGGCTCCTTCCATTGTCAATAACACCTACCAAAATTATGAAACATTTTTAGGCATCACTAAAAGAGTAAAATGAGAGAGAACTGTCTCAATGCTTAAATCCACAATGCATCTCTTGTAAAAGCAAATTGTGAGGCCAAGAGCTAGCAAATGGTCTCTTGTATCCAAGACATTCCATAAGAGAAAAGTCATATGTGAGGAGCAACAATTGCAGGTGTAGGAGTTGGACATTGTCAATCTAGAGAGCAGAGTTGAGGTTCTGTTCAGAAGATTGATCCAGAACATGGTTTCCCATCTCAATATTCTTAACTTATAGATAGATACACCAACTCCGATCCCCTGTGATTGGCGTCTGACTTTTAGAGGATTTGCTGATCATCATAACGATTCCAGTAATGTGTATATGAGAGGAAATGTACAGAAAATTACTCAATTGAAAAACAAAGTTTTGGTCCTATTTCCTGTGGTCAATTTCATTGTTTATGCATGCTATGATACATTCACCTAACTTTGGAGCAGTTTATTTGAATTTTTTTTTTCATAAAAGAGTAATTTACACAGGAGATGCCCATCATCATTCACTATTATAGAAGCAGTTAGCACACATGGTCCAAGCTTGTCTTTGCAACGTTTTACTATGAGCTGAGATGGTCATGTTATTCACATGGGATGTGTCACCGCACCAACAAGCACATCATCCTTGTGCAGTCAATAAATGGTAAAATTAAAATGGTAGAAATATTGATGAAACATACCTCTTGGCCAATAATACTACAGATATATCTCTCTTGCCCAATAATACTACAGATATATCTCACACGGACCATTACAGGCAGATATCTACATGCATAGGTGAAAGGGACATAGTTGACAGTAAGCCATAAAATGGTTTGTTTTTGTGGGAATAACTGTGGTATTAGCAAATTTGTTTCAACTTGCTCAGGAAGAATGTTGCAAATGGCAAGTCAACAAGTATACTCTCATACATTGCCTGAAAGACATGAATCAAAGCACGTTAGATCATAGAGCAAATGTGTTTGTAACTAGTTAAAAGAAAGATGCATAACAAATGGGATTGCCCTTGGAGAATTTAGGAAATAGACTACAGCGTGCAGCACCCAACAAGGCTAATGGATACTAAATTATCACCTTTCGCACGGATGCTAAACTAAATTTAGCACCCAAGAAACTAATGGATTGACGATAAATTTGCAAATTTTATAGATTCTTTGTACAATCCACAGATACGTGTCAAAAAGAAGCACATACAGAAAGGCACATCAATGCTTATACCACAAAGGCAATTATATCTTAAGTAAATAAAATTGTAGAAGAGTATGTAGACTAAACAGTTGAACGGACCGGAGATGTCGCCTAGAGGGCGGGGTGAATAGGCGAATTAAAATTTCACATCGGAATTAAAAATGCCTGAGCTGGTCAACCCGGAGTCTCCGGATATTTTGTCCGGATACTCCGGCCTGTCCGGAATGTTCATGAATTTATCCAGATAATCCGGATAAGGCAGCTCGAGAAGAAAACCAAATCTACTATATCTAGCAACTAGTTACTTGAAAGAAGAGGTAGCAAAAACAATCTAGTGCTTTAAGCAAATGCAGATCTAGAGCAAGGCAATGGAAATAGGTAGATCGAGGCACCACAAGATCAAATCAACACAAGATAAGCTAGAAGAGAAAGAAGAAGTGAGAGACACGATTTTTCACCGAAGTTCAGATTCTTGAAGGGAATCCTACGTCTCCGTTGAGGTGGCTCGGTCGTACTTGAGCCGGGGTCTCTCTCAACCCGCTTTCCTCCCGGAATTGCACGAATGCACTCGCCGGCTTCACTTCTTGTCTCTTCCCTTTCGGAGGCGAGATTCGCCTTCACAAACGACCGGGGCACACCACAAGCGTTGGTTGCTCCCAGTGACTCCTAGCCGTCTAGGAGACCTTCAACCTCCAAGAGTAATAACACCACGAAGAATCGCTTGGAGGATGAACTAGTGCTCAAGACTTAGAATGAATGCACCTAGCACTTGTCTTCTTCCTCTCCTCACCAAAAGTTGGATTAACAACCAAATCAATGGAGGGAGGAAGATGGGGCTCTATTGAATGCTTTGAGAGTGTTAGGAATGGCTTGAATGCTGTAATGAATGAGCTCAATAGGGATCCTAGCCGTTGGGAGAGGGAGGAGTCTTTAAATACACTTTTGGAAAACTAGCCGTTACCCTCATTTTCGAACAGTCCGGAGACTCCGGACAAATGACCTGGATACTCCGGATAATCCGGACTATCCAGACAAAATGTCCGGATACTCCGGATAGGATAAAAGGCGAATTTTGGCCTAGTGGGTCAACCTGGACACTCCGGATTATCTATCCAGATACTCTGGACTGAATCCGGACACTCCAGACAGAATGTCCGGACACTCTGGGTTGGACATCTCGGTTAGAAAAACACCTTTTGGGGAAATGCAAGAGTTTGAGTGCTAGTTTAAATGGAAGATTTGACTTAGAGCACATGCACATCCTAAAAAGCGATTTCCCGTCGTATCCCCTTAATAGTACGGCTATCCTTAAGACTCAAATAAAATAAAAATTACAATTCTTGTCTTGAAGCCGTCTTTTCAAATTTGAATGTTTGTAGGGGCATCCAATCTCATTTCGAACTCGATATCTGCATCAACTCTAGTTAAAACATTAGATCTATTTAATTGTGTCATCATTAATCACCAAAATAAATTAAGGGGCCTAGATGCTCAAATAAATTAAGGGGCCTAGATGCTCTTTCAGTCTCCCCCTTTTTGGTGTATTGATGACAACACAATTAAAGGCAAATAAAATATAATAAGAGATTGGCTTAGCATGTTGAGTATCAATTATATAGTGGAGCTCCCCCTAAATGTGTGCATTAGAGAGTATTGAGTGGAATCAAATGCACATATTTAGCAAGAGATTTTCAAGAAGTTTTCAAAAGCTCCCCCTATATCTTTGCATTCAAGGAATCTTATAAAGCACGAATAACAGGACATAAACCATGCATAATAGATAAACACATTGTCATAACATGGATAACAAAGATAATAAGGTTCATGACAAAATAGAAGCAACAGTCAATAACAAGTCCAAAAGCAAGCATAAATAGCCACAAACTACGGACCACGACTAGGACAACTGACAAGCTAGCACTCCCCCTTTGGCATCAAGACACCAAAAGGGAGGAGGACACAAAGCGATCACTCATCGTCTTCGTTGTCGTCGGAAGCTGAATACTGCGATCCTTCGCTACCATTGTCATCTCCAGGCGCAGACGGTGTAGAAGAGGCAAGACCAAACAGCTGGTCGGCAGACGTCTCCTCGCTGCTCTTCTCTGAGGATCCTGAAGAATCACTAGGAGAGAGCGCCTCACCAAGGTGGCGACGGATGTCTCGAATCCCCTTGCTATTTTTCTTAACCTCCCAGCGAATCTCCTTTTGCTGAGTAGAGATATCGCGACAGAGACAAAAGATGTGCTTCAACATCTTCTGGAGCGTGCTGCTGGAGGTGTCTGGAGGAACGGAGGGTGTAGCAGAGGAAGTAGCAGGAGCTGAGGAAGAGCTAGCTCCTGGATGGAGTGACCTACGGCCTCTAGTAGGCCTAGGAGTAGGACCTGGGACAGGTGGAGCTGGAGGAGCAGAAGGAGGTCGGACCTTATAAGATAGATGCTCCACATCTTGAACAAACTTTAGCCCACTGACATGAGAAATCAGAGCCATCACAAAGGGGGCATAGCTACAACTGCTCATGTTGCTCTGCGCATTCTACCTTATAGTCTCCCACAAGAAGTCAACAATGTCGAAAGGGTGGGAGCGCTCAACAAGGTGAAACAACAAGTTCCTTCCAAAGGAACTGATGGCAGAAGCGTCGCCCTCCTTGGGCCAAAGAGTGACCCTGAGCATCCTGTAAAGTACTGCAGGCACCTCCTTCAGACCCTTTATTGTCCCAACTGTAAAGCGCTGAGAGGTGTCATAAAGTGCCTCTATCTGCTCAGGAGTCATAACCTTCTTTTCATGAAGCTTAGGACTCCCATCTGAGGCTGAGCACTCTAGCGAACCTCTTCTTGTTGGCCACATACCACACTCTATCTGTCATCCACCAGATAGCTTCCTCATTTTTGTCAAAGTAGAGGGTGGCATAGAATTGCATAATCACCTCATTGTTCCAGTCATACTTGAAAGCCGTGAGATTCTTGATTTGATGCAGCTCACAAATCTGAATGATCTGATCAAATACTGCATTCTCAACACCAGCCATGTAATCCCAGTCAATGGTCTTCATTCTGACTACTGGGTGCTCAAGTGGGTAGAGGGCCGTCTCATAATAGTCTGACTGAAATCTATTCCAAAAAAGGCGGTCCACATACTCATCTTGATGAAACTCAAGAGGGTCCTTCTTTCTTTGCTCAACAATAGCCTTGCCCTTGCCTGAGCCGGTCCTGTAATCAATGATCCTCATCGGGTTTACAGACATGGGATAGTTTCAAATAGGCTTGGCTTTGGCCAACGGTCCAATAAATCTTCCAGAGTCGCGAAATTCTCTCCTCTTCTCATCACACAGTCTGGCATGAGTATCTGCGGGATGCTCATCTGGATCGGGCTGCGGCTGCAGATGAGGAGCAGAAGAGGCACCAATTGTAACACCCCAGCTTTTACTAAGCCCAGAATGTCACCAAACATAGACCATAACACATTTAATACCATAATTTAAGGTAAATTACAACAAGTAATCATTTAGAATAATTGAAAATTTTGACAGCATCTCCTTTGTTTTTGCATGAAACTTAGCAACATAACATCATATCGATATGTAAGACAAACGAGATATCCATACGCAGCGATAATGATAGCTAATCATCAACTAAAACATCATTAAGCATCGATAGCAAAAGAATAATCATCAATTTAAGTCTAATATGATGAAACAATTCACTTCTCAATCCCACATGATACACATGAGGGAAGACAACCAAACATAACAACCCTACACCAATGATTATTGTAATACTTAATGCCGTGTCTCCAAAACAAGTGAATTAAGCTAAATTGTGATACTACGTGGGGGAGTGTAGCTATTTCCTTTCCCTTGGCGCCGATTTCATAGGTACAAAGGAAACAAACAACAAAAAAACACAAGCATGAGTTCATAACTTCAAAGAAAGTGTATTGAAATGGTTCAACAGGATCAAGACAACAAACCATCATTCCAGTCTCCACAGTATGATCACAACACATCATATTTAACATTATATACAACCTTTAAAACAACATGATAAACATCTCATGAGCATCTCATGAGTACTATCCTCACCATCTCATAAACAACTTCATTTATGCATATCATTCATGCAATGCAATGCACATGTCTCTGGAATACTCATACCGGTATGGTTGAGTGCACACCAATCGGCATGCACCCCTTTCCCCTTCCATCCCGAAGATGGAGGGTGCCTATCACTGCCTCCATTCACCTCGGTGAAGGAATCACGATGTAGGACTTATTCAAAAGAATAGCCCCGGACTAGTCATAACAGTTCTCACCGACCCTACCGAATAGTTATGACTTATCTCACCGGCCGACGGCCATGAAACTATGCCATGTATGCAAAACTGACACAGAACATATACATGAATAAAAATATTGCATATCAACACTTGGCATCTAAACATGTAGGTCCGTACTCAACAATCGACTGGTAACCATTCAAAACATGGCATGTGAATCATTCATCAACAACAAACATTTTTAACCATGGCATGTGGACACCATATCATCGGGATAACCTTTAAATCATGGCCTAAGGATGTCATATCAATTATAACATGTAATTCATGGCAAGACAACATGTTATCTATTCCAAATGCTATCAAACCAATCTAGCAACACATATAGCACACAATCCACAACACACTTGCCTTCAACCACGGGCAACGGAGGACGAGAGGTTGTAGGCACTCCTGAGGCACACCACCTGCAAACACGTGCACACACTCAAATCGAGTCCACAAAACAGCACACATAAGTCCCACTACCCTGACTTCGCTTACAACTCCTAAAATCAGAAAATGGCAAATCTGTCCTTCGAACAGCAGCCTTCCAACGGGCATAACTTCTGTTTTAGGACTCAAATTGAATAAACGAGTACACCGCGTAGCTTAGAAATTTCCAAACTGTTTCTAGTTATAGGGAAAGACTGATTCGACTCTAAATTAGTTTAATCTAATGTTGAACACAGACTGTCCCAACCTCGTCACAGATTGGACAGCGCCCACCAAACGGCCATAACTTTCAGACCGGAACTCCAAAAATTCTCAAAAAAATACACAAAATAGGTATTGACAATACCTACAACTTCTTCAACAGGAGGTCGGCCAAATTCCGACTCTAAAATTGCGAAATCGCACTCTAAAACGGACTCCAAATCTGCCCGAAACTGAGTACAATACTGAACTCTAGTTCTTTTCAGATCTACTCCATGGCAGCACGTCCTCTTGATCTAAAAACTCCAAATCTACCATGAGAACAACACCTAGACCTTCCCCAAGGTTTCCCCATGGACATACCTTAGTCCGGACTAACGAGCATTTAACACTAAAATGCCTCTCGATCGCTGATCTAAGCCCCACGCTGCGTCGTACACGGTTCTCCTCGTCATGATCCTCCTACGGCGTAGGGCAGCACCATGGCGTGGCATGGCAGCGAGGGGACGTGGCAAGGGCACGTGGTGGAGCAAGGGGAGGCGCAAGGGTGAGGAGGGGTGGCGGCTAGGGAGGAGGAGGCAAAGGGGTGGAGGGGAAACAAGTGGGGCTAGGGGCTAGGGAGGAGGACATGTTTGGGGCAGAAGAAGCGCGGCAGTTTTGCTGTCCTAGACCACCTCCAAAAGGCCCAAATATGTCCCACCTTAAACCATATGGACCCCCAAGGCCCGAACTCCCGGAAGGCCCAATTCCCCTCCGGAAGGCCCAAATCCCCGGAAAAGGCCCACACTTAAACGAAGAAAACATGTTACAAGAGTCGTACCTTATGGCCGACATCGAAAATGACTCATACCGTCATTCCGTAGTATCACACCAATAGCAAGGCCAGCACCTCTACCGGTCTGCTGTTTGGCCACTGCAACCCTCTGTCTCTTAGGAGGCGGAGAGTGAGGAGGAGAGCCCTGAGGAGGAGGGTCCTGAGGATGTGAGCCCTGAGGAGGATCACCACCACCCGACGACCGCTGAGAAGGATCCATTTGACCAGACAAAAAGGATGAAAGAGGTTAGCCGCGAGGCGAGTCGAAAACCATCAGGAAATGAATTGTGGCCAAGCCACCCAACCCAGAGAGTCCAGATCTTTTATCCAGATAGTTTAGACAAAGGCCGGATACTCCGGATACAACATCCGGATACTCCGGATAAGTCAGAACACGTGCACGACGAGAAGAAATTCAAGGAATCCAACCCATATTCAACATGCATTGGAGCTAGATGCCGCAAGGATGACAAAAGGTTGGATAAGAAGACAATCTAGCAAGAAATTTCGCGGGATTAGGGCAAGAAATCGAACTCACATCAAGAAATTGAACGCAAAGGACACGGGTGAGTGAAGGGCAACGATTCTCCAATCTTGAGGGCCAAGGAGAGACGAGCCGCACCCTAGAAAAAGATGAAGCAAGAAGAGATGCCCTAAGATGAGGAGAAATGAGTCCAATCCCGGAAAGGGAAGGGTTAGTGCAAAAGGATCCTTACCTTTTGATCTTCCAATCCAAGGAGAAGGAGGGGCTCCAAACGTCCTTGAATGAAGGAGGAAGGAAGGGGAATTACCCTAGCCAAGAGATGAGCACGGGAGAGGAAGAGGCGCAATGGGAAGAGGGAGAAGTGAGAAACCATGGGGGTTTTTGGAGTTAAACCGACCCGCCCAACCCGGAGACTCCGGATAGTTAGTCCGGAGATTCCGGATAAACCAGATACTCCGGATTAAAGACCCGGAGACTCCGGGTTCCTCTGCTCGGAAGGAAACAAAGATTTGCACGAAGATTCTTGAAATTCGGCGGAACGAGAGGATGATAGAAACCCTAGGGAGTCCACTTACTATGTGACCAGCGAACAAGCAAGCAATCAAGCCATAGTCACATAGTAATGACCTAATCCGAGGATCAAGAATCAAAAACATAGGATAAGTTCAAAGAAAAAGATAAATAAGATTTTGAAACTCATTTTCCATTCAACATACAATATGTGAGCACTCCTCAAGCCATGTTACGAGAATCTAAAATATTTAGACCACTTCTCAACTCGCAGAACCTTTTCTCGTCAAGGGGCTTGGTAAAAATATCGGCTAATTGATCATTTGTGCTCACATGTTGGATATCAATCTCGCCTTTGGTTGCATGGTCTCTTAGAAAATGATGGCGAATATCGATATGTTTTGTACGGGAGTGTTGGACAGGATTGTTGGCGATTTTTATGGCACTCTCATTATCACACAATAGTGGGACACTCTTGTAGGTTAGGCCATAATCACTCAAGGTTTGTCTCATCCAAACTAATTGGGCACAACAACTCCCGGCTGCTATATACTCAGTTTCGGCAGTAGATAGGGCTACGGAATTTTGTTTCTTGGAAGACCACGAGACTAGAGACCTACCCAAGAATTGGCAAGTCCCCAAGGTACTCTTCCTATCCACTTTGCAACCGGCATAGTCCGCATCGGAATAGCCAACTAATTCAAAGGATGATCCTTTCAGATACCAAAGTCCAAAATGAGGAGTGTGCACTAAGTATCTTAAGATTCTCTTAACGGCCACCATGTGGCACTCTTTAGGAGCGGCTTGAAAACGTGCACACATACAAACGCTAAGCATGATATCAGGCCTAGATGCATAAAGGTAAAGGAGAGAACCGATCATTGAGCGATATACCTTTTGGATGACCGGTTTACCTTCTTTGTCGAGGTCAAGGTGCCCGTTGGCTTGCATAGGTGTCTTTATGGGCTTGGCGTCCTCCATTCCGAACTTCTTGAGCATGTCTTTGATGTACTTGGTTTGACAAATGAAAGTTCCTTCCTTGAGTTGTTTGACTTGGAAACCGAGGAAGAACTTCAACTCTCCCATCATGGACATCTCGAATCTTTTAGTCATTTTTTTGCTAAACTCTTTACACAAATGTTCATTAGTAGATCCAAATATAATGTCATCGACATATATTTGGCACACAAATAAATCATTATCAATGTGCTTAGTAAATAGAGTAGGGTCGGCCTTTCCGACTATAAAACCTTGTTCGAGAAGAAAGTCTCGTAGACATTCGAACCATGCTCTTGGTGCTTGTTTTAGTCCATATAGCGCTTTCTATAGGAAGTAGACATGGTCCGAATGTTTTGGGTCTTCAAAGCCAGGTGGTTGCTCGATATAGACCATCTCGGAGAGTGGTCCATTTAGGAAGTCACGTCCATTTGATACAACTTAAAATCATGGTGAGTAGCAAAGGCAAGTAATATTCTAATAGATTCAAGCCTAGCTACTGGAGCATATGTTTCATCGAAATCCAAACCTTCGATTTGTGTGTACCCTTGAGCAACCAATCGAGCTTTGTTCCTTGTCACAATTCCATTTTCGTCTTGTTTGTTACGGAAGACCCAATTTGTACCAATGACATTTTGCTTGGGTCTTTCGACGAGCTCTCAAACTTGATTGCGCTTGAAGTTGTTTAGCTCCTCTTGCATAGCCATCACCCAATCCGGATCTTCAAGTGCTTCATCTACCTTAAGAGGCTCAAGAGAAGACACAAACGAGTAAAATTCACAAAAGTTTGGAACTCTATATCTAGTAGATACTCCCTTGTTAATGTCTCCGAGTATGTTGTCGACCGGATGATCTCGTTGAATACTTTGATGAACTCTTGCGTGAGGTACAGTTGAATTTGAGGCTTGAATGGGTTCCTCATCTTGAGAAGCATTCGAACCATCTTGAGCTTGCTTGGACGAAGAGGGAACATCACCTGAGCCAACCACATCCGGAGTGTCCGGTATTGGACCCGGAGACTCCGGACCAGTCAGGATACTCCGGGTTCCAGTCCGGATACTCCGGGTTGGTGTGCTCGGGTTTGGTTCTGGAATTTGAGGTCTCACCTCACCAATTGCCAATTTCTTGATAGCTTCGCACAGTGGTTCTTCCCTGTCAATAACGGCACGATCAACTTGTTCTACTTGAGAACCGTTAGTCTCATCAAAAGTTACGTCACGCAAGATTTCAACCACACCGGTGGTGTTGTTGAAAACCCGGTACGCATAAGCATTAGTCCCATAACCAAGTAAGAAACCTTCATCTACTTTAGGAGCAAATTTAGAAGACTTAGCTCTTTTGTTGATGTGAATCATGTGATGAAAAATTGGCTTGATAATGTGCTGAAAAATTGATTAGGTTTAAATCTTGCAAAATTGCTTGCATAAAGGGCCAAACATTCAAACATCCAAAAACAGAGACTTTGCTTTTGCGCCAGACCAAACATCCAAAAACAGTGAGTTTCGCATGTATGACGGACCAAACTTTTTGGTCTGTCATAAACGTGATTTTGATGCTTTTACGCTTGTTCAAGAAATCGTGTTTTTCCCATGTATGACAAACCAAATTTTTTGGTCTGTCATACACATGCTTTTGGCGAACTCGTTTTTCCCATGTATGACGGACCAAATTTTTTGGTCTGTCATACACATGATTTTGGCGATCTCGTTTTTCCCATGCATGACGGACCAAATTTTTTGGTCCGCCATACACATGCTTTTGGCGATCTGTCCGGCGTGAATGGCTTTTTGCTCGATTAGGGTTTGTGCAAATTTGGACTTTGAATTTTGATTTGTTTTTGAGATTATGAAATTTGTGAGAATTTCATGATGCTTGAAGTGGACTTTATGCAATGCTCATGTGAGTATTTGCATGGATTGATGTGAGTCAAGTCGTGGACTTGTGCTCGGATTTGTTTTTGCGGTTTGATCATGTGCAGGTATTGCTTGAAGACGAACGTGGTCGATGACGGGATCGGAACTAGGTTCATGGAGGAACTGAGGTTCGGGACTAGGTTCAGGAGGAACTGAGGTCTTGGTGGTCAAGGATGTCATGCGGGACGTTCGGGCTAAGAGAATGGTGCACATGAAGAATGGTTAGTCACGTGAGAATGGCAGGAGGTCATTCGCGTGCAAAGTGTTAGTCACGTGAGTATGGCAGGTGGCCATACGCGTGCAAAGTGTTAGTCACGTGAGTATGGTAGGGTTGCCATACGCGTGCAAGAGTTGTACTCGGCCAGGTTGGGCCAAGTAGAGTTGTGTTGGATACGGATTCCTTCTAGGGAATAGGAATCGTATTCTGGGTTGGTTCTTTAAATAGGAGGGGTTGTCTCCTGTTGAAAGAGCACCAAGGAGAGCTGAGCGCATCAAGAGTTTTAGAGTTTGTACTCTTTTGATGAGAGTATTTTAGACAAAAGAAATAAAGATCAATTCTTCCAAGATTTTTGCGTGCTACAGTAACCGCGTCGCTACAGTGTTCTCTGTTTTGGTTTTTGTTTGCATGCTTGTTCTAATTCTTGATTGGTTTTTGATCGTTGAGTTTCATCTTGATTTGATCCATCAAAAACCGTTCTAGGATATTTTTTTAAGTTCCTCAAGTCTAGTTGATTAAACTTTTGTCGGTTCTGTTAAAACTTTCAAGTTTTCGTTAGATCAATTCTCGTCAAGTTCTGGATCAACAAGCTTGCGAAGCTCATAACTTTTGATCCATAAGTCCGATCGAGCTGATTCTTTTTGGGTTTGATTCGTATTGAAATCTAGTTTCTTGTGTCCAAATTTCAGATCGTTTCGACGGTTGGATCTCCGGGAATTCTCATTTTACCAAGCATCTGTCAATCTGTTTTTGTTGATTACGAGGCAATCTTTTGAATCCTAGTTGGGGTGTTCTTCCAGTAGATCGAAAATTTTGTTTTAGCTTTCGCATAATCATTCACCCCCCCTCTGATTGCTATATTCGTATACTTCGATCCTACAAGTGGTATCAGAGCAAGGTTTTTCTAATTATTCTTAACCGGTGATTAGATTAATGGATTGTTATTCGACAAAACCTTGTGTGTTCGATGGTGTTGATTTTCAGTTTTGGAAGGCCAAGATGGAGGCGTTCATCCAGGCGCAGGGCTTCGCAATTTGGGAGAAGGTCTACAAGCCATACGAAGTTCACAAGCGACAACGTCAACGACGCCAATCGCGCACATGTTGAAGCAAACAAAGAAGGCACGCAACTTGATCATCCAAGGATTGGGAAGAAGTGACTTCGACGCGTGGTTCATCTTCGATCCGCATATGAGGTATGGAAATCTCTTTGTGATTACCATGAGGGTTCTAACACTTTACAAAGAGGTTCGCCAAGATATTTACAAAAGGAATACATGCGTTTTGAGATGAAACCTAGTGAATCGGTAGATGACTTCTTTGCACGCGTTTCAATAAAATTCTTAGCAATCTACGTCGTTGGAGTTAGCTACACCGATCTTTGCAAATGCTCGACAATTGCTTAGTGCTTTGGACATGTCGATGTGGGAGATGAAAGTAACATCTATACAGGAATCTACTGTCATGAGCACACTTACATTAGATGTTCTTTATTCTAAACTGAAAACTCATGAATTAGATGTTCTTGCCAGGAAAGGGAATATTAAATCAATTGCTTTGATCTCTAACCCTAACATGTCAAATGCAAATTCTTCTTCTAGCTTTGCCTTGTCTTCCATGACTTCTTTAACAGATGAGCAACTTGAAGAGTTTCCTGAAGAAGATCTAGCACTACTCTCTTCTCGCTTTAACAAAGCCTTGCAGAACGTGAGAATGAGAAAGAGAGGTGGTCCTCCAAGATGCTATGAGTGTGGTGACCTCAACCATATTCGCACAAATTGTCCTAAGCTTGCAGGAAAAACATCAAAGGAGGAGAAGGACAACGACAGAAGGAATGAGAAGAAAAGGTTCTTGTCAAATGATAGGAAGAAGAAGAGTTTCATCAACCACAAGGTGGTTCATCGAGTTCTTTCCGCTCTTGAACAAGTCAATTTGAGCGATGTGGACTCGGAGAGCAGCGAAGATGATGCAACTCCAAGCAAGCATGATTTGATGGGATTGTGTCTCATGGCAAGCAGCAAGGATAGCTTCACCGAGGACGGCAATGACAGCGACTTCAATGAGGTAGATCCTTCTTATGATGAATTAGCCAATCTTTGTTGCCCGTCTTGGAAAATTACTTAACAAACGTGATAGAAAAATTAAGAAACATGATATTCTTGTGGAGTCATTGAATGCTGAAATTGCTAGACTTAAGACATTGATTCCTAGTGATGATACTTGCAAATCATGTGACTTAATTTACAATGAGCTCACCTTGCTTAGGAAAGAACATGCTCTTTTGTTGCATCTAAATGAGAAAAATGAGAAACATGTTGTACATGCTAGTTGTTCCACTGATGATTTGCATAGTTCCACTTCTTGTTCTAAATGCTCAACTCTTGAATTAAAATTGAAAGATGCAAATGCTAGGGTTTCTCAAATGACTGAAGATTTGCTTACACATGAGGTTCTTTCATGCTCAACTTGTCGCAAGCAAAAAGGAAAAGTGGACGTTCCCTACAATAATTGTTTAATTCTTGCTAAGAAAGTTGATTACACAAAACTCTTTGGAACGATTCACTAATGGCAAGAAAAATTGAACATGATTTTGGATCAATCTAAGGTTAGCTCAAACAAGAGAGGTTTAGGCTTTGATCTTCATGCTTCATTTGAAACTAAACCTCGCCGTTGTTAATGCTCCTTGCAATAACAAAATTGAGATTCTTAATGAGCCTAAAAGATTGCTTTTAAATCTGCTGGTTTTCTTTCTTCTACTATGATGAAAGCAAAATGTGCTTCTCTTATTAAAGCCAAACTTCATGCTAAGTACACTTGCACTCATTGTGGTAGAGATGGACATCTAGTAGATTTTTGCTTTAGACTAGCCAGACTGACAAAGGAAAGAAATGACTAAGGCTAGGTCTAACTTGAGAAGAGCACACTTTGCTTCTCACTATGCGCCTAGAGTGTTGAAAACACCTTCATTCCTATGAACATGGGAAAAGAAAAGCTGATTTTGTGCATAAAAATTCTCGTGTTGTGCCCTCTTGTTGTGCGTCGTGTGTCTCGATCTTTGGATTCCCAAAAATCTCATTCCTAACCCCATGTGAGACCTCGACATGTTTTGTTGCTATGTAGGCTTCTCGCGCAAGGAAGGAGAACATATGGTTAGTGGATTCCGGATGCTCACGCCACATGTCCGGTGATAAGAATTGGTTCTCCTCCCTCACTCGTGCATCTCGTGCTGAAAGTGTTACTTTTGGAGATGCCTCTTCCTCTTTTGTTGTGGCAAAAGGTACAGTAAAGGTAAGTGACAAGTTTATGTTCAAGGATGTGGCTCTTGTTGAAAACTTGAAATATAACTTGCTTTCTGTCTCACAAATGCTTGATGAAGATCTTGAGATAAGCTTTAAGAAAAATGAATGCAAAGTGCTAGATGCTTCAGGTGATTTTGTGTTCAAGATTTCTCGTTTTGGAAGAGTTTTTAAAGCTGATTTTGATGCATCACCTTCTTATAAACATAGGTGTCTAATTGCCAATGTTTCTAAAGATTTTTTCTTTTGGCATCGTAGACTTGGTCATGTTGGTTTTGATCATCTTACTCGTGTAAGTGGTTTAGATCTCATACGTGGTTTACCTAAGCTTAAGGGTGATAGCAATCTAGTATGTTCTTCTTGTAGACATGGTAAGATGATTGCAGGTTCACATCCACCTCTTACCATGGTGATGACAAACGCTCAGACAGCTTCTACATCTTGATACATTGGACCATCTCGAGTTCAATCCTTTGGAGGCAAATGGTATGTGCTTGTAATTGTTGATGATTTTTCTAGATACTCTTGGGTATACTTTATGGCATCTAAGGATGAGGCTTTTAGTCATTTTAGAAGTCTTGTTCTTAGGCTTTCTATTGATCATCCAGGAGCTCTCAAAGCTATTAGAAGTGATAATGGAACCGAATTCAAAAATGCTTCTTTTGATCACTTTTGTGCTGAAAAGGAATTGATCATCAATTTTCATCACCTAGAGTGCCTCAACAGAATGGTGTAGTTGAAAGGAAAAACAGAACATTGGTTGAGATGGCTAGAACCATGTTAAATGAACATCACACTCCTAGAAACTTTTGGGCTGAAGCGATTTCAACTGCATGTTATGTTTCAAACCGTGTGTTTTTGAGATCAAAATTGGGTAAGACTCCATATGAGCTTCGGTTTGGACATAGGCCTACTGTTTCTCACTTTAGGGTTTTTGGATGCAAATGCTTTGTCTTGAAATCTGGAAATCTTGATAAATTTGAAGCTAGATCAATGGATGGCTTTTTTCTTGGATATCCTGCTCATACTCGTGGCTATCGTGTGCTTGTTTTGGAGACTAACAAAATTGTGGAAACCTGTGAAGTTACTTTTGATGAGTCTAGTCCAGGCACTAGTCTAAATGATGCAGGTACAGACGCATATGTTCAGGGGGAGAGTGTCTTTGTTCATAAAAGATGATGATGATGCTATTGAGGATGAGATAATTGGAGGTTTACATGAGAGACTCTTCCCACGTGCTTGTGTGTGCTTGTTTTCAAGCTTCCCACGTGCTTCACATCGACAAGCGTTCAAGTGAACTTTCAAGTATCTCTATGGTACTCAAGATTTTTGCATTTGGCTTTCTGCTTCCTTATGCATTAGTTTAAGAGCTTATTCTGATGTTGACTTTGGAGGATGTTGAATTGATTTGGTTCGTGCCACCTCTTGAGTAATCCCTTTTCTTGAGCATATTGATATTGGATTTCACTTTCTTAGAGATCATGTTGAAAAAGAAAATATTGTGCTTCATCATGTGGATACTGAACATCAATTGGCAGACATTTTTACAAAACCTTTGTTTTCTTCTCGTTTTGCTTTTATTCGGGGAGAACTTGGGATTGTTCATCCAATGGGTTTGTTTTGAGGGGGAGTTTCCTTGCCAAGTTCTTTCACTTAATGAGCTCACTTTATCATATTTCTTTATATGTTATGTAATTGAGCTAATATATGATAATCTAATTGTCTCACTTGAACTAAAAAATGACATTGCGGAATTCCCTGGACTGATTGCCTATAGCTAAATACTCTGTGATATCTCACTCTTCTAGGCTTGATATTGAATCCTCTTGACAAATTTGGGCTATGAAGCAAGTGTGTTTTCAGCTTTACTCTTCCATAAGACCTTTTAATCATTTTGTGCATGTTTACAATCAAAGAAAAAGAAAAGAAAAAGGGAATCAATAAAAAGGATTGTTAAAAGCAAAAAGCTTCAAGTTGTATGCTTCAGGCATGCTTTCCTTAAAAGATAAGATGTATGCTTCAAGCATGCCATTCCCTCAAATGACAAGATGTATGCTTCAAGCATGCCACTCCAAGGAAATAAAAGAAGTATGCTTCAAGCATGCCACATGCAGTTTATTGTTTAAAAGATTAAACTTGGTCTACTAGATTGAAGTTGAAACCACTTGCTCGTCCTGATTTGTTAGTTGCTTCAATTTTTGAGTCCTTGTTTTTCTACTAAAGGTCTTACTTAGTACTTGGCTATAGTTGACAGATTTGAGATTGAGATGCATGTCATTCCCTAACCTGTTAAAATCACATCAAGATCATGTATTTTGCATATTATGTGATATATAAGGTTATATGATCGAATGAGCTCATCTTTTTCTATCTTGGCACTCCCTTGTTTCTTCTTGTGAAATCATTGCTACAAGAAAAATTTTGAACAAATTCTCTCTTTTGTACTCTTGATGAATCCATTGTCAAAGGGGGAGAAATTTGGGAATCATTGAAAAGATTAAGGAAAAAGGGGGAGAAGAAAAAGGGGGAGTTGTGTTTGGAAATTTGAGAATTTTGGGAGAAGTTTGGAGAATTTTGGAATTTTTGGGCACATTGCACATTCACACATTTTCCTTCTCAGGGGGAGATTTTGTTTTGCTTTTTGGTCAAAGGGGGAATTCTGTGTTTTCTTACTTTGGTCTTTGATCGATTTTGTTTTGCTTTTTGGTCAAAGGGGGAATTCTGTGTTTTCTTACTTTGGTCTTTGATCCTTTGGGTTTCAAAATCTTTTGTAAAGTGAATGCCAAATGTTCAATTCTAAGTGGTGTTGCCAATGTTTTCATCAAGGGGGAGATTGTGAATCATGTGATGAAAAATTGGCTTGATAATGTGCTGAAAAATTGATTAGGTTTAAATCTTGCAAAATTGCTTGCATAAAGGGCCAAACATTCAAACATCCAAAAACAGAGACTTTGCTTTTGCGCCAGACCAAACATCCAAAAACAGTGAGTTTCGCATGTATGACGGACCAAACTTTTTGGTCTGTCATAAACGTGATTTTGATGCTTTTACGCTTGTTCAAGAAATCGCGTTTTTCCCATGTATGACAAACCAAATTTTTTGGTCTGTCATACACATGCTTTTGGCGAACTCGTTTTTCCCATGTATGACGGACCAAATTTTTTGGTCTGTCATACACATGATTTTGGCGATCTCGTTTTTCCCATGCATGACGGACCAAATTTTTTGGTCCGCCATACACATGCTTTTGGCGATCTGTCCGGCGTGAATGGCTTTTTGCTCGATTAGGGTTTGTGCAAATTTGGACTTTGAATTTTGATTTGTTTTTGAGATTATGAAATTTGTGAGAATTTCATGATGCTTGAAGTGGACTTTATGCAATGCTCATGTGAGTATTTGCATGGATTGATGTGAGTCAAGTCGTGGACTTGTGCTCGGATTTGTTTTTGCGGTTTGATCATGTGCAGGTATTGCTTGAAGACGAACGTGGTCGATGACGGGATCGGAACTAGGTTCATGGAGGAACTGAGGTTCGGGACTAGGTTCAGGAGGAACTGAGGTCTTGGTGGTCAAGGATGTCATGCGGGACGTTCGGGCTAAGAGAATGGTGCACATGAAGAATGGTTAGTCACGTGAGAATGGCAGGAGGTCATTCGCGTGCAAAGTGTTAGTCACGTGAGTATGGCGGTGGCCATACAGCGTGCAAAGTGTTAGTCACGTGAGTATGGTAGGGTTGCCATACGGCGTGCAAGAGTTGTACTCGGCCAGGTTGGGCCAAGTAGAGTTGTGTTGAATCACAGTTCCTTCTAGGGAATAGGAATCGTATTCTGGGTTGGTTCTTTAAATAGGAGGGGTTGTCTCCTGTTGAAAGAGCACCAAGGAGAGCTGAGCGCATCAAGAGTTTTAGAGTTTGTACTCTTTTGATGAGAGTATTTTAGACAAAAGAAATAAAGATCAATTCTTCCAAGATTTTTGCGTGCTCTGATGCTGCGTCGCTCTGGTGTTCTCTGTTTTGGTTTTTGTTTGCATGCTTGTTCTAATTCTTGATTGGTTTTTGATCGTTGAGTTTCATCTTGATTTGATCCATCAAAAACCGTTCTAGGATATTTTTTTAAGTTCCTCAAGTCTAGTTGATTAAACTTTTGTCGGTTCTGTTAAAACTTTCAAGTTTTCGTTAGATCAATTCTCGTCAAGTTCTGGATCAACAAGCTTGCGAAGCTCATAACTTTTGATCCATAAGTCCGATCGAGCTGATTCTTTTTGGGTTTGATTCGTATTGAAATCTAGTTTCTTGTGTCCAAATTTCAGATCGTTTCGACGGTTGGATCTCCGGGAATTCTCATTTTACCAAGCGTCTATCAATCTGTTTTTGTTGATTACGAGGCAATCTTTTGAATCCTAGTTGGGGTGTTCTTCCAGTAGATCGAAAATTTTGTTTTAGCTTTCGCATAATCATTCACCCCCCCTCTGATTGCTATATTCGTATACTTCGATCCTACAGTTGAGGATATAGCATTTACTTCCAAAGACTCGAAAGTATGACACATTTGGTTTCCTGCCGGTGAGCAACTCGTATGCTGTCTTCCTCAAGATCTTGTGGAGGTAAAGACGGTTGGTGCTGTGGCATGCGGTATTGATGGCTTCTGCCCAAAAACTGTCGGAAACCTTGTACTCATCAAGCATTGTCCGCGCCATCTCGATGAGGGTTCGATTCTTCATTTCGGCCACCCCATTTTGTTGAGGGGAGTAGGGGGCCGAGAATTCATGCTTGATTCCTTCTTCATCGAGATATTCCTCAACACCAATATTCTTGAACTCGGTGCCGTTGTCGCTTCGAATTCTCTTAATCTTCACTTCAAACTCATTTTGAGCTCTTCTCATGAACTTCTTTAGTGTCACTTGGACTTCTCCTTTATCATGCAAGAAAAATACCCAAGTGAAGCGAGAAAAATCATCGACAATGACTAAATCATACTTACTTCCCCCGATGCTTATGTAGGCAACCGGACCGAAAAGATCCATATGAAGCATTCCCAACGGTCTTGAGGTCGTCATTACATTCTTGGCGGGATGAGGGGCACCTACTTGCTTTCCCGCTTGACACGCGCTACAAATCCTATCTTTCTCAAAGACAACATTGGTTAGTCCAATAATGTGGTTGCCTTTAATGAGTTTGTGAAGATTCCTCATACCAACATGGGCTAGTCGGCGATGCCATAGCCAACCCATGCTAGATTTAGCCATTAAGCACGTTTCAAGATTAAGCCTATCCGTATTGAAGTCTACGAGATAGAGCTTACCCTTCAAACGCCCTTTAAAGGCTATTGAATCATCAACCCTCTTAATGACATCCACACCCTTTTCATTAAACAAACAATTATAGCCCGCTTCACACAATTGTGCAACGGACAACAAATTGTAGCTTAATGATTCAACAAGCAACACATTATTCAAATGGAAATCATTTGAGATAGAAATTTTACCCAATCCAATTACTTCTCCTTTTCCATTGTCTCCAAAGACAATGCTTTTGCTATTTGATCCATTAACGTCCAAATGTGCGAACATAGCTTTCTCTCCGGTCATGTGATGCATGCATCCGCTATCCAAGATCCAACTTGTTCCACCAGAGATATAAGCCTACAAAAAGACATTTAGATTTTGCTCTTTGGTACCCAAATTTGGTTAGGTCCACGCACGTTAGTGACAAGAGATTTAGGGACCCAAATGGAGCGAACAAGAGAAGCATCTTTAGGCTTACGCCCAACATGATAAGCAATTACACGACCAAGGTTAGTCTTTTTAAGAATATAGGAAGCAAATAACTTGGAATGAGCCTTATACTTGGATGTTCCTTCGCCTTTTACAAAGTGGATAGGCTTGCTTAAAGGAGCAACCACGATGTTGCTCTTTTTGCCCTTTGGCGGAACATACCCAAGCCCTTGCTTCTTGGGATTACCTTGGCACTTACCGAGGAACTCCTCTAAACCCTTGCTAGCTTTGTAGGACTTTTGAAGTCCATCTTCAAGCATCCCCTTGAGCTTCTCATTCTCTTGGGCCAAGACTTTCAAAGTCTCACGGTTAGTAGCACAAGTAGCAACATCAATATTATAGCATCTAGCGCATCTATTGCTAGTTGAGGGTATTGAAGTATTGGAGTTGTCAATCGAGGTAGGAGAATTATTCGAAAGATCAACAAGCTTCACTTCAAGAGCCTTGCAAGTGTAACACCCCAAAATTTTGCTGTTCCTAAATTCATGTGTGATTTGGCACTTTGGTGAATTTTTGGAATTTTCTGGAATTTGTTTGGATTTATTTGGAATTTATTTGAATTTATTCTATTGTGAAATAATTAAAAAATTTAATTTTGCAAATAAAAATTTGTTGGAAATATTTTATTTGAGTCCAAAATGTTCCAAAATATTTTCCAGAATTTTTCTGGAATTTTTCTGAGTATTTTACTATTTTTCTTGAATTAAATGAATTACTGGAAATTATTTTAATTATTAAATCGCTGGAAAATCGAGTCGGGTCAAGTACTGTTCATCCGACCGGACCCGAACCCGAGTCAGACTCGAGTCCGACCCGAGCCACGTGATCCGGTCAAACCCTGATTGATCCGGACCGTTGGATCGAAATCCAACGGTCGGAATTGGGCCGCACCGATCAAACCAGATCCGGCCCGGACCCGTTGCGCCGTGCGATCTCGGCCGTGGATCGGGGCCACATGGACGGCCACGATTTCGTCGTCTTCCCGAGTCCCGCTCGGACTGCGCCGCCGTGTCCGTTAGGGTTTCGCGATTTGCGCGCACGTCGAGGCACTATTTAAAGCCCCGAGGCCACCCCGTTGAAGCTCTTTGCCGTGCGCACCTTTCCCCTCAAGTTTCCGAGCCCTAGCCGCCGCCGTCTAGCCGCAAAAGCTCGCCGTAGTTGCTTCTCTCTTCCACCGCGTTCCTTTGCCGATTCCACCGACGCCCGCCGTTCTCCGCCGCACCCGAAGGCAGATTTGGGATCCCCGCGACGAGGCGCACCCGAGCATACCACCCATCTCGCCGGAGAAGCCCTCGAGCGCCGTTGGTCGTGTCATCTTCCCCAGCTCCGGTCCGCTCCCTCCGCCGCGTGGCCATCGACGTCTTCGAGCACCCTCAACCGTCCGATCAAGATCCGACGGCTACGGTAAGCCACGTGCATCTCAAACCGTCAACCTAGATCAGATCTGGACCGTTGGATCTAGATCCAACGGCCCACAATCACCGTGTAGTTTGTAACGGTGTTAGCCTAGGGTAGATCTGGACCGTCCGATCTAGATCTAACGGCCCAGATCGACCGTGTAGTTTTCAACGCGTCAACCTTAGATCTAATCACGGCCGTTGATTTTCAAATCAGCGGACACGATTGTGCCACGTGTGCCCTGGCCGCGTGCGGCGTGCGAAGCGTGTCTCGACACGCGGGGCCAGCGTGTCGGCCGGTCACCGAACCAAGCACCGTGATGCCACCCACGACGTCCACGGTGGGGCCCGCTTGTCGATGGCGTCGTCGGCGTCTTGGCGTCGATCTTGGCGTCATCCAATGGGTCCCACCTGTCAGTGGCACACGCGTCGTGGACCGAGCCAAGCTGTGGGCTGAGCCCATGAGCCGGCTGACATCAGCCAGCCAATCAGGAGCCGACGCGTGTCACCCATGACGCAATAAATAATTTCCGAAAAAGAAAATGATTTAATAATTCGGTTTAATAATTGATTTGAATTTCAAAACTTCAAACGCTTATAACTTTTGCGTTTCAACTCCGATTTGAACGATTCAAATTTCTAAAAATTCATAAAATTCAGATCTACTCAAATATGAATTTTATTTAATTTTTGGACTAAAGTTTTTCTCTGTAATATTATTTAATCGATTATTTAAACTTTAAATAATCATAACTTTTGTGTTTTAACTCCGATTTGAGCGATTCCAGTTCCTAAAAATTCATAAAATTATGTTCTCTCTATTTATGAAATTTATTTGGATGTTTGGACACTTTTGGTCTACTGTTTTATTCATTTGTTGCTATTTGCACGCGTTACGAGTAGACGTTGAAGTGCCGGAAGGATTCGAAGGAGAAATATTGACCCAGGAGCCAGCTCAGGACCAAGAGAAGTACTTTTTGAAGGCAAGTTGTGCTTTGACAATGTTGCTCCCATTTTGAAATCTATTTTGATTCAATGTATTGCATGCTAGTTCAATTAGAAAATACTTTATTTAATTCTGGGGAATTAGATAAATACCAAATTGCTGTATGACACCTTGATTAATTAAATATGTGCCATGACCCCTTGTCACCCTAGTTGTGGATTACTAGTTGGACATTATTAAATTGCCAACATGGGTTTTTAGACCGTTGTAGTATATTGCTTAGACCTGCTACGTGCTCATGACATGATTTTGGACAATCAAATGTTAATATTGACTTAATGATATACTGAACCTGTTTTGGAAAAATATCATGTGTTGTGATGTTGATGGCACGTGGTGCATGGTAATCAACTGGGGTTTGATAAATAGTTTTTGACCGGGGCATGTGGCAAGAATGATCAGGTGGGCCAGTTGTGGCACCGGGAATGTTGGTTTGGTTCTTCGGGTAGTCTTGCCCTGGTCACTCTAAGGACTTAACCTTGCAAGCCTTTGAACTGGGTCAAACGTGCAACCACATGTCTGTAATGGGACGGACCTAGTTGATTAAGTTGCTAATAACGTACCTGTGGGACCTCAGGATGTCAACTACACCCTTTGTGTAGTTGTACGGGGGAGCGTACCGGGGCTGCGGCCAGGTACCCATCTAACGGTGGATTGACCTAAACTTCGCCTTAACTAAGGGAAGGGTTAGTGTGCAACACCGGAGAGGACCACTTGTATTGTTAGAAGTTTCCGAAAGACTTTATTCACGGGGAACTTCGCCTTTGTGGTGTTTGATTTGTATCTTGTGGGTAAAGTGCATAACCTCTGCAGAGTGTAAAATCTATTCGAATAGCCATGTCCGCGGTATTGGACATCGCTAAAATTACAATCAAGGGTTAGACTTTCTTGAAAATAACTTGGACTTGAAAGGTTGGGTTTGGTTTATTAATGATGTTGATGGAAATGTGGATTAGGAATGGGAAAGATGTTGATTAAACTCCTGGAAAAGTTATTGATGTTATACTTGTTTCTCACGCTTTGAATCTACTTATGATACTTGTTAAATGCTCTTCTTGCAAATATACCTTGAGCCACTCCTTTGTATTAAGCCATGCATGTAGTATATTAGCTGCATTCTGCATGACTTGTCGAGTACCAAGTACTCACCCTTGCCGCAATACAACACCAGTTGAGGAGGAGACTACACCAGCTTTGGAGGAGGAGCTCCAAGAGGAACCGTCTACTTAGGGAGCGAGCCCAGTCAGTTGCCTGTGGTATACTGGATGGCGCCACGAAGTTATTTTATTTTCCACTGCTATTATTTCTCTCTTAATAAGTTTCGCCCTGCGTGGCGTATATTTGTAACTTGACCATAAGGTCGAGCAACCAGTTTGACTATTTAATTAAAGTACTTTATTAGTATCGAGTGGTATGATTGTGATATTTACCGATGTTAAGACTGTGTGCACTAGCGCGTTCCTGGACTAGTGCTGCATACACAGAGGGTCCGGATTTGCAAATTCGGGTCCCGACAGCAAGCATCCTTCGCTTGAGCAAGTTGCTATACGAGTGAAGCATTGGTGATCTCAAGACTAATTACCTCCTTCTTGGTCAAATTTGAGCTTTTGACCAATTCCTCGTTTTTCTTTCTTTCAAAAGCTAGGCTCTTCTCTAGCTCAAGATTTTTCTCCTTTTCGATGATGAGGAGATCCTCTTGAGCTTCGAGAGTAGCCTCCTTTTGTTCAACAACCTCCTCCAATCTTTCAATATCTTTAAGTAGCAAGTCTAATTTCTTAATATCGAAATCGTTCATCGACTTGAATGCTACTTCATCATCGTCACTACCATCATCATAATCATCGAAACCATAATCAACAATGGAAGGGATGGGACTTTTAGATGATACCTTGTGCCCCTTTGCCATAAGGCACATTGGAGCATCTTCATCTTCGTCGCTTAAGTTGTCGAAGAGGCTCTTCGACTTTGTCGGTGGAGTAGCAATGGCGACGGAGGCAAGTCCTTCTTCATTATCGGAGTTGGACTCGGAGTTCCACTCCTTTCCAATATAAGCATGACCCTTGCCCTTGTACTTCTTGTTCTTATCCTTGTCCTTCTTCTGGAACTTGTCCTTCTTGTAAGGCTTGTTTTCCTTCTTTTCTTTATGTGGACACTCGACAATGAAGTGGCCGGGTTCTCCACACTCATAGCATTTTTTTGTTGAGTGCCTTCCTCTCGACTTGTTGCCATAGCTCTTGGAGTGACTTCCCGGCTTGTAGCCCTTTTTCTTGAGGAACTTGTTGAATCTTCTCACTAGTAGGGCCATATCTTCATTTGTGAGCGGACCACTTGACTCTTCTTCGTCACTTGAGCTTTCTTCGTCTTCTTGGGCTATCTTGACGGCTTTCAAGGCAATGCCCTTCTTCTTCCTTGACTTGAGCTCTTCCACCACTTCTGCTTCCTTGACCATCATGTCATCCATCATCAACCTTCCGATTACATCATGTGGAGTAAGTGTGTCGAAGTTTGGCCGGTCGCGAATGAGTTGAACAAGGTTGCGGTTGGTGGGGGTGATCACTCTAAAGATGATCTTGACTATGGCCTTGTCGGTGAGCTCGGTACTTCCAAGTCCCCTATCTTGATTTACCAACACCATCAAGCGGTCAAACATCTTCGTGTAGGATTCTCCTTCTTCCAATGTGAATCAGCTTAGTTCACCAATGATGAGATCTATCTTTGATTCACGGACACTTGACACACCTTCATGTGTTACCATGAGCCTTTCCCAAATAGACTTGGCATCCTCAAGTCCATTAACACGATTGAATTCATTGTCACTTAGAGCGTTGAATAGAGCATTGACGGCTAGATCATTGAAGTGTTGAGCTTTCTTTTCTTCGGGAGTGAGCTTGAAAGGATCCGCGGCTTTGAAACCTGTCACAACAATCTTCCAAATACAAGGGTGAAGTGATCTCAAATGCATCTTCATCTTGTGTTTCCATGCGGCATAGCGAGTGCCATCGAAATGAGGCGCTCGGCCGGAGGACACGGAAACATAAGATGAGGAGTTTGAGACTCCAACGGAGGAATAATCACAAGGAATTCCTACCCCTTTACCAGAACCCGTGGCCTTGTCTTGGTCACGGGTTTCGATGACCTTCTCTATTTTTGACATCTCAAATTCTCCAAGCGGTTAAGCCAAAACTACGGAGATTTGGCTCTAATACCAATTGAACGGACCGGAGATGTCGCCTAGAGGGGGGGGGTGAATAGGCGAATTAAAATTTCACAGAGGAACTAAAAATGCCAGAGCTGGTCAACCCGGAGTCTCCGTATATTTTGTCTGGATACTCCGGCCTATCCGGAATGTCCGGGAATTTATCCGGATATTCCGGATAAGGCAGCTCGAGAAGAAAACCAAATCTACTATATCTAGCAACTAGTTACTTGAAAGAAGAGGTAGCAAAAACAATCTAGTGCTTTAAGCAAATGCAGATCTAGAGCAAGGCAATGAAAATAGGTAGATCGAGGCACCACAAGATCAAATCAACACAAGATAAGCTAGAAGAGAAAGAAGAAGTGAGAGACACGATTTTTCACTGAAGTTCGGATTCTTGAAAGGAATCCTACGTCTCCGTTGAGGTGGCTCGATCGCACTTGAGACGGGGTCTCTCTCAACTCGCTTTCCTCCCGGTGTTGCACGAATGCACTCGCCGGCTTCACTTCTTGTCTCTTCCCTTTCGGAGGCGAGACTTGCCTTCACAAACGACCGGGACACACCACAAGCGTTGGTTGCTCCCGGTGACTCCTAGCCGTCTAGGAGACCTTCAACCTCCAAGAGTAATAACACCACGGAGAATCGCTTGGAGGATGAACTAGTGCTCAAGACTTGGAATGAATGCACCTAGCACTTGTCTTCTTCCTCTCCTCACCAAAAGTTGGATTAACAACCAAATCAATGGAGGGAGGAAGATGGGGCTCTATTGAATGCTTTGAGAGTGTTAGGAATGGCTTGAATGCTGCAATGAATGAGCTCAATAGGGATCCTAGCCGTTGGGAGAGGGAGGAGTCTTTAAATACACTTTTGGAAAACTAGCCGTTACCCTCATTTTCGAACAGTTCGGAGACTCCGGACAAATGACCCGGATACTCCGGATAATCCGGACTATCCGGACAAAATGTCCGGATACTCCAGATAGGCTAAAAGGCGAATTTTGGTCGAGTGGGTCAACCCGAACACTTCAGATTATTTATCCAGATACTCCGGACTGAATCCGGACACTCCGGACAAAATGTCCGGACACTCCGAGTTGGACAGCTCGGTTAGAAAAACACCTTTTGGGGGAAATGCAAGAGTTTGAGTGCTAGTTTAAATGCAAGATTTGACTTAGAGCACATGCACATCCTAAAAAGCCATTTCCCGTCGTATCCCCTTAATAGTACGGCTATCCTTAAGAGTCAAATAAAATAAAAATTACAATTCTTGTCTTGAAGCCGTCTTTTCAAATTTGAATGTTTGTAGGGGCGTCCAATCTCATTTCGAACTCGATATCTGCATCAACTCTAGTTAAAACATTAGATCTACTAGTTACATGCCCGTGCATTGCTACGAAAAACAAAATTGATAACGAAAAATAAAGATTAAAAAATAAAAAAATTATTTCACAAGATCAAACATCTATCTTTAACGCTTCGTTTCTTGCGAAAGCTGGCTAATTAAAGCAACGCTTCGTTTTTTGCGTAGGGCAATTAAGCAAGGCAATTAAGTAGGGCAATTAAGTAGGGCAATTAATGACGTGGGTAGAACTCACCACTGCCACCAAGTGCTGTTTTATAATAGTAGAGATTTAATTGTGTCATCATTAATCACCAAAATAAATTAAGGGGCCTAGATGCACTTTCAACAGTTCAAAAGAAACCCCAGTGACATGCTGACAAAAATATAATGGGTCAACATAGGGAAATCACATTTCAGCGAAGCCTATGCAGCATGCATATCAGCATATTATTCAGAATGTGTAAGCCAGCATATAGAGATGTTCAACCTCATCATTCTACATAACATGTCATTGCATGTGAAACCTAAAACCTCGTAATTCCAAGGTCTGGTTATACTCATTATTTCTTTCCATCACTACCAGTCAATTAAACGGGGTGTATTACAGGAACAACCATCATAGCTCGAACCCATTAGCAGCTAAATGCCATAAGACTTGCCGACGTGGTCAGCACGGTGGGGGAATAGCTGCTTTCATGCGGTTCTCCCACTGAAACTTGAATGGGGGCTGACTGCTGAGCCAAGCAGCAGATTGCACGGGAGTGAATCGTTAGCGATTTTGTTCAGAACAAACACCTACTCAAAATTTTGTTCAGGAGATTGGTCCATAGCAGGGTTACTCTCTTGAATATACTTAGCTCAAATAATCAAAAGATCAATCCTATATTGATGCCCACCATTGTACAGTCAAACCACATAACAAAGCAAGGTAAGAAACAGCTGGTTTGTGAAATCAAGTAGGGTTTACCTTCATTGGAGAGGAGGCGGTGACGGCCAGTGGAGAGGATGAGCCGGCACCGGGCGGAGAGGAAGCTGGCGTCAAGTGAGAGGGCAATGTAGCGGCGTGGCGTAGAGGAGGCAGCGGCGGCGTCGAAGAGGATTAGGCGGCGTCGGGCGAGAGGATTTTGGCGGCAGTGGAGAGGACGAGGCGACAAAGTGGGCAGGTGGAGAGGACGGCGACAAAGGATGGCAAGGTGGAGAGGACGAGGCGGCGGCGGGAGGAGAGGACGAGGCCACGGTGAGGCGTCGTAGAGGTAGAACAGGCAGGGTGACAACGCCCCTAGGGCGAGGGTGATGGCGTGAAGAAACCATGCGCACGGCGATTTGGCCGCGGGAAAGGAGCGAATCAGCGATTGGGAGCGCGGACGCGGCACGCAAAATTGAGGTCGCCTGGGTTCGGTTTTGGGCGTGTGAAAATTTTGGGAGCTACAAAGAGGAACTATTGGACTATGTTTTTTTTTTTCCATCAAGCCCAAAAACAGATTTTGGGAATGGATTTGAGGCACTGTTGGAGATGCTCTTATTATACTGGGGTATAGCACTCCACTTCCACTTGGTTGGTCCACCCTTTTTTTACTGCTCTGCCCCTGCTTTGCCGCGGTATCTTTTGTTTTCTGGTTTCTCTTATTATTATTATTTTTTAAAAAAATTAGCTTCAAACTCTGAAATACGTTAAAGAAAATAACAGTTAAGTTACAAATATATACTCACACCCACAAGTACATGCACGCACAACACGTGCTACACACGGCTCCCGCTGAGCGATGCTCGTGCCAACGAACCGAGCTAAGACCATCTCCAATCATATTCCTTTCATTTCATTCCTTTCCCTGTTCTCTTTCCTCATTCCCTTTTCCTTTATTTTTCCTCATCTCTAATAGATTCCCTTTAAAGAGAATTGTATAGGGAAAGGACTAAGGAGAGGGAATCCCTTGTTAGAGGGAATGGAAGAGGGAATCTCTTCACCAAGGGGATGCTCAAGGGAATCCGTTGGAGCGCTGAAGGGAATAGGAATCACTTCGCGAAGGGAATGAGAGAGGGGAAGGGACACAGTTGGAGATGGTCTAAGAGCTCGGCCGCTCTCTTTTTATTATTCGAACCTATTGTTCATCATTTGCTCTAAAAATGCATGTCAGATTTTCTAGCTAGCTTGAATTCATTTGGATGAAAGAAGAAAACTCCGACTTCCAGCCGGCCATATCGCTATTGCTTGGTTTGGGTCAAATTCAAATGCCAATGAATTAATTAATCAAACCAAACCAAACCAAAGAGTAGTATATATAGCAGTAGTGCTTAAAAAAAGCGGCAACGAGTCCGGCGGGTGGGGCTGACGTGCGGGCCCGACCCCACGTGTAATGGAGGTTAGCCCCGGTGGCGTTCGGGGATTAATAAAAAGGGGGGAGGGGAGCGGGGCGTCCGTTCCTTGGTTGGGCGTGCGGCGGCGATTCCCCCTCAACACGAGCCCAAACCTAGGCAGGAAGAAGAAGAAGAAGAGGAAGAGGAAGAGGAAGAGGAAGAGGAAGAGGAGGAGATGAGGGCCTAGCCTAGCCTAGCCTGCCTCGTACTAGAAGGAGGAGGTTTTCGGAGATCTGGCTGCGGCGGATCTGGCGGTCGACGGGCGGATCTGGTTCTGTCTTGCCTCAACCATCTGCTCACAGATTTTTATTTTATTCTATTTTTGCGCACCCTAATTTCTCTGTAAATTCCCAAACCTGGAGCCTTGTTTTGTTTTGGCCAGGATTTTTGTTTTGCGATTTCCTTTTGCTCAGCGCAAACCATGGATCTGAAAGATTGCTCCTGTTTTTCGCCTTTTCCTTTCAAATTTGCTACTTTTCCTAGATGATCTCAAGGTTTTTCCCCCAGTTGTTTATGACATCTACGAATCTCGTACCGCCCGGGCCCCGCTCTTTATTTGTTTCAATTTTACGACTCGCACGAACAGATCCGCTTATAAAATTCAAAAAAATAAAATAAAATCCGGCCTTGTTTTTTCTAACCCAATGTACGTGCGCAATTTCCATGTGACTGTAATTAAGTGGAAGAAAAGACACCTTGTTTTGTTGCTTCACCGAGTGTTGGTGTGAATTCAACTCCTTTTACATGCATCAGTTCCCATGGGACAAATTGTCCGGGATTTCTACCACGGCAGCAAAAAAAGATCACTTTACTAGGACAAAAATCGCTTGTTAGATTTCTTGTTTGCTCAACCACGTCAATGTTGTTTGTTGTTCTCAGGAGGCTGCGGAAGATATGGAGCACTGCACGATGAGGCTCAGCGCGGGAGGGGGGCAGCAGCTCTCTAGGGTAGAACCAATGCCCGACCGAAGGTCAAGGTTTTGGCAGATGGATGCGCAGCAGCCTGTCTCTCGCATCGACGTCATCTGCCCTCAGCCTCGCCGTGCTTCCCACCCTCCATTCCTAATGGAATCAGTGAATAGAGCCAGCCCCAAGCCCACTGGGTTAGTACTACTTCGCTGTCCACTCTCGATCCAAACGGATCTCCAGTGTTACATTCTTGTAATTTAGTTTCACTAATATGTTAGTGACAGCAGATATAATATCATGTTATACACATAGAGGTATGCTTGCTAAATTTTGAATGCCAATAGATTCGATAAGTTTGTGTAGGGTTGCATGCTTACATATGGTCATTCAAGACAGCAGATACAATATCATGTTATACACACAAAGGCATGCTCTCTGTATGAATCAGCAAAACCGATCCCATAGCAACTCGGCATGCAGATAAGGTAGCAAGAAACATGACATAAGGCTATACTTGTCCGGAGATTCTTTGATGAGACGGTTTTACATAGTACGTTACAAGGTTGCGACAGCAAGTATATCCGCATGTAACGACAAAGTAGGCAATAAACATTACATAGGGTTGCATGTAGTGACAAAGTAGGCAAGAGACATGGCATAGGGTTGTACGATTTCGTTTCGCTAATGCCTTGATAGCATTGCAAATTTTCAACAGCTAAGCACAAGCCTAGTTTTTGCTGACCAGTGTGTTCTACATGAATGCAGGACACTACCAGTGTATAGAGCAGACTCTGCTTCTGATATCCTTGATCTCATCCTAAGCAAGGTACCATATCTGTAGTTTCTTGGTACTGTAAATTTGCCACATTGTGCTTGCTAAGTGTAGCATCATATTCTGTGGGTCTGATGTCCAATTATCCCCTCTTTTTTCAGAACGACCCTGATATTGATACTGATTCGAGCAGCCAGGTGGGCTTTTTCTGCGGCTCACCTCCTGTACGCACTAACAACCCTGTTGTCCATGATCCGCAGTTTGGTAAAAACACACCTTCCTTTTCTCCTTTAGGGAGTTCTTTCGGCAAAAAGCCGGCTGGAAGAGTTGAAGTAGGTTCTCCATCTTGTGGGGCAAGCAGCCCAAAAGTAAGAATCGAAGGTTTTGCTTGCGGGAACAAAGAGCCCCATTGTGCAGTTACCTTTGCCTGAGCATCTCGTCATCATCCCCATTGACCCTAACGTTATTTTGCTATCCCAACCTGTAAATTTTCCGCACCGAGGATATAACTAGTTTCTTTTAAGCTACTACCTACCTGTTGAGTTAAGTTGAGTTGTCGTTGCCCTTCTGATTGTGGCTTTTGAAACTGCACAATCGCAGAGAGCTTTCGGATGTACATAAATGAGGTTCCGTTTGTATCTGCTCTTGTATGTGTCTACTAAATGTAGTATGAGTTCCATGGGTCAGTCGGTCGGTCTGTAAATACTGTTCTGCATTCGGATGTAAGATGCATAATGAAGACATTTCTCTTTATTCTGCTTGCATCTATAGCATTTGTGAGTTATGAGCCTGTGCTGATGTTGTGAAACATCTGTACGTATGATCTAGTCTTGTTGAGCTCTTATCACTGTGATTTGATGTTTGGGAATGGTGCTGTTACTGATTTATTTTTTTGTGCAATCGGAGCAAAGAGACCACTTGTATGATGTGTTCTACGTTGACCTAGCACGTAATTTCACTGGCTTATTTCAGACAAATTTCATCTTTGCTGCCTCTAACCTGTATGCAGGTTCACTTGTACTCTGCCTGGTGCTTGTCTGGCTTGTGAGGTTTTCCCTGCTGGCTTTGATTTGAGCTTATGTTTGGAGTCCACCATGAAAAGATAATGTTCGAAAACAACATTGTTGCCATTATTGTTGACCTTTGGTTATGTTGTTGGTTGCCTAATTAGTCCAGTCGGATGCTGATGGAGACGGATCTCCCTCTTGGATTGCAACTTAAGCAGTTCTAGAGGGTGTAGATCGTTCCATGCAAATGAATGTTATGGATTTTTCAAATTCATGTGCTACAATGTTGCTACAGTGCATTACAGTTATAATACTTCTTTTGCTACAGTATTTTTGCTACGGTGCATTACAGTTATAATACTTCTTTTGCTACAGTATTTTCGGATCAATCTGAAACATCGCCTTTCGATCCAATAGCTTAAATTGCAGTCGAATAGGAACCGTGTCAGATGCTGATGGTGACGACACGAGACATCCGGATTTCTGATTCACCTCTATGCATGCATGATGGTTAATTTCTACGAGCATCTGGCAAAAATTAGAGGCATTTGGATGATATGCACTTGCATGGTTAAAACAGTTTCGCGACAAAGAGACCCAAAAATCCAATGTTCGTGCGTGGCCCATATAATCAACCAATCATTCGTTCATTCAGCCCAGTAAATCAGGTAATCAGAACACTTCAATTTACAACAAGATGTACAAATGAAATGAATGGTGTACGTGTTGCACATCTTACAATTAACAAATAATCAAGTCAAATATGAGCAGATTGCATGGTATGTGTATCTGTACAAATGAATCCAATGAATCATAAATGCAATTAGCAAAAGTCGACCACTACCGGGAAATTAAGACCGATCGATCGATTCAATTAAGCTCGACCGACCGGTGCTTGTTAATTATGGATTATATGCCAGTCACCAAGCAGATCAAATTAAGATGCTGCTACGACTTTGATACAAGCATGCATGGCTTCATGTACGGCTCGAGGATCATCTGACGATGGCCCTTGAGTGCCTGAGGATCATGTGGAAAGGCGTCGACGTCGCCCGCCTACCGCCGCTCAAGGCTTCCTTGGCCTTCTCCACCACCTAAATCATTTTGATTTGATAGATAGATTGATTGGTCAAACAGCTAATCGATAGTACAGAAACGTTGCTAATCGCAATCATATGAGTAGAAGTTAAGCATGCCTCGATCTTGCGTGTAGTATGTACGTACCTTGCCCAAGTTATGCCTCTTGCAGGAGCCATTACTAGTGTTGTTGATCTTTCGAGTTGCAGCAGCCGGAGGAGTCCGTCTCCTAGACGACGACGCTGCAGGCGCAGGAGGGCTATACCAGCTGCTGCTCGTCATCGTCATGTCGTCGTGCGCCCTTCTCCTCGTTCTCGTCACAGCGCCGCCGGCATAAGCTTTACCGCACAGCACATCAGGAAGGCTCGACTCCTGCATGTACGTATATATACTCTAAATTTAATTGAAATTAGGGATTTGATAAACATCATCCGAAAATTTTTTTTTGCTGAAATTGCCCAAATCAAGAATCATTGGATCATTATTGAGATTCGTGAGTATCGATTACATCCAATCCTATGATTAATTTGATCTAATAGCCCGGTGATATCCGGGTAAGGTATCCAACGGTCCAAAATTTGGATGTTAGTTAAGACAAAAACATCCGGATGATACCTATACACTCCCTTGAAATTAGGTCCCGTTTGGTACTGTTCCAGATTCTAGTAGAAACTAGTGAAACGGGGTTGAGGGTGATTCAGCCACGGCGTAAAAAAATAAGAAACATTCCGATGAGAAATGTTCTGAGTTTTTAGCCCGTTTGGCTAGGTTTCTCCTAGATTCTAGTAGAAACAGCTCAGTTCCAAATTGCCAAATAGGGCCTTAATTAAGATGAATTAGCAGTTAGTAATTGAGCTAGCTACGTGTTTGTTTTGATTGGGATTCAGCTGCATACCAGCAGTAGCACGGTGGCGCAGTGCTTGAGCACCTCCAAGTTCATGCGGACATCGTCAAGGCTCCTGCATGCGTATATGCATATCTAATCATGATGCGCTTGTGTTAGTAACATACATGCATCCCAAGATGTACCGTACCTGTGCTTCTGCTTGCCGATGCCGAAGTAGGACGCCAAGGTGGCCATCTTGAGGTCGCCGGCTCGGCGTCCGAACTCGTGCGTGAGCACGTTGAGGGAGTCGATGACGCCGACAGGCTCCGGCGCGGGGCGGCCGATGTCGGCGAAGGCCTCCCGGATCCTCGGGCAGTCGAACCTCTGGATATTGTGGCCCGCCCAGATGCGGCCGTCCAGTACGTCGAAGATCTTGTCGGCCACGTCCTCGAAGGGCGGCGCCGAGCGGATGGCCTCGACGACGTCGTCGGTGAAGCGCTTGGAGACGGCGGACAGATCGCCTGGCCGGATGAGGGTGTCGTAGCTGCCCACCTCCACCAGCTTCTTGGGGCAAACCAGGATGGCCCCGAACTCCAGCAGCCACCACCGCCCGTCCGACGGCGCCGTCGTCTCGACGTCGAAGAAAACGATCTCTCTCATCATCGATCTGTTTCTTATTCCGCTTTCTTCCACCTCCTCCCCCTCCTGAGCTCCTCAGTTTCCCCCTTCAATTAGCTAGCTAGTTGGTTTCTTGGCGTGTCTAAGTCGCTTTCTATGCCCTTTTTATGGATGATGTAGGGTTCTCCTTCTTCTTCGTTGGTGCAACTAATAGATATATAGCTCGCTTTGACAAGGTTGGAAGCAACATTGGAGGGAATATTTCTTCTAGGCACGTTGTTTGGCTTTGGCTTGCATTTGAAGCGTACCTTGTTAGCTTTCCTTGCTTCGTTTGTTTTTCATAATGTCTGTGGAGGTGATGGAGTCTTCCAACAGTGGAAGCAAGCTAGGCGACGCAGTTAAAGGAACGTACATTATATTTCCCAGCGAAGAAGGAAAGGGAGGCAACTCCGACCCCAAGTCATCGAAACTTTGAGGCCAGCTGCTTTCAGTTTCAGCACAAGGACGTACGACGTACTCAACATGGCGGCAGCAGCAGCTAGCTTGCACGTATAGACTTCAATTAAGTTTCAGAAGCATTCAAACCGGAAATCGAGTTTGTCATCTGCTTATTAGTTATTACCTCCAACTTAATTTTTAATTCTGCTGTAATTTCCAATCTCGTACGTGCCTAATCCGCAGCAAAATAATTAAGAGGAATGGTGAAGGAATAATTTGCTCTTGAAATTAAGTTTCCAACCTTGTTTTTTTTAAGTAAGTTTACAACAGAATATATATGCATGCAAGTAGTGTTTGGTGTAGTGAGTAGGGATGGGCATTTTTAAATCGAAACTGAAATATCGAATCGAATTAATCGATTATTTTGGTTTTTTGGGTTTTTGGTTTGGTTTTATTTTGGTATAATTCGGTTTGTTTTTTGCTTCTAGAAACTAAAATAACCGAATAATCCATATACAATATCATTTTTATAATTAATGTTCTTACTAAAGCTACCAAACAATTCTCATATTCTAACATTTTTATGCATATATGTGGTATGTTCATATGTTCTACTATGCTTATACTGTAATGATCTATAGATATTATATAGGTATAACTCTACTCTGTGTTGCGATATGAGAAGATCAAATGTAATGTCCTAATGTTTATTTATATTTTGGTTAACCGAAAAACCAAATTAACCGAACCAAAATATTTTGGTTAACTCGCTTCAGTTTTTCATTTTGGTCCAAAAAATTTGCTATTCAATTTCTAAAAATCGAACTATTTTAAAACAAAAAATGGAATCCACACCCCCTAATAGTGAAGCCAGCTGCTCGTCTATATTACTTGCATGTGTTAATCGTACGTATCGACTATCCACCGCAAGGAAGATTACACACTAGCTAGCGTCTATAGCTGGTTAATTATTCCAATTACTTTTGGATATGCATGGTATCTTGATACAGCATATGTATGTATACATGGGACGTCAGCGAGTCGCTTTGCTTCCGTGCATGGGTCACCATTCTACACACGCACCAGTTAGGTACGAAGGCATTAATTGCTGTAGGCATAAATCGTCCGACTGCTAGTTTCTTCCGCTCTGGCCTCCTCGGAGATTAACCGTGTTTGCCACAAACACTGAAATCCGGTACAGTCGAAAATCCCCTCCGGGCTCCGGCAGCTGCATCAATCAACCCAACATTAACAGTCACCTAGCTTGTTAGCTACAATTAATGCCCAAAAATAGTTACTACTCCATCCGGTCACAAATATTAATCATTTTAGATATCAACATAATCTTCAAAACTCAACTTTAATCACTATTTTTTATTATAATATATTTAAAAATCTAATAAAATTATAATATTATAAAAACACGTTTCAAGACGAATCTACACATATGATTTTTATGCATCTGACACTAGTACAGAAAATCTCATTATAGACGGTTCACAAACGTCATCACAGACGGTTTTGTGAACCGTCAGTAAGAATAGGTTAGTGATGACTCGTAATCATCACAGACGGTTTTCCAACCGTCTGTGAAAAAGCCATCACAGACGGTTTTAAATTCGAACCGTCTGTGAAAAAAGTCATCACAGACGGTTCTAAATTGGAACCATATGTAATGTGCACCTCATCACAGACGGTTCCAATTTAGAACCATCTATGATGTTGATTTTTCATTTTATTAGTAATTTTGATCATTTTATTAGTAATTTTGATTATTTTATTAGTAATTTTGATTTGTTCTCATGTATTCTCATGTACTTCGTAACTGCGAGAAGAGCATGGAGCAAGGTTAATCAAATCAAAACCGAAAAAAACCGCTGAAAAATCAAAATTGAAAATATCGAGCGAGAAATCACTCGAAAATCGTCAGAAACCGAAGGATTAAGAGTTTAATTTTTTTTAAAAAAACTCAAAAAAATCGAAAACCGATCGGTTTTCATCGAAATCCAACCGGTTTTGACAGGTTTTGACCGTTTGATTGAACACCACAACAATGCGACACGATTTTGACCTAAAACTAATCGATTTTTATATCGTATAAATTTTTTCAAATTTTTAATTTTTTTAATTAGACCGGTTTTGGATGACGAACCGGCTCAATACGATCAAAAACCGTAGTTTTCGACGATTTTGTGAACCCTGGCATGGAGTTCTGGCCGGATGGCACCATATTCAGATGTACATTGTGTGACTGCGGAATGATGGATTGAGATATTTCCGATTTCGGCACTACGGTACGATTTTATTGTGTGCTTTTGGGCCGTTTCCGGGCATTTGGGCCTCTCCGAGGGAGTTTGGGCCTCTCCGAGGGAGTTTGGGCCTAGCGGGAGCTAGTTTGAGCCTTAGGGGGATGAAGTGGGCCGTTGGTGGGGGGTTTTTGGCCCGTGGGGGGGGGGAATCCTGCCACCCTAGGGTTCCTTGCACCCCCCTTGCCTTGGGCGCCTCCCCTCCCCCCTCCACCCCTAGCTGCCACTCCCCACTTCCCCATGCGCCCCCTCCCCCTTCCTCCTCCACCTCCCCACCTTCCCTAGCCGGCCCTAGGAGAGATCCACCCCCATCTTTTGCTACCATACCCCTTCATTCCGTTGTCCTCACCGTTGGGAAGCTCCGCGACGAGGGAATCTGGCGGATTTGGCGTGAGGAAGGAGATTGGGGGACCGGGAAGGAGGAGACGTTCGTCGTTTGTGTGGTTCTTCAAGGGAGGTAAGCAATTGTGGATTCCTTGGTAGAATTTTGGTGCTGGTTAGATGGGAGAATCCATGCCCAAAACCTATGTTTAGGTGCTGTGGTTAGATGTAATTAGGGAGAACACAATTCTGTCCCACGTTCGGTTCTTGGGCAGATTGGGCGCTCATGCTTAGGGCTCAGTTTTGGAAATTTTAGAGGCGTTTTCTGGTCAGCTGGTTGTTGAGAAAGTTGTAGGTAATTGAATTAACTTTAATTGGACACCAATAACGCTAAATTCCGTCTAGCCGTTTAAAAGCTATGGCTGTTTTACCGAACGTTGTCAAATCTGTGACGAGATTGGGAGAGATCGTATTCAACTGTTGATTAGACAATTTTAGAAGCCGATTCAGTCTTCGCGAATATTTAGAAAAAGTTAAGAAATTTCCTAAGCTTCGAGAAAATGTATTCGTTTAATGGATTCGGAGGTTTAGAACTCATGTTATGGTCATTAGAGCGCTGCTGTCCTGGTTGGACAGAGTGCTGATTTTCGGGTTTTGCGAGAGGGTTGCGTAGTCGACGTAAATGGTAGTTCTTGTATTGCTTTGTGGGCATGTTTTGAATGCATTGTACCTATCTGCAGGTGGTGACCCCGGGAGTGCCTTCCACACCTCGCCACTCCGTCCCACACGGTTGAAGGCAAGTGTATTGTAATGTTGTGACTTGAATGGCGTTATGTTTTCGTTATGATGCGAGTTAACCGTTGATATGTTTGCTTGCCATGTTTGATTCTTGAATGAGATTGTAACATCCTGAGTTTGTACTTGCCTTTTTAAATGTTATTTATCCTTTGAGGGTTATTTGGAATTCAATTTGGAGTTAATTGTTTTTGGATTTGTTTGCTCGATTTGTTTCGTTTTAGTTTTTGCTCCAAAATCTCGTTTCGTGTTGCGGTTAGAACTTCCGAGCAACCGTAGTTTCCAAACCTTCTTTAGCTATCCTAGAGTCTATCCTAAAGGTTTTCGGGAAGGGTTTTTGAGTTTCGGAGCTTTTTCGGGGTCTTTTGGGGTTTTTCTACCATGGGCGGCAGTACCGCCGGCCCTAGCCGGTACTGTCGGCCGAGGGGTTCGGGCAGGGGGGGAAGGGCGCCCATTCTGACCGGCTGCCCTGGCCACCTCATCGTGTTCTAGAGGGTTCACCTCCCCCAGCCAACTCCCTCTCCCTCACTTCACTCCCTCTCACTCTCACCCTCACCCTCTAGCTCTCCCTCTTTAGCTCTCTCTCCCATGGAGCTCTCTCCCTCTCTCTCGAGCTTTCCCTCCAGCTAAACCTCTCCCTCCGGTGTTCTGGAGCTCGTGGAGCAGCTGGTTAAGGAGGAGGACATCGCTTCCCAAACCCTAGACGAGCACTGTGGTGAGTGGAGCAAGTTTCAGTCAGATCTGTGATGACTTGAGCTTGATCTTGTACTTTTCTCCATTTCTATCAACTTTTCCTTTAGACAAAACCCTAGAAAACCTAGTAGTAGAGCTCAACTGTTAGTTAGCTGAGTATCTAGACCTAGGTTAGGTGCTAGAGTTCTCGTTAGTGCGAAAACTGAGATCGGAAACCCTAAATACGTTTTTATCGGATAGATTTGGTTGAATGTCATTTTCGTAGCTTTTGGAAGTAAACCTTGGAACCCTAGTTCCAAAAGCTAGGAAAGGGACACCAGAATTTATTCGACGTTGTTTAAGTCCGAGTTTCGCGAAAGGAATTGAGTTTGAATTCGATTCGGGGTGAAAGTCGGAATTTAGCATGAATTAGGACTTTAGAGTTTCTCGGATTAGAAATTAGGCCAAACGAGGTCGGAACCTCGGGTGGTTTGCGTAAATGGGTCCTTGTCATCTCCAAGAACCCATCCGTGCAATCGCCGCGAAATTCTGAAGTAATTTGTGCGAAAATCCTTTTTTGGAAAATTCAGTCGACCTGTGGCCGGCACTACCGACGTGGTAAGTCCGGTACTGCCGATCAGGCCGGCACTACCGACCCTTGTGGTCGGTACTGCCAGGCTTAGGCCGGCACTACCGACCCTTGTGGCCGGTACTGCCGGGCTTAGACCGGCACTACCGCTCCCGCAACGCCGGTAGTCATTTTCTAGAGAGGTCCTCTTTTAGGATTCGCAGCCGCCGGTACTACCGACCCTTGTGGCCGGTACTGCCGACTGTAGAGCAACACTACCGGGATTTTTATGCCGGTACTGCCGATCTCCAGTTCAAGTTTTGGTTTTCGTAAAGTTTCTCTCTCTCGTGTTCGCTTATTGGTTGTTGTCCGCTTCTTTGAGCTTTTTGCCTTGTTCTCGTTGGATCTTAATCGTTTCCTCGTTATTTCTTTTGTCACGCTTTCGTTTAGACGTTGACGCCTCGGGAGCAGTAGGCGAGGATCCGGACTTCGACCCAGAGGACATGCAAAACCAAGAGCAAGCAGGCAAGCACCCCCTTTGAACATATTGCTCCTATAATTGCGAAAGTACTTGATGATTTGCAAAACTATTACGCATGCATATGATTATTACAAGTATTTAAATGGTGGGAATAGGTAGTTACCCTAATGGTTGGATGGCTTATCTTAATCTTGTTGCTACCCTAAAATCCTTGAGTAACCCTAGTTTAAGGATAGACGCTATAATAAGTGTCGTCAAGGGTTATAAGTCTAATAGTTGCATACGCTTAGCCCAACTTTAGACTGATTGAATAATGATCGGTGGATTCAGTCAATCAAAGATTTTCGATGCGTTATTAGGATTTCGGAAATGGTGATTTCGGAAAAACAAAGGCTATGTTGGTAAAAGATGAAAAAGGAAAGGTGTACGGTGATTTATGCCGGACGGATGATGGGAAGTCTCGTCTGTGCAATCCTAAGGACTGAACTTAACGTTTTTAACCAAGTCCTTTCGTACAACCACATGTGCTAGTATGGGATAGCCTAAACCCAGTACAGGAGTTGGAATTTGATCTTGCGCCGTGGTAGGTCGAAGTAGTTGGGCAATACCGACGTGCTGGTGTTGCTTAGAATACTCCCTAACCACGCGCAGGTGTTGGAGACTTTCGTGAAACAACGGTGGATGCTTTGCTGAGGGTAAAAGGCACGATGGGCTGTTAGCCATCGTTGGATCCAGGTGGGTGAATCAGGTTTGGAGTTTAAGGTACCCAAACACCTTAATTGGGGGGGGGGTACTCTCGCCTGGCCCGGGGGTACTCTGTGTGGGTGTGTGGAGCCCCCACCCAAAGCAAAGAGCGCACATCGCCGGGGCTGACGCAAGACTAGATGCCGACAATTGGAAGAGTTTCGTCATAATCTAGCAAAACGGATACGGTATGTATCGCGTGGCATGGTTGACATGATTGCTAGAACGTGTCGTGTGGGCAAAGTGTGCATTCTCTGCAGAGATTGATCAAACTAATCGATTAGCCGTGCTCACGGTCACGAGAATCTTGGGTATTTACTGTCAAGTATAGTATTTTGGTTTTGATTTCTGAAAAGGATTTGAAATCGGTAGATCTTTTAAACGTTGGGTTGTATCATGCAAATGTTGAGGCGTTGAACTCAGAGATCGGTTGGTTTGGTGATTTGATCAAGCTGGTGGTGATTCCTGATGCCTTGTGATGGTATGATGGTTATGTTGAAGGAAATGATTCCTGATGCCATGTGATGGTGGTGTTGCTTATGTTGGAGGAATTTGGATGTTGAATGAAATGTATAATTACATTATGTATTGCTGTACTCTCATTTACTAAATGTTTTATAAACTGTGCAGTATTCCAATCTATTAGTCTATTACAAATAACTTCAGCTTCATGCAAATCTGAACTAGAATAGCAACCATCTTCATTGTTTAGCCTGAATTATATTTATACTTGCAAACAATAAAGTCTTGCGAGTACGTACGTGTACTCACCGTTTGATCTGAAAATTTGCGTGAGAAGCAGAAGATGCAGGTGAGTAAGAAGGTGACCAGGAGTTCAGTGACCCAGACGCGGGTGGTGCGTTTGACGGCTAGCGGAGTTAGTTGCTCGCCGGTTGCCTGAGGGAATGGAGGCACACTGCGGCCTCTTTACTTTTGTTTCTCTGATGTTTTTCTCTTCAGTTTACTTTAAGCCAATCGGCATTTTGTAAACAGAAACAAGTTGTAATATTATTATCTATCGCTGTAATATATTACCTCTGCCCTTATATTGCGTTCGCTTGGATGAGACTCTACCTTCTCAACATGTGACACTAGCCTACTGATCCAGGGACTAGTGGTTATCACATGGTTACGGGAAGGTCAAATTGGATCCAATTGGCTGGCATGTGACCTCATTACTCGAGTATCGTGCTGACCAAGTGGTTTCAATCTGAGTCTGTCGTGATGCCGTGATCGTTACGTTACTGGTTGCGTGATTAACCAGGCCCACGCAACAGTAATGGAGTATCACTGTACCAGGACAGGAGCCCCCACGACATAGATTAAGCGAATATGAAATTGTTAGATGGTTATGCATTTGCTGAATTACGAACGGTTGCAAAGTTTTATTCATGCTTATGATATATTGGTGAGTATGTAGTGATAATGAGAATGATAAAGTGATGATGGTGAGTAAAAAAGGTTACTGTGCATGACACCTAAACGATGAAAGGTAAACAGTGTATTACTTGCATTCATGGCATGAGAAAGTCATAACTAATCCGGTAAGGTCGGTGAGAAAGTTATGACTAATCCGGAGCGCCACTGAGAAAGACCTACCTCGTAGTTCCATCCACGGTTGTTTATGGGAGCGAGTCAGTAAGAGTAGGCACCTTCCATCTACGGGATAGAAGGGGAAAGAGGGTGCACACCGACGGGTGTGCACTCGGCAATACCGGCATGTGCTTCAAAGAGACATGTGCATCGCATTGCATTGCATGAATAATGATGATGATGAGATGCTTATGATGATGATGTGTTATGATATGTAGTAAATATGCTATTGAATAATGTTGTTGTTCTGTTCCATTGCAATACACTTTGCTGAGTGATGAACTCACGCTTGTGTTTTATGTTATTTTTAGGTGCCATGAAACCAATGTAACACCCCGGCAATTAATATGCCCGAATGCTACCAAACATAGGATAAACAACATCTAAATACCATAAACTAAGGTAAATTCCAGCAAAGGAGTAAATGCTAATACCGGAAATTTCGGCAGCATCTCCTTTGTTTTTCCATGAATTGAAGGAAACACAATAGCATAGCAAATTAAGGCAATATGAGAGACATCTAAAATAGCAATAATTAAAGGCATGACAACAATATAAGTCTAATTCCAAGCATTCAATGTCTCCATGAGCCAAACAAACAACAAGACTCTCATATCGCAAAGCTAAACCTTAAAGCAATAAGCATCACACTTAGTTTATTGTCAAAGCTCAATTGAATGTCTTGTGGGGCAAATGAGTGAAGCTACGTGTTGAAGTGTGACTAATTCCCTTCTCCGCATGCCGATCTCATGGTACCTAAAACAACAAGAAAGCACAAGCGTGAGTTCAACACTTAGCAAGCATATTGCAATGGTACACAAATACATGGTTACAACAGCTCATATCATGTTAATCATCTCATTCATGATCACATATCAATAACATCATCATTATGTATGCAATGCAATGCGATGCTCATGTCTCCTTGGAAACTCATACCGGTATGGTTGAGTACACACCTGTCGGTGTGCACCCTCTCCCCCCTTCCATCCCGAAGATGGAGGGTGCCTACTTCTCGCTTCCGTTCACCGCAGTGAATGGAATCACGATGTAGGACTTACTCATTAGCTCTACGGAATAGTCATAACTTTCTCACCGACCTTCCCCGGACTAGTTATGACTTTCTCACCGCCCGGGCCATGTAACATGCCATGTATGCAAACATGCCAACATCATAAATAGCTTGTACACTAACACATGGCATCATAACATAATAAACATATTCATCATATCATTGGCAATCATTAAGGCATGGCATGTGAACATATCATGTATTCAAATTCAATCTCAACCAATCTAGCAACTAAAACCCGCTACCCATTCCAATACACTTGCCTCAACCACGGGCGACGGATTGGCGAGAAGTAGAAGGCGCTCTCGGGGTCACACCACCTACACATAGGTATCACACACTCGCAATTATGTCCACAAAACAGTAAGCAAACCCTCTTCTACCCCGACATCGCAAACTACTCGCTAAACCCAAAAACAGAGGTTCTGTCCCATCAGGACAGTAGCCTTCCAAACGGCATAACTCGGGTTCTAAGACTCCAAATCAATTAAACGAGTACATCATCATGTAGCTTAAGAAATTTCCTAACTTTTTATAAGTATACGGAAAGACAGATTCGGACACTAAAGTGGTTTAATCTATAGAATACCGTGATCTGTTCCAATCACGTCACAGATTTTAATACGTTCGGTAAAACGAGCATTACTTTCAAACAGCTGGGCGGAATAGGACGTTCTTTATAAACAGGATTCGACCTCGAATCTGAAGAACGCCAAACTCAACAACAAAGTCCCCAAGGGACAGAAGACTTCTTTGCAGGACCAAAACATTCACACAGAGACTAAAACCGGAACAAACGACAAGCAAGTTCTCAAAACCAACACTAGCGAGAAAATGTTGGTTTAGCTCAACAGAGTGCAACCTCTCACGGTTCCATCTTCACTTCAATTCCCAAACAGAAACTGCGTTTCAACCGCAAAGGGCTCCATCAACCCAAAACGCCTGAAACCTCACGACAAACACTTCACACTACTATTACAACCAACCTGACTACCACACTTCATTAAACTCAACATGACACAATCAAAACGAGTCACAATTCCTTTAACGACCTCTCTACAATCTTGAAAATTTCCATCGAGGGGAATAACTCATTATGGCACACTTGCCCTTCCGATACACGATCATGCTAACAATTCATTCCATCCTCTCCCAGGCAAGAATCAAACCCAAAAACAACTAGTTAAGACAATTGCTCACAGCAGGACAATTATCACCGAACTACCGTCAACTTCACTTCCGCCCATCGCTACTCTTAATAAAGGTTAAACCCATACATCATCAACCTCCATCACAAACCACCCTTATACCACTAAGGTTCTGTGACACTACGGAATGGTGTGACATTATTTAATGTGAATGATAAGGTCAAAAACTTTATGAAATATGGTATTGGAGGTTGAAACCATATGATAGGTGGCTTAATAGTGTTTCTGGGCCGTTTTCGGGCCGTTTCCGGGGTTTTGGGCCTCAAGGAAAGGGTTGTGGGCTTTGGTGGGATGGAGTTTGAGTCCTAATAGGAGTAGGAGACCTGGTTGGGGGCCTCCCCCAGCCCCTTTAGGCGTCCACCCCCCTGCCCTTGCGCCCCCACAAGTCCTAGCCGCCCCCCCACACCTCCCCACCTCCTCCTTGTGGCGCCTCCACCTCCCCCATTGCTCCCCAATGCTCCACCACCTCTCCACCACCTATCCTCCTCCCTTGCTGCCCCTAGGGTAGTTCTCCACCTCCACACCTCAAAGATCCATCCGTTGGAGCGCTCCGCGACGAGGAGATCCGGCGGGATTGGAGCGAGGAAGGAGATCGCGCGAACCGGGAGGAGATCTATTGGGTTTTCGTGCGTTGGGAAAAGGTATGGCCATGATAATCCTTGGGGTTGGTCTAGGTGCTGTTATAAGGGTGTTTATCAAGTTTTTAGATCAATTGGTGGTGCTGGATTTTAGTAGATTGGATTAGATCTAGAAGTTGCCACGTTCTCTGTTTCGGGCAGCATGAGCAGTCGACCTAGGGTTCGGTTTTTAGCCAATTTAGATTCGGAATCTGGTCGTACAGATGTTGAAGAAGTTGTAGATAATTTCATTATCTTTCCGTGGATATAAAGAAATTTAAATTCCGCCCAGCCGTTTCAAAGTTATGGTTGTTTTACCAAGCGTGTTAAAATCTGTGACATGATTGGAACAGATCACGGTATTTTGTAGATTAAACAACTTTAGAGTCCGAATCAGTCTTTCTCTATACCTAGAAAAAGTTGTAAAATTTCCTAAGCTACGCGAGGATGTACTCTTTTAATTGATTCGGAGTCCCAGAACTCAAGTTATGCCTTTTGCAAGGCTGCTGTCCCGACGGGACAGAACCTCTGTTTTTAGGTTTTGCGAGTAGTTGGCAATGTCGGGGTAGATGAGGGTTTGCGTACTGTTTTGTGGACATGATTGTGAGTGTGTGATACCTATGTGCAGGTGGTGCGACCCCGGGAGTGCCCTCTACTTCCCGCCAATCCGTTGCCCGTGGTTGAGGCAAGTGTGTTATGATGGATAGCGATTTGTAGGTTGCTTATTGAGAATAGATGGAATTAACTACATGATATATGATCACTTGCCATGCTTTTATGATTGCCAATGATATGATGAGCCTGTTTATTATGTTATGATGCCGTGTGTTAATATGTGAGTTAAATATGATGTTGGCATAATTGCATACATGACATGTTACATGGCCCGGGCAGTGAGAAAGTCATATCTAATCCGGGAAGGTCGGTGAGAAAGATATGACTAATCCGGAGAGCCAATGAGTAAGTCCTACATCGTGATTCCATTCACCGCGGTGAATGGAAGCGAGGAGTAGGCACCCTCCATCTTCGGGATGGAAGGGGGGAGAGGGTGCACACCGACGGGTGTGTACTCAACCATACCGGTATGAGTTTCCAAGGAGACATGAGCATTGCATTGCATTGCATACACAATGATGATGATAATGTTAAGTGTTCATGAATGAGATGATACACATGTTGTGAGATTTTATTGCCATGTTATTGTTCTTGTTGTCCATTGCAATATGCTTGCTGAGTTTCGAACTCACGCTTGTGTTTTCTTGTTGTTTTAGGTACTATGAGATCGGCATGCGGGGAAGGGAAATAGTCACACTCCCACACGTAGCTTCACTCTTTTGATTTCACAAGTCATTCAATTAGTGTTGATAATAAATTTGCGTGTGATGGTTATTGCTTTAAGGCTTAGCTTTGCCAAATGAGAGTCTTTTGGTTCGTTTGACTCTTGGAGACATTATGTGGTTGAAACTAGACGTTTATTGTTGCTAAGTCATGAATTATTGCTGTTTTTAGTTGTCTCTCATATTCTATATATTGCTATACTGTTGTTGCTCCTTCGAATCATGTTAAAACAAAGAAGATTCTGACTAAATCTCGGATTTTAGCATGTGAGCATTTGATTGAATTTATGATTAAATATGGTATTTAGATGTTGTTTAGCTTATGTTTGGTAGCATTCAGCATATTAAATGCCTGGTCTTACGATTGGTATCGAGCGGTCAGTAGGTCCTTGGAATGTGTATTTTTAGTGTCATGCTATAGGGTACAACTAAAATATGATGTGGAATAACTTAGAAACATGGCCTAGGTCTTAACTAAAATTTTGTCATAGGATAGCAACATTAAAACTTGCAAAAGTGGTATAACTAATCTAAAATTTGACACACACTGGATGCATAGTAGGAAAGGGTATGGGTATCGTTCCTTTACGCTTAAATGTTGTATTTAAGTTATGATGTTGAATGCTTCATTTGATAAAGCATGTTGCTATGTCTATGAGATAAATGATTGAATTGTTCCTGTTGTGGTGATAAATGTGGGGTTGTGGTGCCGAAGGGTTTCGGCCACCTCTCTTTTCGTTCATAGTAAGGGTGAGGTTTGACGGTGTGGCCGGTTAGCGCCATCACCGAAGAACTATTAACCCCTGTAGGAGAAGAGTGCTCACCTTTTCTATCGTAGATCGGGTAGTTGACTGGAGACAAATAGAAGAGTTGACGGTGGTTTCCTTCGGATGTTCTTTATCGTTCTGTGGTCGGTCTTGGTTGGTTTTCTTGGTTTTAGTTGATGGAAACCAAAAGAAAAGTGTTTGGTATTGGTTTTTCGCGGTTTGATCCACAGGCGGTTTGTGGTTTTGTCTTCCTTGGGTGAAGACGAAGAAGAAGAGTCTAGTGTTGCGCTTCCTTTGGTTGCCTTTCCAGTTTTGATGCCTACTTTGTTGATTGCTTTATGGGGAAGAAGCATTCAATTTATTCCTGGGTTTGCCTTTCTCCGAGGTTAAAGGAGTTATTGCGGAGTTGTGCCAGAGACCTGGCTGTCAGGGCTGAAGTTCAGTGGCTTTGTAGGAGTAAGTGGTGTTTGATTTTGTTATTTTACTGGTTTAAGAAATCATCCTTGAAAAACCCTTCTTGTTTCGTGAAAGATTGGGGTTTGGTGTTAAGGTTTTATTTGCAAAGGTTTATTTGATCGGTTGGTTCCCTCCTGTGGGAGTCTTTGAGATTGAAAAGTGTTTTGGAGAATTCCTTTGCATGACCAAGTTTGGGTTTGCCTCATTGCAATTTTGAGAGTCAAGTTTCCTTATGAATTTGGGATGAGTTTTAAAACTAAAATGCTGCAAACAAAGTAAGTAGTCTTTTGACTGAAATCGTTTGTCCCTAGTAAGAATTGTTGTTTAGCATGTTTTGTAGCATGTACCAATATGGTTTTTGGGATGACGAATTGTTAAGTTAATTTGTGAGTTGAAACAATTCAATGTGATTAATATCTCTAGCTTGAGAATAAATAGACTACTAGTGTTGTAGTTTACTCTTAGCGAGAATGATTAAATGTGTTAATGTACATGCTTAGAATCTGTTGCTTTGTTATAAAAGTGCTTATGACCCCCGATAATGTTTAAAAGTTTTAAACCCTGATGCCTAGTTAAAAACATTAAGATGATGTAGACTGCTGTTACCGTTAAAGAAACTTTGCTGGTTGTTTAAAGATGTTCTAATCTAATGGAGTAAAAGAGGAATTTAATCGTGTTGCCTAGTGACTTTAATTTGGAAGTTGATTAGAGTTGCTATTTACGTTATTGCAAACTACTAGTATATTTGGAAGTATGCAATCGTGTCCCTTCAATGCTAGTATTGATATAAATTGAGAAGACATAAGACATGATGTTAATGATGTTGTTAAGGGCTGTGTTAATGCTAGTATTCAATCTATTTTAAATAATGGGAGTATGTTGTGTGGTGGTAATTTGTTATCACTTATGTATAGGGTAGGTAAAAGTAACGTTGTTGGTTAATGACTAAGTAGTGGTGGTAACTGTTTAGATTACTCGTTGGAAAACCATGGTTAAAATAGAGGAAAATTTTAACATGTTGCGATGGAGTGAGCTTTGGATAATTAATACGATAAATGATCTTATCCTTAATGAAAGTATAACTTGGAGTCTCACTTATGAATTCTTCCCTGTAGAAATAATATTTAACATGTTGAAGTCGTTGCTTAACTGAATAAGGTTCGGTTGTCAAGACGTGGATATATAGAAGGTATGAAATTTATATGTTGATCTTGCTGAAAGTTTTGTTGGAGCACTTGTTTCAAATCTAGAATATGATGTTATTTGTTATGTTGGTCAATGGGGATCTCGTTGACTTAGTCTTCGTGTGATGTCTTTTAGTAAGCATCATAAACCTTAATTATAAGAATTTGGGGAAGATAATAAGAGAAAGAATTTGTTGTGAAGTCTTTTAATGGAAAGCGTAGTGGAGTACTAGAGATGGTTCTTTTTATGCTGAGCTTGTGTTTAAAAGCTTTTGGACTGGTTTGGTTGTTTGCCATTTTGGTTGAAGGGTTTTCGGTCAAGGTGTTCCATATCTTTGTGTTTGAGTTCCCTAAAACTCATAGAAATTGGTGCAAATATTTGGTTTTGGCTAATTTGTTTAGTCGGTGCTATGAGTATGGATTTACACCCCAAAAGTTTTTGAGTGGATCGCGCTCCTTCGCGTACACACTGAATTATCTTTGGAATAAATTTTAAAGGAAATAGATGGACTTAGTGGGTTGTGTTGGAAACTCTTGAGATTTAATTTGTAACTCTTTTTGGCTAGAGTTGGAATTGTTTTGAAAATGTGTGTGATGTTTGCGAGTGCTTCAAAAAGGTGGACTTTATGAAAGTTTTACAAAGTGATTTTGTTAGTGAGGTGTTTCCCTTTTGGGAATGAGTTTCCCTCTCCTTGAGGAAGTTTGTGATGGTCGTGGGAGCAGATGCTCGACTTGAAATTTTGATGTTCTCTTCCAAAATGTTGAATTTGGATGAAATGCAATGTTGTGCAAGTTCAGTTTCAATTGATGTGGTTTCTTTCACGATGTGGTGTTTTGTTGATTAACGATGTTGCCGTCATAGTCTATATGATTTAGCGCAACCGTCAGTGTTATGTGTATTTCAATCATGTGATACCGAGGAAGAAGTCTTTTGGTGAATGACTTTTCGGTATTGTTGTTCCATGATGAATGAATGATGAAAAGTAAACAGGACATCGTTTTTAGGATGTTAAATGATAAAAGAGTCGTTGAGCCGGGTCGGTGAGAAAGTCATATATGGAGATATGACTATTCCGGAGTGCTCTTGAAGAATGTGCATTCATGTCATGAAACGAGATTTCCCTTGCTTTCTAGTATGAAAAGAAACAATGAAGAATTTCTGGTGTTGGTTGTGGTGAAGGGATTTGTGTTTCCTTTGCGTTTTGGCTTAGGAAATTAAAATGAATACTCTCTGGTTGTTATCGAATCCTTTCCAAAGTGGTTTTAACGCTTTGGGGTTTGAGTGTTGGATGAGGGCCACTTGGGTTCATGTTATGGTTGAGCTCACTCAATGATTGTGCTCTTTATCGTGGTCCTTTGAGTGGAAGGTTGTGTATGACTCAATGCAAACCTTCGTGGAGAATTGTGTCGTTGAGGTGTTCCTCGGTAGGGTTGATTACATTATTAGTGGACCACTTGGTGGTTGCTAGTGATCGCTTTTCCTTTTGAAGTGTATTGGTGCTTTTGTCGTTGGGCAAGAAGCGAGTTGTGTCAACTGCAGAGGAACGTTCGGTCGTTTCTGTTACGCGAGTCTTACGGATCCTGGTTAAAGTAGGTTGTTCGTTCTGGTGGTAATCTTAGAGTGTTGTGTCTCTCCTGCTTCGCGTCATCTTGAGTACAAGGAAACACAGAAGGGAGGTTGGTACCGTGTTTTTCTGGAGAGTAGCCTGAGTTAAAGGGATCGGGCACTTCAGTGCCAAGGAATGCTTAGAACGAGGAGTATGAGATCGTTTTCCTGCGTGGTCTGTTTGGGATTTTATCCTATCACTTGGGTCATCCCGAGGCCTTGTTTGAGTGCTTTGTGTTTCAATGTTGAGTAAAGTTCTCGCAAGTTTTTTTGATTGTGAGTTATCATTAGAGCTGTCAGTCTTTGATCCTTAGCTCCTTGCCTCTGAGTGCTGGCTGGTGCAAAGCGTAGGGGCTTCCAAGCAGGTTCTGAGGCGTGAACCATAACTCCCTTTGATTTGGTTGTTTGTAAAGTGGCGTGTCTCGGATTCGGGGTCGAATCCTGTTGAAGGGGGGAAGAATGTGACACTACGGAATGGTGTGACATTATTTAATGTGAATGATAAGGTCAAAAACTTTATGAAATATGGTATTGGAGGTTAAAACCATATGATAGGAGGCTTAATAGCGTTTCCGGGCCGTTTCCGGGCCGTTTCCGGGGTTTTGGGCCTAAAGGAATGGGTCGTGGGCTTTGGTGGGATGGAGTTTGAGTTCTAATAGGAGTAGAAGACTTGGTTGGGGGCCTCCCCCATCCCCTTTAGGCGTCCATCCCCCTGCCCTTGCGCCCCCACAAGTCCTAGCCGCCCCCACACCTCCCCACCTCCTCCTTGTGGCGCCTCCACCTCCCCCATTGCTCCCCATTGCTCCACCATCTCTCCACCACCTCTCCTCCTCCCTTGCTGCCCCTAGGTTAGTTCTCCACCTCCACACCTCAAAGATCCATCCGTTGGAGCGCTCCGCGACGAGGAGATCCGGCGGGATTGGAGCGAGGAAGGAGATCGTGCGAACAGGGAGGAGATCTATTGGGTTTTCGTGCGTTGGGCAAAGGTATGGGCATGATAATCCTTGGGGTTGGTCTAGGTGCTGTTATAAGGGTGTTTATCAAGTTTTTAGATCAATTGGTGGTGCTGGATTTGAGTAGATTGGATTAGATCTAGAAGTTGCCACGTTCTCTGTTTCGGGCAGCATGAGCAGTCGACCTAGGGTTCGGTTTTTTGCCAATTTAGATTTGGAATCTAGTCGTACGGATGTTGTAGAAGTTGTGGATAATTTCATTATCTTTCCGTGTATATAAACAACTTTAAATTCCGCCCAGCCGTTTGAAAGTTATGGTTGTTTTACCGAGCGTGTTAAAATATGTGACGTGATTGGAACATATCACGGTATTTTGTAGATTAAACAACTTTAGAGTCCGAATCAGTCTTTCCCTATACCTAGAAAAAGTTGTGAAATTTCCTAAGCTACGCGAGGATGTACTCTTTTAATTGATTCGGAGTCCGAGAACTCAAGTTATGCCTTTTGCAAGGCTGCTGTCCCGATGGGACAGAACCTCTGTTTTTAGGTTTTGCGAGTAGTTGGCAATGTCGGGGTAGATGAGGGTTTGCGTACTGTTTTGTGGACATGATTGTGAGTGTGTGATAGCTATGTGCAGGTGGTGCGACCCCGGGAGTGCCCTCTACTTCCCACCAATCCGTTGCCCGTGGTTGAGGCAAGTGTGTTGTGATGGATAGCGATTTGTAGGTTGCTTGTTGAGAATAGATGGAATTGACTACATGATATATGATCACTTGCCATGCTTTTATGATTGCCAATGATATGATGAGCCTGTTTATTATGTTATGATGCCGTGTGTTGATATGTGAGTTAAATATGATGTTGGCATAATTGCATACATGACATGTTACTTGTCCCGGGCGGTGAGAAAGTCATATCTAATCCGGGAAGGTCGGTGAGAAAGATATGACTAATCTGGAGAGCCAATGACTAAGTCCTACATCGTGATTCCATTCACCGCGGTGAACGGAAGCGAGGAGTAGGCACCCTCCATCTTCGGGATGGAATGGGGGAGAGGGTGCACACCGACGGGTGTGTACTCAACCATACCGGTATGAGTTTCCAAGGAGACATGAGCATTGCATTGCATTGCATACACAATGATGATGATAATGTTAAGTGTTCATGAATGAGATGATACACATGATGTGAGATTTTATTGCCATGTTATTGTTCTTGTTGTCCATTGCAATATGCTTGCTGAGTTTCGAACTCACGCTTGTGTTTTCTTGTTGTTTTAGGTACTATGAGATCGGCATGCGGGGAAGGGAAATAGTCACACTCCCACACGTAGCTTCACTCTTTTGATTTCACAAGTCATTCAATTAGTGTTGATAATAAATTTGCGTGTGATGGTTATTGCTTTAAGGCTTAGCTTTGCCAAATGAGAGTCTTTTGGTTCGTTTGACTCTTGGAGACATTATGTGGTTGAAACTAGACGTTTATTGTTGCTAAGTCATGAATTATTGCTGTTTTTAGTTGTCTCTCATATTCTATATATTGCTATACTGTTGTTGCTCCTTCGAATCATGTTAAAACAAAGGAGATGCTGCCGAAATCTCGGTTTTTAGCATGTGCGCCTTTGCTGGAATTTATGTTTAAATGTTGTATTTAGATGTTGTTTAGCTTATGTTTGGTAGCATTCAGGCATATTAAATGCCGGGGTGTTACAGGTTCGACACCTAGCCCCAAGCTAGGATCGTAAAACCTTACCAAACCACAATTGGTTCCTTTCTTAAGAGGGTCTCGCCCTCACACAAAAACACTTAGTTAACAAGCCCAAGTGTACACATATTTCACATATTCAACCATAAACCAAGAACATTTATATCCTCACTCCCATATATAGAGCAAGAGGAGTACAATTCTTTTGAACCCAAGTAGACCACACACGACAACTCAAACCCAAAGCGTTAACAACCATTTTGGAATGAATTCGGCCACATCCAAGCCAAATCACAAAGGAAGCATAAATCCCCTACACCACAACCAAAATACCAAAAATTCTTCATTCTTTTTTTCATACTAGAATGAAATGGACATCTCGATTCATGACATGCATGCACACTTTTCAAGAGCACTCCGGATTAGTCATATATCCATATATGACTTTCTCACCGACGTGGCTCATCGACTCCTTTATAATTAATTATGCATAAACAATGTCTCGTTTTCCTTTTCACCATTCATTCATCGTGTAACAACGGTACCGAATAGTCATTCACCAAGTGACTTCTTCCTCGGTATCAAATAATGGAAACACAATTAACATCAAAGGTTGCGGAAATTCATATGGACTATTACGGTAGCATCGTTGACAGTAAAACACCACGTCGCATCACATCCCACATCAATTGAAAACTGAACTTGCAAAACATTGCATTTCATCCAAATTCAACATTTTGGAAAAGAACATCAAAATTTCAAGTCGAGCATCTGCTCCCACAACCGTCACAAATTTTCTCAAGGAGAGGGAAACTCATTTCAAAAAGGGAACACCTCACTAACAAAATCACTTTATAAAACATTCATAAAATCCACCTTTTTGAAGCACTCGCAAGCATCACACACATTATGCAAATAAATCCATCTCCAGTCAAAAAGAGTTACAAATTAAATCTCAAGAGTTTCCAACACAGCCCACTATGTCCATCCGCTTCCGTTAAAATTTATTCCAAAGATAAATTCAGGGTGAATGCGAAGGAGCGCGATCCACTCAAAAAAACTTTTGGGTGTAAATCCATACTCATAGCACAAATTAAACAAAATGGCCAAAACCAAAGTTTGGCACCAATAGCTACGGGTTTTAGGGAAACTCGAAAACACAACACAAGGAATACCTTGACCGAAGGCATTCAACCAAAATGGCAAACAACCACACCAGTTTAAAAGGTTTTAAACAACAGCTCAGCATGAAACCCACCATAACTTGTATTCCACTACACTTACCATTTAAACATTCAATAATCACTATTTATTCATCAAGAGAGTCCAACCGGATTTAACAAAATTTACATAACAATTTCTTTCTCTGGTTACCATTCCCAACACTTTAATTAAGGTTTAAGATGCTTATCACAAAGGCACCCAACCAAGACTACATTGACATGATCCCCACGGATCACCAAATCATATAACAACGTATTCTATATTTCAAACATAGTACTTCAACAGCTACTTGAGCATGGTCAACCTATCAAGTTTATACTATCCATACGTCAAAACCTTGACAATTGAAACTTGTTCAATCAATAAAATGACTTCAACAAATAAGTAATATCTCTATAAGATAAAATTCGTAAATAGGATTCTAAGATATGCATTCATTAAGGTTAAAATCTTGCATCATGATTATTATCCATTATTCATCCCATCACAACATGCACTCGACATAATACCACAGTTTTACACTTTTCTTCTATTGGATCAATGGTTTCCAACAACTAACAACACTACCAAGGCATCAATATCAATTTTTTGCATAATCATCAATCAACAAGATTACTTTTAGCTACCTTACACATAGGTTGCAACAAAATTGTCACTACACAACATACTCCAACTATTAAATTAGATTTAATAAGTTAGATCAGCACAATGTTCTTAAAACAACAACCAGACCTATGTTTTTTTTTTCAATTGACATCGGTACTAGCATTAACACTGCCCTTAACAACATCATTAACAATAAGTCTTAAGTCTTCTCAATTGATATCAATACTAGCATTGTAGAGACACAACTGCATACTTCCAAATATACTAGTAGTTTGCAACAACATAAATAGCAACTCTAATAAACTTCCAAATTAAAGCCACTAGTCAACATGATTAAATTTCTCTATTAACCCGTTAGATTAGAACATCTTTAAACAACCGGCAAGGTTTCTTTAACAGTATCATCAATTTACATCATCTTAATGTTCTAACTATGCATCAAGGTTTAAACTTTTAACATTATCGAAGATCATAAGTACTTTTAAAGCAAGGCAACAGATTCTAAGCATGTACATTAACCCATTTAATCATTCTCGCTACAGAGTAAACTACAACACTAGTAGTCTATTTATTCTCCAGCTAGAGATGATAATCACATTGAATTGATTCAACTCAAAATTTAACTTAGCAACACATCATTCCATAAACCACATTGTTACTTACTACATAGCACGGACATAAACTTTTCTAAACACCTTCATGGGGCACGAACTCTTGACAAAAAGAATGCAACTCAACTTTTAAAGATAACCACAACTCAAGAACCAAAACAAACACCGATAGAAAATTTCTCCTTTCCAGGCAAGGAAGAAAAAACAAAACTCCAACAGAAATGCAGGAGAGCTCAACTCTCAAATTCCCAAATTTGCCCACAAAACTCTTCAAGAAATCCCAAGATCTATACTTCCAAGAAGGAAGAAGGATGCACCAGGGAAAATCAAATGTTCATTAAATCTTTTTCGATAAAAGATTCAAACTTAGCTCCACCAACTCAAGGCTTGCACAAGGGGAACTCCAACACTTTTTCCTAGATAGGGAGAACAACAACCGCAAAAGTTTCCTCCTCAAGACAGTCCGTAATAACCAACAAAACCGGGTGTCAAAGCAAAGATTACGACCAACGACGCGCAACACAAAACTTTTATTCTTTGTTTTCACCCAAAGAAGACAAAACCACAAACCGCCAAAAGAACAATCCGTGAGAATCCAATACCCAAACACTTTTCTTTTGGTTTCAATCAACTAAAACCAAGAAAACCAACCAAACCGACCGTCGGGACGGTAAAGAACATCTGAAAGAATCCACCACTAACTATTCTTTTTGACTCCAATCAACTACCCAAATCATGACGATAAAAGGTAAGCACTCTTTCCCCACAAGGGTTAATAGTTCTTCGGTGATGGCTTTAATCGGCCATACCGTCAAACCACAACCTTACTATAGATAAAAAGATGACCGAAACCCTTCAGTACCACAACCCTACTTTATCACGATAACATGAGCAATTCAATTAATTTATCTCATACACATAGCAGCATACTCTATCAAATATAGCATTTAGCAACAAGGCTTAAATACAACATTTAAGCGTAAACAACGATACCCATGTGACACCACGGAGTGTCGTAATCTTATAAAATGTGGATGTTGAGGTCAAAACATTATAAAATATGTAAATGGAGGTTAAAACTTTACGTTATGCCGTTTATAGCGTGTTTTTGGGCCGTTTTCGGGTGTTTTGGGCCTCTCCGGGGGACTTTGGGCCTTTGGGGTTGAGTTGGGCCTCCGGTGGAAGGGTTTGGGCCCAAGGGGGGGACTTTTGGGCAGCCAAATCTGGCCCCCACCCCTTGGTGCGCCCCAAACTCCCTCTCCCAACCCTAGCCGCCACCCCCTAGCCCCCCCATGCGCCTCCACCCTTCCCCTTCCTCTCCATCTTCCCCCATGGCGACACCACCCCTCTCATCCCCTCTCCACCTCCCTTGCTGCCCCTAGGGGAGATCCTCACCTCAGCACCTCGAAGATCCATCCATTGGAGCGCTCCGCGACGAGGAGATCCGGTGGATTTGGAGCGAGGAAAAAGATCGCGCGAACCGGGAGGAGATCTATTGTGTTTTCGTGCGTCGGGCGAAGGTATGGCCATGGGACTCCTTGGGATTGGTCTAGGTACTGTTCTTAGGGTCATTATCATGTTTTTAGATCAATTGGTGGTGCTGGAATTGAGTAGATTAGATTAGATCTAGACATTGCCACGTTCTCTGTTTTGGACAGCATGAGCAGTCGACCTAGGGTTTGGTTTTTCGCCAATTTAGATTCCGAATTTGGACGGCCTCCTGTTGAATAAGTTGTAGGTAATTTCAATATCTTTCCGTGGGTATAAAGAACACAAAATTCCGATCAGCCGTTTGAAAGTTATAGCTGTTTTACCGAGCGTGTTAAAATCTGTGACGTGATTGGAACAGATCACGGTATTTTGTAGATTAAACAACTTTAGAGTCCGAATGAGCTTTTCCTTATACCTAGAAAAAGTTAAGAAATTTCCTAAGCTATGCGAGGATGTACTCTTTTAATTGATTCGGAGTCTTAGAACCCGAGTTATGCCTTTTGGAAGCTGCTGTCCTGACGGGACAGAACCTCTGTTTTCGGGTTTTGCGAGTAGTTGGCAATGTCGGGGTAGATGAGGGTTTGCGTACTGTTTTGAGGAAATGATTGTGAGTGTGTGGTACCTATGTGCAGGTGGTGTGCCCCCGGGAGTGCCTTCTACTTCTCGCCAATCCATCGCCCGTGGTGGAGGCAAGTGTATTGGAATGGGTAGCGGGTTGTAGTTTGTTTGATTGATTGAGATTGAAATTTGAATATATGATATGTTCACATGCCATACTTTAATGTTTGCCATTGATATGATGAATATGTTTATTATGTGATGATGCCATGTGTTAATGTACAAGTTATCCATGATGATACCATGTGTTAATGTACAAGTTATTCATGATGTTGGCATATTTGCATACATGGCAAGATACATGGCCCGGGCGGTGAGAAAGTCATAACTAGTCCGGGGAAGGTCGGTGAGAAAGTTATGACTATTCCGGAGAGCCAATGAGTAAGTCCTACATCGTGATTCCATCCACCGCGGTGTGGGGACGCGAGGAGTAGGCACCCTCCATCTTCGGGATGGAAGGGGGGAGAGGGTGCACACCGACGGGTGTGTACTCAACCATACCGGTATGTGTTTCCAAGGAGATATGAGCATCGCATCGCATTGCATACATAATGATGATGATAATGATTTGTGAACATGAATGAGATGATATACATGATGTGAGTTGTTGTAGCCATGTAATTGTTTTTGTTTGTACGATTGCAATATACTTGCTGAGTGATGAACTCACGCTTGTGTTTATGTTGTTTTTTTAGGTACCATGACACTGGCATGTGGGAAAGGGCATTACCTACACATCTTCACGTAGTTCCAGTCACATTTACCAACCTTGAGTCATGATCATAATAATAGTGCCCTGAACTAGGTGTATGGATTAATTTTAATGTGCTGTTGATCCTCTTTGCTTAGCTATAGATGTTTGTGTGGTTGCTTTGGTTTAATTGTTTATGATGATGTTTTATCCATTATATATTGCTGCTTTAGATGTCTTATGTTATGAAATATTTTGCTATGATATTGCTATTGTTCAAATCATGATAAAACAAAGGAGATGCTGCCGAAATTTCGGTGTTTAGCATTTGTGCCTTTGCTGAAATTTTTCTTCATGTATGGTATTTAGTTGATGTTTAGTCTATGTTTGGTAGCATTCGGGCATACTAGATGCCGGGGTGTTACAACCCATACCCTTCCTACTGTGCATCCATGCGTGTCAAATTTTAGATTAGTTATACCACTTTTGCAAGTTTTAATGTTGCTATCCTATGATAAAATTTTAGTTAAAACCTAAGCCATGTTTCTAAGTTATTCCACATCACATTTTAGTTGTACCCTATAGCATGACACTAAAAAAAATACACATTCCAGGGACCTACAGCCCGCTCTGATACCAACTGTAATACCCCGGCAATTAATATGCCCGAATGCTACCAAACATAGGCTAAACAACATCTAAATACCATAAACTAAGGTAAATTCCAGCAAAGGAGTAAATGCTAATACCAGAAATTTCGGCAGCATCTCCTTTGTTTTTCCATGAATTGAAGGAAACACAATAGCATAGCAAATTAAGGCAATATGAGAGACATCTAAAATAGCAATAATTAAAGGCATGACAACAATATAAGTCTAATTCCAAGCATTCAATGTCTCCATGAGCCAAACAAACAACAAGACTGTCATATCGCAAAGCTAAACCTTAAAGCAATAAGCATCACACTTAGTTTATTGTCAAAGCTCAATTGAATGTCTTGTGGGGCAAATGAGTGAAGCTACGTGTAAAAGTGTGACTAATTCCCTTCCCCGCATGCCGATCTCATGGTACCTAAAACAACAAGAAAGCACAAGCGTGAGTTCAACACTTAGCAAGCATATTGCAATGGTACACAAGAACAAATACATGGTTACAACAGCTCATATCATGTTAATCATCTCATTCATGATCACATATCAATAACATCATCATTATGTATGCAATGCGATGCGATGCTCATGTCTCCTTGGACACTCATACCGGTATGGTTGAGTACACACCCGTCGGTGTGCACCCTCTCCCCCCTTCCATCCCGAAGATGGAGGGTGCCTACTCCTCGCCTGCTCACCGGTGAATGGAATCATGATGTAGGACTTACTCATTGGCTCTACGGAATAGTCATAACTTTCTCATCGACCTTCCCCGGACTAGTTATGACTTTCTCACCGCCTGGGCCATGTAACATGCCATGTATGCAAACATGCCAACATCATAAATAGCTTGTACACTAACACATGGCATCATAACATAATAAACATATTCATCATATCATTGGCAATCATTAATGCATGGCATGTGAACATATCATGTATTCAAATTCAATCTCAACCAATCTAGCAACTACAACCCGCTACCCATTCCAATACACTTGCCTCAACCACGGGCGACGGATTGGCGAGAAGTAGAAGGCACTCTCGGGGTCACACCACCTGCACATAGGTACCACACACTCACAATAATGTCCACAAAATAGTAAGCAAACCCTCTTCTACCCCGACATCGCAAACTACTCGCTAAACCCAAAAACAGAGGTTCTGTCCCATCGGGACAGCAGCCTTCCAAACGGCATAACTCGGGTTCTAAGACTCCAAATCAATTAAACGAGTACATAATCGCGTAGCTTAGGAAATTTCTTAACTTTTTATAAGTATACGGAAAGACTGATTCGGACTCTAAAGTGGTTTAATCTACAAAATACCGTGATCCGTTCCAATCACGTCACAGATTTTAATACGTTCGGTAAAATGAGCATAACTTTCAAACGGCTGGGCGGAATTGGACTTTCTTTATACCCACTGAAAGGTATTGAAATTACCTACAACTTCTTCAACAGCCGTACGATCAAATTCCGATTCTAAATTGGCGAAAATCCAAACCTTAGGTCGACTGCTCATGCTGCCCGAAACAGAGAACGTGGCAACTTCTAGATTTCATCTAATCTACTCATTTCCAGCACCACCAATTGATCTAAAAACATGATAATAACCCTTAGAATAGTACCTAGACCAACCCCAAGGATTCCCATGGCCATACCTTCGCCCGACGCACGAAAACCCATCGGATCTCCTCCCGGTTCGCGCAATCTCCTTCCTCGCTCCAATTCCGCCGGATCTCCTCGTCGCGGAGCGCTCCAACAGATGGATCTTCGGGTTGGTGAGGTGAACTCCCCTAGGGGCAGCAAGGGTGGTGGAGAGGAGAGGAGAGGGGTGGTGGTGCAATGGGGAGGAGGGAGGAGGAGGGTGGCGCACAAGGGGGAGGGTGGCGGCTATGGAAGGGAGAGGAGGAGGTGGGGCGCATGGGGGAAGGGTTTGGGGCGCCCTAGGGCTGTTTGGCTGCCTCCTCCCCTCATGGGCCCAGAAGCCTCCACTTAAGGCCCGAAAAGACCCCCCCAAGGCCCAAGTTCCCCGGAAAGGCCCAAAACACCCGAAAACGGTCCAAAAACGCGAATAAACCCCATACCGTATGGTTTCAACCTCTAATTCCATATTTAATAATGTGTTTGACCTCAACATTCACATTGTATAAGGTTACGACACTCTGTGGTGTCACAACCAACATGAGGGAAAGGGGATTAGCGACACATCTTCACGTAGCTTCATGCACTTAGACAACTACACTCTTTCATTCGTAGATGTGATGATTAATTTTATGGCTCTAGAATTTGGTTTATGCCTTAATGTGTGTTTGATTATATCGTTCACTTTGTTTTAGCCATGAAACATTTGAATTCATTAATGGATCTTAAATTGTTGCTATACTTCATGTTATGGCTGTTTTAAATGTTATCCATAATGTTATTGCTTGTGATACTATTATTGTTGCTTCAACCCATGGAATTACAAAGGAGATGCTGCCGAAATTTGCATTAAAGCATTAATGCCCTTCCTGTAATTTGTTCTTAATTGTGGTGTTTAGTTATTGTTTCTACTATGTTTGGTGACATCCAGGGCATACTAGATGCCGGGGTGTTACACACTGAGCATGAAGTAGTTCACCGATATATGTATGTATGTATGTATGAAAATGTTCCATACTTCTGGGATTACGTACGTACTCCCACTTTTATTATACTCGTTAAATGATGTACTTTTTATACCTTCTTATCCTTCGGAGTACACTTTAGTACTGATTATAAAATATTTCAAAGTGAGTTTCATGAACAATTTCATCAAAGTCCACTCTTTATAACATAATTTGTTTATATAATCATTTTACATGTGAAAAAGAGTATATAGCAAAAAAAGGGTTACCATTAATTTTTTCAACTATATTACATTGGAGTATCTTAGAATTACTATTAAATTATACCAAAAGTTACAAAAGAGTATAATACATTTGTATAGGTGGTATATTAGAGGTGGGAGTATGTACTCCCAAGAATACGAAAAAGGCTTCATATACATATATGTATATATGTATACATATATATATTATTTGGGACACCATGGTGCCTGGGCACCATGATACAAAATGGGTATTTTTCATATTTGTTTTTATTCGAATTTTTTTTGAAATTTTTAGAATATTGAGTTTAACCAGTTTACTAACTAGTTCAAACAAGTTTGAACTGAAATTCGAACTAGAGTTTCTTTTTCCATGATAGTTTGATTAAAGGTATGGGCTGAGTATACGTATAAATCATAAAAGCATGCGATCAAAATTCATTCAAATCTTTGAATTCGAGTATATTTTTTCAAAGGTATGAGTTTCATTTGAATTTTTATAGATGGGTATATACCCTAAAACTGAAAGTTTCAAAAAATATACCCGAATTTAACTTGAATTCATGCATTTAAAATCATGGTGCCCCGTTTACACACACACACACACACACACACACACACACACACACACACACACAGGAAACCCGTTTTGTACTGCCAGGTGTATATACTCCCTACCTCTATTTGGTTAATAATAACTTCCTAATTAAGTGGAATCAGTTAACAACTTTCATTTATGGAATGTCGGGACCCGAATGTGCAAATCCGGACCCTCTGTGTATTCAGCACTAGTCCAGGATCACGCTAGTGCACACAGTCTCAACATAGATGAATATCACAATCACACACAGCGGAAAAGAGAAATAACACAAATATAGAATATAAACTATTGAACGACCTTAAGGTCAACCTTACATTTGTGAAACCTTGACGGCTTCAACTCCAAATAAGCAGCAGCGGAATGAAGAACATCGGTGAATCCCATCAATACATCACAGGCAACTGACAGGGTTCGACTCCTAGATAATCGCCTTCTCACGGAACTTCTTCTTCTTCAACGATGTAGACTTTTGCTCACTGGTGATTGTTTGTTTGCAAGGGGTGAGTACATAAAGCACTCAGCAAGTCATGCACAGAATGCAAGTCTAATAACTATATGCATGGCTTATTCCAAATGACAGGCTGAAGGGGTTATTTTGCAATAAACAGCATTCACAAATATTCATAATAGATTGTAAAGCGGTAAAACAGATAACAATAGTAATAATTTCACAGTTGTTTCACAAGTAAACCATTCCACATCCTTAAACAGTTATCACTTTTCCACAGGCAAACTTCCTCCAAACCCAAGTTCATTTTCATGAAAAGCTAACCCTTGACTGTAATCCCCGAGCATTGTCCAAGATCATGACACGGCTATTCGAATAGATTTTACACTCTGCAGAGGTTATACACTTTACCCACAAGATACAATCAACTACTCATCACGTCAGCCGTGAATCGCCATACAAGAGTATGCGATTGAGCGATCATAACAAAGTCTTTCGGAAGCCTCTAACTACACAAGTGGACCTCTCCGGTTTTTGCCCTACACCATCCCTTCCCTTAGCTAAGGCGAAGTATGGGACCGACATACCGTTGGATGGGTACCATGCCGCAGCCTGCACGCCCCTTCAATCTACACAAACGGTGTAGTTGACACCCCGAGGTACCACAAGTAAGTTATTAGCAACTTAATCAACTAGGTCCGTCCCATTCCGGACATGTGGTTGTACAATTGACTCAGTTCAAAGGCTTGCAAGGTTAAGTCCTTAGAGTGACCAGGGCAAGACTTACATCAATACTCACAAAGAAATCCATCTCACCATCACTCATAGATATATCATGTTTCAAACATTCCCAACCGCCAAACTGGCCCACCATAATTCTTGCCACTTGCCCTAGTCTAAATCATTTTATCACCCCAGTTGATTATTGCGCAACACAATGCCAACAACTCAACATCCTTGAAGAAGTACGAATACCTCCACATATCAACTTCATCGTGTCGGCAACACGTCACACCGTTCCAAAATACATTGCATATTCCATTAGTCAATATTGAGCTTTTGTATTTCCAAAACGATGTCAAAGGTTCGTTGCAAGACTAAGCAGCTACTGACGGTCTAACTAACCCATGTCGGCAAAGTATTTAAAGCCAACTATTAATCAAGAACCCTAGGGTGACAAATGAATCATGGCGTACAGCTATTATAGACAAGGTGGCAATAACAATTAGGTTGATTATCTAATCCCAAATTAATTGAAAACAATTTAACTCAAACTAGCATGCAATAATTTGAAACAACATAAGTTTCGAAAATGGGATCAACATGGTCAAAGCACAACTTGCCTGGCCCTTGCAAACTTTTACTGTCCTTTACTCTTTATCCTTGATCCTTCATCCTCGAGCTTCAACTTCCACTTTATCGATCCTCAGCTCGTTCGAACGACTTCCGGACGACGCGTCTAACGATTAAAGAAGAAGCAAATACAAACCAATTCAAAAGACAAATCAAGTAAACTCCAAATTAAGAACGAACAGCATTGGGCACAACGGCTTGGGAGAGATTTGGGAACTCGAACGGATTAGATCGAAGAGTTGACAAAAGAGAACGGGCTTTCGGCAAAACATCGAAAAGGGAAAGACTAATAACTGGGAAAGAAAGAATAATATTCCGAAGAATATTTCTTCCGAAGTTATTATCTTGATTGGACAGATAGCGACATATGGGCTCTCGATCTATAGATCGGGTCCATAAGGATATGTTAGTTCGCAGTGAACTAAACTGATTCTTGAAGTTGACTTTTGTTGACCGAACGGACACAGTCAAACAAAAGAGAGACGGATAGATCGGGCACAGGGGTATGACAGATGGCCAATGGTCTATCGACCAAGTCCACGAATGAATTCTCGATTAATGGCAGATTAGGTTTTCAGGGATAAGATAAGACAAGTGTCTTACCACGATTGAAGCAACGGAAAAGATTGCAAAGATATCAACACGGCTCACGATGAACTTAGTCCATCGAACCGGTCTTAGGTTAGGGTTTTGATTCGGCTTTGAAGATGACATGACGATGAGGTTAGGCTCACGTCATGATGATAGAGAAGACGAAGGCATCGCACTAGGATCTGTGCAAGAATGCACGCATGCGATGACAACGAGGCGAAGAGAGCCAAGCGTTAACGATGGAACGTTAGCGGCGAAACGTTAACGACGGAGCGTTAACGGTGAGGCGTTAACGGTGGAACACTAATGGTGGAACGTTAACGACAGAACGTTAACGACGGAACGTTAACGGTGGGATGTTAACGATGGAACGTTAACGACGGAGCGTTAACGGTGAAACGTTAACGGCAAAACGTTAACGGAGGAACGCAACGGCGGGCGTTATCGGTGGAGCGCAACGATGCAGCGCACCCGGCAACAGGTAACGGAGGAACGTTAACGGTGAAACGTTAACGGCGGATCGTTAACGGCGAACGTTAACGACGGAAGTCAAACAATGATAGGATACTCATGAAACAAGGTAGTGACCATCGGTGCAACGACATGGCCGCGGTAGAACGCTACCAAGGACGGTTAACCGGTGCGCGAACCGGCGGCACGGGCTAGGTTGAAAAGATAACGATTTAAGGCCGGCATCGGGCTTCTCGGCAACCGAAGACCAAAAGATCCTTAAAGATGGATCAAAACAGTAAGGGATGATCCACCGGATGTGACAACACGGCCGGAGCGAACCAAAATAGCCGGCGTCAAAAGGCGACGCGTGGCGACGGCTAAACGGCGGCCTAAATATATAAAAAAAATTCCGAAGGATGGGATGGCAAAGAGAGAATGTCTACTACGTAGAACGCGGCGATACGAACTCAACGGTATAGGCGGATTTTGCGGCGGCCTTCCGGATTAATCACAAACTGCCGATTAACGGGTTTCGGATCAAAACTTTGGACGGCCATAACTTCTAGAATAATGATCGGAACTTAACGAAATTTGACCAAGAGCTAGATGGGACCAAGAGGCACACCGTGACTAAGGTGGCTCGAAGAAATACCTTCTGGAACAGCGGGGAACGCGCGAGGAAGTTTGCCGCTGTCTGAAATGCAGTCTGTTCGCAGTCTGATCGGAGAAAAGATTTTTATGCACCAAATACAGAGGTTAAAACCATGGATCAAGTTGTGCATCACGTAGAGGACATCCCCAGGAGTCTACACAAAAAATTTCACGGTCAAACTCGAAAAATTGAGGGAGTTATGGCCTCGGCAAGATTCGAGATTGAAACGGCCATAACTTTTGATCCCATGGGCCAAATTGGCTGAATTTTGGACAGCAAGCAGATGGTACATTGTGGCACACCATGGCGAAGACGGATCTCGAAAAGAGTTGACGAGCTGCCCGAGACGCGACTCCAAAGTTTGGCCGTCGTCGGGCAACGTTCGGGCGACATTGGATGGTTTTGGAATTTTAGAAAATTCATCTGAGGTCTAGGGGACATGTGGGAGGTATACAAGGGTTAGGGGTGGCGGCTAGGTCAAGCAAAAAAAATTTGGACGCATTTGGAGCAAAAATAGGCCTTGTAGGCTTTTATACGAGCACCTTCCGTGTGTGGCTCGGACTGGGCTGACGTGGCGCGCTGTGGTGGCGACACGTGGCATTTTCGAATAAAAACGATTCTGAAAATTCAAATAAATCATTTGAAGCAATAAAAATACCCGAAAAATTCTAGAAAATATTTTGAGATATTTTGAACTTAAATAAAATATTTTAAGAAAAAATTTATATAAACTTTTCCAAATAAATAATTAATTTCAATAAAAGGGCTTAATACAAATCGATCCCGAATAAATCATTTTAGGCAATAAAAATACCCGAAAAATTCTAGAAAAATTCTAGTAAATATTTTGAGATATTTTAAACTCAAATAAAATATTTTCAAGAAAACTTTATATAAACTTTTCCAAATAATTAAGTAATTTCAATAAAAGGGCTTAATTCAAATCAAATTCGAATAGATCCAATAAATAGCAAACGAGCTCCGAAAAATCTCAAAAACTACATAAGAATTTCTTGAAGCACAAGGAATCCAAATAAAATTAAATTTATTTTATTTGAGGTTTAGAATAATCAAATTAAATTGTTTTAGCTGTTAGAAAAATTCAAATCAAGCTTTATAAACGCGAGAAAATAAACGAAAATTTTTGGGAAGCTAAAGTAAACAAAATTTTTTTGAAAACCCAAATTTTGGGATGTTACATGGAATGTGCTTCCACTTGCGTAACACGAGTTGATGTACAGGGAGTATGATAGCACTTTGGGTGTCCCGATCTTTCGATGAGAAACACACGTTCGATTTGGATGGAGGAGACGACTTTGACGATCCGACTACACCGTACGACGACGATGAGCCTTAGCAATCGCTAAACCAACTCCATAAGGTTATTAACCTTGCTGTTTGCACGATTGTCGGGACCCGAATCTGCAAATCCGGACCCTCTGTGTATTCAGCACTAGTCCAGGAACGCGCTAGTGCACACAGTCTTAACATCGGTAAATATCACAATCATACCACTCGATACTAACAAAGTACTTTAATTAAATAGTCAAACTGGTTGCTCGACCTTATGGTCAAGTTACAAATATACGCCACGCAGGGCGAAACTTATTAAAAGAGAAATAATAGCAGCGGAAAATAAGATAACTTCGTGGCGCCATCCAGTATACCACAGGCAACTAACTGGGCTCGCTCCCTAAGTAGACGGTTCCTCTTGGAGCTCCTCCTCTAAAGCTGGTGTAGTCTCCTCTTCAACTGGTTTTGTATTGCGGCAAGGGTGAGTACTTGGTACTCAGCAAGTCATGCACAGAATGCAGCTAATATACTACATGCATGGCTTAATACAAAGGAGTGGCTCAAGGTATATTTGCAGTAAGAGCATTTAACAAGTATCATAAGTAGATTCGAAAGCAGTAGTAACAAGTAAAGCATAAATAACTTTTCAAGGGGTTTAGTAAACATCTTTCCCATCCTAATCCACATTTCTATCAACATCATTATTAATCCAACCCAACCTTTCAAGTCCAAGTTATTTTTGAGAAAGTCTAACCCTTGATCATAATTCCCGGCGATGTCCAATACCGCGGACACAAATTTATTCGATTAGATTTTACACTCTGCAGAGGTTATGCACTTTACCCACAAGATACAATCAAACACCACAAAGGCGAAGTTCAGTGAACAAAGTCTTTCGGAAACTTCTAACAATACAAGTGGTCCTCCCCGGTTGTTGCACACTAACCCTTCCCTCAGCTAAGGCGAAGTTTAGGCCAACCAACCGTTAGATGGGTACCTGGCCGCAGCCCCGGTACGCTCCCCCGTACAACTTACACAAAGGGTGTAGTTGACCTCCTGAGGTCCCACAGGTACGTTATTAGCAACTTAATCAACTAGGTCTGTCCCATTACGGACATGTGGTTAAATGTTTGACCCAGTTCAAAGGCTTGCAAGGTGAAGTCCTTAGGGTGACCAGGGCAAGACTACCCGAAGAACCAAACCAACATTCCCGGTGCCACAACTGGCCCACCCGATCAATCTTGCCACATGCCCCGGTCGAAAACTATTTATCAAACCCCAGTTGATTACCATGCACCACGTGCTATCAACATCACATGATACCTTTCCAAAACAGGTTCAATATATCATTAAGTCAATATTAACATTTGATTGTCCAAAATCATGTCATGAGCACGTAGCAGGTCTAAACAATATACTACAACGATCTAATTTCCCATGTTGGCATTTTAGTAATGTCCAACTAGTAAACCACAACTGGGGTGACAAGGGGTCATGGCACATATTTAATTAATCAAGGTGTCATACAGCAATTTGGCATTTATCTAATTTCCCATACTTAAATAAGGTATTTTCTAATTGAACTAGCATGCAATAAGTTAAATCAAAATAGGTTTCAAAATAGGGTCAATATGGTCAAAGCATAACTTGCCTTCAAAAAGTACTTGCTCTTGGTCCTGAGCTGGCTCCTGGGTCAATACTTCTCCTTCGAATCCTTCCGGCACTTTAACGTCTACTCGTAACGCGTGCAAATAGCAACAAATGAATAAAACATTAGACAAAAAGTGTCCAAACATCCAAATAAAGTTCATAAACAGAGAGAACATAATTTTATGAATTTTTAGAAACTGGAATCGTCAAATTCGGAGTTTAAATGCAAAAGTTATAGCATTTTGAAGTTTAAATAATCAATTAAATAATATTACAGAGGAAAACTTTAGTCCAAAAATTAAATAAAATTCTTCATTAGGTAGATCTCAATTTTATACAAATTTAGAAATTTGAATCACTCAAATCGGAGTTGAAACGCAAAAGTTATAAGCGTTTGAAGTTTGAAACAAAATCTGAAATCATTATTTCGAATTAATAAATAATTTTCTTTTTCGGAAATTAATTATTGCGTCAGCGAGGACACATGGCAGCCTCTGATTGGACGGCTGACGCCACCGGATCCATGGGCTCACCACGGCAGCTTGGTCCACCGTGGACCTGGTCCACTCGGTCGGCCGACAGTGGGACCACTCGGGTGACGTCATTCTTTGGCGTCGGGCCGGGCTCACCACGGTGCGGCAGTGGGACCCATCGTGATGTCATGGGTGACGCCATCGCACGGTTGGGGTGGCGGCCGACGGGTTGGCCCGTCTTTGGCGTCATGGTGCGGTTTCACCGCTGTCGACGCGGCCCGGGCGTGTGTCGGCGTCACGCGACGCCAGACGTCTGGCGGCCGTCTTGGTCCAACTTCTGCACACGTGGCTCAATCTCGGCCGTTAATTTGAAAATCAACGGCCCAGATTGGATCTGGCTCTCACGCGTTTGGGTTAACGCGTTTGATCTGGACCGTTGGATCTAGATACAACGGTTGAGATTGGATCTGGGGTTTTTGGATTGGAATCTCACCGGCGGTGACGTGGCGTGATCCTAGCCGTGCGATGGTGATCCGACGGTCCACGAAGCTCGGGGTCGGCGATGGCGGCGCGGAGGAGCCGGGCCTGGCCGAGCCGAACGGCGACACAGGCAACGGCGTTTGCGGGCTCCTCCGGCGAGGTGAGTCCTCCCCTTGGGTGCGTCTCGTCGCGGGGTGTCCGGATCTGGGGTCAACGGTGGCGAAGGACGACGGACGACGGCGGGACGAAGCAAAAACCGCGGCGGAGAGGGATTCCAACTACGGCGAGCTCGCGCGGCTAAACGGCGGCGGCTCCGACGGGGTGGGTTAGGGCTACGGGTGCGCAAGGGAACGGGCTTCACGATGGCGGCGGCAGCGCATTAAATAGGGGCCTTGGCTTCCGTGTATCGCGCAGAGACCGAGGTCGACACGGCTGCGGCGGCGGAGTCCGAATCCCATTCGGATTGGGTGACGTGGATCAACGTGAGCCGTTGGATCTCAATCCAACGGTCACGGCTAGGGTTCGGTGGCTATTGCGGTTGATCTCAGCCGTTGGATCTTGATCCAACGGTTGAGTTTCAACGATGGCCAAGGTTCGACCGAGTCGCATGGCTCGGTCGAACTTGGACTCGAAGTCCGACTCGGGCTCGGCCGGATGAACAAGAATCGACCGGTTTGGATTTCTCAGCGATTTAATATTTAAAATAATTTCCAGTAATTCATTTAATTCAAGAAAAATAGTAAAATACTTAGAAAAATTCCAGAAAAATTTTGGAAAATATTTTGGATCATTTTGGACTCAAATAAAATATTTCCAACAAAACTTTATTTGAAAATTTAATTTCTTTAATTATTTCAATATGGAATAAGTTCAAATTAAATCCAAATAAATCCAAATAAATTCCAAAAATTCACAAATGTGCAAAATAATATTTAATTTCATGAAAAGCAAAAATTGGGGTGTTACAAACCTCCCCCCTTAACAGAATCTCATCCCCGAGATTCAGGGCTTACTAAAGAATAGGTTCGGAAACTCTTTCTTCAAATCCTCTTCGCGTTCCCAAGTCGCTTCGCTTTCTTCATGGTTGCTCCACTGAACTCTACAGAAGCGGGTTGACTTATTTCTAGTCTCTCGGTCCATAGTGTCCAAAATCTTCACGGGATGCTCCTTATAAGTCAGATCCTCTTGCAGTTCAATCGACTCCAAGGGCGTTTGCTCATCTGGCACTCGAAGACACTTCTTTAGCTGGGACACATGGAACACGTCATGTACTACTGCTAACGACTGTGGCAACTCCAGCTGGTAAGCAACTTCGCCTCTGCGGCTGAAAATCTTGAATGGTCCAACACATCTCGGCGCGAGTTTTCCTTTGGCATGGAATCTCTTAACTCCTCTGAGCGGTGTGACTCTGAGATACACGAAATCTTCTGGTTCGAAACTCAGGTCTCGGCGACGGTTGTCAGCATAACTCTTCTGTCGTGATTGGGCTATCTTCAATCTCTCCCTGATCATGGCAATCTGTTCTTCAGCTTCTTGAAGAATATCTGGCCCAAAGACACGGCGTTCACCTGTCTCATTCCAGTTCAATGGCGTCCGACAGGGTCGACCATATAGTGCTTCAAATGGTGACATTTGCAAACTTGCCTGGTAACTGTTGTTGTAACTGAACTCCGCATACGGCAGACTCTTATCCCAAGAGGTAGCATAAGCCAATGCACACGCTCTTAACATATCCTCCAGAATCTGATTGACTCTTTCACCGCCATCCGTCTGTGGATGATAAGTCATCTTGAAGTTCAAACGGGTTCCCATGGCTTCATGTAGCTTATTCCAGAACCTCGAGGTAAACTGGGTACCTCTATCCGATACGATCTTCTTTGGCACTCCGTGCAAACAGACGATCCTGATCATATACAACTCTGCTAACTTATCTCCCGAGTAAGTGGTCTTCACAGGGATAAAATGGGCGACCTTGGTCAAGCGATCCACTATAACCCATATGGAGTCATAACCTCCTTGAGTCTTAGGCAAACCGGTAATGAAATCCATTCCGATTTCCTCCCATTTCCACTCAAGTATTTTCAGCGGCTGCAACAATCCTGCTAGTCTCTGATGCATTGCCTTGACTCTCTAGCATACGTCGCACAATGCAACATGCTCGGCAACTTCACGCTTCATGCTCGGCCACCAGAATCTCTCCTTCAAATCTTGATACATCTTGGCACTTCCTGGGTGAATTGAATACTTGGAGTCATGGGCTTCTTCTAGAATCAACTGCTTCAGCTCATTTTTTTTGGCACACAAATGCGATCCTTCATCCATAACGTGCCTTGCTCATCCAACTTGAAGTCCTCTGCCTTGCCTTCATCCATGATGGACTTAATCCTGCGGATCTTGTCATCATCCTTCTGTCCTTCTCGGATCTGATCTTCTAAGGTAGGCTTCACTTCCAATGCGGCCATGAATCCTTCTGGTACGACTTCAATCTGCATTCTCTTGAAATCCTCACATAGCTCATCCTGACTTGTGGCTAGCAACATACTCACGGTATGGCTTTTCCGACTCAGAGCATCGGCAACTACGTTGGCCTTCCCGGGATGGTAATGGATTCCAACATTGTAGTCCTTGATCAACTCTAACCATCTCCTCTGCCTCATGTTCAAGTCTGATAGGGTGAAGATGTACTTAAGACTCTTATGGTCCGTGTATACTTCACATCTGTTTCCAATTAAGTAGTGATGCCATTATTTCAAGGCATGCACTACTACAGCCTAGCTCCGTGTCATGCGTCGGATAATTCTCCTCATGTGGCCTCAACTGCCTTGATGCATAAGCGGCGACCTTTCCATTCTCAGACAAAGACACATCCAAGTCCTTGGCGCGATGCGTCACAATAAATATCAAAACTTTGACTGACGTCCGGTAGGACTAACACTGGCGCTGATGTCAATCGTTTCTTCAGCTCCTAAAAACCTTTCTCACACTCCGGCGTCCATGCAAACTTCTTCTCCTTTTTCAGCAATTGCGTAAGAGGTTTCGCAATTGTCGAAAAGCCTTCAATGAAACGGCGATAGTAACCTGCCATTCCAAGGAAACTCCGGATCTGGGTCACGGTCTTCGGCTGCTCCCAATGTAACACAGCCTCTACCTTGCTTGGATCTACGGCGACTCCTTCTGCGGTCATTACATGTCCGAGGAATTCCACCTTGTCCTTCCAAAAATCACACTTACTGAACTTGGCGAAGAGTTGTCGCTCCTCAGCTTTTCCAAAACTCGCCTCAAGTGTTCGGCATGTTCATCCTCTGTCTTGGAGTAGATTAGGATATCATCTATGAACACAACAACAAACTTGTCCAAATATTCCATGAACACCTTATTCATCATATTCATGAAATATGCTGGTGCATTCGTCAGACCAAAGGACATAACAGTAAACTCGTAATGTCCATATCTTGACGAGAATGCGGTCTTCGGAATATCCTCCGATCGGATCTTCAACTGATGGTATCCCGATCTCAGATCAATCTTGGAGAAAACTCTGGCTCCTCTCAGCTGATCTAACAGATCATCGATCCTGGGTAGCGGGTACTTATTCTTCACGGTGACTTCATTGAGTGCACAGTAGTCAATGCACATCCTGAAACTCCCGTCCTTCTTCTTGACAAACAAAACTGGCGCTCCCCACAGCGATGAACTCGGTCTGATAAATCCTTTCTCCATTAGCTCTTCGAGTTGCTTCTTCATCTCTACCAATTCTTCGGTGGACATCCGATAAGCTCTCTTTGCTATCGGTCTTTGTGCAGTACAAGCTCTATCACAAACTCTATGTCCCTGTCTGGCGGCATACCAGGTAGATCTTCAGGAAAAACATCTGGGTACTCATTCACCACTAAGACATCCTCTATGCTGATTGCCTTGGTACTGTTAACCATCAACTGTCCATCTCTAACGGCAGTAGCTTGAAATTCCACTTTCTTTCTACACGGGCTCTTAACTGAGATAGTCCTTCGTCCACAATCCAATACGGCCTTGTGCTTGGATAACCAATCCATTCCCAAAATAACATCTAAGGTCTGGGTCTCCAAAATAATAAGGTTCGCTAGGAACTCTATCCCATCTATTAATATTCTCACCCCAGAACATCCTACTTTAGTTCGGAGTTCGGAACCAGGGGTTTGAACCAAAAGCATGCATTTAAGTTTTGCAATCTCCAAATCATTTTTAGCAGCAAAGCCTTGTCAAACAAACGAATGCGAAGCTCCAGAATCAAACAAAACTGTTGCAGGTACTGAGTTAACATGTAACTTACCCAGTACGACGTCCGTGGCATTCTGCAGTGCATCTGCGGTGACATGATTGACTCGGCCTCTCACCACGCCTGGGTGCTGCTCCTGATCTTTGGCGTCCTAGCCGGTGTGGATCCCAGTTGAAGCGGCTCGGGTCACTCTGCCGTCTTCTTAGGACAACTGTTGGCAAAGTGTCACGGCTCATTGCAATTATAGCGGCGTCTCAGCATCCCTCTGACTTTGCACGGCGGCGTTTACGGGTCTTTGAGAATCCCGATAGTTCTGATTGACGGGTCTTGGTCTTTGGTAGCCGGTGTCCTTGTTGTATTCTCGCGGAATCTGAAAAACTGATTTGGTGCAACTCTCAAACGTTCTTTGTGCTCACGACGCGATCCACGATCTTGCATCCTGCGCTTCCTGTTCTCATCCAGTTCCTTGCGCTTGTCCTCAAGAATGAGCGCCTTATTCACAAGCTCCTGGAAATCTGGAAAGGTGTGGGTGATCAGTCCCACCTATAGTCCTGAGTTAAGTCCCTTCATGAAGCGAGACAGTCTGGCTTTATCTGTCGCTACATCTTCAGGCGCGTAGCGTGCAAGCTGTGTGAACTTGTTCAGGTATTCGGCCACAGGCTGATTACCTTGCTTCAGTGCTCTGAACTCCTCCTTCTTGAGATCCATGATTCCTTCAGGCACGTGATACTGACGAAACGCAGCTGTGAACTCCTCCCAAGTGATGTCCTGAGGGTTCTCTTGCGTGGCACAGAAGTTCTCCCACCATTCGGCGGCTGTTCCTTCCAACTGATGAGAAGCGTAGAGTACCTTCTCATTTCCTATGCATTGAGCAATGTGTAGCTTCCTCTCAATTGACCTTAACCAATCATCAGCCTCCAACGGATTGGCATTCCCAGAAAAAGTGGGTGGATGAGTCCTCATGAACTCTGACAGTCTTGTATTCTGGCGTTGTCCCTGATTAACTTGATTAGCAGTGGCCTGAGCAGTGACGTGTTGCATCTGTTGCATCATGGCATGCATCAACTGAGTCTGAGCAGCAAGAAAAGCTCCAAATTCTGCATATCAATGGCGGTCTTTGGTGCTCCATCATTGGAGTTTTCTGCTGGGCGAGAACCACTTCCATTGCCTCCAAGGTTTCCGCGGGTGTTCACCATCTGTCGATTGCTCCACGGTTTTAGAGATGAGAGGGAACAAGAATAGACAAGTAGTAGGGAAACTTATGCGGGGCGAAAGGTGTAACTTAAAGTCCAACTTTATTATTTTAATCAATAGTAACTTGGTATGGTTGCTTACAATGCCTAGGGGCCTTGCAACACATACTGCACACTCAGCAAGCAATGAAAATCCAAATCGAATTAACACTGGAGTCTAATGCCTAAAAGGTGACTCTTTATTCTATGACGCGACTCGGCGAAGGAGTCTCACTATAGAACCTACGCTCACTCATCGAGAAAACCTCCACGGCCTGGGTACGGACGACTGCGGCATAAGCGCCGAAACGACGCCATGTCCAAAGAATCGTCATCTGTGGTAGTCGAAGAAGCGATGTCCTCCTCAAGCTCCGGCTCCTCGGTGCAGCTCGTGTAGCTCGAGCATCGCTCCGGCCGTGCGTATAACGCCGTCTCTAACTCTCCAATCCTGTGCAGAAGATGGGACACATACTCTTGAGCTTCCCGCCATCTGTTCTTCTCTGCCGTGATTTCTTTGCGGGCCTTCTGTAGCTCCTTGCTTGTATCATCGAGTACATCCTCCTGGGCGACAACAAGTCGTGCCAACTGTGTAACCATGGCATTCTCATCCTGAATCGCCTTCGGGTCAAGAAGGTTATTGCTGCGTGGATGATACCAGAACACCGTGCTCTCCAATTCTCTGGCGTAGATACGGGTAATGTGCCGCATTGCTCGTCGTGACGCCTCTTGGATACCCATCTGCATTGTAGACCTTCTGGCTGTTGTAACACCCCAAAATTTTGCTTTTCTTAAATTCTTGTGTGATTTGGCACTTTGGTGAAATTTTGGAATTTTCTGGAATTTATTTGGAATTATTTAGAATTTATTTGAATTTATTCCATTTTGAAATAATTAAAGAATTAAACTTTGCAAATAAAAATTTATTGGAAATATTTTATTTGAGTCCAAAATGTTCCAAAATATTTTCCAGAATTTTTCTGGAATTTTTCTGAGTCTTTTGCTATTTTTAATGATTTAATTGAATTTCTGAGAATTTAATCGGATTAATTAAATCGAGTGGGTTTTACTGTTCCTCCCACCGGACCCGAGTCCGAGTCAGACTCGAGTCCGACTCGCGCCAGTTGGTCCAGTTAACCCGCTCACCGAACCCAAACTGCGTGTGGACCGTTGGATCAAGATCCAACGGCCACGATTGAGCCACGTCACCGAGCCCGAGTCCGACCGAGCCAGCCAGCTCGTCCGAGTTCGATCCGAACCCAAACTCACGCACCGTTGGATCCCGATCCAACGGCTGTGCGCGTGCCACGTAACCCAATCCGAGACGCCGCCGGACTCCGCCGCCGCAACGGAGAGGACCTCGGTTTCCGTGCGTTTCACGGACGCCGAGGGCCCTATTTAATGCGCCGCCACCCGTGCCGTGACGCCGACTTCCGTGCGCACCCGTAGCCCTAGACAACGTCGCCAGAGCCGCCACCGTCTAGCCGCAATAGTTGCCGTAGCGTTCCGCCGTAGTTTTTCGCCGATTGCCGCCGTCTCCGTTGTCCTCCGCCGCCGTTGAAGTCAGATCCAGAACCGGGAGGTCAAGCCGCGTCGAAGGAGACCTCTCACCTCGCCAGAGCGCGCCCGAAACGCCGTCGGCTAGGTCGTCGTCCCCCGCGCCGGTGACCCAGCACCGCCGCTCGCCATCGCCGGACCTCGAGCTCCCTCAGCCGTCGGATCTTCATCCAAGGGCCCAGATTGCGCCACGTCATCTCACGGTGAGATCCCGTCCAAAATCCCAGATCCAATCTCGACCGTTGGATCTAGATCCAACGGTCCAGATCAAACGCGTTAACCCAAACGCGTGAGAGCCAGATCTAATCTGGGCCGTTGATTTTCAAATCAACGGCCGAGATTGCTGACGTCAGCGCCGTCCACGCGCGCGTGCGTGTGACGGTGACACGCGGGGCCCGCATGTCAGCGGCCCAGCCACCCTGCACCATGACGTCACACTTACGTCATGGCGGGCCCGCATGTCAACGGCTGTCCCAGCAGTGCGCTGACGCCAGCAATGACGTCACAGTGGGTCCCACTGTCAAAGACTGGTGGTGAGCCCGGCCGACGCCGGTGACGTCACCCGAGGGGACCCACCTGTCAGCGTCACATGGAGCCGTGGACCGAGCCAAGCCGTGGGCTGAGCCCATGGACCGGCTGACGTCAGCCGTCCAATCAGAGGCTGCCACGTGTTCTCGCTGACGCAATAATTAATTTCCAAAAAAGAAAATGATTTATTAATTCGAAATAATGATTTCAGATTTTGTTTCAAACTTCAAACGCTTATAACTTTTGCGTTTCAACTCCGATTTGAGTGATTCAAATTTCTAAATTTGTATAAAATTGAGATCTACGTAATTATGAATTTTATTTAATTTTTAGAATAAAGTTTTTCTCTGTAATATTATTTATTTGATTATTTAAACTTTAAATAATCATAACTTTTGCATTTAAACTCCAAATTTGACGATTCCAGTTCCTAAAAATTCATAAAATTATGTTCTCTCTATTTATGGATTTTATTTGGATGTTTGGACACTTTTGGTCTTCTATTTTATTCATTTGTTGCTATTTGCACGCGTTACGAGTAGACATTGAAGTCTTAAGGATTCAAGGAGAAGGAAATCTTGACTCAGGATCCAACTCAAGACCAAGAACAAGTACTTTTTGAAGGCAAGTTGTGCTTTGACCATGTTGATCCTATTTTGAAATCTATTTTGGTTCAAATTATTGCATGCTAGTTCAATTAGAAAATACTTTATTTAAATATGGGAAATTAGATAAATGCCAAATTGTTGTATGACACCTTGATTAATTAAATATGTGCCATGACCCTTGTCACCCTAGTTGTGGTTTACTAGTTGGACATTATTAAATTGCCAACATGGGAAATTAGATCGTTGTAGTATGTTGCTTAGACCTGCTACGTGCTCATGACATGATTTTGGACAATCAAATGTGAATATTGACTTAATGATATATTGAACCTGTTTTGGAAAGGTATCATGTGATGTTGATGGCACGTGGTGCATGGTAATCAACTGGGGTTTGATAAATAGTTTTCGGACGGGGCATGTGGCAAGAATGATCAGGTGGGCCAGTTGTGGCACTGGGGATGTTGATTTGGTTCTTCGGGTAGTCTTGCCCTGGTCACCCTAAGGACTTAACCTTGCAAGCCTTTGAACTGAGTCAATCTTGCAACCACATGTCTGTAATGGGACGGACCTAGTTGATTAAGTTGCTAATAACATACCTGTGGTACCTCAGGAGGTCAACTACACCCTTTGTGTAAGTTGTACGGGGGAGCATACCGGGGCTGCGGCCAGGTACCCATCTAACGGTTGGTTGGCCTAAACTTCCCCTTAGCTAAGGGAAGGGTTAGTGTGCAACAACCGGGGAGGACCACTTGTGCTGTTAGAAATTTCCGAAAGACTTTGTTACGGGAACTCGCCTTTGTGGTGTTTGACTGTATCTTGTGGGTAAAGTGCATAACCTCTGCAGAGTGTAAAATCTATTCGAATAGCCGTGTCCGCGGTATTGGACATCGCTCGGGAATTACTGTCAAGGGTTAGACTTTCTCAAAAATAACTTGGACTTGAAAGGTTGGGTTGGATTAATAATGATGTTGATAGAAATGTGGATTAGGATGAGAAAGATGTTTACTAAACCTGTGAAAAGTTATTTATGCCATACTTATTTCTACTGCTTTCGAATCTACTTATGCTACTTGTCAAATGCTGTTTACTTCAAATATACCTTGAGCTATTCCTTTGTATCAAGCCGTGCATATAGTATATTAGCTTGCATTCTGTGCATGACTTGCTGAGTACCAAGTACTCACCCTTGCCACAATACAACACCAGTTGAAGAGGAGACTACACCAGCTTTGGAGGAGGAGCTACAAGAGGAACCGTCTACTTAGGTAGCGAGCCCGCCGATGCCTCGTGGTATACTTGGATGGTGCCAATGGGTTATCTTATTTTCTGCTACTATTATTTCTCTCTTAATAAGTTTCGCCCTGCGTGGCGTATATTTGTAACTTGACCATAAGGTCGAGCAACCAGTTTGACTATTTAATTAAAGTACTTTATTAGTATCGAGTGGTATGATTGTGATATTTACCGATGTTAAGACTGTGTGCACTAGCGCGTTCCTGGACTAGTGCTGAATACACAGAGGGTCCGGATTTGCAAATTCGGGTCCCGACATAATGCCTCCATATCTTCAATGCAAACACCACGGTGGCTAGCTCAAGATCATGCGTGGGATAGTTCTGCTCGTGCTTTTTCAACTGCCTCGATGCATAAGCAATCACCTTGCCCTCTTTCATGAGCACACACCCAAGTCCCAACCGAGAAGCATCAGAATACACCGTGAAGCGCTTCCCCGGCTCGGGAAGGGTAAGAACAGGAGCAGTCACTAACTTCTCCTTCAAAGTGCAGAAACTGTGCTCACACTCTGCAGTCCACTGGAATTTCATCCCCTTCTGAGTCACCACAAAGTGGCTTCGCAATGATAGAGAAATCCCGCACTAAACGCCGATAGTAGCTGCCACCAACCCAAGGAAACTACGCACCTCTTTGACATTAGAAGGCCTCTTCCAATCCAAAATCACTGAGACTTTGCTAGGATCTACAGATATGCCCTCTGGATTGATGATGTGGCTAAGAAAACCCACTTCTGAAATCCGTAACTCACACTTTTTCACCTTAGCAAAGAACTGATTTTCCCTCAAGGTGCACAAAGACAAGCTTGAGATGTCGCTCATGCTCCTCTTCCGATTTAGAGTAAACTAGAATGTCATCGATGAACACTACCACAAACTCATCAAGATACTTGTGTAGCATACTGTTCATCGCCTCCATAAAGACAACAGGAGCATTAGTTAGTCCAAAAGACATAACTTTAAATTCATAATGCCCATACCTAGTGGAGAAAGCAGTCTTCTCAATGTCCTGCTCCCTCACACGGATCTGATTGTACCCCGACTGAAGATCAATCTTGGAGAACACCTTTGCTCCCTTCAGTTGGTCAAACAGATCCTCGATGCGAGGCAAAGGATACTTGTTCTTGACTATCACTTGATTAAGAGCACGATAATCAATGCACATACGCCAACTTCCATCCTTCTTCGAGACGAAGAGGACGGGTGCTCCCCATGGCGAAACGCTACGCCGAATAAAGCCCTTGGCCAACAGATCCTCCAACTGCTTCTTCAACTCGTCTTGAAAAGGACGAGCCAAGCGGTATGGAGAGATAGAAATAGGTCGAGTGCCAGGAACAAGATCAATACGAAACTCCACATTCCTCACAGGAGGTAGACCAGGCAACTCGTCAGGGAACACATCAACGAACTCCTTCACTACAGGAATCTCCTCAATGGAAACTGAAGAAGATGGCTTTTCTGACAAAGCCATGAGGAAACCCAAATGCCTCAAACGGCTACCGTAAAATGTACTAGTCAAAGCAAAGACGAGCTGGAAGGTATACCACCCTCGAAGGTCAACTCTACCCACTGGCCCGGGGCCTGCAAGGCAACCGCTTTCCGTAAACAACAGATCTTGGCATGGTAATCGATGCAGCCACCCATGCCCAAAATAACATCAAAAGGAGCCAATCGATCACCATAAGATTGGCAAAGAAAACCTCATCATCAATGGCAATGGTGCAACCGGGCAAACCAAAGAGCTAGCAATCAAACCCCAGAGAATCGACTAGCACGGACTCGTAAATCCGCTGAACTCCCAACTTAGCCCTACTAGCAAACTCCGACGACACAAAAGAATAGGATGCTCGGAATCAAACAGAACAAAGGCATCAACGGAATCCACGAGCGTAGTACCAAACCACCTCTGGATGCCCTACCGACTCGGCGGTCGGCAAAGCGTACACTCTGGTGGCGCCGAGACGTATGAGCCCCGACTCAGCCGATGCCCCATCAAGGCTGTGGGCGGAGGAGGCAATCGAGGAGGAGCAGACGGCATGCACCCGATGCGCCGCTGGTGTTGCCCACGCAAAGGGCGGCTGAGAAACAGGAGCAGCCATCATGTGCACCGATCCTCTGGAAGACGCCGGCTGGAGTGGGAGGAGAAGGCACCGCCTCCCACTTGATGATGCTATCGGATTCATCCGGCAGACTCGCCCCATGTGGCCGGGCTTGCCCACAGTGGTTGCAACTCCCGGTCCAACCACACTCAAGCACGGTGCTCACCACCGCACTTGAAACACTTCATGCCCTGCCCGGCACCGACGAACAGCCGCCGCGAAGAAGACGCAGCTAGGCGGCCCCATCTTAGCCCCCGAGGAGGAGCCCTGTCCCCTTGAACTTCTTGAAGGTGGGTCGAGAAGACCCACCTCCTCCACCAAAGGTCCTCTTCTCCCCCTGGGCCGCAGGAAGCCCCGAACCGCCCGGGTTTTGCTTATCCCGGAGAGCTCCAACTCGAGCTCCATGCCCTTCGCCGCTCCACCACGGAGCGAGAAGTCACGAGGGATCGCCCCCATGACAACTCTAAACTCCTGGTTGAGGCCCCTACGAACCTCCTCGCCTTCTCCTCGCCGTCACCGCCACGGCCGCAAGACGGCGCACCACGCTGTTGAACTCCACCTCATACTGCTACCGACCTCTTTCCTGGGAAAGAGTCGCCGAGTATGCTCCATCCTCTCAAGAAAAGACTCGGGTAGAACTTGGCTCGAAGCGAGCCACAAAGTCCTCCCAGTGATCGACCAAGATCGGGGCTCTAGCAAATGTAACTCCCTTCCCACCAGATATCGCCTGGCCTTTCACCGAAAGGCCACAAAGCGAGCCCTCTGACCGAGGTCAACTCTAGGACCTCAAATCGCATCTCCATGTACCGCAATCAATCTGCGGATCGATCGGCATGCCCGCTCCGTCCAAAAGTGTCAAGACGGAGGGACATCCACTCCCGAGACTCATCCTCGGCCCGGCAGAGCGAGGGCAACAATCGGGGCCACCGCAGGGGAGGCACCACAACAGGGGCTGCCCGCAATTCGGGCGCAGCCTCCTGAATCTCCTCTGCAGAGCCTGAACTAAATCATCATTGGCGGCGGGCACCCCGCCCGATCAGGTAGCCGGAAGCTCCTCCCGAGCCGCCCACGAGCATTGAGCGAAACGCTACCCTCAAGAATGCACTCCTCAACTCCTGGGAGCCTCGCCCCTGGCCTCCACGGCCACGGCGTCCACGGCCTCTACCCCTCGGCATGGTCGCCTGCATGCACAACCATCCAAACACAAAAACATAAACACAACATCACACAACCAAGAACATAGATCAAACATCATCATAGACATATTCTTTATCACATAATCAAGCGCGATGCAATGATGAACAAAACCCCATCCTACTGTGCAACCAAGTGTGTCAAATTTTAGATTAGTTATACCACTTTTGCAAGTTTTAATGTTGCTATCCTACAACAAAGTTTTAGTTACAACCTAAGCCATGTTTCTAAGTTATTCCACATCATATTTTAGTTGCAACTTAAGGTATGACACTAAAAATACATATTCCAAGGACCTACAACCTGGCTCTGATACCAACTGTAACACCCCGGCATTTAATATGCCTGAATGCTACCAAACATAAGCTAAACAACATCTAAATACCACATTTAACATAAAATTCCAGCAAAGGCGCATAGGCTAAAAACCGAGATTTCGGCAGCACCTCCTTTGTTTTATCATGAATTTAAGGAGCAACAACAATATAGCATTATATGGCAATAAGGGAAACATCTAAAACAGCAATAAATAGAGTCTTAACGACAATAAAAGACTAACATTAAGCACTTAAAGTTCCAAGTGTCAAACGAACAATAAAACTCTCATTAATCAAGCTAACCCTTAATTTAATGACCATCACACGCAATTTATTATCAAACTAAAAGAATTGACTTGGGGAAACATTAAGGTGAAGCAACGTGTGGGCGTGTGTCTATTCCCCTTTCCCGCATGCCGTTCTCATGGTACCTAAAACAATAAGAAAACACAAGCGTGAGTTCGAAACTCAGCAAGCATATTGCAATGGACAACAAGAACAACAATATGGCAATAGCATCTCCCTTCATGTAAATCATCTTATTCATAAACACTTAACATTGTCATCATCAATATGTATGAGATGTAATGCAATGCTCATGTCTCCTTGGAAACTCATACCGGTATGGTTGAGTACACACTCGTCGGTGTGCACCCTCTCCCCCCTTCCATCCTGAAGATGGAGGGTGCCTACTCCTCGCTTCCACAACCCACGGTAGATGGAATCACGATGTAGGACTTACTCTATTGGCTCTCCGGATTAGTCATAACTTTCTCACCGACTTTCTCGGATTAGTTAATGACTTTCTCACCGCCCGGGCCATGTAACATGTCATGTATGCAAGCATGCCAACAATATATAAAACTCATATATTAACACATGGCATCATAACATCTTAAACATGCTCATAATATCATAGCAATCATTAAAACATGGCAAGTGGACATATATCATGTAGACAATTCCATCTAATTTCAACATGCAACCTACAACTCGCTATCCATCACAACACACTTGCCTCAACCACGTGCAACGGATTGGCGGGAAGAAGAGGGCACTCCCGGGGTCACACCACCTGCACATAGGCATCACACACTCACAATCATAACCTCAAAACAGTACGCAAACCCCCATCTAACCCGACATTGCCAACTACTCGCAAAACCTAAATACAGAGGTTCTGTCCCGTCGGGACAGCAGCCTTGCAAAAGGCATAACTTGGGCTCTGGGACTCCGAATCAAATAAACGAGTACATCCTCGCGTATCTTAGGAAATTTCCCAACTTTCTATAGGTATAAGGAAAGACTGATTCGGCCTCTAAAGTTGTTTAATCTACAGATTACCGAGATCTGTTCCAATCGCGTCACAGATTTTAATACGCTCGGTAAAACAGTCATAACTTTCAAACGGCTGGGCGGAATTTAAAGTTCTTTATATGCACGGAAAGATAATAAAATTATCTACAACTTCTTAAAAGTCCGTACAGTCAGATTCGAACTCTAAATTGGCGAAAACAGGAACCCTAGGTCGACTGCTCATGCTGCCCGAAAACAGAAACGAGGCAACGTCTAGATCTAACCCAAAGAACTCCAACCCAGCACCACCAATTGATCTAAAAACTTCATAAACACCCTAAGAACAGTACCTAGATCAAACCCAAGGATCCCCATGATCATACCTTTGCCCAACGAACGAATCTCCAATAGATCTCCTCGCGGATCGCTCCTCGCTCCACGCTCCTCGCTCCTCGCTCCTCGCTCCTCGCTCCTCGCTCCAACGGATGGATCCACAAGGTGCAGAGGTGTGGAGACCACCCTAGGGCAGCAAGGGGGTGGAGGAGAGGTGGTGGAGAGGTGGGGAGCAATGGGGCAAAGGGGGAGGTGGAGGCGCACAAGAGGGAGAGGGAGAGGGGGTGGCGGCTAGGGCTTAGGAGGGGGAGGGAGAGGGGCGCACCAATGCTGCATGGGGCGCAAGGGGGCTGGGGGAAGCCCCTTTTACCAGCCCTCAACACAATCCTAGTCCGTTACGGAGACCTAATCCATCCCACCAAAGCCCACCAAGGCCCAAAACTCCCCCGGGAAGGCCCAAAACCCCGGAAACGGCCCGGAAAAGCTATTAACATCCATAACCTATAGTTTTAACCTTAATTCCACATCTCATACCGATTTTGACCAAATCATGCACATTAATTAAGGTTACGACACTCCGTGGTGTCACAAATTTCGAGTGTTTAAAAATTTTATGCATGCATGTGTATTCTGTAAAGTTGCTAATTTATGGGTAGTTGATAGCTAAAGCCAAAGTTGGTGGATTACCTTAATCATAATTGTCATGAGAACCTTGATAAACCCTAAGACTAGTTTAACATATGTCATAAAAGTTAGAAAGGGTAATACGCTTAGTATATTGCATATGCTTAGACATGCCGTAGAGGGTTATCAAAAGAGTCTTGATTTAATCGAATATGATTCCTCTCAGTAATGCTCAATGGTCTGGATTTGGATTGTGGCTGGAATCATGTTATGGATTGGGATCGAATAACGTATCAGAATCATAACTAAGTTGGATACGAATGGAGATATGACGGTGGGTTCTAGTTGGAAGTCTAGAATAATGGTTTGATATTAATTGCATCAAAGCTGATTGTCCTGGTGGATTGGTTAAATAAAAGAGAAGTGTGGTCTAGTCCCGGGCGAGATGATTGACTATTGCGGTCATGATGGGTTTGTAATTGGAATTGTGCTGATGGGTGCTTTGCTATGGGAAGGACGAGGGCGATGTGTCGGGGACCATCATAGTGTTGAGGAAAGCGGTATGCTACTCTAGCACAAATTAAAATTTCTACCGCAAACCAAAAAAGCTACTCGCAAAAAGGGGATCATAGATCTATTACCACTAGACGCGCAGTTACGAAATCCTTCGCACGTCGTTGTAGTGGATCGTTCTCGGCGTGGATCATCCTCGCCGTGGATCGTCCTCGCCGCAGATCGTCCTCGCTGTGGATCGTCCTCGCCACGGATCGTCCTCACTGCGGATCGTCCTATCCACACAGCAGTAGCAACAACGTCACCACAACTGTCCACAAGTCCGGGGATAGAACGCCGTGCGTCGGTGTGCAAGCACCAGGTCACTCGGTAGGGGTAACGAGAGGAGGTGGCTAGGGTTTCTGTCGAAACATCTCTAAACCGCAAGAAAGTGTGTTCTGCGTCTAGCCTCCTCCCCTCCTTATATTGCCATGAGGTGAAACCCTAGGCAGTCAGGGCCCATCTATGCACTAAGCCCACGAGGTCCATTAATTACGGATCCAATCCGAATTAATGCGTCCCAGCCCGTTAAGTGTGTGACCCTGTAGGTTCATGCTCATTTGGACATGGATTCGGAAAACCCTTTTCTAATCCAATAGTCGGTAGCGGCTCGTTGCAGAGCATGCCAACTCCCTAACGCATATGATTAAAGTACTGATGTAATAATCCCTTTGCCAAACTATATGAAGATCAAACTCAAGGCGAGAAGCATGTCATCCTTTGGCAGTTCAATCCATCTCTCGTATCCGTGATACATTAATTAGTTGTGATTGACTTCTCAATCACGGCATGGCCATGCACATCCTTAATCATATCACACGAGTGGCCTAGACATATATCTCCGTTACATTGAAGTGGCAAATTCCATCTTGACTGCTCACTTCCCTCTGCATGTTTCATAGTAAACATGAAAGCTACCTTTATAACTATCCGGTTAGGAAATAGTGTTTGGTAACCCCAAGGTAAACTATTACATATGTAGGGAATGTGACAACCTCAGTTCTAAGGATCATACATCTACTATGTATGAGATACGCTGATGACATATAAGAATGCAACATTCTCGCAGTGTCCCATTGCGGGTCCATCTAACACATGTTCTCCAACATGCGTTCACAATGTATTGATGATATCTCCATATCCCATGATCTATGAAACATGATCATCGATCAGTACATGTGCTAATCAATTCATCGTTGTCCACAACGATGATATCCGATCAAAGATACTTACAGAATTTTATCAATGAGTAGAGAGTTTCATAAGCAAGTCACATATATACTTACTGATCAATATAATGATATACATTCATTGGACCAATAATCATATTATTATTCATAAACATAGTCATGTCACAATCATCTATATGACTGCCTCAAGGGCATAACACTAACAAGCAGGTACCAGCGGGGTACTACCGTAGACTCCTGTCGCCATAGCTGGATGATTGGAAAATCTCGCCTGAGTCGCCTTACGGACTAAACTTGATTTTATCGACTAAGTTAATCCGTGCAACCACATGTGCTATTATGGGGTAGCATTAACCTAGTACAAGAGTTGGAGTCTAGCCCTGCATCCTGGCCAACACAGTAGGACAAACACCGAAGGTACTAGTGTTGTTCTATCAGCAGTGGGGACAAACACCGAAGGTACTGGTGCAGTCCTAGGAACTCCTGCACCGAGGCATCAGGGAGGGAGTATTCCGGCACAACGGTGTATGACTTGCTATGGATCGAAAGGCGATGGGGCGGAAACCGTAAACCATCACGAGAGGGCTGATCTCCCACCATAGCACTGGAATGCACATCACCGGGGCAGGTGTGAGACTAGACACTGGTGTTTGGAACAATTTCGTCACAGTCTAGTATAACGGATACGATGAGTATTGCGTGACATGGTTGACATGATTGCTAGAATGTGTCATGTGGGTAAAGTGTGCAATCTCTACAGAGAATAAATCTAATCGATTAGCCATGCTCACGGTCAAGAGTGACATGGAAAATATTGTCAAGTATAGGTCTCCTGGTGGAAGTGATAATGGATGAATAATTCGTGAATGATTAATTAAACAAATGTTTTATTACAAAAGTTTTCTTCACCATTGCTTTGTAAAGTTTGCGCGTTTCAAAATTATTAATCTGTTGCAATTGAAATTCGCTTTATGCTCAAAATGAACTTAGTCCAGAAACCTCATCCTTGGATGTAACCCTGCATGATTATTGTTATTTCCATACAATAAAATCTTGTGAGTACATACGTGTACTCACCGTTTGCTCTAAAACCGATTATCAACAAAAGAAGACGAAGATGAAGGTAAAGGAGGTGAGCCCGATGGCGGTCCCTGCAATCCAAGATTTGGAGCCCGACGAGTTTTGGAGCGGTTGCCTTGGTTTTTCTCTCCAGTTGGAGCGGATGCCTTTGGGTATGGGAAGGCACACCGTTGCCGTTGCTACAGTCGGTTCTCTTCGTTTCGCTATTTTAGCCAATCGGCTGAGTTGTAAGTTTCTATTTTCGACGGTTGTAAGTAAACCAGTACTATTGTAACTAGTACTCGTGCATCTGTGGAATGATATGCATCTTTGTGGAAAATTTATGTGGGTGCTAGGCTACTGATCTAGGGAACTAGCACTATACACATATGCGGGAAGCTCGGGTCTAGAATCGAATTCGGGATTAATTGGGGTTTTCTTGTTCGAAGGGTCCGATCGTCGTGCGAAGAGTTCAGGATTAATTAGGTCGAGCGGAACCTTTTGTGCAAAAAGAATTAATATGCTAGTTGCAAACCCTTCGTTTCGTCTCGATTCGTAAAAAGTGCATTTTGTGTTTTTTGGAGTGACTCGGAGTTCCGAGGTTCCAAAAATCACAAGAATGCCTCATATTAGCTCTTGCTGTGGAAATTCCATTCTCGCGATGTTTCGAATCGAGAGTCCTAATTCGAGTTTTATATGAATTATTCGCCAAAAATGAAACACCCCAGCTTCTACTAAGCCCAGAATGTCACCAACATAAACCATACAACAATTAATACCATGACTAAATGGAAAATTTCGGCAGCATCTCCTTTGTTTTAGCATAAATTTGAACATCACAATATCATATCAATATATAGATCAATCAAGATATCAATATGCATCGACAACAATAGATGAGCATCAATTAGAATAACAATAAGCAATGATAATCATAGAATAAGCATCAACAAAGACTAGGATGATAAAACAAATCGCTCCAAAGACCCACATGACACACATGAGGGAAACCAACACACATAATATCCATACACCAAAATCAACATAACGTATTGCCATGTTTCCATAGAAATGGGTGAATTATCTAGATTATGAGTGCTACGTGAAGAAGTGTAGCAAAATTCCCTTCCCGCGCGCCGATTTCATTGTACCTAAATAAACAAACAACATAAAACACAAGCGTGAGTTCATCACTCAGCAAAGTGTAATGTAATGAAAAACAGAGTGCAAGACAACAAACCATCAACTTCAATCTTCATAAGCATTACATACCACAACATTACCAACCTCATGTACACGACATGTAAAACATCATAATCATCTCTTAGTCAATATGGCATTCGTCTCATGAACAACTCAACAACATTCTCATTAACATCTCAAAAGAATTCTCATTCATAGTTTTATTCATGCAATGCAATGCACATGTCTCATGGAAACTCATACCGGTATGGTTGAGTGCACACCCGTCGCCATGCACCCTTTTCCCCCTTCCATCCCGAAGATGGAGGGTGCCTATCACTCGCTTCCATTCAACTCGGTGATGGAATCACGATGTAGGACTTACTTGAAAGAATAGCCCCGGACTAGTCATAACTGTTCTCACCGACCCTACCGGAATAGTTATGACTTATCTCACCTGCCGGCCATGAAAATATGCCATGAATGCAAAATGGACAGCAACGTATACATAAATAGAAATATTGCATATCAACACATGGCATCTCAACATGTAGGACCGTATTCAACAATCAACGGTAACCGTTCAAAACATGGCATGTGAAACATTTATCAACAACAAGCATTTTTAATCATGGCATGAGGACACCATATCATCGACAACATTTAAATCATGGCCCAAGGACATCCTTTCAAATATAACATGTAATTCATGGCAAGACAACATGTTATCTATTCCAAATACTATCAAGCAATTCTAGCAACACGTATAGCATACAATCCACGCAACACACTTGCCTTCAACCACGGGCAACGGAGTGACGAGAGGTTGAGGGCACTCCCGGAGGAACACCACCTGCAAACACGTGCCACACACTCAAATCGAGTCCACAAAACAGCACACATATATCCCACTACCCCGACTTCGCTTACAACTCCTAAAATCAGAAAATAGCAAATCTGTCCCTTCGGGACAGCAGCCTTCCAATGGGCATAACTTCTGTTATAGGACTCCAAATTGAATAAATAAGTACATCCTCGCGTAGCTTAGGAAATTTCCCAACTTTTTCTAGTTATAGGGAAAGACTGATTCGGAATCTAATGTTGTTTAATCTACAAAATACCGTGATCTGTTCCAATCACGTCACAGATTTTAACACGCTCGGTAAAACAGTCATAACTTTCAAACGGCTGATCGGAATTTAACGTTCTTTATGTCCACGGAAAGATAATTAAATTACCTACAACTTACTCAACGTCCGTACGACCATATTCCAAATCTAAATTGGCGAAAACTCCTGCCCTAGTTCAGGTTCCCAATCTGCCCGAATAGAACATGAATACAACTCTAGTTTTCATCAAATCTACCCCATGGCAGCACCTCCCTTGATCTAAAAACATGAAATCCATCCCTCGATCAGTACCTAGACCCAATCCCTCAGATCCCCCATGACATACCTCTTCCTGGCGAACAACGAACACCGAAAACGCTCCTCCCGGCTTCCCGATCGTCCTCCTCGCGCCGGAACCGCCGGATCTCCTCGTCGCGTGGCTTCCCGATGGAGAAAACAGCAGGGGGAAGATGCGGGGAGCCCCTCTAGGGAAGCAAGGGGAGGTGGAGAGGGATGGGGGAGGGCGCAAGAGGCTAAGGGGGGTGCCGGCTAGGGAGGAGGAGGCAATGGGGTGGAGGGGAAACAAGTGGGGGCTAGGGCTAGGGAGGGGACTTGTTTGAGGCGCAGGTAGGGCTAGGGCAGCAGTTTTGCTGTCCTAGACCACCTCCAAAAGGCCCAAATATGTCCCACCTTCGGCCCACATGGACCCCCCAAGGCCCGAACTCCCCCGGAAGGCCCAATTCCCCTCCGGAAAGGCCCAAAATCCCCCGGAAAGGCCCACACTTGCAGAAACGGCGCAAAAACACGTTACAAGAGTCGTACCTTATGGCCGAGATCGAAAATGACTCATACCGTCATTCCGTAGTATCACATTCTCCCCCCCTTAAACAGGATTCGACCTCGAATCCGAAGAACGCCAAAATCAACAACAAAGTCCCCAAGGGACAAAAGACTTCCTTGCAACACCAAAAACATTCACACAAAGATTTAAACCGAAACAAACGACCAAAGAGTTCTCAAAACCAACACTTGTCGAGAAAATGTCGATTTAGCTCAACAGAGTGCAACCTCTCACGGTTCCACCTTCACTTCAATTGCCAAAAAAAACCACGAAAGAAAACGGTCTCACACTCCTCATTCGATACATTACTTGGCACTAACGTGCCCAATCCCTTTAATTGAAACTACTCTCCAAAAGAACACGGTACTAGCCTCTGGAACCCTCTCTACTGTGGTTTGCCGTATTCAAGATGACGACGAACCAGGCGAGACACTACATTCCAAGACAACCCACTGTTTGAACAAACAGGGTTAAAACCATGCAAAAGATTGATCTTTTAGAAAAGACCAATACCCACCACTAACATCAAAAGGGGAAAGCTTTCTTTAAAACCAAGGTTCTTAAAACCCGCAAGAATAGTAACAACCGAAGAAAAACGCTACGGTTGACTCAACTCGCTCATAGATCAGCGACAAAAGATCCAATACGCTTCGAAAAGGAAAAGCAGTTACTAGCAACCACCAAGTGGTCCACTAGTAACTTAATCAACCCTACCGAGGAACACATCAACGACTCAATACCCAAGAAGGTTTGCATTGAGTCCAACACAACCTTCCTTTACTCCTCACCTTTAACCTATTTACGATCCACTACTAACAACACCTAATGCTTAGGTCGATAACAACCCATACTGGATTTCTCTTCCAAGCGGGTCTCGCCCTCAAGCTCTTCCACCCAAGAACTAAAACAAGGACACAATGATTGGATAAACTCAACCACAAACCAACATACCAGAAATTCTTCATTCTTTCATACTGGAAAGACTCGGACATCTCGATTCATGACATGAATGCACACCTTTCAAGAGCACTCCGGATTAGTCATGTATCCATATATGACTTTCTCACCGACCTGGCTCAATGACTCCTTTATCATTAAACATCGATAAACGATGTCATGTTTCCCTTTTCACCATTCAATCATCATGTAACAACCAGTACCGAATAGTCATTCACCAAACGACTTCTTCGGTATCAAAGAATTGAAACACCATCTGATGGGTTCTAAGCATGGAAAACAAAATTTTTCCTACGAATCCAACCAAACACCAAGATCATATCTAGGAGATGCATGCAAACGGTTTCAGAAGGACTCACCCTCGTAGACCGAAAGCGGGAATAACGTTCCCGCAAACAAACGTGGTTGAAGTAGAGGTACACGCCCGACTTCAAAGTCGCGAAGATGAGCGCCACAAGCGGCGGCCTCCGCATTTGGTCACACGTGCGGAACAACGGCGACCTCCAATCCCTCGATCCAGCGGGGCAGCGGAAGTAGAGGATCCACGGAAACTCCAACAACAAGATGCGACTTAGTGGTGGTGGTGGAGAAACTATTTCAGCGGCGCTTAAGCAAGCTCTTTGCTTGAAAGGTGGAACAGCAGGAGGAGGGAGAAAGGACCAACCAAAGGGTTATGGAGATTAGTACATGAGAGAGTGATGAGGACATCACTCCTATGCATACGACCGAGCCTCCTCCAGTTGTGATGCAAGGACCCATCACAAGAGCACGAGCACGGCAATTGAATCAACAGGTGAGCTCGTTCCTAAGTGCCCGTGCAGATACTTGTGAGGATGGTATGCTACCTAATGATATTATTGATTATATTGTACTTAGGAACTTTGGAGAGGACTATGAAGGCCTTGGAAACCAGCAAGGACCAAGAGGGAGGCAAGGAGGGTGTCCAAGTCAAGTTGGAGGTTCAATTCATCTCGGAGTCGACTACCTCGGCCACCAGGAGCAGCGTTCACTAAAATCGTCGCCCAGGTCAGAAACGGGCTCCGATTTTGATGATCTACATATGCATAGAAAGCTAAGGAGATAAGCTTTACAATGGCACCGGTTTCAGGTCATTTGGACTTCGGAGTCAACGTGAATTTACATTGCAAGCTGGCGGACAGAATCTGTCCCAGGGTGCTGCGTCACCAATTTGGGCCGTTGGCCCATGTATCGTGTTGGAGTCCAACACGGACACGTCTAGGGTTTCTAGGACGTCCCCTAGCCTTTATATCCAGTAGCCGCTGCTAGGGTTTGCTTTGGGTTTTGCTTAGATTAATTCTGTCTTTGAACAGTATTGCCATTCATCGGTTTGTGAGACCCCAACTCGTGAGATTCATCCTCAACTTTCAAATTCAGTGCATCTTTCTTGTTCTTGCTTGTGTTCTCGATTCATTGGCAGGGATTAGCCTTCGTGGCGAGGTCAGCCGGGCAGCGCACGGTTGATAACCAGAGGACGTGTGGTGCTGCGATTGCAGGGGTTTTTGATCGTGTCGATCAAGAAGCCGGATCGTGAGTGTCTCGCTCCGCCTAATTGACTTATCCTCCACCTGACGGAAGTTCGGGCATCCCTTTACACCCCCATCAAGTGGTATCAGAGCAAGGTTTACCGTCAGGTTCGCCTTCTCCCCGTAGTTTGATTTAGTTTTGCGTTCGTCCTATAGTCCACGAAAAAGCCAAAAAAATTTTTTGCAGTTCATAGTCTACCATACCTAGAACCACGCCTAGCCTTTGCACAATTTCGGTTTCAGAGTCCGTAGTACTGAGTTTGTGTCCAGAATCGAGTCGTGTTGCTGGTTTAGATCGTGGACTTAATTTAGTCGTGTCTCACCTCCGCTGCATTCCATATCCTACAACCGATCCAATCGTATTTTGAGTCCTTGTTGGAATCGGTTTGTTTTGTGGTTCTCCTCAGATTCGGAGTCATAGTTGTGTTAGGGTTTCTCCTTCATAGACCCTAATCCCCCCACCTCCTATTAGCCATATCGCCACCCCTCATCACAGAACCTGCCACCACAGATCATCGCGTTCATATCCACTCCATACGCCCTTGAGTTTGGAGAGGTGCTTCCTAGAAAACCCTGATTCGGAGTCCTTCCGTAAAACGGCCATAACTTTTGCATACGGACTCGGAATTAGGCGATTTTTTTTTCACGGACATCAGAAGAAAATTTTACATCCGATTCTCCCCCACTTCATCGGGTTTGCCAAAATTATTTTTGCGAAATTCCCTTGGGAAGATTGAGTTCTCGGCCGCCGAAGTTTGAGCACGCTTTTCGGAAAACACTTCTTATTTCATATCGGTTTCATCTTACATCTGTTCAGGCTGAAAATTTGTGTACTATCTACCTTTGTGCTCCTGAGCCTAGGAAAAATATCAGAAAAATCAAAGAAAAATAAAAAAAAATTGGTGAAAGAGGCATAGAGGCGTAGAGCCTAAAAAAAAAAGGCAGGAGCCAAGGTAGGTGTTTCTACCGTGCCTGATAGAAGTAGAAGTGTTTGATGCGGTTCTGATATCTGTTCATATACTCTGACGCCTTGTTGCTTGTCTCTACTTATTCCTTATTTTCTGCGGCTAGACTAAGGCCACATTTAGACCAAAGAACTAGGGCAAGTACTTTGGACATTTATTCGGATTACTATCATTCTTGCATTGTGTGCCACCCATATAACCTTCCTACAGCTCCACATATAAATCCTTCCGATCGACAAAGTTATTGACCCTTGCAATCGCTTCATCACACCCTCACGGTGTCACGAACCCGACCAGGTTGCACCGTCCTCATTTGTGTTGGTAAGAACCGGTAAGAACTTGGTAAGATTGCTTGAGAGCGTGAGATCCCACCTAGTAGTTCATAGGGCTCATAACACTTGTGCTTGTGTTTCCTTACGTCCTTTTCTGCGCTAACCATGACAGTGGCAAGAAGGGCGAGAACGAGGATGACGATGTTACTGGTCGAAGACTGTGTCCTTCATTCGAAATTGTCGACCATGATGGACGAGATAAAAATGATGTTCAAGGAGCATGCCATGACGACGAACAAGACCCTTGAGAGCATCGATCGGCGAGTTTCCACCCTCACCGAGAGGATGGATGTCGTCGAAAACGCCTCTCGGCGACCATTGAAGGAGGTGCAACCGTCAACTTGGGCGCCAACCACGACAACAACGACCCACGATGAGGATGGTGATTTTGAGGAAGATGAAGATGAGCAGCAAAGTGCCGCCAGGAGCGTGTTGCTCAACGGACGCCCGTCTGCATGACCGTCTTCGCCGCAACCGTCACGGTATGGGAGGTAATAACCAGAACCGCAATGATGATCCTTTCGCTAAGGTAAAATTCACCATCCCTTCCTTTTACGGAGCTTATGATGCTAATGCTTACTTAGATTGGGAGATGACGGTTGAGCGAAATTTAACTCCCATCTAGTTCCGAGATTCATAGGGTTAGACAAGCCACTAGTGAATTTAAAGATTTTGCTATAATCTGGTGGAATGAACTAGTAAATGCCCGCTACAACCTGATTCTTGGGCGAGGTTAAAAGATGCTATGCGTAATAGATTTGTTCCTCCTTCCTACCAACGTGATATGCGCAAGAGATTGCAACGATTAGATCAAGGTAGTATGGTATGCAGGAATATTACCAAGAGCTTCAAAAGGGTATGTTACGTTGTGGGGTAGTAGAGGAACTCGAGGATAAAATTGCTCGTTTTTATGGTGGGTTGCGTCCGAAATTCAGGATATTGTTGATTATAAAGAATATACCATCGTCAATCGCTTGTTTCATCTCGCTATGTTAGCAGAGAAGGAATTGCAGGACGCCATTCCAAGCGAGGAGCAATGCCGTAGCACCTTCATGCCCTGAGCGACTACGGGACAAGCAAAGACAGTGCCTTCTTCCACCTTTCGACCAGCGGCAGCGCCACCTTTGCCGAACACGGCCGGCGGCGGCGGCACCACCCACCGTGCCCGCAGGCGGCAAGTCGACCCGCCAACACCGGCCAATAGCTCCTCCGTCGCTTCCACAGCCGTACATCGACGGAATTCGCTGCCACAAATGCCAAGGGATTGGCCACGTCAAGAGAGAATGCCCGGCCAGCGGGCATACATCGCCACCGATGACGGAGGTTACATCGGCGCCTCCGATGTTGAGGACGAAATCGGCGACACCAGGGTGGACAACGATGAGGTTGATGATGAAGCCACCTTTGGCGCCGAGGATCTTGCTTTGCGTCTGAGGTCCATCATTGTCCAGCGTGTCCTTAGCGCCACGATGGAGCAATCCGAGCAGCAGCGGCGCCACAACTTGTTCCAGATTTTCTTCGTCATCAACGGTACGACGCGGCGTGATCATTGACTCCGGCGGCTGCAACAACTTGGTGAGTACAGATTTGGTCAAGAAGCTTGGCTTGACCACACGCCCGCACTCCACATCCATACCACATTCGGTGGCTAAATGATTCCGGCAAAGCTAAGGTAACACACAAGCGATTCGGGTTCATTTTTCCATTGGTTCCTATTCTGATTTTGCTGATTGTGATGTGGTGCCGATGCAAGCTTGTTCTCTTTTATTGGGTCGCCCATGGGAATATGACACTGATGCACTTCACCACGGTAGAAGTAATAAATACACTTTTATGCATAAGGGAAAGAAAATTACACTTCTACCTTTGACCCCCGCTGAAATTGTTAAATCTGATAGGGAGCGGATTGCTAATGACAAGAAACCCATTGATGAAAAGTCTGAAATTCAGCATGTAGCCAACCAAATAAAATTGAGGAATCCCGTCTTGCTTGCTACGAAATCTGATCTTGCTGCAATTAGTAATGATGCTTTGTGCTATGCTGTGATATGCAAAGATGCTTTGTTTTCATTGGATGATCTGCCCAGTACTTTGCCTCCTGCTGTCACTAACCTTTTGCAGGAGTATGCGGATGTTTCCCAGCCAAGATACCTCCAGACTCCCACCCCTACGAGGGATTGAGCACCAAATTGATTTGATACCTGGAGCGAGTTTGCCAAACCGAGCCGCTTATAGGACCAACCCCGAGGAGACTAAGGAGATTCGGCGCCAAGTCCAAGATCTTTTGGACCGCGGGTATATACGTGAGAGCCTTAGTCCTTGTCTTTGTTCTGTTATTTTGGTTCCTAAGAAAGATGGCAGTTGGCGCATGTGCGTAGATTGTAGAGCCATTAACAATATCACAATAAGGTACCGTCATCCTATTCCTAGGCTAGACGACATGCTTGATGAGTTAAGTGGTTCTATAATTTTCTCTAAGGTTGACTTGCGTAGTGGATACCACCAAATAAGAATGAAATTGGGAGATGAATGGAAAACAGCTTTTAAAACCAAGTTTGGATTGTATGAGTGGTTAGTCATGCCTTTTGGTTTAACTAATGCACCAAGCACCTTCATGCGCAATGAGCGAGGTTTTACGAAGTTTTCATTGGGAAATTTGTGGTGGTTTATTTCGATGATATATTGATTTACAGCAAGTCATTACATGAACATCTTGATCATCTACGTGCTGTTTTTGATGCTTTGCGTCTTTGCGTTTATTTGGTAACCTCGAGAAGTGCACTTTTGCACCGAGCAGTGTCGTTTCTTGGCTATGTTGTGACTCCGCAGGGAATTGAGGTTGATGAAGCCAAGGTGCACGCGATTAAGAGTTGGCCAACGCCCACAACGATTTCACAAGTGCGGAGCTTCCATGGACTTGCCGGATTTTACCGCCGCTTTGTGAAGGATTTTAGCACCATTGCAGCTCCATTGAATGAATTGACGAAGAAGGGAGTTGTGTTCCATTGGGGGGACCCACAGGAGAATGCCTTCAACCTTTTGAAAGATAAGCTTACTAATGCACCTTTACTCCAACTTCCTGATTTTAATAAGACCTTTGAGCTTGAATGTGATGCTAGTGGGATTGGAATTGGTGGTGTTTTGATGCAAGATAGAAAACACATTTGCTTATTTTAGCGAAAAATTGAGTGGTCCTGTTTTGAATTATTCCACGTATGATAAAGAATTGTATGCTCTTGTGCGATCTTTAGAAACGTGGCAACATTATCTTTGGCCCAAAGAATTTGTTATTCATTCTGATCATGAGTCGCTAAAACATATTCGCAGTCAAGTGAAACTGAATCGTAGACATGCTAAATGGGTTGAATTTATTGAACCTTTTCCTTATGTTATCAAACACAAGAAAGGGAAGGATAATGTGATTGCTGATGCATTGTCTAGGAGATATACCATGTTGTCCCAACTTGATTGTCGATATTTGGATTGGAATCAATTAAAGAACAATATGCTCATGATGATGACTTTAAAGATGTCTTGCTGCATTGCAAAGAGGCGAGAACATGGGACAAATATGTGATAAACGATGGATTTGTGTTTAGAGCTAACCGCCTATGTATTCCGATTGGATCCGTTCGTTTTCTTTTGATACAGGAGGCCCATGGAGGAGGGTTGATGGGTCATTTTGGTGCCAAGAAGACCGAGGCCGTCTTTGTCTGCCCACTTCTTTTGGCCGAAGATGAGGCGAGACATTGAGAGGTTTGTATCCCGCTGCACTACATGTCAAAAGGCTAAGTCACGATTGAATCCACATGGTTTATATATGCCTCTTCCTGTTCCTAGCACTCCGTGGGAGGATATATCTATGGACTTTGTTTTAGGACTGCCTAGGACCAAGAGGGGGAGGGATAGTATTTTTGTGGTGGTTGATAGATTTTCTAAGATGGCTCACTTTATTCCTTGTCATAAGAGCGACGATGCTGTTAATATTGCTAACCTTTTCTTTCAAGAAATCGTTCGCTTGCATGGTGTGCCTTCTACTATTGTTTCAGATCATGACGCCAAGTTTTTGAGCCACTTTTGGAGAACTCTATGGAATACATTGGGGACCAAGCTGCTGTTTTCAACAACATGTCATCCCCAAACCGATGGCCAAACCGAGGTAGTAAATCGTACATTATCCACTATGTTGAGGGCTGTTTTGAAGAAGAATTTGAAGATGTGGGAAGAATGTTTGCCGCATGTTGAATTAAACTTATAATAGGGCGGTACATTCCACCACCAAGGTAAGTCCTTTTCGTAGTGTATGGCTTCAATCCCCATGCTCCTATTGATCTATTACCTTTACCTACTAGTGAACGAGTTAATCTTGATGCTAAGGAACGTGCTGAATTTATTCTGAAATTGCATGAAAAGACTAAAGAAAATATTGAAATGATGAATGAAAGGTATAGGACTGCGGGAAGTAAAGGTAGAAAGGAAGTAAAACTTGAACCGGGTGATTTAGTATGGTTACACTTGCGAAAGGATCGTTTTCCAGAATTGAGAAAGTCTAAATTAATGCCTAGAGCTGATGGTCCTTTCAAGATACTTGAGAAAATAAATGATAATGCATATAAACTTGAGTTGCCGCTCGAATTTGGGATTAGTTCCACATTTAACATTGCATATTTGAAACCGTTCATGGGAGAAGAAGATGAGCTTGAGTCGAGGACGACTCCACTTCAAGAGGGGGAGGATGATGAGGACATCACTCCTATGCATACGACCGAGCCTCCTCCAGTTGTGATGCAAGGACCCATCACAAGAGCACGAGCACGTCAATTGAATCAACAGGTGAGCTCGTTCCTAAGTGCCCGTCTGAGATACTTGTGAGGATGGTATGCTACCTAATGATATTATTGATTATATTGTACTTAGGAACTTTGGAGAGGACCATGAAGGCCTTGGAAACCAGCAAGGACCAAGAGGGAGGCAAGGAGGGTGTCCAAGTCAAGTTGGAGGTTCAATTCATCTCGGAGTCGACTACCTCGGCCACCAGGAGCAGCGTTCACTAAAATCGTCGCCCAGGCCACAAACGGGCTCCGATTTTGATGATCCACATATGCATAGAAAGCTAAGGAGATAAGCTTTACAATGGCACCAGTTTCAGGTCATTTGGACTTCGGAGTCAATGGGAATTTACATTGCAAGCTGGCGGACAGAATCTGTCCCAGGGTGCTGCGTCACCAATTTGGGCCGTTGGCCCATGTATCGTGTTGGAGTCCAACACGGACACGTCTAGGGTTTCTAGGACATCCCCTAGCCTTTATATCCAGTAGCCGCCGCTAGGGTTTGCTTTGGGTTTTGCTTAGATTAATTCTGTCTTTGAACAGTATTGCCGTTCATCGGTTTGTGAGACCCCAACTCGTGAGATTCATCCTCAACTTTCAAATTCAGTGCATCTTTCTTGTTCTTGCTTGTGTTCTCAATTCATTGGCAGGGATTAGCCTTCGTGGCGAGGTAATCCGGGCAGCGCACGGTTGATAACCAGAGGACGTGTGGTGCTGCGATTGCAGGGGTTTTTGATCGTGTCGATCAAGAAGCCGGATCGTGAGTGTCTCGCTCCGCCTAATCGACTTATCCTCCACCTGACGGAAGTTCGGGCATCCCTTTACACCCCCATCAGAGAGGAGCTCGACCCTCCCTTTTATAGGAGTGAGTGGACTCTCCATTCTCTTCGTGTGAATGGACTCTCCATTCTCTTCGTGTGAATGGACTCTCCATTCTCTTCATGTGAATGGACTCTCCATTAAATAAATAAACAATTTTATTTCTGTTATTTTAATATTTGTTAATTCTTTTAATTAACAAAAATTAACACATACCCCCTTGAACTATTCCGATATCCCGAAACTATTCCGGTGCTGTCCAAACTTTTCTCCCGTGTTCCGTACCCACTCAAAAGCGTCGATGAACCTTAAGTGTGTCACCCTACGGTTCGTGAATAAAATGGACATGATCAAGACACCTCTCTGATCAATAATCATCAGCGGGATCTGGAGATCCATAATGACTCCCACTTACTCAACGATGAACTAGTGATCGTGTGAACCAAAAACAACATAACCAATTCCTTTTGTCTCGCGATATATTAGTTATCCGGGATCCGATCATTGGTATCAACTATACCTAGTTCGATCCCGTTACCGACAAGTACTCTTTACTCGTTCCGTGATATGACATTCTTGTGACCTAGTCACGTGCTTGCAAGCGATGTCAATGTGATATCACCGAGAGGGCCCAGAGTATATCTCTCCGTCATCTGGATGGACAAATCCCACTCTTGATGCATGAGCCTCAACTAATACTTTCATAGTACCCAAATCCATCTTTATAGTCACCATGTTACGGAGTGACGTTTGATGCCATCAAAGTACTCTTCCGGAGTTTGTGATTGACATCATCTCATGGTCTAAGGAAAAAAGCTATTTTGTATATGTTCAGTACAGCAACAAACTTTAATGACTTGATTGAATTTGCTATACCAACTTGGGTGTGTGTTCATCACATCATTCTTCTAATAATGTGACCCCGTTATTAACAACATCCAATGTTCATGATCAGGAAACCTTGATCATCAGTTAATCAACGAGCTAGTTTAAAAGAGAGGCTTTACTAGGAACCTTTTTGTTTATTAAACACACATGTATCAACGTTTCCGGTTAATACAATTTTAGCATGAGAAATAAACATCTATTATAAACATGGAATAAGATAATAAACAATTTATTATTGCCTCTCGGGCATATTCCCTTGATCTTCCCACTTGCACTAGAGTCAATAATCTAGATTACATTGTGATGAATCTAACACCCATTGAGTTCGTGCTGATCATGTTTTGCCCTTGGGAGAGCTTTAGTCAACGCGTCGGCCACATTCAGATCCGTGTGCACTTTGCAAATCTTTACATCGCCATCCTTGACATGTTCACGGATGGAGTGAAACCGGCGCTTAATATGCTTGGAATTCTTGTGTGACCTTGGTTCTTTAGCATTGGCTATGGCACCATTGTTGTCACAATAGATAACCATTGGGTCCAACGCACTCGGAACCACACCCAGTTCGGATATGAACATCTTCATCCAAAGCGCTTCTGCGCCGCTCAAGCAGCAACATATTCCGCCTCTGTTGAAGATCCTGCCACCACAGTTGCTTGGAACTCCTCCAGCTCACTGCTCCTCCATTCATTTCAAAAATATACCCGGTTTGTGACTTAGAGTCATCCGGATCAGTGTCGAAACTAGCGTCGACGTAACCTTTTGCGACGAGCTCTTCTTCACCACCATATATGAGAAACATATCCTTAGTTCTTCTTAAGTACTTAAAGATATTCTTGACCGCTGTCCAGTGTTCCAAACCTGGATCAGATTGGTACCTGCTAGTCAAACTAATAGCATGTGCCACATCCGGTCTTGTACACAACATAGCATACATGATAGAGCCTATGGCTGAAGCATAGGGAATCTTATTCATTACTTCTATATCTTCTGCTATAGCTGGACTCCGAGTCTTACTCAACGTCTTGCCTTGCAACATAGGTAAGAACCCTTTCTTACTTTCGTCCATTCTAAACTTCTTTAGAATCTTGTTAAGGTATGTACTTTGCGATAACCCAATCAAGCGTCTCGATCTATCTCTATAGATTTTGATGCCTAAAATATACGCCGCTTCACCAAGGTCCTTCATTGAAAACTTACTGTTTAAGTAATCTTTTACGCTTTTCAAAAGTTCTATATCATTTCCAATCAATAATATGTCATCCACATATAATATCAGAAATGCTATAGAGCTCCCACTCACTTTCTTGTAAATACAAGCTTCTCCGTAAGTTTGGACAAATCCAAAACCTTTGATTACCTCATCAAAACGGAGATTCCAACTTCGTGATGCTTGCTTCACCCATAAATGGATCGCTGAAGTTTGCATACCTTATCAAGATCCTTAGGATCAACAAAACCTTTGGGTTGTATCATATACAACTTTTCCTCAATGTTTCCATTAAGGAACGCGGTTTTTACATCCATCTGCCAGATTTCATAATCGAAAAATGCAGCAATTGCTAACATAATCCTAACAGACTTTAGCATCGCTACGGGTGAGAAAGTCTCATCGTAGTCAACTCCTTGAATTTGTCGAAAACCCTTTGCGACAAGTCGAGCTTTATAGACGGTCACATTACCATCAGCGTTTATTTTCTTTTTGAAAATCCATTTGTTCTCAACGGCCTTACGATCATTGGGTAGGTCCACCAAAGTCCATACTTGGTTTTCATACATGGATCCCATTTCGGATTTCATGGCTTCTAGCCATTTGTCGGAATCTGGGCTCATCATCGCTTCATCATACGTCGCAGGGTCATCATTCTCAATTACCATGACATTCATAGTAGAAACATAAAAATCAGGAGCATTACGCGCTCTTGTTGACCTGCGAGGTGTGGTAGTGTTCTGTTTCGGAGTTTCATGATCCTCATCATTAGTTCCCTCTTCATCTGGTGAAGTCAACTCCGAAACAACTTCCGGCGCTACTGCACTTGCCATTCTATGAAGAGAAGGTTCAAAAACCTCGTTGAGTTCTACCTTCCTACTACTCACACCTTTCTAGAGAAACTCTTTCTTCAAAAAGGATCCATTCTTGGCAACGAAAACCTTGCCCTCGGATCTGTGATAGAAGGTGTACCCAATTGTTTCTTTAGGGTATCCTATGAAGACGCATTTTTCCGCTTTGGGTTCGAGTTTATCAGGTTGAAGTTTCTTCACATAAACATCGCATCCCCAAACTTTTAGAAATGATGACTTAGGTTTCTCGCCAAACCATAGTTCATACGGTGTCGTTTCAACGGATTTAGATGGTGCCCTATTTAAAGTGAATGCAGCTGTTTCTAGTGCATGACCCCAAAATGATAGTGGCAAATCTGTAAGGGACATCATAGATCGAACCATATCCAATAAAGTACGATTACGACGCTCGGATACACCATTACGCTGTGGTGTTCCAGCAGGAGTGAGTTGTGAAACTATTCCACATTGTCTCATGTGTGTGCCAAACTCGTAACTAAGATACTCTCCTCCACGATCGGATCGTAGAAATTTGATCTTTCTATTACGATGATTTTGTACTTCACTCTGAAATTCTTTCAACTTTTCAAATGTTTCAGACTTGTGTTTCATTAAGTAAATATATCCATATCTACTCAAATCATCCGTGAAAGTAACGAAGTAACGATATCCACCACGCGCTGACACACTCATTGGACCACACACATCGGTATGTATGATTTCCAATAAGTCGGTTGCCCGCTCCATTGTACCGAAAAATGGGGTTCTAGTCATCTTGCCCATGAGGCATGGTTCACATGTCTCAAATGATTCATAATCAAGTGATTCTAGTAGTCCATCAGAATGGAGCTTCTTCATGCGTTTAACACCAATATGACATAAGCGGCAATGCCACATATATGCAGCAATATCATCATTCAACTTAATTCTTTTGGCATTCACATTATGAACATGTGTATTATTATTATTATTATTATCAAGATTCAAAATAAATAAACCATTCTTCTCAGGTGCATGACCATAAAAGATATTATTCATATAAATTGAACAACCATTGTTCTCAGACTTGAATGAATAACCGTCTAGCATTAAACAAGATCCAGATATGATGTTCATGCTCAACGCAGGCACCAAATAACAATTATTTAGGTTCATAACTAATCCTGATGGTAATTGGATAGGTAGCGTCCCAACGGCGATCACATCAACCTTTGATCCATTGCCGACGCGCATCATCACCTCATCCCTTGCTAGTTGTCGCCTGTTCCTTAGCTCCTGTTTCGAGTTACATATGTTAGCAACCGAACCGGTATCAAATACCAGCGCCATCTGCGAGTACTAGTAAGGTACACATCAATAACATGTACATCATATATACCTTTGTTCACATTCCCGCCCTTCTTATCACCAGATATTTTGGGCGCTTGCACTTCCAAAGGCCAGTGCCCTTGCAGTAAAAACATTCAGTATCTGACTTAGGGCCAGCCTTGGTCTTCTTCTCAGATGTGGCAACAGACTTGCCCTTCTTCTTGAAGTTACCCTTAGCCTTGCCTTTCTTGCCATTCTTCTTGAAACTGGTGGTCTTATGGACCATCAACACTTGATGTTCCTTCTTGATCTCTACTTCAGCAGTTTTCAGCATTGACAGAAGCTCGGGGAGAGACTTCTTCATGCCCTGCATGTTGTAGTTCATCACAAAGCTTTTGTAGCTTGGTGGCAGAGACTGGAGAACACGATGAATTCCTAGCTCAATGGGGATCGTTATTCCCAAAGCTATGAGTTTATCGGCATCTGCACATTTTGAGTACGTGCTCACTAACGGAGCTGTTTTCCTCCACCATGCAGCTAAAGAACTTTTACAAGCTTCATAACTCTCTACTGCGGCATGGGTGTCGAAAATCATTTTCAACTCTCCCATTGTATCAAAAGCATTGCTGTGCTCGAAACGTTTTCGCAGCTCAGGCTCAAGGCCATACAAAATGCCGCAGTGAACTAAACCGTGGTCCTCCTTGCGAGTCAAGAAAACATTTTTCTCCTCCTCGGGGCAATCATCAGTGGGCGGGGCACCCAGCGGCGCATCAAGCACATAGCTCCTTTGAGCAGCGCTGAGGAGAATCCTCAGGTTAAGGGCCCAGTTGGTAAAGTTGCTACCGTTGGTGGCTAGTTTCTCTTTGTCCATGAACAGATTGAAATTGAAAGTAGGTGGTGCCATCTACAACATATTTGCAAAGTTACTTAGACTAAGTTCATAATAGATTAAGTTCAAGTTTAATTCAAAATTACTACAAGAACTCCCACTCAAAAACAACATCCCTCTAGTCATCTTTAGTGATTACACGAACCAAATTCACTATACCGAAACCGATCATCACGTGAGACGGCATAGTTTCAAAGGCGAACATCAATATGTTCATCATATCATCCATATGACTCATGCTTTACCGTTCGGTTCGTGTTCCGAGGCCATGTCTGTACATGCTAGGCTCGCCAAGTAGAACCAAAGTATTTGCTTGTGTAAATCTGGCTTACACCCGTTGTATGCGAACGTAGAGTCTATCACACCCGATCATCACGTGGTGCTTCGAAACGACGAATTTTCTTAACGGTGCATACTATGGAAGAACACATTATTATCTTGATATTAAGTTGAAGGGATCATCTTATAGTGCTAACGACGCGATCACATCCAAGCAAAATAAGATGCATAAAAAGGATTAACATCACATGCATGAATAATGTGATATGATATGGTCCTTCTAGCACTTGATCTCCATCTTGTGGTCATGGTATGATCTCCATCATTCCACCGGCGTGGCACCAAGGTCCATGGTGCTTCCATCTTGATTGTCTTCCTCCATTACAATATATCACATGGACATATACTTAGCACGTAGGCCATAAAAGAAAAGACAACCAAATGGCTCCTGCCGGTTGTTTAAATTTACAACAAATCTTATTTCATACAACAATCTTTGTATCAATGACCATATCACATCACATGCCCTGCAAAAACAAGTTAGACGCCTCTAATTTATTTTTTTCCATATTTTACGCGGTTTTGGGCTTTCTAGGAAAGAACTGTTCTTACCTACGAACAAGAACCACAACGGTGATAAAAACTTTATTAGCAAACCGTTGTAAATTAGATCATGACTATAGTAGGAGAAACTGACACCCGCAAAGCCACTTATGCAAAGCAAGTTGCATGTCGAGCGTGGAACAAGTCTCATGTGCGAGGACATGTAAGGTTAGTCCGGACCGCTTCAAATCCCACTATGCCACCATGATCCAAAAAACACGAAAATATGCAATAACATGATCATCAACGCCCACATCCATATGTGTTTTAACCGTACATAACATCTACGCATAGACACGGCTCTGATACCACTGATGGGTTCTAAGCATGGAAAACAAAATTTTTCCTACGAATGCAACCAAACACCAAGATCATATCTAGGAGATGCATGCAAACGGTTTCAGAAGGACTCACCCTCGTAGACCGAAAGAGGGAATAACGTTCCCGCAAACAAACGTGGTTGAAGTAGAGGTACACGTCCGACTTCAAAGTCGCGAAGATGAGCGCCACAAATGGCAGCGCCTCCGTACTTGGTCACACGTACGGAACAACGACGACCTCCAATCCCTCGATCCAGCGGGGCAGCGGAAGTAGAGGATCCATGGGAAACTCCAACAACACTACGACTTAGTGGTGGTGGTGGAGAAACTATTTCAGCAGCGCTTCGCTTAAGCTACTGCTTGAAAGGTGGAACAGCGGGAGGAGGGAGAAAGGACCAACCAAAGGGTTATGGAGATTAGTACATGAGAGAGGAGCTCCACCCTCCCTTTTATAGGAGTGAATGGACTCTCCATTCTCTTCATGTGAATGGACTCTCCATTAAATAAATAAACAATTTTATTTCTGTTATTTTAATATTTGTTAATTCTTTTAATTAACAAAAATTAACACATACCCCCTTGAACTATTCCGATATCCCGAAACTATTCCGGTGATGTCCAAACTTTTCTCCGGTGTTCCGTACCCACTCAAAAGCGTCGATGAACCTTAAGTGTGTCACCCTACGGTTCGTGAATAAAATGGACATGATCAAGACACCTCTCTGATCAATAATCATCAGCGGGATCTGGAGATCCATAATGACTCCCACTTACTCAACGATGAACTAGTGATCGTGTGAACCAAAAACAACATAACCAATTCCTTTTGTCTCGCGATATATTACTTATCCGGGATCCGATCATTGGTATCAACTATACCTAGTTCGATCCTGTTACCGACAAGTACTCTTTACTCGTTCCGTGATATGACATTCTTGTGACCTAGTCACGTGCTTGCAAGCGATGTCAATGTGATATCACCGAGAGGGCCTAGAGTATATCTCTTCGTCATCTGGATGGACAAATCCCACTCTTGATGCATGAGCCTCAACTAATACTTTCATAGTACCCAAATCCATCTTTATAGTCACCGTGTTACGGAGTGACGTTTGATGTCATCAAAGTACTCTTCCGGAGTTAGTGATTGACATCATCTCATGGTCTAAGGAAAAAAGCTATTTTGTATATGTTCGATCTGAACAAACTTTAATGACTTGATCGAATTTGCTATACCAACTTGGGTGTGTGTTCATCACATCATTCTTCTAATAATGTGACCCCGTTATTAACAACATCCAATGTTCATGATCAGGAAACCTTGATCATCAGTTAATCAACGAGCTAGTTTAAAAGAGAGGCTTTACTAGGAACCTTTTTGTTTATTAAACACACATGTATCAACGTTTCCGGTTAATACAATTTTAGCATGAGAAATAAACATCTATTATAAACATGGAATAAGATAATAAACAATTTATTATTGCCTCTCGGGCATATTCCCTTCACCATTAACATCGAAGGTTGCGGAAATTCATATAGACCATGACTGCAACACCGTTAGCAGGAAAACACCACGTCATAACAGAACCCTCCATTACTTGAAAGCTAAACTTGCAAAACCTCGCATTTTAACCAAAATCAGCATTTTGGAAAAAAACATCGACTCCAAAGTCAAGCATCTGCACACACAACCGCCACAAATTTTCTCAAAGAGAAAGGGAAACTCATTTCCAAAAAGAATACTTTACCAACAAAAAAACACTGATGAAATATCCCTGAAATCCACCTTTTGAAGCACACGCAAACACTAGACGCATTTTCCAAATAACTCCAACTATAGCCAAATAGAGTTACACATCAAGGGCTTAACTCAAAAGTTTCCAACACAACCCGTTATGACCAACTGCTTCCTTTTAAATATTTATTCCAAAGGTAATTTAGTGTGAGCGCGAAAGAGCGCGACCCACTCAAAAACTTTTGGGTGTAAATCCATACTCATAGCACAAACTAAACAAGTTAGCCAAATCCAAAGGTTGGCACCCATCACTACGAGTTTTAGGGAAAACTCGGCAACACAACACAGGGAATACCTTGGCCGAACGCATTCAACCAAAAATGGCAAACAACCAAACCAGTTTAAAAGCTTTTAAACACAAGCTCAGCATAAAAAGAACCATCTCTGGTATTCCACTACGCTTTCCATTAAAGACTTCAATAATCACTATTTACTCCTTGAGGAGCCCCATCATGATTCAACCAAAACTACACAACAGGTTCTTTCTCTAATTACCTTTCCAACCACTTATAAATAAAGTTTAGGATGCTTATCAACAAGACATCGAACCAACACTACCTCATCCTAATCTCCACAGACACACTCTTAACAATTAACATCATGTTCTCAATTTAAAGCATACTACTTGAACAAATACTTTAGCCTGATCAACCTATTAAATTTTTTTTATACCATGCATACATCAATCTCTCAGCATTCAAAACTTAATCAATTAATCAATGATTTCAACAAGTGAATATCATCTCCACAAAACAAAAATTCGTAAACATGATTCTGAGGTATACACTCATTAAGGATTAAATTCTACATCATGTTAATTATCCATGGTTCACTCCATCACAACATGTTATAATAACCTCCATTTTAACAATGGCTTCCAAGAAGTAATCTAAACAATTACCACCACTACTAAGTCATCAATATCAATAAATGGGCATAATCATAAAAACAACTACATTGTTTTTAGTTACACTATCTATATATCATAACAAATTGTCGCTACACAACATACTCCAACTATTAAAATAAATTTAATAGGTTAGACCATCCCAATGCTTTAGCAATATTATAAACAGCAAATCCTATGTCTTCACAATTGACATCGATACTAGCATTATAGGAACACAACTGCACTTCCAAGTATACTAATAGTTTGCAACATAATAAATAACAACTTTAATCAACTTCCAAGTTAAAGTCACTAGCCAACACGATTAAATTTCTCTATTAACACTTTACCAATCAGAATAACAGATAAGCAGTTTCTCCTTTCCAGGCAAGGAAGAAAAAAAAACAAAACTCCAACAGAAATGCAGGAGAGCTCAACTCTCAAATTCCCGACTTTGATAGCCCAAAAACTCTTTAAGCAATCTCAAGATTCATACTTCTAAGAAGGAAGAAGGATGCACCAGGGAAAACAAAATGTTCAACCAAATCTTTTCCGATAAAGATTCAAAACTTAGCTCCACCCAACCTAAGGTCGGCACTAGGGGAAACTTCAACTCTTTTATGAGATAGGGAGACAACAACCGCATATGTTTCCTCCCCAAGACAATCCACAATAACGCGCAAACCGGGTGTCAAAGCAAAAAAAATTGCGACCAAAAAACGCACAACACAAAACTCTTTTTCTTCGTCTTCAACCAAGGAAGACAAAACCACGAACAGCCTACGGAACAATTCACGTAAACCCAACACTTTTCATTTGATTTCAAACAACTAAAGCCAAGAAAAACAACAAAAACCGACCGTCAGAACGGTAAAGAACATACGAAGGAATCCACCACTGGCTCTTCTTTTTGACTCCAATCAACTACCCAAATCATGATAAAAGGTAAGCACTCTTTCCCCATAAGGGTTAATAGTTCTTCGGTGATGGCTTTAACCAGCCATACCGTCAAACCACAACCTTACTAAAAACAAAAAGGTGACCGAAACCCTTCGGCACCACAACCCCACTTTTCACCACAATAAGAACAATTCAATCCATTATCGCACAACATAGCAACATGCACCATCAACTGGAGCATTCAACATCAAAGCTTAAATACAACATTTAAGCGTAAACAAACGATACCCATTCCCATTCCTACTGTGCATCAGTGTGTGTCAAATTTTAAATTAGTTATTCCACTTACACAAGTTTTAAGGTTGCTATCCTATAGCAAAATTTTAGTTATAACCTACGCCATGTTTCTAGGTTATCCCACATCAAAGTTTTAGTTAACCCTATGGTATTTCACTAAATTCATACACCATGGACCTGAAGCCCATTCTGATACCAACTGTAACACCCCAGCTTCTACTAAGCCCAGAATGTCACCAACATAGACCATACAACAATTAATACCATGACTAAATGGAAAATTTCGGCAGCATCTCCTTTGTTTTAGCATAAATTTGAACATCACAATATCATATCAATATATAGATCAATCAAGATATCAATATGCATCGACAACAATAGATGAGCATCAAATAGAATAACAATAAGCAATGATAATCATGGAATAAGCATCAACTAAGACTAGGATGATAAAACAAATCGCTCCAAAGACCCACATGACACACATGAGGGAAACCAACACACATAATATCCATACACCAAAATCAACATAACTTATTGCCATGTTTCCATAGAAATGGGTGAATTATCTAGATTATGAGTGCTACGTGAAGAAGTGTAGTTAAATTCCCTTCCCACGCGCCGATTTCATTGTACCTAAATAAACAAACAACATAAAACACAAGCGTGAGTTCATAACTCAGCAAAGTGTAATGTAATGAAAAACAGAGTGCAAGACAACAAACCATCAACTTCAATCTTCATAAGCATTACATACCACAACATTACCAACCTCATGTACACGACATGTAAAACATCATAATCATCTCTTAGTCAATATGGCATTCGTCTCATGAACAACTCAACAACATTCTCATTAACATCTCAAAAGAATTCTCATTCATAGTTTTATTCATGCAATGCAATGCACATGTCTCCTGGAAACTCAAACCGGTATGGTTGAGTGCACACCCGTCGGCATGCACCCTTTTCCCCCTTCCATCCCAAAGATGGAGGGTGCCTATCACTCGCTTCCATTCACCTCGGTGATGGAATCACGATGTAGGACTTACTTGAAAGAATAGCCCCGGACTAGTCATAACTGTTCTCACCGACCCTACCGGAATAGTTATGACTTATCTCACCGGCCGGCCATGAAAATATGCCATGAATACAAAATGGACAGCAACGTATACATAAATAGAAATATTGCATATCAACACATGGCATCTCAACATGTAGGACCATATTCAACAATCGACGGTAACCGTTCAAAACATGGCATGTGAAACATTTATCAACAACAAGCATTTTTAATCATGGCATGAGGACACCATATCATCGACAACATTTAAATCATGGCCTAAGGACATCCTTTCAAATATAACATGTAATTCATGGCAAGACAACATGTTATCTATTCCAAATACTATCAAGCAATTCTAGCAACACGTATAGCATACAATCCACGCAACACACTTGCCTTCAACCACGGGCAACGGAGTGACGAGAGGTTGAGGGCACTCCCGGAGGCACACCACCTGCAAACACGTGCCACACACTCAAATCGAGTCCACAAAACAGCACACATATATCCCACTACCCCGACTTCGCTTACAACTCCTAAAATCAGAAAATAGCAAATCTGTCCCTTCAGGACAGCAGCCTTCCAATGGGCATAACTTCTGTTCTAGGACTCCAAATTGAATAAAAAAGTACATCCTCGCGTAGCTTAGGAAATTTCCCAACTTTTTCAAGTTATAGGGAAAGACTGATTTGGACTCTAATGTTGTTTAATCTACAAAATACCGTGATCTGTTCCAATCACGTCACAGATTTTAACACGCTCGGTAAAACAGTCATAACTTTCAAACGGCTGATCAGAATTTAACGTTCTTTATGTACACGGAAAGATAATTAAATTACCTACAACTTACTCAACGTCCGTACGACCATATTCCAAATCTAAATTGGTGAAAACGCCTGCCCTAGTTCGGGTTCCCAATCTGCCCGAACAGAACGTGAATACAACTCTAGTTTTCATCAAATCTACCCCATGGCAGCACCTCCCTTGATCTAAAAACATGAAATCCATCCCTAGATCAGTACCTAGACCCAATCCCTCAGATCCCCCATGACATACCTCTTCCCGGCGAACAACGAACACCGAACACCGAAAACGCTCCTCCCGGCTTCCCGATCATCCTCCTCGCGCCGGAACCGTCGGATCTCCTCGTCGCGTGGCTTCCCGATGGAGGAAACAACAGGGGAAAGATGTGGGGAGCCCCTCTAGGGCAGCAAGGGGAGGTGGAGAGGGATGGGGGAGGGCGCAAGAGGCTAAGGGGGGTGGCGGCTAGGGAGGAGGAGGCAATGGGGTGGAGGGGAAACAACTGGGGGCTAGGGCTAGGGAGGGGACTTGTTTGGGGCGCAGGTAGGGCTAGGGAAGCAGTTTTGCTGTCCTAGACCACCTCCAAAAGGCCCAAATATGTCCCACCTTCGGCCCACATGGACCCCCAAGGCCCGAACTCCCCCGGAAGGCCCAATTCCCCTCCGGAAAGGCCCAAAATCCCTCGAAAAGGCCCACACTTGCAGAAACGGCGCAAAAACACATTACAAGAGTCATACCTTATGGCCGAGATCGAAAATGACTCATACCGTCATTCCGTAGTATCACAAAAAAGGTCAATTCTTAGATTTTGGAGTTTTCCTTGAACTTCTACCTCCGAAAGCCAAGGAAACGACCTTAGAATCTATCCGATGTCAATAGAGTTTTATTCTCGTGAAAAGAATCAAATTTGAATTTGATTCGGGCTGAAAATCGAAATCTTGTGGCAATTAGGGCAATTGAGTTCGAAAAGGTGAAGGTTAGGTCAAACGAACTCGAAACCTGGTGTGACCTATGTGGATGGGTCCCTGGCGTCGCTAGGAACCTAACCGTGCAATCCTCTCAAAGTTTCAAATCCGTTTGTGCAAAAATCCCATTTTGCAAAACCCTGGAAATCCGGCACTACCGCGCCGTAAGGCCGGTACTGCCGGGCAGCCGGTACTACCGTGCGTATGCCGCCGGTAGTTAAATTCCAGAGAGCCCCTTTCGGGTCCACATCTGCTGGCACTACCGGACCCCTGGGTCGTTACTACCGAGTGTGAGGGGTGGCACTACCGCTGAGTTGCCGCTGGTATTGCCGGATTTAGGGAAAAGTCCGGGTTTCCCTTTTGCTCGTTGAGTTCACATTTTCTCGGAGGTCTTTCCTTCCCTATTTGATTCGTTGTTGTAGGTTTTTGCTTTCTATTAGTCATTTACATGGGGGAACCCTGGTACTGCTATTTGAGCAGTACTACCGTGGTTAATTTTGTCAGTGGTTGTTTCCCTAAAGTGAGCTACCTTTGGCCTCTGGAGCCACACTCCGATAGCTATTTTCCAGAGTGTGTTAATTGTGGCCTTTGAAACTCTAACACTACCGGATGTTTGGGGCTGGTACTGCTGCCCGAGCGGTGGTACCGTGAGCAACACTCCGGTAGATGTTTTCCCGGGCGCCCCATGTTGATTCTCGATCGTCGACGTTATCGTCCCGAGGGTACGGTACTACCGGGGGTCAGTAGTACTACCGTAAGGTCGGTACTGCTGAATGAATGGTACTACCAGGAATTGTGTGTCGATATTGCTAGCGTGAGCAGAGAAGTTTAAACCCTTTTCAAGTCCTTTTGATCTTAGTTCCTCATATTTGAATCACTTTTGTATTTGGCTCTTAATCGCCTGGTATGATTTGTCGTTGATGGTTCTTGTTGCTTTTCGTCAGGCGTTGACGATTCGGTAGACGACGATTCCGACTACGTTCCAGATCGAACCTTGTTAAAGAGCAAACAAGCAAGCACCTCCTTTGACCATCTTCATCCTATAATTGGAAATTCTATTTTGAATTGTCAAAACTATTATGCATGCGTGTATGTTTAGTAAAGATGCTAGTTGTGGGAAAACTTGGTAGTTAGACCCGAATTGGTGGATTTCCTTAATCTTAATTGATCTGTGAACCTTGTTGAACCTTAGGCTAATTCTAGGCATAAAAGTAAATGTCACTCAGGTATTAATGACTAATATTCACATGTGCTTACTTACGTTGTAGGATGTACTGTATGATGTTATGACTCAATCAATTACAGTTCTTTCTGGAAATGGTTGGTTTGGTTGGATTTGGTCCATGGTTTGGATTTGGGTATTGGCTTGCGAAATGGTCGTGTTGGTATTTTTGGAGATGGAAAAAGGAGTATTTAGACACGGGCGAGATGTGCGGTGATTGGTGGTTCGGAATTTGGTTTGGTTTGGTTAGAATTGGTGTAGACTGCATGCAGGAGCTTGTATGTCGGTTTGGTTTTGGTTGCGGGGTACAAGCAGGAGCTTGTACGTTGGTTGCATTGGATGGCAAGCCTGAGGCTTGGTTTCAGATGGTTCCTTGCTATGGGGAGGTTGCGGGTTAGTGTGTGCTCCGAGGGGCCAATAGCGCCGATCCGCTATGGCCATAGAAAGTGGTATGCAAGATCTCGCCCGAGTCACCCTAAGGACTGAACTTGATGTTATTACTGGGTCAAACAGTGCAACCACATGTGCCAGTATGGGATGGCCTTGACCAAGTAAATTGGAAAGGATTTGGGCCTTGCATCATTAGGAGACGGGAGAGTATGGACACACCTGCAATGTCGGTGTGTTCAAGGGACTCCCTCGTCGAGGCATCGAGGGGGAGTTTGCCCAATACAACGGTAATGCCTTCTATGGGGAGGTTATGGGCTAGTGGGGGCCCATAGGGACCACTAGTGGCCATCCTCTGGGACTATAGCAAGGGATGCACATTGCTGGGCTGGTGCAAGGTCTAAATCCTAACCTATCAAAAGGTCTCGTCATAGTCTAGTAAAAACGGGTACGTTGAGTATCGCGTGGCATGGCTGACATAATTGCTAGAACATGTCATGTGGGTAAAGTGTACAATCTCTACAGAGATATAAATAAACTAATCGATTATCCGTGCTCACGGTCGTGAGCAGCGTGGGAAGTACTGTCAAGTATAGAATTTTTGGTGTTGGTTCTAGTCTGGTATTGGTTCGGTTCTAGTAATGTTTTGGTTGGAACTTGGTTGGGTGTTGAATTGGTTATTGGGTATAGTCGGAAGTTGGTTTTGGAAAATAGATTTGGCTTGGTAGGTAAGTTTGGTTATTGGTTCGTGGGATTGGAATGGTAGGAAAATTTGGTTTATGGATAAATGTTTATGTTTATTGTTCTCGTTAAAACAATCTCCTTACAATTGCTTTACAAATTGGGAATGTTTCGAAGCTATTATGTTATTGCAATTAAATCTTGGATTGTGTTCAAAACAGTCTTAGTGTAGAAACTTGTATTCTTTGTTATAGCCTACATTTATATCAATGTTTCCATATACTAAAGTCTTGCGAGTACATAGGTGTACTCACCGTTTGATCTATATTAACAACATGCATAGAAGATGGCGTCGAAGGCAATGAAGACGCGTCAGTCGATGAGTTCCTTGAAGCAGGTCTTGAGTTGAGCGGTTATCTGTGACTTTCACCCCCAGTCAATTGCCTTTGGGTATGGAAAGGCACACCACTGTCGTTGCTGCAGATTAGGTTTCTTTCTTTTGCTATAATAGCCAATCGGTTGAGTTTTCTTTCGTGTATTATTATTTCATTGTAATTAAACCAACACTATTGTAATAGTATTATTGTTAAGTATTGAGATGCGACTTATTGTGGGAAATATGTGGGTGCTGGGCTATTGATCCAGGGAACTAGCACTAGACACATATCTCGGGGAAGCTCGGGTTGGAATCAATCGATTGGCATATGACCTCGAGCAGAGTGTCTCGTGCCAATTGATTGGCCTCAATCCGGGTACGGTTTGTAATTAGTGATCGGATTACTGACGGGTTGCACCAATACCAGTCCGATGCAATAGTAAGTAACCGAGTTACTGTTACAAAGACTGGAGCCCCCACAAGAGGGGGTATCAGAGCAGACAGTTCGACTGTAGGGAAAGCCTAGATAGGCTGGTCGATAGAGTTAAGGACAGATTTTCCTCTAAAAATTATGTTTACTATAGAACTCTTAATTGCAAAATGTAGAATGCTAATCTTATCCCTCTATAGCATATGCTTCTGTTTTGTTTTCAAAATGATTTGGACTCATCTTGAACATCAAATAATGATTTCTCTAAAAAGAATGGAGGTCTGAAAATGAATTGTCCTGTTTCTTTTGTTATTCAAATCATGGGAGTAACTTTTGAAACTGGAGGCGTTTTGATAAAAGAAATTAAAACCTAAAGGGGTAAGGATTGGTCTAGAGCTCATGTTTCTCATCTCTCCTGAATTATCTCCTTGTGAGATAACTTTTGGAAGTCTTATCTACTTTCAAGAGTAGTACGTATTGAGTAGAAGTTAAGTTAAGGAAGACAGGAGTCGGTGTGTTTGGTGTGTTTGTTTGTGGGTTTGGTTGCTCTTCTGAGGGTTAGTTGAATCCTATCCATATAAGGTCTTGCTAACCATGTCCTTTCTTTATTCTTAGATGTCTGGTCGCTGGAGCCGTGCTTTTTCACCAGCGCAATTTTAGAGGGTTCTGTTCAGGCAACCCTTTGGGATATGATACGCCTTGCTGGCATTTCGGAGCGGCCAGAGTATCTAATTTCACGCGCTGGGATCAGCCTAGCTTCTTCAATGTTTGCGGCGGAAGTGTCCATCCATGGTCAACATGGTGGAGAGCCGACTCGTCGCTATGTCGGAATGGCTCCGAGTCCGCTCTCAGCAGTGCTCGATGGAGCGTATGTTGCGATCTTCCGTCTTCGCTTCGATCTCCTAGAGATGGTTCAATTGTTCTCCAATTGCCCCTCTCTTGACCCGGACAGCTCGGAGAGCATATATGCGATGTTGGATGCGTCATGGACCCTGCGTCTGCCTGGCAGGTCAGGCTAGTAGGATCTCTTGACCGATATCTTTGACATCTCCATGACGAGTTGTTTCATGCCCGTCGCCGCATCTCTGTGCTCAAGAGCCATATGGTGCCTTTCCTCAACCATGGCCTTTTCACGACAGAGATCATGTATGGGGAGCATGACACCCTGGAGCCAGCAGAGGAACTCCCACATCCATATGGGACCTATCGCCGAATTGTTTATCGCACTCGGGCGCCAATGGAAAGCAGTGGGTCTCATTGTGCGACGACCTACTCCAGTGCTTATTCGAGTGTCGATCGTGGGAGGACCATCATCTTCGGTACCCGTGAGTACAGATTGATGATGCTGGTTAAACCTTCTTCATCGCCTGTTCCTCCTCATTCCTCTCCGTAAGTGGGTTAGTTGTATAGTGACAAAGGGGAAACTTCAAGTGTTCGGGGCCGAGCCGCCACGTTCACTTGCTTTGCCTATGATCGAAGAGGACACTATGCCAGGAACTGTCCGTTCGTTGCTCGTCCCTAAGTCTGAAGAGCTCGATCGTCCCTAAATGTTCGTTACAGGGAAAAGTAGTTCTATTGCTCATTTTGTTGTAAATTTGAGCCAGTCGCTGCTGTAATTTTTCCTTGTAAAGAATGTAATGGGATTGTGCGATAGTCGTAGTTGATGGTTGTAGTTTAACATGCTGTTGTACGCCAGGATGTACTAAGTTGTCATCTCAAATTCTATTGCTATGTCTGGTTTATCCTTGTATTTGTATTCTCAGATTCAATTCGGTTCTGAAGGTAAATGCCCTTGTGCAGATCTTGTTCTGCTTTGCCTTGATTCTCGATCATTTGGTTGCGCATAATTGTTTAGCTTTTGTGTGCAACAAGATGCCGAAGAGATTGTTCCTTGCGTGCACTCTTAGCGTGTGGCTCTGTTCAAGGAAGCCATAGTCGAGCCGAAGATGTGCCAAACCCGGTGTGTTCTGTTTCGTTGAACCCGGGACTTTCAAACATTGAAATTCAGCCTTCCAGCGCACCAGTGGGTGATTCTAGTGGATCCCAAATCCAGCAAGAAGCGCAGGAAGAAGAATTGTTGTCTTCTCGGTCTTTAGCACAAGTATTGGCCGCGTAGACCCTTCTGCTAGAAAGATTGGTGCGGAATACAGAGAGTTCTAGCATTGCAGTTTTTGATGGTTTAGCAGCTGCGCAGTCAAGATCTAGTCTGTTTTAGTTCCGGCAAATCCGTTCATCGAACTTTTTGTCAACACTAGATCCTCATGTTACTGACAATTGGCTTCGTGACATTGAGTCCAAGCTCAATCTCACGAGGTGTACAGATGTATAAAAAGTGTAGTATGCTGCCTACTGTCTTCTAGGTGATGTTACTGCATGGTGGGATAGTTTTAAGGCTATTTGTTCACCTGGCCAGGTCGTTACTTGGGGAGACTTTGAATAAGCCTTCCGAGAGCACATGTCCCTTCTATCTTGTTGGAGATAAAGAAGAGAGTTTTGTAATCTCACGTGAAAGTCTATAACAGTTATGGACTACCTCCACAAGTTCAATTACCTAGCCCGCTATGTCGCAGATGAGATTACGAGTGAAACCCGAAATGTCTTTCTCATTTGGGAGCATCTCAATGAGGAGATCAAGTTTTCGCTCACAGTTCACGATATCCTGAACATGCAAGTGTTGGTCGATAAAGCGATTTGCGTTGAAGACAGCGCGAAGGTAGTCCAGGAAAGCTGAAAGCAAAGGTGGTTGGCCCAGAGGTCAGCAAGCGCTGATCCTTCGGAGTTGTGCTCGAAATTAGCCGCTAACGCTCAGTCTTCTCCACGCTCAAGATCCCAAGGGAGTGTTTCTCAACCTTCTTCATCTGCGGTTCAGTCTTCTAACCGCGGAAGGCGATCTCGTGGGAGACAAGATTGAATGTCTACACTCACTTCTTATGCATGTTGTGGGAAAGGTTATTTCGCCAAGGATTGTCCGAACTTACGACCTGCGATAACTCGTCTCCAAGATCAGAGTGCCCCAGATCATCCGCAATGTTCCGTCAGTGGACGCAGAGGACATTAAAGCGATCGCTCAAGTCTTATTCCAGCCTAGAGTCTTAGCCATTATCGGCCAAACTGTGCGACGGCTGAAAATGCAAGCTATGCGTCTGGTGTAGTACCTGGTACGTTTCTTGTAAATTCAGCTCTTGCAATAACTTTGGTTGGTTCTAGAGCTTCTTGACTGCCCTTGTTCTCGAGTTCTGTGCAAACGGAAGTTGAGACTTGTTGTCTAGGCGATGAGATGTTAATCTGATTGCCTGGAGTGGTTTTGAAACTTAGCACCCATGCCTGGGAGAAGTTCTTATTATTCATCAAGGAAGTTAATTCCCGTAGCAAATGATTTGAATAGATACCTAGGACTCGATGTGATCCTTGGTTTGAACCAGAGTTCAAGAACCAAGAGAGCATCGACTGTGCTAATCGTTCTATTCTCTTAATCTGTCTAGTTGGCAATCAAATCAGTTATTTCTCCGGTGATTTCGCCCGCACGAGTCATATCTCCACTCTCTTCTTGTATCAGATATGTGCCAAGTGTCGGTAGTTTGGGAATATCCCAACACCCTCCGTGAAGAGTTGTCGAGATTGTGTCCTGATAGAGTTCCGGAGTTAATATTGAAATCGCTACCTAGAATCGCACCCGTTCCTAAGTAATGGTCGCCGCGAGTTGAACTTCAAAGTTGACGTTTTCGTTTGCATGTAGATCTCAACTTGTGTTGTCGTTGGACGATTGCGAGTTCGTGGGATGCTAGCACCGTAATGCATCGGTTCGTACCGAATCTTCCTTTGTGAAGATAGGTGGGGTAACTTCTCAGCTCGAGTCTTTACCTCAGTTTTCGAGGTGCGCGATGACTTCCGTGTGCCGTAGCTGAAGAGGTATCTTCAAAGCCCCATTGAGCTTACTCCTTTGGACATGATAGATCTTTAGTCGGATCTATCTCTTGCGAACATTATGTTTGCATCCTTAACGATGTGGTGTGCTATATCCGCAGTCACATCATCAAGTTGACCAAAGTCTAGTGGAACAGCCACGCCCAGGACGAAACAACCTGGGAATGTGAAGATTTCTCAAGGTCGAGTTTCCTTCCTCCTTTACCGAGCCTAGCAAATCTCGAGGACAATATTCTTATAAGGGGGGTGGGATTGTAACACCCTGAATTTGTAATTAAGAATAATTAGGCTTGATTAAGGTAATGGAGTGTTTAATTATGCTCTAATTTGATATTTGGATTTTAATTTGGAGTTATTTGTTTTCGGAGTTTTTTGTTGTTTCGTTCGAGCCATTTCGATCGGTTTTGACCCGAAACCCTGAGTTTCAAGTCTGGTCAAAATCCTTTGAAGTCGTTAGTAAGACTAATCCCAAAAACTTTCCTTTGGAACCCTAAAACCCTTCCCTTGGATCCCCGAGGATCAATTCTGAAGTTGGAGTAAAGTATCGCAAAGAAACTAGGAAAATTCAGCTGCGGGGCGGTAGTACCGCAGGCTAATGCCCGGTACTACCGGCCGGCGGGTCAGAGCACAGGGCAGAGCACCCCTGTTATTGCACGTCGCCGCCCCTACCATCTTCCCTATTATTGCACGTCGCCCTGTCCCCTCCTTCTCCCTCACTCATTTCCTCCCTCTCCCTCTCTCTTGTTCTCTCTCTCTCTCTCTCTCGTTCATCCTCTCTCTCACCGAGCTCTCTCCTCTCCCTCTCAAATCCGACTGGGTTGAGCACAAGTGGAGCAAGAAGAGAAAGCTTGGAGGTGTGGTGGAGCATCTTCAAGGCCCTAGCAAGTCCCTCAACCGGTGGATTTCAATTTGGAGCTCAATCCTTGAGGTTAAACAAAACCCTAGCCTCCACTCTCCTTTTCTCTTTTCTTTTCTCACTTGTTTAGCCCTATAAAACTTAGATCGAGAAGTGAACCATGGTTTTGTCGGGTTGCTAGACCTAGGTTAGGCTCAGAAGAATTCTTTACGCGATCGATTCATCCTACAAACCCTGATCTACTCCTCGTTGGATTTATTTGCTCCAGAAAGTCATTTCCTGAATTTTTCAGAGATTTTCCTTCCAAACCCTAGCTACGGAAAAGTCGAGAAAATGACCCCCAAGTATATCCAACACAGGTGAAGTTCTATTCTCGCAAAACAATTGAGTTTGACCTCGATACGGGTCCAGAATTAAATTCGGGATTAATTGGGGTTTTCGTGTACGAAGGGTCCAATCATCGTGCGAAGAGTTCCATCGTCGTGTGTTGGGTCTTAGTTGCGAATTAGGTCGAGCGGAACCTTTTGTGCAAAAAGAATTAATATGCTAGTTGCAAACCCTTTGTTTTGCCTCGATTCGCAAAAAGTGCATTTTGTGCTTTTTGGAGTGACTCGGAGTTCTGAGGTTCCAAAAATCACAAGAATGCCTCATATTAGCTCTTCGTGGCGCAAAGGTTCCATTTTCGCGAAGTTTCGAATCGAGAGTCCTAATTCGAGTTTTGTCGGAATTATTCGCCAAAAAGGGTCAATTCTTAGATTTTGGAGTTTTCCTTGATCCTCTAGCTCCAAAATCCAAGGAAACGACCTTAGAATCTATCCGATGTCGTTAGAGTTTGATTCTCGTGAAAAGAATCAAATTTGAATTTGATTCGGGCCAAAAATCGAAATCTGGTGGCCATTAGGGCAATCGAGTTTGAAAAGGTGAAAGTTAGGTCAAACGAACTCAAAACCTGGTGTGACCTACGTGGATGGGTCCTTGGCGTCGCTAGGAACCTAACCGTGAAATCGTCTCGAAGTTTGGAATCCGTTTGCGCAAAATCCCATTTTGCAAAACCCTAATTTCACATAAGGCCGGCATACCGACGTTATGAGGCCGGTACTACCGCCCTCGCGGCAGTACCGCAACCTTAATGCCGGTTGTTAATTTTCGGTGGCTCCCTCTTTCAATCCCTGGAAATCCGGCACTACCGCCCAGCAAGGCCGGTGCCACCAGGTGTCGCGACCCGAATATGCAAATTCGGACCCTCTGTGTATTCAACACTAGTCCAGGATCACGCTAGTGCACACAATTACAAAGATACGCCTCGCAGGGCGAAGACTTATGAAAAGAGATAACAACAGCGGAAAATAAGATAACTTCGTGGCGCCATCCAGTATACCACAGGCAACCGACTGGGCTCGTTCCCCTAGTTCGTTGGCTCCTCTTGGAACTCCTCCTCCAGTGTAGGCGTTGCTTCTTCTTCAACTAATGTTGTTTTGTTGCAAGGGGTGGGTACTTTGGTACTCAGCAGGTCATACACAGAATGCAGTTCTAACATTCTACATGCATGGCTTATTACAAAGGATATGCTAACAGGTTCATTTGTAGTAAGCAGCATTCATAAATACAGTAATAGATTTGCAGTAAGCCACTGACAACCACGCCGGTTCAGCTTCCGGCCACACGGCGCAATCTGGGGTGTTGGTTTGAAATCCAACGGTTCAGATTAGATTTAATCCCGTGCGAGTTGGATCTACACAGTAGATCTGGACCATTCAATTTGAATCAGATGGCTAGGATCCGATCGAGTTTAGCCACATCAAGGGCAACAACGTGGCACGACCCGGTCCGAGACTCGTGGGTGCATCCGGACCGCACAATCTTGATCCAACGGTCAAGGTTCAATCTAATGCGTACAGATCTACCCTACGTGGCTAAATCTATACCATAGGATCTAGATCCAACGGTTGCTAATAGATCTACACAGTGCTGTGCGATCTAATTCTAACCGTACGATCTAGATCTAATGGCTGAGATCTACTCTGGGGGTTTTGCACAGTGTGGTGATGTGGATGAACTTGGGCCCTCAGATCTGGATCGGAAGGCTGGTGGAGCTCGCGAACCCGGTGATGTCGCGGCGGAGCAGAAGTGGCCGGAGTTGGGGACGTCGACTAGGGAACCGAGGTTTCTACGGGTCTCCGGCGAAGTGAAGGACCCTCACGTATGCGCCTTGTCGCGAGGAGTCTGGATCTGAGCTTGTTTTCACCGAAAAACGACGAAGGATGCCTTGTCGCGAGGAGTCTAGATCTGGGCTTGTTTTCACCGAAAAACGACGGAGGATGGCATTCCACGCGGAGGACCTTGGCGGCGCTAACGAACTTCAGCGAGCGATTGCGGCGGCTCTAGAGTTCCCCTGCAGACGTGGGCTAGGGCAACGGGTGCGGCGTCAAACGGCGATTCTCGGGAGAGGGTCCACGCAATAAATAGCGCGGAAGTCGAGTCCGACTCGGCGGCGGAGAGCAACAGCCGCTGCGAGGTTTCTGGGTCGGAGACGAAGATGCGTAGCCGTCCACATGGCGCGATCAACGGTCCAGATCCGATCTGGCACGGCTCGATCCGAACCAGTCATCGCGGGGCTACGTGGCGCATTGTCGACCGTTGGATCAAGATCCAACGGTCGCGCGTATAGTGTTTGGTTAGACTCCGGTTAGGCCCGGTCGGACTCGAGTCTGACCCGGGTCGGTGCTACAGTGCTAACCCGGTTGGGTTTTTCCAGCGTTTTTAATTTTTAAAATAATTTCTAGAAATTCAATTAAATCGGGAAAATAGCAAAATAATCAGAAAAAATCTGGAAAATACTTTGAGACATTTTGGACTCACATAAAATATTTCCAACAAAATTTTATTTAAACTTTTTAAATACTTAATATGCTCAAAAAGGGATCAATTCAAATTAAATCGAAATAAATTCCAAAAATTCAAATAAGTCAATAAATTAGATAAAGGCAAAATTTTGGGATGTTACACCGGGCAGCCGGTACTACCGTGCATAATCCGTCGATAGATAAATTCCAGAGTGCCCCTTTCGGGTCCAAAATTTTGGGATGTTACACCAGACCCCTAGGTCGGTGGTACTGCCGGGTGTGAGGGGCGGCACTACCGCTGGGTTGCCGTCGGTAATGCCGGATTTAGGGAAAAGTTCGGGTTTCCCCTTTGATTATTGAGTTTTCATTTTCTCAGATTTGTATTAGGTCTTTCCTTCCCTATTTGATTCGTTGTTGTAGGTTTTTGCTTTCTGTTAGTCGTTGACATGGGGGGACCCTGGTACTGCTATTTGAGCAGTAGCACCGTGGTTAATTTTGTCGGTGGTTGTTTCCCCAGAGTGAGCTACCTTTGGCCTCTGGAGCCACGGCGCTGCCAGTGTTTGGGGTCGGCACTACCACTTTAGTGGTAGTACCGTGAACCACACTCCGATAGCTATTTTCCAGAGTGTGCTAATTGTGGCCTTTGGAACCCTGACACTACCGGAGGTTTGGGCCGGTACTGCTGCCCGAGCGGTGGTACCGTGAGCAACACTCCGGTAGATGTTTTCCTGGGCGCCCCATGTTGATTCTCAGCCATCGACGTTATTGTCCCAAGGGTACGGTACTCTCAGGAGTCGATAGTACTGCCGTAAGGTCGGTACAGCTGAATGAATGGTACTACCGGGAATTTTGTGTCGATATTGCCGGCTTGAGCTGAGAACTTTAAACCCTTTTCAATTCCTTTTGCTCTTAGTTCCTCAAATTTGATTCGCTTTTGTATTTGGTTCTTAATCGCTTGGTATGATTCCTCGTTGATGGTTCTTGTTGCTTTTCGTCAGGCGTTGACGATTCGGTAGACGACAATTCCAACCACGTTCCAGGTCGGATCTTGTTAAAGAGCAAACAGGCAAACACCTCCTTTGACCATCTTGATCCTATAATTGGAAATTCTATTTTGAATTGTCAAAACTATTATGCATGCGTGTATGTTTAGTAAAGATGCTAGTTGTGGGAAAACTTTGTAGTTAGAGCCGAATTGGTGGATTTTGTCAAGGCCGCAAATTTAATTTTGTCTCATGTGGCTAGCATTAGCACCAACCAATTTTAGCCACATTTGAGATCAACTGCTAACGCCAGAATCTATTCCAAATTACCACTTAAGAGTATCCCAAACTTAGCAAAAATCTAAAAGCTAGAAATTTTAGTGTACAAATGTGGATTTTCATCAAAGTTTGGAGCTTTGTGGCTTGAGGTCTATAATGATCTAGGATGCGTGGGGTTAGTAAAATGGAAACTAGAAACTTTCCTCTACAACTTGGTTGTCTCTGAGTCAAGATCCAACATCAAACACTAATATTAAAAATGGCTCAAAAACTGAATCTATTGCAGAAAATTTTGGGGGACTTAGACATAATATTTAGCCTCCACTTAGTATCCTTGTGTGGGTTCTATGTGTGTTGGCTGTTGGAGACAAAACAGCAAAGCACCACGCCTCATCTCCCCAACAAACCAAAAAAACAGCAGCCACCCCATTTCCTTCCTCCCCAAATCGTGCAAGCTCCCAAGGTCAAGGCCAAGCTCCCTTGTGGGTGGAGTTCTCCTCCATTGCTGCACCTTGGAGCTCCTCCACCAGCAGCCCAAGCCGAAGCCTCCTCCATTGCATCTCCTCTTGGTGGCGCCCTCCCTCCTCCTCAAGCCAAGCTCCCCTTTCCTTCCCCATGGCTCCTCCTTGAGGCAGGCCAAGGTAAGCCCCCCCCCATGGCTAGATCTAGCCCTATAAGGTCTCCTCCTGCTGTCTTGGGTGCCCTAGGTCTGATTTGGGGAAAGTTTTGGAGGGAAACCCATGTTCTAGGGTTTCGAGCAAAATCCTAATTTTCGAGCAGATTTTATAGCTGCTGTTTTTCATCATTTTGAGGAAGTTAGAAGCTTCATCTCTCAGAACTACTAAAGGATTAGTTGTATATAATCGAGTTATCTTTCATTTCCAATTGGAATCGCTCGATTTCGTTAATCTAGCTGAAAGTTATAGCTGATTTAGTACTGACTGTCCAGATTTTTCAGCATTTCGGCAGAGCTGCTGTTCTACTCGGTTTTGGGAGAGTTAAACTAGTTGATGATCAAATGGGGGTAGTGGGAATTGTAGGTAGGGTTCTTATGCTCAATTAGAACCTGGGAGTGCTTAGTTTGGTGGAGTGATTAAAAAGTTACACACATTTGAATGCTAGCTGTTTTGAAACTCTGAAGATTGTGGATGCTGAAACTTGCTCTCTGTTCCTGGCCAAATTGGGAGTTTCACATGCAATGGATAGATAATTGGCCAAATATAAGTTGTATATATGCCTCTTAAGCTTCATTAGAACTTGGAAGCACTTGATTTCATATAACCTTGCGAAAGTTATGATCGTTTTGGTGAAATCTGTCTCGAAATTTCTGCACTTGTGCAGAGTACTATTCTTTTGTTTTTGGACAAGTTAAAGCAATGGTTGCTCATTTGGGGGTAGAGGTATGTGTAAGTAGTATTCTTATGTTCAATTGTAAACTGGAATCACTCAATTTGATTGAGTAGAATAATAGATATGTTCAATTGAAGTTCATGCTATTCTGAAAATTCAGAGTTTGTGGTAAAGAAACCAAAACAGGAGTGTATTGTTGTTTCAGATTTCAGAGATGCTACAAAAGTTAGGATTGGGTTGGAGTAGTGTAGAACATTTCAAAATATTGCTTGGCTATTAATGTGGAGTGTTAAGGTTTGCATTTTCATTATGATTGATGAATGTTTGCATTCTTTTGGAGCTAACATGGGTCTTTAGTTGTCATTTCATCTCATGTGCACAGCATGCATCTCATTTCATGCATTGTTATCGTGTAGACAACGATCCCACAGAGGTTGACGTGGCCGTGGCCGAGGGGGAACCTGTGATGCCCTAGGTCTGAGAGCGATCCTAGTTCTTTTCCATCGTGGTTGTTTCGAAAAGAGAGAAGTTTGGTCGGGAATTGATTAACTAAAGTTCATGCGACGTTTTAATATTTTTTTTGGAGCGTCGGGCTAGAATCAGTGGGCCGAGGACAACCTGGGCCGAGGCCGGGATTTTCCTCCCCACCTCTCCCTCCCCCTTCCCCTAAGTGGGCCGGCCCACTAGCCAAGGGGGGGCGCCACCCCTTTTCCCCCTAACCCTAGGCGCCTCCTCCCTCTCCCTCCCCTAGCAGCCACCTCTCCCTCCCCTTCCTTCTCCTACGTGGTGGCTCAAGATCCGCCGCGAATCGCGAAGGAGAAGGCGAGGAGCGACTCCGTGGAGGCGTGGAGGACGAGCAGATCGCCGATTCGGGGTTCATCGCGTGTTCTTCGTGGGTTCGCAAGGGAGAACAGTAGGTAAAATTCCCAAACTTTTACCTCTATTTTACCTAGGGATTAGGAGTGTATTAGATCTGGTGGTGAGGGTTTTGGATGGATCTTGTTGGGGGAGAAGGGTAGATGTTCACGTGGTGCTGTTTCTGGAAGGGGGGATTGTGCAGTGCGGATTGTTTCGCATTTTACGTGGCATAGATGATTTTTCCTGCCAAAACCTATAACTAGAAAGTTGTATATAACGTCGAGACCTAGCTTCTGTAATTTTTTCAGAATTTTTGCGGAAGTGTTCTGAGAGTTATCGCTGTTGCAAACCGACGAACAGAATCTGGGAACAGAGTTATCCACTGTGTTGGACGACTGTTTAGGCATATTTAACAGAGGAATTAGAATTTATGATCTTCTGGAAAGTTGTAGATCTCGTCAATATCTAGCTCCTGTAATTTTTTCATATTTTTATGTTCTGTAGAAAAAAAGATACGAAAAAGAGAATGGGGGTTGCTGCTGTTCGATCCGGACAGATCGGGGTTTCGGTGTTGGAAAAGGGGAACGGGTTGTAGGAATTGCGTGTTTGAGTTGTGTGATCAATTGTGGTGTTATTGCATACTGAAAATATGCTTGTACAGGTGGTGCCCCTTCTGTACGCAACTAGATCCGTCGTCTACGTCGGTAAAGGCAAGTGGAAGTAGTGTTATGGTTGAACTATACATCGTTGTTTGCATTGCCTTCGTTATATTTCCCGATGACATTAATCATACATGGTTTGATCATTTGCTAGGAAGATTGCAATAATTAGATTAGCAATGTGATGATGTGCTTTGGCTTTGAACCATGAGTAAAGAGAAGAATGATGTTGCCTATTGGTTGAACTGTCTAAATAGTTCATCTCAATGTTATTTGTTTTTCTATCCATGTTATATGATGGCATGCAAATATGTGGACTCAATGTGGAAAATTATGAATGAATTCATGCATGAAGCATTAACTGCATAATCATGCATTGGAAGTTTGTCGACGCCAAGCGTCTTGTGGCGCGATCAGAGTACAACACCGTGTGTTCCTGAGAAAGGGCACGGTGAAGAGGATCATGGCATAAGCATATGCACAAGCATGAGCATTTTACTGAGGTTGTGGTAGTCGATGTTGTGGTGTTGAATGTAAAGCATGTGGTGTGTTAAATTCTTGATGGATGTGATTATGTGTTAATTGTTCCGCTTGCTGAGATTACCCAATTTCACTGCTTGTGTTTTGTTGTTTTCAGGTAGCGTGCAAGAGACATAAGCATGAGTGGTGGGCTAGCAACACAATAAACCTTCGAATGTCTTCACAACTCCCATGAACTAGTGTTTATTTAATACATTAGCTTGCTGAATTTTATTTACACTTAGACTATTTGTTATGACTAAACTTATTCTTGCATATGGTTGGTTTAGACTTGTTGTCGCTAGTATTGTTGAATTGCTTATATTCCTGTTTGAATTGCTTATCATGAAATGCTTCCGTAATGTCCTGTTTTTAGGGGAGATCTTTGTCGAAATTTTCTTGTTCTATAGTTTAGTTTTAAGGGTGTTACGAGTTGGTATCGAGCGGGCTTTAGGTCCTTGGTGTATGAATTTAGGAGAGATATTCTAACATGAACTAAAACTTTCTTTGTGTGAAATTAGTAACATTGCTTAGGTATAACTCTTAAAATTGCCATAGGATAATAAACTTTTAATCTTGAATAGGATTGTTAATCAACTTTAAAATTGACACACTTGCACTATTAGGATGGGATGGGCTGCATTGCATGGCATGCGTATGTTCGACTATATTTATTGTTTGATTGTGGGTGATTTTGTTATGCTTTTGTTGTTGTTGTGATTGTTTGCTTGCGGCTTGTTGGGTGCAGTATGCCACCAAAGACGCAGCGTCACGGTAAACGTTCGGGGGCCTCGCTCCCGAGCCGTCGAGGCAGCTGAACCTACCCAGCCGAGGGCGGGTTTCGGCAGAGATAGTGGCCGCCATGAGGCGATGCAGGAGGAGTTGCGGAGTCTTGAGGAGGGCGCCTGAGCCGCCCCGGTAAGCTTGGCCGAAGCGCTGCCTTGCAGGCGCGGCGGCAGTGGCATCAAGCCGAGGAGTGGGTTGGATCGCGGTGGATAGCTTTGATGGGGTGGGCAATCCGATCCAGCAGCGGATTGGTTGTCCTATGTGGAGATGCAAATGGGCGCTTTTGAGGTTGCGGCGCAGAGCGTGTCCGCCGTGGCGCAGCTCTTGAAGGGGGAAGCCCAGATCTGGTGGAGGGGTGCGCTGACCTCGAGGGGCGCACCGGGTGACTCCTCTTGGGAGGAGTTTGTCCGGCAATTTGAGAGGAGGTTCTACCCCGCCACCTTCCTCGATAAGATGCAAATTGACTTGGGACAGTATGCCCAAGACAAGAAGACTGTGGCGGAGTACGAGGTTGGCTTCAACCAGATCGTACGTTTTGTGCCCCATGTGGCACGTGACGAGGTGGAGAAGGCAAGGCGGTTCGGCAGGGACTCCGCCCTGCCATTCGCCATATCTTTGGCGCTTTCCCCATTGTCGATTTCCGGACAATGGTGGAGCAAGCTCTGGGTGTAGAGCTGCAGCTGAACTACACCGAAGAGCATCGCAAACCTGCCACGGGAGAGCATGTTAAGGGCCCTCCAGAGAAGAAGGGCCAATCCTCCGGTACTTGGAATAAGAAGGGGAAGAATTTTCGTCACCACCCTATGGTGGCCGTCCTACTCAGAAGACACCTCGGGAGGTGCGCCCCGATCTGCGTGCCATAGTCACTCCTGGCATGGGGATGGTATGTTTCCGTTGTGGCAATTCCCATCGCCGCAGCCGAGTGCTCGTGGAAGGGAAGGTGCACCATCTGTGGTCGGGAGGATCACAAGGATGTGGTGTGTCAGAAGAACCCCAACGGCAAGCTGCGTTGGGGAGCCGGTGACATCCTCTCCAGGTGGATGGCGATGGGGGCGTGATGCATATGTTGCCATCGGCTCCTACTCTGCAGCACCTCCGGCGCCTACTCCGACTCGCTCGTTCTACCCGGCGCCACTCTCGGGGACTTACCGGATGCCCCAGCTTCCATCGCCACCTTCCTCCGACTTCGCCGTGGGTCCTCGCCGACATATCCAGATGCGAGGGTCGCACCATCTCGATCTACCCCGAGTCCACGCTTTGCCCTCTTCTGGGATGCGGATCGTGGCAATGTGGTGACAGTACTATTTCTGTTAATTACTGTAGTTTGCTAGTGTGTTGTTTGACTCGGCGCTAGCTACTCGTTTGTCTCTGTGGATTTTGTTGTTCGGGCTGGTCTGTCTGCGTGCAAAGTTTGGGTGATGCCGTGGTGGTTAGTGCACCGCAAGGCTTGATTTCTAGTTCGAGAGTCCTGTCAGGGCTGTCACTTTCTATTAGCCGATGAGGAGTTCATGGCGAATCTGGTGGTGATTTCCTTGGAGCCATTTGATGTTATCCTTGGCATGGGTGGCTATCCCAGCACCAAAGTGATTGATCAAGCGCTTGGAGGACAGTCACCTTGCATGCTCCGTCTGGGCAAGAAATAACTTTCCAGGGAGTGCTATGCGGTACTCCCTCTCCTTTTGTGTAAGCTATTCCCAAACTCCCGGATGTTGAAATCGGGGTCCTCTCGTCCATGGTTGAGGGTCGAGAGGAGGAGAAGAGTTTGGAGGGCATTCTTTGTAGTTTGCCGATATCCGGATGTGTTTCCCAGTGAGCTTCCGGATTACCTCCGGCGGGAGACTATCTTCCGCATTGATCTTGTTCCTGCATGAGGCCGATTTATAAAACCTCAGACCGGATGGCTCCGATAGAGCATGTTGAGTTGAAGAGGCAATTGGGCGAACTCCTAGCTAAGGGGTTTATTAGAGTGAGCTCATCTCCTTGGGCGGCTCCGGTCTTGTTTGTGGGGAAGAAAGATGGCACCAAGCGGCTATGCGTGGACTACCGGGCGCTTAATCAAGTTACCATTAAGAACAAGTATCCATTGCCTCGCATTGATGACCTTTTTGATCAATTGAGGGGTGCCAAAGTATTCTCCAAGATCGATTTGCAATCTGGGTATCATCAGTTGCGGATTAAGGAGGAGGATATTGAAAAGACGGCTTTCAACACGAGGTATGGGCATTTTGAGTTTGTAGTCATGTCTTTTGGACTAACGAATGCTCCTGCCGTCTTTATGGAAGCCATGAACAGGATGCTCCATGAATATCTTGATGTCTTTATTGTCGTCTTCATTGACGACATTCTTGTCTACTCGAAGTCCGAGGAGGAGCACGCCAGTGCATCTCGGTCTAGTTTTGGAGGCTCTTCGTAGAAATCAATTCTATGCCAAACTCAAGAAGTGCGCCTTACAGGTTGTCGGAGGTGAGTTTTCTTGGGCATGTCATCAACCAAAGTGGTATCACAGTTGACCCAAAGAATGTTCTTTCTTTGTGGTTGGATGGCGAAGACCGTCTAGTGTGACTAAATTAGGAGTTTTCTTGGGTTGGCAGGTTATTACCGGGCGCCGTGCATAATTTCTCTATCATAGCTAAGCCGATGACAAGGCTCACTCGGAAGGGGTTCCTTTCATCCGACAGAGGAGTGTGAGACTAGTTTCCAGGCGCTAAAGAACAAACTGGTCAATGCACCTATTCTATCTTTACCTGTGAGTGGCAAGCGATATACAGTGTATGCAGATGCCTCCAGGATTGGTTTGGGTTGTGTGCTCATGCAAGAAGGCGTGTCATTGCTTATGCTTCAAGACAGCTAAAGACTCATGAACAGAATTATCCCACCCATGATCTCGAGTTAGCCGTGGTTTTTGCCTTGAAATTGTGGAGGCACTATCTTTATGGGGAATCTTGTGATATTTTCACCGATCATAAGAGCCTCAAATATATATTCACCCAGCGAGAGCTGAACTCAAGGCAGCGTAGATGGTTGGAATTGATAAAGGACTTTGATGTGTCGATCCAGTATCATCCCGGCAAGGCTAATGTCGTGGCGGATGCCTTGAGTAGAACGGGTGTCCCCAAGACCGCTATGCCCTTGGTTGCGGAGTTGGAAAGAGGACAGGTCACTTCTTGTTTCTTTGGGGTTGCGCAAGAGGAGACTCGGATGATCATTCAATCTTGCATACCCGAGCGGTTGTATGAGGCTCACCGCAGGATCTTTGCTTCAGGAGGTTCGGCGGAGGATTTCAGAGGGGAAACATCGGGATTTCAGCATAGATGAGCATGGTTCCATCCGGTTTAGAGGCCGTCTTTGTGTGCCTCAGAAATCGGATGTGAAGATGGACATTCTAAGGGAAGCCCATAGGACTCCGTATTCCGTTCACCCTGGCGAGACCAAGATGTATCGGGATCTGAAACAGAGTTTCTGGTGGAAGAGGATGAAGGTGGATATCGCCAAGTATGTGGCTTCTTGTGGAGTGTGCCAACAGGTAAAAGCTGAGCATAAGAGGCCTGCCGGTCTGTTACAGCCATTGGAAATTCCGGAATGGAAGTGGGAGCACATCACTATGGACTTTTGAAGGATCATTGTTTTTGATCCATGTGTTTTTGATGATGAGTATTTGAATATTCGAAAAGATTTGAATTTGGTTTGAAGATTTGAAAAGAGCAGAAATCAGTTTGGTTATCCGAAAAAGATTTGAATTGGCGAAGATTTGAAAAGAGCAGAAATCAGTTTGGTTATCCGAAAAAGATTTGAATTGGCGAACTCATTTTTCCCATGTATGACAGACCAAACTCTTTGGTCTGTCATACACATGTATTAAGTGAACTCATTGAGCCAAACTCTTTCTTTCCAAGAAACCGATGGGTTCCACATCTACACCGACAAGTTTTCTTTTACATGCATCGTCGTGACGTGTTTGCTTTAGGGTCTCGTTCGGATCATGTTGTTTTTGAAACGGCGTAGCACATTTGGCGGACAAGTTTTTTGTCCGTCGTGAACATGAATTTGAAAGCATTTTTGAACGAGACTTTTGCATGTATGCGACGGACCCGATTTGGTTGTCCGTCGTAAACATGTTTTCGCCGGAATGTTTTCTTTTGGAAGCCCGAGAGTTTCCTTGTACAACGGACAGACTTTGTTGGTCCGTCGTAATCTGTTTTCTAGAGTTTCACTTGGCATTTCTTGTAGGACTGGTTTTATTGTCCGTCAGTAAATAGGATTTAACTCAATTAGGGTTTTGAGCGATTTTGAGATTGAAATTTGAATTTGATTTTAAGATTATGAAATTTGTGATAATTTCCATGATACTTGTTTTAAAGTGGACTTTATGCAATGCTCTTGTGAGTAGTTGCATGGATTGATGTGAGTCAAGTCGTGGACTTGTGCTCGGAATTGTTTTGTGTTTTTGTTCATGTGCGGAGTGTTGCTTGAGGTCGAACATGGTCGATGGCGGGACCGAGACTAGGTTCGAGGAAGGCGAGGTCGTGAAGGTCAAGGATGTCATGCGAAGATGTTTGGACTAGAGGAACTGCCACGTGAGATCGGTAGATCGCTGCATGTGTGCGTCGCGTGGTGTGCGTGCATGCTGCATGTATGTGTGCGTGAGTCCAGTCGAGTCGTGCGTGAGTTTGCATGTGTGGCTAGCGTGTCACGAGGAAAGGACATCCGAGAGAGCCGGGAATTTTGACGTGTCCGAAGTCGATCGTGAGATGAGATTGGCATGGAGGCTGCGCCCAATCGAATACAAAAAGAAATAGGTGGCTGTCTTGTCCTTTAAATAGAGGGTTCTAGGGGTTTAGAATCAATCCAACGAAAAAGGGCAAGAAGCAAAAGGTGCCTACAACAAAGAAGAGATTTTGTGTTCTCTTTAGTTTGTTTAAGGTTTTCTAATCTTGTGAGATTAGAGATTTTGGTGGTTTTCTAATCTTGTGAGATTAGAGATTTTGGTGTCCTCCCGAAAGGAGTGGCTTTGGAATAAAGAAAAGGTTATGCAATTCTTTACATACTCTTTTGCTATGATTCTTGATTAGAAGGATTGTTCGATTTTTGATAGAACTAGTTTTGATTTTTTGTTCGACTTGTCTCGCTTTAATTAATCTAGGGTTTTGATCTCTTCATTATTAGATACTCTTCCGCTATTTAGGGTCTTTTATTTTCAGTAAAGAAATAGTTAAATTTTATTAAGCATCTATTCACCACCTCTAGTTGCCTACTCGGTCCTACAAGTGGTATCGAGCAAGGCTCTACTAATCCATCTTAGGTGATTAGTAAGCGGTGAGATTATGGCAACAGAGAAATACTCGAACAAGCCGCCAATCTTCGATGGCACGGACTTTCCCCCCTTTGGCGGATCGGATGACGCATATCTTCAAGCTCAAGGTAGCGATTTGGTGCAAGGTAAAAATTTCGTCATTGAGCTTCCTTCTAATGATGATATTGATAAAATCGAGTTTGAAAAAGATGTTGAAAACAATAATAGAGCTAGAAACATATTGCTTCAAGGACTTGCTAGAAAAGAATTCGATAAGTCTGTCATTTACTCATCTTTGCTCATGAAATTTGGAAATCTCTTCAAGATTATCATGAGGGCACCTTGACTACTGTAAAAGAAGCTAGGCAAGATCAATTTAAAAGGAATACACTAGATTTGAAATGAACTACGGAGAATCTCTAGATGATTGTTTTGCTTTAACTAGCAAATTTTAAACAATCTTAAATTTGTGATGTAAAGTGACTTGACTACTGAAAATGCTAGACATTTCCTATCATCTCTTGATCTTAAAATCGGCAAATGAAAGTAGCTTGCTTTTAGGGAGGCTCACAAGATGAGTGAAATGACATTGGATAAATTATATTCTAGTCTCAAGACTTTTGAGATAGACATTGTTTCAAGAACATCCAATGATAACTCTATGGCTCTTAATGCTAATTCTTCATATGATACTGCTACTAGTTCTTCATCATCATATTCCATTCTTGCTTTGAGTGCTCTTAGTGATGAACAACTAGATCAAATACCGGAAGATACACTTGCTCTTCTTTCCAAGCGTGTCAATGCAAATTACATGAGATCAAGGGAGAGAAGAGGAGCCTCCATCCACTTTGCTACAAGCTACGGCAAAGTGGGCATATTCGTACAATCAAGCTTTTTGGGGAACAAGGATAGAGAGGAGAAGGACCAAAACAACTCCTCCAAATCCTTCCCGGCCAAGAGAGAGCAAGGACAAAAATAAGCAAAGGGACTAAGAAGATGCTCAACAAAGTCTTCACTGCAATTGGTCGCTTAGATTTGAGCGACATTGTGACTCATCGAAGATGAGAAAGAAGAGAAGCAAACAAAATTTGAATGAGAAAGACTTCCTTTGGGTGTGCTTCATGGCAAAAGGAACACTAGTGACAACGACAAGACTTCCAAAGGCAAGCTGTGATGAGGTAATGCCTTCATATAATGAGCTTTGTGAAGTTTTAGTCATATTGAGAAAATCTTTAAGAAAATCTTCCTCAAAAATAAAAAACTTAGAGAATGGTTTGTCCATCTTGGCTGAAAATGAAAAACTTAGAAATTCTATTTCTAACAATGATGCATGTGATGATTGTGAGGGGTTCTCATTAGAATTGCAATCACTTAGAGCTGCTCATTCTTGCAAGATAAAAGAGCTAAATTTGCTAAAAAGTGAAGTTGATAAATTCAAGCAAACTTTAGCTTTTGGTTCAATAATGCACTTTTATGTGTTGCAAGAATTATTTGTCACTAGAGAGAATTTAAGAAAAATACGAGCAATTTGTCTTGCTGGACACATTATCTTTACTCACTCTCTTTGTCACCTCAAAAGAATGCAAAAAATGTGAAATTCTGAAAATTGATATTGCACTTGAAAAGAACAATGTAGAGAGAGCCATTATAGCCAAAGATAGAGCCGTTCAAGCTAAAGAAAAGGCTAAAAAATGTCAAGATCCATGTCAAAATTGCCCTGTTGTTCTTAGAGAAAATGAATATTTGAAATCAACATTGGAAAAATTTCTTTGGAGGAGAAAACTTGAATCGATTCTTGATAAATCAAAAGTAAGTGTTAAAAATAGTGGGATAGGCTTTGATCACTTTGAACACTTGAAAAACAACCCTCACATGGTGTGAAAACACTTAGCAGTAAAATTGAAATCCTCCCTCCTAAACCAAGTGAAACAAAATTCAAATCTGCTGGATCTGTTGATTTCTCCTGGAAAAAACTCAACCCACTCAAAGTAAAGGAGCAAGTACTTCAAAGCTCAGACAAATGCACTTTTGTCACAAAGATGGTCATCTAGAAACACTTCACATGTGAAAGCTAAAATCGAGAAGGAAAGAGAATTAAAAATTCTAAAATGATCGGAGAAATTAAAAATTTTGAAAAGCCCAAGTCATACCGTCATAAACCATCTAATAGGGCCTTTACAATCTATGACAATAGAAGAGCAGGTTTAGGTTACAAAAGAAAACACCTTCCACTTCTTTGTATGTGCATAGACATGGTCATGAAAGCAATATTGTGACAGGCTCTGTGAAAGCAAACAAAATTCATTAGTCTCACAAGTTTTTATGCGATCACACCTTTGTCGAGTGATTGATCTTGGATACCTAAAGCATGCTTTTCCTAACCCCGATCGAATCCTCAAGCATCTTCTGCTCATAACATGTAGGTGGTACGAGAAGGAAGGAGAACATCTGGGTTGTTGATTCGAGGATGCTGCCAACACATGGCGGGCAACCTCAAGTTGGTTCTCCTCCCTAACAAAAGCATCTGAGGGGAGCAAGCGATCACTTTTGGAGATGCTACTCTTTGGGCGGCCACCTTGCAAAAGGTACAGTGAAGGTAAATGAACACTTTACTTTGAAGAATGTCTCTCTGGTGTCTAAAGTAAATTCAACCTTACAATATTATCACAATTGTTGGATGAAAACTTTGAAGTGAGCTTTAAACCTAATGCATGTAGAGTACTCGATGCTTGGAAACTTGATTCTTGAGATATCTAGACTTGGAAAAATTTTCATGCAAATTTTAGCAATGCTTCAAGTTCACATTGTTTTGTTGCTTCAGATCTAGAAATCTCAATTTTTGGCATGATCGGTTAGGCCACATGGGATTTGATCATTATCTAGGACTGAGTGGTCTAGACTTAATTCGTGGCTTGCCGAAGTTAAAATCTTGCAAAAATATTGTTTGCGCTTCTTGTCGACATGGTAAGATGGTTGGAGCTCCTCATGCTCCTGTCTCTACTATAATGACCAACCGGTACAGTCAACTTCTTCACATGGATACAGAGGACCATCTAGAGTACAATCGGCCGGAGGTAAGTGGTATTTTTTAGTGATAGTTGATGATTATTCGAGATACTCTTGGGTGCATTTTCTGTCTTCAAAAGATGAGATTTTTGGACTCTTTCATGTCTTCATTAAGAGATTGATAAATGAATTGCCTAACACATTGAAAGCCATAAGAACGATAATGATGCACGGAATTCAAAAATGCTTTGTTCAAATCTTTTGTGAAACTAATGGAATTGATCATCAATTTTCTTCATATTCTCCCTCACGAGAATGGTGTTGTAGAAAGGAAAAATAGAACTTTGATTCAAATGGCTAGAACTATGCTAGATGAATACAACACTTCAAGAAATTTTTGAAATTTGAGGCAATTTCTTACGCTTGCTATATATCAAATAGGGTCTATCTCGAGAACTTTACTTGGTAGAACATCTTATGAGCCGAGATTTGATAAGTAAACCATCATTTCTCACTTACGAGTGTTTGGTTGCAAATGCTTTATTCTTAAACATGGAAATCTTGATAAATTCGAAGCTCGTAGTACGGATGGCATCTTCCTTGGTTATTCGTTGCACTCTCGTGGATATAAATTGTACTTGATTTATCGACTAACAAAATGTTGGAGACATGCGATGTTACTTTTGATGAGGCTAGCCACAGGCTAGACCCGACATTTCAGGTTCACGAGAAGATTTAGAGCCAATCTTTTTTAGATAAAAGATTCAAGAAAATGATGAAGATAATGATGATGATGAGCTCATACTTGAGCGGGAAGATGTTCTGAACAAATTGATGTGACTATTACTTGATTCTCCTACACCTCCCACGCATTGAAACAATTGGACCTCCCTTACTGTTTTGAAGAACCATCCTTCCGAACAAATTATTGGAAGTCTTCATGAAAGGTGACAGCGTTCTAATTCATCTCAAACTCTTTTATGCATGCATTGCCTTTTGTTGCAAATTTTGAACCTAAGAACATTACTCATGCTTTAATCGATAGTTCTTGGGTAGATGCGATGCATGAAGAGTTAGAAAACTTTGAAAGGAATAAAGTTTGGTCTTTAGTGGAACCTCCTAAAAATCAAAACATTATTGGAACAAATGGGTTTTTAAGAACAAGTTAAATGAAGATGGAATAATTGTTAGAAACAAAGCTAGACTTGTAGCTCAAGGTTTTTCTCAACTTGAAGGAATTGATTTTGATGAAACATTTGCTCCATTGCTCGTTTAGAGGCTATTCGCATCCTCTTGGCTTTTGCACTTAAGGTTTTAAGTTATTTCAAATGGATGTGAAAAGTGCTTTTCTAAGCGGTTTTATAGAAGAAGTTTTGTGAAACAACCTCCTGGCTTTGAAAATGAAAAATTTCCTAATCATGTATATCGTTTGTCAAAAAGCTCTTTATGGATTAAAACAAGCCCCTCGTGCTTGGTATGATAGATTAAAAGGCTTCTTGCTTCAACATAATTTTGAGATGGGAAAAGTTGATAAAACTCTATTTACTCAAAATTCAAATGATCAATTTCTTGTGGTGCAAATTTATGTGGATGATATTATCTTTGGAGGATCCTCCCACTCTCTTGTGTTGCAGTTTTCAGCCGATGTCGTGGAATTCGAGATGAGTATGATGGGAGAGTTGACATACTTCCTTGGATTTCAAATCAAACAAGCAAAAGAAGGATCTTCTTGCACCAATCCAAGTATACAAAGGAGCTACTAAAGAAATTAGACATGGGAGAAGGAAAGTCGAGTATCTACTCCAATGAGCACAACAACAATTTTGGACCCTGATGAGAATGGTGTTGAAATGGACCAAAAGGAATACAGAAGCATGATTGGATCATACAGACTTACTTCAAGGCACGACATACACTTTCTTGGTTTGTTTGTGCGCTTTCGATTTCAAGCCTCTCCTCGAGAATCACATCGACAAAGCAATTAAAAGAATTTTCAGGTATCTTCGCTCCATACGAATTTGGCATTTTGGTATTCTTGTTCTTCTTAACACTCCTAGGATATTCGATGCTGATTTTGCGGGTGTAGATTAGATAGAAAGAGTACTTCGGCACATGTCATTTTCTTTGGCACTTCACTTGTTTCTTGGTCTTCTAAGAAACAATTCCTCAGTGCTTTCAATCTCTTTGAAGGCCGAATGCGTTGCAGCTGTACTGGTTGTTGTTCACAAATTCTTTGGATCACTTCAACTCTTAAAGATTACGGCATTAACTTTAGTAGTGTTCCACTTCTTTGTGATAATACTAGTGCAATTCACATCGCTAAAAATCCTGTTCAACATTCAAGGACTAAACACATTGATGTTCGATATCATTTTCTTAGAGATCATGTTGAAAAAGGAGCTATTGAACTAAAATTTGTTGATTCGGATGCTCAAATTGCTTTGATATTTTCACTAAAAAGCTTGATTCTTCTCGCTTTGCTTTCTTACCTGCAACTTGGGATCATTCATCCCCATGGGTTGATTTGAGGGGAGTCTTGATTTTAACTCTTTCATTTGATTTTGTCGTTACACTTAAAGAAAACTCCCTGTTTCATTGCATCATGTAGTACAAAGCTTTGTTGACTATTCTTGTGTATATAGTCAAATTAATGCTACATTGCTTCATTTCTCACTAAAAGACTAAAAGCCTAAAATAATTCAATTTGAGATGCTTTTTGTGAATATTTTGGCTCTTGTTCATTATGGTATTGCATTTGTGAAATAGGCTTAAAAGTTTCTTGTCATCTGTTGAAAGGCTAGAGCTGATTAGAAACTATGTGTGAGCTTTTTGTTGGACTTCAAATGATCATTATGAGTCTCAAGCAAAATCGATGTTTTAAATGACAAAAGCAAGTTGAAAAGATGCAAGCAAAAGCTACTTGGCTAAACACAAGTTTAGTACAATGTGCAGCTTCCTTGCCCGGTGCCAGGATTTAAATTCAAAAGATGCAGAAAAGGCTACTTGTCTAAACAAAAGTTGAGAACAATGTGAAGCCACTTGCCAATTTAAACTGAGAAAGATACAAGAAAGAACTACCTACTCATACACAAGTATGGGCTAGTGTCGCGATTACTTGTCATCCCTGTTGTTCACAAAGCAAAATTGTCAAACTTGCTAAAAGAGAAAAAGGAAATTCAAATTTTTGAAAAGCCTTGAGACAAACATTAGTGAATTTGAAAGTCTCTCTTTGTTCATGATAGATTTCTTTTTAGCTTTGGCAAAATCAGTTTATGACATTTTACTTGTTTGCTCTAATTTGCTTATGCAACAACTATTCTATGTGTTAGAGCCTTCATATTCTCACAATTTGCTTTCTCATTGGATAAATTGATACAAAATGTGAAAACTCTCCAAATGCTTTACTTTGATTATATACCTTGAATATACTTCAAAGTTTGAGATACTGCATTCATTAAGGGGGAGTTTTGAGATCTTGATGACTATTTTGTCAAAAAGGGGGAGAGCAAGATAAGAAGAAGAAAAATATAAAGAAAGGAGAAATTCAAATGCTGTTTGAAAATTTGGGAATTTGGATTTACTTGGTCTTGGAATCTTTTTCTATACCTTTGTCAAATCTTATATTATGTTTTGTCAAATTACTCATCAAGGGGGAGATTGAAGGATCATTGTTTTTGATCCATGTGTTTTTGATGATGAGTATTTGAATATTCGAAAAGATTTGAATTTGGTTTGAAGATTTGAAAAGAGCAGAAATCAGTTTGGTTATCCGAAAAAGATTTGAATTGGCGAAGATTTGAAAAGAGCAGAAATCAGTTTGGTTATCCGAAAAAGATTTGAATTGGCGAACTCATTTTTCCCATGTATGACAGACCAAACTCTTTGATGCATTACACATGTATTAAGTGAACTCATTGAGCCAAACTCTTTCTTTCCAAGAAACCGGTAAGTTCCACATCTACACCGGACAAGTTTTCTTTCTGCATGCAGCTGTGAACGTGTTTGCTTTAGGGTCTCGTTAGGATCATGTTGTTTTTGAAACGGCGTGGCACATTTGCTTGGCCGGACAAGTTTTTGTCCGTCGTGAACATGAATTTAAGCATTTTTGAACCGAGACTTTTGCATGTGCGACGGACCCGATTTTGGTTGTCCGTCGTAAACATGTTTTCGCGAGAATGTTTTCTTTTGGGCCCGAGTTTCCCTTGTACAACTGGAGACGGACTTTGTTGGTCCGTCGTAATCTGCTTTCTAGAGTTTCACTTGGCATTTGCGGGAATTGGTTTTATTGTCCGTCGTAAATAGGATTTGCTCAATTAGGGTTTTGAGCGATTTTGAGATTGAAATTTGAATTTGATTTTAAGATTATGAAATTTGTGATAATTTCATGATACTTATTTTAAAGTGGACTTTATGCAATGCTCTTGTGAGTAGTTGCATGGATTGATGTGAGTCAAGTCGTGGACTTGTGCTTTCGGAATTGTTTGTGTTTTGTTCATGTCTGGAGTGTTGCTTGAGGTCGAACATGGTCGATGTGGGGACCGAGACTAGGTTCGGGAGAGGCCCGAGGTCGTGAAGGTCAAGGATGTCATCACGAGATGTTTGGACTAGAAAACGGTGCCGCGTGAGATGAATCGCTGCATGTGTGCGTCGCGTGGTGTCGTGCATGCTGCATGTATGTGTGAGTCCGTGAAGTCAGTCGTCGTCGTGAGTTTGCATGTGTGGCTAAGCGTGTGCGAGAAGGACATCCAGAGAGAGAGCCAGAATTTTAGACGTGTCAAAGTCGGTCGTGAGATGAGATTGGCATGGAGACTGCTTGCCCAATCCGAATACAAAAAGAAATAGGTGGCTGTCTTGTCCTTTAAATAGAGGGTTCTAGGGGTTTAGAATCAATCCAACGAAAAAGGGCAAGAAGCAAAAGGTGCCTACAACAAAGAAGAGATTTTGTGTTCTCTTTAGTTTGTTTAAGGTTTTCTAATCTTGTGAGATTAGAGATTTTGGTGGTTTTCTAATCTTGTGAGATTAGAGATTTTGGTGTCCTCGAGAGAAGGAGTGGCTTTGGAATAAAGAAAAGGTTATGCAATTCTTTACATACTCTTTTGCTATGATTCTTGATTAGAAGGATTGTTCGATTTTTGATAGAACTAGTTTTGATTTTTTGTTCGACTTGTCTCGCTAATTAATCTAGGGTTTTGATCTCTTCATTATTAGATACTCTTCCGCTATTTAGGGGTCTTTTATTTTCAGAAAGAAATAGTTAAATTTTATTCGGCATCTATTCACCCCCCCCTCTAGTTGCCTACTCGGTCCTACAACTTTGTGATTGGGTTACCTCGCTCGCCGCGAGGTAGAGATGCCATTTGGGTGGTGGTGGATAGACTCACTAAGTCCGCACATTTCATTCCAATGAAGACGACCAATTCGGCACCAGATCTAGTTCCCTTATACATGAAGGAAGTGCTTAGGCTCCATGGCGTGCCTAAATCGATTGTCTCCGATCGTGACACTAGATTTGTGTCCCTGTTTTGGCAGAGTTTGCATAGTGCTCTGGGAACAAAACTCTCTCTCGGACATCTTTTCATCCCAGACAGATGGCGATCTGAGCGGACCATCCAGACTCTAGAGGACATGCTTCGGCGTGTGTTCTTTCTTGGAAAGGAAGTTGGGAGGATCACTTGGCCTTGGTAGAGTTTGCTTATAATACAATTACCAGGCTAGCATTCGAATGGCCCCATTCGAGGCGCTTTATGGGCGAAAGTGTGTCTCCCCACTTTGCTGGGATGCGATTGGTGGAAATTCTTTGCGAGTCCGGATTGGGTTCAGGGGACCTTTGAGAAAGTCTGAGGAGATACTGGCAGAATCTCTGGCATGAGCCGTCGAAGAGTTATGCCGATAACAGAGGCGGGATTTGGAATTTTCGGTGGGTGATCAAGTCCTTCTCAAGGTATCTCCAACAAAGGGTGTCGTCTGCTTTGGTACCACCAGAAGCTTAGCCCGAGGTACATTGGTCCGTTCGGTGGTGGCACGGGTGGGCGGTTTGGCCTACCGTCTGGAGTTGCCGGACTCTTTGAGGGGAGTACATGATGTCTTCCATGTCTCTATGTTGCGGAAGTATCTTCATGACCCAGAGCACAAGATTGACTCGAGCCGACATTCTGATTGAGCAAGACTGACGTTGGAGTGTCGTCCACTTCAGTATACTAGACTCCTCGGAGGCGGGTCATGAGGAGGAGAACCATCAGGTATGTGAAAGTTCTGTGGACAAATCAGTCGAAGCGGGAGGCAACTTGGGAACTGGAGGACCGGATACGGAAGAAGTATTCTGCGCTTTTGAGAATCTTGAAGGTAAAATGTTGTTTACTTTTGCCTTTTTTTCTTTTAGCGCCGTAGCTAAAAGGAGTAGATTCGGGACGAATCCTTTTAAGGAGGAGAATGTGATGCCCTAGGTCCGAGAGCGATCCTAGTTCTTTTCCGTCGTGGTTGTTTGAAAGAGAGAAGTTTGGTCGGGAATTGATTAACTAAAGTTCCTGCGCCGTTTTAATATTTTGTGTGGAGCGTCGGGCTCGAATCAGTGGGCCGAGGACAACCTGGGCCGAGGCCGGGATTTACCTCCCCACCTCGCCCTCCCCCGTCCCCATAGTGGGCGGGCCCCCGAGCCACGGGGGGCGCCACCCCTTTTCCCCCTAACCCTAGGCGCCTCCTCCCTCTCCCTCCCCTAGCAGCCACCTCTCCCTCCCCTTCCTTCCCCTACGTGGTGGCTCAAGATCCACCGCGAATCGCGAAGGAGAAGGCGAGGAGCGACTCCGTGGAGGCGTGGAGGATGAGCAGATCGCCGATTCGGGGTTCATCGCGTGTTCTTCGTGGGTTCGCAAGGGAGAACAGTAGGTAAAATTCCCAAACTTTTACCTCTATTTTACCTAGGGATTAGGAGTGTATTAGATCTGGTGGTGAGGGTTTTGGATGGATCTTGTTGGGGGAGAAGGGTAGATGTTCACGCGGATTGTTTCGCATTTTACGTGGCATAGATGATTTTTCCTGCCAAAACCTATAACTAGAAAGTTGTATATAACGTCGAGACCTAGCTTCTGTAATTTTTTCAGAATTTTTGCGGAAGTGTTCTGAGAGTTATCGCTGTTGCAAACCGACGAACAGAATCTGGGAACAAATTTCATCCACTGTGTTGGACGACTGTTTAGGCATATTTAACAGAGGAATTAGAATTTATGATCTTCTGGAAAGTTGTAGATCTCGTCAATATCTAGCTCCTGTAATTTTTTCATATTTTTATGTTCTGTAGAAAAAAAGATACGAAAAAGAGAATGGGGGTTGCTGCTGTTCGATCCGGACAGATCGGGGTTTCGGTGTTGGAAAAGGGGAACGGGTTGTAGGAATTGCGTGTTTGAGTTGTGTGATCAATTGTGGTGTTATTGCATACTGAAAATATGCTTGTACAGGTGGTGCCCCTTCTGGACGCAACTAGATCCGTCGTCTACGTCGGTAAAGGCAAGTGGAAGTAGTGTTATGGTTGAACTATACATCGTTGTTTGCATTGCCTTCGTTATATTTCCCGATGACATTAATCATACATGGTTTGATCATTTGCTAGGAAGATTGCAATAATTAGATTAGCAATGTGATGATGTGCTTTGGCTTTGAACCATGAGTAAAGAGAAGAATGATGTTGCCTATTGGTTGAACTGTCTAAATAGTTCATCTCAATGTTATTTGTTTTTCTATCCATGTTATATGATGGCATGCAAATATGTGGACTCAATGTGGAAAATTATGAATGAATTCATGCATGAAGCATTAACTGCATAATCATGCATTGGAAGTTTGTCGACGCCTTGCGTCTTGCGACCGTCATTACAACACCGTGTGTTCCTGAGAAAGGGCACGGTGAAGAGGATCATGGCATAAGCATATGCACAAGCATGAGCATTTTACTGAGGTTGTGGTAGTCGATGTTGTGGTGTTGAATGTAAAGCATGTGGTGTGTTAAATTCTTGATGGATGTGATTATGTGTTAATTGTTCCGCTTGCTGAGATTACCCAATTTCACTGCTTGTGTTTTGTTGTTTTCAGGTAGCGTGCAAGAGACATAAGCATGAGGGGTGGGCTAGCAACACAATAAACCTTCGAATGTCTTCACAACTCCCATGAACTAGTGTTTATTTAATACATTAGCTTGCTGAATTTTATTTACACTTAGACTATTTGTTGTTATGACTAAACTTATTCTTGCTTATGGTTGGTTTAGACTTGTTGTCGCTCGTATTGTTGAATTGCTTATATTCTTGTTTGAATTGCTTATCATGAAATGCTTCCGTAATGTCCTGTTTTAGGGGAGATGCTGTCGAAATTTTCTTGTTCTATAGTTTAGTTTTAAGGGGTGTTACAGAACCCGAGGAGCAAATCGTCGTTGAGAACCCGGCAGAAGCTCAAGGCAAGCACCTAAGCATATTCAACCTTATATGTAAATATTATTTTGGTGAATGAATTGCTTATTGGATGACTAAGTCATGCATTAGGAGTTAAATGGTGGGACGGTATTAGGACCTAATTGCTGCACATACACCCTTTGATATTTGTTGAACACCTCCTTTGGGTGACTATCAATTTGGTTGAGTAGATAAAAAGATAAGCTCATTTGAATTTCATGCTGTCCTGAAAATTCAGAGTTGCTGCAGAAGTTAGGATTTTTGGTTGGAGTAGTGTTGAGCATTTAAAAATATTGCTTGCCTATTAATGAGGAGTGTTAACATTGTATTTTCAGTTTTGGTTTGATGAATGTTTGCATTTTTTGAGCTATCATGGGTCTTCAATTGTGATTCCCTCTCATGTGCATGGCATGCATCTCATTTCACATGCATTGTCATCGTGTAGAGAACGAACCCGCGGAGGTTGATGTGGCCGTGGTTGAGGGGGAAATTGAGGGGCAAATTGTTGTTGAGAATCCGACAGAAGCTCAAGGCAAGCACCTAAGCATATTCAACCTTATATGTAAATATTATTTTGGTGAATGAATTGCTTGTTGGATGACTAAGTCATGCATTAGGAGTTAAATGGTGGGATGGTATTAGGACCTAATTGCTGCACATACACCCTTTGATATTTGTTGAACACCTCCTTTGGAGCTAGTCTATGGGTAAGTATAATGTGTCCATGCTTAGTTTGCTTATATGTCGGGTATGGGCCAAGTGGTGGATGGTTCCATCACTTGAGAATATTACTTCACACTATTGGGCTACAATGGATTTTTGTAAGAACTGAAATGTGAAACTGAGACCGGGCGAGAGGGTTGTATCATTTGAGTGTGGAGACTCAAATGTGTAGTCTCGCCTGTGTCGGTTGAGGACCGATCCGTTGTTTGCCCTTTGATCGAGCACACCTTTTTGATTGCATGCCAGATAATGGTACGGTAAGCGACCCTTTCATGGCATACTATTCGATGGATGATGCCCTCATGCGGTTGGACGTGGTTGACGGTGAGGCTTAGGCCGACCCTCGAGGGCCAAGCGAGGCTTGGGCCACTCGAGGGGGTGTTAGGTGCTCGGACCGCATGAAGATGGTTCAACGAATAGGTATGGATTGGAGGAGGGTTGACATGAGGTTCCTTCATGGATTCATGTCGTGTGATTGATGATCCCCAACAGGGTGAGTAAACGATTCGAATATCCGTGCTCTCGGATATGAGCATGCTTGGTCATTGCACATTCAACGTAGTAATAACTTAAACTTGATGCTAGTTGGTATGTTGATGATTGTACTTGTTCATGATGTTACTTGCTTTACTTTAAATGTTTAGTTGCAGATTTCACTCTAGTGATAGGTGCTATCCATAAGTGCTATAAAATTTGTGAATGGTGTAGTGGAATGTCGTTATGCAACAAAGTTAAGCTTTTTCGCACTTTTATCTTAAGCTTATTCCTTGCTACATCCAAATGCATATTCCTTCGAGTCGATCATATATGGACCATGGGTAAGTCTTGCGAGTACCTTTTGTACTCATGCTTCTGCTTTGTGGTTTTCAGGTGAGGATCAGGATGGATGCGAGTTCTGTCCGTACTGCCTCTCGGTGTCCGGGCGGGGCACCGAGTAGAGGCTACTTGCGACGTTGCTTACACCTGGAAGTGTTCAGGGGCAGGACACTTCCGGAGATGTCATACTTTTGGTTTAATTTGGTGGTTGTGCATTCCTTTTGTTGTATAGTTAGCCTTAAACTATGTCATGTCTAGGCTTGAATACTTGGCTATTTATGTTGTTGAACTTTGATGTATTTTGGTGCTCATATCATGCTTTATATGTTGCTCCTATCCATGTCGATTATTATGCTATGTCGTTGTTGTAGTGTCATGTATGATAAATTGAATCTTTTGTCTGCTGAGTGGATGTCCTCACTTCTAGAGGGATCATGCCGAAATTTTGTAGAAATCCCGAGCTTAGGTAGGATCTTCTTGTTACTTGTTTTGCGAGTTAGAATTTGTCGTTGTGAGTTCTTGCCTTGTGTGGTTGTCGAGTTTATCTTTGTGTTGGGGAACGCGGTATGCTACACTAGCACAAATTAAAATTTCAACCGCAAACCAGAAAAGCTACTCGCAAGAAGGGGATCATAGATCTATTACCACTAGACGCGCAGCTGCGGAATCCTTCGCACATCGTTGTAGTGGATCGCTCTCGGCGTGGATCGTCCTCACCGCGGATCGTCCTCGCCGCGGATCGTCCTCGCCGCGGATCGTCCTCACCGCGGATCATCCTCGCCACGGATCGTCCTCGCCACGGATCGTCCTCGCTGCGAATCGTCCTCTCCACGCCGTAGTAGCAGCAGTGTCACCACAACAGTGTCACCACAGCAGTCCACACGTCCGGGGATGGTACGCCGTGCGTCGGTGTGCAAGCACCGGGTCGCTCGGCAGGGGCAACAAGAGGAGGTGGCTAGGGTTTCTGGTGAAACACCTCTAAACCGCACGAAAGTGTGTCCTGCGTCCAGCCTCCTCCCCTTCTTATATAGCCACGAGGTGAAACCCTAGGCAGTCAGGGCCCATCTACGTGCTAAGCCCACGAGGTCCATTAATTACGGATCCAATCCGAATTAATGCGTCGGCAGTTAAGTGTGTGACCACTGTAGGTTCATGCGCATTTGGACATGGATTCGGAAAACCCTTTTCTAATCCAATAGTCGATGCGGCTCCTTGCAGAGCATGCCAACTCCCAAACGCATATGATTAAAGTTACGATGTAATAATCCCTTTGCCAAACTATATGAAGATCGAACTCAAGGCGAAGCATGTCATCCTTTGTGATTCAATCCATCTCTCGTATCCGTGATATATTAATAAGTTGTGATTGACTTCTCAATCACGGCATGGACATGCACTTCCTTAATCATATCACACGAGTGGCCTAGACATATATCTCCGTTACATTGGAGTGGCAAATTCCATCTTGACTGCTCACTTCCCTCTGCATGTTTCATAGTAAACATGAAAGCTACCTTTATAACTATCCGGTTAGGAAATAGTGTTTGGTAACCCCAAGGTAAACTATTACACATGTAGGGAATATGACAATCTCAGGTCTAAGGATCATACATCTACTATGTATGAGATACACTGATGACACATAAGAATGTAACATTCTCGCAGTGTCCCATTGTGGGTCTATCTAACACATGTTCTTCAACATGCGTCCACAATGTATTGATGATATCTCCATGTCCCATGATCTATGAAACATGATCATCGAACAATACATGTGCTGATCTATTCATCGTTGTCCTATACGATGATATCCGATCAGAGATATTTATCCAATTATATCAATAAGTAAAGAGCTTCATAAACAAGTCACACACTTGTTGATCAAAACAATGATATACATTCATTGGACAAAAAATCATATTATTATTCATAAACATAGTCATGTTACAATCATCCATATGATTGCCTCAAGGGCATAACACTAACACTTTGTGCATTGGTTTTTTAGTCATTTTGTTGTGCTTCCGCGGTTGCGTTTCTGGTCATAAAGTTTTGAGTTCGTTGCCCCCTTTATGCAAATTGAGTTGATCTGGCAATGGAAACTGTTATGCGGGGCGATCCTGGGCGATCTTCGGGTCGCATACCGGTTGAATACCGGGATTGTTGTCGAGTTATTCGAATGGTCTCACGGTTGTCTCATTTGGGCTTGGGTGCTAGCATTGCGAGCGCCATCGACGATCTGTTGCTAGCCTCCAAATCCGATGAGGGTGACAGAGCATTCAAATAGCCCGAGGACGGTCTAGGCGGCTCCTTACATGGTGGGTATCAGAGCAAGGTGCATAAAGACGAACCGTAAACTTGACAACCACTTAGGTGATTAATGGTGGTTTACTTAACCTCCTAGTAGCAATTAGTGCCATATTACCCGCCCTATGTTTGTAATTAGGTTTGTGTAGGTTGAATGGTGAGTGTGGGAGAAACGATCACGTTGGAATCGTGCATTTCATGCCATGCATGTAAGATCCATGTCATACCATGCACGCATATGTCTTGCCATGTCATTTTGCATCTTGATCTATGCTTTCATTTATGTTGGGTTGTAAAATTCCTTTGTCTTGTGCTACTGTTTAGATCATGTTTTAAGACTAAGAACCTATCCCTTCCATGTGGAGTCTAACTCTTGTCGTCTGACTTTAGTTGACGACAGAATGAGGACTCACAAAGGTACAGGAGGTGATGATGGTGCGGGGCGATCGCAGCCCCACGATGGCGATCCGCCTCCTCCTCCCAACCTCTTGGATGTGTTGCTGAGGTCTGAGCAGAATCAGAAGGCAACCAACCGAATCCTTGAGATGCTTGTTCAATATCAGGCTCCTCGAGGTGGCCGTGAAGGGCGGGACCAACCCAATGGCTATTTGGATTTCTTGCATACACAACCACCCACCTTCTCTCGCGCCAGCGAGCCACTTGAGGCCGATGATTGGTTGCGCACTATTGAGCAGAAGTTTGCTCTCATTTGCTGCGAAGACCATGAGAAGGCACTCTTCGCTGCTCAACAACTACAGGGTCCTGCTGGTGCTTGGTGCGCCAATTTCCTTATCATGCAGCCCGTCGGTCACCAAGTGTCATGGGTTGAGTTCTGTGAGGCCTTTCCGGCATATCATATCCCAAAGGGGCTCATGGACATCAAGAGGCAGGAGTTCCTCTCCCTCAGGCAGTTGAACAAGTCTGTGATGGACTACTCTCGCGAGTTCAACTATTTGGCCCAGTATGCACCCGAAGAGGTGAACACTGATCAGAAGAAGCAAAATCGCTTCATGAATGGGCTGTCAGCCAAGATGCAAGACAATCTCTCCATGTGCGACTTCCCTGATTTCAATGCTTTGGTGAGTCGGGTGATCACAGTGGAGCACAAGATGAAGAGCCACCAGGAAGAAAAGAAGCAGAAGCGGGTTGCATAGTTTTCAGCAGGTGGCAGTTCGCAGTGTGCTCGAGCTGTCCTCCTTCCTCCACCTAGGGCACCTGCTCCTGCATGTCCCCTACCGGCTGGGATGGCTCGGCCTCCTATTGTTGCTCCCTGGCCCCCACAGCCACAGCCGGGAGTGAGAGTGGGGGCGAATTCAGGTCCAGGCACATGCTACAATTGTGGGCGCACGGGACACTTCATCAGGGATTGCCCTTTTCCAAAGCGGGGCAACAACTCTAATGCTCCAAGGCCTCAAGGCGCTACCGCACCGCCTCCACGTCCCCACGGGAAGGCACCTCAAGTGCTGAAGCATGGCCGAGTCAACTATACCAACTACACCAACGCCGAGGAGATTCCGGAGAGCGACCAAGTGTTGACGGGTATGTCATGCATTGATGGGCATGCTGCTAGGATTTTATTTGACTCAGGGGCTTCTCATTCTTTTATTCTCAAGGATTTTGCTATGCATCATCAAATGAGAGTGAGTTGTAGCAACACCTCTTTCCTCATTGAAGCACCGGGTTCAAAGATTGTTGCTAATCAAGTAGTCCAAGAAGCAACTGTGCTAATCCAATGGGTTCCATTCCTTGTCAACTTGCTACTCCTTGATCTGCGTGGGATGGATGTTATCTTGGGCATGAATTGGCTAACACGGCAGCAGGCCATTCTATATTGTTCTCGTCGCTCCATCTCGCTCAAGGGACCGAAGGGCGGCTGGTTAACTCTACTTCTCGATGATGGCAAGGCCACTCTTTGCTCCTTGAATGGTGCTGAAATTGGGGGGTTAGAGTCCATTCCCGTGGTTTCTGAATACCCGGATATGTTCCCAGCGGAATTGCCAGGGATGCCGCCCGATCGGGATATTGAGTTCGTAGTTGAGCTTCAGCCCGGGACTGCTCCAGTGTCCAAGCAACCGTATCGGATGCCGCCAAATGAATTGGCCGAATTGAAGAAGCAATTAAAGGAACTGATGGACAAGGGATTTATTTACCCGAGCTCCTCACCTTGGGGCTGTTCGGCTCTCTTCATGACCAAGAAGGACGGTTCTCTTCGTCTGTGTGTGGACTATCGTCCCTTGAACGCAGTCACCATAAAGAACAAGTACCCTCTTTCTCGGATCGACATCCTCTTTGATCAGCTTGCTGGTGCACGGGTGTTCTCCAAGATTGATTTGAGGCTCGGGTATCATCAGATTAAGATTCGAGCAGAAGATATCCCGAAGACAGCATTCTCCACTCGTTATGGCTTATATGAGTATACCATCATGTCATTCGAATTGATGAACGCACCGGCATACTTCATGTACCTTATGAATTCCATCTTCATGGAAGAACTTGACTCCTTTGTGGTCATCTTCATTGACGACATCCTCATCTACTCAAAAAATGAAGAAGAGTATGCAAAGCATCTTCACATCGTTCTTGGGAGACTCCGAGAACATCGCCTTTATGCCAAATTCAGCAAGTGAGAGTTTTGGCTGAAGGAGGTATCTTTCTTGGGACACGTCCTCTCCGAGCAAGGTGTTACTGTCGATCTAAGTAAAGTACAAGATGTTCTCAAGTGGGAACAGCACAAAACTATCACAGAGATCCGTAGTTTTCTTGGGCTTGCAGGCTACTATGGCCGATTCATTCAAGACTTCTCAAAAATTGCCAAACCCATGACTGCGCTACTGAAGAAGGGTGATGAATTCAAATGGTTAGCGGGCTATGAGCAAGCATTTCAGACCTTGAAACAGTGCCTTACTACAGCTCCTGTCCTCACACAACCTGATATTCACAAGCCATTTGATGTTTATTGCGATGCGTCAGGTATCGGCCTTGGCTGTGTACTTATGCAAGAAAGCCGGGTTGTTGCCTATGCATCTCGGCAATTGAAACGCCATGAAGAGCACTACCCAACTCATGATCTAGAGCTTGCAGCGATGGTCCATGCTTTAAAAATTTGGCGCCACTATCTTCTTGGGAACAAGTGCAACATCTATACCGATCACAAGAGTCTCAAGTACATCTTCACTCAGGCAGATTTGAACATGAGACAAAGAAGGTGGCTTGAACTAATCAAAGACTACAATTTGGAAGTGCACTACCACCCGAGAAAAGCCAATGTGGTGGCTGACGCATTGAGTCGCAAGGCTCGATGCAATTGTCTCACTCTTTCACCCCGAAGTGCCACTATCTGTGCAAAATTACAGAAACTCGGCATAGAGATGGTTGAAGAAGGTTTCTTGGCTAATCTAGAGTTGAATTCCACGTTGTTCGACCAGATTAGAGAGGCTCAAAAGAGGGACAAGGGCGTTGCCCGAATTTGTAGCAAACTGAATTCCAGCCAAGCTACTAGCTTCCATCTTGATGACTATGGAACTTTATGGTTCGGCAAGCGCCTAGTCGAGCCTAAAGACCAAGAGTTGAGAAGAAATATCCTCGATGAAGCCCACAACTCTTTACTCACCATCCATTCGGGCAGCAACAAAATGTATCAAGATTTGAAGCAGCGGTTTTGGTGGACTCGCATGAAGCGTGAGATTGCTCGCTATGTGTCCGAATGTGATGTTTGCAAAAGGGTGAAGGCTGAACATCTCAAGCCGGTTGGCACTCTTCAGCCGATGCCCATTCCAAGTTGGAAGTGGGAAAATGTTGGCATGGATTTCATCACCGGCCTGCCAACGACTTCTTCGGGTCATGACTCGATATGGGTTATAGTCGACCGGTTGAAAAAGTCCGCACATTTCCTAGCCATTCGCACCACCTATCGAGCCATGAGGTATGCGGAGTTGTACATGTCTCGAATTGTATGTCTTCATGGAGTGCCAAAGTAGATAGTTTCAGATCGAGGCTCTCAATTTGTCTCTCGACTATGGAAAAGTTTGCATGAGGCATTGGGCACCAAGCTACTTCACAGCTAAGCATATCATCCGCAAACTGGCGGCCAAACCGAGAGGGTCAATCAAATCCTCGAGGATTTGCTGAGGGCTTGTGTTCTATCTTATGGGAAGAAATGGGATGAATGTCTTCCATATGCTGAGTTTGCTTACAACAACAGCTACCAAACCAGCATCAAAATGTCTCCTTTCGCAGCACTCTATGGTCGTAGCTGTTGGACGCCCCTGAAATGGTCCGAGAGTGGAGAACGTCCCTTCTTTGGGCCCGAATTGGTCATGAAGGCAGAAGAGAAGGTGAAGACCATTCAAGAAAATTTGAGGGTAGCACAATCACGGCAAAAGAGCTATGCTGATCATCGTAGGAGACCTCTCTCTTTCAGCATTGGTGATTATGTCTATCTGAAGGTATCTCCCATCCGGGGCACTACTCGTTAGGCTAGCTTTTGAGGGGAAATGGGCCGAGGCCCACGCGAGGGGGAAGCGCTCGGCCTGGCCGAGCTGGGCCAAGCCCACGCGGGCGCGAGGCAGGAGGCCGGTTAGGGTTAGGGTTTCGGGGTGAAGCTGGCGGCTGGCGGTGCAGCCAGTTGGCGCTTGTAACACCCCGGCATCTAGTATGCCCGAATGCTACCAAACATAGACTAAACATCATCTAAATACCATAAATAAAGATAAATTACAGCAAAGGCACAAATGCTAAAACCGAAATTTCGGCAGCATCTCCTTTGTTTTAACATGAATTGAAGCAATAGCAATCACATAGCAAGTTATATCATAGCATAAGACATCTAAAACATCAATATCAATGGATAAAGCATCAACATAAACCAATAAAACCGAATCCAACCACTCCATAATCTATAGCTAAGCAAATAAGGATCACAAGCATACTAAACTATTTCATACACCAAGTTCATGGCACTTATTATGATCATGACTCAAATTGGTAAATGTGACTGGAACTACGTGAAGATGTGTAGCTATTTCCCCTTCCCACATGCCGGTGTCATGGTACCTAAAACAACATAAAACACAAGCATGAGTTCATCACTCAGCAAGTATATTGCAATGGGTCATACAGAACAATTCAATATCATCATCACTACATAACAAACTTAACATCATGATTAAGTCATACTTCATATGCAACATCATATTCATATCTCAAACTCATTAAAATCATTTCAACATCATCATCATCATGTATGCAATGCAATGCACATGTCTCCTCGACGCAAATACCGGTATCGCTGAGTGCACACCCGTCGGCGTGCACCCACGTCCCCCTTCCATCCCGTAGAAGGAGGGTGCCTACTGCTCGCTTTCACTCACTGCGTGGGTGGAATCACAAGATAGGACTTACATCCATGGCGCTCCGGATTAGTCATAACTTTCTCACCGACCTTACCGGAATAGTTATAACGTTCTCACCGACCGGGCCAAGTTTCATGCCATGTATGCAACATATGCCATAATCATTAACCATAAACCATTGCATAGCATCTTAACATACCCTTTTTATCATATCATGGCAAATACTAAGCATGGAGAGATAGCATAACATGGAAAAAATTGCATCTAGTCAAGACAAGCAAATAAACCACATGCTACCCATCCCAATACACTTGCCTTAACCTCGGGCGACGGATTGGTGGGATGAGGAGGGCACTCCCGGGGTGACACCACCTGCACATAGATGCCACACAATCACAACGTGCCCACAAAATAGTACGCCATTGCCCATCTACCCTGATATCGCAAACTACTCCCGAAAACGAAAAACAGAGAATCTGTCCCCCCTCGGAACAGCATACTTCAAACTATCATAACTTTAGATCTAGGACTCCGAATCAATTAAACGTGTACATCATCGCTTAGCTTAGGAAATTTCCTAACTTTTTCGAAGTATATGAAAAAGCTGAGTCGGAATCTAAAGTTGTTTAATCTACAAAACACTACGTTCTGTCCCAGCTACGTCACAGATTTGAACACGTTCAGTAAATCGAGCATAAATTTCAAACGGCTGGCCGGAATTGGACGTTTTTTATGTACATTGAAAGGTAATGAAGTTACCTACAACTTTCTCAACAAGCGGCCGACCAAAATCCGATTCTAAGGTCACGAAAACTTCAAACCCTAAGTCGATTGCACAATCTGCCTAAAAGCAGAGAACGTGGCAAACTCTAGTTCTCATCTAATCTACCCAATCACAGCACCACCACTTGATCTAAAAGCATCCAAATACCCTCTAGAACAGCCCCTAGACCAACCCCAAGGATTCCCCATGCCATACTTTAGCCCGACGAACGATCAATGCCGAAATCCTTCCTCCCGGGCTCCCCGATCGTCCTTCTCGCGCCGGAACCGCCGGATCTCCTCGTCGCGGGGCCTTCCGATGGATGGAACAACGGGGTGGCGCGGTGTAGAGCTCCCTTAGGGCAGCAAGGATGGTGGAGAGGAGAGGGGAGGGGAGGGGCGCAAGGGGGAAGGAGATGGGGGCGCACAAAGGAAGAGAGGGGGGTGGCGGCTACCAAGGGGGAGAAGTGGGAGGGCTGCTAGGGTAGCATGAGGGGCGCACCAAAGGCCCCTTGCTGCCCCCCTCTCCCCTCATGGGCCAAAGAGCCCCACTTTTGACCCACGAGGGGTCCCCCCTAAGGCCCAACTAGCCCCGGAAAGGCCCAAACTCCCGAAATCAGCCCGAAAACGCGATTAAAACTCATAGCGTAAAGTTTTAACCTTCGATTTCACATTTTATAATGTTTCAATGTCCGTAGTATCACATTCTTCCCCCCTTCAACATGATTCGACCTCGAATCCAAGACACACCACTATGCGACCCAGCAAAACAAAAGATAGCTAGGTTTCACATCCCATACTTGAGGTGAAAAGCTCGGGGTATTTCTCGCACACGCGAGACTTCAAACTCCTAGGTCACTTCTCTCACTAACTAAAACCACTGGAATTACACTGATCGATACTCGATGACAAGACACTTAGGTTCAAAGACCAACGGCTCTGACGATAACTCACATTCCAAGCTTGAAAAAACCTTACCCAACATTGAAACATGAAGCACTTACACAAGGCCTCAATGACCCAAGCAACAGGACAGATTCCCAAACAGCCCACGAAGAAAACAGTCTCACACTCCTCATTCTATGCATTCCTTTGCACTAAAGTGCTCGATCCCTTTTTAACCGAAACTACTCTCCAGAAGAACACGGTACCAGCCTCTAGAACCCTCTTCATCTCCCACGCACAATCGTGTTTTCACACCTCAACCTCTCTACTGTGGTTCGCCGTATTCAAGTCGACGACGAACCAGGTGAGACGTACACTCAAAGACTACCAACTATTTGAACAAATGAGGTTAAAACATTGCAAAATATTGATCTTTTACAGAAGACCAATACTCAACACTACCACCGAAAGGAAAGGCCTACTTTACAACCAGGGTCCTTAAACCCGCAAGAAACAGTAACAACCAAACAAAATCGCTACGGTTGACACAACCTCGCGCAACCTCAGCGACAGAAAGATCCAATTCACTCTGAAAAGGAAAAACAATTACTAGCAACCACCAACTGGTCCACTAATAATTTAATCAACCCCACCTAGGAACACATCAATGACACAATTCTCCAAGAAGGTTTCGATTGAGTCCTACACAACCTTCCTTTACTCTTCACTTTTAAACTATTTACGATCAACTACTAACAACATCTAATAGCTTAGGTCATTAACACTCACACTAGATTTCTCTTACTAAGAAGGTCCTGCACTCACATTCTTCTACTCAAAGGACCAAGACAAAGAGTACAATCATTGAGTAAACTCAACCATAGACCCAATTGATCCACATACCACAACTCGAACCCCAAAGCGCTAGAAACCACTTTGGAAAGAATTTGACAACAACCAAAGAGCATTCATTTTAACTTCCTAAGCCAAGACGCAAAGGAAACACAAATCTCCTACATCACACAATCAACATACCAGAAATTCTTCATTCTTTCATACTAGAAAGAAATGGACACCTCGATTCATGACATGAATGCAACCTTTTCAAGAGCACTCCGGATTAGTCATATATCCATATATGACTTTCTCACCGACCTGGCTCAACGAATCCTTTATGATTAATTATGCATAAACAATGTCTCGTTTTCCTTTTCACCATTCATTCATCATGTAATAACAGTACCGAATAGTCATTCACCAAATGACTTCTTCCTCGGTATCAAATAATTGAAACACAATTAACATCGAAGGTTGTGGAAATTCATATAGACTATGACGGCAGCATAGTTAACAGTAAAACACCACGTCGCATCACATCCCACATCAATTGAAAATTGAACTTGCAAAACATTGCATTTCAACCAAACTCAACATTTTGGAAAAGAACATCAACTCCAAAGTCAAACATCTGCACACACAACCACCACAAATCTTCTCAAAGAGAAAGGGAAACTCATTTCAAAAGGGAACACTTCACTAACAAAATCACTTATGAAACATTTATAAAAATCCGCCCTTGTGAAGCACACACCAGACACATTTTCCAAATAACTCCAACTCTAGCCAAATAGAGTTACACATCAAGGGCTTAACTCAAAAGTTTCCAACACAACCCACTATGTCCATCTTCTTCCTTTAAAACTAATTATTCCAAAGATAATTCAGTGCGAACGCGAAGAAGTGCGATCCACTCAACAACTTTTGGGTGTAAACTCATACTCACAACACAAACTAAACAAATTCGCCAAAACCAAAGATTGGTACCAATTTCTACGAGTTTTAGGGAAACTCTGAAACTCAACATAAGGAACACTTTGACCAAAAGCATTCAACTAAGATAGCAAACAACCAAACCAGTCCAGAAGGTTTTAAACACCAGCTTAGCATAAATACAATCATCTCTAGTGTTCCACTACGCTTTCCATTAAAGACTTCAAAATTCACTACTTACTCATTGAGAAAGTCCAACCGGATTTAACAAAATTTACATAACAATTTATTTCTCTACTTACCATTCCCAACACTTTTAATTAGGGTTTATGATGCTTACCAAAAAGGCACCCAACCAAGACTACATTGACATGATCCCCACGGATCACCAAATCATAATACATCTTATTCTAAATTTGAAACATAGTTGTCAGCGTATGAGCTAACAGACCCCTTCTGAAATGGGGCGTAAGAAGTCCGAACGGGGGGCTTTCGTGGAGATCGCTCGAGATACGGTGGAAAGGAAACAGGCGAAGCTCACAAGAAGACACTCGGGTTTATCCAGGTTCAGGCCCTCCTCACGAGTAATAGCCCTAGTCCTACTTGTGTTATTCTTGCTGGTGTTCTTGGAGAAACCGAAAGAACCAGGAATAAGGAACTCCCGGCCTCTCACCACAAAGGAGGATGAATCAATCTCACAGATCGAACCCCTGCTCCCATGCACCCCAGCTGACTTTTATACTCGGGCTGGCTGGGGCCCATGGGGCTTACAATAGTGCAACACAATGAGTACACTGCCATGTCGCATTTAATGCACCTATCACTGTTCTTGCAGCACACTTAATGCCCTAGCACAGCCATCCTCTCCCCCGCCTTGGACCCCGCGCCTGCTGGCTCCGCCCGCTCTGTCGGGGTGGGAAATTGCATCATGACGTCATTCGCAATAATGGCACGCGTTGGGAACACGCGCCGCCATACTGTGGCCTTCATTACCCCTATTTAATGCGCATGATACGCATTAAATGCCTTTGACCTTCCATGTGGTGGCACAAGTTACTAGGTGGCCTTTGGAGCTGGGCGCCAGCGGTGTGGCCTGGGCGCTGCGCGTCCGCCTGGCGACCACCTTACTAACCGCCAGCTGCCATGGCTTGGATACCACGTGTTATTTGGCGATCACTCTCGACCGCCCGGTAGCGTGGATCGCCAATCGTCATTGGCGGCCGCTTCTTGACCGCCCGGCGTGGCTGGACGCATACGTGTCCATTTGGCGCTCTTACTAAGGTGAAGTGGGAACCCTGGTGTAGAATACACCGACAGTAGCCCCTGGACCCACCCTGGAGCGTCCTCATACCTTTTTGGAAAAAGCGGCTCAGTCTCCCGGGTGGGTCCATCATAAATGCCCACTTAACGCTGCGGCTTTAAATGCCGCCGCCGTTTCCGGGCATCGAGTTGGAGCGTGCAGCCGCCCCCGCCTCGTAACCGGCGCGGGCCTTTGGAACGTGCCCATGCCTTTACTGACTTTTTTGGGCTTCCCGCCATCGAACCACCGCGCCCCTTCGGATCTCCTGCCGAAGCATTCCTCCATGCGCCTATATATACAAGTGGCCACTGGGGGAGCGGTTCGTTCTTTCCTTTCAGCCTCACCCAACTGCTGAGCCCTAGCCTTTGCTTCTTGCGAACTGCTCCTTCGCCGCTCATCGCCTCCCTTTTGCACCTTCGCTCACATGGCGCCTCCAGCACCTCTGCTCCCTCCATCGACCGTCGAGGATGTCGACGCCGCGAGGTTTTCCCGGTACATCTCCGGCGGCACCGTCACTGCCGTCTTGGGACCACCGCGCCCATTGCCGCCCGGGAGAAGTGATCTTCTTTGGCTGGGCGATGCTGGCGGGTCTCCTCCCGCCGATCTCCGACTTCTACCTTGCCGTCCTCAACTTCTATTCCATCCACAACATTCACCTTCCTCCTAACTCCGTCATCCTTCTTTCTGTCTTTGCCCACTTCTGTGAGATGTTCGTGGGAGTGGCCCCAAACCTTCCTCTCTTCCGCTTCTTCTACTCCTTGCTCGCGGCCAAGGACACATCCACCCCGTCAGGCTGCTGCCACCTCCGCCTTCGGGACGGCGCGGCTTCATGCTACATTCCGCTGGACCTTCGTTCCAACTGGAGGACTTGGCGCAACGAGTGGCTCTACGTCGAGGACGACAGCGGCGTAAAAGTCTTGGAGTTACAGACTGGGCCAGCGGTCAGCACCCTCACCTGGGGAGCTCACGTCGATGAGATGCCCGAGCTCCGGACGATGCTGGCCCGCGTGGACCAGCTGCGAACAGCGGGCCTGACGGGAGGCATGGTTCTCTGGAACTACATCTCTCATAGAATCAGCCCCTGTGGCCGTGTATCACTTTGTGATATATCGTGTGAAATCATGTCTTTGAAAAAATTGGCTTTGAACAGAAAAATTAACTTAGATTTGAATTTGCAAAATGTGTTTGTTCATCTGTTTTGACAATTTGACAAGAAAGCGATAAGTTACGCATTAGCGCCAGGACAAAGTTCTCAGAAGCTTGATAAGTTTCCCATCTCACGACCAGACGGTGTTTTTGGGTCTGTTGTGAACATGTTTTGAGCCCATGGCCAAAGTCATTTTCACATGTACAGGACGATTTTTCTTGGTCAGTTGTGAACAAGCTTTTTGTTTTGGATAATTCCTTGGAACCAAGATTTTCACATGTACAACGGACTAATTCTTTTTGTCTAATCATTGAATGGACTTTTTCTGAGTTTTACTTTTGTGAAACGGCGTATGCGTTCTTGGCGGACAAGCTGGGGTCCGTTGTGAACTTGTTTTGAGCTCATGGCGAAGCCATTTTTGCATGTACAGCGGACCAACTTTGTTTGTCGTTGTGAGCGTGTTTTTAAGCGTTTGGTTGGCTTCTTGGAACAGAAACTTTTCCTTATACAGCGGACCAACTTTGTTTGTCGTGAATCGTTTTTAAGCTCAATTAGGGTTTTGAAGCGATTTGGATTTAATTTTGAATGTGAATTTGAAATTTGTAATGATTTCATGATGCTTCTTTTGAAGTGGACTTTATGCAATACTCATGTGAGTAGTTGCATGGATTGACATTGAGTCAAGTCGTGGACTTGTGCTCGGTTGTTTGTGGTTTGTTCATGTGCGGAGTATTGCTCGAGAAGCGAATGTAGTCGATGATGGGACCGGAACTAGGTTCATGGAGGAAGGCTGAGGTTCGGGACTAGGTTCAGGAAGGAACCAGGGTCTTGGTGGTCAAGGATGTCATGCGGGAGCGTTAGGGCTAAGAGAATGGTGCACATGAAGAATGGTTGATCAACGTGAGAATGGCGGGAGGTTATTCGGCGTGCAAAGTGTTAGTCACGTGAGTATGGCAGGTGGCCATGCTGGCGTGCAAAGTGTTAGTCAACGTGAGTATGGTAGGGTTGCCATACGGCGTGCAGGAGTTAATACTCGGCCTGGTTGGGTCAAGTAGAGTTGAGTTGGAATCAGTTCCTTCTAGGGAATAGAATCGTATTGAGAACTCCTTAATGGGTTAGTGCTTTAAATAGGTGGGGGTCTCTGTTGAAAGGCACCAAGTAGAAATTTGAGCGCATCAAGCTTTGAGCTTGGTTTTAGGGTTTGTACTCTTTTGATGAGAGTATTTTAGACAAGAAATAAAGATCAATTCTTCCAAGATTTTTTTAGTGCTCATCTAACCACGTCGCTCTTCTGTTTTTGGTTCTTGTTTGCATGCTTGTTCTAGTTCTAGATTGGTTTTTGTTCTTCAAGTTTTATCTTGATTTGATCCATCAAAAACCTCTCTAGGGAATATTGATCTAGTGTTTCTCAAAGTCTAGTTGATCAATCTTTGTCGTTCTTGTTTAATCTTGAAGTTTTGATTAGATTGATTCTCGTCAAGTTCTGGATCAGCAAGCTTGCGAAGCTCATAACACTTTGATCCGTAAAGTCGATCGAGCTGATTCTTTTTGGGTTCGATTCATATTGGAATCTAGTTTCTTGTGTCCAAATTTCAGATCGTTTCGACGGTTGGATGTCTGGGAATTCTCGTTTTACCAAACCTCTGTCATTCTGTTTTGTCGAAAACAGAGGCAATTATTTGGTTACTGTTTGGGGTGAACTTTTAATAGGTCAAAATTTGGTTTTAGCTTCCGCACAATCATTCACCCCCTCTGATTGCTATATTCGTATGCTTGATCCTACAAGTGGTATCGAGCAAGGTTTCTCTAATCTATCTTAACCGGTGATTAGATCAATGGATCGTTATTAAACCAAAACCATGTGTGTTCGATGGTGTTGATTTTCAGTTTTGGAAGGCCAAGATGGGCGTTCATCCAAGCACAGGGCTTCACAATTTGGGAGAAAGGTCTACAAGCCATATGTAGTCCTGCAAGCGACAACGTCAGCGACCTGTCGCACATGTTGAAGCAAATAGCAAAGCGCGCGCCAACTTGATCATCCAGGCTTGGGGCCGGCGACTTTGATCGTGTGGTTCATCTTAGATCCGCATATGAGGTATGGAAATCTCTTTGCTGATTACCATGAGGGTTCTTTAACACTATTAAAGAGGTTCGTCAAGATCTTTACAAAAAAGAATACATGCGATTTGAGATGAAACCGGTGAGTCGCTAGATGACTTCTTTGCGTTTCAATAAAATTCTTAGTAATCTTCGTGCTTTGTTGGAGTTAGCTTTGATGATCTTTGCTAATGCTAGACAATTGCTTAGTGCTTTAGACATGTCTATTTGGGAGATGAAGTTACATCCATTAGAGAATCTCTGTCATGAGTACACTTACCTTAGATGTTCTTTATTCCAAGTTGAAAACTCATGAATTAGATATTCTTGCTGGAAGAATGATCATAAATCAATTGCTTTGACATCTCAATCTAGCATATCTCATAATGGTCTTTTCAAGCTTTGCTCTATCTTTCTTGTCTTCAGCTAACCGATGAGCAGTTGAGCAATTCCCAGGAAGAAGACTTATCACTACTCTCTTCTCGCTTTAACAAAGCTTTACAAAATGTGAGAATGAAAAGAGAGAGGTGGTGGTGGCCCTCAAGATGCTATGAGTGTGGTGATCTCGACCATATTAAGTCAAAGCGTCTAAACTTGCGGGTAAAGCATCAAGGGAGGAGAAGGACAACGACAGAAAAGAAAAGAAAGAAGTTCTCTCAAGTGATAGAAGAAGAAGAGCTTCATCAACAGGAGTTGTCCACGAGTTCTTTCCGGCTCTTGAACAAGTCAATTTGGCGATGTGGTTCGGAGGAAGCGGCGAGACGATACAACTCCAGGCAAGCATGAGTTGGCGGGGTTGTGTCTGGCCAAAAGTAGACAGCTTCACCAGGGACAATCACGGCCAGTGACTTCAATAAGTAGATCCTTCTATGATGAATTAGCTATTCTTTGTTGCTCGACAGTAAATTGCTTGATAAGCGTGATAAGAAAATTAAGAAACATGATTTTGTTGTTGAATCATTGAATCATGAAATTGCTAAACTTAAAACTTTGATTCTGATGATGATGCTTGCAAATCATGTGACTTAATTGGAATGAGCTTACTTGGCTTAGGAAAAGAACATGCTTCCTTGATTGAGAAAATTAATCTTGAAAGTGAGAAAAATGAAGCATGTTGTACATGCTATTTGTTCAGATGATTTGCATAGTTCAACTTCTTGTTCTAAATGCTCAACTCTTGAATTAAAATTGAAAGATGCAAATGCTAGGGTTTCTCAATTAAGCGATAATTTGCTTTCACATGAAATTCTCTCATTGCTCAACTTATGCATGAAACAAAAGGAAAAGTAGATGTTCCCTGCAATAAGTGTTTAACTCTTGCTAAGAAAGTTGATTACTTGCAAAATTCTTTTGAACGATTCACTAATGGCAAGAAAAAGTTGAACATGATTTTGGATCAATCTAAGGTTAGCTCAAACAAGAAAGGTTTAGGTTTTGATCTTCATGCTTCATATGAAACTAAACCTCGCTCTGTTGTTTATGCTCCTTGTAATGACAAACATGAGATTTCAAATGAGCTTAAGAAAATTATCTTCAAATCTGCTGGCCTTTTATCTTCTACTATGATGAATGCAAATGTTGCTTCTACTTCCAAAGCTAAACATAATGTTAAGTACACTTGCACTCATTGTGGTAGAGATGGACATTTAGTAGACTTTTGCTTTAGACTAGCTAAACAACAAAAGAGAGAAAGGTTTAATGCTAGGTCTAATTTCAGAAAGGCACACTCCACTTCTCATTATGTGCCTAGGGTGAAACAAACACCTTTTGTTTCTAGAAACACGGGAACAGGTAAATTTGATTTTGTGCATAAGACTGCTCGTGTTGTGCCTACTGTTGTCCGTCGTGTGTCTCAGTACTGGATTCCTAAACATCTTATTTCTAACTTGATGCTGAGACCTGACACTTTGCCTTCTATGTAGGCTTCTCACGAGGAGAGAACATGTGGCTAGTGAATTTCGGATGCTCACTTCATATGTTCGATGATAAGATTTGGTTCTCCTTCACTCGTGCATCTCATCTTGAAAGTGTTGCCTTTGGAGATGCTTCTTCCACTTCTGTTTTATAAATGGCACTAGTTCAAATGATGCAGTACAAGTGCATATGTTCAAGGGAAGTGTCTTTGTTCATAAAGATGATGATAATCTTTGTTGAGAGCAGAGATAATTAGAGATTTACATGAGAGACTCTTCCCCGTGCTTGTGTGTGCTTGTTTTTCAAGCTTCCCACGTGCTTCACATCGACAAGCTATCAAAAGGATTTTGAGGTATCTTCATAGAACTCAAGATTTTGGCATTTGGCTTTTACGCTTCCTCATGGATTAGTTTAAGAGCTTTTACGATGTTGACTGCGGAGGATGTTGATTTGATTTGGTTGTTTACCACCTCTTGAGTAATCCCTTTTTCTTGAGCATATTGATATTGGATTTCACTTTCTTAAAGATCATGTTGAAAAGAAAAATTGTGCTTCACCATGTGGATCTTGAACATCAATTAGCGGACATTTTCACAAAACCTTTGTCTTCTTCTCGTTTTGCTTTTATTCGGGAGAACTTGGAATTGTTCATCCAATGGGATTGTTTTGAGGAGTTTCTTTGCCAAGTTCTTTCACTTGATGAGCTCACTTTATCATATTTCTTTATATGTTATGTAATTGAGCTAATATATGATAATCTAATTGTCTCACTTGAACTAAAAATGACATTGTGAATTCCACTGGACTGATTACCTATAGCTAAATACTCTTGTGATATCTTACTCTTCTAGGCTTGATATTGAATCCTCTTGACAAATTTGGGCTATGAAGCAAGTGTGGTTTCAACTTTACTCTTTCATAAGATCTTTTAATCACTTTTGCATGTTTATAATCAAGAAAAATGAAAAGAAAAGGGAATCAATAAAAAAGGGTTGTTAAAAGCAAAAGCCTCAAGTTATGAGCTTAGGATGCTTTCCTAAAAGATAAGATGTATGCTTCAAGCATGCCATTCCCTCAAAGACAAGATGTATGCTTCAAACATGCCACTCCAAGGAAATAAAGAAGTATGCTTCAAGCATGCCACATGCAGTTTACTATTTAAAGATTAAATTGGTCCACTAGATTGGAGTTGAAACTACTTGCTTGCCTGATTTGTTATTTGCTTCAACTTTGAGCCTTTGTTTTTCTACTAAAGGTTTGCTTAGTACTTGGCTATAGTTGGTATGAATTAAGGTTGAGATGCATGTCATTCCCTAACTTGCTAAAATCACATCAAGATCATGTATTTTGCATATTATGTGATATATAAGGTTATATGATCGAATGAGCTCATCTTCTCAGTATCTTGGCACTCCCTTGTTTCTCTTTGTGAAATCATTGTTTTAAAAATTTTGAACATGTTCTCTCTTTTGTACTCTTGATGAATCCATTGTCAAAGGGGAGAAATTAGGAATTGTTGAAAAGTTTAAAGAAAAAGGGAGAGTTGTTAAATTTGAGAATTTTGGGAGAAGTTTGGAGAATTTTTGAAATTTTTTGGGCGCATTGCACATTCACACACATTTTCATTCTCAGGGGGAGATTTTGTTTTGCATTTTGGTCAAAGAGGATTTCTGTGTTTTCTTACTTTGGTCTTTGATCCTTTGGATTTCAAAATCTTTGGTAAAGTGAATGCCAAATGATCAATTCTAAGTGGTGTTGCCAATGTTTTCATCAAGGGGGAGATTGTGAAATCATGTGCTGAAAAATTGGCTTTGAACTGAAAAATTAACTTAGATTTGAATTTGCAAAATGTGTTTGTTCATCTGTTTTGACAATTTGACAAGAAAGCGATAGAAGTTACGCGTGCGCCCGGACAAAGTTCTCAAGAAAGCAAGAAGTTTCCCATCTCGCGACGACGGTGTTTTTGGGTCCATTTGTAGAACATGTTTTGAGCCCATGACCGAAGTCATTTTCACATGTACAACGACAGCTTTTTCTTGGTCCGTTGTGAACAAGCTTTTCTGCTTTGGATAATTCCTTGGAACCAAGATTTTCACATGTACAACGGACTAATTCTTTTGTCCGGTCGTGGAATGGACTTTTCTAGGGTTTTACTTTTGTGAAACCGTAGTGGCACGCTTATAGGACAAGCACGGGGTCCGTTGTGAACTTGTTTTGAGCTCATGGACCGAAGCCATTTTGCATGTACAGCGGACCAACTTTGTTTGTCCGCTGTGAACGATGTTTTTCCGTTTGGTTGGCTTCTTGGAGCAGAAACTTTTCCTTATACAAGCGGACCAACTTTGTTTGTCCGTCGTGAATGCGTTTCGCTCAATTAGGGTTTTGAGCGATTTGGATTTGAATTTTGAATGTGAATTTGAAATTTGTAATGATTTCATGATGCTTCTTTTGAAGTGGACTTTATGCAATACTCATGTGAGTAGTTGCATGGATTGACATTGTGTCAAGTCGTGGTCTTGTGATCGTATTTGTTTTGTGGTTTGTTCATGTGCGGTATTGCTCAAGACGAATGTGGTCGATGATGGGACCGGAACTAGGTTCATGGAGGAACTGAGGTTCGGGACTAGGTTCAGGGAGGAACCAGGTCTTGAGTGGTCAAGGATGTCATGCGGGACGTTAGGGCTAAGAGAATGGTGCACATGAAGAATGGTTAGTCACGTGAGAATGGCAGAGGTCATTCGCGTGCAAAGTGTTAGTCACGTGGTATGGCAGGCCATGCGCGTGCAAAGTGTTAGTCACGTGAGTATGGTAGGGTTGCCATACGCGTGCAAGAGTTGTACTCGGCCTGGTTGGGTCAAGTAGAGTTGAGTTGGATACTGATTCCTTCTAGGAATAGGAATCGTATTCGAACTCCTTGTGGGTTGGTGCTTTAAATAGGTGGGGGTCTCTGTTGAAAGGCACCAAGTAGAGCTGAGCGCATCAAGCTTTGAGCTTGGTTTTAGGGTTTGTACTCTTTTTGATGAGAGTATTTTAGACAAGAAATAAAGATCAATTCTTCCAAGATTTTTGCTACTCAAGAACCACGTCGCTACGATTTTCTCTGTTTTGGTTCTTGTTTGCATGCTTGTTCTAGTTCTAGATTGGTTTTTGTTCTTCAAGTTTTATCTTGATTTGATCCATCAAAAACCTCTCTAGGGTATTGATCTAGTGTTTCTCAAAGTCTAGTTGATCAATCTTTTGTCGTTCTTGTTTAATCTTGAAGTTTTGATTAGATTGATTCTCGTCAAGTTCTGGATCAGCAAGCTTGCGAAGCTCATAACTTTTGATCCGTAAGTCCGATCGAGCTGATTCTTTTTGGGTTCGATTCATATTGGAATCTAGTTTCTTGTGTCCAAATTTCAGATCGTTTCGACGGTTGGATGTCTGGGAATTCTCGTTTTACCAAACCTCTGTCATTCTGTTTTTGTCGAAAACGAGGCAATTATTTGGTTCTGTTTTGGGGTGAACTTTTAATAGGTCAAGAATTTGGTTTTAGCTTCCGCACAATCATTCACCCCCCCTCTGATTGCTATATTCGTATACTTCGATCCTACAATACGGGCCCCAACGACATGACCAAGACAGCTCCCGGAGGTAGGTTACTTGTTTCTCTTTCGTTCTGGTGCTTTTTGCAACCACCGCTGAACTAATCGATGGCTTCATTCCTCTCTCTTTTCTTCTTTTTTTCCCAGCTGCAGGGGACTTGTCTGCCGCAAAGCTCGAATCCTGGATGGGCTTGCTGGGCGCCTCTAGCTCCGTCCCGCCTTTCCCGGCGGGCGCGCTCCCACTCTGTCAAGTGGAGCCTCGGGAGCGCGTGGCGATCACCCGTGCCATGCCCACCATGGACGCCATGGGACTGGTGAACACACCCCGCTAGGGGGCGTTGACGATCCGGGACACTCCTCCAGCCGGCGACCAGGGGAGGGGCAAGCACCCTGCCGACGGCGACGCCCCCGGTGCCAGCCCCAGGAGGGTTTGCGTCCCGACAGGGGGCGCGGCGACCACGACTGCTTCGCAGGGCCCGACCTAGGCGGGGAGCTCTCTGGCCGCAGTGCAACTTCAATCGCTCCGCCGAGGTGGTTGAGAGTTGACGCTCGACCATAGCTCACGCCGCAGGTCCTTTCTCCGCTGCCCGGCCGCAGTCGATCCGCCTCGGCCGCCCGCCAAGATCGTCCTTCCTCCGCCACCACCGGCGCAGGTCAATCCGCCAAGATCGGGCGCGAGGGGATCGACGCCGCTTCGCCGCGCCTTGTTTCAGGAGGCCTTCTACTGGGTACTCAAACTGACACGCAGCATATTGTTAGGTTATTTTAATTTGAGAGGCTTACCTACTTTTTACCTTCTTCAGGGTGACCACTTCAAGCGCCAATGAGGTGACCAGAACGCTGCCGGCGGCTGCAGCGGCCAGCCATGCGGTGGTCGAGCACCGAGGCGACCCAGGTGACCGCCAGGTGGCCGCCGTAGGGGCGGCCGTCTTACCGCCTGAAAGCGAGATGGGCCTACCGCCCACTCCGGAGGCCCCCAATGCCTCAGTCCCCTCGGCGGATGCGGACACTCTACTGGCCGCCCTCGGTGAATTGCACTCCAGCGTGAGCGGCCGCCTCGCGACGAGCAAGGAGAGGCTGATGGAGGCCACCGTAGAGAACAACCGCCTCCGCAAGGAGGCGCAGGACTGGTGCGGCCGAGCGGAGCGGTTGGAGTGGGATCTGCAACAGGAGAGGGAGCAAGGAGCCCTCCGCGTCGAGGCGATCACCTGGGAGCGTGACGAAGAAAAGGGTGAGCGGCTCCGCGCGGAAACTGATACCACCTCCATGCTGCGCCCCGCCTTCGACCGGATGGTGACCAGCTTGGAGCCATTGGGGCTGGAGCAGCCGGCCCCCCTTGAGCAGATGGCCTGGCACTATGCCTTCTGCATGAGCCGGATCACCGACTTCCTTACCCACCTGCCTGGCGCCTTAGCCACCCGGTCCAGCGAAGAGGGGCGGGAAGTCGCGGCGGCCACGGCGACGTACATGCTCGCTTGCTGCGCCAGCCGGGACGCCAAATTTGACCCCCTAGCTGCCATCCAGGGGGTGGAAGGTGACTGGGCCCGCGCAGAGGCACAGGTCAGCAACGCCGCCGAGCAGGTCACCGATCAGCTTGAGATGGTCAACCCGGCGCTGGAAGTAGTGGCCGAGGACATGGCGCTCAGGCTGGACCCCGACCCGGTAGAGGACCAGGCAGCCGCGAAAGCCGCGGCGGACGAGGAGTGAAGACTCCGGACTTAGCTTTGTCTACTTTTTTGTTTTGTCATCCTCTGTAAAAGACTCCTGCAAGTCAGATTTTTGTTTATAAATGCATATACTTCCCTTTGCATGTCTTGTGTTTGGATGCTTGTCCGCGCCTCCACTATGCTAGTCTGGACGAACAAAAAGGCAACCACACGCTTTAAGGGTTAGTTGGGGTGCAAGGCCCAGATCCCTCACACCGGAATATCGCTATCTCAGGACCTTAGGACCTTGCGAAATTAATTACTCTCGCGGTCTCTTGAAGCCGAACACTTGGTGAGGTGTGGCAAGGTAGTAGGCTCTCGGTAGTGGTGTTTGAGTCGTCGGTTCTCACGGGGACACCCTGAGCGTCATGACCGTGTTGAAAACCGTGCCAAACTAGCCATCCGATCGCCCATCCCTGCACACCACACTCACACAGCGGTCCCACTTTTACCATCAAGAATTCAGAGAGCCTTAAGGTAATGAGGGCGATTACGCGGACACGGCCCATCGGAGCGCAAACCAGAAAGAAGAGAACAAAGGCGACAACTGCCTTGAACGAAACTGAATGCTTAATTAAAACAGAGGCTTCCCCCGACCAGCCCAGGAGAGGAAAACACAAACACTTGGTAAATATATGCTATAATCATTAACCATAAACCATTGCATAGCATCTTAACATACCCTTTTTATCATATCATGGCAAATACTAAGCATGGCAAGATAGCATAACATGGAAACAATTGCATCTAGTCAAGACAAGCAAATAAACCACATGTTACCCATCCCAATACACTTGACTTAACCTCGGGCGACGGATTGGCGGGATGAGGAGAGCACTCCCGGGGTGACACCACCTGCACATAGATGCCACACAATCACAACGTGCCCACAAAACAGTACGCCATTGCCTATCTACCCCGATATCGCAAACTACACACGAAAACGAAAAACAGAGAATCTGTACCCCCCAGGACAGCAGACTTCAAACTATCATAACTTTAGATCTAGGACTCCGAATCGATTAAACGAGTACATCCTCGCATAGCTTAGGAAATTTCCTAACTTTTTTGAAGTTTATGGAAAAGCTGATTCGGAAGCTAAAGTTGTTTAATCTACAAAACACTACGTTCTGTCCCAGCTACGTCACAGATTTGAACATGTTCGGTAAATCGAGCATAACTTTCAAACGGCTGGTCAGAATTGGACGTTCTTTATGTCCACTGAAAGGTATTGAAGTTACCTATAACTTTCTCAACAAGCGGCCGACCAAAATCCGACTATAAGGTCGTGAAAACTCAAACCCTAGGTCGACTGCACAATCTGCCCGAAGCAGAGAACGTGGCAAACTCTATTTTTCATCTAATCTACCCAATCACAGCACCACCACTTGATCTAAAAGCATCCAAATACCCTCTAGCACAGTCCCTAGACCAACCCCAAGGATTCCCCATGCCATACTTTCGCCCGACGAACGATGAACGTCGAAATCCTTCCTCCCAGGCTACCCGTCGTCCTTCTCGCGCCGGAACCGCCGGATCTCCTCGTCGCGGGGCCTTCCGATGGATGGAACAGCGGGGTGGCGCAGTGGAGAGCTCCCTTAGGGCAGCAAGGATGGTGGAGAGGAGAGGGGAGGGGAGGGGCGCAAGCGGGAAGGAGATGGGGGCGCACCAAGGAAGAGAGGAGGGGTGGCGACTACCAAGGGGGAGAAGGAGGGCTGCTAGGGCAGCATGGGGGGGGGGGCGCACCAAAGGCCCCTTGCTGCCCCCCTCTCCCCTCATGGGCTAGAGAGCCCCACTTTTGGCCCACGAGGAGTCCCCCCCTAAGGCCCAACTAGCCCCGGAAAGGCCCAAACTCCCGAAATCAGCCCAAAAACGCGATTAAAACTCATATCGTAAAGTTTTAACCTCCGATTTCATATTTTATAATGTTTCAACGTTCCGTAGTGTCACAGCGCTGGAGAAGGCGAAGCGAAGGGAGGGAAGGGAGCTCACCACGGGTAGGGGGCAGGAGCGGTGCGAGTTGAGGAGGAGCTCGGGCGGGGCTTTTATAGGCGAGGCGGGCGGCAAGGCGCTGGAAACGGCGGCGGCGGCGACTCACATGGGTCGCGCGGAGCAGCAGGGCGGCGGGACTCGGCGGCGCAGGCGGCGATCGTGCGGCGCGGGTGCGAGCGCGAGGGTGATGGCGACATATGTATTAAAAGGAAAGTGTCATTTTGAATTTAGGGTTGTTTCACTAACTCGAACTCTGTATTGGTGAGTTTGCACACTAGTATAATCAAACGTCTGACATATGTATTAAAAGGAAAGTGTAGAGTTTCCGTGGTGCGGTGACCCAACAAATCGCCTTGTCAACAACATTCGGTGGTGCAAGCTGTGGCCGGGTGGTGCCAATGTTGGCTCTGCCCCATGTGCATCCTTTTCATCCACCCTATCGTACACGCGTCGTGAGTAAGGAAGCTTTTCAATCTCACGTGTTCCTTGTCACTTTGTGAAAACCATGCATCGTATCCATTGCACGACCATCGAATATATCTGAAACCATCTACGCCGGAGCGTCCAATATGCAGTTAGGCACATTAGCTTTACATATCAGCCCGTGCATTGGACACCATCAATACATCATTACATATGCTGCGCGCACACAAAAGATATAACAGAACGAAAAAAGAAAAGCATATGGTTGAGCAGAAACAGATATTGGCCTAGCGAGCTAGGTTGCCTCGTCGATACTAGGTGATGACAGTTGGGTTCAAGCTGGGTGATGACAAGTCACTCCGTGGCCCCATCCCAGATTCCCAGCACAGCCGCCCGTTTGTGTGCTTTTCCCATACCCCACTCAACGCCACGTGTGCATCGCCTCACCCACGTTTTGGCATGCCACTGTCTTCATCCCTCTCTCTCGTTCCCTATAAGAGATTAGCACGGCGTATCGGTCCGCTCCCACACCGAGCATTCGATCGATCGATCACAGATAGCTAGCTATCAATTGTCTCGATCTTGATTAATAGTCGATCATTTTATTTGGCCACTCAGGTCAGGTAGCAAGAGCAAGATGGCCATGCAGATGCAGCTGGCCTTTGCCGACCTGCCGACGGGGTTCCGGTTCCACCCGACGGACGAGGAGCTGGTCGTCAACTACCTCCAGAGGCGCGCCGCCGGGCAGCCGTGCCCAGTCCCCATCGTCGCCGACGTCGATATCTACAAGTTCGACCCATGGCAACTTCCATGTAAGTCCGACCGTACCTAGCTGCCATCTAGCATTGGTTCTTGCCATGCATCATCAGCTAGCAATTAATTCAGCATGCAGATCTATATATCCATGGCGATTCAATTCATGCATGCATGCTGTTTGGTTGCAGCCCTGGCGTCGTTTGGGGATCGGGAGTGGTACTTCTTCACACCGAGAGACCGCAAGTACCCCAACGGGATGCGCCCCAACCGATCGGCAGCGTCGGGATTCTGGAAGGCCACCGGCACGGACAAGCTCATCCAGGCGGTGGTGCAGGCCGGCCATGACGGGGGAAGCGTCGAGGTGCCCATCGGAGTCAAGAAGGCGCTTGTCTTCTACGTTGGCCGCGCGCCCAGAGGGACTAAGACTCCTTGGATCATGCACGAGTACCGTCTCACCGACGTCGCCGCGCAGGCCGCTGCCGCTGGCAGATCGTACAGCAGGTCGTCGGTCGTGGGGTCCGCCTCCTCCATGTCTCCCTCTTCCAGTTCATCCATGAGGGTACGTACTATACAACGTACACGCTACATCTTCCTACTCATCAATTTACTACTCAATTTTTAATCTATATGCAGATATAGGATATAGTATATAGGAATTAGCTTAATTAGCGCTAGAGGTATACAGTATAGTTGTACTTGGCTACTTGCATTGGAGTGTATTAATTATTACAAATTCAGTGATCACTGGCTGGCTGTTCTTCTCAAGAATTCAATGTTTGCAAGAAGCAAACAATCTCTTTCTTTATGCATGTGTTTCCAGCTGTGTGATATATGATTGAATGCCGGTTTAGCTAATTAATTTCCAAGGCGATATATATATATACGGTAATGCTACAGTTCGGACGTCTGATTTCTACCGCAACATTTTTTTCTACGCATGCAACATTTTTTTTCTACACATGCAACATTTTTCTCCTACGCATGCAACATTTTCATTCGACAAACAGTAAATGTTTCAAAAGTGAAAAAAATGTTGCGAACGTTGAAAATAAATGTTGCAAACAGTAAAAAAAATGTTGCGCGGGCGTCCGAAATTTTAAAAAAAATCAGACGTCCGGCTGCTAGTACTGCCCATATATATATAGTACAATTACCTGAGACACCAAGGTGCCTGGGCACCATGATCCAAAACGGATATTTTCCATATGTATTTGTATGCGAAATTTTTTGAAACTAACTAGTTCAAACAAGTTTGAACGGAAATTCAAATTCAAATTTTCTTTTTTGATGATAGTTTGATTGTAGGTATGTGTTAATCATACATATAAATCAGCAAAGTATGTAATCTAAATTCATTCAAATCTTCAAATTTGAGTATATTTTTTTAAAGGTATGTGTTTTATTTGAATTCTTATAGATGGGTATATATCTTAAAACTGAAAGTTTTTAAAAATATATCCGAATGTGACTTGAATTAACGCATTTAAAATCATAGTGCCCAGGCACCATGGTGTCCCATTCCGTTATCCTATATATATATATATATATATATATATATATGTATATATATATATATATGTATGTATATATGTATATATGTATATATATATGTATATATGTATGTATGTATGTATGTATGTATGCACGAGCCATCATATCAGTTGTTAATTTCTGCGAATATACGATGGATTAACTGTACGTACGTACAAGATGCATGTGCAGTTGGACGAGTGGGTGCTCTGCAGGATCTTTAGCAAGACCGGCCCGCCCTCGCCGGGGCCGAACTCTGACTCACCGCCGGACGATATCCCGCTGCTAGAAGACCTGCTGGTACCGCCCAACAACTTCATCAACGTCATGTACGCGCCGCCGCCGGACGCCAACATCGTGTACGCGCCTCCGGCGAGCGTGATACAGAACAACAACTGCAGCGACTCCTACTACACTGACGACCCGAACATGTACTCCGGCAGGCTGCTCGCCATTCAGGAGGAGACTGCCGATGATCAGCTCGTCGTCGTTGACGAGGAGGATGCCACCTACAATATCCCAATACTGTACCACTGCCACTGCCAGCAGAACAACTATAATGGTGACGAAGCAATCCCTGATCCTGAACCTGATCAACCTGAAGAGGCAATGGCTAATGACACCGGTGCTACTGATTATGCCAATTTTGATCATCAGGAGGGGGATGCCAGTCACAACAATGCTGCAATGGACAGCAGCAGCAGCAGCAGCAGCTTCTCAGACCAGCAGATCGATAGCATGCTCATGGACCAGGCATTCTTTTGGAACCAGAACCAGCACCAGCACCTGTGATCGAGTTGATGGATTTTGATCTGATCTTATCATTTGGAAGGCAGGAGTGAAAGATCAAAAGCCTTTCGGTAGTAATGGAAAATTGAACGCCTGCTAGAACTTGGAGAGTGAGTTAGCATTAGAAATAAACAAAACAAAAAAAGAGTAGAATGAAAAAGTAAAAAAAATTAAAAATGAAAATGTAATTTTTTTTAGTATAATTAGAAGTTCAGGATGGAGTCTGTAGATGTTGTCTTTGTGTCCTTGTGTGCTAGCCCTGGCCACAGTGCGCTTTTTCTTTCTATTTGTGTTTATATTTTGGTTTCCATCATGTAAATTATGTTTGAACTTTATTGGGTTGCTTAATAAAACATTTCCTATTTCTGTAATATATTTTACTGTGCATGGTAATTCCTTGGCAATTTCTACTCTAGTTACCATCGGCTAGCTAGCATCGTGTGTAGAGACTTGTCTTTTGCTTGATGTGTGAAAGATTGGATGTCTTGCTCCTTTTGCATTGGTGCCTTTACAAGAAGATGATGATAGGATCGATTGGCTAGTCATATCCCCCTGATAAAACGAGAAGAGACATTGGTGTGGCTTGCCAAGGTACAAAATAATTTCGTCTGTAGGGGTGAAATCCATAGATCTACGAAGGCTTGCCAAGGCAGCTCTCTGGCCCCTTGCGGGATATCCTGTCCTAATTTTTTGCAAAATTTGAGATGCCAAAGGAGAGGAAGAGGATATATAGACTGCAAACAATATATGATCATTGTGCATAGCATAGCAGAGTGGTTATCCCGGCGAACTCTAGCTCCTTTTTGATGTACTAGGTATGGTTGCGCGCTACGCTACGCCGTGCGAAATTTAGTCTGTTGATTATATCTGAAAAAATATATAAAGACCGAACGTAATTTCAATAATGTAGTTTTGTTTTTTTACTGCATGTTATTTTATTTTGTGTAATTTCAGTTTTCCTGTTTTTTTTTTAAAAAAAAAATGAGTCGCTAGAGTTGTCATCGAATTTGCGAACTCGCGTGCATCTTTTTTTTTGTCAAAAAAACTTGAAGGGACTTAAATGTAATTTTAAAAAAAGTGTCATCGTCAACTGCAAGCTCGCGCGCTTCTTTTTTTTAAAAAAAAATGTGTAGGGACTTAAATGTAATTTTCTAAACATAATTGTTTGCTAGAAGCCATCGCCGAATTTGCGAACTCACATGCATCTTTTTTGCAAAAAGATGTGTAGGGACCTAAATATAATTTTCAAAAAAAATGGGTTGCTAGAAGTCATCGCCGAATTTGTGAAACAATAGGGACCTTTTTTGGGAAAAAAATATGGGCGACCTAAACGTAATTTTATTTTTTTCAGGGACTTTTTTTTGTAAAAGTAGCGGTGGAAGGACCTAAACGTAATTCAAATTTGCCAGAGGACCTCCCGGCGAAACCGATGACACTACTACAAGAATACACATTAGAATCGGTTCTTTTTCGTCATCACAATCGGTTTTGGTGGCGATAGAAAGTCCAACGATTGTAATGAGGAATAGCTATCACAGTCGGTTTTCTCCCCGATTGTGATAAGCCGCTCATCACAATCGGTTCTTGCGAAGAATCGATTGTGATGAGCCTCATCACAATCGATTCTTCACAAGAGCCGATTGTGATGAGGGGGTCTCATCACAATCGGTTCTTTGCATAGAACCGATTGTGATGAGGGGGTCTCATCACAATCGGTTCTTTGCATAGAACCGATTGTGATTAGCCATTTTCACTATTAAACATTGTTATGACAGTTTTAACACAAAACGAAGAGATTTCCCCAGGAGGTCACCCTCACCCATCCTAGTTAGTACTACCCTCGCCTAAGCACGCTTAACTAATGAGTTTTGCCGCCAATTTTAATGCAAATGCGAGCACTTCCCAAGACGTCACCCATCCTAGTACTACTCTCACCCAAGCACGCTTAACTTCAGAGTTCTTATATGATCTAGTACCGTAGTGTTGTTATGATAGCATTTGAAAATATAACGCGTCTCCCTCCCCTTAACCCCACAAAGCACCCGAACACTAATGTTAGTATTCTTACACTTCGAATTTACTCTGACTTGGGTGCTACAAAATTTAACTATGTGTCCAATTTAGTACCGTAGTGTTGGTATGATAGCATTTGAAAATATAACGCGTCTCCCTCCCCTTAACCCCACAAAGCAAGCACCCGAACACTAATGTTAGTATTCTTACACTTCGAATTTACTCTGACTTGGGTGCTACAAAATTTAACTAAGTGTCCAATTTAGTACCGTAGTGTTGGTATGATAGCATTTGAAAATATAACGCGTCTCCCTCCCCTTAACCCCACAAAGCAAGCACCCGAACACTAATGTTAGTATTCTTATACTTCGAATTTACTCTGACTTGGGTGCTACAAAATTTAACTAAGTGTCCAATTTTACTATGACGCCCAATTTTCACTTTGGCGGTCATGAGCACATCACAATCGGTTCTGAACAAGAACCGATTGTAATGACACCGTTATCACAATCGGTTCAAGTTGAGAACCGATTGTGATGAGGGGCCCCTTATCACAATCGGTTCTGAGTAGGAACCGATTGTGATGACCACCCTCATCACAATCGGTTCTGAGCTAGAACCGATTGTGATGAGGGTGTCATCACAATCGGTTCTGAGATAGAACCGATTGTGATCACACCCCTCATCACAATCGGTTCTCAGCTATTCATCACAATCGGTTCTGAGATAGAACCGATTGTGATCACACCCCTCATCACAATCGGTTCTCAGTAGGAACCGATTGTGATGAGGGTGTCATCACAATCGGTTCTGAGATAGAACCGATTGTGATCACACCCCTCATCACAATCGGTTCTCAGCTAGAACCGATTGTGATGAGGGTATCATCACAATCGGTTTTGAGATAGAACCGATTGTGATCACACCCCTCATCACAATCGGTTCTCAGCTAGAACTGACAGATGTGGTGTCCACCACACCTTTAATTCTATTTTCCATCTAATTTAAGTTCAAGCCGAGTCGGTCTCCACTTTGCTAAACTTTACGTATATATGCTATTGAAATGCATTCCTTTCATTGCCTTCACAAAAGCAATAGGTTTGATTAGTAGTGTCGCTTTAATTGAAACCGATCGCACTATGAAAGGACTAGTAGTGCCGGTATTATTCTTGGTATTGTTTTAATAATTGTTTGGAATTATGTGTTGTTCTTGGATGGAGTGGAAAGAATGTGCAAGTAATTACTAATAATTATGCGTTGAGTGGAAAATTTCTTCCCTTTCCTTCCTCATGGAAGTATTGTCCTGTATATTTTAACTAAAATAGGTTCAACAGCAAGTTAACAAGTTGGAAAGTTTGTACTTTTACTTTGCTGATACTTTACCCTTGAAATGGCATTAGCTTGTCTCAATTAGACATGGCAATCTTACAACTTTATTTACAATACAACCCTCTTTAATGATCTACACGCATGTAATTTGTTCCATGTGTGTCGTCGTCACCACTAAGTGCTTGCTTATAAATATGCTAAAAACCTCAACTGAGAGAAAATAGAGGGGAAATCTTCTCAAGCTAGGGCTTCAACTTACCCTCTTAACACACATCCTTAAGGATTTCAGATTTTTCTCCCACAAGTCTAAGTTTCAACAAGAGTATGTTCTATTTTTTTGGGGTGGCGACGGTTATTTTTTGCTCTAGAACACCAACAACAGAGGAGAGTTCATCCCGAGAGGATATAAACCTTGTGAGTCTCATCACAATCGGTTCTGAAAAAGAACCGACAGATAAGGGTCTCATTACAATCGGTTCCTAGAAAGAACCGATTGTGATGACCAATCATCACAATCGGTTCTGAGAAAGAACCGATTGTGATGATGGACTTATCACAATCGGTTCTGAGAAAGAACCGATTGTGATGAGGGGGTCATCACAATCGGTTCTTTCTCAAAACCGATTGTGATAAGTGGTATATCATCACAATCGGTTCTGAAAAAGAACCGATTGTAATGAGACCCCTCATTACAATCGGTTCTTTTTCAGAATTGATTGTGATGAGGAAACGGGTTATCACAATCGGTTCTTAGAAAGAACCGATTGTGATGATGATTCTTATCACAATCGGTTCTTTCTCAGAACCGATTGTGATAACCTATTACCAAAATTTACGAATGACATACACGTATCACAATCGGTTTTTTAGTCAAAAGTTTGGAACCGACACAGATGAAGTGATAGTGATTTATCATTTTGTAGTAGTGTGATGTGGCATGGCTGAGGAGCCGGCAATTCCTTCATCTTTAATATATAGTGTATTGGCGATGGACAAAAACTAGATAGCACAACCCTACAAACACACACACACAATTATATATATATATATATATTATAATCGACTGGCACAAAAGCAAGAAGTAGATCAAATCAAAAAGGAATAAGAGATACAGATTTAACGTGAAAAATCCTTGCGGGAACAAACCACAGGCGCCGGCCAGCAAAAGATTTCACTATTTTCTAGAGTGTTACAAACGCAGGGGATTACAATGTTTATTCTCGTGTGGCTTACAAGAAGGTATTTATAGATGGTGGTGACCTAGAGTCCAACTCGAAAACAAATCCATAATGATCCGTACTCTCCGCTCCGGCCCAAGCCTCCCAGCGATGGGCCTCCGCTAGACTTGGCCTTCTGAATTTGGATCATATATCAACAAACTCCACCTTGAGACAAATTCCACCTTGTAGCAATTTCAAAGCAATCATGTTCCTTGAACAACAAAACAAACTGTAACACCAACTAAGCTTAAACCCGCTGGCACCAAAAAATCACTAGTGCTCAAACTATAACACCAACTATGTTTGAGCAAACTTAGTAGCAAGAACTGGCTTTGTCATCATATCAGCAGTATTATCATGTGTACTGATCTTGCAAACCTTAATGTTACCTTGAGCAATAACATCATAAACATAATGATATCTGACATCAATGTGCTTTGTTTTCTCATGAAACATCTGATCCTTTGTAAGGCATATGGCACTTTGACTATCACAAAATATAGTAATGCAAGACTTAGCTGCACAAAGGTCAGCATACAGACTTCTCAACCAAATAGCATCTTTACATGCTTTAGAAATGGCCATGTACTCATCTTCAGTGGTGGATAAAGCAACAGTAGCCTGCAAACTTGTAACATCCCAAAATTTTGCTTTTCTTAAATTCATGTGTGATTTGGCACTTTGGTGAATTTTTGGAATCTTCTGGAATTTATTTGGATTTATTTGGAATTTATTTGAATTTATTCCATTTTGAAATAATTAAAGAATTTAATTTTGCAAATAAAATTTTGTTGGAAATATTTTATTTGAGTCCAAAATGATCCAAAATATTTTCCAGAATTTTTCTGGAATTTTTCTGAGTCTTTTGCTATTTTTAATGAATTAAATGAATTACTGGGAATTATTTTAAATATTAATTCATTGAAAAGGACCGACCGGTCGATTATCGTTTCATCCGACCGAGCCCGAGTCGCACTCGAGTTCGAGTCCGACCGAGCCACGTGACTCGTACCGAACCCACTCCTAACTCCTAATCAATCCCAACCGTTGGATCAAGATCCAACGGCCGAGATCACCAGACGGCTCGAGCCGTATCCGCCCGGATCCGATCGCGCCCGTCGATCGTGGCGTCGATCGTGCCACGTGGACGGCCACGATTTCGTCGTCTTCGCCGAGTCCGAGCCGGACTCCGCCGCGCCACGCCAGTAACGAACTAGGTTTCCGCCTAGGGGCACGAACGCCGAGGCTATTTAAAGCGTGAGACGCCCCCCGAGGTTGCCCTCATCCTTGCGCACTCCGCTTTCCCGAGCCATCTCGCCTGAGCCGCCGCCGTTGAGCCGCAATCGCCGCCGGAGTTGTCTCTTCCCTCCGCCTGCGGTTTGCGCCGTTTTCGCTGCCGTCCGCCGTCTTCCGCCGAAGGAGCCCAGATCCGAGTCCCCGCGACGAGACGCACTGAAGGAGGTTTCATCTCGCCGAGAAGCCCCGTGGCGCCAGAGCCGTGGTCATCGCTCTCCAGCTCCGTCAAGCCGGCGCCGCGTGAAACCATCGCCGTCCGCGAGCTCGGAGGACCGGCCGATCCAGATCGAACGGTTGAGGTGAGATCACGTGTTCCAAACCCGAGTAGATCTGGACCGTTGGATCAAGATCCAACGGTTCACAATCGCCACGTGCCGTAGCAAAGGCGATTATAGGATTAGATCTGGACCGTCCGATCTAGATCGAACGGCCCATGATCATCGGTAGTTTCAACGCGTTAACCCTGGATCCAATCCGCGCCGTTGATTTTCAAACCAACGACGAGATTGCGCCACGTGTCGGGAAGTTGGACCGACGCGGTCGGCTGGCCCACGCACGCCGCAGGCAGGACGCCGACACGCCGGCCCGCGTGTCGAGGGGCCCGCATGTCGCTGGCTAACCCAGCCAAGCGCCGACGCGTCACCCATGACGTCACAAAGGACCCCACCTGTCCGCCACCATGGGCCGAGCCCCGCCGTCGGCGATGACGCTACCCGAGTGGTCCCACATGTCGGGCCTCACGTGGAGTCGTGGACCGAGTCCACAGTAGACCCGAGCCGAGCGTGGACCGAGCCCATGGACCGGCTGGCGTCGCGAGGCCAATCGAGAGGCTGCCACGTGTCCATGCCGACGCAATAATTAATTTCCTAAAAGAAAATGATTTATTAATTCGAAATATTGATTCAAATTTAGATTCAAACTTCAAACGCTTATAACTTTTATGCTTCAACTCCGATTGAGCGATTCAAATTTCTAAATTTGTATAAAATTGAGATCTACCTAAATATAAATTTTATTTAATTTTTGGACTAAAGTTTTTCTCTGCAGAGTTATTTAATTGATTATTTAATGGTTAGATAATCATAACTTTTATGCTTTTAACTCCAAATTTGATTTATTCCAGTTTCTAAAAATCCAGAAAATTATGTTCTCTCTGTTTATGGATTTTATTTGGAGTTTTGGGATGTTTTTGCCTAGTGTTTATTTGGGTATTTGCTATTTGCACGCTTTTACGAGTAGACGTTGAAGTGCCGGAAGGATTCGAAGGAGAAGTGTTGACTCAGGATCCAACTCAAGACCAAGAGCAAGTACTTTTTGAAGGCAAGTTGTGCTTTGACCATGTTGATCCTATTTCGAAATCTATTTTGATTTAAACTATTGCATGCTAGTTCAATTAGCAACATACTTTGCTTAAACATGGGGATTAGATAAATACCAATTTGCTGTATGACACCTTGATTATCTAAGTATGTGCCATGATCCCTTGTCACCCTAGTTGTGGTTTACTAGTTGGACATTATTAAATTGCCAACATGGGTTTAGACCGTTGTAGTATACTGCTTAGACCTGCTACGTGCTCATGACATGATTTTGGATAATCAAATGCTAATATTGACTTAATGATATATTGAACCTGTTTTGGAAAAGTATCATGTGATGTTGATGGCACGTGGTGCATGGTAATCAACTGGGGTTTGATAAACAGTTTTCGACTGGGGCATGTGGCAAGAGTAATCAGGTGGGCCAGTGTGGCATTGGGAGTGTTGATTTGGTTTTTCGTGTAGTCTTGCCCTGGTCACTCTAAGGACTTAACCTTGCAAGCCTTTGAACTGGGTCATACTTGCAACCACATGGCTGGAATGGGACGGCCCTAGTTGACTAAGTCGCTAAGGACTCACTTGTGGAGCCTCAGGGTGTCAATTACACCGTTTGTGTGATTGTGCGGGGAGCGTATCGTGGCTGTGGCCAGGTACCCATCTAACGGTGTGTTGGTCCCATACTTCGCCTTAGCTAAGGGAAGGGATGGTGTAGAGCACGAACCGGAGAGGACCACCTGTGTTGTTTGAGGCTTCCGAAAGGCTTTGTTACGGGAACTCGCCTTTGTGGTGTTTGACTGTATCTTGTGGGTAAAGTGCATAACCTCTGCAGAGTGTAGAATCTATTTGAATAGCCGAGTCCACTGCAGATCGACAATGCTCGTGAATTACAGTCAAGGGTTAGATTTTCTGAAAATAACTTGGATTTGAAAAGTTGGGTTGGTTTAACAATGAAGATGATGGAAATGTGGTTTAGGATGGGAAAAATGTTTGTTAAACTTCTTGAAAAGTTATTTATGCTTTACTTATTTCTACCGCTTCGAATCTACTTATATTACTTGTCAAAAGTCAAGCATCGCAAATATACCCTGAGCTATTCCTTTGTACTAAGCCATGCATATAGTATATTAGCTTGCATTCTCAGGCATGACTTGTCGAGTACCAAGTACTCACCCTTGCCTCAACACAATACCGCTTGAGGAGGAGATTACGCCACTTTGGAGGAGGAACTCCAAGAGGACCCGACTACTTAGGGGATGCGAGCCCGGTTGCTCGTGGTATCTTGGATGGCGCCAAGTTTATTTGATTTTCCGCCGCTATTGTTTCTCTCTGAATAAGTTTCACTACGAGGCATACATTTGTAACTTGACCATGAGGTCAAGTAACCAGTTTGGTTATTTAAATAAAGTACTTTGATAATATCGATTGGTATGATTGGGATATTTACCGATGTTAAGACTGTGTGCACTAGCGCTGCTTCTGGACTAGTGCTGAATACACAGAGGGTCCGGATTTGCAAATTCGGGGTCCCGACAGAGGTGGTATCAGAGCCATACTTGACTGTAGGCTCAACCCTAAGCTAGAATGGTCGTAGTGAGGATAAAACCTATTTTCTAAAGCTAAGAATTTGTGAAGACAAGAAATGACATCTCGACTTATCCCCTTCTCTCTTTTCTTGTCTCTTGCTGAAATTTTCCCTTACCTTGTCACAATTTAAAAATTCCGAGTTCTTACGTAAAGCACTCTTGTGACAGATGGAGGTTTTCTCGATGAGTGAGCATAGGTTCTATAGTGAGACTCCTTCGCCGAGTCGAGACATAGAAGAAAGAGTCACCCTTTAGGCGTTAGACTCCAGAGTTAGTTCGATTTGGATTTGCTTTGGTTGCTGAGTGTGCAGTATGTGTTGCAAGGCCCTTAGGCATTGTAAGCAGCCATACCAAGTTACTAATAATAAAGTTGGACCTTAAGGCTACACCTTTCACCCCGCATAAGTTCCACATTACTTGTCTATTCTTGTCTCCCTCTCATCTCTAAACCTAGAGCAAATCGGCCAGATGGTGAACACCCGTGAAACTTTGGAGGCAATGGGAGTGGATCTCGCCCAACAGAAAACCCCAATGATGGAGCACCAAAGCACCGCCACTGGATATGCAGAATTCTGAGCGTTTCTTGCTGCCTGCACTCGATTGATGCATGCTATGATGCAACAAATGCAGCACGTCATCGCCAGGCCACGCTAATCAAGTTAATCGTGACCACGCCGTAATACAAGGTCGCCGAGTTCATGAGGACTCACCCACCCACTTTCTTCCGGGAATGCCAATCCATTGGAGGCCGATGATTGGTTAAGATCAATTGAGAGGAAGCTACACATAGCTCAATGCATAGGGAATGAGAAGGTACTCTACGCTTCTCATCACCTGGAAGGAAACAAATTGCCGAATGGTGGGAGAACTTCGTGCCACGCAGAGAACCCTCAAGATATCACTTGGGAAGAATTCACAAATGCATTCGACAAAGATCACGTGCCTCGAAGGAATCATGGACCTTAAGAAGGAGGAGTTCAGAGCATCAAGCAAGGTAATCACCAGTGGCCGACTACCGAACAAGTTCACACAGCTAGCACGCTACGCACCGAGGATGTAGCGACGAGATAAATCCGCATACCTCGTTTTATGAAGGGACTTAACTCAGATTGCAAGTTGGGTTGATCACCCACACCTTTCCAGATTTCCAAGAGTTGGTGAATAAGGCGCTTATTCTTGAGGACAAGCGCAAGGAACTGGATGAGAACAGAAGCGCAGGATGCAACAAAGAAGGATCACGCCAGGAACGCAATACGCTTGAGAGTTGCACCAAATCAATTCTTGATTCCAACCACGTAATGCAACAAGGACACCATCCCCAAAGACCAAGACCTGCCAATCGAACTACCAAACCCCAGCCCCCGCTAGAAAAGATACCCCAGGCATTAAGCAAGGAAAAGTGAGACGCTTTTACAACTGCAACGAGCAAGGACACTATGCCAACAGTTGTCCGAAGAAGACAGCAGGAGCGACCCGATTCGCTTCAATCTAGGAACCACCCAGCTAGGACGCCAAGATCAGGAGCCACACCCTGCATCGTGGTGAGAGTCCGAGTCAACCATGTCAACTCTGACTCACTGCAGAATTCTACGGACGTCAGATCGGGTAAGTTACTTGTTAACTCAAGACTGCAACAGCTTTGTTTGACTCGAGCTTCGTGATTCGCTTGTTTCGCAAGGCTTTGCTGCTAGAAATGACTTGAGAATTGCAAGACTTAAGTGCATGCTTTTAGTTCAAACCCCTGGTTCCGAACTCCGAACGGAAGTAGGATGTTCCGGGTGAGAATACTAATAGATGGAATAGAGTTCCTAGCAAACCTTATAATTTTGGAGACCTGCACCTTAGATGTTATATTGGGAATGGATTGGTTATCCAAGCACAAGGTCATATTGGATTGTGGACGAAGGACTATCTCGATTGAGAGCCCGTGTGGGAAGAAAGTGGAAACTCAAGCCACTGCAGCTAGAGATGGATGATTGATGGTTAACAGCATTCAAGGCAATCAAGCATAGAGGATGTCCCGGTAGTGAATGAGTACCCAGGCGTTTTCCCGAGGATCTACCCGGTATGCCGCCAGACGAGGACATAGAGTTTGTGATAGAGCTTGTACTGCACAAAGACCGATAGCAAAGAGACCCTATCGGATGTCCACCGAGGAGTTGGTAGAAATGAAGAAACAACTAGAGGAGTTAATGGAGAAAGGATTTATCAGACCAAGTTCGTCGCCGTGGGGAGCACCAGTTTTGTTTGTCAAGAAGAAGGACGGGAGTTTCAGGATGTGCATTGACTACCGTGCACTCAATGAAGTCACCGTGAAAAATAAGTATCCGCTACCCAGGATTGATGATTTGTTTGATCAGTTAAGAGGAGCCGGAGTTTTCTCCAAGATTGATCTGAGATCGGGATACCATCGATTGAAGATCCGATCGAGGATATTCGAAGATCGCATTCTCGTCAAGATATGGACATTACGAGTTTACGCTATGTCCTTTGGTCTCGATTTAATGCGCCACTTATTTCATGAATATGATGAATAAGGTGTTCATGGAATATTTGGACAAGTTTGTAAATGCGTGTTCATAGACGATATCCTAATCTACTCCAAGACAGAGGATGAACATGCCGAACACTTAAGGCGAGTTTTGGAAAAGCTGAGGGAACAGCAACTTTTCGCCAAGTTCAGCAAGTGTGATTTTTGGAAGGACAAGGTGGAGTTTCTTGGACATGTAATGACCGCAGAGGGAGTCGCTGTGGATCCAAGCAAAGTAGAAGCGGTGTTACATTGGGAGCAGCCGAAGACTGTGACCCAGATTCGGAGTTTCCTTGGAATGGCAGGATACTACCGCCGTTTCATCGAAGGCTTTTCGACAATTGCGAAACCTCTTACGCAATTGCTGAAGAAGGAAAAGAAGTTTGCATGGACGCCAGAATGTGAGAAAGGATTTCAGGAGCTGAAGAAGCGATTGACATCAGCACCGGTGTTAGTTCTACCGGATGTTGCTCAAAGCTTCGATATTTATTGTGACGCATCGCGCCAAGGACTTGGATGTGTGCTGATGCAGAATGGAAAGGTCGTCGCTTATGCATCAAGGCAGTTGAGGCCGCATGAGGAAAATTATCCGACACATGACCTAGAGTTAGCTGCCGTAGTGCATGCTTTGAAGTTATGGCGTCACTATCTGATTGGAAACAGATGTGAAGTATATACGGATCATAAGAGCCTTAAGTACATATTCACCCAGTCGGATCTGAATATGAGGCAGAGGAGATGGTTAGAGTTGATCAAGGACTATAATGTTGGAATCCATTACCATCCCTGAAGGCCAACGTAGTAGCCGATGCTCTGAGTCGGAAAAACCATACCGTGAGTACGTTGCTAGCCACAAGTCAGGATGAGTTATGTGAGGATTTCCAGAAAATGAAGATTGAGGTTGTACCTAGCGGATTCTTGGCCGCATTGGAAGTAAAGCCTACTTTAGAGGACCAGATCCGAGAAGGACAGAAGGATGATGACAGGATCCGCAGGATTAAGTCCAAAAAGGAGGAAGGCAAGGCAGAGGACTTCAAGTTGGATGGGCAGGGCACGTTGTGGATGAAGGATCGCATCTGTGTGCCTAACAAAAAGGAGTTAAAGCAACTGATTCTGGAAGAAGCCCATGACTCCAAGTACTCAATTCATCCTGGAAGCGCCAAGATGTATCAGATCTGAAGGAGAGATTCGTGGCCGAGTATGAAACGTGAAGTTGCCGAGCATGTTGCATTGTGCGACGTATGCCGTAGAGTCAAGGCAATGCATCGTAGACCAGCAGATTGCTACACCAGAAAATACCTGAGTGGAAGTGGGAGGAAATCGGAATGGATTTCATTACCGGTTTGTCAAGACTCAAGGAGGTTATGACTCCATATGGGTTATAGTGGATCGCTTGACTAAAGTAGCCCATTTTATCCCCGTGAAGACCATTTACTCGAGATAAGTTAGCGAGTTGTACATGATCTGGCTTGTTTGTTTGCACGGAGTTCCAAAGAGGATTGTATCTGACAGAGGTACCCAATTTACCTCAAGGTTCTGGAATAAGTTGCATGAAGCCATGGGAACCCGTTTAAACTTCAGTAGACGGCTTATCATCCACAGACGGATGGACAGACCGAAAGAGTCAACCAGATTCTGGAAGATATGTTGAGAGCTTGTGCATTGGCTTATGCTACCTCTTGGGATAAGAGTTTGCCGTATGCCGAAGTTTAGTTACAACAATAGTTATCGTGCTAGTTTACGATGTCACCTTTTGAGGCATTTGTATGGTCGACTCGCCTGACGCCATTGAATTGGAATGAGACCGGCGAGCGCCGTGTCTTTGGACCTGATATTCTTCAAGAGGCTGAAGAGCAGATCGCTATGATTAGGGAAAGGTTGAAGATAGCCCAATCTCGACAAAAGAGTTATGCTGACAATCGTCGCCGGGATTTGAGTTTTGAACCAGAAGACTTTGTTTACCTCAGAGTTACGCCTCTCCGGGTTGTTAAGAGGTTCCATGCCAAAGGGAAACTTGCACCCCGTTATGTTGGACCATTTAAGATTTTGAGCCGCAGAGGCGAAGTTGCTTATCAGCTAGAGTTGCCACAATCGTTAGCAGGAGTACATGATGTATTCCATGTGTCCCAGTTGAAGAAGTGTCTCCGAGTTCCTGAGGAACAGACACCGCTGGAGTCAATTGAGTTGCAAGAGGATTTGACTTATAAGGAGTATCCCGTGGGGATTCTAGACACAATGGATCGAGAAACTAGAAACAAGTCAACCCGTTTCAGAGAGTTCAAAGGAGCAACCATGCAGAGAGCGAAGCGACTTGGGAGCGCGAAGAGGATTTGAAGAAAGGATTTCCAAACCTATTCCTTTAGTAAGCCCTGAATCTCGGGGACGAGATTCTATTAAGGGGGGGAGGTTTGTAACATCCCAAAATTTTGCTTTTCTTAAATTCATGTGTGATTTGGCACTTTGGTGAATTTTTGGAATCTTCTGGAATTTATTTGGATTTATTTGGAATTTATTTGAATTTATTCCATTTTGAAATAATTAAAGAATTTAATTTTGCAAATAAAATTTTGTTGGAAATATTTTATTTGAGTCCAAAATGATCCAAAATATTTTCCGAATTTTTCCGAATTTTTCGAGTCTTTTGCTATTTTTAATGAATTAAATGAATTATCGAATTATTTTAAATATTAATTATTGGAAAAGGACCGACCGTCGGTTACTGTTCATCCGACCGAGCCCGAGTCAGACTCGAGTTCGAGTCCGACCCGAGCCACGTGACTCGACCGAACCCACTCCTAACCCTAATCAATCCCAACCGTTGGATCAAGATCCAACGGCTGAGATCAGCCCGTACCGGTTCGAGCCGTATCCGGCCCGGATCCGATCGCGCCCGGGCGATCGTGGCCGTCGATCGTGCCCCGTGGACGGCCACGCGTTCGTCGTCTGCGCCGAGTCCGAAGCCGGACTCGCCGCCGCGCTTGCCGCCAGTAACGAACTAGGTTTCCGTCTAGGGCACGAACGCCGAGGCTATTTAAAGCGTGAGACGCCCCCGAGGTTGCCCTCATCCTTGCGCACTCCGCTTCCCGAGCCATCTCGCTGGCCGCCCGCCGTTGAGCCGCAATCGCCGCCGGAGTTGTCTCTTCCTCCGCTGCGGTTTGCGCCGCTTTCCGCCGTCGTCCGTCGTCTTCCGCCGAGAAGGAGCCCAGATCCGGAGTCCCCGCGACGAGACGCACCTGAAGGGAGGTTTCATCTCGCCGGAGAAGCCCCGTGGCGCCGTAGCTGTGGTCATCGTCTCAGCTCCGTCGTCAAGCCAGCGCCGCCGTGAAACCACCGCCGTCCGCGCGCTCGGCGGACCGTCAGATCCTGATCGAACGGTTGAGGTGAGATCTCGTGTTCCAAACCCGACAGATTCGACCGCTGGATCAAGATCCAACGGTTCACAATCGCCACGCGTCGTAGCAAAGGCGATTATAGGATTAGATCCGACCGCCCGATCTAGATCGAACGGCCCATGATCATCGAGTAGTTTCAACGCGTTAACCCTGGATTCAATCCGCGCCGTTGATTTTCAAACCAACGACCGAGATTGCGCCACGCGTGTCGGGAAGTTGGACCGACGCGGTCGCTGGCCCACGACGCGCAGCGTGCGTGTGACGCCGACACGCTGAGGCCCGCGTGTCGAAGGGCCCGCATGTCGCTGGCTAACCCAGCCAAGCGCCGACGTCACCCATGACGCCACAGTGGACCCCACTGCCGCCACCATGGGCCGAGCCTCGCCGACGCCGTCGGCGATGACGCTACCCGAGTGGTCCCACATGTCGCCTCACGTGGAGTCGTGGACCGAGTCCACAGTAGACCCGAGCCGAGCGTGGACCGAGCCCATGGATCGGCTGACGCCAGCAGGCCAATCGAGGCTGCCACGTGTCCATGCCGACGCAATAATTAATTTCCAAAAGAAAATGATTTATTAATTCGAAATATTGATTCAAATTTAGATTCAAACTTCAAACGCTTATAACTTTTATGCTTCAACTCCGATTGGAGCGATTCAAATTTCTAAATTTGTATAAAATTGAGATCTACCTAAATATAAATTTTATTTAGTTTTTGGACTAAAGTTTTTCTCTGCAAAATTATTTAATTGATTATTTAAACTTTAAATAATCATAACTTTTATGCTTTTAACTCCAAATTTGACGATTCCAGTTTCTAAAAATCCAGAAAATTATGTTCTCTCTGTTTATGGATTTTATTTGGAGTTTTGGGATGTTTTTGCCTAGTGTTTATTTGGGTATTTGCTATTTGCACGCTTTACGAGTAGACGTTGAAGTGCCGGAAGGATTCAAGGAGAAGTGTTGACTCGGGATCCAACTCAAGACCAAGAGCAAGTGCTTTTGAAGGCAAGTTGTGCTTTGACCATGTTGATCCTATTTCAAATCTATTTTGATTTAAACTATTGCATGCTAGTTCAATTAGCAACATACTTTGCTTAAACATGGGGATTAGATAAATACCAATTTGTCAGTATGACACCTTGATTATCTAAGTATGTGCCATGATCCCTTGTCACCCTAGTTGTGGTTTACTAGTTGGACATTATTAAATTGCCAACATGGGTTTAGATCGTTGTAGTATAACGCTTAGACACACTACGTGCTCATGACATGATTTTGGATAATCAAATGCTAATATTGACTTAATGATATATTGAACCTGTTTTGGAAAAGTATCATGTGATGTTGATGGCACGTGGTGCATGGTAATCAACTAGGGTTTGATAAACGCTGATCGGGGCATGTGGCAAGAGTAATCAGGTGGGCCAGTGTGGCATTGGGAGTGTTGATTTGGTTTTTCTGTAGTCTTGCCCTGGTCACTCTAAGGACTTAACCTTGCAAGCCTTTGAACTGGGTCATACTTGCAACCACATGGGTGGAATGGGACGGCCCTAGTTGACTAAGTCGCTAAGGACTCACTTGTGGAGCCTCAGGTGTCGGGCTTACACCGCTTGTGTGATTGTACGGGGAGCGTATCGTGGCCGTGGCCAGTACCCATCTAACGGTGTGTTGGTCCCATACTTCGCCTTAGCTAAGGGAAGGGATGGTGTAGAGCACGAACCGGAGAGGACCACCTGTGTTGTTTGAGGCTTCCAAAGGCTTTGTTACTGAACTCGCCTTTGTGGTGTTTGATCAGTATCTTGTGGGTAAAGTGCATAACCTCTGCAGAGTGTAGAATCTATTTGAATAGCCGAGTCCACTGTGATCGACAATGCTCGGGAATTACAAATAAGGGTTAGATTTTCTGAAAATAACTTGGATTTGAAAAGTTGGGTTGGTTTAACAATGAAGATGATGGAAATGTGGTTTAGGATGGGAAAAATGTTTGTTAAACTTCTTGAAAAGTTATTTATGCTTTACTTATTTCTCTTTGCTTTGAATCTACTTATATTACTTGTCAAAAGTCATTTCTTGCAAATATACCCTGAGCTATTCCTTTGTACTAAGCCATGCATATAGTATATTAGCTTGCATTCTGCATGACTTGCCGAGTACCAAGTACTCACCCTTGCCTCAACACAATACCAGTTGAGGAGGAGATTACGCCACTTTGGAGGAGGAACTCCAAGAGGACCCGACTACTTAGGGATGCGAGCCCACAGGTGCCTGTGGTATACTGGATGGCGCCACTAAGTTTATTTGATTTTCCGCCGCTATTGTTTCTCTCTGAATAAGTTTCACCTACGAGGCATACATTTGTAACTTGACCATGAGGTCAAGTAACCAGTTTGGTTATTTAAATAAAGTACTTTGATAATATCGATTGGTATGATTGTGATATTTACCGATGTTAAGACTGTGTGCACTAGCGCGTTCCTGGACTAGTGCTGAATACACAGAGGGTCCGGATTTGCAAATTCGGGGTCCCGACAGAGGTGGTATCAGAGCCATACTTGACTGTAGGCTCAACCCTAAGCTAGAATGGTCGTAGTGAGGATAAAACCTATTTTCTAAAGCTAAGAATTTGTGAAGACAAGAAATGACATCTCGACTTATCCCCTTCTCTCTTTTCTTGTCTCTTGCTGAAATTTTCCCTTACCTTGTCACAATTTAAAAATTCCGAGTTCTTACGTAAAGCACTCTTGTGACAGATGGAGGTTTTCTCGATGAGTGAGCATAGGTTCTATAGTGAGACTCCTTCGCCGAGTCGAGACATAGAAGAAAGAGTCACCCTTTAGGCGTTAGACTCCAGAGTTAGTTCGATTTGGATTTGCTTTGGTTGCTGAGTGTGCAGTATGTGTTGCAAGGCCCTTAGGCATTGTAAGCAGCCATACCAAGTTACTAATAATAAAGTTGGACCTTAAGGCTACACCTTTCACCCCGCATAAGTTCCACATTACTTGTCTATTCTTGTCTCCCTCTCATCTCTAAACCTAGAGCAAATCGACAGATGGTGAACACCCGTGGAAACTTTGGAGGCAATGGGAGTGGATCTCGCCCAGCAGAAAACCCCAATGATGGAGCACCAGCACCGCCACTGGATATGCAGAATTTCGGAGCGTTTCTTGCTGCCCAGACTCAGTTGATGCATGCTATGATGCAACAAATGCAGCACGTCATCGCCAGGCCACTGCTAATCAAGTTAATCGAGGACCACGCCGTAATACAAGGTCATCGAGTTCATGAGGACTCACCCACCCACTTTCTTCGGGAATGCCAATCCATTGGAGGCCGATGATTGGTTAAGATCAATTGAGAGGAAGCTACACATAGCTCAATGCATAGGGAATGAGAAGGTACTCTCGCTTCTCATCACCGGAAGGAATTACCAGAATGGTGGGAGAACTTCGTGCCACGCAGAGAACCCTCAAGATATCACTTGGGAAGAATTCACAATGCATTCCGACAAGATCACGTGCTGAAGGAATCATGGACCTTAAGAAGGAGGAGTTCAGAGCATCAAGCAAGGTAATCACCGGTGGCCGACTACCCGAACAAGTTCACACAGCCTAGCACGCTACGCACCGAGGATGTAGCGACGGATAAATCCAGCATACCTGCTTATGAAGGGACTTAACTCAGGATTGCAAGTTGGGTTGATCACCCACACCTTTCCGCATTTCCAAGAGTTGGTGAATAAGGCGCTTATTCTTGAGGACAAGCGCAAGGAACTGGATGAGAACAGAAGCGCAGATGCAACAAAGAAGGATCACGCCAGGAACGCAATAGCGGCTTTGAGAGTTGCACCAAATCAATTCTTCGATTCCAACCACGTAATGCAACAAGGACACCATCCCGGCACCAAGACCTGCCAATCGTAACTACCAAACCCCACTTCGCTAGAAACGCTACCTGTGCAAATAGAAGGAACAAAGTGAGACGCCGCTACAATCTGCAACGAGCCAGACACTTTGCCAACAGCTTGTCCGAAGAAGACAGCGAGAGCGACCCCGATTCGCTTCAATCTAGGAACCACCCCAGCTAGGACGCCAAAGACCAGAGCCACACCCTGCATCGTGGTGAGAGGCCGAGTCAACCATGTCACCGCAGATGCACTGCAGAATGCTACTGACGTCAGATCGGGTAAGTTACTTGTTAACTCGATGCACCTGCAGCTTTGTTTGACTGGAGCTTCGCATTCGTTTGTTTCGCAAGGCTTTGCTGCTAGAAATGACTTGAGAATTGCAAGACTTAAGTGCATGCTTTTAGTTCAAACCCCTGGTTCCGAACTCCGAACGGAAGTAGGATGTTCCAGGGTGAGAATACTAATAGATGGAATAGAGTTCCTAGCAAACCTTATAATTTTGGAGACCTGCACCTTAGATGTTATATTGGGAATGGATTGGTTATCCAAGCACAAGGTCAGTATTGGATTGTGGACGAAGGACTATCTCGATTGAGAGCCCGTGTGGGAAGAAAGTGGAAACTCAAGCCACTGCAGCTTAGAGATGGACAGCTGATGGTTAACGGCACCAAGGCAATCAGCATAGAGGATGTCCCAGAGTGAATGAGTACCCAGACGTTTTTCCCGAGGATCTACCGGTATGCCGCCAGGGGACATAGAGTTTGTGATAGAGCTTGTACCTGCACAAAGACCGATAGCAAAGAGACCCTATCGGATGTCCACCGAGGAGTTGGTAGAAATGAAGAAACAACTAGAGGAGTTAATGGAGAAAGGATTTATCGGACCAAGTTCGTCGCCGTGGGAGCACCGGCTTTGTTTGTCAAGAAGAAGGACAGGAGTTTCAGGATGTGCATTGACTACCGTGCACTCAATGAAGTCACCGTGAAAAATAAGTATCCGCTACCCAGGATTGATGATTTGTTTGATCAGTTAAGAGGAGCCGGAGTTTTCTCCAAAATTGATCTCGAGATCGGGATACCATCGATTGAAGATCCGATCGGAGGATATTCAAGATCGCATTCTCGTCAAGATATGGACATTACGAGTTTCTGATTATGTCCTTTGGTCTGACGAATGCGCCAGCTTATTTCATGAATATGGTGAATAAGGTGTTCATGGAATATTTGGACAAGTTTGTCGTCGTGTTCATAGACGATATCCTAATCTACTCCAAGACAGGAGGATGAACATGCCGAACACTTAAGGCGAAGTTTTGGAAAAGGCGAGGAACAGCAACTTTTCGCCAAGTTCAGCAAGTGTGATTTTTGGAAGGACAAGGTGGAGTTTCTTGGACATGTAATGACCGCAGAGGGAGTCGCTGTGGATCCAAGCAAAGTAGAAGCGGTGTTACATTGGGAGCAGCCTAAGACTGTGACCCAGATTCGGAGTTTCCTTGGAATGGCAGGATACTACCGCCGTTTCATCGAAGGCTTTTCGACAATTGCGAAACCTCTTACGCAATTGCTGAAGAAGGAAAAGAAGTTTGCATGGACGCCAGAATGTGAGAAAGGATTTCAGGAGCTGAAGAAGCGATTGACATCAGCACCGGTGTTAGTTCTACCTGATGTTGCTCAAAGCTTCGATATTTATTGTGACGCATCGCGCCAAGGACTTGGATGTGTGCTGATGCAGAATGGAAAGGTCGTCGCTTATGCATCAAGGCAGTTGAGGCCGCATGAGGAAAATTATCCGACACATGACCTAGAGTTAGCTGCCGTAGTGCATGCTTTGAAGTTATGGCGTCACTATCTGATTGGAAACAGATGTGAAGTATATACGGATCATAAGAGCCTTAAGTACATATTCACCCAGTCGGATCTGAATATGAGGCAGAGGAGATGGTTAGAGTTGATCAAGGACTATAATGTTGGAATCCATTACCATCCCTGGAAGGCCAACGTAGTAGCCGATGCTCTGAGTCGGAAAAACCATACCGTGAGTACGTTGCTAGCCACAAGTCAGGATGAGTTATGTGAGGATTTCCAGAAAATGAAGATTGAGGTTGTACCTAGCGGATTCTTGGCCGCATTGGAAGTAAAGCCTACTTTAGAGGACCAGATCCGAAGGGACAAGGATGATGACAGGATCCGCAGGATTAAGTCCAAAAGGAGGAAGGCAAGGCAGAGGACTTCAAATTGGATGAGCAGGGCACGTTGTGGATGAAGGATCGCATCTGTGTGCCTAACAAAAAGGAGTTAAAGCAACTGATTCTGGAAGAAGCCCATGACTCAAGTACTCAATTCATCCTGAAGCGCCAAGATGTATCAGGATCTCAAGGAGAGATTCTCGTGGCCGAGTATGAAGCGTGAAGTTGCCGAGCATGTTGCATTGTGCGGCGTATGCCGGAGAGTCAAGGCAATGCATCGAGACCAGCGAGGATTGCTACACCACGAAAATACCTCGAGTGGAAGTGGGAGGAAATCGGAATGGATTTCATTACCGGTTTGTCAAGACTCAAGGAGGTTATGACTCCATATGGGTTATAGTGGATCGCTTGACTAAAGTAGCCCATTTTATCCCCGTGAAGACCATTTACTCGGAGATAAGTTAGCAGAGTTGTACATGATCAGGATTGTTTGTTTGCACGGAGTGCCAAAGAGGATTGTATCAGACGAGGTACCCAATTTACCTCAAGGTTCGGAATAAGTTGCATGAAGCCATGGGAACCCGTTTAAACTTCAAGATACCTTATCATCCACGCAGACGGATGGACAGACCGAAAGAGTCAACCAGATTCGAAGATATGTTGAGAGCTTGTGCATTGGCTTATGCTACCTCTTGGGATAAGAGTTTGCCGTATGCCGAGTTTAGTTACAACAATAGTTATCGAGGCTAGTTTACTGAGATGTCACCTTTGAGGCACTTGTATGGTCGACCACTGTCGGACGCCATTGAATTGGAATGAGACCGTGAGCGCCGTGTCTTTGGACCTGATATTCTTCAAGAGGCTGAAGAGCAGATCGCTATGATTAGGGAAAGGTTGAAGATAGCCCAATCTCGACAAAAGAGTTATGCTGACAATCGTCGCCGGGATTTGAGTTTTGAACCAGAAGACTTTGTTTACCTCAGAGTTACGCCTCTCAGGGGAGTTAAGAGGTTCCATGCCAAAGGGAAACTTGCACCCCGTTATGTTGGACCATTTAAGATTTTGAGCCGCAGAGGCGAAGTTGCTTATCGACTAGAGTTGCCACAATCGTTAGCAGGAGTACATGATGTATTCCATGTGTCCCGATTGAAGAAGTGTCTCCGAGTTCCTGAGGAAATGCATACCGAGTCAATTGAGTTGCAAGAGGATTTGACTTATAAGGAGTATCCCGTGGGGATTCTAGACACAATGGATCGAGAAACTAGAAACAAGTCAACCCGTTTAGAGAGTTCAAAGGAGCAACCATGCAGAGAGCGAAGCGACTTGGGAGCCTAAGAGGATTTGAAGAAAGGATTTCCAAACCTATTCCTTTAGTAAGCCCTGAATCTCGGGACGAGATTCTATTAAGGGGAGGTTTGTAACATCCCAAAATTTTGCTTTTCTTAAATTCATGTGTGATTTGGCACTTTGGTGAATTTTTGGAATCTTCTGAATTTATTTGGATTTATTTGGAATTTATTTGAATTTATTCCATTTTGAAATAATTAAAGAATTTAATTTTGCAAATAAAATTTTGTTGGAAATATTTTATTTGAGTCCAAAATGATCCAAAATATTTTCGCAATTTTTGGAATTTTTCTGAGTCTTTTGCTATTTTTAATGAATTAAATGAATTCTTGGGAATTATTTTAAATATTAATTCATTTGGAAAGGACCGACTGGCCAGATTATCGCTCATCCGGATCGAGCCCGAGTCGACTCGAGTTCGAGTCCGACCCGAGCCACGTGACTCGACCGAACCCACTCCTAACCCTAATCAATCCCAACCGCTGATCAAGATCCAACTACCGAGATCACCAGATCGGCTCGAGCCAGATCCGGCCGGATCCGATCGCGCCCCGTCGCGATCGTGGCCGTCGATCGTGCCACGTGGGCGGCCACGATTTCGTCGTCTTCGCCGAGTCCGAGCCGACTCGCCGCCCGCGCCCGCCAGTAACGAACTAGGTTTCCGTCTAGGCACGAACGCCGAGGCTATTTAAAGCGTGAGACGTCCCGAGGTTGCCCTCATCCTTGCGCACCGCTTTCCCGAGCCATCTCGCCTGAGCCGCCGCCGTTGAGCCGCAATCGCCGCCGGAGTTGTCTCTTCCCTCCGCTGCGGTTTGCGCCGTTTTCCGCCGTCGTCCGTCGTCTTCCGCCGAGAAGGAGCCCAGATCCGGAGTCCCCGCGACGAGACGCACCCGAAGGGAGGTTTCATCTCGCCGGAGAAGCCCCGTGGCGCCGTAGCCGTGGTCATCGTCTCCAGCTCCGTCAAGCCAGCGCCGCCGTGAAACCATCGCCGTCCGCGAGCTCGGAGGACCGTCGAGATCGGCGAGCGGTTGAGGTGAGATCACGTGTTCCAAACCCGACAGATCTGGACCGCTGGATCAAGATCCAACGGTTCACAATCGCCACGCGTCGTAGCAAAGGCGATTATAGGATTAGATCCGACCGTCCGATCTAGATCGAACGGCCCATGATCATCGAGTAGTTTCAACGCGTTAACCCTGGATTCAATCCGCGCCGCTGATTTTCAAACCAACGACCGAGATTGGCGCCACGTGTCGGGAAGTTGGACCGACGCGGTCGTCGCTGGCCCACGCACGCTGGCAGTGTGACGCCGACACGCCCCGCGCGTGTCGAGGGCCCGCATGTCGCTGGCTAACCCAGCCTGCGCCGACGTCACCCATGACGTCAGATGGACCCCACCTGCCGCCACCATGGGCCGAGCCCCGCCGACGCCGGCCGATGACGCTACCCGAGTGGTCCCACATGTCGGGCTCACGTGGAGTCGTGGACCGAGTCCACGGTAGACCCGAGCCGAGCGTGGGACCGAGCCCATGGACCGGCTGACGCCAGCAGGCCAATCGAGAGGCTGCCACGTGTCCATGCTGACGCAATAATTAATTTCCGAAAAAGAAAATGATTTATTAATTCGAAATATTGATTCAAATTTAGATTCAAACTTCAAACGCTTATAACTTTTGCGTTTCAACTCCGATTGGAGCGATTCAAATTTCTAAATTTGTATAAAATTGAGATCTACCTAAATATAAATTTTATTTAATTTTTGGACTAAAGTTTTTCTCTGCAAAATTATTTAATTGATTATTTAAACTTTAAATAATCATAACTTTTGCGTTTTAACTCCAAATTTGACGATTCCAGTTTCTAAAAATCCAGAAAATTATGTTCTCTCTGTTTATGGATTTTATTTGGAGTTTTGGGATGTTTTTGCCTAGTGTTTATTTGGGTATTTGCTATTTGCACGCTTTACGAGTAGACGTTGAAGTGCCGGAAGGATTCGAAGGAGAAGTGTTGACTCAGGATCCAACTCAAGACCAAGAGCAAGTGCTTTTTGAAGGCAAGTTGTGCTTTGACCATGTTGATCCTATTTCGAAATCTATTTTGATTTAAACTATTGCATGCTAGTTCAATTAGCAACATACTTTGCTTAAACATGGGGATTAGATAAATACCAATTTGCTGTATGACACCTTGATTATCTAAGTATGTGCCATGATCCCTTGTCACCCTAGTTGTGGTTTACTAGTTGGACATTATTAAATTGCCAACATGGGTTTAGATCGTTGTAGTATACTGCTTAGACCTGCTACGTGCTCATGACATGATTTTGGATAATCAAATGCTAATATTGACTTAATGATATATTGAACCTGTTTTGGAAAAGTATCATGTGATGTTGATGGCACGTGGTGCATGGTAATCAACTAGGGTTTGATAAACGCTGATCGGGGCATGTGGCAAGAGTAATCAGGTGGGCCAGTGTGGCATTGGGAGTGTTGATTTGGTTTTTCGGGTAGTCTTGCCCTGGTCACTCTAAGGACTTAACCTTGCAAGCCTTTGAACTGGGTCATACTTGCAACCACATGGCTGGAATGGGACGGCCCTAGTTGACTAAGTCGCTAAGGACTCACTTGTGGAGCCTCAGGGTGTTAATTACACCGTTTGTGTGATTGTACGGGGGAGCGTATCGTGGCTGTGGCCAGGTACCCATCTAACGGTGTGTTGGTCCCATACTTCGCCTTAGCTAAGGGAAGGGATGGTGTAGAGCACGAACCGGAGAGGACCACCTGTGTTGTTTGAGGCTTCCGAAAGGCTTTGTTACGGGAACTCGCCTTTGTGGTGTTTGACTGTATCTTGTGGGTAAAGTGCATAACCTCTGCAGAGTGTAGAATCTATTTGAATAGCCGAGTCCACGGATCGACAATGCTCGGGAATTACAAATAAGGGTTAGATTTTCTGAAAATAACTTGGATTTGAAAAGTTGGGTTGGTTTAACAATGAAGATGATGGAAATGTGGTTTAGGATGGGAAAAATGTTTGTTAAACTTCTTGAAAAGTTATTTATGCTTTACTTATTTCTACTGCTTTCGAATCTACTTATATTACTTGTCAAAAGCTGTTTACTGCAAATATACCCTGAGCTATTCCTTTGTACTAAGCCATGCATATAGTATATTAGCTTGCATTCTCGTGCATGACTTGTCGAGTACCAAGTACTCACCCTTGCCTCAACACAATACCAGTTGAAGAGGAGATTACGCCACTTTGGAGGAGGAACTCCAAGAGGACCCGACTACTTAGGGATGCGAGCCCACGATTGCCTGTGGTATCTTGGATGGCGCCACTAAGTTTATTTGATTTTCCGCCGCTATTGTTTCTCTCTGAATAAGTTTTAAGCCCCTCTACGAGGCATACATTTGTAACTTGACCATGAGGTCAAGTAACCAGTTTGGTTATTTAAATAAAGTACTTTGATAATATCGATTGGTATGATTGTGATATTTACCGATGTTAAGACTGTGTGCACTAGCGCGTTCCTGGACTAGTGCTGAATACACAGAGGGTCCGGATTTGCAAATTCGGGGTCCCGACAAAACTTGTTTTCCAACTAACGGGACAAACACCAATGGTGAAAACATAACCTGTGAGAGACTTTCTATTATGCAAGTCACCAGCATAATCAGAGTCAACATAACCAATAAGCTTATCTCCAAATTTCCCAAACTGCAAATAAGGATTGGAAGTACCACGCATACACTTGAAAATCCATTGAATGGCCTTCCAATGTTCTTTACCAGGATTAGCGATGTATCTACTGACAACACCCATTGCATGAGATAGATTAGGACGAGAACAAACCATGGCATACATAAATGAACCAACAACACTAGAATAAGGAACTCTAGACATGTACTCAATTTCCTCATCAGACTCGGTGTTAGTGTTATGCCCTTGAGGCAGTCATATAGATGATTGTAACATGACTATGTTTACGAATAATAATATAATTATTGGTCCAATGAATGTATATCATTATATTGATCAGCAAGTATGTGACTTGCTTATGAAACTCTCTACTCATTGATATAATTCCATAAGTATCTCTCATCGGGTATCATCGTATAGGACAACGATGAATAGATCAGCGCATGTATTGATCGATGATCATGTTTCATAGATCATGCGATATGGAGATATCATCAATACATTGTGAACGCATGTTGAAGAAAATGTGTTAGATAGACCCGCAATGGGACATTGCGAGAATGTTACATTCTTATATGTCATCAGTGTATCTCATACATAGTAGATGTATGATCCTTAGACTTGAGATTATCACATTCCCTACATATCTAATAGTTTATCTTGGGGTTACCAAACACTATTTCTTAACTGGATAGTTATAAAAGTAGCTTTCATATTTACTATGAAACATGCAGAGGGAAGTGAGCAGTCAAGATGGAATTTGCCACTCCAGTGTAACGGAGATATATGTCTAGGCCACTTGTGAGATATGATTAAGGAAGTGCATGTCCATGCCACGATTGAGAAGTCAATCACAACTTATTAATATATCACGGATAAAAGAGATAGATTGAACTGTCAAAGGATGACATGCTTCTCGCTTTGAGTTTTATCTTCACATAGTTTGGCAAATGGACTATTACATCAGTACTTTGATCATATGCATTTGGGAGTTGGCATACTCTGCAAGGACCTGCTACCGACTATTGGATTAGAAAAAGATTTTTTTTAATCTATGTCCAAATGCACATGAACCTACAGGGTCACACACTTAACGGGCTGGGACGCATTAATTCGGATTGGATCCGTAATTAATGGACCTCGTGGGCTTACCGCATAGATGGGCCCTGACCGCCTAGGCTTTCACCTCGTGGCTATATAAGGAGGGGAGGAGGCTGGGTGCAGAACACATCTTTCGTCCAGAACCATAGCCTCCACCTCTCGTTGCCCCTACCGAGCGACACGGTGCTTGCACGTTGACGCACGGCGTTCCATCCCTGGACGTGTGTGTGACACTACATTTTGGTGTGACATTATAGATTGTGAAATTAGAGAAGAAAATCTTACGGCTAGAGGTTTACTCGCGTTTTTGGGCCTTTTGAAGTGTTGTGACACCACGGAGTGTCGTAACCTTATTTAACGTGCATGATAAGGTTAATAACATTATGAGATGTGGAATTAAGGTTAAAACTATAGGATATGGAGGTTAATAGCTTTTCCGGGCCGTTTCCGGGCCGTTTCCGGGGTTTTGGGCCTTCCCGGGGGAGTTTGGGCCTTGGTGGGCTTTGGTGGGATGGAGTAGGTCTCCGTAACGGACTAGGTTTGGGTGTGGGGGCCGGTAAAAGGGCTCCCCACAAGCCCTTAGGGCGTCCACCCCTGCCCCATGCGCCACTAACCCTAGCCGCCACCCTTCCTCCTCCCTCCACCTCCTAGCCGCCCCATCTCTTGCCCCCATGGCGCCCCCATTGCTCCCCATTGCACACCACCTCTCCTCCACCCCCCTTGCTGCCCTAGGGTGACCTCCCCACCTCTGCATCCTCATGGATCCATCCGAGGAGCGAGGAGCGAGGAGCGAGGTGCGAGGAGCGAGGAGCGAGGAGCGAGGAGATCGATTGGAGTTTTCGTGCGTCGGGCAAAAGTATGATCATGGGGCTCCTCGGGGATGAGCTAGGTACTGTTATTAGGGAGTTTATCAAGTTTTTTTATCAATTGGAGGCGCTGGATTTGAGTAATTTGGGTTAGATCTAGATGTTGCCACGTTTCTGTTTTCGGGCAGATTGAGCAGTCGAGCTAGGGTTCGCGTTTTCGCCAATTTAGAATTGGATTATGGCCGTACGGACTTCTAGGAAGTTGTAGATAAGTTCATTACCTTTCAGTGCATATAAAGAAATTGAAATTTCGCCCAGCCGTTTGGAAATTATGGCTGTTTTACCGAGCGCTGTCAAATCTGTGACGAGATTGAGACAGTTCGTGTTCAACGTTAAATTAAACAACCTTAGAGTCCGAATCATTCTTTTCCTATAACTAGAAAAAGTTGGGAAATTTCCTAATATTCGCTACGATGTACTCGTTTAATCGATTTGGAGTCCCAGAACTCAAGTTATGGCCTTTGCAAGGCTGCTGTCCCGCCGGGACATAACCTCTGTTTTTAGGTTTTGCGAGTAGTGGGCAATGTCGGGTGAGTTGGGGATTTGTGTACTATTTTGTGGGCATTATTGAGAGTGTGTGATGCCTATGTGCAGGTGGTGTGACACGGGGAGTGCCCTCTACTTCCCGCCATTTCGTCGCCCGCGGTTGAGGCAAGTGTGTTGTAATGTATAGCGGATTGTATGTTGCTTGTTGATTTTGGATGAAAGATTGAATACTTGCTATGATCACTTGCCTTGCTTGCTGTTTTCCAATGATATATTGAGTATGATTATCATGATATGATGCTATGTGTTTATACTTATCATGATTCGATGCCATGTGTCTATATTTGTCATGATGAGAGGCCATATGTTTATGTACAAATGAGATATGACAATTGGCATAGTTGCATGCATGACATGAGATGGGGCGAGGGCGGTGAGAAAGTCATAACTAATCCGGGGAAGGTCGGTGAGAAAGTTATGAATATTCCGGAACGCCATTGAGTAAGACCTACATCGTGATTCCATTCACGTGGTGAATGGAAGCGAGGAGTAGGCACCCTCCATCTTCGGGATGGAAGGGGGGAGAGGGTGCACACCGACGGGTGTGTACTCAACCATACCGGTATGAGTTTCCAAGGAGATATGAGCATAGCATTGCATTGCATTACAATACATATTAAATGATGAGGATGTTGTTATGTGTTCAAGTTTGAGATGTTATATGTGACGTGAGGTATTATTGTCTTGTAAATGATCTTGTTGTCCATTACAATATGCTTGCTGAGTTTTCGAACTCACGCTTGTGTTTTATGTTGTTTTTAGGTACTTTGAGATCGGCATGCGGGAAAAAGGGGTTTAGCTACACTTCTACATGTAGCTCCACCATCATAGTCCATAATTAATCACTTGGAGACATGATATTAAGAGTTGTGCCTTAAACTTAATGTATGGTTTAATTTAGCATGCTTGCGATTCCTTATTTGCTTCGTTATAAATTATGAAGTGGTTGAGCGTGGTATTAATGGCGTAATTCGATGATATGTCCATTTATGTTGATGTTCTAGATGTCGTGTGCTATGATATATCTTGCCATGATATTGATATTGTGTTAATTAATGGAAAAAAAGGAGATGCTGCCGAAATATCGGTTTTTTTAGCATATGTACCCTTGCTGGAATTTATGTTTAAATGTGGTATTTAGTTGTTGTTTAGTTTATGTTTGGTAGCATTCGGGTATATTAAATGCCGGGGTGTTACAGTTGGTATCAGAGCGGGCTGTAGGTCCTTGGAATGTGAATTTTTAGTATCATGCTATAGGGTACAACTAAAATGTGATGTGGAATAACTTAGAAACATGGCTTAGGTCTTAACTAAAACTTTGTTATAGGATAGCAACATTAAAACTTGCAAAAGTTGTATAACTAATTTAAAATTTGACACACATGGATGCACAGTAAGAAAGGGTATGGGAATCGTTGCTTTACGCTTAAATGTTGTATTTGAGCCTTGATGTTGAATGCTACATTTGTTTATGTATGTTGCTATGTTTATGAAAGAATTGAATGTAATTGTTCATGTTATTATGTTAAAGTGGGGTTGTGGTGCCGCAGGGTTTCGGTCACCTCTCTTTATTCATTGTAAGGGTGAAGTGTGACGGTGTGGCCGGTTAGCGCCATCACCGAAGAACTATTAACCCCTGTAGGAGAAGAGTGCTTACCCTTTCTGTCGTAGATCGGGTAGTTGACGGGAGTCAAATAGAAGAGTTTGGTGGTGGGTTCCTTCGTATGTTCTTCACCGTTCTGACGGTTGGTTTCGGTTGGTTTTCTTGGTTTTAGTTGATGGAAACTAAAAGAAAAATGTTTGGTATTGGATTTTTCGCGGATCATTCCGTATGCGATTTGTGGTTTTTGGTCTTCCTTGGTTGGAAACGAAGAAGAAGAGTTTAGAGTTGCGCCTTTTTAGTCTCCTTAGCTTTGACACCGGTTTCTTTGGTTATTGTGGATTGTCTTAGGGAGGAAACATATGTGGTTGTTATCCTCCCTATCTGAGAAAAGAGTTGAAGTTATCCTAGTGCCGACCTTAGGCTGGGTGGAGCTAAGTTTTGTAACTTTATCGGAAAAGGTTTGGTTGAACATTTTGTTTTCCCTAGTGCATCCTTCTTCCTTCTTGGAAGTATGGATCTTGAGATTTCTTGAAGAGTTTTGTGGGCAAATTTGGGAACTTGAGAGTGGAACTCTCCTGCATTTCTGTTAGAGTTTTGTTTTCTTCCTTGCTTGGAAAAGGAGAAATTGTCTAACGGTGTTAGATTACAGTTCATGAGTTGTGGTTGTCCTTAAAAGTGGAGTTGCATCTTGTTTGTCAAAAGTGAAAATGGTTGTTTAGCATGTCATGTAGTATGTAACAATGTGGTTATTGGAAATGATTTGTTCTTAAGTTAATTGGTGAGTTGAATCAGTTAAAAGTAATATTTGTGTTTAGCTTAAGATTAAATGAACTTCTAGTGTTGCAGATTACCCTATAATGAGAATGAATAAATATGTTAATGTACATGCTTAGAATATGTTGCCTTGCTTTGAAAGTGCTTATGACCCTCGATTATGTTTAAAGTTTTAAACCCTAATGCATAGTTAAAACATTAAGATGATGTAGATCATTGATATTGTTAAAGAAACTTTCTTTGGTTGTCTAAAGATGTTCTAATCTAATGGATTAATAGAGAGATTTAATCGTGTTGACTAGTGACTTTAATTTGGAAGTTGATTAGAGTTGCTACTTATGTTGTCGCAAACCATTAGTATAATTGGAAGTATGCAATGTGTTCCTACGATGCTAGTATCGATGTCAATTGTGAAGACATAGGCTTTGCTATTTATGATATTTCTAAAGCATTGGGATGGTCTAATCTATTAAATTTGTTTTAATAGTTGGAGTATGTTGTGTAGTGACAATTTGTTATGGTATATGGATAGTGTAACTAAAAACAATGTAGTTGTTTTTATGATTATGCCTATTTATGGATATTGATGATTTAGTAGTGGTGGTAATTGTTTGGATTACTTTTTGGAAGCCATTGTAAAATAGAGGTTATTATAACATGTGGCGATGAAGTGAACCATGGATATTTTAGCATGATATAGAATTGTATCCTAAAGAAGGTATATCTTAGAATCATAATTTTCGACTTTGTCTTATGGAGATACTATTTGTATGTTGAAGTCATTTGTTAATGGAATAAGTTTTGATTGTCAAGATGTTGACGTATTTATGGTATAAAAATTGATAGGATGATCATGCTTAAGTATCTGTTGAAGTACTACGTTTGAAATATAGAATACGTTGTTTTATGATGTGTTGGTTTGTGGGGTTCTTGAGGAGGTAGTATGGATTGATTTAAGATGGGTTTTCTCGATAAGTAAATAGTGATTATGGAATGCTTAAATGTTAAGGATAGTGGGACACTGGTTATGGTGAGTCTCATGCCGAGCTTGTGTATAAAACCTTTTGGTCTGGGTTGGTGGTTTGCTATCTTGGTTAAATGTTTTTTTTGGTCAAGGTGTTCTTTATGTTGCATTTTCGAGTTTCCCTAAAACTCGTAGAGGTTGGTGCCCATCTTTGGATTTGGCTAAAAAGGAAGCCGATGGACATAGTGGGCTGTGTTGAAAATTCTTGAGATTTAATTTGTAATTCTATTTGATTGGAACTGGATTTATTTGGAAAAGGTCATGTGGTGTTTGCGTGTGTTTCAAAAGGGTGGATTTTATGAATGTTTATAAGTGATTCGGGTTGGTGAAGTGTTCTCATTTTGGGAAAATGAGTCTCCCATTTCTCTTTGAGAATTGATGTTCTCTTTCAAAATGTTGATTCTGGTTAAAACACGATGCTTTACAAATTTGGCTTTCAATTGTCGACGGGTTATGTATGACGTGGTGTTTTCTTGTTAATGGTGTTCCCCTCATAGTTTTATGATTGGGCGCAATCATCGATGCTATCCAAGTTTTTAATCATGTGATGCAGAGGAAGAAGTTGTCTTGTGAATGACTATTTGGTAGCGTTGTACATGATGAATGAATGGTGAAAAGGAAACATGACATCATTTATAGATGTCTATTGATAAAAGAGTCGTTGAGCCAGGTCGGTGAGTAAGTCATATAGGGAAATATGACTAATCCGGTGTGCTCTCGAAAAGCTTGGATTCATGTCATGAATCTAGATTTCCATTTGCTCTTTAGCATGAAAAGAAAGAGTGAAGAGTTCCTGGCATTTGGCTTTGTTGTGAGAGGATTGGGTTTCCTTGTTTCCTTGAGAGTTATTATGGCGGTTGTGGATTCTTTCGATTGGTTTGAGAATCGGTTTTCTCTTCCACAATGTTGTTTTTATGAGATGCTTGGCTGTGGTGAAAGTGAGTCGAGTTGTCATTGATTGTTGAGAATTTCTGACAAAGAATTGTGTGGAGTCTCTCTTTTTGTTTGAGTGGTCCCCGATGCGAGATGTATTGCATTGATTTGAGATTGGAGTTTTTCCTTTGCGACTTGACTTAGGAAAAGAGATCGAGTGATCTTTCGAGGTTGTCAAACCTTTGTTCCAAGTGATTTGTTGTGTTTTGGGTTCGAGTTGATGAATGTGGTTCATCCGACTAAGGGAGTTGCTCTTTGTTGGCATTCTCGTTTGAGATGTGAATAGAAATGTCTATGGAATTGTTGAGCATAATGGAGGATTATACTCATGGGTTTGGTAGTTTTTGAGTGAGAAAGTGTGAGGGCGAGACCCTCATAGGAAAAGAACCAGTTGAGGTTTGGTAATAATTTACAGCTCTACCTTGGGCTAGGCGTAGAACTTTGGTTGTGGTCCGAAGGGTGGTCATGTTGGAAGTTGGTGATGTCGGTCCAAACCTTGTTGAGAATATGGTTGGATTGTTAAAAAGTGATGATAATTTGAAATATAGTGATCTGTCGTGAACTTTGTCGTAGCTAGTTGTCCCTGGGTGTGTGTTATGCAGGAGGGGTAGAATGAAAGTGTAGCGTGGTTTGTGGAAGAAAAGAAAAGTTTTGTCGATGAAGGCTATGTACGTAGATGACATTAGTTAATTTTGATTCTTTGTGAAAAGGGTCAAATAATTGGAAGAGATGGGATTATGTGTCATGATTGAGTTTGATGGAGTGTGGTAGTCAGGTTGGTTGTGATAGAAGTGCGAAGCGTTTGTCGTTTGTTCCGATTTTTTTAGTCGTTGTGCGATTGTTTTGTCTTGGTGAGAAGCCTTTTGTCCCTTGGGGACTTGGTAGTTGTTTTTGGTGTCCTTCGGATTCGAGGTCGAATCCTGTTGAAGGGGGGAAGAATGTGACACTACGTTTTGGTGTGACATTACAGATTGTGAAATTAGAGAAGAAAATCTTACGGCTAGAGGTTTACTCGCGTTTTTGGGCCTTTTGAAGTGTTGTGACACCACGGAGTGTCGTAACCTTATTTAACGTGCTTGATAAGGTTAATAACATTATGAGATGTGGAATTAAGGTTAAAACTATAGGATATGGAGGTTAATAGCTTTTCCGGGTCGTTTCCGGGGTTTTGGGCCTTCCCGGGGGAGTTTGGGCCTTGGTGGGCTTTGGTGGGATGGAGTAGGTCTCCGTAACGGACTAGGTTTGGGTGTGGGGGCTGGTAAAAGGGCTCCCCACCAGCCCATGGGGCGTCCACCCCTGCCCCATGCGCCCCTAACCCTAGCCGCCACCCTTCCTCCTCCCTCCACCTCCTAGCCGCCCCATCTCTTGCCCCCATGGCGCCCCCATTGCTCCCCATTGCACACCACCTCTCCTCCACCCCCCTTGCTGCCCTAGGGTGACCTCCCCACCCCTGCATCCTCATGGATCCATCCGAGGAGCGAGGAGCGAGGAGCTAGGTGCGAGGAGCGAGGAGCGAGGAGCGAGGAGATCGATTGGAGTTTTCATGCATCGGGCAAAGGTATGATCATGGGGCTCCTCGGGGATGAGCTAGGTACTGTTATTAGGGATTTTATCAAGTTTTTTGATCAATTGGAGGTGCTGGATTTGAGTAATTTGGGTTAGATCTAGATGTTGTCACGTTTCTGTTTTCGGGCAGATTGAGCAGTCGAGCTAGGGTTCGCGTTTTCGCCAATTTAGAGTTGGAATATGGCCATACGGACTTCTAGGAAGTTGTAGATAATTTCATTACCTTTCAGTGCATATAAATAAATTGAAATTCCGCCCAGCCGTTTGGAAATTATGGCTGTTTTACCGAGCGCTGTCAAATCTGTGAGGAGATTGAGACAGTTCGTGTTCAACGTTAGATTAAACAACATTAGAGTCCGAATCATTCTTTCCCTATAACTAGAAAATGTTGGGAAATTTCCTAAGCTTCGCTACGGTGTACTCGTTTAATCGATTTGGAGTCCCAGAACTCAAGTTATGGCCTTTGCAAGGCTGCTGTTCCGCCGGGACAGAACCTCTGTTTTTAGGTTTTGCGAGTAGTGGGCAATGTCGGGTGAGTTGGGGATTTGTGTACTGTTTTGTGGGCATTATTGAGAGTGTGTGATGCCTATGTGCTGGTGGTGTGACACCTGGAGTGCCCTCTACTTCCCGCCATTTCGTCGCCCGCGGTTGAGGCAAGTGTGTTGTAATGTATAGCGGATTGTAGGTTGCTTGTTGATTTTGGATGAAAGATTGAATACTTGCTATGATCACTTGCCTTGCTTGCTGTTTTCCAATGTTATATTGAGTATGATTATCATGATATGATGCTATGTGTTTATACTTATCATGATTCGATGCCATGTGTCTATATTTGTCATGATGAGAGGCCATATGTTTATGTACAAATGAGATATGACAATTGGCATAGTGGCATGCATGACATGAGATGGGGCGAGGGCGGTGAGAAAGTCATAACTAATCCGGGGAAGGTCAGTGAGAAAGTTATGACTATTCCAGAACGCCATTGAGTAAGACCTACATCGTGATTCCATTCACGTGGTGAATGGAAGCGAGGAGTAGGCACCCTCCATCTTCGGGATGGAAGGGGGGAGAGGGTGCACACCGACGGGTGTGTACTCAACCATACCGGTATGAGTTTCCAAGGAGATATGAGCATAGCATTGCATTGCATTGCATTACAATACATATTAAATGATGAGGATGTTGTTATGTGTTCAAGTTTGAGATGTTATATGTGACGTGGGGTATTATTGTCTTGTAAATGATCTTGTTGTCCATTACAGTATGCTTGCTGAGTTTTCGAACTCACGCTTGTGTTTTATGTTGTTTTTAGGTACTTTGAGATCGTCATGCGGGAAAAAGGGGTTTAGCTACACTTCTACATGTAGCTCCACCATCATAGTCCATAATTAATCACTTGGAGGCATGATATTAAGAGTTGTGCCTTAAACTTAATGTATGGTTTAATTTAGCATGCTTGCGATTCCTTATTTGCTTCGTTATAAATTGTGAAGTGGTTGAGCGTGGTATTAATGGCGTAATTCGATGATACGTCCATTTATGTTGATGTTCTAGATGTCGTGTGCTATGATATATCTTGCCATGATATTGATATTGTGTTAATTCATGGAAAAACAAAGGAGATGCTGCCGAAATATCGGTTTTTTTAGCATATGTACCCTTGCTGGAATTTATGTTTAAATGTGGTATTTAGTTGTTGTTTAGCTTATGTTTGGTAGCATTCGGGCATATTAAGTGCCGGGGTGTTACAGTGTGGACTGCTGTGGTGACGTTGCTGCTACTACGGCGTGGAGAAGACGATCTGCAGTGAGGACGATCCGCGGCGAGGACGATCCGCTGTGAGAACCATCCACTACAACGACGTGCGAAGGATTCCGCAACTGTGCGTCTAGTGGTAATTGATCTATGATCCCCTTATTGCGAGTAGCTTTTCTGGTTTGTGGTAGAAATTTTAATTTGTGCTAGAGTAGCATACTGCATTCCTCTTCAGTAGTATCAGAGCCATCTCGCATAGATTTGTGATCTAGATGTTGAACATATGGTATGTGAGATGGTAGATTAGATCTATTACATGTTCAACCAATTCATGTGATGAATTGGTGGAGGTAGCCGTCAGTGAGATCGATCGGTTTAGGGTTTGAGGAAAGTGCAAACCGAATCAATCTTGATTTGGGTGAGTCCGTTCATGGTACGATGTTGCCCTTACCGCTCGGGTTACCGCCATCAGGGTTCATAAATTGCGACCATATGGGACCAAGCCAATGAGATTGAATCGGATTGGGTCAATCTGATTGATCCGTGGAAATTTTGAGGGTGTTTTCTTTTAACAGAACACACACCTCTAAAAAAATTTTAAGGGCGCTGCCCCTTGGAACCCTGCTAGGGGTGCTGCCCCTAGGACCCCATTGCCGTAGATTCTATTTTATGTAATTCATTTTTGCAGGATGTTATGTGAAATAGTATGGCCTATGTGTATGTGATGCATGTAATTATTACATGGCCTGTGTGCCATGTCAAGCCATAAGGCTATTTTAATTGTATAACGACCTGTGTGTCGACTTGTGATGTTTGAAACCCTCATGTAAAATTCATTATCAAAGTTGTAAGAAGTTGCATCTACAATGATGAGGATGGTGGCATCAAGAATGACACCAAGGTGAACAATCAAGCATGATGGCAAGGTGAACAATCAAGCATGATGATGGAGACCCTAATGCTAAGGGCCATACTACTTCACATTTGAATTTCATTATATGTGGATGTGTGTTTAATCCTTGCTATTTTCTTTATGCTCATTGCATGTGATGCCATGTTCATAGTAGATATTGTTCATCCCCATAAGTGAAAACAAATTTTAAATCAAATATGTCCACCCAATTGTTGCACCTATCAAGAATTTAGATCATTATTGATATGACTGCCAATATAGTATATCAATGACTATCTTAATAGATGATAGAGAAATGTTGGACATATTACGCATAACAATGGTAGATTTAATCAAGCCATCAAAATGTTTTTGGGCTTGAGGGCATAAGTGGTTGATATTTGATTTCAGTAATGAAGGAACAAATACAAGACAATTGGTGTCTAGGAAAACACACATGAGGCTAGGTTTCTTAATTGGCACCCGAAAATGAGAAGTGCTCCCTCCCTCATGTGTGTTTAATTGACTTGGTCATGAGTCGAGTTGATGTAGGCATTCATTACTTGTTTTCATGCTCAACCAACAAGTGTTGCATAAGATGTAATTAGCAAAGATGTTGCTTACCTATGTCATTAAATTTCTAGCAGTGACGCCAAAGCTCACTAGTGTTTGATGAATATGGATCTTGAATACTCACTATGTGTCCATAATGGGGACATGAAGTCGGAGTGTCTTTTGTTAAAAGTTTAATGAAAGTTTCATATAAACATAGTGCTTAGAAACTTTGCATGTTTTTGTTGTAGTTCAATGGAACCTACTACTGCTACTGCCGCTGCACCTGGTTTTGCTTTGAGATTGGTTTTGGAAAGGGAAAAACTAAATGGAACAAATTTTGTGTATTGGTATCGCAACTTGAGAATTGTTCTCAAACATGAAAAGAAAGAATATGTTCTAGAGAATCCAATTCCTGATGAACCAGCCGAAAATGCTCCTTGAAATTTGAAGGTTGACTATGAAAAACATGTTAATGCCTTTGTAGAGGTCAGCTATCTCATGCTTGTCACCATGGACTATGAGCTGCAAAAGCAATATGAGGACCAATATGCTTACAATATGATTGTGGGCTTGAAGGGCATGTTTCAGAATCAAGCAAGGGCTGAGAGGTATGGTATCTCAAAGCTTCTGCTTGCTTGTAAGCTGGCTGAATGCAGTCCAGTCAGCCCACATGTGATCAAAATGATTGGATACATTGGGAGATTGGAAAAACTTGAGTTTCCCCTCAGCCTTGGTCTGGCTACGGACGTAATTCTCTAGTCTCTGCCACAGAGCTTTGAGCCGTTCATTATGAATTTTCATATGAATAGCATGGAGAACAGCATGATCGAACTACATGGGATGCTCAAGGCAGCCAAGGAAAGCATTAAGGAAAAGCCAATCACGTGATGATGGTTCAGAAGACAACTGCCTTCAAAAAGAAGAAAGCTAAGTCTTGGGGAAAGGGAAAGGGCAAGGGCAAGGCTCAAGATGAGATCGCGAGCCTCAAAACCAAGTTTCAGAAGCTTAAAGTTGGCCCTCAGCCTGAATCCCAGTGCTTCTATTGCAAGAAGTCAGGACATTGGAAACGGAACTGCGAAAAGTACCTAGCAGATAAGAAGAATGGAAATGTGACTTCCACTTCAGGTATTAATGTTATAGAAATTAATCTTGCTACTTCTTCTCTCAGCTCATGGGTATGTGATACCGGTTCGGTTGCTCACATTTGCAATTCGATGCAGAGGCTGATAAAGAGTAGAGACTTGGCAAAAGGAGAAGTGGATCTCCGCGTGGGGAATAAAGCAAGAGTTGCTGGTCTTGCCGTTGGCACCTACCCATTGCATTTGCCTTCAGGATTAGTTTTAGAACTCAATAATTGTTATTTTGTTCCAGCTTTGAGTAGAAACATTGTTTCTTCTTCTTGTTTGGAACATAAAGGTTATGAATTCAGAATAAAGGACTTTGTTTGTTCAATATTTTTGAATGATATCTATTATGGTTGTTGCCCCATGGTGGATGGGTTGTACGTCCTTGAACTCAAAGAAAAACCCGTTTATAACATTAATGTCAAAAGGCCTCGGCCAAATGATTTGAACCCTACCTTTTTATGGCATTATCGCTTAGGTCACAAACGAGAAGCGCATGAAGAAGCTCCACGGTGATGGACTTCTAACCCCATTTGATTTTGAATCATTTGAAACATGTGAGTTTTGTTTACTTAGCAAGATGACAAAAGTCCCTTTCACAGGTTCTAGTGAAAGGGCGAGTGAATTGTTGACCCTAGTACATACAGATTTATGTGGACCAATGAGCTCAAGTGCTAGAGGTGGGTTTCAATACTTTGTAACTTTTACTGATGACTTTAGTAGATATGGATATATCTACTTAATAAGGCATAAATCTGAAACTTTTGAAAGGTTCAAAGAGTTTCAGAACGAAGTACAAAATCAACTTGGCAAATCAATTAAACACTTACGACCAGATTGTGGTGGCGAATACTTGAGCCAAGAGTTTGGTGATCATCTAAAGCAGTGTGGGATCATTCCGCAACTTACTCTGCCAGGAACGCCTCAATGGAATGGCGTGTCCGAACGACGGAACCGAACTTTGTTAAACATGGTTCGGTCAATGATGAGCCAAACAGATCTGACATTATCCTTCTGGGGTTTCGCTCTAGAGACAGTTGCGTTCACATTGAATAGGGTCCCATCAAATTCCGTTGAGAAGACACCATATGAGATATGGACCGGGAGAAGTCCTATGTTGTCATTTCTCAAGATATGGGGATACGAGGCTTATGTCAAACGTATGCAATCAAATAAACTTGCACCTAAATTAGAAAAATGCTTCTTTGTGGGGTATCCTGAAGAAACAAAAGGATATTACTTTTACAAAAGAAATGAGAACAAAGTTTTTGTTGCTCGAAATGCTATCTTTTTGGAGAAAGAGTTTCTTTCCAAAAAAATCAGTGGGAGTGATGTGCATCTCGATGAAGTTCAAGAATCGCATGAATATGTTCAAGCTGCCACTGAACCTTCACAAGATGTACAAAGTGTTGTACAACCTGTGGAAGAGACACCAGCCCCACGTAGGTTGGGGAGGCCACATCATGAACCCATAAGATATGGACATGACATATTGTTGTTGGACATTGATGAGCCCACGACTTATAAAGAAGCGATGATGGACCCAAACTCCGAAAAATGGCTTAGAGCCATGAGATCCGAAATTCAATCCATGCATGACAATCAAGTTTGGAACTTGGTTGATCCTCCTCAGGGTGTAAAAACCATAGAATGCAATTGGATTTTCAAGAAGAAGATAAACGTGGATGGAAATGTTCAAATCTATAAGGCACTTTTGGTGGCAAAGGGTTTCAAACAAGTTCAAGGAGTTGACTATGATGAAACTTTCTCACCGGTAGCCATGCTTAAGTCTGTCCGGATCATTTTAGCTATTGCTGCATATTTCGATTATGAAATATGGCAGATGGACGTCAAAACAGCTTTCCTTAACGGGAATCTATCTGAGGATGTATATATGAAATAACCTGAAGGTTTTGTTGATTCCAAATATGCTAAAAAGGTATGCAAGCTTCAAAGATCCATTTATGGGTTGAAGCAAGCATCTCAAAGTTGGAACATTCGTTTTGATGAAGTAGTCAAAGGATTTGACTTCATCAAAAATGAAGAAGCGCCTTATTTTTACAAGAAGGCTAGTGGGAGCGCATTTGTGTTTCTGATCTTGTATGTGGATGACATATTATTGATTGGGAATAATATTCCTATGCTTGAAGATGTTAAGACTTCATTAAAAAGAAGTTTCTCAATGAAGGACTTGGGAGAAGCATGTTATATCTTGGGCATAAAGATCTATAGAGATAGATCAAAAAGGTTGATTGGATTAAGCCAGGAAATGTACATTGAAAAGGTATTGAAGAGGTTCAATATGCATGAATCCAAGAGAGGATTCATGCTAATGTCACATGGCATCAGTCTAAGCAAGAATCAGTGTCCTTCGATAACTGATGAGCGAGACAGGATGAGCAAGATTCCATATGCTTCGGCTATTGGGTCTATTATGTATGCCATGATCTGTACACGCCTAGATGTCTCATATGCTCTAAGTGTCACGAGCAGATACTAAGCGGATCACAGTGATGGTCATTGGACAGCCGTGCAAAACATCGTGAAGTACTTGAGAAGAATTAAGGATATGTTCCTAGTTTTTAGAGGTGAGGAAGAACTGGTTGTAAGGGGTTACACCGACGCAAGCTTCCAAACTGACAAAGATGATTTTCGATCGCAATCCGTGTTTGTATTCACACTAAATGGAGGAGAGGTAAGCTGGAAGAGTTCCAAGCAAAGAACGGTGGCTGACTCTACAACAGAAGCGGAGTACATTGTGGCTTCAAAGACCGCAAAGGAAGCTGTGTGGATAATGAAGTTCATCTCAGAACTTTGTGTGGTCACTAGTGCCTCTAATCCAGTGGACCTCTATTGTGATAATAGTGACGCCATTGCACAAGCAAAGGAGCCTAGATCACATCAGAAGTCCAAACACATACTCCGACGGTTTCACCTTATTCGCGAGATTGTGAATAGAGGTGACGTGCAGATATGCAAAGTACATACGGAAGCTAATGTGGCTGATCCGTTAACGAAGCCTCTTCCACAGCCTAAGCATGATGCGCACACAAGGTCTATTGGTATTAGATGCTTAATTGACTGACTCAAGTGCAAGTGGGAGATTGTTAGTGTTATGCCCTTGAGGCAGTCATATAGATGATTGTAACATGACTATGATTATTAATAATAATATGATTATTGGTCCAATGAATATATATCATTATATTGATCAGCAAGTATGTGACTTGCTTATGAAACTCTCTAATTGATATAATTCTGTAAGTATCTCTGATCAGGTATCATCGTATAAGACAACGATGAATAGATTAGCGCATGTATTGATCGATGATCATGTTTCATAGATCATGGGATATGGAGATATCATCAATACATTGTGAACGCATGTTGAAGAACATGTGTTAGATAGACCCGCAATGGGACACTACGAGATTGTTACATTCTTATATGTCATCAGTGTATCTCATACATAGTAGATGTATGATCCTTAGACCTAACATTATCACATTCCCTACATATGTAATAGTTTACCTTGGGGTTACGAAATACTATTTCCTAATTGGATAGTTATTGTGACACCACGGATTGTCCTAAACTTATAAAATGGGAATTATGAGGACTAAACATTACGAAATATGTTATTCAAGGTTAAAAACCATATGGTTTGGGTTTTTATTTTGTTTCGGGAGGTTTTCGGGCTTTTGGGCGCCTCAGGGACGTGTGGGCCTTAGGGAAAACTTAGTGGGCCAAGTGGTGGTTTCCTTGGCCCATGAGGGGATGAGGAGGGGGGAGAGAGCTGCTGCCCTAACTCCTCCCCACCCTTGCGCCGCACCCCCCCCCCTTGCTTCCTCTTCCTCTCCCTCCACCTCCCACCTTCCTCCTCTCTAGATCTCCCTCTCCCTCACCTCCACCCTCCCTTGCGCCTCCTCTCCCATACCCAGCGACCTCGGTGCAACCTCCTCGCTGCCACACCGTGCCGTGGTGCTGTCCTCATTGGTGGGAGGACTCGCGACGTGGAGATCCGGCGGGAGGAGGAGATCGGGAGGAGTTCGGGTGGAGATCTTGCGAGGAAATTGTGATTCTTCAAGAAGGTAAAGGGGGAACTCTTTGGGGTGGATCTTTTACTGCTGTAGAGGTTGAATAACATGTTTTTAGATCAAGGGAGGTGCTGCCATGGGGTAGGATTGATGAAATTTAGAGTTGTATTCACGTTCTGTTCGGGCAGATTGGGGACCCGAGATAGGGCAGGCGTTTTCGCCAATTTAGAGTTGGAATCTGGCCGTACGGACTTCTAGGAAGTTGTAGATAATTTCATTATCTTTCCGTGCATATAAAGAAATTGAAATTCAGCCCTGCCGTTTAGAAGTTATGCCTGTTTTACCGAGCGCTGTCAAATCTGTGACGAGATTGAGACAGTTCGTGTTCAACGTTAGATTAAACAACATTAGAGTCCGAATCAGTCTTTACATATAACTAGAAAAAGTTGGGAAATTTCCTAAGCTACGCGAGGATGTACTCGTTTAATCAATTTGGAATTCTAGAACTCAAGTTATGATTTTTCGAAGCCGCTGTCCAGAACGGGGCAAATCTGTGATTTCGGGGTTTTGGTGTATATCGTGTATTGGGTGTAGTGGGTACTGTTTTGAGGAGTCAATTTGAGTGTGTGGCACGTGTTTGCAGGTGGTGTGCCTCCGAGTGCCCTCAACCTCTCGTCACTCCGTTGCCCATGGTTGAAGGCAAGTGTGTTGTGTGGATTTAACGCTATATGTGATGCTAGAATTGCTTGATAGTATTGGGATAGATAACATGTTGTTTTGCCATGAGTTACATGTTATAAATGATATAATGTCCTCATGCCATGTTTTAATATTGACGATGATATAATGTCCTTATGCCATGATAAAGTAATATGCTTGTTGTTGATAAATGAATCACATGCCAAGTTAGTAACGGTTACGGTCGATTGTTAAATCTGGCCCTACATGTTGAGATGCAATGTGTTGATATGCAATACTTCTACTTATGAATACGCTGCTGTCCATTTTGCATACATGGCATATTTTTCATGGCCGATCGGTGAGATAAGTCATAACTATTCCGGTAGGCGGTGAGAACTGTTATGACTAGTCCGGGGCTATTCTTTCGAATAAGTCCTACATCGTGATTCCTTCACCGAGGTGAATGGAAGCGAGTGATAGGCACCCTCCATCTTCGGGATGGAAGGGGAAAAGGGTGCATGCCGACGGGTGTGCACTCAACCATATCGGTATGAGTATTCCGTAAGACATGTGCATTGCATTGCATGAATGAATTTCATAAATGAAGGTGTTTATGAGATGATGATGAGAGTACTCATGAGATGCTCAAGAGATGATTACCATGTTGTTTTAAAGGATGCAAATTATGTTAAATGTGATGTGTTGTGATATAACCGTGTATAATGGAATGATGGTTTGTTTTCTTGATACTGGTTGTTCAATTGCAATGCACTTTGTCGAGTGATGAACTCACGCTTGTGTTTTCGTTGTTTGTTTCTTTAGGTACCATGAAATCGGCGCATGAAAGGGACTTAGCTACACTCCTCCACGTAGTATCACAATCTAGCTAATTCATCTTCTTTTGGAGACACTGCAATAAGTATTGCAATAATCATTAGTTTATGGTCTTAATGTTGGTTGTTTCCCTCATGTGAATCATGTGGGGCTATGGAGTGAATTGTTATATCTTCCTAGACTTAAATTGATGCTTATTCTTTTGCTAGCGATGCCTTTTGATGTTTTAATTTATGATTGGTTATCATTATCGCTGCATGTGAAGGTCTTGTTTATCCTACTTATTGTTATGATGATTATGTTGTTAAGTTTCATGCAAAAACAAAGAAGATGCTGTCAAAATTTTTCAATTACTCTAAATGATTACTTGCTGTAATTTACTTTAAATTATGGTATTAAATGTGTTATGGTCTAAGTTTGGTGACATTCTGGGCTTAGTAGAAGTCAGGGTGTTACTGATTGGTATCGAGGCGAAGCTGGTAGGTCCTTGGAATGTATATTTTAGTGTCATACCATAGGTTCAAATAAAACTTTGAAGTGGGATAATCTAGAAACATGGCTTAGGTTGTAACTAAAACTTTGTTATAGGATAGCAACCTTAAAAAAAAAAAAATTGCAATCTTTGGTATGACTAAATTAAAATCGACACACTTGGATGCACAAAGAGGATGGGTTTATGGATTTGATTTCCTTTATCGCTGTTTATTTGTTGAAAGTTTTGATTATGTTGATGTTGTGATTATGATTGTGAATATGCTTGTTTGTGTATTTGTAGCAGCCATGCCGAGGGGTAGAGGCCGTGGGACGCTGCGTGGCTGCCGAGGTCGTGGGCGAGGCTCTCGGTAGTTCTGAGTCTGTCCGAGGGTAGCGTTCGCCCAATGCTCATGGGCCAGCTCGGGAGGAGCTTCAGCCCAGCCTGATCAGGCGGGGTGCCCGCCGCCAATGACGACCTAGTTCGAGGCTCTGTAGAGGGAGATTCAGAGGCTGCGCCCGGTGCGGGCAGCCCCTGTTGTGCCTCCCCTGCAGTGCCCGATTGTGCCTCCCCTGCATTGGCCCTCGTTGTTGGCCCATTTGCGCCGGGCCGAGGATGAGTCTTCGAGAGTGGATGTCCCTCCGTCTTGACACCTTTGTGGAGCGGGCACGCCGGTCCAGCCGCAGATTGGCTGCGGTACATGGAGCGGCAGTTCGAGGTTTTGGAGCTAACCTCGGTTCAAAGGGCTCGCTGTGGCCTTTCGGTGAAGGGCCAAGTCGACATTTGGTGGGAGGGTTCTTGCCGCTAGAGCCCCGCTCTTGGGCCGACCACTTGGGAGGATTTTGTGGCTCGTTTCCGAGCCAAGTACTACCGAGTCCTTCCTCGAGAGGATGGAGCATACTCGGCGACTCTTTCCCGAGGAAAGAAGTCGATGCAGTATGAGGTGGAGTTCAACAGCGTGGTGCGTTCGTGCCGGTATTGCGGCGGATGACAGGGAGAAGGCAAGGAGGTTCCGTAGGGGCCTCAACCAGGAGTTCAGAGTTGTCATGGGCGGCGTCCTCGTGACTTCTCGGCTCCGTGGTGGAAGCGGCGAAGGGCATGGAGCTCGAGTTGGAGCTCTCCGGGATAAGCAAAACCGGGTGGATTCAGGGTCCTGCGGCCCCAGGTGGGGGCCAGAAGAGGACTTTTGGTGGAGGGGGTGGGTCTTCTTAGCGACCCACCTTCAAGAAGTTCAAGGGAGGACAGGGATCTTCCTCAGGGGCTAAGAAGCCGCCCCAGTCGTCTTCCTCGCGAGCGGGTGTTCGGCTTGTGCCCGGGCAGGGCATGATGTGCTTCAAGTGCGGTGGTGAGCACCGTGCTTCTGAGTGTGGTTGGGTGGGAGTTGCAACCACTGCGGGCAAGCCCGGCCACATGGGGCGAAGTCTGCCGGATGAATCCCGGTAGCATCATCAAGTGGGAGACGGTGCCTTCTCCTCCCACTCCAGCGGCGTCTTCTCGAGGATCGGTGCACATGATGGTCGCTCTCGTGTCTCACCACCCTTTGCGTGGACGCCACCACCGGTTATTGGTGCCCGCCGCCGGCTCCTCCCTAGCTACTTCCGCCTCCTCCCGGCCTTGTTGGGACACCACCAGCGTGTCGGGGCCCCGATGCCTCGGTGCCACACAGGTGTACGCCTTGCCGATTTGAGTCACGGCATCCCGAGGTGGTTTAATTACTCTACTTGTGGATTCGATTGATGCCCTTGTTTTGTTTGATTCTCGAGCATCCTATTCTTTTGTGTCGCCGGAGTTTGCTAGTAGAGCAAAGTGGGAGTTCAGTGATTTCCGAGTCTCAGGCCGGGCCGATTCTCCGGGGTTTGATTGCTAGTTCTTTGGTTTGTCCGGTTGCACTGTTGCTATTGATGATGAGGTTTTCTTTGCCAACCTTATGGTAATTCGATTAGCTCCTTTTGATGTCATTTTGGGCATGGACTGGTTGCATCAAGATCGTGCGATGATCTGTTGCTTTCGGAGGACAAGCTATTTTGGCAGGCCCGTCGGGTGGAGTTGACCTTCGTGGTGGAGTACCCTCCGCTTCTATCTTCGCTTTGACTATCCTGTTTCCCGATGCGTCGTTTGAGGCATTTGGGTGTTCTCTTGGCACTTTCTCGAAAAGCCATCTTCTTCGGTAGTCATTGAGGAGATTCCTGTGGTAAAGGAATTTGTTGATGTATTCCCGATGATTTGCCTGGTTTGCCTCCCGTGAGAAGCGTGGAGTTTCAGATTAACCTTGTTCCGGTACTCGGCCTATTTCTATCTCTCCATACCGCTTGGCTCGTCCTTTTCAAGACGAGTTGAAGAAGCGATTGGAGGATTTGTTGGCCAAGGGTTTTATTCGGCGCAGTTGTGTCGCCATGGGGAGCACCCGCCCTTTTGTTTCAAAGAAGGATGGTAGTTGGCGCATGTGCATCGACTATCGTGCTCTCAATCAGGTGACAGTCAAGAACAAGTATCCGTTGCCCCGCATTGAGGATCTATTTGACCAACTGAAGGGAGCAAAGGTGTTCTCCAAGATTGATCTTCAGTCTGGTTATAATCAGATTCGTGTGAGGGAACAAGATATTGAGAAGACTGCTTTCTCCACTAGGTATGGGCACTATGAATTTAAAGTTATGTCTTTTGGACTAACTAATGCCCCTGCTGTTTTTATGGAGGCGATGAACAGTATGTTACACCAAAGATCTTGATGAGTTTGTGGTAGTGTTCATCGATGACATTCTGGTTTACTCTAAATCAGAAGAAGAACATGAGCAGTATTTGAGGCTTGTACTGAGTACATTGAGAGAGCATCACTTCTTTGCTAAGTTGAAGAAATGCGAGTTCTGGATTTCAGAGGTGGGTTTTCTTGGCCACATCATCAATCCGGATGGCATATCAAGAGATCCTAGCAAAGTCTCGTGAGCTTCCGATTGGAAGAGACCTTCCAATGTTAAAGAGGTGCGAAGTTTCCTTAGGTTGGCTGGCTATTATCGGCGCTTTGTGCAGGATTTCTCCATCATTGCTAAGCCGCTTTCACGCTTGACTCGAAGGAGATGAAATTTCAGTGGACTGCAGATTGTGAGCGCAGTTTCTGCACGTTGAAGGAGAAGTTAGTGACTGCTCCTGTTCTTACCCTTCCCGAGCCCGGGAGGCGTTTCACTGTCTATTCTGACGCTTCTAAATGCAGGATTGGGTTGTGTGCTCATGCAAGAAGGCAAAGTGATTGCTTATGCGTCGAGACAGTTGAAAAAGCATGAGCAGAATTACCCCACTCATGATCTTGAGTTAGTCGCTGTTGTGTTTGCATTGAAAATATGGAGGCATTACCTGTTTGGTGAGTCTTGTGACATTTTCACTGATCACAAGAGTCTCAAGTACATCTTTACTCAGAAAGATTTGAACTTGAGACAGAGGAGATGGCTAGAATTGATAAAAGATTATGATCTCACAATCCAAGATCATCCGGAAAGGCAAATGTGGTGGCCGACGCTCGATGCAAGACAATGCCCCTGTTGTGGATTGTCTTGTTGCTGATTTTGAGCGCTTGGGAGTCTCCTACTCTTTGCTGCGGGGACCGTGCAAGCTGAAACTCAATTGATTCTTGAGTCGCGATCCTCGAGCGTGTCTGGGAGGCACATCGGATGATCGGTTGCTCCAAAGGTGAGGAACGCCTTGAGGATGGCAAGTCTGGAGACTTTGCCGTTGATGATGTGGGAGCTTTGAGGTTTCAGTGGTCGTTTGTGCGTGCCTCGTAAATGCCAAGTGAGAGAGGATATTCTCGAAGAGGCTCATCGCACCCGTGCACGGTCCATCCCGGGAGACCAAGATGTACAGGACTTGAAGAAGAACTTCGGTGGAAAAGGATGAGAGTGGATATTGCCAAGTATATGGCATCTTGTGGGATCTGTCGAGAAGATCAAAGCTGAGCATAAGCGTCCACGGTCTGTTGCGGTAGTTGGAGATCCTCGTGTGGCCATGGGATGACATCTCCATGGATTTTGTGGTTGGTTTACCTCGTTCTCCACGAGGAAGGATGCTGTTTGGGTTGTGGTGGATCGTCTCGGCAAGTCCGCGCATTTCATTCCTATCCGCACTACCAACTCGTGAGCGAGTTGGCTCCCATCTATGTGCGGGAGATAGTGAGATCGCATGGTGTGCCCAAGACCATTATTTCTCGATCGGGATGCGAAGTTTGTCTCCAAGTTCGGGAGAGTTTGCGAGTGCTTTGGAGTACGCAACTTCGCCTCAGATCGCCTTTCACCCTCAGACGGATGGGCGATCTGAGCGTACCATCCAGACTTTGGAGGACATGCTCGGGGCCTGTGTGTTGGCTTGGAAAGGTAGTTGGGAAGATCATTTGCCTCTTGCAGAGTTTGCTTATAATAACAGCTACCATTCCAAAGATCCGGCTGCTCCTTATGAAGTACTTTATGGCCGGAAGTGCCGATCGCCACTTTGTTGGGATGCAAGTGGGAGAGAGAGCCGTTCTTGGTCCAGGTGGGTGCAGCAGACAGTGGATCGTGTGGCGAGAGGTGCGACAGAACCTTCTCGCCCCTTGAGAGCGGACGAAAAAGTTATCTTGCTGATGTGAGAAAGGCGGGATTTAGAGTTTGAGGTGGGTGACAGCAGTGCTCTTGCGAGTGTCTCCTACCAAGGGTGTGGTACGCTTTGGTACCAAAGGGAAGCTTAGCCCAAGATATGTTGGGCCATTTCCTATTTTGGCTCGAGTCGGCAAGTTGGCTTACCGCTTGGAGCTACCGGATTCGATGCAAGGAGTTCACAATGTGTTTCATGTATCGATCTTTGAGGAAGTACTTGCACGATCCGGAGTTGGTGGTTCCGTTAGAACCACTAGCGGTTGATCGAACCTCACTTTTGAGTCCGGACCTGTGAGAGTCCTGGAGAACTCGTGAGCGAGCATCTTGAAGAACAGGGCGCTCAAATTTGTCAAAATTTTGTGGTCGCACTGCATCGAGAGGAAGCAACTTGGGAGCTGGAGTCTCGTATGCGCGAGAAGTATCCCGAGCTTTTCGTCTCGGGTATGTGATGTGAAAATCTAATTATCCTTCGTTGTCTTTGGGTTCCGTGTTGGTGCGTTTTAGATTCGAGGTCGAATCCTGTTGAAGGAGGGGAGAATGTGACACCACGGATTGTCCTAAACTTATAAAATGGGAATTATGAGGACTAAACATTACTTAAATATGTTATTCAAGGTTAAAAACCATATGGTTTGGGTTTTTATTTCGTTTCGGAGGTTTTCGGGCTTTTGGGCCGCTCCGGGACGTGTGGGCCTTAGGAAAACTTAGTGGGCCAAGTGGTGGTTTCCTTGGCCCATGAGGGGATGAGGAGGGGGGAGAGAGCTGCTGCCCTAACTCCTCCCCACCCGTGCGCCGCACCCCCCCGTGCGTCCGCTTCCTCTCCCGCCACCGCCCACCGTCCGCCGCGCTAGATCTCCCTCTCCCTCACCTCCACCCCTCCCTTGCGCCTCCTCTCCCATACCCAGCGACCTCGGTGCAACCTCCTCGCTGCCACACCGTGCCGTGGTGCTGTCCTCATTGGTGGGAGGACTCGCGACGTGGAGATCCGGCGGGAGGAGGAGATCGGGAGGAGTTCGGGTGGAGATCTTGCGAGGAAATTGTGATTCTTCAAGAAGGTAAAGGGGAACTCTTTGGGGTGGATCTTTTACTGCTGTAGAGGTTGAATAACATGTTTTTAGATCAAGGGAGGTGCTGCCATGGGGTAGGATTGATGAAATTTAGAGTTGTATTCACGTTCTGTTCGGGCAGATTGGGGACCCGAGATAGGGCAGGCGTTTTCGCCAATTTAGAGTTGGAATCTGGCCGTACGGACTTCTAGGAAGTTGTAGATAATTTCATTATCTTTCCGTGCATATAAAGAAATTGAAATTCCGCCCAGCCGTTTAGAAGTTATGCCTGTTTTACCGAGCGCTGTCAAATCTGTGACGAGATTGAGACAGTTCGTGTTCAACGTTAGATTAAACAACATTAGAGTCCGAATCAGTCTTTACCTATAACTAGAAAAAGTTGGGAAATTTCCTAAGCTACGCGAGGATGTACTCGTTTAATCAATTTGGAATTCTAGAACTCAAGTTATGATTTTTCGCCGCTTGTCCAGAACGGGCAAATCTGTGATTTCGGGTTTTGGTGTATATCGTGTATTGGGTGTAGTGGGTACTGTTTTGAGGAGTCAATTTGAGTGTGTGGCACGTGTTTGCAGGTGGTGTGCCTCCGGGAGTGCCCTCAACCTCTCGCTACTCCGTTGCCCGCGGTTGAAGGCAAGTGTGTTGTGTGGATTTAACGCTATATGTGATGCTAGAATTGCTTGATAGTATTGGGATAGATAACATGTTGTTTTGCCATGAGTTACATGTTATAAATGATATAATGTCCTCATGCCATGTTTTAATATTGACGATGATATAATGTCCTTATGCCATGATAAAGTAATATGCTTGTTGTTGATAAATGAATCACATGCCAAGTTGGTAACGGTTACGGTCGATTGTTAAATACGGCCCTACATGTTGAGATGCAATGTGTTGATATGCAATACTTCTACTTATGAATACGCTGCTGTCCATTTTGCATACATGGCATATTTTTCATGGCCGACCGGTGAGATAAGTCATAACTATTCGTAGAGGCGGTGAGAACTGTTATGACTAGTCCGGGCTATTCTTTCGAATAAGTCCTACATCGTGATTCCTTCACCGAGGTGAATGGAAGCGAGTGATAGGCACCCTCCATCTTCGGGATGGAAGGGGAAAAGGGTGCATGCCGACGGGTGTGCACTCAACCATACCGGTATGAGTATTCCGTAAGACATGTGCATTGCATTGCATGAATGAATTTCATAAATGAAGGTGTTTATGAGATGATGATGAGAGTACTCATGAGATGCTCATGAGATGATTACCATGTTGTTTTAAAGGCTGCAAATTATGTTAAATGTGATGTGTTGTGATATAACCGTGGAGACTGGAATGATGGTTTGTTGTCTTGATCCTTGTTGTTCCATTGCAATGCACTTTGTCGAGTGATGAACTCACGCTTGTGTTTTCGTTGTTTGTTTCTTTAGGTACCATGAAATCGGCGCGCGGGAAAGGGACTTAGCTACACTCCTCCACGTAGTATCACAATCTAGCTAATTCATCTTCTTTTGGAGACACTGCAATAAGTATTGCAATAATCATTAGTTTATGGTCTTAATGTTGGTTGTTTCCCTCATGTGAATCATGTGGGGCTATGGAGTGAATTGTTATATCTTCCTAGACTTAAATTGATGCTTATTCTTTTGCTAGCGATGCCTTTTGATGTTTTAATTGATGATTGGTTATCATTATCGCTGCATGTGAAGGTCTTGTTTATCCTACTTATTGTTATGATGATTATGTTGTTAAGTTTCATGCAAAAACAAAGAAGATGCTGTCAAAATTTTTCAATTACTCTAAATGATTACTTGCTGTAATTTACTTTAAATTATGGTATTAAATGTGTTATGGTCTATGTTTGGTGACATTCTGGGCTTAGTAGAAGCTGGGGTGTTACAGTTATAAAGGTAGCTTTCTTGTTTACTATGAAATATGCGGAGGGAAGTGAGCAGTCAAGATGGAATTTGCCACTCCAGTGTAACGGAGATATATGTCTAGGCCACTCGTGTGATATGATTAAGGAAGTGCGTGGCCATGCCGTGATTGAGAAGTCAATCACAACTTATTAATATATCACAGATATGAGAGATGGATTGAACTGTCAAAGGATGACATGCTTCTCGCCTTGAGTTCTATCTTCATATAGTTTGCAAAGGGATTATTACATCAGTACTTTGATCACATGCATTTGGGAGTTGGCATGCTCTGTAAGGAGCTGCTACCGACTATTGGATTAGAAAAGGGTTTTTCGAATCTATGTCCAAATGCGCATGAACCTACAGGGTCACACACTTAACGGGCTGGGACCATTAATTCAGATTGGATCCGTAATTAATGGACCTCGTGAGCTTAGCGGTAGATGGGCACTGACCGCCTAGGGTTTCACCTCGCGGCTATTTAAGGAGGGGAGGAGACTGGGTGTAGAACACATCTTTCGTCCAGAACCCTAGCCTCCACCTCTCGTTGCCCCTACCGAGCGACACGGTGCTTGCACGCCGATGCACGGCATTCCATCCCTAGACGTGTTGACTGCTGTGGTGACGCTGCTGCTACTGCGGCGTGGAGAAGACGATCCGCAGCGAGGACAATCCGCAGCGAGAACCATCCACTACAATGACGTGCGAAGGATTCCGCAACTGCGCATCTAGTGGTAATTGATCTATGATCCCCTTTTTGCGAGTAGATTTTCTGGTTTGCGGTAGAAATTTTAATTTGTGCTAGAGTAGCATACCGCATTCCTCTTCACTCGGGACTTTGAGAAGAAGACAATCTGAAATGAGTAGATAAAGGAGTACTCACTGGTTTCTCAATGTAACCTTGCTACCTAAGATACAACAAGTCAGACTTAATTTCCATACCAAGAATCTTCTTTGCTACACCTAAGTCCTTCATGTCAAATTCATTATTTAATTGTGCCTTTAATTTAGATATCTCAGACTTGTCATTTGCACAAACCTATTGACAAATTACATATATACACAGCTATCTAATTCGAACATCTTAAAACTGTGTGAAAGTATAAATGAGTCAAACCTTTTGTACCATTGTCTAGGAGGAGACTACTTCAGACCATAAAGCGACTTCTTCAACCTTCAAACAAGGTTCTCTTTTTCAGGAACAATAAAACCCTCAGATTGGTCCATATAGATGTCTTCCTCCAATTCCCCATGTAAGAATGTGGTTTAACATCTAATTGTTCAAGTTCATAATCATGCATAGCTACTACTGAAGAGAGTACGTATTGAACTATGCTTTACAACAAGGGAAAAGACATCATTGTAATCAATACCTGGAATTTGACCGAAGCCTTTAGCAGCTAACCTTGCCTTAAACCTTGCTGGTTCAGTGGGAGACACTTCTTCCTTCCTTTTTAAGATCCATTTACAATGAACAATCTTCTTTTCTTTTGGCAAATGGACTAGCTCCCAAGTGCCATTCTTTTCAAGTGACTCTATCTCATCTTGCATTGCAATCATCAAGTTTTTGTGATCAACAAAAATAATTGCTTCGGTGTAAGTTGAAGGTTATGCATTACTTTCAATCTCCTTTGAACAACTCAAAGCATAAACGACAAAGTTGCATTCTGAAATTAGCCTAGTAGGCTGAACAATATTGCTTCTTAGCCTATCAACTACAATGGAGCATTGTGGAGGCTGCACAACTGAAGAACAATGCTCTAGAATGGATGATTCAAGAGCAGAAGGTAAAATTTCAGCAACTTGTGCATCTTGGACAGGAACGTTATCATTGCTTGGTGTATGTTCTCCATCATCCAAATGCTCCACTTGTACACTTATTCTTTACTGTCCTTCATTAGAAGCATTTGTTGATAAATTTTCATGTAACATAGCAGATTCGTTGAATACAACATTTCTACTAATAAAAATTTATCTAGTTTTAGGTGTTCACAGCTTATAACCTTTTACACTATAACAGTAACCAAGAAAGATGCACTTAGTGGCTCTAGGCTCCAGTTTCCCATTATCAACATGTGCATATGCAATTCAACCGAAAACCCTCAATTGTGAATAATCAATAGGGGAACCAAACCATACCTCAATTGGAGTTTTCTTATCAATAGTAGTGGAGGGTGACCGATTAATGAGATAACATGAAGTGGAAGCAGCCTCAGCCCAAAAACTCCTGTCCAAACTTGCATTTGACAGCATACACCATGCCATGAAAATAATGGTCCTATTCATGCACTCAACTACACCGTTCTGTTGAGGGGTGTACAGAACAGTATAGTACCTCACGATGTCTTCTCTTCTGCAATAATACTTAAATGCACATGAACATAATTCCATCCCATTATCAATATGAAAGACTTTTACCTTTCTTTCATTTTGCTTTTCAACCTTAACCTTCCACTCCTTAAAAGCTACGAATGCATTTGATTTATGCTTTAAAAAATATGGCCAGACCTTTCTAGAGTAATCATCAATTATTGTCGGCATATAACGTACACCACCATGAGACACTCATGAGACAGCGCCCATAAATTAGCATGTACATAATCAAGTATACCTTCTATTATATGAAAGGAAGTATTAAATTCCACCCTCCTATGCTTACCAAAATTGCAATGCTCACAAAAGTCCAACTTGTCGATGCTACGCCCATCGAGAAGTCCTCTCTTGCTTAACTCTACCAAACCAAATTCACTCATATGCCCAAGATGCATATGCCAAAGTTTAGTGACATCAGAATCAAAGGAGGCAGTAGAAATTACAGCAGTAGTAACAGTAACTATATTGCCTCTAAGTACATATAAATTGCAATTTTCATATCACCTTTCATGACAACAAGAGAGTTGTTAATGTTTAGGACTTGGGGTTCTTAGATCGAGCTTATGAATGAGATTTGGGTTGCCTTCATTTATTCATATGACGTTGAAAGGGGAATCAGGGATGGATGGAAATTGGATTGTATTGATTTTCTCTAGACACAGTACAAAACGGGATTACAAGACTACCTAATGCTATCTTGCGTTCTCCTTGTTGTTGTTCGTTGATTCGTCTGTTGCTACTTATCTACTTGTCCTTGGTGGGAGGAACCTATTTATAGCCTTGAAAGATGGTAGTTGTCATCTTCAGAGAGGCGTCTTCCCATTAGAAGGTGTCATTTGGTCAAAAGGTGTCTTCTTGCTGAAAGGATGGATTTTTGTCAGAGAAGTGCCTCTTCGCTATTGTTAACATCCAAGAGGTTGCCCGTACCTATTAGAGAAATGCTTTGTTTTCACGTTATCACTGCATGAAGGATTTTCTTCAGTCCGACCAAAGCCTGGTCGGACTGACTTAAATCTAAGTCAACATGGTAAAAGACATCATAGCCTGACTTGAATTGTCTCCCAAATCGGGCCATCTTCGACCTAGAAGTGCTTAGTTGCCGTCCGACCTGGATCAGGTCGGGTGATCTTTATGTGGTCAACAGAAACCTTAACCGATTATAATATTAGTGCATCACTTTGAAATATGGGCCGCATTTATGAGGATATGATGGGTTCATTGAGAACCATAGCCATTAATGGGCCTCAAGACAGATTTAATTATCATGGTCAGCTAGCCCCCAAGTCTTGAGAGAACACGTGTGTTCCCTCAAGACTTCAACTTCCAAGGTGTTTGGGATATTGCGCTAATCATGTAGCTGATTGTGTCTCAAGGAAATCTTTTCGATTGATTTCCTTGTAAACTAAAGTGATGGTAAGAATGTATAATTATGGGGAAGTGACCTCCCTGTAGTACTTCACACTTTTCAGACTTCCTTAGCATGAAATACAACTTGTTTTCTCCGCTTTCTTTCTTCATTGTTCTTCAGACTTTTCATCTTTCGTACTCTCTTTTTTCTTCTTTTTTTTAGAAAATTAGATGAAGAACGGAGGTGAAAAGCATTAAGAACTAAAAGAAAGTTCAAAACTTTTCATCTCTCTGTTTCTTCCACATTTTCTGCAATGGAGAAATTGATATTGACCGAGGCAAGGATCCAGGAGTTGGTTGATGAAGGTTTGATCCCCGCTTGCGAAATACTGTGATGGGATCCTTCTAGTGAGGACTCTAAACCCCTTCCCCGGAAGGGAAGGATTGTTCTCTTCGCTGCTTTTGTTTGGCTAGGGCTTTGTCTCCCCAAGAGAGAATTTCTAGCCGATGTACTTGATCACTATATGATCAAGCTTCATCATCTTCTTCCTAATTCTATTTTGATTTTGAATGTTTTTTTCGCATGTTTGTGAAGTTTTTCTTGGTATTCCTCCTTTTGTTCGCATTTGTCTCCATTTTTATCAATATACTAAGAATAATAAAAGTCCTGATATTTTTGGTAGTGTTTATTTCAATCTTCAGTCCGGTCTCGTGTATCCCTTGTTGTTCATCAAGGATACATGAAAGGACTACATGAAGGAGTGATTTTATTCATAGACCCCTAGTGGTAGTCACCACAAATGCGTCCGTACCCCTTTGCCCTTCACAAATGCAAGACCAGATCCTTCTCACCGTACTAGGCTAAGGCCATCCCATACTGGCACATGTGGTTGCATGTATTGACTTCATGATAACATCAAGTTCGGTCCTTAGGGTGACTCAGGCGAGATCTTCCAAACCCACTTGCTAGAACCACAAAGGATCAGCACCAGCGGCCCCTTGGAGCTCCCACTAGTCCACAACCTCCCCGTAGCAAGGGACCAACCAAACCAAAACCAAACCAAGACAAGCCCCTGGCTTGAGATCCAATCCAATTCCAATCCAGTCCATCCAACCGAAACAACCAAACCAGACCAAACCAATCCAACCACCGAACTCCGTACATCTCGCCCGGGTCTAAACTCTCCATAATTTCCATTTTACTCACGCAACCATTTCCTTTTGCAACAAGACCAACGCACCATTTTAAATTTTCCAAACCAAATCCAAATCCTCACCAAAACCCAACCAATCATCGAATTAGTTCCAGGAGATATGTAGTTGAGCGAGCCACGATCTCCTGCAACAATTCCTACTGCATGACTAAGTGTATGCAATTGCTACTTTGTATTACCCTTCTGACATTTAATGATATGTCTAATATTAGTCTATAGTTTAGCAATGTTCTCATTTCAACTTTGATTAAGGAATTCCACCAATTTTGGGACTAACTACCAATTCACACAAACCAGTGACATAGTCGAACATACACGTATGCATAGTAGTTTTGACAATAAGAAAATATGATTTTCAATTATGGGATTCAACAAGGTCAAAGGAGGTGTTTGGCTGTTTGCTCTTCGATGAGATCGGTCTCTGGGATGTAGTCGGGGTCGTCTGCTACGTCCGACACATCAACGTTTACACGAAAAGCAATAAGACCAATCACATTGATCAACAATGAGAAAAGAAGTAATTAAACACCAATACGAACTAAAACGGAGAACGAGAGATAAATCGGGAAAAAAAAGGAAGTTAGGGTTTTGCCCTGAGCCCGGCAGTACCAGCGGCATATGGGCGGTAGTGCCGCTCTAGGCCAGCAGTACCGTCCAACAAGCCCGGTAGTGCCGCTGGCCGGGGATCAAAATGGGTGCTCTCTGGGAATTAACAGCCGACGCTATGCGCACGATACTGCTGGTCGGGCGGCAGTACCGGCCCCTAACGCCGGTAGTACCGGCTGCCAGAGATCGAAATGGGCACCTCTCTGGACGATGCTTGACCAACTGCTTCGGGGACTTTGGAATAGGTTCGGGGAATCCTACTGAAGGTTTAGAAACTTGGGTTTAGGTTCTAACCCACACGATTCGAGAATTCACCTGAAATCGAATCTAGGGCTCCGATCGGGGAAAAGGACTGAACGAAAAGACAAAAAGGAAATCGAAAGCGAATAACTCCGAATTAAGATTCAAAAATAATTCAGAGCATGAATTAACACTTAATTAGCTTCATTAAGCTTAATTACAGAACACGAGTGTTACAAGTCCCATGCGTGAATGCATGTTAGGAATTTGATCTGCATAATTAGGAGAACAAGGTTGTCGACAACCACAATTAGCATTTTCACCTGGGCCAAGCATATCGAAGGCGCTTCTCTGTTGTGGAATATTCCTCTATCGATGGTCGGTACTCTGCTGCGTCGACCGGAAGAGGATTGTTCCGCACGGGAATCTGTCAAAGTCCTCACAGAAGGATATCTGCTATGCACATATGCAGCAGCTTCTTGCAGAACAGCAGCTAATGATCTTATAAGAGGTGCATTATCTTCATTCGGAGGTTGATTTAGGATAGCATTAGTGATAATGCGGATCCTATCCATAGGAGTTTCTTGTGGATTATTTGGAACAATGGTTATGTCCCTTACCACCGTCCTAGGAACCTGGGCTGTGAATGGAGAGGCCAATCAGGAATGACTTTTCAACGGGTCCTTCCTACGTGACGTCCTGGCTGGCTGTCATGGTACCGGCGCCTCGGCTCTTCGATAACCTTCTATTTGGTAGTAGCGAGACTCGCGTTGCTCTTGGGTGCATTTTTCCTGGCTTCGCGTTGTTCGTGCTCCACTTGTTGCTCCCCTGACCCCTCGGTAACTGCGCAGACGCGTATTTCAGATTTGAATGTAGGAGTGATCGTTCAATCTTTAGAGTATGATGAGGGAGTATAATTGAGTTCAAGGCTTTAGAGGAAATCCTCTGAAGATGAATTTTCATGGATGTCATTAATGTCTTGATGAATTTGTTCATAGTTGACCTCTATAGGGCTTGTACACTAGTTCTCTGCCTCTAAGACAGGGGCAAGCACAGAGTCACTTTGCTTTCCTGATTGGTCCTCAGGAATCAATGCTTTTCACGTGGCCTAATCCTGATTGGATAATGCTACCAATTTGAATGCCTCCGCTTCTGACACATACTCGGAGTAGAAATTGCACTTATATTCCTCTTCCTCCAAGTAGTCATCAATGGAGAGATGCGAGTAATCTGCGAGATCAAATGAGTTTTCCTCATCCATGGCCTGCAACGATTGCACATTAATCCTTTCAAAATCAAATTGAGAAAATGGAAGGCCCTCCTTTTAGCGTCAATTGTCGATGTTCAGGACATGGCGTCCTTAGATCGAGCTTACGAATGAGATTTGGGTTGCCTTCATTTATTCAAATGACGTTGAAAGGGGAATCAGGGATGGATGGAAATTGGATTGTATTGCTTTTCTCTAGACACAATACAAAACAGTATTACAAGACTACCCAATGCTATCTTGCGTTCTCCTTGTTGTTGTTGGTCGATTCGTCTGTTGATGCTTATGTCCTTGTCCTTGGCGGGAGGAACCTATTTATAACCTTGAAGGGATGGTAGCTGTCATCTTCAAAGAGGCGTCTTCCCGTCAAAAGGTGTTGTTTGGTCAAAAGGTGCCTTTTTATCGAATGGATGGCTTTTTGTTAGAGAAGCACCTCTTCTCTATTAGCAACTTCCAAGCGGTTGTCAGTACCAATCAGAGAAAAGCTTCGTTTGCACGTTAACTCTGCGTGAAGGATTTTTCTTCAGTCTGACCTAAGCCTGGTCGGACTGACTTAAATATAGGTCGATATGGTACAAGACGTCATAGCCTGACCCGAATTGTCTCCCAGATCGGGCCATCTCTAACCTAGAAGTGCTTAGTTGCCGTCCGACCTGGATCAGGTCGGTGGTCTTTATGTGGTCAACAGAAACCTTAACCAATTATAATATTAGTGTGTCTTTTTAAAATATGGGCTGCATTTATGAGGATATGACGGGCTCATTGAGGACCGTAGCAATTAATGGGCCTCAAGACAGATTTAATTATCATCGTCAAGAGTCTTTTGTTACCTTTATAACTCCATCTTCAGTAAAGTACTTGTACCCTTTCAGATCAAGAGTACTCAATGAGATGAGGTTTATGGTCATGTGGGCACGGTTGGAATGTGCTTAACTTCTGTCAAAGTTCTAACAACACCATCATACATCTTAATCTAAATGGTGCCAATGCCTGCAATCTTACGCGCAGTGTTATCACCCATCCAAACGATGCCTCCGCTCTGTACAGAATCATAAGTGATAAACCAATCTTTGTCTGTGCACATATGATAAGAGTAAGTAGAATCAAGTACCCATTAAGGATCCATGAAACACATCCAATAAAAGCAATAAGAAGCTCACCATCAGTACTACCATCAGAAGCAATAGAGGCCTTAACATCCTTATCGGATTTAGGTTTTGGCTTATATGTACTGTTTCACTTTTCTTTGTTCTGCAATACCTACAGAACTTTTTTTTTTCTTGATTGTTTTTCTTGCAATACCTACAGAACTTTTTTTTGACTCTAGGCTTCGAGCGGCCCAGATAGCCGTTCAAACTTGTCCCACTATTGCCACTATTCGATTTCTTTTGCTCGGATCTTCCACGAATAGATAAAGCTTTTGCATTGGAGTTTGAGGTAGAATCTTCCGAGTGTACCATCTGTTTCATCTTTTCATTGGCTTGCAAGGCCTCATAAACTTCATTCACGGTTAGTGTAACACCCCAAAATTTTACTTTTCCTAAATTCATGTGTGATTTGGCACTTTGGTGAATTTTTGGAATTTTCTGGAATTTATTTGGATTTATTTGGAATTTATTTGAATTTATTCCATTTTGAAATAATTGAAGAATTTAATTTTGCAAATAAATTTTGTTGGAAATATTTTATTTGAGTCCAAAATGATCCAAAGTATTTTCCAGAATTTTTCTGGAATTTTTTCTGAGTCATTTGCTATTTTTAATGAATTAAATGAATTACTAGGAATTATTTTAAATATTAAATCGCTGGAAAATCAAACTCGGTCAAGCATCGTGTTCATCCGATCGAGCCCGAAGTCAGACTCGAGTTCGAGTCCGACTAGCCACGTGACTTCGACCGAACCCACTCCTAACCCTAATCAATCCCAACCGCGTTGGATCAAGATCCACTACGAGATCCGCCGTGATTCGAGCCAGATCCGCCCGGATCCGATCAAGGCCAGGCGATCGTGGGCCGCTGATCGTGCTAATGCGGACGGCCGAGAGTCGCCGCCTTCGGCAGAGACCGAATGCCGACTCACTGCGCCACGGGCCGTGTAGGATTAGGTTTAAAGCCTAGGGCACGAACGCCGAGGCTATTTAAAGCGTGAGACGCCCCCTGAGGTTGCCCTCATCCTTGCGCACCTGCTCTCGAGCCATCTCGCTGGCCGAAAGCCGCTGTTGAGCCTGTCCCGCCGGAAAGTTGTCTCTTCCCTCCGCCAAGGTTTGCGCCGTCGCCGTGCGTCGTCGTCGCTCTTCCGCCGAGAAGGAGCTCAGATTGGGATCCCCGCGACGAGGACGCGACCGGCGACCCTTCATCTCGCCGAGCAACCCCTAACGCCGTCGCTCGTGCCGTCGTTCGTCTCCTAATGCCTGGCCTCGCGCTCGCCATCGCCGGACTCGCGAGCTCAGAGGACCGCCGATCCAGATCGGACGGTTGAGGTGAGTTCACGGTTCCAAACCCGACAGATTCGGGACCGTTGGATCAAGATCCAACGGTTCACAATCGCCACGCGTCGTAGCGCTATTATAGGATTAGATCTGGACCGTCCGGATCTAGATCGAACGCCCACGATCATCGAAAGCGTTTAACGCGGTTAACCCCTGGATCTAATCCGCGCTGCTGAATTTCAAATCAAGCGGTGGGTGATTGGCGCCACGTGTCGGGAAGTTGGACCGACGCGGTCGGCCCGCTGCAACAGCGTCGATGTGACGCCGACACGCGGCCCGCGCGTCGAGGCTCCGCATGTCGGGCTAATCCAGCCTAAGCGCCGACGCTACCCTATGACGTCTGCATGGACCCCACCTGCCCGCGAGTGGTGAACCGACGCCGGGCCGATGACGTCACGAGAGGGCCCACATGTCGCCTCACGCGGAGTCGCGGACCGAGTCCACGTGGACCCAGCCGAGCATGGACCAAGTCCATGGATCACGGTGACGTCAGCCGGCCAATCAGAGGCTGCCACGTGTCCATGCCGACGCATAATAATTAATTTCCTAAAAAAGAAAATGATTTAATAAATCGGTTTAATAAGTGATTTGAATTTCAAAACTTCAAACGCTTATAACTTGTGCGTTTCAACTCCGATTTGAGTGATTCAAATTTCTAAATTTGTATAAAATTGAGATCTACCTAAAGATGAATTTTATTTAATTTTTGGACTAAAGTTTTCTCTGTAATATTATTTAATTGATTATTTAAACTTTAATAAATCATAACTTTTATGCTTTAACTCCAAATTTGATTTATTCCAGCTTTCTAAAAATCCAGTAAAATTATGTTCTTCTGTTTATGGATTTTATTTGGAGTTTTGGGATGTTTTTGCCTAGTGTTTATTTGTGTATTTGCTATTTGCACGCTTTACGAGTAGACGTTGAAGTGCCAAGGATTCAAGGAGAAGTGTTGACTCAGATCCAACTCAAGACCAAGAGCAAGTACTTTTTGAAGGCAAGTTGTGCTTTGACCATATTTATCCCATTTTGAAAACTATTTTGATTTAAACTATTGCATGCTAGATCAATTAGAAAGATACTTTGTTTAAACATGGGGTTAGATAAATACCAAAATTTGCATTTACACCTTGATTATCTAAGTATGTGCCATGATCCCTTGTCACCCTAGTTGTGGTTTAATAGTTGGACATTATTAAATTGCCAACATGGGTTTAGACCGTTGTAGTATACGCTTAGACTCAGCTACGTGCTCATGACATGATTTTGGACAATCAAATGCTAATATGGACTTAATGATATATTGAACCTGTTTTGGAAAAGTATCATGTGATGTTGACGGACGCGTGGTGCATGGTAATCAACTCGGGTTTGATAAACGATTTCGATCGGGCATGTGGCAAGAGTAATCAGGTGGGCCGGTTGGCATTAGGAGTGTTGATTTGGTTTTTCTGGGTAGTCTTGCCCTGGTCACTCTAAGGACTTAACCTTGCAAGCCTTTGAACTGGTCATACTTGCAACCACATGGTGGAATGGGACGGCCCTAGTTGACTAAGTCGCTAAGGACTCACTTGTGGAGCCTCAGTGGTGTCGGGCTTACACCGCTTGTGTGATTGTATGCGGAGCGTATCGTGGGCGTGGCCAGGTACCCATCTAACGGTGTGTTGGTCCCATACTCGCCTTGGCTAAGGGAAGGGATGGTGTAGAGCACGAACCTGAGAGGACCACCTGTGTTGTTTGAGGCTTCCGAAAGGCTTTGCTACGGAACTCGCCTTTGTGGTGTTTGACTGTATCTTGTGGGTAAAGTGCATAACCTCTGCAGAGTGTAGAATCTATTTGAATAGCCGAGTCCACTGCATCGACAATGCTCTGGAATTACAAGGGTTAGACTTTCTCAAAATAACTTGGATTTGAAAAAGTTGGGTTGGTTTAACAAAGAAGATGATGGAAATATGGTTTAGATGGGGAAAATGTTTGTTAAACTTCTTGAAAAGTTATTTATGCTTTACTTATTTCTACCGCTTTGAATCTACTTTTATTACTTGTCAAAGTCTGTTTATTGCAAATATACCCTGAGCTATTCCTTTGTACCAAGCCATGCATATAGTATATTAGCTTGCATTCTCAGGCATGACTTCTTTAGTACCAAGTATCACCCTTGCCTCAACACAATACCAGTTGAAGAGGAGACTACGCCAGCCGAGGAGGAGTTCCAAGAGACCCGTCTACTTAGGGATGCGAGCACTCGGTTGCCTATGGTATCTTGGATGGCGCCACGGTTTATTTGATTTTCCGCTGTTATTTCTCTTTTAATAAGTTTCGCTTACAAGGCATATATTTGTAACTCGGCCATAAGGTCGAGTAACCCTTTGATTATTTAAATAAAGTACTTTGATAGTATCGCTTGGTATGATTGTGATATATACCGATGTTAAGATCAGGTGCACTAGCGCTCCTCGACTAGTGTCGATATACCTGTAGGGTCCGGATTTGCAAATTCGGGGTCCCGACAGTTAGTGTATCACGAATATGTACTATGGTATCTCGGAAGTTTGCAAACGAACTAGGCAGCGAGCATAAAAGAAGTAGAACTAAGTCTTCTTCATCATATATTACCTCCATAGACTGTAAGTTACCAACGATCTCCTTGAAGACCGATAGATGATTTAGAACCGAACCACCCTCTTGCATCTTGTGCGTGAACAACTTCATCTTAATTTGCAACTTGCTGGTTAGATCTTTAGACATGCACATCGATTCCAACTTGAGTCATAAGGAAGCTGTGACACTACGGTATGGTGTGACATTATAGAATGTGAAATTAGAGAATAACACCTTTCGGCTTGAGTTTTACTCGCGTTTTGGGGCCTTTTGAAGTGATGTGTCACCACGGAGCGGAACCTTATAAATGGTGCATGATGAGGTCAAAAACATTATGAGATGTGGAATTAAGGTTAAAACCATAAGGTATGGAGGTTAATAGCGTTTCCGGGGTTTTGGGCCTTCCCGGGGGAGTTTGAGCCTAAAAGGGGGGGTTGTGGGCTTTGTTGGGATGGAGTGGGAATCGATTTAGGATTAGGAACAGGTGTGGGAGCTGGTAAAAGGCCTCCCCCCTGACCCCTTGCGCCCCACACCCTGCCCCTTGGGCGCCCCCACCTCTCCCTCCTTGCCCTAGCCGCCACCCCCACCTCCCCCTCTCCCTTGCATGCGCCTCCACCTCCCCCATTGCTCCCCTTTGCTCCCCACCTCTCCACCACCTCTTGTGATGCCCTAGAACTTTTCTTCCTTGTTTTTGTTTCGGAGAGGATTGTCGGTTTTTGTCGGGGAATGAAACAATTGAAGAAAATGCTATTTTTTTTATTAGATTTTTTTGGGGTTGTGGGCTATGGGAAAAAGGCCGAAGAAAACCTGGGCCTGGGCCGGGAATCCCCTCCCCACCTCCACCTTCCCACCTCCTTAGTGGGCCGGCCCACCTCCCCCACCCCTTGTGGTGCGCCCCCCCCATTGTGGCCGCACCCCCTCCCCAACCCTAGGCAGCCACCTCTCCCTCCCCTAGCAGCCACCTCTCCCTCCCCTTCCTCTCCCCACGTGGTGGCTCAAGATCCACCGCGAATCGCGAAGGAGAAGGCGAGGAGCGACTCCGTGGAGGCGTGGAGGACGAGCAGATCGCCGATTCGGGGTTCTTCGCGTGTTCTTCGTGGGTTTGCAAGGGAGATCACTAGGTAAAATTCCCAAACTTTTACCTCTGTTTTAGCTAGGGATTAGGAGTGTACTAGATCTGGTGGTGAGGGTTTTGGATGGATCTTGTTGGGGGAGAAGGGTAGTTGTTCACGTGGTGCTGTTTCTGGAAGGGGGATTTGTGCAGCGCGGATTGTTTCGCGTTTTTCGTGGCATAGATCATTTTTCCTGCCAAAACCTATAACTAGAAAGTTGTAGATAACGTCGAGACCTAGCTTCTGTAAATTTTTCAGAATTTTTGGGGAAGTGTTCTGAGAGTTATCGCTGTTGCAAACCGACGAACAGAATCTGGGAACAGATTTCATCCACTGTGTTGGACGACTGTTTAGGCATATTTAACAGAGGAATTAGAATTTATGATCTTCTGGAAAGTTGTAGATCTCGTCAATATCTAGCTCCTGTAATTTTTTCATATTTTTATGTTCTGTAGAAAAAAAGATACGAAAAAGAGAATGGGGGTTGCTGCTGTTCGGTCCGGACAGAACGGGGTTTCTGTGTTGGAAAGGGGGAACGGGTTGTAGGAATTGCGTGTTTGAGTCGTGTGATCTGTTGTGCTGCTGTTACATACTGAAATTATGATTGTACAGGTGGTGCCCCTTCTGGACGCAACTAGATCCGTCGTCTACGTCGGTAAAGGCAAGTGGAAGTAGTGTTATGGTTGAGCTATACATTGTTGTTTGCATTGCCTTCGTTATAATCTCCGATTACATAAATCATACATGGTTTAATCAATTGCTTTGATGATTGCAATATTTAGATTAGCATTGTGATGATGAGCTTTGTCTATGAATCATGAGTAAAGAGAAGAATGATGTTGTCTACAGGTTGAATTGTTTAAGTAGTTCGTCTCATTGATATTTGTTTTCTATCCATGTTATATGATGGTATGCAAACATGTGGACTCAATGTGGAAAATTGTGAATGAATTCATGCATGAAGCATTAACTGCATATTCATGCATTGGAAGTTTGTCGACGCCAGCGTGCGCGACCGTACCGGTACAACACCGTGTGTTCCTGAGAAAGGGCACGGTGAGGAGGATCATGGCATAAGCATATGCATAATCATGAGCATTTTACTGAGGTTGTGGTAATCGATGTTGTGGTGTGTTAAATTCTTGATGGATGTGATTATGTGTTAATTGTTCCGCTTGCTGAGATTATCCAATCTCACTGCTTGTGTTTTGTTGTTTTCAGGTAGCGTGCAAGAGACATAAGCATGAGGGGTGGGCTAGCAACACAATAAACCTTCGAATGTCTTCACAACTCCCATGAACTAGTGTTTATTTAATGCATTAGCTTGCTGAATTTTATTTACACTTAGACTATTTGTTGTTATGACTAAACTTATTCTTGCTTATGGTTGGTTTAGACTTGCTGTCGTTAGTATTGTTGAATTGCTTATATTCTTGGATGAATTGTTTATCATGAATTGCTTCCGTGACGCTCGCTTTTAGAGGAGATCTTTGTCGAAATTTTCTTGTTCTTTAGATTAGTTTTAAGGGGTGTTACAGCTTGGTATCGAGCGGGCTTTAGGTCCTTGGTGTATGAATTTAGGAGAGATATTTTAACATGAACTAAAACTTTCTTTGTGTGAAATTAGTAACATTGCTTAGGTATAACTCTTTAAATTGCCATAGGATAATAAAACTTTTAATACGGAATAGGATTGTTAATCAACTTTAAAATTGATACACTTGCACTACTAGGATGGGTTGGGCTGCATTGCATGGCATGCGTATGTTCGACTATATCTATTGTTTTTTTTGTGGGTGTTTTGTTATGCTTTTGTTGTTGTGGTGATTGGTTGCTTGCGGCTTGTTGGGTGCAGATATGCCACCGAGGACGCCTTGTGACAGTCGTTCGGGAGGCGACGCCGCCGAGCCGGAGGCAACCGAGGCTACCCAGCCGAGGGTGGTGTTTGGCGGAATTAGTGGCCGCCATGAGAGCGATGCAGGAGGAGTTGCGGGCGCTGAGGCAGGGCGCACCGGCCGCCCCTGCTGTGGGCGTGGCTGCAGCTCCTGCGCCAGCTGTCGGCGCGGCAGGCGGTGGCATCAAGCTGCGAGAGTGGGTTGGATTGCGGCTGGATAGCTTTGATGGGGTGGGCAATCCGATCCAGGCAGCGGATTGGTTGTCCTATGTGGAGATGCAGCTGGACGCTTTTGAGGTGGTGGCGCAAGATCGTGTTCGCTTTGTAGCACAGCTCTTGAAGGGAGAAGCCCAAATCTGGTGGAGGGGTGTACTGTCCTCGAGGGGTGCGCAAGGTGACCCCTCTTGGGAGGAGTTTGTCCGACAATTTGAGAGGAGGTTCTACCCCGCCACCTTCCTCGACAAGATGCAAATTGACTTGGGACAGTATGCCCAAGACAAGAAGACTGTGGCGGAGTACGAGGTTGGCTTCAACCAGATCGTACGTTTTGTGCCCCATGTGGCACGTGACGAGGTGGAGAAGGCAAGGCGGTTCCGGCAGGGACTCCGTCCTGCCATTCGCCATATGCTGGGCGCTTTCCCCATTGTCGATTTCCGGACAATGGTGGAGCAAGCTCGGTGTGGAGCTGCAATGAATTACACCGAAGAGCATCGCAAACCTGCCACAGAGAGAGCAGCTTAAGGGCCCTCCAGAGAAGAAGGGCCAATCCTCCGTACTTGGAATAAGAAGGGGAAGAATTTTCGTCACCGACCCTATGGTGGCCGTCCCTACTCAAAGAAAGACACCTCGAGGGAGGTGCGCCTGATCTGCGTGCCATAGTCACTCCTGGCATGGGGATGGTATGTTTCGCTGTGGCGATTCCCATCGCTGCAGCCGAGTGCTCGTGGAAGGGAAGGTGCACCATCTCGTGGTCGGGAGGATCACAAGGATGTGGTGTGTCAGAAGAACCCCAACGGCAAGCTGCGTTGGGAGCCGCTGACATCCTCTCCAGTGAGCAAGGATGTGGGGCGTGATGCATATGTTGCCATCAGCTCCTACTCTGCAGCACCTCCCTGGCGCCTACTCCGACTCCCTCGTTCTACCCGGCGCCACTCTCGGGACTTACTGGATGCCCCAGCCTTCCACCGCCACCTTCTTCCGGACTTCGCCGTGGGTCCTCTGCCGACATATCCAGATGCGAGGGCTGCACCATCTCGCCTACCCCGAGTCCACGCTTTGCCCTCTTCGGGGATGCGGATCGTGGCAATGTGGTGACAGTACTATTTCGCAATTCTGTGGTTGCCGGTGTGTTGTTCGACTCGGCGCTAGCTACTCGCTTGTCTCTCGTGGATTTTGTTGTTCGGGCTGGTCTGCATGCGCAGAGTTTGGGTGATGCCGTGGTGGTTAGTGCACCGCAAGGCTTGATTTCTAGTTCGAGGATCCGTCGGTACGCCAATTTCTGTTAGCTGACGAGGTGTTCATGGCGAATCTGGTGGTGATCTCCTTGGAGCCATTTGATGTTATCCTTGGCATGGACTGGCTATCCCAGCACCAGGCGGTGATTGATTGTGCTTGGAGAACAGTTACTTTGCATGCTCCATCTGGGCAAGAAATAACTTTTCAGGGGAGTGCTATGCGGTACTCCCTCTCCTTTTTGTGTAAGCTGTTCCCAAACTCCCGGATGTTGAAATCAGGGGTCCTCTGGTCCATGGTTGAGGGTCGAGAGGAGGAGAAGAGTTTGGAGGGCATTGCTGTAGTTTGCCGATATACAGATGTGTTTCCCAGTGAGCTCCGGGATTGCCTCCGGAACGGGAGACTATCTTCCGCATTGATCTTGTTCCTGCACGAGGCCGATTTATAAAACCCCGTACCGGATGGCTCCAATAGAACAAATTGAGCTGAAGAGGCAATTGGATGAACTCCTAGATAAGGGGTTTATTAGAGTGAGCTCGTCTCCTTGGGCGGCCCCGGTCTTGTTCGTGGAGAAGAAAGATGGCACCAAGCGGCTATGTGTGGACTACCGGGCGCTCAATCAAGTTACCATTAAGAACAAGTACCCATTGCCTCGTATTGATGATCTTTTTGATCAATTGAGGGGTGCCAAGGTATTCTCCAAGATTGATTTGCAATCTGGGTATCATCAGTTGCGGATTAAGGAGGAGGATATTGAAAAGACGGCTTTCAACACGAGGTATGGGCATTTTGAATTCGTAGTCATGTCTTTTGGACTAACGAATGCTCCTGCCGTCTTTATGGAAGCAATGAACAGGATGCTCCATGAATATCTTGATGACTTTATTGTCGTCTTCATTGACGACATTCTTGTCTACTCGAAGTCCGAGGAGGAGCACGCCGTGCATCTTGGTCTAATTTTGGAAGCTCTTCGTAAGAATCAATTCTATGCCAAACTCAAGAAGTGCGCCTTCTGGTTGTCGGAGGTGAGCTTCCTTGGGCATGTCATCAACCAAAGTGGTGTCACAGTTGACCCAAAGAAGGTTGCCGCTGTGGTTGAATGGCGAAGACCGTCTAGTGTGACGGAAATCAGGAGTTTCCTGGGGTTGGCAGGTTATTACCGGCGCTTCGTGCATAATTTCTCTATCATAGCTAAGCCGATGACAAGGCTCACTCAGAAAGGGGTTCCTTTCATCCGGTCGAGGAATGTGAGGCCGTTTTGACGCTAAAGAGCAAACTGGTCAATGCACCTATTTTATCCTTGCCTGTGAGTGGCAAGCGTTTTCTGATGTATGCCGATGCCTCTAGGGTTGGTTTGGGTTGTGTGCTCATGCAAGAAGGCTATGTCATTGCTTATGCTTCAAGACAGCTAAAGACTCATGAACAGAATTATCCCACCCATGATCTCGAGTTAGCCGCTGTGGTTTTTGCCTTGAAATTGTGGAGGCACTATCTTTATGGGGAGTCTTGTGATATTTTCACTGATCATAAGAGCCTCAAATATATTTTCACCCAATGGAGTTGAATCATGGCAGCGTAGGTGGTTGGAGTTGATAAAGGACTTTGATGTGTCAATCCAGTACCATCCCGGTAAGGCTAATGTTGTGGCGGATGCCTTGAGTAGAGCGGGCGTCCCCAAGATTGCTTTGCCCTTGGTTGCAGAATTGGAAAGAGGTCATGTCACTTACTGTTTTGCTGGGGTTGCGCAGAATGAGACTCAGATGATCATTCAGTCTTGCATACCCGAGCGAGTGCATGAGGCTCAGTTGCATGATCGTTTGCTTCAGGAGGTTCGGCGGAGGATTTCAGAGGGAAACCCTCGGGAATTCAGTATAGACGAGCATGGATCTATTCGGTTTAGAGGCCGTCTTTGTGTGCCTCAGAAATCGGATGTGAGGATGGACATTCTAAGGGAAGCCCATAGGACTCCGTATTCCGTCCATCCTGGTGAGACCAAGATGTATCAGGATCTGAAACAGAGTTTTTGGTGGAAGAGGATGAAGGTGGATATTGCCAAGTATGTGGCTTCTTGTGGAGTGTGCCAACAGGTAAAAGCTGAGCATAAGAGACTCACTGGCCTGCTACATACCATTGGAAATTCCAGAATGGAAGTGGGAACACATCACTATGGACTTTGTGATTGGGTTACCCAGCCACCGCGAGGTAGAGATGCCATTTGGGTGGTTGTGGATAGACTCACTAAGTCAGCACATTTTATTCCAATGAAGACGACCAATTCGGCACCAGATCTAGTTCCCTTGTACATGAAGGAAGTGCTTAGACTCCATGGTGTGCCTAAATCGATTGTCTCCGATCGAGACACTAGATTTGTGTCCCATTTTTGGCAGAGTTTGCATAGTGCTTTGGGAACAAAACTCTCTCTCAAGACATCTTTTCATCCTCAGACAGATGGCCAGCCTGAGCGGACCATCCAGACTCTAGAGGACATGCTTGAGCATGTGTTCTATCTTGGAAGGAAGTTGGGAGGATCACTTGGCCTTGGTAGAGTTTGCTTACAATAACAAGCATTGTGCTAGTATTCGAATGGCTCCATTCGAGGCGCTTTATGGTCGAAAGTGTGTTTCTCCACTTTGCAGGCATAAAGATTGAGAAAAATCATTGCAGGTCGGATTGGGTTCAACAGACCTTTGAGAAGGTGCAAGAGATACGGCGAAATCTCCTGGCTGCTCAGAGCCGTCAGAAGAGTTATGCCGATAACAGGAGACGAGATTTGGAGTTTGTAGTGGGTGATCAAGTCCTTCTCAAGGTATCTCCATCAAAGGGTGTTGTTCGTTTTGGTACCACCGGCAAGCTTAGCCCGAGGTACATTGGTCCGTTCAGGTTGTGGCTCGAGTGGGCGGTTTGGCGCACTGCCTGGAGTTGCCAGACTCTTTGAAGGGAGTGCATGATGTCTTCCATGTCTCTATGTTACGGAAGTATCTCCATGACCCAGAGCATAAGATTGACTTGGAACCGATTACAGTTGAGCAAGATTTGACTTTGGAGTGCCATCCACTTCGAATTTTAGACTCTTCGGAGCGAGTCATGAGGAGGAGAACCATCCGCTTCGTGAAAGTTTTGTGGACCAATCAGTCTGAGCGGGAGGCAACTTGGGAACCTGAAGCCCAGATGCGGAAGAAGTACCCTACGCTATTTGAGGACGCTGGTGGTAAGTCGTGGTTTACCTTTTGCCTTCCTTTTTCCTTTTTGGTCTGTAGCTAAAAGGAGTAGATTCGGGGACGAATCCTTTTTAAGGAGGGGAGAATGTGATGCCCTAGAACTTTTCTTCCTTGTTTTTGTTTCGGAGAGGATTGTCGGTTTTTGTCGGGGAATGAAACAATTGAAGAAAATGCTATTTTTTTTTATTAGATTTTTTTGGGGTTGTGGGCTATGGGAAAAAGGCCGAAGAAAACCTGGGCCTGGGCCGGGAATCCCCCTCCCCACCTCCACCTTCCCACCTCCTTAGTGGGCCGGCCCACCTCCCCCACCCCTTGTGGTGCGCCCCCCCCATTGTGGCCGCACCCCCTCCCCAACCCTAGGCAGCCACCTCTCCCTCCCCTAGCAGCCACCTCTCCCTCCCCTTCCTCTCCCCACGTGGTGGCTCAAGATCCACCGCGAATCGCGAAGGAGAAGGCGAGGAGCGACTCCGTGGAGGCGTGGAGGACGAGCAGATAGCCGATTCGGGGTTCTTCGCGTGTTCTTCGTGGGTTTGCAAGGGAGATCACTAGGTAAAATTCCCAAACTTTTACCTCTGTTTTAGCTAGGGATTAGGAGTGTACTAGATCTGGTGGTGAGGGTTTTGGATGGATCTTGTTGGGGGAGAAGGGTAGTTGTTCACATGGTGCTGTTTCTGGAAGGGGGATTTGTGCAGCGCGTATTGTTTCGCGTTTTTGGTGGCATAGATGATTTTTCCTGCCAAAACCTATAACTAGAAAGTTGTAGATAACGTCGAGACCTAGCTTCTGTAAATTTTTCAGAATTTTTGGGGAAGTTTTCTGAGAGTTATCGCTGTTGCAAACCGACGAACAGAATCTGGGAACAGATTTCATCCACTGTGTTGGACGACTGTTTAGGCATATTTAACAGAGGAATTAGAATTTATGATCTTCTGGAAAGTTGTAGATCTCGTCAATATCTAGCTCCTGTAATTTTTTCATATTTTTATGTTTTGTAGAAAAAAAGATACGAAAAAGAGAATGGGGGTTGCTGCTGTTCGGTCCGGACAGAACGGGGTTTCGGTGTTGGAAAGGGGGAACGGGTTGTAGGAATTGCGTGTTTGAGTCGTGTGATCTGTTGTGCTGCTGTTACATACTGAAATTATGATTGTACAGGTGGTGCCCCTTCTGGACGCAACTAGATCCGCTGCCTCACGCCGGTAAAGGCAAGTGGAAGTAGTGTTATGGTTGAGCTATACATTGTTGTTTGCATTGCCTTCGTTATAATCTCCGATTACATAAATCATACATGGTTTAATCAATTGCTTTGATGATTGCAATATTTAGATTAGCATTGTGATGATGAGCTTTGTCTATGAATCATGAGTAAAGAGAAGAATGATGTTGTCTACCGGTTGAATTGTTTAAGTAGTTCGTCTCATTGATATTTGTTTTCTATCCATGTTATATGATGGTATGCAAACATGTGGACTCAATGTGGAAAATTGTGAATGAATTCATGCATGAAGCATTAACTGCATATTCATGCATTGGAAGTTTGTCGACGCCAACAGGCGCGATCAGACGCAGTACAACACCGTGTGTTCCCGAGAAAGGGCACGGTGAGGAGGATCATGGCATAAGCATATGCATAATCATGAGCATTTTACTGAGGTTGTGGTAATCGATGTTGTGGTGTGTTAAATTCTTGATGGATGTGATTATGTGTTAATTGTTCCGCTTGCTGAGATTATCCAATCTCACTGCTTGTGTTTTGTTGTTTTCAGGTAGCGTGCAAGAGACATAAGCATGAGGGGTGGGCTAGCAACACAATAAACCTTCGAATGTCTTCACAACTCCCATGAACTAGTGTTTATTTAATGCATTAGCTTGCTGAATTTTATTTACACTTAGACTATTTGTTGTTATGACTAAACTTATTCTTGCTTATGGTTGGTTTAGACTTGCTGTCGTTAGTATTGTTGAATTGCTTATATTCTTGGATGAATTGTTTATCATGAATTGCTTCCGTGACGTTCTGTTTTAGAGGAGATGCTGTCGAAATTTTCTTGTTCTTTAGATTAGTTTTAAGGGGTGTTACACCTCTCCTCCACCCCCTTGCTGCCCTAGGGTGGTCTCCCCACCCCTGCACCTCATGGATCCATCCGTTGGAGCGAGGAGCGAGGCGCGAGGAGCGAGGAGAGAGGCGCGAGGAGCGAGGAGCGATCCGGGAGGAGTTTCGTTGGGATTTCGGTCGTCGGGCGAAGGTATGGCCATGGGACTCCTTGAGGTTGGGCTAGGTACTGTTATATGGGTGTTTGTCATGATTTTAGATCAATTGGTGGTGCTGGAGATGAGTAGATTGGATTAGATCTAGATGTTGCCACGTTTCTGTTTTGGGACAGCATGAGCAGTCGACCTAGGGTTTAGTTTTTCGCAAATTTAGAGTTGGAATTTGGTCGGACGCCTGTTGAAGAAGTTGTAGGTAATTTAATTATATTTCAGTAGACATAAAGAACGTTAAATTCCGATCATCCGTTTGAAAGTTATGACTGTTTTACCGAGCGTGTTAAAATCTGTGACGTGATTGGAACAGATCACGGTATTTTGTAGATTAAACCACTTTAGAGTCCGAATCAGTCTTTCCCTATAACTAGTAAAAGTTGGGAAATTTCCTAAGCTATGCGAGGATGTACTCGTTTAATTGATTCGGAGTCCCAGAACTCAAGTTATGCCTTTTGGAAGGCTGCTGTCCCGACGGGACAGAACATCTATTTTTAGGTTTTGCGAGTAGTTGGCAATGTCGGGGTAGATGAGGGTTTGCGTACTGTTTTGTGGACTTGATTGTGAGTATGTGATGCCTATGTGCAGGTGGTGCAACCCCGGAAGTGCCTTCTACTTCCCGCCAATCCGTTGCCCGTGGTTGAGGCAAGTGTGTTGTAATGGATAACGATTTGTAGGTTGTTTGTTGAGAATAGATGAAGCTGACTACATGATATATGATCACTTGCCATGCTTTAATGATTGCCAATGATATGATGAGCATGTTTATTATGTTATGATGCCATGTGTTAATATATGAGTTAAATATGATGTTGGCATAATTGCATACATGGCATGTTACATGGCCCGGGCGGTGAGAAAGTCATAACTAGTCCGGGGAAGGTCGGTGAGAAAGTTATGACTAATCCGGAGAGCCATTGAGTAAGTCCTACATTGTGATTCCATACACGTGGTGTTTGGAAGCGAGGAGTAGGCACCCTCCATCTTCGGGATGGAAGGGGGGAGAGGGTGCACACCGACGGGTGTGTACTCAACCATACCGGTATGAGTTTCAAGGAGACATGAGCATTGCATTGCATTGCATACATAATGATGATGATAATGTTATGTGTTCATGAATGAGATGATATACATGATGTGAGACATTATTGCCATGTTATTGTTCTTGTTGTCCATTGCAATATACTTGCTGAGTGATGAACTCACGCTTGTGTTTTATGTTGTTTTTAGGTACGTTGACACCGGCATGCGGGAAAAGGGCTTAGCGGCACTTCATTACATAATTTCCCACACATTTAGACTATAATTACCCTTCAGAGTTGAGATCATGATTCTAGTGGCATGAAACTAGGATTATAATTTGTTCGTATGCTTGATTACATCCTTCACTTCGTATTAGATTATGAGATGGTTAATTCCATTTTGGTAGACTTAAATTGCTGCTATATTACCCATTGATGCTGCCTTGGATGTTTTTCGTTATGATATATCATGTGATATTTTGCTATTGTTCAAATCATGATAAAACAAAGGAGATGCTGCCGAAATCTCGGTTTTTAGCATATGCGCCTTTGCTGGAATTTATGTTTAATTGTGGTATTTAGATGTTGTTTAGCTTATGTTTGGTAGCATTCAGGCATATTAAATGCCGGGGTGTTACAGTTGGTATCAGAGCAGGCTGTAGGTCCTTGGAATGTGTATTTTTAGTGTCATGTTAGAGGGTACAACTAAAAATGTGATGTGGAATAACTTAGAAACATGGCCTAGGTTTTAACTAAAATTTTGTTATAGGATAGCAACATTAAAACCTGCAAAAGTGGTATAACTAATCTAAAATTTGACACACAATAGATGCACAGTAGGAAAAGGGTATGGGTATCGTTTCCTTATGCTTAAATGTTGTATTTAAGCTTTGATATTGAATGCTTCATTTGACAATGCATGTTGCTGTGTCAATAAGATAAATGATAGAATTGTGCTTGTTGTGGTGATAGAGTGGGGTTGTGGTGCCGAAGGGTTTCGATCACCTCTCTTTTTGTTCATAGTAAGGGTGAGGTTTGACTGTGTGGCCGGTTAGCGCCATCACCGAAGAACTGTTAACCCCTGTAGGGGAAGAGTGCTTACCCTTTCTGTCGTAGATCGGGTAGTTAACTGGAGTCAAATAGAAGTGTTTGGTGGTGGATTCCTTCGGATGTTCTTTATCGTTCTGTGGTCTGTCTTTGTTGGTCTTCTTGGTTTTAGTGATGGAAACCAAAAGGAAAGTGTTTGGTATTGGTTTTTCGCGGATTGATCCACAGGCGGTTTGTGGTTTTGTCTTCCTTGGGTGAAGACGAAGAAGAAGAGTCTAGTGTTGCGCTTCCTTTGGTTGCCCTTCCAGTTTTGATGCCTAGTTTGTTGGTTGCCTTATGGGGAAGAAGCATTCAATTTATTCCTGTGTTTGTCTTTCTCTGAGGTTAAAGGAGTTATTGAGGAGTTGTGCCAGACCTGGCTGTCAGGGCTGAAGTTCTGTGGCTTTGTAGGAGTATGTGGTGTTTGATTTCGTCATTTTGTTGGTTTAAGAAATCATCTTTGAAGAACCCTTCTTGTTTCGTGAAAGTTTGGGGTTTGGTGTTAAGGTTTTAATTGCAAAGGTTTATTTGATCGCTTGGTTCCCTCAAGTGGGAGTCTTTGATATCTAAAAGTGTTTTGGAAAATTCCTTTTGCATGATCAAGTTTGGGTTTATCTCATTGCAATTTTGAGAGTCAAGTTTCCTTATGAATTTGGGATGAGTTTTAAAACTAAAATGCTGCAACAAAGTAAGTAGTCTTTTGACTGAAATCGTTTGTCCCTAGTAAGAATTAATGTTTAGCATGTTATGTAATAGGTGACAATGTGGTTTATGGATTGATGTGTTGCTAAGTTAAATTTTGAGTTGAATCAATTCAATGTGATTAATATCTCTAGCTTGAGAATAACTAGACTACTAGTGTTGTAGTTTACTCTTAGCGAGAATGATTAAATGTGTTAATGTACATGCTTAGAATCTGTTGCTTTGTTATAAAAGTGCTTATGACCCCCGATAATGTTTAAAAGTTCTAAACCCTGATGCATAGTTAAAACATTAAGATGATGTAGACTGCTGTTACCGTTAAAGAAACTTTGCTGGTTGTTTAAAGATGTTCTAATCTAATGGACTAATAGAGGAATTTAATTGTGTTGCCTAGTGACTTTAATTTGGAAGTTGATTAGAGTTGCTATTTACGTTGTTGCAAACTACTAGTATATTTGGAAGTATGCAGTTGTGTCCTTTTAATGCTAGTATTGATATCAATTGAGAAGACATAAGACTTATTGTTAATGATGTTGTTAAGGGCAGTGTTAATGCTAGTATTCAATTTATTTTAAATAGTTGGAGTATGTTGTGTGGTGGTAATTTGGTTATCACCTATGTATAGGGTAGCTAAAAGTAATGTTGTTGGTTAATGATTATGCCCATTTGTTGTTATTGATGACTAAGTAGTGGTGGTAATTGTTTAGATTACTTGTTGAAAACCATGGTTAAAATAGAGGAAAAATTTTAATATGTTGCGATGGAGTGAGCTTTGGATAATTAACATGATGTACAATTTCATCCTTAATGAATGTATGTCGTAGAATCATATTTACGAACCTTGTCTTGTGGAGATAATATTTACATGTTGAAGTCGCTTGTTAACTGAATAAGTTTCGATTGTCAAGACGTTTACATATAGGTGGTATGAAAGTTATTGGTTTGTCACGCTGAAAGTTTTGTTGGAGCACTTGTTTCAAATCTAGAATATCATGTTATTTGTTATGTTGGTCAGTGGGGATCTTGTTGACTTAGTCTTCGTGGGATGTCTTTTCGTAAGCATCATAAACTTTATTTATAAGTATTGGGGAAGATAATAAGAGAAAGAATTTGTTGTGAAGCTTTTGGTTGTATTGTGTTGGGGCTCCTCAGGGAGTAGATTGTAATTATTGAAGTCTTTTAATGGAAAGCGTAGTGGAGTACTAGAGATGGTTCTTTTTATGCTGAGCTTGTGTTTAAAACCTTCTGGACTGGTGTGGTTGTTTGCCATCTTGGTTGAATGCTTTCGGTTGAGGTGTTCCTTATGTTGAGTTTCAGAGTTTCCCCAAAATTCGTAGTGTTTGTTGTCGACCTTTGATTTTGGTGAAATTGTTTAGTTCGTGTTGTGAGTTTGAGTTCACATACAAAAGTTTTTGAGTGGATCGCACTCCTTCGCGTCCACACTGAATTATCTTTGGAATAAATTTTAAAGGAAACAGATGGACTTAGTGGGTTGTGTTGGAAACTCGTGAGATTTAATTTGTAAATCTTTTTGGCTAGAGTTGGAGTTGTTTTGAAAATGTGTGTGATGTTTGCGAGTGCTTCAAAAAGGTGGACTTTATGAAAGTTTTACAAAGTGATTTTGTTAGTGAGGTGTTCCCCTTTTGGGAATGAGTTTCCCTCTCCTTGAGGAAGTTTGTGATGGTTGTGGGAGCAGATGCTCGACTTGAAATTTTGATGTTCTCTTCCAAAATGTTGAATTTGGATGAAATGCAATGTTGTGCAAGTTCAGTTTTCAATTGATGTGGGTTCTTTTACGACGTGGTGTTTTACTGTCAACTATGCTGTCGTCATAGTCTATATGAATTTCCGCAACCTTCGATGTTAATTGTGTTTCCATCATTTGATACCGAGGAAGAAGTCATTTGGTGAATGACTATTCGGTGCCGTTGTTACATGATGAATGAAGGGTGAAAAAGGAAAACGAAACATTGTTTATGCATAATTAATCATAAAGGAGTCGACGAGCCAGGTCGGTGAGAAAGTCATATAAGGATATATGACTAATCCGGAGTACTCTTGAAAAGTGTGCATGCATGTCAAGAATCGAGATGTCCATTTCTTTCTAGTATGAAAAGAAAGAATGAAGAAATTATGGTATCTTGGTTGTGGTGTAGGGGATTTATGCTTCCTTTGTGATTTGGCTTGGATGCTGCCGAAATCTCGGTTTTTAGCATATGCGCCTTTGCTGGAATTTATGTTTAATTGTGGTATTTAGATGTTGTTTAGCTTATGTTCGGTAGCATTCATGCATATTAAATGCCGGGGTGTTACAGAAGCAGCAGATTTTTCCTGCAACACCTCCTGCAGAATATTGTTTGATAGATGTAGATGAATTTGGGACAAAACCTTATGATCCTTCTTTTTCTCCTCATTAGACCAAGACTTCTAGTCGGGCTTCCCGAAACCTTCAAATGCATCATCTAGATCGGTATGCGCCAGCACCGCCTGCATCTTGACTTGCCATAGAGAGAATCGTGTGTCCAGATTAAGCAACAAAAGATCATACTTCAATAACGCCATGTCGATTAAAACCCTAGATTGAACGGGTGAAGAACGTGGCTCTAATACCACTTATTATAATCGACAGACACAAAAGCAAGAAGGAGATCAAAATAAAAAAAGGAATAAGAGAAAGATTTAACGTGGAAAACGCGTGCGGGAAAAAATCACGGGCGCCCACCGGTAAAAGATTTCACTATTTTCTTGAGTGTTACAAACGCAGGGGATTACAATGTTTCTTCCTGTGCGGCCTACAATAAGGTGTTTATAGATGGTGTGACTGTAAGGACCCTGAAATTCCAACTTCATTAATCACATTATTAGGAGTCTAATTGTCAGCTAAGCATGCAATTAGAATGGTGATGATAGCAGTAGGTTCAAGAGTGCATATGACTAGTGTTCAGGGGATGCAATAGAATAAAAGGAGGACATTTCTGCCCTTGCCCAGTCAGTAGAGCAAAAAGGGGTAGAAGAGTAACTTTGCATCAGGAGGGAGGATAAGAGTAAAGTTACAGTCTGGATTCCAACCGAGAGAGAGTGAGAGTGAGAGAAAGATCTGGCGGGACCGCAGCCGGTCGGAGGAGGAGGAGGCCGCTGAGAGCTGCGGGACCGGAGCACCAAGCTGAACCGAAGGAGCGAGAAGGAGGTGGAGCCGGGCAAGCTAGGGTTCGGCCACCACTACTCCAGCTCCAACTCTTCTTCCCCAAACCGAACTGAATCGCGGGAGCACAAGTAAGCCGTCGAAACCCCAATGGCATAGCAGTAGCAAGCAGCAAGCAAACCTAGGCTAGATTGCAGCATGCGAAACTATTCGATCTAGCAAGAACCAGTGTAGATCAAAGTTCTTTCTTTTGGGTCTCCGAGGGGGAGTTACCTAGGGGCCCTTGTAGCTCGTCCCGGTTGTCCCCAAGCCCTTACCTAGAACTGGCCAGCCGGTCTCGGCGCTGCAACCCCCAAACCTAGGTCGTCTCACCCCAATATCGTCATCGACCCTAGGCATACCTTGTAGCACCACTGTCCGAAGCCATCAAGCAACCAAGATCCCAAGAACCGAGCTCAAGGCAACAGAAAACCGAACGTCGAACCAGTATCAGGCATCAAGAACCTGAATCCCAGCAAAGAACCGAACCCCCCATCAACCAGCTTCGAGCAACTAAGAACTGAACCAGAGAGCAGAGATCCCCCAAGTTCAAGCAAGCACCAAGAACATTAGAACCGAGCCACTGCAACCTCTTCCCCAAAAATCCAGTAGGCACCCAAACCCTAGATAAAGCAAACCAGTGCAGTCGAGGGAGGGAGGTGTAGAGGTAGCCTGCGGGCTGGCCGGAGTCGGCCGCTGCGGGTGGGGCATGCCGCCGTTTGCAGTTGGCCGTGAGGAAGGCGAAGCGCTGGCGGGGAGTCGGGCGGCGACGATCCGTCAGGAGAGTGCCGAGGGAGAGGGAGGGCCAGGGGCGTCGCCAAGGGAGAGAGGAGGCGGCGTCGGGCAGACTGGGGGAGATCGAAGAGGGAGGAAAGGAGTAGCGAAGCCGAAAGCTTCGGTTGAGAGAGGAGGCGGAGAGACCGATCGAGGAGTCAGGAGGAGGAGCGAAGAAAAGAAAAGAGAGGAGCGGAAGCGAGTGGGCCGAAGGCCCATACGGCTGGAGAAAGGAGAAAACAGAAGAGAAAGAAATAGAAAGAGGGAGAACGATAGAAAGAAAGGAGAAAAGGAAAAGGAAAGAAGAGAAAAGAAAAGAGAAAAATAGGAAAAGAGGGAGAATCTGGGTTTTTATGAAGTCTCTGCAACTGTAGCTAGTTCCGTTAATTTAGTCATTTAAAACCTGAAACCAACCATTAGAGTTTAGTAAATAAAGCATAGTCTAGTCAATAGTTGTCACTAAGTGTTGGACGCCATTAATCAGATTCAAAAGGCTAATTATGAGCAAAACTAATAGTTAGTAACTATATTTCAGATTTGGACTTGAATCAACTAGACCAGAACCAACTGTTGAGCGAGGACGATTTTACCAATCTTAATTCAGGCAAGTTTCTTTAAATCAGTTCTTATTAAATGTTTTCCAATGTTTTCATTAAATACTTCACTGCATTGAAAATTTATATTCCAATAAAACCTTAAATTGGATGCGGATGGATGGTGTAGTTGAAAAATGGATGGATGGATGGATCGGTAAATGGGTTGGTGTTGGAATGGTTTGTTGAGTGAATGGATGAGTTGGTGTATGTTTAATATTGGTGGGTAGAGGACGCCGATGAGAAGGGTTGTAGGCCGGTGGGGTCCTCTACATATGGTTATTATATAAGGTCAAACAATCTAACACTTGGGTAATGAGCCGTAAATGAGTATTAACCATAGTGTGAGAAATTCAGTCAGAAAAGGTTGTCCTAGGAAGGTATTAATATCTCCACCATGGGTAAGTTAAGGGGCGCGCTTCTGGGATATGCCGGTAGACCCAGAGGACTAAAGCCAATTGGACGGCGGTATATTTGAAGCCGATGGAGTTACCGTTGGTGCGGGTAACAATCAGATTCTGCGAGTTGTGGATGACCTTGGTGGGTGTCCCCAACTCGAGTGCAGGGGTGGAGAATTACTACTGGACTAGTGATAAACGTTCTGGGGCATCTTAATGTCACTATGGGTAAAGTGGTACAAACCTACGCAGGGTAAAATCATGATCTTGCCAGTCTCTTGGAATGGAGACTACGGAAGCTAAGTCTGTCTCTAATACGAGTGTTAGTAGCATTTTGGGATAATTAAAATGACACAACTTTCTTAATAAAGCTCTATTTTATGAAAAGTGGATTTTGAGAGGAAATGGTCTTGGATGGACATGAGTTGGATGATTTGAGGGGAAATTCATCTATTGTATTTTACTATTAATGCTTGCTGAGTACTTCAGTACTCACTCTTGCTAAATCTCCCTTTTCAAGAATCGGGCTCCGATGTTCAAGCGTCAGGACGGTTTGACGAGGCGGCTGAGTTCTATCAGGAAGGATAGAAGGGATTAGTAGCTGTACGTTGGCTACGTCAGGCTTTTGGAGTATTTAGTACCTATGTAAATCCCTTCGTTGTATTAGATTTGATGTACATCTAAGGTACTGGACTTGAAGCCAGCGTGGCATAATGGTTGCAATAAAGGTACCATTTTCTATCTCTAATTATTGTTCTGCTGTAACACTCTAAATACGGTGTAGTAGCTGCTAAAGTATTGGGTTGTCCGATATTTTATTAGCCACTATACCGAGATTTGAGTAATTATCTCAGCATAACAACAGGGAAGCTGGTGATTATCTGGGCTAATTACCTGGGTCGTCACAGGTGGTATCAGAGTAATGGTTACGAGAACCACGCAATTAAATAATTAGAGACCGGTAGGAAAACCTAAGTAAAGATATTTTCGAGCTATATGCAATAATTATATTGTAATTCTTGTCTTATCAAATAATAGCAATAGCTTTAACTCTTCTGTCTTGCTGATTTTAATTGGATCACCAATGTTAAGTAGAACCTTTTTAAGGGGGATAGGGGCTCGTATTATGCGTAATTAATGTTTTAGGTCATATCATTTATGCTCTATGTTAAGACACTAAGGATGTTGATGTTGCATAATTATTGCTTTCATATGTGAACTAGTCATTCTGGATGCAGGTCAATCTTCATACTGCCACCATGCTTAGTGTGATGGTCATAAGCAACTAGGCTGTACATATTCTAGTTATTTAATCAATTATGTTCATGCTTGTTTAGTTGTCTCATGCAAGAAATCAATGTCATGTATATAGCTACATTCTAGCAATTGCAGGGCATCCTGTTTAGTGCTTGTATACAAATTGATTGATGATAGGATTGTTATATTGCATCAGCATGTCTGTTTTAATCCTTTAAGATTTCCACTAGTATGGATAGGTCGCTTTAGCACAAGCATCTTGTTCACTAGTGCATAAATTTTCATAGTTTAGAAATGGACCATGGCCATGTGATCTGTTAGAATGCTAGGGTAAGGTAGGCTGTAATAATATTCACTTAATGGGAGCTGTTGATTTATAATTGCTTTTACTTGTGCTATGCAGTCATGATTAGTAAGTGGCAAATGAACATGGGTTAGATAGATTTTCATTCAGTCAATGAAGCTTTTCTTTAATCTTTCTTATACAGATGTGTGTATATGGTTATATATGTATATAATTAGCTGATTATATAAATCAGAAGAGGAGCTAAGGATTAGGAAAGGTTCCCGGACACTGGTCCGTGGCATACATGGATATGCGAATCCAAGCGTGACTCGAGCACATAACTCGAGAAATCCTTGGTGCTCAAGCATCAGGATTCTTTGCTGTTTTCTTTCCTTGTTTTGATCTTGTGTAAAGTTCTTCTCTAGGTTTAGTCGTGAGCTCGAGCGCGTCAGTCTTTTTGAGTTCTTGGTGCTTGGACACCTTTGTCTCTTTATCGTTTCCTTATGTGATTTGATCGATGTGTTATATTTCTTCCAAGATCCTTTTTCTTTTGTCTTAATTGCTTCTTTATTCGTTGTTTCGCATTTTACCCTGAGACGATTAGGTAGATGGTATCTTGTAAATTCTGGATTGGAGTGACGAACGAGAGCGAATTATCCAACGTCTTCTCTCTTCTTTAAAACAAAAATCATAATGGCCTCTATTCACAACAACACCTCTCATCTCACCAAGGAATGCTGGCATAAATTAAAAGTTTGCAACTTTTACCCTCTCCACATGATAAGACCTCTTGTCTTGTAAATGAATTCTGATAATGGCAAATTGTCCAACCTTACCTTATAAAATTATTCTAGCTAACATAAGAAGGGCATTAAATCTAAAATTTTTCTAAAGGAAAAGGATTAGCTAAGTTATGTCTCGATAATGCTTCTCTTGCAGGATGTCGGACAACCAGGTTAGAGAGCCAGACCTAAACCTTAGGCTAGGTTCCTCAAACTACCTCCCAGATCTAGGCGCTAGGCAAATCACTTTTCCTAGCAATCCTAACCTACCCGATGTTCAGGAACCCATGCCACAGTTGCCACAGGGGAGTAGCAGTTGTATCACTCTCACCTTAGAAAACCCAGATGAACTGGAGGGGATCTTGAGGTACCTGGAAGTAATAAGAGAGAGGGCTAAATTCAGTATCCAATCTTCTTCACCTCCTCAGCCTATACCTTTTGTGCCACTCATGCCAAATAGACCCATTCTACCTCAACCTTGGATAGTTGCACCACCTCAGTATCCCGCTCCCAATCCACCAAATCCATTCGTTAAATGCTTCAAATGCGGAGGACAACATTATAGCAACGCCTGTCCAAAGAAATTCCGTGGTTGCTATACATGTGGCAAGGAAGGGCATTACCAGAAAAACTGTTCCTACATAGCTACACCCGTAGGACGGAGTATTCCGCCAAAACCTTCACCTAAAGGTTATAAACGTAGAGGCCCTCGCTATGCCAACGACTATCCGCTGCAACCTACTAAGTGCTATAATTGTGGCCAAGAGGGGCACAAAAAGATTAGTTGTCCGCACCCTGTTAGTCAAACTGGACAACACAACCCAGGTAGACTCCAAACCGTCCATCAGTAGTGGGGCTTACTGCTGAAAACCCCATTGCTATTTCATCGCAAGGACACAGCCGGGGAGCTCCAACAGCAGGCTTAACCCGTCTAAACAATGTGACTGTGGAACAGGCGGAGGAAGCGACAGATGTAGTGATGGGTATGCTTTCCATTCCTCCATCCGTGAGAAATATTCTATTTGATCCTGGTGCAACACATTCATTTACTTCTAAAGAATTCATGGCTAGAAATAAACTAGAATGTGCAACTTTATCGGCGTCATTAGGGGTTAGTACACCTGCCGGGGCAATCACAGTAACTTCCTTGAGAAGGGATCAAATAATGAAAATTCAGGGTACTCCATTCCTAGCTAATTTGCATGTCATTAGTATATCCCACCTAGATGTGATATTAGGTATGGATTGGCTAGCTGCAAACGGAGTTATCGTAGATTGTGAGATGAAAACTGCATCTGTAAGAACACCTAGCAGGGATCGTATATTGTTCCAGGGACGCAGAGCCGGAATGTATCCCTCAGATATTAAACTCAATCAGCTGTCCCCAACAAGAATTGACTCCCATCCCAGTAGTTCGAGAATTTCTTGATTTATTCCTAGAGGAGCTGCCAGGGATGCCACCTGACAAAGAAATAGAGTTACTATAGATCTTGTTCCTGGAGCCACACCTTTATGCAAGAGACCTTCCCGTATGACCCCATTAGAGCTCGTAGAACTAAAGAAACAATTGAAAGAATGGGAGGACAAAGGATTTATCAGGGAAAGTGTGTCACCTTGGGGAGCACCGTTAGTATTTGTGCCAAAGAAAAATGGGGAACAGAAGTTATGCATAGATTACAGAGACCTTAACAAGGTCACCATCCAAAAACAAGTATCCTCTTCCTAGGATCAATGATCTATTCGATCAGCTCAGAGGTGCTTGCGTCTTCTCAAAGATTGACCTACCGTTGGGGTATCATCAGGTTAAAGTAAGAGCAGAAGATGTAGAGAAAACCGCCATCGTATCTGGATATGGGCATTATGAATACACAGTAGTACCTTTTGGATTAACTAATGCCCCAGGAGTGTTAATGAATTTAATGAGCAAAATTTTTATGAAGCATCTGGATAAATTTGTAGTGGTATTCATTGATGACATTGGATATATTCCAAGAGTGAAGGAGAGCATAGGGAACATCTGAGAATCACACTTCAAGTCCTAAGAGAAAACCAATTGTACGCTAAGTTCAGTAAATGTAAGTTTTGGCAGAATCAAGTTTCTTTTCTCGGACATGTTATATCCAGGAAAGGGGATTGAGGTAGACCCGGAAAAGATAAAATCAATTAAGTCATGGAAACAACCCTCCAATCAGAAAGAGATTAGAAGTTTCCTTGGTTTAGCTGGGTACTACCGCAAATTCCTCAAGGGATTTTCTCAAATATCGTCACCCCTCACCAAACTCTTGAGAAAGGATAGTAAGTTTAATTGGACTGAAAAATGCGAGGGGAGTTTCCGAAAACTCAAGGAAGCTCTAACCTCCACACCAGTTCTATCCTTACCTGAGGAAGGCATTGAATATGTGGTGTGCTGTGATGCCTCCCGAAACAGGATTCTGTGACACCACGGAGTGTCGTAATCTTATACAATGTGAATGTTAAGGACAAAAACTTTATGGAATGTGGAATTTAGGTTAAAACCTTTCGGCTTGAGGTTTACTCGCGTTTTTGGGTCGGTTGAAGTGTTATGTCGCCACGGATTGTCGTATCCTTAATTATTGAGCATGATGAGGCTATAAACATTATGAGATGTGGAAATAAGGTTAAAACCATAGGAATTGGAGGTTAATAACGTTTTCGGGCCGTTTCCTGGCCGTTTTCGGGGTTTTGGGCCTTGCCGGGGGAGTTTGGGCCCAAGGGGGGAAGAACCGTGGGCTTTTGTGGAGAGAGATTGGGCCATGGAGGGGGGAGAACGTGGGTAAAGTGGCTAGGGGCGCCTCCTCCCTGCCCTAGCCGCCTCCCCACACGCCTCCACCTCCCCCTTGCGCCTCCACCAATTCCCTCCTCCCTCTAGTCCTCTTCCTCCACCTCCACCTCAAGCCGCGCCACCCCCCCTCCTCCTTGTGCCCCCAAGGACGCCCCCTCGCTGCCATGACACGTCTACATGCTGCCCTCGCTGTTTGGAAGAACCGCGACGAGGGATCCCGAAGGATTTGGCGTGTGGGAGCGAGATCGGGTGATCGAGAGACATTCTTCGTGTTCGTCGTTCGTCGGACTAAGGTATGTCCATGGGGAAACCTTGGGGAAGGTCTAGGTGCTGTTCTCATGGTAGATTTGGAGTTTTTAGATCAAGAGGACGTGCTGCCATGGAGTAGATCTGAAAAGAACTAGAGTTCGTATTGTACTCAGTTTCGGGCAGATTTGGAGTCCGTGTTAGGGCGTGCGATTTCGCACTTTTAGAGATGGAATTTGGCCGACCTCCTGTTGATGAAGTTGTAGGTATCGTCAAGACCTATTTTGTGTATTTTTTTGAGAATTTTTGGAGTTACGGTCTGAAAGTTATGGCCGTTTTGGTGGGCGCTGTCCAATCTGTATCAAGGTTGGGACAGTCTGTGATTAAACTAATTTAGAATTCGAATCTGACCGTACGGACTTCTAGGAAGTTGTAGATAATTTCAATATCTTTCCGTGCATATAAAGAAATTGAAATTCCGCTCAGCCGTTTGGAAGTTATGGCTGTTTTACCGAGCGCTGTCAAATCTGTGACGAGATTGAGACAGTTCGTGTTCAACGTTAGATTAAACAACATTAGAGTCCGAATCAGTCTTTCCCTATAACTAGAAAAAGTTGGGAAATTTCCTAAGCTTCGCGACGGTGTACTCGTTTATTCGATTTGGAGTCCCAGAACTCAAGTTATGGCCTTTGCAAGGCTGCTGTCCCGCCGGGACAGAACCTCTGTTTTAGGTTTTGCGAGTAGTGGGCAATGACGGGTGAGATGGGGATTTGTGTACTGTTTTGTGGGCATTATTGAGAGTATGTGATGCCGTTGTGCAGGTGGTGTGACCCCGGGGGTGCCCTCTACTTCCCACAATTCCGTCGCCCACGGTTGAGGCAAGTGTGTTGTAATGTATAGCGGATTGTAGGTTGCTTGTTGATATTGGATGAAAGATTGAATACTTGCTATGATCACTTGCCTTGCTTGCTGTTTTCCAATGATATATTGAGTATGATTATCATGATATGATGCTATGTGTCTATACTTATCATGATTCGATGCCATGTGTAATATTTGTCATGATGAGATGCCATATGTTTATGTACATGTGAAATATGATAATTGGCATAGTTGCATGCATGACATGAGATAGGGCGAGGGCGGTGAGAAAGTCATAACTAGTCCGGCAAGGTCGGTGAGAAAGTTATGACTAGTCCGGAACGCCATTGAGTAAGACCTACATTGATACGCCGGACCGAGTCTATATCCGGCGCAAGTCTACACAGGAGGTTACGCCGGACCGAGTCCGAGTCCAGAGCGGGATCGGGCAGGAGGAACCACGTCCGGTGGTTACGTGAAGCAACTAGTAGTTTAAGGAATAGTATATCTACAAGGCATTAATTAGTTCGGATTCTAACACTTAGGAAAGAGAGTTTCCTTATCTGTATTCGGTCATCCGTATGGATGATGGACTTGTTACGGGGAATAAAAAGAGATGACAGGAGGAGAGAAAAGGTACGCTTGTTAGTACCACAAATTCAATCTAGGCGCTGCCGTCGATAACCGGCCGGTGGCTCCGACATCGCTAGCTATCATAGGTCGCCGGCGACTCCCGTCTGCGCCCTCCACGTCTAAATCAGGCCAACGTCCGGGTACTCGGGCGTTCGGGCGAGAACATCCATACCAACTGGTATCAGAGCCTTCCGATCCTACAATGGCCGCAAGCGACGAACGTCTCACCCAGCTAGAAGAGGCGACTGATCAGCTCCGGTCGTCGGTGGCCGGCGTTGAGAAGAAGTTGGAGGAGCTCCTTCGGATACTTGGCAAACAACATATCGGGGAAGGATCCATTCCAGGAGGCGGTCCGGTTGCTCTCGGGGACTCTCGGGAAAGCAAGGCGCATGCTCGGGATCGTGATCCTCCTCCATGGCCTCGTTTTCGTGGAGGCAACCAGGACGACAGGGATCACCACGGGAACGACCAAAGATGGCTTCCACGGACACCCCGTTACGAGCTATCGCTGTTTGATGGCACAGAGGATCCCCTCCTCTGGATTAAGCAATGCGAAAGGTTCGCGCGCGCGTACCGCGTTCCCGAATCAGATTGGGTCGAGATGGCAGGACTTCATCTGAGGGGGGAGGCCCAAGAGGTCCTTGACAAATGGGAGCAGGAAGATCGCCTCATCACGTGGTCCGAATTCCATGATGTCTTCATACAACGGTTTACGCGCCAGGCCAGCGCGGGTCCCCTAGGCGACTTGATCAACTTCAAGCAAGGGGAACTTCGGGTGGACGTGTACGCCCGAGAATTCCAACGTTTGTTGTTCCGAGCTCCCCGCATGCGCAAGGAGGACCAGATTGAAACCTTCTCAGCTGGGCTGTCCGCAACATTGGCGGCTGATGTCCGGCGAGACCGTCCTCGGGATTTGGCAGATGCAATTTACCTGGCTCGGGAAGCTGAGCGGCGTGAAGATTTGTGGATTGCAAAAGCAGCACAGGGCTTGGCGCCATTTGTTCGGCAACGCTCTGCGTTCAGTAAAGGGCTTACGGCTGTTCCGATGCAACCTTCGACAGCTTGGTTGCCTCCGACTAGCTCGGCAGGTTCGGATGCCCCCCTGCGCGACCGGCTACTTCTACAACCCACTCAACCGCCTCGTCTCCGTCCGATGTCCGTAAGGGCAACCCGGCGGCTTCGTTGATATCCACGCCGGGAACTTCATCTTATCGCCGCCGGTTGTCTCCATCCGAGATGGCAGAACGGCGCGAAAAGGGCTTATGCTACAACTGTGATGAGATCTTCTCCAGAGGCCATCGTTGTAAACGACTCTTTCACCTTGAGGTCATGGAGGCAGAGGAATACGCAGAGTCCCAGCAGGATGAGGAAGAGAAACCTGCCCTGTCGGCAATTGCTGTTCAAGGTCCGAAAGCAGGGAGTACCATGCAAGTTAACCTCTGGATGAAGGGCTATCAGTTGAGAGGGCTAATTGACAGTGGGAGTACCCACAACTTCATTGGTAACCATGCAGCCCTCAAGATCGGGTCCTTACAAGACATCGCCAATAGTCAGCATGTACGCGTGGCAAATGGTGCACGCCTGCCGTGTTTGGGGCAAGTACCAGCAGGATTGTTCTCCATTGGCGAGCATATTTTTATTGCCCCTTTTCTGGTAATTCCCCTGGATGGGTTTGATGTAGTGCTGGGTGTACAATGGCTTCAAACATTGGGAGACATTCGGTGGAACTTCGACTCCCTCCGAATGTCCTTTGTTCTGGGAGGGCAGTCCATCGTATTTGAAGGCTTAAGCCGCACGGCCGACCAAGGGTCTCGTATTGCTTCTCTGGAGCCCATCCATCGGGAGATTGCCACCCTCCTGCAGGCGTATGAAGATCTGTTCCGGGAGCCACAGTCCTTGCCTCCCTCATGGATCTGCGATCACCGCATCTGTCTTAAGGAGGGAACGGATCCAGTGGTGGTCCGACCATACCGCTACCCCTTTCGTCAAAAAGATGAGATCGAGCGGCAATGTGAGGAGATGCTTCGCCAAGGCATCATTCGACCGAGTCAATCACCATTTTCTTCGCCAGTGTTATTGGTCAAGAAAGAAGATGGCTCTTGGCGATTCTGTGTGGACTACAGGGCACTCAACGACAAAACTATTAAAGACAAGTTCCCCATCCCAGTCATCGAAGAGTTGTTGGACGAGCTCCATGGCGCCACCTTATTCTCCAAGTTGGATCTCCGATCCGGATATCATCAAATTCGGATGCGTGAGGAAGATATCGATAAGACAGCTTTCCGGACCCATCATGGACACTTCGAGAGTTTGGTGATGGCTTTTGGCTTATGCAATGCTCCTTCAACGTTCCAAGCCCTCATGAACAAAGTCCTCGCCAAATTCCTTCGTAAATTCGTCCTGGTCTTCTTTGATGACATCCTCGTATTCAGCAAAATGCGCGAAGAACACTGGCAACACCTTCAGCTCATTCTAGCACAACTTCGCCTCCATCAGCTGTTTCTCAAGCGCTCCAAATGTGCTTTTGGACAACGCTCGGTGGGGTACCTAGGCCATGTTATTTCGGGTGACGGCGTGGCTGCCAATCCGGACAAACTCAAAGACATTGCAACATGGCCCGTTCCAGCATCGGCAACTGATGTTCGCAGTTTTTTGGGTCTCGCAGGGTATTACCGCCGATTCATCAAGGGTTATGCAGCCATAGCGGAACCATTAACGACCCTCCTCCGCCATCGCTCCTTTCAGTGGACAACAGCACAAGATTACGCCTTTCAGCAACTCAAGGTTGCCCTGCAATCGGCCCCAGTCCTGGGTCTACCCGATTTCGACAAACAATTCATCATTGAGTGTGATGCTTCCAGCCAGGGCGTCGGAGCCGTTCTTCAGCAAGAAGGACACCCCATAGCATTTTTTAGCAGGCATCTCGCCAGTAGGCATACGAAACTCGCGGCATATGAACGAGAGCTCATTGGCCTATCCAAAGCTATCAGGCATTGGCGTCCTTACCTTTGGGGGAGTCCCTTCATTGTTCGCACGGACCACGCCAGCCTCAAGTATTTGCTGGAGCAGGCCTTGATCACACCTCCGCAACAACATTGGGTGAGCAAACTGATTGGGTTCGACTTTCAAGTGGAATACAAGCCAGGGCGTTGCAATCGAGTCGCAGATGCACTATCACGTCTTCCGGCCCCAGCTGCACAGTGCACCGCAATCTCAGCCCCGGCCGACTCGGTCTGGACGAAGTGGCACGCCGTCCTGCGCGCCGACCCGGAAGTACGTCGCCGCTGTGCTCAGTTCACTTCTACGCCCGACAAAACTTCGTCGGTGCCCTCATCACTACCGCCGGCGGACGCCCCACCAGCCACCCCACCGGGTCAGTACGCGCCCCCAGGATCCTTGACGACGACCACAGGTCCTACCATGCCGGAACAAGACACACAACAACCTCTCTGGTCTGTTCGCGAAGGCCTCCTATACCGAGCCGGTCGTTTATTTATCCCTAGCGACTCTGACCTTCGAGAGGAGATTGTGGCAGCATTCCATAATGTGACACATGAAGGAATTCAGAAGACATTTCATCGGGTCAAGAGGCAGTTCTATTGGGACCACCTACACGCCACAGTCACTACCTTTGTCAACCGCTGTTCCATTTGTCAGCAACACAAATCTTCAACTCTGGCACCAGCCGGGCTCCTGCAACCCCTGCCGATACCTCATCACGTATGGACAAATATCTCCATGGATTTTATTACCGGACTTCCCAAATCACATGGCATGATGGCTCTCATGGTGGTTGTGGATCGTCTCTCCAAATACGCCCACTTCATCGGTCTCAAACGCGTGTCTTCTGCTCCGGTATAGCCAACCTCTTCTTTGATCGGGTAGTTCGACTACATGGTATACCAGCATCCATCATATCCGATCGGGATCCAGTGTTCACCAGCGCATTTTGGCAAGACCTCTTCAGTCACTATGGCACTCAACTTTTGTTGTCCTCCGCTTACCACCCTCAAACAGACGGTCAAACAGAAGTCGTCAATCGAACCATCGAGATGTATCTCCGTTGTTTGGCGGCCGATAATCCAGCTTCTTGGGCTCACTGGCTTCCTTGGGCGGAATTCTGTTATAACACTTCCTACCACTCCGCGCTTCGGATGACTCCCTTTGAGTTGGTATATGGGCGCCCTCCCCCGAGCCTTCTTCCCTATGCCGAGGGTGCATCACCCATTGACGCCCTCGATTGCCAGCTCGTCGATAGGGACAATTTGCTTGCTCAGGCCAAACACTACCTCCAATGTGCACAGAACCGCATGAAGCAGCAGCACGACAAACACCGCCGGTCGGTTTCCCTTGCAGTAGGGTCCTGGGTTTGGCTTCGCCTGCAGCGTCACCGGCAGACTTCCCTTCGTCCGACCAAACACCATAAGCTTTCTCCTCGATTTTTTGGTCCGTATAAAGTAGTGGCAAAGGTGGGACCGGTTGCCTACCGCCTCAAGCTACCAGTAGGTGCTCGTTTGCATGACGTTTTTCACATTTCCGTTCTCAAGCCCTTCCAGGGGACACCTCCAGCAGCGCCGCCCGACTTGCCAGACGACACAGTCGCAACTCCACCTCCAGCAGCGCAATACCCTCATCAACTTTTGCGTCAACGTTTCATGCGCGGCCACCGCCAGTTCCTGGTTCACTGGGAAGGTCATTTGCAACAGGATGCAACCTGGGTGGACGCGCTGGAGTTCCGCCGCTCCTTCCCCGACTTCAAGCTTGAGGACAAGCTTGGTCCGGAGGGAGGGAGTATTGATACGCCGGACCGAGTCTATATCCGGCGCAAGTCTACACAGGAGGTTACGCCGGACCGAGTCCGAGTCCGGAGCGGGATCGGGCAGGAGGAACCACGTCCGGTGGTTACGTGAAGCAACTAGTAGTTTAAGGAATAGTATATCTACAAGGCATTAATTAGTTCGGATTCTAACACTTAGGAAAGAGAGTTTCCTTATCTGTATTCGGTCATCCGTATGGATGATGGACTTGTTACGGGGAATAAAAAGAGATGACAGGAGGAGAGAAAAGGTACGCTTGTTAGTACCACAAATTCAATCTAGGCGCTGCCGTCGATAACCGGCCGGTGGCTCCGACATCGCTAGCTATCATAGGTCGCCGGCGACTCCCGTCTGCGCCCTCCACGTCTAAATCAGGCCAACGTCCGGGTACTCGGGCGTTCGGGCGAGAACATCCATATCATACATCGTGATTCCATCCACGTGGTGAATGGAAGCGAGGAGTAGGCACCCTCCATCTTCGGGATGGAAGGGGGGAAAAGGGTGCACACCGACGGGTGTGTACTCAACCATACCGGTATGAGTTTCCAAGGAGATATGAGCATAACATTGCATTGCATTGCATTGCAATACATATTTAATGATGATGATGTTGTTATGTGCTCAAGTATGAGATGTTATATGTCATGTGAGGTATTATTGTCTTGTAAATGATCTTGTTGTCCATTGCAATATGCTTGCTGAGTTTTCGAACTCACGCTTGTGTTTTATGTTGTTTTTAGGTACTTTGAGATCGGCATGCGGGGGGAAAAAAAAAGGGTTTAGCTACACTTCTACACGTGGCTCCACCATCATAGTCTATTATTAATCACTTGAAGACATGATATAAAGAGTTGTGCCATAAACTTAATGTATGGTTTAATTTAGCATGCTCGTGATCCCTTATTTGCTTCGTTATAGCTTATGAAGTGGTTGAGCGTGGTAGTTTTGGCGTAATTTGATGATATGTCCATTTATGTTGATGTTTTAGATGTCGTGTGCTATGATATATATCTTGGCATGTTTTTGATATTGTGTTAATTCATGGAAAAACAAAGGAGATGCTGCCGAAATATCGGTTTTTAGCATATGTACCTTTGCTGGAATTTATGTTTAAATGTGGTCTTTAGACGTTGTGTAGCTTATGTTTGGTAGCATTCGGGCATATTAAATGCCGGGGTGTTACAGATTCGGTTGTGTGCTAATGCAAAAGGAGAGTTATTGCTGATGCATCTAGGCAATTACGCCCACACGAAGTCAATTATCCAACCCGTGATCTAGAATTGGAAGCTGTAGGGTCTGCTCTAAAAGTTTGGAGACACTACTTTTATGGAGCTGAATGCATTTTGTATAGTGACCACAAAAGCCTCAAGTATTTGTTCACCCAAAAGGAATTGAATCTAAGGCAAAGAAGATGGCTGGAACTTATTAAGAACTATGACATCACCATCAACTACCACCCAGGAAAAGCTAACGTGGTAGCAGATGCATTGAGCAGGAAGGCTCATTGTAACAACCTGTCTATTCAAAGCTTTATGCCAGAACTAATAAGAGAATTGGCAAAGATGGAAATTAGTTTCGCCATATCCACCTCAAATGCCATGTTAACAACCATGGAGGTCCAGCCCACTCTATTGGAGCAAATTAAAGAGAAGCAAGCCATTGATAGCTTCATTTTAGAAGAAATCAAAAGGATCAAGTCCAATCAACCATCGGAAATTAAAGTGGATCAGGATGGCAGTGTAAGGATGAATGATCGATTATGTGTACCCAATGATCCAGAGATCAAAATGACCATCCTTAGAGAGGCTCATGACACACTCTATTCCATTCACCCAGGTAGCACTAAGGTGTACAAGGACCTGAAAGAATCCTTTTGGTGGAATGGTATGAAAAAGGACATAGCAGAGTATGTTAGTAAATGTGATACCTGTCAAAAGGTTAAAGCTGAGCATCAGCGTCCTGCAGGCTTGTTACAACCTCTCCAAATCCCTGAATGGAAATGGAAAGATGTCTGCATGGACTTCATTACGGGTTTGCCCAGGACCTTAGCTAAAAAGGATGCCATTGGGTAATAGTGGACAGACTCACAAAATATGCTCACTTTATAGCTACTAATCAAAAATACTCTGCTCACAAACTAGCTGAAATCTACATAGAAAGAATTATCACGTTGCATGGAGTTCCTAAGACCATTACTTTAGATAGAGGAATAGAGGATCTATTCTCACCTCTAACTTTTGGAATAGCTTACAGAATGCCTTGGGAACCCAACTGAAGTTCAGCACCGCTTATCACCCTCAGACAGATGGACAAAATGAGAGAGTGAATCAAATTCTGGAAGATATGCTAAGAGCCTGTGTGCTGAATTTTGAAGAAAATTGGGACAAATACTTGCATTTGGCTGAGTTTGCCTACAATAATACCTGCCAAGCAAGTATTCAGATGGCACCGTATGAGGCCCTATATGGTAGAAGGTGTAGATCACCAATCTGCTGGTATGAAGTGGGAGGAAAAAAAATCATTAATGGGACCAGAGCTAATTCGTCAGAAGGATGAGAAAATACAATTAATTCAAGAAAGGTTAAAAAAACAAACTGCCCAAAGTCTGCAAAAGAGTACGCTAATAAGCGTAGAAGGGATGTCAAATTCCAACCGAAAGAATATGATATATAAAGATATCCCCAATAAAAGGGAAGCTCAGTCCTCGGTATGTTGGGCCATTTAAGATTCTAGAACAGAAAGGAACCTCTGCTTATCAAATCAAACTACCTCCTCAATTATCTAGAATCCACAATATCTTTCATGTCATCCAACTCCGAGCAGGTCTCAGAGAACCTTCCCAACTAGTACCAAACACTGATATTCCATTGCAGACAGACCTAACCTATGAGGAGCATCCGCTCAAAATCCTATCCGCAGGAGAACGTCGATTCCGGAGAGCTACAAATTAAGTTCTGCAAGGTCCAATGGAAGCATTATACAGAAAAAGAGACTACGTGGGAGAAGGAGGAGCACCTGCGAGAAGCCTACCCACACTTGTTGGGATCAGTTGGATTTCGGGGACGAAATCCCTTTTTAAGGGGGATAGGATGTAAGGACCCTGAAATTCCAACTTCATTAATCACATTATTAGGAGTCTAATTGTCAACTAAGCATGCAATTAGAATGGTGATGACAGCAGTAGGTTCAAGAGTGCATATGACTAGTGTTCAGGGGATGCAATAGAATAAAAGGAGGACATTTCTGCCCTTGCCCAGTCAGTAGAGCAAAAAGGGGTAGAAGAGTAACTTTGCATCAGGAGGGAGGATAAGAGTAAAGTTACAGTCTGGATTCACCGCACGTTCTCATTTCACCACCTTCACTTTCACCACCCTGAGCTTTCCCAGCCAACCGAGAGAGAGTGAGAGTGAGAGTAAGATCTGGGGGGACCGCAGCCGGTCGGAGGAGGAGGAGGCCGCTGAGAGCTGCGGGACCGGAGCCCCAAGCTGAACCGAAGGAGCGAGAAGGAGGTGGAGCTGGGCAATATAGGGTTCGGCCACCACTACTCCAGCTCCAACTCTTCTTCCCCAAACCGAACTAAATCGCGGGAGCACAAGTAAGCCGTCGAAACCCCAATGGCATAGCAGTAGCAAGCAGCAAGCAAACCTAGGCTAGATTGCAGCATGCGAAACTATTCGATCTAGCAAGAACCAGTGTAGATCGAAGTTCTTTCTTTTGGGTCTCAGAGGGGGAGTTACCTAGGGGCCCTTGTAGCTCGTCCCGGTTGTCCCCAAGCCCTTACCTAGAACTGGCCAGCCGGTCTCGGCGCTACAACCCCCAAACCTAGGTCATCTCACCCCAATATCGTCATCGACCCTAGGCATACCTTGTAGCACCACTGTCCGAAGCCATCAAGCAACCAAGATCCCAAGAACCGAGCTCAAGGCAACAGAAAACCGAACGTCGAACCAGTGTCAGGCATCAAGAACCTGAATCCCAGCAAAGAACCGAACCCCCCATCAACCAGCTTCGAGCAACTAAGAACCGAACCAGAGAGCAGAGATCCCCCAAGTTCCAGCAAGCACCAAGAACATTAGAACCGAGCCACTGCAACCTCTTCCCCAAAAATCCAGTAGGCACCCAAACCCTAGATAAAGCAAACCAGGGCAGTAGAGGGAGGGAGGTGTAGAGGTAGCCTGCGGGCTGGCCGGAGTCGGCCGCTGCGGGTGGGGCGTGCCGCCGTTTGCAGTTGGCCGTGAGGGAGGCGAAGCGCTGGCGGGGAGTCGGGCGGCGTCGATCCGTCAGGAGAGTGCCGAGGGAGAGGGAGGGCCAGGGGCGTCGCCAAGGGAGAGAGGAGGCGGCGTCGGGCAGACTGGGGGAGATCGAAGAGGGAGGAAAGGAGTAGCGAAGCCGAAAGCTTCGGTTGAGAGAGGAGGCGGAGAGACCGATCGAGGAGTCAGGAGGAGGAGCGAAGAAAAGAAAAGAGAGGAGCGGAAGCGAGTGGGCCGAAGGCCCATACGGCTGGAGAAAGGAGAAAACAGAAGAGAAAGAAATAGAAAGAGGGAGAAAGAAAGAAAGAAAGGAGAAAAGGAAACGGAAAGAAGTGAAAAGAAAAGAGAAAAATAGGAAAAGAGGGAGAATCTGGGTTTTTATGAAGTCTCTGCAACTGTAGTTAGTTCCGTTAATTTAGTCATTTAAAACCTGAAACCAACCATTAGAGTTTAGTAAATAAAGCATAGTCTAGTCAATAGTTGTCACTAAGTGTTGGACGCCATTAATCAGATTCAAAAGGCTAATTATGAGCAAAACTAATAGTTAATAACTATATTTCAGATTTGGACTTGAATCAACCAGACCAGAACCAACTGTTGAGCGAGGACGATTTTACCAATCTTAATTCAGGCAAGTTTCTTTAAATCATTTCTTATTAAATGTTTTCCAATGTTTTCATTAAATACTTCACTGCATTGAAAATTTATATTCCAATAAAACCTTAAATTGGATGCGGATGGATGGTGTAGTTGAAAAATGGATGAATGGATGGATCGGTAAATGGGTTGGTGTTGGAATGGTTTGTTGAGTGGATGATGAGTTGGTGTATGTTTAATATTGGTGTGTAGAGGATGCCGATGAGAAGGGTTGTAGGCTGGTGGGGTCCTCTACATATGGTTATTATATATGGTCAAACAATCTAACACTTGGGTAATGAGCCGTAAATGAGTATCAACCATAGTGTGAGAAATTCAGTCAGAAAAGGTTTTCCTAGGAAGGTATTAATATCTCCACCATGGGTAAGTTAAGGGGCGCGCTTCTGGGATATGCCGGTAGACCCAGAGGACTAAAGCCAATTGGACGGCGGTATATTTGAAGCCAGTGGGTTACTGCCGTTGGTGCGGGGTAACAACTGTATCTGCGAGTTGTGGATGACCTTGGTGGGTGTCCCCAACTCGAGTGCAGGGGTGGAGAATTACTACTGGACTAGTGATAAACGTTCTGGGGCATCTTAATGTCACTATGGGTAAAGTGGTACAAACCTGCGCAGGGTAAAATCATGATCATGCCAGTCTCTTGGAATGGAGACTACGGAAGCTAAGTCTGTCTCTAATACGAGTGTTAGTAGCATTTTGGGATAATTAAAATGACACAACTTTCTTAATAAAGCTCTATTTTATGAAAAGTGGATTTTGAGAGGAAATGGTCTTGGATGGACATGAGTTGGATGATTTGAGGGGAAATTCATCTATTGTATTTTACTATTAATGCTTGCTGAGTACTTCAGTACTCACTCTTGCTAAATCTCCCTTTTCAAGAATCGGGCTCCGATGTTCAAGCGTCAGGACGGTTTGACGAGGCGGCTGAGTTCTATCAGGAAGGATAGAAGGGATTAGTAGCTGTACGTTGGCTACATCAGGCTTTTGGTGTATTTAGTACCTATGTAAATCCCTTCGTTGTATTAGATTTGATGTACATCTAAGGTACTGGACATGAAGCCAGCGTGGCATAATGGTTGCAATAAAGGTACCATTTTCTGTCTCTAATTATTGTTCTGCTGTAACACTCTGAATATGGTGTAGTAGCTGCTAAAGTATTGGGTTGTCCGATATTTTATTAGCCACTATACCGAGATCTAAGTAATTATCTCAGCATAACAATAGGGAAGCTGGTGATTATCTGGGCTAATTACCTGGGTCGTCACAGTGACCTAGAGTCCAACTCGAAAACAAATCCATAATGATCGGTACGCTCCCCCAGACTTGGCTGTCGGGACCCGAATTTGCAAATCTGGACCCTCTGTGTATTCAGCACTAGTCCAGGAACGCGCTAGTGCACACAGTCTTAACATCGGTAAATATCACAATCATACCACTCGATACTAATAAAGTACTTTAATTAAATAGTCAAACTGGTTGCTCGACCTTATGGTCAAGTTACAAATATACGCCACGCAGGGCGAAACTTATTAAGAGAGAAATAATAGCAGCGGAAAATAAGATAACCCGTGGCGCCATCCAAAGATACCACAGGCAACTGACTGGGCTCGCTCCCTAAGTAGACGGTTCCTCTTGTAGCTCCTCCTCCAAAGCTGGTGTAGTCTCCTCTTCAACTGGTGTTGTATTGTGGCAAGGGTGAGTACTTGGTACTCAGCAAGTCATGCACAGAATGCAAGCTAATATACTATATGCACGGCTTGATACAAAGGAATAGCTCAAGGTATATTTGCAGATGCTTGACATTTGACAAGTAGCATAAGTAGATTCAAAGCAAAGAGAAATAAGTATGGCATAAATAACTTTTCACAGGTTTAGTAAACATCTTTCTCATCCTAATCCACATTTCTATCAACATCATTATTAATCCAACCCAACCTTTCAAGTCCAAGTTATTTTTGAGAAAGTCTAACCCTTGACTGTAATTCCCGAGCGATGTCCAATACCGCGGACACGGCTATTCGAATAGATTGTACACTCTGCAGAGGTTATGCACTTTACCCACAAGATACAATCAAACACCACAAAGGCGAGTTCCCGTAACAAAATCTTTCGAAACTTCTAACAAAGACAAGTGGTCCTCCGGTTGTTGCACACTAACCCTTCCCTTAGCTAAGGCGAAGTTTAGGCCAACCAACCGTTAGATGGGTACCTGGCCGTAGCCCCCAGACGCTTCCCCGCACAACTTACACAAAGGGTGTAGTTGACCTCCTGAGGTCCCACAGGTACGTTATTAGCAACTTAATCAACTAGGTCCATCCCATTACAGACATGTGGTTGCAAGGTTGACTCAGTTCAAAGGCTTGCAAGGTTAAGTCTTTAGGGTACCAGGGCAAGACTACCCGAAGAACCAAATCAACAACCCCATTACACAACCGCCCACCTGATCATTCTTGCCACATGCCCCGGTCGAAAACTATTTATCAAACCCCAGTTGATTACCATGCACCACGTGCCATCAACATCACATGATACCTTTCCAAAACAGGTTCAATATATCATTAAGTCAATATTAACATTTGATTGTCCAAAATCATGTCATGAGCACGTAGCAGGTCTAAGCAACATACTACAACGATCTAATTTCCCATGTTGGCAATTTAATAATGTCCAACTAGTAAACCACAACTAGGGTGACAAGGGTCATGGCACATATTTAATTAATCAAGGTGTCATACAGCAATTTGGCATTTATCTAATTTCCCATATTTAAATAAAGTATTTTCTAATTGAACTAGCATGCAATAATTTGAACCAAAATAGATTTCAAAATAGGATCAACATGGTCAAAGCACAACTTGCCTTCAAAAAGTACTTGTTCTTGGTCTTGAGTTGGATCCTGAGTCAGTACTTCTCCTTCGAATCCTTCCGGCACTTCAACGTCTACTCGTAACGCGTGCAAATAGCAACAAATGAATAAAACAGAAGACCAAAAGTGTCCAAACATCCAAATAAAATCCATAAACAGAGAGAACATAATTTTATGAATTTTTAGGAACTAGAATCGTCAAATTTGGAGTTTAAATGCAAAAGTTATGATTATTTAAAGTTTAAATAATCAAATAAATAATATTACAGAGAAAAACTTTAGTCTAAAAATTAAATAAAATTCATAATTAGGTAGATCTCAATTTTATACAAATTTAGAAATTTGAATCACTCAAATCGGAGTTGAAACGCAAAAGTTATAAGCGTTTGAAGTTTGAAACAAAATCTGAAATCATTATTTCGAATTAATAAATCATTTTCTTTTTCGGAAATTAATTATTGCGTCAGCGAGGACACGTGGCAGCCTCTGATTGGACGGCTGACGTCAGCCGGTCCATGGGCTCAGCCCACGGCTTGGCTCGGTCCACGGTGGACTCGGTCCACGGCTCCATGTGTCGCTGACAGGTGGGTCCCCTCGGGTGACGCGTCGGCTCACTCGGCCACGGTCTTGACAGTGGGACCCACTGTGACATCATTCTTGGCGTCGACGCCTTCTTTGGGACGGCCCGACATCTTGAGCCCGCCATGACGCCGGTGTGACGTCATGGTGCGAGTGGGTGAAGCGGCCGACATGCGGGCCCAGCGTATCGGCGTCCTGCGCTGCTGGCGTGGGCGGCACCGCGGCGGTCAGCCTTCCCGGACTCGTGGCGCAATCTCGGTCGTTGATTTGAAAATCAACTGCCCAGATTAGATCTGGCTCTCACACGTTTGGGTTAACGCGTTTGATCTGGACCGTTGGATCTAGATCCAACGGTCGAGATTGGATATGGGATTTTGGACGGGATCTCATCGTGAGATGATGTGGCGCAATCTGGGCCCTTGGATGAAGATCCGACGGCTGAGGGAGCTCGAGGTCCGGCGATGGCGAACGGCGGTGCTGGGTCACCGGCGCGGGGGACGACGACCTAGCCGACGGCGTTTCGGGCGCACTCCGGCGAGGTGAGAGGTCCCCTTCGACGCGGCTTGACCTCCTGCTCGATCTCGACCTCAACGGGCGGCGAGGACGACAGAGACGGCAATCGGCGAAAAACTACGGCGGAACGCTACGGCAACTACGGCGAGCGATTGCGGCTAGACGGCGGCGGCTCAGGCGACGTTGTCTAGGGCTACGGGTGCGCACGGAAGTCGGCGTCACGGCACGGGTGGCGGCGCATTAAATAGGGCCCTCGGCGTCCGTGAAACGCACGGAAACCGAGGTCCTCTCCGTTGCGGCGGCGGAGTCCGGCGGCGTCTCGGATTGGGTGACGTGGCACGCGCACAGCCGTTGGATCGGGATCCAACGGTGCGTGAGTTTGGGTTCGGGTCGGACTCGGACGAGCTGGCTGGCTCGGTCGGACTTGGGCTCGGTGACGTGGCTCAATCCAACGTCACACGGGTTTGGGTTCGGCCGAGCAGGTTCGGCTGGACCAACTGGCGCGAGTCGGACTCGAGTCTGACTCGGACTCGGGTCCGGTCGGAGGAACAGTAAAACCCACTCGATTTAATTAATCCGATTAAATTCTTAGAAATTCAATTAAATCATTAAAAATAGCAAAAGACTCAGAAAAATTCTAGAAAAATTCTGGAAAATATTTTGGAACATTTTGGACTCAAATAAAATATTTCCAATAATTTTTTATTTGCAAAGTTTAATTCTTTAATTATTTCAAAATGGAATAAATTCAAATAAATTCCAAATAATTCCAAATAAATTCCAAAAAATTCCAAAAATTCACCAAAGTGCCAAATCACACATGAATTTAAGAAAAGCAAAATTTTGGGGTGTTACATTGGCCTTCTGAATTTGGATCATATATCAACAATATATATATATATAAGACATATATGGTGAAAGTAGATATACCGTGAAAACATAAAAGTAGGTAAACAGGAATGTTGGATCGATCTCAATGGTTTAGATCTAGATGGAATTTCACCTCCTCCATTTACACATAACCATTTAGAAAAATTACAAAATTCCATAACTTAAGTGCTTAAGTGGAGGAGGTGAGATTCTACCTAGATCTAAGCCATTCAAGTTTGATCCAACGCCCCTGTTTACGTACTTTCATGCTTTTACCATATGTCTACTTTTGCCATACACACACACACACACCTTTGGAAGTATGTACTCTCACTCTCAATATACTGTTTAAATGATGTTATTATACTTCTTTATCCTTTTGAGTATACTATAGAATTAATTATAAGATACTCTAAAGTGAGTTCGACGAAAATTTTTTATCAAAATCCAACCTTTATAGCATTATTTATTTATATACTCTTTTTACATATAGAAAATGGTATATAGCAAAAAATAAAGGGCTCCGATGTGGAGTATATTGAAACTGATAAAGGAGTATAATACATTCGTTTAAATGGTATACTGGAGGTGGAAGTATGTACTCCCAAGAGTACAGAAAAGACTTCCTATACATATACATATATACATATACACATACATATACATATATACATATATATGCATTGTAGTAATCAATTGGTAATAAACTGGGACAGAGAACCCTACGGTTGAAGAATGACATGCATAAATAATGGCCGTTACTTCACAACCTAGTGGATTAATTTCTAAATCGAGCTCGGCATGGAAATAGTAGTTGGCTTGGGCAATTTCCGCCAGTGAACTGAAAGGATTTGGTCAACTGTTGATGCTGATGCTCTTTGGCAGTTTTATTTATTTTCTTATTAATAATCTTTATAGAATATTATCAATAAGAAACTTTATACCATCATTAGAAGTACCAAACAACCCATTGTACTAATACCAAGAGATACGAAAAGTCTAAAGGGTTAAGGTACCAAAAGTTTAAGGATAATTAATTTAGTGGTGAAGTATTGGTATCTCATGTTAGAAGAAGGGTGGTAAAACTCTTTTATCAATAAAGTGCTCTATGCGCGCACAAGAACCGGGAAAAAGTGCTATATGTGTGATTAGTTCAGATGTGGATATCATTTTCATCAGTTTACCCTGTTTCGTAATTTCGTTCGCAAGGAATGACTCATCATTAGCTTATTGAATACCTTTTGACATTTTGATCTTGTGTTTCTTTTGCTTCTTATTATAAAATATTGTAAAATAAAATGCTGCTCTTATTATCCATGTAATTAAGAAACATGAGCATCTGCAGACTGCAGTAATGTTAATGGTAGAACTAAGCAGAAAGAAAACCAGGAGTACACGCTGACATAGTCTTCTCTGAAATTATGAGTCTTATCTTCAGCCGGCTTGCTCTCCATCAAACAAACGGAAAGGACTAAGGACTATGGTTGGGTTGGTGAACCACTCTGATTCCTCGCAACAAGTAGTAGCTAAGGAAACTATAAATTTATTGTTTTGCACTAATGTTTAATTACTAGTCTACTGATCCTAGCGTTTATGAGTTAGTTGGGTTTACGGCAAATTATACTACAAGTGCTTGGTAAAGAAGAACAAATGTCATGTTAGCTGACAACATCGGGAATTCTCTCAGGTCAGAAAACGAGCTTTCAGAATGTTGGTTCACTCAACCTACCTCGATGTCATGCTTTCGATGATCACAAGCTCTTCTGACAAAGCCTGCAAGCTATATGCAATTGATGTCATGCGTACAAGGAAGGAAGAAAGCTTTATTCGGCAACTTGGGTTCTGAACTAATAATCAAATCTATGTTTGCAACTACGAAAGCATGGCTAGATCATGGACTATATAAATCGTTTAAGTTGCGTCTACATAATTAAGATTATCAAAATACAAACCTGAATCAAATTGCAATTTGGCCAACCGTGTTGCAATGATTGGTCTAGCTAATTTAACAAGGCGATCAAGCAAGCAACAGCTAAGAGCAGTCGGTATCAGCTAGCAAATTAAACTAATTAAACTGAAGGTGAATAAATAAGCAGAGATCGATCGATACAGGCCAAGGTATAAGATTGGTTCCACTATGGCCACAAATAGTAAGTAACTAGGAGGGAGATGACTGACGGGACGGCGACCTTAATTATATATATAGATAGATGTCGAAAGAAGAGACATATATCGATCTGCTATAATAAATTGATAATACAGCCGTTAATTCGAAGTAGATCATATATACTCCACTCCACGCAAGAAGAAAATTAAGAAGCATGCTGCAGCTTGAAGAGGTTATGTACGTATGTACGCTATATACGCTCTAATTATTTAATTTAAGTAGAACAGAAAATTAAATTTGTTGTGTTTGCATGAGATCATATCCATATATAGTTGAGCTAGCTTGGGAAGGAACTCCCAGTCAAGTGCCCGGGCCTGTTTGCATTTGCAATTACCTGAAAAGCAATATTATTGTTATTATTATTATTTATTATTCATTTCACTCTCTTTCAAGGATGCAGCTGCAGGTATGTGGATTTGAAGTGAACGATGTGGTTGACAAGCAAGTGTAATACAAGGGTTCAAATGATCAATTTGCACGAGCTACATGCATGTTGGATCTCCAATAGAGGAAAAGGAGATCAAAGTACAGGCTAGATCACCCTAAACCCGAGTATGAGCTACTGGCCTACTGCCGCATGAATGAATAATCAATATATATTCAAGGAGTTAAGATCACTACTACAGAATGATACAACACTATCGCTTCATCTCAATTGGTTCCCAACACACTACTACAGAATGGTACATCACTATCACTTCATCTGTGTCGGTTTCTAACTTGTGATGGAAAAACCGATTGTGATATGTGTACGTAACCAATCATTTTTAGAAACGTGATCAACAGTGTCGGTTCTACCTTAGAACCGATAGAGATGAGGGGCACTCGTCAGTGTCGGTTCTAGGCCAGAACTGTGACACCACGGAGTGTCGTAACCTTATATAATGTGAATGTTGAGGTCAAAAACTTTATGAAATATGAAATTGGAGGTTGAAACCATACGTTATGAGGTTAATTTGTGTTTTGGGCCTTCCGGGGAACATTGGGCCTTGGGGAACCCACGTGGGCCGAAGGTCGGAGGCCTGTGGCCCAAGTGGGGTAGGGTTTAGGGCAGCATGCTGCTGCCCATGCGCCCCCACCCTGGTTTGGGCGCCTCCACCTCCCTCCCTCCCACCTAGCCGACACCCCATACCTCCCTCCTTGCCGTGCGCCCCCACCACTTCTCCCCATTGCGCCACCACCCCTCCACCACCTCTCCACCTCCCTTGCTGCCCCTAGGGGAGTTCTCCACCTCAACACCTCGAAGATCCATCCGTTGGAGCGCTCCGCGATGAGGAGATCCGGCGGAATTGGAGCGATGAAGGAGATCGCACGAACCGGGAGGAGATCCGTTGGGTTTTCGGTCGTCGGGCGAAGGTATGGCCACAGGGATCCTTGGGGTTGGTCTAGGATCTGTTCTAAGGGTTAATATCATGATTTTAGATCAATTGGCGGTCCTGGAATTGAGTAGATTAGATGAGATCTAGAAGTTGCCACGTTCTCTGTTTCGGGCAGCATGAGCAGTCGACCTAGGGCTTGGGTTTTCTCCAATTTAGAGTTGGAATTTGGTCGGCCGTCTGTTGAAGAAGTTGTAGGTAATTTCAATACCTTTCAGTGGCCACTGAGGACGGAAAGGAGTTGGTGAACTCCCAGAACATAGAACTCTTGCGCAAGTTCTATTCCTTAAAAGGCTGTAAGTACAGAGTAACCCCCCCGGCCAGCTACGTTGAGCGCTCCTCTCCGCAGTCTGGTCGCGGGAAGTCTCTGGTTTATCCAATGTGTAGTCTTCATTTAAAGCAGTTATCACTTTCGTTCTCGCTTTTTGGTTTGCACCCCGTCGGGCTGTGGCCGCGTGCTCGCCCTCAGAACCTTAAGGCCCTCAGAGTGCTCAATGGCTAAAGTTGGCTCACTGGGTGGGCATGGCGCGCAGGGATAGGTAATCGGGTGGTTGGTTTGGTACGGTTCTCAATACAGTCATGACGCTCAGGGTGTCCCCGTGAGAACTGGCGGCTCAAACACCATCACCGAAGACCTACTACCTTGCCCCACTCCACCAAGTGTTCAGCCCTAAGAGGCCGCGAGGATAACTAAATCTCGCAGGGCCCTAATACCCTAAGGCCACGACATTCCGGCACAAAGGACCCGAATCCCGCATTCCAACTAACGCCTAACGTGTGCCATTGCCCTTTTTCGCTTGCCCAGAACTAGCATGTTGGGAGCGCGAACGGCCGTCCAAGCACAAGGCATGCGAAAGGGAAGTACACGTTTTTATAAATGTATGTCCTAAACTTGCAGTAGTCCACTACAAGGGAAAGCAAACTAACGGCAAAAGATAAAAAGAAGTCCCTCAGTCTTCGTCCGCCGCTGCCTCCTGGTCCTCCACCGGGGCAACGTCCAGCTCAAGGGCCACGTCTTTGGCCATCGCTTCCAGCGACGGATTGACCATCTCCAGCTGATCGGCTACCCTTTGGCGTGGCTGGCGACTGCGCTCTGCGCGGGCCCATTCTCCTTCCACCCCCTGGATGGCGACAAGGGGGTCGAAGTTAGGGTCCCGGCTGGCGCAGCAGGTAAGCACATACGACGCCGTGGCCGCCGCGACTGCCCGCCCTTCTTGGCTGGACCGGGCGGCTGGGCGCCAGGAAGGAAGGTGAGGAAGTCGGCGATCCGGCCTTTGCAGAAGGCATAGTGCCGGGTCGTCTGCTCAACCGGGTTCGGCTGCTCCAACCCCAATGGCGCCAGGCTGGCTACCATCCGGTCGAAGGCCGGGCACAGCATGGAGGTGGCCTCGGCTTCTGCGTGGAGCCGCTCGCCCTTCTCCTCGTCGCGCTCCCGGGTGATCGCCTCAACACGGAGGGCGCCTTGCTCCCTCTCCTTCTGCAGGTCCAGCTCCAGCCTCTCCGACCAGCTGCGCCAGTCCTACACCTCTACCCGGAGGCGGGCGATCTCCGCAACAGCCTCCCTCAGCCTCTCCCTGCTCGCCGCGAGGCGTCCGCTCATGCTGGCGTGTAGCTCGCCCAGGGCGGCAAGCAGAGCGTCTGCGTCCGCTGAGGGGATCGGAGCGCCAGGGGCCTCTGGAGTGGCCAGTAGGCCCAGCCCGCCACCGGGCGGTAAGACGTTCGCCCCGGCGGTGGGCATTGGGTGATCGCCAGGGTCGCCTTGATGTTCGACCACCGCAGCCGGCGTGGCTGCGGCTACTGCCACGCCCTGGTCGACCCCTGCGGTGGCCCTCGAAGAAGATGCTCTGAGGAAAAAAGAAGGGGTAAGTCTCCCGAAGTTACATAAACATGATAAGCTTGCTGCGTGTCTTTTGTGTGTACCCAGTAGATGGCCCCCTGAATCGGGGCACGCCCGGGTCAAGGGTTATTCCCCCGCGCGGCGCCGGCCCCGGCGGAGCGACCCTCGCCGGCGGCGGCGGTGAATCACCCTGCGCTGAAGCCGGCGGTGGAGGAGGATCACCCTGCGCCGATGGCGGCTGCAGGGGTGGATCTGCCTGCGCCGACGGTGAGGGAAGGTCGCCCTATGCCGGTGGCGGCTGCAGGGGCGGATCGGCCTGCGACGGCGGCGGCGGAGATGGAACCGGAGCAGGCGGAGTTGCTGGCGGGGCGACCCCGGCTGAGGTAGAAGCGGCGGCCGCCGTAGAGCTGCCCGCTCCGGTTGTGGTCGCCGCGCCCTCCAGAGCGGCGTGGACCCGCCTGGGGCTGTCGCCAGGGGCGTCGTCATCGGCGGGGCGCTTGTCCCTCCCCCAACTCACTGGAGGAGGGCCCCAAATGGTTAGCGCAGTCTGGCGAGGCGTGGTCACCGGGCCCATGGCATCCATGATGGGCATGGCACGGGTGATCGCCACACGCTCCCGGGGCTCCACCTGGCAGAGTGGGAGTGCACCCGCTGGAAAGGGCGGGACGGGGCCAAAGATGCCCAACTGTGCCTGCCACACGTCAATCTTGGAAAGGGATAAATTCCCCGCGGCTGAAAAATAAGAAATAATAAGAAAAAGGAGTGAAGGCGCTGTCAGTCTGGTAGCAGTTGAAAGAAAGAAGAAGGAAACAAAGAGAGCAAAGCAAAAAGCAACCCACCTCCGGGAGTTGTCCTGGTCATGTCGTCGGGGCCCGTGTACTGCCAGGCGAGGTGAGCGCGACGGCGCAGGGGACTGATTCTCCGGGTAATGTAGTCCTGAAGAACCATGGCCCCCGTCAGGCCCGTCGCTCGCAGCTGGTCCACACGGGCCAGCATCACCTGGAGCTCGGGCGTCTCGTCGACGTGAGCTCCCCAGGTTGGGATGCCAACCGCTGGCCTAGTCGGCATCTCCAAGACCTCTAAGCCACTGTCGTCTTCGACGTAGAGCCACCCGTTGCGCCAATCCCTCCAGTTGGAACGGAGGTCTAGCGGAATGTAGCGGGAGGCTGCGCCATCGCGAAGGCGGAAGTGGCAGGAGCCGGTCACGGTGGAAAGGTCCTTGGCCGCACGCAAGGAATAGAAGAAAAGGAAGAGGGGGAGATTAGGAGCTACCCCCATGAACATCTCGCAGAAATGGGCAAAGACAGCAAGGATAACGACGGAGTTAGGAGGAAGGTGAAGGTTGTGGATGGAATAGAAGTTGAGGACGGCGAGGTAGAAGTCGGAAATTGGCGGAATAAGGCCCGCCAACATTGCCCAGCCAAAGAAGATTAGTTCGCCCGGGCGGCTCCCGGGCGCAGTAGTCCCGGCGCGAGTACGGACGGTACCGCTGGCGACGTACTGGGCACATCTCTCGGCGTCGACCTCCTCGATGGTTGAGGGAGGAAGCAGGGGTGTTGGTGGTGCCATGCGAGTCAAGGAGCAGTGAGCCGAGGGCGGAGGCAGAGAGATGGTTCGTAAGAAGCTTGGGCGAAGAAGAAGCACACAGCAGATGGAAGGCTGAGAAGCGAACGGACCCCCCCGAAGTGCCTTCATTTATACGTGCGAGGGAGCGCCTCAACGAGAAACCCGAGGAGGCATGGCAGTTGAAATGGCGGGATAATCAAGGGGGCGTGGCGGTTCGCTGGCGGGAAACCCAGAAGAATCGGAAGAGGCGCGGCCATGCCCCCCAGACCCACGCCGGTTACGAGGCAAAGACGGCCGCACGATTTGCCTCGGGCCCGGAAATGGCGGTGGCATTCAAAAAGCCTTAGCGCTTTGTGGGCACCTTTTCTGGACCCACCCAGGAGACCGAAGAAGATAAAAAGAACGCTCCGAGGTGGGTCCAGGGGCTACTGTCGGTCTATTACACCAGGGTGCCCACTGCACTTTAGTAAAGGCAGCTGCCGCCGGACAAGTGGTATCCAGGCCACATGTTCAGTGGTTGGCCGAGTGATCGCCAGCAGGAAGGTGGCGACCAGGCCATGCCCCCGGCGGTCAGTTGAGTGATCGCCAGCGGGAGGGTGGCAACCAGACCACACCCCCGGCGGTCAGTCGAGTGATTGCCAGCGGGAGGGTGGCGACCAGGCCACGCCTCTGGCGATCAGTTCAGTGATCGCCAGCGGGAGGGTGGCGACCAGGCCATGCCGCTAGCGATCAGTTCCCGAGGACATTTAATGGCCTGCGCGGCCATTCCAGAAGTCAAAGGCATTTAATGCATGTCGTGCGCATTAAATGGGGGTAATGAAGGCTACGGTATGGTGGCGCGTGTTCCCAACGTGCACCATAATGACGAGTGACATCAGGGTGCATTTCCCCACCCCGGTGAAGCAGGCGAAGCCGGCAGGCGCGGCGCTCAAGGGCGGAGGGAGAGGATGTTTGCACCAGGGCATTAAATGTGTTGTAGGGGCATTTAATGCTAAAGAGTAGGGTAATGAGAGGGCTTGCTTTGTAAGCCTCCCATGCGCCCCCGCCAGCCCGAGTATAAAAAGGAGTTGGGGTGTATGGGGGGAGGGGTTCGATCATTTTTCTCAGGCTAGACTCTCCATTACGGGTGAGCTGATCTGGGTTGCTCTGGGTGGCTGTTCATCTTCCAGCTCCCCCCGGGCACACCATAATACCAGAACACAGGAGTAGGGTTATTACTCTGAGGAGGGCCCGAACCTGACAAACCGCCTGTCTCCTTGCATACTTCGCCCCCGGTTATCCATTTCCCGAGCGATCTCCACAAAAGCCCCGGTTAGAACTCAGTATACCCCTCACTGGAAGGGGTCTGTTGGCTAATACGCTGACACGAGTAGTTTGCGATGTCGGGGTAGAAGAGTGTTTGCGTACTGTTTTGTGGACATGATTGTGAGTGTGTGGTACCTATGTGCAGGTGGTGTGACCCCGGGAGTGCCTTCTACTTCTCGCCCATCCGTCGCCCGTGGTTGAGGCAAGTGTATTGGAATGGGTAGCGGGTTGTAGTTTTCTGAATTGGTTGAGATTGAAGTTGAATATATGATATGTTCACATGCCATGCTTTAATGTTTGCCTTTGATATGATGAATATGCTTATTATGTTATGATGCCATGTGTTAATGTACAATGTTATTTATGATGTTGGCATGTTTGCATACATGGCATGATACATGGCCCGGGCGGTGAGAAAGTCATAACTAGTCCGGGGAAGGTCGGTGAGAAAGTTATGACTATTCTGGAGAGCCAATGAGTAAGTCCTACATCGTGATTCCATCCACCGCGGTGTATGGAAGCGAGGAGTAGGCACCCTCCATCATCGGGATGGAAGGGGGGAAGAGGGTGCACACCAACGAGTGTGTACTCAACCATAACGGTATGAGTTTCCAAGGAGACATGAGCATCGCATCGCATTGCATACATAATGATGATGAAAATGTTATGTGATCATGAATGAGATGATAGACATGATGTGAGTTGTTGTAGCCATGAAATTTAAAGTTATGTCTTTTGGACTAACTAATGCTCCTGCTGTCTTTATGGAGGCGATGAACAGTATGCTACACAAGTATCTTGATGAGTTTGTGGTAGTGTTCATCGATGACATTCTGGTTTACTCTAAATCAGAAGAGGAACATGAACGGCATTTGAGGCTTGTGCTGAGTACCTTGAGGGAGAATCAGTTCTTTGCTAAGCTGAAAAAGTGCGAGTTCTGGATTTCAAAAGTGGGTTTTCTTGGCCACATCATCAATCCAGAGGGCATATCTGTAGATCCGAGCAAAGTCTTAGCAGTTTTGGATTGGAAGAGGCCTTCCAATGTCAAAGAGGTGCGTAGTTTCCTTGCGTTGGCTGGCTACTATCGGCGTTTTGTGCAGGATTTCTCTATCATTGCCAAGCCACTTTTGCAGCTGACTCAGAAGGGGATAAAATTCCAGTGGACTGCAGAGTGTGAGCACAGTTTCTGCACTTTGAATGAGAAGTTACTGACTGCCCCTGTTCTTACCCTTCTCGAGCCTGGGAAGTGCTTCACTGTTTATTCTGATGCTTCTCGTTTGGGACTTGGTTGTGTCCACATCACAAGAGCCTCAAGTACATCTTTACTCAAAAATATTTGAACTTGAGGCAGAGGAGGTGGGTGGAATTGATAAAGGATTATGACCTCACTATCCAGTATCATCCGGGCAAGGCAAATGTGGTGGCTGACGCTCTCAGTAGCAAGACAATGCCCCCTGTTGTTGATTGTCTTGTTGCTGATTTTGAGCGATTGGGAGTCTCCTACTGCTTTGCGAGGACCGTGCAAGCTGAAACTCAATTGATTCTTGAGTCAGCGATTCCCGATCGTGTGTGGGAAGCACAGCAGCATGATCGTTTGCTCCAGCAGGTGAGGAAACGCCTTGGGGATGGCAAGTCGGGAGACTTTACCGTTGATGATGTGGGAGTTTTGAGGTTTCAGGGTCGTCTGTGCGTGCCTCAGAAATCCCAAGTGAAAGAGGATATTCTGAAAGAGGCTCATCGCACCCCGTACACGGTCCATCCTGGGGAGACCAAGATGTACAGGGATTTGAAAAAGAATTTCTGGTGGAAAAGGATGAGAGTGGATATTTCCAAGTATGTGGCATCTTGTGAGATTTGTCAAAAGATCAAGGCCGAACACAAGCGCCCTACTGGTCTGTTGCAGCCATTGGAGATTCCTGTGTGGCCATGGGATGACATCTCCATGGATTTCATGGTTGGCCTACCTCGTACTCCACGAGGGAAGGATGCTATTTGGGTTGTGGTGGACCGTCTCAGCAAGACCGCGCACTTCATTCCTTTCCGCACTACCAATTCAGCGAGCGTGTTGGCTCCCATCTATGTGCGGGAGATTGTGAGACTGCATGGTGTACCCAAGACCATTATCTTTGATCGGGATGCGAAATTTGTTTCCAAATTCTGGGAGAGTTTGCAGAGTGCTTTGGGTACACAGCTTCACCTTAGTACCGCTTTCCACCCTCAGACAGATGGGCAGTCTGAGCGTACCATTCAGACTTTGGAGGACATGCTTAGGGCTTGTGTGATGGCTTGGAAAGGCAGCTAGGAAGATCATTTGCCTCTAGCAGAGTTTGCTTATAATAACAGCTATCATTCTAGCATCCGGGCTGCTCCTTATGAGGTACTGTATGGCCGAAAGTGCAGATCGCCGCTTTGTTGGGATGCTGTGGGCGAGAGAGCAGTTCTTGGACCGGATTGGGTTCAGCAGACTGTTGATCGCATGGCGGAGGTACGGCAGAACCTTCTTGCAGCGCAGAGCAGACAGAAAAGCTATGCTGATGTGAGGAGACGAGATTTGGAGTTTGAGGTGGGTGATAGCGTACTCTTGCGAGTATCTCCCACTAAGGGTGTGATTCAATTTGGCACCAAGGGAAAGCTCAGTCCGAGGTATGTTGGGCCATTTCCTATCATCGCCTGAGTAGGTGAGAAAGTCATAACTAGTCCGGGGAAGGTCGGTGAGAAAGTTATGACTATTCCGGAGAGCCAATGAGTAAGTCCTACATCGTGATTCCATCCACCGCGGTGTATGGAAGCGAGGAGTAGGCACCCTCCATCTTCGGGATGGAAGGGGGGAAGAGGGTGCACACCGACGGGTGTGTACTCAACCATACCGGTATGAGTTTCCCAAGAGACATGAGCATCGCATCGCATTGCATACATAATGATGATGAAAATGTTATGTGATCATGAATGAGATGATAGGCATGATGTGAGTTGTTGTAGCCATGAAATTGTTTCTTCTGTACCATTGCAATATACTTACTTAGTGATGAACTCACGCTTGTGTTTATGTTGTTTTTTTTAGGTACCATGACACCGGCATGTGGGAAAGGGCATTAGCTACACATCTTCACGTAGTTCTAGTCGCATTCACCAAAATTTGAGTCATGATCTTAATAATAGTGCCATGAATCTTGGTGTATGGATTAAATTGTGTGGTCGGGTCCCTTATTTGCTTCGTTATAGTTTATGGAGTGGTTGAACTTGATAATATTGCCTTATGTTGTTGCCTTATCCATTTACATTGCTTCCTTAGATATCTTATGATATTATGTTACTTGCCTGTTATTGCTATTGTCTCAAATCATGTTAAAACAAAGGAGATGCTGCCGAAATTTTTGGTTTTAGCATTTGCTCCTTTGCTGTAATTTGTCTTTATTAGTGGTATTTAGGTGTTGTTTAGCCTATGTTTAGTAGCATTCGGGCATACTAGATGCCAGGGTGTTACAGTTGGTATCAGAGCGGGCTGTAGGTCCTTGGAATGTGTATTTTTTTAGTGTCATACCTTAGGTTACAACTAAAATGTGATGTGGAATAACTTAGAAACATGGCTTAGGTTTTAACTAAAACTTTGTCATAGGATAGCAACATTAAAACTTGCAAAAGTGGAATAAGTAATTTAAAATTTGACACACTTGGTTGCACAGTAGGATGGAGTTTTGGTTCATCATTGCATTGCGCTTGATTATTTAATGAAGATTATGTCTATGATGATGTTTGATCTTTTTTCTTGATTATATGATATTGTGCTTATGTTTATGTGACTGGATGGTTGTTTGACTGTAGCAGCCATGCCGAAGGGTAGAGGCCGTGGTCGCCGTGGCCGTGGAGGCCAGGGGCGAGGTTCTCAGGGAGTTGCAGAGTCTGTAGCTGAGGGTAGCGCTTCGCTCAATGCTCATGGGCCAGCTCAGGAGGAGCTCTCGGCGGAATAGTCAGGGGCTGAGGTACCCGCCGCCAATGCGGATTTAGTTCAGTCTCTGCAGAGGGAGGTTCAAGAGCTGCGCCAGCAGTTGCGGGCAGCCCCTGCTGTTGTGCCTCCCCGCGGCGGCCCGATTCTTTGCCCCAGTCGGAGCCAAGGATGAGTCTCCGGGAGTGGATGTTCCTCCGTCTTGACACTTTTGATGGAGCAAGCACGCCGATCCAGTCCGCATATTAGCTGCAGTACATGGAGCGGCAGTTTGAGGTCCTAGAGTTGACCTCGATCCAGAGGGCTCGCTTTGTGGCCTTTCAGCTGAAGGGCCAAGCTGATATCTGGTGGGAGGGGGTTCTGGCTGCTAGAGCCCCCGCGCTTGGTCCGGTCACCTGGAAGGACTTTGTGGCTCGCTTCCGAGCCAAATTCTATCCAGAGTCTTTCCTTGAGCGGATGGAGCATACTCTGACGACTCTTTCCCAGGGAAAGAGGTCGGTGGCAGAGTATGAGGTGGAGTTCAACAACGTGGTGCGCTTCGTGCCGGCTGTGGCAGCCGACGATAGGGAGAAGGCGAGGAGGTTCCGTAGAGGCCTTAACCAGGATTTCAGAGTTGTCATGGGGGTGACTGTCCCTCGTGACTTCTGCTCCGTGGTGGAGCAGGCGAAGGGCATGGAGCTCGAGTTGGAGCTCTCCCGGGATAGGCAAAACCCGGGTGGTTTAGGGGTTCCTGCGGCCCCAGGCGGGGGCCAGAAGAGGACCTTTGGTGGAGGAGGTGGGTCTTCTCAGCGACCCACCTTCAAGAAGTTCAAGGGGGGACAGGGCTCCTCCTCAGGGGCTAAGATGAGGCCGCCCCAATCGTCTTCCTCACGAGCGGTTGTTCGTCCTGTGCCCGGGCAGGGCATGATGTGTTTCATGTGCGGTGGTGAGCACCGTGCTTCAGAGTGTGGTTGGACCGGGAGTTGCAACCACTGTGGCAAGCCTGGCCACATGGGACGAGTCTGCCGGATGAATCCCGGTAGCATCATCAAGTGGGAGACGGTGCCTTCTCCTCCCATTCCAGCGGCGTCTTCCAGGGGATCGGTGCACATGATGGCGGCTCCTGCTTTCACCGCCTTTGCGTGGCGCCACCAAAGACTTACTAGTGCACGCAGCCGTCTGCTCCTCCTCAGTTGCCTCCTCCGCCCCCAGCTTTGTTGGGGCATTAGCCGGGAGTCGGGGCTTCCACTGTCCCGACGCCACCAGGAGTGTACACCTTGCCGACCACCGAGTCAGCCGGGCATCCAGAGGTGGTTTCAGGTACTCTGCTCGTGGATTCCGTTGATGCCTTTGTTCTGTTTGATTCCGGAGCATCCTACTCCTTTGTGTCGTCTGAGTTTGCTAGTAGAGCTATGTTGGGAGTTCAGCGGATTTCTGGGTCTGTGATAGTCAGTTCTCCTGGGGGTTTGATTGCTAGTTCTTTGGTTTGCCCGGGTTGCACCATTGCCATTGATGATGAGGTTTTCTTTGCCAATCTTATGGTGATCCGGTTGGCTCCTTTTGATGTCATTTTGGGCATGGACTGGTTGCATCAGTACCGTGCCAAGATCTGTTGTTTCTGGAAGATGGTTACCTTGCAGGCCCCGTCAGGGGTAGAGTTGACTTTTCAGGGTGGTATACCTTCCAGTTTCGTCTTTGCTTTGGCTAGTCTATTTTCTGGTCGTCGTTTGAGGCAGTTGGGTTTCCTCTTGGCTATGTCAGAAAAGCCATCTTCCTCAGTTTCCATTGAGGAAATTCCTATAGTGAAGGAGTCTGTTGATGTGTTCCCTGACGAGTTGCCTGGTTTACCTCCTGTGAGGAATGTGGAGTTTCGTATTGATCTTGTTCCTAGCACTCGACCTATTTCTATCTCTCCATACCGCTTGGCTCGTCCTTTTCAAGACGAGTTGAAAAAGCAGTTGGAGGATCTGTTGGCCAAGGGTTTTATTCGGCGTAGTGTGTCACCTTGGGGAGCACCCGTCCTCTTCGTTTCAAAGAAGGATGGAAGTTGGCGTATGTGCATTGATTATCGTGCTCTTAATCAAGTGACAGTCAAGAACAAGTATCCTTTGCCTCGAATTGAGGATCTGTTTGACGAACTTAAGGGAGCAAAGGTGTTCTCCAAGATTGATCTTCAGTCGGGGTATAATCAGATTCGCGTGAGGGAGTAGGACATTGAGAAGACTGCTTTCTCCACTAGGTATGGGCATTATGAATTTAAAGTTATGTCTTTTGGACTAACTAATGCTCCTGCTGTCTTTATGGAGGCGATGAACAATATGCTACACAAGTACCTTGATGAGTTTATGGTAGTGTTCATCGATGACATTCTGGTTTACTCTAAATCAGAAGAGGAACATGAGCGGCATTTGAGGCTTGTGCTGAGTACCTTGAGGGAGAATCAGTTCTTTGCTAAGCTGAAAAAGTGCGAGTTCTGGATTTCAAAAGTGGGTTTTCTTGGCCACATCATCAATCCAGAGGGCATATCTGTAGATCCGAGCAAAGTCTCAGCAGTTTTGTATTGGAAGAGGCCTTCCAATGTCAAAGAGGTGCGTAGTTTCCTTGGGTTGGATGGCTACTATCGGCGTTTTGTGCAGGATTTCTCTATCATTGCCAAGCCACTTTCGCAGCTGACTCAGAAGGAGATGAAATTCCAGTGGACTGCAGAGTGTGAGCACAGTTTCTGCACTTTGAAGGAGAAGTTACTGACTGCCCCTGTTCTTACCCTTCTCGAGCTTGGGAAGCGCTTCACTGTTTATTCTGATGCTTCTCGTTTGGGACTTGGTTGTGTGCTCATGCAAGATGGCAAGGTGATTGCTTATGCAATGAGGCAGTTGAAAAAGCATGAGCAGAACTATCCCACACATAATCTTGAGCTAGCCGCTGTGGTGTTTGCACTGAAGATTTGGAGGCACTATCTGTATGGCGAGTCTTGTGATATCTTCACTGATCACAAGAGCCTCAAGTACATCTTTACTCAAAAAGATTTGAACTTGAGGCAGAGGAGGTGGGCGGAATTGATAAAGGATTATGACCTCACTATCCAGTATCATCCGGGCAAGGCAAATGTGGTGGATGACGCTCTCAGTCGCAAGACAATGCCCCCTGTCGTTGATTGTCTTGTTGCTGATTTTGAGCGATTGGGAGTCTCCTACTGCTTTGCGGGGACCGTGCAAGCTGAAACTCAATTGATTCTTGAGTCAGCGATTCCTGAGCGTGTGCGGGAGGCACAACAGCATGATCGTTTGCTCCAGCAGGTGAGGAAACGCCTTGGGGATGGCAAGTCGGGTGTAACACCCCGACATTTAATATGCCTGAATGCTACCAAACATAAGCTAAACAACATCTAAATACCACAATTAAACATAAATTCCAGCAAAGGCGCACATGCTAAAAACCGAGATTTCGGCAGCATCTCCTTTGTTTTAACATGAATTGAAGGAGAAACAACAGTAACACAAGTTATATCATAATGGAAAGCATCTAAAATAGCAATAATTAACGACTTAGCTACAATGTAAGTCTAGTTCCAAACATATAATGTCTCCAAGAGTCAAACGAACGAAAAGATTCTCATTTAGCAAAGCTAAGCCTTAAAGCAATGATCATCACACGCAATTTATTATCAACACTAATTGAATGACTTGTGAAATCAAAAGAGTGAAGCTACGTGTGGAAGTGTGACTATTTCCCTTCCCCGCATGCCGGATTCATGGTACCTAAAAGAAAACAACATAAACACAAGCGTGAGTTCATCACTCAGCAAGCATATTGCAATGGACAACAAGAACAATAACATGGCAATAATGTCTCACATCATGTATATCATCTCATTCATGAACACATAACATTATCATCATCATTACTTATGCAATGCAATGCAATGCTCATGTCTCCTTGGAAACTCATACCGGTATGGTTGAGTACACACCGTCGGTGTGCACCCTCTCCCCTTCCATCCCGAAGATGGAGGGTGCCTACTCCTCGTTCCAAACACCACGTGGATGGAATCACGATGTAGGACTTACTCAATGGCTCTCCGGATTAGTCATAACTTTCACCGACCTTCCCGGACTAGTTATGACTTTCTCACCGCCTGGCCATGTAACATGCCATGTATGCAATTATGCCAACATCATATTTAACTCGTACATTAACACATGTCATCATAACATAATAAACATGCTCATCATATCATTGGCAATCATTAAAGCATGGCAAGTGATCATATATCATGTAGTCAATTCCATCTATTCTCAACAAGCAACCTACAAATCGGTATCCATTACAACACACTTGCCTCAACCACGGGCAACGGATTGGCGGGAAGTAGAAGGCACTCCCGGGGTCGCACCACCTGCACATAGGTATCACACACTCACAATCATGTCCACAAAACAGTACGCAAACCCTCATCTACCCCGACATTGCCAACTACTCGCAAAACCTAAAAACATAGGTTCTGTCCCATCGGGATAGCCGCCTTCCAAAAGGCATAACTCGGGTTCTAAAACTCCGAATCAATCAAACGAGTACATCCTCGCGTAGCTTAGGAAATTTCCAAACTTTTTCTATGTATAGGTAAAGACTGATTCGGACTCTAAAGTTGTTTAATCTACAAAATACCGTGATCTGTTCCAATCAAGTCACAGATTTTAACATGCTCGGTAAAATAGCCATAACTTTCAAACGGCTGGGCGGAATTTAACGTTCTTTATATCCACGGAAAGATAACGAAATTATATACAACTTCTTCAAAGTCCGTACGAGCAGATTCCGAATCCAATTTGGCGAAAAACCGAACCCTATGTCGACTGCTCATGCTGGCCGAAACAGAGAACGTGGCAACTTCTAGATCTAATCCAATCTACTCAATTCCAGTACCACCAATTGATCTAAAAACTTGATAAACACCCTTAGAACAGTACCTAGACCAACCCCAAGGATTCGCATGGCCATACCATTGCCCAACGCACGAAAACCCAATAGATCTCCTCCCGGTTCGCGCGATCTCCTTCCTCGCTCCAATCCCGCCGGATCTCCTCGTCGCGGAGCGCTCCAACGGATGGATCTTTGAGTTGTGGAGGTGGAGAACTCCCCTAGGGGCAGCAAGGGAGGAGGAGAGGTGGTGGAGCAATGGGTAGCAATGGGGGAGGTGGAGGCGCCACAAGGAGGAGGTGGGGAGGTGTGGGGGGGCGGCTAGGACTTGTGGGGGCGCAAGGGCTGGGGGTGAACGCCTAACGGGGCTGGGGGAGGCCCCCAATCAGGTCTCCTACTCCTATTAGGACTCAAACTCCATCCCACCAAAGCCCACGACCCTTTCCTTTAGGCCCAAACTCCCCCGGAAAGGCCCAAAACCTCGGAAACGGCCCGGAAACGCTATTAAGCCTCCTATCATATGGTTTTAACCTCCAATACCATATTTCATAAAGTTTTTTGACCTTAACATTCACGTTAAATAATGTCACACCATTCCGTAGTGTCACATTCTCCCCCCCTTCAACAGGATTCGACCCCGAATCCGAGACACGCCACTTCGCAAACAATCAAATCAAAGGGAGTTATGGTCCACACCTCAGAACCCGCTTAGAAGCCCCTACGACTTGCACCAGCCAGCACTCAGAGGCAAGGAGCTAAGGATCAAAGACTGACAGCTCTAAAGATAACTCACAATCAAAAACTTGCGAGAACTTTACTCAACATTGAAACACAAAGCACTCAAACAAGGCCTCGGCATGACCCAAGCGATAGGATAAAATCCCAAACAGACCACGCAGGAAAACGGTCTCATACTCCTCGTTCTAAGCATTCCTTGGCACTGAAGTGCCCGATCCCTTTAACTCAGGCTACTCTCCAGAAAAACACGGTACCAACCTCCCTTCTGTGGTTCCTTGTACTCAAGACGACGCGAAGCAGGAGAGACACAACGCTCTAAGATTACCACAGAATGAACAACCTACTTTAACCAGGATCCGTAAGACTCGCGTAACAGAAACGACCGAACTTTCCCCTGCGGTTTGACACAACTCGCTTCTTGCCCAACGACAAAAGCACCAATACACTTCAAAAGGAAAAACGATCACTAGCAACCACCAATTGGTCCACTCAAAAAGTAATCAACCCTACTGAGGAACACCTCAACGACACATTTCTCCACGAAGGTTTGCATTGAGTCATACACAACCTTCCACTCAAAGGACCACGATAAAGAGCACAATCATTGAGTGAGCTCTACCATAACATGAACCCAAGTGGCCCTCATCCAACAACTCAAACCCCAAAGCGTTAAAACCACTTTGGAAAGGATTTGACAACAACCAGAGAGTATTCATTTTAATTTCCTAAGCCAAAACGCAAAGGAAACACACATCCCTTCACCACAATCAACACCAGAAATTATTCATTATTTTCTTTTCATACTAGAAAGCAAAGGAAATCTCGTTTCATGACATGAATGCACATACTTCAAGAGCACTCCGGAATAGTCATATCTCCATATATGACTTTCTCACCGACCTGGCTCAATGACTCTTTTATCATTTAACATCTATACACGATGTCTTGTTTACTTTTCACCATTCATTCATCATATAACAACAATACCGAAAAGTCATTCACAAAAAGACTTCTTCCTCGGTATCACATGATTGAAATACACATAACACTGACAGTTGCGCTAAATCATATAGATTATGATGGCAACAATGTTAACAACAAAACACCACATCGTGTGAAAACCCATCATCCATTTAAAACTAACCTTGCAACACCTCGCAAAAACAAACTCAACCTTTTGGAACAGAACATCGACTCCAAAGTCAAACATCTGCACACACAACCGCCATAAATTTTTATCAAAAGAGAGGGAAACTCAATCCCAAAAGAAAACTCCTCACTAACCAAATTCACTTATGAAACCTTCATAAAAACCAGACTTGTGAAACATCCGCACACGAGACACATTTTCCAAATGACTCCAACTCTAGCCAAACAGAGTTACACATCAAGGGCTTAACTCAAAAGTTTCCAACGCAACCCTTTATGACCATCTGCTTCCTTTTAAAATTAATTCCAAAGATAATTCAGTGCGAACGCGGAAGGGCGCGATCGACTCAAAAACTTTTGGGGTGTAAATCCATACTCATAGCACCAACTAAACAAATTAGCCAAAACCAAATATTTGCACCAATTTCTATGAGTTTTAGGGAAACTCTGAAACACAGCATATGGAACATCTTGACCGAAAACCCTTCAACCAAAAGGGCAAACAACCGACCCATTCCAAAAGCTTTTGAACACAAGCTCAGCATAAAAAAGAACAATCTCTAGTACTCCACTACGCTTTCCATTAAAGACTTCAATAATCACTATTTACTCCCTGAGAAGCCCCAACACAATTAAACCAAAAGCTTCACAACGAATTCTTCCTCCAGTTACCATTCCTAACACTTTTAATTAGGGTTTATGATGCTTATCAAAAATGCACCCAACCAATACTATATTGACATGATCCCCACAGATCACTGAATCATAATACTTCTTATTCTCTATTGGAGCATAGTACTTCAACAAATCTTTCAGCAAGATCAACATATAAATTTCATACTTCCTATATATTCACGTCTCGACAACCGAACCTTATTCAGTTAAACAACGACTTCAACATGTAAATATTATCTCCACAGGGAAGAATTCGTAAGTGAGACTCTAAGTTATACTTCAATTAAGGATAAGACCATTTATCATATTAATTATCCAAAGCTCACTCCATCGCAACATGTTAACATTTTCCTCTATTTAACCATGATTTTCCAACGAGTAATCTAAACAGTTACCACCACTACTTAGTCATCAATAACAACAAATGGGCATGGTCATCAACCAACAACATTTCTTTTAGCTACTCTATTCAAAGGTGATAACAAAAACTACCACCACACAACATACTCCAAATATTTAAAATAGATTGAATACTAACATTAACACTGCCCTTAACAACATCATTAACAAAAAGTCTTATGTCTTCTCAATTGATATCAATACTAGCATTGTAGAGACACAACTGCATACTTCCAAATATACTAGTATTTTGCAACAACGTAAATAGCAACTCTAATCAACTTCCAAATTAAAGTCACTAGGCAACACGATTAAATTTCTCTATTAATCCATTAGATTAGAGCATCTTTAAACAACCAAAGAAAGTTTCTTTAACAATAACAATGATCTACATCATCTTAATGTTTCAACTATGCAACAGGGTTTAAAACTTTAAACATTATCAAGGGTCATAAGCACTTTTAAAGCAAAGCAACAGATTCTAAGCATGTACTTTAGAACATTCAATCATTCTCGCTAAGAGTAAACTACAACACTAGTAGTCTATTTATTCTCAAGCTAGAGATAACAACCGCATTGAATTGTTTCAACTCAAAAATTAACATAACAATGCATCATCCCATAAACCACATTGGTACATGCTACATAATATGCTAAACATCAATTCTTACTAGGGACAAACGATTTCGGTCAAAAGATTACTTACTTTGTTTGCAACATTTTAGTTTTAAAGCTCATCCCGAGTTCATAAGGAAACTTGACTCTCAAAATTGCAATGAGACAAACCCAAACTTGGTCATGCAAAAGGAATTCTCCAAAACACTTTTCATTCTCAAAGACTCCCATAAAGGAAAATGGTTGAAAGACAATTTTCTTAACGGAAACCAAGCGACCAAGTAATCCATTTCAAATAAAACCTTAATCTCAAACCCCAAACTTTCACGAAACAAGAAGGATTTTTCAAAGATGATTTCTCAAACCAGTAAAATGACGAAATCAAACACCACTTACTCCTACAAAGCCACAGAACTTCAGCCCTGATAGCCAGGTCTGGCACAACTCCGCAAAAACTCTTTTAACCTCGGAGAAAGACAAACACAGGAATAAATTGAATGCTTCTTCCCTATAAAACAATCAACAAACTAGGCATTAAAACTGGAAAGGCACCCAAAAGAAGCGCAACACTAGACTCCTCTTCTTCGTCTTCAACCAAGGAAGACAAACCCACACACCACATACGGAACAATCCGCGAAAATCCAATACCAAACACTTTTCTTTTGGTTTCCATCAACTAAAACCAAGAAAACCAACCAACAACAACCATAGAACGATAAAGAACATACGAAGGAATCCACCACCAAACTCTTCTATTTGACTCCAGTCAACTACCCGATCTACGACAGAAAGGGTAAGCACTCTTCTCCTACAGGGATTAATAGTTCTACAGTGAAGGCGCTAACCGGCCACACCGTCAAACCTCACCCTTACTATGAACAAAAAGAGGTGACCGAAATCCTTCGGCACCACAACCCACTATATCACAAATAACAAGAACAATTCAATCATTTATCTCATAGACATAGCAACATGCTTTATCAAATGAAGCATTCAACATTATAGCTTAAATACAACATTTAAGCGTAAAGGAACGATACCCATACCCTTTCCTACTGTGCATCCAGTGTGTGTCAAATTTTAGATTAGTTATACCACTTTTGCAAGTTTTAATGTTGCTATCCTATGACAAAATTTTAGTTAAGACCTAAGCCATGTTTCTAAGTTATTCCACATCACATTTTAGTTGTACCCTATAGCATGACACTAAAAAAAATACGCATTCCAAGGACCTACAGCCCGCTCTGATACCAACTGTAACACCCCGACATTTAATATGCCTGAATGCTACCAAACATAAGCTAAACAACATCTAAATACCACAATTAAACATAAATTCCAGCAAAGGCGCACATGCTAAAAACCGAGATTTTGGCAGCATCTCCTTTGTTTTAACATGAATTGAAGGAGCAACAACAGTAACACAAGTTATATCATAATGGAAAGCATCTAAAACAGCAATAATTAACGACTTAGCAACAATGTAAGTCTAGTTCCAAACATATAATGTCTCCAAGAGTCAAACGAACGAAAAGATTCTCATTTAGCAAAGCTAAGCCTTAAAGCAATGATCATCACACGCAATTTATTATCAACACTAATGGAATGACTTGTGAAATCAAAAGAGTGAAGCTACGTGTGGAAGTGTGACTATTTCTCTTCCCCGCATGCCGGATTCATGGTACCTAAAAGAAAACAACATAAACACAAGCGTGAGTTCATCACTCAGCAAGCATATTGCAATGGACAACAAGAACAATAACATGGCAATAATGTCTCACATCATGTATATCATCTCATTCATGAACACATAACATTATCATCATCATTACGTATGCAATGCAATGCAATGCTCATGTCTCCTTGGAAACTCATACCAGTATGGTTGAGTACACACCCGTCGGTGTGCACCCTCTCCCCCCTTCCATCCCGAAGATGGAGGGTGCCTACTCCTCGTTTCCAAACACCACGTGGATGGAATCACGATGTAGGACTTACTCAATGGCTCTCCGGATTAGTCATAACTTTCTCACCGACCTTCCCCGGACTAGTTATGACTTTCTCACCGCCCGGGCCATGTAACATGCCATGTATGCAATTATGCCAACAACATATTTAACTCGTACATTAACACATGTCATCATAACATAATAAACATGCTCATCATATCATTGGCAATCATTAAAGCATGGCAAGTGATCATATATCATGTAGTCAATTCCATCTATTCTCAACAAGCAACCTACAAATCGGTATCCATTACAACACACTTGCCTCAACCACGGGCAACGGATTGGCGGGAAGTAGAAGGCACTCCCGGGGTCGCACCACCTGCACATAGGTATCACACACTCACAATCATGTCCACAAAACAGTACGCAAACCCTCATCTACCCCGACATTGCCAACTACTCGCAAAACCTAAAAACAGAGGTTCTGTCCCGTCGGGACAGCCGCCTTCCAAAAGGCATAACTCGGGTTCAAACACTCCGAATCAATTAAACCAGTACATCCTCGCGTAGCTTAGTAAATTTCCCAACTTTTTCTAGGTATAGGTAAAGACTAATTCGGACTCTAAAGTTGTTTAATCTACAAAATACCGTGGTCTGTTCCAATCACGTCACAGATTTTAACATGCTCGGTAAAATAGCCATAACTTTTAAACGGCTGGGCGGAATTTAACGTTCTTTATATCCACAGAAAGATAACGAAATTATCTACAACTTATTCGACGTCCGTATGAGCAGATTCCAAATCCAATTTGGCGAAAAACCGAACCCTATGTCGACTGCTCATGCTGCCCGAAACAGAGAACGTGGCAACTTCTAGATCTAATCCAATCTACTCAATTCCAGTACCACCAATTGATCTAAAAACTTGATAAACACCCTTAGAACAGTACCTAGACCAACCCCAAGGATTCCCATGGCCATACCTTTGCCCAACGCACGAAAACCCAATAGATCTCCTCCTGGTTCGCGCGATCTCCTTCCTCGCTCAAATCCCGCCGGATCTCCTCGTCGCGGAGCGCTCCAACGGATGGATCTTTGAGGTGTGGAGGTGGAGAACTCCCCTAGGGGCAGCAAGGGAGGAGGAGAGGTGGTGGAGATGTGGTGGAGCAATGGGTAGCAATGGGGGAGGTGGAGGCGCCACAAGGAGGAGGTGGGGAGGTGTGGGGGGGGCGGCTAGGACTTGTTGGGGCGCAAGGGCAGGGGGTGAACGCCTAAAGGGGCTGGGGGAGGCCCCCAACCAGGTCTCCTACTCATATTAGGACTGAAACTCCATCCCACCAAATCCCACGACCCTTTCCTTTAGGCCCAAACTCCCCCGGAAAGGCCCAAAACCCCGGAAACGGCCCGGAAACGGCCCGGAAACGCTATTAAGCCTCCTATCATATGGTTTTAACCTCCAATACCATATTTCATAAAGTTTTTTGACCTTAACATTCACGTTAAATAATGTCACACCATTCCATAGTGTCACATCGGGAGACTTTACCGTTGATGATGTGGGAGCTTTGAGGTTTCAGGGTAGTCTGTGCGTGCCTCAGAAATCCCAAGTGAAAGAGGATATTCTGAAAGAGGCTCATCGCACCCTCTACACGGTCCATCTTGGGGAGACCAAGATGTACAGGGATTTGAAAAAGAATTTCTGGTGGAAAAGGATGAGAGTGGATATTGCCAAGTATGTGGCGTCTTGTGAGATTTGTTAGAAGATCAAGGCCGAACACAAGCGCCCTGCTGGTCTGTTGCAGCCATTGGAGATTCCTGTGTGGCCATGGGATGACATCTCCATGGATTTCATGGTTGGCCTACCTCGTACTCCACGAGGGAAGGATGCTATTTGGGTTGCGGTGGACCGTCTCAGCAAGACCGCGCACTTCATTCCTATCCACACTACCAATTCAGTGAGCGAGTTGGCTCCCATCTATGTGCGGGAGATTGTGAGACTGCATGGTGTACCCAAGACCATTATCTATGATCGGGATGCGAAATTTGTTTCCAAATTCTGGGAGAGTTTGCAGAGTGCTTTGGGTACACAGCTTCGCCTTAGTACCGCTTTCCACCCTCAGACAGATGGGCAGTCTGAGCGTACCATTCAGACTTTGGAGGACATGCTTAGGGCCTGTGTGATGGCTTGGAAAGGCAGCTGGGAAGATCATTTTCCTCTGGCAGAGTTTGCTTATAATAACAGCTATCATTCCAGCATCCGGGCTGCTCCTTATGAGTTACTGTATGGCCGGAAGTGCAGATCGCCGCTTTGTTGGGATGTCAGGCGAGAGAGCGATTCTTGGACCGGATTGGGTTCAGCAGATCGTTGATCGCATGGCGAGGTACGATGTAACCTTCTTGCAGCAGAGCGCATGCAAAAGCTATGCTGATGTGAGGAGACGAGATTTGGAGTTTGAGGTGGGTGATAGCGTACTCTTGCGAGTATCTCCCACTAAGGGTGTGATTCGATTTGGCACCAAGGGAAAGCTCAGTCCGAGGTATGTTGGGCCATTTCCTATCATCGCCCGAGTAGGTAAGGTGGCCTATCGTCTGGAGCTACCGGAGTCAACGCAAGGAGTGCATAATGTGTTCCATGTCTCGATGTTGAGGAAATACTTGCATGATCCGGAGTTGGTGGTTCCATTGGAACCATTAGTGCTTGAGCAGGACCTCACCTTCGAGTCCCGTCCTGTGAAAATTCTGGGGACTTCGGAGCGAGTGATGAAGAACCGGACGCTCAAGTTCGTCAAAGTCCTGTGGTTACATCAGACCGAGAGAGAAGCGACTTGGGAGCTGGAGTATCGCATGCGCGAGAAGTATCCCGAGCTTTTCGCCTCAGGTATGTGATGTGAAACCTAGCTATCTTTTGCTTTGCTGGGTTGCGTATTGGTGCGTCTTGGATTCGAGGTCGAATCCTGTTGAAGGGGGGAGAATGTGACACCACAGAGTGTCGTAACCTTATATAATGTGAATGTTGAGGTCAAAAACTTTATGAAATATGAAATTGGAGGTTGAAACCATACGTTATTAGGTTAATTTGTGTTTTGGGCCTTCCGGGAGGGAAAATGGGCCTTCCGGGGAACATTGGGCCTTGGGAAACCCACGCGGGCCGAAGGTGGGAGGCCTGTGGCCCAAGTGGGGGAGGGTTTAGGGCAGCATGCTGCTTCCCATGCGCCCCCACCCTGGTTTGGGCGCCTCCACCTCCCTCCCTCCCACCTAGCCGCCACCCCTACCTCCCTCCTTGCCGTGCGCCCCCACCACCTCTCCCCATTGCGCCACCACCCCTCCACCACCTCTCCATCTCCCTTGCTGCCCATAGGGGAGTTCTCCACCTCAACACCTTGAAGATCCATCCGTTAGAGCACTCCGCGACGAGGAGATCCGGTGGAATTGGAGCGAGGAAGGAGATCACGCGAACCGGGAGGAGATCCATTGGGTTTTCGGTCGTCGGGCGAAGGTATGGCCACGGGGATCCTTGGGGTTGGTCTAGGATCTGTTTTAAGGGTTAATATCATGATTTTAGATCAATTGGCAGTGCTGGAATTGAGTAGATTAGATGAAATCTAGAAGTTGCCACGTTCTCTGTTTCGGGCAGCATGAGCAGTCGACCTAGGGATTGGGTTTTCGCCAATTTAGATTCGGAATTTTGTCGGCTTCCTGTTGAAGAAGTTGTAGGTAATTTCAATACCTTTCAGTGGGTATAAAGAACGTCCAATTCCGCCAAGCCGTTTGAAAGTTATGCTAGTTTTACCGAACGTATTAAAATCTATGACGTGATTGGAACAGATCACGGCATTTTGTAGATTAAACAACTTTAGAGTCCGAATCAGCTCTTCCGTATACTTAGAAAAAGTTAGGAAATTTCCTAAGCTACGCGAGGATGTACTCTTTTATTCGATTCGGAGTCTTAGAACCCGAGTTATGCCTTTTGGAAGGCTGCTGTCCCGACGGGACAGAACCTCTGTTTTTGGGTTTTGCGAGTAGTTTGCGATGTCGGGGTAGAAGAGGGTTTGCGTACTTTTTTGTGGACATGATTGTGAGTGTTTGGTACCTATGTGCTGGTGGTGTGACCCCGGGAGTGCCTTCTACTTCTCGCCCATCTGTCGCTCGTGGTTGAGGCAAGTGTATTGGAATGGGTAGCGGGTTGTAGTTTTCTAGATTGGTTGAGATTGAAGTTGAATATATGATATGTTCACATGCCATGCTTTAATGTTTGCCATTGATATGATGAATATGCTTATTATGTTATGATGCCATGTGTTAATGTACAAAGTTATTTATGATGTTGGCATATTTGCATACATGGCATGATACATGGCCCGGGCGGTGAGAAAGTCATAACTAGTCCGGGGAAGGTTGGTGAGAAAGTTATGACTTTTTCGGAGAGCCAATGAGTAAGTCCTACATCGTGATTCCATCCACCGCGGTGTATGGAAGCGAGGAGTAGGCACCCTCCATCTTCGGGATGGAAGGGGGGAAGAGGGTGCACACCGACGGGTGTGTAATCAACTATACCGGTATGAGTTTCCAAGGAGACATGAGCATCGCATCGCATTGCATACATAATGATGATGAAAATGTTATGTGATCATGAATGAGATGATAGACATGATGTGAGATGTTGTAGCCATGAAATTGTTTCTTCTGTACCATTGCAATATACTTGCTGAGTGATGAACTCACGCTTGTGTTTATGTTGTTTTTTTTAGGTACCATGACACCAGCATGTGGGAAAGGGCATTAGCTACACATCTTCACGTAGTTCTAATCGCATTCACCAAATTTTGAGTCATGATCTTAATAATAGTGCCATGATTCTTGGTTTATGGATTAAATTGTGTGGTCGGGTCCCTTATTTGCTTCGTTATAGTTTATGGAGTGGTTGAACTTGATAATATTGCCTTATGTTGTTGCCATATCCATTTACATTGCTTCTTTAGATATCTTATGATATTATTTTACTTGCATGTTATTGCTATTGTCTCAAATCATGTTAAAACAAAGGAGATGCTGCTGAAATTTTCGGATTTAGCATTTGCTCCTTTGTTGTAATTTGTCTTTATTAGTGGTATTTAGGTGTTGTTTAGCCTATGTTTAGTAGCATTCGGGCATACTAGATGCCGGGGTGTTACAAGAACCAACTGTGATGAGGGGTTTGGCCTATTGTGATGAGGGTGCCCCTCATCACAGTCGGTTCTGGCCTAGAACCAACACTGATGATGTTATGTTGATAGTATCGGTTCTGGGCTAGAACTGACACTGATGATGGTATGTTAATAGTGTCGGTTCTGGGCAAGAACCGACATTGATGAGGTGCACCCTCATCACAGTCGGTTCTGGGCAAGAACCGACATTGATGATCGCATGTCAACAGTGTCGGTTCTGGGCTACAACCGACACTAATGACCAAAATCAGTGTCTAAATTCAAATTCACATAACTTTCACGTTTTAAACCCAAAAATTATGAAATAAATTTCTAAATTCATGTTTAATCATGTAGATTCGAAATATGCAAAAATACTCTATGTTTGACCTTTGTTTAAAATTAAGATTTGAATTTAAAGATTAGGTTTGTAGAATTTGAACAAATGAACTCCAAATTTTGTTGGAATTATGAGGTTATAAGCAACTCAAAGTTGTAAAAATATTTAAGTTAGAACCAACATAGATAAGGAGATGTCCCTCATCTGAGTATGTTTAGTAAAATGGCCATAACTTTTGACTCGTAACTCCGATCGGGGCGTTCTTTGGCTCGTTAGAAAGATAATGAAAAATAGTTGGTTGGATCTTGAACTTTTGGGCGAGTGCGTGTGTGCGGGAAAATCAGAATTCCAAAAAAACATCGTTTAGGGCCTCAAAACGGCCTCCGAAGTTTTGTAGCCATTTCGGTCTCTTTTTTTTTGCCTTTTCGTGTGCTCCAAACCGTATTCTTCGTGATCATAGATAACTCTGCTATATATATATATATATATATATATATATATATATATATATATAGGAAAATGGTTCCATACTCCGGGGAGTATGTACTCCCACTCTCAATATACTGCATAAATGATATTGTTATACTTCTTTATCTGTTTGAGTATACTCTAATACTAATTATAAGATACTCCAAAGTGAATTCTACGAAAAATTTCATCAAAATCCACCATTTATAGCATAATTTGTTTATATACTCTTTTTACACATGGAAAAGGGTTTATAACAAAAAATAAATGGCTCCCATGAATTTTTTTCATTCATGTCGTATTGAAGTATCTTAGAATTATTATTGGAGTATACTGAAAATGATAAAGAAGTATAACACGTTTGATTAAGTGGTATACTAAAGGTGAGAGTACGTACTCTCAGTAGTACGAATACATATATATATATATAGTACAATTACCTGGGACACCATGGTGCCTGGGCACCATGATCCAAAACAGATATTTTCCATATGTATTTGTATGCGAAAAAATTTAAAAATTTTAGGATGTTGAGTTCAACCAGTTTACTAACTAGTTCAAACAAATTTGAACTGAAATTCAAACTAAAGTTTTCTTTTTTGATGATAGTTTGATTGTAGGTATGTGTTGATCATACATATAAATCAGCAAAGTATGTAATCTAAATTCGTTCAAATCTTCAAATTCGAGTATATTTTTTCAAAGGTATGTGTTTCATTTGAATTTTTATAGATGGGTATATACCCTAAAACTGAAAGTTTTGAAAAATATATCCGAATTTGGCTTGAATTAACGCATTTAAAATCATGGTGCCCAGGCACCATGGTGTCCCATTCCGTCGTCCTATATATATATGTATATATATATATATGCGCAACCCGTATTTGGAGTATGAGAATACTAAAATCGATGTTCGGGTGCTCTGTGAGGTTAAAGGGAATGGGACATCTTATATTTCTGTAGGATCGAAGTATACGAATATAGCAATCAGAGGGGGGTGAATGATTGTGCGGAAGCTAAAACCAAATTCTTGATCTATTAAAAGTTCACCCCAAAACAGAACCAAATAATTGCCTCGTTTTCGACAAAAACAGAATGACAGAGGTTCGGTAAAACGCGAATTTCCGGAGATCCAACCGTTAGATTGATCTAAAATTTGGACACGAGAAACTAGATTCCAATACGAATGGAACCCAAAACGAATCAGCTCGATCGGACTTACGGATCAAAAGTTATGAAGCTTGCAAGCTTGCTGTGACAGAAGATGACGAGAATTAATCTAACCAAAACTTCAAGATTAAACAAGAACGACAAAAGTTTAATCAACTAAACTTAGGGAAACCCTAAATCAATTCTCTAGAAAGGTTTTGATGGATCAAATCAAGATAAAACTAAAAGAACAAAAACCAATTTAGAAAAGAACAAACATGCAAACAAGAACCAAAACAGGAAACACTGTAGCAACGCGGTTACTGTAGCACGCAAGAATCTTAGAAGAATTGATCTTTATTTCTTTTGTCTAAAGTACTCTCATCAAAAGAGTACAAACCCTAAAACTGAGCTTGAGGCTCTCAATGCGCTCAGGTCCGATTGATGCCCTTCAATAGGAGACACCCCTCCTATTTAAAGGAGCAAAACACAAGGAGTTCTGAATACAATTCCTAATCTAGAAGGAGTATGTATTCAACACAACTCCTCTTGGCCCAACCTGGCCGAGTACAACTCTTGCAAGCGTATGGCAACCCTACCATACTCACGTGAGTAACACTTTGCACGCGTATGGCCACCTGCCATACTCACGTGACTAACACTTTGCACGTGAATGACCTCCTGCCATTCTCACGTGACTAACCATTCTTCATGTGCACCATTCTCTTAGCCCGAACGTCCCGCATGACATCCTTGACTACTAAGACCTTAGTTCCTCCCTGAACCTAGTCCCAAACCTCAGTTCCTCCATGAACCTAGTTCCGGTCCCGTCATCGACCACATTCACCCTCGAGCGATACCTGCACATGAACAAACCACAAAACAATTTCGAGCACAAGTCCGCGACTTGACTCAGTATTAGTCCATGCAAATACTCACACGAGCATTGCATAAATTCCACTTCAAAACAAGCATCATGAAATTCTCACTAATTTCGTAATCTCAAGGTCAAACCAAAAACAATTCCAATTTTGCTCAAAACCCTAATCGAGCAAAAACGCATTCACGACGGACCAAAAAATTTGGTCCGGCGTACATGTAAAACTTACTGTTTTTAAGAACTTGGTCCCGCGCAAAAACCTTGAGAAGCACATTTACGACATACCAAAAAATTTGGTCTGTCGTTCATGTAAAAAACGAGGTCGCCAAAAAACATGTTTATGACAAACCAAAAAATTTGGTTTGTCATACATGGGAAAAACGAGGTCGCCAAAAACATGTGTATGACAGACCAAAAAATTTGGTTTGTCATACATGAGAAAAACAAGGTCGCCAAAAAACATGTGTATGACAGACCAAAAAATTTGGTTTGTCATACATGGGAAAAACGAGTTCGCCAAAAGCATGTGTATGACAGACCAAAAAATTTGGTTTGTCATACAAGGGAAAAACTAGGTCGCCAAAAACATGTGTATGACAGACCAAAAAATTTGGTTTGTCATACATGGGAAAAACGAGGTTGCCAAAAGCATGTGTATGACAGATCAAAAAATTTGGTTTGTCATACATGCGAAAAACGCGATTTCTTGAACAAGCGTAAATGCATCAAAATCACGTTTATGACAGACCAAAAAAGTTTGGTCCGTCATACATGCGAAACTCACTGTTTTTGGATGTTTGGTCTAGCGCAAATGCAAAGTCTCTGTTTTTGGATGTTTGAATGTTGGTCCTTCATGCAAGCAATTTTGCAATATTAATCCTAACCAATTTTTCAGCACAAGATCAAGCCAATTTTTCATCATATGATTTCACAATCTCCCCCTTGATGAAAACATTGGCAACACCACTTAGAATTGAACATTTGGCATTCACTTTACAAAAGATTTTGAAATCCAAAGGATCAAGGACCAAAAAGAGAAAACACAGAATTACCCCTTTGACCAAAATGCAAAACAAAATCTCCCCCTGAGAAGGAAAATGTGTGTGAATGTGCAATGTGCCCAAAAATTCCAAAATTCTCTAAACTTCTCCCAAAATACTCAAATTTCCAAAAAAACTTTTTCCCTTAAAACTTCTCCCCCTTTTTCTTTGAACTTCTCAAATATTCCCAAATTTCTCCCCCTTTGACAATGGATTCATCAAGAGTACTAAAGAGAGAATTTGTTCAAAATTTTTTCTGCAGCAATGATTTCATAATGAGAAACAAAGGAGTGCCAAGATAGGAAAAGATGAGCTCATTCGATCATATAACCTTATACTCCCTCCGTTCCTAATTACAAGGCGCATAAAACTTGGCACGAATATTAAGCATCTGAAACGCGACGGTGTTGATTCCTATTATGCCCCTAATTAAGGGCTGGGGTAATTAGCAGGCTGCAGGGCGCGTGCATGGGAATTAAGGAGAGGCCCACCAGCAGAGCTGCATGCATGCAGGTAGAATCCCGCCTACCAGCGAAGGTGCATCTGAAACGTTCAGTTTTGCTTTGTGCCACGACCGCGAAGGAAGAAGTTTGCATATGCACCAAAATTTGAGTATTTGCCGCGTTGTACCAAAATTTGAGAACTGCCGCGTTGTACCAAAATTTGAGAATGTGCCGCGAGAAGGAGCGAAAAATTGATGAATGGTGCCTATAAAGTGGAAAACAAATTTGATAGTAAACTTTGTAGAACTATACAAAGGCAGCGTACTCCTAGAAAGCGGAGATTGTGCTACTAGAATGTTGAGTTCTGATTTAAACCAGCCGATAAATGAAGATGAGGGTCGTTGCATCAATTTGAATCATGAACCGATGTTGGAGGATCTTAGCGATGAGGATGAACACGCTAACGACGGCCACGGTGACGTCGACCATGGCGATAGTGGCAACGTTGATGACACGAGTAAGTGCTTTGTACAAGTACTCCATTTTTCTTGTTGAAGTTTATATGGAGTACTACGTTAAGTATTTTTACATACGAGTATTTGTATAGATGTCAACGTCGATCAGAACGCTCGCGGACGTGCCATGCTAGGTCGTGCAGGCCGCGGTCGCGGACGTGCCAGGCTAGGCCTTGCAGGCTACGGTCGCGGAGCTGGTTTCAATGCAAGCCATGGTCATGCTAGTGGTGGTGATCATGCAAGTCGTGGCCGCGCCAGGTTAGGGCTCACGGGACGCAATCGTGCTACTGGTTTTCACGTAGACCGTGGGCAGAGTGGTTCTTTGTCGGACTCCGGAATAACACCTCCGAAATCCTCTGTGTATTATGTACTAGTCCAGGAAATGCTAGTACACACAACAGAAATGAAACCATAGCATATCCGTCGTTCTTTATTAATAATAAATATTCAAAGATACAAATGAAATGGCGCGCAGGCCAACGAATAAATAAACGAATAAATGAAAGCAGCGGAAATAAAGATGAATAAATAGAGACCAATTAATTTGCCACAGGCAATCGACTGGGGCACGGCCTAGTCCAGCTGGTCCTCACCATCGTGATACTCCTCCTCTGAAGTGATAAATTAAGCAAGGGTGAGTACATACGTACTCAGCAAACCACATCGAAAATGCAATATAAATGTACGGGTAATCAAGGATGGCAATATGGTTTGTTTAAGCATAAAGCAATAGTTTAATAATCATTCAAAACAATTTTAAAGGGCATAGTTTATAATGAAACTCAAATCTATACAATTTTAACTCAGGAATCTCTCCTGGAATTGGCTAAGTTTTACCCATGATGGACTCCCTCCATCCAACATTATTTTCCGAAAATCAAATTTTAATTTACCAAAGTCTAATCTGAGAATGGCTTGCTCGGCATGCCCATAACCGCGGGCGCGGCTAATCGATTAGTTTGACACTCTGCAGAGGTTGTACAACTTTACCCACAAGACATAATATTTCCCTTTTATGTCAACACACTTCCTTTGGTGAGTGACAGAGAAGATTATGACAAGGCCCCATTAATAAATCATACATGTAGTCATGCCCGCTAAGGTTTCACCGCTGAAAGACTCCCTCTATTCAGAAGCCCCCTCTTGCGCCAGAGTGGCAGCATCTCGCTTTCACCACACCACTACCCCCATATAGCATGACTGTCCATGAAATGATTTAATAAGGATAGCCAGGTCTGTCCCATTCCAGACTCGTGGTAGTACGGTTAGGCTTTACATTCAGCGAGACCCAGACCGGTCCTTAATTGACTAGGCGAGACTTTCCACAAACCCAGAACCATGACCTCCCCACTTTCCAACCAATTCTCGCCCGGTCTAAGTCATTTTCATTTTAACCATACTAATCTCCACATTATCACTAACATTGATCACTATAAGTTTCCACATGAACAAGATGTCATTTTGGCATAAAGTTCCCCAAAATTTCATAAGTTTAGTTCTAAGCATGGCTAAGCAATGTCTAGTTACTACCATAGTCATAATTCATATTTTTACTAAGGTTACAAGGGTATCGGAATTCAAATGTCAAAGGTCGCATGCCGAAAATCGGATATAACTATCATTTAAAACTAGGTCGGAAATTAATGTCTATAATAAATAAGCATGCAATAATTGTAAATACATCATACAAGTTCATAAAACTGGGAGCAATATGATCAAGGGAGTGTGACTTGCCTGGTTCGACGAGTTGCTGCTCGAAATCATCGTTCGGGAACTCCTCGGTCTCTCCGTAATCTACGCGTGAAAAACAACCAAATTCGAATAAGACTCAAACAAATACAAATAAACACAAATTGAACTTCAAACTAGCTCTAAACTGAAGTTTGAGATTTCTAATGAATTTAGGAAGAAGAACGGAGCCAATCGGAGTTCGAACGGGCGAAAACGGGCTCCCGGAAGTTTAAAAACAAATAAAACGGATTTTTCTGGAATTTTCGGAATTTTAAATCATTTTTAAAAAGAAAATCCGATTTACTGCGTCATGCTGACGTCAGCAGCCTTTTCGGATTTTTGAAATCATTTTCTAAAATGAAAAACGACTTTATGACGTCAGCATGACGTCATAAAGGATTTTTAAAAACTCCTTTTTTTTTCTTTTTAAATCCGGCTGACAGGTGGGGCCAGGCCGGCCGTGGACCAAGTCCACGCCAAGACACAGCACGCACACGCGCTGCAGGAGCGCGCCAGCGCATACGGCGGCGCGCGCATGGCAAGCGGCGGCCGGAGGGGCGGCGAGAGGCGCGCCGGCGATGGCGGCAGCGGCGGCGGCGAGAAGCCGGCGGCCGAGGATCGGAGTAGGCGGGGCGCGCGGCGACGGGTGCGCTCGGCTCGGCGACTCCGCCGGAGCTGAGGACGAAGCGGCGGCGGTGGGAGGAGAGGGGAGCAGAGGGAGGCGAGGGGGAGGGGCACGAGGATGAGGGGGTCCTCGTGGGGTAATTTATAGGTGGGGCGAGGCGGCGGGGCGGCGGAACGGCCATGAGATCCATGGCGCGATTGCGCAGGCCGGGCGAGGGACGCTGGCGCGAGGAAGCGGCGGCGCTAAGGCCGGAGGAGAAAAATCCGGGCGCTACAAATCTACCCACCTTAAAAAGAATCTCGACCCCGAGATTCGAACTGGCTAGCAAAAGAGTTAGGGATACTCGGACTTTAGCTCTTCTTCTTTTTCCCAAGTAGCCTCCTTCTCTGAATGATGACTCCACTGAACTTTGCAGAAGCGGATGGTCTTTCTCCTCATGACATGCTCAGCAGTCTCAAGAATCTTAATTGGATGCTCTTTGTAAGTCAAATCTTTTTGGATCTCGATATCATCCAACTGTGCCTGCTCAGTGGGTACTCGAAGGCATTTCTTCAACTGTGACACGTGAAATACATCATGTACTCCTGCCAGCGCTGGGGGTAAACTCAGCTGATAAGCAACTTCTCCCTTCCTGGATAGTATGGGGTATGGACCCACATACCGTGGTGCTAGCTTCCCTTTATTTCCAAAGCGTTTCACGCCTCTAAGGGGAGTGACCCTGAGATACACATGATCACCTGGCTCAAAAGTTAGCTCTCTTCGGCGAGTGTCCGCATAGCTTTTCTGCCTAGATTGAGCTATCTTGAGTCTATCTTGTATAAGCTTGACTTTCTCTTCTGCCTCATTCAGAATACTTGGACCGAACAACTGTCGCTCTCCCACTTGATCCCACAAGAGCGGAGTTCTGCATTTCCTTCCATACAAAGCTTCAAATGGTGACATCTTCAAGCTGGCTTGATAACTATTATTATATGAAAACTCAGCGAATGGAAGACACTTGTCCCAACTTGCTTGATAGTCCAACACACAAGCGCGCAACATATCTTCCAGTATCTGATTCACACGCTCGGTTTGTCCATCTGTTTGAGGATGGTAAGCTGTACTGAAATTCAGTCGAGTTCCCATGGCTTCATGTAAACTTTTCCAAAAGCGTGAGGTAAACTGACTGCCTCGATCTGAGACTATCTTCTTAGGAGTCCCATGTAGACACACAATCTTGGTTATGTATAGTTCGGCCAGTTTATTTCCACCATATCTAGTGTTCACCGGTATAAAGTGGGCTACCTTGGTGAGACGGTCCACAATTACCCAAATGGAATCATAATTTGTTTGGGTTTTAGGGAGTCCGGTGATGAAATCCATTCCAATTTCTTCCCATTTCCACTCTGGGACTGCTAATGGCTGTAGCAGGCCTGCTGGTCTCTGATGTTCTGCTTTCACCCTCTGACAAACATCACAGCGAGCAATGTACTCTGCAATTTCTCTCTTCATGCTAACCCACTAGTATTTTTCCTTCAAATCTTGATACATTTTTGTACTGCCGGGATGAATAGAGAATGGCGACTCATGTGCTTCCTGAAGAAGTATCTCCTTTATCTCCTTATGGTCCGGCACACACAACCTATTCTCAAACCATATGACACCTTGTTCATCCTCTGAAAATCCTGGGGACTTTCCTCTTCTCATGTTCTTCTTAATTTCTTGGATATCAGCATCTTCTTTTTGAGCTTCTCTAATCTGATCTCGAAGTGTGGGTTTTACTTCAAGTGCATGCACTGATCCGTGAGTGACAATCTCCAGATTCAACCTCTCCATCTCCTGGCACAATTCAGACACACCTTCTCTGGCATTGATCATGTTGACATGGCTTTTTCTGTTCAATGCATCAGCTACCACATTGGCTTTCCCTGGATGATAATGGATACCAATATCATAATCCTTAATCAACTCTAGCCATCTTCTCTGTCTCAAGTTGAGCTCGGTCTGAGTGAATATGTACTTCAGGCTCTTATGATCCGTGTATATTTCGCAACGATTACCGATGAGGTAATGTCGCCAAATCTTCAAAGCATGCACAATCGCGGTCAGCTCGAAGTCATGAGTAGGATAGTTACTCTCATGAGGCTTCAGCTGCTGGGATGCATATGCTACCACTTTTCCTTCTTGCATCAGCACGCAACCCAAACCTTGCCGTGAGGCATCACAATAAATCACAAAGTCCTTGTGAATATCGGGTAGGATCAGGACTGGTGCTGAGACAAGTCTTTTCTTTAGCTCTTCAAAGCTTTTCTCACATGATTCTGTCCATTCAAACTTCTTCTCGTTCTTCAAGAGTTGAGTCATTGGACGTGCAAGTTTGGAGAAACTCTCTATAAATCTCCGGTAATATCCAGCTAATCCCAGAAAGCTTCTGACTTCGGAGACAGATTTGGGTTGTTTCTATCCCATCACTGCTTCTACTTTGGCTGGGTCCACTGCTACTCCACTTGCGGATACAATGTGTCCAAGAAATCCTACTTCCTTCAGCCAAAACTCGCACTTGCTGAACTTGGCGTACAACTGGTGATCCCTGAGCTTTTCCAATATCAATCTCAGGTGTGTCTCATGCTCCTTCTCATCTCTAGAATAGATGAGAATATCATCAATGAACACCACCACAAATTTATCCAAAAATTCCATGAACACCTTATTCATCATATTCATGAAATAGGCTGGTGCATTGGTCAACCCAAATGACATAACGGTGAACTCATAAAGTCCATACCGAGTGGTGAAGGCTGTCTTGGGCACATCTTCAGGTCGGATTTTTAACTGATGATATCCTGACCGAAGATCTATTTTGGAGAAGACACCTGCTCCCTTTAGCTGATCGAACAAGTCGTTGATCCTGGGCAAGGGGTACTTGTTTTTAATGGTGACCTCATTAAGTGCTCAATAATCCACACACATTCTCATACTACCATCCTTTTTCTTGACAAAAAGAACAAGTGCACCCCAAGGTGATGAACTTGGTTTGACATATCCCTTGTCTTGCAGCTCACGAATTTGCTTCTTTAATTCAGCTAATTAATTTGCGGGCATTCTGTACGGCCTCTTTGAAATTGGGGCTGTACCGGGGACGAGATCGATTATGAACTCAATATCCCAGTCTGGAGGCATACCGGATAAATCCTCTGGAAAGACATCCGGATATTCCTGTACGATTGGCACTTGCTCTAAACTTAGGCCCTTGAGCTTATTGAGGCTGACTTGTTTCTCCCTACAGTTCTTGGACTCGAATTCGACCTTGATTCCATCTTCATTGGTGAGTTCAATAGTCCGATTAGAGCAATTAATTCGGCCCTTATTCTTGGTCAACCAATCCATACCAAGAATCACATCCAAATCCTGGGACTGCAAAACTATTAAGTTTGCTAGGAATGTCACTCCCTCTATGATCAAGGGAATTTTTGGGCAAATGGAGCTGACTCTTACTTCTAATCCGGGGGAGTTGACTATCATGGGATTGGCAAGAGGAAAGACGGCTATCTCATGCTTACCCACAAATCGACTAGCAACAAAAGAATGCGAAGCTCCAGAGTCAAATAAAACTGATGCTGGGACTGAATTTACGAGGAACGTACCGACGACCACATCCGGAGCATCCTGAGCTTCCTCTGCCGTGATATTGTTGACACGGCCTCTGACTGCTGGCATTGGCTTCACTGCTGGAAGAGCTGAAGGGTTGGGTCTGGCCGGTGCTGGTGCTAGCATGGCTCTCTTCTTGGGGCACTGATTTGCAAAATGTCCCATCTCATGACATGTCAAGGCCCCAAGTTCCAAAAGTTCTGGGACATCCGGAGTATCCGGATCAGCATCCGGAGTGTCCGGATCCAACCCGGAATGTCCGGAGTATCCGGATTGGGCTGACCGAACACCCCAACCCGGAGTGTCCGGACCAAACGTCCGGAGTGTCCGGGTTAGTGATACCGAAGACCCCAACCCGGAGTCTCCGGGTTAGCGTCCGGAGAGTCCGGTATTTGCGGGGGTTTAGTATAAAAGTCCCATTTCGTGGCTCCCGTCCATTCTTTCTCCTCCAGGTTGTTTCACCACTCCTTGGTGCTACTCCCCTCCACCCTAGCTTCACTCCGGTGAGCTTCCCACCGTCCGGTGACCCTCCGTGGCTCCTCCCCGGTGACTCCTCCATCCCCGGGAACTCCTCCTCGCGCCGACTTCTCCTTCCTTTACCCGGCGTTGTTCTCCTCCATCATCCTTGGAGGTAGGTCTTTCTCTGGGGGTTGATTCGTGGGATTCATGGGTTCTAAGGCTATCCATGGTGGGTTAGGGTTTAAGTTTGGATTGGGAGTTTGGATTTGGATCTTGAGCTCTAGGGTTTTGGGTGTAGTGATTCTAGGGTTGGTCGGGGCTTGGATTAAATGAATGTGGGTACTAGTGAGGTAGATCGGGTAGTGGAAATGCCGATCCGATGGTCGTTTGGAGTTGGCTAGTGATTTCATAGATTAGTGTCATTCCTCGTGGAGTTGGGTTAGCTATAAGCTTCTCCGGCCTCACCGCGTGTAGGAGTGTCATAGATCGGGTCCCCGCGGTGCCGTGGGACTTGGTGGCACCGTGGTCCGTTGAGTAGTAGGGTGAGATGCGCCAGGTTCGGAGTGTCCGGACACCCAGTCCGGAGTATCCGCCCTAGGTCGGAGTATCCGGACACAAGGTCCGGAGTATCCGGGTTATCCGGACTGTCCGGATCAAATAACCAGACTGTCCGGGTTAGGCTATTCTGTCCGGTTTCGTTAACCTGTTCGGTCGCGTTGTTTCGTCGGGGTTTTTCCTTTGGTGTTCATTTCATTTGCATGGCATACATCTCATTATGCATTGTACTCGTGTAGAGAGCGATCCCGCGGGGACTGACGCCGCGGTGACCGGGGGTGCGACCGGAGAGCCAGTTACTACCGACCCACAAGCAGAAGATCAAGGCAAGCACCTAAGCATATTCAACCTTTATGTAAATGTATTTTTGTGAATAAACTGCTAAATGATTGGTTAAGTGATGCATTAGGAGTTTAATTGAGGGATAGGTCTAGATCCCATTTGCTGCACATACACCCGTTGGTAATTGTTGAACACATCCCTTGGAGCTAGGCTATGGGTAATATAATTGAGTCCATGCTTAGTTCGCTTAGAAAGTCGGTTGGGCCAAGTGACGGAGGGTTCTGTCACTTGCGGTTGTTGTTCTTACACACATACTACATTATGTTGGACTTGGAATTGGGAAAGGTTCTGGAAAGAAATGAATTGTGGACCGGGCGGGGAGTTGGTTCATTTGGGTATGGAGACTCAAATGTGTAGCCCCGTCTGTGTCAGTTAAGGACCGATCCGTAAGTGGAATAAGATTGAGCACACCCCGGTTGGTCGCATGCCCGATTATGGTACGGTAAGCCACTCTTTCTCTCATACGGAATCGATGGACCGTAACTTCCTGTGGTTGGACGTGGTTGAGGGCGAGGCTTAGGCCGACTCTCGAGCGCCAAGCCGGGCTTGGGGCAGCTCGAGGGGGTGCTAGGTTTTCGAACCGCAGGAGGACGCTTCAGCGATTGGGTATGATTGGGAGGGGGTTGACACGAGGCCCTTCGTGGTACGTGTCGTGCGATCAATGCTTCCCTGCAGGGTTAATTAAGCGATTCGAATTGCCGCGCTCTCGGATATGAGCAAGCTTGATCCGAACTTCTTCTGCGTAGTAAACAACTTGAACTTGTGGTTCGCCGTTGGGCTTGAGCTAAATTTTGATATGAGATGCCTTGCTTTACATTCTGTTAATTACAATATCCTGCTAGAAGTAGGTGCTGTTACAACTGCTAACTATATTGAGAAAAACTTGAGTAAATGACAAAAATTGAAACAAAGTTAAGCATTTCCGCACTTTTAACCTAAGCCTGTTTACCTTGCTACCGCCAAATGCATCTCCTTTGGAGTCAGTCATATATGGACCCCGGGTAAGTCTTGCGAGTACCTTTTGTACTCATGCTTTTGCTTTGTGGTTTTCAGGTGAGGATCAGGTGGGTGGATGCGAGTTCTGCCCGTACTGCCTCTCGGTGACTGGGCGGGGCACCGAGTAGAGGCTTGCCGCCGTTCTGCCCGGGAGTGTTCAGGGGCAGAACACTTCCGGAGTTGTCTTACTTTTGCTGATTGCATCCCTTTTGTTGTATAGATAGATGCGGTTGTTGGGCTTTTGGATTTGGTAATGGACGCTTACGCGTATGTCGGGTTCCATATGCGTTTTCTTTGACTATTGATACTGTTGTGGTACTGTGGGTGTCGCTTTTACTTTCAATATATATATTGAACTGTGTTTCCTTGTCTGCTGGGTGGATGTCCGTAGAATCTAGAAAGGTCATGCCGAAATTTTCTGATTTCAGGGTCTTGGTCTTTTTCCCGTTCTTACCTAGTTTAGAGTCTTGGCGTTGTTTTTGATCTTGGTTTGGTGGTTGTCGGGTTTGTCTTTGTGCCGTTGTTTTCCGCTTGCGTGTTGGTTCGAAAGTTCCGAGTTTGTTGCCCTCTTTGTGCAAATTGAATTGCTAACGGCTTTGGAAACCGGTATGTGGGGATCCTGGGCGAGTTCGGGTCGCATACCGGGGGAATACCGGGATGGTTGTCGAATTGTTAGGATGTTTCTTGGAGTTGTCTCGATTGGGCTTGGGTGTTAGCACTGAGATCACCTTCGGTGATTCGTTGCTAGGATCCAAATCCGATGGGAGTGACCGTTCATCCAACAACTCGATGACGATCTGGGCAGCTCCTCACAAGTTGGTATCAGAGCAAGGTGCATAAAGATGAACTTAAACTTGACGACCACTTAGGTGATTGATTAGGACTGTCATACTGCATTAGGTAGAAGATAACACTATCCCCGCCCTAGGTTATAGTGGTGAGTGTGAGGGTTACGTTGGAATCGTGCATTTCATCCCATCTCATGTCATGCATGTGTCATGCTGTCTTGCATCAAAGTGTGTTTTGGGTATGTCGGACTTGTGGGACCCCAGTGCGGGGTGCTGCAGTCGGAGTGGGAGTCAGTTGAGGTTGTCAGGCTAGTGTGGTGTGTCGTTTCCATTTGGAGTCTAACTCTTGTCGTCGGCTTTGGTTAACGACAGAATGCGGACCCGCGGAGCTTCCACCTCTGGGGGTGATGGAGGTGCCGAGCGGCACGGCGGAGGGTGCCGATCCGCCGCCTCATCCCAACGTGTTGGACTTTTTGCAGCGTTCTTAGCAGCAACAGGAGGAGACTAATCGGATCCTGGAGTTGCTAGTCCAGATCGGGTCCAAAGACGGTGGCCGCGGTGATGGGCGAGGTCGGCCCACCGGCTATCTCGACTTCTGCACACGCAGCCACCTGGTCTTCTCACGGGCCACCGATCCGTTGGAGGCCGACGATTATTGCGCACGATAGAGCGTAAGTTTGCTCTTATCGATCGTGGGGAGCTTGAAGGCCCACTTCGCAGCGCAGCAGCTCCAGGGCCCTGCTGGTGCTTGGTGGGCCAATTTGCGGGTGATGCAGCCTGCCGGGCACCAGTTTACTTGGGCTGAGTTCCGTGAGGCGTTTCGGGCGTACCACATCCCGAAGGGCCTCATGGACATGAAGAAGCAGCAGTTTCTCGCTCTCCGGCAGTTCAGCAAGTCGGTGGTTGACTACTCGCAGGAGTTCAACTACCTGGCGCAGTACGCCCCGGAGGAGGTCGACACCGACCAGAAGAAGCAGGGTCGGTTTGTGAGTGGGCTGACAGCGAAGATGCAGGATAAGCTGTCCGTCTGCGACTTCGCCGACTACAATGACCTGGTGAGCCGCGCGATCACTGTTGAGCTCAAGATGCGGGCTCATCAGGAGGAGAAGAAGAGGAAGCGGGCGACGCCAGACTCGTGGCGGCAGCTCGCAATGGCTCGGGCGGTCTCAGACGCCGCCGAGGCCGTCTGCTCCAGCGCCGTCTCAGTCGGTCGCGACAGCCCAGCCGTCGGTTGCCGCTACCCGGCCACGACCACCGCTACCACCACCGGCAGCCAGAGCAGCAGCGGGTCCTGGTCCCGGTCCGTGCTACAATTGCGGACGCGCGGGCCACTTCATCCGGGACTGCCCATTCCCACGTCGGGGCAACAGTGCCGGCGCTCCACGGCTTCAGGGCGCGACGGCACTGCCGCCGTTGCCTACGTCGAGCCGAGGCAGCGTCACCTTCGTCGACGCCGAAGCGGTTCCTGAGGGCTCCACCGTGCTAGCTGGTACGTTCCTTGTTGAGGGGCATGAGGCTAGGGTGTTATTTGATTCGGGGGCCTCCCATTCTTTTATTCGCACGGGGTTTGCGGAGCAGAGTCAGATGAGGGTCAGTAGCAGTGTCACCTCTTTTCTGATCGAGGCACCGGGGTCGAAGATCACGGTTAGGCAGATGGTTAAGAAGGCAGTAGTTCAGATTCAGGGGGTTCCATTCACTGTTAGTTTGCTGCTTTTAGATCTTCGGGGAATAGATATCATCCTGGGGATGAGTTGGCTGACACGACAATGAGTCGCTTTTGGATTGCTGTAGTCGTACCTGTCACTTGGAATCGAAGGCGGCCGACTCACTCTACTTCTTAATGAGAACAAGGCCACCTTGTGTTCACTAAATGGGACGAAGTTGAAGAGTGGACTCGATTCCCGTGGTGTCTGAAGTTTCCGATGTGTTCCCAAATGGAACTCACCGGGATGCCACCTGATCGGGATATCGAGTTTGTCGTCGAGCTTCAGCCAGGGACTGCTCCGGTTTCCAAGCGGCCGTACCGAATGCCACCTAATGAGCTAGCTGAGCTGAAGACTCAGTTGAAGGGGCTGATGGATAAAGGGTTCATCCGACCGAGCTCCTCACCTTGGGGTTGCTCGGCTCTCTTTGTGACCAAGAAGGATGGTTCTCTGCGCCTCTGCGTTGATTACCGTCCCCTGAATGCAGTCACCGTCAAGAACAAGTACCCGTTACCCCGGATCGACCTCCTGTTCGATTAGCTGACTGGTGCACGAGTATTTTCCAAGATTGATCTGAGGCTCGGCTACCATCAGATTAAGATTCGAGCCGAGGACATCCCGAAGACTGCTTTCTCCACTAGATACGGGCTCTACGAGTATACCGTGATGTCGTTCGGCCTCACGAACGCGCCGGCGTACTTCATGTACCTCATGAACTCCATCTTTATGGAGGAGCTAGATTCCTTTGTCGTCATCTTTATCGATGACATCCTCATTTATTCAGTCAATGAAGAAGAGCATGCCAGACATCTTCGCATTGTCCTCGGGCGACTCAGGGAGCATCGCAGTATGCGAAGTTCAGCAAGTGCGAAGTTCGGGCCGAGGAAGTGTCATTCTTGGGACACGCCCTTTACGGCGAGGAGTGGCATTGACCCGAGCAAGGTCAGGATGTACTCAAATGGGAGCAGCCAAGATCACGGACATCCGCAGCTTTCTTGGGACTGGCCGGGTATTATCGCCGTTTCATCCAGGACTTCTCAAAGATTGGCGAAGCCGATGATCGAGCCGCTCAAGAAGGGAGTTGAGTTCGGATGGTCGTGAATCGCGAGTGCCTTTCGCACATCTTGAAGCAACGTCTGACTACGGCCCCTGTCCTCACTCAGCCGGATATCCACAGGCCTTTTGATGTGTATTGCGATGCGTCGGGCATTGGGCTTGGCTGTGTGCTTATGCAAGAAGGCCGAGTCGTTGCCTACGCATCTAGGCAGTTGAAGCATCACGAGGAGCACTACCCCACCCATGATTTGGAGCTTGCAGCAGTGGTGCATGCCTTGAAGATCTGGCGCCACTATCTCCTGGGGAATAAGTGCAATATTTATACCGATCATAAAAGTCTCAAGTACATTTTCACTCAGGCAGATCTGAATATGAGGCAGCGGAGATGGCTTGAGCTGATCAAAGACTATAGTCTGGAGGTGCATTACCATCCGAGAAAAGCGAATGTGGTAGCTGACGCGTTGACTCGTAAAGCTCAATGCAACTGCTTTATTCTCCAGTCCCCGAGTGTCTCCCTCTGTGCCGAATTCCAGAGACTTGGCCTGGAGATGGGTGAGCAGGGATTCATAGCTAATATCGAGTTGAGGTCTACATTGCTCGATCAGATTCGAGAGGCACAGACGAAGGATGAAGAAGTTGCCCAGATCCGGGATAAATTAGATTTGGGGCAAGCCGCTGAGTTTCGCCTGGATGATCAGGGAACCTTGTGGTTCGGCGACTGCATAGTTGTCCCTGATGACCAGGAGTTGAAGCGAAGGATTCTCGATGAGGCGCATAACTCCTTGCTTACCATTCACCCGGGCAGCAACAAGATGTATCAAGACCTGAGATGGCAGTTTTGGTGGGCTCGCATGAAGCGCGAAGTCACTCGCTATGTGTCTGAGTGCGACGTCTGCAAACGGGTAAAGGCCGAACACCTCAAGCCAGCCGGTACTCTTCAGCCTCTTCCTATTCCAGTTTGGAAGTGGGAGGATGTTATCATGGATTTCATTACCGGCCTGCCGATCACTTCCTCAGGCCATGACTCAATCTGGGTGATCGTCGATCGACTGACGAAGTCCGCACACTTTCTGGCTGTCCGGACCACGTATTCGACCAAGAGATATGCAGAGCTATATATCTCTCGGATCGTGTGTCTCCATGGAGTGCCGAAACGGATAGTGTCAGACCGAGGCTCTCAGTTTGTCTCTCGGTTCTGGAGAAGCCTGCATGAAGCTTTGGGCACGAAGTTGCTCCACGCAAAGCATACCACCCTCGGTGACGGCCAGTCGGGCCGAGAGGGTCAATCGGATCCTCGAGGACATGTTGAGGGCTTGTATTTTTGTCCTACGGGAAGAAGTGGGAAGAGTGTCTCCCGTACGCCGAGTTCGCGTACAACAACAGCTACCAAACCAGTATCCAGATGTCTCCGTTTGAGGCACTTTATGGTCGCAGTTGTCGAGCGCCGCTGAATTGGTCAGAAAGTGGAGAACGCTCCTTGATTGGACCTGAGTTGGTTATGGAGGCGGAAGATGTCGTCGACTATCCAGGAAAATCGAGGATAAGCGGTCGCGACAGAAGAGTTACGCTGATCGCCGTAGGAGACCCCTCTCCTTCGACATTGGCGACTTCGTCTACCTGAAGGTTTCTCCTCTCCGTGGCACCCGTCGATTCGGAGTTAAAGGAAAGCTGGCACCTCGCTACGTAGGGCCGTTCAAGATCCTTGGAAAGCGCGGCCAAGTAGCATATCAGCTAGAGCTTCCTCCTTCGCTCGGAATGGTTCACGACGTGTTTCACGTCTCCCAGCTGAAGAAGTGTGTTCGTACTCCCTTCGAGCAGATTGCAGTGGATGAACTCGAGGTTCAGCCTGAACCGGATCTGTCCTATCCAGAGCATCCAATTCGGGTTTTGTTAGAAGCGGAACGCAAGACTCGACGGAGAACTCTCAAGTTCTATAAAATTCAGTGGAGTAATCATACTGAGCATGAGGCTACTTGGGAGCCCGAAGATCGTCTAAAGACCGAGTACCCTGAATTCTTCGATGCCATGTAAGTGCGAGCGTACAATTCCCAAGGTTTAGAGCATGTCCGTTAGGGCCCTAACCCGTGTATGCGTTTGTTCTGAATCTCGGGGCGAGATTCCCTTAAGGGGGGAGGATTTGTCAAGGCCCCAAGTTCCAAAAGTTCTGGGACATCCGGAGTATCCGGATCAGCATCCGGAGTGTCCGGATCCAACCCGGAATGTCCGGATAAATGTCCGGAGTATCCGGATTGGGCTGACCGAACACCCCAACCCGAGTGTCCGACCAAACGTCCGGAGTGTCCGGTTAGTGATACCAAGACCCCAACCCGAGTCTCCAAGAAGCGTCCGGAGAGTCCGGTATTTGCGGGGGTTTAGTATAAAAGTCCCATTTCGTGGCTCCCGTCCATTCTTTCTCCTCCAGGTTGTTTCACCACTCCTTGGTGCTACTCCCCTCCACCCTAGCTTCACTCCGGTGAGCTTCCCACCGGCCGGTGACCCTCCGTGGCTCCTCCCCGGCGACTCCTCCATCCCCGGGAACTCCTCCTCGCGCCGACTTCTCCTTCTGTGAAATCATATGTTGAAAAATTGGCTTAGAATTGAATTTGCAAAATGTGTTTGTTCATGTGTTTTGTCAATTTGACAAGAAACAGTAAGTTTTGCCTTGGCGCCGGACCAATCCTAAAGAAAACAGTAAGTTTCCCATCTACGACGGACAAACTTTCTTGGTCCTTTGTAAACATGCTTTTTGACAACCTCTTTCTCCTATGTACAACGGACAAAGTTTTTGTGTCCGTCGTGAACATGTTTTTGAGCACATGAGCCAAACCCTATTTTTCAAGAATCCAGTAAGTTTCGCATGTACGACGGACAAAGTTTTTGGGTCTGTCGTGAACGGCTTTTTGAGGTTTGATTTCGCATGTACAACGGACAAAGTTTTTGGGTCCGTTGTGAACGTGTTTTCACCGGAATGTTTTCTTCTTGGAACTAAGAGTTTCACATGTACGCCGGATAGAGATTTCTTGTCCGTCGTGAATGGACTTTTTCTAGGGTTTTTATTTCTTGTCCGTTGTGAACGTGTTTTGCTCAGTTTGGATGTTTTGCAAGAATTGAAATGGTTTGACCTTGAGATTATGAAATTTGTGATGATTTCATGATGTGTGTTTTGAAGTGGACTTTATGCAATGCTCATGTGAGTAGTTGCATGGATTGACATTGAGTCAAGTCGTGGACTTGTGCTCGGAATCGTTTTGTGATTTGTTCATGTGCAGGTATTGCTCGAAGACGAATGTGGTCGATGACGGGATCTGAACTAGGTTCATGGAGGAACTGAGGTTCGGGACTAGGTTCAGGAGGAACTGAGGTCTTGGTGGTCAAGGATGTCATGCGGGACGTTCGGGCTAAGAGAATGGTGCACATGAAGAATGGTTAGTCACGTGAGAATGGCAGAGGTCATTCGCGTGCAAAGTGTTAGTCACGTGAGTATGGCGGTGGCCATACGGCGTGCAAAGTGTTAGTCACGTGAGTATGGTAGGGTTGCCATACGCGTGCAAGAGTTGTACTCGGCAGGTTGGGCCAAGTAGAGTTGTGTTGGATACAGATTCCTTCTAGGAATAGGAATCGTATTCGTAACTCTTTGTGGGTTGGTGCTTTAAATAGGTGGGGGGTCTCCTGTTGAAAGGCACCAAGTAGAGCTGAGCGCATCAAGCCTTGAGCTTGGTTTTAGGGTTTGTACTCTTTTGATGAGAGTATTTTAGACAAGAAATAAAGATCAATTCTTCCAAGATTTTTGCGTGCTACAGTAACCACGTCGCTACAGTGTTTTCTGTTTTGGTTCTTGTTTGCATGCTTGTTCTAAATCTAGATTGGTTTTTGATCATTGAGTTTCATCTTGATTTGATCCATCAAAAACCGTTCTAGGGTATTGATTTAGAGTTTCTCAAAGTCTAGTTGATTAATCTTTTGAAGATCTTGTTTAATCTTGAAGTTTTGATTAGATTGATTCTCGTCAAGTTCTGAAACAGCAAGCTTGCGAAGCTTATAACTTTTGATCCGTAAGTCCGATCGAGCTGATTCTTTTTGGGTTCGGTTCGTACTGGAATCTAGTTTCTTGTGTCCAAATTTCAGATCGATCCTACGGTTAGATCTCCGGGAATTTGCATTTTACTAAACCTCTATCTTTTTGTTTTTGTCGAAAACGAAGCAATTATTTGGTTCTGTTTTGGGGTGAACTTTTAATAGATTAAGAATTTGGTTTTAGCTTCCGCACAATCATTCACCCCCCCTCTGATTGCTATATTCGTATTCTTCGATCCTACAAGTGGTATCAGAGCAAGGTTTCTCTAATCTATCTTAACCGGTGATTAGATCAATGGATCGTTATTCGACAAAACCATGTGTGTTCGATGGTGTTGATTTTCAGTTTTGGAAGGCCAAGATGGAGGCGTTCATCCAAGCACAAGGCTTCACAATTTGGGAGAAGGTGTACAAGCCATACCAAGTCCCTGCAAACGACAACGTCAACGACACTAATCGCACACATGTTGAAGCAAACAGCAAGGCGCGCAACTTGATCATCCAAGGCTTGGGACGCAGCGACTTTGATCGTGTGGTTCATCTTCGATCCGCATATGAGGTATGGAAATCTCTTTGTGATTACCATGAGGGTTCTAACACCACAAAGAGGTTCGCCAAGATATTTACAAAAAGAATACATGCGTTTTGAGATGAAACCTAGTGAATCTGTAGATGACTTCTTTGCACGTTTCAATAAAATTCTTAGCAATCTACGTCTTTGTTGGAGTTAGCTACACCGATGCTGAAAATGCTCGACAATTGCTTAGTGCTTTGGACATGTCGGTGTGGGAGATGAAAGTAACATCTATACAAGAATCTACTACCATGAGCACACTCACATTAGATGTTCTTTACTCTAAGTTGAAAACTCATGAGTTGGATGTTCTTGCCAGGAAGGGTAACATTAAATCAATTGCTTTGATCTCTAACCCTAACATGTCAAATGCAAATTCTTCTTCTAGCTTTGCCTTGTCTTCCATGTCTTCTTTAACAGATGAGCAACTTGAAGAGTTTCCTGAAGAAGATCTGGCACTACTCTCTTCTCGCTTTAACAAAGCTTTGCAGAATGTGAGAATGAGAAAGAGAGGTGGTCCTCCAAGATGCTATGAGTGTGGTGACCTCAACCATATTCGCACAAATTGTCCTAAGCTTGTAGGAAAAACATCAAAGGAGGAGAAGGACAACGATGTAAGGAATGAGAAGAAAAGGTTCTCGTCAAATGATAGGAAGAAGAAGAGCTTCATCAACCGCAAGGTGGTTCACCGAGTTCTTTCCGCTCTTGAACAAGTCAATTTGAGCGATGTGGACTCGGAGAGCAGCGAAGATGATGCAACTCCAAGCAAGCATGATTTGATAGGATTGTGTCTCATGGCAAGCAGCAAGGATAGCTTCACCAGGGGCGACCACGACAAATGACTTCAATGAGGTAGATCCTTCTTACGATGAATTAGCTATTGCTGTTGCTCGTCTTGGTAAATTGCTTGATAAACGTGACAAGAAAATTAAGAAACATGATTTTGTTGTTGAATCATTGAATGCTGAAATTGCTAGACTTAAAACTTTGATTCCTGATGATGATGCTTGCAAATCATGTGACTTAATTTGGAATGAGCTTACTTCGCTTAGGAAAGAACATGCTTCCTTGATTGAGAAAATTAATGCTCAAAGTGAGAAAAATGAGAAACATATTAAACATGCTAGCTGTTTCACTGATGATTTGCATGGTTTAACTTCTTGTTCTAAATGCTCAACTCTTGAATTAAAATTAAAAGATGCAAATGCTAGGGTTTCTCAATTGACTGATGATCTGCTTACACATGAGGTTCTTTCATGCTCAACTTGTCGTAAGCAAAAAGGAAAAGTGAATGTTCCTTGCAATAATTGTTTAACTCTTTCTCAAAAAGTTGATTACTTGGACAAATCATTAGAACGTTTCACTAAAGGAAAGAAGAACCTAAACATGATTTTGGATCAATCAAAAGTCAGCACTCATAACAAAGGTTTAGGTTTTGATTCTTATGCTCATCATAAATCACATGCTCCCACTGTTGTTAAAACACTTGACGGAGGAAAATTTGAAATTGTCAATGAGCCTAAGAAAACTGTCTTTAAGTCTGCTGGAGTGTTATCTTCTTCTATGATGAATGCAAATGTTGCTTCTACTTCTAAAGCCAAACATCCTGTTAAATACACTTGCACTCATTGTGGTAGAGATGGACATTTAGTAGATTTTTGCTTTAGACTAGCCAAACAACAAAAGAAAGAAAGAGCTAAGGCTAGGTCTAATTTCAGAAAGGCACGCTTTGCTTCTCACTACGTGCCTAGGGTGATGCAAGCACCTTTTGTTGCTAGAAACACGGGAACAGGTAAATTTGATTTTGTGCATAAGACTGCTTGTGTTGTGCCTACTGTTGTGCGTCGTGTGTCTCAGTACTGGATTCCCAAAAATCTCATTCCTAACCCCAGTACTGAGACCTCGACATGTTTTGTTGCTATGTAGGCTTCTCGCGCGAGGAAGGAGAACATATGGCTAGTGGATTCCGGATGCTCACGCCACATGTCCGGTAATAAGAATTGGTTCTCCTCCCTCACTCGTGCATCTCGTGCTGAAAGTGTTACTTTTGGAGATGCTTCTTCCTCTTCTGTTGTGGCAAAAGGTACAATAAAGGTAAGTGACAAGTTTATGTTCAAAGATGTGGCTCTTGTTGAAAATTTGAAATATAATTTGCTTTCTGTCTCACAAATGCTTGATGAAGATCTTGAGATAAGCTTTAAGAAAAATGAATGCAAAGTGCTAGATGCTTCAGGTGATCTTGTGTTCAAAATTTCTCGTTTTGGAAGAGTCTTTAAAGCTGATTTTGATGCATCACCTTCTTCTAAGCATAGGTGTCTAATTGCCAATGTTTCTAAAGATTTATTCTTTTGGCATCGTAGACTTGGTCATGTTGGTTTTGATCATCTAACTCGTGTAAGTGGTTTAGATCTTATACGTGGCCTGCCTAAGCTTAAGGGTGATAGCAATCTAGTATGTTCTTCTTGTAGACATGGTAAGATGATTGCAGGTTCACATCCACCTCTTACCATGATGATGACAAACGCTCCAGGACAGCTTCTACATCTTGATACAGTTGGACCATCTCGAGTTCAATCCTTTGGAGGCAAACGGTATGTGCTTGTGATTGTTGATGATTTTTCTAGATACTCTTGGGTGTATTTTATGGCATCTAAGGATGAGGCTTTTAGTCATTTTAGAAGTCTTGTTCTTAGGCTTTCTGTTGACCTTCCAGGAGCTCTCAAAGCTATTAGAAGTGATAATGGAACTGAATTCAAAAATGCTTCCTTTGATCTCTTTTGTGCTGAAAAAGGAATTGATCATCAATTTTCATCTCCTAGAGTGCCTCAACAAAATGGTGTAATTGAAAGGAAAAATAGAACGTTAGTTGAAATGGCTAGAAGTATGCTAGATGAGCATCACTCTCCTCGAAATTTTTGGGCTGAAGCGATTTCAACTGCTTGTTATGTTTCAAACCGTGTGTTTTTGAGATCAAAATTGGGTAAGACTCCATATGAGCTTCGGTTTGGACATAGACCTTCTGTTTCTCACTTTCGAGTTTTTGGATGCAAATGTTTTGTCTTGAAATCTGGAAATCTTGATAAATTTGAAACTAGATCAACTGATGGCATTCTTCTTGGATATCCTGCTCATACTCGTGGCTATCGTGTGCTTGTTTTGGAGACTAACAAAATTGTGGAAACTTGTGAAGTTACTTTTGATGAGGCTAGTCCAGGCACTAGTCCAAGTGATGCAGGTACAGGCGCATACATTCAGGGGAAGATGATGATGATGTTGAAGATGAGGTCTTGACTCTTCCTAATGCACAACAAGATGTAGCACCTTTGGCACCTACTACTACATCACCTACAGCTAACCATCCTCAAGCTACAACATCATCTGTACATGCTGAAAATGAAGAAGGAGAAGGAGAAGTCTCAAAAGTCAATGCTCCCTTGTACATTCAAAAAATGCATCCATCTGAACAAATTATTGGAGACCTAAATGAGAGAGTGGTTTATTCATTCTGACACTCATGCTCATTCTGCTTTAGTTGCCTCTTTTGAACCCAAAGATATATCTCATGCATTATCTGACGAATCTTGGATCAATGCCATGCATGAAGAAATAGAGAATTTTGAACGAAATAAAGTTTGGAAACTTGTCTCACCTCCTCCAGATTTTAATGTTATTGGAACTAGATGGGTTTTCAAAAATAAACAAAGTGAGGATGGTGTTGTTGTTAGAAACAAGGCTAGATTGGTTGCTCAAGGTTACACTCAAATTGAAGGCTTAGATTTTGATGAAACCTTTGCTCCTGTTGCTAGAATTGAAGCCATTAGAATCCTTTTAGCTTTTGCTGCATCCAAAGGTTTCAAATTGTATCAAATGGATGTGAAAAGTGCTTTTCTTAATGGCTACATAAATGAGGAGGTTTATGTCAAGCAACCACCTGGTTTTGAAAATCCAAAGTTTCCAAATCATGTGTTCAAACTATCAAAAGCTTTGTATGGTTTGAAACAAGCCCCTAGAGCATGGTATGATAGGCTAAAAACCTTTTACTTGAAAAGGCTTTTTAATGGGAAAGGTTGACAAAACTCTCTTTTACTCAAGCAAGGCAATGATCAACTATTCGTTCAGATTTATGTTGATGATATTATCTTTGGTGGTTCATCTCATGTTTTAGTGTCTGAGTTTTCAGAAACAATGAGGAAGGAGTTTGAGATGAGTATGATGGGTGAGTTGACATACTTTTTGGGATTTCAAATCAAGCAAACGAAGGATGGTACTTTTGTACATCAAAGCAAATACACGAAAGACTTGCTACATCGCTTTGGAATGGAAAACAGCAAGCCGATCATGACACCTATGGAAAGCAATTGCACACTTGATCCGGATGAAGATGGTGAGCCGGTTGATCAAAAGGAATATAGAAGTATGATAGGTTCACTTTTGTACCTCACTGCATCAAGGCCGGATATACAATTTGCTGTATGCTTGTGTGCTCGTTTTCAAGCTTCCCCACGTGCTTCACATCGACAAGCTGTCAAAAGGATTTTCAGGTATCTTCATGGAACTCAAGATTTTGGCATTTGGCTTTCTGCTTCCTCATGCATTAGTTTGAGATCTTTTTCTGATGCTGATTTTGGAGGATGTAGAATTGATAGGAAAAGTACTTCTGGTTCATGTCACTTCTTGGGAAATTCTCTCATTGCATGGTCATCTAGAAAGCAATCTTCATTGCACAATCAAGCTATGAATCTGAATATGTGGTCAGCTGCTAGTTGTTGTTCTCAAATTCTTTGGATAGTAGCTACACTTAAAGATTATGGGGTTATTTTGGATAGTGTTCCTCTTCTGTGTGATAACACTAGTGCAATTTGCATTGCTAAGAACCCTGTGCAACATTCAAGAACAAAACACATTGACATCAGATTTCACTTTCTTAGAGATCATGTTGAAAAAGGCAACATTGTGCTTCATCATGTGGATACTGAACATCAATTGGCAGACATTTTCACAAAACCTTTGTCTTCTTCTCGTTTTGCTTTTATTCGGGGAGAACTTGGGATTGTTCATCCAATGGGTTTGTTTTGAGGGGGAGTTTCCTTGCCAAGTTCTTTCACTTAATGAGCTCACTTTATCATATTTCTTTATATGTTATGTAATTGAGCTAATATATGATAATCTAAATTGTCTCACTTGAACTAAGAATGACATTGTGGAATTCCCTGGACTGATTGCCTATAGCTAAATACTCTGTGATATCTTACTCTTCTAGGCTTGTTATTGAATCTTCTTGACAAATTTGGGCTATGAAGCAAGTGTGTTTTCAGCTTTATTCTTTCATAAGACCTCTTAATCACTCTTGCATGTTTTACAATCAAAGAAAAAGAAAAGAAAAGGGAATAAAAAAGGGGTAGTTAAAAGCTAAAGCTTCGAGTTATTTGCTTCAAGCATGCTTCCCTTAAAATGGTTAAGATGTATGCTTCAAGCATGCCATTCCCTCAAAAACAAGATGTATGCTTCAAGCATGCCAATCCAAGGAAATAAAAGAAGTATGCTTCAAGCATGCCACATGCAGTTTACTGTTTAAAGATTAATTTGGTCTACTAGATTGGAGTTGAAATCACTTGCTCGCCCAGAGTTGTTAGTTGTTTCAATTTTTGAGCTTTTGTTCTTCTACTGAGATCTTGCTTAGTACTTGGCTATAGTTGACTGAATTGAGGTTGAGATGCATGTCATTCCCTAACTTGTTAAAATCACTTCAAGATCATGTATTTTGCATATTATGTGATATATAAGGTTATATGATCGAATGAGCTCATCTTTTCCTATCTTGGCACTCCCTTGTTTCTCCTTGTGAAATCTTTGCTACAGGAAAAATTTTGAACCTGTTCTCTCTTTTACTCTTGATGAATCCATTGTCAAAGGGGGAGAAATTTGGGAATCGTTGAAAAGTTTAAGGAAAAAGGGGTGAGAAGAAAAAGGGGGAGTTGTTTTTGGAAATTTGAGAATTTTGGGAGAAGTTTGGAGATTTTTGGAATTTTTGGGCACATTGCACATTCACACACATTTTCCTTCTCAGGGGGAGATTTTGTTTTGCATTTTGGTCAAAGGGGGAATTCTGTGTTTTCTTTTTGGTCCTTGATCCTTTGGATTTCAAAATCTTTTGTAAAGTGAATGCCAAATGTTCAATTCTAAGTGGTGTTGCCAATGTTTTCATCAAGGGGGAGATTGTGAAATCATTTGTTGAAAAATTGGCTTAGAATTGAATTTGCAAAATGTGTTTGTTCATGTGTTTTGTCAATTTGACAAGAAACAGTAAGTTTTGCCTTGGCGCCGGACCAATCCTAAAGAAAACAGTAAGTTTCCCATCTACGACGGACAAACTTTCTTGGTCCTTTGTAAACATGCTTTTTGACAACCTCTTTCTCCTATGTACAACGGACAAAGTTTTTGTGTCCGTCGTGAACATGTTTTTGAGCGCATGAGCCAAACCCTATTTTCCAAGAATCCAGTAAGTTTCGCATGTACGACGGACAAAGTTTTTGGGTCTGTCGTGAACGGCTTTTTGAGGTTTGATTTCGCATGTACAACGGACAAAGTTTTTGGGTCCGTTGTGAACGTGTTTTCACCGGAATGTTTTCTTCTTGGAACTGAGAGTTTCACATGTACGCCGGACAGAGATTTCTTGTCCGTCGTGAATGGACTTTTTCTAGGGTTTTTATTTCTTGTCCGTTGTGAACGTGTTTTGCTCGCTTTGGATGTTTTGCAAGAATTGAAATGGTTTGACCTTGAGATTATGAAATTTGTGATGATTTCATGATGTGTGTTTTGAAGTGGACTTTATGCAATGCTCATGTGAGTAGTTGCATGGATTGACATTGAGTCAAGTCGTGGACTTGTGCTCGGAATCGTTTTGTGATTTGTTCATGTGCGGTATTGCTCGAAGACGAATGTGGTCGATGACGGACCGAACTAGGTTCATGGAGGAACCGAGGTTCGGGACTAGGTTCAGGAGGAACCGAGGTCTTGGTGGTCAAGGATGTCATGCGGGACGTTCGGGCTAAGAGAATGGTGCACATGAAGAATGGTTAGTCACGTGAGAATGGCAGGAGGTCATTCGCGTGCAAAGTGTTAGTCACGTGAGTATGGCGGTGGCCATACGCGTGCAAAGTGTTAGTCACGTGAGTATGGTAGGGTTGCCATACGCGTGCAGTAAGAGTTGTACTCGGCCAGGTTGGGCCAAGTAGAGTTGTGTTGGATACGGATTCCTTCTAGGAATAGGAATCGTATTCGTAACTCCTTGTGGGTTGGTGCTTTAAATAGGTGGGGGTCTCTGTTGAAAGGCACCAAGTAGAGCTGAGCGCATCAAGCCTTGAGCTTGGTTTTAGGGTTTGTACTCTTTTGATGAGAGTATTTTAGACAAGAAATAAAGATCAATTCTTCCAAGATTTTTGCGTACTACAAGAACCACGCCGCTACATGTTGTTTTCTGTTTTGGTTCTTGTTTGCATGCTTGTTCTAAATCTAGATTGGTTTTTGATCGTTGAGTTTCATCTTGATTTGATCCATCAAAAACCGTTCTAGGGTATTGATTTAGAGTTTCTCAAAGTCTAGTTGATTAATCTTTTGAAGATCTTGTTTAATCTTGAAGTTTTGATTAGATTGATTCTCGTCAAGTTCTGAAATAGCAAGCTTGCGAAGCTTATAACTTTTGATCCGTAAGTCCGATCGAGCTGATTCTTTTTGGGTTCGGTTCGTACTGGAATCTAGTTTCTTGTGTCCAAATTTCAGATCGATCCTACGGTTGGATCTCCGGGAATTCGCGATTTACTAAACCTCTGTCTTTCTGTTTTTGTCGAAAACGAAGCAATTATTTGGTTCTGTTTTGGGGTGAACTTTTAATAGATTAAGAATTTGGTTTTAGCTTCCGCACAATCATTCACCCCCCCTCTGATTGCTATATTCGTATTCTTCGATCCTACACCTTCCTTTACCCGGCATTGTTCTCCTCCATCATCCTTGGAGGTAGGTCTTTCTCTGGGGGTTGATTCGTGGGATTCATGGGTTCTAAGGCTATCCATGGTGGGTTAGGGTTTAGGTTTGGATTGGGATTTTGGATTTGGATCTTGAGCTCTAGGGTTTTGGGTGTAGTGATTCTAGGGTTGGTTGGGGCTTGGATTAAATGAATGTGGGTACTAGTGAGGTAGATCGGGTAGTGGAAATGCCGATCCGATGGTCGTTTGGAGTTGGCTAGTGATTTCATAGATTAGTGTCATTCCTCGTGGAGTTGGGTTAGCTATAAGCTTCTCCGGCCTCGCCGCGTGTAGGAGTGTCATAGATCGGGTCCCCGCGGTGCCGTGGGACTTGGCGGCACCTTGGTCCGTTGAGTAGTAGGGTGAGATGCGCCAGGTTCGGAGTGTCCGGACACCCAGTCCGGAGTATCCGCCCTAGGCCGGAGTATCCGGACACAAGGTCCGGAGTATCCGGGTTATCCGGACTGTCCGGATCAAATAACCGGGCTGTCCGGATCAAATAACCGGACTGTCTGGGTTAGGCTATTCTGTCCGGTTTCGTTAACCTGTTCGGTCGCGTTGTTTTGTCGGGGTTTTTCCTTTGGTGTTCATTTCATTTGCATGGCATACATCTCATTATGCATTGTACTCGTGTAGAGAGCGATCCCGCGGGGATCGACGCCATGGTGGCCGGGGTGCGGCCGAGAGCCGCATTACCGACCCACAAGCAGAAGATCAAGGCAAGCACCTAAGCATATTCAACCTTTATGTAAATGTATTTTTGTGAATAAACTGCTAAATGATTGGTTAAGTGATGCATTAGGAGTTTAATTGAGGGATAGGTCTAGATCCCATTTGCTGCACATACACCCGTTGGTAATTGTTGAACACATCCCTTGGAGCTAGGCTATGGGTAATATAATTGAGTCCATGCTTAGTTCGCTTAGAAAGTCGGTTGGGCCAAGTGACGGAGGGTTCTGTCACTTGCGGTTGTTGTTCTTACACACATACTACATTATGTTGGACTTGGAATTGGGAAAGGTTCTGGAAAGAAATGAATTGTGGACCGGGCGGGGAGTTGGTTCATTTGGGTATGGAGACTCAAATGTGTAGCCCCGTCTGTGTCAGTTAAGGACCGATCCGTAAGTGGAATAAGATTGAGCACACCCCGGTTGGTCGCATGCCCGATTATGGTACGGTAAGCCACTCTTTCTCTCATACGGAATCGATGGACTGTAACTTCCTGTGGTTGGACGTGGTTGAGGGCGAGGCTTAGGCCGACTCTCGAGCGCCAAGCCGGGCTTGGGGCAGCTCGAGGGGTGCTAGGTTTTTGGACCGCAGGAGGACGCTTCAGCAATTGGGTATGATTGGGAGGGGGTTGACACGAGGCCCTTCGTGGTACGTGTCGTGCAATCAATGCTTCCCTGCACGGTTAATTAAGCGATTCGAATTGCCGCGCTCTCGGATATGAGCAAGCTTGATCTGAACTTCTTCTGCGTAGTAAACAACTTGAACTTGTGGTTCGCCGTTGGGCTTGAGCTAAATTTTGATATGAGATGCCTTGCTTTACATTCTGTTAATTACAATATCCTGCTAGAAGTAGGTGCTGTTACAACTGCTAACTATATTGAGAAAAACTTGAGTAAATGACAAAAATTGAAACAAAGTTAAGCATTTCCGCACTTTTAACCTAAGCCTGTTTACCTTGCTACCGCCAAATGCATCTCCTTTGGAGTCGGTCATATATGGACCCCGGGTAAGTCTTGCGAGTACCTTTTGTACTCATGCTTCTGCTTTGTGGTTTTCAGGTGAGGATCAGGTGGGTGGATGCGAGTTCTGCCTGCATCGCTTCTCGGTGATCAAGGGCACCGAGTAGAGGCTTGCCGACGCCGTTTACGCCCGGGAGTGTTCAGGGGCAGAACACTTCCGGAGTTGTCTTACTTTTGCTGATTGCATCCCTTTTGTTGTATAGATAGATGCGGTTGTTGGGCTTTTGGATTTGGTAATGGACGCTTACGCGTATGTCGGGTTCCATATGTGTTTTCTTTGACTATTGATACTGCTGTGGTACTGTGGGTGTCGCTTTTACTTTCAATATATATATATTGAACTGTGTTTCCTTGTCTGCTGGGTGGATGTCCGTAGAATCTAGAAAGGTCATGCCGAAATTTTCTGATTTCGGGGACTTGGTCTTTTTCCCATTCTTACCTAGTTTAGAGTCTTGGCGTTGTTTTTTATCTTGGTTTGGTGGTTGTCGGGTTTGTCTTTGTGCCGTTGTTTTCCGCTTGCGTGTTGGTTCGAAAGTTCCGAGTTCGTTGCCCTCTTTGTGCAAATTGAATTGATAACGGCTTTGGAAACCGGTATGTGGGGATCCTGGCGAAGTTCGGTCGCATACCGGGGGAATACCGGGATGGTTGTCGAATTGTTAGGATGTTTCTTGGAGTTGTCTCGATTGGGCTTGGGTGTTAGCACTGAGATCACCTTCGGTGATTCGTTGCTAGGATCCAAATCCGATGGGAGTGACCGTTCATCCAACAACTCGATGACGATCTGGGCGGCTCCTCACATGACAGTAGTAACACTGGACTCCTGCTGCAGTCTGTGTAGTCCTCTGGATCTGATTGCCTGCCGGGGCTGGAGGTGGCCTGAAGTTGGGGTTGGCAGGGCGCTGCGGTGCTACCAATGTCCTGGATGAAGAAGGAACCTGAGGTTTGGCATGCTACGGAGGCTGCGGCATCGCGGTGCGAGGCTTGGGGTGTCCTCCGAGATTGTTCCTCTGGAAAGCCATCCTTCTCTTGCGGCTCTCCATCTCCTGATGCTTGCCTTCCTAGCGAATAGCCTTGTTAACTAACTGCTGAAAGTCAACATATGGGATATGAGCTGAACTGCCAGCTCATCATTCAGTCCCTCAATGAAGCGCTCCTGCTTCGCTTCATCGGTGGCTACGTCTTCTGGAGCATATCTGGCCAGGTGATTGAACTTGTACAAATATTCCGTCACTGTGCGTCCTCCCTGACGCAAAGAACGGAACTCCTTCTTCTTAAGTGCAATGACACCTGAAGGGATGTGAGCTCGGCGAAAAGCTCGCACAAAGTCATCCCAAGTGATAGCTTGAGCGTTCCGGTGAGTAACCCGAAAGTTATCCCACCACTCAGCAGCAGGTCCACTCAGCTGATGAGAAGCGAATAAGACTCGCTCTCGATCACTACACTGAATGATGTCCAAGTTCTTCTCAATGGTCCTAAGCCAAGCGTCCGCATCAAGATGCTCAGCGCTATTGGAGAACACCGGAGGCTGGGTTCTCATGAATTCTGGCAACTTGTTCTGCTGGTGATGCTGATGGGTGGCGGCTTGCGCATTCTGATTATTGTTGATACTCTGTGCTAACAGTTGGATAAGCTGGTTCTAATTCTCCATCATCTGCTGCCAGGTGGGTCCATCTGCGGGAGGAGGGGGCAATCCTGGCGTAGGGGGACTATTGGCGTTGCTACGAGTGTTCACCATCTGACGGTTGATGACAAGATTTAGAAAAAGGGAGGAATAGAGTTCTACCCAAAAACCCCACACACAAGCGATAAAACTCCAATAAAACTCCAAATAAATGAACGAACGAATGAATTAAATCTTTATTAAACTTCTAACAAAAGAAGGCGCCTGTTTACAAGAAGTAACGACAGCACGCACAACGAAAGAATCAACGTCTAAAGCTATCTAAAGAATGAACTAATCCTGCTGAGGTCCATGGAAATGGCTCAAGTAAGTCTTCTTGTCGCCGGTCTTTCTATTCTTCGGGACGTGGACAGGCTCCGAGTGCTCTGAAGTCTCTCCCTGGACGGACGAACCCTCATTGCCGGCATTGTACATGGCCAGCTCCTCTTGCACTTCGCGAAGCTTCTGCTGGGTCGTCAACAGCTCATCAAGGGTGTCTTGGTAGTTTTCGTCCATAGCCTCCGTGAGCACCATCTGTCGAAGCAAAACGGTGGAGCTGGTCATCGTAGGTGGGTGGAAGGCACTATATGAGCTGCACTGATACTTGATGGGATGGTAGCGAAACTCAGAGGGCTTCAACCGCGCCTCATAGAGTCTACCCATCGTCCGTACTGCCTCACGAGCTGCATCCTGGATGCCCGTGGCGAAGGTGTCTCTCGTGATTGGAGCTTCATAGATGTGGGAGATGGTCCTGCCGCGGTCTTGGGCGTAGAGGTGAACCTCGACTCTCCACTGATCCTGTGCGAACGTCTGTGTCCGAAAGCCGTGGTAGACGGGTGTCTGGGTGAATCCGAGGAATGGCGCCATATCCAGCAAAATCCTCGTCCAGCTCTCCGTGTACAGTCCGTACGACATCGCAGTCGGGATCTCAGCCATCTACAAATTTTGAGAAAAATGACTTAGAAACGAATTTTTATAAACAGAAGGGGTGAGTGAAGAGGGAATAAGGAATAAAAGTTTTTGAAATTATCTTTCTTTTTAAAATATAGTCCTTATGTTTGAACCATGGCTATGACCTACAGTCGATATGGCTCTGATACCATCTCTGTCGGACCCCGGAATAACACCTCCGAAATCCTCTGTGTATAATGTACTAGTCCAGAAATGCTAGTACACACAAAGAAGAATGAAACCATAGCATATCCGCTGCTCTTTATTAATAATAAATATTCAAAGATACAAATGAAATGGCGCGCAGCCAACGAATAAATAAACGAATAAATGAAAGCAAATGAAATAAAGATGAATAAATAGAGCCCAATTAATTTGCCACAGTAATCGATCGGGGCACGGCCTAGTCCAGCTGGTCCTCACCATCGTGATACTCCTCCTCTGAAGTGATAAATTAAGCAAGGGTGAGTACATACGTACTCAGCAAACCACACCGGAAATGCAATATAAATGTACAGGTAATCAAGGATGGCAATATGGTTTGTTTAAGCGTAAAGCAATAGTTTAATAATCATTCAAAACAATTTTAAAGGGCATAGTTTATAATGAAACTCAAATCTATACAATTTTAACTCAGGAATCTCTCCTGGAATTGGCTAAGTTTTACCCATGATGGACTCCCTCCATCCAACATTATTTTTCGAAAATCAAATTTTAATTTACCAAAGTCTAATCTGAGAATGGCTTGCTCGGCATGCCCATAACCGCGGGCGCGGCTAATCGATTAGTTTGACACTCTGCAGAGGTTGTACAACTTTACCCACAAGACATAATATTTCCCTTTTATGTCAACACACTTCCTTTGGTGAGTGACAGATAAGATTATGACAAGGCCCCATTAATAAATCATACATGTAGTCATGCCCGCTAAGGTTTCACCGCTGAAAGACTCCCTCTATTCAGAAGCCCCCTCTTGCGCTAGAGTGGCAGCATCTCGCTTTCACCACACCACTACCCCCATATAGCATTACTGTCCATGAAATGATTTAATAAGGATAGCCAGGTCTGTCCCATTCCAGACTCGTGGTAGTACGGTTAGGCTTTACATTCAATGAGACCTGCACCGGTCCTTAATTGACTAGGCGAGACTTTCCACAAACCCAGAACCATGACCTCCCCACTTTCCAACCAATTCTCGCCCGGTCTAAGTCATTTTCATTTTAACCATACTAATCTCCACATTATCACTAACATTGATCACTATAAGTTTCCACATGAACAAGATGTCATTTTGGCATAAAGTTCCCCAAAATTTCATAAGTTTAGTTCTAAGCATGGCTAAGCAATGTCTAGTTATTACCATAGTCATAATTCATATTTTTACTAAGGTTACAAGGGTATCGGAATTCAAATGTCAAAGGTCGCATGTCGAAAATCGAATATAACTATCATTTAAAACTAGGTCGGAAATTAATGTCTATAATAAATAAGCATGCAATAATTGTAAATACATCATACAAGTTCATAAAACTAGGAGCAATATGATCAAGGGAGTGTGATTTGCCTGGTTCGACGAGTTGCTGCTCGAAATCGTCGTTCGGGAACTCCTCGGTCTCTCCGTAATCTATGCGCGAAAAACAACCAAATTCGAATAAGACTCAAACGAATACAAATAAACACAAATTGAACTTCAAACTAGCTCTAAACTGAAGTTTGAGATTTCTAATGAATTTAGGAAGAAGAACGGAGCCAATCGGAGTTCGAACGGGCGAAAACGGGCTCCCGGAAGTTTAAAAACAAATAAAACGGATTTTTCTGGAATTTTCGGAATTTTAAATCATTTTTAAAAAGAAAATCCGATTTACTGCGTCATGCTGACGTCAGCAGCCTTTTTCGGATTTTTGAAATCATTTTCTAAAATGAAAAACGACTTTATGACGTCAGCATGACGTCATAAAGGATTTTTAAAAACTCTTTTTTTTTAAATCCGGCTGACAAAGGGCCAGGCGGCCATGGGGCGGCCGGGCGGCGTCGGCGGGACCGAGGAGGCGGGGCGCCCGCGGCAGTGCGCTTCGGCTCGGCGTCTCCGAGCCGAGGACGCAAGCGGCGGCGGCGGTGGGAGGAGAGGGGAGCAGAGGGAGGCGAGGGGGAGGGGCACGAGGATGAGGGGGTCCTCGTGGGGGAATTTATAGGAGGGGGTGAGGCGGCGGGGCGGCGGAACGGCCGCGCGAGATCCGCTCGGCGGCGGTTGCGCAGGCTGGTGGCGGGGACGCGGCGGCGGAGGAAGCGGGCGGCGGTTGCGGCTGGAGGAGAAAAATCCGGGCGCTACATTCTTCTGCTCACGCAGGTCGTGGGCGCGCTATTATCGGCATCATCAGGTGCACAGTTGATGCTAGCCGGACAGACATCGTCGAGACAGAGGGTGATGACCAAGAGAATGTTGATAGCACGAGTAAGGATACATTTTTTTTGCATGTCATACGATGAATAGTGCCGAACTTTTTTTTTTGTGTTTGTGTAGATCATGATGGTGGTGACGTTGAGCATGGTGATGACGAAGGCAATATTGATGGCACAGGTTAGGATATGAACTAGGGGACATTTTTTTTTGCATTTTTCGTATGATGGAGTAGTGCCTAATTTTTTTTGAGTTTGTGTAGATTATGATGAAGGTGATGCCGAGCATGGTGATGACGAAGGCAATATTGACGGCACAGGCAAGGATATGAACTAGGTGACTTTTTTTTTTTCAATTTTCGTATGATGGAGTAGTGACTAATTTTTTTTAGTTTGTGTAGATTATGATGGAGGTGATGCCGAGCATGGTGCCCATGAAGTCAATATTGACGGCACAGGTAAGGATATGAACTAGGGGACGATTTTTTTTTTTTGCATTTTTCATATGATGAATAGTGCCTAAATTTTTTGTGTGTTTGTGTAGATCAACATAAAAGAAGGAGAAAGCATTACACTGATGAAGAGCGGCAAACCATATTTGCCATGCTTTTAGAGAGAACTTCCTTGGGCAAATTAAAACATGGAGTGACTAAGGCTGTTTCAGATGAACTGGGTGTCCCAGTGAGAGTTGTGCAGCGTATATGGCTCAATGGAAAGAAGACCGGTGAGGTAAGTGGAGTTCTAAGTAAGAAGGCAAACAATTGTGGACGTAAAAGAGTAGCCTTTGATCCCGAATCCATCAAAGAAGTTCCATTGCGCAAAAGAACGACCCTCAAAGATCTAGCCAATGAACTGCATGTGTCAAAGACCACATTGTTTAGAAGGTTGAAAGAAGGCAAGTTTAGACGGCACACAAATGCGATCAAATTTACTTTGATCGAAGATAACAAGAAAGCAAGAGTTCGTTTCTGTCTCTCGATGCTAGATTCAATAAGCTTGCCACAGGAACAAACTTTTCAGGGAATGTACAACATCGTGTATATAGACGAGAAGTGGTTTTATCGGATGAGGCAAAGTCAAAACTACTACTTGGCGCTAGACGAGGAGGAACCAGAAAGAACCACACAGAGCAAGAATTTCATAGAGAAGGTTATGTTTCTTGCGGCAGTTGTGAGACCAAGATTTGACAATGATGGTAACGTTACCTTCTCAGGAAAGATAGATATATTTCCTTTCGCTTTTGTAGAGCCAGCGAAAAGGAGTAGTGTGAACAGACCGGCCGGTACATTGGTTACCAAGGTATTGCCGTCAGTAACCAAGGATGTTAGCCGTGAGTACATTGTGAACAAGGTTTTGCCTGCCATCAAGGAGAAATGGCCAGTGGAGGAACATGGTATGCCCATATTCATACAACAGGACAATGCTAAGACACATATCGCAGTTGATGATGATGAGTTTTGTCGTGCAGCAAGTGCTGACGGTTTTGACATAAGGTTGATGTGTCAGCCGCCCAACTCTCCTGATCTCAATATTTTAGACCTTGGTTTTTTTGCAGCGCTCCAAGCCATGTTTCAGAAGGCAACACCAAATAATGTTGCCGACATTGTCGCCAAGGTGATGCAAGCTTTTGAAGACTACCCGGTTGATAAGAGCAACCGTATTTTTCTGACTCATCAATCATGCATGAGGGAGATTTTGCGATTAAAAGGAGGGCAACACTACGCTATTCCACACTTGAAGAAGTAATCACTAGAGAGAAATGGTGTTCTACCTGTTAGATTGGAGTGTAATGCACAAATTGTAAACGAAGCAATTCAGTACCTTAACTAGTACTCCATGCAATTTCAAACAAATAAAGCTAGTTGAAAGCAATGAAGTTTCGTCGTCGAGGGAGGTTATTTTTACGTGAGTAGTGCCATGCAATTTCAAACAAATAAAACTAGTTGAAAGCAATGAAGCTTCCGCGCTCTTCGATTCCACGAACGCAGCACGCTGCCCTGCCCGCTGATGTTCCACTTCATGGCCGCTGCAGTATTCGAGTTCATGGCCGCCGCGCTCCGCTCGCCGGTCGTGCGGCCACCGCGCTCGCCAATCGCGCCGACGCCTGGCTCACTAGCACCATGATCCATCTGCATGCACAAAGCAGAAGAAAGAGACGGATGGATAGGATACGAAATGTGCGTATTATGGGCAGGAAACAACTCGTTAACAGGTGCCATGCATACCATGCTAACGTGCCAATTACTCATAGCAGGGGCATATTGGGAAAGCTATGGCCGAGAATCAATCTACGCCTTGTAATTTGGAACAGTGCTGAAAATTTTATGCGCCTTCTAATTAGGAACGGAGGGAGTATATCACATAATATGCAAAATACATTATCTTGATGTGATTTTAACAAGTTAGGGAATGACATGCATCTCAACCTCAATTCAGTCAACTATAGCCAAGTACTAAGCAAAACCTTTAGTAGAAAAACAAAGGCTCAAAGTTGAAGCAAATAACAAATCAGGGCGAGCAAGTAGTTTCAACTCCAATCTAGTGGACCAATTTAATCTTTAAACTGCAAACTGGATGTGGCATGCTTGAAGCATACTTCTTTTATTTCCTTGAAGTGGCATGCTTGAAGCATACATCTTGTCTTTGAGGGAATGGCATGCTTGGAGCATACATCTTATCTTTTTAGGGAAAGCATTCCTGAAGCTCATAACTTGAGGCTTTTGATTTTAACAACCCTTTTTTATTGATTTCCTTTTCTTTTCATTTTTATTTGATTATAAACATGCAAAAGTGATTAAAAGGTCTTATGAAAGAGTAAAGCTAAAACACACTTGCTTCATAGCCCAAATTTGTCAAGAAGATTCAATATCAAGCCTAGAAGAGTAAGATATCACAGAGTATTTAGCTATAGGCAATCAGTCCAGGGAATTCCGCAATGTCATTTTTAGTTCAAGTGAGACAATTAGATTATCATATATTAGCTCAATTACATAACATATAAAGAAATATGATAAAGTGAGCTCATCAAGTGAAAGAACTTGGCAAAGAAACTCCCCCTCAAAACAAACCCATTGGATGAACAATCCCAAGTTCTCCCCGAATAAAAGCAAAACGAGAAGAAGACAAAGGTTTTGTGAAAATGTCTGCCAATTGATGTTCCGTATCCACATGGTGAAGCACAATGCTTCCTTTTTCAACATGATCTCTAAGAAAGTGAAATTTGATATCAATGTGTTCAAGAAAGAGAATTACTCAAGAAGTGGCATGAACCAGATGTACTTTTTCTATCAATTCTACATACTCCAAATTCAGCATCAGAGAAAGCTCTTAAACTAATGCATGAGGAAGCAGAAAGTTAAATGCCAAAATCTTGAGTACCACGGAGATACCTTAAAATCCTCTTGATAGCTTGTCGATGTGAAGCACGCGGGTAAGCTTGAAAACGAGCACACAAGCACACAGCAAACTCCAATTATCTCATCCTCAACAGCATCATCATCATCTTCATCAACAAAGATACTCTCCCCCTAAACATATGCACATGTACCTGCACTATTTGGACTAGTGCCTTTTGCAAAAACAGAGGTGGAAGAAGCATCTTGAAAAATAACACTTTTAGCACGAGATGCGCGAGTGAAGGAGGAGAACCAATTCTTATCATCGGACATGTGGCGTGAGCATCCGGAAACTACTAGCCATATGTTCTCCTTCCTCGCGTGAGAAGCCTACATAGAAGCAGAAAGTGTCGAGGTCTCGGTACTGGGGTTAGAAATAAGATGTTTAGGAATCCAGTACTGAGACACACGACGCACAACAAGAGGGGCACAACACGAGCATTCTTATGCACAAAGATAGATTTGTCTTTTCCCGTGTTCTTACCAACAAAAGGTGTTTGCATCACCCTAGGCAAATAATGAGAAACAAAGCGTGCCTGTCTGAAATTAGACCTAGCCTTAGTTTTTTCTTTCTTTTGTTGTTTGGCTAGTCTAAAGCAAAAATCTACTAAATGTCCATCTCTACCACAATGAGTGCAAGTGTACTTAACAAGATGTTTGGCTTTAGAAGTAGAAGCATCATTTGCATTCATCATAGTAGAAGATAACACTCCAGCAGACTTAAAGACAATTTTCTTAGGCTCATTGACAATTTCAATTTTTCCTCCTTCAAGTGATTTAACAACAGTGGGAGCATGTGATTTATGATGAGCATAAGAATCAAAACCTAAACATTTGTTATGAGTGCTGACTTTTGATTGATCCAAGATCATGTTTAGGTTTTTCTTTCCTTTAGTGAAACGTTCTAATGACTTTTCCCAGTAATCAATTTTTCGAGAAAGAGTTAAACAATTATTACAGGGAACGTTCACTTTTCCTTTTTGCTTGCAACACGTTGAGCATGAAAGAACCTCATGTGTAAGCAAATCTTCTTTCATTTGAGAAGCACTAGCATTTGCATCATGCAACTTCAATTCTAGTATGGAGCATTTAGAACATGGAGTTGTATCATGCAAATCAATGGTAGAACAACTAGCATGTTTAACAAGTTTCTCATTTTTCTCATTTTCAGCATTGATTTGCTCTAACAAGGAAACATGTTCTTTCCTAAGCAACGTAAGCTCATTGTAAATTAAGTCACATGATTTGCAAGCATCATCATCAGGAATCAAGGTTTTAAGTCTAGAAATTTCAGCATTCAATGACTCCACAACAAAATCATGTTTCTTAATTTTCTTGTCACGTTTATCAAGCAATTTACCAAGATGAGCAACAAAGAATAGCTAATTCATCGTAAGAAGGATCTACCTCATTGAAGTCATTTGTCATGATCGCCGTCGGTGAAGCCGCCGCTGCTTTTGGCCATGAGACACAACCCCGTCAACTCATACTTGCTTGGAGTTGCATCATCCTCGCTGCTCTCCGAATCCACATCGCTCAAATTGACTTGTTCAAGAGCGGAAAGAACTCGATGGACAACTTTGCGGTTGATGAAGTTCTTCTTTTTTCTATCACTTGGAGAGAACTTCTTCTTCTCTTTTCTTCTGTCGTTGTCCTTCTCCTCCCTTGATGCTTTACCTGCAAGTTTAGGACAATTTGGACGAATATGGTCGAGATCACCACACTCATAGCATCTTGGAGGATCACCACCACCTCTCTTTGTCTTTCTCACATTTTGCAAAGCTTTGTTAAAGCGAGAAGAGAGTAGTGATAAGTCTTCTTCTGGGAATTGCTCAATCTGTTCATCGGTTAATGAAGACAAGAAAGATAGAGCAAAACTTGAAGCAGCACCATTATGAGATATGCTCGATTGAGATGTCAAAGCAATTGATTTATAATCATTCTTTCTAGCAAAAACATCTAATTCATGAGTTTTCAACTTAGAATAAAGAACATCTAAAGTAAGTGTACTCATGACAGTAGATTCTCTAATGGATGTAACTTTCATCTCCCAAATTGACATGTCTAATGCACCAAGCAATTGTCTAGCATTAGCAGCATCATCAAAGCTAACTCCAACAGCACGCAAATTGCTAAGAATCTTATTAAAGCGTGCAAAGAAATCATCTAACGACTCACCGGTTTCATCTCAAATCGCATGTATTCTTTTTTGTAAAGATCTTGACGAACCTCTTTGATAGTATTAGAACCCTCATGGTAATCACAAAGAGATTTCCATACCTCATATGCGGATTTGAGATGGATCACACGATCAAAGTCACTACGTCCCAAGCCTTGGATGATCAAGTTGCGCGCCTTTGCTGTTTGCTTCAACATGTGCGCGACATGCGTCATTGACGTTGTCGCTTGTGGACTTCATATGGCTTGTAGACTTTCTCCCAAATTGTGAAGCCCTGTGCTTGGATGAACGCCTCCATCTTGGCCTTCCAAAACTGAAAATCAACACCATCGAACACACATGGTTTTGTCGAATAACAATCCATTGATCTAATCACCGGTTAAGATAGATTAGAAAAACCTTGCTCTGATACCACTTGTAGGATCGAAGTATATGAATATAGCAATCAGAGGGGGGTGAATGATTGTGCGGAAGCTAAAACCAAATTCTTGATCTATTAAAAGTTCACCCCAAAACAGAACAAAATAATTGCCTCGTTTTCGACAAAAATAGAATGACAGAGGTTCGGTAAAATGCGAATTCCCGGAGATCCAACCGTTAGATTGATCTGAAATTTGGACACGAGAAACTAGATTCCAATACGAATCGAACCCAGAAAGAATAAGCTCGATCGGACTTACGGATCAAAAGTTATGAACCTCGCAAGCTTGCTGTGACAGAAGATGACGAGAATTAATCTAACCAAAACTTCAAGATTAAACAGGAACGACAAAAGTTTAATCAACTAAACTTAGAGAAACCATAAATCAATTCTCTAGAAAGGTTTTGATGGATCAAATCAAGATAAAACTAAAAGAACAAAAACCAATATAGAAAAGAACAAGCATGCAAACAAGAACCAAAACAGGAACACTGTAGCAACGCGGTTACTGTAGCACGCAAGAATCTTGGAAGAATTGATCTTTATTTCTTTTGTCTAAAGTACTCTCATCAAAAGAGTACAAACCCTAAAACTGAGCTTGAGGCTCTCAACGCGCTCAGCTCCGATTGATGCCCTTCAACCGGAGACACCCCTCCTATTTAAAGGAGCAAAACACAAGGAGTTCTGAATACAATTCCTAATCTAGAAGGAGTATGTATTCAACACAAGTCCTCTTGGCCCAACCTGGCCGAGTACAACTCTTGCACGCGTATGGCAACCCTACCATATTCACGTGACTAACACTTTGCACGCGTATGGCCACCTGCCATACTCACGTGACTAACACTTTGCACGTGAATGACCTCCTGCCATTCTCACGTGACTAACCATTCTTCATGTGCACCATTCTCTTACCCCGAACGTCCCGCATGACATCCTTGACAACCAAGACCTCAGTTCCTCCCTGAACCTAGTCCCGAACCTCTGTTCCTCCATACACCTAGTTCCGGTCCCGTCATCGACCACATTCGCCCTCGAGCAATACCTGCACATGAACAAACCACAAAACAATTTCGAGCACAAGTCCGCGACTTGACTTAGTATTAGTCCATGCAAATACTCACACGAGCATTGCATAAATTCCACTTCAAAACAAGCATCATGAAATTCTCACCAATTTCGTAATCTCAAGGTCAAACCAAAAACAATTCCAATTTTGCTCAAAACCCTAATCGAGCAAAAACGCATTCACGACGGACCAAAAAATTTGGTCCGGCGTACATATAAAACTTACTATTTTTAAGAACTTGGTCCCGCGTAAAAACCTTCAGAAGCACATTTACGACATACCAAAAAATTTGGTCTGTCGTTCATGGAAAAAACGAGGTCGCCAAAAAACATGTTTATGACAGACCAAAAACCAAAAAATTTGGTTTGTCATACAAGGGAAAAACGAGGTTGCCAAAAACTTGTGTATGACAGACCAAAAAATTTGGTTTGTCATACATGGGAAAAACGAGGTCGCCAAAAGCATGTGTATGACAGACCAAAAAATTTGGTTTGTCATACATGCGAAAAACGCGATTTCTTGAACAAGCGTAAATGCATCAAAATCACGTTTATGACAGACCAAAAAGTTTGGTCCGTCATACATGCGAAACTCACTGTTTTTTGGATGTTTGGTCTGGCGCAAATGCAAAGTCTCTGTTTTTGGATGTTTGAATGTTTGGTCCTTCATGCAAGCAATTTTGCAAGATTAATCTTAACCAATTTTTCAGCACAAGATCAAGCCAATTTTTCATCATATGATTTCACAATTTCAAATGCGATCATACTAACACTATAGTACCAGACCATATACGAACTTTGAAGTTAAGCGTGCTTGGGCGAGAGTAGTGCTGGGATGGGTGACCACTCGGGAATTGACCATAGAGAGGACATGGGAAGTCCTCGTGCTGTGTTAAAACCATCATATGACACATCTGTGTCGGTTCCCACATAGAACCGACACAGATGACCCCTCATCTGTGTCGATTCTAGTTGGGAACCGACTGAGATGACCCCTCATCTGTGTCGGTTCTAGTTGGGAACATCTATGTCGGTTCTAGTTAGGAACCGACTGTGATAATAGATTATTACTGTCGGGTGAACCGACTGTGATAGAGCCTGTTTATCACTGTCGTTGGACTTTATATCGTTATCAAAACCGATAGTGATGACGAAAAAGAACCGATTGTGATGTCCTATTCTGTAGTAGTGACATTTCAAGGAAAAACCGATTATGACACTTAATTCTACTTATATGTGGTGAATCGTCACAATCGGTTCTCAAATTAGAACCGATAGTGATATAGCATCATGCACATCACAATTGGTTCTAACTTGAGAACCAATTCTGATTTCTTTCTTCTTTTGTATGTGGTTTATTGTGATGGATTGTAGGCTGATTGGTCGCTAGCGCCTTCACATCACAATTGATTCTGACATTGGAACCGATTGTGATGTGCACAATCGGTTCTAACTTGAGAACCGAGTATGATTGCTTTCTTTTTGCAGGTGATTAATTGTGATGGATTGTATGGCTGATTCACTACTAGAAAACTAGGCTTTACTATCGGCACATCACTACCGATTAGATTTGAACCGGTACTGCTAGTAACATCAGTACCGGTTCATTGTCTACAAGGCTGTAGTGGGCTTTCAGTACTCATGCCCTCACATTTGTACTGGTTCGTGTTACCAACCGGTACCGATGCCTCGCTTCAGGAAAGTTCAAAAGGAATGCATATTCTATGTATATCAGTACGCGATGGTGGGTGGGTTGGTTAGAAGGGTGAGGCCGGAGTCACGAGGTTGCGAGTTCGAGTCCCGCTAATCCCATACATCCTCGACATATTTTGAAACATTTCTAGTGCCATCAGTACTGGTTGGTGGAACTGGTACTGATGTCTAATGGGTATCAGTCCTGGATGGCCTGTACCGGTTCAAAAACTGGTACTGATGGTAGTTACAAACCGGTACTAGAGGCTAGTTCCGTAGTAGTGATTCGTCGCTAGCGATGAGTTGATATACCCTTGTGATTTAGTCATATTTTTAATTTAAACATGCAAGACATGTTATTGTGATAGATGCTCAGATCATGTAGCTGGCTTCAATGTTGTGCTCAAGACCATATGTGTATGTTTGGATAAAATTTTTAGTATGAATATATATGTGTGACTTTGAATGTATCTTTTTTTACATATATATTTCATAAAATAGTGCTTGATAAATCAGTTAATTGTTATCCATATAGTGCCTGCTATTAGATGGCAAAATAGAGCTAAAGGTGTGATGGAAACCATATCACAATTGGTTCTTAGCTCAAAACCAATAGTGATGTTGTGGGAGGGTGATCACAATCGGTTCCTACCTAGAACCGATTGTGATGACCCCCCCCCCAATCGGTTCGCGTGTGAGAACCAGTTAGGATGTGCCTCCTTGCTAGGTTTTAAAACTTAAACCATCATTTACGTTCTAGTGGACTTTCCAAAATTTGGAACTCTCAGCTAGCGCCAAATGAAACTGAACTCCAATCCCATTTATTTCCTACACCTCCACTAGAGCCATACTCGCCTATTTTTATTGTTTTCACATTGGCTTGCTAGGGTTCCCTTCGAAGCTGTCGGGACCCGAATTTGTAAATCCGGACCCTCTGTGTATTCAGCACTAGTCCAGGATCATGCTAGTGCACACAGTCTCAACATTGGTAAATATCACAATCATACTCAACGAAATAATAAAATATTATAATTAAAAAATCAAACTGGTTGCTCGACCTTATGGTGAAGTTACAAGAGTACGTCTCGCAGGGCGAAAACTTATTAAAAGAAATAACTGCAGCGGAAAAATAAAACATCTTCGTGGCACCACTCAGTTTACCACAGGCAACTGTGTGGGCTCGCTCCCTAGTTAGCCGGCTCTTCCTGGAACTCCTCCTCCAGTGCTGGCGTTGCTTCTTCTTCAACTAGTATTGTGTTGTTGCAAGGAGTGAGTACTTGGTACTCAGCAAGTCATGCACCGAATGCAAAGCTAATATTCTACATGCATGGCTTGGTACAAAGGATAGGTTCATGGTTCATTTGCAGTAAAGCAGCAAGTGTAGATACAGTAATAGATTGTAAAGCAATAAAAGAATAGTAAAATAATAACTCTCACAAACATTGCACAAGTAAAGCATTTCACAACCTAAGTCCAATTCTTAGTTCCAACCCAACCATTTTCCAAAGACCAAGTTATTTTCATGAAAGTCTAACCATTGACTGCAATTCCCGAGTAGTGTCCAATACCACGGACACGGCTATTCGAATAGATTTTACACTCTGCAGAGGTTATACACTTTACCCACAAGATACAGTCAAACACCATAAAGGCGAGTGTCCGTAACAAAGTCTTTTGGAAGCTTCTAACTCCACAAGTGAACCTCCCCGGTTGACATACACTATCCCTTCCCTCAGCAGAGGCGAAGTATAGGACCGACATATCGTTTGACGGGTACCATGCCGTAGCACTTGGAACGCTCCCCTGCACAACTACACCTAGTATAGTTGACACCTCGAGGTATCACATGCAAGTTATCAACAACCTACTCAACAAGGTCCGTCCCATTATAGACATGTGGTTGCATGATGAGCTTAGTTCAAAGGTTTGGAAGGTTAAGTCCTTAGGTTGACTAGGGTAAGACTACCCAAGTAACAAAACCAAATCGACATTCCCGGTGCCACTCTTGGCCCACTAGAACAATCTTGCCACATGCCCCGGTCTAAATCAGTTAAACACCCAGTTGATTACCATGCACCATGTGCCATCAACATCATCATCAATAACACATGACACTTTCCAAAATATGTTCCATATCTCATTAAGTCAATATTAATGTTCGATCACCCAAAATCATGTCATGACTACGTGGCAGGGCTAAGCATTATACTACAAAGATTTAATTACCCATGTTGGCAATTAATAATGTCCAACTAAATAATCCACAATAGGGTGACAAAGGGTTCAGGGCATACAATTATTTATGTCAAGGTGGCATACATCAAAATTGGCATGTAACTAATTCCCAAAAATAATTAAAGCATTTTCTAATTAAATTAGCATGCAATAAATTGAATCAAAATAATTTTCGGAAGTGTAAAACAATATGATCAAAGCATAACTTGCCTTCAAAAAATACTTTCTCCTGATCTTGAGTTGGCTCCTGGGTCAAAACTTCACCTTCGAAGCCTTCGGGCACTTAAACGTCTACTCGTAACATGCACAAATAGCAATAAATAAATAAACAGTAAGCAAACAAGGTTCAAAAATTCAAATAAAATTCACCATTAAATAGAGCTCAATTTTATAAAAATTTAGAAATTGGAATCACTCAAATCGCAGTTAAAACGCAAAAGTTATAGCATTTTGAACTTTGAAATTATATTTAAAAAGAATAAACTAATTTCTTGAAATTATTTTTAATCGAAAAATAATTATGACATCATCAATGCCACGTGTCACCACCACAGGGCGACACGCGTCCCTGCTAACGTCACCCTGGCCAGCGTCCCTGATGACGTCAGCATGATATCATCTGGCCACGTGGCCAAACCACGTGCTGACATGTGTTGTGCACTGTGCTGTGGATTCGTGCACCGCAAGGCTCAGTCCACGGTGGACGCGGTGCACGGCCTTGGTGCGGCTGACATGCGGGCCCCACCCGTCAGTGGCTTCACGAGTGGTGCGGCTCCCGTGCCACGCGGCACGATCCGGTTGGCTCGGCACTGGTGCGATCCGCCCCGGAGTTGGATTTCCAGCGATTAAATAATAAATAAATTTGTAGAAAAATAGCAAAATACTTCGAAGAATTCCAGAAAAATTCTGGAAAATATTTTGAGACATTTTGGACTCAAATAAAATATTTCCAACAAAAATTTATTTGAAACTTTTAAATATTTAAATAATAAGATAAATGACTTATTTCAAATTAAATCCAAATAAATCCGAATAAATTCACAAAATTCACAAATACACTTTAAACATAAGAAAAGCAAATATTGGGGTGTTACAAACCTCCCCCATTAACAGAATCTTGTCCCCGAGATTCAGGGCTAACTAAGGAATAGGCTTGGGAATTCTTTCTTGAGGTCCTCTTCGCACTGCTAAGTTGCTTCACTCTCTAAATGGTTGCTCCACTGGACTTTGCAGAAGCGGGTCGACTTGTTTCAGGTCTCTCGGTTCATCGTGTCTAGAATCTTCACCGGGTGCTCCTTGTAGGTCAAGTCTTCTTGCAGCTCAATTGACTCTAATGGTGTCTGTTCATCCGGCACTTGGAGACACTTCTTCAGTTGGGACACATGGAACACATCATGCACTCCCGCCAAAGACTGTGGTAGCTCCAGCTGGTATGCAACTTATCCTCTGCGACTTAGGATCTTGAATGGACCCACATATCTTGGCACAAGCTTCCCTTTGGCGTGAAACCTCTTAACTCCCTTGAGAGGTGTAACTCTGAGATATACGAAATCTTCCGGTTCAAATCTCAAGTCCCGGCGACGGTCATCGGCGTAACTCTTTTGTCTTGACTGAGCTATCTTCAATCTTTCCCGAATCATGGCGATCTGCTCTTCGGCTTCTTGGAGAATGTCTGGTCCGAAGACATGTCGCTCACCTGTTTCATTCCAATTCAATGGAGTTTGACAGTGTCAACCATACAATGCCTCAAAGGGTGACATTTGCAGACTGGCTTGGTAGCTGTTATTGTAGCTAAACTCGGCATACGGCAAACACTTGTCCCATGAAGTAGCATAAGCCAATGCACAAGCTCTTAGCATATCCTCCAAAATCTGATTTACTCTCTTCGTCTGCGGATGATAAGCTATACTAAAGTTCAGACGGGTTCCCATGGCTTCATGCAACTTATTCCAGAACCTTGAGGTAAACTGGGTACCTCTGTCCGATACGATTTTCTTTGACACTCCATGCAAACAGATAATCCTTGCCATATACAACTCTGCCAATTTATCCTCTGAGTATGTAGTCTTCACGGGAATGGAATGGGTGACCTTCATCAAACGGTCTACTATAACCCATATGGAGTCATAACCACCCTGAGTCCTTGGCAGACCGGTAATGAAATCCATACCGATTTCCTCCCATTTCCACTCAGGTATCTTCAATGGTTGTAACAATCCTGCTAGCCTCTGATGCATTGCCTTGACTCTCTGACATATATCGCACAACACAACATGCTCTGCAACTTCACACTTCATGCTCGGCCACCAGAATCTCTCCTTCAGGTCTTGATATATTTTCGCACTTCCTGGATGGATGGAATACTTCGAGTCATGAGCTTCTTCCAGAATCAACTGCTTCAACTCCTTCTTGTTTGGCACACAGATGCAATCCTTAATCCACAACGTGCCTTGCTCATCCAGCTTGAAGTATTTCGCCTTGCCTTCCTCCATCTTGGACTTGATTCTCTGAATCTTGTCATCATCCTTCTGTCCTTCCCATATCTAATCTTCTAGAGTAGGCTTCACCTCCAAGGCGGCCAAAAATCCTTCCGGTACTACTTCAAGCTTCATCCTCTGAAATTCTTTACATAACTCATCCTGACTTTCGATCTGCCACCAACATATTGACTGTATGGCTTTTCCAACTCAAGGCATCAGCCACCACATTAGCCTTTCCGGGATGGTAATGAATTCCAACATTGTAATCCTTGATCAACTCCAACCATCTCCTCTCCCTCATGTTCAGATCTGACTAGGTGAATATGTATTTAAGACTCTTATGGTCCGTATACACTTCACATCTTTTCCCAATCAAAAAATGATGCCACAACTTCAGAGCATGCACTACGGCTGCTAATTCCATGTCATGCGTCGGGTAATACTCCTCATGCAGCCTCAACTGCCTTGATGCATACGCAACAACCTTTCTGTTCTACATCAGCACTCATCCAAGTCCTTGACGTGATGCATCACAGTAAATGTCAAAGCTTTGATTCACATCCGGCAGAACTAACACCGGTGCTGATGTCAATCGCTTCTTCCGCTCTTGAAATCCTTTCTCGCACTCCGGCGCCCATGTAAACTTCTTATCCTTTTTCAACAACTACGTGAGAGGTCTCGCAATCGTCGAAAATCCTTCAATGAACCGGCGGTAATAACCTGCCATCCTAAGGAAACTCTGAATCTGGGTCACTGTCTTCGGCTGCCCCCAATGCAACACGGCTTCCACCTTGCTTGGGTCGAGGACGACTCCTTCTGCAATCATTACATGTCCAAGGAACTCCACCTTGTCCTTCATAAAATCACAGTTACCAAACTTGGCGAAGAGTAGTTGTTCCCTCAGCTTCTCCAAAACTAGCCTCAGGTGTTCTGCGTGCTCTTGTCTTGTCTTGGAGTAAACTAAAATGTCATCTATAAACACAACAACAAACTTGTCCAGATATTCCACGAAAACCTTATTCATCATGTTCATGAAATAAGCTAGCGCATTCGTTAGGCCAAAGGACATAACAGTGAACTCGTAATGTCCATATCTTGATGAAAATGTGGTCTTCGAAATATCCTTTGACTGGATTTTCAACTAGTGATATCTGTCACTCCCGGAATTGGAATTCCGAACATTATGTGTGATACACCAGTCCAGGATCACGCTGGTGCTCACAGATACAACAGAGATGAATACCATCACGCATACACAACGAAACTATTAATAACAAAGTATTCAACTCATATAACAATCGTTAAGACTTTATGGTCATCCTTACAATTATAAGCCATGTAGGGCTAAGTTAAGAGTAACATTAAAATAGCAGCGGAATGAAAATTATTCGTGGTGCCTCAGTTTGCCAAAGGCAACTGACTTGGCTTGCCCCTAGTTGTTCGCCTCTCCGTTCTGCTCCTCTTCATTGGCTTGCTGATCCTCTGTTGGGGAACGCGGTATGCTACACTACCACAAATTAAAATTTCTACCGCCAACCAGAAAAGCTACTCGCAAGAAGGGGATTATAGATCTATTACCGCTAGACGCGCAGTTGCGGAATCCTTCGCACGTCCTCGCAGTGGATCGTCCTCGCCGCGGATCATCCTCGCCGCGGATCGTCCTCGCCACAGATCGTCCTCACCGCGGATCGTCCTCGCCACGGATCGTCCTCGCTGCGGATCATCCTCTCCACGCCGCAGTAGCAGCAGCGTCACCACAGCAGTCCACACGTCCGGGGATGGAACGCTGTGCGTCGGTTTGCAAGCACCGGGTCGCTCGGCAGGGGCAACGAGAGGAGGTGGCTAGGGTTTTCGGCGAAAGTCTAAACCGCACGAAAGTCTATTCTGCGTCTAGCCTCCTCCCCTCCTTATATAGCCATGAGGTGAAACCCTAGGCAGTCAGGGCCCATCTACGCGCTAAGCCCACGAGGTCCTTTAATTACGGATCCAATCCGAATTAATGCATCCCAGCCCGTTATGTGTGCGACCCTGTAGGTTCATGCGCATTTGGACATGGATTCTGAAAACCCTTTCTAATCCAATAGTCGGTAGCGGCTCCTTTCAGAGCATGCCAACTCCCAAATGCATATGATTAAAGTACTGATGTAATAATCCCTTTGCCAAACTATATGAAGATCGAACTCAAGGCGAGAAGCATGTCATCCTTTGACAGTTCAATCCATCTCTCGTATCAGTGACATATTAATAAATTATGATTGACTTCTCAATCACGGCATTGCCATGCACTTAATCATATCACACGAGTGGCCTAGACATATATCTCCGTTACATTGGAGTGGCAAATTCCATCTTGACTGCTCACTTCCCTCTGCATGTGTTATAGTAAACATGAAAGCTACCTTTATAACTATCCGGTTAGGAAATAGTGTTTGGTAACCCCAAGGTAAACTATTACACATGTAGGGAATATGACAATCTCATGTCTAAGGATCATACATCTACTATGTATGAGATACACTGATGACACATAAGAATGTAACATTCTCGCAGTGTCCATTTGTGGGTCTATCTAACACATGTTCTTCAACTTGCGTCCACAATGTATTGATGATATCTCCATATCCCATGATCTATGAAACATGATCATCGAACAACACATGTGCTGATCTATTCATCGTTGTCCTATACGATGATATCCGATCAGAGATATTTATCGAGTTATATCAATAGGTAAAGAGCTTAATAAACAAGTCACACACTTGTTGATCAAATCAATGATATACATTCATTGGACCAATAATCATATTATTATTCATAAACATAGTCATGTTACAATCATCCATATGATTGCCTCAAGGGCATAACACTAACAATCTCCGACTTGCACTTGAGTCAATCAATTAAGTATCTAATACCAATAGACCTCGTGTGCGCCTCATGCTTAGGCTGTGGTAGTGGCTTTGTCAACGGATCAGCCACATTGGCTTCCGTATGTACTTTGCATATCTTCACGTCACCTCTATCCACAATTTCGCGAATAAGGTGAAAGCGTCGGAGTATATGTTTGGACTTCTGATGTGATCTAGGCTATTTTGCTTGTGCAATGGCACCACTATTATCGCAATAGATGTCCATTGGACTAGAGGCACTAGCGACCACACTAAGCTCTGAGATAAACTTCTTTATCCATACAGCTTCTTTTGCGGCATCTGAAGCCGCAATGTACTCCGCTTCGTCAGAGAGTCACCACCGTGCTTTGCTTCGAACTCTTCCAGCCATCGCTTCCTCCATTTAGTGTAAACACAAAACCGGATTGTGATCGAAAATCATCTTTGTCAGTTTGGAAGCTTGCATCGGTGTAACCTTTTACAACCAGTTCTTCCTCACCTCCAAAGACTAGGAACATACCCTTAGTTCTTCTCAAGTACTTTAGGATTTTTTCACGGCTATCCAATGACCATCACCGGGATCCGCTTGGTATCTACTTGTGACACTTAGAGCATATGAGACATCTTACAGATCATGGCATACATGATAGATCCAATAGCCGAAGCATATGGAATCTTGCTCATCCTGTCTCGCTCATCAGTTGTCGAAGGACATTGATTCTTGCTTAGACTGATGCCATGTGACATTGGCATGAAACCTCTCTTAGATTCATGCATATTGAACCTTTTCAATACTTTGTCAATGTACGTTTCCTGGCTTAATCCAATCAACCTTTTTGATCTATCTCTATAGATCTTTATGCCCAAGATATAACATGCTTCTCCCAAGTCCTTCATTGAGAAACTCCTTTTCAACGAAGTCTTAACGTCTTCAAGCATAGGAATATCATTCCCGATCAATAATATGTCATCCACATACAAGAACAGAAACACAAGTGCGCTCCCACTAGCCTTCTTATAAACACAAGGCTCTTCTTTGTTTTTGATAAAGCCAAATCCTTTGACCACTTCATCAAAACGAATGTTTCAACTCCGAGATGCTTGTTAACCCCTAAATGGATCTCTAAAGCTTGCATATTTTTTTAGCATTTTTAGGATCAACAAAACCATCAGGTTGTAACATGTATACATCCTCAGATAGATTCCTATTAAGGAAAGCTGTCTTGACGTCCATCTACCATATTTCATAATCGAAATATGCAGGAATTGCTAAAATGATCCAGACAGACTTGAGCATGGCTACCGGTGAAAAAGTTTCATCATAGTCAATTCCTTGAACTTGTTTGAAACCCTTTGCCACCAACCTTGACTTATAGATCTGAAAATTTCCATCTACGTCTGTCTTCCTCTTGAAAATCCATTTGCATTCTATGGTTTTTACACCATCAAGAGAATCGATCAAGTTCCAAACTTGATTGTCATGCATGGATTGAATTTCGGATCTCATGGCTCCAATCCATTTTTCGGAGTTTGGGTCCATCAACGCTTCTTTGTAAGTCGTGGGCTCATCTTTGTCCAATAATAATATGTCATGTCTATATCTTATGGGTTCATGATGTGGCCTCCCCGACCTACGTAATGCTGGTGTCTCTTGCACAGATTGTACAACACTTTGTACATCTTGTGAAGGTTCAGTGGTAGCTTGAACATATTCATGCGATTCTCGAATTTCATCGAGATGCACATCACTCCCACTGATTTCTTTGGAAAGAAACTCTTTCTCCAAAAAGACACCATTTCGATCAACAAAAACTTTGTTCTCGTTTCTTTTATAAAAGTAATATCCTTTTGTTTCTTTAGGATACCCCACAAAGAAGCATTTTTCTGATTTAGGTGCGAGTTTATCTGATTGCAAACGTTTTACATAAGCCTCGCATCCCCATTGTGACACTACGGAATGACGTTTTGAGTCATTTTCGATGTCGGCACTAAGGTTCGACTTTGGTGTCATGATTTTGGGCCTTTTCTGTGAGTTTGGGCCTTTCCGGGAGAGAATTTGGGCTTTCCGGGGGAGAATTTGGGCTTCCGGGGGAGTTTGGACCTTGGGCGGCTAATTTGGGCCGAAGGTGGGGGAGTTTTAGGCCCGTGTGGGGGTGAGGGTTTCGGGGGAGAATTTGCGCTTCACCTCCCTCCCTCAAACCCTAGCCGCCTCCCCGTAGTGTCCATGCGCCCTCCCCTCACCCCCTAGCCGCCACCTCTTCCCCTCCCATTCTCCCTTGCGCCATCACCTTCCTCTCACCTCTCCACCTCCCTTGCTGCGCTAGGGGAGCTCCCCACCGTGCCACCTCACTGTCCCCTCCATCGGGAAGCCCCGCGACGAGGAGATCCGGCGGTTCCGGCGTGAGGAGGACGATCGGGAAGCCCGGGAGGAAGGATTTCGGCGTTCGTCGTTCGTCGGGAAGAGGTATGGAATGGGTGATCCTTGGGGATGGTCTAGGTGCTGTTCTAGAGGTTGATTTCATGTTTTTAGATCAAGTGGTGGTGCTGTGATTGGGTAGATTGGATGAAAACTAGAGTTTGCCACGTTCTCTGTTTCGGGCAGATTGCGCAGTCGACCTAGGGTGTGAGTTTTCGCGATTTTAGATTCGGAATTTGGTCAGCCGCCTGTTGAGAACGTTGTAGGTAACTTCAATACCTTTAAATGGACATCAAGAACATCCAATTCCGCCCAGCCGTTTGAAAGTTATGGTCATTTTACCGAGCGTGTTCAAATCTATGACGTAATTGGGACAAAGCATAGTGTTTTGTAGATTAAACAATTTTAGAGGCCGAATCAGCTTTTCCCAATACTTAGAAAAAGCTAGGAAATTTCCTAAGCTTCGCGATGATGTACTCGTTTTATCGATTCGGAGTCCTAGAACTCAAGGTATTATAGTTTGAAGTCTGCTGTCTGGGAGGGACAGATTCTCTGTTTTTAGGTTTTGGGGGTAGTTTGTGAAGTCGGGGTTGACGAGCTTTTGCGTACGGTTTTGGGGGCACTTTTTGAGTGTGTGGTATGTTTGTGTAGGTGGTGTGACCCCGGGAGTGCCCTCAACCTCTCGCCAATCCGTCGCCCGAGGTTAAGGCAAGTGTATTGTAATGGGTAGTGTAATGTATGTTGCTAATTATGACTAGATGCAAATTACTTACATGTTGTGATATCTTGCAATGATTAGTGCTTGCCAATGTTATGATCAAAATGAACTATTATGATGCTATGCCATGTTTAGTTCAGTTTGATGCAAGTTGTTTATGTTATGGCATATGTTGCATACATGGCATGAAAGCTGGCCCGGTCGGTGAGAACGTCATAACTAGTCCGGTAAGGTCGGTGAGAAAGTTATGACTAATCCGGAGCACCATGGTTGTAAGACCTACCTCGTGATTCCACCCATGTGGTGAGTGGAAGCGATGCGTAGGCACCCTCCATCTACGGGATGGAAGGGGGAAGAGGGCGCACACCGACGGGTGTGCACTCAGCAATACCGGTATATGCTTCCAGGAGACATGTGCATCGCATTGCATTGCATACATGATGATGAAATGAGTTGTGAACAATGTGCTTTGTCATGGCTATGATGTTGTGGATGAAATTATGATTTGATCATGATGGTAAAGTATGGTATGTATTGTTGTTGGCCTTGATCTATTCTTTATGACCTATTGCAATATACTTGCTGAGTGATGAACTCACGCTTGTGTTTTATGTTGTTTTAGGTACCATGAAACCGGCATGCGAGAAAGGGGCTTAGTGGCACATCTTCACAAAGTTTCACTCATTAAGATATAGACAATTTTGCCATTCGTAGTTGTGATTATAAGTTAATGCGTTGAGAACTTGGAGTATGACTTATTTGTGTGCTTGGTCATATTATTTCCTTCGTTTTAGATCATGGAGTGGTTAAATTCGTTATGCTAGACTTAAATAGTTGCTATGTTACCTGTTATTGCTGCTTTAGGTGCTTCCCATTATGATATAACTTGTGATATTATTGTTGATGCTCCGTACCATGGAAAAACAAAGGAGATGCTGCCGAAATTTTTGGTTTTTGCATGTATTCCTTTGCTGTATTTTACCTTTAGATGTGGTATTTAGATGTTGTTTAGTCTATGTTGGTGACATCCAGGGCATACTAGATGCCGGGGTGTTACAGTTGGTATCAGAGCGGGCTGTAGGTTCTTGGAACATGTATTCTAGTGAAATACCATAGGGTCAACTAAAATTTTGATGTGGAATAACCTAGAAACATGGCTTAGGTTGTACTTAAAACTTTGTCTTAGGATAGCAACATTAAAACTTGTGTAAGTGGAATAACTAATTTAAAATCTGACACACATGGATGCACAGTAGGAAAGGGTATGGGTATCGTTGCTTTACGCTTAAATTTTATATTTAAGCCTTGATGTTGAATGCTTTATGTGATAATGTATGTTGCTACGTTATTGAGAGAATTGATTGGATTGTTCTTGTTATTGTGATAAAGTGGGGTTGCGGTGCCGAAGGGCTTCGGTCACCCCTTTTTGTTCATAGTGAGGGTGTGGTTTGACGGTGTGGCTAGCTAACGCCATCACCGAAGAATTATTAACCCCTGTAGGAGAAGAGTGCTTACCCTTTCTGTCGTAGATCGGGTAGTTGACTGGAATCAAATAGAAGAGATTGGTGGTGGATTCCTTTGGATGTTCTTTATCGTTCTGTGGTCGGTCTTGGTTGGTTTTCTTTGTTTTAGTTGATTAAGACCAAAAGAAAAGTGGTTGGTATTGGACTTCCGCGGATTGTTCCGTATGCGGTGTGTAGTTTTGTCTTCCTTGATTGAAGACAAAGAATAAGAGTCTAGTGTTGCGCTTCTTTTGGTCGCCTTTCCAGCTTTGATTCTTAGTTTGTTGATTGCTTTATGGGGGAGAAGCATTCAATTTATTCCTGTGTTTGTCTTTCTCCGAGGTCAAAAGAGTTATTGCGGCGTTATGCCAGACCTGGTTGTCAGGGCTGAAGTCCTGTGGCTTTGTAGGAGTAAGTGGTGTTTGATTTAGTCATTTTACTGGTTTAAGAAATCATCTTTGAAAACTCTTCTTGTTTCGTGAAAGTTTGGGGTTTGGTGTTAAGGTTTTATTTGAGAAGGATTACTTGATCGCTTGGTTCCCTTTTAAGAAAATTGTCTTTCAACCATTTTCCTCTATGGGAGTCTTTGAGATTGAAAAGTGTTTTGGAGAATTTCCTCTTGCATGACCAAGTTTGGGTTTGTCTCATTGCAATTTTGAGAGTCAAGTTTCCTTATGAATTTGGGTTAAGTTTTAAAAATAAAATGCTGCAAACAAAGTAAGTAGTCTTTTGACTGAAATCATTTGTCAACAGTGAGAATTGTTGTTTAGCATGTTATGTAGTATGTACCAATGTGGTTTATGGAATGACGTATTGTTAACTTAATTTGTGAGTTGAAACAATTCAATACGGTTGTTATCTTTAGCTTGAGAATAAATAGGCTACTAGTGTTGTAGAGTACTCTGTAGTGAGAATAATTAAATGGGCTAATATACATGCTTAGAAGCTGTTGCCTTGCTTTAAAAGTGCTTATGATCCTCGTTAATGTTTAAAGTTTAAACCCTGATGCATAGTTAGAACATTAAAATGATGTAAATTACTGATATTGTTAAAGATGTTCTAATTTAACGTGTTAGTAGTGAAATTCAATCATGCTGGCTTGTTGTAACACCTCGGCATTTAATATGCCCGAATGCTACCAAACATAGGCTAAACAACATCTAAATACCATAAACTAAGGTAAATTACAGCAAATGAGTAAATGCTAATACCGAAAATTTCGGCAGCATCTCCTTTGTTTTTCCATGAATTGAAGCAACAACAATATGATCACAGGGTATAGTATAAAGAATGACATCTAAATCATCAATAATAAAGGTTCTAGCAGCAGTATAAGACTAGAATAAACATTGCAACCATCTCATGAGCCAAACGAAGTAAATGAGGAAACCAAGCACACAAATTAACCATCACAATTTAAAGGAAGGAACATGTCATTGTTTATATGTGTGATGCTAAGTGATGACGTGTGACTAGCTCCCTTTCCCGCATGCTGGTTTCATAGTACCTAAGAAAAACAATATAAACACAAGCGTGAGTTCATCACTCAGCAAGTATATTGCAATGGAACAAGAAAATACATTCTAATACCTTCATCACCACTTTTCACATACGACATCATACACATCTCATATTCATAACGTAAGCATATCATTGACATCATCATATATCATCATCATATAACATCCTCATATAATGCAATGCGATGCACATATCTCCTGGAAACTCATACCGGTATGGTTGAGTACACACCCGTCGGTGCGCACCCTCTCCCCCCTTCCATCCCGAAGATGGAGGGTGGCTACTCCTCGCTTCCATACACCGCGGTGGATGGAATCACGATGTAGGACTTACTCATTGGCTCTCCGTAATAGTCATAACTTTCTCACCGACTTTCCCCGGACTAGTTATGACTTTCTCACCGCCCGGGCCATGTATCATGCCATGTATGCAAACATGCCAACATCATAAATAACTTGTACATTAACACATGGCATCATAACATAATAAGCATATTCATCATATCATTGGCAATCATTAAGGCATGGCATGTGAACATATCATATATTCAATCTCAATCTCAACCAATCTAGCAAACTACAACCCGCTACCCATTCCAATACACTTGCCTCAACCACGGGCGACGGATTGGCGAGAAGTAGAAGGCACTCCCGGGGTCACACCACCTGCACATAGGTACCACACACTCACAATCATGTCCACAAAACAGTATGCAAACACTCTTCTACCCCGACATCGTAAATTACTCGCAAAACCGAAAAACAGAGGTTCTGTCCCGTCGGGACGGCAGCTTTCCAAAAGGCATAACTCGGGTTCTAAAACTCCGAATCATCTAAAAGAGTACATCCTCGCATAGCTTAGGAAATTTCCTAACTTTTTGTAAGTATATGGAAAGACTGATTCACACTCTAAAGTGGTTTAATCTACAGAATACCGTGATTTGTTCCAATCACGTCACAAATTTTAATACGTTTGGTAAAACGAGCATAACTTTCAAACGGCTGAGCGGAATTGTACGTTCTTTATACCCACTGAAAGGCATTGAAATTGCTTACAACTTCTTCAACAGGCGGCCGACCAAATTCCGACTCTAAATTGGCGAGAACCCAAACCCTAGGTCGACTGCTCATGCTGCCCGAAACAGAGAACGTGGCAAACTCTAGATTTCATCTAATCTACCCAATTACAGCCCCACCAATTGATCTAAACACATGATATTAACCCTTAGAACAGATCCTATACCAACCCCAAGGATCCCCGTGGCCATACCTTCGCCCAACGAACGAAAATCCAACGGATCTCCTCCCGGTTCGCGCGATCTCCTTCCTCGCTCCAAATCCATCGGATCTCCTCATCGCGGAGCGCTCCAATGGACGGATCTTCGAGGTGTTGAGGTGGAGAACTCCCCTAGGGGCAGCAAGGGAGGTGGAGAGGTGGTGGCGCAATGGGGAGAGGTGGTGGGGGGTGCGTCTAGGAGGAGGATGTGGGGCGGCTAGGGCAAAAAAAGGGGGTGGGGGGCGCACCAAGCAGGGGTGGGGCGCACCCATGGGCCAGAGGAGGCCCCCAAATAGGTCTCCTACTCCTAAATGGACTCAAACTCCTCCCCACCAAGGCCCACGACCCTTTCCCTTAGGCCCAAACTCCCCCGGAAAGGCCCAAACTCTCGGAAACCGCCCGAAAACGCAAATAAACCTCATACCGTATGGTTTCAACCTCCAATTCCATATTCCATAATGTTTTTGCCCTTAACCTTCACATTTTATATGGTTACGACACTCCGTGGTGTCACATTCTCCCCCCCCCCTTAAACAGGATTCGACCTCGAATCCGAAGAACGCCAAAATCAACAACAAATTCCTCAAGGGACAAAAGACTTCTTTGCAGCACCAAAATATTCACACAGAGACTAAAACCGGAACAAACGACTAGCGAGTTCTCAAAACTAACACTAGCGAGAAAATGTTGATTTAGCTCAACAGAGTGCAACCTCTCACGGTTCCATCTTCACTTCAATTCCCAAGCAGAAACTGCGTTTCAACCATAAAGGGCTCCATCAACCCAAAATGCCTGAAACCTCACGACAAACACTTCACACTACTATCACAACCAACCTGACTACCACACTTCATTAAACTCAACATGACACAATCAAAGCGAGTCACAATTCCTTTAACGACCTCTTTACATTCTCGAAAATTTCCATCGAGGGGAATAACTCATTAAGGCACACTTGCCCTTCCGATACACGATCATGCTAACATTTCATTCCATCCTCTCCCAGGCAAGACTTAAACCCAAAAACAACTAGTTAAGACAATTGCTCACGGTAGGAAAATTATCACCGAACTACCGTCAACTTCACTTCCACCCATCGCTACTCTTAATAAAGGTTAAACCCATACGTCATCAACCTCCATCACAAACCACCCTTATACCACTAAGGTTCGACACCTAGCCCCAAGCTAGGATCGTAAAACCTTACTAAACTACAATTGGTTCCTTTCTTAAGAGGGTCTTGCCCTCACACAAAAACACTTAGTTATCAAGCCCAAGTGTACACATATTTCACATATTCAACCATAAACCAAGAACATTTATATCCTCACTCCCATCTATAGAGCAAGAGAAGTACAATTCTTTTGAACCCAAGTGGACCACACACGACAACTCAAACCCAAAGCGTTAACAACCATTTTGGAATGAATTCAGCAACATCCAAGCCAAATCACAAAGGAAGCATAAATCCACTACACCACAACCAAAATACCAGAAATTCTTCATTCTTTCTTTTCATACTAGAAAGAAATGGACATCTCGATTCATGACATGCATGCACACTTTTCAAGAGCACTCCGGATTAGTCATATATCCATATATGACTTTCTCAACGACCTGGCTCATCGACTCCTTTATGATTAATTATGCATAAATAATGTCTCGTTTTCCTTTTTCACCATTCATTCATCATGTAACAACGGTACCGAATAGTCATTCACCAAATGACTTCTTCCTCGGTATCAAATAATGGAAACACAATTAACATTGAAGGTTGCGGAAATTCATATAGACTATGACGGCAAAGATAGTTGACAAGAAACACCACGTCGCATCACATCCCACATCAATTGAAAACTGAACTTGCAAAACATTGCATTTCATCCAAATTCAACATTTTGGAAGAGAACATCAAAATTTCAAGTCGAGCATCTGCTCCCACAACCGTCACAAATTTTCTCAAGGAGAGGGAAATTCATTTCCAAAAGGGAACACCTCACTAACAAAATCACATTATAAAACATTCATAAAACCCACCTTTTTGAAGCGCTCGCAACCATCACACACATTATGCAAATAAATCCAACTCCAGTCAAAAAGAGTTCCAAATTAAATCTCAAGAGTTTCCAACACAACCCACTATGTCCATCTGCTTCCGTTAAAATTTATTCCAAAGATAATTCAGGGTGAACGCGAAGGAGCGCGATCCACTCAAAATCTTTTAGGTGTAAATCCATACTCATAACACAAATTAAACAAAATAGCCAAAACCAAAGATTGGCACCAATAGCTACGGGTTTTAGGGAGACTCGGAAACACAACACAAGGAATACCTTGACCGAAGGCATTCAACCAAAATGGCAAACAACCACACCAGTTCAAAAGGTTTTAAACACCAGCTCAGCATGAATCCCACCATATCTTGTATTCCACTACACTTACCATTTAAGCCTTCAATAATCACTATTTACTCATCAAGAGAGTCCAACCAGATTTAACAAAATTTACATAACAATTTCTTTCTCTAGTTACCATTCCCAACACTTTTAATTAAGGTTTAAGATGCTTATCACAAAGGCACCCAACCAAGACTACATTGACATGATCCCCACGGATCACCAAATCATATAACAACGTATTCTATATTTCAAACGTAGTACTTCAACAGTTACTTGAGCATGGTCAACCTATCAATTTTATACTATCCATATGTCAAAATCTTGACAATTGAAACTTGTTCAATCAATAAAATGACTTCAACAAATAAGTAATATCTCTACAAGATAAAATTCGTAATTAGGATTCTAAGATATGCATTCATTAAGGTTAAAATCTTGCATCATGATTATTATCCATTGTTCATCCCATCACAACATGTACTCGACATAATACCACAGTTTTACACTTTTCTTCTATTGGATCAATGGTTTCCAACAATTAACAGCACTACCAAGGCATCAATATCAATTCTTTGCATAATCATCAATCAACAACAATGCTTTTAGCTACCTTACACATAGGTTGCAACAAAATTGTCACTACACAACATACTCCAACTATTAAATTAGATTTAATAAGTTAGATCAGCACAATGTTCTTAACAACATCATTAACAATAAGTCTTATGTCTTCTCAATTGATATCAATACTAGCATTGTAGAGACACAACTGCATACTTCTGAATATACTAGTAGTTTGCAACAACATAAATAGCAACTCTAATCAACTTCTAAATTAAAGCCACTAGTCAACATGATTAAATTTCTCTATTAACCCGTTAGATTAGAACATCTTTAAACAACCGGCAAAGTTTCTTTAACAATATCATTAATTTACATCATCTTAATGTTCTAACTATGCATCAAGGTTTAAACTTTTAACATTAACGAGGATCATAAGCATTTTTAAAGCAAGGCAACAGATTCTAAGCTTGTACATTAACCCATTTAATCATTCTCGCTATAGAGTAAACTACAACACTAGTAGTCTATTTATTCTCCAGCTAGAGATGATAATCATATTGAATTGATTCAACTCAAAATTCAACTTAGCAACACATCATTCCATAAACCACATTGTTACCTACTACATAGCACGGACATAAACTTTTCTAAACACCTTCATGGGGCACGATCTCTTGACAAACAGGATGCAACTCAACTTTTAAAGATAACCACAACTCAAGAACCAGAACGAACACCGATAGAAAAATTCTCCTTTCTAGGCAAGGAAGAAAAACAAAACTCCAACAGAAATGCAGGAGAGCTCAACTCTCAAATTCCCAAATTTGCCCACAAAACTCTTCAAGAAATCTCAACATCTATACTTCCAAGAAGGAAGAAGGATGCACCAGGAAAAATCAAATGTTCATTAAATCTTTTCCGATAAAAGATTCAAACTTAGATCCACCAACTCAAGGCCTGCACAAGGGGAAACTCCAACACTTTTCTTAGATAGGGAGAACAACAACCACAAAAGTTTCCTCCTCAAGACAGTCCATAATGACCAACAAAACCGTGTCAAATCAAAAATAGCGACCAACAGATGCGTAACACAAAACCTTTCTTCTACGTCTTCAACCAAGGAAGACAAAACCACGAACCACATACGGAACAATCCGCGAAAATCCAATACCAAACACATTTCTTTTGGTTTCAATCAACCAGAGCCAAGAAGACCAACCGAAACTGACCATTAGAACGGTAAAGAGCATACGATGGAATCCACCACCAAACTCTTCTATTTGACTCCAGTCAACTACCCGATCTACGATAGAAAGGGTAAGCACTCTTCTCCTACAGGGGTTAATAGTTCTTCGGTGATGGCGCTAACCGGCCACACCGTCAAACCTCACCCTTACTATGAATAAAGAGAGGTGGCCGAAACCCTTCGGCACCACAACCCCATTTTAACACAATAACACGAACAATTCAATTCAATTCTCTAATACACATAGCAGCACACTCTATCAAATATAGCATTTAGCAACAAGGCTTAAATACAACATTTAAGCGTAAACAACGATACCCATACCCTTCCTACTGTGCATCCATGTGTGTCAAATTTTAGATTAGTTATACCACTTTTGCAAATTTTAATGTTGCTATCCTATGACAACATTTTAGTTAAAACCTAAGCCATGTTTCTAAGTTATTCCACATCACATTTTAGTTGTACCCTATAGCATGACACTAAAAATACACATTCCAGGGACCTACAGCCCACTTTGATACCAACTGTAACACCACGGCATTTAATATGCCCGAATGCTACCAAACATAGGATAAACAACATCTAAATACCATAAACTAAGGTAAATTAAAGCAAAGGAGTAAATGCTAATACCGAAAATTTCGGCAGCATCTCCTTTGTTTTTCCATGAATTGAAGCAACAACAATATGATCACAGGGTATAGTATAAACAATGACATCTAAATCATCAATAATAAAGGTTCTAGCAGCAGTATAAGACTAGAATAAAGATTGCAACCATCTCATGAGCCAAACGAAGTAAATGAGGAAACCAAGCACACAAATTAACCATCACAATTTAAAGGAAGGAACATGTCATTTTTATATGTGTGATGCTAAGTGATGACGTGTGACTTGCTCCCATTCCCGCATGCCGGTTTCATGGTACCTAAGAAAAACAACATAAACACAAGCGTGAGTTCATCACTCAGCAAGTATATTGCAATGGAACAAGAAAATACATTCTAATACCTTCATCACCACTTTTCACATACGACATCATACACATCTCATATTCATAGCGTAAGCATATCGTTGACATCATCATATATCATCATCATATAACATCCTCATATAATGCAATGCGATGCACATATCTCCTGGAAACTCATACCGGTATGGTTGAGTACACACCTGTCGGTGTGCACCCTCTCCCCCCTTCCATCCCGAAGATGGAGGGTGGCTACTCCTCGCTTCCATACACCGCGGTGGATGGAATCACGATGTAGGACTTACTCATTGGCTCTCCGGAATAGTCATAACTTTCTCACCGACTTTGCCCGGACTAGTTATGACTTTCTCACCGCCCGGGCCATGTATCATGCCATGTATGCAAACATGCCAACATCATAAATAACTTGTACATTAACACATGGCATCATGACATAATAAGCATATTCATCATATCATTGGCAATCATTAAGGCATGGCAAGTGAACATATCATATATTTAATTTCAATCTCAACCAATCTAGCAAACTGCAACCCGCTACCCATTCCAATACACTTGCCTCAACCACGGGCGATGGATTGGCGAGAAGTAGAAGGCACTCCTGGGGTCACACCACATGCACATAGGTACCACACACTCACAATCATGTCCACAAAACAGTAAGCAAACACTCTTATTGTAACATCCCAAAATTTGGGTTTTCAAAAATTTTGGTTTAGTTTAGCTTCCCCAAAATTTTCGTTGATTTTCTCGCGTTTATAAAACTTGATTTGAATTTTCTAAAAGCTAAAATAATTTAATTTGATTATTCTAAACCTCAAATAAAATTTATTTTATTTTATTTGGATTCCATGTGCTTCAAGAAGTTCTTCTGTAATTTTTGAGTTTTTTCGGAGCTCGTTTGCTATTTATTGGATTTAATTGAATTTGATTTGTATTAAGCCCTTTTGTTAAAATTAATTAATTATTTGGAAAAGTTTAAATAAATTTTTGTTGGAAATATTTTATTTGAGTTCAAAAGGTCCCAAAATATTTTCTAGAATTTTTCTAGAATTTTTCTGGTATTTTTATTGCCTCAAATGATTTAATTGAATTTGTGGAATTGTTTTTATTCGGAGATCGTTGGAAATTCTGAAAATGGCATTGGGCCTCATCCTCTTTCCTCTCTCCTCCCCGCAGCCCACCCCGCCGAACCGGCCCACCTCGCCCGCTCCCTCCCGCGCGCCCCGCCTGGGCCGCCGCCCACTCGCCCTTCCTCACAAGGCTACTGGCTGCACCACGCGCCAGCCCACGCGCCCCGCCGAGCCAGCCGCGCGCCAGCCCAGCAGCGCCCACCCCGCCACGTGTCGCCTCCAGGCGAGGCCACGTCGCCCGGATCCGATTCCAGCACGGAGAGTGTTCGGTTTAATGCCCAAACCGACCCAAACACCTCCAAACGCGTCCAAACTTGATTTTTCTTGATCTAGCCTCTTCCCCAAACCTATATAAGTGCTCCTAGACCTCTCTCACGGATATACAACCTCCGGATCATCTCCAAAACTCCGAGATCAATCCAATGTCGCCCGAACGTCGCCCAACGTCGGCCGAACTTTGGAGCCGCGTCCCGGGCAACTCGTCGACTCTTTTCGAGATCCGTCTTCTCTGTGGTGTGCCACAAGGTACCATCTACTTGCTGTCCAAAATTCAGCCAATTTGGTCCACGGGATCAAAAGTTACGGCCGTTTCAATCTCGAATCTTGCCGAGGCCATAACTCCCTCAATTTTTCGAGTTTGACGGTGAAATTTTTTGTGTAGACTCCTGGGGATGTCCTCTACAGGATGCACATCTTGCCCCAAGGTTTTGCTCTCTGGATTTGGCGCAGAAAAATAAATTCTCTGTTCAGACTGCGTTCCAGACAGCGGCAAACTTCCTCGCGCGTCCCCCGCTGTTCCAGAAGGTATTTCTTCGAGCCACCTGCGTCACGGTGTGCCTCTTGGTCCCATCTAGCTCTCGGTCAAATTTCGTTAAGTTCCGATCATTATTCTAGAAGTTATGGCCGTCCAAAGTTTTGATCCGAAACCCGTTAATCGCCAGTTTGTGATTAATCCGGAAGGGCGCCGCAAAATCCGCCTATACCGTTGAGTTCGTCTCGCCGCGTTCTACGCAGTAGACATTCTCCCTTTGCCATCCCCTCCTCCGGAATTTTTTTTATATATTTAGGCCGCCGTTTGCCGTCGCCGCGCGTCGCCTTTTGACGCCGCATATTTTGGTTCGCTCCGGCCGTGTTGTCGCGTCCGGTGGATCATATTGTACTGTTTTGGTCCATCTTTAGAGTTCTTTTGGTCTCCGTTTGCCGAGAAGCCCGATTCCGGCCTAAACCCGTCTTTCAACCTAGCCTGCGTGCCGCCGGTTCGCGCACCGGTTAGCCGTCCTTGGTAGCGTTCTACCGCGGCCATGTCGTTGCACCGACGGTCGCTACTTCGCTTCATGAAGTCTCCTATCATTGTTGACCTCCACCGTTAACGTTCTGCCGTTAACGTTCGCCGTTAACGTTTCCTCCGTTAACGTTTTCCCGACGTTAACGTTTTGCCGTTAACGCTCCACCGTTAACGTTCCTCCGTTACCTGTTGCCGTTAACGTTCCACCGTTAACGCTCCGTCGTTAACGTTCCACCGTTAACGCTCCGTCGTTAACGTTTCACCGTTAACGTTTCGTCGTTAACGTTCCACCGTTAACGTTTCATCGTTAACGCTCTGTCGTTAACGTTCCACCGTTAACGTTTCGTCGTTAACATTCCATCGTTAACGTTTCATCGTTAACGATTGGCTCTCTTCGCCTCGTTGTCATCGCATGCGTGTATTCTTGCACAAACCCTAGTGCGATGCCTTCACCTGTTCTATCATCATGACGTGAGCCTAGTCTCATCGTCATATCATCTTCAAGCCGAATCAAAACCCTAACCGAAGACCGGTTTGATGAACTAAGTTTATCGTGAGCCGCGTTGTTATCTTTGCAATCTTTTCCGTTGTCTCAACCGTGGTAAGACACTTGTCTTGTCTTATCCCTGAAGACCTAATCTGCCTTTAATCGAGAATTCCTTCGTGGACTTGGTCGATAGACCATTGGCCATCTGTCATACCTTTGTGCCCAATCTAGTCTATCAGTCTTCTTCTCTTTTGTTTGACTCGTGTCCGCTCGGTCAACAAAAGTCAACTTCAAGAATCGCTTTAGTTCATGCGAACTAACATATCTTATGGACCCGATCTATAGATCGAGAGCCCATATGTCACTATCTGTCCAATCAAGATAATAACTTCGAAGAAATATTCTGCGAAATATTATTCTTTCTTTTCCGATTATTAATCTTTCCTTTTCTGAGTTTTGCCGAAAGCTGCTTCTCTTTTATCCACTCTTCGATCTAATCCGTTCGAGTTCCCAAATCTCTCCCAAGCCGTTGTGCCCAATGCTGTTCGTTCTTAATTTGGAGTTTACTTGATTTGTCTTTTGAATTGGTTTGTATTGCTTCTTCTTTAATCGTTAGACGTGTCGTCCGGAAGTCGTTCGAGCGAGCTGAGGATCGAGAAAGTGGAAGTTGAAGCTCGAGGACCAAGGATCAAGGATAAAGAGTAAAAGACAGTAAAGTTTGCAAGGGCCAGGCAAGTTGTGCTTTGACCATGTTGATCCTATTTCGAAATCTATTTTGATTTAAACTATTGCATGCTAGTTCATTTAGAAAAATACTTGGTTTAAACATGGGGGTTAGATAAATACCAATTTGCTGTATGACACCTTGATTACTTAAGTATGTGCCATGACCCTTTGTCACCCTAGTTGTGGATTACTAGTTGGACATTATTAAATTGCCAACATGGGTTTTAGACCGTTGTAGTACACTGCTTAGACCTGCTACGTGCTCATGACATGATTTTGGACAATCAAATGTTAATATTGACTTAATGATATATTGAACCTGTTTTGGAAAAGTATCATGTGATGTTGATGGCACGTGGTGCATGGTAATCAACTGGGGTTTGATAAACAGTTTTCGACCGGGGCATGTGGCAAGAGTAATCAGGTGGGCCAGTATGGCACTGGGGATGTTGATTTGGTTTTTCGGGTAGTCTTGCCCTGGTCACTCTAAGGACTTAACCTTGCAAGCCTTTGAACTGAGTCAATCGTACAACCACATGGCTGGAATGGGACGGCCCTAGTTGACTAAGTCGCTAAGGACTCACTTGTGGAGCCTCAGGGTGTCAGTTACACCGTTTGTGTGATTGTACGGGGGAGCGTATCGTGGCTGTGGCCAGATACCCATCTAACGGTGTGTTGGTCCCATACTTCGCCTTGGCTAAGGGAAGGGATGGTGTAGAGCACGAACCGGAGAGGACCACCTGTGTTGTTTGAGGCTTCCGAAAGGCTTTGTTATGATCGCTTATTCGCATACTCTTGTATGGCGATTCACGGCTGACGTGGTGAGTGGATTGTATCTTGTGGGTAAAGTGTATAACCTCTGCAGAGTGTAGAATCTATTTGAATAGCCGAGTCCACTGTGATCGACAATGCTCGGGATTACAGTCAAGGGTTAGATTTTCTCAAAAATTGAACTTGGGTTTGGAGGCAGTTTGCCTATGGAAAAGTGATAATTGGTTAAGGATGTGGAATGATTTACTTTTGATACAACTGTGAAATTATTACTATTATTATCTGTTTTTACCGCTTTACAATCTATTATGAATATTTGTGAAATGCTGTTTATTGCAAAATAACCCCTTCAAATTTCATTTGGAATAAGCCATGCATATAGCTATTAGACTTGCATTCTGTGCATGACTTGCTGAGTGCTTTATGTACTCACCCCTTGCAAACAAACAATCACCAGTGAGCAAAAGTCTACATCGTCGAAGAAGAAGAAGTTCCGTGAGAAGGCGATTATCTAGGAGTCGAACCCTCGCCGCTTGCCTCGTGGCGTATTGATGGGATTCACCGATGTTCTTCGTTCCTTTGCCGCTTATTTGGAGTTGAAGCCGTCGTGGTTTCACAAATGTAAGGTTGACCTTAAGGTCGCTCAATAGTTTATATTCTATTATTGAGTTATTTTTACTATTCCAGTGTATGATTGTGATATTCATCTATGTTGAGACTGTGTGCACTAGCGTGATCCTGGACTAGTGCTGAATACACAGAGGGTCCGGATTTGCAAATTCGGGGTCCCGACAGAGGTGGTATCAGAGCCATACTGACTGTAGGTCTTGACCCTCGATAGATTGGCCGTCTTTAGGAGCTTCAAAATTATTTTCTAAAGAGAAAATTTAACTTGAAAGAATAGTACATTCTTGACTTATCTTATTCTTCCATTCTTTCCTCTTTGCTGAAAGTTCTATCCTTCCCTTCGATTTAAATGGAAATCTTACCTGAGTTGTTCCGAATAGTCAACGATGTTTCACACTTAAGGAGAAAGTACTGGATGTCGCTGTCAACCCTGAAGATCGTCGAGCTCGAAGAGAAGTGGATCGATGAAGTGTTCCAGAAGCTTGAAGAACCAGTGTTTAGTAGTAAGTTGAGACTCATGTGTGAGAGTCGCGTCCCTTAAGATAAGAGTGCTACCCTTTTAGACGCTAGATTATTGTGTGCTTAGGAATTTGGTTCTTTCTTGTTTGCTGAGTGTGCAGTATGTGTTGCAAAGCTTTTAGGCTTGGATAAGCAACCATACCTAGTTTTTAGTTGTTTTTATAAGTTCTTGGGTTAAACCTGCTCCCCTGCACTAGGATTCTTGAACCTCATCTATGCCTTTTTCCCTCTTACCTAAACCCTGGAGTGATCAACAAATGGAAAGGACCAACTACAGCAGTGACTTTGAGGCGATTCAAGTCGATTCGATTGCTACCATCGTGTCGGTGATAAAGCGTATAGTGACCAGCAGTCGTCCATTTTACCAACCGTGACAATTCAACACTTGGATCAGTTTGTCACTACCTGCACTCAGCCATACAGATGATGGTGCAACAGATGAATGTTATCAGTGCCAAAATCAACCCCTCCACCACTAAAGTCGTAACCTCCTGCTCACAAATAAAGTTTGCCTTGTTCATAAAGACTAAAACCACCCACGTTTGATGGATTAGCCACTCTCAAAGATGGAGAAATATGGCTTCGTGTCATAGAAGAGAAGCTTGCTTGGGTGTAATGTGAAGATGAAGAGAAGGTCCCCTGTGCTACTTGCCAGTAAAAAGGAGATGCATTAGTTTGGAGGAAAGGTTTCTACGCCACCTCGGAAGATGGACATATTACCACTTGATTGGAATTTGTCACTACCCTTCGTCAGTTTGTTGCGTCATCAGAAGATAGTGTGACTACCGCGAGTTCAGAGAAGAGCACAACCCCTGCACCTAATACCATACCGAGATGTTGTTCTTTGAAGTGTGGTCAACCAAACAAGTTAGAAGACCGTGCATGCATCCGATGTGGAGAAATAGGATACACTGCTGATGAACATGCAATCAATTGTTCCAGCTGTGAAGGAAGCCATTTACCCGGAGAATGTCCTATGCGCAATATCACTGCTAAAGTTTCGAAGGTCGTGATCATTGCCCAGCTCAATGTCCCTTAGATCCAATAGTGACCGCTGTGACTCGACATCAGCAAGAAGATTTTCGAGCCGTCATTGCTCAAGAGTTAGCGAAAAGAGAATGATTGTCATTCGCACTAGCTGTGCCACGTGAAGAAAAGAAGAGGAAACATGTCAACCCTATCTATCTACCTCAAGAAATCAGTAATACTTGGTCACCATGGAATTGTTTCTTGTGTGATAAATGAGGTCATTGGCCTAGAGAATGCCTCATCAACCCAGCACGATGACCCAAACGTTCATGTTACCACTGTGGCGAGTCAGGTCATTTGTTAAGGAATGCCACAGAAGGATCAAGCAATTTCGAAAGCCATGATCATCCCAGAAAATTACATCAGTAAAGATTATAATACCAGAAGTGAGTGGAAAGACCACGAAGAAACTTGCTTAAGGAGTCGCTTGAAGCAAGAGGAGTTGGTTAACAAAAGCCTCAACCTAAAAGATGAGTGCAAGGAATTGGAAGACCACCGCAAGCGTCAGAAAGTTTGTCAAGAAGGACCACCGCAACAGCGAATGAGGAGTACCCCTCAACAATTTAGTTGCCATACTGCTCAGACTTTGTTAGAGACACTTTCACCTGTGCTTCGCCCTAATGGTCAGAGTTTTCATAACACCAACCTGGTGAAAAGTTTTCAAGGAGAAAGATTAAAGCCTAGAATTTGCTTTGCCTGTCATCAGCCAGAAAATTTTGCTAACCACTACTCTCAGAAGAAAGTGGTCACCGCTGATCGCATCGATCTCAGCTCTGCCCTACCAAGATTAGTACCATGTCAGGAGAAAGCCAACGGATGTCAGTCAAGTGTTGCTTCAGATGCAATGAGCCGGGACACGTTGCTAATAGTTGTCCTAGGAGAAAAGATGTTATACCTGCCCACTTCAATCCTAATCCTACCCCTACCGAGACACTTGCGTCAGAAAGTGAATTGTGAAGGAGTATTCAGTTGATACAGAGTTTCAGTCAAAGAATCAAACCGACAAAGATAGTGCCAGACCAACCGGAATGCTATTCAAGTCCTGTTAAAGACCGCGTAATCACAAGTAAGCTGTGTTGTCAGATACAGCCTGTCCAATTTCTAGAAGAAGCGGAAAATCAAGTGTTTAGGAACGGAAGCAAGCGTGCCTATCAATGGAGTTGCCAGAAGCGTCAGTAGGAGTGCGTGAGGTGTTCAAGATTTCCCGACAAAGTTAGTATCAAGATTTTCCGTAGAAGAAGTGCCTCGTGGCCAAAGCGCATACGCTTGGAGTCAGTGGACTTGTAAGAGGATCTCATCCGCAAGGAGCAGCCTGCAAAATTTTGGATGTTACCAAGCGTTTGTTCAGAAGCGACCCCTGTCCTGTGTGCAGTTGTTTGGAAGTCAAAGAAGCTCAAGAGTTGAGTCCCCCTGAACCTAATTCTTTAGTCAGCCCTGAATCTCGGGGACGAGATTCTGTTAAGGGGGGGAGATTTGTAACATCCCAAAATTTGGGTTTTCAAAAATTTTGGTTTAGTTTAGCTTCCCAAAAATTTTCGTTGATTTTCTCGCGTTTATAAAACTTGATTTGAATTTTCTAAAAGCTAAAATAATTTAATTTGATTATTCTAAACCTCAAATAAAATTTATTTTATTTTATTTGGATTCCATGTGCTTCAAGAAGTTCTTCTGTAATTTTTGAGTTTTTTTCGGAGCTCGTTTGCTATTTATTGGATTTAATTGAATTTGATTTGTATTAAGCCCTTTTGTTAAAATTAATTAATTATTTGGAAAAGTTTAAATAAATTTTTGTTGGAAATATTTTATTTGAGTTCAAAAGGTCCCAAAATATTTTCTAGAATTTTTCTAGAATTTTTCTGGTATTTTTATTGCCTCAAATGATTTAATTGAATTTGTGGAATTGTTTTTATTCGGAGATCGTTGGAAATTCTGAAAATGGCATTGGGCCTCATCCTCTTTCCTCTCTCCTCCCCGCAGCCCACCCCGCCGAACCGGCCCACCTCGCCCGCTCCCTCCCGCGCCTTCGCTGGCCGCCGGCCGCCCACTCGCTTCTTCCTCGCTCAAGGCCATACTGGCTGCACCACGCGCCACCACGCGCCCGGGAGCCAGCCGCGCCAGCCCAGCAGCGCCCACCCCACCACGTGTCGCCTCCAGCGAGGCCACGTCGCCGGATCCGATTCCAGCACGGAGAGTGTTCGGTTTAATGCCCAAACCGACCCAAACACCTCCAAACGCGTCCAAACTTGATTTTTCTTGATCTAGCCTCTTCCCCAAACCTATATAAGTGCTCCTAGACCTCTCTCACGGATATACAACCTCCGGATCATCTCCAAAACTCCGAGATCAATCCAATGTCGCCCGAACGTCGCCCAACGTCGGCCGAACTTTGGAGCCGCGTCCCGGGCAACTCGTCGACTCTTTTCGAGATCCGTCTTCTCTGTGGTGTGCCACAAGGTACCATCTACTTGCTGTCCAAAATTCAGCCAATTTGGTCCACGGGATCAAAAGTTACGGCCGTTTCAATCTCGAATCTTGCCGAGGCCATAACTCCCTCAATTTTTCGAGTTTGACGGTGAAATTTTTTGTGTAGACTCCTGGGGATGTCCTCTACAGGATGCACATCTTGCCCCAAGGTTTTGCTCTCTGGATTTGGCGCAGAAAAATAAATTCTCTGTTCAGATCATGCCTGCATAGCGGCAAACTTCCTCGCGCGTCCCCCGCTGTTCCAGAAGGTATTTCTTCGAGCCATCTGCGTCACGGTGTGCCTCTTGGTCCCATCTAGCTCTCGGTCAAATTTCGTTAAGTTCCGATCATTATTCTAGAAGTTATGGCCGTCCAAAGTTTTGATCCAAACCCGTTAATCGCCAGTTTGTGATTAATCCGAAGGGCGCCGCAAAATCCGCCTATACCGTTGAGTTCGTCTCGCCGCGTTCTACGCAGTAGACATTCTCCCTTTGCCATCCCCTCCTCCGAATTTTTTACATATTTAGGCCGCCGCTTGTTGCCGCGCCGCTTTTTGACGCCGCATATTTTGGTTCGCTCCGGCCGTGTTGTCGCGTCCGGTGGATCATATTGTACTGTTTTGGTCCATCTTTAGAGTTCTTTTGGTCTCCGTTTGCCGAGAAGCCCGATTCCGGCCTAAACCCGTCGTCTTTCAACCTAGCCCGTGCCGCCGGTTCGCGCACCGGTTAGCCGTCCTTGGTAGCGTTCTACCGCGGCCATGTCGTTGCACCGACGGTCGCTACTTCGCTTCATGAAGTCTCCTATCATTGTTGACCTCCACCGTTAACGTTCTGCCGTTAACGTTCGCCGTTAACGTTTCCTCCGTTAACGTTTTCCCGACGTTAACGTTTTGCCGTTAACGCTCCACCGTTAACGTTCCTCCGTTACCTGTTGCCGTTAACGTTCCACCGTTAACGCTCCGTCGTTAACGTTCCACCGTTAACGCTCCGTCGTTAACGTTTCACCGTTAACGTTTCGTCGTTAACGTTCCACCGTTAACGTTTCATCGTTAACGCTCTGTCGTTAACGTTCCACCGTTAACGTTTCGTCGTTAACATTCCATCGTTAACGTTTCATCGTTAACGATTGGCTCTCTTCGCCTCGTTGTCATCGCATGCGTGTATTCTTGCACAAACCCTAGTGCGATGCCTTCACCTGTTCTATCATCATGACGTGAGCCTAGTCTCATCGTCATATCATCTTCAAGCCGAATCAAAACCCTAACCGAAGACCGGTTTGATGAACTAAGTTTATCGTGAGCCGCGTTGTTATCTTTGCAATCTTTTCCGTTGTCTCAACCGTGGTAAGACACTTGTCTTGTCTTATCCTGAAGACCTAATCTGCCTTTAATCGAGAATTCCTTCGTGGACTTGGTCGATAGACCATTGGCCATCTGTCATACCTTTGTGCCCAATCTAGTCTATCAGTCTTCTTCTCTTTTGTTTGACTGTGTCCGTTCGGTCAACAAAAGTCAACTTCAAGAATCGATTTAGTTCATCTGCGAACTAACATATCCTTATGGACCCGATCTATAGATCGAGAGCCCATATGTCACTATCTGTCCAATCAAGATAATAACTTCGGAAGAAATATTCTGCGAAATATTATTCTTTCTTTTCCAGTTATTAATCTTTCCCTTTTCGGAGTTTTGCCGAAAGCCCGTTCTCTTTTGTCAACTCTTCGATCTAATCCGTTCGAGTTCCCAAATCTCTCCCAAGCCGTTGTGCCCAATGCTGTTCGTTCTTAATTTGGAGTTTACTTGATTTGTCTTTTGAATTGGTTTGTATTGCTTCTTCTTTAATCGTTAGACGTGTCGTCCGGAAGTCGTTCGAGCGAGCTGAGGATCGAGAAAGTGGAAGTTGAAGCTCGAGGACCAAGGATCAAGGATAAAGAGTAAAAGACAGTAAAGTTTGCAAGGGCCAGGCAAGTTGTGCTTTGACCATGTTGATCCTATTTCGAAATCTATTTTGATTTAAACTATTGCATGCTAGTTCATTTAGAAAAATACTTGGTTTAAACATGGGGGTTAGATAAATACCAATTTGCTGTATGACACCTTGATTACTTAAGTATGTGCCATGACCCTTTGTCACCCTAGTTGTGGATTACTAGTTGGACATTATTAAATTGCCAACATGGGTTTTAGACCGTTGTAGTACACTGCTTAGACCTGCTACGTGCTCATGACATGATTTTGGATAATCAAATGCTAATATTGACTTAATGATATATTGAACCTGTTTTGGAAAAGTATCATGTGATGTTGATGGCACGTGGTGCATGGTAATCAACTGGGGTTTGATAAACAGTTTTCGACCGGGGCATGTGGCAAGAGTAATCAGGTGGGCCAGTATGGCACTGGGGATGTTGATTTGGTTTTTCGGGTAGTCTTGCCCTGGTCACCCTAAGGACTTAACCTTGCAAGCCTTTGAACTGAGTCAATCGTACAACCACATGGCTGGAATGGGACGGCCCTAGTTGACTAAGTCGCTAAGGACTCACTTGTGGAGCCTCAGGGTGTCAGTTACACCGTTTGTGTGATTGTACGGGGGAGCGTATCGTGGCTGTGGCCAGATACCCATCTAACGGTGTGTTGGTCCCATACTTCGCCTTGGCTAAGGGAAGGGATGGTGTAGAGCACGAACCGGAGAGGACCACCTGTGTTGTTTGAGGCTTCCGAAAGGCTTTGTTATGTTCGCTCTTTCGCATACTCTTGTATGGCGATTAACTGCTTACGTGGTGAGTTTATTGTATCTTTTGGGTAAAGTGTATAACCTCTGCAGAGTGTAGAATCTATTTGAATAGCCGAGTCCACTGTGATCGACAATGCTCGGGATTACAAATCAAGGGTTAGATTTTCTCAAAAATTGAACTTGGGTTTGGAGGCAGTTTGCCTATGGAAAAGTGATAATTGGTTAAGGATGTGGAATGATTTACTTTTGAAACAACTGTGAAATTATTACTATTATTATCTGTTTTTACCGCTTTACAATCTATTATGAATATTTGTGAAATGCTGTTTATTGCAAAATAACCCCTTCAGCCTGTCATTTGGAATAAGCCATGCATATAGCTATTAGACTTGCATTCTGTGCATGACTTGCTGAGTGCTTTATGTACTCACCCCTTGCAAACAAACAATCACCAGTGAGCAAAAGTCTACATCGTCGAAGAAGAAGAAGTTCCGTGAGAAGGCGATTATCTAGGAGTCGAACCCTGTCAGTTGCCTGTGGCGTATTGATGGGATTCACCGATGTTCTTCGTTCCGCTGCTGCTTATTTGGAGTTGAAGCCGTCAGGGTTTCACAAATGTAAGGTTGACCTTAAGGTCGCTCAATAGTTTATATTCTATTATTGAGTTATTTTTACTATTCCGCTGTGTATGATTGTGATATTCATCTATGTTGAGACTGTGTGCACTAGCGTGATCCTGGACTAGTGCTGAATACACAGAGGGTCCGGATTTGCAAATTCGGGTCCCGACACTTATACACCGACATCGTAAACTACTCGCATAACCCAAAAACAGAGGTTCTGTCCCGTCGGGACAGCAGCCTTCCAAAAGGCATAACTTGGGTTCTAAGACTCCGAATCAACTAAACGAGTACATCCCCGCGTAGCTTAGGAAATTTCCTAACTTTTGCTAAGTATATGGAAAGTCTGATTCGGACTCTAAAGTAGTTTAATCTACAGAATACCGTGATCTGTTCCAATCACGTTACAGTTTTTCATACGTTCGGTAAAACGAGCATAACTTTCAAACGGCTGGGCGCAATTAGACATTCTTTATACCCACTGAAAGGTATTGAAATTGCCTACAACTTCTTCAACAGGTGGCTGACCAAATTCCAACTCTAAATTGGCGAAAACCCAAACCCTAGGTCGACTACTCATGTTGCCCGAAACAGAGAACGTGGCAAACTCTAGATTTCATCTAATCTACCCAATTACAGCCCCACCAATTGATCTAAAAACATGATATTAACCCTTAGAACAGATCCTAGACTAACCCCAAGGATCCCTGTGGCCATACCTTCGCCTGACGAACGAAAACCCAACATATCTCCTCCCGGTTCGCGCGATCTCCCTCCTCGCTCCGAATCCACCGGATCTCCTCGTCGCGGAGCGCTCCAATGGACGGATCTGCGGGATGGTGAGGTGGAGAACTCCCTTAGGGCAGCAAGGGGTGGTGGAGAGGTGAGGAGAGGGGTGGTGGCGCCATGGGGGAAGATGGAGAGGAAGGGGAAGGGTGGAGGTGCATGGGGGGTGCTAGGGGGTGGCGGCTAGGGTTGGGAAAGGGAGTGGGGGCGCACCAAGGGGTGGGGGCCAGATTTGGCTGCCCAAAAGTCCCCCCCTTGGGCCCAAACCCTTCCACCGGAGGCCCAACTCAACCCCCAAGGCCCAAAGTCCCCCGGAGAGGCCCAACACCCGAAAACGGCCCAAAAACACGCTATAAATGGCATAACGTAAAGTTTTAACCTCCATTTTCACATTTTATAAAGTTTTGACCTTTCGTAGTGTCACAAACTTTGTGAAGAAGAACGAAATGCCAGATTTTAACTTGTACCGAAAGATAATGGAGTTCTGGGAGGACTTCGTGGCGTACAAGAATTGTGAAGAAGACCAGATAGTGAGTCAGAGGAACAAGGTTAACGTAGATAAAAATACATACCCTCACACACTACGCACTGGTGGCTACGTGAAGAAAATACCTGCATTGGATAGGAGTGAAGAAGAGCTAATCCGCAGGGGCGTCATTCCTGCGACTGCCGAGTTGAGCGAACGATCAAAGCACTAAATGCTTGCGAGGGGGGCTTCTGTCTCAGAAGATGGCAGCTTAAGCTTCAAGAGCGATATAACCCAGGAAGTGTCGCGAAAAATTGCAGATGCTCATGTACAGTCTTCCCAAGGCTTTTTCACACCACGAAGGGAGAATGATGAGCTGAGCGTTGCCCTAGGTAATAAGGAGCACCCTGGTCGCACCCGAGGAGTTGGTTTGGTGCCGTGGAAAGAAGGCTTCCCAACTGACGGATCGTTGTATAAGCGGCCGAAGAGACTAAGAGAAAATCAACTGGACCGTCAAATAAAAGATGTTATGGCAAGAGCGTTGGCGGAACAGAGAGCAGAGCTGGATAAGGTTGTCGAGCAAGCATTGGAGAGAGCTCTCAGCTCACGAACACCACCTAATGACAGCCCTCGGAACTTCAGTCACGGTGTTCATAAGAGCAGTTGAGCGTCCACAGGGATCCCTGAAGAGCATGGACTCCATTTTCTAGTGGATGACATCACAGAACTGACACCGTGCAAGCTGCATTTGTCCGCACATAGCATTACCTTCAAGGTGGATAATGGCAGGGATTGGCCATGCGGCTCTTCGTAGGTTCTGCATTGCCGCCCAATTCCCCTGGGATTTGCTAGGGTCAAAGTGGACAGTGTAGTCCGGCAATACCGCAAAATGGAGGTAGAGATCCCTAGTGAGGATGGGAACAAAAGACTTGGAGAAAACGTGCATGGCTTCCTCGCGTGGCGCAAGAGCTTGATTATGTTTGGTTCGGACGATGAGGATGACAAAGACGACGACGACGATGATCCTCAGCCGTACACTCCACGCAGAAACCTGTCGCCAGGGACAAGTCCAACCCCCCCGCCGGCACCAGCCAGAAAAAGTCCAACTCCCCCGCCGGCACCAGGCAAAAAAAATTCGTTTCCTTAGTCGGCACCATCCAGGCAAAGTCCGTCTCCTCCGCCGGCACTAACCAGGAAAAGTTCGACTCGAACATCAGCACCATCTCGGAAGGCCGCACTGTCTCATAGCAAATCTCGGTCATCTTTGAAGCCAGCACAACCTCAGAAGGAATTACCAGCCGAGATGACTGAAGAAGAACGAAAAAAGGAAATAAGCGCATGTGTAACTTCTCACTTCAAAAAGAGGCCATCGCCACCGAAAACTAAAGTTGATGCTAATGCACAGCAGTTTTTCTTGAGTATGGCAGAAGGCAAACAGTCAGGGGTGGCTTCTGAACCTTCAAAAATGTTAGACTACGAGCGCATCTCCAGAAAGCAATACTTGAAGGAGGCTAGTGCGAACGCGTTGAAATCACAAAATGAAAGAGATATTGCTGAACAATTTCGTGTTCACGAGGTAGGTCTAAGGTGGAGGTTTATTAACGGGCAACCACTGGTTGAACCAGCTCATGTAGACCACCTAACAACACAATTGCGGCGCGTGCATCAGTGGTACATGCAGCAGAGCAGAAATGGCATGGATGCATTCCCAGTCAAATACAAAGAAGAGGATTTTCACAATGGGGATAATACCTTCTAGGTGGTTTTCCTCGAATTGTATATGCTGTACCAGCAAGATGCCCTGGACGTGATTATAGTCAGAGTGTGGACTTTGTAAGTTTGTATTTATATTATTGTATATATATTCATGTACCACTTAACTTCATGTCTAACTTCTTTCTTATATATGCAGAATGGAGACACGTACATGTAGAATAAATGGCAATGAAAACCTAGGATTTATTGATCCGGGGATTGTCAACGAGGAGATTGTCCAGCAGGACCCAATTTTTCTTGAAGAGCATTTATTTAATACTTTCTTGAAGCTGCAATAGAAAACCTCCATACTTTTACACTATAACTTTAAGTACGTATTGCACTACTTCTAATATCGTTTTAATATTTTTGCATGAGACGATGTGGGACTAATAGGCTATGTAAACATATATATATTTATATATATATATTTCACTGGGTCCTCCTCGTCATCGAGTTAGATGCTAGTAGGATTTTTGTCCTGGACTCGATGAGAAAACCACTTGAAGATTATAAAGACTTTTTCGACATGATGAACAGGTAAACTCGATCGTTGCGTTATTGCTCTAGTAATATTCCATTCTATTGCAGTTAAGATTAATTACTATTTAAAATCATTCACAGGGCATTCCAAAAATATTGCAAGAAAAGTCTTCGGCATCGTCCCTACATGAAAACTTTCCAAATAATAATGGATTTTCCATGCATGAGACAGGACCTAGGAAATAATTTATGCGCATACTACGTATGCTCAAATATGCATTCAATTACGACGGAGAGTGTTGGCTATAACGAAGCCATGGTATATAATGTTAGTGTTATGCCCTTGAGGCAATCATATGGATGATTGTAACAAGACTATGTTTTATGAATAATAATATGATTATTGGTCCAATGAATGTATATCATTGTTTTGATCAACAAGTGTGTGACTTGTTTATGAAGCTCTTTACTTATTGATATAATTCGATAAATATCTCTAATCGGATATCATCGTATAGGACAACGATGAATAGATCAGCTCATGTATTGTTCGATGATCATGTTTCATAGATCATGGGATATAGAGATATCATCAATACATTGTGGACGCATGTTGAAGAACATGTGTTAGATAGACCCACAATGGGACACTGCGAGAATGTTACATTCTTATGTGTCATCAGTGTATCTCATACATAGTAGATGTATGATCCTTAAACCTGAGATTGTCATATTCCGTATATGTGTAATAGTTTACCTTGGGGTTACCAAACACTATTTCCTAACCGGATAGTTATAAAGGTAGCTTTCATGTTTACTATGAAACATGTAGAGGGAAGTGAGCAGTCAAGATGGAATTTGCCACTCCAATGTAATGGAGATATATGTCTAGGCCACTCGTGTGATATGATTAAGGAAGTGCATGGCCATGCCGTGATTGAGAAGTCAATCACAACTTATTAATATATCACGGATACGAGAGATGGATTGAACTGTCAAAGGATGACATGTTTCTCGCCTTGAGTTTGATCTTCATATAGTTTGGCAAAGGGATTATTACATCAGTACTTTAATTATATGCATTTGGGAGTTGGCATGCTCTGCAAGGAGCCGCTACCGACTATTGGATTAGAAAAAGGGGTTTTCCGAATCCATGTCCAAATGCGCATGAACCTACAGGGTCACACACTTAACGGGCTGGGATGCATTAATTCGGATTGGATCCGTAATTAATGGACCTCGTGGGCTTAGCGTGTAGGTGGGCCCTGACTGCCTAGGGTTTCACCTCGTGGCTATATAAGGAGGGGAGGAGGCTGGGCGCAAACACACACTTTCGTGCGGTTTAGAGGTGTTTCGCCAGAAACCCTAGCCACCTCCTCTCGTTGCCCCTGCCGAGCGACCTGGTGCTTGCACACCGACGCATGGCGTTCCATCCCCGGACGTGTGGACTGTTGTGGTGACGCTGCTGCTACTGCGGCGTGGAGAGGACGATCTGCGGCGAGGACGATCCGCGGCGAGGACGATCCATGCCGAGAACGATCCACTACAACGACGTGCGAAGGATTCCGCAACTGCGCGTCTAGTGGTAATAGATCTATGATCCCCTTCTTGCGAGTAGCTTTTCTGGTTTGCGGTAGAAATTTTAATTTGTGCTAGTGTAGCATACCGCGTTCCCCTACATATAATTAGACATTGATCCCTACTTTTCATTCATTTAATATATATCATCACTAATTTAATTTCTCTTTTCTTCAATAACAGCGCTCTAGGTTGAAAACCAATAAGTTACTTCTAACAGAAGTTTTAGCAATTCAAGAGCAGATGGCTGGATTCATTCACGATCAAATCATCAATCCAAACGGCGAGTTCCATGAGAAACATTAATTCTACTGGAGTCGTTGAAAAGCATAATTGGATTAGATGTACTGACACTATAGTTGTAAACAGACGATTGTAAAAACTAAATATTGTGATGCTTTAATATATTTCAATTACGATTTAACGATGCTTTATATACTATATATTTGAAGGCAACATATCCTGTGCACGCTGGGCTTCCCGTGTACACACCGTTGTAACACCCCAATTTTTGCTTTTCATGAAATTAAATATTATTTTGCACATTTGTGAATTTTTGGAATTTTCTGGAATTTATTTGGATTTATTTGGATTTAATTTGAATTTATTCCATATTGAAATAATTAAAGAAATTAAATTTTCAAATAAAGTTTTGTTGGAAATATTTTATTTGAGTCCCAAATGCCCTAAAATATTTTCCAGAATTTTTCTGGAATTTTTCTGAGTATTTTGCTATTTTTCTTGAATTAAATAAATTACTGGAAATTATTTTAAATATTAAATCGCTGGAAAATCGAGTCGGGTCAAGTACTGTTCATCCGACCGAGTCGAACCCGAGTCGGACTCGAGTCCGACCCGAGCCACGTGACTCGACCGAACCCACTAGGCCGAGCCCTAACCGCGTGACCGTTGGATTCAGATCCAACGGCCACGATTGAGCCACGTCACCCGAGCCCGAGCCCGACCGAGCCAGCCAGCTCGCCCGAGCCAGACCCGAGCCAGACCCGAGCCCAAACCACCGCACCGTTGGATCTTGATCCAACGGCTGTGATTGAGCCACGTCACCCAATCCGAGTCGCCACCGGACTCCGCCGCCGCAACGGAGTGGGCCTCGGTTTCCGTGCGTTTCATGGACGCCGAGGGCCCTATTTATTGCACCGCCACCCGTGTCGGGACCGCCACTTCATTGCGCACCCGTAGCCCTAACTCACCCCGCCTGAGCCGCCGTGGTTGCGCCGCTAGAGCTCGCCGGAGTAAGGAGAAGGAGTCGCCGCGGTTTTCGTCGAATTCCGCCGCCGTCCGCCGTCCACCATCGCCGTTGACCCCAGATCCGGGACCGGGAGGTCAAGACGCGTCCGGGAGTCCAACTCACCTCGCCGGAGCGCGCCCGAAACGCCGTCGACTAGGTCGTCGTCCCCTGCGCTGGTGACCCAGCGCCGCCGCTCGCCATCGCCGGACTTCGAGCTCTGCCAGCCGTCGGATCTTCATCAAGCGGTCCAGATTGCGCCACGTCACCGTCTGTGAGATCTCGTTCCAAAATCCCAGATCCAATCTCGACAGTTGGATCTAGATCCAACGGTCCAGATCAAACGCGTTAACCCAAACGCGTGAGTCCAGATCTAATCTGGGCCGTTGATTTTCAAATCAACGGCCGAGATTGCGCCACGTGACGGGGAGCTTGACCGCCATCGGCGCACCGTGCGTGTAACGCCGACACGCCGGCAGCGTGTCGGCCGACGCGATAAACCGCACCATGACGTCGCGACGTCATGGCGAACCCTGCGTCGCGGCCGCAGTCATGTAGTGACGTCAGCAATGACGTCACCAGTGGGTCCCACCCGTCAGCACCATGGGCTGAGCCCCGCTGACGTCAGCAATGACGTCACCCGAGGGGCCATCGGGCCGACACGTAAGCCGTGGACCGAGTCCACGGTGGACCAAGCCAAGCCGTGGGCTGAGCCCATGAGCCGGCTGACGTCAGCCGCCCAATCAGAGGCTGCCACGTGTCACTGCTGACGCAATAAATAATTTCCGAAAAAAAAATGATTTAATAATTCGGTTTAATAATTGATTTGAATTTCAAAACTTCAAACGCTTATAACTTTTGCGTTTCAACTCCGATTTGAGTGATTCAAATTTCTAAATTTGTATAAAATTGAGATCTACTCAAATATGAATTTTATTTAATTTTTTGACTAAAGTTTTTCTATGTAAAATTATTTAATTGATTATTTAAACTTTAAATAATCATAACTCTTGTGTTTTAACTCCGATTTGAGCGATTCCAGTTCCTAAAAATTCATAAAATTATGTTCTCTCTGTTTATGGATTTTATTAGGATGTTTGGACACTTTTTTCCTAGTGTTTATTCGTGTATTGCTATTTGCACGCTTTACGAGTAGACGTTGAAGTGCCGGAAGGATTCGAAGGAGAAGTGGTGACCCAGGAGCCAGCTCCGGACCAAGAACAAGTACTTTTTGAAGGAAAGTTATGCTTTGACCATGTTGATCCCATTTTGAAACCTATTTTGGTTCAAATTATTGCATGCTAGTTTAAATTAGAAAATGCTCTACTTAATTATGGGTAATTAGATAAATGCCTAATTGCTGTATGACACCTTGATTACATAAATATGTGCCATGACCCCTTGTCACCCTAGTTGTGGATTATTAGTTGGACATTACTAAATTGCCAACATGGGTTTGTAGATCGTTGTAGTATATGGCTTAGACACACTCGTGCTCATGACATGATTTTGGACACTCAAACGTTAATATTGACTTAATGACATATTGAACCTGTTTTGGAAAGGTATCATGTGATGTTGATGGCACGTGGTGCATGGTAACCAACTGCGGTTTGATAAATAGCTTTTGGCCGGGCATGTGGCAAGAATGATCAGTGGGCCGGTTGTGGCATTGGGAATGTTGTTTTGGTTCTTCGTAGTCTTGCCCTGGTCACCCTAAGGACTTCACCTTGCAAGCCTTTGAATCGAGTCAATCTTGCAACCACATGTCTCAGAATGGGACGGACCTAGTTGATTAAGTTGCTAATAACGTGCACTGTGGGACCTCGGGAGGTCAACTACACCCTTTGTGTAAGTTGTATGGGGAGCGTCTGGGGGCTGCGGCCAGTACCCATCTAACGGTTGGTTGGCCTAAACTTCGCCTTAGCTAAGGGAAGGGTTAGTGTGCAACAACCGGGAGGACCACTTGTCTTTGTTAGAAGTTTCCGAAAGACTGTTACGGGAACTCGCCTTTGTGGTGTTTGACTGTATCTTGTGGGTAAAGTGCATAACCTCTGCAGAGTGTAAAATCTATTCGAATAGCCGTGTCCGCGGTATTGGACATCGCTCGAGAATTACAGTCAAGGGTTAGACTTTCTCAAAAATAACTTGGACTTGAAAGGTTGGGTTGGATTAATAATGATGTTGATAGAAATGTGGATTAGGATGGGAAAGATGTTTACTAAACCCCTTGAAAAGTTATTTATGCTTTACTTGTTTCTACTGATTTCGAATCTACTTATGCTACTTGTCAAATGTCAAGCATCGCAAATATACCTTGAGTTATTCCTTTGTATCAAGCCATGCATGTAGTATATTAGTTGCATTCTGTGCATGACTTGCTGAGTACCAAAGTACTCACCCTTGCCACAATACAACACCAGTTGAAGAGGAGACTACACCAGCTTTGGAGGAGGAGCTCCAAGAGGAACCGTCTACTTAGGGAGCGAGCCCGGTCGGTTACTGTGGTATCTTTGGATGGTGCCACGAAGTTATCTTATTTTCCTTGCTATTATTTCTCTCTTAATAAGTTTAGCCCTGCGTGTATATTTGTAACTTGACCATAAGGTCGAGCAACCAGTTTGACTATTTAATTAAAGTACTTTATTAGTATCGAGTGGTATGATTGTGATATTTACCGATGTTAAGACTGTGTGCACTAGCGCGTTCCTGGACTAGTGCTGAATACAGAGAGGGTCCGGATTTGCAAATTCCGGTCCCGACAGAGGTGGTATCAGAGCCATACTGACCGTAGGCTCAACCCTAGCTAGAATGGTCGTAGAGAGGTTAAAACCTATTTTCTAAAGGTTAAAAGTTCGTCAAGATAAGAAATGACATCTCGACTTATTCCCTTCTCTCTTTTCTTGTCTCTTGCTGAATTTTTCCTTACCTTGTCACGATTTAAAAATTTTGAGTCCTTACGTGAGCACTCTTGTGACAGATGGAGGGAGAGTTCAACTACGTAGATCTGGAGGTTGGTCACGCCGCGGAACTTTGGCGTATGCTACAGACTCTCGGAGATTTTGAGAAGCCACAATACCAAGTGGACGTGATCAGACAAGCAGGATTGATCAAAGCTTGTGACGTGAAGATTGTGGTACCTGCTAGGAAGAAGGGCCCAGGCAATCGCCCGATACACTGCACTGCCAGGAGGTCTACAATGCAGATGGGTATCCAAGAGGCGTCACGATGAGCAATGCGGCACATTACCCGTATCTACGCCAGAGAATTGGAGAGCACGGTGTTCCGATATCATCCGCGCAAAAATAACCTTCTTGACCCGAAGGCGATTCAGGATGAGAATACCATGGTTACACAGTTGGCACGACTTGTTGTCGCCCAGGAAGATGTACTCGATGATACAAGCAAGGAGCTACAGAAGGCCCGCAAGGAGATCACGACAGAGAAGAACAGATGGCGGGAAGCTCAAGAGTATGTGTCATACCTTCTGCAAAGGATTGGAGAGTTAGAGACGGCATTGTACGCACCAGAGCCGGAACCAATGCTCGAGCTGCACGAGCCAGACCCAGAAGAGCCGGAGCTTGAGGAGGACACTGCTTCTTGGACTACCACAGATGACACACTTGCTGGACATGGCGATCGTTTCGCGCCTATGCCGCAGAGTCCGTATCCAGGCCGTGGAGGTTTTCTCGATGAGTGAGCGTAGGTTCTATAGTGAGACTCCTTCGCCGAGTCGCGTCATAGAATAAAGAGTCACCCTTTAGGCGTTAGACTCCAGTGTTAGTTCGATTTGGATTTTCATTGCTTGCTGAGTGTGCAGTATGTGTTGCAAGGCCCTTAGGCATTGTAAGCAACCATACCAAGTTACTAATGATTAAAATAATAAAGTTGGACTTTAAGTTACACCTTTCGCCCCGCATAAGTTCCATATTACTTATCTATTCCTGTTTCCCTCTCATCTCTAAAACCTTGGAGCAATCGACAGATGGTGAACACCCGCGGAAACCTTGGAGGCAATGGAAGTGGTTCTCGCCCAGCAGAAAACCCCAATGATGGAGCACCAGCACCGCCAGTTGATATGCAGAATTTCGGAGCTTTTCTTGCTGCTCGGACTCGATTGATGCATGCCATGATGCAACAGATGCAACACGTCATCGATCAGGCCTTTGCTAATCAAGTTAATCGGGGACAACGCCGAATACAAGGCCCGTCGAGTTCATGAGGACTCATCCACCCACTTTCTCAGAATGCCAACCCGTTGGAAGCCGATGACTAGTTAAGGTCAATTGAGAGGAAGCTACACATTGCTCAATGCATAGGAAATGAGAAGGTACTCTCGCTTCTCATCGGTTGGAAGAACATTGCGGATTGGTGGGAGAACTTCTGTGCCATGCAAGTGAACCCTCAGGACATCACTTGGGAGGAGTTCACAGCTGCATTCCGTCAGTATCACGTGCCTGAAGGAATCATGGACCTCAAGAAGGAGGAGTTCAGAGCACTGAAGCAAGGTAATCAGCCAGTGGCCGAATACCTGAATAGGTTCACACAGCTTGCTCGATACGCACCTGAGGATGTAGCGACAGATAAAGCCAGACAGTCTCGTTTCATGAAGGGACTTAACTCAGGATTGCAGGTGGGACTGATCACCCACACCTTTCCAGATTTCCAAGAGTTGGTGAATAAGGCGCTTATTCTTGAGGACAAGCGCAAGGAACTGGATGAGAACAGGAAGTGCAGGATGCAGCATCAGGGATCGCGTCAGGGAGCGCAGCAACATTTGAGGGTTGCGCCAAATCAGCTTTTCAGATTCCAGCCGCAGAATACAACAAGGACACCGTCACCAGCACCAAGACCCGTCAATCAGAACTATCAGACCCCAGCCCGGCGAAGCGCCGCTTCAGGCAGTCAACAGGGGACAGTGAGATGCTGCTACAATTGCAACGAGCCAGGACACTTTGCCAACAGTTGTCCTAAGAAGACAGCAGGAGTGACCCCAGTTCGCTTCAATCTGATATCCACACCAGCTAGGACGCCAGCACCAGGAGCCACACCCCAGACTGTGGTGAGAGGCCGAGTCAACCATGTCACCGCAGATGCACTGCAGAATGCCACGGATGTCGTACTGGGTAAGTTACTAGTCAACTCAGTACCTGCAACAGTTTTGTTTGATTCCAGAGCTTCGCATTCGTTTGTTTCTCAAGGCTTTGCTGCTAAAAATGATTTGGAGATTGTAAGACTTAAATGCATGCTTTTAGTTCAAACCCCTGGTTCCGAACTCCGAACGAAAGTATGATGTTCTAGGGTGAGAATACTAATAGATGGGATAGAGTTCCTAGCGAACCTTATTATTTTGGAGACCCAGACTTCGGATGTCATTTTGGGAATGGATTGGTTATCCAAGCACAAGGCCGTATTGGATTGTGGACGGAGGACTATCTCAGTTGAGAGCCCGAGTGGAAAGAAAGTGGAATTTCAAGCTACCACCGTTAGAGATGGACAGTTGATGGTTAACAACACCAAGGCAATCAGCATAGAAGATGTCTCAGTAGTGAATGAGTACCCAGATGTTTTTCCTGAAGATCTACCTGGTATGCCGCCTGACAGGGACATAGAGTTTGTGATAGAGCTTGTACCTGGTACAGCACCGATAGCAAAGAGACCTTATCGGATGTCCACCGAAGAATTGGTAGAGATGAAGAAGCAACTTGAAGAGTTAATGGAGAAAGGATTTATCAGACCAAGTTCGTCGCCGTGAGGAACACCAGTTTTCTTTGTCAAGAAGAAGGACGGGAGTTTCAGGATGTGCATTGACTACCGTGCACTCAATGAAGTCACCGTGAAGAATAAGTACCCGCTACCCAGGATCGATGATCTGTTTGATCAGCTAAGAGGAGCCAGAGTTTTCTCCAAGATTGATCTGAGATCGGGATACCATCAGTTGAAGATCCGATCAGAAGATATTCCGAAAACTGCATTCTCATCAAGATACGGACACTATGAGTTTACTGTTATGTCCTTTGAGTGCAGCGAATGCGCCAAAGATATTTCATGAATATGATGAATAAGGTGTTCATGGAGTATTTGGACAAGTTTGTTGTTGTGTTCATAGATGATATTCTAATCTACTCCAAGACAGAGGATGAACATGCAGAGCACTTGAAGCGAGTTTTGGAAAAGCTGAGAGAACAGCAGCTCTTCGCCAAATTCAGTAAATGTGATTTTTGGAAGGACAAGGTGGAGTTCCTCGGACATGTAATGACCGCATAAGGAGTCGCCGTTGATCCAAGTAAAGTAGAAGCTGTGTTACATTGGGAGCGACCAAAGGCGTGACCCAGATCCGGAGTTTCCTTGGAATGGCAGGTTACTACCGCCGTTTCATTGAAGGCTTTTGAACAATTGCGAGACCTCTTACGCAATTGCTGAAAAAGGAGAAGAAGTTTACATGGACGCCAGAGTGCGAGAAAGGATTCCAAGAATCAAGACGAGATTGACATCGGCACGGTGTTGGTTCTGCCGGACATCAATCAAAGCTTTGATATCTATTGTGATGCATCGCGCCAAGGACTTGGATGTGTGTTGATGCAGAACGGAAAGGTTGTTGCCTATGCATCAAGGCAGTTGAGGCCGCATGAGGAGAATTACCCGACACAAGACCTAGAGTTAGCTGCCGTAGTGCATGCCTTGAAGATATGGCGTCACTATCTGATCGGCAACAGATGTGAAGTGTACACGGATCATAAGAGCCTTAAGTACATATTCACCCAGTCGGATCTGAATATGAGGCAAAGGAGATGGTTAGAGTTGATTAAGGATTATAATGTCAGAATCCATTATCATCCCGGAAAGGCTAATGTGGTGGCCGATGCCTTGAGTCGGAAAAGCCATACCGTGAATATGTTGATAGCCACGAATCAGGATGAGCTATGCTAGGAATTTCAGAGAATGAAGATTGAGGTGGTACCTAGTGGATTCTTGGCCGCACTGGAGGTAAAGCCTACCCTAGAAGATCAGATTCGGGAAGGATAGAAGGATGATGACAAGATCCGCAGGATTAAGTCCAAAATGGAGGAAGGCAAGGCAAAGGACTTCAAGCTAGATGAGCAGGGCACGTTATGGATGAGGGATCGCGTTGTTGTGCCGAACAGGAAGGAACTGAAGCAGTTGATTCTAGAAGAAGCCCATGACTCCAAGTACTCGATTCATCCTGGAAGTGCCAAGATGTATCAAGACTTGAAGGAGAGATTCTGGTGGCCGAGCATGAAGCATGAAGTTGCCGAGCATGTTGCATTGTGCGACGTATGCCAGAGAGTCAAGGCAATGCATCAGAGACCAGCAGGATTGTTGCAGCCGCTGAAGATACCTGAGTGGAAGTGGGAGGAAATCGGAATGGATTTCATCACCGGTTTACCCAAGACTCAAGGGGGTTATGACTCCATATGGGTTATAGTGGATCGCTTGACCAAGGTCGCCCATTTTATTCCTGTGAAGACCACTTACTCGGGGGATAAGTTAGCAGAGTTGTATATGCTCAGGATTGTCTGTTTGCACGGAGTGCCAAAGAGGATTGTATCGGACAGAGGTACCCAATTTACCTCAAGGTTCTGGAATAAGTTGCATGAAGCCATGGGAACCCGTTTGAACTTCAAGATCTGACCTATCATCCACAGACGGATGGACAGACCGAAAGAGTCAATCAGATTCTGGAAGATATGCTAAGAGCGTGTGCATTGGCTTATGCTACCTCTTGGGATAAGAGTTTGCCGTATGCGGAGTTTAGTTACAACAACAGTTACCAGGCAAGTTTGCAAATGTCACCATTTGAAGCACTATATGGTCGACCCTGTCGGACGCCATTGAACTGGAATGAGACAAGTGAACGCCGTGTCTTTGGGCCAGATATTCTTCAAGAAGTCAAGAAGCGGTGCCATGATTAGGAAAGGTTGAAGATAGCCCAATCACGACGGAAGAGTTATCTTGACAATCGTCGCCAGGGATTTGAGTTTTGAACCGAAGACTTTGTATACCTCGAGTTACGCCTCTCGGGGAGTTAAGAGGTTCCATGCCAAAGGGAAACTTGCACCCGTTATGTTGGACCATTTAGGATTTTGAGCCGCATGAGGCGGTTGCTTACCACCGAGTTGCCGCAGTCGTTAGCAGGAGTACATGACGTGTTCCATGTGTCCCAGCTAAAGAAGTGTCTTCGAGTGCCAGATGAGCAAACGCCCTTGGAGTCGATTGAACTGCAAGAGGATCTGACTTATAAGGAGCATCCCGTGAAGATTTTCGATACTATGGACCGAGAGACTAGAAATAAGTCAACCCGTTTCTATAGAGTTCAGTGGAGCAACCATGAAGAAGGCGAAGCGACTTGGGAATGCGAAGAGGATTTGAGGAAAGAGTTTCCGAACCTATTCTTTAGTTAGCATTAAATCTCGCGGACGAGATTCTATTAAGGGGGGAGGTTTGTAACACCCCAATTTTTGCTTTTCATGAAATTAAATATTATTTTGCACATTTGTGAATTTTTGGAATTTTCTGGAATTTATTTGGATTTAATTTGAATTTATTCCATATTGAAATAATTAAAGAAATTAAATTTTCAAATAAAGTTTTGTTGGAAATATTTTATTTGAGTCCCAAATGCCCTAAAATATTTTCAGAATTTTTTGAGTATTTTGCTATTTTTCTTGAATTAAATGAATTACTGGAAATTATTTTAAATATTAAATCGCTGGAAAATTGAGTCGGGTCAAGTACTGTTCATCCGATCGAGTCGAACCCGAGTCGGACTCGAGTCCGACCCGAGCCACGTGACTCGACCGAACCCACTCGGCCGAGCCCTAACCGCGTGACCGTTGGATTCAGATCCAACGGCCACGATTGAGCCACGTCACCCGAGCCCGAGCCTGACCGAGCCAGCCAGCTTGCCCGAGCCAGACCCGAGCCAGACCCGAGCCCAAACCACCGCACCGTTGGATCTTGATCCAACGGCTGTGATTGAGCCACGTCACCCAATCCGAGTCGCCGCCGGACTCCGCCACCGCAACAGAGTGGGCCTCGGTTTCTATGCGTTTCACGGACGCCAAGGGCCCTATTTATTGCACCGCCACCCGTGTTGGGACCGCCACTTCATTGCGCACCCGTAGCCCTAACTCACCTCGCCTGAGACGCCGTGGTTGCGCCGCTAGAGCTCGCCGGAGTAAGGAGAAGGAGCCGCCACTGTTTTCGTCGAATTCCGCCGCCGTCCACCGTCCTCCATCGCCGTTGACCCCAGATCCGGGACCGGGAGGTCAAGACGCGTCCGGGAGTCCAACTCACCTCGCCAGAGTGCGCCCAAAACGCCGTCGGCTAGGTCGTCGTCCCCTGCGCCGATGACCCAGCGCCACCGCTCGCCATCGCCAGACTTCGAGCACTGCCAGCCGTCGGATCTACATCAAGCGGTCCAGATTGCGCCGCGTCATCGTCGGTGAGATCCCGTTCCAAAATCCCAGATCCAATCTCGACCGTTGGATCTAGATCCAACGGTCCAGATCAAACGCGTTAACCCAAACGCGTGAGTCCAGATCTAATTTGGGCCGTTGATTTTCAAATCAATAGCCGAGATTGCGCCACGTGACGGGGAGCTTGACCGCCGTGGTCAGCGCACCCGTCGTGTATTTCTTACCGACACGCCCGCGTGTCGGGCCGATGCGACCAAACCGCACCATGGCGTCACGCCGACGTCATGGCGGCGCACTGCGTCGGCCGGCCACCCGGTATGTAGTGGCGTCGGCAATGACGCGTCACCGATGGGTCCCACCCGTCGGCACCGTGGTCGAGCCCCGCCGACGTCGACAATGGCGTCACCCGAAGGCCACCGTCGATCGCGACACGTGGCCGTGGGACCGAGTCCACGGTGGACCGCGGCCGTGGGTTGAGCCCATGAGCCGGCTGACGTCAGCCGCCCAATCAGAGGCTGCCACGTGTCACTGCTGACGCAATAAATAATTTCCGAAAAAGAAAATGATTTAATAATTCGGTTTAATAATTGATTTGAATTTCAAAACTTCAAACGCTTATAAATTTTGCGTTTCAACTCCGATTTGAGTGATTCAAATTTCTAAATTTGTATAAAATTGAGATCTACTCAAATATGAATTTTATTTAATTTTTGGACTAAAGTTTTTCTCTGTAAAATTATTTAATTGATTATTTAAACTTTAAATAATCATAACTCTTGTGTTTTAACTCCGATTTGAGCGATTCCAGTTCCTAAAAATTCATAAAATTATGTTCTCTCTGTTTATGGATTTTATTTGGATGTTTGGATACTTTTTGCCTAGTGTTTATTCGTGTATTGCTATTTGCACGCTTTACGAGTAGACGTTGAAGTGCCGGAAGGATTCGAAGGAGAAGTGTTGACCCAGGATCCAGCTCCGAACCAAGAACAAGTACTTTTTGAAGGCAAGATATGCTTTGACCATGTTGATCCCATTTTGAAACCTATTTTGGTTCAAATTATTGCATGCTAGTTTAAATTAGAAAATGCTCTACTTAATTATGGGTAATTAGATAAATGCCTAATTGCGGTATGACACCTTGATTACTTAAATATGTGGCATGACCCCTTGTCACCCTAGTTGTGGATTATTAGTTGGACATTACTAAATTGCCAACATGGGTTTGTAGATCGTTGTAGTATATGGCTTAGACCTGCTACGTGCTCATGACATGATTTTAGACACTCAAACGTTAATATTGACTTAATGACATATTGAACCTGTTTTGGAAAGGTATCATGTGATTTTGATGGCACGTGGTGCATGGTAACCAACTGCGGTTTGATAAATAGCTTTTGACCGGGGCATGTGGCAAGAATGATCAGGTGGGCCAGTTGTGGCATTGGGAATGTTGTTTTGATTCTTCGGGTAGTCTTGCCCTGGTCACCATAAGGACTTCACCTTGCAAGCCTTTGAACTGAGTCAATCTTGCAACCACATGTCTGTAATGGGACGGACCAGTTGTGGCATTGGGAATGTTGTTTTGGTTCTTCGGGTAGTCTTGCCCTGGTCACCATAAGGACTTCACCTTGCAAGCCTTTGAACTGAGTCAATCTTGCAACCACATGTCTGTAATGGGACGGACCAGTTGATTAAGTTGCTAATAACGTACCTGTGGGACCTCAGGAGATCAACTACACCCTTTGTGTAAGTTGTACGGGGGAGCGTACCAGGGCTGCGGCCAGGTACCCATCTAACGGTTGGTTGGCCTAAACTTCGCCTTAGCTAAGGGAAGGGTTAGTGTGCAACAACCGGGGAGGACCACTTGTGCTGTTAGAAGTTTCCGAAAGACTGTTACGGGAACTCGCCTTTGTGGTGTTTGACTGTATCTTGTGGGTAAAGTGCATAACCTCTGCAGAGTGTAAAATCTATTCGAATAGCTGTGTCCGCGGTATTGGACATCGCTTGAGAATTACAGTCAAGGGTTAGACTTTCTCAAAAATAACTTGGACTTGAAAGGTTGGGTTGGATTAATAATGATGTTGATAGAAATGTGGATTAGGATGGGAAAGATGTTTACTAAACCCCTTGAAAAGTTATTTATGCTTCACTTGTTTCTACTGCTTTCGAATCTACTTATGCTACTTGTCAAATGTTGTTTACTGCAAATATACCTTGAGTTATTCCTTTGTATCAAGCCATGCACTACAGGAATCTGTATTATTTTCGTCGGCCTAAAACCGACGAAAATAGCTATTTTCGTCGGTTTACCGACGAAAATTGACCGACGAAATTATGTTGACGAAAATACATTTATTTTCGTCGGCAACCGACGAAAATACATTTATTTTCGTCGGCTGCTCCAGCTGACGAAAATAGTGGCCGTGACCTGACATGGCGGCTGTATTTTCGTCGACTGTGGCCGATGAAAATATTCAGGAGTTATTTTCGTCGGCAATTTTTCTATTTTCGTCAGCCTAGGCCGACGAAAATACTATTTTTAAATTTAAAAAAAATATATACAAAATGGCCTCTTACCGAATGAGGCCATCATCCCCAGTTCCTTGCGGCATAAACAATGAATCAATCATTTCTAACTTAACAAAAAGGGACAAAATATTAGCTATAATTAATTGAGACACACAGATAGTATTTTTTCTGAACAAATAGATAACATCTATGCATACTCTAATTTGTAGGCGTGAGACAGTATGGCACAAGTAAAATAACATCTATCCATGCAATGCAACAGCTTTCATGGTTGGATGGAAAAACACCACCAATACGAGCTAGAAACGGTTAAGCATATTGGTTTCATCGTGAAGTTTTTTACATCATACACAGATTGTCAAGAAATATGAATGCGACCATTTCACAAGTAAAACTCTACATCAATAGCCTTTGGTACAATTAACAATATCATTATAGAGTAGCTTATTTCAAAGGAACAAAAAATGTCAAATTACATCGGAATAAAATTGTTAAGAAAACCCTTCGATAACACTTAACTTAGGGAATGTACAGAAATAGTAGTAAAATAAAACTTAGGCAATGTACCAAAATAAAAGATAAACAAGTACATTACGCATTATGGTTTTAGAGTTCATGAACATACCAGCAAGAATAACGCTCCTCCTAGTTCGGAAATTATCAAATATCCATTCTAACCCTTGAAGCTGATAGTCATATAGAGAATCGCTGTGTACATTTTCTGGCATCATCCCATCTAGGCATATTTGGCTGACACAATCTACTCTTTTTAAAGTATTTTGATGCCTGTTGAAAAGTATAGAAACAGTTGGGTACACACCTTTGGTGCAATAGGATTCCCATGTAGCTTCAGAATAATCAAGACCTTTCCATTTAACAAGGAACTCATATCCCTCAAAGTCTTTATTATCCTGAAAAGCTGCCATGTCACATAAACCATCATGATCAAACTTCCTCCGACATGCAATGGCACGATCTACTTCAAACCACTCAGGTTTCCTTTGATCCTCAGAATAAACACCCTTAAGCAAGCTATTGCAATAAGTTCGTAGGATCATTAGAAAGAACAAAATATCATTGAAGAAAGTATTATTATGCTATAATAAAAAGAAGCAAACAATTCAGTATATAGCATATTAGCACTGCACTAAACTTTTTTCACTCTAGCTATATGATGAACCAATACTACTAATTAAGAAAGGTTGAGCATATCAACATATTCATAAAGAGTTCTCTCAAGCACCTCTTTGAGTGTTTGGAGATTACGTGAATAATTTGTAGCACATTATTGTGACGCCCGGCTTCTCCCGCCTTGCCCGCCCGCCCGCGCCAGCGCTGCCTTGATCGCCGCTTCCTTGTGCCGCCACCGTTCTGCCGCCCGCCACCCGCCTCCTCCCTATAAAAACCCCCAAGCCCCCTCTCTCTCCGTGCCTCTCTCTCCCTCCCTCCGCTCACCTCCGATCGCCGCCGCCCGCTCATCGTCTCCGCCTCCGTGGCATACGCCGTTCGCGCCGCCCAGCTCCGCTGTCCCGTTGCCCTCGGCTCCGCCGCTGCGCCGCCGACTCCGCCTCGCGCTCCCCGTGCGCGCCGCCGCCCTCCCCTCGCCGCTCGTGGCCGGCGCCAGCCGCCATAGCAACAGCCCCTTCGACCCAGCGCTGGCGCTCCTGCCAGCGTGTGCGTGCACCGGCCGTCTTGGCGTGGACTTGGTCCACGGCCGGCCCGGCCCACCCGTCAGCCGAATAAAAAAAAAATGATTTTCAAAAATCCGAAAAAGCTGCTGACGTCAGCATGACGCAGTAAATTCGGTTTTTCTTTTTAAAAATGATTTAAAAATTCCGAAAATTCTAGAAAACCCGTTTTATTTGTTTTTAAACTTCCGGGAGCCCGTTTTCGCCCGTTCGAACTCCGTTTGGCTCCATTCTTCTTCCTAAATTCATTAGAAATCTCAAACTTCAGTTTAGAGCTAGTTTGAAATTCAAATTGGGTTTATTTGTATTCGTTTGAGTCTTATTCGAATTTGGTTGTTTTTCGCGCGTAGATTACGGAGAGTCCGAGGAGTTCCCGAACGACGAATTCGAGCAGCAACTCGTCGAACCAGGCAAGTCACACTCCCTTGACCATATTGCTCCCAGTTTTATAAACTTGTATGTTGTATTTACAATTATTGCATGCTTATTTACTATAAACATTAATTTCCGACCTAGTTTTAAATGATAGTTAAATCCAATTCCGATTTGCGACCTTTGACATTTGAATTCCGATACCCTTGTAACCTTAGTAAAAATATGAGTAATGACTATGGTATTAGTTAGACATTGCTTAGCCATGCATAGAACTGAACTTAGGAAATTTTGGGGAACTTTATGCCAAAATGATATAATGTCTGATTGGAAACTTATAGTGATCAATGTTAGTATTAATGTGGAGATTAGTATGGTTAAAATGAAAATGACTTAGACCGGGCGAGAATTGGTTGGAAAGTGGGGAGGTCATGGTTCTGGGTTTGTGGAAAGTCTCGCCTAGTCAATTAAGGACCGGTCTGAGTTTCGCTGAATGTAAAGCCTAACCGTACTACCACAAGTCTGGAATGGGACAGACCTGGCTATCCTTATTAAATTATTTCATGGACAGTCATGCCATATGGTGGTAGTGGTGTGGTGAAAGCGAGATGCTGCCACTCTGGCGCAAGAGGGGGCTTCTGATTAGAGGGAGTTTTTCAGCGGTGAAACCTTAGCGGGCATGACTACATGTATGATTTATTAATAGGGCCTTGTCATAATTTTCTCTGTCACTCACCAAAGGAAGTGTGTTGACATAAAAGGGAAATATTATGTCTTGTGGGTAAAGTTGTACAACCTCTGCAGAGTGTCAAACTAATCGATTAGCCGCGCCCGCGGTTATGGGCATGCCGAGCAAGCCATTTTCAGACTAGACTTTGGTAAATTAAAATTTGGTTTCCAAAATGATGTTGGATGGAGGGAGTCCATCATGGGTAAAACTTAGCCAATTCCAGGAGAGATTCCTGAGTTAAAATGTATAGATTTGATTTTGGGATAAAGTATGCCTTTTAAAATTGTTGAAAATGTTATTAAACTGTTGCTTTATGCTTAAATAAACCATATTGCCAACCTTTGATTACCCGTACATTTATATTGCATTTCCGGTGTGGTTTGCTGAGTACGTTTGTACTCACCCTTGCTTAATTTACCCCTTCAGATGAGGAGTATCACGATGGTGAGGAACAGTTGGACTAGGCCGCGTCCCCAGTCGATTGCCTGTGGCAAATTAATTGGGCCCTATTTATCAATCTTTATTTCTGCTGCTTTCATTTATTCGTTTATTTATTCGTTGGCCTGCGCGCCATTTCACTTGTACCTTTGAATATTTATTATTAATAAAGAACGACGGATATGCTACGGTTTCATTTCTACTATGTGTACTAGCATTTCCTGGACTAGTACAGAATACACAGAGGATTTCGGAGGTGTTATTCCGGGGTCCGACAATTATGAAGAAATTTTTGCCTAAATGAACCGACAAAGGTAATTGGCATTAAAAAGACAGGTTCAGCTGTGACAACAAAATAACAAGAAAATATGTAGGTCAGAGGGCTTACGAAATCTTCATTAGGTAGCTTTGTACTCATACACAATCGAAAATACGAAGCCATTCAAGTGGAACCTAGAGCAAGTAAATTCAAATGTTTTGATAAAATAATTACGAAGCTCACATTGATTATCAAGATATCACAAAATAAATCTTTGGCAATGTGTGGCAGAACACCATTCAAACAAAGGAAATCGTTAGGCAGCTATAACCCTGCATGAATTTAACTATTCCAGCCCTTGCTGTCCCTGCGGTCAGCCACCACCGCCGTAGCTCTGCTCCACCGCTGCACCGTCACCCCCGCCTCTGCCTTGAGAACGCGCGTAGCTAGCCGGCCGGTGAGCATCGTGACCTGGACGAATGAACGAACGATCGAATCCATCAATCTCATGACACAACAAGAAACAAGAAACAACAAGGCAAGCCATCAAAATTCGATGAAAAACCCACTAAGAACCACCTAGATCTGGATGAACAGGCCGAAAAACACGGTCAAAAACCTCCCAAATCGGCTAAAAACCATGTAAAAGATGGGATTTTTATGGGGAAAGGCGCAAAGACACGAGCATTGATGGGGACTTGTTCCATGGAGTTCTGGTGCATAGATCGGCGGGGCAGGTGAGGGCGTGTCGGAGGAGGACGGCGGCTACAAGGAGCACGACTACCGGATCGAAGAAGGAGCAAGAAAAGGGTGAGGACGGAGCCGAGGCGGCGCGACGGCCGAACGAGCAGGAGGCGCGGGCGGACGTGGCGGCCGGGCAGGGGCGCGCTGGTAGGCGCCGGCGACGCGACAACAGGCAGGGGCGCTGCCGAGGCGCCAGATGCGGCGGCGGGCGAGGCGCTCAAGTTTTCCAATTTTGATAGCACCCACGCGTGACCTAGTATATATCGGATTGCTAAGTATTTTCGTCGGCTTACCCCCAGCTGACGAAAATAGAGGCGTATATTCGTCGGCCCCACAGAAACCGACGAAAATAATACTATTTTCGTCGGCTACACTCAAACCGATGAAATTAAGGCGTCATTTACGTCGGCTTATTTGTGGCCGACGAAAATAATTGGAGCTGACGAAAATATTGTCGTTTCCTGTAGTGATGCATGTAGTATATTAGTTGCATTCTGTGCATGACTTGCTGAGTACCAAAGTACTCACCCTTGCCACAATACAACACCAGTTGAAGAGGAGACTACACCAGCTTTGGAGGAGGAGCTCCAAGAGGAACCGTCTACTTAGGGAGCGAGCCCAGTCAGTTGCCTGTGGTATACTGGATGGCGCCACGAAGTTATTGTAAGACCCTCACTTTTATGCTACGGTGCAAACATAAAAGCAAGGTTCTAATGTGCATACTGTACCATTCCCATGATCAGTGGCTGGCACGCACAAAACACAATTTGGAATCACAACCATACAAAAGTTTCATATTTTATTACAGCGGAAGTAATGATACAATACGACCGAGAAGGTCGACTAAACATAGCAAAAGAATCAGATGACTTGTAGTTTGCCACATAATCCACAGGCAACTGACAAGGTAAAGCCTTAGAAAGAAATGTCGTTAATAATCCCGCAATCCTGCGTCAAAGTAAAATTCATCGAGATACCTGCATCTTCACCTAAAATCAACAATGATAGCAAGGGTGAGTACGTTGCGTACTCAGCAAGACTTGAGTTGTGTGTTTGGAATGCAGGCTGATCCTAGAATAAAGCTTCTACGGTTAACTTTTGCTTGGAGCCAAATTGAAATATAGATACTGAATAGTAGAGTGAAAGCGAAAATTTGTAAAGGAAATGAAATAACAAGTATGTAAATACAAAAGTAATATGTAAGAGTACCATAAAGGTGATAAAAGACTCACATCCCTTCGTGAGTGATAAACGTCCAGTCCCAACATATGAAATATTATCTGAAGAATAAACTTTTGTCCACACAGGGCACAACAGCTGAATTCAACCTTGCCAACGTAATGTCAAGTATTGAATCATCTGTAAGGGTAAGCTCACCAAAATATTTTATAAAAACAGCTAACTTAGTGTGGGTTCACCAAGTCATCCATGACCGTGGATACGGCTAATCGATTAGTTTAATCTCTGCAGAGTTGTACAGCTTTACCCACAAATAATGACTTCCCTTTTTGCAATCGATAATTACACACTTCCTTTGGTGTGTCGCCAGGGAAAAACCATATATAACCTTTACATTACTAAAACCTGACATTGCACCAGTCCAGTATGACAGACTCTTACTAATGGCGGCCGAAGAACATCGTATGCACGGATCATTCCTCCCCATTGGAAAATGGCGGTAGAAGCACATCGTGTATACGGATCATTTCTCCCCATTAGTAAGGCGATATCTTGTTGCATCGGCAAGTGTCAACACCTCGGTGATGGCACCTCCCTCGAGCAAACCTATATTCGGAATGCCCGTACTACTACTACCTTCCATAATGCAAGATCAGTTTTTAATAACTTAATTGGTTATAGCCGTCACCATACCGGCATTGTGGTTGTACGGGTAATCTTGGATCACGGGACACTTCGTTCGGTCCTTAAAGTGACATGGGCGATAACTCCACCCTATCTACGTACACGTTAAAACATGCACAGCCGGCTATTGCCAATAATCACCCACGTCGAAATCATAGTTTTATTTCCAGAAAAAGAAAGTGTCAATAACCACATTATTCTAACAGGTTCAAGATTAATGTTCATCATGTCCAACAATTTTAGTTCATCACGAACAGTATAACCATCCGTTCGTGTTCCCAGTCTAAAGCAGGGCTAAGCATATGCATGTAATAATCGAATATACCCATTTTGTGTGTCCATTAACAATCTAGGGTTCCATCTATCACTACTGATTAAGGAAAGCCGTCAATGAAGGTTATCTCTACCATTCTTCCCATAATATAGCAGTGTATACAAAATATAGCATATGCATGCAAGTTTTAATTAGATTCTTCTTGTTAAAGAAAATTGGGATCTACATGAGTGCTTGCCTTGCTATCCGTTGTTTTCAGTGACGAAGCCGAAGTTGGATTCTTGGAGTTGTTGACGACGGAGTCCGAGACGTCGTACTCTACACGTCGTAAGGCGGAAAAGATAGCAAATAGCAAATAACACTTTCAATAGAGGCAAAAGGAAATCAGATGGAAAATCAAATAAGTAATCATTACAAAATACAAGCATGGTTGTAGTTAGGGTTTTGTGATTGCGTAAGCAATTGTATTATTTCTTCGTTTATAGTCTTTATTACCGATTAACGGTTTGAGGGCTGACGCATTACCCACACCTATTCCTAACGATTCATTCTATTTTATTTTACGAATTCAGGAAGCTAAGATTGTATATATTAATATAATTTATTACATAAAACAACAGGGGTGATTGTAAGTATAAATTGCATTGTTAAATTTAAGTGAATACTAGACACTAATGCTCCAACACTAGTGTATGTGAGGCTTAAGGTATTAGTTATAAGTTTATGATCTTAGAGAGGTGTTTATATGAGTAGTACTTAGTCTTAAGTATGTTTTATACAGATAAATGATTTATACAAGTCGGGTTTACCGAATGAGACTATTGGTTGTATTTACATGGTTACACCATCATTCTTATGGTGCAAGTATTTTAACTAAAGTTCCCTTGTGCGAAACTATTCAATAAATGTGTTGTTTAACCATAACACTTAAGGTTATTACACTAACGGGATTCAGACGCAAAGCAAGATTAAACTTAAATATTTTTCTGTAATGTGGTAGTCCATATACCAAAGAGTGGTTCTGAGTCATTCCTTCTAAAATTTGCATTTAGACGAGTTATTCTATGGGCTACCGAAAAGGCTTAAGTGTTATTAAAGTTTACGCGATAACAATTCAGTTTTCGTTTTATGTTTGCGACTGCAACTTAAAGAATTATTTAACCATTTTTCATGAACTAGCTGGGGGTATCACTAAGTGTGTTTTAAAGTTATTTTCGCAACATTTCACTTTTGTCCGTGATGTCTTTCAATTAAAAGAGCATTACGGCTTTATACAAAATGTCTATTATATGAAAACATATGTTAACTAACGGCCAAAAGTACGTTAGGTTTAATTTATACATGAGATCCGACATGGCTAGGGTTAAGTATATTCATTCTTGTAAGATTAAATGGTCCGTACTATGAATCACACTAAACAAATTTTATATGCAATACTATCTTTATTTATGCATCATATTCTAAGCATATGTCATACAAGTATGGTTATTTATTAACTTAGTTGAATCTTTAACTCATCATGATATATTCTTATATCCTAGAAATGTTTATATGACCCTAGGAACATTTTAGGATTCATTTTATGATTCCAAGAGCTATGGTTTATACTAATCATAATTGAACATAAAGCAACATGATTGATTTTAATTAAATATTGCATGATGCACCTAAGTATTATTGTGAAATCAAGTTCTATAATGTTTAACTAATATAATGAAGAAGTTTCATTTTAATTGGATGAAAAATAAACAAGGTATATTAATTTGAATAATCCATGCATTGAAATCAGACATAAAAGGAAATTAATACAAAGTAACTTAAAATTCAAATCTAACTGAATAAACAGAGACCTTATGACATAAGGAATTTAACAAAATTTGTTTCATTCAATTTGGACAAGTTTTTGCAAAAGTTGTACATGCAACATACTTGAATCTTTCTCTTTAAATTCAAATTTAAATTTAAATTACTGAACAAATTTCAAATATTTTTGCATATTATGAACCTAGATGATTTATAATGAATTTATAAATTTGTTTCACTTCATTTGGATTTGTAGTTTAAAAGTTATTAATGTTTGAAGCTATATGGTTTACTAAAATCCAAATAAATAGAGAATGCGCTTTCCTTAAAGGAAAACGTATTCCTAACATTTTGCGTGGGCTGGCTTTTGAATCCAGCAATCGCCACTGACATTCGGGCCCGCGCGACAGTGGGCCAAAGCAGAGTTCGTGGCTGAAGGTCTCACCGGCGGCGAAGCACGGCCCGAACGGGCTAATGGTCCTCACCGTTAGCACTAACAGGTCCTTGCGCACACAGGGGAACAACCATCCGAGCTTAAGCATGGCCGGAGCATAGAGCTCACCGGTGACCGGCGGCAGCTCCACGATGTGTTCGGCCGCACTAGTGCTACAAGCTATTCCAGGATTAATTAACATGCGCAAAAGCTTCAGTGGGTTCTAGGGGTCCTATTAGTACAATTAATTCAAAGAGGGAGAGAACGGCTGGAGTCCTCACCGTGCGTAATAATGGCGGAAAAAAGGGTCGCACGGTGCGGAGGATCTTCGGGACGCTTCGGGCTGGAAGAACATGTACAGTCGGTTCGTAAGTAACTAAAGATGCTTCGTGATCGAAGAATTTGAAGCTCCCTTACCGTAGCTTGGGAATTTCAACTTTCCCCCGATTTGGGTCTCGCCGGAACCGGAAGAGATGGAAGTGGAATTCGGGATCGTTAGTGGTTTGGAGAGGGAATGGACACGAGGCTTGGGTTGCAATGGAATTGGCATGCTACTCATTCCCTTAAATAGATACAAGAGGTGGTAGGGAACAGGATTTGATCGGGGAGGTGAAAATGGCGGCCGGTCAAATGTTCTCGGGTTATCCTGGCCACATCACGATGCCGAACAGGGGCAAGGTATGGGCAGGGTTTGTGATGGCTGTGGCCTGGCAAGACGACCTCGGTTGGCACGAGTAGCGGCCGGATACGACAAGGAAACGAGGCGGTTAGAGGGCTTATCCCCGGTAACTTCACACGGGGAGAGAACAAGGTGGAAGAAAGAATGCGAGCTGGAGGGGGATGAACGATGACCCCGACGAGTGGGTCCAGGTACTCTCGGCAAAGAAACAAGAAAAGGAAAGAGAGAGAATGCGAGGGATGACGTGTGGGGACAGCACAAAATCTGGGTCCATCCAACAGAGTCTTGGGGCGAATGATGCTCATTTGGGTGTGTGGCCCTACGTGTAAGAGTGGAAGAAAAAGAGAGCTCTAGTTTTCCTCCTCTCAGACAACACGGCAATGGAATTAATGCGTGGGTCATTCCATCTCTAGAATTTTCCAAACTTTTTGACTAAGCTGAAGGATAAGTTAACTAGCTTCAGTAAAATTTTGGGGTTAATAAGATCTACGGTTTAATTATAGAAATTCTGATAATGTTGGATGCACAGGAATTTATATTCGGAAAAGTATTTATCATATAGTCTAAACTAGCTTATTAATTTTTGATATTTTTACAAAAGGTCTAAATTTGTATCAGGGAGCTACCATAAAAATTTCAAAGTCAAAATCCTAGTATTTATTTTATTAAAATTCTTTTACTCCATTTTACAGATTTTCAGGATGGGAATAAATAAATAGGAATAAATAGTAAAATCAATTATTTGTTTTTGTAAATTTTTGTGGATGAGGATAATGTGACTTAGAGCTCATGGTACAAATCTTGAGTGCTGGAACGGTCTAAGATTTGCTACAAAAATCAGACAATGGTTTTGGTCAAAGATAAGGTTCCCCTTTTATTTTACCTTATCAACTTGCAAATGGTTTCACATTTTCTTTTGACCAGCCAAGATGGTTTCTAGAGCACTCTAGGGTTATCCAAAAATTACTATGGTAACTTTCATCTTTTACCATTTTACCATTTTATCTTTTACCTCTTTATCTTTCACTTCTTATCTTTTTATCAATTCCCTTTTTCAAAGAAGGAAAATCAATAAGTGGTTTTAGAATTTTCAGAAAAGATGTTTATTCAAAAATTAAGATCATCTTTAAATTTTATTTTAATAATTTGTTCATTTGGAAAAGAATTTTCCAAATCGAATTTACTCTTTATCAAGTTTTAGGAAAAAGATATGAGGATTTCAAATTTCAAATTAAATTCTTGATTCCAATCTAAAATTGCTATTTGATTTTATTTTTAATTCTTAAATTTTTATTTTTCTAATTTTGAAAATGGTGGGATGTTACAGACTACCCCCCTTAACAGGAATCTCGTCCCCGAGATTCGCAGGGTTAAAAGAGGTGAGTGAGAGTTGGATGATTATGTGATATGTAAGATTATTCTGGAAGAATAGATTATCGAGTATAAATTTAGGTTTTACGAATGATCATGAAATTCAATTATCGGTGCAAGGTAGATTCAAGGTAGATTTAAAGAGATAGGATGATTTAAACTAAGTTCTGATAGAGACTGTATTTACGAAGAATGTACCTGGCATTTCATTAGGTATGCCACGGTTGATGTCTTGAGCTGAAGTAGATGCAGATCCAGGGACCTGCTGACCTTTAGGTCTTTGAAGTCGTACTAGTGGTACAGCTTCACAAGGTTGAGGACGAGGTGGGTTTTGCTTCCTTTTTGGGCACTTATTGGCATAGTGTCCATGTTCAAAACAGCGGTAGCAGGTAACATGAGTTGCATGATTTGGAGGATCAGAAAACTGTTCATTGATTTCATTGGATGGTTGATCAAACGATGGTTGGAGTTGAGAATGGAATTGCGTAGAATTTTTCTTGGAATAGTCATCTTTGTTTGGATGTCTCTTCATTCCTTGATTTTTTCGGGAAGATAGCTTCAGATTTTGTTTTTCCTATTCTTGGGGTTATCATTTTGACTGAAGTGATTTCTGGCAGGGCTATTGTGTTAGAAGAGGTTTGATTTCTTTGGGGGCATTGTTTAGCAATATGATCTGTTTTGCGACAGGCAAAGCACTTAGGTACCTTTCGTGACGCTTTGCTGGGTACAAGAGGGGGTCCTATACTTTTGCTCTTCTGAGTTTTAACTTGTTGTTGCTTAGGACAATTTCTAGCCCAGTGGCCTTCTTTATCACATAAGAAACAGGCTGTTGGTGATTGCCAATTATTACTTTCTTGGTGATGGCTGGTAGAATAGAAATGCTGATTTTCCAATTATTCTTCCATCATTTCTTGTGCAATTTCTTTTCTACATGAAAATTTTTGGGCAATTAAGGCTCGAAAATTTTCTTGTTGAAGTCGAACTACAGTGGTAACTATTAGATCGAGAGGACATTGAGATGGGCAATGATCTTTACTTTCACAAGGATAACAAGTAATATCGTTCATGGGACATTTTCCCGGAGAATGGTTTCCTTCACAACTAGAGCAATTTATTGCATGTTCATCAACAGTATGACCTATTTCTCCACAGCGAATGCATGCGCGGTCTTCAATTTGATTTGGTTGGCAATATTTCAAGGGGCAGCTTTTAGACTTTGAATAAGATGTAAGAGTGGCATTTTGAGCTGAATATTTTCTTTTTCTGGCATGAGCTACGTCCATATTGGCAGCGTTCTGCCCCATCGGCTGACTAAAAGGGGTGGAATTTTGATATTCTTATATCCTTCAAAGTGACTTGGGATTGCAATTGAATCTCTTGAAATTAGAAATGACACTGATCATGAGTCTGTTTGGGATACGTGATGATATATATGCACTAGATGGAGATAAAATTGGTCAACAAAATTGGAATAGCAAGAAATTACTTGCCATGCTTATTAATCTAGTAAATAGGAGTGTCTAAGGTCAAGAAGCTTGTTCTCAAAGTTATTAAAGAACAAGTAGGTTGACAGGATAGAAATGATATGTCAAGATTTGGTGTGGTTATAAGGCAACATTTCGTTCCTTAAAAATTTTATTATTTAAAATTTCTACAAATTAAAAAGGATGAGGTAGTCATAAGAAATGACATAATTTAGGGCCTACTTTCCATTCGATACAATTTGACATTGTTATTATTGATCAAGATCGTCTCATCGTGAATTTTCAACCCAAGGGTTTAATATTCGCGAGAGAAATCCTTGCACAGAATTTCATCACAATGAACTACAATACAAAAGATCACATTCAAAATTATCACACAAAGAAATATTCAGGTTACCCACTCATCATTCTATTTTAAGTACTTTTATTAGACCAAATAACATCTAGTCTAATGAGGTGACTTCACATTGTGGTTCCTTTCCGATGTAAGGTGACAATGTGGAGATTCTCTAGGTTTAGAAATTGGGGTTGTTACTTGTAGGAGAAGTTGGTTAGTAACTGGCTTATAGTAGCTTAGGTATTTTCTACGGTTACCAGTATGGCGAGGTATTGATTTTGATTCTCCTATAAATAGCATAGGCTCAAGCATATTTAGGGTGATAATGGAAATTATAGTATTAATTCCTTTGTAGCTATGTTCTGAGAAGGCTTTTGCTGTCTTACGTGAGTAGTATGGGAACAAAAGGTACTATTATCTATGCGGTGGAGTTTGCATATGTGACACAAATAGTTTTCGGCACACTCCTATGGTATGATTATGCAAGTCACAATGCTTCTTGCTAAATATTGGCTATGTCTTATAAGAATAAGAGGAGTTTAATTAATATACAGGTGAGAAGTTCTACAGAAAGAAGAGGTAAGTTATATGGGAAATTTTTAAATTCCAAAATTTTCTTTTGTTTATAAGTTGTTACATAAGCTTGGGCAATAATCCTCTTTCTAAAGGTTTAATCAACTAGGATATCTATATGTTAGAAAGGAAAAGATAGATATAGAGAAATAATTTAATTCTAAGACTATCTTTTATTTAGTAGTAGATAACATTCCATTCATAATTTCTTAATCACAACTTCTTATTGATTTAAAGGTTGCGACATCGTGAAATTTTTAGCTTCATGCTAAGCATTCACGAGTGCATCCCGGGAAGCAATACAAAAAGATTTGACAAAAATTCAATAGCTCAAAAAGAACAAATACTTAAGCTAATTTATAGTAATTACGGGTCTCATTCTTAACTTAGATCTACATGATCTTATTATGAGAGTTTCGATATATCACCCGAGCTACTTGTAGACTAAATGATATTGTCTTTCAAAGTACACTACTTGGCATCGAATTTCTTCGAACTCTTGCATCTCTTGTTGACAGTGATAATCCAAAGCTTCCATAAAGTTGGAAACGTTGCGGAGTGTCATATCTGTCTTTCTGAGGTTATCGGCGTGGATGCAATAGTCTTCCTTGGTTATGTACGGAGGAGAAAAATGATATATCACCGACATCCTAAAGTTGGTGGCAGCGATGCCCTATGTGTTTTAGTAGTCAATAAAGATTATTATTTTCAATATAAAGACTATTATTGGCAGTGTTTAATAAGAACATAGATAAGAAATAAAATTCTTGTAGAAAGGATAAGAAAGAAAGTTCTATTGGAAATAATGAACGTACAAAATGTTCAATGAGAAGGAGAATACATAGATAATATAATAAAGAGAATAATAACAAAGGTATTTAAGGAAAGAGTAGTAACTAATATAATGTGACGAGGAAAGAATTGATAACAGATGATATGACACAAGAAAAGGTTGATAACATATATAGCAATCTTTCATTCCTAAATATAGAATTGTCTATTTCAAATTTTAAAATTTCAACTAACGACCATTCTAACTAAGGTTTATCCTGCAGTCAGCATGGCTCTGATACCAAACTGTAAGACCCTCACTTTTATGCTACGGTGCAAACATAAAAGCAAGGTTCTAATGTGCATACTGTACCATTCCCATGATCAGTGGCTGGCACGCACTAAACCCAATTTGGAATCACAACCATACAAAAGTTTCAGATTTTATTACAATGAAGTAATGATACTATACGACCGAGAAGGTCGACTAAACATAGCAAAAGAATCGGATGACTTGTAGTTTGCCACATAATCCACGAGGCAAGCGACAAGGTAAAGCCTTAGAAAGAAATGTCGTTAATAATCCCGCAATCCTGCGTCAAAGTAAAATTCATCGAGATACTGCATCTTCACCTAAAATCAACAATGATAGCAAGGGTGAGTACGTTGCGTGCTCAAGAAGACTTGAGTTGTGTGTTTGGAATGCAGGTGATCCTAGAATAAAGCTTCTACGGTTAACTTTTGCTTGGAGCCAAATTGAAATATAGATCTTGAATAGTAGAGTGAAAGCGAAAATTTGTAAAGGAAATGAAATAACAAGTATGTAAATACAAAAGTAATATGTAAGAGTACCATAAAGGTGATAAAGACTCACATCCCTTCGTGAGTGATAAGCGTCCGATCCCAACATATGAAATATTATCTCAAGAATAAACTTTTGTCCACACGAGGAACAATACGAATTCAACCTTGCCAACGTAATGTCAAGTATTGAATCATCTGTAAGGGTAAGCTCACCAAAATATTTTATAAAAACAGCTAACTTAGTGTGGGTTCACCAAGTCATCCATGGCCAGTGGATACGGCTAATCGATTAGTTTAATCTCTGCAGAGTTGTACAGCTTTACCCACAAATAATGACTTCCCTTTTTGCAATCGATAATTACACACTTCCTTTGGTGTGTCGCCAGGGAAAAACCATATATAACCTTTACATTACTAAAACCTGATATTGCACCAGTCCAGTATGACTGACTCTTACTAATGGCGGCCGAAGAACATCGTATGCACGGATCATTCCTCCCCATTGGAAAATGGCGGTAGAAGCACATCGTGTATACGGATCATTTCTCCCCATTAGTAAGACGTATACTGTTGCATCGGCAAGTGTCAACACCTCGGTGATGGCACCTCCCTCGAGCAAACCTATATCCGGAATGCCGTACTACTACTACCTTCCATAATGCAAGATCAGTTTTTAATAACTTAATTGGTTATAGCCGTCACCATACCGGCATTGTGGTTGTACGGGTAATCTTGGATCACGGGACACTTCGTTCGGTCCTTAAAGTGACATGGGCGATAACTCCACCCTATCTACGTACACGTTAAAACATGCACAGCCGGCTATTGCCAATAATCACCCACGTCGAAATCATAGTTTTATTTCCAGAAAAAGAAAGTGTCAATAACCACATTATTCTAACAGGTTCAAGATTAATGTTCATCATGTCCAACAATTTTAGTTCATCACGAACAGTATAACCATCCGTTCGTGTTCCCAGTCTAAAGCAGGGCTAAGCATATGCATGTAATAATCGAATATACCCATTTTGTGTGTCCATTAACAATCTAGGGTTCCATCTATCACTACTGATTAAGGAAAGCCGTCAATGAAGGTTATCTCTACCATTCTTCCCATAATATAGCAGTGTATACAAAATATAGCATATGCATGCAAGTTTTAATTAGATTCTTCTTGTTAAAGAAAATTGGGATCTACATGAGTGCTTGCCTTGCTATCCGTTGTTTTCAGTGACGAAGCAGAAGTTGGATTCTTGGAGTTGTTGACGACGGAGTCCGAGACGTCGTACTCTACACGTCGTAAGGCGGAAAAGATAGCAAATAGCAAATAACACTTTCAATAGAGGCAAAAGGAAATCGGATGGAAAATCAAATAAGTAATCATTACAAAATACAAGCATGGTTGTAGTTAGGGTTTTGTGATTGCGTAAGCAATTGTATTATTTCTTCGTTTATAGTCTTTATTACCGATTAACGGTTTGAGGCGATATCGCACACGACACCTATTCCTAACGATTCATTCTATTTTATTTTACGAATTCAGGAAGCTAAGATTGTATATATTAATATAATTTATTACATAAAACAACAGGGGTGATTGTAAGTATAAATTGCATTGTTAAATTTAAGTGAATACTAGACACTAATGCTCCAACACTAGTGTATGTGAGGCTTAAGGTATTAGTTATAAGTTTATGATCTTAGAGAGGTGTTTATATGAGTAGTACTTAGTCTTAAGTATGTTTTATACAGATAAATGATTTATACAAGTCGGGTTTACCGAATGAGACTATTGGTTGTATTTACATGGTTACACCATCATTCTTATGGTGCAAGTATTTTAACTAAAGTTCCCTTGTGCGAAACTATTCAATAAATGTGTTGTTTAACCATAACACTTAAGGTTATTACACTAACGGGATTAGAGGCCTTAAAAGCAAGATTAAACTTAAATATTTTTCTGTAATGTGGTAGTCCATATACCAAAGAGTGGTTCTGAGTCATTCCTTCTAAAATTTGCATTTAGGCGAGTTATTCTATGGAGCTCTGAAAGGCTTAAGTGTTATTAAAGTTCTGTGATAACAATTCAGTTTTCGTTTTATGTTTGCGACTGCAACTTAAAGAATTATTTAACCATTTTTCATGAACTAGCTGGGGGTATCACTAAGTGTGTTTTAAAGTTATTTTCGCAACATTTCACTTTTGTCCGTGATGTCTTTCAATTAAAAGAGCATTACGGCTTTATACAAAATGTCTATTATATGAAAACATATGTTAACTAACGGCCAAAAGTACGTTAGGTTTAATTTATACATGAGATCCGACATGGCTAGGGTTAAGTATATTCATTCTTGTAAGATTAAATGGTCCCGTACTATGAATCACACTAAACAAATTTTATATGCAATACTATCTTTATTTATGCATCATATTCTAAGCATATGTCATACAAGTATGGTTATTTATTAACTTAGTTGAATCTTTAACTCATCATGATATATTCTTATATCCTAGAAATGTTTATATGACCCTAGGAACATTTTAGGATTCATTTTATGATTCCAAGAGCTATGGTTTATACTAATCATAATTGAACATAAAGCAACATGATTGATTTTAATTAAATATTGCATGATGCACCCTAAGTATTATTGTGAAATCAAGTTCTATAATGTTTAACTAATATAACAGAAGAAGTTTCATTTTAATTGGATGAAAAATAAACAAGGTATATTAATTTGAATAATCCATGCATTGAAATCAGACATAAAAGGAAATTAATACAAAGTAACTTAAAATTCAAATCTAACTGAATAAGCAGAGACCTTATGACATAAGGAATTTAACAAAATTTGTTTCATTCAATTTGGACAAGTTTTTGCAAAAGTTGTACATGCAACATACTTGAATCTTTTTCTTTAAATTCAAATTTAAATTCGGTATTAAACTATTAAACAAATTTCAATTATTTTTGCATATAATGAAACTAGATGATTTATTATGAATTTATAAATTTGTTTCACTTCATTTGGATTTGTAGTTTAAAAGTTATTAATGTTTGAAGCTATATGGTTTACTAAAATCCAAATAAATAGAGAATGTGCTTTCCTTAAAGGAAAACGTATTCCTAACATTTTGCGTGGGCTGGCTTTTGAATCCAGCAATCGCCACTGACATTCGGGCCCGCGCGACAGTGGGCCAAAGCGAGTTCGTGGTGGCGGTCTCACCGGCGAAGCACGGCCGGAATGGGCTAATGGTCCTCACCGTTAGCACTACCAGTCCTTGCGCACACGAGGAACAACCATCCGAGAGCTTAAGCATGGCCGGAGCATAGAGCTCACCGGTGACCGTGGCGGCTCCACGATGTGTTCGGCCGCACTAGTGCTACAAGCTATTCCGAGATTAATTAACATGCGCAAAAGCTTGGTGGGTTCTAGGGGTCCTATTAGTACAATTAATTCAAAGAGGGAGAGAACGGTGGAGTCCTCACCGTGCGTAATAATGGCGGAAAAAAAGTCGCGCAGTGCGGAGGATCTTCGGACGCTTGGCTGGAAGAACATGTCTGATCGGTTCGTAAGTAACTAAAGATGCTTCGTGATCGAAGAATTTGAAGCTCCCTTACCGTAGCTTGGGAATTTCAACTTTCCCCGATTTGGGTCTCGCCAAATCAGGAAGAGATGGAAGTGGAATTCGGGATCGTTAGTGGTTTGGAGAGGGAATGGACCACGAGGCTTGGGTTGCAATGGAATTGGCATGCTACTCATTCCCTTAAATAGATACAAGAGGTGGTAGGGAACAGGATTTGATCGGGAGGTGAAAATGGCGGCGGTCAAATGTTCTCGGGTTATCCTGGCCACATCACGATGCCGAACGAGGGGCAAGGTATGGGCAGGGTTTGTGATGGCTGTGGCCTGGCAAGGCGACCTCGGTTGGCACGAGTAGCGGCCGGATCGACAAGGAAGCGAGGCGGTTAGAGGGCTTATCGGTAACTTCACACGGGAGAGAACAAGGTGGAAGAAAGAATGCAGTGGAGGGGATGAACGATGACCCCGACGAGTGGGTCCAGGTACTCTCGGCAGCAAAACAAGAAAAGGAAAGAGAGAGAATGCGAGGGGATGACGTGTGGGGACAGCACAAAATCTGGGTCCATCCAACAGAGTCTTGGGGCGAATGATGCTCGCTGGGTGTGTGGCCCTACGTGTAAGAGTGGAAGAAAAAAGAGAGCTCTAGTTTTCCTCCTCTCAGACAACACGGCAATGGAATTAATGCGTGGGTCATTCCATCTCTAGAATTTTCCAAACTTTTTGACTAAGCTGAAGGATAAGTTAACTAGCTTCAGTAAAATTTTGGGGTTAATAAGATCTACGGTTTAATTATAGAAATTCTGATAATGTTGGATGCACAGGAATTTATATTCGGAAAAGTATTTATCATATAGTCTAAACTAGCTTATTAATTTTTGATATTTTTACAAAAGGTCTAAATTTGTATCAGGGAGCTACCATAAAAATTTCAAAGTCAAAATCCTAGTATTTATTTTATTAAAATTCTTTTACTCCATTTTACAGATTTTCAGGATGGGAATAAATAAATAGGAATAAATAGTAAAATCAATTATTTGTTTTTGTAAATTTTTGTGGATGAGGATAATGTGACTTAGAGCTCATGGTACAAATCTTGAGTGCTGGAACGGTCTAAGATTTGCTACAAAAATCAGACAATGGTTTTGGTCAAAGATAAGGTTCCCCTTTTATTTTACCTTATCAACTTGCAAATGGTTTCACATTTTCTTTTGACCAGCCAAGATGGTTTCTAGAGCACTCTAGGGTTATCCAAAAATTACTATGGTAACTTTCATCTTTTACCATTTTACCATTTTATCTTTTACCTCTTTATCTTTCACTTCTTATCTTTTTATCAATTCCCTTTTTCAAAGAAGGAAAATCAATAAGTGGTTTTAGAATTTTCAGAAAAGATGTTTATTCAAAAATTAAGATCATCTTTAAATTTTATTTTAATAATTTGTTCATTTGGAAAAGAATTTTCCAAATCGAATTTACTCTTTATCAAGTTTTAGGAAAAAGATATGAGGATTTCAAATTTCAAATTAAATTCTTGATTCCAATCTAAAATTGCTATTTGATTTTATTTTTAATTCTTAAATTTTTATTTTTCTAATTTTGAAAATGGTGGGATGTTACAGACTACCCCCCTTAACAGGAATCTCGTCCCCGAGATTCGCAGGGTTAAAAGAGGTGAGTGAGAGTTGGATGATTATGTGATATGTAAGATTATTCTGGAAGAATAGATTATCGAGTATAAATTTAGGTTTTACGAATGATCATGAAATTCAATTATCGGTGCAAGGTAGATTCAAGGTAGATTTAAAGAGATAGGATGATTTAAACTAAGTTCTGATAGAGACTGTATTTACGAAGAATGTACCTGGCATTTCATTAGGTATGCCACGGTTGATGTCTTGAGCTGAAGTAGATGCAGATCCAGGGACCTGCTGACCTTTAGGTCTTTGAAGTCGTACTAGTGGTACAGCTTCACAAGGTTGAGGACGAGGTGGGTTTTGCTTCCTTTTTGGGCACTTATTGGCATAGTGTCCATGTTCAAAACAGCGGTAGCAGGTAACATGAGTTGCATGATTTGGAGGATCAGAAAACTGTTCATTGATTTCATTGGATGGTTGATCAAACGATGGTTGGAGTTGAGAATGGAATTGCGTAGAATTTTTCTTGGAATAGTCATCTTTGTTTGGATGTCTCTTCATTCCTTGATTTTTTCGGGAAGATAGCTTCAGATTTTGTTTTTCCTATTCTTGGGGTTATCATTTTGACTGAAGTGATTTCTGGCAGGGCTATTGTGTTAGAAGAGGTTTGATTTCTTTGGGGGCATTGTTTAGCAATATGATCTGTTTTGCGACAGGCAAAGCACTTAGGTACCTTTCGTGACGCTTTGCTGGGTACAAGAGGGTCCTATACTTTTGCTCTTGAGTTTTAACTTGTTGTTGCTTAGGACAATTTCTAGCCAGTGGCCTTCTTTATCACATAAGCAATTTGTTGGTGATTGCCAATTATTACTTTCTTGGTGATGGTGGTAGAATAGAAATGCTGATTTTCCAATTATTCTTCCATCATTTCTTGTGCAATTTCTTTTCTACATGAAAATTTTTGGGCAATTAAGGCTCGAAAATTTTCTTGTTGAAAATCGAACTACTGATGGTAACTATTAGATCGAGAGGACATTGAGATGGGCAATGATCTTTACTTTCACAAGGATAACAAGTAATATCGTTCATGGGACATTTTCAGGAGAATGGTTTCCTTCACAACTAGAGCAATTTATTGCATGTTCATCAACAGTATGACCTATTTCTCCACAAATAATGCATGCGCGGTCTTCAATTTGATTTGGTTGGCAATATTTCAAGGGCGACTTTTAGACTTTGAATAAGATGTAAGAGTGGCATTTTGAGCTGAATATTTTCTTTTCTACGGCATGAGCTACGTCCATATTGGCAGCGTTACGCCCCATCGGTGACTAAAAGGGTGGAATTTTGATATTCTTATATCCTTCAAAGTGACTTGGGATTGCAATTGAATCTCTTGAAATTAGAAATGACACTGATCATGAGTCTGTTTGGGATACGTGATGATATATATGCACTAGATGGAGATAAAATTGGTCAACAAAATTGGAATAGCAAGAAATTACTTGCCATGCTTATTAATCTAGTAAATAGGAGTGTCTAAGGTCAAGAAGCTTGTTCTCAAAGTTATTAAAGAACAAGTAGGTTGACAGGATAGAAATGATATGTCAAGATTTGGTGTGGTTATAAGGCAACATTTCGTTCCTTAAAAATTTTATTATTTAAAATTTCTACAAATTAAAAAGGATGAGGTAGTCATAAGAAATGACATAATTTAGGGCCTACTTTCCATTCGATACAATTTGACATTGTTATTATTGATCAAGATCGTCTCATCGTGAATTTTCAACCCAAGGGTTTAATATTCGCGAGAGAAATCCTTGCATGCAATTTCATCACAATGAACTACAATACAAAAGATCACATTCAAAATTATCACACAAAGAAATATTCAGGTTACCCACTCATCATTCTATTTTAAGTACTTTTATTAGACCAAATAACATCTAGTCTAATGAGGTGACTTCACATTGTGGTTCCTTTCCGATGTAAGGTGACAATGTGGAGATTCTCTAGGTTTAGAAATTGGGGTTGTTACTTGTAGGAGAAGTTGGTTAGTAACTGGCTTATAGTAGCTTAGGTATTTTCTACGGTTACCAGTATGGCGAGGTATTGATTTTGATTCTCCTATAAATAGCATAGGCTCAAGCATATTTAGGGTGATAATGGAAATTATAGTATTAATTCCTTTGTAGCTATGTTCTGAGAAGGCTTTTGCTTTGTCTTACGTGAGTAGTATGGGAACAAAAGGTACTATTATCTATGCGGTGGAGTTTGCATATGTGACACAAATAGTTTTGACACACTCCTATGGTATGATTATGCAAGTCACAATGCTTCTTGCTAAATATTGGCTATGTCTTATAAGAATAAGAGGAGTTTAATTAATATACAGGTGAGAAGTTCTACAGAAAGAAGAGGTAAGTTATATGGGAAATTTTTAAATTCCAAAATTTTCTTTTGTTTATAAGTTGTTACATAAGCTTGGGCAATAATCCTCTTTCTAAAGGTTTAATCAACTAGGATATCTATATGTTAGAAAGGAAAAGATAGATATAGAGAAATAATTTAATTCTAAGACTATCTTTTATTTAGTAGTAGATAACATTCCATTCATAATTTCTTAATCACAACTTCTTATTGATTTAAAGGTTGCGACATCGTGAAATTTTTAGCTTCATGCTAAGCATTCACGAGTGCATCCCGGGAAGCAATACAAAAAGATTTGACAAAAATTCAATAGCTCAAAAAGAACAAATACTTAAGCTAATTTATAGTAATTACGGGTCTCATTCTTAACTTAGATCTACATGATCTTATTATGAGAGTTTCGATATATCACCCGAGCTACTTGTAGACTAAATGATATTGTCTTTCAAAGTACACTACTTGGCATCGAATTTCTTCGAACTCTTGCATCTCTTGTTGACAGTGATAATCCAAAGCTTCCATAAAGTTGGAATCGTTGCGGAGTGTCATATCTGTCTTTCTGAGGTTATCGGCGTGGATGCAATAGTCTTCCTTGGTTATGTACGGAGGAGAAAAATGATATATCACCGACATCCTAAAGTTGGTGGCAGCGATGCCCTATGTGTTTTAGTAGTCAATAAAGATTATTATTTTCAATATAAAGACTATTATTGGCAGTGTTTAATAAGAACATAGATAAGAAATAAAATTCTTGTAGAAAGGATAAGAAAGAAAGTTCTATTGGAAATAATGAACGTACAAAATGTTCAATGAGAAGGAGAATACATAGATAATATAATAAAGAGAATAATAACAAAGGTATTTAAGGAAAGAGTAGTAACTAATATAATGTGACGAGGAAAGAATTGATAACAGATGATATGACACAAGAAAAGGTTGATAACATATATAGCAATCTTTCATTCCTAAATATAGAATTGTCTATTTCAAATTTTAAAATTTCAACTAACGACCATTCTAACTAAGGTTTATCCTGCAGTCAGCATGGCTCTGATACCAAACTGTAAGACCCTCACTTTTATGCTACGGTGCAAACATAAAAGCAAGGTTCTAATGTGCATACTGTACCATTCCCATGATCAGTGGCTGGCACGCACAAAACACAATTTGGAATCACAACCATACAAAAGTTTCATATTTTATTACAGCGGAAGTAATGATACAATACGACCGAGAAGGTCGACTAAACATAGCAAAAGAATCAGATGACTTGTAGTTTGCCACATAATCCACAGGCAACTGACAAGGTAAAGCCTTAGAAAGAAATGTCGTTAATAATCCCGCAATCCTGCGTCAAAGTAAAATTCATCGAGATACCTGCATCTTCACCTAAAATCAACAATGATAGCAAGGGTGAGTACGTTGCGTACTCAGCAAGACTTGAGTTGTGTGTTTGGAATGCAGGCTGATCCTAGAATAAAGCTTCTACGGTTAACTTTTGCTTGGAGCCAAATTGAAATATAGATACTGAATAGTAGAGTGAAAGCGAAAATTTGTAAAGGAAATGAAATAACAAGTATGTAAATACAAAAGTAATATGTAAGAGTACCATAAAGGTGATAAAAGACTCACATCCCTTCGTGAGTGATAAACGTCCAGTCCCAACATATGAAATATTATCTGAAGAATAAACTTTTGTCCACACAGGGAACAACAGCTGAATTCAACCTTGCCAACGTAATGTCAAGTATTGAATCATCTGTAAGGGTAAGCTCACCAAAATATTTTATAAAAACAGCTAACTTAGTGTGGGTTCACCAAGTCATCCATGACCGTGGATATGGCTAATCGATTAGTTTAATCTCTGCAGAGTTGTACAGCTTTACCCACAAATAATGACTTCCCTTTTTGCAATCGATAATTACACACTTCCTTTGGTGTGTCGCCAGGGAAAAACCATATATAACCTTTACATTACTAAAACCTGACATTGCACCAGTCCAGTATGACAGACTCTTACTAATGGCGGCCGAAGAACATCGTATGCACGGATCATTCCTCCCCATTGGAAAATGGCGGTAGAAGCACATCGTGTATACGTATCATTTCTCCCCATTAGTAAGACGTATACTGTTGCATCGGCAAGTGTCAACACCTCGGTGATGGCACCTCCCTCGAGCAAACCTATATTCGGAATGCCCGTACTACTACTACCTTCCATAATGCAAGATCAGTTTTTAATAACTTAATTGGTTATAGCCGTCACCATACCGGCATTGTGGTTGTCACGGGTAATCTTGGATCACGGGACACTTCGTTCGGTCCTTAAAGTGACATGGGCGATAACTCCACCTATCTACGTACGTTAAAACATGCACAATGGCTATTGCCAATAATCACCCACGTCGAAATCATAGTTTTATTTCCAGAAAAAGAAAGTGTCAATAACCACATTATTCTAACAGGTTCAAGATTAATGTTCATCATGTCCAACAATTTTAGTTCATCACGAACAGTATAACCATCCGTTCGTGTTCCCAGTCTAAAGCAGGGCTAAGCATATGCATGTAATAATCGAATATACCCATTTTGTGTGTCCATTAACAATCTAGGGTTCCATCTATCACTACTGATTAAGGAAAGCCGTCAATGAAGGTTATCTCTACCATTCTTCCCATAATATAGCAGTGTATACAAAATATAGCATATGCATGCAAGTTTTAATTAGATTCTTCTTGTTAAAGAAAATTGGGATCTACATGAGTGCTTGCCTTGCTATCCGTTGTTTTCAGTGACGAAGCCGAAGTTGGATTCTTGGAGTTGTTGACGACGGAGTCCGAGACGTCGTACTCTACACGTCGTAAGGCGGAAAAGATAGCAAATAGCAAATAACACTTTCAATAGAGGCAAAAGGAAATCAGATGGAAAATCAAATAAGTAATCATTACAAAATACAAGCATGGTTGTAGTTAGGGTTTTGTGATTGCGTAAGCAATTGTATTATTTCTTCGTTTATAGTCTTTATTACCGATTAACGGTTTGAGGGCGGTATCGCACACGACACCTATTCCTAACGATTCATTCTATTTTATTTTACGAATTCAGGAAGCTAAGATTGTATATATTAATATAATTTATTACATAAAACAACAGGGGTGATTGTAAGTATAAATTGCATTGTTAAATTTAAGTGAATACTAGACACTAATGCTCCAACACTAGTGTATGTGAGGCTTAAGGTATTAGTTATAAGTTTATGATCTTAGAGAGGTGTTTATATGAGTAGTACTTAGTCTTAAGTATGTTTTATACAGATAAATGATTTATACAAGTCGGGTTTACCGAATGAGACTATTGGTTGTATTTACATGGTTACACCATCATTCTTATGGTGCAAGTATTTTAACTAAAGTTCCCTTGTGCGAAACTATTCAATAAATGTGTTGTTTAACCATAACACTTAAGGTTATTACACTAACGGGATTCAGACGCAAAGCAAGATTAAACTTAAATATTTTTCTGTAATGTGGTAGTCCATATACCAAAGAGTGGTTCTGAGTCATTCCTTCTAAAATTTGCATTTAGACGAGTTATTCTATGGGCTACCGAAAAGGCTTAAGTGTTATTAAAGTTTACGCGATAACAATTCAGTTTTCGTTTTATGTTTGCATTTGCATCTTATAGAATTATTTAACCATTTTTCATGAACTAGCTGGGGGTATCACTAAGTGTGTTTTAAAGTTATTTTCGCAACATTTCACTTTTGTCCGTGATGTCTTTCAATTAAAAGAGCATTACGGCTTTATACAAAATGTCTATTATATGAAAACATATGTTAACTAACGGCCAAAAGTACGTTAGGTTTAATTTATACATGAGATCCGACATGGCTAGGGTTAAGTATATTCATTCTTGTAAGATTAAATGGTCCCGTACTATGAATCACACTAAACAAATTTTATATGCAATACTATCTTTATTTATGCATCATATTCTAAGCATATGTCATACAAGTATGGTTATTTATTAACTTAGTTGAATCTTTAACTCATCATGATATATTCTTATATCCTAGAAATGTTTATATGACCCTAGGAACATTTTAGGATTCATTTTATGATTCCAAGAGCTATGGTTTATACTAATCATAATTGAACATAAAGCAACATGATTGATTTTAATTAAATATTGCATGATGCACCCTAAGTATTATTGTGAAATCAAGTTCTATAATGTTTAACTAATATAATAGAAGAAGTTTCATTTTAATTGGATGAAAAATAAACAAGGTATATTAATTTGAATAATCCATGCATTGAAATCAGACATAAAAGGAAATTAATACAAAGTAACTTAAAATTCAAATCTAACTGAATAAACAGAGACCTTATGACATAAGGAATTTAACAAAATTTGTTTCATTCAATTTGGACAAGTTTTTGCAAAAGTTGTACATGCAACATACTTGAATCTTTTTCTTTAAATTCAAATTTAAATTTAAATTACTGAACAAATTTCAAATATTTTTGCATATTATGAACCTAGATGATTTATAATGAATTTATAAATTTGTTTCACTTCATTTGGATTTGTAGTTTAAAAGTTATTAATGTTTGAAGCTATATGGTTTACTAAAATCCAAATAAATAGAGAATGCGCTTTCCTTAAAGGAAAACGTATTCCTAACATTTTGCGTGGCTGGCTTTTGAATCCAGCAATCGCCATCGACATTCGGGCCCGCGACGATGGGCCAAAGCGAGTTCGTGGTCGACGGTCTCACCGTGGCGAAGCTGGCCGAATGGGCTAATGGTCCTCACCGTTAGCACTAACAGTCCTTGCGCACACAGGGAACAACCATCAGAGCTTAAGCATGGCGGAGCATAGAGCTCACGGTGGCCGTGGCGGCTCCACGATGTGTTCGGCCGCACTAGTGCTACAAGCTATTCCAGGATTAATTAACATGCGCAAAAGCTTCAGTGGGTTCTAGGGGTCCTATTAGTACAATTAATTCAAAGAGGGAGAGAACGGCTGGAGTCCTCACCGTGCGTAATAATGGCGGAAAAAAGGGTCGCACGGTGCGGAGGATCTTCGGGACGCTTCGGGCTGGAAGAACATGTACAGTCGGTTCGTAAGTAACTAAAGATGCTTCGTGATCGAAGAATTTGAAGCTCCCTTACCGTAGCTTGGGAATTTCAACTTTCCCCCGATTTGGGTCTCGCCGGAACCGGAAGAGATGGAAGTGGAATTCGGGATCGTTAGTGGTTTGGAGAGGGAATGGACACGAGGCTTGGGTTGCAATGGAATTGGCATGCTACTCATTCCCTTAAATAGATACAAGAGGTGGTAGGGAACAGGATTTGATCGGGGAGGTGAAAATGGCGGCCGGTCAAATGTTCTCGGGTTATCCTGGCCACATCACGATGCCGAACAGGGGCAAGGTATGGGCAGGGTTTGTGATGGTGTGGCCTGGCAAGACGACCTCGGTTGGCACGAGTAGCGGCCGGATACGACAAGGAAACGAGGCGGTTAGAGGGCTTATCCCCGGTAACTTCACACGGGGAGAGAACAAGGTGGAAGAAAGAATGCGAGCTGGAGGGGGATGAACGATGACCCCGACGAGTGGGTCCAGGTACTCTCGGCAGCAAAACAAGAAAAGGAAAGAGAGAGAATGCGAGGGGATGACGTGTGGGGACAGCACAAAATCTGGGTCCATCCAACAGAGTCTTGGGGCGAATGATGCTCGCTGGGTGTGTGGCCCTACGTGTAAGAGTGGAAGAAAAAAGAGAGCTCTAGTTTTCCTCCTCTCAGACAACACGGCAATGGAATTAATGCGTGGGTCATTCCATCTCTAGAATTTTCCAAACTTTTTGACTAAGCTGAAGGATAAGTTAACTAGCTTCAGTAAAATTTTGGGGTTAATAAGATCTACGGTTTAATTATAGAAATTCTGATAATGTTGGATGCACAGGAATTTATATTTGAAAAAGTATTTATCATATAGTCTAAACTAGCTTATTAATTTTTGATATTTTTACAAAAGGTCTAAATTTGTATCAGGGAGCTACCATAAAAATTTCAAAGTCAAAATCCTAGTATTTATTTTATTAAAATTCTTTTACTCCATTTTACAGATTTTCAGGATGGGAATAAATAAATAGGAATAAATAGTAAAATCAATTATTTGTTTTTGTAAATTTTTGTGGATGAGGATAATGTGACTTAGAGCTCATGGTACAAATCTTGAGTGCTGGAACGGTCTAAGATTTGCTACAAAAATCAGACAATGGTTTTGGTCAAAGATAAGGTTCCCCTTTTATTTTACCTTATCAACTTGCAAATGGTTTCACATTTTCTTTTGACCAGCCAAGATGGTTTCTAGAGCACTCTAGGGTTATCCAAAAATTACTATGGTAACTTTCATCTTTTACCATTTTACCATTTTATCTTTTACCTCTTTATCTTTCACTTCTTATCTTTTTATCAATTCCTTTTTTCAAAGAAGGAAAATCAATAAGTGGTTTTAGAATTTTCAGAAAAGATGTTTATTCAAAAATTAAGATCATATTTAAATTTTATTTTAATAATTTGTTCATTTGGAAAAGAATTTTCCAAATCGAATTTACTCTTTATCAAGTTTTAGGAAAAAGATATGAGGATTTCAAATTTCAAATTAAATTCTTGATTCCAATCTAAAATTGCTATTTGATTTTATTTTTAATTCTTAAATTTTTATTTTTCTAATTTTGAAAATGGTGGGATGTTACAGTTATCTTATTTTCCGCTGCTATTATTTCTCTCTTAATAAGTTTCGCCCTGCGTGGCGTATATTTGTAACTTGACCATAAGGTCGAGCAACCAGTTTGACTATTTAATTAAAGTACTTTATTAGTATCGAGTGGTATGATTGTGATATTTACCGATGTTAAGACTGTGTGCACTAGCGCGTTCCTGGACTAGTGCTGAATACACAGAGGGTCCGGATTTGCAAATTTGGGTCCCGACATGCACACTACCTAATATAATTGATGAAAAACTTTGAAAAATTTTGTGGATGTACTTCGAAGATGACTCTACGTATGTATAAAATTGGAGGTTCAAATTCAAAACATATGAAGAGTTACAAAAAACAGAAAATTATTCTCTTTTTTGTAACTCTTCATATGTTTTGAATTTGAACCTGCAATTTTATACATACGTAGAATCATCTTCGAAGTACATCCGCAAATTTTTCCTGAGTTTTTCATGTGCAAATTTTATACATAAGGCGTTGTACAAAATATTTGTTTCAAATTATATAATGCAAAGAAAATATGAGAAAAATTCCTCACTACTGGTTCGTTCAAGAACAGATAGTGATATACATATCACTGCTGGATTGCAGTATAGGCCGGCAGTGATGTATATGTATCACTATCGGATTGTGGTATATGCCGGCAGTGATGTATATATATCACTGCCAGATTGAGTTTGAGCCGGCAGTGATATATAGGTATCACTACCGGTTTTAGTGTGAGATGGCAGAGGTATCTTTTATCACTGCCGGTTCCTGAGCTAGCAGTGATAATCCCGAGTATCACTGCCGACCAATCACTACCGGCTGCTATAACCGGTTGTGATAGCGTTTCCTAACCGGCAGAGATTGCTTGTCCTGTAGTAGTGGTGGTATTTACCGAGGTTGAGACTTTGTGCACTAGCGTGATCCTGGACTAGTGCTGAATACACAATAAGTTTGGATTTGCATATTCGGGTTCTGATAACACAGCCAAGGCCCACAAGAGAAGCATCAGAATACACAGCGAAGAGCTCTCCTGGCTCAGGAAGGGTGAGAATAGGAGCAGTCACCAACTTTTCCTTCAAAGTGCAAAAACTGCACTCACAATCAGCAGTCCACTGAAATTTGACCCATTTTTGAGTCAATTGGGATAGTGGCTTGGCAATGATTGAGAAATCTTGAATGAAACGCCGGTAGTAACCAGCTAACCCAAGGAAACTACGCACTTATTTGACATTAGAAGGTCTCTCCCAGTCCACAACTATAGAGATCTTCCTATGATCAACAGAGATGCCTTCCTGGTTGATGATATGGCCAAGAAAACGCACTTCTGAAATCCAGAATTCACACTTCTTTAGCTTGGCAAAGAGTTGGTTCTCCCTCAATGTATGAAGCACAAGTCTCAAATGACAAGCATGCTCCTCCTCTGACTTGGAATAGATGAGTATATAATCAATGAACACTACCACAAAATCATCAAGGTACTCTTGAAGCAATTTGTTCATCATCTCCATGAAAACAGAAGTGGCATTAGTTAGTCCAAAAGACATAACCTTAAATTCATAATGTCCATACCTCGTGGAGAAAGCAGTCTTCTCAATGTCTTTCTCCCTCACACGAATTTGATTATACCCCGATTGAAGATCAATCTTAGAGAACACCTTTGCTCCCTTTAATTGATCAAACAAGTCCTCAATACGAGGTAGAGGGTACTTGTTCTTGATGGTCACCAAATTAAGAGTGCGATAAATGATGCACATGCACCAACATCCATCCTTCTTGGCAACAAAAAGGATGGGCACTGCCCAAGGTGACACACTACGCTGGATTAACCCTTTAGACAACAGATCATCTAGTTGTTTCTTCAACTCATCTTGAAAAGGACAAGCCAAGCGGTAGGGAGATAAAGAGATGGGTTGAATACCCGGAAGAAGATCAATTCGAAATTCCACATCCCTCTTTTGTGGCAAACCGGACAACTCATTCGGGAAAACATCAGCGAATTCTCTCACCACAGATATCTCCTCAATGATTATCATAGTACTTGGCTTTTCTAAGAGTGCCCAAAGTACTCCCGACTTCAGCATATGACAGCCAGGAAACAAACTGGTTAATACAAAGAGAGAGCTTGATGGAACACCACCGTGGAAGACCAATTCCACTCCCGAGGGAGCCTGTAAGGTGACTGTCTTCCAGTAGCAACAAATTTTTGTGCGATATTGATGTAACCAATCCATACCCAATATGACATCAAATGGGGCCATTTGAATAACCATTAGGTTAGCATAGAAGTCATCATCATCAATGGAGATAATGCAACCCGGGCATACCATCGAACTCAAAATAAGCCCACCTGGAGAAGTAACCACCATAGACTTAGGAATACACTGCATCCCCAATTTAGTCCTTCTAGCAAACTCGATCGACACAAAAGAATAGGATGCTCCTGAATCAAAGAGAAGAAAAGCATCAGCTGAATCTACAAGTAAGGTACCTGTGACCACATCTGGATGTCCAGTTGACTCCGCGGTCAGCAGGGCATAAACTCCTGGTGGTGCCAGGGCGGCGGGAGCCCCAACACCCTATTGAGGTGGCATCGGAACTGGAGGCGGTGCAGCCAATAAAGGAGGAGCCGGCGGCTGTGGGTGCTAGAATGCCGCAGATGGCGCCCACATAGAAGGCTGAGGAAGAGCAGGGACCGCTGCCAACATCTGGACTGACCCCTTGGACGAGGCAGTCTGCGCCTGGGTAGATGGCACTGGCTCCCACTTGATGATGTTGTTGGGATTCGACCGGCACACGCGCCCCATATGACCAGAGCGACCACAATGGTGGCAATCCCCGACCCGAGCACACTCTACAGCATGATGCCCAACACCACACTTGAAGCACATCAGGCCTTGCCCCGGGACAGGGCGAGAGGCCATTCGTGGGCTAGACGAAGAAGAAACCCGAGGCAGCTTGGCCTTGACTCCCAAAGAGGAGCCTTGCCCTCCCTTGAACTTCTTGGAGGAAGGCCGCTGGAAGGACCCACCTCCTCCACCAAAACCTCTCTTCTGCCCACCACTAGGAGCTGCAGAAACTCCTTAATCGCCAAAGTTGAGCTTCTCTTGGGAAAGCTCCAATTCAAGCTCCATGCGCTTAGCCTGATCCACCACTATGGCAAAATCACAAGGAACCGTGGCCCCCATGACAACCCTGAACTCTTGGTTGAGGCCCCTACGGAACCTCTGTGCTTTCTCACGATCAACAGCCGCCACTGTTGGTATGAAGCGAATGATATTATTGAACTCCGTCTCATACTCCGCCACTGACTTCTTGCCTTGAGAGAGGGTGGACAAAGAGTGCTCCATCCTTTCAAGAAATGACTCTGGGTAGAATTTTGCCCAGAAGTGGTGGACAAAATCCTCCCAAACAACTGGTCCCAGAGTGGGGGCCCTCGTAGCAAGACCCCCTTCCACCAAATATCAGCCTGGCTCTTCAGCTGAAAGGCCACAAACCGAGCCTTCTGGAGGGAAGCCATCTCGAGGACTTCGAATTGCCTCTCCATATAGCGCAGCCAGTCCGCTGCCTGGACTGGCGTGCCCGCACCATCGAAGGTGTCAAGTCGGAGAGTCATCCACTCCCATAGGCTCATTCTGGAATTCGGCACATCCGGAGCCACGGTGGTACCGCTGCAGGTGGAGGCACAGCCGCAGGAGCTACCTGAACCTGCTGGCATAGCTCCTGAATCACCTGCTGCAATGCTTGCGGTAATGCCGCAATCGCATCATCAACTCCTACCCCTGACTGCTCAACGGGGGCATTGATCGAGCTGCTCCCCTCAGCAATGGACTCAACATCTACCTAAGATGGGGTGACTCCCACCTCGGCTGCGGCCACCACGACCATGACCTCTACCCCTTGGCATCGCTACAACCACACAAACGACAACTGAAGCCTCAGAACAGCAGTATTACAAGCTAGCAACTTCGTAATATCAATAAGCGAAAAGAACAATTAAGCGCAATGCAATGAATTACCATACCCTTCCTATTGTGCTCCCTTGTCTCAAAATTTAATTACTTAATCAACCCTATGACAAGTTTTAAAGTTGTCTACCTAAGACAAAATTTTAAAGAATACAAGTACCTAGGCCATGTTTCTAGATTATCCCAAGTCAAAGTTTTAGTTTACTCTATAGTAATTTGCTAGTTTTATAAACCACGGACCTAATGCCCGCTCTAATACCAACTGTAACACCCCAGCACGCCTCGTGCCCCAAGTGTTACACCCTCAAGTCAACTAGCATCACCAAGACACAAGAGAAGCAGCAATTCGACCCAATCATGCTAGTAGCTTGCCGAACTAGTTAAAAAATTTAGGAGCACCTTCCCTATAAACCTAGACATCCACTCAGCAGACAAAAGACACAATTCTATCTATGATAACAACAATTAAGCATAAACATAGGGTCATGGAATCAATCAACCATCATGACCCAACTGAACACAAACACTAAGCATAATCAAATAACGAGGCATCAAAAGACAGTCACATCACACAATAAGGGAAGCTATGAATGTAAACATCACAACCAGGGATTTCAAAACACTAGAACAACATGCCGTCATCATCTACTTAAAACTAACTACTCAAAAGCATGTTTATACCACTAACATATAACCAAAAGTGGAGTCATTGCACAAATCTAACTATGTCATGATTTTCTGAGTGAAGTGCTATCCCAACTCCCAAAATGCCGCTCTGGAGGTACCTAAAATAAAACATCAAAACAACAAGCGTGAGTTCACCAGTCAGCAAAGTGTAAAGTGACAAAGAAGATAGCAAAACAGTTAAATTGCATCCAGGAATCACACATTGTAAACTTACAAAGTAATGACTAAACAACTCATCATCTTTAATTCATCTTACACATTTATTTCTCATATAAAGCCATAAGATGCACATGAATGCCTTTTTTATGCAGCTCATACCGGTATTGCCGAGTGCACAACCGTCGGTGTGCACCCCCATCCCCTCCATCCCGTGGAGGGTGCCTACGCTTACTGACTCGCTCCCATACACCCGCGCGTATGGGACTACGGGGTAGGTCTTTCGTGTTTACTACGTGTGAACACAGAGGCCCGCATCAGAATGGGACACCTCTTCCTTTATGAATGCACAAATGTAATTAACATAAATAAATTGCATCAATTTACACTTACTCATTGCATCAATTTAAACATACTCATTCAATTTCCAAATTAAAAAGCGAAAGAAGAGGTGATGCCCAGCATTAAGGCGGGAATGCCACTTCACACTTGCCTCTACCCGCGAGGAGCGGGGTGATGGGAGGAGGAAGCCGCACCCGAGGCTATTCGACTTGAAAAGGAACCATAATGCATTTCTCACACATTGAATTAAACAAATTATAACTTCGCAAAGTGCTTCTACGCTCTACCCGACCAATAAACAAAAACACAAACCTAACTTAACAAAGTTTGGACAGCGCTCACTAAAACGATCACAACATTCATTTGGCTTGACCAAAATTTGTATTCTTGTACTCGATCACAAGAGGATAACCTTGGATGATCACAAAGCCATTTATACAGGGGTTGCATCTATAGCCCCCAGTTCAACAAGGAACACAGACCAACAACTATTCCATTAAATCTGTACCAATTTCACTAAAATTGGCATAGCTTCTAATTGGCTCAATCAACGTTCATGTTCTTGGACTCTAAATAACCACAAGAGGATAACCTAAGGTTACCCCACAACCATTTACTCAGCAACTGAAGTTAGAGTCCTCAACTGCAATCTCGAACCCAGTACCCAACTCTGAACTTTCAGCAATACCCTAGTTCTGGATAGCAAATTCAAAACAACATAATTTTTTATTCCTAACTCCAAATCAAGAAAAAAAATACATTTTCTAAATCTAAAGGAAATTTCGTACATTTCTCTAGGCAAGTGGAAAAGCTCATTCGGCCTTCACCTAGCTCGAAATCTCAGTTGAACATTTCAGCTCCACTAGCAACACAATCTGGACAGCAAACACTAAAAATGGTATAACTTTTAATTGGCTTAATGGATTTTCGAGTTCTTGTACTCTATCAAAACACAAGATAAAGATCTACAAGAAAATCTACATCCAACGAACCATTAGACCAATCCAACTACCTCAAAATTGAGCTACAAAAATAGGCAAAAATCTGCTCGAAATCAGAACCTAGGTTTCCCTCCAAAATAGAAAGTTTCCCTCCAAAATCTCAATGCAATGAACCCTAGAACCACTCCTAGGTATTGTAGGACCTCCAGATCTAAGCTCCAAGCAAGAACCAAGAACTTACTTGAAATGAAGAAGGGGAAAAAGGAGGAGGGAGGCTGTTGCTCGCTGCTGCTTATTGCTGCTGCGGTTGCTGCAAAAAGGGGAGGGGGCGCCAGCTCTTGTGGAGGAGCAAAGGGCTGGCCAAGCTTGGGGATGAGGGGGAGGAGCACCCCTTGGTTGCTGCAACTTTGCTCAAGCTCCACACAAGAGAATGGAGGATAAACCAAGAAAAGAGAAGGAGTTGTTTGGCTTGGGGCTGGTTCAGCCAAAATGGGGGGGGAATGTGGGGGAGTAGGGGGTTAGGTGAAAAAAGGGATTGGGTGGAGGGTTAAGTAAAATAAGTGAGTGAGTGCTCGAGATCTCTCCCACACCAGATAAATTGATAGCCTGCAATTCATCAGACTAAGTCCTCCAAAACCCAGATAAGGAATGCTAACACTAAGGTTCAAAACTTAAGCGATATTACAAAACTCTTGACCACCAAATTTCTCTCGTAACGGAGGGATCAATCCCTGGAAGGCCAAATCGGCTAGCTAGTTATCGGGCAGGGTGACGCTAAAGCAATGATTTCGCACTTCCAGAAACTTTTTGATGTACTCCGCCGCTGATTCCCCGAATTTCTATCGCAAGGAGCTTAAATCGGAGATTCATAATTACAAGCTCCCAGAAAAGAAATACTCATGGAATCGGCTTTCCAAATCGGTCCAAGAATTGACCGAAGTCAGGGGTAGAGTAGTGAACCACGTGAAGGCCACCTCAGACAGGGATAATGGAAATAATTTTATCCGGAGCCCGTCAGAATGTGCGGCCTCCCCGCATTGTACTATGAAGCGTCCGACGTGCTCCATGGTGTTGGTTGCATCATCTCCCGAGAACTTTGCAAAATTGGGAACCCGATATCCATTGGGATACGCGATCCTGTCGATGTAATCAGGGTATGGTTTCCTATAACCGAGAGTTCGTCCTCTCGGCTGAATGCCGAACTGATCTCGTAAGATGGTTGTGATGGCGTCAGTCTAGTCGGCTCCCCTAGGTGGCGCGATAGGTACTGGAAGCACTTGTCACCCAGGTTCATGCTGATGCCCACTGAGTGTAAACTCGGGAGGTTCATGGCGATGCCCCCCCTCGAGTACAAACTCGGGTGGTTCATGGCGATGCCCCTAAGTGCAAACTAGGGCTGGTTCACCAGTCTAGGCTATACATGGCCTTGTAGTAGTTTGTGGTCGATGATCTGGCGCTTCACGGGTTCCTGCAGCAGTAAAAAAGGCTCCGAGTACGTGACTACTCGGTGGGAATCCTGTAATAGGGGTGGCTAGTGTACGGGCCATTTTTAGTCGGCTGTAGCACTGAACCAAAGAAATTCTGGTGCTATGTGCCTAGTGGGAGGCTAGATGAACAACCTGTTTTAGCGCCGTTCGTGTAAGCGTGGTATTGCCTGACCTCACTCGTCCCAGGGTCCCGGGGCAAGATTATGGTCGGCTGTGATGGTGCAGGTGTCACGATTGTAGCTGGTGGTTTGCTCTTGACCACCGGCTTTATGCCCTGAGTACTCTGTCCTATCAAAAAGACTGAATATGTGGGAAGAGGCCTCGGCAGCTCGAATAGAGATCCGGCCGTGACAAGCTCTTGTGCTACCTCTTTCACGCTATTTGATATCAACGGCCCGAGCGTAGTTACTAGGGCCGATGATTGATTCAACCACACACAATTTTCTAAATTGATTAATCATATCTGATAATTCTGCTTGTGCAGGTAAATATTGGCTTATCATAGATTCGTTGGCATTGTTGGAGGTGTCTACGCCGAAGGGATTGTTTGTTGGCAGCGCCGTCTTCTGTGTGACGCCGTGCCGTATCTTCTGATAGCAGCTTAGCATCATCTGCTCTAACGCTGCCTTCTGGTCCTCAATCTCCTTGAGCTGCTCCAGCGTCAAATTGTTAGTGTTATGCCCTTGAGGCAATCATATGGATGATTGTAACATGACTATGTTTATGAATAATAATATGATTATTAGTCCAATGAATGTATATCATTGTTTTGATCAACAAGTGTGTGACTTGTTTATGAAGCTCTTTACTTATTGATATAATTCGATAAATATCTCTGATCGGATATCATCGTATAGGACAACGATGAATAGATTAGCACATGTATTGTTCGATGATCATGTTTCATAGATCATGGGATATGGAGATATCATCAATACATTGTGGACGCATGTTAAAGAACATGTGTTAGATAGACCCACAATGGGACACTGCGAGAATGTTACATTATTATGTGTCATCAGTGTATCTCATACATAGTAAATGTATGATCATTAGAACTGAGATTGTCATATTCCCTACATGTGTAATAGTTTACCTTGGGGTTACCAAACACTATTTCCTAACCGGATAGTTATAAAGGTAGCTTTCATGTTTACTACGAAACATGTAGAGGGAAGTGAGCAGTCAAGATGGAATTTGCCACTCCAATGTAACGGAGATATATGTCTAGGCCATTCGTGTGATATGATTAAGGAAGTGCATGGCCATGCCGTGATTGAGAAGTCAATCACAACTTATTAATATATCACGGATACGAGAGATGGATTGAACTGTCAAAGGATGACATGCTTCTCGCCTTGAGTTCGATCTTCATATAGTTTGGCAAAGGGATTATTACATCAGTACTTTAATCATATGTGTTTGGGAGTTGGCATGCTCTGCAAGGAGCCGCTACCGACTATTTGATTAGAAAAAGGGTTTTTCGAATCCATGTCCAAATGCGCATGAACCTACAGGGTCACACACTTAACGGGGTGGGACGCATTAATTCGGATTGGATCCATAATTAATGGACCTCGTGGGCTTAGCGTGTAGATGGGCCCTAACTGCCTAGGGTTTCACCTCGTGGCTATATAAGGAGTGGAGGAGGTTAGACGCAGAACATACTTTTTCGTGCGGTTTAGAGGTGTTTCGCCAGAAACCCTAGCCACCTCCTCTCGTTGCCCCTGCCGAGCGACCCGGTGCTTGCACACCGACGCACGGCGTTCCATCCCTGGACGTGTGGACTGCTCTGGTGACGCTGCTGCTACTGCGGCGTGGAGAGGATGATCCACAGCGAGGACGATCCGCGACGAGGACAATCCGTGGCGAGGACGATCCGCGGCGAGGACGATCCACGCCGAGAACGACCCACTACAACGACATGCGAAGAATTCCGCAATAGCGCGTCTAGTGGTAATAGATCTATGATCCCCTTCTTGCGAGTAGCTTTTCTGGTTTGCGGTAGAAATTTTAATTTGTTCTAGTGTAGCATACCGCGTTCCCAAACACAAATAGGCCAAAGTCGGCGCGATTATTGCGTTAGAGTTGATGTCAGCGGCCGATGTAGACTTTCCTATTGACATCATCTTGGCTCTTTCGAGTCCCACCGGGCGAGCAAAAGGTGTGTTGATGCAAAAAAACTTGACGAAGGGTTGATCGTCACCAACACACGAGAACGCCGGGTTCAGTCTTGGTTTGCGAGCGTGCCAGCCGATTTGATCCTGCAATCGGCAAGAGAGACGTGTTTCCCGAGGAGATCGATCAAGGGACCGATCTGGGGGCCTGGCAACAGGTTGATCCTAGCCGGTTTTGAGGCAAACCAACAAAGATTAGGATAACTCATAAACCTAATCAACTCTACGAGCCGATTAGATGGGGGTAAAGGCTACTTCTCCCGAAAAAGGCGATGCGCAACAAGATTGGAAAGGAAGCAGGACCTGGTAGGGTGTAATGCAGCAAAGATCAATAACCGGCGATGCGTAACTTGTATTAATCAACGTGTATTACAAGAAAAAGATTACAAGCTAGGTGTCTACTCCTAATGCAAAGGAAAAGAAAAGTATAGATTGATTTGATGTGTGTGTGTGTGTGTCTTTAACGTAGCTCGTCGGTCTCCTTTTATAACCCTTAGGCCTGATCTTGTTGGCTTCAGTCTCTTCATCCACTTCGTATCAGCCTCGAATTATTCTTTCAATCCTGGGTACGACCGCATCTGTTTCAAGTCGTGTTGGCTCTGGTCTTTCCTTCCAGTCCACGTGTTACCATATGATCGCAACCTTCTAATTTATCTATTCACCACATTTTTCCAACCTAGTTTGTGCTGGTCGTTTCAAACTCGCGCCATGATCGCACCCGTCTCGGTCGCTCAATTTTGGGAGCTAACATTTCTATTATTGTAAATTTCTAACTTGGCATGCACATATGTATAGCCAAATGGTATGGTAGACACCATCACCTATATATAGAGGATAATTCTTAAGAATATTGAAACACACCTGAATGTAGAATACATTATCTAACCCTTCTGTACTAAGCGTGCATAGCACATTGGAACACATCAAGTATCCCTTCTATACTATACCATATTATTTTGCCTCATTGGAATACAATCTAGAGATAAAGGAAAATTTAGGAGTGTATACAAACATAGCAACAAAACCGATTGACTCTAAGTCTAAACCTTCTTCATTTCATTTCATTTTCAAAACTAAAATATTATGAACCAACAACTCTTTAACATCATTGAAATCACTACTACAGATCTGGCCTTCAATACCGATTCAAAATAGCCATCAGTACCGGTTTTTGAATTGATACAACCCATCCGAGACTGATGTACAATGGCATTAGTACCGGCTCCACCAACCAGTACTAATGAGCTACTATCAGTACCGGTTGGAGGCGCCAACCGGTACTGATGAGCTATTGATCAGTACCCGTTGGTGCCTCCAATCAGTACTAATGAGCTAACACCCCCTCTACAGTAGGCGAGCTTTAATATTTAATATATTGTATATATGCGTGTGAGGTAATATATATTATATACGTGTCTGTGTGTGTTAAGACTAATTAATTAAAGCACATATAGTCAATCATGTAAAATTAATTGATAATCAATCGTGCCTATATATAAGTACACATATACAGTGCACATAACATTCATCGGTCTTTTATGTGCATCACTCTTGGTAGCCGCAGATGTCGACTCCGATAGTTCACCAATCTTGATCGAAGGGCCCTACCTATTTGACACTGGATCATGAAACTCGCCTGTTGGATTTACGACCTCATCGTAAATCCAGCTGACGAGTTGTTCTTGGATTGCTCTCACTCGTACTGGTGAGAAATCTGATGAATCTTGCAAGCGGCTAGCACCTCCGGTCTGGATGTGCATAAAATAGAACACATAGTAGCCGCATAAATTGTTGCCCGACTATTGATGCAGACCTGTGGTTAAAAAAGCTGAAAGCATGAAATGGATGCATGGAAATGAAGTTAACTACCTAAAAAGCTAGCATGATGGCATACGTACTCAAGAGGCAAGTGTAATATCGAATTCCTCGTTGAATTCACCCACAGTTTTAGCACGGAATCGTGCGAATGCACTACACATGTGATTACAAATTGAACATGATTAGAATTTGTTTCAAACGGAGTAGAAGTAGCACAATAATGAAAGGAATAAGAATACCAGTTGAGCATGTCAATCCAGTTTTGGTACTTTTCAACTGGTTTCCTCAACGAGTCCATAACTGTGATCATGCTACGATCTAGCTCGATAATGAGAAGAATCCAGTGAAAGCTGTACATATATATGTCAACGTAGGTAACTAATTAGTTCTAACATCGTGTTATGGAAAAGGATTAGAACGAGGTGGAACGAAAACACGTACTCAAAGTTGTAGGGTAGAAGTATCCTTGATTGATATCTTTGACCCATTAGCCCCCTGTATATGTTAGTCTCTGTATTGACAGGGAAGCTTGTAACAATCGTCTCATTGATAACTAAAGGGTCAAGGAAGCCTCTGTCAAAAATGTCCTCTCTTCTGCATCTTTGTATCTCCATTCTACATAAGAAGAAATTAGTTAGGCTTGCAAGTTAGTATAGTGCAAAGGGCCGCACGGTGGATTTTTGCAATTAAATATGACACTTACAGAGTCCAGCAACTCAACATGGCCACATCGAGGGCGTCTGTCTGGTATAGGTCATATATTATGTGCCATTCGACATAACATTCACTATCACCTTGAAAAAAATATTGTTCCTTGTACTTGACGGTGAATGACGCTAGGCCATGCTGGAACGCATCCAAGTACCATTCAAGGAATTGGCGCATCCTAGTTAGTAGCTGGACAACTGTCAAGAGCCGCCCAGACCGTCCACGGGTTATTGAATACTCGGTCACCCTCATCGGATTTGGAGTCTAGCAACGGATCGCTGATAGCGCTCGCAATGCTAGCACCCAAGCCCAATTGAGGCAACAGTGAGACCATTCAAATAACTCGACAACAATCCCGGTATTCCCCTGGTATGCGACCCGAAGCTCACCCAGGATCGCCTCGCATACCGGTTTCCATTGCCATATCAACTCAATTTGCATAAAGGGGGCAACGAACCCAAAACTTTTCGATCAAAAACACAACAGCGAAAACACAACAAAATGACTAAAAAAAAACCAGGCAACCACACATGGCAAGAACTCACAACAACAGATTCTAACTCGCAAAACAGACAATAATAAGATCCTACCTAAACTCGGGATTTCTACAAAATTTCAGCATGATGCCTCAAGAAGTGAGGACATCCACTCAGCAGACAGAAGAACAATTATCTTATCCACACATGACACCACAACAACAACATAGCATAATAATTGACATGGATAGGAGCAACATACAAAGCATGAGATGAGCCCCATAATATATCAAGGTTCAATAACAGAAACAACCAAGTATTTAAGCCTAGACATGACTTAGTTTAAGGCTAACTATACAACAAAATGAACGTAGAACGACCAAATTAAACAAAAAGTATGACATCTGCGGAAGTGTCCTGCCCCTGAACACTTCCGGGCATTTGCATCGTCTAGCTTAGCCTTTATTCGGTGCCCTGCCCTGTGACACCACGGAGTGTCGTATCCTTATTTATTGAGCATGACGAGGTTAAAAACTTTATGAAATGTGGAATTAAGGTTAAAACCATAGGGTATAGAGGTTAATAGCGTTTCCGGGGTTTTGGGCCTTTCCGGGGGAGTTTGGGCCTAAAAGGGGGGATTGTGGGCTTTGGTGGGATGGAGTGGGAATCCATTTAGGATTAGGAATAGGTGTGGGGGCTGGCAAAAGGGCCTTCCCCCTGCCCCTTGCGCCCCACTTGCCCCTTGTGCGCTCCTCTCCCCACCCCCAAGTGCCCTAGCCGCCACCCCCTCTCCATCCCCACTTGTGCCGTGCGCCCCCACCTCCCTTGTCCCCTTGTCTCCCCACCTCTCCACCACCTCTCCTCCACCCCCTTGCTGCCCTAGGGTAGCCTCCCCACCCACTACACCTCGAGGATCCATCCATTGGAGCGAGGAGCGAGGAGCGATCTGGGAGGAGTTTCGTTGGGATTTCGGTCGTCGGGCGAAGGTATGGCCATGGGACTCCTTGGGGTTGGGCTAGGTACTGTTATAAGGGTGTTTACCAAGTTTTTATATCAATTGTTGGTGCTGGAATTGAGTAGATTGGATTAGATCTAGATCTTGCCACGTTTCTGTTTTGGGACAGCATGAGCAGTCGACCTAGGGTTCAGTTTTTCGCCAATTTAGATTTGGAATTTGGTCGGACGCCTGTTGAAGAAGTTGTAGGTAATTTAATTATATTTCAGTTGACATAAAGAACGTTAAATTCCGATCAGCTGTTTGAAAGTTATGACTGTTTTACCGAGCATGTTAAAATCTGTGACGTGATTGGAACAGATCACGGTGTTTTGTAGATTAAACAACTTTAGATTCCGAATCAGTCTTTCCCTATAACTAGAAAAAGTTGGGAAATTTCCTAAGCTACGCGAGGATGTACTCGTTTAATTGATTCGGAGTTTCAGAACTCAAGTTATGTCTTTTGGAAGGCTGCTATCCCGACGGGAGAGAACCTCTGTTTTTAGGTTTTGCGAGTAGTTGGCAATGTAGGGGTAGATGAGGGTTTGCGTACTGTTTTGTTGACATTATTGTGAGTGTGTGATGCCTATGTGCAGGTGGTGCGACCCCGGGAGTGCCTTCTACTTCCCGCCAATCCGTTGCCCGTGGTTGAGGCAAGTGTGTTGTAATGGATATCGATTTGTAGGTTGCTTGTTGAGAAGAGATGAAATTGACTATATGATTTGATCACTTGCCATGCTTTAATGATTGCCAATGATATGATGAGCATGTTTATTTTGTTATGATGCCATGTGTTAATGTACGAGTTAAATATGATGTTGGCATAATTGCATACATGGCATGTTACATGGCCCGGGCGGTGAGAAAGTCATAACTAGTCCGGGGAAGGTCGGTGAGAAAGTTATGACTAATCCGGAGAGCCATTGAGTAAGTCCTACATCGTGATTCCATCCACGTGGTGTTTGGAAGCGAGGAGTAGGCACCCTCCATCTTCGGGATGGAAGGGGGGAGAGGGTGCACACCGACGGGTGTGTACTCTACCATACCGGTATGAATTTCCAAGGAGACATGAGCATTGCATTTGCATACATAGTGATGGTGATAATGTTATGTGTTCATGAATGAGATGATATACCTGATGTGAGACATTATTGCCATGTTATTGTTCTTGTTGTCCATTGCGATATGCTTGATGAGTTTCGGACTCACGCTTGTGTTTTCTTGATGTTTTAGGTACCATGAGACCGGCATGCGGGGAAGGGAAATAGACACACTTCCGCACGTAGCTTCACTCCTTTGATTTCACAAGTCATTCAATTAGTGTTGAGAATAAATTGCGTGTGATGATCATTGCTTCAAGGTTTAGCTTTGCTAAATGAGAGTCTTTTCGTTCGTTTGACTCTTGGAGACATCATATGTTTGGAACTAGACTTATATTGTTGCTAAGTCGTTAATCATTGTTGTTTTTAGTTGTCTCTTCTATTCCATATATTGCTAAATTGTTGTTGTTCCTTCAAATCATGTTAAAACAAAGGAGATGCCGCCGAAATCTCGGTTTTTAGCATGTGCACCTTTGCTGGAATTTATGTTTAATTGTGGTGTTTAGATGTTGTTTAGCTTATGTTTGGTAGCATTCAGGCATATTAAATGCCGGGGTGTTACAGTTGGTATTAGAGCGGGCTGTAGGTCCTTGGAATGTGTATTTTTAGTGTCATACCTTAGGTTATAACTAAAATTTGATGTTGAATAACTTAGAAACATGGCTTAGGTCTCAACTAAAATTTTGTTATAGGATAGCAACATTAAAATTTGCAAAAGTGGTATAACTAATCTAAAATTTGACACACTTGGTTGCACAGTAGGATGGGGTTTTGGTATATCATTGCATTGCGCTTAATTATTTGATGAAGACTGCTTATGATGATGTTTGATCATTGTACTTGATTATATGGTGTTGTGCTTATATTTATGTGAACGGATGGTTGTCTGTTTGTAGCAACCATGCCGAGGGGTAGAGGCCGTGGTCGCCGTGGCCGTGGAGGCCAGGGACGAGGTTCATAGGGAGCTGCTGAGTCTGTAGCTGAGGGTAGTGCTTCGCTCAATGCTCATGGGCCAGCTCAGGAGGAGCTTCCAGCGCCATAGTCAGGGGCGGAGGTACCCGCCGCCAATGAGGATTTAGTTCAGGCTCTGCAGAGGGAGATTCAGGAGATGCGCCAGCAGTTGCGGGCAGCCCCTGCTGTTGTGCCCCTCGCAGCTGGCACTCCGCTTGCTGCCTCGCCGTGCGGAGCCGAGGATGAGTCTCTGGGAGTGGATGTCCCTCCGTCTTAACACTTTTGACGGAGCGGGTTCGCCAATCCAGTCCGCAGATTGGCTGCGGTACATGGAGAGGTAGTTTGAGGTCCTAGAGTTGACCACGGTTCAAAGGGCTCGCTTTGTGGCTTTTCAGCTGAAGGGCCAATGTGGGGGCTCCGGTCTTTGTAACAGAGATTCGGGTACTCACTGTTGCGTCGGACTGGAATTAACGCAACCCATTAGTAAACCGAACCCCAATTACAAACCGTACCCGGATTGAGGCCAATCAATCGGCACGACACACTCGGCACGTGGTCAAATGCCAAATGATTGATTCCAACCCGAGCTTCCCTGAGATATGTGTCTAGTGCTAGTTCCCTGGATCAGTAGCCTAGCACCCACATATTTCCACAATAAGTTGCATCAAAAACACTTACATTAACAAAATGGTTACAGTAGTACAGGTTTGATTACATCGAGATAGTATTACAAGAAAGAAATTCTGCCAAATGGCTACAAAAGCTGAAAAGAGACTTAGAGTACAGCAACGGCAGCAGAGTGCCTTCCCAAACCCAAAGGCAGTAGCCGAGTTGCGACCGAGAGGAAAACCTAATCTACAGCTGCAAAACCCGACGATCTCTGAATCGAAGCGATCCTCGCCTAGCTCGCCTTTTCACACTTGACTCCGTCTTCTGAGCTTGGTAATCAGATTTAAAGCAAACGGTGAGTACACGTATGTACTCGCAAGACTTTAGTGTTTGCAAGTATAATAAGTATGCAGGTTATCCAATGAAAAAGGTTGCTAATCCAGTTCCAAGTTGCATAAAGCTAAATTTATTTGCAATAGAATAATAGATTTCAGAAGATGCTCGATTTACAAAAGCAATTGATGAAGAATGTAATTCAATACATAATTGTATAATTCATTCAGTATCCACATTCAATTTCCTCCAAATTATCCAACACCACCATCACATGGCATCAAGAATCACCACCAGCACAATCGAATATCCACCATACCATCGTATGGCATCAAGAATCACCACCAGCACAATCGAATATCCACCATACCATCGTATGGCATCAAGAATCACCACCAGCACAATCGAATTACCAATCCAATCAGTCTCTGAGTCCAACGACTCAACATTTTGCATGATATAACCCAACATTTAAAAGATCTACCGGTGCCAAAATGTTTTCCAAAACAAAACCAAAAATACTATACTTGACAATAATTATCCAAGCTGCTCGTGACCGTGAGCACGGCTAATCGATTAGATTTATTCTCTGCAGAGATTGTACACTTTACCCACATGACACACTCTAGCAATCATGTCAACCATGCCACGCGATACGAAATGTACCCATTTTGCTAGATTGTGACGGAACTGTTCCACTTGCGAGTTTCTAGTCTTGCGTCAGCCCCGGTGAAGTGCACCCCTTGCTATGGCGGGTGATCAACCCCACACACAAAACATTTACAACATTTCACGATGGTTAACGATTACCGTCCATCGCCTCACAACCCATAGCAAGGCCCTCACCGTTGTAACGGTACCGTATTGGGACGGTATACTCCAACACCTGTGCGAGGTGAGGGAGACCCTTAGACAGCACCAGTCCGTTGGTGACTGTCCAACTACTTCGACCTACCATGACGCAAGACCAGTCATTCACTCCTGTACTACGTTCAGGTCATCCCATACTAACACATGTGGTTGCACGATTTGACTTAGTTAACAACATCAAGTTCGGTCCTTAGGGTTGCACAGACGAGACCTCCACCCGTCCGTCCGGCGTAAAACCACCCTTCACCTTTTTCCTTTTTCTCTTTTTACCAACATAGCTTTTTCCACCAAAACCACCATTTCAAAATCCTAATTAAGTTTCCAAAAGAATTTGATTGACTGGGTCCACCGATCAACAATCAATTGTACTAACGCTGGGCTAAGCGTATGCAATTATTAGACATATAACCGAATTGACAAGTAATACGGTGTCTACCATTATCCTAGGGATTTACAAGGATCACTACGTAACTAATAATCGAGGAAAACCATTCAATCCAGGTTTAACTACCAAAGCCCACAATTTATCATTTGTACCAATTCTAAAGCATGCATAATAGTTTTGTCAATTCAAATTAAATTTGCAAATATGGGATCAATATGGTCAAAGGAGGTGCTTGCCTGTTTGCTTTGTACTGATTACACTTCCGGGAAAGAGATCGAGAACCGCGCAGGCGCCCACCACCACGTCAACGTCTACTCGAACGAGCGACAATGTAATCCACAACAAAACGATCAAACTCGGAACAAACAGGGCGATCAAGAATCAAATAAGACAACTAAGAAGCAAGGACAACGACTAAACCAATTGGAGAAACAACGGAGAAAAGGGAACTAAAGGAGACCTAACTCGGTCAGTGAAGTCGGCAGTACCGGCGGTACAACCACGGTAGTGCCGCCCTCAAACCCGGCAGTACCGGCCATAGGGCCCGGTAGTGCCGGCGGTCGACGACCCAAAAGGGCGCTCTCTGGAAAAAAGGTACCGACGTTAAACTCGCGGTAGCACCGGCTACCCGGCAGTACCGGCCAGGGAGGGCGGTAGTGCTGGATTCCCAGAGACCAAAGGAGAAGCTCACTGGAAATTAACTGCCGGCGTTATGGTTACGGTAGTGCCGCTCGGGCGGTAGTACCGGCCCCATAACGTCGGTAGTGCCGGCCTCAAGGTGAAATTAGGGTTTCGTAAAATGGGATTTTGCGCAAACGGATTCGAAACTTCGCGACGATTGCATGGTTAGGTTCCCGGTGATGCCAGGGACCCATCCATGCAGGTCTCACCAAGTTTCGAGTTCATTTAACCTAATTTCCACCTTTTCGAACTCGATAATCCCTAATTACCGTTAGAATTCGACTTTCGATCCAAATCAAGTCCAAACTTAACTCTTTTCACGAGGGTCAACTTCTAACGACATCAGATATATTCTAGAGTCATATCCTCAGCTTTTGGAGCTAGGGTTCAAGGAAAACTCCAAAACTCGAGAATTTGACTCGGCTTGTGAACAAATCCGATAAACTCCGAATCAGGGTTTTCGACTCGATCTTTTTCCAGAAATAGAACCATTAGGGCACTAAGAACCAATACGAGTCACTCTCGGGATTTTTGGAGCTTCGAAACTTGAAGACGCCCCAAAAAGCTCGATACTGCACTTTTCGCAAATCAAATCGAAATGAAGGATTTGCGACTGACGTATTAATTCTTTTTGCACGTAAGGGTTCCACAGGGCCTAACTCGCACTCAAAAACTCTTCGCACGACGATCGAACCATCCGAACTCAAAACCCTCAATTGGAACTAAATTCGATTCCAGGACCGGATTGAGTTCAAACTCGAATCTTTTCACAGGAATCGAACTCAGATAACGTCAGATGTACTCGAAGGTCAATTTCTCGACTTTTCGAAGTTAGGGTTCAAAGGAACTCCAAAAATTCGGGAAAACGACTTTTGGGCGAATATATCCAACAGAGAACCGATTAGGGTTTTCAGATCGAATCGTCCACGCTAACTTAATCTACTGAGCTAACTTAGGTCTAGCAACAAGAAACACGTTGAAGCACTTCTAGGGTTAGGGTTTCAAGACTACACCAAAAGAGAAACTAATAGAGAAGAGAGAGGGACTTAGGGTTTAGCTCAAAACCTCGGGGATCGGACTGAAACACGATTCCTCCGGTCTTGAGGCTGCTCTAGGGCTTGAGGAAGATCCTCCACACCTCGCGGCTTGTCTTCTTGCTACTCCTTGAGCTCCTCATGCACTAGAGAAGAAGAGGGAGAGAGAGAACTGAAGGGAGAGAAATGGAGAGGGAGAGGGAGAGGGAGAGAGCACGGGAGAGTGGGAGAGAGCTCCAAAGGGGAAGAGAACAAGTGAGGGAGTGAGAGAGGGAGAGGGGTAAGCCAGCTGGGCTTTAGAGGAGAGGAAGAATCGAGAAAGAGGGTGAGGTGGCCGGGCAACGGGCAGCGACGGCCGCTCCAACCCCTACCCGACGACTCGGCCGGCAGTACCGCTCCTGCCGAGCGGTAGTGCCGCCCGACCGGCAGTACCGGCCCTAGCCAGCGGTACTGCCGCTCCAGCAGCAAAACTCCGAATTTCTTCGCAAACTTCACTCCAATCTTTGGGTTTAACCTCGGGAAACTTAAGGGAAGAATTTTGGGACCACAAAGGAAGGTTTTAGGACTTAGGCTCCTACGAATTTCGGGAGATTTCGACCGGCTTCGAACTCAAAGTTTCGAAATAAAAACCAATCGAAACTACTCGAACGACAAAACACCGACGCAACAAAAACGAACTAAGGGACAAATTGAGATCCAATAGCACTCAGCACACAAACAAGCACACAAATAGCTTAATTAAGCTTAGTTAATCCTAATTAATCTTAGTTACAAATTCCAGGATGTTACAGCCAAGCTGATATCTGGTGGGAGGGGGTTCTGGCTGCTAGAGCCCGCGATCTTGGTCCGTTCACCTGGGAGGACTTTGTGGCTCGCTTCCGAGCCAAGTTCTACCCAGAGTCTTTTCTTGAGCGGATTGAGCATACTCTGACGACTCTTTCCCATGGAAAGAGGTCGGTGGCAGAGTATGAGGCGTAGTTCAACAGCGTGGTGCACTTCGTGCCAGCTGTAGCAGCCGACGACAGGGAGAAGGCGAGGAGGTTCCGCAGAGGCCTCAACCAGGAGTTCAGAGTTGTCATGGGAGCGACCGTCCCTCGTGACTTCTGCTTTGTGGTGGAGCAGGCGAAGGGCATGGAGCTCGAGTTGGAGCTCTCCCAGGATAAGCAAAACCTGGGTGGTTCAAGGGTTCCTACGGCCCCAAGCGGGGGCCAGAAGAGGACCTTTGGTGGAGGAGGTGGGTCTTCTCAGCGATCCACCTTCAAGAAGTTCAAGGGAGGACAGGGCTCCTCCTCAGGAACTAAGATGGGGCCGCCCCAGTCATCTTCCTCGCGAGCGGCTGTTCGTCCTGTGCCCGGGCAGGGCATGAAGTGCTTCAAGTGTGGTGGTGAGCACCGTGCTTCAGAGTGTGGTTGGACCGGGAGTTGCAACCACTGTGGCAAGCCCGGCCACATGGGACGAGTCTGCCGGATGAATCCCGGTAGCATCATCAAGTGGGAGACGGTGCCTTCTCCTCCCACTCCAGCGGCGTCTTCCAGAGGATCGGTGCACATGATGGCTGCTCCTGCTCCTCAGCCGCCCTTTGCGTGGGCGCCACCAGCAGCTTACTGGTGCCCGCAACCGTCTGCTCCTCCTCAGTTGCCTCCTCCGCCCCCAGCCTTGTTGGGGCATCAGCCGAGAGTCGGGGCTCCTACTGTCCCGGTGCCACTAGGAGTGTACGCCTTGGCAACCGCCGAGTCAGCCAGGCATCCAGAGGTGGTTTCGGGTACTCTGCTCGTGTATTCCGTTGATGCCTTTGTTTTGTTTGATTCCGGAGCATCCTATTCCTTTGTGTCGTCTGAGTTTGCTAGTAGAGCTAAGCTGGGAGTTCAGCGGATTTTGGAGTCTGTGCTAGTCAGTTCTCCTGGGGGTTTGATTGCTAGCTCTTTGGTTTGCCCGGGTTGCACCATTGCCATTGATGATGAGGTTTTCTTTGCCAATCTTATGGTGATCCAGTTGGCTCCTTTTGATGTTATTTTGGGCATGGACTGGTTGCATCAGTATCGTGCTAAGATCTGTTGCTTTTTGCGGACAGTTACCTTGCAGTCCCCGTCAGGGGTAGAGTTGACCTTTCAGGGTGGTGTACCTTCCAGTTCCGTCTTTGCTTTGGCTAGTCTATTTTCTGGTCACCGTTTGAGGCAGTTGGGTTTCCTCATGACCTTGTCTGAGAAGCCATCTTCTTCAGTTTCCATTGAGGAGATTCCTGTAGTAAAGGAGTTTGTTGATGTGTTCCCTGACGAGTTGCCTGGTTTACCTCCTGTGAGGAATGTGGAGTTTCGTATTGATCTTGTTCCTAGCACTCGACCCATTTCTATCTCTCCATACCGCTTGGCTCGTCCTTTTCAAGACGAGTTGAAGAAGCAGTTGGAGGATCTGTTGGCCAAGGGCTTTATTCGGCGTAGCGTGTCGCCATGGGGAGCACCCGTCCTCTTCGTCTAGAAGAAGGATGGAAGTTGGCGTATGTGAATTGACTATCGTGCTCTTAATCAAGTGACAGTCAAGAACAAGTATCCTTTGCCTCGCATTGAGGATCTGTTTGACCAACTGAAGGGAGCAAAGGTGTTCTCCAAGATTGATCTTCAGTCGGGGTATAATCAAATCCGTGTGAGGGAGCAGGACATTGAGAAGACTGCATTATCCACTAGGTATGGGCATTATGAATTTAAAGTTATGTCTTTTGGACTAACTAATGCTCCTGCTGTCTTTATGGAGGCGATGAACAGTATGCTACACAAGTACCTTGATGAGTTTGTGGTAGTGTTCATCGATGACATTCTGGTTTACTCTAAATCAGAAGAGGAGCATGAGCGACATTTGAGGCTTGTGCTGAGCATCTTGAGGGAGAATCAGTTCTTTGCTAAGCTAAAAAGTGCACTGGATTTCGTATGGGTTTTCTTGGCCACATCATCAATCCAGAGGGCATATCCGTAGATCCTAGCAAAGTATCAGCAGTCTTGGATTGGAAGAAGCCTTCCAATGTCAAAGAGGTGCGTAGTTTCCTTGGGTTGGCTGGCTACTATCGGCGTTTTGTGCAGGATTTCTCTATCATTCCCAAGCCACTTTCGCAGCTGACTCAGAAGGGGGTGAAATTCCAGTGGACTGCAGAATGTGAGCACAGTTTCTGCACTTTGAAGGAGAAGTTAGTGACTGCTCCTGTTCTTACCCTTCCCGAGCCGAGGAGGCGCTTCACTGTTTATTCTGACGCTTCTCGTTTGGGACTTGGTTGTGTGCTCATGCAAGATGGCAAGGTGATTGCTTATGCATCGAGGCAGTTGAAAAAGCATGAGCAGAATTATCCCACGCATGATCTTGAGCTAGCAGCTGTGGTGTTTGCATTGAAGATATGGAGGCATTACCTGTATGGCGAGTCTTGTGATATTTTCACGGATCACAAGAGCCTCAAGTACATCTTTACTCAGAAAGATTTGAACTTGAGGCAGAGGAGATGGCTAGAATTGATAAAAGATTATGACCTTACTATCCAGTATCATCCGGGGGAAGGCCAATGTGGTGGCTGACGCTCTCAGCCGCAAGACAATGCCCCCTGTCGTTGATTGTCTTGTTGCTGATTTTGAGCATTTGGAAGTCTCCTACTGCTTTGCGGGGACCGTGCAGGCTGAAACTCAATTGATTCTTGAGTCAACGATTCCCGAGCGTGTGCGGGAGGCACAACAGCATGATCGGTTGCTCCAGCAGGTGAGGAAACGCCTTGAGGATGGCAAGTCTGGAGACTTAACCGTTGATGATGTAGGAGCTTTGAGGTTTTAGGGCCGTCTGTGCGTACCTCAGAAATCCCAAGTGAAAGAGGATATTCTGAAGGAGGCTCATCGCACCTCGTACACGGTCCATTCTGGGGAGACCAAGATGTACAGGGACTTGAAAAAGAATTTCTGGTGGAAAAGGATGAGAGTGGATATTGCCAAGTATGTGGCATCTTGTGGGATCTGTCAGAAGATCAAGGCTTAGCATAAGCGTCCCGCTGGTCTGTTGCAGCCATTGGAGATTCCTGTGTGGCCATGGGATGACATCTCCAGGGATTTCGTGGTTGGCCTACCTCGTACTCCACGAGGGAAGGATGCTGTTTGGGTTGTGGTGGACCGTCTCAGCAAGTCTGCGCATTTCATTCCTATCCACACTACCAATTCAGCGAGCGAGTTGGCTCCCATCTATGTGCGGGAGATTGTGAGACTGCATGGTGTACCCAAGACCATTATTTCTGATCGGGATGCGAAGTTTGTCTCCAAGTTTTGGGAGAGCTTGCAGAGCGCTTTGGGTACGCAGCTTTGCCTTAATACCGCTTTTCACCCTCAGACCGATGGGCAGTCTGAGCGTACTATTTAGACTTTGGAGGACATGCTCAGGGCCTGTGTGATGGCTTGGAAAGGCAGCTGGGAAGATCATTTGCCTCTTGCAGAGTTTGCTTACAATAACAACTACAATTCCAGCATCCGAGCTGCTCCTTATGAGGTACTGTATGGCCGGAAGTGCAGATCGCCACTTTGTTTGGATGCCGTGGGCGAGAGAGCAGTTCTTGGACCGGATTGGGTTCAGCAGACTGTTGATCGCGTGGCGGAGGTACGGCAGAACCTTCTCGCAGCCAGCAGAGCGCATGCAAAAGCTATGCTGATGTGAGGCGACAAGATTTTGAGTTTGAGGTGGGTGATAGCGTACTCTTGCGAGTATCTCCCACCAAGGGTGTGGTGCGTTTTGGCACCAAAGGAAAGCTCAGTCCAAGGTTTGTTGGGCCATTTCCTATCACCGCCCGAGTTGGTAGGGTGGCCTATCGTCTGGAGCTACCGGAGTCTATGCAAGGTGTGCATAATGTGTTCCATGTCTCGATGTTGAGGAAATACTTGCATGATCCGGAGTTGGTGGTTCCGTTGGAACCACTAGTGCTTGAGCAGGACCTCACCTTCGAGACCCGTCCTGTGGAAATTCTGGGGACTTCGGAGTGAGTGATGAAGAACCGGACGCTCAAGTTTGTTAAAGTTCTGTGGTCACATCAGACCGAGAGAGAAGCGACCTGGGAGCTGGAGTCTCTCATGAGCGAGAAGTATCCCGAGCTTTTCGTCTCAGGTATGTGATGTGAGACCTAGCTATCTTTTGCTTTGCTGGGTTGCGTTTGGGTGCGATTTAGATTCGAGGTCGAATCCTGTTGAAGGGGGGAAGAATGTGACACCACGGAGTGTCGTATCCTTATTTATTGAGCATGATGAGGTTAAAAACATTATGAAATGTGGAATTAAGGTTAAAACCATAGGGTATGGAGGTTAATAGCGTTTCCGTGCCGTTTCCGGGGTTTTGGGCCTTTCGGGGGGAGTTTGGGCCTAAAAGGGGGGATTGTGGGCTTTGGTGGGATGGAGTGGGAATCCATTTAGGATTAGGAATAGGTGTGGGGGCTGGCAAAAGGGACTTCCCCCTGCCACTTGCACCCCACTTGCCCCTTGTGCGCCCCTCTCCCCACCCCCAAGTGCCCTAGCCGCCACCCCCTCTCCCTCCCCACTTGTGCCGTGCGCCCCCACCTCCCTTGTCCCCTTGTCTCCCCACCTCTCCTCCACCCCCTTGCTGCCCTAGGGTAGCCTCCCCACCCCCTGCACCTCAAGGATCCATCCATTGGAGCGAGGAGCGAGGAGCGTGGAGCGAGGAGCGATCCGGGAGGAGTTTCGTTGGGATTTCGGTCGTCGGGCGAAGGTATGGCCATGGGACTCCTTGGGGTTGGGCTAGGTACTGTTATAAGGGTGTTTACCAAGTTTTTATATCAATTATTGGTGCTGGAATTGAGTAGATTGGATTAGATCTAGATCTTGCCACGTTTCTGTTTTGGGACAGCATGAGCAGTCGACCTAGGGTTCAGTTTTTCGCCAATTTAGATTTGCAATTTGGTTGGCCGCCTATTACAGAAGTTGTAGGTAATTTAATTATCTTTCAGTGGACATAAAGAACGTTAAATTATGATCATCCATTTGAAAGTTATGACTATTTTACCGAGCGTGTTAAAATCTGTGACGTGATTGGAACAGATCACGGTGTTTTGTAGATTAAACAACTTTAGACTCCGAATCAGTCTTTCCTTATAACTAGAAAAAGTTGGAAAATTTCCTAAGCTACGCGAGGATGTACTCGTTTAATTGATTCGGAGTATCAGAACTCAAGGTATGCCTTTTGGAAGGCTGCTATCACGACGGGACAGAACCTCTGTTTTTAGGTTTTGCGAGTAGTTGGCAATGTAGGGGTAGATGAGGGTTTGTGTACTGTTTTGTGGACATGATTGTGAGTGTGTGATGCCTATGTGCTGGTGGTGCGACCCCAGGAGTGCCTTCTACTTCCCGCCAATCCGTTGCCCGTGGTTGAGGCAAGTGTGTTGTAATGGATAGCGATTTGTAGGTTGCTTGTTGAGAATAGATGAAATTGACTATATGATTTGATCACTTGCCATGCTTTAATGATTGCCAATGATATGATGAGCATGTTTATTATGTTATGATGCCATGTGTTAATGTACGAGTTAAATATGATGTTGGCATAATTGCATACATGGCATGTTACATGGCCCGGGCGGTGAGAAAGTCATAACTAGTCCGGAGAAGGTCGGTGAGAAAGTTATGACTAACCCGGAGAGCCATTGAGTAAGTCTTACATCGTGATTCCATCCACGTGGTGTTTGGAAGCGAGGAGTAGGCACCCTCCAACTTCGGGATGGAAGGGGGGAGAGGGTGCACACCGACGGGTGTGTACTCAACCATACCGGTATGAGTTTTCAATGAGACATGAGCATTGCATTTGCATACATAGTGATGGTGATAATGTTATGTGTTCATGAATGAGATGATATACCTGATGTGAGACATTATTGCCATGTTATTGTTCTTGTTCGTTGCGATATGCTTGATGAGTTTCGAACTCACGCTTGTGTTTTCTTGATGTTTTAGGTACCATGAGACCGGCATGCGGGGAAGGGAAATAGACACACTTCCGCACGTAGCTTCACTCCTTTGATTTCACAAGTCATTCAATTAGTGTTGAGAATAAATTGCGTGTGATGATCATTGCTTTAAGGTTTAGCTTTGCTAAATGAGAGTCTTTTCGTTCGTTTGACTCTTGGAGACATCATATGTTTGGAACTAGACTTATATTGTTGCTAAGTCATTAATCATTGTTGTTTTTAGTTGTCTCTTCTATTCCATATATTGCTAAGCTGTTGTTGTTCCTTCAAATCATGTTAAAACAAAGGAGATGCTGCCGAAATCTCGGTTTTTAGCATGTGCGCCTTTGCTGGAATTTAAGTTTAATTGTGGTGTTTAGATGTTGTTTAGCTTATGTTTGGTAGCATTCAGGCATATTAAATGCCGGGGTGTTACATGCCTAGTCACCGAGAGGCAATACGAACAGAACTCACATTCTTCTTCGCCCTCACCTGAAAACCACAAAGCAGAAGCATGAGTATGAAAGGTACACGCAAGACTTACCCGTGGTCCATATATGACCGACTCGAAAGAATATGCATTGGATGTAGCAAGGAATAAGCTTAAGGTAAAAGTGCGGAAAAGCTTAACTTTGTTGCATGATTACATTCTACTAGTCCATTCACAAGTTTTATAGCACCTTTGGACAGCACCTATTACTAGTATGAAATCTGAAATTAAACATTAAAGAAAAGCAATTAATTCATGAACAAGTATAACCACCAATATACCAACTAGCTTCAAGTTTAAGTTGTTACTACGCTAAAATGTCAGATGATACAAGTGTGCTCATATCCGAGAGCGCGGCAATTCGAATCGCTTACTGACCCTGCAGGGGATCATGAATCGCACGACATGTGCCACAAGGGAACCTCATGTCAACCCTCCTCCCATCCATACATACTCGTTGAACCATCTTCATGATGTCTGAGCACCTAGCACCCCCTCGAGCGGCCCAAGCCTTGCTTAGCCCTCGAGAGTCGGCTTAAGCCTTGCCCACAACCACGTCCAACCGCATGAAGGCATGACCCATCGAGCAATATGCCATGAAAGGGTGGCTTACCGTACCATTATATCAGGCATGCGACCAACAAGGTGTGCTCGATCAACAGGCAAACAACGGATTGGCCCTTAACCGATATAGGCGAGGCTACAACCTTTGAGTCTCCACAGTCAAATGATCCAACCTTCTCGCCCAGTCTCAATTTCACATTTACAAACAAAACCCTATCCATTGCAGCCCAATAGTGTGAAATAAGTATTCTTAGGTGATGGATCCATCCGTAACTTGGCCCATACCCGACATCTAAGCAAACTAAGTATGGACACAATATAATTACCCATAGACTAGCTCCAAAGGAGGTGTTCAACAAGTATGAAGGAGTGTATGTGAAACAAATTTGATATAGTACCAATCCCACCATTCAACTCCTAATGCATAACTTAGTCATCCAATAAGCAATTCATTCACCAAAATAAAATTTACATATAAGGTTGAATATGCTTAGGTGCTTGCCTTGAGCTTCTGTCGGATTCTCAACAATAATTTTCCCCTAAATTTCGCCCTCAGCCACGGCCACGTCAACCTCCGCGGGTTCGTTCTCTACATGATCACAATGCATGAGAAATGAGATGCATGCCATGAACATGAGAGGGAATCACAATTGAAGACCCATGATAGCTCCAAAAATGCAAACATTCATCAAACCAAAACTGAAAATACAATGTAACACTCCACATTAATAGGCAAGCAATATTTTGAAATGCTCAACACTACTCCAACCAAAAATCCTAACTTCTGTAGTAACTCTGAATTTTCAGGACAACATGAAATTCAAATGAGCATATCTTTTTGTCTACTCAACCAAATTGAGTGATCCTAGTTTATAATTGAACACAAGAACAATACCTACACATACCTCTACCCCCAATTGACCACCCACTGCTTTAACTTGCCCAAAAATAGAAGAGAATAGTACTCTGCACAAATGCAACAATTTTGGACAGATAGTGATACAAATGGCCATAACTTCCTAACCACTTAATCAAATTGAGCAAACTCGGATTCTAACGATCATAAGACGTATAAATACGACGTAGCTTTGTCCAATCATCAAGAAACAGCATGAAAAAACCCAGTTCGGCCAAGAACAGAGGGCAATTTCAGTGCCTAAATCTGCAGAGGTTCAGAACAGCTAGACATTTAAATGAGTGTAACTTTTTAATCACTCCACCAAATTGAGCTATCCCAGATTCTAACTGAGCATAAGAACCTTACCTATGATTCTCACTACCCCCAATTGAACAAAAATTAGTTTAACTCACCTAAAACCGAGCAAAACAGCAGATCTACCGATGCACCAATTCTGGATAGCAAGCATTAAAAGTGGGATAATTTGTGATTGGATTAACTAAAATGCGAGTTCTTGTGCCCTAAACGACCGTATGAAACCAGGCTACAACTTACTCAATGAGGCAAGACAGGAGACCCTTGTACCTAGCCCAAAAATGCACAAAACCAACACTCAGTTCTCAGCTCGAAAAATCAGAACTAGCCTCAACCCTAATCTGAAGTTTCCCCCCAAAGTTTCCAAACCATAGGGCCCCAAATCTGCAAGAACTCCTCCCAAACCTGAGAAATACTCCAACCCAAGCCAAGAAGAGCTATACCTCACCATCCCACAAGGGAAACCTAGGAGGAAGAGGGGGAGGGAGCTCAGCAGGGGGAGATGGCAGGGGTGTCGGCCAGCAGGTGGAGGCGCCGGTTGGAGGGTTGCTGGTGGAGCTCCAAGGTGCTGCCAATGGAGGAGATCCCCCCCTCAAGAGGAGCTTGGCTAGGAGGGCTTGGGAACTGCACGAAATTGGGGAGAGGGGAATTGGGTGGCTGCTGTTTTGTGTCCAATGGCCCACACACAAGGAGACTTGGTGGAGGCTAAATATTATGGCTAAGTCCCCCAACTAACTTCAGCTCATGGATTCAGTCTTTGAGCCCAGTTTAAAAATTAGTGTTTGATGTTGGATCTTGACTCAAACACAGCCAAGTTGTAGAGGAAAGTCTCTAGTTTTCATTTTACTAACATGCACATCCTAGATATTTATAGATCTCAAGTTACAGAGCTCCAAACTTTGATGAAAATTCACATTTGCACACTAAAATTTGTAGCTCTTAACTTTTGGTTAGGTTTGGGATACTTCTAAATGGTAGTTTAGGATATGCTCGGAAATTAGAGATTGATCTCGAATGCGGCCAAAGATTGGTTGGTGTTAGTGCTAGCTGCATGAGTCGAACTCGAATTCGGGACCTTGACAAATCCTCCCCCCATAAAAGAATCTCGTCCCTAGATTCAAAAATGAGAGCATTGATGGATAGAGTCCACATGGACAATGCAGCCACACACAAATGATATGACTTTTATTGCGAAGAGAATGGATGGTAGCACTCACATGTTATGGAAGAATTCGGGATACTCGGTTTTCAAACGATCTTCCCGCTCCCATGTGGCTTCATCTTCAGTGTGATTGCTCCACTGAATTTTATAGAATTAGAGAGTTCTATGATGAGTCATGCGTTTAGCTTCATCCAAAACTCGAATAGGATAGTCTTGGTAAGATAGATCAGGCAGAACTTCGAGTTCATCCACTTCAAGAGATTCGAAGGGAATACGGAGGCACTTCTTCAATTGCGATATATGGAAGACGTTGTGGACCATTGCTAGAGAGGGAGGAAGCTCCAACTGATATGCCACTTGACCACGTCTTGCAAGGATCCGGAAAGGTCCTATGTATTGAGGTGCCAACTTTCCCTTAACTCCGAAACAAGTGGTGCCCCGGAGGGGAGATATCTTCAGATAGGCATAATCACCAACGCCGAAGGAGAGAGGCCTCCTACGATGATTAGCATAGCTCTTCTGCCGTGATTGTGCTACCCTCAAATTTTCTTGAATGGTCTACACCTTCTCTTCTGCCGTCATGACCATTTCAAGTCCAAAGAAGGGACGTTCTCCACTGTCGAACCAGTTCAGGGGTGTCCGACAGCTACGACCATAGAGTGCTTCAAAAGGAGACATTTTGATGCTGATTTGGTAGCTGTTGTTGTAGGCAAACTCAGCATATGGAAGACATTCATCCCATTTCTTCCCATAAGAGAGAACACACGCCCTCAACATATCCTCAAGGATCTGATTGACCCTCTCGGTTTGGCCGTCAGTTTGCAGATGATATGCTGACCTGTGAAGTAGCTTAGTGCCCAATGCCTCATGCAAACTTTTCCAGAATTAAGAAACAAACTAAGAGCCTCGATCTGAAACTATCCGCCTTGGTACTCCATGAAGACATACAATCCGAGAGATGTACAACTCTACATACCTCTTGGCTTGATAAGTGGTGCAAATGGATAGGAAATGTGCGGACTTTGTCAACCGGTCGACTATAACCTATATCGAGTCGTAACCCGAGGAAGTCGTTGGCAGGCCGGTGACAAAATCCATGCCAACCTCTTCCCACTTCCAACTCGGAATGGGCAGCGGCTGAAGAGTGCTAGCCGGCTTGAGGTGTTCGGCCTTCACCTTTTTGCAAACATCACATTCGGACACATAGCGAGCAATTTCACGCTTCATGCGAGTCCACCAAAACCGTTGCTTCAAGTCTTGATGCATTTTGTTGCTGCCCGGATGGATTGTGAGTAAAGAGTTGTGGGCTTCATCGAGAATCTTTCTTCTCAATTCTTGGTCTTTAGGGACGACTAGGCGCTCGCCGAACCATAAAGTTCGACAGTCATCAAGATGGAAGCAAGTAGCTTGGCTGGAATTCAATTTGCTACAAATTCGGGCAACGCCCTTGTCCCTCTTTGGAGCCTCTTTAATCTGGTCCAGCAGTGTGGAATTCAACTCTAGATTAGCCAAGAAACCTTCTTCAACCATCTCTATGCTGAGTTTCTATAATTCTGCACAGATAGTGGTACTTCGGGGCTGAGGAGTGAGGCAATTACATCGGGCCTTGCGACTCAATGCGTCAGCCACCACATTGGCTTTTCCCGGGTGGTAATGCACTTACAAATTGTAGTCTTTGATCAATTCAAGCCACCTTCTTTGCCTCATATTCAAATCTGCCCGAGTGAAGATGTACTTGAGACTCTTGTGATCGGTATAGATGTTGCACTTGTTCCTAAGAAGATAGTGGCGCCAAATTTTTAAGGCATGGACCACCGCAGCAAGCTCTAAATCATGAGTTGGGTAGTGTTCTTCATGGCGTTTCAATTGCCGAGATGCATAGGCGATAACCCGACTTTCTTACATAAGCACACAACCAAGGCCGATACCTGATGCATCGCAATAAACATCGAATGTCTCATGAATATCAGGTTGTTTGAGGCTAGGAGTTGTAGTAAGGCGCCGTTTCAATGCCTGGAATGCTTGCTCACAGCCATCTGACCATTTAAATTTAGCACCCTTCTTCAGTAACTCGGTCATGGGTTGGCAATCTTTGAGAAGTCTTGAATGAATCGGCGATAATAGCCTGCAAGCCTAAGAAAACTACAGATCTCTGTGACAGTTTTGGGCTGTTCCCACTTGAGAACATCGTGTACTTTACTTGGATCGACAGCAACACCTTGCTCGGAGAGGACATGTCCCAAGAAAGATACCTCCTTCAGCCAAAACTTGCACTTGCTAAATTTGGCATAAAGGCTATGTTCCCGGAGCCTCCCGAGAATGATGCGAAGATGCTTTGCATGCTCTTCTTCATTTTCTGAGTAGATGAGGATGTCGTCAATGAAGATGACCACAAAGGAGTCAAGTTCCTCTATGAAGATGGAATTCATAATGTACATGAAGTATGCCGGTGCATTCGTCAATCTGAACGACATGACGGAATACTCATATAAGCCATAACGAGTGGAGAATGCTGTCTTCGGGATATCTTCTGCTCGAATTTTGATCTGATGATACCCGAGCCTCAAATCAATCTTGGAGAACACCCATGCACCAGCAAGCTGATCAAAGAGGATGTCGATCGGAGGAAGAGGGTACTTGTTGTTTATGGTGACTGCGTTCAAGGGACGATAATCGACACACAGACGAAGAGAACTATCCATCTTGGTCACAAAGAGAGCCGAGCAGCCCCAAGGTGAGGAGCTTGGGTGAATGAAACCCTTGTTCATCAGTTCTTTTAATTGGCTCATCAATTCGGCTAATTCATTTGGCGACATTCGATACGGCTGCTTGGAAACTGGAGCAGTCCCAGGCTGAAGCTCAACTACGAAATCAATATCCCGATCGGGCGGCATCCCCGGCAATTCCGCTGGGAACACATCCGGGTATTTAGAAACCACGGGAATGGACTCTAACTCCCCAATTTTAACACAATTCAAGGAGCAAAGAGTAGCCTTGCCATCATCGAGAAGTAGAGTTAACCGGCCGCCCTTCGGTCCCTTGAGCGAGATGGAGCAACGAGAACAATATAAAATGGCCTGCTGCCGTGTTAGCCAATTCATGCCCAAGATAACATCCATCCCACCAAGATCGAGGAGTAGCAAGTTGATAAGGAATGGAACCCCTTGGATTAGCACAGATGCTTCTTGGACTACATGATTAGCGACAATTTTTGAACCCGGTGCTTCAATGAGGAAAGAGGTGTTGCTGCAACTCACTCTCATTTGATGATGCATAGCAAAATCCTTGTGAATAAAAGAATAAGAAGCCCCTGAGTCAAATAAAACCCTAGCAGCATGCCCATCAATGCATACATACCCGTCAACACTTGGTCGCCCTCCGGAATCTCCTCGGCGTTGGTGTAGTTGACTCGGCCATGCTTCGGCACTTGAGGTGCCTTCCCGTTGGGATGTGGAGGTGGTGCAGTAGCGCCTTGAGGCTTTGGAGCATTAGAGTTGTTGCCCCACCATGGAAAAGGGCAATCCCTGATGAAGTGTCCCGCACGCCCACAATTGTAGCACGGGCCTGGACCTGAATTCGCCCCACTCTCACTCCGGGCTATGGCTGTGGGCGACGGGGAGCAACAACAGGAGGCCGGGCCATCCCAGCCGGTAGGGGAGGTGCAGGAGTAGGTGCCCTAGGAGGAGGAAGGAGGACAACTCGAGCACGTTGCAAACTGCCACCTGCCGAAAACTGTGCAACCCGCTTTTGCTTCTTTTCTTCCTGGTGGTTCTTCATCTTGTGCTCCACTGTGGTCACCCAACTCACCAAAGCATTGAAATCAGGGAAGTCGCACACGGAGAGCTTGCCTTGCATCTTGGCTGACAGCCCATTCATGAAGCGATCTTACTTCTTCTGGTCAGTGTTCACCTCTTCTAGCGCATACTGGGCCAAATAGTTGAACTCGCGAGAGTAGTCCATCACGGACTTGTTCAACTGCCTGAGGGAGAGGAACTCCTGCTTCTTGATGTCCATGAGCCCTTTCGGGATATGATATGCCCGAAAGGCCTCACGGAACTCAGCCCATGACACTTGGTGACCGGCAGGCTGCATGACGAGAAATTTGGCCCACCAAGCACCAGCGGGACCCTGAAGTTGTTGAGCAACGAAGAGTGCCTTCTCATGGTCTTCGCAGCGAATGAGAGCAAACTTCTGCTCAATAGTGCGCAACCAATCGTCGGCTTCAAGTGGCTCACTAGCGCGAGAGAAGGTGGGTGGCTGTGTATGCAAGAAATCCAGATAACCATTGGGTCGGTCTCGCCCTTCGCGGCCACCTCAAGGAGCCTAATTCTGAACAAGCATCTCAAGGATTCGGTTGGTTGCCTGTTGATTCTGCTCAGACCTCAGCAACACATCCAAGAGGTTGGGAGGAGGAGGCGGATCGCCATCGTGGGGTTGCGATCGCCCAGGAGCCTCATCACCTCCCGTACCACCATGGGTCCTCATTCTGTCGTCAACCAAAGTCAGACGACAAGAGTTAGACTCCACAGGGAAGGGACAGGTTCTTAGACTTAAAACATGATCTAGACAGTAGCACAAGACAAAGGAATTTTACAAATCCAACATACATGAAAGCATAGATCAAGATGCAAAATGACATGGCAAGACATATGCGTGCATGGTATGACATGGATCTTACATGCATGGCATGAAATGCACGATTCCAACGTGATCGTTTCTTCCACACTCACCAATCAACCCACACAACCCTAATTATAGACATAGGGCGGGTAATATGGCACTAATTGCTACTAGGAGGTTAAGTAAGCCACAACCAATCACCTAAGTGGATGTCAAGTTTACGGTTCGTCTTTATGCACCTTGCACTGAAACCAGCTTGTCAGGAGCCACCCAGACCGTCCTCAAGTCATTGAATGCTCGGTCACCCTCATCGGATTTGGAGGCTAGCAATGGATCGCTGATGGCGCTCGCAATGCTAGCACCCAAGCCCAATTGAGGCAACAGTGAGACCATTCCAATAACTCGATAATAATCCCGGTATTCCCTCGGTATGCGACCCGAAGCTCGCCCAGGATCGCCTCGCATACCGGTTTCCATTGCCATATCAACTCAATTTGCATAAAGGGGGCAACGAACCCAAAACTTTGCGACCATAAACGCAACTGCGGAAGCACAACAAAATGTCTAAAAACCAAAGCACAAAGACAAACCAGGCAACCACACATGGCAAGAACTCACAACAACAGATTCTAACTTGCAAAACAGACAATAATAAGATCCTACCTAAACTCGGGATTTCTATAAAATTTCAACATGATGCCTCAAGAAGCGAGGACATCCACTCAGCAGACAGAAGAACAATTATCTTATCCACACATGACACCACAACAACAACATAGCATAATAATCGACATGGATAGGAGCAACATACAAAGCATGAGATGAGCCCCATAATATATGAAGGTTCAACAACACAAACAGCCAAGTTTTCAAGCCTAGACATGACATAATTTAAGGCTAACTATACAACAAAAGGAACGCACAACCACCAAATTAAACCAAAAGTATGACATCTCCGGAAGTGTCCTGCCCCTGAACACTTCCGAGCTTTTGCATCGTCGAGCTTAGCCTCTATTCGGTGCCCCGCCCGGTCACCGAGAGGCAATACGGACAGAACTCACATCCTTCTTCACCCTCACCTGAAAACCACAAAGTAGAAGCATGAGTACAAAAGGTACTCGCAAGACTTACCAGTGGTCCATATATGACCGACTTGAAAGAATATGCATTGGATGTAGCAAGGAATAAGCTTAAGGTAAAAGTGCGGAAAAGCTTAGCTTTGTTGCATGATTACATTCTACTACTCCATTGACAAGTTTTACAGCACCTTTGGACAACACCTATTACTAGTGTGAAATCTGAAATTAAACATTAAAGAAAAGCAAGTAATTCATGAACAAATATAACCATCAATATACCAACTAGCTTCAAGTTTAAGTTGTTACTACGCTGAAATGTCTGATGATACAAGCGTGCTCATATCTGAGAGCGCAGCAATTCGAATCGCTTACTCACCCTGCAGGGGATCATCAATCGCACAACATGTGCCACAAGGGAACCTCATGTCAACCCTCCTCCCATCTATACATACTCGTTGAACCATCTTCATGCGGTCCGAGCACCTAGCACCCCCTCGAGCGGCCCAAGCCTTGCTTAGCCCTCGAGAGTCGGCCTAAGCCTCGCTGTCAACCACGTCCAACCGCATGAAGGCATGATCCATCGAGCAATATGCCATGAAAGGGTTGCTTACCATACCATTATATCACGCATGCGACCAACAAGGTGTGCTCGATCAACAGGCAAACAACGGATTGGCCCTTAACCGATATAGGCGAGGCTACAACCTTTGAGTCTCCACAGTCAAATGATCCAACCTTCTCGCCCAGTCTCAATTTCACATTTCCAAACAAAACCCTATCCATTGCAGCCCAATAGTGTGAAATAAGTATTCTTAGGTGATGGATCCATCCGTAACTTGGCCCATACCCGACATCTAAGCAAACTAAGCATGGACACAATATAATTACCCATAGACTAGCTCCAAAGGAGGTGTTCAACAAGTATGAAGGAGTGTATGTGAAACAAATTTGATCTAGTACCAATCCCTTTGAGTCTCCACACTCAAATGATTGGTCCTTAACCGACACAGGCGAGGCTACAACTTTGAGTCTCCACACTCAAATGATCCAACCTTCTCACCCGGTCTCAATTTCACATTTCCGAACATAACCCTATCCATTGCAGCCCATTAGTGTGAAATAAGTATTCTCATGTGATGGAACCATCCACCACTTGGCCCATAACCGACATCTATGCAAACTAAGCATGGACACAATATAATTACCTATAGAGTAGCTCCAAAGGAGGTGTTCAACAACTATGAAGGAGTGTATGTGCAACAAATGGGATCTAGTACCAATCCCACCATTCAACTCCTAATGCACGACTTAGTCATGCAATATGCAATTCATTCACCAAAATAAAATTTACATATAAGGTTGAATATGCTTAGGTGCTTGCCTTGAGCTTCTGTCAGATTCTCAACAACAATTTGCCCCTCAATTCCCCCCTCAGCCATGGCCACATCAACCTCCACGGGTTCGTTCTCTAAAGGATCACAATGCATGTGAAACGAGATGCGTGCCATGCACATGAGAGGGAATCACAATTGAAGACCCATGATAGCTCCAAAAATGCAAACATTCATCAAACCAAAATTGAAAATACAATGTTAACACTCCACATTAATAGGCAAGCAATATTTTGAAATGCTCAACACAACTCCAACCAAAAATCCTAAATTTTGTAGCAACTCTGAATTTTTAAGATAGCATGAAATTCAAATGAACATATCTTTTTATCTACTCAACCAAATTGAGTGACCCCATTCTATTATTGAACACAAAACAATACCTACACATACCTCTACCCCCAATTGAACACCCATTGCTTTAACTTGCCCAAAAACAGAAGAGAACAGTACTCTGCACAAATGCCATAATTCTGGACATATAGTGATACAAATGGCCATAACTTCCTAACCACTTAATCAAATTGAGCAAACTCGGATTCTAAACGATCATAAGACGTAGACCTACGATGTAGATTTGGCCAATCATGAAGCAACAACATGAAGAACCCCCAGTTCGGCCAAGAACAGAGGGCAATTTCAGTGCCCAAATCTGCAGATGTTCAGAACAGCTAGACATTCAAATGAGTATAACTTCTTAATCACTCCACCAAATTGAGCTCTCCCAGTTTCTAACTGAGAATAAGAACCTTACCTACGATTCCAACTACCCCCAATTGAACAACAATTAGTTTAACTCACCCAAAATCGAGCAAAACAGCAGCTCTTCCGAAATGCAACAATTCTGGACAGCTAGCATTAAACGTGGGATAACTTGTGATTGGCTTAACAAAAATGCGAGTTCTTGTTCTCTAAACGACCGTAGAAAACCAGGATACAACTTCCTCAATAGGCGGCAGGACACGAAAACCTTCTACCTAGCGCAAAAACGCACAAAACCGACGCTCAGTTCTCATCTTGAAAATTCAGAACTAGCCTCAACCCTAATCTGAAGGTTCCCCCAAAATTTCTAAACCCTAGGGCCCCAAATCTGCAACGACTCCTCCCAAACCTGAGAAATACTCCAACCCAAGCCAAGAAGAGCTATACCTCTCCATCCCACAAGGGAACCCTAGGAGGAAGAGGAGGAGGGAGCTCGACAGGGGGAGATGGCAGGGGCGTCGCCGAGCAGGTTGAGGCGCCGGTTGGAGGGCTCCTGGTGGAGCTCTAAGGTGCTGCAAATGGAGGAGATCCCCCCCAAGAGGAGCTCGGCTAGGAGGGCTTGGGAGCTGCACGAAATTGGGGAGAGGGGAATTGGGTGGCTGCTATTTTGTGTCCAATGGCCCACACACAAGGATACTAAGTGGAGGCTAAATATTATGGCTAGGTCCCCCAACTAACTTCAGCACATGGATTCAGTCTTTGAGCCCGGTTTAAAAATTAGTGTTTGATGTTGGATCTTGACTCAAACACAACCAAGTTGTAAAGGAAACTTTCTAGTTTTCTTTTTACTAACATGCACATCCTAGATCATTATAGATCTCAAGTTACAAAGCTCCAAACTTTGATGAAAATTCACATTTGCACACTAAAATTTCTAGCTCTTAACTTTTGGTTAGGTTTGGGATACTTCTAAATGGTAGTTTGGAATATGCTCGGAAGTTAGAGATTGATCTCGAATGCGTCTAAATATTGGTTGGTGTTAGTGCTAGCCGCATCAGTTGAACTCGAATTCGTGGCCTTGACAACATCCTCCTCACGCCTGACCAATGATGCACCCGGTGTAAATGGCCATTTGACTTGTGCAGCTTCAATCTTCTTATTACCTAATATTTGATTTTGGTTAAGACCAGTTTCTTAGATGAATTTTAGCATCTCCTTGGCCTTCTGCTTAGCTGATGACGTCATCTCCTGTGGCGTCTTCCTCTTGTAGCTTTCCTTGACCAATGTGCACTTGTAGTCAGAGACACAAGGTTTTTCCTTTTTAACCTTCAAATTTTTAATTGTCCTCAAGCCTTTTAGAAATACTTTCATACCAGGCTAAACCTTCTTCTCTGGTGACTTGGGTTTAAAAAATTTAGTGACCACGACTCTAACTACCTTGTCGGTCTCCTCCTCCATCATATCGTACACCCACTTTGGAAGTGCTGCCAGCTTCTTGGGTTGGGTGGACCCCGTCATCTTGAGAGCTTCTAGCCGAGCTGGATGGCTTGTCTTAGGCGACAATGTCGGAGTTGGAGTTTCGTGAGCGGGGATTGGTGCACGAGACAGACTTCTTCTGGAGCCATTTTCTTTGGTGACGATGGAGGTAATGGAGGTGACGACGGACCGCTTATGTGTGCCGGAGGTGATGAAGGTGTTGGAGAGGACCGCTTATGTGTGTCTCGAGAAATGATGTACTTCTTGCGTCATAGGACGAAATTTGTACTACCTCTCCTAACTTCATAGTCCCATCACCTTTGGGAATGTTGAGGTCAAGCTCCAGGCACCCTGGGCATACGTCCTCCACAGAGACCTTGGAGTAGCCTGACGGTATCTGCTGGCCATGGATGACCTGCCCCGGCTCCATTGGGTGAGCCATGTTGTGAGCCACCTTGAAGGAGATGTTCTTCGCTTGGACATGCAGCTCACAAGGTGTCCGCTGCGTGATGTCATCTACAAGCTAATGGCCCAAGTCCGCTTCGGGCAGCCCATCGGAAGCGCAGCTGCTCCGCTGCCCTGAGGGGCTAATGACGTCCGGATTACTAGGAGGTTCCTGGCTCACACCCAACCGTTAGCTCAAGGATAACTGCACCTGTCTTTGGACCTCTTATTTCATGCTTTGTTGTATTTGATTCAGGCATTCTTCAAGCATTAGGAGCTGTTGTGCCTGTCCGAACCTGCTTCTCACTCAACTCCTGTAGGTCTCGGCGTCTTTAGCGAAACTAATCTTACACGGAACGATGCCAATGCCTTTTGTACGTCCAGGGTGCTCCGGGTTTTCTAGGGCCATTGTTAGCTCGTCGTTCCCCCTGTTTGGCATGAAGGTGCCCTGGGAAGAGTTCTCGATTGACTTTACAAGTCCTCTGGCCACATCTGTCAGCACCTTCCCGAACACCACATTTCCATCATCGTTAAGGACATCGCTGTGAGCATAGAACTAGCTCTTCGCTCTATCTGGCCACTCATTCTCACTCTTGTAGTCTATGTAAGGACAACATATGTAGCCTGACTTCGTGTATGCATCGGCCACACAAAGACAAGCTTGCAAACCCTGCAAGAACTCTGGGGAGCGTCGGTTCATGTACATCCATCGTCGGTCCATCTACATTACGTTACATCAAGGCAGCTGTTAGCTCATTTTCCAATAATGAATTTTTGAACATTTCCCAAAATTCATATTAAACCAATATTAATTTTATTTAAAAATTTTAGGTGAAATTTCATTAAAAAGTTAATATTTTTAAAATGTCAATACTTTGGCCCTGTTTGGCAGGGCTCTAGATCCCAGCTCCACCTCAGAGCTGAAACTTGTAGACTAAAATACAGTGACTTAAGTTTGTAATTTTATTCTAAAATATAAACAAGATGATCCACCTAAACACTCTTAATATACCAACAGCTCCAACTCCATGAATCTGGTGAAGTTAGGAATACCCAGCTCCACCAACTCCACAGATTTGGTGGAGCTGGAGCTCTGCCAAACACCCCATTTATTGTATATTTTTAAAAGGACTATTCTTTATATATCTAATGTCTTAAAATTCCTTAATATTTTTTTAATTTTCATGATAAAATTTCATCTTGTTATACAAATTCAATTATTTCTTATTTGCTTAATAAAAATAATAAATCATAAATATTCCACACTAAAATAATTTTCAAAAAATAAAATAAGGTTAATAGTCATTTATAATGATTATTTGCTCCGATATTCAGAATCAAGTTTTTGTAGCCTATTAAAAGAATTGGTCGATCAAAATCTACATTCAAAATACTAACCAATTGATGAAACCAAAACCTAAATTTGAGCTAGATCCACACCTAAAATGAAAGAATGGGTAGATCAAAGTCTAGATTCAAAATTCTTCATCGATCGATGGAACCAAAACCTAAATTTGAGCTAGATCCACACCTTCAATGCGAGCTATATCTAATCCAAGCAAATTCCAAACTTATACAACAAGTTATTGCCATCTACATGAAAAGGTCAAGCTAGATCTCTACATTCATAATCTTTCGTCGGTCATGAGAAAAGGTCAAATTTTCTTCACATTTCAAGCAAAGAGGAAGCTCCATTTTACACCAAATGAAGTGAGGAACGATGTTACTAACCTTGGTTAACTTGGCTTGCAGTAAAATGACCAAAATTTTGAAATTTTGACAGGACCTCCCCCTTCGTTAAAGCTATTGGCCGGCGCTGCACTGTTCCTGATCGAGCACAATGTGGGGAGGAGGCGAGGAAGAGAGGTTCAAATAAGGCTGCTTAGTACCGGTTGAAAAGACCAACTGGTACTGATGCTATAACATTAGTAGCGGTTCATTATAACAACCGGTGCTAAGCATCCTGCTACAGCACCCAAGCCAGCAGGCTGCTTAGTACCGGTCGATGTAACCAACCAGTACTGATGGTAGAGCATCAGTACCGGTTGGTCTATTCAACCGGTACTGTTGTGCCCCCCAAACCAGTAGACTGTTGAATTGGGACTGATGTAACTATCAATCCCGATTCATACATAACCGGTACTGATGGACCTGTATCGATGGCCAAATCTGTAGGAGTGAATGGAAATTACTAAGTGAGCTGACCTACCAATTTGGTACTCTGTATTTCAGTGTTCTCTGAGAGAGGATCCCTAAGGGGTTCGACATGGATCACTTCCATCAAGTTGCACACCAATGATGTATTGAAACTCCCGTACACCTGAAGTACCAAGCAAATGCACAGTCAATACCATAACATGTTGACACCACTCATGAAAAATTACAAGCTCCAAAATAATTTCAGCACTGCAATGAAATTTTAGCTACCTTCTGGTCTCGCATAGGTTGCAAGTGGAACAAGTTCCAGAACTTCTTCCCTGGTCCATGACAAGCAAATTTACCGCTCTTGGTGTAGTTAATTAGCTGGATGATAATCTCCTACTCCCTGATAGCTTGCCTGATCTTGTCAACCGTGGCCCCTGGTGGGTCTCGGGCGCTTGAAGAAATCTATAACCATCAGCAAGATCTATTACTCCATGTACCGCTCATGGAAAATTAGAGCAAAATAAACAACAAAAGAAATGTCAAGCACCCAAAAAACAAAAGAGCATCACTAAGGAGGAAAAATTACTGATTTACCCTTATTTACTTGTGCTATTGATGATTTGCCCTGTGTTGTCTCATCAATTGCACCAACTCACCAAGAAAGCCATAGAAGAGAAATACAAAATCACACATCATGGTCACTCATGTTCCACAACCACTCCCCTCATAACCCTAGCTCCAACCAGATGTGATCCCAAGGCTGAGAGGGGTGAAGACGATGTGAACCTTAGCTCTAGCCTGATGTGAACCAGGGAGCACCAGAAGCATATGATGCAATTCATATGTTCAGAGGGAAACCTAACTAGTGCTTCTGTAACACCCCAATTTTTGCTTTTCTTATGTTTAAAGTGTATTTGTGAATTTTGGGAATTTTTGGAATTTATTCGGATTTATTTGAATTTAATTTGAAATAAGTCATTTATCTTATTATTTAAATATTTAAAGTTTCAAATAAAATTTTGTTGGAAATATTTTATTCGAGTCCAAAATGTCTCAAAATATTTTCCAGAATTTTTCTAGAATTCTTTGGAGTATTTTGCTATTTTTCTCGAATTAAATGAATTTCTATGAATTTATTTATTATTTAATCGCTGGAAATCCAACTCGGGTCAAGTACTGTTGGACCGACCCGAGCCAGACCCGAGCCCGACCGCTCCACTTGACTCGACTCGACCGCGTCCGGGATCGAACCGTTGGATCGCGATCCAACGGTCCGAATTCAGCCGAATTGCGCGCCTGCGCGGGCCGCTGGATTGTGCCACGTGTGCGGATGGGATTCTATCATCCTCCCCGAATCCTGCTCGGACTGCACCGTCGCCACGCCATGTCGACATTAGGGTTCGAGAGATTCCGGAGCCATCCGAACCGAATCCGAGGACCCAGGTAACACCACGTGAGCCCATCCCAGCATCGTAGATTAGATCTAATTGTAGCCATTAGATGTGGATCGAACGGTGTAGGTTAGATCTGGTCGTGTTGCTTAGATCGGTTTCCAACCGTTAGATCATAGATGTACGGTGTAGATTGATCCACGTAGATTTGCACTGTACCGTGTTAGGTTAGGCCTTAGCCGTTAGACCTGGCTTGAACTGTACCGATCGAGCCGTGTGTTGATCACCGGGTCCTGTCACATAGCAATCCACCCGCGTGAGCTAAGATTCAATCCGCGCCGTTGAAATTTGAATCAACGGGTCGGATCGCACTAGTGCCAAGCCAACCGGATCGTGCCTCGTGGCACGGGCGCCGTACCGCGTGTGAAGCCACTGACAGGTGGGGCCGTGTGTCAGCCGCACCGAGGCCATGCGTCGCGTCCACCGTGGACTGAGCCGTGCGGTGCACGAGTCCACAGCATAGTGCACGATACGTGTTAGCAGTTGATTCGGCCACGTGGCCAAATGACGTCATCGGGGACACCAGTCAGGGTGATGTCAGCAAGGATACGTGTCAGCCTGTGGAGGTGACACGTGGAAGTGATGACATTATAATTATTTTCCGATTAAAAATAATTTCAATAATTCGGTTTATTCTTTTTAAATATAATTTCAAAGTTCAAAATGCTATAACTTTTAAGTTTTAACTCCGATTTGAGTGATTCCAATTTCTAAATTTTTATAAAATTGAGCTCTATTTAATGGTGAATTTTATTTGAATTTTTGAACCATGTTTGCTTGCTATTTATTTACTTATTGCTATTTGTGCACGTTACGAGTAGACGTTGAAGTGCTCGAAGGCTTCGAAGGTGAAGTTTTAACCCAGGAGCCAATTCAAGATCAGGAGCAAGTACTTTTTGAAGGCAAGTTATGCTTTGATCGTATTTTTTTCCACTTTTGAAAATTATTTTGATTCAATTTATTGCATGCTAATTTAATTAGAAAATGCTTTAATTATTTATGGGAATTAGTTACATGCCAATTTTGTTGTTTGCCACCTTGACATAAATAATTGTATGCCCTGAACCCTTTGTCACCCTAGTTGTGGATTATTTAGTTGGATATTATTAATTACCAACATGGGTAATTAGACTGTTGTAGTATAATGCTTAGCCCTGCCACGTAGTCATGACATGATTTTGGATGATCGAACATTAATATTGACTTAATGAGATATGGAACATATTTTGGAAAGTGTCATGTGTTATTGATGATGATGTTGATGTTACGTGGTGCATGGTAATCAACTGGATGTTTAACTGATTTAGACCGGGGCATGTGGCAAGATTGTTCTGTTGGGCCAAGAGTGGCACCGGGAATGTCGATTTGGTTTTGTTACTTGGGTAGTCATGCCCTGGTCAACCTAAGGACTTAACCTTGCAAGCCTTTGAACTGAGCTCATCATGCAACCACATGTCTGTAATGGGACGGACCTAGTTGAGTAGGTTCCTGATAACTTGCATGTGATACCTCGGGGTGTCAACTATACTAGGTGTAGTTGTGCGGGGGAGCGTACCAGGTGCTGCGGCATGGTACTCGTCCAACGGTATGTCGGTCCTATACTTCGCCTCTGCTGAGGGAAGGGATAGTGTATGGCAACCGGGGAGGTTCACTTGTGGAGCTAGAAGCTTCCAAAAGACTGTTACGAACACTCGCCTTTGTGGTGTTTGACTGTATCTTGTGGGTAAAGTGCATAACCTCTGCAGAGTGTAAAATCTATTCGAATAGCCGTGTCCACGTTATTGGACACTACTCGGGAATTACAATCAAGGGTTAGACTTTCATGAAAATAACTTGGTCTTTGGAAAATGGTTGGGTTAGAACTGAGAATTGGACTTAGGTTGTGAAATGCTTTACTTGTGCAATGTTTGTGAGAGTTATTATCTTTACTATTCTTTTATTGCTTTACAATCTATTACGGTATTTAATCTTGCTGCTTTACTACAAATGAACCAAGAACCTATCCTTTGTACTAAGCCATGCATGTAGAATATTAGCTTTCCATTCGGTGCATGACTTGCTGAGTACCATGTACTCACTCCTTGCAAAAACACAATACCAGTTGAAGAAGAAGAAACGCCAGCACTGGAGGAGGAGTTCCAGGAAGAGCCGGCTAACTAGGGAGCGAGCCCAGTCAGTTGCCTGTGGTAAACTGAGTGGCACCACGAAGATGTTTTATTTTTCCGTTGCAGTTATTTCTTTTAATAAGTTTTCGCCCTGTGAGGCGTACTCTTGTAACTTGACCATAAGGTCGAGCAACCAGTTTGATTATTTAATTACAATACTTTATTATTTCGTTGAGTATGATTGTGATATTTACCAATGTTGAGACTGTGTGCACTAGTGTGATCCTGGAGTTGTGCTGAATACACAGAGGGTACGGATTAGAAAATTTGGGTCCCGACAGAGGTGGTATCAGAGCCATACTGACTGTAGGACTACCCTTAGTTAGAATGGCCGTAGTGAGGATAAAACTATTTTCTAAAGATTTAAAACTGCTAAGATAATGAATGAATTCTTGACTTGTCCCCTTGTCTCTTGTTCATACCTTTTGCTGAATTCTTTTGTCTCCACTTTGATTTAAAGTGTTGCGTTCTTACGTGAGTGTCTTTGGCAGATGAAGATGATCAACAATTATGCTGAATGTTAAGGAGGTTACGCCGCTAAGTTGTGGCGCATGATGCAGCTACTTGGAGGGTTTGACAGACCGATCTACCAAGGAACCACCATAGTGAAGGTAGGACTAGTTCAGGCATGGGACGTCGAGATCACTGTGTATGCTAGGGAGAAGATGAAGGCGAGTCGTCCTATCCACATCACCGCGAGGAGGTCTTCGTTTGAAGCCGGAATCTAAGAGACGTCGCGTCGAGCAATGAGGCAGATCGCTCGCACTTACTCGTTAGAGTTGGAGGGCACTGTGTTTCGTCACCACCCGCGCAGAGACAACCGCCTTGACCGGGAGACGATAGAGGATGAAGATGCCACAGTCACCCATATAGCAAGGTTTGTCATCGCCCAGGAGGATCTTATCGACGAGACAGTTCAGGAGTTGCTGAAGGCTCGTGAAGAGGTCAAGGAAGAGAGGAAGCACGTAGACAATGCTAGGGAGTACATCGCTTATGCTGCGTAGAGGATCGCAGAGCTAGAGACAGCACTGTACGGGCAAGCCCCGGAGCCAGTGTTGGAGTTGGACGTCCCAGACCCAGAGAAGCCAGCACCTACGGAGGAGCAGCAGCCTGCACCACAACTGGAGCCAGAGCCGGAGGAGGATGTCGCGTCATCGACTATAGTTGTTGTGGGGCATGGCGATCGCTTCGCGCCAATGCCACCGCACCCGCCACGAGGAGCCCGTGGGTGTTGGATCGATGAGTGAGCATTTAGACTTAGCAGTTGAGACATTAGTGTTGAGTCGAGTCTTAGAGTAATAAAGAGTCACCCTTTAGGCATTAGACTCCAGTGTGTTAGGTTAATTTGGATCTTCTTGATTGTTGAGTGTGCAGTATGTGTTGCAAAGCCCTTAGGCATTGTGAGCAACCATACCAAGTTATTATGGAATAATTAATAAAGTTGAGTTTGAGTTACACCTTCCACCCCGCATAAGTTTCTCTACTACTTGTCTATTCTTGTTTCCCTCTCGTCTCTAAACCATAGAGTAATCAACAGATAGTGAACACTCGCGGAAACCTAGGAGGCAACGGGAGTGGTTCTCGCTCAGATGGAAACCCCAATGATGGAGCACCTGCACCCCAGCCAGCACCACCAGTGGGCATGCAAAACTTTGGAGCTTTCTTGGCAGCACAGACTCAGCTCATGCACGCTATGATGCAGCAGATGCAGCAGGTTACTGCCCAAGCTGCTGCCAATCAGGCTAGCTAGGCAAATCAAGCGCAGCGACCCTACTCCAGACTGTCAGAGTTCATGAGGACTCATCCGCCCACATTTTCTGGGAACGCCAATCCACTGGAGGCAGATGATTGGCTGAGATCAATTGAAAGGAAGCTGCACATCACTCAGTGTGTAGGGAATGGGAGAGTGCTATATGCATCTCATCAGCTAGAAGGAACTGCCACTGAATGGTGGGAGAACCTCTATGCTACGCACGAGAACCCACAGGACATTACTTGGGAGTAGTTTACCACAGCTTTCTGTCAGTACCATGTACCGGAGGGAATTATGGATATTAAGAAGGAAGAGTTAAGGGCGTTAAAGCAGGGCAGCCGGTCAGTGGCTGATTACTTGAACAATTTTACCCAGCTTGCACTCTACGCACCTGAGAATGTAGCTACAGACAAGGCAAGACAATCTCGCTTCATGAAGGGACTGAACTCAGGATTACAGGTAGGATTGATTACCCACACGTTCCCAGATTTCAACAGCTGGTAAACAAGGCATTCATCCTGGAGGACAAGCACAAAGAACTTGAAGACAACCGGAAGCGCAGGATGCAGCAACAGGGAGGACGTTAGGGAGGGCAGTGTTTGAGGGTTGCACCCAACCAGTTCTTCTGGTTCCAACCGCAGAATGCTGCGAGGACACCGTCGCCAGCACCGAGACCTACCGGACGGAATTTTCAAACACCAGCACAAGCTAGAATAGCACCAGCAGGAAGCCAGCCAGCAACGGTGAAATGTTTTTACACATGCAATGAGCCAGGGTACTTCTCCAATAATTGCCCTAAGCGAGGAGGAGTTGTGACGCCTGTTCGCCTCAACCTTGGAACTCCGCCCATAAGGACACCTGCACCAGGAGGAAACCGTGGAGCTACACAGCCAGGAGCTGCAACTCAAACTGTGGTGAGAGGCCACATCAATCACGTCACTACGGATGCATTGCAGAATGCTACGGACGTTGTACTGGGGAAGTTACTTGTTAACTCAGTACCTACAACCGTTTTGTTTGACTCTAGAGCTTCACATTCGTTTGTTTCTCGAGATTTTGTTGCTAGAAATGATTTGGAGATCGTGGATCTTAAATGCGTGCTTATAGTTCAAACCCCTGGGTCAGAACTCCGATCGCAAGTAGGATGTTCTGGGGTAAGAATATTAATAGATTGGGTAGAATTCCTAGCGAACCTCATTATGTTGGGAAACCAGACCCTAGATGTTATCTTGGGAATGGATTGGTTATCCAAGAACAAGGCCGTACTAGACTATGGACGAAGAGTCATCTCAGTCGAGAGCCCTTGTGGGAGAAAAGTCGAGTTTCAAGTGGCCGCCATTCGAGATGGACAGTTGATGGTCAACAGTGTGAAGGCAGTCAGCATAGATGATGTTCCAATGGTGAACGAGTACCCTAATGTTTTTCCTGAATACTTATCTGGTTTGCCACCAGATAGAGACATAGAGTTTGTGATCGAGTTAGTACCTGGAACAGGCCCGATAGCCAAGGGACCTTATCGGATGTCTACCGAAGAGTTGGTGGAGATGAAGAACCAGCTCGAGGAGCTGATGGAGAAAGGATTCATAAGACCCAGTTCGTCGTCATGGGGAGCACCGGTCTTGTTTGTTAAGAAGAAGGATGGGAGTTTTCGGATGTGCATTGATTATCGTGCACTCAATGATGTGACGATAAAGAACAAATATCCGCTACCCAGGATCGATGACCTATTCGATCAGTTAAGAGGAGCCAGAGTTTTCTCCAAGATTGATCTTCGATTAGGATATTGTAGCATCCCAAAATTTTCTTTAAATGTATCTATGGCACTTTTGAATTATCTGAAATTTTCTGGAATCTGTTTGGAATTTATCTAAATTTAAGCCGTGCGGAATTTATTATATAAAATAGCGATCATGCATTTTTGTATAAGCATAAAATCTAAAATTTTGTTTATAAAAAGATAATTGGTAGATGAGCGTGTTTCTTCCAAATATTTTCAAAAACAAGTTATATAGTTCAAGTCGTTGATTTTATAAAAACATGTACAACTGTCTGATTTTACTAAAAGAATTTTTGCGAAAAATCTACATGTTGAAAAATCGCGAAACCAACTTTGTTAGGTTCCAAATAGTCCCCAGTATTTTTGAGGAATTTTCCAGATTTTTAGAACCTCTCTATTTTTTTTTCTCAACACGTTTTTAGAACGTATATGTTTATATACGTGTACGTACGAACTAGTGGACATATGCTTTCACTCCAGCCGTTCCTGTTTCTTCACAAGGTGGGAATTAGTCACATTAATTCCAAGCATAACTTGCTCAGCCATTTTTTAAAGCTAATTAACTCAACCGTTCTCCATTCCTTTGCATGCGTGGAGACCAGTCGTTCCATTTTCTTGCCTGCATGAAGCTCTACTCCTTCCTGCCATTCTACACCCACGTGCATGAACTTAATTTCAATGTTTCCTCACCTTGGCGCCTGAACTCCCAGCCATTCGTCATACTGTCCTCAGAAACATTATATTGTCTCCTCTACATCCACATCTGTCTGCCTTCCTCACTCGTCCATCCGACCTCCCCTCCTTCTGCGGTTGTCCATCTGCGCTATTGCTCGCCGGCTGGACTACATGCCACCCTTCGCCGCGATCATCGCTGTCGCCGTCGTCGTCATCGCCGTCGTCGCCACCACCGCCGATCGGTACTCCCTCATCTCTCTTCCTATATCGATCGGTTGATCTCTTCTTGTGTACTTGTGCATGTATCCGTGTATATATAGTGGGATGTATGCATGTATGTATATGCACTAGGTTGTGTGCAAGTGTATTAGGACGTTTCGTAATGTTGAGGATCATATCAGGGTGCATGCAGATGCTAGTAATAATCTTGCTGCTGATTTCTATCTTTGTTAGTTTCAGAGGAAACTTCATCAGGCTATTGTACTCTGCGTAGATTGATTCCATTGTATTTTCTTCGCCGTTTTCCAACAGCAGACATATTGTTCTGGCTGAAACATGGTAGTTTAATAAGCTAATAAACTCATAAAGGGAAATACTTAGCAACCAGATTGAATCTTCAACACTCTTCTCCTAGCTGCCGGCTCGGCTGGCCACTGTCGCTGTCGCCGCCGACATCGACCTCTGCTCGACCTACGCTAGTCGGCCTGCCGATCGTTCTCTATTCTTCCTCCGCATGTCCAAGCCATTCAGTTGCTCTCTCTCTCACGTAGCCAAACCACCAATCCGAAGAACTTGCATGAAGAAGTGAATAGTATCATGCACGTCAACATGAGAAGTTGCTTTGTGAAGGAAATTTCAAAAATTTGTGAAATTTGTCAATTTCATTGCAAATTGATTTTTACTCAAAATTGCATGCAACAAATTTTGTAAATTAATAAAAATTTATGCCTAGTTATGTTAATTTTACTGAAATTTTATAATTAAATTTATACTGTTAAATTATTCACGGAAAATCCAAACTTATGAAGTTTGTAGCTAGTAAACTATACGTCCAAAAATGTCAAAATAAATTTTATAAATCTTAGAAAATGCTAAACTAATTATCTGGAAGTTTTCATGAAATTACAAACTAGTTTGATTTGTAGCATTTTCTAAATGTGTGTTGTATGTTGATTTGAGTGTTTATTTGGCTCTTTAACTGTTGCGCGTAGACGTCGAACTTCGTGAGGGAGTTTATTTCGAGGAACAAGCTCAAGATCAAGATCTAGACCAAAACCAGCTAATCTTTGAAGGCAAGTTATGCTTTGACCATTTTGTTCCCATTTTTAAAATATTAGTTTGTTTTAAATTATGCATGCTAGTGTAATTACGATGCTTTCGAGTAAATTTGGGATTAGATAAATACCACTTGATATTGTCACCGCTGAATACTGACTATTGAACTATGGAACCTGTTTTGAAAGAATGTGACATGTGTTGTTGATAGGATGGTGGCACATGGTGCATGGTAACCAACCGGGTGGTAAAATAATTTAGACTGTGGCAAGTGGTAAGTGGCAAGTGATTAATTGGGGGCCCGATGTGGCACATGGGAGAGATGTTGTTGAATTTGGTTTTGTGAACTTTGGGTAGTCTTGCCACGGTCAACCTAAGGACTTAACCTTGCAAGCCTTTGAACTGGGCCTAACATACAACCACATGTTTGGAGTGGGACAGACCTAGTTGAGTATGATTCTGAAGTCTTAGCATGCAAGACCTCTGGTGGTTTTTGTAGCTATAAATGTGGAAAGAAGGGTGTAGTGTTTACCGATTGGTCTTACTGTGACACTACGGTATGGTGTGACATTATAGAATGTGAAATTAGAGAATAAAACCTTTCGGCTTGAGGTTTACTCGCGTTTTTGGGCCGTTTGAAGTGATGTGTCACCACGGAGTGTCGTAACCTTTTAAATGGTGCATGTTAAGGTCAAAAACTTTATGAAATATGGTATGGCAGGTTAAAACCATAAGGTATGGAGGTTAATAACGTTTCCGGGCCGTTTCCGGGCCGTTTTCGGGGTTTTGGGCCTTCCCAGGGGAGTTTTGGGCCTTGGTGGGCTTTGGTGGGATGGATTAGGTCTCCGTAATGGACTAGAATTGGGTGTGGGGGCTGGTAAAAGGGGTTTCCCTGCACCTTTGGGGCGTCCACCCTGCTGCCTTTGCGCCCCTTGAGGCCTTGGTGCGCCCCCCTCACCTCCCCCCACTTGACAAGCCCTAGCCGCCCCTTCCCTTTGAGCCTTGCGCCTCCCCCTTGCTCTCCTCCATTGCCCCACCTCTCCACCACCTCTCCTCCACCCCCTTGCTGCCCTAGGGTGGTCTCCACACCTCTGCACCTTGTGGATCCATCCGTTGGAGCGAGGAGCGAGGAGCGAGGAGCGTGGAGCGAGGAGCGATCCGCGAGGAGATCTATTGGAGATTCGTTCGTTGGGCAAAGGTATGATCATGGGGATCCTTGGGTTTGATCTAGGTACTGTTCTTAGGGTGTTTATGAAGTTTTTAGATCAATTGGTGGTGCTGGGCTGGAGTTCTTTGGGTTAGATCTAGACGTTGCCACGTTTCTGTTTTCGGGCAGATTGAGCAGTCGGGATAGGGTTCGAGTTTTCATCGATTTAGAATCCGAATCTGTCCGTACGGACTTAAGAGAAGTTGTAGATAATTAAATTATATTTCCGTGGACATAAAGCACGTTAAAATCAGATCAGCCGTTTGAAAGTTATGGCCGTTTTACCGAGCGTGTTAAAATCTGTGACGCAATTAGAACAGATCGTAGTAATCTGTAGATTAAACAATTTTAGAGTCCGAATCAGTCTTTCCGTATAACTAGAAAAAGGTAGGAAATTTCCTAAGCTTCGCGATGGTGTACTCGTTTAATCGATTTGGAGTTCCAGAACTCAAGTTATGGCCTTTGCAAGGCTGCTGTCCCGCCGGGACAGAACCTCTGTTTTAGGTTTTGCGAGTAGCGGGCATTGTCGGGTGAGATGGGGATTTGTGTACTGTTTTGTGGGCATTATTGAGAGTATGTGATGCCGTTGTGCAGGTGGTGTGACCCCGGGGGTGCCCTCTACTTCCCACAATCCCGTCGCCCACGGTTGAGGCAAGTGTGTTGTAATGAATAGCGGAATTGTAGGTTGCTTGTGGAGATTAGATGAAAGATTGATTACTTGCTATGATCACTTGCCATGCTTGCTGTTTTCCAATGATATATTGAGTATGATTATCATGATTCGATGCCATGTGTTAATATTTGTCATGATGAGATGCCATATGTTTATGTACATGTGAAATATGATAATTGGCATAGTTGCATGCATGACATGAGATAGGGCGAGGGCGGTGAGAAAGTCATAACTAGTCCGGCAAGGTCGGTGAGAAAGTTATGACTAGTCCGGAACGCCATTGAGTAAGACCTACATCGTGATTCCATCCACGTGGTGAATGGAAGCGATGAGTAGGCACCCTCCATCTTCGGGATGGAAGGGGGGAAAAGGGTGCACACCGACGGGTGTGTACTCAACCATACCGGTATGAGTTTCCAAGGAGACATGAGCATTGCATTACATCTCATACATATTGGTGATGACAATGTTAAGTGTTTATGAATAAGATGATTTACATGAAGGGAGATGCTATTGCCATATTGTTGTTCTTGTTGTCCATTGCAATATGCTTGCTGAGTTTCGAACTCACGCTTGTGTTTTTTTTCTTATTGTTTTAGGTACCATGAGAATGGCATGCGGGAAAAGGGAATAGACACACGCCCACACGTTGCTTCACCTTAATGTTTCCCCAAGTCAATTCTTTTAGATTGATAATAAATTGCGTGTGATGGTCATTAAATTAAGGCTTAGCTTGGTTAATGAGAGTTTTATTGTTCGTTTGACACTTGGAACTTTAAGTGCTAAATGTTAGTCTTTTATTGTCGTTAAGACTCTATTTATTGCTGTTTTAGATGTTTCCCTTATTGCCATACAATGCTATATCGTTGTTGCTCCTTAAATTCATGATAAAACAAAGGAGGTGCTGCCGAAATCTCGGTTTTTAGCCTATGCGCCTTTGCTGGAATTTTATGTTAAATATGATATTTGGTTGTTGTTTAGCTTATGTTTGGTAGCATTCGGGCATATTAAATGCCGGGGTGTTACACTTACATCTCTTCAATAGTATACGTTGACCCTGTACTTCCGCTCCGCAAAAGGGAAGGGACAGTGGGGACTATATTGGGAGGTACGCATGCAAGGATAGAGGTTTCGAAAAGACTTTGTTATGATTACTCTCCTATGTGGTGTTTAACTATATCGTGTGGGTAAAGTGTATAACCTCTGCAGAGTGTGCAAACTATTCTAATAGCCGAGTCCACGATATTGGACATTGCTCGGGGATTACAGTCAAGGGTTCGACTTTATTAAAAATGTGGTTGGGATAAAAGATGAAGTTGGTGGAAGTATGGATTAGATTGTGGGAATACTTTTACTTAACTTCTGGAAAAGTTATTGTCAATTCTATTTGTTTTTATTGCTTTCAAATCTACTTATGCTACTTGTTAAATGATGCTTTACTTCAAAATAAACCTGTTAAGCCATTCCATTGGAATAAGCCTAGCATGTAGAATATTAGGTTGCATTCTGTGCATAGCTTGTTGAGTACGAATGTACTCACCCCACCAGAATCACAACACCATAAGAAGAGGATCTGCTAGCCAATGAAGAGGATCAGAACGGAGAGGCGAACAACTAGGGGCAAGCCAAGTCAGTTGCCTGTGGCAAACTGAGGTGCCACGAATAATTTTCATTCCGCTGCTATTTTAATGTTACGCTGAACTTAGCGCTGCATGGCTTATAATTGTAAGGCTGACCATAAGGTCTTAACGATTGTTATATGAGTTGAATACTTTGTTATTAATAGTTCCGTTGTGTATGTGTGATGGTATTCATCTTTGTTGTATCTGTGAGCACCAACGTGATCCTGGACTGGTGTATCACACAGAATGTTCGGAATTCCAATTCCGAGCGCGATAGGAGGTGGTATCAGAGCCATACTGACTGTAGGTCTTCACCCTAGATAGATTGGCTGTCTTTAGGAACTTCAAAATTTTGTTCTAAAGAGAAAATTTAACTTGAAAGAATTATAAGTTCTTGACTTATCTTATTCTTCTATTCTTCCCCCTTTCCTAAAAATTCGTATCCTTCCCACTGGTTTAAATGGAAATCTTACATGAGTCATTCTGAATAGTTAACGATGTTTCACACTTAAGGAGAAAGTACTGGAGGTCGCTGCTAACCTTGAAGATTGTGAAGCAAGGAATCATCGAGCTCAAAGAGAAGTGGATCGATGAAGTGTTCCAAAGGCTTGAAGAAGCAGTGCTTTAGTATTCAGTTGAGACTCGTGAGTGAGAGTCGCGTCATTTATGATAGGAGTGTTACCCATTCAGACGTTAGATTATTGTGTGCCTAGGGAAATTCGGTTCTTCCTTGATTGCTGAGTGTGCAGTATGTGTTGCATAGTTTTTATGGTTGGATAAGCAACCATACCAAGTTATTAATAATGTTTGTATAAATTTTTGAGTTACACCTGTTTCCACGCATAAGTTTTCTTCTACTTGTCTATTCCTTTTTCCCTCTCTTCTCTAAATTGTTGGAGCAAATAGTAGATGGTGAACACCTGTGGCCACACTGGAGCTGGAGGAAGTGGTTCACGACAGGGAGGCAACCAGAATGAAGCACTGAATCCCCAGCTTTGCGCCACTAGTTGATATGTGTCGGCGTATAAGCCGACAAACACCTTCGGATCGGGTGTGTATAAAGTTCAAACTAGGGGCTTTCGTGGAGATCGCTCGAAAGATGGAGAAAGGGGATGATCGCGAAGCTCGCAAGGGGACACTTAGGTTTTATCCAGGTTCGAGCCCTCCTGGGAGTAATAGCCCTAATCCTGTCTGTGTTATTCCTGCTGGTGTCCTTGGGGAAATCGGAAGAACCAAGAACAAGGAACTCCCGGCCTCTAACCCCAAAGGAGGATGAACCAGTCTAAAGGATCGAACCCTTTCTGCCTTGCACCCGAACTACCTTTTATACTCAGGCTAGCTGGGCGCATGGGGTTTACAAAAGTGCAGTACATTGAATACACTGGGCAGACTGCATTTAATGCGCCGGTCATTGTTCTTGCAGCACACTTAATGCCCTGGCACAGCCGTCCCCTCCCCCGTCTCGGGCCCCGCGCCTGCCGGCGTCGCCCGCTCTGCCGGAGTGGGAAATTGCACCATGACATCATTCGTCATTATGGCACGCGTTGGGAACACACACCGCCATACTGTGGCCTTCATTACCATTATTTAATGCGCACGATACGCAATAAATTTCATTGACCTCCTGCGCGGCTGCGCAGGTTGCTAGGTGGCCTCGGGAACTGAGCGCCAGCGGTGTGGACTGGGTGCCGTGCATCCGCCAGGCGGCCAACTTGCTAATCGCTCAGCGGCGTGGCCTGGTCACCACCTGACCGCTGGGCGATCACACAGTGGACCGCCAGCGACGTGGCCTGGTCACCACCTGACCGCTGGGCGATCACTCAGCTGATCGCCAGCGACGTGGTCTGGCCACCACCTGACCGCTGGGTAATCACACAGCTGACCGCCAGCGGCGTGGTCTAGTCGCCACCTGACAGCTAGGCGACCACCTTACTGATCGCCAGCGGCGTGGTCTGGATACCACGTGTCTGCTGTCAGCTCATACCGAAGCGTAGTGGGCACCCTGGTGTAGAATACGCCGACAATATGCAAAACCTGGGAGCTTTTCTCGCTGCTCAAACCCAGCTGATGCAAACCATAATGCATCAGATGCAGCAGATGCAAAATCAAGCTGTCGCCAACAACAACAATCATCAGAACGTACACCAAGGGAACCAGTTTTAATCCCGACTATCTGACTTCATGAGAACCAGGCCGCCAATATTCTCTGGGAATGCCAATCCAATAGAGGCGGACGATTGGCTCCAGATCATCGAGAGGAAACTACACATACCTCAGTGTGCTGCCAATGAGAGAGTCCTGTATGCTTCACACCAGCATGAGGGTACTGTTGCAGAGTGGTGGGAGAACTTTTGCGCATCCCACGAGCATCCTCAGCAAATTACTTGGGAGGAATTTATGGTAGCCTTCCGCCAATACCATGTACCGGAAGGAATGATGGAACTCAAAAAAGAGGAATTCAGATCTCTGAAACAAGGAGGCCAAACAGAGGCCAAACAGTGGCCAATTATCTTAACAAGTTTACCCAGTTGGCCCGTTATGTGCTAGAGGATGTGGCAACGGACAAAGCGAGGCAGTCCTGATTCATGAAGGGACTCAATTCTAGGTTGCAGGTAGGACTGATCACCCACACGTTCCCAGACTATCAAGAACTTGTCAACAAAGCACTCATTTTTGAAGATAAGTGCAAGGAGATAGGCGAGGACCGCAAGCGCCGAATGACTAGCCAGGGAGGACGTCCAAACCAGATGAGGTTGATGATAAATCCCCAACAGTTTGCGAGGTTCAAGCCGTAGTTGACTAGCCAAAAGACAACTGCTATACCAAGATCCTCGAGCCAGGGTTTCAGAACGCCAGCTCAGGGAAACAACACACTTGGTTCGAACCAACAAGGTACAGTGAAGCGTTGCTACAGCTGCAATGAACCGGGACACTTTGCTAACCCATGCCCGAAGAGACGCAATGTGACCCCAGTACGCTTCAATTTGGGGCCCACGCCAACGAAGACACCAGCACCAGCATCGAGCCGTGGAAATAATCAATCAGGAGCTGCACCTTCCACCATCGTCCGAGGTCGCGTGAATCATATCACAACTGCTGAAGCTCAAGATGCCACGGACGTTGTATTCGGTATATTTTCGGTTAACTCAGTACCTGCCACAGTTTTATTTGATTCTAGTGCTTCACATTCATTCATTTCTCAAGACTTTGCTGAGGGGAATGGGTTGGAATTGAGAAAACATATGTGCACACTAGTAGTGCAATCACCTAGGTCAGAACTACAATCTAACCTAGGATGTTCATGAGTTAAGTTGGTCATAAACGAGGTAGAGTTTCTAGCAAACCTAATAGTGCTAGATAACCAAACCTTGGATGTAATCCTCGGAATGGATTGGCTGACCAAGCATAAAGCTGTATTGGATTGTGGCCGTAGAGTAGTGTCTATAGAGAACCAAAATCGAGAAAAAGTAGAATTTAAAGCAACCATAGTCCGAGATGGAAAACTACTGTTCAATAGTATGAAGAGTGTGAGCCTTGAAGATGTGCCAGTGGTGAAAGACTTTCCAGATGTTTTTCCCGAAGACCTGCCTGGTATGCCACTAGATAGAGAAATTGAGTTCGTTATCGAGCTGGTGCCTGGCACAGCTCCGATCGCGAAAAGGCCTTATAGGATGTCCACAGAAGAACTAGTGGAGATGAAGAAGCAGATTGAAGAACTCCTGGAGAAAGGTTTTATCAAACCCAGTTCGTCTCCGTGGGGAGCACCGGTGCTGTTTGTCAAGAAGAAAGATGGAAGCTTCAGAATGTGTATAGACTATCGTGCACTAAATGAGGTGACGATAAAGAATAAACATCCTTTGCCCAGGATAGATGATCTTTTTGATCAGTTAAGAGGAGTGGGAGTCTTCTCTAAGATAGACCTTCGATTCGGATACCATCAATTAAAAATTCAGACCGAGGACATACCAAAGACAGCTTTTTTGTCAAGGTATGGGCACTATGAATTCACGGTCATGTCCTTTGGATTGACCAATGCCCCGGCATATTTCTTGAATATGATGAACAAAGTATTCATGGAATACCTAGACAGGTTTGTTGTCGTTTTCATTGATGACATCCTAGTTTACTCCAAAACAGAAGAAGAGCATGCATAACACCTAAGAATGGTTTTGAAAGAGTTAAGCGAAAACCAACTATATGCAAAATTTAGCAAATGTGATTTCTGGAAAAAGAAGGTAGAATTCCTGGGTCATGTAATGACTGCCGAAGAAGTAGCTGTCGATCCAAAGAAAGTGGAGGCTATTGGGGAACGCGGTATGCTACACTAGCACCAATTAAAATTTCTACCGCAAACCAGAAAAGCTACTCGCAAGAAGGGGATCACAGATCTATTACCACTAGACGCGTAGTTACGGAATCCTTCGCACGTAGTTGTAGTGGATTGTTCTCGGCGTGGATCGTCCTCGCTGCGGATAGTCCTTTCCACGCTGCAGTAGTAGCAGCGTCGCCACAGAAGTCCACACGTCCGTGGATGGAACGCCGTGCGTCGGTGTGCAAGCACCGGGTCACTCGGTGGGGGCAACGAGAGGAGGTGGCTAGGGTTTCTGGCGAAACACCTCTAAACTGCACGAAAAGTGTATTCTGTGTCTAGCCTCCTCCCCTCCTTATATAGCCACGAGGTGAAACCCTAGGCAGTCAAGGCCCATCTATGCGCTAAGTCCATGAGGTCCATTAATTACGGATCCAATCTGAATTAATGCATCCCAGCCCGTTAAGTGTGTGGCCCTGTAGGTTCATGCGCATTTGGACATGGATCGAAAAACCCTTTTTCTAATCCAATAGTCGGTAGCGGCTCCTTGCAGAGCATGCCAACTCCCAAACGCATATGATTAAAGTACTGATGTAATAATCCATTTGCAAAACTATATGAAGATCGAACTCAAGGCGAGAAGCATGTCATCCTTTGACAGTTCCATCCATCTCTCGTATCTGTGATATATTAATAAGTTGTGATTGACTTCTCAATCACGGCATGGCCATGCACTTCCTTAATCATATCACACGAGTGGCCTAGACATATATCTCCGTTACATTGGAGTGGCAAATTCCATCTTGACTGCTCACTTCCCTCTACATGTTTCATAGTAAACATGAAAGCTACCTTTATAACTATCCGGTTAGGAAATAGTGTTTGGTAACCCCAAGGTAAACTATTACACATGTAGGGAATATGACAATCTCAGGTCTAAGGATCATACATCTACTATGTATGAGATACACTGATGACACATAAGAATATAACATTCTCGCAGTGTCCCATTGTGGGTCTATCTAACACATGTTCTTCAACATGTGTCCACAATGTATTGATGATATCTCCATATCCCATGATCTATGAAACATGATCATCGAACAATACATGTGCTGATCTATTAATCATTGTCCTATACGATGATATCCGATCAAAGATATTTATCCAATTATATCAATAAGTAAAGAGCTTCATAAACAAGTCACACACTTGTTGATCAAAACAATGATATACATTCATTGGACCAATAATCATATTATTATTCATAAACATAGTCATGTTACAATCATCCATTTGATTGCATCAAGGGCATAACACTAACAGAGGCACTGTTACATTGGGAGCAACCGAAGTCGGTCACCCAGATAAGAAGTTTTCTTGGAATGGCAAGATATTACCGCCGGTTCATTGATAGTTTTTGATGAATTGTGAGACCTCTTACGGAATTGTTGCAAAAAGAGAAAAAGTTTGTATGGACGCCGGAGTGCGAAATGAGTTTCTAAGAACTAAAGAAGTGACTAACTTCGGCACCTGTCTTAGTGTTGCCAGATGTTAGGAATAATTTTCACATCTACTTTTATGCTTCGCGTCAGGGAATTGGGTGTGTTCTGATGCAAAATGGTAAAGTAGTGGCTTACGCTTCGAGACAATTAAGACCACATGAGCAGAATTACCCAACTCATGACCTGGAATTAGCTGCAGTAGTGCACTGTAACACCCCGGTATTTAGTATGCCCGAATTCTACCAAACATAGACTGGGGCCACTGTAGGGGGAGGCACAATAGTAGGGGCTGCCCACAACTGCTGGCGTAGCTCCTGAACCTCCCTCTGCAGAGCTTGAACTAAGTCCGCATTGGCGGCGGGTTTCTCAGCCCCTGACAGTGCCGCCGGGAGCTCCTCCTGCGATAGCCCATGAGCATTGAGCGAAGCGCTACCCTCAGCTACAGACTCAGCAACTCCCTGAGAACCTCGCCCCTAGCCTCAACGGCCATGGCGACCATGGCCTCTACCCCTGGGCATGGCAGCTACAGTCAGACAACCATCCAATCACATAAACATAAGCACAACATCATATAATCAAGAACAAAGATCAAACATCATCATAAACATAGTCTTCATCAAATAATCAAGCGCAATGCAAAGAAGAACCAAAACCCCATCCTACTGTGCAACCAAGTGTGTCAAATTTTAAATTACTTATTCCACTTTTGCAAGTTTTAATGCTTCTATCCTATGACAAAATTTTAGTTAAAACCTAAGCCATGTTTCTAAGTTATTCCTCATCACATTTTAGTTGTAACCTAAGGTATGACACTAAAAATACACATTCCAAGGACCTACAGCCCGATCTGATACTAACTGTAACACCCTAACATTTAGTATGCCCGAATGCTACCAAACATAGACTAAGCAACCTCTAAATACCACAATTACAAGTAAATTACAGCAAAGGAGCAAATGCTAATACCGAAAATTTCGGCAGCATCTCCTTTGTTTTTCCAAGAATTGAAGCAACATCAAGAGCATAGCAATATATGGCAATATATGAGACATCTAAAATAGCAATAAATAATGGCATGACAGCAATATAAATCAAATTTAAAGCATTCAAAGTCTTCATGAGCCAAACGAACAATAAGACTGTCATAACGCAAAACTAAACCATAAACCAATATGCATCACACTAAATTTATTATCAAGACTCCAAATCAATAACTGTGGGAACAAATGTGTGAAGCTACGTGTAGGAGTGTGACTAGTTCCCTTCCCCGCATGCTGGTCTCATGGTACCTAAAACAACAAGAAAGGACAAGCGTGAGTTCAACAATCATCAAGTATATTGCAATGGTACAAAAGAACAATTACATGGCTACAACACCTCACATCATGCCTATCATCTTATTCATGCTCACATATCATTATTCACATATCATCATCATCATGTATGCAATGCGATGCGATGCACATGTCTCCTGTAAACTCATACCGGTATGGCTGAGTGCACACCCGTCGGTGTGCACCCTCTCTTCCCTTCCATCCAGAAGATGGAGGGTGCCTACTCCTCGCTTCCATTCACCACGGCGGATGGAATCACGATGTAGGACATACTCAATGGTGCCCCGAACTAGTCATAACTTTCTCACCGACCTTACCGGACTAGTTATGACTTTCTCACCGACCCGGCCATGTATCATGCCATGTATGCAAACATGCCAACATCATAGATAACTTGTACATTAACACATGGCATCACAACATAATAAACCGTATTCATCATATCAATGGCAAACATTAAAGCATGGCATGTGAACATATCATATATTCAATTTCAACTCATCAAAACTAGCAACCTACAACCCGCTACCCATTCCAATACACTTGCCTCAACCACGGGCGACGGATTGGCGAGAATTAGAGGGCACTCCCGGGGTCACACCACCTGCACATAGGTACCACACAGTAAAAATCATGCCCACAAAACAATACGCAAACACTCTTATACCCCGACTTCGCAAACTACTTGCAAAACCCAAAAATAGAGGTTCTGTCCCGTCGGGACAGCAGACTTCCAACGAGCATAACTTGGGTTCTAAGACTCCGAATCGATTAAACGAGTACATCCTCACATAGCTTAGAAAATTTCCTAACTTTTTCTAAGTATGTAGAAAAACTTATTCGGCCTCTAAAGTGGTTTAATCTCCAGAATATCGTGATCTGTTCCAATCTCATCATAGTTTTGAACACGCTCGGTAAAACGAGCATAACTTTCAAATGGCTAATCGGAATTAAGCATTATTTATGTCCAATTAAAGGTATTTCAATTACCTACAAGTTGTTAAACAGGTGGACGACCAAATTCCGAATCTAAATTGGCAAAATCTCAAACCCTAGGTCGACTGCACAACCTGCCCGAAACAGAGAACGTGGCAAACTCTAGATTTCATCTAATCTACCCAATTACAGCACCGCCAATTGATCTAAAAACATGATATCAACCCCTAGAACAGTACCTAGACCAACCCCAAGGATTCCCGTGGCCATACCTTTGCCCGACGAACGAAGAACCAATGGATCTCCTCCCGGTTCACGCGATCTCCTTCCTCACTCCAAATCCACCGGATCTCCTCAGCGCGGAGCGCTCCAATGATAAAAACAATGGGATGGCGAGGTGGGGAGGCTTCCCTAGGGAAGCAAGGTGGTGGAGAGGGGAGGGGAGGCGCACAAGGTGAGGGAGGGGGCGTGAGGGAGAGAGGAGGCGCGTGTGGGAGGGAGGGGCATGTGGGAGGGGCGGCTAGGGTTACAAGGGGTGGCGCACAAGGGAAAAAGGGTGGGGGTTGGCACCCCAAGGAGTCCAACCAGGATTCCCACTCCCACATGGGCCCAAACACCTCCCCACTAAAGCCCACGACCCTTTCCTTTAAGCCCAAACTTCTCCGGAAAGGCCCAAACTTCCGGAAACGGCCTGGAAACACGATAAAACTTCATACCGCATGGTTTCAACCTCCGATTTCACATTTTATAATATTTTGACCTCAACATTCACATTTTATAAGATTACGACACTCCGTGGTGTCACATTCCACCCCCTTCAACAGGATTCGACCTCGAATCCAAGACACACCAATACGCAACCTAGCAAAGCAAAAGATAGCTGGGCTTCACATCTCATACCTGAGGCGAAAAGCTCAGGGTACTTCTCGCGCATGCGAGACTCCAGCTCCCAATTCGCTTCTCTCTCAGTCTGATGTGACCACAGGACTTTGACAAACTTGAGCGTCCTGTTCTTCATCACTCGCTCTGAAGTCCCCAGAATTTTCACAGGACGGGACTCGAAGGTGAGGTCCTGCTGAAGCACTAATGGTTCCAACGGAACCACCAACTCTAGATCATGCAAGTACTTTCTCAGCATCGAAACATGGAACACATTATGCACTCCTTGCATTGACTTCGGTAGCTCCAAGCGGTAAGCCAACTTACCAACTCGAGCTAAGATAGGAAATGGCCCAACAAACCTCGGATTGAGCTTTCCACTTGTGCCAAAATGCACCACATTCTTGGTGGGAGATACTCGCAAGAGCACCCTATCACCCACCTCAAACTCCAAATCTCGCCTCCTCACATCAGCATAGCTTTTCTGTCTACTCTGTGCTGTGAGAAGGTTCTGCCATACCTCTGCCACACGATCAACAGTCTGTTGAACCCAATCCGGTCCAAGGACCGCTCTCTCTCCCACTGCATCCAAACAAAGTGGCGATCTGCACTTTCGCCCATACAACACCTCATAAGGAGCAGCCCAGATGTTGGAATGATAGATGTTATTGTAAGCGAATTCTGCCAAAGGCAAATGATCTTCCCAGCTACCCTTCCAAGCCATCACACAAGCCCTGAGCATGTCCTCCAAAGTCTGAATGGTACGCTCAGACTGCCCATCGGTCTGAGGGTGAAAAGCGGTGCTAAGGCGAAGCTGTGTACCCAAAGCACTCTGCAAGCTCTCCCAAAATTTGGAGACAAACTTCGCATCCCGATCAGAAATAATCGTCTTGGGCACACCATGCAATCTCACAACCTCCCGCACATAGATGGGAGCCAACTTGCTCACTGAATTGGTAGTGCGGATAGGAATGAAATGCGCGGACTTGCTGAGACGGTCCACCACATCCCAAACAGCATCCTTCCCTCGTGGAGTAAGAGGTAGGCCAACCACGAAATCCATGGAAATATCATCCCAAGGCCACACAGGAATCTCCAATGGCTGCAACAAACCAACGGGACGCTTGTGCTCAGCCTTGATCTTCTGACAAATCCCACAAGATGCCACATAATTGGCAATATCAACTCTCATCATTTTCCACCAGAAGTTCTTTTTCAGATCCCTGTACATCTTGGTCTCCCTAGGATGAACCGTGTACGGGGTGCGATGAGCCTCTCTCAAGATATCATCTTTGACTTGGGATTTCTGAGGTACACATAGGCGACCCTGAAACCTCAAAGCTCCCACATCATCAATGGAAAAATCTCCAGTCTTACCATCCTCAAGGTGTTTCCTCACCTGTTGGAGCAAACGATCATGCTGCTGTGCCTCCCGCACATGCTCGGGAATCGCTGACTCAAGAATCAATTGAGTTTCAGCTTGCACGGTCCCCGCAAAGCAGTAGGAGACTCCCAATCGCTCAAAATCAGCAACAAGACAATCAATGACAAGGGGCATTGTCTTGCGACTGAGAGCATCAGCCACCACATTTGCCTTGCCTGGATGATACTGGATAGTGAGGTCATAATCCTTTATCAATTCAGCCACCTCCTCTGCCTCAAGTTCAAATCTTTCTGAGTAAAGATGTACTTGAGGCTCTTGTGATCAGTGAAGATATCACAAGACTCGCCATACAGATAGTGCCTCCATATCTTCAATGCAAACACCACAGCTGTGACACTACGGTTTGGTGTGACGTTATAGAAGGTGAAATTAGAGAATAAAACCTTTCGGCTTGAGGTTTACTCGCGTTTTTGGGCCTTTTGAAGCGTTGTGACACCACGGAGTGTCGTAACCTTATTTAACGTGCATGATAAGGTTAATAACATTATGAGATGTGGAATTAAGGTTAAAACTATAGGATATGGAGGTTAATAGCTTTTCCGGGGCGTTTCCGGGGTTTTGGGCCTTCCCGGGGGAGTTTGGGCCTTGGTGGGCTTTGGTGGGATGGAGTAGGTCTCCGTAACGGACTAGGATTGGGTGTGGGGCCTGGTAAAAGGGCTCCCCACCAGCCTTTTGGGCGTGCTCCCCCTGCCCTTGGGCGCCCCCACCTCTCCCTCCAAGCACTAGCCGCCACCCCCACCTTCCCATCTCCATTGCTTGCGCCTCCTCCTCCCGCATTGCTCCCGATTGCTCCCTATTGCACACCACCTCTCCTCCACCCCCTTGCTGCCCTAGGGTGGCCTCCCCACCCCTGCATCCTCATGGATCCATCCGAGGAGCGAGGAGCGAGGAGCGAGGAGATCGATTGGAGTTTTCGTTCGTCGGGCAAAGGTATGATCATGGGGATCCTTGGAATTGATCTAGGTACTGTTCTTAGGGTGATTATCAAGTTTTTAGATCAATTGGTGGTGCTGGATTGGAGTAATTTGGGTTAGATCTAGACGTTGCCACGTTTCTGTTTTGGGACAGCATGAGCAGTCGACCTAGGGTTCCTGTTTTCGCCAATTTAGAGTTCGAATCTGACTGTACAGACTCTTAAGAAGTTGTAGATAATTTTATTATATTTCCGTGCATATAAAGAACGTTAAATTCCACCCAGCCGTTTGAAAGTTATGACTCTTTTACCGAGCATATTAAAATCTGTGACGCGATTGGAACAGATCTCGGTAATCTGTAGATTAGATGACTTTAGAATCCGAATCAGTCTTTCCATATACCTAGAGAAAGTTGGGAAATTTCCTAAGCTACGCGAGGATGTACTCGTTTAATTGATTCGGAGTCCCAGAACTCAAGTTATGCTTTTTGCAAGGCTGCGATCCCGTCGGGACAGAACCTCTGTTTTTAGGTTTTGCGAGTAGTGGGCAATGTCGGGTTAGATGGGGTTTTGCGTACTGTTTTGTGGGTATGATTGTGAGTGTGTGATGCCTATGTGCAGGTGGTGTGACACCGGGAGTGCCCTCGACTTCCCACAAATCCGTCGCCCGCGGTTGAGGCAGGTGTGTTGTAATGTATAGCGGAATCGTAGGTTGCTTGTGGAGATTAGATGAAAGATTGAATACTTGCTATGATCACTTGCCATGCTTGCTGTTTTCCAATGATATATTGAGTATGATTATCATGATATGATGCTATGTGTCTATACTTATCATGATTCGATGCCATGTGTTTATGTGTACTATGACATGATGCCATATGTTTATGTACAAATGAGATATGATAATTGGCATAGTTGCATGCATGTCATGAGATGGGGCGAGGCGGTGAGAAAGTCATAACTAGTCCGGGGAAGGTCGGTGAGAAAGTTATGACTAGTCCGGAACGCCATTGAGTAAGACCTACATCGTGATTCCATCCACGTGGTGAATGGAAGCGAGGAGTAGGCACCCTCCATCTTCGGGATGGAAGGGGAAAAGGGTGCACGCCGACGGGTGTGTACTCAACCATACCGGTATGAGTTTCCAAGGAGACATGAGCATTGCATTACATCGCATACATATTGATGATGACAATGTTAAGTGTTTATGAATAAGATGATTTACATGATGGGAGATGTTATTGCCATGTTGTTGTTCTTGTTGTCCATTGCAATATGCTTGCTGAGTTTCGAACTCACGCTTGTGTTTTCTTGTTGTTTTAGGTACCATGAGATCGGCATGCGGGGAAGGGAAATAGTCACACGCCCACACGTAGCTTCACCTTAATGATTCCACAAGTCATTCTATTAGTTTGATAATAAATTGTGTGTGATGATCATTGCTTTAGTGTTTAGCTTTACTATTTGAGAGCTTATTTGTTCTTTTGACACTTGGAGACATTAAGTGCTTGATGTTAGTCTTATATTGTCGTTAAGACTCTATTTATTGCTGTTTCAGATGTCTCTCTTATTGCCTTATAATGCTATACTGTTGTTGCTCCTTAAATCCATGTTAAAACAAAGGAGGTGCTGCCGAAATCTCGGTTTTTAGCCTATGCACCTTTGCTGGAATTTTATGTTAAATGTGGTATTTAGATGTTGTTTAGCTTATGTTTGGTAGCATTCAGGCATATTAAATGCCGGGGTGTTACAACAGCGGCTAGCTCAAGATCATGAGTGGGATAGTTCTGCTCATGCTTTTTCAACTGCCTCGATGCATAAGCAATCACCTTGCCCTCTTGCATGAGCACACAACCAAGTCCCAAACGAGAGGCATCAGAACAAACAGTGAAGCGCTTCCCAGGCTCGGGAAGGGTAAGAACAGGAGCAGTCACTAACTTCTCCTTCAAAGTGCAGAAACTGTGCTCAAACTCTACAGTCCACTGGAACTTCATCCCCTTCTGAGTCAGCTGCGAGAGTGGCTTGGCAATGATAGAGAAATCCTGCACAAAACACCGATAGTAGCCAGCCAACCCAAGAAAACTACGCACCTCTTTGACATTGGAAGGCCTCTTCGAATCCAAAACTGCTGAGACTTTGCTAGGATCTACAGATATGCCCTCTGGATTGATGATGTGGCCAAGAAAACCCACTTCTGAAATCCAGAACTCGCACTTTTTCAGCTTAGCAAAGAACTGATTCTCCCTCAAGGTACTCAGCCCAAGCCTCAAATGCCGCTCATGCTCCTCTTTTGATTTAGAGTAAACAAGAATGTCATTGTAACACCCCAAAATTTTGCTTTTCTTAAATTATTGTGTGATTTGGCACTTTGGTGAATTTTTGGAATTTTCTGGAATTTATTTGGATTTATTTGGAATTTATTTGAATTTGTTCCATTTTAAAATAATTGAAGAATTAAACTTTGCAAATAAAATTTTGTTGGAAATATTTTATTTGAGTCCCAAATACCCTAAAATATCTTCCAGAATTTTTCTGGAATTTTTCTGAGTCTTTTGCTATTTTTAATGATTTAATTGAATTTCTGGGAATTTAATTGGATTATTTAAATGCGAGTGGGTTTTACTATTCATCCGACCGGACCCGAGTCCGAGTCAGACTCGAGTCCGACTCGCGCTGCTTGGTCCAAATAACCCGCTCGGTCGAACCCAAACCCGTGTGACCATTGGATCAAGATCCAACGGCCACGATTGAGCCACGTCACCGGACCCGAGCCCGACCGAGCCAGCCAGCTCACCCGAGTCCGACCCGAACCCAAACCCACGCACCGTTGGATCTCGATCCAACGGCTGTGCGCGCGCCACGTCACCCAATCCGAGACGCCGCAACGGAGAGGACCTCGGTTTCCGTGCGTTTCACGGACGCCGAGGGCCCTATTTAATGCACCGCCACCCGTGCCGTGACGCCGACTTCCGTGCGCACCCGTAGCCCTAGACAACGTCGCCTGAGCCACCACCGTCTAGCCGCAATCGCTCGCCGAAGTTGCCGTAGCGTTCCGCCGTAGTTCTTCGCCGATTGCCGCCGTCTCCGTCGTCCTCCGCCGCCGTTGAGGTCAGATCCGGAACCGGGAAGTCAAGCCGCATCGGAGGAGACCTCTCACATCGCCGGAGCACGCCCGAAGCGCCGTTACCATGGTCGTCGTCCCCAACCCCGGCAAGCCAGCGCCGCCGTTAGCCATCGCCGGACTTCGAGCTCCCTCAGCCGTCCGATCCAGATCGAACGTCCCAGATTGCGCCACGTCATCTCACGGTGAGATTCCGTCCAAAATCCTAGATCCAATCTCGACCGTTGGATCTAGATCCAACGGTCCAGATCAAACGCGTTAACCCAAACGCGTGAGAGCCAGATCTAATCTAGGCCGTTGATTTTCAAATCAACGGCCGAGATTGCGCCACGCTGCTCGAAGGCCGACCGCGGCTGCCGCCCACGCCAAGATGCGTGTGACGCCGACACGTGGGCCCGCATGTCACGCCCAGCCTACCTCGCACCATGACGCCACACCGACGCCGTATGGCGCTCAAGATGTCGGGCCGGCCGTCCCAAATGAGCGCCGACGTCAAGAATGATGTCACAAGGTCCCACTTGTCGCAAATGGCCGAGCCCCGCCGACATCGCCAGCGACGCTACCCGAGTGGACTCCACCGCCGACACATGGAGTCGTGGACCGAGTCCACGGTGAGACCCGAGCCGAGCGTGGACCAAGTCCATGGACCTACCGACGCCGCCAGACCAATCGAGGCTGCCACGTGTCCTCGCCGACGCAATAATTAATTTTCAAAAGAAAATGATTTATTAATTCGAAATAATGATTTCAGATTTTGTTTCAAACTTCAAACGCTTATAACTTTTGCGTTTCAACTCCGATTTGAGTGATTCAAATTTCTAAATTTGTATAAAATTGAGATCTACCTAAATATGAATTTTATTTAATTTTTGGACTAAAGTTTTTCTCTGTAAAATTATTTAATTGATTATTTAAACTTTAAATAATTATAACTTTTGCATTTTAACTCCGATTTGAACGATTCCAGTTCCTAAAAATTCATAAAATTATGTTCTCTCTGTTTATAGACTTTATTTGGATATTTGGACACTTTTTGCCTATTGTTTATTTGGGTATTGCTATTTGCACGCTTTACGAGTAAACGTTGAAGTGCCGGAAGGATTCGAAGGAGAGGTGTTGACTCAGGATCCAACTCAAGACCAAGAACAAGTACTTTTTGAAGGCAAGTTATGCTTTGACCATGTTGATCCTATTTTGAAACCTATTTTGATTTAACCTATTGCATGCTAGTTCAATTAGAAAATACTTTATTTAAATATGGGGGATTAGATAAATACCAATTTGCTGTATGACACTTTGATTATTTAAATATGTGCCATGACCCTTGTCACCCTAGTTGTGGATTACTAGTTGGACATTATTAAATTGCCAACATGGGTTTTAGACCGTTGTAGTATACTGCTTAGACCTGCTACGTGCTCATGACATGATTTTGGACAATCAAATGTTAATATTGACTTAATGATATATTGAACCTGTTTTGGAAAAGTATCATGTGATGTTGATGGCACGTGGTGCATGGTAATCAACTGGGGTTTTGATAAATAGTTTTCGGCCGGGGCATGTGGCAAGAATGATCAGGTGGGCCAGTTGTGGCATTGGGAATGATGTTTTGGTTCTTCGAGTAGTCTTGCCCTGGTCACCCTAAGGACTTCACCTTGCAAGCCTTTGAACTGGGTCTAACGTGCAACCACATGTCTGTAATGGGACGGACCTAGTTGACTAAGTTGCTAATAACGTACCTGTGGGACCTCAGGAGGTCAACTACACCCTTTGTGTAAGTTGTACGGGGGAGCGTACCGGGGCTGAGGCCAGGTACCCATCTAACGGTTGATTGGCCTAAACTTCGCCTTAGCTAAGGGAAGGGTTAGTGTGCAATAACCGGGGACGACCACTTGTATTGTTAGAAGTTTCCGAAAGACTTTGTTACGGGAACTCGCCTTTGTTGTGTTTGACTGTATCTTGTGGGTAAAGTGCATAACCTCTGCAAAGTGTAGAATCTATTCGAATAGCCGTGTCCGCGGTATTGGACATCGCTCGGGAATTACAGTCAAGGGTTAGATTTTCTCAAAAGAATAACTTGGACTTGAAAGGTTGGGTTTGGTTTACGAATGACGTTAATGGAAATGTGGACTAGGATGGGAAAGATGTTTATTAAACTCCTTGAAAAGTTATCTATGCTTTACTTGTTACTACTGCTTTCGAATCTACTTATGATACTTGTTAAATGTCAAGCATCGCAAAAATACCCTGAGCCACTCCTTTGTATTAAGCCATGCATGTAGTATATTAGCTGCATTCTGTGCATGACTTGCTGAGTACCAAGTACTCACCCTTGCCACAATACAACACCAGTTTAAGAGGAGACTACACCAGCTTTGGAGGAGGAGCTCCAAGAGGAACCGTCTACTTAGGGAGCGAGCCCCGGGCCAGCTTGCCTGTGGTATCTGGATGGCGCCACGGGTTATCTTATTTTTCCGCTGCTACTATTTCTCTCTTAATAAGTTTCGCCCTGCGAGGCGTATATTTGTAACTTGACCATAAGGTCGAGTAACCAGTTTGACTATTTAATTAAAGTACTTTATTAGTATCGAGTGGTATGATTGTGATATTTACCGATGTTAAGACTGTGTGCACTAGCGCGTTCCTGGACTAGTGCTGAATACACAGAGGGTCCAGATTTGCAGATTCGGGTCCCGACAGTCATCGATGAACACTACCACAAACTCATCAAGGTACTTGTGTAGCATACTGTTCATCGCCTCCATAAAGACAGCAGCAGCATTAGTTAGTCCAAAAGACATAACTTTAAATTCATAATGCCCAGACCTAGTGGAGAAAGCAGTCTTCTCAATGTCCTGCTCCCTCACGCGAATCTGATTGTACTACGACTGAAGATCAATCTTGGAGAACACCTTTGCTCCCTTCAGTTGGTCAAACAGATCCTCAATGCGAGGCAAAGGATACTTGTTCTTGACTGTCACTTGATTAAGAGCACGATAAGCAATGCACATACGCCAACTTCCATCCTTCTTCGAAACGAAGAGGACGGGTGCTCCCCAAGGTGACACACTGCGCCGAATAAAACCCTTGGCCATGTATCCTCCAATCAAGCTTTTCAACTCGTCTTGAAAAGGACGAGCCAAGCGGTATGGAGAGATAGAAATAAGTTGAGTGCTAGGAACAAGATCAATATGAAACTCCACATTCCTCACAGGAGGTAAACCAGGCAACTCGTTAGAGAACACATCAACAAACTCCTTCACTATAGGAATCTCCTCAATGGAAACTGAAGAAGATGGCTTTTCTGACATAGCCATGAGGAAACCCAATTGCCTCAAATGGCGACCAGAAAACAGACTAGCCAAAGCAAAGATGGAACTGGAAGGTATACCACCCTGAAAGGTCAACTCTACCCCTGACGGGGCCTGCAAGGTAATCGATTTCCAGAAACAACAGATCTTGGCACGGTACTGATGCAACCAGTCCATGACCAAAATGATATCAAAAGGAGCCAACTAAATCACCATAAGATTGGCAAAGAAAACCTCATCATCAAAGGCAATGGTGCAACCCGGGCAAACCAAAGAACTAGCAATCAAACCCCCAGGAGAACTGACTATCACAGACTCAGAAATCCACTGAACTCCCAACTTAGCTCTACTAGCAAACTCATATGACACAAAGGAATAGGATGCTCCTGAATCAAACAAAACAAAAGCATCAACTGAATCCACAAGCAAAGTACCTGAAACCACCTCTGGATGCCTGGCTGAGTCGGCGGTCAGTAAGGTGTACACTCCTGGTGGCGCCGGGACAGCGGGAGCCCCGACACCCGGCTGATGCCCCAACAAAGTTGGGTGCGGAGGAGGCAACTGAGGAGGGGGCGATGGCTGCGGGCACGAGTAGGCTGCTGGTGGTTCCCACCCATAGGGCGGCTGAGGAGCAGGAGCCGCCAACATGTGCACCGACCCTCTGGAAGATGCCACTGGAGTGGGAGGAGAAGGCACCGTCTCCCACTTGATGATGCTACCGGGATTCATCCGGTAGACTCGCCCCACGTGGCCGAGCTTGCCACAATCGTTGCAACTCCCGGTCCAACCACACTCCGAAGCACGGTGCTCACCACCGCACTTGAAATAAATCATGCCCTGACTGGGCACAGGACGAATAGCCGCTCGCGAGGAAGACTACTGGGGTGGTCTCATCTTAGCCCCTAAGGAGGAGCCCTGTCCCGCCTTGAACTTCTTGAAGGTGGGTCGCTGAGAAGACCCACCTCCTCCACCAAAGGTCCTCTTCTGGCCCCCGCCTGGGGCCGTTGGAACCCCTGAACCACCAGGGTTTTGCTTATCCCGAGAGAGCTCCAACTCGAGCTCCATGCCCTTCGCTTGCTCCACCACGGAGCAGAAGTCATGAGGGACAGTCGCCCCCATGAAAACTCTGAACTCCTGGTTGAGGCCCCTACGGAACCTCCTCGCCTTCTCCCTGTCGTCGGCTGCCACAGCCGGCACAAAGCGCACCACATTATTGAACTCAGCCTCATACTCTGCCACCGACCTCTTTCCCTGGTAAAGAGTCGTCAAAGTATGCTCCATCCTCTCAAGGAAAGACTCTGGGTAGAACTTGGCTCGGAAGCGAGCCACAAAGTCCTCCTAGGTGACCGGCCCAAGAGCGGGGGCTCTAGCAGCCAGAACCCCCTCCCAACAGATATTAGCTTCGCCCTTCAGCTGAAAGGCCACAAAGCGAGCCCTCTGGACCGAGGTCAACTCTAGGACCTCAAACTGCAACTCCATGTACCGCAGCCAATCTGCGGACTGGACCAGCGTGCCCGCTCCGTCAAAAGGGTCAAGACGGAGGGACATCCACTCCTGGAGACTCAACCTCGGCTCCGGAACAGCGGGGGCAGCAATTGGGGCTGCTGTAGGGGGAGGCACAACAGCAGGGGCTGCCCGCAACTGCTGGCGCAGCTCCTGAACCTCCCTCTGCAGAGCCTGAACTAAGTCCGCATTGGCGGCGGGTAGCTCAGCCCTAACTATGCCGCCGGGAGCTCCTCTTGGCTAGCCCATGAGCACTGAGCGAAGCGCTACCCTCAGCTACAGACTCAGCAACTCCCTGAGAACCTCGCCCCTGGCCTCAATGGCCACGGCGACCGCGGCCTCTACCCCTCGGCATGGTTGCTACAGTAAGACAACCATCCAATCAAACAAACATAAGCACAACATCATATAATCAAGAACAAAGATCAAACATCATCATAAACATAGTCTACATCAAATAATCAAGCGCAATGCAATGAAGAACCAAAACCCCATCCTACTGTGCAACCAAGTGTGTCAAATTTTAAATTACTTATTCCACTTTTGCAAGTTTTAATGCTGCTATCCTATGACAAAATTTTAGTTAAAACCTAAGCCATGTTTCTAAGTTATTCCTCATCACATTTTAGTTGTAACCTAAGGTATGACACTAAAAATACACATTCCAAGGACCTACAGCCCGCTCTGATACCAACTGTAACACCCCGGCATTTAGTATGCCCGAATGCTACCAAACATAGACTAAGTAACCTCTGAATACCACAATTACAAGTAAATTACAGCAAAGGAGCAAATGCTAATACCGAAAATTTCGGCAGCATCTCCTTTGTTTTTCCAAGAATTGAAGCAACAACAATAGCATAGCAATATATGGCAATATATGAGACATCTAAAATAGCAATAAATAATGGCATGACAACAATATAAGTCAATTTTCAAGCATTCAAAGTCTTCATAAGCCAAACGAACAATAAGACTCTCATAACGCAAAACTAAACCATAAACCAATATGCATCACACTAAATTTATTATCAAGACACCAAATGAATAACTGTGGGAACAAATGTGTGAAACTACGTGTAGGAGTGTGACTAGTTCCCTTCCCTGCATGCCGGTCTCGTGGTACCTAAAACAACAAGAAAGGACAAGCGTGAGTTCAACACTCATCAAGTATATTGCAATGGTACAAAAGAACAATTACATGGCTACAACACCTCACATCATGCCTATCATCTTATTCAGGCTCACATATCATTATTCACATATCATCATCATCATGTATGCAATGCGATGCGATGCACATGTCTCCTGGAAACTCATACCGGTATGGCTGAGTGCACACCCGTCGGTGTGCACCCTCTCTTCCCTTCCATCCCGAAGATGGAGGGTGCCTACTCCTCGCTTCCATTCACCGCGGCGGATGGAATCACGATGTAGGACTTACTCAATGGCGCCCCGGACTAGTCATAACTTTCTCACCGACCTTACCGGACTAGTTATGACTTTCTCACCGACCCGGCCACGTATCATGCCATGTATGCAAACATGCCAACATCATAGATAACTTGTACATTAACACATAGCATCACAACATAATAAACTGTATTCATCATACCAATGGCAAACATTAAAGCATGGCATGTGAACATATCATATATTCAATTTCAACTCATCAAAACTAGCAACCTACAACCCGCTACCCATTCCAATACACTTGCCTCAACCATGGGCGATGGATTGGCGACAAGTAGAGGGCACTCCCGGGGTCACACCACCTGCACATAGGTACCACACACTCAAAATCATGCCCACAAAACAATACGCAAACACTCTTATAGCCTGACTTCGCAAACTACTCGCATCGGGACAGTAGACTTCCAACGAGCATAACTTGGGTTCTAAGACTCCGAATCGATTAAACGAGTACATCCTCACATAGCTTAGGAAATTTCCTAACTTTTTATAAGTATTTAGAAAAACTTATTTGGCCTCTAAAGTGGTTTAATCTACAGAATACCGTGATCTATTCCAATCTCATCACAGTTTTGAACACGCTCGGTAAAACGAGCATAACTTTCAAATGGCTGATCGGAATTAAGCATTCTTTATGTCCTATTAAAGGTATTTCAATTACCTACAACTTGTTAAACAGGTGGACGACCAAATTCCGAATCTAAATTGGTGAAATCTCAAATCCTAGGTCGACGGCACAATCTGCCCGAAACAGAGAACGTTGCAAACTCTAGATTTCATCTAATCTACCGAATTACAGCACCGCCAATTGATCTAAAAACATGATATCAACCCCTAGAACAGTACGTAGACCAACCCCAAGGATTCCCGTGGCCATACCTTCGCCCGACGAACGAAGAACCAACGGATCTCCTCCCGGTTCACGCGATCTCCTTCCTCGCTCCAAATCCACTAGATCTCCACGTCACGGAGCACTCCAATGATGAAAACAATGGGATGGCAACGTGGGGAGGCTTCCCTAGGGCCAAACTCCCGAAAACGGCCCGGAAACGCGATCAAACTTCATACTGCATGGTTTCAACCTTTGATTTCACATTTTATAAAATGTTGACCTCAACATTCACATTTTATAAGATTACGATACTCCGTGGTGTCACATGCACGCCCTTAAAATATGGCGCCACTATCTCATCGGAAACCGATGTGAAATATATACCGACCACAAAAGTTTAAAGTATATATTCACTCAATTGGATCTTAGCATGAGGCAAAGAAGATGGTTGGAGTTAATCAAGGATTATAACATTGGAATCCACTACCATCCAGGAAAAGCAAATGTGGTGGCTGATGCTTTGAGTCAGAAAAGCCACAGCTTGAATTTGGTGGTTGCTGAAAATCAGTCTGACTTGTGTAAAGAGCTTCAGAAGCTAAGATTGGAGGTCATACCTAGAGGATATTTGGCTACCATAGAAGTAAAGTCGACTCTAGAAAAGCAGATCAGGGAAGGTCAAAACGATGATGATAAGATTCTCAGGATCAAATCTAAGATGGATGAGGGCCTAGCCAAGGAAAGATTCTGGTGGCCAAACATGAAACGAGAAGTTGCCGAACACGTCACATTGTGTGATATATGTCAAAGAGTAAAAGCAATGCATCAGAGGCAAGCAGGACTGTTGCAACCCTTGAAAGTACCTGAGTGGAAGTGGGAGGAAATCGGTATGGATTTCATAACCGGTTTACCCAGAACTCAACAAGGATTTGATTCAATACATGGCCAGAATTGTGTGTTTACATGGTGTACCAAAGAAAATAGTATCGGATCGAGGTACTCAGTTTACCTCAAGGTTTTGGAATAAGTTGCATGTAACACCCCAGCATCTAGTATGCCCGAATGCTACCAAACATAGACTAAACAACCTCTAAATACCACAAATAAAGATAAATTACAACAAAGGAGTAAATGCTAAAACCAAAAATTTCGGCACCATCTCCTTTATTTTTCCATGAATTAGAGCAATAGAAATAACATGGCAAGTTATATCATAGCATAAGACATCTAAAACAACAATATCAATGAATAAAGCATCACTTATGTCTAAAATAAGGAATTCAACCATTCCACCCAATATAACAAACCAAACGATGAACTCAAGCCCATACACCAAGTTTCATGGCACTAATCACCAAGTTTCATGGCACTAATCATTATTATCATGACTCCCAATGATTAAACTGTATAATAATGTGAAGCTACATGTAGAAGTGTAGCTAATGCCCTTTTCCCGCATGCCGGTTTCATGTATCTAATAGCAACATAAACACAAGCGTGAGTTCATCACTCAGCAAGCATATTGCAATGGGTCATAAAGAATAATTCAATGCCAACATCAATGCATACCATACTTTAACATCATGTTCGAATCATAATCTCATCTACCACATCATAGCCATGACAAAGCACATCGTACACAACTCATTATCATCATCATGTATGCAATGCAATGTAATGCACATGTCTCCTGGAAGCATATACCAGTATTGCTGAGTGCACACCCGTCGGCGTGCACCCTCTACCCCCTTCCATCCCGTAGATGGAGGGTGCCTACGCATCGCTTCCACTCACCACGTGGGTGGAATCACGAGGTAGGTCTTACAACCATGGCGCTCCGGATTAGTCATAACTTTTGCACCGACCTTACCGGACTAGTTATGTCGTTCTCACCGATCGGACCAGATTTCATGCCATGTATGCAACATATGCCATAAACATAAACATCTTGCGTCAAACTGAACTAAACATGGCATAGCATCATAATAGTCCATTTTCATCATAACATAGGCAAGCACTAATCATGGCAAGATATCACAACATTTAAGCAATTTTCATCTAGTCACAACTAGCAACATACATTACACTACCCATTACAATACACTTGCCTTAACCTCGGGCGACGGATTGGCGAGAGGTTGAGGGCACTCCCGGGGTCACACCACCTGCACAAACATACCACACACTCAAAACGTGCCCCCAAAATAGTATGCAAAAGCTCGTCTACCCCGACTTCACAAACTTCTCCCAAAACCTAAAAACAGAGAATCTGTCCCTCCCGGACAGCAGATTTCAAACTATCATAACATTAGTTCTAGGACTCCGAATCGACTAAACGAGTACATCATCGCAAAGCTTAGGAAATTTCCTAACTTTTTCTAAGTATTGGAAAAAACTGATTCGGATTGTAAAGTTGTCTAATATACAAAACACTACGTTCTGTCCTAGCTACGTCACAGATTTGAACACGTTCGGTAAATCCAGCATAACTTTCAAACGGCTGAGTGGAATTGGACATTCTTTATGTACACTGAAACCTATTGAAGTTACCTACAACTTTCTCAACAGGCGGCCGACCAAATTCCGAATCTAAGGTCGTGAAAACTCAAACCCTAGGTCGACTGCATAATCTGCTCGAAGCAGAGAACGTGGCAAACTCTAGTTTTCATCCAATCTACCCAATCACAGCACCACCACTTGATCTAAAAACATCATAACAACCTTTATAACTGCACCTAGACCAACCCCAAGGAACACCCATACCATACCTCAGCCCGACGAACAACGAACGCCGAAATCCTTCCTCCCGGGCTCCCCGATCGTCCTCCTCGCGCCGGAACAGCCGGATCTCCTCGTCGCGGGGCTTCCCGATGGAGGGGACAGCGAGGTAGCATGGTGGGTAGCTCCCCTAGGGTAGCAAGGGAGGTGAAGAGGGGAGGTGAAGGTAGTGGCGCAATGGGGTAAGGAGATGGGGGCGTGTGGAGGAAGAGGGAGGGGGTGGCAGCTTGGGGGTGAGAGGGGAGGGGAGGGAGGTGCCTAGGGCAAGGGGGGCGCATGGGCAGGGTCATGCTTCCCTCCTCCCCCACATGGGCTGGAAAACTCCACCTTTGGCCCATGTGGGGTTCCCCCTAAGGCCCAAATCGCCCTGGAGAGGCCCAAACTCCCGAAAACGGCCCGAAAACGCGAATTAACCTCATACCGTAAAGTTTTAACCTCCGATTTCACATTTTATAATGTCATGACAAACTGTAGTGTCACATTCTTCCCCCCTTCAACAGGATTCGACCCCGAATACGAGACACGCCACTTCAAAATCAACCAAATCGGAGGGAGCTAAGGTTCACGTCTCAGAACCAGCTTAGAAGCCCTACGATTTGCACCAGCCAGCACTCAGAAGCAAGGAGCTAAGGCTCGAAGACTGACGGCTCTAAGGATAACTCACATTCAAAACTTGCCAGAATCTTACTCAACTTTGAAACACAGAGCACTTACTCAAGGCCTCGGAACGACCCAAGCAACAGGATAGATTCCCAAACAGCCAACGAAGAAAAATGGTCTCACACTCCTCATTCTATGCATTCCTTGGCACTAAAGTACCCGATCCCTTTAATCGAAACCACTCTCCAGAAGCACACGGTACCAACCTCTCTACTGTTGTTCATCATAATCAAGACGACGTGAACCAAGAGTGACACAACACTCCCAGACTACCGACTGCTTGATCAATCGGGGTTATAACCTTGAGACAGAATGATCTTTCACAAAAAGACCAATACCCACCACTACCACCGAAAGGGAAAGCTTACATAAAACCAGGGTTCTTAAAACTCGCAAGAACAGTAACAACCGAACAATCTGCTTCGATTGACACAACTCGCGCATAGCCCAGCGTCAAAAGATCCAATACACCTCGAAAAGGAAAAGCAACCGCTAGCAACCACCAAGTGGTCCACTAATAATTTGATCAACCCTACCGAGGGACACATAAACGGAAACAATTCTCTAGGAAAGTTTGAATTTGGGTCATACCCAACCTTCCTTTACTCTCCACTTCCAAACTAGTTACGATCAACCACTAGCAAGCCTAATATCTTAGGTCATTACCAACCCACACTAGATTTCTTTTTTCTTAGAAGATCTCGCCCTCACATTCTTCCACTCAAAGGATCAAAACAAAGGGTACAATCGTTTAGTAAGCTCAACCATAAGCCATGAACCCAATTGATCCCCATGCATAACTTTGGGTCCAATGCACTACAATCACTTTGGTAAGGATTCGACAACAACCAAAGGGTATTCATTTTAATTTCCTAAGTCAAGACGCAAAGGAAACACAAATCTCCTACACCACAACCAACATACTAGAAATTCTTCGTCGTTTCTTTTCATACCAGAAAGAAATAGAAATCTCGATTTGTGACATGAATGCACACTTTTCAAGAGCACTCCGGATTAGTCATATATCCATATATGACTTTCTCACCGACCTGGCTCATCGACTCTTTCATCATTAAACATCTATAAACAATGTCATGCTTCCTTTTCACCATTCATTCTTCATGTAACAACAATATCGAATAGTCATTCACAAAAAGACTTCTTCCTCTTTATCACATGATTGAAACACAATTAACATCGATGGCTGCGAAATTCATATAAACTATGATGGCAACACCATTAATAGGGAAACACCATGTCGTAAAAGAACTCACGTCAATTGAAAAACTAAGCTTGCAAAACCTCGCATTTTAACCACAATCAACATTTGGAAAAGAACATCGGCTCCAAAGTTAAACGTCTGCACATACAACCGCCATAAATTTTTTCTCAAAGAGAAAGGGAAACTCACTTCCAAAAGAGAACACTTCATTAACAGCATTACCTATGAAACATCCACAAAAACCACCTTTTGAAGCACTTGCAAACACCACACAGATTTTTTTTTTCAAATAAATCCAACTCTAGCCAAAAAGAGTTACAAATTAATCCTCGTGAGTTTTCCAACACAACCCTCTATGTCAATCTGCTTCCTTTCAAATCTATTCCAAGGATAACTCAGTGTGAACGCGAAGGAACGCGATCCACTCAAAAACTTTTGGGTGTAAACCCATAATCATAGCATAAACTAAGCAAATTAGCCAAAACCAAAGATTTGCACCAATCACTACGAGTTTTAGGGAAACTCTGAAACACAACAGGGGAAACACTTTGAACAAAAGCATTCATCCCAGAGCCAACAACCAAACCAGTCCAAAAGTTTTAAACACCAGCTCAACATAGATACAACCACCTCTAGTGTTCCACTAAGCTTTCCATTAAAACTTCAAAAATCACTACTTACTCCTTGAGGAGCCCCAACACAATTCAACCAAAAGCTTCACAACAAATTCTTCCTCTAATTACCTTTCCCAACACTTATAAATAAAGTTTACGATGCTTATCAAAAAGGCATCCAACCAATACTACCTCATCTTGTTCCCCAAAGACAAACACATCATACAGCATCCTATTCTCATTCTAAAACATAATACTTCAACAAATACTTTAGCATGATCAACCTATCAATTTTATAGCATCCATATGTCAACATCTTGACAATTGAAACTTGTTCAATCAATAAATGACTTCAACAGGTAGATATTATCTCCATAAGACAAAGTTCGTAAATTTGACTCTAAGATATACATTCATTAAGGATAAAATTCTACATCATGATTATTATCCATTGTTCATCCCATCACAACACGCACTCAACAATAATACCACAGTTTACACTTTTCTCTATTGGATCAATGGTTTCCAACAATTAACAACACTACTAATTCATCCATATCATTAATTTGCGTTAGCATACAAACAACACATTGTTTAGTTCCCCTTTCCATAAATTATAACAGATTGCCACTACTCAACATACTCTGACTATTTAAAATTGCTTAGTAAGTTAGACCATCCCATAGCTCTTAACAACATCATCAAACAACAAGTCCTATGTCTTCTCAAATGAGAACTGTATTAGCATTTCAAGAACACAAATGCGTGGTTCCAAATACTAATGGTTTGCAACAACATAAATAGCACTCTAATCAACTTCCAAGTTAAGGTCACAAGCCATCATGATTAAATTTCCCTACTAACACGTTAATTTAAAACATCTTTAAACAGCCAACCAAGTTTCTATAATAATGTTAATGGTTTACATCATCTTAATGTTCTCACTACGCACCAGGGTTTAAAACTTTAAATATTATCGGGGGTCATAGGCACTTTTACAGCAAAGCAACATGTTCCAAGCCTGTACATTAACACATTTAATCATTCCCACTATGGGGTACTCTACATCACTAGAGGTTCATTTAATCTTAAGAGAAAGGTAACAATTACATTTAATTGATTCAACTCGCAAATTAACTAAGGAGTACATCATTTCCATAAACCACATTGTTACATACTACATAACATGCTAAACAACAATTTTCACTTTTGACAAGTAATTTACCAAACGAATACTTACTTTATTTGCAGCATTTTTCTTTTAATACTCAACCAAAACTCACAAAGAAGCTTGACTCTCAAAGTTGCAATGGGACATGACTCCAAAACACATTTCAATCTTAAAGACTCCCACAGGAGGGAACCAAGCGATCAAGTAAACCTTTACGGACAAAGGCACAAAACATAAATCGACACAACTTAACTTTTTGCACACGCTTCAATAACTTCTTTTAAACTCAGAGTAAGACATAGAAGAACCAAAACTATACTATTCTTTGCAAGGCAACCAATAAAACCAGTGTCAAAGCTAAAAGGCGACCAAAAGACGCGCAACACAAAACTCTTCTTCTTTGTCTTCACCCAAAGAAGACAAAACCAAGAAACACCGAAGGGACACTGCACGAAAATCCAATTCGAAACAATTTTCTTTTGATTTCAATCAACCAGAGCCAAGAAAACCAACCGAAACCGACCGTTAGAACGGTAAAGAGCAACTGAAAGAATCCACCACGAACTCTTCTATTCGACTCCAGCCAACTACCCGGTCTACGACAGAAAGGATAAGCACTCTTCTCCCACAGGGGTTAACAGTTCTTCGGTGATGGCGCTAGCCGGCCACACCGTCAAACCACACCCTTACTATGAAAAAAAGTGGTGACCGAAACCCTTCGGCACCACAACCCCACTTTGTCACAACAACAAGAACAATTCTGAAGGATCGTTATTTTTGATCCAGTTGATTTTGATGATGAGTATTTGAAAAAGATTTGAAACCAGTTTGATATTTCGACAAGATTTATTTTTTGGTTTCTTTATTTGAAAAGATCTGAAATCAGTTTGATTATTTGAAAAGCTTTTTGATTTTTGCAAAGGTTTTTGTTCGTGTTTTGAAATCATGTTCTTAGAATATTTAATGCAATGCACTCCTGTGAGTGGTTGCATGGTTTAATGTGAGTCAAGTCGCGGACTTGTGCTCGAGAATCGCTTTTGTGGTTTGTTCATGTGCGGTATTGCTCGAGGGCGAATGTGGTCGATGTGACGGTGGAACTAGGTTCATGGAGGAACCGGGGTTCGGGACTAGGTTCGAGGGGAACCGAGGTCTTGGTGGTCAAGGATGTCATACGGGACGCCTGGCTAAGAGAATGGTGCACATGAAGAATGGTTAGTCACGTGAGAATGGCATGAGGTCATTCGCGTGCAAAATGTTAGTCACGTGAGTATGGTAGGGTTGCCATACGCGTGCAAGAGTTGTACTCGGCCAGTTGGGCCAAGTGGAGTTGTGTTGAATACATGCTCTTTCTAGGATTAGGAGTGGGAATCCTTTAGGATTAGGAATCCTTCTAGGATTAGGACTCCTTCTAGGATTAGGTGTGTTTGCCTTCTTTTAAATAGAGGGTTGCCTCTGTTGAAGGCAATCAAGCTTTGAGCAAGCTTTAGGGTTGTACTCTTTTGTTTGGAGTATTTTAGACAAAAGAAAGGAGAAATAAAGATCAAGTTCATCAAATCTTTCAAGTAGCTACAATTCTAGTTAGATTTATTCTCGCCATCTTCCTGGAGCAGAAGCTTGCGAAGGTCATAACTTTTTGATCCGTAAGTCCGATTGAGTGATTCTTTTGGGTTTGATTCATTTTGGAATCTAGTTTCTTGTGTCCGAATTTGGATCAATCGGACGGTTGGATCTCCGAGAAACGTGGTTTTACCAAACCTCTATCATTCTGTTTTTTTTCAAAACGAGGCAATTATTTGGTTCTATTTTGGGGTAAACTTTTAATAGATTAAGAATTTGGTTTTAGCTTCCGCACAATCATTCACCCCTCGATTGCTATATTCGGTCCTATAAGTGGTATCGAGCTTGGCTCTACTAATCCATCTTAACAGGTGATTAGTAAACGTAAGTTATGTATGAGAGATATACTCGAACAAGCCGCCAATCTTCAATGGCATCAGACTTTCCCATCGGGCGGATTCGGATGATCGCATACCTTCAAGCTCAAGGTAACGCTTATTTGGCGCAAGGTAAAGATTCCATACTGAGCTTCCTTCAAATGATGATATTGATAAAATCGAGTTTGAAAAAGATGTTGAAAACAATAATAGAGCTAGAAACATATTGCTTCAAGGACTTGCTAGAAAAGAATTCGATAGAGTTCCGTTTACTCTCCTTTGCTTCATGAAATTTGGAAATCTCTTCAAGATTATCATGAGGGCAGACTGTAAAAGAAGCTAGGCAAGATCAATTTAAAAGGAATACACTAGATTTGAAATGAACTCTAGAGAATCTCTAGATGATTGTTTTGGTCGCTTAATGAGAATCTTAAACAATCTTAGAGTCGTAGATGTAAAGTACACGACTCTCAAAATGCTAGACATTTCCTATCATCTCTTGATCTTAAAATCGGCAAATGAAAGTGGCGCTTTAGGAAGCTCACAAGATGAGTGAAATGACTTTGGATAAACTATATTCTAGTCTCAAGACTTTGAGATAGACATTGTTTCAAGAACATCCAATGATAACTCTATGGCTCTTAATGCTAATTCCTCTTCATATGATAATGCTACTAGTTCTTCATCATCATATTCCATGCGCTTTGAGTGCTCTTAGTGATGAGCAGCTAGATCAAATACGGAAGATACACTTGCTCTTCTTTCCAAGCGTGTCAATGCAGCTTACATGAGATCAAGGGAAAGAAAAGGAGCCTCCATCCTTTCTACAAGCTCATGGGCAAAGGCGGGGCACATCCGTGCTAACTGTTTCAAGAACAAAGATAGAGAGGAGAAGGAGCAAAGCAACTCCTCCAAGTCCTTCCGGCCAAGAGAGCAAGGATAAAAATAAGCAACGGACGAAGAAGATGCTCAACAAAGTCTTCGAGGCAATTGGTCGCTTAGACTTAAGCGACATTGATGACTCAACTGAAGATGAGAAGGAAGCGAAGCAAACGGCCGAAATTTGAAAGAAGGATTTCACCGATGCTTCATGGCAAAAGGGAACACTAGTGATTCTAGTGACAACGACAAAGACCTCCAGCGACGGTGATGAGGTAATGCCTTCGTATGATGAGCTTTGTGAAGTTTAGTCATATTGAGAAAATCTTTAAGAAAATCTTCACTAAAAAATAAAAACTTAGAAAAAGATCTATCCATGCTAAAATCTGAAAACTTTGATCTTAGAAATTCAAATTCTGAAAATATTTGTGATACTTGCTTAGATCTCAAATTTGAAATTAAGTCTCTAAAAGAGGAACATGTCATTAAACTAGAACAAGTTTATGTAGAACAATTGAAAAATGAAAAACTTGTGAAAAATATTGGTTGCTCTCTTGATAGTTTACATGATCAAATTGCTTGCTCTAAATGTTCAATTCTTGAGTTGAAATTAAAAGATGCAAATTGTAGAGTTACACAATTAACAAATGACATGTTCACTCATGAAATTAACTCGTGTTCAAATTGCGTAAATGTAAAGCTAAAATTGACACTCCTTGTGATAAATGTTTAACTCTTGCTAAGAAAGTTGATTACTTGCAAAATTCTTTGGACGCGTTCCTTGATGGCAAGAAAAACCTAAACATGATTTTGGATCAATCAAAAGTCGACACTCAGAACAAAGGTTTAGGTTTTGATTCTTATGCTCATCATAAATCACATGCTCCCCTTGTTGTCAAAACACTTGGAAGTGGAAAATTTGAAATTGTCAATGAGCCTAAGAAAAATGTCTTTAACTGCGGTGGTCTTTTATCTTCTACTATGATGAATGCAAAATGTGCTTCTACTGTTAAAGCAAAACATCATGTTAAGTACACTTGCACTCATTGTGGTAGAGATGGACATCTAGTAGACTTTGCTTTAGACTAGCTAAACAACAAAAGAGAGAAAGGTTTAATGCTAGGTCTAATTTAGGCACGCCATTTCTCATTATGTGCCTAGGGTGATGCAAATACCTCTTGTTGCTAAGAACACGAGAAAAGACAAATCTTCTTTTATGCATAAGAATGCTCGTGTTGTGCCAACATTTGTCGTTGTGTGTCTCAATCTTGATTCCTAAACATCTTATTTCTAACCCCAGTACCGAGACATCGACACTTTCTGCTTCTATGTAGGCTTCTCACGCGAGGAAGGAGAACATATGGCTAGTGGATTCCGGATGCTCACGCCACATGTCCGATGATAAGAATTGGTTCTCCTCCATCACTTGTGCATCTCGTGCTAAAAGTGTTATTTTTCAAGATGCTTCCTCCACCTCTGTTTTCGCAAAAGGCACTAGTCCAAATAGTGCAGTGCAGTGCATATGTTCGGGAGAGTATCTTTGTTGATGAAGATGATGATGATCTTGTCATGAGGATGAGATAATTGGAGTTTGTGTGCTTGTGTGCTCGTTTTCAAGCTTTCCCGCGTGCTTCACATAGACAAGCTATAAAGTGGTTTTTTAGGGATCTAAGTGGTACTCTAGATTTTGTCATTTGGCTTTCGCTTCTTCATGCATTAGTTTAAGACCTTTCTCGATGTCGAATTTGGAGGATGTGGAATTGATAGAAAAAGTACATCTGGTTCATGCCACTTCTTGAGTAATTCTCTTTCTTGGACACATTGACATCAGATTTCATTTTCTTAGAGATCATGTTGAAAAAGAGCTATTGGAACCGAAATTTGTTGATTCGGGTGCTCATTCGATATTTTCACTAAAACCGCTTGATTTTTCTCGTTTGCTTTCTTACGCGGTGAACTTGGGATCATTCATCCCCATGGGTTGATTTGAGGGAAGTCTTGAGTTTATCTCTTTTGGGTTACTTGACTTTGGTTCCTAGAAGTGATTTTTATAAGTGGTATTTTGACTTTACACCTCAAGTAAAAACCCTGTTTTCATTGCATCATGTAGTACAAAGCTTTGTTGACTATTCTTGTGTATATAGTCAAATTAATGCTACATTGCTTCACTTCTCACTAAAAGACTAAAAGGCTAAAATAATTCAATTTGAGATGCTTTTCGAGAATATTTTGGCTCTTGCTCATTATGGTATTGCATTTGTGAAATAGGATTAAAAGTTTCTTGTCATCTGCATTTGAAAGGCTAGAGCTGATTAGAAACTTTGTGTGAGTTTTTTGTTGGACTTCAAATGATCATTATGAGTCTCAAGCAAAATCAGTGTTTTAATTTTAAAATCAAGATGAAAAAGATGCAAGCAAAAGCTACTTGGCTAAACACAAGTTTAGTACAATGTGCACTTCCTTGCCAGGATTTAAATGCAAAAGATGCAAGAAAAGGCTACTTGTCTAAACAAAAGTTCGAACAATGTGAAGCCACTTGCCAATTTAAAGCCAGAAAGCTACAAGAAAGAACTACCTACTCATACACAAGTATGGGCTAGTGTCTGATTACTTGTCATCCTGTGATCACAAAGCAAAATTGTCAAACTTGCTAAAAGAGAAAAGGAAATTCAAATGGTTGAAAAAGGCTTGAGACAAATATTAGTGAATTTAAAAGTCTCTCTATGCTCATGATAGATTTCTTTTTCGCTTTGGCAAAATCTGTTTATGATATTTTACTTGTTTGCTCTAATTTGCTTATGCAATAACTATTCTATGTGTTAGAGCCTCCATATTCTCACAATTTGCTTCTCATTGGATAATTTGATACAAAATGAGAAAGTTCTCCTAAAAACTCTTCAAATGCTTTACTTTGATTATATACCTTGAATATACTTCAAAGCTTGAGATATTGCATTCATTAAGGGGGAGTTTTGAGATCTTGATGACTATTTTGTCAAAAAGGGGGAGAACAAGTCAAGGAGGTTTTTGAATTGGGATTATTTAGTCTTTTGGTTCTTGCTCAATCTCTTGTCAAATCTTATATTGTGTTTTGTCAAATTACTCATCAAGGAGATTGAAGGATCGTTATTTTTGATCCAGCTTGATTTTGATGATGAGTATTTGAAAAAGATTTGAAACCAGTTTGATATTTCGACAAGATTTATTTTTGGTTTCTTTATTTGAAAAGATCTCAGAAATCAGTTTGATTATTTGAAAAGCTTTTGATTTTTGCAAAGGTTTTTGTTCGTGTTTTGAAATCATGTTCTTAGAATATTTAATGCAATGCACTCCTGAGTGGTTGCATGGTTTAATGTGAGTCAAGTCACGGACTTGTGCTCGGAATCGCTTGTGGTTTGTTCATGTGCGAGGTATTGCTCGAGGCCCGAATGTGGTCGATGGCGGACCGAACTAGGTTCATGGAGGAACTGAGGTTCGGGACTAGGTTCAGGGGAACCGAGGTCTTGGTGGTCAAGGATGTCATGCGGGACGTTAGGGCTAAGAGAATGGTGCACATGAAGAATGGTTGAGTCACGTGAGAATGGCATGAGGTCATTCGCGTGCAAAATGTTAGTCACGTGAGTATGGTAGGGTTGCCATACGCGTGCAAGAGTTATACTCGGCCAAAGGTTGGGCCAAGTGGAGTTGTGTTGAATACATGCTCTTTCTAGGATTAGGAGTGGGAATCCTTTTAGGATTAGGAATCCTTCTGGGATTAGGACTCCTTCTAGGATTAGGTGTGTTTGCCTTCTTTAAATAGAGGGTTGCCTCTGTTGAAGGCAATCAAGCTTTGAGCAAGCTTTAGGGTTGTACTCTTTTGTTTGGAGTATTTTAGACAAAAGAAAGGAGAAATAAAGATCAAGTTCATCAAATCTTTGGCGAGCTACAATTCTAGTTAGATTTATTCTCGCCATCTTCCTGGAACATTAAACTTAGGTCATAACTTTTTGATCCGTAAGTCTGATTGAGCTGATTCTTTTTGGGTTTGATTCATTTTGGAATCTAGTTTCTTGTGTCCGAATTTCAGATCAATCGGACGGTTGGATCTCCGGGAATTCGTGTTTTACCAAACCTCTATCATTCTGTTTTTTTTCGAAAACGAGGCAATTATTTGGTTCTATTTTGGGGTAAACTTTTAATAGATTAAGAATTTGGTTTTAGCTTCCGCACAATCATTCACCCCCCCTCTGATTGCTATATTCGGTCCTACAAATTCAATCATTTATCTCATAGACATAGCAACATGCATTATCAAATGAAGCATTCAACATCAAAGCTTAAATACAACTTTTAAGCATAAAGAAACGATACCCATACCCTTTCCTACTGTGCATCCATGTGTGTCAAATTTTAGATTAGTTATTCCACTTTTGCAAGTTTTAATGTTGTTACCCTATGACAAAATTTTAGTTAAAACCTAAGCCATGTTTCTAAGTTATTCCACATCACAGTTTAGTTGTACCCTATAGCATGACACTAAAAAAATACACAATCCAAGGAACTACAGCCCGCTCTGATACCAACTGTAACACCCCGGCATCTAGTATGCCCGAATGCTACCAAAGATAGACTACACAACCTCTAAATACCACAAATAAAGATAAATTACAACAAAGGAGTAAATGCTAAAACCAAAAATTTTGGTAGCATCTCCTTTGTTTTTCCATGTATTAGAGCAATAGAAATAACATGGCAAGTTATATCATAGCATAAGACATCTAAAACAACAATATCAATGAATAAAGCATCACTTATGTCTAAAATAAGGAATTCAACCATTCCACCCAATATAACAAACCAAACGATGAACTCAAGCCCATACACCAAGTTTCATGGCACTAATCATTATATCATGACTCCCAATGATTAAACTGTATAATAATGTGAAGCTACATGTAGAACTGTAGCTAATGCCCTTTTCCCGCATGCCGGTTTCATGTACCTAAAAACAACATAAACACAAGCATGAGTTCATCACTCAGCAAGCATATTGCAATGGGTCATAAAGAATAATTCACTGCCAACATCAATACATACCATACTTTAACATCATGTTCGACTCATAATCTCATCTACCATATCATAACCATGACAAAGCACATCGTACGCAACTTATTATCATCATCATGTATGCAATGCAATGCAATGCACATGTCTCCTGGAAGCATATACCGGTAATGCTGAGTACACACCCGTCGGTGTGCACCCTCTTCCCCCTTCCATCCCGTAGATGGAGGGTGCCTACGCATCGCTTCCACTCACCACGTGGGTGGAATCACGAGGTAGGTCTTACAACCATGGCGCACCGGATTAGTCATAACTTTCTCACCGACCTTACCGGACTAGTTATGAGGTTCTCATCGACCAGGCCAGATTCCATGCCATGTATGCAATATATGCCATAAACATAAACATCTTGCATCAAACTGAACTAAACATGGCATATCATCATAATAGTCCATTTTCATCATAACATAGGCAAGCACTAATCATGGCAAGATATCACAACATATAAGCAATTTGCATCTTGTCACAACTAGCAACATACATTACACTACCCATTACAATACACTTGCCTTAACCACGGGCGACGGATTGACGAGAGGTTGAGGGCACTCTCGGGATCACACGACCTGCACAAACATACCACACACTCAAAATGTGCCCCCAAAACAGTACGCAAGAGCTCGTCTACCACGACTTCAGAAACTTCTCCCAAAACCTAAAAACAGAGAATCTATCCCTCCCGGACAACAGACTTCAAACTATCATAACTTTAGTTCTAGGACTCCGAATCAATTAAAGGAGTACATCATCGCGAAGATTAGGAAATTTCCTAACTTTTACTAATTATTGGGAAAAACTGATTCGGACTCTAAAGTTGTCTAATCTACAAAACAATACGTTCTGTCCCAGCTACATCACAGATTTGAACACGTTTGGTAAATCGAGCATAACTTGGCGGGGCGGAATTGGACGCTCTTTATGTCCACTAAAAGGTATTGAAGTTACCTACAACTTTATCAACAGGCGGCCGACCAAATTCCGAGTCTAAAGTCGCGAAAACTCAAACCCTAGGTCAACTACACAATCTGCCCGAAGCAGAGAACGTGGCAAACTCTAGTTTTCATCCAATCTACCCAATCATAGCACCACCACTTGATCTAAAAACATCATAACGACCTTTAGAACAGCACCTAGACCAAACCCAAGGAACACCCATACCATACCTCAGCCCGACGAATAACGAACGCTGAAATCCTTCCTCCCGGGCTCCCCGATCGTCCTCCTCGTCGCGGGGCTTCCCGATGGAGGGGACAGTGAGGTGGCGTGGTGGGGAGCTCCCCTAGGGCATCAAGGGAGGTGGAAAGGGGAGGGGAAGGTGGTGGCGCAATGGGGGAAGGAGATGGGGGCGTGTGGAGGAAGAGGGAGGGGGTGGCCGCTTGGGGGGTGAGAGGGGAGGGGAGGGAGGTGCGTAGGGAAAGGGGGGCGCATGGGCAGGGTCATGCTGCCCTCCTCCCCCACATGGGCCGGAAAACTCCACCTTTGGCCCATGTGTGGTTCCCCCTAAGGCCCAAATCGCACCGGAGAGGCCCAAACTCCCGAAAACAGCCCGAAAACGCGAATTAACCTAATACCGTAAAGTTTTAACCTTCGATTTCGCATTTTATAATGTCACTACAAACCGTAGTGTCACATTCTTGGCAGGTGTGCATGACGTATTTCATGTATCCCAACTTAAGAAGTGCCTTTGAGTGCCAACTGAAAAAACATCTCTAGAAGAGATCGAGCTGCAAGAAGATCTGACCTACAAAGAGCATCCAGTCAAGATCCTAGACACATCTGAACGAGAAATCAAGAACAAGACGATTCGTTTCTACAAAGCTCAGTGGAGCAATCACTCGGAAAGCGAAGGAACGTGGGAACGTGAAGAAGACCTGAAGAAGGAGTTTCCCAACCTTTTCTCTAGCCATCCGGAATCTCGGGGATGAGATTCTGTTAAGGAGGGGAGGTTTGTAGCATCCCAAAATTTTCTTTAAATGTATTTATGGCACTTTTGAATTATCTGAAATTTTCTGGAATCTGTTTGGAATTTATCTAAATTTAAGCCGTGCGGAATTTATTATATAAAATAACAATCATGCATTTTTGTATAAGCATAGAATCTAAAATTTTTTTATAAAAAGATAATTGGTAGGTGAGTGTGTTTCTTCCAAATATTTTCAAAAACATGTTATATAGCTTAAGTCGTTGATTTTATAAAAACATGTACATGTGTCTGATTTTACTAAAAACATGTACAGGGCTTCGGTTGCTCCTAATGTAACACTGCCTCTGTTAGTGTTATGCCCTTGAGGCAATCATATGGATGGCTGTAACAGGACTATGTTTATGAATAATAATATGATTATTGGTCTAATGAATGCATATCATTGTTTTGATCAACAAGTGTGTGACTTGTTTATGAAGCTCTTTACTTATTGATATAATTCGATAAATATCTCTGATCGGATATCATCGTATAGGACAACGATGAATAGATTAGCACATGTATTGTTCGATGATCATGTTTTATAGATAATGGGATATGGAGATATCATCAATACATTGTGGACGCATGTTGAAGAACATGTGTTAGATAGACCCACAATGGGACACTGCGAGAATGTTACATTCTTATGTGTCATCAGTGTATCTCATACATAATAGATGTATGATCCTTATGTGACACTATGGAATGCCGAGACACCGTAAAACTGTGAAATTAGAGAATGTGACATTATAAAGTGTGAAATTGGAGATTGAAACTTTACGGTATGAGGTTTAATCGCGTTTTCGGGCCGTTTTCGGAAGTTTGGGCCTCTCCGGGGGAGTTCGGGCCCAAGGGGGATGAGTCGTGGGCTTTAGTGGGAGGAGTTTTGGGCCCATGAGGGAGGGGGAGGCAGAATGTTCTGCCTTGGGGCGCCCTCCCCCTTGCCCTAGGCGCCTCCCTCCCCTCCCCTCTCACCCCAAGCCGCCACCCCCTCCCTCCTCCTCCACACGCGCCCTTCCTCCTTCCCCCTTGCGCCACCACCTCTCCCCTCTCCTCTCCACCCCCCTTGCTGCCCTAGGGGAGATCCCCACCTCACCACCCTGTTGTTCCCTCCATTGGAGAGCTCCGTGACGAAGAGATCCGGCGGTTCCGGCGCGAGGAAGGCGATCGTGGAGCCCGGGAGGAAGGAATTCAGTGTTCGTCGTTCTTTGGGTTGAAGTATGGCATGGGTGAACCTTGGGGATGGTCTAGGTACTGTTCTAGAGGTTGAATTGATGCTTTTAGATGAAGGGATGGTGCTGTGATTAGGTAGATTGGATGAAAACTAGAGTTTGCCACGTTCTCTGTTTCGGGCAGATTGTGCAGTCGACCTAGGGTTTGAGTTTTCGCGATTTTAGATTCAGAATTTGGTCGGCCGCCTGTTGAGAAAGTTGTAGGTAACTTCAATACCTTTAATTGTACATAAAGAACGTCCAATTCCGCCCATCCGTTTGAAAGTTATGGTCGTTTTACCGAACGTGTTCAAAATTGTGATGTAATTGGGACAGAACGTAGTGTTTTGTAGATTAAAATATTTTAGAGGCCGAATCAGCTTTTCCCAATACTTAGAAAAAGCTAGTAAATTTCATAAGCTTCGCGATGATATACTCGTTTAATCTATTCGGAGTCTTAGAACTCAAGATATGATAGTTTGAAGTCTGATGTCTGGGAGGGACAGATTCTCTGTTTTTAGGTTTTGGGAGTAGGTTGTGAAGTCGGGGTAGACGAGCCTTTGCGTACCATTTTGGTGGCATGTTTTGAGAGTGTGGTATGTTTGTGCAAGTGGTGTGACCCCGGGAGTGCCCTCAACCTCTCGCCAATCCGTCGCCCAAGGTTAAGGCAAGTGTATTGTAATGGGCAGTGTAATGTATGTTGCTAATTGTGATTAGATGCAAATTGCTTACATGTTGTGATATCTTGCCATGATTAGTGCTTGCCAATGTTATGATGAAAATGGACTATTATGATGCTATGCCATGTTTAGTTCAGTTTGATGCAAGTGGTTTATGTTTATGGCATATGTTGCATACATGGCATGAAAGCTGGTCCGGTCGGTGAGAACGTCATAACGAGTCCGGTAAGGTTGGTGAGAAAGTTATGACTAATCCGGAGCGCCATGGTTGTAAGACCTACCTCGTGATTCCACACAGGTGGTGAGTGGAAGCGATGCGTAGGCACCCTCCATCTACGGGATGGAAGGGGGAAGAGGTGCACGCCGACGGGTGTGCACTTAGCAATACCGGTATATGCTTCCAGGATACATGTGCATTGCATTGCATTGCATACATGATGATGATAATGAGTTGTGTACGATGTGCTTTGTCATGGCTATGATGTTGTAGATGAGATTATGGTTGATCATGATGTTAAAGTATGGTATGTATTGCTGTTGGCATTGATCTATTCTTTATGATCCATTGCAATATGCTTGCCTAGTGATGAACTCACGCTTGTGTTTATGTTGTTTTCTTAGGTACCTTGACACCAACATGTGGGAAAGGGGCTTAGCGGTAAAACATCACCTAATTTCCACACAATTATACAATATTTACCTTTCGGATTTGTGATCTTGAATCTAGTGTGATGAAACTAGGATTATGATTTGTTCATGTGCTTGTTTACATCCTTTACATTGATTTGGTTCATGAAGTGGTTAAATTAATTATGTTAGACTTAAATTGCCGCTATATTACCTGTTATTGCTGTTTTGGATGTTTTTCCATTATGACATATCATGTGATATTTTGTGATTGCTCCAATTCATGTCAAAACAAAGGAGATGTTGCCGAAATTTTCGGTTTTAGCATTTACACCTTTGCTTTAATTTACCTTTATTTGTGGTATTTAAATGTGGTTTAGTCTATGTTTGGTAGCATTCGGGCATACTAGATGCCGAGATGTTACACCTTAGACCTGAGATTGTCATATTCCCTACTTGTGTAATAGTTTACCTTGGGGTTACCAAACACTATTTCCTAACCGGATAGTTATAAAGGTAGCTTTCATGTTTACTATGAAACATGCAGAGGGAAGTGAGCAGTCAAGATGGAATTTGCCACTCCAATGTAACGGAGATATATGTCTAGGCCACTCATGTGATATGATTAAGGAAGTGCATGGCCATGCCGTGATTGAGAAGTCAATAACAACTTATTAATATATAACGGATACAATAAATGGATTGAACTATTGTAACATCTCAAAATTTTCTTTTAATATATTTAGTGTGGTTCTGGGATTATTTGTATTTTTCCGGAATCTACTTGGAAGCATCGCGAGTAAGTTGGATTCACGTTTATTGAACTAATCGTATTAAACAAAGATCAGGCATTTTCGAATAAGCGTAAAATCTAAAATTTGGTTGATAATTAAGATAGTTGGTAGACGAGAGTGTTCGCTTCAAATATTTTCGAAAAAACAAGCTATATAACGTAAGTCGTTGATTTTACAAAAATCTGTACAAGTGTCTGATTCACTAAAAGAATTTTTGCGAATAATCTATACATCGAAAAATCACGAAACCAACTTCGTTAGGTTCCAAATATTTCCTAGTAATTTAAAGGAACTTTTAAAGATTTTTAGAACCTTTTTACTATTTCATCCAAATAGTGTTTTGGTTTAGTACAATATAAATCCTAGAATGTTTGAACGTGAACCTCTCCTCTGGTTGGTTGAAACGTGACGTGGGGACATTTTCATTGTAGTGCCGAGAATTACTCCACCCATTCAATTTCTATCATTTCCTTTATTCCTTCCGTTTCTAGTCACAGCCGTTTATTCTGCATGCCTCTTCAGCCATTTCCAATTTACTAGCAATGCATGTCCTTGCCGTTTCCATCTCCTACGCACGAACTTTCCATCTTCTAGCCGTTTCTATTTCATTTCTTAATACACGTCAAAACATTCCAGCCATTTTTCCAGTACCAGCGACGCATGCATGGTCCTCCATCTTCTAAGCAACGCATGACCTTTCCTTCATCCAGCCATCTCTCATTTCTTTAGCAACACTTCTCCATATCCTGCACTCGCGTGAACTAGCAACGCCGGCACTCTCCGGCCACTCCTCTTTCCACTCTCGTTGACCTGCGCTACTATCACCGAATGTATTCCGATGTTCGACTGACCGACCGTCGCCGTCGACGCCTCTTGCGCCGCCGTCGCCGCCACCGCCGTTCACGTCGTTGTCGATGCCAACTCTCTGGCCTCGCCTTCTTCTCTTGAGCCGACGGTCCCCGCTGCTGCCGCCGCCAACCAGTACTCCCTCATCTCTCTTGCACGCGCTCTGTCTGTTTCGACACGTGTTTTTGTGCATGTATGTGTATATATGGCAGTCTGTATACGTATATATTAGAATGCATCCATGTATATATGTCAGGCATGTTTACACACATGTTTTAGGTTTGTGTCTGACCGGCTGCGTCTGACCCACCCGCGTTCGACCAACCGCATCCGACCAACCGCGTCGACCGGCCAAGGCTCCTACCGACTGTGCCGTCGATCACAGACGCGCTGGTTGCCGCTGGCCGATTTCCTTCTCTGTGTTTTTTTTCTATAGCCAAATCTCTTTTAGCCTAGCCGAAATACCAAGTCAAGGAAACGCCAGAAGTATACGCATATACTTGATGAATAGTGCCATGCAGGAGAAAACTACGTAATCCATTTTCAAAAAATGGTGAAACTTGTCATTTTCACTACAAATTCGTTTTAAGTGCAAATGACATGCAATAAATTTTGTTAATTAGTAAATATTAATACTTGGATATGCTAATTTTACTGAAATTTTATAATCAAATCTATACTATTAAATTATTCGTGGAAAGTCGAAACTTATGAATTTTGTAACTCTTAAACTATACGTCCAAAAATGTCAAAATAAATTTTATAAATCTTAGAAAATGCTAAAGTAGTTATCTGGAAATTTTTGTGAGATTACAAGCTAGTTTGGTTTGTAGTATTTCTGTCCATGTGTGTTTGTACGTTGTTTTGCGTGTTTATCTGGTTCTTTATCTGTTACGCGTAGACATCGAGCTGTGCGAGGACGAGGATTTCGAGGATCAAGCTCCAGACCAAGACTCGTTGCTGTATGAAGGCAAGTTATGCTTTGATCATTTTGTTCCCATGTTTTTAAATATTAGTTTGTTTTAAATTATGCATGCTAATTTAATTATAATATGTTCAAGTAATTTGGGATTAGATATTTACCCCTTGGTATTGTCACCTTGTCCATAATACTTGTATACCAATAACCATTTGTCACCTTATGTTGGATTATATATACTAGTTAATACTGATCACCAGAATGGGGTAGTTAGACCGTGGTAGTTCTGCTTAGCCATGCCATTCGAACTAATAACACCAATTTAGAAGTAAGCTGAATACTAACTATTGAACTATGGAACCTGTTTTAAAGAATGTGACATGTGTTGTTGATAAGTTGTTGGCACATGGTGCATGGTAACCAACGGGGTGGGAAAATGGTTTAGACTATGGCAAGTGGCAAGTGATCAATGGGGGAGCCCGATGTGGCACGTGGGAGAGATGTTGTTGAATTTGGTTTTGTGAACTTTGGGTAGTCTTGCCACGGTCAACCTAAGGACTTAACCTTGCAAGCCTTTGAACTGGGCCTAACATACAACCACATGTTTCGAGTGGGACAGACCTAGTTGAGTATGATTCCGAAGTCTTAGCATGTGAGACCTCAGGTGGTTTTTGTAGCTATAAATGTGGAAAGAAGGGTGTAGTGTTTACCGTATTGGTCTTACATTTCTTCAACGGTATACGTTGGCCCTGTACTTCCGCTCCACAAAAGGGAAGGGACAGTGGGAACTATACCGGGATGTCCGCATGCGAGGATGGAAGTTTCGGAAAGACTTTGTTATGGTTACTCGCCTGTGTGGTTTTTAACTATATCGTGTGGGTAAAGTGTATAACCTCTGCAGAGTGTACAAACTATTCGAATAGCCATGTCCACGGTATTGGACATTGCTCGGGGATTACAGTCAAGGGTTAGACTTTATTAAAAATGTGGTTGGGAATAAAGATGAAGTTGATGAAAGTATGGATTAGGTTGTGGGAATGCTTTTACTTAACTTCTGGAAAAGTTATTGTTACAGTATTTGTTTTTATCGCTTTCGAATCTATTTATGTTACTTGTTAAATGCTGCTTCACCGCAAAATAAACCAGTTAAGCCATTCATTTGGAATAAGCCTGGCATGTAGTATATTAGGTTGCATTCTGTGCATAGCTTGTTGAGTACCAATGTACTCACCCCTCCAAAAATCACAACACCAGAAGAAGAGGATCTGCAAGCCAATGAAGAGGAGCGGAATGGAGAGGCGAACAACTAGGGGCAAGCCAAGTCAGTTGCCTGTGGCATACTGAGGCGCCACGAATAATGTTATGTTTTCGCTGTTGCTATTTTATTGATACTCGGAACTTAGCCCTGCGTGGCTTATAATTGTAAGGCTGACCATAAGGTCTTAACAATTTTTATATGAGTTGAATACTTTATTATTATTATTTTCGCTGTGTATGTGTAATGGTATTCATCTCTGTTGTATCTGTGAGCACCAGCGTGGTCCTGGACTGGTGTGTCGCACAGAGTGTTCGGAATTCCAACTTCGGGCGCGAGAGGAGGTGGTATCAGAGCCATACTGACGGTAGGTTCTGACCCTAGATAGATTGGCCATCTTTAGGAGCTTCAAAATTATTTTCTAAAGAGAAAATTTAACTTGAAAGAATAATAAGTTCTTGACTTATCTTATTCTTCTATTCTTTCCCTCTGCTGAAAATTTCTATCCTTCCCTCTGGATTTAAAGGAAATCTTACCCGAGTCATTCTGAATAGTCAACGATGTGCACACTTAAGGAGAAAGCATGGATGTCGCTACCGACCCTGAAGATCGTGAAGCAAGGAATCATCGAGCTCGAGAAGAAGTGGATCGATGTAACACCCCAAAATTTTGCTTTTCTTAAATTATTGTGTGATTTGGCACTTTGGTGAATTTTTGGAATTTTCTGGAATTTATTTGGATTTATTAGGAATTTATTTGAATTTGTTCCATTTTAAAATAATTGAAGAATTAAACTTTGCAAATAAAATTTTGTTGGAAATATTTTATTTGAGTCCCAAATACCCTAAAACATTTTCCAGAATTTTTCTGGAATTTTTCTATTTTTAATGATTTAATTGAATTTCTGGGAATTTAATTGGATTATTTAAATGCGAGTGGGTTTTACTGTTCATCCGACCGGACCCGAGTCCGAGTCAGACTCGAGTCCGACTCGCGCCAGTTGGTCCAGCCGAACCCGCTCGGCCGAACCCAAATCCGTGTGACCGTTGGATCAGGATCCAACGGCCACGATTGAGCCACGTCACCGGACCCGAGCCCGACCGAGCCAGCCAGCTCACCCGAGTCCGACCCGAACCCAAACCCACGCACCGTTGGATCTCGATCCAACGGCTGTGCGCGCGCCACATCACCCAATCCGAGACGCCGCTGGACTCCGCCGCCGCAACGGAGAGGACCTCGGTTTCCGTGCGTTTCACGGACGCCGAGGGCCCTATTTAATGCGCCGCCACCCGTGCCGTGACGCCGACTTCCGTACGCACCCGTAGCCCTAGACAACGTCGCCTGAGCCGCCACCGTCTAGCCGCAATCGCTCGCCGAAGTTGCCGTAGCGTTCCGCCGTAGTTCTTCGCCAATTGCCGCCGTCTCCGTCGTCCTCCGCCGCCGTTGAGGTCAGATCCGGAACCGGGAAGTCAAGCCGCGTCGGAGGAGACCTCTCACATCGCCGGAGCAAGCCCGAAGCGCCGTTGCCGTGGTCGTCGTCCCCAACCCCGGCAAGCCAGCGCCGCCGTGAGCCATCGCCGGACTTCGAAGTTCGTCACCGTCCGATCCAGATCGAACGTCCCAGATTGCGCCACGTCATCTCACGGTGAGATTCCGTCCAAAATCCCAGATCCAATCTCGACCGTTGGATCTAGATCCAACGGTCCAGATCCAACGCGTTAACCCAAACGCGTGAGAGCCAGATCTAATCTGGGCCGTTGATTTTCAAATCAACGGCCAAGATTGCGCCACGCGTCCAGGAAGGCTGACCGCCGCGGTCAGCGCCGTCCACGCGCGCGTGCGTGTGACGTTGACACGCGGGGCCCGCATGTCAGCGGCCCAGCCACCCTACACCATGACGTCACACTAACGTCATGGTCGCTCCGCATGTCGCCGGCCGTCTAGCCGAAGCGCCGACGCCGAAGAATGACGCCAGCTGGAGTCCCACTTGTCGCAGCCGGCCGAAGCCTCGCCGACGCCGAAGGACGCCACCCGAGTGGACCCACCTGTCAGCGACACATGGTGTCGTGGACCGAGTCCACGGTAGACCCGAGCCGAGCGTGGACCAAGTCCGTGGACCGGTGACGTCGGCCAGACCAATCGTAGACTCGCCACGTGTCCAGGCTGACGCAATAATTAATTTCCGAAAAAGAAAATGATTTATTAATTCGAAATAATGATTTCAGATTTTGTTTCAAACTTCAAACGCTTATAAATTTTGCGTTTCAACTCCGATTTGAGTGATTCAAATTTCTAAATTTGTATAAAATTGAGATATACCTAAATATGAATTTTATTTAATTTTTGGACTAAAGTTTTTCTCTGTAAAATTATTTAATTGATTATTTAAACTTTAAATAATTATAACTTTTGCATTTTAACTCCGATTTGAACGATTCCAGTTCCTAAAAATTCATAAAATTATGTTCTCTCTGTTTATGGACTTTATTTGGATGTTTGGATGTTTTTGTCTACTGTTTTATTCATTGGTTGCTATTTGCACGCTTTACGAGTAGACGTTGAAGTGCCGGAAGGATTCGAGGGAGAAGTATTGACCCAGGATCCAACTCAAGACCAAGAACAAGTACTTTTTGAAGGCAAGTTATGCTTTGATCATGTTGATCCTATTTTGAAACCTATTTTGATTTAACCTATTGCATGCTAGTTCAATTAGAAAATACTTTATTTAAATATGGGGGATTAGATAAATACCAATTTGCTGTATGACACCTTGATTATTTAAATATGTGCCATGACCCTTGTCACCCTAGTTGTGGATTACTAGTTGGACATTATTAAATTGCCAACATGGGTTTTAGACCGTTGTAGTATACTGCTTAGACCTGCTACGTGCTCATGACATGATTTTGGACAATCAAATGTTAATATTGACTTAATGATATATTGAACCTGTTTTGGAAAAGTATCATGTGATGTTGATGGCACGTGGTGCATGGTAATCAACTAGGGTTTGATAAATAGTTTTTCGACCGGGGCATGTGGCAAGAATAATCAGGTGGGCCAGTTGTGGCATTGGGAATGATGTTTTGGTTCTTCGGGTAGTCTTGCCCTGGTCACCCTAAGGACTTGTGACACTACGGTATGGTGTGACATTATAGAATGTGAAATTAGAGAATAAAACCTTTCGGCTTGAGGTTTACTCGCGTTTTTGGGCCGTTTGAAGTGATGTGTCACCACGGAGTGTCGTAACCTTTTAAATGGTGCATGTTAAGGTCAAAAACTTTATGAAATATGGTATGGCAGGTTAAAACCATAAGGTATGGAGGTTAATAACGTTTCCGGGCCGTTTTCGGGGTTTTGGGCCTTCCCGGGGGAGTTTGGGCCTTAAGTGGGCTTTGGTGGGATGGAGTAGGTCTCCGTAACGGACTAGGATTGGGTGTGGGGGCTGGTAAAAGGGCTCCCCACCAGCCCTTGGGCGTTCACCCCTGCCCCTTGTGCGCCCTTCCCCCCACTTGCCCTTGCCCTAGCCGCCTCCCTCCTCCCTTGGCCGTGCGCCTCCCCCTCCTTTGCCCCATTGCTCCCCACCTCTCCACCACCTCTCCTCCACCCCCTTGCTGCCCTAGGGTGGTCTCCACACCTCTGCACCTTGTGGATCCATCCGTTGGAGCGAGGAGCGAGGAGCGTGGAGCGAGGAGCGATCCGCGAGGAGATCTATTGGAGATTCGTTCGTTGGGCAAAGGTATGATCATGGGGATCCTTGGGTTTGATCTAGGTACTGTTCTTAGGGTGTTTATGAAGTTTTTAGATCAATTGGTGGTGCTGGGTTGGAGTTCTTTGGGTTAGATCTAGACGTTGCCACGTTTCTGTTTTCGGGCAGATTGAGCAATCGGGCTAGGGTTCGAGTTTTCGTTGATTTATAATCCGAATCTGTCCGTACGGACTTAAAATAAGTTGTAGATAATTTAATTATCTTTCCGTGGACATAAAGCACGTTAAAATCCGATCAGCCGTTTGAAAGTTATGGCCGTTTTACCGAGCGTGTTAAAATCTGTGACGCGATTGGAACAGATCGTAGTAATCTGTAGATTAAACAATTTTAGATTCCGAATCAGTCTTTCCGTATAACTAAAAAAATGTAGGAAATTTCCTAAGCTTCGCGATGGTGTACTCGTTTAATCGATTTGGAGTCCCAGAACTCAAGTTATGGCCTTTGCAAGGCTGCTGTCCCGCCGGGACAGAACCTCTGTTTTTAGGTTTGCAAGTAGTGGGCAATGTCGGGTTAGATGGGGATTTGTGTACTGTTTTGTGGGCATGATTGTGAGTGTGTGATGCCTATGTGCAGGTGGTGTGACACCGGGAGTGCCCTCGAGTTCCCACAAATCCGTCGCCCGCGGTTGAGGCAAGTGTGTTGTAATGTATAGCGGATTGTAGGTTGCTTGTTGATATTGGATGAAAGATTGAATACTTGCTATGATCACTTGCCTTGCTTACTGTTTTCCAATGATATATTGAGTATGATTATCATGATATGATGCTATGTGTCTATACTTATCATGATTCGATGCCATGTGTAATATTTGTCATGATGAGATGCCATATGTTTATGTACATGTGAAATATGATAATTGGCATAGTTGCATGCATGACATGAGATAGGGCGAGGCGGTGAGAAAGTCATAACTAGTCCGGCAAGGTCGGTGAGAAAGTTATGACTAGTCCGAAACGCCATTGAGTAAGACCTACATCGTGATTCCATCCACGTGGTGAATGGAAGCGAGGAGTAGGCACCCTCCATCTTCGGGATGGAAGGGGGGAAAAGGGTGCACACCGACGGGTGTGTACTCAACCATACCGGTATGAGTTTCCAAGGAGATATGAGCATAACATTGCATTGCATTGCAATACATATTTAATGATGATGATGTTGTTATGTGCTCAAGTATGAGATGTTATATGTGATGTAAGGTATTATTGTCTTGTAAATGATCTTGTTGTCCATTACAATATGCTTGCTGAGTTTTCGAACTCACGCTTGTGTTTTATGTTGTTTTTAGGTACTTTGAGATCGGCATGCGGGAAAAAGGGGTCTAGCTACACTTCTACACGTAGCTCCACCATCATAGTCCATAATTAATCACTTGGAGACATGATATTAAGAGTTGTGCCTTAAACTTAATGTATGGTTTAATTTAGCATGCTAGTGATTCCTTATTTGCTTCGTTTTAGTTTATGAAGTGGTTGAGCGTGGTATTATTGGCGTAATTTGATGATATATCCATTTATGTTGATGTTTTAGATGTCGTGTGCTATGATATATCTTGCCATGATATTGATATGGTGTTAATTCATGGAAAAACAAAGGAGATGCTGCCGAAATATCGGTTTTTAGCATATGTACCTTTGCTGGAATTTATGTTTAAATGTGGTATTTAGATGTTGTTTAGCTTATGTTTGGTAGCATTCGGGCATATTAAATGCCGGGGTGTTACAGTTGGTATCGAGCGGTCAGAGGTCCTTGGAATGCGTATTTTTAGTGTCATGCCATAGGGTACAACTAAAATACGATGTGGAATAACTTAAAAACATGGCTTAGGTTTCAACTAAAACTTTGTCATAGGATAGCAACATTAAAACTTGCAAAAAATAGTATAACTAATCTAAAATTTGACACACACTGGATGCACAGTAGGAAAAGGGTATGGGTATCATTTCTTTACGCTTAAATGTTGTATTTAAGCTTTGATGTTGAATGCTTCTTTTGACAATGCATGTTGCTATGTCAATGATATATGTTGTGGTGATAAGAGTGGGGTTGTTGTACCGAAGGGTTTCGGTCACCTCTTGTTGTTTATAGTTAGGGTGAGGTTTGACGGTGTGGCCGGTTAGCGCCATCACCGAAGAACTGTTAACCCCTGTAGGAGAAAAGCGCTTACCCTTTCTGTCGTAAATCGGGTAGTTGATTGGAGACGAAATGAAGAGTTAATGGTGGTTTCCTTCGGATGTTCTTTGTCGTTCTGACGGTCGGTGTTTGTTGCTTTTCTTGGCTTTAGCTGTTTTGAACCAAATGAAAAGGTGATGGGCTTTCGCGGATCGTTCCGTATGCGGTGTGTGGTTTTGTCTTCCTTGGGTGAAGACGTAGAAGAGGAGTCTAGTGTTGCGCTTCTTTTGGGCGCCTTTCCAGTTTTTGATGCCTGTTAATTGCTTTATGAAGAACAAGCATTCGATTTATTCCTGTGGTTGTCTGTCTCCAAGGCTAAAGGAGTTTTGTTCGGAGTTGTGCCAGACCTGGCTGTCAGGGCTGAAGTTCTGTGGCTTCGTAGTAGTAAGTGGTGTTTTGATTTCATAATTTTACTGGTTTGATAATTCATCTTGAAAGCCCCTCTTGAGTCGTGAAAGTTAGGGGTTTGGTGTTAAGGTTTTATTTGAAAAGGTTAATGGAGCACTTGGTTCCCTTTCGAGAAAAGTTGTCTTCCAACCAGTTTCCTCTATGGAAGTCTTTGAGATTGAAAAGTGTTTTGGAGAATTCCTTTGCATAACCAAGTTTGGGTTTGTCTCATTGCAATTTTGAGAGTCAAGTTTCCTTATGAATTTGGGATGAGTTTTAAAACTAAAATGCTGTAAACAAAGTAAGTAGTCTTTTGACTGAAATCGTTTGTCCCTAGTAAGAATTGATGTTTAGCATGTTATGTAGTAGGTAACAATGTGGTTTATGGATTGATGTGTTGCTAAGTTAAATTTTGAGTTGAATCAATTCAATGTGAGTAAAATCTCTAAGTTTGAGAATAAATAGACTACTAGTGTTGTAGTTCACTCTTAGCGAGAATGATTGAAAGTGTTAATGTTCATGCTTAGAATCTGTTGCCTTGCTTTAAAAGTGCTTATGATCCTCGTTAATGTTAAAAGTTTAAACCTTGATGCATAGTTAAAACATTAAGATGATGTAAACTGCTGATATTGTTAAGAAGCTTTGCTTGGTGTTTAAAGATGTGCTAATCTAACGGATTAGTAGAGACTTGTGACTTTAATTTGGAAGTTGATTGGAGTGGTTATTTATGTTGTTGCAAACTATTAGTATATTTGGAAGTATGCAGTTGTGACCCTTCAATGCTAGTTTTCAATCTATTTTAAATAGTTGGAGTATGTTGTAATTTTGTTATCACCTATGTATAGGGTAGCTAAAAGTAATGTTGATCGGTTGATGATTATGCCCATTTGTTTTTATTGATGACTTAGTAGTGGTGGTAGTTGTGTAGAATACTTGTTGGAAACCATTGACTAAATGGAGGGTGTTGTAACCTGTGGTGATGGAGTGAACCATGGATAATTAACCTGATGTAGAGTTTTATCCTTAATGAATGTATGCCTTGGAATCCTAGCTATGAACTTTGTCTTGTAGAGATAATATTTACATGTTGAAGTCGTTGTTTAACTGAATAAGGTTCGGTTATCGAGACGTGAATAGATAGGAGGTATGAAATTTATATGTTGATCCTATTTGAAAGATTTGTTGAAGTACTATGTTTCAAATTTAGAATAAGAAGTATTATGATTCGTGATCCGTGGGGATCATATCATTATAGTCTTGGTTGGGTGCCTTCTTGATAAGCATCATAAACCCTTATTAAAAGTTTTGGGAATGGTAACTAGAGGAAGAATTTGTTGTGAAGCTTTTGGTTGAATTGAGTTGGGGCTCCTCAGGGAGTAAAAAGTGATTATTAAAGTCTTTTAATGGAAAGCGTAGTGGAGTTCTAGAGATGGTTCTTTTTACGCTGAGCTTGTGTTTAAAAGCTTTTGGACTGGTTTGGTTGTTTGCCATTTTGGTTGAAGGGTTTTCGGTCAAGGTGTTCCTTATGCTGTGTTTCAGAGTTTCCCCAAAACTCGTAATGTTTGGTGTCGACCTTTGGTTTTGGCGAATTTGTTTAGTTCGTGTTGTGAGTTTGGATTTACATCCAAAATGTTGAATTTGGATGAAATGCAATGTTGTGCAAGTTCAGTTTTCAACTGATGTGGGGTCTTTTACGACGTGGTGTTTTACTGTCAACTATGCTGCCGTCATAGTCTATATGAATTTCCGCAACCTTCGATGTTAATTGTGTTTCCATCATTTGATACCGAGGAAGAAGTCATTTGGTGAATGACTATTCGGTGCCGTTGTTACATGATGAATGAAGGGTGAAAAAGGAAAACGAGACATTGTTTATGCATAATTAATCATAAAGGAGTCGATTTAGCCAAAGTCGGTGAGAAAGTCATATAAGGATATATGACTAATCCGGAGTGCTCTTGAAAAGTGTGCATGCATGTCAAGAATCGAGATGTCCATTTCTTTCTAGTATGAAAAGAAAGAATGAAGGATTTATGCTTCCTTTGTGATTTGGCTTGGATGTTGCCGAATTCTTTCCAAAATGGTTGTTAACGCTTTGGGTTTGAGTTGTCGTGTGTACACATGGGGATGATACCTAAGTGTTTTTGTGTGAGGGCGAGACCATCTTAAGAAAGGAACCAATTGTGGTTTGGTAAGGTTTTTCGATCCTAGCTTGGGGCTAGGTGTTGAACCCTAGTGGTATAAGGGTGGTTTGTGATGGAGGTTGACAATGTATGGGTCTAACCATTATTAAGTGTAGCGATGGGTGGAAGTGAAGTTGACGGTAGTTCGGTGATATTTGTCCTGCCGTGAGCATTTGTCGTCACTAGTTGTTCTTGGATTTGAGTCTTGTCTGGTAAAGGATGGAATAAAATGTTAGTATGATGGTGTATCGGAAGGGCAAGTGTGCCTTAATGAGTTTTCCTCGATGGAAATTTTCGGAATGTAGAAAGGTCGTTAAAGGAATTGTGACTTCCTTTGATTATGTCATGTTGAGTTTAATGGAGTATGGTAGTCAGGTTGGTTGTGATAGAAGTATGAAGTGTTTGCCGTGAGGATTCGAGCGTTTTGGGTTGATGGAGCCCTTTGTGGTTGAAACGCAGATTCTGTTGGGGAATTGAAGTGAAGGTCGATTTATGAGGGGTTGCCCTTAGTTGAGCTAGATCAACACTTTTTCTCTATGTGTTGGTTTTGGGAACTCGTTTGTTGGTTGTTCCGGTTTTAGTCGTTGTGTGAATGTTTTGTGCTGCAGAGAAGCCGTTTGTCCCTTGGGGATTTTGTCATTGATTTTATGGCGTCCTTCTGATTCGAGGTCGAATCCTGTTGAAGGGGAGAATGTGACACTACGGTATGGTGTGACATTATAGAATGTGAAATTAGAGAATAAAACCTTTCGGCTTGAGGTTTACTCGCGTTTTTGGGCCGTTTGAAGTGATGTGTCACCACGGAGTGTCGTAACCTTTCAAATGGTGCATGTTAAGGTCAAAAACTTTATGAAATATGGTATGGCAGGTTAAAACCATAAGGTATGGAGGTTAATAACGTTTTTGGGCCGTTTCCGGGCCGTTTTCGGGGTTTTGGGCCTTCCCGGGGGAGTTTGGGCCTTAAGTGGGCTTTGGTGGGATGGAGTAGGTCTCCGTAACGGACTAGGATTGGGTGTGGGGGCTGGTAAAAGGGATCCCAACCAGCCCTTGGGCGTTCACCCCTGCCCCTTGTGCGCCCTTCCCCCCCCCCACTTGCCCTTGCCCTAGCCGCCTCCCTCCTCCCTTGGCCGTGCGCCTCCCCCTCCTTTGCCCCATTGCTCCCCACCTCTCCACCACTCTCCTCCACCCCCTTGCTGATCTAGGGTGGTCTCCACACCTCTGCACCTTGTGGATCCATCCGTTGGAGCGAGGAGCGAGGAGCGTGGAGCGAGGAGCGATCCGCGAGGAGATCTATTGGAGATTCGTTCGTTGGGCAAAGGTATGATCATGGGGATCGTTGGGTTTGATCTAGGTACTGTTCTTAGGGTGTTTATGAAGTTTTTAGATCAATTGGTGGTGCTGGGTTGGAGTTCTTTGGGTTAGATCTAGACGTTGCCACGTTTCTGTTTTCGGGCAGATTGAGCAATCGGGCTAGGGTTCCAGTTTTCGTCGATTTAGAATCCGAATCTGTCCGTACAGACTTAAAAGAAGTTGTAGATAATTTAATTATCTTTCCGTGGACATAAAGCACGTTAAAATCCGATCAGCCGTTTGAAAGTTATGGCCGTTTTACCGAGCGTGTTAAAATCTGTGACGCGATTGGAATAGATCGTAGTAATCTGTAGATTAAACAATTTTAGATTCCGAATTAGTCTTTCCGTATAACTATAAAAATGTAGGAAATTTCCTAAGCTTCGCGATGGTGTACTCGTTTAATCGATTTGGAGTCCCAGAACTCAAGTTATGGCCTTTGCAAGGCTGCTGTCCCGCCGGGACAGAACCTCTGTTTTTAGGTTTGCAAGTAGTGGGCAATGTCGGGTTAGATGGGGATTTGTGTACTGTTTTGTGGGCATGATTGTGAGTGTGTGATGCCTATGTGCAGGTGGTGTGACACCGGGAGTGCCCTCGACTTCCCACAAATCCGTCGCCTGCGGTTGAGGCAAGTGTGTTGTAATGTATAGCGGATTGTAGGTTGCTTGTTGATATTGGATGAAAGATTGAATACTTGCTATGATCACTTGCCTTGCTTGCTGTTTTCCAATGATATATTGAGTATGATTATCATGATATGATGCTATGTGTCTATACTTATCATGATTCGATGCCATGTGTAATATTTGTCATGATGAGATGCCATATGTTTATGTACATGTGAAATATGATAATTGGCATAGTTGCATGCATGACATGAGATAGGGCGAGGGCGGTGAGAAAGTCATAACTAGTCCGGCAAGGTCGGTGAGAAAGTTATGATTAGTCCGGAACGCCATTGAGTAAGACCTACATCGTGATTCCATCCACGTGGTGAATGGAAGCGAGGAGTAGGCACCCTCCATCTTCGGGATGGAAGGGGGGAAAAGGGTGCACACCGACGGGTGTGTACTCAACCATACCGGTATGAGTTTCCAAGGAGATATGAGCATAACATTGCATTGCATTGCAATACATATTTAATGATGATGATGTTGTTATGTGCTCAAGTATGAGATGTTATATGTGATGTAAGGTATTATTGTCTTGTAAATGATCTTCTTGTCCATTACAATATGCTTGCTGAGTTTTCGAACTCACGCTTGTGTTTTATGTTGTTTTTAGGTACTTTGAGATCGGCATGCGGGAAAAAGGGGTCTAGCTACACTTCTACACGTAGCTCCACCATCATAGTCCATAATTAATCACTTGGAGACATGATATTAAGAGTTGTGCCTTAAACTTAATGTATGGTTTAATTTAGCATGCTAGTGATTCCTTATTTGCTTCGTTTTAGTTTATGAAGTGGTTGAGCGTGGTATTATTGGCGTAATTTGATGATATATCCATTTATGTTGATGTTTTAGATGTCGTGTGCTATGATATATCTTGCCATGATATTGATATGGTGTTAATTCATGGAAAAACAAAGGAGATGCTGCCGAAATATCGGTTTTTAGCATATGTACCTTTGCTGGAATTTATGTTTAAATGTGGTATTTAGATGTTGTTTAGCTTATGTTTGGTAGCATTCGGGCATATTAAATGCCTGGTGTTACAATTGGTATCGAGCGGTCAGTAGGTCCTTGGAATGCGTATTTTTAGTGTCATGCCATAGGGTACAACTAAAATACGATGTGGAATAACTTAGAAACATGGCTTAGGTTTCAACTAAAACTTTGTCATAGGATAGCAACATTAAAACTTGCAAAAAATGGTATAACTAATCTAAAATTTGACACACACTGGATGCACAGTAGGAAAAGGGTATGGGTATCGTTTCTTTACGCTTAAATGTTGTATTTAAGCTTTGATGTTGAATGCTTCTTTTGACAATGCATGTTGCTATGTCAATGATATATGTTGTGGTGATAAGAGTGGGGTTGTTGTACCGAAGGGTTTCGGTCACCTCTTGTTGTTTATAGTTAGGGTGAGGTTTGACGGTGTGGCCGGTTAGCGCCATCACCGAAGAACTGTTAACCCCCGTAGGAGAAAAGCGCTTACCCTTTCTGTCGTAAATCGGGTAGTTGATTGGAGACGAAATGAAGAGTTAATGGTGGTTTCCTTCGGATGTTCTTTGTCGTTCTGACGGTCGGTGTTTGTTGCTTTTCTTGGCTTTAGCTGTTTTGAACCAAATGAAAAGGTGATGGGCTTTCGCGGATCGCCCGTATGCGGTGTGTGGTTTTGTCTTCCTTGGGTGAAGACGTAGAAGAGGAGTCTAGTGTTGCGCTTCTTTTGGGCGCCTTTCCAGTTTTGATGCCTGTTAATTGCTTTATGAAGAACAAGCATTCGATTTATTCCTGTGGTTGTCTGTCTCCAAGGCTAAAGGAGTTTTGTTCGGAGTTGTGCCAGACCTGGCTGTCAGGGCTGAAGTTCTGTGGCTTCGTAGTAGTAACTGGTGTTTGATTTCATCATTTTACTGGTTTGAGAAATCATCTTTGAAAGCCCCTCTTGAGTCGTGAAAGTTAGGGGTTTGGTGTTAAGGTTTTATTTGAAAAGGTTAATGGAGCACTTGGTTCCCTTTCGAGAAAAGTTGTCTTCCAACCAGTTTCCTCTATGGAAGTCTTTGAGATTGAAAAGTGTTTTGGAGAATTCCTTTGCATAACCAAGTTTGGGTTTGTCTCATTGCAATTTTGAGAGTCAAGTTTCCTTATGAATTTGGGATGAGTTTTAAAACTAAAATGTCTGTAAACAAAGTAAGTAGTCTTTTGACTGAAATCGTTTGTCCCTAGTAAGAATTGATGTTTAGCATGTTATGTAGTAGGTAACAATGTGGTTTATGGATTGATGTGTTGCTAAGTTAAATTTTGAGTTGAATCAATTCAATGTGAGTAAAATCTCTAAGTTTGAGAATAAATAGACTACTAGTGTTGTAGTTCACTCTTAGCGAGAATGATTGAAAGTGTTAATGTTCATGCTTAGAATCTGTTGCCTTGCTTTAAAAGTGCTTATGATCCTCGTTAATGTTAAAAGTTTAAACCTTAATGCATAGTTAAAACATTAAGATGATGTAAACTGCTGATATTGTTAAGAAGCTTTGCTTGGTGTTTAAAGATGTGCTAATCTAACGGATTAGTAGAGACTAGTGACTTTAATTTGGAAGTTGATTGGAGTGGTTATTTATGTTGTTGCAAACTATTAGTATATTTGGAAGTATGCAGTTGTGACCCTTCAATGCTAGTTTTCAATCTATTTTAAATAGTTGGAGTATGTTGTAATTTTGTTATCACCTATGTATAGGGTAGCTAAAAGTAATGTTGATCGGTTGATGATTATGCCCATTTGTTTTTATTGATGACTTAGTAGTGGTGGTAGTTGTGTAGAATACTTGTTGGAAACCATTGACTAAATGGAGGGTGTTGTAACCTGTGGTGATGGAGTGAACCATGAATAATTAACCTGATGTAGAGTTTTATCCTTAATGAATGTATGCCTTGGAATCCTAGCTATGAACTTTGTCTTGTAGAGATAATATTTACATGTTGAAGTCGTTGTTTAACTGAATAAGGTTCGGTTATCGAGACGTCAATAGATTGGAGGTATGAAATTTATATGTTGATCTTGCTGAAAGATTTGTTGAAGTACTATGTTTCAAATTTAGAATAAGAAGTATTATGATTCGGTGATCCGTGGGGATCATATCATTATAGTCTTGGTTGGGTGCCTTCTTGATAAGCATCATAAACCCTTATTAAAAGTTTTGGGAATGGTAACTAGAGGAAGAATTTGTTGTGAAGCTTTTGGTTGAATTGAGTTGGGGCTCCTCAAGGAGTAAAAAGTGATTATTAAAGTCTTTTAATGGAAAGCGTAGTGGAGTTCTAGAGATGGTTCTTTTTACGCTGAGCTTGTGTTTAAAAGCTTTTGGACTGGTTTGGTTGTTTGCCATTTTGGTTGAAGGGTTTTCGGTCAAGGTGTTCCTTATGCTGTGTTTCAGAGTTTCCCCAAAACTCGTAATGTTTGGTGTTGACCTTTGGTTTTGGCGAATTTGTTTAGTTCGTGTTGTGAGTTTGGATTTACATCCAAAATGTTGAATTTGGATGAAATGCAATGTTGTGCAAGTTCAGTTTTCAACTGATGTGGGGTCTTTTACGACGTGGTGTTTTACTGTCAACTATGCTGCCGTCATAGTCTATATGAATTTCCGCAACCTTCGATGTTAATTGTGTTTCCATCATTTGATACCGAGGAAGAAGTCATTTGGTGAATGACTATTCGGTGCCGTTGTTACATGATGAATGAAGGGTGAAAAAGGAAAACGAGACATTGTTTATGCATAATTAATCATAAAGGAGTCGACGAGCCAGGTCGGTGAGAAAGTCATATAAGGATATATGACTAATCCGGAGTGCTCTTGAAAAGTGTGCATGCATGTCAAGAATCGAGATGTCCATTTCTTTCTAGTATGAAAAGAAAGAATGAAGGATTTATGCTTCCTTTGTGATTTGGCTTGGATGTTGCCGAATTCTTTCCAAAATGGTTGTTAACGCTTTGGGTTTGAGTTGTCGTGTGTACACTTGGGGATGATACCTAAGTGTTTTTGGGTGAGGGCGAGACCCTCTTAAGAAAGGAACCAATTGTGGTTTGGTAAGGTTTTTCGATCCTAGCTTGGGGCTAGGTGTTGAACCCTAGTGGTATAAGGGTGGTTTGTGATGGAGGTTGACGATGTATGGGTCTAACCATTATTAAGTGTAGCGATGGGTGGAAGTGAAGTTGACGGTAGTTCGGTGATATTTGTCCTGCCGTGAGCATTTGTCGTCACTAGTTGTTCTTGGATTTGAGTCTTGTCTGGTAAAGGATGGAATAAAATGTTAGTATGATGGTGTATCGGAAGGGCAAGTGTGCCTTAATGAGTTTTCCCCTCGATGGAAATTTTCGGGAATGTAGAAAGGTCGTTAAAGGAATTGTGACTTCCTTTGATTATGTCATGTTGAGTTTAATGGAGTATGGTAGTCAGGTTGGTTGTGATAGAAGTATGAAGTGTTTGCCGTGAGGATTCGAGCGTTTTGGGTTGATGGAGCCCTTTGTGGTTGAAACGCAGATTCTGTTGGGGAATTGAAGTGAAGGTCGATTTATGAGGGGTTGCCCTTAGTTGAGCTAGATCAACACTTTTTCTCTATGTGTTGGTTTTGGGAACTCGTTTGTTGTTTGTTCCGGTTTTAGTCGTTGTGTGAATGTTTTGTGCTGCAGAGAAGCCGTTTGTCCCTTGGGGATTTTGTCATTGATTTTGGCGTCCTTCGGATTCGAGGTCGAATCCTGTTGAAGGGGGGGAGAATGTGACACTACGGTATGGTGTGACATTATAGAATGTGAAATTAGAGAATAAAACCTTTCGGCTTGAGGTTTACTCGCGTTTTTGGGCCGTTTGAAGTGATGTGTCACCACGGAGTGTCGTAACATTTTAAATGGTGCATGTTAAGGTCAAAAACTTTATGAAATATGGTATGGCAGGTTAAAACCATAAGGTATGGAGGTTAATAACGTTTCTGGGCCGTTTTCGGGGTTTTGGGCCTTCCCGGGGGAGTTTGGGCCTTAAGTGGGCTTTGGTGGGATGGAGTAGGTCTCCGTAACGGACTAGGATTGGGTGTGGGGCTGGTAAAAGCGCTCCCAACCAGCCCTTGGGCGTTCACCCCTGCCCCTTGAGCGCCCTTCCCCCCCCACTTGCCCTTGCCCTAGCCGCCTCCCTCCTCCCTTGGCCGTGCGCCTCCCCCTCCTTTGCCCCATTGCTCCCCACCTCTCCACCACCTCTCCTCCACCCCCTTGCTGATCTAGGGTGGTCTCCACACCTCTGCACCTTGTGGATCCATCCGTTGGAGCGAGGAGCGAGGAGCGAGGAGCGTGGAGCGAGGAGCGTGGAGCGAGGAGCGTGGAGCGAGGAGCGTGGAGCGAGGAGCGATCCGCGAGAAGATCTATTGGAGATTCGTTCGTTGGGCAAAGGTATGATCATGGGGATCCTTGGGTTTGATCTAGGTACTGTTCTTAGGGTGTTTATGAAGTTTTTAGATCAATTGGTGGTGCTGGGTTGGAGTTCTTTGGGTTAGATCTAGACGTTGCCACGTTTCTGTTTTCGGGCAGATTGAGCAATCGGGCTAGGGTTCCAGTTTTCGTCGATTTAGAATCCGAATCTGTCCGTACGGACTTAAAAGAAGTTGTAGATAATTTAATTATCTTTCCGTGGACATAAAGCACGTTAAAATCCGATCAGCCGTTTGAAAGTTATGGCCGTTTTACCGAGCGTGTTAAAATCTGTGACGCGATTGGAATAGATCGTAGTAATCTGTAGATTAAACAATTTTAGATTCCGAATCAGTCTTTCCGTATAACTATAAAAATGTAGGAAATTTTCTAAGCTTCGCGATGGTGTACTCGTTTAATCGATTTGGAGTCCCAGAACTCAAGTTATGGCCTTTGCAAGGCTGCTGTCCCGCCGGGACAGAACCTCTGTTTTTAGGTTTGCAAGTAGTGGGCAATGTCAGGTTAGATGGGGATTTGTGTACTGTTTTGTGGGCATGATTGTGAGTGTGTGATGCCTATGTGCAGGTGGTGTGACACCGGGAGTGCCCTCGACTTCCCACAAATCCGTCGCCCGCGGTTGAGGCAAGTGTGTTGTAATGTATAGCGGATTGTAGGTTGCTTGTTGATATTAGATGAAAGATTGAATACTTGCTATGATCACTTGCCTTGCTTGCTGTTTTCCAATGATATATTGAGTATGATTATCATGATATGATGCTATGTGTCTATACTTATCATGATTCGATGCCATGTGTAATATTTGTCATGATGAGATGCCATATGTTTATGTACATGTGAAATATGATAATTGGCATAGTTGCATGCATGACATGAGATAGGGCGAGGGCGGTGAGAAAGTCATAACTAGTCCGGCAAGGTCGGTGAGAAAGTTATGACTAGTCCGGAACGCCATTGAGTAAGACCTACATCGTGATTCCATCCACGTGGTGAATGGAAGCGAGGAGTAGGCACCCTCCATCTTCGGATGGAAGGGGGGAAAAGGGTGCACACCGACGGGTGTGTACTCAACCATACCGGTATGAGTTTCCAAGGAGATATGAGCATAACATTGCATTGCATTGCAATACATATTTAATGATGATGATGTTGTTATGTGCTCAAGTATGAGATGTTATATGTGATGTAAGGTATTATTGTCTTGTAAATGATCTTGTTGTCCATTACAATATGCTTGCTGAGTTTTCGAACTCACGCTTGTGTTTTATGTTGTTTTTAGGTACTTTGAGATCGGCATGCGGGAAAAAGGGGCTAGCTACACTTCTACACGTAGCTCCACCATCATAGTCCATAATTAATCACTTGGAGACATGATATTAAGAGTTGTGCCTTAAACTTAATGTATGGTTTAATTTAGCATGCTAGTGATTCCTTATTTGCTTCGTTTTAGTTTATGAAGTGGTTGAGCGTGGTATTATTGGCGTAATTTGATGATATATCCATTTATGTTGATGTTTTAGATGTCGTGTGCTATGATATATCTTGCCATGATATTGATATGGTGTTAATTCATGGAAAAACAAAGGAGATGCTGCCGAAATATCGGTTTTTAGCATATGTACCTTTGCTGGAATTTATGTTTAAATGTGGTATTTAGATGTTGTTTAGCTTATGTTTGGTAGCATTCGGGCATATTAAATGCCGGGGTGTTACAGGACTTCACCTTGCAAGCCTTTGTACTGGGTCTAACGTGCAACCACATGTCTGTAATGGGACGGACCTAGTTGACTAAGTTGCTAATAACGCACTGCGGGGACCTCAGAGGTCAACTACACCCTTTGTGTAAGTTGTACTGGGAGCCGCATCGGGCTGAGGCCAGGTACCCATCTAACGCTTATTGGCCTAAACTTCGCCTTTAGCTAAGGGAAGGGTTAGTGTGCAATAACCTGGAGGACCACTTGTATTGTTAGAAGTTTCCAAAGACTTTGTTACTGAACTCGCTTTTGTGGTGTTTGACTCAGATCTTTGGGTAAAGTGCATAACCTTCGCAGAGTGTAGAATCTATTCGGTGCCGTGGTCCAAGTTAATGGACATCGCCGGGAATTACAAATAAGGGTTAGATTTTCAAAAGAATAACATGGACTTGAAAGGTTGGGTTTGGCTTTACTTAATGACGCACGGAAATGTGGACTAGGATGGGAAAGATGTTTATTAAACTCCTGAAAAGTTATCTATGCTTTACTTGTTACTAACCGCTTTGAATCTACTTATGATACTTGTTAAATGTCATCGCAAAAAATACCTCGAGCCACTCCTTTGTATTAAGCCATGCATGTAGTATATTAGTTTATTCTGCATGACTTGTCGAGTACCAAGTACTCACCCTTGCCACAATACAACACCGCTTGAAGAGGAGACTACACCAGCTTTGGAAGAGGAGCTCCAAGAGGAACCGCTTACTTAGGAGCGAGCCCAAGCCTGGCCTGGTATACTGATGGCGCCAATGATGTTATCTTATTTTTCTCGCTGCTACTATTTCTCTCTTAATAAGTTTCACCTACGAGGCGATGATATTTGTAACTCTGACCATAAGGTCGAGTAAACTACTTGACTATTTAATTAAAGTACTTGATTAGTATCGAGTGGTATGATTGTGATATTTACCGATGTTAAGACTGTGTGCACTAGCGCGTTCCTGGACTAGTGCTGAATACACAGAGGGTCCATATTTGCAGATTCGGGTCCCGACAGAGGATATTGAACCTGTTTTGGAAAAGTATCATGTGATGTTGATGGCACGTGGTGCATGGTAATCAACTGGGGTTTGAGAAATAGTTTTTCGACCGGGGCATGTGGCAAGAATAATCAGGTGGGCCAACAGGCATTGGGAATGATGTTTTGGTTCTTCTAGTCTTGCCCTCGTCACCCTAAGGACTTCACCTTGCAAGCCTTTGAACTCGGGTCTAACGTGCAAACCACATGTCCTAGCTGGGACGGACCTAGTTGACTAAGTTGCTAATAACGCACCTGTGGGACTCAGAGGTCAACTACACCTTTGTGTAAGTTGTACGGGGAGCGCATCGTGGCCGAGGCCAAATACCCATCTAACGTTGATTGGCCTAAACTTCGCCTTTAGCTAAGGGAAGGGTTAGTGTGCACAACCGGGAGGACCACTTGTATTGTTAGAAGTTTCCAAAGACTTTGTTACGAACTCGCCTTGTGGTGTGTTTGACTCAGATCTTGTGGGTAAAGTGCATAACCTCTCGCAGAGTGTAGAATCTATTCGAATAGCCGTGTCCCGCGTAATGGACATCGCCGGGAATTACAGGGTTAGATTTTCTCAAAAGAATAACTTGGACTTGAAAGGTTGGGTTTGGTTTACTTAATGACATTAATGGAAATGTGGACTAGGATGGGAAAGATGTTTATTAAACTCCTTGAAAAGTTATCTATGCTTTACTTGTTACTACCGCTTTAATCTACTTATGATACTTGTTAAATGCTGTCACATCGCAAAATACCCCGAGCCACTCCTTTGTATTAAGCCATGCATGTAGTATATTAGCCGATTCTCGGCATGACTTGTCGAGTACCAAGTACTCACCTTGCCACAATACAACACCAGCTTGAAGAGGAGACTACAACCGCCTTTGGAAGAGGAGCTCCAAGAGGAACCGCTTCACTTAGGGGAGCGAGCCCACGCCAAGCCTGTGGGTATCGATGGCGCCACGATGTTATCTTATTTTTCCGCTGCTACTATTTCTCTCTTAATAAGTTTTCGCCTGCGAGGCGATATTTGTAACTTGACCATAAGGTCGAGTAACCGCTTTGACTATTTAATTAAAGTACTTTATTAGTATCGAGTGGTATGATTGTGATATTTAACGATGTTAAGACTGTGTGCACTAGCGCCTGCCTCGACTAGTGCTGAATACACGTAGGGTCCGATTGCAGATTCGGTCCCGGCTGTAGGTGGTATCGTGAGCCTACATCGACCGTAGGCTCAACCTTAGTTAGAATGGTCGAGAGGTTAAAACCTATTTTCTAAAAGCTGTAAAAATTTGTCAAGATAAGAAATGACATCTCGACTTATCCCATTCTTTCTTTTCTGTCTCTTGCTGAATTGTTCCTTACCTTGTCACGATTTAAAAATTTCTCGAAGTTCTTACGTGAGCACTCTTGTGACAGATGGAGGGAGAGTTCAACTACGCCGATCCGAAGTTGGTCACGCCATGAACTTTGGCGTATTCTACGCACTCCTGAGATTTTGAGAAGCCACAATACCAAGTGGAAGTGATCGCATACAGATTGATCAAGGCTTGTGACGTGAAGATTGTGGTACTGCTAGGAAGAATGGCCCAGTAACGCCTCGACACCGCACTTCCAGAGATCTACAATGCATGGGTATCCAAGAAGTATCACGATGAGCACGCGCACATTACCCGTGATCTACGCCAGAGAGTTGGACAAAGACGGTGTTCGATATCATCCGCGGCAAAGAAACCTTCTTGACCCGGCTATCTGATGAGGATGGCATGGTCACACGCTTGCACGACTTGTGGTCGCCAGAGGATGTACTGGCGATACAAGCAAGGAGCTGCAGAAGGCCCGCAAGGAGATCACGACGTAAAAGAACAGATGACGGAAGCTCAAGAGTATGTGTCACACCTTCTGCAAAGGATTGAGAGTTAGAGACGGCATTGTACGCATCTGCCGGAACCAATGCTCGAAAGCACACGAGCTGCACTTGAGGAGCGGAGCTTGAGGAGGACACTCGCTTCTTCGACTACCACGATGACACAGCTTGCCGACATGGCAATCAAGCTACGCTTATGCCGCAAAGATCCGCACTCCAGCCGTGGAGGTTTTCGATGAGTGAGCGAGGTTCTATAGTGAGACTCCTTCGCCGAAGTCGCTACATAGAATAAAGAGTCACCCTTAGGCGTTAGACTCCAGCATGTTAGTTCTGACGGATCTTCTTGCTTGTCGAGTGTGCGCAAAGATAAAGGTGTGCCTTAGGCATTGTAAGCAACCATACCAAGTTATTGATATCATTAGTTAATAAAGTTGGACCTAAAGTTACACCTTCGCCTCGCATAAGTTCCATATTACTTGTCTATTCTTGTTTCTCTCATCTCTAAAACCGAGAGCAAACCGCAGATGGTGAACACCCGTGGAAACTTTGGAGGCAATGGAAGTGGTTCTCGCCAACGTAAAACCCCAATGATGGAGCACCAGCACCGCCATCGGATATGCAGAATTTTGGAGCATTTCTGCCGCACTCGGCTTGATGCATGCTATGATGCAATGTGATGCAACACGCCACCGCCAAAGCCACCGCTAATCAAGTCAATCGTGACAACGCCGTAATACCGTGATCGTCGAGTTCATGAGGACCCATCCACCCACTTTTTGGGAATGCCAATCCGCTGGAGGCCGACGACCGTTAAGGTCAATTGAGAGGAAGCTACACATTGCTCAATGCATAGGAAATGAGAAGGTACTCACGCTTCATCGCTTGGAAGGAACAAATACGAATGGTGGGAGAACTTCAGGCTACACGCAAGAGAACCTCAAGATATCACTTGGGAGGAGTTCACATACCGCTTTCACGCATCACACGTCTGAAGGAATCATGGATCTCAAGAAGGAGGAGTTCAGAGCATCAAGAAGGTAATCGCCAAAGGGTCGACTACTCGAACAAGTTCACACAGCCTTGCTTCGCTACGCACTGAGGATGTAGCAATGTATAAAGCCGATAATCTCGCTTCATGAAGGACTTAACTCAGACTACAGTGGGGACTGATCACCAACACCTTCCAGATTTCCAAGAGTTGGTGAATAAGGCGCTTATTCTAAGGACAAGCGCAAGGAACCGATGAGAACAGTAAAGCGCAGGATGCAACAAACAGGATCACGCCAAGGAACGCAATAAATGCCTCGAGAGTTGCACCAATCAACCCTTCGATTCCAGCCACAGACGTAACAAGGACACCGCTACCAAGCACCAAGACCTGGCTAATCAAAACTATCGTGACTTCAAATTTCGCCGTAAACGCCGCTTCCAGCAACAAAGAAGGAACGGAGACGCCGAACAATCGCAGAACGAGCCAGACACTTTGCCAACAGCTGCTCAAAGAAGATGAGGAGTGACCCCGCTTCGCCAATCTAGATCCACACCGCTAGACGCAGACGCCAAAGACATGGAACCACATCCTGCAGATCGGTGAGAGGCCGAGTCAACCATGTCACCGCGATGCATCGTAATGCTACTGACGCCGTGACCGGCACAAGGCCGTGTTGATTGTGGATGAAGGACTATCTCGGCTGAGAGCCCGTGGAAAGAAAGTGGAATTTCAAGCCACCGCCGTTAAAGATGGACAGCTTGATGGTTACCGCACTAAGGCAACCAAAGATAGAAGATGTCTCGATAGTGAATGAGTACCAGATGCTTTTTTCCCAAGATCTACCTCGTATGCCACCGACAGGATATAGAGTTTGTGATAGAGCTTGTACTGCAACACGATAGCAAAGAGACCTTATCTGATGTCCACCGAAGAATTGGTAGAGATGAAGAAACAAATTTTGAAGAGCTAATGGAGAAAGGATTTATCAGATCGAGTTCGTCGCCGTGGGGAGCGCTGTTGTTTGTCAAGAAGAAGGACGGAGTTTCAGGATGTGCATTGACTACCGCGGCACTCAATGAAGTCACCGTGAAGAATAAGTACCGCTACCCAGATCGATGATTTGTTTGATCACCGAGAGGAGCCGAGTTTTCTTCAAGATTGATTCGAGATCGATACCATCGCTGAAGATCGATCGAGGATATTCCAAAGACCGCGATTCTCGCCAAGATATGGACATTACGAGTTTACAGCTATGTCCTTTGGTCGATTTAATGCGCCAAAGATATTTCATGAATATGATGAATAAGGTGTTCATGGAATATTTGGACAAGTTTGTTGTTGTGTTCATAGATGATATCCTAATCTACTCCAAGACAGAGGATGAACATGCCTAACACTTGAGGAGAGTTTTGAAAAGCCGAGGAACAAAGAACTCTTCGCCAAGTTCAAGAAGTGTGATTTTTGGAAGGACAAGGTGGAATTTCCTGACATGTAATGACCGCATGAGTCATGATCCAAGTAAGGTAGAAGTCATGGTTACATTGGGAGCAACAAGACCGTGAACTGCATCAAGTTTTGAATGGCAGGTTACTATCGCTGCTTTCATTGAAGGCTTTTCGACAATTGCGAAACCTCTTACGCAATTGCTGAAAAAGGAAAAGAAGTTTGCATGGACGCCAGAGTGCGAGAAAGGATTTCAAGAACTGAAGACGAGATTGACATCAGCACCAGTGTTGGTTCTGTCGGACGTCAATCAAAGCTTTGATATCTATTGTGATGCATCGCGTCAAGGACTTGTATGTGTGCTGATGCAGAATAGAAAGGTCGTTGCTTATGCATCAAGGCAGTTAAGGCCGCATGAGGAAAATTATCCGACGCATGACCTAGAGTTAGCTGCCGTAGTGCATGCCTTGAAGATATGGCGTCACTATCTAATTGGAAACAGATGTGAAGTATACACGGACCATAAGAGTCTTAAGTACATCTTCACCCAATCGGACTTGAACATGAGGCAGAGAAGATGGTTAGAGTTGATCAAGGACTACAATGTTGGAATCCATTACCATCCCGGGAAGGCCAACGTAGTAGCCGATGCTCTGAGTCGGAAAAGCCATACCGTGAGTATGTTGCTAGCCACAAGTCAGGATGAGCTATGTGAGGATTTCTAGAGAATGAAGATAGAGGTGGTACCTAGCGGTTTCTTGGCCGCATTAGAAGTAAAGCCTACCCTAGAGGATCAGATCCGAGAAGGACAGAAGGATGATGACAAGATCCGCAGGATTAAGACCATCAAGGAGGAAGGCAAGGCAGAGGACTTCAAGTTGGATGAGCAAGGCACGTTATGGATGAAGGATCGGATTTGTGTGCCCAACAAGAAGGAATTAAAGCAACTGATTTTGGAAGAAGCCCATGATCCAAGTATTCAATTCATCTTGGAAGCGCCAAAATGTATCAGGATTTGAAGGAAAGATTCTGGTGGCCGAGCATGAAGCGTGAAGTCGCCGAGCATGTTGCATTGTGCGACGTATGCCAGAGAGTCAAGGCAATGCATCAGAGACCAGCAGGATTACTACAGCCACTGAAAATACCTGAGTGGAAGTGGGAGGAAATCGGAATGGATTTCATTACCGGTTTGCCTAAGACTCAAGGAGGTTATGACTCCATATGGGTTATAGTGGATCGCTTGACCAAAGTAGCCCATTTCATCCCCGTGAAGACCACTTACTCGGGAGATAAATTAGCAGAGTTGTACATGATCAGGATCGTCTGCTTGCACGGAGTGCCAAAGAGGATTGTATCGGACAGAGGTACCCAATTTACCTCAAGGTTCTGGAATAAGTTGCATGAAGCCATGGGAACCCGTTTGAACTTCAAGATCTGACCTATCATCCACAGACGGATGGACAGACCGAAAAAGTCAATCAGATTCTGGAGGATATGTTAAGAGCGTGTGCATTGGCTTATGCTACCTCTTGGGATAAGAGTTTGTCGTATGCCGAGTTTAGTTACAACAATAGTTACCAGGCTAGTTTACAGATGTCACCTTTTGAGGCACTGTATGGTCGACCCTGTCGGACGCCATTGAATTGGAATGAGACCGGCGAGCGCCGTGTCTTTGGGCCAGATATTCTTCAAGAAGCTGAAGAACAGATTGCCATGATCAGGGAGAGATTGAAGATAGCCCAATCACGACAGAAGAGTTATGCTGACAACCGTCGCCGAGACCTGAATTTTGAACCAGAAGACTTTGTATACCTCAGAGTTACGCCTCTCAGGGGAGTTAAGAGGTTCCATGCTAAAGGGAAACTTGCACCCCGTTATGTTGGACCATTTAAGATTTTGAGCCGCAGAGGCGAAGTTGCTTACCAGCCTGAGCCGCCACCGTCTAGCCGCAATCGCTCGCCGAAGTTGCCGTAGCGTTCCGCCGTAGTTCTTCGCCGATTGCCGCCGTCTCCGTCGTCCTCCGCCGCCGTTGAGGTCAGATCTGGAATCGGGAAGTCAAGCCGCGTCGGAGGAGACCTCTCACATCGCCAGAGCACGCCCGAAGCGCCGTTGCCGTGGTCGTCGTCCCCAACCCCGGCAAGCCAGCGCCGCCGTGAGCCATCGCCGGACTTCGAGCTCCCTCAGCCGTCCGATCCAGATCGAACGTCCCAGATTGCGCCACGTCATCTCACGGTGAGATTCCGTCCAAAATCCCAGATCCAATCTCGACCGTTGGATCTAGATCCAACGGTCCAGATCAAACGCGTTAACCCAAACGCGTGAGAGCCAGATCTAATCTGGGCCGTTGATTTTCAAATCAACGGCCGAGATTGCGCCACGTCGGGAAGGCCGACCGCGTCGGGCCGCCATCCACGCTGCGTGGCGGCAGGACGCCGACACGCGGGCCCGCATGTCGGCCGCCCACCTCGCACCATGACGTCCACATCGACGTTATGGCGGGCTCAAGATGTCGGCCGTCCCAGCCGAGCGCCGACGCCAAGAATGACGCTACAAAGGTCCCACTTGTTAGCGCAGCGGTGAGCCCCGGCCGACGCCGCAGCGACGCTACCCGAGTGGACCCACCTGTCAGCGACACATGGAGTCGTGGACCGAGTCCACGGTAGACCCGAGCCGAGCGTGGACCAAGTCCATGGACCGGCTGACGTCAGCAGACCTATCAGAGACTGCCACGTGTCCAGGCTGACGCAATAATTAATTTCCGGAAAAGAAAATGATTTATTAATTCAAAATAATGATTTCAGATTTTGTTTCAAACTTCAAACGCTTATAACTTTTGTGTTTCAACTTCGATTTGAGTGATTCAAATTTCTAAATTTGTATAAAATTGAGATCTACCTAAATATGAATTTTATTTAATTTTTGGACTATAGTTTTTCTCTGTAAAATTATTTAATTGATTATTTAAACTTTAAATAATTATAACTTTTGCATTTTATCTCCGATTTGAACGATTCCAGTTCCTAAAAATTCATAAAATTATGTTCTCTCTGTTTATGGACTTTATTTGGATGTTTGGATGTTTTTGTCTACTGTTTTATTCATTAATTGCTATTTGCACGCTTTACGAGTAGACGTTGAAGTGCCGGAAGGATTCGAGGGAGAAGTATTGACCCAGGATCCAACTCAAGACCAAGAACAAGTACTTTTTGAAGACAAGTTATGCATTGACCATGTTGATCCTATTTTGAAACCTATTTTGATTTAACCTATTGCATGCTAGTTCAATTAGAAAATACTTTATTTAAATATGGGGGATTAGATAAATACCAATTTGCTGTATGACACCTTGATTATTTAAATATGTGCCATGACCCTTGTCACCCTAGTTGTGGATTACTAGTTGGACATTATTAAATTGCCAACATGGGTTTTAGACCGTTGTAGTATCTTTGCTTAGACACACTACGTGCTCATGACATGATTTTGGACAATCAAATGTTAATATTGACTTAATGATATATTGAACCTGTTTTGGAAAAGTATCATGTGATGTTGATGGCACGTGGTGCATGGTAATCAACTGGGGTTTGATAAATAGTTTTTCGACCGGGGCATGTGGCAAGAATAATCAGGTGGGCCAGTTGTGGCATTGGGAATGATGTTTTGGTTCTTCGGGTAGTCTTGCCCTGGTCACCCTAAGGACTTCACCTTGCAAGCCTTTGAACTGGGTCTAACGTGCAACCACATGTCTGTAATGGGACGGACCTAGTTGACTAAGTTGCTAATAACGTACCTGTGGGACCTCAGGAGGTCAACTACACCCTTTGTGTAAGTTGTACGGGGAGCGTCTGGGTGAGGCCAGGTACCCATCTAACGGTTGATTGGCCTAAACTTCGCCTTAGCTAAGGGAAGGGTTAGTGTGCAATAACCGGGGAGGACCACTTGTATTGTTAGAAGTTTCCGAAAGACTTTGTTACAGGAACTCGCCTTTGTGGTGTTTGACTGTATCTTTTGGGTAAAGTGCATAACCTCTGCAGAGTGTAGAATCTATTCGAATAGCCGTGTCCGCGGTAATGGACATCGCTCGGGAATTACAGTCAAGGGTTAGATTTTCTCAAAAGAATAACTTGGACATGAAAGGTTGGTTTTGGTGTACGAATGACGTTAATGGAAATGTGGACTAAGATGGGAAAGATGTTTATTAAACTCCTTGAAAAGTTATCTATGCTTTACTTGTTACTACTGCTTTCGAATCTACTTATGATACTTGTTAAATGTCATATCGCAAAAATACCTGAGCCACTCCTTTGTATTAAGCCATGCATGTAGTATATTAGTGCATTCTCAGGCATGACTTGCTGAGTACCAAGTACTCACCCTTGCCACAATACAACACCAGTTGAAGAGGAGACTACACCAGCTTTGGAAGAGGAGCTCCAAGAGGAACCGTCTACTTATGGAGCGAGCCCAGTCAGTTGCCTGTGGTATACTGGATGGCGCCACGATGTTATCTTATTTTTCCGCTGCTACTATTTCTCTCTTAATAAGTTTCGCCCTGCGAGGCGTATATTTGTAACTTGACCATAAGGTCGAGTAACCAGTTTGACTATTTAATTAAAGTACTTTATTAGTATCGAGTGGTATGATTGTGATATTTACCGATGTTAAGACTGTATGCACTAGCGCGTTCCTGGACTAGTGCTGAATACACAGAGGGTCCGGATTTGCAGATTCGGGTCCCGACAATCGGTGCGGTGTTTCTAAAGCGTGAAGAACTAGTGCTTTAGTAGTCAGTGAGATTCAGGTGTGAGTCGCGTCTCCTAATATAATAGTGTTACCTTTTAGACGCCGGATTTTTGTGTGCTTAGGAAATTTGGATGTTCTTTGATTGCTGAGTGTGCAGTATGTGTTACATAGCTTTTAGGCTTGGATAAGCAACCATACCAAGTTATTATTAATGTTGGTATAAGTTTTTGAGTAACACCTGTTTTCCCCTGCATAAGATTCTTCTACTTGTCTATTATTTTCTCTCTTCCCTAAATTGTTGGAGCAACAGCAGATGGTGAATACCCGTGGCAACATTGGAGCTGGAGGGAGTGGTTCGCGACAAGGAGGCAACCCGAATGAAGCACCGAATCCCCAGCCTGCGCTGCCCATTGATATGCAAAACCTGGGAGCTTTTCTCGATGCTCAAACCCAACTGATGCAGACCATGATGGATAAAATGTAGCAGATGGAGATTCATCTGTCGCCAACAGTAACAATCATCAGAATGTGCACCAGGGGAACCAGTTTCAGTCCAGACTCTCTGACTTTATGAGAACCAGGCCGCCGATATTCTCTGGGAATGCCAACCCAATAGAGGCGGATGATTGGCTGAGGACTATTGAGAGGAAACTACACATCTCCTAATGTGCAGACAATGAGAGGGTCCTGTATGCTTCACACCAGCTTGAGGGGACTGCTGCAGAGTGGTGGGAGAACTTTTGCGCATCCCACGAGCATCCTCAGCAGATTACTTGGGAGGAATTTACGTCAGCCTTCCACCAATATCATGTTCCGGTGGGTATGATGGAGTTGAAGAAAGGGGAATTCAGATCTCTGAAACAAGGAGGCCAAGCAGTGGCCGATTATCTTAACAAGTTCACTCAGTTGTCCCATTATGCGCCAGAGGATGTGGCAACGGACAAAGCGAGGCAGTCCCGATTCATGAAGGGACTCAACTCTGGGTTGCAGGTGGGACTGTAACACCCCAGCATCTAGTATGCCTGAATGCTACCAAACATAGACTAAACAACATCTAAATACCACAAATTATCATAAATTACAGCAAAGGAGCAAATGCTAAAACCGAAAATTTCGGCAGCATCTCCTTTGTTTCTCATGCTTCGAAGCAACAACAATAGTAAGACAAGATATAGCTTGGTAAATAACAACTAAAACAGCAATAACAATTGATATGGCAACACTTATATCTACAAACAGCGAATTCAACCATTTCACCAATTATAGTGAAGCAAAAGATGAACTTAAGCTCAAAACCAAGCCGAGCACCAAGTTTCATGGCACAAATCTTATTATCATGTCTCCAAGTGATTAAACATAGACTATGAATGTGGAGCTACGTGTAGAAGTGTAGCTAAACCCCTTTCCCGTATGCTGGTCTCAAAGTACCTAAAAACAACATAAAACACAAGCGTGAGTTCATCACTCAGAAAGTATATTGCAATGGGCCAAAAAAAACAATTCAATGTAACATCACTACATACCATGCTCAACTTCATGGTCAAGTCATAATCTCATATTCAACATCATATTCATGTCTCAAAATCAATGTTCACATATCATCATCATCATGTATGCAATGAGATGCAATGCAATGCTCATATCTCCTGGAAGCTTATACCGGTATAGCTGAGTGCACACCCGTCGGCGTGCACCCTCTCCCCCCTTCCATCCCGTAGATGGAGGGTGCCTACTCCTCGCTTCCATTCACCACGTGGATGGAATCACGATGTAGGTCTTACTCAATGGCGTTCCGAACTAGTCATAACTTTCTCACCGACCTTACCGGACTAGTTATGACTTTCTCACCGCCCTCGCTATGTCTCATGCCATGAATGCAAAGATGCCAACATCATAAAATAATTTGCACATTTACTTAAACCAATCATGGCATAGAATCATAATGGATCATTTTCATCATACCAATAGCAAGCATTAAAGCATGGCATGTTATCGCATCATAAATTCAATTTCAACTCATCAAAACTAGCGATCTACAACTCGCTACCCATTCCAATACACTTGCCTTAATCTCCGGCGACGGATTGATGAGAAGTAGAGGGCACTCCCGGGGTCACACCACCTGCACATAGGCATCACACACTCACAAACATGCCCACAAAACATTACACAACATTCATCTAACCCGACTTCACACCCTACTTGCAAAACCCAAAAACAGAGGCTCTGTCCCGCCGGGACAGCAGACTTCCAACGGCCATAACTTGCGTTCTAAAACTCCAAATCAATTAAAAGAGTACATCCTCGCATAGCTTAGGAAATTTCCCAACTTTTTCTAGTTATAGGGAAAGACTGATTCAGAATCTAAAGTTGTTTAATCTACAAAATACCGTGATCTGTTCCAATCACGTCACAGATTTTAACATGCTCGGTAAAACAGTCATAAATTTCAAACGGCTGATCGGAATTTAACGTTCTTTATGTCCACGGAAATATAATTAAATTAACTACAACTTCTTCAACGTCCGTACGACCAGATTCTAATTCTAAATTGGCGAAAAACAGAACCCTATGTCGACTGCTCATGCTGTCCCAAAACAGAAACGTGGCAACATCTAGATCTAAACCAATCTACTCAAGTCCAGCACCACCAATTGATCTAAAATCATGATAAACACCCTTAAAACAGATCGTAGACCAACCCCAAGGATTCCCATGACCATACCTTCGCCCGACGACCGAAAACCCAACGAATCTCCTCCCGGTTCACGCGATCTCCTTCCTCGCTCCAAATGTGATGCCTTAGAATTTGAGAGTTACCGTAGGGGGTTTTTTCTCCCTTGTTTCGATTTCGGAAGGAATGAAGGAAATGTTGGGAGATGAAATAATTGAGTTTTATGCTGCAATTAATATTAAAAAAAATTGGAGTTTTGGGTTAGTTTTAGCTGGGCTGAGGCAACCTGGGCCTGGGTCGGGAATTCCCTTCCCACCTTCCCCCTCCCCATGCCTTGGTGGGCCGGCCCACCTCTCCCTTAGTGGCGTCACCCCCTCCCCCAAACCCTAGGCGCCACCACTTCCTCCCCTTGGTAGCCACCACTCCCTCCCCTAGGCAGCCGCCCCCTCCCCTTCTCCTTCCCGGCGTGGTGGTTCGAGGATCCACCGCGATTCGCGAAGGAAAATTCGAGAGGAGGACAGATTTCCGTTTCGGGGATCGTCGCGCAATCTTTGTTGGTTCTCAAGGGAGAACTCAAGGTAAAATTTCCAATCTTTTACCCCTGTTCTACCTAGGGATTAGGAGGGTATTAGATCTGGTGGTGTTTGGTTTGGATGGATTTTGATGGGGGAGAAGGGTAGTTGTTCACGTGGTGCTGTTTCTGAGAGGGGAGATTGTGCAGCACGGATTGTTTCGCATTTTACATTACCTAGACTATTTTTCCTGCAGAAACCTATAAATAGAAAGTTGTAGATAACGTCGCGAGCTAGCTTCTGTAATTTTTTCAGAATTTTTAGGGCGTCTGTTTGAGAGTTATCTCTGTTGGAAGATGACGAACAGAATCTGGAAACAGATTTTGTCCACTATGTTGGACTGTTGTTTAGGCATGTTTAACAGCGGAATTGAAATTTTTGACCTTCATGAAAGTTGTAGATCTCGTCAATATCTAGCTACTGTAATGTTTTTGTATTTTTATGAACAGTAGAAAAAAGATACGAAATTGGGAAGAGAGGGTGCTGCTGTTCGATCTGGACAGATCGGGGTTTTTGGCGTTTAAATGGGATCGGGGAGTAGGAAGCGTGTGTTTGAATTGTGTGATGAATTGTGATGTCGCTATGTACTGAAATAATGTTTGTTCAGGTGGTGCCACTGCTGGGCGTAACTAGGTTCATCGCCCACGTCGGTAAAGGCAAGTGGAAGTAGTTGTATTGTTATGCTATACATTGTTGTTTGCTTCGCCTTCACTATAAACTCCAATTACAACAATCATACATGGTTTAATCACTTGCTTTGAGGATTGCAATATCTTGACTGGCATTTTGATGTTGTGGTTTAGCTATGAGTCATGAGTAAGGTGAAGAATGATGTTGTTTACCGGATGAATTGTCTAAACATTTCATCTCTATGATATTTGCTTTCTATCCATGCTATATGATGATATGCAAACATGTGGACTCAGTGGGAGGGGTTATGAATGAATTCATGCATGAAGCATTAACTGCATAATCATGCATTGGAAGTTTGTCGACGCCAGCATGCACGACCGTACCGGTACAACACCGTGTGTTCCTGAGAAAGGGCACGGTGAGGAGGAACATGGCATAAGCATGTGCATCAATCATATGCATTTTACTGAAGTGGTGTGGACTCTTTGATGTGGTATTGTATATGAGGAATGCGGAATGCTAGATATATGGTGGATGTGTTATTTGTATTAGTTGTTCCGTTTGCTGAGATTACCCAATCTCACTACTTGCTGTTTTGATGTTTTCAGGTAGCGCACGTGAGTCGTAAGCATGAAGGGTTGTGGGGGCTCCGGAATCAGATTAGCGATGCAGGTCATTACTGTTGCATCGGTCAGAAGATTAATGCAACCCGTAACGTCTCCTGACCGCTAAACCAACTCCGTACTCGGATTGGGGCCAATTAATTGGCAAAACTCGTGAGGAGTGTACATGCCAACTGATTGATCCCAACTCGAAGCTTCCTCAATCAAGTGCATTGTATCGTTCCCTGGATCGATGGCCAGTACCACGCAGCGTTGTCATACAAGACAGTCTCAACTATGCAAGAGTAAATATATTACACATGAAAGGTAACGTTATTACAATAGTTTAACTTTACAAGTCTCGCTTACAGTAAGCACAAGTCCAAAAGAATCCTCCAACGCCAGCGGAAACTCCAAAAGAAGAACACGCAGTGTGCCTCCACCCTCAGGCAACTGACTGGAAGGAAACCCAGCTAAGCCCCAGATGAATCGCCGTCATCATTGACTGCGACTGCAGGAACATTTGCATCATTACCTGCTTCTTCTCCTTCTGATCATAGTCCGTTAGAGCAAACGGTGAGTACACGTATGTACTCGCAAGACTTTAGTGTATGGAATGTATACATATAAAATGTAGGTTAAATCAATGAATAATAGGTTACTACACTAGTCTTTTTGAGCACAAAGCAGATTTTGCTTGCAATATGATAATAGATTCACATTCGCATTTTTTTACAAAAGAAGCTGAAGAAAACATTTCAAACAATTAATAATAGATAAACCATTCACCAAATCAACCATCCAACCATTCCTTTCACCAAAACAACCAACCACCTGCACCTTATCCGAACCCAAGATCCAAACACACACCTGACCAACACAATCTAACCTCGAAACCCATTTTCCCAGAAGTCAACCCAGACCCAAAATCTATACTTGATAATACTTTCCAAGCTGCTCATGACCGTGAGCACGGCTAATCGATTAGTTTATTTATCTCTGCAGAGACTGTACACTGTACCCACATGACACGTTCTAGCAATCATGTCAACCATGCCTCGCGATACCGAAGTACCCGATTTGCTAGATAGTGACGGAACCTTTCGAGAGATTGGAGTTCTAATCCTGCACCGGCCCGGTAACGTGCATCCCTAACTACAACCACAGAGGTCGCCAGTGGTTCCCATAGGCACCCACTAGCCCACGACCTCCCTGTAGTAGGCATTACCGTTGTATTGGGTAAACTTTCCTTCGATGCCTCGACAAGAAAGTCCCTTGTGACACTACGGAGTGTCGTAACCTTAATTAATGTGCATGATTTGGTCAAAAACGGTATGAGATGTCGTAATAAGATTAAAACCATAGGGATTGGAGGTTATTAACGTTTCCGGGGTTTTGGGCCTTTCCGGGGGTTTTTGGGCCTTAAAGAGGGGTTGTGGGCTTTGGTGGGATGGTTTAGGAAACCTTCTTGGACACGGAGTCCGTGTTGTGGGCTGGTGGGAGGGCTCCCCCTGCCCTTTATTTGCGCCCCCACCCCCTCCTTGCGCCCCACCTGCCCCCAATTGCTCCCCCACCTCCCCTCTTGCGCCCCCTCTCCTCCCCCTTAGCCCTAGCCGCCGTGCGCCCCCTTGCCCTCCACCTCTCCATCTCCTCACCTCTCCTCCACCCCCTTGCTGCCCTAGGGTGGCCTCCCCACCCCTACAACCTCGTGGATCCATCCATTGGAGCGAGGAGCGAGGAGCGTGGAGCGAGGAGCGATCCGCGGGGAGATCTTTTGGAGTTTCGTTCGTCGGGCAAAGGTATGATCATGGGGTTCCCTGGGGTTGATCTAGGTACTGTTATAGGGTGATTATCAAGTTTTTAGATCAATTGGTGGTGCTGGATTGGAGTAATTTGGGTTAGATCTAGACGTTGCCACGTTTCTGTTTTGGGACAGCTTGAGCAGTCGACCTAAGGTTCCTGTTTTTGCCAATTTAGATTTCGAATCTGACTGTACGGACTTTTAATAAGTTGTATATAATTTTATTATCTTTCCGTGCATATAAAGAACGTTAAATTCCGCCCAGCCGTTTGAAAGTTATGACTGTTTTACCGAGCGTATTAAAATCTGTGATGCGATTGGAACAGATCTCGGTAATCTGTAGATTAAACAACCTTAGAGGCCGAATCAGTCTTTCCTTATACCTAGAGAAAGTTGGGAAATTCCCTAAGATACGCGAGAATGTACTCGTTTAATTGATTCGGAGTCCCAGAGCCCAAGTTATGCCTTTTGCAATGCTGCTGTCCCGACGGGACAGAACCTCTGTTTTTAGGTTTTGCGAGTAGTTGGCCATGTCGGGTTAGATGGGGGTTTGCGTACTGTTTTGAGGTTATGATTGTGAGTGTGTGATGCCTATGTTCAGGTGGTGTGACCCCGGGAGTGCCCTCTTCTTCCCGCCAATCCGTTGCACGTGGTTGAGGCAAGTGTGTTGTGATGGATAACGAGTTGTAGGTTGTATGTTGAGATTAGATGGAATTGTCTACATAATATATGTCCACTTGCCATGTTTTAATGATTGCTATGATATGATGAGCATGTTTAAGATGTTATGATGCCATGTGTTAATACATGAGTTTTATATGATGTTGGCATGCTTGCATACATGACATGTTACATGGCCCGGGCGGTGAGAAAGTCATTAACTAATCCGGGAAGGTCGGTGAGAAAGTTATGACTAATCCGGAGAGCCAATAGAGTAAGTCCTACATCGTGATTCCATCTACCGTGGGTTGTGGAAGCGAGGAGTAGGCACCCTCCATCTTCGGGATGGAAGGGGGGAGAGGGTGCACACCGACGGGTGTGTACTCAACCATACCGGTATGAGTTTCCAAGGAGACATGAGCATTGCATTACATCGCATACATATTGATGATGACAATGTTAAGTGTTTATGAATAAGATGATTTACATGAAGGGAGATGCTATTGCCATATTGTTGTTCTTGTTGTCCATTGCAATATGCTTGCTGAGTTTCGAACTCACGCTTGTGTTTTCTTATTGTTTTAGGTACCATGAGAACGGCATGCGGGAAAGGGGAATAGTCACACGCCCACACGTAGCTTCACCATATTGTTTCCCCAAGTCATTCTATTAGTTTGATAATAAATTGCGTGTGATGATCATCCATCTTCGGGATGGAAGGGGGGAGAGGGTGCACACCGACGGGTGTGTACTCAACCATACCGGTATGAGTTTCCAAGGAGACATGAGCATTGCATTACATCGCATACATATTGATGATGACAATGTTAAGTGTTTATGAATAAGATGATTTACATGAAGGGAGATGCTATTGCCATATTATTGTTCTTGTTGTCCATTGCAATATGCTTGCTGAGTTTCGAACTCACGCTTGTGTTTTCTTATTGTTTTAGGTACCATGAGAACGGCATGCGGGAAAGGGGAATAGTCACACGCCCACACGTAGCTTCACCATATTGTTTCCCCAAGTCATTCTATTAGTTTGATAATAAATTGCGTGTGATGATCATCGATTTAAGGCTTAGTTTTGTTTATGAGAGTTTTATTGTTCGTTTGACACTTGGAGACTTTAAGTGCTTGATGTTAGTCTTATATTGTCGTTAAGACTCTATTTATTGCTGTTTTAGATGTTTCTCTTATTGCCATATAATGCTATATTGTTGTTGCTCCTTAAATTCATGATAAAACAAAGGAGGTGCTTCCGAAATCTCGGTTTTTAGCCTGTGCGCCTTTGCTGGAATTTTATGTTAAATGTGGTATTTAGATGTTGTTTAGCTTATGTTTGGTAGCATTCAGGCATATTAAATGCCGGGGTGTTGCATCCCTAGAATGCACCGACACCACAGGTGCATCCAATCCTCTTTGCCCTCCAATAATTCAGGGTCAGATCCCTTTTCCCCGTACTAGGCTGAGGCCATCCCACACTGGCACATGTGGTTGCACGAATTATACCCAGTAAATAGCACCAAGTTCGGTCCTTAGGGTGACTCAGGCGAGATCTTCCAAACCCACTTGCTATGGCCACAGAGGATCGACACTAGCGGCCCCACCGAGCACACACTAGCCTTCAACCTCCCCATAGCAAGGGACCAACTGAGACCAAACCACTCCAAACCAGCCAACGGCCTGACAACCAATCCGAACCTGAAACCAGCCTACCAACCGGAACCATTACCCGGCCAAATACCACCAACTCCAAACCACCAAACATCTCGCCCGGTCTAAACTCTCCAAGTTTTTCCATTCTACTCACGCAACCATTCCCTTTTTCCAACAAAACCCCAAAACCTCCAATTCCAACCTGACACCCTTCACCCATCCTATAGTTCCAGGAGTTTATGAATAAGAACATCATGATCTCCTGCAACCAATTCTACTGCTGAACTAAGCATATGCAACTATTATTCTTTAATACCCTCTGACACTTACTAACGTGTCTAAATTATTCTTAAGTCTATCAAGGATTGCATATTCAGATTAAATTGAGGTAATCCAACAATTTTCGGCTTAACTACTGCTTCCCACAAATTATCACTTTTAATAAATTTATGAGCATGCATAATAGTTTTGGCAATCAAAATAAGAATTTGCAAATATGGGATTCAAAATGGTCAAGGAGGCGCTTGCTTGTCTGCTCTTCGGTGAAATCGGTCTCCAGGACGTAGTCGGGATCGTCGGCGACGTTCGAAGTGTCTACGTCTACACGAAAAGCAACGAGACCAAAATCATCGATCAAAATAGGCAAAGAAGCGATCAAAATCCAAAAAGAAGCGAAAATAGAAAACGAGAACCTAGACGGAAAAGAAATTCTAAAATTTCTCCCAGAGGCCAGCGATGCATTTGTTGAGGGCGGTAGTGCCGCTCTCTGGCAGCGATCTGCTACTATAGCGCGGTAGTGCCGCCGGTCACTCCGGCAGTACCGGTTGGATTTCCCGGTAGTGCCGCTGGCCGGGAATCGAAAGAGGTTGCTCTCTGGAAAATAACTACCGACGCCTAAGTCTGGTAGTGCCGGACCCCCCCGGCAGTACCGCCCTCACCCAGCGGTAGTGCCGGCCACCACGAGGCCAATTTTCCAAAAATTGGGATTTTACGCATTACCCCCAGAACTTCGACGTAAGTGCATGGATAGGTCCCTGGGGACCCATGGGACTTATTCACGGAGGTTTCGTCAAGTTCCGAGCTCGTTTGCTCAAAATCTCACTTTTCGGATCCTTTCTCTCCCGATACCGGCGCAAAAATGAATTTCGACCCAGAAGGTGTCGAAACTCGAGTTTCTTCACGGCCACGGGTTCTCTACGGCATTAAGGACTTATACGCGCTAGGCTTGTGAGCTTTGGAACTTCAGAACACAAAATCACTCCGAATGCCCAAAGTGCATCTTTTGCAAATCCTTCGGAACGACGGATTCACAACAAGCACAATAGATCCAAAAATGCACTAGGGTTCCATAAGATCGAGAAACTGGCTACAACCCTCGGCACACGACAATCAGACCTCTAAAGACCGAAAAACCTAACCTACTCTGAATTCGATTCTCGTCTCGAATCGAGTACAAACTCGATCCTCCTACAAGAAACGACTTACGAGGCTCTAAGAAAACATCCGCAGGTCATTTCCCCGACTTCCCGGAGTTAGGGTTTCGAAAGGAAAGGGCTCCGAGAATTTGAGAAATGGCTTTTTGCAGCGAATGAGTCCAACGAAGCGTAGATCAGGGTTACAGAAACTACTCGATCACGCGGAAGGATTCTTCTACCCTTGACCTAGGTTTAACCACTCGGAAAATGACTATGCACCACAACAACTAGGGTTTCTAGAGTTTAACTAGGACGTAAAGAACGATTACAAGCCAAGGAAGAGCTAGGGTTTGCATCTGCACCTAGGGTTTAGATTTAGCTTCAAGCCCTACCTCTTGTGGAGTTCCTTGATAGCTTAGAGACGCTTCTCCACCCTTGCTCCTGCTCCCACACAGCCTCCTAGAGCTTCAACCGGCTGGAGATGGCGAGGAGGAGGAGAGAGCTCCAATGGAAAGAGAGGAAGGAGAAGAGAGGAAGAAGGAGGAGGAGAGGAGGAGAAATGAGAGAGGAGAGGGAGAGGAGGTGCTCCCTGGCGTCTTAAGGGAGTAGGGGGGGCACAAAAATCGATGCAAAAGGATAGCCACAAGCACAGGAGCAAAACAGGGCTCTGGCCCCACTGCCCTAGGCCGGCGATCTGCTTGAGCGGCCGATCTTGCCTTCGGCGGTAGTACTGCATGACCAGTCTTGATCTTGCCGCGAGAAAATTCGGGAATTTTACAGTTTTCGCGATGGTTCTTTAATCGACTAACTTAAGGACTACTGGAATAGGTTCGAGGGGTCCTAATAAAGGTTTTAAAACTAAGGTTTGGGATCTAGCTCTCACGATTTTAAATTTCACCCGATTTCGGATTCTGAGACTCCAATCGGGGAAAACGATCAAACGAAACGACAAAACCGAATTCAAGGGCAAATAACTCCAATTTCAAACTGGAAACTTTACAGAGCACTAATCCACACTTAGTTAGCCTAATTAAGCTTAATTACAAACACGGGCGTTACAAGGGTGGGCTAGCAACACAATAAATTTTCTAATGTCATCACGACTCACATGATCTAGTGCTTTAAATAATTCATTAGTTGGATGAAATTTTATTACAAATAGACCCATTGTTGTTCCCTTTAAACTTGTTCTCGTTTATGGTTGTCCCTTTAGAGATGTGTTATGTTTATGGTTGATTCCTGGTTGATTTAGACTTGTTGTCTCTAGTATTGATGTCGTGATATTATTCCTATTTGAATTGCTTATCATGGACCTTGTTTTTATGAATTGCTTCCGTATTATCCTGTTTTAGGAAATCTTTGTAATTTTTCTTGTACAACAGTTTAGATTTATGGGGTGTTACAGTTGGTATCAGAGCGGGCTGTAGGTCCTTGGAATGTGTATTTTTAGTGTCATACTATAGGATACAACTAAAATGTGATGTGGAATAACTTAGAAATATGGCCTAGGTTTTAACTAAAATTTTGTCATAGGATAGCAACATTAAAACTTGTGTAAGTGGAATCACTAATTTAAAATATGACACACATGGATGCACAGTAGGAAAGGGTATGGGTACCGTTGCTTTCCATTTAAATATTGTATCTAAGCTTTTGATGTTGAATGCTACTTTTGATGATGTATAATGCTATATTTATGTTGGATTTGATTGAGTTGCTTCATTTGTGATGAAGTGGGGTTGTGGTGCCGAAGGGTTTCGGTCACCTCTTTTTGTTCATAGTAAGGGTGTGGTTTGACGGTGTGGCCGGTTAACGCCATCACCGAAGAATTATTAACCCCTGTAGGAGGAGTGCTTACCCTTTACGTAAGTGGATCGGGTAGTTGACTGGAGTCAAATAGAAGAGATTGGTGGTAGATTCCTTCGGATGTTCTTTATCGCTCGACGGTCGGTCTTGGTTGGTTTTCTTGGTTTTAGTTGATTGAAATCAGAAGAAAAGTGTTTGGAATTTGGTTTTTCATGAGTGTGCCTTCGGTGTTTCTTGGTTTTGTCTTCTTTGGGTGAAGACAAAGAAGGGAGTTTTGTGTTGTGCGTCTTTGGTCGCCTTTTGACATTGACACTGTTTAGTTGGTTGCCTTGCAAAGAAATGTATAGCTTTTGGTTCTTGTGTGTCTTGCTCTGAGTTTAAAAGAAGTTATTGAAGCGTGTGTAAAAGTTAAGTTGTGTCGATTTATGTTTTGTGCCTTTGTTCAGTAAGGTTTACTTGATCGCTTGGTTCCCTCCTGGGAGTCTTTAAGATTGAAATGTGTTTTGGAGTCATGTCCTATTGCAAATTTGAGAGTCAAGCCTCTTTGTGAGTTTTGGTTGAGTATTAAAAGAAAATGCTGCAAATAAAGTAAGTATTCGCTTGACTGAAATTAATTGTTAAAAGTGAAAATTGTTGTTTAGCATGTTATGTAGTATGTAACAATGTGGTTTATAGAAATGATGTACTCCTTAGTTAATTTGCGAGTTGAATCAATTAAGTGTAATTGTTACCTTTAGCTTAAGATTAAATGAACCTCTAGTGATGTAGAGTACCCCATAGTGGGGATGATTAAATGTGTTAATGTACATGCTTATAATCTGTTGCTTTGCTTTAAAAGTGCTTATGACCCCCGATAATGTTTAAGGTTTTAAACCCTGATGCATGGTTAGAACATTAAGATGAGGTAGATCATGGTTATTGTTCAAGAAACTTTGCTGGTTGTTTAAAGATGTTCTAATCTAACGGATTAATAGAGAAAATTTAATCGTGTTGACTAGCGACTTTAATTTGGAAGTTGATTAGAATTGCTATTTACATTGTTGCAACCTACTAGTATGTTGTGTGGTGGTAATTTTGTTATCACCTATGTATAGGGTAGCCAAAAGTAATGTTGATGGTTAATGTTTATGCCCATTTGTTGTTATTGATGACTTGGTAGGGTTGTTAATTGTTGGAAACCATTGATCCAATAGAGAAAAGTGTAAAACTGTGGAATTATGTCGAGTTCATGTTGTGATGGGATGAACATTGGATAACAATCATGATGCAAGATTTTAACCTTAATGAATGCATGTCTTAGAATCCTGTTTACGAATTTTATCTTGTAGAGATAATACTTATTGGTTGAAGTCATTTTATTGATTGAACAAGTTTTAATTGTCAAGATGTTGATGTATGGATGGTATAAAATTGATACGGTTATCATGCTTAAGTATATGTTGAAGTACTATGTTTGAAATATAGAATACATTGATATATGATGTGTTGGTCTGTGGGGATCATGATGAGGTAGTATAGAATGGAAGACGTTTTGTTAATCATCATAAACTGTATTTATAAATGTTGGGAAAGGTAACTAGAGAAAGAATTGGTTATGTAGCTTTTGGTTGAATTATATTGAGGCTTCTCGATGAGTAAATAGTGTATATTGAATGCTTAAATGGTAAGTATAGTGGAATACTAGATATGGTGGCTTTCATCTTGAGCCTGTGTCTAAAACCTTTTGGACTGGATTGGTTGGTTGCTATTTTGGTTGAATACTTTTTGTCAAAGTGTTTCTTCTGTTGTGTTTCAGAGTTTCCCTAAAACTCGTAGTGATTAATGCCAACCTTTGGATTTGGCTAACTTGTTTAGTTTGCACTATGAGTATGGATTTACACCCAAAAGTCTTTGAGTGGATCGCGCCCCTTCACGTTCGCACTGAATTATCTTTGGAATTAATTTTAAAGGAAGCAGATGGACATAGTGGGTTGTGTTGGAAACTCTTGAGATTTAATTTGTAACTCTTTTTGACTAGAGTTGGATTTATTTGCATGATGTGTGTGACGTTTGCGAGTGCTTCAAAAAGGTGGATTATATGAGTGTTTCATAAGTGAATTTGGTTAGTGAAGAGTTCTCTTTTGGGAATGAATTTCCCTTTCTTTCGAGAAACAAAATTGTGGCGGTTGTTTGTGCAGATGTTTGACTTTGGAGTCGATGTTCTTTTCCAAAATGTTGATTTTGGTTAAAATGCGATGTTTTGCAAGTTTAGCTTTCTATCATTGGTGGGTTTTGATACGATGTGGTGCCTTCGTTAACTATCTTTGCCGACATAGTTTATATGAATTAGCGCAATCCTCGGTGTTATTCGAGTTTTATTCATGTGTTACAGAGGAAGAAGTCGTCTTGTAAATGACTATTCGATAGTGTTGTTACATGATGAATGAATGGTGAAAAGTAAACATGACATTGTCTATAGATGTTAAATGATAAAAGAGTCATTGAGCCAGGTCGGTGAGAAAGTCATATATGGATATATGACTAATCTGGAGTGCTCTTGGATAGCTGCATGCATGTCCTGAATCGAGATTTCAATTGCCTTCTAGTACGGGAAGTAAGAACGAATATCTTCTGATATGTTGGTTGTGGTGTAAGAGATCTGAGCTTTCTTTGCATTTGGCTTAGGAAAAATAAAATAAAATAAAATAAAATGAGTACTCTTGGGTTGTTGCCGAATTCTTTTCAAAGTGGCTTTTAGCGCTTTGGAGTTCGAGTTGTTGGATGTGAATCATTTGGGGATCATGGGTCTTGGTTGAGCTTCCTCAATGATTCTACCCTTGGTTCTGATTCTTTGAAAGGAAGAATGTGAGGGCGAAACCTTCTAAGAAAGAGGAATTTAGTGTGGGTTGGTAATGACCTAAGATATTAGATGTTGCTAGTAGATGATCGTAAACAGTTTAAAAGTGAAGAGTAAAGGAAGGTTGTGTATGACTCAATCCAAACCTTCTTGGAGAATTGGGTCATTGATGTGTACCTAGGTGAAATTTGTTTAAATTATTAGTGGACCACTTGGTGGTTGCTAGTAATTGTTTTTCCTTTTCAGAGTGTATTGGACCTTTCTCGTCGAGGTTGAGCGAGGTTGTGTCAACCATAGCGATTTTGTTCGGTTATTCTTGTCTCTTGCGGGTTTAAGGACCCTGGTTGTAAAGTAGGCCTTTCCTTTTGGTGGTAGTGTTGGGTATTGGTTTTTTGTTGAAGATCAATTTTATTGCAAGGTTCTAACCTCGTTTGTTCAAATAGCTGGTGGTCTTGGAGTGTATGTCTCACCTGGTTTGTCGTCGTCTTGAATACGGCGAACCACAGTAGAGGGGTTGTGGTGTGAAAACACGTTTGTGCGTGGGAGATGAAGAGGGTTCTAGAGACTGCACCGTTTTCTCGGAGAGTAGTTGGATTAAGGAGTGCGAGACCGTTTTCTTTCATGGTCTATTTGGGAATTGAAGTGAAGGTGGAACCATGAGAGGTTGCACTCTGTTGAGCTAAATCAACATTTTCTCGCTAGTGTTGGTTTTGAGAACTCGCTTGTCGTTTGTTCCGGTTTGAGTCTTTGTGTGAATGTTTTGTGTTGCAAAGAAGTCTTTTGTCCCTTGGGGACTTTGTTGTTGATTTTGGTGTGTCTTTGATTCGGGACTAATCCTTTTAAGGAGGGGAGAGTGTGATGCCTTAGAATTTGGGAGTTACCGTAGGGGGGTTTTTTCTCCCTTGTTTCGATTTCGGAAGGAATGAAGGAAATGTTGGGAGATGAAATAATTGAGTTTTATGCTGCAATTAATATTAAAAAAATTGGAGTTTTGGGTTAGTTTTAGCTGGGCTGAGGCAACCTGGGCCTGGGCCGGGAATTCCCTTCCCACCTTCCCCCTCCCCACGCCTTGGTGGGCCGGCCCACCTCTCCCTTAGTGGCGCCACCCACTCCCCCAAACCCTAGGCGCCACCACTTCCTCCCCTTGGTAGCCACCACTCCCTCCCCTAGGCAGCCGCCCCCTCCCCTTCTCCTTCCCGGCGTGGTGGTTCGAGGATCCACCGCGGTTCGCGAAGGAAAATTCGAGAGGTGGACAGATTTCCGTTTCGGGGATCGTCGCGCAATCTTTGTGGGTTCTCAAGGGAGAACTCAAGGTAAAATTTCCAATATTTTAACCCTATTCTACCTAGGGATTAGGAGGGTATTAGATCTGGTGGTGTTTGGATTGGATGGATTTTGATGGGGGAGAAGGGTAGTTGTTCACGTGGTGCTATTTCTGAGAGGGGAGATTGTGTAGCACGGATTGTTTCGCGTTTTACATGACCTAGATGATTTTTCCTGCAGAAACCTATAACTAGAAAGTTGTAGATAACGTCGCGATCTAGCTTCTGTAATTTTTTCAGAATTTTTGGGGCGTCGGTATGAGAGTTGTCGCTGTTGGAAGATGACGAACAGAATCTGGAAACAGATTTCGTCCACTATGTTGGACGGTTGTTTAGGCATGTTTAACAGCGGAATTGAAATTTTTGACCTTCATGAAAGTTGTAGATCTCGTCAATATCTAGCTACTGTAATTTGTTTGTATTTTTATCAATAGTAGAAAAAAAGATACGAAATTGGGAAGAGAGGGTGCTGTTGTTCGATCCGGACATATCGGGGTTTTTGGCGTTTAAATGGGATCGGGGAGTAGGAAGCGTGTGTTTGAATTGTGTGATGAATTGTGATGTCGCTATGTACTGAAATAATGTTTGTTCAGGTGGTGCCACTGCTGGGCGTAACTAGGTTCATCGCCCACGTCGGTAAAGGCAAGTGGAAGTAGTTGTATTGTTAAGCTATACATTGTTGTTTGCTTCGCCTTCACTATAAACTCCAATTACAACAATCATACATGGTTTAATCACTTGCTTTGAGGATTGCAATATCTTGACTGGCATTGTGATGTTGTGGTTTAGCTATGAATCATAAGTAAGGTGAAGAATGATGTTGTTTACCGGATGAATTGTCTAAACATTTCATCTCTATGATATTTGCTTTCTATCCATGCTATATGATGATATGCAAACATGTGGACTCAGTGGGAGGGGTTATGAATGAATTCATGCATGAAGCATTAACTGCATAATCATGCATTGGAAGTTTGTCGACGCCTTGGCGTCTTGGCGGCAAATCTTAGTACAACACGGTGTGTTCTGAGAAAGGGCACGGTGAGGAGGAACATGGCATAAGCATGTGCATCAATCATATGCATTTTACTGAAGTGGTGTGGACACTTTGATGTGGTATTGTATATGAGTAATGCGGAATGCTAGATATATGGTGGATGTGTTATTTGTATTAGTTGTTCCGCTTGCTGAGATTACCCAATCTCACTACTTGCTGTTTTGATGTTTTCAGGTAGCGCACGTGAGTCGTAAGCATGAAGGGTGGGCTAGCAACACAATAAATTTTCTGATGTCATCACGACTCACATGATCTAGTGCTTTAAATAATTCATTAGTTGGATGGAATTTTATTACAAATAGACCCATTGTTGTTCCCTTTAAACTTGTTCTCGTTTATGGTTGTCCCTTTAGAGATGTGTTATGTTTATGGTTGATTCCTGGTTGATTTAGACTTGTTGTCTCTAGTATTGATGTCGTGATATTATTCCTATTTGAATTGCTTATCATGGACCTTGTTTTTATGAATTGCTTCCGTATTATCCTGTTTTAGGGGAAATGCTGTCGAATTTTTCTTGTACAACAGTTTTGATTTATGGGGTGTTACACCAAATCCACCGGATCTCCTCGTTGCGGAGCGCTCCAATGGACGGATCTTCGAGGTGTTGAGGTGGAGAACTCCCCTAGGGGCAGCAAGGGAGGTGGAGAGGGGAGGAGAGGGGTGGTGGCGCCATGGGGAAGATGGAGAGGAAGGGGAAGGGTGGAGGAGCATGGGGGGGCTAGGGGGTGGCGGCTAGGGTTGGGAGAGGGAGTTTGGGGCGCACCAAGGGGTGGGGCTAGATTTGGCTGCCCAAAAGTCCCCCCCTTGGGCCCAAACCCTTCCACCGGAGGCCCAACTCAACCCCCAAGGCCCAAAGTCCCCCGGAGAGGCCCAAAACACCCGAAACGGCCCAAAAACACGCTATAAACGGCATAACGTAAAGTTTTAACCTCCATTTGCATATTTTATAATGTTTTGACCTCAACATCCACATTTTATAAGATTACGACACTTCGTGGTGTCACATTCTCCCCCCTTCAACAGGATTCGACCCCGAATCCGAGACACGCCACTTCGCAAACAACCAAATCGAAGGGAGCGTTCACGCCTCAGAACCCGCTTAGAAGCCCCTACGATTTGCACTAGCTAGCACTCAGAAGCAAGGAGATAAGGATCAAAGACTGACAGCTCTAAAGATAACTCACATTCAAAACTTGCCAGAATTCTTACTCCACTTTGAAACACCGAGTACAAACATAAGGATTCAGAACGTCCCAAGCAAAAGGATAACTTCCTAAGCTGACAATGAAGGGAAACAGTCTCATATTCCTCATTTTTATGCATTCCTTGGCACTAGAGTGCCCGATCCCTTTAATCGATGTTTCTCCTCAGAAGAACACGGCACCAACCTCTAGAACCCTCTTCAGCTCCCACGCACAAAAGTGCTTTCACATCTCAACCTCTCTACTGTGGTTCGTCGTATTCTAGACGACGCGAACCAAGCAAGACACAACACTCCAAGACTACCAACTGCTTGAACAATCGGCTAACACCTTGCAAAAGATTGACCTTTTACAAAAGACCAATTCCCACCACTACCACCGAAGGAAAAAACCTACTTTATAACCAGGGTCCTTAAAACCCACAAAAACACTGTCAACCGAGCAATCCACATCGGTCGACACAACTCGCTCAAAGATCGGCGACAAAAGATCCAATACATTTCGAAAGGATAAAGCAATTACTTGCAACCACCAAGTGGTCCACTAATAGTTTAATCAACCCTACCGTGGAATGCACCAACGACCCGATTCTCCAAGAAGGTTTGCATTGGGTGCACTCAACCATAAACCATGAACCCCAAATGGTCCACCAACAACAACTCAAACCCCAAAGCGCTAAAACCACTTTGGAAAGGATGCGACAACATCCAAAGAGCACACATTTTAATTTCCTATGCCAAGACACAAAGGAAACGCAAATCCCCTACACCACAACCAACATACTAGAAATTCTTCATTGTTTTCTTTCATGCCTGTGACACCACAGAGTGTCGTATCTTATAAAATGTGAATGTTGAGGTCAAAAACTTTATAAAATGTGAAAATGGAGGTTAAAACTTTATGTTATGCCGTTTATAGCAAGTTTTTGGGCCGTTTTCGGGTGTTTGGGCCTCTCCGGGGGACTTTGGGCCTTCGGGGTTGAGTTGGGCCTCCGGTGGAATGGTTTGGGCCCAAGGGGGGGGGACTTTTGGGCAGCCAAATCTGGCCCCCACCCCTTGGTGTGCCCCAAACTCCCTCTCCCAACCCTAGCCACCACCCCCTAGCCCCCCCATGCGCCTCCACCCTTCCCCTTCCTCTCCATCTTCCCCCATGGCGCCACCACCCCTCTCCTCCCCTCTCCACATACCTTGCTGCCCCTAGGGGAGTTCTACACCTCAACACCTCGAAGATCCGTCCATTGGAGCGCTCCGCGACGAGGAGATCCGATGGATTTGGAGCGAGGAAGGAGATCGCGCGAACCGGGAGGAGATCCATTGGGTTTTCGGTCGTCAAGCGAAGGTATGGCCATGGGAATCCTTGGGGTTGGGCTAGGTACTGTTCTAAGGATCAATATCATATTTTTAGATCAATTGGTGGTGCTGGAATTGAGTAGATGGATTAGATCTAGAAGTTGCCACGTTCTCTGTTTTGGACAGCATGAGCAGTCGACTTAGGGTTTAGTTTTTCGCCAATTTATATTTCGAATTTGGTTATCCGCCTGTTGAAGAAGTTCTAGATAATTTCAGTATATTTCTGTGGGTATAAGGAACGTCCAATTCCGATCAGCCGTTTGAAAGTTATGGGTGTTTTACCGACCGTGTTAAAATCTGTGACGTGATTGGAACAGATTACGGTATTTTGTAGATTAAACAACTTTAGATTCCGAATCCGTCTTTCCCTATACCTAGAAAAAGTTGGGAAATTTCCTAAGCTATGCGATAATGTACTCGTTTAATTGATTTGGAGTCTTAGAACCCGAGATATGCCTTTTGGAAGGCTGCTGTCCCGACGGGACAGAACCGCTGTTTTTGGGTTTTGCGAGTAGTTGGCAATGTCGGGGTTGATGAGGGTTTCCTTACTATTTTTTGGACATGATTGTGAGTGTGTGGTACCTATGTGCAGGTGGTGTGACCCCGGGAGTGCCTTCTACTTCTCGCCAATCCGTTGCCCGTGGTTGAGGCAAGTGTATTGTAATGGATAGCGGTTTGTAGGTTGCTAGTTGAGACTAGATGAAGATTGAATATATGATATGAACACATGCCATGCTTTACTGATTGCCAATGATATGATGAATATGCTTACTATGTTATGTTGCCATGTGTTAATGTAAAAGTGATTTATGATGTTGGCATATTTGCATACATGACATGGCATGATACATGGCTCGGGCGGTGAGAAAGTCATAACTAGTCCGGGGAAGGTCGGTGAGAAAATTATGACTATTCCAGAGAGCCAATGAGTAAGTCCTACATCGTGATTCCATTCACCGCGGTGAACGGAAGCGATGAGTAGGCACCCTCCATCTTCGGGATGGAAGGGGGGAGAGGGTGCACACCGACGGGTGTGTACTCAACCATACCGGTATGAGTTTCCAAGGAGACATGAGCATCGCATTGCATTGCATACATAATGATGATGATAATATTATGGTTCATGAATGAGATGATATACATGATGTGAGATATTATTGCCATGTAATTGTTCTTGTTGTCCATTGCAATATGCTTGCTGAGTTTCAAACTCACGCTTGTGTTTATGTTGTTTTTCTTAGGTACCATGAAACCGGCATGCGGGTAAAAGGGTTTAGCTACACATCTACACGTAGCTCCACACAAATTAGACAGTGTTATCATTTGGAGTCATGATAATGAAAGTATTGCCATGAAACTTGGAGAATTGCTTAACTGTGTGCTCGGTCTTACTATTTGATTCGTTTAGCTCATGAAGTGGTTGAATGCTTTATCCTGTACTTATTTTGTTGCTATGTCTCATGTTATTGCTGTTTTAGATGCTTTCCATTATGATATAACTTGTGATACTTTGTTGTTGCTCCGAATCATGGAAAAACAAAGGAGATGCTGCCGAAATTTTCGGTATTAACATTTGTTCCTTTGCTGTAATTTACTTGTAATTGTGGTATATAGAGGTTGCTTAGTCTATGTTTGGTAGCATTCGGGCATATTAAATGCCGGGGTGTTACAATGCCAGTCAGAAATAGAAATCTCGATTTATGACGTGCATGCACACTTTTCAAGAGCACTCCAGATTAGTCATATATCCATGTATGACTTTCTCACCGACCTGGCTCACCGACTTTTTCATCATTAAACATCTATAAACAATGTCATGCTTCCTTTTCACCATTCATTCTTCATGTAACAACAATATCGAATAATCATTCACCAACCGACTACTTCCTCTTTATCACATGTTTGAAACACACATAACATTTACGATTGAGCTAAAACCTATAACATTAAAACTAAAATGTGTATTTTTAGTGTCATACCTTAGGTTAAAACTAAAATGTGATGTGGGATAACTTAGAAACATGGCTTAGGTTTTAACTAAAATTTTGTCATAGGATAGCAACATTAAAACTTGCAAAAAAAATGGTATAACTAATCTAAAATTTGACACACATGGATGCACAGTAGGAAAGGGTATGGGTATCGTTCCTTTACGCTTAAATGTTGTATTTAAGCTTTGATGTTGAATGCTTCATTTGATAATCCATGTTGCTATGTCTATGAGATAAATGATTGAATTGTGCTTGTTGTGGTGATAAAGTGGGGTTGTGGTGCCGAAGGGTTTCGGTCACCACTTTTGTTAATAGTAAGGGTGTGGTTTGACGGTATGGCCGGTTCAAGCCATCACCGAAGAACTATTAACCCCTTGTAGGGAAAGAGTGCTTACCTTTTCTATCGTAGATTGGGTAGTTGGCTGGAGACAAATAGAAGAATTGATGGTGGTTTCCTTCGGATGCTTTTCACCATTCTGACGGTCGGTTTTGGTTGGTCTTCTTGGTTTTTAGTCGATTGATATCAAAAGAAAAGTGTTTGGTCTTGGATTTTAGCGGATTGTTCCGTATGCGGTATGTGGTTTTGTCTTCCTTGGTTGAAGACGAAGAAGAAGTGTCTAGTGTTGCGCTTCTTTTGGTCGCCTTTCCAGCTTTGATGCTTAGTTTGTTGATTGCTTTATGGGGAGAAGCATTCAATTTATTCATGTGTTTGTCATTCTCCGAGGTCAAAAGAGTTATTGCGGCGTTATGCCAGACTTGGTTGTCAGGGCTGAAGTTCTGTGGCTTTGTAGGAGTAAATGGTGTTTGATTTCGTCATTTTACTGGTTTGAGAAATCATCTTTGAAAGCCCTTCTTGTTTCGTGAAAGTTTGGGGTTTGGTGTTAAGGTTTTATTTGAAATGGATTACTTGATCCATTGGTTCCCTTTTAAGAAAATTGTGTTTCAACCATTTTCCTCTGTGGGAGTCTTTGAGATTGAAAAGTGTTTTGGAGAATTTCCTCTTGCATGATCAAGTTTGGGTTTGTCTCATTGCAACTTTGAGAGTTAAGCTTCTTTGTGAGTTTTTGTTGAGTATTAAAAGAAAAAAAATGAAAAAAATGCTGCAAATAAAGTAAGTATTCGTTTGACTGAAATTACTTGTCAAAAGTGAAAATTGTTGTTTAGCATGTTATGTAGTATGTACCAATGTAGTTTATGGAATGACGTATTGTTAAGTTAATTTGCGAGTTGAAACAATTAAATGTAATTGTTACCTTTAGCTTAAGATTAGGTGAACCTCTAGTGATGTAGAGTACCCCATAGTGGGAATGATTAATTGGGTTAATGTACATGCTTAGAATCTGTTGCCATGCTTTAAAAGTGCTTATGATCCTTGTTAATGTTAAAAGTTTAAACCTTGATGCATAGTTAAAACATTAAGATGATGTAAATTAATGATACTGTTAAAGAAACCTTGCCGATTGTTTAAAGATGTTCTAATCTAACGGGTTAATAGAGAAATTTAATCATGTTGACTAGTGGCTTTAATTTGGAAGTTGATTAGAGTTGCTATTTATGTTGTTGCAACCTACTAGTATATTTGGAAGTATACAGTTGTGTCTCTACAATGCTAGTATTGATATCAATTGAGAAGACATACGACTTATTGTTAATGATGTTGTAAAGGGCAGTGTTAGTGCTAGTATTCAATCTATTTTAAATAGTTAGAGTATGTTGTGTGGTGGTAATTTTGTTATCACCTATGTATAGGGTAGCTAAAAGTAATGTTGTTGGTTGATGATTATGCCCATTTGTTTTTATTGATGACTAAGTAGTGGTGGTAACTGTTTAGATTACTCATTGGAAAACCATGGTTAAAGTAGAGGAAAATTTTAACATGTTGCGATGGAGTGAGCTTTGGATAATTAACATGATAAATGATCTTATCCTTAATGAAAGTATAATTTAGAGTCTCACTTACGAATTCTTCCCTATGGAGATAATATTTACATATTGAAGTCGTTGTTTAACTGAATAAGGTTCGGTTGTCGAAACGTGAACATATAGGTGGTATGAAATTATAAGCTGATCTTGCTAAAAGATTTGTTGAAGTATTATGTTTCACATTTAGAATAACATGTATTATGTTTTGGTGATCCGTGGGGATCATGTCAATGTAGTCTTAGTTGGGTGCTTTTTTTTTATAAGCATCATAAACCCTAATTAAAAGTGTTGGGAATGGTAACTAGAGGAAGAATTTGTTGTGAAGCTTTTGGTTGAATTGTGTTGGGGCTCCTCAGGGAGTAGATAGTGATTATTGAAGTCTTTAATGGAAAGCGTAGTGGAGTACTAGAGATGGTTCTTTTTTTTATGCTGACCTTGTGTTTAAAAGCTTTTGGACTGGTTTGGTTGTTTGCCATTTTGGTTGAAGGGTTTTCGGTCAAGGTGTTCCATATGCTGTGTTTCAGAGTTTCCCTAAAACTCGTAGAAATTGGTGCAAATATGTGGTTTTGGCTAATTTGTTTAGTTGGTGCTATGAGTATGGATTTACACCCCAAAAGTTTTTGAAGTGGATCGCGCTCCTTCGCGTTCACCCTGAATTATCTTTGGAATAAATTTTAACGGAAGCAGATGGAAATAGTGGGTTGTGTTGGAAACTCTTGAGATTTAATTTGTAACTCTTTTTGACTAGAGTTGGATTTATTTGCATAACGTGTGTGGTGTTTGCAAGTGCTCCAAAAGGTAGTTTTTATGGATGTTTCATCGGTGATGTTGTTAGCAAAGTGTTCTCTTTTGGGATATGTGTTTCCCTTTCTTTTGAGAAAAATATGTGGCGGTTGTGTGTACAGATGTTTGACTTTGGAGTTGATGTTCTTTTCCAAAATGTTGATTTTGGTTAAAATGCAATGTTTTGCAAGTTTAGTTTTCAAATTGACGTGGCTTCCTATACGGTGTGGTGTTCCTATTAATGGTGTGGCCGTCATAGTTTATATGAATTTCCGCAACCTTCGATGTTAATTGTGTTTCCATTATTTGATATCGAGGAAGAAGTCATTTGGTGAATGACTATTCGGTATCGTTGTTACATGACGAATGAAGGTTGAAAAAGGAAAACGAGACATTGTTTATGCATAATTAATCATAAAGGAGTCGATGAGCCAGGTCGGTGAGAAAGTCATAAATGGTTATATGACTAATCCGGAGTGCTCTTGAAAGGTGTGCATTCATGTCATGAATCGAGATGTCCAATTCTTTCTAGTATGAAAGAATGAAGAATTTCTGGTATGTTGGTTGTGGTGTAGGAGATTTGTGTTTCCCTTGCGTCTTGGCTCAGGAAGTTAAAATGAATGCTCTTTGGTTATTGTCGAATTCTTTCCAAAGTGGCTTTTAGCGCTTTGGAGTTCGAGTTGTTGTATGTGGATCAGTTTGGGTTCATGGGTTTTGGTTGAGCTTACTCAATGATTGTACCCTTTGTTCTGATTCTTTGAAAAGAAGAATGCGAGGGCGAGACCTTCTAAGAAAGTAAAATTTAGTGTGGATTGGAAGTGACCTAAGATATTAGGCGTTGCTAGTGGTTGATCGTAACTAGTTTGGAAGTGAAGAGTAAAAGGAAGGTTGGGTATGACCCAATTCAAACTTTCTTGGAGAAATGTCATTGAGGTGTTCCTCAGTAGGGTTGATCCAATGATTAGTGGACCACTTGGTGGTTGCTAGTAATTGCTTTCTGTTTTTAAAGAGTATTGGATCTTTTGTCACCGATCTTAGAGTGTTGTGTCTCACTTGGTTTGCGTCATCTTGAATACGACGAACCACAGTTGAGAGGTTGAGACGTGAATCACTTTTGTGCGTGGGAGCGGAAGATAGATATAGAAGTTGGTACCATGTCCTTCTGGAGACTGGCTTTGGTTAAATGGATTGGGCACTTTAGTTCCAAGGAATGCATAGAATGACGAGTATGAGACCGTTTTCTTTTTGGGCCGTTTGAGGATTTATCTTATAGTTTGGGGTCGTGCTGAGACCATGTGTTAGTACTTCGTGTTTCAATGTTGAGTAAAGTTCTCGCAAGTTTTGATTGCGAGTTATCATTAGAGCCGTTGGTCTTCGGACCTAGGTGTCCTGTCTTCGAGTCTCGATCATTGTAATTCCAGTGGCTTTATTTAGAGAAGCGGCCTGGGAGTTGAAGTCTCGCAGAGGCGAGCTTTACTCAAAGCTCTTTTCTTTAGGTTTGAACCGCGAAGATTGGATCTCTTTGTGTTGTTGGTTTGGTGTAGTGTCATGTCTTGGATTCGAGGTCGAATCCTGTTGAAGGCGGGGGGGAGAATGTGACACCACAGAGTGTCGTATCTTATAAAATGTGAATGTTGAGGTCAAAAACTTTATAAAATGTGAAAATGGAGGTTAAAACTTTACGTTATGCCGTTTATAGCGTGTTTTTGGGCCGTTTTTGGGTGTTTGGGCCTCTCCGGGGACTTTGGGCCTTGGGGGTTGAGTTGGGCCTCTGGTGGAAGGGTTTGGGCCCAAGGGGGGGACTTTTGGGCAGCCAAATATGGCCCCCACCCCTTGGTGCGCCCCAAACTCCCTCTCCCAACCCTAGCCGCCACCCCCTAGCCCCCCCATGCGCCTCCACCCTTCCCCTTCCTCTCCATCTTCCCCCATGGCGCCACCACCCCTCTCCTCCCCTCTACACCTCCCTTGCTGCCCCTAGGGGAGTTCTACACCTCAACACCTCGAAGATCCGTCCATTAGAGCGCTCCGCGACGAGGAGATCCGGTGGATTTAGAGCGAGGAAGGAGATCGCGCGAACCGGGAGGAGATCCATTGGGTTTTCGGTCGTCAGGCGAAGGTATGGCCATGGGAATCCTTGGGGTTGGGATAGGTACTGTTCTAAGGATCAATATCATATTTTTAGATCAATTGGTGGTGCTGGAATTGAGTAGATGGATTAGATCTAGAAGTTGCCACGTTATCTGTTTTGGACAGCATGAGCAGTCAACCTAGGGTTTAGTTTTTCGCCAATTTAGATTTCGAATTTGGTTATCCGCCTGTTGAAGAAGTTGTAGATAATTTCAATATCTTTCTGTGGGTATAAAGAACGTCCAATTCCGATCATCCGTTTCAATGTTATGGCTGTTTTACCGAGCGTGTTAAAATCTGTGACGTGATTGGAATAGATCACGGTATTTTGTAGATTAAACAACTTTAGATTCCAAATCAGTCTTTCCCTATACCTAGAAAAAGTTGGGAAATTTCCTAAGCTATGCGAGAATGTACTTGTTTAATTGATTTGGAGTCATAGAACCCGAGATATGCCTTTTGGAAGGCTGCTGTCCCGACGGGACAGAACCGCTGTTTTTGGGTTTTGCGAGTAGTTGGCAATGTCGGGGTAGATGAGGGTTTGCTTACTATTTTGTGGACATGATTGTGAGTGTGTGGTACCTATGTGCAAGTGGTGTGACCCCGGGAGTGCCTTCTACTTCTCGCCAATCCGTTGCCTGTGGTTGAGGCAAGTGTATTGTAATGGATAGCAGTTTGTAGGTTGCTAGTTGAGACTAGATGAAGATTGAATATATGATATGAACACATGCCATGCTTTAATGATTGCCAATGATATGATGAATATGCTTACTATGTTATGTTGCCATGTGTTAATGTAAAAGTGATTTATGATGTTGGCATATTTGCATACATGACATGGCATGATACATGGCTCGGGCGGTGAGAAAGTCGTAACTAGTCCGGGGAAGGTCGGTGAGAAAGTTATGACTATTCCGGAGAGCCAATGAGTAAGTCCTACATCGTGATTCCATTCACCGCGGTGAACGGAAGCGAGGAGTAGGCACCCTCCATCTTCGGGATGGAAGGGGGGAGAGGGTGCACACCGACGGGTGTGTACTCAACCATACCGGTATGAGTTTCTAAGGAGACATGAGCATCGCATTGCATTGCATACATAATGATGATGATAATATTATGTGTTCATGAATGAGACGATATACATGATGTGAGATATTATTGCCATGTAATTGTTCTTGTTGTCCATTGCAATATGCTTGCTGAGTTTCGAACTCACGCTTGTGTTTATGTTGTTTTTCTTAGGTACCATGAAACCGGCATGCGGGTAAAAGGGTTTAGCTACACATCTACACGTAGCTCCACACAAATTAGACAGTGTTATCATTTGGAGTCATGATAATGAAAGTATTGCCATGAAACTTGGAGAATTGCTTAACTGTGTGCTCGGTCTTACTATTTGATTCGTTTAGCTCATGAAGTGGTTGAATGCTTTATCCTGTACTTATTTTGTTGCTATGTCACATGTTATTGCTGTTTTAGATGCTTTCCATTATGATATAACTTGTGATACTTTGTTGTTGCTCCGAATCATGGAAAAACAAAGGAGATGCTGCCGAAATTTTCGGTATTAGCATTTGTTCCTTTGCTGTGATTTACTTGTAATTGTGGTATTTAGAGGTTGCTTAGTCTATGTTTGGTAGCATTCGGGCATATTAAATGCCGGGGTGTTACAATGCCAGTCAGAAATAGAAATCTCGATTTATGACGTGCATGCACACTTTTCAAGAGCACTCCGGATTAGTCATATATCCATGTATGACTTTCTCACCGACCTGGCTCACCGACTTTTTCATCATTAAACATCTATAAACAATGTCATGCTTCCTTTTCACCATTCATTCTTCATGTAACAACAATATCGAATAATCATTCACCAACCGACTACTTCCTCTTTATCACATGTTTAAAACACACATAACATTTACGGTTGAGCTAAAACCTATAACTATGACGGCAACACCGATAACAGCAAAACACCACGTCGTAAAAGAACCCACATCAATTGAAATCTGAACTTGCGAAACATTGCATTTCATCCAAATTCAACATTTTGGAAGATAACATCAAAATTTCAAGTCGAGCATCTGCTCCCACAACAATCACAAATTTTCTCAAGGAGAGGGAAACTCATTTCCAAAAGGGAACACGTCACTAACAAAATCACTTTATAAAACATTCACAAAATCCACTTTTTGAAGCACTTGCAAACTCTACATAGACTTTTTTCCAAATAACTCCAACTCTAGCAAAGAAAAGATTACAAATTAAACCTCGTGAGTTTTCCAACATAACCCTCTATGTCCATTTGTGTCCTTTAAAATTTATTCCAAAGATAATTCAGGGTGCACGCGAATAGTGCGATCCACTCAAAAACTTTTGGGGTGTAAATCCATACTCATAGCACCAACTAAACAAATTAGCCAAAACCAAATATTTGCACCAATTTCTACGAGTTTTAGGGAAACTCTGAAACACAGCATATGGAACACCTTGACCGAAAACCGTTCAACCAAAATGGCAACCAACCAAACCAGTCCAAAAGCTTTTAAACACAAGCTCAGCATAAATACAATCATCTCTAGTGTTCCACTACGCTTTCCATTAAAGACTTCAAAATTCAGTACTTACTCATTGAGAAAGTCCAACCGGTTTTAACAAAATTGACGTAACAAATTCTTTCTCTAGTTACCATTTCCAACACTTTTAATTAAAATTTATGGTGCTTATAAAATAAGACACCCAACCAAGACTACATCGACATGATCCCCACGGATCATCATATCATAATACATCTTATTCTACATTTGAAATATAGTACTTCAACAAATCTTTCAGCATGATCAACTTATAAATTTCATACCACCTATATGTCAACGTCTCCACAATCGAAACTTATTCAGTTAACAAACGACTTCAACATGTAAATATTATCTCCACAGGGTAGAATTCGCAAGTAAGACTCTAAATTATACATTCATTAAGGATAAAATCATTCATCATGTTAATTACCCAAAGTTCACTCCATCACCACATGTTACAAATTCCTCTATTTTAACCATGGTTTTCAACAAGTAATCTAAACAATTATCACCACTACTAGGTTATTAATAACAACCAACGAGCATAATCATCAAACGACAACATTACTTTTAGCTACCCTATAGATAGGTGATAACAAAATTACCACCACACAACATACTCCAACTATTTAAAATAGATTGAATACTAGCATTAACACTACCCTTAATTACATCATTAACAATAAGTCGTATGTCTTCTCAATTGATATCAATACTAGCATTGTAGAGACACAACTGCATACTTCCAAATATACTAGTAGTTTGCAACAACGTAAATAGCAACTCTAATCAACTTCCAAATTAAAGCCACTAGTCAACATGATTAAATTTCTCTATTAACTCGTTAGATTAGAACATCTTTAAGCAATCGGCAAGGTTTCTTTAACAGTATCATTAATTTACATCATCTTAATGTTCTAACTATGCATCAAGGTTTAAACTTTTAATATTAACGAGGGTCATAAGCACTTTCAAAGCAAGGCAACAGATTCTAAGCATGTACATTAACACATTTAATCATTCTCGCTATAGAGTAATCTACAACACTAGAAGTTCATTTAATCTTAAGCTAAACACAAATATTACATTTAACTAATTCAACTCACCAATTAAATTAAGAACAAATCATTTCCATAAACCGCATTGTTACATACTACATGACATGCTAAACAACAATTCTTACTAGGGACAAACGATTTCAGTCAAAAGACTACTTACTTTGTTTGCAGCATTTTAGTTTTAAAACTCATCCCAAATTCATAAGGAAACTTGACTCTCGAAATTGCAATGAGACAAACCCACACTTGGTCATGCAAAAGGAATTCTCCAAAACACTTTTAAATCTCAAGGACTCCCATAGAGGAAAATGGTTGAAAGACAATTTTCTCGAAAGGGAACCATGCGCTCAATTAAACCTTTGCAAATAAAACCTTAACACCAAACCCCAAACTTTCAAGAAACAAGATGGGTTCTTCAAAGATGATTTCTCAAACCAGTAAAATGACGAAATCAAACACCATTTACTCCTACAAAGCCACAGAACTTCAGCCCTGACAACCAAGTCTGGCATAACGCCGCAATAACTCTTTTGACCTTGGAGAAAGACAAACACATGAATAAATTGAATGCTTTTCCCCATAAAGCAATCAACAAACTAAGCATCAAAGCTGGAAAGGCGACCAAAAGAAGCGCAACACTAGACTCTTCTTCTCCGTCTTCAACCAAGGAAGACAAAACCACAAACCGCATACGGAACAATCCGCGAAAATCCAAGACCAAACACTTTTCTTTTGATTTCAATCGACTAAAAACCAAGAAGACCAACCAAAACCGACCGTCAGAATGGTGAAAAACATTTGAAGGAAACCACCATCAACTCTTCTATTTGTCTCCAGCCAACTACCCTATCTACAATAGAAAAGGTAAGCACTCTTTCCCCACATGGGGTTAATAGTTCTTCGGTAATGGCTTTAACCGGCCATACCGTCAAACCACACCCTTACTATTAACAAAAGTGGTGACCGAAACCCTTCGGCACCACAACCCCACTTTATCACCACAGCAAGCACAATTTAATCATTTATCTCATAGACATAGCAACATGGATTATCAAATGAAGCATTCAACATCAAAGCTTAAATACAACATTTAAGCGTAAAGGAACGATACCCATACCCTTTCCTACTGTGCATCCATGTGTGTCAACTTTTAGATTAGTTATACCATTTTTTTTGCAAGTTTTAATGTTGCTATCCTATGAAAAAATTTTAGTTAAAACCTAAGCCATGTTTCTAAGTTATCCCACATTACATTTTAGTTGTAACCTAAGGTATGACACTAAAAATACACATTCCAAGGACCTACAGCCCGCTCTGATACCAACTGTAACACCCCAGCATCTAGTATGCCTGAATGCTACCAAACATAGACTAAACAACATCTAAATACCACAAATTATCATAAATTACAGCAAAGGAGCAAATGCTAAAACCGAAAATTTCGGCAGCATCTCCTTTGTTTCTCATGCTTCGAAGCAACAACAATAGTAAGACAAGATATAGCTTGGTAAATGACAACCAAAACAGCAATAACAATTGATATGGCAACACTTATATCTACATACAGCGAATTCAACCATTTCACCAATTATAGTGAAGCAAAAGATGAACTTAAGCTCAAAACCAAGCCGTGCACCATGTTTCATGGCACAAATCTTATTATCATGTCTCCAAGTGATTAAACAAAGACTATGAATGTGGAGCTACGTGTAGAAGTGTAGCTAAACCCCTTTCCCGCATGCCGGTCTCAAAGTACCTAAAAACAACATAAAACACAAGCGTGAGTTCATCACTCAGCAAGTATATTGCAATGGGCCAAAAAAAACAATTCAATGTAACATCACTACATACCATGCTCAACTTCATGGTCAAGTCATAATCTCATATTCAACATCATATTCATGTCTCAAAATCATTGTTCACATATCATCATCATCATGTATGCAATGCGATGCAATGCAATGCTCATATCTCCTGGAAGCTTATACCGGTATAGCTGAGTGCACACCCGTCGGCGTGCACCCTCTCCCCCCTTCCATCCCGTAGATGGAGGGTGCCTACTCCTCGCTTCCATTCACCACGTGGATGGAATCACGATGTAGGTCTTACTCAATGGCGTTCCGGACTAGTCATAACTTTCTCACCGACCTTACCGGACTAGTTATGACTTTCTCAGCGCCCTCGCCATGTCTCATGCCATGAATGCAAAGATGCCAACATCATAAAATAATTTGCACATTTACTTAAACCAATCATGGCATAGAATCATAATGGATCATTTTCATCATACCAATAGCAAGCATTAAAGCATGGTATGTTATCGCATCATAAATTCAATTTCAACTCATCAAAACTAGCGATCTACAACTCGCTACCCATTCCAATACACTTGCCTTAACCTCCGGCGACGGATTGATGAGAAGTAGTTGGCACTCCCGGGGTCACACCACCTGCACATAGGCATCACACACTCACAAACATGCCCACAAAACATTACACAACATTCATCTAACCTGACTTCGCACCCTACTTGCAAAACCCAAAAACAGAGGCTCTGTCCCGTGGGGACAGCAGATTTCCAACGGCCATAACTTGAGTTCTAAAACTCCAAATCAATTAAAAGAGTACATCCTCGTGTAGCTTAGGAAATTTCCCAACTTTTTCTAGTTATAGGGAAAGACTGATTCGGAATCGAAAGTTGTTTAATCTACAAAATACCGTGATTTGTTCCAATCACGTCACAGATTTTAACAAGCTTGGTAAAACAGTCATAACTTTCAAACGGCTGATCGGAATTTAACGTTCTTTATGTCCACAGAAAGATAATTAAATTACCTACAACTCCGTCAATGTCAGGACGACCAGATTCCAACTCTAAATGGGCGAAAACTGAACCCTATGTCGACTGCTCATGCTGTCCCAAAACAGAAACGTGGCAACATCTAGATCTAAACCAGTCTACTCAAGTCCAGCACCACCAATTGATCTAAAATCATGATAAACACCCTTATAAAAGATCCTAGACCAAGCCCAAGGATTCCCATGGCCATACCTTCGCCCGACGACCGAAAACCCAACGGATCTCCTCCCGGTTCGCGCGATTTCCTTCCTCGCTCCAAATCCAACGGATCTCCTCGTCACGGAGCGCTCCAATGGACGGATCTTCGAGGTGTTGAGGTGGAGAACTCCCCTAGGGGCAGCAAGGGAGGTGGAGAGGGGAGGAGAGGGGTGGTGGCGCCATGGGGGAAGATGGAGAGGAAGGGGAAGGGTGGAGGCGCATGGGGGGGCTAGGGGGTGGCGGCTATTGTTGGGAGAGGGAGTTTGGGGCGCACCAAGGGGTGGGCGCCAGATTTGGCTGCCCAAAAGTCCCCCCTTGGGCCCAAACCCTTCAATCGGAGGCCCAACTCAACCCCCAAGGCCCAAAGTCCACCGGAGAGGCCCAAAACACCCAAAATGGCCCAAAAACACGCTATAAACGGCATAACGTAAAGTTTTAACCTCGATTTGCATATTTTATAATGTTTTGATCTCAACATACATATTTTATAAGATTACAACACTCCGTGGTGTCATAGGGACTGATCACCCACACGTTCCCAGATTTTCAGGAATTGGTTAACAATGCGTTGATCCTAGAGGATAAACTCAAAGAGATAGGCGAGGACCGCAAGCGCCGAATGACCAGCCCGGGAGGACGTCCAAATCAGATGAGGTTGAGGATAAATAGCCAACATGTTGCGAGGTTCAAGCCACAGCTGACCGGTCAAAAGACAACTGCTACACCCGGATCTTCGTGCAAGGGTTTCAGAACGCCTTAGTAGAGAAACAACACACTCGGTTCGAACCAACAAGGTACAGTGAAGAGTTGCTACAACTGCAACGAACCGGGACACTTTGCTAACCAATGCCCGAAGAGAGGCAATGTGACCCCAGTTCGCTTTAATTTGGGGCCTACACCAACAAAGACACCAGCACCAGCGGCAAGCCATGGAAACAATCAATTAGGAGCTGCACCTTCCACAGTCGTCCGAGGCCGCGTCAATCATATCATGACCGCGGAAGCTCAAGATGCCACGGACGTTGTATTGGGTACGTTTTCAGTTAACTCAGTACCTGCCACCATTTTTTTTATTCTTGTGCTTCACATTCATTCATTTCTCAAAACTTTGCTGTGGGAAATGGGTTGGAATTGAGAAAACTTAAGTGCACACTAGTAGTGAAATCACCTGGGTCGGAACTTCAATCTAACCTAGGATGTTCAGGAGTTAAGTTGGTCCTAAACGAGGTAGAGTTTCTAGCAAACCTAATTGTGCTAGAGATCCAAACCTTGGACGTAATCCTTGGGATGGATTGGCTGACCAAGCACAAAGCCGTATTGGATTGTGGCCGCAGAGTAGTGTCTGTAGAGAACCAATACGGAGAAAATGTTGAATTTCAAGCAACCTCAATCCGAGATGGAAAACTTTTGGTCAATAGCATGAAGACTGTGAGTCTAGAGGATGTTCCAGTGGTGAAAAAGTTTCCTGATGATTTTCCTGAAGACCTGCCTGGTATGCCACCAGACAAAGAAATTGAGTTCGTTATCGAGCTAGTTCCTGGCACAGCTCCGATCACGAAAAGGCCTTATAGGATGTCCACAGAAGAACTAGTGGAGATGAAGAAGCAAATTGAAGAACTCATGGAGAAAGGTTTTATCAAACCCAGTTCGTCTCCATGGGGAGCACCGGTGTTGTTTGTTAAGAAGAAAGACGAAAGTTTCCGAATGTGTATAGATTATCATGCACTAAATGAGGTGACGATAAAGAATAAATATCCTTTGCCCAGGATAGATGATCCTTTTGATCACTTAAGAGGAGCAGGAGTCTTCTCTAAGATAGGCCTTCGATCTGGATACCATCAATTAAAAATTCGGACCGAGGACATACCAAAGACAGCTTTTTCATCGATGTATGGGCACTATGAGTTCACAGTCTTGTCCTTTGGATTGACCAATGCTCCGGCGTACTTCATGAATACGATGAACAAAGTATTCATGGAATATTTGGATAGGTTTGTCATTGTTTTCATTGATGACATCCTAGTTTACTCCAAAACAAAAGAAGAGCATGAAGAACACCTAAGGATGGTTTTGGAGAAGTTAAGGGAAAACCAACTATGTGCAAAATTTAAGAAATATGACTTTTGGAGAAAGAAGGTAGAGTTCTTGGGTCATGTAATGACTGCTGAGGGAGTAGCTGTTGATCCGAAGAAAGTGGAGGCAGTGTTACATTGGGAGCAACCAAAGTCAGTCACCCAGATAAGGAGTTTCCTCGGAATGGCGGGATATTACCACCGATTCATTGAGGGTTTTTCATCAATTGCAAGACCTCTTACACAATTGTTGAAAAAGGATAAAAAGTTTGTATGGACGCCAGAGTGCGAAAGAGTTTTCAGAAACCAAAGAAGCGCCTAACTTCAGCACCTGTCTTAGTGTTGGCGGATGTAAGGAACGGTTTCGACATTTACTATGATGCTTCGCGTCAAGGAATTGGGTGTGTTCTGATGCAAAATGGAAAAGTAGTGGCTTACGCTTCGAGACAATTAAGAACACATGAGCAGAATTACCCAACTCGTGACCTGGAATTAGCTGCTGTAGTGCACGCCCTTAAAATATGGCGCCACTATCTTATTGGAAACCGATGTGAAATATATACTGACCACAAAAGTTTAAAGTACATATTCACCCAATCGGATCTTAACATGAGGCAAAGAAGATGGTTGGAATTAATTAAGGATTATAACATCGGAATCCACTACCATCCAGGAAAAGCAAACGTGGTGGCTGATGCTTTGAGTCAGAAAAGCCACAGCTTGAATTTGGTGGTTGCAGAAAATCAGTCTGACTTGTGTAAATAACTTCAGAAACTATGATTAGAGGTTGTACCTAGCGGATATTTGGCTACCATGGAATTAAAGCTAACTCTAGAAGAGCAGATCAGGGAAGGTCAAAAGGATGATGATAAGATTCTTAGGATCAAATCCAAGTTGGATGAAGGCTTAGCCATGGACATCAGAGTAGATGAGCAGGGTATCTTGTGGATGAAAAATAGAATATGTGTACCTCATAAACCTGAATTAAAGCAGTTGATACTTGAGGAAGCGCTTGATTCCAAGTACTCAATTCATCCAGGAAGTAGAAAAATGTATCAGGATCTCAAGGAGTGATTTTAATGGCCAAACATGAAACGAGAAGTTGCCGAACACGTCGCATTGTGTGATATATGTCAAAAAGTAAAGGCAATGCATCAGAGACCGGTAGGATTGTTGCAACCTTTGAAAATACCTGAGTGGAAGTGGGAGGAAATCGGTATGGATTTTATTACCGGTTTACCCAGAACTCAGCAAGGATTTGATTCAATATGGGTGATAGTTGATCGCCTAACCAAAGTTGCCCACTTCATCCCCGTGAAAACCACTTACCCCGGAGATTGTCTAGCTGAGCTGTATATGGCCATAATTGTGTGCTTGCATGGTGTACCAAAGAAAATAGTATCGGATCGAGGTACTTAGTTTACCTCAAGGTTTTGGAATAAGTTGCATAAGACAATGGGCACCCGTTTGAATTTCAATACGGCATACCATCCGCAGACAGATGGTCAGACTGAAAGAGTAAATCAGATACTCGAGAATATGTTAAGAGCTTGCGCCCTATCATATGCCACATCGTGGGACAAATGTCTGCCATATGCGGAATTTAGCTATAACAACAGCTATCAGGCCAGCTTGAAGATGTCTCTATTTGAAGCTCTATACGGTCACCCATGCCGGACACTGTTAAATTGGAACGAGATGGGGAAACGTCAAGTCTTTGGACCAGACATACTCTTGGATGCCGAGAAAAAGGTTGCTTTGATTAAAGAGAGACTGAAGACTGCACAATCGAGGCAAAAGAGTTACGCTGACAACCGACGCCGCGAGCTAAGCTTTGAACCAGAGGATTATGTATATCTCAGGGTCACCCCGCTCAAAGAAATTAAAAGGTTTTACACAAAAGGAAAACTTGCCCCAAGATATGTTGGTTCGTTCAAGGTCCTAAGTCGCAGAGGTGAAGTTGCTTATCAGCTGGAATTGCCGCAATCTTTAGCAGGAGTGCATGATGTCTTCCATGTATCTCAACTAAAGAAGTGCCTTCGAGTACCAACAGAGTTGACACCTCTGGAAGAGATCGAGCTACAAGAATATTTGACCTACAAAGAGCATCCAGTTAAGATCTTAGACACATCGGAACGAGAAACCAGGAACAAGGCGATTCGTTTCTGCAAAGTTCAGTGGAGTAATCACTCAGAAAGTGACGCGACTTGGAGCGCGAAGAAGATTTAAAGGAGTTTCCCGACCTATTCTTTAGTTAGCCTCGAATCTTGGGGATGAGATTCTGTTAAGGGGGGGAGGTTTGTAACACCCCAAAAATTTCTTTTAATATATTTAGTGTGGTTCTGGGATTATTTGTATTTTTGGGAATCTACTTGGAAGCCTCACGAGTAAGTCGGATTCACGTTTATTGAACTAATCATATTAAATAAAGATCAGGCATTTTCGAATAAGCGTAAAATCTAAAATTTGAATCAACGGGCCGGATCGCACCAGTGCCAAGCCAACATGATCGTGCCACGTGGCACGGGCGTCGTACCACGTGTGAAGCCGCTGATAGGTGGGGCCGTGTGTCAGCCGCACCGACGCCATGCGACGCGTCCACCGTGGACTGATCCGTGCGGTGCACGAGTCCACATCATAGTACACAACACGTGTCAGCAGGTGATTCGACCACGTGGCCAGATGAAGTCATGCTGACGTCATCGGGGACGCCAGCCAGGGTGATGTCAGCAAGGATACGTGTCAGCCTGTGGTGGTGACACGTGGAAGTGATGACATCATAATTATTTTCCGATTAAAAATAATTTCAATAATTCGGTTTATTCTTTTTAAATATAATTTCAAAGTTCAAAATGCTATAACTTTTACGTTTTAACTCCGATTTGAGCGATTCCAATTTCTAAATTTTTATAAAATTGAGCTATAAAATCTACTCAAAACTTTTGGATGTAAATCCAAACTCACAACACGAACTAAACAAATTCGCCAAAACCAAAGGTCGACACCAAACATTACGAGTTTTGGGGAAACTCTGAAACACAGCATAAGGAACACCTTGACCAAAAACCCTTCAACCAAAATGGCAAACAACCAAACCAGTCCAAAAGCTTTTAAACACAAGCTCAGCGTAAAAAGAACCATCTCTAGAACTCCACTACGCTTTCCATTAAAAGACTTTAATAATCACTTTTTACTCCCTGAGGAGCCCCAACTCAATTCAACCAAAAGCTTCACAACAAATTCTTCCTCTAGTTACCATTCCCAAAACTTTTAATAAGGGTTTATGATGCTTATCAAGAAGGCACCCAACCATGACTATAATGATATGATCCCCACGGATCACCGAATCATAATACTTCTTATTCTAAATTTGAAACATAGTACTTCAACAAATCTTTCAGCAAGATCAACATATAAATTTCATACCTCCTATCTATTCACGTCTCGATAACCGAACCTTATTCAGTTAAACAACGACTTCAACATGTAAATATTATCTCTACAAGACAAAGTTCATAGCTAGGATTCCAAGGCATACATTCATTAAGGATAAAACTCTACATCAGGTTAATTATCCATGGTTCACTCCATCACCACAGGTTACAACACCCTCCATTTAGTCAATGGTTTCCAACAAGTATTCTACACAACTACCACCACTACTAAGTCATCAATAAAAACAAATGGGCATAATCATCAACCGATCAACATTACTTTTAGCTACCCTATACATAGGTGATAACAAAATTACAACATACTCCAACTATTTAAAATAGATTGAAAACTAGCATTGAAGGGTCACAACTGCATACTTCCAAATATATTAATAGTTTGCAACAACATAAATAACCACTCCAATCAACTTCCAAATTAAAGTCACTAGTCTCTACTAATCCGTTAGATTAGCACATCTTTAAACACCAAGCAAAGCTTCTTAACAATATCAATGAGTTTACATCATCTTAATGTTTTAACTATGCATCAAGGTTTAAACTTTTAACATTAACCAGGATCATAAGCACTTTTAAAGCAAGGCAACAGATTCTAAGCATGAACATTAACACTTTCAATCATTCTCGCTAAGAGTGAACTACAACACTAGTAGTCTATTTATTCTCAAACTTAGAGATTTTACTCACATTGAATTGATTCAACTCAAAATTTAACTTAGCAACACATCAATCCATAAACCACATTGTTACCTACTACATAACATGCTAAACATCAATTCTTACTAGGGACAAACGATTTGAGTCAAAGACTACTTACTTTGTTTACAGATTTTAGTTTTAAAACTCATCCCAAATTCATAAGGAAACTTGACTCTCAAAATTGCAATGAGACAAACCCAAACTTGGTTATGCAAAGGAATTCTCCAAAACACTTTTCAATCTCAAAGACTTCCATAGAGGAAACTGGTTGGAAGACAACTTTTCTCGAAGGGAACCAAGTGCTCCATTAACCTTTTCAAATAAAACCTTAACACCAAACCCTAACTTTCATGACTCAAGAGGCTTTCAAAGATGATTTCTCAAACCATAGAAATGATGAAATCAAACACCGATTACTACTACGAAGCCCACGAACTTCAGCCCTGGCGGCTAGGTCGGCACAACTCCGAACAAAACTCCTTTAGCCTTGGAGACAGACAACCACGAGGAATAAATCGAATGCTTGTTCTTCATAAAGCAATTAACAGGCATCAAAAGCGGAAAGGCGCCCAAAAGAAGCGCAACACTAGACTCCTCTTCTACGTCTTCACCCAAGGAAGACAAAACCACACACCGCATACGGAACGATCCGAAAGCCCATCACCTTTTCATTTGGTTCAAAACAGCTAAAGCCAAGAAAAGCAACAAACACCGACCGTCGAGCGACAAAGAACATCCGAAGGAAACCACCATTAACTCTTCCTTTTCGTCTCCAATCAACTACCCGATTCTGACGAGAAAGGGTAGCGCTTTTCTCCTACAGGGGTTAACAGTTCTTCGGTGATGGCGCTAACTGCCACACCGTCAAACCTCACCCTAACTATAAACAACAAGAGGTGACCGAAACCCTTCGGTACCACAACCCCACTCTTATCACCACAACATATATCATTGACATAGCAACATGCATTGTCAAAAGAAGCATTCAACATCAAAGCTTAAATACAACATTTAAGCGTAAAGAAGCGATACCCATACCCTTTCCTCTTGTGCATCCAGTGTGTGTCAAATTTTAGATTAGTTATACCATTTTTTGCAAGTTTTAATGTTGCTATCCTATGACAAAGTTTTAGTTGAAACCTAAGCCATGTTTCTAAGTTATTCCACATCATATTTTAGTTGTACCCTATGGCATGACACTAAAAATACGCATTCCAAGGACCTACAGCCCGCTCTGATACCAACTGTAACACCCCGGCATTTAATATGCCCGAATGCTACCAAACATAAGCTAAACAACATCTAAATACCACATTTAAACATAAATTCCAGCAAAGGTACATATGCTAAAAAGCGATATTTCGGCAATATCTCCTTTGTTTTTCCATGAATTAACACCATATCAATATCATGGCAAGATATATCATAGCACACGACATCTAAAACATCAACATAAATGGATATATCATCAAATTACGCCAATAATACCACGCTCAACCACTTCATAAACTAAAACGAAGCAAATAAGGAATCACTAGCATGCTAAATTAAACCATACATTAAGTTTAAGGCACAACTCTTAATATCATGTCTCCAAGTGATTAATTATGGACTATGATGGTGGAGCTACATGTAGAAGTGTAGCTAGACCCCTTTTTCCCGCATGCCGATCTCAAAGTACCTAAAAACAACATAAAACACAAGCGTGAGTTCGAAAACTCAGCAAGCATATTGTAATGGACAACAAGATCATTTACAAGACAATAATACCTTACATCACATATAACATCTCATACTTGAGCACATAACAACATCATCATCATTAAATATGTATTGCAATGCAATGTTATGCTCATATCTCCTTGGAAACTCATACCGGTATGGTTGAGTACACACCCGTCGGTGTGCACCCTTTTCCCCCCTTCCATCCCGAAGATGGAGGGTGCCTACTCATCGCTTCCATTCACCACGTGGATGGAATCACGATGTAGGTCTTACTCAATGGCGTTCGGACTAGTCATAACTTTCTCACCGACCTTGCCAGACTAGTACAGACTTTCTCACCGCCCTCGCCCTATCTCATGTCATGCATGCAACTATGCCAATTATCATATTTCACATGTGCATAAACATATGGCATCTCATCATGACAAATATTAACACATGGCATCGAATCATGATAATCATACTCAATATATCATTGGAAAACAGCAAGCATGGCAAGTGATCATAGCAAGTATTCAATCTTTCATCTAATCTCCACAAGCAACCTACAATTCCGCTATTCATTACAACACACTTGCCTCAACCGCGGGCGACGGATTTGTGGGAAGTCGAGGGCACTCCCGGTGTCACACCACCTGCACATAGGCATCACACACTCACAATCATGCTCACAAAATAGTACACAAATCCCCATCTAACCCGACATTGCCCACTACTTGCAAACCTAAAAACAGAGGTTCTGTCCCGGCGGGACAGCAGCCTTGCAAAGGCCATAACTTGAGTTCTGGGACTCCAAATCGATTAAACGAGTACACCATCGCGAAGCTTAGGAAATTTCCTACATTTTTCTAGTTATACGGAAAGACTGATTCGGACTCTAAAATTGTTTAATCTACAGATTACTACGATCTGTTCCAATCGCGTCACAGATTTTAACATGCTCGGTAAAATGGCCATAACTTTCAAACGACTGATCGGATTTTAACGTGCTTTATGTCCACGGAAAGATAATTAAATTATCTACAACTTATTTTAAGTCCGTACGGACAGATTCGGAATCTAAATCGATAAAAACACGAACCCTAGCCCGATTGCTCAATCTGCCCGAAAACAGAAACGTGGCAACGTCTAGATCTAACCCAAAGAACTCCAACCCAGCACCACCAATTGATCTAAAAACTTCATAAACACCCTAAGAACAGTACCTAGATCAAACCCAAGGATCCCCATGATCATACCTTTGCCCAACGAACGAATCTCCAATAGATCTCCTCGCGGATCGCTCCTCGCTCCTCGCTCCAACGGATGGATCCACAAGGTGCAGAGGTGTGGAGACCACCCTAGGGCAGCAAGGGGGTGGAGGAGAGGTGGTGGAGAGGTGGGGAGCAATGGGGCAAAGGAGGGGGAGGCGCACGGCCAAGGGAGGAGGGAGGCGGCTAGGGCAAGGGCAGAGTGGGGAAGGGCGCACAAGGGGCAGGGGTGAACGCCCAAGGGCTGGTGGGGAGCCCTTTACCAGCCCCACACCCAATCCTAGTCCGTTACGGAGACCTACTCCATCCCACCAAAGCCCACTTAAGGCCCAAACTCCCGAAGGCCCAAAACCAGCGGCCCAGAAACGGCCCGGAAACGTTATTAACCTCCATACCTTATGGTTTTAACCTGCCATACCATATTTCATAAAGTTTTGACCTTAACATGCACCATTTAAAAGGTTACGACACTCCGTGGTGACACATCACTTCAAACGGCCCAAAAACGCGAGTAAACCTCAAGCCGAAAGGTTTTATTCTCTAATTTCACATTCTATAATGTCACACCATACCGTAGTGTCACACTCAAGATCATGAGCTAGTACTTTTTGAAGGCAAGTTATGCTTTGATCGTATTTTTTCCACTTTCGAAAATTATTTTGATTCAATTTATTACATGCTAATTTAATTAGAAAATGCTTTAATTATTTATGGGAATTAGTTACATGCCAATTTTGATGTTTGCCACCTTGACATAAATAATTGTATGCCTTGAACCCTTTGTCACCCTAGTTGTGGATTATTTAGTTGGATATTATTAGTTGCCAATATGGGTAATTAGACCGTTGTAGTATAATGCTTAGCCCTGCCACGTAGTCATGACATGATTTTGGATGATCGAACATTAATATTGACTTAATGAGATATGGAACATATTTTGGAAAGTTTCATGTGTTATTGATGATGATGTTGATGTTACGTGGTGCATGGTAATCAACTGGGTGTTTAACTGATTTAGACCGGGGCATGTGGCAAGATTGTTCTAGTGGGCCAAGAGTGGCACCGGGAATGTCAATTTGGTTTTGTTACTTGGGTAGTCTTGCCCTGGTCAACCTAAGGACTTAACCTTGCAAGCCTTTGAACTGAGCTCATCATGCAACCACATGTCTGTAATGGGACGGACCTAGTTGAGTAGGTTCCTGATAACTTGCATGTGATACCTCAGGGTGTCAGCTATACTAGGTGTAGTTGTGTGGGGGAGTGTACCAGGTGCTGCGGCATGGTACTCGTCCAACGGTATGTCGGTCCTATACTTCGCCTCTGTTGAGGGAAAGGATAGTGTATGGCAACTGGGGAGGTTCACTTGTGGAGCTAAAAGCTTCCAAAAGACTTTGTTACGGACACTCGGCTTTGTGGTGTTTGATTGTATCTTGTGGGTAAAGTGCATATCCTCTGCAGAGTGTAAAATCTATTCGAATAGCCGTGTCCGTGTTATTGGACACTACTCGGGAATTACAATCAAGGGTTAGACTTTCATGAAAATAACTTGGTCTTTGGAAAATTGTTGGGTTAGAACTGAGAATTGGACTTAGGTTGTGAAATGCTTTACTTCTACAATGTTTGTGAGAGTTATTATCTTTAGTATTCTTTTATTGCTTTACAATCTATAACTGTATTTACACTTGTTGCTTTACTGCAAATGAACCATGAACCTATCCTTTGTACCAAGCCATGCATGTAGAATATTAGCTTTGCATTCGGTGCATGACTTGTTGAGTACCAAGTACTCACTCCTTGCAAAAACACAATACCAATTGAAGAAGAAGAAACACCAGCACTGGAGGAGGAGTTCCAGGAAGAGCCGGCTCACTAGGGAGCGAGCCCAGTCAGTTGCCTATGGTAAACTGAGTGGCGCCACGAAGATGTTTTATTTTTCCGCTGCAGTTATTTCTTTTAATAAGTTTTCGCCCTGCGAGGCGTACTCTTTTAACTTGACCATAAGGTCGAGCAACCAGTTTGATTATTTAAATATAATACTTTATTATTTCGTTGAGTATGATTGTGATATTTACCAATGTTGAGACTATGTGCACTAGTGTGATCCTGGACTTGTGCTGAATACACAGAGGGTACGGATTTGCAAATTCGGGTCCCGACAGAGGTGGTATTAGAGACATTCTGACTGTAGGACTACCCTTAGTTAGAATGGCCGTAGTGAGGATAAAACTATTTTCTAAAGATTAACAACTGCCAAGATAATGAATGAATTCTTGACTTATCCCTTTGTCTCTTGTTCATACCTTTTGCTGAATTCTTTTGTCTCCACTTTGATTTAAAGTGTTGCGTTCTTACGTGAGTGTCTTTGGCAGATGAAGATGATCAACAATTATGCTGAATGTTAAGGAGGTTATGCCGCTAAGTTGTGGCGCATGATGCAGCTACTTGGAGGGTTTGACAGACCGATCTACCAGGGAACCACCATAGGGAAGGCAGGACTGGTTCAGGCATGGGACGTCAAGATCATTGTGTATGCTAGGGAGAAGATGAAGGCGAGTCGTCCTATCCACATCACCACGAGGAGGTCTTCGTTTGAAGCCGGAATCTAAGAGACGTCGCGTCGAGCAATGCGGCAGATCGCTCGCACTTACTCGTTAGAGTTGGAGGGCACTGTGTTTCATCACCACCTGCGCAGAGACTACCGCCTTGACCGGGAGACGATAGAGGATGAAGATGCCAAAGTCACCAATCTGGCAAGGTTTGTCGTCACCCAGGAGGATCTTATCGACGAGACAGTTCAGGAGTTGCTGAAGGCTCGTGAAGAGGTCAAGGAAGATAGGAAGCACGTAGAGAATGCCCGAGAGTACGTTGCTTATGCTGCGTAGACGATCGCAGAGCTAGAGACAGCACTGTACGGGCAAGCCCCGAAGCCAGTGTTGGAGTTGGACGCCCCAGACCCAGAGAAGCCAGCACCTACGGAGGAGCAGCAGCCTGCACCATAGCCGGAGCTAGAGCCGGAGGAGGATGTCGCGTCATCGACTATAGCTGTTGTGGGGCTTGGCGATCACTTCGCGCCAATGCCACCGCACCCGCCACGAGGAGCCCGTGGGGGTTGGATCGATGAGTGAGCATTTAGACTTAGCAGTTGAGACATCATTGTTGAGTCGAGTCTTAGAGTAATAAAGAGTCACCCTTTAGGCGTTAGACTCCAGTGTGTTAGGTTAATTTGGATCTTCTTGATTATTGAGTGTGCAGTATGTGTTGGCATTCTGAGCAACCATACCAAGTTATTATGGAATAATTAATAAAGTTGAGTTTGAGTTACACCTTCCACCTCGCATAAGTTTCTCTACTACTTGTCTATTCTTGTTTCCCTGTCGTCTCTAAACCTTAGAGTAATCAACAGATAGTGAACAATCGCGGAAACCTTAGAGGCAACGGGAGTGGTTCTCGCTCAGCTGGAAACCCCAATGATGGAGCACCTGCACCCCAGCCAGCACCACCAGTGGACATGCAAAACTTTGGAGCTTTCATGGCAGCGCAGACTCAGCTCATGCACGCTATGATGCAGCAGATGTAGCAGGTTACTGCCCAAGCTACTACCAATCAGCCAACCAGGCAAATCAAGCGCAGCGACCCTACTCCAGACTGTCAGAGTTCATGAGGACTCATCCGCCCACATTTTCTGGGAACGCCAATCCACTGGAGGCAGATGATTGGCTGAGATCAAATGAAAGGAAGCTGCACATCACTCAGTGTGTAGGGAATGGGAGAGTACTATATGCATCTCATTAGCTTGAAGGAACTGCCACTGAATGGTTGGAGAACCTCTGTGCTACGCACGAGAACCCATAGGACATTACTTGGGAGGAGTTTACCATAGCTTTCTGTCAGTACCATGTACCGGAGGGAATTATGGATATTAAGAAGGAAGAGTTAAGGGCGTTAAAGTAGGGCAGCCAGTCAGTGGCTGATTACTTGAACAAGTTTACCCAGCTCGCACTCTAAGCACCTGAGAATGTAGCTACAGACAAGGCAAGAGAGTCTCGCTTCATGTGACACCACGGAGTGTCGTAACCTTATATAATGTGAATGTTGAGGTCAAAAACTTTATGAAATATGAAATTGGAGGTTGAAAACCATGCGTTATGAGGTTAATTTGTGTTTTGGGCCTTCTGGGAGGGAAAATGGGCCTTCCGGGGAACATTGGGCCTTGGGGAACCCACGTGGGCCGATGGTGAGAGGCCTATGGCCCAAGTGGGGGAGGGTTTAGGGCAGCATGCTGCTGCCCATGTGCCCCCACCCTGGTTTGGGCGCCTCCACCTCCCTCCCTCCCACCTAGCAGCCACCCCTACCTCCCTCCTTGCCGTGCGCCCCCACCACCTCTCCCCATTGCGCCACCACCCGTCCACCACCTCTCCACCTCCCTTGCTGCCCCTAGGGGAGTTCTCCACCTCAACACCTCAAATATCCATCCGTTGGAGTGCTCCGCGACGAGGAGATCCGGCGGAATTGGAGCGAGGAAGGAGATCGCGCGAACCGGGAGGAGATCCGTTGGGTTTTCGGTCGTCGGGCGAAGGTATGGCCATGGGGATGCTTGGGGTTGGTATAGGATCTGTTCTAAGGGTTAATATCATGATTTTAGATCAATTGGCGGTGCTGGAATTGAGTAGATTAGATGAAATCTAGAAGTTGCCACGTTCTCTGTTTCGGGCAGCATGAGCAGTCGACCTAGGGCTTGGGCTTTCGCCAATTTAGATTCGGAGTTTGGTCGGCCGCCTGTTGAAGAAGTTGTAGGTAATTTCAATACCTTTCAGTGGGTATAAAGAACGTCCAATTCCGCCTAGCCGTTTGAAAGTTATGCTAGTTTTACCGAACGTATTAAAATCTGTGACGTGATTGGAACAGATCACGGTATTTTGTAGATGAGACAACTTTAGATTCCGAATCAGCTTTTTCATATACTTAGAAAAAGTTAGGACATTTCCTAAGCTACGCGAGGATGTACTCATTTATTCGATTCGGAGTCTTAGAACCCGAGTTATGCCTTTTGGAAGGCTGCTGTCCCGACGGGACAGAACCTCTGTTTTTGGGTTTTGCGAGTAGTTTGCGATGTCGGGGTAGAAGAGGGTTTGCGTACTGTTTTGTGGACATGATTGTGAGTGTGTGGTACCTATGTGCAGGTGGTGTGACCCCGGGTGTGCTTTCTACTTCTCGCCCATCCGTCACCCGTGGTTGAGGCAAGTGTATTGGAATGGGTAGCGGGTTGTAGTTTTCTAGATTGGTTGAGATTGAAGTTGAATATATGATATGTTCACATGCCATGCTTTAATGTTTGCCATTGATATGATGAATATGCTTATTATGTTATGATGCCATGTGTTAATGTACAAAGTTATTTATGATGTTGGCATGTTTGCATACATGGCATGATACATGGCCCGGGCGGTGACAAAGTCATAACTAGTCCGGGGAAGGTCGGTGAGAAAGTTTTGACTATTCTGGAGAGCCAATGAGTAAGTCCTACATCGTGATTCCATCCACCGCGGTGTATGGAAGCGAGGAGTAGGCACCCTCCATCTTCGGAATGGAAGGGGGTAGAGGGTGCACACCGACGGGTGTGTACTCAACCATACCGGTATGAGTTTCTAAGGAGACATGAGCATCGCATCTCATTGCATACATAATGATGATGAAAATGTTATGTGATCATGAATGAGATGATAGACATGATGTGAGTTGTTGTAACCATGAAATTGTTTCTTCTGTACCATTGCAATATACTTGCTGAGTGATGAACTCACGCTTGTGTTTATGTTGTTTTTTTTAGGTACCATGACACTGGCATGTGGGAAAGGGCATTAGCTACACATCTTCACGTAGTTGCAGTCGCATTTACCAAATTTTGAGTCATGATCTTAATAATAGTGCCATGAATCTTGGTGTATGGATTAAATTGTGTGGTCGGGTCCCTTATTTGCTTCGTTATTGTAACACCCCGGCACCTCACGTGCCCGAAGTGCTACCAAAACCTATCTAATTTTCACTAAAAATTTTCGTAAGACCTCCCCTACTAAGTGGACATCCACTCAGCAGGCAAAAGAGATCACAATTATCAATATAGCAATGATAATTTCAACATGTCATGGAATCAATCAACCATCATGACATGTAGGCAATTAACAACTACCAAAAATCCATTCATTAATAACTCAACTTAAATACCACATGATTACACAAATAGATTAACTAGCTACAAATTTACTAATTGATTCCAAAAGTCTAAAACATGTCGTGAGACACAGTGGAGGTGCAGCTACGCCCCAAACCCAGCAAGTCGCACTCCCGAGTACCTAAAAATATTAACAAACAAGCGTGAGTTCGAAAACTCAGCAAAGTGCATCAAATCAATATGAATAACAAGTTAGCAATTCCAACCCATCATTAAGAATGTAACTCTTACAAGATTCAACCAATACATAAACAATTGTACCGCTACGACTTACCTCATTGCCCTTTTCATACACATACCTCATTGAATCTTTTTGGGTGAGTCCACGACTCGATCCCAACTCTTCACAACTCCATTTAACACACAAAACTAAATTGTTAGCGATGCAATGCACATGTAAGCTCTTTTTAGATGCACGTACCGGTATTGCCGAGTGCACACCCGTCGGTGTGCACCCTCACGTCCCTTCCATCCCGTGGAAGGTGCCTACTCTTTCTGTCTCGCTGCCATTCACCTCGATGAGTGGGACTACGAGGTAGGACTTTCGTGTTCACTACGTGTGAACACAGAGGCCCGCATCAGAATGGGTCGCCTCTTCTTTTATGAATGCACGAATGCAATTAACACAATTGAATTGCATAAACAAACATTTCTATCCTTCCACATGGACATAAGTGAATACACACATGGCAATCCATTCTCATATTCATCAATATAATCATCAAATCAACCAAAACACTAACAAATACTTAACCTTCATATGACTCTAATCGATTCACACACACAAGGGACAAATGAATAAATTTATGAACTTAACATTTGCATCAACATAAATTTCAACATGATGAAAATCACAAAGCAAAGCATGCTTCATTCCTTTTTAGCATTTAATCGAAATGACACACTTGCCTTCTACCGAGAGGAATGGAGTGGCGGGAAGAAGAGGTCACTCCCGAAGCTACTCCATCTGGAAACATAATCACATACTCAATTCCACAAGATCTAGAGTCAACAAACAACAACAAACCACATAGATACTCCCTAAGTCAAACTTGCCCCAAATCTGAAATTTCATCCAAAACTGGTTTGAGTAGCCCACTTTGCCAAAGCAAAACTATTGCTAAACAACTCCAAATTGAGCAACCAAAGACATTTTAAGCATCTACTCAGAAAGTTCTAGCTATCTCTAGGCAAAATTAAATCCAAACTCTGCCTCTATCTTGCTCAAAATCACAACTCAAAATTGAATCTACTAATAGTTGCAATTTGGACAGCAAAGAGGTAAAACTTGCATAACTTTCTAATGGTTCAACCAAAATTCAAGTTCTTGGATTCTCAATGAGCACAAGAGGATGTACTACAGTTACCCCATAGCCAATCCTTCAATACTTCAATTTAACGTCCTCAAATGGCACTCTGAAATTCAGATCAAAGTCTGAACATTCAGAGAATCACCAAACTGGACAGCTTGTACTAAAAATTGCATAACTTCTAAATGGTATGGCCAAAGTGGGTGTTCTTGAGCTCTATAGAATGTTGAGAGCACTAGATACAACTTCTCTGGCAACCAATTAAACAGGAGATGGCTCCAAGATGCTCTAATCAACCTCTGAACATTCATACCAAAATCTGAACATCCAAAAAAACAAGTTTCTGGGCAGCAAGTTCAAAACAACATAACTTTTGATTCTTGAACTGAAATCTAACAAAAAGTACATTTTATCAAACTAGAGAAAATATCCTACACTTCTCTAGGTAAATGAAAAAGCTCAATCGGACTACAAGAAGCTCAAAACAGCAGTTGAACAATTCTGCTCGCAGCAAAACCTAATCAGGACAGTGGACAGTATTTTGCTCATAACTTTTAAACAGCTGGACGGATTTTCGAGTTCTTGTACTACAATTAAAGATAATTCAATTATCTACAACTTTCGCAACATACGGACCCCTAGAAAATGCTTATAACTAGCTCGAATCATAGCTCAAAGAACAAAGATTTAAAAGCGCACGAAAACAAAAACTGGATTCCCTCCAAAAGAACTAGCTTTCCCTCCACAAATTTCAACTCTAGGACCCTAGAACCTCTACAATCCAGCCTAGGAACCTCAGGTCTAAGCTCACAAGCAACCATCCATGGGGGACAAGCCACTTACCAAGAGGAACCAAGAGATGAAGGGCTGCTTGGAGGGCGCCAGGTGGAGGAGGAGTGGAGCTGGATACTGGCCAATGGAGTGGTGCAGGAGCTTCTTCACCGAGCTTGGAGGGATGAGGAAGCCATGGGAGCTCTCCTTGCTGCTGTTGGAGGCGTGGAAAGCAAAATGGGGAGGAGAAACCGAATGGGGAAGGAGCTGGTTGGTTGGGGAAATTTCAGCCACATGGAAAAAGAGAGGAAGTGAGAGAGAGGGAAGTGGGGGGTTAAGTGGATAAGGGACTAGGTAAAAAGGTGGGTGAGTGCTCTAATTCTCTTTCACACCAGATGAATTTGATAGCCTGCAAATCATTCGACTGGCCCCTCCAAAACTCAGATAAGGAATGCAACATTTGTGACAAGCAAATTAAGTGATGTTACATTCTCCCCCACTTAAAGGAATTCGGCCCCGAATTCGAAGAACGCCAGCTCAAAACACCAAGTCCACAAGGGACCCCAAACTGCCATGCCCAAAACAAAACAAGTAGAACACCCACGCAAAGGCTTCACACAGAAGCAAACGACAAGCCAACTCTCCAAATCCAACTATTGACAAAAGTGACTTGACTTAGGTCAACTAAGTGCAACTAGTCACGATCCCACATTCATTTCATTTTCTACTAAAAGTTGTGAGGGACAAAATTCCCTAGCAAACTAGAGTCCAAAGAATTTCCCGAACCAGAAATCTCATAAGAATTTTTCTTAGTGGCACCCTCTAAAAGGGCTCCATCATGAAAATTGATATGCCACATTTCCATATCATACAACCCTCGGATTGGCCTGATGAACCCAAAACAATTTCCCTTTGGCACTACAGGACAATCAATGATTTTTTTTTCCTGAAGAACATAATACCAATATCCGGAGTAAACTCTAAATTTCCCCCTGCAACTCCATTCACAAAGCTCTAATCTCTTTTCTCAGAGTATCTACCACATTTCATCAAACTCAAGGTGACGCGATCAAAGCGAGGCACCTCTTGAACAATCATCTGACCGAATCATTAATGGCATCTAATTGAACAACTGGGGTTCCTAACTTGAATCCCAAGGACTCAATTCACATAACCCTACCATTTCAAATTATTTGCCCTTTTTCACCAAAAGGACCATCACCCACCAATGTCATCTAAGTACATAGCCCACATAGGCAATATTTTCCTTCCAACCACAAACTACGTTATATTTTTATTCCCTCGTCTCCCGAGCATGTCTCATACCCGAAGACAACTAGCTAGGACAAATGTTCACAACAGAACATTTTACATCACAATTTATATAACCTTCATTACCACCAAACGATACTCTCAACAAAATTTGAACCACGACATCAACAATCTCCATCATAATTACCTTTTAAACCACAACCAAAGTTGTACATCTAGCCTAAGCTAGGACCACAGATCATTACCACATCACAATCAATCCCTTTTCCTAGGAGGGTCTCACCCTCACATTCTTTCACTCAAATATAACCAAGCCTATGAGTATACTCCTCTATTATACTCAATAATTTCATAAACATTCCTATTCTTATCTCAAACGAGGATGCCAACAAATAGCAATTTTCTTTAACCGGCCGAACTACATTCATCGACTTGAACCCATGCGCTACAATTCACTTTGAAAAGATTTCGACCAAATACAAAGATAACTCTTCCTCTTTTCCTAAGTCAAGTCGCAAAGGAAGCAAAATCTCAATCAAAGTGATACAATTTGCATCGGGGAGCACTAATTAGAAGAGAGACTCCACATAAATCTTTAACAGAAGCTCTCAACAAGCAAAGACAACTCAACTCGCTTTACCAAAGCCAAACCTTCTCGTTTTAACCAAAATCAACATTTTCGAAGAGAAAACCGATTCTCAAATCAAACACAGGAATCCACAACCACCACAATATCTCTCAAAGAGAAAAGGGAAACTCAAATCTCTTGCAAAGCATGGCCCGATGCTAGAAATTATCCATTCTTTCTTTTCAGGCTAGAAAGCAAAGGAAATCTCGATTCCCTTTAACCACTCAATCCATATCCAACACATTAAAATCAAGGCACCGAGGTTTACCTCGGTAAGAACTCCATTAGAAGAAAACACCGCACAAAACTTTATTGAGGCAATTTACTTTTATAGAAGCAAACACTAAGCCTTTACCAGAGCAAAACATATCTTAACAACCATAGAACACTTATAAAACAATCATAAGTTTCACATTTGAAACACTCGCAAACAACACACACATTTTGAATTAAATCCAACTCTAGTCAAACTAGAGTTACAAATACTTTTAACTCAAGAGCTCCAACATAATCCATTATGGTTGTAGGTTTCCATTCAAATACCGATTCCAAAGATAATTCGATGTGCACGCTAAAGAGCGCGATCCACTCATATACTCTTGAATGCAACTCCAATATTCATAACATAAGCTAGCCAGCTTAGCCAAAACCAAAGGTTGGCCCGATCCAATGAAATACCTCATTTAGGACTCCATCAACCGATTACTTCGCCAAACTACTCTTTCATCCTCATTTCCAATCATCAAAGCCAAGTCCATAACTTGACATAAAATGGAACTTAATCAGGGGAGTTATATTGCCCACTAATCCGAATGCCTCAACAAAAGGCATACCCTCCTTGAAAATCATACAATCAATTGAATCAGTAAACCTTTAAAGAAGGTTCAATTCGAATCCCACCATTTCTATGTTATGACAATCAACCGGGAGAACCACGTTCTCACTTCTTTTTTTCAACACCAATAACTCATTTAGTTAAATTAACATGAGACGTATATCAACATCTTATTTTAGTCTACTAACCATGACGAACCATCGTCCGTACAATTATCTATTCCAATCACAAAACATATCTTTTCAATACTCATTTCGACATAATCAACCATTACCTTTGATACAATCCTTAGGTCATATATTCAATATCCCCAGTTCATTCAACCAATAAATAATTATAACCATTTAATACGATCTCCACTAGACATCTTTCATAAATATGGATTCCGGACATCCATACAGACAATTGTCAGGGACAATCTCAACCTTTCCTACAGTCATTACATATATACCCCTTTCTTTGATTACACATCAATTAAGTTATTTTATCAATTCACCATTTAATTGACCCATAAGCAACATCAACCAACAACCCTCGTGTCTTTACATCATCTTACTCAGGTGCTTTACACCATAACCTTGCTATAATAATTTGTCACTCAGACGATTCTAGACCTTCTCAACCGGAATCAATACTGAAATTCTCGAACTTCAGATTAATTTCAATACTCAATATACTTTGCATAACTCTAATCACTTTCACTTTAGATCATTTACCATCTCGATAAATCATATCTACCACACAATAAATTAGGTTGTCTTTAAACAACCAACAAATCCACTTTAACAGAGTCAGTAACCAACAACAACAGGAAGTTCTAACTACTCATCATACTCTTAACTCTTAAACATCCTCGTGGGTCAGATACCCAACCCTTAAGGAAATCACAGCACTTAAACATGAATGAACATCAAGAATCAACTTTCTTTCCAGAGAAACCCAATTATAAATCACAAGAGAACTCGACTCTCGAATTCCCAACTTTGACACGCAATAACTTCTCAACAAGTCTCAAGATCTACAACTTCCACGAAGGAAGATGGGTGCAAGGGAAAAAACAAACGACACACGACTTAGGTTTTACCTCGAGACTTCAATAACCTCTCTTAAACTCGGAGAATGACAACACAAGAATAACTTGAAAGCTTTCTCCGCAAAGCAACCAACAAAACCGGACGTCAAAACTGAATGGCTGCCAAAAGAGGTGCAACACTAAACTCTTCTTCTTTGTCCTCAACCCAAGAAGGCATAGCCAAAAACCGCCAAAAGAATAGTCAGCGAATACTCATTACCAAACACTTCTCCCTTGGTTTCCAACCAACACAAACAAAAGAAACCAACCAAACCGATCACAAGAACGGTAAGGAAAAATTCGAAGGATTCATCAATAAACTTTGCTATTTGACTCCAACCAATGAAGCCAAAAGAAACCACAACTTCCATCCACTCTCTAAACTTTGTCGCAAAAAGGCGACGACTCTGACCTATGAGAGACTCCAAACTTCCGGTTGTGGCTTTACCCAGCCACAACCACCACCACAGACTCAACCATGGCTACACCACAACAGAGGGTGACCGAAACCCTTCGGCACCACAACTCGCTTAAACACAATTACTCAATTAGCTCTTACAACAAAAAAATAATAATAGCAATAGACATCATGCATAATCAAAGCAATAAGCATCTTTAACTTTAACATTCAACATCGAAGCTTAGATACAAAATTTAAGCGCAACGCAAGGATACCCATACCCTTTCCTATTGTGCATCAGAGTGTGTCAAATTTTAAATTAATTATCCACTCTATTTCAGATTTTAAGGTTATTGCCCTAAGGTCAAATTTTAACAAGTAAACACCTATGCCATGTTTCTACTTTTCCAAGTCAACATTTTAGTTTACTCTAGAGTAATTTGCTACGTTCACATTCCACGGACCTAAAGCCCGCTCTGATACCAACTGTAACTCCCCGGCACCTCACGTGCCCGAAGTGCTACCAAAACCAATCTAATTTTCACTAAAAATTTTCGCAAGACCTCCCCTACTAAGTGGACATCCACTCAGCAGGCAAAAGAGATCACAATTATCAATATAGCAATGATAATTTCAACATGTCATGGAATCAATCAACCATCATGACATGTAGGCAATTAACAACTACCAAAAATCCATTCATTAATAACTCAACTTAAATACCACATGATTACACAAATAGATTAACTAGCTACAAATTTACTAATTGATTCCAAAAGTCTGAAACATGTCGTGAGACACAGTGGAGGTGCAGCTACACCCCAAACCCAGCAAGTCGCTCTTCCGAGTACCTAAAAATATTAACAAACAAGCGTGAGTTCGAAAACTCAGCAAAGTGCATCAAATCAATATGAATAACAAGTTAGCAATTCCAACCCATCATTAAGAATGTAACTCTTACAAGATTCAACCAATACATAAACAATTGTACCGCTACCACTTACCTCATTGCCCTTTTCATACACATACCTCATTGAATCTTTTTGGGTGAGTCCACGACTCGATCCCAACTCTTCACAACTCCATTTAACACACAAAACTCAATTGTTAGCGATGCAATGCACATGTAAGCTCTTTTTAGATGCACGTACCGGTATTGCCGAGTGCACACCCGTCGGTGTGCACCCTCACGTCCCTTCCATCCCGTGGAAGGTGCCTACTCTTTCTGTCTCGCTGCTATTCACCTCGATGAGTGGGACTACGAGGTAGGACTTTCGTGTTCACTACGTGTGAACACAGAGGCCCGCATCAGAATGGGTCGCCTCTTCTTTTATGAATGCACGAATGCAATTAACTCAATTGAATTGCATAAACAAACATTTCTATCCTTCCACATGGACATAAGTGAATACACACATGGCAATCCATTCTCATATTCATCAATATAATCATCAAATCAACCAAAACACTAACAAATACTTAACCTTCATATGACTCTAATCGATTCACACACACAAGGGACAAATGAATAAATTTATGAACTTAACATTTGCATCAACATAAATTTCAACATGATGAAAATCACAAAGCAAAGCATGCTTCATTCCTTTTTAGCATTTAATCGAAATGACACACTTGCCTTCTACCGAGAGGAATGGAGTGGCGGGAAGAAGAGGTCACTCCCGGTTACTCCATCCATCTGGAAACATAATCACATACTCAATTCCATAAGATCTATAGTCAACAAACAACAACAAACCACATAGATACTCCCTAAGTCAAACTTGCCCCAAATCTGAAATTTCATCCAAAACTGGTTTGAGTAGCCCACTTTGCCAAAGCAAAACTATTGCTAAACAACTCCAAATTGAGCAACCAAAGACACTTTAAGCATCTACTCAGAAAGTTCTAGCTATCTCTAGGCAAAATTAAATCCAAACTCTGCCTCTATCTTGCTCAAAATCACAACTCAAAATTGAATCTACTAATAGTTGCAATTTGGACAGCAAAGAGGTAAAACTTGCATAACTTTCTAATGGTTCAACCAAAATTCAAGTTCTTGGATTCTCAATGAGCACAAGAGGATGTACTACAGTTACCCCATAGCCAATCCTTCAATACTTCAATTTAAAGTCCTCAAATGGCACTCTGAAATTCAGATCAAAGTCTGAACATTCAGAGAATCACCAAACTGGACAGCTTGTACTAAAAATTGCATAACTTCTAAATGGTATGGCCAAAGTGGGTGTTCTTGAGCTCTATAGAATGTTGAGAGCAGTAGATACAACTTCTCTAGCAACCAATTAAACAGGAGATGGCTCCAAGATGCTCTAATCAACCTCTGAACATTCATCCCAAAATCTGAACATCCAGAAAAACAAGTTTCTTGGTAGCAAGTTCAAAACAACATAACTTTTGATTCTTGAACTGAAATCTAACAAACAAGTACATTTTATCAAACTAGAGAAAATATCCTACACTTCTCTAGGCAAATGAAAAAGCTCAATCGGACTACAAGAAGCTCAAAACAGCAGTTGAACAATTCTGCTCGCAGCAAAACCTAATCAGGACAGTGGACAGTATTTTGCTCATAACTTTTAAACGGCTGGACGGATTTTCGAGTTCTTGTACTCCAATTAAAGATAATTCGATTATCTACAACTTTCGCAACATACGGACCCCCAGAAAATGCTTATAACTAGCTCGAATCATAGCTCAAAGAACAGCACAGAAACTGCACGAAAACAAAAACTGGATTCCCTCCAAAAGAACTAGCTTTCCCTCCACAAATTTCAAATCTAGGACCCTAGAACCTCTACAATCCAGCCTAGGAACCTCAGGTCTGAGCTCACAATCAACCATGCATGGGGGACAAGCCACTTACCAAGAGGAACCAAGAGATGAAGGGCTGCTTGGAGGGCGCCAGGTGGAGGAGGAGTGGAGCTGGATACCGGCCAATGGAGTGGTGCAGGAGCTTCTTCACCGAGCTTGGAGGGATGAGGAAGCCATGGGAGCTCTCCTTGCTGCTGTTGCAGGCGTGGAAAGCAAGATGGGGAGGAGAAACCGAATGGGGAAGGAGCTGGTTGGTTGGGGAAATTTCAGCCACATGGAAAAAGAGAGGAAGTGAGAGAGAGGGAAGTGGGGGGTTAAGTGGATAAGGGACTAGGTAAAAAGGTGGGTGAGTGCTCTAATTCTCTTTCACACCAGATGAATTTGATAGCCTGCAAATCCTTCGACTGGCCCCTCCAAAACTCAGATAAGGAATGCAACATTTGTGACAAGCAAATTAAGTGATGTTACAGTTATAGTTTATGGAGTGGTTGAACTTGATAATATTGCCTTATGTTGTTGCCATATCCATTTACATTGCTTATTTAGATATCTTATGATATTATGTTACTTGCCTGTTATTGCTATTGTCTCAAATCATGTTAAAACAAAGGAGTTGCTGCCGAAATTTTCGGTTTTAGCATTTGCTCCTTTGCTGTAATTTGTCTTTATTAGTGGTATTTAGGTGGTGTTTAGCCTAGGTTTAGTAGCATTCGGGCATACTAGATGCCGAGGTGTTACACTTCATGAAGGGACTGAACTCAGGATTGCAGGTAGGATTGAATACCCACACATAGGGGTGGATAACGAGCCAGTTGAACTTTTTTTCGAGCTTTCTTCGACATTGATTTATTCTTATTTATTATAGTCTCCTGTATTGTTTGAGACCCAACTTCGAACCGAGCTTAACGAGCCGAGCCTAACGAGCCGAGCCGAAGTTGACTCTGGTTCCAAGATTTCAAGAGCTGGTAAACAAGGCACTCATCCTGGAGGACAAGCACAAAGAACTTGAAGACAACCGGAAGCGCAGGATGCAGCAACAGGGAGCACGTCAGGGAGCGCAGCGTTTGAGGGTTGCACCCAACCAGTTCTTCAGGTTCCAGCCGCAGAATGCTACGAGGACACCGTCGCCAGCACCGAGACCTGCTGGACAGAATTTTCAGACACTAGCACAAGCTAGAATAGCACCAGTAGGAAGCCAGCCAGCAATGGTGAAACGTTGTTCCACATGCAATGAGCCAGGGCACTTCTTCAATAATTGCCTTAAGTGAGGAGGAGTTGTGACGCCTGTTCGCCTCAACCTTGCGACTCCGCCCATAAGGACACCTGCACCAGGAGGAAACCGTGGAGCTACACAGCCAGGAGCTGCAACTCAAACTGTGGTGAGAGGCCACGTCAATCACGTCACTATGGATGCACTGCAGAATGCTACGGACGTCGTACTGGGTAAGTTACTTGTTAACTCAGTACCTACAACACTTTTGTTTGACTCTGGAGCTTCACATTCATTTGTTTCTCGAGATTTTGTTGGCAAAAATGATTTGGAGATCGTGGATCTTAAATGCATGCTAATAGTTCAAACCCCTGGGTCAGAACTTCGATCGCAAGTAGGATGTTCTGGGGTAAGAATATTAATAGATTGGGTAGAATTCCTAGAGAACCTCATTATGTTGGCAAACCAGACCCTAGATGTTATCTTGGGAATGGATTGGTTGTCCAAGCACAAGGCCGTACTTGACTATGGACGAAGAGTCATCTCAGTCGAGAGCACTTGTGGGAGAAAAGTGGAGTTTCAAGTGGCCGCCATTCGAGATGGACAGTTGATGGTCAACAGTGTGAAGGCAGTCAGCATAGATGATGTTCAAGTGGTGAACGAGTACCCTGATGTTTTTCCTTAATACTTATCTGGTATGCCACCAGACAGAGACATAGAGTTTGTGATCGAGTTAGTACCTGGAACAGGCCCGATAGCCAAGGGACCTTATGTCGGGACCCCAAATTTGCAAATCCGGACCCTCTGTGTATTCAGCACTAGTCCAGGAACGCGCTAGTGCACACAGTCTTAACATCGGAAAATATCACAATCATACCATTCGATACTAATAAAGTACTTTATTTAAATAACCAAACTGGTTGCTTGACCTTATGGCCAAGTTACAAATATACGCCTCGCAAGGCGAAACTTATTAAGAGAGAAATAGTAGCAGCGAAAAATCAAATAACTTCGTGGCGCCATCCAGTATACCACAGGCAACTGACTGGGCTCGCTTCCTAAGTAGACGGATCCTCTTGGAACTCCTCCTCCAAAGTTGGTGTGGTCTCCTCCTCAACTGGTGTTGTAGGGTGGCAAGGGTGAGTACTTGGTACTCAGCAAGTCATGCACAGAATGCAGGCTAATATACTATATGCATGGCTTGGTACAAAGGAATAGCTCAAGGTATATTTGCAGTAAAGAACATTTAACAAGTATCATAAATAGATTCGAAAGCAGTAGAAATAAGTAAAGCATAATTAACTTTTCCAGAAGTTTAGTAAACATCTTTCCCATCCTAATCCACGTTTCCATCAACATCATTAATAATCCAACCCAACCTTTCAAATCCAAGTTATTTTTGAGAAAATCTAACCCTTGACTGTAATTCCCGAGCGATGTCCAATACCGCGGACACGGCTATTCGAATAGATTCTATACTCTGCAGAGGTTATGCACTTTACCCACAAGATACAGTCAAACACCACAAAGGCGAGTTCCCGTAACAAAGTCTTTCGGAAACTTCTAACAATACAAGTGGTCCTCCCTGCTATTGCACACTAACCCTTCCCTTAGCTAAGGCGAAGTCTAGGCCAATCAACCGTTAGATGGGTACTGGCCTCACCCCAGACGCTCCCCGCACAACTTACACAAAGGGTGTAGTTGACCTCCGAGGTCCCACAGTGCGTTATCGACAACTTAGTCAACTAGGTCCGTCCCATTACAGACATGTGGTTGCACGTTAGACCCAGTTCAAAGGCTTGCAAGGTTAAGTCCTTAGGGTGACCAGGGCAAGACTTCCCGAAGAACCAAATCAACATCCCCAATGCCACAACTGGCCCACCTGATTACTCTTGCCACATGCCCCGGTCGAAAACTGTTTATCAAACCCCAGTTGATTACCATGCACCACGTGCCATCAACATCACATGATACCTTTCCAAAACAGGTTCAATATATCATTAAGTCAATATTAGCATTTGATTGTCCAAAATCATGTCATGAGCACGTAGCGTGTCTAAGCAAAGATACTACAACGGTCTAAAACCCATGTTGGCAATTTAATAATGTCCAACTAGTAAACCACAACTAGGGTGACAAAGGGTCATGGCACATACTTAAATAATCAAGGTGTCATACAGCAAATTGGTATTTATCTAACCCCCATATTTAAATAAAGTATTTTTCTAATTGAACTAGCATGCAATAGTTTAAATCAAAATAGATTTCGAAATAGGGTCAACATGGTCAAAGCACAACTTGCCTTCAAAAGTACTTGCTCTTGGTCTTGAGTTGGATCCTGAGTCAATACTTCTCCTTCGAATCCTTCCGGCACTTCAACGTCTACTCGTAAAGCGTGCAAATAGCAATACACAAATAAACAATAGGCAAAAAGTGTCCAAACATCCAAATAAAATCCATAAACAGAGAGAACATAATTTTATGAATTTTTAGAAACTGGAATCGTCAAATTTGGAGTTAAAATGCAAAAGTTATGATTATTTAAAGTTTATATAATCAATTAAATAATTTTACAGATAAAAACTTTAGTCCAAAAATTAAATAAAATTCATAATTAGGTAGATCTCAATTTTATACAAATTTAGAAATTTGAATCACTCAAATCAGAGTTGAAACGCAAAAGTTATAAGCGTTTGAAGTTTTGAAATTCAAATCAATTATTAAACCGAATTATTAAATCATTTTCTTTTTCGGAAAATCATTTATTGCGTCAGCCTGGACACGTGGCAGCCTCTGATTGGTTGGCTGACGTCAGCCGGTCCATGGACGTGATCCACGCTCGGCTCGGGTCTACCGTGGACTCGGTCCACGATTCCACGTGTCGCTGACATGTGGGCCCCACATGTCAGTGTCACGCACGCAATTAACCCGCGGCGTCCAACTTCGCCGACATGCGGGCCCACCGCGGACGCCAACGGTGACGCCATGGTGCGGTTCGGTTGTCCGGCCGACACGCCGGGCCCCGTGTCGAGACGCCGCCACGCCAGCGCGGCGCGGCTAGGCACACGTGGCTCGATCGTGCCCGTTGATTTGAAAATCAACGGCCGCGATTAGATATAGGATTTACGCGTGCTAAATCAAGACCGCCGATTCGGGCCGTTCGATCTAGATCGGACGGTCAGATCTAACCCTAAAGCTACAACGCAACTAACCTCACCGCACGATCTAAATCTAACTGGTTGAAATCTAATTAGGGGCGGAACGATGCAGGCGACGTGGCCTCACCTGCGTGCGTTGGATCTTGATCCAACGGTTCACCGAGCTTCGCCATGACGACGATGGCACGCGCGGCGTTGCTGCCGGCGCCGAGGCAGCGACCACCTGAACGGCGCCGGGCGTCTCCGCCAAGTGAGTGCACCCAATAGCTGCGCCTTGACACGAGGTTCTCGACGGGCTCGACGCAGCGGAGGATGACGAACGGCGCCGGAAACGAAGGAAAACGCGGCACACCCCAAACTTCGGCGAAATCGTGGAGGCGACGGCGGCGCTTGGGCTCTATTAGCTAGGGCAAGCGGGCGCATGGGAGAGGGCAACCTCGGGGCGGTCCGGGCGCCTTAAATACGGCCTCGACGTGCGGCGCCGTCGGAAACCTAACCGACGGGCCAGCGGCGCTCTGCGCGGCGGAGTCCGGCTTTCGATCCACGGAAGACGATGCAATCACGGCCGTCCACGCGTCCCGCTCAACGGCCCAGATTTCCCGGGCGCAACGGATCCGGACCGGATCCGGTTGGATCGGTGCGGCCAATTTCCGACCGTTGGATTTCAATCCAACGGTTCGGATCGATCAAGGTTCGACCGGATCACGTGGCTCGGGTCGGACTCGAACTCGAGTCTGACTCGGGCTCGGTCGGATGAACAGTAACCGACTCGGTTCGATTTTCCAGTGATTTAATATTTAAAATAATTTCCAGAAATTCATTTAATTCATTAAAAATAGCAAAAGACTCAGAAAAATTCCAGAAAAATTCTGAAAAATATTTTAGGGTATTTGGGACTCAAATAAAATATTTCCAACAAAATTTTATTTGCAAAGTTTAATTCTTTAATTATTTCAAAATGGAATAAATTCAAATAAATCCAAATAAATCCAAATAAATTCCAAAAAATTCCAAAAATTCACCAAAGTGCCAAATCACACATGAATTTAAGCAAAGCAAAATTTTGGGGTGTTACAAACCTCCCCCCTTAATAGAATCTCGTCCCCGAGATTCAGGGCTTACTACAGAATAGGTTTGGAAACTCTTTCTTCAAATCCTCTTCAAGGCTCCCTAAGTCGCTTCGCTCTCTGCATGGTTGCTCCTTTGAACTCTCTAAACGGGTTGACTTGTTTCTAGTTTCTCGATCCATTGTGTCTAAAATCTTCACGGGATGCTCCTTATAAGTCAAATCCTCTTGCAACTCAATTGACTCTAGCGGTGTCTGCTCCTCGTGAACTCGGAGACACTTCTTCAATCGGGACACATGGAATACGTCATGTACTCCTCGCTAACGATCGTGGCAACTCCAGCTGATAAGCAACTTCGCCTCTGCGACTCAAAATCTTAAATGGTCCAACATAACGGGGTGCAAGTTTCCCTTTGGCATGGAACCTCTTAACTCCCCTGAGAGGCGTAACTCTGAGGTATACAAAGTCCTCTGGTTCAAAACTCAAGTCTCGGCGACGGTTGTCAGCATAACTCTTCTGTCGTGATTGGGCTATCTTCAACCTTTCCCTAATCATGGCAATCTGCTCTTCAGCCTCTTGAAGAATGTCTGGCCCGAAGACACGGCCCTCGCCGGTCTCATTCCAATTCAATGGCGTCCGACAGGGTCGACCATACAGTGCCTCAAAAGGTGACATCTGTAAACTAGCCTGATAACTATTGTTGTAACTGAACTCGGCATACGGCAAACTCTTATCCCAAGAGGTAGCATAAGCCAATGCACAAGCTCTTAACATATCCTCCAGAATCTGGTTGACTCTTTCGGTCTGTCCATCCGTCTGTGGATGATAGGCTGTACTGAAGTTCAAACGGGTTCCCATGGCTTCATGCAACTTATTCCAAAATCTTGAGGTAAATTGGGTACCCCTGTCCGATACAATCCTCTTCGGCACTCCGTGCAAACAGACGATCCTGATCATGTACAACTCTGCCAATTTATCCCCCGAGTAAGTGGTCTTCACGGGGATAAAATGGGCTACTTTGGTCAAGCGATCCACTATAACCCATATGGAGTCATATCCTCCTTGAGTCTTAGGCAAACCGGTAATGAAATCCATTCCGATTTCCTCCCACTTCCACTCAGGTATTTTCAGTGGCTGTAGCAATCCTGCTGGTCTCTGATGCATTGCCTTGACTCTCTGGCATACGTCACACAATGCAACATGCTCGGCTACTTCACGCTTCATACTCGGCCACCAGAATCTCTCCTTCAGATCCTGATACATCTTGGCGCTTCCAGGATGAATTGAGTACTTGGAGTCATGGGCTTCTTCCAAAATCAGTTGTTTTAACTCCTTCTTGTTAGGCACACAAATGCGATCCTTCATCCATAACGTGCCTTGCTCATCCAACTTGAAGTCCTCTGCCTTGCCTTCCTCCTTGATGGACTTAATCCTGCGGATCTTGTCATCATCCTTCGCCCTTCCGGATCGATCCTCTAGGGTAGGCTTTACTTCTAATGCGGCCAAGAATCCGCTAGGTACCACCTCAATCTTCATTTTCTGAAAATCCTCACATAACTCATCCTGACTTGTGGCTAGCAACGTACTCACGGTATGGCTTTTCTGACTCAGAGCATCGGCTACTACGTTGGCCTTCCCGGGATGGTAATGGATTCCAACATTGTAGTCCTTGATCAACTCTAACCATCTCCTCTGCCTCATGTTCAGATCCGACAGGGTGAATATGTACTTAAGGCTCTTATGATCCGTATACACTTCACATCTGTTTCCAATCAGATAGTGATGCCATATCTTCAAGGCATGCACTACGGCAGCTAACTCTAGGTCATGTGTCGGATAATTCTCCTCATGCGGCCTCAACTGCCTTGATGCATAAGCGACGACCTTTCCATTCTGCATCAGCACACATCCAAGTCCTTGGCGCGATGCGTCACAATAAATATCAAAGCCTTGAGCAACATCCGGTAGAACTAACACCGGTGCTGATGTCAATCGCTTCTTCAGCTCCTGAAATCCTTTCTCACATTCTGGCGTCCATGCAAACTTCTTCTCCTTTTTCAGCAATTGCGTAAGAGGTTTCGCAATTGTCGAAAAGCCTTCAATGAAACGGCGGTAGTATCCTGCCATTCCAAGGAAACTCCGAATCTGGGTCACAGTCTTCTACGCTCCCAATGTAACACAGCTTCTACTTTGCTTGGATCTACGGTGACTCCTTCTGCGGTCATTACATGTCCAAGAAACTCCACCTTGTCCTTCCAAAAATCACACTTGCTGAACTTGGCGAAGAGTTGCTGTTCCCTCAGCTTTTCCAAAACTCGCCTCAAGTGTTCGACATGTTCATCCTCTGTCTTGGAGTAGATTAGGATATCATCTATGAACACGACGACAAACTTGTCCAAATATTCCATGAACACCTTATTCATCATATTCATGAAATATCTTTGGCGCATTAAATCGATCCAAAGGACATAATCAGAACTCGTAATGTCCATATCTTGACGAGAATGCAGTCTTCGGGATATCTTCTGATCGGATCTTCAACTGATGGTATCCCGATCTCAGATCAATCTTGGAGAAAACTCCGGCTCCTCTCAACTGATCAAACAAATCATCAATCCTGGGTAGCGGATACTTATTCTTCACGGTGACTTCATTGAGTGCACGGTAGTCGATGCACATCCTAAAACTCCCGTCCTTTTTCTTGACGAACAGAACTGGTGCTCCCCACGGTGACGAGCTCGGTCTGATAAATCCTTTCTCCATTAACTCTTCTAACTGTTTCTTCATCTCTACCAACTCCTCGGTGGACATCCGATAGGGTCTCTTTGCTATCGGTCTTTGTGCACTGTACAAGCTCTATCACAAACTCTATGTCCCTGTCTGGTGGCATACCAGGTAGATCTTCAGGAAAAACATCTGGGTACTCATTCACTACTGAGACATCCTCTATGCTGATTGCCTTGGTATTGTTAACCATCAACTGTCCTTCTCTAACGGCAGTAGCTTGAAATTCCACTTTCTTCCCACACGGGCTCTCAACTGAGATAGTCCTTCGTCCACAATCCAATACGGCCTTGTGCTTGGATAACCAATCCATTCCCAAAATAACGTCTAAGGTCTGGTTTCCAAAATAATAAGGTTTGCTAGGAACTCTATTCCATCTATTAGTATTCTCACCCCGGAACATCCTACTTTCGTTCAGAGTTCGGAACCAGGGGTTTGAACTAAAAGCGTGCATCTAAGTCTTGCAATCCTCAAATCATTTCTAGCAGCAAAGCCTTGCGAAACAAATGAATGCGAAGCTCCAGAGTCAAACAAAACTGTTGCAGGTACTGAGTTAACAAGTAACTTACCCAATACGACGTCCGTAGCATTCTGCAGTGCATCTGCGGTGACATGGTTGACTCGGCCTCTCACCACGGTCTGGGGTGTGGCTCCTGGTGCTGGCGTCCTAGCTGGGGTGGTTCCTAGATTAAAGCGAACTGGGGTCACTCCTGCTGTCTTCTTCGGACAACTGTTGGCAAAGTGTCCTGGCTCGTTGCAGTTGTAGCAGCGTCTCACTGTTCCTTCTTGTTGCCGATCGCTCGAGCGTTTCTAGCGGGGGCTGGGTCCGTAGTTCGATTGATGGTCTTGGTGCCGTGACGGTGTCCTTGTAGCATTCTGTGGCTGGAATCAAAATTGATTTGGTGCAACTCTCGACGCCATTGCGTTCCTGGCGTGATCCTCGCCGTTGCATCCTGCGCTTCCTGTTCTCATCCAGTTCCTTGCGCTTGTCCTCAAGAATAAGCGCCTTATTCACCAACTCTTGGAAATCTGGAAAGGTGTGGGTGATCAATCCTACTTGCAACCCTGAGTTAAGTCCCTTCATGAAGCGAGACTGCCTGCTTTATCTGTCGCTACATCCTCAAAGCGTAGCGTGCTAGGCTGTGAACATGTTCAGGTAGTCGGCCACCGGCCGATTACCTTGCTTCGTGCTCTAAACTCCTCCTTCTTAAGGTCCATGATTCCTTCAGGCACATGGTACCGATTTTAACGCACCGTGAACTCTTCCCAAGTGATGTCTTGAGGGTTCTCTTGCGTGGCACAAATTCTCCCACCATTCTGGCCATGTTCCTTCCAACTGATGAGAAGCGTAGAGTACCTTCTCATTTCCTATGCATGGAGCTATGTGTAGCTTCCTCTCAATTGACCTTAACCAATCATCGGCCTCCAATGGATTGGCATTCCCAGAGAAAGTGGGTGGGTAAGTTCTCATGAATTCTCGATCTTGTATTCGGCGTGGTCACCGATTAACTTGATTAGCGATGGCCTGAGCGATGACGTGTTGCATTTGTTGCATCATAGCATGCATCAACCGAGTGCAGGCTGCGAAAAGCTCAAATTCTGCATATCCGTGGCGGTGCCGGGTGCTCCATCATTGGGGTTTTCTGCTGGGCGAGAACCACTTCCATTGCTTCCAAAGTTTCCGCGGGTGTTCACCATCTGTCGATTTGCTCTAAGTTTTAGAGATGAGAGGGAAACAAGAATAGACAAGTAATATGGAACTTATGCGGGGCGAAAGGTGTAGCTTTAAGGTCCAACTTTATTATTGATATTAATAACTTGGTATGGCTGCTTACAATGCCTAAGGGCCTTGCAACACATACTGCACACTCAGCAAACAAAGAAAATCCAAATCGAACTAACATTGGAGTCTAACACCTAAAGGGTGACTCTTTATTCTATGACGCGACTCGGCGAAGGAGTCTCACTACAGAACCTACGCTCACTCATCGAGAAAACCTCCACGGCCTGGGTACGGATGCTGCGGCATAGGCGCGAAACGACTGCCATGTCCAGCAACTGTTTCATCTGTGGTAGTCGAAGAAGCAGTGTCCTCATCGAGATCTGACTCCTCCGGATCTGGCTCGTGTAGCTCAATCTTGGCTCTGCAGTTACGGTCCGTATAAATCCATCTCCAACTCGTCAATCCTTCGCAGAAGGTGTGACACATACTCTTGAGCTTCCCGCCATCTGTTCTTCTCTGTTGTGATCTCCTTGCGGGCCTTCTGTAGCTCCTTGCTTGTATCATCTAGTACATCCTCCTAGGCGACAACAAGTCGTGCCAACTGTGTAACCATGGCATCCTCATCCTGAATCGCCTTCGGGTCAAGAAGGTTATTGCTGCGCGGGTGATAACGGAACACCGTGCTCTCCAACTCTCTAGCGTAGATACGGGTAATGTGCCGCATTGCTCGTCGTGATACTTCTTGGATACCCATCTGCATTGTAGACCTCCTGGCGGTCAAGGTGTATCGGGCGATTGCCTGGGCCCTTCTTCCTAGCAGGTACCTCAATCTTCACGTCACAAGCCTTGATCAATCCCGCTTGTCTGATCACTTCCACTTGGTATTGCGGCTTCTCAAAATCTCCGAGAATTTGTAGCATATGCCAAAGTTCTGCGGCGTGACCAACCCCCAGATCAACATAGTTGAACTCTCCCCCCATCTGTCACAAGAGTGCTCACGTAAGAACTCGAAATTTTTAAATCGTGACAAGGTAAGGAAAAATTCAGCAATAGACAAGGAAAGAAAGAATGGGATAAGTCGAGATGTCCTTTCTTATCTTGACAAACTTTTAGCTTTAGAAAATAGGTTTTATCCTCACTACGACCATTCTAGCTAGGGTTGAGCCTACAGTTAGTATGGCTCTGATACCACCTCTGTCGGGACCCCGAATTTGCAAATCCGGACCCTCTGTGTATTCAGCACTAGTCCAGGAACGCGCTAGTGCACACAGTCTTAACATCGGTAAATATCACAATCATACCATTCGATACTAATAAAGTACTTTATTTAAATAACCAAACTGGTTGCTTGACCTTATGGCCAAGTTACAAATATACGCCTCGCAAGGCGAAACTTATTAAGAGAGAAATAGTAGCAGCGGAAAATCAAATAACTTCGTGGCGCCATCCAGTATACCACAGGCAACTGACTGGGCTCGCTTCCTAAGTAGACGGATCCTCTTGGAACTCCTCCTCCAAAGCTGGTGTGGTCTCCTCCTCAACTGGTGTTGTAGGGTGGCAAGGGTGAGTACTTGGTACTCAGCAAGTCATGCACAGAATGCAGGCTAATATACTATATGCATGGCTTGGTACAAAGGAATAGCTCAAGGTATATTTGCAGTAAACAACATTTAACAAGTATCATAAATAGATTCGAAAGCAGTAGAAATAAGTAAAGTATGAATTAACTTTTCCAGAAGTTTAGTAAACATCTTTCCCATCCTAATCCACGTTTCCATCAACATCATTAATAATCCAACCCAACCTTTCAAATCCAAGTTATTTTTGAGAAAATCTAACCCTTGACTGTAATTCCCGAGCGATGTCCAATACCATGACACGGCTATTCGAATAGATTCTATACTCTGCAGAGGTTATGCACTTTACCCACAAGATACAGTCAAACACCACAAAGGCGAGTTCCCGTAACAAAGTCTTTCGGAAACTTCTAACAATACAAGTGGTCCTCCCCGGTTATTGCACACTAACCCTTCCCTTAGCTAAGGCGAAGTCTAGGCCAATCAACCGTTAGATGGGTACTGGCCTCGGCCAGACGCTCCCCCGCACAACTTACACAAAGGGTGTAGTTGACCTCCTGAGGTCCCACAAGTACGTTATCAGCAACTTAGTCAACTAGGTCCGTCCCATTACAGACATGTGGTTGCACGTTAGACCCAGTTCAAAGGCTTGCAAGGTTAAGTCCTTAGGGTGACCAGGGCAAGACTACCCGAAGAACCAAATCAACATCCCCAATGCCACAACTGGCCCACCTGATTACTCTTGCCACATGCCCCGGTCGAAAACTGTTTATCAAACCCCAGTTGATTACCATGCACCACGTGCCATCAACATCACATGATACCTTTCCAAAACAGGTTCAATATATCATTAAGTCAATATTAGCATTTGATTGTCCAAAATCATGTCATGAGCACGTAGCAGGTCTAAGCAGTATACTACAACGGTCTAAAACCCATGTTGGCAATTTAATAATGTCCAACTAGTAAACCACAACTAGGGTGACAAAGGGTCATGGCACATACTTAAATAATCAAGGTGTCATACAGCAAATTGGTATTTATCTAACCCCCATATTTAAATAAAGTATTTTTCTAATTGAACTAGCATGCAATAGTTTAAATCAAAATAGATTTCGAAATAGGATCAACATGGTCAAAGCACAACTTGCCTTCAAAAGTACTTGCTCTTGGTCTTGAGTTGGATCCTGAGTCAATACTTCTCCTTCGAATCCTTCCGGCACTTCAACGTCTACTCGTAAAGCGTGCAAATAGCAATACACAAATAAACATAGGCAAAAAGTGTCCAAACATCCAAATAAAATCCATAAACAGAGAGAACATAATTTTATGAATTTTTAGAAACTGGAATCGTCAAATTTGGAGTTAAAATGCAAAAGTTATGATTATTTAAAGTTTATATAATCAATTAAATAATTTTACAGAGAAAAACTTTAGTCCAAAAATTAAATAAAATTCATAATTAGGTAGTTCTCAATTTTATACAAATTTAGAAATTTGAATCACTCAAATCAGAGTTGAAACGCAAAAGTTATAAGCGTTTGAAGTTTTGAAATTCAAATCAATTATTAAACCGAATTATTAAATCATTTTCTTTTTCGGAAAATCATTTATTGGCGCCACCGACACGTGGCAGCCTCTGATTGGTTGGCTGACGTCACCCGGTCCATGGACGTGGTCCACGCTCGGCTCGGGTCTACCGTGGACTCGGTCACGACTCCACGTGTCGCTGACATGTGGGCCCCACATGTCAGTGTCACGCACGCAATTAACCCGTGCGGTCCAACTCGCTGACATGCGGGCCCCACCGTGATGTCAACGGTGACGTCATGGTGCGGTTCGGTTGTCCCGCTGACACGCGGGCCCCGCGTGTCAGAGACACGCGCTCACGCGCGCGTGGCGCGGCTAGGCACACGTGGCTCGATCGTGCCCGTTGATTTGAAAATCAACGGCCGCGATTAGATCTAGGATTTACGCGTTCTAAATCAGCACCGTCGATCTGGGCCGTTCGATCTAGATCGGACGGTCCAGATCTAACCCTAAAGCTACAACGCAACTAACCTCAGCCGTACGATCTAAATCTAACGGTTGAAATCTAATCAGGGACGGGAACAGTAACGGGGCGACGTGGCCTCACCTCGTGCGTTGGATCTTGATCCAACGGTTCACCGAGCTCGCGGACGACGATGGCACGCGGCGGCGTTGCGGCTGCCGGCGCTGAGGACGGCGACCACACGAACGGCGCTTCGGGGCGTCTCCGGCCAAGTGAGTGCACCCAATAGGTGCGCCTTGACGCGAGGTTCTCAGACCCGGGCTCGAACGCGGCGGAGGATGACGAACGGCGCCGGAAACGAAGGAAAACCGCGGCGGCACACCCCAAACTTCGGCGAGAAATCGTGAGGCGACGGCGGCGGCTTGGGCTCTATTAGCTAGGGCAAACGGGGCGCATGGGAGAGGGCAACCTCGGGGGCCGGTCCGGGCCTTAAATACGGCCTCGACGTGCGCGCAAATCGGAAACCTAACCGGACGCGGCGGCTACGCGGCGGCGGAGTCCGGCTCGGTCACGGGAAGACGATGCAATCACGGCCGTCCACGCGTCCCGCTCAACGGCCCAGATTTCCCGGGCGCAACGGATCCGGACCGGATCCGGTTGGATCGGTGCGGCCAATTTCCGACCGTTGGATTTCGATCCAACGGTTCGGATCGATCAAGGTTCGACCGGATCACGTGGCTCGGGTCGGACTCGAACTCGAGTCTGACTCGGGCTCGGTCGGATGAACAGTAACCGACTCGGTTCGATTTTCCAGTGATTTAATATTTAAAATAATTTCCAGAAATTCATTTAATTCATTAAAAATAGCAAAAGACTCAGAAAAATTCCAGAAAAATTCTAGAAAATATTTTAGGGTATTTGGGACTCAAATAAAATATTTCCAACAAAATTTTATTTGCAAAGTTTAATTCTTTAATTATTTCAAAATGGAATAAATTCAAATAAATTCCAAATAAATCCAAATAAATTCCAGAAAATTCCAAAAATTCACCAAAGTGCCAAATCACACATGAATTTAAGCAAAGCAAAATTTTGGGGTGTTACACCTTATTGGATGTCTACCGAAGAGTTGGTGGAGATGAAGAACCAGCTCGAGGAGCTGATGGAGAAAGGATTCATAAGACCCAGTTCGTCGTCATGGGGAGCGCCGGTCTTGTTTGTTAAGAAGAAGGATGGGAGTTTTCGGATGTGCATTGATTATCGTGCACTCAATGATGTGACGATAAAGAACAAGTATCCGCTACCCAGGATCGATGACCTGTTCGATCAGTTAAGAGGAGCCAGAGTTTTCTCCAAGATTGATCTTCGATCAGGATATTGTAGCAACCCAAAATTTTATTTAAATGTATCTATGGCACTTTTGAATTATCTAAAATTTTCTAGAATCTGTTTGGAATTTATCTAAATTTAAGCCGTGCGGAATTTATTATATAAAATAGCGATCATGCATTTTTGTATAAGCATAAAATTTAAAATTTTGTTTATAAAAAGATAATAGGTAGATGAGCGTGTTTCTTCCAAATATTTTCAAAAACAAGTTATATAGTTCAAGTCGTTGATTTTATAAAAATATGTACAATTGTCTGATTTTACTAAAAGAATTTTTGCGAAAAATCTACATGTTGAAATATCGCGAAACCAACTTTGTTAGGTTCCAAATAGTCCCCAGTATTTTTGAGGAATTTTCCAGATTTTTAGAACCTCTCTTTTTTTTCTCAACACATTTTTAGAACGTATATGTTTATATACGTGTACATACGAACTAGTGGACGTATGCTTTCACTCCAGCCGTTCCTGTTTCTTCACAAGGTGGGAATTAGTCACATTAATTCCAAGCATAACTTGCTCAGCCATTTTTTAAAGCTAATTAACTCAGCCGTTCTCCATTCCTTTGCATGCGTGGAGACTAGTCGTTCCATTTTCTTGCCTGCATGAAGCTCTACTCCTTCCTGCCATTCTACACCCACGTGGATGAACTTAATTTCAATGTTTCCTCACCTTGGCACCTGAACTCCCAGCCATTCGTCATTCTGTCCTCAGAAACATTATATTGTCTCCTCTACATCCACATCTGTCTGCCTTCCTCACTCGTCCATCCGGCCTCCCCTCCTTCCGCGCTTGTCCATCTGCACTACTGTTCGCGCGACTGGACTGCATGCCACCCTTCGCCGCGATCATCGCTGTTGCCGTCGTTGTCATTGCCGTCGCCGCCGCCGCCGATCGGTACTCCCTCATCTCTCTGCCTATATCGATTGGTTGATCTCTTCTTCTGTACTTGTGCATGTATCCGTGTATATATAGTGGGATGTATGCATGTATGTATATGCACTAGGTTATGTGCAAGTGTATTAGGACGTTTCGTAATGTTGAGGATCATATCAGGGTGCATGCAGATGCTAGTAATAATCTTGCTACTGATTTCTATCTTTGTTAGTTTCACAGGAAACTTCATCAGGCTATTGTACTCTATGTAGATTGATTCCATTGTATTTTCCTCGCCGTTTTCCAACAGCAGACATATTGTTTTCTGGCCGAAACGCGGTAGTTTAATCAGCTAATAAACTCATAAAGGGAAATACTTAGCAACCAGATTGAATCTTCAACACTCTTTCTCCTAGCTGCCGGCTCGGCTGGCCACTGTCGCTGTCACCGCCGACACCGACCTCTGCTCGACCTGCGCTAGTCGGCCTGCCGATCGTTCTCTATTCTTCCTCCGCATGTCCAAGCCGTTCAGTTGCTCTCTCTCTCACGTAGCCAAACCACCAATCCGAAGAACTTGCATGAAGAAGTGAATAGTATCATGCACGTCAACATGAGAAGTTGCTTTGTGAAGGAAATTTCAAAAATTTGTGAAATTTGTCAATTTCATTGCAAATTGATTTTTACTCAAAACTACATGCAACAAATTTTGTAAATTAATAAAAATTTATGCCTAGTTATGTTAATTTTACTGAAATTTTATAATTAAATTTATACTATTAAATTATTTACGGAAAATCCAAACTTATGAATTTTGTAGCTAGTAAACTATACGTCCAAAAATGTCAAAATAAATTTTATAAATCTTAGAAAATGCTAAACTAATTATCTGGAAGTTTTCATGAAATTACAAACTATATTGATTTGTAGCATTTTCTGAATGTGTGTTGTATGTTGATGTGAGTGTTTATTTGGCTCTTTAACTGTTGCGTGTAGACGTCGAACTTCGCGAGGGAAGTATGGATTAGGTTGTGGGAATACTTTTACTTAACTTCTAGAAAAGTTATTGTTAATTCTACTTGTTTTTACTGCTTTCAAATCTACTTATGCTACTTGTTAAATGATGCTTTACTTCAAAATAAACCTGTTAAGCCATTCCATTGGAATAAGCCTAGCATGTAGAATATTAGGTTGCATTATGTGCATAGCTTGTTGAGTACCAATGTACTCACCCCACCAGAATCACAACACTATAAGAAGAGGAGCTGCAAGCCAATGAAGACGAGCAGAACGGAGAGGCGAACAACTAGGGGCAAGCCAAGTCAGTTGCCTGTGGTAAACTGAGGCGCCACGAATAATTTTCATTTCGCTGCTATTTTAATGTTACGCTGAACTTAGCGCTGCGTGGCTTATAATTGTAAGGCTGACCATAAGGTCTTAATGATTGTTATATGAGTTGAATACTTTATTATTAATAGTTCCGTTGTGTATGTGTGATGGTATTCATCTCTGTTGTATCTGTGAGCACCAACGTGATCCTGGACTGGTGTATCACATAGAATGTTCGGAATTCCAATTCCGGGCGCGATAGGAGGTGGTATCAGAGCCATACTGATTGTAGGTCTTGACCCTAGATAGATTGGCCGTCTTTAGGAACTTCAAAATTATGTTCTAAAGAGAAAATTTAACTTGAAAAAATTATAAGTTTTTGACTTATCTTATTCTTCTATTCTTCCCCCTTTGCTGAAAATTCCTATCCTTCCCACTGGTTTAAATGGAAATCTTACCTGAGTCATTCTGAATAGTTAACGATGTTTCACACTTAAGGAGAAAGTACTGGAGGTCGCTGCTAACCATGAAGATTGTGAAGCAAGGAATCATCGAGCTCAAAGAGAAGTGGATCGATAAAGTGTTCCAAAGGCTTGAAGAACCAGTGCTTTAGTATTCAGTTGAGACTTGTGAGTGAGAGTCGCGTCCTTTAAGATAGGAGTGTTACCCTTTCAGACGCTAGATTATTGTGTGCCTAGGGAAATTCGGTTCTTCCTTGATTGCTGAGTGTGTAGTATGTGTTGCATAGTTTTTAGGCTTGGATAAGCAACCATACCAAGTTATTAATAATGTTTGTATAAATTTTTGAGTTACACCTGTTTCCACGCATAAGTTTTCTTCTACTTGTCTATTCCTTTTTCCCTCTCTTCTCTAAATTGTTGGAGCAAATAGCAGATGGTGAACACCTGTGGCCACACTGGAGCTGGAGGAAGTGGTTCACGACAGGGAGGCAACAAGAATGAAGCACTGAATCCCCAGTCTACGCCACCAGTTGATATGCAAAACCTGGGAGCTTTTCTCGCTGCTCAAACCCAGCTGATGCAAACCATGATGCAGCAGATGCAGAATCAAGCTGTCGCCAACAACAACAATCATCAGAACGTACACCAAGGGAACTAGTTTTAATCCCGACTATCTGACTTCATGAGAACCAGGCCGCCAATATTCTCTGGGAATGCCAATCCAATAGAGGTGGACGATTGGCTCCGGACCATCGAGAGGAAACTACACATATCTCAGTGTGCTGCCAATGAGAGAGTCATGCATGCTTCACACCAGCATGAGGGAACTTCTGCAGAGTTGTGGAAGAACTTTTGCGCATCCCACGAGCATCCTCAGCAAATTACTTGGGAGCAATTTATGGTAGCCTTCCGCCAGTACCATGTACTGGAAGGAATGATGGAACTCAAAAAGAGGAATTCATATCTCTGAAACGAGGCCAAACAGTGGCCAATTATCTTAACAAGTTACCCAGTTGGCCCATTATGTGCTAGAGAATGTGGCAACTGACAAAGCGAGGCAGTCCTAATTCATGAAGGGACTCAATTCTGGGTTGCAGGTGGGACTGATCACCCACATGTTCCCGGACTTTCAAGAACTTGTCAACAAAGCACTCATTTTCGAAGATAAGCGCAAGAAGATAGGCGAGGACCGCTAGCGCCAGATGACCAGCCAGGGAGGACGTCCAAATCAGATGAGGTTGAGGATAAATCCCCAACAGTTTGCAAGGTTCAAGCCGCAGTTGACCAGTCAAAAGACAACTGCTACACCAGGATTCTCGAGCCAGGGTTTCAGAACGCCAGCTCAGGGAAACAACACACTTGGTTCGAACCAACAAAGTACAGTGAAGCGTTGCTACAGCTGCAACGAACCGGGACACTTTGCTAACCCATGCCCGAAGAGAGGCAATGTGACCCCAGTACGCTTCAATTTGGGGCCCACGCCAACGAAGACACCATCACCAGCATCGAGCCGTGGAAACAATCAATCAGGGGCTGCACCTTCCACAGTCGTATGATGTTGCGTGAATCATATCACAAATGTTGAAGCTCAAGATGCCACGGAAGTTGTATTGGGTATGTTTTCTGTTAACTCAGTACCTGCCACAGTTTTATTTGATTCTGGTGATTCACATTCATTCATTTCTCAAGACTTTGCTGAGGGGAATGGGTTGGAATTGAGAAAACTTATGTGCACACTAGTAGTGCAATCACCTAGGTCAGAACTACAATCTAACCTAGGATGTTCATGAGTTAAGTTGGTCATAAACAAGGTAGAGTTTCTAGCAAACCTAATTGTGCTAGATAACCAAACCTTGGATGTAATCCTCGGAATGGATTGGCTAACCAAGCATAAAGCTGTATTGGATTATGGCCGTAGAGTAGTGTCTATAGAGAACCAACACCGAGAAAAAGTGGAATTTAAAGCAACCATAGTCCGAGATGGAAAACTACTGTTCAATAGTATGAAGACTGTGAGCCTTGAAGATGTGCCAGTGGTGAAAGACTTTCCAGATGTTTTTCCCAAAGACCTGCCTGGTATGCCACCGGACAGAGAAATTGAGTTCGTTATCGAGGCGGTGCCTGGTACAGCTCCGATCGCGAAAAGGCCTTATAGGATGTCCACAGAAGAACTAGTGGAGATGAAGAAACAGATTGAAGAACTCCTGGAGAAAGGTTTTATCAAACCCAGTTTGTCTCCGTGGGGAGCACCGGTGCTGTTTGTCAAGAAGAAAGATGGAAGCTTTAGAATGTCTATAGACTATCGTGCACTAAATGAGGTGACGATAAAGAATAAATATCCTTTGTCCAAGATAGATGATCTTTTTTATCAGTTAAGAGGAGCGGGAGTCTTCTCTAAGATAGACCTTCGATCCGGATACCATCAATTAAAAATTCGGACCGAGGACATACGAAAGACAGCTTTTTCATCAAGGTATGGGCACTATGAATTCACGGTCATGTCCTTTGGATTGACCAATGCCCTAGCATATTTCATGAATATGATGAACAAAGTATTCATAGAATACCTAGACAGGTTCGTTGTCGTTTTCATTGATGACATCCTAGTTTACTCCAAAACAGAAGAAGAGCATGCAGAACACCTAAGAATGGTTTTGGAAGAGTTAAGAGAAAACCAACTATATGCAAAATTTAGCAAATTTGACTTCTGGAAAAAGAAGGTAGAATTCCTGGGTCATGTAATGACTGCCGAAGAAGTAGCTGCCGATCCAAAGAAAGTGGAGGCTGCTGGGGAACGCGGTATGCTACACTAGCACAAATTAAAATTTCTACCGCAAACCAGAAAAGCTACTCGCAAGAAGGGGATCAGAGATCTATTACCACTAGACGCGCAGTTGCGGAATCCTTCGCACGTAGTTGTAGTGGATCGTTCTCGGCGCGGATCATCCTCGGCGCGGATCATCCTCGCCGTGGATCGTCGTCGCTGCGGATAGTCCTCTCCACGCCGCAGTAGTTGCAGTGTCACCATAGCAGTCCACACGTCCGGGGATGAAAAGTCGTGCGTCGGTGTGCAGGCACCGAGTCGCTCGGCAGGGGCAACGAGAGTAGGTGGCTAGGGTTTCTGGTGAAACACCTCTAAACTGCACGAAAACTGTATTCTGCGTCTAACCTCCTCCCCTCCTTATATAGCCATGAGGTGAAACCCTAGGCAGTCGGGGCCCATCTACGCGCTAAGTCCACGAGGTCCATTAATTATGGATCCAATCTGAATTAATGCGTCCTAGCCCGTTAAGTGTGTGACCCTGTAGGTTCATGCGCATTTGGACATGGATTCGAAAAACCCTTTTTCTAATCCAATAGTCGGTAGCGGCTCCTTGCAGAGCATGCCAACTCCCAAACGCATATGATTAAAGTACTGATGTAATAATCCATTTGCAAAACTATATGAAGATCGAACTCAAGGCGAAAAGCATGTCATCCTTTGACAGTTCAATCCATCTCTTGTATCCGTGATATATTAATAAGTTGTGATTGACTTCTCAATCACGCCATTGCCATGCACTTCCTTAATCATATCACACGAGTGGCCTAGACATATATCTCCGTTACACTGGAGTGGCAAATTCCATCTTGACTGCTCACTTCCCTCTACATGTTTCATAGTAAACATGAAAGCTACCTTTATAACTATCCGGTTAGGAAATAGTGTTTGGTAACCCCAAGGTAAACTATTACACATGTAGGTAATATGACAATCTCAGGTCTAAGGATCATACATCTACTATGTATGAGATACACTGATGACACATAAGAATGTAACATTCTCGCAGTGTCCCATTGTGGGTCTATCTAACACATGTTCTTCAACATGTGTCCACAATGTATTGATGATATCTCCATATCCCATGATCTATGAAACATGATCATCGAACAATACATGTGTTGATCTATTCATCGTTGTCCTATACGATATTATCCGATCAGAGATATTTATCCAATTATAAACAAGTCACACACTTGTTGATCAAAACAATGATATACATTCATTGTACCAATAATCATATTATTATTCATAAACATAGTCATGTTACAATCATCCATATGATTGCCTCAAGGGCATAACACTAATAGAGGTAGTGTTACATTGGGAGCAACCGAAGTCGGTCACCCAGATTAGAAGTTTTCTTGGAACGGCAAGATATTACCGCCGGTTCATTGAGGGTTTTTCATCAATTGCGAGACCTCTTACGCAATTGTTGCAAAAAGAGAAAAAGTTTGTATGGACGCCGGAGTGCGAAAAGAGTTTCCAAGAACTGAAGAAGCGACTAACTTCGGCACCTGTCTTAGTGTTGCCAGATGTTAGGAACAATTTTGACATTTACTTTGATGCTTCGCGTCAGGGAATTGGGTGTGTTCTGATGCAAAATGGTAAAGTAGTAGCTTACGCTTCGAGACAGTTAAGAAAACATGAGCAGAATTACCCAACTCATGACCTGGAATTAGCTGCAGTAGTGCACGCCCTTAAAATATGGCGCCACTATCTCATCAGAAACCGATGTGAAATATATACCGACCACAAAAGTTTAAAGTATATATTCAGTCAATTGGATCTTAGCATGAGGCAAAGAAGATGGTTGGAATTAATCAAGGATTATAACATCAGAATCCACTACCATCCAGGAAAAGCAAATGTGGTGGCTGATGCTTTGAGTCGGAAAAGCCACAGCTTGAATTTGGTGGTTGCTGAAAATCAGTCTGACTTGTGTAAAGAGCTTCAGAAGCTAAGATTGGAGGTCGTACCTAGAGGATATTTGGCTACCATAGAAGTAAAGTCGACTCTAGAAGAGCAGATCAGGGAAGGTCAAAAGGATGATGATAAGATTCTTAGGATCAAATCCAAGTTGGATGAAGGCTTAGCCAAGGACTTCATAGTAGATGTGCAGAGTATCTTGTGGATGAAAAATAGAATATGTGTACCTCATAAATCTGAATTGAAGCAGTTGATACTTGAGGAAGCGCTTGATTCCAAGTACTCAATGTAACACCCCAGCATCTAGTATGCCTGAATGCTACCAAACATAGACTAAACAACATCTAAATACCACAAATTAACATAAATTACAGCAAAGGAGCAAATGCTAAACCCGAAAATTTCGGCAGCATCTCCTTTGTTTCTCATGCTTTGAAGCAACAACAATAGTAAGACAAGATATAGCTTGGTATATGACAACTAAAACAGCAATAACAATTGATATGGCAACAATTAAATCTACAAACAGCGAATTCAACCATTTCACCAATTATAGTGAAGCAAAAGATGAACTTAAACTCAAAACCAAGCCGAACACCAAGTTGCATGGCACAACTTTTATTATCATGTCTCCAAGTGATTAAACATAGACTATGAATGTGGAGCTACGTGTAGAAGTGTAGCTAAACCCCTTTCCCGCATGCCGGTCTCAAAGTACCTAAAAACAACATAAAACACAAGCTTGAGTTCATCACTCAGCAAGTATATTGCAATGGGCCAAAAAGAACAATTCAATGTAACATCACTACATACCATACTCAACTTCATGGTCAAGTCATAATCTCATATTCAACATCATATTCATGTCTCAAAATCATTGTTCACAAATCATCATCATCATGTATGCAATGCGATGCAATGCAATGCTCATATCTCCTGGAAGCTTATACCGGTATAGCTGAGTGCACACCCGTCGGCGTGCACCCTCTCCCCCCTTCCATCCCGTAGATGGAGGGTGCCTACTTCTCGCTTCCATTCACCACGAGGATGGAATCACGATGTAGGTCTTACTCAATGGTGTTCCGGACTAGTCATAACTTTCTCACCGACCTTACCGGACTAGTTATGACTTTCTCACCGCCCTCGCCATGTCTCATGCCATGAATGCAAAGATGCCAACATCATAAAATAATTTGCACATTTACTTAAACCAATCATGGAATAGTATCATAATGGATCATTTTCATCATACAAATAGCAAGCATTAAAGCATGGCATGTTATCGCATCATAAATTCAATTTCAACTCATCAAAACTAGCGATCTACAACTCGCTACCCATTCCAATACACTTGCCTTAACCTCCGGCGACGGATTGATGAGAAGTAGTGGGCACTCCCGGGGTCACACCACCTGCACATAGGCATCACACACTCACAAACATGCCCACAAAACATTACACAACATTCATATAACTCGACTTCGCACCTTACTTGCAAAACCCAAAACAGAGGCTCTGTCCCGCCGGGACAGCATACTTCCAACGACCATAACTTGAGTTCAAAACTCCAAATCAATTAAACGAGTACATCCTCGCGTAGCTTAGAAAATTTCCCAACTTTTTCTAGTTATAGGGAAAGACTGATTCGGAATCTAAAGTTGTTTAATCTACAAAATACCGTGATCTATTCCAATCACGTAACATATTTTAATACGCTCGGTAAAACAGTCATAACTTTCAAACGGCTGATTGGAATTTAACGTTCTTTATGTCCACTGAAATATAATTAAATTACCTACAACTTCTTCAACAGGCGGCCGACCAAATTCGAATTCGAAATTGGCGAAAAACTGAACCCTAGGTCGACTGCTCATGCTGTCCCAAAACAGAAACATGGCAACATCTAGATCTATTCCAATCTACTCAAATCCAGCACCACTACTTGATCTAAAAACATGATAAACACCCTTAGAACAGTACCTAGACCAACCCCAAGGATTCCCATGGCCATACCTTCGCTCGACGCACAAAAACTGAATGAATCTCCTCCCGGTTCGCTCCTCGCTCCTCGCCCCTCGCTCCAAAGGATGGTTCCTCGAGGTGCAGGGATGGGGAGACCACCCTAGGGCAGCAACGGTGGTGGAGAGGGATGGAGAGGAGAGGGGCACAAGGGTGGCGGCTAGGGGAGGTAGAGGCAAGGAGGTGGAGAGGTGGGGGCTAGGGTTTGGAGGTGGGGGCGCATGGGGACAAGGGGGCTGGCGCAAGGAGCCCCCTTGCTGCCCTCCTCCCCCTCATGGGCCAAAATCCCCCCTCGGCCCAAGTGGGGATCCCCCTTAGGCCCAACTCGCCCCGGAGAGGCCCAAATTCCCGAAAACAGCCCGAAACGCGACCAAAATTCAAACCGTAAAGTTTAAAACTTTAATTTCACATTCTATAATGTTTTTGGACATCCCGTGGTGTCACACTCAATTCATTCAGGAAGTGCAAAAATGTATCAGGATCTCAAGGAGAGATTCTGGTGGCCAAACATGAAACGAGAAATTGCCGAACACGTCGCATTGTGTGATATATGTTAAAAAGTAAAGGCAATGAATCAGAAACTGGCCGGATTGTTGCAACCTTTGAAAATACCTGAGTGGAAGTGGGAGGAAATTGGTATGGATTTTATTACTGGTTTACCCATAACTCAGCAAGGATTTGATTCAATATGGGTGATAGTTGATCGCATAACCAAAGTTGCCCACTTCATCCCCGTGAAAACCACTTACCCAGGAGATCGTCTAGCTGAGCTGTATATGGCCAGAATTGTGTGCTTGCATGGTGTACCAAAGAAAATAGTATCGGATCGAGGTACTCAGTTTACCTCAAGGTTTTTGAATAAGTTGCATACGACAACGGGCACCCCTTTGAATTTCAGTACGGCATACCATCTGCAGACAGATGGTCAGACTGAAAGGGTAAATCAGATACTCGATGATATGTTAAGAGCTTGCACCCTATCATATGCCACTTCGTGGGACAAATGTCTGCCATACGCGGAATTTAGCTATAACAACAGCTATAAGGCCAGCTTGAAGATGTCTCCATTTGAAGCTCTATACGGTCGCCCATGTCGGGCACCGTTAAATTGCAACGAGACGGGGGAACGTCAAGTCTTTGGACCAGACATACTCTCGGATGCTGAGAAAAAGGTTGCTTTGATTAAAGAGAGACTGAAGACTGCACAATCGAGGCAAAAGAGTTACGCTGACAACCGATGCCGCGAGCTAAGCTTTGAACCAGAGGATTTTGTATATCTCAGGGTCACCCCGCTCAAAGGAGTTAAAAGGTTTCACACAAAAGGAAAACTTGCCCCCAAGATATGTTGGTCCGTTCAAGGTCCTGAATCGTAGAGGTGAAGTTGCTTATCAGCTGGAATTGCCGCAATCTTTAGCAGGAGTGAATGATGTCTTCCATGTATCTCAACTAAAAAAGTGCCTTCGAGTACCAACAGAGCAGACACCTCTGGAAGAGATCGAGCTGCAAGAATATTTGACCTACAAAGAGCATCCAGTTAAGATCTTAGACACATCCGAACGAGAAACCAGGAACAAGGCGATTCGTTTTTGCAAAGTTCAGTGGAGTAATCACACTACGTCAGGATGGGCCTATAGTAACACGCATATGTGTTACTGTAGCTCAAAAAAAGTGTTACTGAGTCCTATTGCAACATATTTGTTTAGTGTTACTATAGCCTATGTTGCTATAGAAGGGTCTATTGTAACATGTAACAAGTGTTCTTGTATATAAAAAAAAGATGTTGCAACGATGCTATGGCAACATGCATCAAATGTGTTGCTATAGACTTCAATAACACCTTTTTTAGCAAGAGCAACATAGTAGCACGTGTTGCCATAGACTCTAGTAACACTTTATTTTTGCTAAAGCAACATAGTATCATGTGTTTCCATAGACCCTAGTAACACATTTTTAGATACAATAATTGAATTTAGTAACACCCTTTTTGAATGACGACAACACAATGTTGAGCTTATAAAATAAATTTAAATATCTTTTTTTTTTTGTGATGTACAAATTAAAATTGATTCATAGAATATCCTTTGATAAACATATATAACACACTGTACATCAATACAAAACACAAATGACCATAAATGCAACAATCATAACATATTGCATTGCATCAAACAAATACAATATCAAGTATTTCACACCATTCGATAGAATACATAACGATTTGATTTCCGTGAGAAGACAAGTCTTTAGTCTATGAATCAAATACATTGTTCTAAATAAAAAGAATATAAAATATATCTAGTATTGCCTAATCTTCATGAAATTCTTTGCTTCTAGATCCCTTCATGTGGTAAGCAACCAAATGTTTGAATTTCAACCATTGATTTTTTTCAACCTGCACAACAAATTAGAACAAATGTTAGTCAAAATTAAAGACATTCATTTTGGTGTGATCATCGGGATATATTAGAATGGTTAAATTAGGCGAAAAATCTCTAGTGTGTTGTCTGAAAGCATAACTCATGTTTCTGTGCATAATGATGTGACATTTCAATTGAAATAGAATGTTTTTGATCTATCGAGCAATTAGCATAGAGGGGTAGATCATATATAGGACCCAATATATTGTCTATGTAACTACGTGCTTGAAAGAAATGCCTCTTAACGTGAGACCAAATCATAGGAAATGTCCCTTGAAGCTCCAGTGTTTGCAAAAATGGAATTGTCAGAAGGTGTTGTATGCTCCAACTCAAAGGGCTCCCTAGGATACAATTCAGTCCAAACTTTCTCACCCTGATGCTTGGAGTTTATTCCAAGGGAAGACTCGACATTGTCATTGTCTAGTATTCTACCATATAATCTCTGCGCCCTTATGTATTGAACACGAAAAAATGTAATTTTTGATAATTAGTTCTCCGATAGCATCACCAGTACAAGATCCTTGCATACAGACATTTCCAACCATGGACACTATTTTCTACAAGATCCTAATGTAGTGTTCAGAACGTCCAACCTCATGCATCGGCTGGGTAACATCCTAAATTACAAATGATCGTTAGTAAAAGCCCATACCAGGTTAAGCCGATGGCAGTGCCATATCCATTAGCAATCAAGAGGGACAACCAAAGGCCCATTTACAACAACACCTCTGTGTTTGGCTAGAAGAGGCTTGAAGCCACAAGTTTTGTACCTAACATATGACAAAGAAACAAAAAAGTCAAAAGGGTGTATACATCTTATAATGTGACATCGGGATAGAAATTTATCAAGAATTCAGCGTGATAGAGACTAAATGTTTTAGGAAAGGCATAAATCCTTGCTAATAAAGATGACATCGAATCTATGGCCTTAATTGATTTGTTTTTAGCATAAAAACTATTTGAAAGGAAACAACTTCGATTATTTAATTCTCTGTAGGTTCTAGCAATGTGCGTTGCAGTGCATAAGTAGCTTATCTTGTGAAAAAGGTTCACAAAAAAGGGTCCCTTCTAGTTCTCCCATGTGTTCTTTTTGCATAACTCAGAGTATAGTTACGCCAATGGCACTTGGTCATGTTCCTACTATGTCTTTTTATATCCTTAGCATATGCAGGAGTCACCTAACATCACATAATAAATAGTCTATCCTGTTTAATAGATAAAAGATATATGTTGCTTACAAGGTCGGTAATCTTACCGATCTTTAAATTGCCTGTTCACTTGCTCGATCACGTCCTTCATATCCTCGAGTCTCATCCTCATTCAGCTCATCGCCAAGACCAAACAATCGATTAACTGACACAAGCATACATTGTTGTGTGGTTATAGCAATGTCATCAAACATTTGAAGGGACATTTGAGCCCTTCTTCTCTTCTTTGATTACCGAAAAATTGAGATGACGAAATTGCCTTCGTGATTATAGAGCTCTTGCATAACCGCACTACGGCTGCGAGGATGCAGGTTTTGTTACTGACTAGACGATTGTAGCTCATGCCTTAATCTAATGACGCTAAATGCCCGACACAAAATTTTCATACATATTCATACCCTTGGCAAAAGCATTTAAGTTGTGGATGCATACACCTATAAAATGGAGGCTAGTGGAAAATCGACATGCATTTTCATAATACGGTGTGATTCAAATGTTTCAGATAGTTTCACCCATATTTCCATATTGATAGTCATATGCCAAGGTTTCTTATTATCACAGTCATGGAGAAAATCAACTATTAAGCATTTTTACAACAACCAATCCACAACTAATTCAATGAACCACTAGTAGTATATATTGAAATATACCTCAATCTGTAGTGGGGCGGAGGAATCGGTGGGGAGGTCATGGCCGAGGTAGGCGCTGGATGGAGGCGAAGAGAGGAGCGGTGAGGCGCCGGATTGAGGGGCGAAGGAGGGACCAGGATGCCTGGATAGAGGCGAAGGAGGACGGGATGCCGGATGGAGGGCGGAGGAGGAGGAGTAGGGGCGGCCTGATGGAGGGGCGAAGGAGAGGAGTAGGATCGCCCGGATGGAGGGGAGGAGGAGGGAGCAGCAGCCGGATGGAGGAGGAGGAGGGAGCAAGGCGCCGGTCGGATGGAGGGCGTAGAGAGGAGCGCTTGCGCGGATCGATGGAGGTCAAGGCGGAGGAAGGGTTAGGGATTTGGGAGGCAGATGTTGCCGGTTGGATGGAGGGGCGAAGGAGAGGAGCGCAGCTCCGATCGATGGAGGCGAAGCTTAGTTCTGATTGGGAACAAAGGCACTGCACGGCCGATGGATGGAGGAGCTAGTGGCGCGCGGATAATTTTGAGGAGGAAGCTAAGCTATGGTGAGGCGCAAAGGAGATACACACACGTCGGATGAGATCGATGTGCACCGGGCCGGGTCACGCATCGATCACCAAAATTGGCGCCTTATTTGTTTCGGGCTTCCCGCTTATTTCATCTAACTACGATAGCTGATTTTCTCCGGCGTTTATATACGCCATCTTGTATAAAATTTTCTTTGGCATTTATAAACACCAAGGTAAATACTACTGGAAGCATTTATAAACGCCCTACATATTGCAATTAAGTCATGTGTTACAGTGTGCCTCTATATGTGTTATTGTAGTATTATTCTATAACACATATTCACACCTTACAACCATGTGTTACAATGTTCCTCTGTAATACATTATGTGTTGTCATTGTAGTTCCCTGCAACACTTTTCACAACTCATTAAGTATGTGTTACAACATGTCTTTGTAACACAAATTATATGTTACTACAAAATCTCTTTGTAACACATTGTTCAATGTGTTACGCGAATGTGTTACAAAAGATATGTTTTGTAGTAGTGTCACTCAGAAAGTGAAGTGACTTGGGAGCGCGAAGAAGATTTAAAGAAGGAGTTTCCCGACCTCTTCTTTAGTTAGCCTCGAATCTCGGGGACAAGATTCTGTTTAGGGGGGGAGGTTTGTAACGTCCCAAAAATTTGTTTTAATATATTTAGTGTGGTTATGGGCTTATTTGTATTTTTTCAGAATCTACTTGGAAGCCTCGCGAGTAAGTCGGATTCACGTTTATTGAACTAATCGTATTAAATAAAGATCAGGCATTTTCGAATAAGCGTAAAATCTAAAATTTGGTTGATAATTAAGTTAGTTGGTAGACGAGAGTGTTCACTTCAAATATTTTCAAAAAAACAAGCTATATAATGTAAGTTATTGATTTTACAAAAATTTATACAAGTGTCTGATTCACTAAAAGAATTTTTGCGAATAATCTATACGTCAAAAAATCGCGAAACCAACTTCGTTAGGTTCCAAATATTTCCTAGTAATTTAAAGGAACTTTTCAAGATTTTGAAAACCTTTTTGCTATTTCATCCAAATAGTGTTTTGGTTTAGTACCATATAAATCCTAGAATGTTTGAACGTGAACCTCTCCTCTGGTTGGTTGAAACGTGATGTGGGGACTTTTTCATTGTAGTGCCGAGAATTACTCCACCCATTCAATTTCTATCGTTTCCTTTATTCCATCCGTTTCTAGTCATAGCCGTTTATTCTGCATGCCTCTTTAGCCATTTCCAATTTACTAGCAATGCATGTCCTTGCTGTTTCCATCTCCTACGCACGAACTTTCCATCTTCTAGCTGTTTCTATTTCATTTCTTAATACACGTCAAAACCTTCCAGCCATTTTTCGCGTACGAGTGACGCATGCATGGTCCTCCATCTTCTAAGCAACGCATGACCTTTCCTTCATCCAGCCATCTCTCATTTCTCTAGCAACACTTCTCCATTTCCTGCACTCACGTGAACTAGCAACGCCGGCACTCTCCGGCCACTCCTCTTTCTGCGCTTGTCAACCTACGCTACTATCGCCGATTGTATTCCGACGTTCGACTGACCGACCGTCGTCGTGGATGCCTCTTGCGCCGCCGTCGTCGCCGCCGCCGTTCACGTCGTTGTCGACGCCAACTCTCTGGCCTCGCTTTCTTCTCTTGCGCAGACGGTCCCCGCTGCTGCCGCCGCCGACCGGTACTCCCTCATCTCTCTTGCACGCGCTCTATCTGTCTCGACACGTGTGTTTGTGCATGTATGTGTATATATGGTAGTCTGTATACGTATATATTAGAATGCATGCATGTATATATGTCAGGCATGTTTACACACATGTTTTAGGTTTGTGTCTGACCAGCTGCGTCCGACCCACCCGCGTCCGACTAATCACAACCGATCGGCCAAGGGCCCAACCGATCGCTGTCCGGCCGATCACAGACGCCGCTCACGCTATCGCCTGGCCGATTTCCTTCTCTGTGTTTTTTTTTCTATGGCCAAATCTCTTTTATCCTAGCCAAACTACCAAGTCAAGTAAACGCCAGAAGTATATGCATATACTTGATGAATAGTGCCACGCAGGAGAAAACTACGTAATCCATTTTCAAAAAATGGTGAAAGTTGTCATTTTCACTACAAATTCGTTTTTAGTCCAAATGACATGCAATAAATTTTGTTAATTAGTAAATATTAATACCTGGATATGCTAATTTTACTAAAATTTTATAATCAAATCTATACTGTTAAATTATTCGTGGAAAGTAGAAACTTATGAATTTTGTAACTCTTAAACTATACGTCCAAAAATGTTGAAATAAATTTTATAAATCTTAGAAAATGCTAAAGTAGTTATCTGGAAATTTTCGTGAGATTACAAGCTAGTTTGATTTGTAGTATTTCTCTCCATGTGTGTTTGTACGCTTTTTTGCATGTTTATCTAGTTGTTTATCTGTTACGCGTAGACGTCGAGCTGTGTGAGGACGAGGATTTCGAGGATCAAGTTCCAGACCAAGACTCGCTGTTGTACGAAGGCAAGTTATGCTTTGATCATTTTGTTCCCATGTTTTTAAATATTAGTTTGTTTTAAATTATGCATGTTAATTTAATTATAATATGTTCAAGTAATTTGGGATTAGATAATTACCCCTTGGTATTTTCACCTTGTCCATAATACTTGTATACCAATAACCATTTTTCACCTTAGGTTGGATTATATATACTGGTTAATACTGATCACCAGAATGGGGTAGTCAGACCATGGTAGTTCTGCTTAGCCATGCCATTCGAACTAATAACACCAATTTAGAAGTAACTGAATACTGACTATTGAACTATGGAACCTGTTTTGAAAGAATGTGACATGTGTTGTTGATAAGTTGTTGGCACATGGTGCATGGTAACCAACGGGGTGGGAAAATTGTTTAGACTATGGCAAGTGGCAAGTGATCAATGGGGGAGCCCGATGTGGCACGTGGGAGAGATGTTGTTGAATTTGGTTTTGTGAACTTTGGGTAGTCTTGCCACGGTCAACCTAAGGACTTAACCTTGTAAGCCTTTGAACTGGGCCTAACATACAACCACATGTATGGAGTGGGATAGACCTAATTGAGTATGATTCCGAAGTCTTAGCATGCGAGACCTCAGGTGGTTTTTGTAGCTATAAATGTTGAAAGAAGGGTGTAGTGTTTACTGTATTGGTCTTAATTCTCTTCAACGTTATACGTTGGCCCTGTACTTCCGCTCCGCAAAAGGGAAGGGACAGTGTCGGGACCCCGAATTTGCAAATCCGGACCCTCTGTGTATTCAGCACTAGTCCAGGAACGCGCTAGTGCTCACAGTCTTAACATTGGTAAATATCACAATCATACCACTCGATAAAGTACTTTATTTAAATAACCAAACTGGTTACTCGACCTTATGGCCAAGTTACAAATGTATGCCTCGTAAGGCGAAACTTATTCAGAGAGAAATAATAATAGCAGCGGAAAATCAAATAGCTTCGTGGCGCCATCCAGTATACCACAGGCAACTGACTGGGCTCGCTTCCCTAAGTAGACGGATCCTCTTGGAGTTCCTCCTCCAAAGCTGGCGTAATCTCCTCTTCAACTGATATTGTGTTGAGGCAAGGGTGAGTACTTGGTACTCAGCAAGTCATGCACAGAATGCAAGCTAAGATACTATATGCATGGCTTGGTACAAAGGAATAGCTCAAGGTATATTTGCAGTAAACAGCATTTGACAAATAATATAAGTAGATTCGAAAGCAGTAGAAATAAGTAAAGCATAAATAACTTTTCAAGAAGTTTAATAAACATTTTCCCCATCCTAAACCACATTTCCATCATCTTCATTATTAAACCATTCCAACTTTTCAAACCAAAGTTATTTTCAGAAAATCTAACCCTTGACTGTAATTCCCGAGCAATGTCCAATACCGCGGACACGGCTATTCGAATAGATTCTAAACTCTGCAGAGGTTATGCACTTTACCCACAAGATACAGTCAAACACCACAAAGGCGAGTTCCCGTAACAAAGCCTTTCGGAAGCCTCAAACAACACAGGTGGTCCTCTCCGATTCGTGCTCTACACCATCCCTTCCCTTAGCCAAGGCGAAGTATGGGACCAACACACCGTTAGATGGGTATCTGGCCACAGCCACGATACGCTCCCCCGTACAATCACACAAACGGTGTAATTGACACCCTGAGGCTCCACAAGTGAGTCCTTAGCGACTTAGTCAACTAGGGCCGTCCCATTCCAGCCATGTGGTTGCAAGTATGACCCAGTTCAAAGGCTTGCAAGGTTAAGTCCTTAGAGTGACCAGGGCAAGACTACCCGAAGAACCAAATCAACATCCCCAGTGCCATACTGGCCCACCTGATTACTCTTGCCACATGCCCTGGTCGAAAACTGTTTATCAAAACCCAATTTGATTACCAAGCACCACGTGATATCAAAATCACAGGTTACCTTTCCAAACCAGGTTCAATATATCATTAAGTCAATATTAGTATTTGATTGTCCAAAATCATGTCATGAGCACGTAAGGTGTCTAAGCGTTATACTACAACGGTCTAAACCCATGTTGGCAATTTAATAATGTCCAACTAGTAAACCACAACTAGGGTGACAAGGGATCATGGCACATACTTAAATAATCAAGGTGTCATACAAAGAAATTGGTACTTATCTAACCCCCATGTTTAAACCAAGTATTTTTCTAATTGAACTAGCATGCAATAGTTTAAATCAAAATAGATTTCGAAATAGGATCAACATGGTCAAAGCACAACTTGCCTTCAAAGAGTACTTGTTCTTGGTCTTGAGTTGGATCCTGAGTCAATACTTCTCCTTCGAATCCTTCCGGCACTTCAACGTCTACTCGTAAAGCGTGCAAATAGCAAATACGCAAATAAACAATAGGCAAAAACATCCCAAAACTCCAAATAAAATCCATAAACAGAGAGAACATAATTTTCTGGATTTTTAGAAACTGGAATCGTCAAATTTGGAGTTAAAACGCAAAAGTTATGATTTATTAAAGTTTAAATAATCAATTAAATAATATTACAGAGAAAAACTTTAGTCCAAAAATTAAATAAAATTCATATTTGGGTAGATCTGAATTTTATACAAATTTAGAAATTTGAATCACTCAAATCGGAGTTGAAACGCAAAAGTTATAAGCGTTTGAAGTTTGAATCTAAATTTGAATCAATATTTCGAATTAATAAATCATTTTCTTTTTCGGAAATTAATTATTGCGTCAGCATGGACACGTGGCAGCCTCTGATTGGTTGGCTGACGTCAGCCGGTCCATGGACTCGGTCCACGCTCGGCTCGGGTCCACCGTGGACTCGGTCCACGACTCTACGTGTCGCTGACATGTGGGCCCACTCGGGTAGCGTCATCGGCGGCGTCGGCGGGACTCGGCCGCAGTGCGACATGTGGGACCCATCGTGGCGTCATTCTTGGCGTCGGCGCTCGGCTGGGACGGCCCGACATCTTGAGCCCGCCATGGCGTCGGCGTGGCGTCATGGTGTGGTTCGGCCGAGCCGCCGACACGCTGGCCCGGGCCAGCGTCACGCGCGTACGGCGCTGACCGCGTCGGTCCAACTTCCCGGACGCGTGGCTCGATCTCGGCCGTTGATTTGAAAATCAACGGCGCGGATTAGATCCAGTGTTGACGCGTTTGGGTTAACGCATTGATTTCGGACCGTTGGATCTAGATCCGATGGTCGAGATTAGATCTGGAAATCGTAACGCAATCTCACCGTGCGATGACGTGGCGTGATCTCGAACGTTGGATCTTGATCGGACGGCTGAGAGAGCTCGCGGTCCGGCGATGGCTTGCGGCGGCGCTGGCTCACCGGCGCGGAGGACGACGACCTTGCCGACGGCGTTTCTGGCGCGCTCCGGCGAAGTGAGAGATCCCTTCGGGTGCGTCTCGTCGCGGTGAGTCCGGATCTGGGGTCAACGGCGGCAGAGGACGACGGACGGCGACGGAACGCAGCGAAAACCGCGGCGGAGCGTTACGGCAACTCCGGCGAGCGATTGCGGCTGAACGGCGGCGGCTCCGGCGACGTTGTCTAGGTCTACGGGTGCGCGCTGAAGTCTAGGTCACGACCGTGGTGGCGGCGCATTAAATAGCAGCCTCGGCGTCCGTGAAACGCACGGAGACCGAGGTCGACAGCTGACGGCGGAGTCGGCGGCCCTGAGAGGGTGGCGTGGGCAGCGCCGCGGCCGTTGGATCTCTATCCAACGGTGCGCGAGTTTGGGTCCGGTCGGACTCGGCGAGCCGGGCTCGGTCGGGCTCGGGCTCTGATGGCGTGGCTCAATCGTGGCCGTTGGATCAAGATCCAACGGCCACGCGGTTAAGGCTCTCGGCCGAGTGGGTTGGCCGAGTCACGTGGCTCGGTCGGACTCGAACTCGAGTCCGACTCGGGCTCGATCGGATGAACGATGCTTAGCTTCGGTTTGGATTTCCAATGATTTAATATTTAAAATAATTCCCGATAATTCATTTAATTCATTAAAAATAGCAAATGACTCGTAAAAATTCGAAAAATTCTGGAAAATACTTTGGATCATTTTGGACTCAAATAAAATATTTCCAACAAAACTTTATTTGCAAAATTAAATTCTTTAATTATTTCAAAATGGAATAAATTCAAATAAATTCCAAATAAATCCAAATAAATTCCAGAAAATTCCAAAAATTCACCAAAGTGCCAAATCACACATGAATTTAAGAGAAGCAAAATTTTGGGGTGTTACAAACCTCCCCCCCTTAATAGAATCTCGTCCCCGAGATTCAGGGCTTACTAAAGGAATAGGTTTGGAAACTCTTTCCTCAAATCCTCTTCGCGCTCCCAAGTCGCTTCGCTTTCTTCATGGTTGCTCCACTGAACTCTACAAAAACGGGTTGACTTATTTCTGGTCTCTCGATCCACTGTGCCTAGAATCCTCACGGGATACTCCTTATAAGTCAAATCCTCTTGCAACTCAATTGACTCTAGCGGTGCCTGTTCCTCAGGAACTCGGAGACACTTCTTCAACTGGGACACATGGAACACGTCATGCACTCCTGTTAACGATTGTGGCAACTCCAGCTGATAAGCAACTTCGCCTCTGCGGCTCAAAATCTTAAATGGTCCAACATAACGGGGTGCAAGTTTCCCTTTGGCATGGAACCTCTTAACTCCCCTGAGAGGTGTAACTCTGAGGTATACAAAGTCTTCTGGTTCAAAACTCAAGTCTCGGCGACGATTGTCAGCATAACTCTTTTGTCGTGATTGGGCTATCTTCAACCTTTCCCTAATCATGGCGATCTGTTCTTCAGCCTCTTGAAGAATATCAGGCCCAAAGACACGGCGCCACGGTCTCATTCCAATTCAATGGCGTCGGCGAGTCGACCATACAGTGCCTCAAAAGGTGACATCTGTAAACTAGCCTGATAACTATTGTTGTAACTGAACTCGGCATACGGTAAACTCTTATCCCAAGAGGTAGCATAAGCCAATGCACAAGCTCTTAGCATATCCTCCAGAATCTGGTTGACTCTTTCGGTCTGTCCATCCGTGCATGGATGATAAGGCATCTTGAAGTTCAAACGGGTTCCCATGGCTTCATGCAACTTATTCCAGAACCTTGAGGTAAATTGGGTACCTCTGTCCGATACAATCCTCTTGGGCACTCCGTGCAAACAGACAATCCTGGTCATGTATAATTCTGCTAATTTATCTCCCGAGTAAGTGGTCTTCACGGGGATAAAATGGCCTACTTTAGTCAAGCGATCCACTATAACCCATATGGAGTCATAACCTCCTTGAGTCTTCGGCAAACCGGTAATGAAATCCATTCCGATTTCCTCCCACTTCCACTCAGGTATTTTCAGCAGTTGTAGCAATCCTGCTGGTCTCTGATGCATTGCCTTGACTCTCTGGCATACATCGCACAAGGCAACATGCTCGGCAACTTCACGTTTCATACTCGGCCACCAGAATCTCTCCTTCAGATCCTGATACATCTTGGCGCTTCCAGGATGAATTGAGTACTTGGAGTCATGGGCTTCTTCCAAAATCAGTTGCTTTAACTCCTTTTTGTTAGGCACACAAATGCGATCCTTCATCCACAACGTGCCCTGCTCATCCAACTTGAAGTCCTCTGCCTTGCCTTCCTCCTTGATGGACTTAATCCTGCGGATCTTGTCATCATCCTTCTGTCCTTCTCGGATCTGGTCCTCTAAAGTAGGCTTTACTTCCAATGCGGCCAAGAATCCGCTAGGTACAACCTCAATCTTCATCTTTTGAAAATCCTCACATAACTCATCCTAACTTGTAGCTAGCAACGCACTCACGGTATGGCTTTTCCGACTCAGGGCATCGGCTACTACGTTGGCCTTCCCGGGATGGTAATGGATTCCAACATTATAGTCTTTGATCAACTCTAACCATCTCCTTTGCCTCATATTCAGGTCCGACTGGGTGAATATGTACTTAAGGCTCTTATGATCCGTATACACTTCACATCTGTTTCCAATCAGATAGTGACGCCATATCTTCAAGGCATGCACTACGGCAGCTAACTCTAGGTCATGTGTCGGATAATTTTCCTCATGCGGCCTCAACTGCCTTGATGCATAAGCGACGACCTTTCCATTCTGCATCACACATCCAAGTCCTTGGCGCGATCGTCACAATAAATATCGAAGCTTTGAGCAACATCCGGTAGAACTAACACGGTCTTGACGTCAATCGCTTCTTCAGCTCCTGAAATCCTTTCTCACATTCTGGCGTCCATGCAAACTTCTTTTCCTTCTTCAGCAGTTGCGTAAGAGGTTTCGCAATTGTCGAGAAGCCTTCGATGAAACGGCGGTAGTATCCTGCCATTCCAAGGAAACTCCGAACTGGGTCACGATCTTGGTGCTCCCAATGTAACACAGCTTCTACTTTGCTTGGATCTACGGCGACTCCTTCTGCGGTCATTACATGTCCAAGAAACTCCACCTTGTCTTTCCAAAAATCACACTTGCTGAACTTGGCGAAAAGTTGCTGTTCCCTCAGCTTTTCCAAAACTCGCCTTAAGTGTTCGGCATGTTCATCCTCTGTCTTGGAGTAGATTAGGATATCGTCTATGAACACGACGACAAACTTGTCCAAATATTCCATGAACACCTTATTCATCATATTCATGAAATAATTTGGCGCATTAAATCAGACCGAAAGACATAACTGTAAACTCGTAATGTCCATATCTTGACGAGAATGCAGTCTTCGGAATATCTTCTGATCGGATCTTCAACTGATGGTATCCCGATCTCAGATCAATCTTGGAGAAAACTCCGGCTCCTCTCAACTGATCAAACAAATCATCAATCCTGGGTAGCGGATACTTATTCTTCACGATGACTTCATTGAGTCACGGTAGTCAATGCACATCCTGAAACTCCCGTCCTTCTTCTTGAGAAACAAAACTGGTGCTCCCCACGGCGACGAACTCGGTCTGATAAATCCTTTCTCCATTAACTCTTCTAGCTGTTTCTTCATTTCTACCACTCCTCGGTGGACATCCGATAGGGTCTCTTTGCTATCGGTCTTTGTGCAGTACCAGCTCTATCACAAACTCTATGTCCCTGTCTGGCGGCATACCGTAGATCCTCGGGAAAAACATCGGGTACTCATTCACTCTTTGGGACATCCTCTATGCTGATTGCCTTGATACTTTGTTAACCATCAACTGTCCCTCTCTAAGCTGCGGTGGCTTGAAATTCCACTTTCTTCCCACACGGGCTCTCAATCGAGATAGTCCTTCGCCCACAATCCAATACGGCCTTGTGCTTGGATAACCAATCCATTCCCAATATGACGTCTAAGGTCTGGGTCTCCAAAATTATAAGGTTCGCTAGGAATTCTATTCCACCTATTAGTATTCTCACCCCGGAACATCCTTCTTTCATTCGGAGTTCTAACCAGGGTTTGAACTAAAAGCATACATCTAAGTCTTGCAATCCTTAAATCATTTCTAGTAGCAAAGCCTTGCGAAACAAACGAATGCGAAGCTCCGTAGTCAAACAAAGCTGCTACTGCAGTCTTGAGTTAACAAGTAACTTACCCGGCCACGACGTCAGTAGCATTCTGCGGTGCATCTGCGGTGACATGGTTGACTCGGCCTCTCACCACGGTGCAGGGTGTGGCTCCTGGTCTTGGCGTCCTAGCTGGGGTGGTTCCTAGATTGAAGCGAATGGGTCGCTCTGCTGTCTTCTTTGGACAAGCTGTTGGCGAAGTGTCTGGCTCGTTGCGATTGTAGCAGCGTCTCACGGTTCCTTCTTGTTGCACAGGTAAGCGTTTCTAGCGGGCTGGGTCAGTAGTTTTGATTGACAGGTCTTGGTGCCGAGGATGGTGTCCTTGTTGCATTCTCGTGGTTGGAATCAAGAATTGATTTGGTGCAACTCTCAAGCGCTGCGCGTTCCACTGGCGTGATCCTTCTTTGTTGCATCCTGCGCTTCTGTTCTCATCCAGTTCCTTGCGCTTGTCCTCAAGAATAAGTGCCTTATTCACCAACTCTTGGAAATCTGGAAAGGTGTGGGTGATCAATCCTACTTGCAATCCTGAGTTAAGTCCCTTCATAAAAGCGAGGTATGCTGGATTTATCTGTCGCTACATCCTCAAAGGTGCGTGGCGTGCTAGCTGTGTGAACTTGTTCGTAGTCGGCCACCGGGCTGATTACCTTGTTTCAGTGCTCGAACTCCTCCTTCTTAAGGTCCATGATTCCTTCAGCACGTGATACTGTTGGAATGCATTGTGAACTCTTCCCAAGTGATATCTTGAGGGTTCTCTTGCGTGGCACGAAGTTCTCCCACCATTCGGTAATGTTCCTTCCAAGCGATGAGAAGCGTGAGTACCTTCTCATTCCCTATGCATTGAGCTATGTGTAGCTTCCTCTCGATTGATCTTAACCAATCATCGGCCTCCAATGGATTGGCATTCCCAGAGAAAGTGGGTGGGTGAGTCCTCATGAACTCGACACCTTGTATTCTGGCGTTGTCCATGATTAACTTGATTAGCAAAGTGGCCTGAGCAAAGGATTTGCTGCATTTGTTGCATCATAGCATGCATCAATCGAGTCCGGGCAGCAAGAAAAGCTCCAAATTCTGCATATCCGATTGGCGGTCTTTGGTGCTCCATCATTGGGGTTTTCTGTGGCGAGAACCACTCCCATTGCTTCCAAAGTTTCCACGGGTATTCACCATCTGGCCGATTTGCTCTAGGTTTAGAGATGAGAGGGAAACAAGAATAGACAAGTAATATGGAACTTATGCGGGGCGAAAGGTGTAGCCTTAAGGTCCAACTTTATTATTTAATAACTCGGTATGGCTGCTTACAATGCCTAAGGGCCTTGCAACACATCCTGCACACTCAGCAAACAAAGCAAATCCAAATCGAACTAACTCTGGAGTCTAACGCCTAAAGGGTGACTCTTTATTCTATGACGCGACTCGGCGAAGGAGTCTCACTATAGAACCTATGCTCACTCATCGAGAAAACCTCCACGGCACAGATGCGGGTCTTTGTGGCATAAGCGTAACGATTGCCATGTCCGGAATCGTGTCCTCTGTGGTAGTCGAAGAAGCAGTGTCCTCATCGAGATCTGACTCCTCTGGATCGGGCTCGTGTAGCTCGAGTACTGGCTCTAGATCTGGTCCGTACAAGGTCATCTCCAACTCGTCAATCCTTCGTAGAAGGTGTGCCACATACTCTTGAGCTTCCCGCCATCTGTTCTTCTCTGTCGTGATCTCCTTGCGGGCCTTCTGTAGCTCCTTGCTTGTATTATCTAGTACATCCTCCTGGCGGCGACAAATCGTGCCAAGCGTAACCGTGGCATCCTCATCACTGAATCGCCTTCGGGTCAAGAAGGTTATCGCTGCGCGGATGGTAGCGGAACACCGTACTCTCAATTCTCTGGCGTGAATACGGGTAATGTGCCGCATTGCTCGTTGTGATACTTCTTGGATACCCATCTGCATTGTAGATCTCCTGGCGGTCTGATGTATCGAGCGATTGCCTGGCCCTTTTTCCTAGCGGTACCTCAATCTTCACGTCACAAGCCTTGATCAATCCCGCTTGTCCGATCACTTCCACTTGGTATTGCGGCTTCTCAAAATCTCCGAGAGTCTCAGAGCATATGCCAAAGTTCATGGCGTGACCAACTCCCAGATCAACGTAGTTGAACTCTTCCTCCATCTGTCACAAGAGTGCTTTACGTAAGAACTCGGAATTTTTAAATTGTGACAAGGTAAGGGAAAATTTCAGCAAGAGACAAGAAAAGAGAGAAGGGGATAAGTCGAGAGGTCATTTCTTATCTTGACAACTTTTTAGCTTTAGAAAATAGGTTTTATCCTCACTACGACCATTCTAGCTAGGGTTGAGCCTACAGTCAAGTATGGCTCTGATACCACCTCTGTCGGGACCCCGAATTTGCAAATCCGGACCCTCTGTGTATTCAGCACTAGTCCAGGAACGCGCTAGTGCTCACAGTCTTAACATTGGTAAATATCACAATCATACCACTCGATAAAGTACTTTATTTAAATAACCAAACTGGTTACTCGACCTTATGGCCAAGTTACAAATGTATGCCTCGTAAGGCGAAACTTATTCAGAGAGAAATAATAATAGCAGCGGAAAATCAAATAGCTTCGTGGCGCCATCCAGTATACCACAGGCAACTGACTGGGCTCGCTTCCCTAAGTAGACGGATCCTCTTGGAGTTCCTCCTCCAAAGCTGGCGTAATCTCCTCTTCAACTGATATTGTGTTGAGGCAAGGGTGAGTACTTGGTACTCAGCAAGTCATGCACAGAATGCAAGCTAAGATACTATATGCATGGCTTGGTACAAAGGAATAGCTCAAGGTATATTTGCAAAGAAACATTTGACAAATAATATAAGTAGATTCGAAAGCAGTAGAAATAAGTAAAGCATAAATAACTTTTCAAGAAGTTTAATAAACATTTTCCCCATCCTAAACCACATTTCCATCATCTTCATTATTAAACCATTCCAACTTTTCAAACCAAAGTTATTTTCAGAAAATCTAACCCTTGACTGTAATTCCCGAGCAATGTCCAATACCGCGGACACGGCTATTCGAATAGATTCTAAACTCTGCAGAGGTTATGCACTTTACCCACAAGATACAGTCAAACACCACAAAGGCGAAGTTCAGTAACAAAGCCTTTCTAAGCCTCAAACAACACAGTGGTCCTCTCCGATTCGTGCTCTACACCATCCCTTCCCTTAGCCAAGGCGAAGTATGGGACCAACACACCGTTAGATGGGTATCGGCCCACGACCACGATACGCTCCCCGCACAATCACACAAACGGTGTAATTGACACCTGAGGCTCCACAAGTGAGTCCTTAGCGACTTAGTCAACTAGGGCCGTCCCATTCCAGCCATGTGGTTGCAAGTATGACCCAGTTCAAAGGCTTGCAAGGTTAAGTCCTTAGAGTGACCAGGGCAAGACTACCCGAAGAACCAAATCAACATCCCCAATGCCAACCGGCCCACCTGATTACTCTTGCCACATGCCCTGGCCGAAATCGTTTATCAAAACCCTTGATTACCAAGCACCACGTGCTATCAACATCACATGATACCTTTCCAAAACAGGTTCAATATATCATTAAGTCAATATTAGTATTTGATTGTCCAAAATCATGTCATGAGCACGTAGCAGGTCTAAGCAGTATACTACAACGGTCTAAACCCATGTTGGCAATTTAATAATGTCCAACTAGTAAACCACAACTAGGGTGACAAGGGATCATGGCACATACTTAAATAATCAAGGTGTCATACAGCAAATTGGTACTTATCTAACCCCCATGTTTAAACCAAGTATTTTTCTAATTGAACTAGCATGCAATAGTTTAAATCAAAATAGATTTCGAAATAGGATCAACATGGTCAAAGCACAACTTGCCTTCAAAGAGTACTTGTTCTTGGTCTTGAGTTGGATCCTGAGTCAATACTTCTCCTTCGAATCCTTCCGGCACTTCAACGTCTACTCGTAAAGCGTGCAAATAGCAAATACGCAAATAAACAATAGGCAAAAACATCCCAAAACTCCAAATAAAATCCATAAACAGAGAGAACATAATTTTCTGGATTTTTAGAAACTGGAATCGTCAAATTTGGAGTTAAAACGCAAAAGTTATGATTTATTAAAGTTTAAATAATCAATTAAATAATATTACAGAGAAAAACTTTAGTCCAAAAATTAAATAAAATTCATATTTGGGTAGATCTGAATTTTATACAAATTTAGAAATTTGAATCACTCAAATCGGAGTTGAAACGCAAAAGTTATAAGCGTTTGAAGTTTGAATCTAAATTTGAATCAATATTTCGAATTAATAAATCATTTTCTTTTCGAAATTAATTATTGCGTCGGCATGGACACGTGGCAGCCTCGATTGGTTGGCTGGCGTCGGTGGCCCATGGACTCGGTCCACGCTTCGGCTCGGGTCCACCGTGGACTCGGCCCACGACTCTACGTGTCGGCGACATGTGGGCCCCTTTCGGGTAGCGTCATCGGCCCGACGTCGGCGAGGACTCGGCCAGTGGCGACATGTGGGACCTTGTGACGTCATTCTTGGCGTCGGCGCTCGGCTGGGACGGCCCGACATCTTGAGCCCGCCATGGCGTCGGCGTGGCGTCATGGTGTGGTTGGCCGAGCGTGACACGCAGCGGGCCAGCGTGTCGGCGTCACGCGCATCTGGCCGACCGCGTCGGTCCAACTTCCCGGACGCGTGGCTCGATCTCGGCCGTTGATTTGAAAATCAACGGCGCGGATTAGATCCAGTGTTGACGCGTTTGGGTTAACGCATTGATTTCGGACCGTTGGATCTAGATCCGATGGTCGAGATTAGATCTGGAAATCGTAACGCAATCTCACCGTGCGATGACGTGGCGTGATCTCGAACGTTGGATCTTGATCGGACGGCTGAGAGAGCTCGCGGTCCGGCGATGGCTTGCGGCGGCGCTGGCTCACCGGCGCGGAGGACGACGACCTTGCCGACGGCGTTTCTGGCGCGCTCCGGCAGAGAGATCCTTCGTGCGCTCGTCGTCGCGGTGAGTCCGGATCTGGGTCAACGGCGGCAGAGGACGACGGACGGCGATTTTAACGCAGCGAAAACCGCGGCGGAAGCGTTACGGCAACTCCGGCGAGCGGCTGAACGGCTGGCGGCTCCGCGACGTTGTTCAGGTCTACGGTGCGCGCTGAAGTCTAGGTCACGACCGTGGTGGCGGCGCATTAAATAGCGACCTCGGCGTCGGTGAAACGCACGGAGACCGAGGTTGACTACGCTGACGGCGGAGTCCGGCGGCCCGAGAGGGTGACATGGCACGCGCACACCGTTGGATCTCGATCCAACGGTGCGCGAGTTTGGGTCCGGTCGGACTCGGCGGTGGTAGCTCGGTCGGGCTCGGGCTCGGTGGCGTGGCTCAATCGTGGCCGTTGGATCAAGATCCAACCCACGCGATTAGGCTCGGCCGAGTGGGTTCGGTCGAGTCACGTGGCTCGGTCGGACTCGAACTTCGAGTCCGACTCGGGCTCGATCGGATGAACGATGTCGACTCGGTTTGGATTTCCGATTTAATATTTAAAATAATTCCCGATAATTCATTTAATTCATTAAAAATAGCAAATGACTCGTAAAAATTTGAAAAATTCTGGAAAATACTTTGGATCATTTTGGACTCAAATAAAATATTTCCAACAAAATTTTATTTGCAAAATTAAATTCTTTAATTATTTCAAAATGGAATAAATTCAAATAAATTCCAAATAAATCCAAATAAATTCCAGAAAATTCCAAAAATTCACCAAAGTGCCAAATCACACATGAATTTAAGAGAAGCAAAATTTTGGGGTGTTACAGACAGTGGGAACTATACCGGTCCGCATGCGAGGATGGAAGTTTCGAAAAGACTTTGTTATGGTTACTCACCTGTGTGGTGTTTAACTATATCGTGTGGGTAAAGTGTATAACCTCTGTAGAGTGTAAAAACTATTCGAATAGCCGTGTCCATGGTATTGGACATTGCTCGTTGATTACAGTCAAGGGTTAGACTTTATTAAAAATGTGGTTGGGAATAAAGATGAAGTTGATGGAAGTATGGATTAGGTTGTGGGAATGCTTTTACTTAACTTCTGGAAAAGTTATTGTTACAGTATTTGGTTTTACCGCTTTCGAATCTATTTATGTTACTTGTTAAATGCTGCTTCACCGCAAAATAAACCTGTTAAGCCATTCCATTGGAATAAGTCTGGCATGTAGTATATTATGTTGCATTCTGTGCATAGCTTGTTGAGTACCAATGTACTCACCCCTCCAAAAATCACAACACCAGAAGAAGAGTATCTGCAAGCCAATGAAGAGGAGCAGAACGGAGAGGCGAACAACTAGGGGCAAGCCAAGTCAGTTGCCTGTGGCATACTGAGGCGCCACGAATAATGTTATGTTTCCACTGTTGCTATTTTATTGTTACTCTGAACTTAGCCCTGCGTGGCTTATAATTGTAAGGCTAACCATAAGGTCTTAACAATTTTTATATGAGTTGAATACTTTATTATTACTATTTTCGCTATATATTTGTAATGGTATTCATCTCTATTGTATCTGTGAGCACCAACGTGGTCCTGGACAGGTGTGTCGCACAGAGTGTTCGAAATTCCAATTCCGGGCGCGACAACTGTCAAATGATGACATGCTTTTCGCCTTGAGTTCGATCTTCATATAGTTTGGCAAAGGGATTATTACATCAATACTTTAATCATATGCGTTTGGGAGTTGGCATGCTCTGCAAGGAGCCGCTACCGACTATTGGATTAGAGAAAAGGGTTTTCCGAATCCATGTCCAAATGCGCATGAACCTACAGGGTCACACACTTAACGGGCTAGGACGCATTAATTCAGATTGGATCCGTAATTAATGGACCTCGTGGGATTAGCACGTAGATGGGCCCTGACTTCCTAGGGTTTCACCTCGTGGCTATATAAGGAGGGGAGGAGGCCAGACGCAATATACACTTTCATGCGGTTTAGAGGTGTTTTGCCAGAAACCCTAGCCACCTCCTCTCATTGCCCCTGCCGAGCGACCCGGTGCTTGCACACCGACGCACGGCGTTCCATCCCTGGACGTGTGGACCGCTGTGGTGACGCTGCTGCTACTGCGGCGTGGAGAGGACGATCCGCAGCGAGGACGATCCGTGGCGAGGACGATCCGCGGCGAGGATGATCCGCGGCGAGGACGATCCGCGGTGAGGACGATCCACGCTGAGGATGATCCACTACAACGATGTGCGAAGGATTCCGCAACTGCGCGTCTAGTGGTAATAGATCTATGATCCCCTTCTTGCGAGTAGCTTTTCTGGTTTGCAGTAGAAATTTTAATTTGTGCTAGTGTAGCATACCGCGTTCCCCAACTGTGGTATCAGAGCCATCTCGCGTAGATTTGTGATCTGGATGTTGCACATATGGTATGTGAGGATAGTAGATTGGATCTATTACATGTTTAACCGATTCATGTGATGAATTGGTGGAGGCAGCTATCGATGAGATCGATCGGTTTAGGGTTTGAGGAAAGTGCAAACCGAATCAATCTTGATTTGGGTGAGTTCGTTCATGGTACGACGTTGCCCTTACCGGTCGGGTTCCCGCCATTAGGGTTTACGAATCGCAACCATATGGGACCAAGCCAATCAGATTGAATCGGATTGGGTCAATCTGATTGATCCATGGAAATTTTGAGGGCGTTTTCTTTTAACATAACACACGCCTCTGAAAAAATTTCCAAGGGCGCTGCCCTCGTCTCGCCCGCTGACCGGCTAGCGGGATCGCCGCTAGGGGCGCTGCCCCTTGGAACCCCGCTGTCGTAGAATCTATTTTGTTTAACTCGTTTTTGCATGATGTTGTGTGAAATAGTATGGCATATGTGTATGTGATGCATGTAATATTTATATGGCCTGCATGCCGTGTCAAGCCATAAGGCTATTTCAATCTAAAATGTATAACGACCTGCGTGTCGACTTGTGATGTTTCAAACCCTCATATAATATTCATTATCAAAGTTGTAAGGAGTTGCATCTACAATGATGAAGATGGTGGCATCAAGCATGTTGGCATGGTGAACAATCAAGCATGATGATGGAGATCCTAATGCTAAGGGCCATACTATTTCACATCTTAATTTGATTATATGTGGATGTGTGTTTAATCCTTGCTATTTTCTTTATGCTCATTGCATGTGATGCCATGTTCATAGTAGATATTGTTCATCCCTATAGTTAAAATTTGAAATCACACTTGTCCATCCAATTGTTGCACCTATCAAGAATTTAGATCATTATTGATATGACTGCCAAAGTAGTATATCATTGACTATCTTAATAGATGATAGGGATGTGTTGGACACATCGCTCATAACAATGGTTGATTTAACTAAGCTATCAAAACGGTTTTGGGCTTAAGGACATAAGTGGTTGGAATATGATTTCAGTAATGATGGAACGGATACAAGACGACTGGTGTCTAGGAAAACACACATGAGGCTAGGTTTCTTAATTGGCACCCGGAAATGGGAAGTGCTCCCTCCCTCATGTGAGCCCTAGAGGCGAGTTGACCTGGCCATGACTCAAGTTGACGGAGGCATTCATTACTTGTTTTCATGCTCAACCAACAATAGTTACATAAGATGTAATTAGCAAAGATGTTGCTTACCTATGTCATTAGATTTCTAGCAGTGATGCCAAAGCTCACTAGTGTTTGATGAATATGGATCTTGAATACTCACCATGTGTCCAAAAAGGGACGCATGATAGGAATTTCTTTTGTTAAAATAAAAGTATTATAGAAACATAGTGCTTAGAAACTTTGCATGTTTTTGTTGTAGTTCAATGACACCTCCTGCTGCACCTGGTTTTGCTTTGAGATCGGTAATGGAAAGAGAAAAACTAAATGGAAAAAATTTTGTGGATTGGAATCGCAACTTGAGAATTGTTCTCAAACATGAAAAGAAATAATATGTTCTGGAGAGTCCGATTCCTGATGAACCAGCCGAAAATTCGGAATTTGAAGGCTGACTATGAAAAACATGTTAATGCCTCTGTAGAGGTCAGCTGTCTCATGCTTGTCACCATGGACTCTAAGTTGCAAAAGCAATATGAGTACCAGGATGCTTACAATATGATTGTGGGCTTGAAGGGCATGTTTGGGAATCAAGCAAGGGCTGAGAGGTATGGTATCTCAAAGCTTCTGTTTGCTTGTAAGATGGCTGAAGGTAGTCCGGTTGTAACACCCCGGCAATTAATATGCTAGAATGCTACCAAACATAAGCTAAACAACATCTAAATACCATGAATTAAGGTAAATTACAGCAAAGGAGTAAATGGTAAAACCCAAAAACAGAGGTTCTGTCCCGTCGGGACAGCAGCTTTCCAAAAGGCATAACTTGAGTTCTAAAACTCCGAATCAATTAAATGAGTACATCCTCGCGTAGCTTAGGAAATTTCTCAACTTTTTCTAAGTATAAGGAAAGACTGATTCGGACTCTAAAATTGTTTAATCTACAAAATACCGAGATCTGTTCCACTCACGTCACCGATTTTAACACGCTCGGTAAAACAGCCATAACATTCAGATGGCTGATCGGAATTTAACGTTCTTTATACCTACAGAAAGATATTAAAATTATCTACAACTTCTTCAACAGGCAGACGACCCAATTCAAAATCTAACTTGGCGAAAAACCGTACCCTAGGTCGACTGCTCATGCTGTCCGAAACAGAGAACGTGACCACTTCTAGAATTCATCTAATCTACTCAATTCCAGCACCACCAATTGATCTAAAAACATGATATTGATCCTTAGAATAGTACCTAGCCCAACCCCAAGGAGTCCCATGGCCATACCTTTGCCCGACGCACGAAAACCCAATAGATCTCCTCCCGGTTCGCGCGATCTCCTACCTCTCTCCAAATCCATCGGATCTCCTCGTCGCGGAGCGCTCCAACGGATGGATCTTCGGGTTGGTGAGGTGGAGAACTCCCCTAGGGGCAGCAAGGGAGGTGGAGAGGTGGAGGAGAGGTGGTGGCGCAATGGGGAGCAAGGGAGAGGTGGGGCGCAAGCAAGGGAGAGGTGGAGGCGCCACAAGGGGAGGTGGGGAAGGAGAGTGGCGGCTAGGGCATGAGGAGGGGGCGCACAAGGCAGGGTGGAGGTGCCCCAACCCCCAAAAATCTAGTTCCCCCCCCACATGGGCCCAAACTCTTTCCCACTAAAGCCCACGACTCATCCCCTTCGGCCCAAACTCCCTCGGAGAGGCCCAAACTCCCGGAAACGCAAATAAACCTCATACCATATGATTTTAACCTTAATTTCACATTTCATAAAGTTTTTTGACCTCATCATTCACACTTTATAAGGTTACGACATTCTGTAGTGTCACATTCTCCCCTCCTTCAACAGGATTCGACCTCGAATCCAAGACATGCCACTACGCCAAACCAATCAACACACGGAAATCTAATCTTCTCGGTTCAAACTTGAATAAAAGAGCTTTGGGTAAAGCTCGCCCCTGCGAGACTTCAACTCCCCAGTCGCTTCTCTGAATAAAACCACTGGAATTTACACTGATCGAGACTCGATGACAGGACGCCTAGGTTCGAAGACCAACGGCTCTAATGATATCTCGCAATCAAAACTTGCGAGAATTTTACTCAACATTGAAACACAAAGAACTCAAACAAGGCCTCGGCATGACCCAAGCGATAGGATAAAAATCCCAAACAGAGCACGAAATAATACGATCTCACACTCATTCCATGCATTCCTTGGCACTAAAGTGCCCGATCCCTTTAACCAAAGCCACTCTCCAGAAGGACATGGTACCAACTTCTAGATCCATCTTCCGCTCCCACGCACAAAAGTGAATCACGTCCCAACGTCTCAACTGTGGTTCGTCATATTCGAGACGACGAAAACCAGGTGAGACACAACACTCTAAGATTACTACCACCGAAAGGAGAAGCCTACTTTACATCCAGGATCCTTAAGACTCGCTCAACAGATACGACCGAACGTTCCTCTGCGGTTGACACAACTCGCTTCTTGCCCAACGACAAAAGATCCAATATACTTCAAAAGGAAAAGCGATAACTAGCAACCACCAAGTGGTCCACTAACAATTTGGTCAGCCCTACCGAGGAATATCTCAACGACACAATTCTCCAAGAAGGTTTGCATTAAGTCATACACAACCTTCCACTCAATGGACCACGATAAAGAATACAATCATTGAGTGAGCCCAACCATAATCATGAACCCAATTGGTCCACCTACAACAACTCAAACCCCAAAGCGCTAAAACCACTTTGGAAAGGATTCGGCAACATCCAAAGAGCACACATTTCAATTTCCTATGCCAAGACACAAAGGAAACGCAAATCCCCTACATCACAACCAACATACCAGAAATTCTTCATTGTTTCTTTTCATACTAGAAAGCAAGGGAAATCTCGTTTCATGACATAAATGCACACTCTTTAGGAGCACTCCGGATTAGTCATATCTCCATATATGACTTTCTCACCATCCTGGCTCAACGACTCTTTATCATTTAACATCTAAAAACGATGTCATGTTTACTTTTCACCATTCCTTCATCATGTAACAACACTACCGAATAGTCATTCACATGACGACTTCTTCCTCGGTATCACATGAATAAATCTCGAATAACATCGAGAGTCGCGCTAATTCATATAAACTATGATGGCAGCATAGATAATAGTTAAGGCACCACATCATATCAGAACCCACCAACGATAGATAGCTAAACTTGCAAGACATCGCATTTTAACCAAAATCACCATTTTGGAAAAGAACATCGACCCCAAAGTCAAACATCTGCACAAACAACTGCCATAAATTTTCTCAAAGAGAAAGGGAAACTCATTTTCAAAAGAGAACACTTCACTAACAGCATCGCCGATGAAACATCCACAAAAAAACCACCTTTTGAAGCACTTGCAAACTCTACACAGATTTTTCCAAATAACTCCAACTCTAGTAAAGAAAAGATTACAAATTAAACCTCGTGAGTTTTCCAACATAACCCTCTATGTCCATTTGTTTCCTTTAAAATTTATTCCAAAAGATAATTCAGGGCGAACGCGAAAGGGTGCAATCCACTCAAAAACTTTTGGGGTGTAAATCCATACTCATAGCACCAACTAAACAAATTAGCCAAAACCAAATATTTGCACCAATTTCTATGAGTTTTAGGGAAACTCTGAAACACAGCATATGGAACACCTTGATCGAAAACCCTTCAACCAAAATGGCAAACAACCAAACCAGTCCAAAAGCTTTTAAACACAAGCTCAGTATAAAAAGAACCATCTCTAGTACTCCACTACGCTTTCCATAAAAGACTTCAATAATCACTAACTACTCCCTGAGGAGCCCCAACACAATTCAACCAAAAGCTTCACAACAAATTCTTCCTCTAGTTACCATTCCCAACACTTTTAATTAGGGTTTATGATGCTTATCAAAAAAGGCACCCAACCAAGACTACATTGACATGATCCCCACGGATCACCAAAACATAATACATTTTATTCTAAATTTGAAACATAGCACTTCAACAGATTCTTAAGGATGATCAACATATCAATTTTATACCATCCATACATCAACATCTTGACGATTAAAACTCGTTCAATCAATAAAATGACTTCAACAAATAAGTATTATCTCCACACGATAAAATTCATAACTATGATTCTAAGACATACATTCATTAAGGATAAAATTCTACATCAGGTTAATTATCCAAAGCTCACTCCATTGCAACATGTTAAAATTTTCCTCTATTTTAACCATGGTTTTCCTACGAGTAATCTAAACAGTTACCACCACTACTTAGTCATCAATAAAAACAAATGGGCATAATCATCAACCAACAACATTACTTTTAGCTACCCTATACATAGGTGATAAAAAAATTACCACCACCCAACATACCCCAACTATTTAAAATAGATTAGCATTAACACTGCTCTTAACAACATCATGAACAATAAGTCTTATGTCTTCTCAATTGATATCAATACTAACATTGTAGAGACACAACTGCATACTTCCAAATATACTAGTATTTTGCAACAACATGAATAGCAACTCTAATCAACTTCCAAGTTAAGGTCACAAGCTAGCATAATCAATTTTTCTCTACTAACATGTTTAAATTAGAACATCTTTAAACAACCAGCAAAGCTTCTTTAACAATATCAGCAGTTTACATCATCTTAATGTTCTAACTATGCAACAGGGTTTAAAACTTTAAACATTATCAAGGGTCATGAGCACTTTTAAAGCAAAGCAACAGATTCTAAGCATGTACATTAACACATTTAATCATTCTCGCTAAGAGTAAACTACAACACTAGTAGTCTATTTATTCTCAAGCTAGAGATGACAACCGCATTGAATTGTTTAAACTCACAAATTAACTTAACAATGCATCATCCCATAAACCGCATTGGTACATGCTACATAACATGCTAAACAACAATTCTTACATTTTAGTTTTAAAGCTCATCCCAAATTCATAAGGAAACTTGACTCTAAAAATTGCAATGAGACAAACCGAAACTTGGTCATGCAAAAGGAATTTTCCAAAACACTTTTCAATCTCAAAGACTCCCACAAGAGGGAACCACGCGATCAAATAAACCTTTGCGGACAAAGGCACAAAACATAAATCGACACAACTTAACTTTTTGCACACGCTTCAATAACTTCTTTTAAACTCAGAGTAAGACACACAAGAACCACAGCTATACTTTTCTTTGCAAGGCAACCAACAAAACCGGTGTCAAAGCCAAAAGGCGACTAAAAAGGCGCAATGCTAAATTCCACTTCTTCGTCTTCAACCAAGGAAGACAAAACCAAGAAACACCGCATACGAAACGATCCGCGAAAATCCAATACCAAATACTTTTCTTTTGGTTTCCATCAACTAAAACTAAGAAAAACAACCAAGACCGACCACAGAACAATAAAGAACATCCGAAGGAATCCACCACCAAACTCTTCTATTCGACTCCAGTCAACTCCCCGATCTACGATAGAAAGGGTAAGCACTCTTCTCCTACAGGGGTTAATAGTTCTTCGGTGATGGCGCTAACCGGCCACACCGTCAAACCTCACCATTACTCTGAAACAAAAAGAGGTGACCGAATCCTTCGGCACCACAACCCCACTCTATCACAACAACAAGAGCAATTCAATCATTTATATCATTGACATAGCAACATGCATTGTCAAATGAAGCATTCAACATCATAGTTTACAATATTTAAGCGTAAAGAAACGATACCCATACCCTTTCCTACTGTGCATCCATTGTGTGTCAAATTTTAAATTAGTTATACCACTTTTGCAAGTTTTAATGTTGCTATCCTATGACAAAATTTTAGTTAAAACCTAAGCCATGTTTCTAAGTTATTCCACATCACACTTTAGTTGTACACTATAGCATGACACTAAAAATACACATTCCATGGACCTACAGCCCGCTCTGATACCAACTATAACACCCCGGCAATTAATATGCCTGAATGCTACCAAACATAAGCTAAACAACATCTAAATACCATGAATTAAGGTAACTTACAGCAAAGGAGTAAATGCTAAAACCCAAAAACAGAGGTTCTGTCCCGTCGGGACAGCAGCCTTCCAAAAGGCATAACTTGAGTTCTAAAACTCCGAATCAATTAAACGAGTACATCCTCGCGTAGCTTAGGAAATTTCCCAACTTTTTCTAAGTATAAGGAAAGACTGATTCGCAATCAAAAATTTTTTAATCTACAAAATACCGAGATCTGTTCCAATCACGTCACAGATTTTAACATGCTCGGTAAAACAGCCATAACTTTCAAACGGCTGATCGGAATTTAACGTTCTTTATACCCACAGAAAGATATTAAAATTATCTACAACCTCTTCAACAGGAGGACCACCCAATCCGGAACCTAAATTGGCGAAAAACCGTACCATAGGTCGACTACTCATGCTGTCTGAAACAGAGAACGTGACCACTTCTAGAATTCATCTAATCTACTCAATTCCAACACCACCAATTGATCTAAAAACATGATATTGATCCTTAGAACAGTACCTAGCCCAACCCCATAGATTCCCATGGCCATACCTTTGCCCGACGCACGAAAACCCAATAGATCTCCTCCCGGTTCGCGCGATCTCCTACCTCTCTCCAAATCCACCGGATCTCCTCGTCGCGGAGCGCTCCAACGGATGGATCTTTGGGTTGGTGAGGTGGAGAACTCCCCTAGGGGCAGCAAGGGAGGTGGAGAGGTGGAGGAGAGGTGGCGGGGCAATGGGGAGCAAGGGAGAGGTGGGGCGCAAGCAAGGGAGAGGTGGAGGCGCCACAAGGGGAGGTGGGGAAGGAGAGCGGCGGCTAGGGCATGAGGAGGGGGCGCACAAGGCAGGGTGTAGGCACCCCAACCCCCAAAAATCTGTTTCCCCCCCACATGGGCCCAAACTCTTTCCCACTAAAGCCCACGACTCATCCTCTTCGGCCCAAACTCCCCCGGAGAGGCCCAAACTCCTGGAAACGGCCCGGAAATGCAAATAAAGCTCATACCATATGGTTTTAACCTTAATTTCACATTTCATAAAGTTTTTTGAACTCATCATTCACACTTTATAAGGTTACGACATTCCGTAGTGTCACATTCTCCCCTCCTTCAACAGGATTCGACCTCGAATCCAAGACATGCCACTACGCCAAACATCCACATTTTATAATGTTTTGACCTCAATTTACATATTTTATAATGTTTTGACCTCAATTTACACATTTTATAATGTTTTGACCTCAATTTACATCCACATTTTATAATGTTTTAACCTCCATTTACATATTTTATAATGTTTTGACCTCAACATCCACATTTTATAAGATTACGACACTCCGTGGTGTCACAATCACCGAAGAACTTTTAACCCCTGTGGGAGAAGAGTGCTTATCCTCTCTGTCGAAGACGGGGTAGTTGGCTGGAGTCGAATAGAAGAGTTCGTGGTGGATTCTTTCAGTTGCTCTTTACCGTTCTAATGGTCGGTTTCGGTTGGTTTTCTTGGCTCTGGTTGATTGAAATCAAAAGAAAAGTGTTTGGAATTGGATTTTTCGCGGAGTGTCCCTTCGGTGTTTCTTGGTTTTGTCTTCTTTGGGTGAAGACAAAGAAGAAGAGTTTTGTTGGTTGCCTTGCAAAGAAAAGTATAGTTTTGGTTCTTGTATGTCCTACTCTGAGTTTAAAAGAAGTTATTAAAGCGTGTGCAAAAAAAAAAAGTTAAGTTGTGTCGATTTATGTTTTGTGCCTTTGTCCGTAAAGGTTTACTTGATCGCTTGGTTCCCTCCTGTGGGAGTCTTTAAGATTTAAATGTGTTTTGGAGTCATGTCTCATTGCAACTTTGAGAGTCAAGCTTCTTTGTGAGTTTTTGTTGAGTATTAAAAGAAAAATGCTGCAAATAAAGTAAGTATTCGTTTGACTGAAATTACTTGTTAAAAGTGAAAATTGTTGTTTAGCATGTTATGTAGTATGTAACAATGTGGTTTATGGAAATGATGTACTCCTTAGTTAATTTGCGAGTTGAATCAATTAAATGTAATTGTTACCTTTAGCTCAAGATTAAATGAACCTCTAGTGATGTAGAGTACCCCATAGTGGGAATGATTAAATGTGTTAATGTACATGCTTATAATATGTTGCTTTGCTTTAAAGGTGCTTTTGACCGCCGATTATGTTTAAAGTTTTAAACCGTGATGCATAGTTAGAACATTAGGATGATGTAGACTGCTGTTATTGTTAAAGAAACTTTGCTGGTTGTTTAAAGATGTTCTAATCTAACGGATTAATAGAGAAATTTAATCGTGTTGACTAGTGACTTTAATTTGGAAGTTGATTAGAGTTGCTATTTACGTTGTTGCAACCTACTAGTATATTTGGAAGTATGCAGTTGTGTCTCTACAATGCTAGTATTGATATCAATTGAGAAGACATACGACTTATTGTTAATGATGTTGTTAAGGGCAGTGTTAATGCTAGTATTCAATCTATTTTAAATAGTTGGAGTATGTTGTGTGGTGGTAATTTTGTTATCACCTATGTATAGGGTAGCCAAAAGTAATGTTGTTGGTTGATGATTATGCCCATTTGTTGTTATTGATGACTAAGTAGTGGTGGTAACTGTTTATATTACTTGTTGGAAAACCATGGTTAAAATAGAGAAAAATTTTAACATGTTGCGATGGAGTGAGCTTTGGATAATTAACATGATGAATGATTTTATCCTTAATGAAAGTATAACTTAGTCTCACTTACAAATTCTTCCCTATGGAGATAATATTTACATGTTGAAGTCGCTTGTTAACTGAATAAGTTTCGATTGTCGAGACGTTTACATATAGGTGGTATGAAATTTATTGGTTGATCATGCTGAAAGATTTGTTGGAGCACTTGTTTCAATCTAGAATATGATGTTATATGATATGTTGGTCCGTGGGGATCTTGTTGACGTAGTCTTCGTTGGATGTCTTTTGATAAGCATCATAAACTTTACTTATAAGTATTGGGAAAGGTAATAAGAGAAAGAATTTGTTTTGTAGCTCTTGTTGTAACCCGAGGGGTTTCTCGATGTGCAAATAGTGAATATTGAATGTTTAAAAGATAAGTATAGGGTTTCATGTTGAGCTTGTGTTTAAAACCTTTTGGACACGTTTGGTTGTTTGCTATCTTGGTCAAATGCTTTCAGTCAAGGCGTTTTTTTATGTGGTGTGTCAGAGTTTCCCTAAACTCGTAGGGATTGGTGTTGATCTTTGGGTTTGGCCCATTTGTTTAGTTGTGCAATGAGTATGGATTTACACCAAAAAGTTTTTGAGTGGATCGAGCTCCTTCACGTTCGCCCTGAATTTTCTTTGGAATAAATTTTAAAGGAAGCAGTTGGACATAGTGGGTTGTGTTGGAGTTTCTTGAGATTTAATTTGTGACTCTTTTTGGCAAGAATTGGAGTTATTTGGAAAATGTGTGTGGTGTTTGTAAATACTTCAAAAGGGTGGATTTTATGAATGTTTCATCAGTGATTTTGTTAGTGAAGTGTTCCCTTCTTGGAAATGAGTTTCGCTTTCTCGTTGAGAAAATTTGTGGCGGTTGTGTGTGCTGATGTTTGACTTTGGAGTCGACGTTCTTTTCCAAAATGCTGATTTTGGTTAAAATGCGAGGTTTTGCAAGTTTAGCTTTCGAGAAATGGTGGGTTCTGACATGACGTGGTGTGTTGCTGCTAGCGGTGTTGCAGTCATAGTCTATATGATTCACCACAGCCATCAATGTTATGTGTGTTTCAATCATGTGATACCGAGGAAGAAGTCTTTTGGTGAATGACTTTTTGGTATTGTTGTTACATGATGAGCGAATGGTGAAAACGAAGCGTGGCATCGTTTATAAATGTTCAATGATAAATGAGTCGGTGAGCCAGGTCGGTGAGAAAGTCATATATGGATATATGACTAATCCGGAGTGCTCTTGAAAAGTGTGCATTCTTGTCATGTATCGAGATTTCCATTTCTTCCTAGTATGAAAAGAAAGAATGAATAAATTGTGGTATTTTGGCTGTGGTGTTAGAGGTTTGAGTTTTCTTTCTGATTTGGCTTAGAAAAATAAAATGTGTGCTCTTTGGATGTTGCCGGATCCTTTCCAAAGTGGTTTTTAGTGCTTTGTGGTTTGAGTTGTTGTATGTGGACCAATTGGGTTCATGTTTTACAGTTGAGCTTACTCAATAATGGTACTCTTTGTCCTAGTCCTTTAAGTGGAAGGATTTGTGGGCGAGACTTTCTTAGTAAGAGAAAACTGGTGTGGCTAGTAGTTGATCGTAAATGGCGTAGAAGTGAAGATTAAAGGAAGGTTGTCTATGTCCCAATTCAAACCTCCTTGGAGAATTGTGTCATCGATGTGTTCCTCGGGGGGGGGGGGCTGATCAAATTGTTAGTGGACCGCTTGGTGGTTGCTAGAAATTTGCTTTTCCTTTTCGAAGTGTATAGGATCTTTTGTCGCCGAGCTCTGAGCGAGTTGTCTCAACCGATGTGGATTGCTCGGTTGATATTGTTTTTGCGGGTTTTAAGGACCCTGGTTATAAAGTAGGTTTTTCCTTCGGTGGTAGTGGTGGGTATTGGTCTTTTGTAAAAGGTCAATCTTTTTGCAAGGTGTTAGCCGATTGTTCAAGCAGTTGGTAGTCTTGGAGTGTTGTGTCTTGCTTGGTTCAAGGCTGCCTAGAATACGACGAACCACAGTAGAGAGGTTGAGATGTGAAAGCACTTTTGTGCGTGGGAGCTGAAGAGGGTTCTAGAGGTTGGTGCCGTGTTCTTCTGAGGAGAAACACCGGTTAGAGGAATCGGGCACTTTAGTGCCAAGGAATGCATACAAATGAGGAATATGAGACCGTTTCCCTTCATTGTCAGTTTAGGAAGTTATCCTTTTGCTTGGGACGTTCTGAGTCCTTATGTTTGTACTCGGTGTTTCAAAGTGGGGTAAGAATTCTGGCAAGTTTTGAATGTGAGTTATCTTTAGAGCTGTCAGTCTTTGATCCTTAGCTCCTTGCTTCTGAGTGCTGGCTGGTGCAAATCGTAGGGGCTTCTAAGCGGGCTCGGAGGCGTGAACCATAGCTCCCTTCGATTTGGTTGATTTGCGAAGTGGCGTGTCACGGATTCGGGGTCGAATCCTGTTGAAGGGGGAAGAATGTGACACTACGGAAGGTCAAAACTTTATAAAATGTGAAAATGGAGGTTAAAACTTTACGTTATGCCATTTATAGCGTGTTTTTGGGCCGTTTTCGGGTGTGTGGGCCTCTCCGGGGGACTTTGGGCCTTGAGGGTTGAGTTGGGCCTCCGGTGGAAGGGTTTGGGCCCAAGGGGGGGGGACTTTTGGGCAGCCAAATCTGGCCCCCACCCCTTGGTGCGCCCCCACTCCCTTTCCCAACCCTAGCCACCACCCCCTAGCACCCCCCATGCGCCTACACCCTTCCCCTTCCTCTCCATCTTCCCCCATGGCGCCACCACCCCTCTCCTCCCCTCTCCACCTCCCTTGCTGCCCCTAGAGGAGTTGTCCACCTCAACACCTCGAAGATCCATCCATTGGAGTGCTCCGTGACGAGGAGATCCGGTGGATTTGGAGCGAGGAGCGAGGAGCGATCCGGGAGGAGATCTATTGGGTTTTAAGGCCGAGGCGAAGGTATGGCCATGGGACTCCTTGGGGTTGGGCTAGGCACTGTTCTAAGGATCAATATCATGTTTTTAGATCAATTGGTGGTGCTGGAATTGAGTAGATTAGATGAAATCTAGAAGTTGCCACGTCCTCTGTTTCGGGCAGCATGAGCAGTCGACCTAGGGCTTAGGTTTTAGCCAATTTAGAATCGGAATCTGGTCGTACGGATGTTGAAGAAGTTGTAGATAATTTCATTATATTTCACTGGATATAAAGAACGTCCAATTCCACCCAGCAGTTTGAAAGTTATGGCTGTTTTACCGAGCGTGTTAAAATCTGTAACGTGATTGGAATAGATCACGGTATTTTTTTAGATTAAACAACTTTAGACTCCGAATCAGTCTTTCCCTATACCTAGAAAAAGGTGGGAAATTTCCTAAGCTACGCAAGGATGTACTTTTTTAATTGATTTGGAGTCTTAGAACCCGAGTTATGCCTTTTGGAAGGCTGCTGTCCCGACGGGACAGAACCGCTGTTTTTGGGTTTTGCGAGTAGTTGGTAATGTCGGGGTAGATGAGGGTTTGCGTACTGTTTTGTGGAAATAATTGTGAGTGTGTGGTCCCTATGTGCAGGTGGTGTGACCCCGGGAGGGCCTTCTATTTCTCGCCAATCCGCCGCCCGTGGTTAAGGCAAGTGTATTGTAATGGATAGCGGTTTGTAGGTTGCTAGTTGAGACTAGATGAAGATTGAATATATGATATGAACACTTGCCATGCTTTAATGATTGCCAATGATATGATGAGTATGCTTACTATGTTATGATGCCATGTGTTAATGTACAAGTTAATTATGTTGTTGGCATATTTGCATACATGGCCCGGGCGGAGAGAAAGTCATAAATAGTCCGGGGAAGGTCGGTGAGAAAGTTATGACTAATCCGGAGAGCCAATGAGTAAGTCCTACATCGAGATTCTATTCACCGCGGTGAACGGCAGTGAGGAGTAGGCACCCTCCATCTTCGAGATGGAAGGCGGGAGAGGGTGCACACGGACGGGTGTGTACTCAACCATACCGGTATGAGTTTCCAAGGAGATATGAGCATCGCATCGCATCGCATTGCATACATAATGATGATGATAATGATTTGTGAACATGAATGAGATGATATACATGATGTGAGTTGTTGTAGCCATGTAATTGTTTTTGTTTGTACCATTGCAATATACTTGCTGAGTGATGAGCTCACGCTTGTGTTTATGTTGTTTTTTTAGGTACCATGACACCGGCATGTGGGAAAGGGCATTAGCTACACATCTTCACGTAGTTCCAGTCAAATTTACCAACCTTGAGTCATGATCATAATAATAGTGCCCTGAACTAGGTGTATGGAATAATTTTAATGTGCTGTTGATCCTCTTTGCTTAGCTATAGATGTTTGTGTGGTTGGTTTTGGTTTAATTACTTATGATGATGTTTTATCCATTATATATTGCTGCTTTAGATGTCTTATGTTATGAAATATTTTGCTATGATATTGCTATTGTTCAAATCATGATAAAACAAATGAGATGCTGCCGAAATTTTGGTTTTTAGCATATGCGCCTTTGCTGTAATTTATTATTAGTTGTGGTATTTAGATGTTGTTTAGTCTATGTTTGGTAGCATTCTGGCATACTAGATGCCGGGGTGTTACAGTTGGTATCAGAGCAGGCTGTAGGTCCTTGGAATGTGTATTTTTAGTGTCATGCTATAGGGTACAACTAAAATGTGATGTGGAATAACTTTGAAACATGTCTTAGGTTTTAACTAAAATTTTGTCATAGGATAGCAACATTAAAACTTGCAAAAGTGGTATAACTAATCTAAAATTTGACACACATGGATGCATAGTAGGAAAAGGGTATCGGTATCGTTTCTTTACGCTTAAATGTTGTATTTAAACTTTGATGTTGAATGCTTCATTTGACAATGCATGTTGCTATGTCAATGAGATAAATGATTGAATTGCTCTTGTTGTTGTGATAAAGTGGGGTTGTGGTGCTGAAGGGTTTCGGTCACCACTTTTGTTAATAGTAAGGGTGTGGTTTAACGGTATGGCCGGTTAAAGCCATCACCGAAGAACTATTAACCCCTTGTGGGGAAAGAGTGCTTACCTTTTCTATCATAGATCGGGTAGTTGGCTGGAGACAAATAGAAGAGTTGATGGTGGTTTCCTTCGGATGCTTTTCACCATTCTGACGGTCGGTTTTGGTTGGTCTTCTTGGTTTTTAGTCGACTGAAATCAAAAGAAAAGTGTTTGGTCTTGGATTTTCGCGGATTGTTCCGTATGCGGTATGTGGTTTTGTCTTCCTTGGTTGAAGACGAATAAGAAGAGTCTAGTCTTGCGCTTCTTTTGGTCGCCTTTCCAGCTTTGATGCTTAGTTTGTTGATTGCTTTATGGGGAGAAGCATTCAATTTATTCCTATGTTTGTCTTTCTCCGAGGTCAAAAGAGTTATTGTGGCGTTATGACGGACCTGGTTGTCAGGGCTGAAGTTCTGTGGCTTTGTAGGAGTAAGTGGTGTGTGATTTCGTCATTTTCTGGTTTGAGAAATCATCTTTGAAAAACCCTTCTTGTTTCATGAAAGGTTGGGGTTTGGTGTTAAGGTTTTATTTGAAAAGGTTTACTTGATCGCTTGGTTTCCTTTCGAGAAAATTGTCTTTCAACCATTTTCCTCTATGGGAGTCCTTGAGATTTAAAAAGAGTTTTGGAGAATTCCTCTTGCATGACCAAGTTTGGGTTTGTCTCATTGCAATTTTGAGAGTCAAGTTTCCTTATGAATTTTGGGATGAGCTTTAAAACTAAAATGCTGCAAACAAAGTAAGTAGTCTTTTGACTGAAATCGTTTGTCCCTAGTAAGAATTGTTGTTTAGCATGTACCAATGTGATGACGTATTGTTAAGTTAATTTGTGAGTTGAAACAATTCAATGCGGTTGTTACCTCTAGCTTGAAAATAAATAGACTACTAGTGTTGTAGTTTGCTCTTAGCGAGAATGATTAAATGTGTTAATGTACATGCTTAGAATCTGTTGCTTTGTTATAAAAAAAATGCTTATGACCCCCGATTAGGTTTAAAGTTTTAAACCCTGATGCATAGTTGAAACATTAAGATGATATAGACTGCTATTATTGTTAAAGAAACTTTGCTGGTTGTTTAAAGATGCTCTAATCTAATGGATTAATAGAGAAATTTAATCGTGTTGCCTAGTGACTTTAATTTGGAAGTTGATTAGAGTTGCTATTTACGTTGTTGCAAACTACTAGTATATTTGGAAATATGCAGTTGTGTCTCTACAATGTTAGTATTGATATCCATTGAGAAGACATAAGACTTATTGTTCATGATGTTGTTAAGAGCAGTGTTAATGCTAGTATTCAATCTATTTTAAATAGTTGGGGTATGTTGGGTGGTGGTAATTTTGTTATCAACTATGTATAGGGTAGCTAAAAGTAATGTTGTTGGTTGATGATTATGCCCATTTGTTTTTATTGATGACTAAGTAGTGGTGGTAACTGTTTAGATTACTCGTTGGAAAACCATGGTTAAAAATAGAGGAAAATTTTAGCATGTTGCGATGGAGTGAGCTTTGGATAATTAACGTGATAAATGATCTTATCCTTAATGAAAGTATAACTTAGAGTCTCACTTACAAATTCTTCCCTGTGGAGATAATATTTACATGTTGAAATCGTTGTTTAACTGAATAAGGTTCGGTTGTCGAGACGTGAATATATAGGAGGTACACTACAACACAACATCCCTATAGAGACATGTTTTATATAGGCTAGAGACGTTTTATTTCGTCTCCACAAGACCACAGAGTCATTTTTATAAAGCGTCATAGGAGCGTCTCCACATGGATCGTCTCAAAAATATAGAGACGTTTTGTTAAGCGTGTCTACATCATTTAAAACGTTTTATAGAGACGTTAAATTGCATCTCTATAAATTTAAATTACAACACGTCTCAATTGATGTGTAGAGACGTTAAATTACACCTTTACAAAATTAGAGACGCTTTTGTGGAAACATGTAAACACGTTTCAATTGATGTATAAAGACGTTAGATTGCATCTCTATGAACTTAGAGACACTTTTCTATAAACATCTACAACACGTCTCAATTGATGTAGTATTCATAGAGACGTTATGTGATGTCTACACATTATGTACATACGTATTTCTGGATGCCCTATATAATGCGTACTTTTTAATTTTGGTTGGTGCATTATGTACATACGTATTTATGAATGTGTATCGTCGTATGAAGGCAGTATTCAATATATCTATTTTCTCCATTATGTAGCCATTGAATGAACACCATCATATTCTCAAAGTATATAGACAAGAAGTGAAGTAATATAGCCCACGGCAGCAATATGTACATGTATTAAGAGTAGTGAAGTTCCGAACTAAATCAAACATCCATATAAAATAATAGAGTTCATAGCTGAATGAAAAATCAATATGAATGAAACATATGGATAAAACATCCTATTAAAAGAAACTTGTGCATCAGAACTTCTCAATTGTTGGAAACTTCTTCAAGTAAAAACATGTGCATCAGGTCTTCCACTCTTCCCTCTATTCTTTTTTATAGTCCTCCATTATCCTACGAAAGAAGCCATTTAAAGAAAAGATAATTTGACATGAACGCTTATGAGAAATGAATCATTAGTTTAATTAATAAAAATTGAAGTGACGTACCAACTTACGCCCGTGTGGAAGTTTTGTTCTTAGGATTTTTAACCTAAAAAGTGATAGATATTATGTGATTGACAGGATATAATTAATCAATATTACACACTAAAAAGTATACTTGTTGAGCTTACGGAAATGATCTTACATATAACCGAGGCCAAGCAATAACATGACCAATTGCATCTCTTACTGTATGGAAATTTTTATATGGTCTAGGCAGCTTCTCATCTCCAATATTTGTAACACCGCGAAGCACCACCCCATAATATTCATCTCCAAGCATGTTTCCTCCAACAACATATGTGCTATCTTTAGTCACTAAATTCCCTTTAGCTACAACTTTACCTTTGTTTATCACATTCAATGAAAATAAAACAAAACTTCCATTTGATCCTATCATATTGGGAAACAGAAACATTGTCATTCACTGGTCTTCTAGATTGATGAGGCAACCCTGCTAACATGTTATCAATATCTAGATGACCTTGTCCATTATTTCCTTTGAGTTGTAGATCTCCATCCTGAACTTCATGATTCAAGTGCAGTTTGGTGAAAGAGGAATTAACATGAGCGGTGGACAGAAGCAGCAAATTCAGATCGCACGATCGATGTACAAAGACGCAGATATATACCTTTTTGATAACCCTTTCAGCGCACTGGATGCTCACACTAGAAGTCAACTTTTCAGAAGTTTAGTGTTTTCATAACCATACAATAGTAATTCATCTAAAACAGTAATTATGGTAATCCATCTAAAACAGTAATTATGGTAATCCATCTTTATCGCACATCATGATAAATTATGTAGCACAACAGAAAATTGAAACAGAACATAATTATATGACATTCAGAAAACACAAACATAACAGTATATGGCATTCAGAAAACACAAACATAACAATATATTTGAAATGCGATTGTTATCACACCTATGAAATGATGAAATTAGGCTATGGTAGCAAGGATGATCATGAACCAAGATGTTGTTAAATGGACCTAAACATGTTTAATTTAAGGCATGTAGCATTTCAAAACATATTTCATCCATTAAATATTCCAAGTAATATAGTCATACACAATTAATAAAGAGTGTAATTCTATGCAAATAAGCATTGACAAAAGAGTAGAACATGAGTTATAGCACACAACTCAATGCATCCAAAGGAGTTGTTGATTGCGGACCAATACCATCCAAGTTAAATTCTGTAAAAAGTACATGAACACATAACAGGAACAGTGGCATAATCAAATATCATATGCATTTTATTTTGCATTAACTGAAAATTTGTCACACAATAAACTCTAGGACAACATTGTCGATAAAGTTTCTATCCTAACAACACGATCTAAATCTGAATAGAATAATAGACACACATATGTATTTAAATCTTAATAGAATAGTAGACAAAAATTTCGGCTAATGCATTAATTTTGCAGATACCAAATTTTCCTTTTAGGATTGGTGTGAAGCAATATATGTATCATTTGTGTATCATTTATATTAGGAGCAGCCATATTTATCTTAGGAGCGGCCATATTAGCAATAATAGTAAAGGCACTTTGAGAAACAATAGTTGGGACTTAGGAGCAGCCTTATATGTATCATTTATCTTTAAGATAATTTTGCCTAGCATATATGTATCATTCGGCTTTATAATAATTTGTGTTGTTACTATACCATGATTTACTCACAATCTAGCTTTAACTACCACAACAACACATTGAATCAATGCAGGATTATGATCTGTAGATGACTTGAATCAATGCAGCACATTGAATCAATGCAGCAGTATACTATATCATTTGAAGGTGATCAGTAAAGTCTTCTAGAACAACAACACATCGAATCAATGCAGCAGTATACTATATCATTTGAAGGTGATCAGTAGAGTCTTCTAGAACAAAACAATCTGGTTCTCGTACTTCACCCAATATCTTGTTCCATCTAGCTACAATAAGAATTTCAAGAAACTACGTCAGGATGGTACAATCGTTTGGGAGAGTTCATCTCCCCTGCATCTCCTTGCCTCACTATGAGATGAAGTTCATTGGAGGATGTATTGCTTCAAGAATAAACACATGGAAGTATTGCATCATAGACATGCAGACTATAGCAAGCAAGACTGGATTATAATTAAAATCCTAGTTCATATAGTGTACAATTATCAGTTTATGAGTAGTGCTCCTATGTTCTCCTACAAACTAAAACCTGCACAAGACCTAAACTGATTATTAGTGAAGTAGTTAGTAAGTAGTCGCCAGTCAAGCCCTTGATTTGCTCTGAAAATTGTGCTTGCACGGTCTCAGCCAAGATATCACTACAACACTTCCCTTGTCTCTCCTCATACCTAGAGATATGCAAGCACATCATGAATCTGCATTCTACAACTAAATTATTAGAACATTTTTTTCTAGACTCTATAAACGTGGTTCTCCTTTCAGTTTCCACGATTTGAGCGAATAATACTTTATGCTTCTTTGAAATGCTCTTGATGTCACTAGGATTAGATAGGAGCAGATGCCTACACCATGATTCGACCAATCCTAAAACCTCAGACACACAAAAGATTCATAATGTCGATTTTATCTCCATAAAATGGACCAGATTCAGGGATCCCCAGTGTCAGAGTATGCATCCCTTGATGAGTTTGATTCGGTGAACTCATAGTCAATTGCTAAATCAGCATTACTCTTGTCCAAGTCATACTGAATATAAATCTATTCTCTGGATTTAACATCCACTGGCGTTCACAAGGAGAACCCAACACTCCTAACAAAAAAGCCATATCCTTTGATCTCCCAACATGATTCTTTTGAGGTAATAACAGCATTGTTATTTATCTGTTTTGGGAAAGCACATTGCAATATTAGAAGTTGGCTTGGAGCCTTCTGGATTAGCACTTACTCATCAGAAGATGGTGGAGTCGGTCTGGCACGGGAGGTTGTCACACACGGTGAGTCACGCTTGGCCTCCCGGAGGAGGAGCTTCGTTCGGCTGGGGGAGTTGCCGGAGGGAGGCCAGGGCGGCACTGGAGCTGGCCGGAGGGGAGGCGCCGTCGGCTGGGGAAGGCGCAGGGAGGGCCGCCGGCCTACTATTGATGTTGCCGCTGACCTGGAGGAGGGGGCGACGGCCAGGGTGGAGTAGATCTGCCGCCGGTCGGGGAAGGAGCAGAGGAAGGCTCCCTGCTACTGGAAGAGAACGGAAGAGGCCGCTGGCCGTCGGGCCGAGCCGAGGCGTCGCCGGCTCGGGGAGAAGTCCAGGGGAAGGAGCGGCTTGGAGGGGATCTCGAGGCGGAGGAGAGGGGCGCCGCCGACCTGGATGAGGAGGGCCAGGGGGTGGCGCCGCCCTGGTGAGGGAGGAGTCCAAGAGATGCGCACCGGCCAGGAGGGGAAAGGGAAGAAGTGGCGTCGGGCTGGGGGAGTAAGCCACCAGGGGAGTTGAGGTGGGAGGGCCAATGCAGGACCGTGGTGGGCTGGTGGCGCAGCGCGTGGGAAATGGGCCGAACGTTTTTTTGTTTCATAGTTATGAAACTATTCCAACACACACAAGATTACGGATGAGACATATTTTAAGACATATCAATATACGTCCCTATGATGAGATGTATTTAAAACGTCTCAAATTTCGTCTCTATACAATTTAATAGTGTGGCGACTTTAATAGTGTCCCAAAAGACGTCTTTATTTTATACCTAGTTCTGAATGTAGAGACAGTTTTTTAAGTGTTTTAAACAAAACGTCTCCATATGCCTATTTTGTTGTAGTGGTATGAAATTTATATGTTTATCTTGCTGAAAGATTTGTTGAAGTACTATGTTTCAAATTTAGAATAAGAAGTATTATGATTCGGTGATCCGTGGGGATCATGTCAATATAGTCTTGGTTGGGTGCCTTTTTGATAAGCATCATAAACCCTAATTAAGAGTGTTGGGAATGGTAACTAGAGGAAGAATTTATTGTGAAGCTTTTGGTTTAATTGTGTTGGGGCTTCTCAGGGAGTAAATAGTGATTACTGAAGTCTTTAATGGAAAGTGTAGTGGAGTACTAGAGATGGTTCTTTTTTATGCTGAGCTTGTGTTCAAAAGCTTTTGGACTGGTTTGGTTGTTTGCCATTTTGGTTGAAGGGTTTTCGGTCAAGGTGTTCCTTATGCTGTGTTTCAGAGTTTCCCTAAAACTCGTAGAAATTGGTGCAAATATTTGGTTTTGGCTAATTTGTTTAGTTGGTGCGATGAGTATGGATTTACACCCCAAAAGTTTTTGAGTCGATCGCGCCCTTTCGCGTTCGCCCTGAATTATATTTTGGAATAAATTTTAAAGGAAACAAATGGACATAGAGGGTTATGTTGGAAAACTCACGAGATTTAATTTGTAATCTTTTCTTTGCTAGAGTTGGAGTTATTTGGAAAAATCTGTGTAGAGTTTGCAAGCGCTTCAAAAGGTGGTTTGTGGATGTTTCATCGGCGATGCTGTTAGTGAAGTGTTCTCTTTTGAAAATGAGTTTCCCTTTCTCTTTGAGAAAATTTATGGCGGTTGTTTGTGCAGATGTTTAACTTTAGAGCCAATGTTTCTTTTTTTTCCAAATGTTGATTTTGGTTAAAACGCGATGTTTTGCGAGTTTAGCCTTCTATCATGGGTGGGTTCTAAGACGATGTGGTGCTTTACTGTTAACTATGATGCCGTCATAGTTTATATGAATTAGCGCAACTCTCGATGTTATTCGAGATTTATTCATGTGATACCGAGAAAGATGTCGTTATGTGAATGACTTTTCGGTAGTGTTGTTACATGATGAAGAAATGGTGAAAAGTAAACAGGACATCGTTTTTAGATGTTAAATGATAAAAGAGTCGTTGAGCCAGGTCGGTGAGAAAGTCATATATGGAGATATGACTAATCCGGAGTGCTCTTGAAGAATGTGCATTCATGTCATGAAACGAGATTTCCCTTTCTTCCTAGTATGAAAAGAAAGAATGGATAATTTGTGGTGTTTTGGCTGTGGTGTTAGAAGTTTGAGTTTTCTTTGCGATTTGGCTTAGAAAAATGACATGAGTACTCTTTGGTTGTTGCCGAACTCTTTCCAATGTGGCTTTTAGCGCCTTGGAGTTCGAGTTGTTGGATGTGGATCATTTTGGGTTCATGGGTCTTGGTTGAGCTTACTCAATGATTGTACCCTTGTTCCGATTCTTTGAAAGGAAGAATGCGAGGGCTAAACCTTCTTATAAAGAGGAATCTAGTGTGGGTTTGTAATGACCTAAGATATTAGGCGTTGCTAGTGGTTGATCGTAACTAGTTTGGAAGTGAAGAGTAAAGGAAGGTTGTGTAGGACTCAATTCAAACCTTCTTGGAGACTTTTGTCATTGATGTGTCCCTCGGGAGGGTTGATTAAATTATTAGTGGACCACTTGGTGGTTGCTAGTAATTGCTTTTCCTTTTCGAAGTGTATTGGATCTTTTGTCGCCGAGCTCTGAGCGAGTTGTGTCAACCGATGTGGATTGCTTGGTTGATATTGTTTTTGCGGGTTTTAAGGACCCTGGTTATAAAGTAGGTTTTTCCTTCGGTGGTAGTGGTGGGTATTGGTCTTTTGTAAAAGGTCAATCTTTTGCAAGGTGTTAGCCGATTGTTCAAGCAGTTGGTAGTCTTGGAGTGTTGTGTCTTGCTTGGTTCACGTCGTCTAGAATACGACGAACCACAGTAGAGAGGTTGAGATGTGAAAGCACTTTTGTGCGTGGGAGCTGAAGAGGGTTCTAGAGGTTGGTGCCGTGTTCTTCTTAGGAGAAACATCGGTTAAAGGGATCGGGCACTTTAGTGCCAAGGAATGCATAAAAATGAGGAATATGAGACCGTTTCCCTTCATTGTCAGCTTAGGAAGTTATCCTTTTGCTTGGGACGTTCTGAATCCTTATGTTTGTACTCGGTGTTTCAAAGTGGAGTAAGAATTCTGGCAAGTTTTTAATGTGAGTTATCTTTAGAGCTGTCAGTCTTTGATCCTTAACTCCTTGCTTCTGAGTGCTGGCTGGTGCAAATCCTAGGGGCTTCTAAGCTGGTTCTGAGGCGTGAACCATAGCTCTCTTCGATTTGGTTGTTTGCGAAGTGGCGTGTCTCGGATTCGGGGTCGAATCCTGTTGAAGGGGGGGAGAATGTGACACCACGGAGTGTCATAATCTTATAAAATGTGGATACTGAGGTAAAAACATTATAAAATATGTAAATAGAGGTTAAAACTTTACGTTATGCCGTTTATAGCGTGTTTTTGGGCAGTTTTCGGGTGTTTGGGCCTCTCCGGGGGACTTTGGGCCTTGGGGGTTGAGTTGGGCCTCCGGTGGAAGGGTTTGGGCCCAAGGGGGGGGGACTTTTGGGCAGCCAAATCTGGCCCCTACCCCTTGGTGCGCCCCAAACTCCCTCTCCCAACCCTAGCCGCCACCCCCTAGCCCCCCCATGCGCCTCCACCCTTCCCCTTCCCCTTCCTCTCCATCTTCCCCCATGGCGCCACCACCCCTCTCCACCTCCCTTGCTGCCCCTAGGGGAGTTGTCCACCTCAACACCTCGAACATACGTCCATTGGAGCGCTCCGCGACGAGGAGATCCGGTGGATTTGGAGCGAGGAGCGAGGAGCGATCTGGGAGGAGATCTATTGGGTTTTCGTGCGTCGGGCGAAGGTATGGCCATGGGACAGCTTGGGGTTGGGCTAGGTACTGTTCTAAGGATCAATATCATGTTTTTAGATCAATTGGTGGTGCTGGAATTGAGTAGATTAGATGAAATCTAGAAGTTGCCACGTCCTCTGTTTGGGGCAGCATGAGCAATCGACCTAGGGCTTAGGTTTTCGCCAATTTAGATTCGGAATCTGGTCGTATGGATGTTGAAGAAGGTGTAGATAATTTCATTATCTTTCAGTGGATATAAAGAACGTCCAATTCCGCCCAGCCGTTTGAAAGTTATGGATGTTTTACCGAGCGTGTTAAAATCTGTAACGTGATTGGAATAGATCACTGTATTTTTTAGATTAAACAACTTTAGAGTCTGAATCAGTCTTTCCCTATACCTATAAAAAGTTGGGAAATTTCCTAAGATACGCGAGGATGTACTCGTTTAATTGATTTGGAGTCTTAGAACCCGAGTTATGCCTTTTGGAAGGCTGCTGTCCCGACGGGACAGAACCGCTGTTTTTGGGTTTTGCGAGTAGTTGGCAATGTCGGGGTAGATGAGGGTTTGCGTACTATTTTGTGGGCATGATTGTGAGTGTGTGGTCCCTATGTGCAGGTGGTGTGACCCCGGGAGGGCCTTCTATTTCTCGCCAATCCGCCGCCCGTGGTTGAGGCAAGTGTATTGTAATGGATAGCGGTTTGTAGGTTGCTAGTTGAGACTAGATGAAGATTGAATATATGATATGAACACTTGCCATGCTTTAATGATTGCCAATGATATGATGAGTATGCTTACTATGTTATGATGCCATGTGTTAATGTACAAGTTAATTATGTTGTTGGCACATTTGCATACATGACCCGGGCGGTGAGAAAGTCATAACTAGTCTGGGGAAGGTCGGTGAGAAAGTTATTACTAATCCGGAGAGCCAATGAGTAAGTCCTACATCGTGATTCCATTCACCGCGGTGAACGGAAGCGAGTAGTAGGCACCCTCCATCTTCGGGATGGAAGGGGGGAGAGGGTGCACACCGACGGGTGTGTACTCAACCATACCGGTATGAGTTTCCAAGGAGATATGAGCATCGCATCGCATCGCATTGCATACGTAATGATGATGATAATGATTTGTGAACATGAATGAGATGATATACATGATGTGAGTTGTTGTAGCCATGTAATTGTTTTTGTTTGTGCCATTGCAATATACTTGCTGAGTGATGAGCTCACGCTTGTGTTTATGTTGTTTTTTTAGGTACCATGACACCGGCATTGTGACACCTCGGAGTGTCGTAACCTTATTATTGAGCATGATAAGGTTAAATACAGTATGAGATGTGGAATTAAGGTTAAAATCATAAGAATCGGAGGTTAATAGCTTTTCCGGGCCGTTTTCGGGGTTTTGGGCCTTCCCGGAGGAGTTTTGGGCCTTGGTGGGCTTTGGTGGGATGGATTAGGACTCCGTAACGGACTAGGATTGGGTTGAGGGCTGGTAAAAGGGGCTTCCCCCAGCCCCCTTGCGCCCCCACCTCCCCATATTGCGCCCCCACCTCCCCCTCTTGCGCCCCTCTCCTCCCTCCCCCTCCCCTAAGCCCTAGCCCCCAAAACCGTGCGCACCCCCCTCCCTTTCCTCCACCTCCACACCACCTCCCCTCCACCCCTTGCTGCCCGAGGGTGGCCTCCCCACCCCTGCACCTCGCGGAGTCATCCCGTGGAGCGAGGAGCGAGGAGCAAGGAGCGAGGAGCGAGGAACGTGGAGCGAGGAGCGATTCGCGAGGAGATTCGCGGAGATTGATTGGAGTTTTGCGCTTCGGGCAAAGGTATGAACATGAGGATCCTTGGATTTGATCTAGGTACTGTTATTAGGGTGTTTATCAAGTTTTTAGATCAATTGGAGGCGCTGGTTTGAAGTAATTTGGGTTAGATCTAAACTTGTCCACGTTTCTGTTTTCGGGCAGATTGAGCAGTCGAACTAGGGTTCGAGTTTCCGTCGATTTAGAATCCGAATCAGACCGTACAGACTTCTAGGAAGTTGTAGATAATTTAATTATCTTTCCGTGGACGTAAAGCACGTTAAATTCCGATCATCCGTTTGAAAGTTATGGCTGTTTTACCGAGCGCCTAAAAATCTGTGACGCGATTGGAACAGATATCGGTAATCTGTAGATTAAACAACTTTAGAGGCCGAATCAGTCTTTCCGTATACCTAGAGAAAGTTGGGAAATTTCCTAAGCTACGCGAGGATGTACTCGTTTAATTGATTCGGAGTCCCAGAACTCAAGTTATGCCTTTTGCAAGGCTGCTGTCCCGCCGGGACAGAACCTCTGTTTTAGGTTTTGCGAGTAGTTGGCAATGTCGGGTTAGATGGGGGTTTGTGTACTGTTTTGAGGTTATGATTGTGAGTGTGTGATGCCTATGTGCAGGTGGTGTGATCCCGGGAGTGCCCCCTTCTTCCCGCCAATCCGTTGCACGTGTTTGAGGCAAGTGTGTTGTGATGGATAGCGAGTTGTAGGTTGCATGTTGAGATTAGATGGAATTGTTTACATGATATATGTCCACTTGCCATGTGTTAATGAATGATATGATATGATGAGCATGTTTAACATATTATGATGCCATGTGTTAATATGTGAATTAAATATGATAATTGGCATGGTTGCATGCATGTCATGAGATAGGGCGAGGGCGGTGAGAAAGTCTTAACTAGTCCGGCAAGGTCGGTGAGAAAGTTATGACTAATCCGGAACGCCATTGAGTAAGTCCTATGTCGTGATTCCATCCACGTGGTGTTTGGAAGCGAGTAGGCACCCTCCATCTTCGGGATGGAAGGGGGAAAGGGTGCACACCGACGGGTGTGTACTTCCCATACCGGTATGAGGTTCCAGAGGGTCAGGAGCAATGCATTACATCGCATATAAATTGATGATGATATTGATAAGTATTCATGAATGAGATGTTATACATGATGAAAGATGTTATTGACTTGTTGTTATGCTTGTTGTCCATTGCAGTATGCTTGCTGAGTTTTCGAACTCACCCTTGTGTTTTCTTGTTGTTTTAGGTACCATGAGAACGGCATGCGGGAAAGGGGAATAGTCACACGCTCACACGTTGCTTCACCTTAATGTTTCCCCAAGTCAATTCATTTAGTTTGATAATAAATTGCGTGTGATGGCCTTTAAATTAAGTCTTAGCTTGGTTAATGAGAGTTCTATTGTTTGTTTGACACTTGGAACTTTAAGAGCTTGAAGTTAGTCTTTTATTGTCGTTAAGACTTTATTTATTGCTGTTTTAGATGTTTCTCTTATTGCCATATAATGCTATATTGTTGCTGTTCCTCAAATTCATGATAAAACAAAGGAGGTGCTGCCGAAATTTCGGTTTTTAGTCTATGCGCCTTTGCTGGAATTTTATGTTAAATGTGGTATTTAGTTGTTGTTTAGCTTATGTTTGGTAGCATTCGGGCATATTAAATGCCGGGGTGTTACAGTTGGTATCAGAGCGGGCTGTAGGTCCTTGGAATGTGAATTTTGGTGTCATGCTATAGGGTACAACTAAAATGTGATGTGAACTAACTTAGAAACATGGCTTAGGTTCTAACTAAAACCTTGTTATAGGATAGCAACGTTAAAACTTGTAAAAGTAGTATAACTAATCTAAAATCTGACACACTTGGTTGCACAGTAGGATGGGTTTTGGTTCATCAATGCATCGCGCTTGATTATGTGATAAGGAATATGCTTATGATGATGTTTGATCTATGATCTTGATTGTGTGCTTTGGTGTTTGGGTGGTTGTCTGTCTAAGCAGCCATGCCGAGGGGTAGAGGCCGTGGGACGCCGTGGGTCGTGGAGGCCAGGCGAGGCTCCTGTGGAGTTGAGGAGTCTGCATTCTTTGAGGGTAGCGTTTCGCTTAATGCTCGTGGGCCAGCTTAGGAGGAGCTTCCAGCTGTGCGGTCGGCGGGGTGCCCGCCGCCAATGAAGATTTAGTCCAGCTCTGCAGAGGGAGATTCAGAGCTGCGCCAGCTAGCGGGCAGCCCTCGCCGTTGTGCCTCCCCTACAAAGGCCCCCCTGTTGCTCTCGCCGCACGGAGCCGAGGATGAGTCTCCGGAGTGGATGTCCCTCCGCCTTGACACTTTCGACGGAGCAGCACGCCGATCCATCCGCAGATTGGCTGCGGTACATGGAGAGGCGCTTGAGGTCCTAGATTTGACCTCGGTTCAGAGGACTCGCTTTGTGGCTTTTCACCGAAGGGCCAAGGCGATATCTGGTGGGAGGGGTTCTGGCCGCTAGAACCCCGATCTGGGTTCGATCACCTGGGAGGACTTTGTGGCTCGCCTGAGCCAAGTTCCACCTGCAGTCTTTCCTTGAGAGGATGGAGCTTACTCGACCACTCTTTCCCAGGAAAGAGGTCGGTGGCAGTATGAGAAGGAGTTCAACAGCGTGGTGCTTGCAGACGTGCTGTGGCGTAAACGATCGGAGAAAGCTAGGAGGTTCCGTAGGGGCCTCAACCAGGAGTTCAGAGTTGTCATGGGGGCGATCAGCCTCGTGACTTCTGCCTGCGGTGGAGCAAGCGAAGGGCATGGAGCTCGAGTTGGAGCTCTCCGGGACAAGCGTAACACAGGAGGTTCAGGGGTTCCTGCGGCCCCAGGCGGGGGCCAGAAGAGGACCTTTGGTGGAGGAGGTGGGTCCTCTCAGCGACCCACCTTCAAGAAGTTCAAGGGAGGACAGGGCTCCCCCTCAGGGGCTAAGATGGGGCCGCCCCAGTCATCTTCTTCGCGAGCGGCTGTTCGTCCTGTACCCGGGCAGGGCATGAAGTGCTTCAAGTGCGGTGGCGAGCACCGTGCTTCAGAGTGTGGTTGGACCGGGAGTTGCAACCACTGTGGCAAGCCCGGCCATATGGGGCGAGTCTGCCGGATGAACCCCGGTAGCATCATCAAGTGGGAGACGGTGCCTTCTCCTCCCACTCCAGCGGCGTCTTCCAGAGGATCGGTGCACTTGATGGCTGCCCCTGTTTCTCAGCCACCCTTTGCGTGGGCGCCACCGCCGCGTCTTCGGGTGCCCGCAGCCGTCTGCTTCCTCCTCGCTGCCTCCTCCGCCCCAGCCTTGATGGGGCATCAGCCTGGAGTCGGGGCTCCTTCTGTCCCGACGCCACCAGGAGTGTACGCTTTGCCGACCGCCGAGTCAGTCGGGCATCCAGAAGTGGTTTCAGGTACTCTGCTCGTGGATTCCGTTGATGCCTTTGTTCTATTTGATTCCGGAGCATCCTACTCTTTTGTGTCGTCGGAGTTTGCTAGTAGAGCTAAGTTGGGAGTTCAGCGGATTTCTGAGTCCGTGTTAGTCAGTTCTCCTGGGGGGGTTGATTGCTAGTTCTTGGGTTTGCCCTGGTTGCACCATTGCCATTGATGATGAGGTTTTCTTTGCCAATCTTATGGTGATCCAGTTGGCTCCCTTTGATGTCATTGTGGGCATGGACTGGCTGCATCAGTACCGTGCTAAGATCTGTTGTTTCTGGAAGACAGTTGCCTTGCAGGCCCCGTCCGGGGAAGAGTTGACCTTTCAGGGTGGTATACCCTCCAGTTCCGTCTTTGCTTTGACTAGTTTGTTTTCTGGTCGGCGTTTGAGGCTGTTGGGTTTCCTCATGACTTTGTCTGAGAAGCCATCTTCCTCAGTTCCCATTGAGGAGATTCCTGTAGTGAAGGAATTCGTTGATGTGTTCCCTGACGAGTTGCCTGGTCTACCTCCCGTGAGGAATGTGGAATTTCGTATTGATCTTGTTCCGGGTACTAGACCTATTTCTATTTCTCCATACCGCTTGGCTCGTCCTTTTCAAGACGAGTTGAAGAAGCAGTTGGAGGATCTGTTGGCCAAGGGCTTCGTTCGGCGTAGCGTTTCGCCATGGGGAGCACCCGTCCTCTTCGTCTCGAAGAAGGATGGAAGTTGGCGTATGTGCATTGATTATCGTGCTCTTAACCAAGTGACAGTCAAAAACAAGTATCCTTTGCCTCGCATCGAGGATCTGTTTGACCAATCAAGGGAGCAAAGGTGTTCTCCAAAATTGATCTTCGATCGGGGTATAATCAGATCCGTGTGAGGAAGCGAGACATTGAGAAGACTGCTTTCTCCACTAGGTATGGGCATTATGAATTTAAAGTTATGTCTTTTGGACTAACTAATGCTCCTGCTGTCTTTATGGAGGCGATGAACAGTATGCTACACAAGTACCTTGATGAGTTTGTGGTAGTGTTCATCGATGACATTCCGATTTACTCTAAATCAGAAGAGGAGCATGAGCGACACTTGAGGCTTGTCTTTGAGTACCTGAGGAGAATCAATTCTTTGCTAAGCTGAAAAAGTGCGAGTTCTGGATTTCAGAAGTGGGTTTTCTTGGCCACATCATCAATCTAGAGGGCATATCTGTAGATCCTAGCAAAGTCTCAGCAGTTTTGGATTGTAAGAGGCCTTCCAATTTCAAAGAGGTGCGTAGTTTCCTTGGGTTGGCTGGCTACTATCGGCGTTTTGTGCAGGATTCCTCTATCATTGCCAAGCCACTTTCGCAGCTGATTCAGAAGGGGATGAAATTCCAGTGGACTGCAGAGTGTGAGCACAGTTTCTGCACTTTGAAGGAGAAGTTAGTGACTGCTCCTGTTCTTACCCTTCCCGAGCCGGGAAAGCGCTTCACTGTTTATTCTGATGATTCTCGGTTGGGACTTGGTTGTGTACTCATGCAAGATGGCAAGGTGATTGCTTATGCTTCGAGGCAGTTGAAAAAGCATGAGCAGAATTATCCCACGCATGATCTTGAGCTAGCCGCCGTGGTGTTTGCATTGAAGTTATGGACGACACTGCATTTGCGAGTCTTGTGATATTTTCACTGATCACAAGAGCCTCAAGTACATCTTCACTCAGAAAGATTTGAACTTGAGGCAGAGGAGGTGGCTAGAGTTGATAAAGGATTATGACCTCACTATCCAGTATCATCCGGGGAAGGCAAATGTGGTGGCCGATGCTCTTAGTCGCAAGACAATGCCCCCTGTTGATTGTCTTGTTGCTGATTTTGAGCGCTTGGGAGTCTCCTATCGCTTATGGGACCGTCGGTGAAACTCAAATGATTCTTGAGTCCGATTCTCGAGCGTGTCAGCGAGAGGCACAACAAAGATGATCGTTTGCTCCAGCAGGTGAGGAAACGCCTTGAGGATGGCAAGTCCGAGACTTTACCGTTGATGATGCGGGAGCTTTGAGGTTTCAGGGCCGTCAGGCGTGCCCTGTAAATCTCAAGTGAAAGAAGACATCCTGAAAGAAGCTCATCGCACCCGACACGGTCCATCCTGGAGAGACCAAGATGTACAGGACTTGAAGAAGAATTTCTGGTGGAAAAGGATGAGAGTGGATATTGCCAAGTATGTGGCGTCTTGTGGGATCTGTCAGAAGATCAAAGCTGAGCATAAGCGTCCCGCCGGTCTGTTGCAGCCATTGGAGGTTCCTGGGTGGCCATGGGATGACATCTCCATGGATTTCGTGGTTGGTCTACCTCGTTCTCCACGAGGGAAGGATGCTGTTTGGGTTGTGGTGGACCGTCTCAGCAAGTCTGCGCATTTCATTCCCATCCGCACGACCAATTCAGCGAGCGAGTTGGCTCCCATCTATGTGCGGGAGATTGTGAGATTGCATGGTGTACCCAAGACCATTATCTCTGATCGGGATGCGAAGTTCGTCCCCAAGTTCTGGGAGAGTTTGCAGAGTGCTTTGGGTACGCAGCTTTGCCTTAGTACCGCTTTTCACCCTCAGACAGATGGGCAGTCTGAGCGTACCATCCAAACTTTGGAGGACATGCTCAGGGCCTGTGTGATGGCTTGGAAGGGTAGCTGGTGTAGCACCCCGGCATTTAATATGCCCGAATGCTACCAAACATAAGCTAAACAACAACTAAATACCATATTTAACATAAAATTCCAGCAAAGGTGCATAGGCTAAAAACCGAGATTTCGGCAGCACCTCCTTTGTTTTATCATGAATTTAAGGAGCAGCAATAATATGGCATTATATGGCAATAAGAGAAACATCTAAAACAGCAATAAATAGAGTCTTAACGACAATAAAAGACTAACATCAAGCTCTTAAAGTTCCAAGTGTCAAACAAACAATAGAACTCTCATTAACCAAGCTAAGACTTAATTTAAAGGCCATCACACGCAATTTATTATCCAACTAAATGAATTGACTTAGGGAAACATTAAGGTGAAGCAACGTGTGAGCGTGTGACTATTCCCCTTTCCCGCATGCCGTTCTCATGGTACCTAAAAACAACAAGAAAACACAAGGGTGAGTTCGAAAACTCAGCAAGCATACTGCAATGGACAACAAGCATAACAACAAGTCAATAACATCTTTCATCATGTATAACATCTCATTCATGAATACTTATCAATATCATCATCAATTTGTATGCGATGTAATGCATTGCTCCTGACCCTCTGGAACCTCATACCGGTATGGGAAGTACACACCGTCGGTGTGCACCCTTTCCCCTTCCATCCCGAAGATGGAGGGTGCCTACTCGCTTCCAAACACCACGTGGATGGAATCACGACATAGGACTTACTCAATGGCGTTCGGACTAGTCATAACTTTCTCACCGACCTTGCCGGACTAGCTATGACTTTCTCACCGCCTCGCCCTATCTCATGACATGCATGCAACCATGCCAAATATCATATTCAATTCACATATTAACACATGGCATCATAATATGTTAAACATGCTCATCATATCATATCAATCATTAAAACATGGCAAGTGGACATATATCATGTAGGCAATTCCATCTAATTTCAACATGCAACCTACAACTTGCTATCCATCACAACACACTTGCCTCAACCACGTGCAACGGATTGGCGGGAAGAAGAGGGAACTCCCGGGGTCACACCACCTGCACATAGGCATCACACACTCACAATCATAACCTCAAAACAGTACACACGCCCCCATCTAACCCGACATTGCCAACTACTCGCAAAACCTAAAAATAGAGGTTCTGTCCCGGCGGGACAGCAGCCTTGCAAAAGGCATAACTTGAGTTCTGGGACTCCAAATCGAATAAACGAGTACACCGTCGCGAAGCTTAGGAAATTTCCCAACTTTTTCTAGTTATAGGGAAAGACTGATTCGGATTCTAAAATTGTTTAATCTACAGATTACCACAATCTGTTCCAGTTACGTCACAGATTTTTAGGCGCTCGGTAAAACAGCCATAACTTTCAAACGGCTGATCGGAAATTAACGTGCTTTACGTCCACGGAAAGATAATTAAATTATATACAACTTCCTAGAAGTCCGTACGGTCTGATTCGGATTCTAAATCGACGGAAACTCGAACCCTAGTTCGACTGCTCAATCTGCCCGAAAACAGAAACGTGGACAAGTTTAGATCTAACCCAAATTACTTCAAACCAGCGCCTCCAATTGATCTAAAAACTTGGTAAACACCCTAATAACAGTACCTAGATCATCCCCAAGGATCCCCAAGATCATACCTTGGCCCGATGCACAAAACTCCAATGAATCTCCTCGCGAATCGCTCCTCGCTCCACGCTCCTCGCTCCTCGCTCCTCGCTCCTCGCTCCACGGGACGACTCCACGAGGTGCAGGGGTGGGGAGGCCACCCAAAGGCAGCAAGGGGTGGAGGAGAGGTGGTGGAGAGGTGGGGAGCAATGGGGCAAAGGGGAGGTGGAGGCGCACAAGAGGGAGAGGGAGAGGGGAGGGGCTAGGGCTAGGAGGAAGGGGTGGGGCGCACCAACAGCAGCATGGGCGCAAGGGGCTGGGGAGCCCCTTTACCAGCCCTCAACCCAATCCTAGTCCGTTACGGAGTCCTAATCCATCCCACCAAAGCCCACCAAGGCCCAAAACTCCTCCAGGAAGGCCCAAAACCCCGAAAACGGCCCGGAAACGGCCCGAAAACGTTATTAACCCCCGATCCTTATGATTTTAACCTTATTTCCACATCTCATACTGTATTTAACCTTATCATGCTCAAAAATTAAGGATACGACACTCCGAGGTGTCACATTCTTCCCCCCTTCAACAGGATTCGACCTCGAATCTAAACGCACCAGTCACGAAACCCAGCAAACCAAAGACAGCCAGATTTTCACATCACATACCTGAGGTGAAAAGCTCGGGATACTTCTCGCGCATGCGAGATTCCAGCTCCCAAGTCGCTTCTCTCTCGGTCTGATGTGACCACAAGACCTTGACAAACTTAAGCGTCCTGTTCTTCATCACTCGCTCTGAAGTCCCCAGAATTTCCACAGGACGGGACTCGAAGGTGAGGTCCTGCTCAAGCACTAATGGTTCCAATGGAACCACCAACTCCGGATCGTGCAAGTATTTCTTCAACATCGAGACATGGAACACATCATGCACACCTTGCATGGATTCCGGTAGCTCTAGGCGATAGGCCAACCTGCCAACTCGGGCGAGGATAGGAAAAGGCCCAACATACCTTGGACTGAGCTTTCCTTTGGTGCCAAAACGCACCACACCCTTGGTGGGAGATACTCGCAAGAGTACGCTATCACCCACCTCAAACTCCAAGTCTCGCCGCCTCACATCAGCATAGCTCTTCATGCGCTCTGTCTTTGCGAGAAGGTTCTGCCGAACCTCCGACACGCGATCAACGGTCTGCTGAACCCAATCCGGCCCAAGAATAGCTCTCTCTCGCCCACATCCCAACAAAGTGGCGATCTGCACTTCCGACCATACTGATTACCTCATAAGGAGCAGCCGGATGCTTTGGAATGGTAGCCGTTATTGTAAGCAAACTCTGCAAGGGGCAAATGGTCTTCCCAGCTACCCTTCCAAGCCATCACACAGGCCCCGAGCATGTCCTCCAAAGTTTGGATGATGCGCTCAGGCTGCCCATCATCTGTCGAGGGTGAAAAGCGGTACTAAGGCAAAGCTGCGTACCCAAAGCACTCTGCAAACTCTCCCGAACTTGGAGACGAACCGCATCCCGATCAGAGATAATGGTCTTGGGTACACCATGCAATCTCACAATCTCCCGCACATAGATGGGAGCCAACTCGCTCGCTGAATTGGTCGTGCGGATGGGAATGAAATGCGCAGACTTCTTTGAGACGGTCCACCACAACCCAAACAACATCCTTCCCTCGTGGAGAACGAGGTAGACCAACCACGAAATCCATGGAGATGTCATCCCATGGCCACACAGAACCTCCAATGGTACAACAGACAGGCGGGGCGCTTATGCTCACTTTGATCTTCTCGACAGATCCCACAAGACGCCACATACTTGGCAATATCCACTCTCATCCTTTTCCACGTAAATTCTTCTTCAAGTCCTGTACATCTTGGTCTCTCCAGATGGACCGTGTCTGAGGTGCGATGAGCTTCTCTCGAATGTCTTCTTTCACTTGAGATTTACGGGGCACGCCTGACGGCCCTGAAACCTCAAAACTCCCGCATCATCAACGGTAAAGTCTCCCGACTTGCCATCCTCAAGGCGTTCCTCACCTGCTGGAGCAAACGATCATCTTTCTTTGTGCCTCCGCGCACGCTCGGGAATCGGACTCAAGAATCAATTGAGTTTCAGCTTGCACGGTCCCCGCAGCAAGAGGAGACTCCCAAGCGCTCAAAATCAGCAACAAGATAATCAACAACAGGGGCATTGTCTTGCGAGAGCGCGTCGGCCACCACATTTGCCTTCCCGGATGATACCGGATAGTGAGGTCATAATCCTTTATCAATTCTAGCCACCTCCTCCGCCTCAAGTTCAAATCTTTCTGAGTAAAGATGTACTTGAGGCTCTTGTGATCAGTAAAAATATCACAAGATTCGCCAGACAAATAATGCCTCCATATCTTCAATGCAAACACCACGGCGGCTAGCTCAAGATCATGGGTGGGATAGTTCTGCTCATGCTTTTTCATTGCCTCGAAGCATAAGCAATCACCTTGCCATTTTGCATGAGCACACAACCAAGTCCCAACCGAGAAGCATCGAATAAACAGTGAAGCGCTTCCGGTTCGGGAAGGGTAAGAACGAGGCAGTCACTAACTTCTCCTTCAAAGTGCGTAAGCTGTGCTCACACTCTGCGATCCAGAACTTCATCCCCTTACGAGTCGGTTGTGAAAGTGGCTTGGCAATGATAGAGAAATCTGCACAAAACGCCGATAGTATCCAGCCAACCCAAGGAAACTACGCACCTCTTTGACATTGGAAGGCCTCTTCCAATCCAAAACTCTTGAGACTTTGCTAGGATCTACCGATATGCCCTCTGGATTGATGATGTGGCCAAGAAAACCCACTTACGAAATCCGAACTCGCACTTTTCAGCTTAGCAAAGAATTGATTCTCCTCAGGTACTCAAAGACAAGCCTCAAGTGTCGCTCATGCTCCTCTTACGATTTAGAGTAAATCGAATGTCATCGATGAACACTACCACAAACTCATCAAGGTACTTGTGTAGCATATTGTTCATCGCCTCCATAAAGACAAGAGGAGCATTAGTTAGTCCAAAAGACATAACTTTAAATTCATAATGCCCATACCTAGTGGAGAAAGCAGTCTTCTCAATGTCACCGCTCCTCACACGGATCTGATTATACCCCGATCAAGATCAATTTTGGAGAACACCTTTGCTCCTTGAGTTGGTCAAGCAGATCCTCGATGCGAGCAAAGGATACTTGTTTTTGATCATCACTTGGTTAAGTGCACGATAATCAATGCACATACGCCAACTTCCATCCTTCTTCGAGGCGAAGAGGACGGAGTGCTCCCCATGGCGATACGCTACGCCGAATGAAGCCTTTGGCCATGAATCCTCCAATCGCTTCTTCAACTCGTCTTGAAAAGGTCGAGCTAAAGCGGTATGGAGAGATAGAAATAGGTCGAGTGCCGGAGCAAGATCAATACGAAACTCCACATTCCTCACAGGAGGTAGACCAGGCAACTCGTCGGGGAACACATCAACGAACTCCTTCACTCAGAAATCTCCTCAATGGGAATCGAGGAAGATGGTTTCTCGAGACAAAGTCATGAGGAAACCCATGACCTCAAACGCCGACGGAAAACAAACTAGTCAAAGCAAAGACTAATCGGAGGGTATACCACCCTGAAAGGTCAACTCTTCCGGGACGGGCCTGCAAGGCAACTGTCTTCCAGAAACAACAGATCTTAGCACTGCATCGATGCAGCCGGTCCATGCCCAAAATGACATCAAAAGGAGCCAATCGATCACCATGAGATTGGCAAAGAAAACCTCATCATCAATGGCAATGGTGCAACCAGGGCAAACCAAAGAACTAGCAATCAAACCCCAGGAGAAGCGACTAACACGGACTCGGAAATCCAGAACTCCCAACTTAGCTCTACTAGCAAACTCCGACGACACAAAAGAATAGGATGCTCCGGAATCAAATAGAACAAAGGCATCAACGGAATCCACGGCGAGTACCGAAACCACCTCTGGATGCCCTACCGACTCGGCGGTCAAAGCGTACACTCTGGTGGCGCCGGACGTAAGAGCCCGACTCGGTGATGCCCCATCAAGGCTGGGGCGGAGGAGGCAAGCGAGGAGGAAGCAGACGGCCGCGGACACCAAGACACCGCTGGTGGCGCCACGCAAAGGGTGGTGAGAAGCAGGGGCAGCCATCAAGTGCACCGATCCTCTGGAAGACGCTGCCGGAGTGGGAGGAGAAGGCACCGTCTCCCACTTGATGATGCTACTGGGGTTCATCCGGCAGACTCGCCCCATATGGCCGGGCTTGCCCGCAGTGGTTGCAACTCCGGTCCAACCACACTCTGAAGCACGGTGCTCGCCACACTTGAAGCACTTCATGCCCTGCCGGCAGGGCCGAACAACCGCTCGCGAAGAAGATGACCGGGCGGCCCCATCTTAGCCCCCGAGGGGAGCCACTCCTCCTTGAACTTCTTGAAGGTGGGTCGAGAGGACCCACCTCCTTCACCAAAGGTCCTCTTCGGCCCCCGCTTGTGCCGCAGGAACCCTGAACCTCCCAGGTTACGCTTGTCCCGGAGAGCTCCAACTCGAGCTCCATGCCCTTCGCTTGCTCCACCACAGGCGAAGTCACGAGGCATCGCCCCCCATGACAACTCTGAACTCCTGGTTGAGGCCCCTACGGAACCTCCTAGCTTTCTCCCGATCGTCGTGCCACACCTGCAGACGGCGCACCACGCCTGTTGAACTCCTTCTCATACTGCCACCGACCTCTTTCCTGGGAAAGAGTGGTCGAGTAAGCTCCATCCTCTCAAGGAAAGACTCTGGGTGGAACTTGGCTCGGAAGCGAGCCACAAAGTCCTCCCGGTGGATCGACCAGATCGGGGTTCTAGCGGCGAGAACCCCTCCCACCGAGATATCGGCTTGGCCCTTCAAATTGAAAAGCCACAAAGCGAGTCCTCTGAACCGAGGTCAAATCTAGGACCTCAAACTGCCTCTCCATGTACCGCAGCCAATCTGCGATCGATCGGCGTGCTGCTCGTCGAAAGTGTCAAGACGGAGGGACATCCACTCCCGGAGACTCATCCTCGGCTCCGGTGCAGCGAGGCAACAACAGGGCCGCTGCAGGGGAGGCACAACAGCGAGGGGCTGCCCGCATGGCCGGGCGCAGCTCCTGAATCTCCCTCTGCAGAGCCTGGACTAAATCTTCATTGGCGGCGGGTACCCCCGCCCCCGACCGCACAACTGGAAGCTCCTCCTGAGCTGGCCCACGAGCATTAAGCGAAACGCTACCCTCGAACAGACTCCTCAACTTCACTGGGAGCCTCGCCTGGCCTCCACGACCACGGCGTCCACGGCCTCTACCCCTCGGCATGGTCGCCAGACAGACAACCACCCAAACACCAAAGCACACAATCAAGATCATAGATCAAACATCATCATAAGCATATTCCTTATCACATAATCAAGCGCGATGCATTGATGAACCAAAACCCATCCTCTTGTGCAACCAAGTGTGTCGATTTTAGATTAGTTATACCACTTTTACAAGTTTTAACGTTGCTATCCTATAACAAGGTTTTAGTTAGAACCTAAGCCATGTTTCTAAGTTATTCCACATCACATTTTAGTTGTACCCTATAGCATGACACTAAAAATTCACATTCCAAGGACCTACAAATTTCAGCTTCGATACCAATCGTAGCACCCGGCATTTAATATGCCCGAATGCTACCAAACATAAGCTAAACAACAACTAAATACCATATTTAACATAAAATTCCAGCAAAGGTGCATAGGCTAAAAACCGAGATTTAGTGACACCTCCTTTGTTTTATCATGAATTTAAGGAGCAGCAATAATATGGCATTATATGGCAATAAGAGAAACATCTAAAACAGCAATAAATAGAGTCTTAACGACAATAAAAGACTAACATCAAGCTCTTAAAGTTCCAAGTGTCAAACAAACAATAGAACTCTCATTAACCAAGCTAAGACTTAATTTAAAGGCCATCACACGCAATTTATTATCCAACTAAATGAATTGACTTAGGAAACATTAAGGTGAAGCAACGTGTGAGCGTGTGACTATTCCCCTTTCCGCATGCCGTTCTCATGGTACCTAAAAACAACAAGAAAACACAAGGGTGAGTTCGAAAACTCAGCAAGCATACTGCAATGGACAACAAGCATAACAACAAGTCAATAACATCTTTCATCATGTATAACATCTCATTCATGAATACTTATCAATATCATCATCAATTTGTATGCGATGTAATGCATTGCTCTGACCCTCTGGAACCTCATACGGTATGGGAAGTACACACCCGTCGGTGTGCACCCTTTCCCCTTCCATCCCGAAGATGGAGGGTGCCTACTCGCTTCCAAACACCACGTGGATGGAATCACGACATAGGACTTACTCAATGGCGTTCGGACTAGTCATAACTTTCTCACCGACCTTGCCGGACTAGCTATGACTTTCTCACCGCCCTCGCCCTATCTCATGACATGCATGCAACCATGCCAAATATCATATTCAATTCACATATTAACACATGGCATCATAATATGTTAAACATGCTCATCATATCATATCAATCATTAAAACATGGCAAGTGGACATATATCATGTAGGCAATTCCATCTAATTTCAACATGCAACCTACAACTTGCTATCCATCACAACACACTTGCCTCAACCACGTGCAGCGGATTGTAGGGAAGAAGAGGGAACTCCCTGGGTCACACCACCTGCACATAGGCATCACACACTCACAATCATAACCTCAAAACAGTACACACGCCCCCATCTAACCCGACATTGCCAACTACTCGCAAAACCTAAAAATAGAGGTTCTGTCCCGGCGGGACAGCAGCCTTGCAAAAGGCATAACTTGAGTTCTGGGACTCCAAATCGAATAAACGAGTACACCGTCGCGAAGCTTAGGAAATTTCCCAACTTTTTCTAGTTATAGGGAAAGACTGATTCGGACTCTAAAATTGTTTAATCTACAGATTACCACAATCTGTTCCAGTTACGTCACAGATTTTTAGGCGCTCGGTAAAACAGCCATAACTTTCAAACGGCTGATCGGAAATTAACGTGCTTTACGTCCACGGAAAGATAATTAAATTATCTACAACTTCCTAGAAGTCCGTACGGTCTGATTCGGATTCTAAATCGACGGAAACTCGAACCCTAGTTCGACTGCTCAATCTGCCCGAAAACAGAAACGTGGACAAGTTTAGATCTAACCCAAATTACTTCAAACCAGCGCCTCCAATTGATCTAAAAACTTGGTAAACACCCTAATAACAGTACCTAGATCATCCCCAAGGATCCCCAAGATCATACCTTGGCCCGATGCACAAAACTCCAATGAATCTCCTCGCGAATCGCTCCTCGCTCCACGCTCCTCGCTCCACGGGACGACTCCACGAGGTGCAGGGGTGGGGAGGCCACCCAAAGGCAGCAAGGGGTGGAGGAGAGGTGGTGGAGAGGTGGGGAGCAATGGGGCAAAGGGGAGGTGGAGGCGCACAAGAGGGAGAGGGAGAGGGGGAGGGGGCTAGGGCTAGGAGGGGAAGGGGTGGGGCGCACCAACAGCAGCATGGGCGCAAGGGGCTGGGGAGCCCCTTTACCAGCCCTCAACCCAATCCTAGTCCGTTCTGAGTCCTAATCCATCCCACCAAAGCCCACCAAGGCCCAAAACTCCTCCGGAAGGCCCAAAACCCAGCGGCCCGGAAACGGCCCGGAAACGTTATTAACCCCCGATCCTTATGATTTTAACCTTATTTCCACATCTCATACTGTATTTAACCTTATCATGTTCAAAAATTAAGGATACGACACTCCGAGGTGTCACAGCTGGGAAGACCATTTGCCCCTTGCAGAGTTTGCTTACAATAACAGCTACCATTCCAAAGATCCGGCCGCTCCTTATGAGGTAATCTTGTATGGTCGGAAGTGCAGATCACCACTTTGTTGGGATCTTTGTGGCGAGAGAGCTATTCTTGGGCCGGATTGGGTTCAGCAGACCGTTGATCGCGTGTCGGAGGTTCGGCAGAACCTTCTCGCAGACCTGAGCGCATGCCAAAAGCTATGCTGATGTGAGACGGCGAGATTTGGAGTTTGAGGTGGGCGATAAGCGTACTCTTGCAGTATCTCCCACCAAGGGTGTGGTGCGTTTGGCACGAAAGGAAAGCTCAGTCCAAGGTATGTTGGGCCTTTTCCTATCCTCGCCGAAGTTGGCAGGTTGGCCTATCGCCTAGAGCTACAGGAATCCATGCAAGGTGTGCATGATGTGTTCCATGTCTCGATGTTGAGGAAATACTTGCATGATCCGGAGTTGGTGGTTCCATTGGAACCATTAGTGCTTCAGCGAGGACCTCACCTTCGAGTCCCGTCTGTGGAAATTCGGGGACTTGAGCGAGTGATGAAGAACAGGGCGCTTAAGTTTGTCAAGGTCCTGTGGTCACATCGACCGAGAGAGAAGCGACTTGGGAGCTGGAATCTCGCATGCGCGAGAAGTATCCCGAGCTGTTCGCCTCGGTATGTGATGTGAAAATTCGACCTTTTGGTTTTTCTTTGGGTTTCGTGTTGGTGCGTTTAGATTCGAGGTCGAATCCTGTTGAAGGAAGAATGTGACACCTCGAGTGTCGTAACCTTATTATTGAGCATGATAAGGTTAAATACAGTATGAGATGTGGAATTAAGGTTAAAATCATAAGAATCGGAGGTTAATACCGTTTCCGGGCCGTTTCCGGGGTTTTGGGCCTTCCCGGGGGAGTTTTGGGCCTTGGTGGGCTTTGGTGGGATGGATTAGGACTCCGTAGCGGACTAGGATTGGGTTGAGGGCTGGTAAAAGGGGCTTCCCCAGCCCCTTGCGCCCCACCTCCCCATGTGCGCCCCACCTCCCCTCTTGCGCCCCTCTCCTCCCTCCCCTCCCCTAAGCTCTAGCCCCCCAAAACCGTCGCACTCCCCTCCCTTTCCTCCACCTCCACACCACCTCCCTCCACCCCTTGCTGCCCTAGGGTGGCCTCCCCACCCTGCACCTCGCGGAGTCATCCCGTGGAGCGAGGAGCGAGGAGCAAGGAGCGAGGAGCGAGGAACGTGGAGCGAGGAGCGGTCGCGAGGAGATTCGCGGAGATTGATTGGAGTTTTGCGCTTCGGGCAAAGGTATGAACATGAGGATCCTTGGATTTGATCTAGGTACTGTTATTAGGGTGTTTATCAAGTTTTTAGATCAATTGGAGGCGCTGGTTTGAAGTAATTTGGGTTAGATCTAAACTTGTCCATGTTTCTGTTTTCGGGCAGATTGAGCAGTCGAACTAGGGTTCGAGTTTCCGTCGATTTAGAGTCCGAATCAGACCGTACGGACTTCTAGGAAGTTGTAGATAATTTAATTATCTTTCCGTGGACGTAAAGCACGTTAAATTCCGATCATCCGTTTGAAAGTTATGGCTGTTTTACCGAGCGCCTAAAAATCTGTGACGCGATTGGAACAGATCTCGGTAATCTGTAGATTAAACAACTTTAGAGGCCGAATCAGTCTTTCCGTATACCTAGAGAAAGTTGGGAAATTTCCTAAGCTACGCGAGGATGTACTCGTTTAATTGATTCGGAGTCCCAGAACTCAAGTTATGCCTTTTGCAAGGCTGCTGTCCCGCCGGGACAGAACCTCTGTTTTAGGTTTTGCGAGTAGTTGGCAATGTCGGGTTAGATGGGGGTTTGTGTACTGTTTTGAGGTTATGATTGTGAGTGTGTGATGCCTATGTGCAGGTGGTGTGATCCCGGGAGTGCCCCCTTCTTCCCGCCAATCCGTTGCACGTGTTTGAGGCAAGTGTGTTGTGATGGATAGCGAGTTGTAGGTTGCATGTTGAGATTAGATGGAATTGTTTACATGATATATGTCCACTTGCCATGTGTTAATGAATGATATGATATGATGAGCATGTTTAACATATTATGATGCCATGTGTTAATATGTGAATTAAATATGATAATTGGCATGGTTGCATGCATGTCATGAGATAGGGCGAGGGCGGTGAGAAAGTCTTAACTAGTCCGGCAAGGTCGGTGAAAGTTATGACTAATCCGAACGCCATTGAGTAAGTCCTATGTCGTGATTCCATCCACGTGGTGTTTGGAAGCGGTAGGCACCCTCCATCTTCGGGATGGAAGGGAGGAAAGGGTGCACACCGACGGGTGTGTACTTCCCATACCGGTATGAGGTTCAGAGGGTCGAGCAATGCATTACATCGCATATAAATTGATGATGATATTTATAATTATTCATGAATGAGATGTTATACATGATGAAAGATGTTATTGACTTGTTGTTATGCTTGTTGTCCATTGCAAGATGCTTGCTGAGTTTTCGAACTCACCCTTGTGTTTTCTTGTTGTTTTAGGTACCATGAGAGCGGCATGCGGGAAAGGGGAATAGTCACACGCTCACACGTTGCTTCACCTTAATGTTTCCCCAAGTCAATTCATTTAGTTTGATAATAAATTGCGTGTGATGGCCTTTAAATTAAGTCTTAGCTTGGTTAATGAGAGTTCTATTGTTTGTTTGACACTTGGAACTTTAAGAGCTTGAAGTTAGTCTTTTATTGTCGTTAAGACTTTATTTATTGCTGTTTTAGATGTTTCTCTTATTGCCATATAATGCTATATTGTTGCTGTTCCTCAAATTCATGATAAAACAAAGGAGGTGCTGCCGAAATTTCGGTTTTTAGTCTATGCGCCTTTGCTGGAATTTTATGTTAAATGTGGTATTTAGTTGTTGTTTAGCTTATGTTTGGTAGCATTCGGGCATATTAAATGCCGGGGTGTTACAGGCATGTGGGAAAGGGCATTAGCTACACATCTTCACGTAGTTCCAGTCAAATTTACCAACCTTGAGTCATGATCATAATAATAGTGCCCTGAACTAGGTGTATGGAATAATTTTAATGTGCTGTTGATCCTCTTTGCTTAGCTATAGATGTTTGTGTGGTTGGTTTTGGTTTAATTACTTATGATGATGTTTTATCCATTATATATTGCTGCTTTAGATGTCTTATGTTATGAAATATTTTGCTATGATATTGGTATTGTTCAAATCATGATAAAACAAAGGAGATGCTGCCGAAATTTTGGTTTTTAGCATATGCGCCTTTGCTGTAATTTATCGTTAGTTGTGGTATTTAGATGTTGTTTAGTCTATGTTTGGTAGCATTCTGGCATACTAGATGCCGAGGTGTTACAGATGTGTATGATGTCGTATGTGAAAAGTGGTGATGAAGGTATTGGAATGTATTTTCTTGTTCCATTGCAATATACTTGCTGAGTGATGAACTCACGCTTGTGTTTATGTTGTTTTTCTTAGGTACCATGAAACCAGCATGCGGTAAAGGGAGCTAGTCACACATCATCACTTAGCATCCCACATATAAACAATGACATGTTCTCTCCTTTAGTTGTGATGGTTAATTCACTTAACTAATTTGTGGTTTTGATGTATCGTTGTTTGTCATGAGTAAATGATTAGTCCATAATTGACATGTGACGGATAGGCTTATATCCTTAGCTGTATGATGGCTGAAATTCCTGTTTTTCTCAAGTTATTGCTATCGTTCTTTATGCTATCTTGATATGTTAAGATTGTTGTTGCTTCAATTCATGGAAAAACAAAGGAGATGCTGCCGAAATTTTCGGTATTAGCATTTGCTCCTTTGCTATAATTTACTTGTAATTGTGGTATTTAGAGGTTGCTTAGTCTATGTTTGGTAGCATTCGGGCATATTAAATGCCGGGGTGTTACAGTTGGTATCAGAGCGGGCTGTAGGTCCTTGGAATGTGTATTTCTAGTGTCATACATTAGGTTACAACTAAAATGTGATGTGGAATAACTTAGAAACATGGCCTAGGTTTTAACTAAAATTTTGTCATAGGATAGCAACATTAAAACTTGCAGAAGTGGTATAACTAATCTAAAATTTGACACACAATGGATGCACAGTAAGGAAAGGGTATGGGTATCGTTTCTTTACGCTTAAATGTTGTATTTAAGCTTTGATGTTGAATGCTTCATTTGATAATGCATGTTGCTATGTCTATGAGATAAATGATTGAATTGTTCTTATTGTTGTGATAGAGTGGGGTTGTGGTGCCGAAGGGTTTCGGTCACCTCTTTTTGTTGATAGTAAGGGTGTGGTTTGATGGTTTGGCCGGTTAGCGCCATGACTGTAACACCCCAGCATCTAGTATGCCTGAATACTACCAAACATAGACTAAACAATATCTAAATACCACAAATTAACATAAATTACAACAAAGGAGCAAATGCTAAAACCGAAAATTTCGGCAGCATCTCCTTTGTTTCTAATGCTTCGAAGCAACAACAATAGTAAGACAAGATATAGCTTGGTAAATGACAACTAAAACAGCAATAACAATTGATATGGGAACACTTATATCTACAAACAGCGAATTCAACCATTTCACCAATTATAGTAAAGCAAAAGATGAACTTAAGCTCAAAACCAAGCCGAGTACCAAGTTTCATGGCACAAATCTTATTATCATGTCTCCAAGTGATTAAACATAGACTATGAATGTGGAGCTACGTGTAGAAGTGTAGCTAAACCCCTTTCCCGCATGCTGGTCTCAAAGTGCCTAAAAACAACATAAAACACAAGCGTGAGTTCATCACTCAGCAAGTATATTGCAATGGGCCAAAAAAAAACAATTCAATGTAACATCACTACATACCATGCTCAACTTCATGGTCAAGTCATAATCTCATATTTAACATCATATTCATGTCTCAAAATCATTGTTCACATATCATCATCATCATGTATGCAATGCGATGCAATGCAATGCTCATATCTCCTGGAAGCTTATACCGGTATAGCTGAGTGCACACCCGTCGGCGTGCACCCTCTCCCCCCTTCCATCCCGTAGATGGAGGGCGCCTACTCCTCGCTTCCATTCACCACGTGGATGGAATCACGATGTAGGTCTTACTCAATGGCGTTCCGGACTAGTCATAATTTCCTCACCGACCTTACCGGACTAGTTATGACTTTCTCACCGCCCTCGCCATGTCTCATGCCATGAATGCAAAGATGCCCACATCATAAAATAATTTGCACATTTACTTAAACCAATCATGGCATAGAATCATAATGGATCATTTTCATCATACCAATAGCAAGCATTAAAGCATGGCATGTTATCGCATCATAAATTCGATTTCAACTCATCAAAACTAGCGATCTACAACTCGCTACCCATTCCAATACACTTGCCTTAACCTCCGGCGACGGATTGATGAGAAGTAGTGGGCACTCCCGAGGTCACACCACCTGCACATAGGCATCACACACTCACAAACATGCCCACAAAACATTACACAACATTCATCTAACCCGACTTCACACCCTACATGCAAAACCCAAAAACAGAGGCTCTGTCCCGCCGGGCCAGCAGACTTCCAACAGCCATAACTTGAGTTCTAAAACTCCAAATCAATTAAACGAGTACATCCTCGCGTAGCTGAGGAAATTTCCCAACTTTTTGTAGTTATAGGGAAAGACTGATTCGGAATCTAAAGTTGTTTAATCTACAAAATACCGTGATCTGTTCCAATCACATCACAAATTTTAACACGCTCGGTAAAACAGTCATAACTTTCAAACGGCTGATCAGAATTTAACGTTCTTTATGTCCACGGAAAGATAATTATATTACCTACAACTTATTCGAAGTCCATATGACCAGATTCCAAATCTAAATTGGCGAAAACCTGAACCCTAGGTCGACTGCTCATGCTGTCCCAAAACAGAAACGTGGCAACATCTAGATCTAAACCAATCTACTCAAGTCCAGCACCACCAATTGATCTAAAATCATGATAAACACCCTTAGAACAGATCCTAAACCAACCCCAAGGATTCCCATGGCCATACCTTCGCCCGACGACCGAAAACCCAACGGATCTCCTCCTGGTTCGCGCGATCTCCTTCCTCGCTCCAAATCCACCTGATCTCCTCGTCGCGGAACGCTCCAATGGACGGATCTTCGAGGTGTTGAGGTGGAGAACTCCCCTAGGGGCAGAAAGGGAGGTGGAGAGGGGAGGAGAGGGGTGGTGGCGCCATGGGGGAAGATGGAGAGGAAGGGGAAGGGTGGAGGTGCATGGGGGGGCTAGGGGGTGGCGGCTAGTGTTGGGAGAGGGAGTTTGGGGCGCACCAAGGGGTGGGGGCCAGATTTGGCTGCCCAAAAGTCCCCCCCTTGGGCTCAAACCCTTTCACCGGAGGCCCAACTCAACCCCCAAGGCCCAAAGTCCCCCGGAGAGGCCCAAAACACCCGAAACGGCCCAAAAACACGCTATAAACGGCATAACGTAAAGTTTTAACCTCCGTTTACATATTTTATAATGTTTTGACCTCAACATCCAAATTTTATAAGATTACGACACTCCGTGATGTCACATTCTCCCGCCCTTCAACAGGATTCGACCCCGAATCCGAGACACGCCACTTCGCAAACAACCAAATCGAAGGGAGCGTTCACGCCTCAGAACCCGCTTAGAAGCCCCTACGATTTGCACCAGCCAGCACTCAGAAGCAAGGAGCTAAGGATCAAAGACTAACAGCTCTAAAGATAACTCACATTCAAAACTTGTCAAAATTCTTACTCCACTTTGAAACACCGAGTACAAACATATGGATTCAGAACGTCCCAAGCAAAAGGATAACTTCCTAAGCTGACAATGAAGGGAAACGGTCTCATATTCCTCATTTTTATGCATTCCTTGGCACTAAAGTGCCCGATCCCTTTAATCGATGTTTCTCCTCAGAAGAACACGGCACCAACCTCTAGAACCCTCTTCAGCTCCCACGCACAAAAGTGCTTTCACATCTCAACCTCTCTACTGTGGTTCGTCGTATTCTAGACGACGCGAACCAAGCAAGACACAACACTCCAAGACTACCAACTGCTTGAACAATCGGCTAACACCTTGCAAAAGATTGACCTTTTACAAAAGACCAATACCCACCACTACAATCGGTTATAACCAGGGTCCTTAAAACCCACAAAAACACTGTCAACCGAGCAATCCACATCGGTCGACACAACTCGCTCAAAGATCGGCGACAAAAGATCCAATACATTTCGAAAGGATAAAGCAATTACTTGCAACCACCAAGTGGTTGCAAGTAATAGTTTAATCAACCCTACCGTGGAATGCACCAACGACCCGATTCTCCAAGAAGGTTTGCATTGGGTGCACTCAACCATAAACCATGAACCCCAAATGGTCCACCTACAACAACTCAAACCCCAAAGCGCTAAAACCACTTTGGAAAGGATCCGACAACATCCAAAGAGCACACATTTTAATTTCCTATGCCAAGACACAAAGGAAACGCAAATCCCCTACACCACAACCAACATACCAGAAATTCTTCATTGTTTTCTTTCATGCCAGACAGAAATAGAAATCTCGATTTATGACGTGCATGCACACTTTTCAAGAGCACTCCGGATTAGTCATATATCCATGTATGAATTTCTCACCGACCTAGCTCACCGACTTTTTCATCATTAAACATCTATAAACAATGTCATGCTTCCTTTTCACCATTCATTCTTCATGTAACAATAATATCGAATAATCATTCACCAACCGACTACTTCCTCGGTATCACATGTTTGAAACACACATAACATTTACGGTTGCGCTAAAACTTATAACTATGACGGCAACACCGATAACAGCAAAAAGCCACGTCGTAAAAGAACCCACATCAATTGAAAACTGAACTTGCGAAACATTGCATTTCATCCAAATTCAACATTTTGGAAGATAACATCAAAATTTCAAGTCGATCATCTGCTCCCACAACCATCACAAATTTTCTCAAGGAGAGGGAAACTCATTTCCAGAAGGGAACACCTCACTAACAAAATCACTTTATAAAACATTCACAAAATCCACCTTTTTGAAGCACTTGCAAACTCTACACAGACTTTTTTTTCCGAATAACTCCAACTCTAGCAAAGAAAAGATTACAAATTAAACCTCATGAGTTTTCCAACATAACCCTCTATGTCCATTTGTGTCCTTTAAAATTTATTCCAAAGATAATTCAGGGTGCACGCGAATAGTGCGATCCACTCAAAAACTTTTGGGGTGTAAATCCATACTCATAGCACCAACTAAACAAATTAGCCAAAACCAAATATTTGCACCAATTTCTACGAGTTTTAGGGAAACTCTGAAACACAACATATGGAACACCTTGACCGAAAACCCTTCAACCAAAATGGCAACCAACCAAACCAGTCCAAAAGCTTTTAAACACAAGCTCAGCATAAATACAATCATCGCTAGTGTTCCACTACGCTTTCCATTAAAGACTTCGAAATTCACTACTTACTCATTGAGAAAGTCCAACCGGTTTTAACAAAATTAACGTAACAAATTCTTTCTCTAGTTACCATTTCCAACACTTTTAATTAAAATTTATGGTGCTTATAAAATAAGACACCTAACCAAGACTACATCGACATGATCCCCACGAATCATCATATCATAATACATCTTATTCTACATTTGAAATATAGTACTTCAACAAATCTTTCAGCATGATCAACCTATAAATTTCATACCACCTATATGTCAACGTCTCGACAATCGAAACTTATTCAGTTAACAAACGACTTCAACATGTAAATATTATCTCCACAGGGTAGAATTCGCAAGTAAGACTCTAAATTATACATTCATTAAGGATAAAATCATTCATCATGTTAATTACCCAAAGTTCACTCCATCACCACATGTTACAAATTCCTCTATTTTAACCATGGTTTTCAACAAGTAATTTAAACAATTACCACCACTACTAGGTTATTAATAACAACCACGAGCATAATCATCAAACGACAACATTACTTTTAGCTACCCTATAGATAGGTGATAACAAAGTTACCACCACACAACATACTCCAACTATTTAAAATAGATTGAATACTAGCATTAACACTGCCCTTAACAACATCATTAACAATAAGTCATATGTCTTCTCAATTGATATCAATACTAGCATTGTAGAGACACAACTGCATACTTCCAAATATACTAGTAGGTTGCAACAACATAAATAGCAACTCTAATCAACTTCCAAATTAAAGCCACTAGTCAACATGATTAAATCTCTTTATTAACCCGTTAGATTAGAACATCTTTAAACAATCGGCAAGGTTTCTTTAATAGTATCATTAATTTACATCATCTTAATGTTCTAACTATGCATCAAGGTTTAAACTTTTAACATTAACAAGGATCATAAGAACTTTTAAAGCATGGCAACAGATTCTAAGCATGTACATTAACCCATTTAATCATTCCCACTATGGGGTACTCTACATCACTAGAGGTTCACCTAATCTTAAGCTAAAGGTAACCATTACATTTAATTGTTTCAACTCGCAAATTAACTTAACAATACGTCATTCCATAAACCACATTGGTACATACTACATAACATGCTAAACAACAATTTTCACTTTTGACAAGTAATTTCAGTCAAACGAATACTTACTTTATTTGCAGCATTTTTTTTCATTTTTTTCTTTTAATACTCAACCAAAACTCACAAAGAAGCTTGACTCTCAAAGTTGCAATGAGACAAACCCAAACTTGATCATGCAAGAGGAAATTCTCCAAAACACTTTTCAATATCAAAGACTCCCATAGAGGAAAATGGTTGAAACACAATTTTCTTAAAAGGGAACCAATGGATCAAGTAATCCATTTCAAATAAAACCTTAACACCAAACCCCAAACTTTCACGAAACAAGAAGGGCTTTCAAAGATGATTTCTCAAACCAGTAAAATGACGAAATCAAACACCATTTACTCCTACAAAGCCACAGAACTTCAGCCCTGAAACCAAGTCTGGCATAACGCCGCAATAAATCTTTTGACCTCGGAGAAAGACAAACACATGAATAAATTGAATGCTTCTCCCCATAAAGCAATCAACAAACTAAGCATCAAAGCTGGAAAGGCGACCAAAAGAAGCGCAACACTAGACTCTTCTTCTCCGTCTTCAACCAAGGAAGACAAAACCACATACCGCATACGGAACAATCCGCGAAAATCCAAGACCAAACACTTTTCTTTTGATTTCAATCGACTAAAAACCAAGAAGACCAACCAAAACCGACCGTCAGAATGGTGAAAAACATCCGAAGGAAACCACCATCAACTCTTCTATTTGTCTCCAGCCAACTACCTGTCGGGACCCCGAATTTGCAAATCCGGACCCTCTGTGTATTCAGCACTAGTCCAGGAACGCGCTAGTGCATACAGTCTTAACATCGGTAAATATCACAATCATACCACTCGATACTAATAAAGTACTTTATTTAAATAGTCAAACTGGTTACTCGACCTTATGGTCAAGTTACAAATGTACGCCTCATGAAGCGAAACTTATTAAGAGAGACATAGTAGCAGCGGAAAATCAAATAACTTCGTGGCGCCATCCAGTATACCACAGGCAACTGACTGGGCTCGCTCCCTAAGTAGACGGATCCTCTTGGAGCTCCTCCTCAAAAGCTGGTGTAGTCTCCTCTTCAACTGGTGTTGTATTGTGGCAAGGGTGAGTACTTGGTACTCAGCAAGTCATTCACAGAATGCAGGCTAATATACTATATGCATGGCTTGGTACAAAGGAATAGCTCAAGGTATTTTTGCAGAAAACAGCATTTAACAAGTATCATAAGTAGATTCGAAAGCAGTAGAAACAAGTATAGCATAGGTAACTTTTCAGGGAGTTTAATAAACATCTTTCCCATCCTAATCCACATTTCCATCAACATCATTATTAATCCAACCCAACCTTTCAAATCCAAGTTATTTTTGAGAAAATCTAACCTTTGACTGTAATTCCCGAGCGATGTCCAATACCGCGGACACGGCTATTCGAATAGATTCTACACTCTGCAGAGGTTATGCACTTTACCCACAAGATACAGTCAAACACCACAAAGGCGAGTTCAGTAACAAAGTCTTTGGAAACTTCTAACAATACAAGTGGTCCTCCCGGTTATTGCACACTAACCCTTCCCTTAGCTAAGGCGAAGTTTAGGCCAATCAACCGTTAGATGGGTACTGGCCTCGGCCGATGCGCTCCCCGTACAACTTACACAAAGGGTGTAGTTGACCTCCCGAGGTCCCACAGTGCGTTATTAGCAACTTAATCAACTAGGTCCGTCCCATTACGGACATGTGGTTGCACGTTAGACCCAGTTCAAAGGCTTGCAAGGTGAAGTCCTTAGGGTGACCAGGGCAAGACTACCCAAGAACCAAATCAACATCCCCAATGCCACAATGGCCCACTGATTACTCTTGCCACATACCCGGTCGAAAAACTATTTATCAAACCCCGCTTGATTACCATGCACCACGTGCCATCAACATCACATGATACCTTTCCAAAACAGGTTCAATATACCATTAAGTCAATATTAACATTTGATTGTCCAAAATCATGTCATCAGCACGTAGCAGGTCTAAGCAGTATACTACAACGGTCTAAAACCCATGTTGGCGATTTAATAATGTCCAACTAGTAATCCACAACTAGGGTGACAAGGGTCATGGCACATATTTAAATAATCAAGGTGTCATACAGCAAATTGGTATTTATCTAATCCCCCATATTTAATAAAGTATTTTCTAATTGAACTTAGCATGCAATAGGTTAAATCAAAATAAGTTTCAAAATAGGATCAACATGGTCAAAGCACAACTTGCCTTCAAAAAGTACTTGTTCTTGGTCTTGAGTTGGATCCTGAGTCAATACTTCTCCTTCGAATCCTTCCGGCACTTCAACGTCTACTCGTAAAGCGTGCAAATAGCAATACACGAATAAACAATAGGCAAAAAGTGTCCAAACATCCAAGTAAAATCCATAAACAGAGAGAACATAATTTTATGAATTTTTAGAAACTGGAATCGTCAAATTTGGAGTTAAAATGCAAAAGTTATGATTATTTAAAGTTTAAATAATCAATTAAATAACTTTACAGAGAAAAAATTTAGTCCAAAAATTAAATAAAATTCATATTTAGGTAGATCTCAATTTTATACAAATTTAGAAATTTGAATCACTCAAATCGGAGTTGAAATGCAAAAGTTATAAGCGTTTGAAGTTTGAAACAAAATCTGAAATTATTATTTCGAATTAATAAATCATTTTCTTTTTTCGGAAATTAATTATTCCGTCAGTGAGGACACGTGTCATCCTGTGATTGGTCGGCTGATGTCATCACCGAACGGATCCCGTGATGACGTCATGCTAACGTCAGCATGACACGTGGCACCACTCAGGTGCTGCCACGTGTCCGGTCCATGGACTGGGTCCACGGGCGGCACGGGTCCACGGTGGATCCGGTCCATAGCGCACGGTCACTAACATGCGGGCCCCGTATGTCAGCGGCTCACGTCTTTGGCGCCGCGGTCTTGATTCGGTGAGCCACGTGGCACAATCTCGGCCCTAGGATCAAGATCTAACGGCCGCTAAAGGATCCAATCTATATCACGTGATCTAACCTGGACCGAGCGATCTAGATCCAACGGGTGATACGAGATCTGGGGTTGGAACAAGAAAGGCTACGTGGCCTCACTCGCGGCGCGTCGATCGGGATCGGACGGTGTGAGCTTCAGCGGGATCGCGGCGGTCTTTGGTCGACGGGATCTGGCCGATTTGAGGACGGCGACACGGGGCGGTGCCTCGGGGCAGAGCCGGCGATGTGGGTGTTCCATTCCGATGCGCCTTGACCTGGGGGTCTGGATTCGGGGCTCTGGCGCGGCGGTGGGCTGCTGTCGGCGGGGAAAAGGCAATAGTCGCGGCGGAGGAGTGATCCAACTACTGGCGGCGATTGCGACTAGCCGTGGCGCCTCGGGCTAGGAGACTTGAGGGAAAAGGTGCGCACACAAACGGCGATCCTCGGCGATGATCCACGCCTTAAATGGCCTCGACATGCGCGCACAAACGGAAACCTAATCGGGCCAGCGGCTCTGCAGCGGCGCTCTCGGCTTCCGGATTCGGACGAAAGCGATGGCGGAGGGCATTGCGTCACGATCAGCGGCCACGCGATTGTGCGGCGTAACGGGTTCGGGTCGGACGCGGCTCGAACCGTGCGGTGAAATCCTGGACCGTTGGATCTTGATCCAGCGGTCCCACAATTAGGAGTTTGGGCGTCGTTCGATCAAGTCACGTGGCTCGGTCGGACTCGAGTCCGACTCGGTTCCGACTTCGATCGGATGAATAGTACTTGACCCAACTCGAATTTCCAATGATTTAATAATTAAAATAATTCCCAGTAATTCATTTAATTCATTAAAAATAGCAAAAGACTCAGAAAAATTCCAGAAAAATTCTCGAAAATATTTTGGATCATTTTGGACTCAAATAAAATATTTCCAACAAAATTTTATTTGCAAAGTTTAATTCTTTAATTATTTCAAAATGGAATAAATTCAAATAAATTCCAAATAAATCCAAATAAATTCCAGAAAATTCCAAAAATTCACCAAAGTGCCAAATCACACATGAATTTAAGAAAAGCAAAATTTTGGGGTGTTACAAACTTCCCCCCCTTAATAGAATCTCGTCCCCGAGATTCAGGGCTTACTAAAGGAATAGGTTTGGAAACTCTTTCCTCAAATCCTCTTCGCGTTCCCAAGTTGCTTCACTCTCAGTGTGGTTGCTCCACTTTGTACTCTCTGAAGCGGGTTGACTTATTTACGGTCTCTCGATCCATAGTGTCCAAAATCTTTACGGGATGCTCCTTGTAAGTCAAATCTTCTTGCAACTCAATTGACTCTAGCGGTGTCTGTTCCTCAGGTACTCGGAGACACTTCTTCACCTGGGACACATGGAATACGTCATGCACTCCTGCTAACGACTGCGGCAACTCCAGCTGATAAGCAACTTCGCCTCTGCGACTCAAAATTTTAAATGGTCCAACATAACGGGGTGCAAGTTTCCCTTTGGCATGGAACCTCTTAACTCCCACGAGAGGCGTAACTCACGAGGTATACAAAGTCTTACGGTTCAAAACTCAAGTCTCGGCGACGGTTGTCGACATAACTCTTACATGCGTGATTGGGCTATCTTCAACCTTTCCTGATCACGGCAATCTGCTCTTGACTTCTTGAAGAATATCAGGCCCGAAGACACGGCGCTCGCCGGTCTCATTCCAATTCAATGGCGTCAAGCGAGTCGACCATACAAGGCCTCAAAAGGTGACATCGTAAACTAGCTTGGTAACTATTGTTGTAAAGAACTCGGCATACGGCAAACTCTTATCCCAAGAGGTAGCATAAGCCAATGCACAAGCTCTTAACATATCCTCCGTAATCTGATTGACTCTTCGGTCTGTCCATCCGTCTGTGGATGATAAGGTATCTTGAAGTTCAAGCGGGTTCCCATGGCTTCATGCAACTTATTCCAGAATCTTGAGGTAAATTGGGTACCTGCGTCTGATACAATCCTCTTTGGCACTCCGTGCAAGCAGACGATCTGATCATGTACAACTCTGCTAACTTATCTCCCGAGTAAGTAGTCTTCACGGGGATAAAATGGGCTACTTTGGTCAAGCGATCCACTATAACCCATATGGAGTCATAACCTCCTTGAGTCTTAGGCAAACCGGTAATGAAATCCATTCCGATTTCCTCCCACTTCCACTCAGGTATTTTCAGCGGCTGTAGCAATCCTGCTGGTCTCTGATGCATTGCCTTGACTCTCTGGCATACGTCGCACAATGCAACATGCTCGGCAACTTCACGCTTCATGCTCGGCCACCAGAATCTTTCCTTCAAATCCTGATACATTTTGGCGCTTCCAGGATGAATTGAGTACTTGGAGTCATGGGCTTCTTCCAAAATCAGTTGCCTTAGCTCCTTTTTGTTCGGCACACAAATGCGATCCTTCATCCATAACATGCCTTGCTCATCCAACCTGAAGTCCTCTGCTTTGCCTTCCTCCTTGATGGACTTAATCCTGCGGATCTTGTCATCATCCTTCATCCTTCTCGGATCTGGTCCTCTAGAGTAGGCTTTACTTCAATGCGGCCAAGAATCCACTAGGTACCACCTCAATCTTCATTCTCTGAAATTCTGGCATAGCTCATCCCGACTTGTGGCTAGCAACATGCTCACAGTATGGCTTTTCCGACTCGAGCATCGGCTACTACGTTGGCCTTTAGGGATGGTAATGGATTCCAACATTATAGTCCTTGATCAACTCTAACCATCTCCTCTGCCTCATGTTCAGATCCATTTGGGTGAATATGTACTTAAGGCTCTTATGATCCGTATACACTTCACATCTGCTCCCGATCAGATAGTGACGCCATATCTTCAAGGCATGCACTACGGCCTAACTCTAGGTCATGCGTCGGATAATTTTCCTCATGCGGCCTCAATCGCCTTGATGCATAAGCGACGACCTTTCCATTCTGCATCGGCCACACATCCAAGTCCTTGGCGCCAATGCGTCACAATAAATATCAAAGCTTTGAGCAACATCCGGTAGAACTAACACCGGTCTTTGATGTCAATCGCTTCTTGACTCTGAAATCCTTTCTCACATTCTGGTGTCCATGCAAACTTCTTCTCCTTTTTCAGCAATTGCGTAAGAGGTTTCGCAATTGTCGAAAAGCCTTCAATGAAACGGCGGTAGTATCCTGCCATTCCAAGGAAACTCCGGATCTGGGTCACAATCTTCGGCTGCTCCCAATGTAACACAGCTTCTACTTTGCTTGGATCTACGGCGACTCCTTCTGCGGTCATTACATGTCCAAGAAACTCCACCTTGTCCTTCCAAAAATCACACTTACTAAACTTGGCGAAGAGTTGCTGTTCCCTCAGCTTTTCCAAAACTCGCCTCAAGTGTTCGGCATGTTCATCCTCTGTCTTGGAGTAGATTAGGATATCATCTATGAACACGACAACAAACTTGTCCAAATATTCCATGAACACCTTATTCATCATATTCATGAAATATGCTGGCGCATTCGTCAGTCCAAAAGACATAATCAGTAAACTCGTAATGTCCATATCTTGACGAGAATGCGATCTTCGATATCTTCTCGATCGGATCTTCAATCGATGGTATCCCGATCTCGGATCAATCTTGGAGAAAACTCCGGCTCCTCTCGGTGATCGAACAAATCATCAATCCTGGGTAGCGGATACTTATTCTTCACGGTGACTTCATTGAGTGCACGGTAGTCGATGCACATCCTGAAACTCCCGTCCTTCTTCTTGACAAACAAAACTGGTGTTCCCCACGGCGACGAACTCGGTCTGATAAATCCTTTCTCCATTAACTCTTCCAGCTGTTTCTTCATCTCTACCAACTCCTTGGTGGACATCCGATAGGGTCTCTTTGCTATCGGTGCTGTACCAGGTACAAGCTATCACAAACTCTATGTCCCTGTCTGGCGGCATACCAGGTAGATCTTCGGAAAAAACATCTGGGTACTCATTCACTGCTGAGACATCCTCTATGCTGATTGCCTTGGTGCTGTTAACCATCAACTGGCCATCTCTAACTGCAGTGGCTTGCAATTCCACTTTCTTTCCACACGGGCTCTCAACTGAGATAGTCCTTCGTCCACAATCCAATACGGCCTTGTGCTTGGATAACCAATCCATTCCCAGAATAACGTCTAAGGTCTGGGTCTCCAAAATTATAAGGTTCGCTAGGAACTCTATTCCATCTATTAGTATTCTCACCCCGGAACATCCTACTTTTGTTCGGAGTTCGGAACCAGGGGTTTGAACTAAAAGCATGCATCTAAGTCTTGCAATCCTCAAATCGTTTCTAGCAGCAAAGCTTTGTGAAACAAACGAATGCGAAGCTCAGTCAAACAAAAGCTCAAGCAGTGCGAGTTAACAAGTAACTTACCCGATCACGATGTCCGTAGCATTCTGCGGTGCATCTGCGGTGACATGGTTGACTCGGCCGCTCACCATGCAGGGTGTGGCTCTGATCTTTGGCGTCCTAGCCGGGTGGTTCCCAAGTTTAAGCGGCTGGGTCACTCCTGCTGTCTTCTTTGGACAATCATTGGCAAAGTGTCTGGCTCGTTGCGATTGTAGCAACGTCTCACTTGTTCCTTGCTATTTGCACAGTAGTTACGATTGATGTGTCTTGAGTGCCGTGACGGTGTCCTTGTTGCATTTTGTGGCTGGAATCTGAAGAATTGATTTGGTGCAACTCTCAGGCGCTGTGGCGTTCCCTGGCATGATCCCTGCTGTTGCATTCTGCGCTTCCTGTTCTCATCCAGTTCCTTGCACTTGTCCTCAAGAATAAGCGCCTTATTCACCAACTCTTTGAAATCTGGGAAGGTGTGGGTGATCAGTCCTACTTGTAGTCCTGAGTTAAGTCCCTTCATGAAGCGAGACTGTCTGGCTTTATCTGTCGCTACATCCTCAGGTGCGTAGCGTGCTAGCTGTGTGAACTTGTTCAGGTAGTCGGGCACTGGCTGATTACCTTGCTTTAGTGCTCTGAACTCCTCCTTTTTAAGGTCCATGATTCCTTCTGGCACGTGATACTGACGGAATGCAGCTGTGAACTCTTCCCAAGTGATATCTTGAGGGTTCTCTTGCGTGGCACAGAAGTTCTCCCACCATTCGGCGGCTGTTCCTTCCAACTGATGAGAAGCGTAGAGTACCTTCTCATTTCCTATGCATTGAGCTATGTGTAGCTTCCTCTCGATTGACCTTAACCAATCATCGGCCTCCAATGGATTGGCATTCCCAGAGTAAGTGGGTGGGTGAGTCCTCATGAACTCTGACAGTCTTGTATTCTGGCGTTGTCCCTGATTAACTTGATTAGCAGTGGCCTGAGCAGTGACGTGTTGCATTTGTTGCATCATAGCATGCATCAACTGAGTCTGGGCAGCGAGAAAAGCTCCGAAATTCTGCATATCCAGTGGCGGTGCTGGTGCTCCATCATTGGGATTTTCTGCTGGGCGAGAACCACTTCCATTGCTTCCAAAGTTTCCGCGGGTGTTCACCATCTGTTGATTTGCTCTAAGTTTTAGAGATGAGGGGGAAACAAGAATAGACAAGTAATATGGAACTTATGCGGGGCGAAAGGTGTAACTTTAAGGTCCAACTTTATTATTGATATTAATAACTTGGTATGGTTGCTTACAATGCCTAAGGGCCTTGCAACACATACTGCACACTCAGCAAACAATGAAAATCCAAATCGAACTAACACTGGAGTCTAACGCCTAAAGGGTGACTCTTTATTCTATGACGCGACTCGGCGAAGGAGTCTCACTATAGAACCTACGCTCACTCATCGAGAAAACCTCCACGGCCTGGGTACGGATCTTTGCGGCATAGGCGCGTAACGATTGCCATGTCCAAAGAATCGTGTCATCTGTGGTAGTCGAAGAAGCGATGTCCTCATCGAGATCCGACTCCTCCGGATCCGGCTCGTGGTAGCTCGAGTATCGCTCTGGTTCTGGTCCGTACAAAGCCATCTCCAACTCGTCAATCCTTCGCAGAAGGTGTGACACATACTCTTGAGCTTCCCGCCATCTGTTCTTCTCTGTTGTGATCTCCTTGCGGGCCTTCTGTAGCTCCTTGCTTGTATCATCGAGTACATTCTCCTGGGCGACAACAAGTCGTGCCAACTGTGTAACCATGGCATCCTCATCCTGAATCGCCTTCGGGTCAAGAAGGTTATCGCTGCGCGGGTGATAACGGAACACCGTGCTTTCCAACTCTCTGGCGTAGATACGGGTAATGTGCCGCATTGCTCGTCGTGATACTTCTTGGATACCCATCTGCATTGTAGACCTCCTGGCAGTGCAGTGTATCGGGCGGTTGCCTGGGCCCTTCTTCCTAGCAGGTACCTCAATCTTCACGTCACAAGCCTTGATCAATCCTGCTTGTCTGATCACTTCCACTTGGTATTGGGGCTTCTCAAAATCTCCGAGAGTTTGTAGCATATGCCAAAGTTCTGCGGCGTGACCAACCTCCAGATCAACGTAGTTGAACTCTCCCTCCATCTGTCACAAGAGTGCTCACGTAAGAACTCGGAATTTTTAAATTGTGACTAGGTAAGGAAAAATTCAGCAAGAGACAAGAAAAGAGAGAAGGGATAAGTCGAGATGTCATTTCTTGTCTTGGCAAATTTTTAGCTTTAGAAAATAGGTTTTATTCTCTCTACGACCTTTCTAGCTAGGGTTGAGCCTACGGTCAACCTGGCTCTGATACCACCTCTGTCGGGACCCCGAATTTGCAAATCCGGACCCTCTGTGTATTCAGCACTAGTCCAGGAACGCGCTAGTGCACACAGTCTTAACATCGGTAAATATCACAATCATACCACTCGATACTAATAAAGTACTTTATTTAAATAGTCAAACTGGTTACTCGACCTTATGGTCAAGTTACAAATGTACGCCTCGCAGGGCGAAACTTATTAAGAGAGAAATAGTAGCAGCGGAAAATCAAATAACTTCGTGGCGCCATCCAGTATACCACAGGCAACTGACTGGGCTCGCTCCTAAGTAGACGGATCCTCTTGGAGCTCTTCCTCCAAAGCTGGTGTAGTCTCCTCTTCAACTAGTGTTGTATTGTGGCAAGGGTGAGTACTTGGTACTCAGCAAGTCATGCACAGAATGCAGGCTAATATACTATATGCATGGCTTGGTACAAAGGAATAGCTCAAGGTATTTTTGCAGAAAACAGCATTTAACAAGTATCATAAGTAGATTCGAAAGCAGTAGAAACAAGTATAGCATAGGTAACTTTTCAAGGAGTTTAATAAACATCTTTCCCATCCTAATCCACATTTCCATCAACATCATTATTAATCCAACCCAACCTTTCAAATCCAAGTTATTTTTGAGAAAATCTAACCCTTGACTGTAATTCCCGAGCGATGTCCAATACCGCGGACACGGCTATTCGAATAGATTCTACACTCTGCAGAGGTTATGCACTTTACCCACAAGATACAGTCAAACACCACAAAGGCGAGTTCCCGTAACAAAGTCTTTCGGAAACTTCTAACAATACAAGTGGTCCTCCCCGGTTATTGCACACTAACCCTTCCCTTAGCTAAGGCGAAGTTTAGGCCAATCAACCGTTAGATGGCTACTGGCCTCGGCCCGATGCGCTCCCTGCATAACTTACACAAAGGGTGTAGTTGACCTCCTGAGGTCCCACAGGTACGTTATTAGCAACTTAATCAACTAGGTCCGTCCCATTACAGACATGTGGTTGCACGTTAGACCCAGTTCAAAGGCTTGCAAGGTGAAGTCCTTAGGGTGACCAGGGCAAGACTACCCGAAGAACCAAATCAATATCCCCAATGCCACAACTGGCCCACCTGATTACTCTTGCCACATGCCCCGGTCGAAAAACTATTTATCAAACCCAAGTTGATTACCATGCACCACGTGCCATCAACATCACATGATACCTTTCCAAAACAGGTTCAATATACCATTAAGTCAATATTAACATTTGATTGTCCAAAATCATGTCATCAGCACGTAGCGTGTGTCTAAGCGTTATACTACAACGGTCTAAAACCCATGTTGGCGATTTAATAATGTCCAACTAGTAATCCACAACTAGGGTGACAAGGGTCATGGCACATATTTAAATAATCAAGGTGTCATACAAATTGGTATTTATCTAATCCCCCATATTTAATAAAGTATTTTCTAATTGAACTTAGCATGCAATAGGTTAAATCAAAATAAGTTTCAAAATAGGATCAACATGGTCAAAGCACAACTTGCCTTCAAAAAGTACTTGTTCTTGGCCTTGAGTTGGATCCTGAGTCAATACTTCTCCTTCGAATCCTTCCGGCACTTCAACGTCTACTCGTAAAGCGTGCAAATAGCAATACACGAATAAACAATAGGCAAAAAGTGTCCAAACAACCAAGTAAAATCCATAAACAGAGAGAACATAATTTTATGAATTTTTAGAAACTGGAATCGTCAAATTTGGAGTTAAAATGCAAAAGTTATGATTATTTAAAGTTTAAATAATCAATTAAATAATTTTACAGAGAAAAACTTTTGTCCAAAAATTAAATAAAATTCATATTTAGGTAGATCTCAATTTTATACAAATTTAGAAATTTGAATCACTCAAATCGGAGTTGAAATGCAAAAGTTATAAGCGTTTGAAGTTTGAAACAAAATCTGAAATCATTATTTCGAATTAATAAATCATTTTCTTTTTTCGGAAATTAATTATTGCGTCAGTGAGGACACGTGTCATCCTGTGATTGGTCGGCTGACGTCATCACCGAACGGATCCCGTGATGACGTCATGCTGACGTCAGCATGACACGTGGCACCACTCAGGTGCTGCCACGTGTCCGGTCCATGGACTGGGTCCACGGGCGGCACGGGTCCACGGTGGATCCGGTCCATAGCGCACGGTCACTGACATGCGGGCCCTGTATGTCAGCGGCTCACGCGTCTTGGCGCCGCAGTCTTGATTGGTGAGCCACGTGGCACAATCTCGGCCCTAGGATCAAGATCTAACGGCTGCTAAAGGATCCAATCTATATCACGTGATCTAACCTGGACCGCACGATCTAGATCCAACGGGTGATACGAGATCTGGGGTTGGAACAGTAAAGGGCTACGTGGCCTCACCTCGTGCGTCGTCGATCGGGATTGGGCGGTGATGGAGCTCAGCGGGATCGCGGCGGCTGGTCGGCGGGATCTGGCCGGACTTGAGGACGGCGACACACGGGACGGCGCCTCGGGGCAGATCCGGCGAAGTGCGTGGTCCAATCCGATGCGCCTTGACCTGGGGGTCTCGAATCCGGGCTCAGGCGCGGCGGAGGGCTGCTGTCGGCGGCGGAAAAAGGCAATAGTCGCGGCGGAGGAGTGATCCAACTACGGCGAGCGATTGCGACTAGCCGGCGGCGCCTCGGGCTCGGAGACTTGAGGGAAAAGGTGCGCACACAAACGGCGGTCCTCGGGCGATGATTCACGCCTTAAATGGCCTCGGCATGCGCGCAAAACGGAAACCTAATCGGGCCAGCGGCGCTACGCGGCGCTCTCCGGCTTCGGATTCGGACGAAAGCGATGACGGAGGGTCAGACACGTAACGCGATCAATGGCCACGATCGTGCGGGCGTAGCGGGTTAGTCGGAAGCGGCTCGGCTGATGCGGTGAAATCTGGCCGTTGGATCTTGATCCAACGGTCCCACAACGATTAGGAGTTTGGACGTGGTTCGATCAAGTCACGTGGCTCGGGTCGGACTCGAGTCCGACTCGGGTTCCGACTCGGTCGGATGAATAGTACTTGACCCAACTCGAATTTCCAGCGATTTAATAATTAAAATAATTCCCAGTAAATCATTTAATTCATTAAAAATAGCAAAAGACTCAGAAAAATTCCAGAAAAATTCTGGAAAATATTTTGGATCATTTTGGACTCAAATAAAATATTTCCAACAAAATTTTATTTGCAAAGTTTAATTCTTTAATTATTTCAAAATGAAATAAATTCCAAATAAATCCAAATAAATTCCAGAAAATTCCAAAAATTCACCAAAGTGCCAAATCACACATGAATTTAAGAAAAGCAAAATTTTGGGGTGTTACACTACCCGATCTACGATAGAAAAGGTAAGCACTCTTTCCCCACAAGGGGTTAATAGTTCTTCGGTGATGGCTTTAACCGGCCATACCGTCAAACCACACCCTTACTATTAACAAAAGTGGTGACCGAAACCCTTCAGCACCACAACCCCACTTTATCACCATAGCAAGCACAATTTAATCATTTATCTCATAGACATAGCAACATGGATTATCAAATGAAGCATTCAACATCAAAGCTTAAAGGCAACATTTAAGCGTAAAGGAACGATACCCATACCCTTTCCTACTATGCATCCATGTGTGTCAAATTTTAGATTAGTTATACCATTTTTTTTGCAAGTTTTAATGTTGCTATCCTATGACAAAATTTTAGTTAAAACCTAAGCCATGTTTCTAAGTTATCCCACATCACATTTTAGTTGTAACCTAAGGTATGACACAAAAAAATACACATTGCAATGACCTACAACCCGCTCTGATACCAAATGTAACACCCTAGCATCTAGTATGCCTGAATACTACCAAACATAGACTAAACAATATCTAAATACCACATTAACATAAATTACAGCAAAGGAGCAAATGCTAAAACCGAAAATTTCGGCAGCATCTTCTTTGTTTCTCATGCTTCGAAGCAACAACAATAGTAAGACAAGATATAGCTTGGTAAATGACAACTAAAACAGCAATAACAATTGATATGGCAACACTTATATCTACAAACAGCGAATTCTACCATTTCACCAATTATAGTGAAGCAAAAGATGAACTTAAGCTCAAAACCAAGCCGAGTACCAAGTTTCATGGCACAAATCTTATTATCATGTCTCCAAGTGATTAAACATAGACAATGAATGTGGAGCTACGTGTAGAAGTGTAGCTAAACCCCTTTCCCGCATGCTGGTCTCAAAGTACCTAAAAACAACATAAAACACAAGCGTGAGTTCATCACTCAGCAAGTATATTGCAATGGGCCAAAAAAAAACAATTCAATGTAACATCACTACATACCATGCTCAACTTCATGGTCAAGTCATAATCTCATATTCAACATCATATTCATGTCTCAAAATCATTGTTCACATATCATCATCATCATGTATGCAATGCGATGCAATGCAATGCTCATATCTCCTGGAAGCTTATACCGGTATAGCTGAGTGCACACCCGTCGGCGTGCACCCTCTCCCCCCTTCCATCCCGTAGATGGAGGGTGCCTACTCCACGCTTCCATTCACCACGTGGATGGAATCACGATGTAGGTCTTACTCAATGGCGTTCCGGACTAGTCATAACTTCCTCACCGACCTTACCGGACTAGTTATGACTTTCTCACCGCCCTCACCATGTCTCATGCCATGAATGCAAAGATGCCCACATCATAAAATAATTTGCACATTTACTTAAACCAATCATGGCATACAATCATAATGGATCATTTTCATCATACCAATAGCAAGCATTAAATCATGGCATGTTATCGCTTCATAAATTCAATTTCAACTCATCAAAACTAGCGATCTACAACTCGCTACGCATTCCAATACACTTGCCTTAACCTCCGGCGACGGATTGATGAGAAGTAGTGGGCACTCCCGGGGTCACACCACCTGCACAAAGGCATCACACACTCACAAACATGCCCACAAAACATTACACAACATTCATCTAACCCGACTTCACACCCTACTTGCAAAACCAAAAAACAGAGGCTTTGTCCCGCCGGGCCAGCAGACTTCCAACGGCCATAACTTGAGTTCTAAAACTCCAAATCAATTAAACGAGTACATCCTCGCATAGCTTAGGAAATTTCCCAACTTTTTGTAGTTATAGAGAAAGACTGATTCGGACTCTAAAGTTGTTTAATCTACAAAATACCGTGATCTGTTCCAATCACATCACAGATTTTAACACGCTCGGTAAAACAGTCATAACTTTCAATCGGCTGATCGGAATTTAACGTTCTTTATGTCCACGGAAAGATAATTAAATTACCTACAACTTATTTAAAGTCTATACGACCAGATTCCAAATCTAAATTAGCGAAAAACTGAACCCTAGGTCGACTGCTCATGCTGTCCCAAAACAGAAACGTGGCAACATCTAGATCTAAACCAATCTACTCAAGTCCAGCACCACCAATTGATCTAAAATCATGATAAACACCCTTAGAACAGATCCTAGACCAACCCCAAGGATTCCCATGGCCATACCTTCGCCCGACGACCGAAAACCCAACGGATCTCCTCCCGGTTCGCGCGATCTCCTTCCTCGCTCCAAATCCACCGGATCTTCTCGTCGCGGAGCGCTCCAATGGACGGATCTTCGAGGTGTTGAGGTGGAGAACTCACCTAGGGGCAGAAAGGGAGGTGGAGAGGGGAGGAGAGGGGTGGTGGCGCCATGGGGGAAGATGGAGAGGAAGGGGAAGGGTGGAGGCGCATGGGGGGGCTAGGGGGTGGCGGCTAGGGTTGGGAGAGGGAGTTTGGGGCGCACCAAGGGGTGGGGGCCAGATTTGGCTGCGCAAAAGTCCCCCCCTTGGGCCCAAACCCTTCCACCGGAGGCCCAACTCAACCCCCAAGGCCCAAAGTCCCCCGGAGAGGCCCAAAACACCCGAAACGGCCCAAAAACACGCTATAAACGGCATAACGTAAAGTTTTAACCTCCATTTACATATTTTATAATGTTTTGACCTCAACATCCACATTTTATAAGATTACGACACTCCGTGGTGTCACAATCACCGAAGAACTATTAACCCCTGTGGGAGAAGAGTGCTTATCCTCTTTGTCGAAGACCGGGTAGTTGGCTGGAGTCGAATAGAAGAGTTCGTGGTGGATTCTTTCAGTTGCTCTTTACCGTTCTAATGGTCGGTTTCGGTTGGTTTTCTTGGCTCTGGTTGATTGAAATCAAAAGAAAAGTGTTTGGAATTGGATTTTTCGCGGAGTGTCCCTTCGGTGTTTCTTGGTTTTGTCTTCTTTGGGTGAAGACAAACAAGATGAGTTTTGTGTTGCGCGTCTACTGGTCGCCTTTTTGCTTTGACACCGGTTTTGTTGGTTGCCTTGCAAAGAAAAGTATAGTTTTGGTTCTTGTGTGTCTTACTCTGAGTTTAAAAGAAGTTAATAAAGCGTGTGCAAAAAAAAGTTAAGTTGTGTCGATTTATGTTTTGTGCCTTTGTCCGTAAAGGTTTACTTGATCGCTTGGTTCCCTCCTGTGGGAGTCTTTAAGATTTAAATGTGTTTTGGAGTCATGTCTCATTGCAACTTTGAGAGTCAAGCTTCTTTGTGAGTTTTGGTTGAGTATTAAAAGAAAAATGCTGCAAATAAAGTAAGTATTCGTTTGACTGAAATTACATGTTAAAAGTGAAAATTGTTGTTTAGCATGTTATGTAGTATGTAACAATGTGGTTTACGGAAATGATGTACTCCTTAGTTAATTTGCGAGTTGAATCAATTAAATGTAATTGTTACCTTTAGCTCAAGATTAAATGAACCTCTAGTGATGTAGAGTACCCCATAGTGGGAATGATTAAATGTGTTAATGTACATGCTTATAATCTGTTGCTTTGCTTTAAAGGTGCTTTTGACCGCCGATTATGTTTAAAGTTTTAAACCCTGATGCATAGTTAGAACATTAGGATGATGTAGACTACTGTTATTGTTAAAGAAACTTTGCTGGTTGTTTAAAGATGTTCTAATCTAACGGATTAATAGAGAAATTTAATCGTGTTGACTAGTGACTTTAATTTGGAAGTTGATTAGAGTTGCTATTTACGTTGTTGCAACCTACTAGTATATTTGGAAGTATGCAGTTGTGTCTCTACAATGCTAGTATTGATATCAATTGAGAAGACATAAGACTTATTGTTAATGATGTTGTTAAGGGCAGCGTTAATGCTAGTATTCAATCTATTTTAAATAGTTGGAGTATGTTGTGTGGTGGTAATTTTGTTATCACCTATGTATAGGGTAGTTAAAAGTAATGTTGTTGGTTGATGATTATGCCCATTTGTTGTTATTGATGACTAAGTAGTGGTGGTAACTGTTTATATTACTCGTTGGAAAACCATGGTTAAAATAGAGGAAAATTTTAACATGTTGCGATGGAGTGAGCTTTGGATAATTAACATGATGAATGATTTTATCCTTAATTAAAGTATAACTTAGTGTCACTTACAAATTCTTCCATGTGGAGATAATATTTACATGTTGAAGTCGCTTGTTAACTGAATAAGTTTCGATTGTCGAGACGTTTACATATAGGTGGTATGAAATTTATTGTTTGATCATGCTGAAAGATTTGTTGGAGCACTTGTTTCAATCTAGAATATGATGTTATATGATATGTTGGTCCGTGGGGATCTTGTTGACGAAGTCTTCGTTGGATGTCTTTTGATAAGCATCATAAACTTTACTTATAAGTATTGGGAAAGGTAATAAGAGATAGAATTTGTTTTGTTGCTCTTGGTGTAACCCGAGGGGTTTCTCGATGAGTAAATAGTGAATATTGAATGTTTAAAAGATAAGTATAGGGTTTCATGTTGAGCTTGTGTTTAAAACCTTTTGGACTGGTTTGGTTGTTTGCTATCTTGGTCAAATGTTTTCGGTCAAGGCGTTTTTTTATGTGGTGTGTCAGAGTTTCCCTAAACTCGTAGGGATTGGTGTTGATCTTTGGCTTTGGTCCATTTGTTTAGTTGTGCAATGAGTATGGATTTACACCCAAAAGTTTTTGAGTGGATCGAGCTCCTTCACGTTCGCCCTGAATTTTCTTTGGAATAAATTTTAAAGGAAGCAGTTGGACATAGTGGGTTGTGTTGGAGTTTCTTGAGATTTAATTTGTGACTCTTTTCGGCTAGAATTGGAGTTATTTGGAAAATGTGTGTGGTGTTTGCAAATACTTCAAAAGGGTGGATTTTATGAATGTTTCATTAGTGATTTTGTTAGTGAAGTGTTCCCTTCTTGGAAATGAGTATCCCTTTCTCGTTGAGAAAAATTGTGGTGGTTGTGTGTGCTGATGTTTGACTTTGGAGTTGACGTTCTTTTCCAAAATGCTGATTTTGGTTAAAATGCGGGGTTTTGCAAGTTTAGCTTTCGAGAAATGATGGGTTCTGACATTACGTGGTGTGTTCCTGCTAGCGGTGTTGCAGTCATAGTCTATATGATTTACCGCAGCCGTCAATGTTATGTGTGTTTCAATCATGTGATACCGAGGAAGAAGTCTTTTGGTGAATGACTTTTCGGTATTGTTGTTACATGATGAGCGAATGTTGAAAACGAAGCATGGCATCATTTATAAATGTTCAATGATAAATGAGTCGGTGAGCCAGGTCGGTGAGAAATTCATATATGGATATATGACTAATCCGGAGTGCTCTTGAAAAGTGTTCATTCTTGTCATGTATCGAGATTTCCATTTCTTCCTAGTATGAAAAGAAAGAATGAATAAATTGTGGTATTTTGGCTGTGGTGTTAGAGGTTTGAGTTTTCTTTGCGATATGGCTTAGAAAAATAAAATGTGTGCTCTTTGGATGTTGCCGGATCATTTCCAAAGTGGTTTTTAGCGCTTTGGGGTTCGAGTTGTTATATGTGGACCAATTGGGTTCAAGTTTTACGGTTGAGCATACTCAATAATGGTACTCTTTGTCCTAGTCCTTTAAGTGGAAGGATTTGAGGGCGATACTTTCTTAGTAAGAGAAAACTGGTGTGGCTAGTAGTTGATCGTAAATGGTGTAGAAGTGAAGAGTAAAGGAAGGTTGTCTATGTCCCAATTCAAACCTCCTTGGAGAATTGTGTCATCGATGTGTTCCTCGGTGGGGCTGATCAAATTGTTAGTGGACCGCTTGATGGTTGGTAGAAATTTGCTTTTCCTTTTAGAAGTGTATTGGATCTTTTGTCGCCGAGCTCTGAGAGAGTTGTCTCAACCGATGTGGATTGCTCGGTTGATATTGTTTTTGCGGGTTTTAAGGACCCTGGTTATAAAGTAGGTTTTTCCTTCGGTGGTAGTGGTGGGTATTGGTCTTTTGTAAAAGGTCAATCTTTTGCAAGGTGTTAGCCGATTGTTCAAGTAGTTGGTAGTCTTGGTGTAACACGCCAGCTTTTACTAAGTCCAGAATGTCACCAAACATAGACCATAACACATTTAATACCATAATTTAAGGTAAATTACAGCAAGTAATCATTTGGAATAATTGGAAATTTTGGTAGCATCTCCTTTGTTTTTGCATGAAACTTAACAGCATAGCATCATATCAATATGTAAGACAAACGAGATATCCATACGCAGCGATAAGGATAGCTAAACATCAACTAAAACATCAATAAGCATCGATAGCAAAATAATAAGCATCAATTTAAATCTAGGAAGTTAAAACAACTCCCTCCATAGCCCCACATGATACACATGAGGGAAACAACCAAACATACAGACCATACACTAATGATTATTGTAATGCTTATTGTCGTGTCTCCAAAACAGGTGAATTTGCTAGATTATGATACTACGTGGAGTAGTGTAGCTAAAACCCTTTCCATGCGCCCGATTTCATGGTACCTAAAGAAAACAAACAACGAAAATACAAGCGTGAGTTCATAACTCAGCGAAGTGTAATACAATGGAAACAGAGTGCAAGACAACAAACCATCAACTTCAATCTTCATAAGCATTACATATCACATCATTACCATTCTCACGTACACGACATGGTAAAAACATCATAATCATCTCTTGATCAATATGGTGTTCGTCTCATGAACTCATGAAGAATTCAACAACATTCTCATTCATAGTTTCATTCATGCAATGCAATGCACATGTCTTCTGGAATACTCATACCGGTATGGTTGAGTGCACACCCGTCGGCATGCACCCTTTTCCCCCTTCCATCCCGAAGATGGAGGGTGCCTATCACTCGCTTCCAGTCACCTCGGTGATGGAATCACGAGGTAGGACTTACTCAAACGAATGGCCCCGGACTAGTCATAACGGTTCTCACCGCCCCTACCGGAATAGTTATGACTTAACTCACCGGCCAGCCATGAAAATATGCCATGCATGCAAAATGGACAATAACGTATTCATAAATAGAATATTGCATGTCAACATATGGCCTCTCAACATGTAAGACCGTGATCAACAATCAACGGTAACCTTTCAAAAACATGGCATGTGAATCCTTTATCAACGATAAGCATTTTTAATCATAGCATGAGGACCCCATATCATCGACATTATTTCAATCATGGCCTAAGGACATCCTATCCATTATAACATGTAATCCCTGGCATGGCAAGACAACATGTTATCTATTCCAAATACTATCAATCAATTCTAGCAGCACGTATAACATAAAAACCACGCAAAACACTTGCCTTCAACCACGGGCAACGGAGTGACGAGAGGTTGAGGGCACTCCCGGAGGCACACCACCTGAAAACACATGCCACACACTCAAATAGAGTCCACAAAACAGCACACATAAGAATCCCACTACCCGACTTCGCTTAACTCCAAAAATCAGAAAACAGCAAATCTGTCCCTTCGGGACAGCAGCCTTCCGATGGGCATAACTTCTGTTCTAAAACTCCAAATCGATTAAACGAGTACACCATCGCGAAGCTTAGGAAATTTCCTAGCTTTCTCTAGGTATTGGGGAAAGCCAATTCGGCCTCTAGAATTGTTTAATCTAACGTTGAACACGAACTGTCTCAATCTCGTCACAGATTTGACAGCGCTCGGTAAAATAGCTATAACTTCCAAACGGCTGGGCGGAATTTCAATTTCTTTATGTCCACGGAAAGATAATGAAATTATCTATAACTTATTAGAAGTCCGTATGGCCAGATTCCAAATCTAAATTGGCGAACATGCCTGCCCTAGCTCGGGTTCCCAATCGGCCCGAACCAGAACGCGAATACAACTCTAGTTTTTCATCAAATCTAACCCATGGCAGCACCTCCCTTAATCTAAAAACATGATAATCCCCCTCTACAGAAGCAAGAGATCTACCCCACAAGATCCCCCCATTACCTTCTTGGAGAATCACCAATCGACGATCCAACCTTCGCGTTCCTCCCCCGACTTCCTTCCACGCGCCGTTTCCACCAATCCTCCTCGTCGTAGCCCCTCCCAACAACTTGGACAGCGCCATGGCAGTGAGGAGGAGACCTTGGAATGCGCCCACAAGGGAGGAGAGGGGTGGGGCGGCAGCACCTAGGGAAGGGGCGGTTGGGAAGGGAGAGGAGAGGTGAGGTGAGGGGAGATGAGGGGAAAAATGGGGAATGAGGGGAGAGGAGATGGGGGCTGCGCATGGGGGGTGGGGAGAGCTAGGGCAGCAGGGTTTGCTGCCCCCCTCACCCCCACATGGGCCAAGTGGATCCCACCATCCGGCCCGCGAAGTTTACCTCAAGCCCAAAACCTCCCAGGAGCGGCCCAAACACCCGAAAATGGCCCGAAACGCGTTAAAAAGTGAAATCTCAGGGTTTTAGTTGCAAAATCCCCAACTTATCCCATTTTACCACATTTTAAAACCTATTATCATAAATTAGAAAGTCTCGACATTCCGTAGTATCACATTCTACCCCCCTTAACTGGATTCGACCTCGAATCTTACACTTCAACTCTAAAACAATGTCCACTAGGGACTCATCTTCTTTGTGAACTCCACACACCCACGCAAAGACTCAAACAGTGGCAACGACAACGCAATTCTCCAAATCCATCTATTAACAAGAGTAACTTGACTTAGCTTAACTAAGCACAACTTGACATGATTCCTCATTTACTTCAATCGCTATCATGATTCATAAACTCAGAATGACACAATCATCATGAAACACATCCCTTTTTACCATTAGCATTAAAAAAGTCAACCGAGGTTCCAAACTTGAACCCCCCAAAAGACCATTTACGCAAAACCCCATCTCTTCCAATTATTTGACCCCTTTTCACAAGGAATCAAAATTTACTAATGTCATCTTCGTTCATAGCCTACATCGACCATACTTTCTTTTATTTGCCAACCACGTTACACTTTTCATTCTATACTCTCCCAGGCATAACGCACACCCAGGGACATCTAGCTAAGACAATGTCCACGACAAAGCATTTTACATCACAAATTCTATAACATTTGCTTCCACCCAACGATACCTTCAACCAAATACAAACCACGACATCATCAACCTCCATCATCATCCACCCTCATACCACTAATGTCCAGCACCTAGCCCAAGCTAGGACCGTAACTCATTACCAAAACTCAATTAGCACTTTTCCCAAGAGGATGTCGCCCTCACAAACAATTCACACAAACAACGAAACCCACGAGTATAGCTCTTAGATTATACTCAACAATAACCCGAGACCCTTCTTATTCTCACTCCTATCAATAGTGCAAAGGAAGTACGATTCTTTTGAATCCAAGTAGACCACATACAACAACTCGAACCTCAAAGCGCCACAAATCACTTTGAAAAGAACCCGATAACATTGAAAGACCACCCTTTTGCTTTTCCTAAGTCAAGCCACAAAGGAAAACTCAAATCTCAATCAACGTGATACAATTCGCATCGGGAGCACCCAAACAAATAGAGACTCCACACAATTCTCTTGTGAAGTTCTTAACAACTAAAGACAACTCGACTCGCTTTCACCAGCCAAACTTTTCATTTTAACCAAAATCAACATCTTGGAAGAGAACTGCCACGAAAACTCTCGAAGAGAAAGGGAAACTCAAATCCCTTGCATAACATAACCAAAATACCAGCATTTATCCATTCATTCCTTTTCATGCTAGAGAGCAATGGAAATCTCGATTCATAACACGAATGCGAATTCTTCAAGAGCACTCCGGATTAGTCATATATCTCTATATGACTTTCTCACCGTCCTGGCTCAACAACTATTTTATGCTTATACAACGATGTCATGAATCTTTTTCACCATTTATTCGTCATGTAACCACGATACCCATTAACCAATCACAAAGAGACTTCATTCTCTTTGTCACGTGATTGACACCCAACAACATCGATGGCTGCTCAAAATCGCATAAACTACGACGGCGTTAACCAAAAAATACCATATCGCATCACAACCCAACAACCACTGCACGCAATGCGTGCAAAACATCGCATTTTAACCAAAGCCAATAACAGAAGATAGCATCAACTCTCAAATCAAACATCTACGCCTAATAACCGCTACCAATTCTCTTAAAGAGAAAGGAAACACATTCCCAGCAGGGAACATTTTACCAACAAAATCACTTATGAAACAATCATAAGACTCACCTTTTGAAAGCAGCTACTTAAAAACCACACACGTTTCCCAAATAAATCCAACTCTAGTCACGATAAAATTACAATTTAAGCGCTTAACTCCAGGGTTACCAAAGATAAATCAGTTGAACGCTAAAGAGAGCGTCCCACTCCAACGCTTTGGGTGTTAACCCAAACTCATAGCATAGACTAAACAGATTAACCCAAATCCAATGATTGGAATGGTTCAATACCCCACCACATTTGGAACTCATAAGCCGGTTACTTCAAATACTACTCTTTCATCCATATTTCCAATCATCGGAGTCAAGTTTGTAACTTGACAAAATGCCACTTAATCAGGGGAGATTTTATTGCACACTAATCAAGACGCCTAAACAAAGAGGCACGCACTCCCAGAAAATTTATACATTCATTTGAATCCGTAAACCTTCAAAAGAAAGTTCGACTCAAATCCCAAGAAGTCCAACACTGTTGCACACAAGCTACAACATCTGCTCTTGATAAAAATCACTTTTCACTGTTCATATAACCACAATTGATTATATCACCAACGAACCGTAGACCATATCTACCGTATGACAACCAACAAGGAGAACCACGTTCTCACAACTCCAGCACAATTAACTTATCAGTTAATCCAACATAAGACGCATATCAACAACTTCTTTTGGTCTACTAACCATGACGAACCATTATTCATGCAACTTATTATCCCAAGCGTAGCACACATCTCTTTACAATTATTTCGGCGTAATCAACAATTACCCTGGATATAATCCCTAAGTCATATATTCCATCTCACCAGTTCATTCCACCAATAATTAATACTACCCACGCGACACGATCTCCACTAGACATTCCTCATAAATACGGATCCCAGACAGACCTCTGTCAAGAATAATTCAACCTTTCCTACAATCATTCCATATATCCCCATTAATTGATTACACGAATTTTAAGTTATATTGTCGACCCACAATATTAACTGACCCACCAGCTACAATAGGCAGAATTTCACACCATCTTCTTGCTATAACAAGTTCATCAGCCGAGACATTCTATGCTAACGAATCTCAAACATCCATTAGATTCCTTAACCCGCATCACTTTGCACACACCACTAATCAACTTTCACTTTGGATCACCCGACGTCTCGTTTAATCATCTCTTATCAACACAATATTTTAGTTTATCTTTAAATCAACAACCAATTCACTTTAACCGAACCACTAGCTCATATCAACCGAAAACTCTAACTTCTCGTCATACACTTAACTTCTTAAACATTCGCGTGAATCACGCACCCACTCTTAAGGAAACCATAATTGCTCCAGAAAAGAACAACACCCAAAACACCTTTCCTTAGGAAAGCTCATCCATAAACCACAAGAGAAGTCAACTCTTAAATTCCCAAATGCCGACACGCAACTATTCCCCAACTCTAGAGATCAACAACTTCCACGAAGGAAGATGGTTGCAAGAGGGAAAACCAAGCGATTAACCAAAAAAAAATTTTAGGCCATAACCCCAAACTTCAAACTTTCACGAAACAAACGGTTTTTCAAAGATGAATTCCCAAGCAAGTCATCATTGCAATCACACACCACTTAGGCCCCGACAACAAGATTTGGCACAACACCGCAATAACTCTTTTAAACCTCGGAAAAAGACAACCACAAGAATAAATTGAAAACTTTCTCTGTAAAGCAACCGATCAACCACATTCTTTCCGACAAAACCTTGATACCTAAATCCATGCGACTTAGATTTTTCATCGGAACTTCAATAAATTCTTTTTCAAATTGGAGAATGGTAACCCAAGAATCAATCTATAAGTTTCTCTACAAGGCAAACAACAAATCGGGCGTCAAAGCTGACCAGGCAACCAAAAGAGGCGCAACCCGAAATTCTTCTTTTGCCTTCAACCAAAGAAGAGAAAACCAAAACCACCAAAAGAACCATCGGTGAGTATCCAAAACCGAACACTTTTTTCTTTTATTTCAACCAACCAAAACCATTCGTCAAAACGGCAAAGGAAATTCGGAGGGTCATTCCACAACTCTACTACTCGACTCCAACCAACTACCCAATCTCTGACCGAAAGGATAAGCACTCTCCCAACAGGAGGTTAAAGTCCATCGGTGATGGCACTAACCGCCACACCGTCAAACCCAACATTACTACAAACAACAGAAGGTGACCGAAACCCCTTTCGGCACCACAACCCACATAATCTCAAAAGTATCAACACAATCAATTCTTTCATAAACATAGCAACATATATTACCAAATGTAACATTCAACATCAAAGCTTAAATACAACATTTAAGCGTAAAGCAACAGTAAACATACCCATTCCCTCTTGTGCAGAGTGTGTCAAGTTTTAAATTAATTATTCCACTTACACAAGTTTTAATGTTGCTATCCTATGGCAAAGTTTTAAGTAAAACCTAAGCCATGTTTCTAGGTTATCCCACTTCATATTTTAGTTGAACCTATAGTTATGACACTAAATACACATTCCAGGGACCTACAAACCGCTCGATACCAACTGTAACACCCAGCTTTTACTAAGCCCAGAATGTCACCAAACATAGACCATAACACATTTAATACCATAATTTAAGGTAAATTACAGCAAGTAATCATTTGGAATAATTGGAAATTTTGGCAGCATCTCCTTTGTTTTTGCATGAAACTTAACAGCATAGCATCATATCAATATGTAAGACAAACAAGATATCCATACGCAGCGATAAGGATAGCTAAACATCAACTAAAACATCAATAAGCATCGATAGCAAAATAATAAGCATCAATTTAAATCTAGGAAGTTAAAACAACTCCCTCCATAGCCCCACATGATACACATGAGGGAAACAACCAAACATACAGACCATACACTAATGATTATTGTAATGCTTATTGTCGTGTCTCCAAAACAGGTGAATTTGCTAGATTATGATACTACGTGGAGTAGTGTAGCTAAAACCCTTTCCCGCGCGCCGATTTCATGGTACCTAAAGAAAACAAACAACGAAAATACAAGCGTGAGTTCATAACTTAGCGAAGTGTAATACAATGGAAACAGAGTGCAAGACAACAAACCATCAACTTCAACCTTCATAAGCATTACATATCACATCATTACCATTCTCACGTACACGACATGGTAAAAACATCATAATCATCTCTTGATCAATATGGTGTTCGTCTCATGAACTCATGAACAATTCAACAACATTCTCATTCATAGTTTCATTCATGCAATGCAATGCACATGTATTCTGGAATACTCATACCGGTATGGTTGAGTGCACACCCGTCGGCATGCACCCTTTTCCCCCTTCCATCCCGAAGATGGAGGGTGCCTATCACTCGCTTCCAGTCACCTCGGTGATGGAATCACGAGGTAGGACTTACTCAAACGAATGGCCCCGGACTAGTCATAACGGTTCTCACCGCCCCTACCGAAATAGTTATGACTTAACTCACCGGCCAGCCATGAAAATATGCCATGCATGAAAAATGGACAGTAACGTATTCATAAATAGAATATTGCATGTCAACATATGGCCTCTCAACATGTAAGACCGTGATCAACAATCAACGGTAACCTTTCAAAAACATGGCATGTGAATCCTTTATCAACGACAAGCATTTTTAATCATAGCATGAGGACCCCATATCATCGACATTATTTCAATCATGGCCTAAGGACATCCTATCCATTATAACATGTAATCCATGGCATGGCAAGACAACATGTTATCTATTCCAAATACTATCAATCAATTCTAGCAGCACGTATAACATAAAAACCACGCAAAACACTTGCCTTCAACCACGGGCAACGGAGTGACGAGAGGTTGAGGGCACTCCCAGAGGCACACCACCTGCAAACACATGCCACACACTTAAATAGAGTCCACAAAACAGCACACATAAGAATCCCACTACCCGACTTCGCTTAACTCCAAAAATCAGAAAACAGCAAATCTGTCCGTTCGGGACAGCAGCCTTCCGATGGGCATAACTTCTGTTCTAAGACTCCAAATCGATTAAACGAGTACACCATCGCGAAGCTTAGGAAATTTCCTAGCTTTCTCTAGGTATTGGGGAAAGCCAATTCGGCCTCTAAAATTGTTTAATCTAACGTTGAACACGAACTGTCTCAATCTCGTCACAGATTTGACAGCGCTCGGTAAAATAGCTATAACTTCCAAACGGCTGGGCGGAATTTCAATTTCTTTATGTCCACGGAAAGATAATGAAATTATATATAACTTATTAGAAGTCCGTACGGCCAGATTCCAAATCTAAATTAGCGAACACGCCTGCCCTAGCTCGGGTTCCCAATCTGCCCGAACCAGAACGCGAATACAACTCTAGTTTTTCATCAAATCTAACCCATGGCAGCACCTCCCTTGATCTAAAAACATGATAATCCCCCTCTACAGCAGCAAGAGATCTACCCCACAAGATCCCCCCATTACCTTCTTGGAGAATCACCAATCGACGATCCAACCTTCGCGTTCCTCCCCTGACTTCCTTCCACGCGCCGTTTCCACCAATCCTCCTCGTCGCAGCCCCTCCCAACAACTTGGACAGCGCCATGGTAGCGAGGAGGAGACCTTGGGATGCGCCCACAAGGGAGGAGAGGGGTGGGGCGGCAGCACCTAGGGAAGGGGCGGTTGGGAAGGGAGAGGAGAGGTGAGGTGAGGGGAGATGAGGGGAAAAATGGGGAATGAGGGGAGAGGAGATGGGGGCTGCGCATGGGGGGTGGGGAGAGCTAGGGCAGCAGGGTTTGCTGCCCAACCTCACCCCCACATGGGCCAAGTGGATCCCACCATCCGGCCCGCGAAGTTTACCTCAAGCCCAAAACCTCCCCGGAGCGGCCCAAACACCCGAAAATGGCCCGAAACGCGTTAAAAAGTGAAATCTCAGGGTTTTAGTTGCAAAATTCCCAACTTGTCCCATTTTACCACATTTTAAAACCTATTATCATAAATTAGAAAGTCTCTACATTCCGTAGTATCACACTTGGAGTGTTGTGTCTTGCTTGGTTCGCATCGTCTAGAATACGACGAACCACAGTAGAGAGGTTGAGATGTGAAAGCACTTTTGTGCGTGGGAGCTGAAGAGGGTTCTAGAGGTTGGTGCCGTGTTCTTCTGAGGAGAAACATCGGTTAGAGGAATCGGGCACTTTAGTGCCAAGGAATGCATACAAATGAGGAATATGAGACCGTTTCCCTTCATTGTCAGTTTAGGAAGTTATCCTTTTGCTTGAGACGTTCTGAGTCCTTATGTTTGTACTCGGTGTTTCAAAGTGGGGTAAGAATTCTGGCAAGTTTTGAATGTGAGTTATCTTTAGAGCTGTCAGTCTTTGATCCTTAGCTCCTTGCTTCTGAGTGCTGGCTGGTGCAAATCGTAGGGGCTTCTAAGCGGGCTCTGAGGCGTGAACCATAGCTCCCTTCGATTTGGTTGATTTGCGAAGTGGCGTGTCACGGATTCGGGGTTGAATCCTGTTGAAGGGGGAAGAATGTGACACTACGGAAGGTCAAAACCTTATAAAATGTGAAAATGGAGGTTAAAACTTTACGTTATGCCGTTTATAGCATATTTTTGGGCCGTTTTCGGGTGTTTGGGCCTCTCTGGGGGACTTTGGGCCTTGGGGGTTGAGTTGGGCCTCCGGTGGAAGGGTTTGGGCCCAAGGGGGGGGACTTTTGGGCAGCCAAATCTGGCGCCCACCCCTTGGTGCGCCCCCACTCCCTTTCCCAACCCTAGCCGCCACCCCCTAGCACCCCCCTATGCGCCTCCACCCTTCCCCTTCCTCTCTATCTTCCCCCATGGCGCCACCACCCCTATCCTCACATCTCCACCACCCCTTGCTTCCCTAAGGGAGTTCTCCACCTCACCATCCCGCAGATCCGTCCATTGGAGCGATCCGCGACGAGGAGATCCGGTGGATTCGGAGCGAGGAGGGAGATCGCGCGAACCGGGAGGAGATCCGGTGGGTTTTCGTTCGTCAGGCGAAGGTATGGCCACAGGGATCCTTGGGGTTGGTCTAGGATCTATTCTAAGGGTTAATATCATGTTTTTAGATTAATTGGTGGTGCTGTAATTGGGTAGATTAGATGAAATATAGAGTTTGCCACGTTCTCTGTTTCGGGCAGCATGAGTAGTCGACCTAGGGTTTGGGTTTTCGCCAATTTAGAATCGGAATTTGGTCATCCGCCTGTTGAATAAGTTGTAGATAACTTCAATACTTTTCCGTGGGTATAAAGAACGTCCAATTCCTCCCAGCCGTTTGAAAGTTATGCTCGTTTTACCGAACGTATTAAAAACTTTGACGTGATTGGAACAGATCACGGTATTATGTAGATTAAACCACTTTAGAGTCCGAATCAGTCGTTCCATATACTTAAAAAAAGTTAGGAAATTTCCTAAGATATGCGAGGATGTACTCGTTTATTCGATTCGGAGTTTTAGAACCCGAGTTATGCCTTTTGGAAGGCTACTGTCCCGACGGGACAGAACCTCTGTTTTTGGGTTTTGCGAGTAGTTTGCGATGTCGGGGTAGAAGAGTGTTTGCGTACTGTTTTGTGGACATGATTGTGAGTGTGTGGTACCTATGTGCAGGTGGTGTGACACCGGGAATGCCTTCTACTTCTCGCCAATCCGTCGCCTGTGGTTGAGGCAAGTGTATTGGAATGAGTAGCGGGTTGTGGTTTGCTAGATTGGTTGAGATTGAAATTGAATATATGATATGTTCACATGCCATGCTTTAATGATTGCCATTGATATGATGAATATGCTTATTATGTTATGATGCCATGTGTTAATGTACAAGTTATTTATGATGTTGGCATGTTTGCATACATGGCATGATACATGGCCCGGGCGGTGAGAAAGTCATAACTAGTCCGGGAAAGGTCGGTGAGAAAGTTATGACTATTCCGGAGAGCCAATGACTAAGTCCTACATCGTGATTCCATCCACCGCGGTGTATGGAAGCGAGGAGTAGGCACCCTCCATCTTCGGGATGGAAGGGGGGAGAGGGTGCACACCGACGGGTGTGTACTCAACCATACCGGTATGAGTTTCTAGGAGATATGTGCATCGCATTGCATTGCATTATATGAGGATGTTATATGATGATGATATATGATGATGTCAATGATATGCTTACACTATGAATATGAGATGTGTATGATGTCGTATGTGAAAAGTGGTGATGAAGGTATTGGAATGTATTTTCTTGTTCCATTGCAATATACTTGCTGAGTGATGAACTCACGCTTGTGTTTACGTTGTTTTTCTTAGGTACCATGAAACCGGCATGCGGGAAAGGGAGCTAGTCACACGTCATCACTTAGCATCCCACATATAAACAATGACATGTTCTCTCCTTTAGTTGTGATGGTTAATTCACTTATCTAATTTGTGGTTTTGATGTTTCGTTGTTTGTCATGAGTAAATGATTAGTCCATAATTGACATGTGACGGATAGGCTATTTTTCTCAAGTTATGGCTAATCGTTCTTTATGCTATCTTGATATGTTAAGATTGTTGTTGCTTCAATTCATGGAAAAACAAAGGAGATGCTGCCGAAATTTTCGGTATTAGCATTTGCTCCTTTGCTATAATTTACTTGTAATTGTGGTATTTAGAGGTTGCTTAGTCTATGTTTGGTAGCATTCGGGCATGTTAAATGCCGGGGTGTTACAAAGTTCTTTTAACATCCCAAAATTTTCCTCTAATATATCTAGTGTGTTTCTGGATTATTTGGAATTTTCTAGAATTTATTTGGACTCAAGTTTATTGAACTAATCGCGATAAATAATTATCATGCAATTTTGGTATAAGCATAAAATCTACAATTTCGTTTATAATAAAGATAATTGGAATACGAGAATGTTTCTTTCAAATATTTTTGAAAAACATGTTATATTGCTTAAGTCGTTGATTTTATAAAAATCTGTACCGGTGTCTGATTCACTAAAAGATTTTTTACGAAAAATCTATACGTCAAAAAATCACGTAACCAACTTCGTTAGGTTCCAAATAGTTCCAAGTATTTTAGGGGAATTTTCCGGATTTTTAGAACCCATCTTATATTTTTTCCCTAAATCCATTTTGGAACGTATATGTGTATATACTTATGTGTGGTCGATTTAGTTTCCAGCCGTTTTTAAATGGTTTGAATGCATGTTAGAGGAGAACTTGCAGCCATGCAAGCATGTAATGAAGCCTTCCACTCCTCTAGCCGTTTCCATGCCTTCCTTGTGAACGCATGCACAAGTGTGGTAGCCGTTTCCTCCATGAATTACTCCATGCGTGAATCCTTCCATGCACGTCTAGAATTTTCTTTTTCGCTTGTAGCCGTTTCCTTCCAAGTCCCTGGCGCATGCATGTAGTTCCCTACTACTCCCATTGATTTTCATCCTTATGTTACTAGCTAATCTACTAGTTAGTTCCTCCCTTTCTTCCAAGCATTATTGCTTCATTCTGTGGACGTCGCCACCGCCGTTGTCGACGCCGTCTACGTTGTTCCTGTTGCGTACGCCGCCGTCGCGTCGTGTAGTGCCGCCACCGTCGTCGCTGCCACCGTCGCCGCCGTTGAAGCCGCCGTTGGTCGCCGTCGCCTTCCCCTACGTCGTTGCCATCGTTGCTACAGCTGGTCGGTAGTATTTCTTTTCTTTCGCGCGTGCTCTATCTTTTTTGATCGGATGATCTGATCGTATGTATTTACGCGTTTATATGTATATATATTAGTTTAGATGAACGCCGGAATATACGTAAGCGTGTTAGATGTGTGTGCGTGTTTTTATATATATGCTAGCGTGTATATACGTATATATTAGACAGCGACTTGCATGTATACAAAAATATACTCGGCTGTACGCGTGAATACATGTATATGTATTTGTAGCTATATATATGTATAGTTCTGTATGTATGTGTATGTATAAATTTGCTCATGTGTATCAAGCCGTACGCATGCATGAAATCCCTCCAACCAAACCACAGTGCGTTGCATGAATTGTGTATACACTGTGAACAGTGCCATGCATAGGAAAAGTGAGAAACTAGTTTGCATGTGTTAATTTCCAGAAATCGCGAATTTTGTCTTTTTCGCTACAAATTCGTTTTAGGCCCAAAATGCATGCAACAAATTTTGTTAATTAATAAAAATTAATACCTCTCTACAGTATTTTTTTCTGAGATTTTGTAGATAAATTTATACTGTTAAATTATTCGCGGAAAGTTCAAACTTACGAATTTTGTATCTCTTAAACTATACGTCAAAAAATTCCAAATTAAATTTTGTAAATCTTAGAAAATGCTAAACTAATTATCTAGAAATTTGCATGGGAATTATACTTTGATTTGTAGCATTGTTTTCGAATGTGTGTTTGTATGTTGTTCCGAGTGTTTATTTGGTTCTTTATTTGCTACGCGTAGACGTTGAACTATGCGAGAGTGCGGAAGTTGAAGACCAAGCTCAAGTCCTAGATCAAGATCAACAGCTCTTTGAAGGAAAGTTGTGCTTTGACCATATTGCTCCTAGTGTAACACCCCGGCATCTAATATGCCTGAATGCTACCAAACATAAGTTAATCAACATCTAAACACCGCAATTAAACATAAATTCCAGCAAAGGCGCACATGCTAAAAACCGAGATTTCGGCAGCATCTCCTTTGTTTTAACATGATTTGAAGGAACAACAACAGTATTGCAATATATGGAATATGAGAGACAACTAAAAACAGCAATAATTAACGACTTAGCCACAATATAAGTCTAGTTCCAATCATATAATGTCTCCAAGAGTCAAACGAACGAAAAGACTCTCATTTAGCAAAGCTAAACCGTAAAGCAATGATCATCACACACAATTTATTATCAACACTAATTGAATGACTTGTGAAATCAAAAGAGTGAAGCTACGTGTGGAAGTGTGACTATTCCCCTTCCCCTCATGCCGGTCTCATGGTACCTAAAACAACAAGAAAACACAAGCGTGAGTTCGAAACTCAGCAAGCATATTGCAATGGACAACAAGAACAATAACATGGCAATAATGTCTCACATCATGCATATCATCTCATTCATGAACACATAACATTATCATCATCATTATGTATGCAATGCAATGCAATGCTCATGTCTCCTTGGAAACTCATACCGGTATAGTTGAGTACACACCCGTCGGTGTGTACCCTCTCCCCCCTTCCATCCCGAAGATGGAGGGTGCCTACTCCTCGCTTCCAAACACCACGTGTATGGAATCACGATGTAGGACTTACTCAATAGCTCTTCGGATTATTCATAACTTTCTCACTGACCTTCCCCGGACTAGTTATGACTTTCTCACTGCCCGGGCCATGTAACATGCCATGTATGCAATTATGCCAACATCATTTTTAACTCGTATATTAACACATGGCATCATAACATAACAAACATGCTCATCATATCATTGGCAATCATTAAAGCATGGCAAGTGATCATATATCATGTAGTCAACTTCATCTATTCTCAACAAACAACCTACAAATCGCTATCCATTACAACACACTTGCCTCAACCACGGGCAACGGATTGGCGGGAAGTAGAAGGCACTCCCGGGGTCGCACCACCTGCACATAGGCAACACATACTCACAATCAAGTCCACAAAACAGTACGCAAACCCTCATCTACCCCGACATTGCCAACTACTCGCAAAACCTAAAAACAGAGGTTCTGTCCCGTCGGGACAGCAGCCTTCCAAAAGGCATAACTTGAGTTCTGGGACTCCGAATCAATTAAACTAGTACATCCTCGCGTAGCTTAGGAAATTTCCCAAATTTTTCTAGTTATAGGGAAAGACTGATTCGGATTCTAAAGTTGTTTAATCTAAAAAATACCGTGATCTATTCCAATCACGTCACATATTTTAACACGCTCGGTAAAACAGTCATAACTTTCAAATGGCTGATCGGCATTTAACGTTCTTTATGTCCACTGAAACACAATTAAATTACCTACAACTTCTTCAACAGGCGACCGACCAAATTCCAACTCTAAATTGGCGAAAAACTAAACCCTAGGTCAACTGCTCATGCTGTCCCAAAACAGAAATGTGGCAACATCTAGATCTAATCCAATGTACTCATGTCCAGCACCACCAATTGATCTAAAATCATGATAAACACCCTTAGAACAGTACCTAGCCCAACTCTAAGGAGCCCCATGGCCATACCTTCGCCCGACGACCGAAATCCCAACGAAACTCCTCCCGGATCGCTCCTCGCTCCTCGCGCCTCGCTCCTCGCTCCAACGGATGGATCCACGAGGTGCAGGGGTGGGGAGGCCACCCTAGGGCAGCAAGGGGGTGGAGGAGAGGTGGTGGAGAGGTGGTGGAGCAAAGGGGAGCAATGGGGGAGGTGGAGGCGCATGCAAGGGAGAGGGGGAGGTGGAGGCGCATGCAAGGGAGAGGGGGAGGTGGGGGTGGCGACTAGGGCATAGAGGGAGAGGTGGGGGTGCCCAAGGGGGGGTGTGGGCGCAAGGAGGGCAGGGGGGACCTTTTACCAGCCCACACAAGACTCCTAGTCCTAAATGGACTCATACTCCATCCCACCAAAGCCCACAACCCTATCTTTTAGGCCCAAACTCCCCCGGAAAGGACCAAACTCCCGGAAATGGCCCGGAAACGCAATTAAACCTCATACCATATGGTTTCAACCTCCAATTTCATATTTCATAAAGCTTTTTGACCTTAACATTCACGTTAAATAATGTCACACCATTCCGTAGTGTCACACCTAGTTTTTGAAATGTATTTTGATTTAAATTATGCATGCTATGTTGATTAAAATGAATAATTTAATTTGGGCTAAGTAGTTAGATAACCTAATTGTTAATTCCACCCTTGATGTTAGTAGTTGTATGCCATGTATCCCATTTTCACCTTAAGTTGGTTTATTTAGTTGGATGCTAGTAATATGCTAACACGGGAGGCTAGACCGTGAATAGTTGATTAGCCATGTTTATGTGAAATGTGTTTCAAATGGCAAAATAATATTGACTAATGATATACGGAATGAATTTTGGAATCAGTGTAATCTTGCCATGTGATGATGTGAAGTGTAGGTACCTTTGTGGTTACATGGTAATTGATATTATTGTTGGCATGTGTTGCACAATAATCAAACCAGGGTGGGAAAATATTTAGTCTAGGGCAAGTGGTAAGAGGCTTCATGCCAGGTGGGCCCTTGTGGCAACGGTCTTTGGGATTCGGGTCCCGACACTTGTACATAATGTTTTGTAGTACTTTATTTCCATGATCTGTAGCTGGAAGGATTCGCACCTCTGTCGGGACCCGAATCTGCAAATTCGGACCCTCTGTGCACTCTGTACTATTCCAGGATCGCGCTAGTACACACAGTCAAACAGGGTTAAATATCACATCTATACACAACGGAAATATAAATAAAGTACTACAAAACATTAATATAAATTGTCGCAAGACCTTAAAGTCAACCTTACACTTGTGAGGCCTTGACGGCTTCAACTCCAAATAAGCAGCAGCGGAGCGAAGAACACCGGTGAATCCCATCAATACGCCACAGGCAACTGACAGGGTTCGACTCCTAGATAATCGCCTTCTCATGGAACTTCTTCTTCTTCGACGTTGTAGACCTCTGCTCACTGGTGATTTGTTTGTTGCAAGGGATGAGTACATAAAGCACTCAGCAAGTCACGCACAGAAATGCAGTTCTAATACTATATGCATGGCTTATTCCAAAGGAATGGCTTAGGGGGTTATTTTGCATCAAGCAGCTTTTTGTTTCTATCAAATAATCGTAATAGATTCAAAAGCAGTAAAACCATATTATATAATAAGTTATCAATCTCTTTTCAAATAGTTTGGCACAAAGCCCTAAATCACTTTAGCAATTCTCTCTGGCATACCGCCACCCATTCCCACATTTCATTTTAGAAAATCTAACCCTTGACTGTAATTCCCGAGCGTTGTCCAGTACCGTGGACTCGGCTATTCGAATAGTTTTGACACACTCTGCAGAGGTTGTACACTTTACCCACAAGATATAATCAACTCACCATGTCAGCCGTGAATCGCCATACAAGAGTATGCGAATGAGTGATCATAACAAAGCTTTTCGAAAACCTCGATCTCCACCTATGACCCTCTCCGGTATTGCCTTCACTACCACTTCCCCCACGAAAGATCGAAGTGTAGGACCGACAATCACCGTTGGATAGGGTACCATGCCGTAGATCCGGTACGCTCCCCCACACAGTTACCCCGATGTAACTGTCACCCTGAGGTATCAAAGGTAAGATTTCAAAATCCTACTAAACAAAGACCGTCCCACTCCAGTCATGTGGTTGTACGAAAGGCCCAGTTCAAAGGCTTGCAAGGTGAAGTCCTTAACTGTCTAGGGCAAGACATCCTTCTCTCAGAACCCTGGCATAAATCCCCTCACATCACTCATACCATTGCCATAAAGGCTGTTGCCTCCAAGGCTGTTATCCCAAAGACTGTTGCCATGAGGGCCCACCTGGCATGAAGCCTCTTACCACTTGCCCCAGACTAAATATTTTCCCACCATGGTTTGATTATTGTGCAACACATGCCAAAAATAATAACAATTACCATGTAGAACCACAAAGGTACCTACACTTCACATCATCACGTGGCAAGATTACACTGATTCCAAAATTCATTCCGTATATCATTAGTCAATATTATTTTGCCATTTGAAACACACTTCACGTAAACATGGCTAAGCAACTATTCACGGTCTAGCCTCCCGTGTTGGCATATTACTAGCATCCAACTAAATAAACCAACTTAAGGTGACAATGGAATACATGGCATACAACTACTAACATCAAGGGTGGAATTAACAATTAGGTTATCTAACTACTTAGCCCAAATTAAATTATTCATTTTAATCAACATAGCATGCATAATTTAAATCAAAATACAATTGAAAAACTAGGAGCAATATGGTCAAAGCACAACTTGCCTTCAAAGAGCTGATGATCTTGATCAAGGACTTGAGCTTGGTCTTCAACTTCCGCATTCTCGCACAGTTCAACGTCTACGCGTAGCAAATAAAGAACCAAATAAACACTCGGAACAACGTACAAACACACATTCGAAAACAATGCTACAAATCAAAGTAGCATATAATTCCCACACAAATTTCTAAATAATTAGTTTATCATTTTCTAAGATTTATAAAATATATTTTGGAATTTTTTGACGTATAGTTTAAGAGATACAAAATTCGTAAGTTTGGACTTTCCGCGAATAATTTAACAGTATAAATTTACCTACAAAAGCTTAGAAAAAATACTGTAGAGATGTATTAATTTTTATTAATTAACAAAATTTTTTGCATGCAGTTTGGGTTTAAAACGAATTTGTAGTGAAAAAGACAAAATTCGCGATTTCTGGAAATTAACACATGCAAACTAGTTTCTCACTTTTCCCATGCATGGCACTGTTCACAGCGTATACACAATTCATGCAGCGCACTGTGGTTTGGTTGCAGGGATTTCATGCATGCGTACGGCTTGATACACATGAGCAAATTTATAAATACACATACATACAGTACTATACATATATATAGCTACAAATACGTATACATGTATTCACGCGTACAGCCGAGTATATTTTTGTATACATGCAAGTCGCTGTCTAATATATACGTATATACACGCTAGCATATATATAAAAGCACGCACACACGTCTAACACGCTTACGTATATTCCGGCGTTCATCTAAACTAATATATATACATATAAACGCGTAAATACATACGACGAGATCATTCGATCAGAAAAGATAAAGCACGCACGAAAGAAAAGAAATACTACCGACCAGCTGTAGCAACAACGGCGACGACGCAGGGGAAGGCGACGACGACCAACATAGATGACAGCGGCGGCTTCAACGGCGGTGACGGTGGCAGCGATGACGGTAGCGGCAGTACACGACGGCGACGGCGGTGTACGCAACAGGAACGACGTAGACGGCATCGACAACGGCGGTGGTGATGTCCATAGAATGAAGCAATAATGCTTGGAAGAAAGGGAGGAACTAACTAGTAGATTAGCTAGTAACATAAGGATGAAAATCAATGGGAGTAGTAGGGAACTACATGCATGCGCCAGGGACTTGGAAGGAAATGGCTAGAAGGGAAAAAGAAAATTCCAGACGTGCATGGAAGGATTCACGCACGGAGTAATTCATGGAGGAAACGGCTACCACACTTGTGCATGCGTTCACAAGGAAGGCATGGAAACGGCTAGAGGAGTGGAAGGCTTCATTACATGCATGCATGGCTGCAAGTTCTCCTCTAACATGCATTCAAACCATTTAAAAACGGCTGGAAACTCAATCGACCACACATAAGTATATACACATATACGTTCCAAAATGGGTTTAGGGAAAAAATATAAGATGGGTTCTAAAAATCCAGAAAATTCCCCTAAAATACTAGGAACTATTTGGAACCTAACGAAGTTGGTTTTGTGATTTTTCGACGTATAGATTTTTCGTAAAAAATCTTTTAGTGAATCAGACACCGGTACAGATTTTTATAAAATCAACGACTTAAGCAATATAGCATGTTTTTAAAAAATATTTGAAAGAAACATTCTCGTATTCCAATTATCTTTATTATAAACGAAATTTTAGATTTTATGCTTATACCAAAAATGCATGATCTTTATTTAACCCGATTAGATCAATAAAGTTGAGTCCAAATAAATTCTAGAAAATTCCAAATAATCCAGAAACACACTAAATATATTAGAGGCAAACACACTAAATCCAGGATCTCCTCGTCGCGAGGCTTCCCGATAGAGGGGACAACGAGGTGGCGCGGTGGGGAGCTCCCCTAGGGCAGCAAGGGAGGTGAAGAGGGGAGGGGAAGGTGATGGCGCAAGGGAGAAGGAGAGGGGAAGAGGTGGCGGCTAGGGGGGTGAAGGGAGGGCGCATGGACACTAGGGGAGGCGGCTAGGGTTTGAAGGAGGGGGGTGGGGCGCATGGGCAGGGGACAGCAGGCTTGCTGCCCCAAACCCCCCCCCACACGGGCCTAAAACTCCCCCACCTTCGGCCCAAATTAGCCCCCCAAGGCCCAAACTCCCCCGGAAGCCCAAATTCTCCACCGGAAAGCCCAACTTCTCCCCCGAAAAGGCCCAAACTCACAGAAAAGGCCCACAATCATGATACCAAAGTCGAACCTTAGTGCCGACATCGAAAATGACTCAAAACGTCGTTCCGTAGTGTCACATTCTCTCCCCCCCTTAAACAGGATTCGACCACGAATCCGTGACACACCACTACGCAACCAAACAAAACAAAACATAGCTAGGTTTCACATTTCATACCTGAGGCAAAAAGTGTGACACTATGGTTTGGTGTGACGTTATAGAAGGTGAAACTAGAGAATAAAACCTTTCGGCTTAGGGTTTTCTCGCGTTTTTGGGCCGGTTGAAGTGTTATGTCGCCACGGAGTGTTGTAACCTTATTTAACGTGCATGATAAGGTTAATAACATTATGAGATGTGGAATTAAGGTTAAAACTATAGGATATGGAGGTTAATAGCTTTTCCGGGGCGTTTCCGGGGTTTTGGGCCTTCCCGGGGGAGTTTGGGCCTTGGTGGGCTTTGGTGGGATGGAGTAGGTCTCCGTAACGGACTAGGATTGGGTGTGGGGGCTGGTAAAAGGGCTCCCCACCAGCCTTTTGGGCGTGCTCCCCCTGCCCTTGGGCGCCCCCACCTCCCCCTCCTAAGCCCTAGCCGCCACCCCCTCTCCCTCTCCCTCTTGTGCGCCTCCACCTCCCCCTTTGCCCCATTGCTCCCCACCTCTCCACCACCTCTCCTCCACCCCCTTGCTGCCCTAGGGTGGTCTCCACACCTCTGCACCTTGTGGATCCATCCGTTGGAGCGAGGAGCGAGGAGCGAGGAGCGTGGAGCGAGGAGCGATCCGCGAGGAGATCTATTGGAGATTCGTTCGTTGGGCAAAGGTATGATCATGGGGATCCTTGTAATTGATCTAGGAACTGTTCATAGGGTGATTATCAAGTTTTTAGATCAATTAGTGGTGCTGGATTGGAGTTCTTTGGGTTAGATCTAGACGTTGCCACGTTTCTGTTTTCGGGCAGATTGAGCAGTCGGGCTAGGGTTCGAGTTTTCGTCGATTTAGAATCCGAATCTGTCCGTACGGACTTAAAAGAAGTTGTAGATAATTTAATTATCTTTCCGTGGACATAAAACACGTTGAAATCCGATCAGCCGTTTGAAAGTTATGGCCGTTTTACCGAGCGTGTTAAAATCTGTGACGCGATTGGAACAGATCTCGGTAATCTGTAGATTAGACGACTTTAGAGTCCGAATCAGTCTTTCCATATACCTAGAGAAAATTGGGAAATTTCCTAAGCTACGCGAGGGTGTCATTTTTTAATTCATTCGGAGTCCCAGAACTCAAGTTATGCCATTTGCAAGGCTGCTGTCCCGACGGGACAGAACCTCTGTTTTAGGTTTTGCAAGTAGGGAGCAATGTCGGGTTAGATGGGGGTTTGCGTACTGTTTTGTGGTTATGATTGTGATTGTGTGATACCCCTGTGCAGGAGGTGTGACCCCGGGAGTGCCTTCTACTTCCCGCCAATCCGTTGCACGTGGTTGAGGCAAGTGTGTTGTAATGAATAGCGGAATTGTAGGTTGCTTGTGGAGATTAGATGAAAGATTGAATACTTGCTATGATCACTTGCCATGCTTGCTGTTTTCCAATGAAATATTGAGTATGATTATCATGGTTCGATGCCATGTGTTTATATTTGTCATGATGAGTTGCCATATGTTTATGTACATGTGAAATATGATAATTGGCATAGTTGCATGCATGACATGTTACATGGCCCGGGCGGTGAGAAAGTCATTAACTAATCCGGGAAGGTCGGTGAGAAAGTTATGACTAATCCGAGAGCCATTAGAGTAAGTCCTACATCGTGATTCCATCTACCGTGGGTTGTGGAAGCGAGGAGTAGGCACCCTCCATCTTCGGGATGGAAGGGGAGAGGGTGCACACCGACGGTGTGTACTCAACCATACCGGTATGAGTTTCCAAGGAGATATGAGCATTGCATTGCATTGCATACACAATGATGATGATTTTGTTAAAGTGTTCATGATTGAGATGATATACATGATGTGAGATGTTATTTTCTATGATATTGTTATTGTTGTCCATTACAATATGCTTGCTGAGTTTCGAACTCACGCTTGTGTTTTATGTTGTTTTTAGGTACTTTGAGATCGGCATGCGGGAAAAAGGGGTTTAGCTACACTTCTACACGTAGCTCCACCATCATAGTCTATGATTAATCACTTGGAGACATGATTTTAAGAGTTGTGCCATAAAGTTAATGTATGGTTTAATCTAGCATGCTTGTGATCCCTTATTTGCTTCATTATAGTTTATGAAGTGGTTGAGCGTGGTATTATTGGCGTAGTTTGATGATACATCCATTTTTGTTGATGTTTTAGATGTCGTGTGCTATGATATATCTTGCCATGATATTGATATTGTGTTAATTCATGAAAAAACAAAGGAGATGCTGCCGAAATATCGGTTTTGAGCATATGTACCTTTGCTGGAATTTATGTTTAAATGTGATTTTTAGTTGTTGTTTAGCTTATGTTTGGTAGCATTCGGGCATATTAAATGCCGGGGTGTTACAAAAAGGTCTGGGTATCGTTCGCGCACGCGAGACTTCAAACTCCCAGGTCACTTCTCTTACTAATTAAAACCACAGGAATCACACTGATCGATACTCGATGACAAGACGCTTAGGTTCGAAGACCAACGGCTCTAACGATAACTCACTTCAAAACTTGCAAGAACTTTACTCAACATTACAACACAAAGCACTCACACAAGGCCTCAGAACGACCCAACCAATAGGATAAGCTCCCAAACAGACCACGCAAGAAAACAGTCTCACACTCCTCATTCGATACATTTCTTGGCACTAAAGTGCCTGATCCACTTTAACCAATGCTACTCTCCATAAGAACACGGCTCCAACCTCTAGAACCCTCTTCAGCTCCCACGCACAAAAGTGTTTTCACTCCTCAATCTCTCTACTGTGGTTCGTCGTATTCAACGCGATGAGAACCAAGTGAGACACAACACTCCAAGACTACCAATTGCTGGAACAATCAGCGTTGAGACCTTGAAAAGATTGACCTTTGACAAAAGACCAATACCCACCACTACAACCGAAGGAAAAACCTACTTTATAACCAGGGTCTTTAAAACCCGGAAAAACAAAATCAACCGAGCAATCCACATCAGTTGACACAACTCGCTCAGAGATCGGCGACCAAAAGATCCAATACACTTCCAAAAGGAAAAGCAATTACTAGCAACCACCAAATGGTCCACTAATAAATTAATCAACAAGGAGAAGACCCCTACCGAGGGACGCATCGACGAAGCAATTCTCCAGGAAAGTTTGAATTGGGTCATACCCAACCTTCCTTTACTCTCCACTTCCAAACTAGTTACGATCAACCACTAGCAACGTGTGACACCACGGAGTGTCGTATCTTATAAAATGTGAATGTTGAGGTCAAAAACTTTATAAAATGTGAAAATGGTGGTTAAAACTTTACGTTATGCCGTTTATAGCGTGTTTTGGGCCGTTTTCGGGTGTTTGGGCCTCTCCGGGGGACTTTGGGCCTTGGGGGTTGAGTTGGGCCTCCGGTGGAAGGGTTTGGGCCCAAGGGGGGGGACTTTTGGGCAGCCAAATCTGGCCCCCACCCCTTGGTGCGCCCCAAACTCCCTCTCCCAACCCTAGCCGCCACCCCCTAGACCCCTCATACGCCTCCACCCTTCCCCTTCCTCTCCATCTTCCCCCATGGCGCCACCGCCCCTCTCCTCCCCTCTCCACCTCCCTTGCTGCCCCTAGGGGAGTTCTTCACCTCAACACCTCGAAGATCCGTCCATTGGAGCGCTCCGCGACGAGGAGATCTGCTGGATTTGGAGCGAGGAAGGAGATCGCGCGAACCGGGAGGAGATCCGTTGGGTTTTCGGTCGTTGGGCGAAGGTATGGAAATGGGAATCCTTGGGGTTGGTCTAGGATCTGTTCTAAGGGTGATTATCATGTTTTTAGATCAATTTGAGGTGCTGGAATTGAGTAGATTAGATGAAATCTTAAGTTTGCCACGTTCTCTGTTTCGGGCAGCATGAGCAGTCGACCTAGGGCTTGGGTTTTCGTCAATTTAGATTCAGAATTTGGTGGTACGGCTGGTGAAGAAGTTGTAGGTAATTTCAATATCTTTCCGTGGATATAAAGAACGTCCAATTCTGCCCAGCCGTTTGAAATTTATGATCGTTTTACCGAGCGTGTTAAAATCTGTGACGTGATTGGAACAAATCACGGTATTTTGTAGATTAAACAACTTTAAATCCGAATCAGTTTTTCCATATACTTAGAAAAAGTTGGGAAATTTCCTAAGCTACGCGAAGATGTACTCGTTTAATTGATTCGGAGTCTTAGAACCCGAGTTATGCCTTTTGGAAGGCTGCTGTCCCGACGGGACAGAACCTCTGTTTTTGGGTTTAGCGAGTAGTTTGTGATGTCGGGGTAGAAGAAGGTTTGCTATGCTGTTGATGTTCCTTCAATTCATGTTAAAACAAAGGAGATGCTGCCGAAATTTCGGTTTTTAGCATTTGCTCCTTTGTTGTAATTTAGCTTAATTTATGGTATTTATATGTTGTTTAGCCTATGTTTGGTAGCATTCAGGCATGCTAGATGCCGGGGTGTTACAGTTGGTATCAGAGCGGGCTGTAGGTCCCTGGAATGTGTATTTTTAGTGTCATGCTATAGGGTACAACTAAAATGTGATGTGGAATAACTTAGAAACATGGCTTAGGTCTTAACTAAAATTTTGTCATAGGATAGCAATATTAAAACTTGCAAAAGTGGCATAACTAATCTAAAATTTGACACACAATGGATGCACAGTAGGAAAGGGTATGGGTATCATTTCTTTACGCTTAAATGTTGTATTTAAGCTTCGATGTTGAATGCTTCATTTGATAATGTATGTTGCTATGTTTATGAGATAAAAGATTGAATTGTGCTTGTTGTAGTGATAAAATGGGGTTGTGGTGCCGAAGGGTTTCGGTCACCACTTTTGTTCATAGTAAGAGTGTGGTTTGACGGTATGGCCGGTTCAAGCCATCACCGAAGAACTATTAACCCCTTGTGGGGAAAGAGTGCTTACCTTTTTATCGTAGACCGGGTAGTTGACTGGAGGCAAATAGAAGAGTTTGGTGGTGGATTCCTTTGGATCTTCTTTATCGTTCTGTGGTCGATCTTGGTTGGTTTTCTTGGTTTTAGTTGACTGAAACAAAAAGAAAAGTGTTTGGCATTGGATTTTTCGCGGATTGTTCCGAATGCGGTGTGTGGTTTTGTCTTCCTCGGTTGAAGGCGAAGAAGAAGAGTCTAGTGTTGCGCTTCTTTTGGTCGCCTTTCCAGCTTTGATGCTTAGTTTGTTGATTTCTTTATGGGGGAGAAGCTTTCAATCTATTCCTATGTTTGTCTTTCTCCGAGGTCAAAAGAGTTATTGCGGCATTATGCCAAACCTGTTGTCAGGGCTGAAGTCCTGTGGCTTTGTAGGAGTAGGTGGTGTTTGATTTCGTCATTTTACTGGTTTAAGAAATCATCTTTGAAAACCCTTCTTGTTTCGTGAAAGGTTGGGGTTTGGTGTTAAGGTTTTATTTGAAAAGGATTACTTGATCGCTTGGTTCCCTTTCGAGAAAATTGTCTTTCAACCATTCTCCTCTATGGGAGTCCTTGACATTGAAAGGTGTTTTGGAGAAATCCTTTTGCATGACCAAGTTTGGGTTTGTCTCATTGCAAATTTGAGAGTCAAGTTTCCGTGTGAATTTGGGTTGAGTTTTTTTTTTAAAAAAATGCTGCAAACAAAGTAAGTAGTCTTTTGACTGAAATCGTTTGTCAATAGTGAGAATTGTAGTTTAGCATGTTATGTAGTATGTACCAATGTGGTTTATGGAATGACGTATTGTTAAGTTAATTTGTGAGTTGAATCAATTAAATGTAATTGTTACCTTTAGCTTAAGATTAGGTGAACCTCTAGTGATGTAGAGTACCCCATAGTGGGAATGATTAAATGGGTTAATGTACATGCTTAGAATCTGTTGCCTTGCTTTAAAAGTGCTTATGATCCTTGTTAATGTTAAAATTTTAAACCTTGATGCATAGTTAGAACATTAAGATGATGTAAATTAATGATACTGTTAAAGAAACCTTGCCGATTGTTTAAAGATGTTCTAATCTAACGGGTTAATAGAGAAATTTAACCATGTTGACTAGTGGCTTTAATTTGGAAGTTGATTAGAGTTGCTATTTATGTTGTTGCAACCTACTAGTATATTTGGAAGTATGAAATTGTGTCTCTACAATGCTGGTATTGATATCAATTGAGAAGACATAAGACTTATTGTTAATGATGTTGTTAAGGGCAGTGTTAATGCTAGTATTCAATCTATTCTCAATAGTTGGAGTATGTTGTGTGGTGGTAATTTTGTTATAACCTATGTACAGGGTAGCTAAACGTAATGTTGTTGGTTGATGATTATGCCGTTTGTTGATATTGATGGCTTAGTAGTGGTGGTAATTGCTTAGATTAATGGTTGAAAATCCTTGTTAAAAATGGAGGTTACTGTAACATGTTGTGATGGAGTGGACCATGGATGATTAATAAGATGTAGAATTTTATCCATAATGAATGTATGTCTTAGAATCATAGTTACGAGCTTTGCCTTGTGGAGATAATATTTACTTGTTGAAGTCATTTATTGATTGAACAGGTTCCAATTGTCAAAATGTTGACTTATGGATGGTATAAAATTGATAGGTTGATCTTGCTAAAGTATTTGTTGAAGTATTATGTTTTAGAATGAGAATAAGATGTTTTATGATTTGTTTGTCTTTGGGGAACAGGATGAAGTAGTATTGGTTGGATGTTTTTTTTATAAGCATCGTAAACTTTATTTATAAGTGCTGGGAATGGTAACTAGAGAAAGAAATTGTTATGTAAATTTTGTTAAATCCGGTTGGACTTCCTCAATGAGTAAGTAGTGAATGTTGAAGTCTTTAATGGAAAGCGTAGTGGAACAATAGAGATGATTGTATTTATGCTAAGCTGGTGTTTAAAACCTTCTGGACTGGTTTGGTTGTTTGCTATCTTGGTTGAATGCTTTTGGTCAAAGTATTCCTTATGCTGTGTTTCAGAGTTTCCCTAAAACTCGTAGAAATTGGTGTCTATTTTTGGATTTGGCTAATTTGTTCAGTTTATGCTATGAGTATGGTTTTACACCCAAAAGTCTTTGAGCAGATCGCGCTCCTTCGCGTTCGCGCTGCATCATATTTGGAGTAAATTTTAAAGGAAGCAGAAGGTCTTAGTGGGTTGTGTTGGAGATTCTTGAGATTCAATTTGTAACTCCATTTGGCTAGAGTTGGAGTTATTTGAAAATGTGTGCGTTGTTTGAAAATGCTTCACAAGGTGGATTTTATGAATGGTTCATAAGTGATTTTGTTAGTAAAGTGTTCCCTTTTGAAATGAATTTCTCTTTCTCTTTGAAAAAAAAAATTTGCGGTGGTTGTGTGTGCAGACGTTTGACTTTGGAGTTGATGTTCTGTTCCAAAATGTTGATTTTGGTTAGAATGCGAGGTTTTGCAAGGTTAGCTTTAAATGGATGGTGGGTTTTGACACGACGTGGTGTTTTGCTGTTAACTATGCTGCCATCATAGTTTATATGAATTAGCGCAATCCTCGATGTTATTCGAGTTTTATTCATGTGATACAGAGGAAGAAGTCGTCTTGTGAATGACTATTCGGTAGTGTTGTTACATGATGAATGAATGGTGAAAAGTAATCATGACATCGTTTATAGATGTTAAATGATAAAAGAGTCATTGAGCCAGGTCGGTGAGAAAGTCATATATGGATATATGACTAATCCGAAGTGCTCTTGGAAAGCTGCATGCATGTCCTAAATCGAGATTTCAATTGCCTTCTAGTACGAGAAGTAAGAATGAATATCTTCTGGTATGTTGGTTGTGGTGTAAGAGATCTGAGCTTTCTTTGCATCTTGGCTTAGGAAAAATAAAATGAGTACTCTTTGGTTGTTGCCGAACTCTTTCCAATGTGGCTTTTAGCGCTTGGGTGTTCGAGTTGTTGTATGTGGACCAATTGGGTTCATGTTACGGTTGGGCTGACTCATCAATGGTACTGTTTGTCCTGTTCCTTTAAGTGGAAGGATGTGAGGGTGAGGCTTTCTTAGTAAGAGAAATCTGGTGTGACTAGTAGTTGATCGTAAATGGTGTAGAAGTGAAGAGTAAAGGAAGGTTGTCTATGTCCCAATTCAAACCTTCTTGGAGAATTGTTTCCGTTTATGTGTCCCTCGGTAGGGTTGATCAAATTATTAGTGGACCACTTGGTGGTTGCTAGTAATTGCTTTTGGTTTTCGAAGAGTATTGGATCTTTTTGTCGCCGGGCTATTGAGCGTGTTGTGCCAACCAAAGTGGAATGTTCGGCTGTTATTGATTTTGCGGGTTTTCATAACCCTCAAAATAAAGTAGGCTTCTCCTTTCGGTGGTAGTGGGGTGAGTGTTGCTCTTGTTGTAAAAGATCAGAATGTAACCCCGATGGTTCAATCAGTTAGTAATCTTAGAGTGTTGTGTCTCACTTGGTTTACGTCGTCGCGAATACGACGAACCACAGTTGAGAGGTTGAGACGTCAATCACTGTTGTGCGTGCGAGCGGAAGATGGATCTAGAAGTTGGTACCATGTCCTTCTAGAGAGTGGCCTTGGTTAAAGGGGTCGGGCACTTTAGTGCCAAGGGATGTATCGAAGGAGGAGTGTGAGACCGTTTCCTTTCGTGGTCTGTTTGGGATTTTATCCTATCGCTTGGGTCATGCCGAGGCCTTGTATGGGTGCTTTGGGTTTCAATGTTGAGTAAAGTTCTTGCAATACGTTGATCGTGGGTTATCGTTAGAACTGTGGGTCTTCGAGCCTAAGCATCTTACCATCGGGTCTCGATCAGTGTAGTTCCAGTGGCTTTAGTCAGAGACAGAAGCGGTTTCGGAACTGGAGTCTCGCATGCGCGAGAAGTACCCCGAGCTTTTCGCCTCAGGTATGAGATGTGAAACCTAGCTATCTTTTGCTTTGCTGGGTTGCGTATTGGTGTGTCTTGGATTCGAGGTCGAATCCTGTTGAAGGAGGGGGAGAATGTGACACCACGGAGTGTCGTATCTTATAAAATGTGAATGTTGAGGTCAAAAACTATATAAAATGTGAAAATAGAGGTTAAAACTTTACGTTATGCCGTTTATAGCGTGTTTTTGGGCCGTTTTCGGGTGTTTGGGCCTCTCCGGGGGACTTTGGGCCTTGGGGGTTGAGTTGGGCCTCCGGTGGATGGGTTTGGGCCAAAGGGGGGACTTTTGGGCAGACAAATCTGGCCCCCACCCCTTGGTGCGCCCCAAACTCCCTCTCCCAACCCTAGCCGCCACCCCCTAGCCCCCCCGTGCGCCTCCACCCTTCCCCTTCCTCTCCATCTTCCCCCATGGCGCCACCACCCCTCTCCTCCCCTCTCCACCTCCCTTGCTGCACCTAGGGGAGTTCTCCACCTCAACACCTTGAAGATCCGTCCATTGGAGCGCTCCGCGACGAGGAGATCTGGTGGATTTGGAGCGAGGAAGGAGATCGCGCGAACCGGGAGGAGATCCGTTGGGTAATCGGTCGTTGGCCGAAGGTATGGCCATGGGAATCCTTGGGGTTGGTCTAGGATCTGTTCTAAGGGTGATTATCATAATTTTAGATCAATTGGAGGTGCTGGAATTGAGTAGATTAGATGGAATCTTAAGTTTGCCACGTTCTCTGTTTCGGGCAGCATGAGCAGTCGACCTAGGGCTTGGGTTTTCGTCAATTTAGATTCAGAATTTGGTCATACGGCTGTTGAAGAAGTTGTAGGTAATTTCAATATCTTTCCGTGGATATAAAGAACATCCAATTCCGCCCAGCCGTTTGAATGTTAAGATCGTTTTACCGAGCGTGTTAAAATCTGTGACGTGATTGGAACAGATCACGGTATTTTGTAGATTAAACAACTTTAGAGTCCGAATCAGTTTTTCCATATACTTATAAAAAGTTGGGAAATTTCCTAAGCTATGCGAGGATGTACTCGTTTAATTGATTCGGAGTCTTAGAACTTGAGTTATGCCTTTTGGAAGGCTGCTGTCCCGACGGGACAGAACCTCTGTTTTTGGGTTTAGCGAGTAGTTTGCGATGTCAGGGTAGAAGAGGGTTTGCTATGCTGTTGATGTTCCTTCAATTCATGTTAAAACAAAGGAGATGCTGCCGAAATTTTGATTTTTAGCATTTGCTCATTTGCTGTAATTTACCTTAATTTATGGTATTTAGATGTTGTTTTGCCTATGTTTGGTAGCATTCAGGCATGCTAGATGCCGGGGTGTTACACAATGCCTAATATCTTAGGTCATTACAAACCCACACTAGATTTCTCTTTCTTAGAAGGTCTTGCCCTCACATTCTTCCACTCAAAGGATCAGAACAAAGGGTACAATCGTTGAGTAAGCTCAAACATAAGCCATGAACCCAATTGATCCCCATACAACAACTCGAACCCCCAAAGCGCTAAAAGCCACTTTGGAAAGATTTCGGCAACAACCAAAGAGTACTCATTTTAATTTCCTATGCCAAGGCGCAAACGAAACACAAATCTCCTACATCACACCCAACATACCAGAAATTCTTCATTGTTTCTTTTCATTCCAGAAAGAAATAGAAATCTCGATTTATGACTTGAATGCACACTTTTCAAGAGCACTCCGGACTAGTCATATATCTATATATGACTTTCTCACCGACCTGGCCCATCGACTCTTTCATCAGTAAACATCTATAAACAATGTCATGCTTCCTTTTCACCATTCATTCTTCATGTAACAACAATACCGAATAGTCATTCAAAAAAAGACTTCTTCCTCGGTATCACATGAAAGAATACCAATAACACCGATGATTGCGCTAAATCATATAACTATGACGGTAACATCGTTAACAGCAAAACACCACGTCGTGTCAAAACCCACTATCCATTTAAAGCTAACCTTGCAAAACCTCGCATTGTAACCAAAATCAACATTTTGGAAAAGAACATCGACTCCAAAGTCTAACATCTGCACACACAACCGCCACAAATTTTCTCAAAAGAAAGGGAAACTCATTCCCAAAAGAGAACTCTTCACTAACCAAATTCACTTATGAAACATTCATATAATCCACCTTTTTGAAGCACTCGCAAACAACCACACATTATGCAAATAAATCCAACTATAGTCAAAAAGAGTTACAAATTAAATCTCAAGAATCTCCAACATAACCCACTAAGACCTTCTGCTTCTTTTAATATTTACTCCAAAGATGATTCAGTGCGAATGCGAAGGAGCGCGATCCACTCAAAGACTTTTGGGTGTAAAACCATACTCATAGCATAAACTGAACAAATTAGCCAAAACCAAAGATGGGCACCAAGCTCTATGGGTTTTAGGGAAACTCCAAAACACAACATAAAGAACACCTCGTCCGAAAGCATTTAACCAAGATAGCAAACAACCAAACCAGACCAAAAGGTTTTAGACACATGCTCAGCATGAAACCCAACATCCATTTAATATTCCACTATCCTTACCATTTAAGCATTCAAAATTCACTATTTACTCATCGAGAAGCCCATCATAATTCAACCAAAAGCTACATAACCAATCTTCCTCTAGTTACCTTTCCCAACACTTATAAATAAAGTTCATGACGATTAACAAAAGACAACTAACCAATACTACCTCATAATGATCCCCACAGACCAACACAACGTATAACAACGTATTCTTTATTTCAAACATAGTACTTCAACAGATACTTAAGCATGATCAACCTATCAATTTTTATACCATCCATACGCCAACATCTTGACAATTGGAACTTGTTCAATCAATAAATGACTTCAACAAGTAAATATTATCCCCACAAGGCAAAGCTCGTAACTATGATTCTAAGATATACATTCATTAAGGATAAAATTCTACGTCATATTAATTATCCATGGTCCACTCCATCACAACATGTTACAGTAACCTTCATTTTTAACAAGAATTTTCAACAATTAATCTAAGCAATTACCACCACTACTAAGCCATCAATATCAATAATTTGCATAATCATCAATCTCCAATATTGCTTTTAGCTACCCTATACATAGGTTACAACAAAATTGTCACTACACAACCTACTCCAACTATTAAATTAGATTTAATAAGTTAAACCTTCACGAAGCTGTTACAAATATCATCAAACAACAAAACCTATACCTTTCCAATTGGCCTCGATACTAGCATTTTAGGAAAACGACTGCGTACTACCAATCCTGCTAATATTTTGCAACAACATGAATAGCAACTCTAATTAGCTTCCAAGTTAAAGCCACTAGCCAACACGATTAAATTTCTCTATTAACCCGTTAGATTAGAATATCTTTAAAGAACCGGCAAGGTTTCTTTAACAATATCAGTAATTTACATCATCTTAATGTTCTAACTATGCATCAAGGTTTAAACTTTAAACATTAACGAGGATCATAAGCACCTTTAAAGCAAAGCAACAGATTCTAAGCATGTACATTAACCCATTTAATCATTCTCGCTACAGAGTAAACTACAACACTAGTAGTCTATTTATTCTCCAGCTAGAGATAATAATCACATTGAATTGATTCAACTCACAATTTAACTTAGCAACACGTCATTTCATAAACAACAGCTCAAGAACAAGAATGTTCACCGATAAACACTTTCTCCTTTCCTAGGCAAGGAAGAAAACAAAACTCCAACAGACATGCAGGAGAGCTCAACTCTCAAATAGCAAAAACTCCTAAAGAAATCTCAAGATCAACAACTTCCAAGAAGGAAGAAGCATGCACCAGGGAAAACCAAATGTTCAACTAAATCTTTTCCGATAGAGGTTCGAACTTAGCTTCACCCAATCTTAAAGTCTGCACAAGGAGAAACTCCAACACTTTTCTTAAATAGGGAGAACAACAACCACATAAGTTTCCTCCCCAAGACAATCCACAATAATCAACAAAACCGGATGTCAAAGCAAAAATTGCGACCAAAAGACACGCAACATAAAACTCCTCTCCTTAATCTTCACCCAAAGAAGACAAAATACACAACCGCCAAACGAACAATCAACGAGAATCAAATACCAAACACTTTTCTTTCGATTTAAATCGACTAGAACCAAGGAAACCGACCGAAACCAACCATTAGAATGGTCAAGAATGTACGAAGGAATCCTCCACCAACTCTTCTATTTGTCTCTAGTCAACTACCCAATCTACGACAGAAAAGGTAAGCACTCTTCTCCCACAAGGGTTAATAGTTCGTCGGTGATGGCGCTAACCGGCCACACCGTCAAACCTCACCCTTACTATGAACAAAAAGAGGTGACCGAAACCCTTTGGCACTGTAACACCCCAAAATTTTGCTTTTCTTAAATTCATGTGTGATTTGGCACTTCGGTGAAGTTTTGGAATTTTCTGGAATTTATTTGAATTTATTTGGAATTTATTCCATTTTGAAATAATTAAAAAATTTAACTTTGCAAATAAAATTTTGTTGAAAATATTTTATTTGAGTCCAAAATGTCCCAAAATATTTCCAGAATATTTCTGGAATTTTTCTGAGTGTTTTGCTATTTTTAATGAATTAAATGAATTTCTGGGAATTAATTTGAATTATTTAATCGCTGGTAATGGCGAGTGGGTTTGTATCTTGTTCACCGACCGAGCCCGAGTCAGACTCGAGTTCGAGTCCGACTCGAACCCAACCGAGCCTAACCCTCTCGACCGTCCGATCAAGATCGAACGGCCGAGATTGAGCCACGTCACCCGAGTCAGACCCGAGCCCAAACCCTTGCACCGTTGGATCTTGATCCAACGGCTGTGCGCGTGCCACGTCGCCCTCGCCGTGTCTGGGTTGGACTCCGCCGCCCGTACTGGTTTCGCCGCGGATTCCGCGGGGATCTCGGCGTCTGTGCCGGTATTTAATGCCTGGACTCGCGCCTGAGGTTCGCCTTTACCTCGTGCGTCGTTTGCCCCAGGTGCCCTAGCCCTAGCCGCCACCGTCGACCCGCTATTGCTCGCCGTAGTTGCGTGAAGCTCCGTCGCGGACTTTGCTTCGCCCCGTCGCCGTCCGCCGTTCTCCGTCGCCGTTGAGGTCGGATCTGGAACCGCAAGGCCAAGACACGTCGGGAGGTATCTTCCACTCCGCCGGAGAAGCCCCGAGGCGCCGTCGTCGTGGTCGTCGTCATCGTCTCCGGTGGCCCCTGCTCCGCCGCGTCGCCATCGCCGACCCCGAGCTCGCTCCACCGTCCGATCTAGAGCCAACGCTCCAGATCACGCCACGTCACCCCGGTGAGTTCCACGTTGAAATCCCAGATCTATTTCCAACCGTTGGATCTAGATCCAACGGTTTAGATCGTGCCACGTAGTCTAAACCGCACCGAGCTAGGATAGATCTCAGCCGTTAGATTTAGATCGAACGGTCCAGATCAGCGGAGTAGTTTCTTTACGCGAGAGTCCAGATCCAATCTGGGCCATTGAATTTCAAATCAACGGCCGAGATCTAGCCACGTGGCCGGAAGGCCGACCGTCGCGGTCAGCGCCCACGCGTGGGCCCGTGTTTCTGACACGCGCGGCCCGCATGTCAGTGGGGCCCACACGTCAGCGTCTCAGCCGAGTGCACCATGACATCACCGCTGACGTCACGGTGGGGCCCAGCTGTCAGCCGTCCTCAGCCGTGCGTGATGACGTCACTGCTGACGTCATCCGAGGGGCCCACCTGTCAGCGAGACACGTGAGCCGTGGACCAGGTCCACGGTGGACCGAGCCGCGCCCGTGCGCCGGGTCCATGGACCCGAGGCGACGTGGCGGCACCGGATTGGTCCACGTGTCATGCTGACGCAATAAAAGAATTTCCGAAAAAGAAAATGATTTATTAATTCGAATTATTGATTTCAGATTTTGATTCAAACTTCAAACGCTTATAACTTTTGCATTTTAATTCCGATTTGAGTGATTCAAATTTCTAAATTTGTATAAAATTGAGATCTACCTAATGATGTATTTTATTTAATTTTTGGACTAAAGTTTTCCTCTGTAATATTATTTAATTGATTATTTAAACTTCAAAATGCTATAACTTTTGCATTTAAACTCCGAATTTGACGATTCCAGTTTCTAAAAATTCATAAAATTATGCTCTCTATTTGTGAACTTTATTTGGATGCTTGGACACTTTTTGTCTACTGTTTATTTATTATTTGCTATTTGCACGATTTACGAGTAGATGTTGAAGTGCCCGAAGGCTTCGAAGGTGAGGTGTTGACCCAGGAGCCAGCTCAGCACCAAGAACAAGTATTTTTTGAAGGCAAGTTATGCTTTGACCATATTGATCCTATTTTGAAACCTATTTTGATTTAATTTATTGCATGCTAGTTCAATTAGAAAATACTTTATTTAAATATGGGAAATTAGATAAATGCCAATTTGCTGTATGACACCTTGATTACTTAAATATGTGCCATGACCCCTTGTCACCCTAGTTGTGGATTATTAGTTGGACATTATTAAATTGCCAACATGGGATTTTAGACCGTTGTAACATATTGCCACTACAACACAACATCCCTATAGAGACATGTTTTATATAGGTTAGAGACGTTTTATTTTGTCTCCACAAGATCACAGAGTCGTTTTTATAAAGCGTCATAGGAGCGTCTCCACATGGATCGTCTCAAAAATATAGAGACGTTTTGTTAAACGTGTCTACATCATTTGAAACGTTCTATAGAGACGTTAAATTGCATCTCTATAAACTTATAGACGCTTTTGTAGAAACAACTACAACACGTCTCAATTGATATATAGAGACGTTAAATTACACCTCTACGAACATAGAGACGCTTTTGTAGAAACATCTACAACACGTCTCAATTGATGTAGTATTCATAGAGACGTTACGTGACGTCTACACATTATGTATACACGTATTTCTGGATGCCCTATATAATGCGTATTTTTTAATTTTGGTCATGCATTATACTTTTTACGGATGTGTATCACCGTATAAAGGCAATATTCAATATATCTATTTTCTCCATTATGTAGACATTTAATGGGCACCATCATATTCTCAGAGTATATAGAAAAGAAGTGAAGTAATATGTCATGTATTAAGAGTAGTGAAGTTCCCAACTAAATCAAACATCCATAGAAAATAACAGAGTTCATAGCTGAATGAAAAATCAATATGAATGAAACATATGGATAAAGCATCCTATTAAAAGAAACTTGTGCATCAGGTCTTCTTAATTGTTCGAATCCATCTATAAGCTTTCTTCAAGTAGAAACATGTGCATCGGGTCTTCCACTCTTCCCTCTATTCTTTTTATAGTCCTCCATTATCCTGCGAAAGAAGCCATTTAAAGAAAGAATAATTTAGCATGGGCGCTTATGAGAAATGAATCACTAATTTAATTAATAAAAATTGAAATGACATACCAACTTATGCCCGTGTGGAAGTTTTATTCTTAGGCTTTTTAACCTGAAAAGTGACAGATATTATGTGAATGACACTATATAATTAATCAAATATTACACACTAAAAAGTATACTTGTTGAGCTTACGAAAATGATCTTACATATAACCGAGGCCAAGCAATAGCATGACTAATTGCATCTCTTACTGAATGGAAATTTTTATATGGTCTAGGCAGCCTCTCATCTCCAATATTTGTAACACCGCGAACCACCACCCCATAATATTCGTCTCCAAGCATGTTTCCTCCAACCACATATGTGCTATCTTTAGTCACTAAATTCCCTTTAGCTACAACTTTACCCTCACCATAATTTGTTTATTGAAGCAAATAAAAAATCAAAAGTTAACCATCCATCTAATGAAAGGTAATTACGTGAATAGCCAAGTACAAATATATGAGCTGCAAAATTTTTAGAAACTTTTATAAGATGTAACTGTTGATTTAAGCATAGGTCATACAACACATTGCATTCTCTAATTTACATCCACATGGCCTAAATTGGTTTTCTTGTCCAATATTCTAAAAAAGAATAGAGTAAGTATTCAAAATTATCAACAAAAAATCCCATCATGCTATGCTGTAGCCGACATACTACCAACTGCAAGTCAATAAGAGGATACTATACACTAATGCTGCAAAAAATAATAATTAATTACGATTGGTATCATTCCCAGCCTAATCTTTAAAAGGGTAATATTGAGTGCATAGCCAGACAAACTGTCTACCTACACTAAAATATACAATTTCTAACTCTACCAAAAAAAATGCTAATTGAAAGCAATTTGTTCTGCCACTAAAGAACGCTAGCTTCACAGGAGTTTGCTACCGAAGTGAAAGATCACTCCGGCAACACCGCATTCGTCAGGTCAACGGTGCTTAGCGACAATGTTATACAGTTTCTGTTTTGCAAGCATCAGACAGGTGAACAAGTAGAAAGGAGCAGGAAAAGGAGATGCCGATTACATGGAGGCAGTCGAGCGCAGGCTCGGTGAGCTTGACGTGCTTGGTTTTGAAGTCAGGGTGTAGCGGTTGCAGCACCAGCTCGGCCTGGGACCCCTCAAGCACGTGCCCGATTGACGCGAGCACCTGCGTGATGGGCACCGCCGCGCTGCCCTCCCACGGCTGTTTCCCGTCCTCCTGCTGCTGGCTGCTGCAGCTCTTGGCCCGCCGCCCCCTTGATGCTATCTACAAACACACACCACAAACCACAGCTCCCTCCTTAGCCACCGATCGGGCGCGTGCACAATCATGGATTGCAGCGAGAACCCAATGCAAGGGGGAGGGAGGGGGCACACACCGAGGTAGGAGTTGGATGGATTGTTGGAGGGCAGCGAACTTGACGCGGTTGGTGGAGCACTCCTTGAGCATGGCCTCGAAGGCCCGCGTGACCTGGAGAGCGCGACGTCGGAGAGGGAGGTGGCGGAGAGTGCGACGTCGGAGAGGGAGATGGTGGAGAGACCTGAGACGGTTGTGCTCCTCCTGCAGTGGGGAATGGCGGCGGCGGGGATTGGGGAATCAGTAATGGCGCAGGGTTGAGGGTTTTCTCTGGTAAGGAGGTATTGCCAAATTGCCAATGGGCCAGGCTGCCGGGCAGTGTTGGCTGTTGGGCTTGGACCATAGTTACGAAACGTATTCCACAAACGCAAGACTACGGACGAGACATATTCTAAGACATCTCAATATACGTCTCTACAGATGAGATGTATTTAAAACGTCTCAAACTTCGTCTCTATACAATTTAATCTTGTGACGACTTTAATAGCGTCTCAAAAGACGTCTTTATTTTATATCTAGTTCTGAATGTAGAGACGGTTTTTAAAGTGTTTTAAGCAAAATGTCTCTATGTGCCTATTTTGTTGTAGTGTGCTTAGACCTGCTACGTGCTCATGACATGATTTTGGACAATCAAATGTTAATATTGACTTAATGATATATTGAACCTGTTTTGGGAAGGTATCATGTGATGTTGATGGCACGTGGTGCATGGTAATCAACTGGGGTTTGATAAAGCGATTTCGGCCAGGGGCATGTGGCAAGAATGATCGGGTGGGCCAGTTGTGGCACCGGGAACGTTGTGTTGGTTCTTCGGGTAGTCTTGCCCTGGTCACCCTAAGGACTTAACCTTACAAGCCTTTGAACTAGGTCAAACGTGCAACCACATGTCTGTAATGGGACGGACCTAGTTGATTAAGTTGCTAATAACGTACCTGTGGGACCTCAGGATGTCAACTATGCTTTTTTGTGTAGTTGTACGGGGGAACGTACCGGGGCTGCGGCCAGGTACCCATCTAACGGTTGATTGGCCTAAACTTCGCCTTCGCTAAGGGAAGGGTTGGTGTGCAATAACCGGGGAGGCTCACTTGTGCTGTTAGAAGTTTCCGAAAGACTTTGTTATGGACTCTCGCCTTTGTGGTGTTTGGCTGTATCTTGTGGGTAAAGTGCATAACCTCTGCAGAGTGTAAAATCTATTCGAATAGCCGTGTCCGCGGTATTGGACATCGCTCGGGGATTACAGTCAAGGGTTAGACTTTCTTGAAAATAACTTGGACTTGAAAGGTTGGGTTGGATTAGTAATGATGTTGATGGAAATGTGGATTAGGTTTGGGAACAATGTTTACTAAACTCCTTGAAAAGTTATTGATCTTGTACTTGTTTCTATTGCTTTCGAATCTACTTATGTTACTTGTCAAATGTTGTTTACTGCAAATATACCTTGAGTTATCCTTTGTATTAAGCCATGCATGTAGTATATTAGTTGCATTCTGTGCATGACTTGCTGAGTACCAAGTACTCACCCTTGCCGCAATACAACACCAGTTGAAGAGGAGTCTACACCAGCTTTGGAGGAGGAGCTCCCAGAAGATCTGTCTAACTAGGGAGCGAGCCCAGTCAGTTGCCTGTGGTATACTGGATGGCGCCACGATGTTATCTTATTTTTCGCTGCTATTATTTCTCTTTTAATAAGTTTCGTCCTGCGAGGCGTATATTTGTAACTTGACCATAAGGTCAAGCAACCAGTTTGATTATTTGATTAAAGTACTTTATTAGTATCGAGTGGTATGATTGTGATATTTGCCGATGTTAAGACTGTGTGCACTAGCGCGTTCCTGGACTAGTGCTGAATACACAGAGGGTCCGGATTTGCAAATTCGGGTCCCGACAGGCACCACAACCCCACTTTATCATGTTAACAAGAACAATTCAATCAATTCTCTCAATAACATAGCAACATACATTATAACATATAGTATTCAACCTCAAAGCTTAAATACAACATTTAAGCGTAAAGCAACGATACCCATACCCTTTCCTACTGTGCATCCATGTGTGTCAAATTTTAATTTAGTTATTCCACTTACACAAGTTTTACTGTTGCTATCCTAAGACAAAATTTTAAGTACAACCTAAGCCATGTTCCTAGGTTATTCCACATCAAAATTTTAGTTGACCTTTGGTATTTCACTAGAATACATGTTCCAAGGATCTACAGCCTGCTCTGATACCAACTGTAACACCGCGGCATTTAGTATGCCTGAATGTTACCAAATATAGACTAAACAACATCTAAATACCACAAATTAAAGTAAATTACAGCAAAAGCACAAATGCTAAAACCGAGAATTTCGGCAGCATCTCCTTTGTTTTTCCATGAATTGAAGCAACAACAATCTTAACATATCAAGATAACATAATGAAGGATAGCAATAACATGACAAATCAGGAATTTCAGCCACCATACAACTAAGGATATGAGCCTATCCGTCACATGTCAAATATGGACTAATCATTTACTCATGACAACCAACGAAGCATCAAAACCACAATTTAGTTCAGTGAATTAACCATCACAATTAAAGGAGAGAACATGTCATTATTTAAATGTGTGATGCTAGGTGATGACGTGTGACTAGCTCCCCTTCCCGCATGCCGGTTTCATGGTACCTAAGAAAAACAACATAAACACAAGTGTGAGTTCATCACTCAGCAAGTATATTGCAATGGAACAAGAAAATACATTCCAATACCTTCATCACCACTTTTCACATACAACATCATAAACATCTCATATTCACAGTGTATGCATCTCATTGACATCATCATATATCATCATCATATAACATCATCATATAATGCAATGCAATGCACAAGTCTCTTGGTGTAGGATCGAAGTATACGAATATAGCAATCAGAGGGGGGTGAATGATTGTGCGGAAGCTAAAACCAAATTCTTGACCTATTAAAAGTTCACCCCAAAACAGAACCAAATAATTGCCTCGTTTTCGACAAAAACAGAATGATAGAGGTTTGGTAAAACGAGAATTCCTGGAGATCCAACCGTCGAAACGATCTGAAATTTGGACACAAGAAACTAGATTCCAATACGAATCGAACCCAAAAAGAATCAGCTCGATCGGACTTACGGATCAAAAGTTATGAGCTTCGCAAGCTTGCTGATCCAGAACTTGACGAGAATCAATCTAATCAAAACTTCAAGATTAAACAAGAACGACAAAAGATTGATCAACTAGACTTTGAGAAACACTAGATCAATACCTAGAGAGGTTTTGATGGATCAGATCAAGATAAAACTTGAAGAACAAAAACCAATCTAGAACTAGAACAAGCATGCAAACAAGAACCAAAACAGAAAATCTTGTAGCGGCGTGGTTCTTGTAGCACGCAAAAATCTTGGAAGAATTGATCTTTATTTCTTGTCTAAAATACTCTCATCAAAAGAGTACAAACCCTAAAACCAAGCTCAAAGCTTGATGCGCTCAGCTCTACTTGGTGCCTTTCAAGCAGAGACCCCCACCTATTTAAAGCACCAACCCACAAGGAGTTACGAATACGATTCCTATTCCCTAGAAGGAATCAGATCCAACTCAACTCTACTTGGCCCAACCAGGCCGAGTACAACTCTTGCACGCGTATGGCAACCCTACCATACTCACGTGACTAACACTTTGCACGCCGTATGGCCACCTGCCATACTCACGTGACTAACACTTTGCACGCCGAATGACCTCCTGCCATTCTCACGTGACTAACCATTCTTCATGTGCACCATTCTCTTAGCCCGAACGTCCGCATGACATCCTTGACCACCAAGACCTCGGTTCCTCCGAACCTAGTCCCGAACCTCGTTCCTCCATGAACCTAGTTCCGGTCCGTCATCGACCACATTCGCCTTCGAGCAATACCTGCACATGAACAAACCACAAAACAAATCCGAGCACAAGTCCACGACTTGACTCAATGTCAATCCATGCAACTACTCACATGAGTATTGCATAAAGTCCACTTCAAAAGAAGCATCATGAAATCATTACAAATTTCAAATTCACATTCAAAATTCAAATCAAAATCGCTCAAAAAACTAATTGAGCGAAAACGATTCACGACGGACAAACAAAGTTGGTCCGTTGTATAAGGAAAAGTTTCTGTTCCAAGAAGCCAACCAAACGCGGAAAAACACGTTCACAACGGACAAACAAAGTTGGTCCGTTGTACATGCAAAAATGGCTTCGGTCATGAGCTCAAAACAAGTTCACAACGGACCCCAGAAGCTTGTCCGGCGCCAACGTGCCACGCTCGGTTTCACAACAGTAAAACCCTAGAAAACGTCCATTCCCGACGGTCAAATAGAATTAGTCCGTTGTACATGTGAAAATGACTTCGGTCATGGGCTCAAAAACATGTTCACAACAGACCCAAAAACATCGTCGCGGATGGGAAACTTATCTTGTTTCTTGAGAATTTTGTCCTGCGCTAATCGTAACTTCACTTTCTTGTCAAATGGTCAAAACACATGAACAAACACATTTTGCAAATTCAAATCTAAGTTAATTTTTCAGTTCAAAGCCAATTTTTCAGCACATGATTTCACAATCTCCCCCTTGATGAAAACATTGGCAACACCACTTAGAATTGAATCATTTGGCATTCACTTTACAAAAGATTTTGAAATCCAAAGGATCAAAGACCAAAGTAAGAAAACACAGAAATCCCTCTTTGACCAAAATGCAAAACAAAATCTCCCCCTGAGAATGAAAATGTGTGTGAATTTGCAAGCCGCCAAAAATTTACAAAAATTCGCAAAACTAATCCCAAAAATACTCAAATTGCCAAATACAATTCTCCTTTTCCTTTAAACTTTTCAAAGAAAGATTTCCAAATTTCTCCCCTTTGACAATGGATTCATCAAGAGTACAAGAGAGAACAGGCTCAAAATTTTTCCTGAAACAATGATTTCACCAAGAGAAACAAGGGAGTGCCAAGATAGGAAAAGATGAGCTCATTCGATCATATAACCTTATATATCACATAATATGCAAAATACATGATCTTGATGTGATTTTAACAAGTTAGGGAATGACATGCATCTCAACCTCAATTTAGTCAACTATAGCCAAGTACTAAGCAAGATCTTAGCAGAAAAAGCAAGACTTTAAAAATTGAAGCAACTAACAACTTAGGGCGAGCAAGTAGTTTCAACTCCAATCTAGTAGACCAATTTAATCTTTAAACAATAAGTTGCATGTGGCATGCTTGAAGCATACTTCTTTTATTTTCTAGGAGTGGCATGCTTGAAGCATACATCTTATCTTTGAGGGAATGGCATGCTTGAAGCATACATCTTATCTTTTTAGGGAAAGCACCCTGAAGCACATAACTTGAGGTTTTTTGCTTTTAACAACCCCTTTTTATTGATTCCCTTTTCTTTTCATTTTTCTTTGATTATAAACATGCAAAAGTGATTAAAAGGTCTTATGAAAGAGTAAAGTTGAAACCACACTTGCTTCATAGCCCAAATTTGTCAAGAGGATTCAATATCAAGCCTAGAAGAGTAAGATATCACAGAGTATTTAGCTATAGGTAATCAGTCCAGGGAATTCCGCAATGTCATTTTTAGTTCAAGTGAGATAATTAGATTATCATATATTAGCTCAATTACATAACATATAAAGAAATATGATAAAGTGAGCTCATTAAGTGAAAGAACTTGGCAAAGAAACTCCCCCTCAAAACAATCCCATTGGATGAACAATTCCAAGTTCTCCCCGAATAAAAAGCAAAACGAGAAGAAGACAAATGTTTTGTGAAAAATGTCTGGCCAATTGATGTTCAAGTATCCACATGGTGAAGCACAATTTTTTCTTTTCAACATGATCTTTAAGAAAGTGAAATCCAATATCAATATGCTCAAGAAAAGGGATTACTCAAGAAGGTGGCACGAACCAAATCAAATCAACATCCTCCAAAGTCAACATCGAAAAAGCTCTTAAACTAATCCATGAGGAAGGTAAAGCCAAATGCCAAAATCTTGAGTTCTATGAAGATACACAGAAAATCCTTTTTGATAGCTTGTCGATGTGACGACGTGGGAAGCTTGAAAACAAGCACACACAAGCACGTGGGAAGAGTCTCTCATGTAAACCTCTAATTATCTCGCCCTCAACAGCATTATCATCATCTTTATGAACAAAGACACTCTCCCTCTAACATATGCACTTGTACTCATCATTTGAACTAGTGCCTTTTGCGAAAAGCAGAAGTGGAAGAAGCATCTCCAAAGGCAACACTTTCAGATGAGATGCAATGAGTGAAGGAGAACCAAATCTTATCACTGAACATATGAAGTGAGCATCCGAAATTCACTAGCCACATGTTCTCCCTCCTCATGTGAGAAGCCTACATAGAAGCAGAAAGTGTCGAGGTCTCGATCAGGGTTAGAAATAAGATGTTTAGGAATCCAAAGATCGAGACACACGACGGACAACAGTAGGCACAACACAAGCAGTCTTATGCACAAAATCAAATTTGCCTGTTCCCGTGTTTCTAGCAACAAAAGGTGCTTGCATCACCCTAGGCACGTAGTGAGAAGCAAAGCGTGCCTTTCTGAAATTAGACCTAGCCTTAGCTCTTTCTTTCTTTTGTTGTTTGGCTAGTCTAAAGCAAAAATCTACTAAATGTCCATCTCTACCACAATGAGTGCAAGTGTACTTAACATTATGTTTAGCTTTGGAAGTAGAAGCAACATTTGCATTCATCATAGTAGAAGATAAAAGACAAATGATTTAAAGACGCTTTCTTAGGCTCATTGACAATTTTAAATTTTCCACTTTCAAGTGTTTTGACAACAGTGGGAGCATGTGATTTATGATGAGCATAAGAATCAAAACCTAAACCTTTGTTATGAGTGCTGACTTTTGATTGATCCAAAATCATGTTTAGGTTCTTCTTTCCTTTAGTGAAACGTTCTAATGATTTGTCCAAGTAATCAACTTTTCGAGAAAGAGTTAAACAATTATTGCAAGGAACATTCACTTTTCCTTTTGCTTCTACGACAAGTTGAGCATGAAAGAACCTCATGTGTAGCAGATCATCAGTCAATTGAGAAACTCCTAGCATTTGCATCTTTTAATTTTAATTCAAGAGTTGAGCATTTAGAACAAGAAGTTAAACCATGCAAATCATCGCGTTAAAGCAAATAGCATTTTTAATATGTTTCTCATTTTCTCACTTTCAAAGCATTAATTTTCTCAATCAAGGAAGCATGTTCTTTCCTAAGCTTAAGTAAGCTCATTCCAAATTAAGTCACATGATTTGCAAGCATCATCATCAGAATCAAAGTTTTAAGTCTAGTAATTTCAGCATTCAATGACTCAACAACAAAATCATGTTTCTAATTTTCTTGTCACGTTTATCAAGCAATTTACCAAGTCGAAAGCAACAGCAATAGCTAATTCATCGTGAAGAAGGATCTACCTCATTGAAGTCGCCGTCATGATCGCTCTCGTGAAGCCGCCGCTGCTTTTGGCCATGAGACACAACCCGCCAACTCATGCTTGCTTGGAGTTGCATCATCCTCGCCGCTTCCTCCGAATCCACATCGCTCAAATTGACTTGTTCAAGAGCGGAAAGAACTCGATGGACAACTGCGGTTGATGAAGTTCTTCTTCTTTCTATCACTTGGAGAGAACTTCTTCTTCTCTTTTCTTCTGCTGTCCTTCTCCTCCCTTGATGCTTTACTTGCAAGTTTTGGACAGTTTGGACTAATATGGTCGAGATCACCACACTCATAGCATCTTGGAGGATCACCACCACCTCTCTTTCTCTTTATCACATTTTGCAAAGCTTTGTTAAAGCGAGAAGAGAGTAGTGACAAGTCTTCTGAGGGAATTGCTCAATCTGTTCATCGGTTAGTGAAGACAAGAAAGATAGAGCAAAACTTGAAGCAAGACACCATTATGAGATATGCTAGATTGAGATGTCAAAGCAATTGATTTATGATCATTCTTTCTAGCAAAACATCTAATTCATGAGTTTTCAACTTAGAATAAAGAACATCTAAAGTAAGTGTACTCATGGTAGTAGATTCTTGTATAGATGTTACTTTCATCTCCCACACCTATTACATGTCCAAAGCACTAAGCAATTGTCTAGCATTAGCGATCATCAAAGCTAACTCCAGCAAAGACGCAAATTGCTAAGAATCTTATTAAAAGCGTGCAAAGAAGTCATCTACCGACTCACCGGTTTCATCTCAAATCGCATGTATTCTTTTTTGTAAAGATCTTGACGAACCTCTTTAATAGTGTTAGAACCCTCATGGTAATCACAAAGAGATTTCCATACCTCATATGCAGATCGAAGATGAATCACACGATCGAAGTCGCTACGTCCCAAGCCTTGGATGATCAAGTTGCGCGCCTTACTATTTGCTTCAACATGTGCGCGATTGGTGTCGTTGGCGTTGTCGCTTGCGAGGACATCATATGGTTTGTAGACCTTCTCCCAAATTGTGAAGCCCTGTGCTTGGATGAACGCCTCCATCTTGGCCTTCCAAAACTGAAAATCAACACCATCGAACACACATGGTTTTGTCGAATAACGATCCATTGATCTAATCACCGATTAAGATAGATTAGAAAAACATTCCTCTGATACCACTTGTAGGATCGAAGTATACGAATATAGCAATCAGAGGGGGGTGAATGATTGTGCGGAAGCTAAAACCAAATTCTTGACCTATTAAAAGTTCACCCCAAAACAGAACCAAATAATTGCCTCGTTTTCGACAAAAACAGAATGATAGAGGTTTGGTAAAACGAGAATTCCTGGAGATCCAACCGTCGAAACGATCTGAAATTTGGACACAAGAAACTAGATTCCAATACGAATCGAACCCAAAAAGAATCAGCTCGATCGGACTTACGGATCAAAAGTTATGAGCTTCGCAAGCTTGCTGATCCAGAACTTGACGAGAATCAATCTAATCAAAACTTCAAGATTAAACAAGAACGACAAAGATTGATCAACTAGACTTTGAGAAACACTAGATCAATACCCTAGAGAGGTTTTGATGGATCAGATCAAGATAAAACTTGAAGAACAAAAACCAATCTAGAACTAGAACAAGCATGCAAACAAGAACCAAAAGCAGAAAATCTTGTAGCGGCGTGGTTACTGTAGCACGCAAAAATCTTGGAAGAATTGATCTTTATTTCTTGTCTAAAATACTCTCATCAAAAGAGTACAAACCCTAAAACCAAGCTCAAAGCTTGATGCGCTCAGCTCTACTTGGTGCCTTTCAACAGGAGACCCCACCTATTTAAAGCACCAACCCACAAGGAGTTGAATACGATTCCTATTCCTAGAAGGAATCCGTATCAACTCAACTCTACTTGGCCCAACCAGGCCGAGTACAACTCTTACTGCACGCGTATGGCAACCCTACCATACTCACGTGACTAACACTTTTGCAGCGTATGGCCACCGCCATACTCACGTGACTAACACTTTGCACGCGAATGACCTCCTGCCATTCTCACGTGACTAACCATTCTTCATGTGCACCATTCTCTTAGCCCGAACGTCCCGCATGACATCCTTGACCACCAAGACCTCGGTTCCTCACGAACCTAGTCCCGAACCTCAGTTCCTCCATGAACCTAGTTCCGGTCCCGTCATCGACCACATTCGTCTTCGAGCAATACACGCACATGAACAAACCTAAAACAAATCGAGCACAAGTCCACGACTTGACTCAATGTCAATCCATGCAACTACTCACATGAGTATTGCATAAAGTCCACTTCAAAAGAAGCATCATGAAATCATTACAAATTTCAAATTCACATTCAAAATTCAAATCCAAATCGCTCAAAACCCTAATTGAGCGGCGCGTCACGACGGACAAACAAAGTTGGTCCGTTGTATAGAAAAGTTTCTGTTCTAAGAAGCCAACCAAACGCGGAAAAACACGTTCACAACGGACAAACAAAGTTGGTCCGTTGTACATCTAAAAATGGCTTGGTCATGAGCTCAAAACAAGTTCTACAACGGACCCCAGGAAGCTTGTCCGTATAAGCGTGCCGCTCGGTTTCACAAAAGTAAAACCCTAGAAAAAAGTCCATTCACGACGGACAAAAAGAATTAGTCCGTTGTACATGTGAAAATGACTTGGTCATGGGCTCAAAAACATGTTCTATGAGACCCAAAAACACTGGTCAGTCGCAGATGGGAAACTTACTGTTTCTTGAGAATTTTGTCCGGCGCTAATGCGTAACTTACTGTTTCTTGTCAAATTGTCAAAACACATGAACAAACACATTTTGCAAATTCAAATCTAAGTTAATTTTTCAGTTCAAAGCCAATTTTTCAGCACATGATTTCACACTTGGAAGCATATACCGGTATTGCTAAGTGCACACCCATCGGCGTGCACCCTCTTCCCCCTTCCATCCCGTAGATGGAGGGTGCCTACGCCTCGCTTCCACTCACCACGTGGGTGTAATCATGAGGTAGGTATTACAACCATGGCGCTCTAGATTAGTCATAACTTTCTCACTGACCTTACCGGACTAGTTATGACGTTTTCACCGACCGAGCCAGATTTCATGCCATGTATGCAACATAAGCCATAAACATAAACATCTTCCATCAAACTGAACTAAACATGACAGCATCATAATAGTCCATTTTCATCATAACATAGGCAAACAGTAATCATGGCAAGATATCACAACATGTAAGCAATTCGCATCTGGTCACAACTAGCAACATACATCACACAGCCATTACAATACACTTGCCTTAACAGCGGGCGACGGATTGGCGAGAGGATGAGGGCACTCCCGGGGTCACACCACCTGCACAAACATTCCACACAATCAAAACGGGCCCCCAAAACAGTATGCAAAAGCTCGTCTACCCCGACTTCACAAACTACTCCCAAAACCGAAAAACAAAGAATCTGTCCTGCCCAGACAACAGACTTCAAACTATCATAACTTTAGTTCTAGGACTCCAAATTAAGTAAACGAGTACACCATCGCGAAGCTTAGGAAATTTTCTAGCTTTTTCTAAGTATTTGGAAAAGCTGATTCGGAATCTAAACTTGTTTAATCTACGAAACACTACGTTCTGTCCCAATTGCGTCACATATTTGAACACGTTCGGTAAAATGACCATAAATTTCAGTTAACAAGCGACTTCAACATGTAAATATTATCTCCACAAGACAAGGTTTGTAAATATGATTCTACGACGTACATTCATTAAGGATGAAATTGTACATCATGTTAATTATCCAAAGCTCACATCAACACAACATGTTAAAATTTTCCTCTTATTTTAACCATGGTTTTCCAACGAGTATTCAACACAACTACCACCACTACTAAGTCATCAATATCAATAATTTGATTATCATCAATCAACACATTGCTTTTAGCTATCCTATACATAGGTGATAACCAAACTACCACCACACAACATACTCCAACTATTTAAAACAGATTGAATACTAGTATTGACACTGCCCTTAACAACATCATTAAGAATAAGTCTCATGTCTTCTTAATTGATATCAATACTAGCATTGCAGAGACACAACTACATACTTCCAAATTTACTAGTAGTTTGCAACAACGTAAATAGCAACTCTAATCAACTTCCAAATTAAAGTCGCTAGGCGACACGATTAAATTTCTCTATTAATCCATTAGATTAGAACATCTTTAAACAACCAGCAAGGTTTCTTTATCAATAACAGCAGTCTACATCATCTTAAAGTTTTAACTATGCATCAGGGTTTAAAACTTTAAACATTAACAAGGATCATAAGCACTTTTAAAGCAAGGCAACAGATTCTAAGCATGTACATTAACACCTTTAATCATTCTCGCTAAGAGTAAACTACAACACTAGTAGTCTATTTATTCTCAAGCTAGAGATGATAATCACATTGAATTGTTTCAACTCACAAATTAACTTAACAATGCATCATCCCATAAATCACATTAGTACATGCTACATAACATGCTAAACAACAATTCTTACTAGGGACAAACGATTTCAGTCAAAAGACTACTCACTTGTTTGCAGCATTTTAGTTTTAAAATTCAACCCAAAATCATAAGGAAACTTGACTCTCAAAATTGCAATGACACAAACCCAAACTTGGTCATGCAAAAGGAATTCTCCAAAACACTTTTAAATCTCAAGGACTCCCATAAGGAAAAAGGTTGAAACACAGTTTTCTTGAAAGGAAACCAAGCGCTCAATCAAACCTTTGCAAATAAAACCTTAACTCCAAACTTTCACGAAACAAGAAGGGTTCTTCAAAGATGATTTCTTAAACCAACAAAATAACGAAATCAAACACCACTTACTCCTACAAAGCCACTGAACTTCAGCCCTGACAACCAGGTCTAGCATAACTCCGCAATAACTCCTTTAACCTCGGAGAAAGACAAACCTAGGAATAAATTTGAATGCTTCTTCCCCATAAAGCCATCAACAAACTAATCATTAAAAGTGGAAAGGCGCCCAAAAGAAGCGCAACACTAGACTCCTCTTCTTCGTCTTCAACCAAGGAAGACAACCCACACACCGCATACGGAACGATCCGCGAAAAACCAACACTTTTCATTTGATTCAAATCAACTAAAGCCAAGAAAAGCAACGAAAACCGACCGTTAGAACGGCAAAGAACATACGAAGGAATCCACCACCAAACTCTTCTATTTGACTCCAGTCAACCACCCGATCTACGACAGAAAGGGTAAGCACTATTCTCCTATAGGGGTTAATAGTTCTTCGGTGATGGTGCTAACCGGCCACACCGTCAATCCTCACCCTTACTATGAAATAAGAGAGGTGGCCGAAACCCTTCGGCACCACAACCCACTTTATCACCACAACAAGCACAATTCAATCATCTATGTCATAGACATAGCAACATGCATTGTCAAATGAAGCATTCAACATCAAGCTTAAATACAACATTTAAGCGTAAAGAAACGATTCCCATACCCTTTCCTACTGTGCATCCATTGTGTGTCAAATTTTAGATTAGTTATACCACTTTTGCAAGTTTTAATGTTGCTATCCTATAACAAAATTTTAGTTAAGACCTAAGCCATGTTTCTAAGTTATTCCACATCACATTTTAGTTGTACCCTATAGCATGTCACTAGAAATTCACATTCCAAGGACCTACAGCCCGCTCTGATACCAACTGTAACACCCCGGCATTTAATATGCCCGAATGCTACCAAACATAAGCTAAACAACATCTAAATACCACATTTAAACATAAATTCCAGCAAAGGTACATATGCTAAAAACCGATATTTCGGCAGCATCTCCTTTGTTTTTCCATGAATTAACACAATAACAAAATCATGGCAAGATATATCGTAACACACGACATCTAAAACAACAACATAAATGGACATATCCTCAAATTACGCCAATAATACCACGCTCAACCACTTCATAAACTATAACGAATCAAATAAGGAATCACTAGCATGCTAAATTAAACCATACATTAAGTTTAAGGCACAACTCTTAAAATCATGTCTCCAAGTGATTAATTATGGACTACAATGGTGGAGCTACGTGTAGAAGTGTAGCTAGACCCCTTTTTCCCGCATGCCGATCTCAAAGTACCTAAAAACAACATAAAACACAAGCGTGAGTTCGAAAACTCAGCAAGCATATTGTAATGGACAACAAGATCATTTACAAGACAATAATACCTCACATCACATAACATCTCATACTTGAGCACATAACAACATCATCATCATTAAATATGTATTGCAATGCAATGCAATGCAATGTTATGCTCATATCTCCTTGGAAACTCATACCGGTATGGTTGAGTACACACCCGTCGGTGTGCACCCTCTCCCCCCTTCCATCCCGAAGATGGAGGGTGCCTACTCCTCGCTTCCACCACCCACGGTAGATGGAATCACGATGTAGGACTTACTCTAATGGCTCTCCGGATTAGTCATAACTTTCTCACCGACCTTTCCGGATTAGTTAATGACTTTCTCACCGCCCGGGCCATGTAACATGTCATGTATGCAAGCATGCCAACAATATATAAAACTCATATATTAACACATGGCATCATAACATCTTAAACATGCTCATCATATCATAGCAATCATTAAAACATGGCAAGTGGACATATATCATATAGACAATTCCATCTAATTTCAACATGCAACCTACAACTTGCTATTCATCACAACACACTTGCCTCAACCACGTGCAACGGATTGGCGGGAAGTAGAAGGCACTCCCGGGGTCACACCTCCTGCACATGGGTATCACACAATCACAATCATAACCACAAAATAGTACGCAAACCCCCATCTAACCCGACATTGCTCCCTACTCGCAAAACCTAAAACAGAGGTTCTGTCCCGTCGGGACAGCAGCCTTGCAAAAGGCATAACTTGAGTTCTGGGACTCCGAATGAATTAAACGAGTACACCCTCGCGTATCTTAGGAAATTTCCCAACTTTCTCTAGGTATAAGGAAAGTCTGATTCGGCCTCTAAAGTTGTTTAATCTACAGATTGCCGAGATCTGTTCCAATCGCATCACAGATTTTTAGGCGCTCGGTAAAACAGCCATAACTTTCAAACGGTTGATCGGAATTTAACGTGCTTTACGTCCACTGAAAGGTAATGAAATTATATACAACTTCCTAGAAGTCCGTACGGTCAGATTCGAAATCTAAATTAGTTTAATCTAATGTTGAACACAGACTGTCCCAACCTCGACACAGATTGGACAGCGCACACCAAAACGGCTATAACTTTCAGACCGTAACTCCAAAAATTCTCAAAAAAATACAAAAAATAGATCTTGACTATACCTACAACTTCTTCAACAGGAGGTCGGCCAAATTCCGAATCTAAAATTGCGAAATCGCACGCCCTAACACGGACTCTAAATCTGCCCGAAACTGAGTACAATACGAACTCTAGTTCTTTTCAGATCTACTCCATGGCAGCACGTCCTCTTGATCTAAAAACTCCAAATCTACCATGAGAACAGCACCTAGACCTTCCCCAAGGTTTCCCCATGGACATACCTTAGTCCGACGAACGACGAACACGAAGAATGTCTCTCGATCACCCGATCTCGCTCCCACGCGCCAAATCCTTCTGGATCCCTCGTCGCGGTTCTTACAAACAGCGAGGGCAGCACGTAGACGTGTCGTGGCAGCGAGGGGGCGTCCTTGGGGGTGCAAGGAGGAGGGGGGGTGGCGCGGCTTGAGGTGGAGGTGGAGGAAGAGGACTAGAGGGAGGAGGGAATTGGTGGAGGCGCAAGGGGGAGGTGGAGGCGTGTGGGGAGGCGGCTAGGGCAGGGAGGAGGCGCCCCTAGCCCCTTTACCCACGTTCTCCCCCCTCCATGGGCCAATCTGTGACACCTCGGAGTGTCGTATCCTTATTTTTTTGAGCATGATAAGGTTAATACAGTATGAGATGTGGAAATAAGGTTAAAATCATAAGGATCGGGGGTTAGTAACGTTTCCGGGCCGTTTCCGGCCGTTGGGTTTTGGGCCTTCCGAGGAGTTTTGGGCCTTGGTGGGCTTTGGTGGGATGGATTAGGACTCCGTAACGGACTAGGATTGGGTTGAGGGCTGGTAAAGGGGCTTCCCCAGCCCCTTGCGCCCCACCTCCCATGTGCGCCCCCACCTCCCGCTCTTGCGCCCCTCTCCTCCCTCCCCTCCCTAAGCCCTAGCCCCAAAACCGTGCGCACCCCCTCCCTTTCCTCCACCTCCACACCACCTCCCTCCACCCCTTGCTGCCCTAGGGTGGCCTCCCCACCCTGCACCTTGTGGAGTCATCCCGTGGAGCGAGGAGCGAGGAGCAAGGAGCGAGGAGCGAGGAACGTGGAGCGAGGCGGTCGCGAGGAGATTCGCGGAGATTGATTGGAGTTTTGGCGCTTGGGCAAAGGTATGATCTTGAGGATCCTTGGATTTGATCTAGGTACTGTTATTAGGGTGTTTATCAAGTTTTTAGATCAATTGGAGGCGCTGGTTTGAAGTAATTTGGGTTAGATCTAAACTTGTCCACGTTTCTGTTTTCGGGCAGATTGAGCAGTCGAACTAGGGTTCGAGTTTCCGTCGATTTAGAATCCGAATCAGACCGTACGGACTTCTAGGAAGTTGTAGATAATTTAATTATCTTTCCGTGGCCGTAAAGCACGTTAATTTCCGATCAGCCGTTTGAAAGTTATGGCTGTTTTACCGAGCGCCTAAAAATCTGTGACGTAACTGGAACAGATTGTGGTAATCTGTAGATTAAACAATTTTAGAGTCCGAATCAGTCTTTCCTATAACTAGAAAAAGTTGGGAAATTTCCTAAGCTTCGCGACGGTGTACTCGTTTATTCGATTTGGAGTCCCAGAACTCAAGTTATGCTTTTTGCAAGGTTGCTGTCCCGCCGGGACAGAACCTCTGTTTTTAGGTTTTGCGAGTAGTTGGCAATGTCGGGTTAGATGGGGGCGTGTGTACTGTTTTGAGGTTATGATTGTGAGTGTGTGATGCCTATGTGCAGGTGGTGTGACCCCGAGAGTTCCCTCTTCTTCCCGCCAATCCGTTGCACGTGGTTGAGGCAAGTGTGTTGTGATGGATAGCGAGTTGTAGGTTGCATGTTGAGATTAGATGGAATTGTTTACATGATATATGGCCACTTGCCATGTTTTAATGATTGATATGATATGATGAGCATGTTTAACAGATTATGATGCCATGTGTTAATATGCGAATCAAATATGATAATTGGCATGGTTGCATGCATGTCATGAGATAGGGCGAGGGCGGTGAGAAAGTCTTAACTAGTCCGGCAAGGTCGGTGAGAAAGTTATGACTAATCCGGAACGCCATTGAGTAAGTCCTATGTCGTGATTCCATCCACGTGGTGTTTGGAAGCGAGTAGGCACCCTCCATCTTCGGGATGGAAGGGAGGAAAGGGTGCACACCGACGGGTGTGTACTTCCCATACCTGTATGAGGTTCCAGAGGGTCGAGAGCAATGCATTACATCGCATACAAATTGATGATGATATTGATAAGTATTCATAAATGCGATGTTATACATGATGAAAGATGTTATTGACTTGTTGTTATGCTTGTTGTCCATTGCAGTATGCTTGCTGAGTTTTCGAACTCACCCTTGTGTTTTCTTGTTGTTTTAGGTACCATGAGAACGGCATGCGGGAAAGGGGAATAGTCACACGCTCACACGTTGCTTCACCTTAACGTTTCCCCAAGTCAATTCATTTAGTTTGATAATAAATTGCGTGTGATGGTCTTTAAAATTAAGTCTTAGCTTGGTTAATGAGAGTTCTATTGTTTGTTTGACACTTGGAACTTTAAGAGCTTGATGTTAGTCTCTTATTGTCGTTAAGACTTTATTTATTGCTGTTTTAGATGTTTCTCTTATTGCCATATAATGCTATATTGTTGCTGTTCCTTAAATTCATGATAAAACAAAGGAGGTGCTGCCGAAATCTCGGTTTTTAGCCTATGCACCTTTGCTGGAATTTTATGTTAAATGTGGTATTTAGATGTTGATTAGCTTATGTTTGGTAACATTCGAGGCATAGTAAATGCCGGGGTGTTCTGATTGGTATCAGAGCGGGCTGTAGGTCCTTGGAATGTGAATTTTTAGTGTCATGCTATAGGGTACAACTAAAATGTGATGTGGAATAACTTAGAAACATGGCTTAGGTTCTAACTAAAACCTTGTTATAGGATAGCAACGTTAAAACTTGTAAAAGTGGTATAACTAATCTAAAATCTGACACACTTGGTTGCACAAGAGGATGGGTTTTGGTTCATCAATGCATCGCGCTTGATTATGTGATAAGGAATATGCTTATGATGATGTTTGATCTATGATCTTGATTGTGTGCTTTGGTGTTTGGGTGGTTGTCTGTCTAGCGACCATGCCGAGGGTAGAGGCCGTGGGACGCCGTGGCGTGGAGGCCAGGGGCGAGGCTCCCAGGAGTTGAGGAGTCTGCTTGAGGTAGCGTTTCGCTTAATGCTCGTGGGCCAGCTCAGAGGAGCTTCCAGCTGTCTTGGTCGGGCGGGGTGCCCGCCGCCAATGAAGATTTAGTCCAGCTCGTGCATAGGGAGATTCAGAGCTGCGCCCGGCCATGGGCAGCCCCCTGTTGTGCCTCCCTCGCAGCGGCCTGTTGCCCCTCACACCGGAGCCGAGGATGAGTCTCCGGAGTGGATGTCCCTCCGTCTTGACACTTTCGACGGAGCAGCACGCCGATCCAGTCCGCAGATTGGCTGCGGTACATGGAGAGGCGCTTGAGGTCCTAGAGTTGACCTCGGTTCGCAGGACTCGCTTTGTGGCTTTTCACCGAAGGGCCAAGCCGATATCTGGTGGGAGGGGTTACGGCTGCTAGAACCCCGATCTGGTTCCATCACCTGGGAGGACTTTGTGGCTCGCCTCGAGCCAAGTTCCACCTGAGTCTTTCCTTGAGAGGATGGAGCTTACTCGACCACTCTTTCCCGAGGAAAGAGGCTCGGTGTGAGTATGAGAAAGAGTTCAACAGCGTGGTGCGCTTACTGTGGCGGTAAACGATCGGGAGAAAGCTAGGAGGTTCCGTAGGGGCCTCAACCAGAGTTCAGAGTTGTCATGGGGCGACTGTCCTCGTGACTTCTGCTCTGTGGTGGAGCAAGCGAAGGGCATGGAGCTCGAGTTGGAGCTCTCCGGGACAAGCGTAACCCGGGAGGTTCAGGGGTTCTGCGGCCCCGGGGGCCGAAGAGGACCTTTGGTGGAGGAGGTGGGTCCTCTCGCCCCACCTTCAAGAAGTTCAAGGGAGGAGGCTCCCCTCGTGGGCTAAGATGGGGCCGCCCAGTCATCTTCTTCGCGAGCGTTTGATCTGTGCAGGCGAGGGCATGAAGTGCTTCAAGTGCGGTGGCGAGCACCGTGCTTGCAGTGTGGTTGGGACCGGGAGTTGCAACCACTGTGGCAAGCCCGGCCATATGGGGCGAGTCTGCGGATGAACCCGGTAGCATCATCAAGTGGGAGACGGTGCCTTCTCCTCCCACTCCGGTAGCGTCTTCCGGAGGATCGGTGCACTTGATGGCTGCCCCTGTTTCTCGACCACCCTTTGCGTGGGCGCCACCGGTAGCGTCTTGGTGCCCGCATGGCCGTCTGCTCCTCCTCGATTGCCTCCTCCGCCCCAGCCTTGATGGGGCATCACCGAGTCGGGGCTCATACGTCCCGGCGCCACCAGAGTGTACGCTTTGCCGACCGCCGAGTCACCGGCATCCAGAGGTGGTTTCGTGTACTGCTCGTGGATTCCGTTGATGCCTTTGTTCTATTTGATTAGGAGCATCCTATTCTTTTGTGTCGTCGGAGTTTGCTAGTAGAGCTAAGTTGGGAGTTCAGCGGATTTACGAGTCCGTGTTAGTCGATTCTCTGGGGTTTGATTGCTAGTTCTTTGGTTTGCCACTGGTTGCACCATTGCCATTGATGATGAGGTTTTCTTTGCCAATCTCATGGTGATCCAGTTGGCTCCTTTTGATGTCATTTTGGGCATGGACTGGCTGCATCGATGCCGTGCTAAGATCTGTTGTTTCTAGAAGACAGCTTTCCTTGCAGGCCCGTCCGTGAAGAGTTGACCTTCAGGGTGGTATACCCTCGATTAAGTCTTTGCTTTGACTAGTTTGTTTTCCGTCGCCGTTTGAGGCTGTTGGGTTTCCTCATGACTTTGTCTCGAGAAGCCATCTTCCTCGATTCCCATTGAGGAGATTTACGTAGTGAAGGAGTTCGTTGATGTGTTCCCTGACGAGTTGCCTGGTCTACCTCCTGTGAGGAATGTGGAGTTTCGTATTGATCTTGCTCGCACTCGACCTATTTCTATCTCTCCATACCGCTTGGCTCGACCTTTTCAAGACGAGTTGAAGAAGCGATTGGAGGATCTGTTGGCCAAAGGCTTCATTCGGCGTAGCGTATCGCCATGGGGAGCACCGTCCTCTTCGTCTCGAAGAAGGATGGAAGTTGGCGTATGTGCATTGATTATCGTGCTCTTAACCAAGTGATAGTCAAAAACAAGTATCCTTTGCCTCGCATCGAGGATCTGTTTGACCAATCAAGGGAGCAAAGGTGTTCTCCAAAATTGATCTTGATCGGGGTATAATCGGATCCGTGTGAGGAGCAGGACATTGAGAAGACTGCTTTCTCCACTAGGTATGGGCATTATGAATTTAAAGTTATGTCTTTTGGACTAACTAATGCTCCTCGCTGTCTTTATGGAGGCGATGAACAGTATGCTACACAAGTACCTTGATGAGTTTGTGGTAGTGTTCATCGATGACATTCGATTTACTCTAAATCGGAAGAGGAGCATGAGCGACACTTGAGGCTTGTCTTTAGTACCCGAGGAGAATCAATTCTTTGCTAAGCTGAAAAAGTGCGAGTTACGGATTTGAAGTGGGTTTTCTTGGCCACATCATCAATCCAGAGGGCATATCGGTAGATCCTAGCAAAGTCTCAAATAGCTTTTGGATTGGAAGAGGCCTTCCAATGTCAAAGAGGTGCGTAGTTTCCTTGGGTTGGCTGGATACTATCGGCGTTTTGTGCAGGATTTCTCTATCATTGCCAAGCCACTTTCACAACCGACTCGAAGGGGATGAAGTTCCAAAGGATCGCAGAGTGTGAGCACAAGCACTTTGAAGGAGAAGTTAGTGATCGCTCTGTTCTTACCCTTCCCGAACAGGAAGCGCTTCACTGCTTATTCGATGCTTCTCGGTTGGGACTTGGTTGTGTGCTCATGCAAAATGGCAAGGTGATTGCTTATGCTTCGAGGCGGTGAAAAAGCATGAGCAGAACTATCCCACCCATGATCTTGAGCTAGCCGCCGTGGTGTTTGCATTGAAGATATGGAGGCATTATTTGTACTGGCGAATCTTGTGATATTTTTATCGATCACAAGAGCCTCAAGTACATCTTTACTCGTAAAGATTTGAACTTGAGGCGGAGGAGGTGGCTAGAATTGATAAAGGATTATGACCTCACTATCCGGTATCATCCGGGAAGGCAAATGTGGTGGCCGACGCTCTCGATCGCAAGACAATGCCCCCTGTTGTTGATTGTCTTGTTGCTGATTTTGAGCGTTTGGGAGTCTCCCATCGCTTATGGACCGTGCAAGCTGAAACTCAATTGATTCTTGAGTCACGATTCCCGAGCGTGTCAGCGGGAGGCACAAAGAAGATGATCGTTTGCTCCAGCAGGTGAGGAACGCTTGAGGATGGCAAGTCGGGAGACTTTACCATTGATGATGCGGGAGTTTTGAGGTTTCAGGGCCGTCAGGCGTGCCCGAAATCTCAAGTGAAAGAAGACATTCGAGAGAAGCTCATCGCACCCGTACACGGTCCATCCTGGAGAGACCAAGATGTACGAGGACTTGAAGAAGAATTTACGGTGGAAAAGGATGAGAGTGGATATTGCCAAGTATGTGGCGTCTTGTGGGATCTGTCGAGGAAGATCAAAGCTGAGCATAAAGCGTCCGCCCGGTCTGTGCAGCCATTGGAGGTTCTGTGTGGCCATGGGATGACATCTCCATGGATTTCGTGGTTGGTCTACCTCGTTCTCCACGAGGAAGGATGTTGTTTGGGTTGTGGTGGACCGTCTCGGCAAGTCTGCGCATTTCATTCCCATCCGCACGACCAATTCAGCGGCGAGTTGGCTCCCATCTATGTGCGGGAGATTGTGAGATTGCATGGTGTACCCAAGACCATTATCTCTGATCGGGATGCGAAGTTCGTCTCCAAGTTCGGGAGAGTTTGCGAGTGCTTTGGGTGCAGACTTTGCCTTAGTACCGCTTTTCACCCTCAGACAGATGGGCAGTCAGGCGTACCATCAAACTTTGGAGGACATGCTCGGGGCCTGTGTGATGGCTTGGAAGGGTAGCTGGGAAGACCATTTGCCCCTTGCGTAGTTTGCTTACAATAACAGCTATCATTCCAAAGATCCTGGCCCGCTCCTTATGAGGTGTCGTATGGCCGGAAGTGCAGATCGCCACTTTGTTGGGATCTGTGGGCGAGAGCTATTCTTGGGCCGGATTGGGTTCAGCAGATCGTTGATCGCGTGTCGGAGGTTCGGCGAACCTTCTCGCAGACAGAGCGACATGTAAGAGCTATGCTGATATGAGGCGGCGAGATTTGGAGTTTGAGGTGGGCGATAAGCGTACTCTTGCAGTATCTCCCACCAAGGGTGTGGTGCGTTTGGCACGAAGGAAAGCTCGATCCAAGGTATGTTGGGCCTTTTCCTATCCTCGCCCGAGTTGGCAGGTTGGCCTATCGCCTAGAGCTACCGGAATCCATGCAAGGTGTGCATGATGTGTTCCATGTCTCGATGTTGAGGAAATACTTGCATGATCCGAGTTGGTGGTTCCATTGGAACCATTAGTGTTGAGCAGACCTCACCTTCGAGTCCCGCCCCGTGGAAATTCTGGGGACTTCAGAGCGAGTGATGAAGAACAGGACGCTTAAGTTTGTCAAGGTCCTGTGGTCACATCAGACCGAGAGAGAAGCGACTTGGGAGCTGGAATCTCGCATGCGCGAGAAGTATCCCGAGCTGTTCGCCTCAGGTATGTGATGTGAAAATCTGGCTGTCTTTGGTTTTGTTGGGTTTCGTGATTGGTGCGTTTAGATTCGAGGTCGAATCCCGTTGGAGGGGGGAAGAATGTGACACCTCGGAGTGTCGTATCCTTATTTTTTTGAGCATGATAAGGTTAATACAGTATGAGATGTGGAAATAAGGTTAAAATCATAAGGATCGGGGGTTAGTAACGTTTCCGGGCCGTTTCCGGGCCGTTTTCGGGGTTTTGGGCCTTCCCGGAGGAGTTTTGGGCCTTGGTGGGCTTTGGTGGGATGGATTAGGACTCCGTAACGGACTAGGATTGGGTTGAGGGCTGGTAAAAGGGGCTTCCCCCAGCCCCCTTGCGCCCCCACCTCCCCATATTGCGCCCCCACCTCCCGCTCTTGCGCCCCTCTCCTCCCTCCCCCTCCCCTAAGCCCTAGCCCCCAAAACCGTGCGCACCCCCCCTCCCTTTCCTCCACCTCCACACCACCTCCCCTCCACCCCTTGCTGCCCTAGGGTGGCCTCCCCACCCCTGCACCTTGTGGAGTCATCCCGTGGAGCGAGGAGCGAGGAGCAAGGAGCGAGGAGCGAGGAACGTGGAGCGAGGAGCGATTCGCGAGGAGATTCGCGGAGATTGATTGGAGTTTTGCGCTTCGGGCAAAGGTATGATCTTGAGGATCCTTGGATTTGATCTAGGTACTGTTATTAGGGTGTTTATCAAGTTTTTAGATCAATTGGAGGCGCTGGTTTGAAGTAATTTGGGTTAGATCTAAACTTGTCCACGTTTCTGTTTTCGGGCAGATTGAGCAGTCGAACTAGGGTTCGAGTTTCCGTCGATTTAGAATCCGAATCAGACCGTACGGACTTCTAGGAAGTTGTAGATAATTTAATTATCTTTCCGTGGCCGTAAAGCACGTTAATTTCCGATCAGCCGTTTGAAAGTTATGGCTGTTTTACCGAGCGCCTAAAAATCTGTGACGTAACTGGAACAGATTGTGGTAATCTGTAGATTAAACAATTTTAGAGTCCGAATCAGTCTTTCCCTATAACTAGAAAAAGTTGGGAAATTTCCTAAGCTTCGCGACGGTGTACTCGTTTATTCGATTTGGAGTCCCAGAACTCAAGTTATGCTTTTTGCAAGGTTGCTGTCCCGCCGACAGAACCTCTGTTTTTAGGTTTTGCGAGTAGTTGGCAATGTCGGGTTAGATGGGGGCGTGTGTACTGTTTTGAGGTTATGATTGTGAGTGTGTGATGCCTATGTGCAGGTGGTGTGACCCCGGGAGTTCCCTCTTCTTCCCGCCAATCCGTTGCACGTGGTTGAGGCAAGTGTGTTGTGATGGATAGCGAGTTGTAGGTTGCATGTTGAGATTAGATGGAATTGTTTACATGATATATGGCCACTTGCCATGTTTTAATGATTGATATGATATGATGAGCATGTTTAACAGATTATGATGCCATGTGTTAATATGCGAATCAAATATGATAATTGGCATGGTTGCATGCATGTCATGAGATAGGGCGAGGGCGGTGAGAAAGTCTTAACTAGTCCGGCAAGGTCGGTGAGAAAGTTATGACTAATCCGGAACGCCATTGAGTAAGTCCTATGTCGTGATTCCATCCACGTGGTGTTTGGAAGCGAGTAGGCACCCTCCATCTTCGGGATGGAAGGGAGGAAAGGGTGCACACCGACGGGTGTGTACTTCCCATACCGGTATGAGGTTCCAGAGGGTCAGGAGCAATGCATTACATCGCATACAAATTGATGATGATATTGATAAGTATTCATAAATGCGATGTTATACATGATGAAAGATGTTATTGACTTGTTGTTATGCTTGTTGTCCATTGCAGTATGCTTGCTGAGTTTTCGAACTCACCCTTGTGTTTTCTTGTTGTTTTAGGTACCATGAGAACGGCATGCGGGAAAGGGGAATAGTCACACGCTCACACGTTGCTTCACCTTAACGTTTCCCCAAGTCAATTCATTTAGTTTGATAATAAATTGCGTGTGATGGTCTTTAAAATTAAGTCTTAGCTTGGTTAATGAGAGTTCTATTGTTTGTTTGACACTTGGAACTTTAAGAGCTTGATGTTAGTCTCTTATTGTCGTTAAGACTTTATTTATTGCTGTTTTAGATGTTTCTCTTATTGCCATATAATGCTATATTGTTGCTGTTCCTTAAATTCATGATAAAACAAAGGAGGTGCTGCCGAAATCTCGGTTTTTAGCCTATGCACCTTTGCTGGAATTTTATGTTAAATGTGGTATTTAGATGTTGATTAGCTTATGTTTGGTAACATTCAGGCATAGTAAATGCCGGGGTGTTACACAATCTCTCTCCACAAAAGCCCACGGTTCTTCCCCCCTTGGGCCCAAACTCCCCCGGAAAGGCCCAAAACTCCGAAAACGGCCCGGAAAAGCTATTAACCTCCAATTCCTATGGTTTTAACCTTATTTCCACATCTCATAATGTTTATAGCCTCTTCATGCTCAATAATTAAGGATACGACACTCAGTGGCGACATAACACTTCAACCGGCCCAAAAACGCGAGTAAACCTCAAGCCGAAAGGTTTTAACCTAAATTCCACATTCCATAAAGTTTTTGTCCTTAACATTCACATTGTAAAAGATTACGACACTCCGTGGTGTCACAGGAAGCCCCGCGACGAGGAGATCCGGCGGTTCCGGCGCGAGGAGGAAGATCGGGGAGCTCGGCAGGAAGGATTTCGGCATTCGTCGTTCTTTGGGAAGAGGTATGATTTGGGTGATCCTTGGGGTTGGTATAGGTAATGTTCTAGAGGGCGTTTTGATGCTTTTAGATCAAGTGGTGGTGTTGTGATTGGGTAGATTAGATGAAAACTAGAGTTGTCCACGTTCTCTGCTTTGGGTAGATTGTGTAGTCGACCTAGGGTTTGAGTTTTCACGACCTTAGATTAGGAATTTGGTCGGCCGCCTCTTGAGAAAGTTGTAGGTAACTTCAATACCTTTTAGTGGACATAAAGAATGTCCAATTCCGCCCAGCCATTTGAAAGTTATGCTCGATTTACCGAGCGTGTTCTATTCTGTGATGTAGCTTGGACAAAACGTAGTGTTTTGTAGATTAGACAATGTTAGAGGCCGAATCAGCTTTTCCAAATACTTAGAGAAAGCTAGGAAATTTCCTAAGATTTGCGATGATGTACTCGTGTAATCGATTCGGAGTCCTAAAACTAAAGTTATGCAAGATTGAAATCTGCTATCCCGGGGGGGTGCAGATTCTCTGTTTTTTGTTTTCGGGAGTAGTTTGCGAAATCGGGGTAGATGGGTGATGGCGTACTGTTTTGTGGGCACGTTGTGATTGTGTGGCATCTATGTGCAGGTGGCGTGATTCCGGGAGTGCCCTCCTCATCCCGCCAATCCGTCGCCCGAGGTTAAGGCAAGTGTATTGGGATGGGTAGCATGTGGTTTATTTGCTTGTCTTGACTTGATGCAATTGTTTCCATGTTATGCTATCTTTCCATGCTTAGTGTTTGCCATGATATGATAAAAAGGGTATGTTAAGATGCTATGCAATGGTTTATGGTTAATGATTATGGCATATGTTGCATACATGGCATGAAACTTGGCCAGGTCGGTGAGAACATCACAACTATTCCGGTAAGGTCGGTGAGAAAGTTATGACTAATCGGGAGTGCCATGGATGTAAGACCTACCTCGTGATTCCACCCACGCGGTGAGTGGAAGCGAGGAGTAGGCACCCTCCATCTACGGGATGGAAGGGCGACGTGGGTGCACGCCGATGGGTGTGCACTAGGCAATACCGGTATTTGCGTCGAGGAGACATGTGCATTGCATTGCATACATTATGATGATGATGAAATGATTTCAATGAGGTTGAGATACGAATATGATGTTGCATATGAAGTATGACTTAATCATGATGTTAAGTTGTTATGTAGTGATGATAATATTGAATTGTTCTGTATGACCCATTGCAACATACTTGCTGAGTGATGAACTCACGCTTGTGTTTTATGTTGTTTTTAGGTACCATGAAATTGGCATGCAGGAAAGGGGCTTAGTGGCACATCTTCAAAAAGTTTCACTCATTAAGATTTACACACTTTTGCCATTCGTAGTTGTGATTATAAGTTAATGCGTTGAGAACTTGGAGTATGCCTTACTTGTGTGCTTGGTTACATCCATTACTTCATTTTAGATTATTGTTGATGCTCCGTACCATGGAAAAACAAAGGAGATGCTGCAGAAATTTTCGGTTTTAGCATTTACTCCTTTGCTGTAATTTATCTTAATTTATGGTATTTAGATGTTGTTTAGCCTATGTTTGGTAGCATTCAGGCATGCTAGATGTCGGGGTGTTACAAGATCTCCTTGTCGCGGGGCTTCCCGATGGAGGGGACAGCGAGGTGTTACAGTTGGTATCAGAGCGGGCTTTAGGTCCGTGGAATGTGAATGTAGCAAATTACTCTAGAGTAAACTAAAATGTTGACTTGGAAAAGTAGAAACATGGCATATGTCTACTCGTTAAAATTTGGCCTTAGGGCAATAACTTTAAAATCTAAAATAGTTTGGTTGACTAATTTAAAACTTGACACACTCTGCTGTTGTAATACCCCGGCATTTAATATGCCCGAATGCAACCAAACATAAGCTAAACAACATCTAAATACCATGACTTAAGGTAAATTACAGCAAGGGAGTAAATGCTAAAACCCGAGATTTCGGCAACATCTCCTTTGTTTTAACATGATTTGAAGGAGCAACAACAGTATAGCAATATATGGCAATATGAGAGACAACTAAAATAGCAATAATTAAAGACAAAACAACAATATAAGTCTAGTTTCACGCATTTAATGTCTCCAAGAGTCAAACGAACAATAAGACTCTCATTTAGCAAAGCTAAACCTTAAAGCAATAATCATCATACACAATTTATTATCAAAGACTAAATTAATGACTTGTGGAATCAAATGAGTGAAGCTACGTGTGGAAATGTGACTATTTCCCTTCCTCGCATGCCGGTCTCATGGTACCTAAAACAACAAGAAAACACAAGCGTGAGTTCAAAACTCAGTAAGTATATTGCAATGGTTCAAACAAAAATAATTACATGGCTAAAACAACTCACATCATGTATATCATCTCATTCATATTCACAAATCCTTATCATCATCATTATGTATGCAATGCGATGCGATGCTCATATCTCCTTGGAAACTCATACCAGTATGGTTGAGTAAACACCCGTCGGTGTGCACCCTCTCCCCCCTTCCATCCCGAAGATGGAGGGTGCCTACTCCTCGCTTCCCCACACCGCGGTGGATGGAATCACGATGTAGGACTTACTCATTGGCTCTCCGGATTAGTCATAACTTTCTCACCGACCTTCCCCGGACTAGTTATGACTTTCTCACCGCCCGGACCATGTATCATGCCATGTATGCAAATATGCCAACATCATGAATAACTTGTACATTAACACATGGCATCATCATAGATAACTTGTACATTAACACATGGCATCATCACGAAATAAACATATTCATCATATCAATGGCAAACATTAAAGCATGGTATGTGAACATATCATATATTCAAATTTCAATCTCAATCAATTAAACAAACTACAACCCGCTACCCATTCCAATACACTTGCCTCAACCACGGGCGACGGATTGGCGAGATGTAGAGGGCACTCCCGGGGTCACACCACCTGCACATTGGTACCACACACCCACAATCATGACCACAAAACAGTACGCAAACCCTCATCTACCTCCGACATTGCCATCTACTCGCAGTAACCAAAAACAGAGGTTCTGTCCCGCCGGGACAGCAGCCTTCCAAAAGGCATAACTCGGGTTCTAAGACTCCGAATCAATTAAACGAGTACATCCTCGCATAGCATAGGAAATTTCCTAACTTTTCCTAAGTATAAGGAAAGACTGATTCGGAGTCTAAAGTTGTTTAATCTACAAAATACCGAGATCTGTTCCAATCACGTCACAGATTTTAACATGCTCGGTAAAACAGCCATAACTTTCAAACGGCTGATCGGAATTTAACGTTCTTAGACCCACTAAAAGGTATTGAAATTACCTACAACTTCTTCAACAGGAAGCCGACCAAATTCCGAATCTAAATTGACGAAAACCCAAACCCTAGGTCGACTGCTCATGCTGTCCGAAACAGAGAACGTGACCACTTCTAGAATTCATCTAGTCTACTCAATTCCAGCACCACCAATTGATCTAAAAACATGATATTGATCCTTAGAACAGTACCTAGCCCAACCCCAAGGAGTCCCATGGTCATACCTTTGCCCAATGAACGAAAACCCACGGATCGCCTCCCGGTTCGCGCGATCTCCCTCCTCGCTCCGATTCCACCGGATCTCCTCGTCGCGGAGCGCTCCAATGGATGGATCTTCAGGTTGGGGAGGTGGAGAACTCCCCTAGGGCAGCAAGGGTGGTGGAGAGGTGAGGAGAGGGGTGGTGGTGCAAAGGGGAGCAACAATGGGGGTGGCGGCTAGGGCAAAAAGGGAGAGGGAGAGGTGGGGAGAGGCTAGGGCACAAGGGGGGCGCAATGGGGCGGGGGTGGGGCACATAAAGGGGCAGGGGAAGGCCCCCGACCTGGTCTCCTACTCCTAGTTGGACTCCCACTCCTTCCCACCAAAGCCCACGACCCTTTCCCTTAGGCCCAAACTCCCCCGAAAAGGCCCAAACTCCCCCGAAAAGGCCCAAACTCCCTGAAACGGCCCGAAAACGCACGTAAACCTCATACCACATGGTTTTAACCTTAATTCCACGTTTTATAATGTTCTTTCCCTCAATATTACATTTTGTAATGCCACAATCTCTAATTTCACATTTTATAAAGTTTGGACATTCCGTAGTGTCATAGATGCACAGTAGGAAGGGTATGGGTGTCGTGACTATCTGCTTAAATATTGTATCTAAGCTTTGACGTTGAATGCTACTTCTGATTATGTATAATGCTATATTTATGATAGATTTGATTGAGTTGCTATATTTGTGATAAAGTGGGGTTGTGGTGCCGAAGGGTTTCGGTCACCTCTTTTTTATCATAGTAAGGGTGTGGTTTGACGGTGTGGCCGGTTAACGCCATCACCGAAGAATTATTAACCCCTGTAGGAGAAGAGTGCTTACCCTTTCTGTCGTAGATCGGGTAGTTGACTGGTGTCAAATAGAAGAGATTGGTGGTGGATTCCTTCAGATGTTCTTCATCGTTCTGACGGTCGGTCTTGGTTGGTTTTCTTGGTTTTAGTTGATTGAAACCAAAAGAAAAGTGTATTGGATTTTCGCGGATTGTTCCGTATGCAGTGTGTGGTTTTGTCTTCCTTGGTTGAAGACGAAGAAGAAGAGCTTAGTGTTGCGCCTTTTTGGTCGCCTTTTGGCTTTGATACCGGTTTTGGTTGGTTGCTTTCCAAAGAAAATCATAGTTTTGGTTCTTCTATGCCTCACCTCGAGTTTAAAAGAAGATACAGAAGTTGTGTGCAAAAAAATTTAAGATGTGTCGATTTATGTTTTGTGCCTTTGTCCATAAAGGTTTACTTGATCGCTTGGTTCCCTCCTGTAGGAGTCTTTAAGATTGAAATGTGTTTTTGGAGATCTTTTGCATGATCAGGTGTGAGTCATGTCCTATTGCAACATTGAGAGTCAAGTTTCTTTGTGAATGTGAGTTGAGTTTTAAAAAGAAAATGCTGCAAACAAAGTAAGTAGTCTTTTGACTGAAATTATTTGTCAAAAGTGAGAATTGTTGTTTAGTATGTTAGGTAGCATGTAACAATATGGTTTATGGAAATGACGTACTTCTAAGTTAATTGGTGAGTTGAATCAATTAAATGTAATTGTTATCTTTAGCTTGAGATTAAATAAACTTCTAGCGTTGTAGATTACTCTGTAGCGATAATGATTAAAGGTGTTAACGTACATGATTGGAATCTATTGTTTTATCTTAAATGCACATGACCATTGTCAATGTCTAAAGCACTAAATCTTGATGTGTAGTTAGAATATTGAGATGATGTGGCCTACTGATGTTGTTAAAGAAACTGGGTTGATTGTTTAAAGATGTTCTAATTTAATATGTCAGTACAGAAATTTAACCGTGTTGGTTTGTGACCTTAACTTGGAAGTTGATTAGAGTTGTTATTTATGATGTTGCAAACTATTAGCATAATTCGAAGTACGGAGTTGTGTTCCTGAAATGCTAGTATTGACGTCAATTGGAAGAATATAGGTTTTGTTGTTTGATGATGTTGTAAAAGCATCGTGATGGTCTAACTTATTAAATTTATTTTAACTAGTTGGAGTATGTGGTGTAGTGGCAATTTTGTTATAACCCATGTATAGGGTAGCTAAAAGTAATGTTGTCGTTTGATGATTATGCCCGTTTGTTGTTATTGATAACCTAGTAGTGGTGGTAATTGTTTAGATTACTTGTTGAAAACCATGGTTAAAATAGAGGAATTTGTAACATGTTGTGATGGAGTGAACTTTGGATAATTAACATGATGAATGATTTTATCCTTAATGAATGTATAATTTAGAGTCTCACTTACGAATTCTACCCTGGGGAGATAATATTTACATGTTGAAGTTGTTTGTTAACTGAATAAGTTTCGATTGTCGAGACATTGACATATAGGTGGTATGAAATTTATAGGTTGATCATGCTGAAAGATTTGTTGAAGTACTATGTTTCAAATTTAGAATAAGATGTATTATGATATGATGATCTGTGGGGATCATGTCGATGTAGTCTTGGTTGGGTGTCTTTTTGATAAGCATCATAAACTTTAATTAAAACTGTTGGAAATGGTAACTAGAGAAAGAATTTGTTATGTAAATTTTGTTAAATCCGGTTGGACCTTCTCAATGAGTAAGTAGTGAATTTTGAAGTCTTTAATGGAAAGCGTAGTGGAACACTAGAGATGGTTGTATTTATGCTAAGCTGGTGTTTAAAACCTTTTTGGACTGGTTTGGTTGTTTGCTAGTTTGGTTGAATGCTTTCGGGCAAGGTATTCCTTATGTTGTATTTCAGAGTTTCCCTAAACTTGTAGTGATTGGTGCCAATATTTGGTTTTGGCTAATTTGTTTAGTTTATGCTATGAGTACGGTTTTACACCCAACAGTCTTTGAGTGGATCGCGCTCCTTCGCATTCACACTGAATTACCTTTGGAATAAATGCTTAAAAGGAAGCAGATGGTCATAATGGGTTGTGTTGGAAACTTTTGAGTTAAGCCCTTGATGTGTAACTCTATTTGGCTAGAGTTGGAGTTATTTGGAAAATATGTCTAGTGTTTGTGTGTGCTTCAAAAGGTGGATTTCAGGGATGTTTCATCAGTGATTTTGTTGGTAAAGTGTTCTTTTTGGAGTGAGCTTCCCTTTCTCTTTGAGATAAATTGTGGTGGTTGTAGGTGCAGATGCTTGACTTGAGATTGTGATGTTCTCTTCGAAAATGTTGATTTTGGTTGAAATGCGTTGTTTTGCAAGTTTAGCTTTCAATTGATGTTGGGTTGTGTTGCGACGTGGTGTTTTACTGTTAACTGTGCTACCGTCATAGTTTATATAATTTAGCGCAATCATAGATGTTATTTGTTTTTCAATATGGTGATACCGAGGAAGAAGTCTTTTGGTAAATGACCATTCGGTATTGTTGTTGCATGATGAATGAATGGTGAAAAGGAAACATGGCATCATTTAAAGATGTTTAATGATAAAAGAGTCGATGAGCCAGGTTGGTGAGAAAGTCATATATGGATATATGACTAATCCGGAGTGCTCTTGAAAAGTTTGCATTCATGTCATGAATCGAGATTTCCATCGTTTTCTTGTATGAAAAGAAAGGGTGATTAATCTCTGGTGTTTTTGCTCTGGTGTAAGAGATTCGAGTTTTCTTTGCGATTTTGGCTTAGGAAAATAAAATGTGTGCTCTTTGGATGTTGTCGAATCTTTATTCCAAAGTGATTTGTAGCGCTTTGGGTTCAAGTTGATGAATGTGGTTCATCTGGCTAAAGGGAGTTGCTTTTGTTAGCATTCTCGTTTGAGATATGAATAGAAATGCTTATGGACCTATTAAGTATATTGGAGAAATATACTCATGAGCTTGATTGTTTTTGAATGTGAATATGTGAGGGCGAGACCCTCTTAGGAAAAGAACCAATGGTGGTTTGGTAATAATTTTCAGCCCTAGCTTGGGCTAGGCGTAGAACTTTGGTTGTGGTTTAAAAGGTGGTTATGATGGAGGTTATAGATGTCGTGGTTTAAATTTTGTTGAGAGTACCATTTGGTGGTAGTGAAGGTTATAGAAATTGTAATGAAAAAATGTTCTGTCATGAACATTGTCTTAACTAGTGTCCTTGGGTTTGATATATGCCCGGAAGTTGATAGAAAAAAATAGCATGGTTTGTGTTTGGAAAGGAAATTATTGTTGATGTGGACTATGTATGTAAATGAGATTGGTTAATTGTGTTTCTTTGTGAAAAAGGTCAAGTAATTGGAAGAGATGGGATTTTGTGTAATTGATTCTTTGGAGGTTCTCGTTTAGAACCCCAGTTATTAATAACACACCGTTGGTGATTTGTTAGTAGAGAGGTTGTTAAAAGAGCTGTGATTTGCTTTGATTGTGTCATCTTGAGATTAATAAGATGTGGTAGACAGGTTGAGAAATGAAATTAAGGTTTTGTGAATGAAGTTGAAAAGAGAAGTTGTTCTGAGTTCATCAGGTTGGTTGTGATAGTAGTATGAAGGGTTTGATGTGAGGATTAGGGCGTAATAATTTGATTAAGCCCTTTTAGTGGGTGAAATCGAGGACTTCAGTTGACTTCTGTTAATATTATTGGGAATTGAAATGAAGGTGGAACCGTGAGAGGTTGCACTTAGTTGAGCTAAATCAACACTTTCTCGCTAAGTGTTGGTTTTGAGAACTTGTTTGTCGTTTGTTTCGGTTTGAGTCTTTGTGTGAATGTTTTGTGTTGCAAAGAAAAGTTGTCCCAAAGGGGCTTTGATTTTGTTCTTGGCGTTCTTCAGATTCGAGGTCAAATCCTGCTAAGGGGGAGAGAATGTGACATTACGGTATGAATTTTTTACATGTTTTTGTGATTCCAGAAGTTTTAGGTCTTTCCGGGAGGATTTGGGCCTTTCCGGGAGGGTTTGGGCCTCTCCGGGAGGAGTTGGGCCTAGGGGGTTGAGTCATGGGCCTTCAGTGGGGAGTTTTTGGGCCCATGGGGTGAAATTCCTGCAATTTCTGCCCACCCTAGCCCTCCCTGCGCCCCAAATCACTCCCCTCCCTAACCCTAGCCGCCACACTCCCCTACTCCCCCATCTAGCGCCCCCACCTCCACCTCCCCTCTCCACCTCCCTTGCTGCCCTAGGGGAGCTCCCCACCGTGCAACCTCGCTACCTCACTGTCCCCTCCATCGGGAAGCCCCGTGACGAGGAGATCCGGCGGTCCCGGCGCGAGGAGGACGATCGGGGAGCTCGGGAGGAAGGATTTCGGCGTTCGTCATTCTTCGGGAAGAGGTATGATTTGGGTGATCCTTGGAGTTGTTCTAGGTACTGTTCTAGAGGTCGTTTTGATGCTTTTAGATCAAGTCGTGGTGCTGTGATTGCGTAGATTAGATGAAAACTAGAGTTTGCCACGTTCTCTGCTTCGGGCAGATTGTGCAGTCGAACAAGGGTTTGAGTTTTCTCGACCTTAGATTCGGAATTTGGTCGACTGTCTGTTGTGAAAGTTGTAGGTAACTTCAATACCTTTCAGTGGACATAAAGAACGTCCAATTCCGCCTAGGCGTTTGAATGTTATGCTCGATTTACCGAGCGTGTTCAAATCTGTGATGTAGCTGGGACAAAACGTAGTGTTTTGTAGATTAGACAATGTTAGAGGCCGAATCAGCTTTTCCAAATACTTAGAGAATATAGGAAATTTCCTAAGATTCGCGATGATGTGCTCTTTTAATCGATTCGGAGTTCTAGAACTAAAGTTATGCTAGATTGAAGTCTGCTGTCCCGGGGGGACAGATTCTCTGTTTTTCGTTTTCGGGAGTAGTTTGCGAAATCGGGGTAGATGGGCTATGGCGTACTGTTTTGTGGGCACGTTATGATTGTGTGGCATCTATGTGCAGGTGGTGTGACCCCGGGAGTGCCCTCCTCATCCCGCCAATCTATCGCCCGAGGTTAAGGCAAGTGTATTGGGATGGGTAGCATGTGGTTTATTTGCTTGTCTTGATTTGATGCAATTGTTTCCATGTTATGCTATCTTGCCATGCTTAGTGTTTGCCATGATATGATAAAAAGGGTATGTTAAGAAGCTATGCAATGGTTTATGGTTAATGATTATGGCATATGTTGCATACATGGCATGAAACTTGGCCCAGTCGGTGAGAACGTCATAACTATTCCGGTAAGGTCGGTGAGAAAGTTATGACTAATCCGGAGCGCAATGGATGCAAGATCTACCTCGTGATTCCACCCACGCGGTGAGTGGAAGCGAGGAGTAGGCACCCTCCATCTACGGGATGGAAGGGGGACGTGGGTGCACGCCGACGGGTGTGCATTCGGCAATACCGGTATTTGCGTCGAGGAGACATGTGCATTGCATTGCATTGCATTGCATACATTATGATGATGATGAAATGATTTCAATTAGGTTGAGATATGAATATGATGTTGCATATGAACTATGACTTAATAATGATGTTAAGTTGTTATGTAGTGATGATATTATTGAATTGTTCTGTATGACCTATTGCAATATACTTGCTGAGTGATGAACTCACGCTTGTGTTTTATGTTGTTTTTAGGTACCATGAAATTGGCATGTGGGAAAGGGGCTTAGTGGCACATCTTCACAAAGTTTCACTCATTAAGACTTACACACTTTTGCCATTCGTAGTTGTGATTATAAGTTAATGCGTTGAGAACTTGGAGTATGCCTTACTTGTGTCCTTGGTTACATCCATTACTTCGTTTTAGATCATAGTATGGCTAAATTTGATATGTTAGACTTAAATTGCTGCTATGTCACCGGTTATCGTTGTTTAGATGCTTCCCATTGTGATATATCTTGTGATATTATTGTTGATGCTCCGTACCATTGAAAAACAAAAGAGATGCTGCCGAAATTTTCGGTTTTAGCATTTACTCCTTTGCTGTAATTTATCTTAATTTATGGTATTTAGATGTTGTTTAGCCTATGTTTGGTAGCATTCAGGCATGCTAGATGTCGGGGTGTTACAGGATCTCCTTGTCGCGGGGCTTCCCGATGGAGGGGACAGCGAGGTGGCACGATGGGGAGCTCCCCTAGGGCAGCAAGGGAGGTGGAGAGGGGAGGGAAAGGTGATGGAGCAAGGGAGAAGGGGAGGGGAAGAGGTGGCGGTTAGGGGGTGAGGGGAGGGCGCATGGACACTAGGGGGTGGCGGATAGGGTTTGAGGGAGGGGGTGGGGCGCATGGGCAGGGGGCAGCAGGCTTGCTGCCCCAAAACCCCCCCACACGGGCCTAAAACTCCCCCAACTTCGGCCCAAATTAGCCCCCCAAGGCCCAAACTCCACCGGAATCCCAAATTCTCCACCGGAAAGCCCATATTCTCCCCCGGAAAGGCCCAAACTCACGGAAAAGGCCCAAAGTCATGGTACCAATGTCGAACCTTAGTGCCAACATCGAAAATGACTCAAAACGTCGTTTCATAGTGTCAAAGCGGCGCCAGGCACGGGGACAGCGGTGCCAAGCTCGAGGGGCGTGCCAGGACGGTGGGGAGGTTGGTGCAGGGCTCGGGGAAGGTGGCGCCGGGCTCAGGGAGGGCGGCGCCGGGCACGGGCAGGGCGGCGCCAGGCTCAAGGGCGGTCTTTGGGCGTCGGGAGGGCGGTGCGAGGGCTCGAAGCGGCGCCCGGGCTTGGGGGGCGGAGTCGGGCTCGGGGACGGCAGTGAGAGCAGCTCGGGTCCGACGGCTAAGTTAGGGTAAATGAGAGAGGAGAGCTCGCCCTTTGAAATTATATAGATTATCACTGTCGGTTGAAAATACCAACCGGCAGTGATAATATTTCCCTACCGGTTGACCATAACAACCGGTAGTGATAATACTATTACTGCCGGCTCTATTAGTTAACCGGTAGTGATAATTCTATACCACTGCCGGTTGAAGATATCACCGGTAGTGATAACAATATATCACTGTCGGCTCAATTGTAAAACCGGTAGGGGTAAGGATAATCACTGCCGGCCCATTTTCCAACCGGCAACGATATACCACAGGTTGATTTTTCATTTTCTAACATTAGTAAATCATTTCCAAACTTAGTAAAAGTTTTTAGAGGTGATAAATAAGATTGATAATGCAATATAAATTCCAAATACTCATATTCGCAAAATGGTTGAAGTTCAATACATGTCGTGTGTACAAAAGAAAACATACATTTCATTACTTCAGCTAAGCTATGATTCGTCCTTCATTATGATCGCGGCGTATGTATGTAGATTCGTCAGTCTCTTCCATGATACTTAGGTCAACATCCTCTCCGAAAGGCGGAAGCTCATCGAATTGGTTGTACTCTTCCTCGTCAACAACGTTCTCAACCCCGACAATCCTTCTTTTTCCTTGAATAACCACGTGGCGCTGCTTGTTAGCCGAGTCAGTTACGAAGAAGATTTGTATAACAGAATTAGCAAGCACGAATGGTTCTTCTCTGTATCCAACAAGTTTGAGGTCCACGGTAGTGATACCGTACTTGTCGATATTCATGCCCCTGTAAGTCTGACCCATTGGCACCGAAGAGAGGGACCTTTAAAGGTCCATAGTCAAGCTCCCAAATCTCTTCTATGAATCCGTAGTAGGTTTGCCTATTTCCATTGCTGTCATAAGCATCTATACGGATACCGCTGTTTTGGTTGGTGCTCTTTTTATCTTGTGCTCTTGTATAAAATGTAAAACCATTTATATCGTATCCTTGGAATGTCCAAAATGTACATGACGGTCCCTGAGCTAACTCTTTCAAATGAGTGCAGTCTGTCTCCGTATGCATTATGTGTCTACGCAACCAATCGCCAAAGTTATCCCTGTGCTCTCTCGCAAGCCAAACCTTTGACCTCCCTGGGTTGGTTCTGGATAGCACGTTCTTGTGCATGTTGACAAACGGGGCCACCACAACTGATTGTCCCAAAATTGCGAAATGTGCTTGTGTAAATGAAGCTAGATTGCTAGTACGTACAAATTTCTCGCCCAATGTCCCTTTACCATGTAGCCTCCCCTCATGCCGAGTTACAGGCACACCAATCGGTTTGAGGTCCATATAATCGACGCAGAACTCAATGACCTCCTCGGTTCCCCAGCCATCGGCAATGCAGCCTTCCGGTCGATGTCGGTTACGAACATATTTCTTTATAACCCTCATGAATCTCTCGAAAGGGTACATCTGATGTAGAAGTACGGGACCAAGAATCCGTATCTCCTTCACAATGTGAACAATGAGATGAACCATAATATCAAAAAAAGATGGAGGGAAACACATCTCAAGCCTGCACAGAGTGTGGACCATGTCTTCCTGCAGCTCTCCACTCCCTTGTGCGAGCTCTCCTCCACCTCGAGCTCATCTCCGGTGACTTCCCACCTGCCAGCGTCCTCCCGTGCTCCTCCCGGTGACTTCCTCACCCCGGTGTCCTCAAGCTCCTCTCCAAGCCGGCGTCCTCCTTCCCCTACCCGGTTTCCCCTCCATCTTCTTCGTCCTCCTTGAAGGTAAGACCTCTTCTTGGAGTTGATTCATGGGTTCTTGGGTTCTAGGGTCATTCTTGGGAGTGGATTTGGGGCTTGGTCTTATAGATTGAGGTTTGGGGATAACTTTGGGAGTTTTAGGGTTTATAGTGTTTAGTTGGATTTGAGGTTGGATTAGGGAATGTTGGGGTGCTAGGGTGAGATATCGGGGGTAGATGATGCCATTCTAAGTGTTGGGTTGAGTTTTGGTTGGGGTTGTTTGAAGTGAGCATCGTTTCATTGTGTTTGAGCTAGCCTGGAGCTTCTCCGGCTTAGCCACGTGTAGGGAAGTTGTAGATCGGGTCCTCGTGGTGCCGTGGGACTCGGAGACACTGCAATCCCTTGAGTTATTGGGCGAAATGTGCCATGTCCGGAGTATCCAGACAAATTGTCTGGAATGTTCGAGTTGTTCGGACTATCCGGATGAAATATTCGGACTGTTCGGACTGGCTGGTCTATTTTCAGCGGGGATTTTCAATTGTATTTCATTTCATTTGCATTGCATGCATCTTATTCATGCATTATATTCGTGTAGAGAACGAGGCCGCGGTGACCGACGTGACCGTGGTTGAGGGGATTGCCGAAGAGCAACTCGTGGTCGATACTCAAGCAGAAGCACAAGGCAAGCACCTAAGCATATTCAACCTATTGTAACTGTTATTTTGTGAATAAATTGTTATTGATAGGCTAAGTTATGCATTAGGAGTTTAATTGTGGGGAAGGTATTAGATCCCATTTGTTGCACATACACTCCTTTGAGATGGTTGAGTACCTCCTTTGGAGCTAGAATATGGGTAATATATTGTGTCCATGCTTACTTTTGCTTAGGTGTCTGGTTTGGGCCAAGTGGTGGATGGTTCCATCGCTTGTGAGTAATTGCTTCACAAATGTTGGGTTGAAATGGTTGTGTTAATGTTTGGAAATGTTGAATTGAGACCGGGCGAGAGAGTTGGATCATTTGGGGTGTGGAGACCCAAGTGTTGTATTCTCGCCTGTGTCGGTTGAGGACCGATCCGTTGTTTGCCATGTTGATCAAGCACCCCTTATTAGTCGCATGCCAGAATGGGACGGTAAGCTATTCTTTCATCGTATACTGCCCGATGGGTCATGCCCTCATGTGGTTGGACGTGGTTGAGGGCGAGGCTTAGGCCGACTCTCGAGGGCCAAGCCGGGCTTGGGCCGCTCGAGGGGGTGCTAGGTGCTCGGACCGCATGAAGATGGCACAACGAGTATGTATGGATGGGAGGAGGGTTGACATGAGGTTCCTTGTGGCACATGTCGTGCGATTGATGATCCCCTGTAGGGTGAATAAGCGATTCGAATTGCCGCGCTCTCGGATATGAGCACGCTTGCATCATCTAACACTTCAACGTAGTAACAACTTGAACTTGATGGTAGTGGGTTGGATGGTGATACTTGATTGTGATGACACTTGCTTTACTTTAAATTGTAAAGTTTCAGATTTCACTCTAGTAATAGGTGTTGTCCACGAGTGCTATGAAATTTGTAAATGGAGTAGTGGAATGTAATTATATAACAAAGTTAAGCTTTTCCGCACTTTTACCGTAAGTTTGATTCCTTGCTACATCCAAATGCATATTCTTTCGAGTCGGTCATATATGGACCACGGGTAAGTCTTGCGAGTACCTTCTGTACTCATGCTTTCAGCTTTGTGGTTTTCAGGTGAGGATCCGGATGGATGTGAGTTCTGTCCGTACTACCTCTCGTTGACCAGGCGGGGTACCGAATAGAGGCTACCAGCGGTGTGGCCTACGCCCGTGAGTGTTCAGGGGCAGGACACTTCCGGAGGAGTTGTACTTTTGTTTTAGACTAGTAGTCGTGTGCCATTTTTGCTGTACAAATGGGTCTTAAACTCTGTTATGTCCTTGTTTAAACACTTGGTTACTTCGTTGCAACTCTTTAAATATACTGTTGTACTTTCTTGCTGGTTGGATCGTATTGCTTGGTGATTATCGGGTTGTTGTTTGGTGTTGTTCGTGTTCCTTGTCGGGTTTTGTCTTCGTGCGTGTGCGAGTTTGTTGTTGTGCTTCCGCGTTGTGGAGTTTCAAATTCGTTGCCCCCTTTATGCAAATTGAGCTGATATAGCAATAGAAACCGGTATGCGGGGATCCTGGGCGAGCTTTGGGTCGCATACCAGGGGAATACCGGGATTGTTGTCGAGTTATTCGAAGGGTCTCACAGTTGTCTCAATTGGGCTTGGGTGCTAAAACTGCGAGCGCCCTCGACGGTCCGTTGTTAGCCTCCAAATCCGATGGGGATGACTGAGCCTTTAAATAGCCTGAGGATGGTCTAGGCGGCTCCTCACACCATTTCTTTGTGATGCAGCTCCTTCCTGAGTTTCATATCTTTGAGGTCCATCCGTGCTTGGAGTGTATCTTTCGTTTTGCCAGGTATGTCCGGTAAGATACCAAGCAAGCTATCACACACGTTCTTCTCTATGTGCATGACGTCGATTGCGTGTCGAACTTGCAGGTGCTGCCAATAAGGTAGTATCCAAAATACTGATCTCTTTTTCCACAAATGATCCTTATCCTAGGAACTCGAGATAGATGTACTGCCGAGTCCCTTTCCGTGAATAACTGTGATATCCTTTACGGGCGCAAATATTTGTTTCCCCGTTTGATTCTTTGGAGCTAAGGCAGTCTCCTTTGTCCCGTCAAATGCCCTCTTATTATTGTGGTACGGGTGATCCTTGCGAAGGAACCTACGATGCTGCATGTAAACCATTTTTTGGCAATTCTTCAGCCACCGGCTAGCTGTATCACCCAAGCACTGGACGCATCCGTTGAAGGCTTTTGTCGTCTGGCCCGACAGGTTGCCAATAGCAGGGTAATCATTGATGGTTACGAACAACAATGCCCGTAGGATAAAGTTTTCTCTTTTATACTCATCCCATACTTGTGCACCATCATTCCACAATATTAGAAGATCTTCAACCAATGGTTTGAGGTACACATCGATATCATTGCCAGGTTGCCTGGGCCCTTGAATCAATAGTGGCATCATAATGTACTTTTGCTTCGTGCAAAGCCATGGAGGAAGGTTGTAGAAGCATAAAGTCACCGGCCAAGTGCTGTGACGACTACTCATGTTGCCAAAAGGATTCATCCCATCCGTACTCAACCCGAACCTTATATTCCTCACATCATATGCAAAGTGCTTCTTATATTTCCTTTTGATGTTCCTCCATTGCACAGAATCAGCAGGGTGTCTGAGCATTCCATCCTTCTTACACTCTTCGGCGTGCCATCGTAGCAATTGGGCATGCCTTTTGTTCGCAAATAATCGCTTCAGACACGGAATTATAGGGAAATACCACACCACCTTATAGGGACACCTCTTCTTCTTACGCTTTACCCCGACATCGTCATTCTCGATATCATCATCGTTGCCCTTATACCGCTTTGCTTTGAAAACAACACATGCATCCATGTCTGCAAACTCATTGCGATACAATATGCAATCATTTGGACATGCATGGATTCTTTGTACTTCCAGTCCCTGCAGGCAGACAACCTGCTTGGCCTGGTACGTAGTTGTAGGCAACACGTTACCCTCTGGAAGCAAGTCCCCTAGGAGACACAACAGCTCAGTAAAGCTCTTATCGTACCAACCATTGCTTGCCTTCAACTGCAGTAGTGAAAGTACAGTACGCAGCTTTTTGTGTTCCTCCTTGCAGCCCGGGTACAATGGCGTTGTAGAATCCTCTACCGTACGCTAAAACTTTTGAAACTCCCTTTCACTTGTCAAGTCCCCCTCCCCATCACGCAAAATTTGATCTATATCATCTTCATGGCTATGAACAAACGTATCTTCCACCGCCGTCATATCATTGTCTCTGTCATCTTCATCAACGTGGTGCCATTCATGTACAATATCATCTTTATGAATGGGTTGCCCTTCTTCTACAATATCATCTTCATCAATGTGTTGCCCTTCTTCCAGAATATCATCTTCAACGTGCTCGGTCCAACAGGTATAGCCAGCCTTGAAACCCCTTCGAAGTAAGTGTGCACGTATCAACTTTATGTTAGAAAACAGCTTCTCATTTTTGCAATTAACGCATGGGCAGCACAAATAGCCCGCCAGATTCTTCGACTTGTGTGCCGTAGCCACATTCAGAAAACCAGACACACCATTAAAGAACTCTGGACTGCGACGGTCCGTGTCATACATCCATCTTCAGTCCATCTACAAATAATTTATTGTTTCCATTACTCATCCAGTGGTAATTAATTCAAACGATAAACACATTATAAGCACATAACTGCAAATAACAATATAATTGTAAATGATTAGATTTACAAATACAGGTGGCAATTTTGTTTATATTAAGAAATATCAAACCTTTTTCGCTATTTAAAACAACATTCTAGCAGCAACTCGGCAAGATAATAACTACCAAGTAAAGTAGAGCTCTTCTTTGTTCTGCTTGGTCAAAGAAGACGTCGTCGCGAAAATAAATACTAAAAAATTATTAACACATTTTTTGGCAGCACCTCCCCAAGAAAATGCCAACCGAGCGAGCAAACAGAGCTCCTCTCTGACTGCTCGGTCGCGAGGGCGTCTGATGCTGTAGTTATATAAATAACTTATCACTATCGTGTGACACTACGGAAGGTCAAGACATTATAAAATGTGAAAATGGAGGTTAAAACTTTACGTTATGAAGTTTAATTGCGTTTCCGGGCCATTTTCGGGAGTTTGGGCCATTCTGGGCCGATTTGGGCATTGGGGGGGGGATGAAGTAGGCCGTTGGTGGGGGAGTTTTTTGTCCCATGAGAGGGGAAATCCTGCCACCCTCCCCTTAGGGTTTCCCCATGCGCCGCCACCTCCCCCATCCTAGCCGCCACCTCCCTCTTCCCCATCTCCTTCCCCCATGGCGCCCCCTCTCCCTTCCCATTGCGCCACCACCTCCTCCCCATCCTCCTTGCTGCCCTAGGGGAGTCCCTCACCTTGCCATCCCATTGTTTTCACCATTGGAGCGCTCCGCGACGAGGAGATCCGGTGGATTTGGAGCGAGGAAGGAGATCGGGTGAACCGGGAGGAGATTCGTCGGTCCATTGTTCGTCAGGCGAAGGTATGGCTAGGGGTTACCCTTGGGGATGGTCTAGGTACTGCTATAGAGGGGGATTTGATGCTTTTAGATCAAGGGGTGGTGCTGTGATTGGGTAGATTGGAGGAAATCTAGATGTTTCTTAATTCCTTGTTTCGGGCAGATTGTGCAGTCGACCTAGGGTTTGAGTTTTCGTGAATTTAGATTCATAATTTGGTCGATCGCCTGTTGAGAAAGTTGTAGGTAACTTCAATACCTTTAATTGGACATAAGAAAACGTAATTCCGATCAGTCGTTTGAAAGTTATGGTCGTTTTACAAAACGTGTTCAAATATGTGATGTAATTGGGACAGAACGTAGTGTTTTGTAGATTAAACAATTTTAGAGACCGAATTAGCTTTTCCCAATACTTAGAAAAAGTTAGGAAATTTCCTAAGCTTCGCGATGATGTACTCTTTTAATCGATTCGGAGTACTATAACTAAAGTTATGATAATTTGAAGTCTGCTGTCCAAGCGGGACAGATTCTCTGTTTTTCGGTTTTGGGAGTAGTTTGTGAAGTCGGGTTAGACGAGCTTTTGCGTACTGTTTTGGGGGCACGTTTTGAGTGTGTGGTATATTTTTGCAGGTGGTGTGACCCCGGGAGTGCCCTCATCCTCTCGCCAATCCGTCGCCCGCGGTTAAGGCAATTGTATTGAAATGGGTATCGGGTTGTTTGTAGTTAGTCTTGACTTGACGCAAATGGATTACATGATTTGATATTTTGCCATGTTTAATGATTTCCCATGACATGATGAAAGTGGTTATTACGATGCTATTTAATGCTCGGTTCAGTTATATGCAAGTTGGTTATGTTTATGGCATAATTGCATTCATGTGCATTCATATTGGAAGAGGCGTCCCATGCTGATGCGGGCCTCTGTGTTCACACGTAGTGAACACGAAAGACCTACCTCGCAGTCCCATCCACGGTAGTGCATGGGACCGAGTCAGTAAGAGTAGGCACCCTCCATCTTCGGGATGGAAGGGGAAGGGGGTGCACGCCGACGGGTGTGCACTCGGCAATACCGGTATGTGCTACAAGGAGATATGTGCATTTGCATTGCATACATGATGATGATGAGATGGGTACAATGATATTGAGACATGATTATGATGTTGTATATGAAATTATGTCTTTTTCATAATGTTGAGCATGGTTTGTAATGACGTTAACATTGAATTTTTCTTTATTGTCCATTTCAATATACTTGCTAAGTGATGAACTCACGCTTGTGTTTATGTTGTTTTTCTTAGGTACTTTGACACCGACACGTGGGAAAGGGGCTTAGCGGCACTTCATCACATAATTTCAACCCAATTAGACAATATTTACCTTTCGGAGTTATGATCATGAGTCTAGGGTGACGAAACTAGGATTATGAGTTGTTCATGTGTTTGATTACATCCTTTACTTCGTATTGGTTCATGGAGTGGTTAAATTCATTATGCTAGACTTAAATTGCCGCATTATTACCTGTTATTGCTGCTTTGGATGATTTCCATTATGATGTATCATGTGGTATTTTGTTGTTGCACCGAATCCCAGGAAAACAAAGGAGATGCTGCCGAAATTTCCGGTTTTAGCATTTGCTCCTTTGCTGTAATTTATCTTTATTTGTGGATTTTAGATGTTGACTATTCTATGTTTGGTAACATTCAAGCATACTAGATGCTGGGGCGTTACAGTTGGTATCAGAGCGGGCTGTAGGTCCTTGGAACATGTATTCTAGTAAAATACCATAGGGTCAACTAAAATTTTGATGTGGAATAACCTAGAAACATGGCTTAGGTTGTACTTAAAATTTTGTCTTAGGATAGCAACATTAAAACTTGTGTAAGTGGAATAACTAATTTAAAATTTGACACACATGGATGCACAGTAGGAAAGGGTATGGGTATCGTTGCTTTACGCTTAAATGTTATATTTAAGCCTTCATGTTGAATGATTTATGTGATAATATATGTTGCTAAGTTATTGAGAGAATTGATTGGATTGTTCTTATTATTGTGATAAAGTGGGGTTGCGCGGTGCCGAAGGGTTTCGGTCACCTCTTTTTGTTTATAGTAAGGTTGTGGTTTGACGGTATGGCCGGTTAAAGCCATCACTGAAGAACTATTAACCCCTTGTGGGGAAAGAGTGCTTACCTTTGCTGTCGTAGATCGGGTAGTTGACTGGAGACAAATAGAAGAGTTGGTGGTGGATTTCTTCGGATGTTCTTTACCGTTCTGACGATCGGTTTTGGTTGGTTTGCTTGTTTTTAGTCGATTGAAATCAAAAGAAAAGTATTTGGGTGTGGGATTCTAGCGGATTGTTCCGTAGGCGGTTTGTGGTTTTGTCTTCCTTGGTTGAAGACAAAGAATAAGAGTTGTCTGTTGCGCGTCTTTTGGTCGCAATTTTTGTTTTGACACCCGGATTTGTTGGTTATTGTGGTCTTGGGGACGAAACTTATGTGGTGGTTGTTCTCCATAACTAAGAAAAGTGTTGGAGTTTCCCCTTGTGCAGACCTCGATTTGGGTGGAGTTAAGTTTGAATCTTTGTCGGAAAAGATTTGGTTGAACATTTGGTTTTCACTGGTGCATCCGACTTCCTTCTTGGAAGTTGTAGGTCTTCCGATTTCTTGAAGAGTTTTAGCTATCAGAGTTAGAAATTTGAGAGTTGTGCTCTCCTGCATTTCTGTTGGAGTTTTGTTTCATTCCCTGCTTGGAAAGGAGAAATTGTTTATCGGTGTTCGTTCTTGTCCCTGAGCTGTGGTTATTTTTTTTAAGCTGGGTTGCATCCTATTGATCAAGAGTAGGTGAGCCATGAAGGTGCTTAGAAAGTTTTGTGTCCGTGCCATGCAGTATGTACTAAGGTGGTTTATGGATTGACGTATTGCTAAGTTAATTTTGTGAGTTGAAACGAATTCAATGTGATTGTTATTTTTCAGCTTGAGAATAAATAGACTACTGGAGTTGTAGAGTACTCTGTAGCGAGAATGATTAAATGTGTTAATGCATATGTTTAGAATCTATCGTTTTCTTTAAAAGTGATTATGACCCTCGATACTGGTTAAAGTTTTAAGCCCTGATGCATAGTTAGAACATTAAGATGATGAAAACTACTGATATTGTTAAAGAAACTTTGCTGCTTGTTTAAAGAGGTTCTAATATAATCGTGTTGACTAGTGACTTTAATTTGGAGGTTGATTAGAGTTGTTGTTTATGTTGTTGCAAACTTCTAGTATATTTGGAAGTATGCAGTTGTGTCCCTACAATGCTAGTATCGATGTCAATTGTGAAGTCATATGATTTGTTATTAATGGTGTTTTAAGAACATTGTGATCGTCTAATTTAGTAAGTTCTCTTAAAATAGTTGGAGTATGAGGTGTAGTGGCAAATTGTTATAGCCTTTGGATAGGGTAATTAAAATCAATGTTGTGGTTTTATGATTGTGCAAATAACTGATATTGATGACTTGGTAGTGATGTTAATTGTTGGAAACCATTGTTAAAAATAGAGAAAATTATAAAGTGTGGCAATATGTCGAGCAAGTGTTGTGATGGAATGAACAATGGATAATTATCATGACGTATGACTTTATCCTTAATGAATGTATGTCTTAAAGACCTACTTATGAATTTTGTTTTGTGGAGATAATATTTATGTGTTGTAGTCATATGCAATTGAAAAAGTTTCGATTGTTGAGATGTTGACGTGTAGGTGGTATAAAATGGATAGGTTAATCATGCCAAGGTATTTGTTGAAGTACTTGTTTCAAATTTAAATATGATGTTATATGATATGTTGGTCTGTGGGGATCAAGTTGACGTAGTCTTGGATGGATGTCTCAAATCTTATTTGTAAGTTTGGGAAAGGTAATTACTGTAACACCCCAGCATTTAATATGCCTGAATGCTACCAAACATAAGCTAAACAACATCTTAACACCACAATTAAACATAAATTCCAGCAAAGGCGCACATGCTAAAAACCGAGATTTCGGCAACATCTCCATTGTTTTAACATGATTTGAAGGAACAACAACAGTTTAGCAATATATGGAATAGAAGAGACAACTAAAAACAACAATGATTAACGACTTAGCAACAATATAAGTCTAGTTCCAAACATATGATGTCTCCAAGAGTCAAACGAACGAAAAGAGTCTCATTTAGCAAAGCTAAATCTTAAAGCAATGATCATCACACGCAATTTATTCTCAACACTAATTGGATGACTTGTGAAATCAAAGGAGTGAAGCTACGTGTGGAAGTGTGTCTATTTCCCTTCCCCGCATGCCGGTCTCATGGTACCTAAAACAACAAGAAAACACAAGCGTGAGTTCGAAACTCAGCAAGCATATTGCAATGGACAACAAGAACAATAACATGGAAATAATGTCTCACATCAGGTATATCCTCTCATTCATGAACACATAACATTATCATCATCACTATGTATGCAATGCAATGCTCATGTCTCCTTGGAAACTCATACCGGTATGGTTGAGTACACACCCATCGGTGTGCACCCTCTCCCCCCTCCCATCCCGAAGATGGAGGGTGCCTACTCCTCGCTTCCAAACACCACGTGGATGGAATCACGATGTAGGACTTACTCAATGGCTCTCCGGATTAGTCATATCTTTCTCACCGACCTTCCCCGGACTAGTTATGACTTTCTCACCGCCCGGGCCATGTAACATGCCATGTATGCAATTATGCCAACATCATATTTAACTCGTACATTAACACATGGAATCATAACATAATAAACATGCTCATCATATCATTGGCAATCATTAAAGCAAGGCAAGTGATCATATATCATGTAATCAAGTTCATCTATTCTCAACAAGCAACCTAAAAATCGCTATCCATTACAACACACTTGCCTCAACCACGGGCAACGGATTGGCGGGAAGTAGAAGGCACACCCGGGGTCACACCACCTGCACATAGGCATCACACACTCACAATCATGTCCACAAAACAGTACGCAAACCCTCATCTACCCCGACATTGCCAACTACTCGCAAAACCTAAAAACATAGGTTCTGTCCCGTAGGGACAGCAGCCTTCCAAAAGGCATAACTTGAGATCTGGGACTCCGAATCTATTAAACGAGTACATCCTCGCATAGCTTAGGAAATTTCCCAACTTTTTCTAGTTATAGCGAAAGACTGATTCGGACTCTAAAGTTGTTTAATCTACAAAATACCGTGATCTGTTCCAATCACATCACAGATTTTAACACACTCGGTAAAACCGTCATAACTTTCAAACGGCTGATCGGAATTTAATGTTCTTTATGTCCACGGAAAGATAATTAAATTACCTACAACTTATTCAACAGGGGGACGTCCAAATTCCAATTCTAAATTGGCGAAAAACTGAACCCTAGGTCGCCTGCTCATGCTGTCCCAAAACAGAAACGTGGCAACATCTAGATCTAATCCAATATACTCAATTCCAGCACCACAAATTGATCTAAAAACTTTATAAACACCCTTAGAACAGTACCTAGACCAACCCCAAGGATTCCCATAGCCATACCTTCGCCCGACGCACGAAAACTGAATGGATCTCCTCCCGGTTCGCTCCTCGCTCCTCGCTTCAAAAGGATGGTTCCTCGAGGTGCATGGGTGGGGAGACCACCCTAGGGCAGCAAGGGGGTGGAGGAGAGGTAGTTGAGAGGTGGGGAGTAATGGGGAGCAATGGGGGAGGTGGAGGCGCCACAAGGAGGAGGTGGAGATGTGTGGGGGCGGCTAGGGCATCATGGGGGCGCAAGGGGCAGTATGGGGGGTGCAATAAGGGCTAGTGGTGGCCTCCAACCAGGACTCCTCCCCTCATTTGGACTCAAACTCCATCCCACCAAAGCCCACGACCCCCCCTCTTAGGCCCAAACTCCCCCGGAAAGGCCCAAAACCCCGGAAACGGCTCGGAAACGCTATTAACCTCCATACCCTGTGGTTTTAACCTTAATTCCACATCTCATAATGTTTTTGACCTCATCTTGCACCATTTATAAGGTTACGACACTCCGTGGGGTCACATCACTTCATAAGGCCCAAAAACGCGAGTAAACCTCAAGCCGTAAGGTTTTATTCTCTAATTTCACATTTTATAATGTCACACCATACCGTAGTGTCACAATTACAGAAAGAATTTGTTATGTGGTTTTTGTTAAGTCCTGTTGGGCCTTCTCGACGCATAAATAGTGAAGATTGAAAATCTTTAATAGAAAGCATAGTGGAACACTAGAGGTTGTTGTATCTATGTTGAGCTTGTATTAAAAACCTTTGGACTGATTTGGTTGTTGGTTATTTGGGTTGAATGCTTTCGGTTGAGGTGTTCCTTATGTTGAGTTTCAGAGTTTCCCCAAAACTCGTAGTGATTGGTGTCGATTTTTGGTTTTGGCCCATTTGTTTAATTGTGCTATGAGTATGGATTTACACCCAAAAGTTTTGAGTGGATCGCGCTCCTTCTCGTTCACACTAAATTATCCTTTGGAAGAAATGCTTAAAAGGAAGCAGATGGTCATAGTGGGTTGTGTTGAAAATTCTTGAGATTTAATTTGTAACTCTTTCGGTTAGAGTTTGAGTTATTTGAAAAAAAAGTGTGGTGTTTGCAAGCGCTTCAAAAGGTGGATTGCAGGAATGTTTCATAAGTGATTTTGATAGTGAAGTGTTCCTCTTTTGGAAATGAGTTTCCTTTTCACTTTGAGAAAATTTGTGGCGGTTGTATGTGCAGATGTTTAACATTGGAGCTGATGTTCATTTCCAAATGTTGATTGTGGTTAAAGTGCGAGGTTTTGAAAGTTTAGTTTTTCAATTGATGTGGGTTCTTATACGATGTGGTGTTTTCCTGTCAATGGTGTTGCTGTCATAGTTTATATGAATTTCGCAGCCATCGATGTTAATTGTGTTTCAATCATGTGATACCGAGGAAGAAGTCTTTTGGTGAATGACTATTCGGTATTGTTGCTACATGAAGAATGAATGGTGAAAAGGAAGCATGACATTATTTATAGATGTTTAATGATGAAAGAGTCGATGAGCCAGGTCGGTGAGAAAGTCATATATGGATATATGACTAATCCGGAGTGCTCTTCAAAAGTGTGCATGCATGACATAAATCGAGATTTCTATTTCTTTTAGTATGAAAAGAAAAGATGAAGAATTTCGGGTATGTTGGTTGTGGTGTAGGAGATTTGCGTTTCCTTTACATCTTGGCTTAGGAAAAAATAAAATGAGTTCTCTTTGGTTGTTGCCGAATTCTTTCCAAAGTGGCTTTTAGCGCTTTGGAGTTCGAGTTGTTGTATGTGGATCATTTTGGGGTCATGGGTTTTGGTTGAGCTTACTCAACGATTGTACCCTTTGTTCTGATTGTTTGAAAGGAAGAATGCGAGGGCGAGACCTTCTAAGAAAGAGTAATTTAGTGTGGGTTAGTAATGACCTAAGATATTAGGCATTGCTAGTGGTTGATTGTAACTAGTTTGGATGTGAAGAGTAAAGAAAGGTTGGGTATGACCCAATTCAAACTTTCTTGGAGAATTGTCATTGAGGTGTTCCTCGGTAGGGTTGATCAAATTATTAGTGGACCACTTGGTGGTTGCTAGTAATTGCTTTCTATTTTCGAAGAGTATTGGATCTTTTTGTCACCGATCTCTGAGCGAGTTGTGTCAACCGATGTGGATTGCTTGGTTGATATTGTTTTTGCGGGTTTTAAGGACCCTGGTTATAAAGTACATTTTTTCCTTCGGTGGTAGTGGTGGGTATTGCTCTTTTGTAAAAGGTCAATCTTTTGCAAGGTGTTAGCCAATTGTTCAAGCAGTTGTTAGTCTTGGAGTGTTGTGTCTTACTTGGTTCGCTTCATCTAGAATACGACGAACCACATTAGAGAGGTTGGGATGGGAATGCAATTTTGTGCGTGGGAGCTGAAGAGGGTTCTAGAGGTTGGTGCCGTGTTCTTCTGGGAGAAACATCGGTTAAAGGGATCGGGCACTTTAGTGCCAAGGAATGCATAAAAATGAGGAATATGAGACTGTTTTCCTTCATTGTCAGTTTAGGAAGTTATCCTTTTGCTTGGGACGTTCTGAGTCCTTATGTTTGTACTCTGTGTTTCAAAGTTGAGTAAGATTCTGGCAAGTTTTGAATGTGAGTTGTCTTTAGAGCCGTCAGTCTTCGAGCTTTAGCTCCTTGCTTCTGAGTGCTGGCTGGTGCAAATCGTAGGGGCTTCTAAGCGGGTTCTGAGGCATGAACCATAGCTCCCTTCGATTTGGTTGATTGCGAAGTGGCGTGTCTCGGATTCGGGGTTGAATCCTGTTGAAGGGGGGAAGAATGTGAAACTACGGAAGGTCAAGACATTATAAAATGTGAAAATAGAGGTTAAAACTTTACGTTATGAAGTTTAATTGCGTTTCCGGGCCGTTTTCGGGAGTTTGGGCCTTTCCGGGCCGATTTGGGCCTTGGGGGGGATGAAGTGGGCCGTTGGTGGGGGAGTTTTTGGCCCATGAGAGGGGAAATCCTGCCACCCTCTACCAGCGTATGAGCTAACAGACTCCTTCTGAAATGGGGTGTAATAAGTCCGAACGGGGGGCTTTCGTGGTGATCGCTCGAGATACGGTGGAAAATGAAATAGACGAAGCTCACAAGAAGACACTTGGGTTTATCCAGGTTCGGGCCCTCCTCATGAGTAATAGCCCAAGTCCTATTTGTGTTATTCCTGATGGTGTTCTTGGGGAAATCGGAAGAACCAATAACAAGGAACTCCCGGCCTCTAACCTCAAAGGAGGGTGAACCAATCTAAAGGATCCAACAACCCCTTCTCCCATGCACCCTCGCCCCCTTTTATACTCGGGCTGGATGGGGCGGATGGGAGTTTACATCAGTGTACCATACTCATTACACTGTCACACGGCATTCAATACGCCTGTCACTGTCCTTACAGCACATTTAATGCCCTGGCACAGCCATCCTCTCCCCCGCTTCGGGCTCCGCGCCTGCCGGCTCCGCCTGCTCTGCCGGGGTGGGAAATTGCACCATGGCATCACTTATAATAATGGCGCGCGTTGGAAACACACGCCACCACACTGCAGCCTTTATTACTCCCATTTAATGCGCACGATACGCAATAAATGTCTTTGACCTCCTACACGGCTGCGCAGGTTGCTAGGTGGCCTCGGGAACTGAGCGCCAGTGGTGTGGACTGGGTGCCGTGCGTCTGCCCGGCGGCCACCTTGCTGATCGCCTGGCGGCATGGCCTGGTCACCACCACACCGCTGGGCGATCACACAGCTGACCGCCAGCGACGTGGCCTGGTCGCCACCTGACCGCTGGGCGATCACTCAGCTGACCGCCAGTGACGTGGTCTGGTCACCACTAGGGATGCAAATGGGCCGATCCCAGGGTCTTCTTTGCCCCACTTTAGTTCATTTGTTTGCACTAAAAACTTAATTTTTACTCCACCTTTTAAGTTTTAGTACAAATAAATGAACTAGAGTGGGTCAAAGATGACCCAAGGGCCGGCCCATTTGCATCCCTAGTCACCACCTGACCGTTGGGCGATCACACAGCTGACCTCCAGCGGCGTGGTCTGGTCGCCACCTGACCGCTAGGCAACCACCTCTTTGATCGCCAGCGGCGTGGTCTGGATGCCACGTGTCTGCTGGCAGCTCCTACCGAAGTGTAGTGGGCACCTTGGTGTAGAATACGCCGACACCCTCCCCTTAGGGTTTCCCCATATGCCCCCTCCCCATGCCCCATGCGCCGCCACCTCCCCCATCCTAGCCGCCACCTCCCTCTTCCCCATTTCCTTCTCCCATGGCGCCCCCTCTCCCTTCCCCTTGCGCCACCACCCCCTCCACCTCCTCCCCATCCTCCTTGCTGCCCTAGGGGAGTCTCTCACCTCGCCATCCCGCTGTTTTCACCATTGGAGCGCTCCGCGACGAGGAGATTCGGTGGATTTGGAGCGAGGAAGGAGATCGGGTGAACCGGGAGGAGATTCGTTGGTCCATCGTTCGTCGGGCGAAGGTATGGCTAGGGGTTATCCTTGGGGATGGTCTAGGTACTGCTATAGAGGGGGATTTGATGCTTTTAGATCAAGGGGTGGTGCTGTGATTGGGTAGATTGGAGGAAATCTAGATGTTTCTTAATTCCCTGTTTCGGGCAGATTGTGTAGTCGACCTAGGGTTTGAGTTTTCGCGAATTTAGAGTCGGAATTTGGCCGGCCTCCTGTTGAGAAAATTGTAGGTAACTTCAATACCTTTAATTGGACATAAATAAAACCTAATTCTGATCAGCCGTTTGAAAGTTATCGTCGTTTTACCGAACGTGTTCAAATCTGTGACGTAATTGGGACAGAACGTAGTGTTTTGTAGATTAAAAAATTTTAGATGCCGAATCAGCTTTTCCCAATACTTAGAAAAAGTTATAAAATTTACTAAGCTTCGCGATGATGTACTCGTTTAATCAATTCGGAGTCCTAGAACTAAAGTTATGATAATTTGAAGTCTGCTGTCCGGGCGGGACAGATTCTCTGTTTTTCGGTTTTGGGAGTAGTTTGTGAAGTCAGGGTAGACGAGCTTTTGCGTACTATTTTGGGGGCATGTTTTGAGTGTGTGGTATGTTTGTTTAGGTGGTGTGACCCCGGGAGTGCCCTCATCCTCTCGCCAATCCGTCGCCCGCGGTTAAGGCAAGTGTATTGAAATGGTTATCGGGTTGTTTGTAGCTAGTCTTGACTTGATGCAGATGGATTACATGTTTTGATATTTTGCCATGTTGAGTGATTTCCCATGACATGATGAAAGTGGTTATTACTATGCTATTTAATGCTCGGTTCAGTTATATGCAAGTTGGTTATGTTTATGGCATAATTGCATTCATGTGCATTCATATTGGAAGAGGCGTCCCATGCTGATGCGGGCCTCTGTGTTCACACGTAGTGAACACGAAAGACCTACCTGGCAGTCCCATCCACGGTGGTGCATGGGAGCGAGTCAGTAAGAGTAGGCACCCTCCATCTACGGGATGGAAGGGGAAGGGGGTGCATGCCGACGGGTGTGCACTCGGCAATACCGATATATGCTACAAGGAGATATGTGCATTTGCATTGCATACATGATGATGATGAGATGAGTACAATGATGTTGAGACATGAGTATGATGCTATAGATGAAATTATGTTTTGTTCATAATTTTGAGCATGGTATGTAATGATGTTAAAATTGAATTTTTCTTTATGGTCCATTTCAATATACTTGATGAGTGATGAACTCACACTTGTGTTTATGTTGTTTTTCTTAGGTACTTTGACGCCGACACGCGGGAAAGGGGCTTAGCGGCACTTCATCACATAATTTCCACCCAATTAGAAAATATTTACCTTTCGGAGTTATGATCATGAGTCTAGGGTGACAAAACTAGGATTATGAGTTGTTCATGTGCTTGATTACATCCTTTACTTCGTATTGGTTCATAGAGTGGTTAAATTCATTATGCTAGACTTAAATTGCCACATTATTACCTGTTATTGCTTCTTTGGATGATTTCCATTATGATGTATCATGTGGTATTTTGTTGTTGCTCCGAATCACGGGAAAACAAAGGAGATGTTGCCGAAATTTCCGGTTTTAGCATTTGCTCCTTTGCTGTAATTTATCTTTATTTGTGGATTTTAGATGTTGACTAGTCTATATTTGGTAACATTCAAGCATACTAGATGCTGGGGTGTTACATGCCAGCTTTGCCTACACGCTGCAGTGATGAGGTCGAATTACGTGGGAGGTTTCATATTGGGGGGAAAAATATCACTGCCGGTTAAAATGTCGAACCGGTAGTAAAAGTTCCAATATCTCTGTCGGTTGCATTTACAACCGGCAGTGATAATTCAGTACAGGTTTTGAATATAACCCGGGAGTGATAATATATTATCACTACCGGTTCGTTATACAGACCGGCAGGGACACATTTCCAGAGTAGCAATTCTTATGAACCGATAGTGATATTTTATCCCCAACGGCTCTAGCCCAACCGGCAGTGATATGGCGGCGAGGATTGCATGTTCTGTAGTAGTGCACAATCGTACTCAACGAATAGTAAAGTACTTTATTGAAAGGGAAATATAATCGATTGCTTGACCTTATGGTCAAGTTACAAAAGTACGCCTCGCTGGTCTTAAGTCTTACTCAAATAAACTTGCAGCAGAGAGTAAAGAAACGTGTGGTGCCAACCAATATGCCACAGGCAACTGACTGGGCTCACCCCTAGTTCATTGGCTCCTCCTGGAACTCCTCTTCCAATGCTGGCGTCGATTCTTCTTCAACTGATGATTGTGTGGTGGCAAGGGTGAGTACTTAAAGCACTCAGCAAGTCATGCACAGAGATGCAATGCTAATAGCTACATGCATGGCTTAGTCCAATAATAGGCTAAATGGTTCTTTTGCAATAAGCAATATTCATAAATAACAGTAATAGATTGTAAAGCGGTAAAACAGTAATAACAATAATAATTCCATAAACAATTTCTCAAGTAAAGCATTTATCAACCTAAACAAGTTCATCCTTTCCAACACCAGGTATCCATAAACCAAGTTTATTTTTATAAAAGTCTAACCCTTGACTGTAATCACCGAGCAATGTCCAATACTGTGGACTTGGCTATTCGAATAGGATGTATACTCTGCAGAGGTTATATACTTTACCCACAAGATACAATCAAACACCACAAAGGCGAGTGACTGTAACAAAGCCTTTCCAAAGCTACTTCTAGACCCGGTACTGCCCGCTAAGGTTTCAACACTGAAAGGACTGGTTACCACACTCAGGGCCCCCCTCTTGCGCCTGTGAGTCCACCCGTTAACCCGGGGCTCACACCACCATGATAGCACCGAAATCTGGACTTCACAGTTTACTTGGCCAGGTCTGTCCCATTCCAGACTCGTGGCTGTATGTTGGACTCAGTTCAAATTCTTGCAAGGTTATGTCCTTACGTGACCAAGGCAAGACTACCCAAAGAGCTCACAATGTTTGAAGGACCACGTGGAGGACCATCCATATTTGTCATCAGTATTTGACTTTATTTGAGCAAGGTGTGCTCAGGTTTGAGTTTGATTTGACTTGGCATTGCATGTTTGAATTTATGATAATTGTGGATTAACATGCAGGAAGAAAAAGGTAAGTGTATTATGGTATGTGCAAAATAGTTTGGTCCTTTTGGTATAGGTTATTGAGGCAGCTATGGTCGTTGGTTAGTACCGGGACTATGTTGGGAGAACCGAGGTCCGGAGCGGTCGAGGATGCCAACGAGATGGTTGGGCTCAAACCAGGATCACTTGGACATCATGGAAATGGACTTGAGGTGGCTCAATGTTTCCAGTTAGGGTTGGAGGCTCGAAGAGGCGGAAACTGAGCGGTCAAGTCCAGCGGATGAAGGCCCGTTGCATCGGGTTGACCGGGTTTTGTTTAAATCCCATGTATGGTCAATGTGACCCATGTAAAGCCCATGTGTGGGGTGAAATGAGTGGGTTAATCCTAGCCATTGGTGGAGTGCCCTAGGGTTTGAGACTCATCCAAGGGTGGTAGGTGGCCCTAGAGTAGTATAAATAGAGGGGGAGGGGTGCCCTCCCTCACTTCAAGGTTTGAGTTGCTCCTTTGAGCTTTGCCCACATGAAGTGAGGCTTTGTAAACCTTCCAACCAGAAAATACAAAGATTTTCTTTACATTCTTGTGAATTTGAATTCCGCATTTACATTATGTCTTTACTTTACGAAATTTAAATTCAGCATTTATTTTCCCGCATGTAAATTCTCGCAATTTACTTTCTCGCAATTTGGATTTGCCTCCTCTACTTCTAAATACTGTTGATCAAGGATGTCTTGAGGGTCCTCATTTGGTTTTACATCTTTCTTGCAACCTAGGATAGACTAGAGATCATGTTTCTATCAAGATTACAAATCTGTCCTGAACTTGTTCTTCGCGCAGCAGTCAGTTTTAGATTTTTAGAAAAATCTAAAAAAATCCTTTTTGAGTGATTATTGTTGGAGAAGGTGCTTGACTCATATATCCATCCATGGAAAAATTTTGGAGTCCACTGGGTGCACCGTTTGGGAGCTGTGAGGTGAAAACCGAGCCCCAAATTTCCTCATTGAAGATCCTGACTATTCGTAGTTCTTGATTTTTCCTGATTTTCGTAGAAGGATTTTTTGGTGATTTTTGGTGGAGTGCTTCACAACTCATCTTCTCACAGGGTGAAATTTCCCAAAAATTTTGGAGCAACAGAAGTCCACCATCCACCTTCTCCAAGTGAGGACAATTATAGAAAAATCTGCTTTTGCTTTTCTAAAAGAGGCTTTTGTGTTTTGGCTTGATATCTTTTAGAAAAGAAGTATTTGAATTGATCCCTCTTTGCTTTGGACACTTGACAACCAAGATTGTGATTTAAAAATCCCTCACATGATTCATGGTTCTCATCCATGTAACCTAGGGATACACATAGTTGTCTAGTCGTTCCCGATTTTGCGGGTTTTGCGATTTTGTGGAGCACCGAATTTCTTTTCGGGATTTTTTGGAGTACGTTGAGTAGGGGACAATTTTATTTGGGATCATTCACCCCACTCTGATCGCCATCTCGGTCTTTCAATGTTCAAATCAGCAAAACCAAATACGACCTCCCATGTGCCACTTCTGGCCCATCAGAAACAATATTGCCACTTGCCGTAGTCTAAATCATTTTATCACCCAGTTGATTACCATGCACCATTTGCCATCAACATCATCAATAACACATGTCGCAATTCCGAAAACATGTTCCATCTCTCATTAAGTCAAGATTAATTTCTGACATTTGAAATTATATCAATAACATGATTGCATGGCTAAGAAGGCTAATTACGATCTAATTAACCCATGTTGGCAAAGTATTAATGTTCAACTAATATTCCATAATCTAGAGTGAAAAATGATTCATGGCATACAATTATTATCGACAAGGTGGCATACAACAAGTAGGTTTAATAGCTATTCCCAGAATTACTTAAAAGCATTTTTATTTGAACTAGCAGCAATAAATTAAATAAACATAATTTTCAAAAGTGGGATCAACATGGTCAAAGCATAACTTGCCTTGGAAAAGGTCGTGTTCCTGGTCGTGAACTAGATCCTGGGTCAAAACCTCTCCTTTGAAGCCTTCAGGCAATTCAACATCTACGCGAAGCGGATAAATAAACAACAAATAAATAAAAACAGAGAAAAACCCAAGTCCAAAAATTAAATAAAATTGACCATTAAATAGAGCTCAATTTTATAAAAATTTAGAAACAGGAAACACCTCAATCGGAGTAAAAACGCAAAAGTTATAACCGTTTGAAGTTCAAAAAATAAATTAAAAATAATAAACCGAATTAATTCATTTATTTTTCTATTGAAAAATCCGAAATATGACGTCAGCACGCAATTGTTTTCCGGCCGAATTATTTTTCTAATGGAAAATCGATTTATTGCATCATGCTTGTGTCATCCGGTCCATAGACCTGGTCCACGGTTCGGGTTGCGTCGGGGTCGTCTGCTGCATTCGACACGTCGACGTCTACGCGAAAAGCAGTAAGACCAATATCATCGATCAAAACAGGAAGAGAAACAACTAAACACAAATAAGAACCAAAACGAAGTGCGAGAACTAAATCGGATGTGCATGATGTATTCCATGTATCCCAGTTAAGGAAGTGTCTTTGAGTTCCAGTTGAGCTCACTTCTCTAGACACGATTGATCTCCAACCAGATCTGACCTACCGTGAACATCCCGTTCGAGTTCTGGACGAAGCTGAACGTCATACTCGCAATCACATCGTCAAGATGCTCAGGGTTCAATGGAGCAATCACACTGAAGAAGAATCAACCTGGGAGCGAGAAGATCGTCTTCGTTCCAAGTTTCCATCCTTCTTTGCCGAGCTCTAGTAATCTCGAGGGCGAGATTATTGTAAGGGGGGTAGGATTGTAATGTCCTGTGTTTGTAATAACCTTATTAATTGATAATTAGTACCGTAAGTGCTATTTGAATCTTAATTCGGAGTTAATTGTGGTTGGGTTAAATCGTTCGAGCCATTTTGATCGATTTTGCCCTGGTTTCCCCATTTGCGTTTCGTCTAGAATTTCTTAGTAACCTTATGTCGGGACCCCGAATTTGCAAATCCGGACCCTCTGTGTATTCAGCACTAGTCCAGGAACGCGCTAGTGCACACAGTCTTAACATCGGTATATATCACAATCATACCAAACGATACTATCAAAGTACTTTATTTAAATAATCAAAGGGTTACTCGACCTTATGGCCAAGTTACAAATATATGCCTCGCAAGGCGAAACTTATTAAAAGAGAAATAACGTGTGGAAAATCAAATAACCGTGGCGCCATCCAGTATACCACAGGTAACCGATCGGGCTCAGATCCCTAAGTAGGACGGGTCTTCTTGGAAATCCTCCTCCGAATCAAGCGTAATTTCCTCTTCAACGGTATTGTGTTGAGGCAAGGGTGAGTACTTGGTACTCGACAAGTCATGCACCTGAGAATGTGCTAATATACTATATGCATGGCTTGGTACAAAGGAATAGCTCAAGGTATATTTGCGATAAAGAAATGACTTTGACAAGTAATAAAAGTAGATTCGAAAAGCGTAGAAATAAGTAAAGCATAAATAACTTCTCAAGAAATTTAATAAACATTTTTCCCCATCCTAAACCATATTTCCATCAACTTCATTACTAAACCAACCCAACTTTTCAAATCCAAGTTATTTTGAAAAGTCTAACTCCTTGTAATTTTAGTATTGTCCAAGATCACAGTGGACTCGCTTATTTAAATAGATTCTACACTCTGCAGAGGTTATGCACTTTACCCACAAGATAATACCAAACACCACAAAGGCGAAGTTCTCAGTAATAAAGCCTTCTCGGAAGCCTCAAACAACACAGGTGGTCCTCTCTAGGTTGGTGCTCTACACCATCCCTTCCCTTAGCCAAGGCGAAGTATGGGACCAACACATTAGATGGGTATCGGCCACAGCCACGATATCGGCTCCCGATAATCACACAAACGGTGTAATTGACACCCCGAGGCTCCACAAGTGAGTCCTTAGCGACTTAATCAACTAGGGTGCCCCATTCCACCCATGTAGTTTGCAAGTATGACCTGGTTCAAAGGCTTGCAGGTTAAGTCCTTAGAGTGACCAGGGCAAGACTACCCGAAGAACCAAATCAACATCCCTAATGCCAACCGCCCACCTGATTACTCTTGCCACATGCCCCAGTCGAAATCTTATCAAACCCCGAGTTGATTACCATGCACCACGCCATCAACATCACATGATACTTTTCCAAAACAGTTCAATATATCATTAAGTCAATATTAGCATTTGATTATCCAAAATCATGTCATGAGCATCGTAGCGGTCTAAGCGACATACTACAACGATCTAAACCCATGTTGGCAATTTAATAATGTCCAACTAGTAAACCACAACTAGGTGACAAAGGTCATGGCACATACTTAAGTAATCAAGGTGTCATATAGCAAATTGGTATTTATCTAACCCCCCATGTTTAAACAAAATATCTTTCTAATTGAACTAGCATGCAATAGTTTAAATCAAAATAGATTTCTAAATAGGATCAATATGGTCAAAGCACAACTTGCCTTCAAAAAGTACTTGCTCTTGGTCTTGAGTTGGATCTCGAGTCAACACTTCTCCCTCGAATCCTTCCCAGCACTAACGCCTACTCGTAGCGTGCAAATAGCAAATACACAAATAAACACTAGGCAAAAACATCCCAAAACTCCAAATAAAATCCATAAACAGAGAGAACATAATTTCTGGATTTTTAGAAGCTGAATCACTTAAATCGAGTTAAAATGCAAAAGTTATGATTTATTAAAGTTTAAATAATCAATTAAATAATATTACAGAGAAAAACTTTAGTCCAAAAATTAAATAAAATTCATATTTGAGTAGATCTCAATTTTATACAAATTTAGAAATTTGAATCACTCAAATCGGAGTTGAAAGCATAAAAGTTATAAAGCGCTTGAAGTTTGAATCTAAATTTGAATCAATATTCGAATTAATAAATCATTTTCTTTTTTGGAAATTAATTATTGGCACAAGATGGACACGTGACCTCACGGTTGGGCTGGCGTCGGCTAGTCCATGGATTCTTGGTCCACGCCGTCGTCCACCGTGGACTCGGCCCACGACTCCGCGTGAGATCGACATGTGGGCCTCTCGGGTGACGCATCGCCGACGCGTCGGCTCGTACCCGCGGTCTTGTGGTGGGACCCAGTGACGTCATGGTGACGTCGGCCAGGTCGGCCACGACATGCGGGCCCTCGACCTGGCGGGCCCAGCGTGTCGGCGTCACACGCCAGCGCTGGGCCGGCGCCGACCGTCGGTCCAACTTCCCGACACGTGGCGCAATCACGCACCGCTGATTTGAAATTCAACTGGCGGCGGATTAGATCCAGGGTTAACACGTTGAAACTACTCGTTGATCGTGGGCCGTTCGATTTAGATCGGGCGGTCCGAATCTAATCCTATAATCGTGACCTTTGCTACGACGCGTGGCGATTGTGAACCGTTGGATCTTGATCCAGCGGTCGTATCTACTCGGGTTTATAACACGTGAACTCACCTCAGCCGTCCGACCGATCTCGACGGTCCACGCAGCTTCGCGGAGTCCGGATGTAAAGTGTTAAGGCGAGGCCTGCCGAGACGGAACGATGACCAAGGGCGCGGCGCTACGGGCTTCTCCGGCGAGATGAATCCTTCCTTCGGTGCCTCGCCGCGGGGATCCTGATCTGAGCTCCTTCTCGGCGGAAGGACGGCCTGGACGACGACGGAAAACTAGGCGCCAAACCTCGGCGGAGGGAAGAGACAACTCCGACGAGCGATTGCGGCTCAACGGGCGGGCGGCTCGGCGAGATGGCCGGGGAGCAGTGCGCAAGGATGAGGGCAACCTCGGGGACATCTCACGCTTTAAATAGCCTCGTTCAGGCTCCTAGGACGGAAACCTAGTTCTTACGGCGGCGGCCGGGCGATCGGCTTTCGTCTCGTGACGCGACTCGAGCCGTCGTGAAGCGCGATCAACGGCCACGATCGCGCGCGATCGGATCCCGGCCGGATCGGCTCCGCCGAATCCCGAATCTCACAATTGCTGGATCTTGATCCAACGGTTGGGATTGATTAGGAGTTAGGAGTAAGGTTCGGTCGAAGTCACGCGTGGCTCGGTCGGACTCGAGTCAGGACTCGGGTTCCGACTTCGGTCGGATGAACAAGTACTTGACCGAGTTTGAATTTCCAGCGATTTAATATTTAAAATAATTCCATTAATTCATTTCATTCATTAAAAATAGCAAATGACTCGAAAAATTCGAAAAAATTCTGGAAAATACTTTGGATCATTTTGGACTCAAATAAAATATTTCCAACAAAAATTTATTTGCAAAATTAAATTCTTTAATTATTTCAAAATGGAATAAATTCAAATAAATTCCAAATAAATCCAAATAAATTCCAGAAAATTCAAAAAATTCACCAAAGTGCCAAATCACACATGAATTTAAGAAAAGCAAAATTTTGGGGTGTTACAAACCTCCCCCCTTAATAGAATCTCGTCCCCGAGATTCAGGGTTTACTAAAGGAATAGGTTTGGAAATTCTTTCCTCAAATCCTCTTCGCTCCCAAGTCGCTTCGCTTTCTTCATGGTTGCTCCACTTGAACTCTCTGAAGCGGGTTGACTTGTTTCTAGTTTCTCGATCCATTGTGTCTAGAATCCTCACGGGATACTCCTTATAAGTCAAATCCTCTTGCAACTCAATTGATTCTAACGGTTATGCTCCTCGGGAACTCGAGACACTTCTTTAATCGGGACACATGGAATACATCATGTACTCACCTTACAATCGATCGCGGGCAACTCCGGTGATAAGCAACGCCTCTGCGCTCCAAAATCTTAAATGGTCCAACATAGCAGGTGCAAGTTTCCTTTGGCATGGAACCTCTTAACTCCCCGAGAGGCGAACTCGAGGTATACAAAGTCTTCGTTCAAAACTCAAATCTCGGCGGACGATTGTCGGCAAGATAACTCTTCATCGAGATTGGGCTATCTTCAACCTTTCCTAATCATGGCGACTGCTGTTTTATTCTTGAAGAATATCGAGGCCCAAAGACACTGGCCGGGCCGGTCTCATTCCAATTCAATGGCGTCCAGCGAGTCGACCACTGACAAAGGCCTCAAAAGGTGACATCCGTAAATTGGCCTCGATAACTATTGTTGTAACCGAACTCGGCATGGCAAACTTTTATCCCAAGAGGTAGCATAAGCCAATGCACAAGCTCTCAACATATCCTCCGAATCTGGTTGACTCTTTGATCTGTCCATCCGTCTGCGGATGATAAGGTCAGATCTTGAAGTTTAAAGCGGGTTCCCATGGCTTCATGCAACTTATTCCAGAATCTTGAGGTAAATTGGGTACCTCTGTCAGATACAATCCTCTTTGGCACTCGCAAACAAACAATCGACCATGTACAACTCGCTTAGCTTATCTCCCGAGTAGGTGGTCTTCACGGGATAAAATGGGCTACTTTGGTCAAGCGATCCACTATAACCCATATGGAGTCATAACCCCACGAGTCTTGACAAGCCATTAATGAAATCCATTCCATTTCCTCCCACTTCCACTCGGTATTTTCACTACCGTAGCAATCCTGCTTTGGTCTCGATGCATTGCCTTGACTCTTTGGCATACGCCGCACAATGCAACATGCTCGGCAACTTCACGCTTCATACTCGCCACCGTAATCTCCTTCGATCCTGATACATCTTGGCGCTTCAGGGGTGAATTGAGTACTTGGAGTCATGGGCTTCTTCCAAAATCGCCGCTTTAACTCCTCCTTGTTAGGCACACAACCGACCCTTCATCCATAACGTGCCCTCGCTCATCCAATTTGAAGTCCTGCTGCCTTGCCTTCCTCCTTGATGGACTTAATCCTGATCTTGTCATCATCCTTCCTGTCCTTCTCGGATCTGGTCCTCTAAGGTAGGCTTTACTTCCAATGCGGCCAAGAATCACTTAGGTACAACCTCAATATTCATTTTTCCAAAATCCTTACATAACTCATCCTCGCTTGTGGCTAACAACGACTACTCACGGATGGCTTTTCCGACTCAGAGCATCGGCTACTACGTTGGCCTTCCCGGATGGTAATGGATTCCAACATTGTAGTCCTGATCAACTCTAACCATCTCCTCCTGCCCTCATATTCAGATCCGATTTGGTGAATATGTACTTAAGGCTCTTATGATCCGTGATACACTTACATCTGCTTCCGATCGATAGTGACGCCATATCTTCAAGGCATGCACTCACGGCTAACTCTAGGTCATGTGTCGGATAATTTTCTCATGCGGCCTCAATGCCTTGATGCATAGCGATAACCTTTCCATTCTCGTGATCAGACACATCCAAGTCCTTAGCGCGTCGTCAATAAACATCGACTTTGAGCAACATCCGGTAGAACTAACACTTGCGAGTCGGCGTCAATCGCTTCTTCAGCTCCTGAAATCCTTTCTCACATTCTCAAGGTCCATGCAAACTTCTTTTCCTTTCTTCAGCAATTGCGTAGAGGTTCCGCAATTGTCGAAGCCTTCAATGAAAGCGGTAGTATCCTGCCATTCCAAGGAAACTCGAACTGGGTCACGTCTTGGTGCTCCCAATGTAACACTTCTACTTTGCTTGGATCTACTGACTCCTTCTGCGGTCATTACATGTCCAAGAAACTCCACCTTGTCCTTCCGTAAATCACACTTACGAACTTGGCGAAAAGTTCTTGCTCCTCGCCTTTTCCAAAACTCGCCTTAAGTGTTCTGCATGTTCATCCTCTGTCTTGGAGTAGATTAGGATATCGTCTATGAACACGACGACAAACTTGTCCAAATATTCCATGAACACCTTATTCATCATATTCATGAAATAGGTCCGCGTTAAATCGACCCAAGAGACATAATCTGTGAACTCAGTAATGTCCATATCTTGACGAGAATGCGATCTTGAATATCTTCCGATCGGATCTTCAATCGATGGTATCCCGATCTGAGATCAATCTTGAGAAAACTCGCCTCCTCTCAAGTGATCAAACAAATCATCAATCCCGGTAGCGGATACTTATTCTTCACGGTGACTTCATTGAGTGCACGGTAGTCACTGCACATCCTGAAACTCCGTCCTTCTTCTTGAAAAACAAAGCGGTGCTCCTACGACGAACTTTGGCCTGATAAATCCTTTCTCCATTAACTCTTCTAAATTTGTTTCTTCATCTCTACCAACTCCTCGGTGGACATCCGATAGGGTCTCTTTGCTATTGGTCTTTGCACTGTACAAGCTCTATCACAAACTCTATGTCCCTGTGCGGCATACTGTAGATCTTCAGAAAAACATCCCGGGTACTCATTCACTCTGAGACATCCTCTATGCTGATTGCCTTGGATGCATAACCATCAAGCTGTCCATCTCTAACTGGCAGTTGGCTTGAAATTTCACTTTCTTTCCACACGGGCTCTCAACTGAGATAGTCCTTCATTCACAATCCAATACGGCCTTGTGCTTGGATAACCAAGCCATTCCCAATATAACATCTAGTGCAGGTCTCCAAAATTAAAAGGTTTGCTAGAACTCTATTCCACCTATTAGTATTCTCACCCCGAACATCCTACTTTCGTTCGAGTTCGGAACCAGGGTTTGAACTAAAAGCATGCACTTAAGTCTTGCAATCCTTAAATCATTTCTAGTAGCAAAGCTCATAAACAAACGAATGCTAAGCTCGAGTCAAACAAAAGCAGGTTGCGATCGAGTTAACAAGTAACTTACCCAAAGTCGACGTCCGTAAAGCATTTTGCAAAGGTATCTGCGGTGACATGGTTGACTCGGCCTCTCACCACGGCCTGGGGGTGTGGCTCTGATGGCGCCCTGGCTGGGGTGGTTCAGGTTGAAGCGAATCGTCGCTCTGCTGTCTTCTTCGGACAATGTTGGCAAAGTGTCACTGGCTCGTTGCTGTATATGGCGCCCACTAACGTTCTTCTTTGCACGAGTAGCGTTTCTAAGCGGGGTTTGATAGTTCTGACTGGCAGGTCTTGGTCTTGGGGATGGTGTCCTTATGTCGATTCTCGTGGTTGGAATCTGAAGAATTGATTTGGTGCAACTCTCAAGCGCATTGCGTTCCCGGGCGTGATCCTTCTTTGTTGCATCCTGCGCTTCTGTTCTCATCCGGGGCCTTGCGCTTGTCCTCAAGAATAAGTGCCTTATTCACCAACTCTTGGAAATGCGGAAAGGTGTGGGTGATCAACCCTACTTGCAATCCCGAGTTAAGTCCCTTCATAAAACGAGGTATGCCTGGATTTATCTGTCTACATCCTCAAAAAGTCGTAGCGCGCTGTGTGAACTTGTTCGGTAGTCGGCCACCGGCTGATTACCTTGCTTTAATGCTCGAACTCCTCCTTCTTAAGGTCCATGATTCCTTCGAGGCCACGTGATAATCTTTAATGCAAATTGTGAACTCTTCCCAAGTGATATCTTGAGGGTTCTCTGCGTGGCACGGGTTTCTCCCACCATTTCAAGTGTTGTTCCTTCCTGATGAGAAGCGTAGAGTACCTTCTCATTCCCTATGCATTGAGCTATGTGTAGCTTCCTCTCGATTGATCTTAACCAATCATCGGCCTCCAATGGATTGGCATTCCCGAGAGAAAGTGGGTGGGTGAGTCCTCATGAACTCGGCCTTGTATTCTCAAGCGTGGTCCCCGATTAACTTGATTAGCGTGGCACTGAGTAAGACGTGCGTGCATTTGTTGCATCATAGCATGCATCAATCGAGTCGAGCAGCAAGAAATGCTCCAAAATTCTGCATATCAATGGCAAGGTCTTGGTGCTCTATCATTGGGGTTTCTGGGCGAACCACTCCCATTGCTTCCAAAGTTCCCACGGTGTTCACCATCTCATCGATTTGCTCTAGGTTTAGAGATGAGAGGGAAACAAGAATAGACAAGTAGTATGGAACTTATGCGGGCGAAGGGGTAACTTTAAGGTCCAACTTTATTATTAATAACTTGGTATGGTCACATACAATGCCTAAGGGCCTTGCAACACATACTGCACACTCAGAAACAAAACAAATCCAAATTGAACTAACTCGAGTCTAACGCCTAAAGGGTGACTCTTTATTCTATGACTCGACTTCTGGAAGGAGTCTCACTATAGAACCTATGCTCACTCATCGAAAACCTCCGCGGCCTGGTACGGGTGTCTTTGTGGGCATAGGCGCGAACGATTGCCATGTCCAAAGAATCGTGTCCTCTATGGTAGTCGAAGAAGCGGTGTCTCATCGAGATCTGACTCCTCTGGATCTCGCTGTGTGGCTCGAGTAATCGCTCTGGTCCGTCCGTACAAAGTCATATCCAACTCGTCGGCCAATCCTTCGTAGAAGGTGTGCCACATACTCTTGAGCTTCCCGCCATCTGTTCTTCTCTGCCGTGGATCTCCTTGGACATACGTAGCTCCTTGCTGTATTATCTAGTACATCCTCCTGGGCGCACGACAAATCGTGCCAACCTGTAACCGTGGCATCCTCATCCCGAATCTCCTTCGGTCGAGAAGGTTATCGCCGCGCGGATGATAACGAACACCGTACTCTCCAACTCTCTGGCGTGAGATACGGGTAATGTGCCGCATTGCTCGTCGTGATACTTCTTGGATACCCATACATTGTAGATCTCCTAGCGAGTGTATCCAAGCATTGCCTGGGCCCTTTTCCTAGCGGTACCTCAATCCTCACGTCACAAGCCTTGATCAATCCCGCTTGTCGATCACTTCCCACTTGGTATTGGGCTTCTCAAAATCTCCAGGAGTGCAGAGCATATGCCAAAGTTCAGCGTGACTAACTCCCAGATCAACGTGGTTGAACTCTTCCTCCATCTCAATACAAGAGTGCTTTACGTAAGAACTCTGAATTTTTAAATTGTGACAAGGTAAGGAAAATTTCAGCAAGAGACAAGAAAAGAGAGAAGGGATAAGTCGAGATGTCATTTCTTATCTTCACAAATTTTTAGCCTTTAGAAAATAGGTTTTATCCTACTACGACCATTCTAGCTTAGGGTTGAGCCTACGGTCGAAGTATGGCTCGATACCACCTGCTGTGGGACCCCGAATTTGCAAATCCGGACCCTCGTGTATTCAGCACTAGTCCAGAACGCGCTTAGTGCACCATGATCTTAACATCGGTATATATCACAATCATACCAAACGATACTATCAAAGTACTTTATTTAAATAATCAAAGGTTACTCGACCTTATGGCCAAGTTACAAATATATGCCTGCATAGTAAACTTATTAAAAGAGAAATAACGGCGGAAAATCAAATAACCGTGGCGCCATCCAAGATATACCACAAAGAACCGATCGCTCGCATCCCTAAGTAGACGGGTCTTCTTGGAAATCCTCCTCGGCGGCGTAATCTCCTCTTCAACTTGGTATTGTGTTGAGGCAAGGGTGAGTACTTGGTACTCGACAAGTCATGCACAGAATGCAAGCTAATATACTATATGCATGGCTTGGTACAAAGGAATAGCTCAAGGTATATTTGCAGTAAAACAGCTTTTGACAAGTAATAAAAGTAGATTCGGCGCAGAGAAATAAGTAAAGCATAAATAACTTCTCAAGAAATTTAATAAACATTTTTCCTCATCCTAAACCATATTTCCATCAACTTCATTACTAAACCAACCCAACTTTTTCAAATCCAAGTTATTTTGAAAGTCTAACCCTTGACTGTAATTCGAGCATTGTCCAAGATCATGGACTCGGCTTATTTAAATAGATTCTACACTCTGCAGAGGTTATGCACTTTACCCACAAGATACAGATCAAACACCACAAAGCGTAGTTCGTAACAAAGCCTTTCGGAAGCCTCAAACAACACAGTGGTCCTCTCCTGTTCGTGCTCTACACCATCCCTTCCCTTAGCCAAGCGAAGTATGGGACCAACACACCGTTAGATGGGTATCTCGGCCACGACCACGTCGCTCCCCGTCACAATCACACAAACGGTGTAATTGACACCCGAGGCTCCACAAGTGAGTCCTTAGCGACTTAATCAACTAGGGCCGTCCCATTCGACCATGTGGTTTGCAAGTATGACCAGTTCAAAGGCTTGCAAGGTTAAGTCCTTAGAGTGACCAGGGCAAGACTACCCAAGAACCAAATCAACATCCCTAATGCACAACTGGCCCACTGATTACTCTTGCCACATGCCCCACCGAAATCTGCTTATCAAACCCCTTGATTACCATGCACCACGTGCCATCAACATCACATGATACTTTTCCAAAACAGGTTCAATATATCATTAAGTCAATATTAGCATTTGATTATCCAAAATCATGTCATGAGCACGAAAGGTGTCTAAGCGACATACTACAACGATCTAAACCCATGTTGGCAATTTAATAATGTCCAACTAGTAAACCACAACTAGGTGACAAAGGGTCATGGCACATACTTAAGTAATCAAGGTGTCATATAGCAAATTGGTATTTATCTAACCCCCATGTTTAAACAAAATATCTTTCTAATTGAACTAGCATGCAATAGTTTAAATCAAAATAGATTTTAAATAGGATCAATATGGTCAAAGCACAACTTGCCTTCAAAAAGTACTTGCTCTTGGTCTTGAGTTGGATCCTGAGGTCAACACTTCTCCTCGAATCCTTAGACTTCAACGCCTACTCGTAAAGCGTGCAAATAGCAAATACACAAATAAACACTAGGCAAAAACATCCCAAAACTCCAAATAAAATCCATAAACAGAGAGAACATAATTTTCTGGATTTTTAGAAACTGGAATCGTTCAAATCGGAGTTAAAATGCAAAAGTTATGATTTATTAAAGTTTAAATAATCAATTAAATAATATTACAGAGAAAAACTTTAGTCCAAAAATTAAATAAAATTCATATTTGAGTAGATCTCAATTTTATACAAATTTAGAAATTTGAATCACTCAAATCGGAGTTGAAACGCAAAAGTTATAAGCGTTTGAAGTTTGAATCTAAATTTGAATCAATATTCGAATTAATAAATCATTTTCTTTTTTCGGAAATTAATTGCGTCAGCATGGACACGTGGCGACCTCCGATTGGCGGTGGCGTCACCGGTCCATGGACTTGAGTCCACGCCGGCTCGGGTCCACCGTGGACTCGATCCACGACTCCACGTGAGGCTCGACATGTGGGCCCTCTCGGGTGGCGTCTATCGGCCGACGCGTCGGTAGCTCGGCCGCAGTCGGTGGGGACCCATCATGACGTCATGGGTGACGCCGGTAGCTTGGCGAGTCAGCCAGCGACATGCGGGCCCCTCGACACGGGCCCAGCGTGTGGCGTCCTGTCACACGCTGCCGCTGGGTATTTGCCACGCCGAGCGTCGGTCCAACTTCCGAGCACGCGGCGCCAATCACGGCAGATTGATTTGAAATTCAGCGGCGCGGATTAGATCCAGGGTTAACACGCGTTGAAACTACTCGTTGATCGCGTGGCGATTCGATTTGACGGGCGGTCCGTGATCTAATCCTATAATCGCATCGCTCACGACGCGTGGCGACAGGGAACCATTGATCTTGATCCAGCGGTCCGGATCTACTGCGTGTTTATAACACGTGAACTCACCTCAAACGTCCGATCTGGATCGGCGGTCCACGCAGCTTTCGTGAGTCCGTGATGGCGCGCAGCGAGGCCGAGGCACCGAGATGGGAACGATGACCAAGGGGCGCGCTGCAGTGGCTTCTCCTGGCGAGATGAATCCTTCCTTCGGTGCGTCTCGTCGGGATCCCAGATCCGAGCTCCTTACCGGCGGAAGACGCACGGCGACGAATAAAAACGGCGCAAACTCTGGCGGAGGGAAGAGACAACTCCGCGAGCGATTGCGCTCAACTGGCGGCTTCCAGCGAGATGGCCCTGGGAACGGGTGCGCAGGATGAGGGCAACCTGGGGACATCTCACGCTTTAAATAGCCTCGGCGTTAGTGCCTGACTAAAACCTAGTTCTTTTCTGTGGCCAGGCGCTGGCGGAGTCCGGCTTCGGTCTCGGCTGAAGAACGACGACTCTCGGAGTCCCACGTGGCGCGATCAACGGCCACGATCGACGCGCGATCGGATCCGGGCGGATATCGCTCGAAGCCGGCGAATCGGCGACGTTGGATCTTGATCCAATGGTTAGGATTGATTAGGGTTAGAGGATGGGTTCTTGGCCGAGTCACGTGGCTGGTCGGACTGAAGTCCGACTCGGGTTCGACTTCGATCGGATGAACAAGATTTGACCGAGTTTGAATTTCCAGCCGATTTAATATTTAAAATAATTCCCGATAATTCATTTCATTCATTAAAAATAGCAAATGACTCAGAAAAATTCCGGAAAAATTCGAAAATACTTTGGATCATTTTGGACTCAAATAAAATATTTCCAACAAAAATTTATTTGCAAAATTAAATTCTTTAATTATTTCAAAATGGAATAAATTCAAATAAATTCCAAATAAATCCAAATAAATTCCAGAAAATTCCAAAAATTCACCAAAGTGCCAAATCACACATGAATTTAAGAAAAGCAAAATTTTGGGGTGTTACACCTTAGCTCCTCAACCTTACTTTCTTATCCCTAAACACATCTCAAGAGTCCCCCCAGGAGAAATTCTGAGTTTCGTAGCTTTTCGTGGAAATTCGGGATTTTCCAGCCTAGGCGGCAGTGCCGCCGGCCCCTGGCCGGTACTGCAGGCCATGGCAACCGGGCAGGGGGCAGAGCGCCTCGCTACTGCCCAGCTGCCCTGCCACCTCTCCTTCTTCTGGGAGCTTCTCCCCACACCTCCCTCACTCCCTCACACTCCTCCCTCACTCTCACACGCTCTCCCCCTCACTCCCACTCTCACCCTCACTCCCTCTCCCTCTTGGAGCTCTCTCTCCCCCCCTCTCTAGTGTTCTCCCTCTCCACTCCCTTCCCTGGAGTTCTCGAGCTCGAAGGGAAGCACACCAAGGTGGTGGACGTCATTTTCAAGCCCTAGCAGCATCCTGTGGTGAGTGGATCAAGTTCCAATTCATTTCACTACAGATCTGAGCTCAAACCCTAGCTACTTTCTCTTTTCCTTTTTCCTTTCTTTTAGTTTGAACCCTAGAAAACCTAGATATTAAGGTTAACCCTTAGTTATTTGCGATCCTAGAACTAGGTTAGGTGTTAGATATTTGGTTAGTGCGAAAAGTGGGCTCAAAAACCCTAAATTACTACTTGGTCGAATTTATTCGGTTAAAAGTCGTTTTCGTGACTTTTGGAGACAACTCTTGAAACCCTATCTCCAAAAGTTGGGAAAACGGCCTCGAAATATATTCGATGCCGCTAAAGTCCGATTCTCTTGAAAAGAATCGAGTTTAAACTCGATTCAAGTCGAGTCGGAATTGGACGTAATTTAGGACTTTCGAGTCGGAATTGGACGTAATTTTGGGCCTTTCCGAGGGAGTTTGGGCCTAAAAGAAGGGGTTGTGGGCTTTGGTGGGATGGATTATGAGTCCATTTAGGACTAGGAGACTTGTGTGGGCTGGTAAAAGGGCCTCCCCCTGCCCTTATTGCGCCCCACCCTGCCCCTTGGGCTCCCCCACCTCTCCCTCCATGCCCTAGCCGCCACCCCCACCTCCCTCTTTCCCTTGCATGCGCCTCCAACTCCCCCATTGCTCCCCATTGCTCCCCACCTCTCCACCACCTCTCCTCCACCCCCTTTCTGCCCTATGGTGGCCTCCCCACCCCTGCACCTCGTGGATCCATCCGTTGGAGCGAGGAGCGAGGAGCGATCCGGGAGGAGTTTCGTTGGGATTTTCGTGCGTTGGGCAAAGGTATGACCATGAGAATCCTTGAGATTGATCTAGGTACTGTTATAAGGGTGTTTATCAAGTTTTTAGATCAATTGGTGGTGCTGGATTTGAGTAGTTTGGATTAGATCTAGATGTTGCCACGTTTCTGTTTTGGGACAGCATGAGCAGTCGACCTAGGGTTAAGTTTTTCCCCAATTTAGACTCCGAATCTGGCCGTACGGACGTTGAAGAAGTTGTAGATAATTGCATTATCTTTCAGTGTACATAAAGAACGTTAAATTCCGATTAGCCGTTTGAAAGTTATGACTGTTTTACCGAGCGTGTTAAAATTTGTGACGTGATTGGAACAGATCACGCTATTTTGTAGATTAAACAACTTTAGAGTCTGAATCAGTCTTTCCCTATAACTAGAAAAAGTTGGGAAATTTCCTAAGCTATGCGAAGATGTACTCGTTTAATTGATTTGGAGCTTTAGAACTCAAGTTATGGCCATTGGAAGTCTGCTGTCCCGGCGGGACAGAGCCTCTGTTTTTGGGTTTTGCAAGTAGGGTGCGAAGTCGGGTTAGATGAATGTTGTGTAATGTTTTGTGGGCATGTTTGTGAGTGTGTGATGCCTATGTGCAGGTGGTGTAACGCCGGGAGTGCCCACTACTTCTCATCAATCCGTCGCCGGAGGTTAAGGCAAGTGTATTGGAATGGGTAGCGAGTTGTAGATCGCTAGTTTTGATGAGTTGAAATTGAATTTATGATGTGATAACAGGCCATGCTTTAATGCTTGCTATTGGTATGATGAAAATGATCCATTATGATTCTATGCCACGATTGGTTTAAGTAAATGTGCAAATTGTTTTATGATGTTGGCATCTTTGCATTCATGGCATGAGACATGGCGAGGACGGTGAGAAAGTCATAACTAGTCCGGTAAGGTCGGTGAGAAAGCTATGACTAGTCCGGAACGCCATTGAGTAAGACCTACCTCGTGATTCCATCCACGTGGTGAATGGAAGGGAGGAGTAGGCACCCTCCATCTACGGGGCGGAAGGGGGGAGAGGGTGCACGCCGACGGGTGTGCACTCAGCTATACCGGTATAAGCTTCCAGGAGATATGAGCATTGCATTGCATCGCATTGCATACATGATGATGATGATATGTGAACAATGATTTTGAGACATGAATATGATGTTAAATATGAGATTATGACTTGACCATGAAGTTGAGCATGGTATGTAGTGATGTTACATTGAATTGTTTTTTTTTGGCCCATTGCAATATACTTGCTGAGTGATGAACTCACGCTTGTGTTTTATGTTGTTTTTAGGCATTTTGAGACCAGCATGCGGGAAAGGGGTTTAGCTACACTTCTACACGTAGCTCCACATTCATAGTCTATGTTTAATCACTTGGAGACATGATATTAAGACTTGTGCCATGAAACTTGGTGCTCGGCTTGGTTTTGAGCTTAAGTTCATCTTTTGCTTCACTATAATTGGTGAAATGGTTAATTTGTGGTATTTAGATGTTGTTTAGTCTATGTTTGGTAGCATTCAGGCATACTAGATGCTGGGGTGTTACAGTTGGTATCAGAGCGGGCTGTAGGTCCTTGGAATGTGTATTTTTAGTGTCATGCTATAGGATACAACTAAAATGTGATGTGGAATAACTTAGAAACATGGCTTAGGTTTTTGTAACACCCCGACATTTAATATGCCTGAATGCTACCAAACATAAGCTAAACAACATCTAAATACCACAATTAAACATAAATTCCAGCAAAGGCGCACATGCTAAAAACCGAGATTTCAGCAGCATCTCCTTTGTTTTAACATGAATTGAATGAGCAACAACAGTAACACAAGTTATATCATAATGGAAAGCATCTAAAACTGCAATAATTAACGACTTAGCAACAATGTAAGTCTAGTTCCAAACATATAATGTCTCCAAGAGTCAAACGAACGAAAAGATTCTCATTTAGCAAAGCTAAGCCTTAAAGCAATGATCATCACACGCAATTTATTATCAACACTAATTGAATGACTTGTGGAATCAAAAGAGTGAAGCTACGTGTGGAAGTGTGACTATTTCCCTTCCCCGCATGCCGGATTCATGGTACCTAAAAGAAAACAACATAAACACAAGCGTGAGTTCATCACTCAGCAAGCATATTGCAATGGACAACAAGAACAATAACATGGCAATAAAATCTCACATCATGTGTATCATCTCATTCATGAACACTTAACATTATCATCATCATTGTGTATGCAATGCAATGCAATGCTCATGTCTCTTTGGAAACTCATACCGGTATGGTTGAGTACACACCCGTCGGTGTGCCCCCTCTCCCCCCTTCCATCCCGAAGATGGAGGGTGCCTACTCCTCGCTTCCAAACACCACGTGGATGGAATCACGATGTAGGACTTACTCAATGGCTCTCCGGATTAGTCATAACTTTCTCACCGACCTTCCCCGGACTAATTATGACTTTCTCACTGCCCGGGCCATGTAACATGCCATGTATGCAATTATGCCAACATCATATTTAACTCGTACATTAACACATGGCATCATAACATAATAAACATGCTCATCATATCATTGGCAATCATTAAAGCATGGCAAGTGACCATATATCACGTAGTCAATTCCATCTATTCTCAACAAGCAACCTACAAATCGGTATCCATTACAACACACTTGCCTCAACCACGGGCAACGGATTGGCGGCAAAGTAGAAGGCCCTCCCGGGGTCGCACCACCTGCACATAGGTATCACACACTCACAATCATGTCCACAAAACAGTACGCAAACCCTCATCTACCCAACATTGCCAACTACTCGCAAAACCTAAAAACAGAGGTTCTGTCCCGTCGGGACAGCAGCTTTCCAAATGGCATAACTCGGGTTCTAAGACTCCGAATCAATTAAACGAGTACATCCTTGCGTAGCTTAGGAAATTTCCCAACTTTTTCTAGGTATAGGGAAAGACTGATTCGGAATCTAAAGTTGTTTAATCTACAAAATACCGTGATCTGTTCCAATCACGTCACAGATTTTAACACGCTCGGTAAAACAGCCATAACTTTCAAACGGCTATGCGGAATTTAACGTTCTTTATATCCACGGAAATATAACGAAATTATCTACAACTTCTTCAACGTCTGTACTACCAGATTCCAAATCTAATTTTGCAAAAAACCGAACCCTAGGTCGACTGCTCATGCTACCCGAAACAGAGAACGTGGCAACTTCTAGATATAATCCAATCTACTCAATTCCAGTACCACCAATTGATCTAAAAACTTGATAAACACCCTTATAACAGTACCTAGACCAACCCCAAGGATTCCCATGGCCATACCTTTGCCCAATGCACGAAAACCCAATAGATCTCCTCCTGGTTCGCGCGATCTCCTTCCTCGCTCCAATCCCGCCGGATCTCCTCGTCGCGGAGCGCTCCAACGGATGGATCTTTGAGGTGTGGAGGTGGAGAACTCCTCTAGGGGAAGCAAGGGAGGAGGAGAGGTGGTGGAGCAATGGGGAGCAATGGGGGAGGTGGAGGCGCCACAAGGAGGAGGTGGGGAGGTGTGGGGGGGCGGCTAGGACTTGTGGGGGCGCAAGGGCAGGGGGTGAACGCCTAAAGGGGCTGGGGGAGGCCCCCAACCAGGTCTCATACTCCTATTAGGACTCAAACTCCATCCCACCAAAGCCCACGACCCTTTCCTTTAGCCCCAAACTCCCCCGGAAAGGCCCAAAACCCCAGAAACGGCCCGGAAATGGCCCGGAAACGCTATTAAGCCTCCTATCATATGGTTTTAACCTCCAATACCATATTTCATAAAGTTTTTTGACCTTAACATTCACGTTAAATAATGTCACACCATTCCGTAGTGTCACAGTCTTAACTAGAATTTTGTCATAGGATAGCAACATTAAAACTTGCAAAAGTGGTATAACTAATCTAAAATTTGACACACAATGGATGCACAGTAGGAAAGGGTATGGGTATTGTTACTTTACGCTTAAATGTTGTATTTAAGCTATGATGTTGAATGTTTCCTTTGATAATGCATGTTGCTATGTCTATGGGATAAATGATTGAATTGTTCCTGTTGTGGTGATAAAAGTGGGGTTTTGGTGCCGAAGGGTTTCGGTCACCTCTCTTATTTCATAGTAAGGGTGAGGTTTGACGGTGTGGCCGGTTAGCGCCATCACCGAAGAACTATTAACCCCTGTGGGAGAAGAGTGCTTATCCTTTCTGTCGTTGATCGGGTAGTTGACTGGAGTCAAATAGAAGAGTTGATGGTGGTTTCATTCGGACGTTTTTTCACCATTCTGATGGTCGGTTTTGGTTGGTCTTCTTTGTTTTTAGTCGATTGAAATCAAAAGAAAAGTGTTTGGTCTTGGATTTTCGCGGATTGATCCACAGGCGGTTTGTGGTTTTGTCTTCCTTGGGTGAAGATGAAGAAGAAGAGTCTAGTGTTGCGCTTCCTTTGGTTGCCTTTCCAGTTTTGATGCCTAGTTGTTGGTCGCTTTATGGGGAAGAAGCATTCAATTGATTCCTGTGTTTGTTTTTCTCCGAGATTAAAGGAGTATTGCGGAGTTGTGCCAGACCTGGCTGTCAGGGCTGAAGTTCTGTGGCTTTGTAGGAGTAAGTGGTGTTTGATTTCGTTATTTTGCTGGGATAAGAAATCATCCTTGAAAAACCCTTCTTGTTTCGTGAAAGTTTGGGGATTGGTGTTAAGGTTTTATTTGCAAAGGTTTAATTGAGCGCTTGGTTCCCTTTCGAGAAAATTGTCTTTCAACCATTTTCCTCTATTGGAGTCCTTTAGATTTAAAAGTGTCTTGGAGAATTCCTTTTGCATGACCAAGTTTGGGTTTGTCTCATTGCAATTTTGAGAGTCAAGTTTCCTTATGAATTTGGGATGAACTTTAAAACTAAAATGTTGCAAACAAAGTAAGTAGTCTTTTGACTGAAATCGTTTGTCCCTGGTAAGAATTGTTGCTTAGCATATTATGTAGCATGTACCAATGTGGTTTTTGGGATGATGTATTATTAAGTTAATTTGTGAGTTGAAACCATTCAATGTGGTTGTCATCTCTAGCTTGAGAATAAATAGACTACTAGTGTTGTAGTTTACTCTTAGCGAGAATGAGTAAATATGTTAATATACATGCTTAGAATCTGTTGCTTTGTTATAAAAAAAATGCTTATGACCCCCGATTATGTTTAAAGTTTTAAACCCTGATGCATAGTTAAAACATTAAGATGATGTAGACTGCTGTTATTGTTAAAGAAACTTTGCTGGTTGTTAAAGATACTCTAATCTAATGAATTAATAGAGAAACTTAATCGTGTTGCCTAGTGACTTTAATTTGGAAGTTGATTAGGGTTGCTATTTATGTTGTTGCAAACTACTAGTGTATTTGGAAGTATGCAGTTGTGTCTCTACAATACTAGTATTGATATCAATTGAGAAGACATAAGACTTATTGTTAATAATGTTGTTAAGGGCAGTGTTAATGCTAGTATTCAATCTATTTTTAAATAGTTGGAGATAGTTGGAGTATGTTGTGTGGTGGTAATTTTGTTATCACCTATGTATAGAGTAGCTAAAAGTAATGTTGTTGGTTGATGATTATGCCCATTTGTTGTTATTGATGACTTGATAGGGTTGTTAATTGTTGGAAACTATTGATCCAATAGAGAAAAGTGTAAAACTGTGGAATTATGTCAAGTACATGTTGTGATGGGATGAACAATGGATAATAATCATGATGCAAGATTTTTAATCTTAATGAATACATATCTTAGAACCCTATTTACGAATTTTATCTTGTAGAGATATTACTTACTTGTTGAAGTCATTTTATTGATTGAACAAGTTTCAATTGTCAAGATTTTGACGTATGGATAGTATTACATTGATAGGTTGACCATGCTCAAGTAGCTGTTGAAGTACTATGTTTGAAATATAGAATACGTTGTTTTATGATTTGGTGATCTGTGGGGATCATGTCAATGTAGTCTTGGTTGGGTGCCTTTCTGATAGGCATCTTAAACCTTATTTAAAAGTGTTGGGAATGGTAACTAGAGGAAGAATTTGTTGTGAAGCTTTTGGGTTGAATTGTGATGGGGCTCCTCAGGGAGTAAATAGTGATTATTGAAGTCTTTTAATGGAAAGCGTAATGGAGTACTAGAGATGGTTCTTTTTATGCTGAGCTTGTGTTTAAAAGCTTTTGGGCTGATTTGATTGTTTGCCATTTTGGTTGAAGGGTTTTCGGTCAAGGTGTTCCATATGCTGTGTTTCAGAGTTTCCCCAAAACTAGTAGTGTTTGGTGTCGACCTTTGGTTGTGGCGAATTTGTTTAGTTCGTGTTGTGAGTTTGAGTTTTCATCCAAAAGTTTTTGAGTGGATCGCGCCCTTTCGCGTTCGCACTGAATTATCTTTGGAATTAATTTTAAAGGGAAGCAGATGGTCATAAAGGGTTGTGTTGGAAACTTTTGAGTTAAGCCCTTATTGTGTAACTCTATTTGGCTAGAGTTGGAGTCATTTGGAAAATGTGTCCGTGTAAAGTGTGTTTCACAAGTCTGGATTTTTAAGAATGTTTCATAAGTGAATTCGGTTAGAGAAGAGTTTTCTTTTGGGATTGAGTTTCCCTCTCTTTTGATAAAATTTATGGCAGTTGTTTGTGCAGATGTCTAACTTTGGAGTCAATGTTCTTTTCCAAAATGTTGATTTTTGTTAAAATGCGATGTTTTGCAAAGTTTAGCTATCTATCGTTGGTGGGTTCTGATATGATGTGGTGCCTTACTGTTAACTATATTGCCGTCATAGTTTATATGAATTAGCACAACTCTCGATGTTATTCGAGATTTATTCATGTGATACCGAGGAAGAAGTCGTCATGTGAATGACTTTTCGGTAGTGTGGTTACATGATGAAGGAATGGTGAAAAGTAAACATGACATCGTTTTTACATGTTAAATGATAAAAGAGTTGTTGAGCCAGGTCGGTGAGAAAGTCATATAAGGATATATGACTAATCCGGAGTGCTCTTGAAAAGTGTGCATGCATGTCATGAATCGACATGTCCATTTCTTTCTAGTATGAAAAGAAAGAATGAAGAAATTATGGTATTTTGGTTGTGGTGTAGGGGATTTATGCTTCTTTTGTGATTTGGCTTGGATGTTGCCAAATTCTTTCCAAAATGGTTGTTAACGCTTTGGGTTTGAGTTGTCGTGTGTACACTTGGGCTTGATAGCTAAGTGTTTTTGTGTGAGGGCGAGACCCTCTTAAGAAAGGAATCAAATGTGGTTTGGTAAAGTTTTACGATCCTAGCGTGGGGCTAGGTGTCGAACCTTAGTGGTATAAGGGTGGTTTGTGATGGAGGTTGATGATGTATGGGTTTAACCATTATTAAGAGTAGCGATGGGTGGAATTGAAGTTGACGGTAGTTCGGTGATATTTGTCCTGCCGTGAGCAATTGTCGTCACTAGTTGTTTTTGGATTTGAGTCTTGCCTGGGAGAGGATGGAATGAAATGTTAGTATGATTGTGTATTGGAAGGGCAAGTGTGCCTTAATGAGTTATTCCCCTCGATGGAAATTTTCGGGAATGTAGAAAGGTCGTTAAAGGAATTGTGACTTCCTTTGATTATGTCATGTTGAGTTTAATGGAGTGTGGTAGTCAGGTTGGTTGTGATATAAGTGTAAAGTGTTTGTCGTGAGGATTCGAGCGTTTTGGGTTGATGGAGCCCTTTGTGGTTGAGAAGCAGATTCTGTTTGGGAATGGAAGTGAAGGTCGAACTGTGAGCGGTTGCCCTTAGTTGAGCTAGATCAACACTTTTTTTTCGCTAAGTGTTGATTTTGGGAACTCGTTTGTTGTTTGTTTCGGTTTTAGTCGTTGTGCGAATGTTTTATGCTGCAGAGAAGCCTTTTGTCCCTTGGGGACTTTGTTGTTGATTTTGGCGTCCTTCGGATTCGAGGTCGAATCCTGTTGAAGGGGGGAAGAATGTGACACTACGGTATGGTGTGACATTATAAAATGCGAAATTAGAGAATAAAATCTTACGGCTTGAAGTTTACTCGCGTTTTTGGGCCTTATGAAGTGATGTGACACCACGGAGTGTGGTAACCTTATAAATTGTGCATGATGAGGTCAAAAACATTATGAGATGTGGAATTAAGGTTAAAACCATAGGGTTTGGAGGTTAGTAGCGTTTCCGGGCCGTTTCCGGGGTTTTGGGCCTTTCCGGGGTAGTTTGGGCCTAAAAGAAGGGGTTGTGGGCTTTGGTGAGATGGAGTATGAGTCCATTTAGGATTAGGAGACTTGTGTGGGATGGTAAAAGGGCCTCCCTCTGCCCTTGTTGCGCCCCCACCTCTCCCTCCATGCCCTAGCCGCCACCCCCACCTCCCCCTCTCCCTTGCATGCGCCTCCACCTCCCCCATTGCTCCCCATTGCTCCCCACCTCTCCACCACCTCTCCTCCACCCCCTTTCTGCCCTATGGTGGCCTCCCCACCCCTGCACCTCGTGGATCCATCCGTTGGAGCGAGGAGGGAGGAGCGAGGCGCGAGGAGCGATCCGGGAGGAGTTTCGTTGGGATTTTCGTGCGTTGGGCAAAGGTATGACCATGGGAATCCTTGAGATTGATCTAGGTACTGTTATAAGGGTATTATCAAATTTTTAGATCAATTGGTGGTGCTAGATTTGAGTAGTTTGGATTAGATCTAGATGTTGCCACGTTTCTGTTTTGGGACAGCATGAGCAGTCGACCTAGGGTTAAGTTTTTCCCCAATTTAGACTCCGAATCTGGACGTACGGACGTTGAAGGAGTTGTAGATAATTTCAATATCTTTCAGTGGACATAAAGAACGTTAAATTCCGATTAGCCGTTTGAAAGTTATGACAGTTTTACAGAGCGTGTTAAAATCTGTGACGTGATTGGAACAGATCACGGTATTTTGTAGATTAAACAACCTTAGAGTCCGAATAAGTCTTTCCCTATAACTAGAAAAAGTTGGGAAATTTCCTAAGCTACGCGAGGATGCACTCGTTTAATTGATTTGGAGTTTTAGAACTCAAGTTATGGCCGTTGGAAGTCTGCTGTCCCGGCGGGACAGAGCCTCTGTTTTTGGGTTTTGCAAGTAGGGTGCGAAGTCGGGTTAGATGAATGTTGTGTAATGTTTTGTGGGCATGTTTGTGAGTGTGTGATGCCTATGTGCAGGTGGTGTGACGCCGGGAGTGCCCACTACTTCTCGTCAATCCGTCGCCGGAGGTTGAGGCAAGTGTATTGGAATGGGTAGCGAGTTGTAGATCGCTAGTTTTGATGAGTTGAAATTGAATTTATGATGCCATAACATGCCATGCTTTAATGCTTGCTATTGGTATGATGAAAATGATCCATTATGATTCTATGCCATGATTGGTTTAAGTAAATGTGCAAATTGTTTTATGATGTTGGCATCTTTGCATTCATGGCATGAGACATGGCGAGGGCGTTGAGAAAGTCATAACTAGTCCAGTAAGGTCGGTGAGAAAGTTATGACTAGTTCGGAACGCCATTGAGTAAGACCTACATCGTGATTCCATCCACGTGGTGAATGGAAGTGAGGAGTAGGCACCCTCCATCTACGGGATGGAAGGGGGGAGAGGGTGCATGCCGACGGGTGTGCACTCAGCTATACTGGTATAAGCTTCCAGGAGATATGAGCATTGCATTGCATCGCATTGCATACATGATGATGATGATATGTGAACAATGATTTTGAGACATGAATATGATGTTGAATATGAGATTATGACTTGACCATGAAGTTGAGCATGGTATGTAGTGATGTTACATTGAATTGTTTTTTTTTGGCCCATTGCAATATACTTGCTGAGTGATGAACTCACGCTTGTGTTTTATGTTGTTTTTAGGCACTTTGAGACCAGCATGCGGGAAAGGGGTTTAGCTACACTTCTACACGTAGCTCCACATTCATAGTCTATGTTTAATCACTTGGAGACATGATATTAAGAGTTGTGCCATGAAACTTGGTGCTCGGCTTGGTTTTGAGCTTAAGTTCATCTTTTGCTTCACTATAATTGGTGAAATGGTTAAATTCGCTGTTTGTAGATATAAGTGTTGCCATATCAATTGTTATTGCTGTTTTAGTTGTCATTTACCAAGCTATATCTTGTCTTACTATTGTTGTTGCTTCGAAGCATGAGATACAAAGGAGATGCTGCCGAAATTTTCGGTTTTAGCATTTGCTCCTTTGCTGTAATTTATGTTAATTTGTGGTATTTAGATGTTGTTTAGTCTATGTTTGGTAGCATTCAGGCATACTAGATGCTGGGGTGTTACATACTGTGTGTGTGGAACTCTCACCCTTAGCAAAGGGGGCATATCACCGGGGCTGGCGCAAGACTAAATCCCTACAAATGGAACGGTTTCGTAACAGTCTGGCAAAACGGATACAGTGAGTATCGCGTGACATGGCTGACGTGGTGCTAGAATGTGTCATGTGGGTAAGGTGTACAATCTCTGCAGTGAGCAAACCTAATCGATTAGCCGTGCTCACGGTCATGAGCAACTTGGGAAATTTCTGTCAAGTATAGTGTTTCGGTTTTGGTTGCGGAAAGAGTTTTGGTTATGTTAAATCTTTTGGGCTCTGGTTCAAATTTAGTCTGGTGGCGAGTTCGTTGAACTCGAGGAGCTGTTTTAGTTCGGTGGTTTCGACCATCGGTGTGTTGGTTCTTGGATTGATCAGCGGTTATGTTGGTAAGGTGGTGGAATCTGGAAGGTGTGTGTAAATTATGAAATTATGTATTGTAAGTACTTTCTTTAGCAACTGCTTTTGATAAACCGCACAATGTTTCGAATCCATTACTCTATTGAAAATAAATTTAGCTTCATGCAACTCTAAGTTAGACTAGAAACCTGCTTTATTGACACAACCTGCATTATTATTATACTTGCAAACACTAAAGTCTTGCGAGTACATACGTGTACTCATCGTTTGCTCTAATCCTTGAGTGAGGAGCAGAAGATGCAGGAGAAGAGGAGGATGAGCAGGAGACTGAGTTTAGTGATCCAAAGGCGGGTGGAGCGTTCGACGGCTAGCTGAGTGACTCACTCGCCAGTTGCCTCTGGGTGGGAAGGCATACCGTAGCCACTTTTGTTGTCTTTTTTTGTTCTTCTCAACTGCCTTTTGCCAGTCGGCCTTTTGTAATGTGAACCAGATGTATAAATTTATACCCTCTGTAATATATTACTTTTAGTCAGTGTCGCATGGAAATGATACAGCTTAATTTAATATGTGGTGCTAGCCTACTGATCCAGGGACTAGCACAGAAGCGCATATTTGTGGGAAGCTCGGTTTGGAACCAAATGGATGGCATAAGACCTCAAGCATTGAGGGTCGTGCCGACTAATTGGTCTCAACCAGAGTACGGTCGTGGTGCCGTGATCGGAAGCCTTACGGGTTGCGCTAATATCCCAGCCAGCGCAACAGTAATGCCAGTAATCACTGTACCAGGACCGGAGCCCCCCTCACATATGACTAGGTTTCTAGCGATGCCAGGGATCCATTCATGCTATCCTTGTTGTGTTTCGAGCTCGATTACTCAAAATGTCACTTTTTACTCTTTTAAACCCTGGAATCGACACAAAAATGGATTTGGACTCAAAAGGGGTCCAAATACGATTTTCGTCGCGGCAACGGGACCTCTTCGGCACCAGGGACCCATACACATTGGTTCCGAGGATTTTGGGACTTCGAAACTCGAAAATGCTTTGAATACCCAGAATGCACTTTTTTGCAAATCAGTTGGAATAGCGGGTTTGCAAAACGCGTATTGGTTCCATAAGCGCACTAGGCTCCTACACGACCGAGAGATCATTTATAGTCGTCGGTGCACGATGATCAAACTTCTAGAACTCGAAAACCCTATTTAATCTCGAATTTCGATTTTTGACCCGAATAGAGTTCAAACTTGATTCTTCCGTAAGAATCGACCCTCGAGGCGTGGAAATTTTTCGTGGGTTGCTTTCTCGACTTTTCGGAGCTTGGGTTTCAATGGGAAGTCTCTGAAAATTTGGGGAACGACTTTTTGAGGCGAATAAATCCAATGAAAGGTAGATCAGGGTTTCCAGATGCCTCTAGAAGTGAGGACATCAACTCAGCAGACAGAAGAACAGTTAACTTATCCTCATGACACCACAACAACAACATAGCATAATAATCGACATGGATGGGAGCAACATAGAAAGCATGAGATGAGCACCAACACATACAAACCATGGAAACCGTGGCCCACACACGCGCGGCGACGGATTCCGGCGGCGGCTCGGACTGGGTGACGTGGCGCAACACTAGCTGTTGATCAAGATCCAACAGTTGCGCGGGTTAGGGTTGGGTCCGGCACGGGTCTGGCTCGAACGTGGTTCGGTCGGACTTGAGTTAGACTCGAGTTTGACCCTGGGCAGATGAACAGTGAAACCTGATTGGATTTTCCAGTAATTTAATAATCAAAATAATTTCTAGAAATTCAAATAATTCATGAAAAATGTCAAAATAATCAGAAAAATTCCAAAACAATTCTGGAAAATACTTTGAGACATTTTGGACTCAAATAAAATATTTCCAACAAAATTTTATTTATAACTTTTAATTATTTAATTATTTCAAAAGGGAATAAATTCAAATTAAATCCAAATAAACCTCAAAAAATTCCAAAAATTCTCCAAAGTGTAAAATTTCAATTTAATTCATGAAAAGCAAAAATTGGGGTGTTACAAACCTCCCCCCTAAGCAGAATCTCATCCCCGAGATTCAGGGATGACTAAGGAATAGGTTTGGAAACAGAATCTCTCCCCCCTAAACTCGAAAATGCTCTGAATACCCAGAAAGCACCTTTTTGCAAATCGGCCGAAACAGCGGGTTTGCAACACGCGTATTGTTTCCATAAGCGCACTAGGCTCCTACACAACTGAGAGATCATTTACAATCCTTGGTGCATGATGATCAAACTTCTAGAACTCGAAAACCGTATTTAATCTCGAATTCCAATTTTTGACCAAATCGAGTTCAAAGCAAAGGAGTACATGCAAAAAACCAAAAATTTCGGCAGTATCTCCTTTGTTTTTCCATGGTACGGAGCATCAATAATAATATCACAAGTTATATCATAATGGGAAGAATCTAAAGCAGCAATAACAGGTGATATAGCAACTATTTAAGTCTAGCATAATGAATTTAACCACTCCATGATCTAAAACGAAGTAAATAATATGACCAAGCACACAAATAAGTCATACTCCAATTTCTCAACGCATTAACTTATAATCACAACTACGAATGGCAAAATTATATATATCTTAATGAGTGAAACTTTGTGAAGATGTGCCACTAAGCCCCTTTTCCCGCATGTCGGTTTCATGGTACCTAAAAACAACATAAAACACAAGCGTGAGTTCATCACTCAGCAAGTATATCGCAATAGGTCATAAAGAATAAATCAAGGCCTACAACAATACATACCATACTTTAACATCACGATCAAATCATAATTTCATCCATAACATCATAGCCATGACAAAGCACATTGTTCACAACTCATTTTCATCATCATGTATGCAATGCAATGCGATGCACATGTCTCCTGGAAGCATATACCGGTATTGCTGAGTGCACACCCGTCGGCATGCACCCTCTTCCCGCTTCCATCCCGTAGATGGAGGGTGCCTACGCATCGCTTCCACTCACCACGTGGGTGGAATCACGAGGTAGCTCTTACAACCATGGCGCTCCGGATTAGTCATAACTTTGTCACCGACCTTACCGGACTAGTTATGACGTTCTCACCGACCGGGCCAGCTTTCATGCCATGTATGCAACATATATATGCCATAAACGTAAACAACTTGCATCAACCTGAACTAAACATGGCATAGCATCATAATAGTCCATTTTCATCATAACATTGGCAAGCACTAATCATGGCAAGATATCACAACATGTAAGCAAATTGCATCTAATCACAATTAGCAACATACATTACACTACCCATTACAATACACTTTCCTTAACCTCGGGTGACGGATTGGCGAGAGGTTGAGGGCACTCCCGGGGTTACACCACCTGCACAAACATACCACACACTCAAAACGTGCCCCCAAAATAGTATGCAAAAGCTCATCTACCCCAACTTCACAAACTACTCCCAAAACCTAAAAACAGAGAATCGGTCCCTTCCAGACAGCAGACTTCAAACTATCATATCTTGAGTTCTAGGACTCCGAATCGATTAAACGAGTATATCATCGCAAATCTTAGGAAATTCTCTAACTTTTTCTAAGTATTGGGAAAAACTAATTCAGCCTGTAAACTGGATTAATCTACAGAATACCGTGATCTATTCCAATCTCGTCACAGTTTTGAACACGTTCGGTAAAACAGTCATAACATTCAAACGGCTGATCGGAATTAGACGTTCTTGGTGTCCACTGAAAGGTATCGAAGTTATATACAACTTCTTCAACAGGCGGCCGACCAAATTCCGAATCTAAAATCGCGAACACTCAAACCCTAGGTCAATTGCACAATCTGCCCGTAACAGAGAACGTGGCAAACTCTAGTTTTCATCCAATCTACCCAATCACAGCACCACCACTTGATCTAAAAACATCATATCAACCTCTATAACAGCACCTAGACCATCCCCAAAGATCACCCATACCATACCTTTGCCCGACGAACGACGTACGCCGAATCCTCTCCTCCCGGGTTCCCCGATCATCTTCCTCGCGCCGGAACCGCCGGATCCGCTTGGACGGAAGCTCCCGGACAGCGGGATTGGATTCGTGCTATGGGCTAGCAGTGGGGAGGGAGGGGAAGGTGGGTGGCGCCATGGGGGAGGGGAGGGTGCGGCTAGGAGGGGGATGGGGAGAGGAGGCGCACACACACAGAAGGGGGCGGCGGCTAGGTGTGGGAGGGGAGGAGGGGCAAGGGGGGGGGGGCGCACCAAAGCTAGGGCTGGCTGGATGCTTCCCCAAATAGGCCAAAAACCCCTCCACCAATGGCCCAAATTATCCCCCAAAGCCCAAATTAGTTGCCCCAAGGCCCAAACTCCCCCGGAAAAGCCCAAACACCCGGAAACGGCCCAAAACACAATAAAACACCGTACCGTAAAGTTTTTTATTCTCAAATTTCACATTTTATAATGTTTTGACATCTCGTAGTGTCACATTCTCCCCCCCCCTCAAAAGGATTCGACCTCGAATCCAAGACACACCACTACGCGACCCAGGAAAACAAAGGATAGCTAGGTTTCACATCTCATACCTGAGGTGAAAAGCTCAGGGTACTTCTCGTGCATGCGAGACTCCAGGACTTTGACAAACTTGAGTGTCCTGCTCTTCAACACTCGCTCCGAATTCCCCAGAATTTTCACAGGACGAGACTCAAAAGTGAGGTTCTGAGGCTCAAGACTAACGGCTCTAACGATAACTCACAATCAAAACTTGCAAGAACTTTACTCAACATTGAAACACAAGGCACTCATACAAGGGCTCGGCATGACCCAAGCGATAGGATAAAATCCCAAACAGACCACGAAATAAAACGGTCTCACACTCCTCATTCCATGCATTCCTTGGCACTAAAGTGCCCGATCCCTTTAACCGATTTTCTCCCCAGAAGAACACGGCACCAACCTCTAGAACCCTCTTCAGCTCCCACGCACAAAAGTGCTTTCACACCTCAACCTCTGTACTATGGTTCGTCGTATTATAGACGACGCGAACCAAGTGAGGCACAACACTCCAAGACTACCAACTGCTTGAACAATTGGCTAAAACCTTGCAAAAGATTGATCTTTTACAAAAGACCAATACCCACCACTACCACCGAAGGAAAAACCTACTTTATAACCAGGGTCCTTAAAACCCGCAAAAACATTATCAACCAAGCAATCCACATCAATTGACATAACTCGCTCAGAGATCGGCGACAAAAAGATCCAATACACTTCCAAAAGGAAAAGCAATTACTAGCAACCACCAAGTGGTCCACTAATAATTTAATCAACCCCACCGAGGAACATATAAACGGAAACAATTCTCCAGGAGGGTTTGAATTGGGTCAAACCCAACCTTCCTTCACTCTCAACTTCAAAACTAGTTACGATCAACCACTAGCAACGCCTAATATCTTAGGTCTTTACCAACCCACACTAGATCGCTCTTTCTTAGAAGGTCTCGCCCTCACAACCTTCCACTCAAAGGATTAGAACACAGGGTACAATTATTGAGTAAGCTCAACCATAAACCATGAACCCAAATTGATCCACATACAACAACTCGAACCCCAAAGCGCTAAAAGCCACTTTGGAAAGAATTCGGCAACAACCAAAGAGTACTCATTTTATTTTTCCTAAGCCAAGATGCAAAGGAAACACAAATCTCCTATACTACAACCGAAATACCAGAAGTTACTCATTATTTCTTTTCATACCAGAAAGAAATGGAAATCTCGATTTATGACATGAATGCACACTTTTCAAGAGCACTCCGGATTAGTCATATATCTATATATGACTTTCTCACCGACCTGGCTCAATGACTCTTTTATCATTTAACATCTATAAACGATGCCATGCTTCCTTTTCACCATTCATTCATCAAAAGACTTCTTCCTCGGTATCACAAGAATAAACACCAATAACATCGATGATTGCGCTAAATCATATAACTATGACGACAACATCGTTAACAGCAAAACATCTCGTCGTGTCAAAACCTACCATCCATTTAAAGCTACCCTTGCAAAACCTCGTGCTCTAACCAAAATTAACATTTTGGAACAGAACATCAACTCCAAAGTCAAACATCTGCACACACAACTGCCACAAATTTTCTCAAAGAGAAAGGAAACTCATTTCCAAAAAGGGAACACTTCACTAACAAAATCACTGATGAAACATTCATAAAATCCATCTTTTGAAGCACTTGCAAACACCACACACATTTTCCAAATAACTCCAACTCTAGCCAAATAGAGCTACAAATTAAATCCCAAGAATTTCCAACACAACCCACTATGTCCATCTGCTCCCTTTAAAATTTATTCCAAAGATAAGTCAATGTGAACGTGAAGGAGCGCGATCCACTCGAAACCTTTGGGTGTAATTCCATACTCATAGCACCAACTAAACAAATTAGCCAAAACCAAATATTTGCACCAATTTCTACGAGTTTTAGGGAAACTCTGAAACACAACATATGGAACACCTTGACCGAAAACCCTTCAACCAAAATGGCAAACAACCAAACCAGTCTGAAAGGTTTTTAAACACCAGATCAGCATAGATACAACCATCTCTAGTGTTCCACTATACTTTCCATTAAAGACTTCAAAATTTACTACTTACTCATTGAGAAGGTCCAACCGGATTTAACAAAAATTACATAACAAATTTGTTTCTCTAGTTACCATTATCAACACTTTTAATTAAAGTTTATAATGCTTATCAAAAAGACACCCAACCAAGACTACCTCGACATGATCCCCACGGATCATCATATCATAATACATCTTATTCTAAATTTGAAACATAGTACTTCAACAAATCTTTCAGCATGACCAACCAATAAATTTCATACCACCTATATGTCATCGTTTCGACAATCGGAACTTATTCAATTAAGAAACGACTTCAACATGTAACTATTGTCTCGACAAGACAAGGTTCGTAAATTCTAAGACATACATTCATTAAGGATAAAATTCTACATCATGTTAATTATCCATGGTTCACTCCATCACAACATGTTACAATAACCTCCATTTTAACAATTATTTCCAACAAGTAATCTACACAATTACCACCACTACTAAGTCATCGATATCAATAAATGGGCATAATCATAAAAACAATTGCATTGTTTTTAGTTACTCTATCCATATACCATAACAAATTGTCACTACACAACATACTCCAACTATTAAAATAAATTTAATAAGTTAGACCAGCATAATGTTCTTAAAACAACAACAGAACCTATATTTTCCCAATTGACATCGGTACTAGCATTATAGGAACACATATGCAAGTTTCCAAATATACTAACAGTTCGCAACATCATAAATAACAACTCTAATCAACTTCCAAGTTAAGGTCACCAACACGATTAAATCTCTCTATTAACATGTAAAATTAGAACATTTTTAACAACTAGCAAAGTTTCTTTAACAATATTAGCAGTCTACATCATCTTAATGTTCTAACTATGCTTCAGGGTTTAATACTTTAAACAATATCGGGGGTAATAAGCACTTTTAAAGTAAACAATAGAATCTAAGCATGTACATTAACACCTTTAATCATTCTCGCTATAGAGTAATCTACAACACTAGAAGTTCATTTAATCTTAAGCTAAAGATAAATATTACATTTAACTAATTCAACTCACCAATTAACTTAGGAGTAAATCATTTCCATAAACCACATTGTTACATACGACCTAACATGCCAAACAACCATTTTCACTTTTGACAAACAGGATGCAACTCAACTTTTAAAGATAACAACAACTCAAGAACCAGAACGAACACCGATAGATAATTTCTCCTTTTTAGGCAAGGAAGAAAAACAAAACTCCAACAGAAATGTAGGAGAGCTCAACTCTCAAATTCCCAACTTTGATAGCCCAAAACTCTTCAAGAAATCTCAAGATCTATACTTCCAAGAAGGAAGAAGGATGCACCAGGGAAAATTCAAATGTTCATTAAATCTTTTCCGATAAAAGATTCAAACTTAGCTCCACCAACTCAAGGCCTGCACAAGGGGAAACTCCAACACTTTTTCTTAGATAGGGAGAACAACGACCACATAAGTTTCCTCCCCATGATAGTCCACAATGACCAGCAAAACCGGGTGTCAAAGCAAAAATTTACGACCAAAAGACGCGTAACACAAAACTCTTCTTCTTCGCCTTCAACCAAGGAAGACAAAACCATGAACCGCCTACGGAACAATCCGCGTAAACCCAACACTTTTCATTTGATTTCAATCAACTAAAGCCAAGAAAAACAACCAAAACCGACCGTCAGAACGATAAAGAACATACGAAGGAATCCACCACTAACTCTTCTTTTGACTCCAAACAACTACCCAAACTGCGAAAGAAAGGGTAAGCACTCCTTCCCCACAAGGGTTAATAGTTCTTCGGTGATGGCTTTAATCGGCCATACCGTCAAACCACAACCTTACCATAAACATAAAGATGACCGAAACCCTTCGGCACCACAACCCCACTTTATCACGATAACATGAGCAATTCAATCAATTATCTCATACACGTAGCAGCATACTTTATTGTTGGGACCCGAATTTGCAAATCCGGACCCTCTGTGTATTCAGCACTAGTCCAGGAACGCGCTAGTGCACACAGTCTTAACATCGGTAAATATCACAATCATACCACTCGATACTAATAAAGTACTTTAATTAAATAGTCAAATCAAGTTGCTCGACCTTATGGTCAAGTTACAAATATATACACGCAGGCAACTTATTTAGAGAGAAATAATAGCAGCGGAAAATAAGATAACCCGTGGCGCCATCCAAAGATACCACAGGCAATCGACCGGGCTCGCTTCCCTAAGTAGACGGTTCCTCTTGGAGCTCCTCCTCCAAAGTGGTGTAGTCTCCTCTTCAACTGGTGTTGTATTGTGGCAAGGGTGAGTACTTTGGTACTCAGCAAGTCATGCACAATGCAACTAATATACTACATGCATGGCTTGATACAAAGGAATAACTCAAGGTATATTTGCGATGCTTGACATTTGACAAGTAGCATAAGTAGATTCGAAAGCAGTAGAAACAAGTAAAGCATAAATAACTTTTCAAGGGGTTTAGTAAACATCTTTCCCATCCTAATCCACATTTCTATCAACATCATTACTAATCCAACCCAACCTTTCAAGTCCAAGTTATTTTTGAGAAAGTCTAACCCTTGACTGTAATTCCCGAGCGATGTCCAATACCGCGGACACAGCTATTCGAATAGATTTTACACTCTGCAGAGGTTATGCACTTTACCCACAAGATACAGTCAAACACCACAAAGGCGAGTTCCCGTAACAAAGTCTTTCGGAAACTTCTAACAGCACAAGTGGTCCTCCCCGGTTGTTGCACACTAACCCTTCCCTTAGCTAAGGCGAAGTTTAGGCCAACCAACCGTTAGATGGGTACCTGGCCGCAGCCCCGGTACACTCCCCCGTACAACTTACGCAAAGGGTGTAGTTGACCTCCTGAGGTCCCACAGGTACGTTATTAGCAACTTAATCAACTAGGTCCGTCCCATTACAGACATGTGGTTGCAAGATTGACTCAGTTCAAAGGCTTGCAAGGTGAAGTCCTTAGGTTGACCAGGGCAAGACTACCCGAAGAACCAAAACAACATTCTCAATGCCACAACTAGCCCACCTGATCATTCTTGCCACATGCCCCGGTCAAAAGCTATTTATCAAACCCCAGTTGGTAACCATGCACCACGTCCCATCAACATCACATGATACCTTTCCAAAACAGGTTCAATATGTCATTAAGTCAATATTAACGTTTGAGTGTCCAAAATCATGTCATGAGCACGTAGCAGGTCTAAGCCATATACTACAACGATCTACAAACCCATGTTGGCAATTTAGTAATGTCCAACTAATAATCCACAACTAGGGTGACAAGGGGTCATGGCACATATTTAAGTAATCAAGGTGTCATACAGCAATTAGGCATTTATCTAATTACCCATAATTAAGTAGAGCATTTTCTAATTTAAACTAGCATGCAATAATTTGAACCAAAATAGGTTTCAAAATGGGATCAACATGGTCAAAGCATAACTTGCCTTCAAAAAGTACTTGTTCTTGGTCCGGAGCTGGCTCCTGGGTCAACACTTCTCCTTCGAATCCTTCCGGCACTTCAACGTCTACTCGTAAAGCGTGCAAATAGCAATACACGAATAAACACTAGGCAAAAAAGTGTCCAAACATCCAAATAAAATCCATAAACAGAGAGAACATAATTTTATGAATTTTTAGGAACTGGAATCACTCAAATCGGAGTTAAAACACAAGAGTTATGAATATTTAAAGTTTAAATAATCAATTAAATAATTTTACAGAGAAAAACTTTAGTCTAAAAATTAAATAAAATTCATATTTGAGTAGATCTCAATTTTATACAAATTTAGAAATTTGAATCACTCAAATCGGAGTTTAAACGCAAAAGTTATAAGCATTTGAAGTTTTGAAATTCAAATCAATTATTAAACCGAATTATTAAATCATTTTCTTTTTCGGAAATTATTTATTGCGTCAGCAGTGACACGTGGCAGCCTCTGATTGGGCGGCTGACGTCAGCCGGCTCATGGGCTCAGCCCACAGCTTGGCTTGGTCCACCGTGGACTCGATCCACGGCTTACGTGTGCGACTGACAGGTGGCCCCCTCGGGTGACGTCATTGCTGACGTCAGCGGGGCTCGACCGCAGTCTTTGGCGGGTGGGACCCACTAGTGACGCGTCATTGCCGCGTCACTACACGGCTGAGTGGCCGGCGGCGTGCGCCGCCATGGCGTCGGCCGTGACGTCATGGTGCGGTTTGGTCGCGTCGGCCGACACGTGGGCGGCGTGTCGGCGTCACGCGCGCAACGGCCGCGGCGGTCAAGCTCCCCGTCACTTGGCGAAATCTCGGCCGTAGATATGAAAATAAACGGCACAGATTAGATCTGGACACACCAGATTGCGATAACGCTTTTGATATGGACCGTAGGATCTAGATCCAACGCCGAGATTGAATCTCGATTTTGAAGGATCTCACCGACGGTGACGTGGCGCAATCTGGACCGCTTGATGAAGATCCAACGGCTGGCAGAGCTCGAAGTCCCGCGATGGCGAGCGGCGGCGCTGGGTCACCGGCGCTGGGGACGTCGACCTAGCCGACGGCGTTTCGGGCATGCTCCGGCGAGGTGAGTTGGACTCCCGCACGCGTCTTGACCTCCCGGTCCTGGATCTGGGGTCAACGGCGACGGAGGACGACGGACGGCGACGGAATTCGACGAAAACCACGGCGGCTCCTTCTCCTTACTCCGGCGAGCTCTAGCGGCGCAACCACGGCGGCTCAAGCGAGGTGAGTTAGGGCTACGGGTGCGCAATGAAGTGGCGGTCCCGACACGGGTGGCGGCGCAATAAATAGGGCCCTCGGCGTCTGTGAAACGCACGGAAACCGAGGCCCACTCCGTTGCGGCGGCGGAGTCCGGCGGCGACTCGGATTGGGTGACGTGGCTCAATCACAGCCGTTGGATCAAGATCCAACGGTGCGGTGGTTTGGGCTCGGGTCTGGCTCGGGCGAGCTGGTTGGCTCGGGCGAGCTGGCTGGCTCGGTCGGGCTCGGGCTCGGGTGACGTGGCTCAATCGTGGCCGTTGGATCTGAATCCAACGGTCACGCGGTTAGGGCTCGGCCGAGTGGGTTCGGTCGAGTCACATGGCTCGGGTCGGACTCGAGTCGGACTCGGGTTCGACTCGGTCGGATGAACAGTACTTGACCCGACTCGTTTTTCCAGCGACTAAACCCCTTTTCCCGCATGTCGGTTTCATGGTACCTAAAAACAACATAAAACACAAGCGTGAGTTCATCACTCAGCAAGTATATCACAATAGGTCATAAAGAATAAATCAAGGCCTACAACAATACATACCATACTTTAACATCATGATCAAATCATAATTTCATCCACAACATCATAGCCATGACAAAGCACATTGTTCACAACACATTTTCATCATCATGTATGCAATGCGATGCGATGCACATGTCTCCTGGAAGCATATACCGGTATTGCTGATTGCACAACCGTCGGCGTGCACCCTCTTCCCCCTTCCATCCCGTAGATGGAGGGTGCCTACGCATCGCTTCCACTCACCACGTGGGTGGAATCACGAGGTAGGTCTTACAACCATGGCGCTCCGGATTAGTCATAACTTTCTCACCGACCTTACCGGACTAGTTATGACGTTCTCACCGACCAGGCCAGCTTTCATGCCATGTATGCAACATATGCCATAAACGTAAACAACTTGCATCAACTTGAACTAAACATGGCATAGCATCATAATAGTCCATTTTCATCATAACATTGGCAAGCACTAATCATAGCAAGATATCACAACATGTAAGCAAATTGCATCTAATCACAATTAGCAACATACATTACAATACCCATTACAATACACTTGCCTTAATCTCGAGAGACGGATTGGCGAGAGGTTGAGGGCACTCCCGGGTTCACACCACCTGCACAAACATACCACACACTCAAAACGTGCCCCCAAAACATTACGCAAAAGCTCATCTACCCCGACTTCACAAACTACTCCCAAAACCTAAAAACAGAGAATCTGTCCCTTCCGGACAGCAGACTTCAAACTATCATATCTTGATTTCTAGGACTCCGAATCGATTAAACGAGTACATCATCGTGAAGCTTAGGAAATTTCCTAACTTTTTCTCAGTATTGGGAAAAACTGATTCGGCCTCTAAAGTGGTTTAATCTACAGAATACCGTGATCTGTTCCAATCTCGTCAAAATTTTGAACACGTTCGGTAAAACAGCCATAACTTTCAAATGGCTGATTGGAATTACACGTTCTTGGTGTCCACTGAAAGTTATTGAAGTTATCTACAACTTCTTCAACAGGTGTCCTACCAAATACCGAATCTAAAATCGCGAAAACTCAAACCCTAGGTCGACTGCACAATCTGCCCGAAACAGAGAACGTGGCAAACTCTAGTTTTCATCCAATCTACCCAATCACAGCACCACCACTTGATCTAAAAACATCATATCACCTCTATAACAGCACCTAGACCATCCCCAAGGATCACCCATACCATACCTTTGCCAGACGAACGCCGAACGCCGAATCCTCTCCTCCCGGGTTTCCCGATCATCTTCCTCGTGCCGGAACCGCCGGATCCGCTTGGACGGAAGCTCCCGGATAGCGGGATTTGAGTCGTGCTATGGCCGACTAGCGATGGGGAGGGAGGGGAAGGGGGTGGCGCCATGGGGGAGGGGAGGGTGCGGCTAGGAGGGGGATGGGGAGGGGAGGCGCACACACACACAACGGGGGCGGCGGCTAGGTGTGGGAGGGGAGGAGGGGCAAGGGGGGGCACCAAAGCTAGGGCTGGCTGGATGCTTCCCCATATGGGCCAAAAACCCCTCCACCAATGGCCCAAATCATCCCCCCAATGCCCAAATTACTTCCCCCAAGGCCCAAACTCCCCCGGAAAATCCCAAACACGCGAAAACGGCCCAAAACACAATAAAACACCATACCATAAAGTTTTTATTATCAAATTTCACATTTTATAATGTTTTGACATCTCGTAGTGTCACAGATTTTTAGGCTTTGAAAGCAAACCCTAGACTCTCCTCTTCCTTCCTCTCTTCTTTTTCCTTTTGGATAAACCCTAGAAACCCTAGTTCTAATGGTGGATCATCTTATCCCTAAATTGTTAGATCTAGATCGGGGTTAGAAGGATCTTTTCATGTGATCGGGTCAGTTTGAAAACACTGATATACCATTCTTTGGACGTGTTCGCCTCAAAAAGTCATTTCTCGAATTTCCAGAATCTTCCCTTTTGAAACCTTAGCTCTGAAAAGTCGACAAAGCGACCCGCAAATAAACTCCATGCATCGAAGGACAATTCTTGTGCAAGAATTGAGTTTGAACTCGATTCGGGTCCAGAATCGGATTCAGGATAAATCTAGGTTTTTGAGATTTAGGAGTCCGGTCATCATGCGTCGTGGATTGCAGTTGATCTCTCGGTCGTGTGGGATCTTAGTGCGCTAGCATAGCCCGTATGCATGTCGCAAATCCACTACTCCGGTAGATTTGCAAAAGTTGCATTTTGGGCATTCGGAGGGCTTTTGTGTTCCAAATTTCCAAAGCTCTCTAATCCAATGCGTATGAGTCCCTAGTGCTGTAGGAATCCCATTGCCGTGATGAAAATCGAGTTTCGACACGTTTTCGCGCCAGTTTTGGGGTCTGAAAGGTCAAAAGGCGAGATTTTGAGCAAACAAGCTCGAAACTTGGCGAAACTAGCGTGAATGGGTCCCTAGAGTCCCTAGGAACCTATCTATGCCCTTACGCCAAAGTTCCGAGTCGAATTGAGCAAAATCCCACTTTTTGGGAACATCCCCCTGGAAAGTCGGCACTACCGCCGTTTGGGGAGTGGTACTGCCGGGCAGCCATAACTATCGGGTTTTCTCCACCGGTAGCTAAAAACCATAGAGGTCCCCTTCTCGACCTCTAGCGACCGGCACTACCGGACAGTGAGGCCAGTACTGCCGCCCTCACGGAAGTACCGACGATAACATGCCGATAACTAAATTCCTGAGAACGCCCATTTTCGTCCCATGCGAGCGGCACTACCGGTTATACCGGACGGTACTGCCGGCCTCATGTCAGGAGCCGCCCAGACCGTCCTCGGGTTATTTGAATGCTCGGTCGTCGTCATCGGATTTGGAGGCTAGCAACGGATCGCCGATGGCGCTCGCAATGCTAGCACCCAAGCCCAAATGAGACAACTGTGAGACCATTCGAATAACTCGACAACAATCCCGGTATTCCCCCGGTATGCGAACCGAAGCTCGCCAAGGATCGCACCGCATACTGGCTTCCATTGCCATATCAACTCAATTTGCATAAAGGGGGCAACAAACCCAAAACTTCATGACCAGAAACGCAACCGCGGAAGCACAACATAACGACTAAAAACCAAAGCATAAATACAAACCAGACAACCACAGATGGCGAGAACTCACAACAACAGATTCTAACTCGCAAAACAGACAGTAATAAGATCCTACCTAAACTCAGGATTTCTACAAAATTTCAGCATGATGCCTCTAGAAGTGAGGACATCCACTCAGCAGACAGAAGAATAGTTAACTTATCCTCATGACACCACAACAACAACATAGCATAATAATCGACATGGATGAGAGCAACATAGTAAACATGAGATGAGCACCAACACATCAAGGTTCAACAACAGAAATAGCCAAGTATCAAGCCTAGACATGACATATAAGGCTAACTATACAACAAAAAGAACGTACAACCACCAACATTAACCAAAAGTATGACATCTCCAGAAGTGTCCTGCCCCTGAACACTTCTGGGCATTTGTATCACCGAGCTTAGCCTCTATTCGGTGCCTGTAACGCCCGGACCTCCTCCTTCCCGCGCTCGAGCTCGCGCCCGCGCCAGCGCAACGGCCGCTCCGCCATTCCAGCGTCGCGTCGCCGCCGCGTCCCCCGCCGCCACTGCGCAACCGCCGCCTTTTGCGCAACGCCGCCGCGCAGATCTACGCACGCAGTTGCGCCGCCCGCCGCCCTTCCCCTATAAAAGCCCCCATGGGACCCCTCTCTCCGTGCCCTCCCCTCTCCCTCCGCTCTCCTCCCTCCCAGCCGCGCCGCCGCCGCCGTCTTCCTCGGCTCGGCGCGTCGCCGCCTCGTCGCCAAGGCATCCCGGCGCCGCCCGAGCTCCTCCGGCCACGTCGCCAGCCCGATCAGCTCCGCCTTCCTCTCCGCCCGCCCGATGCGCCGCCGCCCTCCCTCTTTGCTCGGCCGGCCATGCGCCCTAATCGCCCCGGCCGCTCGGCTCGCCACCTTGCCGCGGGCACGCGTGCGTGCGCGCACAGGGTGCGTGGACTTGGTCCACGGGCCCCGAGCCCCACCTGTCAGTTTTAAAAAGAAAAAAAAATGAATTTCCAAAAACCGTATTTGCTGCTGACGTCAGCATGATGCAGTTATTCGGTTTTCTTTTTAAAAATGATTTAAAAATTCCGAAAATTCCAGAAAAATCGTTTTATTTGTTTTTAAACTTCCGGGAGCCCGTTTTCGCCCGTTCGAACTCCGATTGGCTCCGTTCTTCTTCCTAAATTCATTAGAAATCCCAAACTTCAGTTTAGAGATAGTTTGAAGTTCAATTTGTGTTTATTTGTATTCGTTTGAGTCTTATTCGAATTTGGTTGTTTTTCGCGCGTAGATTACGGAGAGACCGAGGAGTTCCCGAACGACGATTTCGAGCAGCAACTCGTCGATCCAGGCTGTAGGATCGAAGTATACGAATATAGCAATCAGAGGGGGGTGAATGATTATGCGGAAGCTAAAACAAAATTTTCGATCTACTGGAAGAACACCCCAACTCGGATTCAAAAGATTGCCTCGTAATCAACAAAAACAGATTGATAGACGCTTGGTAAAATAAGAATTCCTAGAGATCCAACCGTCGAAACGATCTGAAATTTGGACACAAGAAACTAGATTCCAATACGAATCAAACCCAAAAAGAATCAGCTCGATCGGACTTATGGATCAAAAGTTAGGAGCTTCGCAAGCTTGCTGATCCAGAACTTGACGAGAATTGATCTAACGTAAACTTGAAAGATTTAACAGAACCGACAAAAGTTTAATCAACTAGACTTTGAGGAACTCTAAATCAATACCCTAGAAAGGTTTTTGATGGATCAAATCAAGATGACACTCAAGGATCAAAAACCAATCTAGATTTAGAACAAGCATGCAAACAAAAACCAAAACAGAGAACACTGTAGCGACGCGGTTACTGTAGCACGCAAAAATCTTGGAAGAATTGATCTTTATTTCTTTTGTCTAAAATACTCTCATCAAAAGAGTACAAACTCTAAAACTCTTGATGCGCTCAGCTCTCCTTGGTGCCCTTTCAACAGGAGACAACCCCTCCTATTTAAAAGACCAACCCAGAATACGATTCCTATTCCCTAGAAGGAATCCGTATCCAACACAACTCTACTTGGCCCAACCTGGCCGAGTACAACTCTTGCACGCATATGGTAACCCTACCATACTCACGTGACTAACACCTTGCACGCCGTATGGCCACCGCCATACTCACGTGACTAACACTTTGCACGCGAATGACCTCCTGCCATTCTCACGTGACTAACCATTCTTCATGTGCACCATTCTCTTAGCCCGAACGTCCCGCATGACATCCTTGACCACCAAGACCTCGGGCCTCCCGAACCTAGTCTCGAACCTCGGTTCCTCCATGAACCTAGTTCCAGTCCGTCATCGACCACATTCGTCTTCGAGCAATACCGCACATGAACAAACCACAAAACAAATCCGAGCACAAGTCCACGACTTGACTCAAGGTCAATCCATGCAACTACTCACATGAGCATTGCATAAAGTCCACTTCAAAACACGCATCATGAAATCATCACAAATTTCATAATTTCAAATTCAAACTAATTCAATTTTGCTCAAAACCGCTAAAGCATGTGTATGATGACCAAAGTCTTTGGTCCTCATACATGGAAAAATTGAGTTCGCTATCAACATGTGTATGATGTACCAAAGAGTTTGGTCCGTCATACATGGGCAAAATGAGTTCACTGAAAACATGTGTATGATGTACCAAAGAGTTTGGTTTGTCATACATGGGTAAAATGAAATCGCCCAAAGCATGTGTATGATGTATCAAAATCTTTGGTCTCATCATACATTGAAAAAACGAAGTCACCAAAAGCCTGTGTATGACAGACCAAAAACTTTGGTCTGTCATACATGGGAAAAATGCGATTTTTAGTTATTTGGTTCTGCGCAAAAGCAAGGTTTCTTTTTTAATGTTCGGATGTTTGGTCCAATACAGATTAATCCTAATCTTCACCAATTTCAGCACAAGATCAAACCAATTTTTCATCACATGATTCACAATCTCCCCCTTGATGAAAACATTGGCAACACCATTTAGACATGAACATTTGGCAATTTTTTAAAAAGAACAGAGAACATAAAAACTCCCCTTTTGACAAAAATGTGTGTGGTTTGTGCAATGTGCCAAAAACAAAACTTCTCCCAGATTACTCAACAACCGAAAGATACTACTCCCTCTTTTTCAACTCTTCCCAAACTTCTCAAAAACTTCTCCCCCTTTGACAATGGATTCATCAAGAAAACAACAAGAGAACATGTTCAAACTTTTTCTTGTATCAATGGTTTCGCAAATGTATAAGCAAGGAGTGCCAAGATACAAAGGATGAGCTCATTCGATCATATAACCTTATATATCACATAATATGCAAAATATATGATCTTAATGTGATGTTAACAAGTTAAGAAATGACATGCATCTCAACCTCAAATCTGTCAACTATAGCCAAGTACTAAGTAAGACCTTTAGTAGAAAAACAAGGACTCAAAAATTGAAGCAACTAACAAATCAGGGCGAGCAAGTGGTTTCAACTTCAATCTAGTAGACCAAGTTTAATCTTTTAAACAATAAACTGCATGTGGCATGCTTGAAGCATACTTCTTTTATTTCCTTGGAGTGGCATGCTTGCAGCATACATCTTGTCATTTGAGGGAATGGCATGCTTGAAGCATACATCTTATCTTTTAAGGAAAGCATGCCTGAAGCATACAACTTGAAGCTTTTTGCTTTTAACAATCCTTTTTATTGATTCCCTTTTTCTTTTCTTTTTCTTTGATTGTAAACATGCAAAAAATGATTAAAAGGTCTTATGAAAGAGTAAAGCTGAAAACACACTTGCTTCATAGCCCAAATTTGTCAAGAGGATTCAATATCAAGCCTAGAAGAATGAGATATCACAAAGTATTTAGCTATAGGCAATCAGATCAGGGAATTCCGCAATGTCATTTTTAGTTCAAGTGAGACAATTTAGATTATCATATATTAGCTCAATTACATAGTATATAAAGAAATATGATAAAGTGAGCTCATCAAGTGAAAGAATTTGGCAAAGAAACTCCCCCTCAAAACAATCCCATTGGATGAACAATTCCAAGTTCTCCCCGAATAAAGGCAAAACGAGAAGAAGCCAAAGGTTTTGTGAAAATGTCTGCCAATTGATGTTCAGTATCCACATGATGAAGCACAATGTTGCCTTTTTCAACATGATCTCTAAGAAAGTGAAATCTGATGTCAATATGTTTTGTTCTTGAATGTTGCACAGGGTTCTTAGCAATGCAAATTGCACTAGTGTTATCACACAGAAGAGGAACACTATCCAGAAAAAACCCATAATCTTTAAGTGTAGCTACTATCCAAAGAATTTGAGAACAACAACTAGCAGACCACATATTCAGATTCAGCAGCTTGATTGTGCAAATGTAAGATTGCTTTCTAGATGACCATGCAATGAGAGAGTTACCCAAGAAATGACATGTACCAGATGTGCTTTTTCTATCAATTCTACATCCTCCAAAATCAGCATCAGAGAAAGCTCTTAAACTAATGCAAGAGGAAGCAGAAAGCCAAATGCCAAAATCTTGAGTTCCATGAAGATACTTGAGAATCCTTTTGACAGCTTGTCGATGTGAAGCACGTGGGGAAGCTTGAAAGCGAGCACACAAGCACACAGCAAATTGTATATCCGACCTTGATGCAGTGAGGTACAAAAGTGAACCTATCATGCTTCTATATTCCTTTTGATCAACCGGCTCACCATCTTCATCCGGATCAAGTGTGCAAGTTCTCTCCATGGGTGTCATGATCGGCTTGCTGTTTTCCATCCCAAAATGATGCAACAAGTCTTTTGTGTATTTGCTTTGATGCACAAAAGTTCCATCCTTTCTTTGCTTGATTTGCAGTCCCAAAAAGTATGTCAACTCACCCATCATACTCATCTCAAACTCCTTCCTCATTGTTTCGAAAACTCGGACACTAAAACATGAGATGAACCACCAAAGATAATATCATCAACATAAATCTGAGCGAATAGTTGATCATTGCCTTGCTTGAGTAAAAGAGAGTTTTGTCAACCTTTCCCATTAAAAGCCTTTTTCAAGTAAAAGGTTTTTAGCCTATCATACCATGCTCTAGGGGCTTGTTTCAAACCATACAAAGCTTTTGATAGTTTGAACACATGATTTGGAAACTTTGGATTTTCAAAACCAGGTGGTTGCTTGACAAAACCTCCTCATTTATGTAGCCATTAAGAAAAGCACTTTTCACATCCATTTGATACAATTTGAAACCTTTGGATGCAGCAAAAGCTAAAAGGATTCTAATGGCTTCAATTCTAGCAACAGAGCAAAGGTTTCATCAAAATCTAAGCCTTCAATTTGAGTGTAACCTTGAGCAACCAATCTAGCCTTGTTTCTAACAACAACACCATCCTCACTTTGTTTATTTTTGAAAACCCATCTAGTTCCAATAACATTAAAATCAGGAGGAGGTGAGACAAGTTTCCAAACTTTATTTCGTTCAAAATTCTCTAATTCTTCATGCATGGCATTGATCCAAGATTCGTCAGATAATGCATGAGATATATCTTTGGGTTCAAAGGAAGCAACTAAAGCAGAATGAGTATGAGTGTCAGAATGAATAAACCTGGATCGAGTGGCTCTCTCATTTAGGTCTCCAATCATTTGTTCAGATGGATGCATTTTTTGAATGTGCAAGGGAGCATTGACTTTTGAGACTTCTCCTTCTCCTTCTTCATTTTCAGCATGTACAGATGATGTTGTAGCTTGAGGATGGTTAGCTGTAGGTGATGTAGTAGTAGGTGCCAAAGGTGCTACAGCTTGTTGTGCATTACGAAGAGTCAAGACCTCATCCTCATCATCATCATTATCTTCAAAAATTTTCTCCCCCTGAACATATGCGTGCAGACTGCATCATTTAGACTAGTGTCTGGACTAGACTCATCAAAAGTAACTTCACGAGTTTCCACAATTTTGTTAGTCTCCAAAACAAGCACCACGATAGCCACAGTATGAGCAGGATATCCAAGAAAAAATCCATCCATTGATCTAGCTTCAAATTTATCAAGATTTCCAGATTTCAAGACAAAGCATTTGCATCCAAAAACCCTAAAGTGAGAAACAGTAGGCCTATGTCCAAACCGAAGCTCATATGGAGTCTTACCCAATTTTGATCTCAAAACACACGGTTTGAAACATAACATGCGATTGAAATCGCTTCAGCCCAAAAGTTTCTAGGAGTGTGATGTTCATCTAACATGGTTCTAGCCATCTCAACCAATGTTCTGTTTTCCTTTCAACTACACCATTCTGTTGAGGCACTCTAGGTGATGAAAATTGATGATCAATTCCTTTTTCAGTACAAAAGTGATCAAAAGAAGCATTTTTGAATTCAGTTCCATTATCACTTCTAATAGCTTTGAGAGCTCCTGGATGATCAATGGAAAGCCTAAGAACAAGACTTCTAAAATGACTAAAAGCCTCATCCTTAGATGCCATAAAGTATACCCAAGAGTATCTAGAAAAATCATCAACAATTACAAGCACATACCATTTGCCTCCAAAGGATTGAACTCGAGATGGTCCAATCAGTATCAAGATGTAGAAGCTGTCCTGGAGCGTTTGTCATCACCATGGTAAGAGGTGGATGTGAACCTGCAATCATCTTACCATGTCTACAAGAAGAACATACTAGATTGCTATCACCCTTAAGCTTAGGTAAACCACGTATGAGATCTAAACCACTTACACGAGTAAGATGATCAAAACCAACATGACCAAGTCTACGATGCCAAAAGAAAAAATCTTTAGAAACATTGGCAATTAGACACCTATGTTTATAAGAAGGTGATGCATCAAAATCAGCTTTAAAAACTCTTCCAAAACGAGAAATCTTGAACACAAAATCACTTGAAGCATCTAGCACTTTGCATTCATTTTTCTTAAAGCTTATCTCAAGATCTTCATCAAGCATTTGTGAGACAGAAAAGCAAGTTATATTTCAAGTTTTCAACAAGAGCCACATCCTTGAACATAAACTTGTCACTTACCTTTACTGTACCTTTTGCCACAACAGAAGAGGAAGAGGCATCTCCAAAAGTAACACTTTCAGCACGAGATGCACGAGTGACATGTGGCATGAGCATCCGGAATCCACTAACCATATGTTCTCCTTCCTTGCGCGAGAAGCCTACATAGCAACAAAACATGTCGAGGTCTCAGTACTGGGGTTAGGAATGAGATTTTTGGGAATCCAGTACTGAGATACATGACGCACAACAGTAGGCACAACACGAGAATTTTTATGCACAAAATCAGCTTTTCTTTTTCCCATGTTCATAGGAACAGAAGGTGTTTTCAACACTCTAGGCGCATAGTGAGAAGCAAAGTGTGCTCTTCTGAAGTTAGACCTAGCCTTAGTCATTTCTTTCCTTTGCTGTCTGGCTAGTCTAAAGCAAAAATCTACTAGATGTCCATCTCTACCACAATGAGTGCAAGTGTACTTAGCATGAAGTTTGGCTTTATGATGAAGCACATTTTGCATTCATCATAGTAGAAGAAAGAAAACCAGCAGATTTAAAAGCAATCTTTTTAGGCTCATTAAGAATCTCAATTTTGTTATTGCAAGGAGCATTAACAACAGTGCGAGGTTTAGTTTCAAATGAAGCATGAAGATCAAAGCCTAAACCTCTCTTGTTTGAGCTAACCTTAGATTGATCCAAAATCATGTTCAATTTTTTCTTGCCATTAGTGAATCGTTCCAAAGAGTTTTGCAGGTAATCAACTTTCTTAGCAAGAATTAAACAATTATTGCAGGGAACGTCCACTTTTCCTTTTTGCTTGCGACAAGTTGAGCATGAAAGAACCTCATGTGTAAGCAAATCTTCAGTCATTTGAGAAACCCTAGCATTTGCATCTTTCAATTTTAATTCAAGAGTTGAGCATTTAGAACAAGAAGTGGAACTATGCAAATCATCAGTGGAACAGCTAGCATGTACAACATGTTTCTCATTTTTCTCATTTAGATGCAACAAAAGAGCATGTTCTTTCCTAAGCAAGGTGAGCTCATTGTAAATTAAGTCACATGATTTGCAAGTATCATCACTAGGAATCAAAGTCTTAAGTCTAGCAATTTCAGCATTCAATGATTCAATAATGAAATCATGTTTCTTAATTTTCTTATCACGTTTGTCAAGCAATTTTCCAAGACGAGCAATAGCAATAGCTAATTCATCATAAGAGGGATCTACCTCATTGAAGTCGCTGTCGTGGTCGCCCCTGAAGCTATCCTTGCTGCTTGCCATGAGACACAATCCCATCAAATCATGCTTGTTTGGAGTAGCATCATCTTCGCTGCTTTCTGAGTCCACATCGCTCAAATTGACTTGTTCAAGAGCGGAAAGAACTCGGTGAACCACCTTGCGGTTGATGAAGTTCTTCTTCTTCCTATCATTTGACGAGAACCTTTTCTTCTCATTCCTTCTGTCGTTGTCCTTCTCTTCCTTTGACGTTTTTCCTGCAAGCTTAGGACAATTTGTGCGAATATGGTTGAGGTCACCACACTCATAGCATCTTGGAGGACCACCTCTCTTTCTCATTCTCACATTCTGCAAAGCTTTGTTAAAGCGAGAAGAGAGTAGTGCCAGATCTTCTTCTGAAACTCTTCAAGTTGCTCATCAGTTAAAGAAGACATGGAAGACAAGGCAAAGCTAGAAGAAGAATTTGCTTTTGACATGTTAGGGTTAGAGATCAAAGCAATTGATTTAATGTTACCCTTCCTGGCAAGAACATCCAACTCATGAGTTTTCAACTTAGAATAAAGAACATCTAAAGTAAGTGTACTCATGATAGTAGATTCTTGTATAGATGTTACTTTCATCTCCCACACCGACATGTCCAAAGCACTAAGCAATTGTCTAGCATTAGCAGCATCATCAAAGCTAACTCCAACGACGCAAATTGCTAAGAATCTTATTGAAACGTGCAAAGAAGTCATCTACAGATTCACTAGGTTTCATCTCAAAACGCATGTATTCTTTTTTGTAAATATCTTGGCGAACCTCTTTCACAGTATTAGAACCTTCATGGTAATCACAAAGAGATTTCCATACCTCATATGCGGATCGAAGATGAACCACACGATCAAAGTCGCTGCGTCCCAAGCCTTGGATGATCAAGTTGCGGCGCCTTCTTTGTTTGCTTCAACTTGTGTGCGATTGGTGTCATTGACGTTGTCGTTTGCAGGGACTTGGTATGGCTTGTACACCTTCTCCCAAATTGTGAAGCCTTGTGCTTGGATGAATGCCTCCATCTTGGCATTCCAAAACTGAAAATCAACACCATCGAACACACAAGGTTTTGTCGAATAACGATCCATTGATCTAATCACCGATTAAGATATATTAGAAAAACCTTGCTCTGATACCACTTGTAGGATCAAAGTATACGAATATAGCAATCAGAGGGGGGCTGAATGATTATGCGGAAGCTAAAACAAAATTTTCGATCTACTGGAAGAACACCCCAACTCGGATTCAAAAGATTGCCTCGTAATCAACAAAAACAGATTGACAGACGCTTGGTAAAATAAGAATTCCCGGAGATCCAACCGTCGAAACGATCTGAAATTTGGACACAAGAAACTAGATTCCAATACGAATCAAACCCAAAAAGAATCAGCTCGATCCTACTTATGGATCAAAAGTTATGAGCTTCGCAAGCTTGCTGATCCAGAACTTGACGAGAATTGATTTAACGTAAACTTGAAAGATTTAACAGAACCGACAAAAGTTTAATCAACTAGACTTTGAGGAACTCTAAATCAATACCCTAGAAAGGTTTTTGATGGATCAAATCAAGATGACACTCAAGGATCAAAAACCAATCTAGATTTAGAACAAGCATGCAAACAAAAACCAAAACAGAGAACACTGTAGCGACGCGATTCTTGTAGCACAAAAATCTTGGAAGAATTGATCTTTATTTCTTTTGTCTAAAATACTCTCATCAAAAGAGTACAAACTCTAAAACTCTTGATGCGCTCAGCTCTCCTTGGTGCCCTTTCAACGAGGAGACAACCCTCCTATTTAAAAGACCAACCTGAATACGATTCCTATTCCTAGAAGGAATCCGTATCCAACACAACTCTACTTGGCCCAACCTGGCCGAGTACAACTCTTACTGCGCATATGGTAACCCTACCATACTCACGTGACTAACACCTTGCACGCGTATGGCCACCTGCCATACTCACGTGACTAACACTTTGCACGCGAATGACCTCCTGCCATTCTCACGTGACTAACAATTCTTCATGTGCACCATTCTCTTAGCCCGAACGTCCCGCATGACATCCTTGACCACCAAGACCTCAGTTCCTCCTGAACCTAGTCTCGAACCTCAGTTCCTCCATGAACCTAGTTCCAGTCCCGTCATCGACCACATTCGTCTTCGAGCAATACCTGCACATGAACAAACCACAAAACAAATCCGAGCACAAGTCCACGACTTGACTCAAGGTCAATCCATGCAACTACTCACATGAGCATTGCATAAAGTCCACTTCAAAACACGCATCATGAAATCATCACAAATTTCATAATTTCAAATTCAAACTAATTCAATTTTGCTCAAAACCGCCAAAAGCATGTGTATGACAGACCAAAGTCTTTGGTCTATCATACATGGGAAAATTGAGTTCGCTATCAACATGTGTATGACAGACCAAAGAGTTTGGTCTGTCATACATGGGCAAAATGAGTTCACTGAAAACATGTGTATGACAGACCAAAGAGTTTGGTTTGTCATACATGGGTAAAATGAAATCGCCCAAAGCATGTGTATGACAGACCAAAATCTTTGGTCTGTCATACATTGAAAAAACGAAGTCACCAAAAGCCTGTGTATGACAGACCAAAAACTTTGGTCTGTCATACATGGGAAAAATGCGATTTTTAGTTATTTGGTTCTGCGCAAAAGCAAGGTTTCTTTTTTAATGTTCGGATGTTTGGTCCAATACAGATTAATCCTAATCTTCACCAATTTCAGCACAAGATCAAACCAATTTTTCATCACATGATTCACAATCTCCCCCTTGATGAAAACATTGGCAACACTCGCCGAAGAGAGCTAGCTTTTGAGCCAGGTGATCATGTGTATCTCAGGGTCACTCCCCTTAGAGGCGTGAAACGCTTTGGAAATAAAGGGAAGCTAGCACCACGGTATGTGGGCCCATACCCCATACTGTCCAGGAAGGGAGAAGTTGCTTATCAACTGAGTTTACCCCCAGCGCTGGCAGAAGTACATGATGTATTTCACGTGTCACAGTTGAAGAAATGCCTTCGAGTACCCACTGAGCAGGCACAGTTGGATGATATCGAGATCCAAAAAGATTTGACTTACAAAGAGCATCCAATCAAGATTCTTGAGACTACTGAGCATGTCATGAGGAGAAAGACCATCCGCTTCTGCAAAGTTCCGTGGAGTCATCATTCAGAGAAAGAAGCTAAAGTCCGAGTATCCCCAACTCTTTTGCTAGCAAGCCCGAATCTCAGGGTCGAGATTCATTTTAAGGTGGGTAGATTTTGTAACACCCGGACCTCCTCCTTCCCGCGCTCGAGCTCGCGCCCGCGCCAGCGCAACGGCCGCTCCGCCATTCCCGCACCGCGTCGCCGCGCGTCCGCTTGACCATGCGCAACCGCCGCCACGCGGATCTCGCGCCGATTCTGCGCCGCCCGCGCCGCCCTTCCCCCTAGACAAGCCCCCCCCATGGGACCCCCTCTCTCCCGTGCCCTCCCCTCTCGCCCGCCCCAGCGCGCCACCGCGCCGCCGTCTTCCTCAGCTCCGGCGCGTCGCCGCACCTCGTCGCCAAGCCGTCCCGGCGCCGCCCGAGCTCCTCCGGCCCAAACTCCCCCGGAAAGGCCCAAACTCCCGGAAACAGCCCGGAAACGCAATTAAACCTCATACCATATGGTTTTAACCTCCAATACCATATTTCATAATTTTTTAACCTCATCATGCACACTAAATAAGGTTACGACACTCTGTGGTGTCACAGGGAGTCTCACCTTTGCCTCCCTTCAAGGAGGAGCCATGGGGAGGAAGAGGGGAAGGAAGGAAGCCGGCTTGGAGGATGGAGTGGAGGGCGCCGGCCTTGGGGCTACTGGGGAGGAGCTCCAAGGTGCTGCAATGGAGAGGGCTCTCCCCTAAGGGAGCTTGTCCAGGAGGTTGGCTGCTGCGTGGGGTTGGGGAGAAGGGGCTTTGGGGCTGCACGTTTTCTTCTTTTAAGGAGAAGAAGTTGGGTGGTCTGCCTCTTTAGTAGATTTGGTGCTTGCTATTTTGTGGATTTGGTGGCTGCTATTTTTTGCCTACTAGCCAACACACAAGTGAAACAAGGAACTAACATTTGGCTAAGTCCCATAATTTCAGCACATGGATTCAATCTTTCAGCCATGTGTAAAATTAGCGTTTGATGTTGGATTGGCAAGAGAACTCGACCATTATACAGAGAAAAGTTCTTAGTTTGTAACTAACCAACACACCCATTGTAGATCATTGCCGATCTCCAATTATGAGGCTCTAAACTTTTGGTTAAGTTTGGGATACCGTTAAATGGCAGTTTAGGATATGCTCGGAAGTTAGAGATTGAACGCGAATGTGGCTAAAGATTGGTTTGTGTTAGTGCTAGCCGCATGAGTCAAACTCGAATTCAGGTCCTTGACACCTCAGAGCGGTACTATCGCCCATTAGCCGCCGGTACTACCGGGCTAAGGGCAAAAATCTAGATTTCTTTTTCGTTTAAGTTCTCGTTTTCCATTTTCGATTCTTATTGGTATTTGATTGCTTCTTTACCTGTTTTGGTCGATGATTTTGGTCTTTTGCTTTCGCATAGACGTTGACGTGTCGCACGTGGCAGACGACCCCGACTATGTCCCGGAGACCGATCTCATCCAAGAGCAAATAGACAAGCACCCCCTTTGAACATGTTGAACCCATATTTGTAAATTGTATTTTCCTATTGACAAAACTACTATGCATGCTCATATGTTCAATACAATGTTAGTTGTGGGAAAATGGAAGTTAACCCTGGAGTGATGGATCTCCTCAATTTAAATTGAATTGAGTACCTTGTCCAAACATAGATTAAAATTAGACATGAAACTAAATGTCTAGAGTGTATTAAGGTGATATTTGCATACGCTTAGCCTCGCAGTAGTAATTGTTGCAGGAGATCATGATTTACTCAATTATATATCTCCTGGAACTATTTGGTGGATGGTTGGAATTTGGACCTCGGGTTGGAAATTTAGGTGGTTGGTTTGATTTGCCGAAAAAGGGAATGGTTGTGTGAGTAAAATGGAAAATTGGAGAGTTTATACCTGGGCGAGATGTATGGAGTTTGGTGGTTGGTTGGTTTGATCTGGTCTGGTTTGGTCGGTTCGGATGGTTGGATGGACTGGAATTTGGTTGGACTCTCAAGTCAGGGGCTTGATGTGGATGGATGTGGTTTTGTATTGGTTCCTTGCTATGGGGAGGTTGTGGGCTAGTTTGTGCTCAGTGAGGCTGGTAGTGCCGATCCTCTGTGGCCATAGCAAGTGAGTTGGAAGATCTCGCCTGAGTCATCATAAGGATTGAACTTGATGCTATCACTGGGTCTAATACGTGCAACCACATGTGCTAGTATGGGATGACCTTAGCCTAGTACGGAGAAAAGGATCCGGTCTTACATTTGTGGAGGGCAAAGGAGTATGGACGCATCTGTGGTGTCGGTGCATTCTAGGGACTCTCATCGAGGCGTCGAGGGAGAGAGTTTACCCAATACAACGGTAATGCCTACTACGGGGAGGTTGTGGGTTAGTGGGAGCCCGTAGGGACCACTAGCAGCCTCTGTGGCTGTAGCCAGGGATGCACATTACTGAGCCAGTGCAAGATTCGAACCCTGATCTCTCGAAAGGTTTTGTCACTGTCTAGCAAAATTGGTACTTATGGTATCGCGTGGCATGGTTGACGTGATTACTAAAACATGTCATGTGGGTACAGTGTACAGTCTCTGCAGAGATAAATAAACTAATCGATTAGACATGCTCACATAAAGAGCAAATGGGAAGTACTTCAAGTATAGACTTTGGTTTGGGTGCTGTTTCAGAAAAAGGTTTGTAAAGGAAAGGATTGGGTTGGTGCTGGTTTCGTTTCGGTTCAGGTTTGGTTTAGTGGATGGTTCTGGATGGTGGATTTGAAAAGGTCTAGCTAAGGGTGGAAATTGGGATGGTTGGATTTGGTTATAGAATTGATGTTGATTATTATTGTTTACTTTAAAATGCTTTTGGAAATTCTCCTTACAGATTGCGAATGTTGAATCTATTATCATATTGCAAATAAATCTCGCTTTGTGCTCAAATAGACTTAGTGTAGAAACCTGAGTACATACGTGTACTGACCGTTGGCTTTAACGGATTTTGGTCAGAGGAAGAAGGTAATGAAGACAACCCCGACGAGTCGCAGTTCGCTATGGTGTCTAACGATTTCGCTGAGGGTTAACTGAATCCCTTCGAGCCAGTTGCCTAAGGGGGATGGCACACTGTGCCTTTGTTTTGGACTTCCGCTGGATTTTATTCCGTCTTTTGAACTTGTGTAGGCTATGGAGCAATAACTTGTAATATTAAATTATTGTAATAACCTTTACCTTTCAAATGTAATCTATTTACTATTGCATGGATATGATCTGTCTCGAATGACAACATGTGGATAATGCACTGTTAATCCAAGGAACCAGTATCAGACACACGGTTGCGGGAAGCTTGGATCGTGTTCGATCGGTTGGCACGTGCACTTGCCCCAAATGTTGCTGACCAATTGGCCTCAGTCCGAGTACGGATTTAGTTTAGCAGTCACATGTTACTATGGGTTGCATTAATCTCTAGTTTGATGCAACATCAATAACCCGGTTCGCTAATCTGACTCCCACCGCCACAAGAGGTGGTATTAGAGCTATGCAAGACTAAAAGGGAACTCTTGGTAGTAACCGATTGGGCTAGGATTGAATCCTTTTCCTAAAAAGCTTATTGCAAATGTGTATCCCTCTATAGCACCTTTTCTGATCTTGAATTTTCAAAATGAATTTCATCCCACCCAGCCTTCAACTTTTGATTTCTTGGGTGAGCGTGGAGTGAGAAAACGGGGTTATTTTATTTCCCTCCCTCCCTCAAATCCTAGAGTTAGAGTTTTGGGAAGCTTCACCTAATTCAATAATTAGCTAAGTACCGAGTAATGGTAAGGTTGAGGCTCTAGGTTGTGATTCCTTATTTGTTCTGGTCGGTTGTTGTGTTCTTCCCTGCCTATTTTGGTTCCTATCCATTTAAGGCCTTTGCTAACCAGTTTCTTTTCTTGATCTTAGATGTCGAGACGCTGGGAGCCCTGCAATTTCATGCGTGCAATCCTGGAGGGCACCGTCCAGGCACCTCTTTGGGACATGATGCACCATGCTGGCTTCCCTGAGCCGTCGGGGTATCTGATCTCGCGTGCTGGTCTCAGCCCAGCTTCCTCTCTCTACGTGGCAGAGGTCTCTATCTGTGGTCGCCACGATGGAGAGAAGACTCGCCTCTACCACGGCACGGCTCTGAGTCCTCTTGCAGCTTTGCTTGATGGGGCATACATAGCGATCCTTCGACTTCGCTTTGATCACCCGGAGATGTCCTAGCTATTTCCTTGCTATCCCTCACGTGAGCCGGACGGCTAGGTGAACCTCTACACATCGGTGAATCCGTTGATGGACCGTGCAGAGGCCTGGCAGATCGGGTATGTGAGAGCTATTGACCGATATCTGCTTCGTCTTCGGGATGAGCTTCTGTTTGCTCGTCGCTGCATTTCAGAGTTGGAGAGCCATATGGAACCATTCCTTAATCATGGCTTCTTCACAACCGAAATGATCTACGGGGAGCACGATGAGCTTGAGCCGGCAGAGGAGCTTCCTCGCCCCTACGGATCTTACCACCGAGTATCCAGCCTCGCCAGGATGTCAGTTCGAGGCAGCCGTTGCCGCGTCTCAGCTGTGCACCCTGGAGCTTCTTCGAATGCAACGCTGGGTCAGAACATTATCTTTGGCAGTCGCGAGTATGAGCTGATGTACCCGGTGGAGCCGTCTACGCCTCCGGCAGCACCAAGCCCTTCTAATGCCCCTGCCGAGAATGTTGGAGATGCCTAGATGCAGACTTTCTATGTAATAGCTAGTACTGAAGCTCGCTTTTGTCGTAAATACGAGTTGGCTAGTGATGTACTTTTGTTGTACAGAAGCTGTGTGGGAATTTGCGGTAAATGTCATGACATGGTAATTAACCCCGCTGTAGCGCAAAAGGGACGTGCTGGTGTCGGGACCCGAATTTGCAAATCCGGACCCTCTGTGTATACAGCATTAGTCCAGGATCACGCTGGTGCACACAGTCTCAACATCAGTAAATATCACAATCATACACAACGAAATAGTAAAGTACTTTATTGAAAGGAAATATAACCAGTTTCTCGACCTTATGGTCAAGTTATAAAAGTACGCCTCACAGGGCTGAAGTCTTACTCGAATAAATCTGCAGCGGAATGTAAAGAAAACGTGTGGCGCCAACCAATATGCCACAGGCAACTGACTGGGCTCGCCCCTAGTTCGTAGGCTCCTCCTGGAACTCCTCCTCCAGAGCTGGCGTCGATTCTTCTTCAACTGATGTTTGTATTGTGGCAAGGGTGAGTACTTGGTACTCAACAAGTCATGCACAGAATGCAAGCTAATATTCTACATGCAAGGCTTATTACAAAGGATAGACTCATGGTTCATTTGCAATAAAGCAACATTCATAAATGTAATAATAGATTGCAAAGAAGTAAAATGATAGTAGAGGTAATAACTTTCACAATCATTGTACAGGTAAATCATTTCACAACCTAAGACCAATTCTCAGTTCCAACCCAACCATTTCTAAACCAAGTTATTTCCATGAAAGTCTAAGCCTTGACTGTAATCCCCGAGCAGTGTCCAATACCGTGGACTCGGCTATTCGAATAGGTTGTACACTCTGCAGAGGTTTTGCACTTTACCCACAAGATATAGTCAAACACCACAAAGGCGAGTGATCGTAACAAAGCCTTTTAGAAACCGCAAACTTTACAAGTGAACCTCTCCGGTTTTTGCCATACACCATCCCTTCCCTGAGTGGAGGCGAAGCATGGGACCGACATACCATTGGACGGGTACCATGCCATAGCCCTGGTACGCTCCCTTTCAAGCTACACAAAAGGTGTAGTTGACACCCCCGAGGTACCACATGCAAGTTATTAGTAACTTACTCAACTAGATCCATCCCATTACAAACATGTGGTTGCACACTTGACTCAGATCAAAGGCTTGCAAGGTTAAGTTCTTAGGATGACCAGGGCAAGACTGCCCGAAGAACCAAAACGACTTCCCTAGTGCAAATCATGGCCCACCCGATCAATCTTGCCACTTGCTCCGGTCTAAATCTATTTATCAAACCCAATTTATTACCATGCACCACGTGCCATCATCAACATCACAACACATGATACTTCTCAAAAACAGGTTCAATATCTCATTAAGTCAATATTAACATTTGATTGTCCAAAATCATGTCATGTGCACGTAGCAGGTCTAAGCAATAACTACAACGGTCTAAATACCCAATGCTGGCAATTTAATAATGACCAACTAATATTATTCCCAACTAGGGTGACAAGGGTTCAAGGCACATAATCAAATAGTCAAGGTGTCAAACTGCAATTTGGCATTTATCTAATTCCCAGAAATAATTAAAACAATTTCTAATTAATCTAGCATGCAATAGTTTAAATCAGACTAATTTCCAAAAATAGGAGCAATATGATCAAAGCATAACTTGCCTTCAAAAAGTACTTGCTCTTGGCCCTGAGCTGGCTCCTGGGTCAAAACTTCACCTTCGTAGCGTTCGGGCACTTCAACGTCTACTCGTAACGCGTGCAAATGACAATAACATAAATAAACAGTTCGCAAAAAGTGTCCAAAAATTCAAATAAAGCTCATAAACAGAGAGCACATTTTTATAAATTTTTAGAAATTTGAAACGTCCAAATCGGACTTAAAACGCAAAAGTTATACCCGTTTAAAGTTTGGAGAATTAATTAAATAAATATAAACAAAGGAAAACTCATGTCCAAAAATTAAACAAAATTTACCATCAAGTAGAACTCAATTTTATAAAAAATTAGAAATTGGAATCACCCAAATCAGAATTAAAATGCGAAAGTTATAAGCGTTTGAAGTTTGAAAAATCAAATAAAAGAATAAACCGAATTAATTCATTTATTCTTCTATTGAAAAATCGATTTATGACGTCAGCATTGCGTCAACAGCAAATTTTAATTTCCACTGAATTATTTTTCTATTGAAAAATCGAATTCTGACGTCAGGCTTGCGTCAGCTGTCCATGGACTCGGTCCACGGCTTGGGTTCGGTCCACCGTGGACCCAGTCCACGGGTGCACGTGTCACTAACACGTGGGACCCACTGGATGACATCATTGCTGACGTCATCACGCTCGGCCACACGGTACTAACATGCGGGCCCCACGCTGACGTCACGCGTGACATCAGCGACGACCGGGCGCGCCCGCGCTGAATGCACCGGTTCGGCTACCGGCCACATGGCACGATCTTGGCCGTTGATTTGAAAATCAACGGTCGGGATTAGATCTGGATCTCGCACGTTTGGGGTAACGTGGCTCGATCTGGACCGCACGATTCGAATCGGATGGCTAAAATTGGATCGGGTTTCACCGCGTCATGGGGGCGACGTGGCATGTCCCGGCGTGCGACGCGTGGCTTGATCTACACCGTTCGACCTCGATCGAACGTTTGAGAATGCATCTAACGCTACAACGCGGGTTAACCCTAACCGTACGATCTAGATCTAACGGCCTAGATTAGATCTAACACGGTGCAGTCTACAGCTATGTGGCTCAATCTAAAGCATTGGATCTAGATCCAGCGGTTGACATGAGATCTAAAACCGCAACATGGGTTTACACAGGGGGTGACGTGGATGAACCTGGGCCCTTGGATCACGATCGGACGGCTGTGGGAGTTCGCGGTTCTGGCAATGTCGCGGCGGAGCTGCGGTGGCCGGAGTTGGAGACAACGACACGGCCAACGGCGTGTTGGGCCCGCTCCGGCGAAGTAAATGGTCCCTTTGGGTGCGGCTCGACACGAGAAACACAGATCTGGGCACCACGATGGTGGAGATGGCTCGACGGCGGTGGAAAATGGAGGAAACAGCGGTGGAACCCTAGCGCAACTTCGACGAGCGATTGCGGCCAGGCTACGGCAGCTCAAGCTCGGCTACCTAGGGCTATGTGTGCGCACGGAAGAGGAGAACACAACACGGGTGGCAGCGCATTAAATAGTGCCCTCGGCGTCCGTGAAAATCGCAAAAACCGAGGCCCACACACGCGCGGTGGCGGAATCCGGCGATGGCTCGGACTGGGTGACGTAGCTCAACGCTAGCCGTTGGATCAAGATCCAACGGTTGCGCGGGTTAGGGTTGGGTCCGGCTCGGGTCTGGCTCGAACGTGTTTCAGTCGGACTCGAGTCAGACTTGAGTCTGACCCTGGTCGGATGAACAGTGAAACCCAATTGGATTTTACTGCGATTTAATAATCAAAATAATTTCTAGAAATTCAAATAATTCAAGAAAAATATCAAAATAATCAGAAAAATTCCAGAAAAATTCTGGAAAATACTTTGAGACATTTTGGACTCAAATAAAATATTTCCAACAAAATTTTATTTATAACTTTTAATTATTTAATTATTTCAAAAGGGAATAAATTCAAATTAAATCCAAATAAATCTTAAAAAATTCCAAAAATTCTCCAAAGTGTAAAATTTCAATTTAATTCATGAAAAGAAAAAATTGGGGTGTTACAAACCTCCCCCCTAAACAGAATGTCATCCCCGAGATTCAGGGCTAACTAAGGAATAGGTTTGGAAACTCTTTTCTGAAATCCTCCTCGTGCTCCCAAGTCGCTTCACTCTCGGAGTGGTTGCTCCACTGGACTCTGCAGAAACGGGTTGAGTTATTCCTGGTCTCCCAATCCATGGTGTCCATAATTTTTACCGGGTGTTCCTTTTAAGTCAGATCTTCCTGTAACTCAATCGACTCTAACGGTGTCTGCTCATCTGGCACTCGGAGACACTTCTTTAGTTGGGATAAATGGAACACATCATGCACTCCTGCCAACGACTGCGGCAACTCCAATTGGTAAGTAACTTCTCCTCGGTGACTCAAGATCTTGAACGGACCAACATATCTTGGCGCAAGCTTCCCTTTGGCGTGTAATCTCTTAACTCCCTTGAGAGGTGTAACTCTGAGATATACAAAATCTTCCGGTTCAAAACTCAAGTCTCGGCGACGGTTATCATCGTAACTTTTCTGCCTCGACTGAGCTATCTTTAGTCTTTCCCGAATCATGGCAATCTGCTCTTCGGCTTCTTGAAGAATATCCGGTCCAAAGACATGTCGTTCACCCGTCTCATTCCAATTCAATGGTGTTCAACATGGTCGGCCATACAGTGCCTCAAAAGGTGACATCTGTAGGCTGGCCTGATAGCTGTTATTGTAGTTAAACTCAGCATATGGCAGGCTCTTGTCCCAAGAGGTAGCATAAGCCCATGCACAAGCTCTTAGCATATCCTCTAAAATCTGATTAACTCTTTCGGTCTGTCCATCCGTATGCGGATGATATGCTGTACTGAAGTTCAAACGGGTCCCCATGGCTTCATGCAGCTTGTTCCAGAATCTTGAGGTAAACTGGGTACCTCTGTCCGATACGATCTTCTTCGGCACTCCAGGCAAACAGACGATTCTGGTCATATACAACTCTGCTAATTTACCTCCCATGTAAGTGGTCTTTACAGGGATAAAATGGGCGACTTTAGTCAAGCGATCCACTGTCGGGACCCGAATTTGCAAATCCGGACCCTCTGTGTATTCAGCACTAGTCCAGGATCATGCTAGTGCACACAGTCTCAACATCAGTATATATCACAATCATACTCAACGAAATAGTAAAGTATCTTAATTAATTAACCAAATTTGTTGCTCGACTTTATGGTCAAGTTACAAAGATACGCCTCGCAGGGCGAAGACTTATTAAAAGAGAAATAACTGCAGCGGAATAAAATGGACTTCGTGGCGCCATCCAGTATACCACAGGCAAATGACTGGGCTCGCTCCCTAGTTAGACGGCTCCTCCTGGTATTCTTCCTCCAAAGCTGGTGTCGACTCTTCTTCAACTGATTTTGTATTGTGGCAAGGGTGAGTACTTGGTACTCAGCAAGTCATGCACAGAATGCAACTAATATTCTATATGCATGGCTTAACTCAAAGGATAGGCTAACAGGTTCATTTGCAGTAAAGTAGCATGAGTAAATACAATAATAGATTACAAAGCGGTAAAACAATAATGAATAGAGTATTTTTCACAATGATCTCACAATTAAAACCTTTCCCAATCTTAGGTCCAATTCATCAATCCAAACCAACCCTTCTTCCAAAGTCAAATCCTTTTTATGAAAGTCTAACCCTTGACTGTAATTCCCGAGCAATGTCCAATGCCGCGGACTCAGCTATTCAAATAGATTTTACACTCTGCAGAGGTTATGCACTTTACCCACGAGATACAGCCAAGCACCACAAAGGTGAGTGTTCGTAACAAAGTCTTTCGGAAACCTCTAACTGTACAAGTGGGCCTCCCCAGTTATTATACACTAACCCTTCCCTTAGCAAAGGCGAAGTCTAGGCCAATCAACCGTTAGATGGGTACCTGGCCGTAGCCCCGGTACGCTCCCCCGTACAACTACACAAAAGGTATAGTTGACACCCCGAGGTCCCACAAGTACGTTATTAGCAACTTAATCAACTAGGTCCGTCCCATTACAGACATGTGGTTGCACGTTTGACTCAGTTCAAAGGCTTGCATGGTTAAGTCCTTAGGATGACCAGGGCAAGACTACCCAAAGAATCAAATCATCTTCCCCGGTGTTGTAACTGGCCCACCTGATCATTCTTGCCACGTGCCCCGGTCGAAACTATTTATCAAACCCCCAGTTCATTACCATGCACCACGTGCCATCAACGTCATCATTAATAACACATGACACTTTTCCAAAACAGTTCCATATCTCATTAAGTCAAGATTAACATGTAATTATCCGAAATCATGTCGTGACTACGTGGTAGGTCTAAGCGTTATACTACAACGGTCTAAATACCCATGTTGGCAATTTAATAATGTCCAACCAATAATCCTCAACTAGGCTGACAAGGGTTCATGGCACATAATTAAGTATCCAATGTGTCATATTGCAAGGTGGTATTTAGCTAATTCCCCAGAATTAATTAAAGCATTTTCTAATTAACATAGCATGCAATAGTTTAAATTAAATTAAGTTCCAAAAGTAGGATCAACATGGTTAAAGCATAATTTGCCTTCAAAAAGTACTTGATCTTGGTCTTGAGCTGGCTCTTGGGTCAAAACTTCACCTTCGAAGCCTTCGGGTACTTCCACGTCTACTCGTAACGCGTGCAAATAGCAATAAATAAAAGAGAACATACACATTGCTCAAAAGTTCAAATAAAGTTCAAAAACAGAAAGGGCATAATTTCACAAATTTTTAGAAATTTGAATCGCCCAAATCGGAGTTAAAATGCAAAAGTTATAATTGTTTAAGGTTTAAAGAATCTATTAAATAAATATAAATAGAGAAAAGTTCATATTCAAAAATTAATTAAAATTCATATTTAAGTAGATCTCAATTTTATAAAAATTTAGAAAGTGGAATCATTCAAATCGGAGTTGAAACGCAAAAGTTATAAGCGTTTGAAGTTTGAAAACTAAAATAAATCAATAAACCGAATTAATTCATTTAGTTTTCTATTGAAAACTCGATTAATGACGTCAGCATGGATTTGAATCTCCACCAAATTATTTTTCTATTGAAAAATTGAATTATTGCGTTAGCATGATGTCAACCGGCCCATGGACTTGGTCCACGGCTCGGGCTCGGTCCACCATGGACCCGGTCCACGGGTTCACGTGTCACTTACAAGTGGGACCCACTGGATGACGTCACCACGCGCGGCTGACAGTACTGACATGCGGGCCCCACCGTGACGTCAGCGGTGACGTCGTGGTGCGGTTGGCTGCTCCGCTGACACGCGGGCCCCACGCTGATGTCACGTGTGACGACAGTGGCGACCGCGGCTGACCCGCGTGGACCGCAACGGTCCAACTTCTGGACACATGGCGCGATCTGGGCTGTTGATTTGAAAATCAACAGTCCAGATCAGATCTGGATCCCAAATGCTGCGGGTAACGTGGTTAATCTGGGCCGTTCAATTTAGATCGGGCCGTCCAGATTCGATCGAGTTTCGCCTCCCCGTGGGGTGGCGTGGCATGACCCGGGTGGTGACACGTGGCTCAAACTACGCTGTTCGATTTTGATAGAACGGCCGAGATTACATCTAACGCTACAACGCGGCTAACCCGAACCGTACGATCAAGATCTAATGGCTGAGATTACTCCTAGCACGGTGCACCTACGGCTACGTGGCTTAATCTAGAACGTTGGATCTAGATCCAACGGTTGAGATTAGATCTAAAAACCGAAACGTGTATTTCGTTTCGAGGTGACGTGGACTCACCGCGTACGTTGGATTTGGATCGGACGGCTGGCGTGCTTCAAGTGCGACGATGGCGTTGCGGTGACGCTACTCTGACGGAGTCGGGGAAGACGACCAAGCCCGCACCGTTTTGGCGCAGTCCCAGCGAGGTGGATGGTGCGGTCCGATGCGCCTCGTCCTTGCGGTTCCAGATCCGGGCTTCAACACGGCGAAGGCGGCTTGACGGTGGCAGCACGCGCAAGAATCCGAAGCGAAGCCCTAACCCAACTACAGCGAGCAATTCCTCAGCAAAGACGGCGGCTTAGGTGGCGTGGCTTGGGGCAAAAGGTGCGGCGTCAGACGGCGATTCTCGGGGACGGGTCCACGCTTTAAATACGACTTCGACGTCCAAGATCCCCGTGGAGACTGCGGCGCGGCCGTTGAGCGGCTGAGGCCGAGTCGAGCTCGGAGATGACAGTGACGTGGCCGCATCACATGCGTCCATCCGGCTCGGATCCAACGCTCCACACGCGCACGCGACGCAGCTCGATCTCATCCGTCCGATCAGAAACGGACGGCTTTGGATCTAGGGTTAGGTGCGGTCCGGTCAGACTGGCTCGAGTCAGACTCGAGTCCGGCTCGGTCGGATGAACAGTGAAACCGATTGGATTTTCCCGTGATTTAATATTCAAAATAATTTCTAGAAATTCAATTAATTCAAGTAAAATAGCAAAATAATCAAAAAAATTCCGGAAAATACTTCGAGACATTTTGGACGCAAATAAAATATTAACAACAAAACTTTATTTAAAACTTTTAATTCTTTAACTATTTCAAAAGCGAATAAATTCAAATTAATTCCAAATAAATCCAAATAAATTTCAGAAATTTCCAAAAATTCACAAAAGTTCAAAATTTCATTTAAATTCATGAAAAGCAAAAATTGGGGTGTTACAAACCTCCCCCCTTAACAGAATCTCGTCCCCGAGATTCAGGGCTAACTAAGGAATAGGTTCAAAAACTCTTTCTTCAAATCCTCCTCGCGCTCCCAAGTTGCTTCACTCTGCATGGTTGCTCCACTGAACTATGTAGAAATGTATCGATTTATTTCTTGTCTCTCGATCCATGGTGTCCAGGATCTTTACAGGGTGCTCCTTGCAAGTAAGATCCTCTTCCAGTTCTATTGACTCTAATGGTGTCTGCTCATCGGGTACTCGAAGACACTTCTTCAGTTGTAACACATGGAACACATCATGCACACCTGCCAACGACTGCGGTAACTCCAACTGGTAAGCAACTTCGCCTCTGCGGCTCAAAATCTTAAATGGCCCGACATAACGGGGTGCGAGCTTCCCTTTGGCGTTGAATCTCTTAACTCCCTTGAGAGGTGTAACCCTAAGGTACACGAAATCCTCTGGCTTAAAGCTCAAGTCTCGGCGACGGTTGTCCGTGTAACTTTTCTGTCTTGATTGAGCTATCTTCAGTCTTTCCCGGATCATGGCAATCTGCTCTTCGGCTTCTTGAAGAATGTTCGGCCCAAAGACACGGCGTTCACCTGTCTCATTCCAGTTCAATGGCGTTCGACAAGGTCGACCATACAGTGCCTCAAAAGGTGACATCTGTAGACTGGCCTGATAACTGTTATTGCTGCTGAACTCAGCATACGGCAGACTTTAATCCCAAGAGGTAGCGTAAGGTAATGCACAAGCTCGTAGCATATCCTCCAGAATCTGGTTAACTCTTTCGGTCTGTCCATCCGTCTACGGGTGATATGCTATACTAAAGTTCAAACAGGTTCCCATGGCTTCATGCAACTTATTCCAAAACCTCGAGGTAAATTGAGTACCTCTGTCCGAAACAATCTTCTTTGGCACTCCGTGTAAACAGACGATCCTGGTCATGTACAATTCTGCTAGTTTATCTCCCGAGTAAGTGGTCTTCACAGGGATAAAATGGGCGACCTTAGTCAGGCAATCCACTATTACCCATATGGAGTCATATACACCCTGAGTTTTTGGTAAACCGGTAATGAAGTCCATTCTGACCTCCCACTTCCACTCAGGTATTTTTAGCGGTTGTAGTAACCCTGTTGGCCTCTGATGCATTGCCTTGACTCTCTAACATATGTCACACAACGTGACATGCTCGGCAACCTCACGTTTCATGCTTGGCCACCAGAATATTTCCTTCAAGTCTTGATACATCTTGGCGCTTCCTGGATGGATGGAATACTTGGAGTCATGGGCTTCTTCCAGAATCAACTGCTTTAGCTCCTTCCTGTTCAGCACACAGATGCAATCCTTAATCCTCAACGTGCCTTGCTCATCCAGCTTGAAGCCTTTTGCCTTGCCTTCCTCCATCTTGGACTTGATTCGCTGGACCTTGTCATCGTCCTTCTGTCCTTCTCGGATCTGGTCTTCTAAGGTAGGCTTCACCTCCAATGCGGCCAAGAATTCCTCAGGTATCACTTCAATTTGCATCATCTGAAACTCCTTGCATAACTCGTCCTGACTTTCTGCCATCAACATGTTCACAGTGTGGCTTTTCCGACTCAAAGCATCGGCCACCACGTTGGCCTTCCCAGGATGGTAATGGATCCCCATATTGTAATCCTTGATCAATTCTAACCATCTCATTTGCCTCATGTTCAGATCCGATTGGGTGAAAATGTACTTAAGGCTCTTATGGTCCGTGTACACTTCACATCTGTTCCCAATTAGATAGTGACGCCACAACTTCAAAGCATGCACTACGGCTGCTAACTCTAGGTCATGCATCGGGTAATGCTCTTCATGCAACCTCAGCTGCCTCAATGCATATGCGACGACCTTCCGGTTCTGCATCAACACGCACCCAAGTTCCTAGCGTGATGCATCATAATATATATCAAAGCTTTGATTGACATCCGGTAAAACCAAAACCAGCGCTGATGTCAATCGCTTCTTCAGCTCTTGGAAACCTTTCTCATATTCCGGCGTCCAGTTAAACTTCTTCTCCTTTTTCAACAATTGCGTAAGAGGTCTCGCGATCATCGAAAAGCCTTCAATAAAGCGGCGGTACTAACTTGCCATCTCCAGAAAACTACGGATCTGGGTCACTGTCTTCGGCTACTCCCAATGTAGCACAACTTCCACTTTGCTTGGGTCAATAGCGACTCCGTTTGCGGTCATTACATGTCCAAGGAATTCCACCTTGTCTTTCCAGAAATCACACTTGCTGAACTTGGCGAAAAATTGTTGTTCCCTCAACTTCTCCAAAACTAGCCTCAAATGTTCTGCGTGTTTTTCTCTTGACTTGGAATAGATGAGAATTTCATCGATGAACACGACAACAAACTTGTCCAGGTACTCCACGAAAACCTTGTTCATCATATTCATGAAATAAGTTGGCGCGTTCGTCAGACCAAAGGACATAACTGTAAACTCATAATGTTCGTATCTTGACGAGAATGCGGTCTTCGGGATATCTGCTGATCGGATCTTCAACTGGTGATATCCTGATCTCAGATCAATCTTGGAGAAAACTCTGGCTCCTCTCAGTTGGTCAAATAGGTCATCGATCCTGGGTAGCGGATACTTGTTCTTCACGGTGACTTCATTGACTGCACGGTAGTTAATGCACATCCTAAAACTCCCGTCCTTCTTCTTGACGAACAGAACCGGCGTTCCCCATGGTGACGAACTTGGTCTGATGAATCCTTTCTCCATCAACTCTTCAAGCTGTTTCTTCGTCTCTACCAATTCTTCGGTGGACATCCGGTAAGGTCTCTTTGTTATTGGTGTTGTTCCGGGTACTAAATCAATCACAAATTCTATGTCTTTGTCTGGCGGCATTCCAGGCAAATCTTCAGGAAAAACGTTAGGATACTCATTCACCACTGAAACATCTTCTATGCTGATTACCCTCGTGCTGTTGACCATCAGCTGTCCATCTCGAACGGGGGTTGCTTTAAATTCCACTTTTCTTCCACATGGGCCCTCAACTGAGATAATCCTTCGTCCATAATCCAGCACGGCCTTGGATAACCAATCTATTCCCAAGATAACATCTACGGTCTGGGTTTCCAATATAATAAGGTTCGCTAGGAACTCTACTCCATCTATTAATAAGGTTCCTAGCGAACTTAATAGTATTGGAAACCCAAACTCTAGATGTTATCTTGGGAATGGATTGGTTATCCAAGCACAAGGCCGTGTTAGACTGTGGACGAAGAGTCATAACAGTTGAGAGCTCTTGTGGAAGAAAGGTAGAGTTTCAAGCGACTGCCGTTCGTGATGGACAGTTGATGGCCAATAGTACAAAGGTGGTCAGCATAGAAGATGTTCCAGTGGTGAATGAGTACCCTGATGTTTTTTATGAAGATTTACCTGGTATGCCACTAGATAGAGATATAGAGTTTGTAATTGAGTTAGTACCTAGAACAGCACTGATAGCTAAGAGACCTTACCGGATGTCAACTGAAGAATTGGTGGAGATGATGAAACAGCTTGAGGAGCTGATGGAAAAAGGATTCATCAGACCTAATTCGTCGCCGTGGGGAGCGCCAGTTCTGTTTGTCAAGAAGAAGGACGGGAGTTTCAGGATGTGCATAGATTACCGTGCACTCAATGAAGTCACTGTGAATAACAAGTACCCGCTACCCAGGATCGATGATCTGTTTGAACAATTGAGAGGAGCCGTAGTTTTGTCCAAGATTGATCTTCGATCAGGATATCATCAGTTGAAGATCCGATCAGAAGATATTCCGAAGACCGCATTCTCGTCAAGATATGGGCATTACGAGTTTACTGTTGTGTCCTTTGGTCTGACGAATGCACCAGCTTATTTCATGAACATGGTGAACAAGGTTTTCATGGAGTATTTGGACAAGTTCGTTGTTGTGTTCATAGATGATATTCTAGTTTACTCCAAGACAAGAGAAGAGCACGTAGAACATCTGAGACTAGTTTTGGAGAAGCTGAGGGAACAACAACTCTTCGCCAAGTTCAGCAAGTATGATTTCTGGAAGGACATGGTGGAGTTCCTTAGACATGTGATTACCGCAGAAGGAGTTGCAGTTGACCCAAGCAAGGTAGAAGCCGTGTTGCATTGGGAACAGCCGAAGAAAGTGACCCAAATTCGTAGGTTTCTGGGAATGGCTGGTTATTACCGCCGCTTTATTGAAGGATTTTCGAAGATTGCGAAGCCCCTCACGCAATTGTTGAAGAAATAAAAGAAGTTTACATGGACGCCAGAATGCGAGAAAGCTTTCCAAGAGCTGAAGAAGCGTTTGACATCAGCACCGGTGTTAGTGATACCGATCAGCACCGGTGTTAGTGCTACCGGATGTGAATCAAAGCTTAGACACATACTGTGATGCATCGCGTCAAGGACTGGGATGTGTGTTGATGTAGAACCGAAAGGTCGTTGCATATGCATCAAGGCAATTGAGGCCGCACAAAGAGAACAACCCAACGCATGACCTGGAGTTAGGTTCCGTAGTGCATGCTTTGAAGTTGTGGTATCATTATTTGATAGAGAATAGATGTGAAGTATATACCGACCATAAGAGTCTTAAATACATATTCACCTAATCGGACCTGAACATGAGGCAGAGGAGATGGTTGGAACTGATCAAGGACTATAATGTTGGAATCCATTACCATCCAGGGAAGGCCAATGTGGTGGCCGATGCTTTGAGTCGGAAGAGCCATACCATGAATATGTTGATAGCAGGAAGTCGAGACGAGTTGTGTAAGGAATTTCAGAAGATGAGGCTGGAAGTGTTGCTGAAAGGATTCTTAGCTGCTTTGGAAGTGAAACCTACCCTAGAGGATCAAATCCGAGAAGGATAGAAGGATGATGACAAGATCCAAAGGATCAAGTCCAAGATGGAGGAAGACAAGGCGAAAGACTTTAGGCTAGACAAACAAGGCACGTTGTGGATTAAGGATCGCATCTGTGTGCCGAACAAGAAGGAGCTGAAGCAGTTGATTCTGGAAGAAGCCCATGACTCCAAGTACTCAATTCATCCAAGAAGTGCTAAGATGTATCAAGACTTGAAGGAGAGATTTTGGTGGCCGAGTATGAAGCGTGAAGTTGCCGAGCACGTTGCGTTGTGCGACATATGCCAGAGAGTCAAGGCAATGCATCAAAGGCCAGCAGGATTATTACAACCATTGAAGATACCTAAGTGGAAGTGGGAGGAAATCGGTATGGACTTCATTACCGGTTTGCCGAAGACTCAGGGAGGATATGAATCCATATGGGTTATAGTAGACCGCTTGACTAAGGTCGCCCACTTTATCCCCGTAAAGACCACCTATTCAGGAGATAAATTTGCAAAATTGTATATGTCCAGGATCGTCTGTTTGCATGGAGTACCGAGGAAGATTGTATCGGACAGAGGTACCAGTTTACCTCAAGATTTTGGAATAAGCTACATGAAGCCATGGGGACCCGATTAAACTTCAGTACAGCTTATCAGCCGCAGACGGATGGACAGACGGAAAGAGTAAATCAGATTCTGGAAGACATGTTGAGAGCCTGTGCATTGGCTTATGCTACCTCATGAGACAAGAGTTTACCGTACGCCGAGTTCAGCTACAATAATAGTTACCAAGCCAGTTTGCAAATGTCACCCTTTGAGGCACTGTATGGTAGACCCTGTCGTAAGCCGTTGAATTGGAGCGAGACGGGAGAGCGTCAGGTGTTTGGACCAGATATTCTTTGAGAAGCTAAAGAGCAGATTGCTATGATTAGGGGAAGGTTAAAGGTTTCCCAATCGAGACAGAAAAGCTATGCGGATAATCATCGCAGAGACTTGAGCTTTGAACCTGAAGATTTTGTATATCTCAGAGTTACACCTCTCAAGGGAGTTAAGAGGTTCCATGCCAAAGGGAAGCTCGAACCGTGATATGTCGGTCCGTTCAAGATCCTAAGTCACAGGGGAGAAGTTGCATATCAACTGGAGTTACCGTAGTCGTTAGCAGGAGTGCATGATGTGTTCCATGTCTCACAACTAAAGAAGTGTCTGAGAGTGCCAAATGAGCAAACGCCTTAGGAGTTGATCGAGCTGCAGGAAGATCTGACTTATAAAGAGCACCCGGTGAAGATTTTAGACACAATGGACCGAGAGACAAGAAATAAGTCAACATGTTTCTGCAAAGTCCAATGGAGCAACCATTCGGAAAGTGAAGCGACTTGGGAGCGCGAAGAGGATTTGCGAAAAGAGTTTCCTGACCTATTCCTTAGTTAGCCCTGAATCTCAGGGTCGAGATTCTGTTAAGGGGGAGGTTTGTAACACCCCAATTTTTGCTTTTCTTGAATTTAAAGTGTATTTGTGAATTTTTGAAATTTTCTGGGATTTATTTCGATTTAATTTGAATTTATTCCCTTGTGAGATAATTAAATAATTAAAAGTTTTAAATAAAATTTTGTTGGAAATATTTTATTTGAGTCCAAAATGTCTCAAAGTATTTTCCATAATTTTTCCTTAATTTTTCTGATTATTTTGCTATTTTTCTTGAATTATTTGAATTACTAGAAACTATTTTAAATATTAAATCGCCGGAAAATCATATCGGGTCTACTGTTCATACGACCCGAACAAGACTCGAGTCCGACTCGAGCCCGACCGAACCGGACCGAACCCCGTTCACGTGCACCGTTGGATCGAAATCCAACGGCCAGGATTGGGCCACATATGCACGTACCTCGCACCATTGGATCCCGTATCCGCGTGTGCTCACGTGTGTGGCCGTGGGATCGAGCCGCGTGGACGGCCGTGATGTTGCCAGGTAGCGCCAACGTTGTCTCCGTCTCGAGCTCGGACTCCGCCGCCGTGTGGGCCTAGGGTTCCACTTTTTGCGCGGATGCCGAGGGTATTTAATGCACGGGTGCTGCCCCAAGGATCGCCTCACGCACATCCTGCCCTTGCCGCCGCCGAGTGGAATGCCCCACCGTGGCCGCGATTGCTCGCCGAAGTTAAGGGAGACGCCGCCGCTATTTTTGCTTCGTGCCGCCGCCGTTGAGGACGCGCTGCCGCGTTTGAGCCCAGATCCAAAACCGTCAGGCCAAGGCGCACCCGTAGGGGCCATTCACTTCACCGGAGAATGTGTGAAACGCCGTTGGCTAGGTCATCTTCCTCGGTTCCGGCAAGCCAGCGCCGCCGCATTGACATTAGGGTTTGCGAGCATCGTCGACCTTCCGATCCTCATCCAACGCACCAGGTTCGGCCACGTAATCCCCTCTCTGTGATGAACTAGATCTAACCCTAGCCGTAGGATTAAGATCGAATGGTGTAGATTAGATCTAGTGTTACCGTATAGATCTATTAGCAGCCGTTAGATCTGAATCCGACGCCACGGATTTAGCCACGTAAGGTAGAACCGTACGCATTAGATCGGATCTTGACCGTTGGATCAAGATTGTGCAGTTCGGATGCACCCATGTGTCGCGAACCGGGTCATGCCACGTCGCCCTTGATGCAGCTAAACTTGATCGGATCGTAGCCGTTCGGTTCAAATCAAACGATCCAGGTTGACCGTGTAGATCCAGCTCACACGGGATTAGATCTAATCTGGACCGTTGGATTTCAAACCAACGGCCCAGATCGTGGCACATAGCCAAGAGCTGAACCGGCGCGGTCCACGCGGGCGTCGCCCGGTCGGTGATGTCATCCGTGACGTCATGCTGACGTCACGGTGGGGCCCGCATGTCAGAGCCGTTCGGCCGAGCCGTGTTGACGTCAGCAGTGGGTCCCACGTGTCAGCGACACTGTGCGCATGGACCGAGTCCACGGTGGACCCAAGCTGAACCGTGGACCGAGTCCATGGACCGGCTGACGTCATAATTCGTTTTTCCTTTAGAGAAATAATTTGGTGGAAATTGAAATTTGTGCTAACGTCATATTTCCGAATTTCCCGTATAAAAATAAATGAATTAATTCGGTTTATTCTTTTATTTGATTTTTCAAACTTCAAACGCTTATAACTTTTGCGTTTTAACTCTGATTTGAGCGATTCCAATTTCTAAATTTTTATAAAATTTAGATCTATTTAATGGTGAATTTTATTTGAATTTTTGGACACTTTTTGTCTACTGTTTATTTATTTTATTGCTATTTATGCATGTTACGAGCAGACGTTGAAGTGCCCGTAGGCTTCGAAGGTGAAGTTTTGACCCAAGAGCTAGCTCAAGACACTGACCAAGTACTTTTTGAAGGCAAGTTATGCTTTGATCATGTTGTTCCCACCTTTGAAAATTAGTTTGATTCAAATTATTGCATGCTAAATTGTAACATCCTAAAAATTGCTTTTAATATATCCAGTGTGTTTCTGGGATTTTTTTTTTCGAATTCAATTGGAACCCTCGCGAGTAATTCAGGTTCAAGTTTATTGAACTAATCACATTAAATAAAGATCAGGCATTTTCGAATAAGCATAAAATTTAAAATTTTGTTGATAATTAAGATAGTTAGTAGACGAGAGTGTTCGCTTCAAATATTTTTGAAAAATATATTATATAACTTAAGTCGTTGATTTTACAAAAATCTGTACAGGTGTCTGTTTCACTAAAAGAATTTTTACGAAAAATCTATACGTCGAAAAATCACGAAACCAACTTCGTTAGGTTCCAAATAGTTTCGAGTATTTTAGAGGAATTTTTCAGATTTTAGAACCTCTCTGCTATTTTTTTTCCTAAACACGTTTTGTAACGTATATGCGTATATACATATGTGAATGTAGGGACGATGGATTTTTCCCAAGCCATTCTGACCATTGATTATTCCAGTCGTTCGTATCTTTTGCGCTTCCAGTCGTTTTCAAATGGTATGAATGCATGTCAGAGGAATTCTTCCAGCATGCATGCATGAATCATGGCCACGTTGGGTCCCTCTGTGAAGCAAGTTGTGCTTGGTCCTTTCCAGCCGTTTCGTTTGTTTTCCCAGCATGCATAGGAAGCAACGCAGTATGTATACTCCATTCATTCCCGTATACGTTTCCAAGCCATTTCTATTCCTTTCCAGCTGCTCCTCTTTCCTAACGCAAGAGCTTGCCCTCCATCTTCCATCAGTTACTAGTTTTTCTTTATCTCATGACTTCAATGGCTAGTATCCTGTTTTAGTTTTGCCTTGCAAGTATAGTACAGAACCAAAATAAGAAAATTTTCGGAAGTTCTAGACACCATTTCCATTGCCTCCCTGCCATCTTGCCTGACTTGGCCGCCGTTGTCGATGTCGTCTACGTCGTCTTGCCGTGTTCGCCGCCGCTTACCGCGCCGTCGATGCACTCTCCGATCTCGTATCCCCTGCACCGGCCGGTATACCTGTTTTTCTTTTCCTTCGTATGCGCTCTATCTCTACCGATCGGTTGGTCTCGTTGCATGTATATGTAGTACGTAGACTTGTATACTCACGTATATATTAGAAATACTAGCATGTATGATTTTTCTATATGCATGAACTCATGTACTATGATTGGTAGATGTGTATATATATTCGCGTATATATATAGATCGATCGATTGATCTCGTCGTGTGTATTTACGCATATTTAGATAGGTTAGCATGTATATATATGTGGTTCCTAGAGTCTTGTCCGCATGTATACATGTAGGTATATGCTCGTATATATCTGTGTGTATACCTGCGGTTATTTTCGGTGATCCGTATGTATTTATTCGACCGATTCGCTAGTATAACCTTCCATATGTATGTATACGTATATTAGTCGGATGGTCTGCGTGTATATATATATATATTCTTTGTTAACCAAGTCGTCGTATGCTTGCTGAAACATTCTCAAAACTGAACCACAGTACCCATGCATGGAGTTGCTCACGCCAAACAGTGCCATGCACAGGGAAAAGAAAACCAGAAAGTTAGTTATACATGAACTTTTCTGGAAATTGCGAATTTTCTCTTTTTCGCTACAAATTCGTTCTAAGTCCGAATCGCTAGCAACAAATTTTGTTAATTAGTAAAAATTAATACCTTTCTACAGTAATTTTTATGAAATTTTATAATCAAATCTATACTGTTAAATTATTCACAAAATGTCCAAACTAGTGAATTTTGTAGTTCTTAAACTATACGTTAAAAAATAGCGAAATAAATTTTATAAATCTTAGAAAATGCTGGACTAATTATCTGGAAGTTTTCGTGAAGTTATGAATTAGTTTAATTTGCAGCACTTCTCTGAATGTGTGTTTGTACGTTATTTTGCGTGTTTATTTGGTTCTTTATCTATTACGCGTAGACGTCGAGCTGTGTGAGGACACGGATTTCGAGGATCAAGCTCTAGACCAAGACTCGCTGCTTTACGAAGGCAAGTCGTGCTTTGACCATATTGTTCCTAACTTTTTAAATATATTTCGATTTAAATGATGCATGTTATGTTGGTTAAAATGAATAGTTTAATTTGGGATAATTAGTTAATCAACCTAATTGTTAACTTCACCCTTGTAATATTACTTGTGTGTCATATATTCCATTATCACCTTAAGTTGGGATTAAATTGTTGGATGATATGATTGTGCCAACACGGGAGGCTAGACCGTGAATAGTTGCTTAGCCATGCTTACGTGAAATGTGTTTCAAATGGCAAAATAATATTGACTAATGATATAAGGAATGAATTTTAGAAATGGTGTAATCTTGCCACGTGATGACGTGAAGTGTAGGTACCTTTGTGGTTCTACATGGTAACTGATATTATTGTTGGCATATGTTGCATAATAATCAGACTGGGTGGGAAAATATTTAGTCTGGGGCAAGTGGCAAGGTTGATCTGGTGGGCCATGATTGGTACCGGGAAAGTCGTTTTGGTTCTTTGGGTAGTCTTGACCTGGTCACCCTAAGGACTTAACCTTGCAAGCCTTTGAATTGAGTCAATCATGCAACCACATGACTGGAGTGGGACGGTCCTAGTTGAGTAAGTTACTAATAACTTGCATGTGGTACCTTGGGGTGTCAACTACACCCTTTGTGTAGTTGTACGGGGGAGCGTACCGAGGCTACGGCTAGGTACCCATCCAACGGTATGTCGGTCCTATACTTTGTCTCTGCTGAGCGAAGGGATAGTGTATGGCAACCGGGAAGGTCCACTTGTTAAGGTAGAAGTTTCCGAAAGGCTTTGTTACAGTCATTCACCTTTATGGTGTTTGACTGTATCTTGTGGGTAAAGTGCATAACCTCTGCAGAGTGTGTCAAAACTATTCGAATAGCCGAGTCCATGGTACTGGATAAAGCGCGGGGATTACAGTCAAGGGTTAGATTTTCTGAAATAAAAATGTGGGATGGGTGGCTGTTGGCCAGAGATAATTGCCAAAGTGATATATGGCTTTGTGCCAAACTGCTTGAAAAGAGATTGATAACTTATTGTATAATATGGTTTTACCGCTTTTGAATCTATTAAGATTATTTAATCAAAGCAAAATGCTGTTTGATGCAAAACAACCACTTAAGCCATTCCTTTGGAGGAAGCCATGCATATAGTAACAGGATTGCACCCCTGTGCATGACTTGCTGAGTATATTGTATACTCACCCTTGCTTTCTACACCATCATCAGTTGAGGAGAAGACTACAACTTCAAAGGAGGAGAAGTTCCTCAAGGAGGCAATTATCTAGGAGTTGAACCTTGTCAGTTCCTTGTGGCATGCTGATGGGTGTCACCAACATTCTTCATTCCGCTGCTGCTACTTGAGTTATTGTAAGCCCTGTGTGGCAGACTATTTGTAAGTTGGCCTTAAGGTCTTGTAACTAGTTTATTTAATGTTTGAAGTACTTTCTTATTAATTCCGCTGTGTATGATTATCGTACTTCATCCCTGTTATGACCGTGTGTACTAGCGTGATCCTGGACTAGTACAGAATAAACAGAGGGTCCGGATTTGCAGATTCGGGTCCCGACATAAATTAATTAGAAAATGCTTTAAATATTTATGGGAATTAGATAAATGCCTAGATACTGTAAGACACCTTGATTATTTAATTATTTGCCATGAACCCTTTGTCACCCTAGTTGACGATTATTTAGTTGGACATTATTAAATTGCCAACATGGGTAATTAGACCGCTGTAGTTTGATGCTTAGCCATGCCACGTAGTTGACATGATTTTGGATAATCAAATATAAATGATAACTTAATGAGATATGGAACATGCTTTGATGAAGTGTCATGTGTTATTATTGATGATGTTGATGGCACGTGGTGCATGGTAATCAACTGGGGTTTGACAAAAAACTTTAAATTGGGGCAAGTGGCAAGTTTGATCAGGTGGGCTAGGTTTGGCATCGGGGAAGTCGTTTTGGTTCTTTGGGTAATCTTGCCCTAGTCAATTAAGGACTTAACCTTGCAAGCCTTTGAACTGAGTCATTCATACAACCACAAGTCTGGAGTGGGACAGACCTAGCTGATTAATTTTTTGATTATAAGTTTTAGTGTTATTGTGGTGGTGTGAGGCTCGGGTAGTGGTAACCAGTCCTCGCACAGGTTGGCTCACATGGCGCAAGAGGGGGCCTTGGATGTGGTAACCAGTCCCACCAGTGTTGAAACCTCAGCGAGTAGTACTGGGTTTAGATAGGCATTGGAAAGGCTTTGTTACGGACACTCGCCTTTGTGGTGTTTGACTGTATCTTGTGGGTAAAGTGTATAACCTCTGCAGAGTGTAAAATCTATTCGAATAGCCGTGTCTGTGACATTGGACATTGCTCAGGGATTAAAGTCAAGGGTTAGACTTTCATGAAAACAAATGTAGAGTTTGGAAACACTTGGTTTGGAATGGTGAATTGGACTTAGGATTGTCAAACACTTTACTTGTCCAATTATTGTGAAAGTTATTATCTTTATTATTGTTTTACTGCTTTGCAATCTATTAGTGTGTTTTATGAATGCTGCTTTACTGCTAGTGAACCTATTAGCCTATCCTTTGTAATAAGCCATGCATGTAGTATATTAGCTTGCATTCTATGCATGACTTGCTGAGTACCAAGTACTCACCCCTTGCAACAATACAACACCAGTTGAAGAAGAGACTACGCCAGCTTTGGAGGAGGAACTTCGGGAGGAGCGATCTACTTAGGGAGAAGCCCAGACAGTTGCCTGTGGCATATTGGTTAGCACCACACGTTTCTTTATTTTCCGCTGCAGTTATTTCTCTGAATAAGTTTTCGCCCTGCGAGGCGTACCTTTGTAACTTAACCATAAGGTCGAGCAACCAGTTTGGTATATTCGAATAAAGTACTTTACTATTTCGTTGAGTATGATTGTGATATTTACCAATGTTGAGTCTGTGTGCACTAGCGTGATCATGCACTAGTGCGGAATATACGGAGGCTCCGGATTTGAAAATTTGGGTCCCGACAACCGCCAAACTTTTACATCTCTTTAGGGGTAGAACTTCCGCAGTATCTCCACATTCTGGGAGTTCGCTAACTCCTGACCGTCTCTTGTTGCCAGCCGGACCGCCCCAGGTCGCTAGACCGAAACCACCTTGAAAGGGCCTTCCCATCGAGGGGACAATTTGTTGAGGCCGGTGTGCGTCTGGATCCTGCGTAAGACCAAGTCACCCACTGCCAGCATTCTCGGCTGGACCCAGGAGGCGTGGTACCGCCTAAGATTCTGCTGATACCGGGCAGTACACAAGGCTGCCCGGTCACATGCCTCCTCCAGAAGGTTGACGTCGTCCCGGTGAAGATCTTCCTGGTCTTCCTCCACGAAGGCTAAGATCCGCGGAGAGCCGGGTGTCAGCTCGGACGGAAGAATAACTTCTGCTCTATAGACCAGGAAGAAAGGCATTTCTCCAGTCGCCCGGTTGGATGTGGTTCGGAGAGACCACAGCACCACCGGGAATTCTTCTATCCATCGTGCCCTTCGCTTGTGGAGTTGGTCGAAGGCCCTAGTCTTGAGGCCCCTCAGTACCAACGAGTTGACGTGCTCCGCTTGGTTGTTGATCGTTGGGTGGGCCACCGAGGCAAAGCACACCTTGGTTCCCATCTTGTCACAGAAGTCCAGGAAGACCGCGCTGGTGAACGGAGTGCCGTTGTCGGTGATGATGCGGTTGGCGACTCCAAAGCGAGTGAAGATCTCATGCATGAACTTGACAGCTACGGACGCAGTGATGGCGCGCACTGCGTTGGCTTCAACCCACTTAGTAAATTTGTCAATGGCTACGAATAAGTGGGTGAAGACCCCTGTGGAACGCGGGAACTGGCCCAGGATATCCAGCCCCTAGACCGCAAACGACCAAGAGAGCGGGATTGTTTGTAAGGCCTGGGCGGGTCGGTGGATCTACTTGGCGTGGAATTGGCACGCTTCACATCGCTTCACCAGTTCGCTGGCATCCTGGAGGGCAGTAGGTAAATAATATCCCTGGTGGAACGCTTTGCCGACGAGCGTCCGGCCAGACATATAGCTCCCGTACATGCCTCCATGGATATCAGAGAGCAGGGTGCTCCCCTCTTCCTGAGTGATGCATTTTAGGAGGATACCATTTCTACTCTAGCGATATAGGTGAGAGGAGTCGCCCAGACCGTCGTTGGGTTATTTGAAGCATCGGCCGAACCCATCGGATTTGGGGGCTAACAACGGATCACCGAGGGCGCTCGCAGTGTTTGCACCCAAGACCAACTGAGACGGCGGTGAGACCATTCGAATAACTCGACACAGTCCCGGTATTCCCCCAGTATGCGACCCGAAGCTCACCCAGGATCCGCGCATACCGGTTCCCAATGACATATCATCGCAATTTGCATAAAGGGGGCAACGAACTCAGAACCCCACAACCAGACACGCATGCGGAAGCAAGACTAACCAACAAAACTAAACCACCCCGGCACAAAGACAAAACCCCCACGACCACAACCAGCAACAACGAAGCACAAAGGGCAACGAAGAAGAAAAACACCACAAATACGAGGTGAGTAACAACATACATCAAGAGCTCACTACAAAAGAAACCAAGTAGCCAAGGATAGAAATGACATAGTTTTGGAACTAACTATATAACAAAAGAATATACAACTATCAAACTAAACCCAAAAGCAATGCATCTCCGGAAGTGTTCTGCCTTTGAACACTCCTGGGCGTGTGCAACGGCGTAGATGGCCTCTACTTGATGCCCCGCCCGGTCACCCAGAGGCAGTACGGACAGAACTCACATCCGTCCGAATCCTCACCTGAAAACCACAAAGCAAAAGCATGAGTACAGAAGGTACTCGCAAGACTTACTTGAGGTCCGTATATGACCAACTCAAAAGAATATGCATTTGGATGTAGCAAGGACTCAAGCTTAAGGTAAAAGTGCGGAAAAGCTTAACTTTGTTGTTTAATTATACATTTCACTACTCAATTTCACAGGTTTAATAGCACTTGTAGACAGCAGCTATTACTAGAGTGAAATCTGAAACTTTACAGTTAAATAAAGCAAGCGCCAACGTAAACAGGTATCACCACCATATCCTACTATTATCAAGTTCAAGTTATTACTACGATGAAATGTCGAATGACGCGAGCGTGCTCATATCCGAGAGCACGGCAATTCGAATCGCTTATTCACCCTGCAGGGGATCATCAATCGCACGACATGTGCCACGAAGAACCTCATGTCAACCCTCCTCCCATCCATACCAATCCGTTGGGGCATCTTCATGCGGTCCGAGCACCTAACACCCCCTCGAGCAGCCCAAGCCCAGCTTGGCCCTCGAGAGTTGGCCTAAGCCTCGCCCTCAACCACGCCCAACCGCATGAGGGCATGGCCCATCGAATGGCATGCGATGAAAGAAAAGCTTTACCGTCCCATTCCGGCATGCGACTGACAAGATGTGCTCGATCATCATGGCAAACAACGGATCGGTCCTCAACTGACATAGGCAAGACTACCACACTTGAGTCTCGATACCCAAGTGCCCCAACTTTCTCGCCCGGTCTCATTTCATTTTCCATTTCTCCTCACAACCATAACCACTGTAACCCAATACTATGAAGTGTAATGATCTCAAGTGATGGAACCATCCACCGCTTGGCCCATACCCGACACCTAAGCAAAACTAAGTGTGGACACCATATAATCACCCATATACTAGCTCCAAAAGAGGTGTTCAACAATAACAAAGGGTGTATGTGCAGCAACTTGGTTCTAATACTAATCCCACCATACAACTCCTAATGCATAACTTAACATCCAATAAACAATTGATTCACAAAAATAATTTACATATAGGGTTGAACATGCTTAGGTGCTTGCCTTGTGCTTCTGCTCGGGTGTCAACCCCAACTTGCTCCTCGGCAATCCCCTCGACCACGGCCACGTCAGTCACCGCGGTCTCGTTCTCTACACGAGTACAATGCATAAATAAGATGCATGCCATGCAAATGAAATGAAATACAATGCAACCCCAATAAAACAAATAAGAATCGATTTAAAATCAAGCGAGTCACAGACCAACCTGTAACACCCCGGCATCTAATATGCCTGAATGCTACCAAACATAAGTTAATCAACATCTAAACACCACAATTAAACATAAATTCCAGCAAAGGCGCACATGCTAAAAACCAAGATTTCAGCAGCATCTCCTTTGTTTTAACATGATTTGAAGGAACAACAACAGTATAGCAATATATGGAATATGAGAGACAACTAAAAACAGCAATAATTAACGACTTAGCCACAATATAAGTCTAGTTCCAATCATATAATGTCTCCAAGAGTCAAACGAACGAAAAGACTCTCATTTAGCAAAGCTAAACCGTAAAGCAATGATCATCACACGCAATTTATTATCAACACTAATTGAATGACTTGTGAAATCAAAAGAGTGAAGCTACGTGTGGAAGTGTGACTATTCCCCTTCCCCTCATGCCAGTCTCATGGTACCTAAAACAACAAGAAAACACAAGTGTGAGTTCGAAACTCAGCAAGCATATTGCAATGAACAACAAGAACAATAACATGGCAATAATGTCTCACATCATGTATATCATCTCATTCATGAACACATAACATTATCATCATCATTATGTATGCAATGCAATGCAATGCTCATGTCTCCTTGGAAACTCATACCGGTATGGTTGAGTACACACCCGTCGGTGTGCACCCTCTCCCCCCTTCCATCCCGAAGATGGAGGGTGCCTACTCCCCGCTTCCAAACACCACGTGTATGGAATCACGATGTAGGACTTACTCAATGGCTCTCCGGATTAGTCATAACTTTCTCACCGACCTTCCCCGAACTAGTTATGACTTTCTCACCGCTCGGGCCATGTAACATGCCATGTATGCAATTATGCCAACATCATATTTAACTCGTATATTAACACATGGCATCATAACATAATAAACAAGCTCATCATATCATTGGCAATCATTAAAGCATGGCAAGTGATCATATATCATGTAGTCAACTTCATCTATTCTCAACAAACAACCTACAAATCGCTATCCATTACAACACACTTGCCTTAACCACGGGCAACGGATTGGCGGGAAGTAGAAAGCACTCCCGGGGTCGCACCACCTGCACATAGGCATCACATACTCACAATCAAGTCCACAAAACAGTACGCAAACCCTCATCTACCCCGACATTGCCAACTACTCGCAAAACCTAAAAACAGAGGTTCTGTCCCGTCGGGACAGCAGCCTTCCAAAAGGCATAACTTGAGTTCTGGGACTCCGAATCAATTAAACGAGTACATCTTCGCGTAGCTTAGGAAATTTCCCAACTTTTTCTAGTTATAGGGAAAGACTGATTCGGACACTAAAGTTGTTTAATCTACAAAATACCGTGATCTGTTCCAATCACGTCACAGATTTTAACACGCTCGGTAAAACAGTCATAACTTTCAAACGGCTGATCGGAATTTAACTTTATTTATGTCCACTGAAAGATAATTAAATTACCTACAACTTCTTCAACAGGCGGCCGACCAAATTCCAATTCTAAATAGGCGAAAAACTGATCCCTATGTTGACTGCTCATGCTGTCCCAAAACAGAAACGTGGCAACATCTAGATCTAATACAATCTACTCATGTCCAGCACAACCAATTGATCTAAAATCATGATAAACACCCTTAGAACAGTACCTAGCCCAACCCCAAGGAGCCCCATGTCCATACCTTCGCCCGACGACCGAAATCCCAACGAAACTCCTCCCGGATCGCTCATCGCTCCTCGCGCCTCGCTCCTCGCTCCAACGGATGGATCCACGAGGTGCAGGGGTGGGGAGGCCACCCTAGGGCAGCAAGGGAGTGGAGGAGAGGTGGTGGAGAGGTGGTGGAGCAAAGGGGAGCAATGGGGGAGGTGGAGGCGCATGCAAGGGAGAGGGGGAGGTGGGGGTGGCGGCTAGGGCATGGAGGGAGAGGTGGGGGCGCCCAAGGGGGGGTGTGGGCGCAAGGACGGCAGGGGGGGCCTTTTACAAGCCCACACAAGACTCCTAGTCCTAAATGGACTCATACTCCATCCCACCAAAGCCCACAACCCCTTCTTTTAGGCCCAAACTCCCCCGGAAACGCAATTAAACCTCATACCATATGGTTTCAACCTCCAATTTCATATTTCATAAAGTTTTTGACCTTAACATTCACGTTAAATAATGTCACACCATTCCGTAGTGTCACATTCTTCCCCCCTTCAACAAGATTCGACCCCGAATCCGAGACACGCCACTTCGCAAACAACCAAATCAAAGGGATTATGGTTCACACCTCAGAACCCGCTTAGAAGCCCCTACGATTTGCACCAGCCAGCACACAGAGGCAAGGAGCTAAGGATCAAAGACTAACCGCTCTAAAGATAACTCACATTCAAAACTTGCCGGAATTCTTACTCAACATTGAAACACAAAAGCACTCACATACGGCCTCGGCACAACCCAAGCGGTAGGCTAAAGTCCCAAACAGACCACGAAATAAAACGGTCTCATACTCCTCATTCCATGAATTCCTTGGCACTAAAGTGCCTGATCCAGTTAACCAAAGCCACTCTGCAGAAGGACATGGTACCAACTTCTAGTTCTATCTTCCGCTCCCACGCACAAAAGTGATTCACTTCTCAACCTCTCAACTGTGGTTCGTCGTATTCAAGACGACACAGACCAAGTGAGACACAACACTCTAAGATCACTAACTGCTCGAACCAACGGGGTTACATGCTGATCTTTTACAACGAGACCAACACCCACCCCACTACCACCGAAAGGAGAGGCCTACGTTATGACCAGGGTTCTGAAAACCCGCAAATTAAACAACAACCGAATATTCCTCTTCGGTTGGCACAACACGCTCTAGGATTGGCGACCAAAGGATCCACTATACTTTAAAAGGAAAAGCGATTACTAGCAACCACCAAGTGGTCCACTAATAATTTAATCAACTCTACCGAGGAACACCTCAATGATACATGTCGGGACCCGAATCTGCAAATCCGGACCCTCTGTGTATTCAGCACTAGTCCAGGAACGCGCTAGTGCACACAGTCTTAACATCGGTAAATATCACAATCATACCACTCGATACTAATAAAGTACTTTAATTAAATAGTCAAACTGGTTGCTCGACCTTATGGTCAAGTTACAAATATATGCCTCGCAGGGCGAAACTTATTAAAAGAGAAATAATAGCAACGGAAAATAAGATAACTTTGTGGCTCCATCCAGTATACCACAGGCAACTGACTGGGCTCGCTCCCTAAGTAGACGGTTCCTCTTGGAGCTCCTCCTCCAAAGCTGGTGTAGTCTCCTCTTCAACTGGTGTTGTATGGTGGCAAGGGTGAGTACTTGGTACTCAGCAAGTCATGCACAGAATGCAAGCTAATATACTACATGAATGGCTTGACACAAAGGAATAGCTCTAGGTTTGTTTGCGAGAAATGACATTTTAACAAGTATCATAAGTAGATTTGAAAGCAGTAGAAACAATTATAACATCAAAAACCTTTCCAAGAGTTTAATCAACATCCTTCCCATTCCTAAACCACATTTCCATCAACAACATTATTCAACCAAACCCAACCTTTCAAGTCCAAGTTATTTTCAAGAAAGTCTAACCCTTGACTGTAATTCCCGAGCGATGTCCAATACCGCGGAAACGGCTATTCGAATAGATTTTACACTCTGCAGAGGTTATGCACTTTACCCACAAGATACAGTCAAACACCACAAAGGCGAGTTCCCATAACAAAGTCTTTCGGAAACTTCTAACAATACAAGTGGTCCTCCCCGGTTGTTGCACACTAACCCTTCCCTTAGCTAAGGCGAAGTTTAGGCCAACCAACCGTTAGATGGGTACCTGGCCGCAGCCCCAGTATGCTCCCCCGTACAACTTACACAAAGGGTGTAGTTGACCTCCTGAGGTCCCACAGGTACGTTATTAGCAACTTAATCAACTAGGTCTGTCCCATTACAGACATGTGGTTGCACGTTTGACCCAGTTCAAACGCTTGCAAGGTGAAGTCCTTAGGGTGACCAGGGCAAGACTACCAGAAGAACCAAACCAACATTCCCGGTGCCACAACTGGCCCACCCGATCATTCTTGCCACATGCCCCGGTCGAAAACTATTTATCAAGCCCCAGTTGATTACCATGCACCACGTGCCATCAACATCACATGATGCCTTTCCAAATCAGGTTCAATATACCATTAAGTCAATATTAACATTTGATTGTCCAAAATCATGTCATGAGCACGTAGCAGGTCTAAGCCATATACTACAACGGTCTAAAATCCCATGTTGGCAATTTAAATAATGTCCAACTAATACTCCACAACTAGGGTGACAAGGGGTCATGGCACATATTTAAGTAATCAAGGTGTCATACAGCAATTTAGCATTTATCTAATTTCCCATAATTAAATAACGTATTTTCTAATTGAACTAGCATGCAATAAATTGAATCAAAATAGGTTCCAAAATAGGATCAACATGGTCAAAGCACAACTTGCCTTGAAAAAGTACTTGCTCTTGGTCCTGAGCTGGATCCTGGGTCAATACTTCTCCTTCGAATCCTTCCGGCACTTCAACGTCTACTCGTAACGCGTGCAAAAAGTAACAGATGAATAAAACAGTAGACAAAAAGTGTCCAAACATCCAAATAAAGTCCGTAAACAGAGAGATCATAATTTTATGAATTTTTAGAAACTGGAATCGTCAAATTCGGAGTTTAAATGCAAAAGTTATAGCATTTTGAAGTTTAAATAATCAATTAAATAATATTACAAAGGAAAAATTTAGTCCAAAAATTAAATAAAATTCAAAATTAGGTAGATCTCAATTTTATACAAATTTAGCAATTTGAATCACTCAAATCGGAGTTAAAATGCAAAAGTTATAAGCGTTTGAAGTTTGAATCAAAATTTGAAATCAATAATTCGAATTAATAAATCATTTTCTTTTTCGGAAATTCTTATATTACGTCAGCATGACACGTGGACCAATCCGGTGCCGCCACGTCGCCTTGGGTCCATGGACCCGGCGCACGGGCGCGGCTCGGTCTACCTGGACCTGGTCCACGGCTCACGTGTCTCGCTGACAGGTGGGCCCCTCGGATGACGTCAGCGGAGATGTCATCACGCACGGCTGAGGACGGCTGACAGCTGGGCCCCACCGTGACGTCAGCGGTGATGTCATGGTGCACTCGGCTGAGACGCTGACGCGTGGGCCCCACTGACACGCGGCCCCGCGTGTCAGAGACACGCGCCCACGCGCGGGCGCCGATCGGCCACGCGACGGTCGGCCTCCCGGCCACGTGGCTAGATCTCGGCCGTTGATTTGAAAATCAACGGCCCAGATTGGATCTGTCTTAACGCGTTAAGAAACTACTCCGCTAATCTGGACCGTTCGATCTTGATCGGACGGTCAAGATCCAATCTAACGAAAACAACGTGGGTTAACTCTAACCGTTCGATCTAGATCTAACGGCTGAGATCTATTCTAGCTTGGTGCAGTTTAGGCTACGTGGCACGATCTAAACCGTTGGATCTAGATCCAACGGTTGGAAATAGATCTGAGGCAGGCACGTGGGATCTCACCGGGGTGTGACGTGGCGCGATCTGGACCCTTGGATCTTGATCGGACGGCTGGTGGAGCTCAAGGTCCGGCGATGGCTTGTGGCGGGGCTGGTTCACCGGAGACGAAGACGGCGACCACGGCGACGACGTTGCGGAGCTCCTCCGGCGAAGTGAGTGGTCTCCTCTGGCGCGGCTTGACCTCGCGGTTCCGGATCTGGGCTCAACGGCGGCGGCGAAAACTGTAGTTGAACGCGGCGGAACGCTCCTCCAACTCCGGCGAGCGATTGCGGCGCAACCACGGCGGCTCTGGCGGCGTGAGCTAGGGCTACGGGTGCGCACGGAAGTCGGCGTCACGGCAGCGGTGGCGGCGCATTAAATAGGGCCCTCGGCGTCCGTGAAACACGCGAAAACCGAGGCCCACTCCGTTGCGGTGGCGGAATCCGAGTTGGATTCGGATTGGGTGACGTGGATCAATGTCAGCCGTTGGATCAAGATCCAACGGTGCGAGGGTTTGGGCTCGGGTCTGGCTCGGGCTAGCTGGCTGGCTCGGTCGGACTCAGGCTCGGGTGACGTGGCTCAATCGTGGCCGTTGGATCAAGATCCAACGGTCACGCGATTAACTTCGGCGAGCGGGTTCGGCTTGACCACGGGCGCGGTCGGGTTCGGGTCAGACTCGAACTCGAGTCTGACTCGGGCTCGGTCGGAGGAACAGTGAAACCAACTCGATTTAATTAATCTAATTAAATTCTCAGAAATTCAATTAAATCATTAAAAATAGCAAAAGACTCAGAAAAATTCCAGAAAAATTCTGGAAAATATTTTGGAACATTTTGGACTCAATTAAAATATTTCCAACAAATTTTTATTTGCAAAGTTTAATTCTTTAATTATTTCAAAATGGAATAAATTCAAATAAATTCCAAATAAATTCCAAAAAATTCCAAAAAATTCACCAAAGTGCCAATTCACACATGAATTTAAGAAAAGCAAAATTTTGGGATGTTACAATACAATTCTCCAAGAAGGTTTGCATTGAGTCATACACAACCTTCCACTCAAAGGACCACGACAAAGAGTACAATCATTGAGTGAGCTCAACCATAAACATGAACCCAATTGGTCCACCTACAACAACTCAAACCCCAAAGCGCTAAAACCACTTTGGAAAGGATCCGGCAACATCCAAAGAGCACACATTTTCTTTTCTTTTTTTTTCTAAGCCAAATCGCAAAGAAAACTCAACTTCTAACACCACAGCTAAAATACCACAAATGATTCATTCTTTCCTTTCATACTAGGAAGCAAGGAAAAATCTCGTTTCATGACATGAATGCACACTCTTCAAGAGCACTCCGGATTAGTCATATCTCCATATATAACTTTCTCACCGACCTGGCTCAACGACTCTTTTATCATTTAACATCTACAAACGATGTCCTGTTTACTTTTCACCATTTCTTCATCATGTAACAACACTACCGAAAACTCATTCACATAACGACTTCTTTCTCGATATCAAATGATGGAAACACAATTAACATCGAAGGTTGCGGAAATTCATATAGACTATGACGGCAGCATAGTTGACAGTAAAACACCACATCGTAAAAGAACCCACATCAATTGAAAACTGAACTTGCAAAACGTTGTATTTCATCCAAATTCAACATTTTGGAAGAGAACATCAAAATTTCAAGTCGAGCATCTGCTCCCACAACCATCACAAACTTCCTCAAGGAGAGGGAAACACATTCCCAAAAGGGGAACACCTCACTAACAAAATCACTTTGTAGAACATTCATAAAATCCACCTTTTTGAAGCACTCGCAAACATCACACACATTTTCAAAACAACTCCAACTCTAGCCAAAAAGAGTTACAAATTAAATCTCAAGAGTTTCCAACACAACCCACTATGTCCATCTGTTTCCTTTAAAATTTATTCCAAAGATAATTCAGTGTGGACGCGAAGGAGCGCGATCCACTCAAAAACTTTTGGATGTGAACTCAAACTCACAACACGAACTAAACAATTTCGCCAATACCAAAGGTCGACAACAAACACTACGAGTTTTGGGGAAACTCTGAAACTCAACATAAGGAACACCTCAACCGAAAGCATTCAACCAAGATGGCAAACAACCAAACCAGTCCAGAAGGTTTTAAACACAAGCTCAGCATGAAACCCTATACTTATCCTTTTAAACATTCAATATTCATTTTTTTCTCATCGAGAAACCCCTCAGGTTACAACAAGAGCTTCAAAACAAATTCTTTCTCTTATTATCTTCCCCAATACTTATAAATAAAGTTTATGATGCTTATGAAAAGTCATCCCACGAAGATTAAGTCAACAAGATCCTCACTGACCAACATAACAAATAACATCATATTCTAGATTTGAAACAAGTGCCCCAACAAAACTTTCAGCGTGACCAACCAATAAATTTCATACCACCTATATGTAAACGTCTCGACCATCGAAACTTATTCAGTTAACAAGCGACTTCAACATGTAAATATTATCTCCACAAGACAAGGTTCGTAAATATGATTCTATGACATACATTCATTAAGGATGAAATTGTACATCATGTTAATTATCCAAAGCTCACTCCATCGCAACATGTTAAAATTTTCCTCTATTTTAACCATGGTTTTCAAGAAGTAATCTAAACAATTACCACCACTACTAGGTTATTAATAACAACCAACGAGCATAATCATCAAACGACAACATTACTTTTAGCTACCCTATAGATAGGTTACAACAAAATTGTCACTACACAACATACTCCAACTATTAAATTAAATTTAATAAGTTAGACCAGCACAAAGTTCTTGCAATATCATCAAACTACAAAACCCATATCTTTCCAATTGGCCTCGACACTAGCATTTTAGGAACACGACTGCATACTTCCAACCATGCTAATATTTTGCAACAACATAAATAGCAACTCTAATCAACTTCCAAATTAAAGCCACTAGTCAACCTGATTAAGTTTCTCTATTAACCCGCTAGATTAGAACATCTTTAAACAACCGGCAAGGTTTCTTTAACAGTATCATTAATTTACATCATCTTAATGTTCTAACTATGCATCAAGGTTTAAACTTTTAACATTAACGAGGATCATAAGCACTTTTAAAGCAAGGCAACAGATTCTAAGCATGTACATTAACCCATTCAATCATTCTCGCTAAGAGTAAACTACAACACTAGTAGTCTATTTATTCTCAAGCTAGAGATAATAATCACATTGAATTGATTCAACTCAAAATTTAACTTAGCAACACATCAATCCAAAAACCACATTGTTACCTACTACATAACATGCAAAACATCAATTCTTACTAGGGACAAACGATTTCAGTCAAAAGACTACTTACTTTGTTTGCAGCATTTTAGTTTTAAAACTCATCCCAAATTCATAAGGAAACTTGACTCTCAAAATTGCAATGAGACAAACCCAAACTTGGTCATGCAAAGGAATTCTCCAAAACACTTTTCAATCTCAAAGACTCCCACAGGAGGGAACAAACCGATCAAATAAACCTTTGCAAATAAAACCTTAGCACCAAACCCCAATCTTTCACGAAACAAGAAGGGTTTTGTAACACCCCAGCTTCTACTAAGCCCAGAATGTCACCAAACATAGACCATAACACATTTAATACCATAATTTAAAGTAAATTACAGCAAGTAATCATTTAGAATAATTGAAAATTTTGACAGCATCTCCTTTGTTTTTTGCATGAAACTTAACAACATAATCATCAAATCAATAAGTAGGATAAACAAGACCTTCACACGCAGCGATAATGATAACCAATCATCAATTAAAACATCAATAGGCATCGCTAGCAAAAGAATAAGCATCAATTTAAATCTAGGAAGATATAACGATTCACTCCATAGCCCCACATGATTCACATGAGGGAAACAACCAACATTAAGACCATAAACTAATGATTATTGCAATACTTATTGCAGTGTCTCCAAAAGAAGGTGAATTAGCTAGATTGTGATACTACGTGGAGGAGTGTAGCTAAATCCCTTTCCCGCGCGCCAATTTCATGGTACCTAAAGAAACAAACAACGAAAAACACAAGCGTGAGTTCAAAACTCAGCAAGGTGTAATATAATGAATCGACAAGGATCAAAACAACAAACCATCATACCAGTCTCCACAGTTATACCACAACACATCATACTTGACATTATACACACTCTTTAAAACAACATGATAATCATTTCATGAACACCTCATGAGTACTCTCATCATTAATTCATAAACTTCTTCATTCATGTATATCATTCATGCAATGCAATGCACATGTCTCCTGGAATTCTCATACCGGTATGGTTGAGTGCACACCCGTCGGCATGCACCCTTTTCCCCCTTCCATCCCGAAGATGGAGGGTGCCTATCACTCGCTTCCATTCACCTCAGTGAAGGAATCACGATGTAGGACTTATTCGAAAGAATAGCCCCGGACTAGTCATAACAGTTCTCACCGCCCCTACCGGAATAGTTATGACTTATCTCACCGGCCGGCCATGAAAATATGCCATGCATGCAAAATGGACAGCAATGTATACACAAATAGAAATATTGCATATCAACACATGGCATCTCAACATGTAGGACCGTATTCAACCATCGACGGTGCCCATTCACAACATAGCATGTAAATCACTTATCATCATCAAGCATTTTAATCATGGCATGAAGACATCATATCATCGACAATATTTAAAACATGGCATAAGGACATCATATCAATTATAACATGTAGTTCATGGCAAGACAGCATGTTATCTATCCCAAACACTATCAAGCAATTCTAGCAACACGTATAATGTTCAATCCACACAACACACTTGCAGAAATGGCGCAAAAACATGTTACAAGAGTCGTACCTTATGGCCGAGATCGAAAATGACTCATACCGTCATTCCGTAGTATCACATTCTACCCCCCTTAACTGGATTCGACCTCGAATCTTACACGTCAACTCTAAAACATTGTCCACTAGAGACTCATCTTCTTTGCGAACTCAACACACCCACGCAAAGACTCAAACAATAGCAATGACAACTCCATTCTCCAAATCCATCTATTAACAAGAGTGACTTGGCTTAGCTTAACTAAGCACAACTTGACATGATTCCTCATTTACTTCAATCTCTATCATGATTCATAAACTCCGAATGACACAATCACCTTGAAACACATCACTTTTTCATCATTAGTATTAAAACGGTCAACCGAGGTTCCAAACTAGAACCCCCAAAAGACCATTTTCGCAAAACCCCTTTTCGGCACCACAACCCACATAATCTCAATTGTATCAACACAATCAATTCTTTCATAAACATAGCAACATATATTACCAAATGTAACATTCAACAACAAAGCTTAAATACAACATTTAAGCGTAAAGCAACGGTACCCATACCCATTCCTACTGTGCAACAGAGTGTGTCAAGTTTTAAATTAATTATTCCACTTACACAAGTTTTAATGTTGCTATCCTATGGCAAAGTTTTAAGTAAAACCTAAGCCATGTTTCTAGGTTATTCCACTTCATATTTTAGTTGAACCTATAGTTATGACACTAAATACACATTCCAGGGACCTACAGCCCGCTCTGATACCAATCAGAATAACACCCGGCTTCTACTAAGCCCAGAATGTCACCAAACATAGACCATAACACATTTAATACCATAATTTAAAGTAAATTACAGCAAGTAATCATTTAGAATAATTGAAAATTTTGACAGCATCTCCTTTGTTTTTTGCATGAAACTTAACAACATAATCATCAAATCAATAAGTAGGATAAACAAGACCTTCACACGCAGCGATAATGATAACCAATCATCAATTAAAACATCAATAGGCATCGCTAGCAAAAGAATAAGCATCAATTTAAATCTACGAAGATATAACGATTCACTCCATAGCCCCACATGATTCACATGAGGGAAACAACCAACATTAAGACCATAAACTAATGATTATTGCAATACTTATTGCAGTGTCTCCAAAAGAAGGTGAATTAGCTAGATTGTGATACTACGTGGAGGAGTGTAGCTAAATCCCTTTCCCGCGCGCCAATTTCATGGTACCTAAAGAAACAAACAACGAAAAACACAAGCGTGAGTTCAAAACTCAGCAAGGTGTAATATAATGAATCGACAAGGATCAAAACAACAAACCATCATACCAGTCTCCACAGTTATACCACAACACATCATACTTGACATTATACACACTCTTTAAAACAACATGATAATCATTTCATGAACACCTCATGAGTACTCTCATCATTAATTCATAAACTTCTTCATTCATGTATATCATTCATGCAATGCAATGCACATGTCTCCTGGAATTCTCATACCGGTATGGTTGAGTGCACACCCGTCGGCATGCACCCTTTTCCCCCTTCCATCCCGAAGATGGAGGGTGCCTATCACTCGCTTCCATTCACCTCAGTGAAGGAATCACGATGTAGGACTTATTCGGAAGAATAGCCCCGGACTAGTCATAACAGTTCTCACCGCCCCTACCGAATAGTTATGACTTATCTCACCTACCGACCATGAAAATATGCCATGCATGCAAAATGGACAGCAATGTATACACAAATAGAAATATTGCATATCAACACATGGCATCTCAACATGTAGGACCGTATTCAACCATCGACGGTGCCCATTCACAACATAGCATGTAAATCACTTATCATCATCAAGCATTTTAATCATGGCATGAAGACATCATATCATCGACAATATTTAAAACATGGCATAAGGACATCATATCAATTATAACATGTAGTTCATGGCAAGACAGCATGTTATCTATCCCAAACACTATCAAGCAATTCTAGCAACACGTATAATGTTCAATCCACACAACACACTTGCAGAAATGGCGCAAAAACATGTTACAAGAGTCGTACCTTATGGCCGAGATCGAAAATGACTCATACCGTCATTCCGTAGTATCACAGGTTTTTCAAAGATGATTTCTTAAAACAGTAAAATAACAAAATCAAACACCATGTACTACTACAAAGCAACAAAACATCAGCCCTGACAACTAGCTCTGGCACAACTCCGCAATACTCCTTTAACCTCGGAGAAAGACAAACACAGGAATAAATTGAATGCTTCTTTCCCAAAAAGCAACCAACAAACTAGGCATCAAAACTGGAAAGGCAACCAAAGGAAGCGCAACACTAGACTCTTCTTCTTCGTCTTCACCCAAGGAAGTCAAAACCACAAACCGCATGTGGATCAATCCACGAAAATCCAAGACCAAACACTTTTCTTTTGATTTCAATCGACTAAAAACAAAGAAGACCAACCAAAACCGACCGTCAGAATGGTGAAAAAGCATCCGAAGGAAACCACCATCAACTCTTCTATTTGACTCCAGTCAACTACCCGATCTACGGCAGAAAGGATAAGCACTCTTCTCCTACAGGGGTTAATAGTTCTTCGGTGATGGTGCTAACCCGCCACACCGTCAAACCTCACCCTTAGTATGAAATAAGAGAGGTGACCAAAACCCTTCGGCACCAAAACCCCACTTTTATCACCACAACAGGAACAATTCAATCATTTATCTCATAGACATAGCAACATGCATTATCAAAGGAAGCATTCAACATCATAGCTTAAATACAACATTTAAGCGTAAAGAAACGATACCCATACCCTTTCCTACTATGCATCCATTGTGTGTCAAATTTTAGATTAGTTATACCACTTTTGCAAGTTTTAATGTTGCTATCCTATGACAAAATTTTAGTTAAAACCTAGGCCATGTTTCTAAGTTATTCCTCATCACATTTTAGTTGTACCCTATAGCATGACACTAAAAATACACATTTCAAGGACCTACAGCCTGCTCTGATACCAACTGTAACACCCCGGCATCTAATATGCCTGAATGCTACCAAACATAAGTTAATCAACATCTAAACACCACAATTAAACATAAATTCCAGCAAAGTCGCACATGCTAAAAACCGAGATTTCGGCAGCATCTCCTTTGTTTTAACATGATTTGAAGGAACAACAACAGTATAGCAATATATGGAATATGAGACAACTAAAAACAGCAATAATTAACGACTTAGCCACAATATAAGTCTAGTTCCAATCATATAATGTCTCCAAGAGTCAAACGAACGAAAAGACTCTCATTTAGCAAAGCTAAACCGTAAAGCAATGATCATCACACGCAATTTATTATCAACACTAATTGAATGACTTGTGAAATCAAAAAAGTGAAGCTACGTGTGGAAGTGTGACTATTCCCCTTCCCCTCATGCCGGTCTCATGGTACCTAAAACAACAAGAAAACACAAGCGTGAGTTCGAAACTCAGCAAGCATATTGCAATGGACAACAAGAACAATAACATGGCAATAATGTCTCACATCATGTATATCATCTCATTCATGAACACATAACATTATCATCATCATTATGTATGCAATGCAATGCAATGCTCTTACGCCATTTCATTGAAGACTTTTCGACAATTGCGAAACCTCTTACGCAATTGCTGAAAAAGGAGAAGAAGTTTGCATGGACGCCGGAGTGTGAGAAAGGTTTTCAGGAGCTGAAGAAACGATTGACATCAGCGCTGGTGTTAGTTCTACCGAATGTTAATCAAAGCTTTGACATTTATTGTGACGCATCGCGCCAAGGACTTGGATGTGTGCTGATGCAGAATGGAAAGGTCGTCGCTTATGGATCAAGGCAGTTGAGGCCACAAGAGGAGAATTATCCAACGCATGACCTAGAGCTAGCTGCCGTAGTGCATGCTTTGAAGTTGTGGCATCACTATTTAATTGGAAACAGATGTGAAGTATACATGGACCATAAGAGTCTTAAGTACATCTTTACCCAAGCAGACCTGAACATGAGACAGAGGAGATGGTTAGAGTTAATCAAGGATTATAATGTTGGAATCCATTACCATCCAGGAAAGGCTAACGTGGTAGCCGATGCCTTGAGTCGGAAGAGCCATACTGTGAACATGTTGATAGCCACAAGTCAGGAGGAGCTATGTGAGGATTTCCAGAGAATGTAAATTGAAGTCGTACCAGAAGGATTCTTGGCCACATTAGAAGTGAAGCCTACCCTGGAGGATCAGATCCGAGAAGGACAAGAGGATGATGATAAGATCTGCAAGATCAAGTCCAAGATGGATGAAGGCAAGGCAAAGGACTTCAAGTTGGACGAACAAGGCACGTTATGGATGCAGGATCGAATCTGTGTGCCAAACAAGAAGGAGCTGAAGCAGTTGATTTTAGAAGAAGCCCATGACTCAAAGTATTCCATTCATCCTGGAAGCGCCAAGATGTATCAAGATTTGAAGGAGAGATTCTGGTGGCCGAGCATGAAGCATGAAGTTGCCAAGCATGTTGCATTGTGCGATATATGCCAGAGAGTCAAAGCGATGCATCAGAGACCAGCAGGATTGCTACAGCCGTTGAAGATACCTGAGTGGAAGTGGGAAGAAATCGGAATGGACTTCATCACCGGTTTACCCAAGACTCAAGGAGGATATGACTCCATATGGGTCATAGTGGACCGCTTGACTAAGGTCGCCCACTTTATTCCAGTGAAGACCACTTATTCGGGAGATAAGTTAGCTGAGTTGTACATGACCAGGATCGTCTGTTTGCACGGAGTACCGAAGAAGATTGTATCGGACAGAGGTACCCAGTTTACCTCGAGATTCTGGAATAAACTGCATGAAGCCATGGGAACCCGATTGAACTTTAGTACAGCTTATCATCCGCAGACAGATGGGCAAACCGAAAGAGTGAATCAGATTTTGGAGGATATGTTAAGAGCGTGTGCATTGGCTTATGCTACCTCTTGGGATAAAAGTCTGCCGTACGCTGAGTTCAGCTACAATAATAGTTACCAAGCCAGTTTGCAAATGTCGCCATTTGAAGCACTATACGGTCGACCCTGTCGGACACCGTTGAACTGGAATGAGACAGGTGAACGCCGTGTCTTTGGGCCAGATATTCTTCAAGAAGCCGAAGAACAGATTGCCATGATCCGAGAAAGACTGAAGATAGCACAATCAAGACAGAAGAGTTATGCTGATAACCGTCGCCGAGACTTGAGTTTTGGACCAGAAGATTTTGCGTACCTCAGAGTCACACCACTCAGAGGAGTTAAGAGATTCCATGCCAAAGGAAAACTCGCGCCGAGATATGTTGGACCATTCAAGGTTCTTAGCCGCAGAGGTGAAGTTGCTTGCCAGCTAGAGTTGCCACAATCATTAGTAGGAGTGCATGATGTGTTCCACGTGTCCCAGCTGAAGAAGTGTCTCCGAGTACCTGAGGAACAAACACCGCTTGAATCAATCGAGTTACAAGAGGATCTGACTTACAAGGAGCACCCCGTGAAGATTTTGGACACCATGGATCGAGAGACGAGAAACAAGTCAACCCGTTTCTGCAGAGTTCAATTGAGCAACCACGCGGAGAGTGAAGCAACTTGAGAGCGCGAAGAGGATTTGAAGAAAGAGTTCCCGAACCTATTTCTTTAGAAAGCCCTGAATCTCGGGGACGAGATTCTGTTAAGGAGGGAGGTTTGTAACACCCCAAAATTTTGCTTTTCTTAAATTCAAGTGTGATTTGGCACTTTGGTGAATTTTGGAATTTTCTGGAATTTATTTGGATTTATTTGGAATTTATTTGAATTTATTCCATTTTGAAATAATTAAAGAATTTAACTTTGCAAATAAAATTTTGTTGGCAATATTTTATTTGAGTCCAAAATGTTCCAAAATATTTTCGTAATTTTTTGGAATTTTTAAAGTCTTTTGCTATTTTTAATGAATTAAATGAATTTCCGAGAATTAATTTGAATATTTAATCAGGAAAATCAACTCGGTCGAATCTTGTTCATCCGATCGAAGTCGAACTCGAGTCGAACTCGAGCCCGACATGCACCGGTCGGTAGAGCCCCAACCGTCGGCCGTTGGATCAAGATCCAACGGCCCACGATGAGCCGCACCGATCCGACCGGATCCGGTCCGAATCCGATCTCGCCCGCGCCATCGTGGCCGCTGATCGCGCCACGTGGACGGCTGCCCGCCTTCGTCTCCGCTCGAGTCCGGGTCGGACTCCTCCGCCGCGTAGCCGCCGTGTTCCGTTAGGGTTCCAGTTTGTGCGCGCATCCTGGGGTTATTTAATGCGTGGGACATCGCCCGAGGTTTCCCTTTTCCGTGCGCACCCGAAACCCTAGTCCGCCGAGCCCTAGCCGCCGCCGTTTAGCCGCAATCGCTCGCCGTAGTTGCTCTATTCTCCGCCATGGTTTTCGCTTTGTTCCGCCGCCGTCCGCCGTTCTACGCCGCCGACGACCCCAGGTTCGAACTCCCCGCGACGAGGCGCACCGGAAGGGACATTTCACCTCACCGGAGAAGCCCCGGAGAGCCGTTGGCTTGGACGTCGTCCTCGGCTCCGGCCACCCAGCACCGCCGCGTGCCATCGCCGTCCCCGAGCTCGGTGAACCGTCGGATCTTCATCCAACGATCCAGGTAAGCCCACGTGCAATCCAAGACCCTAGAACCCAGATCGGATCTGGACCGTTGGATCGAGATCCAACGGCCCACGATCGGCCACGTCACCCGTAACGTAATCCACGTTACGGGGTTAACGTCGTTTTCAACCGTTGGATCTAGATCCAACGGCGTAGATTGACCGCGTTCACTCCAGCACGTGATAACCAGATCTGATCTGGGCCGTTGATTTTCAAATCAACGGCCGAGATCTAGCCACGTGGCTGGGAGCGTGACCGCCGCGGGGCCCGTGTGTTAGTGGGGCCCGCATGTCAGCAACGGACCGAAGCGCCGCGTGGACGCGTCGGCCCGGCGGACACGTGGCAGCATCCGGGTCTTGCCACGTGTCACGGTGACGTCATGCTGACGTCATCGGTGGGTTCGGCCGGTCCTGACGTCAGCAAGTCCACGTGGACAAATTGAATGCTGACACGTGTCACGGCTGACGCAATAAATCATTTTCCGAAAAAGAAATTATTTAATTAATTCGGTTTATTGATTCAAATTTAGATTCAAACTTCAAACGCTTATAACTTTTGCAATTTAACTCTGATTTGAGTGATTCAAATTTCTAAATTTGTATAAAATGGAGATCTACCTAATAGTAAATTTTATTTAATTTTTATACCAAAGTTTTTCTCTGTATTATTATTTAATTGATTATTTAAACTTTAAACGCTTATAACTTTTGCGTTTTAACTCCGATTTCGCCGGTTCAAATTCCTAAAAGTTCATAAAATTATGCTCTCTCTGTTTATGGACTTCATTTGGATGTTTGGACACTTTTTGTCTACTGTTTTATTCATTTGTCGCTATTTGCACGCGTTCCGATTAGACGTTGAAGTGCCGGAAGGATTCGAAGGTGAATTGTTGACCCAGGAGCCAACTCAGGACCAAGAACAAGTACTCTTTGAAGGCAAGTTGTGCTTTGACCATGTTGATCCCATTTTGAAATTAATTTGATTTAAATTATAGCATGCTAGTTCAATTAGAAAATGCTTTAATTAATTTTGGGTGATTAGTTAATTGCCTAGTTGTTGTATGCCACCTTGACATAAAGAATTGTATGCCATGAACCCCTTGTCACCCTAGTTGAGGATTAAGTAGTTGGACATTATTAATTTGCCAACATGGGAATTTAGACCGTTGTAGCATATTGCTTAGACCTGCTACGTGCTCATGACATGATTTTGGACAATCAAATAATAAATATTGACTTAATGATATATTGAACCTGTTTTGGAAAGGTATCATGTGATGTTGATGGCACGTGGTGCATGGTAATCAACTGGGGTTTGATAAATAGTTTTTGACCGGGGCATGTGGCAAGAATGATCGGGTGGGCCAGTTGTGGCACCGGGAACGTTGTGTTGGTTCTTCGGGTAGTCTTGCCCTGGTCACCCTAAGGACTTAACCTTGCAAGCCTTTGAACTGGGTCAAACGTGCAACCACATGTCTGTAATGGGACGGACCTAGTTGATTAAGTTGCTAATAACGTACCTGTGGGACCTCTGGGTGTCAACTATACCTTTTGTGTAGTTGTACGGGGGAGCGTACCTGGGCTGCGGCCAGGTACCTATCTAACGGTGGTTTGGCCTAAACTTCTCCTTCGCTAAGGGAAGGGTTAGTGTGCAACACCAGAGAGGACCACTTGTACTGTTAGAGGTTTCCGAAAGACTTTGTTACAGAAACTCGCCTTTGTGGTGTTTGACTGTATCTTGTGGGTAAAGAGCATAACCTCTGCAGAGTGTAAAATCTATTCGAATAGCCGTGTCCGCGGTATTGGACATCGCTCGGGAATTACAGTCAAGGGTTAGACTTTCTCAAAAATAACTTGGACTTGAAAGGTTGGGATTGGTTAAATAATGATGTTGATGGAAATATGGATTAGGATTGGGAAAGATGTTTATTTAACTCCTGGAAAAGTTATTAGTGATATACTTGTTTCTACTGCTTTCGAATCTACTTATATTATTTGTTAAATGCTCTTTACTGCAAATATACCTTGAGCTATTCCTTTGTATCAAGCCATGCATATAGTATATTAGCTTGCATTCTGTGCATGACTTGCTGAGTACCAAGTACTCACCCTTGCCGTAATACAACACCAGTTGAAGAGGAGACTACACCAGCTTTGGAGGAGGAGCTCCAAGAGGAACCGTCTACTTAGGGAGCAAGCCCAGTCAGTTGCTTGTGGTATACTGGATGGCGCCACGATGTTATCTTATTTTCCGCTGCTATTATTTATCTTTTAATAAGTTTCGCCCTGCGAGGCATATATTTGTAACTTGACCTTAAGGTCAAGCAACCAGTTTGTTTATCTAATTAAAGTACTTTATTAGTATCGAATGGTATGACTGTGATATTTACCGATGTTAAGACTGTGTGCACTAGCGCGTTCCTGGAATAGTGCTGAATACACAAAGGGTCCGGATTTGCAAATTCGGGCCCCGACAATGTCCAGCATCACCAATTGATCTAAAATCATGATAAACACCCTTAGAATAGTACCTAGCCCAACCCCAAGGAGCCCCATGGCCATACCTTCGCCCGACGACCGAAATCCCAACGAAACTCCTCCCGGATCGCGCCTCGCTCCTCGCTCCTCGCTCCAACGGATGGATCCACGAGGTGCAGGGGTGGGGAGGCCACCCTAGGGCAGAAAGGGGGTGGAGGAGAGGTGGTGGAGAGGTGGTGGAGCAAAGGGGAGCAATGGGGGAGGTGGAGGCGCATGCAAGGGAAAGGGGGAGGTGGGGGTGGCGGCTAGGGCATGGAGGGAGAGGTGGGGGCGCCCAAGGGGCGGTGTGGGTGCAAGGAGGGTAGGGGGGCCTTTTACCAGCCCACACAAGACTCCTAGTCCTAAATGTACTCATACTCCATCCCACCAAAGCCGACAACCCCTTCTTTTAGGCCCAAACTCCCCCGAAAAGGCCCAAACTCCCAGAAACGTAATTAAACCTCATACCATATGGTTTCAACCTCCAATTTCATATTTCATAAAGTTTTTGACCTTAACATTCACGTTAAAAAATGTCACACCATTCCGTAGTGTCACACAGCCAAACCCGGACAGTCCGGATAAGCCGGACATTCCGGGCAGTTTGTCCGGACACTCCGGACGCCGCACGGTTTGCCCACATGACACGAGGGATCGAAGCGTCTCCGAGTCCCACGGCACCGCGAGGACCCGATCTACCACTTTCCTACACATGGCTAAGACGGAGAAGCTCCGAGCTAGCCCAAACACGATGAAACGAGGCGCATTCAGGTAGCCCATGGCCAAAACTAAATTCGACGCTTAGAATGGCATCATCTACCCCCGATCTCTCACCCTACACCCCACATTGCCCAATACCACCCCCAAATCCAACCACCCACCAAAACCCTAACACTCCCAAGGTTTTACCCCCAACCCCCATTCTACATGCCAAACCCCAAATCTACTCCCATGGACGCCCTAGAACCCAAGAACCCATGAATCAACTCCAAGAAGAGGTCTTACCTTCAAGGAGGATGGAAGAGAAGGAGGGATGGCCGGCTAGGGGAAGGGAGACGCCGGCTTGGAGGGGAGCTTGAGGACACCGGGGTGAGGAAGTCACCGGGGAGGAGCACGGTGTAACACCCCCGCATTTAATATGCCCGAATGCTACCAAACATAGGCTAAACAACATCTAAATACCATAAACTAAGGTAAATTACAGCAAAGGAGTAAATGCTAAAAACCGAAAATTTCGGCAGCATCTCCTTTGTTTTTCCATGAATTGAAACAACAACAATATGATCACAGGAGATAGTATAAAGAATGACATCTAAATCATCAATAATAAATGTTCTAGCAGCAGTATAAGACTAGAATAAAGATTCCAACCATCTCATGAGCCAAACGAAGTAAATGAGGTAACCAAGCACACAAATTAACCGTCACAATTTAAAGGAAGGAACATGTCATTGTTTATATGTGTGATGCTAAGTGATGACGTGTGACTAGCTCCCTTTCCCGCATGCCGGTTTCATGGTACCTAAGAAAAACAACATAAACACAAGCGTGAGTTCATCACTTAGAAAGTATATTGCAATGGAACAAGAAAATATATTCTAATACCTTCATCACCACTTTTCACAAACGACATCATACACATCTCATATTCATAGCGTAAGCATATCAATGACATCATCATATATCATCATCATATAACATCCTCATATAATACAATGCAATGCGATGCACATATCTCCTGGAAACTCATACCGGTATGGTTGAGTACACACCCGTCGGTGTGCACCCTCTCCCCCCTTCCATCCCGAAGATGGAGGGTGCCTACTCCTCGCTTCCATACACCGCGGTGAATGGAATCACGATGTAGGACTTACTCATTGGCTCTCCGGAATAGTCATAACTTTCTCACCGACCTTTCCCGGACTAGTTATGACTTTCTCACCACCTGGGCCATGTATCATGCCATGTATGCAAACAAGCCAACATCATAAATAACTTGTACATTAACACATGGCATCATAACATAATAAGCATATTCATCATATCAATAGAAATCATTAAAGCACGGCATGTGAACATATCATATATTCAATTTCAATCTCAACCAATCGAGCAAACCACAACCCGCTACCCATTCCAATACACTTGCCTCAACCACGGGCGACGGATTGGCGAGAAGTAGAAGGCACTCCCGGGGTCACACCACCTGCACATAGGTACCACACACTCACAATCATGTCCACAAAACAGTACGCAAACACTCTTCTACCCCGACATCGCAAACTACTCGCAAAACCCAAAAACAGAGGTTCTGTCCTGCCGGGACAACAGACTTGCAACGAGCATAATTCGGGATCTAAGACTCCGAATCGATTAAACGAGTACATCCTCGCGTAGCTTAGGAAATTTCCTAACTTTTTGTAAGTATATGGAAAGACTGATTCGGAATCTAAAGTGGTTTAATCTACATAATACCGTGATCTGTTCCAATCACGTCATAGTTTTTAATACATTCGGTAAAACGAGCATAACTTTCAAACGGCTGGGTGGAATTGGACGTTCTTTATACCCACTGAAAGGTATTGAAATTACCTACAACTTCTTCAACAGGCTGCCGACCAAATTCCGAATCTAAATTGGCAAAAATCCAAACCCTAGGTCGCCTGCTCATGCTGCCCGAAACAGAGAACGTGGCAAACTTAAGATTTCATCTAATCTACCCAATTACAGCACCACCAATTGATCTAAAAACATGATATTAACCCTTAGAACAGATCATAGACTAACCCCAAGGATCCCCGTGGCCATACCTTTACCCGACGAACGGAATCCCAACGGATCTCCTCCCGGTTCGCGCGATCTCCTTCCTTTCTCCAAATCCACCGGATCTCTTCGTCGCGGAGCGCTCCAATGGATGGATCTGTGGGGTGGTGAGGTGGAGAACTCCCCTAGGGGCAGCAAGGGAGGTGGAGAGGGGAGGAGAGGGGTGGTGGCGCCATGGGGGAAGATGGGAGGAAGGGGAAGGGTGGAGGCGCATGGGGGGCTGGGGGTGGCGGCTAGGGTTGGGAGAGGGAGTGGGGGGTGCACCAAGGGGTGGGGGCCAGATTTGGCTGCCCAAAAGTCCCCCTTTGGGCCCAAACCCTTCCACCGGAGGCCCAACTCAACCCCCAAGGCCCAAAGTCCCCCGGAGAGGCCCAAACACCCGAAAACGGCCCAAAAACACGCTATAAACGGCATAACGTAAAGTTTTAGCCTCCATTTTCACATTTTATAAAGTTTTTGACCTCAACATTCACATTTTATATGATACAACACTCCGTGGTGTCACACACGGGAGGATGCCGGCTGGTGGGGAGTCGCCGGAGATGAGCTTGTGGTGCAGGAGAGACACACCAAGGAGTGGAGAGCAATTGGGGAGGAGAAGAAATGAGTAAGGAGCCAAGAAATGGGACTTTTATACTCAACCCCCGCAAAGTTCGGACTCTCCGGATGTTTAACCCAGAGACTCTGGGTTGGGGTTTTCGGTAGGATTAACTCGGACACTCCGGACAATTTGTCCGGATACTCCGGGTTGAGATGTTCGGGCGAGCTACTCCGGACATTCTGGGTTATATCCGGACATTCCGAATGTTTAATCCGAATACTCTGGATTTCCCAGAATTTGTGAGATTGGGGCCTTGACAAACCCCCCCCCCTTAAGGAATCTCGCCCCGAGATTCAGGACAAACGCATAAGCGAAACAGAACGCCGATAGATAGTATAGTTATACACTAATCGACATGTTTGGAATTGCGAAGAACTTGCACACTAGCAACTTACATGGTATGGAAGAACTTGGGATATTCAGTCCTTAGACGATCTTCGGGCTCCCAAGTGGCTTCGTTTTCAGTGTGATTGCTCCACTGAACCTTATAGAACTTGAGAGTCCTACGGCGGGTCTTGCGTTTAGCTTCATCCAAAACCCGAATAGGATGCTCTTGGTAAGACAGATTAGGTTCAGGCTAGACTTCGAGTTCATCCACCTCCAGTGACTCGAAAGGAGTACGGAGGCACTTCTTCAACTGAGATATGTGGAAGACTTCGTGGACCATTAGCATAGAAGGAGGAAGCTCCAGTTGATACGCCACTTGACCACGCCTCGTAAGGATCTGAAAAGGTCCTATGTAGCGAGGTGCCAATTTCCCCTTAACTCCGAAATGACGGGTGCCTTGGAGAGCGGACACCTTCAGATAGACATGATCGTCAACATCGAAGGAGAGAGGTCTCCTACGGCGGTCAGCATAGCTCTTCTGCCGTGATTGTGCTACCCTCAGGTTTTCTTGAATGGTTTTCACCTTTTCTTCTGCAGCTTTAACCACATCAGGTCCAAAGAATGGTCGTTCCTCGCTCTCGGACCAGTTCAGGGGTGTCCGACAGCTACGACCATAGAGTGCTTTGAAAGGGGACATTTTGATGCTAGTTTGGTAGCTGTTGTTGTAAGCAAATTTGGCACATGGAAGGCACTCGTCCCATTTCTTCCCATAAGAAAGAACACAAGCCCTCAACATATCCTCAAGGATCTGATTGACCCTCTCGGTTTGGCCGTCAGTTTGCGGATGATATGCAGAGCTGTGCAATAGCTTGGTGCCCAATGCCTCATGCAAACTTCTCCAGAATCGAGAAACAAATTGAGAGCCTCGATCTGAAACTATCCGCTTTGGTACCCCATGGAGACATACAATTCGAGCGATGTACAACTCCGCATACCTCTTGGCTGGATAGGTGGTGCGAACGGCTAGGAAATGTGCAGACTTGGTCAACCGGTCGACTATAACCCAGGTCAAGTCATGACCCGAAGAAGTCGTTGGCAACCCTGTGATGAAATCCATGACGATATCTTCCCACTTCCAACTCGGAATGGGCAGCGGCTGAAGAGTGCTAGGTGGCTTAAGATGCTCTGCCTTCACCCTTTTGCAGACGTCACATTCTGACACATAGCGAGCAATCTCGCGCTTCATGCGAGTCCACCAAAATCATTGCTTCAGGTCTTGGTACATTTTGTTGCTGCCCGGGTGAATTGTGAGCAAGGAGTTGTGGGCTTCATCAAGAACTTTTCTTCACAATTCTTGGTTCTCGAGGACGACCAAGCGCTCACCAAACCATAAAATTCCACGGTCATCAAGATGGAAGTCAGTAGCTTGGTCGGAACTCAGTTTGCTGCATATCTGGGCAATGTCACTGTCCCCCTCTTGAGCCTCTCTAATCTGATCCAGTAGCATTGAATTCAACTCCAGATTTGTCAAGGACCCTTTTTCAACCATCTCTAAGCCGAGTTTCTGGAATTCGGCACAGAGGGTGGCACTCCGGGGTTGAAGAGTGAGACAGTTGCATCAAGCCTTGCGACTCAACGCATCAGCCACCACATTGGCTTTCCCCGGGTGGTAATGCACTTCAAGGCTGTATTCTTTGATCAACTCAAGCCATCTTCGTTGCCTCATATTCAGATCTGCCTGAGTGAAGATGTACTTGAGACTTTTGTGATCGGTATAGATGTTGCACTTGTTCCCTAGGAGATAGTGGCGCCAAATTTTCAATGTATGGACCACTGTTGCAAGCTCCAAGTCATGAGTTGGGTAGTGCTCTTCATGGCGTTTCAATTGCCGAGATGCATAAGCAACAACCCGACTTTCTTGCATAAGTACGCAGCCAAGGCCGATGCCTGACGCATCGCAATACACGTCGAATGGCTTGTGGATATCCGGTTGTGTGAGGACAGGAGCTGTAGTAAGGCGCTGTTTCAAGGCCTGAAATGCTTGCTCATAGCCCGCTGACCATTTGAATTCCACACCTTTCTTCAGTAGCTCCGTCATAGGCTTGGCAATCTTTGAGAAGTCCTGGATGAATCGGCGATAATAGCCGGCAAGCCCAAGAAAACTACGGACCTCTGTGACAGTGTTGGGCTACTCCCACTTGAGAACATCTTGTACCTTACTTGGGTCAACAGCGACACCTTGCTCAGAGAGGATGTGTCCCAGGAAAGATACTTCCTTCAGCCAAAACTCACACTTGCTGAATTTGGCATAAAGGTGATGTTCCCGAAGTCTCCCGAGAACGATGCGAAGGTGCTTTGCATGTTCTTCTTCATTGGCTGAATAGACTAGGATGTCATCAATGAAGATGACCACAAAAGAGTTGAGCTCCTCCATGAAGATGGAGTTCATGAGGTACATGAAGTACGCCGGTGCATTCGTCAGACCGAACGATATGACGGTGTACTCATACAAACCATACCGGGTGGAGAAAGCTGTATTTGGAATATCCTCAGCCTGAATCTTGATTTGATGGTACCCGAGCCTCAAGTCAATCTTGGAGAACACCCGTGCACCAGCAAGCTGATCAAAGATGATGTCAATTCGAGGCAGAGGGTACTTATTCTTGACAGTGACTGCATTCAAGGGGCGATAATCAACACACAAGCGAAGAGAACCGTCCTTCTTGGTCACGAACAGAGCCGAGCAACCCCAAGGTGAGGAGCTCGGGCGAATGAATCCCTTGTCCATCAATTCCTTCAGCTGGGTCTTTAGTTCGGCCAATTCATTGGGTGGCATTCTATACGGCCGCTTGGAAACTGGGGCAGTCCCGGGCTGAAGCTCCACCACGAATTCAATATCCCGATCGGGTGGCATCCCTGGCATTTCCGCTGGGAACACATCCGGGTACTCCGAAGCCACAGGAATGGACTCTAGCTCCTCAACTTCAGTGCCATTCAAAGAACAAAGGGCGGCCTCGCCATCATCGAGAAGTAGAGTTAGCACGTCCCCCTTTGGTCCCTTGAGCGAGATGGAACGACGAGAACAATCTAGAACGGCCCGCTGCTGTGTGAGCCAATTCATGCCTAAAATGACGTCCATTCCACGAAGATCAAGGAGTAGCAGGTTGACAAGGAAAGGAACCCCTTGGATTTGCATAGTGGCCTTTTCGACCACCTGATCAACAACAATCCTTGAACCTGGTGCTTCAATTAGAAAGGAAGTATGGCTACAACTCACCCTCAACTGATGATGCATAGCAAAATCCTTGTGGATGAAGGAATGAGAAGCCCCCGAATCAAACAAAACCCTAGCAGCATGTCCCTCAATGAATAACGTACCAGTCAACACAGTAGCGCCCTCAGGAATCGCCTCAGCATCCACGTAGTTGACGCGACCACGGTTCGGTGCAGGAAGGGGAGGTGGTGTAGTCGCGCCTTGAGGTCTCAAGGCGTTGGAATTGTTGCCCCTCCTTGGAAAGGGACAGTCGCGGATGAAGTACCCCGCACGCCCACAGTTGTAGCACGGGCCCGGTCCAAAGTTTGTCACCACACGCACTCCGGGCTGTGGCTGTGGAGGCCGAGGAGCAACGACAGGAGGTCTGGCCATCCCAGCCGGCAGGGGAGGTGTAACACCCCAAAATTTTACTTTTCTTAAATTCATGTGTGATTTGGCACTTTGGTGAATTTTTGGAATTTTCTGGAATTTATTTGGATTTATTTGAAGTTATTCCCTTTTGAAATAATTAAAGAATTTAACTTTGCAAATAAAATTTTGTTGGAAATATTTTATTTGAGTCCAAAATGTTCCAAAATATTTTCCAGAATTTTTCTGGAAATTTTCTGAGTCTTTTGCTATTTTTAATGAATTAAATGAATTTCTGAGAAATTAATTGGATTATTTAATCGCTGGAAAATGCGAGTTGGTTTGTACTGTTCATCTGACCGGACCCGAGTCCGAGTTAGAATCGAGTCCGACCCGAGCTAGCTGATTCGGTCGAACCCAGTCGCCTAACCCTAACCATCTCGACCGTCCGATCAAGATCGAACGGTCGAGATTGAGCCACGTCGCCCGAACCCGAGCCCGACCGAGCTAGCCAGATTGAGCCACGTCGCTCGAACCCGAGCCCGACCGAGCCAGCCAGCTCGCCCGAGCCAGACCCGCGCCCAAACCCCCGCACCGTTGGATCTTGATCCAACGGCTGACGTTGAGCCACGTCAGCCAATCCGAATCCAATTCGGATTCCGCCGTCGCAACGCAGTGGGCCTCGGTTTCCGTGCGTTTCACGGACGCCGAGGGCCCTATTTAATGCGCCGCCGCCGCTGTCGTGTTGCCGACTTTCGTGCGCACCCGTAGCCCTAGCCCGTCGAGCTCAAGCCGCCATGGTTGCACCGCAATCGCTCGCCGTAGTTGGTCGTGCGTTCCGCCGTGGTTTTGCACCGTTTCCGCCGCCGTTTAGGCCAGATCCGGAACCGCGAGGTCATGCCGCGTCGGTGAGTACCACTCACTTCGCCGGAGGGGCCCCGCAACGCCATCGCCGTCGATCGAACTCTCTCCACCGTCCGATCCAGATCCAAGGGCCCAGATCGCGCCACATCACCCTCGGTGAGTTTTCACATTGAAATCCTCAGATCTATTTCCAACCGTTGGATCTAGATCCAACAGTTTTGATCGTGCCACGTAGCCTAAACCGCACTGAGCTAGGATAAATCTCAGCCGTTAGATCTAGATCGAACGGTTAGGGTTAGCTGCGTTGTAAACCTTAGATTGGATCTTGACCGTCCGATCAAGATCGAACGGTCCCGAATCGGTAGGAAGTAGTTTTCATACGCGTGAACCCAGATCCAATCTGGGCCGTTGATTTTCAAATCAACGGCCGAGATCTAGCCACGTGGCCGGGAGGCCGACCGTCGCGGTCAGCGCGGTCAGCGCCCGCGCATGGGAGCGTGTCTCTGACACACGGGACCCGCGTGTCAGAGGGCCCGCCTGTCAGCAACACGCTACGCGTGCGTGGACCGGGTCCATGCACCGGAGCCGAGGTGGCCGCTCTAGAAAGCGCCACGTGGCATGATGACGTCATGCTGACGTCATCGTGGGGTTCGGCCCGCTTGGCGTCAGCAGGACTGACGTGGACCAACCAGGGCTGTGGCGTGTCAATCTTGCCGCCAATAATTAATTTCCGAAAAAGAAAATGATTTATTAATTCGGTTTATTGATTTCAAAATTGGATTCAAACTTCAAACGCTTATAACTTTTGCGTTTCAACTCCGAATTGAGTGATTCAAATTTCTAAATCTTCATAAAAATGAGACCTACTCAAATATGAATTTTAATTAATTTTTGATTATGATTATTTCTCTGTTTTTATTTAATTAATGCTTTCTTTAAACTTTAAACGGTTATAACTTTTGCATTTAAACTCCGAATTTGACGATTCTAGTTTCTAGAAATTCATAAAATTATGCTCTCTCTGTTTGTGAACTTTATTTGGATGTTTGGACACTTTTTGTCTACTGTTCATTTATTTATTGCTATTTGCACGCTTTACGAGTAGACGTTGAAGTGCCCGAAGGCTTCGAAGGTGAAGTGTTGACCCAGGAGCCAGCTCAGGACCAAGAACAAGTACTTTTTGAAGGCAAGTTGTGCTTTGACCATGTTGATCCCAATTTCAAATTAATTCGATTTAAACTGATGCATGCTAGTTTAATTAGAAAATACTTTATTTAATTATGGGAAATTAGATAAATGCCAAATTGCTGTATGACACCTTGGTTAATTAAATATGTGCCTTGACCCTTTGTCACCCTAGTTGAGGATTAAATAGTTGGACATTACTAAATTGCCAGCATGGGAATTTAGATCATTGTAGTATATTGCTTAGACCTGCTACGTGCTCATGACATGATTTTTGGACAATCAAATGTTAATATTGACTTAATGATATATTGAACCTGTTTTGGAAAGGTATCATGTGATGTTGATGGCACGTGGTGCATGGTAACCAACTGGGGTTTGATAAATAGTTTTCGACCGGGGAATGTGGCAAGAATGATCGGGTGGGCCAGTTGTGGCACCGGGAACGTTGTTTTGGTTCTTCGGGTAGTCTTGCCCTGGTCACCCTAAGGACTTAACCTTGCAAGCCTTTGAACTGAGTCAAATGTGCAACCACATGTCTGTAATGGGACGGACCTAATTGATTAAGTTGCTAATAACGTACCTGTGGGACCTCAGGATGTCAACTGCACCCTTCGTGTAGTTGTACGGGGGAGCGTACCGGGGCTGCGGCCAGGTACCCATCTAACGGTGGATTGGCCTAAATTTTGCCTTCGCTAAGGGAAGGGTTAGTGTGCAATCACCGGGGAGGACCACTTGTACTGTTAGAAGTTTCCGAAAGACTTTGTTACGGACACTCGCCTTTGTGGTGTTTGGCTGTATCTTGTGGGTAAAGTGCATAACCTCTGCAGAGTGTAAAATCTATTCGAATAGCCATGTCCGCGGCATTGGACATCGCTCGGGAATTACAGTCAAGGGTTAGACTTTCTCGAAAATAACTTGGTCTTGAAAAGTTGGGTTTGGTATAATAATGATGTTGATGAAAACGTGGATTAGAATTGGGAAAGTTGTTTATTAAACTTCTGAAAAAGTTGTTGATCTTATACTCGTTTTTACTGCTTTTGAAACTACTTATGATACTTGTTAAATGCTCTTTACTGCAAATATACCTTGAGCCACTCCATTGTATTAAGCTGTGCATGTAGTATATTAGCTGCATTCTGTGCATGACTTGTTGAGTACCAAGTACTCACCCTTGCCGCAATACAACACCAGTTGAAGAGGAGTCTACACCAGCTTTGGAGGAGGAACTCCCAGAGGAACCGTCTAACTAGGGAGCGAGCCCAGTCAGTTGCCTGTGGTATACTGGATGGCGCCACGAAGTTATCTTATCATTCCGCTGCAAGTTATTTCTCTTTTAATAAGTTTTCACCCTGCGTGGCGTATATTTGTAACTTGACCTTAAGGTCGAGCAACCAGCTTGGTTAACTAATTAAGGTACTTTATTATTATCGAGTGGTATGATTGTGATATTTACCAATGTTGAGACTGTGTGCACTAGCGTGATCCTGGACTAGTGCTGAATACACAGAGGGTCCGGATTTGCAAATTCGGGCCCCGACAGGAGGTACAAAAGGCGGGGCCCTCGGTGGTGGAAGAGGGACAGTCCGGGTCCGCTGTGAACTGCCACCAGGTGAGTATTGTACCGCCCTCTTCCACTTCTTCTCCTCTTGGTGGCTCCTCATCTTGTGCTCCATAGTGATCGCCCTACTCACCAAAGCATTGAAGTCGGCGAAGTCACAAACAGAGAGCTTATCCTGCATCTTTGCCGTCAGTCCACTCATGAAGCGATCCTGCTTCTTCTGATTAGTGTCGACTTCCTCCGGCGCATATTGGGCCAAGTAGATGAATTCCCGTGAGTAGTCCATCACCGACTTGCTCAACTACTTGAGGGCAAGAAACTGCTGCTTCTTGATATCCATGAGTCCTTTCGGGATATGGTATGCTCGGAAGGCCTCACAGAACTCTGCCCAGGTCATCTGGTGACCAGCAGGCTGCATCACCACGAAGTTGGCCCACCATGCCCCAGCAGGGCCCTGAAGCTGCTGCGCCGCGAATGGAGCCTTCTGAAAGTCCTCACAGTGGATAAGAGCAAACTTCTGCTCTATTGTGCGCAGCCAGTCATCGGCCTCCAACGGATCACTGGCCCGAGAGAAAGTTGGCGGCTGAGTATGCAGAAAATCCAAATAGCCATTCGGTCGGCCCCTCTATTCACCGCGGCCACCTAGAGCGGCCTGATTCTGGATCAACATTTCCAAGATTCGGTTGGTAGTCTGCTGGTTCTGCTCCGACCGCATCAAGACATCCAGCAAGTTGGGAGGAGGCGGCGGATCGCTACCACCAGGCTGTGATCGCCCAGCGCTATCATCACCTCCCATACCACCGTGGGTCTTCATTCTGCCGTCAACCAAAGTCAGACAACAAGAGTCAGACCCACACGGAAGAGACAGGTCTTAAATTTGATAAACCCGCGAACTAATCCCAAGTCAGACTGTAGCACCCCGCAATGGAGTCCAACAAGTCTAACACACCCCAAAACACCTACTCATGATGCAAAACGGCATGGCACATGCATGACATGACATGAAATGCATGATTCCAACGTAACCGACACTCACCATTTATATACATAGGGCGGGATATAAGTACTAACTTCTACCTAATGGATTATGACAGCCCTAATCAATTCCCTAAGTGCTCGCCAAGTCTCTGGTTCATCTTCATGAACCTTGCTCTGATACCAGCCCTGAGAGGAGCCGCCCAGACCGTCGTCGGGTTATTTGAAGTATCGACCGAACCCATCGGATTTGGGGGCTAACAACGGATCGCCGAGGGCGCTCGCAGTGTTAGCACCCAAGCCCAACTAAGACGGCGGTGAGACCCTTCAAATAACTCGACACAATCCCGGTATTCCCCCGGTACGCGACCCAAAGCTCGCCCAGGATCCCCGCATACCGGTTCCCAATGACATATCAGCTCAATTTGCATAAAGGGGGCAACGAACACGGAACCCCACAACCAGACACGCATGCGGAAGCAAGACTAACCAACACAACTAAACCACCCCGGCACAAAGACAAAACACCCACGACCACAACCAGCAACAACGAAGCACAAAGGCCAACAAAGAAGAAAAACACCACAAATACGAGGTGAGTAACAACATACATCAAGAGCTTACTACAAAAGAAACCAAGTAGCCAAGGATAGAAATGACATAGTTTTGGAACTAACTATACAACAAAAGAACATACAACTATCATACTAAACCCAAAAGCAATGCATCTCCGGAAGTGTTCTGCCTCTGAACACTCCCGGGCGTGTGCAACGGCGTAGATGGCCTCTACTCGGTGCCCCGCCCGGTCACCGAGAGGTATTACGGACAGAACTTATATCCGTCCGGATCCTCACCTGAAAACCACAAAGCAAAAGCATGAGTACATAAGGTACTCGCAAGACTTACCCGAGGTCCGCATATGATCGACTCGAAGGAATATGCATTTGGATGTAGCAAGGACTCAAGCTTAAGGTAAAACTGAGGAAAAGCTTAACTTTGTTGTTTAATTACATTTCACTACTCAATTTCACAGGTTTAATAGCACTTGTAGACAGCAGCTATTACTAGAGTGAATTCTGAAACTTTACAGTTAAATAAAGCAAGCGCCAACGTAAACAGGTATCACCACCATATCCTACTATTATCAAGTTCAAGTTATTACTACGTTGAAATGTCGGATGACGAGAGCGTGCTCATATCCGAGAGTGTGGCAATTCAAATCGCTTATTCACCCTCAGGGGATCATCAATCGCACGACATGTGCCACGAAGAACCTCATGTCAACCCTCCTCCCATCCATACAAATCCGTTGGGGCATCTTCATGCGGTCCGAGCACCTAGCACCCCCTCGAGCGGCCCAAGCCCGGATTGGCCCTCGAGAGTCGGCCTAAGCCTCGCCCTCAACCACGCCCAACCGCATGAGGGCATGGCCCATCGAATGGCATGCGATGAAAGAAAAGCTTTACCGTCCCATTCCGGCATGCGACTGACAAGATGTGCTCGATCAACATGGCAAACAACAGATCGGTCCTCAACTAACACAGGCGAGACTACCACACTTGAGTCTCGACACCCAAGTGCCCCAACTTTCTCGCCCGGTCTCATTTCATTTTCCATTTCTCCTCACAACCATAACCACTGTAACCCAATACTGTGAAGTGTAATGATCTCAAGTGATGGAACCATCCACCGCTAGGCCCATACCCGACACCTAAGCAAAACTAAGTGTGGACACCATATAATCACCCATATACTAGCTCCAAAAGAGGTGTTCAATAATAACAAAGGGTGTAGGTGCAGCAACATGGTTCTAATACCAATCCCACCATACAACTCCTAATGCATAACTTAACATCCAATAAACAATTGATTCACAAAAATAATTTACATACAGGGTTGAACATTCTTAGGTGCTTGCCTTGTGCTTCTGCTCGGGTGTCAACCACAACTTGCTCCTCAGCAATCCCCTCGACCACGGCCACGTCAGTCACCGCGGTCTCGTTCTCTACACGAGTACAATGCATAAATAAGATGCATGCCATGCAAATGAAATGAAATACAATGCAACCCCCGCCAAAAAAGAGCGCAACCGACGAAAACTGCGTGAATCACAAACCAGCCAAACCCAGATAGTCCGGATATTTAATCAGGATAGTCCGGATAAGCCGGACATTCTGGGCAGTTTGTCCGGAAATTCCGGACGCCGCACAGTTTGCCCACATGACACGAGGGATCGAAGCGTCTCCGAGTCCCACGGCACCGCGAGGACCCAATCTACCACTTTCCTACACATGGCTAAGCCGGAGAAGCTCCGAGCTAGCCCAAACACGACGAAACGAGGCGCATTCGGGTAGCCCATGGCCAAAACTAAATCCGACACTTAGAATGGCATCATCTACCCCCGATCTCTCACCCTACACCCCACATTGCCCAATACCACCCCCAAATCCAACCACCCACCAAAACCCTAACACTCCCAAGGTTTTACCCCAAACCCCCATTCTACATGCCAAACCCCAAATCTACTCCCATGGACGCCCTAGAACCCAAGAACCCATGAATCAACTCCAAGAAGAGGTCTTACCTTCAAGGAGGATGGAAGAGAAGGAGGGATGGCCAGCTAGGGGAAGGGAGACGCCATCTTGGAGGGGAGCTTGAGGACATTGGGGTGAGGAAGTCACCGGGGAGGAGCACGGGAGGACGCCAGCCGGTGGGGAGTCGCTAGAGATGAGCTTTGGGTGGAGGAGAGACGCACCAAGGAGTGGAGAGCAATTGGGGAGGAGAAGAAATGAGTAAGGAGCCAAGAAATGGGACTTTTATACTCAACCCCCGCAAAGTCCGGACTCTCCGGATGTTTAACCCGGAGACTCCGGGTTGGGGTCTTTGGTAGGATTAACCCGGACACTCCGGGTTAAGGTGTTCGGGCGAGCTAATCCGGATACTCTGGACATTTAATCCGGACATTCCGGGTTATATCCGGACATTCCGGATGTTTAATCCGGATACTCCCAATTTCCCAGAATTTTTGAGATTGGGGCCTTCACAATAGGTCCACACCTACTAGAGTATAGCACTTGGCCTTTTGTGCAATTTTCTCGAATGTAGCATCATCGTCGGGGAACATTTTGTCTTGCAGGAAGGCACGGATGTGGTCCATCCACCGCTCTTCCTGGCCAAGGGGGCGATCACGTGGTGATGGCTCGGGTACTCCGCTTGGCCGAGCGTTTCCCCTAGCGCGGCCTTGGCAGCACCGGTGTTCTCGACAATGAGGGTCAGGGCTGACACGTCATCCTTCCAATCCCGATTGGGGGCCGGGATAGTCATACCGTCCTTACATCCCGACAGGGGGCCGGGACACCCGCGTTGCCACCCTCGCTGGAAGCGGAGGCCGAGATGCCCACACCATCGCGCTCTCCCTCTTTGGGGGCAGCGACAGACGGTAGCGATAGTCTTTCTTCAAAACTCCGATCGGCACAGAAGATGTTGATGAGGCAAGCTGCGAAAGTCCATCCGCCAGATGGTTATCGCGCCGAGGGATATGGGTGTAGCCCAACCCCTCGAAGCGATGCTCCATCCTTCTGACCTCCACCAGGTAGGCAGCCATGGTGGGGTCAGGACATGGAACTCCTTTCGCACTTGGTTGATCACCAGCAGGGAATCGCCTTTGACTTGGAGGCATCAGACGCCTAAAGTCAAGGCGGCGCACAATACTGCCAGTAACCCTTCGTACTCGGCGACGTTGTTGGTAGCTCTGAAGTCCAGGGCGACCACGTACTAGAGGATATCACCGGTTGGAGAAACCAGGACAACCCCAGCCCCTGCGCCTTCTAACCTGAAGGAGCCGTCGAAGAAGATAGTCCAGGGGAAGGCACGGATTCTTCTTCGGCTTCTGGAGAGGCGGGAGTCCATTCGGCAATGAACTCCACCAGCTTCTGACTCTTGATGGCAGTGCGGGGGGTGAACTTAAGATAGAACTCCCCCAGCTCCACCGACCACTTGGCGACACGGCCCTCGACTTCCTGGTTGTAGAGGATTTCTCGTAGAGGATTGGCCGTGACGACCATGATTTCTCGTCCTTGGAAGTAATGCCGCAGCTTCCTGGATGCCACCAGGATAGCGTACAACATCTTTTGTGCTTGCGGGTATCTGATCTCCGCTTCATGTAACACCTTTCTTACGTAGTAGACCGGCTTTTGAATGCCCTCCCTCTCCGCCAACAGCATCGCGCTCACCACCACAGGGTAGCGGCAATGTACAGGAGCAACGGCTCACCCTGCCTGGGGGCGACCAGCACTGGTGGGGAGGAGAGGTATTGCTTTAGGTCTTCAAATGCTCGTTGGGCTTCCTCGGTCCACTCGAAGTGACTGGTCTTCTTCAGCAGCTTGAAAAGGGGCAAGCTCCTTCCCCAGTCGGGCGATGAATCGCTAGAGGGAGGCTAGGTGGCCTGTGAGGCATTTTACCTGCTTGACGATCCCTGTGCTCAACACTTCTCTACCTCCTACCGAATGGCATCCTGCCGCTCAGATGCCTGCCTCCGGACCTTTTGTCGGATCGGGCGCACTTCTGAGAGCGTCACCAATCGGTGCTCGATCGCCTCCCTGGGGACCCCAGTCATGTCGGATGATTGCCAGGCAAACACGTCAGAGTTAGACCGGAGGAAGGTGATGAGCGTGTCTTCCTATTTGGCGCTGATGCCGGCGCCAATGGAGATAGTTTTCCCGATATCGGCCTCGCTCAGGGAGATCACCTTGACCTCACCGGAAAAGCCAGGCATGGCGCGGGTCTGGCCCTAAGGGGCTCCCGAATAGGTGGCATTGGTCGGCCTGCTACAGGTGGCGCCGGCCAGGTCTAGTGCATTCTTGTGGCAACACATGGCCTCTGGTCGGTCCCCCCAGATTATTATGGGGCCAGCGAGCCCTGGCATCTTCAACACCATGTAGGCATAGTGGGTTGCCGCCATAAACTGGGCCAACACAGGTCGACCAAGCAAGGCATTAAATGGGAGGTCGATTTCGACGACCTCGAAATCCACCATTTCCGTTCGGTAATTGCTTTCTTCCCCAAAGATGACGGGGAGGCGTACTTGGCCCAAGGGCTGCAAGGTAGCCCCCGGGCAACCCCGTAGAAGGGCAACGCTGGGCACAACTCCCGTTGGGCAATTTGGAGCACATGGAATGCCCCGAAGTACAGAAGGCTAATGGTGATGCCTTCATCCATCAGCACCTGTCCTAGCTTCACATTCCGAATTATGGGCAAAACCACAATCGGAAGGTGACATAGGCCAACCGTGCTCTCAAGGTGATCGGCCTGACTGAAGGTGATCAGCTCCTCCGACCATTTCAGCGTCTAATTCGCTCCTACGCTTGGCACCGTGGCACAGAGCTCTCTCCTCAGGCGCTTAAACGCCGTGTTAGAGGGGATGGTGGCCGAGCCACCATGGATGTATGCCACGGTGTGGTCCGCCTGGTGGAAGGCTAGCGGGGCGGGGTCTCCGTCTTCGTCGTTGTCGTGAGGGCGGTGTTCCTTGAGCCATCGATCCATCATGTCGGTCAGGACCCGACAATTTGCCAGGTCGTGATCGCCAGTCCGGTGGATCAGGCAGAAGGGTCGGCCCTCCTTTTCCTTGTGATCGTCGTCCCTCCGTGCACACTAGCCGCCCCGCTCGTCACGGCGATCGTGCCCCCGTGGACGGGTGTCCCATCACTCACGCTCAGTACCCCAAACCCGTTTGGTCTCGCTCGCTTCGCACCACTTCGTCTTCTTGCTTGCGTGGCTAGAGCCCCTTGAGGCTCTGGCCTCGTCTCCGCCGTGGCCACCCGTAGAACTGGACACTGGCCCCTGAGCTTCTGGTGCCCTAGCGCACTTGTGCACCACGAAGAAGAGCTCGGAGGTTGAGGTGACCTCGTGGGTGGCCATCTTCTCCCACATCTTGCGGTCTCGAACGCCTCTCCGAAAGGCGATCACGACCGACTGCTCAGAGATCCAGGGGATCGTATTGCGATAGTGGCAGAAGCACCGGATGAAGTCGCGCAACGACTCTCCTTTTTTGTGCTCGAGGGCATGGAGGTCATACTCCACGCCTGGATGTGTGTACAAGTCCAGGAAGTTGGCGACGAAAAGGCCACACAACTCCCCCCACAAGTGCACTGAGCCCCGTGGGAGATTCAACAACCAAGATCGGGCGGACCCGGTCAAGGCTGTTGGGAGATAATTAGTCATGTCCTTTTCGGTCCCTCCAGCGGCCCGTACCACTATAGTGTAGATCTGCATGAACTCCTCCGGGTTGGTGGTGCCATCGTACCTCTCTAGGGATGTCGGGTGAAATCTCTCAGGCCACGCCACACGGCGCAGCAGTCGGGAGAACGCCTGACACCTGACGTCGTAGGGGGAGTCGTGTTGTCCGTCCACGCCCCGTCGTGGAGACCGTGCCGGAGAGTGTGAACTTTGACTCCCCATAGAGCCAGAAGAGGAGAAGTCCCCCCCCGGAGTGAGACTCAAGGGAGGAGCTCTCCTCCCTACAGGCCGCCCACTTGCCACGGTTCTGCCTCAGGGCACGACGGCATTGCAAGTGATCGCGGAGGTCACCGTCATGCCACCAATGAAGTTCCTCCAAGTGAGCCCCTAGGTCCCCCTGGTTCCTTGCAGAGCCGGGACCGAAGTCTTGCTTACCCTTATCTTTGCTCTGGCCCTCCTGGCTAGAGCGCTCCTTGTTCAGGAAACTGGGAGCTTGAGCTCGGTCTACGCGTGCCACAGACCGAGAGGTGCTGACGGTACCTAACTGAGCGGGCGTTCTAACACGAAGCCGGGCCACATCCACAAGCCCAGCAAGGTCCCGAAGCCACATCATCGCCAGGTCGTCCCCTGCGAGTCCCACCGGAGGGTGGTCCAGGAGGAGACGAACGACGTGTTGTCCGTCCGCGTCCCAGCTGGGATAGGGGGGCATCCCTGCTTCCCTGTGGGGGCGGCATGAGATGACTTCCTCCCTGACGGGAATGCTGGGACGTGCCTTGAACGCTGTCAGCCTTCGCCGCCTCCTAATGCTGTGAGTGCGAACCCGCCATCACCAGATGAGCGGCGCTGCTTACCGGAGCTCGAGATCAACAAGAGAGATGTCGAGCGAACCAACCGCTAGCCCCCTACCTGGCGCGCCCCTGTCGGCGTTTTTTACAGGCAGGATCCTCCGAGGATGGAGGTTTTAGGTTCAGTAGGGGTGCGTCTATGCGGCGGATGACCCTGACTGCTCTACCGTGGGATCTTGGGGACGATGGAGTCAAGATCTCAGGTAAACACTCCTCATTTTACCCAGGTTCGGGCCCCCAAAGTGGGTAACAGCCCTATGTCCTGCTTATCTCTTTGTTTTGATTCTAGTGGAATGCGGTTAAAAGGTTCCTCGCTTTGTTCCCCTCCCCCATGCACCCAGTCTGCCCTTATATAGGCCGGTCGGGCTCGGGCAGGTAGGGGGATGATGTCATGCCGATCTGTAGAACATTATTACAATGGTCGCTTCTGTCTTTTCCTTTGTCTCATTCTTTGCGCGGCCGCCCATCCCCCCCCCCTTAATACGCCCGGGGAAGGCACGAGGCGCTAGTGGGACAGGCCGTCCGTGCATTTAATGTCCCTGACATGGCGTGTCAGGGAGGGGGAGGCTTCGGGGCGAAGCCTCCAGTTCCACCTCCTGGTTGCCCTCCTTCTCGCCCGGTAGTCTCGTAAGCTTGGCACCTGGCAGAGGGACCCTGGTCACCCGCCTGGTCGCTAGTCTTGTCGTTTGCCTTCTCGCCCACCTGGTCGCCCGGCTGATCGCCTGCCTAGCCGCCTGGCCGCCACATAGGCTAGTGCTCGGCTGCGGGGGCCCTATCGCTTGGCTGCTTGTCTTGGACCTGGTGGAGGGGATACCCCGGTGTAGAATATGCCAACAGAATGCAAATGGATTTTCAAGAAGAAGATAGACGTGGATGGAAATGTTCATATCTATAAGGCACGGTTGGTGGCAAAGGGTTTCAAACAAGTTCAAGGAGTTGACTATGATGAAACTTTCTCACTGGTAGCCATGCTTAAGTCTGTCCGGATCATTTTTAGCTAATGTTGCATATTTCGATCATGAAATATGGCAATTGGACGTCAAAAAAACTTTCTTTAGTGGGAATCTATCTGAGGATGTATACATGATACAACCTAAAGTTTTTGTTGATCCTAAATAGGCTGGAAGGGTATGTAAGCTTCATAGATCCATTTATGAGTTGAAGCAAGCATCTCGTAGTTGGAACATTCATTTTGATGAAGTAGTCAAAGGGTTTGACTTCATCAAAAACGAAGAAGAGCCTTATGTTTACAAGAAGGCTAGTGGGAACACACTTGTGTTTCTGATCTTATATGTCGATGACATATCATTGATCGGGAATGATATTATTATGCTTGAAGATGTTAAAACTTCATTGAAAAGAAGTTTCTCAATAAAGGACTTGGGAGAAGCATGTAATATCTTGGGCATAAAGATCTATAGAGATAGATCAAAAAGGTTGATTGGATTAAGCCAGAAAACGTACATTGATAAGGTATTGAAGAGATTCAATATGCCTGAGTCCAAGAGAGGTTTCATGCCAATGTCACACGACATCAGTCTAAGCAAGAATCAGTGTCCTTCGACAAATGATGAGCGAGACAGAATGAGCAAAATTCCATATGCTTCGACTATTTGGTCTATTATGTATGCCATGATCTGTACACGCCCAGATGTCTCATATGCTCTAAGTGTCACGAGCAGATACCAAGCGGATCCCGGTGATGGTCATTGGACAGCCATGAAAAACATCCTAAGTCTTTGAGAAGAACTAAGGATATGTTCCTAGTGTTTGGAGGTGAGGAAGAACTGGTTGTAAAGGGTTACACCTATGCAAGCTTCCAAACTGACAAAGATAATTTTTTATCACAATCCGAGTTTGTGTTTACACTAAATGGAGGAGTGGTAAGCTAGAAGATTTCTAAGCAGAGCACGGTGGCCGACTCTACAATAGAAGCGGAGTACATTGCGGCTTCCGAGGCTGCAAAAGAAGCTATGCGGATAAACAAGTTTATCTATGTAGTCGCTAGTGCCTCTAGTCCAATGGACCTCTATTGTGATAACAGTGGTGCCATTGCATAAGCAAAAGTGCCTAGATCACATCAGAAGTCCGAACACATACTCCGACGCTTTCACCTTATTCGCGAGATTGTGAATAGAGGTGACGTGAAGATATGTAAAGTACATACAGAAGCTAATGGCGCCCATCAACCGGCAGTGATGGCCTGTTCTGTAGTAGTGCGTGAATATATGCAAAGTACATACGGAAGCTAATGTGGCCAATCCGTTAACAAATCCACTACCACAGCCTAAGCATGAGGAGCACACGCGGTCTATTGGTATTAGATACTTAACTGACTGACTCAAGTGCAGGTGGGAGATTGTTAGTGTTATGCCCTTAAGACAATCATATAGATGATTGTAGCATGACTATGTTTATGAATAATAATATGATTATTGTCCAATTCATGTATATCATTATATTGATCAACAAGTATGTGACTTGCTTATGAAACTCTTTACTTGTTCATATAATTCTATAAATATCTCTGATCGGATATCGTCGTAGAGGACAACGATGAATAGATTATGTAACATCCCAAAAATTTCTTTTAATATATTTAGTGTGGTTCTGGGATTATTTGTAATTTTTCAGAATCTACTTGGAAGCCTCGCGAGTAAATTGGATTCACGTTTATTGAACTAATCGTATTAAATAAAGATCAGGCATTTCCGAATAAGCGTAAAATCTAAAAATTTTGTTGACAATTAAGGTAGTTGGTAGATGAGAGTGTTCGCTTCAAATATTTTCGAAAAAGATGTTGTATAACATAAATCGTGGATTTTGCAAAATCCTGTACAGGTGTCTGATTCACTAACAGATTTTTTACGAAAAATCTATACGTCGAAAAATCATGAAACCAACTCCGTTAGGTTCCACGTAGTTCCTAGTATTTTAGAGGATTTTTTTTTATTTTAGAACCTCTCTATTATTTTTTTCTCAACACATTTTTAAAATGTATGTGTATATATGCCTGGACGTGAGCCTTCTAGCCATTCCAATCACGTGCATGCATGGTAACGTGGGCATTTGAATATCTCAGCCGATTCCTTCATGCATGCCATTAATTAATCCCTTCAAATCATCCAGCCGTTTCCTTCATGCACGCATCCCTTTATTTCCAACCGTTTCAACTCGTGTGTGAAGGTTGTTTCCTTTCTTAATTCACGTCATGACGATTCCATTTCTTCAGCCGTTCCCACCTCCTGGCGTTTCCATTTCCATGCGTGAGTTACTCCATTGAAGCCGCGATTGACTCCACACGCACACAATTCTCCAGCTGTTTTCTGATGCATGGTTTAACTAGTAACTGGTCCATTTGCCTTGATGTGAACACTCCACACAAGTATCCAGGGAGGCCAATTCCATTTTCTTTCCCAAGCAATGCATGAGCCTTCCATTTTCTAGCACACCACCGTACCGTTTCATTGCCTCATTTCCGTTGCCGTTGCCGCCGTCGCCGTCGAAGTCGCCGTTGGTCGCTGTCTCCGCCGCCTCATCGCCGTCGCTGTCATCACCACTGCTGCCGACGCACTCTCCGGCCTCGCCTTCTTCCGCGTCGACGATCCGCGCTACTGCCCGTCGTCGATCGGTACCTTTTTATTTCTTTTGCGCGCACTCTACCTCTATTGATCGATTGATCCTGTCGGCGCGTAATCGTGTATATATATGTTAGTATATATATGTATAGGTTAGGCGGATGTATTCTGTAGCCTGCGCATATACATGTCTACATGTAGGTATACTTGGTCGATTCACGTGTAGATATAGTCGCGCGTAGATATATTCGGTTGCTATGCATGTAAAAATATATATCGTAGCATATTGATTCGGTACTCTCTGTTATTAAACACTAGCAGTATGTATACGTATGGATATATTCGTCGGCTCTGCATGTATATATTCAGCCGGTTCGCAAGTATAAATTTTCTATATGCGAGTATACGGTTATATTAAGAAGAATACGTATTTAAATACGCATTGCATAATGTTGCTTCGGTTTCTCACGTAACCTAGCCGCACAGAAGTATATACATATACACAGTGAATAGTGCCACACAGGAAAAGTAAGTGCAGGCTAGTTGTACATGAGTTTTCCCGGAATTGCGAATTTTCTCTTTTTCGCTACAAATTCGTTCTAAGTCCGAATCGCTGGCAACAAATTTTTTTAACTAGTAAAAATTAATACCTAGCTAAGTTAATTTTAATGAAATTTTATAATTAAATCTATACTGTTAAATTATTCACAGAAAGTCCAAACTTATGAACTTTGTAATTTGCAAACTACACGTCAAAAAATATCAAAATAAATTTTATAAATCTTAGAAAATGCCAAACTAATTATCTGGAAGTTTTCATGAAATTACAAGCTAGTTTGATTTGTAGTATTTTTTCTGCATGTGTGTCGTATGTTGATTTGCGTGTTTATTTGGTTCTTTAACTATTGCGCGTAGACGTTGAACTGTGTGAGGGAGTTGATTTCGAGGAACAAGCTCAAGATCAAGATCTAGACCAAAACCAGCTGATCTTTGAAGGCAAGTTATGCTTTGACCATTTTGTTCCCATGTTTTAAAATATCAGTTTGTTTTAAATTATGCATGCTAGTTTAATTATGATGCTTTTGATTAAATTTGGGATTAGATAAATACCACTTGATATTGTCACCTTGTCCATAATACTTGTATGTCAATAAACCATTTTTCACCCTAGGTTGGATTATATATACTGGCTAATACTAATCACCAGAACAGGGTAGTTAGCACGTGGTAGTTCTGCTTAGCCATGCCATTCGAACTAATGACACAAATTTGTAAGAAAGCTGAATACTGACTACTGAACTATGGAACCTGTTTTGAAAGAATGTGACATGTGTTGTTGATAAGTTGTTGGCACACGGTGCATGGTAACCAACTGGGTGGGAAAATGGTTTAGACTGTGGCAAGTGGCAAGTGGCAAGTGATCAATGGGGGGCCCGATGTGGCACATGGTAGTGATGCTGTTGAATTTGGTTTTGTGAACTTTGGGTAGTCTTGCCATGGTCAACCTAAGGACTTAACCTTGCAAGCCTTTGAACTGAGCCTAACATACAACCACATGTCTGGATTGGGACGGACCTAGTTGAGTATGATTCTGAAGTCTTAGCATGTGAAACCTCAGGTGGTTTTTGTAGCTATAAATGTGGAAAGAAGGGTGTAGTGTTTACCGATTGGTCTTACATCTCTTCAACGGTATACGTTGGCCCTGTACTTCCGCTTCGCAAAAGGGAAGGGACAGTGGGAACTATACCGAGAGGTACACATGCGAGGATGGAAGTTTCGGAAAGACCTTGTTATGGTTACTCGCATGTGTGGTGTTTAACTATATCATGTGGGTAAAGTGTATAACCTTTGCAGAGTGTACAAACTATTTGAATAGCCGTGTCCACGGTATTGGACATCGCTCGGGGATTACAGTCAAGGGTTAGACTTTATTAAAAATGTGGTTGGGATAAAAGATGAAGTTCATGGAAACATGGATTAGGATGTGGGAATGCTTTTACTTAACTTCTGGAAAAGTTATTGTTATATTATCTGTTCTTACCGCTTTCGAATCTACTTATGCTACTTATTAAATGATGCTTACTGCAAAACAAACCTGTTAAGCCATTCCATTGGAATAAGCCTGGCATGTAGTATATTAGGTTGCATTCTGTGCATATCTTGTTGAGTACCAATGTACTCACCCCTTCAAAAATCACAACACCAGAAGAAGAGGATCTGCAAGTCAATGAAGAGGAGCAGAACGGAGAGGCGAACAACTAGGGGCAAGCCAACTCAGTTGCCTGTGGCATACTGAGGCACCACGAATAATGTTATGTTTCCGCTGTTGCCATATGTTTACTCTGAACTCAGCCCTGCGTGGCTTAATATTGTAAGGCTGACCTTAAGGTCTTAACAATTTTTATATGAGTTGAATACTTTATTATTATTACTTCCACTGTGTATGTGTAATGGTATTCATCTCTGTTGTATCTGTGAGCACCAGCGTGGTCCTGGACTAGTGTGTCACACAAAGTGTTCGGAATTCCAATTCTAGGCGGACAGATTAGCACATGTCCTGATAAGATGATCATGTTTCATAGATCATGGGATATGGAGATATCATCAATACATTGTGAACGCATGTTGAAGAACATAGGTTAGATAGACCCGCAATGGGATACCGCGAGAATGTTACATTCTTATGTGTCATCAGTGTATCTCATACATAGTAGATGTATGATCCTTAAACCTGAGGTTGTCACATTCCCTAAATGAGTAATAGTTTACCTTGGGGTTACCAAACACTATTTCCTAACCGGATAGTTATAAAGGTTGCTTTCATGTTTACTACGAAACATGCAGAGGGAAGTGAGCAGTCAAGATGGAATTTGCCACTCCAGTGTAACGGAGATATACGTCTAGGCCACTCGTGTGATATGATTAAGGAAGTGCATGGCCATGTCATGATTGAGAAGTTAATCACAACTTATTAACATACCACGGATACTAGAGATGGATTGAATTGTCAAAGGATAACATGCTTCTCGCCTTGAGTTCAATCTTCATGTAGTTTGGCAAAAGGATTATTACATGAGTACTTTTGTGTAACACCCCAATTTTTTTTTTTTTTTGCTTTTCATGAATTTAAATGAAACCTGGCATTTTTGAGAATTTTTGGAATTTTTTGGAATTTCTTTTGATTTATTTGGATTTAATTTGAATTTATTCCCTTTTGAAATAATTATAGAAATGAAAGTTTCAAATAAAATTTTGTTGGAAATATTTTATCTGACTCCAAAATGTCTCAAAGTATTTTCTAGAATTTTTCTGATTATTTTGCTATTTTTCTCAAATTATTTGAAGTACTAGAATTATTTTTAAATATTAAATTGCTGGAAAATACCGAGTGGGATAGTACTGTTCATCCGACCGAGTCCGACCTGAGTTAGACTCAAGTCTGACTCAAACCGGACTCAAGCCCGACCTGAGCCAACCGAACCCTAACGCGCGTGACCGTTGGATCTTGATCCAACGGTCACGATTGCGTCGCGTCGTCCAGTTCGAATCCCTGTCGGATTCCGCCACCGCCGCCGAGTGGGCCTCGGTTTCCGCAGATTTCACGGAAGCCGAGACCCCTATTTAATGCGCCGCCGCCAACGTTTTCACCTCTTCCGTGCGCACCCGTAGCCCTAGGTCACCGAGCACGAGCCGTCGTAGCTTCGCCGCAAAAGCTCGCGGAAGTTGGAGGAGAGGTCCGCCGCGGTTTTTCGCCGTTTCCCGCCGTCTCCGCTGTTCTCCGCCGGGAACAAGCCCAGATCTGGAACCGTCGCGACGAGGCGCGTCGGAGGGTACTACTCACTTCGCTTGTGATGCCCTAGAATTTGATAGCGATCCTAGGGTTTTCTTTCTTGGTTGTTCCGGAAAGAAAGAGGGTTTTGTCGGGGAATGAAATAATTGAAGATTATGCGGCAATTTAATATTAAAAATTGGAGTTTTGGGCTAGTTTCCGAAAAAAAAGAGGGTTTCTTACATCACTTGCTTTGAGGTAAGGTGAAGAAGGATGTTGTTTACCGGATGAATTGTCTAAACATTTCATCTCTATGATATTTGTTTTCTATCCATGCTATATGATGATATGCAAACATGTGGACTCAGTGGGAGGAGTTATGAATGAATTCATGCATGAAGCATTAACTGCATAATCATGCATTGGAAGTTTGTCGACGCCTTGATGTCGCGACCGTACCGGTACAACACCGCGTGTTCCTGAGAAAGGGCACGGTGAGGAGGAACATGGCATAAGCATGTGCATCAATCATATGCATTTTACTGAAGTGGTGTGGACTCTTTGATGTGGTATTGTATATGAGGAATGTGGAATGATAGCTATATGGTGGATGTTTTATTTGTATTAGTTGTTCCGCTTGCTGAGATTACCCAATCTCACTACTTGCTGTTTTGATGTTTTCAGGTAGCGCACGTGAGTCGTAAGCATGAAGGGTGGGCTAGCAACACAATAAATATAATCATGTCATCACGACTCACATGATCTAGTGTTTTAAATAATTCATTAGTTGGATGCAATTTTATTTCATTTAGACCTATTGTTGTTCCCTTTAAACTTGTTCTCGTTTATGGTTGTCCCTTTATAGATGTGTTTTATTTATGGTTAATACCTGGTTGAATTAGACTCGTTGTCTCTAGTTTTGATGTCGTGATATTATTCCTATTCGAATTGCTTCCGTACTATCCTGTTTTAGGGGAAATGTTGTCGATCTGTTCTTGTACAACAGTTTAGATTTATGAGGTGTTACATCGCTGGTGTCGGTGTTTTTTACGACAGGATCCTCCCGCGAGGGAGGTTTTAGTTCGGTTTGGGGGTGTGCTTAGTGGAGACGTAATCCGGTCACTCTCTCCTCGCAGTACCGGAGAAGATAAACAGTAGACACACTTGATTTTCCCAAGTTCGGGCACCCTAGGCGGGTAATAGCCCTACGTCCTGTCTGAGGTCTTCGTTAGTCTTATCCAAAGCTATCGTTCGTGCCCTCATCGTCGTCGTCCCCCTCTCACATACACCCATCCACCCTTATATAGCCCTGGTCAGCCTGGGCAAGTGGGGGGGACAAAACTATGCCGCTACACGGCTCATTAATTACACTTCATTAATGCCATCCCATCTTGGGGCCTCCTTTTTTGTGCCGCTATATCACGAGCCGTCAGGGCTGTGCGCTTCCCATGATAGGCCAGTTGTGGCATGTCAGGAAAAGGGGCCTAGCGTCATGCCCCGCATTAAATGCCCTGACGCTATGCCCCATGGGAGGCTTCTGGGCGAAGCCTTCCTCATCCTTGCGTCTCGTGATGTGGGCCCCCTTGCCCTGCGAGGAGGGCTTTTGGACAATGCTCGCCACGTAGCCATGTGGGCCTCCTCGCCCCGCGAGGAGGGCTTACAGACACTGCTCGCCACGTTGCCACGTGGGCCTCCTCGCCCTGCGAGGAGGGCTTAGGAGCGTTGCTCGCCACGTTGCCACGTGGGCCTCCTCGCCCCGCGAGGAGGGCTTAGGGACGTTGCTCGCCACGTTGCCACGTGGGCCTCCTCGCCCTGCGAGGAGGGCTTAGGAGCGCTGCTCGCCACATTGCCACGTGGGCCTCCTCGCCCTGCGAGGAGGGCTTAGGGACGCTGCTCGCCACGTTGCCACGTGGGCCTCCTCGCACTGCGAGGAGGGTTTAGGGACGCTGCTAGCCATGTTGCTACGTGGGGCCCTTCATACCCTTTTTTAACGGCGGGGAGAGTACCCCGGTGTAGAATACGCTGACAGTAGCCCCCGGGCCCTTCGTGGGATGCGCCGATCTTTTACTTTGTTATAGTAAAAGGTCTGGCTATCGCGGGAGGGGTCCATCATCAATGTGTCAGGGTACCGAGCCGCCTTTGACTCTTTCGCTTCGGCTACCTTTTCTGCGGTTTCCGAAGCGGCGCTCATGATTAATCCTCTTCACGAACCGCCGGGGGGGAGCATATATATATGCTTACCTAGCCCCGGGAGTCTTCTACGCTTCTTCTTGAATCTTGACGCTTTCACTCGCAGCCTCCCCTTCCTTCCTTCTTGCAAATGGCGATCCTTCCCCAATCCCAAGTTAATGACGATAGGTACGGTCCCTATCGCAGATGGCGCTGGAGGGGACCCTCCGGCTTCGCCGCGGGATGCGATCTCCCGGGCCTGAGCCCGGGGAGATCGTGCTCTTTGGGTGGGCTCTTGCGGTGGGCCTAGTCCCGCCGTTCTCCGAGTTCTTCCTCATGGTCCTCCATTTCTATGGAGTGCACCATCTCCACCTTTCCCCCAACTCCATTGTCATCCTCGCCGTCTTCACACACCTTTGTGAGATGTTTGTGGGGGTGAAGCCCAGCCTCCCCCTTTTTCGGTACTTCTACTCCCTCCGCATCACTAGTGATGGGGAGGTCACCAGGAGTTGTCACTTCCGGCTTCGCAACGGGATGGTCCCCCACTATATTGCCTTCCAGCAGAAATCGAACTAGAGGGCATGGAGGGAGGACTGGCTATACGTAGCCGACGATAGTGGCGCGGACGTCCTCGCCGTTCCGTCCGCCGCGGAGGAGGGGAACGAGGACTGGAATGCGGCTATCGAAGAGACAGCCGAGCTCCGGGCCATGGCGAACCGCGTTCAACACCTGCAGGACGCTGGCCTGACTGGGGTGCTGGTAGTTCGGGACTACGTGTCCCAAAGGATCAGCCCCCTGCACCTCCGTGTTCGCCCGGCGTGGCACTACACGGGCGACGATGACGACCTGACCACGACGTACCCGGGCAGTAAGTTCTTGTCTTCTTGTGCACACAGCTTCTTCTTGCCATCTTCGTTTTCTGACCCCTCTCCTTTTTTGTCAGACGACGGGAATCTGACCAACTCCCTCATCATGAGGTGGGTGAAGGAGCTGCTCCCAGTCCCTGTTGGTGATCTGGTTTTCTCCGACGGGGTCCGGCCTCTAGCCGATATGGATCCCATGGAGCGGAACCAGATTACCAGGGGGTTTCCACCAATGGAACCCACTGGTCTCGCGGTGGTACCACCAAGGGGTTCTCTCGTGATCAGGGACCCTGCGGCCTCCGACGATCGTGTTGCCGGGAAACATCCAATCATCGTCGATCCCCCAGCTACGGATCCGAAGAGACCCCGCATCTTGGGCAACGCTTCCAGCAGCGCCATGCCCGCTACTCCTCCTGCGATCCTAGGGGGAGTAGGCTTCTCCTCCGGGGTGCCGACGACCACTGCCCCAGAGACGGCGCCGACCCCGCCGGCGCCAACGGTTTCGATGCCGCCTCCTACGGCATCCTCTTCTTCTACCTCGGCACTCCCGGATTCGTGCAGCGCGGTGCCCGCGCGCCCTCGTCTGGTTACCCTTTTGGCATCGGGGTTCGCCTTCCGATGCGCCCTACGAGGGCAGGTATTGACGAGATCCGGTCGGTGGTGCCTCCTGCACCTGCCGGGACTGGGACATCTTCAGCGGGTGGCACAAGCGATGCCCCTGCCGCTCCCGCAGCGATTGCTCCTCCAACCCAGGGTCCGAACCATGCCCGAGTGCTTGCGGATCTTCATCGAGTGCACACGGGTATCGGCACCCTTCTCGCCACAACCGCAGCCCAACTAGCGTGGTACCCCCAGCAGTTGGCCGTTTTGCGGGAAGAGCAAGAGAGGATCGAGGCGGCATTGGCTTGGGAGAACGTCGCCTCGGTCGTCCGGGCCTGGGCAGGCGAGGCGACACGAGACAGGGCTGCCGCGGAGCACCAGCAGGTGCTCTGTCGGGACCCCGAATTTGCAAATCCGGACCCTCTGTGTATTCAGCACTAGTCCAGGAACGCGCTAGTGCACACAGTCTTAACATCGGTATATATCACAATCATACCAAACGATACTATCAAAGTACTTTATTTAAATAATCAAAGGGTTACTCGACCTTATGGCCAAGTTACAAATATATGCCTTGCAAGGCGAAACTTATTAAAAGAGAAATAACAGCAGCGGAAAATCAAATAACTTCGTGGCGCCATCCAGTATACCACAGGCAACTGACTGGGCTCGCATCCCTAAGTAGACGGGTCCTCTTGGAACTCCTCCTCCGAAACTGGCGTAGTCTCCTCTTCAACTGGTATTGTGTTGAGGCAAGGGTGAGTACTTGGTACTCAGCAAGTCATGCACAGAATGCAAGCTAATATACTATATGCATGGCTCGGTACAAAGGAATAGCTCAGGGTATATTTGCGATGAAATGACTTTGGACAAGTAATAAAAGTAGATTCGAAAGCAGTAGAAATAAGTAAAGCATAAATAACTTTTCAAGAAGTTTAACAAACATTTTTCCCATCCTACACCATATTTCCATCACCTTCCTTGTTAAACCAACCCATCTTTTCAAAACCAAGTTATTTTCAGAAAGTCTACCCCTTGACTGTAATTCCCGAGCATTGTCCAAAGACGTGGACTAGGCTATTTAATTAGATTCTATACTCTTCAGAGGTTATGCACTTTACCCACAAGATACAGTCAAACACCACAAAGGCGAAGTTCCCGTAACAAAGCCTTTCTAAGCCTCAAACAACACAGTGGTCCTCTCCCAGACGTGCTCTACACCATCCCTTCCCTTAGCCAAGGCGAAGTATGGGACCAACACACCGTTAGATGGGTACCTGGCCACAGCCACGATACGCTCCCCGTACAATCACACAAAGCGGTGTAATCGACACCCTGAGGCTCCACAAGTGAGTCCTTAGCGACTTAGTCAACTAGGGCCGTCCCATTCCGACCATGTGGTTGCAAGTATGACCCAGTTCAAAGGCTTGCAAGGTTAAGTCCTTAGAGTGACCAGGGCAAGACTACCCAAGAACCAAATCAACATTCCCAACGCCACAATCGGCCCACTGATTACTCTTGCCACATGCCCCGGCCGAAATCATTTATCAAACCCGCTTGATTACCATGCACCACGTGCCATCAACATCACATGATACTTTTCCAAAACAGGTTCAATATATCATTAAGTCAATATTAACATTTGATTGTCCAAAATCATGTCATGAGCACGTAGCAGTCTAAGCGAGGTACTACAACGGTCTAAAACCCATGTTGTCAATTTAATAATGTCCAACTAGTAATCCACAACTAGGGTGACAAAGGGTCATGGCACATACTTAAGTAATCAAGGTGTCATACAGCATATTGGTATTTATCTAACCCACATGTTTAAACAAAGTATCTTTCTAATTGAACTAGCATGCAATAGTTTAAATCAAAATAGATTTCGAAATAGGATCAATATGGTCAAAGCACAACTTGCCTTCAAAAAGTACTTGCTCTTGGTCTTGAGTTGGATCCTGAGTCAACACTTCTCCTCGAATCCTTCCTCACTTCAACGTCTACTCGTAAAGCGTGCAAATAGCAAATACACAAATAAACACTAGGCAAAAAGATCCCAAAACTCCAAATAAAATCCATAAACAGAGAGAACATAATTTTCTGGATTTTTAGAAACTGGAATCGTCAAATTTGGAGTTAAAACGCAAAAGTTATGATTATTTAAAGTTTAAATAATCAATTAAATAATATTATAGAGAAAAACTTTAGTCCAAAAATTAAATAAAATTCATATTTAGGTAGATCTCAATTTTATACAAATTTAGAAATTTGAATCGCTCAAATCGGAGTTGAAACGCAAAAGTTATAAGCGTTTGAAGTTTGAATCTAAATTTGAATCAATATTTCGAATTAATAAATCATTTTCTTTTCTGAAATTAATTATTGCGTCGAAGGACACGTGGCAGCCTCGATTGGCTGGTGGCGTCAGCCGGTCCATGGACTTGGTCCACGCTTGGCTCGGGTCTACGGTGGACTCGGTCCACGGCTCCACGTGAGGCCCGACATGTGGGTCCACTCGGGTGGCGTCATTCTTGGCGTCGGCCGAGGCTCACCACGGTGCGACATGTGGGACCCACTGTGGACGTCATGGGTGACGCCGTCGGCGCTCGGATGAGCGGCCGTGACATCTTGAGCCCTCGACACGCGGGCCGCGTGTCAACGTCCACGCACGCTGCGTGGGGATTTGGCCCGACCGTCGGCCCAACTTCCCGACACGTGGCGCAATCACGGCCGTTGGTTTGAAAATCAACGCGCGGATTAGATCCGGTGTTGACGCGTTTGGGTTAACGCATTGATTTCGGACCGTTGGATCTAGATCCGATGGTCGAGATTAGATCTCGAAATCGTAACGCAATCTCACCGTCGCGATGGCGTGGCGTGATCTCGGCGTTGGATCTTGATCGGACGGCCGAGAGAGCTTCGCGTCCGCGATGGCTTGCGGCGAGCTGGCTCACCGGCGCGGAGGACGACGACCTTGCCGACGGCGTTCGGCGCGCTTCCGGCGAAGTGAGATGTCCTTCGGTGCGCGCTCTCGCCGCGGTGAGTCCGGACCGAGGTCAACGGCGCAGGGACGGGCGGCGGCGAACGGGCAAAGACCGTGGCGGAGCGGCGCGCAACTACGGCGAGCTCGCACGGCTAAACGGCGGCGGCTTTGCCTCGGTGAAGTAGAGAAGGGAGGGCGCGGGATCACGGCGGTCCTCGGGGTATGCCCCGGGCATTAAATAGCCCCGGGAGGCGTGCTCAGGGCGGAACCCTAGTCGGTCACGGCGGCGCTCTCACCGGCGGAGTCCGGCTCGGACTCGGCGGAGACGACGCAATCGCAGCCGTCCACGTGGCGCGATCAACGGCCCCGATCGCCGCAAGCGCGATCGGATCCGGCCGATACGGCTGGTCGGGTCGGCGGATCTCGGTAGTTGGATCTTGATCCAACGGTTGGGATTGATTAGGGTTAGGAGTGGGTTCGGCCGAGTCACGTGGCTCGGTCGGACTCGAGTCCGACTTCGGTTCCGACTTCGATCGGATGAACAGATACTTGACCCGAGTTTGATTTTCCAGCGATTTAATAATTAAAATAATTCCCGATAATTCATTTAATTCATTAAAAATAGCAAATGACTCAGAAAAATTCAGAAAAATTCGAAAATACTTTGGATTATTTTGGACCCAAATAAAATATTTCCAACAAAATTTTATTTGCAAAATTAAATTCTTTAATTATTTCAAAATGGAATAAATTCAAATAAATTCCAATTAAATCCAAATAAATTCCAGAAAATTCCAAAATTCACCAAAGTGCCAAATCACACATGAATTTAGGACAAGTAAAATTTTGGGGTGTTACAAACCTCCCCTTAATAGAATCTCGTCCCGAGATTCAGTGGCTTACTAAAGGAATAGGTTTGGAAATTCTTTCTTCAAATCCTCTTCAAGGCTCCCAAGTCGCTTCGCTTTCTTCATGGTTGCTCCAATCGAACTCTACAAAAGCGGGTTGACTTGTTTCTAGTTTCTCGATCCATTGTGTCTAGAATCCTCACGGGATACTCCTTATAAGTCAAATCCTCTTGCAACTCAATTGATTCTAACGGTTATGCTCTCGTGAACTCGGAGACACTTCTTCAATCGGGACACATGGAATACATCATGTACTCCGCCAACGATCGTGGCAACTCCGGTGATAAGCAACTTCGCCTCTGCGGCTCAAAATCTTAAATGGTCCAACATAACGGGGTGCAAGTTTCCCTTTGGCATGGAACCTCTTAACTCCCCGGAGAGGCGTAACTCTGAGGTATACAAAGTCTTCTGGTTCAAAACTCAAGTCTCGCGACGATTGTCGGATAACTCTTCCTGCCGAGATTGGGCTATCTTCAACCTTTCCCTAATCATGGCGACTGTTCTTCACCTCTTGAAGAATATCAGGCCCAAAGACACGGCGCCACGGTCTCATTCCAATTCAATGGCGTCCGACAGGTCGACCATACAAAGGCCTCAAAAGGTGACATCTCAGAACTAGCCTCGATAACTATTGTTGTAATCGAACTCGGCATACGGCAAACTCTTATCCCAAGAGGTAGCATAAGCCAATGCACAAGCTCTCAACATATCCTCCGAATCTGGTTGACTCTTTCGGTCTGCCCATCCGTCTGTGGATGATAAGTCAGATCAAGTTTAAACGGGTTCCCATGGCTTCATGCAACTTATTCCGTAATCTTGAGGTAAATTGGGTACCTCGTCCGATACAATCCTCTTTGGCACTCCGTGCAAACAAACAATCCCGATCATGTACAACTCGCTAATTTATCTCCCGAGTAAGTGGTCTTCACGGGGATAAAATGGGCTACTTTAGTCAAGCGATCCACTATAACCCCTATGGAGTCATAACCTCCTTGAGTCTTCGACAAACCGGTAATGAAATCCATTCCGATTTCCTCCCACTTCCACTCAGGTATCTTCACGGTTGTAGCAATCCTGCTGGTCTCGATGCATTGCCTTGACTCTCCGGCATACGCCGCACAATGCAACATGCTCGGCAACTTCTCGTTTCATACTCGGCCACCGAATCTCTCCTTTAGATCCCGATACATCTTGGCGCTTCAGGGTGAATTGAGTACTTGGAGTCATGGGCTTCTTCCAAAATCGCTTGCTTTAACTCCTTTTGTTAGGCACACAAATACGATCCTTCATCCACAACGTGCCTTGCTCATCCAACTTGAAGTCCTCTCGCCTTGCCTTCCTCCTTGACGGACTTAATCCTGCGGATCTTGTCATCATCCTTCGTCCTTCTCGGATCTGATCCTCTAGGGTAGGCTTTACTTCTAATGCGGCCAAGAATCCGCTAGGTACTACCTCAATCTTCATCTTCAAAATCCTCACATAACTCATCCCGACTTGTGGCTAGCAACGTACTCACGGTATGGCTTTTCCGACTCAGAGCGTCGGCTACTACGCTGGCCTTCCCGGATGGTAATGGATTCCAACATTGTAGTCCTTGATCAACTCTAACCATCTCCTCTCGCCTCATATTCAGATCCGACTGGGTGAATATGTACTTAAGGCTCTTATGATCCGTATACACTTCACATCTGCTTTCCAATCGATAGTGACGCCATATCTTCAAGGCATGCACTACGGCAGCCTAACTCTAGGTCATGTGTCGGATAATTTTCCTCATGCGGCCTCAAGCTTGCCTTGATGCATACGCGACGACCTTTCCATTCTGCATCGGCACACATCCAAGTCCTTGGCGCGATGCGTCACAATAAATATCGAAGCTTTGAGCAACATCCTGTAGAACTAACACCGGTCTTTGATGTCAATCGCTTCTTCACTCCTGAAATCCTTTCTCACATTCTCAAGCGCCCATGCAAACTTCTTTTCCTTCTTCAGCAATTGCGTAAGAGGTTTCGCAATTGTCGAGAAGCCTTCAATGAAACGGGCGGTAGTATCCTGCCATTCCAAGGAAACTCCGAACTGGTCACAGCCTTCTGCTCCCAATGTAACACAGCTTCTACTTTGCTTGGATCTACGGCGACTCCTTCTCAAGTGGTCATTACATGTCCAAGAAACTCCACCTTGTCCTTCCAAAAATCACACTTGCTGAACTTGGCGAAAAGTTGCTGTTCCTCGACTTTTCCAAAACTCGCCTTAAGTGTTCGGCATGTTCATCCTCTGTCTTGGAGTAGATTAGGATATCGTCTATGAACACGACGACAAACTTGTCCAAATATTCCATGAACACCTTATTCATCATATTCATGAAATAAGCTGGCGCATTTGTCAATCCAAAGGACATAATCAGAACTCGTAATGTCCATATCTTGACGAATGCGCCTTGAATATCTTCTGATCGGATCTTCAATCGATGGTATCCCGATCTCGTATCAATCTTGGAGAAAACTCCGGCTCCTCTTAACTGATCAAACAAATCATCAATCCTGGTAGCGGATACTTATTCTTCACGGTGACTTCATTGAGTGCACGGTAGTCAATGCACATCCTGAAACTCCCATCCTTCTTCTTGACAAACAAAACCGTGCTCCCCACGGCGACGAACTTGGTCTCGATAAATCCTTTTCCATTAACTCTTCTAGCTGTTTCTTCATTTCTACCAACTCCTCGGTAGACATCCGATAGGGTCTCTTTGCTATCGGTCGTGCAGTACAAGCTCTATCACAAACTCTATGTCCCTGTCAGCGGCATACCGAGGTAGATCTTCGGGAAAAACATCGGGTACTCATTCACTACTGGGACATCCTCTATGCTGATTGCCTTGGTACTGTTAACCATCAATCGTCCATCTCTAATCTGCAGTGGCTTGAAATTCCACTTTCTTCCCACACGGGCTCTCAATCGAGATAGTCCTTCGCCCACAATCCAATACAGCCTTGTGCTTGGATAACCAATCCATTCCCAATATGACGTCTAAGGTCCGGGTCTCCAAAATTATAAGGTTTGCTAGGAACTCTATTCCATCTATTAGTATTCTCACCCGGAACATCCTACTTCCGCTCGGAGTTCTGGAACCAGGGGTTTGAACTAAAAGCATGCACTTAAGTCTTGCAATCCTTAAATCATTTCTAGTAGCAAAGCCTTGCGAAACAAACGAATCTGAAGCTCGAGTCAAACAAAGCTGTTGCAGGTATCGAGTTAACAAGTAACTTACCCGATCTGACGTCCGTAGCATTCTCGCAGGTGCATCTGCGGTGACATGGTTGACTCGGCCTCTCACCACGATGCAGGGTGTGGCTCCTGTCTTTGGCGTCCTAGCTGGGTGGTTCCTAGGTTGAAGCGAACTGGGTCGCCTCCTGCTGTCTTCTTTGGACAATCGTTGGCAAAGTGTCCTGGCTCGTTCTTGATTGTAACAGCGTCTCACTGTTCCTTCTTGTGCACGGGGTAGCGTTTCTAGCGGGCTGGGGTCGATAGTTCGATTGGCAGGTCTTGGTGCCGGGAGGGTGTCCTTGTTGCATTCGTGGTTGGAATCAAGAATTGATTTGGTGCAACTCTCAAGCGCCGCGTTCCTCGACGTGATCCTTGCCGTTGCATCCTGCGCTTCTGTTCTCATCCAGTTCCTTGCGCTTGTCCTCAAGAATAAGCGCCTTATTCACCAATTCTTGGAAATCTGGAAAGGTGTGGGTGATCAACCCTACTTGCAATCCCGAGTTGAGTCCCTTCATAAAACGAGACTGCCTGGATTTATCTGTCGCTACATCCTCAAAGCGTAGCGTGCTAGGCTGGGTGAACTTGTTCAGTAGTCGACCACCGGTGATTACCTTGCTTCAAAGGCTCAACTCCTCCTTCTTAAGGTCCATGATTCCTTCGAGCACGTGATCTTGTCGGAATGCACCGTGAACTCTTCCCAAGTGATATCTTGAGGGTTCTCTGCGTGGCACGGTTCTCCCACCATTCGGCGGTCGTTTCTTCCAAGCGATGAGAAGCGTAAAGTACCTTCTCATTCCCTATGCATTGAGCTATGTGTAGCTTCCTCTCAATTGATCTTAACCAATCATCGGCCTCCAATGGATTGGCATTCCCAGAAAGTGGGTGGGTGAGTCCTCATGAACTCGACACTTTGTATTCTCAAGCGTGGTCCCCGATTAACTTGATTAGCAAAGTGGCCTGAGCAAAGGACGTGCTGCATTTGTTGCATCATAGCATGCATCAATCGAGTCTGGGCAGCAAGAAATGCTCGAAATTCTGCATATCCGATGGCGGTCTTTGGTGCTCCATCATTGGGGTTTTCTGCTGGGCGAGAACCACTCCCATTGCTTCCAAAGTTTCCACGGGTGTTCACCATCTGTCGATTTGCTCTAGGTTTAGAGATGAGAGGGAAACAAGAATAGACAAGTAATATGGAACTTATGTGGGCGAAAAGGTGTAGCCTTAAGGTCCAACTTTATTATTAATAACTTGGTATGGCTGCTTACAATGCCTAAGGGCCTTGCAACACATACTGCACACTCAGCAAACAAAGCAAATCCAAATTGAACTAACTCTTGGAGTCTAACGCCTAAAGGGTGACTCTTTATTCTATGACTCGACTCTGGCCGAAGGAGTCTCACTATAGAACCTATGCTCACTCATCGAGAAAACCTCCACGGCCTGGGTACGGTGTCGTGGCATAGGCGCCAAACGATTGCCATGTCCAGAATCGTGTCATCCGTGGTAGTCGAAGCGGTGTCCTCATCGAGATCCGACTCCTCCGATCTCGCTCGTAGCTCAATCGCTCGGTCTGGTCCGTACAAAGTCATCTCCGGCTCGTCAATCCTTCGCAAGATGTGCCACATACTCTTGAGCTTCCCGCCATCTGCTCTTCTCTGTCGTGATCTCCTTGCGGGCCTTCCGTAGCTCCTTGCTTGTATTATCTAGTACATCCTCCTGGCGACGACAAATCGTGCCAACCGTGTAACCGTGGCATCCTCATCCTGAATCGCCGGGTCGAGAAGGTTATCGCTGGCGCGGATGGTAACGGAACACCGCATTTCCAACTCTCGGGCGTAGATACGTAATGTGCCGCATCGCTCGTCGTGATACTTCTTGGATACCCATCTGCATTGTAGATCTCTGGCAAAGGTCGCGGTGTATCGAGGCGATTGCCTGAGGCCCTTTTTCCTAGCAGTACCTCAATCCTCACCTCACAAGCCTTGATCAATCCTCGCTTGTCCGATCACTTCCACTTGGTATTGGGGCTTCTCAAAATCTCCGAGAGTCCAGAGCATATGCCAAAGTTCTCGCAGCGTGACTAACTCCCAGATCAACGTAGTTGAACTCTTCCTCCATCCTGTCACAAGAGTGCTTTACGTAAGAACCCTAATCTTTAAATTGTGACAAGGTAAGGGAAAATTTCAGCAAGAGACAAGAAAAGAGAGTAGGGGATAAGTCGCGGTGTCCTTTCTTGTCTTCCCCAAGGTTTAGCTTTAGAAAGTCGGGTTTATCCTCACTCCGGCCAGTCGAGCTTAGGGTTGAGCCGACAGTCAAGTATGGCTCGATACCACCTCTGCCGGGACCCCGAATTTGCAAATCCGACCCTCAGGTATTCGCACTAGTCCAGGAACGCGCGAGTGCACACAGTCTGAACATCGGTATATATCACAATCATACCAAACGATACTATCAAAGTACTTTATTTAAATAATCAAAGGGTTACTCGACCTTATGGCCAAGTTACAAATATATGCCTTGCAAGGCGAAACTTATTAAAAGAGAAATAATAGCAATGAAAATCAAATAACTCGTGGCGCCATCCAAGATACCACAGTAACCGATCGGGCTCGCATCCCTAAGTAGACGGGTCCTCTTGGAACTCCTCCTCCGAAATCAAGCGTAGTCTCCTCTTCAACTGGTATTGTGTTGAGGCAAGGGTGAGTACTTGGTACTCGACAAGTCATGCACGTAATGCAAGCTAATATACTATATGCATGGCTCGGTACAAAGGAATAGCTCAGTGGTATATTTGCAGAAATGACTTTTGACAAGTAATAAAAGTAGATTCGAAAGCAAGAGAAATAAGTAAAGCATAAATAACTTTTCAAGAAGTTTAACAAACATTTTTCCCATCCTACACCATATTTCCATCACCTTCCTTGTTAAACCAACCCATCTTTTCAAAACCAAGTTATTTTCGTAAAGTCTACCCCTTGACTGTAATTCCCGAGCATTGTCCAAAGATCGTGGACTCGGCTATTCAAATAGATTCTACACTCTGCAGAGGTTATGCACTTTACCCACAAGATACAATCAAACACCACAAAGGCGAGTTCAGTAACAAAGCCTTCTGGAAGCCTCAAACAACACAGTGGTCCTCTCCCAGACGTGCTCTACACCATCCCTTCCCTTAGCCAAGGCGAAGTATGGGACCAACACACCGTTAGATGGGTACCTGGCCACACCCACGATACGCTCCCGCACAATCACACAAACGGTGTAATCGACACCCCGAGGCTCCACAAGTGAGTCCTTAGCGACTTAGTCAACTAGGGCCGCCCCATTCCAGCCATGTGGTTGCAAGTATGACCCAGTTCAAAGGCTTGCAAGGTTAAGTCCTTAGAGTGACCAGGGCAAGACTACCCAAGAACCAAATCAACATTCCCAACGCCACAACCTGCCCACTGATTACTCTTGCCACATGCCCCTGGCCGAAATCTGTTTATCAAACACCAGTTGATTACCATGCACCACGTGACATCAACATCACATGATACTTTTCCAAAACAGGTTCAATATATCATTAATTCAATATTAACATTTGATTGTCCAAAATCATGTCATGAGCACGTAAGCGTGCTCTAAGCGATGTACTACAACGGTCTAAAACCCATGTTGGCAATTTAATAATGTCCAACTAGTAATCCACAACTAGGGTGACAAAGGGTCATGGCACATACTTAAGTAATCAAGGTGTCATATAGCAAATTGGTATTTATCTAACCCCATGTTTAAACAAAGTATCTTTCTAATTGAACTAGCATGCAATAGTTTAAATCAAAATAGATTTCAAATAGGATCAATATGGTCAAAGCACAACTTGCCTTCAAAAAGTACTTGCTCTTGGTCTTGAGTTGGATCCTGAGTCAACACTTCTCCTCGAATCCTTCCCAAGACTTCAACGCCTACTCGTAAAGCGTGCAAATAGCAAATACACAAATAAACACTAGGCAAAAGATCCCAAAACTCCAAATAAAATCCATAAACAGAGAGAACATAATTTTCTGGATTTTTAGAAACTGGAATCACAAATTTGGAGTTAAAAGCATAAAAGTTATGATTATTTAAAGTTTAAATAATCAATTAAATAATATTATAGAGAAAAACTTTAGTCCAAAAATTAAATAAAATTCATATTTAGGTAGATCTCAATTTTATACAAATTTAGAAATTTGAATCGCTCAAATCGGAGTTGAAACGCAAAGTTATAAGCGTTTGAAGTTTGAATCTAAATTTGAATCAATATTTCGAATTAATAAATCATTTTCTTTTCGAAATTAATTATTGCGTCAAGAAGGACACGTGGCAGCCTCTGATTGGCTGGCTGACGCCACCGGTCCATGGACTTGGTCCACGCTTGGCTCGGAGTCTACGGTGGACTCGGCCCACGGCTCCACGTGAGACTGACATGTGGGTCCACTCGGGTGCCGTCATTGCTGACGTCAGCGGGGCTCAGCCCACGGTGCGGACATGTGGGACCCACTGTGACGTCATGGGTGACGTCAGCGCTCGGCTGGGACAGCCGCGGACATGCGGGCTCCTCGACACGCGGGCCCGCGTGTCGGCGTCCACACGCACGCTGCGCTGCGGCGCCCGACCGCTTGGCCCAACTTCCCGACACGTGGCGCAATCACGGCCGCTGGTTTGAAAATCAACGGCGCGGATTAGATCCGGTGTTGACGCGTTTGGGTTAACGCATTGATTTCGGACCGCTGATCTAGATCCGATGGTCGATTAGATCTGAAATCGTAACGCAATCTCACCGTGCGATGACGCGTGGCGTGATCTCGGCGTTGGATCTTGATCGGACGGCCGAGAGCTCGCGTCCGGCGATGGCTTGCGGCGGAGCTGCTCACCGGCGCGAGGACGACGACCTTGCCGACGGCGTTTCGCGCGCTTCCGGCGGCGAGATGTCCTTCGTGCGCTCGTCGCGGTGAGTCCGGATCTGAGGTCAACGGGCGCAGGGACGGCGACGGCGGCGGAAACGGCAAAGACCGTGGCGGAGCGGCGCGCAATTACGGCGAAGCTCGCACGGCTAAACGGGCGGCGCTTTGCCTCGTGAAGTAGAGAAGGGAGGGCGCGATCACGGCGGTCCTCGGTATGCCCGGGCATTAAATAGCCCGGAGGCGTGCTCGGCGGAACCCTAGTCGGCCACGGCGGCTCTCACCGGCGGAGTCCGGCTCGGACTCGGCGGAGACGACGCAATCGCAGCCGTCCACGTGGCGCGATCAACGGCCCCGATCGCACGGGCGCGATCGGATCCGGGCCGGATACGGCTCGGGTCGGGGTCGGCGGATCTCAGCCGTTGGATCTTGATCCAACGGTTGGGATTGATTAGGGTTAGGAGTGGGTTCGGTCGAGTCACGTGGCTCGGGTCGGACTCGAGTCCGACTCGGGTTCCGACTCGGTCGGATGAACAGTACTTGACCCGAGTTTGATTTTCCAGCGATTTAATATTTAAAATAATTCCTAGTAATTCATTTAATTCATTAAAAATAGCAAATGACTCAGAAAAATTCCAGAAAAATTCTGGAAAATACTTTGGATTATTTTGGACCCAAATAAAATATTTCCAACAAAATTTTATTTGCAAAATTAAATTCTTTAATTATTTCAAAATGGAATAAATTCAAATAAATTCCAATTAAATCCAAATAAATTCCAGAAAATTAAATAAATTCACCAAAGTTCCAAATAACACATGAATTTAGGACATGTAAAATTTTGGGGTGTTACAAACCTCCCCTTAATAGAATCTCGTCCCGAGATTCAGGGCTTACTAAAGGAATAGGTTTGGAAATTCTTTCTTCAAATCCTCTTCACAGCTCCCTAAGTCGCTTCGCTTTCTTCATGGTTGCTCCAATCGAACTCTACAAAAACGGGTTGACTTGTTTCTAGTTTCTCGATCCATTGTGTCTAGAATCCTCACTGATACTCCTTATAAGTCAAATCCTCTTGCAACTCAATTGATTCTAACGGTGTGCTCCTCGGGAACTCTGAGACACTTCTTCAACTGGGACACATGGAATACATCATGTACTCCTCGCCAACGATCGTGGGCAACTCCAATGATAAGCAACTTCGCCTCTGGGCTCAAAATCTTAAATGGTCCAACATAACGGGTGCAAGTTTCCCTTTGGCATGGAACCTCTTAACTCCCCGAGAGGCGTAACTCGAGGTATACAAAGTCTTCGTTCAAAACTCAAATCTCGCGACGATTGTCAAGATAACTCTTCTCATCGAGATTGGGCTATCTTCAACCTTTCCTAATCATGGCGACTGTTCTTCACCTCTTGAAGAATATCAGCCCAAAGACACGGGCGCCACGGTCTCATTCCAATTCAATGGCGTCCGACAGGTCGACCATACAAAGGCCTCAAAAGGTGACATCTCAGAACTAGCCTCGATAACTATTGTTGTAATCGAACTCGGCATACGGCAAACTCTTATCCCAAGAGGTAGCATAAGCCAATGCACAAGCTCTCAACATATCCTCCGTAATCTGGTTGACTCTTTCGGCCTGCCCATCCGTCTGCGTGGATGATAAGTCAGATCTTGAAGTTTAAACGGTTCCCATGGCTTCATGCAACTTATTCCGTAATCTTGAGGTAAATTGGGTACCTCTCGTCCGATACAATCCTCTTTGGCACTCCGTGCAAACAAACAATCCTGATCATGTACAACTCGCTAATTTATCTCCCGAGTAAGTGGTCTTCACGGGGATAAAATGGGCTACTTTAGTCAAGCGATCCACTATAACCCCTATGGAGTCATAACCTCCTTGAGTCTTGACAAACCGGTAATGAAATCCATTCCGATTTCCTCCCACTTCCACTCGTATCTTCACGGTTGTAGCAATCCTGCTGGTCTCGATGCATTGCCTTGACTCTCTGGCATACGCCGCACAATGCAACATGCTCGGCAACTTCGTTTCATACTCGGCCACCGAATCTCTCCTTTAGATCCCGATACATCTTGGCGCCTCCAGGGTGAATTGAGTACTTGGAGTCATGGGCTTCTTCCAAAATCAGTTGCTTTAACTCCTTTTGTTAGGCACACAAATACGATCCTTCATCCACAACGTGCCTTGCTCATCCAACTTGAAGTCCTCGCCTTGCCTTCCTCCTTGACGGACTTAATCCTGCGGATCTTGTCATCATCCTTCGCCCTTCTCGGATCTGATCCTCTAGGGTAGGCTTTACTTCTAATGCGCCAAGAATCCGCTTAGGTACTACCTCAATCTTCATCTTCTGAAAATCCTCACATAACTCATCCCGACTTGTGGCTAGCAACGTACTCACGGTATGGCTTTTCCGACTCGGGCGTCGGCTACTACGCTGGCCTTCCCGGATGGTAATGGATTCCAACATTGTAGTCCTTGATCAACTCTAACCATCTCCTCTGCCTCATATTCAGATCCGATCTGGTGAATATGTACTTAAGGCTCTTATGATCCGTATACACTTCACATCTGCTTTCCAATCGAGATAGTGACGCCATATCTTCAAGGCATGCACTACGGCAGCCTAACTCTAGGTCATGTGTCGGATAATTTTCCTCATGCGGCCTCAATCGCCTTGATGCATACGCGACGACCTTTCCATTCTCGTGACGACACATCCAAGTCCTTGGCGCGATGCGTCACAATAAATATCGGCTTTGAGCAACATCCGGTAGAACTAACACCGTCTTGATGTCAATCGCTTCTTCACTCTCAAATCCTTTCTCACATTCTCAAGGCCCATGCAAACTTCTTTTCCTTCTTCAAAGAATTGCGTAAGAGGTTTCGCAATTGTCGAGAAGCCTTCAATGAAACGGGCGGTAGTATCCTGCCATTCCAAGGAAACTCCGAACTGGTCACAGTCTTCTACTCCCAATGTAACACAGCTTCTACTTTGCTTGGATCTACTGGCGACTCCTTTCTGCGGTCATTACATGTCCAAGAAACTCCACCTTGTCCTTCCAAAAATCACACTTGCTGAACTTGGCGAAAGTTGCTGCTCCTCGCCTTTCCAAAACTCGCCTTAAGTGTTCGGCATGTTCATCCTCTGCCTTGGAGTAGATTAGGATATCGCTCTATGAACACGACGACAAACTTGTCCAAATATTCCATGAACACCTTATTCATCATATTCATGAAATAAGTCGCGCATTTGTCAATCCAAAGGACATAATCAGAACTCGTAATGTCCATATCTTGACGAGAATGCGCTGAATATCTTCTCGATCGGATCTTCAATCGATGGTATCCCGATCTCGGATCAATCTTGGAGAAAACTCCGGCTCCTCTTAATCGATCAAACAAATCATCAATCCTGGTAGCGGATACTTATTCTTCACGGTGACTTCATTGAGTGCACGGTAGTCAATGCACATCCTGAAACTCCCATCCTTCTTCTTGACAAACAAAACTGGTGCTCCCCACGGCGACGAACTTGGTCTGATAAATCCTTTTTCCATTAACTCTTCTAGCTGTTTCTTCATTTCTACCAACTCCTCGGTAGACATCCGATAGGGTCTCTTTGCTATCGGTCGTACTGCAGTACAAGCTCTATCACAAACTCTATGTCCCTCGTCTGGCGGCATACTGTAGATCTTCGGGAAAAACATCGGGTACTCATTCACTATCGGGACATCCTCTATGCTGATTGCCTTGGTAATCTGTTAACCATCAATCGTCCATCTCTAACTCAAGTGGCTTGAAATTCCACTTTCTTCCCACACGGGCTCTCAATCGAGATAGTCCTTCGTCCACAATCCAATACAGCCTTGTGCTTGGATAACCAATCCATTCCCAATATGACGCCTAAGGTCCGGGTCTCCAAAATTATAAGGTTTGCTAGGAACTCTATTCCATCTATTAGTATTCTCACCCCGAACATCCTACTTCCGCTCGGAGTTCTGAACTGTGGGTTTGAACTAAAAGCATGCACTTAAGTCTTGCAATCCTTAAATCATTTCTAGTAGCAAAGCCTTGCGAAACAAACGAATGCGAAGCTCCGTAGTCAAACAAAATCAGTGGTGTAATCGAAAGTTAACAAGTAACTTACCCAAGACGACGTCCGTAGTATTCTCGCAAAGTGCATCTGCGGTGACATGGTTGACTCGGCCTCTCACCACGGTCCGGTGTGGCTCCTGGTCTTTGGCGCCCTAGCTGGGTGGTTCCTAGGTTGAAGCGAATCGGGTCGCCTCTGCTGTCTTCTTTGGACAATGGCAAAGTGTCCTGGCTCGTTGCGCTTGTAACAAGCGCCTCACTGCTCTTTGTTGCCTGGGTAGCGTTTCTAGCGGGGTCGGGGTCCGATAGTTCGATTGGCGTGTCTTGGTGCTGGGGAGGGTGTCCTTGTTGCATTCTCGTGGTTGGAATCAAGAATTGATTTGGTGCAACTCTCAAGCGCGTGCTCCTCGACGTGATCCTTGCTTGTTGCATCCTCGCGCTTCCTGTTCTCATCCAGTTCCTTGCGCTTGTCCTCAAGAATAAGCGCCTTATTCACCAACTCTTGGAAATCTGGAAAGGTGTGGGTGATCAACCCTACTTGCAATCCTGAGTTAAGTCCCTTCATAAAACGAGACTGCCTGGCTTTATCTGTCGCTACATCCTCAGGTGCGTAGCGTGCTAGCTGGGTGAACTTGTTCAGGTAGTCGGCCACTGGCTGATTACCTTGCTTCAGTGCTCTGAACTCCTCCTTCTTAAGGTCCATGATTCCTTCAGGCACGTGATACTGTCGGAATGCAGCTGTGAACTCTTCCCAAGTGATATCTTGAGGGTTCTCCTGCGTGGCACGTAGTTCTCCCACCATTCGGCTGTTCCTTCCAGTTGATGAGAAGCGTAAAGTACCTTCTCATTCCCTATGCATTGAGCTATGTGTAGCTTTCTCTCAACTGATCTTAACCAATCATCGGCCTCCAATGGATTGGCATTCCCAGAGAAAGTGGGTGGGTGAGTCCTCATGAACTCTGACAGCCTTGTATTCTGGCGTGGTCCCTGATTAACTTGATTAGCAGTGGCCTGAGCAGTGACGTGCTGCATTTGTTGCATCATAGCATGCATCAACTGAGTCTGGGCAGCAAGAAATGCTCCGAAATTCTGCATATCCAGTGGCGGTGCTGGTGCTCCATCATTGGGGTTTTCTGCTGGGCGAGAACCACTCCCATTGCTTCCAAAGTTTCCACGGGTGTTCACCATCTGTCGATTTGCTCTAGGTTTAGAGATGAGAGGGAAACAAGAATAGACAAGTAATATGGAACTTATGTGGGCGAAAAGGTGTAGCCTTAAGGTCCAACTTTATTATTAATAACTTGGTATGGCTGCTTACAATGCCTAAGGGCCTTGCAACACATACTGCACACTCAGCAAACAAAGCAAATCCAAATCGAACTAACTCTTGGAGTCTAACGCCTAAAGGGTGACTCTTTATTCTATGACTCGACTCGGCGAAGGAGTCTCACTATAGAACCTATGCTCACTCATCGAGAAAACCTCCACGGCCTGGGTACGGGTGCTGTGGCATAGGCGCGAAACGATCGCCATGTCCAGAATCGTGTCATCCGTGGTAGTCGAAAGCGGTGTCCTCATCGAGATCTCGACTCCTCCGATCTGGCTCGTAGCTCGAAATCTTGGCTCCGGTCCGTCCGTACAAAGTCATCTCCAGCTCGTCAATCCTTCGCAGAAGATGTGCCACATACTCTTGAGCTTCCCGCCATCTCGTTTCTTCTCTGTCGTGATCTCCTTGCGGGCCTTCCGTAGCTCCTTGCTTGTATTATCTAGTACATCCTCCTGGCGACGACAAATCGTGCTAATCGTAACCGCGGGCATCCTCATCCTGAATCGCCTTCGGGTCGAAGGTTATCGCTGCGCGGATGGTAACGGAACACCGCATTTCCAACTCTCGCGTAGATACGGTAATGTGCCGCATCGCTCGTCGTGATACTTCTTGGATACCCATCTCGCATTGTAGATCTCCGGCAAAGGTCTGATGTATCGAGCGATTGCCTGGCCCTTTTTCCTAGCAGTACCTCAATCCTCACGCCACAAGCCTTGATCAATCCTCGCTTGTCCGATCACTTCCACTTGGTATTGGGGCTTCTCAAAATCTCCGAGAGTCTCAGAGCATATGCCAAAGTTCTCGCAGGCGTGACTAACTCCTGCATCAACGTAGTTGAATTCTTCCCTCCATCTGTCACAAGAGTGCTTTACGTAAGAACCCTAATCTTTAAATTGTGACAAGGTAAGGGAAAATTTCAGCAAGAGACAAGAAAAGAGAGTAGGGGATAAGTCGAGATGTCATTTCTTGTCTTCACAAATTTTTAGCTTTAGAAAATAGGTTTTATCCTCACTACGACCATTCTAGCTTAGGGTTGAGCTCTACAAATAAGTATGGCTCGATACCACCTCTGTCGGGACCCGAATTTGCAAATCCGACCCTCTGTGTATTCAGCACTAGTCCAGAACGCGCTTAGTGCACACAGCCTTAACATCGGTATATATCACAATCATACCAAACGATACTATCAAAGTACTTTATTTAAATAATCAAAGGGTTACTCGACCTTATGGCCAAGTTACAAATATATGCCTTGCAAGGCGAAACTTATTAAAAGAGAAATAATAGCAATGAAAATCAAATAACTTCGTGGCGCCATCCAAAGATACCACAGCAACCGATCGGCTCGCATCCCTAAGTAGACGGGTCCTCTTGGAACTCCTCCTCCTAAACCGGGCGTAGTCTCCTCTTCAACTGGTATTGTGTTGAGGCAAGGGTGAGTACTTGGTACTCAAGAAGTCATGCACGTAATGCAAGCTAATATACTATATGCATGGCTCGGTACAAAGGAATAGCTCAGTATATTTGCAAAGAAATGCCTTTTGACAAGTAATAAAAGTAGATTCGAAGCAAGAGAAATAAGTAAAGCATAAATAACTTTTCAAGAAGTTTAACAAACATTTTTCCCATCCTACACCATATTTCCATCACCTTCCTTGTTAAACCAACCCATCTTTTTCAAAACCAAGTTATTTTCGTAAAGTCTACCCCTTGACTGTAATTCCCGAGCATTGTCCAAAGATCACGTGGACTCGGCTATTCAAATAGATTCTACACTCTGCAGAGGTTATGCACTTTACCCACAAGATACAATCAAACACCACAAAGGCGAAGTTCCCAGTGAACAAAGCCTTTCTAAGCCTCAAACAACACAGTGGTCCTCTCCCAGACGTGCTCTACACCATCCCTTCCCTTAGCCAAGGCGAAGTATGGGACCAACACACCGTTAGATGGGTACCTGCCACGCCCACGATACGCTCCCCGCATAATCACACAAACGGTGTAATCGACACCCTGAGGCTCCACAAGTGAGTCCTTAGCGACTTAGTCAACTAGGGCCGCCCCATTCCACCCATGTGGTTGCAAGTATGACCCAGCTTCAAAGGCTTGCAAGGTTAAGTCCTTAGAGTGACCAGGGCAAGACTACCCGAAGAACCAAATCAACATTCCCAACGCCACAACCGGCCCACTGATTACTCTTGCCACATGCCCTGGCCGAAATTGCTTATCAAACCCCGCTGATTACCATGCACCACGTGCCATCAACATCACATGATACTTTTCCAAAACAGGTTCAATATATCATTAAGTCAATATTAACATTTGATTGTCCAAAATCATGTCATGAGCACGTAGGTGTCTAAGCAAAGGTACTACAACGGTCTAAAACCCATGTTGGCAATTTAATAATGTCCAACTAGTAATCCACAACTAGGGTGACAAAGGGTCATGGCACATACTTAAGTAATCAAGGTGTCATATAGCAAATTGGTATTTATCTAACCCCCATGTTTAAACAAAGTATCTTTCTAATTGAACTAGCATGCAATAGTTTAAATCAAAATAGATTTCGAAATAGGATCAATATGGTCAAAGCACAACTTGCCTTCAAAAAGTACTTGCTCTTGGTCTTGAGTTGGATCCTGAGTCAACACTTCTCCTCGAATCCTTCCTGCACTTCAACGCCTACTCGTAAAGCGTGCAAATAGCAAATACACAAATAAACACTAGGCAAAAGATCCCAAAACTCCAAACAAAATCCATCAACCGAGAGAACATAATCTTCTGGATTTTTAGAAACTTGAATAGTCAAATTTGGAGTTAAAACGCAAAAGTTATGATTATTTAAAGTTTAAATAATCAATTAAATAATATTATAGAGAAAAACTTTAGTCCAAAAATTAAATAAAATTCATATTTAGGTAGATCTCAATTTTATACAAATTTAGAAATTTGAATCGCTCAAATCGGAGTTGAAACGCAAAAGTTATAAGCGTTTGAAGTTTGAATCTAAATTTGAATCAATATTTCGAATTAATAAATCATTTTCTTTTCGGAAATTAATTATTGCGTCGGCAGCGACACGTGGCAGCCTTCGATTGGCTGGCCGACGTCACCGGTCCATGGACTTGGTCCACGCTTGGCTCGGGTCTACGGTGGACTCGGCCCACGGCTCCACGTGAGACTCGACATGTGGGTCCACCGGGTGACGCCATTGCCGACGTCGGCGGGCTCACCACTGCGGTCGACATGTGGGACCCATCAGACGCCATGGGTGACGCCGGCGCTCGGCTGGGCGCCGACATGCGGGCCCTCGACACGCGGGCCTGCGTGTCGGCGTCATTACACGACGCCAGCGTGGGCCGGCGCCGACCGCGTCGGCCCAACTTCCCGACACGTGGCGCCAATCACGGCCGCTGGTTTGAAAATCAACGGGCGCGGATTAGATCAGTGTTGACGCGTTTGGGTTAACGCATTGATTTCGGACCGCTGGATCTAGATCCGGCGGTCGAGATTAGATCTCGAAATCGTAACGCAATCTCACCGCGGCGATGACGTGGCGTGATCTCGGCGTTGGATCTTGATCGGACGGCGAGAGCTCGCGGTCCGGCGATGGCTTGCGGCGGAGCTGGCTCACCGGCGCGGAGGACGACGACCTTGCCGACGGCGTTTCTGGTGCGCTCCGGCGAAGTGAGATGTCCCTTCGGGTGCGTCTCGTCGCGGTGGGTCCGGATCTGAGGTCAACGGCGGCAGGGGACGGCGGACGGCGGCGAACGGGCAAAGACCGTGGCGCGGCGGCGCAACTACGGCGAAGCTCGCACGGCTAAACGGCGCGGCTTTGCCTCGTGAAGTAGAGAAGGGAGGGCGCGGGATCACGGCGGTCCTCGGTATGCCGGGCATTAAATAGCCCCGGAGGCGTGCTCGGCGGAACCCTAGTTTGCCACGGCGCGCTCTCACCGGCGGAGTCCGGCTCGGACTCGGCGGAGACGACGCAATCGCAGCCGCCCACGTGGCGCGATTAACGGCCCCGATCGCACGGCGCGATCGGATCCGGCCGGATACGGCTCGGTCGGGTTTGGCGGATCTCGGTAGTTGGATCTTGATCCAACGGTTGGGATTGATTAGGGTTAGGAGTGGTTCTGGTCGAGTCACGTGGCTCGGTCGGACTCGAGTCCGACTTCGGTTCCGACTTCGGTCGGATGAACAAGATTTGACCCGAGTTTGATTTTCCAGCGATTTAATAATTAAAATAATTCCCAGTAATTCATTTAATTCATTAAAAATAGCAAATGACTCAGAAAAATTCCAGAAAAATTCTGGAAAATACTTTGGATTATTTTGGACCCAAATAAAATATTTCCAACAAAATTTTATTTGCAAAATTAAATTCTTTAATTATTTCAAAATGGAATAAATTCAAATAAATTCCAATTAAATCCAAATAAATTCCAGAAAATTCCAAAAATTCACCAAAGTGCCAAATCACACATGAATTTAGGACAAGTAAAATTTTGGGGTGTTACATGCTCCACAACATCACCGCTACGCTCCGCGACGCCTTCGGGAGCATGAGGGTGAGCTTGGCGCCACTCGGCGTGGTGCTTGCGCCTTCACAGGAGTCCACCGCTGCGCTTTATGCTGTAGGGGTGAACCGGGCTGTGAAGGCCCTTCAGAATCTGCCCGCCGCCCTCGCCGAGTGTACGGTCGTCGAGGGGAGAGCAGTGGCCATCGGAGCGGCTTCCTACGTGCTGGCGTGCTGCGCCAGCCGCGACGCTTCCTTCAATGCCTTAGCGACGGTGGGGGGCATTGAAGGAGATGATGCGGAGGCACGCACATGCGTGCAGGAGGCTGCGGAGTTCGTCGCCGGGCTGATGCAGGTTCAGCCCCCAGCGGGCCTCGATCCGGCAGCTGGAAGCATTGGGGACGCAGCAGCTGGCGGGGCCGATGACCAGTAGCCTTTCAAAGGCTGCCGGCTTAATCTTCTTTTGTTTTGTATTCCGTAATCATGAAACTTGTTAGTACTTTTGTGTACCATTAAAGTATTTCATGTTACCTTCTAGCTTGCCAACTTTGCTTGTGCATATTCCTTAATTTCGATACAGGACGATCAGCTCCCGAACTGCTCGACGAAGTTGAACGTGTTCGCCGAAGAATGCCTGGGGTACCTGGTCGCCTTAGCGAAATAGTTTGCTGCAAATAATTGTGACACTACGTTTTGGTGTGACATTACAAATTGCGAAATTAGAGAAGAAAATCTTACGGCTTGAGGTTTACTCGCGTTTTTGGGCCTTTTGAAGCGTTGTGACACCACGGAGTGTCGTAACCTTATTTAACGTGCATGATAAGGTTAATAACATTATGAGATGTGGAATTAAGGTTAAAACTATAGGATATGGAGGTTAATAGCTTTTCCGGCCGCTTCTCGGTTTTGGGCCTTCCCGGGGGAGTTTGGGCCTTGGTGGGCTTTGGTGGGATGGAGTAGGTCTCCGTAACGGACTAGGTTTGGGTGTGGGGGCTCGTAAAAGGGCTCCCCACCAGCCCTTGGGGCGTTCACCCCTGCCCCATGCGCCCCTAACCCTAGCCGCCACCCTTCCTCCTCCCTCCACCTCCTAGCCGCCCCATCTCTTGCCCCCATGGCGCCCCCATTGCTCCCCATTTCACACCACCTCTCCTCCACCCCCCTTTCTGCCCTAGGGTGACCTCCCCACCCCTGCATCCTCATGGATCCATCCGAGGAGCGAGGAGCGAGGAGCGAGGAGCGAGGTGCGAGGTGCGAGGAGCGAGGAGCGAGGAGATCGATTGGAGTTTTCGTGCGTCGGGCAAAGGTATGATCATGGGGATCCTCGGGGATGAGCTAGGTACTGTTATTAGGGAGTTTACCAAGTTTTTTTGATCAATTGGAGGCACTGGATTTGAGTAATTTGGGTTAGATCTAGATGTTGCCACGTTTCTGTTTTCGGGCTGATTGAGCAGTCGAGCTAGGGTTCGCGTTTTCGCCAATTTAGAATTCGAATCTGAATGTACGGACTTTTAATAAGTTGTAGATAATTTCATTATATTTCCATGCATATAAAGAACGTTAAATTCCGCCCAGCCGTTTGAAAGTTATGACTGTTTTACCGAGCGTATTAAAATCTGTGACGTAATTGGAACAGATCACGGTAATCTGTAGATTAGATGACATTAGAGTCCGAATCAGTCTTTCCATATACCTAGAGAAAGTTGGGAAATTTCCTAAGCTACGTGAGGATGTACTCGTTTAATTGATTCGGAGTCCCAGAACTCAAGTTATGCTTTTTGCAAGGCTGTTGTCCCGTCGGGATAGAACCTCTGTTTTAGCTTTTGCGAGTAGTGGGCAATGTCAGGTTGGATGGGGTTTTGCGTACTGTTTTGTGGGCATGATTGTGAGTGTGTGATGCCTATGTGCAGGTGGTGTGACACCGGGAGTGCCCTCGACTTCCCACAAATCCGTCGCCCGCGGTTGAGGCAAGTGTGTTGTAATGTATAGCGGATTGTAGGTTGCTTGTTGATATTGGATGAAAGATTGAATACTTGCTATGATCACTTGCCTTGCTTGCTGTTTTCCAATGATATATTGAGTATGATTATCATGATATGATGCTATGTGTCTATACTTATCATGATTCGATGCCATGTGTAATATTTGTCATGATGAGATGCCATATGTTTATGTACATGTGAAATATGATAATTGGCATAGTTGCATGCATGACATGAGATGGGGCGAGCGGTGAGAAAGTCATTAACTAATCCGGAAAGGCCGGTGAGAAAGTTATGACTAGTCCTAACGCCATTGAGTAAGACCTACATCGTGATTCCATTCACGTGGTGAATGGAAGCGAGGAGTAGGCACCCTCCATCTTCGGGATGGAAGGGGGGAGAGGGTGCACACCGACGGGTGTGTACTCAACCATACCGGTATGAGTTTCCAAGGAGATATGAGCATAACATTGCATTGCATTGCATTGCAATACATATTTAATGATGATGATGTTGTTATGTGCTCAAGTATGAGATGTTATATGTGATGTAAGGTATTATTGTCATGTAAATGATCTTGTTGTCCATTACAATATGCTTGCTGAGTTTTCGAACTCATGCTTGTGTTTTATGTTGTTTTTAGGTACTTTGAGATCGGCATGCGGGAAAAAGGGGTTTAGCTACACTTCTACACGTAGCTCCACCATCATAGTCCATAATTAATCACTTGGAGACATGATATTAAGAGTTGTGCCTTAAACTTAATGTATGGTTTAATTTAGCATGCTTGTGATTCCTTATTTGCTTGGTTATAGCTTATGAAGTGGTTGAGCATGCTTTTATTGGCGTAATTTGATGATATATCCATTTATGTTGATGTTTTATTTGTCGTGTGCTATGACATATCTTGCCATGATATTGATATTGTGTTAATTCATGTTAAAACAAAGGAGATGCTGCCGAAATCTCGGTTTTTAGCATGTGCGCCTTTGCTGGAATTTATGTTTAATTGTGGTATTTAGATGTTGTTTAGCTTATGTTTGGTAGCATTCAGGCATATTAAATGCCGGGGTGTTACAATAATGCTGTTTGTTAGGTAGCGTCTATTAAGGGATGTCCTCTGAAGAAGTTGGGGTTTCGAGGCACGGTGGGGTCGTAACCTCTTTCCTTCGCATGCACATTCTTTTGGGGGGATTTAGACTTGTTTGTGTTTTGGATTTAGACTTAGCAGGGCTGCGTGTAAGGGAACAGGACGAACCAGGGGCGGAGGACTTATAGGTGTCGGCGGAGCTGGCCGTCTTACGAGACCAGGTCGTGCGCAACCCCTGGTCGCCCGACCTTGTACGTCTTAGGCGCTCAACGTAATCATTCACCACAAAAAAGAAAACTTCACGCTAATTCCCCGCACGTGGTACACTGTGGTTCTAAAGCTAATTGGGCTTACGTTCCAAGTGACCTGGAATTACGCTTTGCGGTGCGTGTAAGGAAACAGGGGAGCCAGGGGTGGGGGACTTAGCGGTGTCGGCGGAGCTGGCCGTCTTACGAGACCGGGCCACGTGCAAGCCCTGGTCGCCCGACCTTGTACGACTTAGGCGCCGGAAGCCACCATCCGTCAAGCAGGGAACAGCCAATATAGCCCAGAACTAGGGGCGACCACGGCAACATACAGTTTTTCTCAATATGCGCAGGAAAGGAATGGAAAGATCAAAGCAAAAATGCTCTTGACATCAAACACTCCCGTGCGCGTCGACATCCATTGAAATGGCTGGTCTTCGGTCACCAAGCATTTACATCTTCAGGGGTAGAATTTGCGTAGCTGCTCGATGTTCTCGGAGTTTGCCAGCTCTTGGCCTTCCTCCGTGGCTAATTGAACGGCGCCTGGTCGCGACACTGAGATTACCTTGTAGGGTCCCTCCCAAGCGGGAGACAGTTTGTTGCGACCGACGTGCGCTTGATTTCTTCGCAGCACGAGGTCTCCCACCACCAACGTCCTTTGACTGACTCGAGAGGCATGGTAGCATCGGAGACTTTGCTGATACCGAGCGGCCCGAACTGCGGCCCGGTCCCTTGCCTCTTCCAATAAGTTGGCGTCTTCTCGCCGAAGATCCTCTTGGCCTTCCTCTATGAAGGCCGCCACTCGCGGGGATTCGAACGTTAGTTCGGAGGGAAGAACGGCTTCGGCACCGTAGACCAGAAAGAACGGCGTTTCGCCAGTCGCCCGGCTTGGTGTGGTGCGGAGGGACCACAACACAGCAGGGAGTTCTTCTATCCACGATGCCCCTCGCTTCTGGAGTATGTCGAATGCTCTTGTCTTGAGGCCCTTTAGTACCAACGCATTTGCGCGCTCCACTTAGCCATTGCTCCTGGGATGCGCTACTGACGCGAAGCACACCTTGGTGCCCATTTCTTCGCAGAAGCTCAAAAAACCTGCACTGGTAAACTGTGAGCCGTTGTCGGTGATAATTCGATTGGCGACCCCGAAGCGGTTGAAGATCCCGCGGATGAACTTGACAGCGGCAGGGGCCGTAATGGCGCACACTGCTTCGGCTTCAATCCACTTGGTGAACTAGTCGATGGCGACGAACAGGTGGGTGAAGCCTCCTGGGGCCCGTGGGAACGGACCCAGAATGTCCAAGCCCCAGACCACGAACGGCCATGAAAGGGGTATCGTCTGGAGAGCCTGGGCGGGGCAATGTGTGCGCCTGGCATGGAATTGACATGAGTACATCGTCTTACCAGCTCGCAGGCATCCTGGAGGGCTGTGGGCCAGTAGAATCCTTGACGGAACACTTTGCCGACGAGCGTCCGCCCGGATAGATGGCTTCCGCACATGCCCGCGTGGACCTCGGAGAGTAGAGAACTCCCCGCTTCCCGAGTGATGCACCTCAGCAGAAGACCATTTCGACTCCAGCGGTACAAGTCCTCGCCTACCAGAGTGTAGCACTTAGCCCTTTGTGCGATCTTCTAGGCCGCAGCATCATTGTCGGGGAGCACTTGGTCTTGCAGGAAGGTCAGGATAGGGGCCATCCATGCTTCTTCCCTGCCAAGTGTGGCGACCAGATGGTCACATAGGTACTCCGCTTGGGCGAGCGTTTCCCCTGGCGCCGCCGTAGCGGGGCCGGTGCTCTCTGTCCCGGAAAGGCGGGCCCCAGGCCACTCGCCACCGTCGGGAACAGAACGCCACTCGTCGATGTCGGGGGCAGCCTGCCGCACTTCGACATCGGGGGCTAAGACACCAGCACCATTGTCCTCATCAAACCTGGGGGCGACAATGGACGATCGAGGTGGACACCCTTTGCAGCCCTCGATCGGAAGAACACCTTCGCCGCGGCCCCCAGGGACAGGGGCGGCGTCGGACAGTCGCATGGGTCCTCCTCTGAGGGCCCCGACCGGAAAAGCACTGTAGTTCCTACCTTGTTCAGGGGCTACGACAGGCAGCCAACAAGGTCCTCTCACAAGGCCCTGGGTCGGAGTTGTACCACCGCGCGTGCCTTGTTCAGGTGCAACGGTGGCAGCTTGCAAAGATCCTCCTTCGAAGGCCCCTACCGGACACGCCCCACTGCTCCTACCTTGTTCAGGGGTTGCAGCGGACGGTTGAGGGGAGTTCCCCAGGAGTTCTTCAACCGGGCTCTCAGCGTCGTTTCCACCCTCGCCGGGGAGCACAACGGATGGCTGAGATAATCTTTCTTCAAAGTCTCCGGTTGGAGTAACCGATCTGGGCGAAGCGAGCTGAGACAGTTCGTCCGCCAGATGGTTGTCTCGCCAAGGAATATGGGTAAAACCCAGTCCATCAAAGCGGTGCTCCAATCTCCAAACTTCCGATAGGTAGGCGGCCATGACCAGGTCGGAGCATTGGAATTCCTTACGCACCTGGTTGATCAGCAGCAGAGAATCTCCCTTGACTTGAAGGCGTCGAATTCCCAAAGCTGCAGCGGCGCGCAGACCTGCTAGCAGCCCTTCGTACTCTGCAATGTTTTTAGTGGCCTTGAAGTCAAGGGTGATTACGTACCGGAGGATGTCCCCGGTTGGGGCGATCAAGACCACCCCAGCCCCCGCGCCTTCCAGCCTAAAAGAGCCATTGAAGAATAGCATCCAGGGGGGAGGCACGGGGTCTTCTTCATTCTCCAAGGCGGCGGGAGTCCATTCCGCAATGAACTCCGCCAACTTTTCACTCTTGATGGCGGTGTGGGGAACAAACTTGAGGCAGAACTCCCCAAGCTCCACCGACCACTTGGCGATACAGCCTTCCGCTTCCCGGTTGTGGAGAATCTTCCTCAACGGGTAGGCCGTAACGACCACCACCTCTCGCCCCTGAAAGTAATGGCGCAGCTTCCTGGATGCCACCAGGACTGCGTACACCATCTTTCTCGGGCCTCATGGATATCGAAGTTTCCGCGATCGTACAAAGACCTTTGTCGACAAAGTACACCGGCTTATGAACATTACTCCTCTCCGCCACCAACATAGCGCTTACCACCGCAGGGGTGGCACCTATGTACAAAAGCAACTACTCGCCTGGCTGTGGGGCGACCAGTACTGGCGGTGAGGAGAGGTACTGCTTCAGGTCTTCAAAAGCCAGTTGAGCCTCCTCCGTCCACTCGAAACGGTTAGTCTTCTTGAGTAGCTTGAACAGAGGCAAACTTCTTTCTCCCAATCGGGCGATGAAACGCTCGAGGGAGGCCAATCGACCTGCCAAGCACTGATCTTGCTTGAGTCGAGTGGGCGGCTTCATATGCTCAATTGCTGCTATCTTGTCGGGGTTAACCTCAATCCCACGACTGGATACGAGGAACCCTAACAATTTGCCGAAAGGCACCCCAAACACGCATTTCTCGGGGTTAAGCTTCAGTCCGCCCTTCCGGAGGTTGGCGAAGGTTTCCTCCAAGTCTTCAATGATCCCTTCGCCTTTCTTGGTCTTCACTACCAGGTCGTCCACATACACCTCCAGGTTGCACCCAACTTGGGAATGGAACATGGCGTGCATGGCGCGCTGGTAGGTTGAACCCGCGTTCTTCAACCCGAATGGCATTTTTATATAACAATACACGCCCATAGGGGTGACGAATGCGGTCTCTTCATCTCCAGGGGCCATCCTAATCTGGTGGTACCCGAAGTACGCGTCCAGAAAGCACAGCAATTCGCAGCCTGCGGTTGAGTCGATGATGAGATCAACCCGAGGCAGTCGGTAAGGGTCCTTCTGGCAAGCCTTGTTGAGGTCGGTGAAGTCGACGCACATCCGCCACTTCCCGTTGGATTTCCTTACGAGTATAGGGTTAGCGAGCCACTCAGGGTGAGAGACCTCACGAACAATCCCTGCGCTCAGAAGTTTTTCTACCTCCTTCCTGATGGTATCTTGCCGCTCGGGGGCCTATCTCCGGATTTTCTGCCGGATAGGGCGCTCGCCGGGCAGCGTCGCTAATTGGTGCTCGATCACCTCCCTGGGAACCCCGGTCATCTCGGACGGGTGCCATGCAAACACGTATGAATTAGACCGAAGGAAGGTGACGAGCGCGTCTTCCTATTTGGCGCTGAGACTGGCGCCTATGGAAATGCTCTTCCCGGGCTCGCCCTCCCTCAGGGGCACCGCTCGCAGGTCACCAGCCGAGGTGAGTGAGGTGCGGTTCTCCGCCTGAGGGGCACCAGGGGATGATACCTCATTACGGCCAGTGCAGGTGGCGCCAACCACATCCATCGCATCCTTGTGGCAGCGTAGGGCTTCCGTCTTATCCACCTGGATGGTGATGGGACCAACGGGTCCCGGAATCTTCACCACCGCATAGCCCTAGTGGATTACTGCCATGAACTTGGCCAAAGCAGGTCGACCAAGCAAGGCGTTGAACGGGAGGTCGAAGGAGACGACCTCGAGATCTACCATCTCCGTGCGGTAGTTGCTTTCCTTCCCAAAGGTGACGGGAAGGCACACCCGTCCCAGGGGCATCAAGCCAGCCCCCGGGGCGATGCCGAAAATGGGCAAAGCGGGCTCCATCTCCTGGAGGGGGATCTAGAGCTTGACACAGGCCCGCTCAGACAGGAGGTTAATTGCACTCCCTCCGTCCAGCAATACCCGACCCAGCTTGACATTCTGGATCGTGGGCGAGACCACGAGCGGAAGGCTACCTAGGCCAGCAGTACTCTTAGGATGATCGTCTTGACTGAAGGTGATCGGCTCCTCCGACCACTTCAGCATTCGGCACGTGCCTGAGCTTGTTCCCGCGGCATACACCTCCCTCCACTACCATTTGAGTGCCGTGTTGGAGGGATAGGTGGCAGACCCACCATTGATGTAAGCCACTGCTCGATCCGCCCGCTAGAATCCCAACGGGGTAGAGTCTTCGTCTTTGTCTCGCCGGGGGCGATGATCCTTCAGCCGCTGCTCCACAATCTCGCTCACGACCGGACAATGCGCCAAGTCGTGCGAGTGGGTTTGGTGGATGGGGCAGAAGGATTTGCCCCCGTCGCCTTCACGGCCGTCAGGACGGCGCGCTTGGCGGTCATCCCGCCGGTCGGGGTGATCACGCCCCTGTTCAGGATGGTCATCTCGCCGGGCAGGGCGATCGCGTCCCTGTCCAAGACGGTCATCCCGCCGAGTGGGGCGATCGCGTCTTTTGGGCCAGTTGTCCCGGTGAGGGCGCTCGGCGGCCAAGACCCGCCTGGTCTCGTCCGCGTCGCGCTTCTTCTTCTTCTTGGTCGTGGGGCCTGGGTCCCGCGAAGGGCCGGCTTCATCCTTTCCTCGGGGCGCTACGAGGGTTGGTGCGGGTCCTCTGGCCTCTGCTGCCCTCGCACATCAGTGTGCGAGAGAGAAGAGCTCCGAGGTAGTAGTGATGTCATGGGTAGCCAGCTTCTCCCGCATCTTGGTGTCCCGCACGCCCCTTCGAAAGGCGATGACGACCGATTGTTTCGAAATGCAGGGAATCGTGTTGCGACAGTGGCTAAAGCGCCAAACAAAGTCTCGCAACGATTCCCCCTTCTTTTGCTCGAGGGCGTGGAGGTCGTCTTCCATGCCCGGCTGTATGTAGGACCCCTGGAAGTTGGTGACAAAAACGTCGCACAACCCTTCCCACGAGGAGATTGATCCTCGCGGAAGGTTCAACAACCAGGATCGGGCAGACCCAATTAGGGTTGTGAGGAAGTAATTCGCCATTACCCTGCTGGACCCGCCCACGGCACGCACCACCGTGGTATAAATTTGCAGGAACTCCTCCGGATTGGTGGTGCCGTCATACTTCTCGAGGGACACCGAGCGAAACCTGTTGGGCCACGCCACGTGGCGTAGCTGTCGGGTGAACGCCTAGCATCCCGCACTGTAAGGGGAGTTATCCTCAGTTTCGGCGATTCGACGCGCAGAATGCGCCGAGGTCTGCTGAAGACGAGTCCCCGGGGAGCGGGAGGAATGAACTTCCTCCGAACTCCGGACGAGGGAATCTCAGGAGGGGGTCCGGCTTCCAAAAACTGTACGCAGAGTGCGTTCAGAATCTTGGGAACGATGACTACGCGAGCGGCCGGGAGAATCGCCACTGCGCCGTCGCCGGAGCCCCCTGTGATGATCCCCCGTAACCCCGCGGTCCCAAACGGGGCCGGGGTGCCTGCTTGGGCCCTCCTGGCCGATACGTCTCCCGCCCGAGCGGCTTGAGGTGTGGGAAGAGTGAGCGTGCCCCTTCGAGGGCGAGTCCCATTGGTCGGAGACCGATTGGAAGTTCCCACTCGAAGCTGGGCCACCTCTACAAGGCGGACCACATCCCGGAGCCAGGGTGTGGTGGGGTTGTCCCCTGCGAGCTCCAGAGGTGGATGACTCAGCACGAGACGCCGCCACAGGTGTTCGGGCGGGGCTTCTTCCCACGCCCGGTCGGCCGGGTGGGGGCAAGCAGGCCCTCGAGAGGCCTCGGCGCCCCCGGTTGGAAGTAGCGCGGAGTCGCCCTTCGCCCGGGGAGAGTGAGTGGGTGCAACCAGAGGACTGACAGCTCCGGCTGCGGGTGGTGGTGTTGTATGCGAACCCGGCATCCTCCTGATGGACGGACCTTTGATGGATTTCGCCGGGAATGGCTGGAGTCAAACCGAAGTATGCCAACCGCGCACCCCTACCTGGCGCGCCCCTGTCGGCGTTTGTTACGATAGGATCCTCCCGCGAGGGAGATTTTAGTTCGGTTTGGGGGTGTGCTTAGCGGAGACGTAATCCGGTCACTCTCTCCTCGCCGTCCCGGAGAAGATAAACAGTAGACACACCTGATTTTCCCAGGTTCGGGCCCCCTAGGTGGGTAATAGCCCTACGTCTTGTCTGAGGTCTTCGTTAGTCTTAGCCAAAGCTATCGTTCGTGCCCTCATCGTCGTCGTCCCACTCTTACATACACCCATCCGCCCTTATATACCCCTGGTCGGCCTGGGCAAGTGGGGGGACAAAACTATGCCGCTACACGGCTCATTAATTACACTTCATTAATGCCATCCCATCTTGGGGCCTCCTTCTTTGTGCCGCTACATCACGAGCCGTCAGGGCTGTGAGCTTCCCATGACAGGCCAGTTGTGGCATGTCAGGAAAAGGGGCCTAGCGCCATGCCTCGCATTAAATGCCCTGACGCTATGCCCCGTGGGAGGCTTTCAGGCGAAGCCTTCCTCATCCTTGCGTCTCGTGATGTGGGCCCCCTCGCCCTGCGAGGAGGGCTTTTGGACAACACTAGCCACGTAGTCACGTGGGCCTCCTCGCCCCGCGAGGAGGGCTTGGGAGCACTGCTCACCACGTTGCCACGTGGACCTCCTCGTCCCGCGAGGAGGGCTTAGGAGCGCTGCTCGCCACGTTGCCACGTGGGCCTCCTCGCCCCGCGAGGAGGGCTTAGGAGCACTGCTCGCCACATTGCCACGTAGGGCCCTTCATACCCATTTTTAAGGGCGGGGAGAGTACCCTGGTGTAGAATACGCCGACAGCTGGAACCGCACCGCAACACCATCGGGCTCGTAATCGTCTTCGTCTCCGGCCACCTAGTTCCGCCGTGGACATCGCCGAACCCACGAAGCTTCTCCGCCGTTGGATCTTCATCGCACGGCCCATGTTCGTCCACGTCACCCCATTTGATTTCCACGTTACGGTTTTAGATCTATTCTCAACCATTGGATCTAGATCCAGCGGCTTAGATTAAGCCACGTAGCCTCGAACCGCACCGTGCTAGGGGTAGATCTCAGTCGTTAGATCTAGATCATACGGTTAGGGTTCACGCACATTGTAGCACGAGATTGGATCTTGACCGTCCGATCTAAATCGTACGGTCCACGTCGAGCACCGGGTCATGCCACGCCACCCCCCAGCGACGTGATTAAACCCGATCGGATCTCGACCGTCCGATCTAAATCGTACGGTCCAGATCAATCGCGTTGCACCGCAACGTGCGGGATTAGATCTGATCTAGTCCATTGGATTTCAAACCAACGACCCAGATTGCGCCACGTGTCTGGTAGCCGAACCCGGGCCGTCGGGCGTCGCCTTGCCGGCGGGCCGACGCCACGCTGGGGCCCAGCCGTCGAACTGCTCGACCGAGCGTCTTGATGTCGGGCCGCATCATTCGTGGGGTCCCACATGTTAGTGAGACATGTACCCGTGGACCGGGTCCACGGTGGACCGAACCCGAGCCGTGGTCCGTGTCTATGGACCGGCTGACGTCATAATTCGATTTTCCAATAGAAAAATAATTCGGTGGAAATTCAATTTCCACGCTGACGTCATGCTGACGTCATAAACCAGTTTTTTCAATACAAAAATAAATGAATTAATTTGGTTTCGGTTTATTCTTTTTTTTTGAATTTTCAAACTTCAAACGCTTATAACTTTTGCATTTTAACTCCGATTTGGGTGATTCCAATTTCTAAATTTTTATAAAATTGAGCTCTACATAATGGTGAATTTTATTTAATTTTTGGACATAAGTTTTCTCTATTTATATTTAATTAATTAATTTTCCAAACTTTAAATGGGTATAACTTTTGCATTTTAACTCGATTTGGGCGATTCAAATTTCTAAAAAATTATGAAAATGTGTTCTCTCTGTTTATGAAGTTTATTTGAATTTTTGGACACTTTTGCCTACTTTTTATTTATGTTATTGCTATTTGCACATGTTACAAGTAGACGTTGAAATACCCGAAGGCTTCGAAGGTGAAGTTTTGACCCAGGAGACAGCTCAGGACCAAGAGCAAGTACTTTTTGAAGGCAAGTTATGCTTTGACCATATTGATCCCATTTTCGAAGTTAATTTAATTTAAATTATTGCATGCTAATTTAATTAGAAATTGTTTAAATTATTTCTGGGAGTTAGATAAATGCCAAATTGCAGTATAACACCTTAACTACTTAATTATGTGCCATGAACCCTTGTCACCCTAGTTGTGAATATGTAGTTGGACATTATTAAATTGCCAACATTGGGTATTTAGACCGTTGTACTATATTGCTTAGACCTGCTACGTGCACATGACATGATTTTGGACAATCAAATGTTAATATTGACATAATGAGATATTGCACCTGTTTTGGAAAAGTATCATGTGTTGTGATTGTTGATGGCACGTGGTGCATGGTAATCAACTGGGTTTGATAAATAGATTTAGACCAGGGCAAGTGGCAAGAATGATATGATGGGCCATGAGTGGCATTGGGGAAGTTGTTTTGGTTCTTCGGGTTGTCTTTCAATGGTCACCCTAAGGACTTAACCTTGCAAGCCTTTGATCTAAGTCAAGTGTGCAACCACATGTCTGTAATGGGACGGACCTAATTGAGTAAGTTACTAATAACTTGCATGTAGTACCTCGGGGTGTCAACTACACCTTTTGTGTAGCTTGAAAGGGGAGCGTACCAATGCTATGGCAAGGTACCCGTCCAACGGTATGTCAGTCCCATACTTCGCCTCTGTTAAGGGAAGGGATGGTGTATGACAAAATCCGGTGAGGGAAGGACGATCCACTTCATCGACACGATGACTGTGGCTTGAAGGATGATCCACTTCATTAACGCGACGACTACGGCATGGAGAGGACGATCCACTACATCGATGCGCAAAGAATTCCGCAACTACGCATCTAGTGGTAATCTGATATATGATCCCCTTCTTGCAAGTAGCTTTTTGGTTATGCGGTAGGAAAATTTTTTAATTTGTGCTAGCTTAGCATACCGCGTATCTCAACAAAATTGGTTTAAGGAGGAGAAATAGTTTACTTGTGAAATAACTGTGAAATTTATTACTGTTAAAACTTGTTTTACTGCTTTACAATCTATTATGATTATTTGTGAATGTTGCTTTATTGCAAAACATCTACTTTAGCCATTCATTTGGAATAAGCCATGCATGTAGTTATTAGACTTTCTGTGCATGACTTGTTGAGTGATTTATGTACTCACCCTCTTTGCAATAATACAAACACCAGTTGAGGAGGAATCGACACCAGCTTTGGAGGAGTACCAGGAGGAGCCATCTAGTTAGGATGTGAGCCCAGTCAGTTACCTGTGGCATATTGATTGGTTACAAGTCTTTACTTTCCGCTGTAGTTTTCTTTATATTTGAGTCTTTGCCCTGCGAGGCGTACTATTGTAATTTAACCATAAGGTTGACCAATAGGTTATATTAATATGTGAAGTCTTTATTTATTATTCTGCTATGTATGATTGTGATATTTCATCTATGTTGAGACTGTGTGCACTAGCGTGATCCTGGACTAGCGTGAAATACACAGAGAGTCCGGATTTGCATAATCGGGTCCCGACAGGTAGCTGCACCCACTCAGCATCCAAACCTTCCACCACCATGGCCCTTGCCCAAATGCTTTAAGTGTGGAGACCCCCACTATGCTAATAATTGCTCCCAACCACCGCCTCAGTGTTACCATTGTGGACAAGAGGGACATAGGAGGTACAATTGCCCACTTCCAGCCGATCAGTTTGGACAAAACATTTTAGGAAGACCGCAGAGTTGTATACCAGTGGCAGGACACGATCAAGGAGGTTCCAGTGCCACATCTTCTAAAGAGTCTAACATGAGAGTGTTGATCGCAGGATCTAGCCGCCTAAATTGTATTTCGACGGAGCAAATGGAAGGAGCCACTGATGTGGTCATGGGTATGCTTCCCATTCCTCTATCCATTAGTATAGTTCTATTTGATCCCAGAGCCATACATTCATTTATTTCCAAAGATTTCGTGCTTAAGAACAAATTGGAATGTGTACCACTGACAAAACCTCTAGAAGAAAGCACACACACAGGATTAATTATGGTAAGTTCAATCCAAAGAAACCAAAGGATAAATATTCAAGACACTCCATACCTAGCCAACCTATATGTCATAAATTTATCAGCATTGGAATTAATACTAGGAATCGACTGGTAAGCTGCCAATGGGGTCAACATAGATTGTGAATTAAAGATGGAGTCTATAAGGACATCCGACGGATCCCACATCACCTATCAGGGAATTCGGACAAAAAAATTAATCCTATCCCAGAATTAGTCACCTTTCCACATAAGGGTTGACCACCATACCAGTTTTTCAGGAATTTCTAGATGTTTTCCTTAAGAACTACCAGGAATGCCACCTAACGGTGAATCACAAGCCGACACATGTTCGGCACTGTGCCATGGACTCGTTGCATCGCCTCGCTCGGTCCACCACGGACGCGGCGCATAGCTCATGGTCACTGACACATGGGCCCATCCTGTCAGGGGCCCACGCGCGCCCGCACGGTTGGCCACGCGTCACGCCTCGGTTGGACACGGTGTGGTGAAATCTCGCGCATTGAATTCAAAACGAACGGTCCAGATCCGATCGGATCTCACCGCATCTGGGGTGACGCGGCACAACCCGGCATGCGACGCGTGGCTCAAATCCACACCGTTGGGTTCCGATCGGACGGCTACGGTTTAGCCTAATGCGTCACAGTACTAATCTACGTGGCCAGATCTGGACGCTTGGATCTAAATCTAACGGTTGAAAATAGATCTAACAGCCTTACTCTAGATCTAATCCTAGCCACTGATTTTGGATCTAACGGCCTAAATTAACTTGGTCTATGGTTAAACAATATGGCTACGTGGCTTAATACTAGCCCTACGATCTGGATCTAATGGTCTAGATCTAATCTGGTTTTCTACGGGGATTAGGACACACGTGGACTCACCTCGCGCTTACGATGCAAATCCGACGGCTAACAGAGCTTGCGGCGTCGATGGCGGCGCGACGGAGATGATGACGCGTGAAGTGGCACTCCTAGGCTCCTCCAGCGAGGTGAGTGGTACTCCTCGATGTGCCTCGATGCGGGGAGTCCGTATCTGGGTCGCTTGGCGGCGGAGCATCCTTGCCGGCGTCGGAACGAGGCAAAAACCGCAGTGGAACCCTAGGGCTACTTCGGAGAGCAATTGTGGCGAGGACACGGCGGCTCGAGCTTCAGGTGGTGGGGCAAAACGTGCGCACGGCAAAGGGGAATCCCGGGCTGGCTGCGGAGCAATAAATAGTGCCCTTGGCGTCCGTGAAAAGCGCAACCAACGAGGTTGACTCAGACGCGGCGGCGGAGTCCGACGGTGGCTCAGATTGGCGACATGGCAACATCCCTAGCGTCCACACTGAACCGATCCGGCGGCTCGCACGCGCGTGCAACGAGGCGTGACCTCCGCCGTTGGATCGCAATCCAACGGTGGCGGGTTAGGGTTTGCTGGCGGCGCAGGCTGGGCTGGGCTTGGCGTCCGTGAAAAGCGCAACCAACGAGGTTGAATCAAACGCGGCGGCGGAGTCCGACGGTGGCTCAGATTGGCGACATGGCAACATCCATAGCGTCCACGCTGAACCGATCTGACGGCTCGCACGCGCGTGCAACGAGGCGCGACCTCCGCCGTTGGATCGCAATCCAACGGTGGCGGGTTAGGATTTGCTGGCGGCGCAGGCTGTGCTGGGCTGGGCTGCGCGGCACGCAAAGTGGTGGGCTCAGCCCAGCACTGTTGCTAGCAATTTCCTTTCCTTTTTCCAATAAAAATAAATATAGAAAATAGATTAATTCATTTGAGGCATTAAAATTATCGAGAAAATTCCAGAAAAATTCTCAAAAATATTTTATGGCATTTGGAACTCAAATAAAATATTTGCAAAAAAACTTTATCTAAATTTTCCAATATTTAATTAATTAAGTAAATAGCTCAATTCAAATTAAATCCAAATAAATTCCCAAAATTCCCAAAAATTCAAAATACACTTTAAATTCAAGAAAAGCAAAAATTAGGGTGTTACACTGGCCATGCGTTGTGCTAGCCCAAAAAGGCCTGGCCCATGCCCATCTCTAACCACTACTATAAAACCTCAAATATGTGACGGTCTATCTGTGTTGGTTTTTTTGGAATCAACACAGATAACGTTTTTGTGTCGGTTCTAAAACTCAAAATGGTAGGAAGTCTCTTTGTGTCGGTTTTTAATTGAAATCGACACAAAATTGGACAATTTGTGTTGGATCCAATTTAGAACTGACACAAATGTATGTGTCGGTTCTAGCAAAAAAATGACACAAAAAGTAGTCCTTTATTTGTATCGATTCTTGCAAAAAACCGACACAAATAATATTATCTGTATCAGTTCTAGCAAAAAATTGACATAAATAGTCTTCACCTCCGCACCTATAAAAACATCATAACTTTTGACTCATAACTCCGATCGGGGTGTTCTTGCGCTTTCTGGAATCAGCATGATGAGCTCTCCAATTTGTCTTTTGAGCAACAAGTCTGATTCGGTTTGCAAATAGGAAATCCGAGCACGTTTGGTAAAATGGTCAAAACTTCCATAACTTTTGACTCGTAACTCCGATTGGGGCATTCTTGTACTTTCTGGAATTAGCACGATGATCTCTCCAATTTATTTTTTTGGCAACAAGTCCAATTCGGTTTGCAAACAGAAAAAATCGAACACATTTGGTAAAACGGCCATAACTTTTGACTTGTAACTCCAATGAGGGCGTTCTTTGGCTCAATGGAAAGCTAATAAGAAGCTCCATCCAAAAATGCTTAAGACCAAAAATCAGCGGGTCTTTCAATGATTATTTATGTGAGTGCGAGTGCAGCAACAGAATTCCAAAAAAAAATCCTTTAGGGCCCCAAAACAACCCGTTTCGGAGTATGACAATGCTAAAATATAACTTAAACCGTATTCAGAGTATCAGAACATTAAAATTGGTGTTTGGGTGCTCTACGGGGTTGAGGGAAGAGGGACGCGTTACACGTTATATGCGATCATACCAACACTAAAGCACTGGATCCTATGCAATCATACCAGCACTAAAGCACTGGATCCTATAAGAACTACAAAGTTAAGCGTGCTTGGGTGAGAGTAGTACTAGGGATGGGTGACCTCTCGGGAAGTTAAATCTGTTGGATCCCGTTAGAACTTCAAAGTTTAGCGTGCTTGGACGAGAGTAGTACTAGGATGGGTCACGTAAGATTGACGCGTGGATCCGACACAATTACAAATAATAACAGATACATTTTTTGTTATATTATTTGTGTCGGTTCTAATTAAAAATCGACACACATAATACTATCTGTGTTCGTTCTAGCCAAAAACCGACACAAATAGTCATATTATTTGTGTCGGTTCTAGCCAAAAACCAACACAAATAGTCTTATTAGTATCAGTTTGAAAACCGACACTGATAATCCCCGATTATTAGTGTCGCTATATATGTGTCGGTTTGAAAACCAATATAGATGTGTGTTCCAAACCGACACAAATGTAGCTTTTTAAGGTAGTGAACTACTCCTATGTTTGCTAGGGAACTAATTACAAATAATAACAGATACATTTTTTGGCCGTGTCGATCTGACACAATTATAAATAATAACAGATACATTTTTTGTTATATTATTTGTGTCGGATCTACTCAAAAATCGACACACATAATACTATCTGTATCGGTTCTAGCCAAAAAACGACACAAACAGTCATATTATTTGTGTCGGTTCTAGCCAAAAAACGACACAAGTATTCTTATTAGTGTCTGTTTGAAAACCGACACTGATAATCGGGTATTTGTTTCGGTTTGAAAACCAATATAGATGTGTGTTCCGAACCGACACAAATGTAGGTTTTTAAGGTAGTGAACTACTCCAATGTTTGCTAGGGAACTAATTACAAATAATAACAGATACATTTTTTTGGCCGTGTGGATTTGACACAATTACAAATAATAACAGATACATTTTTTATCATATTATTTGTGTTGGATCTAATGAAAAATCGACACACATAATAATATCTGTGTCGGTTCAAGCCAAAAACCGACACAAATAGTTATATTATTTGTGTCGGTTCTAACCAAAAACGACACAAATAATATTGTATGTGTCGGTTCTACACAAAAAAACGACACAAATAGTCTTGTTAGTGTCGGTTTGAGAACCGACACTGATAATCCCCGATTATCAGTGTCGTTATATTTGTGTTGGTTTAAAAACCAATATAGATATGTGTTTCGAACCGACACAATGTAGGTTTTTTAGGTAGTGAACTACTCCTATGTTTGCTAGGGAACTAATTAATTTGATCGTGCCACTGGGAATGGCATTGCGGTTCTATCTAGCTAGGGAGTGCGATGGATGGATCCATGCATTCTGAGAATTTTTTTAAAAAAATAAACATTTTTAATCGAAAAATTCAAGAATATACTCAAAAGAAAAAAATTACAAAAGTGTCCTCCAGTCGCGCCATGGTGGTGCGGCAGAGCCTAGTCGCGCCACGTGGCAGCGATTGGCATAGATGATGTGGCATTTTCCATTTAATTCATTCTATTTAATTCAAATAATTCATATCGGATGCTAGGAACCTCGAAAAATTATTAAAAAATGTTTAAATTTTTATTAAGCCATAAGGATTCATAATATCTCACAAAAAATACTATGTTCTATTAAAATTTAAATAGTTAAAATCAGGTTTAGTTAAATACCCTTTTATGTATTATGAAGAAACTAAATAAACCCTGCGTCCAAAAATCATGAAATAAATTTCACCTGTTCATCTAGAACCTAAGAATAGGTGAAATTTATTTCATGATTTTTGGACGCAGGGTTTATATAGTTTCTTCATAATACATAAAAGGGTATTTAACTAAACTTGATTTTAACTATTTAAATTTTTCATGGAACATAGTATTTTTTGTGAGATATTATGAATTCTTATGGCTTAATAAAAATTTAGAAATTTTTTCCATAATTTTTGGAGTCATGGTTTATATAGTTTCTTCATAATACCTAAAATGGTCTTTTAGTAAACCTGATTTTAACATTTTAAATTTACATGAAACATGCTACTTTTTTTAATATATTATGAATCCTTATGGCTTAATTAAAATTTAGACATTTTTTTCATAATTTTTTGAGGTTCGTAGCATCCGATATGAATTATTTGAATTAAATAGAATGAATTAAATGGAAAATACCACATCATCCATGCAAGTCGCTGCCACGTGGCGCGACTGGGCTCTGTCTCGCCACCGTGGCGCGACTGGAGGACATTTTTGTAAAATTTTTTCTTTCGAGTATATTCTTGATTTTTGATTAAAAAATGTTTATTTTGAAAAAAAATTCTGCATTCTGATGCGTAAGGTACAATGCAATATATACGGAGTAGCTCACTTATCAATTGTATTCCATTCCTTTTGTGGCACGCCTTCATCTGTTTATGAATAATAGTCGATGGTCCATAATTCTCTTTCCTATTAAAAAGACAAGTCACTCTTTTGCGCATTATCTCCAGGAGAAAGAGTTGGAGGTGTATAGTGACTAATTAAGTTTTTCTTTTTTCAGGGAATCAAAGGATGTGGCGTTTATTCAAACATTATACTCTAGCAAAGCATGTACAATTCAATGAAACACAAGTTGAATGCATACTTTTACGATAATTATGCAAACAAATATGCGAAAGTTTCTGAAGTTTACACTTTACTTATTAATGGTAATATGGGTATTTGTTAAATAGACTACACATTAGTAAGTTGTTTGGTTCTGTCTTAAATATAACTCATATTGTCTCACCGTTCAATCCAACCGTTCTCATCATCATGTGGACCCACATTTTCTTGCAATGGTTGCCAATAGCAAGGGTTGTGTCGATGATGCCCCGCACCTCTACCTCTACCTCTGTCGCCCCGTCACACATCTGCAGGCGTTGTTACTCACGCTTCTTCGTTGCCTAGCTAGCACCTCCCATCCGTAACTTACTCCAGCTGTCCTGCTCTCGCCGTTGCCACCCTCTGCCCTCCGTCGTCAAACGGCTGGTGCCAAGGATAGAAATCCCCTCCCAAATTTCGTAATCTTGATAAAATAAAATTCAAATTTCTACAATGACTTTGAAAATTTCGGCAAGATCTTGATAAATTTCATTGAGATTTCGGACTGGTGGACCGAAATAGCTACAAAATCTACCCTATTTGACGTACTTTGGACCGTACTTGAACCGGAGTGAGCAATAGCTCAGATGGTAGAAAATAGCTACAAAATCTACCCTATTTGGCATACCAGAGGTTGAGGGATCGATTCCTGCCCGACTGCATTTTTTCTGAATAGCAAAAAAGTTGGTGAGGCTAGGGCTCAATCCAGGGACCTCAAGGAGGAGTTCATGCACCTTTAACCACTGAGCCATCAACGCATTGTTGCTTTATGAAAGGTACTAGCATTTTTATGGCCTAGACTATTTGATTTGATAGGGTTCAAAATTTTGTCAAAATCTCAGGATTTTTTTTACCAAATTTTGAATTTTGAGTACTGGATTTGGGTCAATAACCCTTAAGAATGACATCTTCCATGAAAATTTATTGAAAAACCGCATTTTTAAGACGTTTTAAAAAATAGCAGAAATACTGTCAGATTTTTATAAAATTTTACAAGCTTGATCATGCTTTAAATGATTTATGGTACTATACTTAGCAATCTAGGATCATATAAAAAAAATTTCAAAAGAATTTAACATCATTTGTTATATTTAAAAATTTAAAAACAGAATAAACACAATTGAGATAGTAAACATGTCATAATTTTATAAATTTGCTCGAGTGTGATCATAATCCAAAATTTTTAGGGGAGTTTAATAACTGCCTCAGCACCCTTATATAAAAGTTTACAAAATTTAAACTTATTTTAGTTGCTCAATCAAATCTATGTAAGTAATACATGTAGCACCGTAAGGCTTTTATCACGACAATAGTACCGTCATAATTTTTGAAAATTCATCAAGCTTGATCATCATCTGAAATTTTACGAGAATGTTAGTGATGCATCAGGACCATCCATAAAAAGTCTCAAAATTTTCTAACATACTTTGAACCATTTTTCATTCGGTTGAAATTTGCCGATCAGCCTTCAGTAGCACTGTCAGAAATTTTAAAAATTTCTCAAGCTTTTTCATCATCTAAATTTTTACGAGAATATTATGGATGTGTCAGGACCATCCTCAAACTTATTTAACATCATTCGACCATTTTTCACTCGGTTCAATTTTACCGAGATTTCAGTTAATCTTGGTGAGATCTCAGTCAATCTTAGCGAGACTTGGTTTTTCCGGTTAAAAAAATTTCGGATTTGAATTTTGCTTTTTAGATTTCGTCCGATATAACGAGGTTTTGCTGAAATTTCATATTTGAAAAGATAACAAGATATAAATCAAAAATGAAATTTTAAAGTGCTATCGTCAACTCAGCGCCCCGCTAATTCTATAGCCCGGCCTTAGCCACCAAAACTTGAACCCTAACCACCCTACTGCTGATGGAGAAGTAGACTCATGCCAGCGTTGTCGGACAAAGCACAAATGATGAGATAGGTTGAGAACATGTGATTTGTATACTTAAAAGAAATCTTATCATAAAAGCACCGGCCTGAGGACATATCAGATGATTAGCACAAATCTCGAGGGGAAGGAACGGCAGCAGAGAGAGGTTGCGATAGTGGGATTGAGTAACTAAGGGAGAAGAGCGACGGACAGCTGAGCTGAGCTGGGCAGAGCGAGCTGCAAAGCAATCTCACACACACACACACAGACTCGTTAGTCAATACACACGGACTCGCACGCGCGCGTGGGAAGAGAGAAAGGAGAGGGAGCGAGGCAGGTGAGGTGATTACCCAAAGGAGACGAAGCAGCAGCAGCAGCAGCAGCAGCAGCAGCTAGGAGGAATGGCCGGCACGCGGAGGGCTGAGGAGGAGTACGACTACCTCTTCAAGGTGGTGCTGATCGGCGACTCCGGCGTGGGCAAATCGAACCTGCTGTCTCGCTTCACCCGCAACGAGTTCTGCCTCGAATCCAAGTCCACCATCGGCGTCGAGTTCGCCACAAGGACGCTCCATGTAAGCAAGCACCCAATACTCTGCTCTCCTCTTCTTCGATCTCCATGCTCAGTTGTTACTGGCTAGCTAGATCGGCCGGACGGATCTTCCTTTCCTTTCCTGTCCTCTTCTCTTCGGATCTGCAATTCTTGCGCCCCAGATCTACTCACTCATCAATTATATTTGCTGTCACTCGTGTCAAGAATAACCACTGATTTCAGATCAGAGATGCTAGCTACCTAGTTAGGCTATCAGCTGGTTTCTTGCCAATTCGCAACCGGTTGTCAGCTCGCAATTTCACTGTGCCTAGCTAGGTAGCTAGATCCACCTACCCCTCACAGGACAGGGGTGGTTCGATGGTACCTCAAATCCAATAAAATTTCTCCTCTTTAATCGTCAGGCTGCTGGTGAAAAATGCTCAAACTAGTATGACTAGATGTCAGCCTATCCGATTGAAATGGGCTTTGTTTGTGATAGGGCATATTAATTCCACCTGCACCACCACTAGACACTAGTATACGTTAACTTCCATGTTACTCTCCATTCAGTAGCTGGCTTAGCAAGTGGCAACTAGTATTTCTGTCCGTAGTTTTTAACTCACACCCCTTAAGTCTTAACAAGCTGCCTACCATAGAAGTCTAGCATGATACCCAAATATTGTTTCTTGTTTGTTGTGTACTTGCTAGGTTTGGCAGCTTCAACCTATGAGGATCTATGCAGATCATGACAAGCGTTTTATCTTAACAGCACCTTTGATGAACTCCTACCAAGAAGCTTTTCAGTTCATTGCTAACACGCACCTGGTCCAGATCCTTTCCAAATCCCAGATTAAGGGTGTATAAATTCTCGATAATCCTTTGGCTGGCTTCTACTAGTAGTTAGCTGCCCTGAATGTATAAATTCTCGAAAGGCTTGTACTAGTAGTTGTTCTTATTTTGGCTTGATGTAGGTGGAGGGCAAGATAATAAAGGCGCAGATCTGGGACACGGCAGGGCAAGAGCGATACAGGGCGATCACGAGCGCCTACTACCGCGGGGCTCTGGGAGCAGTCCTAGTTTACGATGTTAGCAAGCCCACAACCTTCGAGAACATCAGCCGGTGGCTGAAGGAGCTGCGTGACCATGCCGACGCAAACATCAGAATCATGCTCGTCGGCAACAAGACCGATCTGAAGCACCTCCGAGCTGTCGCCACAGAGGACGCCCAGAGCTTTGCCGAGGCAGAAGGCCTGTCCTACATCGAGACATCCGCGCTTGAGGCAACAAATGTGGAGGAGGCGTTCCAGCTGATCCTCGGCGACATATACCGGACCATCAGCAAGAAGGCAGTGGCGTCGGATGACGCCGGAGCAGGGGCTGCCGGAGTCAAGGAAGGTAAAACGATCGATGTGGGGGCTGGTGATGCCAATAGCGAAAAGAAGCAATGCTGCTCAGCCTAGAACGGATGACGCCTGCCATGTTCTTCCCTGATGTCATTGGTATACTTTGTGTGGTGCTTGTGATGGTTATTTTTGAGTTTAAATCTTTGTTGATTCATTTTGTCAGATCTCTCTCTACCTTGTTAGACTTTGACATTCACATATTCTCTAAAGCAGTTACTATATCATATCAAGTTAATTGGTTTATATTGTATCTGCTAATGTTTCTGGCTTCTTGTCCGTCTTGAACTACATCAGTCAGCATCCCCGCAGACAAGTGCACAGCTGAGAAGCTTCCAAAAAGGAAGCAAAAAAAGACAAACTCCAGCAAACTGATAAGACGATCGACAAGCATCCATCAACCAGAATGTTAAATTCCCATACCATCGATATCATGTAGTGTCCAACACGTTGGTGAAGAAAATGAACTGACGATATCGCAACACAAACTCTGGCAAGTAACAATAGTAGTAAGTAGTAACACAGACTCTGCTGTATACACAGTATCCGGTGCTTCTCCAGTGTTTTGATGAAATCTTCCATCTTCCAACCACTCAACAGTAGCAGTTTCATGATAGGAACTGTGTGTAGTTGACCTTGCTTATGACGAGCAGCAGCTACTCTCCTGTTGTTGTATGGGCTGCCCTTTCATGTGAACATGGACGGTTGGTTTCCTCTCCATGGCAGGCTGGGTTGCCATCCTGCAGAGGTAGCACGGCAAGTAAATTCAGCAGCCAGGGCTCAGGTCTCTCTAATCTGATAGACAGCTCACAATAGAACACAAAGGCGTGCTGTCACAGACAAGACCATCACAAGGGAAGCATGGACATGCGGTAAGACTTGAAAGGCACGGAAAGGAGCAATAGATCTGTAGAGACTATACAATCTGCGTTCCGCACTAAGAAAAACTAGTATGAATATCCATGGGAAATATTTGAGAAATGTTCATCGTTGGGCTCTTGCGTAAGTATAAGATCCGAAGAAACAAAGTGAGCATTTTGTTGCCATTTCTTAAAAAGAAGTATGGAATCTACTGATATAATTTACTGAGCTTTCTATACTGCAGGCATGCAGCAAACTTCATAATCTTACAGCGCCGAATATAGCAGACACTGGTATAGCAAACTTCATAATATAGCAGGCCTCTAAAAATGTGTATTTCTTGGTTTACCTCTTCTTGATTTCTGATGACATGGTTAAGAAAGCCTCCTCCACATTGATGGAATCCTTTGCACTTGTCTCAAGAAAAGGAACTCCTAATGATTCTGCAAAAGCCTGCAATTAACCATAGATATTTTAGTCACTTCATTACCATATATAAAGTCATTAGTCCTGAAGAGCCAAGACTGAAACTGCATTAGGAAGAAGTATATCAAGAACTATCAAGAATAAAACAGGTTCATAATGGTTATTGAATTTTTAGTGACAACCAGAGATGCAATGTTCCTTCCATTGTGAATATTCCTTGTCAGTTACGTTCAAAAGATAGTCGCAATTAGATGTTAGCCAACACAAGGGAAACCACATTAGTTTCTAAATGCTTACAAAGACATACCATAATATGTTGATAACAGCAGTGAGTGAAATTCACATTAGAACCGTAGCATGGCCACAGGGATATATTATTTGGACTATGGCTAAAATTGTCTGTGAAAGTAAAAGAAGAAGAAGAAGAAGAAAGATATTTACCTTGGCCTGCTCTGTAGCAACAACCTTACTATCAACCAAATCACACTTGTTCCCAACTAGAAGCTTGCATACACTGTCACTGGCATACCTATCAATCTCACTCAACCATTGCTTGACATTATTGAAGCTTTCCATATCTGTCATGTCATATACGATCTGAAAAGTATTGTAAGAAATATTAACTCCATGACAATTCTATGGAAATCTAGATCCTGAAAGATAAAGCACAGTATATAATGCGAAAAGGAATATGAACAAGTTCAGTTCAGTAATAACCAGAGTAAAACATAAAGCTATTCCAACCAAATCTAAACCACTGGATTACATTGGAGGAGTAAAATAATACAGCTGAAAGAAATAATTGTAAGTGTGTAATCAGCATAAAATGCAAAATATGAGTGTTGAGGAATTACAATGATTCCATGAGCTCCCCGATAGTAACTGCTTGTTATTGTCCTGAACCTTTCCTGGCCTGCTGTGTCCCACTGAACAAGAAACACAACATCATTATAACAACCGGAGGTTGAATGAACACAGGTAGATTTTATAAAGCAAAGCATGACCTAATACATCAAGTCTCACCTAACAATTAATTGTCAACACCCTAGCCTCCAATTGTTTATAATATATGTTACATTATGATACCCCTTGTTATGCGTAGTAGCTCCCGGATCGGATCAAAAATTTTTGAGATACGATATGAGCGTACAAGCGTACAAGGTCTCAAGAACGAAGAAGATGAAACTCGTAGAGAACCAAAATAACGGCGTTAAAGCAACTACAACAAGAGAAGATTTGGCGAAGCTAACCGCAAATTCTTTAAATAGAACCTCAAAAGAGTACAAGAGATTGTCACTCTCTCATAACCTCTTAAACCTTTTAGTACCATTAGATCCTTGCCCTATACAAAAATCTAGTGCTAAAGAATAACCTACCTTCTAATCCTCTCGTGCGCCTCTTGCATTGGATGAGTTGATTTGTGACTTCTTGGTTACATGGGTTGGGTTCTCTATGATCGCCCCCATGGTTTATATAGTCATCTTAGTCCTCCTCCAAAGGGAAGTAGGAATCCTAATCCTAATATGATTCATCCAGAACTTCTTATAGCACACCTTTCCAAATCCTAAAAAACTAAATACGAGTCACCATACTCAACAATATAGCTGCTTGGCAAGCATGTGCAATCTAAGTTCTGATGTAAGTAAGTAGCTACATGCCAAGTACATTGGCACAGCCTAAGTTATCTGATGTAAATTACACAGCCTACGTTATCTGATGTAAATTATGGCACGCATCTAGATCCTGAAGACCTATCCTATCATCTAAACAAATTCCTCTCCGAAAGTAAAGCAGCTGGATTGTCCAGTTCCTCGAACCAGGTTAAGGGGTTTCAGTTGGTGAAGGTTATCACTGATAAAACAGGACCAGCCAAGGCCACTTTCCCTTTGTGTCCAGTATCCCCCTAATAAAAATGAGGGGGTGGAGGTGGGGGTGGGGGTGGGAGTATGGCAGGCCAACAACTCGAGGGCATAAACATCACTCTTCGGTCTGATTGTGTGAACTATGAAGCCATGCATTATATCCTAAACATCAATGGACAATATAAATACTAAATAAATGAACTTACAATCTGTAGCTTCACCATCTTTCCATCGAGCTCGACTGTCCGGATTTTCTGAAAGGAGGCACATTTGTGAAAAAGTTTACCAAATTCAGTTAGATGATTCCAGTTGCAGCTAATTAATGATTCATCAATAACAAGAGAATAGGATCATTTGTACTGACGAAATCAACACCGATGGTACTTATGTATGTGTCGACGTACGAATCGTCCTGTATGAATAAAACCAACCGGCTCTTGTCAGGACCCCCATACTTAATCACCGCCCCAAACGTACTAAATTTTCTTTAGAAGGAAAAAAAAAAAAAAAGTTTCCGGACAAAAGATGCAAGCTTTCTCACAGCAAATCGGAGGAGGAGGCAGGACTTGCCGACGGAGGAGTCGCCGATGAGGAGTAACTTGAAGAGGTAATCGCTGCAACAGACGACGCAAAATCTTTGATCATACACGCCCAAAAAGAAGACCGCAAAAAATAAGGAAGAGGCGAGGGAGGCGAGTAGAAATTGGGACTTACTACTCGATGCTCATGGCGTCCGCGTCCCTTTGGTTTCGATGAAATTGGAGAAAGAAAAGTGTAGGAGAGATTTATTGGAGATTAAAAAGGCGAGGTTTTTTAGAGGGGAAAGGAGACGCAAAGGAAAGTCTCCTCCTTTTCTTCCTCTGCTCATACTAATCCTCCTCTCCTCCTCCATTCATATCATGTCAGAACCGACGAGTCAGAGCAGTTGGCAAAGTTAGGGTGGTTTGGCGGCTAATGAAGAGGTTGTTGTGCAAGAGATGGCAAACTACAGAGTTATTTATGCTTTCCTGAGAGTCCAAAGATTATATTTTTGACGGCAGCAATTTAGTCTATAGAAAATCAATTGTACATTTTTTTTCAGTACTGGTCATTTAAGCAAACACTGATCATGATGATTTGTTGCATCATATAACCAACAACCATATACGTAGTGTAAAGCGGTTTAGTTTTACCAAACATACATTAGCAAACGCTTGTAAAGCACTAAAGCTAGTGCACGATTGGCATTGTGGGGGCTCGGAATAACTTCCGACCACTAAGCTAAATCCGTATTCAGATTGAGGTCAATTGATTGGCAACACTCGACACGAGTGCACGTGCCCACCGATTGAATACGACCCGAGCTTCCCGCAACCGTGTGTCTAGTTCTGGTTCCCTGGATCAGTAGCCCAGTACCCACACGTTGTCAATTGAGACAGATCATATCCATGCAAGATTAAATAATTTACATCTGAAATGTAAAGTAATTACAACCATTTAATCTTACAGTTTATAGCCTCATGGCCTGCACAAGTCCAAAAGACAAAATAAATACAGCGGAAGTTCAAAAGAGAGACGCATAGTGTGCCATCCACCCATAGGCAACTGACTGGAGAGAAATCCAATTAACCCTCGGCAAACTCGTCGAACTCCGACGCCAACTGCGACTCATCGGGATGGTCTTCATTACCTTCTTCTCCTTCTAGCTAAAATTTGTTAGAGCAAACGGTGAGTACACGTATGTACTCGCAAGAATTTAGTGTATAGAAATAGTTACATAGATGCAAGCTACAACAATGAAAGCAGGTTTCTACACTAAGTCTATTTGAGCACAAAGTAGGATTTATTTGCAATATGATAATAGATCCAAATGTGCGCAATTTACAAAGAGGTTTCCAAAGGATATTTTTAAAGTAACAACAATAATAAGCAATATTTTAACCATAGCCAAAATCCAACCATTCCGATTCCAACCCTTAGCCAAACTTTTCCATTTCCACAACCCATAAACCATTCACCGAACCAACCCTTTTCCTGACCAACCAAACTCAAGCCAAACCAAAACCAACCCAAACCTTTAGTTTTCCAAACTTTTCCAAAACTAAAACCGAATCAAAAGCTATACTTAACAATACTTCCCAAGCTGCTTGTGACCGTGAGCATGGCTAATCGATTAGTTTATTTATATCTGCAGGGACTGTACACTGTACCCACATGACACGTTCTAGCAATCATATCATCCATGCCACGCGATACTTATCGTACCCGTTTTGCTAGACATTGACGAAATCTTTCGAGAGATCGGGGTTTAAATCTTGCACCGGCCCGGTAATGTGCGTTCCTTGCTACAGCCACAGAGGATGGCCACTAGTGGTCCCAACGGGCTCCCACTAGCCCATGACCTCCCCATAGTAGGCATTACCGTCATTTTGGGTAAACTCTCCCTCGACGCCTCGACAAGAGAGTCCCTGGAACACACCGACTCCATTGGTGTGTCCAAACCCCTTTCCCCTCCTTAAGTGCAAGACCAGACCCTTTTCAATTTACTAGGTCAAGGCCATCCCTACTAGCACATGTGGTTGCACGTTTTGACTCAGTGATAACATCAAGTTCAGTCCTTAAGGTGACTCAGGCGAGATCTTCCAAACTCACCTGCTACGGCCACAGAGGATCGGCACTATCAGCCCCACGGAGCACCCACTAGTCCGCAACCTCCCCATAGCAAGGAACCAAACCAAAACAAGCCCCTGGCTTGAAATCCAATCCATAACCATTCCATCCAACCGATCCAAACCAACCAGACCAACCCAACCAATTTCCAAACCACCAACTCCACACATCTCGCCCGGGTCTAAACTCTCCGTATTGTCTATTTTACTCACGCAACCATTCCCTTTTCAATCAAACCAAAGCACCGTTTGAATTTCCAAACCAGAATACAAATCCCAACCATAACCCAAACCAACCACCATTTTAGTTCCAGGAGAATTGTAATTGAGTGTGTCACGATCTCCTGTAGCAATTACTACTGTAGGGCTAAGCATATGCAAATACTACACTTTATTACCATCTTGACATTTATTGCTATGTCTAACAAAAGTCTACAGTTTAACAAGGTTCCCAGTTCAATTCTAATTAAGGAAGTCCACCAATTCTGGGATTAACTACCAATTCCCACAAACTAGCATTATAGTGAACATACACGCATGCATAATAGTTTTGACAAATGAAAGTAGAATTTGCAAATATAGGATTCAAGATGGTCAAAGGAGGTGCTTGCCTGTTTGCTCTTCAACGAAATCGGACTCCGGAATGAAGTCGGGGTCATCTACGGTGTTCGACACGTCAACGTCTACACGGAGAATAAATAAAACCAACAACACATTCAACCACAGGGGAAGAAGAGATCAAACACCAATAAGAACCAAAAACGAAAAACGAGAACTCAATCGGAAAAAGGAAGTCAGGGTTTCTCCCTGAGCCTGGCAGTACTGGCTAATGTTGAGCAGTAGTGTAGCCCTAGGCCTGCAGTACCGTCCACAAAACCTGGTAGTGCCGCTGGCCGGGAACCCAAAATGGATGCTCTCTGGAAAAAAGGTACCGGGGTTACCTCCGGTACTACCGTGAGGGCGTCAGTACCGGCCTCACGGCCCAGCAGTGCCGGCTGCCAAAGATCAAAATGGGGACCTCTCTGGAAATTAACTGCCGACGTTGTGGCTGCAGTAGTGCCGCTCGGGCGGCAGTACCGGCCCCACAACGGCAGTAGTGCCGGCCTACAGAAAAATCAAAAACTACAAAAAAAAGAAAAATTGCACGGTTGAGTTCGAAACTTCGCGGTAAGGGCACGGATAGGTTCCTAGTGACTGCAGGAACCCATTCACGTTGACCACGGTGAGTTTCGAGCTCATTTGCCCGAATTTCCCCTTTTTGACCTAACGGAGGACAAAAACGACGGAAAATCGAGTTTTGACCCAAAATGAGTCCAAATTCAATTTCCTTCATGGCAATAGGACATCTATGGCACCAAGTACCCATACGCACCGAACTCGTGGATTTTGGAACTTCGGAACACGAAATTGCTCCGAATGCCCAAAATGCAACTTTTTGCAAATCGGCCGACTCCGCGGATTTGCAACTCGCGTATTGGTTCCATTAGAGCAACAAGGTCCCATGCGACCGAGAGATTGACTACAATCCTCGATGCATGACAATGTAACTCCCAGAACTCGAAAACCCTAATTAATCCCGAATTCGATTCTAGGCCCGAATCGAGTCCAAACTCGATTCTTCAGCAAGAATCGACCTTCGCGGTGTTGGACATATTTGTAGGCTACTTTCTCGACTTCCCCAGGGCTAGGGTTTCAAAGGAAGTTCTCCGAAAATTCGAGGAACGACTTTTGGGGCAAATAAATCCAACGAGAAGTAGATCAAGGTCTTCCGGAACGAACCGATCGCATAAAAAAATTCTTCTAACCCTAACCTAGGTCTAGCAACTCGAAAAAAAATCAACGATCTACTATTAGAACTAGGGTTTTATAGAGCTAGAACAAAGGGGAAATGAAAGAAAGAAGGAGGGGAAGAGCTAGGGTTTGAGATTAAACCTAGGGATTGAACTCAAACCTTGAATCCACCAAGCAAGAAGCTTCTTAGGGGCTTGAGGATGCTTCACCACACCTTGTTCTTGGGTCTCCTTGCTCCTCTTGGACTCCAACCGGCCGGCAATGGCGAGGAGGAGGGGGAACTCGGTTTGAGAGGAAGGAATGAGAGAGGGGGAGCAAGAGAGAGGGGGAGATGAAGGAAATGGGGAGAGGAGGAGAGAGGGGGCTCTCCCCTGGGGTGTAATGGCGACGTGGGAGGCACGGGAAACGAGAAAGGGAGGAGTGCCGACGACGTGCGGGAACAGGGGCCTGTCCCCCGTTCTCGACGCTTCGGCCGGCAGTACCGCCCGGGTAGGCCGGTACTGCCGCTCTGGCCGGCAGTACCGGGCTTGCACCTGCGGTACTGCCGCTCCAGGGCTGAGAGCTCTGGATCTTCGCGGCTTTCGCAACAGCGCTCAACCAAAAGCAATGTGGTCTTTTGGAATGGCTTGGGAGGATCCTAATGAAGGATTTGGAACCTAGGTTTAGACACTAACTACAACGATTTGGATTTTCGCCCGAATTTGAACCCGAAGGCTCCGATCGGGAAAAACGACCGAACGAAATGAAAAAAGGGAATCCGAAAGCGAATAACTCCAAATTAAGATTTGAAAACAAGTCAGAGCACTAATGAACACTTAATTAGCATCATTAAGATTAATTACAAAACACAGGTGTTACAGGCATGCTTAGTACATTGCTTTTAGTGTTTTTCACACAAATTATTGGTGCATTGTCACTTATTACATGTTGAACGGGCACGGCTAGAGGATTATTGAGAAAATTGGCAATCGTTTCTCTCCAGGCAATTCTGCCTACACTTCTGTGTCTCATAAATTTTTAATTTACTTGTGATATGTACACATAAAACCAGTTATATGCTTTACGGGACAAAAAAAACCCACATATAGTTAATATATATAAATACATACTGCACTAAAAAAAATTTTCTCTCACATTCTCTTCCCCTCAAATTCAAAAAAAAAAATTGTTTTCAAATTTTTCCCAAGTTTTTTAATAATAAGTATTTTTAACTTTTTTCAATTGTTCGCGCTAAAAACGTGAAGTAGGGTTCTTAGCCTCGAACACACAAGACAAACGCCGGGTTTGAGGTTCGTGCGGACGTGCCAATCTGTTTGACCTGAGTAACAGATAAGGAGAAGGTAAAAATCACTCAAAGCCGATTATATGAGTATCGGCTTAGATCGAATCGGCAAGAAGCCGATAGATCTCTGCAATTGATAAGAATTGTGAATCAGATCAAGGTCGATACCAAATCGATGGTCGACCTGGCTCTGATTAGCTGGATAGAATCGATGAAGATCAAGTCCAACTCGGCTTTTTAAGCCAATTGAGACAAAAGTAACCGATAAATCTAATCAACCTGGTGGAGTTGATTGGATAGGGGTAGAGGTAGCTTTTCCTGAAAAAGGCGATGCGCAGCAAGATCGGAGAAAAGACAGACCTGAATTGGCGTAAGTCAGCGGAATCAATAATTGGCGATGCGCAACTCTTATTGATTGAGCGAATTACAAAGGAAGGATTACAAAACTAGAGACTACTCCTAGTTGACAGGAAAATAAGGGAAAAGTAAAGCGTTTTTGTGGGTTGGCTCTGGGCACTTTGCCTCGTCGCCTCTGGTCCTCTTATATAGCACTCGACCTGAACGTATCCTCCTTGGTCTCTTCAATCACCCGTATCGGCCTCAATATCTCCTTACCATGTTAAGTCCGATCGTATCTAACTCAATCTCTTATCCTATCTGTATCGGACTCAGTTTCCTTTGAATCGCGGCCCTCCAATCTGAATCGGCATCAACTTGCTATAACCGACATATCCCTTATCAAAACCGATCTCCATGAGACCAGCCTTGCCAAATTTTGGTGCAAACATCAATCTAAACCTTTTCAAACCAAATATTTTTTCGAGCTAAAAGTTCATGTTTAAATTTTTTTGATTTGACAGTTTGTGTTAGAGAGGAAGGAAGGGGCGTGTGGGTGGGGCGTGAGTAGGGAAGAGGAAAAAAAGGTGGAGATGGATGAAGAAGATGACACATGACATAATAGGAGGATGTCCTTAAATATTTTAGTTTGAGGGTAACCTCAAGTTGAGAACGTCCTCTTGTTGTTACATGTGGTAGCACCTTCTTCCTTCCTCAATTTTCCTTCTCCTTTAAAGGCTCTTTGGTCACGACACGTGGTGACATCCCCTTAATCTCACTTTCTTTCCCCCATTTCCTTCACCTCAAACTTGAATTTTTTTTTTCAAATTTCTTCCTAAGTTTCTGAATAAGAAGTAATCTCACTTTCTTTCCCCCATTTCCTTCACCTCAAACTTGAATTTTTTTTTTCAAATTTCTTCCTAAGTTTCTGAATAAGAAGTATTTTTTTTACTATTTTTGAAAGTTTTCTAATTAAATTTTTGAACCAAACTTTTTTGAGTTGAAACTTTTTCAACACAAAGTTTATTAAGTCAAAACTTTTTGAACCGAATTTTTTTGAGCCAAAACTTTTTTAAATTGAAAGTTTCCAAAACATTTTTGGACTCAAAGTTTTTTAAAATTCCCATTCTAAAAATTTACCACTTGATATTATTCTAATTTGAAATTTTTTGAGTTGAAATTTTCCTCACTAAAAGTTCTAGAATTGAATTTTTCAGTTAAAAGTTCCTCGAGTTGAAAATTTCAAGTTAAAAGTTCCCAAATTGAAATTTCCTAAGTTGGAAATTTGCTTATTACAAATTTTTCAATCTATTCAAAATTTTGCTTGTAGAAAATTTCCAATTTGAAATTTCCATAGTTGAAATTTTGCCTAGTTAAAATTTTTTCGAGTTGAAAATTTTCGATTTGAAATTTTTTTGAGTTGAACTTCCTGTTTAAAAATTTCAATGTTAAAACTTTCTGATTTGAAAGTAACATAGTTGGGGAAGTGAGTAGGGAAGAGTAAAAAAGGAGTGGAGATGAATGAACAAGATAAGACAAGGAATACTACGAAGATGTTCTTAAATATTTTAGTTTGAAGATAATCATGTTCACGTGCATTGTTGAGTACAACCATAAGAGTTTATCTTATCCTTCTTTTTGTTGGTTTTGTAGCCAACAGCGCTACACTTTCTTTCTTGAATTCAAGTTTTTTTTTTATGAAACTGAAATCATGAATTTAATTTCGAAATTACTGACCAAACTACACTTGCAAAGTTATATTAGCAACAATCTTGGTCGAAAGAAGTCACGGTTTCCAACAATCTTCGAAGTGTTTTTTGGAAGGCGAGAATTTTTCGTGCTTCACGGGAACTGCTGTCAAACTCGTGCCGCGGCTGAACGAAAAGGTTCAGTGAAATGAAGATGCGCCAGCATGTACAGACAGTGAGGTTTTGCTTGGGCCCTCGTTGGCCTTCCGCATTGGCCAGCGCGTGCACGCCGCCGGCGACGTCCGCCGCGTTGGCACCGTGCGCTATCTGGGCCTTGTCGAGGGCTACGCCGGCGATTGGGACGGCGTCCACCACTACGGCTCGGTAGGCGGCCAGCGCTACTTTGCCGCCGCAGACGAACGCTGCGCCTCGTCCGCGCGCCCCACCACACTCAGCGCCGGGATCCCGCTCCCGGACGCGCTCCGACTCCACTACAGCGTCGACGACTTCACCAAGGAGGAAGAGGGGTGCGTATCCATGCCTGAAATCTTGATGCTGTTAACGGCGTCGCGTTGTGTGTTGTGTTTAGGGGACCCTTTGTTCTTATTTGAGAGGATGCAGTATAAACCTTCTACATATTGTAGGAACCTTTTTATTCTAGAGATCTCTCCTCGCACATCTCATCTCACCTCATTTTATGCTCAAGTAACTGTGCTACTATGTGCAGATACTGGCCTACTTTACTCATCACTTGAGCATGTATTGGCATCTATAATGTTAATAATCATGTGCTTTCTCAACGAGTCAGAAGCGTGTATAGGTGGAATTGGTTGGGAAAAACAAAGTTCAGAAGAAGCTCAAGAACTTTAATGAGTTACTCAGTGCATCCATTTTCTACATGGGAGTAAGCTCAATCGGATCACTAGATGAACTAAAGAATTTAGTTCCAACTAATTATGTCTTATAATCCTTACTTTTTTCTGTTTGATTTTCCCATTTTGTGACCCAGTGATACTTGGCAAGCTTCTTGAATTTCTATTTTGATACTGTTATCTATCTTTTGAGGTAAGGCAAAGCAATATATCTAAAGCATTCAGTGCCTATTGGTATGGATGATAATAGAATAGACTTCGCAGTTTGTTGACAAGATGTAAAAACAAAAGGAAGCTGAAATAAATTACTTCAAATGGGTTTGTATCATGTTTTACTCATAGTTACCAGAAACACGGTTCGTCCGAATCGCAAAACAGGATTCGGGTTCGTGGTTCGCCACTTTTTCTTCTAATTTTCACTACGAACACGAAACCTGAACCATAAACCGGTTCGGGTTCGATGAATCCAGTTCGTGATTCGTGGGGGGTTTATAGCGAAGCTGGTAACCATAGTTTTACTCCTTGTTTGTGAATGTGTGATTCAATGTGCGGGTGAACTGTCTGTAAGCCTGTTGGCACCTACAGTAACTGACAGTTGAAATAATTTGTAGACATGTCATCTTATTTGAAGTTCTACCTTTTACAATTCTTAATTGGTGTAGATACAAAATACACAACTTAGAAAATTGAAGCAGGCACAGAAAGTCTGTCTGTTATCTTCTCACTCCATCGGAGTTGTTTAATTGGAGCATGCCATATCATGAGCAATGGAATAAATGAATGGTGTCATGCGGTTCCACTAAGTTCCATTGCTCATAACCTTGGAGATTTCAATAACTCATGTTGTAGCGTATTAATATATTTGATCTTGTTGTCACTTACGAGTTAGTACTGCCTAGCATTTGTGGCATGCCCCGTCGTTAACGCTGTTCATTTGCATTGGTAAGCCATGCCATCATCACCGTAGCTGTTTTCACATCTGTTGAAAGCGCCTTTAGTACCTTTTATTCAGTTGACAATACATGGTTTATAACTTGCTTGATGTCTCAATCAGTCAATTGCATTTATCAATGGTTTCTTGCAGATAATGTTAAGGCTATGTTACTTTTGGATGTGCCTTAACAGTTTGGTTCTTTCTCAGGATATCTCCTCTCTTTGTCAAGCTCTGGCATCACTTGAAATTCTCGATTTGACAAACGTTACCATGGAGAATGACATTGTAGAAAGTCTGTCGCTGAAGAATATCCGTGTTTTGGTTCTCAACAACCGCAGGGTGACCTGGGCGAACTGGTATACCGCTTGCCTGCTACATTGGAATGATTAAAGTTTTATTTGCATGTCTCAATGAACTCCATCTAAAGTCGAACAAGCTGAAGGTAATCATGGTTAGCATTTCTTCTTGTACTTCTGTTGTCATGTGCTTTATATCTATTGCTCTCTTTCTTGTTCTTCATTTCATCTGTATCCAAAGAAAAAGAGAAAAAAAAAAACCTTATAAACGTTTCTGGAGGCTTTCTACTGGTTCATTGCCGAAGTGCTCCATTTTAAATGGATAACTGTTTCCAAAGTTTTCAGACACACTTTTCTTGCTTCAGCAAATTGTACATTAACAAATAACAAACAACTTTGAAGAGCTAAATATATTTTGCCGTCTTCTCCAGACTCCAGTTGGAAACTTTGGCAAGGTTTCAATATACTGCAGCTCTTAAATTTAGAAAATGACATTGATTCATGGGATGAAATTGTGAAACTTTCTTATTTAAGAAGGTATAAATGTAAATATTGAACCTTTCATTCTCAAGTGAGTGCTAGTTTCGAATTTCATTTGGATACTGTGAATATTGATGCTCTCTCTCTCTCTCTCTCTGCAGCTTGGAACAACTCCATTTGAACAAGAACAGGATAAAGCTTGTAACATATCCGACTAATCTTCCATCAACAGGGTCTCTTGGTGATGCAACTGTTCTGCCTTTTGAAAAAATGCGAGTCCTTCTGTTAGGTATTCTTTTGGCCTGCCCTTTGTTGTCTTCCCCATACGTAAGAAAACTAAAATTATAAGATAATATTTTATTCTAACAAAGTACTGCTTTCTGCTATTCAACTAGACATGGAAATGCTATACTAATGTTGACTTTCAAACGCCTCAGGATCTAATGAAATTGACGAGTTTCCTTTGTGGATTCACTTAACCTCTTTCCAAGTTTAATGGTGAGCTCATTTCCAATGATTTATCATACCATTTGGGATTTGGTATTGCTGCACAATTATAGCTCGACATGGCAATACTGATATCTAATTTTCTTAAGGACGTCAGGCTTTCTGATAATCGTATAGTTGATCCTGCCAAGGGTGATGCTCCTTGATTTGTGCTTGTTGCTCGACTTGGAAAAGTTAAAATGCTAAATGGCAGTGAAGTATTGGCTGATTTTCTGGATATTTCTTCAGCATGTATGTTTTACAAATATACATCTTAATATTTCTTGCCATGTATAGGTAAGTCCACGTGAATGGAAGGAAGCAGAAATACGGTCAGTTAATCCCTTCGGCCCTTAAATTATTACCTGCTTTATGACGTATAGGTTGTGTATGGCTAGTCATTCCCACTTGGGTTGGCTGGGCCTGGTTTGGGCAAATCGATTTGAGGTTCCAGTAAAATATCTACAATTTGTATGTTTTTCTCTGCATCAACTATTGTTATTAAGTTATCGCCTAGGCGTTTGGCGATGGTGGAAGGCCGTCGTGAACGGTCGCCTCGCTTTGCCGCATCAAGGTGGTCGCCTGGACATCCCAGGTGTTACCCGAGGCGTCCAGGCATCGCCAGGCGAGGCCAGGCGGCGCGACTAGGATTGGATGGGGGGGGGGTATAATGACCTAGGCTGTGTGGATAGGGAGAACCAGAGAAGAAGATCCGCCGTTGCGCCACCACCTCCGACGGTCACTTGCCTCCACCGCCGGCGAGGTCAGGTGGCTTGGCTAGGGTGCTAAGAATGGTGCGGACGGAGAAGATGATCCGCCGTCATCACCACTCACTAGTTGCTAGCACCTCCGTCGTCCACTCTGAAAAGGTTAGAAGATTGCCTAGAGGGGGGGGGGGTGAATAGGCTAATTTTAAATTAAAACAATTTGTTGCAGCAGAAAAGGGTCGGATATTCCGAGTTAATATCGGAACTTCCGAAATCTTCGGAACTTCCGTAATTACTTCGGACTATCCGATTAGCACTTGACAAAAGGAGTCAAGTAGAAAGAGCAATACGACAACTAGCTCTAGAAAACTAACAATTTCACTAAAGAAAATCAATAAGATTAATCAAGCAGTTAGAGACAAGAGAGAACACAATAGTTTGATTCCCAGAGTTCGGATCCTTGAGGGGATCGTACGTCTCCGTTGAGGAGGCTCCAAAGAACCCGGGTCTTTTCCAACCCTTTCCTCCCAAACCTCGGTCACACTTGAGGCTTGGTTCCACTATTGGATCCTTTCCTTTCGGAGGCAGAGTCGGCCTTCACAAACTTCTCATGGCGTCCCACAATCGTTGGGGGCTCGTGAGCGACACCTAGCCGTCTAGGAGTCCTTCAACCTCCAAGAGAAATAAATGCACTTGAATCTCAATCTTGGAGAGGTTCTCTACTTTCTCAAGATGAATAACAACTTAGCCCTTGACTTTCAATCACACTTGACAAACTCTCACTCACTAGATGATCCCTAAGATCAAGGAAGAGAGAAAGCTCAAAGTATGCTCTAGAGAATATTCAAGGAGCTCAAGTATTCAGCCAAGGCAAGAGTGTAACCACTCAAAGGTGGAGATGGGGGGGTATATAGTTTTGGTTCAAAACTAGCCGTTACTCCCGCACACAGCCCCACATCGGAACTTCCGAACCAAACTTCGGAACTTCCGAAGAGTACAAACTACCAGAACTTGGAAAGCTTCCAACGGTCGAAAACTACGGACACCGGAATGTCCGATAACAACTTCGGAACATCCGATGTCACCCTGAGAGGGAACCAAGCTAAACAACACTAAGTCCTCATCGGAATGTCCGAAAATAGACATCGGAATATCCGAACAAAGCGAGAGAGTTCCCAAGCGGAAAACGACCTCATCGGAACTTCCGAAGTGGCGACTTGGACGATCAGAACCAAACAGAGAGCACCTAAACAGATGAACACATCGGAACTTCCGATACCTACAATCGGAACATCCGAAGCTAACATAGAGCTCCCAAGCTAAAGACCAATAGGTATCGGAACATCCGAACAAGAAAATCGGAATATCCGACCCTAAAAGAACACAACGGACTAAAGCACAACAATACTTCGGAACTTCTGAAACATCGGAATGTCCGATACTACATCGGAACATCCGACTTGAACTAAAACACAAACTTCATTCCGAAGCGAGAGAGGACACTACTAACTCTGAGAGACTCGACTAAATTCATCTTGAGTGAGGAGACCATCTCTAAGTCAATTTCAAAGCATCCCTCTTAATAGTACGACAAACCTATGACTTCAACAAAGCGAAGATTACAATCGGAGAAGCCGTTTTTCTTACTCTACGAGCTTGAGGATACCCAATTTCATAGATGATCTCTTCTCGAACCTTTTACCTGTTCATAAACTAGTTGAACACATTAGATTCTTGAATCGTTTGTCATTAATCACCCAAAACACTTTTAGGGGGCCTAGATGCACTTTCAATCTCCCCCTTTTTGGTGATTGATGACAACACGATTAAAGACAAAATTTATAAAGCATATGAGAGAATGAATATAGACGGAACTCCCCCTCAAATTGTGCATTGAAATTGGATCTGAGAACAAATGCACTTTTCGAGAGAAAAGAATATGAGAGAGCTCCCCCTATATCCTTGCATAAGAGATTAACACACAATTGACAGGATAAGCAATATGAGTAATTTAAGCAAGTAACAACCAACAAGTCAACTAAGATCTCCAAGCAACAACGATAAAGAGAATAAACGCGATAAACATTCAACAACGAAGTTTTAAACTAACAAATTCAAGTTTTAAACTAACAAATTCAACCAAGTCCACTGACACCAAGACTCAACAAAGGATAGATAACGGGAAATTTGTCTTGCGACTGCCATCTCTCCCCCTTTGGCATCAAGCACCACAAAGGATAGAAGAGAGAGAGATGAGGAGACTAATCAGACTCCTCTGATGCAGCTTCATCTGACCCAGACTCTTAAATGCGTCATCCTCGGACTACGATGCATCAGTCTTTGGAGCAAAGGGATCCTCGATCTCTTCCTCACTCTCCTCGTCCTCTGAACACTCCAGATTGAGATGCCTCTGAATATCTTTGAGTCGCTTGGCATTCTTCTTCTGCTTTTCTGAGTTGCTCTTGCAAAGAACAAATATTGACTTCAAAGCCCGCAGAATAGGTGAAGAAGATCCGCTGGGAGCAGAAACTGAAGGAGTAGTAGCAGAGGAGGCAGTCCTCCTGATGGAAGCCACAGTGGCTCACGAGATGGGGCCTTGATTGCCACGACTTGAAGTGCCACATGCTTCCCATCACACTCAAAGCTGCTGTCGATTACTTGTTCTATCAAATGCATGATGAATGGAGCGTATCCACGGCTTCTTCGGGCTCTGGTGGTGAATCGATCTCATTCGAGATAAAGTCAAAGACATCAAAGGGCCTCGACCATCTTGTATTCTCGCTTTCGAAGGTTCCTTGTGTATGATAGGACATGAGATGCATCTCCCTCCTTTGGAGCTAGAGTCTTCTGAACAACTTTGTTGAGAATAGCAAAGAAAGGCTTCATCCCCTTGGTGTCACCTGGCTCGAACTCTGCATTCTCCTCATACAAGAAATTGATTTGATGCACCAAGAGAGACCTCATTGTGGATCGATCTCTGTCACTCGAGTGCCTTACGTGAAATCAAGTAACACAGCAAACCGAACATATGTAGTTTCATACCAAGTTCCTCAGATCATCCAATGGAGAGTAGAGACTCGATCCCTGGAGACATACATTGTAGCATAGAACTGAGCTATGATCTCTATGTTCCAATCATGCTGAAAAGTCATGATTCTTTTGGTGCCAGTTCTTTCACAAGCTGCAATAACTTCATTGAATATGGCATCATCTGCTGCTGCCATATACTCCCAATCAACACATTGCATTTGGATAACAGGATTCTTTCTAGGATAAATGACTGAAGCATAAAAGTCCTGCTGAAAGAATGTCCAGAAACGAGAGTCAAAGGAAAACTTGTCATTCCTCTTGGGGTTCTCCTCACGTGCCCTTCGGACTTGTGCTGCCTTCCCTTTGTAGTTCACTAGCTTCCTCTGCAATCTAGGGTTCCTCTCAGGCGGTCTCAATCTCGGCATGTCTCTAGGCTGAGACCCTGACGCACCAGCAATTCCCTTGCCTTTTCTAGAGGGTAGCGGTGCTCCACGAGGCACATTGATCGTCTGAGCGGCTGAGCAAAGAGTTCACTAATCGAAATACCAGGTTGAGATCCTCATTGAAGCTCGCTTTGTTCTTGCCCCGATTGGAGTTTTGCGCTTTGATCGAAAGTGGCCTTAGCCGGATCTGAGGAGGTGATCACCTGACTTGGGTCCATTTGAGAAAGTGACAAGGAATAGATTGATAAGATAAAAGAAACTAGAGAGAACATCGGTTTTAGTCTTTGTCTTGTCAACATCGGACATTCCGATTTCATATCGGAAATTCGACATTACATCGGACATTCGAAGATGAATATCGGAAGTTCGATATTTTCTGATACAACCCTAAAACTAGGATTCCAACCGATTCAACCACGGGAAAAGAATGAAATTTGAGATCTGGGCGAAGGAAGACTACAACAACAAGTCTACCCAAAAGATTTGATCAACAGATCCAAGGAACGCGGAAGGACAAAAAGAGGTTCTAGGGTTTACCTTGGAATTGAAAAACAAAATTATGTAATGGTGAAGATCTTCCAATTCGAGGTGCACCCTTCCTTGTGGTAGATCGGAGTTTCCGATTGGTTGAAGACTCCGAAGACAACAAGGGATGAAAAGTGGAGAAACGTACGGAGGCAAGAGAATAAAGAAATGAGGTGGAGGGGCCAACCGAACGGTCCTTTTCAAGAGTTTACACACACTTCGGAAGTTCCGATCTGAGGTTCGGAAGTTCCGAAGAGTTCAAGTTTCCAGCGAACCAAAAGTTGAGCAGGATTCGGATATTCTGATATAAATATCGGATGTTCCGAAGAGTTTAAAAACAAAGAATTCGGATATTCCGATGTCTGGATCGGATGTTCCGATGCGTGTATTTTTCCAGCTGACAGGAAGGAAAAGATAGGATTTCTGAGATTTGAGGAATCCAGACTTTGAGCTAGTGAACTTGGCAGTCATCCTACTTGTGATTAGAGAACATAGCAACAACCAAAGCAATGATCACAAGTGGAATGACCGAAGATGCAAATACCAAGAAGACTTTTTTTTTTTTTTAAGACAGATAATTAACTTTGCAAACATTTTACTTTGAGAACATTGAGAGAAGTAGCAATCAAATGCGAGCAAGATGTCAAGTCACATTCCGATAGTCTAGGACATTTAACTCACTTCTCAACTCGCAAAACCGTTTCTCATCAAGAGGTTTGGTGAATATATCGGCCAATTGTTTCTCGGTTGTCGGGACCCCGAATTTGCAAATCCGGACCCTCTGTGTATTCAGCACTAGTCCAGGAACGCGCTAGTGCACACAGTCTTAACATCGGTAAATATCACAATCATACCATTCGATATTATCAAAGTACTTTATTTAAATAACCAAACTGGTTACTCGACCTTATGGTCAAGTTACAAATGTATGCCTCGCAAGGCGAAACTTATTAAAAGAGAAATAATAGCAGCGGAAAATCAAATAGCTTCGTGGCGCCATCCAGTATACCACAGGCAACCGATCGGGCTCGCTTCCTAAGTAGACGGATCCTCTTGGAGTTCCTCCTCCAAAGTCGGCGTAGTCTCCTCTTCAACTGATGTTGTGTTGAGGCAAGGGTGAGTACTTGGTACTCGACAAGTTATGCACCTGAGAATGCAAGCTAATATACTATATGCATGGCTTGGTACAAAGGAATAGCTCAAGGTATATTTGCGATGTGACATTTGACAAGTAATATAAGTAGATTCGAAAGCGATAGACATAAGTAAAGCATAAATAACTTTTCAAGAAGTTTAATAAACATTTTCCCCATCCTAAACCACTTTTCTATCATCTTCATTATTAAACCAACCCAACCTTTCAAACCAAAGTTATTTTTGAGAAAATCTAACCCTTGACCTGTAATTCCTTTAGCGATGTCCAATACCGCGGACACGGCTATTCGAATAGATTCTATACTCTGCGAGAGGTTATGCACTTTACCCACAAGATACATGTCAAACACCACAAAGGCGAGTTCCCGTAACAAAGTCTTTCTAAACTTCTAACAATACAAGTGGTCCTCCCTGTTATTGCGCACTAACCCTTCCCTTAGCTAAGGCGAAGTCTAGGCCAATCAACCGATTAGATGGGTACTGGCCTCGGCCGATGCGCTCCCCGTACAACTTACACAAAGGGTGTAGTTGACCTCCCGAGGTCCCACAGTGCGTTATTAGCAACTTAGTCAACTAGGTCCGTCCCATTCTGGACATGTGGTTGCACGTTAGACCCAGTTCAAAGGCTTGCAAGGTTAAGTCCTTAGGGTGACCAGGGCAAGACTACCCGAAGAACCAAAACAACACTCCCAATGCCACAATGGCCCACTGATTACTCTTTGCCACATGCCCCTGGCCGAAATCGCTTATCAAAACCCCAGTTGATTACCATGCACCACGTGCCATCAACATCACATGATACTTTTCCAAAAGCAGGTTCAATATATCATTAAGTCAATATTAACATTTGATTATCCAAAATCATGTTATGAGCACGTAGCGAGTCTAAGCGTTATACTACAGCGGTCTAAACCCAGGTTGGCAATTTAATAATGTCCAACTAGTAATCCACAACTAGGGTGACAAGGGTCATGGCACATACTTAAATAATCAAGGTGTCATACAAAGAAATTGGTACTTATCTAACCCCCATGTTTAAACCAAGTATTTTTCTAATTGAACTAGCATGCAATAGTTTAAATCAAAATAGATTTCGAAATAGGATCAATATGGTCAAAGCACAACTTGCCTTCAAAAAGTACTTGTTCTTGGTCTTGAGTTGGATCCTGAGTTAATACTTCTCCTTCGAATCCTTCCGGCACTTCAACGTCTACTCGTAAAGCGTGCAAATAGCAAATACACAAATAAACAATAGGCAAAAAGTGTCCAAACATCCAAATAAAATCCATAAACAGAAAGAACATAATTTTATGGATTTTTAGAAACTGGAATCGTCAAATTTGGAGTTAAGACGCAAAAGTTATGATTATTTAAAGTTTAAATAATCATTTAAATAATTTTGCAGAGAAAAACTTTAGTCCAAAAATTAAATAAAATTCATATTTAGGTGGATCTCAATTTTATACAAATTTAGAAATTTGAATCACTCAAATCGGAGTTGAAACGCAAAAGTTATAAGCGTTTGAAGTTTGAATCAAATCTGAAATCATTATTTCGAATTAATAAATCATTTTCTTTTTCGGAAATTAATTATTGCGTCGGCTGGACACGTGTCGACCTCGATTGGGCGGTGGCGTCGGCCGATCCATGGGCTCGGCCCACGGCTTGCTCGATCCACCGTGGACCGGTCCCACGGCTCACGTGTCGGCCCGACATGTGGGCCCATTTGTCGGCTTGCGCCTCCGCACGCGGTGCGGTGGCCTGGCTACGTGGCACGATCCGAGCCGTTCGATTCGGATCGAGCGGTTGAGATCGGATCAATCCACCGCAACGTGGATTTCGTTGCGATGGCGTGGGCGAGCGAGGCCGTTGGATTTTGATCCAACGATTGAGATCTAATCTGGGTTCTCTCTGAGGTTGGGGCGCGTGGCTAACCTGGGCCGTTGGATGAAGATCCGATGGCTATCCGAACTCGAAGCGGCGATGGCGGATGCGGCGCAGTTTGGCCGGAGAAGGAAGAGCGACCTTCGCAGCGGCATTTCTTCGCGATTCCGGTGAGATGAAGTGTGCGCCAGGTTCGCCCCGCTCTGGAGTCCAAATCCGCCTCGGTTTCGACGAGCTGGCCCGGTTTGCGGCGGAGAACGAAGAACACGCGGCGGCTGTTCTTGACTTCGGCGAGAAATAGCGGCTAGACGGTGGAGATCCTAGCGGCGCGAGCTAGGGTTTCGGGACCGGCGTGGGAAGGCGATCCTCGAACACCGATCCACTCTTTAAATAGGCTAGGTTTCCGAATCCAACACGGCGGCGGAGATGAACAGTCTCGCCGGGGAAATTGGAACGAGCACGATGCACAGGAGCCGTACACGTGTCATGATCCACGGTTCCGATTCGATCTGGCGCTACGCATCTTCTCGGTCACCCACGGCGACGCTGACCCACGCGGGCCGTTGGATCTTGATCCAACGGTCGCAGAGCTAGGGTTTCGGCCGGCTCGGTTGGGTTCAAACGTGGTTCGAGTTGGGTCCGGGTCGGACTCGAGCTCGGGTTCGACTCGGGCTCGGTCGGATGAACGATGTAGGCTTCGGTTTGATTTTCCAGCGATTTAATATTTAAAATAATTCCCAGAAATTCAATTAATTCATTAAAAATATCAAAAGACTCAGAAAAATTCCAGGAAAATTCTGGAAAATATTTTAGGGTATTTGGGACTCAAATAAAATATTTCCAACAAAATTTTATTTGCAATATTAAATTCTTTAATTATTTCAAAATGGAATAAATTCAAATAAATTCCAAATAAATCCAAATAAATTCCAGAAAATTCCAAAAATTCACCAAAGTGCCAAATCACACATGAATTCAATAAAAGCAAAATTTTGGGGTGTTACATCGGTTCTCACATAAGTAATATCTATGTCTCCCTTAAGAGAGTGATCTCTAAGGAAGTGGTGTCGGATGTCTATATGCTTGGTCCGAGAGTGTTGAACAGGATTGTTAGCTATTTTAATCGCACTCTCATTGTCACATAAGAGTGGTACTTTCTCCATGTTAAATCCAAAATCCTTCAAGGTTTGCCTCATCCATAATAATTGTGCACAACAACTTCCTGCGGCAATGTATTCGGCTTCGGCGGTGGATAGAGCCACTGAATTTTGTTTCTTTGAGGACCAAGACACTAGTGATCTACCTAGAAATTGACAAGTCCCCGAGGTGCTTTTTCTATCCACTTTGCAACCCGCATAATCAGCATCCGAATAACCAATCAAATCGAATTTTGATCCTTTAGGATACCAAAGCCCTAAACTCGGTGTGTGAACTAAATATCTAAGAATTCTTTTCACGGCTACTAGGTGGCACTCTCTCGGAGCGGCTTGAAATCTTGCACACATACACACACTAAGCATAACATCAGGCCTAGATGCACAAAGGTAAAGCAATGAACCTATCATGGATCGATATACCTTTTGATCCACAGGGTTACCTTCTTCATTTAGACCAAGATGACCGTTGGTTGTCATTGGTGTATGAATTGGCTTGGCGTTCTCCATGTCAAACTTCTTGAGCATATCTTTGATGTACTTTGTTTGACATAGGAACGTCCCTTCCTTGAGTTGTTTGATTTGAAATCCAAGAAAGAATTTCAATTCACCCATCATTGACATCTCAAATCTCTTCGTCATCAACCTACTAAATTCCTCACAAAAGTTTTTATTAGTGGACCCAAATATAATGTCATCGACATATATTTGGCACACAAATAGATCATTATCAACATATTTTGTGAAGAGAGTAGGATCGACTTTACCAATTTCGAAACCCTTTTTAATAAGAAAATCCTTAAGGCATTCATACCATGCTCTAGGTGCTTGCTTAAGCCCGTAGAGCGCCTTATGGAGTTTGTAGACATGAGAAGGGTTCTTATGATCCTCCATTCCCGGCGGTTGCTCAACGTAGACCAATTCGGCTATTGGACCATTTAGGAAAGCACTCTTGACGTCCATTTGATAAAGCTTGAAATCATGGTGAGTAGCAAATGCAACTAATATACGAATTGATTCTAATCTAGCAACTGGAGCATAAGTCTCACCAAAATCCAAACCTTCAATTTGAGTGAATCCTTGAGCTACCAACCGAGCTTTATTTCTTGTGACAACTCCGTTCTCGTCTTGTTTGTTGCGGAAGACCCATTTGGTTCCAATCACGTTTTGATTAGGCCTTTCCACTAGTGACCATACTTTGTTTCTAACGAAGTTGTTAAGCTCTTCATGCATAGCCATTATCCAATCTGGATCTCTTAGTGCATCTTCAACCTTCAAAGGTTCCAAAGTAGACACAAAGGAGTAAAATTCACAAAAATTAGCTACTCTAGAGCGTGTAGTTACCCCCTTTGAATGTCACCGAGAATGTTATCGACGGGGTGGTCTCTTTGAATACTTTGATGCACCCTCGGATGTGGCATTTGAGAGACATGTTGGATTGGTTCAAGGTCTTCATCTTGAGCATCCTCCACGAGTTTGCTTGTACTCCCTTGAGAAATGTCTTGACTTTGGCTTGAAGTAGGAGGCTCGACTTGTGTAGATGAATTGTCTTGTTGTACCTTTTCTTGCGGCCTCACTTCACCTATTGCCATCTTCTTGATTGCAATGCTTGGCTCTTCCTCATTTTCTAGCACATTTAAATCAACTTGCTCTACTTGAGAGCCGTTAGATTCATCAAATGTCACGTCTCTCGCTATTTCAACACAACCCGAAGTTTTGTTGAAAACGCGATAGGCGTAAGCATTCGATCCATATCCTAGCAAGAAACCTTCATCGATCTTTGGAGCGAATTTGGAGTTCTTAGGCTTCTTGTTTAGGATAAAGCATTTGCTACCAAAAACTCTAAAATATGAAATGTTTGGTTTGTTACCGGTGAGGAGTTCATATGCCGTTTTCTTCAATATCTTGTGGAGATATAATCGATTGATGGCATGACAAGCGGTGTTTACAGCTTTCGCCCAAAAATGGTCTGAGATCTTGTACTCATCAAGCATAGTTCTTGCCATCTCGATCAAAGTCCGATTCTTCCTTTCTACCACTCCATTTTGTTGAGGGGAGTATGGAGCGGAGAACTCGTGCTTGATTCCTTCTTCATCAAGGAATTCTTCGACTTGAGTATTCTTGAATTCACTTCCATTATCGCTTCGAATCTTCTTGATCCTCAACTCGAATTCATTTTGGGCTCTTCTTGCAAACTTCTTGATTATCCCTTGTGTTTCACTTTTCTCTTGCAAAAAGAATACCCACGTGAAGCGAGAAAAATCATCAACAATAACTAAACCATACTTGTTACCTCCAATGCTTATATAAGCAACGGGTCCGAAGAGGTCCATGTGTAGAAGCTCCAATGGTTTTGTCGTCGTCATGATGTTCTTCGCGGGATGACGCGCTCCAACTTGCTTTCCGGCTTGACAAGCGCTACAAATCCTATTTTTCTCAAACTCAACATTCGTTAGTCCAATGATGTGATCACCTTTTAGAAGCTTGTCGAGGTTCCTCATGCCAACATGAGCTAGCCGGCGATGCCACAACCAACCCATGCTAGACTTTGCCATTAAGCATGTTTGAAGTTTAGCGCTATTTGAGTTGAAATCAACCAAATAGAGCTTACCCTTCAAATATCCTTTAAAAGCAATTGAGGAATCGTCTCTTCTAAAGACGGTCACATCCACATTAGTGAATAGACAATTATAACCCATCTCGCAAAGTTGCGACACGGATAGCAAATTGTAATTTAAAGATTTAACTAGAAGAACATTTGATATTGAATGATCATTAGAAATAGCAATTTTACCTAATCCCATTACCTCACCTTTACCATTATCTCCAAGCACAATATTTTCATATTGTGACCCTTTTTCATCAAAAGATGAAAACATTTTCTTTTCTCCGGTCATGTGGTTTGTGCAACCGCTATCAAGCACCCAACTTGATCCCCCGGAGGTATAGTCCTACGAAAACACATCAAGTCTTGTTTTTAGGTACCCAAATCTTTTTGGGTCCTTGCATGTTAGTAATCAATACTTTCGGTACCCACACCTTCTTTTTGCTCACATCATTAGAGTGGTGGGCACCGATATAATGAGCAATCACTTTACCACGGTGATTTCTCTTCAACATATATGATGCATAGTGAATGGGATGAGTTGTATGATGTTGAAGATACTTCTTTGATTCTTGCCCGGTCTTAATGACTTGTGTGGTGGTCAATGGTTGCTTGTCATTTCCTTTGACAAACTTGATGCATTCCTTACCTTTTACCACCACACGGTCATTTCCCTTGCAATCGTACTTATCATATCCTAGCCCTTCTTTATTTTTGTTTCCACGAGTGTTGATTGTTTTGTAGAGGGCATCCTTGGATTGATAAGTCTTGATGCAACCATACTTTACCAAGGCATTCAATCTCTCGTTTTCTCCTTTTAATACTTGCACAAGTTGGGAATTAGTAGAGCAAGCATTAATATCAATATTATAGCAACGAGCAACCATTACTAGTGGAAGGAATAGAAGCCATTGAAGAATTAATGATTGGAGAGTTGAGGTCATTAAGAGACTCAATTTGCACTTCAAGAGCTTGAAGATTGTTTTCCAAGCTAATAACATTCTCTTGAAGCGATTCATTTGAACTCTTAAGGATCATGATTGAATTGTTAGCCAAGTCAAGATCTTTGGTTAGCAATTCAATTTTCTCCTTTTCCGCTTGAGGAGCTTTTCAAAAGCAAGATTTCTCTTCTTTTCACAAATTAGCAATTCTTCTTGCTTTTCAAGAGTCTCCTCTTGGCTATCTATTCTTTTCAATAGTTTATTGATTTTTGCAATGGTAGATTTGTTTAAGTTGCAAAATAAAGCATCATCATCATCATCATCGCTCTCTAATTCACTATCACTACTAGGGGGTTTTGTTTTAGCCATTACCTTGCGCCCTTTGGCCATAAGACAAATAGGCGCATCGTGGTCGGAGTCGTTGTCGCTCAAATACCCGAAGAGTGACGGTGTTGGTGGAGCGGCTTCAATGGCGAGGGTGGCGACTCCTTCATCATCGGTGTCGGAGTCGGAGTCGTTTGAATCCCATTCTTCTCCAATGTGAGCTCGCCCCGAGTACTTCTTCTTGTACGTCTTGTTCTTCTTGAGCGGCTCATTCTTCTTGTTCTCATTTTGGTTGTTCTTCTTCTTTGGACAATTGGCGATGAAGTGTCCAACTTCACCGCACTCATAGCAAGCCCTTTTGGTGTTTCTTCTTCCTCTTGATTTGTCATTGTAGTTCTTCTTGTATTTGCTTGACCCGTCATATTTGAGGAACTTTTTGAATTTCCTCACAAATAGAGCCAAGTCTTCTTCGTCTTCGCTCTCATCTTCTTCTTCATCACTTGATGTTGATTCTTCCTTTTTGCTTGCCTTCAAAGCTATTTGCTTCGGTCTTGAGCTTGAGCTTTGCTTGGCAAGGTTCTTCACTTCTTTTGCTTCTTCCTCCATAAGCTCATGTGATAGAATTCTTCCTAGCACATCATTAGGAGTAAGCCTTTTGAAGTCTTTTCGCTCTCGTATAAGTGTTACGAGAGTCGAATTCCTTGGAGCAAAGGCTCTCAACATCCTTTTCACCACAACGTGGTCCGTCATATCCTTGCTTCCAAGCCCTCGGATCTTGTTCACAAGAATCATCAACCGGTCATACATTTGTTGAGGTGTCTCATCATCATTCATGACAAATCTCCCCAACTTTTCTTCAAGCAACTCAATTTTTGATTCTCGCACGCTTGATGTTCCCTCGTGAGCTACTTGGAGTGTGTCCCATATTTCTTTGGCTTCTTCTAACCCATCCACTTTGTTGAACTCCTCGGGACTCAGCGCTCCAAGCAACACACTTGCGGCTTGAGCATTGCGGTGGATATTTTGTTCTTGTTGCGGTGTAAGCTCCATGTCGTCTTCCGGCATGTCTAGACCTGTACACACAATCTTCCAAACACTAGGATGGAGAGACATTAAGTGCATTTTCATTTTGTGCCTCCAAGCGGAATAGTACGTGCCATCAAAGAAAGGTGCACGCCCGGAGGGCACAGTGATATATGAATGCGAAGAGGAAATATTCAATTTTTCATAATTGAAAGGAATTTGAGCTCCCTGATTGGATGTAGATGTAGCTTCCTCTTTGCTCTTGCCGGGAGTTCCATCTCCGACCCTCGGACTATTTTGCTCGTCCGTCATGACAACCTTCAATCCGGTGTTGGCCATCACGTTCCTTCAAGCGGTTAAGCCTTCGAGAAGGGTTGGCTCTGATACCAATTGAAAAGGTTAGAAGATTGCCTAGAGGGGGGGTGAATAGGCTAATTTTAAATTAAAACAATTTGTTGCAGCGGAAAAGGGTCGGATATTCCGAGTTAATATCGGAACTTCCGTAATTACTTCGGACTATCCGATTAGCACTTCACAAAAGGAGTCAAGTAGAAAGAGCAATACGACAACTAGCTCTAGACAACTAACAATTTCACTAAAGAAAATCAATAAGATTAATCAAGCAGTTAGAGACAAGAGAGAACACAATAGTTTGATTCCCGGAGTTCGGATCCTTGAGGGGATCGTACGTCTCCGTTGAGGAGGCTCCAAAGAACCCGGGTCTTTTCCAACCCTTTCCTCCCAAACCTCGGTCACACTTGAGGCTTGGTTCCACTATTGGATCCTTTCCTTTCGGAGGCAGAGCCGGCCTTCACAAACTTCTCATGGCGTCCCACAATCGTTGGGGGCTCGTGAGCGACACCTAGCCGTCTAGGAGTCCTTCAACCTCCAAGAGAAATAAATGCACTTGAATCTCAATCTTGGAGAGGTTCTCTACTTTCTCAAGATGAATAACAACTTAGCCCTTGACTTTCAATCACACTTGACAAACTCTCACTCACTAGATGATCCCTAAGATCAAGGAAGAGAGAAAGCTCAAAGTATGCTCTAGAGAATATTCAAGGAGCTCAAGTATTCAGCCAAGGCAAGAGTGTAACCACTCAAAGGTGGAGATGGGGGGTATATAGTTTTGGTTCAAAACTAGCCGTTACTCCCGCACACAGCCCCACATCGAAACTTCCGAACCAAACTTCGGAACTTCCGAAGAGTGCAAACTACGCAACTTGGAAAGCTTCCAGCGGTGAAAACTACGGACACCGGAATGTCCGATAACAACTTCGGAACATCCGATGTCACCCTGAGAGGGAACCAAGCTAAACAACACTAAGTCCTCATCGGAATATCCGAAAATAGACATCGGAATATCCGAACAAAAGCGAAGAGTTCCCAAGCGGAAAACGACCTCATCGGAACTTCGAAGTGGCGACTTGGACGATCGAACCAAGCGAGCACCCTAAAGCGGGGCCAGAACACATCGGAACTTCCGATACCTACAATCGGAACATCCGAAGCTAACAGAGAGCTCCCAAGCTAAAGACCAATAGGTATCGGAACATCCGAACAAGAAAATCGGAATATCCGACCTAAAAGAACACAACGGACTAAAGCACAACAATACTTGAACTTCGAAACATCGGAATGTCCGATACTACATCGGAACATCCGACTTGAACTAAAACACAAACTTCATTCCGAAGCGAGAGAGGACACTACTAACTCTGAGAGACTCGACTAAATTCATCTTGAGTGAGGAGACCATCTCTAAGTCAATTTCAAAGCATCCCTCTTAATAGTACGGCAAACCTATGACTTCAACAAAGCGAAGATTACAATCGGAGAAGCCGTTTTTCTTACTCTACGAGCTTGAGGATACCCAATTTCATAGATGATCTCTTCTCAAACCTTTTACCTGTTCATGAACTAGTTGAACACATTAGATTCTTGAATCGTTTGTCATTAATCACCCAAAACACTTTTAGGGGGCCTAGATACACTTTCACACTCGCCTCCACCATCGGTGCCTCAAATCTGTAAGTGTTGGCTGCTCTAGTTTGCGTCGCCTCACGCCCCACGCCGTGCTCGATGGCGGCGCACGAGGCAAAGTGGCAATGGCTGGAGCTTGCTTTGATGTTGGAGCTCTACGTTGTTGCTCTGGTTGTTTGGTGCTTGGGTGACTGAGGCATGGTGCTCTGTGCTTGATGCTGTATTGCTGTGAAGGTGAGGGCTTGGCTTGCTATGAGTGCTTGATGCTGTATTGGCTTGCTTGCAATTATCAAATGTGAATGACTGATGCTGGTTGTGATGCTGTGAAATGTGAAGGCTTGGCTTGCTTGATGCTGTGAAAGTGCTTGTTGTGATGGCTTGATGCTTACTATTGTTGTGAAAGTGCTTGTTGTGATGGCTTGCTTGATGACTTTGTGCTTGATGATTGATGCTGCTACTGCTGTGTTGTGATGCTTCATGTTATTGTTGTGATGCTTCATGTTATTATTGTGATGTTTGCTATGATGCTTCATGCTATTGTTGCTTTGTGCTTGATGATTGATGCTATGGCTTTGTACATGTGAATGGATGATCATGCTCCAAGTGCTATCGTTGCCCAGGGGGGTAATGCCAGCCAAGAGGAGGCATACGATCCATCGAAGGATCCAAGGCTGAAGGCGAAGTCGAAGGATCCTGGGTGGAAGTATAGATTTTGGCTAGACTTAACGAATAAGGATATGGTGCAATGTATACTGTGCAAAAAGCAAATGCATTCGGGCATCAAGAGGTTGAAGTAGCACCTTGCCCGGGTTTTGGGGATGTAAAAAAAAGTTCCAAAACCACCACGGCAATAATGAGAGATGCAATATTATATAAAGAAGACTGCAAGGAACAAGATGATTCATCTAGATGGTGAAGAGGAAGGTGGAGGTGATGATGTTCAGGAGGTTGAGGTTAGTCAACAAGTATCCTCAAAGGCATCGTCTTGTCATCTAAGTTTTGGGACAGTTGCCAATAGGAAGCAAGCTGCTATTATGTTCAAACCGGTGGTCAAAGTAACCAAATCAATTTCTTCCATGATAAAAAAGACACCCGAAGAGGTGGTCGAGGAGAGGTATTCCGTATTCCAAGCAGTTATCCCAAACCTCTATGGAGCAATGTATGTGGACCAAGGAAGAAAAAGAGAGGGTAGATATGCATGTTGCTAATTTCTTTTATCAGTGTGGCATACATTTTTAATGCTGCAATTCTAGGAGCTTTGAAATTATGATGGAGTTTGTTGGACAATTTGGGCATGGGTACAAGCGTCCTAGTTTTCATGAATTAAGGGTGTCGTTGCTTGCTAAAGCAAAGAATGAAATGAAAGCATTAAGAGAGAAGCAAGAGTCTGGTTGGAGGCAATACGGCTACACATTAATGTTAGATGGATGGAGTGATAGGAGGGGAGACACTTGATTAATATTCTTGTCAACCGTCTGAAAAGGGCTTTCTTGGAGTTTGTAGATGCATCCTCTCAGTCAGCTGATGCAAGGATGTTAGCAGACTTGCTTGGGAAGAGGATTGTGGAGATAGGCGCTAACAACGTCGTTCAAGTGGTCACCGATAATGGTGCCAACTTCAAGGCTACATGTAAGTTTGGCAATAAAAAAATCTACCTTATAATACACATTGCTTGGAACTCAAACAAGTTTTCGTTTGCAGGTAAATTTCTTATGGAGAGGTTTCCTACTCTCTTTTGGACCCCTTGTGTTGCGCATTGCTTGGACCTTATGTTGAAAGACATCGCAAAGATAAGTGAGTTCAAGAAGACCATCTATGAAGCCAAGCATGTGACTACATTCATCTATAGGCACGGGAGGCTCTTTGATGAAATGAGGGAGAAGACAGGTGGGAGGGATTATTGAGACGCGCAGTCACTCGGTTTGTCACTTATTTTCTCACTTTGCAGCGTTTGTATAAGCATAAGGATGCTTTGCGACTACTCTTTGTTAGTGAGGATTGGACTAGGTCTAAATTAGCACCCACGAAGGCGGGGAAGAAAGTTTGTGATATTTTGTTTTCTTTGTGATTTTGGCATGTTGTAGAGGATTGCATGAGAGCATCACAACATTTGCTGATTGTGTTGAGGATTGTTGATGGGGATGAGAAGCCTACCATACCGGAGGTTTCATCAAGTATGGATCATGCTAGGAAGAAGATAGGGGAGTCTTTTGGAAGCAAACCAAGGCTACTAAAGAAGGTAATGAACATTATTGAGAGCCGGTGGCTGCATCAGATGGAGCAAAAGTTGCATGGGGCTGCATTGTTTTTGAACCCAAACTAGTTCTTCGATATCAAACAAAAAGACATTAACTATGCTTCGAGTCTCTGGATTGCATTCAATACTGTGCTTGAAAAGATGATTAATTGTGATGATAATTTGCTTAGAAAGACAAGTGACCAAGTGGATGACTATGAGAAAATGAGGAAGAGCTTTGGAAAGTAATCAGTTGTGATGCAACAAAAAACAAAGAGCCCACACCGAACAAGTGCATGCCGGTGAGAATGATCTTTTATGGGATCATGTTGATGAAGCTGTCGGTGCATCATCCTCTCTTCGGGGTCGCAACCTTCCTAGGAGAGCTCGTGGAGATGAAATTCAAGTTTATGCTAGGCATGGAGTTGCTACATCTACCCCCCCATGAGCTAGGCTCCAACGAAGAAGAAGAGGATGTTGTGTGTGATGATGAGAATGTTGAAGATGACTTTGTGCATGCACCGCAAATTCCTTCGCAAGAGAGCGGTGACAAAAATATTGAGGAGGGATAGTTTGGAGTTGGATGATGAGTGAAATTGTTACTATTTCACTCTTTGTGATGTGGCCTTTTACTTTTGTTATGAGTTATGACTTATGAACTTTGATACTTTGTTGTGCTATTTGGAACTACTTGTATGTTTTATTGTTCTATTTGGAACTATCTATGCCTTTCTATTTGGAACTACTTATTTGCTTGCTTGTTATTTTTAATTTCCTTTCATATGAGGTATATTTCACCACCTCCTGTTGGAATTGGCCAATGAGTATGGCACATTTCCTTTAATTCCAAAGATTGCATGGTTTAGTACAATATTGCTTAGTCAAGTGGAAGGAAGACAATTTATAAGGTGCAATCATTGCCACTCCTTTAGTTATGAGAAGCATGACATAGGGATGGCATGAGAAGGACTTTGGAGAAACACACACGCGCGCGCACGCGCATTCGTGTATTTTTGCATGGATAATCGAGTGACTTGTAACTTGCGATGAGCGACCGAGCCGCGCCTAGCTCGTCTCCAGGCACTCAAATTGCACCTTTTATTTTGCTGAATCATGCAACTGTTTAGCTTTCTGTACTGGTCAGGAGACTGCATTGTTACCATTATTTTTTGTTTGAATTAGTAGTTACTAGTGCATTAAGTCTGTTTAAATTCGGTCAGTTACTAATGCTTAATGCTGTCAGTTACTAGTGAGTAATAGAGATAGTTACTGGTTAGAGACTATATAGGACCTGGAGACGTCCAGGCCAAATGACAGAATTTTCCGATTCCACTCTTTCTTCTTCCTCCTGCGAGAGCTGTAGTGAGGTGTTGAGCAGCTAGACCGCACCAGCCTTCCTACTCGGCGTGCACCGTGAAGGAGGGTGAGCGGTATCTCCGAGCCGTTGTTGCAGAGTTCACCTGCACGGGACGGCAATATGGTTTCTGGGCAGCGCATCTGCGCGACCGCTCCTGCTCTACTTCCTCGACTTTGACTTCTTCCACGACCTCTTCTGCGCATCGTTCTGTTCTTCATCAAGCCCAACTGTAAGTCGTTCGTGATCGTTCGACTCAATCATACTCTGTTTCTTGAGTATATATGTTTGGAAGTACAATGTGTAATCTGCTGTTAGATTTACTGTGTGCATCACTATTTATCTGTTATATTTGTCTCCTGGTAAAATTTGGAATTAAAATATTGCGCACATTTCCAACACCTCCACCTAACTTTTTGCATTATGCAAAACATTACAATGGTTATCAATATTATAGCAAATATTGTGACTTTGTAAGTTTGTATCAAACTTAATTGTTTGTTGTTTCCTTGTCTTAAACATTGAATATTACACATTTCTACATCTTCATATTCTCATGGATAGAACATATGTGCATTGAAGATTTATTATTTATTATTTTTATGTCATATAATATATTATCTATAGTTTATTATTTTCATCGTCTAATCAGCGCCTAAGCGGATGCCTAGACGTCCAGGCGGTTCAAACTCGCCGCGCGCTAGTCGGACCGCCGTGACAACTATGCCCTGATTGTTTGGTGCCTCCACTTAGGTGTATCCAAAATTGACATAAAGTCAGATTATGAGTACGTGAATGTTGTAAGTATATTGCTATTGAGGGGTTGTATTTTAACAGGGGTGCCCACTACCACAACTACTCGAGGAAGACACAGTTTCGCTTGGACGGAGACCAGGTGCAGTTTCGTGAGGATTGTAACTTAAATTCAATTCAAAATCAATGGTCTGGATTGGCAAAAAATATTATGCAGATTGGCCGCTCCACAAATCACTGTTCATTGTATTGTAGCAAACACTGTTCATCAAAATTTTAGCCCATCCGAACGGTCCGGGGCTAGCAACTTCAGGGCAACCCTGTCCGCTCCGCTTATGGAAGTTGGGATAGGTACAGGAGCAACCATTATTGTGGATGAAGAAACCTAGTCGTCTGCAGAGAACCGAAAGAAGAATATATATTTGCGTGCATGGGTGCTACACTTAATGTTGCTTTCAAGAGAATTAACCCTCTTCATTGTTCTGTACATTTATCAGGGCAATGTGAAACTTCATTTTTTTTTGGCCAGGAATGTGAACTTCCTTGTGTATGCCGTAGGAAAAAACGCATCAAGTTTGTAACCAGATCATTTCGTTCCATGTTACTCCCTACAGTTTGATAATATCTGTTGCTGGAACGTTTTAAGGTGGGTGTGAGAATATTAGTCGTTGGAGATGCGTGCATACAGCTGCATTCAAACCACCACTCCGTCATGCGTGATGAACCAATGCATGTAACTTTCACATTTAAGTATTTATTTAACCATACTTCGAACTGCGTAGGGAGGCTTGGATAACTGGGCACAACCATCTAAGCTACAAGCATTTACTCATTTTTTGGTATGTAAGATTATGTCTAAAACGACAGATATTATCAAACTGGAGGGAGTACACTGGATCATGTCTTTCCCAAAACCTTGATTTAAATGGAGATTAAGTTGGCAATGTATGTCAGTGCATCAATAAAACTGGACAAGAAAGTCTCAACAAAGCATTTATGATGTATATTCTGAACTTATATGTGTCTCCATCACATAAACAAAATATATGTATTAATGTACATTTTTAGTGGCAAGCTAAACGCACCTAGGTTGCCTTGATACGCAACACTTGGTGCGGTGATGCAGAGATGGTGCCATTGTATGACTACAGGGAGGGACTATTTTTCAATTGTTTTTATTTGGAGATTATTTTGGTACTCGCTGATACCTATCGGTGAGTTTCAGAGCGGTAATTAGAAAAAAACATTGCTAGTTTTACGTGAATAGATGTTTGTTTGAAACCATCGCTAATTTATCGGTACAAGAACGGTTTGTTTGGAACTCTCGAAGAGTATGTCCTTTTGTTGCGAACAATCTGAGGTGTGTTTGGATATTGTACCAAAATTTAGCTATCTCCAACAAATTAACCTTTGCTTGGATGATTGTCAAAATTTTACCAAGCCTATAGCACTATAGTCATATTCTATACATTTCTTGCCAATCCTTAATCAAATTATAGCTAAAACCTAGGTCAAAATTTTGTCGACTCGGTTTGGGCACCACCCACTTGAGCTTCCCTCCTTGGGGGCACCAAGAGGAGTGGGTCAAAATAACTCAAATGCTAAAAGGGCCTAATACGAAAAAGCCACTTTTAATTCCCAATCCCATTTCCCACCCCGGAGGCCCGGACGCGAAACAAACTCAACATTGGTTGGCTCCTTGCAGATCTTGTTGCCACTTGCTCGAAATTTGTCAACTCGTCCCAACAACCGGATAGATATTTCCTTTGTCTCGTTGGATCTTAGGAGCTCTCGGAAGCAAAAGCTTCTGTGGAGGAAGCAATCCAAAGGTTGCCCCTTTCTTCCGATTAAAGCCATTTTGTTTGTCTTCCCTTTCCAATTCAATCCCACGTTCCCTTCTTTATAAGCTGGGATTGGATCCTACCTGTTTCTTGGCTTCTCCAAGATTTGATGCTACAAGTCGTGGAGGAGGCGAGGGGTCTGTGACAGATTTTCTAGGTTCCGCCTGATCTGATCCTAGAAGTTGGAGGGGATTTCTTGGTCAGGGATTGTGGACAGGAGGTGAAATAATAATCCATCCCCGGGAAGAATGTCACTTATGACAAGGATTGGTGTTTTGCCATGGCTCCACAACAAGGTTGTTGATCCCCTGGTGCAAGTAATCAAAAGGTAGTTGATCCCCTTTACATTGGCCATTACACTTCTGCATGCGAGATCTGTTCCACGTCTTTGCGAAATGTTTCAGTTATACTAGTTATTGTGGATGGAACAGCTATATAATGCCTGTTCTTCCATCTATTTTGTGCGTCCAACTCCCGCTTAGCATTCATTCAGCTGTAGTTTAATGAGGTTGTCACTGTTAAATCCTAGATTTAGTTGGAATCGCGTGTAGCATTGTTCTTCTTATTACCCCCTGCACGCGTGTCTTGTCCATTCTATATTCGTCCATTTGGTGCTTGTAGCACTCAATCTGGAGGTTGTTGAGAAGCTTCAGTTGTAATGTTGCGCAGGGGAGCAGAACCAAAGCAACTGGCATTCTCTGCTGCTCTTGGCGTGACTCTTGGAATCTTTCCTATATGCGGTAAGGAATTTATTGAGGTGCATTCTTCTGCCATTTTTTTTCGTCATTTTTTTTTGTCATAGAACTAAAGAAGCCTCGAGCCAATTTAACATAGTTAAGACGCCAATCTAGGAAAACATGATTCACTATGCCTGTCAGCACAAGAAATTATACATCAGTATGCTCTAAGTTTTTCCTTTTTTACATCTACATCTCTGATGGCTTCCAATAAGTTGAAGGTTTTGTCCCACACAACTTTATTTAGTCTTTTGAATGTTGTGTTGATTGCTGCATCTTGTCTCCCTGGTAATTCAAAAGAAGCAAAGTTTTTTATTGCCATGTCACAAAATGCTTTCATGAATTACACGTAGCTTTCACTTAATAAAAAAAATTTATGCAAAGGGAATTATCTTGAAAGTTGAGGTTCTTTGTTGGTGTTCTGGCAATAGTGTTCATGTTCTTGATTGATCATAACTAAGCATGTGTTTTTCTCCCAACACCTATGGGTATGATGCAACATAACTGTTGAAGTCCAAAATTTTCTTCAACTTTCAATGGCAATTGATACTTGTGAAGTGTATGGACAAAATCTCTTCAGTACTTGTCACTTTGTGACAATCCTGTCATATCTTCCTCAAAGCAATGTGATGTATCTTAGACCTTTGATGATTGCAGGGACCACTGTTATTCTTTGTGGAGTTGCTATAGCAATGTTAGGATCTCGCTGCAATGCTGCTACTGTTATGGTTCTAAATTTCATTGTTACTCCTCTTGAGTTAAGGTAAACACACACTCAGTTCATTAATGCACAAATTGAGAAGCTGCATTCATGGTGTCTGATTCAACATCTCCACTAAGGTCAAACTTTGTTTATAATAGCAGGCTAGTGTATTGCATCCGGAAACAATGTCACATAACTGTAATGGTTTCTTTCCAAGAACTTTGTAATTTTGTGTAGCTCAAGCTTTGTTCATAGATATTAAAGAGGTCCCCGGTATTTTTTTTTGATGCGGAACAGTAGGGGAGCGCCCTACTGATAAATATTAATTAATATATAGTACATAATTAACTTAATTACATAAAAGATCCATAGGATCCAAAAAAACCTCTAACATAGGTTAGCTACTACTCAAGGCAACTAATTACCAAATGAACTAACTCATTTAATTTCTACTAATCCAGCTTTCCAAAGCATCTACCATCTTAGATGAAATTCTGAACATCAACAATTCCAAATACATTAGCAGTAACCTACTTCCACCTGAACTTGTTAGGAGTGCATTTTTTTTTTAAAAAATGCACTTAATTCTTTGAGTCCATATGTTGTAGCAGCCTAAAGTAATAGGTTCCTTGACGAATATTTGTGCAAATCCAACTTGTAACTTAGCAAGAGACAACACGTCCATAATCTCTAAAGAAGTATTCCAATTGGTTTGAATCAAATTCCAACAATCTTTGCTAAATTGGCACTCAAAGAAAAGATGCATCCACTCCTTCAAAACTTAATTGTTACAGAGCACACAGTGAGCATCATCAACTATAAAGTTTTTCCGAAACATCATACCCCTGGTGTTAATTTTCCCATAAAGAAGAATCCATAAAAATACTCCATGTTTTAGCATGCATTTATTTTTCCAAACCAACTGAAAAATGGGAGGAACATGCAAATTTCAAGAGAGCCAAGTAAGTCTTCTTTCTTGAAAATAATTCTGAGCCCCAAATGAATGACCATGAGTCCTGATTACTACTAAAATTCACCAAAGGCTGTCTCACCTGCAATTCCTGAAGTTGACCAATAGCAATTTCTGATAAGGGAGAATAAAAAGCTTGATATAAATCCTCCCGTGAGAGTAAGTCTGAAACTAGCATATTGCTCTTGATTACATAAGAGTAGAGCTGAAGAAAATCTTTGAGAATTGAGTTAAGCCACATCTCCTCTCAAAACAGAATTGATTCGCCATTACCCAACTCAGGGCTAGCATTAGATTTAATCCAAATCAATTGCTTTAAAATATCCTTCCACCAAAATGAACCTTTGCCACTGTTCAGCAAAGGAACCGAGCTTCTGTTGTACCGCTGCCATAAAAAGTTAACCCAAGGGATATCCATCTTATTATAAAACTTACATAAAGATTTCATTAATAAAGCTTCATTTACCTTTTAATATTGATAACTCCTAGTCCCCCTGCCTTCTTTTACAAACAAATTGTATTCCAGGCAACTAAACAGGAACTTCCCCGTACAAATGGGACACCTTTCCAGAAAAAGGCTCTTCAAAGCCTTTCGATCATAGCAACAACCTTAGCTGGCAGAAGGAAAGTACTCATATAGAACATCGGAAGAAGTGATAACACTGAATTCACCAAAGTTAGCTTGCCTCCTTTTGATAATTGAGAAGCTTCCTAACCTGAAAGTTGACTTATACATCTGTCTAGTAATCCAGCAAAATCCTGTATTCTTGGTATAGAAATACACATAGGCAGCCACAAATATGTAAATGGAAAAGATTCAACTTTACCAGCCAAAATTCCAGCTAATAGCTCAATTTTACCTAATTCCATGTTGAGAGGCACCATATATGAGCTAGCAAAATTAACTTTCAGACCTGTTGAAGGTGCAAACGATTGAAGAATACCTTTTGAGGAAGAAAATCTCTTTGATCTGCCTTCATTACCACCAATGTGTCGTCAGCATATTGAAAAATTGGAAGTCTATGTCAAATTTAGAACCATACGGTATTGAAATTCAGCCTTTTTTCCATAGCTTCGTTTAGAATATCTTGTAAGAGATCAGATACTAGGACAAACAACAGTGAGGAAAATGGTTCACCTTGTCTTAAGCTCCCCGGTAGTTGTAGGCTATTTTGAGTTTGGCTCGCTGAGTTTCCCTGTTTGTTAGTATCTTCCTTAGAGTCTGCACTGTTACATATTGTAATCATAGCGTGGATATTTCCCAAATCCATTTTGTTCATATGCTTCTTAGCAAGTTCATGGCTGATGTAAATGAATTTGCTGTTGCTAGTTAGCAGATAGGGAGAATCTAGTTTCCATGAGATTGGCACTGCTAATTCCTGATTACATTTTCCTTAGCTTGATTGTCCCGTTCTTGCGTTTGGGAGAAGTGATCATGGGCGGCGAGCACTTCCCATTGACGTCGGATGCATTCAAGAAGGTGATAACCGGCCATGCCTCAAAGGATGTGCTGCTCAGCATCGTCCATGCGGTTAGTAAACATCTTCAGCCAGTCTTAGCTCATACATAATAATAGGATAGGAGCATTGCTCTGTGTTTCATTCAGAAACACTGACATGAGTACCACTGCCATTTTGGATCACAGATGCTGGGTTGGCTGATTGCTGCACCATTCGTGCTGGCTGCCCTGTACACCGTCTCCATCCCTTGTTTCAAGCTTCTGATCGACAAGTTTGGCAGTATTCCTTCTAGCCCCAGGACACCAATCAAAGCGGTGTAGTCATAGTGTGGCGCTCCCTGAAAGTAACATGTCCTATGCTTCTTAAGCTGTGTATATACATTCCTTGTGATGTCGTCAAATTGAGATGGCTCTGGCAACATTTTGCTCTGCCATCCTAGACATGGTCGATAAAATGGATTTTCAGAATTCACATATAGTTATCTTTCTTCTCCATTATATTGAGATTTATTATATTTCTGAATTTGCGGAGTGGGAGTAAATGAGGGAATGAAGAAAGCAAATATATGCTTCCAGTTTGCAGTAAGTTTGGAATCACAGAACCGGACGCATGATGAAAAGCTGCAGCCTTCTCTTCTTTATTCCCCTTGCAGCAAACACTTTCCGCATCAGCACAATAGCCGTACTTCTTTTGTGAACCGCGCTCATATCTTGGAGCAAACGGACGATATATAAAAATGACAAGCACTGAGATTACCAGTACAACCACATATAATCAGCATAGAATGTCATATTCAAACTGTATCATTTGACAGGGAATTGTCGAGGGAATAACTTTAACAGTTGCACACTGACGATTGCAATTACCGATTCCACATAATTTTAAATCTGGAAGCACACAGCTGGCAATGACAGGGTTCTCTTAAGCAACATTCAAAGCTTCACATAATCTACTGGTACAAACAAGCTCGGGGGTAATTGCTGTGCGCTAAGAGGGTCGTTCATCCTCCTCAACCAGCAAGCCTTTACAAGATGAATGAAGTCTAATGATGTGTCAACTATGTTCATTAGATTCACAGCATTAATCTTTGATTCTTTGGGCACTCTGCTTGTTAAGCAGATAGAAAATCAGTATTACACAACCAGTCCAGGAATACAGGCTTCAAATATTACAGACTCGATCCAAGGGATTCACCCACTAGGTTTAACAAACTACGCCGTTTATTACTAACAAAGGTGCAAAACTCACTTTGCCCATTAGTGACGTATCCAATCCGAACCAATGTATCCTAACCCGTTAAGTGTGTGGCTTGTAGGTTTATGCATATTTGTCCATGGCCCAAAAACTCCTTTTTGGCCCGTAAGTCGGTTCATGTCATATCAAACAAACCTATATAGTGTTCATATACTGATCCCTTTGCCTCGCGATACCATATCGAAATCAAGGCAAAAAACGTGCCATCCTATGATAGCTCGATCTTTTACTCATTTCGTGGTAGATTACTCAGTTGCAATTGACTCCTGAACCACATTCGACACGGCCATGCACTTCCTTAATCCAACCACATCGACGGGACAGAGAGATCTCTCCTGTTATATAGGAGGGGCAAAATATATCTTGATCGCTCACATTCCTCCGTATGTTTCATAGTAAGGCCCTGTTTACTAGAGCTCCAGCTCCACCAGATCTATGGATTTGGTTGAGCTGGGTATTCCTAGCTCCACCAGATTCGTGGACCTGAAGCTGTAAGTATATTAAGAGTGTTTAAGTGGACCAACTTGTTTATATTTTAGAATAAAAATATAAACTTAATTCACTTTATTTTAGCCTACAAGTTTCAAATCTGAGGTGGAGCTGGGATCTGGAGCTCTGCCAAACAGGGCCTAAACCCAAAAGCTACCTTTATGACTACCCAATTATGGAGTAGCGTTTGGCAACCCCTAAGTATATTATTACTCATGTAGGAACCATGACGATCTCAGAATCCCACATACACTATGTATGAGATCAATTGATGACACTTAAGAATATAATAATTTTCGTAGTGTCTCGTGGTGGATCACTCCAACACCGTGTTCTCCAACATGTGTCCACATTATTGATTTGATATCCTTATGTCCATGATCCTTTAAACATGACTGTAAATCAATACATTTGATGACCTTTAAATCACAATCGTCTCACATGATGATATAATATCGGAGATAATTCAGATTAATATCAAAACATGAATAAAGAGTTTTACGAACAAATCACATACTTGTTGATCAATACAAATGATATTTATTGAACGGACAAAATAATCATATTATTTTATAAATATAGACGTGATACAATCATCTCTATGATTTCCTCAAAGGGCATATCACTAACACGTTTAAGCGGTATATCATAGATGTTAGAGGTGGGAGTAACTAATCTCGAGAGTAGAATGTATTTTTCCTTTATTCTACAGTTGCGTGTACAATAGGGTATCCTACACTCCGGCAAGTTTTGCGGTCCGATCGATCCGTGCTTGACCCTATTTAATAGAACCAAACTCGTCCCAAGGCCCCAACCAACTTAGGGCCTATTTGGCAACAAGGTTTTGCAAAACCATGATTTGGAAATTGTCTTGGCATAAAAAAACATGGTTTTACCAAACTCCATTGAAACTATGGTTTTTCTTGGAACTCCCAACTGTTTGGCTACAAAGTTTTTGGTTGATATTTTTAAAGTTTTTGAGTTGTTTTGGCGCCATTGCTCAAAAAAATTTGCTGAAGACCAAAGTTTCCAAAACAGAGAAAAAAACCATGATTTTGTGAAAACCATGATTTTTAAAAACAGAGTTTTTTTGAAGGGCTACCAAACACCTCTTAATTTCTAAAACAGAGTTTTTCTTTAAAATCATAGTTTTGTCTCGAAAATATGAAAAAACCTTGTTGCCAAACAGGCTCCTAGATGGGTATGGGCCATAAACAAAAATATCTTATGGAAGCCCATTTATTGTACAATCATGTGTAATTACGAATATACGTCTCATGTAATTTTGCCATGCTGCATACAATTTACGAATATATGAAGTTTATGCATATAACGTATTTTAGAAATTTCAGCAGTTATTTTTATGTTCACGGTAGTTCGCATATATATTATAGTTAAATCTATTTATAAACGAAGTAATGTTGTACATATCAAATAGTTAAAATAGAAAGATAGCAAACGCAGGTATGCTGTCGAATGATAGACAACGGCAATATTACTATCTATTGTTGTTGATAGTAATATTGGATTCATTCAATACTAAAGATGTCGAAGGATTTTCTTCAGAAGCAAGTTTGAGCGATGATAGGATTCTACATGAACTTGGTAGTTAAATATGAGCAGCTATATTTTTTTTTATTGACGTTGTCGGTTCAATTGTATTGATTTTTACGTTTTTTTTTAATTTTTTAGACAACATCCTAATCTTTTTTTTATTGACGTTGTCGGTTCAATAGTAAGATTCATGCTATCACTGAGGTGAAAGCTCGTATCTCTACTAGATCGGGTTTAAGTTTTGTTTTAGTAAACACTAGATATACGATAATAATTTTACTTAAAGGTTACTCTCTGTCTCACAAAGAGTGTATTTTTAGTGTTTAAAATTTGTTCTATAAAGAATACATCTTTAGTCCGTAGGGTCCAATTGTAAGTGTGTGCATGCTCATTTAAGTGCCTGTGAAAACCGAAACATCAGCATACTTATGTATGGAGTAATGAAGGTCACATTAGTTATTTACTTTGCACACTAATCTAACTTAAAAAATCTAAAAATACACTCTTTGTAGAACGAAGAGAGTATAAAAGAAATAAATTTGTGTTTTATCGATATGTGAAGACATTGATTGTGTATCATTTAATGTGATGTGAGTGCAATAGTAAGATTTGACTGCTCACTGCAGCGGAAGCACGTACCTAGCCAGGCTTGGACAATTGGATGTCATTCTAGGCTAGTAAATATTATTTATGTAGATTGTAATATCCAACGATTGTAATCGTAAATTAAAAACATTATGTTCTGTATGCGGCAAAGTAAATCTAATTTGTCTTATAGTAATAGATATAATTTCACATAGTATTTTTTTCTTATTAGTTGGTGGACAAGCAGCAGTCCGTTTAGTATTTTGTCTTTTGTACATTTTCATTTATTATTTTTATTCGGAAATAAAACTAAACACACATTTTTGGGAAGTTGTCTTATTTTTTTATCGATATTCGGAAACGTCGTCTGTGTGTCAATTATATATATTCTCTCTCAGGAGTCACGTCGATTTAGAATAAATATGAAGTAGTAAATTTAGCTGATATATTTTAGGAATATCATTTGTACCGAATAGTAAATTTTAGGAATTTATAGATAAGTTAAAATTTTCAATTTCAATGTTAAACACAGGTTGTAAAGACAGTAATATCATATAGATGAACATGGTAATATCATAAATCAATGCTAACATGTGAAATGTTTTTTCCGCAATTATTCGTAATTTCACTTTTTGTATCAATTTTTTAAATGAATCAAGTAAAACTGGTTTGGAAGTTGCTTGTTTTTCATCATTTCTGTGCACTTTACATACTCTCCCCGGGTTCACGTCATTTCATTATTAATATATAATAGTAAATGTAGATGACCGAGTTAGTTATATCGCAATTTACTAGTAGTAGATTTAAAAAATTTAGAGATTCCTTAAAATATTCATTCAATTTGTATCATTTATGGTAAGTGTTTATGAGTTATAGTAAACACATGTATTTCATATAGTAATGTCATATAGAAGAACATTTTTATTTTGTTGCTCATGTTTGAAATGTATTTTTTTAGTAATTATGTGTTGGTATATATTTTTTGGAATCAAATCTAATTGATTTCTCTCCAGGATTGGAGAGAATATGTTTCTAAAGAGATTCTCTCTCCAAATCTCTTCTGAAGGGAAGGCTGAAGAGAATCCGCTGAAGATAGTCTTACTCCCTTTGGCTTCCACTGGTACACCAGTGCCCGATGTTGAGATTATGTTATTTCTTGCCGTCTTGCAAGCTTAGTAAGACAAGTACAATGGATTTTGTACTTCTATTCATTGTCGTATTTTTTAAATCCCCCAAATTTGTTTGATTTAGCTGTTCTTTGATTTTATTGGCACATACCATTACAATTAAAATATTAATGTGTTTTTTACTGTGTAGTAATTTCTGGTTAGTAATTTTTTTTCTTCAAAATAGTAATTTCCCATGTTTGAACATATCGTGTTGAATTTTGTTTTAGATGAGGATATCCGGCAAGCCCCTGAAGAAGGTGAAGAAGATTATTATATAAGGTAGTCAAACGACACTGGATATTCAGTTGGATGAGTCTCAACCAGGGTTCGACATTTCGATCGGCTTTCTCGAATTTCAAACCAAATTCGAGATTTCGAGCCATACCGAAATTTAAAACCGAGAGAAAAACCGAGCAAATTCAAATTTAAATTAAAAAATTTCAAAAATTTGAAAACATCTAACCAAAAACTCTCTAAAATAAGTATTAATAGTTTTGTAACCTCGAGGATGAAAATTGTTTGAAAAATTGAAATTTTTTGACGTTTTTGCGCCATAATCGATTTTACAACATTGAAAAATAAAAAAAAAATAGTACTGGGATCCGGAATTTTATACAAGAAGAAAACTTACTTGTATTGCTATGATATATTTAATGTGTTAATGTTATCTAATATTAAATTTTTTTCTTGTACTGATATGTGACAACTTTCAATTATTTAAAATATAGCAAATGTATGGTATTTTTTAATATATTAATATTATCCAATATTAAAAACTTACTTGTATTGCTATGGTATATTTAATGTGTTATTGTTATCTAATATTTAAAAATTTTCTTGTATTAACATGTGACAACTTTCAATTATTTAAAGTATAGCAAATGTATGGTATTTTTTAATATATTAATGTTATCCAATATTGAAAAGCTTACACTACTACGGACAAGCTCATCTATGTCGGTTCAAAACCGACATTAGTGTCAGTTTTCCAACCGACACAGATGTACCGACAGTAATAATCAGACCTTATCAGTGTCAGTTATAAAACGACACAAATAACAATATCAGTGTCGGTTCTAATAACAAACCGACACAACTAGTGAAATATCAGTGTCGGTTCTAAACATGAACTGACACTAATATCTAAATATCAGTGTCGGTTCTAATAACAAACCGACATAACTAGTTAAATATCAGTGTCGGTTATAAAAACGAACCGACACTAATATTCACATATCAGTGCCGGTTCAAACCACGAACCGACACAAATAGACATATCAGTGTCAGTTTATTTTAAGAACCGACACAAATGATGCCACACCGAATAAATAAAAATTAGCATTGTGGCTAGCGTCAGGAATACTACTAGCCATGCCCTCTGAAGCAACATGATCACAAATAGTCATTATATTTACTAGGAATACTGCTAAATCAATCACAAGTTGACAGTAAAAAAAATGGTAACACTCGCAAAAAAAGGGTAACACTCACAAGATCGGTTAATGAAAAAAATAGCAGTGGCATCCACTGTACATTATGCATTGCTAGTTGTTGATTTTTATTGCAAACCGACACAGAAAGAGATCTGTGTTAACCGATCTGAGTTTTGGAACATAGAAGTCAGTCTGACCTGCAAAACAAAAAAATTATCCGTAACAACGAAAGTACAGAAGTCACAAATGTATTAGTATAATCGAAACCTTATATCTTTGTATTATGTGAGATAAATAGCTACAAGTAGGCAATGGATATCACAACATGGTAAATATGAGGTTAAATATGAGGTTGTACAAGTAGGTAGTAACTTATTCTTATTGGACATTGCCTCAATACCCTCCATTGCTATCTCACCGAATGCACATCTTTACAGATCATAATCTTCAAAAGACATGTCATTTGCATATGCCTATTTTTTGGAATCATTCAACTATCAAGTGCCAACCAAGGATCAAAATACAGTGAAATTTCGGATTTCGCCCCCCTATTCATAATCCCAGTAAAATAAAAAAATTCAAATTGCTATAGTATTTTTGGGATATTTCGCCAAATTTGACCAAAATTTTGTTTTTTTTATTGAAATTTACCTCTTTTTTTTTTTGCCCAAATGTCAGTTTTTGTGACCGGTTTTGACTGGAGTTCAAGTCCACATGTGCTACATAATGCTCTTCTCCAAGTTCACATGTGGATATTCGGTGGCAACAAAGCATGGTGAGTTTGTGCTATACATTGAAGCATGCGAGCTAATTTTATATACATTGAAGCATGTGAGCTATAAATCGAGGACAATGGTTTACTTAAATGCATAGAGAATTTTATATGCTTACATTTGTAGGAACATAGTAATCCTTCCCAAATTGGATGTGTGGAGCTCTCACAACTTTGACAATCCTATCCACCAAACCCATAATTTCCTAGACAATTCATATAATAAGATTAGGCCTAGAAAGCAACTCTGTAAATATTGCGCTCTTATAGAATTTGCTTTCATCGGTATTACCTCAAATCCAGAATGACTATTACAGTACAAAGCTGCAAGTCGACGATTGTTAGAGGCACCAACATCACGTGACCCATCCAATGCTACTACATCACCAACTTCAAAAATCTACAAAAATAACCATGCAAAAAATCAAAACCATGGAAACATTTCCATTTGTTATACTCAATATAAGCTACTATCTGAAAGCTCCATATTTAGAAAATCATGAGATTAGGCATTGACATAGAAAATTCTACAAAAGGTAAAACCAATATATGTATCAAAAAATGATTAAACTATTATATATGAAGGGAGTATATGTAATAAATTAATAACAGCCACAAGAAAAGCACCTCAATAAACTATGCTAACACTAAAAGATGAATATTGTTGATTGTTTTCACTTTTTAAAAAGTACCTTTATGGGTCTTGGATGGTCTATATTATGCTTCAATGTTTCTAGTAAACATGACATCAAACTAGTTCTAACAACCTGCAAGATCACAAGCAAAACAATGATTATTATACATCACATATAGGAGGTTTGAAACAAACTCAAGGAAGTATGTCTTCAAATCTCATCATCGCAAACAAAGTATACATAAGAAACAAGTGATATTGTAGTGTCGATTTCTTTAATTCTTTTGCGATACATAAGTATGGACCTCTAAGTACAAACTGGTGCAGACCATACTACACAAAAATGGGAAGATAGAAAGCAGGATAAGATGTCAGGTGATCAAGAATAGACAGAAGCTTGATGTCAGGAATGATAGTTGTATATTAACAGAGAAGCGCATAATAAAAACATGTAATCAAGATATATCAGTAAATAACTGCAACAGAGAGTAGTCATCCAAGGTACTCATTCATGATTTAACTTGTATGCACATGTAAATTATCAATGATTATTTTTTTAAAAAAAAAACTAGCAAGGATTTTTAGCAAAGAAGGACAGTCTTCATTGAATTAATTGTTATACTGTTGTTGGATTTATATACAAATGAGAACAGATAAGAGCTTTGTATTGCAAGTTGGATTCAGCAGAAAAAATAAACAAAGCAACCAACTGGAACAAAAAAAATCCTATCATAAAGGATAGCTTTCTGCTTTGTAGAGCAAAAATGAAAATTGAGCCAACAAAATATTCAACAGTGATGAATAAATAACTACAGAAAAGACTAATAGGATAGGGAGTTGCAGATTTTACCTCTGCCAAATCACGAGCATGAAGGATGTCGCTTCTTGTTGGAGGGACAGACACCGAAATACGAGGCTTCCCGTTTGATGGATAACTGTCTCAAAAGGGAGATAACCTACACTTTTGTGGGGGCTCTGGTCTTTGTAACAGTGACCCGGGTACTTACTGTTGCGTTGGACTGGAATTAATGCAACCCATTAGTGATCCGGTCACTAATCACAAATCGTACCCGGATTGAGGCCAATCAGTCGGCACGACACACGCTGCTAGTGGTCATATGCCAATTGATTGATTTCAACCTGAGCTTCCCTGAGATATGTGTCCAGTGCTACTTCCCTGGATCAGTAGCCTAGCACCCACATATTTTCCACAACAAGTCGCATCGAACCATTTATATTAGCAAAATGGTTACAACAGTATTGGTTTGATTACAACGAATTAATAATACATGACAGAAACTACGCCAATTGGCTACAACAGCAAAAGAAAGAAAACTAAATTGCAGCAACGACAGCGGTGTGCCTTCCCATACCCAAAGGCAACTGACTGGGGGCGAAAGTCCCAGATAACCACTCAAAACACGAAACCTGCTTCGAAGAACTCGTCGACCAACGCGTCTTCAATGCCTTCTGCTCTATCTTCTATGCATGTCATCAATTTAGGAGCAAAAGGTGAGTACACGTATGTACTCGCAAGACCTTAGTGTTTGCAAGTAATATTAATAGATGCAGGCTAAGTTAAGAATCAGGTTTCTACACTAGTTCAATTGCATAAAGCCAGAGTTGTTTACAATAGAATAATAATTCGAAACAACACGGAATTCAAAACAGCAATGGTAAAGAAAGTATTTACAGCATAAATAAACATTTAACCATTGAATCCAAATCCATACCATCATAATCCAATCCACAACGCTCTCAAGTTCCAACGTTACCTCACTTTATCAATTCAATCATATCGCATCCATCCAAAATCCAACAAGTAGTTAATATATAACCAACTTACCCAACACTCATAATTCAATTTCCAAATCCATCCATTCCTTTCCAAACCAGATTCCAGATCCGAAGTCATCGCTATGCGTGCGAGACTTTCCAACATCCCACTATGGCCAAGAGGGTGGCAATGTAACATCCTGGAATTTGTAATTAAGATTAATTAGGATTAACTAAGCTAATTGTGTGCTTGTTTGTGTGTTGAGTGCTATTGGATCTCAATTTGGCCCTTAGTTGGTTTTGGTTGCATCGGTGTTTCATCGTTCGAGTAGTTTCGACTGATTTTGTTTCGAAATTTTGAGTTCGAAGCCGGTCGAAATCTTCCGAAATTCGTAGGAGCCTAAGTCCTAAAACCTTCCTTTGAGGTCCCAAAATTCTTCCCTCAAGTTTCCCGAGGTTAAACCCAAAGATTGGAGAGAAGTTTGCGAAGTAACTCGGAGTTTTGCTGCAGGAGCGGCAATACCACCGGTCGGGCGGCACTACCGTTCGGTAGGAGCGGTACTGCCGGTCGAGTTGTGCGGGCAGGGGTTGGAGCGGCCGTCGCTGCCCGTTGCCCGGCCACCTCAGCTCTCTTCTCGATCCTTCCTCTCCTCTAAAGCCCCAGCCGGCTTACCCCTCACTCTCCTCACTCCCTCACTCGTTCTCTCCCCCTCAGGAGCTCTCTCCCTCCCTCTCCCTCTCCATTTTCCCTCTCTCTCTTGGTTTCTCTCTCTCCCTTCGGTTCTCTCTCTCCCTCTTCCTCTCTGGTGCATGTGGAGCTCAAGGAGCAGCAAGAGGACAAGCCGCGAGACGTGGAGGATCTTCCTCCGACCACAGGCGACCTCAAGACCGGAGGAATCGAGTTCCAGTTCGATCCCCGAGGTTTTGAGCTAAACCCTAAGTCTCCCTCTCTTCTCTATTAGTTTCTATTTTGGTTTAGTCTTGAAACCCTAACCCTAGAAGTGCACCGACGTTTTTCTTTGTTGCTAGACTTAGGTTAGCTCAGTAGATTAAGTTAGCGTGGATGATTCGATCTGAAAACCCTAATCGGTTCTCTATTGGATTTATTCGCCCAAAAGTCATTTTCCCGAATTTTTAGAGTTCCTTTGAACCCTAACTCCGGAAAGTCGAGAAATTGACCTTCGAGTATATCTGACGTTGTCTGAGTTCGATTCCTGCGAAAAGATTTGAGTTTGAACTCAATCCGGATCTGGAATCGAATTTAGTCTCAATTGATGGTTTTGAGTTCAGATGGTTCGATCGTCGTGCGAAGAGTTTTTGAGTGTGAATTAGGCCCTGTGGAACCCTTACGTGCAAAAAGAATTAATACGTTAGACGCAAATCCTTCATTTCGATTCGATTTGCGAAAAGTGCACTATCGAGCTTTTTGGAGAATCTTCGAGTTCCGAAGCTCCAAAAATTCCGAGAGTGACTCGTATTGGTTCTTAGTGCCCTAATGGTTCTAGTTCTGGAAAAAGATCGAGTCGAAAATCCTGATTCGAAGTTTATCGGATTTGTTCGCTAGCCGAGTCAAATTCTCGAGTTTTGGAGTTTTCCTTGAACCCTAGCTCCAAGAGCCGAGGATATGACTCTAGAATATATCTGATGTCGTTAGAAGTCGACCCTCGCAAAAATAATCAAGTTTGAACTTGATTTGGATCGAAAGTCGAATTCTAATGGTAATTAGGGTTAGTTCGAAAAAGTGGAAATTAGGTTCAATGAACTCGAAACTTGGTGAGACCTGCATGAATGGGTCCCTGGCATCACTGGAAACCTGTGACACCACGGAGTGTCGTATCCTTATTTATTGAGCATGATGAGGTCAAAAACATTATGAGATGTGGAATTAAGGTTAAAACCATAGGGTATGGAGGTTTATAGCGTTTTCGGGCCGTTTCCGGGAGTTTGGGCCTTTCCGGGGGAGTTTGGGCCTAGGGGAAAGGGTCGTGGGCCTTGATGGGGAGGAGTTTGAGTCCTTTTGGGGGAAGGATACCTGGTTGGAGGCCAACGCCAGCCCCTTTTGTGCGCCCCCCTGCTGTTTGTGCGCCCCACCCCCATACCCTAGCCGCCACAACTCCATCTCCACCTCCCTTGCTTGCGTGCGCCCCTCCCCATTGCTCCTCCACCCCCCCACCACCTCTCCACCTCCCTTGCTGCCCCTAGGGGAGTTCTCCATCCCTGCACCTCGAGGATCCATCCATTGGAAGCGAGGAGCGAGGAGCGAACCGGGAGGAGATCCATTCAGATTTAGTGCGTTGGGCAAAGGTATGACCATGGGAATCCTTGGGGTTGGTATAGGTACTGTTCTAAGGGCGTTTATCAATTTTTTAGATCAATTGGTGGTGCTGGATTTGATTAGATTAGATGGATTCTTGAGTTGGTCACGTTCTCTGTTTCGGACAGCATGAGCAGTCGACTTAGGGCTTAGGTTTTCGCCAATTTAGATTCGGAATCTGGTCATACGGATGTTGAAGAATTTGTGGATAATTTCATTATCTTTCCGAGGATATAAAGAACGTTAAATTCCGCCCAGCCGTTTGAGAGTTATGGCTGTTTTACCGAGCATGTTAAAATCTGTGACGTGATTGGAACAGATCACGGTATTTTGTAGATTAAACAACTTTAGATTCCGAATCAGTCTTTCCCTATACCTAGAAAAAGTTGGGAAATTTCCTAAGCTACGCGAGGATGTACTCGTTTAATTGATTTGGAGTCTTAGAACCCGAGTTATGCCTTTTGGAAGGCTGCTGTCCCGACGGGACAGAACCGCTGTTTTCGGGTTTTGCGAGTAGTTGGCAATGTCGGGGTAGATGAGGGTTTGCGTACTGTTTTGTGGGCTTTATTGTGAGTGTGTGGTCCCTATATGCAGGTGGTGTGACCCCAGGAGGGCCTACTACTTCTCGCCAATCCGTCGCCCGTGGTTGAGGCAAGTGTATTGTAATGGATAGCGATTTGTAGGTTGCTTGTTGAGACTAGATGAAAATGGATTATATGATATGATCACTTGCCATGCTTTAATGATTGCCAATGACATGATGAGTATGTTTATCATGTTAAGATGCCATGTGTTAATGTACAAGTTAATTATGATGTTGGCATATTTGCATACATGGCATGATTACATGGCCCGGGCATTGAGAAAGTCATAACTAGTCCGGGAAGGTCGGTGAGAAAGTTATGACTAATCCGGAGAGCCAATGAGTAAGTCCTACATCGTGATTCCATTCACCGCGGTGAACGGAAGCGAGGAGTAGGCACCCTCCATCTTCAGGATGGAAGGAGGGAGAGGGTGCACACCGACGGGTGTGTACTCAACCATACCGGTATGAGTTTCCAGGAGATATGTGCATCGCATTGCATTACATTGCATTGCATTATATGAGGATGTTAAATGAGGATGATTTATGATGATGTCCATGATATGCTTACACTATGAATATGAGATGTGTATGATGTTTTATGTGAAAAGTGGTGATGAAGGTATTGGAATGTATTTTCTTGTTCCATTGCATTATACTTGCTGAGTGATGAACTCACGCTTGTGTTTATGTTGTTTTTCTTAGGTACCATGAAACTTGGAGTATTACTTAACTGTGTGCTCGGTCTTATTATTTGATTCGTTTAGCTCATGAAGTGGTTGAATGCTTTATCCTGGACTTATATTGTTGCTATGTCACATGTTATTGCTGTTTTAGATGCTTTCCATTATGATATAACTTGTGATACTGTTGTTGCTCCTTCAATTCATGTTAAAACAAAGGAGATGCTGCCGAAATCTCGATTTTTAGCATGTGCGCCTTTGCTGGAATTTATGTTTAATTGTGGTATTTAGATGTTGTTTAGCTTATGTTTGGTAGCATTTAGGCATATTAAATGCCGGGGTGTTACAGAACCTAACCATGCGATCGTCGCGAAGTTTCGAATCCGTTTGCGCAAAATCCCATTTTGCGAAACCCTAATTTCTCCCTGAGGCCGGCACTACCGACATTATGGGGCCGGTACTGCCGCCCGAGCGGCACTACCGTAACCACAACACCGGTAGCTAATTTCCAGTGAGCTCCTCCTTTGGTCTCTGGGAATCCAGCACTACCGCCCTCCCTGGCCGGTACTGCCTGGTAGCCGGTACTACCGCGTGTTTATCGCCGGTACCTTTTTTCCAGAGCGCCCTTTTGAGTCGTCGACCGCCGGCACTACCGGGCCCCGTGGCCGGTACTGCCGGGCTTGAGGGCGGCACTACCGGGGTTGTACCGCCGGTACTGCCGACTTCACTGGCCGAATTAGGTCTCCTTTAGTCCCTTTTCTCCGTTGTTTCTCCGATTGGTTTAGTTGTTGTCCTTGCTTCTTAGTTGTCTTATTTGATTCTTGTTCGCCCTGTTTGTTCCGAGTTTGATCGTTTTGTTGTCGTTTTGTTGTCGCTCGTTCGCGTAGACGTTGACGCGGTGGTGGGCGCCTGCGCGGATCTCGTTCGCGTTCCCGGAAGTGTAATCAATACAAAGCAAACAGGCAAGCACCTCCTTTGACCATATTGATCCCATATTTGTAAATTTAATTTGAATTGCCAAAACTGTTATGCATGCTTAAGAATTGGTACAAATGATAAATTGTGGGCATTGGTAGTTAAACCTGGATTGAATGGTTTTCCTCGATTATCTGTTACGTTGTGATCCTTGTAAATCCCTAGGATAATGGTAGACACCGTATTACGTGTCAATTGGGTTATATGTGTAACACCCCGGCATTTAATATGCCCGAATGCTACCAAACATAGACTAAGCAACCTCTAAATACCACAAATACAAGTAAATTACAGCAAAGGCACAAATGCTAAAACCCGAAATTTCGGCAGCATCTCCTTTGTTTTAACATGAATTGAAGGAACAACAACAGCATAGCAATATATAGCAATAAGAGGCATCTAAAATAGCAATGAATAACAGCATGACATCAATATAAGTCTAATTCCAAGCATTCAATGTCTTCATGAGCCAAACGAACGATAAGACTCTCATATCGCAAAACTAAACCATAAATCAATAAGCATCACACTTAATTTATTATCAAGACTCCAATTAAATAACTATGGGAACAAATAAGTGAAGCTACGTGTAGAAGTGTGACTATTTCCCTTCCCCGCATGCCGGTCTCATGGTACCTAAAACAACAAGAAAGCACAAGCGTGAGTTCAACACTCAACAAGTATATTGCAATGGTACAAAAGAACAATTACATGGCTACAACAACTCACATCATGTCTATCATCTCATTCATGATCACATATCATTATCATCATCATCATGTATGCAATGCGATGCGATGCACATGTCTCCTTGGAAACTCATACCGGTATGGTTGAGTACACACCCGTCGGTGTGCACCCTCTCCCCCCTTCCATCCCGAAGATGGAGGGTGCCTACTCCTTGCTTCCATACACCGCGGTGGATGGAATCACGATGTAGGACTTACTCATTGGCTCTCCGAAATAGTCATAACTTTCTCACCGACCTTCCCCGGACTAGTTATGACTTTCTCACCACGCGGGCCATGTATCATGCCATGTATGCAAACATGCCAACATCATAAATATCTTGTACATTAACACATGGCATCATAACATAATAACACATATTCATCATATCAATGGCAAACATCAAAGAATGGCATGTGAACATATCATATATTCCATTTCAATCTCAACAAAACTAGCAATCTACAACCCGCTACCCATTCCAATACACTTGCCTCAACCACGGGCGACGGATTGGCGAGAAGTAGAAGGCACTCCCGGGGTCACACCACCTGCACATAGGTACCACACACTCAAAATCATGTCCACAAAACAGTACACAAACACTCTTCTACCCCAACATTGCAAACTACTCGCAAAACCCAAAAAACAGAGGTTCTGTCCCATCGGGACAACAACCTTCCAAAAGGCATAACTCGGGTTCTAAGACTCCGAATCAATTAAACGAGTACATTCTTGCGTAGCTTATGAAATTTCCTAACTTTTTCTAAGTATATGGAAAGACTTATTCGGACTCTAAAGTGGTTTAATCTACAGAATACCGTGATCTGTTCCAATCACGTCACATTTTTTAATACGTTTGGTAAAACGAGTATAACTTTCAAACGGCTGGGCGGAATTGGACGTTCTTTATACCCACTGAAAGGTATTGAAGTTACCTACAACTTCTTCAACAGGCGGATGGCCAAATTCCGAATCTAAATTGGCCAAAACCCAAACCCTAGGTCGACTGCTCATGCTGCCCGAAACAGAGAACGTGGCAAACTCTAGATTCCATCTAATATACCCAACTACAGCACCACCAATTGATATAAAAACATGATATTAACCCTTAGAATAGATCCTAGACCAACCCCAAGGATCCCCGTGGCCATACCTTCGCTCGACGAACGAAAACCCAACGGATCTCCTCCCGGTTCACGCGATCTCCTTCCTCGCTCCAAATGCACCGGATCTCCTCATCGCGGAGCACTCTAATGGATGGATCTGTGGGGTGGTGTGGTGGAGAGGATTCCCTAGGGCAGCCAGGGTGGTGGAGAGGGGAGGGGAGAGGTGGTGGCGCCATGGGGGAAGATGGAGAGGAAGGGGAAGGGTGGAGGCGCATGGGGGGCTAGGGGGTAGTGGCTAGGGTTGGGAAAGGGAGTGGGGGCGCACCAAGTGGTGGGGGCCAGATTTGGCTGCCCAAAAGTGCACCAAAAGTCCACTAGCTGTAGTGCTTGACGGAGCCTACGTTGCCATCTTCCGTCTCCGTCATGATCTTCCAGAAATGGCTCAGTTGTTTCCCAACTGTCCCTCTCTTGAGTCGGACAGCTTGAAGAGCACATATGTGACGTTGGATGCGTCAATGGATCCTGCGTCTGCTTGGCAGATCAGGTTAGTGGGGCCCCTTGACCATTATCTTCGACGTCTCCGGGATGAGCTGTTGTCTGCTCGTCGCTGTAACTTTGTGCTTAAGAGCCATATGGCGCCACTCCTCAATCACGGCTACTTCACGACAGAAATCGTGTACGTGGAGCATGATGCCCTTGAGCCAGCAGAGGAACTTCCGCAGCCGTATGGTAATTACCGTCGGGTTGCTCGTCGCACTCGGACGCCAGTGGAAAGCACTGGGTCTCGCTCTGCGATGACTTATCCTAGCGCATCCTCGAGTGTGAATCACGGGCGAAACATCATCTTCGAGAACCAAGAGTACTTATTGATGATGCAAGTTGATTCAGCTTCGCCGCCCGCTCCTCCTCGTCCTTCTCCTCAAGTGGCTCAGCCGCGTAGTCACAAAAGAAGAACTTCTGGAGCCCGGGACCGAGCTGCTTCAGTCACTTGCTATGCCTGCCGCCAGAAGGGGCACATTGCTAGAGACTATCCGTTTGTTGCCCGATCCGGAATCTGAAAAGCCAGTTCAACCCCAATGTTCATTATGAGGGAAAGTAGTTTTAGTGCTCATTTTGTTGTAAATTTGAGCCAGTTACCTTTGTACTTTGCCTTGTAAAGAACCTAATGGGATTGTGCGATGGTTGTTGGATGACGGTTGTAAATTAAACCTGCTGTAGTACGCCAGGCTGTACTAAGTTGTCATCTTTAAAATCTATCGCAATGGCAAATCTATCCTTGTAATTGCATTCTCAGATTGCTTTTGTTTCGAATGCAAGTCCTAGATGCAGGTTTGATTCTGCTTTGCCTTCGAGCTTGGTCATTTGGTTGTGCATAATGGTTTGGCACCTGTATGCAACGAGATGCCAAGAGTGCACCGTTAGCGAGTGGCCCTATTCAAGGACGCCACGATCGAGCTGTTGAAGTGTCGAATCCAGTGCGTTTTGTTTTGCCGCACTCAGGAGTCGCAAACTTTGAAGCTCAGTATTTTAGCGTGCCATTGTGTGGTTCCAGTGGATCGCAAGTTTGGCAATAAGCGCTGATGTAACATCACTAAGTATTGTTTCCAGTTTTGAGATTCTTTTTCTCGTCTGGGTATCTTGAGGATCCATCTGATGATCTATAGGGTTATCAATTTCTTCTGGTGTGGGAGAGAATCTCCTAGTATTTATTTATTTTTTCCCCACCAAACCCTCCACCTAATCACCTAGTTTCTCTCTCCCCATTTCTTTTTCCTTTTGTTAGGCCAAATGCCCCCAACCCGATTCAGCCTTTTTGGCCTCCTCCTCTTTGGTTTCTTCATCCTAGCATTGGGTTCTTCTCCAAGGGGAAGCAAGGAGAGCTCCTCCACCTCCTCCCCAAGCTTGGCCAGCCCCTGCCCCTGCTCAGGCCGGCGACCTCCCTTCCCCTCCCTCTCGGTTGGGCGCAGCAGCAGCAGCCAGCTCCCTCCTTCCCTTGCTCCCTCTCCATTGCAATGGAGGTAAGCTTTGTAAGTTCTTTGGGCTCAGCTATGGAGGTCCTAGACTGGTTGGGTTGAGCTCTAGGGTTCTTAGGATTGAAATTTTGGAGGGAAAAACTAGTTCTATTGGAGGGAATTGGTTTTCTGTTTTTGAGCAGAAATTGGGTCTGTTTTGCAACTCGTTTTTGAGATGCTTACAGTTGTCAAATGAGTTTTTGGTAGTAGACAAAGTTGTAGATAATCGAATTACCTTTAATTGGAGTACAAGAAGTCGAAATCCATGAAGCCAATTAAAAGTTATGCCGTTTTTAGTGTTTGCTGTCCCGAGTAGATTGTTTTGTGAGCTGAAATGTTCAACTGCGTTTTAGACCTAGCTGCATACTGATTGAGCTTTTCTGTTTGCCTAGAGAGTTGTAGGAAATTTGCTCTAGTTTCAGAAAATGTACTTTTTTATTGATTTGGAGTTGGGAATTAAAAGTTATGGATTGTTGAAGTGGGATACCCGAAACAGTTTTTCTGTCTGAAATTCAGAGAAGAAGTTATTTCGGGTAAGACACTCTTTTGAAATCTGGTAGTGATTGGAGAAGAATTAGCTTGTATGGGTTTGATGTATGGATAGATGGTTTTCTCGCGGTCGATTAGAGCACAAGTACTCCAATTTTGGTTTAGCCAATTAAAAGATATGATAATTTGAATGAAAGCTGTCCGGAATTGAACTCAATGCAAATGACACGTATTCTTTTTAAATATGGGATTGTTTGATGAAGAACCAACATAAATGTGTTTGTAATAATGAAAGGTGACCCTTTTGTGGTTAATTAGAGTCTAAGTTTACTCAATTTGGTCAATTGAAGCAAAAGTTATGCTTTGTTGAAATTGCTATATTAAAACTTGAACTTCTGAAATGTTCAGACTTTAAACTAAAGTTCAGACTTTAGTTTGAGGACTTTAAAATCAATGGTTGAATAAATGGTTATGGGGTAACTGTAGTTTATCCTTTTGTGCTCATTTAAAGTCCAAGAAATTGAATTTTGGTTGAACCATTAGAAAGTTATGCAAGTTTTACCTCTTTGCTGTCCAAATTGCAACTATTAGTAGATTCAATTTTGATTTGTGATTTTGAGCAAGATAGAGGCAGAATTTGGATTTAATTTTGCCTAGAGATAGCTAGAACTTTCTGAGTAGATGCTTAAAATGTCTTTGGTTGCTCAATTTGGAGTTGTTTAGCAATAGTTTTGCTTTGGCAAAGTGGGCTACCCAAACCAGTTTTGGATGAAATTTCAGATTTGAGGGCAAGTTTGACTTAGGGAGTATTTATGCGGTTTGTTGTTGGTTGTTGACTCTAGAACTTGTGGAATTGAGTATGTGATTATTTTTCCAGATGGAGTAGCTTCGGGAGTGACCTCTTCTTCCCGCCACTCCATTCCTCTCGGTAGAAGGCAAGTGTGTCATTTCGATTAAATGTTAAAAAGAAATGAATCATGCTTTGCTTTGTGATTTTCATCATGTTGATATTTATGTTGATGAAAATTTTAAGTTCATAAATTTATTTATTTGTCCCTTGTAAGTGTGAATCGATTAGAGGCATATGAAGGTTAAGTATTTGTTAGTGTTTTGGTTCATTTGATGATTATATTGATGAATATGAGAATGGATTGCCATGTGTGTATTCACTTATGTCCATGTGGAAGGATAGAAATGTTTGTTTATGCAATTTAATTGTGTTAATTGCATTTGTGCATTCATAAAAGAAGAGGCGACCCATTCTGATGCGGGCCTCTGTGTTCACACGTAGTGAACATGAAAGTCCTACCTCGTAGTCCCAATCATCGAGGTGAATGGGAGTGAGACAGTAAGAGTAGGCACCTTCCACGGGATGGAAGGGACGTGAGGGTGCACACCGACGGGTGTGAACTCGGCAGTACCGGTACGTGCATCTAAAAAGAGCATACATGTGCATTGCATCGCTAACGATTGAGTTTTGTGTGTTAAATGGAGTTGTGAAGAGTTGGGATCGAGTCGTGGACTCACCCAAAAAGATTCAATGAGGTATGTGTATGAAAAGGGCAATGAGGTAAGTGGTAGCGGTACAATTGTTTATGTATTGGTTGAATCTTGTAATAGTTACATTCTTAATGATGGGTTGGAATTGCTAACTTGTTATTCATATTGATTTGATGCACTTTGCTGAGTTTTCGAACTCACGCTTGTTTGTTAATATTTTTAGGTACTCGGAAGAGCGACTTGCCGGGTTTGGGGCGTACCTGCACCTCCATTGTGTCTCACGACATGTTTCAGACTTTTAGAATCAATTAGTAAATTTGTAACTAGTCAATCTATTTGTGTAATCATGTGGTATTTAAGTTGAGTTCTTAATGAATGGATTTTTGGTAGTTGTTAATTTCCTACATGTCATGATGGTTGATTGATTCCATGACATGTTGAAATTATTATTGCTATATTGATAATTGTGATCTCTTTTGCCTGCTGAGTGGATGTCCACTTAGTAGGGGAGGTCTTGCGAATTTTTTTAGTGAAAATTAGATAGGTTTTGGTAGCACTTCGGGCACGTGAGGTGCCGAGGTGTTACAGCTGAAGGTAGAATCGCAGTCTTCTCTGTCCGTAGCACAAGTCCTGACCGCGCAGACTTTCTGCTAGGAAGGCTGGTGACAAGTGCAGAGAGTTCCAAGGCTGCAATTTCAGATAGTTTGGTAGCTATACATCCAAGATCTCGTCTGTTGGAGTTCCAGCGAACTCGTCTGCCGAGTTTTTCGTTAGTAGCCGATCCTTTGGATGCTGATGATTGGCTTAGCAACTTTGAGTCCAAACTCGATCTCGTGAAGTGCACAGACGATGAGAAAGCGCGAATTGCTGCATTCTGTCCTTAAGGTGTTGCTGCTGCGTGGTGGAATAGCCTTAAAACTATCTGTCCACCTAGCCAAGTCTTTATCTGTAAAGATTTCAGTGGAGTCTTGTGTGCAGCACGTATCCTCCTAGCTTGTTGGAGATTAAGGAGTGAGAGTTTTAATCTCAAGCAAGGGTCCATGTCAGTTATGGACTATCTCCACAAGTTCAATTACCTGGTCCGCTATGCCGTAATCGAGGTTCTGAGTGAAACCCGGAAAGCCTTTCTCTTTCGGGAAAATCTCAATGAAGAGATTAAGTTTTCACTCACAACTTCCGATATCCCCAGCATGCGAATGTTAGCCGAAAAAGCGATTCGCGTTGAAGACAGCGCAAAGGCAGTCCAGGAAAGCCGTAAGTGAAGGTGGTTGGCTTAGAAGTCAGTGAGTGCCGATCTTTCCTAGCCGCGTGCGAAACCAGCCGCTAACGCTCGGTCAGTTGTTTCTCCACGTTTAAGATCCCGAGGGAATGTTTTTTTTGACCTTTCCTATCTGCGGGTTAGTCCTCTAACCGCAAAAAGGTGATCCCGTGGAAGACAAGACCGGATGGCTAAATTAACTGGTTACGCTTGTCGTGAGAAAGGTCTATCTTGTTAAAGACTGTTTGAACCTACGACCTGCGGTAACCCGTGTTTAAGACCAGAGTGCCCCAGATTGTCCGCAAAGTTCCGTCAGTGGGCGCTAAGGACGTCGAAGTGGTTGCTCAAGTCTTATTCAGCCCAGAGCCTTAACCGTTGTTGGCCTAGCTTTGTGACAGCTGAAGATACAAACTACGCGTCTGGTGTAGTACTCGGTACATTCCCGTACGTTTAGGTTTCGCAATGGCTTTGGTTGAATCTGGAGCTTCTGAATCGTTCTAGCTCTCGAGTTCTGTGCAAACGGAAGTTGAGGACCGCGGACTAAGCAATCAGATTGACATCTCTTTGTCCTTGCTGCTTAGAGCCGTTTTGGAACTTAGCACCTTTGCCTAGGAGAAATTCTTATTGTTCATCAGGGAAGTTAATTCCTGTAGCGAATGATTTGAATAGATACCTAGGGTTCGATGTAATCCTTGGTATGAACCAGCGTTCAATGGATCAGGAGAGCATCGATTGTGCTAATCGTTCTAATCTCTGAATCGGTCCGGTGGTCAATCAATTGATCACTTTTTCGACAATCGTCGTCGCGATTTGAACATCGAAGTTACGTTTTTGTATTCTTGGAGGTCTCAACTGGTGTGGCGTCTGGCGATTGTGAGTTCGTGGGATGATGGCATCGAAATGCGTCGAATCGTACCGAATTTTCCTTTTCGGAGATACCCTCTTGATCTTCGAAGGTACCTTGTGTATTCCGTGTGCCATTGCTGTATCTTCATATTCCCATTGCCCTAACTCTGTTGGACATGATGGATCCTTAGTCGGATCTATCTTTTGCGAACGTCATGTTTGTGTCCTTGATGATGCGGTGCGCTATATCCACTGTCACATCGTCAAGTTGACCAAAGTCCAATGGAGTAGCCGCGCCCAGGATGAAACCACCTGGGAGTATGAAGATTTCTTGGGGTGAATTTCCTTCCTCCTTTGCCGAGTCTGGCAAATCTCGAGGATGAGATTTTTATAAGGGGGTAGAACTGTAACATCCTGGAATTTGTAATTAAGATTAATTAGGATTAACTAAGCTTAACTAAGCTAATTGTGTGCTTTTTTGTGTGTTGAGTGCTATTGGATCTCAATTTGGCCCTTAGTTGGTTTTGGTTGCGTCGGTGTTTCATCGTTCGAGTATTTTCGACTGATTTTGTTTCAAAACTTTGAGTTCGAAGCCGGTCAAAATCTTCCGAAATTCGTAGGAGCCTAAGTCCTAAAACCTTCCTTTGAGGTCCCAAAATTCTTCCCTCAAGTTTCCCGAGGTTAAGCCCCAAGATTGGAGAGAAGTTTGCAAAGTAACTCGGAGTTTTGCTGCAGGGGCGGTAGTACCGCCGGTCAGGCTTCACTACCGCTCAGTAGGAGCGGTACTGCCGGCCGAGTCGTGCGGGCAGGGGTTGGAGCGGCCGTCGCTGCCCATTGCCCGGTCACCTCAGCTCTCTTCTCGATCCTTCCTCTCCTCTAAAGCCCCAGCCGGCTTACCCCTCACTTTCCTCACTCCCTCACTCATTCTCTCCCTCCCTCTCCCTCTCCATTTTCCCCCTCTCTCTTGGTTTCTCTCTCTCCCTCTTCCTCTCTGGTGCATGTGGAGCTCAAGGAGCAGCAAGAGGACAAGCCGCGAGACATGGAGGATCTTCCTCAAGCCCTAGAGTAGCCTCAAGACCGAAGGAATCAAGTTCCAGTTTGATCCCCGAGGTTTTGAGCTAAAGCCTAAGTCCCCCCCTCTCTTCTCTATTAGTTTCTGTTTTGGTTTAGTCTTGAAACCCTAACCCTAGAAGTGCATCGACATGTTTGTTTGTTGCTAGACCTAGGTTAGCTCAGTAGATTAAGTTAGCATGGACGATTCGATGTGAAAACCCTAATCGGTTCTCTATTGGATTTATTCACCCAATAGTCATTTTCCCGAATTTTTGGAGTTCCTTTGAACCCTAACTCTGGAAAGTCGAGAAATTGACTTTCGAGTATATCTGACGTTGTCTGAGTTCGATTCCTACGAAAAGATTTGAGTTTGAACTCAATCCGGACCTAGAATCGAATTTAGTTCCAATTGATGGTTTTGAGTTCGGATGGTTCGATTGTCATGCGAAGAGTTTTTGAGTGCGAGTTAGGCCCTGTGGAACCCTTACGTGCAAAAAGAATTAATACATTAGACGCAAATCCTTCATTTCGATTCGATTTGCGAAAAGTGCACTATCGAGCTTTTTGGAGAATCTTCTAGTTCCGAAGCTCCAAAATTTCCGAGAGTGACTCGTATAGGTTCTTAGTGCCCTAATGGTTCTAGTTCTGTAAAAAGGTCGAGTTGAAAACCCTGATTCGAAGTTTATCGGATTTGTTCGCTAGCCGAGTCAAATTCTTGAGTTTTGGAGTTTTCCTTGAACCCTATCTCCAAAAGCCGAGGATATGACTCTAGAATATATCCGATGTCGTTAGAAGTCGACCCTCGCGAAAAGAATCAAGTTTGGACTTGATTTTGATCGAAAGTCGAATTCTAATGGTAATTAGGGTTATCGAGTTCGAAAAAGTGGAAATTAGGTTAAATGAACTCGAAACTTGGTGAGACCTGCATGGATGGGTCCCTGGCATCACTAGGAACCTAAACATGCGATCGTCGTGAAGTTTCGAATCCGTTTGCGCAAAATCCCATTTTGCGAAACCCTAATTTCTCCCTAAGTCCGGCACTACCGACGTTATGGGGCCGGTACTACCGCCCGAGCGGCACTACCGTAACCACAACACCGGTAGCTAATTTCCAGTGAGCTCCTCCTTTGGTCTCTGGGAATCCAGCACTACCGCCCTCCCTGGCGGTCTTGCTGGTAGCCGGTACTACCGCGTGTTTATCGCCGGTACCTTTTTTCCAGAGCGCCCTTTTGAGTCATCGACCGCCGGCACTACCGGGCCCCGTGGCCGGTACTGCCGGGCTTGAGGGCGGCACTACCGGGGTTGTACCGCCGGTACTGCCGACTTCACTGGCCGAATTAGGTCTCCTTTAGTCCCTTTTCTCCGTTGTTTCTTCGATTGGTTTAGTTATTGTCCTTGCTTCTTAGTTGTCTTATTTGATTCTTGTTCGCCCTGTTTGTTCCGAGTTTGATCGTTTTATTGTCGTTTTGTTGTCGCTCGTTCGCGTAGACGTTGACGCGGTGGTGGGCGCCTGCGCGGATCTCGTTCGTGTTCCCGGAAGTGTAATCAATACAAAGCAAACAGGCAAGCACCTCCTTTGACCATATTGATCCCATATTTGCAAATTTAATTTGAATTGCCAAAACTGTTATGCATGCTTAAGAATTGGTACAAATGATAAATTGTGGGCATTGGTAGTTAAACCTGGATTGAATGGTTTTCCTCGATTATTAGTTACGTTGTGATCCTTGTAAATCCCTAGGATAATGGTAGACACCGTATTACGTGTCAATTGGGTTATATGTCTAATAATTGCATACGCTTAGCCCAGCGTTAGTACAATTGATTGTTGATCGGTGGACCCAGTCAATCAAATTCTTTTGGAAACTTAATTAGGATTTTGACATGGTGGTTTTGGTGGAAAAAGCTATGTTGGTAAAAAGAGAAAAAGGAAAAAGGTGAAAGGTGGTTTTATGCCGGACGGATGGGTGGAGGTCTCGTCTGTGCAACCCTAAGGACCGAACTTGATGTTGTTAACAGAGTCAAATCGTACAACCACATGTGTTAGTATGGGATGACCTGACGTAGTACAGGAGTGAGTGACTGGTCTTGCACCGTGGTAGGTCGAAGTAGTTGGACAGTCATCGACGTGCTGGTGCTGTCTAAGGGTCTCCGTCACCTCGCACAGGTGTTGGAGTATACCGTCCTAATACGGTACCGTTACAACGGTGAGGGCCTTGCTATGGGTTGTGAGGCGATGGACGGTAATCGTAAACCATCGCAAAGTTGTAATTGTTTTGTGTGTGGGGCTGATCACCCGCCATAGCAAGGGGTGCACTTCACCAGGGCTGACGTAAGACTAGAAACTCGCAAGTGGAACAGTTCCATCACAGTCTAGCAAAACGGGTACGTTTCGTATCGCGTGGCATGGTTGACATGATTGCTACAGTGTGTCATGTGGGTAAAGTGTACAATCTTTGCAGAGAATAAATCTAATCGATTAGCCGTGCTCACGGTCACGAGAAGCTTGGATAATTAATGTCTAGTATAGTATTTTTTGTTTTGTTTTGGAAAATATTTTGGAACCGGTAGATCTTTTAAATGTTGGGTTGTAACATGCAAAATGTTGAGTCGTTGGACTCGGAGACTGATTGGATTGGTAATTCAATTGTGCTGGTGGTGATTCTTGATGCCATATGATGTTATGTTGGATATTCAATTGTGCTGGTGGTGATTCTTGATGCCATATGATGGTATGTTGGATATTCAATTGTGCTGGTGGTGATTCTTGATGCCATGTGATGGTGGTGTTGGATAAATTGGAGGAAATTGGGTGTGGAATGAATTGTATATTGTATGTTGAATCATATGTTAAATTACTTCCTTTTACTAAATGCTTTATAAACTGTGCAACATTTCGAATCTATTAGTCTATTGCAAATAAATTTAGCTTTATGCAACTCTGAACTGGATTAGCAGCCTTTTTCATTGATTAACCTGCATACTTATTATACTTGCAAACACTAAAGTCTTGCGAGTACATACGTGTACTCACCGTTTGCTTTAAAACTGATTACCAAGCTCAGAAGACGGAGTCAAGTGAGAAGGAGGCGAGCTAGATGAGGATCGCTTCGATTCAGAGATCGTCGGGTTTTGCAGCTGTAGTTTAGGTTTTCTCTAAGCCGCAACTCAGCTACTGCCTTTGGGTTTGGGAAGGCACTCTGCTGCCGTTGCTGTACTCTAAGTCTCTCTTTAGCTCTTGTAGCCATTTGGCAGAATTTCTTTCTTGTATTACTATTTCGATGTAATCAGACCTGTACTACTGTAACCATTTTGTTAATGTAAATGTTTTGATGCGACTTACCGTGAATATATGTGGGTGCTAGGCTACTGATCCAGGGAACTAGCACTGGGCACATATCTCGGGGAAGCTTGGGTTGAAATCAATCATTTGGATATGACCACGCGACGAGTGTGTCGTGCTGATTAATTGGCCTCAATCCGGGTACAATTTGTAATTAGTGATTGATTTACTGACGGGTTGCGTTAATTCCAGTCTGACGCAACAGTGAGTACCCGAGTCACTGTTACAAAGACCGGAGCCCCCATAGGCAACTAGCGGCCCAAAGAGCAAACCCACTAGCCCACAACCTCCCCATAGCGAGGAAAACCACCAAACACTAGCGGCCCCGTAGAGTACACGCTAGAAGCAACCATCCGACACCAACACCTCACCAGATTCTCACTTCTACCCATAATTCATTTTCCTACTCAAACCATTTGAAATCCCAAAACTAAAAGTCTATACTTGATATTACTTTCCAAGCTGCCCTTGACCGTGAGCACGGCTAATCGATTAGTTTATTGATTTATCTCCGTAGAGATTGTACACTTTACCCACATGACACATTCTAGCAATCATGTCAGTCATGTCACGCGATACTGGACGTACCCATTTTGCTAGACTGCGACAAAACCTTTCTAATCATTAGAGTTTAAAACCTTGCACCAGCACCGATGTACGCGCGTCCCTTGCTATGGTAGTTTTACAGCTCGTCCAACTTAGGACTGCGAGTGCGCGGCTCGGCGATGGCCACAAGCACCAAGCGGGCACTGTCGCACTGACCCAGAACGATGGTCCCTACGGGCCCCCACCGTGTCCTTTCCCAAAGCAAGGCATACACCATTGTATTGGACAACTCCGACCCCGACGCCTCGAAGAGGGAGTACCTCGAACAACACCTGAGCCGGCAGTGACTGTCCTACTACTTCGGCCTACCAACATGCAAGGCCAAATTCCAGCAATTATACTAGGTTAGGGCTATCCTATAAATAGCACACGTGGTTGCACTTGATGACTCAGTTGATAGTATCAAGTTCGGTCCTTAGGGTAACACAAGCGAGACCTTCAGACATCCGCCCGGTCTAAAGGTCACTTATTTTCATTTTCCATTTTTACCAACGTACCCACATTTTTACCAAACCACCATTTTCCAAACCAGAATTTAAATCCATAGAAGTTTTGATTGCATTGTACCACAAAACTGGAACTAGTACTCTCAATTCTATAGCGTGACTAAGCTTATGCAATTTACTAGACGATTATACCCAGTTGACATTTATTGATATGTCTAGTCTATCTCTACTGTTTAACAAGGTTCCCATAACAATTGAGATTGAGGAAATCCACCGAATTTTGGTTTATGTACCAATTTCCCCACAAGTTAGCCAATTTACAGAATGTACACACATGCATAATAGTTTTGGCAATTCAAAGTACATTTGCAAATATGGGATCAATATGATCAAATGGGGTGCTTTCCTGTTTGCTCTTGATTGATTATGCCCTCGGGGGTGAAGTTGGAATCCTCGGCAACGGTCTCCGGCGCAATGACGTCTACACGCGCAAACGGCAAAAGAACGACAACAAACCGATCAAAGACGAATCCAACATGACAAATAAGAAGCAAATAGGGTAATAAAGAAGCCAAGACAAAACTATAGAAACCCAAGAAACAACGGTGAAAAAGGACTAAAAGAACCTAACTCAAACCAGAGAAAACGACAGTATCGGCGGCAACCCAGCGGTAGTGCCGCCCCTCAGAATGGGAGTACCGGTGGGTAAACCACGGTAGTGCTGCCCTCACGCCCGGCAGTACCGACACAAGGGCCCGGTAGTGCCGGCGGCTAGGGACCCAAAAGGGTGCTTCTCTGAAAAAAAGCTACCGACGTTATACACGCGGTAGTACCGGCTGCCCGACAGTACAGGCCATAAGGGGCGGTAGTGCCGGATTTCCTGGGTTTGGGAGGGGGAAGCCACTGGAAATTAACTACCAGCATTAAGGATGCGGTATTGCCGCACGGGCGGTAGTACCGGCCTCCTCACATCGATAGTGCCGACCTTAGATGAAATTAGGGTTTTACAAAATGGGATTTTGCGCAAACGGATTCGAAACTTCGAGACGAATGCATGGTTAGGTTCCTCGCGACACCAGGGACCCATCCACGCAGGTCACACCAAGTTTCGAATTTGTTTGACCTAACTTTCATCTTTTCGAACTCGATAGCCCTAATTAGTGCCAAATTTTGATTTTTGGCCCGAATCAAATTCAAATTTGATTCTTTTTGCAAGAACCGAACTCTAATGACATTAGATTTATTCTAAGGTCATTTTCTTAGCTTTTGGAGCTAGAGGGTCAAGGAAAACTCCAAAATCTAAGAATTGACCCTTCTGGCGAATAATTTCAACAAACTCGAATTAGGACTTTCAATTCAAATCTTTCACGAGAATGGAACCTCCATGGCACGAAGAGCTAATATGAGGCATTCTTGTGAGTTTTGGAACCTCGGAACTCAGAGTCATTCCAAAAAGCACAAAATTCACCTTTTGCAAATCGAGACGAAACGAAGGATTTGCAACTAGCATATTAATTCTTTTTGCACAAAAGGTTCCACACAATCTAAATCGTAACTAAAGGCCCAACACCCGACGATGGGACTCTTCGCACGACGATCGGACCCTTCGATCACGAAAACCCCAATTGACGCCAAATTCGATTATAAACCCGAATCGAGTTCAAACTCGGTTCTTTGGCGAGAATTGAACTTTGACAGGGATGAATATACTCGAGGGTCGTTCTCTCGACTTTTTGGAGATGGGGTTCAAAGGATACTCCAAAATTTTGGGAAAATGACTTTCAGGTGAATAAATCTAACATGAAGTCGATTAAGGTTTCTGGATCAAATAAATCGCACGAATTACTACTCTAGAACCCGACCTAGGTCTATCAACCCAACGAAATGATGATCCACCTCTAGAACTAGGATTTCTAGGGTTAGAACACCCGAGAAAAGAAAAGAGAAAAAGAAAAATCTAAGGTTTTGAGATCAAAACTTGACAGATTGATCTCGGAGTTGGTTCCACTGGTCGAGAGGCTTGATTAGGGTTTCACGAACATGATCAACACCTCAAGATTCAACTTCTAGAACTAGAAATTGAAACAAAAGGAAGAAGTAGAGAGGTGAGGAGTTAGGGTTTGCATCAAACCTTAAGGATTGAGCTCCAAATCAAAATCCACCTGTTGAGGGACTTGCTAGGGGCTTGATGAAGCTTGCTAGTACCTTGTTCTTGCTTCCTCTTAGTCTCCTTGAGCTCCAACCGGCTGGGAAATAGAGAGGAGAGGAGGAGCTCGGGAGTGAGGGAGAGAACCGAGAGGGAGAGGGAGGAGGAGAGCTCCAGAGAGAGGGAGAGCAAGTGAGGGAGAGAGTGAGCAATGAGGAGGGAGATGAGGTTGGGGAAGGCTCTAGAGGAGGGGGCAGGGCGACGTGTGGGCAGAATGGCGACAACGTGCAAAAACAGGGGTTTGTCCCCTGGCCTTTGACGCCTCGGCCGGCAGTACCGCCCGAAGGTCACGGTAGTGCTACCCGACCGGTAGTACCGCCCTCAGACCGGCGGTAGTGCCGCTCTTGTTGCAAAACTCCGGGTTCCTTCACGACTTTTGTTCCAAAGCTTGGAGTTGATTTCAAGTGATTTCAAGGGAAGGTTTTAGGGTTCCAAAGGAAAGTTTTTGGGATTAGGGTTACTAACGACTTCGAAGGATTTCGATCGGACTCGAAACTCAGGGTTTCGGGTCAAAATCAGTCGAATTGGCTCGAACGAAACGACAAAACACTCTAAAAACAAATAACTCCAAATTAAGATCCAAATAACAAATCAAGACACTAACAAACACTCAATTAGCCTAATTAAGCCTAATTAATCTTAATTAAAAATTTAGGGTGTTACAACTTTCAGATATACAGTTGAATCATTTCACTTGCTCAAGCATGCAAACTTAAATTCAAATCATCCAAGCAGAAAATATTCCATTAAGTAAATACAAAAGCAATGGTTTGAGTTAGTTCTAAATATAGAAAAAGCATTGCAATTTGCATTAGAGAAAACAACAAACTACACAAGGAAGATTGAGATATATCAATTATTCAATTATGAATCCAGATATGAGAAGGCCCTCACTAATCTTGCAGGCATTAATAAATACCTGTGTCTCATCTAGAGAGATGCCGATGGGCCCAACAATATCAGATAGTGAAACCTCCATTTTATGACATGCAAGATGAGAAGTGTTGGTGTGAGTAGATATTATCATGGATTAATGAGGGAAAAGGGTACAATACATTGTGCTAGTAGATGAAGTTGCAGTTCAAGTAAATTTGCAATGAATGATGATAGTACTTAATTGGCCACATAAGTCTAAACTTAAGCACGTGTCCACAATTCCATATAAGTGCAAGAACAATATCATACATATCATTTCAAAAACTACATACAAACCTTATATTCGTGAACAATATAATTTCAAAAATAAGCCTTACCTAAAACTAGTAAGTTGTTACTTTTGTTGTTACATGTTACAATGAATGATTTTAGCAAACCAAGCTAACATATATACTAGTAAGTTGCCGAACCTAACTAAAAAAATTCGGCAGCACCTTCCCTAAAACTCGAACATCCACTCAGCAGACAAATGACAATTAATAATATAATATCAACAACAATAGAAGGTCATGGTATCAACAGAACATGAACTCATTGGACGTAACCGCAAAACAACCAATTACAAGAAATTTACAGTACATGAATTATTTCAGAAGATAAAAAAACATCACAAAGCAATTCTCTTTTGCTCCCATCTTTGCGATGGGTTGATTAGTACATAGTAGCTAGTCATAATAGTATGTAGTAGCTAAGTAACAGAGGACATATACATCTTTAGATGGCATAACCATGGATCACAATTAAGTGAAAATGTAACTTTCCAGATGAAGGGTTAACATAGTGATGAGTGCACATACCCTGGGTATCCCCAGCAGTCCGAAACAACGAACGGGCTGCCTTCGAGGCCCAGCACCGACCGAAGGCCCCGCAGGCCACGGAAGCGACTGTACCCGACCGAGGCTAGCTCAGGGTCGCTCCGACCCTTCGATTGAGCGACCAGGCGAGCTCCGACCCCTTCTCGGTCGGAACACTCCACGCCCCCAGCAGTTGCAACGACGACACGCGCTGGGGGTTGGCCGCCTACCCCACGGGCGTGATGTCTCGAAACGACCGTGTCGGGTTAGGCGTCTCCTTCCCGAGGTGTCAGGAGGTCCGCACAATGTCAAGCACCGGTCCCATCATCCTAACAAACCATCAAAGAGCACGCCCCCTCCCGAAGCAACGCCAGGGTCAAACGCCATGGCGTCAGCACCTAACGGGCCGACGGAGCAACGCGTCACCACCCCAGTCAAGCCCAGGATAGGCTCCGACCGGACGCAGTGCAGGCTGTGGCCGGTCGGACGATAAGACGGGAGACCAGACTCCAAGACATGGGACACCCCACCATTTTTCTTTCCAAACTTCCATGTCGCCTGCCCCCTCTGGCTATATAAAGGGAGGCAGGACCTTCTGACTGTCAAGGCCCCAATTTCAAAAATTCTGGGAAATCCGGAGTATCCGGATTAAACATCCGGAATGTCCGGATATAACCTGGAGTATCCGAATGAATCATCCGGAGTATCCGAACTGGGTCTACCGAAAGCCCTAACCCGGAATGTCCGGATTAAATGTTCGGAGTGTCCGGATTGGGTTGACCGATGTAACACCCCATAAATCTAAACTGCTGTACAAGAAAAATTCGACAGCATTTCCCCTAAAACAGGATAATACGGAAGCAATTCATAAAAACAAGGTCCACGATAAGCAATTCAAATAGGAATAATATCACGACATCAATACTAGAGACAACAAGTCTAAATCAACCAGGAATCAACCATAAACATAACACATCTCTAAAGGGACAACCATAAAGGAGAACAAGTTTAAAGGGGACAACAATGGGTCTAGGTGTAATAAAATTTCAGCCAGCTAAAGAATTATATAAAACACTAGTTCATGTGAGTCGTGATGACATCAGAAAATTTATTGTGTTGCTAGCCCACCCTTCATGCTTACGACTCACGTCGCTACACGAAAACATCAAAAGCGACAAGTAGTGAGATTGGGTAATCTCAGCAAGCGGAACAACTAATACAAATAAAACATCCACTATATATTTAGCATTCCACATTCCTCACATACAATACCACATGAAAGAGTCCACACCACTTCAGTAAAATGCATATGATTGATGCACATGCTTATGCCATGTTCCTCCTCACCGTGCCCTTTCTCAGGAACACACGGTGTTGTACCGGTACGGTCGCGCACGCTGGCGTCGACAAACTTCCAATGCATGATTATGCAGTTAATGCTTCATGCATGAATTCATTCATAACCTCTCCCACTGAGTCCACACGTTTTCATATCATCATATAGCATAGATAGAAAACAAATATCATAGAGATGAAATGTTTAGACAATTCATCCGGTAAACAACATCATTCTTCACCTTACTCTTGATTCATAGCTAAACCACAACATCACAATACCAGTCAAGATATTGCAATCCTCAAAGCAAGTGATTAAACCATGTATGATTGCTGTAATTGGAGTTTATAGTGAAGGCGAATCAAACAACAATGTATAGATTAACAATACAACTGCTTCCACTTGCCTTTACCGACGTGGGCGAAGAACCTAGTTACGCCCAGCAGTGGCACCACCTGAACAAACATTATTTCAGTACATAGCGACATCACAATTCATCACACAATTCAAACACACGCTTCCTACTCCCCGATCCCATTTAAACGCCAAAAACCCCGATCTGTCCGGATCGAACAGCAGCACCCTCTCTTCCCAATTTCGTATCTTTTTTTCTACTGTTCATAAAAATACAGAAAAATTACAGTAGCTAGATATTGACGAGATCTACAACTTTCATGAAGGTCAAAAATTTCAATTCTGCTGTTAAATATTCCTAAACAACCGTCCAACACAGTGGACGAAATCTGTTTCCAGATTCTGTTCGTCATCTTCCAACAGAGATAACTCTCAGACCGACGGCCCAAAAATTCTGAAACAAATACAAAAGCTAGGTATCGACGTTTTCTACAACTTTCTAGTTATAGGTTTTTGCAGGAAAAATCATCTATGCCACTTAAACCACGAAACAATCGGCACTGCACAATCTCCCCTCTCAGAAACAGCACCACGTGAACAACTACCCTTCTCCCCCATCAAATTCCATCCAAACCAAACACCACCAGATCTAAAACACTCCTAATCCCTAGGTAGAACAGGGGTAAAAGATTGGAAATTTTACCTTGAGTTCTCCCTTGAGAACCCACAAAGATTGCGCGACGATCCCCGAAACGGAAATCTGTCCTCCTCTCGAATTTTCCTTCGCGAACCACGGTGGATCCTCGAACCACCATGTCGGGAAGGAGAAGGGGAGGGGCGACTGCCTAGGGGAGGGAGTGGTGGCTGCCAAGGGGAGGAAGTGGTGGCTCCTAGGGTTTGGGGGAGGGGGTGGCGCCACTAAGGGAGTGGTGGGCCGGCCCAGCAAGGCGTGGGGAGGGGGAAAAAGAAATTCCCGGCCCAGGCCCAGGTTGCCTCAGCCCAGCGGAAACTAGCCCAAAACTCCAATTTTTAATATTAAATTGCCGCATATTCTTCAATTATTTCATTCCCCGACAAAACCCTCTTTCTTTCCGGAACAACCAAGAAAAAAAACCCTAGGATCGCTCTCAAATTCTAGGGCATCACAATCTCCCCACCTTAAAAGGATTCGGCCCCGAATCTAAGACACACCAAAATCAACAACAAAGTCCCCAAAGGACAAAAGACTTCTTTGCAACACAAAACATTCACACAAAGACTCAAACCGGAATAAATGACAAGCGAGTTCTCAAAACCAACACTAGCGAGAAAAAGTTGATTTAGCTCAACAGAGTGCAACCTCTCACGGTTCCACCTTCACTTCAATTCCCAAATAGACCATGAAAGAAAACGGTCTCGCACTCCTTAATCCAACTACTCTCCGTAAGAAAAGCGGTACCAGTCTCTAGAACCCTCTTCATCTCCCACGCACAAACGTGTTTTCACACCACAACCCCTCTACTGTGGTTCGCCGTATTCAAGACGACGACAAACCAGGTGAGACATACACTCCAAGACCACTAGCTATTTGAACAAACGAGGTTAGAACCTTGCAAAAAAAAAAATTGATCTTCAACAAAAAACCAATACCCAACACTACCACCAAAAGGAAAGGCCTACTTTACAACCAGGGTCCTTAAACCCGCAAGAGACAGTAACAACCGAACAAAATCGCTATGGTTGACACAACCTCGCTCAACCTCAGCGACAGAAAGGTCCAATACACTCTGAAAAGGAAAAACAATTACTAGCAACCACCAAGTGGTCCACTAATAATTTAAACAGCCCCACCTAGGTACACATCAATGACCCAATTCTCCAAGAAGGTTTGGATTGAGTCATACACAACCTTCCTTTACTCTTCACTTTTAAACTGTTTACGATCATCTACTAGCAACATCTAATATCTTAGTGGACCACTCTTCACTAACCAAATTCACTTATGAAACACTCATATAATCCACCTTTTTGAAGCACTCGCAAACGTCACACACATCATGCAAATAAATCCAACTCTAGTCAAAAAGAGTTACAAATTAAATCTCAAGAGTTTCCAACACAACCCACTATGTCCATCTGCTTCCTTTAAAATTAATTCCAAAGATAATTCAGTCTGAACGCCGAAGGGGCGCGATCCACTCAAAGACTTAGGTGTAAATCCATACTCATAGTGCAAACTAAACAAGTTAGCCAAATCCAAAGGTTGGCATTAATCACTACGAGTTTTAGGAAACTCAAACACAATGAAGAAACACTTCGACGAAAAGTATTCAACCAAAATAGCAACCAACCAAACCAATCCAAAAGGTTTTAGACACAGGCTCAGGATGAAAGCCACCATATCTAGTATTCCACTATACTTACCATTTAAGCATTCAATATACACTATTTACTCATCGAGAAGCCTCAATATAATTCAACCAAAAGCTACATAACCAATTCTTTCTCTAGTTACCTTTCCCAACATTTATAAATATAGTTTATGATGATTAACAAAACGTCTTCCATTCTATACTACCTCATCATGATCCCCACAGACCAACACATCATATAACAATGTATTCTATATTTCAAACATAGTACTTCAACATATATTTAAGCATGATCAACGTATCAATTTTATACCATCCATACATCAACATCTTGACAATTAAAACTTGTTCAATCAATAAAATGACTTCAACCAATATGTATTATCTCTACAAGATAAAATTCGTAAACAGGATTCTAAGACATGCATTCATTAAGGTTAAAATCTTGCATCATGATTGTTATCCAATGTTCATCCCACCACAACATGAACTCGACATAAATCCACAGTTTTACACTTTTCTCTATTGGATCAAAGGTTTCCAACAATTAACAACCCTACCAAGTCATCAATAACATCAAATGGGCATAAACATCAACCATCAACATTACTTTTGGCTACCCTATACATAGGTGATAACAAAATTACCACCACACAACATACTAGTAGGTTACAACAACGTAAATAGCAATTCTAATCAACTTCCAAATTAAAGTCGCTAGTCAACACGATTAAATTTTCTCTATTAATCCGTTAGATTAGATCATCTTTAAACAACCAAAGAAAGTTTGTTTAACAATAACCATGATCTACCTCATCTTAATGTTCTAACCATGCATCAGGGTTTAAAACCTTAAACATTATCGGGGGTCATAAGCACTTTTAAAGCAAAGCAACAGATTATAAGCATATACATTAACACATTTAATCATCCCCACTATGGGGTACTCTACATCACTAGAGGTTCATTTAATCTTAAGCTAAAGGTAACAATTACACTAAATTGATTCAACTCGCAAATTAACTAAGGAGTACATCATTTCTATAAACCACATTGTTACATACTACATAACATGCTAAACAATAATTTTCACTTTTAACAATTAATTTCAGTCAAACGAATACTTACTTTATTTGCAGCATTTTTCTTTTAATACTCAACCAAAACTCACAAAGAGGCTTGACTCTCAAATTTGCAATAGGACATGACTCCAAGACATATTTCAATCTTAAAGACTCCCACAGGAGGGAACCAAGCGATCAAGTAAACCTTTACGAACAAAGGCACAAAACATAAATCGACACAACTTAACTTTTTACACACGCTTCAATAACTTCTTTTAAACTCAGAGCAACACACACAAGAACCAAAGGCTATACCTTTCTTTGCAAGGCAACCAACTAAACAGGTGTCAAAGTCAAAAGGCGACCAAAGACGCACAACACAAAACTCCCCTTCTTTGTCTTCACCCAAAGAAGACAAAACCAAGAAACACCGAAGGCACACTCCACGAAAATCCAAATTCCAAACACTTTTCTTCTGATTTCAATCAACTAAAACCAAGAGAACCAACCAAGACCAACCGTCAGAACGATAAAGAACATCCGAAGGAATCTACCACCAATCTCTTCTATTTGACTCCAGTCCACTACCCGATCCACGACAGAAAGGGTAAGCACTCCTCCTACAGGGTTTAATAATTCTTTGGTGATGGCGTTAACCGGCCACACCGTCAAACCACACCCTTACTAAGAACAAAAAGAGGTGACCGAAACCCTTCGGCACCACCACTCCACTTCATCACAAATGAAGCAACTCAATCAAATCCATCATAAATATAGCATTATACATCATCAAAAGTAGCATTCAACATCAAAGCTTAGATACAATATTTAAACGGAAAGCAACGGTACCCATACCCTTTTCCTACTGTGCATCCATGTGTGTCAGATTTTAAATTAGTGATTCCACTTACACAAGTTTTAATGTTGCTATCCTAATGACAAAATTTTAGTTAAAACCTAGGCCATGTTTCTAAGTTATTCCACATCACATTTTAGTTGTATCCTATAGTATGACACTAAAAATACACATTCCAAGGACCTACAAATGGCTCGATACCAACTGTAACACCCCATAAATCTAAATCATTGTACAAGAAAAATTGACAAAGATTTCCTAAAACAGGATAATACGGAAGCAATTCATAAAAACAAGGTCCACGATAAGCAATTCAAATAGGAATAAAATCACGACATCAATACTAGAGACAACAAGTCTAAATCAACCAGGAATCAACCATAAACATAACACATCTCTAAAGGGACAACCATAAAGGAGAACAAGTTTAAAGGGGACAACAATGGGTCTAGGTGTAATAAAATTTCAGCCAGCTAAAGAATTATATAAAACACTAGTTCATGTGAGTCGTGATGACATCAGAAAATTTATTGTGTTGCTAGCCCACCCTTCATGCTTACGACTCACGTGCGCTACCTGAAAACATCAAAACAGCAAGTAGTGAGATTGGGTAATCTCAGCAAGCGGAACAACTAATACAAATAAAACATCCACTATATATTTAGCATTCCACATTCCTCATATACAATACCACATGAAAGAGTCCACACCACTTCAGTAAAATGCATATGATTGATGCACATGCTTATGCCATGTTCCTCCTCACCGTGCCCTTTCTCAGGAACACACGGTGTTGTACCGGTCTTGATCGCACGCTGGCGTCGACAAACTTCCAATGCATGATTATGCAGTTAATGCTTCATGCATGAATTCATTCATAACCTCTCCCACTAAGTCCACACGTTTTCATATCATCATATAGCATGGATAGAAAACAAATATCATAGAGATGAAATGTTTAGACAATTCATCCGGTAAACAACATCATTCTTCACCTTACTCTTGATTCATAGCTAAACCACAACATCACAATACTAGTCAAGATATTGCAATCCTCAAAGCAAGTGATTAAACCATGTATGATTACTGTAATTGGAGTTTATAGTGAAGGCGAATCAAACAACAATGTATAGATTAACAATACAACTGCTTCCACTTGCCTTTACCGACGTGGGCGAAGAACCTAGTTACGCCCAGCAGTGGCACCACCTGAACAAACATTATTTCAGTACATAGCGACATCACAATTCATCACACAATTCAAACACACGCTTCCTACTCCCCGATCCCATTTAAACGCCAAAAACCCCGATCTGTCCGGATCGAACAGCAGCACCCTCTCTTCCCAATTTTTTATCTTTTTTTCTACTATTCATAAAAATACAGAAAAATTACAGTAGCTATATATTGACGAGATCTACAATTTTCATGAAGGTCAAAAATTTTAATTCTGCTGTTAAATATTCCTAAACAACCGTCCAACACAGTGGACGAAATCTGTTTCCAGATTCTGTTCGTCATCTTCCAACAGAGATAACTCTCAGACCGACGGCCCAAAAATTCTGAAGAAAATACAGAAGCTAGGTATCGACGTTTTCTACAACTTTCTAGTTATAGGTTTTTGCAGGAAAAATAATCTATGCCACTTAAACCACGAAACAATCCGCGCTGCACAATCTCCCCTCTCAGAAACAGCACCACGTGAACAACTACCCTTCTCCCCCATCAAATTCCATCCAAACCAAACACCACCAGATCTAAAACACTCCTAATCCCTAGGTAGAACAGGGGTAAAAGATTGGAAATTTTACCTTGAGTTCTCCCATGAGAACCCACAAAGATTGCGCGACGATCCCCGAAACGGAAATCTGTCCTCCTCTCGAATTTTCCTTCGCGAATCGCGGTGGATCCTCGAACCACCACGCCGGGAAGGAGAAGGGGAGAGGGCGGCTGCCTAGGGGAGGGAGTGGTGGCTGCCAAGGGGAGGAAGTGGTGGCTCCTAGGGTTTGGGGGAGGGGGTGGCGCCACTAAGGGAGAGGTGGGCCGGCCCACCAAGGCGTGGGGAGGGGGAAAAAGAAATTCCCGGCCCAGGCCCAGGTTGCCTCAGCCCAGCGGAAACTAGCCCAAAACTCCAATTTTTAATATTAAATTGCCGCATATTCTTCAATTATTTCATTCCCCGACAAAACCCTCTTTCTTTCCGGAACAACCAAGAAAGAAAACCCTAGGATCGTTCTCAAATTCTAGGGCATCACAACCGAACACCCCAACCCGGAGTATCCGGACTAATTGTCTGGAGAGTCCGGACTTGTTGGGGGTTTTAATATAAAGACCCATTTCTCTTGGCCTCTACCTCATTCCTCCCCCTACCTTTGGCTCTCCACTCCTTGGTGTGTTTCTCCTCCACTCCAAGCTCATCTCCGGCGACTCCCCATCAGGCCGGCGTCCTCCCGTGGCTCTTCCCCGGTGACTCCCTACCCTGGCATCCTCAAGATCCTCCCCAAGCCGGCATCCTCCTTCCTCTACCCGGCTTCCCCTCCTTCTTCACCCATCTTGAAGGTAAGACCTCTTCTTGGAGTTGATTCATGGGTTCTTGGGTTCTAGGGCGTCCATGAGGGTAGATTTGAGGCTTGGTCTTGTAGTTTGAGGTTGGGGGTAAACTTTGGAGTGTTAGGGTTCTTGGTGGATGGTTAGTTTTTTGGGTGGATTAAGCAATGCTTGGGTGTAGAGTGAGAGATCGGGGGTAGATGATGCCATTCCAAGTATTGGGGTAAGTTTTGGTTGGGATCTTTAGATGTGAGCGTCTTTTCCTAGTGTTTGGGCTAGCTCGGGGCTTCTCCAACTTGGCCGCGTGTAGGAAAGTTGTAGATCGGGTTCTTGTGGTGCCGTAGAACTCGGAAACCACTCCAATCCCTTGAGTCATTGGGCGAAATGCGCCATGTCCGGACTGTCCGGACAAATGGTCTGGAGTGTCCAGCTTATCCAGACTGTCCGGATATTAAACCCGGACTGTCCGGGTTGGCTGATCTGCGACTCGCACAGTTTCGCCGGTTGTGCTGTTTTTCGGCGGGGGTTTGCATTTGCATTTCTTTTCATCTGCATTGCATGCATCTCATTCATGCATTGTGATCGTGTAGAGAATGAGACCACGGTGACTGTTGTGACCGTGGTTGAGGGGATTGCCGAAGAGCAAGTCGTGGTTGATACGCAAGCAGAAGCATCAGGCAAGCACCTAAGCATATTCAACCCTATTTGTAATTCTATTTTTGTGAATGAACTGCTTATTGGATGTTCAAGTATGCATTAGGAGTCGAATTGGGGAATTGAAAGTACAACCTAATTGCTGAACTTATCTTCCTTGGAACTTGTTAAACTAAAGGGTTTCGTAGCATGGAAAACAAAAATTTTTCCTACGATTGCAACCAAACACCAAGATCATATCTAGGAGATGCAAGTAAACGGTTTGTAAGGACTCACCGTAGGACCGAAAGCGGGAATAACGCTCCCGCAAACAAACGTGGTTGATGTAGAGGTACACTCCCGACTTCAAAGTCGCTAAGATGAGCGCCACAAGCGGCCGGGCTCCGTGTACGTCACACGTACGGATCAACGATGACCTCAATCCTCGTTCTCAGCGGGCAGCGAAGTAGTGGATCCCTGAAACTCCCAACAACACTACGCCTTAGTGGTGGTGGTGGTGAAGAAATAATTTCAGCAGCGCCGCTTAAGCCACTAAAAACGGATCGCAGGAGGAGGGAGAATGGACCAACCAAAGGGTCATGGATGAACACCAAAGAGAGAGCTCCTCCCTCCCTTTTATAGGAGGAGGAGGAGGCATGCCAAGGGGTGGGGTGGCCGGCGCATGGGGGCTGCCTCTTGCCCTCCCTTTCTTCATGTGAGTGATCTCTCCACTCACAAATTAACCACTTTGATTTCCATTAAACCCCACTCAAGAAAATGAAAGGTTTTCTCCCATAAACATTTTTATTTCAGATTTAATATTTGTTAATTCTTTTAATTAACAAACATTAACATATACCCCTTTAACTATTCCGATATCCCGAAACTATTCCGCGATATTCTAAATATCCCCTCAGTATTGTCCATATTTTTCTCCTGTTCAGATTCACTCAAATGCATCGATAAACCTTAAGTGTGTCACCCTACGGTTCGTGAATAAAATGGACATGATTGAGACTCCTCTCGATCAATAATCATCGGGATCCGGAGATCCATAATGACTCCCATTCACTCAACGATGAACTAGTGATCGCAGAAACCGTAGTAAAACGACATAACCAATTCCTTTTGTCTCACGATATTTTACTTGTCCGGATCCGATCATCGCGATCAACTATACCTAGTTCGATCCTTCATATCGACAAGTACTTTACTCGTTCAGTGATATAACATTCTTGTGACCTAGTCACATGCTTATGCAAGCGATGTCAATGTGATATCACCGAGAGGGCCCAGTATATCTCTCCGCCATCCGGATGGACAAATCCCACTCTTGATGCATGAGCCTCAACTAATACTTTCATAGTACCCAAATCCATCTTTATAGTCACCGTGTTACGGAGTGACGCTTTTGATGTCATCAAAGTACTCTTCCTAATTAGTGATTGACATCATCTCATGGTCTAAGGAAAAAAGCTATTTCGAATGTGTTTGATACAAAGAACAAAACTAAATGACTTGATCGTGATTGCTATACCACTTGGTGTGTGTTCATCACATCATTCTTCTAATGACATGACCCCGTTATTAATAACATCCAATGTTCATGATCGTGAAACCTTGATCATCGCTAATCAACGAGCTAGTTTAAAAAGAGGCTTTACTAGGAACCTTTTGTTTATTAAACACACATGTATTAACGCTTCGATTAATACAATTTTAGCATGAGAAATAAACATCTATTATAAACATGGAATATGATAATAAACAATTTATTATTGCCTCTCTGCATATTCCCTTCCGTCTCCCACTTGCACTAGAGTCAATAATCTAGATTACATTGTGATGATTCTAACACCCATTGAGTTCTCGTGTTGATCATGTTTTGCCCTTGGGAGAGCTTTTTAGTCAACGAATCCGCCACATTCGCATCCGTGTGCACTTTGCAAATCTTTATATCGCCATCCTTGACATGTTCACGGATGGAGTGAAACCGACGCGCTTAATATGTTTGGAATTCTTGTGTGACCTTGGTTCTTTAGCATTGGCTATGGCACCATTGTTGTCACAATAGATAACCATCGGGTCCAACGCACTCGAATCACACCTAGTTCGGATATGAACATCTTCATCCAAACCGCTTCCTCACCGCTTCAAGCAGCAATATATTCCGCCTCTGTTGAAGATCCCGCCACCACAGATTGCTTGGAACTTCTCCAAATTTGCTCCTCCATTCATTTCAAAAATGTACCCGGATTGAGACTTAGAGTCATCCTGGATCATTATCAAAGCTAGCGCCGACGCAACACTTTGCGGCGAGCTCTTCTTCACCACCATATATGAGAAACATATCCTTAGTTCTTCTTAAGTACTTAAAGATATTCTTGATCGCCGCCCAAAGTGTTCAAAACCTGGATCGACCGGCACTGCTAGTCAAACTAATAGCATGTGCCACATCCGTCTTGTACACAACATAGCATACATGATAGAGCCTATGGTGAAGCATAGGGGAATCTTATTCATTACTTTCATCTTCGCCGAATGGACTCGAGTCTTACTCAACGCCTTGCCTTGCATCATAGGTAAGAACCCTTTCTTACTTTCGTCCATTCTAAACTTTTTAGAATCTTGTCAAGATATGTACTTTGTGATAGCCCAATTAAGCGTCTCGATCTATCTCTATAGATTTTGATGCCTAAAATATATGCCGCTCACCAAGGTCCTTCATTGAAAACTTTACCGCTTAAGTAATCTTTTACACTTTTCAAAAGTTCTATATCATTTCCTATCAACAATATGTCATCCACATATAATATCGTAAATGCTATAGAGCTCCCACTCACTTTCTTGTAAACACAAGATTCTCCTCCGTAAGTTTGGACAAATCCAAAACCTTTGATTACCTCATCAAACTGAGATTCCAACTTCGTGATGCTTGCTTCAGTCCATAAATGGATGGCTGAAGTTTGCATACCTTATTAGCATCCTTAGGATCAACAAAACCTTTGGGTTGTATCATATACAACTCTTCCTCAATGTTTCCATTAAGGAACGCAGCTTTTGACATCCATCCGCCGATTTCATAATCGAAAAATGCAGCAATTGCTAACATAATCCTAACAGACTTTAGCATCGCTATCGTGAGAAAGTCTCATCGTAGTCAACTCCTTGAATTTGTCGAAAACCCTTTGCGACAAGTCGAGGCTTTATAGACTGGCCACATTACCATCGCGTCTATTTTCTTTTGAAAATCCATTTGTTCTCAACGCCTTACGGTCATTGGGTAGGTCCACCAAAGTCCATACTTGGTTTTCATACATGGATCCCATTTTCGGATTTCATGGCTTCTAGCCATTTGTCGAATCGGGCTCATCATCGCTTCATCATACGTCGCAGGGTCATTATTCTCAACTACCATGACATTCATAGTAGGAACATAAAAGTCAGGGAAGATAAGCGCCTTGTTGACTCAGCAGGTGCGGTAGTGTTCTCTTTCGGAGTTTCATGATCCTTATCATTAGTTCTCTTCATTTGGTGAAGTCAACTCCTAAACAACTTCCCATTTGCTGCACTTGCCATTCCATGAAGAGAAGGTTCAACAACCTCGTCGAGTTCTACCTTCCTACTACTCACACCTTTCGAGAGAAACTCTTTTTCCAAAAGGATCCATTCTGGCAACTAAACCTTGCCCTCGGATTCGTGATAGAAGGTGTACCCAATTGTTTCTTTAGGGTATCCTATGAAGACGCATTTTTCCGCTTTGGGTTCGAAGTTTATCGAGTTGAAGTTTCTTCACATAAACATCGTGATCCCCAAACTTTTAGAAATGATAGCTTAGGTTTGTTGCCAAACCATAATTCATACGTGTCATTTCAACGGATTTAGATGGTGCCCTATTTAAAGTGAATGCACAAGTTTCTAGTGCATGACCCCAAAATGAAAGTGGCAAATCTGTAAGGGACATCATAGATCGAACCATATCCAATAAAGTACGACATTACGACGCGGATACACCATTACTGTTGTGGTGTTCAGCAGGAGTGAGTTGTGAAACTATTCCACATTGTTTCATGTGTGTGCCAAACTCGTAACTAAGATACTCTCCTCCACGATCAGATCGTAGAAATTTGATCTTTTTGTTACGATGATTTTCTACTTCACTCACGAAATTCTTTGAACTTTTCAAATGTTTCAGACTTGTGTTTCATTAAGTAAATATATCCATATCTACTCAAATCATCCGTGAAAGTAACGGCTAACGATATCCACCACTTGTACACACTCATTGGACCACACACATCGGTATGTATGATTTCCAATAAGTCGGTTGCCGCTTCCATTGTACCGAAAAGCGGGGTTCTAGTCATCTTGCCCATGAGGCATGGTTCACATGTCTCAAATGATTCATAATCAAGTGATTCTAGTAGTCCATCGAATGGAGCTTCTTCATGCTAACACCAATATGACATAAGCGGCAATGCCACATATATGCGACAATATCATCATTCAACTTAATTCTTTTGGCATTCACATTATGAACATGTGTACTATTATCAAGATTCAAAATAAACAAACCATTCTTTTCAGGTGCATGACCATAAAAGATATTATTCATATAAATTGAACAACCATTGTTCTCGACTTGAATGAATAACCGCCTCGCATTAAACAAGATCCGGATATGATGTTCATGCTCAACGCAGCACTAAATAACAATTATTTAGGTTTATAACTAATCCTCGATGGTAATTGGATAGGTAGCGATCGCGATCACATCAACTTTTGATCCATTCAGCGACGCATCATTACCTCATCCCTTGCTAGTTGTCGCCTATTCCTTAGCTCCTGCTTTCGAAAGTTACATATGTTAGCAATCGAACCGGTATCAAATACCCAGTGCATCATCATGCGAGTACTAGTAAGGTACACATCAATAACATGTATATCATATATACCTTGCTCACTTTCCCGCCCTTCTTATCACCGATATTTTGGGCGCTTGCGCTTCCAAAGGCCCAAAGGCCCTTTGCAATAAAAACATTCAAGATTCTCGACTTAGGGCCACTTTGGTCTTCTTCTCGAATGTAAGCAACAGACTTGTTTCTTCTTGAAGTTTCCTTAGACTTACCTTTCTTCTTGAAATCGATAGTCTTTTGGACCATCAACACTTGATGTTCCTTCTTGATCTCCACTTCAGTTAGCTTTTAGCATTGACAGAAGTTCTGGAGAGACTTCTTCATGCCCTGCATGTTGTAGTTCATCACAAAGCTCTTGTAGCTTGGTGGCGGATCGAGAACACGATGAATTCCTAGCTCAATGGGGATCGTTATTCCCAAAGCTATGAGTTTATCGGCGTACTGCACATTTTGAGCACGTGCTCACTAACGGAGCCGTTTTCCTCCATCATGCAGCTAAAGAACTTTTCAAGCTTCATAACTCTCTACTCATGCATGGGTGTCGGAGATCATTTTCAACTCCTCATTGTATCAAAAGCATCTTTGTGCTCAAAGCGTTTAGCATTTCGCTCAAGGCCATACAAAATGCCGCATTGAACTAAACTCAGATCCTCCTTGCAGTCAAGAAAACATTTTTCTCCTCCTCGGGGCATCATCACGCGGTCACCTAGCGGTGCTTCTAGCACATAGCTCCTTTGAGCAAACACTGAGGAGAATCCTCAGGTTAAGGGCCCAGTTGGTAAAGTTGCTACCATTGGTGGCTAGTTTCTCTTTCTCCATGAACAGATTGAAATTGAAAATAGGGTGTGCCATCTACAACATATTTGCAAAGTTATTTAGACTAAGTTCATAATAGATTAAGTTCAATGTTAATTCAAAATTAATACGAGAACTCCCACTCAAAAACAACATCCTCTAGTCATCTTTAGTGATTACATGAACCAAATTCACTATACCGAAACCGATCATCACGTGAGACGGCATAGTTTCAAAGGCTTAACATCAATATGTTCATCATATCATCCATATGACTCATGCTTTACCTTCTGCTTCGTGTTCGAGGCCATGTAAACCGCACATGCTAGGCTCGCCAGTAGAACCAAAGCATTTGCATGTGTAACCGCTTACACCCGTGTATGCGAACGTAGAGTCTATCACAATCTGATCATCACGTGGTGCTTCAAACGACGAACTTTCTTAGTGCATACTATGGAAGAACACATTATTATCTTGATATTAATTTGGAGGATCATCTTATAGTGCTATCGTATTGATCATAATCAAGCAAAATAAGATGCATAAAAGGATTAACATCACATGCATGAATAAAGTGATATGATATGGTCCTTTCAGCACTTGATCTCCATCTTGTGCGACATGGTATGATCTCCATCATTCCACCGGCATGGCACCAAGGTCCATGATGCTGCCATCTTGATTGTCTTCCTCCATTACAATATATCACATGGACATATATTTAGCACGCAGGCTATAAAAGAAAAACAACCAAATGGCTCTGCCGGGTTGTTTAAATTTACAATAAATTTCATTTCATACAACAATCTTTGTATCAATGACCATATCACATCACAAGCCCTCGCAGAAAACAAGTTAGGCGACGCTTCTAATTTATTTTTGCATATTTTACGTGGTTTTGGGCTTTCTAGGAAAAACTATTCTTACCTAATGAACAAGAACCTACAACGGTGATAAAAACATTATTAGCAAACCGTTGTAAATTAGATCATGACTATAGTGGGAGAAACTGACACCCGCAAAGCCACTTATGCAATACTAGTTGCATGTCGAGCGTGGAACAAGTCTCATGTGCGAGGACATGTAAGGTTAGTCCTGCCGCCTCAAATCCCACTATGCCACCATGATCCAAAATACACGAAAGTATGCAATAACATGATCATCAACGCCCACATCCACATGTGTGTTTAAACCGCATAAAACATCTACGCATAAACCTGGCTCGATACCACTAAAGGGTTTCAGTAGCATGGAAAACAAAAATTTTCCTACGATTGCAACCAAACACCAAGATCATATCTAGGAGATGCAAGTAAGCGGTTTCGAAGGACTCACCTCGTAGACCGAAAAGCGGGAATAACGCTCGCAAAACAAACGTGGTTGATGTAGAGGTACACTCGACTTCAAAGTCGCGAAGATGAGCGCCACAAACGGCAAATACCCAGACTTGGGTCACACGCACGGATCAACGATGACCTCCAATCCCTCGTCGGGCAGCGGAAGTAGTGGATCCTCGAAAACTCCAACAACACTACTGACTTAGTGGTGGTGGTGGTGAAGAAATACTTAGCGCGCCGCTTAAGCCACAATAAAACGGATCAAAGGTGAGGAGGAGAATGGACCAACCAAAGGGTCATGGATGAACACTAAAGAGAGGAGCTCCTCCCTCCCTTTATAGGAGGAGGAGGAGGCATGCCAAGGGGTGGGGTGGCCGGGCGCATGGGGGCTGCCTTGCCCTCCTCTCTTCATGTGAGTGATCTCTCCACTCACAAATTAACCACTTTGATTTCCATTAAACCCCACTCAAGAAAATGAAAGGTTTTCTCCATAAACATTTTTATTTCAGATTTAATATTTGTTAATTCTTTTAATTAACAAACATTAACATATACCCTTTAACTATTCCGATATCCCAAACTATTCCGGCGATACTCAAATACCCTCGTATTGTCCATATTTTTCTCCTAAGTTTCGTGATCCACCAAATGCATCGATAAACCTTATGTGTCACCCTACGGTTCGTGAATAAAATGGACATGATTGAGACTCCTCTCAGATCAATAATCATCACGATCCGAGATCCATAATGACTCCCATTCACTCAACGATGAACTAGTGATCGCAAACCGTAAAACATATAACCAATTCCTTTTGTCTCACGATATTTTACTTGTCCGATCCGATCATCAGTATCAACTATACCTAGTTCGATCCTGCTCGACAAGTACTCTTTACTCGCCTCGCGTGATATAACATTCTTGTGACCTAGTCACATGCTTGCAAGCGATGTCAATGTGATATCACCGAGAGGGCCCGTGAGTATATCTCTCCGCTATCCGATGGACAAATCCCACTCTTGATGCATGAGCCTCAACTAATACTTTCATAGTACCCAAATCCATCTTTATAGTCACCGTGTTACGAGTGACGCTTGATGTCATCAAAGTACTCTTCCTAATTAGTGATTGACATCATCTCATGGTCTAAGGAAAAAAGCTATTTCGAATGTGTTTGATACAAAGAACAAACTAAATGACTTGATCGTATTTGCTATACCAACTTGGGTGTGTGTTCATCACATCATTCTTCTAATGACATGACCCGCATAATAACATCCAATGTTCATGATCAGGAAACCTTGATCATCAGTTAATCAACGAGCTAGTTTAAAAAGAGGCTTTACTAGGAACCTTTTTGTTTATTAAACACACATGTATTAACGTTTCTGATTAATACAATTTTAGCATGAGAAATAAACATCTATTATAAACATGGAATATGATAATAAACAATTTATTATTGCCTCTCGGGCATATTCCCTTCATAAACATCCCCTTTGGAGCTAGTTTATGTGTAATTAAATGTGTCCCTGCTTAGTCTGGCTTAGGTGTCGGGTATGGGCCAAGTGGTGGATGGTTCCGCCGCTTGTGAGTTTTTACTTCACAATCAATTGGTTGCAATGGTTATGGTTATGAGGAGGAATGGAAATTGAAATGAGACCGGGTGAGAGGTTGGTTCACTTGGGTGTGGAGACTCAAGCGTGGTAGTCTCGCCCGTGTCGGTTGAGGACCGATCCGTTGTTTGCCCTTTGATCGAGCACACCTTGTTGATCGCATGCCGGAAATAGGACGGTAAGCTATTCTTTCATCGCATGCCATTCGATGGGCCATGCCCTCATGCGGTTGGGCATGGTTGAGGGCGAGGCTTAGGCCGACTCTCGAGGGCTAAGCCGGGCTTGGGCCGCTCGAGGGGGTGCTAGGTGCTCGGACCGCATGAAGATGCCCCAACGGGTTGGTATGGATGGGAGGAGGGTTGATATGAGGTTCCTTGTGGCACATGTCATGCGATTGATGATCCCCTGCAGGGTGAATAAGCGATTCGAATTGCCGCGCTCTCGGATATGAGCACGCTTGATCTTAGCACACTTCAACGTAGTAAGAACTTGAACTTAATGATGGTTGGTTGTGGTGGTGGTACTTGTTTATATTGACACTCGTTTTGCTTTAATTGCAAGGTTTCAGATTTCACTCTAGTAATAGGTGCTGTTCATAAGTGCTATAAAAGTTGTGGAAATGGAGTAGTGGTTTGAAACTAAATAGCAAAGTTAAGCTTTTCCGCACTTGTACCTTAAGCTTGATTCCTTGCTACATCCAAATGCATACTCTTTCGAGTCGGTCATATATGGACCACGGGTAAGTCTTGCGAGTACCTTCTGTACTCATGCTTTCTGCTTTGTGGTTTTCAGGTGAGGATCCGGACGGATGTGAGTTTTGTCCGTACTGCCACTCGGTGACCGGGCGGGGCACCGAGTAGAGGCTCCCTACGCCGTCGTACACACCCGGAAGTGTTTAGAGGCAGAATACTTCTGAAGATGTTTTACTTTTGGGTCTAGTTAAATAGATGGGGGTTCTTTTGTTGTATAGTTAGTTTCAGAACTATGTCGTTTCCATCCTTGGATAATTGGTTTCTTTTGTAGTGAACACTTGATGTATGTTGTTACTCACCTCGTGTTTGCGAGGTTATTTCTATCTTCGTTGGCTTTTGTGCTTCATTGTTGCTGGTTGTGGTCGTGGGGTTTTGTCTTTGTGCCGGGGTGGTTTAGTTGTGTTGGTTAGTCTTGCTTCCGCGTGCGTGTCTGGTTGTGGGGTTCCGAGTTCGTTGCCCCCTTTATGCAAATTGATTTGATATGGCTCATAAGCTGGTACGCGGGGCGATCCTGGGCGAGTTCGGGTCGCGTACCGGGGGAATACTGAGATTGTTATCGAGTTATTCGAGGGGTCTCACCGTTGTCCCAATTGGGCTTGGGTGCTAACACTGCGAGTGCCCTCGGTGGTCCGTTGTTAGCCTCCAAATCCGATGGGGTTGACCGAGTCTTCAAATAACCCGAGGACGGTCTGGGCGGCTCCTCTCAGGGCTAGTATTAGAGCAAGGTGCATAAAGACGAACCCGAGACTTCACGACCACTTAGGGAATTGAGTAGGACTGTCATAATGCATTAGGTAGAAAGTAGTATTTATTCCCGCCCTATGTTTATATATGGTGAGTGGGGGTTGCGTTGGAATCGTGCATTTCATGTCGTATCATGCATGTGCCATGCCATGTTGCATCATGAGTTGTGTTTTGGGTATGTCGGACTTGTGGGACTCCATTGCGGAGTGCTACAGTCTAAAATGAAGTCAGTTCAAGGTTTGCTAAGTTTAAGGCCTATCCCTTCCACGTGGAGTCTGACACTTGTCGTTTGACCTTGGTGAACGATAGAATGAGGACTCGCGGAACTATGTGAGGTGATGATGGTGCTGGGCGATCGCAGCCTGGCCATGGCGATCCGCTCCTCCCAATCTGCTGGATGTCTTGATGCGGTCAGAGCAGAACCAGCAGACCACTAACAGAATCTTGGAAATATTGGTCCAGAATCAAGCCGCTCTAGGTGGCCGCAGTGAAGGGTGAGGCCGACCAAATGGCTACTTGGATTTCCTACACACTCAACCGCCGACCTTCTCCCGGGCCAGTGATCCGTTGGAGGCTGACGACTGGCTGCGTATGATAGAGCAGAAGTTTGCTCTCATCCACTGCGAGGATCTTTAGAAGGCTCCTTTCGCAGCGCAGCAGCTTCAGGGCCCAGCTGGGGCTTGGTGGGCTAACTTTGTGGTCATGCAGCCTGCCGGTCACCAGGTGACATGGGCAGAGTTCCGTGAGGCCTTCCGGGCGTACCATATCCCAAAAGAACTCATGGATATCAAGAAGCAGCAATTCCTTGCCCTTAAGCAGTTGAGCAAGTCCGTGATGGACTACTCGCGGGAGTTCAACTATTTATTCCAATATGCGCCAGAGGAAGTCGATACCGATCAGAAGAAGCAGAGTTGGTTCATGAATGGGCTATCCGCCAAGATGCAGGATAAACTTTCAGTGTGTGACTTCACCGACTTCAATGCCTTGGTGAGTCGGGCGATCACTGTAGAGCACAAGATGAAGAACAATCAAGAGGAGAAGAAGCGGAAGAGATCGGTACAGTTCGTGGCGGGCGGCAGTTCGTAGCGCGCCCGAACTGCTCTTCTACCACCAAGGGCCCCTGTTCCTGCACCTCCCCTACCGGCTGGAATGGCCTGACCTCCTGTCGCTACTCCTCGGCCTCCGTAGCCACAGCCCGGAGTGCGTGTGGTGACAAACTCTGGGCTGGGCCCATGCTACAACTATGGGCGTGCGGGGCATTTCATCCGCGATTGTCCCTTTCCAAGGAGGGGCAACAATTCCAATGCCCCGAGACCTCAAGGAGCGACTGCACCACCTCCACTTCGTGCGCCGAACCGTGGCCGCGTCAACTATGTGGATGCTGAGGCGATTCCTGAGGGCGCCACCGTGCTGACGGGTACGTTATGCATTGAGGGACATGCTGCTAGGGTGTTATTTGACTCGGGGGCTTCCCATTCCTTCATTAACAAAGATTTTGTCGTGCAACATCAAATGAAAGTGAGTTGCAGCCACACCTCGTTCCTGATTGAAGCACCGGGTTCAAAGATTGCTACTAACCAAGTGGTCGAAAAAGCCACTATGCAAATCCAAGGTGTTCCTTTCCTTGTCAACCTGCTGCTCCTTGATCTTCATGGGATGGATGTCATCTTGGGCATGAATTGGCTCACACGGCAGTAGGCCGTTCAGATTGTTCTCGTCATTCCATCTTGCTCAAGGGCTCGAGGGACGACGTGCTAACTCTACTTCTCGATGATGGTGAGGCCACCATTTGTTCCTTGAATGGCACTGAAGTTGAGGAGCTAGAGTCCATTCCCGTGGTTTCAGAGTACCCCGATGTGTTCGCAGTGGAACTGCCAGGGATGCCGCCCGATCGAGATATTGAGTTCGTAGTTGAGATTCAGCCCGGGACTGCCCCTGTGTCCAAGCGGTCGTATAGAATGCCACCCAATGAATTGGCCGAACTGAAGACTCAGCTAAAGGAACTGATGGACAAGGGATTCATTCGCCTGAGCTCCTCACCCTGGGGCTGCTCGGCTCTCTTCGTGACCAAGAAGGACGGTTCCCTTCGACTCTGTGTGGATTATCGACCGCTGAACACTGTCACTGTCAAGAATAAGTACCCTCTGCCTCGAATCGACATCCTGTTCGATCAGCTTGCTGGTGCATGGGTGTTCTCCAAGATTGACTTGAGGCTTGGGTACCATCAGATCAAGATTCGAGCCGAGGATATTCCAAAGACAGCTTTCTCCACCCGATATGGCTTGTATGAGTACACCGTCATGTCATTCGGTCTGACGAATGCACCGACGTACTTCATGTACCTCATGAACTCCATCTTCATGGAGGAGCTCGATTCCTTTGTGGTCATATTCATTGATGACATCCTCATCTACTCGAAAAACAAAGAAGAGCATGCAAGGCATCTTTGTATTGTTCTCGGGAGACTTCGGGAACATCGCCTTTATGCCAAATTCAACAAGTGCAAGTTTTGGCTGAAGGAGGTATCTTTCTTGGGACATGTCCTCTCAGAGCAAGGTGTCGTGGTTGACCCAAGTAAGGTACAAGATGTCCTCAAGTGGGAACAGCCCAAAACTGTCACAGAGGTCCATAGTTTCCTTGGACTTGCCGGCTATTATCGTCGCTTCATTCAAGACTTCTCCAAGGTTGCCAAACCCATGAACAAACTATTGAAGAAGGGTGTTGAGTTGAAATGGTCAGTGGGCTGTGAGCGAGCATTCCAGACTCTAAAGCAGCGCCTGACTACAGCTCCTGTCCTTACCCAACCTGATATCCACATGCCGTTCGATGTGTATTGCGATGCATCAGGTATCGGCCTTGGCTGCGTACTTATGCAAGAAAGCCGGGTTGTCGCTTATGCATCTCGGCAATTAAAACGCCATGAAGAGCACTACCCGAGTCATGACTTGGAGCTTGCAGCAGTGGTCCACGCCTTAAAAATCTGGCGCCACTATCTCCTTGGGAACAAGTGCAATATCTACACCGATCACAAGAGTCTCAAGTACATCTTCACTCAGGCAAATCTGAATATGAGGCAAAGAAGATGGCTTGAGTTGATCAAAGACTACAATTTGGAGGTCCATTACCACCCGGGAAAAGCCAATGTGGTGGCGGATGCGTTGAGTCGCAAGGCTCGATGCAACTGCCTCACTCTTCAACCCCGGAGTGCCACCCTCTGTGCCGAATTCCAGAAACTTGGCTTAGAGATGGTTGAAAAAGGGTCCTTGGCAAATCTGGAGTTGAATTCCACGCTGTTGGATCATATTAGGGAAGCTCAAAAGGGCGATAGTTACGTTGCCCAAATATGCAGCAGATTGAGTTCCGACCAAGCCACTGACTTCCATCTTGATGACCGTGGAACTTTATGGTTCGGTGAGCGCTTGGTCGTCCCTGAGAACCAAGAATTGCGAAGAAAGGTTCTTGATGAAGCCCACAACTCCTTGCTTGCAATCCATCCGGGCAGTAACAAAATGTACCAAGACCTGAAGCAACGGTTTTGGTGGACTCGCATGAAGCGTGAGATTGCTCGCTATGTGGCCGTATGCGACGTTTGCAAAAGGGTGAAGGCGGAACATCTTAAGCCAGCCGGTACTCTTCAGCCGCTGCCCATTCCCAGCTGGAAGTGGGAAGAGATTGGAATGGATTTCATCACCGGCCTGCCGACGACTTCTTCGGGTCATGACTCGATATGGGTTATAGTCGACCGGTTGACAAGGTTCGCCCATTTCCTAGCTGTTCGCACCACCTATCGGGCCATGAATTATGCGGAATTGTACATCTCCCGAATTGTGTGCCTTCATGGGGTGCCCAAGTGGATAGTTTCAGATAGAGGCTCTCAGTTTGTCTCTCGATTCTAGAAAAGTTTGCATGAGGCCTTGGGCACCAAACTGTTACACAGCTCAGCATATCATCCACAGACTGACGGTCAAACCGAGAGGGTCAATCAGATCCTTTAGGATATGTTGAGGGCTTGTGTTCTTTCTTATGGGAAGAAATGGGACGATCCGACTACACCGTATGACGATGATGCAACCAAAAATTCAATAATGCAATGCACTGAAAGAAAATTGTGGGGCTCAGATTGTTTTGGTATGGGAAGATCAAATCTATTTTTGGGCAACTTTTCTGGTCTATAGGGATGAAAACAATATACTAATCTAGGGTATAGAAAATTGTGACATCATAGGATGTGACATTAGAAAATGTGATATTTCGGTAAGAGTTATTGTGACATTATGGAATGTGATAATATAGAATACGACATTACGATACAACTTTATATCGTGTTTTCGGGCCGTTTTCGGGTGTTTGGGCCTTTTCGAGGAAGTTTGGGCCTTGGGGGATCTTTTTGGGCCATAGGTGGAGGCTTCTTGGCCCATGTGGAGGAGGTGGGCAGCCACCCTGCCCCTTGCGCCCCAAAACCCTAGGGTGGGCGCCCCCTCCCAATCTCTCCCACCTACCACCCTAGTGTATGCGCCCCCTTGCCCTCTCCCCTCTAGCCGCACCACCCCCATCCCCTTGCGTCTCCTATCCCCTCCTCTAGCAGGCCCTAGCGCTCTTCTCACGCTGCTCTCGCATGGGATGGAGGCCTTCCATCCATGGGGATCCGGCGAACCCGACGTTTCTGGCGATTGGAGGGAGGATTGGACCGAGGAGAGGAGGAGTTTGTCGTTCGTCGGTTCCTTCAAGCGAGGTAAGTGATTGTAGATGAGTTCGTAGAGTTTTGGCTCTGGTTAGATGGGGGAAGATCATGGTTAATTTTGGTATTTAGGTGCTGTGATTAGAAGGATTTAGGTTGATTACAACTCTATCCTGCGTTCTGTCCTAGGACAGATTAGGTCATCGGTCTTCAGACGCGAATTTTTCTATTTTAGAAGCATTTTCTGGCGGGATGGCTTTTACAAAAGTTGTAGGTAAAAGTTATGGCTATTTTACCGAGCGCTATCTAATCTGTGTCGTGATTGGGACAGATTGTGTTCAACTGTAGATTAGAGGATTTTAGAGGACTATTCAGTTTTCGCGAATACTGAAAAAAGATGGGAAATCTCCTAAGCTTCGAGAAAATGTATCGTTTACCTTATTTGGAGTTTTAGAACTCAAGTTATGCTTGTTGGAAGCATGCTGTCCTGTTGGACAGATTCTCTGTTTTTCAGGTTTTAGGAGTGGGTTGCGAAGTCAATGTAGATGACTGTTCTTGTATTGTTTTGTGGGCATGATTTTGAGTGTATTGTACCTATGTTGTAACACCCCGGCACCTCATGTGCCCGAAGTGCTACCAAAACCTATTTAATTTTCACTAAATTTTTTTTTCGCAAGACCTCCCCTACTAAGTGGACATCCACTCAGCAGGCAAAAGAGATCACAATTATCAATATAGCAATAATAATTTCAACATGTCATGGAATCAATCAACCATCATGACATGTAGGCAATTAACAACTACAAAAAAAAATCCATTCATTAACAACTCAACTTAAGTACCACATGATTACACAAATAGATTAACTAGTTACAAATTTACTAATTGATTCCAAAAGTCTGAAACATGTCGTGAGACACGGTGGAGGTGCAGCTACGCCCCAAACCCAGCAAGTCGCTCTTCCGAGTACCTAAAAATATTAACAAACAAGCATGAGTTCGAAAACTCAGCAAAGTGCATCAAATCAATATGAATAACAAGTTAGCAATTCCAACCCATCATTAAGAATGTAACTCTTACGAGATTCAACCAATACATAAACAATTGTACCGCTACCACTTACCACATTGCCCTTTTCATACACATACCTCATTGAATCTTTTTGGGTGAGTCCACGACTTGATCCCAACTCTTCACAACTCCATTTAACACACAAAACTCAATCGTTAGCGATGCAATGCACATGTATGCTCTTTTTAGATGCACATACTGGTACTGCCGAGTGCACACCCGTCGGTGTGCACCCTCACATCCCTTCCATCCCGTGGAAGGTGCCTACTCTTACTGTCTCGCTCCCATTCACCTCGATGAATGGGACTACGAGGTAGGACTTTCGTGTTCACTACGTGTGAACACAAAGGCCCGCATCATAATGGGTTGCCTCTTCTTTTATGAATACACAAATGCAATTAACACAATTAATTTGCATAAACAAACATTTCTATTCTTCCACATGGACATAAATGAATACACATATGGCAATCCATTCTCATATTCATCAACATAATCATCAAATCAACCAAAACACTAACAAATACTTAACCTTCATATGCCTCTAATCGATTCACACACACAAGGGACAAATGAATAAATTTATGAATTTAACATTTGCATCAACATAAATATCAACATGATGAAAATCACAAGCAAAGCATGATTCATTCCTTTTTAGCATTTAATCGAAATGACACACTTGCCTTCTACCGAGAGGAATGGAGTGGCGGGAAGAAGAGGTCACTCCCAAAGCTACTCCATGTGGAAACATAATTACATACTCAATTCACAAGTTCTAGAGTCAACAAACCACATAAATACTCCCTAAATCAAATTTTCCCCAAATCTGAATTTTCATACAAAACTGGTTTGGGTAGCCTCTTTGCCAAAGCATAACTATTGCTATACAACTACAAATTGAGCAAACAAAGACATTTTAAACGTCTACTCAGAATTTGCTAGCTATCTCTAGGCAATTTTAAATCCAAATTCGGCCTCAAACTTGCTCTAATTCACAGGTCAAAATTGAATCTTCTACTAGTTGCAATTTGGACATAAATTGGTAATTCTTTCATAATTTTTTAATGGTTGAACCAAAATTCATGTTCTTGGACTCTAAATGAGCATAAGAGGATGTACTATAGTTACCCTATATCCATTCATTCAACAACTGAAGTTAAAGTCCTCAAACTGAACTCTGAACTTCAGACCAAACTCTGAACATTCAGAGAAACAGCAAACAGGACAGCAAATACTAAAAATTGCATAACTTCTAAATGGTTTGGTCAAATTGTGTGTTCTTGAGCTCTACAGAATCTTGAGAGCACTAGCTACAACTTCTCTGGCAACCAAATAAACAGGAGATGGCTCCAAGATCCTCTAATCAACCTCTGCACATTCATCCCAACTTTTGAACATCCAGAAAAACAAGCTTCTGGGCAGCAAGTTCAAAACAACATAACTTTTGATTCGTGAACTGGAATCAAACAAACGAGTACATTTTATTAAACAACAGGAAATTTGCCACAACTTTCTAGGCAAATGGAAAAGCTAACTCGGTCTACAAAAAGCTCAAATCTGAAGCTCAACTTTTCAGCTCACAGATCCACTTACTCGGGACAGTCTGCAGTAAAATCAACATAACTTTCAAATGGCTTAACTGATTTTCGAGTTATTGTACTCTAACGAAACATAAGAACAATATCTACAATAAACTCTACAGCCGGCTGAGCATTTGACCCTTCTAGCTACCTCAAAAACGAGCTACAAAACAGGGCTGAATTCTGCTCAAAAACAGAAAACACATTCCCTCCAATAGAACTAGGTTTCCCTCCACAAATTTCAACCCTAGGGTCCCTAGAACCCTAGCAACCAGCCCAATACCTCCAAATCTGAGCTCACACAACCATCCATGGGGGAAGGAAGCACTTACCAAGAAGGGAGGCAAGGAAAGAGAGGAGGGAGGAGCTGATGGCTGCTGCTGCAAGGAACGCAGGTAGGAGGAGGCTGTAGGAGGAGGAGGCGCCAAGCTAGGGCAGGGAGAAGGGCGCCCAAGCTGCTGCCTTGGGGGAGGGTGAGCCACCTTGCTGCAGCTGGGGAGAGGAGAGGCACCATGGCTGTCCTTGGGAGCTCCTCACACGAAAAGAAAGGGGGAAGATGAAACCAAGAAATGCTATTAGAAGAGGTGGCTGTTTTTTTTTTCTTGCTTGCTTTCTTTCTTTTCTAGTGAAGGGAGGAGATTCCAAAGCACTTACACTGCTACCTCTCTCTCACTCTCTCTAGAACAACATCTCAAATAGATTAAGATGAAACAAAATACTTTTCCACAAATAAATACAAATTCCTTTGCATTTTAAACATGTTAAAACAATTGCTCCGGGTAATAAGAAAATCGAAGATTAACCGATAATATTCCAAATTGGCAAAACTAAGGATTAAATTCAGGGGCGGCATTACACTCTCTCCCCCTTAAATGGAATTCGACCCCGAATTCTAGGAACACTAATTTCATCAAATCATGTCCACAAGGGACTAAAATCTTTGCAACTCAAAGCAAACACGCGAGGATTCAACGAATCCAAACGATAACCCAAATTCTAACTCCAACTTTTAACGGAATTGATTCGTCTTAGTTTAACTAAGTATAACTTCTCACGATTCGATATTCACTTCAATTTCTACTAAAATTTGCAAGGGAGAACATTCCCTAGCAATCTGGATTGCAAACAACTTCCCGAAACAGGAATTTCACACGACTTTTCTCAACATTCAACCCTAATATCTTCACTTAAGAACATCAATCATAATAATTGATATGCCACAATTCCATATCCAACATATTATACCCCTATCTTACTAATCAGTTTGACATACTCAGACTAGACTTTCCTTTAGCACTAAAACACACTATATCTTTTACTCGATCGTTCTTCTCAACAGAAGAAGGTATTAACTTCTAATTCAACTCTGATCCTCTTTTCAGCTTCATCCACAACTTCTAAACTCTTCTCTCAACCTCTTTACCACGATTCATCTTATTGATGACACAACAAAGATATGAGGCCTTTAATTCTCTCATAGCTCTAAACCAAACCTCAACCAATCAATCATGCCTTTCGTTTAATCATCTAGGGTCCCAAACTTGAACCCCACAGAATCGAATACACAAACTCTCATCTTTTCAAATCCATTGACCCTTTTCAACAAAAGGACTACAACCATCCAATGCCATTTATGGAAATGGCTCTCTTAAGCCTACTTTCCATTCCAATCACAAACCACGATACACGTTATCTCACACCCTCGAGACAACTAACCGAATTACATGTTCGTAACATAACACTTCCATCACAATCCACCTTTTAAACCACAATCAAAGCTTTACACTTAACCCAATTAGGGTTGCAATTCTTACCAAATCACAATCTGGTTCTTTTCCTAAGAGGGTTTCGCCCTCAAAATCTTTCATTCAAACAACCAATTCCAAGAGTATAAATTTCCATTATACTCTACAATTTCATAAACATTCCATTCTTTTCTCAAGCTAAAATGCCAACAATGAGCAATTCTCTTTAGCCAGAAGAATTACTTTCATCAACTTGTACCCACATGCTACAAATCACATTGGAAATAATTCGTTAACATCCAAAGATCACTCTTTTCTTTTCCTAAGCCAAGTCACACAGGAATCTCAAACCTCTTAAGACTCCAAAAACAAACACCCTTTTTTTATCACTTTCCAAACAATGCGATCCAACTCTCATCGGGGAGCACTCAACTAGAAGAGAGACTCCACACAAATCTTGAAAGGAGCTTTCAACAACCAAAGACAATTCACTTGCTTACCAAAGCCAAACAACTTATTTTAACCCGAATCGACACTTTGGAAAAGGGAAAACCGATTCGCACAACTGCCACAAAATCTCCCAAAGAGAAAGGGAAACTCCATTCTCTTACAACGCAAAGCCAAAAGCCAGAAATTACTCATTCTTGCTTCTCAAGCTAGAAAGCAAAGGAAATCTCGATTTCTTTTAACCACTCGATCCAGATCCAACACATTAAAACACGACACATATAGAAGAGAAAAGCCGCATGAAACCTTAACAAGGCAACTTATTTTCACGAAAGCAACATCAAGCTTTTTACCAAACCAAAACAGCTTTTAAACAACCACAGAGCACTTATGAACCGATCATAAGTTCCAACTTTAGAAACACTCGCAAACGACAACCATTCTTTAAGAGTAGAAAACCCAATTCCCTTATAAGTACCAAAGTCACTTTAACAATTACCAATCAATGCGATAAAGGTCGCATCGGGAAGAAATTCAAATTACAAGAGAACTCCACACGAAGCATTGCCAGAAGCTCTCGAAAATAACCACAACAACTCAGCTTGCTTTTGCAAAACTGAACCTCTCACGATTAACCAAAATCAACATTTTAGAAAGAGAAAATCAATTATCAAACCAAGCATCTGAACCCACAACTATCACATTTTCGATTAAGTCCAACTCTCGTCAAAAGTAGCGTCACAAAGACTTCTCAACTCAAGATTTCCAACACAACCCATTGTGTCGGTTTGATTTCTTTAACTACCGATTCCAAAGATAATTCAATCTGCACGCTAAGAAGCGCGATCAACTCATACACTCTTGGTGTGACACTACGGAATGGTGTGACATTATTTAACGTGAATGTTAAGGTCAAAAAACTTTATGAAATATGGTATTGGAGGTTAAAACCATATGATAGGAGGCTTAATAGCGTTTTCGGGCCGTTTCCGGGGTTTTGGGCCTTTCCGGGGGAGTTTGGGCCTAAAGGAAAGGGTCGTGGGCTTTGGTGGGATGGAGTTTGAGTCCTAATAGGAGTAGGAGACCTGGTTGGAGGCCTCCCCCAGCCCCTTTAGGCGTTCACCCCCTGCCCTTGCGCCCCCACAAGTCCTAGCCGCCCCCCCACACCTCCCCACCTCCTCCTTGTGGCGCCTCCACCTCCCCCATTGCTCCCCATTGCTCCACCACCTCTCCACCACCTCTCCACCACCTCTCCACCACCTCTCCTCCTCCCTTACTGCCCCTAGGGGAGTTCTCCACCTCCACACCTCAAAGATCCATCCGTTGGAGCGCTCCGCGACGAGGAGATCCGGCGGGATTGGAGCGAGGAAGGAGATCGCGCGAACCGGGAGGAGATCTATTGGGTTTTCATGCGTTGGGAAAAGGTATGGCCATGGGAATCCTTGGGGTTGGTCTAGGTACTGTTCTAATGGTTTTTATCAAGTTTTTAGATCAATTGGTGGTACTGGAATTGAGTAGATTGGATTAGATCTAGAAGTTGCCACGTTCTCTGTTTCGGGCAGCATGAGCAGTCGACCTAGGGTTCGGTTTTTCGACAAATTAGACTCGGAATCTGGTCGTACGGACGTTGAAGAAGTTGTAGATAATTTTGTTATCTTTCCGTGGATATAAAGAACGTTAAATTCCGCCCAGCCGTTTGAAAGTTATGGCTGTTTTACCGAGCGTGTTAAAATCTGTGACGTGATTGGAACAGATCACGGTATTTTGTCGATTAAACAACTTTAGAGTCTGAATCAGTCTTTCCCTATACCTAGAAAAAGTTTGGAAATTTCCTAAGCTACGCAAGGATGTACTCTCTTAATTGATTCGGAGTCTTAGAACACGAGTTATGCCTTTTGGAAGGCTGCTGTCCCGACGGGACATAACCTCTGTTTTTAGGTTTTGCAAGTAGTTGGCAATGTCGGGGTAGATGAGGGTTTGTGTACTGTTTTGGGGACATGATTGTGAGTGTGTGATACCTATGTGCAGGTGGTGTGACCCCGGGAGTGCCTTCTACTTCGCGCCAATCCGTTGCCCGTGGTTGAGGCAAGTGTGTTGTAGTGGATACCGATTTGTAGGTTGCTTGTTGAGAATAGATGGAATTGACTACATGATATATGATCACTTGCCATGCTTTAATGATTGCCAATGATATGATGAGCATGTTTATTATGTTATGATGCCATGTGTTAATGTACGAGTAAAATATGATGTTGGCATAATTGCATACATGGCATGTTACATGGCCCGGGCGGTGAGAAAGTCATAACTAGTCCGGGGAAGGTCGGTGAGAAAGTTATGACTAATCCGGAGAGCCATTGAGTAAGTCCTACATCGTGATTCCATCCACGTGGTGTTTGGAAGCGAGGAGTAGGCACCCTCCATCTTCGGGATGGAAGGGGGGAGAGGGTGCACACCGACGGGTGTGTACTCAACCATACCGGTATGAGTTTCCAAGGAGACATGAGCATTGCATTGCATTGCATACGTAATGATGATGATAATGTTATGTGTTCATGAATGAGATGATATACATGATGTGAGACATTATTGCCATGTTATTGTTCTTGTTGTCCATTGCAATATGCTTGCTGAGTGACGAACTCACGCTTGTGTTTATGTTGTTTTCTTTTAGGAACCATGAATCCGGCATGCGGGGAAGGGAAATAGTCACACTTCCACACGTAGCTTCACTCTTTTGATTTCTCAAGTCATTCAATTAGTGTTGATAATAAATTACGTGTGATGATCATTGCTTTAAGGCTTAGCTTTGCTAAATGAGAATCTTTTCGTTCGTTTGATTCTTGGAGACATTATATGTTTGGAACTAGACTTACATTGTTGCTATGTCGTTAATTATTGCTGTTTTAGATACTTTCCATTATGATATAACTTGTGTTACTGTTGTTGCTCCTTCAATTCATGTTAAAACAAAGGAGATGCTGCCGAAATCTCGGTTTTTAGCATGTGCGCCTTTGCTGGAATTTATGTTTAATTGTGGTATTTAGATGTTGTTTAGCTTATGTTTGGTAGCATTCAGGCATATTAAATGTCGGGGTGTTACAGTTGGTATCAGAGCGGGCTGTAGGTCCTTGGAATGCGTATTTTTTTTAGTGTCATGCTATAGGGTACAACTAAAATGTGATGTGGAATAACTTAGAAACATGGCTTAGGTCTTAACTAAAATTTTGTCATAGGATAGCAACATTAAAACTTGCAAAAGTGGTATAACTAATCTAAAATTTGACACACACTGGATGCATAGTAGGAAAGGGTATGGGTATCGTTCCTTTACGCTTAAATGTTGTAGTTAAGCTATAATGTTGAATGCTTCATTTGATAAAGCATGTTGCTATGTCTATGAGATAAATGATTGAATTGTTCTTGTTATTTGTGATATAGTGGGTTGTGGTGCCGAAGGATTTCGGTCACCTCTTTTTGTTCATAGTAAGGATGAGGTTTGACGGTGTGGCCGGTTAGCGCCATCACCGAAGAACTATTAACCCCTGTAGGAGAAGAGTGCTTACCCTTTCTGTCGTAGATCGGGTAGTTGACTGGAGTCAAATAGAAGAGTTTGGTGGTGGATTCCTTCGTATGTTCTTTATCGTTCTATGGTCGTTCTTGGATGGTTTTCTTGGTTTTAGTTGATGGAAACCAAAAGAAAAGTGTTTGGTATTGGATTTTCATGATTGTTCCGTATGTGGTGTGTGGGTTTGTCTTCCTTGGTTGAAGACGAAGAAGAGGAGTCTAGTGTTGCGCTTCTTTTGGGCGCCTTTCCAGTTTTAATGCCTAGTTTGTTAATTGTTTTATAGGGAAGAAGCATTCAATTTATTCCTGTGTTTGCCTTTCTCCGAGGTTAAAAGAGTTTTTATGAGTTGTGCGGACACATTGTCAGGGCCGAAGTTCTGTGGCTTTGTAGGAGTAAGTGGTGTTTGATTTCGTCATTTTACTGGTTTGAGAAATCATCTTTGAAAAATCCTTCTTGTTTTGTGAAAGTTTGGGGTTTGAGATTAAGGTTTTATTTGAAATGGATTACTTGGTCGCTTGGTTTCCGTTAAGAAAATTGTCTTTCAACCATTTTCCTTTATGGGAGTCTTTGAGAATGAAAAGTGTTTTGGAGAATTCCTTTTGCATTACCAAGTTTGGGTTTGTCTCATTGCAATTTTGAGAGTCAAGTTTTGTGAAATCATGTGCTGAAAAATTGGCTTAGAATTCAATTTGCAAAATGTGTTTGTGCATGTGTTTGACAAGTTGACAAGAAATAGTGTATCTGTTTCTTGTGCCGGACCAAATTCTCAAAAACAGAGAGTTTCCCTTTTGCGCCGAACCGATTTTGTGTTTGCGCCGAACCAAGTTTTTGGGTCTGCCGTGGACGTGCTTTTGAGCTCATGAGCCGGACTCAATTTTCCAAGAAACCAGTAAGTTTTGCATGTACGTCGGACCAATTTCTTTGGTCAGTCGTGAACGGCTTTTTGAGGATTGATTTCGCATGTACGACGGACTGATTTCTTTTAGTCTGTCGTAAACGTGTTTTGCTCGGTTTGGATGGCTTCTTGGAACAGAGACTTTCACGTGTACAACAGACCGATTTTGTTGGTCCGTCGTGAATGGTTTTTTGAGTGACTTTTTCATGTGTACGCCGGACCATATTTTTTGGTCCGTCGTAAATGTGTTTTTGCTCGATTAGGGTTTTGAGCAAAATTGGAATTGTGTTTGATTTGTTTTTGAGATTATGAAATTTGTGAGAATTTCATGATGCTTGAAGTGGACTTTATGCAATGCTCGTATGAGTATTTGCATGGATTGATGTGAGTCAAGTCGTGAACTTGTGCTCGGAATTGTTTTGTGGTTTGTTCATGTGCAGGTATTGCTCAAAGACGAACGTGGTCGATGACGGGACCGGAACTAGGTTCATGGAGGAGCTGAGGTTCGGGACTAGGTTCAGGGAGGAACTAAGGTCTTGGTGGTCAAGGATGTCATGCGGGACGTTCGGGCTAAGAGAATGGTGCACATGAAGAATGGTTAGTCACGTGAGAATGGCAGAAGGTCATTCGCGTGCAAAGTGTTAGTCACGTGAGTATGGCAGGTGGCCATACGCGTGCAAAGTGTTAGTCACGTGAGTATGGTAGGGTTGCCATATGCGTGCAAGAGTTGTACTCAGCCAGGTTGGGCCAACAGGAGTTGTATACATATTCCTCTAGATTAGGAATTGTATTAAGAACTCCTTGTGTTTTGCTCCTTTAAATAGTAGGGGTGTCTCCTGTTGAAGGGCATCAATCGAATCAATCGGAGCTGAGCGCATTGAGAGCCTCAAGCTCAGTTTTAGGGTTTGTACTCTTTTGATAAGAGTACTTTAGACAAAAGAAATAAAGATCAATTCTTCCAAGATTCTTGCGTGCTATAGTAACCACGTTGCTACAGTGTTTTCTGTTTTGGTTCTTGTTTGCATGCTTGCTCTAATTGTAGATTGGTTTTTGATCTTTGAGTTTCATCTTGATTTGATCCATCAAAAACCTTTCTAGGGTATTGATTTAGAGTTTCTCAAAGTCTAGTTGATTAATCTTTTGAAGATCTTGTTTAATCTTGAAGTTTTGATTAGATTGATTTTCGTCATCTTCTGTCACAACAAGTTTGTGAGGTTCACAACTTTTGATCCGTAAGTCCGATCGAGCTGATTCGTTTTGGGTTCGATTCGTATTGGAATCTAGTTTCTTGTGTCCAAATTTCAGATCAATCTAACGGTTGGATCTCCGAGAATTCTTGTTTTACCGAACCTTTATCATTCTGTTTTTGTCGAATACGAGGCAATTATTTGGTTCTATTTTGGGGTAAACTTTTAGTAGATCAAGAATTTGGTTTTAGCTTCCGCACAATCATTCACCCCCCCTCTGATTGCTATATTCGTATACTTCGATCCTACAAGTGGTATCAGAGCGAGGTTTTTCTAATCTATCTTAACCGGTGATTAGATTAATGGATCGTTATTCGACAAAACCGTGTGTGTTCGATGGTGTTGATTTTCAGTTTTGGAAGGCCAAGATGGAGGCGTTCATCCAAGCACAAGGCTTCACAATTTGGGAGAAGGTCTGCAAGCCATATGAAGTCCCTGCAAACGACAACGTCAACGACACCAATCGCACACATGTTGAAGCAAACAGCAAGGCGCGCAACTTAATCATCGAAGGTTTGGGACACAGCGACTTTGACCGTGTGATCCATCTCAAGTCCGCATATGAGGTATGGAAATCTCTTTGTGATTACCATGAGGGTTCTAACACTATTAAAGAGGTTCGTCAAGATCTTTACAAAAAAGAATACATGCGATTTGAGATGAAACCCGGTGAGTCGCTAGATGACTTCTTTGCATGTTTCAATAAAATTCTTAGTAATCTTCGTGCTGTTGGAGTTAGCTTTGATGATGCTGCTGATGCTAGACAATTGCTTGGTGCATTAGACATGTCTATTTGGGAGATGAAAGTTACATCCATTAGAGAATCTACTATCATGAGTACACTTACCTTAGATGTTCTTTATTCAAGGTTGAAAACTCATGAATTAGATATTCTTGCTAGAAAGAATGATCATAAATCAATTGCTTTGACATCTCAATCTAGCATATCTCATAATGGTGCTACTTCAAGCTTTGCTCTATCTTTCTTGTCTTCACTAACCGATGAACAGATTGAGCAATTCCCAGAAGAAGACTTGTCACTACTCTCTTCTCGCTTTAACAAAGCTTTACAAAATGTGAGAATGAGAAAGAGAGGTGGTGGTGGCCCTCCAAGATGCTATGAGTGTGGTGATCTCGACCATATTCGTCCAAACTATCCTAAACTTGCAGGTAAAGCATCAAGGGAGGAGAAGGACAACGACAGAAGAAAAGAGAAGAAGTTCTCTTCAAGTAATAGAAAGAAGAAGAGCTTCATTAACAGCAAAGTTGTCCACCGAGTTCTTTCCGCTCTTGAACAAGTCAATTTGAGCGATGTGGATTCAGGGAGCAGTGAGGACGATGCAACTCCAAGCAAGCATGAGTTGACGGGGTTGTGTCTCATGGCTAAAAGCAGCAACAGTTTTACTAAGGACGACCACGACAGTGACTTCAATGAGGTAGATCCTTCTTACGATGAATTAGCTATTGCTGTTGCTCAACTTGGTAAATTGCTTGATAAACGTGACAAGAAAATTAAGAAACATGATTTTGTTGTGGAGTCATTGAATGCTGAAATTTCTAGACTTAAAACCTTGATTCCTGATGACGATGCTTGCAAATCATGTGACTTAATTTACAATGAGCTTACGTTGCTTAGGAAAGAACATGTTTCATTGTTAGAGCAAATCAATGATGAAAATGAGAAAAATGAGAAACTTGTTAAACATGCTAGTTGTTCTACCATTGATTTGCATGATACAACTCCATGTTCTAAATGCTCCATAGTAGAATTGAAGTTGCATGATGCAAATGCTAGGGCTTCTCAAATGACAGAAGATTTGCTAACACATGAGGTTCTTTAATGCTCAACTTGTCGCAAGCAAAAAGAAAAAGTGGATGTTCCCTGCAATAATTGTTTAACTCTTTCTAAGAAAGTTGATTACTTGCAAAATTCTTTGGAACGTTTCACTAATGGCAAGAAAAATCTAAACATGATTTTGGATCAATCAAAAGTCAGCACTCAGAACAAAGGTTTAGGTTTTGATTCTTATGCTCATCATAAATCACATGCTCCCACTGTTGTTAAATCATTTGAAGGAGGAAAATTTGAAATTGTCAATGAGCCTAAGAAAATTGTCTTTAAGTCTGCTGGAGTGTTATCTTCTACTATGATGAATGCAAATGATGCTTCTACTTCTAAAGCCAAACATCCTGTTAAGTACACTTGCACTCATTGTGGTAGAGATGGACATTTAGTAGATTTTTGCTTTAGACTAGCCAAACAACAAAAGAAAGAAAAAACTAAGGCTAGGTCTAATTTCAGACAGGCACGCTTTGTTTCTCATTATGTGCCTAGGGTGATGCAAACACCTTTTGTTGGTAAGAACACGGGAAAAGACAAATCTATCTTTGTGCATAAGAATGCTCGTGTTGTGCCCTCTTGTTGTGCGTCGTGTGTCTCGATCTTTGGATTCCTAAACATCTTATTTCTAACCCCAGTACCGAGACCTCGACACTTTCTGCTTCTATGTAGGCTTCTCACGTGAGGAAGGAGAACATATGGCTAGTGGATTCCGGATGCTCACGCCACATGTCCGATGATAAGAATTGGTTCTCCTCCTTCACTCGCGCATCTCGTGCTAAAAGTGTTATTTTTCAAGATGCTTCTTCCACCTCTGTTTTCGCAAAAGGCACTAGTCCAAATAGTGCATATACAGGTGCATATGTTTAGGGGGAGAGTATCTTTGTTGATGAAGATGATGATGATGCTGTTGAGGATGAGATAATTGGAGTTTCTTTGTGTGCTTGTGTGCTCGTTTTCAAGCTTCCCCGCGTGCTTCACATCGACAAGCTATCAAGAGGATTTTAAGGTATCTCCGTGGTACTCAAGATTTTGGCATTTGACTTTCTGCTTCCTCATGCATTAGTTTAAGAGCTTTCTCTGATGCTGAATTTGGAGGATGTAGAATTGATAGAAAAAGTACATCTAGTTCATGCCACTTCTTGAGTAATTCTCTTTCTTGAACACATTGACATCAGATTTCACTTTCTTAGAGATCATGTTGAAAAAGGCAACATTGTGCTTCATCATGTGGATACCGAACATCAATTGGCGGACATTTTCACAAAACCTTTGTCTTCTTCGTTTTGCTTTTATTCGGGAGAACTTGGGATTGTTCATCCAATGGGTTTGTTTTGAGGAGTTTCCTTGCCAAGTTCTTTCACTTGATAAGCTCACTTTATCATATTTTTTTATATGTTATGTAATTGAGCTAATATATGATAATATAATTGTCTCACTTGAACTAAAAATGACATTGTGGAATTCCATGGACTAATTGCCTATAGCTAAATACTCTGTGATATCTCACTCTTCTAGGCTTGATATTGAATCCTCTTGACAAATTTGGGCTATGAAGCAAGTGTGGTTTCAACTTTACTCTTTCATAAGACCTTTTAATCACTTTTGCATGTTTATAATCAAAGAAAAATGAAAAGAAAAGGGAATCAATAAAAAAGGGTTGTTAAAAGCAAAAGCCTCAAGTTATGAGCTTCAAGATGCTTTCCCTAAAAGATAAGATGTATGCTTCAAGCATGCCATTCCCTCAAAAGACAAGATGTATGCTTCAAGCATGCCACTCCAAGGAAATAAAAGAAGTATGCTTCAAGCATGCCACATGCAGTTCTTGTTTAAAGATTAAATTGGTCCACTAGATTGGAGTTGAAACTACTTGCTCGCCTGATTTGTTATTTGCTTCAACTTTGAGCCTTTGTTTTTCTACTAAAGGTTTTGCTTAGTACTTGGCTATAGTTGACTGAATTGAGGTTGAGATGCATGTCATTCCCTAACTTGTTAAAATCACATCAAGATCATGTATTTTGCATAATATATGATATATAAGGTTATATGATCGAATGAGCTCATCTTTTTCTATCTTGGCACTCCCTTGTTTCTCCTTGTGAAATCATTGTTTCAGAAAAATTTTGAACATGTTCTCTCTTTTGTACTCTTGATGAATCCATTGTCAAAGGGGGAGAAAATTGGGAATTGTTGAAAAGATTAATGAAAAAGGGGGAGAAGAAAAAGGGGGAGTTGTTTCTGGAATTTTTGGGAGAAGTTTGGAGAATTTTGAAATTTTTGGGCACATTGCACATTCACACACATTTTCCTTCTCAGGGGGAGATTTTGTTTCGCATTTTGGTCAAAGGGGGAATTCTGTGTTTTCTCTTTTTGGCCCTTGATCCTTTGGATTTCAAAATCTTTTGTAAAGTGAATGCCAAATGTTCAATTCTAAGTGGTGTTGCCAATGTTTTCATCAAGGGGGAGATTGTGAAATCATGTGCTGAAAAATTGGCTTAGAATTCAATTTGCAAAATGTGTTTGTGCATGTGTTTGACAAGTTGACAAGAAATAGTGTATCTGTTTCTTGTGCCGGACCAAATTCTCAAAAACAGAGAGTTTCCCTTTTGCGCCGAACCGATTTTGTGTTTGCGCCGAACCAAGTTTTTGGGTCTGCCGTGGACGTGCTTTTGAGCTCATGAGCCGGACTCAATTTTCCAAGAAACCAGTAAGTTTTGCATGTACGTCGGACCAATTCCTTTGGTCAGTCGTGAACAGCTTTTTGAGGATTGATTTCACATGTACGACGGACTGATTTCTTTTAGTCTGTCGTAAACGTGTTTTGCTCGGTTTGGATGGCTTCTTGGAACAGAGACTTTCACGTGTACAACAGACCGATTTTGTTGGTCCGTCGTGAATGGTTTTTTGAGTGACTTTTTCATGTGTACGCCGGACCATATTTTTTGGTCCGTCGTAAATGTGTTTTTGCTCGATTAGGGTTTTGAGCAAAATTGGAATTGTGTTTGATTTCTTTTTGAGATTATGAAATTTGTGAGAATTTCATGATGCTTGAAGTGGACTTTATGCAATGCTCGTATGAGTATTTGCATGGATTGATGTGAGTCAAGTCGTGGACTTGTGCTCGGAATTGTTTTGTGGTTTGTTCATGTGCAGGTATTGCTCGAAGACGAACGTGGTCGATGCGGGACCGGAGCTAGGTTCATGGAGGAGCTGAGGTTCGGGACTAGGTTCAGGGAGGAACTGGGGTCTTGGTGGTCAAGGATGTCATGCGGGACGTTTGGGCTAAGAGAATGGTGCACATGAAGAATGGTTAGTCACGTGAGAATGGCAGAAGGTCATTCGCGTGCAAAGTGTTAGTCACGTGAGTATGGCAGGTGGCCATACGCGTGCAAAGTGTTAGTCACGTGAGTATGGTAGGGTTGCCATATGTGTGCAAGAGTTGTACTCGGTCAGGTTGGGCCAACAGGAGTTGTATACATATTCCTCTAGATTAGGAATTGTATTAAGAACTCCTTGTGTTTTGCTCCTTTAAATAGGAGGGGTGTCTCCTGTTGAAGGGCATCAATCGAATCAATCGGAGCTGAGCGCATTGAGAGCCTCAAGCTCAGTTTTAGGGTTTGTACTCTTTTGATAAGAGTACTTTAGACAAAAGAAATAAAGATCAATTCTTCCAAGATTCTTGCGTGCTATAGTAACCACGTTGCTACAGTGTTTTCTGTTTTGGTTCTTGTTTGCATGCTTGCTCTAATTGTATATTGGTTTTTGATCTTTGAGTTTCATCTTGATTTGATCCATCAAAAACCTTTCTAGGGTATTGATTTAGAGTTTCTCAAAGTCTAGTTGATTAATCTTTTGAAGATCTTGTTTAATCTTGAAGTTTTGATTAGATTGATTTTCGTCATCTTCTGTCACAACAAGCTTGTGAGGTTCATAACTTTTGATCCATAAGTTCGATCGAGCTGATTCTTTTTGGGTTCAATTCGTATTGGAATCTAGTTTCTTGTGTCCAAATTTCAGATCAATCTAACAGTTGGATCTACGGGAATTCTCGTTTTACCGAACCTCTATTATTCTGTTTTTGTCGAATACGAGGCAATTATTTGGTTCTATTTTGGGGTGAACTTTTAGTAGATCAAGAATTTGGTTTTAGCTTCCGCACAATCATTCACCCCCCCTCTGATTGCCATATTCGTATACTTCGATCCTACATTCCTTATGAACTCGGGATGAGCTTTAAAACTAAAATGTTGCAAACAAAGTAAGTAATCTTTTGATCGAAATCGTTTGTCCCTAGTAAGAATTGCTGTTTAGCATATTATGTAGCATGTACCAATGTGGTTTATGGGATGATGCATTGTTAAGTTAATTTTTGAGTTGAAACAATTCAATGCGGTTGTTATCTCTAGCTTGAGAATAAATAGACTACTAGTGTTGTAGTTTACTCTTAGCGAGAATGATTGAATGTGCTAAAGTACATGCTTAGAATCTGTTGCTTTGCTTTAAAAGTGCTTATGACCCTTGATAATGTTTAAAGTTTTAAACCCTGTTGCATAGTTGAAACAATAACATGATGTAGACTGTTGTTATTGTTAAAGAAACTTTGCTGGTTGTTTAAAGATGCTCTAATCTAATGGATTAATAGAGAAATTTAATCGTGTTGCCTAGTGACTTTAATTTGGAAGTTGATTAGAGTTGCTATTTACGTTGTTGCAAAATACTAGTATATTTGGAAGTATGCGCTGTGTCTCTACAATGCTAGTATTGATATCAATTGAGAAGACATAAGACTTTTTGTTAATGATGTTGTCAAGGGCAGTGTTAATGTTAGTATTCAATCTATTTTAAATAGTTGGAGTATGTTGTGTGGTGGTAGTTTTTGTTATCACCTTTGAATAGAGTAGATAAAAGAAATGTTGTTGGTTGATGAACATGCCCATTTGTTGTTATTGATGACTAAGTAGTGGTGGTAACTGTTTAGATTACTCGTTGGAAAATCATGGTTAAATAGAGGAAAATGTTAACATGTTGCGATGGAGTGAGCTTTGGATAATTAATATGATAAATGGTCTTATCCTTAATGAAAGTATAACTTAGAGTCTCACTTACGAATTCTTCCCTGTGGAGATAATATTTACATGTTGAAGTCGTTGTTTAACTGAATAAGGTTCGGTTGTCGAGACGTGAATATATAGGAAGTATGAAATTTATATGTTGATCTTGCTGAATGATTTGTTGAAGTACTATGCTCCAATAGAGAATAAGAAGTATTATGATTCAGTGATCTGTGGGGATCATGTCAACACAGTATTGGTTGGGTGCCTTTTTGATAAGCATAATAAACCCTAATTAAAAGTGTTAGGAATGGTAACTAGAGGAAGAATTCGTTGTGAAGCTTTTGGTTTAATTGTGTTGGGGCTTCTCAGGGAGTAAATAGTGATTATTGAAGTCTTTAATGGAAAGCGTAGTGGAGTACTAGAGATGGTTCTTTTTATGCTGAGCTTGTGTTCAAAAGCTTTTGGACTAGGTCGGTTGTTTGCCCTTTTGGTTGAAGGGTTTTCGGTCAAGATGTTCCATATGCTGTGTTTCAGAGTTTCCCTAAAACTCGTAGAAATTGGTGCAAATATTTGGTTTTGGATAATTTGTTTAGTTGGTGCTATGAGTATGGATTTACACCCCAAAAGTTTTTGAGTCGATCGCGCCTTTTCGCGTTCGCACTGAATTATCTTTGGAATTAATTTTAAAAGGAAGCAGATGGTCATAAAGGGTTGTGTTGGAAACTTTTGAGTTAAGCCCTTGATGTGTAACTCTGTTTGGCTAGAGTTGGAGTCATTTGGAAAATGTGTCTGGTGTGCGGATGTTTCACAAGTTTGGTTTTATGAAAGTTTCATAAGTGAATTTGGTTAGTGAGGAGTTTTCTTTTGGGATTGAGTTTCCCTCTCTTTTGATAAAATTTGTGGCGGTTGTGTGTGCAGATGTTTGACTTTGGAGTCGATGTTCTGTTCCAAAAGGTTGAGTTTGTTTTTGCGAGGTGTTGCAAGGTTAGTTTTAAATGGATGATGGGTTTTCACACGATGTGGTGTTTTTGTTAACGTTGTTGCCGTCATATTCTATATGATTTAGCGCAACTGTCAGTGTTATGTGTATTTCAATCATGTGATACCGAGGAAGAAGTCTTTTTGTGAATGACTTTTCGGTATTGTTGTTATATGATGAATGAATGGTGAAAAAGTAAACAAGACATCGTGTATAGATGTTAAATGATAAAAGAGTCATTGAGCCAGGTCGGTGAGAAAGTCATATATGGAGATATGACTATTCCGGAGTGCTATTGAAGTATGTGCATTCATGTCATGAAACGAGATTTCCTTTGCTTTCTAGTATGAAAAGAAAAGAATGAATAATTTCTGGTGTTGATTGTGGTGAAGGGATGTGTGTTTCCTTTGCGTTTTGGCTTAGGAAATTAAAATGAATACTCTCTGGTTGTTGTCGAATCCTTTCCAAAGTGGTTTTAACGCTTTGGGGTTTGAGTTGTTGGATGAGGGCCACTTGGGTTCATGTTATGGTTGAGCTCACTCAATGATTGTGCTCTTTATCGTGGTCCTTTGAGTGGAAGGTTGTGTATGACTCAATGCAAACCTTCATGGAGAATTGTGTCGTTGAGGTGTTCCTCAGTAGGGTTGATTACATTTTGAGTGGACCACTTGGTGGTTGCTAGTGATCGTTTTTCCTTTTGAAGTGTATTGGTGCTTTTGTCATTGGGCAAGAAGCGAGTTGTGTCAAACCGCAGGGGAAAGTTCGGTCGTTTCTGTTACGCGAGTCTTACGGATCCTGGTTAAAGTAGGTTGTTCGTTCTGTGGTAATCTTACAGCGTTGTGTCTCTCCTGCTTCGCGTCGTCTTGAGTACAAGGAACCACAGAAGGGAGGTTGGTACCGTGTTTTTCTGGAGAGTAGCCTGACTTAAAGGGATCGGGCACTTCAGTGACAAGGAATGCTTAGAACGAGGAGTTTGAGACCGTTTTCCTGCGTGGTCTGTTTGGGATTTTATCCTATCGCTTGGGTCATGCCGAGGCCTTATTTGAGTGCTTTGTGTTTCAATGTTGAGTAAAGTTCTCGCAAGTTTTTGAGTGTGAGTTATCTTTAGAGCTGTCAGTCTTTGATCCTTAGCTCCTTGCCTCTGAGTATTGGCTGGTGCAAGTCGTAGGGGCTTCTAAGCGGGTTATGAGGTGTGGACCATAACTCCCTTTGATTTGATTGTTTGCGAAGTGGCGTGTCTCGGATTCGGGGTCGAATCCTGTAGAAGGGGGCGAGAATGTGACACTATGGAATGGTGTGAGATTATTTAATATGAATGTTAAGGTCAAAAACTTTATGAAATATGGTATTGGAGGTTAAAACCATATGATAGAAGGCTTAATAGCGTTTCCGGGCCGTTTCCGGGGTTTTGGGCCTTTCCGGGGGAGTTTGGGCCTAAAGGAAAGGGTCGTGGGCTTTGGTGGGATGGAGTTTGAGTCGTAATAGGAGTAGGAGACCTGGTTGGGGGCCTCCCCCAGACCCTTTAGGCGTTCACCCCCTGCCCTTGCGCCCCCACAAGTCCTAGCCGCCCCCCCCACACCTCCCCACCTCCTCCTTGTGGCGCCTCCACCTCCCCCATTGCTCCACCACCTCTCCACCACCTCTCCTCCTCCCTTGCTGCCCCTAGGGGAGTTCTCCACCTCCACACCTCAAATATCCATCCGTTGGAGCGCTCCGCGACGAGGAGATCCGGCGGGATTGGAGCGAGGAAGGAGATCGCGCGAACCGGGAGGAGATCTATTGGGTTTTCGTGCGTTGGGCAAAGGTATGGCCATGGGAATCCTTGGGGTTGGTCTAGGTACTATTCTAAGGGTGTTTATCAAGTTTTTAGATCAATTGGTGGTAATGGAATTGAGTAGATTGGATTAGATCTAGAAGTTGCCACGTTGTCTGTTTCGGGCAGCATGAGCAGTCGACCTAGGGTTCGGTTTTTTGCCAAATTAGATTCGGAATCTGGTCATACGGACGTTGAAGAACTTGTAGATAATTTCGTTATCTTTCCGTGGATATAAAGAACGTTAAATTCCGCCTAGCCGTTTGAATGTTATGGCTATTTTACCAAGCGTGTTAAAATCTGTGATGTGATTGGAACAGATCACGGTATTTTGTAGATTAAACAACTTTAGATTCCGAATCAGTCTTTCCCTATACCTAGAAAAAGTTGGCAAATTTCCTAAGCTAAGCGAGGATGTACTCGCTTAATTGATTCGGGGTCTTAGAACCCGAGTTATGCCTTTTGGAAGGCTGCTGTCCCGACGGGACAGAACCTCTGTTTTTAGGTTTTGCGAGTAGTTGGCAATGTCGGGGTAGATGAGGGTTTGCGTACTGTTTTGTGGACATGATTGTGAGTGTGTGATACCTATGTGCAGGTGGTGCGACCCCAGGAGTGCGTTCTACTACCCGCCAATCCGTTGCCCGTGGTTGAGGCAATTGTGTTGTAATGGATACCGATTTGTAGGTTGCTTGTTGAGAATAGATGGAATTGACTACATGATGTATGATCACTTGCCATGCTTTAATGATTGCCAATGATATGATGAGCATGTTTATTATGTTATGATGCCATGTGTTAATGTACGAGTTAAATATGATGTTGGCATAATTGCATACATGGCATGTTACATGGCCCGAGCGGTGAGAAAGTCATAACTAGTCCGGGGAAGGTCGGTGAGAAAGTTATGACTAATCCGGAGAGCCATTGAGTAAGTCCTACATCGTGATTCAATCCACGTGGTGTTTGGAAGCGAGGAGTAGGCACCCTCCATCTTCGGGATGGAAGGGGGGAGAGGGTGCACACCGACGGGTGTGTACTCAACCATACCGGTATGAGTTTCCAAGGAGACATGAGCATTGCATTGCATTGCATACGTAATGATGATGATAATGTTATGTGTTCATGAATGAGATGATATACATGATGTGAGACATTATTGCCATGTTATTGTTCTTGTTGTCCATTGCAATATGCTTGCTGAGTGACGAACTCACGCTTGTGTTTATGTTGTTTTCTTTTAGGTACCATGAATCCGGCATGCGGGGAAGGGAAATAGTCATACTTCCACACGTAGCTTCACTCTTTTGATTTCACAAGTCATTCAATTAGTGCTGATAATAAATTACGTGTGATGATCATTGCTTTAAGGCTTAGCTTTGCTAAATGAGAATCTTTTCGTTCGTTTGATTCTTGGAGACATTATATGTTTGGAACTAGACTTACATTGTTGCTAAGTCGTGCTGTTTTAGATGCTTTCCATTATGATATAACTTGTGTTACTGTTGTTGCTCCTTCAATTCATGTTAAAACAAAGGAGATGCTGCCGAAATCTCGGTTTTTAGCATGTGCGCCTTTGCTGGAATTTATGTTTAATTGTGGTATTTAGATGTTGTTTAGCTTATGTTTGGTAGCATTCAGGCATATTAAATGTCAGGGTGTTACAGTTGGTATCGTGAGCTGGTCAGAGGTCCTTGGAATGCGTATTTTTTTAGTGTCATGCTATAGGGTACAACTAAAATGTGATGTGGAATAACTTAGAAACATGGCTTAGGTCTTAACTAAAATTTTGTCATAGGATAGCAACATTAAAACTTGTAAAAGTGGTATAACTAATCTAAAATTTGACACACACTGGATGCACAGTAGGACAGGGTATGGGTATCGTTCCTTTACGCTTAAATGTTGTAGTTAAGCTGTAATGTTGAATGCTTCATTTGATAAAGCATGTTGCTATGTCTATGAGATAAATGATTGAATAGTTCTTGTTATTTGTGATATAGTGGGTTGTGGTGCCGAAGGATTTCGGTCACCTCTTTTTGTTCATTGTAAGGGTGAGGTTTGACGGTGTGGCCGGTTAGCGCCATCACCGAAGAACTATTAACCCCTGTAGGAGAAGAGTGCTTACCCTTTCTGTCGTAGATCGGGTAGTTGACTGGAGTCAAATAGAAGAGTTTGGTGGTGGATTCCTTCGTATGTTCTTTATCGTTCTATGGTCGTTCTTGGTTGGTTTTCTTGGTTTTAGTTGATGGAAACCAAAAGAAAAGTGTTTGGTATTGGATTTTCGCGGATTGTTCCGTATGTGGTGTGTGGGTTTGTCTTCCTTGGTTGAAGACGAAGAAGAGGAGTCTAGTGTTGCGCTTCTTTTGGGCGCCTTTCCAGTTTTAATGCCTAGTTTGTTGATTGTTTTATAGGGAAGAAGCATTCAATTTATTCCTGTGTTTGTCTTTCTCCGAGGTTAAAAGAGTTTTTGCGGAGTTGTGCCAGACCTGGCTGTCAGGGCTGAAGTTCTGTGGCTTTGTAGGAGTAAGTGGTGTTTGATTTCGTCATTTTACTGGTTTGAGAAATCATCTTTGAAAAATCCTTCTTGTTTCGTGAAAGTTTGGGGTTTGAGATTAAGGTTTTATTTGAAATGGATTACTTGGTCGCTTGGTTTCCGTTAAGAAAATTGTCTTTCAACCATTTTCCTTTATGGGAGTCTTTGAGAATGAAAAGTGTTTTGGAGAATTCCTTTTGCATGACCAAGTTTGGGTTTGTCTCATTGCAATTTTGAGAGTCAAGTTTCCTTATGAACTCGGGATGAGCTTTAAAACTAAAATGTTGCAAACAAAGTAAGTAATCTTTTGATCGAAATCGTTTGTCCCTAGTAAGAATTGCTGTTTAGCATATTATGTAGCATGTACCAATGTGGTTTATGGGATGATGCATTGTTAAGTTAATTTTTGAGTTGAAACAATTCAATGCGGTTGTTATCTCTAGCTTGAGAATAAATAGACTACTAGTGTTGTAGTTTACTCTTAGCGAGAATGATTGAATGTGCTAAAGTACATGCTTAGAATCTGTTGCTTTGCTTTAAAAGTGCTTATGACCCTTGATAATGTTTAAAGTTTTAAACCCTGTTGCATAGTTGAAACATTAACATGATGTAGACTGTTGTTATTGTTAAAGAAACTTTGCTGGTTGTTTAAAGATGCTCTAATCTAATGGATTAATAGAGAAATTTAATCGTGTTGCCTAGTGACTTTAATTTGGAAGTTGATTAGAGTTGCTATTTACGTTGTTGCAAAATACTAGTATATTTGGAAGTATGCAGTTGTGTCTCTACAATGCTAGTATTGATATCAATTGAGAAGACATAAGACTTTTTGTTAATGATGTTGTTAAGGGCAGTGTTAATGTTAGTATTCAATCTATTTTAAATAGTTGGAGTATGTTGTGTGGTGGTAGTTTTTGTTATCACCTTTGAATAGAGTAGCTAAAAGAAATGTTGTTGGTTGATGAACATGCCCATTTGTTGTTATTGATGACTAAGTAGTGGTGGTAATGTAACACCCCAGCTTCTACTAAGCCCAGAATGTCACCAACATAGACCATACAACAATTAATACCATGATTAAATGGGAAATTTCGGCAGTATCTCTTTTGTTTTTTGCATGAAACTTATCAACATAGCATCATATCAATATGTAAGACAAACGAGATATCCATACGCAGCGATAAGGATAGCTAATCAACAACTAAAACATCAATAAGAATCGATAGCAAAATAATAAGCATCAATTTAAATCTAGGAAGTTAAAACAACTCCCTCCATAGCCCCACATGACACACATGAGGGAAACCAACACACATACTATCCATACACCAAAATCAACATAACTTATTGCCATGTTTCCATAGAAATGGGTGAATTATCTAGAGTATGAGTGCTACGTGAGGAAGTGTAGCTAAATTCCCTTCCCGCGCGCCGATTTCATTGTACCTAAATAAACAAACAACATAAAACACAAGCGTGAGTTCATCACTCAGCAAAGTGTAACGTAATGAAAAGCAGTGCAAGACAACAAACCATCATCCCAGTCTACACATTTATATCACAACACATCATATTTAACATTATATACATCCTTTAAAACAACATGATAATCATCTCATGAGCATCTCATGAGTACTCTCATCATCATCTCATAAACATTTTCATTTATGTATATCATTCATGCAATGCAATGCACATGTCTCCTGGAATTCTCATACCGGTATGGTTGAGTGCACACCCGTCGGCATGCACCCTTTTCCCCCTTCCATCCCGAAGATGGAGGGTGCCTATCACTCGCTTCCATTCACCTCGGTGATGGAATCACGATGTAGGACTTACTCAAAAGAATAGCCCCGGACTAGTCATAACTGTTCTCACCGACCCTACCGGAATAGTTATGACTTATCTCACCGGCCGGCCATGAAAATATGCCATGTATGCAAAATGGACAGCAACGTACTTAAATACATCTTGCATATTGTCTCATGGCATCACATCAAGATAGCTCAAAACACATACCAACGGCAACCTTCTCAAGCATGGCATGAGGACATCATAACAACAGCAAGCATTTAAATCATGGCATGAGGACATCATATCAATGATAACATATAAAGCATGGCATAAGTACTCAACATAAATTCTATTGCATCTCATCATCAAACACCCTACAACTCTCTACTCATTCCATTACACTTGCCTCAACCGCGGGGGACGGAGTGGCGGGACGTAGAGGGTACTCCCGGAGGCACACCACCTGCAAATACGTGCCACACACACAAATCGAGTCCACAAAACAGCACACATATAAATCCCACTACCCGACTTCGCTTACAACTCCGAAAATCAGAAAACAGCAAATCTGTCACTTCTGGATAGCAGCTTTCCAATGGGCATAACTTCGGTTCTAGAACTCCAAATTGAATAAACGAGTACATCCCCGCGTAGCTTAGGAAATTTCCCAACTTTTTCTAGTTATAGGGAAAGACTAATTCGGACTCTAATGTTGTTTAATCTAACGTTGAACACGAACTGTCCCAATCTCGTCACAGATTTGACAGCGCTCGGTAAAACGGCCATATCTCCCAAACGGCTGGGTGGCTTGTAACACCCCAAAATTTTACTTGTCCTAAATTCATGTGTGATTTGGCACTTTGGTGAATTTTTGGAATTTTCTGGAATTTATTTGGATTTATTTGGAATTTATTTGAATTTATTCCATTTTGAAATAATTGAAGAATTTAATTTTGCAAATAAATTTTTGTTGGAAGTATTTTATTTGACTCCAAAATGATCCAAAGTATTTTCCAGAATTTTTCTGGAATTTTTCTGAGTCATTTGCTATTTTTAATGAATTAAATGAATTACTAGGAATTATTTTAAATATTAAATCACGGAAAATCAAACTTCGGGTCAAGATCTTGTTCATCCGACCGAGTCGGAACCCGAGTCGGACTCGAGTCACGACCGACCCGTGACTCGGCCAGAACCCACTCAACTCCTAATCAATCCCAACCCGTTGGATCAAGATCCACGGCCCGAGATCCTTGCGTCTGTGTCTTCGAGCCGTGATCCGCCCGATCCGATCAGTCCGGCGATCGTGGGCGTTGATCGTGATGCGGACGTGAGAGTAAATCGTCTTAGCGAGACCAGCCGGACTCACTTGCCGCGCCCATGCCGCTGTAGGATTAGGTTTCGTCTAGGAGCACGAACGCCGAGGCTATTTAAAGCGTGAGACGTCCAGGGGTTGCCCTCATCCTTGCGCGCCCGTTCCCAGCCATCTCTTTGAGCCGCATTGTTGAGCCGCAATCGCTCGCGAGTTGTCTCTTCCTCCGCCAAGGTTTGCGCTTTTTAAAGTCGTGCGTCGTCGTCTTCCGAGAAGGAGCTCGGATCTGGGATCCCCGCGACGAGGCGCACCGAAGGACCCTTCATCTCGCCGAGCAACCCGGAGCAAGCCGAATCGGGCTCGTCGTTTCCGTCTCCGTGCCCAAGCCTCGCCGGCGCCATCGCCAGGACTCCATGACTCGAGAGGACCGCCGATCCGGTCGGACGGTTGAGGGTGAGTTCACGTGTTCCAAACCCGATTAGATCGGGACCGTTGGATCAAGATCCAACTAAGCCACACACGCGCCGTAGCGCGCTATTATAGGATTAGATCCTCGGACCGTCAGTCTAGATCGAGCGCCTACCGATCATCAGTGGTTTTAACGTGTTAACCCTGGATCTAATCCGCGCTGAATTTCAAATCAACGGCCGTGATTGCGCCCGCGTGTCGGGAAGTTGACCGACGCGGCCGCCGCCCACGATCCACGCCGCAGCGTCGTGTGACGCCTCGACGCAGCCAGCGTGTCGGGGAAGACGCATGTCGATGGCTAATCCAGCCAAGCGGCGTCACCCATGACGTCACGTTGGGTCCCACCACAAGCACTGCGGTTTGAGCTCGGCGCCGTGATGACGTCACGAGAGGGCCACATGTCGGGCCTCACGTGGAGTAAATCGCGGGACCGAGTCCACTGGTGGACTCCGAGCCGAGCATGGACCAAGTCCATGGACCAGCCGACGCCACCGCCAATCAGGAGGCTGCCACGGTCCATGCCGACGCAATAATTAATTTCCGAAAGAAAATGATTTAATAAATCGGTTTAATAATTGATTTAGATTCAAACTTCAAACGCTTATAACTTTACTGCGTTTCAACTCCGATTGAGTGATTCAAATTTCTAAATTTGTATAAAATTGAGATCTACCTAAATATGAATTTTATTTAATTTTGGACTAAAGTTTTTCTCTGTAATATTTAATTGATTATTTAAACTTTAAATAATCATAACTTTATGCGTTTTAACTCCAAATTTGACGATTCCAGTTTCTAAAATCCAGAAAATTATGTTCTCTCTGTTTATGGATTTTATTTGGAGTTTTGGGATGTTTTTGCCTAGTGTTTATTTGTGTATTTGCTATTTACAACGCTTCGAGTAGACGTTGAAGTGCCTAAGGATTCGAGGGAGAAGTGTTGACTCGAGATCCAACTCAAGACCAAGAGCAAGTACTTTTTGAAGGCAAGTTGTGCTTTGACCATATTGATCCCATTTTGAAAACTATTTTGATTTAAACTATTGCATGCTAGATCAATTAGAAAGATACTTTGTTTAAACATGGGGTTAGATAAATACCAAATTCTTTGTCACGACACCTTGATTATCTAAGTATGTGCCATGATCCCTTGTCACCCTAGTTGTGGTTTACTAGTTGGACATTATTAAATTGCCAACATGGGTTTAGACCGTTGTAGTATACTGCTTAGACCTGCTACGTGCTCATGACATTATTTTGGACAATCAAATGCTAATATGGACTTAATGATATATTGAACTTTGTTTTGGAAAAGTATCATGTGATGTTGACGGACACGTGGGTGCATGGTAATCAAGCTGGGGTTTGATAAACAGCTGATTTGGCCGGGCATGTGGCAAGAGTAATCAGGTGGGCCAGCCAGGCATTGGGAGTGTTGATTTGGTTTTCGGGTAGTCTTGCCCTGGTCACTCTAAGGACTTAACCTTGCAAGCCTTTGAATCAGGTCATACTTGCAACCACATGGTGGAATGGGGCTGGCCCTAGTTGACTAAGTCGCTAAGGACTCACTTGTGGAGCCTCGGGGTGTCAGCTTACACCGTTTGTGTGATTGTACGGGGAGCGTATCGTGGCCGTGGCCAGGTACCCATCTAATCTGTGTTGGTCCCATACTCGCCTTGGCTAAGGGAAGGGATGGTGTAACGAACCGAGAGGACCACATGTTGTTTGAGGCTTCCGAAAGGCTTTATTCTGGAACTTCGCCTTTGTGGTGTTTGACTGTATCTTGTGGGTAAAGTGCATAACCTCCTGCAGAGTGTAGAATCTATTTGAATAGCCGAGTCCACTGCGACAATGCTCTGAATTACAATAAGGGTTAGACTTTCTGAAAATAATTTGGATTTGAAAAGTTGGGTTGGTTTAACAAAGAAGATGATGGAAATATGGTTTAGGATGGGGAAAATGTTTGTTAAACTTCTTGAAAAGTTATTTATGCTTTACTTATTTCTACTGCTTTCGAATCTACTTTTTATTACTTGTCAAAAGTCAATTTCTTTGCAAATATACTGAGCTATTCCTTTGTACCAAGCCATGCATATAGTATATTAGCTTGCATTCTGTGCATGACTTGTCGAGTACCAAGTACTCACCCTTGCCTCAACACAATACCAGGTTGAAGAGGAGACTACGCCAGGTTGAGGAGGAGTTCCAAGAGGACGATCTGCCAGGGATGCGAGCCCGGTCGGTTACGTGGTATCTTTGGATGGCGCCCACTAAGTTTATTTGATTTTCCGCTGCTGTTATTTCTCTTTTAATAAGTTTCGCCTTACAAGGCATATATTTGTAACTCGGTCATAAGGTCGAGTAACCCTTTGATTATTTAAATAAAGTACTTTGATAGTATTCGTTTGGTATGATTGTGATATATACCGATGTTAAGACTGTGTGCACTAGCGCGTTCCTGGACTAGTGCTGAATACACAGAGGGTCCGGATTTGCAAATTCGGGGTCCCGACATGGCTTTTAACGTTCTTTATATGCACGGAAATATAAGGAAATTATCTACAACTTCCTGAAAGTCCGTACGGTCAGATTCAAACTAGAAATTGGCGAACATGCCTGCCCTAGTTCGGGTTCCCAATCTGCTCGAACCAAAACGCGAATACAACTCTAGTTTTCAACAAATCTACCCCATGGCAGCACCTCCCATGATCCAAAAACATGATAATCCACCACTACACAGCATCTAATCAATCCCCAAAGGTTTCCCCCATTACCTTCTTGAAGAACCACGAATCGATCGCTCTCCTTCGCGCGAACTCCACCCGATCTCTCCCCACGCGACGTGGCCACCGGTTCTCCTCATCGCGGATCCTCCTACCGATGAGGGCAGCACCATGGCATGGCATGACAGTGAGGGGGATGCAGCAAGGGCACGTGGTGGTGGGGGAGGAGGCGCAAGGAGGGGTGGTGCGGCTTGGGGTGTGGAGGTAGAGGAGGGGCTAGAGGGAGGAGGAGATGGGAGATGAGGGGATGGGGGCTGCGCAATGGAGGGGTGGGGGCTATGGCAGCAGGGTGTGCTGCCCCCCACTACTCCCACATGGGCCCAAGTGCCCCACCTCCGGCCCACGAATTCCCCTTAAGGCCCAAATCGACCTCGGAGAGGCCCGGAAGCCCGGAAACAGCCCGAAACGCGTTAAAACGTGAAATCTCAGGGTTTTAGTTGCAAAATCCCCAACCTATCCCATTTTACCACATTTTAGAACCTATCATCACAAATTATAAAGTCTCAACATTCCATAGTATCACAGGTAACTGTTTATATTACTCGTTGGAAAATCATGGTTAAATAGAGGAAAATGTTAACATGTTGCGATGGAGTGAGCTTTGGATAATTAATATGATAATGGTCTTATCCTTAATGAAAGTATAACTTAGAGTCTCACTTACGAATTCTTCCCTGTGGAGATAATATTTACATGTTGAAGTCGTTGTTTAACTGAATAAGGTTCGGTTGTCGAGACGTGAATACATAGGAAGTATGAAATTTATATGTTGATCTTGCTGAAAGATTTGTTGAAGTACTATGCTCCAATAGAGAATAAGAAGTATTATGATTCAGTGATCTGTGGGGATCATGTCAACACAGTATTAGTTGGGTGCCTTTTTGATAAGCATAATAAACCCTAATTAAAAGTGTTAGGAATGGTAACTAGAGGAAGAATTCGTTGTGAAGCTTTTGGTTTAATTGTGTTGGGGCTTCTCTGGGAGTAAATAGTGATTATTGAAGTCTTTAATAGAAAGCGTAGTGGAGTACTAGAGATGGTTCTTTTTATGCTGAGCCTGTGTTCAAAAGCTTTTGGACTAGGTCGGTTGTTTGCCCTTTTGGTTGAAGGGTTTTCGGTCAAGATGTTCCATATCTTTGTGTTTGAGTTCCCTAAAACTCGTAGAAATTGGTGCAAATATTTGGTTTTGGATAATTTGTTTAGTTGGTGCTATGAGTATGGATTTACACCCTAAAAGTTTTTGAGTCGATCGCGCCTTTTCGCGTTCGCACTGAATTATCTTTGGAATTAATTTTAAAAGGAAGCAGATGGTCATAAAGGGTTGTGTTGGAAACTTTTGAGTTAAGCCCTTGATGTGTAACTCTGTTTGGCTAGAGTTGGAGTCATTTGGAAAATGTGTCTGGTGTGCGGATGTTTCACAAGTTTGGTTTTATGAAAGTTTCATAAGTGAATTTGGTTAGTGAGGAGTTTTCTTTTGGGATTGAGTTTCCCTCTCTTTTGATAAAATTTATGGCGGTTGTGTGTGCAGATGTTTGACTTTGGAGTCGATGTTCTGTTCCAAAAGGTTGAGTTTGTTTTTGCGAGGTGTTGCAAGGTTAGTTTTAAATGGATGATGGGTTTTCACACGATGTGGTGTTTTTTTGTTAACGTTGTTGCCGTCATATTCTATATGATTTAGCGCAACTGTCAGTGTTATGTGTATTTCAATCATGTGATACCGAGGAAGAAGTCTTTTTGTGAATGACTTTTCGGTATTGTTGTTATATGATGAATGAATGGTGAAAAGTAAACAAGACATCGTGTATAGATGTTAAATGATAAAAGAGTCATTGAGCCAGGTCGGTGAGAAAGTCATATATGGAGATATGACTATTCCGGAGTGCTATTGAAGTATGTGCATTCATGTCATGAAACGAGATTTCCTTTGCTTTCTAGTATGAAAAGAAAAGAATGAATAATTTCTGGTGTTGATTGTGGTGAAGGGATGTGTGTTTCCTTTGCGTTTTGGCTTAGGAAATTAAAATGAATACTCTCTAGTTGTTGTCGAATCCTTTCCAAAGTGGTTTTAACGCTTTGGGGTTTGAGTTGTTGGATGAGGGCCACTTGGGTTCATGTTATGGTTGAGCTCACTCAATGATTGTGCTCTTTATCGTGGTCCTTTGAGTGGAAGGTTGTGTATGACTCAATGCAAACCTTCATGGAGAATTGTGTCGTTGAGGTGTTCCTCAGTAGGGTTGATTACATTTTGAGTGGACCACTTGGTGGTTGCTAGTGATCGTTTTTCCTTTTGAAGTGTATTGGTGCTTTTGTCATTGGGCAAGAAGCGAGTTGTGTCAAACCGCAGGGGAAAGTTCGATGCGTTTCATTCACGCGAGTCTTACGGATCCTGGTTAAAGTAGGTTGTTCGTTCTGTGGTAATCTTAGAGCGTTGTGTCTCTCCTGCTTCGCGTCGTCTTGAGTACTCGAAACCACAGAAGGGAGGTTGGTACCGTGTTTTTCTGGAGAGTAGCCTGACTTAAAGGGATCGGGCACTTCAGTGACAAGGAATGCTTAGAACGAGGAGTATGAGACCGTTTTCCTGCGTGGTCTGTTTGGGATTTTATCCTATCGCTTGGGTCATGCCGAGGCCTTATTTGAGTGCTTTGTGTTTCAATGTTGAGTAAAGTTCTCGCAAGTTTTTGAGTGTGAGTTATCTTTAGAGCTGTCAGTCTTTGATCCTTAGCTCCTTGCCTCTGAGTATTGGCTGGTGCAAGTCGTAGGGGCTTCTAAGCGGGTTATGAGGTGTGGACCATAACTCCCTTTGATTTGATTGTTTGCGAAGTGGCGTGTCTCGGATTCGGGGACGAATCCTGTTGAAGGGGGCGAGAATGTGACACTACGGAATGGTGTGAGATTATTTAATGTGAATGTTAAGGTCAAAAACTTTATGAAATATGGTATTGGAGGTTAAAACCATATGATAGAAGGCTTAATAGCATTTTCGGGCCGTTTCCGGGGTTTTGGGCCTTTCCGGGGGAGTTTGGGCCTAAAGGAAAGGGTCGTGGGCTTTGGTGGGATGGAGTTTGAGTCGTAATAGGAGTAGGAGACCTGGTTGGGGGCCTCCCCCAGACCCTTTAGGCGTTCACCCCCTGCCCTTGCGCCCCCATAAGTCCTAGCCGCCCCCCCACACCTCCCCACCTCCTCCTTGTGGCGCCTCCACCTCCCCCATTGCTCCACCACCTCTCCACCACCTCTCCTCCTCCCTTGCTGCCCCTAGGGGAGTTCTCCACCTCCACACCTCAAAGATCCATCCGTTGGAGCGCTCCGCGACGAGGAGATCCGGCGGGATTGGAGCGAGGAAGGAGATCGCGCGAACCGGGAGGAGATCTATTGGGTTTTCGTGCGTTGGGCAAAGGTATGGCCATGGGAATCCTTGGGGTTGGTCTAGGTACTATTCTAAGGGTGTTTATCAAGTTTTTAGATCAATTGGTGGTACTGGAATTGAGTAGATTGGATTAGATCTAGAAGTTGCCACGTTCTCTGTTTCGGGCAGCATGAGCAGTCGACCTAGGGTTCGGTTTTTCGCCAAATTAGATTCGGAATCTGGTCATACGGACGTTGACGAACTTGTAGATAATTTCGTTATCTTTCCGGGGATATAAAGAACGTTAAATTCCGCCTAGCCGTTTGAATGTTATGGCTATTTTACCAAGCGTGTTAAAATCTGTGATGTGATTGGAACAGATCACGGTATTTTGTAGATTAAACAACTTTAGATTCCGAATCAGTCTTTCCCTATACCTAGAAAAAGTTGGTAAATTTCCTAAGCTACGCGAGGATGTACTCGCTTAATTGATTCGGGGTCTTAGAACCCGAGTTATGCCTTTTGGAAGGCTGCTGTCCCGACGGGACAGAACCTCTGTTTTTAGGTTTTGCGAGTAGTTGGCAATGTCGGGGTAGATGAGGGTTTGCGTACTGTTTTGTGGACATGATTGTGAGTGTGTGATACCTATGTGCAGGTGGTGCGACCCCGGGAGTGCGTTCTACTACCCGCCATTCCGTTGCCCGTGGTTGAGGCAAGTGTGTTGTAATGGATACCGATTTGTAGGTTGCTTGTTGAGAATAGATGGAATTGACTACATGATGTATGATCACTTGCCATGCTTTAATGATTGCCAATGATATGATGAGCATGTTTATTATGTTATGATGCCATGTGTTAATGTACGAGTTAAATACGATGTTGGCATAATTGCATACATGGCATGTTACATGGCCCGAGCGGTGAGAAAGTCATAACTAGTCCGGGGAAGGTCGGTGAGAAAGTTATGACTAATCTGGAGAGCCATTGAGTAAGTCCTACATCGTAATTCCATCCACGTGGTGTTTGGAAGCGAGGAGTAGGCACCCTCCATCTTCGGGATGGAAGGGGGGAGAGGGTGCACACCGACGGGTGTGTACTCAACCATACCGGTATGAGTTTCCAAGGAGACATGAGCATTGCATTGCATTGCATACGTAATGATGATGATAATGTTATGTGTTCATGAATGAGATGATATACATGATGTGAGACATTATTGCCATGTTATTGTTCTTGTTGTCCATTGCAATATGCTTGCTGAGTGACGAACTCACGCTTGTGTTTATGTTGTCTTCTTTTAGGTACCATGAATCCGGCATGCGGGGAAGGGAAATAGTCACACTTCCACACGTAGCTTCACTCTTTTGATTTCACAAGTCATTCAATTAGTGTTGATAATAAATTGCGTGTGATGATCATTGCTTTAAGGCTTAGCTTTGCTAAATGAGAATCTTTTCGTTCGTTTGATTCTTGGAGACATTATATGTTTGGAACTAGACTTACATTGTTGCTAAGTCGTTAATTATTGCTGTTTTAGATGCTTTCCATTATGATATAACTTGTGTTACTGTTGTTGCTCCTTCAATTCATGTTAAAACAAAGGAGATGCTGCCGAAATCTCGGTTTTTAGCATGTGCGCCTTTGCTGGAATTTATGTTTAATTGTGGTATTTAGATGTTGTTTAGCTTATGTTTGGTAGCATTCAGGCATATTAAATGTCGGGGTGTTACAGTTGGTATCAGAGCGGGCTGTAGGTCCTTGGAATGCGTATTTTTTTAATGTCATGCTATAGGGTACAACTAAAATGTGATGTGGAATAACTTAGAAACATGGCTTAGGTCTTAACTAAAATTTTGTCATAGGATAGCAACATTAAAACTTGCAAAAGTAGTATAACTAATCTAAAATTTGACACACACTGGATGCACAGTAGGAAAGGGTATGGGTATCGTTCATTTACGTTTAAATGTTGTAGTTAAGCTATAATGTTGAATGCTTCATTTGATAAAGCATGTTGCTATGTCTATGAGATAAATGATTGAATTGTTCTTGTTATTTGTGATATAGTGGGTTGTGGTGCCGAAGGATTTCGGTCACCTCTTTTTGTTCATAGTAAGGGTGAGGTTTGACGGTGTGGCCGGTTAGCGCCATCACCGAAGAACTATTAACCCCTGTAGGAGAAGAGTGCTTACCCTTTCTGTCGTAGATCGGGTAGTTGACTGGAGTCAAATAGAAGAGTTTGGTGGTGGATTCCTTCGTATGTTCTTTATCGTTCTATGGTCGTTCTTGGTTGGTTTTCTTGGTTTTAGTTGATGGAAACCAAAAGAAAAGTGTTTGGTATTGGATTTTCGCGGATTGTTCCATATGTGGTGTGTGGGTTTGTCTTCCTTGGTTGAAGACGAAGAAGAGGAGTCTAGTGTTGCGCTTCTTTTGGGCGTCTTTCCAGTTTTAATGCCTAGTTTGTTGATTGTTTTATAGGGAAGAAGCATTCAATTTATTCCTGTGTTTGTCTTTCTCCGAGGTTAAAAGAGTTTTTGCGGAGTTGTGCCAGACCTGGCTGTCAGGGCTGAAGTTCTGTGGCTTTGTAGGAGTAAGTGGTGTTTGATTTCGTCATTTTACTGGTTTGAGAAATCATCTTTGAAAAATCCTTCTTGTTTTGTGAAAGTTTGAGGTTTGAGATTAAGGTTTTATTTGAAATGGATTACTTGGTCGCTTGGTTTCCGTTAAGAAAATTGTCTTTCAACCATTTTCCTTTATGGGAGTCTTTGAGAATGAAAAGTGTTTTGGAGAATTCCTTTTGCATGACCAAGTTTGGGTTTGTCTCATTGCAATTTTGAGAGTCAAGTTTCCTTATGAACTCGGGATGAGCTTTAAAACTAAAATGTTGCAAACAAAGTAAGTAATCTTTTGACCGAAATTGTTTGTCCCTAGTAAGAATTGCTGTTTAGCATATTATGTAGCATGTACCAATGTGGTTTATGGGATGATGCATTGTTAAGTTAATTTTTGAGTTGAAACAATTCAATGCGGTTGTTATCTCTAGCTTGAGAATAAATAGACTACTAGTGTTGTAGTTTACTCTTAGCGAGAATGATTGAATGTGCTAAAGTACATGCTTAGAATCTGTTGCTTTGCTTTAAAAGTGCTTATGACCCTTTGTGACACTACGGTATGGTGTGACATTATAGAATGTGAAATTAGAGAATAAAACCTTTCGGCTTGAGGTTTACTCACGTTTTTGGGCCGTTTGAAGTGATGTGTCACCACGGAGTGTCGTAACCTTTTAAATGGTGCATGTTAAGGTCAAAAACTTTATGAAATATGGTATGGCAGGTTAAAACCATAAGGTATGGAGGTTAATAACGTTTCCGGCCGTTTAGGGCCGTTTTCGGGGTTTTGGGCCTTCCCGGGGGAGTTTGGGCCTTAAGTGGGCTTTGGTGGGATGGAGTAGGTCTCCGTAACGGACTAGGATTGGGTGTGGGGGCTGGTAAAAGGGCTCCCCACCAGCCCTTGGGCGTTCACCCCTGCCCCGTGTGCGCCCTTCCCCCCCACTTGCCCTTGCCCTAGCCGCCTCCCTCCTCCCTTGGCCGTGCGCCTCCCCCTCCTTTGCCCCATTTCTCCCCACCTCTTCACCCCCTCTCCTCCACCCCCTTGCTGCCCTAGGGTGGTCTCCACACCTCTGCACCTTGTGGATCCATCCGTTGGAGCGAGGAGCGAGGAGCGAGGAGCGTGGAGCGAGGAGCGATCCGCGAGGAGATCTATTGGAGATTCGTTCGTTGGGCAAAGGTATGATCATGGGGATCCTTGGGTTTGATCTAGGTAATGTTCTTAGGGTGTTTATGAAGTTTTTAGATCAATTGGTGGTGCTGGGTTGGAGTTCTTTGGGTTAGATCTAGACGTTGCCACGTTTCTGTTTTCGGGCTAGGGTTTGAGTTTTCGTCGATTTAGATTCCGAATCTGTCCGTACGGACTTAAAAGAAGTTGTAGATAATTTAATTATCTTTCCGTGGACACAAAGCACGTTAAAATCCGATCAGCCGTTTGAAAGTTATGGCCGTTTTACCGAGCGTGTTAAAATCTGTGATGCGATTGGAACAGATCGTAGTAATATGTAGATTAAACAATTTTAGAGTCCGAATCAGTCTTTCCGTATAACTAGAAAAATGTAGGAAATTTCCTAAGCTTCGCGATGGTGTACTCGTTTAATCGATTTGGAGTCCCAAAACTCAAGTTATGGCCTTTTCAAGGCTGCTGTCCCGCCGGGACAGAACCTCTGTTTTTAGGTTTGCAAGTAGTGGGCAATGTCGGGTTAGATGGGGATTTGTGTACTGTTTTGTGGGCATGATTGTGAGTGTGTGATGCCTATGTGCAGGTGGTGTGACACCGGGAGTGCCCTCGACTTCCCACAAATCCGTCGCCCGCGGTTGAGGCAAGTGTGTTGTAATGTATAGCGGATTGTAGGTTGCTTGTTGATATTGGATGAAAGATTGAATACTTGCTATGATCACTTGCCTTGCTTGCTGTTTTCCAATGATATATTGAGTATGATTATCATGATATGATGCTATGTGTCTATACTTATCATGATTCGATGCCATGTGTAATATTTGTCATGATGAGATGCCATATGTTTATGTACATGAGAAATATGATAATTGGCATAGTTGCATGCATGACATGAGATAGGGCGAGGGCGGTGAGAAAGTCATAACTAGTCCGGCAAGGTCGGTGAGAAAGTTATGACTAGTCCGGAACGCCATTGAGTATGACCTACATCGTGATTCCATCCACGTGGTGAATGGAAACGAGGAGTAGGCACCCTCCATCTTCGGGATAGAAGGGGGGAAAAGGGTGCACACCGACGGGTGTGTACTCAACCATACCGGTATGAGTTTCCAAGGAGATATGAGCATAACATTGCATTGCATTGCATTGCAATACATATTTAATGATGATGATGTTGTTATGTGCTCAAGTATGAGATGTTATATGTGATGTAAGGTATTATTGTCTTGTAAATGATCTTGTTGTCCATTACAATATGCTTGCTGAGTTTTCGAACTCACGCTTGTGTTTTATGTTGTTTTTAGGTACTTTGAGATCGGCATGCGGGAAAAAGGGGTCTAGCTACACTTCTACACGTAGCTCCACCATCATAGTCCATAATTAATCACTTGGAGACATGATATTAAGAGTTGTACCTTAAACTTAATGTATGGTTTAATTTAGCATGCTAGTGATTCCTTATTTGCTTCGTTTTAGTTTATGAAGTGGTTGAGCGTGGTATTATTGGCGTAATTTGATGATATATCCATTTATGTTGATGTTTTAGATGTCGTGTGCTATGATATATCTTGCCATGATATTGATATGGTGTTAATTCATGGAAAAACAAAGGAGATGCTGCCGAAATATCGATTTTTAGCATATGTACCTTTGCTGGAATTTATGTTTAAATGTGGTATTTAGATGTTGTTTAGCTTATGTTTGGTAGCATTCGGGCATATTAAATGCCGGGGTGTTACACCCTTGATAATGTTTAAAGTTTTAAACCCTGTTGCATAGTTGAAACATTAAGATGATGTAGACTGCTGTTATTGTTAAAGAAACTTTGCTGGTTGTTTAAAGATGCTCTAATCTAATGGATTAATAGAGAAATTTAATCGTGTTGCCTAGTGACTTTAATTTGGAAGTTGATTAGAGTTGCTATTTACGTTGTTGCAAAATACTAGTATATTTGGAAGTATGCAGTTGTGTCTCTACAATGCTAGTATTGATATCAATTGAGAAGACATAAGACTTTTTGTTAATGATGTTGTTAAGGGCAGTGTTAATGTTAGTATTCAATCTATTTTAAATAGTTGGAGTATGTTGTGTGGTGGTAGTTTTTGTTATCACCTTTGAATAGAGTAGCTAAAAGAAATGTTGTTGGTTGATGAACATGCCCATTTGTTGTTATTGATGACTAAGTAGTGGTGGTAACTGTTTAGATTACTCGTTAGAAAATCATGGTTAAATAGAGGAAAATGTTAACATGTTGCGATGGAGTGAGCTTTGGATAATTAATATGATAAATGGTCTTATCCTTAATGAAAGTATAACTTAGAGTCTCACTTACGAATTCTTCCCTGTGGAGATAATATTTACATGTTGAAGTCGTTGTTTAACTGAATAAGGTTCGGTTGTTGAGACGAGAATATATAGGAAGTATGAAATTTATATGTTGATCTTGCTGAAAGATTTATTGAAGTACTATGCTCCAATAGAGAATAAGACGTATTATGATTCAGTGATCTGTGGGAATCATGTCAATATAGTATTGGTTGGGTGCATTTTTGATAAGCATCATAAACCCTAATTAAAAAGTGTTAGGAATGGTAACTAGAGGAAGAATTCGTTGTGAAGCTTTTGGTTTAATTGTGTTGGGGCTTCTCAGGGAGTAAATAGTGATTATTGAAGTCTTTAATGGATAGCGTAGTGGAGTACTAGAGATGGTTCTTTTTATGCTGAGCTTGTGTTCAAAAGCTTTTGGACTAGGTCGGTTGTTTGCCCTTTTGGTTGAAGGGTTTTCGGTTAAGATGTTCCATATGCTGTGTTTCAGAGTTTCCCTAAAACTCGTAGAAATTGGTGCAAATATTTGGTTTTGGCTAATTTGTTTAGTTGGTGCTATGAGTATGGATTTACACCCCAAAAGTTTTTGAGTCGATCGCGCCCTTTCGCGTTCGCACTGAATTATCTTTGGAATTAATTTTAAAAGGAAGCAGATGGTCATAAAGGGTTGTGTTGGAAACTTTTGAGTTAAGCCCTTGATGTGTAACTCTGTTTGGCTAGAGTTGGAGTCATTTGGAAAATGTGTCTGGTTGCGGATGTTTCACAAGTCTGGTTTTTATGAAAGTTTCATAAGTGAATTTGGTTAGTGAGGAGTTTTCTTTTGGGATTGAGTTTCCCTCTCTTTTGATAAAATTTATGGCGGTTGTGTGTGCAGATGTTTGACTTTGGAGTCGATGTTCTGTTCCAAAAGGTTGAGTTTGTTTTTGCGAGGTGTTGCAAGGTTAGTTTTAAATGGATGATGGGTTTTCACACGATGTGGTGTTTTGTTGTTAACGTTGTTGCCGTCATAGTCTATATGATTTAGCGCAACTGTTAGTGTTATGTGTATTTCAATCATGTGATACCGAGGAAGAAGTCTTTTTGTGAATGACTTTTCGGTATTGTTGTTATATGATGAATGAATGGTGAAAAGTAAACAAGACATCGTGTATAGATGTTAAATGATAAAATTGTCGTTGAGCCAGGTCGGTGAGAAAGTCATATATCGAGATATGACTATTCCGTAGTGCTCTTGAAGTATGTGCATTCATGTCATGAAACGAGATTTCCTTTGCTTTCTAGTATGAAAAGAAAAGAATGAATAATTTCTGGTGTTGATTGTGGTGAAGGGATGTGTGTTTCCTTTGCGTTTTGGCTTAGGAAATTAAAATGAATACTCTCTGGTTGTTGTCGAATCCTTTCCAAAGTGGTTTTAACGCTTTGGGGTTTGAGTTGTTGGATGAGGGCCACTTGGGTTCATGTTATGGTTGAGCTCACTCAATGATTGTGCTCTTTATCTTGGTCCTTTGAGTGGAAGGTTGTGAATGACTCAATGCAAACCTTCGTGAAGAATTGTGTCATTGAGGTGTTCCCCAGTAGGGTTGATTACATTTTGAGTGGACCACTTGGTGGTTGCTAGTGATCGTTTTTCCTTTTAAAGTGTATTGGTGCTTTTGTCGTTGGGCAAGAAGCGAGTTGTGTCAAACAGCAGGGGAAAGTTCGGTCATTTCTGTTACGCGAGTCTTACGGATCCTGGTTAAAGTAGGTTGTTCGTTCTGTGGTAATCTTAGAGCGTTGTGTCTCTCCTGCTTCGCGTCGTCTTGAGTACAAGGAACCACATAAGGGAGGTTGGTACCGTGTTTTTCTGGAGAGTAGCCTGAGTTAAAGGGATCGGGCACTTCAGTGCCAAGGAATGCTTAGAACGAGGAGTATGAGACCGTTTTCCTGCGTGGTCTATTTAGGATTTTATCCTATCGCTTGGGTCATGCCGAGGCCTTGTTAGAGTGCTTTGTGTTTCAATGTTGAGTAAAGTTCTCGCAAGTTTTTGAGAGTGAGTTATCTTTAGAGCTGTCAGTCTTTGATCCTTAGCTCCTTGCCTCTGAGTGCTGGCTGGTGCAAGTCGTAGGGGCTTCTAAGCGGGTTCTGAGGTGTGGACCATAACTCCCTTTGATTTGATTGTTTGCGAAGTGGCGTGTCTCGGATTCGGGGTCGAATCCTGTTGAAGGGGGGTGAATGTGACACTACGGAATGGTGTGACATTATTTAACGTGAATGTTAAGGTCAAAAAACTTTATGAAATATGGTATTGGAGGTTAAAACCATATGATAGGAGGCTTAATAGCGTTTCCGGGCCGTTTTCGGGCCGTTTCCGGGGTTTTGGGCCTTTCCGGAGGAGTTTGGGCCTAAAGGAAAGGGTCGTGGGCTTTGATAGGATGGAGTTTGAGTCCTAATAGGAGTAGGAGACCTGGTTGGAGGCCTTCCCCAGCCCCTTTAGGCGTTCAACCCCTGCCCTTGCGCCCCCACAAGTCCTAGCCGCCCCCCCACACCTCCCCACCTCCTCCTTGTGGCGCCTCCACCTCCCCCATTGCTCCCCATTGCTCCACCACCTCTCCACCACCTATCCTCCTCCCTTGCTATCCCCAGGGGAGTTCTCCACCTCCACTCCTCAAAGATCCATCCGTTGGAGCGCTCCGCGACGAGGAGATCCGGCGGGATTGGAGCGAGGAAGGAGATCGCGCGAACCGGGAGGAGATCTATTGGGTTTTCGTGCGTTGGGCAAAGGTATGGCCATGGGAATCCTTGGGGTTGGTCTAGGTACTATTCTAAGGGTTTTTATCAAGTTTTTAGATCAATTGGTGGTACTGGAATTGAGTAGATTGCATTAGATCTAGAAGTTGCCACGTTCTCTGTTTCGGGCAGCATGAGCAGTCGACCTAGGGTTCGGTTTTTCGCCAAATTAGACTCGGAATCTGGTCGTACGGACGTTGAAGAAGTTGTAGATAATTTCGTTATCTTTCCGTGGATATAAAGAACGTTAAATTCCGCCTAGCCGTTTGAAAGTTATGGCTGTTTTACCGAGCGTGTTAAAATCTGTGACGTGATTGGAACAGATCACGGTATTTTGTAGATTAAACAACTTTAGAGTCTGAATCAGTCTTTCCCTATACCTAGAAAAAATTTGGGAAATTTCCTAAGCTACGCGAGGATGTACTCGCTTAATTGATTCGGAGTCTTAGAACCCGAGTTATGCCTTTTGGAAGGCTGCTGTCCCGACGGGACAGAACCTCTGTTTTTAGGTTTTGCAAGTAGTTGGCAATGTCGGGGTAGATGAGGGTTTGCGTACTGTTTTGTGGACATGATTGTGAGTGTGTGATACCTATGTGCAGGTGGTGCGATCGCGGGAGTGCCTTCTACTTCCCGCCAATCCGTTGCCCGTGGTTGAGGCAAGTGTGTTGTAATGGATACCGATTTGTAGGTTGCTTGTTGAGAATAGATGGAATTGACTACATGATATATGATCACTTGCCATGCTTTAATGATTGCCAATGATATGATGAGCATGTTTATTATGTTATGATGCCATGTGTTAATGTACGAGTTAAATATGATGTTGGCATAATTGCATACATGGCATGTTACATGGCCCAGGCGGTGAGAAAGTCATAACTAGTCCGGGGAAGGTCGGTGAGAAAGTTATGACTAATCCGGAGAGCCATTGAGTAAGTCCTACATCGTGATTCCATCCACGTGGTGTTTGGAAGCGAGGAGTAGGCACCCTCCATCTTCGGGATGGAAGGGGGGAGAGGGTGCACACCGACGGGTGTGTACTCAACCATACCGGTATGAGTTTCCAAGGAGACATGAGCATTGCATTGCATTGCATACGTAATGGTGATGATAGTGTTATGTGTTCATGAATGAGATGATATACATGATGTGAGACATTATTGCCATGTTATTGTTCTTGTTGTCCATTGCAATATGCTTGCTGAGTGATGAACTCACGCTTGTGTTTATGTTGTTTTCTTTTAGGTACCATGAATCCGGCATGCGGGGAAGGGAAATAGTCACACTTCCACACGTAGCTTCACTCTTTTGATTTCACAAGTCATTCAATTAGTGTTGATAATAAATTGCGTGTGATGATCATTGCTTTAAGGCTTAGCTTTGCTAAATGAGAATCTTTTCGTTCGTTTGACTCTTGGAGACATTAAATGTTTGAAACTAGACTTACATTGTTGCTAAGTCATTAATTATTGCTGTTTTAGATGCTTTCCATTATGATATAACTTGTGTTACTGTTGTTGCTCCTTCAATTCATGTTAAAACAAAGGAGATGCTGCCAAAATCTCGGTTTTTAGCATGTGCGCCTTTGCTGGAATTTATGTTTAATTGTGGTATTTAGATGTTGTTTAGCTTATGTTTGGTAGCATTCAGGCATATTAAATGTCGGGGTGTTACACTTGGGTATAAAACCCACTCTTCCTTTAATTACCTTTTTCCTATTCATATAACCATCACTTATCATAACATCAAACACTAACACAAGTTTATCTCTTGACAATCAATGAAGAGAACCGCGTTCTCGCTTCCTTTGCGCAATTAATCGATTAGATAATTCAACACAAACATGTGTCATCAATTTCCTTTGGTCTACTAATCATGACAAACAATCATTCATATATTTGTTTATTCCAAACTTAGAACATAACCCTTCAACATTTATCTCAACAGAACCAACAAGTACCCTTAGTACAACCCCGAAGTCATCATTTTGTCATCCCCAGTTCACTCCACCGATACATACTTCTAACAACTCAATATCATTTCCACAAGGCTTATTTCACAAATAAAGTCTGAAGACAAACATTTGTCCAGGACAACTCAACCTTTCACACGATCATTCCATACCCCTATTCCTTGATTACACATCGATCAAGTCATTATGTCAATCCGCCGTCTAATTGTCCCATAACAACACAAACAAAAAATCCCCCTGACGTTACACCATCCTCTTGCTATCGCAAGTTCCTCAACCAAAACATTCTCAACCTTCTCAGTCGTGATCAATACTCACCGCACAGGAATACAAATCCTGAATTTCATATTAACTCCATGACTCGCAACATTTTGCACAAAACACTAATTAATCTTCAATTTAGATCACTTACAATCTCTATTATTCCTTCTCTAACAATACGATAATTTAGGTTGTCTCTAAACAACCCACATCATCTGAAACCCTAACTCCCCATCATACCCTTAATCTCTTGAACAACCACATGGATCACACACCCAACCCTTAAGGAAACCACAGTTTCTCAAGAAAAGAACAACACCGAAAACATCGGAAAGACCCAACCAGAAATTACATGAGAACTCGACTCTCGAATTCCCCAAATTCCAATGTGCAAAAGCCTTTCGAACAAACCTCAAGATTACCAACCCCCATCAGGGACGATGGATACAATAATGTTTTTCCACAAAAAAAGGGAAAAACCAAGCGATCAACCAAATCTCGTAACACTTAAATCCACACGACTAAGGTTGTACACTAAAAACTTCAGTAAACTCTTTCAAATCCAAAGAACGATAAACACGAGAACAAAATCACTTTTCTCCACAAAAGGACTAACCAAATCGAATACCAAGACAGTAGCAAAAGAGATCCAAAAGGATTCAATACTAAACCTTGCTATTGACTCCAACCAACGAAGTCAAAGGAAACCACAACTTCATCCACACTCTAAACTTTGTCGCAAAAAGGCGACGACTCAAACCTACGAAAGGCTCTAGAATTCCGGTTGTGGCTTTACCCAACCACAACCCCCACCACAGCCTCGACCATGGCCACACCACAACAGAAGGTGACCGAAACCCTTCGGCACCACAATTCACTTAAACACAATTACTCAATTAGCTCTTACAAAAATAATAGCAATAGACATCATGCATAATCAAAGCAATAAGCATCTTTAACTTTAACATTCAGCATCAAAGCTTAGATACAAAATTTAAGCGCAACTCAAAGATACCCATACCCCGTCCTACTGTGCATCAGAGTGTGTCAAGTTTTAAATTAGTTAACCACACTATTTCAGATTTTAAGGCTATTGCCCGAAGGCCAAGTTTTCAAGAGTAGAAACCTAAGCCATGTTTCTACTTTTCCAAGTCACATTTCTAGTTTACTATAGAGTAAATTACTATATTCATATTCCACGGACCTGAAGCCCGCTCGGATACCAACTGTAACACCCCGGCACCTCATGTGCCCGAAGTGCTACTAAAACCTATTTAATTTTCACTAAATTTTTTTTTCGCAAGACCTCCCCTACTAAGTGGACATCCACTCAGCAGGCAAAAGAGATCACAATTATCAATATAGCAATAATAATTTCAACATGTCATGGAATCAATCAACCATCATGACATGTAGGCAATTAACAACTACAAAAAAAATCCATTCATTAACAACTCAACTTAAGTACCACATGATTACACAAATAGATTAACTAGTTACAAATTTACTAATTGATTCCAAAAGTCTGAAACATGTCGTGAGACACGGTGGAGGTGCAGCTACGCCCCAAACCCGGCAAGTCGCTCTTCCGAGTACCTAAAAATATTAACAAACAAGCGTGAGTTCTAAAACTCAGCAAAGTGCATCAAATCAATATGAATAACAAGTTAGCAATTCCAACCCATCATTAAGCATGTAACTCTTACGAGATTCAACCAATACATAAACAATTGTACCGCTACCACTTACCTCATTGCCCTTTTCATACACATACCTCATTGAATCTTTTTGGGTTCGATCCCAACTCTTCACAACTCCATTTAACACACAAACTCAATCGTTGCGATGCAATGCACATGTATGCTCTTTTTAGATGCACGTACCGGTACTGCCGAGTGCACACCCGTCGGTGTGCACCCTCACATCCCTTCCATCCCGTGGAAGGTGCCTACTCTTACTGTCTCGCTCCCATTCACCTCGATGAATGGGACTACGAGGTAGGACTTTCGTGTTCACTACGTGTGAACACAGAGGCCCGCATCATAATGGGTTGCCTCTTCTTTTATGAATACACAAATGCAATTAACACAATTAATTTGCATAAACAAACATTTCTATTCTTCCACATGGACATAAATGAATACACATATGGCAATCCATTCTCATATTCATCAATATAATCATCAAATCAACCAAAACACTAACAAATACTTAACCTTCATATGCCTCTAATCGATTCACACACACAAGGAACAAATGAATAAATTTATGAATTTAACATTTGCATCAACATAAATATCAACATGATGAAAATCACAAGCAAAGCATGATTCATTCCTTTTTAGCATTTAATCGAAATGACACACTTGCCTTCTACCGAGAGGAATGGAGTGGCGGGAAGAAGAGGTCACTCCCGAAGCTACTCCATCTGGAAACATAATTACATACTCAATTCACAAGTTCTAGAGTCAACAAACAACAACAAACCACATAAATACTCCCTAAATCAAATTTTCCCCAAATCTGAATTTTCAAACAAAACTGGTTTGGGTAGCCTCTTTGCCAAAGCATAACTATTGCTATACAACTCCAAATTGAGCAAACAAAGACATTTTAAACGTCTACTCAGAATTTGCTAGCTATCTCTAGGCAATTTTAAATCCAAATTCGGCCTCAAACTTGCTCTAATTCACAGATCAAAATTGAATCTTCTACTAGTTGCAATTTGGACATAAATTGGTAATTCCTTCATAACCTTTTAATGGTTGAACCAAAATTCATGTTCTTGAACTCTAAATGAGCATAAGAGGATGTACTATAGTTACCCTATATCCATTCATTCAACAACTGAAGTTAAAGTCCTCAAACTGAACTCTGAACTTCAGACCAAACTCTGAACATTCAGAGAAACAGCAAACAGGACAGCAAATACTAAAAATTGCATAACTTCTAAATGGTTTGGTCAAATTGTGTGTTCTTGAGCTCTACAGAATCTTGAGAGCACTAGCTACAACTTCTCTGGCAACCAAATAAACATGAGATGGCTCCAAGATCCTCTAATCAACCTCTGAACATTCATCCCAACTTTTGAACATCCAGAAAAACAAGCTTCTGGGCAGCAAGTTCAAAACAACATAACTTTTTGATTCATGAACTGGAATCAAACAAACGAGTACATTTTATTAAACAACAGGAAATTTGCCACAACTTTCTAGGCAAATGGAAAAGCTAACTCGGTCTGCAACAAGCTCAAATCTGAAGCTCAACTTTTCAGCTCACAGATCCACTTACTCGGGACAGTCTGCAGTAAAATCAACATAACTTTCAAATGGCTTAACTGATTTTCGAGTTATTGTACTCTAACGAAACATAAGAACAATATCTACAATAAACTCTACAAAATTTGAGCATTTGACCCTTCTAGCTACCTCAAAAACGAGCTACAAAACAGGGCTGAATTCTGGTCAAAAACAGAAAACACATTCCCTCCAATAGAACTAGGTTTCCCTCCACAAATTTCAACCCTAGGGTCCCTAGAACCCTAGCAACCAGCCCAATACCTCCAAATCTGAGCTCACACAACCATCCATCGGGGAAGGAAGCACTTACCAAGAAGGGAGGCAAGGAAAGAGAGGAGGGAGGAGCTGATGGCTGCTGCTGCAAGGAGCGCAGGTAGGAGGAGGCTGTAGGAGGAGGAGGCGCCAAGCTAGGGCAGGGAGAAGGGCGCCCAAGCTGCTGCCTTGGTGGAGGGAGAGCCACCTTGCTGCAGCTGGGGAGAGGAGAGGCACCATGGCTGTCCTTGGGAGCTCCTCACACGAAAAGAAAGGGGGAAGATGAAACCAAGAAATGCTTTTAGAAGAGGTGGCTGCTTTTTTTTCTTGCTTGCTTTCTTTCTTTTCTAGTGAAGGGAGGAGATTCCAAAGCACTTACACTACTACCTCTCTCTCTCACTCTCTCTAGAACAACATCTCAAATAGATTAAGATGCAACAAAATACTTTTCCACAAATAAATACAAATTCCTTTGCATTTTAAACATGTTAAAACAATTGCTCCGGGTAATAAGAAAATCGAAGATTAACCGATAATATTCCAAATTGGCAAAACTAAGGATTAAATTCATTCACCTAGACAACTACACACTATCATTCGTAGATGTGATGATTAATTTATTGCGCTAAACTTGGATTATGCCATATTGTGTGCTTGGTTATATTGTTCACTTCGTTTTGGTTCATGAAACGTTTGAGTTTATAATCTGGACCTGAAATGATGCTATAACTCTTGTTATTGCTGTTTTAGATGTCATCCATTATGTTATTATGTTATGATATTATTACTGTTGCTTCAAACCATGTAAAAACAAAGGATATGCTGCCGAAATTTCATTTAAAGCATTTATGTACTTGCTGTAATTTATCCTTAATTATGATATTTGGTTGCTATTTCTACTCTGTTTGGTGACATTCTGGGCATACTAGGTGCCGAGGTGTTACAAAAATTCTCACCGAGCAACATGGTTTGCTTTGATACCACTTGATCGCACTTTGGGTGTCCCGATCTTTCGATGAGAAACACACGTTCGAATTAGATGGAGATGACTTTGACGATCCGACTACACCGTACGACGACGATGCGCCTTAGCAATCACTAAACCAACTCCGGAGGGTTATTGATCTTGTCGCAGGCACGATCAACGTGAACACGATGTTCAATTCCTGTAAGCAACCGAAGAACAAGCAAGAACACGATAAAAGGCAATCTGAAATTGCAAATATAAATGAAGGCGAAAACAAGATGGGGTCTTATTGACGATCTTTATAAGGTGGCTGTCCAGCACAACTCGCAGGATCAAGTTTACATTTGGCTAAACTAATCAAATAAAACCCAAGACCTAAAGGAGGCGGCGGCTGGCTATTTTGAGAGATAGGGCGTGGGAAACATGTCCAAAATAGGTGGGGAATAATTACAACTCAATTTACAAGGCCCAAAGCCCATTTATCCTTGGATTGAAAAAGTGACATCACTTGTTTGGCAGATTCCCGTAAACTCGGATGGAATTTGGAGATGAGGCTAGATCCATTGGAAAGAGAACGACAAAACCTTTCAAACAAGTACTCATAGACCCTGAACATATTTGTGGATCAAAAGTTATGGTTGTTTTAAGTTGGTGCTATCCAGAAGGCCGAATCCGAGTTGATCTTGTGCACCGGAAGAACTGGCTTCATGCTTGACGTTTGGAGGTCCTTCTCCTTGGTTCCAAAGGACAACAAAATCATCACAATGATTAAATAGTATTCCATCCATTAAAATATTTGTATGCAACCCGAGGAACGCATTCACCTGGTAATTGAATTTATGTGCACGAGCTCGAGTAATTGGTCCTTATATTGCATCATTGGCTTCAACGTGATGTGTGGCCATATCCATGGAAGTGATGTCCTCGTTAGAATGAATCCGAAATTACTAACTACAAAAAGACATTTGTGTTCATGGGCCATACCGACCTGTTGATATGCATAAACTTGACATATGCGTAGATTCATAATTATGTATTATTATATGATAAATGGGCTTTCACAAGATATATGTATTCATGGTTCATTCCCACCTAAACCGGTTCGTGACTTTGGGCGAGTGCGTTTCAGAAGGGATCGGTCGGACCATAACCATGAAACTAACTGGAGGTAGTTTACCATATTCTACACGCAACTATAGAATAATATATACATATATATACATATATATACATATATATATACATATATATATATATATATTCAATTTTACTATCGTATGCAACATCGAACGTAATTTAACCGTTTGACATTTAGCATTTGTTTGGCAACAAAGTAATTTTATAATTTCTAGGCAAAACTATGGTTCTAGAGAATACTATGGTATTTTTGGCCATAAGGTGTTTGAAAGTAACCAAAAAAACTTTGTCCTGAAAACCATGGTATTGTCAATACTATAGTATTTTTGGAGTATTAAAAACTCCACTCATAGTGGGGTTTTGAACTTTTGGCATCACTTCATCATGCAAAAGGCTTTGCTTCCAAACAGTTTCCATATCATGGTTTTGTAATACAATGGTATTTATACCAAAACAATTTCCATGCCATGTTTTTGTAATACCATGGTATTGAAAAACTTTGTTTCCAAACATGGCCTTATTTTACCGGTTTTACCATTCTTCTAATTATAGTAATACTAGTTACATGCCCGTGCATTGCTACAAAAAATAAAATTGATAACGAAAAATAAAGATTAAAAAATAAAAAAAAATATTTCACAAGATCAAACATCTATCTTTAACGCTTTGTTTTTTGCGAAAGCTGGCTAATTAAAGCAACGCTTCGTTTTTTGCGTAGGGCAATTAAGCAGGGCAATTAAGTAGGGCAATTAAGCAGGGCAATTAATGACGTGGATAGAACTCACCACTGCCACCAACTGTTGCTTTATAATAGTAGAGATTGTATATGTAGCTTCTTACTTCAGAGCAAATCTCGTTTCTTAACTTTTTACTATCATTGATCGAAGACAAATGATATTACCATACGTACTTGCGATGAGTATATAAAACCGGCTGGATTCGGGAAAGTTAGTGTTGGGAAGGTCAGAACTATTTATTACCGCCGATTATGTTTTTCAAAAATTTTAGGTTTTTTTTAATCTTTAATTGGATGCGCATTCGCCGATTCGGTTTGTGGATGTATTTATGTGTACCATTTTACCTACTGTTTGCACCAAAATTCGGCACGTATTGAAATCGGTCTGAAGCGGAAAGAAAATGTACGTATGGAAAGAAATCGGTAAACGAATCGGAAAAGGAATCAGTTTCTAAAAAAGGAAAAGAAATCAGATTAAAGGCCGATATAGATAAACACACCGTATCCATGTACAACTCGGATCGGCCAGGTGTGATATAAAAGGAGGCAGATGTCAAGCGAAAAATCAATCAATCCAACAACACAACATCTACTTTTTACAAGCCCTTTTTTACATCGTCTTTTAGCTTCATAGACCTCCCTGTAAGTCGACGGAATCAACATAGCTGCGCATCGCCGATTGTTGGTTTTTAGCCGATTTCACCAGGTTCGATCTGCTTTGTTTTGCTGCGCATCGCCTTCTCAAAGCCGATTTCACCTTGTATCCGGATTAACCGTAACTGGTTGATCTAGTTATCCCCTAATCGGTTTTCAGCCGACTAGCGAAAAGCCGATAATCTTTGCTTATCGGCTTTGATCAAATTACAAACTCTACCTTGTCAATTTCAGGTCAAATTGACTGGCACGCTCTGCAAACCCGGCGTTTGTCTTGTGTGTTCGAGGCTAAGAATTCTGCTTCACATTTTTTGCGCGAACATATTTTGGCACGCCCGGTGGGACCACAAGGGAAATCAAACATGTCATCAACTGACAAGCCTACGGTTACCGCCGATATCAACACTGATGCTATAATCGCGCCTCAAATGGCCGATTTAACCCCTGAACAGCGAAAAGAAATCGAGGACCGAAAGGCAGCTTTAGAAGAAATGATGCTGCGGTGCTTCCAGAAAACACGCCGTGGCATTACTCAAAAGACTGCACTCCCAAGCCTCAATCCTATCGGAGATTCGTCATCCGAATCGGTAAGCCGATACGCACCCGCTCAAGCTGATTTATCAAGTATGATCGAGCAATCTGTCCATCACGCATTAATTAATCAATCATCGGCTCTAGTATCCACATTAAAGCCGATGATAGAAAATAGTGTGAAAACAATTGCTCAGGAATTGGCTGTGTCTGGAAGCCTGCTAGATCCACCACAAACCATCCCTACGTACCCAGTATATTCCATAACACCTAACACCAATACAGTAAAAGTGTCGGCTCAAACGCCTATTACAATGCCAACTCAACCTACTGTTTTGAAACCAAGCATACAGAGAGATGGATTTACACACTACCATGGGCACACGGATGGGGCTAAGATAAGCGCATCAAATCCGTCAAATGGGCCCTCCAATAGCATCGGTTTATCGGCTTATCAGCCGATCGAAACAGATCAGGTTCCGCAATCACGGGGAGCCACAATCGTGAAACAAACGCCGTATAGGGTGGTGCCGTACGTCGAACCTTTCGCGCCCATACCCGATGCATTAGGTTTTAATCATGATTATGACCAAGTGCCAAGACCTCCTGCGGTGCGATTTGGACAAAGACCCGAGTTTGCACTCGAGGGGCAGGGCGTGAACCATGAAAATTAGCAATGTCCGGTTGCACCACAAGCCGACAATGTCAATTGGGCGGAACAAATTGCTAACGTTTTAAGAGAACAGTTCGGTTTACAGCCCAGAGGAAGAGTGATCGGCTATAGGAAGCCGTACCCCGATTACATAGATCGAATGCTATACCCGCACAACTTTCGAATACCAGACTTCGCCAAATTCTCAGGTGATGATTCCGTCACCACGATCGAGCATATCGGACGGTTTATGGCTCAGTGTGGAGAGGCTGCACAGTCCGATGGACTAAAAATTAGACTGTTTCCTTTATCATTGTCTGCAGTCAGCATTCACTTGGTTCACTAATCTACCCCAAATTCAGTTCACGCGTGTGGAACGATTTAGAAAGCCGATTCCATGAATACTTTTTTCGAACTATGGAGCTTAGGATTTCTGATCTTAGTTCAGTCCGATGTAAGTACGCGAATCGGTTTCGATTATATCAGAAGGTTTAGAGGCGTACGGAATAGATGCTTTAGTGTAACATTACCCGATGATCAATTGGCCGATTTAGCATTCCAAGGGCTAATCCCGCCATTAAAAGAGAAGCTATCGGGCCAAGAGTTTCCAGATTTAGGCCACTTACTCCACCGCGTATCGGCACATGAAAGCCGATATGCAGAGAGCAAAGGGTTTAAAGATAGATTTAAGCCAAACGGTAGTGAAAAGGCCAAAGTAAACATGGTAGATCACAATTCAAGCGACACCTCCGAGGACGAAGCAGAAATAAACATAGCCGAGTGGACCAAGAGTTCTAAAAAGCCACTCGTATGCTCTCTGCTCAAACCGATAAAAAATAGGGCGGAGATCAAGTATTCATATGATGTGTCTAAGTGTGACAAAATATTTGATTTATTACTGCAAGAAAAACTCATAAAGTTGACGGAGGGACACGTCATACCATCGACCGAGGAAATTAAAAAACGAAGGTATTGCAAATGGCACCATTCGTTTTCACATAATACTAACGACTGCAATATTTTTCGACAACAGATTCAATCGGCCATCACTGATGGCAGGCTAAAATTTGCGGAAGAGTCGGCTATGCAGATAGATATAAGCCCTTTTCAAGTCAACATGGTTCAATGTTCGCGAAAAGGAAAGAGGCCTGCAGAAGAAGATAAGCCGACTAAAGGAATTGTGTCACGAGACGAGACAGTGCAGATTACTATCGGTTCTATACAGATAGAAGCCGATAGGAATGGACAAAACTCAAGAACGGTAAAACCAAGAGGGGACTTGGAAGTCGGTAAATGGTATCAGGCTGAGAGGGCTCCAAGAAAAGTCGATTTCAAACCAAAGCCGACTTTCTCACAGCTCCTGGGGAAGTATGAGAGGATAAGTCGATATAACACTCAACACCAGAGTTTTCATCAACCAGGACAAAAGAGGGACGAACGTTGGCGGCCAGATATGTCATGTCGGCCAACCACTAAAGAAGAGAAACATCGGCAATGTCCCTTTTGGCAGTTTTGCTGGGAGAGAGGGATGACCTTACCAACAGCTGTATCTTGTCCTATGCAACACTCGTCTGCATATTGGCCAAATCGATCTGTAAAAGATAGGTTGTCTGGACCGATATACAATCATCCAGATGTGAGAAGCAGGAGGCCGATCCATGAAAGGTTGTCAACATCAGAGCAAGGCGAGTCCTCCCGAAATCAGGAACTATCGGTTAACACAAGTGGAATGGAATCTGACAGCGAGATGAGCAATTTAGCTGGAAAAATAAGAAAGCCGATAGAACCTAAGCCTAGGTGGTGCCCCTCGGGTCTCAGCAAATCACAACGCAGGAGGCTTCAGCGATTGAAGACACAAGAAGAAAGGGAAGCTGAAAAAGAGAACGAGAGGGATCAGATGTTTAATAAGTTAAGACCAGTACCGGTTTTGAAAAAGGAGTGGAGAAAGAAGGAACAGATCGATAGTGATTCAGATCAATCGGTCGAATCCGGTTCTCCGATGATCCGAGATGATACGCCGCCAATGGATATAAACATGGTATTCACTCTACCTGCCGAGTTCAAAACCGAAGAATCGGCTGAAGAAGTGTTCGCCCAATTGTGCCTCGGAGCACCAGACGATGTGTTCGAAAAGCCACAAGACATGCATCGGCATCTAAAACCATTATATCTAAAAGGGTATATTAATGGCCGACCGATATCTCGTATGTTGGTCGATGGCGGGGCGACAGTTAATCTGATGCCGTTAAGTACTTTCAGAAAATTGGGTAAAGCCGATGAAGACTTGATCAAGACCAATATGGTGCTAAATGACTTCACGGGAGACCCAACTGAGGCTAAAGGCGTAATGGTGTCAGAACTGACAGTCGGTAATAAAACTTTGCCGACTGCATTTTTTGTGATTGAAGCCAAAGGCAATTACAGCGTGCTCCTTGGGCGGGACTGGATCCATGCCAATTGCTGTATACCATCAACTATGCACCAAAAATTGGTGCAGTGGAACGATGATACAGTAGAAGTCGTACCGGCCGACACATCGGCTCATATCGCCATGGCTAGCCCTGACACCAATTGGCCACACGAAGAAGCCGAATGTATATCAGGAAAAGCCTTGGACAATTGCGATTTTATCTGCGTCGAGAAGTCAGGATTCAAGCCGATCAGCGTTAAACCCAACACGTTTGATCGGACAGACGAAGTAGTAAGAAGATGGAGCACAAGACACTAGCAAAGCTGCAGGAAAAGGCAAGAAGCTATCGGCAAGAAGAATACGAAGAAGCTGTTGAGGATTTTGAAGAAGAAAGAAAAGGGTTAGGATTTACTTCTGCCGATTTGCTCGAAGAAATCGATATTGGGGAAGGTGATAGCAAAAGACCAACATTTGTAAGTGCTAAATTAGAACCCAGTTATAAAGCAAAGTTGGTCGAAATACTCAAAAAATATAGAGATTGCTTCGCGTGGGAGTATTACGAGATGCCAGGCTTAAGCCGACAGCTAGTTGAGCATCGGCTACCAATAAAACCTGGGTATCGGCCATTCAAACAATACCCTAGGCGATTTAATCCTACATTATATGACGCTATAAAGGAAGAAGTAGGACGATTGCTAGAGGCAAAGTTTATTCGGCCCTGCCGATACGCTGAATGGGTCTCAAACATCGTCCCTGTAAAGAAGAAAAACGGCAAACTTAGGGTATGTGTCGATTTTAGAGATTTAAACAAAGCTACACCAAAAGATGAGTACCCGATGCCTATAGCCGATATGCTTATCGATGCTGCATCTGGGAACAAAATCATAAGTTTTTTGGACGGGAACGCCGGATACAATCAGATATTCATGGCCGAAGCCGATATACCCAAAACGGCCTTCAGATGTCCGGGGGCTTTAGGGCTATATGAGTGGAAAGTTATGACCTTCGGTTTAAAAAATGCCGGTGCTACTTATCAGCGGGCTATGAACCATATTTTCCATGATTTGATCGGTAATACCGTGGAAATATACATTGACGACGTAGTGGTAAAATCCAAAGAAGACTGGCAACATTTAGCCGATCTGGAAAAGATGTTCAAAAGCACAAGGTTACATGGGTTAAAAATGAACCCTCTCAAATGTGCTTTCGGAGTATCGGCTGGACAATTTCTTGGGTTTACGGTGCATGAAGGAGGAATTGAAGTAAACCAAGCCAAAGTAAAAGCCATAGCCGATACTAAACCGCCGACAAGCAAAAAGGAGTTGCAGGTGTTGATTGGGAAAATCAACTACTTGCGACGTTTTATCTCAAACTTGTCAGGGCGTATTCGGGCCTTCACACCGCTGCTGAAAATTAAAGACAACCAAGAGTTCAAATGGGAAGCCGATCAACAAAAAGCCTTCGACGACATAAAAGGTTATCTGATGAGTCCACCAGTATTGACCGCACCAAAACATGGTATACCTTTTAGACTATATATATCGGCTGAAGGTGATTCGATTGGGGCGCTTTAACACAAGAAGCCGATAGGAAGGAACGAGCAATATTTTACTTAAGCCGACGTCTTTTAGATGCAGAAACCAGGTATCCTCTAGTAGAAAAATTATGCTTATCATTGTATTTTGCTTGCACCAAATTAAGACATTATATGCTGGCTTCCAAATGCGTTATAATATGCAAAACCGATGTAGTCAAATACATATTATTGGCGCCAATTTCAAGGGGTCGGCTTGGTAAATGGGCATACGCCTTAACAGAGTTCGAGTTAACCTATGAGTCGGCTAAATCTGTGAAAGGACAGGCTGTGGCCGATTTTATCACAGGAAGTGAAACATTAACAGGAACGGCTGATGTAACTCCTTGGCAGCTGTATTTTGATGGATCCGTTTGCCAGGAAGGCGAAGGCATCGGCGTGATATTGATTTCACCTAGAAAACAGGAGTATGACTTCATGTATCGGCTAAATAGCCGATGTTCAAATAATCAAGCAGAATACGAAGCATTGCTAAGAGGTCTACAATTGCTAGATAGCATCGGGGTGAAAGACATCGAAGCTTTTGGAGACTCGATGTTAATTATACAGCAAGTCAAAGGAGAATACCGATGCAACGACGGTACGCTAACTCAGTACTTACATCAATGCCTCCAGATCATCGAGATGTTCACTACATTTTCTATAAAACATATCCCCAGAGAAGCTAATAATAAAGCAAACCGATTGGCACAATGTGCATCAGGGTACAAGATTGAAAGCCGACAGGGACCAATCGGGCTAAACGTTTTGCCGATTTTATGTGTTCACCCTGTCGACTGGAGAACAGAGATAAGGGATTATTTGTCAGATCCAGCCAAGCCGACCGAGCAGAAGGTCAAGCGCAAAGCACTCAAATATGTTCTACTAGAAGATGTATTGTACTTTCGGACTATGGAAGGTTTGTTGTTAAGATGCCTGGGAACCGAGGAAGCCAAAGTAGCGATGGGTGAAGTCCATGAAGGCATTTGTGGATCACATCAATCGTCCCATAAGATGAAATGGATGCTGAGATGAACAGGATATTTTTGGCCGACGATGTTAGAAGACTGCTTCAAATATTATAAAGGATGCCAAACGTGCCAAAAGTTTGGTAACATACAGTCAGCACCAGCATCGGCTTTGCATCCGATCATCAAGCCATGGCCATTTAGAGGATGGGGTATAGACATAATCGGCCAAATATTTCCGTCATCCAAAGAAAGGACATAAATTCATCCTTGCAGCCACAGATTATTTCTCAAAATGGGTTGAGGCTGTACCACTCAAGAAGGTTACTAGCAAAGAGCTGATCGACTTTGTAAATGAACACATCATCCATCGGTTTGGGATTCCACAGACAATTACTACTGATCAAGGGACTGTGTTCATGTCTAACGAGTTCAAAAGTTTTGCGGGAAATCTTGGGATAAAATTACTCAACTCCTCCCCTTACTACGCTCAGGCCAATGGACAGGCTGAGTCGTCAAACAAGACATTGATAAAGCTGATAAAAAGAAAAATTGAGGGAGAGCCGAGGAAATGGCATTCAACGCTATCGGAGGCTTTATGGGCTTATCGGCTATCTCATCACGGATCAACTAAATTGTCACCTTTTCAGTTGGTATACGGACAAGAAGCCGTCTTGCCCGTAGAAATCAACATCGGCTCAGTAAGGCTATATGAGCAAGATAGGGTACCAGCCGATGAATACAAACAGGCAATGCTCGACAATCTGGATGATTTGGCTGAACTAAGGCTGATCACGCTAGATCAGCTTAAAAGGAATAAAGAGAGGGTTGCCAGGTCGTATAATAAAAAAGTGATTTTAAAAACGTTCAATCGAGCCGATTTGGTGTGGAAAACCGTGTTGCCGATTGGGTCTAAGGATAATCGATTCGGCAAATGGTCTCCAATATGGGAAGGGCCTTATAAGATCAATCGGCCGATTGACGGGAATTCGTATATACTGGAATCCTTAGAAGGGTTCGTCCTACCTAAAGCGATCAATGGAAAATATCTGAAGGCATATCACCCAAGCATATGGGTCGGGTCCTAACTACAGGAAGAAAAACATCAAGACCAGTTACAAAAACATGCATATAAATCGGTCATACAGTCGACCGAGTCAGAAGCAAACATTCATCATCCATCAGATTAAGCAGTTTACAAAAATCGGCTACACGGCTGGTACTACACATCAATTCAAGAAACAATACTGTTTTCAATGAAGTCCGGAACCAGGCAGATGGGCTCCCAAAGCCGATAGTGCTGCAGCCGCCCTACCAATAGTAGCTTGAACACTATCTATTAGTTGTTCATCGGCTTTTGCATCACCCGGAATTGGGATCATTTTTAGCTGATTGATCTTGACTTTGGTGAAAACTTCACCCGATTTGCTGTCTCTGAGCGCCAGTGAAGACGTCGCATCGGTAATGCCGATCTGGCAATCTGAAAGTTCTTTTGTAACCAAAGCCAGCTGTTCTTCAAGTTTCTTCTTGGATAACTCCAGCTCTTGGGCCTTGTTCCTAGCCAATTTCAGTGCAGCGGCACCCTGGTCAAACGCTCCCTTCCGGAGTTTTGCGTCTGCTATAAGCTTGTCCAGGATCTATTGGTCGGCTTGCTGGGCCTTCCTCTGTTCGACTCTTGCTTTGGCCGATTCCACGTCTAGCCGATTTGAGCATCCAGATGACATACTTCTAGCAAAGCGTTCATGGCTGCAGAGGGGAGATCGGCTTGCATGGCCGCCATAGCATTCCTCAAGGATTGGGTGTTGGCCAGAAGAGCCGCCTCCGGCTGCATCACTTCGTCCAGAAGGCGATTGAGTCGTTCCTGCATACCCGGCTCAGCGGTAACAACAGCCGATCTTTGGTGCAGAGGCCGCTATTATCGCTGGATGTCGATCGATAGTCGCCGCAGCTAGCACTTCCGGGTCGTCAAGCTCATCCAAAGAAAAGCCTAAAAGATCGGCTAGGTCCGTTGACGGCATTGGGTCAGAAGCAGGTTTTGGAGTTGAGGGAGCGGATGACGGAGCAGGAGCCGGAGCCAACAAGACAGGCACATCTGTCTGGGTCTTCTCAGCATCGGTTTCTAACAACTGGACGGAAGGTGTTTCCTGAGAAATACTTTACGATAAGATAAGAAAAACAAAGACAAGAATCAAGTTAAGGGTCGAAGCTAACCGCAGTAGCCGATCCAGTTGGGGATGATGCTGCATCACGACCCGCAGGTTTTGGAGATCGTTTGATAACGATTCTACGGCTCTTCTTTCTTTCTGAAAATGGCAAATACGGGGTTAGCCGACGAAGGAAATTTTGAGCAGAAAACAAAGAAAAAACTTACTCTCAACACGCCGCCCGGCGAGATCCGATAATGATGGGCTATCAACCCTCAACGTGCCAGAAGATAAACCAGCAAGAGGGGTCGACGGCCTTTGCCGTTTCGAACGGTCGCCTACCGATGCGCTTATTTGGAGTCGACCTTTTGCTAGTCTGAAAAAGGACAAAAGATATGGTTAAGCTGATGAAAATCTTATTTCAATAAACATCAAAATGAAAATACCTCTAAGGACGAGTTAGCATGGCTTGAACTCGAGCTAGACCCAGCGGCGGTCTCCGTCGGCTCTTGAAAGCCAGGGAGAAAAGAGGACAAGACCTCATGGATAGTGCGCCCCCGCAAGAGCGCCTCAGCTATGGAAGCCCACCATGTGGTAAATTGGCCCGATCGACGTGTGTTTAACACGAGGAATGGCAAGTCTACCACATGGAGCTCATCGGCTAGCTCAATAATAAGCTCCGCCAAAGAATGTTAGTGACTTTATTTCGTGGCTTGATCATGTTAAGCAAAGGAAAGCAAGGAATTGTTTGTCCAAAACCCAGCTGGCGTGCATACACTGAAGGATGATAGAACTTATAGGTCGGCTGAAATGTTCTATTTCGAGTACTCAAGCCGACGTGAAGAATGCAAGGAGAAATCAGCAGAGGAAGCAGATCAAGAGTGGACTGGGGCATTAAAGAGCTATCAGAGTTTAGACGGAGGAAAGAAGGCCATGGGAGATCGGCTAGTTGGCTATACGAAAAGAAGTCTCGACGGTTGAAGGAGGCTTGGTTGAGATTCAAGAAGAAGGATAAGTACTTGTGAAAACCGGTCGGGGAGATTTTAGGTTCATCAGATGAACACATCATGAATTTTTCACCCGGAGATCGGCTAGGTTGAAATCTAGGGGTTGCACCCTCAGGAAAATCTTCCGTTGGGAAAGCCGATTCCTCCGATGGATCTGGGATAATAAGGCGGCCAAAAACGCAGTAAAGCCAGATCTGAATGAACCAAAGTGGACCACCAATGTTGCCCACGACATAGGAACCGTTGCCGGTAAAAAGCCGACTCCGGATGATATGCATCATATGGTATACGGCCCCCAACAAGGATTTCCCTAAAGCTAGCCGACGACCCATGACTAGTCGCTCAGGCATAAATTGATAAACCTGGGTTGGTCCTAAGGAAGCGCCACAGAAGAGGAATCGGTCTAGCCATAGGTTGAGGAAAGCTACATGTTCCTCATCCGATACAGGGCCAGTTAACTTGTTATTATTTTGTATATATCTGGACCAACCTTCTCCCTTTTTTCGAGTCAATTTGTACTGAGGTTTCCCGCTAAAAGCCGATATTTGGTCTCCATCGGGCCTAAGGCAACACAATTCGGCCATGTCTAAGAGGGTTGGGCCGATGGGACCAGTTGGGAAAAAGAAGGCGTTAAAAGAATCCGACCAAAAATAGCAAGCAACGGCTACCAAGGATTCGTTAGGTTCTGGATCGGCTAAGGACATGGGAATACACTCAGCGATACCCATTCCTTCCCACTCCGCCTTTTTTTGGGCTGATACTCTAATATACCAAGACCTCCAGCCCTTGAGAGCTGTCGGCCAAGCCCTAAAGCTTTTTGTCCATTCCTTGATATTATAGCCAGGAGCTGACAAAGGGAGTCTAGGGATTTCATCTCCAACAACCGTATCGGTCTCTATGGTTCCTATTGGGCCTAGAAAGTACTGATGGTCGCTATCTAGGATCGGAATGAGTACCTGGGATGCGTCCATTTTAGCTGATATGACAGGAAGAGGGGATTGACGCGGAGAAAAGCCGATTTCAAGATGAAGGAGAGCACGCCAGGGTGAAAATGACCGCAGGGGGGGACCTCATATTTATACCTCGGTGAAAAAGGTGAAAAGGCGAATAGCTTGTCGCATTAAAAACGCACCGAGGATATTGCGGCGCCATTAATGGGGAAGTTACCAAGGTGAATCCTAAACGACAAGCCGATCACGGAAAAAGGCGAAGGGATTTTTGAAAAATAGCAAGCTACCTTTCAAAAATGGGGGGCATATGTTTGCACCAAAATTCGGCACGTATTGAAATCGGTCTGAAGCGGAAAGAAAATGTACGTATGGAAAGAAATCGGTAAACGAATCGGAAAAGGAATCAGTTTCTAAAAAAGGAAAAGAAATCAGATTAAAGGCCGATATAGATAAACACACCGTATCCATGTACAACTCGGATCGGCCAGGTGTGATATAAAAGGAGGCAGATGTCAAGCGAAAAATCAATCAATCCAACAACACAACATCTACTTTTTACAAGCCCTTTTTTACATCGTCTTTTAGCTTCATAGACCTCCCTGTAAGTCGACGGAATCAACATAGCTGCGCATCGCCGATTGTTGGTTTTTAGCCGATTTCACCAGGTTCGATCTGCTTTGTTTTGCTGCGCATCGCCTTCTCAAAGCCGATTTCACCTTGTATCCGGATTAACCGTAACTGGTTGATCTAGTTATCCCCTAATCGGTTTTCAGCCGACTAGCGAAAAGCCGATAATCTTTGCTTATCGGCTTTGATCAAATTACAAACTCTACCTTGTCAATTTCAGGTCAAATTGACTGGCACGCTTTGCAAACCCGGCGTTTGTCTTGTGTGTTCGAGGCTAAGAATTCTGCTTCACATTTTTTGCGCGAACACCTACTTACGAGTCATAAAACTACTTTTTACTATATAATGTCTAGCAATTACCAAACTGACTACGGATAAGTAAGGGCCTGTTTGGATCCACGCACCTAATAGTTAGCTGCTAAAAATTAGCTGGAGTAGATCCAAACACCCCTAACTAATAGATCAGCTAATTATTAGCTAGACACCTAGCTAATGGTTATCTCATTAGCTAGCCAAATTCAGCTAATAGCAGCTAATAGGTGGCATTTAACAAAAATACCCTTCGCGTCTACCACCAATAGCATTTAATAGCATGTGTATTCTAGACAATATCATCTATTAGCCACATATTAGCTGGTGGATCCAAACACCCTCCAACTAATAGTTTACTTGCTAATATTAGCTAGGAACTATTAGCTAGCTAACTATTAGCTGCTAATGGATCCAAACAGGCCCTAAACCTTGGGAAGGTAAGGAGCATTTATTAATGCCGATTACTTTTTATTAAAAAAAATTATTGTTTTTTTTTTATCTCTGATGGGACTCGCATTCGGTGATTCGGTTCTGGATGTATTTATGTGCATGGTATTACTATGCAAAATACTATATTTTTACATTTTTTTGTTATCAGTTTTTGATCGGACTTTCTACTATGAGTTACAGAAATGTATTATGCACTCAGTAGTAAGATTATAAGGTTGATGTACGTATGGATGCTGGTGAAGGTTATATGGCCGATGGGCTAAAGGCCCATTTTATCAAACCCATCGTCTTATACAACACGAACGATATGAATTTAGTTCCACATTGCCAGTAGAGGTTCATCTACAACTGTTTATATATCCAAATTGGGATGTCCTTCGATTAGAGTGATATGGGTAACTAGAAACGTAAGCGCGGCGCACGCCGCGCATGTGAACAACACGTTTTTTTTTTCCCGGAGAAAAAACATGCCACTAAAACATTTTTCTCATGCTCCGGAGAGTAAACGGATCACGAAAATAATTTTTCCAGGAAAAACGGAGAAAGCGCACCGCACGCGCGAACGGAAAATATTTTTTGTTTTTTTTTCGGAGAAAAAACAGGCTACGGAAACATTTTTCGCATGCTCCGGAGAGCAAACGGATCACGAAAATATTTTTTGCGGGAAAAACGGAGAAAGCGCGCCGCGCGCGCGAACGAATTTTTTTTTCGGAGGAAAAACAGACGACGGAAACATTTTTCCCATACTCCGGAGAGTAAACGGACCGCGAAAATATTTTTTTCGGGAAAAACGGAGAAAGGACCTGAACGAAAAGATAGGGACCTATTTGTTATAATTCTGGACCTGTTCGCTATTTCGAATAAGTAAGAAAGGGCTCGTTCGCAATTCGTATTTAACGGGAGGCTCTTTGTGTAAAATAGCGAACGGAGGACCTAAACGCGAACCGCGAAAAAATATTTTACGTTCACAGAAAATTAAAAAGGATCTTTTCGTAAACATAAAGGATCTATCCGTAATTCCTAAGAATCAGAGGTTTTTTTTGCAAGAAATGGAGAGAGAGAGAGTGGGGAGGAGACGTGGCATAGCTGCCCTTCCCGGAAACCTTCCGCTGGTACTAATAACTATATGTTAGTAAGGGTAGGGGCCAGTAGGGCTATGTCTGTGGCCGCATTGCGCTATGTACTGGTGGTGACTGACCAGGTCAACTTACCCTTTAAACCCATGATCAGTTTTGCATCTTTGCTGACACCGCCACAGTCATCACACTGGCACCATAGTTGGTAGTAACCTTTACTGTCATTCGTTCATGATTTTACCATCTAAAATAGTACCGTTTACTATCTTACCTTTATCACTGTATATATGTACCATACCGCATGTTGTAATTTGTACAACCGACAGTACACGATTTTACTATACATGAATCACTGCATAATCATTCTACTGCATGTAGTAATTGCTACTATCGGGAGTAAATGATACTACAGTGGTAATAACCTTATTTTACTATGTGTGGATGTTGGCGAATAAGGCCAATGGGCTAAATGCCCATTTTATCAGATCCATCGTCTTGTATAGCATGGATGATAGGAATTTAGTCCTACATTGCTAGCGGTGGTTCATCTACATCTGCTTATATACTTAATTTGGGATATGTCTTCTGATCAGAGTGATACATATAATGTTAGTAAGGGTAAGGCTATGTCCGTGGGCTCCGCTGCACTATGTGCAAGCGGTGAGGGACCCGGTCACCTTACCCTTTAATACTATGATCACTTTTGTTTGTTTTCACTCTCTTTTTGTCACGTGCTTGAGCGTCATCCTCGTCGACATCGCCACGGTCGTAGACACCAGCACCATCGTTGGTAGTAACCTTTACTGTCTTTCGATGATGATTTTGTCATCTAGAACAGTACCATTTACTATCTTACCTTTTCTCACTGCATCTATGTATTGTACCGCGTGTTGTAATTTGGTCTACCGACAATATATACATGATTTTAATATACATGAATCACCGTATAACGGTTCTATACAGCATGTAGTAATTGCCACTATTGGGTGTAAATGATTTTACTTCAACTTATGGCAGTACACATTTTTTGGTACCTATGCCTGTGGTAAAGTTTACTGTATTGTTCATATTATTTTTTCATCATTCACATCTACTTTTCAACTCGGACAGTACCGTTTACTACCGTGGTGCTCACCTTTTATTAACTTTTAGTAACACAAATAACCGTACCTTTGTTCAATTCTGCAAGTAGTAATTTTTACTATTGGATGTAAACGATTTTCCTTTTTAACTACCGTGGAGATAATCTCGTTACTAACGGCGTGTATATGAATGATAGTATAATTTACAGCTATGCATTCTATATTTTATTATCATTTTTATATTTTACTAACAATCTCGGCTCCACATTAAATACTACAGGTATTATATATATATTACAATTATCTGGGACACCATAGTGCTTGAGCACTATGATCCAAAACAGGCATTTTTCTTATTTATTTGCATTCGAAATTTTTTGTAATTTTTAGAATGTTGAGTTTAACCAGTTTACTAACTAGTTCAAACAAGTTTGAACTAAAATTCGAACAAGAGAATTTTTTGTGACAGTTTGATTGTAGGTATATGTGCTGATTATATATATAAATCAGCAAACCATGTGTTCTAAATTCGTTCAAATCTTTGAATTCGAGTATATTTTCAAATGCATGTGTTTCATTTGAATTGTTATAGATAGGTATATACTCTACAACTGAAAGTTTCAAAAATATACCGGAATTTGACTTTAATTCAAATTTTAAATACACGAATTCAAGTTAAATTCGGGTATATATACACACACTTAAAATCATGGTGCCTCATTACATCCTATATCTATCTATCTATCTAGATAGATAGATAGATAGATAGATAGATAGATAGAGGCACAAACCAAGTTTGGACTAAATATTTGGTATGGCACAAATTAATTTTCCTGCGTTGCGCTCACTGAAATATGCCAACAGTGGCATATGACATTAGAAAGTTTGGTTTCCAAAAAAAAAAAAAAAACAGAAGGCATTAAGAAGTTTGGTGTGATAAGGGTTGGAAAGATCGAGCGAGCTGTTCAAGTATTGTAGGGTGCCTTTTGAACCAGAACGTGAAATGTTCCATATTTATTAGGCCCAATGCTGGGCCTCTTCGGTGAAAATTTCGGAAATGAATGATATGTTTTATAAGAAAATCAAAATGGATAATGAGTTTGTTTAGAGATAAATGAAACAAGCTCTCCAATAGCTTGTTACTAGAGAGCCCTACACTGAATCCATTAGTAACAAGCTCCTAGTGAATGACGCGGCAAGGAGAGAGCTCACAAAATTAGTAACAAGCTCCACAATGCATTATCTAATCACTATTATTATTTTTATTCCCTAAAAAGGCTTGAAACTTACATAGGTAACAAGTTTAATCTTTCTTTCCTCCGTCTCTTCTACCCCACCAAAAAGTTAATGTGATATAAGTACAGTATTAACAAGCTAAAAAAATAACTGTTGGGAAGTACATTTGCCTAGGGGCTGGGGCGTTTTTTTTTGGTTGCTCAATTTGATATTGCTATGGACTTCGATCGCACCAAAGATGAGAATACTCAACCAAGTATACGTGGAACGAATGGTCCACGTAGCTGTCTCCTGTATCGTATAACCAATCATTCTGAAGATCGAGCTGCATCTGAAGGTTTCTTGGAACCTGGGTTTGAGCTCAAATCTTGACCCTACCTGTCCCCTGTGAGGCTGTGACTTGTCACATCAGTTAAGCCCCAAGTGCAGATGTAATTTGAAGCCCCCACGTGCCATTTTAGGGGCCTATGGAAGGCCTGAAGAGTGAGTCAGCTCCAAACAGATCCTAACATGTGGTGATGATAAGCAGCACCAAAATACAGGGCAACAAACTCTCCATATAACTTGTACATTGCAAAATCAGATCACTTCCAAATCATGTTTTCAGTTGCACTAACGTTCCCGTAAAAGAAATCACACTATCGTTGTAACAACGTTACATTAGTAGATCTGATAAGTTATAACATACCTGGCCGCATCAGTAACACAAACACAAACATGAGAATGACAAGCACCTATCTGGTATCAGAGCAGCTCTGACTAGTAAGCAGTGAAGTCAATGGAATATCAATGTTGGAGCCCATCTTCTAAATGATGTAATCAGGCTACTGACAGAAGTGACCGTCTGAACATCGGACTCGAGCGCTGCCGCGAGGTTGAATTCTCGACTGTTAGCCCTTGTGCTCCGATACAGAAGTACTGGTTCATAAGTCTGCTGTTCAGAGACCCATATTTCTTAGGTGTATGCCCCTGCCTCATCACCCCACTGGCATTAGGCGATGGTTTGTCTTTGTCCAGATGGACTGCTTTGATCTTGTCAACCAATGACGAAGATGACCAGGAGAAAGAAGCAGGAGATTCGGGCTGTATGACGCCGTGTGTCAGGCCAACCGCGAACTTCGTCTTCGTTGCAGTACTCGGCGAGCTCTTGGCAGCACAGGTTCGCATGTTATTAAACAGGGAGCTCGCCTTGGAGTACCTTTGCCTCAGGGGTGTTGGGGTCTCCGCATGGCTCCAGCTCTTGGCCGAATCCAGTGAGGAGGCATCGTCCTCAAATTCCTTCGACCCACCAGCTGATTTCTTCTCCTTGCGGAGAGGCCATCTGAGTAGGATTTTGAGATGTTTCGCCGCGTTTTGCACAGAATTCAGCTTCTTCTGACCAGATTCCTGGATTTCAGCGTCACTCTTGCCGACACTAGAGAATGACCTTGTCCTTTCGCTGATGCCTGACGCATCAATATCCGCATGGAGAAAAATCTCACCATCCGAGATCTTGAAAGAAGTCCCTGGGCTGCCTACAATGTGGTGCATCTTCAGTTGAGAAGCGATAGCTGACCTTGTCTCGTGGTCCCTCGAATTCGAGATCCCACCAGCCAAAATCAGCTGTTTGATGAGTATGTCAGACGATGCTGTCCGCGGCTGTTTCCTGAGCAAATCCAGAGGGGTCATGCCATCACTGTCACGGACGTTGAGGTCAATTGGTGGTGCGGTCATCAAGAGCTCAATAAGGTTGGAGTGCAATTTGCCGACCACAGCCAAGTGAAGAGCCATCCTTCCATCGTCGTTTTGCGTATTGATTACGCTGCTGACATCCACGATTGTTCCACTGATCAATTGCTTCATAAGCTCCATCTGACGGTCGAGCCTTCGGAAGCCAGGAGTCCTAAAGCCAGTCAGCGCCATATGAAGGAATGTGTCACCAACTTCGTTTGTGGCTGATACAAGTGATGGTGATGCAGTAATGAGGGCCTTGACCACTGGCAGGTGACCTCGAAAGGCTGCTATATGCAACGCTGTATTCGCTTGCTCATCTATGGAGTGGACTATATCGAAACAGGCAATAAGATCCTTCACAACCTGTAATATAAAGTAAATGTGCCAGTATTCAGTATGGAGCCACTGAAAAATCTATGATGAAACTCATTGCTAGATCTGATTCCGCAGCAAAAAAAAAAAGAGGAGAAAACAAAAGCGGTTCTCATGACACTGAAGATGAATGCTCATTGCTCTGAAGAAAAGATTAGGACTTCAAATTGTTCACACAAACCATACAAATATAACAGATTTGGCATGTCATTAAACATTTCTGTTCCTAAGCATCGATGGATAAAATAGAAAAATCCTGCTTAACTCAACGGTTTCCAAGTAAACCGTCGATGAATGGTTTGTCATGAAACTTCGATGACAAGCAACACTTAGCAAATCCCATTTCGGTAGGTTGAGAATCGATGACCATGCCATGTAGTATATCCACTATCCAGCTCTATTAATTTAACTAGAACGTGCCATATGATCGATCACTTTAAAATTATATCATGTGCAAGTAGAATCACGACCTGGCTAGCATGTTCACAAGATCAACTTACAGGGATAGTAAGTCAAAGACAACAGACATTTATTATTCCAAGGTTTCCGCAGTAGTGCTTTAATGTAATAAAATTAGCCTAAGTAATCTCAGAGTCCCATAGATTAGAGTTGCAGCAGTAAGTTTATAGCCAATTGGTGATGAACTTCAACAGACTGCTTCTTCTATTGAATCACACAATCAAGAAACATTTATACAACTAGCTAAGATAAGTATTTGACTGCAAAAAAAATCATGGAACTCAGCAAAGAAGATTCAGAAGCAGAAGTAGCATCACCTCAACTTGCCCCCTTGCTGACGCGGCGTGCAAGATCGTCGAGCCCTGCGCATCCCGGAATGCTGAGGCATCAGAGCAGCCCTGCAGGAGCTCCCTAAGGACCTCCAGGTTACCTCCCCTCGCCGCAGCATGCATTGCTCGGTTCATCATCTCGCGTCTGAACATGTATCCCCCACCATTGGCAGTGGCAGTACCACCATCCCCCAATTCATCAGCCACCTCCCATCCATCTTTCCCGGCCGAACACGCCGGAGACACCATCGCGTGGAGCAGCAGCCGGAACACTTCCGAGCTCCTGCTCCTCGCCGCGGCGTACAAGATGTCGGTCACGCCGTACTCCCCCTCGCCGAACATCAACAGAGGCTGCCTCCCGAGAAGTTCCTGCACGAACCCGGCGTCCCCAGCTGCGGCCGCCGTGTAGAGTAGCCACCCGCCGTAGCCGGCCCGGATGAGCCGGTTGGCTCGGCCCCCGCGGGGCTCGCAGTCGAGGAGCAGGCACCGGGCGACGGCAGCGCGGTTCTTGGCCGCGTCGGCGAAGCGCATGTCGTCGTCCCAGACGGACTCGAGGCGGCGGATGCGGCGTAGGGAGGTCAGCTTGATGAGGAGGTTGGCGTCCAGGTGGAGGAGCTCCCTGACGACGTCGTAGTGGCCGCTCGCCGCCGCCCAGTCGATGGGCGTCGCGTACCACCACTGGTCGCCGGTGCTCTCCCACCGGAGCGGGAAGTGGGATTCCTCCATGGACCTGTGCTAATGGAGAGGATTGCCCTGCAAAAAACCAATAACTTGAGTTAACTCTTTTCCATGTAGAACAGAGCCAAATCAACAAACAAGAACATCAATTTCTTGGCGAGGTGTGTAAATTACATACGGTTGCTAGAGTAACTAATCTGATTGAACATCAAAGCAATCGGAAAGTTGCAGCTTTAACTAATTACTCCATGTGGGTGCAATTGAAGCAAGGAATGAAGACGACTAATTGCTAGTAGTATCAAGAATTGACCATAGGTATTAGGGGCGAAAGAACGCGGTGGAAAACAAAAATTACTAACCAAGAACTACCTCATCCAGGGGAAGGAGCAAGAAACCTCTCAGCCACAGGAGAAAGAAAATGATTCTGCAAGTGGAGAAATCCCTCCAGCTCTAACAGCGTTAACTCAGCAATCCATATCAACAAGTACCTCAGAGATGTGGGCAAGAGAATCTTAGCTCATGGGAACGGGAGAGAGGTTCCATCTCTGGGTCCAACCAAGCACACAGGACTGGATTGGCATGGGAGCACAGCACTCACTGCTCGGCATGCTTGTCTTGAGGGGCAGGGCAGCAGGCCCCAAAAGGAGGAACCCCACAATCACAAGCAGCCGGTTAAGAGGAAAGGAGACAGGCATGAGCCATGTGAACTCAACACCCATTCATGTGAGGCCTTCATCCTCAACCAGCAAAGATAACAGCAGTTAAGGCGGGCAAGACAAAGTCCAGCCAGGACCGGGTCATTCCATTCCATCCCTCGGTCCCTCCCAAGAGATTAAAGACAAAGGGCAAAACAATATGGAAAGAACCAAGATTGCAGGCACAACAATTCAGGTGAAAAATATTACCATGAAACAAGAAAGCTGGTGCAGCTTACCTACTGTTAATGTTGCCTTGAGCTATCTTCTGAAGCTCTGACCGATTTGGGCCGCTTGGCCTTAGTTTCTCTCTATTCACAAGTATGAAAGATCTGCTCCAGGTAGAAACTAATTTTACAGCCAAGGACGCGTTAGCCAGCTGTGTGAACTATGCAAGCATTTCTAGTTCACATGGAAGCAGTGGAAAGCATATGCAGAAGAGGGTAGCCGAAAGATAATCGTATTGGCTGGCTACAGAAAAGCTGAGGCAGGCAAAAGAGAATGGGAACAGTGCATTCAGGATAATGATTTGGACCTGCATTTTGGAAGGCGAAGTTCTTTCTGCCTTGTCATACCTTGGAAAGTATGGTGATAACTGCAAAGCCAGAAAAAGACATCTTCCACATGTTTAGATTTTTTCCCTCGTCATGCAGTATCTAACCTACTTTCTACGATTAGCGCATATACAATGTTTCACATACAGTTGTCTATAAAAGATACTACGTAAAATTTAAAATGATATAGAGATGAGAGAAGTAAGAGATAGAAAGCTAATATCTACTATTTAATAGACAGTTTTATAGTCTTATATTTTGTATATCATTGTATAGACAATCTATTAATTTAATGTGAGATCATTATAGACAAGTATATAAACGATATATTATATGAGTTATTTTTAATACTATCTGTAAATAATATAAAGATATATTATAAATAGCTACCATTTATATCACTATACATATCCTTAACATACTATGAATATTATATCTAAATGCTTCTTGTACTTGTTCACGTCCGACTGGCCGTTAAATATTGTCCATGGGGGTGGCAATTTCTGTGGTTGGAGGGCACCTCGACGGTTCTTGGAGATGGAACACGTGGAGGTTGTTATAGTCAGCAACTCATTCTTCTAGTGGGGCTCTAGGCCGGTTGACGAATTATTTTTTTAAATAATACTTTTTTTAAACTGAATTGCGTTTTTAATACTCGAAAAATAAAATTTGCAAAAATAATACGTGGTCGCCATACCGTACGGCGAATACCCTATTTTCGCCATATGGTATGGCGAATACCCTATTTTTGCCATATGGTATGGCGAAAATACCATAATTACCCGATTAAAGCCGATTAACCGTCAGTTGTTTGGTTAAGGCTATTTTCGCCTTACCATATGGCGAAAATAGTATTTTCGCCTTACCATATGGCGAAAATAGTATTTTCGCCAAACCGTATGGCGAAAATACCCTATTTTCGCCAAACCGTATGGCGAAAATAGGGTTTTCGCCATACCGTACGGCGAAAACAGCCTTAATTCCTGTATAGCAGATTAACTACGGATTTAGGGTATTGTCGCCACACGGTTCGGCGAAAATAGGGTATTCGCCACACGGTTCGGCGAAAATGGGGTATTCGCCGTATGGTATGGCGACCACGTATTATTTTTGCAAATTTTATTTTTCGAGTATTAAAAACGCAATTCAGTTTAAAAAAAGTATTATTTAAAAAAAAATTCGCCGGTTGACATATAATCAGACTTCCATACTAATTGTTGAGATATAATTAGACTCTATTTCTTTATGTATGAATTTTAATCTATTTTTAATAGATGCTTTACTATAAATATGACACTCTATTGTATAAAAGAATCAATCTAATAAAGATATGAGAGTTTTACCTCATTATATTCTTTTTGTTCTTCATGATTGTTCTGCTGATTTGATTGGTACATTGTAATTGAACTACATCAGTCGTCACCGTTTTACAACATGTTATCAACGCGAAGCTCTCAGGTGCCAAACAAGATTGTCTATCAGCATTAATCTACATTGCATTGATTTTCGACCAGCATCAAGCGATTAATCTTCTACAAGTCTTACGTAAGTCCGAAGCATACAAGTTAATCCTATATGAGAAATTTTTAATCATGTAGATTAATTTTCTTAATTACCTAGATCAATCCTTCTTAATGTCTGATTGAAGACTAGATTAATCTAATTACCGAAATTAAGATTCTAATTGTCAGCAGCATCAAAAGTTGCCAAAAGCCATGTGCCCTGCACACTGCATCCCCGCCATGCGCGCTCCCTCATTGGCCACGCTGCGCCGGTTGTGCCGACCACTTGACCGCACTAGCAACTCAGTTGTGCACGCCGAGCCGCGCGCTGCATCAACCGAAGTCAGGTGCCCTCGCCCGGCACTGTGCTGCTCCAACTGAATTAGCGCTGTGCCGCTTGGCTTGATGCAGGAGTTCGCCGCCGCACCCCGTCGGGCATCGTCCCGATGCACTACAAACTCACAGCATTGGACGAACCTACTATAGTGTAATAATGTGATGTTCTTTTTGCCTTACGATATTAGATCAAACTCAAGACAGGAGTCATATCATCGTGATCAAACTCAAGACAGGAGTCATATCATCGTAAGACGCTCGATCTGTAGTGGATTAATTTATTTGCATTGACTCTCAATCACATTCATCATGACTACGCACTTCCTTAATCTATCTACTTCAGGGGCCTAAGGATATCTCTCCATTATATAGGAGGGGGGCAAATTCCATCTTAATCATTCAATACCTCAGCATGTTTCATGGTAAACCCGAAAACTATCTTTATAACTACCTGGTTAAATAGTAGAGTTTGGCATCCCCTAAGTAAACCATTTGACATCTAGGAAACCAATGACGATATCAGGTCTAAGGATCATACATACATTATGTATGAGACCAACTGATGACACAAAAGAATATATAATAATTCTCGCAGTGTCTCATATGGATCTATCCAACGCATGTTCTCCAACATATGTCCACATTGTTGATTAGATATCTTCATATCTCTATAACTCGTGAAACATGGTCATCAATCAATACATACGCTGATCTATGAAACATAATCGTCTTATATTATAATAACTGATCAGGGATAACTTGAATAACATAGACAAATGAAAAGTTTCACGAGCAAGTCACATACTTGTTGATCAATCCAATCGATATTTATTCAAAGGACAAACAATTATACTGTTCTATAAACATACGATGTGATAGAATTATCTCCATGATTGCCTCAAGGGCATATCACCAACAGTGAACTCTTGATAAATAATCATTATATTTTTCTCAATGGGATACATGCAATGCCCGAAGTGCATGCCAATGCTCAGCAGGCCATGGAAAAGATGAAAGGCAAAAGAGGGCAAATGGAAAATTGGTGAAATACATAAGGGAAGAGGCAAGCCCCAGCAAAAAAGTGAAGGTAAAAGGCTAGGGAGCTTCCAGAAGCAAGATTCAGCCAACAAGTCTATAAACCCTGCACAACCCTGCTTTAGGTATGGATGCACTAGTCATTGCTTGCATAACTGTTGCACCCTGAAGAATTTGGTAGACCTTTTACATCCAATCCACTAGAAAAATCAATAAATATCCTAGGGAATAATGTTGAGGCACCTTTCAACATTCAACTTGTTGTTGACATGGACGCTGAGAAGTGTGACGATATGGTGATCCTATTAAGCTCGAGGAGTCCCAGAAGGACACCACGACTCATATGGAAACCTGAATGAGTTTCCTAAATATTACTTTCTCTAATATTTTTCTTTTAAGATTAACATCGGTTACAATCCGATAAACCCATATCGGCTTATGATTTTCCAAACCTGATACTTTCCTTAATAAACCAACCATACCAAATTGATTCTTACAAAAGCGGCCATGCGCCAAATTCTGGTGTCAACATATGCCCACCATTTTTGGAAGATTGCGTTAATCTCGCAAAACTCACTGATATCGGCTCAAACACAAAATGCCAACCGGCTTTGCTAAGATTAACCATTCAACTTCCTCTCGATTTTCATGCCATCAGTGGTAGTTTTCCTACGCAACCGTGTGAACACATGATCTCATGCATTAACTACAGCAAAAGTTTACAAAAATTACTCGCCAATGCCACTGAGTTTAGCCCCTATAAGTATGAGGTCCATTCACCCATCATTTTCACATGCTCAAGCTCTCCTCTCCTCCTTCATCAGCTTTGGACTTCCTTTTCTGCTCCCATCTCATCGGCTCAACCAAACCTAATGGACCCGAACCAGGCATTTTTCCCTGTTCCCAACTGTGATACTCAATTCTATCTAGGTCCACTAGGAAACCTTTACTCATCGGCCATAATAGAAAAAGAACTCCCCAGACTTACACTGAACGGCCGAGGTTCAATGTAGTCAGGTGGAATAAGAGCTTTAGAGCATGGCCAACCGCGTTAGTTGGGTGGCGTGATAGGTTCAATCAGGTAGCAGCCCAGAAACTTCTAGTTTGGGAGAAGATGGGAATAGCCGAATGCCTCCCACTATCCTTAGACAACTCTTCCACTAACAAACCTTTAGTAGCCATGTCTTGTTACTTTTGGTCTGATACCTTCAATGCCATTCTTTTTAGAACTGGACCCATCGACCCAATTCTATTATACGTCTGCCAACTATGCTGCCTTAAGACCAGACAACGAATAGCTATCGACTTTCAGTGCGAAACCCCACCTAGGTTCATAGTGGCTAAGGGGGAATGGTGGAGTAGATATATAGAAGACAACAGAGGAGTTGGCCTGATCTCCGATAGGGAGCATATAGCTTTTCTTAACATGTGGCTTGACCGATCCCTATTCTGTGGTGCTTCTCTTGGCCCAACCCAGACTTACCAAACCATAACCGAGTAACTGGTAGGGGGCCGTTAGCTTGCACTCTAAAAACTATTTTTGGGGGCAGTTTTCCAGATGATGCATGAAATTCGCAGCCGGCTCTACATCGCTATGGTTCATCCAATTATTTCTCTATTGTGTCTTTAGTCGATCTTTCAAGATCGAATTGTCTGAGATGACCCCATTCCCTTTGCGGGGAAACTCTAGAAAGCCGACCGGTAGAATTCCGAAATAGCTGATCCTTCGATGAAAGGCTTTTCCTCTGCTTAGGGGGCGAGACAAAAATCAATCAAGTCGGAGCTAGAAAATACCTTTCTTTTTTCTATCAGCTCGACCAAAATTCCCTGCCTATCCCAATTTCTTTAGCTACCGTGAAACCAACAACTACCCTTGACCTTCCTTTTTCCACCTCGCAACCGATTGTGAGGACATGCTTGACGAAACCTTAGAGCTTTACAAGATTTTTTTTCTCCAAGCATCCTTTCTGTCGGCTTGCACACTAGGGGTAGAACCTTCCAGCCATCCTATGAGTTTTACCACCCATCAGTTTATGCTAGACAACTTGGCTTTAGCCAAATCATTCCAAAATTATTTCTATTTGACTGACTCCAACCTTAGGAGAGACTAAGTTGTGCCTCAGCCAACTTAGTTTTCCACATGGCTGATGGCATCCTTCTCAAAAAAATTCCCCACTTTATTCTCCACACGAGGAGAGTGTGCGGATACATTTCGTGGTGATCGTCTATCTCTTCATCCTTATTTTCAGCCGATTGTCCACCTTCCACGATAATAGCTGAACTTTTCCCAGAGTTATCATCGGAGCTGATAATTAGAACTAACTCAAGCTCCTGTTCGACTAGTTTTGACTCGTCGAACCATACTAGAATAACTTTAATCGATATTACTGGTGAGGTACTAACCTTTAAAAAACCTTCTTTAACTTATACCTTTAATTGGCTTCTCCTTACACTCTATTTTTTTAGACAAAGGCAACTGGAAAGAGGCCCATAGAACTGTCAGTCAATATTCCAACAAAGAAGTAACGACCGATCGGCTTATTAGGGCATTCATCTGGGACACTCGGAATTCCCCTCTCTCTCCGATCTTGAAAGGCAACAACAGCAGCCGAGTAAGTCTTACATATTTAGTCCTATTTTAATACCAAGTCCAAATATACTCAATCGGCTTCCTTTTGCAGAAAAAAAAGAAAAAGCCAGTCTTTTAAGAAAATGGCTCAGAGGAAAAAAAACAACAAAAGAAGAATCGGTCGAAAGCTCACCGAAGACTTCTATGACTAGCAGGGTAATTATTTTAACTTGATATTTTAGATCGACAAATTAAATTGATCATGAATCCAATCGACTAATAATTCTTTCGTATACTTGCAGCACATGTCTTCGCCACCTTCATTCTTTACGCCAGCCGATGTCATTGTCCCAGAGGGTATAGCCAGCGATATACCCCCGCTAACATCTCAGCTGATGCCACAAACGCAGCCAGCAGCGGGCACAAACCCTTCCAGTGTGATGATCAAACCGACCTCTTTTGTTGCCAACAGACTCGGCTTTGATTTGTCGGATATTGAGGGCGAAGAGAGGACTGTCCGCCGACCATCATTAATACCATTCTGGCCAAAGCATAAGGCACATCGGCCCAGATCATATCATCCCCAATGGTTGAAGAGAGGCTTAGACACCTTTGCAAGATTCTGCTCAGTCCCATAGTTGATCTCCTTAAAGGTGCCCAGCCGATCTGGGACGCGGTTGATGCTATGAAGCCTGATCTCTTCTTACCATATCAAGCCTGATCGTATCCCCCTCAATCTCTTGCACTGTCCATATCAGACTCGATCTCCTTTGGCAGATTTCATACTGAGTTATATTCTACCGAAAATGTATAGGCCAATGACTCTAGCTTGCTAGAAATATATCGATCTCTTACTACAATTCATCCCTTACCAAACTAACCTACTCTAACAAAATTAGTCACATTCCAAATTTGGGTGTCAACATATGCCTGCCAATTTTGGGGATATGTTTAAACATGCCCCAAAATATCATTCCGCTCGTGCTCTCTCCATCATAACATCACTCTGCCACTTCATCTTCAATCTCGAAAATCACCATGGCTATTCAGTTCTCGAAACCACCACTTCAAAACACTGCAATTCATTAATTCTTTGATTGTTCATGCGCAGAATTGCCTCATCTTCTCCCATTTCATACAGACGTCCCTATGTTTTTCAGTGATAGCACATTTTACACAAACGGCATTGCATTTGCCAATGATGACGCTTCATTTACCAAATCTACTCTATAAATACCGGGCAATTCACCAATTTACTATTTAACTCTGCAGTAAACTTTCATCTTCTACAAACCATCATGTCTTCGTCATCCTACTCCTCCATCTCCGACTATTCCCCTTCATCTTAAACTTGTAACACCCCGGCATTTACTATGCCTGAATGCTACCAAACAAAAGCTAAACAACATCTAAATACCATAATTAAAGATAAATTCCAGCAAAGGCGCACATGCTAAAAACCGAGATTTCGGCAGCATCTCCTTTGTTTTAACATGAATTGAAGCAACAACAATAATAACATGTCAATGTGGCATAATGAACGATAGCAATAACATGATCAAACGGAAAAACAACCACCATACCACTAAGGATATAAATTCTATCCATCACATGACAAATATGGACTAATCAATTACTCATAACGACCAACGAATCATCGAAACCATAGTTTAGTTCAATGAATTAGCCATAACCATAAGGGAAGGAACATGTCATTGTTTAAATGTGTGATGCTAAGTGATGACGTGTGACTAGCTCCCTTTCCCGGATGTCGGATTCAAGGTACCTAAAAGAAAACAACATAAACACAAGCGTGAGTTCATCACTCAGCAAGTATATTGCAATGGTACAAACATAAACAATTACATAGCAATAATATCTCACATCATGTAAACCATCTCATTTGTGGTCACATATTATCATCATCATCATTATGTATGAAGTGCAATGCGATGCTCATGTCTCCTTGGAAACTCATACCGGTATGGTTGAGTACACACCCGTCGGTGTGCACCCTCTCCCCCCTTCCATCCCGAAGATGGAGGGTGCCTACTCCTCGCTTCCGTTCACCACGGTGAATGGAATCACGATGTAGGACTTACTCATTGGCTCTCCGGATTAGTCATAACTTTCTCACCGACCTTCCCAGACTAGTTATGACTTTCTCACCGCCCGGGCCATGTAATCATGCCATGTATGCAAATATGCCAACATCAAAATTAACTTGTACAATAACACATGGCATCATCATGGATAACTTGTACACTAACACATGGCATCATCACATAATAAACATATTCATCATATCAATGGCAAACATTAAAGCGTGGCATGTGAACAAATCATATATTCAAACTTCAATCTCAATCAATCAACAACCTACAATCCGCTACTCATTCCAATACACTTGCCTCAACCACGGCGACGGATTGGCGAGACGTAGAGGGCACTCCCGGGGTCATACCACCTGCACATAGGGACCACACACTCACAATCAAGCCCACAAAACAGTACGCAAACCCTCATCTACCCTAACTTTGCGAACTACTCGCAAAACCCGAAAACAGCGGTTCTGTCCCGTCGGGACAGCAGCCTTCCAAAAGGCATAACTCGGGTTCTAAGACTCCGAATCAATTAAACGAGTACATCCTCGCGTAGCATACGAAATTTCCCAACTTTTTTCTAGGTATAGGGAAAGACTGATTCGGACTCTAAGGTTGTTTAATCTACAAAATACCGTGATCTGTTCCAATCACGTCACAGATTTTGACACGCTCGGTAAAACAGCCATAACTTTCAAACGGCTGGGCAGAATTTAAAGTTCTTTATATCCACGGAAAGATAATGAAATTGTCTACAACGTCTTTAACATCCGTACGACCAAATTCGGACTCTAAATTGGCGAAAAACCCAACCCTAGGTCGACTGCTCATGCTGTCCGAAACAGAGAACGTGACCAACTCAAGAATCCATCTAATCTAATCAAATCCAGCACCACCAATTGATCTAAAAACTTGATAATCACCCTTAGAATAGTACCTAGACCAACCCCAAGGATTCCCATGGTCATACCTTCGCCCGACGCACGAGAACTCCAATAGATCTCCTCCCGGTTCGCTCCTCGCTCCTCGCTCCAATGGATGGATCCTCGAGGTGCAGGGGTGGGGAGGCTACCCTAGGGCAGCAAGGGGTGGAGGAGAGGTGGTGGGGAGGTGGGGAGCAATGGGGGCAAAGGGGGCGCAAGGAAGAGGAGGAGGTGGGGGGTGGCGGCTAGGGCATGGAGGGGGAGGTGGGGGCGCACAAACAATGATGGGGGCACCCAAAGGGGCAGGGAGAGCCCCTTTTTACCAGCCCAAGCCCCTCTCCTAGTCCTAAATGGACTCAAACTCCATCCCACCAAAGCCCACGATCCCTTCTTTTAGGTCCAAACTCCCCCGGAAAGGCCCAAATCCCCGGAAACGGCCCGAAATCGCTATTAAACCTCCTATCATATGGTTTTAACCTCCAATACCATATTTCATAAAGTTTTTGACCTTACATTCTCATTAAATAATGTCACACCATTCCGTAGTGTCACAAAACTGAAGACAACGACTCAGCCATCGCCGCCACTCTCTAAGAGGAGTTGTCGGCTGAGGTGCGTGCGGAAGAAGAAGTGGTTGATGATGAGGCCATCACCCACGCGCTACAAAAAGAGCTTCAAGCCGACACAGCGCTTCTCCCACTTAGGACGTAGCCACTGCTCTCATGGATGCTGCTGCTGACCACCCTCTAGCCAACGCTATGGAAGAAGCAACAGCAGAGTCGGTTGGTAGCGCTGCCACCATTGCAGCCATCATCATCAGTTCCAACGATGATCCGGTGCCTCAACAAGGCCCCGCTGTCGACATTGCTTTCCAGGAGTCATCAAGCTCCAGTAGCAGCGATAATGGCAGCGGCACCATTGCTATAAGCATGAATGCTGGAAGGAAGCGCCGTCGGCTTTTTTAGATTTCTTTTCTTTCTCTTTTTTTAGTGTTGCAACATAAACTAAATTTTCTTCAATTGTATTCTCTTCCTATCATAGGCCTTCAGCCGATAATGTAATTGATCGGTCATGTTTAATGCGGATATCAACCTTTTTTATGACACCTTATAATAATCCACAATTTCCCATAGAGTAAAATCACTGTTATCAGCTCAAATCGATGTTAACGGCTTTAAAATATTAACCGTTGCTGTAATTTATCCGCTTCATCTTCTCAGCAATTTTCTCGCCAATATGACTTTCTCCCGCGCAAACACACGACCGTACATCTCTTCACATTAATTGTAGTGAAAATTGGTAAAAATTACCTGCCTTTGCCATTAGATTTACCACACTATAAACATGAGGTCTATTCACTCATCGTTTTTACACGCACCTTCTTTTATTTTTTCGCTATCGGCCTTTTCAATTTCCATCAATTTTTCTCCCTCTATCGGCTTCTAGCTTCTTCCTTCGATCGACCGTAGCCTGACCCAGTGGATCCTCATCAGGTATTTTTCCCTGTTCCTCGCTGTGATTCTCAGTACTACCTAGGTCCGATAGTTAGTACCGACCCATCGATTATGGTAAATCAGGAACACCCCAGGCTTCCTTTAAACCCCCTAGGATTTCACCTAGATGGGTGGAACAAAAGTTTTAGGGCTTGGCCGACCGCGCTGGCTGGGTGGCACAGTTAGTACCAGCGGGTAGCAGCCCAAAAATTGCCATTTTGGGAACAGATGGGAATAGCCGAGTGCCTCCCACTCTCCTTATCCAACTCTTCCCTAAATGAACACCTCATAGCCATGTATTGCTATTTCTGATCCGACACCTTTAACGCCTATCTCTTCAGAACAGGACCCATCGGCCCAACCCTCCTTGCGTGACTCAACTATGCTGCTTAAGGCCAGATGGCAACCAACTATCGATTTTTAGTGCAAAACCTTCATACAAGTTAATATCAGCCAAGGGCGAAGGCTAGGGTAGGTATATTGAGAATAACATAAGAACCGGTCCTGTGTTTGATAGGGAACATGTTGCTTTCCTCAACATGTGGCTGAATCAATTTCTCTTCTGTGGAGCTTCGCTCAGCCCAACCCAGACCTACTAAGCACTAGCCAAACATCTCATGGGGGTATCGACTTGCATTAGGTAAATTGTTCCTCGAGGGAGTTTCTCAAATGATGCATGAAATAGGTGCCGACTTTTCACAACTATAGGGTCATTTACAGTAGGAAATATTGGTGGACCCTTATGGTTCATCCTGATATTCCTTTAGTGCATTTTTAGGTGATCTCTTAAGATCGATTTGTCCAAGATGACCCCTTTCCCCCTTGAGAAAAGTCCCGAAGACCAACCCATAGCTTTTTGCAACAGTCGATCATTTGGTGAACGACTGTTCCTTGTATCGGGCAATGGAGTTAAGCTAACTCCCCCTGAAGCCAAGAGCTACTTGGAGTTTTTTTGCCATCTTGATTCCAAGTTTCTTTCTTATACCGATTTGTTTTGTTATAGAGAATCGAACAACAATCCTTGCCCCTCTTTTTCCACATAGCAGCTGATAGCGAAGATATGCTTGAAGGGACCCTTGAACTTTTCAAACATTTCCTATCCCCTTGCATATTTTCAGTCGGTTTGCACACCAGAAACCGCACTTTCCAACCCTCTTATGAATTCTACCACCCCTCCATCTATGCCCTACAACTAGGGTTTGGACAAATTGTAACACCCCAGCACCAAACGCGCCTAGAGTGTCACCAAAACCTTTCCTAAGTTCTAAAAAGAAAGAAAATGGCAAGACCTCCCCTGCTAAAAGGACATCCACTCAGCAGGCAAAGAGATAACAATTATAACAATCACAAGCATAAACATATAAGAATCCAAGTAAAATAATCTAGCAGCTAATTTTAGCAACTATTAATCTTAACATCATGAAGATCACAATAACCACATCAAGAATAAGACAACCGCAGACCGATACAAGTTTAAGCCACAACCACAAAGCACACTATCGCACTGATCCAACACTAGTTATTAACATGTAACACTATTCCAAACTGTTATTTGAACATGTCATGCTAGTAAGTGTAGGTGAAGCTAAGTCTCATCCTGGCGAGTTGTCCTCAGATTACCTAAAACAACAACAAACAAACAAGCGTGAGTCCAAGTCTCAGCAAAGTGTATCATATCGAAACATAATCAACCAATTAATATATTTAAAGTAATGGCATGATCACATTTCTTATACCAAATTAGCAAGTATATAAACAATGGTATCACCGCCCGTTACCACCTTCACTTCGTTATTCATTCAATACACATACCTCACTTAACCACTTTGGAAGAGTCCACGACTCTATCCCAAATCTACACAATACCATTAACACAATAATCGTCATTAGTGATGCAATGCAACATGCATGCTCATAGTGCCCATTTCATAGCTAATACTGGTATTGCTAGGTGCTCACCCATCGGTGAGCACCTTCTCATTCCCTTCCAGCCCGTGGAGGGGCCTACCGATGTAGGCCTTACTAAAGAGCACTCAGGACATAGTCATATAACTTTCTCACCGACCTGGCGCATGCACTCCAGATTAGTTATATGATGTTATAACGGACTTGGCTAATATGCACTTATCCTGATATGAATGTAAGTGATGCAATACTTTCCTATAACCATACACCATATACCAACATTACCAAGTGGCCATCCCCATGTACTCGTCATCATCATCATATCACATAATATTGATATAGCATGGCAAATAAATTTTTAGACAATCAAGAGCAAGAATAAATGACCATCTATTGTTCGAACATGCACTTGTATCATCGTCACATATTCATCAACTTAGACATACTCACAAATATAACCATAATCGTTAGCATAATCAGCATATTTATACTCACGCATAGCATCATGGTAATGAGGCTAATCACATAGTTAGAACAATTAGATAATATTGATAAAGCACATTCCGCAATCCATATTAGCGTAATTTCTTAATTGATACACTTGCCTCTTTACCCACGAGGAAGGGAGTGGCATGAGGTTGAGGCTACTCCCGAGATCACACTTCCTGTAATAAACATTTAATTGCATTCATCTCAAAACAATGCAACCACAGTTCAAGCGACAAAAAGAAATAACATCTTCACTCATATCCTTAACCCCGCTTTTAAATTTTCTCAAAAAGACCTATTAACCTTCCACATCTAATACTGAAACCAAATTTGTACCACCCTGGACATCAGATAACAATAAGACCATAACTTTTGATCCTCTTATCTAAATTAAGTGAACTTAGTTTCTAATTAATCACAAGAGGATAATCTACAACTTATTCTACAGTAAAAAATTCAGAAAATGCTCTAATCATTCCCAGATTTGAAATGAACAGAGGTGACATGTATTTACACTTGTTCTGAATAAACAATACTAAAGTAATCATAACTTTTGATTAGCTAAACGAAAATTGGTGTTTTTGGTCTCAGATTAAAGGGGAAATGATGATCTACAACTTTCTCTACAGCAGGACAACCAGAAAATGCCTCTAAGGCCCTCGAATCAAAGCCCTAACAAAGGGATGAAATCTGCCCGAAAATAGAACAATCCCAAACATCTCCAATCAACTCAAATCTTTAACTAAAATCACCTCAACTCAAGAACTCTACCAACTAACATGTGGGACCAAACCCTCAAAACCTAGAAAACCTTACCTCCTCTTACCTCCCTTGCTTTCAAGTAGGAAGCATGGGGGAGAAGGAGCTGTACAAGAGAGATTCGGCTTGGGGGAGGAAGCCATGGGGCTGTAGCTTGGAAAGGGGAGGAAGAAGGAGCTGCTAGCATGGAGGGAGCCAGGAGGAGTTGAGGTGGGAGGGAGGAGGTGCCAGGAAGGCTCTCCTTGGTTTAACCAGGGAGGAAAAAGAAGTGGCAAACTAGCTGAGGTGGTGGGCCTGCTGGACTTTAGGTGGGGGAAGGGCCAGCTGAGTTTTCTTTGATTTCGACAACAATCCTTCTCCCAGAAGTGCCAAGCCAACACCTGAATGCCCAACAACAGATCAAATCCTTCTGGGATATTACACAAATAACACCAAGTTCATTCTTTTGGACTGGCTTCAACCACGCGAGCGACTTTGTCATGCTGCTTCAGCCGATATAATCCTTCACATGGCCGATGATCTTTTCCTTCATGAACTTCAACATTTTCTTTTGCATTGCATGAGAGCAAATGGCTACAAAACATGGTGGTTGGCTATCTCTTCGGCAATTTTCCCAGCCGATCGACCACCATCATTGATATTTACCGCATTTTTTCCTAATGTAAAACCAAAGCCAACAACTAGAACGGCCTCAAGCAGCTTTTCTTTGAGCAGTTCTAGTTAGTCGGGCTATACTAACTCAAGCTTGATAGATAGTACAGGCAAGATATTTCACTAGATCAGTCTTCCTGCAATTTTTGGCTAGGTTAGCTTTCCTTACTCACTTATACTCTCATAGACAAAAATAGTTGCGAAGAGGCCAGCTGATCTGTCGAGTGATACGCCGACGAGGAAGAGGCCGGTCGCATTGTCGGGGTATTCTTCCAGCACACTAGGGGCACAGCCTCCCTCACTATCGGGCCTGGAGCATTGACACCAGCAACCTAGTAAGCTTCTCGTCATGACTTTTTCCCCATAATGTTCTAATCTTTACATACCCAATCAGCTTTTGTTTTCTTGTAGAAAAAAAATAAAGATTAAATCCATCAAGACACCGACCTAGCGGAAGAAATCCTCCGCGCATGAGGAATTGACTGAGAGTTCGCCGAAAGCTTCCACGGCTAGCGGGGTGAGTCATGATTCCATACCTCCGCTAGTAACAACGTCAACCAATTTAATAACTTTCTGCACATTAGCAGCACATACCATTATGTCGGTGTATTTTACACCAGGGTGCCCACTTCACCTCAGTAAGGGTGATCGCCCAGCAGACAGGTGGCGTCCAGGCCACGCCGCTGGCGGTCAGTAAGGGTGATCGCCCAGCGGACAGGTGGCGTCCAGGCCACGCCCGCGGTCGATAAGTGATCGCCAGGACAGTGGCGTCCAGGCCACGCCGGGCGCCGATTCGAGGCCACCTAGTGGTCCATGCCACCACTCATAGGGTCAAGGGCATTTAATGCGTATCGTGCACATTAAATGGAGGTAATGAAGGCCACAGTGTGACGGCGCATGTTCCCAACACGCACATTTATTGCGGGTAACGTCATAGTGAAATCCCCCCTGGCAAGACGTGCGGAGCCAGTAGCCACACGGGTCCCGAGGCCGGGGCGAAGTCGGCTATGTCAGAGCATTAAGTGTGGCGTAAGAACAGTGACAGGTGCATTAAATGTTGTATGGCAGTGTAATGAGTATGGTACACAGATGTAAACCCCCATGCGCCCCAGCCAGTCCAAGTATAAAAGGGAGCCGGGGTGCATGGGAGAAGTGGGTTGGATACATTCGGTTTTGGTTCTTCAACCTCGGAAGAACCATTTGGTCTGTAAAGAGTGTCTTAGTTTCCCCTAAGAACACAAGCAAGAACACACAGACAGGACTAGGGCTATTACTCTCAGGAGGGCCCGAACCTGGATAAACCTCAGTGTCCCCTTGCAAGCTTCGTCATCGTTTTCTTTCCTCCGTCCTTCGAGCGGTCCCCACGAAAGCCCCCTATTTGAACTTCATACACACCCGATTCGGAGGTGACTGTTGGCTCATACGCCGACAGTGGCGCGCCAGGTAGGGGGCTCAATGGCTGGATCGCCCCTCCTTCTTCGACCTTCTCGCGGGACTTGCAAGAAGCTTGGCCGGCCGTCGGCATGGCAGACTCACGTTCCAAGCACGACGACCTACATGAAGAGAGCAGCGCTCGTAGCCGATCCCGGCGCCCGGCCAGGGCGTCAGACCTCCCGGGTCCCTCCGCCCTGGGAGGGACACGTGTTGGTTCCACGCTCGAAGGACAGCCCGTCCGACGGCGCTTGCTGATGGGAGACATCACCCCGGCGCGGAACCTTCATGCGGCCCAGCTGCTCCTCGATCACCCTCCAGTCACGCTAGGGGGCGAAACCCCTGCCGCTCCATGGCTGCGGGACATCGCCCGCCTAGTGGAGGCCGCCCAGCAGCAGGTAGAGGCGGCAAACCAGCCGGGGGCTTTCGGCGTTGGGCGGCAGGACATGCGCGCGACCGATGTGCAGGCTTCCAGCCGCCCCATCAAAGTCTTTTCTGGCCATGAGGGCCGGGACAATGGGAGGGGTGCGCAGGTCATAGCCCCCTCGAATATCAGGGGACATGCACACGCTCCCACCTCTTCTCGCGGTCCCCCCAGGTCGGTGGGGGGCCACGAGGATCTGAGGACCCGTTTAGACGAAAGGCGGCTTCAGCGCGATGATGACTTGCGCCATGTCCTTAAGGGGGCGTCGCGAGCATGTGCGACATCGCGATGGCCGCTCGACGCCTAGTGGTCGGGGGGAGATCTCGCCCCCTGACTTTGGGGAGAGCATAGACTCGCACTCCTCGACCCCCTCTCGGGGCCAATGAGCGGACGAGCGACACTGCTCCCCCTACAACGTTGGATGCCAGGCGTTTTCCCTCCGCCTACGCCAAGCTGCGTGGCCGGAGAGATTCTGCCCTGCGTCCATCGAAAAATACGATGGCACCACCAACCCGAAGGAGTTCCTGCAGATCTACACTACGGTGGTGCACGCCGCAGGAGGATCCGAAAAGGTCATGGCCAACTACCTCCCGACGTCACTGACGGGCTCTGCCCGCTCCTGGCTGCTGAACCTCTCGCGATGCTCCGTGCAATCGTGGGAGGAACTGTGCGACCTCTTTGTCGCCAACTTCCAAGGCTCCTACACTCAGCCAGGCGTGGAGGACGACCTCCACGCCCTGGAGCAGATGAAGGGGGAGTCTCTGAGGGAATTTATCCGGCGGTTCAGCCATTGCCATAACACAATCCCCCGGATCTCCGAGCAATCGGTCATCATCGCATTCCGGAGGGGGGTCCGGGATCAAAAGATGCGGGAGAAGATGGCTACCCGCACTATATCGACCACTTTCGAGCTGTTTTCCTTAGCGCATAAGTGCGCCAGGGCGGCGGAGGCCCGGGACGGCGCGGCAAGGCCTTCCGGCCACAGCGAGGCGGGAACCTCAAAAGCCTCCGATCACAAGAAGAAGAAGAAGTGCAAGGAGGCCGGCGCCGGAGAGATCCTGGTCGCTGAGCTGGAAGCCAAGCCCCAGAGGCGCGACCGCCGGGACAGGAGGGGTGATCGCAGGGACCGCCGCTCACCCCGCTGAGAAGAAGACGGGGGCAAGCCCTACTGCCCCATCCACAGGACCAGCGGACATGATCTGGCAGATTGCTAGGTCGTGTCCAAATTATTGGAACAGCGGCTCAAGGAACGCTGCAAATATGACCGCGACGACGCGGGTGAAGACCGTGCCCCGCTGGCCTTTCAGCAAGCGGAGCTCACGGTGGCGTTCATTCATGGTGGCTCCGCCACCTACTCTTCGAACTCGCAGTACACGCGGGAGTTGAGGGAAGTGTGCGCCACCGTACCAACCCCCGGGGCGAGCAGGCCACTTAAGTGGTCGGAGGTGCCAATCACTTTCAATCGGGCCAACCACTCGGAGAGCACTTCCGGCCCGAGCCATCTTCCGATTGTGGTTTCTCCCACGGTCTGAAATGCGAGACTCGGGCGAGTGCTTGTTGATGGAGGGAGCTCTACCAACCTCATGTCAGTTGAGGCGTTCAGGGCACTCCAAATTCCCTATGAGGAGTTGCGCCCGGCCCCTCTCTTCTACGGAGTTGCCCTCGGGGTAGGCTTGACGCCCCTGGGACAAGTCCGGCTGCCCGTCACGTTCGGAAGTATGGAGAACTTCCGAACAGAGAAAGTCAATTTTGAGGTCGCCGACTTCGACCTCCCCTACAACGCTTTGCTTGGTCGGCCAGCTTTGGTCAAGTTCATGGCGGCCACGCATTATGCCTACATGATGGTGAAGATCCCTGGGCCTGGAGGCCCAATTACTGTGAAGGTGGATCGGCTGGAAGCCCTGCGCCTCAGTAAGCAGGTGCAGGACCTAGCCGGGGCCACCTGTTCGGCCCGAGGCGAGGACGACTGCCCAGAGGCTCCCCCGGTCAAGACTCGCGCTTCACCCGGTCCCTCGGGTGAGGTGAAGGTGGTCCCCGTGGGTGAGGCCGGCTCTGGGAAGGTCGCGAAGATCGGCGCAAACCTCAATACCAAATAGGAAGATGCGCTCGTCACATTCCTCCGGTCTAACTTGGATGTGTTTGCCTGGGAACCATCTGAAATGACCGGGGTCCCTAGGGAGGTGATTGAGCACCGATTGGCAACGCTCCCTGGAGTGCACCCAGTACGGCAGAAAGTCCGGAGGCAGGCACCAGAGCGGCCAGACGCCATTCGAGATGAGGTGGAGAAACTACTGCATGCCAGGATCGTACGGGAGGCCACCTACCCTGAGTGGCTGGCCAACCCCGTGCTTGTCAAGAAATCAAATGGGAAGTGGCGGATGTGCATTGACTTCACCGACCTTAACAAAGCTTGCCCCAAGGACCCGTACCCTCTGCCGCGAATAGACGTCGTCGTTGACTCCACAGCAGGGTGCGAGGCCTTGTGCTTCCTGGACGCCTACTACGGCTACCATCAGATCAGCATGGTGCGGGAAGATGAGGAGAAGATTGCTTTTGTGACCCCTCTCGGTGTGTACTGTTATGTCCGAATGCCCTTCGGGCTAAAGAACGCTGGCTCAACCTACCAGCGAGCTATGCATACTGTATTTCAGTCACAGATTGGAAGAAACCTTGAAGTATATGTTGATGATTTGGTAGTGAAGACCAAAAAGACTGCTGGGCTTGTTGATGATTTGGATGAGACTTTCTCCCACCTCCGGCAGTATTGTTTGAAACTGAATCCTGAGAAGTGTGTGTTCGGTGTGTCATCCGGAAAACTACTCGGGTTCCTCATTTCCAGTCGTGGAATCGAGGTCAACCCGGACAAGATCGCGGCCATCGAGCGCATGCAGCCACCCACACGGCTCAAGCAAGTGCAGTGCTTAGCTGGTCGCCTGGCATCTCTCGGTTGGTTCATAGCCCGGCTGGGAGATAGGAGCCTCCCCTTTTTCAAGCTTTTAAAGAAAACCGACTTCTTCGAATGGACTACAGAGGCACAACAAGCACTCAAAGATCTAAAGAAGTACCTCTCCTCTCCCCCGGTGCTAGTCGCCTCCGAACCGGGCGAGCCGCCACTGTTATATGTGGCAACCAGTCCTGCGGTTGTGAGCGCGGCACTGGTGGCAGAGCAGGAAGGCGTCCAGCGGCCAGTTTACTACGTTAGCAAGGTGTACGCCGTGATGGTGGCATCCAGAAAGCAGCGGCATTATTTCCAAGGAAGGGAGATCACGGTGGTTTCCACCTATCCCCTGCGTGATATTCTTCACAATCGTGAAGCGGAGGGTCGCATTGCCAAGTGGTCCGTGGAGCTGGGGGAGTTCGGCCTCAAGTTCGCCCCTCGCACCGCAATCAAGAGTCAAAGACTGGCAGAGTTCATCGTTGAATGGACTCCTGCCGAGCCTGAGACTGAAGAAATCCCCGTGCCCTCCCCCTGGACACTCTACTTCGACGGCTCTTTCAGGCTCAAAAGCGCTGGGGCTGGGGTTCTCCTGGTTTCTCCAACCAGAGATCTCCTCAAGTATGTGGTCGTCCTAGACTTCAAGGCCACCAACAATATTGCTGAGTACGAAGGCTTGCTGGCGGGACTTCGCGCCGCCGCAGCCATCAGTGTTCAGCGTCTGCAAGTCAAGGGCGAATCCTTGCTAGTCGTCAACCAGGCGAGAAAGGAGTTCTCCTGCTCTGATCCTGTCATGGCGGAGTACTTGGCAGATATCAGAAAGATGGAGCGACACTTCGACGGGCTGGGATATACTCATATCCCCCGGCGCGACAATTACTTGGCGGACGGGCTCGCACAGCTCGCCTCGACAAGATCCCCTGTTCCGGTTGGACTCTTTGAAGAAAGGCTTTCGCGACCATCCATTGCAGCCCCCGTTTCCGATGGGGACGATGGTGACACTACTTCAGCCCTCATTCCGGACGGGAGAGTAGTATCGGCGGAAACGTCTGGCCAGACGGAGTACCCGGGCGATCACCGAGTGGTCGCCGCACTTGACCGGGAAGGCACATGGATGGATCCGATCCTGGCCTACCTACGGGATCAAGTATGCCCCGACGATGATGCGTCAGCAGAGAAGATAGCGCGAAAGGCCAAGTGCTATACCCTGGTGGGCGGGGACTTGTACCGCCGGGGGAGGAACGGAATTCTTCTGAAGTGCATCACTCGGGATGAGGGGAGCAGTCTGCTCTCAGATATCCATGGAGGCATGTGCAGGAGCCATATGTCTAGTGGAACGATGGTTGGGAAAGCTTTTCGCCAAGGGTTCTGTTGGCCAACCGCCCTCCAGGATGCTTGCGAGTTGGTGAGGAAGTGCGAGGCGTGCCAGTTCCACGCCAAGCAAATCCACCGACCAGCCCAGGCTCTGCAAAACATCCCGCTCTCGTGGGCCTTCGCGGTGTGGGCGCTAGATATCCTGGGCCCGTTCCCGCGGGCCACAGGAGGCTACACCCATCTGTTCGTTGTCGTCGACAAGTTCACCAAATGGGTGGAAGCCGAGGCGGTAAGGGCCATTACTGCCCCTGCCGCAGTCAAGTTCATGCGAGGAATCTTCGTCCGCTTTGGGGTCGCCAGCTGCATCATCACCGACAATGGCACACAGTTCACCAGCGCTGCCTTCTTGGGTTTCTGTGAAGAAATGGGCACCAAGGTTTGTTTTGCCTCGGTGGCCCACCCGAGGAGTAATGGCCAAGTTGAGCGGGCCAATGCGCTGGTGCTGGAGGGCCTCAAGACCAGGGCATTTGATCGACTCCATAAGCGAGGAGCCCGGTGGATTGAAGAGCTCCCGGCAGTATTGTGGTCGCTTCGTACCACCCCTAGCTGGGCCACTGGAGAAACTCCCTTTTTCCTGGTCTACGGCGCGGAAGCTGTCCTACCTTCGGAGATGGCCTTAGGGTCACCGCGCGTCGCGGCGTTCACGGAGGAAGGCTAGGAAGATCTGCGCTGAGAGGAAGCCAATCTCCTGGAAGAAGTGCGAGACCGAGCAGCCTTGCACGCTGCCCGGTACCAGCAAAGTCTCAGGCGGTACGACGCCGCCCGGGTCAGCGAGAGAACGCTGGCAGTTGGCGACCTGGTCTTGCGCCGAGTTCAGACGCATGCCGGGTTGCACAAACTGTCTCCCCAGTGGGAGGGTCCCTTCAAGGTGGTCTTAGTCTCTCATCCTGGGGCGGTCAGGTTGGCCACTGAAGACGGGGAGGAGTTGGCGAACTCCAAAAACATAGAGCTTCTGCGCAAGTTCTATCCCTAAAATGGCTGTAAGTACAGAGCTATGTGCCCCGGCCAGCCGAGTTGAGTTTTCCTCTCCATGGCTGGTCGGGGGAAGCCTCTGTTTAATCAAGTGTTTGGTTTTTATTCAAAGCAGTTGTCATCTTCGTTCTCTTTTTCTGGTTTGCACCCCTGGTGGGCCGCGTCCGCGTAGTCGCCCTCGGTACCTTGCGACCCTCTGAAACCTCGACGGTAAAAGCGGAACCACTAGGTGAGTGCGGCGAGCAGGGTTGGGCGATCGGGCGGCTAGTTTGGCACGGTTCTCAACATGGTCATGACGCTATGGGCGTCCCCGTGAGAAACGACGACTTAAACACCGCTACCGAGAGCCTACTACCCTGCCACGCCTCACCAAGTGTTCGATCCCAAGAAACCGCGAGAGTAGTTAAATTCACAAGGTCCTAAAGTTCTGAGGTGGCAGTATCCCAGCGCGAGGATCTCGAACCTCGCATCCCGACTAATCGTTAAAGCATGCAGCTACCTGTTCGTTCGTGCAGAACCAGCGAAGTGGGGCGTGCTGACAAACATTTAAGCATAAAATGCGTAAAGGGAAGTATGTGCATTCATAAGTAAAGGTTAGCTTATAGGAGTTTTTTGCAGATAGACAAAACAAAGGACACAAAAAAAAGAAGAAGAGAAAAGGAGAAGCCAAGTCGAGGGTCTTCACTCCTCGCCCGCCGCGGCTTCCGCGGCCCCCTGGTCCTCTGCCGAACCGCCGTCTAGCCCAAGAGCCACGTCCTCGGCCACCGCCTCCAGCGCCGGGTTGACCATCTCGAGCTGCCCAGCGACCTGTTCGGCGGCATCGTGGACCTGCACTTCTGCGTGGGCCCAGTTCCCTTCCACCCCCTGGATGACGGCAGGTCGGTTAGCATCGGTAGCCTTTGCACGCCCGGCACGTGCCATTTGTGGCTGCGACGGCGCGCCCTTCTTCGCTAGACCGGGTGGCTAAGGCGGCGGGTATCAGGGTGAGGAAGTCGGCGATGCGGCCCATGCAGAAAGCATAGTGCCATGCCTGCTGCTCGATAGGGGGCGGCTGCTCCAGCCCCAGTGGCGCCAGGCTGGCCACCATTCGGTCGAAGGCGGGGCGCAACATGGAGGTGGTCTCGAGATCCGCGTGGAGCCGGTCACTCCTCTCCGCGTCACGCTCTCTGGTGATCGCCTCGACGCGGAGGGTCCCTTGCGTCCTCTCCTGCTGCAATTCCCGCTCCAGCCGCTTAGCCTGGCCGCGCCAGTCCTGCGCCTCCTTGCGGAGACGGTTGATCTCCGCGGCAACCTCCCTTAGCTTCTCCTTACTCGACGTAAGGTGGTTGCTCATGCTGGAGTGTAGCTCGCTGAGGGCGGCTAGCAGAGCGTCCACGTCCGCCGAGGGAACCAAAGCGGTGGAGGCCTCCGAAGTGGGTTGCACGCCCAACTCACTTTCGGTCGGCGCGATGATCGCTCCCGTGGTGGCCACTGGGCGGTCAACCACGTCGCCCTGAGGCTCCTCCACCACAACTGGCGCTGTCGCGGCCGCTGCGGTCCCCTGATCGCCTCCAGCTGGGGCACTTGAAGTAGTCGCCCTGAAGAAGACAAAAAAGGAAGTAAGCCTCTCCGATTAAAAGAACTTGACGGTTTTTGTGCTTTGGTTTAAGTACCCGGCAGGAGGTCTCCTGAAATGCGGCGCGGCCGGAGGGAGATTCGGCACCCCTCGCGGTGCCGGTGGCGGTGGCGGTAGGACCTGTGCTATCGGCGCTGGTAGGTCCTGCGCAGCCGGCGCAGGCGGAAGAACCGGGGCTGGCGGATCGACCTGTGCCGGCGGCGGAGGAAGGACTGGGGCCGACGGAGTTACGGCCGGAGCAGCATCAACTTCAACCACCTCGACGGGAGCCGTTGAGGTTGCAGCCACGGCCGCCGTAGAGCTCCCCGCCTCGGTCGAGCCCTTCGGGGCGGTCGAGGTCGCCGCGTCCCCTGTTGGGACGCGGACCCTCTTGGGGCTGGCACCTGGGGCATCATCGTCGACGGGGCATTTGCCCCTTCCCTGGTAGCTAGCAGCAGGAGGGTCCCGGATCGTCAAGGCCCTAGGGCGTGGCGTGTTTACCGGTCCCGTGGCATCCATGACAGGCATGGCACGGGTGATCGCCACGCTCTCCCGGGGCTCCACGAGGCAAAGCGGGAGTGCGCCCGTTGGGAAAGGTGGGATGGCGCTGGGGGCGCCCAGCAGCCCCATCCAGGCGTCGACTTTTGAGGAGTTTAAGTCCCCTGCAGCTGTTGGAAAATAAAAAGAGAAAGAGAATGTCATCAACTTGGCGGCAGTCGCCAAAAGCCCCAGAAAGAAAGACAAGTAGCTTACCTCTGGGAACCATCCAGGTCATGTCATCGAGGCCCGTGTACTGCCAGGCCGGGCGGGCACGGCGGCGCAGGGGGCTGATTCTCCGAGATATGAAGTCTCGGAGAACCATGCCTCCCGTCAGGCCCGCTGTCCGTAGCTGGTCCACGCGGGCCAGCATTGTCCGGAGCTCGAGCGTCTCGTCGACATGTGCTCCCCAGGTGGGGTTGCTGACCGCCGGCCTGGTCGGCAATTCCAGGACTTCAATGCCGCTGTCGTCCGCAACGTAATGCCACTTGTTACGCCAGGTCTTCCAGTTGGACCTGGAGTCCAACGGGATGTAGCGCGAAGTCACGCCGTCTCGGAGGCGAAGGTGGCAGCACCTCAACAGGGTGGACGGATCCCTGGCCACACGCAAGGCATAGAAAAAGCGAAAAAGAGGAAGGTTGGGTGCCACTCCCACGAACATTTCGCAGAAGTAGGAGAAGACAGCAAGGAGGATAATGGAGTTGGGAGGAAGATGAATGTTGTGGATGTAGTAGAAGTTGAGGACGGAAATGTAGAAGTCAGAAACCGGCGGGAGTAGGCCCACCAGCATTGCCCAGCCGAAGAAGATCACTTCCCCTGGGCGGCAGCCGGGCGTGGTAGTCCCGGCACGGATGCGGAGGGTACCGCCGGTAATGTGCCGGGAAAACCTTGCGGCGTCTTGCTCCTCGACGGTCGACGGTGGGAGCAGAGGTGCTGGAGGTGCCATTCGGGCGAAGGAGGCGGAGAGCAAGAAGGAGGCAGTTCGCAAGAAGCACGGCTAAGGACTTGGCGGATGAATGAGACTGAAAGAAGAAACCGCCCCACCCCCATGGCAACTTATATATATAGGCACACAGGAGGATGATCTGGCGGGAAACTCGATGTAACACCCCAAAAATCTAAACTGTTGTACAAGGAAAATGTGACAGCAATTCCCCCGAAGACAGGACAATACGGAAGCAATTCATAATAAGCAATTCAACAGGAATAACAACACGACCTCAATACTAGAGACAACAAGTTTAATCCAACCAGGAATCAACCAAAAATCATAACACACCTCTAAAGGAACAACCATAAACGGGAACAAGTTTAAAGGGGACAACAATGGGTCTATGTGTAATAAAATTTCAGCAAGCAAATATATTATTTAGAGCACTAGATCATGTGAGTCGTGATGGCATCAGAAAATTTATTGTGTTGCTAGCCCACCCTTCATGCTTACGACTCACGTGCGCTACCTGAAAACATCAAAACAGCAAGTAGTGAGATTGGGTAATCTCAGCAAGTGGAGCAACTAATACAAATACCACATTCCTCATATCCAATGCCACATCATAGAGTCCACATTCCTCATATCCAATGCCACATCATAGAGTCCACATTCCTCATATCCAATGCCACATCATAGAGTCTACACAACCTCAGTAAAATGCATATGATTGTGCACATGCTTATGCCATGATCCTCCTCACCGTGCCCTTTCTCAGGAACACACGGTGTTGTACCGGTACGGTCGCGCACGCTGGCGTCGACAAACTTCCAATGCATGATTATGCAGTTAATGCTTCATGCATGAATTCATTCATAATCCCCCACACTGAGTCCACATGTTTGCATATCATCATATAGCATGGATAGAAAGCAAATATCATTGAGATGAAATGTTTAGACAATTCATCAGGTAAACAACATCATTCTTCACCTTACTCATGATTCATAGCCAAACCACAACATCACAATGCCAGTTAAGATCTTGCAATCCTCAAAGCAAGTGATTAAACCATGTATGATTGCTGTAATTGGAGTTTATAATGAAGGCAAAGCAAACAACGATGTATAGCTTAACAATACAACTACTTCCACTTGCCTTTACCGACGTAGATGACGAATCTAGTTGCGTCCAGAAGGGGCACCACCTGAACAAGCATACTTTCAGTATATAATAACATCACAATTGATCACACAATTCAAACACGTGTTTCCTACAACCCGTTCCCCTTTTAAACACCGAAAACCCCGATCTGTCCGGATCGAACAGCAACACCCTCTCTTCCCAATTTCGTATCTTTTTTCTACTGTTCATAAAAATACAAAAAAATTACAGTGGTTAGATATTGACGAGATCTACAACTTTCATGAAGGTCACAAATTTCAATTCCACTGTTAAATATGCCTAAACAACCGTCCAACACAGTGGACGAAATCTGTTTCCAGATTCTGTTCGTCATATTCCAACAGCGATAACTCTCATACCGATGCCCCAAAAATTCTGAAAAAAATTACAGAAGCTAGGTCTCAACGTTATCTACAACTTTCTAGTTATAGGTTTTTGCAGGAAAAATCATCTATACCACGTAAAACGCGAAACAATCCATGCTGCACAATCTCCCTTTCCAGAAACAGCACCACGTGAACAACTACCCTTCTCCCCCATCAAGATCCATCCAAACCACACACCACCAGATCTAATACACTCCTAATCCCTAGGTAGAACAGGGGTAAAAGTTTGGGAATTTTACCTAGAGTTCTCCCTTGAGAACCCACGAAGAATGCGCGACGATCCCCGAAACGGAAATCTGCTCGTCCTCCACGCCTCCACGGATCCTCTTCTCGTTTTCTCCTTCGCGTTTCGCGGCGGATCTTGAGCCACCACGCAGGGGAGGAAGAGGAGGTGCGGCTGCTAGGGGAGGAAGGGAGGCGCCTTAGGGTTTGGGGAGGGGTGCCACTTAAAGGGGAGGTGGGCCGACCCACCAAGGCATGGGGAGGAGAGGGAAAAGGAATTCTGGCCCAGGCCCAGGTTGCCTCAACCAGTGAAACTAGCCCAAAACTCCAATTTTTAATATTAAATTGCCGCATATTCTTCAATTATTTCATTCCCCGACAAAACCCTCTTTCTTTCCGGAACAACCAAGAAAGAAAACCCTAGGATCGCTCTCAAATTCTAGGGCATCACACCCGAAGCGTCGCGATGGTTCAAAGGCGGGAAGCCCAAAAGGCTGACAAAGCGTGGGCAAGTTCCCCAAAGGTTCGGCGTCAGTTACGAGGCAGGGGCGGTTGCATGTTCCGTCTTAATGCCCAGAAACGGCGGTGGGCATTAAAAGCTGCGGCATTACGTGGGCATTTATGATGGACCCACCAGGGTGACCGAACCGTTTTCCAAAAAAGGGTCAAAATCGCTCCAGGGTGGGACCAGGGGCTACTGTCGATGTATTTTACACCAGGGTGCCCACTTCACCTCAGTAAGGGTGATCACCCAGCGGACAGGTGGCATTCAGGCCACGCCGCTGGCCGTCAGTAACGGTGATCGCTCAGCGGACAGGTGGCATCCAGGACACGCCGCTGGCGGTCAGTAAAGGTGATCGCCTAATGGACAGGTGACGTCCAGGCCACGCGGCCAGCGGTCGATGGTGATCGCCCAGCGGCGAGTGGCGTCGAGCCACGCCCGCGGTCAAGATAAAGGTGATCGCCTAGCGGATAGGTGGCGTCCAGGCCATGCCGCTGGCGCTCAGTTCCCAAGGCCACCTAGCGGTCCGTGCCACCACTCTTAGGGTCAAGGGCATTTAATGTGTATCATGCGCATTAAATGGAGGTAATGAAGGCTACAGTGTGACGGCGTGTGTTCCCAACAAGCGCATTTATTGCGGGTAATGTCATAACGAAATCCCCCCTGGCAAGACGTGCGGAGCCGGCAGCCACACGGGTCCCGAGGCCGGGGCAAAGTCGGCTATGTCAGAGCATTAAGTGTGGCGTAAGAACAGTGATAGGTGCATTAAATGCTGTATGGAAGTGTAATGAGTATGGTACACATATGTAAACCCCGATGCGCCCCAGCCAGTCCAAGTATAAAAGGGAGCCGGGGTGCATGTGAGAAGTGGGTTGGATATATTCGGTTTTGGTTCTTCAACCTCGGAAGAACCATTCGGTCTGTAAAGAGTGTCTTAGTTTCCCCCAAGAACACAAGCAAGAACACACATACAGGACTAGGGCTATTACTCTCAAGAGGGCCCGAACCTGGATAAACCTCAGTGTCCCCTTGCAAGCTTCGTCATCGTTTTCTTTCCTCCGTCCTTCGAGCGGTCCCCACGAAAGCCCCCTTTTTGAAATTCATACACACCCGATTCGGAGTTGACTGTTGGCTCATACGCCGATACATTACTACCTACCTTTTCTCCACTAATTGACATCGCTGTGCCAAAAGGCACAATAAGCGACCTGCCTCCACAACCGCCTCAGCCAATGCCACCAGCACCCACAACTTGCAAGGTCATTCTCAAATTGGCATCAAGCGTCCATGACATGCTCTGCTTTGATATATCCGATATTGATAGTGCTGTGAAGGAGGAGGAACGCCATCCAACAATCATCGACACCAACCTTCAAGAGGCTGAAGGCGCGTCGTGGCCCATACTATTGGTACCAGACACCATGGCAAAACTCTGCCACCTTCTGGCCTGTTGACCCCAAAAATTGATCTTCTGAGGAACTCCCAACCGATCCGTGATGCTGTAAAGCCAGAGATCCTAGAGCATGCCACCACTACCCTTCTTGAAGCCTGTTTTATTGACGACAAGAAACAAGTAGTTGACGAGGCGGAGCAATGGTATAGCTAAGTATCACTTAGAAGAAGTACCAGGAGTTGCTGGACCGGCTGGTGGATGAAACAAAAGCCCAAAAAGCGAGATTCGATGAAGACAACAAGGGCCTCAAGGAGGTCAAGGAGCATGTGTTGGCTCTAGAAACCTCTAAGAAGTCTTTGGAAGCAGAACTGGTGAAGGTTAATCCAGCCCAAGCTGATAGTCAGCTAGGAGGAAATCCATAAATGGCAGGTAGGCATTGCTATAGTTGTAATGAGGCATAACACTTTACCAACATCTGTCCTAAGAGAGGAGGTGTGATGCCTATTCGTTTCAACCTTGAAACTACACTGCGAAGTCACCTGCACCCGGAGTGAACTGTGGAATTGCTCAAGCTGGAACTATTCCTCAAACAACAGTGTGAGGCCGAATCAACCATATCACAGCTGATGGAGCCCAGGATGCTTCAAACATTATACTGAGTAATATTTTGGTTAATTCAGTACTTGCAATGATTTGGTTTGATTCTAGAGGTTTGCATTCATTTGTTTCTCAAGCTTTTGCTATTAAAAATCATTTGGATATTGTGAATAGTAAGTGTATGCTATTAGTCCAATCCACTAGATCAGAATCCCAATCTAATGTAGGATGTTTTAGGGGTAAAGTTGCTAATAGATGGAGTAGAGTTCCTAGCAAATCTCATTATGTTGGATACCCAGACTTTAGATGTTATATTGGTAAGGGATTGGTTATCCAAACTGTAACACCCCAAAATTTTGCTTTTCTTAAATTCATGTGTGATTTGGCACTTTGGTGAATTTTTGGAATTTTCTGGAATTTATTTGGATTTATTTGGAATTTACTTGAATTTATTCCATTTTGAAATAATTAAAGAATTTAATTTTGCAAATAAAATTTTGTTGGAAATATTTTATTTGAGTCCAAAATGATCCAAAATATTTTCCAGAATTTTTCTGGAATTTTTCTGAGTCATTTGCTATTTTTAATGAATTAAATGAATTCGGGAATTATTTTAAATATTAAATCGGAAATCGAAGTCGGGTCAAGTCGTTTCATTCATCCAGTGGGACCAGTCCGAGTCCGACTCGAGTCAGACCAACAAGGCCTCGACTTGACTCAACGCCAGCGTCAATCTCTAGACCCCGACCAGTTGGATCTAGATCCAACGGGCCGTAAGTGCTGGCCGCGTCGGCATTCGGCGTGGGGACCGCCCGATTGGGGCGTGGGCGGTAGGGACTTCGCCCCTACCCGAGTCATACTCGGATAAGCGCCGCCACCGTACGAACTCGATTAGGGTTCGCGAATTTTCTCGCCTGTACGCCGAGGTAGCATTTAAGGAGGACCCCACCGAGGACCACCGCTTGACATCGCACCTTTCGCCCTAGCTTTGCGTCGCCCCAGCCGCCGCCCAGCCGCCAATTGCTCGCCGGAGTAGCACGCGAGAGACGCGTCGCGAGTTTGGTCCCTATCATCCGACAAGCCGTTCCGCTGCCTCGAGCCCGGATTCGGTGCGCAGCTCAAAACGCGTCGGGTGGGGCGTCTCGCCTCGCTGGCGGCCTCGTAACGTCGGTTGGAGTGTCGCTCGTCCTCGTTCCGTCACCAGAAACCCGCCTTGACCGCCATTGCCGCTCCGAGCTCGAGGGCCGTGGGATTTCCATCGAGCGGTTGAGGTGAGTTCGCGTGATCCGCAAATAAAGATGACACGGATCTATTTCTCACCGTTAGATTTAGATCGGGTGGCCTGGATTTAGCCACGTAGCCGCTTACTATTTTGCACCTAGATCTATTCAGACCGGGGTAGTAGGATTTCAATCGGCGTCTTAGATCTTGCCACGCGTCGCTTAGGTCGCACCGTCGGGGCGTGAACGTGGGTCGACCAGTGGGCGCATGTCGTCACCAAGGGTCAAACCGCGACGCGACCCACTAACGGTGGGACCCTGTCGGCTTCGTCGGTCCGTGGACGAGATTCACCGTGGACCCGAACCAGGAGTCCGTGGACCGACGTCAGCCACCCAATCGAGGGCGACAACGTGTCCATGCTGACGCACAATAATTAATTTCCGAAAAGAAAATGATTTATTAATTCGAAATATTGATTCAAAATTTAGATTCAAACTTCAAACACTTATAACTTTTATGCGTTCAACTCAGATTTGAGTGATTCAAATTTCTAAATTTGTAGAAAAATGAGCTCTACTCAAATATGAATTTTATTTAATTTTTGGACTAAAGTTTTTCTCTGTAATATTATTTAATTGATTATTTAAACTTTAATAAATCATAACTTTTGCGTTTTAACTCCAAATTTGTGATTTATTCCAGTTTCTAAAAATCAGAAAATTATGTTCTCTCTGTTTATGGATTTTATTTGGAGTTTTGGGATCTTTTTGCCTAGTGTTTATTTGTGTATTTGCTATTTGCACGCTTTACGGAGCCGTTGAAGTGCCGGAAGGATTCGAGGGAGAAGTGTTGACTCAGGATCCAACTCAAGACCAAGAGCAAGTACTTTTTGAAGGCAAGTTGTGCTTTGACCATGTTGATCCTATTTCGAAATCTATTTTGATTTAAACTATTGCATGCTAGTTCAATTAGAAAGATACTTTGTTTAAACATGGGGGTTAGATAAATACCAATTTGCTATATGACACCTTGATTACTTAAGTATGTGCCATGACCCTTTGTCACCCTAGTTGTGGTTTACTAGTTGGACATTATTAAATTGCCAACATGGGTTTAGACCGTTGTAGTATGCTGCTTAGAACTTCTACGTTCTCTTTACATGATTTTGGACAATCTAATGCTTATATGGATTTAATTATATATTAAACCTTTTTTGTAAAAGTATCTTTTGATGTTGACGGCACGTGGTGCATGGTAATCAACTGGGGTTTGATAAACAGTTTTCGGCCGAGGGCATGTGGCAAGAGTAATCAAAAATGGGCCTTGTGGCATTGGGAGTGATGATTTGGTTTTCTAGTCTTGCCCTGGTCACTCTAAGGACTTAACCTTGCAAGCCTTTGAACTGGGTCATACTTGCAACCACATGGCCTGGAATGGGACGGCCCTAGTTGACTAAGTCGCCAAGGACTCACTTGTGGAGCCTCAGGGTGTCGATTACACCGTTTGTGTGATTGTACCTGGGGGGCGTATCGTGGTCGTGGCTGTGTACCCATCTAATCTGTGTTGGTCCCATGCTTCGCCTTGGCTAAGGGAAGGGATGGTGTAGAGCACGAACCGAGAGGACCAATTGTTGTTTGAGGCTTCCAAAGGCTTTGTTATGATCGCTCATTCGCATACTTTTGTATGGCGATTCACTGACGTGGTGGTGGATTGTATCTTGTGGGTAAAGTGCATAACCTCTGCAGAGTGTAGAATCTATTTGAATAGCCGAGTCCACTTCAGATCTTTGGACAATGCTCGGGAATTACGATCAAGGGGTAGACTTTTCAAAATAACTTGGTTTTGAAAAGATGGGTTGGTTTAACAAGGAAGATGATGGAAATGTGGTTTAGGATGGGAAAAATGTTTGTTAAACTTCTTGAAAAGTTATTTATGCTTTACTTATTTCTACTCTTTGAATCTACTTTTATTACTTGTCAAAGTCATGCATCGCAAATATACCCTGAGCTATTCCTTTGTACCAAGCCATGCATATAGTATATTAGCTTGCATTACGTGCATGACTTGGCAGTAAGTACTCACCCTTGCCTCAACACAATACCATGAAGGAGACTACGCGCGGTTCGGAGGAGGAGTTCCAAGAGGACCCGGGTCTACTTAGGGATGCGAGCCCGGTCAGTTACTGTGGTATCTTTTGGATGGCGCCAGTTTATTTGATTTTTTTTCGGCCATATTTCTCTTTTAATAAGTTTCGCCTTGCAAGGCATATATTTGTAACTTGGCCATAAGGTCGGGTAACCCTTTGATTATTTAAATAAAGTACTTTGATAGTATCGTTTGGTATGATTGTGATATATACCGATGTTAAGACTGTGTGCACTAGCGCGTTCCTGGACTAGTGCTGAATACACAGAGGGTCCGGATTTGCAAATTCGGGGTCCCGACACAAACACAAGGCTGTTTTGGATTGTGATCGAAGAGTCATATCAATTGAGAGCCCAAAAGGTGAAAAAGTGGAGTTTCAAGCGACCGCTGTTAGTTTATAGGAAGACCAGTGGTTTGTGAATATCCAAATATTTTTCCAGAAGATTTACCTGGTATGCCACTAGACCGAGACATTAAGTTTGTGATTGAGTTGGTGACTGGCACAGCCCCAATAGCTAAGAGATCACATTGGATGCCTACCGATGAGTTGTGTAGGGATCCGAATGTGCAAACCCGGACCCTCGCTGTGTACCACACTAGTCCAGGATCACGCTAGTGCACACCATCTTAACACAGATGAATATCACAATCATACACAACGAAAAAACAAATAAAGTCTTTATTTAGAATATAACCTGTTGAGTTAACCTTATGGTCAACTTATAAAGTTACGCCTTGCGGAGCCAAGTCTCAAATAAATAAACTACAACGAAAAAGTAAAGAAGACTCATGGTGTCCAATCAATGTGCCACATGCAACTGACTGGGATCGCTCCTTAGTTCGTAGACTCCTCCAGGTACTCCTCCTCTAGAGCTGGCGTTGATTCTTCCTTAGCTGATGTTTGTGTTGTTGCAAGAGGTGAGTACTTTAAGCATTCGGCAAGTTATGCACAGAATGCAAATTAATACTACATGTACGGCTTATTCTAATGATAGGGTGAATGGTTATTTTGCGGTAAAGCAACATTCACAAATACTCATAATAGATTGAAGAGCACTAAAACGATAATAACAATAATAACTTCCTCGATAAATTCACAAATAAAACATTTTTCCACCTTAATCAATTTCATCCTTTTCATGTCACAATGTCTACCATCCCAAGTTAAATTTTATAAAAGTCTAACCCTTCACTGTAATCCCCGAGCAATATCAAATACCGCGGACACGACTATTCAAATTGTTTTGACACTCTGTAGCGGCTATACACTTTACCCACAAGATATAATCAATCACCACAAAGGCGATGATCATAATAAAGCCTTTACAATGCTCCTTCTAGACCCAGTACTGCCTGCTAAGGTTCAACACTGAAGGGTTACACCACCACAGCAGGGCCCACCTCTTGCGCCATGTTAGTTTTCAACCGTACACCTAGAATCCACACCACCATGATAGTACCAAAATCTAGACATCACAAATTAATCAGCTAGGTCTGTCCCATTCCAGACTTATGGTTGTATGATAGACTCATTTCAAATTCTTGCAAGGTTAAGTCCTTAATTTGATCATGGCAAAACTTCCAGAAAAGCCCACAATATCCAAATCATTAAAAACCAAATGCGACCGCCCAAGTTCCACACCTGGCCCACCATAAACATTCTTGCCACTTGCCTCTGTCTAAATCATTTTATCACCCAGTTGATTACAATGCACCACATGCCTTCAACTTCGTCAATAACACATGTCACATCTTTTACAAACACATTCCATATCTCATTAAGTCAAAGATTAAATTTAATATTCCCAAAATGAGGTCATTGACACGCTGCAGGACTAAGCATACTACATACGATCTATTAACCCATGTTGGCAAGTACAATTGGGTCCAACTATTATCCCACAACCTAGGGTGACCAATGACTCATGGCATACAATTATTATAGACAAGGTGATATACATCAAATAGGTCGCATATCTATTTCTTAAAAATTAGTTGAAATCGTTTTAATTAAACTAGCATGCAATAATTTAAATCAACATAACTTTAAAAGTAAGATCAACATGGTCAAAACACAAATTACCTTGGAAAAGCTCTTGGTTAAGCTCTGGACCTTCTTCTTGAGTCAACACCACACCCTCGAAGCCTTCGGGCAATTCAACGTCTACGCGTAACTAATAAATAAATAATAGATACCCAAAAATAGAGAGCAAATCAAGTCAAAAAATTAAATAAAATTCATAATCAAATAGTGCACAATTGTACAAATTTTTAGGCTCTAGAATCACCTCAATCGGAGTTTGTATGAGTAAGAATGAGCAATTTGAAGTTTGAAAATATATATAAAAGAAAAAAATCTGAATTAAATGAATTATTTTTCTACTGAAAAATCGATTTATTGCATCAGCATGATGTTCGCACCTATTTTAATTTTGGCGGAATTATTTTTCAACAGGAAAACCCGATTAATGATGTCATGCTGATGTCAGCATACGCCTGGCTTTGACTGACAGGTGGACCCCCGTGACATCACTGATGACGTCACGCGCGTGCGGCTACATCGGCTGACAGGTGGGCCCGCTAGGATTATGTCACTGCCAACGTCAGCAGCAACGCGCACGGCTGGGCGACGCCTCGGATTCCTCGCTGCTATGTGGCTTCATGCGATTCGCCCGAGTCTAGTGCAATCTCACCCGTTCGTTCAAAATCAATGATCAAGATTCAATCCAAGCCGCGCATTTGTGCTACATGGCGAGCTATCCCGGCGTCTACACGGTGCAATCCTTGCCCTTTATCCACGATCCAACAACTACGATATAACCGAACTAAATCTACACGAAACAATCTGAGTCGTTAAATCCTAATTGAACGGTCCAGATCACATCCGATCTACGAGAGGCCAGGGTAGGTGGCGACACTGCGCCCACATATTTCAATCTACACCACACATCCTTTGATCTAAATACTAGGATTGGTTCAATCGTGTGGCTCTGGAACATGAACGCGTGGACAAACCCGAACCCTTAGATCTAAATCCGACAGTCCATATTAGATCTAATATACGGCACTACCATGCGGCTACGTGGCTCAATCCAGTCCGTCAATCTTGGATCTAACGGTTCAGATTGCATCTAATTCACTACAAGGACTACATGGCGATACCTGGATGGTTGGATGAAGATCCGATGGTGGTTGGGAGCTCGCGTACACCGACGATGGTGCGGTGGCATCGTTCACTGGGGCTGAGGAAGATGACAATCCCTTCACATTTTGCGCAACCGCCGACGAAGTGAAATGTCCCCAAGGGTTCGCCTTGCGACAGGGATTCCGTATTTGAGTTCTACATGGTGGAATGACGCTCGATGGTGGCGGAAGAACCCAAAACCAAAACGGCACCAGCTGAACTGCGGCGAGCAATTGTGCATGTTTAGCGGTGGCTCGGGCGTGGAAAGCTAGGGCTTTGCATGTGGCTCGAAGCGGCGGTCACGAGGGTGCTGGAGGCGCAATAAATAGGCGGCTCAGAAGGTGTGCCCTACATGGAAACGGCGGAGGCCGGCGAACTCCGAATCGAACTCGGCGAGACCGATGTGGCACAATCCAACGCATGCACGTGCCTCTGATCCGGCTATTCGCAAGCACCCAAGCACGTGGGTGAATCTTCAGCCACCCGATTGAGATCGAACGGTGCACGGCTAGGTTTAGGGTTCAGATCTGATCCGCCACGGGTTTTGGGCTTTGGGTCTGACCCAAATCCATGTGGGCTCGCCCCGAAGGGCTTAGGGTTTTCCAGTGAATTTTCTATTTAAAGTAATACTAGTAATCCAAATAATTCATGAAAAATACCATAAAAATTCCAAAAAAATTCTAGAAAATGTTTTGAGACATTTTGGGCTCAAATAAAATATTTACAATAAAACTTTATATGAAATTTTCAATTATATAAATAATTCAATAAGTGACTTAATTTGAATTAATTGCAAATAAATCGAAAAAAATTCTAAAAAAATCAAAACATTCAAATAACTCAATAAATTCAATAAAAGCAAAAATTGGGATGTTACAAGTTGGTGGAAATGAAAAAATAGATTGAAGATTTGTTAGAGAAAGGTTTTGTGAGACCTAGTTCGTCTCCATTGGAGCACCGGTTTTGTTCGTCAGAAAGGACGGAAGCTTAAGGATGTGTATTGATTATCGTGCGCTTAGTGCAGTAACGATAAAGAATAAGTATCCGCTACCTAGGATCGATGATTTGTTTGATTAGTTAAGAGGAGCTGCAGTTTTCTCTAAGATAGATCTTCGATCAGGATATCATCAGTTGAAGATTCGCGTAGTGGATGTACCAAAGATTGCATTCTCAACAAGATATGGACATTATGAGTTCACAGTCATGTCATTTCGATTGACTAATGCCCCTGCATATTTCATGAACGTGATGATCAAGTTATCATGGAATATCTAGTTAAGATTATTATCGTGTTCATAGATGACATTCTTGTCTACTCTACGACAAAAGAGGAACATGTAGAAGACTTCAAGCTAGTTCTTTAGAAGCTTTGAGAACAGCAGTTGATGAGGACATCACAAGCATGGATACAGCCATGCCAGCACATCAAGTTGAAACTGATGATGTAATACAAGGACCAATTACTCGAGCTCGCACACGTCAATTAAATTACCAAGTGAATGCATTCCTCGGGTTGCATACAAATATTTTAATGGATGGAATACTATTTAATCCTTGTGATGATTTTATTGTCCTTAGGAACCAAGGAGAAGAACCTCCAAATGTCAAGCATGAAGCCAGTTCGTCATGTGCACAAGATCAATATAGATTCGGCCTCCCTGATAGCACCAACTTAAAATGGCCATAATTTTTGATCCAAAAGGGTGTTTGGGGTCCATGAGTACTTGTTTGAAAGATTTCTTCATCCTCTTTCCAATGGATCTAATCTCATGTTCAAATTCTATTTGAGTCGACATGAATATGCCAAACAAGTGATGTCACTTTTCCAGTCCGAGATGACATGGGTCTTGGGCCTTGTAAATTGAGTTGTAACCGGCGTCCACCTGTCTTGGACGTGTTCCCCACTCCCCTATCCCTGGATCAGTAGCCTAGCACCCACATTTTTTTAAACGAGATGCATTAATTCACATATACAGTTGTAATGGGCATAAGAGTAAATTAGTCTTATAACAATGCAATATGATACAAGTTTTACGACTGAGTTCAACAAAATAGGTAGTAACAACTGTAGCAACGGCAGTGGTGTGCCTTTCCATACCCCTAGGCAACCGACTGGGGTAAATACCTAGTTAACCGTCCACAAAGTCATCGGGACCCGGTTCGTAGAATTCATCGTTGGGGACATTTTCGTCTCCTTCCGCACTAGCTTCTGCCCATTTTTTCAATTTAGAGAAAACGGTGAGTACACGTATGTACTCGCAAGACTTTAATGTATGCAAGTACAATTAAATGCATGTTATGACAAAGAAACATGTTTCTATACTAGTTACAATTTGCATGAAGCAGGATTGATTTGCAATAGAATAATAACTCCTAAACAATACGGAATTTACGAGAGCAATTTATAAAGAAAGTAGTTGCAATGTGAATATCATGTAATCAATAATCCATATTCCATCCAACAGGGATATCACATCCATCCACCATACCAATTCCTTTATTCATCCAATTGATGAACAAATTCACCATTCCATAATCCATACCATTTTCCATTCCATATCATAAACCATTTCTCAAACCAATCCACTATATCATTTCCATTTTTGCCCAACCATTTTCCAATACCAACCCATTTTACAAAACCAAAACCAAAAGTCTATACTTGACAGTATTTTTCCAAGCTGCTCTTGACCATGAGCACGGCTAATCGATTACATTTATTCTTTGCAGAGATTGTACACTTTACCCGCATGACTCATCCAAGCAATCATGTCAACCATGCCACGTGTCGGGACCCGAATTTGCAAATCCGGATCCTCTGTGTATTCAGCACTAGTCCAGGAACGCGCTAGTGCACACAGTCTTAACATCGGTAAATATCACAATCATACCACTCGATACTAATAAAGTACTTTATTTAAGTAGTCAAACTAGTTGCTTGACCTTATGGTCAAGTTACAAATATACGCCTCGCAGGGCGAAACTTAATAAAAGAGAGATAATAGCAGCGGAAAATAAGATAACTTCGTGGCGCCATCCAGTATACCACAGGCAACTGACTGGGACTCGATTCCTAGTTAGACGGTTCTTCTGGGAGCTCCTCCTCCAAAGCTGGTGTAGACTCTTCTTCAACTGGTGTTGTATTGTGGCAAGGGTGAGTACTTGGTACTCAGCAAGTCATGCACGGAATGCAAGCTAATATACTACATGCATGGCTTGGTACAAAGGAGTAGCTCAAGGTGTATTTGCAGTAAAACAACATTTGACAAGTAGCATAAGTAGATTCGAAAGCAGTAGAAACAAGTATAACATCAATAACTTTTCCAGGAGTTTAATCAACATCTTTACCATTCCTAATCCATATTTCCGTCAACATCATTGTTTAACCAAACTCGACCTTCCAAGTCCAAGTTGTTTTTAAGAAAGTCTAACCCTTGACTGTAATTCCTGAGCGATGTCCAATACCGCGGACACGGCTATTCGAATAGATTTTACACTCTGCAGAGGTTATGCACTTTACCCACAAGATACAGTCAAACACCACAAAGGCAAGTGTCCGTAACAAAGCCTTTCGGAAACCTTTAACAGCACAAGTGGTCCTCCCCGGTTGTTGCACACTAACCCTTCCCTTAGCTAAGGCGAAGTTTAGGCCAACCAACCGTTAGATGGGTACCTGGCCGCAGCCCCGGTATGCTCCCCCGTACAACTTACACAAAGGGTGTAGTTGACATCCTGAGGTCCCACAGGTACGTTATTAGCAACTTAATCAACTAGGTCCGTCCCATTACAGACATGTGGTTGCACGTTTGACCCTAGTTCAAAGGCTTGCAAGGTTAAGTCCTTAGGGTGATCAGGGCAAGACTACCCGAAGAACCAAACCAACATTCCCGGTGCCACAACTGGCCCACCCTGATCATTCTTGCCACATGCCCCGGTCAAAAGCTATTTATCAAACCCCAGTTGATTACCATGCACCACGTGCCATCAACATCACATGATACCTTTCCAAAACAGGTTCAATATATCATTAAGTCAATATTCGCATTTGATTGTCCAAAAATCATGTCAAGAGCACGTAGCAGGTCTAAGCAGTATACTACAACGGTCTAAAACGCCATGTTGGCAATTTAGTAATGTCCAACTAGTAAACCACAACTAGGGTGACAAGGGTCATGGCACATATAATTAACCAAGGTGTCATACAGCAATTAGGCATTTATCTAATTACCCATAATTAAGTAAAGCATTTTCTATTTTAAACTAGCATGCAATAAGTTGAATCAAAATAGGTTTGAAAATGGGATCAATATGGTCAAAGCACAACTTGCCTTCAAAAAGTACTTGCTCTTGGTCCTGAGCTGGCTCCTGGGTCAATACTTCTCCTTCGAATCCTTCCGGCTCTTCAACGTCTACTCGTAACGCGTGCAAATAGCAAATAGTAAATAAACAGTAGACAAAAAGTGCCCAAACAACCAAATAAAGTCCATAAACAGAGAGAACACAATTTCATGAATTTTTAGAGACTGGAATCGTCAAATTCGGAGTTAAAACACAAAAGTTATGATTATGTAAAGTTTAAATAATCAATTAAATAATATTACAGAGGAAAACTTTAGTCCAAAAATTAAATAAAATTCATATTTGAGTAGATCTGAATTTTATGAATTTTTAGAAATTTGAATCGTTCAAATCGGAGTTGAAACGCAAAAGTTATAAGCGTTTGAAGTTTTGAAATTCAAATCAATTATTAAACCGAATTATTAAATCATTTTCTTTTTCGGAAATTATTTATTGCGTCATGGGTGACACGCGTCGGCTCCTGATTGGCTGGTCGACGTCGGTAGCTCATGGGCTCAGCCCACGGCTTGGCTCGGTCCACGGTGGACTCGGTCCACGGCGCGTGTGCCACCGACAGGTGGGACCCATTGGATGACGTCAGCACTGACGTCACCACGCTCGACGACGCTACTGACAAGCGGGCCCCACCGTGACGTCAGCGATGACATCATGGTGCGGTTCGGCTGACCCACTGACACGCGGGCCCCGCGTGTCAGAGACACGCGCTCGCGTGAGTGCGGCGCGGCCAGGGTACACGTGGCACAATCGTGTCCGTTGATTTGAAAATCAACGACCGCGATTAGATCCAGGGTTAACATGTTGAAGACTACACGGTGATCGTGGGCCGTTCGATCTAGATCGGACGGTCCAGATCTAACCCTACGTTAATGCTGCTACGGCACGTGGCGATCGTGGGCCGTTGGATCTTGATCCAACGGTCCAGATCTAATCGGGTTTGGAAGCGCGTGACTCACCGCTGCCGTTCGATCGGGATCGGACGGTCCAGAAGCTTCGCGCGGGTGATGGCGGCGCGGCGGGGCTCGGGCTACCGGAGACGAGGATGGCGACCTTCTGTGCGGCGTTTCCGAGGGTCTCCGGCGAGGTGGATGGTGCGGTCCGATGCGCCTTGCTCTTGCGGTTCCAGATTCGGGCTCCAACACAGCGGAGACGGCTTGACGGCGGCGGCGTGCGCACGAACCCGAAGCGAAGCCCTAACCCTACTACGGCGAGCAATTCCTCAGCAAAGACGGCGGCTCGGGCGGCGTGGCTTGGGGCAAAAGGTGCGGCGTCAAACGACGATTCTTGGAGACGGGTCCACGCCTTAAATACGGCCTCGACGTGCGCACAAATCGGAAACCCTAACCGAACTCGGAGGCAGCGCGGCGGAGGAGTCCGCCTCGAACTCGGGCGGAGACGACGACGGTGGGCCATCCACGTGGCATGATCGACGGTCACGATCACGTGGGTGCGATCGGATCCGGCCCAGTCTCAGCTCGAACCGGTACGGGACGATCTTGACCGTCGGATCTGGATCCAACGGTCCACGGATTAGGGTTCGGGTGAACTGGTCCGGCTCAGACGTGGCTTGGGTCGGGTTCGAGTCTGACTCGAACTCGGACTCGGTCGGATGAACAGTACTTGACCCGACTCGATTTTCCAGCGATTTAATAATTAAAATAATTTCCAGTAATTCATTTAATTCAAGAAAAATAGTAAAATACTCAGAAAAATTCCAGAAAAATTTTGGAAAATATTTTAGAGAATTTGGGACTCAAATAAAATATTTCCAACAAAACTTTATTTGCAAAGTTTAATTCTTTAATTATTTCAAAATGGAATAAATTCAAATAAATTCCAAATAAATCCAAATAAATTCCAGAAAATTCCAAAAATTCACCAAAGTGCCAAATCCCACATGAATTTAAGAAAAGCAAGATTTTGGGGTGTTACACCTTGCGGTATTCAACATAACTGTTTTTCTTGTTCGTGATGAAACCTTTTCATTCGCTAGAGTTTAGCCTTACACCAGCCCCGATGATGTGCGTCCCTTGCTATGGGTGGAAGTACAGCTCGTACACACAGTACTCAGATGGTTTACGCTCCATCGCGCTCTTCCAAACCGGGCGGAGTACAACCCGTACACATAGTACTCATGATGGTTTATGCCCCATCACGCTCTCTAGCCCCGAACATGTAGTTCAAATGATGGTTTACACCCCATCGCATCCTTTACTCTATAGCAAGGCATACATCGTTGTATTGGCAAACTCCCATCTCGACGCCTCGACGAGGGAGTGCCTAGAATGACACCATACACCCAGTTCGTCCATATTACTTCAGCGTCCCAAAGTGCAAGGTTAAATTTTAGATACTGTACTGAGTTAAGGCTATCCCATACGAGCACATGTGGTTGAACGGTTTGACTTAGTAGATAGCATCAAGTTTGGTCCTTAAGGTGATTCAGGTGAGACCTCCACTCGTCCACCCAGTCTAATTTACTCTTTTCCTTTTTGCATCCCATTTCTACCAAAAAGCCATTTTTTTAACCAAAACCACCATTTTTAACCAAGTTCAGATTTTGATCAAGTGGTGTCCATCAACTGTCACTTCATTTCTATAGCAGGACTAAGCATATGCTGATATTATTTATTAATACCCATCTGACATTTATTACAATGCCTGATTAACATTAGAGTTTATCAAGCTTTTCATGTCAAATATGATTGAGGAAATCCACCAATCTCAGGTCTATCTACCAATTACCCATAATATAGCATTCTTTACTGAACATACATGCATAACAATTTGACAAATCAAAAATAGACTTTGCAACTATGGGATCAATATGATCAAAGGGGGTGCTTGCCTATTTGCTCTTCGTTCATCGTGTTCTCAGGAACGTAGTAGGGATCTTCGTCGACGGGTTCCAACACGCAACATCTAATGGATTGAACGACAAAAGAATGATAAAAACGATTCAACAAGGGTAAAAGAGAAATCAAATACAAAAGCGAAATGAAACTCGATTGAGGAATTAAGCAATCTAGCGTTAAAGTCGATAGCATGACTTCTAAGAACTAGGTCTACACGACTAAGCTTCTAATTAATCGAATTCGAGAAGCTACGATCGAAAGGGGCTAAACTAGGGTAGAAGTCACTGGATACCCGGCAGTACCGACGTACATCCCGCGGTACTACTGGTCACTCCAGAAGTACCGACATTACAACAGCGGTACTACTGACCTCCGGTATTACCGGGCTCCAAGTCCGGTAGTGCCGACAGTCGAGGACCAAATTGGGGCTCTTTAGAAAATAACTACTGCAGTTAATTAGGCGGTAATACTGGCCCTAGATAGTAGTACCGGCCACTAACTACAGTAGTGCCAGAGTTCTAGGGCCGAATGTGGTAGCTCACTAGAATAAAGCTACCGGTGTTGTTGCTGTGGTATGGATGCTCGGGCGGCAGTACCGACACTTCAACGGCTGTAGTGCCGGCATTCCAGAGTCTGGTTTTTGCAAAAATGGAAATTTGCACAAATGAGTTCAAAACTTTGAGGCGATGTCAAGGTTAGGTTTCTAGCGATGCTACGGACCCAGTCACGCAGGCCTCGCCAAGTTTCGAGCTCATCTAACCAAGTTTCTAACTTTTTGAACTCGAAAACCCTAATTGCTGCCAAATTATGATTTTCATCCCAAATTGAGTCTAACTTGATTCTTCTTGCGAGAGTCAAACTTTAGTGGCATTGAAATTATTAGAAAGCCATTTTCTTGAATTTTGGAGCTATGGTTGCAAAGAAAATTCCAAAAGCACCAAGAAAAGGTCCTTTAACGAATTAATCCGACAACTACACCTATTAGGGCATTCATATCGATTTTTTGTGCTAACTAAATCTTTTGAGCTCAACTCAACCCTAGACAGTTGACTAATTACTAATTAACCTCTCTAATGAAGATTTCTAGGGTTAAACTAAAAAGAAGAGAAATACGGAAAATAGAAAAACTTGGGTTCAAGCTCAAAACTTGATGGATTGAACTATGGATTGATTCCTCTGGTCTAGAGGCTTGATTAGGGATTGAGGAAGTGTTCCACACCTTGAACATGCTTCTCCTCTTGCTCCTTGGGCTTGGCTCGGTCGGAGAGGAAGAGGAGGAGGAGGAGGAGCTCGGCACCTGGAGAGGAAAATGAGAGGGAGAAAAAGAGAAAGAGAGGGAGAGGGAGAGGAGCTCGATGGGGAGCACAAGTGAGGGAGTGAGAGAGTGAGAGGGAGGGTGTGGAGGCTTCTAGAGTTGGAGACACGGCTACGTGCGACACAGTTAGCGCTATTGGCGGTGTCGTGCGCGCAGATACTTCTCGGCCGGCAGTACCGGCCCTAAGTCGGTGGTACTACCGCTCTAGCTACAAAACTCAGATTTCTCCGTGATTTCAGCTCAGAGTTCAGGATCTTTCTTGGAGGGTTCTAGGAAACAATTTTGGGACTCCAAAGAAAGGCTCTAGGGTTTAGATTTTGGCTCTAGCTCAATCGCTTAGGATCTCGACCAAAATCGAACTCATGGCTCGGAGACAGAAACCTAACCGAAGCAACTCGGCAAACGAACAACGAAAGTTATTAACTCCAAATTAAGATCTGACAAACAATTCAAAGCAAGATTAAGCACTTAATTAACTTAATTACAAGCTTAGGGCGTGTGGAGTATGTAAACCCTGGGTATGCACACGACGGCCCGCCAGGACCCATCAAGATGAGATGTCCAGGGACGATTATAGAGGCTCAGGTACCACTCAGACTCTAATGATCATGGGATACAAGAAAAGATAGAAGATGGTAACTAACTATTGTTAGGAAAGATACGATTGTATTCTGAGGATAGAATCTCCATCATGTAACCGATCATGATTCCATCCTGTAACCGACTCAGGTCCCTCCGCCCCTTACCTATATAAAGGGGGTAGGGGATACCGGGCAGAGAGAGACACACGAGAAAACACAACAGAGATACGTACACCTCATAATCCCACAGCATAGGACTAGGATATTACCTCCACCGTCGAGGGCCCGAACCTATCTAATCCCTTGTCTTGTGTTGCCATCGAGTTTCGATCCAGCGCATAGCCCCATATAAATTATTGCCCACAACAAACGTCGACAATTGGCTTTCATCAACAGAGATAGCATCACCTTCGCTCCTGGTCAGGTATTCTACTTCGGGAGTTTCCACTTCATTGCTAACAAGCTTGGTGCGCTTACCCTTTCGAACTCGGATAGGATCTGATCTGGGGTGAACCCCGACAGCGTTTCTGTCGGACTCACGCTTGGATCTGGAAAGGCCATGGCCACCTACCCACGGGTAGTGCGCCGAAGCCCTCTCCCCAACCCGAACAAGGCGAGAACCCAGCCAGGGATGAGTTTCTTCCATATTCCCCCTGCACAAAGATCGACTTCCGTACGGTGTGCATGATGAGGATGGTTGCTCCGAATCACAATACCGACAGGAGAACGAAGAAGCAACGGAGGCAGAGTGCCCTCGCCAGAAGACCCAAGAAGCATGCACTCGGTCACTCCAAAACCGAGCCCGCAATGCTAACGAGGACATCCTGCACGAAAAGTTGGAAAACCAATTGGTTTTCCGCACGCGACAACAAAATATTGTGGCCTCCAAGACGCTCCTCGACACATTGGGCTCAATCCTCGAGCCCGACAGCCCAGCTGCCCTGAATATGGCACAAGTTAAAGCCATGGTAATGGCGGCAGTAGTCCAGCACAACCAGCGAGATCAGGCGACGATGAAACCCCCTCGCACACATCTGGAGACGCACACGGCAAGCAGTCAGACTAGCAGCAGGTGAGCGGGGAGTAGTAGGTGGAAGCTCCCTTATGACGGGGACTTGAGCTCGACCATCCACCGCGACCTCGTTCATGATCTCAATACCAAGAGGCAGGAGCGGGAAGCCGATGAGCGACGCCAACGCGAGGATGACTGCGAGCGCTTTGGTACCGACCACTACCAAGACAACCAGCGTCACGATGACAGCCGACATCACGATGACAACCACCGTGACCGAGAGCATCAAAACGCGGGCCTCAGCGGACGCAGGAACCACCACTTCCCGATTGCCACAACAACAACGATCACCGAGTGGAATCCCCACCACGACGACACTCACCCCGCCGGGAAGAGGAGCCCATTGACAGAGTTCGAGCGTTTACCGCTCGGCTTCGCTGAGTGATATGGCCTGACAGTTTCAACCTGAAGGGAATTGTCAAGTTTGACAGGGAAAGAGACCCCAAAGCCTGGCTGTAGGTCTACGCCCTAGCGGTTAAGGCCGCCGGCGGCAACAGCAGCATAATGGTGAACTACTGCCAGCCATGCTCACCCCTCAGCTCAAGCGTGGCTTATAGGTCTATAAAGGAATTCCATAGACTCCTGGGGAGATCTCTTTGAGCAGTGTATTACAAATTTTTAGGGCACTTACGAGAGGCTTGGAACTCCGTGGGATCTGTATCAGCTTCATCAGAAGAAGAATGAATCCCTGTGAGATTTCATCTCACGCTTTACTTAGAAATAGAATACGGTTCAGGACTTCTCGGATGCGGTAGACATCGCAACATTCCAGAAGGGAGTCAGCGATCCTTACCTCATCAAGAAGATGTCCCGGAAACCTCCAACCATGGTAAGGGAATTGTTTGCCCTAGCTGACCGATATGCTACAGCCTCAGACGCCTTGGCCGAGCTTGAGAAGATCGTCTGCAATAGAAGGACAAGAAAGACCATGCCGAGTCCTCAAAACAGAAGGACAGGAAGCAGAAAGGCGAGGAGCTAGTCGCAGCAGCTGAGTGCGCCTGGACAAAGGCACCGTAGACCAAGGACTAAGAAGAGGTAATGAATGCGTAGTGCCCCTTCCATCCAAAAGGAAAGCACACCGCGAAAGATTGCTTTACCCTGAAGAGATTTGCACGGGAGAATAACAAGTAGTCGGACCCCAAAGAAAAAGGAGAGGCCAGCAAGAAAGGAGATTCTCCCACGGAAGATGATTATAAAGAGATTGAGAATGAATTCAACTTCACATTTGGGGGCTGCAACACATATGAGTCCAAGCAGAAGCAAAAGCTGAAGAGGAATGCGGTATGCTACTCTAGAACAAATTAAAATTTCTACCGCAAAACCAGAAAAGCTACTCGCAAGAAGGTGATCATAGATCAATTACCACTAGACGCGTAGTTGCAAAATCCTTCGCGCGCTGATGTAGTGGTCATTCTCGGCGTGGATCGTCATCACCACGGATCATCATCGTCACGGATCGTCCTCGTTGTGGATCGTCTTCTCCATGCCGAAGTAGCAGCAGCGTCACCACAGCAGTCCACACGTCCGGGGATGGAACGCTGTGCGTCAGCGTGCAAGCACCGTGTCGCTCGGCAGGGGCAACGAAATGTGGAGGCTAGGGTTCTGGATGAAAGAGATGTGTGATGCCCACCCTTCTCTTCTCCTTATATAGCCACACGACGAAACCCTAAGCCAGGGCCCATCAACACATTAAGCTCATGAGGTCCATTAATTACGGATCCAATCCGAATTAATGCATCCCAGCCCATTAAGTGTGTGACCCTGTAGGTTCATGCACATTTGGACATAGATTTGGAAAACCCTTTTTCTAATCCAATAGTTGGTAGCGGCTCCTTGCAGGGCATGCCAACTCCCAAATGCATATGATCAAAGTACTGATGTAATAATCCCTTTGCCAAACTATATGAAGATCGAACTAAAGGCGAGAAGCATGTCATCCTTTGACAGTTCAATCCATCTCTCGTATCCGTGATATATTAATAATTTGTGATTGACTTATCAATCATGGCATGGCCATGCACTTCCTTAATCATATCACATGAGTGTTCTAGACATATATCTCCGTTACACTAGAGTGGCAAATTCCATCTTGACTGCTCACTTCCCTTTACATGCTTCATAGTAAACATGAAAGCTACCTTAGGGAGATTGGGCTTAGACAAACTCTTGGTGGTGCCTCACTACACCTACTCGGTGCTGAAGATGTCGGGCTCAAGGGCATTATCACGGTGCGTGGTGACGTCAAGTAGTATTTCCTGTGCGATAGGGAGAGCTGCGAGCTGGCCGAGGCAATACGGGCGTCGGCCGACTTGGAAAAACTCCGACTGAGAGCTTCCGTCCAGCAAGATGAAGACATCCCCACCAGAAAGCAGGCTAAGTCAGGAATCAAGCCTAACGAAGAGGTCAAAAAGATAACACTCAACCCGTCCAGTCCAACCAAAACGGCTTTAGTTGGGACAGGGCTCGATGAGAAATAGGAAGACGCACTCGTTGCTTTCCTCCGGGCGAACCAGGACATCTTTGCATGGAGGTCGTACGACATGCCCGGTGTTCCAAGGGAGGTGATCAAGAACGCCCTCAACGTCGACGAGAAGGCAAAGCCCATCAAGCAGCGACTCAGGCGGTTTGCTCAAGACCGGTGGGACGCGATCAGGGAGGATATCACCAAACTTTTAGCCGCAGGCTTTATAAAAGAAGTGTATCATCTAGACTGGTTAGCGAACCCGGTTCTCATCAGCAAAAAGAATAAAATTTGGCGCATGTGTGTTGACTATACCAATCTCAACAAAGCATGTCCAAAAGACCCATTCGGGCTGCCTCGCATCGATCAAGTGGTGGACTCAACCGCTGGCTATGAGCTCCTGAGTTACCAAGATGCCTACTCGGGGTATAATCAGATCAATCTCAAGGAAGAAGACTACATCAAGACTTCATTCATCACGCCGTTCGGAGCCTTCTGCTACGTCACAATGCCATTCGGGTTGAAAAATGCTAGCGCGACCTATCAGCGCACGATATAGTGGTGTTTTCACACTCAACTCGGATGCAACGCGGAGGCATATGTGGACGACATCATGGTCAAAACTTGGCTGAGGGGGGACCTCATCTCCGACTTAGCCGAGACGTTTGAAAGCTTATGGGCTTACAGGATGAAGCTCAATCCTGAGAAGTGTGTTTTCAGAGTCCCTTCGAGAAAACTGTTTGGATTCATTGTGTCCCACCATGGCATCGAGGCAAATCCTAGGAAGATCAACGCCATCCTGAGGATGAAGTCGCCGACTGGTCAAAATGATGTTAAGAAACTCATAGGTTGCATGGTGGCACTCGGCATATTCATCTCTCGCCTTGGAACACGGGGGACACCATTTTTTAAGCTCCTCAAGAAGCAGGACAATTTGCAGTGGACCATAGAGGCACAGCAGGCTTTCGAAGACCTCAAGACCTTCTTAACGACACCCCCAACACTGGCTTCCCCAATGCCAGATGTAACATCATGGGTTTTGTAATTAAGCTTAATCAAGCTAATGAAGTGTTAATTAGTGCTCTGATTTGTTTTCGATTCTTAATTTGGAGTTACTCATTTTTTGAATCTCTTTTGTCGTTTTGTTCGATCATTTTTCCCGTTCGTAGCCCCGATGTTCGATTTTGGTCAAAACTCCAAATCGTTGCAGTTAGAGTTCAACCCTTCGCTCTAAACCTTCGTTAGGATCCCCCGAACTTATTCCAAAAGACCCAAGTCAATTGGTCAATTGCCAGAGCAAAGCCACAAAGATCCAGAGTTTTCAGCCCTGGAGCAGCAGTACCGCGTGGTCTCCTCAACCCCGTGACGGCTGAAGAAGCGAGCAACACGCTAGATGTGGTGCTTGATGCGTTCCTCATGCATTCAGCTCCCACCATGGTTTTGTTTGACTCTGGCGCATCGTATTCATTAATTTCCTCATGATTTGTGAAGAATTAGAGGATTGAGACTAGCTAGTTAAGAAATTAGATGCTAGTCCATTCGCTAGGCTCAATCCTGCGAGCTGAGTGCATTTTGTTGGTGATATGCCCTAGAGGCAATGATGTGAGATGATTGTATCATACGTCTATGTTCATGTACTTATCAGTTCCATGAATAAATGTCACTCCTTCGATCATTGAGTATGACTTAATTGTGAAACACATTGGTTATATGATATTATTCTAAATGATCCCTGATCACATATCATTATGTGGGACAATAGTGATTTGACCAGCACATATATTGATTGATGGTAATGTTTCACATACCATAGATATGGAGATATCAAATCAATAATGTGGGCACACGTTAGAGAACATGTGGTTGGATAGACCCGCTCTGAGACACTGCTGAGATTGTTATTTTAAGAAGTGCCATCAGGATGTAGTCTCGAGTGGTATACCTATATGATCCTTTGACCTGGGATTCTTATTGATTCTCAGCATGCGTAATTGTATATTTTGGGGCTATCAAGCTCTTCACCATAACAGGGAGTTATAAAGGTAGCTTACAGGTATGCCATGAAACATGATATGAGATGTAAGAGATCAAGATGGAATTTGCCCCTCCTTGATATCGGGAGAGATATCTCTGGGCCCCTCGGTGTGGATGGATAAGAAAAAGTGCATGGCCATGCCAAAGTGATTAAAGAGTTAATCACGAATTATATCCTTTACATTGATGAGTGAATTTGTTGAGCTATCACAAGGGTGGCACGCTTCTCGCCTTGAGCTTGACTGATATCGTGTGGCAAAAGGATCCTATGTTAGTGTATCAAGGTTCAGCTGATTCAATCATTGTGTACATTTGGGGGTCAATATGTGCTGCTAGGTACCGCTATTGGCTTGTGGTCTGGAAAAGGGGTTCTCCGGGACCGCGGCCGACTTGTACATGAGCCTAATGGGTCACACACTTAACGGGTTGGATCATGTCTAATGGATTGGATTCATTAGTGGGTTTATATGGATTTGGATCCTCTGGCGTCTTAATGGATTTCTATTGTAGAAGATCCATTAGTGCGAGCCCTAGTGGGCTTCTATTACAGAAGGCCCTTTAGTGCACTCTATATATAGGAGGCGTGGGGGCGTGCGGAGTTACAGTCTCCCCACCACAAGCCCTAGCCGCCACCATGTCCCACTACCCCTAAAACCCTAGCCACATGCGTGGGTGCTAGCACACCAGCACACAGTGATCCCACCCTGGACGTGTGGATACCGTAGAGGCGTCATCACTCTTGCATCGGCGCTGATCGATTCAATCAGCTACATCAACTGTACGACTACAATGATGTTGTTGTGACAGCGATCCACGACGAGGAGTTGTACCACGTCGTGTTCGACTACGTACAGTGCTTTAGAGCACGCGGGGAGGCTTCACTCACTCTACTTCCGCTGCTAACGTGCTCCAAGGGTAATGCTCCATGATCTCTGACTTGCATGTTTCCTGGGTGTTCGTGGTAGAAAATTTTTGTTTTCTGCTAGCGTAGCACCGCGTTCTCCTTCAGTGGTATTAGAGCCGATCTTGTGTTGTCTTGGATCTGGATGTTGCACATATGTTGATATGCTATTGAGTTGGTGACGAGTTGATGAGATCAATCGGTATAGGGTTCATGAGGTACGAGTTGGTAGTGCCATGAGGCCAAAAAGATTAGTTCGTGCTTTATCTAGATCGTGCCGCGACTGGTCCATACCGGCTGGAAACACCATCTAGACTTCCGTCATGTGCCATCTATGATATTAGCCAACAGATCGAGGCCGCAAGCGCGTAACCTTCTCGAGGGGCCTACACGATCAAAAGATTAGTTCGTGCTCGTTTTGTTTCATGCCGTGCATTACCCCTACTGGCTAGTAACACCATCGGGGTAGTAGCCCATGCCGAATAGATCGTGCCAACAGATCGAGATCGGTGTGGTTGCCACCTTCTCAAGGATCTTATGGAAATTGAGGCATTCTGATGGCTTGGGATCGATATGATTTGATCAATCCGATTGAATTTCCATAGCATTTTCGTAGATGTGATCTACGTTCCCCGAAATTTTTTTCTACGAGCGCTGCCCCTTCGAACCCTGCCCGCTAACCGACTAGCGGGACCGCTGTGATATTCAACGTAGGACCCACTAATTAAAACTTGTTCACATCGCACGCGCTAGAATTCGATCCAGCGCCTAACTTGTTTTTGCAGGGAATGATGTGAATGGTATGGCTCCCTTGTGTGTATGTGATGCATTAATGTAATTTTCATAGTCTGCGTGCTATGGTTAATTGCAGCTTGGGCTGCCATGTTATTGTATAACAGCCTGCATGCTGATTTGTGATGCTTCATATCGTCATGTAATTTGTTACTAGCTATTATGTGTAGTAGCTTAGTGTATTATCATGGAGGTTTCTAGCATGGTGACTCGGTGGACATGAAGCGCGATGATGGAGATCGGAACGCCACGGGCCATACCATTTCACAAGTCAATATGATTGTTTGTGATGATTCCTATCATGCTATTCCTTCATATTTCGTAGTTGGTGGATATGATTTTCATATCATAGAATAGTTTCCCTCAAAAAAATTAAGTGTTCGATGCCCTTCCAATAGCTGCACCCATATGGTCTTGTACGTTAATTGGCAGTGTCAGCATACAGCAGGGTGCCATTAATTTCCTTGACCATTGGGATGAAGCCGGACTTCACATGCATAGTATTGGTTTACTTATCGAGGCTATCAAAATGGTTTTGGGCCTCAGGGCATCAGTGTTGGGAGCTGGGGCATTGGATGCCACCCAACGAACAAGAGTCACATACGATGTGATTGGCAAGGGGTTGCCTACCTATGTCACTTAGTCCTAGGAGTCGCTTCCGCACACTAGATCTTTGAATGACTATGGATCTTGTCCTACTAAAATGCACCAGAGGGAAAGTGATTTTAATGGGAGCATCTTTTATTAAAATTATTTAATGGAAGGTTAACATGAACATTGTGCTAAGACTTTGCTTTACTGTTATAGATGGCGCGTAATACTGTCAATAACTCTAGTTGTAACTTGATATCGATTCTGGAGAGAGAGAGAGAGAGAAGCTCTCTAGAACAAATTTCATTGATTGGTATCGTAACTTGAGAATTGTTCTCAAGCAAGAGAAAAAGGAGTATGTCATTGAGGAGCCATATCCTGAGGAACTAGCTGATGATGCTACTGCTGCTGAACGACGTGCTTATGAGAAGCATGTTAAAGATGAGGTTGATGTTGGCTGTCTCATGCTTGCCACAATGAATTCTGAGCTTCAAAAGCAATATGAGAACACGAATGCCTATGCTATGATCACAGGCTTTCTTAGCATGTTTGAGAACCAAGCTAGGGCTGAGAGATACTCGATCTCAAAAGCTATGTTAGCGTGCAAGCTAACTGAATTAGCCCAGTGAGTCCTCATGTGATCAAGATGATTGGTTACATTGAGAACTTGGAGAAATTGAACTCCCTCTTAAGCCAAGAGTTGGCCACTGATGTGATTCTCCAGTCGCTTCCTGCAAGCTTCGAGCCTTTCATCATGAACTTTCATATGAATGGCATGGAGAAAAACATGTCTGAACTGCATGGGATGCTTAAGACAGCAGAGGAAACCATCAACAAAAGCAATAATCATGTGATGATGGTCCAAAAGGATGGTGGTAAGAAAAGGAAGCATGGGTGTTGGCGCCGAAAAACGTGGCGTTGGGTTGATCGCCACCAACACACGAGAACGTCGGGTTCAAGGGTTGCGAGCGTGCCAGCCAATTTGATTCCGCAATCAGCAAGAGACGTGTCTTCAGATGTGACCGCTCAGAAGAACGATCTGAGTCTTGATGGTAAGGTAATCCTTGTCGGTTCGGTGATGAAACAACTTGGATCGGGTAACTGGGTCCAATTGACTCTTTCGAATCAATCGAAAAAAGGGGTAAAAGCCTGGCTTCTCCGAAAAAGGCGATGCACAACAAGATTGGAAGAAACAAGAGCTTGGCAGAGCGTAATGCAGCAAAGATCAACAACCGACGATGCACAACCCGTATTGATCAAAGTGTATTACAGAGGAAAGATTACAATGCTACGAAACTACTCCTAGTGCAGGAAAGATAAAGTATTGGTAGATTGGTTGGTTGTTTGTGTTGATGTTCTCCTCTCTATAGTATGTCGTCCCTTCTTATAGCCTGGACGGCTTAGGTCGTGAGCGTTATGGACTCCTGAATCGTATCAGCACCGGTCTCCGTCCTTCCTCCTGATATAAATCATGTCGGATCCTTGCCGTATCCGTTTTGACCTCCTTCCTTCTATCCTTCGTTCAATTTCACCCTCCTGGTTTCGGCTCGCCTTGTTACCCAAGGTCCACCGGGTTTGCACCACTTTGCGCGCCACAACCGGACCTGCTTCGGTCGACCAATTTTAGGTGCTAACATATGCCCCCCATTTTTGGGATATGCGTCATGTCCCAAAAATCACCTAGTAACCGCTTTTGATGAATAGCTGCGTCCCACTATTCCTCTTTCTTAGGCGGCTAACTCCTTGGATCGCCACACCTCGATCCGCTTTGTTTTCTACTAGCATTCATTTGATAGGCGCTTCGTCTTCGATGCAGCAGTAATTCTGACGTGCGTTCGGCTCTATAAATTCTTGGTAAATTGCAGTTTATTTCACCACATTATCACTTGTAGTTCTTCAGCATGAACACAATGCCTTCGTCTTCTTCTTCCTTCTTCGGTGCTGATTCAGACTACTCTTCATCGGACGATGACTCCGCGATTGCAACTGTCCTCCAAGCGGAGTTATTGGCCGAAGTTCGGGCCGAGGAGGAGGTGGCCAATGATGAGGCCATTGCCCACGTGCTCCAGGAGGAGTTCGATGCAGACGCCGCCAACGCTTCGGTGGCCGATGCCCCTCCCGCCGTTGACGCGCCGGTGGGAGCAGCTCCCGAGGCCGCCAATCCTCCTCCAGCTGCCGTATAGGAGCCACGTGGTAGCATCTCAACGGTGGCCATGACAGTCGTCGTTGATATCAGCTCCGATGACGAGCAGGCACCCTCTTCAGCCCCTGCCGCTGGTGCCGCTGCCCAAAGTAGTAGTTCCAACGCCGGGAGCACCTCGGATAGGAAGCGCCACCGTCTTCATTAGACGTAGGGTTTTTTCATTCCTTTTGTAAGGATGGTACCCCTTCCCCCTTCTTTTCTTCTCCTTAAGGTGGCCACAATCCTTGAGCACTTTGCTTGGGTTTTGTGGTACTTTTTCTCCTTCTAGTCCCTTTTGTTTCTTTTCCTTTTTAGTCTTTGTTCTCTACATCTGCCGCGAGACTTCTGTGCATCCCTTAGCCGACTCATGTAACCGCTTGTTTGTTTCACTAGCCGATCATGTAAATGGCCTCTAATGAAATGTGTTCATATTTTTGTACATTTACTCTCCATCAGCTTTATTATATATCTGCCGTTTGTTTTCCTTGTCATCCTATAATGCCTTAGTGTGGTACGTACTGTAATGCATAATCTTCATAGCATATCCATCTTCATAGTGTATCAGCCAAGCATACTTACTCATCGGTCGATAGGATTTCGGATGGTACGGCTGGGTTGTTTCTTCCATCATACGCTACTTAGCAGACGTGCTGCGTTTTTCTCTGTCCTTATTAACTGCCCTGCAGCCTTTACGTCACGTACTGCCACTCTTTGCGTAGTGGGGGCGTGACTTGGGGCACGATTCTCACGTTGTTTTGAATGGAATGTACTCTTTCCTTACTTTTCCTGCTCCTTATGTACTGTCGTCTTCTTCCTCTGAGCATATCGCCTCTTTAGCCGACCCATTTGAGTAGTAAAATTTCCCTGTTTTGGCTCGGCTTCTCCCCACTGCTTTCTTGGCGATCGCCTTGTAGCTTTCTTCTTCTTGCGTTCAATCGCTAGCCTCTTGATTTTCATTTGATTCCTCCCTTTACCCATGGCGACTATCGATCCATGATCTTGATTCCAGTGCTTGATTCGGCCGGCCATATTCTTCTTGGAATAGAGGGGGACGAGGACCCGACGGATTACGTTAATAAGGAGGTCATGCGGATCCCTCTGAACGCCATCGGCCAAAAACTCTCAGGGTGGATGAACATCTTCCGATCTTGGCCTAGCGATAATGCTGGCTGGAGAAATTTGTACAATCGGGTAGCTGCTCGCAAGAAGGCGGACTGGGAGACTTGGGAGATAGCTGATTACATCGCTCTTTCTTTATCGGGTATGTGCCGAGACGAATCCTTAATTGCCGCCGCCTCTTATTTTTGGTCGGACGCTTTCAACGCTTTCTCTTTTTGGCCCGGCTTTCTTGGTCCAACTCTCTTAGATGTGTTGGTATTGACTAGTCTCAAGCCGACGGGCCAGCAGTTTCATGCCTTCGATGCGACCCATTCCCATCGGCTGCCCACCAAGACCAATGGGTTCCGCTACCTCAATGCATTCAGCCAGTCATCGGGTTCGATGGAGCCTCGCGAGCATGTTGCATTCTTGACCATGTGGTTGGAGAAGTTCCTCTTCTGCGGCGCCACAGTGGGACCTACCACCAGTTTCCAAGGTCTAGCAGAAGCTCTGGTCGCTGGCAAGGACATAGCCATGGGGAAACTACTCTTGGGCGCAGTTTTCCGGACGATGCACCTCATCACTTTGAAGCATAACAGCGCAGCTGAATCTCACATTATCGAGCATCTAGGAGGCCCCATTTGGTTCATCCAACTATGGCTATTTCAAACGCCATTTGGATTAACCCCTTCATCAGACCTTCGTTTTCCGTGTGAGGATGCATCGGAGGAGGAGATGGCAACCACAGAACCTCCTCTCAGGCGCTGCCGATCATACGGAGAGGCTTTGTCCCAAACCCTTCTGGGTGACCACAAGCTGGATATGGCGGCCTTTGCTGCGTACTTCACTTACTTCTACTCCACGGAGCGCCTCTCCATTGTGGATTTCCTTCTGTACCGGCAAATCGACTCTTTGGAGTACGAGCGTCCTGGCCTTTGGCGACCGGACTGTCTTGACACCGAGTGCCTTTAGCATTTTATTTCTCTAGGCATCTTTTCGGTCAGCCTTAGTTCTTCAAGCCGTACCCAGAAGCCATCATACGAATATTATCATCCGGCAGTCTGTGCCAGGCAATCAGGGTTTGGACAGGTTCCCCCTCAGCTGGTACTCTTTGATAGGCTTCGAGAACGGGAAGTGCTGGAGGATCTTCTTGATGTAAACATTGCATTGGACCAGGGTGGAGAGTTGTTGGTTGACTCTGCTTTTGGGATCCTTCTGGCGTCTCGATCTCGAGCGACTTTCAACCGTTGGTGGGACGGATGGAGTCATCAACTGTTCTTCGCTTCGCTGGACGAGATGCTCCATCGTTTTGATGAATCTCATCCACTGCCCCCTTCGCCCCAGGTATTCTCTAATGGTCTGCTTCCTTCTGCTGAGTGTCCATTGCTGATCTTCCTTTACCGTTCTCGTACTTTTAGGATGCTGCAGATATGCGACCGATGTTCTCAGCCAGCGGCAAGGCTATTGAATTTTATGCCAACATCGCCGGTCGCACAAATGTTGGCCTTACTTCCCCAACTCTGAAGGATGTCAAGAAAAAGGGACGCGGATGGGCGCCGGCCCGGCCTCGGTCGAAAAGGAAGCCGATCGATACATCCAGGAACCAATCTTCCCCAGGAACTGGGATGATTGGTGAAATGCATCCGGCATCTTCTCAGACTGGTGCGACTTCTATCAAGCGTGGTGAGTACACACTTTTTCTGTCAATCTGTGAGATTGTGTATCACTCATGGTCTTGGTTTCCTTATTTGGTTCCAGCGTGGCACAAGCGGCTTGCTGGCCATAAGAGACTTGCGAAGGTCCTTACCCCTTCTCCGCCTGCTTCGTCGGTTCCTCAGGTATTTCTATTTTGCTTTTAACTTCCTGCTATGATGGTCTCTGAGTTCTATGTCTCTGCACAGCCGATTGGAAGAGACACTCTGTCAGGGACTTCTGCGACAGTCCCAGGTGCGCTTACGGTCTCAATTGTGGGTTCCCCGAGAGGAATTACTACTAACATTGCTCCTGAGGACACCACTTTGGAGACCATAGCGGCCGTTGTGGCGGACATCGAGAAGGGCACTGTCATGGCTGATGCAAGAAGGAGTGCCGATACTGCTTCTGTGGAGTTTGTTATGGAAGAGGTAGCGGCGGAAACCAACGTGATCACTTCCGCGGGAGTCGCTACGGTAGTGGCAGTCCAGCCCCCTGTGACCGACCCAACGGAAACCGGCTGATGTCCCTTCTATTATTGAGCCCTCGGGCGTTGTCCTTCCTCTGAATCCCTCCTCCAGCGGAGAGGTATCCCCCTAGCTTGCTGCTTTTGTTGCCTTTACCCTAAGCGTTCCAATCATTCGGCTGTCATTTTGCTTTTCAGCTGCTGACGAGCACCCTTCTTGGATTCACCCCAGGAGGGCTTGGCTCTTCTTCTGATGACACATCCGTTGTTGATCAATCGCTTCGGGCAGGGTTGGATCCTTCATCCGCATCGACACAGGACAATTTCAAGCATCATCATCGGTTGTTGGTGCGATCAGGGCCAATGGTGTTGGACTCGTACCATTCGGTCTCCATTTTGCTGGCCGAAGTTGTTTCTTGTCTCCCACCGTCGTCTACAGATGCGTTCGGCCGTTTGCATGGTTTGTTTTTAGACAGAGACGCCGTCCGATCGGCCTAGGAGCGGCATCGGCAACGGGAGGAGGTTGTTCACGAACGTGAAGAGATTGCTTTTCAGGCGGCTACTGTGAAAACAGAGAAGGCTGCGTTTGATGCTGCAGTTGCTTCGGCTCAAGCTTTAGTGCTGTCAAGGGCAGAGCTGGTTGATGAGATAGCTTGCCTGATGCAGGCATTAGCCAAAGTCGAGACCCGCCTTTCCGATATGGATCGTAAGGCTGCCTCGATAAAGGTCGACATACAAGCACGTCGAGCCAGTCTACTGGAATCCTTTCAAAGGATTGACGCTAGAGTCAAAGCTATCGTGCGGGTTTCGGTTGATGCGTCAAATGATGAAGCTTTGATCTCGAGCGTGGGTCGGGCTGCACAGGAAGCCGCTGACAGCATCATTCACCTCATCTAGATGATGTAATGAAATATTCTTAATCGTGCACCGTCTTTTATCTTGTAATGCTTTGCCTTGCAGCCGAATCTATTTTATACTGAAATTGATTCGGCTATCAGTGATTTCCTCTCTAGGCCCCAACCCATATACTAGGGTAGTACTTCTTCAGGTATTTCCCGTTGATGGCCTTGGCGTATGTTTCCCCTTCCAAGGTTTCAAGTATGTATGAGTTTCCTGGTACCAGTCGATTAACTTTGTATGGCCCTTCCCACGTGGGTGACCATTTTCCTTATTTGATGTCCCTTGTTCCGACTGGTAGGATAGTTTTCCATACTAAATCGCCTTCCTCGAATGACTTAGGCACGACCTTTTTATTGTATGCCCTGGTCACCCTAGCCTTGTTCTTCTGAATATACTCGAGCGTTTTTAACCTCAACTCTGTTAGATCCTCCAAGTTATCGGCAAATGCGTTCCTGTAATCTTCAGCCGATAGAATATCTTGTTTGGCGGTTCTGAGAGAACTTATGCCGATTTCTATTGGCAGCATCACATCTTGCCCATACACCAATTGGTACGGTGATACCTTGATGACTCCGTGGCCTGACACCCTGTATGCCCACAGTGCGTCGGCTAATGTTGTGTGCCACCCTTTAGGCTTATCGGCTATTTTCCTTTTAATCAGTTTTATCAATGTCTTGTTCGATGACTCGGCCTGCCCGTTGGCCTGAGCGTAGTATGGTGAAGAGTTTAACATTCTGATCCCTAAACCCCGAGCGAAGGTTTGAAATGCCTCTGACATGAACACAGTGCCTTGGTCAGTCGTGATAGTTTGTGGGATGCCGAACCGATAAACTATGTGCTCTTGGACGAATGCTATTGCTTTCGTGCTGGTTACTTTCTTTAGCGGGATGGCTTCAACCCATTTGGAAAAGTAATCAGTGGTGGCCAGTATGAACTTATGGACTTTGCTCGAGGCAGGGTAAATTTGCCCGATGATATCGATACCCCACCCATGGAATGGCCAGGGTTTCACCACCGGATGAAGAAGGGATTCTTGTCAACCTGCTGGTCTTGGTCTTCCGCAAACTTCAGTCGTCCGTCCTCTATGGCCGACTGTATCTGTTGACGGAAGACATTACAATCATTAGTATTGTGTGAGAAAGAATTGTGCCACATACAATATCTTCGTTTCTTCACTTCCTCGGCCAATGGTATGACATGTCCTTCTGGGAGCCGTACCAACTTTTCTTGCAAGAGCAAGTCAAAGATGTGGTCACACCTGGACACGTCAAACAAATATTTTACTTCCAACTTGGTTTTAGTCGGCTTTAGCCATGAACATACCAAAGGTTTCTTGTTACCCCAGATCCATTCGGCTACGTTTATATCAGATTCCTCATCATCGGATGAATATTCCGATTCATACTCCACCAAATTGACTTTAGACTTTTCTTTTTCTTTATTGCTCTTAAACTTATCTTTAAACCCCTTGTTTTCGTAAAACCGGCCTTCTTGGGGGTTCTCATGTGATACTGACGAAATGCAGCTGTGAACTCTTCCCAAGTGATGATCCCTTCTTGGGTCAGTATCATCGGATGATCCCTTCTGGCACATGATACTGACGAAATGCAGCTGTGAACTCCTCCCAAGTGATGTCCTGGGAGTTCTCATGTGCAGCACAAAAAGTTCTCCCACCATTCGGCTGCAGTACCTTCCAACTGATGAGAGGCGTAAAGCACTCTCTCATTCCCCACGCACTGGGTGATGTGCAGCTTCCTTTCAATCGATCTCAGCCAATCATCTGCCTCCAGTAGATTGGCGTTTCCAGAGAATGTGGGCGGATGAGTCCTCATAAACTCTGAAAGTCTGGAATTCTGTCGCTGTCCCAGATTAGCTTGATTGGTAGCGGCCTGAGCAGTGACTTGCTGCATTTGTTGCATCATGGCATGCATCAACTGAGTCTGTGCAGCAAGGAAAGCTCCAAAGTCTTTGCCACCAGAATCTTTCCTTTAGGTCCTGATACATCTTGGCACTTCCTGGATGAATTGAATACTTGGAGTCTTTGGCTTCTTCCAGTATTCTGGAGTAGTTGTCAATCAACTCCTTCTTGTTTGGCACACATATGCGATCCTTAATCCACAACGTGCCTTGCTCATCCAGTCTGAAGACTTTTGCCTTGCTTTCCCCCATCTTGGACTTGATTCTCTGAACCTTGCAATCATCCTTCTGTCCTTCTCAGATCTAATCTTCCAGAGTAGGCTTTACTTCTAATGCAGCTAAAAATCCTCCCGGTACAACCTCCAACTTCATCTTCTGAATTTCCTTGCATAGTTCGCCCTGATCCTGTGCTATAAACATATTCACGGTGTGGCTTTTCCAACTCAGAGCATCCGCCACCACATTCGCCTTTCCGGGATGGTAATGGATTCCAACATTATAATCCTTGATCAGTTCCAACCATCTCCTCTGACTCATGTGCAACGACCTTCCGATTCTGCATCAACACACATCCAAATCCTTGGCGCGATGCATCACAGTATATATCGAAGCTTTGATTAACATCCGGTAGAACAAACACCGGTGCCGATGTCAATCGCCTCTTCAGCTCTTGGAAACCTTTCTCGCACTCTGGCATCCGTGTAAACTTCTTCTCCTTTTTCAACAACTGCGTAAGTAGTCTCACAATCATCAAAAAGCCTTCAATGAAGCGACGGTAGTAACCTGCCATCCCAAGGAAACTACGGATCTGGGTCACCGTCTTCGGTTGCTCCCAATGTAACACGACCTCTACCTTGCTTGGGTCAACTACAACTCCCTCGGCGGTCATCACATGTCCAAGGAACTCCACCTTGTCCTTCCAGAAGTCACACTTGCTGAACTTGGCGAAGAGTTGTTGTTCCCTCAGCTTATCCAAAACTAGCCTCAGGTGTTCCGCATGCCCTTCTCTTGTCTTGGAATAGACTAAGATGTCATCTATGAACACAACAACGAACTTGTCCAAATACTCCATGGAGACCTTATTCATCATATTCATGAAGTATGCGGGTGCATTTGTCAGACCAAAGGACATAGCAGTGAACTCCTAATGTCCATATCTTGACGAGAATGTGGTCTTTGGAATATCCTCTGATCAGATTTTCAGCTGGTGATATCCTGACCTCAAGTCAATCTTGGATAAAACTCCGGCTCCTCTCAACTGGTCAAATAGGTCATCGATTGTGACACTACGGAAAGACGGTATATGTCATTTTCGATCTCGGCATTAAGGTACGACTTTGGTGTCATGTTTTTGGGCCTTTTCCGTGAGTTTGGGCCTTTTCGGGGGAGAATTTGGGCTTCCGGGGGAGTTTGGGCCTAGCGGGAGCTGTTTGGGCCTTAGGGGGATGAAGTGGGCCAAAGGTGGGGGAAGTTTTGGGCCGTTTGGTGGACTTTTTGGGCAGCAAAGGCTGCTGCCCACACCACTTGCGCCCCACCCCTCTTTCTTGTGCCCCCTCCCCTCCAACCCTAGCCGCCACCTCTCTATCTCCCTCCCCCTTTCCCCCCATGGCGCCCCCACCCCCTTGTGCCTCCCTCTCCTCCCTAGACGGCCCTAGCAAGGATCCCTCCCCTCCCATGGCTGCCACACCTCCCGCTCAATTGATCCCTCCGTTGGGGAGCCTTGCGAACAAGAAGATCCGGCGATTTCGGCGTTCCCGGCGAGCGGATGGGAGATTGGATCGCGAGGAGGAGGCGTTCGTCGATCGGGTGGCTCGCCAAGAAGAGGTATGCTATGGGGAATTTATTCATGGAGTTTATATGCTAGTTATATGGAGAATATTAGGGTTAAATTTGATGTTTAGGTGCTGTGACTAGAAGGATTTAGGAGATTTGCAATGCTGTCCCACGTTCTGTCCTCGGACAGATTGGGTCGTCGACCTTCGGTCGCAATTTTCATAATTTTAGATTCAGAATTTGGTTGGCCACTTGTTTAGAAAGTTGTAGATAATTTCAATACCTTTTTGTGGACATAAAGAACGTCCAATTCCGCCCAGCCGTTTGAATGTTATGCTCAATTTACCGAACGTGTTCAAAACTGTGACGAGATTGGAACAGATCATGGTATTCTGTAGATTAAACCACTTTAGATTCTGAATCAGCTTTTCCATATACTTAGAAAAAGTTAGGAAATTTCCTAAGCTACGCGAGGATGTATTCGTTTAATCAATTCGGAGTCCTAGATCTAAAGTTATCATAGTTTGAAGTCTGTTGTCCTGGGGGGGACAGATTCTCTGTTTTTCGTTTTCGGGAGTAGTTTGCGATATCGGGGTAGATGGGCAATGACGTACTGTTTTGTGGGCACGTTGTGATTGTGTCGCATCTATGTGCAGGTGGTGTCACCCCGGGTGTGCCCTCCTCATCCCGCCAATCTGTCGCCTGAGGTTAAGGCAAGTGTATTGGGATGGGTAACGTGTGGTTCATTTGCTTGTCTTGACTAGATGCAATTGTATCCATGTTATGCTATATTGCCATGCTTAGTGTTTGCTATGATATGATAAAAAGGGTACGTTAAGATGCTATGCATTGGTTTATGGTTAATGATTATGGCATATGTTGCATACATGGCATGAAACTGTAACACCCCGGCATTTAATATGCCTGAATGCTACCAAACATAAGCTAAACAACATCTAAATACCACAATTAAACATAAATTCCAGCAAAGGCGCACATGCTAAAAACCGAGATTTCGGCAGCATATCCTTTGTTTTAACATGAATTGAAGGAGCAACAACTGTATAGCAATATAAGGCAATATGAGAGACAGCTAAAACAGCAAAATTAAAGACTTAACGACAATATAAGTCTAATATCAAGCACTTAATGTCTCCAAGAGTCAAACAAACAATAAAACTCTCATATAGCAAAGCTAAACCTTAAAGCAATAATCATCACACGCAATTCATTATCAAAACTAATAGAATGACTTGTGGAATCAAAATGGGTGAAGCTACGTGCGGACGTGTGACTATTTCCCTTCCCCGCATGCCGTTCTCATGGTACCTAAAACAACAAGAAAACACAAGCGTGAGTTCAAAACTCAGCAAGCATATTGCAATGGTACAACAAGAACAATTACATAGCACTAATATCTCACATCATGTAAACCATCTCATTCATGGTCACATATTATCATCATCATCAATATGTATGAAGTGCAATGCGATGCTCATGTCTCCTTGGAAACTCATACCGGTATGGTTGAGTACACACCCGTCGGTGTGCACCCTCTCCCCCCTTCCATCCCGAAGATGGAGGGTGCCTATTCCTCTCTTCCGTTCACCGCGGTGAATGGAATCACGATGTAGGACTTACTCATTAGCTCTCCGGATTAGTCATAACTTTCTCAACGACCTTCCCGGACTAGTTATGACTTTCTTACCGCCCGGGCCATGTAATCATGCCATGTATGCAAATATGCCACATCATAATCAACTTTGTACATTAACACATGCCATCATAACATGCTAAACATACTCATCATATCAATGGCAATCATTAAAGCATGGCAAGTGATCATCTCACATAATCAGTCTCAACTTGCAACCTACAAATTGCTATCCATTACAATACACTTGCCTCAACCACGGGCAACGGATTGGCGGGAAGTAGAAGGCACTCCCGGGGTCACACCACCTGACATAGGTATCACACACTCACAATCATGACCACAAAATAGTACGCAAACCCTCATCTACCCCGACATTGCCAACTACTCGCAACACCCAAAAACAGAGGTTCTGTCCCGTCGGGACAGCAGCCTTCCAAAAGGCATAACTTGGGTTCTGGGACTCCGAATCAATTAAACGAGTACATCCTCGCGTAGCTTATGAAATTTCCCAACTTTTTCTAGGTATAGGGAAAGATTGATTCGGACTCTAAAGTTGTTTAATCTACAAAATACCGTGATCTGTTCCAATCATGTCACAGATTTTAACACGCTCGGTAAAACAGCCATAACTTTCAAACGGCTGGGCGGAATTTAAAGTTCTTTATACCCACTGAAAGGTATTGAAATTATCTACAACTTCTTAAACATCCGTATGACCAGATTCTGATTCTAAATTGGCGAAAACCTAAGCCCTAGGTCGACTGCTCATGCTGCCCGAAACAGAGAACGTGGTAACTTCTAGATCTAATCCAATCTACTCAATTCCAGTACCACCAATTGATCTAAAAACTTGATAATCACCATTAGAACATACCCTAGCCCAACCCCAAGGATCCCAATGTCCATACCTTCGCCCGACGCACGAAAACCCAATAGATCTCCTCCCGGTTCGCGCGATCTCCTTCCTCGCTCCAATCCCGCCGGATCTCCTCATCGCGGAGCGCTCCAACGGATGGATCTTCGAGGTGTGGAGGTGGAGAACTCCCCTAGGGGCAGCAAGGGAGGAGGATAGGTGGTGGAGAGGTGGTGGAGCAATGGGGAGCAATAGGGGAGGTGGAGGCGCCACAAGGAGGAGGTGGGGAGGTGTGGGAGGGCGGCTAGGACTTGTGGGGGCACAAGGGCAGGGGGTGGACGCCTAAAGGCCCCCAACCAGGTCTCCTACTCCTATTAGGACTCAAACTGCATCCCACCAAAGCCCACGACCCTTTCCTTTAGGCCTAAACTCCCCCGGAAAAGCCCAAACTCACGGAAACAGCCCGAAAACGCAAATTAACATCATAACGTATGGTTTCAACCTCCAATTCTATATTTTATAATGTTTTTTACCTTAACATTCACATTTTGTAATGCCACAATCTCTAATTCCACATTTTATAAAGTCTCGGCATTCCGTAGTGTCACAGAAACTTGGCCCGGTCGGTGAGAACGTCATAACTATTCCGGTAAGGTCGATGAGAAAGTTATGACTAATCCGGAGCGCCATGGATGTAAGACCTACCTCGTGATTCCACCCACGCGGTGAGTGGAAGCGAGGAGTAGGTACCCTCCATCTACGGGATGGAAGGGGGACGTGGGTGCACACCGACGGGTGTGCACTCGGCAATACCGGTATTTGCTTGTCTTGACTATATGCAATTGTTTCCATGTTATGCTATCTTGCCATGCTTAGTGTTTGCTATGATATGATAAAAAGGGTACGTTAAGATGCAATGCATTGGTTTATGGTTAATGATTATGGCATATGTTGCATACATGGCATGAAACTTGGCCCGGTCGGTGAGAACGTCATAACTATTCCGGTAAGGTCGATGAGAAAGTTATGACTAATCTGGAGTGCCATGGATGTAAGACCTACCTCGTGATTCCACCCACGCGGTGAGTGGAAGCAAGGAGTAGGCTCCCTCCATCTACGGGATGGAAGGGGGACGTGGGTGCACACCGACGGGTTTGCACTCGGCAATACTGGTATTTGCGTCGAGGAGACATGTGCATTGCATTGCATTGCATTCATGATGATGATGATGATGATTAAATGATCTCACTGAGGTTGAGACATGAATATGATGTTGCATATGAAGTATGACTTGATCAAGATGTTGAGTTGTTATGTAGTGATGATAATATTTGAATTGCTCTGTTTGACCCATTGCAATATACTTGCTGAGTGATGAACTCACGCTTGTGTTTTATGTTGTTTTTAGGTACCATGAAACCGACATGCGGGAAAAGGGGCTTAGTGGCACATCTTCACAAAGTTTCACTCATTAAGATATATACAATTTTGCCATTCGTAGTTGTGATTATAAGTTAATGCGTTGAGAACTTAGAGTATGACTTATTTGTGTGCTTGGTCACATTATTTACTTCGTTTTAGATCATGGAGTGGTTAAATTCATTATTCTTGACTCAAATAGTTGCTATATCACATGTTATTGCTGCTTTAGATGCTTCCCATTATGATATAACTTGTGATATTATTGTTGATGCTCCGTACCATGGAAAAACAAAGGAGATGCTGCCGAAATTTTCGGTTTTTGCATGTACTCCTTTGCTGTAATTTACTTTTAGATGTGGTATTTAGATGTTGTTTAGTCTTTGTTTGGTGACATTTAGGTATAATAGATGCCAGGGTGTTACATCGATCCTAGGTAGTGGATACTTGTTCTTCATGGTGACTTCATTGAGTGCGCGGTAATCGATGCACATCCTGAAACTTTCGTCCTTCTTCTTGACGAACAAAACAGGCGCTCCCCATGGCGATGAGCTAGGTCTGATGAATCCTTTCTCCATTAACTCCTCCAGCTGCTTCTTCATTTCTACCAACTTCTCGGTTGACATCCGGTATGGTCTCTTTGCTATCGGTGTTGAACCAGGTACTAACTCAATTACAAACTATATATCTCTGTCTGGCGGCATACCAGGTAGATCTTTAGGAAAAACTCTGGATACTCATCCACTACTGGAACATCCTCAATGCTGACTGCCTTCGCGCTGTTGACCATCAACTGTCCATCTCGAACGGTGGTCGCTTCGATCTCCACTTTTCTTCCACAATGGCTCTGTCGACGATCGGTTTCGCCGGCAATGAGATTTGTGATTCTAGGGGATTTGTGCGGGATCTGAGCTTGATGGTAACACAGGATGTAAGGGAGATATGTGTTTAGACAGGTTCGGGCTCTCTCGGAGGAGATAATACCCTAGTCCTGTGTTCTTGGATATATTGTGAGCCTTTTTTTTCTTGTTTCTCCCTCCTCCCCTTATATACTGGGGGAAGGATACATGATAGATGGGCGCCACCGGGCCCTGAACATGGTGGCCTGGCCGACATGTACTTTGTCCTTATTGGCCCTCGCGCTCTACGTCTTGGAGAGGTGGTTATGCTTTCCCGACCTCGCTGCCGCCTGTCGAGGTTCCAAAGATCCGCAGCTCTGGCGATGTCGGTGCATGCTTCGTTCTTGGCGGGTTGTTCGGGCGTGGCGCGAAGCTTCCCCGAAGGATCGGGAGTTGCCTTGGGGAACAAGTCGAAAACCTCCTCCGGGCCCGTCGTGGTGCTTCTGGACTTTGGGCCTTCTACTCCGCCCGTCAAGCCCAGTCGGGTGTAGGCCCCTCTTGCGGGACCCCTGTCTCTGACATCCCACAGCAGCCCCCAAGTGCTTTAGGATCGGATTTCCGTCTCTTATCCTGTCATAAGGATTATACGGGAAAAAAGATCGTAAAGAACTTGTAGTGTGAAGCCACCGTGGTTGGTTAGCTCGTGGCCGAGTGGTACCCGCGCCCGTTCACGGTGCGCGGCAACCGGCTTGTCGCTCGGCTGGCCCTCGGGGGGCGTACCATAGTCTTTTTGGCTCGTGGCCGAGTGGTACCCGCGCCCGTTCATGGTGCGCGGCGACCGGCTTGTCGCTCGGCTGGCCCTCGGGGGGCGTACCATGGTCTTTTCGGCTCGTGGCCGAGTGGTACCCGCGCCCGTTCACGGTGCGCGGCAACCGGCTTGTCGCCAGGCTGGCCCTCGTGGGGCGTACCGTAGTCTTTCGGCTCGTGGCCGAGTGGTACCCGCGCCCGTTTTCGGTGCGCGGCAACCGGCTTGTCGCTCGGCTGGCCCTCATGGGGCATACCATAGTCTTTTTGGCTCGGGGCCGAGCGGTACCCACACCCGTTTGCGGTGTGCGGCGATTGGCTTGTGAGACCCAACCGACCCTCATGGGGCATACCTTGGTCTTTTGGCTCGTGGCCGAGTGGTACCCGCGCCCGTTTACGGTGCGCGGCAACCGGCTTGTCGCTCGGCTGGCCCTCATGGGGCATACCGTAGTCTTTTTGGCTTGGGGCCGAGCGGTACCCGCACCCGTTTGCGATGTGCGGCGATTGGCTTATAAGACCCAACCGACCCTCATGGGGCATACCTTGGTCATCCAGAGTAATGCCTGTGCCCGCTTACGGCGCACTGCTTCAGACCCTCATGGGGCGCATTCTCAAGACCGATTTAGTGAAAATCCTCCCACGGTACCCAATCACGCTAGAAGAAGCAGTGACCAGCAATTGACCCCAAATTATGGGGCATACCGCTTGAGGACGTTCGAAAAGTGCCCAGCCCCAAGCTTCCGTGGCGGCTGGCGTTCAGGCCCATCATGGGGCGCACTTTATCCCAAACTTCGAACCAGATTTGACACCTGGTTGCGTCTTGCGCAACTCAGCTTTCGGCCCGACATGGGGCGTGCCCTAGATCTGGCCCAGAATCGAGCGCGAAGGTCCTTGTTTTTCCCGCCGTAAGGCGAAAATCAAGGCTTATTCCTTATAAATGAAGGAAAACTTACTGGGCGAAGATATCTTTGCCTTTCGCCCACCACGGTTGAGAAATCTTTAAGTATCCTTTGGCGATTTGGGCGACCTAGGGTTCCAAGTTTCGCGCCCAAGATCCTCGGCGGTTCCTCCCACCAGGTCTCCTTCACCAAGATGTCTTCTTCTTCGGAACCCTTATCAGCGTCGGGGGGTGACGCCAACCCTGCGACCGCGGGGTGGGAGACCTCCATCACCATGACGTCCCGCTTGGAGGAGCTGGTCGCCGCCGGCGCCCTTCCTCCGCTGGAGTTGATCTCCGCCCGTCCCGCCGCAGGTGACCCTTACCCCACACCTCTGGAGAATGAGATTGTGGTGTTCGAATCCTTCTTCTGGCGAGGATTTAGAGTTCCTGGGAGCGCCTTCTTCCGAGGGCTCCTTCATTTTTACGAAATCGAGCTGATCAATTTGAATCCCAATTCCATTCTTCACATTGCAATCTTCGTTCAGCTTTGCAAGGCGTATCTTGGGATACATCCTCATTTTGACTTGTTCCGCTCCCTCTTCTTGCTCAAACCTCATCCGAACCGAGCTGCTCCCAGCGTCATTGGGGGCGCCGGGCTCCAGCTGCGAGAGGGCTTGAAGAAACAGTACTTCGCAATTCCCCTCAAGACTTCCCTCAAAGGTTGGAGGCGGGAGTGGTTCTATTGCGCCAATGTTGATCCTTTTCTCGCCCCTTTCGCTGGCCACGCCCCTAAAGCTTCCCAATGCTGGAGTGATGCCCCGGATGGCGGCGGTTTGGATCAAGTCTCTGAGCTTCTGGCATGGATCAACGATCTGAAGAACCGAGGGCTGACGGGCCCCGGGATCGCGATCAGCTTTGTGAAGCTGAAGGATCATTGTTTTTGATCCAATTGTTTTTGATGATGAGTATTTGAAAAGAGTTGAAATTGATTTGATTATTTGATAAGATTTGAAAGTGGTTTGATTATTTAGTGGTTGTATGGATTAATGTGAGTCAAGTCGTGGACTTGGGCTCGGAAATTGTTTGTGTGTTTTTGTTCATGTGCAGGTGTTGCTTGAGGTCGAACGTGGTCGGTGACAGGACCGAGACTAGGTTCAAGGGAGGAACTGAGGTCGTGAGGGTCGAGGGTGTCATGCGAGACGTTCGGACTAGAGAACGGTGCGCGTGAGATCGAGATCGTTGTAGCGTAGTGGCAGGAGGCCGTACGCGTGTATACGAATTTTTGATACTTGCATTGTGTGTGAATATGCATGCATGCATTGAGTGTGTGTGTGTGTGCATGCAAGTGTGTGCGCGTGTGCATGCATGTGTGTGTGCGTGCTGCATGTGTGTGTGCATACGAGCATGTGTGTGTGTGAATGCATTTAATGCATGTGTGTGTGCATGCATGGAGTGTGTGTGTTTGCATGCAAGTGTGTGTGTGTGTGCATGCATACAAATGCATGTGAATGCATTTAATGTGTTGCATGCGTGCATGTGTGAGTGCATCGCTGTGAGTGCGTGTGTGTGCATTTAATGCTTTACGTGTGTGTGCACTGCTGTGTTGCGAAGGCTGACCAAATCACCGAAGCAGCAGTTCTTCTCCGTGTCCGAAGAGGCCAGCAATCCGAGTTTGTGTGGAGACGGCGGGAAAAATAGAAAAAGGATTCCTAAGTCTAAACAGATTCTTGATAGATTTTTGGGTGACTCTTGTCCTTTAAATAGAGGGTTCTAGGGGCTTAGAACTCATCCAAGGCAAAGGGCAAGAAGCAAGAGGTGCCTACAACAAAGAAGAGATTTTGTGTTTTCTTTAGTTTGTTTAAGGTTTTCTAATCTTGTGAGATTAGAGATTTTGGTGGTTTTCTAATCTTGTGAGATTAGAGATTTTGGTGTCCTCCCGGAAGGAGTGGCTTTGGAATAAAGAAAAGGTTATACAATTCTTTACATACTCTTTTGCTATGATTCTTGATTAGAAGGATTGTTCGATTTTTGATAGAACTAGTTTTGATTTATGTTCGACTTGTCTCGCTAATTAATCTATGGTTTTGATCTCTACGATATTAAATATTCTTCCGCTATTTAGGGGTCTTTAATTTTCCGAAAGAAATAGTTGAATTTTATTCGGCATCTATTCACCCCCCCTCTAGTTGCCTACTCGGTCCTACAGAAGCGCCGGGTGCAGCCCTTAAGGGAGAGATCCATTTGGGGTTCCAGTACAACGGGCCTCAGGATCCTACCCAGGAGGCAGACACGTCTTTGTCGAAGGAGGCGTTGGCGGCGCGTGTAGTTGACCTCTTCGTGCCTGGCACTATGATCACCAACAGGGGCTGCCCTCGCAAATTTTCGGCGGATAGGCCTCCCCCTCCTGTGAGTGCACCGTTCTCTCGAAAGACTGTCCCATGATTTTTGCACGATGTGTGATTACGACAGGTGCGATCGTTCCTTTTTCAGAACGCGTCCTTCTTCTCTGGCGCCCGGCCGTCGGCCTCTCTCGGTGAGAATGCTCGAGGCCAAGCGGCCGGTGGCACCTCGGCCGATGAGCTGCGCGGGAATCACGGAGGAAGGCTGGCCTTTCGTCACCGCCTTCGACCTCCGGCGCACCGGATCACAAAGCATAGAGCCACGACCTTCTATCTCGAGGGCAGCCCGGCTGCTGGTCTTTGGGTTCCCTCCGAGTGGTCTGGTCTCGGATGAGACTCGGGATGAAATTCAAGAAATCCAAGAGGTATTCTTTTTGGGCGATCTTTGTCTTTTTGTTATTGCCTGTGCTGAGGTGTCTTCCCTTTTTGCTGATTCAGGACTCCTGCTATGGACGTCCCGGTGGAGGGGTCTCCTGAAAAAGAGCCCCAGGCGCAGGCTTCCCCAAGGGGAGCCCCCGCCGCGTCGGCCAGGTCACCCTCGCCGTCGACTGCCGGGGCATCACCACCTGGTGCTGGCGGCCCGACCGTTGAACCATCAGGTGGTCCGTCCGCCGACGAGATTGACCAGGCACCGTCTCCCGAAGTGGAGGAGGTGCCTCGAGAGCCACCGCTGCTCGGTCCTCTACCGAAGCCCCCGAATCGTACCGTATGGTGGAAGGGGGGTTCCGACTGGAAAGGGATGGAAGAGGACGATGAGATGGAGAGAGCGGCACGGACGGAGCTTTATGAGCTCACCGTCAGGTGTAGCACGCTCGTCAGGGTGAGTTTCTTGTCTTCAATTTGTTGCCTGCTGGCTTCTCCCTGAGATTCTGCCCTGTTACCTAGGACATGGGGGAGCGCTCGGAGCAAAGGTCGCAGTTTTTCCGGAAGGTGCTCCCGAAGCTCAAGGAGCACCAGAAGTATCAGGACAAGCTCAGCGAGATCAGCAGCGACAGATGGAAGGAGGTCCACGGGCTTCAGGACGAGTGTATGACGATCCGGGAGGAGAAGGTGAAGCTTGAGCATGTGCTCGAAGGTGAGATCCTCCCCTGGACTCGGTTTGGACATCTTTTTGGACAATTTGGAAAGGATGAAGACGCTTTTGTGTTTCAGAGCGCGATTCGACCATTGCTGAGCTGAGAGCCCGACTGGAGGCTTCAGAGAGTTCTGGCCTCGAAGCTCGAGTCGGCTTGGAGAGGATGCAGCGGGAGCTGAAGGGTAAATTTCTTTGACTTAGATTGAACGTACTTGGCGTCGGGTGTGTTTTTTGATGGCAGTTTGACTTTGTTGCAGAATGCAAGGAGAAGATGGCCGCTGCCGAACAGGGCCAGACTGAGCTGCGCGTCGCCTGCGAGCCAGTTCTGCACCTTCTGCGTATTGAAGGAGTTGAGCCGGGCCAGGAGGACGACGCTGTTCCGCTTCTCTCTGGAGGAGCCGACAGGATCAGAGCTTACGCCAAGGAGTCCGCGACAATGAGTGCGAACCAGGCATTGGCGGTGGTCAAGTCTCATTATCCGAGAGTTGACCTCGAAGCTGTGAAAGAAGGTTTTGCCTGTGATGAAGACAAAGCCAATGCGCTCCTCGAAGAGGTCTCCGGTGCATCGCAAGCCTTGTTAGAGAATCTAGAATTCTGACTTCGATGTGAACCTTGATGCCGAGTGCTCGCCCTCCTTGTTTGAAATATTGTGTCTTCTCACTTGAATATAATTTGTCTGTGTTGTCCTCTGCTAAATGAGTTCCAGACCTCTTTCACTCCTTCTCCTTTGTCTGAGTTGCTAGAATATAGGCCTACAGCCTTTTGGATCCCGTTGCGCCTTTCTGGGTGGGTTTCAGCCGACTGGTTTGGCTCCTAGGCGCCAGGGTCTTGGCCCGTGGCTTTCTTGCCCCAGACACGCTTTTCCGAGAGGCTGGCGTGCAGCTCTCGAGCGTCGGGACTTACGTTGTGGCCACCTGGCTGAGTGGTTTAGCCCCCCAGGCTTGCGTCGTTTCCTAGCTCTCCAGCCCCCGGGCTTTTCGCTTAATTTGAGCGAATTAAGCGGGAAGGCCGAATGAGCTTGAACTGCTCATGACACGTGTCTGGCGAAATGCCCCTTGATTTTGTTCAACGTACCGATCTTCTTTGGTACTCCGAACGAATTGTCAGTCTTGCGGCGTCGCTTCGTCTTTTGCGTTTTTGAATGGCGTCGCCTCGATTCCGGAGCCAGGTACAGGTTATAAATGGGACGTCACCACCCTCGAGCGATCGTCTTCTTCTTCTTCTTCTTCTTCCTCTTCCTCTTTCTTTCCTCCCAGCCTTCCTCCATGGCTAGCATGAGGAGATTCGTTGGCCCCTACGCGGCATTCTTCCGCCAGCGATTCTTCGGGCTACTCCATAACTGGGAGGAGGCAGAGTTTTGGGAGGAGCTCGACTTCGCCACTCTAGAGGCGGAGGAGGAGGAAGGAGCCGCCAGCGACGCCGCCGCAGTGGCCGCCTTGCTTGAGGTGGCTCCGGGGCTCCACGAGGTGGCTGAGATCATCATGGAGATGATCGGGCGCGGCCGCGGCGACGACAGCCATCGGGACTCTCGTTCGCCTCATACCACCCCTTTGGGTGGTTTAGGGCGAGATCCTAGCGGCGCTACGTCGCCGCGTCGCGTCGATCCCGACGACCTCTCTCCCGAGTCTCCCGGCGTATAGCGAAGAAGAAGAATAGGATTAGCGGAGCCGCCCGCCTCCCCTTTTTAGCGAGAAAATGAAAAAGAAAGTCAAGAGTGTAAATTACTAATATTAAGGAATAAAAGTGGAATCTTGCCCAATCTGTGCCGTCATATTTATTCCGAGTTTAGGGTTCCGCTGATCAACTATTCTAGTCGATTGCTCGATTACCCGAACGAGGCGCTGGGCACGAGCTTTGACGGCTAGAAACTCTCGATCGTGCAAATCTCGGTTAGATTCTCGGGCGAATTGTAGTCCCCGAGTGGTTAGTGCTTTCTACCCATTCCGTTATGCGTGTTGGTATAAACCGGAGTTTTGTGCTCATCGCGGTTTTTATTTCCGTGCGTTTTGTACCAGCGTCGAGATTAGGCGCTACACCAGTCAGGTAATAACCACTCGGGACTATCATTACACAGTAGGGCTTCAGAAAATAAAATGGATCACCATTTCATTCAGTATGTGAGAGTAGGGTACATAACTTATGCGTAGAAGCGACGGAGCTGTTCGGCGTTCCAAGTATTCGCCAAAATCTCGCCATCTTCATGTCTAAGTCGATAAGCGCCCGGCCGGACCGTCTTCTCCACAGTGTACGGACCTTCCCAAATTGGAGAGAGCTTGTGCTCGCTTTTCTGGTTCCTCCTCAGGACCAGATCTCCTTCTGAAAAGGTTCTACCTCTGACATTGCGAGAGTGGTAACGCCGAAGTCCCTGGAGGTACTTAGCCGACTGGATGGCTGCAACGTTCCGAGCCTCCTCGAGTTGATCAAGCTCCACCATTCGGCTTCCCTCGGACTCGGCTTCATTGTAATTCCGAACCCTCGCGGATTCGAACCCTAGCTCGGTCGGCAGAACCGCCTCTGCTCCTCCAAGCATGAGAGATCCATCGAAGTGCATGATCCAATATTCTGGCTCTTCTTCCGTGCGGGGAGCCTGGGATTCGGTCCACTCGGCTGTAAAGTCGGCCAAAGCCTGGGACTTGACGGCGGTGCGCGGCTTGAACGAGACGTCGAAAGCTCCAAGCTCGGCTGCCCACTTTGAAATTCTTCCAAAGAAATTTTCCCGATTATGGAGGACCTCTCCCACGGGAAAGAAGTCACTACCAAATCGAATGTCCTTGGAAATAATGCTTCACTTCCGTGGCGAGATCAAAATGGCGTCTGGCAGCCTTCCGGATTTGAGGATATCGCGTCTTGGATTCGCCCAGCACTTTGCTGACAAAATAAACCGGGCGTTGCACGCCGTAGCGGTGTCCCGATTCTTCCCGCTCCACAACTATCACGGCGCTGACTACATGAGTTGTCGCCGCTATGTAGAGCAGGAGAGGTTCACCTTGCACCGGCGAGACTAGAATTGGAGGGGTGGAGAGGAACACCTTGAGCTCTTCAAAGGCTTGCTGCGCCTCCGCCGTCCATTCAAAACGGTCCTGCTTCTTGAGGAGCTTGAAGAAAGGCATTCCCCGAACTCCCAACCGGGAGATAAACCTGCCAAGCGCTACCATGCACCCAGTGAGCTTTTGGACCTCTTTTTGGCTGGCAAGTGGGCCCGATTTTCTCCGGGTTCGGCTCAATCCCGCGATGAGAGACAATGAACCCGAGTAGCTTCCCGGAGGAAACTCCGAAAACACACTTCTCGGGGTTTAGCCTCATCTGGAACGCCCTCAGACTTGTGAACGTCTCGGCTAGATCAGAGGTGAGGCTGTCTTCTGCCTCGGTTTTGACCACTATATCATCCACATGGCTTCCACGTTGCGTCCAAGCTGATGGTGAAAACACCGCTATATCGCTACCGATAAGTCACGCCCGGCGTTCTTCAAATTTCAAACGGCATGGTGATGTAGCAATATGCTCCGAACGGGGTGATAAACGAGGTCTTCTCGCAATCCTCCTCTCGAAGCCGGATTTGACGATAACCTGAGTAGGCGTCCAGAAAACTAAGTAGTCGGGATCCGGCAGTGGAGTCCACCACCTGATCAATACGAGGGAGACCAAAGGGATCTTTCGGACAAGCCTTGTTGAGGTCGGTGTGATCAACACACATGCGCCCGACTTTATTCTTCTTCGGACAAGGGCGGGGTTTGCCAACCACCGGGTGATACACTTCTTTGATGAAGCTGCGGCTAGCGGCTTTGTAATCTCCTCACGATGGCACATTCGGCGGTCTTGGGTGAATTGCCGCAGCCTTTGCTTGACTGGCCTCGCCGATTGGTCTACATTTAATGCGTGCTCGATCACCTCCCTAGGAACTCCGGGCATGTCCGACGGCTTCCAGGCGAAGACGTCTTTATTCGCCCGCAGGAAAGTGACGAGCACGTCCTCCTATTTGTCCCCGAGCCCTGTCCCGATCAAGGCGGTTCGCGACGGATCGGACGGGTCGAGGAGGATTCTTTTGGTACCTTCTTCAGGGCCGATCCCGGGGTTTCGCTGCGGGTGGGGACGCCGCCTTCCGGCTTCGGAATCCGCTTCTCGCCGGATCCCCTCGACCGCTCGCGCCTCGAGGACTCGGCCATCTCGCAGCCTTTCACATCAGAAAAAGATCGCTTCATGTCACCAGCGTGAAGCGATGATACCACTCGGCCGGCATCTTCAATGTCAAGTACGTGTAGTGAAGTCTTGCCATGAACTTGGCGGCCGCTAGTCTCCCAAGATGGCATGATATCTTTGTTGCGAAATCTGCCACCTCGAAACCAAGGTTCTCTGTCCGGTAATTCTCCCTCGCGCCGAAAGTGACCGGCAGAGTGATTTGTCCGAGTGGTGTCGCTGAAGTTCCAGGTATGACACCGTGGAAAGGCGACGATCCGCGCTTTAGCTCCGACCATGAAATCCCCATATCGTCAAGGGTTTTGACAAAGAGGACATTGAGCCCGCTCCCGCCGTCAATCAATACCCTCTTGAGCTTGATGCCGCGGACGACGGGCGCCAAGACGAGAGGATACCTGCCGGGGAACGGGACGTGATCCGGGTGATCCGAGCGGTCGTAGGTTATCGCGACCTCGGACCAGCGTACATATTGGGGCGTTTCCGGCTGCACCGCGTAGATGTCCCGGGCGGTGAGCTTTTGCTTCCGCTTGGACTCATATGCAGCTGAGCCCCCGAATATGTAGTTGAGCTCGAGATCGGCTTCCTGATAGTCCTCCTCGGCTTCGGGGGGAGGCGGCTTGTTGGCGGCGTGTCCACTCGGACCATGTCCAGCCTGCTTCTTGCTCTCGCGGGCGAACCTCTTTAGGGTGAATCAGTCCTTGGCGGCATGCCTCCCCTTCGGATGGAAAGGGCAAAGTGAGTTCATAACCTTATCATATCCATCCTCTTTGAGGGCGCGAGGGTGAGTTGGTGCAGCGACTGGCACCAGCTCTTCACCCTTGCGCTTCTTTTCTTTCCGCCGGGGGGGTTCAGCCTGATCCTTCCCCTCGTCACGCCGTTCCGCCAGAGCCTCGGAGGCTGAAGCATAACGGTCCGCTAGGGCGAACAGCTCCTGAAACGACGTCGGTGGCTTCCGGGACATCTTCTTGATGAGGTCGGGGTCGCTGACTCCCTTCTGGAAGGCAGCTATCACAATCGCATCTGTGACATCCCGAACGGTGCTTTTCCTGTGCATGAAGCGCTTGACGAACTCCCGGAGGGGTTCGTTCCTCCTTTGGTGTAGCTGATATAGGTCCCAAGGGTGCCTGGCGCTCGTAAGTGCCTTGGAAATTTGAAATGAACTGCTCACAGATCTCCCAGGAATCTATAGAGTTATTTGGGAGTCCGCTGAGCCATGCTTGGGCCAGGGGCGAGAGGGTAACCGGTAAGTAGTTTGCCATTACTTTCTGATCCCCCCCGGCGGCCCTGACTGCCAGAGCATATACTTGTAGCCAAGCCTCCGGGTCCCTCTCACCGTCGAACCTAGTGATGCCTTTAGGATTAAATCCATCAGGCCAAACCACTCGGCGTAGGTGAGGGGTAAACGCGAGAACCCCTTCAATGACCCCGCGACACCCTCCGGGTGGTGATCGACGCGGAGGGGATCGCGCTTAGCGTACTTCGTGATCTCGCGGGAGGATGCCGTAGCGTTCATATTCGTCGGCTTGACGGCATTGTTCCTCCCTTTCTCGGTCGCGGCGCCTGGCGTCGAGGTCTGAACGGAGGTCGCGGTTGATGCTATGTCGCAAGTCGTCTCCGCGGGGTAGAACATGGTGTGTCTGGCGGGCTTCCCGACCTGACCGGCTGCTGGCCGTCTGGGTCCTCACCGGACCACGTGATAGCTCCTTTGCCAGCTGGTCGGTCTGGGCCTGATGGATGGCTGCCGCCATCACCATGGCTGCCGCCATCACCATGGCCTTTACTTGGGCCATGATCGGGGCAACTGGATCACCCGCCCCCAGCATAGGGGTCAGGGTATCAAGGAGTGTCTTGGAGGCGACGATATTCTGCTGTGGGGTACGAAAAACAGCCTGGTCCCCCATCTTGGCTTGCAGAATGTCTTCATTGACAGCCCGGGTGCGGTCCCGGAGAGTACGTGCCCGCGCGTCAGGTTCAGTTGCTCGGCCACCTTCCAAGTCGGCGGCGGCCGAGGTGTCGAGGCGCTGCTGCGAATCCACCCGCGAGCCCTCGATTACGCAGACTCTACGGAAATTCCAGCAGCTCTCTAGGCTTTCTTCTGACTCGGCCGCTGAGCTGGGTGAGCCTGAAGAAGATAACTCCATGCGCTCGGAGGTGCAGAGTGGTTTGGCGGCGAGAACCCCCACCATTCGCACCTCGGCGTCTTCGAGTCCGACTCCCAGGCCGGAATGGGCCTTCGGTTCCCCATTCGGCATTTTAGAGCACGAGACAGGGGGACCCTCCGATCGGCGCGGAAGTCGTGGCGATGGCTCACCGGAAACCTCGCCGCGCTGCAGCACGGTTCCCTTAGAGAGGGAAAGGCTCCCGAGGTCGTTGGAGATGAAGGTCAGGCTTCCGAAACGGAAGACCTGGCCCGGGAAGAAGGCTGTGGAGGCTTCGCTCATTGTAGCCATCAAGCTTGACGAAGATCTTGACACAAGCCCCTACCTGGTGCGCCAACTGTCGACGATCGGTTTCGCCGGCAATGAGATTTGTGATTCTAGGGGATTTGTGCGAGATCTGAGCTTGATGGTAACACAGGATGCAAGGGAGATCTATGTTTAGACAGGTTTGGGCTCTCTCGGAGGAGATAATACCCTAGTCCTGTGTTCTTGGATATATTGTGAGCCTTTTTTTTCTTGTTTCTCCCTCCTCCCCTTATATACTGGGGGAAGGATACATGATAGATGGGCGCCAAGACCTGAACATGGTGGCCTGGCCGACATGTACTTTGTCCTTATTGGCCCTCGCTCACGCCTTGGAGAGGTGGTTATGCTTTCCCGACCTACGCTGCCGCCTGTCGAGGTTCCAAAGATCCGCAGCTCTGGCGATGTCGCCGCATGCTTCATTCTTGGCGGGTTGTTCGGGCGTGGCGCGAAGCTTCCCCGAAGGATCGGGAGTTGCCTTGGGGAACAAGTCGAAAACCTCCTCCGTGCCCGTCGTGGTGCTTCTGGACTTTGGGCCTTCTACTCCGCCCGTCAAGCCCAGTCGGGTGTAGGCCCCTCTTGCGGGACCCCTATCTCTGACATCCCACAGGCTCTCAATTGATACAACTCTTCGTCCATAGTCCAACACAACCTTGTGCTTGGATAACCAATCCATTCCCAAGATAACATCTAGAGTCTGGGTCTCCAATATTAATTATGAGCTTCCCTAGGAATTCTACCCCACCTATTAATATTCTTACCCCAGAACATCCTACTTTACTTCAGAGTTCTAACCCAAGGGTTTGAACTAAAAGCATGCATTTTAGATCCACGGTCTCTAAATCATTTTCAGCAGCAAAACCTTGAGAGACGAACGAATGCGAAGCTCTAGAGTCAAACAAAACTGTTGCAGGGACTGAGTTGACAAGTAACTTACCCAGTACAACGTCTGAAGTGTTCTGAATTGCATCTGCAGTGACGTGGTTGACTCTACCTCTGACTACAGCCTGAGTTGCGGCTCCAGGCTGTGTAGCTCCACAGCTTGGTCCTGGTGCAGGTGTCCTTGTTGGCGTGGATCCTAGATTGAGACGAACGGGGGTCACTACTGCTGCCTTCTTGGAGCAATAATTGGCAAAGTGCCTTGGCTCGTGGCAGTGGAAGCAACGCTTCACTGTGCTCTGCTGACTTCCTGCTGGTGCAATTCTGGGTTGCGGTGGTGTCTAAAAGTTTTGTCCGGCAGGCCTCGGTGATGGCGACTGTGTCCTCGTAGCATTCTGCGGCTGGAACCTGGAGAACTGATTGGGTGCAACTCTCAGCCTTTGTGCTCCTGGGCGAGCTCCTTACTGTGCCATCCGGCGCTTCCTATTGTCATCCAGCTCTTTGCGCTTGTCCTCCAGAATAAGAGCCTTGTTCACTAGTTCCTGGAAATCCAAAAACGTGTGGGTAATCAATCCCACCTGAAATCCAGAATTCAGTCCCTTCATGAAACGGGACTATCTTGCCTTGTCCGTTGCTACGTCCTCTGGTGCGTAGCATGCCAACTAGGTGAACTTGTTCAAATATTCGAACACAGGTTGATTACCTTGATTCAGTGCCCTGAACTCCTCCTTCTTGAGGTCCTTGATCCTTTCTGGCACATGATACTGACGAAATGCAGCTGTGAACTCCTCCCAAGTGATGTCCCGGGGGGTTATCATGTGCAGCACAAAAGTTCTCCCACCATTCGGCTGCATTACCTTCCAACTGATGAAAGGCATAAAACACTCTCTCATTCCCCACACATTGGGTGATGTGCAGCTTCCTTTCAATCAATCTCAGCTAATCATCTACCTCCAGTGGATTAGCATTTCCAGAGAATGTTGGCGGATGAGTCCTCATAAACTCTGAAAGTCTGGAATTCTGTCGCTGTCCCAGATTAGCTTGATTGGCTGCAGCCTGAGCAGTGACTTGCTGCAATTGTTGAATCATGGCATGCATCAACTGAGTCTGTGCAGCAAGGAAAGCTCCAAAGTTCTGCATGTCCACTGCTAGTGCTGGTTGGGGCGCCTAGTTCACATCATTTGGGTTCCCGGCTAGGCAAGAACCACTCCCGTTACCTCCGTTGTTTCCACGATTGTTCACCATCTATCGATTACTCCAAGGTTTAGAGACGAGAGGGAAACAAGAATAGACAAGTAGTAGGGGAACTTATGCGGGGTGGAAGGTGTAACTCAAAATCTAACTTTATTAATTTTTAATAATAATTGGGTATGGTTGCTCACAATACCTAAGGGCCATGCAACGCATACCAAACACTCACAAGCATGAAAGAATCAAAGCAAACTAGCACACCAGAGTCTAACGCCTCTAAGGGTGACTCTTTATTCTAAGACGCGACTCGACGAAGGAATCTCAACTGCAAAACCTACGCTCACTCCTCGAGCTAACCTCCACTGCCTCCACGTGGCGGGTGCGGCAGCATAGTCGCAAAGCAATCGCCATGCCCCCACAACAACTGTAGTCGAAGAAACGGCATCCTCCTCGAGCTCTAGCGCGAGCTGTGGCTGAAGTGCAGGTTGTGGCTCCTCGGGATCTGGCTCGTGCAGCTCCAGTACTGGCTCCATCCCCTGTCCATACAATGCCATCTCTAGCTCATAAATCCTTCGCAGAAGATGAGACATATACTCTCGAACCTCCTGCAGACTTCTCTTTTCTTTCTTGACCTCCTCACGGGCCTTCTGCAGCTCTTGCACTGTATCATCAAGTGCATCCTCATGTGCGACGACGAACCTCGCCAAGTGTGTGACAGTGACATCCTCATCCTCTATCGGCTCTCGCTCAACCCTGTTGTCTCGATGTGGGTGGTGGCTAAACACTATCGCATCGCTCGGCGCGACACCTCCTGGATTCCCATATGGAAGGTGGAACTCCTGGCCATGAAGTAGCATGGGTGGCTGAACTTTGTCTTCTCGCGAGCATACACGGTGATCTTGACGTCCCATGCCTTAACCAATCCAGCCTGCACTACGATGGTCCCCTGGTAAAGTGGCCGCTCAAACCTCCCAAGCACCTGTAGCATACGCCACAACTCGGCGGCGTAGCCCTCTTCGCGCTCAGCGTAGTTGTTGAGCATATGCATATGCCAAAAGACACTCACGTGAGAACTCGAAAATTTTAAAAATACGGTGAAAACAAGAAAAATTCAACAAGGGGGTATGAAGGAGTGTGAAATCATGTGCTGAAAAATTGGCTTAGAATTGAATTTGCAAATGTGTGTGCATGTGGTTCTTTTAGCGCCAGACTGAATTTCACAAAAATAGTAAGTTTCGCATTGGCGCTGGACCAAACCTCAAAAAATAGTAAGTTCCCCATCCGCGCCGGACCGCTTTCCGTGCTTGCGCCGGACCAAACTTTTGGTCCGTGGTGAACGGCATCTGCGCCGGACCATGTTTTCGCATCTACGCCGGACCAAAGCTTTGGTCCGTTGTGAACGGCGATTTGAAGGTTTTTCTTCATGTGTACGCCGGACTGATTTTTGTTTAGTCCGTCGTGAACATGTTTTGTGCCGGACCAAGTTTTACAAAAATAGTAAGCTTCTATGTTACGCCGGACCAAATTCTTGGTCCGCATGAACGCATTTTTGAGCGTTGTTTTCGCATGTACACCGGACCAAAAATTTGGTCCGTAGTGAACGTGTTTTTGAACATATTTGCTTTGAATTGAACCGAGACTTTCGCATGTACGCCGGACCAAATATTTGGTCCATCTTGAGTTGCGCCGGACCGGTGTTTGGTCCGGCGTGAATGGTCTTTTGCTCGATCAGGGTTTTGAGCAATTTTGGAATTGAATTTTGGTTTGAATTTGAGATTATGAAATTTGTGAGAATTTCATGATGCTTTTTTTGAAGTGGAATTTATGCAATGCTCGTGTGAGTAGTTGCATGGATTGACTTTGAGTCAAGTCGTGGACTTGTGCTCGCATTCGTTTCTTGTTTGCTCATGTGCAGGTATTGCTCAAGGATGAACGTGGTCGATGACGGGACCGGAACTAGGTTAATGGAGGAACTGAGGTTCGGGACTAGGTTCAGGGAGGAACTAAGGTCTTGGTGGTCAAGGATGTCATGCGGGACGTTCGGGCTAAGAGAATAGTGCACATCAAGAATGGTTAGCCACGTGAGTATGGCATGGTGGTCATATGCGTGCAAGAGTTGTTAGTCACATGAGTATGGCTGTAACACCACGGATGATGAAACGAGTCATTTTTCGATTTCAACATTAAGGTATGACTTTGGTGTCATGTTTTTGGGCCTTTTCCATGAGTTTGGGCCTTTCCGGGGGAGAATTTGGGCTTCCGGGGGAGTTTGGGCCTAGCGGGAGCTAATTGGGCCTTAGGGGGATGAAGTGGGCCGTTGGTGGGAGAGTTTTTGGGCCCTTGGAGGGATTATCCAGCAAATGAGTAGCCCATGCGCCAGTCCCTAACCTGGGTGCGCCCCCACCTCCCTCCCACACAACCCTAGCCACCCCCCTCCATCCCTTGCGCCTCCCCTTGCTTCCATCCACAGTTTATGTGCAAGTTATTTATGTTTATGACATATTTGCATACATGGCATTAGAACTGGCCAGGTCGGTGAGAAAGTCATAACTAGTCCAGTAAACTCGGTGAGAAAGTTATGACTAATCCAGAGTGCCATTGAATAAGACCTACCTCGTGATTCCATCCACAGTTGTGAATGGAAGCGAGGAGTAGGCACCCTCCATCTACGGGATGGAAGGGGAAAGAGGGTGCATGTCGACGGGTGTAAACTTGGCAATACCAGTATGTGCTTCGAGGAGACATGTGCATTGCATGATGAGATGTGAACAATGAGTTTTGAACATGGTTATGATGTTAAGCACGATGTATAGAGATATTAGCATTGAACTGTTTGTTTTGTTCCATTGCAATATACTTGCTGAGTGATGAACTCACGCTTGTGTCTTATGTTGTTTTTAGGTACCATGAAACCGGCATGTGGGAAAGGGATTTAGCTACACTTCTACACGTAGCTCCTCACATATAGACAATTTTTATCATTTGGAGACATAATAATAAGATTAGTGCCATGAAACTTGGAGTATGGCTTGATTGTGTGCTTAAGTTCATTTTTTGCTTCATTATAATTTTGGAGTGGTTGGATTCATTATTTTATACGTAAGATGTTGCCATATCAATTGTTATTGCTATTTTAGATGTCTCATATTATGCTATACATTGCCATATTATTGCTGTTGCTTCAAATCATGGAAAAACAAAGGAGATGCTGCCAAAATTTTCGGTTTTAGCATTTGCACCTTTGCTGTGATTTACCTTTATTTGTGCCATTTAGATGCTGTGTCTATCATGTTTGGTGACATCCAGGGCATACTAGATGCCGGGGTGTTGCAGTTGGTATCAGAGCGGGCTGTAGGTCCTTGGAATGTGTATTTTTAGTGTCATACCTTAGATTCTATTAAAATGTGATGTGGGATAACTTAGAAACATGGCTTAGGTTATAATTAAAATTTTGCCATAGGATAGCAACATTAAAACTTGTATAAGTGGAATAATTAATTTAAAATTTGACACACTTGGTTGCACAGTAGGATGGGATTTTGGTTCATCATTGCATTGCGTTGATTACTTGATGAGGACTGTGTATATGTTGATGATTGATCTTTGCTTTTGCTTATGATGTTGTGCTTATGATTATGTGATTGTATGGTTGTCTGACTGTAGCAGCCATGCCGAGGGGTAGAGGTCGTGGTCGTGGAGGCCAGGGTCGAGGTTCTCAGGGAGTTGCTGAGTCCGTAGCTGAGGGAAGTGCTTCGCTCAATGCTCATGGGCTAGCGCCGAAGGAGAACACGGTGGCACAGTCAGGGGCTGGGGTGCTGGCCGCCACTGCGTCCTTGTTGCAGGCACTGCAGAGGGAGGTCCAGGAGCTGCGCCAGCCTGCCGTTGAGCCTCCCCCTACAGCGGCCCAAGTTGTTGCCCCCGCTGTGCCAGAGCCGAGGATGAGTCTCCGGGAGTGGATGTCCCTCCGTCTGGACACTTTTGATGGAGCGGGCACATAGGTCCAGTCCACAGATTGGCTGCAGTACATGGAGCGACAGTTTGAGGTTCTGGAGCTGACCTCGGTCCAGAGAGCTCGCTTTGTGGCCTTTCAGCTGAAGGGCCAAGCGGGTATCTTGTGGGAGGGGGTTCTTGCTGCTAGGGCCCCCGCTCTTGGACCGGTCACCTGGGACTACTTTGTGGCTCGCTTCTGAGCCAAGTTCTACCCAAAGTCTTTCCTTAAGAGGATGGAGCATACTCTAACGATTCTTTCCTAGGGAAAGAAGTCGTTGGCAGAGTATGAGGCAGAGTTCAACAATGTGGTGCGCTTCGTGCCGGCTGTGGCAACCGATGACAGGGAGAAGGCAAGGAGGTTCCGTAGGGGACTCAACAAGGAGTTCAGAGTTTTCATGGGGGCGACTGTCCCTCGTGACTTCTGCTCCGTGGTGGAGCAGGCGAAGGGTATGGAGCTCGAGTTGGAGCTCCCCAGGAATAAGCAAAACCTTGGTGGTTCTAGGGTTCCCGCGGTACCGGGCGGGGTCCAGAAGAGGACCTTTGGTGGAGGAGGTGGGTTGTAACACCCCAAATTTTGCTTTTCTTAAATTCATGTGTGATTTGGCATTTTGGTGAATTTTTGGAATTTTCTGGAATTTATTTGGATTTATTTGGAATTTATTTGAATTTATTCCATTTTGAAATAATTAAAGAATTTAACTTTGCAAATAAAATTTTGTTGGAAATATTTTATTTGAGTCCAGAATGTTCCAAAATATTTTCTAGAATTTTTCTGGAATTTTGCTGAGTCTTTTGCTATTTTTAACGAATTAAATGAATTTCTGGGAATTAATTTGAATATTTAATCGCTGGAAAATCAACTCGGGTCGAGTACTGTTCATCCGACCGAGTCGGAACCCGAGTCGGACTCGTGTCCGACCCGAGCCAACTGACTCGACCAAACCCAATCTTAACCCTACTCGATCCCGACCGTTGGATCGGGATCCAACGGTCCGGATTGGACCGCATCGGTTCGAGCCGAAACCGGGCTGGGTCCGATCGCGCCCGCGCGATCGTGACCGTCAATCGCGCCACGTGGACGGCTCTCCGTCGTCGTCCCCGCCGAATCCGAGCCGGATTCCTCCGCCAGCGCCGTAGGTGTTCCGTTAGGGTTCCGATTTGTGCGCGCATCCCGGGGTTATTTAATGCGTGGGACATCGCGCGAGGTTGCCCTTTTCCGTGCGCACCCGAAACCCTAGCCCGCCGAGCCCTAGTCACCGCCGCTTAGCCGCAATCGCTCGCCGTAGTTGGTTTAGGTCTCCGCCGCGCCTCCTTGCCGTTTGCCACCGTCTCCGTCGTCCTCAGCCGCCGTTGAGCCTAGATCCGGGTTCCTCGCGTCGAGACGCGTTCGGGAGTGCAAGTCTTCTCGACGGAGACCCTCGGAAACGCCGCGCGGGAGGTCGCCGTCTTCGTCTCCGATACCCAAGCCTCGCCGCGCCATCACCGGACCCCGCGAGCTCCGTGGACCGTCCGATCAAGATCCGACGTCCCGGATTGCGCCACGTCATCCCACGGTGAGAATCACCTGCGATTCCCAGATCCAATCTCAACCGTTGGATTTAGATCCAACGATCCGGATTGACCACATTCACCCCAAACGTGCGTCATCAGATCCGATCGGGACCGTTGATTTTCAAATCAACGGCCCGGATCGTGCCACGTGCCCAGGGAGCTGAACCGCCGCGCCCACGCGCGCGTGCGTGGGTCACTGACACGCCGGGCCCGCGGCGTGTCGGCGACCGCCGTGGCGTCACCCACGACGCCACCGGTGGGTCCCACTGTCGCCGTGCGGCCGAGCCCCGCTGACGTCGGCGATGACGTCACCCCCATGGGTCCCACCTGTCGGTCACACGTGAGCCGTGGACCAGGTCCACGGTAGACCCGAGCCAAACCATGGACCACGTCCACGAACCGGCTGACATCAGCGGACCAATCAGAGACCGACACGTGTCCTTGCTGACGCAATAATTAATTTCCGAAAAAGAAAATGATTTATTAATTCGAAATAATGATTTCAGATTTTGATTCAAACTTCAAACGCTTATAACTTTTGCATTTTAACTCCGATTTGAGTGATTCAAATTTCTAAATTTGTATAAAATTGAGATCTACCTAATTATGAATTTTATTTAAATTTTGGACTAAAGTTTTCCTCTGTAATATTATTTAATTGATTATTTAAACTTCAAAATGCTATAACTTTTGCATTTAAACTCCGAATTTGACGATTCCAGTTTCTAAAAATTCATAAAATTATGTTCTCTCTGTTTATGAACTTTATTTGGATGTTTGGACACTTTTTGTTTACTGTTTATTTATTATTTGCTATTTGCACGCTTTACGAGTAGACGTTGAAGTGCCCGAAGGCATCGAAGGAGAAGTATTGACCCAGGAGCCAGCTCAGGACCAAGAGCAAGTACTTTTTGAAGGCAAGTTGTGCTTTGACCATGTTGATCCCACTTTGAAACCTATTTTGATTTAATTATTGCATGCTAGTTTAAATTAGAAAATGCTTTACTTAATTATGGGTAATTAGATAAATGCCAAATTGTTGTATGACACCTTGGTTAATTATATATATGTGCCATGACCCTTGTCACCCTAGTTGTGGTTTACTAGTTGGACATTACTAAATTGCCAACATGGGGTTTTAGACCGTTGTAGTATACTGCTTAGACCTGCTACGTGATATTGACATGATTTTGGACAATCAAATGCGAATATTGACTTAATGATATATTGAACCTGTTTTGGAAAGGTATCATGTGATGTTGATGGCACGTGGTGCATGGTAATCAACTGGGGTTTGATAAATAGCTTTTGACCGGGGCATGTGGCAAGAATGATAAGGGTGGGCCAGTTGTGGCACCGGGAGTGTTGGTTTGGTTCTTCGGGTAGTCTTGCCCTGGTCCCCCTAAGGACTTAACCATGCAAGCCTTTGAACTGGGTCAAACGTGCAACCACATGTCTGTAATGGGATGGACCTAGTTGAATAAGTTGCTAATAACGTACCTGTGGGACCTCAGGATGTCAACTACACCCTTTGTGTAAGTTGTACGGGGGAGCGTACCGGGGCTGCGGCCAGGTACACATCTAACGGTTGGTTGGCCTAAACTTCGCCTTAGCTATGGGAAGGGTTAGTGTGCGACAACCGTGGAGGAACACTTGTATTGTTAGAAGTTTCCGAAAGACTTTGTTACGGGAACTCGCCTTCGTGGTGTTTGACTGTATCTTGTGGGTAAAGTGCATAACCTCTGCAGAGTGTAAAATCTATTTGAATAGCCGTGTCTGCGGTATTGGACATCGCTCGGGAATTACAGTCAAGGGTTAGAGTTTCTTGAAAATAACTTGGACTTGAAAGGTTGGGTTTGGTTAAATAATGATGTTGATGGAAATGTGGATTAGGAATGGGAAAGATGTTGATTAAACTCCTGGAAAAGTTATTGATGTTATACTTGTTTCTACTGCTTTCGAATCTACTTATGCTACTTGTCAAATGCTGTTTTACTGCAAATACACCCTGAGCTACTCCTTTGTACCAAGCCATGCATGTAGTATATTAGTTGCATTCTGTGCATGACTTGCTGAGTACCAAGTACTCACCCTTGCCACAATACAACACCAGTTGAAGAAGAGTCTACACCAGCTTTGGAGGAGGAGCTCCCAGAAGAACCGTCTAACTAGGAATCGAGTCCCAGTCAGTTGCCTGTGGTATACTGAATGGCGCCATGAAGTTATCTTATTTTTCGCTGCTATTATCTCTCTTTTATTAAGTTTCGCCCTGCGAGGCGTATATTTGTAACTTGACCATAAGGTCGAGCAACCAGTTTGACTACTTAAATAAAGTACTTTATTAGTATCGAGTGGTATGATTGTGATATTTACCGATGTTAAGACTGTGTACACTAGCGCATTCCTGGACTAGAGCTGAATACACAGAGGGTCCGGATTTGCAAATTCGGGTCTCGACAGAGGTGGTATCAGAGCCATACTGACTGTAGGCTCACCCATAGTTAGATTGGTCGTAGTGAGGATCAAACCTATTTTCTAAAAGATAAAATTTGCCAAGATAATGAATGAATTCTCGACTTACCTCCTTTCTTTCTTGTTCATACCCCTTGCTGAGTTCTTCTTGTCTTCCACATTGATTTTAAAAGTGCCGCGTTCTTACGCAAGTATCCTTTGACAGATGGAAGGAGAGATCAACTACGTCGATCTTGAGGTTGGCCACGGCGCAGAACTTTGGCGTATGATGCAGTTTCTCGAAGGATTTGAGAAGCCGCAATACCAAGTGAACATCATCAGGCAGGCGGGACTGATTAAGGCTTATGACGTGAAGATCACGGTACATGCCAGGAAGAAGGGCAAGGGCAATCGTCCAATATACTGCACCGTCAGGAGATCGATAATGCAGATGGGAATTCAAGAGGTATCACGACGAGCAATGCGACACGTCGCCCGCATCTACGCCAGCGAGCTAGAGGGAGCAGAGTACCGCTACCATCCACGCAATGAAAACCTTCTCGACCCGAAGTTGATTCAGGACGAGAATACCACGGTCACACAGCTGGCACGGCTTGTCATCGCTCAGGAGGATGCGCTCGATGATACGAACCGGGAACTACAGAAAGCTCGGGAGGAGACCACGGTGGAGAAGAAACGATGGAGGGAGGCTCAAGAGTATGTGTCTCATCTGCTGCGAAGGATTGACGAGTTAGAGATGGCATTGTACGGGCCAGGACCGGAGCCAGTGCTCGAGCTACATGAGCCGGATCCGGAGGAGTTGGATCTTGATGAGGACACTGCTTCTTCGACTACCACAGTTGAGGGGCATGGCGATTGTTTCGCGCCTATGCCGTCGCACCCGCCGCAAGGAGGCAGTGGAGGTTTTCTCAATGAGTGACGTAGATTTTGAGGTAGAGACTCCTTCGTCGAGTCGCGTTATAGAATAAGAGTCACCCTTTAGAGGCGTTGGATTTTCATTGTTTGCTGAGTGTGCAGTATGTGTTGCAAGGCCCTTAGGCATTGTAAGCAACCATACCAAGTTATTACTATTATTATTAATAATAAGGTTGGATTTTGAGTTACACCTTTTCCCCGCATAAGTTTCCCTAGTAATTGTCTATTCTTATTCCCTCTCATCTCTAAAACCTTGGAGCAATCGACACATGGTGAACACCCGCGGAAACCTTGGAGGCAATGGAAGTGGTTCTCGCCCAAATGTGAACCCCAATGATGGAGCACCAGCACCGCCAGTTGATATGCAGAATTTTGGAGCTTTTCTTGCTGCCCAGACTCAGTTGATGCATGCCATGATGCAATAGATGCAGCACGTCACTGCTCAAGCTACCGCTAATCAAGTCAATCAGGGACAACGCCAGAATACAAGACTGTCAGAGTTCATGAGGACTCATCCACCCACTTTCTCCGGGAATGCTAACCCGTTGGAAGCCGATTACTGGTTAAGGTTAATTGAGAGGAAGCTACACATTGCTCAATGCATAGGAAATGAGAAGGTACTCTACGCTTCTCATCAGTTGGAAGGTACCGCCGCAGAATGGTGGGAGAACTTCTGTGCCACGCAGGAGAATCCTCAGGACATCACTTGGGAGGAGTTCATAGCTGCGTTTCGTCAGTATCACGTGCCTGAAGGAATCATGGATCTCAAGAAGGAGGAGTTCAGAGCACTGAAGCAAGGTAATCAGCCAGTGGCCGAATACCTGAACAAGTTCACACAGCTTGCACGCTACGCACCTAAGGATGTAGCGACAGATAAAGCTAGACAGTCTCGCTTCATGAAGGGACTTAACTCAGGATTGCAGGTGGGACTGATCACCCATACCTTTCCAGATTTCCAGGAGCTTGTGAATAAGGCGGTCATTCTTGAGGACAAGCGCAAGGAACTGGATGAGAACAGGAAGCGCAGGATGCAACAGCAGGGATCGCATCAGGGAGCACAGCAACGTTTGAGGGTTGTGCCAAATCAGTTTTTCAGATTCCAACCGCAGAATACAACAAGGACACCGTCACCAGCACCAAGACCCGTCAATCAGAACTATCAGACCCCAGCACCAACCAGAAACGTCACTACAGGCAATCAACAGGGGGCAGTGAGACGCTGCTACAATTGCAACGAGCCAGGGCACTTTGCCAACAGTTGTCCTAAGAAGACAGCAGGAGTGACCCCAGTTCGCTTCAATCTAGGATCCACACCAGCCAGAACGCCAGCACTAGGAGCAACACCCCAGACTGTGGTGAGAGGCCGAGTCAACCATGTCACAGCAGATGCACTTCAGAATGCCACGGACGTCGTACTGGGTATGTTACTAGTCAACTCAGTACCTGCAACAGTTTTGTTTGATTCTGGAGCTTCGCATTCGTTTGTTTCTCAAGGCTTTGCTGCTAAAAATGATTTGGAGATTGCAAGACTTAAATGTATGCTTTTAGTTCAAACCCCTGGTTCCGAACTCCGAACTAAAGTAGGATGTTCTGGGGTGAGAATATTAATAGATGGGATAGAGTTCCTAGCGAACCTTATTATTTTGGAGACCCAGACCTTAGATGTTATTTTGGGAATGGATTAGTTATCCAAGCACAAGGCCGTATTGGATTGTGGACGAAGGACTATCTCAGTTGAGAGCCCGTGTGGAAAGAAAGTGGAACTTCAAGCCATCGTCGTTAGAGATGGACAGTTGATGGTTAACAGTACCAAGGCAATCAGCATAGAGGATGTCTCAGTGGTGAATGAGTACCCAGATGTTTTTCCTGAAGATCTACCTGGTATGCCGCCAGACAGAGACATAGAGTTTGTGATAGAGCTTGTACCTGGTACAACGCCGATAGCAAAGAGACCTTATCGGATGTCCACCGAGGAATTGGTAGAAATGAAGAAACAGCTTGAAGAGTTAATGGAGAAAGGATTTATCAGACCGAGTTCATCGCCGTGGGGAGCGCCAGTTTTGTTCGTCAAGAAGAAAGACGGAAGTTTCAGGATGTGCATTGACTACCGTGCACTCAATGAAGTCACCGTGAAGAATAAGTACCCGCTACCAGGATCGATGATTTGTTTGATCAGCTGAGAGGAGCCGGAGTTTTCTCCAAGATTGATCTGAAATCGGGATACCATCAGTTGAAGATCCGATCAGAAGATATTCCGAAGACCGCATTCTCGTCAAGATATGGACATTACAAGTTTACTGTTATGTCCTTTGGTCTGACGAATGCGCCAGCATATTTCATGAATATGATGAACAAGGTTTTCATGGAGTACTTGGATAAGTTTGTCGTCGTGTTCATAGATGACATTCTCGTTTACTCCAAGTCAGAAAAAGAGCACACTGAGCATTTGAGGCTAGTTCTTGAGAAGTTGCGAGAGCAGCAGTTGTTTGCTAAGTTCAGTAAGTGTGATTTTTGGAAGAACAAGGTGGAATTCCTCGGACATGTAATGACCACAGAAGGAGTTGTCGTTGATCCAAGAAAGGTAGAAGCTGTGTTACATTGGGAGCAGCCGAAGACCGTGACCTAGATCCGAAGTTTCCTTGGAATGGCAGGTTACTATCGCCGTTTCATTGAAGGCTTTTCGACAATTGCGAAACCTCTTACGCAATTGCTGAAAAAGGAGAAGAAGTTTGCATGGACGCCAGAGTGCGAGAAAGGTTTTCAAGAGCTGAAGGAACGATTAACATCAGCGCCGGTGTTAGTTCTACCGGATGTCAATCAAAGCTTTGATATTTATTGTGACGCATCGCGCCAAGGACTTGGATGTGTGCTGATGCAGAATGGAAAGGTCATCGCTTATGCATCAAGGCAGTTGAGGCCGCATGAGGAAAATTATCCGACACATGACCTAGAGCTAGCTGCCGTAGTGCATGCTTTGAAGTTGTGGCGTCACTATTTGATTGGAAACAGATGTGAAGTATACACGGACCATAAGAGCCTTAAGTACATCTTCACCCAATCAGACTTGAATATGAGGCAGAGGAGATGGTTAGAGTTGATCAAGGATTATAATGTTGGAATCCATTACCATCCCGGAAAGGCCAACGTAGTTGCCGATGCTCTGAGTCGAAAAATCCATACCGTGAACATGTTGCTAGCCACAAGTCAGGAAGAACTATGTGAGGATTTCCAGAGAATGAGGATCGAAGTCGTACCAGAAGGATTCTTAGCCGCATTGGAAGTTAAACCTACCCTGGAGGATCAGATCCGATAAGAACAAGAGGATGATGACAAGATCCGCAAGATTAAGTCCGACATGTATGAAGGCAAGGCAGAGGACTTCAAGTTGGATGAGCGAGGCACGTTATGGATGAGGGATCGCATTTGTGTGCCGGACAAGAAGGAGCTGAAGCAGCTGATTCTAGAAGAAGCCCATGACTCCAAGTATTCAATTCATCCTGGAAGTGCCAAGATGTATCAGGATTTAAAGGAAAGATTCTGGTGGCCGAGCATGAAGCGTGAAGTTGCCGAATATGTTGCGTTGTGCGACATATGTCAGAGAGTCAAGGCAATGCATCAGAGATCAGCAGGATTGCTACAGCCGTTGAAGATACCTGAATGGAAATGGGAGAAAATCGGAATGGATTTCATTACCGGTTTGCCGAAAACTCAAGGAGGATATGATTCCATATGGGTTATAGTGGACCGCTTGACTAAGGTTGCCCACTTTATTCCAGTGAAAACCACTTATTCGGGAGATAAGTTAGCAGAATTGTACATGACCAGGATCGTCTGTTTGCATGGAGTGCCGAAGAAGATTGTATCGGACAGAGGTACCCAGTTTACCTCGAGGTTCTGGAATAAACTGCATGAAGCCATGGGAACCCGTTTGAACTTCAGTACAGCTTATCATCCACAGACGGATGGTCAGACTGAAAGAGTCAATCAGATTCTGGAGGATATGTTAAGAGCGTGTGCATTGGCTTATGCTACCTCTTGGGATAAAAGTTTGCCGTATGCAGAGTTCAGTTACAACAACAGCTACCAAGCCAGTTTGCAAATGTCGCCATTTGAAGCACTATACGGTCGACCTTGTCGAACACCGTTGAATTGGAACGAGACGGGTGAACGTCATGTCTTTGGACCTGATATTCTTCAAGAAGCTGAGGAACAAATTGCCATGATCAGGGAGAGATTGAAGATAACCCAATCACGACAAAAGAGTTATGCTGACAACCGTCGCCGAGACCTGAGTTTTGAACCAGAAGACTTTGTGTATCTCAGAGTTACACCGCTCAGAGGAGTTAAGAGATTCCATGCCAAAGGAAAACTCGCGCCGAGATATGTTGGACCATTCAAGGTTCTCAGCCGCAAAGGTGAAGTTGCATACCAGCTGGAGTTGCCGCAATCACTAGCAGGAGTGCATGATGTGTTCCACGTGTCCCAGCTAAAGAAGTGTCTCTGAGTACCCGAGGAACAGACACCGCTTGAGTCAATCGAGTTACAAGAAGATTTGACTTACAAGGAGCACCCCGTGAAAATTCTGGACACCATGGATCGAGAGACGAGGAACAAGTCAACCCGTTTCTGTAGAGTTCAATGGAGCAACCATGCAGAGAGCGAAGCAACTTGGGAGCGCGAGGAGGATTTGAAGAAAGAGTTCCCAAACCTATTTCTTTAGAAAACCCTGAATCTCGGGAACGAGATTCTGTTAAGGGGGGAGGTTTGTAACACCCCAAAATTTTGCTTTACTTAAATTCATGTGTGATTTGGCATTTTGGTCAATTTTTGGAATTTTTTGGAATTTATTTGGATTTATTTGGAATTTATTCCATTTTGAAATAATTAAAGAATTTAACTTTGCAAATAAAATTTTGTTGAAAATATTTTATTTGAGTCCAAAATATTCCAAAATATTTTCCAGAATTTTTCTGAGTCTTTTGCTATTTTTAATGAATTAAATGAATTTCTGGGAATTAATTTGAATATTTAATCGCTGGAAAATCAACTCAGGTCGAGTACTGTTCATCCGACCGAGTCGGAACCCGAGTCGGACTCGAGTCCGACCCGAGCCAACTGACTCGACCAAACCCAATCCTAACCCTACTCGATCCCGACCGTTGGATCGGGATCCAACGGTCCGGATTGGACCGCATCGGTTCGAGCCGAAACCGGGCCGGGTCCGATCGCGCCCGCGCGATCGTGACCGTCAATCGCGCCACGTGGACGGCTCTCCGTCGTCGTCCCCGCCGAATCCGAGACGGATTCCTCCGCCGCGTAGCCGCCATGTTCCGTTAGGGTTCCGATTTGTGCGCGCATCCCGGGGTTATTTAATGCGTGGGACATCGCGCGAGGTTGCCCTTTTCCGTGCGCACCCGAAACCCTAGCCCGCCGAGCCCTAGTCACCGCCGCTTAGCCGCAATCGCTCGCCGTAGTTGGTTTAGGTCTCCGCCGCGCCTCCTTGCCGTTTGCCACCGTCTCCGTCGTCCTCAGCCGCCGTTGAGCCTAGATCCGGGTTCCTCGCGTCGAGACGCGTTCGGGAGTGCAAGTCTTCTCGACGGAGACCCTCGGAAACGCCGCGCGGGAGGTCGCCGTCTTCGTCTCCGATACCCAAGCCTCGCCGCGCCATCACGGACCCGCTGAGCTCCGTGGACCGTCCGATCAAGATCCGACGTCCCGGATTGCGCCACGTCATCCCACGGTGAGAATCACCTGCGATTCCCAGATCCAATCTCAACCGTTGGATTTAGATCCAACGATCCGGATTGACCACATTCACCCCAAACGTGCGTCATCAGATCCGATCGGGACCGTTGATTTTCAAATCAACGGCCCGGATCGTGCCACGTGCCCAGGGAGCTGAACCGCCGCGCCCACGCGCTGGCAGTGGAGTCATCGACACGCCGCCCGCGTGTCGGCGGCCGATCGCGACCGCGGACGTCACCCACGACGTCACCGGTGGGTCCCACCTGTCAGCCCGTGCGGCCGAGCCCCGCTGACGTCGGCGATGACGTCACCCCCATGGGTCCCACCTGTCGGTCACACGTGAGCCGTGGACCAGGTCCACGGTAGACCCGAGCCAAACCATGGACCACGTCCATGAACCGGCTGACGTCAGCGGACCAATCAGAGACCGACACGTGTCCTTGCTGACGCAATAATTAATTTCCGAAAAAGAAAATGATTTATTAATTCGAAATAATGATTTCAGATTTTGATTCAAACTTCAAACGCTTATAACTTTTGCATTTTAACTCCGATTTGAGTGATTCAAATTTCTAAATTTGTATAAAATTGAGATCTACCTAATTATGAATTTTATTTAAATTTTAGACTAAAGTTTTCCTCTGTAATATTATTTAATTGATTATTTAAACTTCAAAATGCTATAACTTTTGCATTTAAACTCCGAATTTGACGATTCCAGTTTCTAAAAATTCATAAAATTATGTTCTCTCTGTTTATGAACTTTATTAGGATGTTTGGACACTTTTTGTTTACTGTTTATTTATTATTTGCTATTTGCACGCTTTACGAGTAGACGTTGAAGTGCCCGAAGGCTTCGAAGGAGAAGTATTGACCCAGGAGCCAGCTCAGGACCAAGAGCAAGTACTTTTTGAAGGCAAGTTGTGCTTTGACCATGTTGATCCCACTTTGAAACCTATTTTGATTTAATTATTGCATGCTAGTTTAAATTAGAAAATGCTTTACTTAATTAAGGGTAATTAGATAAATGCCAAATTGTTGTATGACACCTTGGTTAATTATCTATATGTGCCATGACCCTTGTCACCCTAGTTGTGGTTTACTAGTTGGACATTACTAAATTGCCAACATGGGGTTTTAGACCGTTGTAGTATACTGCTTAGACCTGCTACGTGCTCTTGACATGATTTTGGACAATCAAATGCGAATATTGACTTAATGATATATTGAACCTGTTTTGGAAAGGTATCATGTGATGTTGATGGCACGTGGTGCATGGTAATCAACTGGGGGTTTGATAAATAGCTTTTGACCGAGGCATGTGGCAAGAATGATCAGGTGGGGCCAGTTGTGGCACCGGGAATGTTGGTTTGGTTCTTCGGGTAGTCTTGCCCTGGTCACCCTAAGGACTTAACCTTGCAAGCCTTTGAACTGGGTCAAACGTGCAACCACATGTCTGTAATGGGACGGACCTAGTTGAATAAGTTGCTAATAACGTACCTGTGGGACCTCAGGATGTCAACTACACCCTTTGTGTAAGTTGTACGGGGGAGCGTACCGGGGCTGCGGCCAGGTACCCATCTAATGGTTGGTTGTCCTAAACTTCGCCTTAGCTAAGGGAAGGGTTAGTGTGCGACAACCGGGGAGGACCACTTGTATTGTTAGAAGTTTGTGAAAGACTTTGTTACGGGAACTCGCCTTCGTGGTGTTTGACTTTATCTTGTGGGTAAAGTGCATAACCTCTGCATAGTGTAAAATCTATTCGAATAGCCGTGTCCGCGGTATTAGACATCGCTTGGGAATTACAGTCAAGGGTTAGACTTTCTTGAAAATAACTTGGACTTGAAAGGTTGGGTTTGGTTAAATAATGATGTTGATGGAAATGTGGATTAGGAATGGGAAAGATGTTGATTAAACTCCTGGAAAAGTTATTGATGTTATACTTGTTTCTACTGCTTTCGAATCTACTTATGCTACTTGTCAAATGCTGTTTTACTGCAAATACACCCTGAGCTACTCCTTTGTACCAAGCCATGCTTGTAGTATATTAGTTGCATTCTGTGCATGACTTGCTGAGTACCAAGTACTCACCCTTGCCACAATACAACACCAGTTGAAGAAGAGTCTACACCAGCTTTGGAGGAGGAGCTCCCAGAAGAACCGTCTAACTAGGAATCGAGTCCCAGTCAGTTGCCTGTGGTATACTGGATGGCGCCACGAAGTTATCTTATTTTTCGCTGCTATTATCTCTCTTTTATTAAGTTTCGCCCTGCGAGGCGTATATTTGTAACTTGATCATAAGGTCGAGCAACCAGTTTGACTACTTAAATAAAGTACTTTATTAGTATCGAGTGGTATGATTGTGATATTTACCGATGTTAAGACTGTGTGCACTAGCGCGTTCCTGGACTAGTGCTGAACACACAGAGTGTCCGGATATGCAAATTCGGGTCCTGACATGGGTCTTCTCAGCGACACACCTTCAAGAAGTTCAAGGGGGGACAGGGCTCCTCCTTAGGGGCTAAGATGAAGCCGCCCCAGTCGACTTCCTCGTGGGTGGCTATTTGTCCTGTGCCCGGGCAGGGCATGATTTGTTTCAAGTGCGGTGGTGAACACTGTGCTGCGGAGTGTGTTTGGTCCGGGGTTTGCAACCATTGTGGCAAACCCCGCCATATGGGACGAGTCTGTCAGATGAATCTCGGTAGCATCATCAAGTGGGAGACGGTGCCTTCTCCTCCCACTCCAGAGGCGTCTTCCAGAGGGTTGGTTTTCATGATGGCGGCCCCTACTCCCCAGCCGCCCTCTGTTTGGGCGCCACCGGCGGCCTACTGGTGCCCACAACCGTTGGCTCCTCCTCAGTTACCTCCACCACCCCCAGCCTTGTTTGGGCATCATCCGAGTGTCGAGGCTCCCGCTGCCCCAGTGCCACCAGTAGTGTACGCCTTGCCGACCGTCGAGTCAGCTGGGCATCCAGAGGTGGTTTCAGGTACTCTGCTTGTGGATTCAGTTGATGCCTTTATTTTGTTTGATTCTGGAGCATCCTATTCTTTTGTGTCGTCGGAGTTTGCTAGTAGAGCTAAGTTGGGAGTTCAGCGGATTTCAGAGTCTGTGATAGTTAGTTCTCCTGGGGGTCTAATTGCTAGTTCTTTGGTTTGCCCGGGTTGCACCATTGCCATTGATGATAAGGTTTTCTTTGCCAATCTTATGGTGATTCAGTTGGCTCCTTTTGATGTCATTTTGGGCAAGGACTGGTTGCATCAGTACCGTGCCAAGATCTGTTGCTTTTTGAAGACAGTTACCTTGCAGGCCCCGTTAGGGGTGCAGTTGACCTTTCAGGGCGGTATACCTTCTAGTTCTATCTTTACTTTGGCTAGTCTGTTTTCCGGTCGCCATTTGAGGCAGTTGGGTTTTCTCATGGCTATTTCAGAAAAGCCATCTTCTTCAGTAGCAATTGAAGACATTCCTGTCGTGAAGGAGTTCGTTGATGTGTTCCCTGATGAGTTGCCTGGTTTGCCCCCAGTGAGGAGTGTGGAGTTTCATATTGATCTTGTTCCTGGCACTCACCTATTTCTATCTCTCCATACCGCTTGGCTCGTCCTTTTCAAGACGAGTCGAAAAAGCAATTGGAGGATCTGTTGGCCAAGGGTTTTATTCAGCGTAGTGTGTCGCCATGGGGAGCACCCGTCCTCTTTGTTTCGAAGAAGGATGGTAGCTGGCGTATGTGCATTGACTATCGTGCTCTCAATCAAGTGACTGTCAAGAACAAGTATGCTTTGACTCGCATTGAGGATCTGTTTGACCAACTGAAGGGAGCAAAGGTGTTCTCCAAGATTGATCTTCAGTTTGGTTACAATCAGATTCGTGTGAGGGAACAGGACATTGAGAAGACTGCTTTCTCCACTAGGTATGGGCATTATGAATTTAAAGATGTCTTTTGGACTAACTAATGCCCCTGTAGTCTTTATGGAGGCGATGAACAGTATGCTACACATGTACCTTGATGAGTTTGTGGTAGTGTTCATCGATGACATTCTGGTTTACTCTAAATTAGAAGAACATGAGCAGCATTTGAGGCTTGTGCTGAGTACATTGAGGGAGAATCAGTTCTTTGCTAAGTTGAAAAAGTGCGAGTTCTAGATTTCAGAAGTGGGTTTTCTTGGCCACATCATCAATCCAGAGGGCATATCTGTAGATCCTAGCAATGTCTCAGCAGTTTTGGACTGGAAGAGACCTTCCAATGTTAAAGAGGTGCGTAGTTTCCTTAGGTTGGCTGGCTACTATCGGCGTTTTGTGCAGGATTTCTCTTTCATTGCTAAGCCACTTTCGCAGTTGACTCAGAAGGGGATGAAATTTCACTGGACTGCAGAGTGTGAGCACAGTTTTTGCATTTTGATTGAGAAGTTATTGACTGCGCCTATTCTTACCCTTCCCGATCCTGGGAGGCTTTTCACTGTCTATTCTGACACTTCACGTTTGGGACTTGGTTGTGTGCTCATGCAAGACAGCAAGGTGTTTGCTTATGCATCGAGGCAATTGAAAAAGCATGAGCAGAACTATCCCACACATGATCTTGAGCTAGCCGTTGTGGTGTTTGCATTGAAAATTTGGAGGCACAATTTGTATGGTGAGTCTTGTGATATCTTCACTGATCACAAGAGCCTCAACTACATCTTTACTCAGAAAGATTTGAATTTGAGGCAAAGGAGGTGGCTAGAATTGATAAAGGATTATGACCTCACTATCCAGTACCATCCGGGTAAGGCAAATGTGGTGGCTGACGATCTCAATCGCAATACAATTCCGCCTGTCATTGATTGTCTTGTTGCTGATTTTGAGCGTTTGGGAGTCTCTTACTGCTTTGCGGCGACCGTGCAAGCTGAAACTCAATTGATTCTTGAGTCAGCGATCCCCAAGCATGTGCGGGAAGCACAACAACATGATCGTTTGCTCCAACTGGTGAGGAAACGCCTTGAGGATGCCAAAACTGGGGACTTTTCCATTGATGATGTGGGAGCTCTGAGGTTTCAGGGTCGCCTTTGTGTACCTCAGAAATCCCAAATCAAAGAGGATATCCTGAAAGAGGCTCATCGGACCCCGTACACGGTCCATCTTGGGGAGACCAAGATGTACATGGATTTGAAAAATAATTTCTAGTAAGCATGATTTGATGGGGTTGTGTCTCATGGCAAGCAGCAAGGACAGCTTTACCGAGGATGACCACGGCAACGACTTCAATGAGGTAGATCCTTCTTGTGATGAATTAGCTATAGCTGTTGCTCGTTGTCGGTGTATTCTACACTAGGGTGCCCACTACACTTTAGTAAGAGCCGCTAGCGGACACGTGGCGTCCAGACCACGCCGCTGGCGGTCAGAAAGGTTGCCGTCCAGCGGACAGGTGGCGATCGAGTCACGCCCGGGCGGTCAACAGATGATCGCCAATGGACGAGTAACAACTGAGCCACGCCGGCCAGCGGGTATGTGATCGCCAGATGAGTGGCGGCGAGCCACGCCGCTGGCGGTCAGATGTGTGATTGCACAGCGGACGCGTGGCGTGGTGACCACGCCGCTAGCGGTTAGCAACGTGGTCGCCTAGCGGACGAGCGGCGCCCAGTCCCCGCCACTGGCGTTCAGTTCCCGAGGCCACCTAGTAGCCTGTGCAGCCGCACAGAAGGTCAAAGATATTTAGTGCGTATAGTGCGCATTAAATGGGGGTAATGAAGGCCACAATATGGCGGTGTGTGTTCCGAACGCGCGCCATAATGGTGAGTGACGTCATGGTGCAATTTCCCACCCCAGCAGGCGGGCGGAGCCGACGGGTGCAAGGCCCTAGGCGGGGGAAAAGACTGTTGTGCCAGGGTATTAAATGTGCTGCAAGAACAGTGACAGGCGCATTAAATGCGATGTGGCAGCATGGCAGTGTATTGAGTGGGCAAAGCTTTTGTTTGCCCCGTGCGCCCCAGCCAGGAGTTCCTTGTTCCTGGCTCTTGCAATTTCTCCAAGAACACTAGCAAGAATAACACAAGCAGGACTAGGGCTATTACTCATGAGGAGGGCCCGACCCTGGATAAAGCTGAGTGTCTTCTTGTGAGCTTCATCTATTTTCTTTCTACCGTCTCCTGAGCAATCTCCACGAAAGCCCCCCGTTCGGACTTCTTACACCCCATTTCGGAAGGGGTCTGTTAGCTCATACACTGACAGTGGCGCGCCAGGTCGGGGGCTCAGTGGTTGTATTGCCATTTCTTCTACCATCTTTTTGCAAAGCTTGCAAGAATCTCTGAAGGCCGTCGGCATGGTGGCTTCGCGTTCCAAGCACGATGATCCACACGAGGAGAGCAGCGCACGCTGTCGATCCCGGCGCTCGGCCAGGGTGTCGGACCTCCCGGGTCCCTCCGCCCAGGGAAGGACGCGTGGTGCTTTCGCGCAAGGAGAACAGCCCGTCCGACGGCGTCTCCTGATGGGAGACGACTCTTCGGCGCGGAATCTTCATGCAGCTCGGCTGCTCCTCGACCACCCCCCGGTTGCGCTAGGGGGCGAAACCCCGGCCGCTCCATGGCTGCGAGACATCGCCCGCCTAGTGTATGCCGCCCAGCAGCAAGTGGAGGCGGTAAATCAGCCGGGGCTTCTGGCGTCGGGCGGTAGGACATGCGCGCGACCGACGCACAAGCCTCCAGCCGCCCGGCCACAACTTTTCCCGGTCGCGAGGGCCGGGACAAAGGGAAGGGTGCACAGGTTGCAGCCTCCTCGGGTACGGCGGGACGTGCACATGCTCCCACTTCTTCTCATGGTCCCCCTAGGCCGGCGGGGGGCCACGGGGATCTGAGGGCCCGCCTAGATGAAAGGAGGTCCCAGCGCGATGGTGACTTGTATGATGTCCTTAGGGGGCGTCGTGCGCACGTGCAGCGTCGCGTTGGCCACCAGATGTCTAGCGGTCGAGGGGAGATCTCGCTCCCTAACTCTAGGAAGAGTGTAGACTCGCACTCCTCGACCCCATCTCGGGGCTGAGAAGTGGGCGAGCGACGCTGCTCCCCCTACAACGTCGGATGCCAGGCATTTTCCCTTCGCCTACGCCAAGCTGCTTGGCCGGAGAGGTTCCGCCCTGCGTCCATCGAGAAGTACGAAGGCACCACCAACCCGTAGGAATTCCTACAGATCTATACCACGGTGGTGCGCGCTGCGGGAGGATATGAGAAGATCATGGCCAACTACCTCCCGACGTCGTTGACGGGCTCTGCCCGCTCCTGGTTGTTGAACCTCCCGCGAGGCTCTATGCACTCATGGGAGGAGTTGTGCGACATCTTTGTCGCCAACTTTCAGGGCTCCTACACTCAGCCGGGTGTGGAGGATGACCTCCACGCCCTGGAACAGACAAAGGGGGAGTCCCTGAGGGAGTTTATCTGGCGGTTCAGCCACTGTCGAAACACGATCCCCCGGATTTCCGAGCAATCGGTGATTATCGCCTTTCGGGGGGGTCCGAGACCAGAAGATGAGGGAGAAGATGGCTACCCGCACCATTTCGACCACCTCCGAGCTGTTCTCCCTGGCGCATAAGTGCGCCAGGGCGGTGGAGGCCCGGGAGCGCACGGCGGGGCCGTCCGGCCACAGCGAGGTGGGAACCCCAAAGGTTTCTGATCACAAGAAGAAGAAGAAGCGCAAAGATATTGGTGCCGGAGAGGTCCTAGTCGCCGAGCCGAAAGAAAAGCCCCAGAAGCGCGACCGCCGGGACAGGAGGGGTGATCATCGAGACCCGCGCCGTGACCGCGGGGACCGTCATTCGCCCCGCCGAGAAGACGATGGGGGCAGACCTTACTGCCCCATCCACAGGACCAACGGGCATGATCTGGTGGATTGCCAGGTCGTGTCCAAGTTGGTGGAGCAGCGGCTTATGGAGCGCCGCGAAGATGACCGCGATGATGCGGGTGAAGACCCTGCTCCGCTAGCCTTTCAGCAAGCGGAGCACACGGTGGCGTTCATTCATGGTGGTTCTGCCACCTACTCTTCAAACTAGCAGTACAAGCGAGAGTTGAGGGAAGTGTGCGCCACTGTACCAACTCCCGGGGTGAGCAGGCTACTGAAGTGGTCGGAGGAGCCGATCACCAGCGCTGCTTTCTTGGGTTTCTATGAAGAAATGGGCACCAAGGTTTGTTTTGCCTTAGTAGCCCACCCGAGGAGTAATGGCCAAGTTGAACGGGCCAATGCGCTGGTGCTGAAGGGCCTCAAGACCAGGGCGTTTGATCGACTCCACAAGCGCGAAGCCCGGTGGACCGAAGAGCACCCGGCGGTGCTGTGGTCGCTTCGTACCACCCCCAACCGGGCCACCGGGTTAACTCCCTTTTTCCTGGTCTACGGTGCGGAAGCGGTCCTACCCTTGGAGCTGGCCTTAGGGTCACCACGCATGGCGGCGTTCACTGAGGAAGCCCAGGAAGATCTGCGTCGAGAGGATGTCAACCTCCTGGAAGAAGTGCGGGATCACGCGGCCTTGCGCGCCGCCCGAGTCAGCGAGAGAACACTAGCAGTTGGCGACCTAGTCTTGCGCAGAGTTCAGATGCATGCCGGGTTGCACAAACTGTCTCCCCAGTTGGAGGGCCCCTTTAAGGTGGTCTCAGTCTCTCGCCCCGGGGCGGTGAGGTTGGCCACTGAGGACGGAGAGGAGTTGGTGAACTCCCAAAACATAGAGCTTCTGCGCAAGTTCTATCCCTGAGAAGACTGTAAGTGCAGAGCTGCACGCCTCGACCAGCCGAGTTGACCTTTCCTCTCCGACGCTGGTCGGGGGAAGCCTCTGTTTAATTCAGTGTCTAGTTTCTATTCAAAATAGTTGTCACCTTTGTTCTCTTTTTTCTGGCTTGCGCCCCGATGGGTTGTGTCCGCGTAATCGCCCTTAGTACCTTAAGGCTCTCTGAATTCTCGACGGTAAAAGTGGGACCACTGGGTGAGCGTGGCGTGCAGGGATGGGCGATCGGATGGCTAGTTTGGCACGGTTCTCAACACGGTCATGACGCTCAGGGTGTCCCCGTGAGAAACGTTGACTCAAACACCACTACCAAGAGCCTACTACCCTGCCACACGTCACCAAGTATTCGGCCCCAAGAGACCACGAGAGCAGCTAATTTCACAAGGTCCTAAGGTCCTAAGATAACGATATTCCGGCACGAGGGATCCGGGCCCTGCACCCCGACTAACACCTAATGCATGCAATTGCCTTTTTGTTCATCCAGAACCAGCATAGTGGAGGCGCGGACAAGCATCCAAACATAAGACGGCATGCGAAGGGAAGTATATACATTTATAAACAGGAAACTGGCTTGCAAGAGTCTTTTACAGGTAACGCAAAACAAAAAAGCAGGTAAAAGCTAAGTCTGGAGTCTTCACTCCTCGTCCGCCGCGGCTTCCGCGGCTGCCTGGTCCTCTACCAGGTTGACGTCCAGCCTGAGTGCCACGTCCTTTTGGTTGGATTTCTTTGAGTTGGATCGTTTAGATTGGTTCACCCCCCTTTAGAGCGAGAGGCCAGGAGTTCCTTGTTCCTGGCTCTTGCGATTTCTCCAAGAACACTAGCAAGAATAACACAAGCAGGACTAGGGCTATTACTCGTGAGGAGGGCCCAACCCTGGATAAACCTGAGTGTTTTCTTGTGAGCTTCATCTATTTCCTTTCTACCGTCTCCTGAGCAATCTCCATTAAAGCCCCCCGTTCGGACTTCTTACACCCCATTTCGGAAGGGGTCTGTTAGCTCATACGCTGACACTCGTTTTGGAAAATTGCTTGATAAACGTGATAAGAAAATTAAGAAACATGATTTTGTTGTTGAATCATTGAATGCTGAAATTGCTAGACTCAAAACTTTGATTCCTAATGATGATGCTTGCAAATCATGTGACTTAATTTACAAAGAGCTCACCTTGCTTAGGAAAGAACATGCTCGTCTGTTACATCAAAATGAGAAAAATGAGAAACATGTCAAACATGCTAGTTGTTCTGCAATTGATTTGAATGATACAACTCCATGTTCTGAATGCTCTATACTGGAATTGAAGTTAAATGATGTAAATTCTAGGGTTTCTCAAGTAACAGATAATTTGCTTACACATGAGGTTCTTTCATGCTCAACCTGTTGCAAGCAAAAAGGAAAAGTGCATGTTCCCTGCAATAATTGTCTAACTCTTGCTAAGAAAGTTGATTACTTGTAAAATTCTTTGGAACGGTTCACTAATAGCAAGAAAAATTTGAACATGATTTTGGATAAATCAAAGGTTAGCTCAAATAAAAAAAGGTTTAGGTTTTGATCTTCATACTTCATTTGGAACTAAACCTTGCACTGTTGTTCATGCTCCTTGCAATGACAAAATTGAGATTCTTAATGATCCTAAAAAGATTGCTTTTAAATCTGCTGGTTTTCTTCCTTCCACCTTGATGAATGCAAAATGTGCTTCTACTGTTAAAGCAAAACATCATGTCAAGTACAATTGCACTCATTGTGGTAGAGTTGGACATCTAATAGATTTTTTCTTTAGGCTAGCCAAACAAAAGAAGATAGAAAGGAACAAGGCAAGGTCTAATTTCAAACAGGCACGTTTTACTTCTCATTATGTGCCTAGGGTGAAGAAAACACCTTTTGTTGCCAAGATCACAGGAGAGGGCAATTCTGATTTTGTGCATAGGAATGCTTGTGTTGTGCCTACTGTTGTGCGTCGTGTGTCTCAGTACTGGATTCCCAAAAATCTCATTTCTAACCTATCGGGACCCGAATTTGCAAATTCGGACCCTCTGTGTATTCAGCACTAGTCCAGGAACACGCTAGTGCACACAGTCTCAACATTGGTAAATATCACAATCATACTCAACGAAATAATAAGGTACCTTAATTAGTTAACCAAGCGGGTTGCTTGACCTTAAGGTCAAGTTACAAATATAAGCCTCGCAGGGCGAAAACTCAATAAAAGAGAAATAATAGCAGCGGAAAATAAGATAACTTCGTGGCGCCATCCAGTATACCACAGGCAACTGACTGGGCTCGCTCCCTGGTTAGACGGTTCCTCTTGGAGCTCCTCCTCCAAAGCTGGTGTAGACTCTTCTTCAACTGGTGTTGTATTGTGGCAAGGGTGAGTACTTGTTACTCAGCAAGTCATGCACAGAATGCAAACTAATATACTACATGCATGGCTTAGTACAAGGAGTAGCTCAGGGTATAATTGCAGTAAAACAGCATTTGACAAGTAGCATAAGTAGGTTTGAAAGCAGTAAAAGCAAGTATAAGATCAATATTGTTCCAGGAGTTAAATAAACATCTTTCCCATTCCTAATCCACATTTCCAACAACATCATTATTAAACCAAACCAATCCTTTCAAGTCCAAGTTATTTTCAAGAAAGTCTAACCCTTGACTGTAATTCCCGAGCAATGTCCAATGTCGCGGACACGGCTATTCGAATAGATTTAACACTCTGCAGAGGTTATGCACTTTACCCACAAGATACAGCCAAACACCACAAAGGCGAGTGTGTGATGCCCTAGAATTTGAGAGCGATCCTAGGGTTTTCTTTCTTGGTTGTTCCGGAAAGAAAGAGGGTTTTGTCGGGGAATGACATAATTGAAGATTATGCGGCAATTTAATATTAAAAATTGGAGTTTTGGGCTAGTTTCCGCTGGGCTGAGGCAACCTGGGCCTGGGCCGAGAATTCCTTTTCCCCCTCTCCTCCCCATGCCTTGGTGGGCCGGCCCACCTCCCCCTTTAAGTGGCGCCCCCTCCCCCCAAACCCTAAGGCGCCTCCCTTCCTCCCCCCTAGCAGCCGCACCCCCTCCTCTTCCTCCCCTGCGTGGTGGCTCAAGATCTACCACAAAACGCGAAGGAGAAAACGAGAAGAGGATCCGTGGAGGCGAGGAGGACGAACAGATTTCCGTTACGGGGATCGTCGCGCGTTCTTCATGGGTTCGCAAGGGGGAACTCAAGGTAAAATTCCCAATCTTTTACCCCTGTTCTACCTAGGGATTAGGAGTATTAGATCTGGTGGTGAGTGGTTTGGATGAATCTTGATGGGGGAGAAGGGTAGATGTTCACGTGGTGCTGTTTTTGGAAGGGAAGATTGTGCAGCGCGGATTGTTTCGCGTTTTACGTGACATAGATGATTTTTCCTGCAAAAACCTATAACTAGAAAGTTGTAGATAACGTCGAGGCCTAGCTTCTGAAATTTTTTCAGAATTTTTGGGGCGTCGGTCTGAGAGTTATCTCTGTTGGAAGATGACGAACAGAATCTGGAAACAGATTTCGTCCACTGTGTTGGACGGTTGTTTAGGCATATTTAACAGTGGGATTGAAATTTGTGACCTTCATGAAAGTTGTAGATCTTGTCAATATATAGCTACTGTAATTTTTTTGTATTTTTATGAATAGTAGAAAAAAGATACGAAATTGGGAAGAGAGGGTGCTGCTGTTCGATTCGGACAGATCGGGGTTTTTGGCGTTTAAATGGGAACGGGGAGTAGGAAGCGTGTGTTTGAATTGTGTGATGAATTGTGATGTCGCTATGTACTGAAATAATGTTTGTTCAGGTGGTGCCACTGCTGGGCGTAACTAGGTTCATCGTCCACGTCGGTAAAGGCAAGTGGAAGTAGTTGTATTGTTAAGCTATACATTGTTGTTTGCTTCGCCTTCCTTATAAACTCCAATTACAGCAATCATACATGGTTTAATCACTTGCTTTGAGGTAAGGTGAAGAAGGATGTTGTTTACCGGATGAATTGTCTAAACATTTCATCTCTATGATATTTGTTTTCTATCCATGCTATATGATGATATGCAAACATGTGGACTCAATGGGAGGAGTTATGAATGAATTCATGCATGAAACATTAACTGCATAATCATGCATTGGAAGTTTGTCGACGCCTTGGCGTCTTGCGACCGTCAGTACAACAACGTGTGTACATGAGAAAGGGCAAGGTGAGGAGGAACATTGCATAAGAATGTGCATCAATCATATGCATTTTCTTGAAGTGGTGTGGACTCTTTGATGTGGTATTGTATATGAGGAATGTGGACTCTTTGATGTGGTATTGTATATGAGGAATGTGGAATGATAGATATATGGTGGATGTTTTATTTGTATTAGTTGTTCCGCTTGCTGAGATTACCCAATCTCACTACTTGCTGTTTTGATGTTTTCGTGTAGCGCACGTGAGTCGTAAGCATGAAGGGTGGGCTAGCAACACAATAAATTTTCTGTTGTCATCACGACTCACATGATCTAGTGTTTTAAATAATTCATTAGTTGGATGCAATTTTATTTCATTTAGACCTATTGTTGTTCCCTTTAAACTTGTTCTCGTTTATGGTTGTCCCTTTATAGATGTGTTTTATTTATGGTTAATACCTGGTTGAATTAGACTCGTTGTCTCTAGTTTTGATGTCGTGATATTATTCCTATTCGAATTGCTTCCGTACTATCCTGTTTTAGGGGAAATGCTGTCGATCTGTTCTTGTACAATAGTTTAGATTTATGGGGTGTTACAGAGTGTCCGTAACAAAGTCTTTCAGAAACTTTTAACAGCAAAAGTGGTCCTCCCCAGAGATTGCACACTAACCCTTCCCTTAGCGAAGGCGAAGTTTAGGCCAATCCACCGTTAGATGGGTACCTGGCCGTAGCCCCCGACGCCTCCCGCATAACTACACAAAAGGTATAGTTGACACCAGAGGTCCCACAGTGCGTTATCGGCAAATTAATCAACTAGGTCCGTCCCATTAAGGACATGTGGTTGCACGTTTGACTCGGTTCAAAGGCTTGCAAGGTTAAGTCATTAGGGTGACCAGGCAAGACTACCCGAAGAACCAAATCAACGCCTCGGTGCCTGGCGGCCCAACCGATCATTCTTGCCACATGCCCCGGTCGAAAACTATTTATCAAACCCCAGTTGATTACCATGCACCACGTGCCATCGACAATCACAACACATGATACTTCCTCAAAACAGGTCCAATATCTCATTAAGTCAATATTAGCATTTGATTGTCCAAAGCATTTCACGTGGCAAGGCTAAGCATACTACATCGGTCTAACTACCCATATTGGCAATTTAATAATGTCCAACTAATAATCCACAACTAGGGTGACAAGGGGTCATGGCACATATTTTAATTAACCAAGGTGTCATACAACAATTTGGCATTTAACTAATTTCCCAAAATTAAGTAAAGCATTTTCTAATTAAACTAGCATGCAATAATTAAAATCAAATTAATTTCAAAAATGGGATCAATATGATCAAAGCATAACTTGCCTTCAAAGAGTACTTGTTCTTGGTCTTGAGCTGGCTCCTGGGTCAACACTTCACCTTCGAAGCCTTCGGGCACTTCAACGTCTACTCGTAAAGCGTGCAAATAGCAATAAATAAATGAACAGTAGACAAAAAAGTGTCCAGACATCCAAATGAAGTCTATAAACAGAGAGAGCATAATTTTATAAATTTTTAGAAACTGGAATCGTCCAAATCGGAGTTAGAATGTAAAAGTTATAATCGTTTGAAGTTTAAAGAAAACATTAATTAAATATAAACAGAGAAATATTCATTATCAAAAATTAATTAAAATTTATATTTGAGTAGGTCTCATTTTTATGAAAATTTAGAAATTTGAACCACCCAAATCGGAGTTGAAACGCAAAAGTTATAAGCATTTGAAGTTTGAATCTATATTTAAAATCAATAAATCGAATTAAATAAATAATTTCATTTTCGGAAAATGATTTATTGCGTCAGCACGACACGTGGACCAATCAGAGGCCGCCACGTCGCCTCGGGTCCATGGACCCGGCGCACGGTTTGGCTCGGTCCACCGTGGACCCGGTCCACGGCACGTGTGCCTCTGACAGGTGGGACCCCTCGGTGACGTCAGCGCTGACGTCAGCGCACGGTTTGGCCGTGAGCTCTGACAGCTGGGCCCCACCGTGACGTCAGCATGACGTCATGGGTGATGTCATGGTGCGGTTCGGTGGTCACTGACGCGCGGGTCCCACGCTGATGTCACGTGCTGACGTCAGCGGCGACCACGGCTAACCGCGCTGACCGCGACGGTCACGCTTCCGGCCACGTGGCTAGATCTCGGCCGTTGATTTGAAAATCAACGGCCCAGATCGGATCTGGGTTCACTCGTTAGGAAATAGCTCGGTCCATCTGGACCATTCGATCTTGATCGGACGGTCAAGATCCAATCTAGAGTTTACAACGTGGCTAACCCTAGCCGTATGATCTAGATCTAACGGCTGAGATCTATCCAAGCACGGTGCAGTTACGGCTACATGGCGCAATCTAAACCGTTGGATCTAGATCTAGAAATTACAACGTGAGATTTTATCGTGGTGACGTGGACGAATCTGAGCCCTCGGATCTGGATCGGATGGTGGAGGGAGCTCGAGCGACGGCGATGGCGTGCGGCGGCGCTTGCAGACCGGAGACGAGGACGACGACCATGGCAACGGCGTTGTGGGGCTCTTCCGGCGAAGTGGATGGTACTCTTCGACGCGTCTCGTCCTTGCGGTTCCAGATCTGGGCTCAACGGCGGCGGAGGACGGCGGACGGCGGCGGAATCGATGAATAACCGCGGCGGAGACCTATCCCAACTACGGCGAGCTCTAGCGGGTGAAAGACGGCGGCTCGGGCGACGTGGTCTAGGGCTACGGGTGCGCACGGAAGTCAGCTACACGGTGGCGGCGGAGCAGCCTTAAATAGGAGCCTCAGCTTCCGTGTATTGCGCGGAGACCGAGGTCCACCCGGTTGCGGCGGCGGAATCCGAATCCAATTATAATTGTGCACCTTAAACTAATTTTGATTAATTTGGGATTAGATAATTGACCTACTTGTTATTGCCACCTTGTCTATATTATAATTGTATGCCATGATTCATTTGTCACCCTAGGATTGTTGATTAATAGGAGGTAGCTAATAAATTGCCAACATGGGTTAGATAGAACGTATTAGTTTGCTTAGACTTGTAACGGGTCAGTGCCATCGTTTTGGAAATACAAAGGACAATATTGATTAATGGAATATGCAATGTATTTTGAAATGGTGTGACGTGTTGCCGACACGATGAAGTTGATATGTGGAGGACTTCATGCTTCTTCAATGATGCTGAGTTGTTGTTGGCATTGTGTTGCGCAATAATCAACTGGGGTGATAAAACGATTTAGACTAGGGCAAGTGGCAAGGATTATGGAGGGCCAGATTGGCGGTTGGGATTGTTTGAAACATGATATATATATGTGTGAGTGATGGTGAGATGGATTTCTTTGAGAGTATTGATGTAAGTCTTGCCCTGGTCACTCTAAGGACTTAACCTTGCAAGCCTTTGAACTGGGCCAATCATACAACCACAAGTCTGGAAAGAGACAGACCTAGCTGACTAATTTGTGAAGTCTTTACTCTAGTACTGTCGTGAGGGTGTGAGGCCCGGGTTTGCGGGTTGGCTCACATGGCGCAAGAGGGGGGCCCTGAGTGTGGTAACCAGTCCCTTCAGTGTTGAAACCTTAGCGGGCAGTACTGGGTTTATACAGATCATTGTAAAGGCTTTGTATGACGATTCACGGCTGACGTGGTGAGTTGATTATATCTTATGGGTAAAGTGTATAACCTCTGTAGAGTGTAAAATCTATTCGAATAGCCGTGTCCGCGGTACTGGACAATGCTTGGGGATTACAGTCAAGGGTTAGCTTTTCTTAAAAAGTGAACTTGGGATTGGAGGCATTTTGCTTGTGGAAAATTGATGATTAGTTAAGGATTTGGAATGTTTTACTTGTAAAATAACTGTGAAATCTATTACTGTTATTACTTGTTTTACTGCTTTACAACCTATTATGTTTATTCGTGAATGTTGCTTTTCTGCAAAATAACCATTCAGCCTGTTACTTGGAATAAGCCATGCATATAGTTATTAGACTTGCATTTTGTGCATGACTTGCTGAGTGCTTTATGTACTCACCCCTTGCAACAATCAAATCACCAGTGAGCAGAAGTCTACATCTTCAAAGGAGGAGTTCCATGAGAAGGAGAATATCTAGGAGTCGAACTCTGTCAGTTGTCTGTGGTATATTGATGGGATTCACCAATGTTCTTCGTTCCGCTGCTGCTTATTAAATTGGAGTTAAAGCCATCAAGGCCTCACAAGTGTAAGGTTGACCTTAAGGTCGTTCAATAGTTTATATTCTATAATTGTGTTATTTTTATTATTCCGCTGTGTATGATTGTGATATTTCATCTATGTTGAGACTGTGTGCACTAGCGTGATCCTGGACTAGTGCTGAATAAACAGAGGGTCCGTATTTGCATATTTGGGTCCCGACATAAATGTTTATGAAATTGAGGGTTATGTTAATGTTTTCATTGACTTGATGATTATATTCATGTTCGTGTTAATGAAAAAAAAGTGGATGTTGGAAAAGAGTGCATTTTGTGATTTATTCATGTTAAATTTCATATGCGCATTCATAATGGAAGATGCGACCCATTCTAAAGCAGACCTCTGTGTTCACACGTAGTGAACACAAAAGTCCTACCTCGTAGTCCCATTCATTGAGGTGAATGGGAACGAGACAGTAAGAGTAGGCCCCTTGATGGGATGGAAGGGAATGAGGGTGCACAGCGATAGGTGTGCACTTGGCAATACTGGTATGTGCAAAGGAAAGTGCATTCATGAGCATGCATGTCGCATTGCATCCTAACTTTGAATTTGAGTTAAATGGAAAATGTGTAGAGTTGGGATAGAGTCATGGACTCATCCAAAGAGAATCAATGAGGTATGTGTAGGAAATAAGCAGTGAGATGAAAGAGGCAAATGGTGTTGATATTATTATTTTATGTCTTTGTTGATTTGGATAAGAAATATGCTCATGTTGTTGATTTAATTGCGTTGAAAAGTTTTGCGATACACTTTGCTGAGTTTTAAACTCACGCTTGTTACTTAATGTTTGTAGGTACTTTGAAGCCAGCATGCTTGGATGGGAGTAGTAGCACAATCACGACTTTTATCACACATTTTCATCATGTTGACCTATAGCTTCTGATCTTAATAGCTCATGAAACTTCTTGTAAATGGATGTTTTGCGGTTACATTTGATGAGTTCATGTCCTGTAAATTAGTTGTGATGTTTATATTTGTAGTAGTTCATGCTTAGTAGGTCATGATGGTTAATGGATACCATGACCCGTTGTTTGTGCTTAGTTGGTCATAATGGTTAATGGATACCTTGACTCGTTATTTGTGCTTAGTTGGTCATGATGGTTGATGGATACCATGACCCTTTGCTTATTGTCATCTCTTTGCCTGTTGAGTGGATGTCCATTTAGCAGGGGAGATCTTGCAAAATTTTTGTGAAAATTTGGATAGGTTTTGGTAGCACTTTGGGCACGTGAGGTGTTGGGGTGTTACACATGCTGATACACAAAGTACTTCGTGATGCCACAAAGAACACCCTCCACTATAGCAACCAGGGGGACGCATGACCCAATTGTAAACCCCAGCCTGGTTTGTCGTCATAACCCCATACCTGGCACCATATGTGTCATAAAGCGGAGCCCATTTCTCCCTAGGCTCATGCTCTATCCATTCGGAGAAGCATTTCATAGCTCTTCCGTTCCTCCGAACCAGGTGCAGAGGGTCTGGGGGTAACTCTTCAAGTGCTACTAGGGGCTCCCCTGTGGAAGGTGTTGCCTTCTTCACTGCCTCTATTGTATGCCTTGACGTTAGCTCGTCCAACTTCCACAATGCATCAAACTTTTTCTGCTGGTTCTGGTCACACAGCCTCTTAAAAAGCTTCGTCAGCTCTTTGTTCTTGAAATACTTGTAGAAGCTGGCACCCATGTGCTACATGCACCACCTACTATGCAAATCAGGCCATGGATGTGTCTCATCTTCACCTTGCTGCAACTGCATGATCGCCTTCAACAGCCCGGGATGCCGATCATGTATGACACATACACCATGCCGCTGGTCCATGACACTAGCTTTTACATTCCTTAGAAACCAGAGCCAACTATCAATGTTCTCACCCTTTACGAATGCGAGTGCTACTGGAAGAAACTGATTGTTGCTATCGACTCCTATGCCAGTCAGTATCTCACATTTGTACTTCCCGATCAGAAATGTCCCATCCACGCGTAACAACGGACGGCAATGTCTAAACGCATTGATAAATGCACCGAAAGCAAAGAATGCTCGTTTGAATACCATCTTTCTAGGGAAACGCTGCGAAGGCTGCTAAAAAATATCGACATAAGTCCCAGCATTCCTTTCCTTGATCACCTGAAACAAACATAGCAAATTCTGACAGGAGTCTTCGCACGTACCAAACCATGTTTCCAATGCCTTCTGCTTCGCTCTCCATGCCTTAGCATAGCTTATGGTATACTGGAACCTCTGCTCTGTAGCAAGTATGATGACACGTGGCTCTAAATCCAGGTTGCCCACAATCTCCCTAAACATTGCATTCGCAACAAGCCTGAAGATATATTTGTATGCGATTGCGTAGACTCCGTTAGCACACAGAGTGCGGGACGACTATAGAACACTTCCAAATGGTGACCCACTTACACTGATAAGCATGGAGACACCATGGGCAACTCTTCATCTGGCATTTGACATCATACACCCGTTGATCTGACTTCGCAACTGTCGGTGTATTTTACACCAGGGTGCCCACTTCACCGTAGTAATGATATGAGGTGACCGCCCAGCTGACAGGTGGCGTCCAGGCCACGCCCCTAGGTGGTCAGTATGGTGGTCGCCAGCGGACAGGAGGCGTCTAGGCCACGCCGCTAGCGGTCAGTATGGTGGTCGCCAGCGGACAGGTGGCATCCAGGCCACGCCGCTGGCGGTCAGTATGGTGGTCGCCGCGGGAGGATCCAAAAAGATCATGGCCAATTACCTCCCGACGTCGCTGACGGGCTCTGCCTGCTCCTGGTTGCTCAACCTCCCGCGAGGCTCAGTGCACTCATGGGAAGAACTGTGTGACCTTTTTGTCACCAACTTCCAGGGCTCCTACACTCAGCCAGGCGTGGAGGACAACCTCCACGCCCTAGAACAGACGAAGCGGGAGTCCCTGAGGGAATTTATCCGGCGGTTCAGCCACTGCCGTAACACAATCCCCCGGATTTCCGAGCAATCGGTGATCATCGCATTCCGAAGGGGGGTTCGGGATCATAAGATGCGGGAAAAGATGGCTACACGCACCATATCGACCACTTCCGAGCTGTTCTCCTTGGCGCATAAGTGCGCAAGGGCGGTGGAGGCCCGGGAGCGCGCGGCAAGGCCTTCCAGCCACAGCAAGGCGGGAACCTCGAAAGCCCGCGATCACAAGAAGAAGAAGAAGCGCAAGGAGGCCGTCGCTGGAGAGATCCTAGTCGCTGGACCGGAAGTCAAGCCCTAGAAGCGTGATCGCCGGGACCGGAGGGGTGATCGCAGGGACCGTCGTTCACCCCGCCGAGAAGAAGACGGGGGCAAATCCTACTACCCCATCCACAGGACCAGCGGACATGATCTGGCAGATTGCCAGGTCGTGTCCAAACTAGTGGAACAACGGCTCAAGGAACACCACGAAGACGACCGCGACGACGCGAGTGAAGACCCTACTCCGCTAGCCTTTCAGCAAGCGGAGCACACGGTGGCGTTCATTCACGGTGGCTCCGCCACCTACTCTTCAAACTCGCAGTACAAGCGAGAGTTGAGGGAGGTGTGCGCCACCGTGCCAACCTCCGAGGCGAGCAGGCCACTGAAATGGTCGGAGGTGTCGATCACTTTCAGTCGAGCCGACCACCCGGAGAGCACTTCCGGCCTGAGCCATCTTCCGATCGTGGTTTCTCCCACGGTCCGAAATGCGAGAGTCGGGCGAGTGCTTGTTGATGGAGGGAGCTCCATCAACCTCATGTCAGTTGGGGCGTTCAGGGCACTCCAAATTCCCTATGAGGAGTTGCGCCCGGCCCCTCTCTTCTACGGAGTTGCCCCGGGGGTAGGCTTGATGCCCCTGAGGCAAGTCCAGCTGCCTGTCACATTCGGAAGTGCGGAGAACTTCCAGACAGAGAAATTCAATTTTGAGATCGCCGATTTCGACCTCCCCTACAACGCCTTACTTGGCTGACCAGCGTTGGTCAAGTTTATGGTGACCACGCATTATGCCTACATGATGATGAAGATCCTTGGGCCTGGGGGCCCAATAACCGTGAAGGTGGATCGGCTGGAAGCCCTGCGCCTCAGCAAGCAGGTGCAGGACCTGGCCGACGCCACCTGTTCGGCCCGAGGCGAGGACGACTGCCTAGAGGCTCCCCTGGTCAAGACCCGCGCTTCACCCGGTCCCTCGGGTGAGGTGAAGGTGGTCCCCGTGGGTGAGGATGGTTCTGGGAAGGTCGTGAAGATCGACGTCAACCTCAGCACCAAATAGGAAGACGTGCTCATCACCTTCCTCTGGTCTAACTTAGATGTGTTTGCCTGCAAACCATCTGAAATGACCGGGGTCCCTACGGAGGTAATTGAGCACCGATTGGCAACGCTCCCTGGAGTGCACCCAGTCTGGCAGAAAGTCCGGAGGCAGGCACCTGAGCGGCAAGATGCCATTCGAGATGAGATGGAGAAACTGCTGCACGCAAGGATCATACGGGAGGCCACCTACCCTGAGTGGCTGGCCAACCCCGTGCTTGTCAAGAAATCAAACGGGAAGTGGCGGATGTGCATTGACTTCACCGGCCTTAACAAAGCATGCCACAACGACCCGTACCCTCTACCGCGAATAGACGTCGTCGTCGACTCCACAGCAGGGTGCGAGGCCTTGTTCTTCCTGGACGCCTATTCCGGCTACCACCAGATCAGCATGGCGCGGGAAGACGAGGAGAAGACTGCTTTTGTGACCCCTCTCGGCGTGTACTGTTATGTCTGAATGCCCTTCGGGCTTAAGAACGCTGGCTCAACCTACTAGCGAGCTATGCATATTGTATTTCGGTCACAGATTGGAAGAAACCTTGAAGTATATGTTGATGATTTGGTAGTGAAGACCAAAAAGACTGCTGGGCTTATTGAAGATTTAGAGGAGACTTTCTCCCGCCTCCGGCAATATTGTTTGAAGCTGAATCCTGAGAAGTGTGTGTTCGGTGTGTCGTCCGGAAAACTGCTCGGGTTCCTCGTTTCCAGTCGTGGAATCGTGGTCAACCCGGAAAAGATCGCGGCCATCGAGCACATGCAGCCACCCACACGGCTCAAGCAAGTACAGTGTTTAGTTGGTCGCCTGGCCTCTCTTGGCCGGTTCATAGCCTGACTGGGAGATAGGAGCCTCCCCTTTTTCAAGCTGTTAAAGAAAACCAACTTCTTCGAATGGACTACAGAAGCACAACAAGCCCTCGAAGATCTGAAGAAGTACCTCTCCTCCCCACCGGTGCTAGTCGCCCCCGAGCCGGGCGAGCCGCTACTGTTATATGTGGCGGCCAGTCCTTCGGTTGTGAGCGTGGCACTGGTGGCGGAGCGGGAAGGAGTCCAGCGGCCAGTTTACTACGTCAGCAAGGTGTTGCATGATGCGGAAACAATGTACCCGCAAGCCCAGAAGATGGTGTACGCCGTGTTGGTGGCATCCAGGAAGTTGCGGCATTATTTCCAAGGAAGGGAGATCACAGTGGTTTCTGCCTATCCCCTGCGTGAGATCCTTCATAATCATGAAGCGGAGGACCGCATTGCCAAGTGGTCCGTGGAGCTGGGGGAGTTCGGCCTCAAATTCGCCCCCCCCCCGCACTGCAATCAAGAGTCAAAGATTGGCGGAGTTCGTCATCGAATGGACTCCTGCCGAGTCTAAAACTGAAGAGATCCCCGCGCCTTCCCCCTGGACACTTTACTTTGATGGCTCCTTCAGGCTCGAAGGCGCGGGGCTGGGGTCCTCCTGGTTTCCCCAACCGGAGACCTCCTCAACTATGTGTTCATCCTGGATTTCAAGGCCACCAACAACGTTGCTGAGTACGAAGGCTTGCTGGCGGGACTTCGCGCCACCGCAGCCATCGGTGTTCGGCGTCTGCAAGTCAAGGGCGACTCCCTTCTGGTCGTCAACCAGGCGAAAAAGAGTTCTCCTGCTCTGATCCTGTCATGGCGGTGTACCTGGCAGAGGTCAGAAAAATGGAGCGACACATCAACGGGCTGGGGTATACTCATATCCCCCGTCGCAACAACTATTTGGCGGACGGGCTCGCGCAGCTCGCCTCGACAAGATCCCCTGTTTCGGTCAGAGTCTTTGAAGAAAGGCTTCCGCGACCGTCCGTCGCAGCCCCCGTTTCTGGTGGGGACGATGGTGACGCTACTTCAGCCCTCGTTCCGGAAGGGAGAGTAGTACCAGCGAAAACATCTGGCCAGACGAAGTACCCGGGCGATCACCGAGTGATCGCCACACTTGACCGGGAAGGCACATGGATGGATCCGATCCTGGCCTACTGTAACACCCCTTAAAACTAAACTATAGAACAAGAAAATTTCGACAGCATCTCCCCTAAAAACAAGACATTACAGAAGCATTTCATGATAAGCAATTCAAATAGGAATATAAGCAATTCAACAATACTAGCGACAACAAGTCTAAACCAACCATAAGCAAGAATAAGTTTAGTCATAACAACAAATAGTCTAAGTGTAAATAAAATTCAGCAAGCTAATGTATTAAATAAACACTAGTTCATGGGAGTTGTGAAGACATTCGAAGGTTTATTGTGTTGCTAGCCCACCCCTCATGCTTATGTCTCTTGCACGCTACCTGAAAACAACAAAACACAAGCAGTGAGATTGGGTAATCTCAGCAAGCGGAACAATTAACACATAATCACATCCATCAAGAATTTAACACACCACATGCTTTACATTCAACACCATAACATCGACTACCACAACCTCAGTAAAATTCTCATGCTTGTGCATATGCTTATGCCATGATCCTCTTCACCGTGCCCTTTCTCAGGAACACACGGTGTTGTACCGGTACGGTCGCGCACGCTGGCGTCGACAAACTTCCAATGCATGATTATGCAATTAATGCTTCATGCATGAATTCATTCATAATTTTCCACATTGAGTCCACATATTTGCATGCCATCATATAACATGGATAGAAAAACAAATAACATTGAGATGAACTATTTAGACAGTTCAACCAATAGGCAACATGATTCTTCTCTTTACTCATGGTTCAAAGCCAAAGCACATCATCACATTGCTAATCTAATTATTGCAATCTTCCTAGCAAATGATCAAACCATGTATGATTAATGTCATCGGGAAATATAACGAAGGCAATGCAAACAACGATGTATAGTTCAACCATAACACTACTTCCACTTGCCTTTACCGACGTAGACGACGGATCTAGTTGCGTCCAGAAGGGGCACCACCTGTACAAGCATATTTTCAGTATGCAATAACACCACAATTGATCACACAACTCAAACACGCAATTCCTACAACCCGTTCCCCTTTTCCAACACCGAAACCCCGATCTGTCCGGATCGAACAGCAGCAACACCCATTCTCTTTTTCATATCTTTTTTTTCTACAGAACATAAAAATATGAAAAAATTACAGGAGATAGATATTGACGAGATCTACAACTTTCCAGAAGATCATAAATTCTAATTCCTCTGTTAAATATGCCTAAACAGTCGTCCAACACAGTGGATGAAATCTGTTCCCAGATTCTGTTCGTCGGTTTTCAACAGCGATAACTCTCAGAACACTTCCCCAAAAATTCTGAACAAATTACAGAAGCTAGGTCTCGACGTTATCTACAACTTTCTAGTTATAGGTTTTGGCAGGAAAAATCATCTATGCCACGTAAAACGCGAAACAATCCGCGCTGCACAATCCCCCCTTCCAGAAACAGCACCACGTGAACATCTACCCTTCTCCCCCAACAAGATCCATCCAAAACCCTCACCACCAGATCTAATACACTCCTAATCCCTAGGTAAAACAGAGGTAAAAGTTTGGGAATTTTACCTAGTGTTCTCCCTTGCGAACCCACGAAGAACACGCGATGAACCCCGAATCGGCGATCTGCTCGTCCTCCACGCCTCCACGGAGTCGCTCCTCGCCTTCTCCTTCGCGATTCGCGGCGGATCTTGAGCCACCACGTAGGGAAGGAAGGGGAGGGAGAGGTGGCTGCTAGGAGGGAGAGGGAGAGGGAGGAGGCGCCTAGGGTTAGGGGTAAAATGGGGTGGCGCCCCCCTTGGCTAGTGGGCCGGCCCACTTAGGGAAGGGGAGGAGAGGTGGGGAGGAAATCCCAGCCTCGGCCCAGGTTGTCCTCAGCCCACCGATTCTAGCCCGACACTCCAAAAAATATTAAAACGTCGCATGAACTTTAGTTAATCAATTCCCGACCAAACTTCTCTCTTTTCAAACAACCACGACGGAAAAGAACTAGGATCGCTCTCGGACCTAGGGCATCACATTCTCCTCCTTAAAAGGATTCATCCTCGAATCTACTCCTTTTAGCTACGGCGCTAAAAAAGGCAAAAAAGTAAACAACATTTTACCTTCAAGATCCTCAAAAAGCGCAGGATACTTCTTCCGTATCTGGTCCTCCAGTTCCCAAGTTGCCTCCGCTCGGACTGATTTGTCCACGTAACTTTCACATACCGATGGTTCTCCTCCTCATGACCCGCTCCGAGGAGTCTAGTATCTGAAGTGGACGACACTCCAACGTCGAGTCTTGCTCAATCAGAATCGACTCCAGTGTCAATCTTGTGCTCTGGGTCATGAAGATACTTCCGCAACATAGAGACATGGAAGACATCATGTACTCCTCAAAGAGTCCAAGCAACTCCAAACGGTATGCCAAACTGCCCACCCGAGCCACCACTGGGACCGGACCAATGTACCTCGAGCTAAGCTTGCCGGTGGTACCAAAACGGACGACACCCTTTGTTGGAGATACCTGAGAAGGACGTGATCACCCACAGGAAATTACAAATACCCCCTCCGTTTATAGGCATAACTCGTCCGACGGCTCATGGCCAGAGATTCTGCCGTATCTCCTCAGACTTTCTCAAAGGTCCCTCAACCCAATCCGACCTCGCAAAGAATTTCCACCAATCGCATCCCAGCAAAGTGGGGAGACACACTTTCGCCCATAAAGCGCCTCGAATGGGGCCATTCGAATGCTAGCCTGGTAATCATATTATAAGCAAACTCTACCAAGGCCAAGTGATCCTCCCAACTTCATTTCCAAGAAAGAACACACGCTCGAAGCATGTCCTCTAGAGTCTGGATGGTCCGCTCAGATCGCCATCTGTCTGGGGATGAAAAGATGTGCTGAGAGAGAGTTTTGTTCCCAGAGCACTATGCAAACTCTGCCAAAACAGGGACACAAATCTAGTGTCACGATCGGAGACAATCGATTTAGGCACGCCATGGAGCCTAAGCACTTCCTTCATGTATAAGGGAACTAGATCTGGTGCCGAATTGGTCGTCTTCATTGGAATGAAATGTGCGGACTTAGTGAGTCTATCCACCACCACCCAAATGGCATCTCTACCTCACGGCGAGCGAGGTAACCCAATCACAAAGTCCATAGTGATGTGCTCCCACTTCCATTCCGGAATTTCCAATGGTCAGAATGCAGACGGCAGGCCTCTTATGCTCGCCTTTTACCTGTTGGCACACTCCACAAGAAGCCACATACTTGGCGATATCCACCTTCATCCTCTTCCACCGTAAACTCGCTTTCAGATCCCGATACATCTTGGTCTCGCCAGGGTGAACGGAATACTGAGTCCTATGGGCTTCCCTTAGAATGTCCATCTTCACATCCGATTTCCGAGGCACACAAAGATGGCCTCTAAACCGGATGGAACCATGCTCATCTATGCTGAAATCCCGATGTTTCCCCTCTGAAATCCTCTGCCGAACCTCCTGAAGCAAACGATCCTGCAGCTGAGCCTCATACAACCGCTCGGGTATGCAAGACTGAATGATCATCCGAGTCTCCTCTTGCGCAACCCCAGCAAAACAGTAAGTGACCTGTCCTCTTTCCAACTCCGCAACCAAGGGTATAGCGGTCTTGGGGACACCCGTTCTACTCAAGGCATCCGCCACGACATTAGCCTTGCCAGGATGATACTGGATCAACACATCAAAGTCCTTTATCAATTCCAACCATCTACGCTGTCGCAGGTTCAGCTCTCATTTGGGTGAATATATATTTGAGGCTCTTATGATCGGTGAAAATATCACTAGATTCCCCATAAAGATAGTGCCTCCACAATTTCAAGGCAAAAACCACAATGGCTAACTCGAGATCATGGGTGGGATAATTACGTTCATGAGTCTTCACTGTCTTGAAGCATAAGCAATGACACGACCTTCTTGCATGAGCACACAACCCAAACCAATCCTGGAGGCATCTGCATACACCGTATATCGCTTGCCACTCACGTAAAGATAGAATAGGTGCATTGACCAGTTTGTTCTTTAGCGTCTGGAAACTAGTCTCACACTCCTCTGTCGGATGAAAGGAACCCCTTTTCGAGTGAGCCTTGTCATCGGCTTAGCTATGATAGAGAAATTATGCACGGCGCGGTAATAACCTCGCCAACCCAAGAAAACTCCCGATTTCCGTCACACTAGACGGTCTTCGCCATCCAACCACAAAGAAGAACATTCTTTGGGTCAACTGTGATACCACTTTGGTTGATGACATGCCCAAGGAAACTCACCTCCGATAACCAGAAGGCGCACTTCTTGAGTTTGGCATAGAATTGATTTCTACGAAGAGCCTCCAAAACTAGACCGAGATGCACGGCGTGCTCCTCCTCGGACTTCGAGTAGACAAGAATGTCGTCAATGAAGACGACAATGAAGACATCAAGATATTCATGGAGCATCCTGTTCATGGCTTCCATAAAGACGGCAGGAGCATTCGTTAGTCCAAAAGACATGACTACAAACTCAAAATGCCCATACCTCGTGTTGAAAGCCGTCTTTTCAATATCCTCCTCCTTAATCCGCAACTGATTATACCCAGATTGCAAATCGATCTTGGAGAATACTTTGGCACCCCTCAATTGATCAAAAAGGTCATCAATGCGAGGCAATGGATACTTGTTCTTAATGGTAACTTGATTAAGCGCCCGGTAGTCCACACATAGCCGCTTGGTGCCATCTTTCTTCCCCACAAACAAGACCAGAGCCGCCCAAGGAGATGAGCTCACTCTAATAAACCCCTTAGCTAGGAGTTCGTCCAATTGCCTCTTCAACTCAACTTGCTCTATCGGAGCCATCCGGTACGGGGTTTTATAAATCGGCCTCGTACCAGGAACAAGATCAATGCGGAAGATAGTCTCCCGCTCCGAGGCAATCCCTAAGCTCACCGGGAAACACATCCGATATCGGCAAACTACAGCAATGCCCTCCAAACTCTTCTCCTCCTCTCGACCCTCAACCATGGACCTGCAGGACCCCGATTTCAACATCCGGGAGTTTGGGAACAGCTTACACAAAAGGAGAGGGAGTACCGCATAGCACTCCCTGAAAGTTATTTCTTGCCCGGATGGAGCATGCAAGGTGACTGTCCCGCTGCGCATCAATCACCGCCTGGTGCTGGGATAGCCACCCATGCCAAGGATAACATCAAATGGCTCCAAGGAAATCACCACCAGATTCGCCATGAACTCCTCATCGCCTAATAGAAAGTGACAGCCACAGACTCTCGAACTAGAAATCAATCCTTGCGGTGCACTAACCACCACGGCATCACCCAAACTCTGCACGCATGACAGACCGGCCGAACAACAAAATCCACGAGAGACAAACGAGTAGCTAGCGCCGAGTCGAACAACACACCGGGCAACCACAGATTAACTAAATAGTACTGTCACCACATTGCCACGATCCGCATCCCCGAAGAGGGCAAAGCGTGGACTCCGGGTAGATCGAGATGGTGCAGCCTCGCATCTGGATATGTCGGCGCGAGGACCCACGGCGAAGTCCTGAGGAAGGTGGCGGTGGAAGCCGGGGCATCCAAGAAGTCCTTGAGAGTGGCGCCGGTAGAACGAGGTAGTCGGAGTAGGCGCCGGAGGTGCTGCAGAGTAGGAGCTGATGGCAACATATGCATCACGCCTCTGTCGCCGTCCACCTGGAGAGGATGTCACCGGCTCCCAACGCAGCCTTGCCGTTGGGGTTCTTACGACACACCACATCCTTGTGATCCTCCCGACCACGATGGTGCACCTTCCTTCCACGAGCACTCGGCTGCGGCGATGGGAATCGCCACAGCGGAAACATACCATCCCCATGCCAGGAGTGACTATGGCACGGATCGGGCGCACCTCCCCACGAGGTGTCTTAGTAGGACGGCCACCATAGGGCCGGTGACGAAAATTCTTCCCCTTCTTATTCCAAGTACCGGAGGATTGGCCCTTCTTCTCTGGAGGGCCCTTAACCTACTCTCCCGTGGTGTTTGCGATGCTCTTCGGTGTAGTTCAGCCGCAGCTCTACACCCAGAGCTTGCTCCACCATTGTCCGAAATCGACAATGGGGAAAGCGCCCAAAGATATGGCGAATGGTAGGACGGAGTCCCTGCCGGAACCGCCTTGCCTTCTCCACCTCGCCACGTGCCACATGGGGCACAAAGCGTCTGATCTGGTTGAAGCCAACCTCGTACTCCGCCACGCCTTCTTGTCTTGGGCATACTGTCCCAAGTCAATTTGCATCTTGTCGAGGAAGGTGGCGGGTAGAACCTCCTCTCAAATTGCCGGACAAACTCCTCCCAAGAGGAGTCACCCAGCGCCCCTCGAGGTCGGCGCACTCCTCCACCAGATCTGGCTTCCTTCAAGAGCTGCGCCACGGCGGACACGCTCTGCGCCGCCACCTCAAAAGCGCCCAGCTGCATCTCCACATAGGACAACCAATCCGCTGCTGGATCGGATTGCCCACCCCATCAAAGCTATCCACCGCAGCCCAACCCACTCCTCGGCTTGATGCCACCGCCGCCGCGCCGCAGACAGCGCCAGCCGCGCTTACGGCGGGCGGCTCAGGCGCCTCCTCGACTCCGCAACTCCTCCTGCATCGCCCTCATGGCGGCCACTATCTCTGCCAAACCCCGCCTCACTGGGTAGGTTCAGCCGCCTCCGACGGCTCGGGAGCGAGGCCCCCCCGAACGGCCTACACGCTGCGTCTTTGGTGGCATACTGCACCCAACAAGCCACAAGCAAACAATCACAACAACAACAAAAGCATAACAAAATCACCCACAATCAAACAATAAATATAGTCGAACATACGCATGCCATGCAATGCAGCCCATCCCATCCTAATAGTGCAAGTGTGTCAATTTTAAAGTTGATTAACAATCCTATTCAAGATTAAAAGTTTATTATCCTATGGCAATTTTAAGAGTTATACCTAAGCAATGTTACTAATTTCACACAAAGAAAGTTTTAGTTCATGTTAGAATATCTCTCCTAAATTCATACACCAAGGACCTAAAGCCCGCTCTGATACCAACTGTAACACCCCTTAAAACTAAACTATAGAACAAGAAAATTTCGACAGCATCTCCCCTAAAAACAAGACATTACGGAAGCATTTCATGATAAGCAATTCAAACAGGAATATAAGCAATTCAACAATACTAGCGACAACAAGTCTAAACCAACCATAAGCAAGAATAAGTTTAGTCATAACAACAAATAGTCTAAGTGTAAATAAAATTCAGCAAGCTAATGTATTAAATAAACACTAGTTCATGGGAGTTGTGAAGACATTCGAAGGTTTATTGTGTTGCTAGCCCACCCCTCATGCTTATGTCTCTTGCACGCTACCTGAAAACAACAAAACACAAGCAGTGAGATTGGGTAATCTCAGCAAGCGGAACAATTAACACATAATCACATCCATCAAGAATTTAACACACCACATGCTTTACATTCAACACCATAACATCGACTACCACAACCTCAGTAAAATTCTCATGCTTGTGCATATGCTTATGCCATGATCCTCTTCACCGTGCCCTTTCTCAGGAACACACGGTGTTGTACGGCATTTGATCGCCAAGACGCAAGGCGTCGACAAACTTCCAATGCATGATTATGCAGTTAATGCTTCATGCATGAATTCATTCATAATTTTCCACATTGAGTCCACATATTTGCATGCCATCATATAACATGGATAGAAAAACAAATAACATTGAGATGAACTATTTAGACAGTTCAACCAATAGGCAACATGATTCTTCTCTTTACTCATGGTTCAAAGCCAAAGCACATCATCACATTGCTAATCTAATTATTGCAATCTTCCTAGCAAATGATCAAACCATGTATGATTAATGTCATCGGGAAATATAACGAAGGCAATGCAAACAACGATGTATAGTTCAACCATAACACTACTTCCACTTGCCTTTACCGACGTAGACGACGGATCTAGTTGCGTCCAGAAGGGGCACCACCTGTACAAGCATATTTTCAGTATGCAATAACACCACAATTGATCACACAACTCAAACACGCAATTCCTACAACCCGTTCCCCTTTTCCAACACCGAAACCCCGATCTGTCCGGATCTAACAGCAGCAACACCCATTCTCTTTTTCATATCTTTTTTTCTACAGAACATAAAAATATTAAAAAATTACAGGAGATAGATATTGACGAGATCTACAACTTTCCAGAAGATCATAAATTCTAATTCTTCTGTTAAATATGCCTAAACAGTCGTCCAACACAGTGGATGAAATCTGTTCCCAGATTCTGTTCGTCGGTTTTCAACAGCGATAACTCTCAGAACACTTCCCCAAAAATTCTGAAAAAATTACAGAAGCTAGGTCTCGACGTTATCTACAACTTTCTAGTTATAGGTTTTGGCAGGAAAAATCATCTATGCCACGTAAAACGCGAAACAATCCGCGCTGCACAATCCCCCCTTCCAGAAACAGCACCACGTGAACATCTACCCTTCTCCCCCAACAAGATCCATCCAAAACCCTCACCACCAGATCTAATACACTCCTAATCCCTAGGTAAAACAGAGGTAAAAGTTTGGGAATTTTACCTAGTGTTCTCCCTTGCGAACCCACGAAGAACACGCGATGAACCCCGAATCGGCGATCTGCTCGTCCTCCACGCCTCCACGGAGTCGCTCCTCGCCTTCTCCTTCGCGATTCAAGCGGATCTTGAGCCACCACGTAGGGGAAGGAAGGGAGGGAGAGGTGGCTGCTAGGAGGGAGAGGGAGAGGGAGGAGGCGCCTAGGGTTAGGGGGAAAAGGGGTGGCGCCCCCCTTGGCTAGTGGGCCGGCCCACTTAGGGGAAGGGGGAGGGAGAGGTGGGGAGGGAAATCCCGGCCTCGGCCCAGGTTGTCCTCAGCCCACTGATTCTAGCCCGACGCTCCAAAAAAAATATTAAAACGTCGCATGAACTTTAGTTAATCAATTCCCGACCAAACTTCTCTCTTTTCGAAACAACCACGACGGAAAAGAACTAGGATCGCTCTCAGACCTAGGGCATCACACCTACCTGTGTGATCAAGTGTGCCCCGACGATGATGCGTCAGCGGAGAAGATAACATGAAAGGCCAAGTGCTATACCCTGGTGGGCGGGGTCCTGTACCGCCGGGGTAGAAACGGAATTCTTCTGAAGTGCATCACTCAGGAAGAGGGGAGCAGTCTGCTCTCTGATATCCATGGGGGCGTGTGCGGGAGCCATATGTCCAGTCGAACGATGGTTGGGAAAGCTTTCCGCCAAGGGTTCTATTGGCCAACCACCCTCCAGGATGCTTGCGAGCTGGTGAGGAAGTGTGAGGCATGCTAGTTCCATGCCAAGCAAATCCACCGACCAGCTCAGGCTCTGCAAAACATCCCGCTCTCATGGCCCTTCGCGGTCTGGGGGCTGGATATCCTGGGCCTGTTCCCGCCGGCCACAGGGGGCTACACCCATCTGTTCATCGCCATCGACAAGTTTACCAAGTGGGTGGAAGCCGAAGCGGTGAGGGCCATTACCGCTGCCGCCGCAGTTAAGTTCATGCAAGGAATCATCGTCTGCTTTGGGGTCGCTAGCCGCATCATCACCGACAATGGCACACAGTTCACCAGTGCTTCCTTCTTGGGCTTCTGTGAGGAGATGGGCACCACGGTTTGTTTTGCCTCGGTGGCCCACCCAAGGAGTAATGGCCAAGTTGAGCGGGCCAATGCGCTGGTGCTGAAGGGCCTCAAAACCAGGGTGTTTGATCAACTCCACAAGCGCGGAGCTCGGTGAACTGAAGAGCTCCCAGTAGTATTGTGGTCGCTTCGTACCACCCCCAGCCGGGCCACCGGTGAAACTCCTTTCTTCCTGGTCTACGGCGCGGAAGCTGTCTTGCCTTCCGAGTTGGCCTTGGGTCACCGCGTGTCGCGGCGTTCACGAAGGAAGGCCAGGAAGATCTGCGTCGAGAGAAAGCCAATCTCCTGGTAGAAATGCGAGACCGCGCAGCCTTGCACGCTGCCCAGTACCAGCAAAGTCTCAGGCGGTACCACGCCTCCCGGGTCAGCGAGAGAACACTGGCAGTGGGTGACCTGGTCTTGCGTAGAATTCAGACGCATGCCGGGTTGCACAAACTGTCTCCCCAGTGGGAGGACCCCTTCAAGGTGGTCCCAGTCTCTCGCCCAGGGGCGGTCAGGTTGGCCACTGAAGACGGGGAGGAGTTGGCGAACTCCCAAAACATAGAGCTTCTGCGCAAGTTCTATCCCTAAAAATGGCTGTAAGTGCAGAGTTGTGTGCCCCGACCAGTGGGACTGAGTTTTCCTCTCCTTGGCTGGTCGGGGGAGGCTTCTAATTAATCAAGCGCTCGGTTTTTATTCAAAGCAGTTATCATTTTCGTTCTCTTTCTCTGGTTTGCGCCTTGGTGGGCCATGTCCGCGTAGTCGCCCCCCAGTACCTTGCGACTCTTTGAAACCTCGACGGTAAAAGTGGAACCGCTGGGTGAGCGCGGCGAGCAGGGATGGGCTATCGGGCGGTTTGTTTGGCACGGTTCTCAACACGGTCATGACGCTCCGGGTGTCCCCGTGAGAACCGTCGACTTAAACACCGCTACCGAGAGCCTACTACCCTGCCACGCCTCACCAAGTGTTCGGTCCCAAGAGACCGCGAGAGTAGTTAATTTCGCAAGGTCCTAAGGTCCTGAGATGGCGGTATTCCGTCGCGAGGGTCTCGAACCCTGCATCCCGACTAACCGTTAAAGCATGCAGCTACCTGTTCGCTTGTGCAGAACCAACAAAGTGGGGCGCGCGGACAAACACTCAAGCATAAGACATGTAAAAGGAACCACGTACATTCATGAGTAAGGACTAACTTGCAGGAGTTTTTTACAAAAGAAGGCAAAACAAAGGACAAGAAAAGCTAAGCCAAGGGTCTTCACTCCTCGCCCGCTGCGGCTTCCGCGGCCCCCTGGTCCTCGGCCGAAACATCGTCCAGCACAAGAGCCACGTCCTCGGCCACCGCCTCCAGTGCCGGATTGACCATCTCGAGCTGCTCGGCGATCTGTTCGGCGACATCGTGGACCTGTGCCTTTGCACGGGCCCAGTCCCCTTCCACGCCCTGGATGATGGCCAGTGGGTCGAAGTTGGTGTCCCGACTGGCGCAGCACGCTAGCACGTACTTCGTTGTGGCCGCCGCGACTGCACGCCCTTCTTGACTGGACCGGGTGGCTAAGGCGGCGGGCATAAGGGTGAGGAAGTCGGCGATACGGCCCATGCAGAAAGCATAGTGACGTGCCCTCTGCTCAATAGGGGGCGGCTGCTCCAGCCAATGGCGCCAGTAGCCACCATCCTGGCCGGCGGGGCGCAGCATGGAGGTGGTTTCGAGCTCTGCATGGAGCCGGTCAATCCTCTCTGCGTCGCGCTCCCTGGTGAGCGCCTCGACATGGAGGACTCCTTGCGCCCTCTCCTGCTGCAGCTCCCGCTCCAGCTGTTCCGCCTGGCCGCGCCAGTCCTACACCTCCTTGTGGAGGCGGTTGATCTCCACAACGGCCTCCTTCAGCCTCTCCTTGCTCGTCACAAGGCGGTTGCTCATGCTGGAATGTAGCTCGCCAAGGGCGGCCAGCAAAGCGTCCGCGTCCACCGAGGGAATTGAAGCGTTGGAGGCCTCCGAGGTGGGCTGCAAGCCCAATTCGCCATCGGTCGGCGCGGTGGTCACCCCTGTGGCGGCCACTTGGAGGTCACCCGTGTCGCCCTGAGGGTCGTCCACCGCGACCGGCGCTGTCACGGCCGCCGCGGCTCCCTGATCGCCTTCGGCTGGGGCACTTGAGGTGGTCGCCCTGAAAAAGGTAAAAAGGGGGGTAAGCCTCTCAGGTTAAAAGAGCTTAACGGTTTTTCGTGCTTTGGCTTAAGTACCCGGCAGGAGGTCTCCTGAAGCGAGGCACGGCTGGAGTAAGATTCGGCCCCCCTCGCGGTGCTGCTGGCAGCAGTGGTACGACCTGCGCAGCCGGCGCAGGCGGAAGCACCGGGGCCGGTGGATCGACCTGCGCAGCCGGCGCAGGCGGAAGGACTGGGGCCGGCGGATCGACCTGCGCCGGTGGCGGCGGAAGGGTCGGTGCCGACGGAGCTATGGCTGGGGCATCGTCTACTTCAACCACCTCGACAGGAGCAGTTGAAGTCGTAGCTGCGGCCGTCGTAGAGCTGCCCGCCCCGGTCGAGCCCAGTGGCGCGGTCGAGGTCGTCGTGTCCCCAGCCGGGACGCGAAGTCTCTTGGGGCTGGCACCAGGGTCGTCGTTGTCAACGGGGCATTTGCCCCTTCCCTGGTCGCCGGCTGGAGGAGGGTCCCGGATCGTCTGGGCCCCTTGGCGTGGCATGTTCACCAGTCCCGTGGCGTCCATGACAAGCATGGCACGGGTGATCGCCACGCGCTCCTTGGGCTCCACGAGGCAAAGCGGGAGTGCACCCACCGGGAAGGGCGGGATGACGCCGGGGGCGCCCAGCAGTCCCATTTAGGCATCGACTTTGGAGGAGTTTAAGTCCCCTACGGTTGTTAAAAAAAGAAGAAGGGGGGAGGAAGAAGAGCACCGTCAGTTCGGCGGCAGTCGCCAAAAGCGCCAAAAAAGAAAGAAAGACAAGTAGCCTACCTCCGGGAACTGTCCGGGTCACGTCATCGGGGCCCGTGTACTGCCAGGCCGGGCGGGCACGGCGGCACAGGTGGCTGATTCTCCGAGATATGAAATCTCGGAGAACCATGCTTCCCGTCAGGCCCGCTGTCCGCAGCTGGTCCATGAGGGCCAGCATTGTCCAGAGCTCGGGCATCTCGTCGACGTGCGCTCCCCAGGTGGGGTTGCTGACCGCTGGCCCGGTCGGCAACTCCAGGGCTTCAATGCCGCTGTCGTCCGCGACGTAGAGCCACTTGTTGCGCCAGGTCTTCCAGTTGGACCTAGAGTCCAACGGGATTTAGCGCGAAGCCGCGCCGTCTCGGAGGCGAAGGTGGCAGCACCCCGATGGGATGGAAGGATCCCTGGCTGAGTGCAAGGCGTAGAAAAAGCGAAAGAGAGGAAGATTGGGAGCCACTCCCACGAACATTTCGCAGAAGTAAGCAAAGACAGCAAGGAGGACGATGGAGTTGGGAGGAAGATGAATGTTGTGGATGGAGTAGAAGTTGAGGACGGTGAGGTAGAAGTCGGAAACCGGCGGGAGTAGGCCCGCCAGCAGCGCCCAGCCGAAGAAAATCACTTCTCCCGGGCGGTAGCCGGGAGCGGTAGTCCCGGCGCGGACGCGGAGGGTGCCGCCGGAAATATGCCGGGAAAACCTTGCGGCATCTTCTTCCTCGACGGTCGACGGTGGGAGCAAAGGCGCTGGAGGTGCCATCTGGGTGAAGGAGGCAATGTGCAAGAAGGAGGCAGTTCGCAAGAAGGCGCCGCTGAGGACTTAGCGGATGAGTGAGACTGAAAGAAAGAACCCCCCCCCCGTGGCGACTTATATATAGGCACACGAAGGGATGATCTGGCGGGAAACCCGAAGGGGTGCTGCGGTTCGAAAGCGGGAAGCCCAAAAAACTGTCAAAAAGTGGGCACGTTCCCAAGGATCCTGTGTCGGTTACGAGGCAGGGGCAGCTGCCTGTTCCGCTTCGATACCCAGAAACGACTACAGGCATTTAAAGCTGCGGCGTTACGTGGGCATTTATGATGGACCCACTCAGGAGACTGAGCCGTTTTCCCAAAAGGGGACAAAGGCGCTCCAGGGTGGGCCAGGGGGCTACTGTCGGTGTATTTTACATCGGGGTGCCCACTTCACCGCAGTAATGATATGAGGTGACCGCCCAGCGGACAGGTGGCGTCCAGGCCACACCGCTGGGCGGTCAGTATGGTGGTCGCCAGCGGACAGGTGGCGTCCAGGCCACGCCGCTGGGCGGTCAGTATGGTGGTCGCCACGACAGTGGCGTCGAGCCACGCGGCCGGGCGGTCGATATGGTGGTCGCCCGGCGGTGGTGGCGTCGAGCCACGCCGGCGGTCAGCAAGGTGGTCGCCAGCGGACAGGTGGCGTCCAGGCCACTCCGCTAGCGGTCAGCAAGGTTGTCGCCAGCGGACAGGTGGCGTCCAGGCCACGCCGCTGGCGGTCAGTATGGTGATCGCCCAGCGGACAGGTGGCGTCCAGGCTACACCGCTAGCGCTCAGCTCCTGAGGCCACCTAGTGGTCTGTGCTGCCACAGAGAGGATCAAGAGCATTTAATGCGTATCGTGCGCATTAAATGAGGGTAATGAAGGCCACAGTGTGACGGCGCATGTTCCCAACACGCGCATTTATTGCTGGTGACGTCATGATGAAACCTCCCCCCCAGGCGAGGCGGGCGGAGTCGGTAGGCACACAGGGCCCGAGGCCGGGGAGAAGTCAGCTGTGTCAGGGCATTAAGTGTGGCGTAAGAACAGTGATAGGTGCATTAAATGCCGTATGGCAGTGTAATGAGTATGGTACACTGATGTAAACTCCCATGCGCCCCAGCCAGCCCAAGTATAAAAGGGAACCGGGGTGCATGGGAGAGGGGGTTCGAAGCATTTGGTTTTGGTTATTCAACCTCTGAAGAACCACTCTGTCTGTAGGGATTGTCTGAGTTCCCCCCAAAAAACACTAGCTAAAATAGAAGAACAGGACTAGGGCTATGACTCGTTAGGAGGGTCCAAACCTGGATAAACCTAAGTGTCCACTTGCAAGCTTTGCCATTGATCCTTTTCTTCCATCTCTGACCTCAAGCGATACCACGAAAGCCCCCTGTACGAACTTCATATACACCCGATCCGGAGGTGTATGTTGGCTCTTACGCTGACAGCAACCTTAAAGGGTCTACGTAGCGACACTATCCATGCTGTCGCTGCTTCCTGCACCTCAGCCTTATTCTTGTAAATTGCACCTTGCCGCACCTCATTCTGATCGTACCCCCATGTGACACCTTCACTCTCGTTGACCATCAACCTATTGAACTGACACTCATGCCACTCCGCAGGGAAATGCTTTTCATCCACTTCGTCGTTACTTAAAGCCTCGTAGTCCTGGCTCTTTGTGTCCATCGATTGCACCAGCGATTCAATATATTCTCCCTCGTCTACCACACCCATTGGTTCATGCACCTCTACTTTTGTAACATCAACCTCCTCACCTTGTATTGTCTCCTAACCCGAACTAATATCATGCCTCACTAAGTATTCTCTAGCTTGGCTGCTCTCCCCAACTTCGTCCGGTTCACCACCAACAACACTAATGGCCATCCTTTCTCAATCGCTATTCTTACATACGAACTCCATGACTTCGACCCCTTCAGTTCCACTAACTCCCAGTATGTGCAATCCTGTCTCTGACACCCTACTCTGTGCAGCTTCAAATCATGCTATTCATGGTCCAACGAGAATATTTGGTATAACCATCTTCTAACAGTGCTCCATAAAAGCTCCCCTGCACGTGATAGGCTACCCACGACACTTGAAAAATGACTTAGTTCCACCCCTTGTGTACCCATGTGCGAAACCTCTTCTCCATAATGTATTGTAAATTACACTTGTTCATCCATACCTGTCAAGCATTTCACAAAATTCTTAATATTGTTGTATCTATGTACCATGATAACCTACTCTACACTACTTCAAACAACTGCTAAATCGTGTATCTAAAAAATATTGCAATTCAACACAGCTAGCTACTTGCAAACCTAATTAATCTGGTCGCTAAATCGTATATCTAAAAAATGTTTTGCTATTATACAAATTTAAATAATCTCCAAACTAATTAATCTGATCGCTAAATCGTGTATCTAAAAAAGAATTGCAATTCAACACAGCTAGCTACTAACAAATCTAATTAATCTGGTCGCTAAATCGTAAAACCAAAAAAAATGTATTTCTATTTTACACATTTAACTAATCTCCAAACTAATTAATATTATCGCTAAATCGTATATCTAAAAAAATGTATTTTTGTTCTACACATTTAACTAATCTTCAAACTAATTAATCTGATCGCTAAATTGTGTGTCTAAATCACTGAGTCGCTAAGTCACTAAGTAGCTAAATTGCTGAGTTGCTAAATCGCTAAGTCGTTAAGTTGCTAAATCAGTCGCTAAGTCACTAAATCGTGTGTCTAAATCGCTAAGTCGCTAAATTAGTCGCTAAGTCACTAAATCGCAGTCGCTAAGTCACTAAATTAGTCGCTAATTCGCTAAGTTGCTGCACCAGCCGCTAGGTCGCTAAATCAGTCGCTACGTCGCTAAATCGCTAATTAATTTAATCACTAAGTCGCTAATTAAATTCAAATCGCTAAGTTCTTCTTCCTCCTCCTCCTCCCTTCTTTCCCTCTTCTTCTTCCCCTCTTCTTTCTCTCTCTCTTCTTTCTTCTTCTCTTCTTTTTCATTTTTCTGCCGTCTGGCTTGGCCGGCTGACACGGCGCTCATTTTTATGCTCTCTGTCACTATTTTCTATGGCGACAGAGAGGCAAAATTCCTGTTTTGTCCTCTATCACCGTTTAAAATAGCGACAGAGAGGCGACATTTCCATCTTTGCCCTCCGTCGCCATTTCAAATGGATATAGGGGCCTGTCACCATTTTGAATGGACACAGCAGTGTATTTTTATTATTTTTTAAATAGCATATTATTTTTATAAATATGTATTAAAATAATCTTATTTAAAAAAATTCGTATCAGCGGCATACTAGACTATGGGGTAGTCCAATGCACCCTGAACCGAGATAGGGAATTGAATGATTCCTCTCCAAAATAATTTGTTTTTGTTTATATAGAAGATTAATTATCTGTGCAATAAGTGGCAATTAGTGTGATGTCACGATCACTTGATGATGCTACTGCTTACTTTCTCTTTAAACCCGATGTTTTGAACACATAGTAGAGTTTAGACCATGTTCTGTGCTCACTGATATGTACAGAATCGTGTATTCTGATAGCCCTGCCTCAACCGAACACTGAAAAGGGATTTAAAAACAAGACAGAGGATGAAATTCCGTCTAAACTGGCTGCTCTCTCAGTGTTTTTCAGCGATCTGGCAAACTGAAGTTGTGTTCGCTGTTCTACTATCCTATGTTTGGCCTTATAAGTCAATTAGCTTTGTGTTGGTTACTTCATATTCTGGTGACCTGAGAACTATGTGATCGGAATCTGTTTTGTGAACCTTATTGTATCCCTTGTTCAGTTTCTATATAAAAAGGAACTGGGGTATCAACTTTGTTGATATCCTCCTGATCAAAAAAAAAAACCAAGAGATCACTCATTACACCACCCTGTAATTCCATTCCCATTACATTTACATTACCGTAAGTTGAACCAAACACCACCCTGGTGTGTTTTGCGCAAGGCAATTTACTAAAAAAAGTTCAATTAGATGGTAGATAGTGCAATTTACTAAAAAAAAGTAATGCATTTAAATAAATAAATTTTACATACTTCGTACACATCCGCATCATGTATCACAATTCACATCCAGCATTCTCCGTACAAATCATGTCTCGCATGATGCACAGTGAAGAGTAGTATGCATCATTCAAGTTCTAGAAAATATCACTTGCATCACATCAACAGGAGTGCTTATGATGATTTTACACATGGCACATGTTCCACAGTTGCATGATATAAATCGATCACGGACTACAGTGACGTGTACATTATCCATCAAGCATCTAGGCAAAATAAAACCTTAAATTTGCAAGAATGAACACATCAGTCAAAGCATTCTTATGCAAGCCAAATACTGGCGCAACATGCTAAAATGAGATTCATGGAGTGCATCACCAAAAGCCCAAACCCAAATTTCTCCCAGCAGTGCATTCATCCTGTCCCCCGGGTAGTACAGCATTGCACTCCTGACTTTCTTCCTGTCGAAGATCTTGATTTCTTTTAAGTTTGGTGAGTAGCTGAATGCAAAACAGCAAAAGAGAAGCTGCAAAAGTTCTGAAACAAAGCAGTATATACATAAAATGGAAAAGACGCACATATTTGTTGTCCCAGTATATACATAAATGCATATTATCCTGCAGGGACACACACTCCTCTCAGCCTCATCTCAAGAAAAAGTAGTTACTACCCAGGACATCGATTGAAGTGGTTAAACAACAATACTAACACAAGAGGGCATCAGCTGAATAGAAGCATCATATACAAATACATATATAATCCTACCATCTTCAAAAGAACATGATAACATGGCATCAGTGGCAATTAATTCTAGCCAACATCAATAAACTAGGGAGTAATATAAGCATGTCATCAATGACAATTAATCCTAGTCAATGGTGATAAACTAGGGAGCATGATAACAAGGGAATTCTTGCATAATTAAATCATAAAACTTGTGATCATGGCATTAGTATCATCCCTCCCTCAGTAAATATAGCAGAAATGTGAGCATGGCATTAGTATCATCCCTCCCTCAGTAAATATAGCAAAAATGTGATTTAGGACTAGATCATGAGAAACAGAGAAATAATATTTTGACAACCTAATGAGTTGCTGAGAAGGGGAAATGTGATTTAGCAACATCCCTCCCTCACTAAAGCTGGGAAGGGGACTTAAATCATGAAATTAGCAGTAGAAGATAAAGAGGCAGTAGCCCTCTCTATTACCTTGTCTCAGTGAAAACAACTACAACAAAAGACGGATGGACTAGTTTACCAGTATCCCGTAGTAGCAAGGGCAATTGTTGAAGTATGAAAAATGAGGACCTACATCATGTAAGCATAGCAAGATTAGTAAACAAAGAAGCATGATCACTCTAGATTTTAGCAGTACTAAATGCTAGATGATTCTTTTCAGCAGAGCATGAGCAGAGTATATACCAAGAATTAAGTTGTTGAATACTACACAACAACTGACAGCTTGCCCGTTCAATTTACACGTCTTGGTAATGGAACAGGTGTTCTCCACTGGTGGTACTCAATCAAATCTCTGTTCACAATTGACCTGTTGTGAAGCCAGAAGGTTTCTGCAGACTGATGGAATCGCCTCACCTTCCTTTGCAGTTCCCACATGATACCGGCCATAGCGGAGCAGGCCTCTGTATCTGGGGCATACACCCATAGGCATCTCATCTCGCGTCCACGCTCAATCATTTCCTCTATTCTTTCATCTGCGTGCAATCGTTAAGGATCAGTGCTAAAAGGTTAATACACTACTAGTATAACTGTACAAAGGAAGCAAATTGTACCTGGTATTGATTCGAGGTAGCCAAGAAGTTCAGGACCAATCTTGGACGATGGCCATTTTATCGATATCTCAGTGTAGTCAACCACATTCTGGAAAGGAAGCTCAACTTCATCTGATAAAATGACTGGTACACATTCCTGTAATCAACATTGTCACAAGCTAATCCAGATACTAGTTATGCACTGAAACTCTCGTCTTTTGGCTGGGAGAGCTCACCACAAAGAAGGATTCATAGAAGCGAAGTGTCCACGAGGACTCGCCACGAGGGGCTAGGCAGAATTTTGCATTCCTAAGGTGCTTGAAGTAATCAATCCTTTGCAATTTGTCAGGCCCCGAGAACTTCAGTTCTGGAGACTCCAGCTGTTCATAAAACCAACGCACTACTAGTCTAAATAAATGATGCATAAGCATTGTAGAACAGAAAAAAAAACTAATAAAAAATACTGCACAAGCACGATTAATCTGAGATGGATAACATAAAAATTTGTTGCTAGCGCCTAGAATTGCCAACTGCCATGTATTGCATTGTGCCCATATATACGTAAGTAACTAATTTTCTGATAATCGATAATATTAGTGTTAAAAATTTTTATTTTATTCAAAGGATTACTTACACTTTTTTTATCATGTTAAACTGTATTTGGAAATCAAAAGGAAAACAAACCTTGCCAGGATACTGCTTTGCAAGCTCCACCAATTGAAGACGGCCTACTTTTCCCTGGGCACGCCCAAGGAAGTTTGCTAAATACTTCCGTTTCATTAATGGGATTGGCTGGACAGCATGGGCATCAGTCTTCACCATAGAATCATCCACATTCCCCGGTATAATAATATCTTTCCATGTATTAAATGCACTTATACCTCGTTTATCGGTACGGTCACCCTAACAAATAGAACATAAGACCATTCTGTAAGATGATGCCAGAAGCAGCTTGCATGTTGAGTTGTATGAAAGACAATATCACACCATCATGAACCAAGTCAAAGCTTATACAACCTTTTCCAGCTCACTTGCAAGTAAATCACAGATGTCTCGTGAAATGCAATTTAATTAGACTGACGTGTGCAACTGCCACAATTTATGTTATGATTAGGGAGAAACAACGATGTAATTATATTTGAGCAAACAGATGTATATATACAGTAGATGTACATCAGAAAGAATATTAAAGGACAAATATTTACACGTCGACAATTTAAATTGTGGTAATACTTAAAAGGAGATTTAATGACAATGGATGAACCCTTGTAACTCTGTTGAATTAGGACCACTTATTATGACAATGATGAAGAAAAGATTAGTTAAACATGAAACAGAAAAGGTAGTCCTACAGACATGTCTAAAAACTTGGATAAGTTATACTTGTACCAATTGTTTTAAAAAAAAAGAAAAAAAAGAAAAATAGAACGGAGCAACATGTGCAGAGCAACGCAAATGGCTATGTACCTCTGGAGTAAGGATGATAGATCGATTCAGAAAGGTTGCCCACGAGCGGAACAGGTGAGCTCCAGCACCACTACAAATGCCAGAAAACAGCCATGTTGTTAGGTAACTGGGAAAAAATGAGAGTTTTCAGAATTTGACACACTTTAAAATTCGCATTTCGGAATTTGACACTCTGGCCCACTGTCATACACACAGACGGTCCCATATGTCATCCAAATAAGCCGAAAGGCCTGCGAATTGAGTGTCAAATTCTGAAATTACACGGGAAAAAATAATGAGATCCCCAACACACTAGGCGGTAGTACCTAGGGAAGACAAAAATGTGGTCACGCCCACCGGATCTACGGAAATATGGCATCTGGCTAAGAACCTGCGGAGAATGAGAAGCAACACACACAGTAAGATAGAAAGGAACTTTGCTGTTGTTATTGCTAAACAGGCATTAGATTGGTGAAGCAAATGTGGTGTTTGTTTACCTTAACATATGTGTGATTGATTTCCTTATCATTGAGAGCCCCCGTCATGCGAACACACTTAACATAGCTCGGAACAAAGAAGAGATTCGCTTGGTCCTTGTCCAATGTTCTAACCCTTGACTGGAGAAGAAGCCGGTGGATCTTTACCTATCATCATCATCATCATCCTCAAGAAGGGGTTGGATGGGGAAGATGAATGGTACTAGTTGTTAGCATTCATGGATCGAGATGGCATACCTGGGTTCCCCACTGGCCCTTGAGGCAGGTAGCAGCAGGGATGGTGGCGTGGCGTCCGCGAAGCAGGAAGCGCAGGCCGTCGATCTCGTCCTCGGAGTAGATGTAGATGCGGAGGTCGGCGCCGTAGTTGCGGGGGTCGGGCAATGGACTGATGGGTGTGGAATAGGAGGAGCCGGTGGAATAGGGGAAGGACGGGGAGGCGGAGAGGAGGCGGTCGAGGAGACGGGTGAGGAGGAAGGTCGCGGCGACGAGGAGGAGGGCGGCCGCCTGGTGGGCCCGCGTGCAGGTTGGGGTGTGGTGGTGCGTGCCCCGCATGCTCGGCCGGAACTGAGACGGCGGAGGGACGGGTCGACAGACACGCCGGCCGGGGGCAGGACAGGAGCAGTTCTGTACGAAAGAACTTACATATCGTGGACAGGGAAATGCCGACCTGAACATGGGTTCTGCTCTGAGATCTGTGCAAGAAAGTAAGGGTGCCCTTTTTGTTTTATTTAGGAAATTCCATAGAAATGCTTATGGTTTTTTAGCACTCACTAGTTAAGTGCTCTTGTGTTGATAGGAATAAAAAATCATATTACCCAGCACGCATTGGTTTTGGAGGTGTTTGGTTGACATGGAAATTTTTTGTTTGGTTGTAGCGAGCGGAACAGAGTCATCCCGGTTGGATCCATGCCACCTTAGCAAAACAGGGCAGCTGGAATCGTCCATCGCGAAAAGATGAAATCCATTCATCCATCGCCGATGTGGCCGTCTCGTTCGCATCGCCGAGCACATCCTGTCTCCATGCCCTAGCGCCGCCGCCTCCTTCCCCTCTCCCAACGGGGCGCGCCAGCTCCTCCCCTTCTCCCCGCGGGGCGCGCCGCCGCCTCCTTCCCCTCTCCCCGCGGGGCGCTCCAGCTCCTCCCCCTCCCTGCGGGGCGCGCTGCCTCCTCCCTTTCCTCACGCAGGCGTGCTTGCTCTCCCTCTCCTCACACAGCCGGCCGAGTCCTCACCTCTCCCTCTCCGTGATCTGTCTCCTCCCGTTTCCCTGGCACAGGCTCCACCCTGATCTGCTTGATCAAGTGAAGAGAACATTAGTGCGATCCAAACTCTCGATGGTAAGTGCAGAGAGGGTGAACACTTTCTTGATTTGTGTTTTTCCAGTCTTTTTTTTTTTCAATTTCTGATGGATTTTCTTATGGTGGTTTGGTTTGCAAAAGGAAACTAGTAGAGAAAAGTGGACAAGTTCGATTAGGTGCAAGAACCCAGTACAAGCAAATCACCTCTCTGTCTTCAGTTCCTCAGGTTTGTGCATAGGTTTTAGTTAATGCATTGGAGTACTGATAATATGAATGTAGGATGTGTTAATGCATTGATAATATGAATGTTAGATGAATATCTAATGCATTGGAGTATTGATAATATGAATGTTAGATGAATATCTAATGCATTGGAGTATTGATAATATGAATGTTGCATGAATATCTAACCACTGATGTGTTAATGCATTGATAATATGAATGTTGGATGAATATCTAATGCATTGGAGTACTGATAATATGAATGTTGCATGAATATCTAACCACTGATGTGTTAATGCATTGATAATATGAATGTTGGATGAATATCTAATGCATTGGAGTACTGATTCATTTTGTGAGAAAAGAAGTTAAATTAAGGACATCAATAATAAGAATGATATTAAATTTTCGGGTTATTTTGGCTAGAAAATAGGGTGCCGTATTATATAGTCTTTTTTCTAGGGGTAAGGTGTTGACGTCTTACTCTTGTTGTTAAATAATTAAAACTGGAGAAATTAACAACATATCATGCTTGACTGCAGAGAGTGTTTGTTGCTTGATGTTTGATACTTGTGGGCGAGCTTGCTCGATTGCCAAAGTGATTGTGTCCAGCGAGCTTGCGTCATGTTTGATACGTATTAGTATTAATTGCTGCTAACAACACAATAGGCTGCTATCAATTATATGTATTTTACATAGTGTTAATTGCTGTTATTCTTGTCTTCTTCAAGAATTATCAATTACTTTGTTGTTTTAATTTTTAGATGGATGACACAAGAAAGAAGAGAAGGATGTTGCTTATTAGGACCGTAGCCTACCTAGCGGGGCTTTTGGTGACGATGTATATTCGGAAAAAATACATCAACAAAAGAAAAAGAGTAGAATATGCTCCCATCACTCCTAGAAACATCTTAAGGAAATACTATCTAGATGGTATTTACAACAAAAGTGAGGCAGCCTGTGTTAGGATGTGTAGGCTAAAAAGAGCTTGCTTTTTTCATCTATGTGATACTTTACAGATAAGGGGATTTCTTAAGGACACTTTGCACATTCCTCCATACCATTGGACACAACGAGAGGAATCGTGTGGTTGCCCATAACTTCACACGATCGGGTGAAACAGTGAGTCGATATTTCACAAATGTACTGCATGCAGTAGGTGAACTTCATGGAGAACTCATTAGGCCACCTTCTATGGAGACTCCTACTAAAATATTAGGAAGCCATAGATGGTTTCCATGGTTCGAGATAACTACTAATTAATTAGGCCTAATTGTTGTATGAACAGTTATAAATAACCAGCTTCACTAATATTACTTGTTTTAAAATTCATTAGAATTGCATTGGTGCTATCGATGGAACCCATGTGAGAGCTTCTGTACCTAAGAAATTGGAGCCTGCTTTTCGAGGAAAAAAGAATTACCCAACTCAAAATGTGTTGGCTGTCATAGATTTTGATTTGAAGTTCACTTATGTGTTGGCTGGCTGGGAGGGTTCGGCACATGATGCTACAGTTTTGAATGATGCCATACAACGTGATAATGGTCTTTATGTTCCTGAAGGTATTTGAACTAAAATCTATGCCATGTCAATAGACCATATTTTCATTAGACTTCTAATTACTTGTTGTTTTCTTAGGAAAATTTTACCTAGTTGATCTTGCTTATGCGGCTAAGCCTGGGTTCATACCGCCTTTGAGAGGAGTTAGATATCATTTGAAGTAATGGGGAAAAAATCCTGTGGAAAATGGTAAGGAATTATTTAACCTTAGGCACTCATCCTTGCGCGGCGTAGTAGAGCGAGCATTTTGTTCCCTCAAGATGAGATTCAAGATTCTCGATGATGCTATACCTTTCTTTCCGTATGACACACAAGTTGATATTGTCATAGCTTGTTGTATTATGACATCTCAGAATGTGATTTTATAGATTTCGACATTACGGTACTTATACCGTATTTTTTGGGCTTTTCCGGGCGTTTGGGCCTCTCCGGGGGAGTTTGGGCCTAGCGGGAGCTAATTTGGGCCTTAGGGGGATGAAGTGGGCCATTGGTGGAGGAGTTTTTGGCCCATGAGGGGGAGAAATTCTGCCAAAACTCCTCCCCATGCGCCTAACCTAGCCATATGCGCCCCACCCCCTCTCCCATGCCCTAGCCGCCCCCTCCTCCCCTCCTTGCCTTGCGCCTCCACCCCCTCCCCTTGCTCCTCCACCTCCCCACCTCTAGCCGGCCCTAGCACCACACCGATCTCGCTGTCCGGGAGCTCTCCGTCCAAGAGGATCCGGTGATCCCGGCGTTCCCGGCGATTAGAGGAGAGATCGGGTCGCAAGGAGGAGACGTTCGTCGACCGGGTGATTCGTCAAGAAGAGGTAAGGATTTGGGGTCTTGTTCGGGGTGGTCTAGGTGTTGTTAGATGGGTAAATTGATGGCTAATTTTGGTGTTTAGGTGCTGTGGTTAGATGGTTTTAGAGGGAATTGCAGTGCTGTCACACGTTCTGTCCTCGGGCGGATTGGACGTCCGACCTAGGGCTTGAGTTTTGGCAATTTTAGAGGCGTTTTCTGGTCGGACGTCTGTTGAGCAAGTTGTAGGTAATTGAATTACCTTTAAGTGGACACCAAGAACGCGAAATTCCGATCAGCCATTTAAAAGTTATGGCCGCTTTACCGAATGTTGTCAAATCTGTGACGTGTGTTGGACAGATCATGTTCATATGTTGTATATTAGACAATTTTAGAGGCCGATTCAGTCTTCGCCAATACTTAGAAAAAGTTAGGAAATTTCCTAAGATTCGCGAAAATGTACTTGTTTGTTTGATTTGGGATTTTAGAACTCAAGTTATGCTAGTTGGAAGCCCGCTGTCCCGTCGGGATAGATTCTCTGTTTTCGGGTTTTAGGAGTAGTTTGCGAAGTCGGGGTAGATGATCGTTCTTGTACTGTTTTATGGGCACGTTTTGAGTGTGTTGTACCTATGTGCAGGTGGTGTGACACCAGGAGTGCCCTCAACCTCTCGCCACTCCATCACTCACGGTTGAAGGCAAGTGTATTGGGATGGGTTTGGGTATTGTATGAGTATTAGACTTGCATAGGTGCCCTATGGCTACATGATGTGTTAACTTGTCATGCTTGATATTTGCTTATGATATGATGAACATGGTTACATATGGATTATGAAATTGTTGTATTAAATGTTTATGCAAGTTTATACTTGTTCATGTCATATGTGGATTCATAATGGAAGATGCGTCTCATTCTGATGCGAGCCTCTGTATTCAAACGTAGTGAACACGAAAGACCTACCTCATAGTCCCATCCATGGTTGTGTATGGGAGCGAGTCAGTAAGAGTAGGCACCCTCCATCTACGGGATGGAAGGGGAAAGAGGGTGCACACCGACGGGTGTGCACTCGACAATACCGGTATGTGCTTCGAGGAGACATGTGCATTGCATTGCATACATGATGATGATTAATGAGATGTATACAATGTGAATATGAAATGATTATAATGTTGAGTATGAGATGTAGTGATGATGGTATTGAAAATTGTTTCCTTATTCCATTGCAATATACTTGCTGAGTGATGAACTCACGCTTGTGTTTTATGATGTTTTTAGGTACCATGAAACCGGCATGCGGGAAAGGGACTTAGCTGCACACCTTCACATAACTTCCATCACTTAGACAACAATCCTTTTACCATTCATAGTTGCAATAATAAGTTTATTGCCTTAACTGTGTGATTGGTTATGCCATTTGCTTCGTCATAGTACATGAAGTGCTCGAGTTTGTTGTTTTGGACTTAAATTGATGCTATATCTCTCGTTATTGCTATTTTAGATGCCATTCATTATGTTATATCATGTTATATTAATGTTGTTGCTTCAAATCATGGAAAAACAAGGGAGATGCTGCCAAAATTTTCGGTTAAAGCATTTACGCCCTTGCTGTAGTTTAATCTTAATTGTGGTATTTAGTTGTTGTTTATGCTATGTTTGGTGACATCCAGGGCATACTAGATGCCGGGGTGTTACATGTATACTCCACAATTGGATCTTATCACACGGTGTTGACCAATTCATTGTGCCTGAGCAATCTTGGACTGCAAGCATAGGAGGGCCACTAAGCACCATGAATGAGCAAGAGAGTAATGAGATGGTGAACCTTAGACAATCAATGGCTACAAATATGTGGAATGCATTCCAGAACTACTTAGCTTCACAAGACTTGTAGCTATGTCTTTATGCACTCTACAACTACATAGGTGCCTTTATGTAATTGGATATTGATTTGCTGTTGAACTACATAGCTATGCCTTTATGTAATTGGATATTGTTTTGCTGTTGAACTACATAGCTATTGTCAATTGCTGATTTTGTTATTAAATTGTATTGTCAATGCATCGATAGCTTGTCTGTTTGAATGGAGGGCTCTGGACAAGGGGGTGATACTCAGGGACCTATTGTGTGGACTAATGCTATGTCAAATTTTGTGCTCAAATACTTGACAAACTTGGTAATTAGTGGGGCTAGAACTGACAAGGGTTTCAAGAGTTCACACCTCAATGCTTGTTCAAGAGCTGTAGTGGAACACTTTCAAACAACAGTTACTGGTGTTCAAATTAACCATCACTTGAAGAAATGGAGGAATAGGTGGTCTAAGATCATCTCATTGAAGAAAATTAGTGGTGCCAATTGGAATGAAGAAACCAAATCAATTGTTCTAGATCATGACCACTACATGAGGCATATCTCGGTAGGCACATATCTCAAAATAAATTGATGCACATTCTTGTTTGAAATGCTAATTAATTGTAATCCTTTGTGTTTGTTGCAGCATCATAAAAAAGATGCTAACTTTCTTAATACCCCCCTGGAATTGTATGATGAAATGGCTGCAATATTTGCTAATGGTTTGGCCATGAGCAATTATGCGAAATCATCCACTGATATGCTTGGAAGTGAGGCAGCCCAAAATGTTGAAACTTCTGATCAAAACATTCAAGAACCAGAAAATTTGAGCGAAGATAACACCACAAACAATGATCGTAATGCAACTTCAGGTGATAATTTACTAATGCTCTAGATTGAATATTTAGTTTTATTTTTTTTTGTCAAATTTAGTAATGTCAAGTTTTATTTACTAACTATGCTATATTATCTTGTCAAATTTAGGTACTGGTGAATCCTCACGCACTAAGCCATCTAAGAACCGCAAGAGACCACGTGTGGAGGAGGACCAATTTCTGCAAACAATAACAGATAGCCTTGCAAAGCTTACTGAGGCCATTGAGAAGACAAACAAAAGTTTAAAAGTGCCAGATGATTTATGGTCTCATGTGTCTGCTTTGCCAGATTTTCTTGAGGTTGATTTGCTCAACTATTTGACCTACCTCTGTGATAATCCTAGTAAAGCAAGAGCTTTTATGATGGTGACAATGTCCAGCCAAATGGTGATGGCTGCTAAGTTTTTCCAGGAAAATCCATAGATCACTAATGGTTAGTGTCCTCTACCTGTACTCATTGTTAGCTTGAGGTTGATCTCGTTTGTCTGCATGTTCTTCTTCAATTAATAGAAAAATTCCTCATAGTTTGTTGTTTTGTTAGGTCAATATTAAGTGACAAAATGTCTAGTGTCCATTCATTATTGGTTTACTGCCAAATATATGAGATATGTATTATAGGAAATTTTTTTTAAAATATTACTAATTAAAATCGAAATTGCAAAACTATACATTGGGACAACGAAATTACATAAATGTATGTCTGTCGCCCGTTAGTTGGGCAACAGCATGATATCGTCTAACCAACGGGCGACAGAACAATCAATCGCCGAACAAATGGGCGACATTTAAATGTAAATCGATTTAATCTGTGCTTGACATGAAAATCGCCGAACAAATGGGCGACATTTAAATGTCGCCTGATGAATGGGCGACATATACCATTTTTGACATTTTTGTTAGTTTTTATGATCCAAATAGAACGAAATAAATTTATAAATTTATATTAAGCAAGTAAATAAGGAATCGCAATAACCGTAAGTATTATTGTCAACGATAACATCTAACCCTTTTCGGCAGCCCGTAAAATATCTGGTTCGGATGTAATTTTTGGCAACAGTACAGCATGTTGGCGGTTTGCTATACGGAGTACCATATTATGGAGAAATATGTTATTTACACCTTTCTTTGATACGCAAATAGACTGTCGTAATAACCCTAAGTATTATTGTCAACGGTAACTTCTAACCCTTTTCGGCAGCCCGTAAAATATCTGGTCCGGATGTAATTTTTCCATTATATGAATAGTTCAGCACAAGAAAACTTTAGCCAAATTGTCTAAATCATTGCAAGCATTGAGAATAGCATGTAGATGTAGCCAATAACTTTTCTACGCAAACTCAACCTCAGTAGGGCAGATACAATGGTAGTTCAGATGATATTACAAGGATATTACAGCAGTGACGACATTGCTAGAAAAAGTGTGAATTACACTGATTGTCATGGTGGAACAAGTGATCGTTCCGCCTATGTTCGTAAAGTGGGAAGGACGTGCAACATTTTCTACATATTACATCACCCGTCAATCTTGTGTGATGTGTTCTCAGACACCGCTCAATCTTCTCTTATGAAAGAGCTCCATGGCCGTGCGCAGTGCTCCCAGCTGTTGCCGAATGGGTAGCCTATGCCATACGTCTCTGGGGTATAAAAAGTAACTTGGTTGTGTACATTCTGTGGAGTTCTGCCCTCCCATATGGGCATGCCATCCCGATTTCTGGCACCCCCTATGTTAATACCACCCGGGTTCCCGGATGGTCTTCGTAATGCATCAATGATTTGTTGCGTACTGCGGACCTCGGCTGGCTGCTTCCCCTTATCCCTTTCTCTTCGAGAGGACGAACCTTCTTGCCCTTCGGGAGACTTGCCGAGACGCCTCCTCTGTTTCGGCTCGCACTCCACAATATGGTGCAGGAGGTGTGTGTTGAGCTTCTTGTTGTACAATCGAAAGCGTGACCTGCAGTCAATGCAGTATGCCCGCTGTGGTGGTTGAAGAACACCGTGTGCGTACTCGGGGTCCGGCTTTTCTGGGAGGTAGTAGCACCACGGCGAGGGTTGCTCTCCCCAGTTATCCCAGACGGGAAGTTTGAGATGTGGGTGGTACGTCTCCGGATCCACCCAATTGAAGTAGCAGCACCATTCATCCTCGGGCAAAGGGCACTGGTAGAATCTTCGGTCCGCTAGATCCTCGTGGTAGGTATCAACCACTGCCTGCAGGCCGTGGTCGCACAGTTCGGGGCTTTGGGGTGGCCCTTCAAGAGGATGTTCCTGCCTGGACTCGAGCAATTTCGCATGCTTCTTTTTAAAGTCCTATATGCGATGAACTGGTTTAGAATGACTACTCTGTGACTGAAACATGAGCATGTCGCATGAAACTCACCGATTGGTTCGTCCCTTGCCCACCGACCCTGAACTCCGATCGATCCATATAGGGGACATATCCCGGCGGCCTCTCCCACCGAATGAAGTTCTCGGGTGATGTGGGGTAGGCGCCGTGGAAATTGTAGACAAATTCGTAGTCACATCGTTCCGGCCCATCGATCCATTGGAAGAAGCAACACCGGCCCTTGTGCTAAAAAAACAAAGAACAATGCATGAATTGGTAGTGTTACCCTAATTTGTATTGACACCAATTGGTTTACCTCGTAGCCGTGGCCACAACAATAGTGAGTGCGGGCCGCCGTATTTGTGTGCGTAGACTGCATCATCTTCGCTGGAAGGTTGCAGTCGCATTTAGGGCGGGGCAACTCCGGCAGCACTGGGGCGTCAACGCTACTCTGATCCGGGTATTTGGGGGGGCTTAATTTTCGCTTGCTGAAGAGGCGATGGTAGAACGATATCGTGGCCTAATCTGTGTAAAGTCGGCTAATGTTTATTGTAGTTTTGGCAATGTGATGCACATATCCGTCCCTCGGTCGGTTTTTATAGTGGTAGTGAGGGGCCAGCCAAAGGAGAGAGTGGTGGACTTAAGAGAAGTTCAAATCCGCGAGCATCGGATGCTTCTGCAGCTTTGCATGTGAAGGGACATGAGCCTGGCTATGGCGACAGCTTTACACCGGGAATCTCTCCCATAGTCGGCTAGAAGGCTAGGTCATGCAGCTTTAGACAGCTGAAGAAGATGATATGACAAAAGCTGGAAAAGGTGATAACACAAAAGCTGGAAAAGGTGATATGACAAAAGCTGGAAAAGATGATATGACAAAAGCTGGAAAAGCAGACAGAAATATATAATGAACCACGTAATATGAGAAAGTACACAAAATAGATGGTAAAACATAACATAGTACCAACAATCACCGCCCTAATCGAAACTGCCAACCAAAATAAACAAAAAAAATTACGAACACTGAAACATAAAAGGAACTAGTGCCGGCCCCTTGTGATGCCTTAGAGCATCAGAGCGATTCTAGGGTTCCTTTTCCTGGTTTTGTTTCGGGAGAGGAATGAAGGATTTGTCGGGAGATGAAATAATTGAAGTTTATCCGGCGTATTAATATTAAATTTGGAGTTGTCGGGCTAGAAACAGTGGGTCGAGGAAAACCTGGGCCTGGGCTGCGAATCCCCTCCCCACCTCTCTCTCTTTTCCCCTAGTGGGCCGTCCCACCATATAAAAGGGGTGTCACCCCCCCCAAAAGCCCTAGGGCGCCCCCCTTCCTCCCCTAGCAGCCACACCACCCCTCCTCTTCCTCCCCTTGCGTGGTGGCTCAAGATCCACCGCGAAACGCGAAGGAGCAAGCGAGAAGAGGATCCGTGGAGGCGTGGAGGACGAGCAGATTTCCGTTTCGGGAATTGTCGCGCGTTTTTCGTGGGTTCTCAAGGGAGAACTCAAGGTAAAATTCCCAATATTTTACCCCTGTTCTACCTAGGGATTAGGAGTGTATTAGATCTGGTGGTGAGTGATTTAGATGGATCTTGATGGGGGAGAAGGGTAGATGTTCACGTGGTGCTGTTTTTGGAAGGGGAGATTGTGCAGCGCGGATTGTTTTGCGTTTTACGTGGCATAGACGATTTTTCCTGCAAAAACCTATAACTAGAAAGTCTTAGATAACGTCGATATCTAGCTTCTGTAATTTTTTCAGAATTTTTGGGGCGTGGGGCTGAGAGTTATCGCTGTTTCAAGATGACGGACAGAATCTGGAAACAGATTTTGTCCACTGTGTTGGACGTTTGTTTAGGCATATTTAACAGTGGAATTGAAATTTGTGATCTTCATGAAAGTTGTAGATCTCGTCAATATCTAGCTACTGTAATTTTTTTGTATTTTTATGATCTGTATAAAAAAAGATACGAAATTGTGAAGAGAGGGTGATGCTGTTTGACCCGGACAGATTGGGGTTTTTGGCGCTTAAGAAGGGAACGGGGATTAGGAAGCGTGTGTTCGAGTTGTGTGATCATTTGTGATGTCGCTATGTACTGAAATAATACTTGTACAGGTGGTGCCCCTTCTGGACGCAACTGTAACACCCCAAAATTTTGCTTTCCTTAAGTCCATGTGTGATTTGGTACTTTGGTGAATTTTTGGAATTTTCTGGAATTTATTTGGATTTATTTGGAATTTATTCCATTTTGAAATAATTAAAGAATTTAATTTTGCAAATAAAAATTTGTTGAAAATATTTTATTTGAGTCCAAAATGTTCCAAAATATTTTCCAGAATTTTTCTGGAATTTTTCTGAGTCTTTTTCTATTTTAAATGATTTAATTGAATTTCTGGGAATTTAATTGGATTAATTAAATCGAGTTGGTTTCACTGTTCATCCGACCGAGCCCGAGTCAGACTCGAGTTCGAGTCCGACCCGAGCCCGACCGCGCCGCGTGGTCAAGCCGAACTCGCCATTTGGAACCTGCGCGTGGCCGTTGGATCTTGATCCAACGGCCACGATTGAGCCACGCCACCGAGCCCGAGCCCGACCGGCTCGCCGGGTCCGACCGGACAAACCGCGCACCGCTGGATCTCGATCCAACGGCCGCGCTGCGCACGTCACCCTACGCGTGTCGCCGCCGGACTCGCCGCCGCGGAGTAGGTCTCGATTCCGTCTGCGTTTCCACGACGCCGAGGGCTCTATTTATTGCGCTGCCGCCGCCGTCGTGACCGCCACTTCATCGCTACGCAGAAGCCTAGACAACGCCGCCGAGCCGCCGCTGCCTAGCCGCAATCGCCGCCGAAGTTGCCGTAGCGTTCGCCGTAGTTTTTCGCCGATTGCCGCCGTCTCGCTGCCCTCCGCCGCTGAGGTCAGATCCAGAATCGGGAGGTCAAGCCGCGTCGGAAGGACCTCTCACCTCGCCGAGCACGCCTGCGCCGCTGCCGTGGTCGCCGCCTCTAATCCCGGCGAGCTGGCCGCCGCAGCCATCGCCGGCCCCGAGCTCGCTCCGCCGTCCGATTCGATCCAACGCCCCAGATTGTGCCACGCCATCTCACGGTGAGATTCCGCCCAAAATCCCAGATCTAATCTCGACCGCTGGATCTAGATCCAACGGTCCAGATCAAACGCGTTAACCCAAACGCGTGAGAGCCGAATCTAACCGGGGCCGTTGATTTTCAATTCAACGGCCGAGATTGGCGCCACGCGTCTGGAAGGTGACCGCGCGGTCGGCCGTCCATGCGCTGGCGTCAGGTGACGCCGACACGCGGGGCCCGCATGTCGGCCGCCCAGCCACCGCACCATGACGCCACATCGACGCCATGGCGGGCCCAAGATGTCGGGCCGGCCCACCGAGCGTCGACGCCAAGAATGATGTCACAGCCGGGTCCCACTGTCGTAATTGTGGTGAGCCCGTCGCCGACGCCGATGGCGTCACCCGAGGGGACCCACTTGTCACGACACATGAAGCCGTGGGACCGAGTCCACTGTAGACTGAGCCGGCGTGGACCAAGTCCATGGACCTACCGACGCCACCAACCAATCGGAGGTCGACGCGTGTCCAGCCGACGCACATAATTAATTTCCAAAAAGAAAATGATTTATTAATTCGAAATAATGATTTCGATTTTGTTTCAAACTTCAAACGCTTATAACTTTTGCGTTTCAACTCCGATTTCATGATTCAAATTTCTAAATTTGTATAAAATTGAGATCTACCTAAATATAAATTTTATTTAATTTTTGACTAAAGTTTTTCTCTGTAAAATTATTTAAATGATTATTTAAACTTTAAATAATCATAACTTTTATGCTTTAACTCCAAATTTGTGATTCAGTTTCTAAAAATTCATAAAATTATGTTCTCTCTGTTTATGGATTTTATTTGGATGTTTGGATACTTTTTGCCTATTGTTTATTCGTGTATTTGCTATTTGCACGCTTTACGAGTAGACGTTGAAGTGCCAGAAGGATTTGAAGGAGAAGTATTGACTCAGGATCCAACTCAAGACCAAGAGCAAGTACTTTTTGAAGGCAAGTTGTGCTTTGACCATGTTGATCCTATTTCGAAATCTATTTTGATTTAACCTATTGCATGCTAGTTCAATTAGAAAATACTTTATTTAAATTTGGGGAATTAGATAAATACCAATTTGCTGTATGACACCTTGATTACTTAAGTATGTGCCATGACCCCTTGTCACCCTAGTTGTGGTTTACTAGTTGGACATTATTAACTTGCCAACATGGGTTTTAGACCGTTGTAGTAAACTGCTTAGACTCACTACGTGCTCATGACATGATTTTGGACAAACAAATGTTAATATTGACTTAATGATATATTGAACCTGTTTTGGAAAGGTATCATGTGATGTTGATGGCACGTGGTGCATGGTAATCAACTGGGGTTTGATAAATAGTTTTTCGGCCGGGGCATGTGGCAAGAATGATCAGGTGGGCCAGTTGTGGCATTGGGGATGTTGATTTGGTTCTTCGGGTAGTCTTGCCCTGGGCACCCTAAGGACTTCACCTTGCAAGCCTTTGAATCGGGTCTAACGTGCAACCACATGTCCAGAATGTCGACGGACCTAGTTGACTAAGTTGCTAATAACGTGCACACTGTGGGACCTCAGAGGTCAACTACACCCTTTGTGTAAGTTGTACGGGGAGCGTCTGGCCGAGGCCAGTACCCATCTACCGGTTGATTGGCCTAGACTTCGCCTTAGCTAAGGTAAGGGTTAGTGCACAATAACCGGGGAGGACCACTTGTATTGTTAGAGGTTTCCGAAAGACTTTGTTACGGGAACTCGCCTTTGTGGTGTTTGATCAGTATCTTGTGGGTAAAGTGCATAACCTCTGCAGAGTGTAGAATCTATTCGAATAGCCATGTCCGCGGTATTGGACATCGCCAAAATTACAATCAAGGGTTAGATTTTCTCAAAAATAACTTGGTTTGAAAAGTTGGGTTGGATTAATAATGATGTTGATGGAAATGTGGATTAGGATGGGAAAGATGTTTATTAAACTCCTTGAAAAGTTACCTATGCTATACTTGTTTCTACTGCTTTCGAATCTACTTATGTTACTTGTCAAATCTTTGTTTCTTTGCAAATATACCTTGAGCTATTCCTTTGTACCAAGCCATGCATATAGTATATTAGCCTGCATTCGTGCAGCATGACTTGCTGAGTACCAAGTACTCACCCTTGCCACAATACAACACCAGTTGAAGAGGAGACTACACCAGCTTTGGAGGAGGAGCTCCAAGAGGATCCGTCTACTTAGGGAAGCGAGCCCAGTCAGTTGCCTATGGTATACTGGATGGCGCCACGAAGTTATTTGATTTTCCGCTGCTACTATTTCTCTCTTAATAAGTTTCGCCCTGCGAGGCATACATTTGTGACTTGACCATAAGGTCGAGTAACCAGTTTGACTATTTAAATAAAGTACTTTATTAGTATCGAGTGGTACGATTGTGATATTTACCGATGTTAAGACTGTGTGCACTAGCGTGTTCCTAGACTAGTGCTGAATACACAGAGGGTCCGGATTTGCAAATTCGGGGTCCCAACAGCAACTAGGTTCGTCATCCACGTTGGTAAAGGCAAGTGGAAGTAGCGGTCTTCCTAAACTATAACTCGCTATTTGTTTCGTCTTCAATATAAACCTTAATTGCAGCACACCTACATGGTTTAACTACTTGTTTATGAGATTACAATATCCTATCCTGCATTGTGATGTGGTTGTTTGGCTTTTGAATCATGAGTAAGAATGAAGAAAGATGTTGTTTGCAAGATGAATTGTGGAGATATTCTATCTCAATGATGTTCGCATTCTATCCATGTTATTTGATGGTATGCAAGCATGTGAATTCAGAGTGGGAAGTTATGAATGTATTTATGCATGAAGCATTAACTGCATAATCATGCATTGGAAGTTTGTCGACGCCTTGACGTCTTGGCGCGATCAGATTGCCATACAACACCGTGTGTTCCTGAGAAAGGGCACGGTGAGGAGGATCATGGCATAAGCATGTGCACAATCATATGCATTTTACTGAGGTTGTGTGGACTCTATAATGTGGTATTGGGCATTAGGAATTTGGTATGCTAGTTTTACTGTGGCTGTGTTATTTGTTAGAAGTTGTTCCGCTTGCTGAGATTACCCAATCTCACCCCTTGTTATTTTGTTGTTTTCAGGTAGTTCTCGCGAGTCGTAAGCTTGAAGGGTGGGCTTAGTAGCACAATCAACTCCTCCGGGTCATCACGAATCACATGGACTAGTGCATTTAATAATTCATTAGCTTGCTGAAATTTTATTAATCATAGACCTGTTGATGTCCTCTTTGGAGCTGTTTTACGTTTATGTTTGTTTTCTGGTTGATTTAGACTTGTTATCTCTAGTATTGATGCTTTTATGTTATTCCTGTGTATAATGGTTATTATGAATCTTGTTGTCGCCTGCTTTTGACCTAATTTTAGGAGAGATGTCTTGTAAATTTTCTTGTACGACGCTTTAGATTTGTAGGGTGTTACAGCTTGGTATCGAGCTGCTTGTAGGTCCTTGGAATGTCTATTTTTAGTGTCATACTATAGGATACAACTAAAATGTGATGTGGAATAACTTAGAAACATGGCCTAGGTTTTAACTAAAATTTTGTCATAGGATAGCAACATTAAAACTTGTGTAAGTGGAATCACTAATTTAAAATTTGACACACATGGATGCACAAAGAGGAAAGGGTATGGGTATCGTTGCCTTATGTTTAAAGGTTGAATTTAAGCTTTATTGTTGAATGCTACTTTTGATGATGTATAATGCTATATTTATGATAGATTTGATTGAGTTGCTTCATTTGTGATAAAGTGTGGTTGTGGTGCAGAAGGGTTTCGGTCACCTTTTGTTTGTAGTGAGGCTGTGGTTTGACGGTGTGGCCGGGTAGAGTCACCACCGAAGAACTATTATACCCCTGTAGGGAAAGAGTACTTATCCGTGTCTGTCGTAGATCGGGTAGTGACTGGAGTCAAATAGAAGAGGTTGGTGATGGATTCCTTCGGATGTTCTTTACCGTGGCCGACTGGTCGGTTTTGGTTGGTTTTCTGGGTATGTGGTTGGTTCGAAACCGAGGAAAATGCTTAGTTTTGAGCACTCGCTGATTTGTCCTTTTGGCGGTTTGTGGTTTTGTCTCCTTTGAGTGAAGACACAGAAGAAGAGTTCTACGTTGCGCATCTTTTGGTCACAATTTTGCTTTGGCACCTGATTTATTGTGATGGACTATTGTTGGGAGGAAATTTCTGTGGTTGTTGTTTCCCCGATTTTTTTTTTTAAAAAGAAGGGGGTTGGAGTTTCTCCTGTTGCAGATCAAGCTGGATGGAGCTAAGTTTGAATCTTTATCGGAAAATATTAGTTGGACATTTGGTCTTCCCTTTTGCATCCGTCTTCCTTTGTGGAAAGTGTAGGTTTTGGATTTCTTGAAGAGTTTTGGCTACTATGATTGGACATTTGAGGGTCGAGCTCTCTTGCATTTATGTTTGGATTTTGCTTTTCTTCCTTGCCTGAAAAGTAGATTTTTTTATCGGTGTTTGTTCTTGATCTAGAACTGTGTTTGTTTTTTTAATGTTTTGGATTGCCTCCTATTTGTCAAGGTTAGGTGACCCATGACGGTGTTTAGAAATTTTATGTCTGTGTTACGTAGTATGTAACAATGTGGTTTATGGAATGATGTACTTCTAAGTTAATTTGTGAGTTGAATCAATTAAAATGTAATTGTTATCTTTAGCTTGAGATTAAATAAACTTCTAGTATTGTAGATTGCTCTATAGCGATAATGATTGAATGTGTTAATGTGCATGCTTAGGATTTATTGCATTATTTTTAATGTGCCCTTGACCATGGACAATGTTTAAAGCTTTAAATCTTGATGCGTAGTTAGAACATTACGATGATGTAAACTACTGTGAAGGTAATAGAAAATTAGTGGGTTATTTAGAGACATTTTAATATAAGGCTCGGTAGAACAATTTAATTGTAATGGTGGACTACCGATATTGTTAAAGAAACCATGTCGGTTGTTTAAAGATGTTCTAATTTAAATCGTGTTGGCTAGTGACTTTAACTTGGAAATTGATTAGAGTTGATATTTATGACGTTGCAAACTATTAGTAGATTCGAAGTATGCGATATGCGTTCCAATAATGCTAGTATCGATATCAATTGGGAAGACATAAGTTTTTGCCATTGCCGTAAGAGCTTTGTGATGATTTCACCTATTCAGTTCACTTTAAAAAAAAGGTGGAGTATGTCTTGGAGTGGCAATTTTGCTATAACCGTGTATAGGGTAGCTAAAAAAAAAATTTTTAAAAAAATTTAAATTTAATTTAGCGTTGTTGTTATAAGAGCTTTGGATGGCTTAAATTATTCAATCTATTTTACATAGTTGGAGTATGTTGTGTAGTGACAGTTTGTCATAGCCTATGGATAGGGTAACTAAAAGCAATGTTGTTGTTTTACAATTATGCCAATTATTGATATTGATGACTTAGTAGTGGTGGTAACTGATTAGATTAATTGTTGGAAACCTTTGTTAAAATGGTGGAAATTGTAACATGTTGTGATGGAGTGAACCAGGATAGTTAGCATGACGCCGTGATTTTGTCCTTGATAAATGTATGTTTTAAACTTCTATTTATGATTGGTGCCTTGTTGAGATAATATTTACTTGTTGAGTCATCTTTTAGGTGAATAAATTTCCATTGTCGAGATGTTGACGCCGTATGTGGTATGGAATTTATAGGTTCATCATCTTTGAAAGACTTGTTGAAGCAACGCCTTTCAAATTTAGAATATGATGATATAGGTTAGGCTGCTCAGTGGGGATCTTGATGAGGTAGTGTTGGTTGGATGTGTTTTTTATAAGCACTTTGTGAACTTTATTTATAATTGTGGAAAAGGTAATAAGAGTAAGAATTTGTTGTGTAGTTGTTGTTAAATCCTGATGGGCCTTCTCAATGAGTAAATAGGGAATATTGAAATCTAAATGGTAAGGGTAGTGGAATGCTATAGATGGCGGGAGTTATGCTGAACTTATGTTTAAAAATTCATATGGATTGGTTTGTTTGTTTGATATTTGGGTTGAATACTTTCGGTCAAAGTATTCTTTGTCTTTGTTTCAGAGTTTCCTAAACTTAGAATGATTACGCCAAATGTGGGTTAATTTCGAGGCTTAAAACAAGGATAAAAGAATGATTAACCTTGAAGTAATTTGTGGAGATTTTGGAATGTTATTCTATTAAATATCGTCATTCATTCATCTTTGATAAGAAAACTAGCTTAAGTTATGAATGCGACATTTATGCTCAAGGATGTATGCTTTGACTGTGTCCGTAGTTTTCAAGGTCAAGTTATCGGTTGCATTGTTGATCAAAAGAAGTAGCTAATCCAATGTAAGATTTGGAACTTCATGATCTGGAAATATTTGTATTTCTATTTTGGGCTAGAGTTGTGTTGTGGTGTGAGGTGTTTGACAGTTTTTGTTTAAGAGACGATTCTTCTGGTTGTGACATGAATGATATTCGTGGTTGAAACAATTTTTTTTGTTGGGAAGTGAGTTTGGTTCCTTTTTAAGGAAAAAGAGATGGTGGTTGTGTGGAAGCATTTAATTCCTTGATCGGTTTCTTTTTTCTGAATGGCTCGGCCTTGGATAAAAATGAGATGATTTGTTTTGGTAAAAGTGAAATGCATTTGCAGAAGACTTTCGCGGTGTTTCTCTTTTGAATAGAGCTTCTCCCCGAAGAATTTTTTTTTGGTGGTTTTGGTTCTATGGAGTTCCTCTTCCAAGTTGAGTTCCCGTGTATGTGAATTTCAGCCCTTTGGTTTGAAGGTGGTGATTGTCGTTCGTTGTGTTAGTGAGAATTAAGATTTCTTTTACGTTCAAGCTTGGGGGTAAGAAAATGAATGTTTATGTTATGGTTGAGTTTATTCAAGGATTGTACTCCTTGCCCTGGTCCTTGGGTGGAAGAATGTGAAGGCGAAACCTTCTTACAAGGGAAAACTAGTGTGGGTCGCTGATCGTAAGTAGTTTAAAAGTGAAGAGTAAAGGAAGGTTGTGTATGACACAATTCAAACTTTTTTTGGAGAATTGTTTTCATTGATGTGTTCCTCGGTGGGGTTGCTTAATTTAGTAGTGGACAACTTGGAAGTTGCAGGTAATTACATTAATTTTTTGGAAATTTTGTCATTGGGTTCGAAAGCGAGTTTGTGTCAACCGTAGTGATTGTGTTCGGTTGTTATTGTTTCTGCAGTTCTACGGACCCTGGTTGTAAAGTAGGCTATCTCTGTCGTTGGTAAGGGTGGATATTGGTTCTTTTGTAAAGATCAATCACTTGTAGGAGATAGGAGTTTGTGTTTGGGTTGATTTAGAGACTTACCTAGAGCGTTGTGTCTCACATGGTTCGCGTCGTCCGTAATCGACGAACTGTGGTAGAGGAGTTGAGATTGGAATCTGGAGTTTCGCGATCGGGTTGAAGAGAGAAGTGGGAGTTGAGATTCCAGATCGATACCAGATTCACCTAATAGGTGTCCTTTATTTAATAGGGAATAGTTCGTGTTAGTGTCCAATGAAAGATTTGTGGACCAATTAGTCTCGAGCGGGATGCAACTTGGGAACTTGAGGACCGGATGCGGAAGAAGTATCCTACACTCTTTGAGGATGCTGAAGGTAAAGTGTTGATTACCATTTTGCCTTCCTTTTTTAAGGTTCCGTAGCAAAGAGGAGTAGATTCGAGGACTAATCCTTTTAAGGAGGAGAATGTGATGCCTTAGAGCGTCGAGCGATTCTAGGGTTCCTTTTCCTGGTTTTGTTTCGGGAGAGGAATGAAGGATTTGTCGGAGATGAAATAATTGAAGTTTATCCGGTGTATTAATATTAAATTTGGAGTTGTCGGGCTAGAAAGCAGTGGGCCGAGGAAAACTGGGCACAGGCTGCGAATCCCTCCCCACCTCTCTCTTTTCCCCTAGTGGGCGGCCCACCATATAAAAGGGGTGTCACCCCCAAAAGCCCTAGGGCGCCCCCCCTTCCTCCCCTAGCAGCCACACCACCCCTCCTCTTCCTCCCCTTGCGTGGTGGCTCAAGATCCACCGCGAAACGCGAAGGAGCAAGCGAGAAGAGGATCCGTGGAGGCGTGGAGGACGAGCAGATTTCCGTTTCGGGAATCGTCGCGCGTTTTTCGTGGGTTCTCAAGGGAGAACTCAAGGTAAAATTCCCAATCTTTTACCCCTGTTCTACCTAGGGATTAGGAGTGTATTAGATCTGGTGGTGAGTGATTTAGATGGATCTTGATGGGGGAGAAGGGTAGATGTTCACGTGGTGCTGTTTTTGGAAGGGGAGATTGTGCAGCGCGGATTGTTTTGCGTTTTACGTGGCATAGACGATTTTTCCTAAAAAAACCTATAACTAGAAAGTTGTATATAACGTCGATATCTAGCTTCTGTAATTTTTTCAGAATTTTTGGAGTGTGGGGCTGAGAGTTATCGCTGTTTCAAGATGACGGACATAATCTGGAAACAGATTTTGTCAACTGTGTTGGACGTTTGTTTAGGCATATTTAACAGTGGAATTGAAATTTGTGATCTTCATGAAAGTTGTAGATATCGTCAATATTTAGCTACTGTAATTTTTTTGTATTTTTATGATCTGTATAAAAAAAGATACGAAATTGTGAAGAGGGGGTGATGCTGTTTGACCCGGACAGATTGGGGTTTTTGGCGCTTAAGAAGGGAACGGGGATTAGGAAGCGTGTGTTCGAGTTGTGTGATCATTTGTGATGTCGCTATGTACTGAAATAATACTTGTACAGGTGGTGCCCCTTCTGGGCGCAACTAGGTTCGTCATCCACGTTGGTAAAGGCAAGTGGAAGTAGCGGTCTTGCTAAACTATAACTCGCTATTTGTTTCGTCTTCAATATAAACCTTAATTGCAGCACACCTACATGGTTTAACTACTTGTTTATGAGATTACAATATCCTATCCTGCATTGTGATGTGGTTGTTTGGCTTTTGAATCATGAGTAAGAATGAAGAAAGATGTTGTTTGCAAGATGAATTGTGGAGATATTCTATCTCAATGATGTTCGCATTCTATCCATGTTATTTGATGGTATGCAAGCATGTGAATTCAGAGTGGGAAGTTATGAATGTATTTATGCATGAAGCATTAACTGCATAATCATGCATTGGAAGTTTGTCGACGCCCTTGTCTTGTGACCGTGCAGTACAACACCGTGTGTTCCCGAGAAAGGGCACGGTGAGGAGGATCATGGCATAAGCATGTGCACAATCATATGCATTTTACTGAGGTTGTGTGGACTCTATAATGTGGTATTGGGCATTAGGAATTTGGTATGCTAGTTTTACTGTGGGCTGTGTTATTTGTTAGAAGTTGTTCCACTTTGCCGAGATTACCCAATCTCACCCCTTGTTATTTTGTTGTTTTCAGGTAGTTCTCGCGAGTCGTAAGCTTGAAAGGTGGGCTTAGTAGCACAATCAACCCTCCGGGGTCATCACGAATCACATGGACTAGTGCATTTAATAATTCATTAGCTTGCTGAAATTTTATTAATCATAGACATATTGATGTCCTCTTTGGAGCTGTTTTACGTTTATGTTTGTTTTCTGGTTGATTTAGACTTGTTATCTCTAGTATTGATGCTTTTATGTTATTCCTGTTTATAATGGTTATTATGAATCTTGTTGTCGCTTCCGTTTTGACCTAATTTTAGGAGAGATCTTTGTCAGAAATTTTCTTGTCTGACAGTTTAGATTTGTAGGGTGTTACAGTTGGTATCGGAGCGAAATTGTAGGTCCTTGGAATGTCTATTTTTAGTGTCATACTATAGGATACAACTAAAATGTGATGTGGAATAACTTAGAAACATGGCCTAGGTTTTAACTAAAATTTTGTCATAGGATAGCAACATTAAAACTTGTGTAAGTGGAATCACTAATTTAAAATTTGACACACATGGATGCACAAGATAGAAAGGGTATGGGTATCGTTGCCTTATGCTTAAAGGTTGAATTTAAGCTTTATTGTTGAATGCTACTTTTGATGATGTATAATGCTATATTTATGATAGATTTGATTGAGTTGCTTCATTTGTGATAAAGTGTGGTTGTGGTGCCGAAGGGTTTCGGTCACCTTTTGTTTGTAGTGAGGCTGTGGTTTGTGGTGTGGCGGGTAGAGTCACCACCGAAGAACTATTATACCCCTGTAGGGAAAGAGTACTTATCCGTGTCATGCGTAGATCGGGTAGTGACTGGAGTCAAATAGAAGAGGTTGGTGATGGATTCCTTCGGATGTTCTTTACCGTCTTTGTGGTCGGTTTTGGTTGGTTTTACGGGTATGTGGTTGGTTCGAAACCGAGGAAAATGCTTAGTTTTGAGCACTCGCTGATTTGTCCTTTTGGCGGTTTGTGGTTTTGTCTCCTTTGAGTGAAGACACAGAAGAAGAGTTCTACGTTATGCATCTTTTGGTCACAATTTTGCTTTGGCTTTGATTTATTGTGATGGACTATTGTTGGGAGGAAATTTACGTGGTTGTTGTTTCCGATTTTTTTTTTTTTAAAAAGAAGGGGTTGGAGTTTCTCCTGTTGCATCAAGCTGGATGGAGCTAAGTTTGAATCTTTATCGGAAAATATTAGTTGGACATTTGGTCTTCCCTTTTGCATCCGTCTTCCTTTGTGGAAAGTGTAGGTTTTGGATTTCTTGAAGAGTTTTGGCTACTATGATTGGACATTTGAGGGTCGAGCTCTCTTGCATTTATGTTTGGATTTTGCTTTTCTTCCTTGCCTGAAAAGTAGATTTTTTTATCGGTGTTTGTTCTTGATCTAGAACTGTGTTTGTTTTTTTAATGTTTTGGATTGCCTCCTATTTGTCAAGGTTAGGTGACCCATGACGGTGTTTAGAAATTTTATGTCTGTGTTACGTAGTATGTAACAATGTGGTTTATGGAATGATGTACTTCTAAGTTAATTTGTGAGTTGAATCAATTAAAATGTAATTGTTATCTTTAGCTTGAGATTAAATAAACTTCTAGTATTGTAGATTGCTCTATAGCGATAATGATTGAATGTGTTAATGTGCATGCTTAGGATTTATTGCATTATTTTAATGTGCCCTTGACCATGGACAATGTTTAAAGCTTTAAATCTTGATGCGTAGTTAGAACATTACGATGATGTAAACTCTTTGTGAAGGTAATAGAAAATTAGTGGGTTATTTAGAGACATTTTAATATAAGGTCGGTAGAACAATTTAATTGTAATGGTGGACTACCGATATTGTTAAAGAAACCATCTTTGGTTGTTTAAAGATGTTCTAATTTAAATCGTGTTGGCTAGTGACTTTAACTTGGAAATTGATTAGAGTTGATATTTATGACGTTGCAAACTATTAGTAGATTCGAGAGAAGTATGCGATTGCGTTCCAATAATGCTAGTATCGATATCAATTGGGAAGACATAAGTTTTTGCCATTGCCGTAAGAGCTTTGTGATGATTTCACCTATTCAGTTCACTTTAAAAAAAAGGCTGGAGTATGTCTTGGAGTGGCAATTTTGCTATAACCCGTGTATAGGGTAGCTAAAAAAAAATTAAAAAAAATTTAAATTTAATTTAGCGTTGTTGTTATAAGAGCTTTGGATGGCTTAAATTATTCAATCTATTTTACATAGTTGGAGTATGTTGTGTAGTGACAGTTTGTCATAGCCTATGGATAGGGTAACTAAAAGCAATGTTGTTGTTTTACAATTATGCCAATTATTGATATTGATGACTTAGTAGTGGTGGTAACTGATTAGATTAATTGTTGGAAACCTTTGTTAAAATGGTGGAAATTGTAACATGTTGTGATGGAGTGAACCAGGGATAGTTAGCATGACGCGTGATTTTGTCCTTGATAAATGTATGTTTTAAACTTCTATTTATGATTGGTGCCTTGTTGAGATAATATTTACTTGTTGAGTCATCTTTTAGGTGAATAAATTTCCATTGTCGAGATGTTGACGCGTATGTGGTATGGAATTTATAGGTTCATCATGCTTTGAAAGACTTGTTGAAGCAACGCCTTTCAAATTTAGAATATGATGATATAGGTTAGGCTGCTCAGTGGGGATCTTGATGAGGTAGTGTTGGTTGGATGTGTTTTTATAAGCACTTTGTGAACTTTATTTATAATTGTGGAAAAGGTAATAAGAGTAAGAATTTGTTGTGTAGTTGTTGTTAAATCCTGATGGGCCTTCTCAATGAGTAAATAGGGAATATTGAAATCTAAATGGTAAGGGTAGTGGAATGCTATAGATGGCGGGAGTTATGCTGAACTTATGTTTAAAAATTCATATGGATTGGTTTGTTTGTTTGATATTTGGGTTGAATACTTTCGGTCAAAGTATTCTTTGTCTTTGTGTTTGAGTTTCCCTAAACTTAGAATGATTACGCCAAATGTGGGTTAATTTCGAGGCTTAAAACAAGGATAAAAGAATGATTAACCTTGAAGTAATTTGTGGAGATTTTGGAATGTTATTCTATTAAATATCGTCATTCATTCATCTTTGATAAGAAAACTAGCTTAAGTTATGAATCGACATTTATGCTCAAGGATGTATGCTTTGATTTGTGTCCGTAGTTTTCAAGGTCAAGTTATCGGTTGCATTGTTGATCAAAAGAAGTAGCTAATCCAATGTAAGATTTGGAACTTCATGATCTGGAAATATTTGTATTTCTATTTTGGGCTAGAGTTGTGTTGTGGTGTGAGGTGTTTGACAGTTTTTGTTTAAGAGACGATTCTTCTGGTTGTGACATGAATGATATTCGTGGTTGAAACAATTTTTTGTTGGGAAGTGAGTTTGGTTCCTTTTTAAGGAAAAAGAGATGGTGGTTGTGTGGAAGCATTTAATTCCTTGATCGGTTTCTTTTTACGAATGGCTCGGCCTTGGATAAAAATGAGATGATTTGTTTTGGTAAAAGTGAAATGCATTTGCGAAGACTTTCGCGGTGTTTCTCTTTTGAATAGAGCTTCTCCCAGAAGAATTTTTTGGTGGTTTTGGTTCTATGGAGTTCCTCTTCCAAGTTGAGTTCCGTGTATGTGAATTTCAGCCCTTTGGTTTGAAGGTGGTGATTGTCGTTTCGTTGTGTTAGTGAGAATTAAGATTTCTTTTACGTTCAAGCTTGGGGTAAGAAAATGAATGTTTATGTTATGGTTGAGTTTATTCAAGGATTGTACTCCTTGCCCTGGTCCTTGGGTGGAAGAATGTGAAGGCGAAACCTTCTTACAAGGGAAAACTAGTGTGGGTCGATCGTAAGTAGTTTAAAAGTGAAGAGTAAAGGAAGGTTGTGTATGACACAATTCAAACTTTTTGGAGAATTGTTTTCATTGATGTGTTCCTCGGTGGGGTTGCTTAATTTAGTAGTGGACAACTTGGAAGTTGCAGGTAATTACATTAATTTTTGGAACTTTTGTCATTGGTTCGGCGAGTTTGTGTCAACCGTAGTGATTGTGTTCGGTTGTTATTGTTTCTCAGTTTACGGACCACTGGTTGTAAAGTAGGCTATCTCTGTCGTTGGTAAGGGTGGATATTGGTTCTTTTGTAAAAGATCAATCACTTGTAGGAGATAGGAGTTTGTGTTTGGGTTGATTTAGAGACTTACCTAGAGCGTTGTGTCTCACATGGTTCGCGTCGCCCGTAATGCTGACGAACCGTGGTAGAGGAGTTGAGATTGGAATGCGGAGTTTCGCGATCGGGTTGAAGAGAGAAGTGGGAGTTGAGATTCCAGATCGATGCAGATTCACCTAATAGGTGTCCTTTATTTAATAGGGAATAGTTCGTGTTAGTGTCCAATGAAAGATTTGTGGACCAATTAGTCTGAGCGGGATGCAACTTGGGAACTTGAGGACCAGATGCGAAGAAGTATCCTACACTCTTTGAGGATGCTGAAGGTAAAGTGTTGATTACCATTTTGCCTTCCTTTTTTAAGGTTCCGTAGCAAAGAGGAGTAGATTCGGGACTAGATCCTTTTAAGGAGGAGAATGTGATGCCTTAGAGCGTCGAGCGATTCTAGGGTTCCTTTTCCTGGTTTTGTTTCGGAGAGGAATGAAGGATTTGTCGGAGATGAAATAATTGAAGTTTATCCGGTGTATTAATATTAAATTTGGAGTTGTCGGGCTAGAAAGCAATGGGCCGAGGAAAACTGGCACAGGCTGCGAATCCCCTCCCACCTCTCTCTCTTTTCCCCTAGTGGGCCGGCCCACCATATAAAGGGGTGTCACCCCCAAAAGCCCTAGGGCGCCCCCTTCCTCCCCTAGCAGCCACACCACCCTCCTCTTCCTCCTTGCGTGGTGGCTCAAGATCCACCGCGAAACGCCGAAGGAGCAAGCGAGAAGAGGATCCGTGGAGGCGTGGAGGACGAGCAATTTCCGTTCGAGGGGAATGCGTCAGCGGCGTTTTAAGTGGGTTCTCAAGGGAGAACTCAAGGTAAAATTCCCAATCTTTTACCCCTGTTCTACCTAGGGATTAGGAGTGTATTAGATCTGGTGGTGAGTGATTTAGATGGATCTTGATGGGGAGAAGGGTAGATGTTCACGTGGTGCTGTTTTTGGAAGGAGATTGTGCAGCGCGGATTGTTTTGCGTTTTACGTGGCATAGACGATTTTTCCTAAAAACCTATAACTAGAAAGTTGTATATAACGTCGATATCTAGCTTCTGTAATTTTTTCAGAATTTTTGGAGTGTGGGGCTGAGAGTTATCGCTGTTTCAAGATGACGGACATAATCTGGAAACAGATTTTGTCAACTGTGTTGGACGTTTGTTTAGGCATATTTAACAGTGGAATTGAAATTTGTGATCTTCATGAAAGTTGTAGATATCGTCAATATTTAGCTACTGTAATTTTTTTGTATTTTTATGATCTGTATAAAAAAAGATACGAAATTGTGAAGAGGGGGTGATGCTGTTTGACCCGGACAGATTGGGGTTTTTGGCGCTTAAGAAGGGAACGGGGATTAGGAAGCGTGTGTTCGAGTTGTGTGATCATTTGTGATGTCGCTATGTACTGAAATAATACTTGTACAGGTGGTGCCCCTTCTGGACGCAACTAGGTTCGTCATCCACGTTGGTAAAGGCAAGTGGAAGTAGCGGTCTTGCTAAACTATAACTCGCTATTTGTTTCGTCTTCAATATAAACCTTAATTGCAGCACACCTACATGGTTTAACTACTTGTTTATGAGATTACAATATCCTATCCTGCATTGTGATGTGGTTGTTTGGCTTTTTAATCATGAGTAAGAATGAAGAAAGATGTTGTTTGCAAGATGAATTGTGGAGATATTCTATCTCAATGATGTTCGCATTCTATCCATGTTATTTGATGGTATGCAAGCATGTGAATTCAGAGTGGGAAGTTATGAATGTATTTATGCATGAAGCATTAACTGCATAATCATGCATTGGAAGTTTGTCGACGCCAGCGTGCGCGACCGTACCGGTACAACACCGTGTGTTCCTGAGAAAGGGCACGCAGTGAGGAGGATCATGGCATAAGCATGTGCACAATCATATGCATTTTAATGAGGTTGTGTGGACTCTATAATGTGGTATTGGGCATTAGGAATTTGGTATGCTAGTTTTCTTGTGGCTGTGTTATTCGTTAGAAGTTGTTCCGCTTGCTGAGATTACCCAATCTCACCCCTTGTTATTTTGTTGTTTTCAGTAGTTCTCATGAGTCGTAAGCTTGAAGGGTGGGCTTAGTAGCACAATCAACCCTCCGGGTCATCACGAATCACATGGACTAGTGCATTTAATAATTCATTAGCTTGCTGAAATTTTATTAATCATAGACCTGTTGATGTCCTCTTTGGAGCTGTTTTACGTTTATGTTTGTTTTCTGGTTGATTTAGACTTGTTATCTCTAGTATTGATGCTTTTATGTTATTCCTGTTTATAATGGTTATTATGAATCTTGTTGTCGCTTCCGTTTTGACCTAATTTTAGGAGAGATGCTGTCGAAATTTTCTTGTACGACAGTTTAGATTTGTAGGGTGTTACACCCCTCTTCGGGGCGCCTCCTCGCTGGTGTGTAGTCCTCCTCCGAATCTGACTTCGGGAGTACGTCAGGTGCGTCGGCGGCTGGTGGGACCTCCGTGGTCTTGCTGGAGGTGTGGCGTACACAGGCTGGTCAGCCTGCACCAGTGGTAGTGGGGGTGTCTGGTGCTGCGTCGGTCCAACCTGCGTCGGTGGAGGTGGTGGCACCAACTGCGATGACCCAGGCTGGGTCAGTGGAGGTGGCGGCACCCACTGCGATGACCTAGGCTGGGTCGGTGGTGGTGGCGGTGTCGTGTGCCACTGCGTCGGTCATGGCGCCCACTGCTGTTGTGCGGTACCAAGCTGAACTGGGGGTGGATCAACGAGGTACCTCGACACGGTGTCGTCCTCGTAGTCCTCATGATCATCACCTCGCCCGTCGTAGTCATCAGCAGCAGGCGGCAACCACGGTGCACTGACACCTCCAGCACCTCCATCACCTGGACGAAGAGTAGAAATGTTAAGACCAGTGACTTGGTGAGTGCAAAGCATGAAAAGTGAATGCAAAACATGAAACAGCACACACCTGCGGCACCTCCAGCGTGGAAGGTTGCACCGTGGTGTGAAGAAGAAGCACCTCCGGTGTCGAAGCCTGCACCAGCCGCAGGTCCCCTCTCTAGCGTGAGCGGTGCGTCTAGGACCACACCACGAGGCAGGGGTGATCCAGCCAACTCGAGGGCGCGTGCGGAGCCGTCCCGGAACCTATCGAGGAAGCTGGCAACGTCCTCTCTGCTCACCTGCAGGCCGCCGGTCAATCGCGAGAGCATCCTCGACGACTCCTCGTAGAACTGGCCTATCATGTCGGGCCTGAAAAAACATCGCAAATTAGATAGCAGATATCAAATGGTTAAACGATATCGGATACAATGTACCGCAGCGTCTGAGCAGCGTCCGTATCTGCGCTGAGATACGTGTCTCGGGCCGGGGCGTGCCTGGAGGATCCGGTCGACAAGCGTACGGCGCACACGTGTGCGAGAGGTGAACCATTGTCGGTACGCTTGGTACGTCTCCAGATCGTATGGCGCATCGTCAGCATGGACGTCCTCGAGGGCTCCGGCCCACTCCTCGATCCATGGCGCCATCCGTACGTGCCAGGGGGTGGCCCCATGCACCCCCTTCCTAGTCTGGCTGTGGATCAGAAATGAATGTAAAAATATTAGATGGCAACACACGATAGTAATTATGGAACATCGATCGAAGGAACTTACGTGTGGGCGGCGTATGGGAGCAAACGGCCCGCCGGCACTGGGAACTCCTATCGTAGGCCGAACTGCCTCATCACTCGATGGACAATGTAGGCCTCGACCTGGACATCGAACACCAGGAACCGCCGTGTGAGCCAGTACGCCGCGTCTCGCGTGCACAGGGTCGATAGGGCACCGCAGGTCACACAAAGCAGTACCTGCGCCTGAGTGTACGGCGTCCAGCGCACGTGGTCGTCCGTGAGGTGGTCGAACGCCGCGACGAACTGCGGGTAGCCCTGGCGCGCATCGCCCAATGTGCCTAATGAGGCTGCAAGTGACAAATGTAACGTTACCGTTAGTATTCAGAAATGTAGAAGCAATAGTACCAAACTTTCAGTTGAAATATCTTACCCGTCGGTGGCACCAGATGGTGCCCATGGTCGGACCGTCGACGTCGCCATCGCCTGTAGGGTCAACCGACACCAGGCTGATGGCGGGGCGCCCGATCTAGAACCTCTCGTATGCCCATAGTTGTACCAGCAGCGGGCATCCACTGAAGGTAGCCTCGTCGCTGATCCGGGTACACCCGTCGCAGAGGGCCCGGTACGTGCTGCAGAGGACAGCGGACCCCCAGGAGTACTGCAGCACGTCGTCGAGGGGTGCGTCCGCTATCTCCCTCGTGAACTGGACAAGGTGCCTGTCCACGCTATCCCCATGGGAGCTCGTGAACAAGCACCCGGTAGAACAACAGCAGTACGCCTCAAGTGGCGGTGACCACCTGTACTCGCCTCACGGCTCGACGATCTGCGAAGGTCGCAAAATAGAAGATCACATATTACATGTTATTGTAAGTCGTAATTGAAGAGCACTTGTTTTTCATAGTCTAGTTGCGCATCGCGAATCGCCGGCCACCGCAGTCAGACCGTGTGTGCCGGTGAAGCCCCGGTAGTCTGGTGGTGGTAGCACACCAGCGAACTGCTGAAGTAGCTGCGGGCGCCACGCAGGGTCAACGTCGTGTGGCACCACAGCGTCGCCGGCGATCGGGAGGCCGAGCAGGTACGACACGTCCTGCAGAGTGATCGCCATCTCCCCGACGGGTAGGTGGAAGGTGTGGGTCTCTGGCGTCCACCGATCCACCAGAGCGGTGATCAGGGACCTGTCAAACGGGAACCGGCGACCCACATCCCGTACCATCCGGGCGAAAGGCAGCAATCCTGAAGCTCGAAGCCTACGAAAGGAAAAACATGTAATTTATATCAGTACAACACCAGTAACAACTCTACCACAAACATATTAAGAAATCTGAATTGTAATATGTTACCTGGGGACCCAACGAGGATCGATCTCACAGCCGTACTGCGGTGTCCTCGGTCGAAGGACACCCAGCGTGTGCAGCTCACCTCCCTCCTCTGGAAAAGCGGTGGCGATGTGGGCACGGTGACTACCATCGACGATCGGATCCAGCAACTCGAAGGGCCACTCGTCATCTCCTGGCTGGTCAACCATACCTGTATATAACAAATTTTGAGTTACATTTGAAAAACATATCAAAAGAAAAGCGTCCGAATACTATAGGTTTCTCTCAACAATGTGTTCAAACAAACACTCACGTAAAATTGTTCAAGCATCATATATATTCAGAAACAGTTACAATAATTTTTCAATGCACAACACTCACAGCCACATGCAGCAGGCTTACACACAGGGTTCACACAACACACAGCACATCGATTAAATTACTTCTCATGTGGTACGTTGGCGTCGTGCAGCACTCGTCGCACAGGAGTATCCACCCGCCACTGTCGGATTGCCATCCCCTCCTTCATCTCCTTCGTTTTGTGCGTGGCAATTCTTGAACGTATGTCCTATTTCCTTGCACAATGAACATTTCTTCACGTGCTTGCCAGCTTTTGACTCATCCATGTCATTTTTGATATGTCTTGTCTTCCGACGCCCTGCTTTCCATCTACCTGCATTAAAATCTGGGACCCAGAACCTTTCATCAGCACTAGGAGTTGTGGTGAAAGAACCCACAACACCGTAACCATACAGCTCCTCGCTCCAAGTTGCCATCACCCTTTCCTTCTTGAAATATTCAGATAGATAGGTACCAGGTTGCATTCCAAATAAAGCACATGCGGCTATCACATGAGAACACGGCTTGTGCAAAAGGTGGGGCTTGTTACACAAGCATTTGCAAATATCCTGTAATATGCACTACTGAATGACAACCCGCTGGTTGGTTCCACGCCATCCTTTATCCTTACAGATCACCTCGAAGCGCAGTGTTCGTGCACCAACTTTTATAGCTCTATGCTTGGCCGCCTTCTGACTCTTCTCTTCCATGTATTTACTGATTATGGAGGAGTACAGAAGCTTCTCATCTCTCAGCACTATCTGTGCAGCTTGATGTCTGTCGACGAAGTACTTGGTTGTGCCCCGCAGCACTCCCTCAACAATTCCCACCAATGGGAGACACCTCATCCCTCTCATTACCCAGTTGTAAACTTCTGCAAAGTTACTGGTCATCACACCGTATCTGGCACCATGTGTGTCATGTAACAGTGCCCACTTTTCCTTCGGTTCGTGCTTGATCCAGTCCGAGAAACATTTGATTGGCCTTTGCCTTCGACGACGATTAGTCGCGTCATCTTCTGTTGGCAGGGGGGAAGAGGCTCCGCCTCATCGTGTCCTTCGCTGGCAGTACTCTTGTTCGCCATCTCCTCTTTGTGTTTTCTTGTCAGCTCATCGATATTTTTCCACAGAGTCCGGAACTTGCTCTCCTGGTTCTGCTTACATAGTCTTTTGAACATGTTCATGAGTTCCTTGTTCCTGAATTGCTTGTAGAAATTTGCGCCCAAATGCCTCATGCACCATCGGCTCTGCAAGTCAGGCCATGGAAATGGCTCTTCCTTTGCTTGCAATCGTTGATCGCACTAAGCGTACCAAAGATGCTCGTGCAGCACGCACACATCCTCGACGAGTTTTGACCACCCCAATCTTCAAGTTCCGCAGAACCATAGCCAACTCTCATAGTTCTCACTTTCTACAAAGGCGAATGCAACAGTGAATCTGGTTGTTTCCGCCAACACCCACAAAATCAAAATTTGCCCTTTGTATTTCCCGGTCAAGAATGTGCCGTCCACGCACAGCAATGGACGACAGTGATAGAACGCCTTAATGCAAGCTCCGAATGCGAAGAACACTCTCCTCAGATGCCTTTTAGTTGGCCACTTGATTGACGGATAATCTTGATAATCATAGTAAGTGCCGGGATTTCTTCCCTGAATGCAATCGAAAGCAAAGGCGGGCAGATTGTGGTACAAGTCTTCAAACTTCCCAAACCTCATTTCTAAGGCCTTCTGTTTCGCCCTCCAAGCCTTCCCATAGCTAATTGTGTACTGATATCTGTTCTCGATAGCTCGGATAATAGCACAGGGCTCATAAGTCAGGTTCTCCACTATCTCTGAGTACATGATATTCGTGACAAACCCAGATGACAGGTTCCTGTGAGCCATCATTGTTTCCTCAATCATACAGCTGTGCTGCTCAACCTTCGAGCATAACCAATGGGTGCCCCACTTCGGCTTGTACGCGTGCACTCTCCACGGACAGCCATGGATCTCACACACCACGTCGTAGCAGGTCGGGGTGGATTTCTTAACCCTGAAAGTCCTTCTTAATGATAATGCCCAATCTTTCACAGCATCTTGCACAGCCTCCTTTATCGCGTACATACTGTCAGGCCTAACCTCGTTGTCGCTGTACTGCCAACGTATGTCGTTGGTTTCATTAACAACCAACCTCTCAAATTGATGCGTGCTCCACTCGGCTGGCACAAGCGGCTCCGTACCTCCATCTTCCTCATCCGACTCATCGTCGTCTTCCACTTCTGCTATGCTGTACTCACGGTCTTCCTCTTCCATCCTAACTATTATTTCATCAATTTGCTCACCTTCGTCTACTAGTCCCCGCGCTACTTGTCCAACATTTGCTTCGTCCTCCCCAAATTCAGATTGTTCGCCACTTTGGCAAATAATGTCCTCGTTGCGTGTCTGGATGTACTGCTCACGGCTAGATCCCCCAATTTCGGTGTCACCAAAACTTAACTCAATTTGAGCCTGACTACACTCACCACCGTCCGGCTGCTGCTGGGGGGCAACATCACGGCCATAGGCTTGCACTAAAAGCACCCGGTTCCATCCCCGTTGCTTTGTCCCCCTCACATATGATCTCCACGATGCGGTTCCTTTCAACTCAACTAGCTCCCAACAAATGGATTGTTCTGCATACTACAGAGGCAAAATACCTTCAGTTGCCACTTCTCTTCTTCCATCCGAAAAGTATAATACAACCACTTCAACACTGAAGAAAATGTGCGCTCTTCGACCCTACTCAAACTTCTGTCCACATACTGGAAGTTACTTAGATCTGCACCCTCCGAACCATACATTACAACCCCTTCGCCATAATATATTCTAAATAGAACTCGTTCTGCCATATCTGCAAATCCATTCATTCACCCACGAATTAATTACTTTCCGTAAAAAATATTATGACCCCCAACTTTGGTACATCTATATGCTACAAAAATACATATTTATTCGTACAAAAATTTGCTACATTTCTAACAATACATATCTAGGATCGTAACAATCGCTATCTCTGCCGTACTACATTCGTAAGAATTGAATATGTATATGGATGTATTCGTATCGGTATACAATATCTACATTTACTAGATCTACTACTAAAGAATTAAACAACTACTCTAACTACATTCTTTACGATTAATTTCTACTCGACGTAAATCAAACTACTTTCGCTATATGTACCTAACTGCATTCCTAAGAAATGAATACTTCTATCCGTTCAAAGTATCTACATTCGATATATGAACACACACAAACCTAGATCTAAAATCATTTCTACTAAATCATAACTTACTGCTAAAAAAATTAAAACGAGTAGTGAATACCTACATCAAACTAGATTTGCTAGATCTACCTATACCTAACTAGATTTGCTATATTTGCTATGTCTCTAGTACATCTAACTAGATGAACTACATCTAACTACAAACTAGGTTTGCTAAATCTTTCTACGTCTAACTAGATTTTCTAGATCTACAAATACAAAAACTAAAGAACGAGAAATTACCTGAATATGAAATGACGGGGCTCAAAAATCGTGCTCTATTTTTCTTCCCTCCTCTCTTTTTTCCTCTCTTCTTCTCTTTTTTCTCTCCTCCTCTTTGTTCTCGCTTTTCTTTCGCTTACGTACGGCCGAGCACGCGCGTCGATTATAAAATAATCCTGTCGCCCGTCCATCGGGCGACATATAGCCCGCATGCTTTATGTCGCCCGATGAACGGGGGATTTTTATTCTATCGCCTGTTCATCGGGCGATATAAGCCTGTCGCCCGTCTAACAGGCGACATAAAACACGAAAGGTCTCCTGTCGCCCGATTGACGGGCAATAGGCTTATATCGCACGAGGGACCGGCGATAGACATATAAAACTGAAATTTCTTGCGGCAAACATTTACTTTTGCAATTTGGAACAAAATATAGTTTATTTAAATTTTTTTCTGTATTATAGATGTATGATGAAATATATATTAATGTAGTTGTTAACCTTTACTTTCTATTTAATTATCAGTGTATAGGATTTTACTTAATCTCTATGGATACTTCCAATCATTCATGAACGCAACATGAGATCCATTTTATAGCCAGAAATGAAGTGGTAGTGTTATCTATTTGAGTTACACAAAATACCAACTTTATAATTCATTGGCATATGCTCTCACACCAACTTTAAAATATTTACATTTTTGTAATTCATCTATCATTAGCTATAAAAATAATTGAAGTGCCTTTCTTGTAGGGTGTTGAAATCAATCAAAAAAATGAGATCATGGTTTTGAAGACATGAAGAGACATCAAAAGCATCCTGGATCTTGGTCATGCAACTATACACGTTGAGCTTGTCCACTGCCTGAATTATCTGTTTTTTGTTTCAGTTTTTGTTTGATGGGTAATTGCCATTGGGTAATTATCTGAACTGTGATGCTTAAAACTGTTGTGTTGCTTCATGTTGCTTAAAACTGTGATGATTGTCATGTTGCTTCAGGAAACAATGTTGTGTTGCTTAAAACTGTGATGGTCGTCATGTTGCTTCAGGAAACAATGTTGTTTTTGTGTTCTAGAACATGCTTCAGTGGCTGATAGCTTGCATTCACTGTGTACCGTTCACTGTGTTCACTATGTACTGTTCATTGTGTTCAATCCATGCTGACTATCCATGTCGGACGCTCAACCAAACATGGTACAGTTTTGTCCGGAACTAACTAATCCAGAATGTGCAAATCAAACCAAACATGGTACCAATGATTGATCCATCCATCACCATTCCATCTCAAGCATAGTTCTATCCCAGATGATCCTTCACCTATTAACCAAACAGCTCCTTAAAGCACGACATTGACCCTCGGCTTCGTCGCCACGCCTGGTTACGTTCGGTGACAGACCTTGTCAAGCCTATGCTACAATTCATGACCAACATCATAAAAATAAGGGGTTGTCTATTGGTAAGTTGCCTAATTGTTTTCAATCTCAGTCATTTTTTAGACATATGATTTGCATCCAATGACTACAATATTTTATCCACCCTTTACCTTACAAAATACAAAAACAAATAAAAAATGTTGAACCTAGACAAAAATAACCAAACCTAAGTGAACCCCTACAAAATACAAAAACAAAAGAAGATTATAATATAGACAAAAAAATAAAGTAAACCTACTCGAACCTAACAAATATAAAATAAATAGAACTAAAAATTTTAGTAGAGTAGAGTGGTTCTAAAATATTACATTACTTAGCACTGCAATTTTATGCTTAGTCATGTGCAATTTTAGATGACTAAGAGATAAAAATTTTTTAGGTAACTAAGAATTAGCAAACATGTAAAAACAGATGCAATCATAAAGGTAGATTCACCGCTCAGAATCATACTGAACTAAGGATGAATGGATACCGAAATATTCCAGTATGAATTTCCCTGCTATGATAATAGAGTGAAATTTTGTTGTAAGGAAGAAATTACAATGATTTAAGTATACATAATTGAATTCAAGATATAAATAGTTTAATTGACTCTCAGTTTAATTTAGAAAATTATGAGATTGTATTTATGATGTACTTGTGTCTGAACGTAAGAATTGATGAAACTTAGGACTTTTAGAAAATAGTTTATGATTTTATTTTGAACAATAAAATTAAAAAATGTAATTTTAAAATATTTGGAGAAAGCATGGCTTGAATTAGATTTTTGGTTTGAGCCACGATGGTGGACCTAGTTAACCGAGTGGAGTAGTCAACCCAGCCCAATGGCTCCTTTGGCCTGATAGCCTAGTCAGACCAGCTAACTTAGCTGGCCCTTTTTTGCCCCTCTCTCTCTCTCTCTCCGCTCCAGCTGCTGGCCCCAGTCGGCATCCTTTTCCTCCTCCTCACGTGGATTTGATCCTTGTGTTCCCATGCACCACCGTTCTTCATTTGAGTCACAGGGGGTAGTTGGCTCTTTTCGACGCTGACCCCAGTCCTTTGGCCTTTGGTGGTAGCCACCGCCGCTCCTAGGGCTTCCCCCGAGACCAAGCTGCCTGAGGTTTCCACCATGGCCTTCTCCTATTTCCCCATGGTTTGGTTCTGTGCAGCCTCAGTCTAACGTTATTGCATATCATCACTGACCACACTTGTGGTGAACAACAAGCAGCAGTGGCCGAATCCGTCGAAGAGCATGGATCCAACTCGTGGTTACCATCAGCATTAGGGAGGCTGGGGAGGACTAGAATTGGAGCTGAGGTGGCCATATCCGTCGTCTTCCTCATATTCAACCGTGATGCACCTCTGGTGTCACCGTAGTGCATCTTTGGTGGCACCACGATGCACATTTGTGTCTGCTGTGGTGCATCTTCCCCGACATCGGTGAATGTGCATGGTGCTATTTCTTCCTCTTCTCTGACCACTTCTTCCTCACCGGTGATTGGATCCAACAGCAGGCACCTCTTCCACCGATGTCACCCTATCCTCCTCCTCCACTGCCGACAACTCTAGATCTAGTCATGGCACTGACTGTAGTTACACTTCACTTCTAACTTCCTCTTCACTAGATATGGTCATCCCCACCCCCACAATAAACATATCCGCCACATCTTAATCTCTCTCGCCCTTCCTCTCTCTTCTTCGTCCCAACCCCTCCACATCTTCCTCTATGGTGCCAAAAGGGGACCAGTTGGCGGCGGAAAGAATCGTCTCCCTTGTCTTTTTCTACGATGTTGAAAGGGAGGTCATGCGTGGGGCTAGACGACATGCTAATAAATAGGCTGGAGTAGGTAGTGGGAAAAGGAGGGGGAATGGCAGTGAAAAACAATGAATTTGTTGGGGATTCAGTTAGTTATTTTCGAGATGAGTTCAGTAGAAGGTCCCACATGCAGGCTCCATGTGCTTTGTGGGGAGGAGGACAGGGTGAAAAATCGGAATGGCGATCAGAGGGGGGGTGAATGATCCCAAAATAAAACTTCCCCACCTACTGGACAAATAGCATCCAACTAAAACCTCTCTTGCAAGGAATAAAGAACCTGGAGCAAAAATTCTCCCCTGGAGCAAAAGAGCAAATATGTGATTGTCGACGATCGGTTCCGCCGGCAATGAGATTTGTGATTCTAGGGGATTCGTGCTAGATCAGAGCAAGATGGTAACACAGGATGCGAGGGCAATCTTTTTTAGACAGGTTCGGGCTCTCGCGGAGGAGATAATACCCTAGTCCTGTGTTCTTGGATATCTGGGTGTGGTTTCTCCTTTTTTCTTCTTCTCTCTTTTTCAGGGTTGTTCCCTCCTCCTTATATACTGGGGGAGGGATACATTACAGATGGGCGCCACCTGGCCCTGAACATGGTGGCTTCATGAGTATGTAATTTGTCTCTATCGGCTAAGCCCCACTACGCCCAGGAGGGGTGGTCGTTCCTTTCCCGACCCACGCCTGCCACTCTGCCAGGTTCTGGTGCCTGCAGGCTCTGCTCATGCCAGATCGCAGGCTTGGCTTTTGGTAGGGTTGTTTGGACGTGGCACGAAGCTTCGTGGAGGGATCAGCCGGCTGCCTTGGGGAAGACGTTGGGCCATGCTAAGGGCTCCTTGTGGTGCTTCTAGGCTCTGGGCCTACTGCGTCATCCTCGGCCCAGTCGGGTGTAGGCCCTACTTGCGGGACCCCCATCTCAGGCATTCCACAGCAGCCCCCAAGTGCTTTAGGATCGAATTTCCTCCTCTTGTCCTGTCATAAAGATTTTATGGGAAAGGAGATCGTAAAGAACTTGTTGATTTAGGCCACCGTGGTCGATTGGCTCGGGGCCGAGTGGTACCTGCACCTATTTACGGTGCACGGCGATTGGCTCGTGAAGCTCAATCGACTCTCATGGGGCATACCATAGTTGTTTGGCTCGTGGCCGAGCGGCTCGTGGCCGAGTGGTACCCGCACCCATTTACGGTGAACGGCGATCGGTTTGTGAAGCTCAATCGACCCTTATGGGGCATACCATAGTTGTTTGGCTCGTGGCCGAGCGGCTCGTGGCCGAGCGGCTCGTGGCCGAGTGGTACCCGCACCCGTTTACGGTGTGCGGCGATCGGCTTGTGAAGCTCAATCGACCCTCATGGGGCATACCATAGTTGTTTGGCTCGTGGCCGAGTGGCTCATGGCCGAGTGGTACCCACACCCGTTTACGGTGTGCGGCGATCGGCTTGTAAAGCTCAATCGACCCTCATGGGGCATACCATAGTTGTTTGGCTCGTGGCCGAGTGGTACCCACACCCGTTTACGGTGTGTGGCGATCGGCTTGTAAAGCTCAATCGACCGTCATGGGGCATACCATAGTCATTCAGAGTAAAGCCTGTGCCCGCTTACGGCGCACTGCTTCAGACCCTCATGGGGCGCATTCTCAAGACCGCGTTAGTAAAATCCTCCCACGATACCCGATCACGCTATAAAGCAGTGACCAGCAATTGACCCCAAATTATGGAGTGTACCGCTGGAGGATGTTCGGAAAGTGCCCAGCCCCAATCTTCCGTGGCGGCCGGCGTTCAGGCCCATCATGGGGCGCACTTTATCCCAAACTTCGAACCAGACTTGACACCTGGTCGTGTTTTGCGCAACCCAGCTCACGGCCCAACATGGGGCGTGCCCTATATCTGGTCCAGAATTAAGTAGGGAAGCCCTTGCTTTTTCCCGCCGTAAGGCGAAAATTGAGACTCATTTCTTATAAATGAGAAAAACCTCATTGGGGTAAAGACATCTTTGTCCCTCCCCCACCACGGCTGAGAAATCTTCAAATCCCCTTTGGCGATTTTGGCGACCTAGGGTTTCCGGTTTCGCGCCCAAGACTCGCCGCGGTTCCTCCCACTGGGTTTTCTTCTTCGAGATGTCTTCTTCTTCGGACTCTTCATCGTCGTCGAAGGTTAACGCTGGCCCGGTGACCGCGGGGTGGGAGACCTCCCTCACCACGAAGTCCCGCCTGGAGGAGCTGGTCGCTGCCGGCGTTCTTCCTCCGTTGGAGTTGAACTCCGCCCGTCCCGCCGCAGGTGACCCTTACCCCACACCTCAAGAGAATGAGATTGTGGTGTTCGAGTCCTTCTGGCGGGGGTTTAATGTTCCCGGGAGCGCCTTTTTCCGGTGGCTCCTCCACTTCTACGAGATCGAACTGACCCACTTGAATCCCAACTTCATTCTTCACATTGCTCTCTTCGTCCAACTTTGTGAGGCGTATCTTGGGATCCGTCCTCACTTTGATTTGTTCCGTTCCCTCTTCTGGCTCAAGCCTCATCCGAACTGGGCTGCGCCCAATGTCGTTGGGGGCGCTGGACTCCAGCTGCGAGAAGGCTTGAAGAAGCATTACTTCGACATCCCGCTCAAGACTTCCCTCAAAGGTTGGAGGCGGGAGTGGTTTTACTGTGCGAATGTTGACCCTTTCCTCGCCCCTTTCACTGGCCGTGCCCCTAAGGCCTCTCAGTGCTGGGGCGATGCCCCAGATGGCGGCGGATTAAACCAAGTCTCCGAGCTTCTGGCGTTGATCGATGATCTGAAGAGCCGGGGGCTAACTGGCCCCGGGATCGCGATCAGTTTTGTCAAGCGCCGGGTGCAACCCTTAAAGGAGCGGGTTCATTTGGGGTTCCAGTATAGCGGGACTCGGGATCCCACTCGGGAGACGGGCGCATCTCTTTCGAGGAACGCGTTGGTAGCACGGGTGGTTGATTTCTTTGCGCCTGGCACCGAGATCACCAACAGGGGTTGTCCCCACATGTTTTCGGCGGCGAGGCCTCCTCCTCCTGTGAGTGTCCCTCTCCCTCGAGAAGTCGTTCCATAGTTCTTGTTTGGTTTGTGATGCTGATGATGCGCATTCGTTCACTTTTCAGGAACGTGAACCCTTCTTTTCTGACGCTCCGGTCGTAGGCCTCTCCCGGCTGAGGAATGTTCAGGCCAAACGAGCGGCTGACATTTCGGCCGATGAGCTGCGCCGGCAATCGGTGGAGGAGGCTGCTAATCCCTCGCCGGCCGGGCCTTCGACTTCCGGTGTCCCCGGACCACTAGGGGCGGAGCCCCAGCCCTCTGACTCGGGAGCAGCCCCGACTACTGGCATCGGGTCGGACCCTCCTCCGAGTGGTGCCGGGACCCGGATGAAGCCCGGGATGAAATTTAAGAAATCCAGGAGGTATTCTTTCGGATAATCCTTGCCTTTTTGTTCTTTCCTGTGCTGAGATGTTTGCTTTCTGGCAACACAGGACTCCCACTATGGATGTTCCGGCTGGGGAGTCTTCTGAACAAGGCCCCCCTAAGCCGGCTTCTCCAAGGGGGGCCTCCCCCTCGTCGGCTAGGTCGCCGTCTCCTTCGGCAGCTGGGGCGCCCCCTCCTGCTACTGCTGGCTCGACCGCTGAGCCGTCAAGTGGTCCGGCGGTCGGCGGTCTTGACCCGGCTTCACCTCCCGACGTGGAGGAGGTCCGTCGAGAGCCACCACCGCTTGGTCCTCTCCCGAAGCCCCCCAACCGGACCGTATGGTGCGAGGGGGGTTCCGACTGGAAAGGGATGGAGGAGGACGAGGAAGCGGAGGTCGCGACTCGGATGGAGCTGTACGAGCTTACCATCAGGTGCAGCGAGCTCGTCAGGGTAAGTCTTCTGTCTTTCTTTGGTTTGTTAACATCACGAAATGCTGATCCCCACCTGAGACTTTGCCGTGTCCCCTAGGATATGGGGGAGCGCTCGGAGAAGAGGTCACAGTTTTTTCAGAAGGTGCTCCCCAAGTTCAAAGAGCACCAAAAGTATCAAGACAAGATCAGCGAGATCGCCGACGAGAGGTGGAAAGAGGTCCATGGGCTGGAGGCCCAGTGTATAACAATCCGAGAGGAGAAGGTGAAGCTTGAGCATATGCTCGAAGGTGAGATTCTCCCCTGGGTTCGGTTTGGACACCTTTTTGGACAATTGGGAAGAATGACAGCACCCTCGTGTTTCAGAACGCGATTCATCCATCGCTGAGCTGAGAGCACGACTGGAAGCTTCAGAGGGTTCTAACCTCGAAACTCGAGCTGGCTTGGAGAAGACACAGCGGGAGCTGGAGGGTAAATTTCTTTGATTTGGATTGAACGTACTTGGCGCCGGGTGTGTTTTCCGATGGTAGTTTGGCTTTGGTGCAGAAAGCAAGGAGAAAATGATCGCTGCCGAATGGAGCCGCACCGAGCTGCGCGTCGCTTGTGAACCAGTTCTGCACCTTCTGCGTATCGAAGGAGCTGAACCAGGATAGGGAGACGACGCCGTTCCGCTTCTCTCGGGAGGAGCCGACAGGATCAGGGCTTATGCCAAGGAGTCCGCGACCATGAGTGCGAACCAGGCGTTGGCGGTGGTCAAGTCTCACTATCCGAGAGTTGACCTTGAAGCTGTTAAAGAGGGTTTTGCTTGTGATGAAGACAAGGCTAACGCGCTGCTCGAAGAGGTCTCCAGTACATCGCAGTCCTTGCTGGAGAACCTTGAATTCTGAGTTTGATGTAATCCTTGTCTGAGGTGTCACTCTAAGTTTTCATATGACTAGTCTCATTTGCCCTTTGTTGGGTTGAATCGCGTTTGTCGCCCGCCTGGCTGAGTGGTTCGGCCCTTGAGCGTTGGGACTTTGAGTAGCATTTGGGACAGCACTTGCTATCCTTCTGGCTGAGTGGTTCATTGTAACATCCCAAAATTTGCTTTTAATTTAATTAGTGTGTTTCTGGGTTTATTTGAATTTTTTAGAAATTATTTAAAGTCCTCGCTGTTAATTCGGATGGAAGTCTATTGAACTAATCATATTAAATAAAGATCCAGCATTTTTGAATATGCTTAAAATCTAAAATTTTGTTTAAAATTTAGATAACGGGTAGACGAGAGTGTTCTCTTCGAATATTTTCAAAAAAATATGCTATATAACTTAAGTCGTTGATTTTACGAAGATCTGTACATGTGTCTGATTCACTAAAAGAATTTTTGCGAAAAATCTATACGTCGAAAAATCACAAAACCAACTTTGTTAAGTTCCAAATAGTTCCTAGTATTTTAGAGGAATTTTCTAGATTTTTGGAACCTCTCCATTTTTTTTTCTCTCAACATGTTTTGAGAACATGTACATGTATATGTGCTATATGCATGCATGCACGACGTTGATTTGCTAGCATACGTTTCCCAGTTTCTATTGCAAAGCAATTGCTAGCATTCTGTTCGCGCGAAAAACGTGAAGGGGGTTTTAGGCCTCGAACACACAAGACAAACACCGGGTTTGCAGAGCGTGCCAGTCGATTTGACCTGAAATCGACAAGGTAGAATTTGTAATTTGATCGAAGCCGATAAACAAAAATCTATCGGCTTTTCGCTAGTCGGCAAGAACCGATTAGGAGATAACTAGATCAACTGGTTACAGTTGATCTGGATACAAGGTAAAAATCGGCCGGAAGGCGATCGCAACAAAACGAAGCAAATCAAACCTGGGTGAAATCGGCTAAAATCAACAATCGGCGATGCGCAACTATGTTGATTCCGTCGACTTGCAGAGAGATCTATGAGGCTAAAACAATGTAAAAGAAAAGCTTGTAAAAGTAGATGTGTGTTGTTGGATTTGATTGATTGCTTGCCGCTTGACACCCACCTCCTTTTATAACACGCCTGGCCGATCCGAGTTGTACATGGATACGGTGCGTTTATCCGTATCGGCCTATTATCTGATTTCCTTTCCTTTCTAGAAACGGATTCTTTTTCCGATTCGTTTGATGATTTCTTTCCATGCGAACGCTTCCTTTTCGTCTCGGACTGATTTCAACACACGCCGAATTCTGATGCAAACACATACAATTGCTTTTATCCGATTCAAACCTATTTTGCCATGTACCGAATTTTGGCGCAAACATATGCCCCCCAATTTTTGGAAAGATAACTTGATACTTTTCAAAAATTGCAATCGGCTTGTCATCGGAAATTCTTGGTAACTTCCCATTAAATGGCGCCGTAACAATCTCGGTGCGTTTTTAATGCAGCAACTGTTCCCGCCCGCTCGCCTTCTTTCATCGCGGTATAAATATGGGTCCCCCCACGGTCATTTTCACGCTTTCAAGCTCTCGGATCAGGCACCATCGGCTCTTGTCATCTTTTCTCTTTGTTCTTTCAAAATCGGCTGACATGGACCCCTCACAGGTATTCATTCCGATTCCTCAAAGTTCAAATCAATTCTACTTAGGACCGATAGGTAGTATGTCGGCAGAACCACGATTATCAATACTGAGATCCTAGACTCCTTATCGGCCTGGATATAATATTTCTCGAATGGGGAAAAAGCTTTAGGGCATGGCCCACTAGCCTCGAAAGGATGGAGATCTTGGTTCATTAGGGTATCGGCTCAAAGAGGGTAGAATGGGAGAGGATGGGTATAGCCGAAGTCTCTATCTTTGAGTCTAGCCGACCACAAGCCAATGAACCCTTGGTAGGCTGCGGCATGTTATTTTTGGCCTGACTCTTTCCACGCTTTTTATTCCCGTCCCGCCCAATCGGCCCTACTGCTAGATGTGGCCCAACTGTTGCCTTAGGCCAGGCCAGGGGACGATTATCGGCTTTCGGCGGAAAACCTTCTTTCAAATTAATCCGCAAAAGGCGAAGGGTGGCATAAATACATTCAAAATAACAATAGGGTTACTGGTCCAGTATCGGCTGAAGAGCATGTCGCTTTTCTCAATCTTTGGTTAGACCGATATCTTTTCTGTGGTGCTTCCCTCGGCCCTACCCAAACCTTTCAGTTAGTGGCGTAACGTCTGTGGAAGGTCATCGGCTTTCCCGTGGCAAGATGTTCCTAGGGGCGGTATTTCAAATGATGTATGTGATTCGTAGCCGACTCTTTTCTGGTTTTGCCAAACATGTCGTTGGCAACATAGGAGGTCCTCTGTGGTTTGTTCAAACATGGCTCCATTGTATGTTCAAATTGATCTATTTTATCCGAACCCTCACGGGAGCTCAACTTTCCTCGGGAGGACTACCCAGAGCATGTTGTTCCACAAGATAGAGCTAGCCAATCCTATGGCGAGAGGTTTATCATGTCTTCGGTGGAGAGTTAAAAATGGACTCGATCGGCTTGCACAAATACCTCGATTTCTTCCTTTCCTAGATAGGACTTCCTTCGGCCAACAAGACTTTTTTCGATATACCGATGTAGCCGATTGTCCATACCCAACATTCCTTCACCTTGATTCTGATAGTTCCTCGATGCCCCCATCTACTTTAGATTTGTACAAAATCATCCTTACCCCTTGCATCTTTCATGCTCGGCTTGAATACCCGCAACTGACATTTCAGCCATCTTCACGAGTTCTACCACCCCTCGGTTTACGCTCGTCAATTAGGCTTTGGGCAAACCATTCCATCTTTCCCTTTGCTATCTTAAGGCCGAGCCCCGAGCTCTGGTAACCAACAAATGTTAAGCCGCCGAGGTTATTCTCGGCGTAGCCGATGGATTGCAAATCCTATCAACACCACATTTTGTTCTTAATTCCCGTCGGTCAGCTGCTTTCTCGCAGTGGTGGACCAGAATATCAGAAGCTGTACTCATGGACAGGACTCCGTCGGCTATAATCCACTTATTTCTCCCCGACTTTCATGAGCCGACGGTAGTATCTGGTTCCAGCACGAGTTCGGGTTATAGCGATTCTTCGGTAGCCGTAGAGGTACCACTGTCTTGTATTCGTCTGTTTTTACATTGGTTATCGACTTTTACTAAAATGCCTCTGGCCTCTTCAGGTTGGTACGGGCGCTGGTGGGCAAACAACCGATCCCCATGCTTCTGCGAGCAGTGGCCGACAACGTCGTCCAGGTCAATCTGTCGGCACTACGGGGTATACTTCAGGGAATTTAGACATTCAAGCTCCATCTTTAACGGACTTAGCTCGTCAGCGTGCCCCTAGTAAGTTTCTTTTGCGTCGACTGTTATGTTATTGACGTTGTCAAAGTCTTAACTTGAGTCGACTTCAGAGAGGAGGAAGAAATCTGCCAGGCGTTCACCAAGGCACGCAAGGCATCCATCCGGTGGTTCTCCGGAGCATTCTGCTACTGATGTGAGTCTTGTGTAGTTGTATTGTTTTACGTTTTATGTTGCTGACTTGCTTTTTGTTCTCTAGCAATCTCCATCAGTACAGATAGCGGGGGTTATAGCCGATCCCCAAGGTGCTACATCAGCTATTCTTCCATCGCTTTCCCCACCTCCAGCCGTACCACAACAGACGATCGAGATTTCCGATCCTGACCTCAAAGCGCCAACTGATCTAGCCGATCTGCTCGGCTTTACTTTGGATGAGCTGGACGACCCGGAGGTCATGGCTACTGACGACTACCCAGCTGACATTCAGCGTATCATAGCGACTCTGCGCCCGGCATCGGCCATTTATTCGCCCGACTGGTATGCAAGAGCGACTTGATCGTCTTTTGGACGAGGTGATGCAACCAGGCGGCTCTCTTGGCTAATACGCAACCACCGAGGATGCTATGGCGGCCATGCAAGCCGATCTCCTCCTGCCGCCATGAATGCCTTTGCTAGAAGTCCGCCATTTGGACAATCGTCAATTTGGATGTGGAGTCGACCAAGCTAAGAGTCGAACAGAGGAAAGCCCGGCAAGCCGATCAACGACTCTTGGACAAGCTTATAGCAGGCGCCAAACATCGGAAGAGCGTATTTGATCAAGGTGCTTTGCTACACTCAAATCGACTAAGAGCGAGCTCAAGAAGCTGAGTCGACCAAGACTAAACTTGAAGAAACGATTGGCCTTGGTCATAAAAGAACTTGCAGTTGCCAGTTGGCATTACAGATTCTACATCCTCACCGGGCCGTTCAGAGGCGGGAGATTGGTGAGATTTTTGCGCCAAGTTAAGACTCAATCGGCCAAAATAGTTCGATTCAGGGTGATGCGGTCGATCAACAACTTATAGATGGTGTCCAAGCCACTATTGGCAAAGCGGCGTGACCTATCGGCTCTGGGAGCTCATTTGCCCGGATCGGGACTACACTAGACTTTAATTTACTGATCAGTTGTTGCCAATCTAATATTGCTTTAAACTTGAGATGACGTCTTTTGAACTCTTGCTTGATCGGCTGTGCATCCGATTTTGTAAGTTTGTAATGTCATGGATGTTTTAAAGCGACTTCGATTAATTTGTATGACCGATTTTATATGCATGTGCTTGTCATTGATCCTTATGTTTTCCTCTCTGTAGTTAGGACCCGACCCATATGCTTGGGTGATATGCCTTCAGATACTTTCCATTGATCGCTTTAGGTAGGACGAACCCTTCTAAGGATTCCAGTATATACGAATTCCCGTCAACCGGCCGATTGATCTTATAGGGCCCTTCCCACGTTGGAGACCATTTGCCGAATCGGTTATCCTTAGACCCAATCGGCAACACGGTTTTCCATACTAAATCGGCTTGATTGAATGATTTAAAAATCACTTTTTTATTGTACGACCTGGCAACCATCTCTTTGTTCTTTTTAAGCCGATCTAGCGTGATTAGCCTTAGTTCAGCCAAATCATCTAGATTGTCCAGCATCGCCTGTTTGTATTCATCGGCTGATACCTTATCTTGCTCGTGTAGCCTTATTGAGCCGATGTTGATTTCAACGGGCAAAACGGCTTCTTGTCCGTATACCAACTGAAAGGGTGACAATTTAGTTGATCCGTGATGAGATAGCCGATAAGCCCATAAAGCCTCCGATAGCGTTGAATGCCATCTCCTTGGCTCTTCCTCAATTTTTCTTTTTATCAGCTTTATCAATGTTTTGTTCGATGATTCGGCCTGTCCGCTGGCACGAGCATAGTAAGGGGAGGAGTTGAGTAATTTTATCCCAAGACTTTCCGCAAACCCTTTGAACTCGTTGGACATGAACCACGGTACCACGATCGGTAGTGATTATGCTGTGGAATCCCAAACCGATGGACGATGTGTTCATTTACAAAGTCGATTAGTTCTTTACTAGTAACCTTCTTGAGTGGCACGGCCTCGGCCCATTTTGAGAAATAATCCGTGGTTGCAAGGATGAATTTATGTCCTTTCTTTGGATGACGGAAATATCCGGCGATTATGTCTATACCCCATCCTCTAAATGGCCATGGCTTGACGATCGGATGTAAAGCCGATCTTTGGTCTTGTTGTATGTTACCAAACTTTTGACACGTTTGGCATCCTCTATAATATTTGAAGCGAGTCTTCTAACATCGTCGGCCAAAAATATCCTGTTCGTCTCGGTACCCATTTCATCTTATGAGCCGATTGATGTGACCCACAAATGCCTTCATGAACTTCACCCATTGCCACTTTGGCTTCCTCGGTTCCCGGACATCTTAATAACAAACCTTCCATAGTCCGAAAGTACAATCGTCTTCTAGTAGAACATATTTGGCGCTTTGCGCTGACCTTTGCTCGATCGGCTTAGTTGGATCGACAAATAATCCCTTATCTCTGCTTCTCCGATCGGCGGGGTGGACACATAAAACCGGCCAAGCGTTTAGCTCGATTGGTCCCTGTTGGCTTTCAATCTTGTACCCTGATGCACTTTGTGCCAATCGGTTTGCTTTATCATTAGCTTCTCCGGGATATGTTTTATGGAAAATGTAGTGAACATCTCGATGATCTGGAGGCATTGATGCAAATCTTGGGTTAGTGCATCATCATTGCATCGGTATTCTCCTCGACTTCTTTGTACAATTAACATCGAATCTCCAAAAGCTTCGACGTCTCTCACTCCGATGCTATCTATGATTTGTAGACCCCTTAGTAATGCTTCGTGATACGCTTGATTATTTGAACATCGGCTATTTAGCCGATACATGAAGTCATACTCACCTTTCTAGGTGAAACTAATACCACACCGATGCCTTCGCCTTCTTGGCAAGCAGACCCATCAAAATACAAATGCCAAGGAGTTACACTAGTTGTTCCTACTAATGTTTCACTCCACAGTGATAAAATCGGCCACGGCTTGTCCTTTCACAGATTTAGCCGATTCATAGGATAACTCAAACTCTGTTAGGCGTATGCCCATTTACCAAGCCGACCCGCAGAGATGGGCGCCGATAATATGTATTTAACTACATCGGTTTTGCATATTATAACGCATTTGGACGCCCTTGACATATAATGTCTTAACTTGGTGCAAGCAAAATACAATGACAAGCATAATTTTTCTACTAAGGGATACCTGGTTTTACGCATCTAGAAGGCGTCGGCTTAAGTAATATATTGCTCGTTCCTTCCTATCGGCTTCTTGTGTTAAAACTGCTCCAATCGAATCACCTTCACCGATATATATAGTCTAAAAGGTATACCGTGTTTGATGCGGTCAATACTTGGTGGACTCATCGGATAACCTTTTATGTCGTCGAAGGCCTTTTCTTGATCGGCTTCCCACTTAAACTCTTGGTTATCTTTAATTTTCAGCAGCGGTGTGAAGGCCGAATACGTCCTGACAAGTTTGAGATAAAACGTCGCAAGTAATTGATTTTCCCAATCAACACCTGCAACTCCTTTTTACTTGTCGGTGGTTTAGTATCGGCTATGGCTTTCACTTTGGTTGGGTTTACTTCAATCCCTCCTTCATGCAATCGTAAACCCAAGAAATTGTCCAGCCGATACTCCGAAAGCACATTTGAGAGGGTTCATTTTTAACCCATGTAACCTTGTGCTTTCGAACATTTTTCTCAGATCGGCTAAATGTTGCCAGTCTTCTTTGGATTTTACCACTACGTCGTCAATGTATATTTCCACAAGATTGCCCGATCAAATCATGGAAAATATGGTTCATAGCACGTTGATAAGTAGCACCGGCATTTTTAAACCGAAGGTCATAACTTTCCATTCATATAGCCCTAAAGCCCCGGACATCAAAGCCGTTTTGGGTATATCGGCCCGGCCATGAATATCTGATTGTATCCGGCATTCCCGTCCAAAAGCTTATGATTTTATTCCCGGATGCAGCATCGATAAGCATATCGGCTATGGGCATCGGGTGCTAAATCTTTGGCGTAGCTTTGTTCAAATCTCTAAAATCGACACATACCCTAAGTTTGCCGTTTTCTTCTTCACGAGGGACGATGTTTGAGACCCACTCGCGTGTCGGCAAGGCCGGATAAATTTCGCCTCTAGCAATCGTCCTACTTCTTCCTTTATAGCGTCATACAACGTAGGGTTAAACCGCCTAGGTACTTGTTTGAGCAGCCGATATCCAGGTTTTATAGGTAGCCGATGTTCAACTAGTATCGGCTTAAACCTGGCATTTCATAATACTCCCACGCAAAGCAATCCTTATATTCCTTGAGTATTTCGACCAACTTTGCTTTATAAGCGGGTTCTAATTTAGCACTTACAAGCGTTGGTCTTTTGCTATCCCCTTCCCCAATATCGATCTCTTCAAGCAAATCGGCGAAGTAAATCCTAACCCCTTTCTTTCTTCTTCAAAATCTTCATGACTTCTTCGTATTCTTCCTGCCGATAGCTCCTTGCTTTTTCCTGCAGTTTTGCTATTGTCTTGCGCTCCATCTTCTTATCACGCCCGCATCCGATCAAGCGTATTGGGTTTAACGCTGATCGGCTTGAATCCTGATTTCTCAACACGAGATAAAATCGCAATTGTCCAAGGCTTTTCACGATATGCATTCACCTCTTCGTGTGGCCAATTGGTGTCGTGGCTAGCCATGGCGATATGAGCCGATGTGTCGGTGATACGACTTCTCTTGTATCATCGTTCCCTTTGCACGATTTACGGTGCATAGTTGATGGTATACAACAGATTAGCATGGATCGATCCGCCCAAGGAGTACCTTGTAATTGCCTTTAGCTTCAATCACAAAAACGCAATCGGCAAAGTTTTATTACCGATCGATTCGGGCTTCACCATTACGCCTTTAGCCTCGGTTGGGTCTCCGGTGAAGTCATTTAGCACCATGTTGGTCTTGATTAAGTCTTCGTCGGCTTTTCCCAACTTTACGAAAGTACTTAACGGCATCAGTTGACCGTTGCCCGCCATCGACCAACATCACGGGATATTGGTCGGCCATTAATGTATCCTTTTAGATACAATGGTTTCAAATGCCGATGCATGTCTTGTGGTTTTTCAAACACACGTCACGGTGCTCAGAGGCACAATTGGGCGAACACTTCTTCACCGATTCTTCGGTTCTCAACTCGGCAGTAAAGTGAATACCATGTTTATATCCATTGGTGGCGTATCATCTCGGATCATCGGAGAACTGGATTGAACCGATTGATCTGAATCACTATCGATCTGTTCCTTCTTTCTCCACTCCTTTTTCAAAATCGGTACCGGTCTTAACTTATTAAACGTCCGATCCCTCTCACTCTCCTTTTGGCTTCCCTTTCTTCTTGTGTTTTTAATCGCTGAAGCCTTCTGCGTTGCGACTTCTTTGAGACCGAAGGGCACCATCTAGGTTTGGGTTCTATCGGCTTTCTTATCTTTCGGCTAAATTGCCCATTTATTGCCGATTCCATCCTTCTTGCGTTAGCCAGATAATTCCCTGATTTTGGGAGGATTCGCCTTGTTCGATGTTGACAACCTTTCATAGATCGGCCTTCGCTTCCTTATACGGGCGATCGTGTATCGGTGCGGACAACCTGTCTTTTACAGATTGGTTTGGCCGACATGTAGACGAGTGTTGCATAGGACAAGATACAACTGTTGGTAAGGTCATCCCTCTCTCCCAGCAAAACTGCCAAAAAGGACATTGCCGATGTTTCTCTTCTTCTGTAATCGGCCGATGTGGCACATCTGGCCGCCGACGTTCGTCCCTCCTTTGCCCTGATCGATGAAAACCCTGGTGGTGTTGAGGGTTATACCTTCGACTTATCCTTTCATATTTCCCCAGGAGTTGTGAGAAGGTCGGCTTTGGTTTGAAATCGGCTCTTCTTGGAGCCTTCTCAGCTCGATACCATTTACCGACCTCTAAGTCCCCTCTTGGTTTCACTGTTCTTGAGTTTTGTCCATTTTTATCGGCTTCTATTTGTATAGAACCGGCCGGTGATCTACCTGCTTGTCTCGTCTCGTGATACAATTCCCTTAGTCGGCTTATCCTCTTCCGCAGGCCTCTTTTCTTTTAAGTGAACATTGAACCATGTTGACCTGAAAAAGGGCCCATATCTATCTCAAGATAGCCGATTCTTCGCAAACTTTAACCTGCCATCGGCGATGGCCGATTGGATCTGTTGTCGAAAAATATTGCAATCGTTAGTGTTATGAGAGAACGAATGATGCCATTTGCAATACCTTCGCTTTTTAATTTCTTCGGCCGATGGTATGATATGCCCTTACAGTAACCTTATGAGTTTTTCTTGTAGTAATAAATCAAATATCTTGTCACACTTTGACACATCATACGAGTACTTGACTTAGCTTTATTCTTTGTCGGCCTAAGCGGAGAGCATACGAGTGGTTTTGGAACCTTTGGCCCACTCGGCTATGTTCACTACGCCGTTGTCGAGGTGTCGCCGAATCGTAATCTACCATGTTTACTTTGGCCTTTTCATTGCCGTTTGTCCTAAACCTATCTTTAAACCCTTTGCTCTCTGCATATCGGCTTTCATGTGCCGATACGCGATGGAAGTAGGTGGCCTAAGTCGGGAACTCCTGGCACGACAACTTTTCTTTTAATGGAGGGATTAACCCTTGGAACGCTAGGTCGGCCAATTGATCGTCGGGTAATGTTACCTTTGTAGCACCTATTAAAATGCGCCAGAAATCTTTTGATATAATCGAGAGACCGATTCGCCAGTATACATCGGACTGAACTAAGATCGTAAATCCTAAGCTCCATAGTTCCGAAAAGAAGTACTCATGGAATCGGCTTTCTAAATCGTTCCATATATGAACCGAATTAGGTGGTAGATTTGTGAACCAAGTGAATGCGGTGCCGGATAATGATAAAGGAAACAACCTAATTTTTAACCCATCGGCGTGCGCCTCCCCACATTGAGCCATGAACCGTCCGATATGCTCAATTGTGGTAATAGAATCATCCCTGAGAATTTAGCAAAGTCCGTATCCTAAAGTTGTGGGGTACGGCATTCGGTCTATGTAATCGAGCACGGCTTCCTGTAGCCGATCACTCTCCTCCGGGTTGTAAACCGAACTGTTCTCTCAAAACATTGGCAATTTGTTCTGCCCAATTAACATTGTCGGCTTGTGGTGCGGCGGACACGGCCAATTCTCATTGTTTGCGCCCTGCCCCCCGAGTGCAAACTCGGGTCTTTGTCCAACTCGCACCTCAGGAGGTCTTGGTGCTGCGTCGTAATTGTGATTAAAACCTAATGCATCGGGCATGGGCGCGAAAGGTTCGACGTATGGCACCACCCTATATGGTGCTTGTTTCATGGTTGTGGCCCCTCGTGACTGTGGAACCTGTCCCATTTCGATCGGCTGATAAGCCGATAACCCGATGTTATTGGAGGGCGCACTTGATTGATTTGATGCGCCTATCTTGGCTCCATCCGTGTGCCCATGGTAGTGTGTGAACCCATCTCTCTGTATGCTTGGTTTCAAAACAGTAGGTTGAGCCGGCATCATGATAGGTGCTTGAGCCGACATGTTTACTGTGTTGGTGTTGGGTGCTATGGAATATACTGGGTACGTAGGGATGGTTTGTGGTGGATCTAGCAGGCTTCCAGACGCAGCTAATTCTTGAGCAATTGTTTTCACACTATTTTCTATCATCGGCTTTAAAGTAGACACTAGAGCCGATGATTGGTTAATCAATGCGTGATGGACAGATTGCTCGATCATACTTGATAAATCAGCTTGAGCGGGTGCGTATCGGCTTACCGATTCAGATGTTGAATCTCCGATAGGATTGATGCTTGAGTGCAATCTTTTGAGTAACGCCACCGGCGTGTTTTCGAAGCATCGTAGCATCATTTCCTCCAGAGCTGCCTTCGATCTTCGAGTTCTTTCCGTTGCTCAGGGGTTAAATCGGCCATCTGGGGCGCGATTATGGCATCGGTGTTGATATCGGCGGTGACTGCGGGTTTGTCGGTTGACGACATTCTTTTTGGGTCCCACCGGGCGTGCCAAAATATGTTCGCGCGAAAAACGTGAAGGGGGTTTTAGGCCTCGAACACACAAGACAAACACCGGGTTTGCAGAGCGTGCCAGTCGATTTGACCTGAAATCGACAAGGTAGAATTTGTAATTTGATCGAAGCCGATAAACAAAAATCTATCGGCTTTTCGCTAATCGGCAAGAACCGATTAGGAGATAACTAGATCAACTGGTTACAGTTGATCCGGATACAAGGTAAAAATCGGCTTCGGGAAGGCGATGCGCAACAAAACGAAGCAAATCAAACCTGGGTGAAATCGGCTAAAATCAACAATCGGCAATGCGCAACTATGTTGATTCCGTCGACTTGCAGAGAGATCTATGAGGCTAAAACAATGTAAAAGAAAAGCTTGTAAAAGTAGATGTGTGTTGTTGGATTTGATTGATTGCTTGCCGCTTGACACCCACCTCCTTTTATAACACGCCTGGCCGATCCGAGTTGTACATGGATACGGTGCGTTTATCCGTATCGGCCTATTATCTGATTTCCTTTCCTTTCTAGAAACGGATTCTTTTTCCGATTCGTTTGATGATTTCTTTCCATGCGAACGCTTCCTTTTCGTCTCGGACTGATTTCAACACACGCCGAATTCTGATGCAAACACATACAATTGCTTTTATCCGATTCAAACCTATTTTGCCATGTACCGAATTTTGGCGCAAACACATTCACTCCACACACGTTTCCTTGCATGGCCGTTTGCATGATGCCTTCAAACCATCTCCAGTTTCATTTTCCAGCCGTTCACATCTTCAATTCAGGTGAGTGGGCATGCAGGAGTTGTGCTGCCGTTTCCCATTTGCATGCACTAGTGGCATTCAATTCCGCGGGAAGCACTCCAACGCCAATCCATTCCTTTTCACTTCTAGTCTCATGTGCCTGCAGAACACTTCAAACTTTTCGCTTCTAGCACTACGTGAAACCTTTCCATGCCCATTTAGCTCAGCCACTTCTAGTATCAGTGAGTTCCTTTTTGGGTTGCTATTCCTTCGTCTCCGGCGACGAGCGCTCCGGTGAGTGCCCGACCGACCGCTGTCGACGCCGACTTCCGGTCTGACGTCGTCGTCGCTTCCGCCGTCGTCTACGTCGTCGCCTCCGCCGTGTACGCCGTCGTCGTCGCCGTCACTACCGCCGTTAACGCCGCCGTCGCCGCAGTCTCGCCGTCGTCGCTGCCGCCGTCTCGCTGTCGCCGTTGGTCGCCGCCGTCGCCGGTGCACTTTCTTGGATGCCTTCTCCTGCGTCAACGGTCTGCACTACTGCCACCGCCGACCGGTAGTTCCTCATCTCTCTTACGCGCGCTCTATTCCTATTTTTTTATCTCGTTTATATATTCGCGTAGGTATATATACATAGGTATATAGTTGAATAGACGCATATATCCATGTATATAAAGTACTCGCTAGGCGCATGCATGTTTTCATATTAGTCGTCGCGTGTGTATATATATCTGTGGCTATACTCGGTTGTTCTGTAGGCATATATATTAGATCGGTTAAAAAAAACATGTATGCGTGTGTATGTGTATATATATTAGACTGATTGTGCGAACATATATCTATATTATAATCTGATTCGGTACTGCTACTGTGGTCTCAAAAGCAAATGAATACACACACATTTTAGTGAGCTATTTTGATTCGGTTCCTCCTCATTCAGCCTAGCCGAACCAAGAGCATACGTGTATACGGCATGAATAGTGCCATGCAAGGGGAAATGGAAAATGAGTTGTACATGAATCTTTCCTGGAATTGCGGATTTTGTCTTTTTTGCTACAAATTCATTTTAAGTCCAAATCGCTTGCAACAAATTTTGTAAATTAGTAAATATTAATACCTTTCTACAAGAATTTTTGTGAAATTTTACAATTAAATTTATCTTGTTAAATTAATTGCGGAAAGTACAAACTTGCGAATTTTGCAACTACTAAACTATACGTGTCAAAATGTCAAAATAAATTTTATAAATCTTAGAATATGCTAAACTAATTTTCTGGAAGTTTTCACGAAATTACGCATTAATTTGATTTGCGGCATTTTTCGAATGTGTGTTTACCTGGTTGTTTGCTACGCGTAGACGTTGAGTTGTGTGATACTGTCGGAAGCGAAGCTCAGGACCAAGATCAAGATCCACACCAAGACTCGCTGTTTTACGAAGGCAAGTTGTGCTTTGACCATGTTGCTCCTAGTTTTTGAAATGTATTTTGATTTAAGTTATGCATGCTATGTTGATTAAAATGAATAATTTAATTTGGGCTAACTAGTTAATCAACCTAATTGTTAATTCATCCTTGTTAATAATATTTGTATGCCATATATTCCATTGTCACCTTAAGTTGGGATTAAACTGTTGGATGCTATGTATGTGCCAACACGGGAGGCTAGACCGTGACTAGTTGCTTAGCCATGCTTACGTGAAATATATTTCAAATAGCAAAATAATATTGACTAATGACAAATGGAATGATTTTGGAAGTCAAGTGTAATCTTGCCACGTGATGATGTGAAGTGTAGGTACCTTTGTGGTTCTACATGGTAACTGATATTATTGTTGGCATGTGTTGCACAATAATGGAACAGGGGTGGAAAAGATTTAGTCTGGGGCAAGTGGTATGAGGCTTTATGCCAGGTGGGCCTTTTGGCAGATTTTGAGATAACGACCTTTGCGGCAATGGGATGAGTGATGTGAGAAGATTTGGGTCGTGGTTTGTGAGAAGGATGTCTTGCCTGGGCGATTAAGGACTTCACCTTGCAAGCCTTTGAACTCGGCCTTTCGTACAACCACATGGTCGAGTGGGACGGTCTTAGTTTAGTAGGATTCTCAAGTCTTACCTTTGATACCTCAGGTGACAAGCACCGGGTAATCAGGCGGGGGAGCGTACCTGTGCTACGGCTTGGTACCCTATCCAACGGTGATTGTCGGTCCTACACTTCGACCCTTCGTGGGGGAAGTGATAGTGAAGGCAATACCGGCGAGGGTCATTGTCGGGACCCCGAATTTGCAAATCCGGACCCTCTGTGTATTCAGCACTAGTCCAGGAACGCGCTAGTGCACACAGTCTTAACATCGGTAAATATCACAATCATACCATTCGATATTATCAAAGTACTTTATTTAAATAACCAAACTGGTTACTCGACCTTATGGTCAAGTTACAAATGTATGCCTCGCAAGGCGAAACTTATTAAAAGAGAAATAATAGCAACGGAAAATCAAATAACTTCGTGGCGCCATCCAGTATACCACGAGTAACCGACCGGGCTCGCTTCCTAAGTGAGACGGATCCTCTTGGAGTTCCTCCTCCAAAGTGGCGTAGTCTCCTCTTCAACTGATGTTGTGTTGAGGCAAGGGTGAGTACTTGGTACTCGACAAGTTATGCAATGAGAATGCAAGCTAATATACTATATGCATGGCTTGGTACAAAGGAATAGCTCAAGGTATATTTGCGATGCTTGACATTTGACAAGTAATATAAGTAGATTCAGCGAGTAGACATAAGTAAAGCATAAATAACTTTTCAAGAAGTTTAATAAACATTTTCCCCATCCTAAACCACTTTTCTATCATCTTCATTATTAAACCAACCCAACCTTTCAAACCAAAGTTATTTTTGAGAAAATCTAACCCTTGATTTGTAATTCGAAGCGATGTCCAATACCGCGGACACGGCTATTCGAATAGATTCTATACTCTGCAGAGGTTATGCACTTTACCCACAAGATACAAGTCAAACACCACAAAGGCGAGTTCCCGTAACAAAGTCTTTCGGAAACTTCTAACAATACAAGTGGTCCTCCCCGGTTATTGCGCACTAACCCTTCCCTTAGCTAAGGCGAAGTCTAGGCCAATCAACCGTTAGATGGGTACCTGGCCTCACCCAGACGCTTCCCGCACAACTTACACAAAGGGTGTAGTTGACCTCCTGAGGTCCCACAGTGCGTTATAAGCAACTTAGTCAACTAGTTCAGTACAATTACGGACATGTGGTTGCACGTTAGACCCAGTTCAAAGGCTTGCAAGGTTAAGTCCTTAGGGTGACCAGGGCAAGACTACCCGAAGAACCAAAACAACACTCCCAATGCCACAACTGGCCCACCTGATTACTCTTTGCCACATGCCCCTGGCCGAAATCATTTATCAAAACCCCGCTTGATTACCATGCACCACGTGCCATCAACATCACATGATACTTGTCCAAAACAGGTTCTATATATCTTTAAGTTAATATTAACATTTGATTATACAAACTCATGTTATGAGCACGCGCAGTCTAAGCAAGATACTACAACGGTCTAAACCCAGGTTGGCAATTTAATAATGTCCAACTAGTAATCCACAACTAGGGTGACAAGGGTCATGGCACATACTTAAATAATCAAGGTGTCATACAAAGAAATTGGTACTTATCTAACCCCCATGTTTAAACCAAGTATTTTTCTAATTGAACTAGCATGCAATAGTTTAAATCAAAATAGATTTCGAAATAGGATCAATATGGTCAAAGCACAACTTGCCTTCAAAAAGTACTTGTTCTTGGTCTTGAGTTGGATCCTGAGTTAATACTTCTACTTAGAATCCATACGGCACTTCAACGTCTACTCGTAAAGCGTGCAAATAGCAAATACACAAATAAACAATAGGCAAAAAGTGTCCAAACATCCAAATAAAATCCATAAACAGAAAGAACATAATTTTATGGATTTTTAGAAACTGGAATCGTCAAATTTGGAGTTAAGACGCAAAAGTTATGATTATTTAAAGTTTAAATAATCATTTAAATAATTTTGCAGAGAAAAACTTTAGTCCAAAAATTAAATAAAATTCATATTTAGGTGGATCTCAATTTTATACAAATTTAGAAATTTGAATCACTCAAATCGGAGTTGAAACGCATAAAAGTTATAAAGCGTTTGAAGTTTGAATCAAATCAAATCATTATTTCGAATTAATAAATCATTTTCTTTTGGAAATTAATTATTGCGTCGGCTGGACACGTGTCAGCCTACGATTGGGCGGTGGCGTCGGCGGTCCATGGGCTCAGCCCACGGCTTGCTCGATCCACCGTGGACCGGTCCCACGGCTCACGTGTCGGCCCGACATGTGGGCCCCACTGTCGGTAACGCTTGCGCCTCCGCAGCAGCGGTGCGGTGGCCTGGCTACGTGGCACGATCCGAGCCGTTCGATTCGGATCGAACGGTTGAGATCGGATCCAATCCACCGCAACGTGGATTTCGTTGCAGTGACGTGGACGAACGAGGGCCGTTGGATTTTGATCCAACGATTGAGATCTAATCTGGGTTCTACAGGGTTGGGGCGCGCGTGGCTAACCTGGACCGTTGGATGAAGATCCGACGGCTATCCGAACTCGAAGCGGCGATGGCGGTACGGCGGCGCTGGTTTGGCCGGAGAGGAAGGAGACGACCTTTGCAGCGTTTCTTCGCGATTCCGGTGAGATGAAGTGTGCGCCCAGGTTCGTCCTGCTCCTGGGAGTCCAAATCCGTCCTCGGTTTCGACGGAGCGGCGCTGGTTTGCGGCGGAGAACGAAGAACACGCGGCGGCTGTTCTTGACTTCGGCGAGAAATAGCGGCTAGACGGTGGAGATCCTAGCGGCGCGAGCTAGGTTTCGGACCGGCGTGGGAAAGCGATCCTCGGCACCGATCCACTCTTTAAATAGGCTAGGTTTCCGAATCCAACACGGCGGCGGAGATGAGCAGTCGCCGGAAATTGGAACGAGCACGATGCACGAGCCGCACACGTGTCATGATCCACGGTTCGATTCGATCTGGCGCTACGCATCTTCTCGGTCACCCACTGGCCCGACGACGCGGGCCGTTGGATCTTGATCCAACGGCCGCAGAGCTAGGTTTCTAGGCTCGGTTGGGTTCAAACGTGGTTCGAGTTGGGTCCGGGTCGGACTCGAGCTCGGGTTCGACTCGGGCTCGGTCGGATGAACAGTAACCGACTCGGTTTGATTTTCCAGCAATTTAATATTTAAAATAATTCCCAGAAATTCATTTAATTCATTAAAAATATCAAAAGACTCAGAAAAATTCCAGAAAATTACGGAAAATATTTTAGGGTATTTGGGACTCAAATAAAATATTTCCAACAAAATTTTATTTGCAATATTAAATTCTTTAATTATTTCAAAATGGAATAAATTCAAATAAATTCCAAATAAATCCAAATAAATTCCAGAAAATTCCAAAAATTCACCAAAGTGCCAAATCACACATGAATTCAATAAAAGCAAAATTTTGGGGTGTTACAAACCTCCCCCCCTTAATAGAATCTCGTCCCCGAGATTCAGGGCTTACTAAAGGAATAGGTTTGGAAACTCTTTCTTCAAATCCTCTTCATCCCCAAGTAAGCCGCTCTCTGCATGGTTGCTCCACTTTGAACTCTACTGAAACGGGTTGACTTGTTTCTAGTTTCTCGATCCATTGTGTCTAGAATCCTCACGGGATGCTCCTTATAAGTCAAATCCTCTTGCAACTCAATTGACTCTAGCGGTATACATTCCTCGGGAACTCGGAGACACTTCTTCAAGCTGGGACACATGGAATACATCATGCACTCGCCAACGCATTGTGGCAACTCCGGTGGTAAGCAACCGCCTCTGCGACTCAAAATCTTAAATGGTCCAACATAACGGGGTGCGAGTTTCCCTTTGGCATGGAACCTCTTAACTCCCACGAGGCGTAACTCTGAGGTAAACAAAGTCTTACGGTTCAAAACTCAAGTCTCGGCGACGATTGTCGGCATAACTCTTCTGCCGAGATTGGGCTATCTTCAACCTTTCCTAATCATAGCGATCTGCTCTTGACCTCTTGAAGAATATCAGGCCCAAAGACACGGCGCTCGCCGGTCTCATTCCAATTCAATGGCGTCCGACGAGTCGACCATACAAGTGCCTCAAAAGGTGACATCTCAGAACTAGCCTGATAACTATTGTTGTAATCGAACTCGGCACCACGGTAAACTCTTATCCCAAGAAGTAGCATAAGCTAATGCACAAGCTCTCAACATATCCTCGAGACTGGTTGACTCTTTCGGTCTGTCCATCCATCTGTGGATGATAAGGTATCTTGAAGTTCAAACGGGTTCCCATGGCTTCATGCAACTTATTCCAAAACCTTGAGGTAAATTGGGTACCTCTGTCCGATACAATCCTCTTTGGCACTCCGTGCAAACAGACAATCCTGATCATGTACAATTCTGCTAATTTATCTCCCGAGTAAGTGGTCTTCACGGGGATAAAATGGGCTACTTTAGTCAAGCGATCCACTATAACCCATATGGAGTCATAACCTCCTTGAGTCTTCGGCAAACCGGTAATGAAATCCATTCCGATTTCCTCCCACTTCCACTCAGGTATTTTCAACGGCTGTAGCAATCCTGCTGGTCTCTGATGCATTGCCTTGACTCTCTGGCATACGTCGCACAATGCAACATGCTCGGCAACTTCACGTTTCATACTCGGCCACCAGAATCTCTCCTTCAGATCCTGATACATCTTGGCGCTTCCAGGATGAATTGAGTACTTGGAGTCATGGGCTTCTTCCAGAATCGATTGCTTTAACTCCTTCTTGTTGGGCACACAAATGCGATCCTTCATCCACAACGTGCCTTGCTCATCCAACTTGAAGTCCTCTGCCTTGCCTTCCTCCTTGATGGACTTAATCCTGCGGATCTTGTCATCATCCTTCATCCTTCTCGGATCGATCCTCTAGGGTAGGCGTTACTTCTAATGCGGCCAAGAATCCGCTAGAGTACTACCTCAATCTTCATTTTCTGAAAATCCTCACATAACTCATCCTGACTTGTGGCTAGCAACGTACTCACGGTATGGCTTTTCCGACTCGAGCATCGGCTACTACGTTGGCCTTCCCGGATGGTAATGGATTCCAACATTATAGTCTTTGATCAACTCTAACCATCTCCTCTGCCTCATATTCAGATCCGATTGGGTGAATATGTACTTAAGGCTCTTATGATCCGTATACACTTCACATCTGCTTTCCAATCGATAATGACGCCATATCTTCAAAGCATGCACTACGGCTAACTCTAAGTCATGTGTCGGATAATTTTCCTCATGCGGCCTCAAGCGCCTTGATGCATAAGCGGCGACCTTTCCATCCTACATCAGCACACATCCAAGTCCTTGGCGCGATGCGTCACAATAAATATCGAAGCTTTGAGCAACATCCGGTAGAACTAACACGGTCTTGATGTCAATCGCTTCTTGACTCTGAAATCCTTTCTCACATTCTCGCGTCCATGCAAACTTCTTTTCCTTCTTGGCCGATTCGCGTAAGAGGTTTCGCAATTGTCGAGAAAGCCTTCGATGAAAGCAGCGGTAGTATCCTGCCATTCCAAGGAAACTCCGAATACAGGTCACGCGATCTTGGTACTCCCAATGTAACACAGCTTCTACTTTGCTTGGATCTCTGGCGACTCCTTCTGCGGTCATTACATGTCCAAGAAACTCCACCTTGTCCTTCCAAAAATCACACTTGCTGAACTTGGCGAAAAGTTGCTGTTCCTCGGCTTTTCCAAAACTCGCCTTAAGTGTTCGGCATGTTCACTCTGTCTTGGAGTAGATTAGGATATCGTCTATGAACACGACGACAAACTTGTCCAAATATTCCATGAACACCTTATTCATCATATTCATGAAATAAGTGGCGCGATTCGTCAGCCCAAAGGACATAACCGTAAACTCGTAATGTTCATATCTTGACGAGAATGCGATCTTGAATATCTTACGATCGGATCTTCAATCGATGGTATCCCGATCTCGAGATCAATCTTGGAGAAAACTCCGGCTCCTCTCAACTGATCGAACAAATCATCAATCCTGGGTAGCGGATACTTATTCTTCACGGTGACTTCATTGAGTGCACGGTAGTCAATGCACATCCTGAAACTCCGTCCTTCTTCTTGACAAACAAAATCGGTGCTCCCACGGCGAAACTTCGATGCGATAAATCCTTTCTCCATTAACTCTTCTAGTCTGTTTCTTCATTTCTACCAACTCCTCGGTGGACATCCGATAGGGTCTCTTTGCTATCGGTCTTGTACAGGTACAAGCTCTATCACAAACTCTATGTCCTGTCAGCGGCATACCGTAGATCTTCGGGAAAAACATCTGGGTACTCATTCACTCTTTGGGACATCCTCTATGCCGATTGCCTTGGTACTGTTAACCATCAACCTGTCCATCTCTAAGCTGCAGTGGCTTGAAATTCCACTTTCTTCCCACACGGGCTCTCAATCGAGATAGTCCTTCGTCCACAATCCAATACGGCCTTGTGCTTGGATAACCAATCCATTCCCAATATGACGTCTAAGGTCCAGGTCTCCAAAATTATAAGGTTTGCTAGGAACTCTATTCCATCTATTAGTATTCTCACCGGAACATCCTACTTTCGCTCGGAGTTCGAACCAGGGGTTTGAACTAAAAGCATGCATCTAAGTCTTGCAATCCCCAAATCATTTTTAGCAGCAAAGCCTTGCGAAACAAGCGAATCTGAAGCTCGAGTCAAACAAAATCAAGCGTGCAGTCTTGAGTTAACAAGTAACTTACCCGATCACGACGTCAGTAGCATTCTGCGCAGTGCATCTGCGGTGACATGGTTGACTCGGCCTCTCACCATGGTGCAGGGTGTGGCTCCTGGTGTGGCGTCCTAGCTGGGGTGGTTCCTAGATTGAAGCGAACCGGGTCACTCCTGCTGTCTTCTTTGGACAAGCTGTTGGCAAAGTGTCACGGCTCGTTCTGCGATTGTAGCTTGGCGTCTCCTTTGTTCCTTCTTTGTTGCACAGGTAAGCGTTTCTAAGCGGTGAAGTGCAGTAGTTACGATTGACGTCTTGGTGCTTTGGGGATGGTGTCCTTGTTGCATTCTCGTGGTTGGAATCAAGAATTGATTTGGTGCAACTCTCGGGCGATGTTGCGTTCCCTGGCGTGATCCTTCTTTGTTGCATCTGCGCTTCTGTTCTCATCCAGTTCCTTGCGCTTGTCCTCAAGAATAAGCTCCTTATTCACCAACTCTTGGAAATCTGGGAAGGTGTGGGTGATCAATCCTACTTGCAATCCCGAGTTAAGTCCCTTCATAAAAGCGAGGCAGATCTGGATTTATCTTTCGCTACATCCTCAGATGCGTAGCGTGCTAGCTGTGTGAACTTGTTCAGGTAGTCGGCCACTGGCTGATTACCTTGTTTCAGTGCTCTGAACTCCTCCTTCTTAAGGTCCATGATTCCTTCAGGCACGTGATACTGTCGGAATGCAGCTGTGAACTCTTCCCAAGTGATATCTTGAGGGTTCTCTTGCGTGGCACAGAAGTTCTCCCACCATTCGGCGGCTGTCCCTTCCAGCTGATGAGAAGCGTAGAGTACCTTCTCATTTCCTATGCATTGAGCTATGTGTAGCTTCCTCTCGATTGATCTTAACCAATCATCGGCCTCCAATGGATTGGCATTCCCGGAGAAAGTGGGTGGGTGAGTTCTCATGAACTCTGACAGTCTTGTATTCTGGCGTTGTCCATGATTAACTTGATTAGCTTGATGGCCTGGCGGTGGCGTGTTGCATTTGTTGCATCATAGCATGCATCAATCGAGTCTGGGCAGCAAGAAAAGCTCGAAATTCTGCATATCCAAGTGGCGGTGCTGGTGCTCCATCATTGGGGTTTTCTGTGGCGAGAACCACTCCCATTACTTCCCAAGTTTCCACGGTGTTCACCATCTGTCGGTTTGCTCTAGGTTTAGAGATGAGAGGGAAACAAGAATAGACAAGTAACATGGAACTTATGCGGGGCGAAAGGGGTAACTTTAAGGTCCAACTTTATTATTAATAACTTGGTATGGCTGCTTACAATGCCTAAGGGCCTTGCAACACATCTGCACACTCGACAAACAAAGCAAATCCAAATCGAACTAACTCTGGAGTCTAATGCCTAAAGGGTGACTCTTTATTCTATGTGTGACTCGGCGAAGGAGTCTCACTATAGAACCTATGCTCACTCATCGAGAAAACCTCCACGGCACAGTGCAGGTCTTTGTGGCATAGGCGCGAAACGATCGCCATGTCCAAAGAATCGTGTCCTCTATGGTAGTCGAAGAAGCGGTGTCCTCATCGAGATCGACTCCTCTGGATCTGGCTCGTGTAGCTCGAATCTTGGCTCTGGAGTGCAGTCCGTACAAGGTCATCTCCAACTCGTCAATCCTTCGTAGAAGGTGTGCCACATACTCTTGAGCTTCCCGCCATCTGTTCTTCTCTGTCGTGATCTCCTTGCGGGCCTTCTGTAGCTCCTTGCTTGTATTATCTAGTACATCCTCCTGGGCGACACCAAATCGTGCCAACTGTGTAACCGTGGCATCCTCATCCTGAATCGCCTTCGGGTCAAGAAGGTTATCGCTGCGCGGATGATAACGGAACACCGTACTCTCCAACTCTCTGGCGTAGATACGGGTAATGTGCCGCATTGCTCGTCGTGATACTTCTTGGATACCCATCTGCATTGTAGATCTCCTGGCAGTGCAGTGTATCGGGCGATTGCCTGGCCCTTTTCCTAGCAGTACCTCAATCTTCACGTCACAAGCCTTGATCAATCCCGCTTGTCCGATCACTTCCACTTGGTATTGGGGCTTCTCAAAATCTCCGAGAGTGCAGTAGCATATGCCAAAGTTCCGCGGCGTGACCAACTCCCAGATCAACGTGGTTGAACTCTTCCTCCATCCGTCACGAGTGCTTTACGTAAGAACTCGGAATTTTTAAATTGTGACAAGGTAAGGGAAAATTTCAGCAAGAGACAAGAAAAGAGAGAAGGGGATAAGTCGAGATGTCATTTCTTGTCTTCACAAATTTTTAGCTTTTAGAAAATAGGTTTTATCCTCACTACGACCATTCTAGCTAGGGTTGAGCCTACAAATCAAGTATGGCTCTGTACCACCTCTGTCGGGACCCCGAATTTGCAAATCCGGACCCTCTGTGTATTCAGCACTAGTCCAGGAACGCGCTAGTGCACACAGTCTTAACATCGGTAAATATCACAATCATACCATTCGATATTATCAAAGTACTTTATTTAAATAACCAAATCAAGTTACTCGACCTTATGGTCAAGTTACAAATGTATGCCTACAAGGCGAAACTTATTAAAAGAGAAATAATAGCGGCGGAAAATCAAATAGCTTAGTGGCGCCATCCGGTATACCACAGCAATCGGTGGGCTCGCTTCCCTAAGTAGACGGATCCTCTTGGAGTTCCTCCTCCAAAGCTGGCGTAGTCTCCTCTTCAACTGATGTTGTGTTGAGGCAAGGGTGAGTACTTGGTACTCAGCAAGTTATGCACAGAATGCAAGCTAATATACTATATGCATGGCTTGGTACAAAGGAATAGCTCAAGGTATATTTGCGATGTGACATTTGACAAGTAATATAAGTAGATTCGAAAGCAGTAGACATAAGTAAAGCATAAATAACTTTTCAAGAAGTTTAATAAACATTTTCCCCATCCTAAACCACTTTTCTATCATCTTCATTATTAAACCAACCCAACCTTTCAAACCAAAGTTATTTTTGAGAAAATCTAACCCTTGACTGTAATTCCCGAGCGATGTCCAATACCGCGGACACGGCTATTCGAATAGATTCTATACTCTGCAGAGGTTATGCACTTTACCCACAAGATACAGTCAAACACCACAAAGGCGAGTTCCCGTAACAAAGTCTTTCGGAAACTTCTAACAATACAAGTGGTCCTCCCCGGTTATTGCGCACTAACCCTTCCCTTAGCTAAGGCGAAGTCTAGGCCAATCAACCGTTAGATGGGTACCTGGCCTCACTTCCAGACGCTTCCCGCATAACTTACACAAAGGGTGTAGTTGACCTCCTGAGGTCCCACAGTGCGTTATTAGCAACTTAGTCAACTAGGTCCGTCCCATTACGAGACATGTGGTTGCACGTTAGACCCAGTTCAAAGGCTTGCAAGGTTAAGTCCTTAGGGTGACCAGGGCAAGACTACCCGAAGAACCAAACAACACTCCCAATGCCACAACCGCCCACTGATTACTCTTTGCCACATGCCCTGGCCGAAATCGTTTATCAAAACCCCGCTTGATTACCATGCACCACGTGCCATCAACATCACATGATACTTTTCCAAAACAGGTTCAATATATCATTAAGTCAATATTAACATTTGATTATCCAAAATCATGTTATGAGCACGTGCAGTGTCTAAGCGAGTATACTACAACGGTCTAAACCCAGGTTGGCAATTTAATAATGTCCAACTAGTAATCCACAACTAGGGTGACAAGGGTCATGGCACATACTTAAATAATCAAGGTGTCATACAAAGAAATTGGTACTTATCTAACCCCATGTTTAAACCAAGTATTTTTCTAATTGACGGAGCCTGCAATCGTTTAAATCAAAATAGATTTCGAAATAGGATCAATATGGTCAAAGCACAACTTGCCTTCAAAAAGTACTTGTTCTTGGTCTTGAGTTGGATCCTGAGTTAATACTTCTCCTTCGAATCCTTCCGGCACTTCAACGTCTACTCGTAAAGCGTGCAAATAGCAAATACACAAATAAACAATAGGCAAAAAGTGTCCAAACATCCAAATAAAATCCATAAACAGAAAGAACATAATTTTATGGATTTTTAGAAACTGGAATCGTCAAATTCGGAGTTAAGACGCAAAAGTTATGATTATTTAAAGTTTAAATAATCATTTAAATAATTTTGCAGAGAAAAACTTTAGTCCAAAAATTAAATAAAATTCATATTTAGGTAGATCTCAATTTTATACAAATTTAGAAATTTGAATCACTCAAATCGGAGTTGAAACGCAAAAGTTATAAGCGTTTGAAGTTTGAATCAAATCTGAAATCATTATTTCGAATTAATAAATCATTTTCTTTTTCGGAAATTAATTATTGCGTCAGCCTGGACACGTGTCAGCCTCTGATTGGGCGGCTGACGTCAGCCGGTCCATGGGCTCAGCCCACGGCTTGGCTCAGTCCACCGTGGACCCGGTCCACGGCTCACGTGTCGCTGACATGTGGGCCCCACTGTCAGCGGCACGCCTCCACGCGCGGTGCGGTGGCCTGGCTACGTGGCACGATCCGAGCCGTTCGATTCGGATCGAACGGTTGAGATCGGATCCAATCCACCGCAACGTGGATTTCGTTGCAGTGACGTGGACGAACGAGGGCCGTTGGATTTTGATCCAACGATTGAGATCTAATCTGGGTTCTACAGGGTTGGGGCGCGCGTGGCTAACCTGGACCGTTGGATGAAGATCCGACGGCTATCCGAACTCGAAGCGGCGATGGCGGTACGGCGGCGCTGGTTTGGCCGGAGAGGAAGGAGACGACCTTCGCAACGGCGTTTCTTCGCGATTCCGGTGAGATGAAGTGTGCGCCCAGGTTCGTCCTGCTCCTGGGAGTCCAAATCCGTCCTCGGTTTCGACGGAGCGGCGCTGGTTTGCGGCGGAGAACGAAGAACACGCGGCGGCTGTTCTTGACTTCGGCGAGAAATAGCGGCTAGACGGTGGAGATCCTAGCGGCGCGAGCTAGGGTTTCGGGACCGGCGTGGGAAGGCGATCCTCGGGCACCGATCCACTCTTTAAATAGGCTAGGTTTCCGAATCCAACACGGCGGCGGAGATGAACAGTCTCGCCGGGGAAATTGGAACGAGCACGATGCACAGGAGCCGCGACATCGTGTCATGATCCACGGTTCGATTCGATCTGGCGCTACGCATCTTCTCGGTCACCCACGGCGGCCGACCCCGCAGCGCCGTTGGATCTTGATCCAACGGTCGCAGAGCTAGGGTTTCGGCCGGCTCGGTTGGGTTCAAACGTGGTTCGAGTTGGGTCCGGGTCGGACTCGAGCTCGGGTTCGACTCGGGCTCGGTCGGATGAACAGTAACCGACTCGGTTTGATTTTCCAGCAATTTAATATTTAAAATAATTCCCAGAAATTCATTTAATTCATTAAAAATATCAAAAGACTCAGAAAAATTCCAGGAAAATTCTGGAAAATATTTTAGGGTATTTGGGACTCAAATAAAATATTTCCAACAAAATTTTATTTGCAATATTAAATTCTTTAATTATTTCAAAATGGAATAAATTCAAATAAATTCCAAATAAATCCAAATAAATTCCAGAAAATTCCAAAAATTCACCAAAGTGCCAAATCACACATGAATTCAATAAAAGCAAAATTTTGGGGTGTTACAGTCATAGGTGTAGATGGAAGTTTCTGAAAAACTTCGTTACGGTCAATCGCCTTTGTGGTGTGCGACTGTATCATGTGGGTAAAGTGTACAACCTCTGCAGAGTGTGTCAAAACTATTCGAATAGCCGAGTCCACTGTGATCGACAAAGCTCGTGGATTACAATCAAGGGGTAGATTTTTCTAGAATAAAAATGTGGGAATGGGTGGTCAGATGCCGTAGATAATTGCTAAAGTGATTTAGGGCTTGTGACAAATGGTTTGAAAAGAGATTGATAACTTATTATATAATATGGTATTTCTGCTTTTGAATATATTCAGATTATTTGATAGAGGCAAAATGTTGCTTTTATGCAAAATAACCATTCACTGTCTTTTGGAATAAGCCATGCATATAGTTATTAGACTTGCATTCGTGTGCATTCTGTGCATGACTTCTTGAGTGCTTTATGTACTCACCCCTTGCAACAAACAAATCACCGGTGGCGTAAGTCTACAACGTCGAAGAAGAAGAAGTTCCGTGAGAAGGCGATTATCTAGGAGTCGAACCACATCGATTACTGTGGCGTATTGATGGGATTCCTCGGTGTTCTTCATTCATTTGCTATTTATTCTCTTTTGTTGTTGTAAGCCTGCGTGTGACTATTTGTAAGGTGACCTTAAGGTCTTGTAACCAGTTTATTTAATATTTGAAGTACTTTATTAATTATTTCCGTTGTGTATGATTGTGGTACTTCATCCCTGTTATTACTGTGTGCACTAGCGTGATCCTGGACTAGTGCAGAATACACAGAGGGTCCGGATTTGCAGATTCGGGTCCCGACAGAGGTGGTGTCAGAGCCATACTGACTGTAGGTCTTGACCCTAGGTAGATTGGCCGTCTTTAGGAGCTTCAAAAAAATTTTTTCTAAAGAGAAAATTTAACTTGAACGAATAATATGCTCGTGACTTATCTTATTCTTCTATTCTCTCCTCTTTGCTGAAACTTCTATCCTTTCCTTCGGTTTAAATGGAAATCTTACCTGAGTCGTTCTTAATAGTCTACGTTGTTTCACACTTAAGGAGAAAGTACTGGATGTTGTTGTCAACCCTGAAGATCATGGAGTGAGGAATCATCGAGCTCGAAGAGAAGTAGATTGATGAAGTCTTCCCAAAGCTTGAGGAACCAGTGCTTTAGTCGTCAGTTGAGACTCATGTGTGAGAGTTGCGTCTCTTAAGATAGGAGAGTTACCCTTTTAGCCGATAGATTATTGTGTGCTTAGGTTAATTTGGTTCTTCCTTGATTGCTGAGTGTGCAGTATGCGTTGCATAGCTTTTAGGCTTTTGTAAGCAACCATACCAAGTTATTAATAGTTGCATGTTTAAGTTTTTGGGTTAAACCTGCTTCCCTGCACTAGTATTCTTAAACCTTACCTTTGCTCTTCCCTCGTACCTGAACCTTAGTGTGTCAACAGATGGAAAGGACAGATCCCACCGATGTTTTTGAAGCAGTTCAAGTCAATACAATTGCCGCTACCACTGATAACGCAGAGACAAACAAGCAGTTATCTACCATACCAGCAATAACTAATCAGTACTTGGATCATATTCTCATCTCTCAAACCCACTTCGGCAGAGTCCAATAGAGTAATCACTCAGAAAGCGAAGCGACATGGGAAAGCGAAGAAGATTTGAACGAGTTTCCGAACCTATTCTATAGCTAGCCTCGAATCTCGGGGATGAGATTCTGTTAAGGGGTGGAGGTTTGTAACATCCCAAAATTTGCTTTTAATTTAATTAGTGTGTTTCTGGGTTTATTTGAATTTTTTAGAAATTATTTAAAGTCCTCGCTGTTAATTCGGATGGAAGTCTATTGAACTAATCATATTAAATAAAGATCCAGCATTTTTGAATATGCGTAAAATCTAAAATTTTGTTTAAAATTTAGATAACGGGTAGACGAGAGTGTTCTCTTCGAATATTTTCAAAAAAATATGCTATATAACTTAAGTCGTTGATTTTACGAAGATCTGTACATGTGTCTGATTCACTAAAAGAATTTTTGCGAAAAATCTATACGTCGAAAAATCACAAAACCAACTTTGTTAAGTTCCAAATAGTTCCTAGTATTTTAGAGGAATTTTCTAGATTTTTGGAACCTCTCCGTTTTTTTTTCTCTCAACATGTTTTGAGAACATGTACATGTATATGTGCTATATGCATGCATGCACGACGTTGATTTGCTAGCATACGTTTCCCAGTTTCTATTGCAAAGCAATTGCTAGCATTCACTCCACACACGTTTCCTTGCATGGCCGTTTGCATGATGCCTTCAAACCATCTCCAGTTTCATTTTCCAGCCGTTCACATCTTCAATTCAGGTGAGTGGGCATGCAGGAGTTGTGCTGCCGTTTCCCATTTGCATGCACTAGTGGCATTCAATTCCGCGGGAAGCACTCCAACGCCAATCCATTCCTTTTCACTTCTAGTCTCATGTGCCTGCAGAACACTTCAAACTTTTCGCTTCTAGCACTACGTGAAACCTTTCCATGCCCATTTAGCTCAGCCACTTCTAGTATCAGTGAGTTCCTTTTTGGGTTGCTATTCCTTCGTCTCCGGCGACGAGCGCTCCGGTGAGTGCCCGACCGGCCATTGTCGGCGCCGACTTCCGGTCGGCGTCGTCGTCGCTCCATGCCGTCGTCTCGTCGTCGCCTCCGCCCGTGTCGTCGTCGCCGTCACTACCGCCGTTAACGCCGCCGTCGCCGCAGTCTCGCCGTCGTCGCTGCCGCCGTCTCGCTGTCGCCGTTGGTCGCCGCCGTCGCCGGTGCACTTTCTTGGATGCCTTCTCCTGCGTCGACGGTCTACACTACTGCCACCGCCGACCGGTAGTTCCTCATCTCTCTTACGCGCGCTCTATTCCTATTTTTTTATCTCGTTTATATATTCGCGTAGGTATATATACATAGGTATATAGTTGAATAGACGCATATATCCATGTATATAAAGTACTCGCTAGGCGCATGCATGTTTTCATATTAGTCGTCGCGTGTGTATATATATCTGTGGCTATACTCGGTTGTTCTGTAGGCATATATATTAGATCGGTTAAAAAAAACATGTATGCGTGTGTATGTGTATATATATTAGACTGATTGTGCGAACATATATCTATATTATAATCTGATTCGGTACTCCGTTACCAGGGTCTCAAAAGCAAATGAATACACACACATTTTAGTGAGCTATTTTGATTCGGTTCCTCCTCATTCAGCCTAGCCGAACCAAGAGCATACGTGTATACGGCATGAATAGTGCCATGCAAGGGGAAATGGAAAATGAGTTGTACATGAATCTTTCCTGGAATTGCGGATTTTGTCTTTTTTGCTACAAATTCATTTTAAGTCCAAATCGCTTGCAACAAATTTTGTAAATTAGTAAATATTAATACCTTTCTACAGTAATTTTTGTGAAATTTTACAATTAAATTTATACTGTTAAATTAATTGCGGAAAGTACAAACTTGCGAATTTTGCAACTACTAAACTATACGTGTCAAAATGTCAAAATAAATTTTATAAATCTTAGAATATGCTAAACTAATTTTCTGGAAGTTTTCACGAAATTACGCATTAATTTGATTTGCGGCATTTTTCGAATGTGTGTTTACCTGGTTGTTTGCTACGCGTAGACGTTGAGTTGTGTGACACTGTCGGAAGCGAAGCTCAGGACCAAGATCAAGATCCACACCAAGACTCGCTGTTTTATGAAGGCAAGTTGTGCTTTGACCATGTTGCTCCTAGTTTTTGAAATGTATTTTGATTTAAGTTATGCATGCTATGTTGATTAAAATGAATAATTTAATTTGGGCTAACTAGTTAATCAACCTAATTGTTAATTCATCCTTGTTAATAATATTTGTATGCCATATATTCCATTGTCACCTTAAGTTGGGATTAAACTGTTGGATGCTATGTATGTGCCAACACGGGAGGCTAGACCGTGACTAGTTGCTTAGCCATGCTTACGTGAAATATATTTCAAATAGCAAAATAATATTGACTAATGACAAATGGAATGATTTTGGAAGTCAAGTGTAATCTTGCCACGTGATGATGTGAAGTGTAGGTACCTTTGTGGTTCTACATGGTAACTGATATTATTGTTGGCATGTGTTGCACAATAATGGAACAGGGGTGGAAAAGATTTAGTCTGGGGCAAGTGGTATGAGGCTTTATGCCAGGTGGGCCTTTTTGGCACAGATTTTGAGATAACAGCCTTTGCGGCAATGGGATGAGTGATGTGAGAAGATTTGGGTCAGGGTTTGTGAGAAGGATGTCTTGCCCTGGACAGTTAAGGACTTCACCTTGCAAGCCTTTGAACTGGGCCTTTCGTACAACCACATGGCTGGAGTGGGACGGTCTTAGTTTAGTAGGATTCTGAAGTCTTACCTTTGATACCTCAGGGTGACAGTTACACCGGGGTAACTGTGCGGGGGAGCGTACCTGTGCTACGGCTTGGTACCCTATCCAACGGTGATTGTCGGTCCTACACTTCGACCCTTCGTGGGGGAAGTGATAGTGAAGGCAATACCGGCGAGGGTCATAGGTGTAGATGGAAGTTTCTGAAAAACTTCGTTACGGTCAATCGCCTTTGTGGTGTGCGACTGTATCATGTGGGTAAAGTGTACAACCTCTGCAGAGTGTGTCAAAACTATTCGAATAGCCGAGTCCACTGATGATCGACAAAGCTCGGGATTACAAATAAGGGGTAGATTTTCTAGAATAAAAATGTGGGAATGGGTGGTCAGATGCCGTAGATAATTGCTAAAGTGATTTAGGGCTTGTGCCAAATGGTTTGAAAAGAGATTGATAACTTATTATATAATATGGTATTTCGCTTTTGAATCTATTAAGATTATTTGATAGAGGCAAAATGTTGCTTTTCGCAAAATAACCATTCACTGTCTTTTGGAATAAGCCATGCATATAGTTATTAGACTTGCATTACTCGTGCATTACTCGCATGACTTGCCGAGTGCTTTATGTACTCACCCCTTGCAACAAACAAATCACCAAAGGAGCGTAAGTCTACAACGTCGAAGAAGAAGAAGTTCCGTGAGAAGGCGATTATCTAGGAGTCGAACCACAGCCGCTTGCCTGTGGCGTATTGATGGGATTCCTCGGTGTTCTTCATTCCGCTGCTGTTTATTCTCTTTTGTTGTTGTAAGCCCTGCGTGGCAGACTATTTGTAAGGTGACCTTAAGGTCTTGTAACCAATTTATTTAATATTTGAAGTACTTTATTAATTTTTTCCGGTGTGTATGATTGTGGTACTTCATCCCTGTTATTACTGTGTGCACTAGCGTGATCCTGGACTAGTGCAGAATACACAGAGGGTCCGGATTTGCAGATTCGGGTCCCGACATTCAGCCCTCGAGCGTCGGGACTTAGTTTGTAACCTTCTCGCCCCAGGCACGCTTTTTTCGAGTGGCTGATGTCCAAAATGTCCTCGCCCTCGAGCGTTGAGACTCATGTTGCGGCCTCTTGGCTGAGTGGTTCAACCCCCAAGCTCATGTGGTCACCTTCCGCTTAATTGGGCCAACTTGGCGGAAGGCCAAATTAATTTGAACCGCGCGTGACACGTGTCCGGCGATATATCCCTTCGCTCTGTTCAGATTACGTCGGAACTGCGCCTGTCACGTGTTGATCTTCTTTGTATTTTCGAGGAGGTCAGCGGCGTTGAAGCGTCGCTTCGTCTTCTGTGTCTTTAATTGGTGTCGTCTCGACTCCGGGGCCATGCATGGCCTATAAGTGGGATGTCACCGCTTTTGAGCGATCGCCCCTTTCTTCGAGTCTTCTCCCTCTTCTTCCTCTTCTTCCTCCCAGCTTTCCTCCATGTCTAATATGAGGAGGTTCGTTGGCCCCTACGCGGCGTTTTTTCGCCAGCGGTGCTTCGGGCTGCTCTACAGCTAGGAGGAAGCTGAGTTCTGGGAGGAGCACGATTTCGCCATTCTGGGGGTGGAAGAAGAGGACGGGGCCGCCAGGGACGCCGCCGCCGTGGCCGCCTTGCTGGAGGTGGCTCCGGGGCTCCACGAGGTGGCCGAGATTATCACAGAGATGGTTGGGCGCGAACGCCGCGACGACCTAGCCGTCAGGGCCCTTGTCCGCCTTATACCACCCCTTTGGGTGGTTGAGGACGAGATCCTGGCGGCTCTGGGTCGCGCGCGCCGCGTCTGACCTCGACGATCCCACCCCCGGGCCTCCCAGTGGCAGCACTTCGCGGCGGCACCTCCAAAGAAAGAAACAAGACAGACCACCAGCAGCGCTGGCAGCAGTAGCAAGATCGGCGGCGGGAGCCGCCCCTCTTTTTTCTTTTTTCTTTTTTACACGAGAAAATGAAAAAAAAGTTAGTAATGTAAATTACTGTCATTATGGAATACAAATCAGTGTCCTTTCACTCTTCTGAGTTTGATCGTTTTTTTTGAGTCGTTTACACTAGTCGACAGCGCCAGCCCCCGCAGCGAGGTGTTGGAGGGCCGAATTTTTATCGACTTTAGTCTAGTGACCCCGATCTCTGTTCAATAAAGTTCCTGAAGTATCGATCGTTATTCCCGAGTGGTTGGTACCTTCTTCTAGCTTAGTCTTTTCTAACTCATGCGTTAGTGCAGATGTTTGGATGTTGCCGCTTGTTGCGATCTCACCTCGAACGTGCATTTTCGTATATTCTGTATCGGCACGGCTCGGATCAGACGATACGCTAGCAGGGTGGTAACCACTCGGGATTAATCGGGTCACTAGTCAAAACTCATCAAAGAACTAGATAGTCGGTAGCTTTATTTAATGCATGGGAGCAAGATACATAACTTATGCGTAGAAGCGACGTAGCTGTTCGGCGTTCCAAGTATTCGCCAAAACCGCGCCATCTTCGCGTCTGAGTCGATAGGCACTCGGTCGAACCGTCTCCTCCACAGTATACGGACCTTCCCAAATTGGAGAGAGCTTGTGCTCGCTTTTCTGGTTCCTTCGGAGGACCAGATCTCCTTTCGAAAAGGCTCTGCTTCTGACACTGCGAGAATGGTAACGCCGAAGTCCCTGGAGGTACTTAGCCGATTGGATGGCTGCAACGTTTCGAGCCTCCTCGAGTTGATCAAGCTCTTCCATTCGGCTTTCCTCGGACTCGGCTTGTAATTCCGAACCCTTGAGGATTCGAATTCTAGTTCGGTCGGCAGAACCGCCTCTGCACCGTAAACTAAGAAGAAGGGAGTTTGCCCAGTTGCCCGGCTGGGAGTGGTTCTGAGTCCCCAGAGTACTGATGGCAACTCTTTCACCCATCGGGCAGCATATGGTTTGAGGCGATCGAAAATCCTGGCCTTGAGGCCCTGGAGGACCAAGCCATTAGCCCGCTCCACCTGCCCATTACTTCGTGGATGAGCCACCGAAGCGAAGCAAATCTTGATTCCGACGCCCTCGCACCACTCTTGAAATTCTTCGCTCCTGAATTGGGTACCGTTGTCTGTAATGATCCGGTTGGGTACTCCGAATCTGACCACGATATCCTGGAAGAACTCCTTGGCCTTGACCGCAGTGATCGTGGCGACCGGTTTAGCTTCGATCCACTTGGTGAACTTGTCAATGGCTACGAAAAGGTAGGCGAAACCGCCTTGCGCCTTCTTGAGCGGGCCGACTAAGTCGAGCCCCCAGACCTCAAAGGGCCAAGAGATGGGGATAGTTTGCAGCTCCTGGGCCGGCAAATGTGTCTGCCTTGCATAGAACTGGCAGCCCTCGCAAGTCCGAACGATCTCCTTAGCATCCGTCACCGCCGTAGGCCAAAAGAAGCCTTGCCGGTAGGCTTTCCCAACCAAGGCGCTTGACGCCGCGTGATGGCCACACATCCCCGAGTGGATTTCTTTGAGCAGGTCTCTTCCCATTTGTTCTGGAATGCACCGCCTGAGGACACCAGAGGTGCTCTTCCGGAAGAGCTCCTCCCCAATCACCACATAAGATTTGGCTTGTCGGGAGATACGCTCGGCCAAAGTGGTTGCCTCCGGAAGTTTGTCCTTCAGGAGATACTCTAGATATGGGGCCGTCCAGTCGGGATTAATGACCAGGACTCCGGCCTCAGGATCCTTATTTGGCTCTCGTCGTTTTACAACTGTTGGCTCGTAAAGATCCTGGACGAAGATGCCACTCGGGACCTCGACCCGAGTGGCTCCCATCTAAGCCAACTCGTCGGCTGCTTCGTTGTTGCGGTGGAGGACATGAACCAGCTCCAGACCGTCAAACTTGCCTTCTAATTCCCGGACTTGCTGGCAATACGCCGTCATAGTCTGATCGACGCACGACCAGTCCTTCTGTACTTGGCTCACCACCAACTGGGAGTCACCGCGGACCGCCAGTCGTCGGATTCCGAGCGATATGGCGATGCGAAGCCCGTGGATGAGTGCCTCATACTCTGCGGCGTTGTTCGAGGCCAGGAAGTGAATCCGAAGGACGTACTTGAGTTTATCACCTCTTGGCGAGACGAGGAGAATTCCCGCTCCGGCCCCGCCGAGCATGAGAGATCCATCGAAGTGCATGGTCCAATATTCCGGCTCTTCTTCGAGGCGGGGAGCTTGGGATTCAGTCCACTCGGCCGTAAAGTCGGCCAAGACCTGGGACTTGATGGCGGTGCGCAGCTTGAATGAGATGTCGAAGGCTCCAAGCTCGGCCGCCCATTTTGAGATTCTCCCAGTAGTTTCCCAATTATGGAGGACCTCTCCCACAGGGAAAGAGGTCACTACCGAAATCGAGTGTCCTTGAAAATAGTGCTTCAGCTTCCGCGACGAGATCAAGATTGCGTACAACAGCTTCTGAACTTGAGGATATCGCGTCTTGGATTCGCCCAGCACTTCGCTGACGAAGTAGACAGGGCGTTGTACACCGTAACGGTGTCCTGACTCCTCCCGCTCCACAACTATCGCGGCACTGACTACATGAGTCGTTGCCGCTATGTAAAGCAGGAGAAGTTCACCTGGCACCGGCGAGACTAGGACTGGAGGGGTGGAGAGGAACACCTTGAGCTCTTCGAAGGCTTGCTGTGCCTCAGTTGTCCACTCAAAACGGTCCTGTTTCTTGAGGAGCTTGAAGAAAGGCATCCCCCGAACCCCCAACCGGGAGATGAACCTGCCAAGCGCTACCATGCAGCCAGTAAGTTTTTGAACGTCTTTTTGGCTGGTAGGTGGCGCCATCCTCATGATGGCCCCGATTTTCTCCAGATTTGGCTCGATCCCGCGATGAGAGACAATGAATCCGAGTAGTTTCCCGGAAGAAACTCCGAAAACGCACTTCTCGGGGTTTAACCTCATCCGGAACGCCCTTAGACTTTCGAACGTCTCGACCAGATCGGAGGTGAGACTGTCCTTGGTCTGCGTTTTAACCACTACATCATCCACATATGCCTCTACGTTGCGTCCGAGCTGATGATGAAAACACCGCTGTATCGTGCGCTGATAAGTCGCGCCAGTGTTTTTCAGCCCAAACGGCATCGTGACAAAGAAATATGCTCCGAATGGAGTGATAAACGAAGTCTTCTCGCAATCTTCTTCTCGAAGCCGGATTTGGTGGTAGCCTGAGTAGGCATCCAGAAAACTGAGTAGTTGAGATCCAGCAGTGGAGTCCACCACTTGATCAATGCGGGGCAGACCAAAAGGATCTTTCGGGCAAGCCTTGTTGAGGTCGGTGTAATCAACACACATGCGCCAACTTTTATTCTTCTTTTGAACGAGTACAGGATTTGCCAACCAGTCGGGATGATACACCTCCTGGATAAAACCTGCGGCTAATAGCTTGGTGATCTCCTCCCTGATGGCCTCTCAACGGTCTTGAGCGAACCGTCGCAACCTTTCCTTGACTGGCCTGACCGATTCGTTTACGTTCAGCGCGTGCTCGATCACCTCCCTAGGGACTCCAGGCATTTCCGACGGCTTCCAGGCAAAGACGTCATTGTTTGCCCGCAGAAAGGTGACGAGCACGTCCTCCTATTTATCTCCAAGCACTATCCCGATCAAGGCCGTTCGAGCCGGATCGGACGGGTCGAGGATGATTCTCTTGGTACCTTCCTCGGGCCCGATTCCGGGGTTCGACGCCTTGCGGGTAGGGACGCTGCCTTCCGGCTTGTCGGAATTCGCCTTTTGACGAATCCTCTCCCGACCCGCCAGCGCCTCCAGCGACTCGGCCATCTCGCAGCTCTCCCTGTCGCAAGAAAAAGACTGCTTGATGTCACTGCGTAGCGTGATAATACCACTCGGGCCTGGCATTTTTAGCGTTAAGTACGCGTAGTGGGGCACTGCCATGAACTTGGCTAGCGCTGGTCTCCCCAAGATGGCATGATACGCTGTCGCGAAGTCTGCCACCTCGAAGCCAAGGCTCTCCGTCCGGTAGTTGTCTCTCGTGCCGAATGTGACCGGCAGAGTGATTTGTCCGAGTGGTGTCGCCGACGTTCCGGGTATCACTCCGTGAAAAGGCGACGACCCGCATTTAAGCTCCGACCGCGGAATCCCCATGTCGTCGAGTGTTTTCACGAAGAGGACATTGAGCCCACTTCCGCCGTCGATCAACGCCCTCTTGAGCTTGATGCCGCGAACAACCGGCGCCAAGACCAGCGGATATCTACCGGGGAAGGGGACTCGATCCGGGTGGTCCGTGCGATCGTAAGTTATCGCGACCTCGGACCACCGTACATACTGGGGGGCCTCCGGCTCTATTGCGTTGATGTCCCGAGCGGTAAGCTTCTGCTTCCGCTCGGACTCATACGCGGCCGAGCCCCCGAATATGTAATTGAGCTCGAGGTCAACTTCCTGGTAGTCTTCTTCGACTTCGGGAGGAGGCTGCTTTGCGGGGGGGCCAATCGGACCTGGCCCGGCCTGCTTCTTGCTCTCCTGGGCAAATCTCTTCAAGGTGAAGCAGTCCATGGCGGCATGTCTTCCCTTCGAATGGAAGGGACAAAGTGAGTTCATCACCTTGTCATATCCATCCTCTCCGAGCGCACTTGGGCTGGCGCGTTCAGCGACAGCCACCAGCTCTTCACCCTTGCGCTTGTCCTTGCGCCTGGAGGGCTCGGCGTGATCCTTCTTCTCGTCGTGTCGTTCCGCCAAGGCCTCGGAGGCGGAAGCGTAGCGGTCCGCTAGGGCGAACAGCTCACGTACCGACGTTGGTGGCTTCCGAGACATCTTCTTGATGAGATCAGGGTCGCTGACTCCCATCTGGAAGGCAGCTATCACGACCGCATCCGTGACATCCCGAACAGTGCTTTTCTTGTGCATGAAGCGCCTGACGAACTCCCGCAGGGACTCATTCTTCTTCTGGTGCAGCTGATACAGGTCCCAGGGGGTGCCAGGGCGCTCATAAGTGCCTTGGAAGTTTGAAATAAACTGCTCACACAGATCTCCCCAGGAATCTATAGAGTTCGCTGGGAGTCCAGTGAGCCAAGCTTGGGCCAGGGGCGAGAGGGTAACCGGTAAGTAGTTTGCCATTACTTTCTGATCCCCCCCGGCAGCCCTGACTGCCAGAGCATATACCTGTAACCAAGCCTCCGGGTCCCTCTCACCGTCAAACCTAGTGATGCCTTTGGGGTTAAACCCATCAGGCCAAACCACTCAGCGTAGGTGAGGGGTAAACGCGCGAATCCCTTCAATGACCCCGCGACAACCCCCGGGCGGTGACCGACGCGGGGGGGATCGGGCCTAGCGTATTTCACGATCTCCTGGAAGGACGTCGTAACGTTCATACTCGTCGGCATGGCGGCGTTGCTCCTCCCTCTCTCGGTCGCGGCGCCTGGCGTCGAGGTCGGAACGAAGGTCGCGGTTGAGGCTGTGTCGTAAGTCGTCTCCGCGGAGAAGAACATGACGTCCCTGGTGGGGGGCTTCCCGACCGGGCCGACTGCTGGTCGTCTGGGTCCTTGCCGGAGCGCGTGACCGCTCTTTTGCCGGCTGGTCGGTCTGGACCTGCTGGATCGCTGCCGCCGTCACCATGGCTTTTACTTGGGCCACGATCGGGGCGGCTGGGTCACCAGCCCCAGCATAGGGCTCAAGGTATCCAGGAGTGTCTTGGAAGCGACGATATTCTGTTGTGGAGTACGGAAGACCGCTTGGTCCCCATCTTGGCTTACAGAATATCTTCATTGACGCCACGGGCGCGGTCTCGCAGGGCACGCGCCCGCGCGTCCAGCTCTGTTCTTCGGCCGCCTTCCAAGTCGGTGGCGGACGATGTGTTGAGGCGTTGCTGCGAATCCGTCTGCGAGCCCTCGATCACGCAGACTCTACGGAAATTCCAGCAACTCTCCAGGCTTTCTTCTGACTCGACCGGTGAGCTGGGCGAGCCCGAAGGAGATGGTTCCAGGCGCTGGGAGGTGCCGAGTGGTTGGGTGGTGAGAACACCTACCACCCGCAACTCGGCACCCGTTGATCCGACTCCCTGGCAGGACCGGGCCTTCAGTCCCCTACTCAGTGCTTTAGAGCACGAGACAGGGGGACCTCCCGATCTGCGCGGAAGTCGTGGCGATGGCTCGCCGGAGACCTCGCCGTGCTGCAACGCGGCCTCCTCAGAGAGGGAAAGGTTCCCAAGGCTGTTGGAGATGAAGGTCAGGCTTCCGAAGCGGAAGACCTGATCCGGGGAGAAAACTGTGGAGACTTCGCTCGTCGCAGCCATCAAGCTCGACGAAGATCTTGACACAAGCCCCTACCTGGCGCGCCAACTGTCGACGATCGGTTCCGCCGGCAATGAGATTTGTGATTCTAGGGGATTCGTGCTAGATCAGAGCAAGATGGTAACACAGGATGCGAGGGCAATCTTTTTTAGACAGGTTCGGGCTCTCGCGGAGGAGATAATACCCTAGTCCTGTGTTCTTGGATATCTGGGTGTGTTCTCTCCTTTTTTCTCCTCTCCCTTTTTCAGGGTTGTTCCCTCCTTATATACTGGGGGAGGGATACATTACAGATGGGCGCCACCTGGCCCTGAACATGGTGGCTTCATGAGTATGTAATTTGTCTCTATCGGCTAAGCCCCACTACGCCCAGGGGGGTCGTTCCTTTCCCGACCCACGCCTGCCACTCTGCCAGGTTCTGGTGCCTGCAGGCTCTGCTCATGCCAGATCGCAGGCTTGGCTTTTGGCAGGGTTGTCTGGACGTGGCACGAAGCTTCGTGGAGGGATCAGCCGGCTGCCTTGGGGAAGAAGTTGGGCCATGCTAAGGGCTCCTTGTGGTGCTTCTAGGCTCTGGGCCTACTGCGCCATCCTCGGCCCAGTCGGGTGTAGGCCCTACTTGTGGGACCCCCATCTCAGGCATTCCACAGTGATCTAGGCTTGCTCGTGGGATTTTCAAGATCAAGATGAACTTGGATACCTTCCCACAAGTCACAGCAAGCTAGAGGTCACAAAGAAACCCATCAAAACACGATCAAACAAGGATTCATCAATGGAAACATAAGAGATCGGTTTCTCGCAAAACTCAGAACAAAGAATGCCTAGAGGATTGGGATATGATCTAAGTGAAGACTAATCCAATCAATCTCTCATCCTTGGCACTAAGAACCAGAAGCAAGTAGAAGGAGGGGAGGCAAATCCAACTTGCAGAATTTAAATTGCGAGAATGTAAAGACTAACTTTAAATTGTGTAATGTAAAGACTGAATTTAAATTGCGTAATGTAACGGCATAATGTAAATGTAGAATTTAATTTCAGAGTGGAGAGAATGTTTTTGTATTTCTTTTCTTTGGAAGTTTTTACAAAGCCTCACTTCATGTGGGCAAAGCTCAAAGGAGCACAAAAAACTTCAGAGAAAAAGGGCACCCCTTCCCCTCTATTTATAGTGTTCTAGGATCAATTCCCACCCTTGGATGTCTTGCTTCAACCCTAAGCTAACTTCCAAGGGTAAAGATTTGATCCCACACTTTCTCTCACATGGGTTGCACTGCTTCACATTTACACATGCTTTCTCAAAGCATCTTTAAGTGATCAGTCCAACAACCCTCTCACAGAAGCTAACTTGACCACTACTTTAGCTCTAAAGACCAACAACTCCTTGATCTACTAGACCTAAAAAGCCTCAAGCTTAGCAGACACTTTGTCTCCTTGCCTCCTTGGACTGCACTGGCCCCATCTCCGGCCATCTTCCGGCGACCTCTAGCCATCTTGAACCTCCGGCAATGCTTACCTAGTTCCGACCTCCCTTCGCCTCACCATGACCACCAAATAGAGCCCTGCATCCATCATAGACAAGGAAAACACATCACATAGCATTGCTCAAGAATAATATTAAATTTTCGTCAAAGCTCAACAGAGCACAAAGCATCTACGGCGGACCATCATTTTTGGTCCTTTGCGAATGCACTTATCTTCCCGATTTTTTATGATTTTTTCTGTTGCTCAAATAAAAAACTTATCAACATTAAAAAGATGCGTCTCGAAATTCTATAAAATTTCATGTAGACCAAATAATTTTTCAAGCAAGGGAAGACCTCCAAAATCGCGAATTACAGAACGGTCTAGCGCGAACCATTTTTGGTCCGCCGCAAATGCCCTTGCCTTCCCGATTTTCTTTGATTTTTTCTGTTGCTCACATGAAAAACTTGTCAACATGAAAACGATGCGACTTGAAATTCTCTACAACTTTCTTGTATACCAAATAAATTTTTGAGTATGGGAAGACCTCCAAAACCGCGAACTACAGAACGGTCTGGCGCGAATGCGATTTTTGCAATGATTGGTTCGGCGCAAATACACATGCCTTCCCAATTTTTTTATCATTTTTTATGTTGCTCAAATAAAAAACTTGTCAACATGAAAAAGTTGTGTCTTGAAATTCTCTACAACTTTCATGTAGACTAAATAATTTTTTGAGCAAGGAAAACCATCAAAAAAGTGATTTACTGCAATGTGTCAAAGTTGGTCCGGCGCAAACGTGATTTTCTCTGTTTGTAAAACCATTTGGTCCGGCGTAAACATGATTTTTCACCCTTTGGTCCGACGCAAACGTGAAACTCTCTATTTGCAAACCTTTTTGGTCCGGCGCAAACGGAAAACTCTCTATTACTTGGTTCCTTGGTCCGGCGCAAAACAAAATGCTTTCAATTTGAAATCCATTTCAAATCCAAATCAAATCAAACTCAAACCTGAGCAACCCAAGCTCAAAACAAGTCATCACAAATATGGATGGACCTCCACATGGTCCTTCACAGGGCTTGGAGTCATCGCCACCACAAGAGTCTTTTATAGGAGTAAAGATTACAAGTTGAATAAAGTACATGTGGAGCTCGCCACCCCTCTCTCTATCCCCCATTAATCTCACCTTCCCCTCTATCTTCTCAACTGGTGTTTTGAATTTTTAAAATGTATACACAGTACAATAATATAAACTTTTGACTCTATATAATACAATACATTTTACAATATTCAAAATCCTGTACATCTCTTGTATACATAGGTGTCGGGACCCGAATTTGCAAATCCGGACCCTCTGTATATTCAGCACTAGTCCAGGATCACGCTAGTGCACACAGTCTCAACATCGGTAAATATCACAATCATACTCATCGAAATAATAAAGTACTTTAATCAAAATAACCACACTGGTTGCTCGACCTTATGGTCAAGTTACAAGAGTACGCCACACAAGGCGAAAACTTATTAAAGGAAATAAATTACAGCGGAGTAAAAGCATCAACGTGACGCCATCCAGTAAATTACAGCGGAGTAAAAACATTTAACTCAAATCAAAGGCTTGCAAGGTTAAGTCCTTAGGGTGACCAGGGCAAGACTACCCGAAGAACCACAACGACATCCCCGGTGCCACTCATGGCCTACCATAACATTCTTGCCACTTGCCCCGATCTAAAACTATTTATCAAACCCACTTGATTTCTATGCACCACGTGCCATCATCATCATCACAACACATGATACTTCTCCAAAACTGGTTCAATATCTCATTAAGTCAATATTAACATTTGATTGTCCAAAATCATGTCATGTGCACGTAGCAGGTCTAAGCAATATACTACGACGGTCTAAGTACCCAATGTTGGCAATCTAATAATGTCCAACTATATAAACCATAACTAGGGTGACAAGGGTTCATGGTACATAATTTAATTTATCAAGTTATCATACTGCAATTTGGCATTTATCTACTTTCCAGAAATAATTTAAACAATTTCTAATTAAATTAGCATGCAATAATTTAAATTAAATTAATTTCAAAAGTGGGATCAAAATGGTCAAAGCATAACTTGCCTTCAAAAAGTACTTGCTCTTGGTCTTGAGCTGGCTCCTAAGTCAAAACTACACCTTCGTAGCCTTCGGGTACTTCAACGTCTACTCGTAACGCGTGCAAATAGCAATAACATAAATAAACAGTAGGAAAAAAGTGTCCAATAATTCAAATAAACTTCATAAACAGAGATAGCACATTTTTATAAATTTTTAGAAATTTGAAACGTCCAAATCGGAGATAAAACACAAAAGTTGTACCCGTTTAAAGTTTGAAAAATCAATTAAATAAATATAAACAGAGAAAACTTATGTCCAAAAATTAAATAAAATTCATCATGAAGTAGATCTCAATTTCATAAAAATTGAGAAATTGGAATCACTCAAATCGGAGTTAAAACGCAAAAGTTATAAGCGTTTGAAGTTTGAAAAATCAATTAAAAGAATAAACCGAATTAATTTATTTATTTTTCTATTAAAAAAATCGATTTATTGCGTCAGCTAATGTCAGCTTGGAAATTGAATTTGCATCGAATTATTTTTCTATTGAAAAAATCGAATTATGACGTCAACTTGCGTCATCCGGTCCATGGGCTCTGTCCACGGCTCGGGTTCGGCCCACCGTGGACCCGGCCCACGGTTACACGTGTCGCTGACACGCGAGACCCACTGGATGACGTCATTACCAACGTCATCACAGCTCGGCCGAACGGCTCTGACAGCTGGACCCCACCGTGACGTCAGCGTGACGTCACGGATGACGTCACCGCACGGTGGGTTGAGCCCTAACACGCGGGCCCCCATGCTAACGTCATGGGTAACGTCAGTGACGATCGGGCATGGCTCGACTGACCGCGTCGGTCCATCTTTCGGACACGTGGCTTGATCTGGGCCATCGGTTTGAAATCCGACGGTCCAGATTGGATCAAATCCCGCTACAGTGGGATCACATGGTTCAATCTGGACCGTTCGATTTGAATCGAACGGTTAGGATTAGATCGGGTTTCACCGCGTCATGGGGGTGACGCGGCATGTCCCGGGCGGTGACACGTGGCTCAATCTACACCATTCGATTTCGATCGAACGGCCGAGATTACATCTAGTGCTACAACGCGGTGAACCCTTACCGTACGATCTAGATCTAACGGCTGTGATTTAACCCTAGCACGGTGCAGTTTAAGCCTACGTGGCGCAATCGAGAGCATTGGATCTAGATCTAACGGTTGATATTAGATCTAAAAATCGCAATGTGATTTCGTACGGGGTGACGTGGACTCACCGTGGATGTTGGATGGAGATCGAACGGTTGATGGAGCTTGCGAGCGGTGATGGCGGCGCGACGGAGCTATGTCGCTGGCAACGAAGACGATGACGCGGACAACGGTGCTTCGGGCACGTCCCGGCGAAGTGGGTGGTCCTCCCCGACGCGGCACGACGAGAGGGTTCCGGATCTGGGCTCCCACGCGGCAGAGGACGGCGGAAAACAACGGCAGCACACATTTCCAACTACGGCGAGCTCTTGTGGGCGAATGGCGGTGGCTTGAGCACGGGTCGCTAGGTCATCCGACGCGCACGGAAACGGAGAAGGTGGCGGCGGGGTCAAAACATTAAATAGGGGCCTCGGCTTCCGTGAATCTTGCGGAAACTGAGGTTGGTTGCGTGGCGGCGGCGGAATCTGGTGAGGACTCGGAGAGGCGATGTGGCTGCATGTAGGCCGTCCACGTGGCACGATCAACGACCCAGATACGGCCAGTGTGAACGGGTTCGAACCGAACCCCACGTGGGCGACGTGGCTTGATCTCGGCCGTTGGATCAAGATCCAACGGTCGCGGGGTTAGGGTTTGAGTCCGGTTCGAGTCAGACTCGAGTCCGACTCAGGTCTGGCTTGGTTGGATGAACAGTGAAACCCACTCGGATTTTCCAGCGGTTTAATAATTAAATAAATTCATGGAAATTCAAATAAATCGAGAAAAATAGCAAAATACTCAGAAAAATTCCAGCAAAATTGTGGAAAATACTTTGAGACATTTTGAACTCAAATAAAATACTTCCAACAAAATTTTATCTATAACTTTTAACTATTTAATTATCTAAAAAGGGAATAAATTCAAATTAAATCCAAATAAATCCCAGAAAATTCCAAAAATTGTCAAAAGTGTAGAATTTCACTTAAATTCATGAAAAGCAAAAATTGGGGTGTTACAAACCTCCCCCTGAACAGAATCTCTTCTCCGAGATTCAGGGCTGACTAAGGAATTGGTTCGAAAATTCTTTCTTTAAATCCTCCTCGCGCTCCCAAGTTGCTTCACTTTCTACATGGTTGCTCCACTGAAGCGGGTTGACTTATTCCTTGTTTCTCGATCCATGGTGTACAGAATCTTCACGGGGTGTTCCTTATATGTCAGGTCTTCCTGCAGCTCTATTGACTCTAGTGGCGTCTGTTCGTCAGGCACCCGGAGACACTTCTTCAGTTGGGATACATGGAACACATCATGCACTCCTGCCAACGACTGTGGCAACTCCAATTGATAAGCAACTTCTCCTCGGCGACTCAGGATCTTGAATGGACCAACATATCTTGGTGCAAGCTTCCCTTTCGCGTGGAACCTCTTAACTCCCTTGAGCGGTGTAACTCTTAGATATACGAAATCTTTAGGTTCAAAACTTAGATCTCGGCGACGGCTATCAGCATAACTCTTTTGTCTCGACTGAGCATAACTCTTTTCGGCCTCTTGAAGAATGTCTGGCCCAAAGACATGGCGTTCACCTGTCTCATTCCAGTTCAACGGTGTTCGACATGGTCGACCATACAGTGCCTCAAAAGGTGACATCTGTAGACTGGCCTGATAGCTGTTATTGTAGCTAAACTCAGGATATGGCAGACTCTTATCCCAAGAGGTAGCATAAGCCAATGTGCAAGCTCTTAGCATATCCTCTAGAATCTGATTAACTCTTTCTGTCTGCCCATCCGTCTGCGGATGATAAGCGGTACTGAAGTTCAAACGGGTCCCCATGACTTCATGCAACTTCTTCCAGAATAGGTAAATTGGGTACCTCTGTCCGATACAATCTTCTTCGGCACCCCATGCAAATAGACGATCCTGGTTATATACAACTCTGCTAACTTATCTCCCGAGTAAGTGGTCTTTACAGGAATGAAATGGGCGACTTTGGTCAAGCGATCCACTATAACCCATATGGAGTCATATCCTCCCTGAGTTTTAGGTAAACCGGTAATGAAGTCCATTCTGATTTCCTCCCACTTCCACTCAGGTATCTTTAGCGGCTGTAGAAACCCTGCTGACCTCTGATGCATTGCCTTGACTCTCTGACATACATCACACAACGCAACATGCTCGGCAACTTCACGTTTCATGCTTGGCCACCAGAATCTCTCCTTCAGGTCTTGGTACATCTTGGCACTCCTTGGATGAATTGAATACTAGTCATGGGCTTCTTCTAGAATCAACTGTTTCAGCTCCCTCTTGTTCGGCACACAGATGCGATCCTTAATCCACAACGTGCCTTGTTCAGCCAGCTTGAAGTCCTTGGTCTTGCCTCCATTCATCTTGGACTTAATCCTCTTAATCTTGTTATCATCCTTCTGTCCTTCTCGGATCTGATCCTCCAAGGTATGCTTCACTTCTAGAGCAGCTAGGAATCCTTCAGGTACAACTTCCAGTTTCAGTTTTTGTAACTCCCTGCATAGCTCATCCTGGTTTTCAGCTAGCAACACATTCACGGTATGGCTCTTCCGACTCAAGGCATCGGCTACCACATTGGCCTTTCCGGGATGGTAATGGATTCCGACATTATAATCCTTGATCAACTCTAACCATCTCCTTTGCCTCATATTCAGATCCGATTGGGTGAAAATATACTTAAGACTCTTATGGTCCGTATACACTTCACATCTATTCCCAATCAGGTAGTGATGCCACAACTTTAAGGTATGCATGACGGCTCCTAACTCTAGGTCATGTGTCGGGTAATTCTCTTCATGCGGCCTCAACTGCCTTGATGCATATGCAACGACCTTCCGGTTTTGCATCAACACGCATCCAAGCCCCTGGCGTGATGCATCACTGTGACACTACGAGATGTCGAGACACCGTAAAAGGTGAAATTAGAGAATGTGACTTTATAAAAAGTGGAATTGGAGATTTTGACTTTATAAAAAAATGAAATCAGAGGTTAAAACTTTACGGAATGAGGTTTAATCACGTTTCCGGGCCGTTTTCGGAAGTTTGGGCCTCTCCGGGGGAGTTCGGGCCCAAGGGGGATGAGTCGTGGGCTTTAGTGGGAGGAGTTTTGGGCCCATGAGGGAGGGGGAGGCAGAAATTTCTGCCTTGGGTCGCCCTCCCCCTTGCCCTAGGCACCTCCCTCCCCTCCCCTCTCACCCCCAAGCCGCCACCCCCTCCCTCCTCCTCCACACGCCTCCTCCCTCCTCCCCATTGCACCACCACCCCTCTCCTCTCCTCTCCACCACCCTTGCTGCCCCTAGGGGGTTCTCCACCTCCCCACCCCGCAGATCCATCCATTGGAGCGCTCCGCGACGAGGAGATCCGGTGGATTTGGAGCGAGGAAGGAGATCGCGCGAACCGGGAGGAGATCCGTTGGTTCTTCGTTCGTCGGGCGAAGGTATGGCCACGAGAATCCTTGGGGTTGGTCTAGGTACTGTTCTAGGGGTTGATATCATATTTTTAGATCAATTTGTGGTGCTGTAATAGGGTAGATTAGATGGAATCTAGAGTTCGCCACGTTCTCTGTTTCGGGCAGAATGAGCAGTCGACCTAGGGTTTGAGATTTCGCCAATTTAGAGTCGGAATTTGGTCGTCTGCCTGTTGAAGAAGTTGTAGGTAATTGAAATACTTTTAATTGGACGTAAAGAATGCTTAATTCCGATCAGCCATTTCAATGTTATGCTCATTTTACCGAGAGTGTTCAAAACTGTGATGAGATTGGAACAGATCACGGTATTCTGTAGATTAAACCACTTTAGATGTCGAATCAGTTTTTCCATATACTTAGAAAAAGTTAGGAAATGTCCTAAGCTACGCGAGGATGTACTCGTTTAATCAATATGAAGTCTTAGAACTCAAATTATGCTCGTTGGAAATCTGCTATCCCGACGGGACAGAAACTTTGTTTTTGGGTTTTGCGAGTAGTTTGTGATGTCGAGGCAGAAGAGTGTTTGCGTACTATTTTGGGGGCACGTTTTGAGTGTGTGGTATGTATGTGCAGGTGGTGTGACCCCGGGAGTGCCCTCATCCACTCGCCAATCCGTTGCCCGAGGTTAAGGCAAGTGTATTGGAATGGGTATCGTTTAGATTGTTGCTAAACTTGATTGGATACAACTTGCTTTATGATATGATGCTAAGAATGATGTTTGCCTATGATATGATGAACATGATTTCATATTGATTACGATTGTGTGGTATTTAATGTTTATGCCAATATTTACATGTTTATGTCATATGTGCATTCATAATGGAAGAGGCGTCCCATGCTGATGCGGGCCTCTATGTTCACACGTAGTGAACACGAAAGACCTACCTCGTAGTCCCATCCACGTGTGTGCATGGGAGCGAGTCAGTAAGAGTAGGCACCCTCCATCTACGGGATGGAAGGGGAAGGGGGTGCACGCCGACGGGTGTGAACTCGGCAATACCAGTATGTGCTTCGTGGAGATATGAGCATTTGCATTGCATACATGATGATGATGAAATGAGTACAATGATGTTGAGACATGAGTATGATATGGTATATGCAACTATGACTTGTTCATGATATTGATCATGGTATGTAGTGATGATAACGTTGAATTGTTCTTGTTGGTCCATTGCAATATACTTGCTGAGTGTTGAACTCACGCTTGTGCTTTCTTGTTGTTTTAGGTACCATGAGATCGGCATGCGGGGAAGGGAACTAGTCACACTCCTACACGTAGCGTCACACATTTATTTCCACAGTTATTCAGTTGGTGTTTTGATAATAAATTTAGTATGATGCAAACTGGTTTATGGTTTAGTTTTGTGTTCTGAGAGCCTTACTGTTCGTTTGGCTCATGGAGACTTTAAATGCTTAAAGTTGGACTTATATTGCTGTCATACCACTATTTATTGTTGTTTTAGATGTCTCATTTATTGCAATACATTGCTATGATATACTTGTTGCTTCAATTCATGTTAAAACAAAGGAGATGCTGCCGAAATTTTGGTTTTTAGCATTTGTGCCTTTGTTGTAATTTATCTTTATTTATGGTTTTTAAGTGTTGTTTAGTCTATGCTTGGTAGCATTCGGGCATACTAGATGCCGGGGTGTTACAATCAAAATAGATATCAAAGCCTTGATTAACATCCGGTAGAACTAACACCGGCGCTGATGTTAATCGCCTCTTCAGCTCTTGGAAACCTTTCTCACAATCCGGCGTCCAGTTAAACTTCTTTTCCTTTTTCAACAATTGCGTAAGAGGTCTCACAATCGTCGAAAAGCATTCAATGAAGCGGCGGTAGTGTCGGGACCCGAATTTGCAAATCCGGACCCTCTGTGTATTCAGCACTAGTCCAGGATCACGCTAGTGCACACAGTCTCAACATAGATGAATATCACAATCATACACAGCGGAATAGTAAAAGTAACTCAATAATAGAATATAAACTATTGTACGACCTTAAGGTCAACCTTACACTTGCGAAGCCTTGACGGCTTCAACTCCAAATAAGCAGCAGCGGAACGAAGAACATCGGTGAATCCCATCAATACGCCACAGGCAACTGACAGGGTTCGACTCCTAGATAATCGCCTTCTCACGGAACTTCTTCTTCTTCGACGATGTAGACTTTTGCTCACTGGTGATTGTTTGTTTGCAAGGGGTGAGTACATAAAGCACTCAGCAAGTCATGCACAGAATGCAAGTCTAATAGCTACATGCATGGCTTATTCCAAATGACAGGCTGAAGGGGTTATTTTGCAATAAACAGCATTTCACAAATATTCATAATAGATTGTAAAGTGGTAAAAACAGATAATAATAGTAATAATTTCACAGTTGTTTCAAAAGTAAATCATTCCACATCCTTAACCAATTATCACTTTTCCATAGGCAAACTGCCTCCAAACCCAAGTTCAATTTTGAGAAAATCTAACCCTTAACTGTAATCCCCGAGCATTGTCCAGTACCGTGGACTCGGCTATTCGAATAGGTTTTACACTCTGCAGAGGTTATACACTTTACCCACAAGATACAATCCACTCACCACGTCGGTAGTGAATCGCCATACAAGAGTATGCGAATGAGCGATCATAACAAAGCCTTTCGGAAGCCTCAAACAACACAGGTGGTCCTCTCCGGTTCGTGCTCTACACCATCCCTTCCCTTAGCCAAGGCGAAGTATGGGACCAACACACCGTTAGATGGGTATCGGCCCACGACCACGATCGCTCCCCGTACAATCACACAAGCGGTGTAATCGACACCTGAGGCTCCACAAGTGAGTCCTTAGCGACTTAGTCAACTAGGGCCGTCCCATTCCAGCCATGTGGTTGCAAGTATGACCCAGTTCAAAGGCTTGCAAGGTTAAGTCCTTAGAGTGACCAGGGCAAGACTACCCGAAGAACCAAATCAACATCCCCAATGCCACAACTGGCCCACCTGATTACTCTTGCCACATGCCCCGCCGAAATCTGCTTATCAAACCCCGCTTGATTACCATGCACCACGTGCCATCAACATCACATGATACTTTTCCAAAATTGGTTCAATATATGATTAAGTCAATATTAACATTTGATTGTCCAAAATCTTGTTATGAGCACGAAAGTGTGTCTAAGCAGTATACTACAACGATCTAAACCCATGTTGGCAATTTAATAATGTCCAACTAGTAATCCACAACTAGGGTGACAAGGGGTCATGGCACATACTTAAATAATCAAGGTGTCATACAGCAAATTGGTATTTATCTAATCCCCCATATTTAACTAAAGTATTTTTCTATTGGAACTTAGCATGCAATAGGTTAAATCAAAATAAGTTTCAAAATAGGATCAACATGGTCAAAGCACAACTTGCCTGGCCCTTGCAAACTTTACTGTCTTTTACTCTTTATCCTTGATCCTTGGTCCTCGATCTTCAACTTCCACTTTCTCGATCCTCAGCTCGTTCGAACGATTTCCGGACGACGCGTCTAACGATTAAAGAAGAAGCAAATACAAACCAATTCAAAAGACAAATCAAGTAAACTCCAAATTAAGAACGAACAAGATTGGGCACAATGGCTTGGGAGAGATTTGGGAACTCGAGCGGATTAGATCGAAGAGTTGACAAAAGAGAACGGGCTTTCGGCAAAACACCGAAAAGGAAAGATTAATAATCGGGAAAGAAAGAATAATATTCAAGAATATTTCTTCCGGTTATTATCTTGATTGGACAGATAGCGACATATGAGCTCTCGATCTACAGATCGGGTCCATAAGGATATGTTAGTTCGCAGTGAACTAAAGCTGATTCTTGAAGTTGACTTTTGTTGACCGAGCGGACCGCAGTCAAACAAAAGAGAGACGGATAGATCGGGCACGAGGTATGACAGATGGCCAATGGTCTATCGACCAAGTCCACGAAGGAATTCTCGATTAAAGGCAGATTAGGTCTTGAGGATAAGACAAGACAAGCGTCTTACCACGGTTGAGACAACGGAAAGATTGCAAAGATAACAACGCGGCTCACGATAAACTTAGTTCATCAAACCGGTCTTCGGTTAGGGTTTTGATTCGGCTTGAAGATGATATGACGATGAGACTAGGCTCACGCCATGATGATAGAACAGTGAAGGCATCGCACTAGGGTTTGTGCAAGAATACACGCATGCGATGACAACGCAGGCGAAGAGAGCCAATTGTTAACGGCGAAACGTTAACGATGGAACGTTAACGGCGAAACGTTAACGGTGGAACGTTAACGGCAGGCGCAACGGCAAAACGTTAACGGAGAAACGTTTAACGACGAAACGCTAACGGCGGAGCGTTAGCGAAACATTAACGGAGGAGCGCAACGAAGCGTGCAACGACGAAACGTTAATGGAGGAACATTAACGGAGCGTTAATGACAAAACGTTAACGGCAAGACGTTACCGACGGAGCGTTAACGACAGAGCGTTAACGGTGAAACATTGACGGCAAAACGTTAGCGGAGGAACGTTAACGGAACGTTAACGGAAGAACGTTAACGGGGAAACGTTAACGGCAGAACGTTAACGGTGGAACGTTAACGGTGGAAGTCAACAATGATAGGAGACTTCATGAAGCGAAGTAGCGACCGTCGATACAACGACATGGCCGCGGTAGAACGCTACCAAGGACGGCTAACCGGTGCGCGAACCGGCGGCACGGGCTAGGTTGAAAGACGACGGGTTTAGGCCGGAATCGGGCTTCTCGGCAAACGGAGACCAAAAGAACTCTAAAGATGGACCAAAATAGTACAAGATGATCCTGCGGACGCGACAACACGGCCGGAGCGATCCAAAATAACCGGCGTCAAAGAGACGCGCGCGGCGACGCAAAGCGGTGGCCTAAATATATAAAAAAATTCCGGAGGATAGGATGGCAAAGGGAGAATGTCTACTGCGTAGAACGCGGCGAGACGATCTCAACGGTATAGGCGGATTTTGCGGCGCCCTTCCGGATTAATCACAAACTGGCGATTAACGGGTTTCGGATCAAAACTTTGGACGGCTATAACTTCTAGAATAATGATCGGAACTTAACGAAATTTGACCGAGAGCTAGATGGGACCAAGAGGCACACCGTGACGCAGGTGGCTCGAAGAAATACCTTCTGGAACAGCGGGGGACGCGCGAGGAAGTTTGCCACTGTCTGGAACGCAGTCTGAACGGAGAAATTAATTTGCTGCGCCAAATCTAGAGGGCAAAACCTTGGGGCAAGACGTGCATCCTGTAGAGGACATCCCCAGGAGTCTACACAAAAAATTTCACCGTCAAACTCGAAAAATTGAGGGAGTTATGGCCTCGGCAAGATTCGAGATTGAAACGGCCGTAACTTTTGATCCCGTGGACCAAATTGGCTGAATTTTGGACAGCAAGCAGATGGTACCTTGTGGCACACCACAGAGAAGACAGATCTCGAAAAGAGTCGACGAGTTGCCCGGGACGCGGCTCCAAAGTTCGGCCGGCGTTGGGCGACGTTCAGGCGACATTGGATGGATCTCGGAGTTTTGGAGAATAATCTGTGGCTAGGGGCGCGTGGGAGGAGTCTAGGAACCCTTATATAAGTTTGGGGAAGAGGCTAGATCAAGAAAAATCAAGTTTGGACGCGTTTGGAGGTGTTTGGGTCGGTTTGGGCATTTTATCGAGCAGTTTCCGTGCATGAATCGGATCCGGACGACGTGGCCCAACAGGAGTCCGACACGTGGCGCAGGGGGAAGGCTGGGCTGGCTGCGTTGAGCGCGCGTCTTGCGCGTGGGCGGCTGGCTCGGCGTGGCCCAAAGCGGTGGAAGCGCGCGTGCGCCGCGCGCGTGGGCCAAGCGGCGAGAGGCGTGGCCCGAAGCGTGGAGAGGAGGGCAGCCTGGTGGGCCGGCAACTTTGGCTGGCGCGGGGCCAAGGCCTTCAGCAGCCGGGCGCAGATCGCCCGGCTTCGCGGCCCAGCGGGGCGTGGGCGAGCGACGTCTTGGCGTGGAGGAGGGCCACTGGCGGGGTGGGCTGCGGGAGGAGAGAGAGGATTTGGCCCACTGCAATTTTTCGGAAATTCCAAACATTTTTGAATAAAACCATTCCACAAATTCCAATAAATCATTAGAGGCAATAAAAATACGGAAAAATTCTAGAAAAATTCAGAAAATATTTTGAGACATTTCCAACTCAAATAAAATATTTTCAACAAAACTTTATACAAACTTTCCAAATAATTTATTAATTTTAACAAAAGGGCTTAATACAAAATGATTTCGAATAAATCCAATAAATAGCAAACGAGCTCCGAAAAATCTCAAAAATTACAGAAGAACTTCTTGAAACACAAGGAATCCAAATAAAATAAAATAAACTTTATTTGGGGTTTAGAGTAATCAAATTAAATTGTTTTAGCTTTTAGAAAATTCAAATCAAGCTTTTATAAACGCGAGAAAATCGACGGAAATTTTTGGGAAGCTAAACTAAACCAAAATTTTTGAAAACCCAAATTTTGGGATGTTACAAATCTCCCCCCCTTAACAGAATCTCGTCCCCGAGATTCAGGGCTGACTATAGAATTAGGTTCAGGGGGACTCAACTCTTGAGCTTCCTCGAACTTCCAAGCAACTACACACTGGACAGGGGTCGCTTCTGAACAAACGCTTGGTAACATCCAAAATTTTGTAGGCTGCTCCTTGCGGATGAGATCCTCTTATAAGTTCACTGACTCCCACAGTGTCTACTTTTCTGGCACAAAAGGCACTTCTTCTGCGGAAAATCTTGATACTAACTTTGTCGGGAAATCTTGAACATCTTCTGCACTCATGCTGACGTTTCTGGTAACTCCATTGATAGGCTCCTTGCTTCTGTTCCTAAACACTTGATTTTCCGCTTCTTCTAGAAATTGGACAGGCTGTATCTGACAACAAAGCTTACTTGTGATTACGTGGTCTTCGACAAGACTTGAATAGCATTCCGGTTGGTCTGGCACTATCTTTGTCGGCTTGATTCTTTGACTGAAACTCTGTATCAACTGAATACTCCTTCACAATTCACTTTCTGACGCAAGTGTCTCGGTAGGGGTAGGACTAGGATTGAAGTGGGCAGGTATAACACCTTTTCTCCTAGGACAACTATCAGCAAAGTGTCCCGGCTCATTACATCTAAAGCAACGCTTGACTGATGTCTGCTGGCTTCCACAGGATGTAGCACCAGTCTTGGTAGGGGTAAAGCTGAGATCGATGCGATCCGCAATGATCACTTTCTTCTAAGGATAGTGATTAGCAAAATATTCTGGCGGATGACAGGCATAGCAAACTCTAGAAAGCAGGCTTCTTTCTTGAGAACGTTTCACCGGGTTGGTGTTATGGAAACTCTAACCATCAGGGCGAAGCACAGGTGAAGGTGTCTCAAACAAAATCTGAGTAGTATGGCAGCTGAGTTGTTGAGAGGCACTCCTCGTTTGCTGTTGCGGTGGTCCTTCTTGACAAACTTTCTGACGCTTGCGGTGGTCTTCCAATTCCTTGCACTCATTTTTCAGGTTAAGGCCTTTGTTAACCAATTCTTCTTGCTTCAACTGACTCCTTAAGCAAGTTTGTAACACCCCAAAATTTTGCTTTTCTTAAATTCATGTGTGATTTGGCACTTTGGTGAATTTTTGGAATTTTCTGGAATTTATTTGGATTTATTTGGAATTTATTTGAATTTATTCCATTTTGAAATAATTAAAGAATTTGATTTTGCAAATAAAATTTTGTTGGAAATATTTTATTTGAGTCCAAAATGATCCAAAGTATTTTCCAGAATTTTTCTGGAATTTTTCTGAGTCATTTGCTATTTTTAATGAATTAAATGAATTACTAGGAATTATTTTAAATATTAAATCGCTGGAAAATCAAACTCGGGTCAAGTAATCGTTTCATCCGATCGAGCCCGAGTCAGACTTCGTGTTCGAGTCCGACCAGCCACGTGACTCGACCGAACCCACTCCTAACCCTAATCAATCCCAACCGCTTGGATCAAGATCCAACTACCGAGATCCGCCGACCGACCCGAGCCGTGATCCGGCCGGATCCGATCGCGCCCGTCGCGATCGGGGCCGTTGATCGCGCCACGTGGGCGAGCTGCGATTGCGTCGTCTCCGCCGAAGTCCGAGCCGACTCGCCGGTGAGAGCCGCCGTGGCCGACTAGGGTTCCGCCGAGCACGCCTCCGGCTATTTAATGCCCGGATCACACCCGAGGATCGCCATCCCACGCCGGTCGAAACCCTAGCTCACGCCGCTAGGATCCCCACCGTCTCGCTGCTATTGCTCGCCGGAGTTGGTAAAGCACTCCGCCGCGGTTTCGCGCCGTTCGCCACCGTCGCCATCCTCCGCCGACGTTGACCCCAGATCCGAATCCCTTGCGTCAAGGCGCACCTGCCTACCATCCACTTTCGCCGGAGGGCCTGCAGGCGCCGTCGGGCGTGTCATCGTCATCGGCTCCGGCCGCAAGCCGCCGCGCCATTGCCGTCGCCGCTCGAAGCTATCTCAGCCGTCCGATCAAGATCGCACGATCCAGATCTTGCCACGACATCGCACGGTGAGGTTTCGTTACGATCTCTAGATCCAATCTCAACCATTGGATCTAAATCCAACGGTCCAGATTAACCGCGTTCACCCCAAACGCGTAACACCAGATCCAATGGGCCGTTGATTTTCAAATCAACGGCCTAGATCTAGCCACGTGGCCAGAAGGCCAACCGCCGCGGTCAGCGCGGTCAGCGCCGCGCAGGAGAACGTGTCTCTGACACGCTGGGCCCGCATGTCAGCGGCCCAGCCAAACTGCACCATGACGTCACGATGACGTCATGGCGGGCCCGCTGTCGCCATTTGTCCCGGTGTCTTGGCGACGCCAAGAATGGCGTCACCCGAGTGGACCCACATGTCGGTCTCACGCGTGGAGTCGTGGACCGAGTCCACCGTGGACCCGAGCCGGCGTGGACCAAGTCCATGGACCGGTGACGTCGACCAGCCAATCAGGAGCTGACACGTGTCCATGCCGACGCAATAATTAATTTCGAAAAAGAAAATGATTTATTAATTCGAAATATTGATTCAAAATTTAGATTCAAACTTCAAACGCTTATAACTTTAGCGTTTCAACTCAGATTTGAGTGGTTTAAATTTCTAAATTTGTAGACAATTGAGATCGACCTAAATATGAATTTTATTTAATTTTTGGACTAAAGTTTTTCTCTGTAATATTATTTAATTGATTATTTAAACTTTAAATAATCATAACTTTTATGCGTTTAACTCCAAATTTGTGATTCCAGTTTCTAAAAATCCAGAAAATTATGTTCTCTCTGTTTATGGATTTTGTTTGGAGTTTTGGGATGTTTTTGCCTAGTGTTTATTTGTGTATTTGCTATTTGCACGCTTTACGAGTAGACGTTGAAGTCTGGAAGGATTCGAAGGAGAAGTGTTGACTCAGGATCCAACTCAAGACCAAGAGCAAGTACTTTTTGAAGGCAAGTTGTGCTTTGACCATGTTGATCCTATTTCAAATCTATTTTGATTTAAACTATTGCATGCTAGTTCAATTAGAAAGATACTTTGTTTAAACATGGGGTTAGATAAATACCAATTTGCTATATGACACCTTGATTACTTAAGTATGTGCCATGACCCTTTGTCACCCTAGTTGTGGTTTACTAGTTGGACATTATTAAATTGCCAACATGGGTTTAGACCGCTGTAGTATCTTTGCTTAGACACGCTACGTGCTCATGACATGATTTTGGACAATCAAATGCTAATATGGACTTAATGATATATTGAACCTGTTTTGGAAAAGTATCATGTGATGTTGACGGCACGTGGTGCATGGTAATCAAGCGGGGTTTGATAAACGATTTTCGACCAGGGGCATGTGGCAAGAGTAATCAGTGGGCGGTTGTGGCATTGGGAGTGTTGATTTGGTTTTTCTGTAGTCTTGCCCTGGTCACTCTAAGGACTTAACCTTGCAAGCCTTTGAACTGGGTCATACTTGCAACCACATGGTGGAATGGGACGGCCCTAGTTGACTAAGTTGCTAAGGACTCACTTGTGGAGCCTCGTGGTGTCGATTACACCGTTTGTGTGATTATGCGGGGAGCGTATCGTGGCTGTGGCCAGATACCCATCTAACGGTGTGTTGGTCCCATACTTCGCCTTAGCTAAGGGAAGGGATGGTGTAGAGCACGAACCGGAGAGGGCCACCTGTGTTGTTTGAGGCTTCCGAAAGGCTTTGTTACGGGAACTCGCCTTTGTGGTGTTTGACTGTATCTTGTGGGTAAAGTGCATAACCTCTGCAGAGTGTAGAATCTATTTGAATAGCCGAGTCCACGGTACTGGACAATGCTCGGGAATTACAGTCAAGGGTTAGACTTTCTGAAAATAACTTGGATTTGAAAAGTTGGGTTGGTTTAACAAAGAAGATGATGGAAATATGGTTTAGGATGGGGAAAATGTTTATTAAATTTCTTGAGAAGTTATTTATGCTTTACTTATTTCTACTGCTTTCGAATCTACTTTTATTACTTGTCAAAAGTCATTTACATAAATATACCCTGAGCTATTCCTTTGTACCAAGCCATGCATATAGTATATTAGCTTGCATTCTGTGCATGACTTGCTGAGTACCAAGTACTCACCCTTGCCTCAACACAATACCAGTTGAAGAGGAGACTACGCCAGTTTCGGAGGAGTTCCAAGAGGACCCGTCTACTTAGGGATGCGAGCCGGTCGGTTACTGTGGTATACTTTGGATGGTGCCACTAAGTTTATTTGATTTTCATTCTTTGTTATTGCTTTTAATAAGTGTCGCCGCGCGAGGCATATATTTGTAACTTGGCCATAAGGTCGAGTAACCCTTCGATTATCTAAATAAAGTACTTTGATAGTATCGTTTGGTTTGATTGTGATATATACCGATGTTAAGACTGTGTGCACTAGCGCGTTCCTGGACTAGTGCTGAATACACAGAGGGTCCGGATTTGCAAATTCGGGGTCCCGACAGAGGTGGTATCAGAGCCATACTTGACTGTAGGCTCAACCCTAAGCTAGAATGGTCGTAGTGAGGATAAAACCTATTTTCTAAAGCTAAAAATTTGTGAAGACAAGAAATGACATCTCGACTTATCCCCTTCTCTCTTTTCTTGTCTCTTGCTGAAATTTTCCCTTACCTGGTCACAATTTAAAAAATTCTGAGTTCTTACGTAAAGCACTCTTGTGACAGATGGAGGTTTTCTCGATGAGTGAGCATAGGTTCTATAGTGAGACTCCTTCGCCGAGTCGCGTCATAGAAGAAAGAGTCACCCTTTAGGCGTTAGACTCCAGAGTTAGTTCGATTTGGATTTTCATTGTTTGTCGAGTGTGCAAGATGTGTTGCAAGGCCCTTAGGCATTGTAAGCAGCCATACCAAGTTATTAATAATAAAGTTGGACCTTAAGTTACCCTTTCGCCCGCATAAGCTCCATATTACTTGTCTATTCTTGTTTCCCTCTCATCTCTAAACCTAGAGCAAATCGGCGAGATGGTGAACACCCGTGGAAACTTTGGAAGCAATGGGAGTGGATCTCGCCACAGAAAACCCCAATGATGGAGCACCAAAGACCGCCAATCGATATGCAGAATTTGGAGCGTTTCTTGCTGCCCAGACTCGATTGATGCATGCTATGATGCAACAAATGCAGCACGTCCATCGCCAGGCCATCGCTAATCAAGTTAATCAGGGACCACGCCGTAATACAAGGCCGTCGAGTTCATGAGGACTCACCCACCCACTTTCTCTGGGAATGCCAATCCATTGGAGGCCGATGATTGGTTAAGATCAATCGAGAGGAAGCTACACATAGCTCAATGCATAGGGAATGAGAAGGTACTTTACGCTTCTCATCAGTTGGAAGGAACAAACGCCGAATGGTGGGAGAACTTCGTGCCACGCAGAGAACCCTCAAGATATCACTTGGGAAGAGTTCACACAGCATTCGACAAGATCACGTGCTCAAGGAATCATGGACCTTAAGAAGGAGGAGTTCAGAGCACTGAAGCAAGGTAATCAGCCAGTGGCCGACTGTAACATCCGAAAATTTTGCTTTTCTTAAATTCATGTGTGATTTGACACTTTGGTGAATTTTTGGAATTTTCTGGAATTTATTTGGATTTATTTGGAATTTATTTGAATTTATTCCATTTTGAAATAATTAAAGAATTTAATTTTGCAAATAAAATTTTGTTGGAAATATTTTATTCGAGTCCAAAATGATCCAAAATATTTTCCAGAATTTTTCTGGAATTTTTCTGAGTCATTTGCTATTTTTAATGAATTAAATGAATTACTGGGAATTATTTTAAATATTAATTCGCTGAAAAGGACCGACTGGTCGGTTACTATTCCTCGGGTCCGAAGTCGACTCGAGTCCGACCGAACCGACCGCGCCAGGTGACTCGACCGAACCCACTCCTAAACCTAATCAATCCCAACCGTTGGATCAAGATCCAACGGCTGAGATCCGCCCGGACCGGTTCGAGCCGTAACCGGGCCGGATCCGATCGCGCCCGTGCGATCGTGGCCGTTGATCGCGCCACGTGGACGGCCACGAGTACGTCGTCTTCGCCGAGTCCGCGCCGGACTTCGCCGCCGCGCCCGCCGTAGCGAACTAGGTTTCCGCTTAGGGCACGGACGCCGAGGCTATTTAAAGCGTGAGACGCCCCCGAGGTTGCCCTCATCCTTGCGCACCCGTTCCCGAGCCATCTCGCCGAGCCGCCACCGTTGAGCCGCAATCGCTCGCCGGAGTTGTCTCTTCCTCCGCTGCGGTTTGCGCCGGTTTCGCCGTCGTCCGTCGTCTTCCGCCGAAGGAGCTCAGATCCGAGTCCCCGCGACGAGACGCACTGGCGAAGGAGGCTTCATCTCGCCGAGCACGCCCCAAACGCCGCCGGGCTCGTCGCCGCCGTCTCCGGTCAAGCCAGCGCCTGGTGAAGCCATCGCCGTCCGCGAGCTCGGAGGACCGTCGGATCCAGATCGGACGGTTGAGGTGAGCTCACGTGTTCCCAAACCCGATTAGATCCGGATCGTTGGATCAAGATCCAACGGTTCACAATTGCCACGTGCCGTAGCAGTGCGAATATAGGATTAGATTCCGACCGTCCGATCTAGATCGAACGGCCCACGAGCAACGAGTAGTTTCAACGTGTTAACCCTGGATCTAATCCGCGCCGTTGATTTTCAAACCAACGGCTGAGATTGCGCCACGTGTCGGGAAGATGGACCGCCGCGGTCAACGCCGTCCACGCGCGCGTGTAGACGCCGCCGCGGGCAGCGTGTCGAGGGGCCGCATGTCGCTGGCTGACCCGCCAGCGCCGACGTCACCCATGACGTCACAATGGGTCCCACCCGCCGACCGGGCCGAGCCTCGCCGACGCCGCCGATGACGCTACCCGAGAGGGCCCACATGTCGGCGACACGTGAAGTCGCGGACCGAGTCCACCAGTAGACCCAAGCCGAGCGTGGACCAAGTCCATGGACGGCTGGACGCCAGCAGGCCAATCGAGGCTGCCACGTGTCCATGCCGACGCAATAATTAATTTCCGAAAAGAAAATGATTTATTAATTCGAAATATTGATTCAAATTTAGATTCAAACTTCAAACGCTTATAACTTTTATGCGTTTCAACTCCGATTTGAGCGATTCAAATTTCTAAATTTTTATAAATTTGATTTCTTCCTACATATGAATTTTATTTAATTTTTGGACTAAAGATTTTCTCTGAAAAATAATTTAATTGATTATTTAAACTTCAAATAATAATAACTTATGCGTTTTAACTCCAAATTTGAAGATTAAAGTATCTAAAAATCCAGAAAATTATGTTCTCTCTGTTTATGGATTTTATTTGGAGTTTTGGGATCTTTTTGCATAGTGTTCATTTGTGTATTTGCTATTTGCACGCTTTACGAGTAGACGTTGAAGTGCCGGAAGGATTCGAGGGAGAAGTGTTGACTCAGGATCCAACTCAAGACCAAGAGCAAGTACTTTTTGAAGGCAAGTTGTGCTTTGACCATATTGATCCCATTTCGAAATCTATTTTGATTTAAACTATTGCATGCTAGTTCAATTAGAAAGATACTTTGGTTTAAACCTGGGGGTTAGATAAATACCAATTTGCTATATGACACCTTGATTACTTAAGTATGTGCCATGACCCTTTGTCACCCTAGTTGTGGTTTACTAGTTGGACATTATTAAATTGCCAACATGGGTTTGGATCGTTGTAGTATACTGCTTAGACCTGCTACGTGCTCATGACATGATTTTTGGACAATCAAATGCTAATATTGACTTAATGATATATTGAACCTGTTTTGGAAAAGTATCATGTGATGTTGATGGCACGTGGTGCATGGTAATCAACTGGGGTTTGATAAACAGTTTTCGACCGGGGCATGTGGCAAGAGTAATCAGGTGGGCCAAAGGTGGCAATCGGGATGATGATTTGGTTTTTCGGGTAGTCTTGCCCTGGTCACTCTAAGGACTTAACCTTGCAAGCCTTTGAACTGGGTCATACTTGCAACCACATGGCTGGAATGGGACGGCCCTAGTTGACTAAGTCGCTAAGGACTCACTTGTGGAGCCTCGGGTGTCGATTACACCTTTTGTGTGATTGTGCGGGGAGCGTATCGTGGTCGTGGCCAGTACCCATCTAACGGTGTGTTGGTCCCATACTTCGCCTTGGCTAAGGGAAGGGATGGTGTAGAGCACGCGTCTGAGAGGACCACCTGTGTTGTTTGAGGCTTCCGAAGGCTTTGTTATGATCGCTCATTCGCATACTCTTGTATGGCGATTCACTACCGACGTGGTGAGTGGATTGTATCTTGTGGGTAAAGTGCATAACCTCTGCAGAGTGTAGAATCTATTTGAATAGCCGAGTCCACTGTGATCGACAATGCTCGGGAATTACAATCAAGGGTTAGATTTTCCAAAATAACTTGGATTTGAAAAGATGGGTTGGTTTAACAAGGAAGATGATGGAAATATGGTTTAGGATGGGGAAAAATGTTATTTAAACTTTTTGAAAAGTTATTTATGCTTTACTTGTTTTTACTGCTTTCGAATCTACTTATATTATTTGTCAAATGCTGTATACCGCAAATATACCTTGAGCTATTCCTTTGTACTAAGCCATGCATATAGTATATTAGCTTGCATTCTGTGCATGACTTGCTGAGTACCAAGTACTCACCCTTGCCTCAACACAATACCAGTTGAAGAGGAGATTACGCCAAAGATTGGAGGAGGAACTCCAAGAGGACCCGACTACTTAGGGATGCGAGCCCAGTCAGTTGCCTGTGGTATACTGGATGGCGCCACGAAGTTTATTTGATTTTTCCGCTGCTATCATTTTTCTCTGAATAAGTTTCGCCTTACGAGGCATACATTTGTAACTTGACCATAAGGTCAAGTAACCAGTTTGGTCATTTAAATAAAGTACTTTGATAATATCGATTGGTATGATTGTGATATTTACCGACGTTAAGACTGTGTGCACTAGCGCGTTCCTGGACTAGTGCTGAATACACAGAGGGTCCGGATTTGCAAATTCGGGGTCCCGACAGAGGTGGTATCAGAGCCATACTTGACTGTAGGCTCAACCCTAAGCTAGAATGGTCGTAGTGAGGATAAAACCTATTTTCTAAAGCTAAAAAGTTGTCAAGATAAGAAATGACCTCTCGACTTATCCCCTTCTCTCTTTTCTTGTCTCTTGCTGGAATTTTCCCTTACCTTGTCACAATTTAAAAATTCCGAGTTCTTACGAAAAGCACTCTTGTGACAGATGGAGGAAGAGTTCAACTACGTTGATCTAGGAGTTGGTCACGCCGCGGAACTTTGGCATATGCTACAGACTCTCGGAGATTTTGAGAAGCCCCAATACCAAGTGGAAGTGATCAGGCAAGCAGGATTGATCAAGGCTTGTGACGTAAAGATTGAGGTACCTGCCAGGAAGAGGGGCCCAGGCAATCGCCCGATACACTGCACTGCTAGAAGATCTACAATGCAGATGGGTATCCAAGAAGTTTCACGACGAGCAATGCGGCACATTACCAGTATCCACGCCAGAGAGTTGGAAAGCACGGTGTTCCGTTATCATCCGCGCAGCGATAACCTTCTTGACCCGAAGGCGATTCAGGATGAGGATGCCACGGTTACACAGTTGGCACGATTCGTCGTCGCCCAGGAGGATGTACTAGATAATACAAGCAAGGAGCTACAGAAGGCCCGCAAGGAGATCACGACAGAGAAGAACAGATGGCGGGAAGCTCAAGAGTATGTGGCACACCTTCTACGAAGGATTGACGAGTTGGAGATGACTTTGTACGGACTGCACTCCAGAGCCAAGATTTGAGCTACACGAGCCAGATCCAGAGGAGTCGATCTCGATGAGGACATCGCTTCTTCGACTACCACAGATGACATAGTCGCTGGCATGGCGATCGTTTCGCGCCTATGCCGCAAAGACCCGCACTCCAGCCGTGGAGGTTTTCTCGATGAGTGAGCTTAGGTTCTATAGTGAGACTCCTTCACGAGTCATAGAATAAAGAGTCACCCTTTAGGCGTTAGACTCCGAGTTAGTTCGATTTGGATTTGCTTTGTTTGTCGAGTGTGCAAGATGTGTTGCAAGGCCCTTAGGCATTGTAAGCAGCCATACCAAGTTATTAATAATAAAGTTGGACCTTAAAGTTACCCTGTTAAGCCCCGCATAAGTTCCATATTACTTGTCTATTCTTGTTTCCCTCTCATCTCTAAACCTAGAGCAAATCAACAGATGGTGAACACCCGTGGGAACTTTGGAAGCAATGGGAGTGGATCTCGCCCATGTAAAACCCCAATGATGGAGCACCAAAGACCGCCATCGGATGTGCAGAATTTTGGAGCATTTCTTGCTGCTCGGACCAGTTGATGCATGCTATGATGCAACAAATGCAGCACGTCACTACTCGTGCCATCGCTAATCAAGTTAATCAGGATCACGCCGTAATACAAGGCCGTCGAGTTCATGAGGACTCACCCACCCACTTTCTCTGGAAATGCCAATCCATTGGAGGCCGATGATTGGTTAAGATCAATTGAGAGGAAGCTACATATAGCTCAATGCATAGGGAATGAGAAGGTACTTTACGCTTCTCATCGCTTGGAAGGAACAAATACGAATGGTGGGAGAACTTCGTACACGCAGAGAACCCTCAAGATATCACTTGGGAAGAGTTCACACCGCATTCCGACAAGATCACGTGCCTCAAGGAATTATGGACCTTAAGAAGGAGGAGTTCAGAGCATCGAGGCAAGGTAATCACCAGTGGTCGACTACCTGAACAAGTTCACACAGCTTAGCACGCCACGCACTGAGGATGTAGCGACAGATAAATCCAGGCAGTCTCGTTTTATGAAGGGACTTAACTCAGATTGCAAGTAGGGTTGATCACCCACACCTTTCCGGATTTCCAAGAGTTGGTGAATAAGGCACTTATTCTTGAGGACAAGCGCAAGGAACTGGATGAGAACAGAAGCGCAGGATGCAACAAAGAAGGATCACGTCAGTGGAACGCATAAATACCGAGAGTTGCACCAAATCAATTCTTCAGATTCCAACCACGTAATGCAACAAGGACACCCTCCCCACCAAGACCTGCCAATCGTAACTACCAAACCCCACTTCGCTAGAAACGCTTACCCCAGGCAACAAAGAAGGAACAGTGAGACGCTGCTACAATCGCAACGAGCCAGACACTTTGCCAACAGCTTGTCCAAAGAAGACAGCAGAGCGACCCAGCCGCTTCAACCTAGGAACCACCCCGCCTAGGACGCCAAAGACCAGAGCCACACCCTGCATCGTGGTGAGAGGCCGAGTCAACCATGTCACCGCGGATGCACCTGCAGAATGCTACGGACGTCAGATCGGGTAAGTTACTTGTTAACTCAGCACTGCAACAGCTTTGTTTGACTCGAGCTTCGCATTCGCTTGTTTCGCAAGGCTTTGCTGCCAGAAATGACTTGAGAATTGCAAGACTTAAGTGCATGCTTTTAGTTCAAACCCCTGGTTCGAACTCCGAACGGAAGTAGGATGTTCCGGGTGAGAATACTAATAGATGGAATAGAGTTCCTAGCAAACCTTATAATTTTGGAGACCTGCACCTTAGATGTTATATTGGGAATGGATTGGTTATCCAAGCACAAGGTCAGTATTGGATTGTGGACGAAGGACTATCTCGATTGAGAGCCCGTGTGGGAAGAAAGTGGAATTTCAAGCCACCGCAGCTAGAGATGGACAGCTGATGGTTAACAAGCATCAAGGCAATCAGCATAGAGGATGTCCCAAAGAGTAAATGAGTACCCGATGTTTTCCCGAAGATCTACCCGGTATGCCGCAGCACGAGGACATAGAGTTTGTGATAGAGCTTGTACTGCACAAAGACCGATAGCAAAGAGACCCTATCGGATGTCTACCGAGGAGTTGGTAGAAATGAAGAAACAAATAGAGGAGTTAATGGAGAAAGGATTTATCGTACCAAGTTTCGTCGCCGTGGGGAGCACCGCTTTGTTTGTCAAGAAGAAGGACGGGAGTTTCAGGATGTGCATCGACTACCGTGCACTCAATGAAGTCACCGTGAAGAATAAGTATCCGCTACCCAGGATTGATGATTTGTTTGATCGATTAAGAGGAGCCGAGTTTTCTCCAAGATTGATCGAGATCGGGATACCATCGCTTGAAGATCCGATCGTAAGATATTCAAGATCGCATTCTCGCCAAGATATGGACATTACGAGTTTACGCTATGTCCTTTGGGCCGATTTAATGCGCCACTTATTTCATGAATATGATGAATAAGGTGTTCATGGAATATTTGGACAAGTTTGTCGTCGTGTTCATAGACGATATCCTAATCTACTCCAAGACAGAGGATGAACATGCCGAACACTTAAGGCGAGTTTTGGAAAAGCTGAGGGAACAGCAACTTTTCGCCAAGTTCAGCAAGTGTGACTTTTGGAAGGACAAAGTGGAGTTCCTTGGACACGTGATGACCGCAGAAGGAGTCGCCGTAGATCCAAGCAAAGTAGAAGCTGTGTTACATTGGGAACAGCCGAAGACTGTGACCCAGATTCGGAGTTTCCTTGGAATGGCAGGATACTACCGCCGTTTCATTGAAGGCTTCTCGACAATTGCGAAACCTCTTACGCAATTGCTGAAGAAGGAAAAGAAGTTTGCTTGGACGCCAGAATGTGAGGAAGGATTTCAGAGTCAAGAAGCGATTGACATCAAGACCTGTTAGTTCTACCGGATGTTGCTCAAAGCTTCGATATTTATTGTGACGCATCGCGCCAAGGACTTGGATGTGTGCTGATGCAGAATGGAAAGGTCGTCGCTTATGCATCAAGGCAGTTGAGGCCGCATGAGGAAAATTATCCGACACATGACCTAGAGTTAGCTGCCGTAGTGCATGCTTTGAAGATATGGCGTCACTATTTGATTGGAAACAGATGTGAGGTATATACGGATCATAAGAGCCTTAAGTACATATTCACCCAGTCGGATCTGAATATGAGGCAGAGGAGATGGTTAGAGTTGATCAAGGACTATAATGTTGGAATCCATTACCATCCTGGGAAGGCCAACGTAGTAGCCGACGCTCTGAGCCGGAAAAGCCATACCGTGAGTACGTTGCTAGCCACAAGTCAGGATGAGTTATGTGAGGATTTTCAGAAAATGAAGATTGAGGTTGTACCTAGCGGATTCTTGGCCGCATTAGAAGTAAAACCGACCCTGGAGGATCAGATTCGAGAAGGACAAAAGGATGATGACAAGATCCGCAGGATTAAGTCCATCAAGGAGGAAGGCAAGGCAGAGGACTTCAAGTTGGATGAGCAAGGCACGTTGTGGATGAAGGATCGCATTTGTGTGCCTAACAAAAAGGAGTTAAAGCAATCGATTTTGGAAGAAGCCCATGACTCTAAGTACTGATTCACCCTTGAAGCGCCAAGATGTATCAGGATCTGAAGGAGAGATTCTGGTGGCCGAGTATGAAACGTGAAGTTGCCGAGCATGTTGCATTGTGCGACGTATGCCAGAGAGTCAAGGCAATGCATCAGAGACCAGCAGGATTGCTACAGCCGCTGAAAATACCTGAGTGGAAGTGGGAGGAAATCGGAATGGATTTCATTACCGGTTTGCCGAAGACTCAAGGGGGTTATGACTCCATATGGGTTATAGTGGATCGCTTGACTAAAGTAGCCCATTTTATCCCCGTGAAGACCACTTACTCGGGAGATAAATTAGCAGAATTGTACATGATCAGATTGTCTGCTTGCACGAGTGCCCAAGAGGATTGTATCGGATGTAGGAACCCAATTTACCTCAAGGTTCTGAATAAGTTGCATGAAGCCATGGGAACCCGCTTGAACTTCAAGATACCTTATCATCCACAGACGGATGGACAGACCGAAAGAGTCAACCAGATTCTGGAAGATATGCTAAGAGCTTGTGCATTGGCTTATGCTACCTCTTGGGATAAGAGTTTGCCGTATGCCGAGTTTAGTTACAACAATAGTTATCAGGCTAGTTTACAGATGTCACCTTTGAGGCAATCAGATGGTCGACCATGTCGGACGCCATTGAATTGGAATGAGACCGGCGAGCGCCGTGTCTTTGGGCCTGATATTCTTCAAGAGGTCAAGAGCGGTCGCTATGAATAGGGAAAGGATGAAGATAGCCCAATCTCGACAAAAGAGTTATGCTGACAATCGTCGCCGAGACTTGAGTATTGAACCAGAAGATTTTGTTTACCTCAGAGTTACGCCTCTCAGGGGAGTTAAGAGGTTCCATGCCAAAGGGAAACTCGCACCTGCTATGTTGGACCATTTAAGATTTTGAGCCGCAGAGGCGGTTGCTTATCACCGAGTTGCCACAATCGTTGGCGGGAGTACATGATGTATTCCATGTGTCCTGGCTTAAAGAAGTGTCTCCGAGTTCCTGAGGAAATGCACACCGCTAGAGTCAATTGAGTTGCAAGAGGATTTGACCTATAAGGAGCATCCCGTGAGGATTTTAGACACAATGGATCGAGAAACTAGAAACAAGTCAACCCGTTTTTGTAGAGTTCAGTGGAGCAACCATGAAGAAAGCGAAGCGACTTGGGAGCGCCGAAGAGGATTTGAAGAAAGAGTTTCCAAACCTATTCCTTTAGTGAGCCCTGAATCTCGTGTACGAGATTCTATTTAGGGGGGGAGGTTTGTAACATCCCAAAATTTTGCTTTTCTTAAATTCATGTGTGATTTGACACTTTGGTGAATTTTTGGAATTTTCTGGAATTTATTTGGATTTATTTGGAATTTATTTGAATTTATTCCATTTTGAAATAATTAAAGAATTTAATTTTGCAAATAAAATTTTGTTGGAAATATTTTATTCGAGTCCAAAATGATCCAAAATATTTTCCGTAATTTTTTCTCGAATTTTTCTGAGTCATTTGCTATTTTTAATGAATTAAATGAATTATCGGAATTATTTTAAATATTAATTTACCGAAAAGGACCGACCGGTTACATTATTCCTCGTCCGAGTCGGACTCGAGTCCGACCAACCCGACCGAGCCGCTTGACTCGACCAACCCACTCCTAAACCTAATCAATCCCAACCGTTGGATCAAGATCCAACGGCCGAGATCCGCCTGCACGGCTCGAGCCGTAATCGGGCCGGATCCGATCGCGCCGCGGCGATCGTGGCCGCTGATCGCGCCACGTGGGCGGCCACGATTTCGTCGTTTTCGCCGAGTCCGAGCCGGACTTCGCGCCGCGCCGCCACGCCGTAGCGAACTAGGTTTCCGCTAGGCACGGACGCCGAGGCTATTTAAAGCGTGAGACGCCCCCGAGGTTGCCCTCATCCTTGCGCACCTGCTCCTCGAGCCATCTCGCCGAGCCGCCACCGTTGAGCCGCAATCGCCGCCGGAGTTGTCTCTTCCTCCGCCGCGTTTGCGCCGGCTTCGCTGCCGTCCGTCGTCTTCCGCCGAGAAGGAGCTCAGATCCGAGTCCTCGCGACGAGACGCACTGGCGAGGCTTCATCTCGCCGAGCACGCCCCAACGCCGCCGGGCTCGTTGCCGCCCCTGCTCTCCGGCCAAGCCGCCGGCGTGAAGCCATCGCCGTCGCGAGCTCGGAGGACCGCCGGATCCAGATCGGACGGTTGAGGTGAGCTCACGTGTTCCCAAACCCGATTAGATCCGATCGTTGGATCAAGATCCAACGGTTCACAATTGCCACGCGTCGTAGCAAAGGCGAATATAGGATTAGATCTCGACCGTCCGATCTAGATCGAACGGCCCACGAGCAACGAGTAGTTTCAACGCAGCACCCCGGATCTAATCCGCCGCTGATTTTCAAACCAACGGCCGAGATTGGCGCCACGTGTCGGGAAGATGGACCGCCGCGGTCAACGCCGCCCACGCTGGCGTGTGACGCCGACGCCGGGCCCGCGTGTCGAGGGGCCGCATGTCGCTGGTCGACCCGCCAGCGCCGACGCCACCCATGACGTCACAATGGGTCCCACCTGCCAAGACCGTGGTCGAGCCCGCCGACGCCGGCGATGACGCCACCCGAGAGGCCCACATGTCGGGCCGACACGTAGAGTCGTGGACCGAGTCCACAGTAGACCCAAGCCGAGCGTGGACCAAGTCCATGGACGGTGACGCCAGCAGGCCAATCGAGGCTGCCACGTGTCCATGCCGACGCAATAATTAATTTCCGAAAAGAAAATGATTTATTAATTCGAAATATTGATTCAAATTTAGATTCAAACTTCAAACGCTTATAACTTTTATGCTTCAACTCCGATTTGAGCGATTCAAATTTCTAAATTTGTATAAAATTGAGATCTACCTAAATATGAATTTTATTTAATTTTTGGACTAAAGTTTTTCTCTGTAAAATTATTTAATTGATTATTTAAACTTCAAATAATCATAACTTTTATGCTTTAACTCCAAATTTGATTTATTCCAGTTTCTAAAAATCCAGAAAATTATGTTCTCTCTGTTTATGGATTTTATTTGGAGTTTTGGGATCTTTTGCATAGTGTTCATTTGTGTATTTGCTATTTGCACGCTTTACGAGTAGACGTTGAAGTGCCGGAAGGATTCGAGGGAGAAGTGTTGACTCAGGATCCAACTCAAGACCAAGAGCAAGTACTTTTTGAAGGCAAGTTGTGCTTTGACCATATTGATCCCATTTCGAAATCTATTTTGATTTAAACTATTGCATGCTAGTTCAATTAGAAAGATACTTTGGTTTAAACCTGGGGGTTAGATAAATACCAATTTGCTATATGACACCTTGATTACTTAAGTATGTGCCATGACCCTTTGTCACCCTAGTTGTGGTTTACTAGTTGGACATTATTAAATTGCCAACATGGGTTTGGATCGTTGTAGTATACTGCTTAGACCTGCTACGTGCTCATGACATGATTTTTGGACAATCAAATGCTAATATTGACTTAATGATATATTGAACCTGTTTTGGAAAAGTATCATGTGATGTTGATGGCACGTGGTGCATGGTAATCAATCGGGTTTGATAAACGATTTCGGCCAGGGCATGTGGCAAGAGTAATCAGGTGGGCGGTGGCAATCGGGATGATGATTTGGTTTTTCGGGTAGTCTTGCCCTGGTCACTCTAAGGACTTAACCTTGCAAGCCTTTGAACTGGTCATACTTGCAACCACATGGCTGGAATGGGACGGCCCTAGTTGACTAAGTCGCTAAGGACTCACTTGTGGAGCCTCAGGTGTCGATTACACCTTTTGTGTGATTGTACGGGGAGCGATCGTGGTCGTGGGCCGTGTACCCATCTAACGGTGTGTTGGTCCCATACTTCGCCTTGGCTAAGGGAAGGGATGGTGTAGAGCACGCACTGGAGAGGACCACCTGTGTTGTTTGAGGCTTCCAAAGGCTTTGTTATGATCGCTTCATTCGCATACTCTTGTATGGCGATTCACTACCGACGTGGTGAGTGGATTGTATCTTGTGGGTAAAGTGCATAACCTCTGCAGAGTGTAGAATCTATTTGAATAGCCGAGTCCACTGTGATCGACAATGCTCTGAATTACAAATAAGGGTTAGATTTTCTGAAAATAACTTGGATTTGAAAAGATGGGTTGGTTTAACAAGGAAGATGATGGAAATATGGTTTAGGATGGGGAAAAATGTTATTTAAACTTTTTGAAAAGTTATTTATGCTTTACTTGTTTTTACTGCTTTCGAATCTACTTATATTATTTGTCAAATGCTGTATACCGCAAATATACCTTGAGCTATTCCTTTGTACTAAGCCATGCATATAGTATATTAGCTTGCATTCTGTGCATGACTTGCTGAGTACCAAGTACTCACCCTTGCCTCAACACAATACCAGTTGAAGAGGAGATTACGCCAAAGATTGGAGGAGGAACTCCAAGAGGACCCGACTACTTAGGGGATGCGAGCCTGGCCATTGCCTGTGGTATACTGGATGGCGCCACGAAGTTTTTGATTTTTCCGCTGCTATCATTTTTCTCTGAATAAGTTTCGCCTTACGAGGCATACATTTGTAACTTGACCATAAGGTCAAGTAACCAGTTTGGTTATTTAAATAAAGTACTTTGATAATATCGATTGGTATGATTGTGATATTTACCGACGTTAAGACTGTGTGCACTAGCGCGTTCCTGGACTAGTGCTGAATACACAGAGGGTCCTGATTTGCAAATTCGGGTCCTGACACCGACTACCCGAACAAGTTCACACAGCCTAGCACGCTACGCACTGAGGATGTAGCGACAGCATAAATCCGCATACCTCGTTTTATGAAGGGACTTAACTCAGATTGCAAGTTGGGTTGATCACCCACACCTTTCCGCATTTCCAAGAGTTGGTGAATAAGGCACTTATTCTTGAGGACAAGCGCAAGGAACCGGATGAGAACAGAAGCGCAGGATGCAACGGCAAGGATCACGCCAGGAACGCAACAAGCGGCTTGAGAGTTGCACCAAATCAATTCTTCGATTCCAACCACGTAATGCAACAAGGACACCATCTCCAAGACCAAGACCTGCCAATCGTAACTACCAAACCCCACCCGCTAGAAACGCTTACTCCGTGCAATCAAGAAGGAACAGTGAGGCGCTGTTACAATCAGAACGAGCCAGACACTTTGCCAACAGCTTGTCCGAAGAAGACAAGCAGGAGCGACCCCGGGCCGCTTCAACCTAGGAACCACCCAGCTAGGACGCCAAAGATCAGAGCCACACCCTGCATCGTGGTGAGAGGCCGAGTCAACCATGTCACCGCAGATGCACCGCAAAATGCTACTGACGTCAGATCGGGTAAGTTACTTGTTAACTCAAGACTGCAATGCAGCTTTGTTTGACTCGAGCTTCAGATTCGCTTGTTTCGCAAGGCTTTGCTACTAGAAATGATTTAAGGATTGCAAGACTTAAGTGCATGCTTTTAGTTCAAACCCCTGGTTCCGAACTCCGAACGGAAGTAGGATGTTCCGGTGAGAATACTAATAGATGGAATAGAGTTCCTAGCAAACCTTATAATTTTGGAGACCAGACCTTAGATGTTATATTGGGAATGGATTGGTTATCCAAGCACAAGGCCGTATTGATTGTGGACGAAGGACTATCTCACGAGAGCCCGTGTGGGAAGGAAGTGGAATTTCAAGCCACCGCAGCTTAGAGATGGTCGATTGATGGTTAACAGTACCAAGGCAATCAGCATAGAGGATGTCCCGTAGTGAATGAGTACCCGGATGTCTTTCCCGAAGATCTACCTGTATGCCGCTACAGGGCATAGAATTTGTAATAGAGCTTGTACCTGCACAGACCGATAGCAAAGAGACCCTATCGGATGTCCACCGAGGAGTTGGTAGAAATGAAGAAACAAATAGAAGAGTTAATGGAGAAAGGATTTATCAGACCAAGTTCGCCACCGTGGGGAGCACCAGTTTTGTTTGTCAAGAAGAAGGACGGGAGTTTCAGGATGTGCATTGACTACCGTGCACTCAATGAAGTCACCGTGAAGAATAAGTATCCGCTACCCAGGATTGATGATTTGTTTGATCAGTTAAGAGGAGCCGAAGTTTTCTCCAAGATTGATCTGAGATCGGGATACCATCAGTTGAAGATCCGATCAGAAGATATTCCGAAGACTGCATTCTCGTCAAGATATGGACATTACGAGTTCACAAGAGGTCCTTTGGGCCGATTTAATGCGCCAAATTATTTCATGAATATGATGAATAAGGCGTTCATGGAATATTTGGACAAGTTTGTGGTCGTGTTCATAGACGATATCCTAATCTACTCCAAGACAGAGGATGAACATGTCGAACACTTAAGGCGAGTTTTGGAAAAGCCGAGGAACAGAACTTTTCGCCAAGTTCAGCAAGTGTGATTTTTGGAAGGACAAGGTGGAGTTTCTTGGACATGTAATGACCGCAGAGGGAGTCGCCGTAGATCCAAGCAAAGTAGAAGCTGTGTTACATTGGGAGCACCAAGATCGTGACCCGTTCGAGTTTCCTTGGAATGGCAGGATACTACCGCCGTTTCATCGAAGGCTTCTCGACAATTGCGAAACCTCTTACGCAATTGCTGGGAAGAAGGAAAAGAAGTTTGCATGGACGCCGTAATGTGAGAAAGGATTTCAGAGTCAAGAAGCGATTGACGCCAAGACCGGTGTTAGTTCTACCTGATGTTGCTCAAAGCTTCGATATTTATTGTGACGACGCGCCAAGGACTTGGATGTGTGCCGATGCGTAATGGAAAGGTCGCCGCTATGCATCAAGGCGATTGAGGCCGCATGAGGAAAATTATCCGACACATGACCTAGAGTTAGCCGCCAGAGTGCATGCTTTGAAGTTATGGCGTCACTATCTGATTGGAAACAGATGTGAAGTATATACGGATCATAAGAGTTTTAAGTACATATTCACCCAATCGGATCTGAATATGAGGCAAAGGAGATGGTTAGAGTTGATCAAGGACTATAATGTTGGAATCCATTACCATCCCTGAAGGCCAACGTAGTAGCCGATGCTCGAGTCGGAAAAGCCATACCGTGAGTGCGTTGCTAGCCACAAGTCGGGATGAGTTGTGTGAGGATTTTAAAATGAAGATTGAGGTTGTACCTAGCGGATTCTTGGCCGCAATGGAAGTAAAGCCTACCTTAGAGGACCAGATCCGAGAAGGACGTAGGATGATGACAAGATCCGCAGGATTAAGTCCATCAAGGAGGAAGGCAAGGCAGAGGACTTCAAATTGGATGAAGCAGGCACGTTATGGATGAAGGGTCGGATCTGTGCCTAACAAGGAGGAGTTAAAGCGATCGATTTTGGAAGAAGCCCATGACTCCAAGTACTCGATTCACCCCGAAGCGCCAAGATGTATCAGATCTAAAGGAGAGATTCTCGTGGCCGAGTATGAAACGTGAAGTTGCCGAGCATGTTGCATTGTGCGACGTATGCCAGAGAGTCAAGGCAATGCATCAGAGACCAGCAGGATTGCTACAACCGCTGAAAGTACCTGAGTGGAAGTGGGAGGAAATCGGAATGGATTTCATTACCGGTTTGCCAAAGACTCAAGGAGGTTATGACTCCATATGGGTTATAGTGGATCGCTTGACTAAAGTAGCCCATTTTATCCCCGTGAAGACCACTTACTCGGGAGATAAATTAGCAGAATTGTACATGATCAGGATTGTTTGTTTGCACGGAGTGCCAAAGAGGATTGTATCGGACAGAGGTACCCAATTTACCTCAAGATTCTGGAATAAGTTGCATGAAGCCATGGGAACCCGTTTAAACTTCAAGATGCCTTATCATCCACAGACGGATGGACAGACCGAAAGGGTCAACCAGATTCGAGGATATGTTAAGAGCTTGTGCATTAGCTTATGCTACATATTGTGATAAGAGTTTGCAGTATGCCGAGTTCAGTTACAACAATATTTATCAGTCTAGTTTACGATGTCACCTTTTGAGGCATCAGATGGTCGACCTCGCCTGACGCCATTGAATTGGAATGAGATCAAGGCGGCGCCGTGTCTTTGGGCCTGATATTCTTCAAGAAGTCAAGAACAGTCGCCATGATTAGGAAAGGTTGAAGATAGCCCAATCTCGATGTAAGAGTTATGCCGACAATCGTCGCCGAGATTTGAGTTTTGAACCGTAAGACTTTGTATACCTCAGAGTTACGCCTCGGGGGAGTTAAGAGGTTCCATGCCAAAGGGAAACTTGCACCCTGCTATGTTGGACCATTTAAGATTTTGAGCCGCATGAGGCGAAGTTGCTTATCACCGAGTTGCCACACGCTGTTGGCAGGGGTACATGATGTATTCCATGTGTCCCAGTTAAAGAAGTGTCTCCGAGTTCCTGAGGAACAGACATCGCTAGAGTCAATTGAGTTGCAAGAGGATTTGACTTATAAGGAGCATCCCGTGAAGATTTTAGACACAATGGATCGAGAAACTAGAAACAAGTCAACCCGTTTTTGTAGAGTTCAGTGGAGCAACCATGAAGAAAGCGGTTTACTTGGGAGCGAAGAGGATTTGAAGAAAGAGTTTCCAAACCTATTCCTTTAGTGAGCCCTGAATCTCGGGGACGAGATTCTATTAAGGGGGGGAGGTTTGTAACACCCCAAAATTTTGCTTTTCTTAAATTCATGTGTGATTTGGCACTTTGGTGAATTTTTGGAATTTTCTGGAATTTATTTGGATTTATTTGGAATTTATTTGAATTTATTCCATTTTGAAATAATTAAAGAATTTGATTTTGCAAATAAAATTTTGTTGGAAATATTTTATTTGAGTCCAAAATGATCCAAAGTATTTTCCGAATTTTTCCGAATTTTTCTCGAGTCATTTGCTATTTTTAATGAATTAAATGAATTACTAGGAATTATTTTAAATATTAAATCATTTGGAAAATCAAACTCGGGTCAATCGTTTCATCCGACCGAGCCCGAGTCGGACTAGTGTTCGAGTCCGACCCGAGCCACGTGACTCGACCGAACCCACTCCTAACCCTAATCAATCCCAACCGTTGGATCAAGATCCAACGGCTGAGATCCGCCGACCCCGACCCGAGCCGTATCCGGCCCGGATCCGATCGCGCCTGCGCGATCGGGGCCGCTGATCGCGCCACGTGGACGGGCTGCGATTGCGCTGCCTCCGCCGAGTCCGAGCCGACTCACGGTGAGAGCGCCGCCGTGACCGACTAGGGTTCCGCCCTGAGCACGCCTCCCGGGGCTATTTAATGCCCGGATCGCACCCCGAGGATCGCCATCCCACGCCGGTCCCGAAACCCTAGCTCACGCCGCTAGGATCCCCACCGTCTCGCTGCTATTGCTCGCCGGAGTTGGTAAAGCACTCCGCCGCGGTTTCGCGCCGTTTCCGCCACCGTCCGCCATCCTCCGCCGACGTTGACCCCAGATCCAGATCCCTTGCGTCAAGGCGCACCCGTGCCTACCATCCACTTCGCCGGAGGGGCCCTGCAGCGCCGTCGGGCGTGTCATCGTCATCAGCTCCGGCCGCCGCAAGCCGCCGCACGCCATTGCCGCCGCTCGAAGCTATCTCACCGGCCCGATCAAGATCGCACGATCCAGATCTTGCCACGCCATCGCACGGTGAGGTTTCGAATTTATCTCTAGATTCAATCTCAACCATTGGATCTAAATCCAACGGTCCAGATTAACCGCGTTCACCCCAAACGCGTAACACCAGATCCAATCTGGGCCGTTGATTTTCAAATTAACGGCCTAGATCTAGCCACGTGGCCAGAAGGCCAACCGCGATCGGCCGGCCGCCAAGATGAGAACGTGTCTACGACACGGGCCCGCATGTCGCCGCCCAATCAAGCACCATGACGCCACGATGACGCCATGGCGGGCCCGCTGTCGCCACTGTCCCGAAGTCAGCCGACGCCAATGACGCTACCCGAGTGGACCCACATGTCAGTCTCACGTGGAGTCGTGGACCGAGTCCACCGTGGACCCGAGCCGAGCGTGGACCAAGTCCATGGACCGGCTGACGTCAGCCAGCCAATCAGGAGCTGACACGTGTCCATGCTGACGCAATAATTAATTTCCGAAAAAAGAAAATGATTTATTAATTCGAAATATTGATTCAAAATTTAGATTCAAACTTCAAACGCTTATAACTTTTGCGTTTCAACTCCGATTTGAGTGATTCAAATTTCTAAATTTGTATAAAATTGAGATCTACCTAAATATGAATTTTATTTAATTTTTGGACTAAAGTTTTTCTCTGTAATATTATTTAATTGATTATTTAAACTTTAAATAATCATAACTTTTGCGTTTTAACTCCAAATTTGACGATTCCAGTTTCTAAAAATCCAGAAAATTATGTTCTCTCTGTTTATGGATTTTGTTTGGAGTTTTGGGATGTTTTTGCCTAGTGTTTATTTGTGTATTTGCTATTTGCACGCTTTACGAGTAGACGTTGAAGTGCCGGAAGGATTCGAAGGAGAAGTGTTGACTCAGGATCCAACTCAAGACCAAGAGCAAGTACTTTTTGAAGGCAAGTTGTGCTTTGACCATGTTGATCCTATTTCGAAATCTATTTTGATTTAAACTATTGCATGCTAGTTCAATTAGAAAGATACTTTGTTTAAACATGGGGGTTAGATAAATACCAATTTGCTATATGACACCTTGATTACTTAAGTATGTGCCATGACCCTTTGTCACCCTAGTTGTGGTTTACTAGTTGGACATTATTAAATTGCCAACATGGGTTTAGACCGTTGTAGTATGTCGCTTAGACACCTTTCGTGCTCATGACATGATTTTGGACAATCAAATGCTAATATGGACTTAATGATATATTGAACCTGTTTTGGAAAAGTATCATGTGATGTTGACGGCACGTGGTGCATGGTAATCAAGCTGGGTTTGATAAACGCTTTTCGGCCAGGGCATGTGGCAAGAGTAATCAGTGGGCGATTGTGGCATTGGGAGTGTTGATTTGGTTTTTCGGGTAGTCTTGCCCTGGTCACTCTAAGGACTTAACCTTGCAAGCCTTTGAACTGGGTCATACTTGCAACCACATGGCTGGAATGGGACGGCCCTAGTTGACTAAGTTGCTAAGGACTCACTTGTGGAGCCTCAGGGTGTCAGTTACACCGTTTGTGTGATTGTACGGGGGAGCGTATCGTGGCTGTGGCCAGATACCCATCTAACGGTGTGTTGGTCCCATACTTCGCCTTAGCTAAGGGAAGGGATGGTGTAGAGCACGAACCGGAGAGGACCACCTGTGTTGTTTGAGGCTTCCGAAAGGCTTTGTTACGGGAACTCGCCTTTGTGGTGTTTGACTGTATCTTGTGGGTAAAGTGCATAACCTCTGCAGAGTGTAGAATCTATTTGAATAGCCGAGTCCACGATCGACAATGCTCGGGAATTACAGTCAAGGGTTAGACTTTCTGAAAATAACTTGGATTTGAAAAGTTGGGTTGGTTTAACAAAGAAGATGATGGAAATATGGTTTAGGATGGGGAAAATGTTTATTAAATTTCTTGAGAAGTTATTTATGCTTTACTTATTTCTACTGCTTTCGAATCTACTTTTATTACTTGTCAAAAGCTGTTTACCGCAAATATACCCTGAGCTATTCCTTTGTACCAAGCCATGCATATAGTATATTAGCTTGCATTCTGTGCATGACTTGCTGAGTACCAAGTACTCACCCTTGCCTCAACACAATACCAGTTGAAGAGGAGACTACGCCAGTTTCGGAGGAGGAGTTCCAAGAGGACCCGTCTACTTAGGGATGCGAGCCCGCCATTGCTGTGGTATCTTTGGATGGTGCCACGAAGTTTATTTGATTTTCCGCTGCTGTTATTTCTTTTAATAAGTTTCGCCTCGCGAGGCATATATTTGTAACTTGGCCATAAGGTCGAGTAACCCTTCGATTATCTAAATAAAGTACTTTGATAGTATCGTTTGGTTTGATTGTGATATATACCGATGTTAAGACTGTGTGCACTAGCGCGTTCCTGGACTAGTGCTGAATACACAGAGGGTCCGGATTTGCAAATTCGGGGTCCCGACAAAGTTGCTTCCATGGCCTTACCATTCACTTTCTGTGTTAAAATCTTTACTGACGTAATTTCCTGGGATGATCATGGCTTTCGAAATTGCTTGATCTTTCTGTGGCATTCCTTAACAAATGACCTGACTCACCACAGTGGTAACATGAACGTTTGGGTCATCGTGCTGGGTTGATGAGGCATTCTCTAGGCCAATGACCTCATTTATCACACCAGAAACAATTCCATGGTGACCAAGTATTACTGATTTCTTGAGGTAGATGGATAGGGTTGACATGTTTCTCCTTCTTTTCTTCACGTGGCACAGCTGGTGCGGATGGCAATCATTCTCTTTTCGCTAACTCTTGAGCAATGACGGCTCGAAAATTCTCTCGCTGATGCCGAGTCACAATGTCACTATTGGATCTAAGGGACATTGAGCTGGGCAATGATCACGACCTTCGCAAAGATAGCAGGTGATATTGCGCATAGGACATTCTCCGGGTAAATGGCTTCCTTCACAGCTGGAACAATTGATTGCATGTTCATCAGCAGTGTATCCTATTTCTCCACATCGGATGCATGCACGGTCTTCTAACTTGTTTGGTTGACAATACTTCAAAGAACAACATCTCGGTATGGTATTAGGTGCAGGGGTTGTACTCTTCTCTGAACTCGCGGTAGTCACACTATCTTCTGATGACGCAACAAACTGACGAAGGGCGGTGGCAATTTCCAACCAAGCGATAGTATGTCCATCTTCCGAGGTGGCGTAGAAACCTTTCCTCCAGACTAATGCATCTCCTTTTAACTGGCAAGTAGCACAGGGGACCTTTTCTTCATCTTCACATTACACCAAAGCTAGCTTCTCTCCTATGACACGAAGCCATATTTTTGCGTCCTTGAGAGTGGCTGATCCATTAAACACGGGTGATTACAAACTGATCGAAGTGTCGAATGGTCACAGTTGATGCAGGGGACAACTGTTGGTCACAGTCTACTTTAACACTGACACAGGTAGTAGCAACTGAACTGACTTGAACTGCCTCAAAGTCACTGCTGCAGTCGGTGCTTTCCATCTTTTGTCCACTCCAGGGTTTTAGGTAAGAGGGAAAAGCATAGATAAGGTTCAAGAATCCTATTGCGGGGAGAACAGGTTTAACCCAAAAACTTATAAAAACAACTAAAAACTAGGTATGGTTGCTTATCCAAGCCTAAAAGCTTTGCAACACATACTGCACACTCAACAATCAAGAAAGATCCAAATTCCTAAGCACACAATAATCTAGCATCTAAAAGGGGTAACACTCATATCTTAAGAGACGCGACTCTCACACATGAGTCTCAACTTACTACTAAGCACTGGTTCTTCAAGCTTCTAGAACACTTCATCGATCCACTTCTCTTCGAGCTCGACGATTCCTTACTTCACGATCTTCGGGGTTGACTACGACATCCAAGACTTTCTCCTTAAGTGTGAAACATCGTTAACTATTCTGAACAACTCAGGTAAGATTTCCATTTAAATCGGTGGGAAGGATAGAAATTTCAGCAAAGGGAAAGAATAGAAGAGTAAGATAAGTCAAGAACGTATTATTCTTTCAAGTTAAAATCTCTCTTTAGAAAATAATTTTGAAGCTCCTAAAGACGGCCAATCTATCTAAGGTCAAGACCTACAACAAGTATGGCTCGATACCACCTCTGTCGGGACCCGAATTTGCAAATCCGACCCTCTGTGTATTCAAGACTAGTCCAGGATCACGCTAGTGCACACAGTCTCAGCATAGATGAATATCACAATCATACACAGCGGAATAGTAAAAGTAACTCAATAATAGAATATAAACTATTGTACGACCTTAAGGTCAACCTTACACTTGCGAAGCCTTGACGGCTTCAACTCCAAATAAGCAAAGAATGAACGAAGAACATCGGTGAATCCCATCAATACGCCACAGTGCAACCGACAGGTTCGACTCCTAGATAATCGCCTTCTCACGGAACTTCTTCTTCTTCGACGATGTAGACTTTTGCTCACCGGGTGATTGTTTGTTTGAAAGGGGTGAGTACATAAAGCACTCTGCAAGTCATGCAACGTAATGCAAGTCTAATAGCTATATGCATGGCTTATTCCAAATGACAGGCTGAAGGGGTTATTTTGCAATAAACAGCATTTCACAAATATTCATAATAGATTGTAAAGCGGTAAAAACAGATAATAATAGTAATAATTTCACAGTTGTTTCAAAAGTAAATCATTCCACATCCTTAACCAATTATCACTTTTCCATAGGCAAACTGCCTCCAAACCCAAGTTCAATTTTGAGAAAATCTAACCCTTGACTGTAATTCCCGAGCATTGTCCAGTACCGTGGACTCGGCTATTCGAATAGGTTTTACACTCTGCAGAGGTTATACACTTTACCCACAAGATACAATCCACTCACCACGTCAGCCGTGAATCGCCATACAAGAGTATGCGAATGAGCGATCATAACAAAGCCTTTCGGAAGCCTCAAACAACACAGGTGGTCCTCTCCGGTTCGTGCTCTACACCATCCCTTCCCTTAGCCAAGGCGAAGTATGGGACCAACACACCGTTAGATGGGTATCTGGCCACAGCCACGATACGCTCCCCCGTACAATCACACAAAGCGGTGTAATCGACACCCCGAGGCTCCACAAGTGAGTCCTTAGCGACTTAGTCAACTAGGGCCGTCCCATTCCAGCCATGTGGTTGCAAGTATGACCCAGTTCAAAGGCTTGCAAGGTTAAGTCCTTAGAGTGACCAGGGCAAGACTACCCGAAGAACCAAATCAACATCCCCAATGCCACAATCGCCCACCTGACATTTTGCCACATGCCCCATAAATCATGCTTATCAAACCCCAGTTGATTACCATGCACCACGTGCCATCAACATCACATGATACTTTTCCAAAACAGGTTCAATATATCATTAAGTCAATATTAACATTTGATTGTCCAAAATCATGTTATGAGCACGAAAGGTGTCTAAGCAGTATACTACAACGATCTAAACCCATGTTGGCAATTTAATAATGTCCAACTAGTAATCCACAACTAGGGTGACAAGGGGTCATGGCACATACTTAAATAATCAAGGTGTCATACAGCAAATTGGTATTTATCTAATCCCCCATATTTAACTAAAGTATTTTTCTATTGGAACTTAGCATGCAATAGGTTAAATCAAAATAAGTTTCAAAATAGGATCAACATGGTCAAAGCACAACTTGCCTGGCCCTTGCAAACTTTACTGTCTTTTACTCTTTATCCTTGATCCTTGGTCCTCGATCTTCAACTTCCACTTTCTCGATCCTCAGCTCGTTCGAACGATTTCCGGACGACGCGTCTAACGATTAAAGAAGAAGCAAATACAAACCAATTCAAAAGACAAATCAAGTAAACTCCAAATTAAGAACGAACAGCATTGGGCACAACGGCTTGGGAGAGATTTGGGAACTCGAACGGATTAGATCGAAGAGTTGACAAAAGAGAACGGGCTTTCGGCAAAACACCGAAAAGGGAAAGATTAATAACTGGGAAAGAAAGAATAATATTCCGAAGAATATTTCTTCCGAAGTTATTATCTTGATTGGACAGATAGCGACATATGGGCTCTCGATCTATAGATCGGGTCCATAAGGATATGTTAGTTCGCAGTGAACTAAACTGATTCTTGAAGTTGACTTTTGTTGACCGAACGGACACAGTCAAACAAAAGAGAGACGGATAGATCGGGCACCGGGGTATGACAGATGGCCAATGGTCTATCGACCAAGTCCACGAAGGAATTCTCGATTAAAGGCAGATTAGGTCTTCAGGGATAAGACAAGACAAGCGTCTTACCACGGTTGAGACAACGGGAAAGATTGCAAAGATAACAACGCGGCTCACGATAAACTTAGTTCATCAAACCGGTCTTCGGTTAGGGTTTTGATTCGGCTTGAAGATGATATGACGATGAGACTAGGCTCACGTCATGATGATAGAACAGGTGAAGGCATCGCACTAGGGTTTGTGCAAGAATACACGCATGCGATGACAACGAGGCGAAGAGAGCCAATTGTTAACGATGAAACGTTAACGATGGAACGTTAACGATGAAACGTTAACGGTGGAACGTTAACGACAGAGCGTTAACGGCAAAACGTTAACGGAGAAACGTTTAACGACGAAACGTTAACGGGGAAACATTAACGGAGGAGCGTTAACGACGAAGCGTTAACGACGAGACGTTAATGGAGGAACATTAACGGAGCGTTAATGACAAAACGTTAACGGCAAGACGTTACCAACGGAGCGTTAACGACAGAGTGTTAACGGTGAAACATTGTCGGCAAAACGTTAGCGGAGGAACGTTAACGGAAGAACGTTAACGGGGAAACGTTAACGGCGAACGTTAACGGTGGAACGTTAACGGTGGAAGTCAACAATGATAGGAGACTTCATGAAGCGAAGTAGCGACCGTCGGTGCAACGACATGGCCGCGGTAGAACGCTACCAAGGACGGCTAACCGGTGCGCGAACCGGCGGCACGGGCTAGGTTGAAAGACGACGGGTTTAGGTCGGAATCGGGCTTCTCGGCAAACGGAGACCAAAAGAACTCTAAAGATGGACCAAAACAGTACAATATGATCCACCGGACGCGACAACACGGCCGGAGCGATCCAAAATAACCGGCGTCAAAAGGCGACGCGCGGCGACGGCAAACGGTGGCCTAAATATATAAAAAAAATTCCGGAGGATAGGATGGCAAAGGGAGAATGTCTACTGCGTAGAACGCGGCGAGACGATCTCAACGGTATAGGCGGATTTTGCGGCGCCCTTCCGGATTAATCACAAACTGGCGATTAACGGGTTTCGGATCAAAACTTTGGACGGCTATAACTTCTAGAATAATGATCGGAACTTAACGAAATTTGACCGAGAGCTAGATGGGACCAAGAGGCACACCGTGACGCAGGTGGCTCGAAGAAATACCTTCTGGAACAGCGGGGGACGCGCGAGGAAGTTTGCCACTGTCTGGAACGCAGTCTGAACGGAGAAATTAATTTGCTGCGCCAAATCTAGAGGGCAAAACCTTGGGGCAAGATGTGTATCCTGTAGAGGACATCCCCAGGAGTCTACACAAAAAATTTCACCGTCAAACTCGAAAAATTGAGGGAGTTATGGCCTCGGCAAGATTCGAGATTGAAACGGCCGTAACTTTTGATCCCGTGGACCAAATTGGCTGAATTTTGGACAGCAAGCAGATGGTACCTTGTGGCACACCACAGAGAAGACGGATCTCGAAAAGAGTTGACGAGTTGCCCGGGACGCGGCTCCAAAGTTCGGCCGGCGTTGGGCGACGTTCAGGCGACATTGGATGGATCTCGGAGTTTTGGAGAATAATCTGTGGCTAGGGGCGCGTGGGAGGAGTCTAGGAACCCTTATATAAGTTTGGGGAAGAGGCTAGATCAAGAAAAATCAAGTTTGGACGCGTTTGGAGGTGTTTGGGTCGGTTTGGGCATTTTATCGAGCAGTTTCCGTGCATGAATCGGATCCGGACGACGTGGCCCAACAGGAGTCCGACACGTGGCGCAGGGGGGAGGCTGGGCTGGCTGCGTTCGGGCGCAGGCGTGCGCGTGGGCCGGCTGGCTCGGGCGTGGCCCAGGCGGGGTGGAGCGCGCGTGCCGCCCAGCGTGGCCAAGGGCGGCGGCGAGACGTGGCCGACCGGCGTGGAGAGGAGGGCAGCCTGGTGGGCCGGGCGGCTTGGCCTGGCGCGGGCGGGGCCAGCGGAGCTTCAGCTTGCGGCAGAGCGAGCAAGGCTCGCCCAGCCATGCAAGGCGGGCGTGGGCAAGGCGTCTTGGCGTGGAGGAGGGGCCCGGCTGGCGGGGTGGGCTGCGGGAGGAGAGAGAGGGATTTGGCCCACTGCAATTTTTCGGAAATTCCAAACATTTTTTTGAATAAAACCATTCCACAAATTCCAATAAATCATTAGAGGCAATAAAAATACCAGAAAAATTCTAGAAAAATTCCAGAAAATATTTTGAGACATTTCCAACTCAAATAAAATATTTTCAACAAAACTTTATACAAACTTTCCAAATAATTTATTAATTTTAACAAAAGGGCTTAATACAAAATGATTCCGAATAAATCCAATAAATAGCAAACGAGCTCCGAAAAATCTCAAAAATTACAGAAGAACTTCTTGAAACACAAGGAATCCAAATAAAATAAAATAAACTTTATTTGGGGTTTAGAGTAATCAAATTAAATTGTTTTAGCTTTTAGAAAATTCAAATCAAGCTTTTATAAACGCGAGAAAATCGACGGAAATTTTTGGGAAGCTAAACTAAACCAAAATTTTTGAAAACCCAAATTTTGGGATGTTACAGGTAGTAACCGGCCATCCCAAGGAAACTCCGAATTTGAGTCACTGTATTCGGCTGCTCCCAATGTAACACAACTTCTACTTTGCTTGGATCAACAGAGACTCCTTCTGCGGTCATTACGTGTCCAAGGAACTCCACCTTGTCCTTCCAAAAGTCACACTTGCTGAACTTGGCGAAGAGCTGCTGATCCCTTAGCTTCTCCAACACTAGCCTCAGGTGTTCTGTATGTTCTTCCCTTGTCTTGGAGTAGACTAGGATATCATCTATGAATACGACAATGAACTTGTCCAAATATTCCATGAAAACATTATTCATCATATTCTTGAAATATACGGGTGCATTTGTCAGACCGAAGGACGTAACATTGAACTCGTAATGTTCGTATCTTGACGAGAATGCGGTCTTTGGAATATCCTCTGATCAGATCTTCAACTGGTGATATCCTAATCTCAAGTCAATCTTGGAGAAAACTCCGGCTCCTCTCAACTGGTCAAACAGGTCATCGATCCTAGGTAGCGGATATTTATTCTTCACAATGACCTCATTGAGTGCACAGTAATCAATGCACATCCTGAAACTCCCGTCCTTCTTCTTGACGAACAGAACTGGCGCTCCCCATGGCGACGAACTAGGTCTGGTGAATCCTTTCTCCATCAACTCTTCAAGCTGTTTCTTCATCTCTACCAATTCTTCGATCGACATCCGATAAGGTCTCTTTGCTATCGGTGCTGTTCCAGGTACTAACTCAATCACAAATTCTATGTCTCTGTCTGGCGGCATACCAGGTAAATCTTCAGAAACACATCAGGATACTCATTCACTACTGAGACATCCTCCAAGCTGATTACCTTCGCACTGTTGACCATTAACTGTCCTTCACGAACGACAGTCGCTTGGAATTCCACTTTTCTTCCACAAGGGCTCTCAACAGAGATGATCCTTCTTCCACAGTCGAGCACGACCTTGTGCATGGACAACCAATCCATTCCAAAAATGACATCTAAGGTCTGGGTTCCCAATATAATAAGGTTCGCTAGGAACTCTACCCCATCTATTAGTACTCTTACCCTAGAACATCCTACTTGAGATCGGAGTTCTGACCCAGGGGTTTGAACTATAAGCATGCATTTAAGATCCACAATCTCCAAATTATTCTTAGAAACAAAATCTCGAGAAACAAATGAATGCGAAGCTCCAGAGTCAAACAAAACTGTTGCAGGTACTGAGTTGACAAGTAACTTACCCAGTACGACGTCCGTGGCATTCTGAAGTGCATCTGCGGTCACGTGATTGACTCGGCCTCTCACCATGGTCTAGGGCGTGGCTCCTGGCTGTGCTGTCCCGCGGTTTGCTCCCGATGCAAGTGTCCTAATGGGTGTGGATCCCAGATTGAAGCGAACGGGGGTCACTCCTACTGTCTTCTTGGGGCAGTTGTTGGAGAAGTGCCCTGGCTCATTGCATGTATAACAACGCCTCACTGTGCCCTGCTGGCTACTCGCAGCGGTGTTCCTGGCTGGAGCTGGTGTCTGGTAGTTCTGGTTGGTAGGTCTTGGTGCTGGCGACGATGTTCTTGCAGCATTCTGCAGTTGGAATCTGAAAAATTGATTTGGTGCAACTCTCAGGCATTGCCCTCGTTGGCGTGCTCCTTGATGTGCCATCCTGCGCTTCCGGTTGTCGTCCAATTCCTTGCGCTTGTCTTCCAGGATGAGCGCCTTGTTCACAAGCTCTTGGAAGTCAGGAAAGGTGTGGGTAATCAGTCCCACCTGTAGTTCAGAATTCAGTCCCTTTAAGAAGCGAGACTGCCTAGCCTTATCTGTCGCCACATCTTTAGGTGTGTAGCGAGCGAGCTGGGTGAACTTGTTGAGATATTCAGCCACTGATTGGCTGTCTTGCTTTAAAGCTCTGAACTCTTTCTTCTTGAGGTCCATGATTCCTTCTGGTACATGATACTGACGGAAGGCGGCGGTGAACTCCTCCCAAGTGATATCTTGTGGGTTTTCCTATGTAGCGCAGTAATTCTCCCACCATTCTGCTGCAGTCCCTTCTAGCTGATGAGAGGCGTAAAGCACCCTCTCATTTCCCTCATATTGGGTAATGTGTAGCTTACTTTCTATTGACCTTAACCAATCATCTGCCTCCAATGGATTGGCGTTTCCAGAGAATGTGGGTGGATGGGTCCTCATGAACTCTGACAACCTTGAATTTTGACGCTGTCCCTGATTGACTTGATTGGTAGTGGCCTAAACAACGACTTGCTGCATCTGTTGCATCATAGCATGCATCAGCTGGTTCTGTGCAGTGAGGAAGTCTCCAAAGTTTTGCATGTCAACTGGCGGTGCTGGATGGGGTGCGGGTGCTCCATCGTTGGGGTTTCCAACTGGGCGAGAACCACTTCCGTTGCCTCCAAGGTTTCCGCGGGTGTTCACCATCTGTCGATTGCTCCAAGGTTTAGATACGAGAGGGAAACAATCATAGATAAGTAACAGAGAAAACTTATGCGGGGAGGAAGTGTAACTCAAAATCCCAACTTTATTTTTTTTATAATAACTTGGTATGGTTGCTTACAATGCCTAAGGGCCTTGCAACACATACTCCACACTCAGCAAGCAATGAAAATCCAAATTAAACTAACACTGGAGTCTAACGCTTCTAATGGTGACTCTTTATTTTATAACGCAACTCGACGAAGGAGTATCAACCACTAATATGAACGCTCACTCCTCGACCCAACCTCCACTGCCTTCACATGGAGGGTGCGGCGGCATCGGCGCAAAGTAATCTCCATGCCCTACCACAACTGTGTCTCAGGCACGGGCTGTGGCTGTGGTGCAGGCTCCTGGTCCTACTCAGGTGCTGGCTTCTCCGGGTCTGGGGCCTCCAACTCCAACATCGCTCCGGCCTGCCCGCCTGATCTTGTCTCCAGCTCTGCGATCCTTTGTGTAGCGTAGGCGACATACTCGCGAGCATTCTCTAGGTGTTTCTTCCCTTCCTTGACCTCCTCGCGAGCCTTCTTCAATTCCCAAACTGTGTCATCAAGAACATCCTCCTGGGCTACGACGAACCTTGTCAGGTGCGTGACAGTGGCATCTTCATCTTCTATCGGCTCCCGCTCAACCCTGTTGTCTCGACGTGGGTGGTGACGAAACACTGTGCCCTCCAGCTCTCTGGAGTAGGTGCGAGCGATGTGTTGCATTGCTCGGCGCGACACCTCCCGGATCCCCATCTGGAAGGTGGACCTCCTGGCCGTGAAGCAGCATGGGCGGCTGAACTTTGTCTTCTCGCAAGCATACATGGTGATCTTGACGTCCCATGCCTTGACCAATCCAGCCTGCACTATGGTAGTCCCCTGGTAAAGTGGCCTCTCGAAACCTCCAAGCACCTGTAGCATACGCCATAACTCAGCGGCGTAGCCTTCCTCACGCTCGGCGTAGTTGTTGATCATCTACATCTGCCAAAAGGCACTTGCGTAAGAACGCAACATTTTAAAACCAAAGTGGAGACGAAAGAATTCAGCAAGGGGTATGAACAAGACAGAAGGGGATAAGTCGAGATTTCAGTCATCATCTTGTCAAGTTTTAACTTTAGAAAATAGGTTTTATCCTCACTATGACCATTCTTACTATGGGTGAGCCTACAGTCAGAATGGTTCTGATACCACCTCTGTCGGGACCCGAATTTGCAAATCTGGACCCTCTGTGTATTCGGCACTAGTCCAGGATCAAGCTAGTGCACAAAGTCTCAACATCGATAAATATCACAATCATACTCATCGAAATAATAAAATACTTTAATCAAAATAACCACACTGGTTGCTCGACCTTATGGTCAAGTTACAAGAGTACGCCACACGTGGCGAAAACTTATTAAAGGAAATAAATCGCAGCGGAGTAAAAGAATCAACGTGGCGCCATCCAGTATACCACAGGCAACTGATTGGGCTCGCCCCTAGTTCGTCGGCTCCTCCTGGAAATCCTCCTCCAAGGCTAGCGTAGATTATTCTTCGACTTATGATTATATTGCGGCAAGGGTGAGTACTTGGTACTCAGCAAGTCATGCACAGAATGCAGCTAATATTCTATATGCATGGCTTATTACAAAGGATAGGCTAACAGGTACATTTGCAGTAAAACATCATTTAACAGGTAGAATAAGTAGATTCGAAAGCGGTAAAGGCTAGTATAATATCAATAACTTTTCAAGGAGTTAAGTAAACACTTTCCCTTTCCTAATCCACATTTCCATCAACGTCATCAATATACCCAACCAAACTTTTCAAGTCCAAGATGTTTTCAAGAAAGTCTAACCCTTGACTGTAATCCCGAGCGATGTCGATCTGATGAGCTTCGGCTATTCGAATAGGTTGTACACTCTGCAGAGGTTATGCACTTTACCCACAAGATACAGTCAAACACCACAAAGGCGAGTGATCGTAACAAAGCATTTCAGACACAACAAACTATACAAGTGAACCTCTCCGGTTTTTTTTGCCATACACCATCCCTTCCCTTAAAAGAGGCGAAGTATGGGACGGACATACCGTTGGACGGGTACTATTCCATAGCCCTGGTACGCTCCCCTTTTAAGCTACACAAAAGGTGTAGTCGACACCCCGTGGTAACACATGCAAGTTATTACTAACTTACTCAACTAGGTCCGTCCCATTACAGACATGTGGTTGCACGTTTGACTCAGATCAAAGGCTTGCAAGGTTAAGTCCTTAGGGTGACCAGGGCAAGACTACCCGAAGAACCAAAACGACATCCCCGGTGCCACTCATGGCCCACCATAACATTCTTGCCGCTTGCCCCGATCTAAATCTATTTATCAAACCCACTTGATTACCATGCACCACGTGCCATCATCATCATCACAACACATGATACTTCTCCAAAACAGATTTAATATCTCATTAAGTCAATATTAACATTTGATTGTCCAAAATCATGTCATGTGCATGTAGCAGGTCTAAGCAATATACTACGACGGTCTAAGTACCCAATGTTGGCAATCTAATAATGTCCAACTATATAAACCACAACTAGGGTGACCAGGGTTCATGTCACATAATTTAATTTATCAAGGTGTCATACTGCAATTTGGCATTTATCTACTTCCCAGAAATAATTTAAACAATTTCTAATTAAATTAGCATGCAATAATTTAAATTAAATTAATTTCAAAAATAGGATCAAAATGGTCAAAGCATAACTTGCCTTCAAAAAGTACTTGTTCTTAGTCTTGAGCTAGCTCCTGGGTCAAAACTTCACCTTCGTAGCTTTCGGGCACTTCAACGTCTACTCGTAACGCGTGCAAATAGCAATAACATAAATAAATAGTAGGCAAATAGTGTCCAAAAATTCAAATAAACTTCATAAACAGAGAGAGCACATTTTTATAAATTTTTAGAAATTTGAAACGTCCAAATCGGAGTTAAAACGCAAAAGTTATACCCGTTAAAAGTTTGAAAAATCAATTAAATAAATATAAACAGAGAAAAATTATGTCCAAAAATTAAATAAAATTCATCATTAAGTTGATCTCAATTTTATAAAAATTTAGAAATTGGAATCACTCAAATCGGAGTTAAAACGCAAAAGTTATAAGCGTTTGAAGTTTGAAAAATCAATTAAAAGAATAAACCGAATTAATTCATTTATTTTTCTAATAAAAAAATCGATTTATTGCGTCAGTTGACGTCAGCATGGAAATTGAATTTCCACCGAATTATTTTTCTATTGAAAAAAATCGAATTATGACGTCAACTTGCGTCATCCGGTCCATGGGGTCGGTCCACAGCTCGGGTTCGGCGCACCGGTCCACGGTTACACGTGTCGCTGACATGCGGGACCCATTGGATGATGTCATTGCTGACGTCATCAAAGCTCGGCCGAACGGCTCTAACAGCTGGACCCCACCGTGACGTCAGTGTGACGTCACGGATGACGTCACCGCATGGTGGGTTGAGCCCTGACACGCGGGCCCTCATGCTAATGTCATGGGTGACGTTAGCGACGACCGGGCGCGGCTCGGCTGACAGCGTTGGTCCGTCTCTCGGACAAGTGGCTTGATCTTGGGCGTCGGTTTGAAATCCGACGGTCCAGATTGGATCAAATCCCGCTACAGTGGGATCATGTGGTTCAATCTGGACCGTTCGATTTGAATCGAACGGTTAGGATTAGATCGGGTTTCACCGCATCAAGGGTGCGACGCGGCATGTCCCGGGCGGCGACACGTGGCTGTGCTACACCGTTCGATTTCGATCGAACGGCCGAGATTACATCCAGCGCTACAACGCGGTGAACCCTAACCGTACGATCTAGATCTAAGGGCTGTGATTTAACCCTAGCACGGTGCAGTCTGAGCCTACGTGGCTCAATCTAGAGCGTTGGATCTAGATCCAACAGTTGATATTAGATCTAAAAATCGCAACGTGGTTTCGTACGGGGTGACGTGGACTCATCGTGGACGTTGGATGGAGATCGAATGGTTGATGGAGCTCGCGAACGGCGATGGCGGCGCGACGGAGCTAGGTCACCGGCAACAAAGACGACGATGCGGCCAACGGCGCTTCGGGCATGTCCTGGCGAAGTGGGTGGTCCTCCCCGACGCGGCACGACGAGAGGGTTCCGGATCTGGGCTCCCACGCGGCAGAGGACGGCGGAGTCGACAGGAAACGGCGGAAAACAGCGGTGGCGCAGGTTTTACTAGATTGAAGGACTAGATTTTGGTGAAACCTTTGCATTGAAAAAGGCAGTAATCTAGTTTTTTGGTAAGGCGAGGAAGATTGTTTGATCAGGGGCTTTCGTCACCGGTGCTATTGAATCCGCATTTAGAAGAAAGAGCTCCGGGACTGAATTGCTTTGTGTGGGGCTTGCCCATTAATTAGATCACCTGAGTAAGCCAAGAAAGACGAAAGCGATGGACCGTAGCAAGATTAGAAGCTATTCGTATCTTGCTTGCCTTTGCCTCTTGTTTTAATATTAAGCTATTTCAAATGGATGTGAGGAGTGCATTTTTAAATGGACAAATATCTGAATTGGTTTTTGTAGTACAACCTCCCGGTTTTGAAGACTCTAAAAATCCAAATCATATCTATAAACTCTCTAAGGCACTCTTTGGACTCAAACAAGCTCCTCGAGCATGTTATGAGCGTCTTAGAGATTTTTTGATTTTTAAAGGATTCAAAATTGGGAAGGTTGACACTACACTCTTCACTAAAGTTATCAATGATGAATTCTTTGTTTGTCAAATATATGTTGATGATATCATCTTTGGATCTACTAATGAATCTTTTTGCAAAGAATTTGAAGATATGATGTTCAGGGAATTTGAAATGTCAATGATCAGAGAACTCAGCTATTTTCTTGGACTTCAAATCAAACAACTGAAGAATGGGACATTTGTTAGCCAAACCAAGTATGCAAAGGATTTACTCAAAAAGTTTGGCATGGAAGATGCAAAACCCATTAAAACTCCTATGGCATCAAATGGGCATCTGGATCTAAATGAAGGAGGTAAACCTGTAGACTTAAAGCTTTATCATTTCATGATTGGTAGTTTACTTTATATCTTACAACATCTAGGCCTGATATTATGTTCAGTGTTTACATGTGTGCACATTTTCAAGCTTCTGCAAAAGAATGTCATCTAGTTGCTGTTAAAAGAATTCTAAGATATTTAAAGCATTCCTCAAACATAGGGTTATGGTATCCTAAAGGTGCTAAATTTGATTTAATAGGATACTCTGATTCTGATTATGCTGGTTGCAAAGTGGATAGAAAAAGCACCTCAGGAAGCTGTCAGTTCCTTGGTAGATCCCTAGTTTCTTGGTTTTCCAAGAAACAAAACTCTGTAGCTTTATCCACAGCCGAAGCAGAATATATCTCAGCTGGTAGTTGTTGTGCTCAATTACTTTGGATGAGGCAAACTTTAATGGACTTTAGAATAAATTTCTCTAAAGTGCCTCTTTTGTGTGATAATGAAAGTGCAATGAAAATAGCCAACAACCCAGTCCAGCATTCCAGAACAAAACACATAGATATTCGTCACCATTTTCTGAGAAATCATGTGACTAAGGGAGATATTACTATTAGCCACATTAGAACTGAAGACCAATTGTCAGATATCCTTACCAAACCCTTAGATAAAGCTCGTTTTTGCAAATTGAGGAATGAGTTACATGTCATAGATTTCTCCAATGTAGCTTAAGCTTATGCATCTTAAGTTGATTCTATCATTCTGTTCAACTGGTATTCACTGATTTGAGTCTTGGAAGGATTATCACATTTAGGGGGAAACACACTACAACAAAATAGGCACGTGGAGACGTTTTTCTTAAAACACTTTAAAATTCGTCTCTACGTTCAGAACTACATATGAAATAAAGACGTCTTTTGAGACACTATTAAAGTCGCCACAAGATTATATTTTACGGAGACGAAGATGGAGACGTTTTAAATACATCTCATCTATAGGGACATATATTGAGACGTCTTAGAATATGTCTTATCCATAGTTTACATGTTTTAGAATTCGTTTCACCTATAGAGACGAACCAAAAGACGTATTAAATATTTGCAAGATGTATAAAAAAAATAGAATGCAGTCAGCAAAACTCAAACTCACAAACAGGAGTTAATTAAGCAGGAGGGCAAACAAAACGAATAGGCAATTGACCCTGTACTGCGAACAAAACAAAATGAATAAACAAAACTCACAAATATATTGTTCTGTGCTGCTCTTCCTCATCCCTGCCTTTGTCCCCTCCGCCCTCGATACCAAATCCCAAATTTGCCAAGAGCCATCGCCCTCGATCCCCTCCACCCTGCCTTTGTCCCCTCCGCCCATGCCACCCTCGCCACCTCCGTAGCCCCCGTCGCTCCCCCTCATGCCCGCGCTCATACCAATGCGACCCCCTCAGTGCTCCAACTCCTTGCGGCGCTAGAGAGAATTTGAGAATTTTTGTTCTCAAAACTAATCATCGGCCGACTCCCAAGGGGACCTGGCCGCCCGCCGAGAAACGGCACCTCGCGCTACTCATCGCCATCACTCCTCCTAGCCTGCGCTCGTAGTGTAGGGGTCGGCGGGGTAGTGCGGAGCGTGGTGCTGAAGGCGCGCGTAGTTGTCGGCGGCGTTCTACTGCTCCGGCGGCTGCGCCGCTCCACCACCCTATGGGACCATGCCTACATCGTAGCCAACACACTCCCTGGCGAGAAGGTGAGTCTCTCCCGATCAATTTATCTTTGGTTTCTCGATGTATGCGGCAGCACTAAGAATTTGTCACAAAATTTAGTCGATTTCAAACGGAGGAAAAGGAATTTTTGTGGCTTGATGCTCATAAGCTCAATCATAGCACTAGGTTAGAAGTTTAGAGTTAAGACTAACCCGAACCAATTAATGGCAGTTGGAAAGGATTACTGGTAGGGATTCTGGCTTCACGCAGACCGCATACCCCAGGTAAAGAGTAGATTGTATTAAAATTTGCCTTTCTTAATTTTTTTATTCCTGCAAGAGAGTCCTTTCCGGTGTTGTGGACTAACATTGAGTTGAACTATTTCGATGATCGGTCGATTTTTGATATATTTCACATTCGTTGTTCGACTTGCTTGCCCTTCCTTGGTACCACTCCGATCTGTAAGGGGGGTCGACGCTATCCCATCACTAGCTTTCTGTCTCTAATGCTGCCATCTAGCTACTTGCTTCAAATTAATCATCCTAGCTTGGGCCATAATCAGCAGCGTGTTCCCTGCGGTAGGTGAGTTCATTACTATTTCCCCCTGTTCACGCCGTACGTTAATTAGCTAGCCTCACATCCATCCGTGGGCCTGTACTTGTCATTTCTTTTACTCTTTTTTAGCTTAATGTACAACCAACCTATATTATATTTTCATATATCCTTCTGAAGAAAATGATATGCTTTGCTTTAAAATTCATTAATTTCTTACCTTTGTATGTAAATGTTTAATTTGATGACTCCTGAAAGAAGAGCCACTATTTCTCCTTCCTGAGGTGTAGTGTACAACTATATATACCTTGCTCCTCCTTTCAGATGGAAGCACTTATGTGGCTAGCTAGCTAGTTAGATAGATGATTATTCAAATTTCTCATTACGTTATTAGCACCCCATGCAAAGCTGTAGAATGGGTGATCGTGAACAATTTTCTACTAATTAAGCAGCTCTGTCAGATTTCCTTGAAGTGACGCATCCAGCATGTGTTTATATATGATGTCAAGTTTATTAATAGTTTTCCTTCTCTTCAGCATACTGATTCAACATGGTGTACTTGGACTCTTATGTTCATGATCTGGAGAAGTTCTTCCACACATGCATGCATGCTCCCTTTAATTCCTTCTCCATATATTTTCTTATGGTTAAATACTCACAGTTTTGAACTAAGTTGTTTCTTTCTAAACAAGCCAATAATGAGTACCATCCCACACTAAAACTATCTAGTCCCTATATATAGATGAATATGATGCGCCCTGTTGAGTTATGCCTTATCTACTTGTTTTTGGCATCGTTTATTTGCTAGTAGCTAGTTAGAATCGTAACAGAGACCTACATTAATGCCTCACTGGTTCCTTGAGTTACTTCACGACTTCGCCTGAGAGAATGTTTGGTCTACGGCTGGATTTCTTGTTGATGTAAATTTTGTGGCTTGATGCGTTTCTTTGTGTGTATTGGCACTTGACTAGTTAGTTCGTTTGTTAATTGGTTTTCTTGTGCAGTTGTCGAGGGAGCAGGCGATAAAGGATCCTGATAAATGCTTCAACTTGAGGTGAGGAATCAGGTTAAATAGTAGGAATTCTTTTTGCACATCAGCATTCGCGCTGTGGATTTGATTAGTGTTCTTATCTTCAGATGGGGTAGTATTTGCGAATGATAAGAACTGGCCTAGCTTCTTTTGAGTTTTGTGCAATGGTGAATTGAATGAGTGGTTGCAGCAGCTTTGTAGTGTTTCCTTAGTACCATTTTGGGCTGTTGATTTTTAGGAATTTAGTAAAATTGTGCTTTGCTAATAATTAGAATACACATGTGAACTGATTGACTCTTGTTAAGTAGTCCTCTTGATTCTTGTATCGGTGCAATTCACATTGTTGGTATGCATATCGTCCTGGAAGGATTGTAACATCTATCCTCAGCCATTTCCTGCTACTCTGCTATAGATACGATAATATTATTCCTATTGCCACCTTTCTCTATGAACGTGTAACGAAATTTTCTTTTCTATGTCTATTTGGTTCAGATAATCTGCCACCTTATTTTGCAATGTGATGTTGTAATTGAAAAATGAAAATGATACACAGGTGAACTGATTAACTCCTGTTTAGTATCCTTCTTGATTCTTGTATCAGTGCAATTCACATTGTTGATGTGCATATTGTGTTGGAAGGATTGTAACATCTATCCTCAGCCATTTCCTGCTACTCTGCTATAGATACGATAATATCATGGTTATCATGGCGCCCCGGCGAGGCGAGTCGCCTCCGGGGCGCTTGGACGCCTAGGCGCCCATTAGGCGAACAAAAATACTAGTAATAAAATTGCATTTGCAGCCGTATCACATATATGCATATAACATATATACCTTATAGGAATGCAAATAAATAGCACAACAATATGAAAATTAAGTAGACAAGCAAATATGAGTATTAAACAAATAAACTGGAACATTATCATGGCTCAAGTTATAGTTTTAGCTTTTTCCTAAATCTTCTCTCTTTTTCTCTCCTTTTTTTCTCCCCTTCTCTTTTTTCTTTTCTCTTTCTACCTTATCATGTCCCTCAGGCAACCTCTCCTTCGGTCCTTCCTCCTCTATTCCCTCCCTCTCTCTCTCTCTCTCTCTCTCTCTCTCTCTCTCTCTCTCTTGCAGAATAACCTGCTTCCGCCACCGCAAGGGTTCCTCGTGCCACGCCTCCTCTTGCTTGGCCCGCGAGCGCCACGCCACCGCCTCCCACCCTCTATTCCTTCCAAGTTATACCACAGACCAAAACCATAACTTCTTCCTTCTACGACGGACCAATTATTCCAGTCCGATGCAAATGTGGTTTTTGATTAGTTTCACAACGGGCCGATTTTTTGTCCAAAGCATGTGTACGCCGGACCAAGTTTTTTGGTCAGGATCAAATGGGACTTTTGATCAAATTGGTCCGGTGTGTGCTAAACTTGTCTTGAAGTTTCTGAAAACCAGTCCGTGAAAAAATTATTTTTCTTGTCTTGTCATTCTGACATTGTCAAATGGCTAGTATTTTTTACAGTAACGACTATATTCCTATTTCACTCTATATAAGCCATTCCAGGGCATTCCAAAACAACACTTTTTACGTCTCTTTGACATCTAGTACTCTTGAGCCCAAAAAGCATTCAAAGAGAAAAAAAATCACTGTTCAATCAAAATTTGGAAGTGATGTTTGCTCCAAGCATAGTCTAGACAGTTGTGAGCTTGAGAACCGAGAGATTAATCCTGTGCTTAGTCTTTTGCTCTTGGTACATTGTGTTCTTCGACAGCTTGTAAAGTTTTGGTGCGACCTGTCCCAAGTACTTGTGGAAGGCCACCACTGATTGTGAGAGGTTTGGAACTCACCTCACCAAAGTGGTGAAAGAGTTACCCCAGTGGATACCAAAGCTATGGAGAATAGCTATTGGTGGAGCAATACTTCTGGTGAAGTGCTCTAACGGGGATGTAGGAGTGTTATCTCTGAACTTCGGTGAAAAATCATTGTCTCCTCTGACTTTCTTTTTCAGTACTTATTTTTTACTGCTCATTGCTTGTTATTTGCCTCCTTTTCAGTAGTGAACTGTTTTACCTTGATACATAGGCAAAGGTTGCGGTGGTTCTAGCAGAGAGCCGGCTAAGACCAATTTTTGTGCCACTTCTTTGATGTGTTAGATATCAACATCCTAAGGGTGGTCACCAGGGCTGATGACTAATTGAGCAAAGCACAGTTTATAGACTAGTTAATCATATCAGATAATTTCGCCTGGGTGGGTAGGTACCGAGTCACCTATGCTTTTTCGGCGGCGTCAGACGTTTCTTTGCTGACAAAACTGACCATTGGCAACGCGGTCTTCTATGTGACGCCGTGTCGGATCTTCTGGTAGCAATTGAGCACCATTTGCTCAAAGGCCGCCATCTGGTCTTCAACCTCCCTTCGCTGCTCCGGGGTTAAATAGTCCAACGTGGGGACGATTATTGCATCAGCGTTGATGTCAGACACAGCCGTGGATTCCCCCATTGAAGCCATGTTCTGATCGTACGGTCCCACCGGGCGTGCCAAAAGTGTGTTAGCACTGAAAACTTGATGATGGGTTGACCGCTGCGAACACATGAGAACGCCAGCTTCAAGTGCAAGCGTGCCAGCCGATTTGATCCTACAATCAGCAAGACGAGGATAGTCAGATCTAATTGGCCGAAAGGAACCAATAAGATACTGTGAACGAATCTTTCCGATCTCGTCGGCTTTATAAGCCGATTTTGACAAGGGTGAATAGATCTAATCTACTCGATTCAGCAGATCAGACAAGGTAGAGGCTGTTTTTCTCTCGAAGAAGGCCATGCGTAACAAAAATCAGAAAGAAACTTACACCCGGATTGGGTGTAAGTCGGTGATGATCAACAATCAGCGATGCACAACTTTATTGATCAAGACGAATTACAGAGGAAGGATTACAAGGGTAAAATCTTCGATAAAATGAAAGTAAAGTAAACAAGCATGTTGATTGGATTGGTTCTGGATCCCTTGAATCGTAGTCCTTTGCCCCTTATATACCCGTCGGCCTAATCATGTCCTTCTGGGTCTCTTTATTATCCGTATCAGTCTCAGTCTCCTCTTTCCATACTGATTTCAATCGTGTACGTTTCAATCTTGACCCGCCTGTATCGGACTCGGTTTTCTTTTGGTATATTTCGTACTGAATCAATATAATTATCTTCAGTTTAAAACCATATCGGCTCGCTACACCCAGTATATCTCTTACCAAAACCGATTACACCAAAATCGGTCATATACCAAATTTAGGTGTTAACAGAAACCATCAATATTATAATAAAAAAGGAGATGAAAACGCTACAAATGTTTATATTTTAAGACAATTTTGATCAGACAAGATGTTGCCTCCATGCATTTATGATATTTAGATATTCAATTATAAAATCTATAACTGGTTGTGCCTTATAAATATCGTTGTAGAAATATCTTAGCAGATGAAAATTTTGAACAACAGATACTAACGATGTAAGTTCTGCTGGGGGTGTAGGGAAAAAATGGGATCACAGGCGATTTTTTAATAAAACTATCTGTAATACTATAACATCACAGACGGTTCTTTACTCGAACCATCTGTGATACTATAATATCATGGACAGTTCCTTAATAAAACCGTCTGTGATGTAAGTTTCACTGATGGTTTAAAAACCGTCTGTGATACATCATTGGCATTACTGACATATGTTTACATACGGTTCAAAAAACTATCTGTGATCACCTTTTAGAACCGTCTGTGATGACTTTATCCGTACTAGTGATAACTTCATTGTACTTCATTATATTCATGTATGAATTTGCATTGCGTCAGAGTAAAATTAAGATTATGCCAATTTAGTTTAATCCTTCTAACTCACCCTCTATTTTTTTTCTGCCTACACCACTGAGCCACCACATGACCGTCATGTCGCTCTCGCATGAGTGATTCGAGCGACGACCTAGCTGCCGAATGGTCGGGCTAGCAACGCCGAGCAATCCGGCACGGGCAACAAATCAAGCTGAATGACAAGAATGGGGGTAGAATTATGCTTCGAATTTTTCTTGACAACTTCGCTAGGCGCGCAGCGCTCACTTCCAAGCTTGGAAAACGTCAAGGCCAACACGACCATTGATTCCTCGTTCCCGATACCGACGCTGGAAATGTTAGATACCACTTGATGTGAATGTACGAAACATATAGGATTCAACTCTATTTGCTCGACGGAGACTGATTTGTCGAGCATCCAGTGATTGCAACACCCGAGTCAATCATCATCGAAAGAAATTGATAGAACCAGCGAGCCTATTACATCCAGTGCAAACAGATGCTTTGGTGGAGCTAGATCCATTAGATTCGTCAGATCTTGTGACCCGAGCTGGTAATGATCGAAAATTCCGAACAGTACAAACGAATGCACAGGAAAGACAGGCTCGATTGCCAATTGCTAAGCTGACAGCCAGTGCATACAGTACATGATCGTCTTGTCCCAATACAATAAGATTCAGACTGTGTGTGTAGTTCCATTGTTTCTTTCACTAGGCTACATCAGTCAATCTTGGCATACTGCGACACCTTTTCGCTATCGGACAGACAGCGCTGTAGTGTCGCTACATGTAGAAATCCAAGCACTAATCATCACTGCTATAGAATATTACAACACTATCTGTTTATTTAAGTCGGTTTCTAACTTTTCATGAAAAAAAATCGATAGTGATATATGATTCAGCATGGATGAAAAATATGACACAAAATATCATTATCGATCTGATATTGGAGCCGATAGTATCGGTTCTGAGGTTAGAACCGATAGTGATGTTGTAGGTATCACTATCGGTTCTCAGGTCAGAACCAATAGTGATGTTTTACTATTGCTTCTGATATCGTGATAGTACACATACCAAACATCTTCGTGCGTGACCTCTCGGCTTCTCCTCCCGCGCTTGACATCTCGGCTTCTCCATTGATCCATTCAAATACCAAAAGCCCAGACGTCCACCTCGCGCTTGACCTCTCGGTTTCCCCTCCGTTCTATAAAAAGGAGTTTACTCCTCTTTGGCCGCATCATCAATCTGCCTCCCCTCGCCCGCATCGCCCATCTAGCTCCCCGAGCACGTCGCCCATCCACCTCCCCTTGCCTGTTGTAACACCCCAAAATTTTGCTTTTCTTAAATTCATGTGTGATTTGGCACTTTGGTGAATTTTTGGAATTTTCTGGAATTTATTTGGATTTATTTGGAATTTATTCCATTTTGAAATAATTAAAGAATTTAATTTTGCAAATAAAATTTTGTTGGAAATATTTTATTTGAGTCCAAAATGATCCAAAGTATTTTCGAATTTTCCGAATTTTTCCGAGTCTTTGCTATTTTTAATGAATTAAATGAATTTCGAATTATTTTAAATATTAAATCATTGGAAATTCAACTCGAGATTAAATCTGTTTATCAGAACCGAAGTCGGAACCTGTCGGACTAGTCAGGCCAGAGCGATTGACTGACTCGACCAAACCGACTCTAACCACTAATCAATCCTGTACCATTCGGATCAAGATCCAGCATTTGAGATCCGCCATCGGATTCGAGCGTGATCCGGCCCGGATCCGATCGCGCCCGTCGATCGTGGCGTTGTCGATGCCACGTGTTATCGGTATTTGTCGTCGTAAATCTCCGAAAGCCGAGACTCAGCCGCGCCGCCATGGCCGTGTAGAATTAGGTTTCCGTCTCGAGCACGGCAGGCTATTTAAAGCCCTGGTCACGCCTTGAGGTTTCCTCGTCATTCTGCGCCGCCCGTTCCCAAAACCATCGCTGGCTGGCCGTTTGCCGCATCTGAGTTCGCCGAGTTGGAACTCTGTTCTTGTGATTTGCGCCGTTTCGCGTGTCGTCGCTCTTGAGAAGAAGCCCAGATCCGAACCCCGGCCAGGCGCACTAAGAGACTTTTTCACTTGTCGGAGCTGCACGACACGCCACGTGGGAGGTAAATCGCGTCTCTCGTGCCCAAGCCTCGCCGCCATCGCCGGACCTCGAAGTCGTGGACCGTCCGATCTTGATCGTATGGTTGAGGGCGAGTTCACGTGTTCCAAACGGATTAGATTCGGACCGCTGGATCAAGATCCGGCAGTTCACAATCGCCACGTCTTTGTAGTAGTGTTATTATAGGATTAGATCTCGGACCGTCCGATCTAGATCGAACGCCTACCACGATCATCGAGTAGATTCAACCGCAACCACCGGATCTGTCGGCGCGTTGAATTTCAAATCAACGGCCGAGGGTGCGCCACGCGTGTCGGGAAGTTGGACCGACGCGTCGCGCCCACGTCGCAGCGTGCGTGTGGCATTGACACGGGCCGCGTGTCGAGGCGCGTAGCCGGTGACCGACCCAGCGATGGCGTCACCGAGTGGGCCCACATGTCGCCAGTAGAGTCGTGAACTGAGTCCTGACAGAGACCGAACATGGGCCAGTGAAATTCGAGCCCATGAGTACGTCGCCACAACCAATCACAGTCATACGTGTCCATCGTCGACGCAATAATTAATTTCAAAGAAAATGATTTATTAATAAATATTGATTCAAATTTAGATTCAAACTTCAAACGCTTATAACTTTTATGCGTTTCAACTCCGATTTGAGTGATTCAAATTTCTAAATTTGTATAAAATTGAGATCTACCTAAATATGAATTTTATTTAATTTTTAGACTAAAGTTTTCTTTGCAAAATTATTTAATTGATTATTTAAACTTTAAATAATCATAACTTTTGCTTTTAACTCCAAATTTGATTCCAGTTTCTAAAAATCCATAAAATTATGTTCTTTCTGTTTGTGGATTTTATTTGGATGTTTGGACACTTTTTGCCTAGTGTTTATTTGTGTATTTGCTATTTGCACGCTTTACGAGTGAGCGTTGAAGTACCTGGAAGGATTCAAGGAGAAGTATTAACTCAGGATCCAACTCAAGACCAAGAGCAAGTACTTTTTGAAGGCAAGTTGTGCTTTGACCATGTTGATCCTATTTGAAAATCTATTTTGATTTAAACTATTGCATGCTAAATCAATTAGAAAGATACTTTGTTTAAACATGGGGTTAGATAAATACCAATTTTGTATGACACCTTGATTATTTAAGTATGTGCCATGACCCTTGTCACCCTAGTTGTGGTTTACTAGTTGGACATAATCAAATTGCCAACATGGGTTTTAGACGTTGTAGTATCTGCTTAGAGCACCTTTCGTGCTCATGACATGGTTTTGGACAATCAAATGTTAATATTGACTTAATGATATATTGAACCTGTTTTGGAAATGTATCATGTGATGTTGATAACACGTGGTGCTTGGCGTAATCAACTGGGTTTTGATAAATAGTTTTCAGTAGGGCATGTGGCAAGAATGATCGGTGGGGCAATGGCCTTCAGGGGATGTTGATTTGGTTCTTGGGTAGTCTTGCCACTGGTCACTCTAAGGACTTAACCTTGCAAGCCTTTGAACTGGGTCATACTTGCAACCACATGGCGTGGAATGGGAGGCGGCCCTAGTTGACTAAGTCGCTATAGGACTACCTTGTGGAGCCTCAGGTGTCAATCACACCGCTTGTGTGATTATGCGGAGGGCGTGTCGTGGCCGTGGCGGATACCCCATCTAACGTGTGTTGGTCCCATATCGCCTTGGCTAAGGGAAGGGATGGTGTGAGAGCACTAACCTGAGAGGACCACCTGTGTTGTTTGAGGCTTCCAAAGGCTTTGTTACTGGGAACTCGCCTTTGTGGTGTTTGGACGTATCTTGTGGGTAAAGTGCATAACCTCTGCAGAGTGTAGAATCTATTTAAATACGAGTCCACGGATCGACAATGCTCGGGGATTCTGATCAAAGGTTAGACTTTACGAAAATAACTTGGATTTGAAAGGTTGGTTTGGTTTAGGAATGTAGATGATTGAAATGTGGTTTAGGTTGTGGAAAAATGTTTATTAAAATTCTTGAAAAGTTATTTACGTTTTACTTATTTATTCTGATTTCGATTCTACTTATATTACTTTTCAAAAGTCAACATTTCACATAAATATACTTGAGCTATTCCTTTGTACCAAGCCATGCATATAGTATATTAGCTTGCATTCTCCTGCATGACTTGAGTGCAAGTACTCACCCCTTGCCTCAACACAATATCAGTTGAAGAGGAGATTACGCCATTTTGGAGGAGGAACTCGAGAGGATCCGCTACTTAGGGATCTGAGCCCAGATCGATTGCTGTGGTATCTTGGATGGCGCCAGCAAGCTATTTGATTTTCCGCGCTGCTATTATTTTCTTTTAATAAGTTTAGCCTTGTGAGGCATATATTTGTAACTTGGCCATAAGGTCGAGTAACAGTTTAGTTATTTAAATAAAGTACTTTATTGGTATCGAGTGGTATGATTGTGATATTTACCAATGTTAAGACTGTAGCACTAAGCTGCCTCGGACTAGTGTCTGAATACACAGAGGGTCCGGATTTGCAAATTCGGGTCCCACAGAAGGTGGTATCAGAGCCATACTTGGCAGTATGGTGAACCTAGCTAGAATGGTCGAGTGAGGATAAAACCTATTTTCTAAAGCTAAAAATTTGTGAAGACAAGAAATGACATCTGACTTATCCCTTCTCTCTTTTCTTGTCTCTTGCTGAAATTTTCCCTTACCTGTCACAATTTAAAAATTCCGAGTTCTTCCTTGTAAAGCACTCTTTGTGACAGATGGAGGAAGAGTTCAACTACGTTGATCCGGGAGTTAGTCCACTTACGAGAACTTTGGCATATGCTCTGAGACTCTCGGAGATTTTGAAGCCCAATACCAAGTGGAAGTGATCGGACAAAGCGGGATTGATCAAGGCTTGTGACGTGAGGATTGAGGTACCAGGAAAAGGGCCGAGGCAATCGCCTTGTCAGATCGCATGCCAGGAGATCTACAATGATGGGTATCCAAGAAGTATCACGACGAGCAACGCACATTACCCGTATCTACGCCAGAGGTGAGAGCACGGTGTTCGGGTTATCATCCAAGAAAGCGATAACCTTCTTGACCGGCGGCGCGATTCGTGATGAGGATGCCACGATTACCGCCAGTTAGCCACGATTTGTCGTCGCCAGGAGGATGTACTAGATAATACAAGCAAGGAGCTCTGAAGGCACGCAAGGAGATCACGACAGAAGAAATGCGAGATGGCGGGAAGCTCAAGAGTATATGGCACACCTTCTCACGAAGGATTGACGAGTTGGAGATGACCTTGTACGGACTCGGACCAGGCGATTGAGCTACACGAGCCAGATCAGAGGAGTCGGATCTCGATGAGGACATCGCTTCTTCGACTACCACAGAGGGACACGCCGATCATGGACATGGCGATCGTTTGGCGCTATGCCACGACTCCGTGCCGACCGTGGAGGTTTTCTCGATGAGTGAACATAGGTTCTATAGTGAGACTCTTCACTTAGTCATGGCATAGAAGAAAGAGTCACCCTTTTGGCGTTAGACCTGCATTAGTCTCGATTTGGATTTGCTTTGTTTGCGAAAGGGTGTCTGTGAGGTGTTGCAAGGCCCTTAGGCATTGTAAGCAACCATACCAAGTTATTAATATCAATAATAAAGTTGGACCTTAAAGTTAAACCTTTTGCCCAGAATAAGTTACATATTACTTGTCTATTCTTGTTTGCCTCTCATCTCTAAACCTAGAGCAAATCGGAGATGGTGAACACCGTGGAAACTTTGGAAGCAATGGAGTAGTGGTTCTCGCCCAGAAACCCCAATGATGGAGCACCGGCCACCATCGGATGTGCAGAATTTCGAGCTTTTCTTGCTGCTCGGACTCGGTTGATGCATGCTATGATGCAACAAATGCAACACGTCACCGCTCGAGCACCTTGCTAATCAAGTTAATCATGGACAACGCCGAATACAAGGCTGAGTTCATGAGAACTCACCCACCCACTTTCTCCGGGAATGCCAATCCATTGGAGGCCATTGATTGGTTAAGATCAATCGAGAGGAAGCTACACATAGCTCAATGCATAGGAAATGAGAAGGTACTCACGGCTTCTCATCACCGAAGTTGAAAAACATTAATGGTGGGAGAACTTCTCAGGCTACGAAGAGAACCCTCAAGATATCACTTGGGAAGGGTTACACCTGCATTCCGACAAGCGATTATCACGTGCTCAAGGAATCATGGACCTTAAGAAGGAGGAGTTGAGCACGGAAGCAAGGTAATCGGCCATGGCCGACTACCTGAACAAGTTCACACGGCACGCACACGCTCGCTTTGAGGATGTAGCGACGGATAAATCCAGGCAGTCTGCTTCATGAAGGGACTTAACTCAGATTGCAAGTAGGGTTGATCACCCACCTTTCGGATTTCAAGAGTTGGTGAATAAGGCACTTATTCTTGAGGACAAGCGTAAAGGCTGGATGAGCGGAAGCGCAGATGCAAACGCGAAGGATCACGCCAGGACGCACTTACGCGCTGAGTTGCACCAAATCAATTCTTGATTCCAACCACTGAAATGCAACAAGGACACCACCCCAAGACCAAGACTCCGCTAATCGAACTACCAAACCCTCACCCCGCTAGAAACACTACTCGAGTGCGATCAAGGAGAGCAGGTGAGAGCACTGCTACAGCCAGACATTTACTTGCCAGCAGTTGTCCCGAGAAAGGCAGCGAAGTGACCCGCTTCAATCTAGGAACCACCCAGTAGGGCGCCGACACGAGCCACACCTGCACTGCGGGTGAGGCCGAAGTCAACCATGTCACCATGATGCACCTTGAATGCTACGACGTCAGACTGGGTAAGTTACTTGTTAACTCAAGATCCACCTGCAGTTTGTTTGACTACGGATCTTCGCGTGATTCGTTGTTTCACTTAAACTTTGCTACTAGAAATGATTTGAGGATTGCAAGACTTAAGTGCATGCTTTTAGTTCAAACCCTGATTTCCGGAACTCACGAACGAAGTAGGATGTTCCAGGGGTGAGAATCGATAGGTGGAATAGAGTTCCTAGCAAACCTTATAATTTTAGAGACCCGGACCTTAGAGCGTCATATTGGGAATGGATTGGTTATCCAAGCACAAGGCCGTATTGATCGTGGGCGAAGGACTATCTCAGTTGAGAGCAGTGTGGGAAGAAAGTGGAATTTCAAGCCATGCGATTAGAGATATGGTCGAGTTGATGGTTAACAATACCAAGGCAATCGGCATAGAGGATGTCCCAAGAGTGAATGAGTACCCGATGTTTTCCGAAGATCTACCTGGTATGCCGCTTGAGGCAGGGACATAGAGTTTGTGATAGAACATCTTGGTGCTGTGCACGAAGCAAAAGAGACCCTACTCCGGATGTCCATAGGAGTTGGTAGAAATGAAGAAAGCGACTAGAAGAGTTAATGGAGAAAGGATTTATCAAAGCGGAGTTCGTTTGGTGGGAGCACCGGCTTTGTTTGTCAAGAAGAAGGACGGGAGTTTCAGGATGTGCATTGATCTGTGCACTCAATGAAGTCACCGTGAAGAATAAGTATCAGCTACCCGAGATTGATGATTTGTTTGATCAGCGATTGAGAGTGAGCGGAGTTTTCTCAAGATTGATCGAGATCGATACCATCGATTGAAGATCCGATCAGAAGATATTCCAAGACGCATTCTCGTCAAGATATGGACATTACGAGTTCTGATTATGTCCTTTGGATTGACAAATGCGCCCACTTATTTCATGAATATGATGAATAAGGTGTTCATGGAATATTTGGACAAGTTTGTAAATGCGTGTTCATAGACGATATCCTAATCTACTCCAAGGCGGAGAGAGTGAACATGCCAACACTTAGGCGAGTTTTGGAAAAGGTGAGGAACGACAACTTTTCGCCAGTTCGACAAGTGTGATTTTTGGAAGGACAAGGTGGAGTTTCTTGGACATGTAATGACCGCAGAAGGAGTCGCCGAGATCCAAGCAAAGTAGAAGGCGTGTTACATTGGGCCGGCCAGAAAGTGTGACCAGTTGAGTTTCCTTGGAATGGCGAGTGATACTACCGCCGTTTCATCGAAGGTTTTCGACAATTCTGAAACCTCTTACGCAACTGAGGAAGGAAAAAGAAGTTTGCATGACGCCGGAATGTGAAAAAGGATTTGAACTGGCGATTGACATCAAGACTGTGTTAGTTCTCTGATGTTGCTCAAAGCTTGATATTTATTGTGACGACGCGCTAAGGACTTGGATGTGTCTTGTCTGAGGAATGGAAAGGTCGCCGCTATGCATCAAAGCGATTGAGGCCATGAGAAAATTATCCGACACATGACCTAGAGTTAGCTGCCGTGAGTGCATGCTTTGAAGATATGGCGCTCACTATCTCGATTGGAAAGCAGATGAAGTATATACGAGATCATAAGAGCCTTAAATACATATTCACCCAATGGATTTGAACATGAGGCGAGGAGATGGTTAGAGTTGATCAAGGACTACAATGTTGGAATCCATTACCATCCCGGGAAGGCCAAGCGTAGTTCTGCCAGTGCCTTGAGTCGGAAAAGCCATACCGTGAGTCGTTGCTAGCCACAAGTCGAGGATGAGTTATGCCCGGAATTTCAGAAATGAAGATTGAGGTAGTACCTGATTCAGCCAGCATTAGAAGTAAAGCCTACCTAGAGGATCGATCCGAGAAGGGATGTAAGGATGATGACAAGATCCGTAGGATTAAGTCCAAAATGGAGGAAGGCAAGGCAAAGGATTTCAAGCTAGATGGGCGGAGCGTTATGGATGAAGGATCAAATTTGCGTGCCAAATAAGAAGGAATTAAAGCAGCGATTGGAGGAAGCCCATGACTCAAGTATTCAATTCACCCGAAGTGCCAAAATGTATCGATTTGAAGGAAGATTCTCGTGGCTTAGGTATGAAAGCGTGAAGTTGTTAGCATGTTGCATTGTGCGACGTATGCCGTAGAGTCAAGGCAATGCATCGAGACCGGCGAGATTGCTACAACAACCGAAATACGAGTGGAAGTGGGAGGAAATCGAATGGATTTCATTACCGGTTTTCTTGAAGACTCAAGGAGGTTATGACTCCATATGGGTTATAGTGGATCGCTTGACTAAAGTAGCCCATTTTATCCCCGTGAAGACCACTTACTCGGAGATAAATTAGCAAATTATACATGATCGATTGTCTGTTTGCACGGGTGCCAAGAGGATCGATTTATCGACGGAGGTACCCAATTTACCTCAAGGTTACGGAATAAGTTGCATGAAGCATGGGAACCGCTTTGAACTTCAGATGCCTTATCATCCACAGGCAGACGAGCGAGGCCAGAAGAGTCAACCAGATTGGAGGATATGTTGAGAGCTTGTGCACTAGCTTATGCTACTTCTTGGGATAAGAGTTTCACAGTATCTGCCGAGTTCGGTTACAACAATAGTTATCAAAGGCTAGTTCTGAGATGTCACCTTTTGAGGCCTTGTATGAGTCGACCTGTCGGGACGCCATTGAATTGAATGAGGCCGTGGCGCCAGTGTCTTTGGGCCTAATATTCTTCAAGATTTTGAAGAGAGCGGATCGCTATGATTAGGGGAAAGGGTTGAAGATAGCCCAATCTCGACAGAAGAGTTATCTTGACAATCGTGGCCCGAGATTTGAGTTTTGAACGAAGACTTTGTTTATCTCGAGTTCGCCTCAGTGAGTTAAGAGGTTCCATGCCAAGGGAAACTCGCACTCCCGAATTATGTTGACCGTTTAAGATTTTGAGTCAGCAGAGGCGGGTTGCTTATCACCGGAGTTGCCACATGCGTTGGCGGAGTGCATGATGTATTCCATGTGTCCAGTTGAAGAAGTGCCTCAGAGTTCCCCGAGAGCAGACACCACTAGAGTTAATTGAGTTGCAAGAGGATTTGACTTATAAGGAGTATCCCGTGAGGATTCTGGGACACAATGGATCAGAAACTAGAAACAAGTCAACCTGCTTTTACGTAGAGTTCGATTGGAGCAACCATGAAAGCGAGCGACTTGGGAGCCCGAAGAGGATTTGAAGAAAGAATTTCAAACCTTTTTCTTTGTGCGCCACGAATCTCGGGGACGAGATTCATTAAGGAGGTTTGTAACACCCCAAAATTTTGCTTTCTTAAATTCATGTGTGATTTGGCACTTTGGTGAATTTTGGAATTTCGAATTTATTTGGATTTATTTGGAATTTATTTGAATTTATTCCATTTTGAAATAATTAAGAATTTAATTTGCAAATAAAATTTTGTTGGAAATATTTTATTTGAGTCCAAAATGATCCAAAGTATTTTCCGAATTTTTAAAATTTTAGGTCTTTTGCTATTTTTAATGAATTAAATGAATTCACCGGAATTATTTTAAATATTAAATCGCTTAAAATTCAACTCGTCAGAAATCTTGCTTATCCGATCGAAGTGAACCCGAGTCGGACTCAGTCCGACGACGATTGACTCGATCAAACCAAACTCCCAACCTTAATCAATCCACCGCTTAGGATCAAGATCCAACGGTAGATCCGCCGGTCGGGTTCCCGATGTCGGCCCGGATCCGATCGCGCCCGTCGATAAATGGCCGTTGATCGTGCCACGTGGGCCGGCGTCGTCGTCGTCTCCGCTCGGAAGCCGAGACCGAGCCGACTCGCCGCCGCGCCCGCCGTGAATTAGGCTCGCCCTGCAGAAGGCTATTTAAAGCCACAACTGGTCATGCGCCAAAGTTTCTCATCCTTGCGCACCGTTCCGAAAGCCATCGCCGAGCCGTCGCCGATTTGCCGTCTGACGAGTTCGCGGAGTTGGAACTCGCCGCGCCGGTTTCACGGCAGATTTTCCTGCCGTCCGGCTGCCTTCCGCCGAAAGAAGCCACGAATCAGGAACCCCGGCCGGCACTAAGAGACTTTTCACTACGTCGATGCGGACACGCCGCGGAGGTCGTCGTCGTCACGTGCCCCAAGCCTCGCCGCGCCATCGCCTCTGAGCTCGTGGACCGTCACGATCTTGATCGTCTGGTTGAGGTGAGTTCACGTGTTCCAAACCCGGAGTTAGATCACGGGCTGGATCAAGATCCAACGGTTCTAATCGCCGGCCGTAGTAGTGTTATTATAGGATTAGATCGGACCGTCGAGTCTAGATCGAGCGACCACGATCATCGAGTAGATTCAACACGTTAACCCCTGGATCTAATCGCGGCCAGTTGAATTTCAAATCAGCGGTGAGATTGCGCCACGTTTCCGGAAGTTGGACCGACGCGGGTCGCCCAGCACGCTGGCGGCAGTGTATGACCCGACACGCGAGGCCGGCGTGTCGAAGGGCCTCGTGGTGACCCGATAGCGATGGCGCTACCCGAGTGGGCCCACATGTCGGCCGACATAGAGTCGTGGGCCAGAGTCACTGACTCACCGGCAGCCGTGGAATTTCAGCCCATGAGCCGGCCGACGTCGACCAACCAATCACAGGCCACGTGTCCATCTTAATAATTAATTTAAAAGAAAATGATTTATTAATGCGAAATATTGATTCAAATTTAGATTCAAACTTCAAACGCTTATAACTTTGCGTTTCAACTCCGATTTGAGTGATTCAAATTTCTAAATTTGTATAAAATTGAGATCTACCTAAATATGAATTTTATTTAATTTTTTAGACTAAAGTTTTTCTTTGCAAAATTATTTAATTGATTATTTAAACTTTAAATAATCATAACTTTACGCTTTAACTCCAAATTTGACGATTCCAGTTTCTAAAATCCATAAAATTATGTTCTTTCTGTTTGTGGATTTTATTTGGATGTTTGGACACTTTTTGCCTAGTGTTTATTTGTGTATTTGCTATTTGCACGCTTTACGAGTAGACGTTGAAAATCTCAGGAAGGATTCGAAGGAGAAGTATTAACTCAGGATCCAACTCAAGACCAAGAGCAAGTACTTTTTGAAGGCAAGTTGTGCTTTGACCATGTTGATCCTATTTCGAAATCTATTTTGATTTAAACTATTGCATGCTAAATCAATTAGAAAGATACTTTGTTTAAACATGAGGTTAGATAAATACCAATTTCTTTGTGTGACACTGATTATTTAAGTATGTGCCATGACCCTTGTCACCCTAGTTGTGGTTTACTAGTTGGACATAATCAAATTGCCAACATGGGTTTTAGACCCAGATTGTAGTATCTTGCTTAGACTGCCATCGTGCTCATGACATGGTTTTGGACAATCAAATGTTAATATTGACTTAATGATATATTGAACTGCTTTTGGAAAGGTATCATGTGATGTTGATAGCACGCGGTGCTTGGTAATCAAGCGGGGTTTTGATAAATAGTTTCGGTAGGGGCATGTGGCAGAATGATCGGGTGGGCAGTGTCTTCGGGATGTTGATTTGGTTCTTCTAGTCTTGCCCCTGGTCACTCTAAGGACTTAACCTTGCAAGCCTTTGAAGGCCCGGGTCATACTTGCAACCACATGGTGGAATGGGACGGCCCTAGTTGACTAAGTCGCTAAGGACTCACTTGTGGAGCCTCGGGAGGTGTCAATCACACGTTTGTGTGATTGCGAGGAGCGTGTCGTGGCCGTGGCCGAGATACCCATCTAACGGTGTGTTGGTCCCATACTTACCTTGGCTAAGGGAAGGATGGTGTAGAGTACTGACAGGACCACCTCTGTGTTGTTTGAGGCTTCCAAAGGCTTTGTTACGAACTCGCCTTTGTGGTGTTTATTTGTATCTTATGGGTAAAGTGCATAACTCTGTGAGAGTGTAGAATCTATTTAAATAGCCGAGTCCTGATCGACAATGCTCTGGGATTACTGGTCAAGGGTTAGACTTTACGAAAAATAACTTGGATTTGAAAGGTTGGTTTGGTTTAGTAATGAAGATGATGGAAATGTGGTTTAGGATGGGGAAAAATGTTTATTAAACTTTTGAAAAGTTATTTACGTTTTACTTATTTCTCTTGCTTTCGAATCTACTTATATTACTTTTCAAAGTCAAGCATTTCTTTGCAAATATACCTTGAGCTATTCCTTTGTACCAAGCCATGCATATAGTATATTAGCTTGCATTACATTGCATGACTTGGTCGAGTACCAAGTACTCACCCTTGCCTCAACACAATATCGCTGAAGAGGAGATTCGCCGGCTTTGGAGGAGGAACTCCAAGAGGATCCGCCACAGGGATGCTGAGCCCAGCTGATCAGTTCTGTGGTATCTTGGATGGCATACGAAGCTATTTGATTTTTCCGCTGCTATTATTTCTCTTTTAATAAGTTTCGCCTTGTGAGGCATATTTGTAACTTGGCCATAAGGTCGGAGTAACTTGATTTAGTTATTTAAATAAAGTACTTTATTGGTATCGAGTGGTATGATTGTGATATTTACCAATGTTAAGACTGTGTGCACTAGCGCGTTCCTGGACTAGTGCTGAATACACAGAGGGTCCGGATTTGCAAATTCGGGGTCCCGACACCTGTGTTGCCCATCTGCCTCCCTAAGCACGTCGCCGTCATCTCCTCCCCTGAGCTCGTCGTTGCCTCCTCCTCCAAGCATGCCCCCGTCATCTCCTCCCATAACCACATGATCACCTCCTCCTCCGCGAGCATCGTCACCTTCTCCCCAAGCACATCACGGCCGTCGCCTCCCTCGAGCACGTTGTCGCTGCCTCCTCCCTAAGAAGTGTTAGCTGCACTAACTTTTCAGTTGGTGCTTTTGTGAGTATAATCATCTCCCTGTGATTAATATCTTAATTGTTATTGCAAATGGGCTAGACAATTTATTGTCTTGGGGACCTTGCATGTGGGGAAGCAATGTTCGATGAGGAGTTGGGCTGGTTAGACTGTTTGTAACAACATTGATTAATCCTTTACATCTTGCATTACTTGATTAGTTCAATTGGTATCATCTGTTAAGTTCTACTAGATATATCTTCATACTCATTGTGCTTACTGTTCTACTTATGCTTGGTTGTTATTATTTTGTTCACACTGTTTTTGCTTGATTTTAGCATCCAAAGTGTTGCTGATTGTTTGTATTTTGATGTTTTTGCAGTCTATAGTATTGTAGTTTCAATAAGCAATCTCGAGTATTGATTCTCTTAAATATATCTTGGTCCAATTGATTAGGTTTTATAATCAATAAACTATTAAATATATTTTTAAAGGTAAGATTGTCACATATTAGTCTAATATCTTGTACTTAGTGGCGACAAGGCCTTTCTAAGGCAGCTAACATCTGAGAACACCAATCAACTTGAGCTTGATTTCTAGTTGTATGCCTCTATGTTATTTGTCATGCATATGATTAATTACCTAATTATGAGTACATTTATTTTGATATTGTCAAGTATCATATATATATATATATAAATATATAGATATAAATTGGATTCAACAAACAAGACATATGCTATGAAAAAACTATTGGATGCTAAACAAAAACTTGAGGTAGAGATGGAACAATTGAAGGGAAATTCTGAGTTAACAGAAAAAATTTATCAGATGAAACAAAAACTAAAAGACATAGATGACAAATCGTAAGATATTGAATCACTTAACCATGTACTCATTATTAAGGAGCGTCGGGAGAACACATAGTCGGTAGAAGCCAAAGCTAAGCTTGTAGAGGTTTCTAGTATTAAATTTAACATGGAAAATGATAATATACCAAGTAGGGATGGCACCCAGGTGGGTACCTCTGGTTACAACTGCCTCAAATCCACCGCTCGAACCCGAAGACGGGCACGTCCACCCAAACTCACTAAGCTTCACAGGTATAGGTCTGTGCCAATGCTCAAACCTGATAGGTACCTGATACCCAATGGGTACACATGGGTATAGATAAGTGCACAAAGGAGGGGCTCGACGAGCTCAAGAGGAGCCAAGGGGATGACTGGCGCCGACGAAGGGGGATTGCGGTGGGTGAAGGGGGAGTGGCGCGACAGAGCATAGGCGAAGCTGAGGAGTGGACCGGCGTTGACAGGGGGGAGGGGGATTGCGGTTGGTGTAGGAGGAGTGGCATGACGGAGCGCAGGAGGAGCTGAGGTGAATTGGGCGAGGGGCGGACCAGCGCCAGTGAGGGGGGATGGGGGATTGCAGTGGGCATAGGAGGAATGGCATGGTGGAGCGTAGGAGGAGCCGAGGGGCGATTGGGTGAGGGGCTGACTGGCGTTGGTGGAGGGGGATGGGGATTGCGGTGGGCAAAGGAGGAGCGACATGGCAGAGCACATGAGGAGCTAAGGGCCACTACCAACTGGGCGAGGGGCAGACCGGTGCCAGCGGAGGGGGATGGGGAATTGCAGCGTGCGCTGGGTGTAGGAGGAGGGGGGATAGCTGATTGAGGTGAGGGGATAGGGGATTGAGCTGGGCACACGAGGAGTGGCACAGTGAGGACGTGGATCGTAGGAGCAAGGAGGAGCATAGTGTAGGGACTGGGGGAATGGGGGATTACGATGGTGTGGGATGGCGGGAGAGAGTTAGGGTTTTATTTTTTTTAATTTTTATCTCATAAATGTGGGGTCCGTATTGAAGGTGAATGGGTAGGCTACACTAGCAACAATAAAAAAATTTCTACCGCGAGCACCCAAGATCACATGCAAGTAGAGGATCATAAGCTGTTACCCTTGACGCACCAATGCAGTGGAAGCAGATACATGCACGTAGAGGAAGTAGTCGTTCATGTCCCGATCAGCGCCGAGTGGTTGATCACCGGAAGTCATCGGAGATCCAACCAAATAGTGCATCCGCGTGCGGCAGCGCCTCTACCAGTGTCCACACGTATTGAGCAGGAACGCCGTGCAGGGTGTGCTAGCACCTTGCCACACGGCTAGGGTTTCTGGGGAGCAGTAGGGGCGCACGGTGGCTGAACGTGGTGATGGCTCTACCATCTCAGCACACCATCCTATACTCGCCTTTTATAGACACGCTAGTGGGCCGAAGCCCGCTAGGGTTCCATCTACAATGCGGATCTCCTCCATGCACAAACCCATTAAACAGTTCCAACTCATTTAGTGTGTGACCCGTTAGGTTCAGTGCAAGTCGGACGTGGATCAAGAAACCTGTTTCCAATCCACTGATCAACAGCGGCACCTAGCAGTACGTATTGACCTCCAAATGCACAGAATCAATTTTCGGCTGAACATTGATACACTCACATACCAATCCCTTTACCACATGATACCAGTCAAGCTCAAGGCGAGATGTGTACCACCCTTGTTGATAGCTCGACCACTTCACTCGATAGTGTGATGGATACAAACCAGACTAACTCCTTAGTCATCTTAGCACGGCCGTGTGTTTTCCCTATCCATCACACAAGGGGCCCATAGGTATCTCTTCCGTTATCTAGGAGGGGCAAATCCCATCTTGATCATCACATCCTTGGCGATGTATCGTGGCATACCCAGTAGCCATCTTTATAACTACCCTGTTACAGTGTAGCATTTGATGATACCAAAGCATAAAAGTCTACATGCTAGACATCCATGACAATCTCAGGTCTAAGGACCATATAGGCATACCACTCGAGACTATACGTTGATGGTGCTATAAGAGATAACAACTCACAGTGTCTCGGAGTGGGTCTTGTCCGACAACCCATGTTCTTCAACATGTGTCCACATTATTGGTTCGATATCTCCATATCTATGGTATGTGAAACATTATCATCAACCAATATATGTGCTGAACAAATCATCACCGCTCCTCGTAATGATATGGATCAGGGACCCATTTAGAATAATGTCACTTGACAATGTGTTTCACAATCAGTCGTACCAAATGAACAAAGTCGTAACATTTATTCAGGGAACCGATAAACAAAGTTATCATAATTACATGAACAAAAACATATTACAATCATCACCATGATTGATCTAGGGCATATTCCCTTCACATATGTCATAAGATACCTATTGGGTACTCATGGGTACAAATTGGCACCCACGCACATCCTATGATCTTATCAGGTACCCTAACCTCAAAACCCGTTGGTTTGAAGTGGTACCGATGCTTACCCTTATCAGGTCGGGTATACACAGTACCTAAACTTTTGGGTAAAACTGCCATCCCTAATACTAAGATAGCTTATTTTCACAACAAAATGATCACTTTTGTAGGGATTAAGATATATGATTGAAAGTAAATCAATTATTGTTATCAAACAAATAGGCACTATGCCGGAGTTATAGAACTACAAGGAGAACCGGAAAGCCTTAGTTGCGGAAGCTGTGGCACATATGATGGTAGACATGAAAAAGCCCTAAGGTCTCCTTGTCTTGATATATCAAATAATGTTGTTTCACAATTTATGCTTGTTAATATTTTAACCAGTTTATTGTATCCTTATAATATAATAGGAAATAATGCTCTTGTGCTAAGAAGTTTTGCATGGAAAAGGCTGCCAAAGGATTGTACCAATGATTTTTGCATTGAGTATGTTTAGTGGACAATCGTTGTGGTACTCTAGATGCAATTGCTTGGGGGCAACGAGTTATGTTAGAGAATTGTGCTACTGATTTCTGCATTGAATATGTATAATGACAACAACACAATGAATGTGAATTTATCGATTTGTGGGTATACTATGAATGTGAATATACTGTGAATTTGTTAATTATGCATATACTGTCAATCTGTGAATATACTATGAATTTATCAATCAGTGAGTGTGAATATACTATGAATGTAAATATATTGTAAAGGCGCTACCTGTGATTTCTCTCTATGGGTTCCACACTTAGAACCGATAGAGATGTGTAATCCCTATCAGTTTCAAGCGTGTAACAGATAGAGATAATTCACTATGCTGAGAACAAGGGATTACAAGAACTTCTCTATCGGTTCTAATCGTGAAACCGATATAGATTCCTAATTATCTCTATCAGGTCGGTTCTGTTAGTGTTATGCCCTTGAGGCAGTCATATAGATGATTGTAACATGACTATGTTTATGAATAATAATATGATTATTGGTCCAATGAATGTATATCATTATATTGATCAGTAAGTATGTGACTTGCTTATGAAACTCTCTACTCATTGATATAATTCTGTAAGTATCTCTGATCGAATATCATTGTAGTGGACAACGATGAATAGATCAGCATATGTACTGATCCATGATCATGTTTCATAGATCATGGGATATGAAGATATCATCAATACATTGTGAACACATGTTGAAGAACATGGGTTAGATAGACCCACAATGAGACATTGCAAGAATGTTACATTCTTATGTGTCATCAGTGTATCTCATACATAGTAGATGTATGATCCTTAGACCTGAGATTGTCACATTCCCTACATATGTAATAGTTTACCTTGGGGTTACCAAACACTATTTCCTAACCATATAGTTATAAAGATAGCTTTCATGTTTACTATGAAACATGCAGAGGGAAGTGAGCAGTCAAGATGGAATTTGCCACTCCAGTGTAACGGAGATATATGTCTAGGCCACTCGTGTGATATGATTAAGGAAGTGCATGGCCATGCCGTGATTGAGAAGTCAATCACAACTTATTAATATATCACGGATACGAGAGATGTATTAAACTGTCAAAGGATGACATGTTTCTCGTCTTGAGTTCGATCTTCATATAGTTTGGCAAAGGGATTATTACATCAGTACTTTGATCATATGCATTTGGGAGTTGGCATGCTCTACAAGGAGCCGCTACCAACTATTGGATTAGAAAAGGGTTTTCTGAATCTATGTCCAAATGTGCATGAACCTACAGGGTCACACACAATGGGCTGGGACGCCTTAATTTAGATTGGATCCGTAATTAATGGACCTCATGGGCTTAACACGCTGATGGGCCCTGGCTTAGGGTTTCGTCGCATGGCTATATAAGGAGAGGAGAATGGTGGGCGTCATACATATCTTTCGTCCAGAACCCTAGCCTCCACCTGTCGTTGCCCCTTCCGAGCGACACAGTGCTTGCACGTCGACGCACGACGTTCCATCCCCGGACGTGTGGACTGCTGTGGTGACGCTGCTGCTACTGCGGTGTGGAGAAGATGATCGGCGGTGATGACGATCCACGGCGAGGACGATCCACGCCGAGAACGATCCACTACATAAACGCGCAAAGGATTCCGCAACTGCACGTCTAGTGGTAATTGATCTATGATCACCTTCTTGCAAGTAGCTTTTTTGGTTTTGTGGTAGAAATTTTAATTTATGCTAAAGTAGCATACCGCGTTTCTCAACAGGTTCCAATCGCTATCGGGTGAAAACTGACCGTGATAGTCGCTAGTCATCACTGTCTAAGGATTTTGTATCGTCACCAAAAAAAGAACCAACCTAGAAGACCATTTCTGTAGTAGTGCATTCATTCAATTAGTTTAGCTTAGTGTGGATACGTGCAATCTGACATATATCATTTCTTGTTTCTTTGCTTTGAAGGACCAATAGAACTTATCAGAAGTAATTTTTGAATCAGACGCTAATAAACAACCTGCACTACTACAAAAGAGGTTATATTAGACACCTTTTTACTGATGGTTTTAAACACAAACCGTCTGTGATGAGTCACGGGCATATCACAAACGGTTGTTGTAACACCCTGGCATTTAATATGCCCGAATGCTACCAAACATAGACTAAGCAACCTCTAAATACTACAAATACAAGTAAATTACAGCAAAGGCATGAGTGCTAAAAACCGAAATTTCGGCAGCATCTCCTTTGTTTTAACAAGAATTGAAGGAACATCAACAGCATACCAATATATGGCAATATAAGAGGCATCTAGAATAGCAATATTTAAAGGCATGACAGCAATATAAGTCTAAATCCAAGCAATCAATGTCTCCATGAGCCAAACGAACAATAAGACTCTCATATCGGAAAGCTAAACCATAAATCAATAAGCATCACACATAGTTTATTATCAAGACTCAATTGAATGACTGTGGGAAACAAATGAGTGAAGCTACGTGTAGAAGTGTGACTATTTCCCTTCCCCGCATGCTGGTCTTATGGTACCTAAAACAACAAGAAAGCACAAGCGTGACTTCAACACTCAGCAAGCATATTGCAATGGTACAAAAGAACAATTTCATGGCTACAACAACTCACATCATGTCTATCATCTCATTCCTGATCACATATCATTATCATCATCATTATGTATGCAATGCGATGCGATGCACATGTCTCCTTGGAAACTCATACCGGTATGGTTGAGTACACACCCGTCGGTGTGCACCCTCTCCCCCCTTCCATCTCGAAGATGGTGGGTGCCTACTCCTCGCTTCCATACACCGCGGTGGATGGAATCACGATGTAGGACTTACTCATTGGCTCTTCGGAATAGTCATAACTTTCTCATCGACCTTCCCCGGACTAGTTATGACTTTCTCACCGCCCGGGCCATGTATCATGCCATGTATGCAAACATGCCACCATCATAAATATCTTGTACATTAACACATGGCATAATAACATAATAAGCATATTCATCATATCAATGGCAATCATTAAAGCATGTCATGTGAACATATCATATATTCAATCTCAATCTCAACCAATCTAGCAAACTATAACCCGCTACCCATTCCAATACACTTGCCTCAACCACGGGCGACGGATTGGCGAGAAGTAGAAGGCACTCCCAGGGTCACACCACCTGCACATAGGTACCACATACTCACAATCATGTCCACAAAACAGTACGCAAACACTCTTCTACCCCGACATCGCAAACTACTCACAAAACCCAAAAACAGAGGTTCTGTCCCGTTAGGACAGCAGCCTTCCAAAAGGCATAACTTAGGTTCTAAGACTCCGAATCAGTTAAACGAGTACATCCTCGCCTAGCTTAGGAAATTTCCTAACTTTTTCTAAGTATACGGAAAGACTGATTCGGACTCTAAAGTGGTTTAATCTACAGAATACCGTGATCTGTTCCAATCACGTCACAGTTTTTAACACGTTCGGTAAAACGAACAGAACTTTCAAACGGCTGGGCGGAATTGGACGTTCTTTATACCCACTGAAAGGTATTGACGTTACCTACAACTTCTTAAACAGGCGGATGACAAATTCCGAATCTAAATTGGCGAAAATCCAAACCCTAGGTCGATTGCTCATGCTGCCCGAAACAGAGAACGTGGCAAACTTAAGATTTCATCTAATCTACCCAATTACAGCACCACCAATTGATCTAAAAACATGATACTAACCCTTAGAACAGTACCTAGACCAACCCCAAAGATTCCCATGGCCATACCTTCGCCCGACGCTTGAAAACCCACCGGATCTCCTCCCGGTTCGCCCGATCTCCTTGCTCGCTCCAAATCCACCGGATCTCCTCGTCGCGGAGCGCTCCAATGGACGGATCTTCGAGGTGTTGAGGTGGAGAACTCCCCTCGGGGCAGCAAGGGAGGTGGAGAGGTGGTGGTGGGGTGGTGGCGCAAAGGGGAGCAAGGGGGGCGGCGCAAGCAAGGGAGGTGGAGGTGGAGGTAGGGCGGCTAGGGTATTGAGGGGGGCGTACACACAGCAGGGGGAGGTGCACAAGGGGCTGGGGGAGGCCTCCAACCAGGTCTCCTTCTCCCAAAAGGACTCAAACTCCTCCCCACCAAGGCCCACGACCCTTCCCCTAGGCCCAAACTCCCCCGGAAAGGCCCAAACTCCAGGAAACGGCCCAGAAACGCAAAGAAACCTCATACCGTATGGTTTCAACCTCCAATTCCATATTTCATAATGTTTTTGACCTCAACATTCACATTTTATAAGGTTACGACACTCCGTGGTGTCACATTCTCCCCCCCTTCGACAGGATTCGACCTTGAATCCAAGACACACCATTACGCAACCCAGGAAAGCAAAAGATAGCTAGGTTTCACATCATATACCTGAGGCGAAAAGCTCGGGATACTTCTCGCGCATGCGAGACTCCAGCTCCCAAGTCGCTTCTCTCTTGGTCTGATGTGACCACAGGACTTTGACGAACTTGAGCGTCCGGTTCTTCATCACTCGCTCCGAAGTCACTAGAATTTTCACAGGACGAGACTCGAAGGTGAGGTCCTGCTCAAGCACTAATGGTTCCAACGGAACCACCAACTCCGGATCAAGCAAGTATTTCCTCAACATCGAGACATGGAACACATTATGCACACCTTGCATTGACTCCGGTAGCTCCAGACGATAGGCCAGCTTACCAACTCGGGCGATGATAGGAAATGGCCCAACATACCTCGGATTGAGCTTTCCCTTGGAGCCAAATCGAACCACACCCTTAGTGGGAGATACTCGCAAGAGTACGCTATCACCCACCTCAAACTCCAAATCTTGCCTCCTCGTAGCTTTTCTGTCGGCTCTGCGCTGCAAGAAGGTTCTACCGTACCTCCGCCACGCGATCAATAGTCTGCTGAACCCAATCCGGTCCAAGAACCGCTCTCTCGCCCACAGCATCCCAACAAAGCGGTGATCTGCACTTCCGGCCATACAGTACCTCATAAGGAGCAACCCGGATGCTGAAATGATAGCTGTTATTATAAGCAAACTCTGCCAAAGGCAAATGATCTTCCTAGCTTCCTTTCCAAGCCATCACACGGGCCCTGAGCATGTCCTCCAAAGTCTAAATGGTACGCTCAGACTGCCCATCCGTCTGAGGGTGGAAAGCGGTACTAAGGCAAAGCTGTGTACCCAAAGCACTCTACAAGCTCTCCCAAAATTTGGAGACAAACTTCGCATACCGATTAGAAATAATCGTCTTGGGCACACCATGCAATCTCACAACCTCCCGCACATAGATGGGAGCCAACTCGCTCGCTGAATGGGTAGTGCAGATAGGAATGAAGTGCGCGGACTTGCTGAGACGGTCCACTACAACCCAAACAACATCCTTCCCTCATGGAGTACGAGGTAGGCCAACCACGAAATCCATGGAAATGTCATCCCAAGGCCACACAGGAATCTCCAATGGCTGCAACAAACCAGCGGGACGCTTATGCTCAGCCTTGATCTTCTGACAAATCCCACAAGACGCCACATACTTGGCAATATCAACTCTCATCCTTTTCCACCAGAAATTCTTTTTCAAATCCCTGTACATCTTGGTCTCCCCAGGATGGACCGTGTACAGGGTGCGATGAGCCTCCTTCAGAATATCCTCTTTCACTTGGGATTTCTGAGGTACGCACAGACGACCCTGAAACCTCAAAGCTCCCGCATCATCAACGGTAAAGTCTCCAGACTTGCCATCCTTAAGGCGCTTCCTCACCTGCTGGAGCAAACGATCATGCTGTTGTGCCTCCTGCACACGCTCGGGAATCGCTGACTCATGAATCAATTGAGTTTCAGCTTGCACGATCCCCGCAAAGCAGTAGGAGACTCCCAATCGCTCAAAATCAGCAACAAGACAATCAATGACAGGGGGCATTGTCTTGCGACTGAGAGTGTCAGCCACCACATTTGCCTTACCCGAATGGTACTGGATAGTGAGGTCATAATCCTTTATCAATTCCAGTCACCTCCTCTGCCTCAAGTTCAAATCTTTCTGAGTAAAGATGTACTTGAGGCTCTTGTGATCAGTGAAGATATCACAAGACTCACAATACAGATAGTGCCTCCATATCTTGAATGCAAACACCACAGCGGCTAGCTCAAGATCATGTGTGGGATAGTTCTGCTCATGCTTTTTCAGCTGGCTCGATGCATAAGCAATCACCTTGCCATCTTGCATGAGCACACAACCAAGTCCCAAACGAGAAGCATCAGAATAAACAGTGAAGCGCTTCCTAGGCTCAGGAAGGGTAAGAACAGGAGCAGTCACTAACTTCTCCATCAAAGTGCAGAAACTGTGCTCACACTCTGTAGTCTACTGAAATTTCACCCCCTTCTGAGTCAGCTGCGAAAGTGGCTTGGCAATGATAGAGAAATCCTGCACAAAGCGCCAATAGTAGCCAGCCAACCCAAGGAAACTATGCACCTCTTTGACATTGGAAGGCCTCTTCCAATCCACAACTGTTGAGACTTTGCTAGGATCTACGGATATGCCCTCTGGATTTATGATGTGGCCAAGAAAACCCACTTCTGAAATCCAAAACTCGCACTTTTTCAGCTTAGCAAAGAACTAATTCTCCCTCAAGGTGCTCAGCACAAGCCTCAAGTGCCGCTCATGCTCCTCTTCTGATTTAGAGTAAACCAGAATGTCATCGATGAACACTACCACAAACTCATCAAGGTACTTGTGTAGCATACTGTTCATCGCCTCCATAAAAATAGCAGGAGCATTAGTTAGTCCGAAAGACATAACTTTAAATTCATAATGCCCATACCTAGTGGAGAAAGTAGTCTTCTCAATGTCCTGCTCCCTCACGCGAATCTGATTGTACCCCGACTGAAGATCAATCTTGGAGAACACCTTTGCTCCCTTCAGTTGGTCAAACAGATCCTCAATGCGAGGCAAAGGATATTTGTTCTTGATTATCACTTGATTAAGAGCACGATAATCAATGCACATAAGCCAACTTCCATCCTTTTTCGAAACGAAGAGGACGGGTGCTCCCCAAGGTGACACACTACGCCGGATAAAACCCTTGGCCAACAGATCCTCCAACTGCTTTTTCAACTCGTCTTGAAAAGGACGAGCCAAGCGGTATGGAGAGATAGAAATAGGTCGAGTGCCAGGAACAAGATCAATACGAAACTCCACATTCCTCACAGGAGGTAAACCAGGCAACTCGTCAGGGAACACATCGGCAAACTCTTTCACTACAGGAATCTCCTCAATGGAAACTGAAGAAGATGGTTTTCCTGACATAGCCATGAGGAAACCCAACTGCCTCAAACAGCGACCAGAAAACAAACTAGCCAAAGCAAAGACGGAACTGGAAGGTATACCACCCTAAAAGGTCAACTCTACCCATGACGGGGCCTGCAAGGTAACCGTCCTCCAAAAGCAACAGATCTTGGCACGGTACTGATGCAACCAGTCCATGCCCAAAATGACATCAAAAGGAGCCAACTGGATCACGATAAGATTGGCAAAGAAAACCTCATCATCAATGGCAATGGTGCAACCCGGGCAAACCAAAGAACTAGCAATCAAACCCCAAGGAGAACTGACTAACACAGACTCAGAAATCCGCTGTACTCCCAACTTAGCTCTACCAGCAAACTCAGACGACACAAAGGAATAGGATGCCCCGGAATCAAACAGAACAAAGGCATCAACTGAATCCACAAGCAAAGTATCTGAAACCACCTCTAGATGCCCGGCTGACTCGGTGGTCGGCAAGGCGTACACTCCTGGTGGCACCGGGACAGTGGGAGCCCCGACACCCGGCTGATGCCCCAACAATGCTGGGGGCGGAGGAGGCAACTAAGGAGGAGCCAGCGGCTGCGGGCACCAATAGGCTGCCGGTGGCGCCCAAGCGTAGGGCGGGTAAGGAGCAGGAGCTGCCATCATGTGCACCGATCCTCTAGAAGACGCCGCTGGAGTGGGAGGTGAAGGCATCGTCTCCCACTTGATGATGCTACCGGGATTCATCCGACAGACTCGTCCCATGTGGCCGGGCTTGCCAAAGTGGTTGCAACTCTCGGTCCAACCACACTCCGAAGCACGGTGCTCACCACCGCACTTGAAACACATCATGCCCTGCCCGGGCACAGGACGAACAGCCGCTCGTGAGGAAGACGAGTGTGGTGGTCTCATCTTAGTCCCTGAGGAGGAGCCCTGTCCCCCCCTTGAACTTCTTGAAGGTGGGTCGCTGAGAAGACCCACCTCCTCCACCAAAGGTCCTCTTCTGGCCCCCTCCTGGGCCGCAGGAACCCCTGAACCACCCGGGTTTTGCCTATCCCGGGAGAGCTCCAACTCGAGCTCCATGCCCTTCGCCTGCTCCACCACGGAGCAGAAGTCACGAGGGACAGTCGCCCCCCATGACAACTCTGAACTCCTGGTTGAGGCCTCTACGGAACCTCATCGCCTTCTCCCTGTCGTCAGCTGCCACAGCTAGCACGAAGCGCACCACGCTGTTGAACCCCACCTCATACTCTACCACCGACCTGTTTCCCTGGGAAAGAGTCGTCAGAGTATGCTCCATCCGCTCAAGGAAAGACTCTGGGTAGAACTTGGCTCGGAAGCGAGCCACAAAATCCTCCCCGGTGGCCGGACCAAGATCGGGGGCTCTAGCAGTCAGCTTGGCCCTTCAGCTGAAAGGCCACAAAGCGAGCCCTCTGGACCGAGGTCAACTCTAGGACCTCAAACTGCCGCTCCATGTACCGCAGCCAATCTGCGGACTGGATCGGTGTGCCCGCTCCGTCAAAAGTGTCAAGACGGAGGGACATCCACTCCCGGAGACTCATCCTCGGCTCCGGCACAGCGGGGGCAGCAACTGGAGCCGCTGCAGGGGGAGGCACCACAGCAGGGGCTACCTGCAACTGCTAGCGCAGCTACTGAACCTCCCTCTGCGGAGCATGAACTAAATCCGCATTGGCGGCGGGTACCTCAGCCCTCGGCGTGCCGGCCGAGCTCCTCTGCGCTTAGCCCTCGAGCATTGAGCGGCGCTACCCTCGACTCTGAGACTCCGCAACTCCCTGAGAACCTCGCCCTGGCCTCCATGGCCACGGTGACCACGACCTCTACCCCTCGGCATGGCTGCTACAGACAGACAACCATCCAATCACATAAACATAAGCACAACATCATATAATCAAGAACAAAGATCAAACATCACCATAGACATAATCTTCATCAAATACTCAAGCGCAATGCAATGATGAACCAAAACCCCATCCTACTGTGCAACCAAGTGTGTCAAATTTTAAATTTCTTATTTCACTTTTGCAAGTTTTAATGTTGCTATCCTATGACAAAGTTTTAGTTAGAACCTAATCCATGTTTCTAAGTTATTCCACATCACATTTTAGTTGTAACCTAAGGTATGACACTAAAAATATATATTCTAAGGACCTACAGCCCGCTCTGATACCAACTGTAACACCCCGGCATTTAATATGCCCGAATGCTACCAAACATAGACTAAGCAACCTCTAAATATTACAAATACAAGTAAATTACAGCAAAGACATGAGTGCTAAAAACCAAAATTTCGGCAGCATCTCCTTTGTTTTAACAAGAATTGAAGGAACATCAACAGCATAGCAATATATGGCAATATAAAAGGCATCTAGAATAGCAATATTTAAAGGCATGACAGTAATATAAGTCTAAATCCAAGCAATCAATGTCTCCATGAGCCAAACGAACAATAAGACTCTCATATCGGAAAGCTAAACCATAAATCAATATGCATCACACTTAGTTTATTATCAACACCCAATTGAATGATTGTGGGAAACAAATGAGTGAAGCTACGTGTAGAAGTGTGACTATTTCCCTTCCCCACATGCCGGTCTCATGGTACCTAAAACAACAAGAAAGCACAAGCGTGACTTCAACACTCAGCAAGCATATTGCAATGGTACAAAAGAACAATTTCATGGCTACAACAACTCACATCATGTCTATCATCTCATTCATCATCACATATCATTATCATCATCATTATGTATGCAATGCGATGCGATGCACATGTCTCCTTGGAAACTCATACCGATATGGTTGAGTAAACACACATCGGTGTGCACCCTCTCCCCCCTTCCATCCCGAAGATGGAGGGTGCCTACTACTCGCTTCCATACACCGCGGTGGATGGAATCATGATGTAAGACTTACTCATTGCCTCTCCGGAATAGTCATAACTTTCTCACCAACCTTCCCCGGACTAGTTATGACTTTCTCACCACCCGGGCCATGTATCATGCCATGTATGCAAACATGCCACCATCATAAATAACTTGTACATTAACACATGACATAATAACATAATAAGCATATTCATCATATAAATGGCAATCATTAAAGCATGGCATGTGAACATATCATATATTCAATTTCAATCTCAACCAATCTAGCAAACTACAACCCGCTACCCATTCCAATACACTTGCCTCAACCACGGGCGACGGATTGGCGAGAAGTAGAAGGCACTCCCAGGGCTACACCACCTGCACATAGGTACCACACACTCACAATCATGTCCACAAAACAGTACGCAAACACTCTTCTACCCTGACATCGCAAACTACTCGCAAAACCCAAAAACAGAGGTTCTGTCCCGTCGGGACAGCAGCCTTCCAAAAGGCATAACACGGGTTCTAAGACTCCGAATCAATTAAACGAGTACATCCTCGCGTACCTTAGGAAATTTCCTAACTTTTTCTAAGTATACGGAAAGACTGATTCGGACTCTAAAGTGGTTTAATCTACAGAATACCGTGATCTGTTCCAATCACGTCACAGTTTTTAACACGTTCGGTAAAATGAGCATAACATTCAAACGGCTGGGAGGAATTGGACGTTCTTTATACCCACTGAAAGGTATTGAAGTTACATACAACTTCTTCAACAGGCAGACGACCAAATTCCGACTCTAAATTGGCGAAAACCCAAACTGTAGGTCGACTCCTCATGCTGCCCGAAACAGAGAACGTGGCCAACTTAAGATTTCATCTAATCTACCCAATTACAGCACCACCAATTGATCTAAACACATGATAATAACCCTTATAACAGTACCTAGACCAACCCCAAGGATTCCCATGGCCATACTTTCGCCCGACGCACGAAAACCCACTGGATCTCCTCCCGGTTCGCGCGATCTCCTTCCTCGCTCCAAATCCACCGGATCTCCTCATCACGGAGCGCTCCAATGGATGGATATTCGAGGTGTTGAGGTGGATAACTCCCCTCGGGGCAGCAAGGGAGGTGGAGAGGTGGTGGTGGCGCTAAGGGGAGCAAGGGAGGTGGAGGTGGAGGTGGGTCGGCTATGGTATTTAGGGGAGGGCGCACACACAGCAGGGGGAGGCGCACAAGGGGCTGGGGGAGGCCTCCAACCAGGTCTCCTTCTCCCAAAAGGACTCAAACTCCTCCCCACCAAGGCCCACGACCCTTTCCCCTAGGCCCAAACTCCCAGAAACGGCCCTAAAACGCAAATAAACCTCATACCGTATGGTTTCAACCTCCAATTCTATATTTCATAATGTTTTTGACCTCAACATTCACATTTTATAAGGTTACGACACTCTGTGGTGTCACAGTTGTATCCACGAACCATCTGTGAAGAGTAATATATCGTAGATGGTTGTAACCAAGAACCGTCTGTGATAAGGGTCCCATCATAGACTATTTTATCCACAAACCGTCTGTGATGTGGGTCGTCATCACAGACGGTTCGTGGATAAAAGAGTCTGTGATGTGGGAGACCTTATCACAGACTGTTCGTGGTTACAACCATATGTAATATGGAGCTTATCATAGACGGGTTGTGTTTAAAACCGTCAGTGATCATTCAGATAGAGTGATATGGACTTTTTTCACATCTGTAACTACATACATCCTCACATTCTCACACACCTGCGATCGGAAAATGAATGAGATCAGAAAGGCCATCATTGAAGCAAACAATGCAATAGCTTCGGTGAGAGCAAAGCCCAAAATGTCATAACCAAATGATTGTTTGGCCAATGATGGATTTCGATCGCGCCATGGAATGAATCGAGGAACTGATCGACGATGTTTTGGTTTAAAAACACAGAACAAATCATATAGGGAAGCGAAGCATTGAAAATATATACTAGCTGCAGTAATGCAAAGGACCGATAGTATATTAATTACAATAATAAATAACATAAAACATTATATTAATTACAATATATATAGTGGTGTGCGTGTGCGATCACCACTCACCACTGCTGCCCGAGGGGCCGGAGTCGTCATCGTCGTTATCGAAGGTGTAGTCACCGAAGGAGGAGTCACTATCCTCCGATGTCCTCCCCCAGCAGATGACGATAGCCTCCTCGTCCTCCTCCTCATCATTGTCATCGACCACCCTGTCCTCCCCCACGCGCTTCATTCTGCTGGTGGCGGTAGAAGCGCCCGGGGCTGAGACGGTGGGAGGGTGGCACGTTGGGCAATATTGCCTGAGAATGAACGGAGGATCGCATTGGCATAGAAGCGGCACCGGGGGCGGTGATGAAACGGCGGAGGAGGCAGAGCTTGCAGGATAAGGAGGAGCTACCATGAGTTAGAAAAGCGCATGAGTATTAGAAGTCTGAAGGTGACGGTCACCGGTGATGAAGATGTACTGCCGGTTTAATAGACGGTCGGTGATGAAGATGAAGAGACAAAGTTTTGATGAAGCCGAAGAGTTCTCATCGAAAGATGCACGGGAAACAAAGATACGGCTCACTCGTTAAGAGAAAATTTATGTATCTCATCATAGACGGTTGTTGGTTAAAACCGTCTTAATTTACTCATCACAAATAGTTTTTTTAAAACTATCTATAACCGTTGCCTCATGATAGATGGTTATTGTTTAAAACTATCTATAAACTTGCGTCATCACAGACAGTTTTGTTTGAAAACCGTTTGTAACAGCTATAAGATTAGATAGCCCAGCTCGACCTTTGTATTTTTATGGTTTCCGAGCTATTTTTGAGGTGGCCGCAATTGAGAGGCGATCTGGTGGAATGTGATCCTAGATTTGGAGTTGTGATTGTAGATCCTTATGTTCTAGGTTATCTAAGATTAGTAATTGGTTCAAATTTGCATTATATTTAAGATCTATCTTGGTAAAGAGGGAAATGAAGATGGTTGTTAGATCTAGCTTGGTGTAGATCCATTAATTTGTTCTTTTTGATGTAAAGAGGGAGAAGATGGTTTTGATATAGTTAGCTTGGTGTAGATCCATTTGTTCTCTTCAATCTAGAGTAGTAATTAGTTCTAACTACATTATACTCAAGATGTAGCTAGCTAAATATGTAAAGAGAGAATTGAGGATGCTGAGGTTAACTATAGGTTATATATATGTGGCTAGCTATGTAAAGAGAATCCATGTGTTCCTTGTGATGTAAGGAGCTATATTTTTTAGTTAACCGGCAAGTTTAAATGTAGCTTATATGTAGCATATTTGTGCATGTGCACTCCAAGTGAACTTCATTCATTATTTAAGTGCACTCCAAGTGTACTTCATTCATTACTGAACACATATTGTTATATACTTAGTGTAGATGGACCGAAGCTGGATGTACGCTGAGAACCGTGCGAGCATGTAAATCGAGGACCTGTGAGAACCGTGCGAGGCATAAATTCCACCCCCTTGAAAAGGGATGTAAATCGAGGACCTGTGAGAAGAGCATGTGGACGAAGAGATTAATATTTTTGGACCTACCTTATTGGGAGAACCTAGAAGTTCAGCACTACATCAGCGTGATGCATGTAAAGAAGAATGTATGTGATAGCTTGATTGGTCTCTTACTAAACATGAAGGGCAAAATAAAGGACAGTATTAACACACAGCTTGACTTGGTCGATATGGGCATCAGACCTGAGTTAGCACCAAAAGAGACCGATAAACGACAAATGTATTGCGAACCTACTTGTTTTACTCTATCCAAGGCGGAGAGAACTGAACTGTGCTAGTGCTTGCATGGTGTGAAAGTTCCGTCTGGTTACTCCTCCAATATGAAGGACTTGTTTCGATGCAAGATTTTAGTTTAACTAGCATGAAGTCTCATGATTGCCATGTGCTTACGAAACAAATGCTCCCTGTGGTAATTAGAAGTATCTTACTGAGCAAGGTCCAAGAGATAATCACATGGCTGTGTTATTTCTTTAACATAATTTCTCAGAAGGTTATCGATCCCGAAGGACTAGATGCTCTGCTGGACGAGGTGGTAATGACTCTATGTAATCTTGAGATGTATTTCCCTCCGTCATTTTTTAATATCATGGTCCATCTCATTGTTCATCTTGTAAGGGAGATAAAGTTGGCCGGGCCCGTGTTCCTACGTAGCATGTACCCGTTCGAGAGGTACATGGCAATTCTCAAGTCTTACGTACGAAATCGATCTCGACCGGAGGGTAGCATTGTGAAGGTTATGCAACTAAAGAGCGACAACCAATCACTAGAAGATCAGCCAGAGATACGCTGACATGGTTGGTAAAAGGGCCAGCATTTATGGTTGTAACATGGAAAGGATACGACTTAAATGGGTACACATTTTACACGAGAGATCAGGACATGAAGAGCACAAAATAGAACAACGGTGTTCGCATAGATGCTCTGAATACCGCTGGGTCGATGAGGAGCTCGTATTATGGGTTCATTCAGGAAATTTGGGAGCTTGACTACATACTATTCAAGATCCCCTTATTTCGGTGCCATTGGGTTCACCCATAGCACGTGAAGGTTGACAAGTACGGTGTCACTACTGTGGACCTCGAATTTGTTAGATATAAGACGAACCGTCTATTCTCACTAACCAAGTTGTTCAAGTCTTCTATGTGACCAACCAATCGAACAAGAGGTGCCACATGGTTCTTCAGGGAAATAAGAGGATTGTCAGAGTCGAGAATGTGGTATGTGACGAAGAATTCAATCAGTTTGATGAGTTGCCTCCTATTAGTACTAGCATCATGGTCCAGGAAGAACAACCTACAGAAGCTAGCTACACACGCGTTGATTATCATGAAGGGCTAATTTTTATACAAAAGAATAAGCAAGTGGATTGGAAGTAATGAGATGAATGTACCTGTATTATAAGTAATGAGATGTATGTACGTATTTTGTAATGAGATGTATGTCCCTATTATAATTAATGAGATGCATGTCCGTATTATAATTAATGATATGTATTACAAAAATAAACTACTTACTGAAAACTACTTAAAAAACCTAGTTAAAAAACTAAAAAAATAAGTAAAATAAAAAACACTCATCATAGATGGTTCATGGTTTGAACCATTTGTGATTTATTCATCACAGATGGTTCAATCCATGAACCGCTATGATGACCTCCCCACCATACATAACCTACGTGCGTGCCTCCCTTGGCCCTTGGCGGCAAACCCTACCTCCCCCTTGGCGGCGCACATCCCAGTCCTTCATCCTCCCCCTCGACAGCGCACATCCCGACCCTTCGTCCTCCCTCTCGACTACGCACATCCTAGCCCTCCATCCTCCCCCTTTGCAGCGCACATCCCGGCGAGTCCTCCCCCATGGCGATGCGCTTCCCCCCTCGGTCCTCCGTCCTCCCCCTCGATAGCGCACATCCTGGTGAGTCCTCCCCCGTGGCCATGTGCATCCCCCTCCCGGTGAGTCCTCCCCCTCGGCAGCGCACATCCCAGCCCTCCGTCCTCCCGCTCGACTCATGAACTATTAATTGGTTCTTTGAATCATTCTTACTATTTTGTTACCTATGGTAATTACTCTGTGATGATGTTGGGTAAATTGACAATAATGACTATTATTTTGTGAACTAGGGCTCGAACCAGTAGACTTTATATCTACCATTGCTCACTATCAGTGTTACTTCATTGCCTTTATACTGCTATTTTCTGTTGATCTGAATGTATGCTGAATTGAATATAATCTGTTAACAGTGAGCTTGATTATCAATTTTTTGATGTGCATGTTATGGTTGTAAGGGTTCGAGGCCTTATTCACTTAATTAATTATTTAGCCCATTTGTGATTGAGGTTGAAGATTTAAAATCTTCAATCGAGCCTTATTTCTAAGAGCAATTGTTAGCACCCAAAATTGAGCGATCGAGACAGGTGCAATCTTGGCGCAAGTCTAAAACCACCCGCGTGAACCAGGTTGGCCAAGGGTGGTGAGTAGATGATTTAGAAGAGCATAGTTATACGGTAATACATGGATCAGAAGGAAAGATCAGGGCCAACACGACTTGGACCAAATACGATCGTGCCCGAAATAGAAAGGGAGAGTTCAAGGCCGATATGAGCAGATTAAGAGACCAAAGCAGATACGATCAAGCCTAAGGGTTATAAAAGCAGGTGGACGAGCTACGTCGAAAGGATAACACATCCAAACAACCAATCAATCAATTACCTTACTTTTCAGCATTAGGATTAGTCTTTTTAGCCTTGTAATCTTTTTTCTTGTAATACACGTTGATCAACACGAGTTGCGCATCGCTAGTTGTTGGTTTTTGTTGCATTACGCCTTGCCAAGATCTACTTTCTTCCCGATCTTGCTGCACATTGCCTTTTTTTGGGAAAAGTAGGCTTTTACCATATCTGATCTGCTCGCAAGTGTTGGTTGGACTTACCGGATCCCCTCGATCTACGTTGGTTCACTGCGGACCAATTAAGATTGACCTATCGACAAGCCCCTTGATTGTTCTCTTGATCGATCGTGTTGGGATACACGTCTCTTGCCGATTGCGTGATCAAATCGGCTGGCAGGCCCATAGAATCTGAACCCGGTGTTCTTGTGTGTTGGCGGCGATCGACCCGTCGTCAAGTTTTTCGATGCTAACAACAATATAAAACAAATTCTTCATCAATTTGTTGTATTAGATACGGTTCACTAGATGAATGATTCTCTAAACTTACCTTCTATTAACCTTTTATGTACAAAATAACTATTAACTTAACTTCTCTTAAATATACTTCTATCAATTATACATTCTCGTAACTTACCTTCTCTTAAATATACATTCAACGACTTGTTCGATATTGTCGACGATTGGGAAACAGGTCCCCGCCGAGCTTACTTGTTGATTGAGGGATAAACATTGTCCCCTTTTTCGATGAAGGGTTTACGTTCGAAGAATGCTCGATCGACTCAGGATACCTAGAAAGTGGACGCAGGGTTTTATACTAGTTCGGGCCTCTCACGGAGGAGAAAATAACCCTACTCCAGTGATGTTGGTATTGCTAACTGTTTCAAAACGGTGTTCATTTGTGCCTATCTTTGTACGACCTTCTTTAGCCACCAGATCGACTAGTCTCCTTCTCCCTTTCTTTTACATAAGTACAGGTAGTATTTATAGCTTACAAAGGTATATAACATAGTTATAGCTAAATAATGGGCATTTCACCGCATCCTCCGTGACGGTAACCGAAGCCTTGATTTACGTCACGTTCCCATTGTGGGCAAAACGGCACCTCATCGTGGCGTGATTAGCGCTACTCGGGCGTTATTACCGAGCATGACCTTCCAACCATACATCTCGCGGGCGAGCTTGGGCCAAGCATGCTTGGTCTTGGCCGAGCATGGATGCTCATGCCTCAAGCATGGGTGCTTGTGGCTGGGTGATGAGCCTAGTCTGACCAGATGGACCGGCTAGCCAGATCGTTCGTGGGTCATCCTCGTGGACATTATCCGAGGGTATGCATGGTCGGTCGAAAAACTGGCTGCTGGGGTACTATGAAAGTTATCCAATCCCTAACAGATATGTACAACCTCAATGCCCTCGATGCTTCACTCATGAGATGCGACATTATAAATGTGTGCAATCATAGTATAGATTCGTGTTGTACCGACAAATGTCATATATATATATATATGATCCTTGATTTTGTATATTTAGAGACATGATCATGGAGGCGAAAGCAAGGAATGAACCAGTGGGTTTCTTCAACCCAAACATGGTGTCGAAGCAAACCATGGAGGAAAATATACAAGTCATCCATGAGTATGTGGAAAAAGTAATGCTAGTTCAATGGGACAAAAACTTCATACTTTTACCCCACAACCCGGGTTAAGTGCTTCATCCAGTTTCTATACTTGTTGATTTAAACTATATAACGCACTTTGAAGTTACGTTGAATGAACATGGCAACATACCTGTGTAGGTTTCACTAGGTTGTACTTGTAATTATACCAAGGCAGAACCAGGTAATTTACCTTGATTCCAAAAAAAGCGGCACCCACGACTTGGTGCCTATCAAAAATTTACTTGATGCGTCATTTTGTAACACCCCGGCATCTAGTATGCCCTGGATGTCACCAAACATAGAATAAATAGCAACTAAATACCACAATTAAGATTAAATTACAGCAAGGGCGTAAATGCTTTAACTGAAAATTTTTATAGCATCTCCTTTGTTTTTCCATGGTTAGAAGCAACAATAATATTATCACATCATAATAGCATAATAGATGACATCTAAACAACACTAACATGAGATAAATCATCATTTCAAGCCCATTACATAAACTCCAACATTTCATGAACGATTATGAAGGGAATAAGGGAACCAAAGCACCATATAGTATAAACCAGGGTAAACATCACAACTATGAATGGAAGTGTATAGTTGTCTAATTGGGTGCAACTAAGTGAAGACATGTCGCTAGTTCCCTTTCCCATAAGCCGATCTCGAGGTACCTAAAGGAAACATCAAACAACAAGCGTGAGTTCATCACTCAGCAAAGTGTATTGCAATGGAGTAGACATTAACAACATTCATAACATTTTCGTTAACCTTTCATACAACATCATCATAATCATCTCATAATCATCTTCATAAACATCTCATGGAACATCATGAGCATCTCATTAAACATCATCACACATGCAATGCAATGCACATGTCTCCTCGAAGCACATACCGGTATTGCCGTGTGCACACCCGTTGGCGTGCACCCTCTTTCCCCTTCCATCCCGTAGATGGAGGGTGCCTACTATTACTGACTCGCTCCCATACACAACCGTGGATGGGACTACGAGGTAGGTCTTTCGTGTTCACTACGTGTGAACACAGAGGCCCGCATCAGAATGGAACGCCTCTTCCATTATGAATGCACATATGACATGAACATGTATAAACTTGCATAAACATTTAATACAACAATTTCATAACCAATATGTAACCATGTTCATCATATCATAAGCAAATCTCAAGCATGGGAAGTTAACACATCATGTAGCCATATTGCACCTATGCAAGTCTAATAATCATCCAACACCCAAACCCATCCCAATACACTTGCATAAACATAATTAAACACATGATCACCATCAATGCTCACATCCATAACTTCACATTCACATATAGCTAATCAACTCATGAATAATAGAGATAGTAACCCAACAGAAGGATTTCTACCAAGCAGAAGAACGAAACAATGCGCATTCATTCAATCTCACACATCATGCACCACAATACACTTGCCTTCAACCGTGAGCGACGGAGTGGCGAGAGGTTGAGGGCACTCCCGGGGTCACACCACCTGCACATAGATACAACACACTCAAAACATACCCACAAAGCAATATAAGAACTATCATCTACATCGACTTCGCAACCCACTCCCAAAACCCGAAAAACAGCACTCTGTCCAACCGGGACAGCAGCGCTCCAATGACCATAACTTGAGTTCTACAACTCCAGATCAAGTAAAAGAATACATTTTCTCAAAGATTAGGAAATTTCCTAACTTTTTGTAAGTATTCGTGAAGACTGATTCGGCCTCTAAGGTTGTCTAATCTACAGATGAATACGATCTGTCCCAATCACGTCATAGATTCGACAACGTTCGGGAAAACAGCCATAAATTTTAAACGGCTGAACGGAATTTAACGTTCTTGGTGTCCAATTAAAGGTAATTGAATTACCTACAACTTTTGTAACAGCCGGCCGATCAGAAAACGCATCTAAAATTCCCAAAACTCAAACCCTAAGTCGGGGTTCAAATCTGTCCGAGGACAGAACGTGGGACAGAATTGCAATCACCCTAATTCCCTCTAACAACAGCACCTATACATCAAATTTAACCCCAATCTCCCCCATTTATCAGCACCTATACCACCCCAAAAAGGATCACAAATCCTTACCTCATCTTGGAGAATCGAATGACGACGAAATCCTTCTTCTTCCGCCCTCGATCTCCCTCCAAACGCCGAAACCACCGGTTTCTCTCGGTTGCAGAGCTTCCCAACGGAGAGATCAATGGAGGAGAGGGTGTGGCAGTAGTGGGGGGAGAGGGAACCCTAGCTAGGGCCGGCTAGGGTGGAGAGGGGAGGCGCACGGCCAAGGGGAGGGAGGGGCGCATGGCTTGGAGAGGGATGGGGCGGCGGCTAGGGTTGGGGGAAGGTGGAGGCGGCTAGGGGGAAGGAGTGGGCCGCCCAGCCCTAGGGTAGCAGGAAAAAGCAGGTTTTCCTCCCCCTCATGGGCCCGAACATCCCCCACTGACGGCCCAAAACACAATCCCCCAGGCCCAAATACTCCCGGGAAGGCCCAAACACCCGAAAATGGCCTGAAAACATGATATAAAGTCGTAACGAAGTGCCGAAATCTACAATGTCACCTTCTATAATGTTACATCCCATGATGTCACACATTCTCTGTATACAAGGCTCATGGAGGGCCACACAGGAAGGACCTAGCGAAGCTGAAGCATACTTATAACTTTCTGGTATCTGCTACTACGCAATAATCCATCACACACTGCATTATGAAACCTTCGAACTAATTAACCTATTTTTATTTTGGTAGTGCCACCAGTAGGCAAAGGCTACTAACCTATGTGGATTCTACACTTGCCACAACATGTAACTCCTCGTTGGTTCAAAGAAGACCAATGACATAGAGATTTGTCGATCTTGAAACAATTATTTTCACTTATTATTTTTTATACACGCAAAGACTTTACTCTTCCCATCGACAGATGTGGCAATGTGTTGAATATGCGTTGGAACAGGCTGACCTGCTAGGTATTCAAGGACAACTCTGTGCTTCTTGAATCTTGAGGTCATTAATCTAAAAGGTGAATTCCTCTCAAGCCTCCCCTGATGAGTTGTGAATTTGTTCGATACCATTTGGATTAATTTGTGAAACTCGTGCTGTGAATTTATCTGTTTAGTTCTGAATTCAATTGGCTCTTATATATGTGAGTTGATTTCTGAAATGGATGTACTGTACATTATAATGTGCGATCAGAATTGATTTCTAAAATGGATACGCTTTATGTTGTAATATGTGATCTGATCAAGTTCATTTCTGAAATGTATGTCATAATAATATACTGGTGATGCTCTGTACTGTCTTTTGTTTCAGAGGGTATGGCTAGCATTTCCTGAGGCTAGCCAATAAATCAAAAATTACTGAAAGAAATGTAAAATCAACATCATAAACGGTTACAAACTAGAACCATCTGTGATGAGCCAACTACCACATACGGTTACAAACTAGAACCGTCTATGATGATCCCTTTATTACAAACAGTTAACAACTAGAACCGTCTTTGATGAGCCCTTTATCACAGTCGGTTATAGTTTTGAAACCGTCTGTTATAAAGGGCTCATTACAGACGGTTATAGTTTGTAACCATCTGTGATGAATTTTTTCACAGACAGTTCGAAAACCGTCTGTGATGACTATAAGTCATCGTTGATAGTTTGCTACAGACGGTTCACAAAACCGTCTGTGATGTGGTTTGTGAATCATCTGTGATGACGGTTTGTATAGTAGTGCTGCAACTTGCTCTTAATTAATGACAGGAAATTGTTTGGAAGTATCCTTTTTACTGCACCCAACGTTGTTGGTTGGCAATCAAGGTCCTGGGTCCCTTGTCAAGGTCACGCAGAAGACAAAAGATTTCTTTGGAGTAACGATACATCGGAGTGAGTTGAGAGCGGCATATTTGAATTGTGCGTTGGAATTTCAAAGTTCTTTTTTGTGACTAGTGTTTTGTTTATCATTGTTTGCCAATTAGATTGTCGTAGACGAAAGCGAGATTCAGAATCATATTGAAACACTGCGGACAAGAACGACGGCATATTTAAATTGTGCGTTGGAATTTCAAAGATCTTTTTTGTGACTAGTGTTTTCTTTATCATTGTTTGCCAATTAGATTGTCGTAGACGAAAGCGAGGCAAGAACGACGTATTTTCATTTTGGATCAAATCAAGAACTACTTGTTGGAGCCGCGACCTGGTATTAAAATGATTAGTTCATGACTTGTTATGACGTACAGAACCAGTGATCATTTACGTTGATGCTTATAAGAATTGTTGTTCCCGTCCATGATATTTATGTGACCTGGTGAAAAGTGTCCTCCGCGTTATCTTATCTGCAAATTTTTTTCTTTAATATTAAAAACCGACATGTCAAACTACTGTGAATTGGATCGATCCTGTAACTGTATTACAGTAATGCCTCAACAAGGCAATGAGCAGACTCACTGACTGGAGTCGATCGTATATATACCTAGTAAGATTCTTCTGCAGAACATCTATAGCTTAAAAATCGTAGTAGAAATTCCTAAGCAACTAGCTTTGTACCAACCTGCTCAAAGGCGGCACGACAAATAGGAGGAAAAAAGGCCTCGATCAGATGGTCATTGTAACAACCAAAAATAAAAAGAAAGTAAATTCAAAATTTTAAAATTTAGCTTTGAATTAAAATTTTCACAATTTAGTAAATTTCTCTAGATCTAGCCGTTTAGAGAAAAGCTTTTAACGGTTATAAGTGGTGGATCCTTAATTTTAAATTCATATACTCACAATATCCACACAACCAAAATACCAAATCACATACATATATATGAAGCATCCAACCTATGCATCATTAATTAAAGAGCAACCCATTCAAAAACATCCAGATCATCCAAAAGCAAATAAGGAGATTTCATTTCAAACAGTTCACAACGAACATTACATAGTTGATCATAAACACTAATATCAACTATAGAGGTAAACTCTCACACATTCGCATAAACAAATTAATAAGATTTCTTTACAACTAACATTTGTATGTTAGTCTTCACTCCCAACTCATAAGGGTTGCATACAAAGCAATTACATCTCGCTTCTCAATAGATCACAAAAAGAAATATGACCTAATACAATAAAGTCAAAACCAGTTACACATAACACAATACTTGCTTCTAGGCCCTGAAACTCCACAACTCCTTCTCAGCCTCCTCTTGTGCACAGACAAGTGGCAGGGCAGGTGGCAAACTGCCCAACCTACACGCCCTCCACCTGCCCACTAAGCCCATGGTTTCTTGCCTGCTAGCCCCTAGTTTCACCCTACACAACCTTGATTTCAGTTCACAGGTGTAGTAAAGAATAGCAGTATAAATGAACCTAGCTACACATTCACATATACCTTTTTCCACCCCACACTCACTATAATATCCATTGCTTCCATGCTACTCTCGGTTGAAGGCAGGAAACAAGCTAGAAAAAGAAAAAGAAAAGGAAGCAAAGCATAGCACTTACACCCTTACCACCCTTACCCCTCAACTGCTTTGTCACTCATTAATGCCCTCTTCATTGTCTTCTTTGCTAGGAGAAGGGGAAGCTGACCAAGGAGGAGAAAAGAATAGCCTTGACCCTTTCGTATCCCTGCCATCACTTCACCCCCTGAACACTACATTCACAAGGTGCCATTTATCAATTAGATGCATTTCTTTTTTTTTTAGTCAATGAAAGTAGATGCTACTCATTCAAGTTAATTAGAGCATGAATTAGTACTGCAAGTAAACTAGGCCTTTTCTACAAATCGAACCTGCTAAATACTCAAATGACATGAACTTAGCCCTGGTATTCTATCTCTACTATATAAAGTGAGAGTTTCTTCCCACGTCACATTGATTGCCCTGCTTAATTGCCCTACTTAATTGCCCTGCTTAATTGCCCTACGCAAGAAACGAAGCGTTGCTTTAATTAGCCAACTTTTGCAAGAAACGAAGCGTTAAAGATAGATGTTTGATATTATGAAATAGTATTTTTTTTATTTTTTAATCTTTATTTTTCGTTATCATTTTTTTTTCGTAGCAACGCACGGGCATATAACTAGTTCCTTATGAATAGAGAGTGTAGTAACAAGTGACATATGATCATGCATGCCTTACAAATTGACACCAGAGCAGACTTGTACTAAGGCAAGAACTAGAAGCACTTGGATTGAATAAGAATATTAGTGCAGAAAAGATATTAAGGGTGATGGGGCTTAATCACACCTTTCACACATAGTATCCTAAGATTTTGACTCTAGGTTAAGCAATGCAATACCTTGGACACCATGTGGAATTAAAAGAAGCCACAAAAAGTTCACCAATAGCATGGCCTCCTACACCATGATAGGTTCAATATATGTATCAGGATAAGCATGCCATACTAGGCTGAGTGCCCCCGTAGCTCATTTGATGCAGAAATCGTCTTTAGGGCTATGAAATCTAATCATGTAAATACACATATATAGTTGATGATGCTTTAGTATCAGATCCATACAACCCTGATACGAAGACATGAGGAATATCAGTTAAACAACACTCACAAACTCAAGATGCAAATACTACCACCCTCTTTAATTAGCAACCCACTAGTAGCATGCATGCATATGCAAGGGCCAAATTTTATGCTTCAAACATGAATACTTTTCTATCCAAAAGTAAAGGTAGTTACACCTATTATTTAAAGCATGTAGTTAACATCTAGCAAGATTAATAGTAACAAGCAGATTAAATAAGATTGCCCAACCTTATACCTTAGAGAAGGGTTACCTTACAATAGGGATTAAACGGCAAATAAATCATGGACATGCATGCAGTCCAAATGTTGGACTAATAGCAAGATTAAACACATAATTGTACTAAGCATGGGCTTATCAAATTCAATCATCTGAATACTCCTCGACATCAACATTAACTTTAATCTAGTATGAGCCAAAAGAACATGCTTAATCAAACACACAACATCAGAATTGTTGTAAAATGGTTAATGAGGGATCACAGTTAAATGTTGCATTATAGGCAATCATGATGCACCCTCTGTTCTAGCTTGGACCATATACACATAATCACAACAGAGTAAGCTTCGGCCTAGACAAGTCCACTATCCATCACAAGCATCAGTAAGAACTTTCTTAGTGTTATGCCCTTGAGGCAATCATATAGATGATTGTAACATGACTATGTTTTATGAATAATAATATGATTATTGGTCCAATGAATGTATATCATTGTTTTGATCAACAAGTGTGTGACTTGTTTACGAAGCTCTTTACATATTGATATAATTCGATAAATATCTCTGATCGGATATCATCGTATAGGACAACGATGAATAGATCAACACATGTATTGTTCGATGATCATGTTTCATAGATCATGGGATATGGAGATATCATCAATACATTGTGGACACATGTTGAAGAACATGTGTTAGATAGACCCACAATGGGACACTGCGAGAATGTTACATTCTTATGTGTCATCAGTGTATCTCATACATAGTAGATGTATGATCCTTAGACCTGAGATTGTCATATTCCCTACATGTGTAATAGTTTACCTTGGGGTTACCAAACACTATTTCCTAACCGGATAGTTATAAAGGTAGCTTTCATGTTTACTATGAAACATATAGAGGGAAGTGAGCAGTCAACATGGAATTTGCCACTCCAATGTAACGGAGATATATGTCTAGGCCACTCGTGTGATATGATTAAGGAAGTGCATGGCCATGTCATGATTGAGAAGTCAATCACAACTTATTAATATATCACGGATACGAGAGATGGATTGAACTGTCAAAGGATGACATGCTTCTCGCCTTGAGTTCGATCTTCATATAGTTTGGCAAAGGGATTATTACATCAGTACTTTAATCATATGCATTTGGGAGTTGGCATGCTTTGCAAGGAGCCGCTACCGACTATTGGATTAGAAAAGGGGTTTTCCGAATCCATGTCCAAATGCGCATGAACGTACAGGGTCACACACTTAACGGGCTGGGACGCATTAATTCGGATTGGATCCGTAATTAATGGACCTCGTGGGCTTAGCGCGTAGATGGGCCCTGACTGCCTAGGGTTTCACCTCGTGGCTATATAAGGAGGGGAGGAGTCTGGGTGCAATACACACTTTCGTGCGGTTTAGAGGTGTTTCGCCAGAAACCCTAGCCACCTCCTCTCGTTGCACCTGCCGAGCGACCCGGTGCTTGCACACCGACGCACGGCGTTCCATCCCCGGACGTGTGGACTGCTGTGGTGACGCTGCTGCTACTACGGCGTGGAGAGGACGATCCGTGTCGTGGACGATCCGCGGCGAGGACGATCCGTGGCGACGACGATCCGCGACGAGGACGATCTGCGGCGAGGACGATCCACGCCGAGAACGATCCACTACAACGACGTGCGAAGAATTCCGCAACAACGCGTTTAGTGGTAATAGATCTATGATCCCCTTCTTGCGAGTAGCTTTTCTGGTTTGCGGTAGAAATTTTAATTTGCGCTAGTGTAGCATACTGCGTTCCCCAACAGTGGTATCAGAGCCATCTCACGTAGATTTGTGATCTGGATGTTGCACATATGGTATGTGAGGATAGTAGATTGGATCTATTACATGTTCAACCAATTCATGTGATGAATTGGTGGAGGCAGCCGTCGATGAGATCGAACGGTTTAGGGTTTGAGGAAAGTGCAAACCGAATCGATCTTGATTTGGGTGAGTCCGTTCATGGTACAACGTTGCCCTTACCGGTCGGGTTACCGCCATCAGGGTTTACGAATCGCAACCATATGGGACCAAGCCAATCAGATTGAATCGGATCGCCGCCAGGGGCACTGCCCCTTGGACCCCGCCAGGGGCGCTGCCCCTTGAACCCCGCCTTGGGCGCTGTCCCTGGACCCCGCCAGGGGCGCTGCCCCTTGGAACCCCGCCAGGGCCGTTGCCCCTTGGAACCCCGCTGTCGTAGAATCTATTTTGTTTAACTCGTTTTTGTAGGATGTTATGTGAAATAATATGGCCTATGTGTATGTGATGTATGTAATATTTACATGGCTTGCGTGCCGTGTCAAGCCATAAGGCTATTTCAATCTAAAATGTATAACGACCTGCGTGTCGACTTGTGATGTTTCAAACCCTCATGTAATATTCATTATCAAAGTTGTAAGGAGTTGCATCTACAATGATGAAGATGGTGGCATCAAGCATGACGCCAAGGTGAACAATCAAACATGATGGCAAGGTGAACAATCAAGCATGATGATGGAGATCCTAATGCTAAGGGCCATACTATTTCACATCTTAATTTGATTATATGTGGATGTGTGTTTAATCCTTGCTATTTTCTTTATGCTCATTGCATGTGATGCCATGTTCATAGTAGATATTGTTCATCCCTATAGTTAAAATTATAAATCATACTTGTCCATCCAATTGTTGCACCTATCAAGAATTTAGATCATTATTGATATGACTGCCAAAGTAGTATATCAATGACTATCTTAATAGATGATAGGGATGTATTGGACACATCGCGCATAAACAATGGTTGATTTAACTAAGCTATCAAAACGGTTTTGAGCTTAAGGACATAAGTGGTTGGAATATGATTTCAGTAACGAAGGAACGGATACAAGACGATTGGTGTCTAGGAAAACACACATGAGGCTAGGTTTCTTAATTGGCACCCGGAAACGGGAAGTGCTCCCTCCCTCATGTGAGCCCTAGGGGCGAGTTGACCTGGCCATGACTCAAGGTGACAGAGGCATTCATTACTTGTTTTCATGCTCAACCAACAAGAGTTACATAAGATGTAATTAGCAAAGATGTTGCTTACCTATGTCATTAGATTTCTAGCGGTGATGCCAAAGCTCACTAGTGTTTGATGAATATGGATCTTGATTACTCACCATGTGTCCATAAAGGGGGCACATGATAGGAGTTTCTTTTGTTAAAATGTTTAATAAAAGTATTATAGAAACATAGTGCTTAGAAACTTTGCATGTTTTTGTTGTAGTTCAATGGCACCTCCTGCTGCACCTGGTTTTGCTTTGAGATCGGTTTTGGAAAGAGAAAAACTAAATAGAACAAATTTTGTGGATTGGTATCGCAACTTGAGAATTGTTCTCAAAAATGAAAAGAAAGAATATGTTCTAGAGAGTCCGATTCCTGATGAACCAGCCGAAAATGCTCCTCGGAATTTGAAGGCTGACTATGAAAAACATGTTAATGCCTCTGTAGAGGTCAGCTGTCTCATGCTTGTCACCATGGACTCTGAGCTGCAAAAGCAATATGAGGACCAGGATGCTTACAATATGATTGTGGGCTTGAAGGGCATATTTGGGAATCAAGCAAGAGCTGAGAGGTATGGTATCTCAAAGTTTCTGTTTGCTTGTAAGGTGGTGAAAGGCGATCAGGTCGACCACATGTAATCAAGATGATTGGATACATTGGGAGATTGGAAAAGCTTGAGTTTCCCTTAGCATTGGTGCAGCTACAGACGTAATTCTCCGATCTACGCCTCGAGCTTTGAGCCATTCATTATGAATTTTCATATGAATAGCATGGAGAAGACCCTGACCGAGCTACATGGGATGCTCAAGGCTGCAGAAGAAAGCATTAAGAAGAAACCCAATCATGTGATGATGGTTCAGAAGACAACTGCCTTCAAAAAGAAGAGAGCTAAGGCTTGGGGAAAGGGAAAGGGCAAGGGCAAGGCTCAAGATGAGATCACGAGCCTCAAAACTAAGCTTCAGAAGCTCAAAGTCGGCCCTCAACCCGAAACCCAGTGCTTCTATTGCAAGAAGTCAGGACATTGGAAAGCAGGCTGAGAAGTACCTGGCAGATAAAAGGAATGGAAGTGTGACTTCCACTTCAGGTATTAATGTTATGGAAATTAATCTTGCTACTTCTTATTCCAGCTCTTGGGTATATGATACCAAATCGGTTGCTCACATTTGCAATTTGATGCAGGGGCTGACAAAGAGTAAAGACTTGGCAAAGGGAGAAGTGGATATTCGCGTGGGGAATAATGCAAGAGTTGCTGGTCTTGCCGTTGGCACCTACCCATTGCATTTGCCTTCAGGATTAGTTTTAGAACTTAATAATTGTTATTTTGTTCCATCTATGAGTAGAAACATTATTTCATCTTCCTGTTTGGAACATGAAGGTTATGAATTCAGAATAAAGAACTTTGTTTGTTCAATATTTTTGAATGATATGTATTATGGTCGTTGTCCCATGGTGGATGGGTTATACGTCCTTGAACTCAAAGAAAAACATGTCTATAACATTAATGTCAAAAGGCCTCGACTAAATGATTTAAACCCTACTTTTTTATGGCATTGTCGCTTGGGTCACATAAATTAGAAGCGTGAAGAAGCTCCATGGTGATGGACTTCTCACCTCATTTGATTTTGAATCATTTGAAACATGTGAGTCTTGTTTACTTGGCAAGATGACAAAAACCCCTTTCACAGGTTTTAGTGAGAGGGCGAGTGAATTGTTGGCCCTAGTACATACAGATGTATGTGGACCAATGAGCTCGATTGCTAGAGGTGGGTTTCAGTACTTTGTAACTTTTACTGATGACTTTAGTAGATATGGATATATCTATTTAATGAGGCATAAGTCTGAAACCTTTGAAAGGTTCAAAGAGTTTCAGAACGAAGTACAAAATCAACTTGTCAAATCAATAAAACACTTACGATCAGATCGTGGTGGCGAATACTTGAGCCAAGAGTTTGGAGATCATCTAAAGCAATGTGGAATCGTTCCACAACTTACTCCGCCAGGAATGCCTCAATGGAATGGCGTATCCGAACGACGGAATCGAACTTTATTGGATATGGTTTGGTCAATGATGAGCCAAACAGATCTGCCATTATTTTTTCTGGGGGTTCGCTCTAGAGACAGCTGCGTTCACATTAAATAGAGTCCCATCAAAATCCGTTGAGAAGACACCATATGAGATATGGACCGGGAGAAGTCCCATATTGTCATTTCTCAAGATATGGGGATGCGAGGCTTATGTAAAACGTTTGCAATCAGATAAACTCGCACCTAAATCAGAAAAATGCTTCTTTGTGGGGTATCCTAAAGAAACAAAGGGATATTACTTTTATAAAAGAAACGAGAACAAAGTTTTTGTTGCTCGAAATGGTGTCTTTTTGGAAAAAGAGTTTCTTTCCAAAGAAATCAGTGGGAGTGATGTGCATCTTGATGAAATTCGAGAATCGCATGAATATGTTCAAGCTACCACTGAACCTTCACAAGATGTACAAAGTGTTGTACAACCTGTGGAAGAGACACCAGCCCTACGTAGGTCGGGGAGGCCGCATCATGAACCCATAAGATATGGACATAACATATTATTATTGGAAAAGGATGAGCCCACGACTTACAAAGAAGCGATGATGGACCCAAACTCCGAAAAATGGCTTGGAGCTATGAGATCCGAAATTCAATCCATGCATGACAATCAAGTTTGGAACTTGGTCGATCCTCCTGATGGTGTAAAAACCATGGAATGCAAATGGGTTTTCAAGAAGAAGACAGACGTAGATGGAAATGTTCAAATCTATAAGGCACGGTTGGTGGCAAAGGGTTTCAAACAAGTTCAAGGAATTGACTATGATGAAACCTTTTCACCGGTAGCCATGCTCAAGTCTGTCCGGATTATTTTAGCAATTGCTGCATATTTCGATTATGAAATATGGCAGATGGACGTCAAGACAGCTTTCCTTAATGGGAATCTATCTGAGGATGTATACATGATACAACCTGAGGGTTTTGTTGATCCTAAAAATGCTAAAAAGATATGCAAGCTTCAGAGATCCATTTATGGGTTAAAGCAAGCATCTCGGAGTTAGAACATTCGTTTTGATGAAGTGGTCAAAGGATTTGGCTTTATGAAAAACGAAGAAGAGCCTTGTGTTTACAAGAAGGCTAGTGGGAGCGCACTTGTGTTTCTGATCTTGTATGTGGATGACATATTATTGATCGGGAATGATATTCCTATGCTTGAAGACGTTAAGACTTCATTGAAAAGGAGTTTCTCAATGAAGGACTTGGGAGAAGCATGTTATATCTTGGGCATAAAGATCTATAGAGATAGATCAAAAAGGTTGATTGGATTAAGCCAGGAAACGTACATTGACAAAGTATTGAAAAGGTTCAATATGCATGAATCTAAGAGAGGTTTCATACCAATGTCACATGGCATCAGTCTAACCAAGAATCAGTGTCCTTCGACAACTGATGAGCGAGACAGAATGAGCAAGATTCCATATGCTTCGGCTATTGGATCTATCATGTATGCCATGATCTGTACGCGCCCAGATGTCTCATATGCTCTAAGTGTCACAAGTAGATACCAAGCGGATCCCGGTGATGGTCATTGGATAGCCGTGAAAAACATCCTAAAGTACTTGAGAAGAACTAAGGGTATGTTCCTAGTCTTTGGAGGTGAGGAAGAACTGGTTGTAAAAGGTTACACCGATGCAAGCATCCAAACTGACAAAGATGATTTTCGATCACAATCCGGTTTTGTGTTTACACTAAATGGAGGAGCGATGGTGGAAGAGTTCCAAGCAAAGCACGGTGGCTGACTCTACGACAGAAGCGGAGTACATTGCGGCTTCGGATGCCGCAAAAGAAGCTGTATGGATAAATAAGTTTATCTCGGAGCTTGGTGTGGTCGCTAGTGCCTCTAGTCCAATGGACATCTATTGCGATAATAGTGGTGCCATTGCACAAGCAAAAGAGCCTAGATCACATCAGAAGTCCAAACATATACTCCGACGCTTTCACCTTATTCATGAAATTGTGGATAGAGGTGACGTGAAGATATGCAAAGTACATACGGAAGCCAATGTGGCTGATCCGTTGACAAAGCCACTACCACAGCCTAAGCATGAGGCGCACACGAGGTCTATTGGTATTAGATACTTAATTGATTGACTCAAGTGCAAGTGGGAGATTGTTAGTGTTATGCCCTTGAGGCAATCATATAGATGATCGTAACATGACTATGTTTTATGAATAATAATATGATTATTGGTCCAATGAATGTATATCATTGTTTTGATCAACAAGTGTGTGACTTGTTTATGAAGCTCTTTACTTGTTGATATAATTCGATAAATATCTCTAACCGGATATCATCGTATAGGACAACGATGAATAGATTAGCACATGTATTGTTCGATGATCATGTTTCATAGATCATGGGATATGGAGATATCATCAATACATTGTGGGCGCATGTTGAAGAACATGTGTTAGATAGACCCACAATGGGACACTGCGAGAATGTTACATTCTTATGTGTCATCAATGTATCTCATACATAGTAGATGTATGATCCTTAGACCTGAGATTGTCATATTCCCTACATGTGTAATAGTTTACCTTGGGGTTAACAAACACTATTTCCTAACCGGATAGTTATAAAGGTAGCTTTCATGTTTACTATGAAACATGTAGAGGGAAGTGAGCAGTCAAGATGGAATTTGCCACTCCAATGTAACGGAGATATATGTCTAGGCCACTCGTGTGATATGATTAAGGAAGTGCATGGCCATGCCGTGATTGAGAAGTCAATCACAACTTATTAATATATCACGGATACAAGAGATGGATTGAACTGTCAAAGGATGACATGCTTCTCGCCTTGAGTTCGATCTTCATATAGTTTGGCAAAGGGATTATTACATCAGTACTTTAATCATATGCATTTGGGAGTTGGCATGCTCTGCAAGGAGCCGCTACTGACTATTGGATTAGAAAAGAGTTTTCCGAATCCATATCCAAATGCGCATGAACCTACTGGTCACACACTTAACGGGGGACGCATTAATTCGGATTGGATCCGTAATTAATGGACCTCGTGGGCTTAAGCGCGTAGATGGGCCCTAAGCGCCTAGGGTTTCACCTCGTGGCTATATAAGGAGGAGGAGGCTGGGCGCAATACACACTTTCGTGCGGTTTAGAGGTGTTTCGCCAGAACAAGAGCCACCTCCTCTCGTTGCCTGCCGAGCGACCGGTGCTTGCACACCGACGCAGCGTTCCATCCTGGACGTGGATCGCTGTGGTGACGCCGCCATCAAGCGCGTGGAGAGGATGTGGTCGGGACCCCCGAATTTGCAAATCCGACCTCTTCAGGTATTCAAAGACTAGTCCAGGAACGCGCTTAGTGCACACAGCCTTAACATCGGTAAATATCACAATCATACCAATCGATATTATCAAAGTACTTTATTTAAATAACTAAACAGTTACTCGACCTTATGGCCAAGTTACAACTATATGCCTTGAGGCTTAAAACTTATTAAAAGAGAAATAATAATAGCAAATGAAAATCAAATAAACTCGTGGCGCCATCCAAGATACCACAGTGCAACTGACCGGCTCAGATCCCTAAGTAGACGGTCCTCTTGGAAATCCTCCTCCGCCGCGTAGTCTCCTCTTCAACCGGTGTTGTGTTGAGGCAAGGGTGAGTACTTGGTACTCAAAGAAGTCATGCACAATGCAAGCTAATATACTATATGCATGGCTTGGTACAAAGGAATAGCTCAAGGTATATTCGCAAAGAAACAAAGATTTGAAAAGTAATATAAGTAGATTCGAAGCAAAGAGAAATAAGTAAAGCATAAATAACTTTTCAAGAAGTTTAATAAACATTTTTCCCCATCCTAAACCACATTTCCATCATCTTCATTATTAAACCAACCCAACTTTTCAAACCAACGTTATTTGTGAGAAAATCTAACCCTTGACTGTAATTCCCGAGCATTGTCCAGTACCGTGGACTCGGCTATTTAAATAGATTCTAAACTCTGCAGAGGTTATGCACTTTACCCACAAGATACAGTCAAACACCACTGTGACACCTCGGAGTGTCGTATCCTTAATTTTTGAGCATGATAAGGTTAAATACAGTATGAGATGTGGAAATAAGGTTAAGATCATAAGGATCGGGGGTTAATAACGCTTCTCGGCCGCTTTCCGGCCGTTTCTGGTTTTGGGCCTTCCCGGGGAGTTTGGGCCTTGGTGGGCTTTGGTGGATGGATTAGGACTCCGTAACGGACTAGGATTGGGTTGAGGGCTGTTAAAAAGGGGCTCCCTGCCCTTGGCGCCCCATCTCAGCCCTCGCGCCCACCTCCCCTCTTGCGCCTCCTTCCTTCCTCCCCTAGCCCTAGCCCCCATAACCGTGCGCATCCCCTCCCTTTCCTCCACCTCCACACCACCTCCTCCACCCCTTGCTGCCCTAGGGTGGCTCCTCACTCCCTGCACCTCAAGGAGTCATCCCGTGGAGCGAGGAGCGAGGAGCAAGGAGCGAGAGCGAGGAACGTGGAGCGAGGAGCGAGGAACGTGGAGCGAGGAGCCGATTCTGGCGAGGAGATTCGGAGATTGATTGGAGATTTGTTCGTCGGGCAAAGGTATGATCTTGGGATCCTTGGGGATGATCTAGGTACTGTTATTAGGTGTTTACTGCTTTTAGATCAATTGGAGGCGCTGGTTTGAAGTAATTTGGGTTAGATCTAAACTTGTCCACGTTTCTGTTTTCGGACAGATTGAGCAGTCGAACTAGGTTCTGAGTTTCCGTCGATTTAGAATCCGAATCAGACCGTACGGACTTCTAGGAAGTTGTAGATAATTTAATTATCTATCCGTGGACGTAAAGCACGTTAATTTCCGATCAGCCGTTTGAAAGTTATGGCTGTTTTACCGAGCGCCTAAAAATCTGTGACGTAACTGGAACAGATTGTGGTAATCTGTAGATTAAACAATTTTAGAGTCCGAATCAGTCTTTCCCTATAACTGGAAAAAAAGTTGGGAAATTTCCTAAGCTTTCAAGGACGGTGTACTCGTTTATTCGATTTGGAGTCCCAGAACTCAAGTTATGCCTTTTGTAAGGCTGTTGTCCCGCGACAGAACCTCTGTTTTAGGTTTTGCGAGTAGTTGCAATGTCGGGTTAGATGGGGCGTGTGTACTGTTTTGAGGTTATGATTGTGAGTGTGTGATGCCTATGTGCAGGTGGTGTGACCCTCGGAGTTCCCTCTTCTTCCCGCCAACTGCTGTACGTGGTTGAGGCAAGTGTGTTGTGATGGATAGCAAGTAGTAGGTTTCATTTTGAAATTAGATTGAATTTCCTAAATGATATATGTCCACTAGCCATCTGTTAATGACTGATATGATAAGATGAGCATGTTTAACATAATATGATGCCATGTGTTAATATGTGAATTGAATATGATATTTGGCATGGTTGCATGCATGTCATGAGATAGGGCGAGGGCGGTGAGATAGTCTTAACTAGTCCGGCTAGGTCGGTGAGTAAGTTATGACTAATCCTGAACGCCATTGAGTAAGTCCTATGTCGTGATTCCATCCACGTGGTGTTTGGTAGCGAGTAGGCACCCTCCATCTTCGGATGGAAGGGAGGAAAGGGTGCACACCGACGGGTGTGTACTTCCCATACCGGCATGAGGTTCCGAGGGTCAGAGCAATGCATTACATCGCATACAAATTGATGATGATATTGATAAGTATTCATGAATGAGATGTTATACATGATGAAAGATGTTATTGACTTGTTGTTATGCTTGTTGTTCATTGCAAAAGATGCTTGCCGAAGGTTTTCGAACTCACCCTTGTGTTTTCTTGTTGTTTTAGGTACCATGAGAACGGTATGCGGAAAGGGGAATAGTCACACGCTCACACGTTACTTCACCTTAATGTTTTCCCCAAGTCAATTCATTTAGTTTGATAATAAATTATGTGTGATGGTCTTTAAAATTAAGTCTTAGCTTGGTTAATGAGAGTTCTATTGTTTGTTTGACACTTGGAACTTTAAGAGCTTGATGTTAGTCTTTTATTGTCGTTAAGACTCTATTTATTGCTGTTCTAGATGTTTCTCTTTATTGCCATATTATTGCTGCTCCTTAAATTCATGATAAAACAAAGGAGGTGTCGCCAAATCTCGGTTTTAGTCTATGCACCTTTGCTGGAATTTGATGTTAAATGTAGTATTTAGATGTTGTTTAGCTTATGTTTGGTAACATTCGTGCATAGTAAATGCCTAGGTGTTACAGCTTGGTATCAGAGCTGGCTGTAGGTCCTTGGAATGTGAATTTTTAGTGTCATGCTATAGGGCACAACTAAAATGTGATGTGGAATAACTTAGAAACATGGCTTAGGTCTTAACTAAAACTTTGTTATAGGATAGCAACATTAAAACTTGTAAAAGTGGTATAACTAATCTAAAATTTGACACACCTGCCGTGCACAAAGAGGATGGGGTTTTGGTCATCATTGCATTGGCGCTTAATTATTTAATGAAGGATATGCTTATGATGATGTTTGATCTATGATCTTGATTGTGTGATTTTGTGTTTATGTTTTCGTGTTTGGATGGTTGTCCTGCTTACAGCCATGCCAAGGGGTAGAGGCCGTGGGACGCCCGTGGGTCAGTGGAGGCCAAAGGCAGGCTCCCAGAGAGTTGGCGGAGTCTGGTCTCAGATAAATGATTGGATTGTTCCCGTGGTGATAAAAGTGGGGTTGTGGTGCCGAAGGGTTTCTAGCCACCTCTTTTTGGTTCATAGTAACGGTGAGGTTTGACGGTGTGGCCGGTTAGCGCCATCACCGAAGAACTATTAACCCTCAGTAGGAGAAGAATGCTTATCCTTTCTCGCCCTTGATCGGGTAGTTGACTGAGTCAAATAGAAGAGTTGATGGTGGTTCCTTCGATGTTCTCCGCTCGACTGGCCGGTTTCATTGCTTTTTCTTGGCTTTAGCCGAAATGAACCAAAAGAAAAGTGTTTTGTATTGAATTTCGTGGATCGCCTGAAAGCGGTGGTGAGCACCGTGTTTGCAGAGTGTGGTTGGACCGGGAGTTGCAACCACGCGGGCAAGCCTGGCCATACGGACGAACCGGCCGGATGAATCCCGGTAGCATCATCAAGTGGGAGACGGTCTTCTCCTCCCACTCAAAGCCAGTCTTCCAGAGGATCGGTGCACATGATGGCTGCCCCTCGCTTCTCAGCCACCTTATGCGTAGGCGCCACCAATGGCGATCGGGTGCCCGCACTGCCTCGGCTCCTCCTCAGTTGCCTCCTCCGCCTCACCTTGCTGGGGCATCACCGAGTCGGGCTCTTCGCCCCCGCCACCAGAGTGTACGCGGTCGACCGATCGCCGAGTCACCGGGCATCCGTAGGTGGTTTCGTGTACTCGCCGTGGGATTCCGTTGATGCCTTTGTTCTATTTGATTCCTGAGCATCCTATTCCTTTGTGTCGCCGGATTTTGCTAGAAGAGCTAAGTTGGGAGTTCAACGGATTTGAGTCCGTGTTAGCCGGGCTTCCCCGGGGTTTGATTGCTAGTTCTTTGGTTTGCCCCCGGTTGCACCATTGCCATTGATGATGAGGTCTTTGCCAATCTCATGGTGATCCAGCTTGGCTCCTTTTGATGTCATTTTGGGCATGGACTCGCTGCATCGCATCGCAAGCAAGATCTGTTGTTTCGAAGACAGCTGTTTTGCAGGCCCCGTCCTGGGGGAAGAGTTGACCTTTCAGGGTGGTATACCCTCCGCCTTCTTTGCTTTGACTAGTTTGTTTTCCTGGTCGGCGCTTGAGGTCAGGTTTTCATGACTTTGTCTCGAGAAACCATCTTCCTCGCCTCCCATTGAGGGGATTCTCAGAGTGAAGGAGTTCGGTTGATGTGTTCCTGACGAAAGTTGCCTGGTCTACCTCCCGTGAGGAATGGAGTTTCCGTATTGATCTTGTTCCCCTGGCACTCGACCTATTTCTATCTCTCCATACCGCTTGGCTCGCCCTTTCAAGACGAATTGAAGAAGCAGCTTGGAGGATTCAATGGCCAAGGGCTTTATACGGCGAAGGCCGCCTGGGAGCACTCCGTCCTCTTCGCTCAAGAAGGATGGAAGTTGGCGATGTGCATTGATTATCGTGTTTCTTGAACTGCAAGTGATATCAAAAACAAGTATCCTTTGCTCGCATCGAGGATCCGCTTGACCAACTCAAGGAGCAAAGGTGTTCTCCAAAATTGATCTTCGCCGGGTATAATCGTGATCCGTGAGGGAGCAGGACATTGAGAAGACCGCTTTCTCCACTAGGTATGGGCATTATGAATTTAAAGTTATGTCTTTGACTAACTAATGCTCCTCTTTGTCTTTATGGAGGCGATGAACAAAGATGCTACAAGCTACCTTGATGAGTTTGTGGTAGTGTTCATCGATGACATTCTCGATTTACTCTAAATCGTAAGAGGAGCATGAGCGACACTCTGAGGCTTAGCCGAGTACCAGGGGAATCAATTTTGCTAAGCTGAAAAAGTGCGAGTTCGATTTCGTAGTGGGTTTTCTTGGCCACATCATCAATCCGAGGGCATATCTCAGAGATCCTAGCAAAGTCTCAAGAGTTTTGGATTGGAAGAGGCCTTCCAATGTCAAAGAGGTGCGTAGTTTTGGGTTGGTCAGCTACTATCGGCGCTTTGTGCAGGATTTCTCTATCATTGCCAAGCCACTTTCACAACCGACTCCGCATGGATGAAGTTCCAAAGGATCGCAGAGTGTGAGCACGCCGCACTTTGAAGGAGAAGTTAGTGATCGCTCCTGTTTTACCCTTCCGAACCGGGAAGCGCTTCATGCTTATTCTCGATGCTTCTGCTGGGACTTCTGGGTGTGTGCTCATGCAAGAGGGCAAGGTGATTGCTTATGCTTCGGTGCGCTTGAAAAAGCATGAGCACTATCCCACGCATGATCTTGAGCTAGCCGCCGTGGTGTTTGCATTGAAGATATGGAGGCATTACTCAGACGGTGAGTCTTGTGATATTTTCACCTGATCACAAGAGCCTCAAGTACATCTTTACTCGTAAAGATTTGAACTTGAGGCAGGAGGTGGCTAGAGTTGATAAAGGATTATGACCTCACGATCCAAGATCATCCGGGAAGGCAAATGTGGTGGCCGATGTTTTAGTCGCAAGACAATGCCCCTGTTGTTGATTGTCTTGTTGCTGATTTTGAGCGCTTGGGAGTCTCCCATCGCTTATGGGACCATGCAGCTGAAACTCAAATGATTCTTGAGTCGATTCTGAACGTGTGCGAGAGGCACAAAGAAGATGATCGCTTGCTCCAAAGCAGAGGAACGCTTTAAGGATGGCAAGTCGAGACTTTACCGCTGATGATGCGGAGTTTTGAGGTTTCAGGGGCTCAGGCGTGCCTCCCGTAAATCTCAAGTGAAAGAAGACATTCTGAGAGAAGCTCATCGCGACTCGCACACGGTCCATCCCGAGAGACCAAGATGTCAGTGGACTTGAAGAAGAATTTCTCGTGGAAAAGGATGAGAGTGGATATTGCCAAGTATGTGGCGCTCTTGTGGATTTGCCAGAAGATCAAAGCCGAGCATAAGCGCCCTACTGCCTCATGCCTTTGGAGATTCCTCGTGTGGCCATGGGATGACATCTCTATGGATTTTGTGGTCGGGCTTACCTCGCACTTCGAGGAAGGATGCTGTTTGGGTTGTGGTGGACCGCCTCAAAGAAGTCTCAAGCGATTTTCATTCCCATCCGCATCGACCAATTCAATGAGCGAGTTGGCTCCCATCTATGTGCGGGAGATTGTGAGATTGCATGGTGTACCCAAGACCATTATCTCTGATCGATGCGAAGTTCGCCTCCAAGTTCTCGGGAGAGTTTGCAGAGTGCTTTGGGCACGCAGCCTTTGCCTTAGTACCACTTTTCACCTCGACAGATGGCACTGAGCGCACATCCAAACTTTGGAGGACATGCTCGGGCCTGGTGATGGCTTGGAAGGGTAGCTAGGAAGACCATTTGCCTTGCAGAGTTTGCTTACATAACAGCCTACCATTCCAAAGATCCGGCTGCTCCTTATGAGGAACAGATGGTCGGAAGTGCAGACGCCACTTTGTTGGGATGTCAGAGAGCTATTCTTCTGGGCCGGATTGGGTTCAGCAGATCGCGTTGATCGCGTGTCGGAGGTTCGGCAGAACCTTCTCGCAGCACAGAGCGCATGCAAGAGCTATGCGCCGATGTGAGGCGGCGAGACTTGAGTTTGAGGTGGGTGATAGCGTATCTTGCAGTATCTCCCACTCAAGGGTGTGGTGCTTTGGCACCAAAGGAAAGCTCACCCAAGGTATGTTGGGCCTTTTCCTATCCTCGCCCGAAGTTGGCGGTTGGCCTATCGCCTAGAGCTACCTGGAATCCATGCAAGGTGTGCATGATGTGTTCCATGTCTCGATGTTGAGGAAATACTTGCATGATCCGGGAGTTGGTGGTTCCATTGGAACCATTAGTGCTTCAAATAGACCTCACCTTCGAGTCCCGCCCCTGCGGGAAATTCGGGACTTCAGAGCGAGTGATGAAGAACAGGACGCTAAGTTTGTCAAGGTCCCGTGGTCACATCGACCGGCAGAAGCGACTTGGGAGTTGGAATCTCGCATGCGCGAGAGGTATCCCGAGCCGTTCGCCCCAGGTATGTGATGTGAAAATCTCGACCTTTGGTTTTGGCTGGTTTCATGTTGGTGCGAGATTCGAGGCCTAACTCGTTGAAGGGAAGAATGTGACACTCTGAGTGTCGATCCTTAATTTTTGAGCATGATAAGGTTAAATACAGTATGAGATGTGGGAAATAAGGTTAAGATCATAAGGATCGGGGTTATAACGCTTCCGGCCGCTTCCTGGCCGCTGGTTTTGGGCCTTCCTGGGAGTTTTGGGCCTTGGTGGGCTTTGGTGGATGGATTAGGACTCGTAACGGACTAGGATTGGGCTGAGGGCTGTTAAAAGGGGCCTCCTGCCCCCTTGCGCCCCATCTCAGCCCCTTGCGCCCCACCTCCCTCTTGCGCCCCTCTCCTTCCTCCCTCCCTAAGCCCTAGCCCCCATAACCGCGTGGCATCCCTCCCTTTCTCCACCTCCACACCACCTCCCCTCCACCCCTTGCTGCCCTAGGGTGGCCTCCCCACTCCTGCACCTCGCGGAGTCATCCCGTGGGAGCGAGGAGCGAGGAGCAAGGAGCGAGGAGCGAGGAACGGGAGCGAGGAGCGAGGAACGTGGAGCTTAGAGCATTCGGGCGGAGATTCAAGGAGATTGATTGGAGATTTGTTCGCCGGGCAAAGGTATGATCTTGGGGATCCTTGGGGATGATCTAGGTACTGTTATTAGGTGTTTACCAAGCTTTTAGATCAATTGAGGCGCTGGTTTGAAGTAATTTGGGTTAGATCTAAACTTGTCCACGTTTCTGTTTTCGGACAGATTGAGCAGTCGAACTAGGTTCGAGTTTCGTCGATTTAGAATCCGAATCAGACCGTACGGACTTCTAGGAAGTTGTAGATAATTTAATTATCTTTCCGTGGACGTAAAGCACGTTAATTTCCGATCAGCCGTTTGAAAGTTATGGCTGTTTTACCGAGCGCCTAAAAATCTGTGACGTAACTGGAACAGATTGTGGTAATCTGTAGATTAAACAATTTTAGAGTACGAATCAGTCTTTCCCTATAACTCGAAAAAAGTTGGGAAATTTCCTAAGCTTCGCGACGGTGTACTCGGTTATTCGATTTGGAGTCCCAGAACTCAAGTTATGCCTTTTGCAAGGCTGCTGTCCCGCCGGGACAGAACCTCTGTTTTTAGGTTTTGCGAGTAGTTGGCAATGTCGGGTTAGATGGGGGCGTGTGTACTGTTTTGAGGTTATGATTGTGAGTGTGTGATGCCTATGTGCAGGTGGTGTGACCCCGGGAGTTCCTCTTCTTCTTCCCGCCTAATCCGGTGCACGTGGTTGAGGCAAGTGTGTTGTGATGGATAGCAAGTTGTAGGTTGCATGTTGAAATTAGATGGAATTGCCTACATGATATATGTCCACTTGCCATGTTTTAATGATTGATATGATATGATGAGCATGGTTAACATATTATGATGCCATGTGTTAATATGTGAATTGAATATGATATTTGGCATGGTTGCATGCATGTCATGAGATAGGGCGAGGGCGGTGAGAAAGTCTTAACTAGTCCGGCAAGGTCGGTGAGAAAGTTATGACTAATCCGAACGCCATTGAGTAAGTCCTATGTCGTGATTCCATCCACGTGGTGTTTGGAAGTTTAGTAGGCACCCTCCATCTTCGGGATGGAAGGGAGGAAAGGTGCACACCGACGGGTGTGTACTTCCCATACCTGGATGAGGTTCCGTAGGGTCGTGAGCAATGCATTACATCGCATACAAATTGATGATGATATTGATAAGTATTCATGAATGAGATGTTATGCATGATGAAAGATGTTATTGACTTGTTGTTATGCTTGTTGTTCATTGCAAAGATGCTTGCCGAGTTTTCGAACTCACCCTTGTGTTTTCTTGTTGTTTTAGGTACCATGAGAACGGCATGAAAGGGGAATAGTCACACGCTCACACGTTACTTCACCTTAATGTTTTCCCAAGTCAATTCATTTAGTTTGATAATAAATTGTGTGATGGTCTTTAAAATTAAGTCTTAGCTTGGTTAATGAGAGTTCTATTGTTTGTTTGACACTTGGAACTTTAAGAGCTTGATGTTAGTCTTTATTGTCGTTAAGACTCTATTTATTGCTGTTCTAGATGTTTCTCTTATTGCCATATTATTGCTGCTCCTTAAATTCATGATAAAACAAAGGAGGTGCCAAATCTCTGCTTTAGTCTATGCACCTTTGCTGGAATTTGATGTTAAATGTAGTATTTAGATGTTGTTTAGCTTATGTTTGCAACATTCAGCATAGTAAATGCCGGGGTGTTACAAACCACAAAGGCGAAGTTCCTCGTAATAAAGCCTTTCTAAGCCTCAAACAACACAGTGGTCCTCTCCTGTCGCTCTACACCATCCCTTCCCTTAGCCAAGGCGGTATGGGACCAACACACCGTTAGATGGGCATCTCCTGCCACAGCCACGATACGCCTCCCCCGCATAATCACACACAAACGGTAATCGACACTCCCGAGGCTCCACAAGTGAGTCCTTAGCGACTTAGTCAACTAGGGGCCGCCCCATTCCACCATGTGGTTGCAAGTATGACTCCAGTTCAAAGGCTTGCAAGGTTAAGTCCTTAGAGTGACCAGGGCAAGACTACCCGAAAAACCAAATCAACATCCCCAATGCCACAACCTGGCCCACCTCGATTGACACTTGCCACATGCCCTAAATAAATTGCTTATCAAACCCCGCTTGATTACCATGCACCACGTGCCATCAACATCACATGATACTTTTCCAAAACAAAGTTCAATATATCATTAAGTCAATATTAACATTTGATTGTCCAAAATCATGTTATGAGCACGTGAGCGTGCTCCAAGCAAAGATACTACAACGATCTAAACCCATGTTGGCAATTTAATAATGTCCAACTAGTAATCCACAACTAGGTGACATGGGATCATGGCACATACTTAGATAATCAAGGTGTCATACAAAGAATTGGTATTTATCTAACCCCATGTTTAAACAAAGTATCTTTCTAATTGATCTAGCATGCAATAGTTTAAATCAAAATAGATTTCAAATAGGATCAACATGGTCAAAGCACAACTTGCCTTCAAAAAGTACTTGCTCTTGGTCTTATGCTGGATCCTCGAATCAACACTTCTCCTTCGAATCCCTCCTGACTTCAACGCTACTCAGAAACGCAAATAGCAAATACCCAAATAAACAATAGGCAAAACATCCCAAAAACTCCAAATAAAATCCATAAACAGAGAGAACATAATTTTCTGGATTTTTAGAAACCGAATCGTCAAATTTGGAGTTAAGATTTGCAAAGTTATGATTATTTAAAGTTTAAATAATCAATTAAATAATATTACAGAGAAAAACTTTAGTCTATAAATTAAATAAAATTCATATTTAGGTAGATCTCAATTTTATACAAATTTAGAAATTTGAATCACTCAAATCAGAGTTGAAACGCTAAAGTTATAAGCGCTGAAGTTTGAATCTAAATTTGAAATCATTATTCGAATTAATAAATCATTTTCTTTTTTCGAAATTAATTATTGCGCCAAGATGGACACGTGGCAGCCTCGATTGGTCTACCGACGCCACCGTCCATGGACGTGGTCCACGCCGGTCCATCACCGTGGACTCGGCCCACGACTCCACGTGAGACTCCGACATGTGGGCCCACTCGGTGACGCCGCCGGCCGGGGACACAATGGCGACATGCGGCTCCTTCGACACGCGGGTCTCGCGTGTCACGGCCATACGACGCTGCGCGTGATCCCGCGGCCGACCGCCGTCCAACTCCTCGACACGCTGGCGCAATCACGGCCTGGTTTGAAAATCAACCCGCTGATTAGATCCAGGGTTAACACGCTGAAACTACTCTGATCGTGGGCCGCTCGATTTAGATCGGACGGTCCAGATCTAATCCTATAATAACACTACTCCGACGCGGGTAATTGTGGAACCGCTGATCTTGATCCAACGGCCCAGATCCAATCGTTGGGGACACGTGAATCACCTCAACCGTCCGGATCTAGATCCGACGGCTCACCGAGCTCGCGGTCCGGCGATGGCGCCGGCGAGGCTTGGGCACCGAGACGGAACGATGACGCAGCCCGACGGCGCTCGGGTTGTTCGCGATGAATCCTTCCTTCGGGTGCCTCGCTACTTGGTTCCGGGATTCGCTCTTCTACGGAAGACGACGACGGCATGCGACCGAGCAAATCAACCGCGCGGTCACTTCCTCCAATTCACGGCGAAGCTCGCGACGGCAATCAAGCGGCGGCTCAGCGAGATGGTTTTGGGAACGGTGCACAAGGATGAGGGCAACCTCGGGACGCTCACGCAATAGCTCTCTGCTCGTGCGTTCGACTAAACCTAGTTCTACACGGCGGCGGGCGCGGCGTGAGTCGGCTCGGCTTGCCTCGCTGGCAGACGACGACGCCACCGCCCACGTGGCGCGATTGACCCGGCCACGATCGCGACGGCGCTGACGGATCCGGGCCGGATACGGCTCGAACTCGCAGACGGCGGATCTCACCGCTGGATCTTGATCCAACTGGGATTGATTAGGTTTTGAGTCGGTTTGATCGAGTCACGTGGCTCTGTCGACTCGAGTCCTGACTCGGTTCGACCTGGCCGGATGAACAGATTTCTTGACCCGAGTTGAATTTCCAGCGATTTAATATTTAAAATAATTCCCGTGAATTCATTTAATTCATTAAAAATAGCAAATGACTCGTAAAAATTTCGGTTCCGAAAATACTTTGGATCATTTTGGACTCAAATAAAATATTTCCAACAAAATTTTATTTGCAAAATTAATTTCTTCAATTATTTCAAAATGGAATAAATTCAAATAAATTCCAAATAAATCCAAATAAATTCCAGAAAATTCCAAAAATTCACCAAAGTGCCAAACCACACATGAATTTAAGAAAAGCAAAATTTTGGGGTGTTACAGGATGATCCGTGGCGAGGACGATCCGCGGCGAGGACGATCTGTGGCGAGGACGATTCGCGGTGAGGAGGATCCACGCCGAGAACGATCCACTACAACGACGTGCGAAGGATTCACCAACTGCGCGTCTAGTGGTAATAGATCTATGATCCCCTTCTTGCGAGTAGCTTTTCTGGTTTGCGGTAGAAATTTTAATTTGTGCTAGTGTAGCATACCGCGTTCCCCAACAGAACTTACCATAATTTCAATGCACAAAGATCAATTCCCTAGACCTTACACCATTTAGTCATAGAGGGATGCAAAACATAAATGTACATATATTGTTTTCTGCACATATCAATACATTACACCCACCAGACTCCATTATCGGCAACCAAGCACAAAGGGTAGATAATTTGATGGTGCATCACATCACAACTCACAAGACTGATAAATAGATACAATAGGAGATGCCTCAGTGCCAAACCCATAAATATGTGCGTATGATACTTAAGCCGATTCCATTAATCAAGTGAGTCTTAATTGAACTATGGAAATTGGTCGTTCCACTGCATACGAGACATTATAAACTAAACACATCCTCGCTATCACACTCATAATAGGCATTCCACAAATATATGAATAGAAGGATTGTGCATCTAGGGGTAAAGCACTAGACGGGAGAAGAGCATGAGTAGCTCTAGCAGTAGAATGGAGGTGAATATGCACTTAGCTTTCGAGGTTGAAGCAAAGCAATGGAGTGGCAAGAGCTCACCGTAGCCACAATAGAGGATGTGGTCGGCGGCCTAGACTGTAGCTATGGGCGAATCTTGGTTGGAGCCAGGAGAGCCACCAAACTGAGGGGGGAGGCTAGGAGGCCGGTGATGACGGGGTTCGGATCCAGTGGCACCCGGGTGGGGGTGGGGGCCGACCTACGAGGGAATAAAGAAGGAGATGAGTGGGGAGAGAAGATGGAAGGAAAATGGAGGAGCAGAGGGATTACTTACCTTGGGCACCGCCAAATCTAGCGAGGAATCACCGGATCTGGTATGAGGAAGCTGGATCCGAGGCGGTGGCGAAGAGGTCAGGTGGCAATGGCACTTGGGAGAGGGTCGAGCGGCGGCAACAGTGCTCGACGTGTAGAGAGGAAGGCGGCGCCAGGGCATGACAGGGAAAAGGAAGTCGGGGAGGAGACCAGGCAGCCATGGCACCGAGGGGAGGCGACAGCGGCGCCCGGCGCAGGAGAAGGGGAGATGTGCTTGGGAGCGAGAGAGATGGAGCGGGTGGCAGCTGGAAAGATGAGGTAGGTGAGAGAGAGAGAGAGGGGGGGTTAGGGGGTTTTCGGTTAAGGTTAGGATAAGGAGGAGTTGGCCGGGCTAGTTGGGCCAAGAGAAATGGGCCAGTCTTATAAAAGAAAAAAATGAATAAGTAAAATATATAAAATAAAATAGTATATGTATCTTAGCTTGCATGGAAAATAAAAGAAAAAGGAAAATATGTTGACATAGAGAGCAATAAAAAAATAAATCTAGATTTTATATATTTTCTTGTTTTTCTCCTTTCTTTTTTTTTCTAAATTAGTTCAATTTTAAATATTTCATTAAATATTTAAAATTGCCAATTCCGGCACTAAACAACTAAGACTTGCACATAAAACTTTAGAACACAACTAAGACTTGCACATAAAACTTTGGAACACAACTAAGGCTTGCACGAAAAACTTTAGAACAAAAGCAGTATTCACCGTACCTAACTAAAATAAGGAATTTCTCTCATAACCATAGCAAATAACGTTCAAGAATTGAAAAACTAAATCTTATTATTCACAAAATCTAGAGCAACCTATTTTTGCAATTGCATTTCAAATTTGGTATTATTTGACTACTTTTTGTTCCTTATTGTTATTGTCTCGCGACGAACCACGTGTAGACTTCAACATTCCAAAGACCGCGACTGCCGACTCTGACTTCATAACTGAAATCAACAAGCAAGGCAAGCACACTCCTTTAATCATATTGATCCCATATTTTACGATGTCTATTTTGTTTAATCAAACCATTATGCATGCATGTAATTTCTGTAAATTTGCTATGCTATGGGAAATGGTAGTTGTATTCCTAAATTTTGGGATTTCCTTAATTATATTGACATGAGAACCTTGTTGGAACCTAGGCTAGGATTAATCATTCTATGAAATGAAACTTGGGTATAATCGTATATTAAATGCACATGCTTAGCCATGCTTTAGACAAGGGTAGAATGATAGACTTGAGTCTTATTAAAATTTAAAAAGACTGGATATGACAGTAAAGTTTACCGATATATTGGTAAAAATGAAAATAAAAGTTAACATTTAGACACGGACGAGTTATGGTATAACTGGATGTACAATAGATTGACTTGTACCGTACAAGGGACGTACTTGTACAGTACAAGAGATAGACTTGTGCCGCGCAAGGGATGTATTTGCGTGTAGATAGGGGAGATTCTCACCTAAGTCAACCTAAGGACCGAACTTGATGCTGTCAATTGAGTCAAATGGTGCAACCACATGTGCTAGTTATGGGATAGCCTTAACTTAGAAAATTAGTTGGAGTTTAAACCTTGCATGTTGGTAGGCTAAAGTAGTATGGATGAACCGATGGACTGGTGTCGTTCTAGGTGCTTCCTTCACCGAGGCGTTGGGACCAAAGCATTCCAATACAACGGGTATGCCTTGCTACGGGGAGAATGAGGGCGATGGGATGCGGGACCATTGTGAGTACAAAATGTACGGCTAGTGACTTCTGTCGCCATATCAAGGATGGTCATACATCGGGCTAATGCAAGGTTGGGCTCTACCTAGTGGAAAAGTTTCGTCCTAGTCTGACAAAATGGGTCCTCGTATATCGCATAGTATGGTTGACATAATTGTTAGAATATGTCGTGTGGGTAAAGTGTACACTTGTTGTACAAATGATTTATATACTGTTAATTACTTTCTTACTAAAGTGCTCTTTACAATTCCGAAATTGTTTTGTGTCCTACTCCATCGCAAATAAAATCTGCTTTATGCTGAGAATAAACTTAGTGTAGAAGCTTGATCCTTTTGGACTAGCCCTGCCTATGTATTTATTTTCATACACTAAAGTCTTGCGAGTACATACATGTACTCAATGTTGCTTGTTGACATTTATTCGGAGAAAGAGAAAGAAGAACGTCGCTTGGTTTCCTTTGCCTTCGGCGGTGATGGCGTATAGGGTCACGGCTGCACTCAGGTCTTTCCTGTGGGTTTTGCATTCCAATGATGGTTCGTAATTTAAATTATAGGCCAATGGCCTACAATGTTCTTTTAATCTCATGTAAATCAACTATAATTAAATATCTGATATCTTTCCACTATCTTTTGTTGATGTAAGCAGGTGATATTCAATTTCTGTCCAAAACCAAATTCTTGGGCGGCTTTTGGGTCATGGCAGTCATAGCGTTGCAATACTGTTAATTACTTTCTTACTCAAGTACCCTTTACAATTCCGAAATTGTTTTGTGTCCTACTCTATTGCAAATAAAATCTGCTTTATGCTGAGAATAAACTTAGTGTAGAAGCTTGATCCTTTTGGACTAGCCCTGCCTATATATTTATTTCTATACACTGAAGTCTTGCGAGTACATACATGAACTCATCGTTGCTTGTTGACATTTATTCGGAGAGAAAAAGAAGACCGTCGCTCGGTTTCCTTTGCTTTCGGTGGTGATGACGTATAAGGTCACAGCCGCACTTAATTAGGTCTTTCCTGTGGGTTTTACTTTCAAATGATGGTTCGTAATTTAAATTCTAGGCCAGTGGCCTACAATGTTCTTTTAATCTCATTTAAATCGGCTATAATTACATATCTGATACTTTTTCACTGTTTTTTGTTGATGAAAGCAGGTGATATTCAATCTCTGTCTAAAACCAAATTCTTGGGCGGCTTCCGGGTTGTGGCAGTCATAGAGTTGCATGAGCTGCCCTGTGTACAATCAACGCGGCCTAACTCCAAACACCCCTTCCCCCGACACGGCCGGAGGTAAATTAGCAGGCAGCCGTGCGTCTCCATCCGTCAACGCACAATCTACTTCTCCCCGCTGAAGTTGATGTGCCCTGCTGCCGTTGGTGTTGTTAGACAACCTCGCTATCGAATAGTACGGGGTTGCCTAATAGATCTAAACTGGAGAACAGAGAGAGAGGGCGAGAGACACAATATGAGGAGGAACCGGGTCTGCTTTATTATTCTGTATGCTTGTGTACAATGGGGTGACCCCCTGCCTCCTATATATAGCGGTTCTGCTTAGAGATAAGGAAGAGTCCATATAGGATACGACAATAGGTTTCCTAACACCCCCCCTTGGACTTTTCACTGCGAGATGCATATGCCTCATTAAAACTCCATAAAAACCCAGTGGGAAAAATAATTGGAGAAAGAGTACATAGCACACGCTTGCTGTGTTGCACGGATTGCCTCATCAAAAACCTTATGTAAGAAAACTTCAATGAAAAACTTACTTAAGGAAAAGAGTACAATCCACCCAAACTTCAATGTTAATCTTCAAGATTCACGTTGGGTACTCAAACTTCATGTTCGAGATTTATGTAGGAGTATGTGAAAATTCTCCCCCTGAAATCTGCACTTCTCTAAGCCTCATCATCTCGATTCCTCTAACACATCTTTCAAAGGAAGATGCTGGGAGTGACTTAGTGAGTAAATCTGCGAGATTTTCACACGACTTAGTATGCAGTATCTTTATCTCATTCATCTTATGCAATTCATGAGCATAAAAGAACTTGGGGTTGATATGCTTTGTGAGGTTACTCTTCACATATCCCATTTGCACTTGAGCAACACAAGCTGCATTATCTTCATAGATAATGGTGGGGGTTTGTTCCATGTTCAAACCACATGACTTCTGGATGTGGTGAACCATTCTTCGAAGCCATGCATATTCTCGAGAGGCTTCATACAATGCAATGATTTCTGAGTGGTTAGTCGACGTCGAGACAAGAGTCTGCTTAGACGACTTCTAAGAAATTGCTGTTCCACCGCAAAGGAAAACATACCCAGTTTGTGACTTGCCAGTATGCGGGTCCGATAGGTACCCAGCATTGGCATAGCCAACCAAATTCAATTCATTGTTTCTTCTGTAAAACAAGCCAATGTCTTTGCTTCCTTGAAGGTAACGGAAGATGTCCTTCACCCCTTTCTAATGCCTTTTGGTGGGTTCTGCACTGTACCGCGCTAGCAAATTCACGGCAAACGCAATGTCCGGCCTAGTGCTATTCGCAAGGTACATGAGCGCTCCAATTGCACTCAAGTATGGGAATTCCGCTCCCAGGACTTCCTCCCCCTCTTCTCTAGGCTTGTACGGGTCTAGGTCTGCTTGGAGTGACCTTCCGACCATTGGGGTCTTTGCGGGGTATGCCTTTCCAAAGCCGAATCTTCTCCAACACTTTCTGCGTGTAGGATGCTTGGTGTACCAAGATTCCGCCTTGGACATGTTTAAGCTGCAAGCCTAAATAAAACTTGGTTTTACCCAAGTCTTTCATTTCAAACTCAGATTTCAAGTATATGCATGCTTCTTCAATTTCTTCATCCGTCCCAATGATGTTCAAATCATCTACATAGACGGAGATTATACAAAATCCATTCGTGGATCGTTGTATAAATACATATGGACAATCTTCGCTATTCGTGTAGCCTTTCTTGCAGAGAAAGTCACTCAAGCGATTATACCACATTCTTCCTGACTGCTTTAGTCCATACAGTGATTTCTCCAATTTTACACTGTATAGGTTTCTGTTTGCTCTGTCTTGGTTCGGGATAGGGATACCTTCCGGTATTTTCATGTATATCTCCGACTCCAAGTTTCCATACAAATATGCTGTGACAACATCCATTAGCTTCATTCTCAACTTCAAGTTGACTGCCATTGAGATCAAGTATCTAAAGGTAATTCCACCCATGACCGGAGAATAGGTTTCTTCATAATCAACCCTAGGACGTTGAGTGAAACCTTGAACAAAAAGTCTTGCAATGGTTGTTGCTCTTTTCATAGATTCTCCTATTGTTACAAAATTTATGGCCATTTCGTCATGGGGTGCTTCATGCACTTCTACTTGCTCTTCATTGCTATTTCCCATTCTAGAAGCAAGTTCCTTTAGTTTTTCTCCGCCAATGTGTGCGCACACATTATTTCCGACGGCTTCTTCCAATGGAAGATTCTAATCTGGAATTGCCTTTTCCACATGCTTCTTTCCAGTGCCAGGTCTCAACTGGCTCCCCTTCTTGCTTTGGGGCACTTTTGTGATTGGCTGTGGTAAGTCCTCTTGCCCAGTTTTCCCCAGACGTCTCTGGGTACTTTGGGTTTGAGAAGCCAGATTTCCTGTTCTTTTTCTATGAGGCCTCTGAACAGGATGAGGGATACCTTCTACTTTCTTTGGTATTTCCACCTTCTCTGGTGCATTTCTTGCTGGTATATGCGACTTAACCACGCTCTTCAGATCACAAAAATGATCAGGCAGTTCATTTGCTAAATTCTGCAAATTGATTGTCTTCTTGACTTCATGATTTGCTTCATTAGTGCGAGGGTCATGCATGGGGATCCCAATGGAATGTCATATGATTTTCCGGCATTTTCATCCAATGGTTCATTTCCTCCCCCTAATGGCGGGAAAGCGATCCTCGTAAAAAAATGCAATTAGCGAATCGGGCTGTATGCAAATCTCCAGTCGTGGGTTCCAAATACCTGATTATGGATGCATTATCATAACAAACGTATATCCCAGACTTGCGGAGAGGGCCCATTGCAGTTCGCTGTGGGGGTGGTATAGGTACATATACCATACATTCAATTCTTCAGGATGACCCAATGCACTAGTTTGCATGGTTGAATGGATGTTGTAGGCCGATGGTCTATAATTGATGAGTGCTACTGCGTGCAGGACTGCGTGTCCCCAACAATTGTTGGGCAAGTTACAACTCTACAAGAGCGGTCTGGCAATGAACTTAATCCTCTTTATTAGTGCTTCAGCTAGTCCATTTTGCGTATGGACATGCGGTACAGAGTGCTCAATAGTTATTCCAGTTGCTGTGCAATAATCATCAAATGCCTTGGAAGTAAATTCGCTGGCATTGTCCATTCGAATGGACTTCATGCGATGATCAGAAAAAACATTCTTAATTCTGATGATCTGCGAGATCAACTTTGTGAATGTATGATTCCTTGTTGACAGCAAACATGTATGCGACCATTTCGAGGAAGCATCAATGAGCACCATAAAGTACCAAAAACGGCCTTGATAATGGCTGAATCGGGCCGCAAATATCCCCCTGAATGCGTTCCAGGAATGCGGGGATTTCATGTTGCACTTTCATAATAGAGGGCCTAGTTATTAATTTCCCGGTGGCACATGCATGGCACACAAAATCTTCGTGATTTGGGAAAAAATTTTAACATTAATGCCATGACCTTGTGAGTTGTTAAATATATTTCTCATAATTCTAAGACCAAGATGACCTAAATATACAATGCCATAAAGAAAAATAATCCAGAGCTTCTAAAGAAGTATACACTGCGTGTGCATTGATTCTCGTGTAGTACAGCCCAGATTCATACGAGGGATATTTTTCTAATACCATTTTTCATACTCCGCGTGCTTCATAATGCACAAATGCTATTTGCCATTTTCTTCATTGGTTTCTACGTGAAACCCATTGGCGCGGATATCTGTTAAAACTTAAGAGAGTGCGTGTTGATTCAGGGTACAAGGAGGCTTCGGGCGCGGCAGGCCGACATGGGCGCGGCGACATCTCGGTGGCGGGCTCGGCTAGCGACGGCAGCCAGGCGCGACGTATAGCAGGGGCAGCGGCTTTGGGCCGCACGGCAGCGGCCAGCCTCGGCTATGGCACGGCGGCAATGCCGCTTTGCCGGCAGCGCGCTAACGCGGCGATCGCCCGGCATCGGTGCAGCGTCGGCCGACAATGCAGCGCGGCATGGCGCGCGACCACGGCAAATCCGGCGGCGACGACGGCAGCGGCGCGTCTGGTGGCTGCGTCGTCAAGCACGGTGGTAACAACGCCACTTCGCGCGGTAGCCATGGCGTCGGCTGGCGGCGAATGGCGCGCGGCGCCACCGGCGCGACGGCGGCTGGGCACTTCAAGGCCAGAGTCGAGTGGGGCCAGACGCCAGCGTTGAGGCTTCGGCGGGGCGGCGGTCAAGCTGCGGTTCATGCGCGCGGGCCGGCAGCCGGCGCTTTGGCGATGTTTCCTGCGCGTGGAGTCTGGCGACAAGCTGCGTGCCCGACCGGTTCAAAGCCGGATTGAATAAAGGAAACAATTCCATTCAATCCTTCTGGACTTCGTGTCCATATTCTTGTCATGCGGTTTGAACTTCGTGTCCAGTTGCCGAAGAAAACCGATTGGATCAATTGCCTTCAAGTCGTATCTGCATTGGACTTCATGTCCTACTGAATGCAGCAAGCTGGGCGGCATTGGACTTCATGTCCTGCTAATTTCAGCCATGCGGCATTAGACTTCATGTCTAGCTAAATACAGCAAGCGTCGGCCGGGAGCAAATCAAGCCGTCTCGGGTCATCGTCCGGGAGCGCGGTGGTCGGCCGGTGGTGGCCTTCGTGGCCAGTGTGTGGTGGCGCGCAGCGGGCTCGGTCAGGCCGTGCGACGGAGTTCGGCCGGCGGGCCTCAGCAAGGACGGCTTCGAGCCGATTCTACAATGTGTACTGTAGCTTTGAAGGCTTCGTGCCAATCTATTACTTCATGAACTGTAGTTCCATACAAGTGACTTCGTGCCACAGGTTGCGAGAATCGCTGCGTATTGTAGCATCGTGCTATAAGGATTAGATGCATGCATAATGTAAACGAGCGATTAGATTCAATCCTCGATTCTTACCGTTCTCACCTTTCAATCCTTTCTCCGGTAGAGCATCGTGCTGATAACGTGTTAGACAACCTCGCTATCGAATAGTCCGGGGTTGCCTAATAGATCTAAACTGGAGAACAGAGAGAGAGGGCGAGAGACACAATACGAGGAGGAACCGGGTCTGCTTTATTATTCTGTATGCTTGTGTACAATAGGGTGACCTCCTGCCTCCTATATATAGCGGTTCTGCTTAGAGATAAGGAAGAGTCCATATAGGATACGACAATAGGTTTCCTAACAGGTGTGTACCCCTTCCGGCCTTCACTGCCTCAAGGCCTTCGAAGATGTGAGGCACTTTCGGTTGGCGTTTGTTCAGCTACCGCCAGCACCAATGGACGTCCGGACGATTTTTCAGATGTCTGTTGGCCGGACATCATCAGTTAGTTAACTGGGAACCCGGCGAGTGATCTAAAGACTGGAACCCAAGCAGGCTGAGGGGCAACGCCACCTTGGTGTTAGGAAACCGGCCTCGTAGGTCTTATGGACTCTTCCTTATCTCTAAGCAGAACCGTTATATATAGGAGGCAGGGGGTCACCCCATTGTACACAGAAGCATACAGAATAATAAAGCAGACCCGTTCCTCCTCATATTGTGTCTCTCGCTCTCTCTCTCTGTTCTTCAGTTTAGATCTATTAGGCAACCCCGGACTATTCGATAGCGAGGTTGTCTAACATGTTATCAGCACGAAGCTCTACCTGGAGAAAGATTGAAAGGTGAGAAAGGTGAGAATCGGGTGATTGAACCTAATCGCTCGTATGTATTTTGTATCTATTTCACGCATCGCGTTCTGTACTCATTACGTGGCACATAGTTGCGGTATAGATCTTATGGCATGAAGCCACGATTCGAGAAATTACAGATACTATGCATCTACGGTACAACAATCAAGACTGGCACGAAGCCTTTGTTCTACAATCCAATGTATTGTAGCACGCAGCTATAAATCGGCATGAAGCCATCGGGCATCCCTATGCACGCAGCACTGGAGCCCCAATGCGGCACGAAGCCGCCAAGCATGGTCGCCGTACCCCGACGTTGACGCAGTACTGCCGACTGCCGCATCGGCTGGCTTGAAGCCGCCGCGTCGCTTGCCGGTCTGCGCCGCTTGAAGCCGACCGTCGTGCGCCCCTGACCCGGCGCGACACCACGCCGAATCGGCCACTTGCAGCGCCGTCCCCGACCACCCGCTTGGCACGCAACCGCGCCACATCAATAAACCCGCACCTGGACTCGAAGTCCAGTAGAAACCGGCGCACCCGACGCCGTGAAGCCGAGCTCGCGGCGCCGGCGCCACGTCATCGCTGCCGGCTTCGCCCGCGCCGCAGCCGCCTGCGCCAGGCCCAGAAACTGCGGCGCGTCGGCCGCCGGCCTCCTGCCGACTGGCCAGAAGCGGCTGGCTGCCCGCGCGTAACCCGGCGCGGCCGACTGCGCGCCCGACTCCCTACGCGCGTTGCGCCTGACGCAGCCGCTCTGGCCCTCCACGCATGACCGCAGGCACCGGCCGGCTCCTTTGATTCATTGAATGAGGAAAGGAAGTCCAGTCCATTATGGACATGGAAACCAATGACTAGAAGGACATGAAGTCCATGTATCCAACAGAACATGGTGGACATGAAGACTAGGGACTTCATTATGGTTTTGAAACCAAATCGGGCACGGCTGCACAGTGGTCGGCCGGATTGATTCTTGCGCCCACGCCGGCTGGATTGCCCCCACGTCCGGCCTCCACGCAAGGTTTTTTTTCTTATCCAGCTCGGACATGAAGTCCAGGAGGCATGAACGATTGGACATAGTCCATTTAATAATCTGGCAACAAGTTCACGTGGACCTGAGCAAAGATCCAAATGCATATTGATGTCCGGTTGGGTCACAAAGAGGGGGCAAAATTACCGCTTTACCCACAGGTTTTCCTTTTTCCTGTTTTCTTTTCCAGAAATTATTAGAAACTCATAAATTGATTAGAAATTTCCAGAAATTCTGAAAATTGCCAAAAAAAATATGAAAATAGCTAGAAAATTCCAGAAAATTGTTTTAGCACTGGTTTAATTTTCTTAGCCTTATTTTCTGTATTTATGAATATTTGCATGAATTTTTGCAATAATTGCCTGTTTAGAATATCGGAAATCCCTGAGAATTTATTTTCCGCATTTCTGAATTATGAATTTATGAATTGTGCAATTATTGTTTATTCTGAATTTATGAACTGTGCAATTATTGTTCTGTTCCATGCATTGTATTTATTGCTTTAATATAGTTCATTGGAATTTTCAAGCACGCCGCACGAAGCGGCCACCGTCGCGCCAGGAAGGCCGACGTGCATGGAACTGATTGCGCCGCGCTAAACCGATCGCACGAAGCCGATCGCGCACATAAAGCAGATCGCACGAAGTCGATCATGTATATGAATCCAATCGCTTGCACGAAGCTGTATTTATGAGTATTTATGAATTTTTGTACTTATGAATCTTGCATTTATCTTGTAGTTATGAATCTTTGTATATGTGAATCTTGTATTTATGAATCTTGCAGTCATTGCTTTCTTTTAGTTTGCTGGAAATTCATGAGAATTTAATTATGCATTTATGAATCTTGCAACCACTCTCTATTAGATTACATGAAGTAATCTAATGAAAAGAATCTTTTAAATATGCAAATACCTGGCATTATCAAATGTGAGTTTGAAGAACCGACCCCGAATGGTCAGAACTATCTCACATGGGCATCAGGTTTGAAGATCATACTTGCGAGCAAGAAGCTCCAAGCTGCCACCGGCTTAGGGTCCTCGAAGGACATGCAAACTATTGCCGAGCAAAAGGATCAAACTTTGCCCTTTCTCAGGCATCACCTTTCAGCCACTCGGAAGAATGAATACATGGCTGAGGTGAGTGCACTTGAGTTATGGACTGCACCTCAGAAGCAGTTCGAGAAGCTCAAGTCCACCATCTTGCTCAAAGCACTGCAAGATTGGGTTCGCCTGAAGTTTGCAGGCTACAGAACAGTGGTTGTTAATGAATTTTGAATAATGAATTGTAAGCTCTCGAAGAGCATACATTTTCTTTTCTCATGAATAGAATTGCAATTTATTATTTATTCCAGTATTCTTTATTTGCAAGCAATATTTGAATTAATTTGCCACTGTATGATTATAATTATATTTCTTGTCATTTAAAAATAGTGTAGCGCCCAATCGAGGTGATATGTATTGTTGATAGTGGCATAACAAATATCATCTTAAGAGAGTCAAAATACTTCCAAACGATCACGAAGAACGCTGGAAGGATTATGAAAATCGCAGGAAGCGATACGCATATAATAGGCTCAGGAAGAGCCACAATTATATTGCCAATGGGTACAACTTTGGTAATTGATGAAGCCTCCTTGTACCCTGAATCAACACGCACTCTCTTAAGTTTTAAAAGATATCCGCGCCAATGGGTTTCACGTAGAAACCAATGAAGAAAATGGCAAAGAGCATTTGTGCATTATGAAGCACGCGGAGTATGAAAAAATGGTATTAGAAAAATATCCCTCATATGAATCTGGGTTGTACTACACGAGAATCAATGCACACGCAGTGTATACCTCTTTAGAAGCTCTGAATTATATTTGCTATGGCATTGTATATTTAGGTCATCCTGGTCTTAGATTGATGAGAAATATAGTTAACAACTCACAAGGTCATGGCATTAATGTTAAAAATTTCCCAAATCATGAAGATTTTGTGTGCCATGTATGTGCCACCGGGAAATTAATAACAAAATTCTCTGTTATGAAAGTGCAACATGAAATCCCTGCATTCCTGGAACGCATTCAGGGGATATTTGCGGCGATTCAGCCCTTGTCGTGGGCGTTTCGATCCTTTATGGTGCTCATTGATGCTTCACGGAAATGGTCGCATACATTTTCTTTGTCAACAAGGAATCATGCATTCGCAAAAGCTGATCTCGCAGATCATCAGAATTAAGAATGTTTTTCCTGATCATCGCGTGAAGTCCATTCGAATGGACAATGCCAGCGAATTTACTTCCAAGGCATTTGATGATTATTGCACAGCAACTGGAATAACTATTGAGCACTCTGTACCGTATGTCCATACGCAAAATGGACTAGCTGAAGCACTAATAAAGAGGATTAAGTTCATTGCCAGACCGTTCTTGCAGAGTTGTAACTTGCCCAACAATTGTTGGGGACACGCAGTCCTGCACGCAGCAGCACTCATCAATTATAGACCATCGGCCTACAACATCCATTCAACCATGCAAAATAGTGCATTGGGTCATCCTGAAGAATTGAATGTATGGTATATGTACCTATACCACCCCCACAGCAAACTGAAAGGGTCCTCTCCGCAAGTCTGGGATATACATTGGTTATGAAAGTGCATCCATAACCAGGTATTTGGAACCCATGACTGGGGATTTGAATACAGCCCGATTCGCTGATTGCATCTTTGACGAGGATCGTTTTCCCGTCATTAGAGGGAGGAAATGAACCATTGGATGAAAAATGCCGGGAAATCATAAGGCATCCCATTGGGATCCCGTGCATGACCCTCGCACTAATGAAGCAAATCAAGAAGTCAAGAAGACAATCGATTTGCATAACTTAGCAAATGAACTGCCTGATCATTTTTGTGATCTGAAGAGTGTGGTTAAGTCGCATATACCAGCAAGAAATGCACCAGAGAGGGTGGAAATACCAAAGAAAGCAGAATGTATCCCTCATCCTGTTCAGAGGCCTCAAAGAAAAAAAAAGAACAGGAAATCTGGCTTCTCAAACCCAAAGTACCCGGAGACGTCTGGGGAAAACTGGGCAAGAGGACTTACCTCAGCCAATCACGAAAATGCCCCAAAGCAAGAAGGGGAGCCGCTTGAGACACAGCACCGAAAGAAGCCTGTGAAAAAGGCAATTCCAGATTTGAATCTTCAATTGGAAGAAGCCGCCGGAAATAATGTGTGCGCACACATTGGCAGAGAAAAACTAAAGGAACTTGCTCCTAGAATGGGAAATAGCAATGAAGAGCAAAGTAGAAGTGCATGAAGCACACCAGGACGAAATGGCCATAAATTTTGTAATAAAAGGAGAATCTATGAAAAGAGCAACAACCATTGCAAGGCTTGTTGTTCAAGGTTTCACTCAACGTCCTAGGGTTGATTATGAAGAAACATATTCTCCGGTCATGGGTGGAATTACCTTTAGATACTTGATCTCAATGGCAGTTAACTTGAAGTTGAAAATGAAGCTAATGGATGTTGTCACAGCATATTTGTATGGAAACTTGGATTCGGAGATATACATGAAAGTACTGGAAGGTATCCCCATCCCGAACCAAGATAGAGCAAACAGAAACCTATACAGTATGAAATTGAAAAAATCACTGTATGGGCTGAAGCAGTCAAGAAGAATGTGGTATAATCGCTTGAGTAACGTTCTTTGCAAGAAAGGCTACACGAATAGCGAAGATTGTCCATGTGTGTTTATACAACGATCCCCGAATGGATTTTGTATAATCTCCGTCTATGTAGATGACTTGAACATCATTGGGACGGATGAAGAAATTGAAGAAGCATGCACATACTTGAAATCTAAATTTGAAATGAAAGACTTGGGTAAAACCAAGTTCTGTTTTAGCTTGCAGCTTGAACATGTCGAAGGCGGAATCTTGGTAAACCAATCTTCCTACACACAGAAAGTGTTGGAGAGATTTGGTTTTGAGAAGGCATACCCCGCAAAGACCCCAATAGTCGGAAGGTTACTCCAAGCAGACCTAGACCCATACAAGCCTAGAGAAGAGGGGGAGGAAGTCCTGGGAGCGGAATTCCCATACTTGAGTGCAATTGGAGCACTCATGTACCTTGCGAATAGCATTAGGCCGGACATTGCGTTCGCCGTGAATTTGCTAAGCACGGTACAGTGCAGAACCCACCAAAAGGCATTGGAAACGGGTGAAGGACATCTTCCGTTACCTTCAAGGAAGCAAAGACCTCGGCTTGTTCTATAGAAGGAACAATGAATTGAATTTGGTTGGCTATGCCGATGCCGGATACCTATCGGACCCGCATACTGGCAAGTCACAAACTGGATATGTTTTCCTTTGCGGTGGAACAGCAATTTCGTGGAAGTCGTATAAGCAGACTCTTGTCTCGACGTCGACAAACCACTCAGAAATAATTGCCTTGTATGAAGCATCTCGAGAATGTGCATGGCTTCGAAGAATGGTTCACCACATCCAGAAGTCATGTGGTTTGAACATGTAACAAACCCCCACTATTATCTATGAAGATAATGCAGCTTGTATTGCTCAAGTGCAAATGGGATATGTGAAAAGCAATCTTACGAAGCACATCAACCCCAAGTTCTTTTATGCCCATGCAATGCATAAGATGAACGAGATAAAGATACTGCATACTAAGTCGTGTGAAAATCTCGCAGATTTATTCACTAAGTCACTCCCGGCATCTTCATTTGAAAGATGCATTAGAGGAATCGGGATGATGAGACTTAGAGAAGTGCAGATTTCAGGGGAGAATTTTCACATACTCCTACATAAATCTCGAATATGAAGTTTGAGTACCCAACATGAATCTAGAAGATTAACATTGAAGTTTGGGTGGATTGTACTCTTTTCCTTAAGTAAGTTTTTCATTGAAGTTTTCTTACATAAGGTTTTTGATGAGGCAATCCGTGCAACACAGCAAGCGTGTGTTATGTACTCTTTCTCCAATTATTTTTCCTACTGGGTTTTTATGGAGTTTTAATGAGGCATATGCATCTCGCGGTAAAGAGTCCAAGGGGGAGTGTTAGGAAACCGGCCTCGTAGGTCTTATGGACTCTTCCTTATCTCTAAGTAGAACCGTTATATATAGGAGGCAGGGGGTCACCCCATTGTACACAGAAGCATACAGAATAATAAAGCAGACCCGTTCCTCCTCATATTGTGTCTCTCGCTCTCTCTCTCTGTTCTTCAGTTTAGATCTATTAGGCAACCCCGGACTATTCGATAGCGAGGTTGTCTAACACTTGGGACCAAACGGCCACTGCCGGTTCCATGGATGACTCAATTTGAATTGCTATACCTAATCTTCAGCAAAACAATCCTCGAAGGATTCCTAGCCCCTCCACGTCTCCTCCCCCACTCTCTCTCCCATTCTTGCAAAAAAAACCTCTGGTTCTTTGGAATTACGGATAGATCCTTTCTATTAACGAATAGGTCTTTTGTAATTTTCTGTGAGTATAAAATATTTTTTCCTGGTTCGCGTTTAGGTCCTCAGTTCGTCGTTTTACACAAAGAGCCTCCCGTTAAATACAAATTGCGAACGAGTCCTTTCTTACTTATTCAAAATAGCGAACAGGTCCAAAATTATAACAAATAGGTCCCTGCATTTTTCGTTCAGGTCCTTTCTCTGTTTTTCCCGAAAAAAATATTTTCGTTGTCCGTTTGCTCTCCGGAGCATAGAAAAATTGTTTCCGTGGTCTGTTTTTTCTCCGAAAAAAAAACAAAAAATATTTTCCGTTCATGCGCACGGCATTTTTCCCGAAAAAAATATTTTCGTGGTCCGTTTGCTCTCCGGAGCATAGGAAAAATGTTTCAGTTGTCTGTTTTTTCTCCAAAAAAAAAACAAAAAATATTTTCCGTTCACGCGCGCGGCGTTTTTCCCAGAAAAAATATTTTCAAGGTCCGTTTGCTCTCCGGAGCATGAGAAAAATGTTTTCGTGATCTGTTTTTTCTCCGAAAAAAAAAACAAAAAAAAATCCCGTTCACACACGCGGCGTGCGCCACGCTTTCATTTCTAGTTTCTTTATATTGTACGTTGTTTGTGTCCTGCAGGCTCGGCCTGGCTATATATATATATACCTGGCTCCCTTCTGACTTGGTGTAGAACCTGGCTCGCCTGCTCAGCTTGAGCACCATAATATACTTCATTCATTTGTAGCTAGCAAGTACATTATTAGGGTTAGTTCTCTGTCATGTCAACCACAACGGTAGATCGGGATGGAGATGGAGATCAGAAGAGGAAGAAGGGCGGTTACAAGACCATGCCATTCATCCTAGGTGAGTAGAGTTATAATTTTGCAAGCATTGTTTTAGTAAAAATATTTCTTGGTTCAGTTGTTTACACGTTTGCATATATGTAGCTACTGCGTACTAGCATATGTAATCTGTAGATTCTGAACAGATTGAAGATACAAGAAAACATTTGTAGAGTTCTTTGGACACATTAAGATAGTTGCAACGCACTAATATGAATTTCCATTGACTCGATTCCAAACTCCAAAGCTAGCATGCGGTACACACCTACTGAAGGCTACGAGCTGTACTTAGCCGTTGGGTTACTTATTTATACGATTTTCTTGCTCGAAGATATTCCGGTAAAAAAAAATTTGGTAACTGTAAATTCGATCCCAAGTGGGTATGAAACCACAAGAAAAGACCGATCTTGACGAGGCGACGAAATTGTTGTGTCCCTTGCAGCGAATGACATCTGCGACCGATTTGCCACGGCCGGCTTCAACGCCAACATGATCACGTACCTGACACAGCAACTGCACCTGCCGATGGTGGACGCGTCCAACACGCTCACAAACTTCGGCGGCACGTCCAGCCTCACGCCCATCCTCGGCGCGCTCGCCGCCGACGCCTTCGCCGGCCGCTTCTGGACCATCATCGCAGGCTCCCTCTTCTACCAGATCGGCATGCTCGGCCTTGTCGTGTCCGCGCTCTTCACTTCCCTCCGGCCCCCGCCGTGCGCGCCCCCAACCAATCCGTGCCGGCCCGCCACCGACTGGCAGCTCGCCGTGCTGTACCTCTCCTTGCTGTTCGCGTCCCTCGGATCCGGTGGCATCCGTCCGTGCGTGGTGATGTTCGGCGCCGACCAGTTTGAGCAGCAGCACAGCGGTGGCGGTGAGGGCGCGGAGACGGTGGCAAGGCGGATGCGGAGTTACTTCAACCTCTACTTCTTCACGATGGGGTTCGCCGTGCTGCTGGCGCTGACGGTGGTGGTGTACATCCAGGAGAACGTGGGGTGGGGGTGGGGGTACGGGATCCCCGCCATTGGCATGTTCGTCTCCATCGTGGTGTTCGCGGTTGGGTACCCGCTCTACAACCGGGTCAAGCCCGGGGGCAGCCCGTTCACGCGGCTGGCGCAGGTCGTCGCCGCAGCATTCAAGAAGAGGAACGCCGCCGTGCCGGAGGATCCCGGCATGCTGTACCAGGACAAGGAGCTCGACGCGCTCATCTCCACCAATGGCAGGCTCCTGCACACCAACAAATTTACGTAAGTAATTGCGTCTTGTGAGTACGTAGTAAGCAGTCAATGGTGCACGTCCGCCCTCGCTCACACTTGCACTAACGTTGGGACGCATGTGAACTGTGAAATTCGTTATGATCGAGTTACGTCCCAATTAATGTGATTTAAGGTTCTTCGACCGGGCGGCGATCGTGAAGCCGGGAGACATCGACGGCTCCGGCAAGCCGGACCTGTGGAAGCTGTCGACGGTGCACCGGGTGGAGGAGCTCAAGTCCATAATCCGCCTACTGCCCATCTGGTCGGCCGGCATCATGCTCGTCACCGCCTCCTCGCACAACGGCACGTTCGCCATCCTGCAGGCGCGCTCCATGGATCGCTACATCACCCGCCAGTTCCAGATTCCACCGGCCAGCATAGGCATCTTCTCGACCACCGGGATGCTCGTGTCCCTCGCCCTCTACGACCGCGCCTTCGTGCCCATGGCGCGGCGCATCACGGGCCTGCCGTCCGGGATCACCTACTTCCAGCGCATCGCCATCGGGCTGTCCATCTCCATCATCGGCGTCGCCACGGGCGCGCTCGTGGAGGTCAAGCGCCGGAGCGCCGCGGCCGACCATGGGCTCCTGGGCAGCCCGACCGCCGTAGTGCCGGTCAGCGTGTTCTGGCTGGTGCCCCAGTACGCCATCCACGGCGTGGCGGACGCCTTCTCGACGGTTGGGCACATGGAGTTCCTGTACGACCAGACGCCGGAGAGCATGCGCAGCAGCGCCGCTGCGCTCTTCTGGCTCGCGAACTCCCTCGGCAACTACATGGGAACGGTGCTCGTCACGTTGGTGCAGCGCGCCACGCGGGGGAGCGGGGAGTGGCTCCAGGACAACATCAACAGGGGCAGGCTGGACTCCTACTACTGGCTCGTCACATGCCTCATGGTGCTCAACCTTGGCTACTACCTCCTCTGCTTCCATTTCTACACCACGAAGCAATTGGAGGTGGCGGAGGACGGTGATCACCACAAGGAGTGTGAGCTATCCTCTTTCCAAGAAAACGGCGGTGGCAGTGCTGTTGGGAATGGGATGGTGTAAGACCAATTAACTACGGCATAATTGTTATTTTAATCATGTAACATGTTAGTTTCAGACTGAGCAAGTTGCCGTATTTAGTTAAGTTTGTTGCATCTTGTTGCAGTGCGTCAAGTTGTCGGACACAGCATAGTGTTCATGTCAAATTCTAGTTCAGGTGTACATGATTTAAACTCTTGTAAATTAAGTCTATATAAGTAAAGGAAAAAAACAAAAAAGATGTGGAATGACACATCGCAAATGATTTGTGCGTTCTGTTGTATTTTCCTCTAAATCTCGTTATTCTGTTTCGAGTGCTTTGCTCTGGTGTTTTGTCGCTGGAAGTTCAGACCGTGGTGAAGTTCAGAGTTCAGAGAAGTTTCTCTGAGCGTTCTTTGTTTTTTGATTTGCAGCCTAGCAAATATTGTTGGCACAATATTGTGAAGGAAGTTCAGAATACACGAAGAGAAGTTGAGAGCGTTGCTCTGTTGCCGTTCCAGTACATGGTAGTATTTTTGTATTGTCGGCTGAAGATTCAAAGCTTGGACTTCTAGTTTCAACAAGTCAGAGCCTTGTACAAGTGCGACAATGGGAGATACTTCGCTGTCAACAAGTGCAACCGGCAAACAAATTCCAGCAAGATCTGCGTTAATTGATTGTGAAGACCCTCCGTTATATGATACAGTGTACCATAAAAAAGGTTCTAATATCCTTTCTGTGCCAGTCCCGTGATCCATAGCTACCACGATCCATAGCTACCACGCACATACACAAATTGAAGTCACAACCATACAAATTACTATCATTATTATTGCAGAAGCAATTTGTACAAGATAGTTTTACATTTCAGAGTATTATTTCAGTGGAAAGAAACAGAAGGCTTGTAGTACGCCCATTCAACCCTCAGACAACCGATAAGGTATAATCCCTAGAAAGTCGTACCGTCGAAATTCCTGTATCCTGCGTTAAGATTCGTGTTCTCGGGGTATACTGCCTAAAAATAATAACGATAGCAGGTGATGTTAATCGACTTGGTTTTGAGTAACAGGGGAATGTTTGTCATTTGTTAATTAAACTAGTGAACAGGAAATGACAATAGTCAAGAAGCTTGTTCTTAGAATTATTGAGGAATGGATTGATAGGTAAAGATAGAAAGGGATAAGATGAGATTTAGTATAGCTACAAGGTAACATTTCGTTCAATAAAAATTTTATTATTTAAAGTTTTTATAATTTAGAAAGGATGAGATAGTCATATATAAATTATTTAAATCTACGACTCTATTTTATTTAGTACAAAATAATGTTCTTTTTTAAATTTCTTAATTATAATCTCTTATCAATTTAAGGGTTGCGACACATGAAGTTTTACTCTCATATTGAGCATTCATGAGTGCATCCCAGAAAGCAATTCAAAAGTTAACGACAGAAGGCCAACAATAAAAAGGATACATACTTAAACTATAATGCATAAAGGTTCTGGGGTTCTTTCTTTTGCTAACCTAGTCATGCGTAATCTCACACAAAAGATTTAATATATCAGTAGAGTTACTTGTAGCTAGGATGACATCACTTGTAATATCACAGATCATTTTCCAGGTGTGGAAATTCCCAGTCGGCGTGTGGGGGACTCTCTTGTAGGCAGTCTTGGAGGTCGTGGGACCTATCTGTGAGCAGCAGGGTTAAAATTTTAGTTGTGTGTGTACAAGATAATCATTTAGTTTTTTCCCCACCACCTAATTTCTCCCCACCCGATCACCTCACCTCTTGATTTTTCCTTCCCCACTCGAGTTCTCCTCCCAGCCAGCTAGAGCAAGAGTGCAGGAGCTCCTCCTCCTCCCTCCTAGCCTCTCCGCCTTGGAGCTTCCCCCTCCACATGGCGCCTCCCCCTTGGAGATCCCTCCCAATGGCGCCCTCCCCAACGGCAGTAGCTCGACTCCTCCTTCCCTCCTCCTCCTCCATTTGGGTAAGTGAAGGTAGTGTTTTGGAGTGTGCTTGCTATTCTAGAGGAGTATTTCCTGGTTTTTGAGAGTTCTAGGGTTCATCTTTTGGGGATTTTTTAGGGAAGTGTGGTCTAGGGTTGGTGGGAAAAGTTCTGATTTTCGGGCAGGTTTTTACCTCTCTGTTTGGGCTACGTTTCGAGCATATTAGAAGTGTTTTTTGTTTGGCCGACTGTAGAGAAAGCTGTAGATCGTCGTTTCTCCTTCTAGACCCAATACTGCCCGCTAAGGTTTCAACACTGAAGGGTTACACCACCAAAATAGGGCCCCCCTCTTGCGCCATGTGAGTTTTCACCCGTACACCCGAAACCCACACCACCACGACAGTACCGAAATCTAGACATCACAAATTAATCAGCTAGGTCTGTCCCATTCCAAACTTGTGGTTGCATGATAGACTCAGTTCAAATTCTTACAATGTTAAGTCCTTAATGTGACCAAGGCAAGACTTCCAGAAAAGTTCATAACATCCAAATCATTAAAAACCAAATGCGATGAGACATCATGGAATGTGACACTATAGATTTCGGCATTATGGTGTGACTTTTTATCATGTCTTTGGGCTTTTCAGAGGTTTTTGGGCCATTCCGGGAGGGTTTGGGCCTTCCCGGGAGGATTTGGGCCTAGAAGGTCGAGTTATGGGCCGGCAGTGGGGGGGTTTTTGGGCCCATGAGGGGGGAACCAGCAGCCCTAACCCTGGGGGCGCCCCACCTCCTCCCCCATGCGCCCCCCACTCTCCCTCCCACCTCCTAGGGCCGGCCAACCTTGCGCCCTCACCTCCATGCGCCCCCATTAGGGTTTCCCCTCCCTAGCCGCCACCCTCCCCTCCTCTAGCAGCCCCTCACCTCTCCCTCCCCGGTGTTCGTCGTCGTCTCACTCGGTGGATTGTCAGATCGGAGTTCTCCGGCAGTTCGCTGCGGTTCCGGAGGAAGGAGCGGCCGGAAGAAAGAGATGTTTTCGTCATCGTTCGGTTCTTCTTGAAGAGGTAACGAATCGTGGCTTCCTTGGGGTTATTTAGGTGCTGCTAGATGGGGTATTTCATGCCTTAGATCCATGTTTAGGTTCTGTAATTAGAGGTATAGATTCGTTTAGTAGATCTGTTTCGCGCAGTAGCCTCGGCCAATTCCGGACAATCGACTTCGGTCGCGGTTTTGGGGTTTTTAGACTCGGAATTTGGTCGGCCGCCTGTTGAGAAAGTTGTAGATAATCGAAAAACCTTCCAATGAAGACCAAGAATGCTTTAATTCCGTCCAGCCATTTAAAAGTTATGGCTATTTTACTGAACGTTGTCAAAACTGTGACGTGATTAAGACAGATCGTGTTGATCTTTAGATTAGACAATTTTAGAGGCCGATTCAGTCTTCGCGAATACTTAGAAAAAGTTAGGAAGTTTCCTAAGCTTCGAGAAAATGTAGTCATTTGTCTGATTTGGAGTCGTTAAGCCCTAGTTATGGTCTTCCGAAGGCTGCTGTCCCGTTGAACAGATTCTCTGTTTTTGGGTATTGGGGGTAGATCGCGAAGTCGGTATAACTAAGTGTTCTTGTGTGGTCTTGTGTGCTTGTGGTTGAGTGTATTGAACCTTTGTGCAGGTGGTGTGACCCCGGGAGTGCCGTCGTCGTCTCACCACGCCGTCTCACGAGGGTGAAGGCAAGTGTATTGGGATGGATTTGGGGTTTTGGGCGGTCAACTAGTTGTGTAGTTGTGCCATGATGCTATGTGATGTGCTTATTTGCCATGTTGATCCTTGCATGAGTTATGATATTCATGTTTCGTTTAAGGATGTGCCGTTGTTATTTGGAGTTTCCTTTATGCAAGTTATATCATGTTGTTATATTGAGTTTTCCTTTATGCAAGTTATAACATGATGTGGCATATGTGCATTCATGATGGAAGAGGCGACCCATTCTGATGCGGGCCTCTATGTTCATACATAGTGAACACGAAAGACCTACCTCATAGTCCCATCCACGGTTGTGTATGGGAGCGAGTCAGTAAGAGTAGGCACCCTCCATCTACGGGATGGAAGGGGAAAGAGGGTGCACACCGACGGGTGTGCACTCGGCAATACCGGTATGTGCTTCAAGGAGACATTGCATTGCATGAATGAGAATGATTATGAGATGTTTATGAAGATGAACTATGAGATGCTTATAATGATGTGTTATGGTATGTGATATTGATGCTATTGAATAATATTATTTTTCTATCCCATTGCAATACACTTTGCTGAGTGATGAACTCACGCTTGTGTTTTATGTTGTTTTTAGGTACCATGAAACCGTCATGTGGGAAAGGGGATTGCAGCACTTCTTCACGTAGTTTTATTCACCTAGACAACTACACCCTCTCATTTGTAGTTGTAATGATTATCTTAATGTGCTAAACTTGGATTAGGCTATCGTATGTGCTTGGTTTTAATGTTCTCTTCATATTCATTTATGAACATTGGTGTTTATGTTATGGGCTTGAAATGATATTTTATCTCCTGCTAGTGCTGTTTAGATGTCATCTATTATGCTATTATGATGTGATAATATCATTGTTGCCTCAAACCATGCAAAAACAAGGGAAGTGCTGCCGAAATTTTGGTTAAAGCATTTACGCCCTTGCTGTAATTTAATCTTAATTGTGGTAATTAGTTGCTGTTATTGCTATGTTTGGTGACATTCAGGGCATACTAGATGCTGGGGTGTTACATGCACCGCCCAAGTGCCACACTTGGCCCACTATAAACATTCTTGCCATTTGCCTCAGTCTAAATCATTTTATCACCCAGTTGATTACCATGCACCACGTACATCATCAATAACACATGTCACATCTTTTATAAACACCTTCCATATCTCATTAAGTCAAGGTTAATGTTCAACATTCCAAAATTATATCAATAACACGATGCATGGCTAGGCAGACTATTTACGGTCTAATTATCCCATGTTGGCCAAGTATTTATGTCCAACTATTACTCCACAACCTAGGGTGACAAATGATTCATGGCATACAATTATTATGGGCAAGGTGGCTGTAACACCCCCGGCACCACATGTGCCCAAAGTGTTACCAAAACCAATCTTAATTTCTAAAAAAATGGCAAGATCTTCCCTGCTAAATGAACATCTACTCAGCAGGCAAAGAGATAACTTTTATCATTCACAAGCATAAACATCTAAGGATCCAATCAAAACATCCTAGCAGATAAATCTAGCAGTTATTAAGCTTACCATCATGAAGATTACAATAACCACAACCACAGACACTTTAACACACCAGAACCAACACTACATGCCAACATGCAACTCTCTTCCAACTACTTACATGAACATGGAAGTTCAACTAGAATACATCATATAGTAGACAAGAATCCATGAATGTGCCACTAACTAAATCTCTATGATGAAATTTCTTCAACTATTTCATATGTTTGGCATGGTGTGTGATGTGTTTCTGAAAGGACCGAGATGTCGGCCTAGAGGGGGGGGTGAATAGGCGATTACAAAATTATACCCAATTTAAATTAATCTATCAGAGATAATGCGGAAGCAAATGGGATAAATAAGTTTTGCAATTTAAACAATTCAGCCCAAGATAGGTAACTCGGAGACTCCGGATATTTAGTCCGGATACTCCGGTATGTCCGGATACTCCGGATCAATATACCGAATACTCCGGGTTGCCTGTTTCGGTCAGAACAGAGAGAGTGCAACAAAATTAATTACTTCTTCGATTCAAGAGATACAAATTACTCTACTGCAACAAAGTAAGGATACAAGCAAGAATAGATGCAGTAGACACAATCTAATTGATCTAATCACAAGAATCAAAAGCAAATTAAGCGGATGAGCAAAAGAGGAAACCGAAGTAAGGAAGGAGACACGAAGATTTTATCCCGAAGTTCGGATCCTTGAGGGGATCCTACGTCTCCGTTGAGGCGGCTCGGTCACACTTGAGCCGGGGTCTCTTTCAACCCTCTTCCTCCTGGTGTTGCACAATGCACTCGCCGATCTTCACTTCTTTGATTCCTTTCCTTGCGGAGGCGGAATCGGCCTTCACAAACTTTCGGTGGCCTTCCACACAAAGCTTGGAAGCTCACCGGCAACTCCTAGCCGTATAGGAGACCTCAACCTCCAAGAGCAACAAATGCTCCCGAAGAACTCACTTAGAGTCCACCTCAAGTGCTCAACACACTAATCACACTCAATCCAATCACTACCCACTCTCACACCCAAACCTTCACTCAAAAGGGATCACTAAGATCTAGGGTTAGAGGGGCTTTTGGGAGCTCAAGATCACTAAGAAGAACACCTCAAAGCACCAAGGAACCAGCTCCACTCCTCAAATCAATCCTCAATCCAAACACCTCTCTCCACTACTCAACCCTTCACAAAAGGGGATCACTAAGATCTAAGGAGTAGGGAGGAGTATTGGGGGCTCAAACACTCACAAAGAACACCTCAAATACCCAGCAAAACATCCCCCTAACAGCTCCTTTGAAGTGGGCAAGAAGGGGGCTTTAAATAGAGGAACCCCAAACACTAGCCGTTGGGACCGAACTGGGCAACCCGGAGACTCCGGATATTTAACCCGGACACTCCGGATCATCCGGATCATCCGGAGTCTCCGGACCAAATGTCCGGATACTCCGAATTTCAGCCCTTTGGTTTAAAGATGGTGATTGTCGTTCGTTGTGTTAGTGAGAATTAAGATTTCTTTTACGTTCAAGCTTGGGGGTAAGAAAATGAATGTTTATGTTATGGTTGAGTATATTCAAGGATTGTACTCCTTGCCCTGGTCCTTGGGTGGAAGAATGTGAAGGCGAAACCTTCTTACAAGGGAAAACTAGTGTGGGTCGCTGATCGTAAGTAGTTTAAAAGTGAAGAGTAAAGGAAGGTTGTGTATGACTCAATTCAAATTTTTTTTTTGGAGAATTGTTTTCATTGATGTGTTCCTGGGTGGGGTTGCTTAATTTAGTAGTGGACAACTTGGAAGTTGCAGGTAATTACATTAATTTTTTGGAACTTTTGTCGCTGGGTTCGAGCGAGTTTGTGTCAACCGTAGTGATTCTGTTCGGTTGTTATTGTTTCTGCCGATTTACGGACCCTGGTTGTAAAGTAGGCTATCTCTGTCGTTGGTAAGGGTGGATATTGGTTCTTTTTGTAAAAGATCAATCACTTGTAGGAGATAGGAGTTTGTGTTTGGGTTGATTTAGAGACTTACCTAGAGCGTTGTGTCTCACATGGTTCGCGTAGTCCAGAATGCGACGAACTGTGGTAGAGGAGTTGAGATTGGAATGCGGAGTTTCGCGATCGGGTTGAAGAGAGAAGTGGGAGTTGAGATTCTAGATCGATACCAGATTCACCTAATAGGTGTCCTTTATTTAATAGGGGAATAGTTCGTGTTAGTGTCCAATGAAAGATTTGTGGACCAATTAGTCTGAGCGGGATGCAACTTGGGAACTTGAGGACCAGATGCGGAAGAAGTATCCTACACTCTTTGAGGATGCTGAAGGTAAAGTGTTGATTACCATTTTGCCTTCCTTTTTTAAGGTTCCGTAGCAAAGAGGAGTAGATTCGGGACTAATCCTTTTAAGGAGGAGAATGTGATGCCTTAGAGCGTCAGAGTGATTCTAGGGTTCCTTTTCCTGGTTTTGTTTCGGGAGAGGAATGAAGGATTTGTCGGGGGATGAAATAATTGAAGTTTATCCGGCATATTAATATTAAATTTGGAGTTGTCGGGCTAGAAACAGTGGGCCGAGGAAAACCTGGCCTGGCTGCGAATCCCTCCCCACCTCTCTCTCTTTTCCCTAGTGGGCCTACCCACCATATAAAAGGGGTGTCACCCCCCAAAAGCCCTAGGGCGCCCCCTTCCTCCCCTAGCAGCCACACCACCCTCCTCTTCCTCCCCTTGCGTGGTGGCTCAAGATCCACCAGCGAAACGCCGAAGGAGCAAGCGAGAAGAGGATCCGTGGAGGCGTGGAGGACGAGCAGATTTCCGTTTCGGGAATCGTCGCGCGTTTTTCGTGGGTTCTCAAGGGAGAACTAAAGGTAAAATTCACAATCTTTTACCCCTGTTCTACCTATGGATTAGGAGTGTATTAGATCTGGTGGTGAGTGATTTAGATGGATCTTGATGGGGGAGAAGGTTAGATGTTCACGTGGTGCTGTTTTTGGAAGGGGAGATTGTGCAGCGCGGATTGTTTCGCGTTTTACGTGGCATAGAAGATTTTTCCTGCAAAAACCTATAACTAGAAAGTTGTGTCTAACGTCGAGATCTAGCTTCTGTAATTTTTTCAGAATTTTTGGGGCGTGGGTCTGAGAGTTATCGCTGTTGCAAGATGACGGACAGAATCTGGAAACAGATTTTGTCCACTGTGTTGGACGTTTGTTTAGGCATTTTTAACGGTGGAATTGAAATTTGTGATCTTCATGAAAGTTGTAGATCTCGTCAATATCTAGCTACTGTAATTTTTTTGTATTTTTATGATCTTTATAAAAAAAGATACGAAATTGTGAAGAGAGGGTGCTGCTGTTTGACCCGGACAGATTGGGGTTTTTGGCGCTTAAGAAGGGAACGGGGATTAGGAAGCGTGTGTTCGAGTTGTGTGATCATTTGTGATGTTGCTATGTACTGAAATAATACTTGTACAGGTGGTGCCCCTTCTGGACGCAACTAGGTTCGTCATCCACGTTGGTAAAGGCAAGTGGAAGTAGCGGTCTTGCTAAACTATAACTCGCTATTTGTTTCGTCTTCAATATAAACCTTAATTGCAGCACACCTACATGGTTTAACTAATTGTTTATGAGATTACAATATCCTATCCTGCATTGTGATGTGGTTGTTTGGCTTTTGAATCATGAGTAAGAATGAAGAAAGATGTTGTTTGCAAGATGAATTGTGGAGATATTCTATCTCAATGATGTTCGCATTCTATCCATGTTATTTGATGGTATGCAAGCATGTGAATTTAGAGTGGGAAGTTATGAATGTATTTATGCATGAAGCATTAACTGCATAATCATGCATTGGAAGTTTGTCGACGCCTTGGCGTCTTGCGGCAAATGCCAGTACAACACCGTGTGTTCCTGAGAAAGGGCACGGTGAGGAGGATCATGGCATAAGCATGTGCACAATCATATGGATTTTACTGAGGTTGTGTGGACTCTATAATGTGGTATTGGACATGAGGAATTTGGTATGCTAGTTTTACTGTGGCTGTGTTATTCGTTAGAAGTTGTTCCGCTTGCTGAGATTACCCAATCTCACCCCTTGTTATTTTGTTGTTTTCAGGTAGTTCTCGCGAGTCGTAAGCTTGAAGGGTGGGCTTAGTAGCACAATCAACCCTCCGGGGTCATCACGAATCACATGGACTAGTGCATTTAATAATTCATTAGCTTGCTGAAATTTTATTAATCATAGACCTGTTGATGTCCTCTTTGGAGCTGTTTTACGTTTATATATGTTTTCTGGTTGATTTAGACTTGTTATCTCTAGTATTGATGCTTTTATGTTATTTATGTTTATAATGGTTATTATGAATCTTGTTGTCGCTTCCGTTTTGTCCTAATTTTAGGAGAGATGCTGTCGAATTTTTCTTGTACGACAGTTTAGATTTATACAACAGGCATATTTTCTTGAATCGATTTGTCGGCCCGTGGTCTTAGCCGGCTATGGACCGGCCTAGTTAGCCTCTCTTTGACCTGTTGCCGTCGGCGATCCTGAGGGAGATGTCCCATCGGACATGACTGTACCTAAGGTAGCGGCATTCTCCGCTCCCAGCAATACTGCCAGAAGGGACACCGTCGGTGAGCTCTTTCTTCATCGTCCGCCCAGTACAGGTTATCAGGCCGACGGGGACGTTGTTTGTGTCGACGGTCGATCTTCTCGTACTTCTTCAGGAGTTTGGAGAACGTCAGTCTGGAATTGGTAACCGTTCGTTTAGGTAGGGTTCTTTCGGCTTTGTACCACTGTCCGACCCTTGGTTCACCTTAAGCTTGACGGTCCTTGAGTTCCGACCGTTCCGATCGGCTTCTATTTGTAATGAGCCGATCGTTATCTTCAACGTTTCGCCGCCACCGGAGCTTGATTGGACGTCAACCCACCGAATTGGCTCGTCCATTGGCTCTTTTCCTTTCCGTGAGCATTGAACCATGTTGATAGGAAAAGGATTCACGTCCACCTGCATGGTCGGCTCTTCGGCAAACTTCAGTCGTCCGTCTTCGATAGCCAACTGTATATGCTGACAAAAAATATTGCAGTCGTTAGTGTTATGTGAAAAAGAGTGGTGCCACTTACAATATCTTCGCTTTTTGATTTCATCAGCAGACGGGATAACATGTCCTTCTGGCAACTGTATTAATTTTTCATGTAGTAATAAATCAAATATCCGATCACATTTGGGCACGTCGAAGGCATATTTAACTTCTGACTTATTTTTTGTCGGCTTAAGCCACGAGCAAACAAGTGATTTTTTAAGACCCTTTGCCCACTCGGCTATGTTTATATCGGCTTCATCATCTTCGGAGGTTTCGCTAGAACTGCAATCTACCATATTTACTTTGGCCTTCTCGTTCCGTTTTCTTTAAACCTATCTTTAAACCCTTTACTATCAGAATATCGGCTTTCTTGCGCCGATGCACGGTGGAGGAGGTGGCCAAAATCGGAGAATTTCTGTCCTGCAAATTTTTCTTTAAGTGGGGGGGGGGTCAACCCTTGGAATGCCAAATTGGCTAACTGATTGTCCGGTAACGTAACGCTAAAGCATCGATTTTGTACGTCCCTAAATCTCCGGATGTAGTCCGAGACTGGTTCACCAAATTTCTGTCGGACTGAACTAAGATCTGAAATCCTTAGCTCAGGACTACCAGAAAAGAAATATTCGTGGAATCGGCTTTCCAAATCATTCCAAAAGTGGACCGAATTTGGTGGCAAGTTCGTGAACCATGTAAAAGCGGTTCCCGACAAAGATAATTGAAACAGTCTGATTTTCAACCCGTCGGACTAAGCAGCTTCACCACACTGGGCAACGAACCGTCCGACGTGTTCAAGGGTGGTAATAGAGTCATCTCCTGAAAACTTTGCGAAATCAGGGATCTTGTAATTATGAGGGTAGGCCATCCGATCTATGTAATTCGGATACAACTTTTCATAGCCGATGGTCTTGCCATTAGGCTGTAAGCCAAATTGCTCCCTTAGCACGGCAGAGATCTGATCGGCCCAATTAACACCACCAGCCGACATGGTGCTGGGGTTCTGCTAATTAGGATAACTGGCATCCTGCCACCCCGAGTGCTAGCTCAGGCCGTTGGTTAAAATGAGCTGATGGGGGATTAAGGTTTTGCCAATTGTGCAAATTGGCATTCTGTCCCCCCGAGTGCAAACTCGAGTTGTTGGCTAGGTCGAACTGGTTGCTGTTGAGGCGATTGATCGTACTCATTGGGCATTGGGACAAAAGGTTCTCCATAAGTGACTACTTTATGTGGGATCGGATTTCTTGATGGAATCGGCCCTTGGAATTGAGGATTCTGATCCGATCCAATCGGTCGAGGGACCGATTGTTCGAAAGTGTTTGTTGGGGTCGTGTTTACCGCAGTGCACAACTTTGCGGCATCGGTGTACGCGTGGTAGTGGGTGATCCCGCCTGTACGGGGCACTTGGTCTTAACACGGTAGGTTGGGTCGGCATTAGTGAAGCGATTGGAGCCGACCCTCTTACGGTGCTGGTGTTCTGTGGCACTGAGTATATGGGATACGTTGGGAGCGGCTGTAATGTGTCGAGCAAACCCCTAGTTGAAGCCAGCTCCTGAGCAATCGTTTTGACGTTATTCTCAATCATCGGCTTTAATGTCGTAACCAGAGCTGATGATTGGTTGATTAACGTGTGGTGCACAGATTGCTCGATCATAACAGATAATTCGGCTTGAGTCGGCACGTATCGGCTTACCGGGTTTAATGGGGGCGCCATTATCATCGATGGGGTTGAGTGTTGGGAGCGCGGTCTTCTGCATGACCCCCCGTCGGGTTTTCTGATAGAAACCCAACATCATCTCTTCCAGAGTAGCCTTCCGATCTTCAATCTCCTTGCGTTGCTCTGGGGTCAAATCGTCCAGCATCGGGACGATGATAGCTTCAGTGTTGACGTCGGCTGGAGGGATAGATTTTCCTGCGGCCATCTTTTCTGATCGGTCTCACGGGGCATGCCAAAAGTGTGTTGATGCTGAAAATTTGAAGTAGGGTTTTTAACCTCAAACACACAGGATGAACGTCGGGTTCAAGCGTGCCAGTCAATTTGACCTTTAATTGACAAGGTAAAAAATTGTAAAATCAATCAAAGCCGATAGCGAGTAATTATCGGCGTAACTCTAGTCGGCTAAAAGTCGATCAGGGGATAACTAGATTAGCCGATGACGAGTACCCATACCATGGGTACCCCAATCAGCCAGGAACCACGAGCGGGCTTATCTTCTTCGAAGCCTAGTTCTAGCAAAGGGCCCGTGGGCCGCCAAGAGCGGGCCTGGCACTGTTTAGAGCTGACCTCGGGCGGTCGGCGTACTCCGACCTCTCAGGTCGGAGCGCGTGGTCAGCCAGCTCCACCAGCGCTCGAAGGGGCAAGACCCGCGCAAGTGGAGGGCCAGCTGCCCTGCATACGCGGTGTCCTCTGAGGTCCGTACCAGGGTAGGCAGTCCCTTCCCGAGGATGTCAGAGGGTGTGCCAAAAAAGTCAATCCCTGGTCCCATCGCCGCTGACACACCACGGAGGAGAGCGCCCCCTCCCGAGGCCAAGCAAAGGTCACATACCATTAACTGCCGGAGCTGACATCCGTACGGAACGGCGCGTCACCTTGTCAGCACGACCAAGGACCCCCTACTGCGGGACTACCAACCCAGCATGGAGGAGTCGGAGCCCAGTCGGACGACAAGACGGAAGACCAAACTCCAAGGCGTACAGTACCCCTTCCTTTTTCTCTCCAATTTCCCATGTAACCTTCCGCCTCCAAATATATAAGGAGAGCAGGGCTCCGGAGAGAGGGGACGGGACAACGACGATAGAACCAACAGACACCCCCCGACCGACCGAGACCAGGTCTCGTTTGTAATCTCTTGGCGATCGTTCGCCACCAAGAACAATACACCCCAACTGAGCGAACTGGAGTAGGGACGTTCAGCCCGAACCAGTATAAACCTCTGGCTTCTTGAGTCAACCATTCGGGGAGAGGGAGCGCGCGACCCCCACTAACCATAAATTCGTATTGCCGGTGCACAAAACACCGACAGTTGGCGCGCCAGGTAGGGGAGCTTCGCACGTCATCATCTTCGACTCCGGATTCCCATCACCCTCCCCGATGGCTTTCTTCTCTCGCGACAACTCGCCGGCGTCGAGGGGCTGGATCCGCTTCGGCGCCCTCGACTTCGTCGTCACTACGGCGGGGGAGCTCGTTCTCATCCCCGCAGCCATCCGAGAGCGGGCACCCTCCACAAGCCTGGACGCGGTCGCCGGCGTTCTCAGCAACCTCCGCCTCGAGGCCCCCGCAAGATGTACTCTCATGAGTGCAACATGGCGGGCGTGGCGGAGCCATCCTCCACCTCCGCAACTCTCGGGACCCTCCTTCCGCACGACGAAGTGCGGCGGGAAGAGTCCCGACGGGAAGACGATGCGCACCAGCGTCGCCTCACCGACCTCCAGCTGCAGCGCTGAGAGGAGCCGCCCAGATCGTCCTCGAGTTGTTGGATGAACAGTTGCCCCCGTCGGATTTGGATCCTAGCAACAGATCACCGGAGGTGACCTCGATGCAACACCCAAGCCCGATCGAGACAACTCTACAAACATCCAAACGACTCGACAACAACCCCGGTATTCCCCCGGTATGTGATCCGAAACTCGCCCAGGATCCACACATACCGATTCCCAATGCCATATCAACTTCAATTCGCACAAAGGGGCATCGAGCCCCAAACCTCACAACCAGAGACGCAAAAAACGCGGAAGCAAACAAACACACCACACGGCACAAAGAGGCCCAACAACGACCAACAAAACGAACCAAGGAAAAGCAGACGGGTTCCATTACAGAAATAAAAGTGCAATTACACGACAAAAGTATTATCGACTATTCTATACAACAAAAGTAAAACACCCCGGTAGTGTCATGCCCTAACACTTTCGGGCGCACTCGCGTCAACCGCCTCTACTCGGTGCCCCGCCGGTCACCGATAGGCAGTAGGGGCAAAACTCGCACCCCGCTGTGTCCTCACATGCAAAACCATAAAGCAGAAGCCTGAGTACGGAAGGTACTCGCAAGTCTTACCCGTGGCCCATATAAGACCGACTCCAAAGGATTATGCAATTGGATGTGGCAAGGAATAAGTTGAAGGTAAAACCGTTGCAAAATGCTTAACATTTGTTGTTTAGTTACTTAAACTACTCGATTCACAATTTTTAATGCGGTTGTAACAGCATCTACCACTAAGTGAAGTTGCATCTAGCAATTTACAAGAATTAACCACACTCACTTCGAGCTCAAGCCCAACGGCGAACTTCAGTTCAAGTTGATACTACGTGTAATAGCAGTGACCAAGCGTGCTCATATCCGAGAGCGCGGCAATTCGAATCGCTTACTTAACCCTGCAGGGAAGCATTGATCACACGACATGTGCCACGAAGGAACCTCATGTCAACCCCTTCCCATCCATACCCATTCGTTGGGGCATCTTCATGCGGTCCGGAAACATAGCACCCCCTCGAGCAACCCCAAGCCCGGCTTGGCGCTCGAGAGCCGGCCTAGGCCCCGCCCTCACCCACGTCCAACCACATGAGGGCATGGCCCATCGAACGGCATGCGATCAAAGAGCGGCTTACCTTACCATAATCGGGCATGTGATCAACCAATTGGTGCTCAGCCATGGTACCACATCGGATCGGTCCTTAGCTGACTCAGGCGGGACTACCACATTTGGGTCTCCTTACCCAAATGCCCCAACTCTCCCGCCCGGTCTCCAATTATACCTTTTTCCACAACATAACCATAACCAAACAGTTCCAGAAACTGTAATGTGTAAGACCTCAAGCAGTGGAACCATCCACCACTTGGCCCAAACCCGACTTCTAAGCATACTAAGCACGACACAATTAGTACCCATAATCTAGCTCCAAAGGAGGTGTTTACAAGTAACAAGAAATCGGGTACATGCAGTAAATAGGATCTAGCCTATCCCACATTTCAACTCCTAATGCAACACTTAACGTCCAATAAATAGTTAATTCACAAGAATAGATTACACATAAGGTTCAAGATGCTTAGGTGCTTGCCTTGACCTTCTGCTTGCGGATCGGCGGTAGCCGGCTCTCCGGTAGTACCCTCAGTCGCCGTGGCGTCAAGCCCCGCGGGATCGCTCTCTACATGAGTACAATGCATAATTAAGATGCATGCGAATGCAATGAAACAACCACAATTGAAAATCCCCGACGAACGACGCAACCGAACAACTTGACTAAATCCGGACAGATCAGCCTAACCCGGACAGTCCGGGTATTTTATCCAGACAGTCCGGCCTAGCCGGACACTCCGGACCGTCCGCCCGGACACTCCGGACCGTCCGCCCGGACACTCCGGACCTGGCGTATTTCGCCCAATCAGAGCGAGGGATCGAGGTGCCACCGAGCTCTACGGCACCACGAGAACCCGATCTAGCACCTTCCTAACACGTGGTCGAGCCGGAGAGGCTCCAAGCTAGCCCAAACCACGACGATTGAGGCTCATTCTTAACATCTCCAACTAAAACCCAATCCAAAGCTAGGGATGACATTATCTACCCCCGATCTCCAACCCTAGCATCCAACATTGCCTAAACCAACCTCCAATCCAACCACCCACCAAAACCCTAACCTACCCCAAAGTTACCCTAACCCCAAATCTACAAACCTAACCTCAAATCTACTCCCACGAGCTCCCGAGAACCCAAGAATCACAAATGGACTCCAAGGAGAAGTCTCACCTTCAAGGGGGATGACGGGAGGAAGGGGAAGCCGGGTTGAGCTAAGAGGACGCCGGCTTGGGAGGAGCTTGATGTCACTGGAATGGAGAAGCCACCGGGGAGGAGCCACGGGAGGTCGCCGGAGTGGAGAGCTCACCGGAGACGAGGCTGGGGTGAAGGGGGCGCACGGGATGGGTGGAGGACAAGTGGAGAAGAAGAGAAGGGAGTGAAACCACGAAATGGGACTTTTATACAAAACCCTCGCACGATCCGGACACTCCGGATGTTCAACCCGGAGACTCCGGGTTGGGGTCTTCGGTAGAATCAACCCGGACACTCCGGACATTTAGTCCGGACACTCCTGGTTGGGGTGTTCGGTCAGCCCAATCCGGATACTCCGGACAATTTATCTGTACATTCCGGGTTATGTCCGGACATTCCGGACGTTGATCCGGATACTCCAGATGTCCCAGAAATTTTTGAAAATTGGGGCCTTGACAAACCCTTCCCCCTTAAGGGAATCTCGCCCCGAGATTCAGAACAAACGTACACACCGGTTAGGACCCTAACAGACATGCTTTAAGCTTTAGGAATTTTACACCCGCACTTACATGGCATCGAAGAATTCAAGGTACTCGGTCCTTAGGCGATCTTTGGGTTCCCAAGTAGCCTCATCATCAGTATGATTGCTCCATTGAATCTTGTAGAACTTTAGAGTTCTCCGTCGTGTCTTGCGTTCCGTTCTTTCTAAAACCCGAATCGGATGCTCTTGATAGGATAGATCCGGTTCAGGCGCAACTCTGAGGTCATCCATTTCAAGTGACTCGAAAGGAGTACGGAGACACTTCTTCAATTGGGAGACATGGAAGACATTGTGGAGTGTGGGAGGAAGCTCTAGCTGATATGCAACCTGACCACGCCTCTCAAGGACTCGGAATGGCCCTATGTAACAAGGCGCTAGTTTCCCTTTGATTCCAAACCGACGAGTGCCTCGAAGGGGAGATACTTTTAGATATACGAAGTCGCCAATATCGAAGGAGAGGGGTCTCCTACGGCGATCGGCGTAGCTCTTCTGCCGCGACTGTGCTATCCTCAGGTTCTCCCGAATGACCCTCACTTTTTCTTCTGCTTCCATGACAAGTTCGGGCCCAAGAAATGAACGCTCCCCACTCTCGGACCAATTTAAAGGTGCCCGACAGCTACGACCATAAAGTGCCTCGAAGGGGGACATTTGAATGCTGGTTTGGTAGCTATTGTTGTATGCAAATTCAGCATAGGGGAGACATTCTTCCCACTTCTTCCCATAGGACAGGACACACGCTCTCAACATATCCTCGAGTATCTGATTGACCCTCTCGGTTTGGCCATCAGTTTGAGGGTGATATGCTGAGCTGTGGAGTAGTTTCGTGCCCAGGGCCTCATGCAGACTCCTCCAGAATTGGGAGACAAACTGTGATCCCCGATCTGAAATTATCCGCTTTGGCACTCCATGAAGACACACAATCCGAGACATGTACAGCTCCGCATATCTCGTGGCTCGATAGGTGGTGCGAACGGCTAGGAAATGTGCAGACTTTGTTAACCGGTCGACGATCACCCATATCGAGTCGTGACTCAAAGAAGTCAGAGGCAAGCCAGTAATGAAGTCCATGCTAATGTCTTCCCATTTCCAACTCGGAATGGGTAGCGGCTGAAGAGTACCAGCTGGTTTAAAGTGTTCAGCCTTCACACGCTTGCAGACATTGCACTCAGCCACGTAACGAGCAATCTCGCGCTTCATGCGAGTCCACCAGAATTGCCGCTTCAGGTCTTGGTACATTTTGTTGCTGCCCGGATGGATTGTGAGCAACGAGTTATGGGCTTCATCAAGGATCGCCCGCTTCAACTCTTGGGTATCCGGGACAACTATGCGCTGGCCAAACCACAAGGTTCCTTGCTCATCCAGGCGAAAACCAGGGGCCTGACCAGAACTCAAGTTATTGCGAATGTGGGTAACACCCGCATCTCCGCCTTGTGCCTCCCGAATCTGATCAAGCAACGTGGACTTCAGTTCCACATTAGTCAGGAAACCTTCTTCTACCATTTCCAGGTTGAGCTTCTGGAATTCAGCACAAAGGGTGGCACTCCGTGGGGGAAGAGTAAAGCAATGGCATTGGGCCTTGCGACTCAATGCGTCAGCCACCACATTGGCCTTCCCAGGGTGGTAATGGACTTCCAAACTGTAGTCCTTAATCAACTCAAGCCACTGCCTTTGCCTCATATTCAAGTCTACCTGCGTGAAGATGTACTTGAGGCTTTTGTGATCGGTGTAGATGTTGCACTTGTTCCCAAGGAGATAGTGGCGCCAAATCTTTAAGCATGGACCACTGCTGCAAGCTCCAGATCGTGGGTGGGGTAGTGCTCTTCATGACGTTTCAGCTGCCGAGACGCGTAAGCGACAACTCGGCTGTCCTGCATAAGCACACAGCCAAGTCCGATGCCAGATGCATCACAATACACATCAAACGGCTTGTGAATGTCGGGCTGGGTAAGGATCGAGTCAGAGTGAGGCGCCGCTCGTAGTCCAAATGCCTGCTCACAGCCCACTGACCACTTGAACTCAGTGCCCTTCTTCAACAACTCTGTTATGGGTTTGGCTATCTTGGAGAAGTCCTGAATGAAATGACGGTAATAGCCAGCCAGCCCAAGAAAACTGCGAATCTCGGTGACAGACTTGGGTTGTTCCCATTTGAGCACATCCTGTACTTTGCTTGGGTCAACGGCTACACCTCGCTCGGAAAGGACATGTCCCAAGAAAGACACCTCCTTCAGCCAGAACTCGCACTTGCTGAACTTCGCATACAAGCGGTGTTCCCGGAGTCTCCCGAGAACGACATGAAGGTGCTTGGCATGATCTTCCTCGTTGGCTGAATAGATGAGGATGTCATCGATGAAGATGACGACAAAGGAATCCAGCTCTTCCATGAAGATGGAGTTCATGAGGTACATGAAGTACGCCGGTGCGTTCGTCAGACCGAACGACATGACGGTGTACTCATACAGCCCATATCGGGTGGAAAAAGCCATCTTCGGGTTGTCTTCGGCCCGAATCTTGATCTGATGGTACCCGAGCCTCAGATCAATCTTGGAGAATACCCTTGCACCAGCAAGCTGATCGAACAGGATATCAATCCGAGGCAGAGGGTACTTGTTCTTGATAGTGACAGCATTCAAGGGGCGGTAATCCACGCAGAGGCGAAGTGAACCGTCCTTCTTGGTCACGAATAGAGCCGAGCAGCCCCAAGGCGAGGAGCTCAGACGAATGAAGCCCTTGTCCATCAACTCCTCCAATTGAGTCTTTAGCTCAGCCAATTTGTTGGGCGGCATTCGATACGGCCGCTTGGAGACTGGAGCGATCCCAGGCTGCAGCTCCACTACAAACTCAATGTCCCGATCAGGCGGCATCCCTGGCAGTTCCGCTGGGAACACATCGGGGTACTCTGACACCACAGGAACTGACTCTATCTCCATGATTTCGGTGCCATTCAGGGAGCAAAGGGTGGCTCTGCCCTCGTCAAGAGGCAACGTCAGCCAGCCGCCCTTCGGTCCTTTCAGTGAGATGGTACGGCTAGAACAATCAAGGATGGCTTGCTGTTGCGTCAACCAATTCATGCCCAAGATGACATCCATCCCACGGAGGTCAAGAAGTAGAAGATTAACAGTGAAGGAAACCCCTTGAACTTGCACCGACGCCTTTCTAACTACTTGATTTACCACAAACCTTGACCCCCGTGCCTCTATAAGAAATGGTGTGGCGCTGCCACTCACTCTCATCCGATGGTGCACAGCGAACTCTCTACGGACAAAGGAATGAGATGCCCCCGAGTCGAATAACACCCTAGCAGAATGTCTGTCAATGCACAACATACCCGTCAGCACGGCGTGGTCCTCTGGAATCTCCTCGGCACCGACATAGTTAACTCGGCCGCGAGCTGGCGCGGGGAGTGGAGGTGGAGCTGTCGCCGCTGGAAGTCGTGGGGCGGTAGGATTGTTGCCCCGCCTTGGAAATGGGCAGTCGCGGATGAAGTGCCCCGCACGCCCGCAGTTATAGCATGGGCCCGGTCCAGAGCCTGTCGCCACTCGCACTCCCGACTGTGGCTGGGGAGGACGAGGAGCAGCAACAGGAGGACGAGCCACTCCAGCCAGCAGGGGAGGTGCAGGGATAGGGGCCCTCGGTGGTGGAGGGACCATGCGGGCCCGCTGTGAACTGCTTCCTGCCGAGAACTCCGCGCCCCGCTTCCTCTTCTTCTCCTCTTGGTGGTTCCTGATCTTGTGCTCAACGGCGATCGCCTGACTCACCAAGTCATTGAAGTCGGCGAAATCGCACACCGAGAATCGGTCTTGCATCTTCGCCGTCAATTCATTCATAAAGCGGCTCTGTTTCTTCTCATCACTATTGACCTCCTCCGGCGCATACTGAGCCAGGTAGTTGAACTCCCGTGAGTAGTCCACCACAGTCTTTCTCAATTGCTTGAGGGCCAGAAACTGTTGCTTCTTGATATCCATGAGTCCCTTCGGGATGTGGTATGCCCGGAAGGCCTCACGGAACTCCGCCCAAGTCACCTGATGACCGGCAGGCTGCATCACCAGGAAATTGGCCCACCATGCTCCAGCAGGGCCTTGAAGCTGCTGCGCTGCGTAGGGAGCCTTCTGAAGATCCCCGCACTGGAGCGAACTTCTGCTCCATCGTGCGCAGCCAGTCGTCTGCCTCCAAGGGATCACTGGCCCGGGAGAACACTGGCGACTGAGTGTGGAGGAAGTCCAAATAGCCATTTGGGCGGGCTCGCCCTTCACCGCGGCCACCCGGAGCAGCCTGATTCTGGACCAGCATCTCCAGAATCCGGTTGGTAGTCTCCTGGTTCCTCTCTGACCGCAGCAGGATATCCAGTACATTGGGAGGAGGAGGCGGATTGCCATGGCTAGGCTGTGACCGCCCAGCACCATCATCACCTCCCATGCCTCCGCGGGTCCTCATTCTGTTGTCAACCAAGGACAGGCGACGAAAGTTAGAACCCCCACAGAAAGGACAAGTCCTAAACATAGAAAACCCCGAACTGATCCCCTCTTTACACTGTAGCACCCCGTTCTGGGGTCCCACAAGTCTAGCACACCCAAATCAAAACCTCCTATGCAAAGCGGCATGACACATGCATGAGATGATATGACATGCACGATTCCAACGCAACGCACACTCACCCCTATTACCTAGGGCGGGGACAAGTATCACCTTCTACCTAATGCAACATGACAAGTATCACCTTCTACCTAATGCAACATCCAAACGACTCGACAACAACACCGGTATTCCCCCGGTATGCGATCCGAAACTCGCCCAGGATCCCCACATACCGGTTCCCAATCCCATATCAACATCAATTCGCACAAAGGGGCATCGAGCCCGAAACCTCACTACTAGAGATGCAAAAACGCGGAAGCAAACAAACACACCACACGGCACAAAGAGGCCCAACAACGACCAATAAAACGAACCAAGGAAAAGCAGACGGGTTCCATTACAGAAATAAAAGTGCAATTACACGACAAAACTATTATCGACTATTCTATACAACAAAAGTAAAACACCCCGGTAGTGTCATGCCCTAACACTTTCGGGCGCACTCGCGTCAACCGCCTCTACTCGGTGCCCCGCCGGTCACCGATAGGCAGTAGGGGCAAAACTCGCAACCCGCTGTGTCCTCACCTGCAAAACCACAAAGCAGAAGCCTGAGAACGGAAGGTACTCGCAAGTCTTACCCATGGCCCATATAAGATGGACTCCAAAGGATTATGCATTTGGATGTGGCAAGGAATAAGCTGAAGGTAAAACCGTTGCAAAATGCTTAACATTTGTTGTTTAGTTACTTAAACTACTCGATTCACAATTTTTAATGCGGTTGTAACAGCATCTACCACTAAGTGAAGTTGCATCTAGCAATTTACAAGAATTAACCACACTCACTTCGAGCTCAAGCCCAACGGCGAACTTCAGTTCAAGTTGTTACTACGTGTAATAGCAGTGACCAAGCGTGCTCATATCCGAGAGCGCGGCAATTCGAATCGCTTACTTAACCCTGCAGGGAAGCATTGATCACACGACATGTGCCACGAAGGAACCTCATGTCAACCCCCTCCCATCCATACCCATTCGTTGGGGCATCTTCATGCGGTCCGGAAACCTAGCACCCCCTCGAGCAGCCCCAAGCCCGGCTTGGCGCTCGAGAGCTGGCCTAGGCATCGCCCTCACCCACGTCCAACCACATGAGGGCATGGCCCATCGAACGGCATGCGATGAAAGAGCGGCTTACCTTACCATAATCGGGCATGTGATCAACCAATTGGTGCTCAGCCATGGTACCACATTGGATCGGTCCTTAGTTGACTCAAGCGGGACTACCACATTTGGGTCTCCTTACCCAAATGCCCCAACTCTCCCGCCCGATCTCCAATTATACCTTTTTCCACAACATAACCATAACCAAACAGTTCCAGAAACTGTAATGTGTAAGACCTCAAGCAGTGGAACCATCCACCACTTGGCCCAAACCCGACTTCTAAGCATACTAAGCACGACACAATTAGTACCCATAATCTAGCTCCAAAGGAGGTGTTTACAAGTAACAAGAAATCGGGTACATGCAGCAAATAGGATCTAGCCTATCCCACATTTCAACTCCTAATGCAACACTTAACGTCCAATAAACAGTTAATTCACAAGAATAGATTACACATAAGGTTCAAGATGCTTAGGTGCTTGCCTTGACCTTCTTCTTGCGGATCGGCGGTAGCCGGCTCTCCGGTAGTACCCTCAGTCGCCGCGGCGTCAAGCCCCACGGGATCGCTCTCTACACGAGTACAATGCATAATTAAGATGCATGCGAATGCAATGAAACAACCACAATTGAAAATCCCCGACGAACGACGCAACCGGACAACTTGACTAAATCCAGATAGATCAGCCTAACCTGGACAGTCCAGGTATTTTATCCGGACAGTCCGGCCTACCCGGACACTCCGGACCGTCCGCTCGGACACTCCAGACCTGGCGTATTTCGCCCAATCAGAGCGAGGGATCGAGGTGCCACCGAGCTCTACGGCACCACGAGAACCCGATCTAGCACCTTCCTAACACGTGGTCGAGCCGGAGAGGCTCCAAGCTAGCCCAAACCACGACGATTGAGGCTCATTCTTAACATCTCCAACTAAAACCCAATCCAAAGCTAGGGATGACATTATCTACCCCTCATCTCCAACCCTTGCATCCAACATTGCCTAAACCAACCTCCAATCCAACCAACCACCAAAACCCTAACCTACCCCAAATCTACAAACCTAACCTCAAATCTACTACCACGAGCTCCCGAGAACCCAAGTATCACAAATGGACTCTAAGGAGAAGTTTCACCTTCAAGGGGGATGACGGGAGGAAGGGGAAGCCAGGTTGAGCTAAGAGGACGCCGGCTTGGGGAGGAGCTTGATGTCACCGGAATGGAGAAGCCACCGGGGAGGAGCCACGGGAGGTCGCCGGAGTGGAGAGCTTACCGGAGACGAGGCTGGGGTGAAGGGGGCGCACGGGATGGGTGGAGGACAAGTGGAGAAGCAGAGAAGGGCGTGAAACCACGAAATGGGACTTTTATACAAAACCCCCGCACGATCCGGACACTCCGGATGTTCAACCCGGAGACTCGGGGTTGGGGTCTTCGGTAGAATCAACCCGGACACTCCGAACATTTAGTCCGGACACTCCGGGTTGGGGGTGTTCGGTCAGCCCAATCCGTATACTCCGGACAATTTATCCGGACATTCCGGGTTATGTCCGGACATTCCGGACGTTGATCCGGATACTCCGGATGTCCCAGAAATTTTTGAAAAGTGGGGCCTTGACAAGCGAGAAGAGCTGGAGGCCCGAAAGGCCGAGCTCGACATACTCCGGATACTCTTCTATTTGACTCCAGTCAACTACTCGATCCACGACAGAAAGGGTAAGCACTCCTCCTACAGGGGTTAATAATTCTTCGGTGATGGCGTTAACCGGCCACACTATCAAACCACACCCTTACTATGAACAAAAAGAGGTGACCGAAACCCTTCGGCACCACAACCCCACTTCATCACAAATGAAGCAACTCAATCAAATCCATCATAAATATAGCATTATACATCATCAAAAGTAGCATTCAACATCAAAGCTTAGATACAATATTTAAACGGAAAGCAACGGTACCCATACCCTTTCCTACTGTGCATCCATGTGTGTCAGATTTTAAATTAGTGATTCCACTTACACAAGTTTTAATGTTGCTATCCTATGACAAAATTTTAGTTAAAACCTAGGCCATGTTTCTAAGTTATTCCACACCACATTTTAGTTGTATCCTATAGTATGACACTAAAAATACACATTCCAAGGACCTACAGCCCGCTCTGATACTAACTGTAACACCCCATAAATCTAAACTGTTGTACAAGAAAAATTCGACAGCATTTCCCCTAAAACAGGATAATACGGAAGCAATTCATAAAAACAAGGTCCATGATAAGCAATTCAAATAGGAATAATATCACGACATCAATACTAGAGACAACAAGTCTAAATCAACCAGGAATCAACCATAAACATAACACATCTCTAAAGGGACAACCATAAACGAGAAGAAGTTTAAAGGGAACAACAATGGGTCTATTTGTAATAAAATTTCATCCAACTAATGAATTATTTAAAGCACTAGATCATGTGAGTCGTGATGACAACAGAAAATTTATTGTGTTGCTAGCCCACCCTTCATGCTTACGACTCACGTGCGCTACCTGAAAACATCAAAACAGCAAGTAGTGAGATTGGGTAATCTCAGCAAGCGGAACAACTAATACAAATAAAACATCCACCATATATCTATCATTCCACATTCCACATTCCTCATATACAATACCACATCAAAGAGTCCACATTCCTCATATACAATACCACATCAAAGAGTCCACACCACTTCAGTAAAATGCATATGATTGATGCACATGCTTATGCCATGTTCCTCCTCATATACAATACCACATCAAAGAGTCCACATTCCTCATATACAATACCACATCAAAGCGTCCACACCATTTCAGTAAAATGCATATGATTGATGCACATGCTTATGCCATGTTCCTCCTCACCGTGCCCTTTCTCAGGAACACACGGTGTTGTACGTCTGATCGCGCCTGTTGGCGTCGACAAACTTCCAATGCATGATTATGCAGTTAATGCTTCATGCATGAATTCATTCATAACTCCTCCCACTGAGTCCACATGTTTGCATATCATCATATAGCATGGATAGAAAACAAATATCATAGAGATGAAATGTTTAGACAATTCATCCGGTAAACAACATCATTCTTCACCTTACCTCAAAGCAAGTGATTAAACCATGTATGATTGCTGTAATTGGAGTTTATAATAAAGGCGAAGCAAACAACAATTTATAGCTTAACAATACAACTACTTTCACTTGCCTTTACCGACGTGGGCGATGAACCTAGTTACGCCCAGCAGTGGAACCACCTGAACAAACATTATTTCAGTACATAGCGATATCACAATTCATCACACAATTCAAACACACGCTTCTTACTCCCTGATCCCATTTAAACGCCAAAAACCCCGATCTGTCCGGATCGAACAGCATCACCCTCTCTTCCCAATTTCGTATCTTTTTTTATACTATTCATAAAAATACAAAAAAATTACAGTAGCTAGATATTGATGAGATCTACAACTTTCATGCAGGTCAAAAATTTCAATTCCACAGTTAAACATGCCTAAACAACCGTCCAACACAGTGGATGAAATCTGTTTCCAGATTCTGTTCGTCATCTTCCAACAGAGATAACTCTCAGACTGACGCCCCAAAACTTCTGAAAAAATACAGAAGCTAGTTCTCGACGTTATCTACAACTTTCTAGTTATAGGTTTTTGCAGGAAAAATCATCTATGCCACTTAAAACGTGAAACAATCCGCGCTGCACAATCTTCCCTTCCAAAAACAGCACCACGTGAACATCTACCCTTCTCCCCCATCAAGATCCATCCAAACCACTCACCACCAGATCTAATACACTCCTAATCCCTAGGTAGAACAGGGGTAAAAGATTGAGAATTTTACCTTGAGTTCCCCCTTGCGAACCCACGAAGAACGCGCGACGATCCCCGTAACGGAAATCTGTTCGTCCTCCTCGCCTCCACGGATCCTCTTCTCGTTTTCTCCTTCGCGTTTCGCGGTGGATCTTGAGCCACCACGCAAGGGGAGGAAGAGGTGGAGGTGCGGCTGCTAGGGGGAGGCGCCTTACGGTTTGCGGGAGGGGGGTGCCACTTAAAGGGGGGAGGTGGGCCGGCCCACCAAGGCATGGGGAGGAGAGGGGGAAAAAGGAATTCCCGGCCCAGGCCCAGGTTGCCTCAGCCCAGCTAAAACTAGCCCAAAACTCCAATTTTTTTAATATTAATTGCAGCATAAAACTCAATTATTTCATCTCCCAACATTTCCTTCATTCCTTCCGAAATCGAAACAAGGGAGAAAAACCCCCTACGGTAACTCCCAAATTCTAAGGCATCACACTCTCCCCTCCTTAAAAGGATTCGTCCCCGAATCAAAGACACACCAAAATCAACAACAAAGTCCCCAAGGGACAAAAGACTTCTTTGCAACACAAAATATTCACACAAAGACTCAAACCGGAACAAACGACAAGCGAGTTCTCAAAACCAACACTAGCGAGAAAATGTTGATTTAGCTCAACAGAGTGCAACCTCTCACGGTTCCACCTACTTCAATTCCCAAATAGACCATGAAAGAAAACGGTCTCACACTCCTTATTCCAACTACTCTCCAGAAGAAAACGGTACCAGTCTCTAGAACCCTCTTCATCTCCCACGCACAAACGTGTTTTCACACCACAACCCCTCTACTGTGGTTCGCCGTATTCAAGACGACGACAAACCAGGTGAGACATACACTCCAAGACCACCAGCTATTTGAACAAACGAGGTTAGAACCTTGCAAAAAAAATTGATCTTCAACAAAAAACCAATACCCAACACTACCACCAAAAGGAAAGGCCTACTTTACAACCAGGGTCCTTAAACCCGCAAGAGACAAGAATAATCGAACAAAATCGCTATGGTTGACACAACCTCGCTCAACCTCGACAGAAAGGTCCAATACACTCTGAAAAGGAAAAACAATTACTAGCAACCACCAAGTGGTCCACTAATAATTTAAATAAATTTCACCTAGGTACACATCAATGACCCAATTCTCCAAGAAGGTTTGGATTGAGTCATACACAACCTTCCTTTACTCTTCACTTTTAAACTATTTACGATCATCTACTAGCAACATCTAATATCTTAGGTCATTACCAACCCACACTAAATTCCTCTTTCTTAGAAGGTTTCGCCCTCGCATTTTTCCTTTCAAAGAATCAGAACCAAGGGTAGAATCATTGAGGAAGCTCAACCAAGACCCATGATCCCCAAATGATTCACATCCAACAACTCGAACTCCAAAGCGCTAAAAGCCACTTTGGAAAGAATTCGGCAACAACCCAAGAGTACTCATTTTATTTTTTTAAGCCAAATGCAAAGAAAGCTCAGATCTCTTACACCACAACCAACATATCAGAAGATATTCGTTCTTACTTCCCGTACTAGAAGGCAATTGAAATCTCGATTCAGGACATGCATGCAGCTTTCCAAGAGCACTCCGGATTAGTCATATATCCATATATGACTTTCTCACCGACCTGGCTCAACGACTCTTTTATCATTTAACATCTATAGACAATGTCATGTTTACTTTTCACTATTCATTCATCATGTAACAACACTATCGAATAGTCATTTACAAGACGACTTCTTCCTCTGTAACACATGAATAAAACTCGAATAACACCGAAGATTGCGCTAATTCATATAAACTATGTCGGCAGATAGTTAACAAGAAGGCACCACATCATATCAAAACCCACCAATGATAGAAAGCTAAACTTGCAAAACATCGCATTTTAACCAAAATCAACATTTTGGAAAAGAACATCGACTCCAAAGTCAAACATCTGCACAAACAACCGCCACAATTTTTTTTCTCGAAAGAAAGGGAAATTCATTCCCAAAAGAGAACTCTTCACTAACCAAATTCACTTATGAAACACTCATATAATCCACCTTTTTGAAGCACTCGCAAACGTCACACACAACATGCAAATAAATCCAACTCTAGACAAAAAGAGTTACAAATTAAATCTCAAGAGTTTCCAACACAACCCACTATGTCCATCTGCTTCCTTTAAAATTAATTCCAAAGATAATTCAGTGCGAATGCGAAGGGACGCGATCCACTAAAGACTTTTGGATGTAAATCCATACTCATAGTGCAAACTAAACAAGTTAGCCAAATCCAAAGGTTGGCATTAATCACTACGAGTTTTAGGGAAACTCTGAAACACAACAGAATAAACACTTCGACAAAAAGTATTCAACCAAAATAGCAACCAACCAAACCAGTCCAAAAGGTTTTAGACACAGGCTCAGGATGAAAGCCACCATATCTAGTATTCCACTATACTTACCATTTAAGCATTCAATATACACTATTTACTCATCGAGAAGCCTCAATATAATTCAACCAAAAGCTACATAACCAATTCTTTCTCTAGTTACCTTTCCCAACATTTATAAATACAGTTTATGATGATTAACAAAACGTCTTCCATTCTATACTACCTCATCATGATCCCCACAGACCAACACATCATATATCAATGTATTCTATATTTCAAACATAGTACTTCAACATATACTTAAGCATGATCAACGTATCAATTTTATACCATCCATACATCAACATCTTGACAATTAAAACTTGTTCAATCAATAAAATGACTTCAACCAATAAGTATTATCTCTACAAGATAAAATTAAGTAAACAGGATTCTAAGACATGCATTCATTAAGGTTAAAATCTTGCATCATGATTGTTATCCAATGTTCATCCCATCACAACATGAACTCGACATAATTCCACAGGTTTACACTTTTCTCTATTGGATCAATGGTTTCCAACAATTAACAACCCTACCAAGTCATCAATAACAACAAATGGGCATAAACATCAACCATCAACATTACTTTTGGCTACCCTATACATAGGTGATAACAAAATTACCACCACACAACATACTAGTAGGTTGCAACAACGTAAATAGCAATTCTAATCAACTTCCAAATTAAAGTCGCTAGTCAACACGATTAAATTTTCTCTATTAATCTGTTAGTTTAGAACATCTTTAAACAACCAAAGAAAGTTTCTTTAACAATAACCGCATCTACCTCATCTTAATGTTCTAACCATGCATCAGGGTTTAAAACCTTAAACATTATCGGGGGTCATAAGCACTTTTAAAGCAAAGCAACAGATTATAAGCATGTACATTAACACATTTAATCATCCCCACTATGGAGTACTCTACATCACTAGAGGTTCATTTAATCTTAAGCTAAAGGTAACAATTACACTTAATTGATTCAACTCGCAAATTAACTAAGGAGTACATCATTTCTATAAACCACATTGTTACATACTACATAACATGCTAAACAACAATTTCCACTTTTAACAAGTAATTTTAGTCAAACGAATACTTACTTTATTTGCAGCATTTTTTTTTCTTTTAACACTCAACCAAAACTCACAAAGAAGCTTGACTCTCAAATTTGCAATAGGACATGACTCCAAAACACATTTCAATCTTAAAGACTCCCACAGGAGGGAACCAAGCGATCAAGTAAACCTTTACGAACAAAGGCACAAAACATAAATTGACACAACTTAACTTTTTACACACGCTTCAATAACTTCTTTTAAACTCAGAGCAAGACACACAAGAACCAAAAGCTATACCTTTCTTTGCAAGGCAACCAACTAAACAGGTGTCAAAGTCAAAAGGCGACCAAAGACGCACAACACAAAACTCCCCTTCTTTGTCTTCACCCAAAGAAGACAAAACCAAGAAACACCGAAGGCACACTCATGAAAAACAAAATTCCAAACACTTTTCTTCTGATTTCAATCAACTAAAACCAAGAAAACCAACCAAGACCGACCGTCGTAACGATAAAGAACATCCGAAGGAATCTACCACCAATCTCTTCTATTTGACTCACCAACTACTCGATCCACGACAGAAAGGGTAAGCACTCCTCCTACAGGGGTTAATAATTCTTCGGTGATGGCGTTAACCGGCCACACTGTCAAACCACACCCTTACTATGAACAAAAAGAGGTGACCGAAACCCTTCGGCACCACAACCCCACTTCATCACAAATGAAGCAACTCAATCAAATCCATCATAAATATAGCATTATACATCATCAAAAGTAGCATTCAACATCAAAGCTTAGATACAATATTTAAACGGAAAGCAACGGTACCCATACCCTTTCCTCTTTGTGCATCCATGTGTGTCAGATTTTAAATTAGTGATTCCACTTACACAAGTTTTAATGTTACTATCCTATGACAAAATTTTAGTTAAAACCTAGGCCATGTTTCTAAGTTATTCCACACCACATTTTAGTTGTATCCTATAGTATGACACTAAAAATACACATTCCAAGGACCTACAGCCCGCTCTGATACTAACTGTAACACCCCATAAATCTAAATCATGTACAAGAAAATTCGACAGCATTTCCCCTAAAACAGGATAATACGGAAGCAATTCATAAAAACAAGGTCCATGATAAGCAATTCAAATAGGAATAATATCACGACATCAATACTAGAGACAACAAGTCTAAATCAACCAGGAATCAACCATAAACATAACACATCTCTAAAGGGACAACCATAAACGAGAACAAGTTTAAAGGGAACAACAATGGGTCTATTTGTAATAAAATTTCATCCAACTAATGAATTATTTAAAGCACTAGATCATGTGAGTCGTGATGACAACAGAAAATTTATTGTGTTGCTAGCCCACCCTTCATGCTTACGACTCACGTGCGCTACCTGAAAACATCAAAACAGCAAGTAGTGAGATTGGGTAATCTCAGCAAGCGGAACAACTAATACAAATAAAACATCCACCATATATCTATCATTCCACATTCCACATTCCTCATATACAATACCACATCAAAGAGTCCACATTCCTCATATACAATACCACATCAAAGAGTCCACACCACTTCAGTAAAATGCATATGATTGATGCACATGCTTATGCCATGTTCCTCCTCATATACAATACCACATCAAAGAGTCCACATTCCTCATATACAATACCACATCAAAGCGTCCACACCATTTCAGTAAAATGCATATGATTGATGCACATGCTTATGCCATGTTCCTCCTCACCGTGCCCTTTCTCAGGAACACACGGTGTTGTATCTGCACGGTCACAAGACGCCAAGGGCGTCGACAAACTTCCAATGCATGATTATGCGCTTAATGCTTCATGCATGAATTCATTCATAACTCCTCCCACTGAGTCCACATGTTTGCATATCATCATATAGCATGGATAGAAAACAAATATCATAGAGATGAAATGTTTAGACAATTCATCCGGTAAACAACATCATTCTTCACCTTACCTCAAAGCAAGTGATTAAACCATGTATGATTGCTGTAATTGGAGTTTATAATAAAGGCGAAGCAAACAACAATGTATAGCTTAACAATACAACTACTTCCATTTGCCTTTACCGACGTGGGCGATGAACCTAGTTACGCCCAGCAGTGGCACCACCTGAACAAACATTATTTCAGTACATAGCGACATCACAATTCATCACACAATTCAAACACACGCTTCCTACTCCCCGATCCCATTTAAACGCCAAAAACCACGATCTGTCCGGATCGAACAGCAGCACCCTCTCTTCGCAATTTCGTATCTTTTTTTCTACTGTTCATAAAAATACAAAAAAATTACAGTAGCTAGATATTGACGAGATCTACAACTTTCATGAAGGTAAAAAATTTCAATTCCACTGTTAAACATGCCTAAACAACCGTCCAACACAGTGGACGAAATCTATTTCCAGATTCTGTTCGTCATCTTCCAACAGAAATAACTCTCAGACTGAAGCCCCAAAAATTCTGAAAAAAATACAGAAGCTAGGTCTCAACGTTATCTACAACTTTCTAGTTATAGGTTTTGCAGGAAAAATGATCTATGCCACGTAAAACGTGAAACAATCCGCGCTTCACAATCTTCCCTTCCAAAAACAGCACCACGTGAACATCTACCCTTCTCCTCCATCAAGATCCATCCAAACCACTCACCACCAGATCTAATACACTCCTAATACCTAGGTAGAACAGGGGTAAAAGATTGGGAATTTTACCTTGAGTTCCCCCTTGCGAACCCACGAAGAACGCGCGACGATCCCCGTAACGGAAATCTGTTCGTCCTCCTCGCCTCCACGGATCCTCTTCTCGTTTTCTCCTTCGCGTTTCGCGGTGGATCTTGAGCCACCACGCAAGGGGAGGAAGAGATGGAGGTGCGGCTGCTAGGGGGAGGAAGGGGGAGGCGCCTTAGGGTTTGGGGGAGGGGGGTGCCACTTAAAGGGGGGAGGTGGGCCGGCCCACCAAGGCATGGGGAGGAGAGGGGGGAAAAAGGAATTCCCGGCCCAGGCCCAGGTTGCCTCAGCCCAGCTAAAACTAGCCCAAAACTCCAATTTTTTTAATATTAATTGCAGCATAAAACTCAATTATTTCATCTCCCAGCATTTCCTTCATTCCTTCCGAAATCGAAACAAGGGAGAAAAACCCCCTACGGTAACTCCCAAATTCTAAGGCATCACACCAGGCATCACGCACCCCGGTGCGCTATCGCCTGGGGGACAACTGCGACCTTCGCGCTACCATCGAGGCGCGGAGGAGAGCCACCGACGCAGCGGCGCCATCGCAGGTCGCCGACAGCGGGCGGCGTGAGCACCGCGACCCGGGTCCCGATGGCCCCGGGCCGCGGGCGTTCACAAGCGCCATCCGCAACGCCGGTTTCCCGGTCAGATTCCGGGCCCCGACCAACATAGCCAAGTACACAGGGGCGACAAACCCTAGTGTGTGGCTAGAAGACTACCGGCTCGCCTGCTGGGTGGGGGGAGCGACAGACGACTCCTTCATCATCCAGTACCTCCCCATTTATCTCGCAGACTCTGCCTGAGCCTGGCTCGAGTACCTGCCCGCGGACACCATCGGTAGCTGGGCCGACCGGACGAACCTCTTCGTCGGGAACTTCCAAGGCACGTATAAATGCCCTGGCAACTCCTGGGACTTGAAGAGCTGCAAGCAGCAGCCGGGCGAGATCCTCCGGGACTACATTCGCCGCTTCTCCCAGCAGTGCAACGAGCTCCCCGACATCCGTGACGCCGATGTCGTCGGGGCATTCATTTATGGCACCACCTGCGAGGCTCTTGTCCACAAGTTGGGCTGCGCAAAGCCCGGGACAACCAAGGAGCTCCTCGACATCGCCACCAACCTCGCCTCCGGCGAGGAGGCCGTGCGGGCCATCTTTGAAAGGAAGGTGGCCCACAAAGCGCCCGGCTCCGAGGCCGACGCCCCTTCCGACCACTCCGACAAGAAGAAACGGAATGGGAAGCAAAGCCGTGAAGGCCGCATGGTCGCCGCTGCCAACCGCCCTGCCAAGCAGCAGGCTCGACAGACGCCTGACCGTTTCGAGAGGTTGATGGATAGTCCGTGCCCGAACCACGACTATCCCGTCAAACACAAGTACCGGGACTGTGAAGTCCTGAAGCGGTTTCTCTCCGGGAACCCCACGATGTCGCGGGGTAAGGGGAAGAAGCGTGACCCGGCGCCCGACGCCGGGGCAAAGGGTGATGAGACGACCGATGAGTTTCCGCAACTCGACGGTTGCCTCATGATCTTCGGAGGGGCAGAGTGCTACGTCGACAAGCGTCAGTTGAAACTCGCCCACCGTGAAGTCCACACGGCGACTCCCGCCGTGCCCAGCTACCTGAGGTGGTCGGAGTGCCCGATCGCCTTCCACCGGACCGACCACCCCGACCACGTCCCGCACCCGGGGCAATACCCGCTTGTCGTCGACCCGATCTTGGGAACGAAGCGCTTGACCAAAGTGCTCATGGACGGCGGCAGCGGTCTCAACATTATGTACGTTGAGACCCTGGACGCCCTGGGGGTCCCTCGCTCTGCCCTTCGGCCGAGCAAGGCGCCTTTCCACGGCGTCGTCCCAGGCCAACAGGCCCATCCACTTGGGCAGGTCGACCTGCCTGTCATTTTGGGAGCCCGGACAACTTCCGCACCGAGAACCTCACTTTTGAGGTCGTGGATTTTCCTGGCTCCTACCACGCCATCTTGGGGAGGCCGTGCTACGCGAAGTTCATGGTGGTCCCCAATTACACCTACCTCAAGCTAAAGATGCCGGGGCCACAGGGCGTCATCACCGTGGCCGCGTCTTTTCAGCTCGCTTACAACTGCGAGCGGAGCAGTTGTGAGCTCGCCTCGGCGGTCGTCGCTTCCGCCGAGCTCGCCCATCTCCAGGAGAGGGCCCCCGAATCCGCCCCCGACTCCAGCAAGCCGGGGCTGAGTTCCTTCAAGTCCGCGGAGGACGCGAAGGAGGTCGCAGTCAATCTCGAGGATCCCGCCAAGACTGTTCGGATCGGGGCCGCCCTCCCTGCCAAATAGGAAAGCGCGCTCGTCGACTTCCTCCGAGCGAACCGGGTCGTCTTCGCCTGGAGACCCTCGGACATGCCGGGAGTACCGAAGGAAATCGCCGAGCACACCCTCAATATCCGACCGGCCTCCAGACCGGTCGCCCAACGCCTGCGCCGCTTCGACGAAGAAAAGCGCCGGGCCATTGGGGAAGAGATCGCCAAACTTTTGGCCGTTGGCTTTGTAAGGGAGGTACGTCACCCCGAGTGGCTCGCCAATCCCGTTCTTGTAAAGAAAAAGTCAGGGCAATGGAGAATGTGCGTTGACTACACGAGCCTCAACAAGGCCTATCCGAAAGACCAGTTCCCATTGCCTCGTATCGACCAAGTTGTAGATTCCACCGCCGGGTGTGAATCCCTCTCCTTTCTGGACGCCTATTCAGGCTATCACCAGATCGCGATGAAAGAGTCCGACCAGCTCGCGACCTCCTTCATCACTCCGTACGGCTCGTACTGTTACGTCACGATGCCCTTTGGTCTGAAAAATGCAGGCGCTACATATCAGCGATGTATGCAAGCATGTTTTTCTGACCAAATAGGCCGTAACATCGAGGCGTATGTCGACGACATTGTAGTCAAGACCAGGAAGGCCGACGACCTTGTCACCGACCTGGAGGAGACTTTTGTGAACCTTCGGCGGTTTCGCATAAAGCTCAACCCCGAGAAGTGCGTCTTCGGTGTCCCAAAAGGAAAGTTTCTTGGCTTCATCGTCTCCGAGAGCGGCATCGAAGCCAACCGCGACAAGATCTCTACCATCATGAGGATGGGGCCAATCAACGATCTGAAGGGGGTCCAGAGGCTGATGGGGTGTCTCACGGCTCTGAGCCGCTTCGTGTCCCGCCTCGGCGAGCGCGGGATGCCACTCTACAAGCTGATGAAGAAATCCGATCGCTTTTGCTGGACCCAAGAAGCTCAGGAAGCCCTCAGTCGACTGAAGGCGTTCCTGACTTCCCCTCCGATACTGGTCGCCCCAGAGCCGCAAGAGCCGTTGCTCCTCTACATTGCCGCCACGACCCAGGTCGTCAGCGCGGCGCTCGTCGTGGAGCGAGCGGAAGAAGGCCGCGTCTTCAAGGTGCAGAGGCCGGTCTACTTCGCCAGCGAAGTACTCTCCGAAACAAAGGTTCGGTACCCTCAGGTACAGAAGCTCTTGTATTCGGTGCTCATCACAAAGAGGAAGCGAGTCCACTACTTCGACCGGCACCCCATCTCCGTGGTGACCTCATCACCTCTCGGAGAAATCGTCCACAACCGCGATGACACCGGAAGGATTGCCAAGTGGGATCTCGAGCTCAATGGCCTCGACATATCGTACGTTCCTAGAACGGCGATCAAGTCGCAGGTCTTGGCTGACTTCGTCGCGGAGTGGACTGAAGCGCAAGTCCCACCGATGGTCGAGGACCCCGAGAACTGGACGATGTACTTTGATGGGTCCTACACCAAGAATGGGGCTGGCGCTGGGGTCGTCATTGTCTCCCCTCTTAGCAACAAGCTCCTATACGCCATCCGACTGCTTTTCGACGCCACCAACAATGTTGCTGAATACGAGGCCCTCGTCAACGGCCTCCGAATCGCCGCCGACCTCGTCGCTCGGTGGCTCTACGTCCACGGCGACTCCAAGCTGGTCGTCGACCAAGTTATGAAGGTAACAGAGCCTCGCGACGCCCGCATGGCTGCCTACTGCTTGGAAGTCCGCAAACTCGAGGAGAGGTTCAAAGGATTCGAACTTCACCATAGCTACCGATGCTACAATGGAGAAGCCGACTCCCTCACCAACCTCGCCTCCAGCAAAGGGCCGGTCCCTCCCGGAGTCTTCGTCTCCGATCTCCACAAGCCATCCGTCCGGTTGGACCCGACCGCTGAGGACACAGCCGACCCCCTAAAAGCGGATGCTCCGACCGACCTTCGGTCGAACGTGCACCTGCCTGGGTCAAACCCTTGTGTGCTGAATGTCGAGTCCGACTGGAGGCAACCATTCATCGATCGGTTGACGGATGGGTCACTCCCCGCCGACTCCACTGAGGCTCAATGCCTCGCTCGGCGGGCCAAGTCCTTTGTCCTGGTTGACAACTCCCTCTACAAAAGGAGCCCCTTCGGGATCCTCCAGAAGTGCATTCCGGCCGATCAAGGAAGAGACCTGCTGGTCGACATCCACAGTGGGGTTTGCGAACATCACGCCGCGCCACGGTCCCTGGTAGGGAAAGCCTTCCGACAAGGCTTCTACTAGCCGACCGCTGTGGCTGACGCGACGCAAATCGTCCGCACCTGCGAAGGATGCCAATACTTCGCCAGGCAAACGCACCTCCCGGCACAAGTCCTACAGACGATCCCCATCACGTGGCCCTTCGCGGTCTGGGGGCTCGATCTGGTCGGACCCTTCAGAAAAGCGCCCGGAGGCTTCACTCACTTGCTCGTTGCCGTGGACAAGTTCACAAAATGGATAGAAGCCAAGCTGCTGGCGACCATTACTTCTACGCAAGCAACAAGCTTCTTCCGCAACATTGTCTACCGCTTCGGAGTTCCGAACTCCATCATCACCGACAACGGAACGCAGTTCACGGGGAAGGAGTTCCTCGAGTTCTGCGACGACTTCAACATCCGCGTCGACTGGGCAGCGATCGTGCACCCCCGTGCCAACGGTCAGGCCGAGCGGGCCAACGGCATGATTCTCCAAGGGCTCAAGCCGCGAATCTTCAGTCGACTGAAGAAATTTGCGGGACGGTGGGCGGCCGAGTTGCCCTCGTTCTCTGGAGTCTGCGGACCACGCCATCACGGTCGACCGGATTCACGCCTTTCTTCCTGGTGTTCGGAGCGGAGGCCGTCCTTCCAACCGACCTCCAGTATGGCGCCCCAAGAGTTCAAAACTACGACGACGCGCGGGGGTCGGAGGCGCAACAAGACGACCTCGACCAACTCGACGAAGCACGAGACGTCGCCATCTTGCGGTCGGCCAAGTACCAGCAGACGCTACGCCGGTACCACAGTCGATTGGTTCGCGGTCGGTCGTTCGAAGTCGGCAACTTAGTGCTTCGCCAAGTCCAGTCCTCGAAGGACAGGCATAAGCTCTCCCCGCCCTGGGAGGGCCCTTTCACCGTCGCAGAGGTCCTCCGGCACGGCACCTTTCGTCTTAAGGATGCCGAAGGCAACCTTATTGCGAATGCATGGAACATAAAGAAGCTGAGAAGGTTCTATCATTAGCAGATCTCCCTTCCCATTGTACCACTCAAAAAATACTTAAACCAAGAAATCACGGCGGTCGGTCGTCCGACTGAGTAGCCGTTCTCTCCTCTTTTGCGTCTTTTTCTCGTTTTGCTGACCCTAAGCACTATGACCTCTGCCCCGGAAGCGGAGGTCCCGAAATAGTGCCCTGCGGGTCAGAGTAACCCTTCCCCCGTGCAAGCTCACGCTAGCACCGCCTCAGACCTACGCTTGACCCGTTGCGGTCCCTAAAGGCTACGGTCGTCGAAGCGCGCGTCCCGCAAGAACAAGCTCACGTAAAAGGAAGAACAAGCAGGCAAACAGAGGAGCGAAGCGAAACCAACAGTTACTTTATTCATTTACATAAGATGGGCATCAGCCCCACTGGCGAAAGCCACCCACCGAGGTCGGAGCCTCCCGTCACTCGCGACGGTACTCCTCCAGGTGCGCGCCTAGCCAGCCAAACGACACATGGCGTCGCTCAGTCAGCACCTGGATCAGCGGCACCCTCACCTCCCAAAGGCGAGGAATGCCCGCGACAAGGACATCAACTCGCCTCACATCCCCGGCCACGGCGGCGGCCTCAACTTCCGCCACGATTTGCCGCCAAGCTTGCTCGGCGCTCATTTCCTCGTGGAGCTGGCTGTAGCGATCCATTGTGCGCGATGAGGAGCTTGGCTAGTGAACTCTGGTGAAGCCCACAAGGACGCCAGCGCGTCTCCTTTATAGCCCGCGGCACGGAAGACGAAGCGCGTCGAGTTATGGTGGGGAGCGGGAGCCGAAGCATCCAACGCTAGTTCCAACCACGGCGCGGCCCTCCAAAAAGTTTAGACAGTCTGATCCGCTCCTTTTTTTGTCATTTCACACGTCTCTCCCCACGAGCTCAAAGTGGTACGCGACGACTGCACCCCAGTCCTCGCGCACCACTCGGGGGCTACTTATAACCGCACGGGTCAGTGACCTAAGTCAGTAACCCGACCGACCGAATGGTCTCCCCCGCGGTAACCTCTCCGACCCAAGCACTGCGGCCTACGCCCCTGTGGCTACGGTTTCGAAGTGGCACTTTGCGGAAGGAGAATTACCCGAGCAAGGAAGGCCATAGCCGGTCGGAAACGCTCTGACTTAGATCAGCAACTCGATCGACCGAATCTGCGTCAGTAACTCGGCCGGCCGAACGACCTCCCTCGTGGTAACTCTCTCCGACCCAAGTGTTGCGGCCTACGCCCCGGTGGCTACGGTTTTGAAGTGGCACTTTGCGAAAGAAAGAAACTACCCGAGCAAGGAGGGCCAACGACTGTCGGATTCACTGACCAAACGGTCTTCCTTGCAGTAACCCCTTCGGCTCAGAGTGCTCTAAGTCGTAGCCTCATCCCGTGCTTCTCTCGAATGTGGTCAACACAACACCCAAGCTCTCGGGATGCCCCTGTGGAACCCTTAGCTATGGTCGTAAAGAGTCCATCAAACAAAAGAGACATGGGATGAGCAAGGGGGAACTGGTCGTTAGCGCCTGAATTGTTCATTACATATTCTCTGCCAAACAACAAAAACAAAAACTAAACTATTCGTCTCCTCGGTGGAGGATACTTTGCGGCGAAATCCTCTCGGCGATCTCCCAGGCGCACAGGTCGACCCGAGCCGCGAACGCGTCGACTTCTTCGTCGCTCCGGTTCGCGGCGACCCCGCTCCCGACCATCTCAAGGTCGACGCCATCGTAGTAGGAGATGGCGTTGACCAGCGTCGAGGAAGCGCCAAGCACCGCCGCCTCCCGCATCGAAGCTTCGACGTGCCCCGAAACCCTATACAGTAGGACGGAAATAGAGCTTGGGCCCAAAGTAAGCCCAAGCAACCGGTCGCAGATGGCCTGGCTGACCACCCGGAGGGTCGTCAGCTCGGCTGTCGTGTCGGCCGCCTCCCTCTCCGCTACCCGCTGGTCCAACAGGGCCGCGTCCCGCGACTCGACCGCCGCATCCCGCTGCTCCGATGCCAACCTTCGCGACTCCAACATGTCGCTAAGGTCCCTCCGCAGCTCTGCAAGGACAAAACAGCGTCAGAAGACGCCTGCTGCGACGACCACCGGGAGGTCGGACTACTCACCAGCCACGGAAGCCTCCTTGGCACGAAGCTCCTCCTCAGCTTTGATGCACGCTTCCCGATCAGACGCCGCACGGTCGGCAAGCGCCTGCGCCGATGCTAGCTCCCCCCGAGCGAGGTCTCGCTCGGCGCGTAGTTGGTCGGCCTCCCTCCGAGCTGACTCGCATTCCTCCCGGTAGAGGACGGCCTCCGCCCGAGCGGACTCCTCCGCGCTGACTGCCGAGGCCTTGGCTCTCCCAGCCTCCGCCAGGGACGATCGGGCCTCCTCCACCTCGCCGTTCAGCGACTGCACTAGTCGCTGAACCTCTTGCAGGGCTCCAGTGACTTCCCCCAGCCGCTGACCGGCGGTGGTGGCCTTCTCTCGCACGGCAACGATCGCCCCCTAGGCGTCGCGCAGCTCTTCCTCCACTGCACTCCCCCGATTGTGCAAACGCTGGAGGAAGCCTGACTTCTTCGACGCTCGGGACTGCAGACGCTGCAAAAAATCACCTGCCCGGTCAGCCTCAGCCCCGTTCAAGGAATACCAAGGACAAGCCTCTTTCAGCCTTACCGATTCGGCCGGACGGGACCCTTGGATGATGGAGCTCATCGCCCTGGAGGAAGCCTCGATAGCGTGGAGAAGATCATTGCGGATCCGCCCCATCTCGTTCTCGACCTCCCTTTCACTCTGCTCCAGAGTGTTTCAGTCGCGACGCTTCGCCTCGTCGTCCAACACGAACTACGGCTCTCCGGATAGGTTGCTGCCCGGCCAGGTCAGCACGGCGAGCCCCGGCCACGCCGTCCTGGCATCTTGCCCTTCCGGAGCATCCTCGACGACCCGTCGCGGGGTCTCTTGCGACAGTCCACCCGTCCCAACCGGCGACTGCGCCGGCGGCGGGGGAGGCAGGACTTCCAGCAGAACTTCCTCCGCCGGCGTCAGGGTGGGAAACGGACCCGGCAGCCCCACCCCAACCGGCGTCACGGCGGGCGTCGGGCTCGGCGGTCGCCCCGCCGGCAACACCACCTCCTCTCCCGTAGACCCCGCTGCGGGGACCGCACCCTTGGGGCCTCCACTCCGGACGGTCGTCGGTGTGGCCCCCGCCGACGGGAGGGGGGAGACGCGACTCCCCACGCCCAAGGTAGGGCTCAGCACCGCCCCCGAGCTCGCATGGCCCCTGCACACAGCGATCCGTCAGGGGTCGCGCGAGAAAACCGAAGGCCAGCCAGAGAAAGGACAGGACACTTACCGCGTCGAGCGGACGAACATCGCCCCACGCCCCCTTTTCGCCGAACCCCCACGCGTGGGGTGTGGTGGCCCTCCGTCTCCTCAGAAGAAACCCCGAGGTCGGGGCGTCATCCTCAGGATCGCGAGCACCGACTCCTTGGTCGGAACCCGCGTCGGAGCCGCCCGAGTCGCCCCCGGTGCTCGGGCTGCCCTCACCCGAGGTCGACACCTCATCGCCATCACTCAAGGTCTCGTCGGAGACCTCCTCGCCCCGGGCGGCCCGGTCCGCGCGCTCCTTTCTCTTCCGCGCCTTCGCGGCCTTCTTCTCCTCCCTCCGCGCCTGGAGGGCGGCGTCACGCTGATCCGCAATGACGCGCGCCGCGGCAGGAGAGCCCGGGAGATCATGCCACAGAACCCCTGCGAAAGCACACTCGGGTAAGCGGAGGAAGGAGCAAGGGGAAAAGAGTCGGAAAGAAGGAACCACCCGACCCACCAAGTTTGGCGGGTTCTGCGCTGAAAATGGTGCGGGGACCTCGCCCACCGCCTCGGTGTCATCCACGCGGACGACCGCAGATACGCGAGCGAAGACCTCCGACCCCGGGAGCTCCGCCTCGGACGACCTCATGGGGTCGGACACTCCGGTGTACTCGAACATGGGGCTCACCCGATCCCTGAAGGGTTGGACGCGCCTCTCCATGAACGTGCGGACGATCACCTCACCCGTCAAGCCCCGCGCCTTCAGACCCGCGATCCGCTCGAGGATCGCCTCCACCTTCCTTTTTGGGCTGATTGGTTGCCTTCTCAGCTCAGCCAGGCTGGTGGGAGTCAGGTTGAGTGGATGCAAGGAGATGTTGTTTGGTTGGTTGTATGAGTTTGGACAGGCTGCACAGAGATGTTGTTTGGTTGGCTGCACTGGAATGGAAGTGTGATAGGCAAATTCAAGAGAGGGATAAAATAAAAATACTAGAAAATCAATAATTTCACAAACAAAAATAAAAAGTTTTAAAATATATTCTAGAAAATCAATAAATTGAAAAACTAAAATTTTAATCTTTTGAAATTTATATAGCAAGTATGGTCTAGTTTTGTGTGAAAAAATATCAGGAACACATAGGTGAAATCGGTTTGTTAATCGGAGATGTTAATCAAAAGATATAGCAAAGAAAAGAAGAAAATTAGATAGTAAATGCTGATGTCAGCATGCATGCATGGCTCAGCAGAGCCTGGCTCTGGGGAAACGGTGGATTTTCTCGTTTCCCTGGAGCCAGGCTGAAAGGGGTGTTTTGCATCTGTAGAGCCAGGCTGAGTTGAATGAGAAGGCAACCAAACACCCATCTTTTGCATCTGCAGATGCAAATCTCTTTAGATGCAGCCAACCAAACAGCCCATTTGTCTCTTGAGTCGGGGCCCCAAATCCAGTGGGGACCCGGCTCGGGCAGCCTGCCGGTGAAGGCTGGGGCACTGTTGCCTAGGTTCTGAACGTAGAACCACTCGGGCTGCCACCCCCGATTCGACGACGGCAGCTTCACGTCGACGTAGAACTCCTTGCGGCCACCCCGAAGTTGGATTGCAACGCCGCCCAGGGGAGCACCCGCGTCTGACGGCGACCGTGCGAAGAAGAAATGCCTCCAGAGCCCCCAGTGGGGTTCGACCCCCAGGAAGGCCTCGCACAACGTGTTGAAGATAGCGATGTGGAGGACGCCGTTCGGGTTCAAATGGTGCACTTGCCCCCAGTAGAAGTGCAACAGGCCACGGACGAACGGGTGGAGGGGAAGGCCGAACCCGCGCTCGTAGAAGGAGGCGAGTACGACGATCTCCCCGTCGCCAGGCGCGAGGGTTGTGCCTCTCACCGGTGCCCTCCACCCCGACTGATCCGTCGAAGGAAGGAACTCCTTCCTCTCCAGCCCGAGGAGGCGGTAGGCCGGCAGCGAGCACGGAGGCCACGACATCATCGATACCAGCGAGGAGGCAAAACAAGAAGCGATGAAGTTTCTTTTCCTGTCTTTCCCTTTTTTGCGGAAAACACGAGCGAGTGTGCCTCTCCACGCACCCTCCGTCGCCTTCTTTTGTTGGCACCCGGCGGGAACGAACGCCTCTTCGCGCCAACCGTCGCCTCTTCGCGCGAACCGACGCGGTCGCAAACCATTTGACTGCCACCCCGGTAACGTGCCACAATTCATTTAATTCCCACTCGGCATTAAATGCTCTGACAGGACAGCCGCCTCGCGCCGCACGCCACGCAAATCCACGGACTCCGCCGGGCGTTACGGGCCAAGGCGCCCCGAAAAGGTACGAACGGCCCATTGGGCCGCCGGCCTCGGGACGGCGGATCGCCTTCGGGCTTGCACCCGAGGCCAGGCACCATGTTGAGGGTTACGAAGGCCAAGTCCAGTCGACTGGAACTGAAGCCGCCCAGCACGTAAAACAGAGCAAGGGGCGGGCCAGGGTGAGCTCCCAGAGGGCCTCCAGTTGGGTCGGCGGATGACCCAATCACTCTGACCCGCATCCGAGACCACACCTCACACTCTCCCGCGGAGCTCATCGATGAGTGGCGGCCAGCCGCGCTCCGGGTTGGCGGATGACCCGGTAGCCCGATACGGGATCGAGTAAGGAAAGGTTCTCATGGAACGCCCCACAGCGGGTCGGACGCCCGCGCCGGGACCCACGTCCGCTTGGAAACGATCCCCCCCTGAGGGAGATCGCCAAGGTTCCACTTGGATTGCCCGTTAGTAGCTCGCATGAGCACAGCGTTCAAACCGACGAAGGTAAATGCGCGTTCGCTCAGCCGACTCTTGGTCCCACAACCGTGGCCAACCAGAGTCCGACCGGGTAAACCCCCGACCGGCTCTCTGACCCGCTCGAGGGCTCGGGGGCTACACCCACCGGTGCTTCGCGCCAAGACACTGCCTCTTCGGCCGACACACCAACAGCGGTGTGCCGACCAAACCCGCCGACCTCGGTCGGCGGATCGCTTCGACCGTAAACCCTCCGACCCGCTCGGGGCTGGCTCAGAGCTACCACGGAGCCACAAGACTCGCTTCGGCCCGACACACCAACAGCAGGCGGTACCAAACCCCACCGACCTCCGGGTCGGCGGACCGCCTCGACCGAGTAAACCCCCGACCGGCTTTCCGACCCGCTCGGGGGCTACACCCACCGGGTGCGCTCGCGTGCACCCCCATCCCTCCGCACGAAGCAATTCCCAGCAGGCTGCCCCGACCGGACCTTATCAGACGACCCCGGCGCGGCGTCGACTTCGTCAAACCCCCGATCGGCTCTCCGACCCGAACGGGGGCTCGGGGGCTACTGACGGGTACCCATACCATGGGTACCCCAATCAGCCCGGAACCACGAGCGGGCTGATCTTATTCGGAGCCTAGTTCTAGCAAAGGGCCCGTGGGCCTCCAAGAGCGGGCCTGACACTGTTTAGAGCCGACCCCGGGTGGTCGACGGACTCCGACCTCTCAGGTCGGAGCGCGTGGTCAGCCATCTCCACCAGCGCTCGAAGGGGCAAGACCCGCACAAGTGGAGGGCCAGCTGCCCTGCGTACGCGACGTCCTCTGACGTCCGTACCAGGGTAGGCAGTCCCTTCCCGAGGATGTCAGAGGGTGTGCCAAAAAAGTCAAGCCCCGGTCCCATCGCCGCTGACACACCACGGAGGAGAGCGCCCCCTCCCGAGGCCAAGCAAAGGTCACATACCATTAACTGCCGGAGCTGACATCCGTACGGAACGGCGCATCACCTTGTCAGCACGACCAAGGACCCCCTGCTGCGGGACTACCAACCCAGCATGGGGGAGTCGGAGCCCGGTCGGACGACAAGATGGAAGACCAAACTCCAAGGCGTACAGTACCCCTTCCTTTTTCCCTCCAATTTCCCATGTAACCTGCCGGCTCCGGAGAGAGGGGACGGGACAACGACGATAGAACCAACAGACACCCCCCGACCGACCGAGACTAGGTCTCGTTTGTAATCTCTTGGCGATCGTTCGCCACCAAGAACAATACACCACAACCGAGCGAACTGGAGTAGGGACGTTCAGCCCGAACCAGTATAAACCTCTGGCTTCTTGAGTCAACCATTCGGGGAGAGGGAGCGCACGACCCCCACTAACCATAAATTCGTATTGCCGGTGCACGAAACACCGACAACCGATCAAGGCTATTCTAAGGGTAAAGGCAGATTGGCTTTGAGAGGCGATGCACAACAAAACAAAGCAAACCAAACCTGAGGCGAATCGGCAAAATCAACAAATTGGCGATACGCAACTCTTTATTGATCTCGTCGACTTACAGAGGAAAACTTACAAACTAGAAAAAAACTACCGAAATTGTAAAAAGGACGTTTGTGATGGTTTTGTTCCTCCTGTCTTGAGCCTCCTTTTATACGCCCCGGCCGATCCGAGTCCCTCGTGGACACGGCAACCTGATCCGTATCGGCCATGGTTCGATCTTCGGTTTCCAAATCCCACCCGTCGTATGCTCATCAAACTCTATATTCCGTATTGGACCGATATTTCCATATATACCAAATTTTAGTGCAAACAATAATACACCGTAAAATTTCTCAATTTGGAAAGCCATATACATAGCGATGTAAAGTTTAATTGTGTAAACATGAAACATTTTTCCTTTCCCACTTATTAAAGAATCTGCAATGTTGCAAAAGTGATCAAATCATGCATGGAGCAACACTTACTCGGAAAGAGAAAAGGTTGATAAAAAAAGAAACCCAAAAGAACACAACAGCCACGGATTTCAGAAGCTGGCACCAAACATGAAGTATACTGATGAGACTTGGCACCAGGAAGAACGCTTCCAGAAAGGCGCAAAAATAAGAAGCTTTGGCAGGAATTCGCACAAGAACACGGGGAGATAATTGGGGAAACCATCCATTTCCATGTAACCGTGCTGCTTGCATCTCGCATTCACAAAACATAGCCACACCAATAATTAAATTTGCCCAAATTCCCCAACATAGAGTCGATCAGACTTCAGAACGGGTAATTTCAGACGGAAACTAAACCAAAATAAATACATGAGAAGGCATAGCCGCAGAGGCATAACAGGATTCAATCAAGCAGAAACACCAAAGAACTGAAGAAGAATCCCTTCTCCACTTTATTGACACCCGATAATTTCTGGTTTGAATCATGCATAATGCATGACCACAATTAGATTGACAGTCACCATATACACATGGACACAATCGACAGGAGGAACAGTATATACACATCACTAGGAGATGGAAGAGAAGGATCATACATAGCCAGCATAGGGATGAATGACCTCTCTTGCATGTTTTATTTTGCAATTTTGCATCGCAGATCAATCAGATCAGATCTCCTCCACCACAATCCAGTCCTCGTCCCCAGCAGAGAACTCTGCGATTGTGATTCCCACTAAGCAGAATCCCATGTCCTCCTCCTCATCACCATCAGTTGTATCTTGCCCCTGCTCTTCGATTGCATCGATGTCTCCTACTCCTGTGTTATTGGGATGCGACAGGTCAGCTTGTTGGCCGGCCGGCTCGGCGGCGATGGCGTGGTGGTCGACGACCAGGTCGTACAGGTCAGAGAACCCGCCGTTGACCGGCGGCGTTGTATCAAGAACGCCGCCGTCGTCGTCGTCGTCCTCGTGCCAGCTGCTACCACCGGCTAGGTAGGCCAGCACGGCCGACGCCGAGGCGCCCTTGTAGCCCGAGCTGCCCGTGCCCGCCACCCATTCCCCGGCGTTGTCGACGACGCGCCAGGACAGGAGGCGGTGGTTGAGCGCGACGTCGAAGGCGCGGAGCTTGTGCGCGCCCTTGACCTTGTCCTGGGCCTTGGTCACCGGGTGGTCGTGGCAGCCGGCGCACCGCGGCCGCCGGCACTTGCCCGTGCTTCTGGACGCGTTCGTCGGCTTCGACGGCGCCCTGATGTACAGGCCGCCGCTGAGCTGCGCCACCGCTCTTGCCGCGTCGTCGTCGGCGGTCCGCAGCAGCCTGTTGCGGTTGACCCTGACCGCGCCGTGCTGCCATCCTTCCCGCTTCATCGTCTTGTTGGCCGAATTTCTTGGTGCGTGCGTGCGTGCGGGTTTCAAGAAGTGTTTCCTGTTTGGTTTAGTTTGCTTGTTAGGTTGAAGAAGTGGTTGGTTCAGCAACTACAAGGCCACAAGTGTGGTTGGGCAAATCGCAATGCCAGAGGTAGCTGGGTAGAAGTGGTGGGCAAGCAAGGCACACTTGCTGCTACATACCTCGGATCCTATATGGATAACAAAATAAGAGCACTTGATTTGATCGGATTGAGCTAAGGGAAATGCTGTGAAGAAGACAAAGCAAATAGCGCCATATTTTCCTATATTACCTAAAGATAAAACTAAAAACAACTTCTACAATAGATGATATCTCAAGGTTGTCTCTATTAAATCCTATTATCTTTTAACTATGTTAGAAAAGTGTTTATTACAAACAATAACACATAATTGTGTTTTATGATATCTATATGGCCATCTCTTCACAAAAAAGACAGCTATAATATATATTCTCCTCTTACATTATAAAACATATGAACACTCGAATTGTACCATTGTAACAACACGAAACCGAAGAATTCTACAGCTGTTTTCTGCCTGATACTGTTTTGTTGCTTAGATCTTACACTTGACCTTGTCCCACCGACCAGGTCTCCTAATGCTTTCGGGAATATTCCCTTGTGTGGAAGTCATTCTTTCTTGTTTTTCAAGAAAGAAAACATCAGAGCTCCCAACGGTGTTTCTAAAACTTGAATCGGTTTCAACTTTTGGATGTTTTACAAAACGATTGAACTTATATTTTATTCAGTCTGTGGTATATAAATATTAAAATACTTTTTTATTGAACCGTCTGACCATTTCCTAGACCAACAAATTCACCAGTCCAATTTTTTAAAATCGTGGCAACCAATGACCGACTCTTAGTAAATTAAGATGTACTTCGTCAATTGATTTTTATAAAATGCGGTTTGAATTCTCATGGTCTCCAACATATAATTTTAACCATTAATTTTTTAAAATATATATTATTAATAACTATAAAATCATGGACATATGAAAGTATATTCAAGTACGAATTAAATGTTGTCGCTTTCGTATCACTTAAGCTGTACTCCCTCCGGTTTGGTAATACCTGTCGTTTTGGACATAGTAATGGTCAAACTTCCTAAACTTTGACTAACAATATATTTTTAAATATTTAAATTGGATACATAAAAATTATATGTGTAGACTTGTCTCGGGAAGTACTTTCATAATATTATAATTTTATTGGGTTTTATAAATATATTATAATAAAAATTAGCGGTCAAAGTTGTGTTTTGAAGACCGTGTCGAGGTCCAAAACGACAGATATTACCAGACCGAAGGGAGTATATATTATTGAATTAACTGCTGATCAAAAGTTACAAATTTTAAATCTTGGAATACTTGGACGGCTTCGACAGAGGAAGTAGCTGGGTAGCAGCAACATCCCAATTTTTACAATTTAAAAATTTCTTTGTGTAGAAGGGGTCCCCTAAAAATTCTCACATATTTTTCTCGTTAATTGAAGCTTAACTAGGAATTTTCAAAGTTCAAAAAATTTAATTTGAATAATGTAAACCTCAATTAAATGAAATCCAGTTCTAGTTGGGTTCCTTGTGTTTAAAGCATTTTTTCCTGTATTTTCTGAGATTTTATTTAGTCCATCTGCTATTTATTTAAGCTCATATGGATCTATTAGATTTTCTGAAATTTGGAAATCAATTTAAAATCCAAAATCCTTCGTTGGCCGCTTTCCTTTTCACAGCCTAAAAGATCGAGATGACAATCAAAGGGTGGGTGAATGATCCTAATTTATAATTTCCCATACCTACTGGACAATTCAACTAGAGACCTCACTTTCAAACAATTTGTACCAGCCATCCTTCGCCTCACCATGCCTTCGAATCAAAGCCCTGCAATCAACAAAGACAAGAAAATACCTCACATTGCATTTCTCAACAATAATATGCAATAATCATTCATGAACAATCAAATTTTCTTTAGATCAATTCATGTCTCGCAGACAAAGTCGGTACTGCCGCCTCTCTAGAGGTCGGTAGTACCGCTTGGCCGGCACTACCGCTCCCCAGAGGCCGGTAGTGCTGCACCTAGTAAAATCCTACTGAGAACCCCTCTGAAAAATAAGTAGTACCGCAACACTAAATCCAGTAGTACTGCAACTTCGGTACTACCGCTTCAAAAGTCGGTAGTGCCGCTCAACTCGAACCAGAGAACCTTCGTACTACCAAAGGTCGGTACTACCGTTGCCTGGTCCAGTAGTACCGCAGGTCGGTACTACCGCCTGAGATAGACAAAACTCAACATGCTTTGAATTGAAAATCCAGTTCAAATCTAAACTCAAACCTGAGCAACTCAAGCTCAAATAATGTCAAATACTCATCACAAACATGGATGAACTTCCACATGGTCCTTCAATCTCCCCCTTGATGAGTATATTGACAAATCACACGAAAAGGCATAGTTTGAGTTTGAAAATAGAAAAAAGAAGCAATTTGATTGTAAAATCATATTTGGTCCAATTAAAAGAGAAAGTAAGCTCATGACCAAATAGATGAAGAGAATTTTAGAGCTCATCAAGAGAATGAACAAGTTTTCATCAAAAGACTCTAAAATTCAAAAAACCTCTCAAAAAGCTCAGTTTTGCTCATGATTCGAATGCAAGGACAATTGTTCAACATGATCATGAGCATACATTTTTTGATTTTAACCTCCCTCTTTGCCTTTTTCATTTTTCTCCCCCTTTTGGCAATATAGGCTTCATGAGAGCAATTAATAATGAAATGCAACCTAGCTGAGCTTTGAAGATTATGCAAGTGACCACTTAAACAGAGTATGACACCAAGCTACTTAAGTGCAGATTATATCATCATAAGTCATATCCAAAGGTATATTTCAATTTTTGCTTAACTAGCTCAAAAGAAGTTTTACTCATTTTTCATGATTTCAACAATAGCATCACTTAGCAAAATTTCAAGACTAGAAGCAAAGCTAAAACTAGGATCAAATGGATATACTAGAGTTCAACATAGTCAACACTTTGGGAAGCTATAAGTCCATTAGAAAACCCTCATGTTCAATGACCTTTTAAATGCAAATTTTTAAAATTTAATGCTCATTGCAGTTTGAAGAGCTTATTCTAGTGAAGCACATCCTCAACTAGGTGCCATCGACAAAGACCTCCTAGACTTCACTCTCATTCGCAATCTTTTAGGTTTAGAGAGTTTATCCTAGTATCCTCGGCTAGGAGCCATCGACAAAAGTCTCCTAGGCTTCACTCTCTTCCTAAATTTTTGTTTGCATTTTTCAATATTAGATTCAGGCCCTATTCAACGATATCAAGCAAGAAGCTTAAAAGAGTAGTTTTGGTTATATACAATATATTCCAAGTTTATCCAAAGTGCAATGGGAAGTAGTCTCGTGAATACAAAGTATTGAGTTAAGTTAAACAAGTCAATTTTTTTTTGTCATTTTAGCACTTAAATTCATGAGCATGTTGAGGATTCTAGAATGAAACAATATAGCTAAACCAAGTTGCTCTATGGACTCTAATAGAAACCTACTATTTCACTAAACATGGCATAAGGATCTAGTGAAAAAATATAACAAGTAAAATCTAAGTTAAATCAAGTTCTCCAAGAAAGATCAATTTTTAAAAGTTGGCTAGTTTAACATGATCAACCAAATTAGATATGAGCTAGACTAGCAAGGAACTTCAAAAAAGTAGCTGGGTCCAACTAATCACAGTTTTCTCAATTACGTAAAAGACAAAGCTCAGCAATGAAAATAAGTCTATATGCAATGCAAGAAAATAAGTTTCAAGAACTCCCCCTTAACATGTGAGACAATTTTAAGCACAAACCTGATTCAAATTGAGTTATTAATAGTGTTGATTAAAAAAGACACAAATGAACTCAATTGAAACCAGAAAACAGAATGAGAGGGAAAAAAAATCAAGAAACTGACCGCTGGGTGATCTTAAGAGCAAAGAAGAGAGGGTAGAGACACTACAGCTCACACTCGCTCTCACCTTCCCCATATGACTTACATAGGAAAGCTAACTCAACAGACTCTAACTAGGGAGTACACACAGACCCTGTCTACTTGTAGGATCGAAGTATACGAATATAGCAATCAGAGGGGGGGTGAATGATTGTGTGGAAGGTAAAACCAAATTTTTGATGTATTAAAAATTCACCCCAAAACGGAACCAAATAATTGCATCGTATTCGACAAAAACAGATTGATAGAGGTTCGGTAAAACACAAATTCCCAGAGATACAACCGTCGGATCGATTTGAAATTTGGACACAATAAACTAGATTCCAATACGAATCGAACCCAAAATGAATCAGCTCGATCGGACTTACGGATCAAAAGTTATGAACCTCGCAAGCTTGCTATGACAGAATATAACGAGAATTGATCTAACCAAAACTTCAAGATTAAACAAGATCTTCAAAAGATTAATCAACTAGACTTTGATGAACTCTAAATTAATACCCTAGAAAGGTTTTTGATGGATCAAATCAAAATAAAATTCAAAAAACAAAAACCAATCTAGAATTAGAACAAGCATGCAAACAAGAACCAAAACAGGAAACACTGTAGCAACGTGCTTACTGTAGCACGCAAGGATCTAGAAGAATTGATCTTTATTTCTTTTTGTCTAAAGTACTCACATCAAAAGAGTACAAACCCTAAAACTCTAACTGATGCCCTTCAACAGGAGACAACCCCTCCTATTTAAAGAGCAAAACACAAGGAGTTCTGAATACAATTCGTACTCCTAATCCTAGAAGGAGTCCCACTCCTAATCCTAGAAGGAGTATGTATTCAACACAACTCCACTTGGCCCAACCTGGCCAAATACAGCTCTTGCACGCGTATGGCAACCCAGCCATACTCACGTGACTAACAACTCTGCACGTGTATGGCCCACCTACCATACTCACGTGACTAGCCATTCTTCATGTGCACCATTCTCTTAGCCCGAACGTCCCGCATGACATCCTTGACCACTAAGACCTTAGTTCCTCCTGAACCTAGTCCCGAACCTCAGTTGCTCCATAAACCTAGTTCCGGTCCCGTGAACGACCATGTTCGCCCTTGAGCAATACCTGCACATGAACAAACAGGAAACGAATCCGAGCACAAGTCCACGACTTGACTCAAAGTCAATCCATGCAATCACTCAAACGAGCATTGCATAAAGTCCACTTCAAAACAAGCATCATGAAATTCTCACGAATTTCATAATCTCAAATTCAAACCAAAATTCAATTCCAAAATTGCTCAAAACCCTAATCGAGCAAAAAACCATTCACGCCGGACCAAACATCGGTCCGGCGCAACTCACGACGGACCAAAAACTCGGTCCGGCGTACACGCAAAAATCTCGGTTTAATTCAAGGCAAACATGTTCAAAAACCGTTGACGATGGACCAAATTTTTGATCCGACGTACATGCAAAAATAACGCTAAAAAAATGCGTTCACGATGGACCAAAAATTTGGTCCGGCGTGCATAGTCCGGCGTAACATAAAAGCTTACTGTTTTTGTAAAACTTGGTCCGACACAAAAACATGTTCACAATGTTCTAAACAAAAATCAGCCCGGCGTACATGCGAAAACAAGCTTTAAAATGCCGTTCACGACGGACCAAAAATTTGGTCCGGTGTGCATGTAGAAACAGCCGTAAAAAACACAGTTCACCACGGTCCAACAATTTGGTTTGGCGTAGATGTTAATTCAGGCCTCAAAAACATGTTCACGGTGGACCGAATATTTAGTCCGGCCTAGATGCGAGAAACGGTCCGACACAGATGGGAAACTTACTGTTTTTGTGAAATTCAATCCGGCGCTAAAAGAGAAACACTATTTCTTGTCAATTTGTCAAACACATGTACAAACACATTTTGCAAATTCAATTCTTAAGCCAATTTTTCAGCACATGATTTCACAATCTCCCCCTTGATGAAAACATTGGCAACACCACTTAGAATTGAACATTTGGCATTCACTTCACAAAAGGATTTTTGAACAGACCAAGGAATCTCCCCCTTTTGACCAATATGCAAAGTAAAAACTCTCCCTGGGTGAGAATACGAAAAACCTCCTCATAAGAAGAAAAATGTGTGTGAATGTGCAATGTGCCCAAAAACTCCAAAATTCTCCAAACTTCTCAAATATTCCAAAATTCCAAAAACTTCTCCCCCTTTTTCCTTAAACTTCTCCCCCTTTGACAATGGATTCATCAAGAATACAAAAAAGAGAGAACAACTTGTTCAAAATTTTCCCTGTAGCAATGATTTCACAAGGAGAGACAAAGGGATGCCAAGATAGGAAACAATGAGCTCATTCGATCATATAACCTTATATATCACATAATATGCAAAATACATGAATTTGATGTGATTTTAACAAGTTAGGGAATGACATGCATCTCAATCCTCAATTCAGTCAACTATAGCCAAGTACTAAGCAAGATCTCAGCAGAAAAGCAAGGCCCAAACTTGAAGCAACTAACAACTCTGGGCGAGCAAGTAGTTTCAACTCCAATCTAGTAAACCAATTTAATCTTTAAACAATAAACTGCATGTGGCATGCTTGAAGCATACTTCTTTTATTTCCTTGGAGTGGTATGCTTGAAGCATACATCTTATCTTGAGGGAATTGCATGCTTGAAGCATACATCTTATCTTTTTAGGGAAAACATGCCTGAAGCACATAACTTAAGGCCTTTGCTTTTAAAAACCCTTTTTTTTGCTGATTCCCTTTTCTTTACCTTTTCTTTGATTGTAAACATGCAAAAGTGATTAAAAGGTCTTATGAAAGAGTAAAGCTGAAAACACACTTGCTCCATAGCCCAAATTTGTCAAGAAGATTCAATATCAAGCCTAGAAGAGTAAGATATCACAGAGTATTTAGCTATAGGCAGTCAGATCAAGGAATTCCGCAATGTCATTTTTAGTTCAAGTGGAACAATTTAGATTATCATATATCAGCTCAATTACATAATATATAAAGAAATATGATAAAATAAGCTCACCAAGTGAAAGAACTTGGCAAGGAAACTCCCCCTCAAAACAAACCCATTGGATGAACAATCCCAAGTTCTCCCCGAATCAAAGCAAAACGAGAAGAAGACAAAGGTTTTTTGAAAATGTCTGCCAATTGATGTTCAGTATCCACATGGTGAAGCACAATATTTCCTTTTTCAACATGATCTCTAAGAAAGTGAAATCTAATGTCAATATGCCTAAGAAAGAGAATTACTCAAGAAGTGGCATGAACCAGATGTACTTTTTCTATCAATTCTACATCCTCCAAATTCAGCATCAGAGAAAGCTCTTAAACTAATGCATGAGGAAGCAGAAAGCCAAATGCCAAAATCTTGAGTACCATGGAGATACCTGGAAATTCGCTTGATAGCTTGTCGATGTGAAGCACGCGGGGAAGCTTGAAAACGAGCACACAAGCACACAGTAAACTCCAATTATCTCATCCTAAACAACATCATCATCATCTTCATGAACAAAGATATTCTCCCCCTAAACATATGCACCTGTACCTGCACCATTTGGACTAGTGCCTTTTGCGAAAACAGAGGTGGAAGAAGCATCTTCAAAAATAACACTTTCAGCACGAGATGCACGAGTGAAGGAGAACCAAATCTTATCACCGAACATGTGACGTGAGCATCCGAAATTCACTATCCATATGTTCTCCTTCCTCGCGTGAGAAGCCTACATAGAAGCAGAAAGTGTCGAGGTCTCGGTACTGGGGTTAGAAATAAGATGTTTAGGAATCCAGTACTAAGACACACGACGCACAACAGAGTAGGCACAACACGAGCATTCTTATGCACAAAAACAGATTTGTCTTTTCCCGTGTTCTTAGCAACAAAAGGTGTTTGCATCACCCTAGGCACATAATGAGAAACAAAGCGTGCTTGTCTGAAATTAGACCTAGCCTTAGCTCTTTCTTTCTTTTGTTGTTTGGCTAGCCTAAAGCAAAAATCTAGTAAATGTCCATCTCTACCACAATGAGTGCAAGTGTTCTTAACATGATGTTTAGCTTTAGAAGTAGAAGCATCATTTGCATTCATCATAGTAGAAGATAAAATTCCAGTAGACTTAAAAATAGTTTTCTTAGGCTCATTAACAATTTCAAACTTTCCACTTTCAAGAGCTTTAACAACAGTGGGAGCATGTGATTTATGATTAGCATAAGAATCAAAACCTAAACCTTTGTTTTGAGTGCTGACTTTTGATTGATCCAAAATCATGTTTAGGTTTTTCTTGCCATTAGTGAAACGTTCCAAAGAATTTTGCAAGTAATCAACTTTCTTAGCAAGAGTTAGACAATTATTGCATGGAATGTCAACCTTCCCTTTTTGCTTACGACAAGTTGAGTATGAAAGAACCTCATGTGTAAGCAGATTATCAGTCAATTGAGAAACCCTAACATTTGCATCTTTCAATTTCAATTCAAGAATTAAACATTTAGAACAAGAAATTGAATAATGCAAATCATCAGTGGAACAGCTAGCATGTTTAACATGTTTCTCATTTTTCTCATTTTGATGTAACAAGGAAGCATGTTCTTTCCTAAACGAAGTAAGCTCATTCCAAATTAAGTCACATGATTTGCAAGCATCATCAACAGGAATCAAAGTTTTAAGTCTAGTAATTTCAGCATTCAATAATTCCACAAGAATATCATGTTTCTTAATTTTTCTATCACGTTTGTTAAGCAATTTTCCAAGACGAGCAACAAAAATAGCAAATTCATCGTAAGAAGGATCTACCTTATTGAAATCGTTGTCGTGATCGTCCTCGGTGAAGCTGTCGCTGCTTTTGGCCATGAGACAACCCCGTCAACTCATGCTTGCTTGGAGTTGCATCGTCCTCACTGCTCTCTGAATCCACATCACTCAAATTGACTTGTTCAATAGCGGAAAGAACTCGGTGGACAACTTTGCTGTTGATGAAGTTCTTTTTCTTTTTATCATTTGATGAGAACTTCTTCTTCTCTTTTCTTTTATCATTGTCCTTCTCCTCCTTTGACGCTTTACCTGCAAGTTTAGGATAATTTGAATGAATATGGTCGAGATCTCCACACTCATAGCATCTTAGAGGACCACCACTACAACTCTTCCAGATTCTCACATTCTGCAAAGCTTTGTTAAAGCGAGAAGACAGTAGTGACAAGTCTTCTTCTGGGAATTGCTCAATCTGTTCATCGGTTAGTGAAGACAAGAAGGATAGAGCAAAACTTGAAGCAACACCATTATGAGATATGCTAGATTGAGATGTTAAAGCAATTGATTTATGATCATTCTTTCTAGCAAGAACATCTAATTCATGAGTTTTCAACTTGGAATAAAGAACATCTAATGTAAGTGTACTCATGATAGTAGATTCTCTAATGGATGTAACTTTCATCTCCCAAATAGACATGTCTAATGCACCAAGCAATTGTCTAGCATTAGCATCATCATCAAAGCTAACTCCAACAGCACGAAGATTACTAAGAATTTTATTGAAGCGTGCAAAGAAGTCATCTAGCGAACCTCTTTGACAGTGTTAGAACCCTCATGGTAATCACAAAGAGATTTCCATACCTCATATGCGGATTGAAGATGAACTACTTGATCAAAGTCGCTGCGTCCCAAGCCTTTGATGATCAAGTTGCGCGCTTTGCTGTTTGCTTCAACATGTGCGCGATTGGCGTCGTTGACGTTGTCGTTTGAAGGGACTTTGTATGGCTTGTATACCTTCTCCCAAATTGCGAAGCCCTGTGCCTGGATGAATGCCTCCATCTTGGCCTTCCAAAACTAAAAATCAACACCATCGAACACACACGGTTTTGTCGAATAACGATCCATTAATCTAATCACCGGTTAAAATAGATTAGAAAAACCGAGCTCTGATACCACTTGTAGGATCGAAATATACGAATATAGCAATCAGAGGGGGGGTGAATGATTGTGCGGAAGGTAAAACCAAAATTTTGATCTATTAAAAATTATTATCAAAACGGAACCAAATGTAACACCCCGGCATTTAATATGCCCGAATGCTACCAAACATAGACAAAACATCAACTAAATACCATAAATGAAGACAAATTTCAGCAAAGGCACAAATGCTAAACACCGAAATTTCGGCAGCATCTCCTTTGTTTTATCATGATTTGAACAATAGCCAAATATCACATGATATATCATAATGGAAAACATCCAAGGCAGCATCAATGGGTAATATAGCAGCAATTTAAGTCCACCATAATGGAATTAACCATCTCATAATCTAATACGAAGTGAAGGATGCAATCAAGCATACGAACAAATCATAATCCAAGTTTCATCACACTAGAATCATGATCTCAACTCTGAAGGGTAAATATATTCTAAATGTGTGGAAAATTATGTGATGAAGTGCCGCTAAGCCCTTTTCCCGCATGCCGGTGTCAAAGTACCTAAAAACAACATAAAACACAAGCGTGAGTTCATCACTCAGCAAGTATATTGAAATGGAACAAGAAAACACATTCCAATACCTTCATCACCACTTTTCACATACAACATCATACCCATCTCATACTCATAGTGTAAACATACCATTGACATCATCATAAATCATCCGCATATAACATTCTCATATAATGCAGTGCAATGTAATGCAATGGGATGCACATGTCTCCTGGAAACTCATACCGGTATGGTTGAGTACACACCCGTCGGTGTGCACCCTCTCCCCCCTTCCATCCCGAAGATGGAGGGTGCCTACTCCTCGCTTCCATTCACCGCGGTGAATGGAATCACGATGTAGGACTTACTCATTGGCTCTTCGGATTAGTCATAACTTTCTCACCGACCTTCCCGGACTAGTTATGACTTTCTCACCGCCCGGGCCATGTATCTTGCCATGTATGCAAATATGCCAACATCATGAATAACTTGTACATTAACACATGGCATCATCATGGATAAATTGTACATTAACACATGGCATCATCACATAATAAACATATTCATCATATCAATGGCAAACATTAAAACATGGCATGTGAACATATCATATATTCAAACTTCCATCTCAATCAATCAAACAACCTACAATCGCTATCCATTACAATACACTTGCCTCAACCACGGGCGACGGATTGGCGGGAAGTAGAAGGCACTCCCTGGGTCACACCACCTGCACATAGGTACCACACACTCACAATCATGTCCACAAAACAGTACGCAAACCCTCATCTACCCCGACATTGCCAACTACTCGCAATAACCAAAAAACAGAGGTTCTGTCCCGTCGGGACAGCAGCCTTCCAAAAGGCATAACTCGGGTTCTAAGACTCCGAATGTAGCACCCCGGCATTTAATATGCCTGAATGCTACCAAACATAAGCTAAACAACATCTAAATACCACAATTAAACATAAATTCTAGCAAAGGCGCACATGCTAAAAACGGAGATTTCGGCAGCATCTCCTTTGTTTTAACATGATTTGAAGGAGCAACAACAGTATAGCACTATATGGAATATGAGAGACAACTAAAAACAGCAATACTTAACGACTTAGCAACAATGTAAGTCTAGTTCCAAACATATAATGTCTCCAAGAGTCAAACGAACGAAAAGATTCTCATTTAGCAAAGCTAAGCCTTAAAGCAATGATCATCACACGCAATTTATTATCAACACTAATTGAATGACTTGTGAAATCAAAAAAGTGAAGCTACGTGTGGAAGTGTGACTATTTCCCTTCCCCGCATGCCGGATTCATGGTACCTAAAAGAAAACAACATAAACACAAGCGTGAGTTCATCACTCAGCAAGCATATTGCAATGGACAACAAGAACAATAACATGGCAATAATGTCTCACATCATGTATATCATCTCATTCATAAACACATAAAATTATCATCATCATTACGAATGCAATGCAATGCAATGCTCATGTCTCCTTGGAAACTCATACCGGTATGGTTGAGTACACACCCGTCGGTGTGCACCCTCTCCCCCCTACCATCCCGAAGATGGAGGGTGCCTACTCCTCGCTTCCAAACACCACGTGGATGGAATCACGATGTAGGACTTACTCAATGGCTCTCCGGATTAGTCATAACTTTCTCACCGACCTTCCCCGGACTAGTTATGACTTTCTCACCGCCCGGGCCATGTATGCAATTATGCCAACATCATATTTAACTCATACATTAACACATAGCATCATAACATAATAAACATGCTCATCATATCATTGGCAATCATTAAAGCATGGCAAGTGAACATATATCATGTAGGCAATTTCATCTATTCTCAACAAGCAACCTACAAATCGCTATCCATTACAACACACTTGCCTCAACCACGGGCAACGGATTGGCGGGAAGTAGAAGGCACTCCCTGGGTCACACCACCTTCACATAGGTACCACACACTCACAATCATGTCCACAAAACAGTACGCAAACCCTCATCTACCCCGACATTGCCAACTACTCGCAAAACCTAAAAACAGAGGTTTTGTCCCGTCAGGACAGCAGCCTTCCAAAAGGCATAACTCGGGTTCTAAGACTCTGAATCAATTAAACGAGTACATCCTCGCGTAGCTTAGGAAATTTCCCAACTTTTTCTAGGTATAAGGAAAGACTGATTCGGACTCTAAAGTTGTTTAATCTACAAAAAACCGTGATCTGTTCCAATCACGTCACAGATTTTAACACGCTCGGTAAAACAGCCATAACTTTCAAACGGCTGGGCGGAAGTTAAAGTTCTTTATATCCACGGAAAGATAATGAAATTATCTACAACTTCTTCAACGTCCGTACAACCAGATTCCGAATCTAATTTGGCGAAAAACCGAACCCTAGGTCGACTACTCATGCTGCTCGAAACAGAGAACGTGGCAACTTCTAGATCTAATCCAATCTACTCAAATCTAGCACCACCAATTGATCTAAAAACTTTATAAACACCCTTAGAACAGTACCTAGACCAACCCCAAGGATTCCCATGGCCATACCTTTGCCCAACGCACGAAAACCCAATAGATCTCCTCCCGGTTCGCGCAATCTCCTTCCTCGCTCCAATCCCGCCGGATCTCCTCGTCGCGGAGCGCTCCAACGGATGGATCTTTGAGGTGTGGAGGTGGATAACTCCCCTAGGGGCAGCAAGGTATGAGGAGAGGTGGTGGAGCTATGGGGAGCAATGGGGGAGGTGGAGGCGCCACAAGGAGGAGGTGGGGAGGTGTGGGGGGGGCGGCTAGGACTTGTGGGGGCGCAAGGGCAGGGGGTGAATGCCTAAAGGGGCTCGGGGAGGCCCCCAACCAGGTCTCCTACTCCTATTAGGACTCAAACTCCATCCCACCAAAGCCCACGACCCTTTCCTTTAGGCCCAAACTCCCTCGGAAAGGCCCAAAACCCCGGAAACGGCCCGGAAACGCTATTAAGCCTCCTATCATATGGTTTTAACCTCCAATACCATATTTCATAAAGTTTTTGACCTTATCATTCACATTAAATAATGTCACACCATTCCGTAGTGTCACACCGAATCAATTAAACGAGTACATTCTCGCGTAGCTTAGGAAATTTCCCAACTTTTTCTAGGTATAGGGAAAGACTGATTCGGACTCTAAAGTTGTTTAATCTACAAAATACCGTGATCTGTTCCAATCACGTCACAGTTTTTAACACGCTCGGTAAAACAGCCATAACTTTCAAACGGTTGGGCGGAATTTAAGGTTCTTTATATCCACTGAAATATAATGAAATTGTCTACAACTTCTTCAACGTCTGTACGACCAAATTCGGATCCTAATTGGCGAAAAACTTAACCCTAGGTCGACTGCTCATGCTGTCCCAAAACAGAAACGTGGCAACATCTAGATCTAATCCAAACTACTCAAGTCCAGCACCACCAATTGATCTAAAAAGTTGATAAACACCCTTAGAACAGTACCTAGATCAATCCCAAGGATTCCCATGGCCATACCTTTGCCCAATGCACGAAAACAGAATGGATCTCCACTCGATTCGCTCCTCGCTCCTCGCTCCTCGCTTCCAATGGAGGGATCCTCGAGGTACAGGGGTGGGGAGGCTACCCTAGGGCAGCAAGGGGGTGGAGGAGAGGTGGTGGAGAGGTGGGGAGGCAAGGGAGCAAAGGGAGGTGGGGCGCACGGCACGGGGGTGAGAGGGGGAGGGAGGTGGTGCTGCTATGGCACCAAGGAGGTGGGGGGCGCACAAACCAGGTGGGAGTAGCAAGGGGTAGGGGGAGGCCTTTAACCAGCCCCCACACATAATCCTAATCCTAAATGGATTCCTACTCCATCCCACCAAAGCCCAAAACCCCCCCACTTTTAGGCCCAAACTCCCCCGGGAAGGCCCAAAACCCCGGAAACGCTATTAACCTCCATACCCTATGGTTTTAACCTTATTTCCACATCTCATAATGTTTTTGATCTCATCATGCACCATTTATAAGGTTCCGACACTCCGTGGTGACACAACACTTCAAAAGGCCCAAAAACGCGAGTAAACCTCAAGCCGAAAGGTTTTATTCTCTAATTTCACATTCTATAATGTCACACCATACCGTAGTGTCACATTCTTCCCCCCTTCAATAGGATTCGACCTCGAATCCGAAGGACGCCAATAAAACAACAACAAAATCCCCAAGGGACAAAAGACTTCTCTGCAGCACAAAACAACCGCACGAAACCTCAAACCGGAACAAACGACAAGCGAGTTCTCAAAACCAACACTTGGCGAGAAAAGTAATGATCTAGCTCAACTAAGGGCGACCTCTCATAGGTCGACCTTCACTTCCATTCCCAAACAGAATCTGCTTCTCTACCACAAAGGGCTCCATCAACCCAAAACGCTCGAATCCTCACGACAAACACTTCACACTTATATCACAACCAACCCGACTACCACACTCCATTAAACTCAACATGACATAATCAAAGGAAGTCACAATTCCTTTAACGACCTTTTTACATTCCCGAAAATTTCCATCGAGGGGAATAACTCATTAAGGCACACTTGCCCTTCCAATACACGATCATACTAACATTTCATTCCATCCTCTCCCAGGCAAGAGTCAAATCCAAAAACAACTAGTGACGACAATTGCTCACGGCAGGACAAATATCACCGAACTACTGTCAACTTCACTTCCACCCATCGCTACTCTTAATAATGGTTAAACCCATACATCATCAACCTCCATCACAAACCACCCTTATACCACTAAGGTTCGACACCTAGCCCCACGCTAGGATCGTAAAACTTTACCAAACCACATTTGGTTCCTTTCTTAAGAGGGTCTCGCCCTCACACAAAAACACTTAGCTATCAAGCCCAAGTGTACACACGAAACAACCATTTTGGAAAGAATTTGGCAACATCCAAGCCAAATCACAAAGGAAGCATAAATCCCCTACACCACAACCAAAATACCATAATTTCTTCATTCTTTCTTTTCATACTAGAAAGAAATGGACATCTCGATTCATGACATGCATGCACACTTTTCAAGAGCACTCCGGATTAGTCATATATCCTTATATGACTTTCTCACCGACCTGGCTCAACGACTCTTTTATCATTTAACATGTAAAAATGATGTCATGTTTACTTTTCACCATTCCTTCATCATGTAACCACACTACCGAAAAGTCATTCACATGACGATTTCTTCCTCGGTATCACATGAATAAATCTCGAATAACATCGAGAGTTGCGCTAATTCATATAAACTATGACGGCAGCATAGTTAACAGTAAGGCACCACATCATATCAGAACCCACCAACGATAGATAGCTAAACTTTGCAAAACATTGCATTTTAACCAAAATCAACATTTTGGAAAAGAACATTAACTCTAAAGTTAGACATCTGCACAAACAACTGCCATAAATTTTATCAAAAGAGAGGGAAACTCAATCCCAAAAGAAAACTCTTCTCTAACCGAATTCACTTATGAAACATTCATAAAAATCCAGACTTGTGAAACACGCGCACACCAGACACATTTTCCAAATGACTCCAACTCTAGCCAAATAGAGTTTACACAATAAGGGCTTAACTCAAAAGTTTCCAACACAACCATTTATGACCATCTGCTTCCCTTTAAAATTAATTCCAAAGATAATTCAGTGCGAACGGGAAAGGGCGCGATCCACTCAAAAACTTTTGGATGAAAACTCAAACTCACAACACGAACTAAACAAATTCGCCACAACCAAAGGTCGACACCAAACACTACGAGTTTTGGGGAAACTCTGAAACACATCATATGGAACACCTTGACCGAAAACCCTTCAACCAAAATGGCAAACAATCGAACACGTCCAAAAGCTTTTAAACACAAGCTCAGCATAAAAAGAACCATCTCTAGTACTCCACTACGCTTTCCTTTAAAGATTTCAATAATCACTATTTACTCCTTGTGGAGCCCCATCACAATTCTCCCTCTAGTTACCATTCCCAACACTTTTAATAAGAGTTTATGATGCTTACGAAAAGTGTAACACCCCGGCATTTAATATGCCTGAATGCTACCAAACATAAGCTAAACAACCTCTAAATACCACAATTAACATAAAATTCCAGCAAAGGCGCACATGCTAAAACCGAGATTTTCGGCAGCATCTCCTTTGTTTTAACATGAATTAAAGGAGCAACAATAGTATAGCAATATAACGCAATATGAGAGACAGCTAAAACAGCAATAATCAAAGACTTAACGATAATATAAGTCTAAAATCAAGCACTTAATGTCTCCAAGTGTCAAACGAACAATAAACCTCTCACATAGCAAAGCTAAACCTTAAAGCAATAATCATCACACGCATTTTATTATCGAAACTAATTGAATGACTTGTGGAATCAAAAGGGTGAAGCTACGTGCGGACATGTGACTATCTCCCTTCCCCGCATGCCGTACTCAATGTACCTAAAACAACAAGAAAATACAAGCGTGAGTTCAAAACTCAGCAAGCATATTGCAATGGACAACAAGAACAATATCATGACAATAAAATCTCCCATCATGTATATCATCTCATTCATGAACACTTAACAATATCATCATCATTATGTATGCAATGTAATGCAATGCTCATGTCTCCTTGGAAACTCATACCGGTATGGTTGAGTACACACCCGTCGGTGTGCACCCTCTCCCCCCTTCCATCCCGAAGATGGAGGGTGCCTACTCCTCGCTTCCGTTCACCGCGGTGAATGGAATCACGATGTAGGACTTACTCATTGGCTATCCGGATTAGTCATATCTTTCTCACCGACCTTCCCGGATTAGTTATGACTTTCTCACCGCCCGGGCCATGTAACATGTCATGTATGCAATTATGCCAACATCATATTTAACTCACATATTAACACATGGCATCATAACATAATAAACATGCTCATCATATCATTGGCAATCATTAAAACATGGCAAGTGATCATATATCATGAAGTCAATTCCATCTATTCTCAACAAGCAACCTACAACTCGCTATTCATTACAACACACTTGCCTCAACCATGGGCAACGGATTGGTGGGAAGTAGAAGGCACTCCCGGGGTCGCACCACCTGCACATAGGTATCACACACTCACAATCATGTCCACAAAACAGTACGCAAACCCTCATCTACTCCGACATTGCCAACTACTCGCAAAACCAAAAAACAGAGGTTCTGTCCCGTTGGGACAGCAGCCTTGCAAAAGGCATAACTTGCGTTCTGGGACTCCGAATCAAATAAACGAGTACATCCTCGCGTAGCTTAGGAAATTTCCCAACTTTTTCTAGTTATAGGGAAAGACTGATTCGGAATCTAAAGTTGTTTAATCTTTAAAATACCGTGATCTGTTCCAATCACGTCACAGATTTTAACACGCTCGGTAAAACAGCTATAACTTTCAAACGGCCGGGCGGAATTTCGTTCTTTATATCTAGTGAAAGATAATGAAATTATCTACAACTTCTTCAACATCCGTACGGACAGATTCGGACTATAAATTGACGAAAACTCAAACCCTAGGTCGACTGCTCATGCTGTCCCAAAACAGAAACGTGGCAACATCTAGATCTAACCCAAATTACTCAATTCCAGCACCACCAATTGATCTAAAATCATGATAAACACCCTTAGAACAGTACCTAGCCCAACCCCAAGGAAAACCATGGCCATACCTTCGCCCGACGACCGAAATCCCAACGAAACTCCTCCCGGATCGCTCCTTGCTCCTCGCTCCTCGCTCCAATGGATGGATCCTCGAGGTGCAGGGGGTGGGGAGGCTACCCTAGGGCAGCAAGGGGGTGGATGAGAGGTGGAGAGGTGGAGAGCAAAGAGGCAAGAGGGGGGGCGCACGGCCACCAAGGGGGGAGGGAGATGGGGTGCGGCTAGGGCCAAGGGGGAGGAATTGGGGGCGCCCAAAGGGGTGTGGGGCGCAGTTAAGGGCAGGGGAGGCCCTCTTACCAGCCCCAACTAGGATTCCTAATCCTAAATGGACTCATAATCCATCCCACCAAAGCCCACAACCCCCTCTTTAAGGCCCAAAATCCCCCGGGAAGGCCAAAAACCCCGGAAACGGCCCGGAAATGTTATTAACCTCCATACCCTATGGTTTTAACCTTATTTCCACATCTCATACTGTTTTTGACCTTATCATGCACGTTAAATAAGGTTACGACACTCCGTGGTGTCACAAAAAGACATCCCACGAAGACCAAGTCAACAAGATCCCCACTGACCAACATAACAAATAACATCATATTCTAGATTTGAAACAAGTGCTCCAACAAAACTTTCAGCGTGACCAACCAATAAATTTCATACCACCTATATGTAAACGTCTCGACAATCGAAACTTATTCAGTTAACAAGCGACGTCAACATGTAAATATTATCTCCACAAGACAAGGTGCGTAAATATGATTCTAAGACATACATTCATTAAGGATGAAATTCTACATCATGTTAATTATCCATGGTTCAATCCATCACAACATGTTACAATAACCTCCATTTTTAACAAGGATTTTCAACAATTAATCTAAGCAATTACCACCACTATTAAGTCATCAATATCAATAACTTGCATAATCATCAATCAACAACATTACCTTTAGCTACCCTATACATAGGTTATAACAAAATTACCACCACACAACATACTACAACTATTTAAAATAGATTGAATACTAGCATTAACACTGCTCTTAACAACATCATGAACAATAAGTCTTATGTCTTCTCAATTGATATCAATACTAGCATTGTATAGACACAACTGCATGTTTCCAAATATACTAGTAGTTTGCAACAACATAAATAGCAACTCTAATCAACTTCCAAATTAAAGCCACTAGTCAACATGATTAAATTCCTCTATTAACCCGTTAGATTAGAACATCTTTAAACAACCGGTAAGGTTTCTTTGACAGTATCATTAATTTACATCATCTTAATGTTCTTTCTATGCATCAAGGTTTAAACTTTTAACATTAACGAGGATCATAAGCACTTTTAAAGCAAGGCAACAGGTTCTAAGCATGTACATTAACCCATTCAATCATTCTTGCTAAGAGTAAACTACAACACTAGTAGTCTATTTGTTTTCAAGCTAGAGATAACAACCGCATTGAATTGTTTCAACTCACAAATTAACTTAACAATGCAATATCCCATAAACCGCATTGGTACATGCTACATAACATGCTAAACAACAATTCTTACTAGGGACAAACGATTTCAGTCAAAAGACTACTTACTTTGTTTGCAGCATTTTAGTTTTAAAACTCATCCCAAAATTCATAAGGACACTTGACTCTCAACATTTCAATGAGACAAACCCAAACTTGGTCATGCAAAAGGACATTCTCCAAAACACTTTTCAATCTCAAAGACTCCCATAGAGGAAAATGGTTGAAAGACAATTTTCTTGAAAGGGAACCAAGCGATCAAGTAATCCCTTTCAAACAAAACCTTAACACCAAACCCCAAACTTTCACGAAACAAGAAGGGTTTTCAAAGATGATTTCTCAAACCAGTAAATTGACGAAATCAAACACCATTTACTCCTACAAAGCCACAGAACTTCAGCCCTGACAACCAGGTCTGGCACAGCACCTCAATAACTCCTTTAACCTCGGAGAAAGACAAACACAGAAATAAATTGAATGCTTCTTCCCCATAAAGCAATCAACAAGCTAAACATCAAAGCTAGAAAGGCGACCAAAAGAAGCGCGACACTGGACTCTTCTTCTTCGTCTTCAACCAAGGAAGACAAAACCACATACCGCATACGGAACAATCCGCGAAAATCCAAGACCAAACACTTTCCTTTTGGTTTCCATCAATTAAAACCAAGAAAACCAACCAATGCCGACCACAGAACGATAAAGAACCTCCGAAGGAATCCACCACCAAACTCTTCTATTTGACTCCAGTCAACTACCCGATCTACAACAGAAAGGGTAAGCACTCTTCTCCTACAGGGGTTAATAGTTCTTCGGTGATGGCTTTATCCGGCCATACCGTCAAACCACACCTTTACTATGAACAAAAGTGATGACCAAAATCCTTCGGCACCACAACCCCACTTTATCACCGCAACAAGTGCAATTCAATCATTTATCTCATAGACATAGCAACATGCTTTATCAAATGAAGCATTCAACATCAAAGCTTAAATACAACATTTAAGCGTAAAGGAACGATACCCATACCCTTTCATACTGTGCATCCAGTGTGTGTCAAATTTTAAATTAGTTATACCACTTTTGCAAGTTTTAATGTTGCTATCCTATGACAAAATTTTAGTTAAGACCTAAGCCATGTTTCTAAGTTATTCCACATCACATTTTAGTTGTACCCTATAGCAGGACACTAAAAATACACATTCCAGGGACCTACAACCTAGCTCTGATACCAACTGTAACACCCCGGCATTTCGGCAAACATAGACTAAACATCAACTAAATACCATAAATGAAGACAAATTTCAGCAAAGGCACAAATGCTAAACACCGAAATTTCGGCAGCATCTCCTTTGTTTTATCATGATTTGAACAATAGCAAAATATCACATGATATATCATAATGGAAAACATCCAAGGCAACATCAATGGGTAATATAGCAGCAATTTAAGTCTACCATAATGGAATTAACCATCTCATAATCTAGTACGAAGTGAAGGATGTAATCAAGCATACGAACAAATCATAATCAAGCATACTAGAATCATGATCTCAACTCTGAAGGGTAAATATAGTCTAAATGTGTGGAAAATTATGTGATGAAGTACCGCTAAGCCCTTTTCCCGCATGCCGGTGTCAAAGTACCTAAAAACAACATAAAACACAAGCGTGAGTTCATCACTCAGCAAGTATATTGAAATGGAACAAGAAAACACATTCCAATACCTTCATCACCACTTTTCACATACAACATCATACCCATCTCATACTCATAGTGTAAGCATATCATTGACATCATCATAAATCATCCGCATATAACATCCTCATATAATGCAGTGCAATGTAATGCAATGGGATGCACATGTCTCCTGGAAACTCATACCGGTATGGTTGAGTACACACCCGTCGGTGTGCACCCTCTCCCCCCTTCCATCCCGAAGATGGAGGGTGCCTACTTTCGCTTCCATTCACCGCGGTGAATGGAATCACGATGTAGGACTTACTCATTGGCTCTCCGGATTAGTCATAACTTTCTCACCGACATTCCCGGACTAGTTATGACTTTCTCACCGCCCGGGCCATGTATCTTGCCATGTATCCAAATATGCCAACATCATGAATAACTTGTACATTAACACATGGCATCATCATGGATAAATTGTACATTAACACATGGCATCATCACATAATAAACATATTCATCATATCAATGGCAAACATTAAAACATGGCATGTGAATATATCATATATTCAAACTTCCATCTCAATCAATCAAACAACCTACAATCGCTATCCAGTACCCTACACTTGCCTCAACTACGAGCGACGGATTGGCGGAAGTAGAAGGCACTCCCGGGTCACACCACCTGCACATAGGTACCACACACTCACAATCATGTCCACAAAACAGTACGCAAACCCTCATCTACCCCGACATTGCCAACTACTCGCAATAACCAAAAACAGAGGTTCTGTCTCGTCGGGACAGCAGCCTTCCAAAAGGCATAACTCGGGTTCTAAGACTCCGAATCAATTAAACGAGTACATTCTCGCGTAGCTTAGGAAATTTCCCAACTTTTTCTAGGTATAGGGAAAGATTGATTCGGACTCTAAAGTTGTTTAATCTACAAAATACCGTGATATGTTCCAATCACGTCACAGTTTTTAACACGCTCGGTAAAACAGCCATAACTTTCAAACGGCTGGGCGGAATTTAACGTTCTTTATATCCACGGAAATATAATGAAATTATATACAACTTCTTCAACGTCCGTCATTTAACAAATTCGGAATCTAAATTGGCGAAAAACTTAACCCTAGGTCGACTGCTCATGCTGTCCCAAAACAGAAACGTGGCAACATCTAGATCTAATCCAAACTACTCAAGTCCAGAACCACCAATTGATCTAAAAACTTGATAAACACCCTTAGAACAGTACCTAGATCAATCCCAAGGATTCCCATGGCCATACCTTTGCCCAATGCACGAAAACTGAATGGATCTCCACCCGATTCGCTCCTCGCTCCTCGCTCCCAATGGAGTGATCCTCGAGGTGCAGGGGTGGGGAGGCTACCCTAGGGCAGCAAGGGGGTGGAGGAGAGGTTATGGAGAGGTGGGGAGGCAAGGGAGCAAAGGGAGGTGGGGCGCACGGCCAAGGGGTGAGAGGGGGAGGGAGGTGGTGCGTCTAGGGCACCAAGGAGGTGGGGGGGGGGGCGCACAAACCAGGTGGGAGCAGCAAGGGGCAGGGGGGAGGCCTTTAACCAGCCCCCACACCTAATCCTAATCCTAAATGGATTCCCACCAAAGCCCACAACCCCCACTTTTAGGCCCAAATTCCCCCGGGAAGGCCCAAAACCCCGAAAACGCTATTAACCTCCATACCCTATGGTTTTAACCTTATTTCCACATCTCATAATGTTTTTGACCTCATCATGCACCATTTAAAAGGTTCCGACACTCCGTGGTGACACAACACTTCAAAAGGCCCAAAAACGCGAGTAAAGCTCAAGCCGAAAGGTTTTATTCTCTAATTTCACATTCTATAATGTCACACCATACCGTAGTGTCACACCAAATAATTGCCTCGTATTCGACAAAAATAGATTGACAGTGGTTCGGTAAAATGGAAGTTCCCGGAGATACAATTGTCGGATGGATCTGAAATTTGGACACAAGAAACTAGATTCCAACACGAATCGAACCCAAAATGAATCAGCTCAATCGGACTTACAGATCAAAAGTTATGAACATCGCAAGCTTGCTATGACAGAATATGACGAGAATTGATCTAACCAAAACTTCAAGATTAAAAAAGATCTTCAAAAGATTAATCAACTAGACTTTGATGAACTCTAAATTAATACCCTAGAAAGGTTTTTGATGGATCAAATCAAAATGAAACTCAAAGAACAAAAACTAATCTAGAATTAGAACAATCATGCAAACAAGAACCAAAATAGGGAACACTGTAGCAACGTGGTTACTGTAGCACGCAAGGATCTAGAAGAATTGATCTTTATTTCTTTTTGTCTAAAGTACTCACATCAAAAGAGTACAAACCCTAAAAGTCTAACTGATGCCCTTCAACAGGAGACAACCTCTCCTATTTAAAGGAGCAAAACACAGGGAGTTCTGAATACAATTCCTACTCCTAATCCTAGAAGGAGTCCCACTCCTAATCCTAGAAGGAGTCCCACTCCTAATCCTAGAAGGAGTATGTATTCCACACAACTCCACTTGGCCCAACCTGGCCAAATAAAACTCTTGCACGCGTATGGCAACCCAGCCATACTCACGTGACTAACAACTCTGCACGCGTATGGCCCACCTGCCATACTCACGTGACTAACCATTCTTCATGTGCACCATTCTCTTAGCCCGAACGTCCCGCATGACATTTAAGCGTAAAGGAACGATACCCATACCCTTTCCTACTGTGCATCCAGTGTGTGTCAAATTTTAAATTAGTTATACCACTTTTGCAAGTTTTAATGTTGCTATCCTATGACAAAATTTTAGTTAAGACCTAAGCCATGTTTCTAAGTTATTCCACATCACATTTTAGTTGTACCCTATAGCAGGACACTAAAAATACACATTCCAGGGACCTACAACCTGGCTCTGATACCAACTGTAACACCCCGGCATTTCGGCAAACATAGACTAAACATCAACTAAATACCATAAATGAAGACAAATTTCAGCAAAGGCACAAATGCTAAACACCGAAATTTCGGCAGCATCTCCTTTGTTTTATCATGATTTGAACAATAGCAAAATATCACATGATATATCATAATGGAAAACATCCAAGGCAACATCAATGGGTAATATAGCAGCAATTTAAGTCTACCATAATGGAATTAACCATCTCATAATCTAGTACGAAGTGAAGGATGTAATCAAGCATACGAACAAATAATAATCAAGCATACTAGAATCATGATCTCAACTCTGAAGGGTAAATATAGTCTAAATGTGTGGAAAATTATGTGATGAAGTGCCGCTAAGCCCTTTTCCCGCATGCCGGTGTCAAAGTACCTAAAAACAACATAAAACACAAGCGTGAGTTCATCACTCAGCAAGTATATTGAAATGGAACAAGAAAACACATTCCAATACCTTCATCACCACTTTTCACATACAACATCATACCCATCTCATACTCATAGTGTAAGCATATCATTGACATCATCATAAATCATCCGCATATAACATCCTCATATAATGCAGTGCAATGTAATGCAATGGGATGCACATGTCTCCTGGAAACTCATACCGGTATGGTTGAGTACACACCCGTCGGTGTGCACCCTCTCCCCCCTTCCATCCCGAAGATGGAGGGTGCCTACTCCTCGCTTCCATTCACCGCGGTGAATGGAATCACGATGTAGGACTTACTCATTGGCTCTCCGGATTAGTCATAACTTTCTCACCGACATTCCCGGACTAGTTATGACTTTCTCACCGCCCGGGCCATGTATCTTGCCATGTATCCAAATATGCCAACATCATGAATAACTTGTACATTAACACATGGCATCATCATGGATAAATTGTACATTAACACATGGCATCATCACATAATAAACATATTCATCATATCAATGGCAAACATTAAAACATGGCATGTGAATATATCATATATTCAAACTTCCATCTCAATCAATCAAACAACCTACAATCGCTATCCATTACAATACACTTGCCTCAACTACGGGCGACGGATTGGCGGGAAGTAGAAGGCACTCCCGGGGTCACACCACCTGCACATAGGTACCACACACTCACAATCATGTCCACAAAACAGTACGCAAACCCTCATCTACCCTGACATTGCCAACTACTCGCAATAACCAAAAACAGAGGTTCTGTCTCGTCGGGACAGCAGCCTTCCAAAAGGCATAACTCGGGTTCTAAGACTCCGAATCAATTAAACGAGTACATTCTCTCGTAGCTTAGGAAATTTCCCAACTTTTTCTAGGTATAGGGAAAGATTGATTCGGACTCTAAAGTTGTTTAATCTACAAAATACCGTGATATGTTCCAATCACGTCACAGTTTTTAACACGCTCGGTAAAACAGCCATAACTTTCAAACGGCTGGGCGGAATTTAACGTTCTTTATATCCACGGAAATATAATGAAATTATATACAACTTCTTCAACGTCCGTACGAACAAATTCGGAATCTAAATTGGCGAAAAACTTAACCCTAGGTCGACTGCTCATGCTGTCCCAAAACAGAAACGTGGCAACATCTAGATCTAATCCAAACTACTCAAGTCCAGAACCACCAATTGATCTAAAAACTTGATAAACACCCTTAGAACAGTACCTAGATCAATCCCAAGGATTCCCATGGCCATACCTTTGCCCAATGCACGAAAACTGAATGGATCTCCACCCGATTCGCTCCTCGCTCCTCGCTCCCAATGGAGTGATCCTCGAGGTGCAGGGGTGGGGAGGCTACCCTAGGGCAGCAAGGGGGTGGAGGAGAGGTTATGGAGAGGTGGGGAGGCAAGGGAGCAAAGGGAGGTGGGGCGCACGGCCAAGGGGTGAGAGGGGGAGGGAGGTGGTGCGCCTAGGGCACCAAGGAGGTGGGGGGGGGCGCACAAACCAGGTGGGAGCAGCAAGGGGCAGGGGGGAGGCCTTTAACCAGCCCCCACACCTAATCCTAATCCTAAATGGATTCCCACCAAAGCCCACAACCCCCACTTTTAGGCCCAAATTCCCCCGGGAAGGCCCAAAACCCCGAAAACGCTATTAACCTCCATACCCTATGGTTTTAACCTTATTTCCACATCTCATAATGTTTTTGACCTCATCATGCACCATTTAAAAGGTTCCGACACTCCGTGGTGACACAACACTTCAAAAGGCCCAAAAACGCGAGTAAAGCTCAAGCCGAAAGGTTTTATTCTCTAATTTCACATTCTATAATGTCACACCATACCGTAGTGTCACACCAAATAATTTCCTCGTATTCGACAAAAATAGATTGACAGTGGTTCGGTAAAATGGAAATTCCCGGAGATACAATTGTCGGATCGATCTGAAATTTGGACACAAGAAACTAGATTCCAATACGAATCGAACCCAAAATGAATCAGCTCAATCGAACTTACAGATCAAAAGTTATGAACATCGCAAGCTTGCTATGACAGAATATGATGAGAATTGATCTAACCAAAACTTCAAGATTAAAAAAGATCTTCAAAAGATTAATCAACTAGACTTTGATGAACTCTAAATTAATACCCTAGAAAGGTTTTTGATGGATCAAATCAAAATGAAACTCAAAGAACAAAAACTAATCTAGAATTAGAACAATCATGCAAACAAGAACCAAAATAGGGAACACTGTAGCAACGTGGTTACTGTAGCACGCAAGGATCTAGAAGAATTGATCTTTATTTCTTTTTGTCTAAAGTACTCACATCAAAAGAGTACAAACCCTAAAAGTCTAACTGATGCCCTTCAACAGGAGACAACCTCTCCTATTTAAAGGAGCAAAACACAGGGAGTTCTGAATACAATTCCTACTCCTAATCCTAGAAGGAGTCCCACTCCTAATCCTAGAAGGAGTCCCACTCCTAATCCTAGAAGGAGTATGTATTCCACACAACTCCACTTGGCCCAACCTGGCCAAATAAAACTCTTGCACGCGTATGGCAACCCAGCCATACTCACGTGACTAACAACTCTGCACGCGTATGGCCCACCTGCCATACTCACGTGACTAACCATTCTTCATGTGCACCATTCTCTTAGCCCGAACGTCCCGCATGACATCCTTGACCACTAAGCCCTTAATTCCTCCTGAACCTAGTCCCGAACCTTAGTTCCTCCATGAACCTAGTTCCGGTCCCGTCAACGACCATGTTCGCCCTTCAGCAATACCTACACATGAACAAACAGGAAACGAATCCGTGCACAAGTTCACGACTTGACTCAAAGTCAATCCATGCAATCACTCACACGAGCATTGCATAAAGTCCACTTCAAAACAAGCATCATGAAATTCTCACAAATTTCATAATCTCAAATTCAAACCAAAATTCAATTCTAAAATTTCTCAAAACCGTAATCGAGCAAAAAACCATTCATGCCGAACGAAACATCGGTCCGGCGCAACTCACAACAGAACAAAAACTCGGTCCGTCGTACACGCAAAAATCTCGGTTTAATTCGAGGCAAACATGTTGAAAAACACGTTGACGACGGACCAAATTTTTGTTCCGGCGTACATGTAAAAACAACGTTAAAAAATGCGTTCACGACGGACCGAAAATTTGGTCTGGCGTGCATAGTCCGGCGTAACATAAAAGCTTACTATTTTTGTAAAACTTGGTATGGCACAAAAACATGTTCACAATGGACTAAAAAAAAAATCAGTCCGGCGTACATGCGAAAACAAGTTTCAAAATGCCGTTCACGACGTACCAAAAATTTGGTCCAGCGTGCACGTAGAAACAACCGTCAAAAACGCAGTTCACCACGGTCCAACAATTTGGTCTGGCGTAGATGTGAATTCAGGCCTCAAAAACATGTTCACGGTGGACCGAATATTTAGTCTGGCGTAGATGCGATAAACGGTCCGACGCAGATGGGAAACTTACTGTTTTTGTGAAATTCAGTCCGGCGCTAAAAGATAAACATTGTTTTTGTCAATTTGTCAAACACATGTACAAATACATTTTGCAAATTCAATTCTTAAGCCAATTTTTCAGCACATGATTTCACACTACTTATGGGGCCCAACACCTGCTAGACCTACAAGTCTGTGAGGGAACACAACCTAAAGAGAAGAGACATAGCTAATTATGCATGATAGCATCCTATGGCATAAGGTGAGATGCTTGGTCCGAGAATGCTGCATTGGATTTTTAGAATTGTGAATGGCATATGTGTTGTCATAGAATAGAGGAACACAATCTGCTGTTAACCCATAGTCCCGCAAGGTCAATCTCATCAAGAGTACTTGGCTATAGCAGCTGGCTACAGCAACATATTCGGCCTCAGCAGTGGACTGTGCAACTCTGGACTGCTTCCTAGATTACCAAGAAAAAAGAGAAGTGCCAATGAATTGGTAAATACCAGATGTGCTCTTCCTATCTATCCTACAACCGGCAAAGTCTGCAACATAAAAAGCTCTAATTAAGTGACAGACAGGAGGAGGAAAAGTACCAGATACCATAGTCAATGGTAGCTCTAAGTTACCTAAAGATGCGCTTCACCGCCTGGCGGTGAGATGCATGAGGAGAAGCCTGAAATCGAGCACAAAGACATATTGAGAAATGTATGTCAGGTCTCGAAGTAGTGTGATATAGGAGGGACTCGATCATGCTCCGAAACTCCTTCTCATCAACTGGTTGACATCCTAGTCAGGTTCGAGGACAGCGGTAGTGGCCATAGAAGTCATGATTGGCTTCCCATCAGACATATCAAAGTGCTTCAGGAGGTCTCGAGTGTACTTGCCTTGATGCAATAATGTACCCTCCCGAGTCTGCTTGATCTGGAAGCCAATGAAGTAGCTCAACTCACCCATCATCCTCATCTCAAATTCAGTACTCATCACATCTGAGAACTGAGTAACGAGCGAATGCAAGTATAGCTACCGAAAATGATATCGTCGACATAGATTTGGATTAGGAGAAAGTTCGAATCAGAATGTATGACAAATAGTGTATTGTCGACTTTACCTATTTCAAAACCATGACTCGAGGTAGGACTTAAGCCTCTTATACCAAGCTCGTGGAGCTTGCTTAAGTCCATACAATACTTTGAAAAGCTTGAATACATGGTTAGGGTACTTGGGGTTCTCAAATCCTGATGGTTGTCTAACATACCCCTCTTCTTTAATGCAGCCATTGAGGAATGCACTATTGACAACATTTGATAAAGCTTAAAGCCCTTGGATGCTGCGAATGAGAGCAGGATTCTAATGGCGTCTAGTTTAGCTACAGGGGCAAAGGTCTCCTCGATATCAAGGCCCTCGACCTGAGTGAAGCCCTAAGCGACTAGCCTAGCCTTGTTCCTAATGACAACCCCATCCTCACTCTGCTTGTTCTTGATCACCCGCTTGGTCCCGATAATGTTGTGACCAAATGGGGGCTCAACAAGCTGTAAGACTTTGTTCCTCTCAAACTTTTCCAAGTTTCTCATGCATAGCATTAATCCATGACTCATCGGATAATGCATGAGGAACTTCCTTCAGCTCAAAAGAGGCAACAAATGCAGAGTGAAGGCAGAAAGTGGACAAACCTGACTTAGAATGAGTAACTCGCTCAAATAGATCTTCGATGACCTGGTCAGGTGGATGAGCCCACTGAATGTGGCAGGGAGGTCCAGAAGCAAAAGTGGCCTCTACTCCTCTTGTGGGAGAAGTTGGAACAGAGCCACTAGCTGTTGAAGAGTCTGAAGGTAAGGGTTGATCTCCATGAGGTGTAGAAATGGAGACTGGAGGCACCCAGGTGCACGAATAGAGACTAGATCAGGCATAACACCTTCATTCCTATCATCGTCATCTTCTACAAAAATAGACTAGGAAAGAGGAGAAGAGCCTGAAATGTCTGGTATAGCACCTGGACTAACCTCATCAAATGGGTATGGATAAAGCTCGTTATGTTGTTGGATTGCGGGTTAGCACATGTTTGAGTGTGTCAATCCTAGCCCTTGGTGAAGTTTCTTATGGATAAAGAAAGTCATCCAAGGGTGGAGATTGCACCTAGTGGAGCAGTAGATCTCAATCTTTGATAAGGTTTCTTTAGGGCCAAGAAGATCATCTAAGGGTGGAGATTGCTCCTAGGTTGCAATAAATAGAGGGGTGGGGGTATGCCTCCACCACCAAGCTTGTGAAAAGGATTTTTTTTCCTTGTGCTCCTTTGAGCTTTGCCCACCTACTTGTGAGGATTTGTAAACCTTTGTCTCAAAGAAATGCAAGTTACATTTCATCTAAGTTTTGAAATTTATTTTATTTCTTGCATTTTTGCTTTATTCTTTCGTTCAACTTGAGATTTGCTTCCCCTCCTTCTACTTGTTTTAGTTCTCTTTGATCTAGGAAATATTAGAGGCTGAGGAAATCATCTAAATCATGTCCGACTCAGCAAGATCCATTAGAACTCATTTTTGCTCCAGATATGCTTGCAACACTAAGTTCTTGATTTGAAATCACTATTTTTGTTATAGTTAGAACCATTTATGTGAAAGGATGAAACCTTGGACTTTTCATCGTAATTCCTTATGGAATCTTAGTCCTAAATTCATTTACTAGTTATGGTTCAAATTTCATCAAATTTGGTTGGATAGATCAAAAGTTATTGAGGTTTCTTTGAGATCAAGTTTCTATAATCTCTGTTTTTGTGCATCATGGATGTAGAGCTAGATAGGTCGCTCATTTGGGCTTTGTTTTGAGATTTCCATTGGAATCATCACTCTAAGGACCTTATCTTGCTATGTTTAAAGTTTCATCAATTTTGGCTATGTAAATAAATAGTTATTGCGGTTTCTTCACAGTCAAGTTTTTTAAACCTCTATTTTTTGTAGTATGGATGTTGAACTAGATAGGTAACTCATTAGGGCTTTTTTTGATTCCCATTGTAATCATGACCCTAAGGACCTTATATTGCTATGTTTCAAATTTCATCCATTTTGACCACGTAGATCAAAAGTTGTTGATGTTTCATCATGATCAAGTTTGTGAAACCTCTATTTTGTGCAGTGTGGATGTTTCTGAATAATGGGGAGGCCTGAAGTTGTCATAGTTGGTCTAGTCGATATAAGTAGACAACTGATGTTTTGTAAATAAGAAAAACACAATCTAAATAAGCCTACACTAAAAGGGGGTGCTGGCTGAGGGGGAGTCAGCCTAGGGTTGTATGCCAACAGGGGGCGCACACACACATGGACTCGAATTCCAACACCATTACAAGGCCCAAGTTGTTCCAACAGGTGACGTGTAGACAAAGAATCAGAAGGTGAGGCTGAATCCCTTGGAAATGTCTCATTATCCTCTTTAAATGAAGTACTCGAACGCCTCCAACGGGCTTCGCATGTGAAAGTTATGATCTCCTTATTAGGGGCTATCATGCTAACTCCAAATTGGTCTGGAATTGAAATAGGGTCGCCCTAGACATGTTGTGGTAATAGTGCTGCTCCCCTCGCATTGGTTGTTGAGTAGAATAACATCACATGACTTAGGTAGGAATCCATCCTCAATAGGAAAATTATGAACTCCTAGACTAGAGCTCACCTGATAATTTAGTTATCATGGACATGCCCTTGTCATAGGTCCTTGCCTAGCATCTTGTGGAGGAGTGTTGTGTGTATCCAAGGAAGGGATGTCCTCATTAAATATACATAGAGCATACTGATTTTCATATTCTGGTCTTGACATGAGGTGGTATCAGAGCTATAAAGATTGTAGGTATTGACCCTAGTTAGACTGGCCATTTCTTTAGGAGCTTCAAAATTATTTTCTAAAGAGAAAAATTAACTTGCAAGAATAATAAGTTGTTGACTTGTCTTATCTCTCTTACTCCTTCTTTCATGAGATATCTTTTCTTTTTTCTTACTGGATTAAGTTGAAATCTTACCTTAAGTTGTCTACTTCACACCTATGGAGAGTGCACTAGGGGTTATGCTGCTAAGCTATGGAGGGTTTTGCAAGTACTTGGTGCTTACGAGAGGCCACTTTATAAGGAAACCTGCTAGACAGTGAATGGTAATAGTCATAGTGTGCTGCGTAAAAATGCCATCTATGCTTGGGAGAATGCTAAAGAAAGTCATCCCATTCACCTCACTATCAGAAGGCTTACTTTTGAAGGTAGAATCCAAGAATCTTCACATCTTGCATTACTGAAGGACCATGTGGAGGTCCATCCATATTTGTGATGAGTATTTGACTTTATTTGAGCATGGTGTGCTCATGTTTGAGTTTGATTTGAATTGGAATTCAAAAGGAAGCAATTTGAGTTGTGTTAGCTTCAGGCCACACCACCAGCCTTGTCGAGGCGGTAGTACCAACTATATGAATGAGATAAGATTTTTTATGAGCATTTGTGATGATTATTGGATAATGCTATGTGATGTGTTTCCTTATCTTTGATGGTTGCAAGGCTACGGTGCTAGGTCATGGTGACGCTGAGGATGACCGGGACTAGACGAGGTGCGTCGGAGGTCCGGAAGGTTGAAGATCGTGGAAGATGACCGGAGACGGAGTCGGTGCAAGCTAAGGAGGCAAGGGAATGGATTGGATGCTAGCTTGGAGCTACTTGGATCAAGGAAAACCATTGGATCACAGTTTAGAGGATGGAGTAGCAGTCAAGTTAGCCTAGTGGATAAAACCTGGTTGTTAGTGGGTTTCGGGTTAGCCCAATAGAGAAGTATGTGGCATCAAATGCTAGCTCTTTGAGGTTAGCTTAGGATTGAAGCAACCCATCCAAGAGTGGAGGATGACTCACTTACACTATAAATAGAGGGGACGGGTGTGCTCTCCCCCAAGTTTGTAAAAGGAATTCTTATGTTGCTTTAATGAAAGCTTTGCCCGCCCAGTTGTGAGTTTTTGGAATTTATTCTCTCTAAGCAATGCGAATTTAAATTTTTGCAATTTAATTTTTGTATTTAAATTCCGCATTTACCTTCTCGCAATCTAATTTATGCAAGTTGGATTTGCCTTCCCTCCTTCTACTTGCTTGTGCTTTTTCTTGCTGAAGATGAGTGATTGATTGGATGAATCTTCTTTTAGATCAAATCGCAATTCTCTAGTCAAACTTGACTTCATCTTTGCAAGAAACTGATCTTTTGGCTCTTCTAAGAAGATTCCTTTTGTAGATCATGTTTGAGGTTTCTACACAGCCCCTTTCTGCTGTCAGTTTTCTTTGTGCATTAATCTTTATTTATTTTATAGAAAATTCATATTATATGATATTGGGATGATTGTTGTTGGAAAAGTTGCATAACTTTCATATCTATCATACTACCAAGCGGGAAGTTCATATGAGTTTTAGTTTAGGAGCTGTGAGGATTTTTTGAGCCCTAAATGTTCTGTCTGAGTTCTTCGTGTAGTAGAGCTTATTATTTTCACCCAAATTTTTCCTCGATTGATCTTGATCTGATTTTTGTAGGGAATTTGTGTGACTCCCTGATATCATTAGACAAAAATTTTGAGATTCAAATGAATCACAGATTTGGAGATATCACCTTTTGATTGAGTTTATTTTATGCTAGAAATTCACTTTTGCTTTTCAGAAACAACAGATATTGTCCGATTTATCTCTTTTTATCTAAAGGTGATTTTGAATTGATTCCTTTTTTGGTGACTCTCAACAACTAGTTATACCACAAAAAAATCCCTATGACCATATAAGCCACAAATTTTTATTCATGGTAATTTTACTAGGGGGATGTGCTGTTGTCTTTCAGATGGTTGTTCATGATTCTTGAGAGTTCATTGTTTGGTTTGATTATTGGACTTAGTTCTTGGGGCTTGTTGAAAAAGCATCAATCTTGTCCAAGAGGTGGAAATTTTGAAATTGGTATCATTCATCCCCCTCTGATCGCCATCTCGATCTTTCAATTGGTATTATAGCCGGTTTTGCTCTCTTTAGATCTTGATCGGTCTCGAGAGCCCTGGTGACGGACAAGTACTCGACAAAGCCTCCAATTTTTGCTGGACTTGACTATCCCTTTTGGAAGTTGAGAATGGAGTCGTACATCACTGCACAGGGCTTCATGATATGGTAGAAAGTAAAGCTTCCGTATGAGGTTCCTACCGATGAAAATGTCAATGTCGCGAATTTGACTGATGTTGAGGCAAATGCTATGTCACGGAATATCCTCATATAGAGCCTTAGTCGAAGTGAGTACGATAGGATCTCTCACCTTCGATCTACTCACCAGATCTGGGTGACCTTCGATGCTAATCATGAGGGCACCACCCAGATCAAGATGGTGAGACAAGATCAGTACAAGCGTGACTACAATAAGTTTGAACAGCACGCTAGTGAGAGATTTGGATGAGTGCTTTGGTCGTTTTACCAAGATTTTGAGCGATCTCCGTGCAGTAGGATGTACTTACTATGACTCGGAGAACGCACGTCATTTTTTTGACCGCACTCGATCTTCGTGTCTGGGATTGATGGACTGAAACATTATAGATTTTGGCATTTATGATACGACTTTATACCCTATTTTTGGGTCATTTCTGGGTGTTTGGGCCTTTTCGGGGGAGTTTTGGGCCGTGAGGGAGTCCGTTGGGCCTTGGGGGACCTAGTTGGGACGAAGGTGGGTGCTCTTGGCCCATGTAGGGGAGTTGGGGGGCAGCACACCCTGCCCATGCGCCCCCCAAACCCTACCCTTGCGCCTCTCCCTCCCCAATCCCACCTCCTAGCCGCCAACCCCCATCCTCTCCAGCGTGCGCCCCCTCTCCTCCTCCCCCCATGCGCCACCCCTCCTTCCTCTCCTCTCCACCCTCCTTGCTGGCCTAGGAGAGCTCCTCTACTCGCCACCCCGCTATTCTCTCCCTCGGGAAGCCCCGCGACGAGGAGATCTGACGGTTCCGGCGCGAGGAAGTCGATCGGGGGAACCGGGAGGAGAGGAGACTCACCGTTCGTGTTCGTCGGTGAAGGTATGGTCTTGGGCAATCCCTGGGGTTGGTCTAGATGCTGTGGTATAGGGTGTTTCGATGCTTTTAGATTGAGTGATGGTGCTGCGATTGGGTAGATTTGATGAAATCTAGAGTTTGCCATGTTCTGTGTTTCGGGCAGATTGTGCACTCGACCTAGGGTTTGAGTTTTCGTGATTTTAGAATCGGATTTTGGTCGGCCGCCTGTTGAGAAAGTTGTAGGTAACTTCAATACCTTTAATTGGAAACTAAGAACGTCCAATTCCGCCCATCCATTTGAATGTTATGGTCATTTTACCGAACATGTTCAAATCTGTGACGTAATTGGGACATAACGTAATGTTTTGTAGATTATACAATTTTGGATTCCGAATCAGGTTTTCCCAATACTTAGAAAAAAGTTAGGAAATTTCCTAAGCTTTGCGATGATGTACTCGTTTAATTAATTCGGAGATCCAGAGCTCAAGTTATGATAATTTGAAGTCTGCTGTCCAAGCGGGACAGATTCTCTGTTTTTCGGTTTTGGATGTAGTTTATGAAGTCGGGGTCGACAGGCTTTTGCGTACTATTTTGGGGGCACGTTTTCAGTGTGTGGTATGTTTGTGCAGGTGGTGTGACCCCGGGAGTGCCCTCAACCTCTCGCCAATCCGTCGCCCGAGGTTAAGGCAAGTGTATTGTAATGGGTAGCATATTGTATGTTGCTAATTGTGACTAGGTGCAAATTGCTTACTTGATGTGCTATCTTGGCATTATTACATGTTGTGATATCTTGCCATGATTAGTGCTTGCTCATGTTATGATGAAAATGGATTATTATGATGCTATGCCATGTTTATTTCAGTTTGGTACAAGTTGTTTATGTTTCTGGCATAATCGCACACATGGCATGTGATTTGGCCCGGTCGGTGAGAAAGTCATAACTAGTCCGGCAAGGTCGGTGAGAAAGTTATGACTAATCCGAAGAGCTAATGAGTAAGTCCTACCTCGTGATTCCATCCACCGTGGTGAATGAAAGCGAGGAATAGGCACCCTCTATCTACGGGATGAAAGGGGGAAGATGGTGCACACGGACGGGTGTGCACTCAGCAATACCGGTATGTGCTTCCAGGAGACATGTGCATTGCATTGCATACATGATGATGATAATGAATTTTGTACAATGTGCTTTGTCATGGATATGAGGTTGTATATGATATTATGATTTGATCATGATGTTAAAGTATGGTATGTATTGATGTTGGCATTGATTTATTCTTTGTGATCCATTGCAATATACTTGCTGAGTGATGAACTCACGCTTGTGTTTTTTGTTGTTTTTAGGTACCATGAAACCGACATGCGGAAAAGGGGCTTAGTGGCACATCTTCACAAAGTTTCACTCATTAAGATATATACAATTTTGCTATTCGTAGTTGTGATTATAAGTTAATGTGTTGAGAACTTGGAGTATGACTTATTTGTGTGCTTGGTCATATTATTTACTTCGTTATAGATCATGGAGTGGTTAAATTCATTATGCTAGACTTAAATAGTTGCTATGTCACCTGTTATTGCTGCTTTAGATGCTTCCCATTATGATATAACTTGTGATATTATTGTTGATGCTCCGTACCATGGAAAAACAAAGGAGATGCTGACGAAATTTTCGGTTTTTACATGTACTCCTTTGCTGTAATTTACCTTTAGATGTGGTACTTAGATGTTGTTTAGTCTATGTTTGGTGACATCCAGGGCATACTAGATGCCTGGGTGTTACAGCGATGCAATTCTGGAACGATTTCCAGAAAATGAGCTTGCTCTTGTCGCTCGCAAATTTTCCAGTATCTACAAGAGAGTGAGAGAGAGGAAGAGTGTAACACCCCAGCACCGCACGTGCCCTGAATGTTACACCCTCAAACATCAATTAGCACAATACACTAGAGTAATTTAGCAACGCAAGCTAACATACTAGCAAGTTACCGAATTTACTAGAAATTTCGACAGCAGCTCCCCTAAAACTAGGACATCCACTCAGCAGACAAAAGACATCATTTAATATAACAACAACATAAAGCAACTTAAGATATTCAACCAAGCACAAACATGGGTCATGGTATCAACTAACCATCAAGACCCAACAAGCACATACAACTACCACAAATTAATTACAAGACATGAACTCAGTAAGATTGGAAGCGATAAGTTAATATGAAGCTGTGGTGTGCAAAATGTGTTCGTGCTACTACTCCTGTGACACCACGGAGTGTCATAACCTTATATAATGTGAATGTTGAGGTCAAACACATTATGAAATATGGAATTGGAGGTTGAAACCATACGGTGTGAGGTTTATTTGCGTTTCCAGGTCGTTTTCGGAAGTTTGGGCCTTTCCGGGGGAGTTTGGGCCTAAGGGAAAGGTCCGTGGGCTTTGGTGGGATGGTGTTCGAGTCCATTTAGGAGTAGGAGTCCTGTTTGGGGGCCTACTCCTGCTTGGTGCGCCCCCACCTCCCCCTCAATGCCCTAGCCGCCACCTCCCTCTCTCTCCCTTGCTTGCGCCCCCTCCATTGCTCCCCATTGCGCCACCACCTCTCCACAACCTCTCCACCTCCCTTGCTGCCCCTAGGGGAGTTCTCCACCTCAACACCATGAAGATCCATCCATTGGAGCGCTCCGCGACGAGATCTGGTGGATTTGGAGCGAGGAAGGAGATCGCGCGAACCGGGAGGAGATCCATTGGGTTTTCGTGCGTCGGGCGAAGGTATAGCCATGGGAATCCTTGGGGTTGGTCTAGGATCTGTTCTAAGGGGTATTATCATGTTTTTAGATCAATTGGTGGTGCTGGAATTGAGTAGATTAGATACAATCTTGAGTTTGCCACGTTCTCTGTTTCGGGCAGCATGAGCAGTCAACCTAGGGTTTGGGTTTTCGCCAATTTAGAGTCGGAATTTGGTCGTACGGCTGTTGATGAAGTTGTAGGTAATTTCAATACCTTTCAGTGGGTATAAAGAACGTCCAATTCTGCCCAGCCGTTTGAAAATTATGATCGTTTTACCGAACATATTAAAATCTGTGACGTGATTGGAGCAAATCACGGTATTTTGTAGATTAAACAACTTTAGAGTCCGAATCAGCTTTTCTGTATACTTAGAAAAAGTTAGGAAATTTCCTAAGCTACGCGAGGATGTACTCGTTTATTCAATTCGGAGTCTTAGAATGCGAGTTATGCCTTTTGGAAGGCTGCTGTCCCGACGGGACAGAACCTCTGTTTTTGGGTTTAGCGAGTAGTTTGCAATGTCGGGGTAGAAGAGGGTTTTCTTACTGTTTTGTGGACATGATTGTGAGTGTGTGGTACCTATGTGCAGGTGGTGTGACCCCGGGAGTGCCTTGTACTTCTCGCTAATCCGTCGCCCGTGGTTGAGGCAAGTGTATTGGAATGGGTAGCGAGTTGTAGGTTGCTAATTTTGATGAGTTGCCATTGAATTTATGATGGGTCCACATGCCATGCTTTAATGTTTGCCATTGATATGATGATTATGGTATATTATGTTGTGATGCCATGTGTTAATGTACGAGTTAAATATGATGTTGGCATATTTGCATACATGGCATGATACATGGCCCGGGCGGTGAGAAAGTCATAACTAATCCGGGGAAGGTCGGTGAGAAAGTTATGACTATTCCGGAGAGCCAATGAGTAAGTCCTACATCGTGATTCTATCCACCGCGGTGTATGGAAGCGAGGAGTAGGCATCCTCCATCTTCGGAATGGAAGGGGGGAGAGGGTGCACACCGACGGGTCTGTACTCAACCATACCGGTATGAGTTTCCAGGAGATATGTGCATCGCATTGCATTAAATGAGGATGTTATATGATGATGATATATGATGATGTCAATGTTATGCTTACGCTATGAATATGAGATGTGTATGATGTCGTATGTGAAAAGTGGTGATGAAGGTGTTAGAATGTATTTTCTTGTTCCATTGCAATATACTTGCTTTGTGATGAACTCACGCTTGTGTTTATGTTGTTTTTTTCTTAGGTACCATGAAACTGGCATGCGGGAAAGGGAGCTAGTCACACGTCATCACTTAGCATCACACATATAAACAATGACATGTTCTCTCCTTTAGTTGTGATGGTTAATTCACTGAACTAAATTGTGGTTTTGATGCTTTGTCATGAGTAAATGATTAGGCCATATTTGACATGTGACGGATATACTAATATCTTTAGTTGTATGGTGGTTGAATTTCCGATTGGTCATGTTATTGCTATCGTTCATTATGCTATCTTGACATGTTAATATTGTTGTTGCTTCGATTCATGGAAAAACAAAGGAGATGCTGCCGAAATTTTCGGTATTAGCATTTGCTCCTTTGCTGTAATTTACTTGTAATTGTGGAATTTAGAGGTTGCTTAGTCTATGTTTGGTAGCATTCGGGCATATTAGATGCCGGGGTGTTACAACTCCCATCCAAGCATGTCGGCTTCAAGGTACCTACAAACATTAAACAAACAAGCGTGAGTCGAAGACTCAGCCTAATACAACAAATAGCAATGACAATATCAATGAACACATTTAAATCAATAACATGCTCATACCTCTTAAAACAAGTTAACAAGTACATAGAACAAAGAAATCACCATCGGTTACCTCATCAACTACATTGCTCATTTATTTCACATACCTCATTAGACAACATTGGATGAGTCCACGACTCGATCCATTCTTAACCTAAAAATTTCCCTCAACTCAAGTATCATCAATTGCCATTCATCATTAGCAATACCATGCAATGCATCAGACATAATCATAATATACACAATTTGTCACAACCAACACATTGACCATCACTCACTTTGCAATGTTATGCAATGCATTTATGCTTTCATGCTCATATGCACCTTTCAAAGCCTATACCGGTATAGCTGAGAGCACACCTGTCGGTGTGCACCCTCTCAATCCCCTCCATCCCGTGGAGGGTGCCTACTCTTACTAACTCGCTCCCATACACCCGAGTGTATGGGACTACGAGGTAGGACTTTCGTGCTCACTACGTGTGAGCACAGAGGCCCCATCAGAATGGGCTGCCTCTTCCATCATGGATGCATGTATGCAATTAACAAGAATAACAATACAAATTGCATTCTCATGATCAAACACCAAAATATGATTAATTACCATAACCTCATATTCTTAAACTTATGATTCTCATTTAATCTAATCATTTTCATGAGTAAAACAGAGTAACAAAAGTATGCGTTCTATAATGCGGTTAAGTCGCAATAATAAACAATCAATACTTTATCTGCAACACTCAACAAAAGGGTACTTGCCATTAACCTCAGCGATTAACTGACGTCCCCTTTTACGGTATTCGAAACCTCCAACCCTAGAGAACAGAACAATACTCAAAATTCATTATTCAAGTGAAAATTGCCACTAATTCGACGATATAAACTCTAGCGACCTGAAACCCAACTTTCCGAGAACTAGCCAACATTAAACCAATGAACCAAACATGGCCATTAAAATACAACTGGAGCACCTACTACGACAGCACTCAAAAGTGGTACGCATAACCACAACAATGACTGAATAAAACAAGATCTTTTGCAGCACCACACTGCACAGAAAGAAGAAGACATAAACTTATAGGCCAGGTTATCACCCAATGGACCAAAAGGAAAAGTTTTTACTATAGAAAATGGAAAGAAATACTTAGCACATTTATCCCACGACAAATCCTAACGTACATACAGGGAAAAATAATCAGATATGAGAGGTAGGACAATGATAATATTATCACAAAATATTTATTCACAAGCTTACTCATGCTTACAAACATACACATATACTGATCACTTGAATATAGTTGACAATTTGCTAAAAGCAGCTATGGAATAGTATGAAATGCACTTTGAAGTTATAAAATTGAAAACAACCTTCCATGGATCAAATCGCGGCGTAGCCATTAAGGATTGCGGTTGCATTGCATTGCTTTCTTGCATCGACTAGTTAAAAGCAGAAACATGTAAATACATGCATAGTTGTAACTTAAATATTTTAAGCATTTCATCAAACACATGGCATGCACAAGGAACCAAAACCCTCCCTTTAACTTATGGTTGAGTGCTCACCACAGGAAGAAGGCAAACAAGGGGCGGGCAATTCGGCCGGAGCTGGGAGGAGCCACCGGTTGGAGGAGTCCACCACCGGTAGGAGGAGGCAGCACCGGCAGCCCCAGGGAGCAGCAGGGACGGCGCTGCTTGGAGGGTCGGCCGAGCAGGGTGGCAACGACGGCAGCCGAGCGAGGGAGGAGGCGGGGGTCGGCGCTGGCGTCGGCCGAGACGGGGGGGAGCCAGAGCGGCGGCCGGGCTCGGGGGAGGCGGCGTCGGCTTGGACGAGGAGGCCAGGGGACGGCCGGGAGCCGAGGGAGGCAGTGGCGTCACCGAGAGGGGAGGCCGGGGTCGACGTCGCTCGGCAGGAGAGGCAAGAATCGGGTGGGGAGAGAGAGAGAGAGAAGAGGTATGGTTAGGTGGGGGACAATTATAAAGAAGACCAAGAATTCTCCCCACAGCCAAACTTAGACCCCCTAAGACTCTAACAGGTCCCCCCAAACACCCAGATCCAAAATTTCCAGACTTGGAGAATGACTTGTAGTATTACAAAGAGAGGTAGCACCGTCACTTGCTTCGAGTGTGGTGGCCCCAACCAGATTCGAGCAAACTTCCTCAAGCTGGAGAAGGGCAAGAGCGAGCAAGGCAGTTCGAGCAAGAATGACTACACTAACAAGAACTGCAACAAGAAGCCTCCAGCTCATGAGTCCGCCCGTGAGAAGAAGTACTCCAACTTCGCGAAGAACTGATGCGAATGGTGGCCCGATCTTCCGACAGGTAGAGGTAACTCGATTGGGGGAGAACTCGACATTGATGATCCGACATCTAATCAGAATAGACCAAACCCTGCAATCGCTACACCACGGCTCCGTAGATTATCAACCAAGCACAAACACGGTTGACCTCGCCAAGAAAGCTTATCGCTGCAAGCGAATCGAGAACATGAGCAAGAACACAGAACAGCAATCTGAAATTGTGAATTGGATTAAGCACATGAAGTTGGGGTTCTACAAAGCGATGATCGGCGAAAAACTAACAATTTGTCTAGATCAAATCTAAGCAAAACCCGCGGCCTAAAGTGGTGGCTATGGAATATATGACAGGGAGGGGCATGGGGGGGGAAGGGCTAGGGTTTTTTGCAGCTGGAGGGGACGGTGCACACAACCTGAGCTTTGCCCCTCACACGCTTACAAGGCCCAAAATAGCCAAAAACAGTGATTTCGTGCATTGCTTTTATGATTCTAGCCGACTCATGATGAATTTGGAGCTAAGACTAGATCCATTGGAAAGATCTAATTGATATATTTCTAACAAGAACAAGAACTTCTCCATTGGACTTCGTATGAGAATGTTATGCCCATTTTAGTGAAGTGTTGTCCGCTGACTCCGAACTGAACTCGGAGGTCGAATTGTGGATGACTTGGACTTTGGATTGACTTAGCGTGCTTCTCCCATGTTCCTGAGTAGTAAAACATCACAAATATTTAGTAACATCCCATCCTCAATAATATTATTATGACAATAGCGAGAAACGAGCTCACCTCATGATTTAATTAATGTGAACAAGCTCTTGTCATAGGACCATGATGTATGCGTGTATCCAAAGGAGTGATGTCCTCATCATCCTCCCCCTCTTGAATTGGAGTCATCCTCGACTCAAGCTCATTCTTTTCTTCCGTGTACGGCTTTAAATCTGAAACGTTAAATGTGGGACTAACCCCAAAGTCTACAGGCAACTCAAGTTTATAAGCATTATCATTAATCTTTTCAAGTATTTTAAAAGGACCATCAGCTCGAGGCATTAATTTGGACTTTTTCAAATCTGGAAACCTATCTTTTCTCAAATGCAAACAAACAAAATCAGCTGGTTCAAAGGATAAATGTTTCTTACCCTGGCAACCAACAAGTCTATACTTTTCGGTCATCTTTTCTATGTTTTCCTTAGTTGTTTCATGCATTTTCAAAATGAATTCAACACGCTTCTTTGCATCTAAATTTACCTTTTCAGAAGTAGGCAAGGGCAAAAGGTTAATTGGAGCACGAGGATTAAACCCATACACTACCTAAAATGGACTTACCTTGGTGGTAGAGTGTACCGATCGATTGTAAGAAAACTCAACGTGTGGTAGAAACTCTTCCCATAGCTTCAAATTCTTCTTTAAAATAGCCCGCAACATGGTGGATAATGTGCGATTAATGACCTTTGTTTGGCTGTTAGTTTGGGGATGACATGTAGTAGAAAATAACAACTTCGTCCCCAATTTGTTCCAAAGTGATCTCCAAAAAATGTCTCAAAAACTTGGCATCACGATCTGAGACAATAGTATTAGGCACTCCACGAAGACAAACGATTTCCCTGAAAAACAAATCAGCTATGTTTGTATCATCAGCGCTCTTGTGACAAGGTATAAAATGTGTCATTTTAGAAAAATGATCCACAAATACAAATATGCTATCTCTCCCTCTCTTTGTCCTAGGTAACCCTAAAACAAAATCCATAGAAATATCCTCCCAAGGTATGCTAGGAATAGGAAGAGGCATGTAAAGACCATGTGGATTTAAATGAGACTTAGATTTATTGCAAGTAGTGTAGCGTGATACATAGCGCTCGACATCGCATCTCATCTTTGGCCAAAAGAAGTGGCCAGCCAGCACATCTTCAGTCTTCTTTGGTCCAAAATGTGCCATCAAACCTCCTCCATGCGCCTCCTGCAACAACAAAAGACGAACGGAGTTAGCTGGATGCATAGCTTGTTAGCACGATAGAGAAAGCCATCATTCAGAACATATTTATTCCATGTTTTCCCTTCTTTACAATGTTCAAGCACTTCTTTAAAGTCCAAATCAGTAGCATATAAATCCTTAATGGTCTCTAAACCAAAAATCTTATGATCAAGTTGAGATAACATGGTGTAACATCTAGAAAGTGCATCAGCAATCACATTGTCCTTTCCTTTCTTATGTTTTATGACGTATGGAAATGACTCAATATATTCTACCCATTTAGCATGTTGTTTATTCAATTTAGCTTGACTTCTAATATGTTTCAGTGATTCATGATCAAAATGTATAACAAATTCTTTAGGCCATAGATAATGTTGCCAAGTTTCAAGCACACGCACTAAAACATACAATTCTTTGTCATAGGTAGAATAATTTAGACTTGGACCACTTAATTTCTCACTGAAATAAGCAACCGGTTTACCTTCTTCAAGTAGCACAACTCCTACTCCAATCCCACTAGCATCACATTCTATCTTAAAACTCTTACCGAAATCGGGGAGTTGGAGCAATGGAGCATGGGTGAGCTTTTCTTTTAACAACTTGAATGCTTTTTCTTGTGCCGGTCCCCATGTGAAAGCTACTCCTTTCTATGTCAACTCATTCAGTGGGGCGGCAATGGTGCTGAAATCCTGAACAAAACGCAGATAGAATCCCGCAAGACCATGAAAGCTTCTCACCTGGGTGACAGTCTGATGGGTCGGCCGGCTCTTTATGGCTTCAATTTTTGCTTCGTCCACTTCAATTCCCCGTGGGGTAACAACATAGCCAAGAAAAGAGTCTCGATAGGTGCAAAAGGCGCACTTCTCAAGGTTTCCAAAAAGGCGTGGATCTCTGAAAGCATTAAAAACAGCAAGCAATTGTTCCACATGTTTTTCACGAGACTTGCTATATACCAAGATATCATCAAAGTAGACCACCACAAATTTACCAATGAATGCATGTAAAACTTCGTTCATCAAGCGCATGAAAGTTCTTGGTGCATTAGTTAGCCCAAAAGGCATGACTAACCACTCATATAAGCCAAACTTAGTTTTAAATGTTGTTTTCCACTCATCATCCAATTTCATTCTAATTTGGTGGTATCCACTACGCAAGTCAATCTTGTTTTTATGATGTTTTCCACTCATCACCGTATTTCATTCTAATTTGGTGGTATCCACTATGCAAGTCAATCTTTGAGAAAATAATAGAACCACTCAACTCATCAAGCATGTTGTCTAACCTAGGGATAGGACGACGATACCTTATTGTAATATTATTAATGGCTCTACAATCCACACACATACGCCAACTACCATCTTTCTTAGGAACCAAAAGAACAAGAACGTCACATGGACTAAGGCTTTGTCGTACGTACCCTCGGTCCAAAAGCTCTTAGACTTGTCGCTGAATTTCCTTAGTCTCCTCCGGATTTGTCCTATATGCAGCACGGTTTGGCAAAGTTGCTCCCGGGATCAAGTCGATTTGGTGCTCAATACCTCGAATAGGTGGCAGCCCTGGGGGTACCTCAGCTGGGAACACATCCTCATACTTCTGTAAAAGGTTAGTGACAGCAGGAGGCAAAGAGCTAGACATATCATAAAATGAAAATAAAGTTTCTTTGCATATCAAAGCATAGAACGGTGTTTCAGTGTCATTAATTTTAGCAAGATCAGATTTTGTAGCAAGCATAACACCACCTTTAAATTTAATTCCCTCAGACCTAGAACTAGTTTCTTTCTTGTCTTTCTTAGGTGGGAAAATATTTTTAGCCACTTGCTGATTTTCAGATTCTAGTGCACTCTCTTTTCTCTCATTTTCAGCTCTCTCTTTGTCACATTGCACAATTTCAGCAGGAGTCATAGGGAGCAAAGTGATTTTCTTCCCTTTGTGCATAAGAGTATATTTGTTACTTCTACCATGATGAGTTGCATCAGTATCAAATTCCCATGGACGGCCTAATAAAAGTGAACATGCTTGCATAGGCACTACATCAAAATCAGCAAAATCATGGTATGTTTCAATGGAAAATTGCACTCTCGCAGTTTGTGTTACCTTCTCCTTACCGCTATTATTGAACCATTGAATATGGTAGGGATGAGGGTGTGCACGTGTGGTCAAGCAAAACTTCTTGACCAGATCTGAACTCACCAAGTTATTGCAGCTCCCACCATCAATTATGACACGAACACGATGGTCCTTGATGATGAAATACATCTGAAACAAATTATGGCATTGTAGCTTATCCGCTTGCTCCATTTGAGCGCTCAACACTCGTTGCACAAGGATTGTCCTATAATTCTCGGTGGCAGCGGTCCATAAAATCTCCTCATCATCATCGTCCATCTCATGGTCATCCTCATTATCTGCAAGGTTAGCTGCAAGAGAATTTTCATCCTCAACATCACTAGCACTAATGTACCCACCTTCTTCTGTTGCAATGTACGCTTGACGACTTGGACAATCCTTCATGACATGGCCCATTCCCTTGCATCGATAGCATACAATTCCAGTGGTATGACCCATGGAAGCAATCGATGACAAGCTCTTTGTTGGTACCTGCACATTGTTAGATTTACTCACCTCGGGTGCACGTGACAGTGATGGTGCTGCTGAACATGCCCTACTCGTGGAGGGGGCAGCAGGCCGAGTGGCAAAAGGTAGGGTTGTTTGGGCTTGCCCCGACGTCGATCTTGGAGCCGAAACACCACCAAAATTGCTCCTTGTCCTTTGCTGTCTTCCCTGCAATTCTTTTTCTGCCAACATAGCAAGTTGGAACAACCTGTTGATATCATTATATTCTTTGTAATCAATGATGTCCTGAATTCACATTGTAAACCCCCATAAAAACGAGCCATCTTGTCTTCTCCATCCTCAAACACCTCACAACGCAACATGCCTATTTGTAGCTCTTGAAAGTATTCCTCTATAGATCTATTACCTTGATTCAAGCGTTGCAATTTCCTATGTATAAATCACGTTTGTGAGAAGGAGGAACAAATCTACTACGCATAGCTCGCTTTAATCTATCCCATGTATCAGGTTGTAAGCCAGAATTTACTACTTCATTCCACGAAATGATAGCAAAGTCTTTGAACTCACTAGTAGCTTGTCTGACTCTATGTACTTCAGGAAAAAAATGGGAGTTAAATTTTTGCTCAACAGTTATTTCGCAATTTAAATAAGCTTTAGCATCACATGTACCAGAAAAAGATGGTATGGTAAATTTAACTTTAGAAAAGGGATCATCATTTCCATGACCATTGCGTTGATTAAAGTTATTACCTCCCATACTGTGACGATTGTGATTCAGGCGTCATTGTTGTCGTACATCTTGTGCAGCGACACTAGCGGCGAAGGCATAGTAGTCTTCTCCATCCACATATTTGTGACATCATGGGATGTAACATTATAGAAAGTGACATTTTAAAATGTGACAATATAGAATACGGCTTTCGGTACGACTTTATAGCGTGTTTTTGAGCCGTTTCAGGGTGTTTGGACCTTTCCGGGGGACTTTGGGCCTTGGGATTGAGTTGGGCCTCCAGTGGAAGGGTTTGGGCCCAAGGGGGCGAGCTTTTGGGTAGCCAACCCTAGCTCCCACCCCTTGGTGCACCCCCCTCCCCCTCCACTTCCTAGCCGCCGCCCCTCCTCCAAGCCGCCTCTTCCCCATGCGCCACCCCTCCCTCCACCTTCCTCCCCACCTCCCCTAGCCGGCCCTAGGCGAGTTCCACCCCCATCCCTTGTTGCCACGCCCTTCCCCTCCGATGATTTCGCCATTGGAAAGCTCCGCAACTAGGAGGAATCGATGGATCCGGCGTGAGGAAGGAGATCGGGGGAACCGCGAGGAGAAGAGTCACCGTTCGTCGGTTCAACGTTCGTCGGACGAAGGTATGGCTAGGGGTAATCCTTGGGGATGGTCTAGGTGCTGTGCTAGAGGATGTTTTGGTGTTGTTAGATCGAAAGGTGGTGCTGCGATTGTATAGATTTGATGAAAAGTAGGGATTGCATATTGTTCTGCTTCGGGCAGATTGGGCACACGACCTAGGGTTTGAGTTTTCGTAATTTTAGAGTCGGGTTTTGGTCATCCGCCTATTGAAAAAGTTGTAGATAACTTCAATACCTTTAATTGGACACCACGAACGTCCAATTCTGCCTAGCCGTTGGAAAGTTATGGTTGTTTTACCGAATGTGTTCAAAATTGTGACGTAATTGGGACAGAACGTAATGTTTTGTAGATTAAGCAATTTTAGAGGCCGAATCAGGTTTTCCCAATACTTAGAAAAAGCTAGGAAATTTCCTAAGCTTCGAGAAAATGTACTCATTCGTCTGATTTGGAGTTGTTAAGCCCGAGTTATGGCCTTCCGAAGGCTGCTGTCCCGTTGGATAGAACCTCTGTTTTTGGGTATTGGGTGTAGATCGCAAAGTCGGTTTAACTAAGTATTCTTGTGTGGTTTTGTGTGCATATGGTTGAGTGTGTGATATCTATGTGCAGGTGGTGTGACCCCAGGAGTGGCATCATCATCTCGCCACACCGTTCCGAAGGGTTAAGGTTTTGTGAATGAAGTTGAAAAGGGAGTTTGGAGTTGAGTTTGGATCCCTTGTGGACTTGGTATTCCGAGCTGGTCTTCTTCGGATTTGAGGTCGAATCCTGTTAAGGGGGAGAGAATGTGGCATCTCAGAATTTGACTTTAGGGATACGGCATTACGGTATGGTGTTTTATCGCGTTTTGGGCCGTTTCCGGGGGTTCGGGCCTTGGGGGATTTAGTTGGGCCGTTGGTGGGGGGTTTCTTGGCCCATGTGGGGAAATTTCTGCAAGAAAACCCTAGGACTTCCCCCCTTGGCTTCCCCATTGCCTTCCCCCATCCGCCCCCTTGCCTCCCCCATGCGCCCCCTTGTCTCCCCTAGCCGCACCTCTCCCTCTCCCTTTGCACCCGTCCCACGTCTCCCCACCTCAATCTCCACCTCTCGTAGCCCCCATAGTGCTGTTCGGGAGTGCTCCATCCGCGGGGATTCAGCGTTACCGGCGGATCCGGCGTTTGGAGGGAGATCGGGTCCGGGAGGAGAAGTTTTTCGTCGTCGTCGATTCTTCAAGAAGAGGTAACGAATCGTGGTTTTCTTGGGGTGGATTAGGTGATGTATTAGTGGTGTTTTTTTTGTCTTAGATCCATGTTCAGGTGCTACCTTTAGATGAGATTAAGGGGTTTACTATGTTGTCCCACTTCTGTCTAGGGCAGATTGGGCGGCCGACCTAGGGTTTGAGTTTTCGCAATTTTAGAGTCAGAATTTGGTCGGCCTTCTATTGAGAAAGTTATATATAACTTCAATACCTTTAATTGCACACCAAGAACGTCCAATTCCGCCCAGCCATTTGAAAGTTATGGTCATTTTACCGAACGTGATCAAAACTGTGACGTGATTGGGACAGATCGTGTTGATCTGTAGATTGGGCAATTTGATATGCCGAATCAGCTTTTCCCAATACTTAGAAAAAGCTAGGAAATTTCCTAAGCTTCATGATGATGTACTCGTTTACTCAATTTGGAGTTTTAGAACTCAAGTTATGATTGTTGGAAGCCTGCTGTCCCGACGGACAGATTGGTCTGTTTTTCAGGTTTTCGGGTATAATTGTTGTGTTCTGAGTTTTGTACTTGCTTGGGTGGTATGATATTGAGTGGAAAAAATGTATGTGCATGTGGTGTGACCCCGGGAGTGCCCTCATCCTCTCGCCAATCCGTTGCCCGCGGTTAAGGCAAGTGTATTGTAGTGGTTGCGGCTTAGGGAGCCGTAATATTTGAAAATGAGATGGTTTACACATGTTTTATGATATGATGCCATGATTGACTCTTGCTTGTGACATGATGAAAATGGTTTATTATTGGGCTATGCAATGATTAGTTGAGTTTATGTGCAAGTTGTTTATGTTTATGACATATTTGCAAACATGGCATGAGAACTGGCCAGGTCGGTGAGAAACTCATAACTAGTCCGGTAAGGTCGGTGAGGAAGTTATGACTAATCCGGAGCGCCATTGAGTAAGACCTACCTCATGATTCCATCCACAGTTGTGAATGGAAGCGAGGAGTAGGCACCCTCCATCTACGGGGTGGAAGGGGAAAGAGGGTGCACGCCGACAGGTGTGCACTCGGCAATACCGGTATGTGCTTCAAAGGGACATGTGCATTGCATTGTATTGCATGAATGGAGTAGTTTATGAGATGATTATGATGTTCTATGAGATGCATATGAAGATGTGTTTTTGAGATGTTTATGATGATGTTATATGAGAGCATAAATGAAGTTCATGAGTTGACTCTCAGGATATGTGAATGGCATTAAGTATGGACGTGAGTTGATTATTGTTTTTGTGTCATTGCAATACACTTTGCTGAGTGATGAACTCACGCTTGTTGTTTTATGTTGTTTTTAGGTACCATGAACTCGGCAGTCGGGGAAGGGAGATTAGCATCACATCTCCACATAATGTTGTTCACCTAGACAACTACACACTCCCACTTGTAGTTGTAATGATTATCTTGTTGCGTTAAAAACTTGGACTACGCTAGCTTATGTGCTTGGTTTTATTGTTCCCTTCGTATTGGTTCATGAGACGTTGGAGTTTATGTTATGGACTTGAGATGATGCTTTAACTCCCGTTAGTGCCGTTTAGATGTCATCTATTATGCTATAATGATGTGACAATATTATTGTTGCTTAAACCCCATGGAAAAACAAAGGGAATGCTGCCGAATTTTCAATTAAACTAATAGCGTAGTTGCTGTAATTTATAGATAAATGTGTGATATTGGTTGTGTCTGGAGCTGTTTGGGTGACATTCGCGGCAGACTAGATGCCGGGGTGTTACACTTGTGGTGCGGGATATAAATCTCAAGGCGGCTCGCAGGGGAAAACCGAGTAGGACTCGGTTTGGTGTCACTTTGTGACACCACAGAGTGTCGTAACCTTATAAAAAGTGAATGTTGAGCTCAAAAACATTATGAAATATGGTATTGGAGGTTAAAACCATATGGTATGAGGTTTAATTGCGTTTCTGGGAGTTTGGGCCTTTCCGGGGGAGTTTGGGCCTAAAAGAAGGGGTTGTGGGCTTTGGTGGGATGGAGTATGAGTCCATTTAGGATTAGGAGTCTTGTGTGGGCTGGTAAAAGGGCCTCCCCCTTCCCTTAATGCGCCCCCACCAGCCCTTGTGCGCCCCCACCTTTCCCTTGTGCCCTAGCCGCACTCCCCCTCCCCTCCCCCTTGTGGCTGTGCGCCCCCTCCCCTTGCCCCCTTTGCTCCCCACCTCTCCACCACCTCTCCTCCACCCCCTTGCTGCCCTAGGGTAGTCTCCACACCCCTGCACCTCGAAGATCCGTCCATTGGAGCGAGGAGCGATCCGGGAGGAGATCTATTGGGTTTTCGTGCGTTGGGCGAAGGTATGGCCATGGGACTCCCTGGGGTTGGGCTAGGTACTGTTCTAAGGATCATTATCATGTTTTTAGATCAATTGGTAGTGCTGGAATTGAGTAGATTAAATGAAATCTAGAAGTTGTCACGTTCTCTGTTTTGGACAGCATGAGCAGTCGACCTAGGGTTTGGTTTTTCACCAATTTAGATTCGGAATTTGGACGTACATCGGTTGAAGAAGTTGTAGATAATTTCAATATCTTTCTGTGGGTATAAAGAACGTCCAATTCCGATCAGCCGTTTGAAAGTTATGGCTGTTTTACCGAGCGTGTTAAAATCTGTGACATGATTGGAACAGATCACGGTATTCTGTAGATTAAACCACTTTAGAGTCCGAATCAGTCTTTCCATATACTTAGAAAAAGACAGAAAATTTCCTAAGCTATGCGAGGATGTACTCGTTTATTTCATTCGGAGTCCCAGAACCCAAGTTATGCCTATTGGAACGCTGCTGTCCCAACGGGACAGAACCTCTATTTTTGGGTTTTACGAGTAGTTGGCAATGTCGGGGTAGATGAGGGTTTTCATACTGTTTTGTGGACATGATTGTGAGTGTGTGGTACCTATGTGCATGTGGTGCGACCCCGGGAGTGCCTTCTACTTCCCGCCAATCCGTTGCCCGTGGTTGAGGCAAGTGTATTGTAATGGATAGCGGTTTGTAGGTTGCTTGTTGAGAATAGATGAAATTGATTATATGATATGATCACTTGCCATGCTTTAATGATTGCCAATGTTATGATGAGCATGTTTACTATGTTATGATGCCATGTGTTAATGTACAAATTAATTATGATGTTGGCATATTTGCATACATGGCATGTTACATGGCCCGGGCGGTAAGAAAGTCATAACTAGTATGGGGAAGGTCGGTGAGAAAGTTATGACTATTCCGGAGAGCCAATGAGTAAGTCCTACATCGTGATTCCATTCACCGCGGTGAACGGAAGCGAGGAGTAGGCACCCTCCATCTTCGGGATGGAAGGGGGAGAGGGTGCACACCGACGGGTGTGTACTCAACCATACCGGTATGAGTTTTCAAGGAGACATGAGCATCGCATTGCATTGCATACATAATGATGATGATAATGTTATGTGTTCATTAATGAGATGATATACATGATGTGAGATATTATTGCTATGTAATTGTTCTTGTTGTCCATTGCAATATGCTTGCTGAGTTTCGAACTCACGCTTGTGTTTTCTTGTTGTTTTTGGTACCATGAGACCGGCATGCGGGGAAGGGAAATAGTCACACTTCCGCACGTAGCTTCACTCATTTGATTCCACAAGTCATTCAATTAGTTTTTGATAATAAACTGCGTGTGATGGTTATTGCTTTAAGGTTTAGCTTTGCTATATGAGAGTCTTATGGTTCGTTTGACTCTTGGAGACATTAAATGCTTGCAATTGGACTTATTTTGTCGTTAAGTCTTTAATTATTGCTGTAACACCCCGGCATTTACTATGCCTGAATGTTACCAAACACAAGCTAAACAACAGCTAAATACCACATTTAACATAAAATTCCAGCAAAGGTGCAGGCTAAAAACCGAGATTTCGGCAGCACCTCCTTTGTTTTATCATGAATTTAAGGAACAGCAACAATAAAGCATTATATGGCAATAAGAGAACCATCTAAAACAGCAATAAATAAAGTCTTAACGACAATAAGAGACTAACATTAAGCTCTTAAGGTTCCAAGTGTCAAACAAACAATAGAACTCTCATTAACCAAGCTAAGACTTAATTTAAAGGCCATCACACGCAATTTATTATCCAACTAAATGAATTGACTTGGGGAAACATTAAGGTGAAGCAACAGCGTGAGCGTGTGACTATTCCCCTTTCGCATGCCGTTCTCATGGTACCTAAAACAACAAGAAAACACAAGGGTGAGTTCGAAAGCTTCGGCAAGCATCTTTGCCAATGGACAACAAGCATAACAACAAGTCAATAACATCTTTCATCATGTATAACATCTCATTCATGAATACTTATCAATATCATCATCAATTTGTATGCGATGTAATGCATTGCTCTCGACCCTCACTGGAACCTCATCACCGGTATGGGAAGTACACACACCGTCGGTGTGCACCCTTTCCTCCCTTCCATCCGAAGATGGAGGGTGCCTACTAAACTTCCAAACACCACGTGGATGGAATCACGACATAGGACTTACTCAATGGCGTTCGGACTAGTCATAACTCTCATGACCTTGCCGGACTAGTTAAGACTTTCTCACCGCCTCGCCCTATCTCATGACATGCATGCAACCATGCCAAATATCAGATTCAATTCACATATTAACACATGGCATCATAATATGTTAAACATGCTCATCATATCATATCAATCATTAAAACATGGCAAGTGGACATATATCATGTAGGCAATTCCATCTAATTTCAACATGCAACCTACAACTTGCTATCCATCACAACACACTTGCCTCAGCCACGTGCAGCAGTTGGCGGGAAGAAGAGAGAACTCCGGGTCACACCACCTGCACATAGGCATCACACACTCCACAATCATAACCTCAAAACAGTACACACGCCCCCATCTAACCCGACATTGCCAACTACTCGCAAAACCTAAAAACAGAGGTTCTGTCCAGCGGGACATAGCCTTAAAAAAGGCATAACTTGAGTTCTGGGACTCCAAATCGAGATAAGCGAGTACACCGTCGCGAAGCTTAGGAAATTTCCCAACTTTTTTTCTAGTTATAGGGAAAGACTGATTCGGACTCTAAAATTGTTTAATCTACAGATTACCACAATCTGTTCCAGTTACGTCACAGATTTTTAGGCGCTCAGTAAAACAGCCATAACTTTCAAACGGCTGATCGGAAATTAACGTGCTTTACGTCCATGGAAAGATAATTAAATTATCTACAACTTCCTAGAAGTCCGTACGATTCTGATTCGGATTCTAAATCGACGGAAACTCGAACCCTAGTTCGACTGCTCAATCTGCCCGAAAACAGAAACGTGGACAAGTTTAGATCTAACCCAAATTACTTCAAACCAAGCGCCTCCAATTGATCTAAAAACTTGATAAACACCTAATAACAGTACCTAGATCATCCCCAAGGATCCCCAAGATCATACCTTTGCCCGAGCGCCAAAACTCAATCAATCTCCGCGAATCTCCTCGCGAATCGCTCCTCGCTCCACGTTCCTCGCTCCTCGCTCCTTTGCTCCTCGCTCCTCGCTCCACGGGATGACTCAGCGAGGTGCAGGGGTGGGAGACCACCCTAGGGCAGCAAGGGGTGGAGGAGGTGGTGTGGAGGTGGAGGAAAGGGAGAGGATGCGCGCGGTTATGGGGGCTAGGGCTTAGGGAGGAGGGAGGAGGAGAGGCGCAAGAGGGAGGTGGGGCGCAAGGGGCTGAGGTGGGGCGCAAAGGGGGCAGGGGAGCCCCTTTTAACAGCCCTCAACCCAATCCTAGTCCGTTCACGGAGTCCTAATCCATCCCACCAAAGCCTCCACCAAGGCCCAAAACTCCCGGGAAGGCCCAAAACCCGAAAGCGGCCGAAGCGGCCGGAAGCGTTAATTAACCCCGATCCTTATGACCTTAACCTTATTTCCACATCTCATACTGTATTTAACCTTATCATTCTCAAAAATTAAGGATACGACACTCCGAGGTGTCACAATTGCTGTTTTAGTTGTCTCTCATATTGCCTTATATTGCTATACTGTTGTTGCTCCTTCAAATCATGTTAAAACAAAGGAGATGTTGCCGAAATCTCGGGTTTTAGCATTTACTCCTTTGCTGTAATTTACCTTAATTCATGGTATTTAGATGTTCTTTAGCTTATGTTTGGTAGCATTCAGGCATATTAAATGCCGGTGTGTTACATACTTATTGGCCGTGGTGGGATGAACTAGGATAGCGAAACAGTGTCAACTAGGGACTAGGTTCACGACTTCAACCAGCAACAAGACGATGACTATGGACACAAATTCAACAAAGCAAAGTGAAAACGAAAATTGCAATGGCACAAAGGGGTTGTGGAACGATGACGAACATATGATCAATTTTTTTTGTAAGGCCAATTTTCTGGACTCTAGAACGATGGAAACAGTGATAAAGATGGGGAAACCTAGGTTACCTATCGGGCAACCCGGCTCTTATACCACTTGATGCAAACGGTGGCCTAATCTTCCGACAGGTAGAGGTAACTCGATTGGGGGGAACTCGATGTTGACGATCTGGCTTTCGATAAGAACAAACCGAACCCTGCAATCACTACACCACAGCTCCGTAGGTTATCAACCACGCACAAACACGGTTGACCTCGCTAAGAAGGCTTATCCCTGCAAGCGAATCGAGAACACGAGCAAGAACACAACCACCGGGGAGGAGCTCGGGAGTCGCCGGCCGGTGGGGAGTCGCCGGAGAGGAGCTAGGGTGGAGTGCACGGGCGTGGGAGGCAAGGAGGAAGAAGGAAGAAGGTGGAAAGCCACGAAATGCGACTTTTATACCCAACCCCGCACAGTCCGGACTCTCCGGATAACAAGTCCGGACACTCCGGATTGGGGTGTTCGGCGAACCAACCCAAATACTCCGAATCTTTAACCCGGACACTCCGGGTTGAGGCCTTCGGCAACTTCAACTCGGACACTCCGGATGTTTTATCCAGATACTCCGGGTTGTATTCGGACATTCCGGATATTAAATCCGTATACTCCGGACCTCCCAGGAAATTTGAAACTTGGGGTCTTGACAGTTTGTAGGCATGGTCGTATCCATGGTAGTGATGTCCTCATCATCCTCCCCTTCTTGCATTTGAGTCGTCCTCGACTCAACCTCATCCTCTTCTCCCAAGTATGGCTTTAGATCTGCAATGTTGAAAGTGGGACTAACCCCAAAATCTGTAGACAGCTCAAGCTTATATGCATTATCATTAATCCTTTTCAATACTTTGAAAGGACCATCAGCTCGAGGCATCAACTTATATTTTCGTAACTCAGGAAAGCAATCTTTTCGCAAGTGCAACCAAACTAAATCTCCAAGTTCAAAAATAATATGCTTCCTTCCTTTGCTACCAACAAGTTTATATTTAGTATTCATGCGCTCTATGTTTTCTTTAGTTGTCTCATGCAGTTTCATAATCAAATCAGCACATTGTTTAGCATCAAAATTCAATTTCTCCGAAGATGGAAGAGGTAACAAATCAATGGGAGCACGAGGCACAAACCCATACACAATCTCAAAAGGGTACATTTTAGTAGTAGAATGCATTGATCGATTATAAGCAAACTCAATATGAGGCAAACATTCTTCCCACAATTTTATGTTCTTTTTCAAAACAACCCTAAGCATGGTAGATAAAGACCTATTAACGACTTCAGTTTGTCCATCTGTTTGGGGATGACAAGTAGTAGAAAATAAAATCTTAGTTCCCAACTTTGCCCACAAAGTTCTCCAAAAATGACTTAGAAATTTAGTGTCACGATCTGAAACTATTGTGTTTGGCACACCATGCAAGCGAACAATTTCACGAAAGAATAAATTAGCAATGTTGGTAGCATCGTCGCTTTTGCGACAAGGTATGAAGTGTGCCATTTTTGAAAATCTATCCACCACGACAAAGATGCTATCCCTCCCCTTCTTTGTTCTAGGAAGTCCTAAAACAAAGTCCATAGAAATATCCTCCCAAGGTATGCTAGGAACAGGTAGAGGCGTGTATAAAACATGTGGATTAAGTCGTGACTTAGCTTTTTGACATGTCGTGCAGCGAGTGATGAAACGTTCCATGTCCCGTCTAATCTTGGGCCAAAAGAAATGGCTAGCAAGGATGTCCTCCGTCTTCTTCACACCAAAGTGTCCCATCAGTCCTCCTCCATGCGCTTCCTGTAGCAATAACAAACTGACAGAACTAGCTGGAATGCATAGTTTGTTTGCTCTAAACACAAACCCATTATTGATGACAAATTTATTCCATGTTTTTCCCTCTTTACAATTTAGCAACACATCTTTAAAATCATCATCATGCACATATTGCTCTTTAATCGTTTCCAATCCAAAAATTTTGAAATCAAGTTGGGACAGCATGGTATATCTTCTAGACAAGGCATCAGCAGTAACATTGTCCTTGCCCTTTTTGTGTTTGATGACATAAGGAAAAGACTCAATGAATTCAACCCACTTTGCATGTCTACGATTCAGATTAGCTTGACTTCTAATGTGCTTTAATGATTCATGATAAAATGTATAAAAAATTCCTTGGCCATAAATAATGTTGCCATGTTTCTAAAGTTCGAACTAGTGCATACAATTTTTTATAATAAGTAGAATAGTTCAAACTAGGTCCACTCAACTTTTCACAAAAATATGCAATAGGTTTTCCTTCTTGTAACAGAACACCACCCAAACTGACTCCACTAGCATCACATTGTAATTCAAAAGCCTTAGAAAAATCTAGAAGTTGGAGTAAGGGTGCGTGCGTTAACTTATCTTTTAATGAATTGAAGGCATCTTCCTGTGTCTTGCCCCAAACAAAGGGTACACCCTTCTTGGTGAGTTCATTCATCGGTGCGGCAATGGTGATGAAGTCTTTCACAAAGCGACGATAAAACGTAGCAAGTCCTAGAAAACTTCGCACTTGTGTGACCGTGTTAGGAGTCGGGCAACTCTGTATTGCTTCGACCTTGGCTTGATCAACTTCAATTCCCTGTGGGGTAACAACATAGCCAAGAAAAGAGACTCGATCCGTTCAAAAGGTGCACTTCTCAAGGTTACCAAATAAACATGCATCGCGTAAAGCATTAAAAACAGCACGTAAATGTTCATGATGGTCCTCTAAAGATTTGCTATAGATCAAGATATCATCAAAGTAAACCACCACAAATTTTCCAATGAAAGCACGTAAAACCTCGTTCATCAATCTCATGAAAGTTCTAGGAGCATTAGTCAACCTGAAAGGCATTACTAACCACTCGTATAAACCGAACTTAGTTTTAAATGTTGTTTTCCATTCATTACCTAATTTCATGCGAATCTAGTGGTACCCACTACGCAAATCAACTTTAGAGAACATAGTAGAGCCACTTAATTCATCAAGCATATCGTCTAACCTAGGAATAGGATGACGATATCTAATGGTGATATTATTAGTTGCTCTACAATCCACACACATGCGCCATGTTCCATCTTTCTTAGGTACTAAAATGACCGAAACAACACAAACTAAGGGATTCTCGTACGTACCCTTTATCAAGCAGTTCTTGAACTTGGCGTTGTATCTCATTAGTCTCCTCAGGATTGGTTCTTTATGGCGCTCGGTTCGGCAAATATGCCCCAGGAATGAGATCTATCTGGTGCTCAATCCCTCTAATTGGCGGCAACCCGGGAGGAATGTCCTTTGGGAAAATATCAGCATACTCCTGCAAAAGGTTAGCAACGACAGGAGGCAAAAGAAAAGACATATCCTCTAGTGAAAACAGAGTTTGTTTGCAAACCAGAGCATAGCAAGAATAACTACTAGTATCCAACTCATTCACATCAGATTTAGTTGCAAGAAAACATGCACCTTTCAACTTAATCTCATTTTTCTTGTCACCATCAGAGTTAGATTCTTTCTGTTTGTGTTGTTCAAACTCTTTTGTGACAATCTGATTTTCAACCTTAGAATTCTCTCGATTTTCACTTTGCTAGCTTTAGCGATCTCATCTTTTACAATGGCATCATGCGACATTGGATGTAACACAATTTTCTTTTTTTTTATGCATAAAAGAGTATTGATTGGTTCTACCATGATGTAAACAATCCTTATCATATTGCCAAGGTCTACCTAATAACATAGAACATGCTTGCATAGGTACGACATCGCAATCAACATAATCATGATAAGAACCTAAAGCGAAATGTACTCTTACCAGACGTGTTACCTTGAGCTTGCCGCTATTGTTGAACCATTGAATGTAGTAGGGCTAAGGGTGTGGTCTAGTGGATAGTGCTAGCTTCTCCACCATGTCCATGCTTGCTAGATTATTGCAACTCCCACTATCAATGATTATTCGAATGGATCTTTGTTTGACGACTCCATTAGTGTAAAACAAATTGTGGCGTTGATTTGGCTCGGTACGGGCAATCTGAGCAATAAGCACACGGTGCGCAATAATACTCAAATATTGATCAGCATCAGCAGCGCTCACGTGCTCTTCTTCATGTTTTGAGTTTGGATTGCCGTTTTCATGTTCCGCAAGCAAAGCATATGTTTCTTCATCAAGATCACTTGCAGAATCGTACTCGCCATCTTCGCGGGTTATTAGCACGCGCTTGTTTGGACACTCCTTCATCATGTGGACAAAACCCTTGCAGTGATGGCACTGAATATCTTTTGTGCGTCCCGTTGAGGCGACAGATGCCGACGAGCTTTTGGTAGGAGCTTGTGTGGCACTCCTCGTCAGCGTTGGTCGGGATGCTGAATTTGAAGTGGAGTGTGTCATTTTGTTGTTGGAGGGGGTCGGGGTAGTGGTACGACTGGATGGGGCAGTAAATTTAGCTCTTGCCCTCGATTGTCGGCCCTGCACTTCACGTTCAGCTTTACAAGCAAGATGGAATAAACGAGTCATCGAATTATAATTCTTCTAATCTAGAATGTCCTGGATTTCTTGATTTAACCCACCTAGAAAACGAGCCATAGAAGCTTCCGTATTCTCAATTAAACCACAACGCAACATGCCAATTTGCAATTCTTGGTAATATTCTTCCACTGAATTCTTACCTTGGTGTAGGCGCTGCAATTTATTTAATAAATCTCTTGCATAGTATGAAGGAACAAATCTGTGCCTCATTAGAAATTTTAATGCTTCCCAAGTGGTGGGTATATTATTTGGATGAGCGTGACAATGTTCTCTCCACCAAATAGAAGCAGAATCAGAGAATTCACTAGTGGCAGCCCTAACTCTTCTATTCTCAGGAAAATCATGACATGCAAATTTTTGATCAACAAGTAATTCCCAACTAAGGTAACATCAGGATCATATTTACCTTCGAAAGGTGGCATATTGAAATTTACCTTATGGAAACAATCATCTCGTTCTCGTTCCCTGGGTCGTGGAGGATCACGTCGCATACCTTGCTGATTGAAGCGTAGCCGACGATGGTCACAGTTATTGTCGTAATTGATGGTGTTGTCTTCCTCCAAATCTGTGGTGTCGTCATATTGGTTCTATTTGTTTTGTTCTTCTATGTATGCTGGATGCCTCTCCCGTGGAGCTGAAGTGTTGTTTGGACAACGCGGTGGCGGATTGGAAGCCCCAGATGCAGCAGCTGCAAAAGTATCAAGTCTTGCCAAAATAGTAGCAAGAGTAGTGTTAGCAATCCCTTGTGCGGCCTCGATGGATCTGAGATGGTCCTCTTGTATCGACATACGCTCATTAGTGAGTCGTACATCCTCGCTAAGACCCTCGGTTGTCTCCCTCGTCATCCTCTCAAAGTGAGCAATGATGCCCTTTGTTCGTGGAGAGTGATGCAGCGATCTCTCGTCACCGACATGGTTAGTAGAAGATAAGGAAACAAAAATCACAAATATAATGTTCTTATCAACTACCAGGAGGTAGTGGCAAGTCTCTCAACACTCAAGCCTATGAGCAAAGCTCTTACAAGTTCTTATGATACAGCAGGCATTGTCGACCGTTTGCGTGGTCAAAAGTTTTCCGAAGCTTGGATAAAGCGATTGCAAAGGGACCGAACAAATGTACGAGGTTGGATGTGGAGCTTGGATAGGCAATATTTATTTCCTATGCAATATGATAATTCTAGTTATTGTAATGATAAATAATGATCCAAACTAGAATTCATAAGCCCTAGTTGCCGATTTCAAAGATATAAGTGAATTTCAAGACAACACACACGCAAAGATAAAGACAGTTATGCAATACGGGAATGGGCCATGAAATATAAGTGCAGCTCAAAAAGCTCTATTGTACAAGTCGTAGAGCGACGCTAACTTATTGCTTCAAAAAAGGGCACAAGATTGCTCACTAATTCATAAATTGCATAGTCTAAAAAAATGATGAACACAAATTAGGGTTTTGCTCAATGTAGTGCGACCGATCACAATTTTTTTTCTTTTTCTTTTCTCTTTTTTTGGCCTTTTGGCTCTTTCTCTTTTTTTTGTGCCTTTCGACCAACACTAGTATTAACAAAGTTTTAGAATCCCTAACTCGTTGTCACAAGATAATATGATTTGCTAATTCACGATTATGCAATGTATCAAGTAGAGCAGCCCTAAGCAATATCAACAAGCTAGTCTCAAATAGGATCAAAGTATTCACAAAGGATGAATTGGTTCCCAAAGGTAGGTGTACTGATGTTTTTCTAGGGCAGCAAACTTGTCGCCTAGATTAATATTTGAAGATCACCGAATTTGATTGGTTGCCTATGCAAGAAATTGAAGCTTATATCCTCAGCTTTCAATAGAGTGCAAGAACACAAAAATCCGAGTTCGTATGTGAAAGTTATGCTCGAAACACCAAACTGGACAGAATTGAAGGATTGAAGTGACGCGAAGAAATAGAAAGATCGGCAACTAAAACATGGACTCTAATGGATCAAAACTTAACAAAACTCACTAAAAGAACAGATTGAAACTAAAGGTTGAATTTTTGTGAAGTAGTTTTCAATTTAGGACAGAAATCAAAAACTAACCTAAGGCACTGATTGTAACACCCCGGCATTTAATATGCCCGAATGCTACCAAACAAAGGCTAAACAACACCAAAATACCATGAATTAAGCTAAATTACAGCAAAGGAACAAATGCTAATACCGAAAATTTCGGCAGCATCTCCTTTGTTTTTCCATGATTCGGAGCAACAACAAAACATCACAAGTTATATCATAATGGAAAGCATCTAAAACAACAATAACATGTGACATAGCAACAATATAAGTCCAGGATAAAGCCTTCAACCACTTCATGAGCTAAACGAATCAAATAGTAAGACCGAGCACACAGTTAAGCAATTCTCCAAGTTTCATGGCAATACTTTCATTATCACGACTCCAAGTGGTAACACTGTCTAATTTGTGTGGAGCTACGTGTAGATGTGTAGCTAACCCCTTTTTCCCGCATGCCGGTTTCATGGTACCTAAGAAAAACAACATAAACACAAGCGTGAGTTCATCACTCAGCAAGTATATTGCAATGGAACAAGAAAACACATTCCAATACCTTCATCACCACTTTTCACACACAACATCATACACATCTCATATTCATAGTGTAAGCATATCATTGACATCGTCATAACTCATCCTCATATAACATCCTCATATAATGCAATGCAATGTAATGCAATGCGATGCACATATCTCCTGGAAACTCATACCGGTATGGTTGAGTACACACCCGTCGGTGTGCACCCTCTCCCCCCTTCCATCCCGAAGATGGAGGGTGCCTACTCCTCGCTTCCGTTCACCGCGGTGAATGGAATCACGATGTAGGACTTACTCATTGGCTCTCCGGATTAGTCATAACTTTCTCACCGACCTTCCCGGACTAGTTATGACTTTCTCACCGCCCGGGCCATGTAACATGCCATGTATGCATTTATGCCAACATCATATTTAACTTGTACATTAACACATGGCATCATCGTGGATAACTTGTACATTAACACATGGCATCATCACATAATAAACATACTCATCATATCAATGGTAAACATTAAGGCATGGCATGTGAACATATCATATATTTAAACTTCAATCTCAATCAATCAAACAACCTACAATCGCTATCCATTACAATACACTTGCCTCAACCACGGGCGACGAATTGGCGGGAAGTAGAAGGCACCCCCGGTGTCACACCACCTTCGCCCGACGACCGAAATCCCAACGAAACTCCTCCCGGATCGCTCCTCGCTCCTCGCTCCTCGCTCCAACGGATGGATCCTCGAGGTGCAGGGGGTGGGGAGGCCACCCTAGGGCAGCAAGGGGGTGGAGGAGAGGTGGTGGAGAGGTGGGGAGCAAAGCGGAGCAATGGGGGAGGTGGAGGCGCATGCAAGGGAGAGGGGGAGGTGGGGGCGGCTAGGGCATGGAGGGAGAGGTGGGGGCGCCCAAGGGGCAGGGTGTGGGGCGCAAGGGGGCAGGGGGGAGGACTTTTACCAGCCCCCACACCTGTTCCTAATCCTAAATGGATTCCCACACCATCCCACCAAAGCCCACAACCCCCTCTTTTAGGCCCAAACTCCCCCGGGAAGGCCCAAAACCCCGGAAACGGCCCGCAAACGGCCCGGAAACGCTATTAACTTCCATACCCTATGGTTTTAACCTTAATTCCACATCTCATAAATGTTTTTGACCTCATCATGCACCATATAAAAGGTTCCGACACTCCGTGGTGACACAACACTTCAAAAGGCCCAAAAATGCGAGTAAACCTCAAGCCGAAAGGTTTTATTCTCTAATTTCACATTCTATAATGTCACACCATACCGTAGTGTCACACTGATATTCTCACCGATCAACTGAAGCTCTGATACCACTTGATGTAACACTGGGTGTCCCGATCTTTCGATGAGAGTGATAACCTTTGATTTGGGAGGAGATAACTTTGACGATCTGACTACAATGTACAACGACGATGCGCCTTAGCAATCGCTAAACCAACTCCAGATGGTTATTAACCTTGTTGTGGGCACGATCAACCTGATCACGAAGATCAATTCCTGCAAGCAATCGAAGAACAAGCAAGAACAAGGCAAAATCAATCTAAAATTGCAAATATAGATGAAGTATAGAAAAAGATGGGGTTCCGATACAAGGAGCTTGTTAGGCGGCCGTTGAGCACATCTAAAAGACTAAAAATAGTAGCAAAAGGCTAAACTATCAAATAACCAGAACCCAAGTTATTTTGGGGGACTCCCTAGCTATATATTGTAGAAATAGGAGGCCAAAACCATGCTAGGGGCATCCAAAACACATCCATGGCCGAGTAGGATTCCTATTCCTAGTTTGACTCAGATTTGGAATGATGACTGAACTTGTTTTGCAGATTCCCGTTGACTCGTAAGGAATTTAGACATGAGGCTGGATCCGTTGGAAAGAGGACGATGAAACCTTTCAAACCAATACTCATAGACCACAAACACTCTTGTGGATCAAAAGTTATGGTAGTTTTAAGTTGGTAGTGTCCCGAAAGCCGAATCCGAGTTGAACTTGTGCACCGGAAGAATTGGCTTCATGCTTGACATTTGGGAGTCCTTATCCTTGGTTCCTAAGGACAATAAAATAATCACAAGGATTAAATAGCATTCCATTCATTAAATTATTTGTATGCAACCCGAGGAACGCATTCACCTGGCAATTGAATTGACGTGCGCGAGCTCGAGTAATTGGCCCTTGTATTACATTGTTTGTTTCAATTGGGTTTGTAGACATGGCCGTATCCATAGTAGTGATGTCCTCATCAGTGATGCCTTGTTTGTGGAGCTTGAGAACCTAAGGACCATGGATGATAGTGTGCTTTTTGATCTTGAGGTTCTTAGGTCGAAGAATGCTAGCACTTGCTCTATTGATGCTATTTCTGCTAATGCTAGTCTTCTTCATGCTCCCACATGTGCTTCTTGTGATAATTGCCCCAAATTACTAGCTGAGATTGATGATATGACTGTTCACCTTAGGAAGCTTTATATTAGAAATGAAGAATTTGAGCAACATGCTTCTAAGGACCCAGTTAGATCATGCGAGGGCTGTAGGCAACTAAAACTTGACAATGATGTCTTAAATGTCAAGTGTGTTGAACTTGTTAAGGACATACTAGATAAGTCACAAGAAAGTTGTCTACGATGTGCTGAGATTTAGGGGGACTCGGATAAAATTCAAGTTGAGTTTAGGAAGAACCTAGAGGCCCAAACTATTAGGGTTAGGAATACCCCTTGTGTTTCTTGTGAGGCTCTCAAGGTTGAGGCAGTCGTGCTTAGGGAGAGATATGCATGTGCTGTTCGTTCTTCTTCTGATTCTTCTTCAACTTCTTCCCCTTGTTATTCATGTGCCTCTTTCTTCTGAGAGTGTGAGTACCTCATGAGCACTCTTGAGAGATTTGTAAGAGGCAAGAAGAAGCTCAATCTCATACTAGAACAGTGCAAGATTAGCAGATTTAATCAGGGTCTAGGATTTAACAACTTGGAGCATGCACAGGCGCATCTGCCTACAGCTGTGCATGTTTGCAAGAGTAGAGAGATTGTGGTATTCGTAGCCTTAGGGGTATTCAGCGTGAGTGTGTTCGTAGCCTTAGGGGTATTCAGGGTCATCTCCAGACTCTAGGTGCTTCTAACGCACACACTGCTTCTAGATAGGTTAGAGAGTTCCCTATTTTGGACAGTGTTCGGGGCTTGGTTTTCAGGCTTCTATCCACGGGTTTTCGCCCCAGAGCTGTCCATAGTCAGTCTTTCTGCCATTCTCATGATATTCTTCATTTTCCTATCGAGGTGGATATTAGTGGCATGAGTTTGATTCCTCCAGTAGGAGGTCTGGGCAGCAACACTGGGATGGTTCGTCCTTTGTACACCAGCAGATCATCCCAGCACCAGCTCCCAGACATCCTACATGAGCTATTTCTGAGCTTGTGAGATTTAAGCCTAAGAGAGATACTAGAATCCAATCTTCTGCCTTTGTGACTAGTAATTCTACTCATCATGTCACTTAGTATTGGGTTCCCAGATTTGCTCTTATCTGCCCCAATACTGAGTCTTTGAACTCTCGATCTCACTAGTTCTGGAGCTTGATCAGCTCCCTTCTTTACCTCATAGTGACTCATATGGCATATCTTGAGGGGGAGCTGATTTGTATTATTTGTAATTTATATTTATATTCAGCATTTCCTTTTTGTTTCTTCTGGGTGGTTTAGGGTTGGTTCTTAGCTGATGAGTTCACTTCACCTAGACTTCTGGCATGCTTCGATATGGACCTCTCATCTTATACTTTAGGATGTTATTCTCTTCTTCTTCTTCTTAGTTGAGCTCACTCACAGTCTTATAGATATATCAGGTGTTGCCCCCCTGGGTAGACATGTATGTGTTTGCTGCTGGGCTGGAGTTTGAGAGCTAGTTTTCCTTTGTAAGTCATATGGGAAAGGTGAGAATGAGTTTAAGCTGTGTCTCTACCATCTTTTCTGTACTCTTAGATCAACCAGTTGTCAGTTTCTTGTTTCCCTCTTCTCATTTCCGTCTTTCTGGTTTCAGTTGAGTTCCTCTTTATTTCTTGGAATCAAAATTGCTAATAACTCAACTTGAATCAGATTTTTGCTTAAAATTGACTCACATTTTGAGGGGGAGTTATTTAAATCGATTTTCTTGCATTGCATATAGACTTGTTTTCATTTTCTAAGCTGTCTTTTATGCAATTGATAAATTTAAGATATGTTGCACCTAGCAACTTTCATGAAGATCCTTTCTAGTCTAGGTCATATCTAATCTGGTGTATCATGTTTAAACTAGCCAACATTTAAAATTGATCATTCTTGAAAAAAAAACTTGATGAAACTTGGCTTTTACTTGCTATATTTCTTCACTAGGTGCTTATGTCATGTTTAGTGAAATAGTGGATTTCTACTAGTGCCTCGAGCAACTTGAGTTAACTGTACTATTTCATTTTAGAATCCTCAACATACTTATGAATCTAAGTGCAAAAGTGATAAAAATTAACTTATTTGTGCTAAAACTGAACTCAACACTTTACATTCTCGAGACTGTTTTCCATTGCACTTGGGATGAACTTGGAATGAATTGTGTATGACCAAAACCACTCTTTTAAGCTTCCTGCTTGAGATTGTTGAACATGGCTTGAGTCAATAAAATTAAAAAATGCAAAATAGACTAGAGGAAGAGAGTGATGCCTAGGAGACCTATGTAAATGGCTCCTAGTCGAGGATGTGCTTACTAGGCCTAACTCTTTGAACCGCTTTGTGAGAGTTAATCTAAAAAAATTGCATTTAAAGGGATATTTGAGCATGAGGGATCTCTAATAGTCTTCTAGCTTCCCAAAGTGTTGACTAGGTTGAACTCTAGTATATCCATTTGCTCTTTAAGTTGGCTTTGCTTCTAGTGTTGAAATTATGCCAAGTGTTGCTATTGTTGAAATTATGCAAAAGTAACATAACTTCTTTTGAGCTAGTTAAGAAAAATTGAAATATGCCTTTGGTTACAACTTAGGATGACATAATCTGAACTTGAGTAGCTTGGTGTCATACTTTGTCTAAATGGTCACTTGCATAATCTTCAAATCTTTTCTAGGTTGCATTTCATTCAAAAATTGCTGTCTTGATGCCTATATTGTTAAAAGGGGGAGAAAACGTAGAAAAGACATCTTAGAGGGATTTTTTTTAAAAAAAAGCTTTCTCATGATCATGTTGACAATTGTCCTTGCATTTGGATCATGAGTAACATTGAGCTTTTTGAGAGATTTCTTGGATTTTAGAGTTTTTGTTGAAAACTTGTTCTTTTTCTTGATAAGATCTAAAATTTTCTACATCTACTTGGTCATGGATTTGCTTTCATTTTCGATTGGACCAAGTATGATTTTTGCAATCAATTTGCTTTTCTTTTTTATTTTCAAACTGAAATTTATGCCTTTTGTGTGATTTGTCAATATACTCATCAAGGGGGTGATTGAAGGACCATGTGGAGGTCCATCCATATTTGTGATGAGTATTTGACTTTATTTGAGGAATGTGTGCTCATGTTTGAGTTTGATTTGAATTGGAATTCAAAAGGAAGCAATTTGAGTTGTGTCAACTTCAGGCCACACTACTGGCCTTGTGGCGGTGGTAGTACCGACTATATGAACGATATAATAATTTTGATATGAATTTGTGATGATTATTGGACAATGCTATGTGATGTATTTCCTTGTTTTTGATGGTTGTAGGGCTACAATGTTAGGTCATGGTGACGCGGAGGATGACCGGGACTAGGCAAGGTGTGTCGGAGGTCCGGAAGGTCATGGATCATAGAAGATGGCCGGAGACAGAGTCTGTGCAAGTCAAGGAGGCAAGGGAACAGACTAGATGCTAGCTTGGAGCTACTCGGATCAAGGAAAACTGTTGGATCGCGGTTTAGAGGATGGAGTAGTGGTCAAGTTAGCCTAGTGGATAAAATCCGATTATTAGTGGGTTTCGGATTAGCCCAATAGAGTAGTGTGTGGGATCAAATCCTAGCTTTTGGTGGTTAGCTTAGGATTGAAGTAACCCATCCAAGGGTGGAGGATGACTCCCTTGCACTATAAATAGAGGGGAGGGGGTGTTCTCTCCCCCAAACTTGTAAGAGGAATTCTTGTGTTGCTTTAATGAAAGCTTTGCCCACCCAGTTGTGAGGCTTTGGAATTTCTCCTCTCCAAACAATGCAAATTTAATTTTACATAATTTAATTTCAATATTTAAATTCTATATTTACATTCTCGCAATTTAATTTATGCAAGTTGGATTTGCCTCCCCTCCTTCTACTTCCTTATGCTTCTTCTTGCCGAAGATGAGTGATTGATTTGATAAATCTTCTCTTAGATCAAATCCCAATCATCTAGGCAAACTTGACTTCATCTTTGCGAGAAATTGATCTTTTGGATCTTCCAAGAAGATTTCTTTTGTAGATCGTGTTTGAGGTTTCTACACAGCCTCTTTCTGCTGTCTGTTTTCTCTTTACAGAAAATTCATATTATATGATATTGGGATGATTATTGTTAGAAAAGTTGCATAATATTCATATCTATCATCCTACCAAGCGAAAAGTTCATATGCATTTTAGTTTTGGAGCTGTGAGGATTTTTTTAAGCCCTAAATGTTCTGTCTGAGTTCTTCATGCAGTAGAGCTTATTATTTTCACCAGAATATTACCTTGCATGATATTGATCTGATTTTTGGTGGGTAGTTGCCTAACTCCCTGATATCATTAGACAAAAATTTTGAAATTCAAATGATTCACAGATTTGGAGATATCACCTTTTGATTGAGTTTCTTTGATGCTGGAAATTCACTTTTGCTTTTTAGAAACAGCAGATCTTGTTTGATTTATCTCTTTTTATCTAAAGGTGATTTTGAATTGATTCCTTTTTTGTGACTCTCAACAACCAGTAGTACCACAGAAAAAATTCATATGACCATATAAGCCACAAATTTTTATTCATGATAATTTTACTAGGGAGATGTGCTGCTATCTTTAAGATGGTTCTGTGACACTACGGGATGTCGGGACACCATAAAAGGGTGAAATTGGAGAATGTGACTTTATCAAATATGAAATTGGAGGTTAAAACTTTACGATATGAAGTTTAATCGCGATTCCGGGCTGATTTCGGGAGTTTGGACCCAATGGGGATGAGTGATGGGCCTTGGTGGGAGGGAGTTTGGGCCCATGAGGGACAGAGGGAGGGAGGGACCAGGGTGGGCTGCTTGTGCACCCCCTCAGCCCTCTTGTGCGCCACCCCCCCTTGCCTTAGGGTTTCCCCCTCTCCACCTCCTAGCCGCCCCCCATCTCCTTGTCCTTTTGGCGCATCCACCACCCCCTCCCATCTCCTCTCCACCATCCTTGATGCCCTAGGGGAGTTCTCCACCTCACCACCCCGCTGATCCATCCATCGGGAAGCCCCGTGACGAGGAGATCCGGCGGTTCCTATGTGAGGAGGACGATCGGGGAATCCAGGAGGAAGGATTTCGTTCGTCGGGCGGAGGTATGGTATGGGGGATTCTTGGGGATGGTCTAGGTGCTATTCTAGAGGGTATTTGGATGCTTTTAGATCAAGTGGTGGTGCTGTGATTGGGTAGATTAGATGAAAACTAGAGTTTGCCACGTTCTCTGCTTCGGGCAGATTGTGCAGTCGACCTAGGGTTTGAGTTTTCATGACCTTAGATTCGGAATTTGGTCAGCCTACTGTTGAGAAAGTTGTAGGTAACTTCAATACATTTCAGTGGACATAAAGAACGTCCAATTCCGCCCAGCCGTTTGAAAGTTATACTCGGTTTACCGAACGTGTTCAAATCGGTGACGTAGCTGGGATAGAACTTAGTGTTTCATAGATTAAACAATTTTAGATTCCGAATCAGCTTTTCTCAATACTTATAAAAAGCTAAGAAATTTCCAAAGCTTCGCTATGGTGTACTCGTTTACTCGATTTGGAGTCCAAGAACTAAAGTTATGATAGTTTGAAGTCTGCTGTCCGGGCGGGACAGATTCTCTGTTTTTTGGTTTTGGGAGTAGTTTGTGAAGTCGGGGTAGACGAGCTTTTGCGTACTTTTTTGGGGGCACGTTTTGAGTGTGTGGTTTGTATGTGCAGGTGGTGTGACCCCGGGAATGCCCTCAACCTCTCACCAATCCGTCGCCCGAGGTTAAGGCAAGTGTATTGTAATGGGTTGTGTAATGTATGTTGCTAATTGTGACTAGATGCAAATTCCTTACATGTTGTGACATCTTGCCATGATTAGTGCTTGCCAATGTTATGATGAAAATGGACTATTATGATGCTATGCCATGTTTAGTTCAGTTTGATGCAAGTTGTTTATGTTTATGGCATATATTGCATACATGGCATGAGAGCTGGCCCGGTCAGTGAGAACGTCATAACTAGTCCGGTAAGGTCGGTGAGAAAGTTATGACTAATCTGGAGCGCCATGGTTGTAGGACCTACCTCGTGATTCCACCCACGTGGTGAGTGGAAGCGATGCGTAGGCACCCTCCATTTACGGGATGGAAGGGGGAAGAGGGTGCACGCCGACCGGTGTGCATTCAGCAATACCGGTATATGCTTCCAGGAGACATGGGCATTGCATTGCATTGCATTCATGATGATGATGAAATGTGAATAATGAGGTGTGAGCATGATTATGGTGATTAAGCATGATATGTAGTGTTGTAGCAATGTATTTTGTTCTTTTGTTCCATTGCAATATACTTGCTGAGTGATGAACTCACGCTTGTGTTTCATGTTGTTTTTAGGTACCATGACACCGGCATGTGGGAAGGGGCATTAGCTACACATCTTCACGTAGCTCCACACCTTTAGGCAGATTTATCAACTCGAGTCATGATCTTAATAATTACCATGAAACTTGGTGTATGGATTAAGTTGTGTGCTTGTGTTCCCTATTTGCTTAGCTATAGTTTATGGAGTGGTTGGTTTGAGTATTATTGTCTTATGTTGATGCTATTTTCATTATATTGCTGCTTTAGATGCCTTATGTTTTGATATGACTTGTCTTGTTATTGCTATCGCTTCAATTCATGTTAAAACAAAGGAGATGCTGCCGAAATTTTGGTTTTTAGCATTTGTGCCTTTGCTGTAATTTATCTTTAATTGTGGTATTTAGATGTTGTTTAGTCTATATTTGCTAGCATTCGGGCATACTAGATGCCGGGGTGTTATAGTTGGTATCAGAACGAGCTGTAGGTCCTTGGAATGTGTATTTTTAGTGTCATGCTATAGGGTACAACTAAATTGTGATGTGGAATAACTTAGAAACATGGTTTAGGTTTTAACAAAAATTTTGTCATAGGATAGCAACGTTAAAACTTGCAAAAGTGGTATAACTAATCTAAAATTTGACACACATGGATGCACAGTAGGAAACGGTATGGGTATCATTTCTTTACGCTTAAATGTTGTATTTAAGCTTTGATGTTTAATGCTTCATTTGATAATGCATGTTGTTATGTCTATGAGATAAATGATTGAATTGTTCTTGTTGTTGTGATAAAGTGGGGTTGTGGTGCTGAAGGGTTTCGGTCACCTCTTTTTGTTCATAGTAAGGGTGTGGTTTGACAGTGTGGCCGGTTAGCGCCATTACCGAGGAACTATTAACCCCTGTGGGAGAATAGTGCTTATCCTTTCTGTCGTAGACCGGGTAGTTGGCTGGAGTCGAATAGAAGAGTTCGTGGTGGATTCTTTCAGTTGCTCTTTACCGTTCTAACGGTCGGTTTCAGTTGGTTTTCTTGGCTCTGGTTGATTGAAATCAAAAGAAAAGTGTTTGGAATTGGATTTTTGCGGAGTGTCCCTTCGGTATTTCTTGGTTTAGTCTTCTTTGGGTGAAGACAAAGAAGAAGAGTTTTGTGTTGCGCGTCTTTTGGTCGCCTTTTGGCTTTGACACCGGTTTTGTTGGTTGCCCTGCAAAGAAAAGTATAGTTTTGGTTCTTGTGTGTCTTACTCTGAGTTTAAAAGAAGTTATTGAAGCGTGTGTAAAAAGTTAAGTTGTGTCGATTTATGTTTTGTGCCTTTGTCCGTAAAGGTTTACTTGATCGCTTGGTTCCCTCCTGTGGGAGTCTTTAAAATTGAAATGTGTTTTGGAGTCCTGTCCCATTACAACTTTGAGAGTCAAGCTTCTTTGTGAGTTTTGGTTGAGTATTAAAAGAAAAAATGCTGCAAATAAAGTAAGTATTCGTTTCACAGAAATTACTTGTCAAAAGTGAAAATTGTTGTTTAGCATGTTATGTAGTATGTAACAATGTGGTTTATGGAAATGATTTACACCTTAGTTAATTTGCGAGTTGAATCAATTAAATGTAATTGTTACCTTTAGCTTAAGATTAAATGAACCTCTAGTGATGTAGAGTACCCCATAGTGGGAATGATTAAATGTGTTAATGTACGGGCTTGGAATATGTTGCTTTGCTGAAAAGTGCCTATGACCCCCGATAATATTTAAAGTTTTAAACCCTGGTGCGTAGTGAGAACATTAAGATGATGTAAACCATTAACATTGTTATAGAAACTTGGTTGGTTGTTTAAAGATGTTTTAAATTAACGTGTTAGTAGGGAAATTTAATCATGATGGCTTGTGACCTTAACTTGGAAGTTGATTAGAGTGCTATTTATGTTGTTGCAAACCATTAGTATTTGGAAGCATGCAGTTGTGTCCCTACAATGCTAGAATCGATGTCAATTGAGAAGGCATAGGTTTTGTTGTTAATGTTGTTGTTAAGAGCATTGTGATGGTCTGACTTATTAAATTTATTTAATAATTGGAGTATGTTGTGTAGTGGCAATTGTGTTATAACCTATGGATAGAGTAACTAAAAACAATGTGGTTGTTTTATGATTATGCCCATTTATTGATAATGATGACTTAGCAGTGGTGATAATTGTGTAGATTACTTGTTGGAAACCATGGTTAAAATGGAGGTTATTGTAACATGTTGTGATGGAGTGAACCATGGATAATTAACCTGATGTAGAATTTTATCCTTAAGGAATGTATGTCTTAGAATCATAGTTACGAACTTTGTCTTGTAGAGATAACATTTCCATGTTGAAGTCGTTGGTTAACTGAATAAGTTCCGATTGTCGAGACGTGGACATATAGGTGGTATGAAATTTATAGGTTGATCATGCTTAAGTATCTGTTGAAGAACTATGTTTGAAATATAGAATACATTGTTATATGATTTGGTGATCCGTGGGGATCATGTCAATGTAGTCTTGGTTGGGTGCCTTTTTGATAAGCATCATAAACCTTAATTAAAAGTGTTGGGAATGATAACTAGAGAAAGAAATTGTTATGTAAATTTTGTTAAATCCGGTTGTACTTTCTCAATGAGTATGTAGTGAATTTCGAAGTCTTTAATGGAAAGCGTAATGGAACACTAGAGATGATTGTATTTGTGCTAAGCTGGTGTTTAAAACCTTCTGGACTGGTTTGGTTGTTTGCTATATTGGATGAATGCTTTTGGTCAAAGTGTTTCTTATGTTGAGTTTCAGAGTTTCCCTAAAACCCGTAGAAATTGGTGCCAATCTTTGGTTTTGTCGGGACCCCGAATTTGCAAATCCGGACCCTCTGTGTATTCAGCACTAGTCCAGGAACGCGCTAGTGCACACAGTCTTTAACATCGGTAAATATCACAATCATACCAATCGATACCATAAAAGTACTTTATTAAAGTAATAAAACTGGTTACTCGACCTTATGGCCAAGTTACAAATATATGCCTCGTAGGGCGAAACTTATTCAGAGAGAAACAATAGCAGCGGAAAATCAAATAAACTTCGTGGCGCCATCCAAGATACCACAGCAATGACCGGGCTCGCATCCCTAAGTAGTCGGGTCCTCTTGGAGTTCCTCCTCCAAAGCTGGCGTAATCTCCTCTTCAACTGATATTGTGTTGGGGCAAGGGTGAGTACTTGGTACTCATCAAGTCATGCACAGAATGCAAGCTAATATACTATATGCATGGCTTAGTACAAAGGAGTAGCTCAGTATATTTGCAAGAAATGACTTTTGACAAGTAATATAAGTAGATTCAAAGCGTGAGAAATAAGTAAAGCATAAATAACTTTTCAAGAAGTTTAAATAACATTTTCCCCATCCTAAACCATATTTCCATCATCTTCTTTGTTAAACCAACCCAACTTTTCAAATCCAAGTTATTTTCGTAAAATCTACCCCTTGATCAGTAATTCCCGAGCATTGTCGATCACTGTGGACTCGGCTATTCGAATAGGTTTTACACTCTGCAGAGGTTATGCACTTTACCCACAAGATACAATCCACTCACCACGTCACCGTGAATCGCCATACAAGAGTATGCGAATGAGCGATCATAACAAAGCCTTCGGAAGCCTCAAACAACACAGGTGGTCCTCTCAGACGTGCTCTACACCATCCCTTCCCTTAGCCAAGGCGAAGTATGGGACCAACACACCGTTAGATGGGTACTGGCCACGCCCACGATACGCTCCCCGCATAATCACACAAACGGTGTAATCGACACCCTCGAGGCTCCACAAGTGAGTCCTTAGCGACTTAGTCAACTAGGGCCGCCCCATTCCAGCCATGTGGTTGCAAGTATGACCCAGTTCAAAGGCTTGCAAGGTTAAGTCCTTAGAGTGACCAGGCAAGACTACCCGAAACCAAATCAACACTCCCAATGCCACAACTGCCCACCTGATTACTCTTGCCACATGCCCTGGCCGAATCGCTTATCAAACCCCGCTTGATTACCATGCACCACGTGCCATCAACATCACATGATACTTTTCCAAAACAGGTTCAATATATCATTAAGTCCATATTAGCATTTGATTATCCAAAATCATGTCATGAGCACGAAAGGTGTCTAAGCAAAGATACTACAACGATCTAAACCCATGTTGGCAATTTAATATCATGTCCAACTAGTAAACCACAACTAGGGTGACAAAGGGTCATGGCACATACTTAAGTAATCAAGGTGTCATATAGCAAATTGGTATTTATCTAACCCCTGTGTTTAAAACCAAAGTATCTTTCTAATTAAACTAGCATGCAATAGTTTAAATCAAAATAGATTTTCGAAATGGGATCAACATGGTCAAAGCACAACTTGCCTTCAAAGAGTACTTGCTCTTGGTCTTGAGTTGGATCCTGAGTCAACACTTCTCCCTCGAATCCTTCCGGTACTTCAACGTCTACTCGTAAAGCGTGCAAATAGCAAATACACAAATGAACACTATGCAAAAGATCCCAAAACTCCAAATAAAATCCATAAACAGAGAGAACATAATTTTCTGGATTTTTAGAAACTGGAATCGTCAAATTTGGAGTTAAAACGCAAAAGTTATGATTATTTAAAGTTTAAATAATCAATTAAATAATATTTCAGAGAAAAACTTTAGTCCAAAAATTAAATAAAATTCATATTTAGTTAGATCTCAATTTTATACAAATTTAGAAATTTGAACCACCCAAATCGGAGTTGAAACGCAAAAGTTATAAGCGTTTGAAGTTTGAATCTAAATTTGAATCAATATTTCGAATTAATAAATCATTTTCTTTTTTCGGAAATTAATTATTGCGCCAAAGCATGGACACGTGGCAGCTCCTCGATTGGCCTGCTGACGCCACCGTCCATGGGCTCGGTCCACACTCGGCTTAGTCCACCGTGGACTCGGTCCCACGCCCACGTGAGGATCGACATGTGGGCCCACCTGGTGACGTCATTGCCGACGTCGGCGAGGCTCACCACGGTGCCGACAGTGGGTCCCACCGATGACGCCATGGGTGACGCCACTGCATCGCTGGCCGACACGCTGGCCCCGCGTGTCGCTGACCACGCGACGCCGCTGGGCGCGACGGCTCGGCTTCCTCGACGCTGCGTGGCACAATCGTGGGCCGTTGGTTTGAAATCCGACTACCGGGATTGAGTTTGGCCTCATGTGCTTGGGGCGACGTGATCGATCGTGGGCCGCTGGATCTAGATCCAACGGTTGGGATTAGATCTAGGATTTTCAACGGAAACTCACCGGCGACGTGGCACGATCCGGGCCTTTGGATCTTGATCGGACGGTTGGTGGAGCTTCGGTCGGCGATGGCTTCACTGCGGAGTTGCGCCGCGGCCGAGGACGGCGACCACCCAAATGGCGGTTGGGGCGTGCTCGCGAGATGGAGGGTGTCTTCGGTGCGCCGCTTCGGGTTTCGAATCTGGGGTCAATGGCGGCGAGGACGGCGACGGCGGCGAGGCGAGGCAAGGACTGTGGTGGCGCTTCACGCAACTACGCGAGCGATTCCGCGAACCTACGCGGCTAGAGCTCGGCGGGTTAGGGCAAGAAGTGCGCGGGTCACGGCGGTCCTCGGTGCGATCCGGCATTAAATAGCCGAGGCGTGCTCAGCATGAGCCCTAATCGGTCACGGCAAGGCGCACTCGGGCGGAGTCCGGCTCGTTACGGAAGACGACGAATCGTGGCCGCCCACGCAGTCGCGATCAACGCCACGATCGCACGCGGCGCGACGGGTCGGTCCGAACACGCTGGCTGGTTTGGCGGATCTCACCGTTGGATCTTGATCCAACGGTTGGGATCGATTAGGGTTAGGAGTGGGTTCTGGCCGAAGTCAATCGCTCGGTCGGACTCGAGTCCGACTTCGGTCGGATGAACAAGATTTGACCCGAGTTGGATTTTCCAATGATTTAATATTTAAAATAATTCCCAGAATTCATTTAATTCATTAAAAATAGCAAATGACTCGTAAAAATTCAAAAATTCTGGAAAATATTTTGGATTATTTTGGACTCAAATAAAATATTTCCAACAAAAATTTATTTGCAAAATTAAATTCTTTAATTATTTCCAAATGGAATAAATTCAAATAAATTCCAAATAAATCCAAATAAATTCTAAAATTCCAAAATTCACCAAAGTGCCAAATCACACATGATTTTAAGAAAAGCAAAATTTTGGGATGTTACAAACCTCCCTTAATAGAATCTCGTCCCCGAGATTCAGTGGCTCACTAAAGAAATAGGTTTGGAAATTCTTTCTTCAAATCCTCTTCAAGGCTCCCAAGTCGCTTCACTTTCTTCATGGTTGCTCCACCGAACTCTACAGAATCGGGTTGACTTGTTTCTAGTTTCTCGATCCATTGTGTCTAGAATCCTCACAGGTGCTCCTTATAAGTCAAATCCTCTTGCAACTCAATTGACTCTAGCTGCCTGCTCTCGTGAACTCTGAGACACTTCTTCAATCGGGACACATGGAACACGCTATGCACTCCTCGCCAACGATCGTGGCAACTCCACCGGTAGGCAACTTCACCTCTGCGACTCAAAATCTTAAATGGTCCAACATAACGGGTGCGAAGTTTCCTTTGGCATGGAACCTCTTAACTCCCCGAGAGGCGTAACTCGAGGTATACAAAGTCTTCGTTCAAAACTCAAATCTCGGCGACGATTGTCAAGATAACTCTTCCTGGCCGAGATTGGGCTATCTTCAACCTTTCCCTAATCATAGCGACCGCTTCCTCACCTCTTGAAGAATATCAGGCCCAAAGACACTGGCGCCACGGCCTCATTCCAATTCAATGGTGTCCGACAGTGGTCGACCATACAAAGGCCTCAAAAGGTGACATCTCAGAACTAGCCTGATAACTATTGTTGTAACTAAACTCGGCATACGGCAAACTTTTATCCCAAGAGGTAGCATAAGCCAATGCACAAGCTCTCAACATATCCTCTAGAATCTGGTTGACTCTTTCTTGGCCTGGCCCATCCGTCTGTGGATGATAAGTCAGATCAAGTTTAAACGGTTCCCATGGCTTCATGCAACTTATTCCGTAACCTTGAGGTAAATTGGGTACCTCGTCCGATACAATCCTCTTTGGCACTCCGCAAACAAACAATCCTCGATCATGTACAACTCGCTAACTTATCTCCCGAGTAAATGGTCTTCACGGGGATAAAATGGGCTACTTTAGTCAAGCGATCCACTATAACCCATATGGAGTCATAACCTCCTTGAGTCTTCGGCAAACCGTAATGAAATCCATTCCGATTTCCTCCCACTTCCACTCGTATTTTCAGCGGTTGTAGCAATCCCGCTGGTCTCTCGATGCATTGCCTTGACTCTCCGCATACGCCGCACAATGCAACATGCTCGGCAACTTCACATTTCATACTCGCCACCGAATCTCTCCTTCGTATCCTCGATACATCTTGGCGCTCTGTGATGAATCGAAAGTACTTAGAGTCATGGGCTTCTTCCGTAATCGCTTGCTTTAACTCCTTTTGTTAGGCACACAAATGCGATCCTTCATCCATAACGTGCCTTGCCTGCCTAGCTTGGAAATCCTTTGCCTTGCCTTCCTCCATTTTGGACTTAATCCTACGGATCTTGTCATCATCCTTCCGTCCTTCTCGGATCTCGGTCCTCTAAAGTAGGCTTTACTTCCAAGGCGGCCAAGAATCCGCTTAGGTACAACCTCAATCTTCATTTTCTCGAAATCCTCACATAACTCATCCCGACTTGTGGCTAGCAACGACTACGGTATGGCTCTTCCGACTCAGAGCATCGGCCATTACGCTGGCCTCCCGGATGGTAATGGATTCCAACATTATAGTCCTTGATCAATTCTAGCCATCTCCTTTGCCTCATATTCAGATCCGATCGGGTGAATATGTACTTAAGGCTCTTATGATCCGTATATACTTCACATCTGTTTCCAATCGATAGTGACGCCATATCTTCAAAGCATGCACTACTACGCTAACTCTAGGTCATGTGTCGGATAATTTTTCCTCATGCGGCCTCACTGCCTTGATGCATAAGCGGCGACCTTTCCATTCTCATCAAAGACACATCCAAGTCCTTGGCGCGATGCGTCACAATAAATATCGAAGCTTTGAGCAACATCCCAGAGAACTAACACCGTGCCGATGTCAATCGCTTCTTCACCTCAAATCCTTCCTCACATTCTCGCGCCCATGCAAACTTCTTTTCCTTCTTCAAGAATTGCGTAAGAGGTTTCGCAATTGTCGAAAAACCTTCGATGAAACGGCGGTAATATCCTGCCATTCCAAGGAAACTCCGAATCTGGGTCACAGCCTTCTACCGCTCCCAATGTAACACAGCTTCTACTTTGCTTGGATCTACTGGCGACTCCTTCAAGCGGTCATTACATGTCCAAGAAACTCCACTTTGTCCTTCCAAAAGTCACACTTGGCTGAACTTGGCTAAAAGTTGCTGCTCCTCACTTTTCCAAAACTCGCCTTAAGTGTTCGGCATGTTCATCCTCTGCCTTGGAGTAGATTAGGATATCGTCTATGAACACGACGACAAACTTGTCCAAATATTCCATGAACACCTTATTCATCATATTCATGAAATAAGTCGCGCATTCGTCAAATTTCAAAGGACATAATCAGAACTCGTAATGTCCATATCTTGACGAGAATGCGCCTTCTAATATCTTCTGATCGGATCTTTAACTGATGATATCCCGATCTCAGATCAATCTTGGAGAAAACTCCGGCTCCTCTTAACTGATCAAACAAATCATCAATCCTGGGTAGCGGATACTTATTCTTCACGGTGACTTCATTGAGTGCACGGTAGTCGATGCACATCCTGAAACTCCCGTCCTTCTTCTTGACAAACAAAACTGGTGCTCCCCATGGCGACGAACTTGGTCTGATAAATCCTTTCTCCATTAACTCTTCTAGCTGTTTCTTCATCTCTACCAACTCCTCGGTTGACATCCGATAGGGTCTCTTTGCTATCGGTGCTGCATCTTGCACAAGCTCTATCACAAACTCTATGTCCCTCGTCAAGCGGCATACTGTAGATCTTCGGGAAAAACATCGGGTACTCATTCACCATCGACATCCTCTATGCTGATTGCCTTGGTACCAAGTAACCATCAACCGGCCCATCTCTAATCGCAGTGGCTTGAAATTCCACTTTCTTCCCACACTGCTCTCAATCGAGATAGTCCTTCGTCCACAATCCAATACAGCCTTGTGCTTGGATAACCAATCCATTCCCAATATAACATCTAAGGTCTGGGTCTCCAAAATTATAAGGTTTGCTAGGAACTCTATTCCATCTATTAGTATTCTCACCCCGGAACATCCTACTTCCGCTCGAGTTCGGAACTGTGGGTTTGAACTAAAAGCATGCACTTAAGTCTTGCAATTCTCAAGTCATTTCTAGCAGCAAAGCCTTGCGAAACAAACGAATGCTAAGCTCCAGAGTCAAACAAAATCACAGGTGTATCGAGTTGACTAGTAACTTACCCAGTACGACGTCCGTGGTATTCTGCAGTGCATCTGCGGTGACATGGTTAACTCGGCCTCTCACCACAGTCTGGGCTGTGGCTCCTGGTGCTGGCGTCCTAGCTGGTGTGGATCCTAGATTGAAGCGAATCGGGTCGCCTCGCTGTCTTCTTCGGACAATCATGGCAAAGTGTCCTCGCTCGTTGCGCTTGTAGCGTCTCACTGTTTCCTCGATCGCTCGTAGCGCCGAAGTGGGGTTTGGTAGTTCGATTGGCGGGTCTTGGTGCCGGGATGGTGTCCTTGTTGCATTCTCGTGGTTGGAATCAAGAATTGATTTGGTGCAACTCTCAAGCGCTGCTATGCTCCTCGACGTGATCCTTGCCGTTGCATCCTCGCGCTTCTGTTCTCATCCAGTTCCTTGCGCTTTGTCCTCAAGAATAAGCGCCTTATTCACCAACTCTTGGAAATCTGGAAAGGTGTGGGTGATCAACCCTACTTGCAATCCCGAGTTAAGTCCCTTCATAAAACGAGACTGCCTGGATTTATCTCGCCGCTACATCCTCAAAGCGTAGCGTGCATAGCTGTGTGAACTTGTTCGTAGTCGGCCATCGGCTGATTACCTTGCCTCGGTGCTCAACTCCTCCTTCTTAAGGTCCATAATTCCTTCAGCACGTGATATCGCTTAATGCACCGTGAACTCTTCCCAAGTGATATCTTGAGGGTTCTCTGCGTGGCACGTGGTTCTCCCACCATTCGGCTGTTCCTTCCAACTGATGAGAAGCGTAAAGTACCTTCTCATTTCCTATGCATTGGGCTATGTGTAGCTTCCTCTCAATTGATCTTAACCAATCATCGGCCTCCAATGGATTGGCATTTCCAGAGAAAGTGGGTGGGTGAGTCCTCATGAACTCTGACAGCCTTGTATTCTGGCGTGGTCCCTGATTAACTTGATTGGCAAAGGGCCTGAGCGGTGACGTGCTGCATTTGTTGCATCATAGCATGCATCAACTGGTCTGAGCAGCAAGAAATGCTCCAACATTCTGCACATCCAAAGGGCGGTCGGGTGCTCCATCATTGGGGTTTTCTGGGCGAGATCCACTCCCATTGCTTCCAAAGTTCCCACGGGTGTTCACCATCTGTTGATTTGCTCTAGGTTTAGAGATGAGAGGGAAACAAGAATAGACAAGTAATATGGACTTTATGCGAGGCGAAAGGGGTAACTTTAAGGTCCATCTTTATTATTAATAACTTGGTATGGTCGCTTACAATGCCTAAGGGCCTTGCAACACATACTGCACACTCAAAGAAACAAAGCAAATCCAAATCGAACTAACTCTGGAATCTAACGCCTAAAGGGTGACTCTTTATTTTATGACGCGACTCGCCAAGGAGTCTCACTATAGAACCTATGCTCACTCATCGAGAAAACCTCCACGGCCTGGAGTGCGGATGCCGCGGCATAGGCGCCGAACGATCGCCATGCCCAGCGACTATGTCATCTGTGGTAGTCGGAAGAAGCGATGTCCTCATCGAGATCTGACTCCTCCGGATCTGGCTCGTAGCTCGAGTAATCGCTCTGGTCCGGTCCGTACAAAGTCATTTCCAACTCGTCAATCCTTCGTAGAAGGTGTGCCACATACTCTTGAGCTTCCCGCCATCTCGTTCTTCTCTGCGTGATCTCCTTGCGGGCCTTCTGCAGCTCCTTACTTGTATTATCTAGTACATCTTCCTGGCGACGATTTAATCGTGCCAACCGTGGTAACCGTGGCATTCTCATCCCGAATCGCCTTCGGTCAAGAAGGTTATCGCCGCGGATGATAACGGAACACCGTGCTTTCCAACTCTCCGGCGTGGATACTAGTAATGTGCCGCATTGCTCGTCGTGAAACTTCTTGGATACCCATCTGCATTGTAGATCTTCTAGCGGTCACGTTGTATCGAGCGATTGCCTGGCCCTCTTCCCGACAGTACCTCAATCCTCACGCCACAAGCCTTGATCAATCCTCGCTTGTCTGATCACTTCTACTTGGTGTTGGGGCTTCTCAAAATCTCCGAGAGTTTGTAGCATGTGCCAAAGCTCATGGCGTGACTAACTCCCAGATCAACGTGAGTTGAACTCTTCCTCCATCTGTCACAAGAGTGCTTTACGTAAGAACTCGGAATTTTCGAATTGTGACAAGGTAAGGGAAATTTTCAGCAAGAGACAAGAAAAGAGAGAAGGGATAAGTCGAGATGTCATTTCTTGTCTTCACAAATTTTTAGCTTTAGAAAATAGGTTTTATCCTCACTACGACCATTCTAGCTTAGGGTTGAGCCTACAATCAAGTATGGCTCGATACCACCTCTGTCGGGACCCCGAATTTGCAAATCCGGACCCTCAGTGTATTCAAGACTAGTCCAGAACGCGCTAGTGCACACAGTCTTTAACATCGGTAAATATCACAATCATACCAATCGATACCATAAAAGTACTTTATTAAAGTAATAAAATCAAGTTACTCGACCTTATGGCCAAGTTACAAATATATGCCTCGTAGGGGCTAAACTTATTCAGAGAGAAACAATAGCAAATGAAAATCAAATAAACTTCGTGGCGCCATCCAAGATACCACAGTAACCGATCGGGCTCGCATCCCTAAGTAGTCGGGTCCTCTTGGAGTTCCTCCTCCAAAGTCATGCGTAATCTCCTCTTCAATCGATATTGTGTTGGGGCAAGGGTGAGTACTTGGTACTCGAAGTCATGCACAGAATGCAAGCTAATATACTATATGCATGGCTTAGTACAAAGGAGTAGCTCAGGTATATTTGGCAGAAATGCTTTGACAAGTAATATAAGTAGATTCGAAAGCGATAGAAATAAGTAAAGCATAAATAACTTTTCAAGAAGTTTAAATAACATTTTTCCCCATCCTAAACCATATTTCCATCATCTTCTTTGTTAAACCAACCCAACTTTTCAAATCCAAGTTATTTTCGTAAAATCTACCCTTGACTCAGAATTCCCGAGCATTGTCCAAAGATCGTGGACTCGGCTATTCGAATAGGTTTTACACTCTGCAGAGGTTATGCACTTTACCCACAAGATACAATCCACTCACCACGTCACCGTGAATCGCCATACAAGAGTATGCGAATGAGCGATCATAACAAAGCCTTCGAAGCCTCAAACAACACAGTGGTCCTCTCCCAGACGTGCTCTACACCATCCCTTCCCTTAGCCAAGGCGAAGTATGGGACCAACACACCGTTAGATGGGTACCTGCCACGCCACGATACGCCCCGCATAATCACACAAACGGTGTAATCGACACCCTGAGGCTCCACAAGTGAGTCCTTAGCGACTTAGTCAACTAGGGCCGCCCCATTCCAGCCATGTGGTTGCAAGTATGACCAGTTCAAAGGCTTGCAAGGTTAAGTCCTTAGAGTGACCAGGGCAAGACTACCCAAAACCAAATCAACACTCCCAATGCCACAACTGCCCACCGATTACTCTTGCCACATGCCCTGGCCGAATCTGCTTATCAAACCCCGCTTGATTACCATGCACCACGTGCCATCAACATCACATGATACTTTTCCAAAACAGGTTCAATATATCATTAAGTCCATATTAGCATTTGATTATCCAAAATCATGTCATGAGCACGTAGCAGGTCTAAGCAGTATACTACAACGATCTAAACCCATGTTGGCAATTTAATACTGTCCAACTAGTAAACCACAACTAGGGTGACAAAGGGTCATGGCACATACTTAAGTAATCAAGGTGTCATATAGCAAATTGGTATTTATCTAACCCTGTGTTTAAACCAAAGTATCTTTCTAATTAAACTAGCATGCAATAGTTTAAATCAAAATAGATTTTCGAAATGGGATCAACATGGTCAAAGCACAACTTGCCTTCAAAGAGTACTTGCTCTTGGTCTTGAGTTGGATCCTGAGTCAACACTTCTCCCTCGAATCCTTCCGGTACTTCAACGTCTACTCGTAAAGCGTGCAAATAGCAAATACACAAATGAACACTATGCAAAAAGATCCCAAAACTCCAAATAAAATCCATAAACAGAGAGAACATAATTTTCTGGATTTTTAGAAACTGGAATCGTCAAATTTGGAGTTAAAACGCAAAAGTTATGATTATTTAAAGTTTAAATAATCAATTAAATAATATTTCAGAGAAAAACTTTAGTCCAAAAATTAAATAAAATTCATATTTAGTTAGATCTCAATTTTATACAAATTTAGAAATTTGAACCACCCAAATCGGAGTTGAAACGCAAAAGTTATAAGCGTTTGAAGTTTGAATCTAAATTTGAATCAATATTTCGAATTAATAAATCATTTTCTTTTTCGAAATTAATTATTATACAAGATGGACACGTGGCAGCTCTCGATTGGCTCTGACGTCAGCCGGTCCATGGGCTCGGTCCACACTCGGCTTGGGTCCACCGTGGACTCGGCCCACGCCCACGTGAGATCGACATGTGGGCCCACTCGGGTGACGCCATTCTTTGACGTCGGCCGGGCTCGGCCACGGTCGACAGTGGGTCCCACCGATGACGCCATGGGTGACGCCACGGTATCGCCGCCGACACGCTGGCCCCGCGTGTCGCTGACTGACGCACGCCGCTGGCGCGCGATTTCGGCTTCTCGACGCTGCGTGGCACAATCGCGTGGCCGTTGGTTTGAAATCCGACTACCGGGATTGAGTTTGGCCTCATGTGCTTGGGGCGCACGTGATCGATCGTGGCCGTTGGATCTAGATCCAACGGTTGGGATTAGATCTAGGATTTTCAACGGGAAACTCACCGGCGACGCGGGCACGATCTGGGCCTTTGGATCTTGATCGGACGGTTGGTGGAGCTCGGGGTCGGCGATGGCTTCACTGGCGGAGTTGCGGCCGCTGGCGCCGAGGACGGCGACCACCCAAACGGCGGTTGGGGCGTGCTCGGCGAGATGGAGGGTGTCTTCGGTGCGCCTGGCTTCGGGGTTTCGAATCTGGGGTCAATGGCGCGGAGGACTGACGGGCGGCGAGGCGAGGCAAGGACCGTGGTGGCGCTTCACGCAACTACGGCGAGCGATTCCGCGAACCTACGGCGGCTAGAGCTCGGCGGGTTAGGCAAGAAGTGCGCGGGTCACGGCGGTCCTCGGTGCGATCCGGCATTAAATAGCCCCGGAGGCGTGTTTCAGCATGAGCCCTAATCGGTCACGGCGGCGCACTCGGCGGCGGAGTCCGGCTTCTACGGAAGACGACGAAATCGTGGCCGCCCACGTGTCGCGATCAACGCCACGATCGCACGGGCGCGATCGGGTCCGGTCCGAACACGGCTTGGCTTGGTCGGGCGGATCTCACCGTTGGATCTTGATCCAACGGCTGGGATCGATTAGTGGTTAGGATGGGTTCTGGCCGAGTCAACCTCTGCCTGACTCGAGTCCGACTTTGGTCGGATGAACAAGATTTGACCCGAGTTGGATTTTCCAGCGATTTAATATTTAAAATAATTCCCGATAATTCATTTAATTCATTAAAAATAGCAAATGACTGTAAAAATTCCAGAAAAATTCTGGAAAATATTTTGGATTATTTTGGACTCAAATAAAATATTTCCAACAAAAATTTATTTGCAAAATTAAATTCTTTAATTATTTCCAAATGGAATAAATTCAAATAAATTCCAAATAAATCCAAATAAATTCCAGAAAATTCCAAAAATTCACCAAAGTGCCAAATCACACATGATTTTAAGAAAAGCAAAATTTTGGGATGTTACAGGTTTTGACGAATTTGTTTAGTTTGTGTTGTGAGTATGGGTTTACACCCAAAAGTCTTTGAGTGGATCGCGCTCTTTCGCGTTCTCACTGAATTACCTTTGGAATAAATGCTTAAAAGAAAGCAGATGGTCATAATGGGTTGTGTTCGAAACTTTTGAGTTAAGCCCTTGATGTGTAACTCTATTTGGCTAGATTTGGAGTCATTTGGAAATTGTGTCTGGTGTGCGTGTGCTTCACAAGGGTGGATTTTTATGAATGTTTTATAAGCGATTTGTTAGTGAATTGTTTGATATTGGAGTCGATGTTCTTTTCCAAAATGTTGATTTTGGTTAGGATGCGAGGTTTTGCAAGTTTAGCTTTCAACTAATGGTGGGATATGACACGATGTGGTGTTTTACTGTTAACTATGATGCCATCATAGTTTATCTGAATTATTGCAATCATCGATGTTATGGGTGTTTCAATCATGTAATACCGAAGAAGTCTTTTGGTGAATGACTATTCGGTATAGATGTTACATGATGAGTGAATGGTGAAAAGGAAGCATGGCATCCTTTATATATTTTCAATGATAAGTGAGTCGGTGAGCTAGGTCGGTGAGAAAGTCATATATGAATATATGACTAATCCAGAGTGCTCTTGAAAAGTGTGCATTCATGTCATAAATCGAGATTTCCATTTCTTTCTGGTATGAAAAGAAACAATGGAGAATTTCTGGTATGTTGGTTGTGGTGTAGGAGATTTGTGGTTCCTTTGCGTCTTGGTTTAGGAAAGTAAAATGAATACTCTTTGGTTGTTGTCGAATCCTTTCCAATGTGATTGTAGTGCATTGGACTCAGAGTTATGCATGGGGATCAATTGGGTTGATGGTTTTTGGTTGAGCTTACCCAATAGTGGTGCTCTTTGTTCTAGCCCTTTGAGTGAGAGAGCATGAGGGCGAGACCTTCTTAGAAAAGAGAAATCCAGTGTGGGTTGTTAATGACCTAAGTTAGTAGGTGTTGCTCGTAGTGGATCGTAAATAGTTTAAAAGGGAGGAGTAAAGGAAGGTTGTGTATGACTCGATTCAAACCCTCTTAGAGAATTGTTTCCGTTTATGTGTCCCTCAGTAGGGTTGATTAAATTATTAGTGTACCACTTGGTGGTTGCTAGTAATTGTTTTTTTCCTTTTCAGAGTGAATGGGATCTTTCTGTCGCTGAGGTTGAGCGATGTTGTGTCAACCATAGTGATTTTGTTTGCTTGTTACTGTTTCTTGCGGGTTTAAGGACCCTGGTTGTAAAGTAGGCCTTTCCTTTCGGTGGTAGTGTTGGGTATTGGTCTTTTGTAAAAGATCAATCTTTTGCAAGGTTTTAACCTCGTTTGTTCAAATAGTTGGTGGTCTTGGAATGTACGTCTCACCTGGTTCGTCGTGATCTTGAATACGGCGAACCACAATAGAGAGGTTGAGGTGTGAAAACACGTTTGTGCGTGGGAGATGAAGAGGGTTCTAGAGGCTGGTACCGTGTTCTTCTGAAGAGTAATTTCGAATAAAGGGACCGGGCACGTTAGTGCCAAGGAATGTATGGAATGAGGAGTGTGAGACCGTTTTCTTTCGTGGTCTATTTGGGAATTGAAGTGAAGGTGGAACCGTGAGAGGTTGCACTCTGTTGAGCTAAATAAATATTTTCTCGCTAATGTTGGTTTTGAGAGCTCGCTTGTCGTTTGTTCCGGTTTGAGTCTTTGTGTGAATGTTTTTCTTTGTTGCAAAGAAGTCCTTTGTCCCTTGGGGACTTTGTTGTTGATTTTGGCATTCTTCGGATTCGAGGTCGAATCCTGTTTAAGGGGGGGGGAGAATGTGACACTACGGGATGTCGGGACACCGTAAAAGGGTGAAATTGGAGAATGTGACTTTATCAAATATGAAATTGGAGGTTAAAACTTTACGATATGAAGTTTAATCGCGTTTGGGCCCAAGGGGGATGAGTCGTGGGCCTTGGTGGGAGGGAGTTTGGGCCCATGAGGGAGGGAGGGACCAGGGTGGGCTGCTGAAAGGACCGGAGATGTCGCCTAGGGGGGGTGAATAGGCGGATTAAAAATTCGCAGCGGAATAAAACTTGGCCGAGCAGGTCAATCCGGAGTCTCCGGGTATTTTATCCGGATACTACGGCTTGTCAGGAGTGTTCGGTAACTTATCCGGATACTCCGGGTTAGGGTGCTCGGGAACGAAACTGCAACTACACTATTTAGCACAAAAAACTTCAATAAATAGATAGCAAGAGAAACCTAGATCAAAAGGTAGTGCGGATTTAAATTAAAGCGTTGCAACAAGCTAGATCTAAGCTCTACAAAGACAAATCCACACGAGCTAAGCTAGGAAGTAAAAGAGGAAGTGGGAGACGCGATTTTTCATCGAAGTTCGGATTCCTGAAGTGAATCCTACGTCTCCGTTGAGGTGGCTCGGTTGCACTTGAGCCGAGGTCTCTTTCAACCCGCTTTCCTCCCGGTGTTGCACAAATGCACTCGCCGGCTTCACTTCTTGTCTCTTCCCTTTCGGAGGCGAGACTCGCCTTCACAAACGACCAGGGCACAACACAAGCGTTGGTTGATCCCGGTGACTCCTAGCTGTCAAGGAGACCTTCAACCTCCAAGAGTAAAAACACCACGGAAACTCGCTTGGAGGATGAACTAGTGCTCAAGGACATGAATTGAATACACCTAGCACTTTTCTTCTTCCCCAGCACACCAAATGAGATCAAACAACAAATCAAGAGGTGGGGGGAAGTATGTGCTCTATTGAATGCTTATAGAGGGTTAGGAATGGCTTGAATGCTACTATGAATGAGCTCAATAGAGATTCTAGCCATTGGAGTGGAGTGGAGGCTTTAAATACTCTTTTTGAAAACTAGCTGTTACTCCCGTTTTTGAACTGTCCGGACACTCCGGACAATTTAACCCGGAAACTCCGGATGGTCCGGACTATCCGGACAAAATGTCCGGATACTCCGGACTTACTGGAATGCGATATTTGGCCGAAGGGGTTAACCCGGATACTCCGGACAAATTGTCCGGATACTCCGGACTGAGTCCGGACACTCCGGACTAAATGTCCGGATACTCCGGGTTGGATGGCTCGGTTGGAATTACTGTTTTTGGGAAATGCAAGTATTTGAGTGCTAGTTTGTATGCAAGTTTTGACCTTGAGCACATGCACATCCTAAAAGCGTTTTTCCGTTGCATCCTCTTAATAGTACGACTATCCTTAAGACTCAAGATAAAATAGAAATTACAAGTCTTCGTCTTGATGCAATTTTCTTGAATATTAAAGTACGTAGGAGCGTCCAATCTCATTCCAAGCTTGATGTGATCTCAAGATTTGCATTATTTTTAGTTAAACCATTAGATCTCTTTAATTGTGTCATTATTAATCACCAAAATAAATTGAGGGGCCTAGATGCACTTTCAATTTCCCCCTTTTTGGTGAATTGATGACAACACAATTAAAAGCAAATAGAATATGATATGAAATTGACTTAGCATAATTAAACATCAAATATAAGGTGGAGCTCCCCTAAATGTGTGCATTTAGAAGAATCTAGTGGAATCAAATGCACATATTTAACGAGGAATAACCAAGAGCTCCCCCTAAAACTTTGCAACCGAGAAGTTACGTAGCACAAATAACGGAATGTAAACCATGCATAAGATAAACACAATGACATAACATGAATAATAGGGATAACAAAGTTCACGACATCATAATAAGCAACAGATAACAATTCCACAAATAAGCAACAAATAACCAAGTCCACGACCACAACCACAAGTCATGACAACTAAACGAAACGACACTAAAGAACATCACTCCCCCTTTGGCATCAAGACACCAAAAAGAGGAGGAGACGGGAAATCACTCGTCGTCGCTTTCGTCATCGTCAGAAGCTGAGTACTGCGAGCCCTCGCTGCCAGGGTCATCTCCAGGAGCAGGCGGTGCAGAGGAGGTGATGCCAAAGAGTTGATCAGCAGAAGTCGCATCACTACTCTCCTCAGAGGATCCGGAGGAATCACTGGCGGAGAGTGCCTCACCAAGGTGGCGGGGGATGTCTCGAATGCCCTTTCCATTCTTCTTGATCTCCTTGCGCATCTACTTCTGCTGAGTGGAGACATCGCGGCAAAGGCAGAAGATGTGCTTCATCATCTTCTGAAGAGTGCTACTCGGGATCTCAGTCTACTCAGAAGGAACTGCAAGAGGCACGGTAGGAGCAGACGAAGAACTGGAGGGCAACCTCGGCGAGCTCTAATGGCAGGAGCAGTGGGTGCTGGAGCAGGAGGAGCAGAAGGAGGTCGGACCTTGTAGGACAAGTGCTCCAAATCCCTAACGAACTTCAGCCCACTGACATAAGTGATCACTGCCATCACAAAGGGGGCATAGCTGCAACTGCTCATGTTGCTATGCGCATTCTACCTCATTGTCTCCCACATAAAGTCAACAATGTCAAAGGTGTGGGTGCGCTCAACAAGATGGTACAGCAGGTTCCTTCCATAGGAACTGATGGCAGAAGCATCTCCCTCCTTGCGCCAAAGAGTGACCCTGAGCATCCGGTAAAGCACTGCAGGCACATCCTTCATATCCTTGGTGGTCCCCATAGTGAAACGCTGAGAAGTGTCATACAGCGCCTCAATCTGCTCAGGAGTCATGACCTTCTTCGCATGAAGCCTCAGACTGTCATTGTATCGAAGTCCAAGCACTCTAGCAAACCTCTTCTTGTTTGCCACATACCAGACTCTATCAGTCATCCACCAGATAGCTTCCTCTTGCTTGTCAAAGTAGAGGGTGGCATAGAACTGCATGATCACCTCATTGTTCCAATCATACTTGAATGACATTATGTTCTTTATCTGGTGTAGCTCACAAATCTGGATGATCTGCTCAAACATAGGACTCTCAACAGCTGCCATGTAGTCCCAGTCAATGGTCTTCATCCGGACCACTGGATGCTCAAGCGAGTAGAGGACCGTCTCATACTAGTCAGATTGGAATCTGTTCCAGAAGCGTCGGTCCAAATACTCGTCCAGATGGAACTCAAGGGGATCCTTCTTCCTGTGCTCAACAATGGCCTTGCCCTTGCCAGAGCCTGTCCGGTAGTCAATCACTCTCATCGGGTTTACAGACCCGGGACAGTTCCAGACGGGCTTGGCTTTGGCCAAGGGACCAATAAAGTGACCTGAAGCACGGTAGTGTCTCCTCTTCTGATCGCTCAGAGTGGCATGAGTGTCTGCCGGGTGCTCATCTGGATCAAACTAAGGCTGAGGAGGAGGAGACTGACCCTGAGGCTACGGCTGCGGCTGAGACTGAGGATGAGGCTGCGGCTGAGGCTGAGAGCCTGAAGGAGGCCCAACCCTTGGCGGACCTTTTGAAGTAGGCCGCTTCATCACAGCACGTCTCTGCCTCTTGGGTGTCAGAGCAGTAGATGGAGAGCCAGGGGGTGTATCCGCAGGAGGAACATCACTAGCCAACGTCCCCTGAGGAGGATCCATCTGACCAGACAAAGTGACAGAAAAAGATTAGCTACGAGGCGACTTGAATTACAACAATTATTGAAGTTTGGCCGAGGTACCCAACCCGGAGAGTCCGGACAAATTGTCCGGATGCTCCGGATTGCATCCGGAGACTCCAGACAAATTGTTCGGATACTCCGGATGCGCTAGAATCCACGCACGGGTAGAATGAAATTTGGGGATTCAACCCGCACAACAACCAAAAAGGGATCTAGATTGCCTCAAGAATGAAAGAGTGACGACATAGGGCACAATCTAGCAAGAGATTTCGCGGGATTAGGGCACGAATTGGAACTCACCTCAAGATATTTGAAAACGAAGAACGCGGGTGAGAGAAGACCAAGAATCTCCGATTGTGAGGGCCATGATGAGTCAAGCCGCACCCTAGAAGAGATGAATCACACGGAGAGGCCCTAAGTACCGGAAGATTGAATCCAATCCTGGAAGGAAAAGGTTAGGGCAAGAAGTTCTTACCAAGATCTCCAACAACGAGGAAGAGGAAGGGTCCGCGAACCCTTGTAGAAGAGGAGGAGGGTGAGAACACGCCCTAGCCACGAGGAGAGCACGGGAGAGGAAGGAGCGCACGGAGTGAATGAGGAAAGAAAAGAAACCATGCGGGATTTGGGGGTTTAACCGCCCCGCCCAACCCGGAGAGTCCGGACAATTAGTCCGGATACTCCGGGTGATCCGGAGACTCCGGTTAAGATACCGGATACTCCGGGTTCCCCAGCTCGGTAAGAATTAAAGGAGTTTGCACGAGGATCCTAGGAATTTGGTGGAACGAGAGGGAGAAAGAGACCCTAAGATGTCAACTTGATATGTGACCAGCGAACAATAAAGCAAACAAGCCATGCTCACACAGCAATGACAAGATCAGAGGATCAAGAGCCAAAAACATAGGATAAATTCAAAGAAAAAAATGAATAAGATTTTGAAATTCATTTTTCATTCAACAAACAATATGTGAGCACTCATCAAGCCACGTTACGAGAATCTAACATATTTAGACCACTTCTCAATTCACAGAACCTTTTCTCGTCAAGGGGCTTGGTAAATATATCGGCTAATTGATCATTTGTGCTCACATGTTGGATGTCAATTTCGCCTTTGGTTGCGTGATCTCTTAGGAAATGATGGCAAATATCGATGTGTTTTGTACGGGAGTGTTGGACAGGGTTGTTGGCAATTTTTATGGCACTCTCATTGTCACACAATAGTGGAACACTTTTGTAGGATAGGCCATAATCACTCAAGGTTTGTCTCATCCAAAGTAATTGGGCACAACAACTCCCAGCGGCTATATATTCGGCTTCTGCAGTGGATAGGGCTATTGAATTTTGTTTCTTGGAAGACCACGAGACTAGAGACCTACCCAAGAATTGGCAAGTCCCCGAGGTACTCTTCCTATCCACTTTACAACTGGCATAATCCGCATCGGAATAGCCAACTAATTCAAAGGAAGATCCTTTCGGATACCAAAGTCCAAAATGAGGAGTGCGCACTAAGTATCTTAAGATTCTCTTAACAGCCACCATGTGGCACTCTTTAGGAGCGGCTTGAAAATGTGCACACATACAAACGCTAAGCATGATATCGGGCCTAGATGCACAAAGATAAAGGAGAGAACCGATCATCGAATGATATACCTTTTGGATGACCGGTTTACCTTCTTTGTCGAGGTCTAGATGCCCATTGGTCTGCATAGGCGTCTTTATAGGTTTGGCGTCCTCCATTCCGAACTTCTTGAGCATGTCCTTGATGTACTTGGTTTGGCAAATGAAGGTTCCTTCCTTGAGTTGTTTGACTTGAAATCCGAGGAATAACTTCAACTCTCCCATCATGGACATCTCGAATCTTTTAGTCATTATTTTGCTAAACTCTTTACACAAATGTTCATTAGTAGATCCAAATATAATGTCATCGACATATATTTGACACACAAACAAATCATTATCAATATGTTTACTAAAGAGAGTAGGGTCGGCCTTTCCGACTACAAAACCTTGTTCTAGAAGAAAATCTCATAGACACTCGAACAATGCCCTTGGTGCTTGCTTAAGTCCATAAAGCGCTTTGTGAAGGTAGTAGACATGATCCGGATGTCTTGGATCTTCAAACCCGGGTGGTTGCTCGACGTAGACCATCTCGGAAAGTGGTCCGTTTAGGAAGGCGCTTTTCACGTCCATTTGGTACAACTTAAAATCATGGTGAGTAGCAAAGGCAAGTAATATTCTAATAGATTCAAGCCTAGCTACTGGAGCATAAGTTTCATCGAAATCCAAACCTTCGATTTGTGTGTACCCTTGAGCAACCAATCGAGCTTTGTTCCTTGTCACGATCCCATTCTCATCTTGCTTGTTCCGGAAGACCCATTTTGTACCGATCACATTTTGCTTGGGTCTTTCGACAAGCTCCCAGACTTGATTTCTTTTGAAGTTGTTGAGCTCCTCTTGCATAGCCATCACCCAATCCGGATCATCAAGTGCTTCATCTACCTTAAGAGGCTCAAGAGAAGACACAAATGAGTAAAATTCACAAAAATTTGCAACGCAAGATCTAGTAGATACTCCCTTGTGAATGTCTCCGAGTATGTTGTCGACTGGATGATCTCGTTGAATACTTTGATGAAATCTTGGGTGAGGTACTATTGAATTTGAAGCTTGGATGGGTTCTTCATCTTGAGACGCGTTCGAACCATCTTGAGCTTGCTTGGACGAGGAGGGAACATGACCTGAGCCAACCCCATCCGGAGACTCCGGTATTTGACCCGGAGACTCCGGACCAGTCCGGATACTCCGGGGTTCAGTCCGGAGACTCCGGGTTGGGGTGGTCGGGTGAGTTTCCAGATTTTGAGGTCTTACCTCCCCAATTGCCAATTTCTTGATTGTTTCACACTATGGTTCTTCCCTGTCAATGACGGCACGATCAACTTGTTCTACTTGAGAACCGTTAGTCTCATCAAAAGTTACATCACGCGAGATTTCAACCACACCGGTGGTGTTGTTGAAAACCCGGTACGCATAAGCATTAGTCCCATAACCAAGTAAGAAACCTTCATCTACTTTAGGAGCAAATTTAGAAGACTTAGCTCTTTTGTTGAGGATATAGCATTTACTCCCAAAGACTCGAAAGTAGGATACGTTGGGTTTCTTTCCGGTGAGCAACTCGTATGCCGTCTTCTTTAAGATCTTGTGGAGGTAGAGGCGGTTGGTGCTGTGGCATGCGGTGTTGATGGCTTCCGCCCAAAAGCTATCGGAAACCTTATACTCGTCAAGCATCGTCCGCGCCATCTCGATGAGGGTTCGATTCTTCCTTTCGGCCACCCCATTTTGCTGAGGGGAGTAGGGGGCCGAGAATTCATGCTTGATTCCTTCTTCATCGAGATACTCCTCCACACCAATGTTCTTGAACTCGGTACCGTTGTCGCTTCGGATTCTTTTGATCCTCACTTCAAACTCATTTTGAGCTCTTCTCATGAATTTCTTCAATGTCACTTGGACTTCTCCTTTGTCATGCAAGAAAAATACCCAAGTGAAACGAGAAAAATCATCTACAATTACTAGACCATACTTACTTTCCCCGATGCTTATGTAGGCGACCGAACCGAAAAGATCCATATGAAGCATCTCCAATGGTCTTGAGGTCATCATCACGTTCTTGGCGGGATGAGAGGCACCGACTTGCTTTCCCGCTTGACAAGCACTACAGACTCTATCTTTCTCAAAGACAACATTTGTTAGTCCAAGAATGTGGTTGCCTTTAATGAGTTTGTGAAGGTTCCTCATACCGACATGGGCTAGTCGGCGATGCCATAGCCAACCCATGCTAGATTTAGCCATTAAGCACGTTTCTAGATTAAGTCTATCCGTATTGAAGTCTACGAGATAGAGCTTACCCTTCAGACGCCCTTTAAAGGCTATTCAACCATCAAGCCTCTTAATGACCTCCACACCCTTTTCATTAAACAAACAATTGTAGCCCGCTTCACATAATTGTGCAACGGACAACAAATTGTAGATTAATGATTCAACAAGTAAAACATTACTTAAATGGAAATCATTTGAGATAGAGATTTTACCTAAACCAATTACTTCTCCTTTTCCATTGTCTCCAAAGACAATGCTTTCACTATTTGATCCGTTCACATCCAAGTGCGCGAACATTGCCTTTTCTCCGGTCATGTGATGCGTGCATCCGCTATCCAAAATCCAACTTGTTCCACCGGAGACATAGGCCTACAAAAAGACATTTACTTTTTATTATTTGGTACCCAAACTTGGTTAGGTCCGCGCACGTTAGCAACAAGCGATTTTGGGACCCAAATAGAACGAACAAAAGAAGTATTTCTCGGCTTACGCCCAATATGATAAGCAACTACACGACCAAGGTTAGTCTTTTTAAGAACATAAGAAGCAAAGAACTCGGAGTGAGCTTTGTGATTGGATGCTCCTTCACTTTTTACAAAGTGGATAGGCTCGCTTAAAGGTGCAACCACAATGTTGCTCTTTTTGCCCTTTGGCGGAACATATCTAAGCCTTTGCCTCTTAGGATTACCTTGGCGCTTACCGAGAAACTCCTCTAAACCCTTGCTAGCCTTGTAGGACTTTTGAAGTCCATCTTCAAGCATCACCTAAAGCTTCTCATTTTCATGAGCCAAGACTTTCAAAGTCTCACGGTTAGTAGCACAAGTAGCAACATCAACATTATAGCATCTAGCGCAACCGTTGCTTATTGAAGGTAATGAAATATTGGAGTTGTTGATTGAGGTAGAAGCATTATTCGAGAGATCAACAAGCTTCACTTCGAGAGCCTTGCAAGCATCCTTTCCTTGAGCAAGTTGCTCTAAGAGTGAAGAATTGGTGATCTCAAGACTAATTACTTCATTCTTGGTCAAATTTGAGCTTTTGACCAAGTCCTCATTCTTCTTTCTTTCAAAAGCTAAGCTCTTCTCTAGCTCAAGGTTCTTCTCCTTTTCAAAAATGAGGAGATCTTCTTGAGTTTCAAGAATAGCTTCCTTTTGTTCGCAACCTCCTCCAATCTTTCAATATCTTTAAGTAGCAAGTCTAATTTCTTAATATCAAAATCATTTATAGACTTAAATGCTACTTCCTCATCATCACTAGCATCATCGCAATCATCTAAACCATAATCAACAATAGAAGGGATGGGACTCTTGGATGATACCTTGTGCCCCTTTGCCATAAGGCACATAGAAGCATCTTCATCTCCGTCGCTTAAGTTGTCGAAGAGGCTCTTCGACTTTGTCGGTGGAGTAGCAATGGCGACGGTGGCAAGTCCTCCTTCATTGTTGGAGTTGGACTCGGACTCGGACTCGGAGTCGAACTCGGAGTTCCACTCCTTGCCGATGTAAGCGTGACCCTTGCCTTTGTACTTCTTGCTCTTGTCTTTGTCCTTCTTTCGGTACTTATCTTTCTTGTACAGCTTTTCATCCTTCTTCTCTTTGTGAGGACACTCGGCAATGAAATGGCCGGGTTCACCACACTCATAGCACTTTCTTGTCGAGTGTCTCCCTCTTGTCTTGTTGCCGAAGCTCTTGGAATGACTCCCCGGCTTGTAGCCTTTCTTCTTCAAGAACTTGTTGAATCTTCTCACTAGTAGGGCTATGTCTTCATTTGTGAGCGGCCCATTTGACTCCTCTTCATCACTTGAACTTTCTTCCACTTCTTGAGGTACTTTGACGGCCTTCAAAGCAATGACCTTCTTCTTGTCGGACTTGAGCTCCTCTACCACCTCCGCTTCTTTGACCATCATCTCATCCATCATCAACCGGCCAATCACGTCATGAGGAGTGAGTGCGTCGATGTTTAGCCGGTCGCGAATGAGTTGAACAAGATTGCGGTTGGTGGGGGTGATCACTCGGAGGATGATCTTGACTATTGCTTTGTCGGTGAGCTCGGTGCTTCCAAGTCCCTTTGCTTGATTCACCAACACCATCAAGCGATCAAACATCTTGGTGTAAGATTCTCCTTCTTCCAATGTGAATCGGCTTAGTTCTCCAATGATATGCTTGATCTTGGATTCACGGACACTTCATGAGTAACCATTAGCCTTTCCCAAATTTCCTTGGCGTTGTCAAGACCATCGACTCGGTTGAACTCCGAATCACTCAAGGCATTAAACAAGGCATTGACGGCCAAGTCGTCGAAGTGTTGCGCTTTGTCTTCTTCGGAAGTGAGATTGTTGGGATTTGCGGGCTTGAAACCTATTTCAACAATCTTCCAAATACAAGGATGAAGTGATCTCAAATGCGTCTTCATCTTATGTTTCCATGCCGCATAGCGAGTGCCATCGAAATGAGGCGCTCTGTAACACCCCGGCATTTAGTATGCCCGAATGCTACCAAACATAGACTAAACAACATCTAAATACCATAAATAAAGATAAATTACAGCAAAGGAGTAAATGCTAAAAACCGAAATTTCGGCCGCATCTCCTTTGTTTTAACATGAATTGAAGGAAACACAATAGCATAGCAATATAAGGCAATATGAGAGACATCTAAAATAGCAATAATTAAAGGTATAAAAACAATATAAATCTAATTCCAAGCATTCAATGTCCATGAGCCAAACGAACAATAAGACTCACATATCGCAAAGCTAAACCATAAAACAATAAGCATCACACTTAGTTTATTATCAAAACCCAATTGAATGACTTGTGGGACAAATGAGTGAAGCTACGTGTAGAAGTGTGACTATTTCCCTTCCCCGCATGCCGATCTCATGGTACCTAAAAACAACAAGAAAGCACAAGCGTGAGTTCAACACTCAGCAAGCATATTGCAATGGTACACAAGAACATTCACATGGCTACAACAACTCATATCATGTCTATCATCTCATTTATGTTCACATATGTCGGGACCCCGAATTTGCAAATCCGGACCCTCTGTGTATTCAGCACTAGTCCAGGAACGCGCTAGTGCACACAGTCTTAACATCGGTATATATCACAATCATACCAAACGATACTATCAAAGTACTTTATTTAAATAATCAAAGGGTTACTCGACCTTATGGCCAAGTTACAAATATATGCCTTGCAAGGCAAAATGTATTAAAAGAGAAATAACAGCGGAAAATCAAATAAACTGCGGGCGCCATCCAAGATAATACCACGAAATGGCACCGGGCTCGCATCCCCTAAGTAGACGGGGTCCTCTTGGAACTCCTCTCTTCCAAATCGCGTAGTCTCCTCTTCAACGGTATTGTGTTGAGGCAAGGTGAGTACTTGGTACTCGACAAGTCATGCACGTAATGCAAGCTAATATACTATATGCATGGCTTGGTACAAAGGAATAGCCTGAGGTATATTTGCGATACACGACTTTTGACAAGTAATAAAAGTAGATTCGGAAGCAGAGAAATAAGTAAAGCATAAATAACTTTTCGGAAATTTAATAAACATTTTCCCCATCCTAAACCACATTTCCATCATCTTCATTATTAAACCAACCCAACTTTTCAAATCCAAGTTATTTTCAGAAAGTCTAACCATATTTGTAATTCCCAGAGCATTGTCCGATCAGTGGACTCGGCTATTTAAATAGATTCTACACTCTGCAGAGGTTATGCACTTTACCCACAAGATACAATCCACTCACCACGTCGGTAGTGGAATCGCCATACAAAAGTATGCGAATGAGCGATCATAACAAAGCTCTTCTAAGCCTCAAACAACACAGTGGTCCTCTCCTGTTCAGGTTTACACCATCCCTTCCTTAGCCAAGGCGAGTATGGGACCAACACACCGTTAGATGGGTATCTCGCCACGACCACGATACGCTCCCGCATACAATCACACAAACGGTGTAATCGACACCCTGAGGCTCCAAGTGAGTCTCAGCGACTTAGTCAACTAGGCCGTCCCATTCCGACCATGTGGTTGCAAGTATGACCCAGTTCAAAGGCTTGCAAGGTTAAGTCCTTAGAGTGACCAGGGCAAGACTACCGAAGAACCAAATCAACATTCCCAATGCCACAATGGCCCACTGATTACTCTTGCCACATGCCCTGGTCAGCGAAATCGTTTATCAAACTCCCGCTTGATTACCATGCACCACGTGCCATCAACATCACATGATACTTTTCCAAAACAAGTTCAATATATCATTAAGTCCATATTAGCATTTGATCGCCCAAAATCATGTCATGAGCACGAGTGTGCCCAAGCAAGATACTACAAGCTTCAAACCCATGTTGGCAATTTAATAATGTCCAACTAGTAAACCACAACTAGGGTGACAAAAGGTCATGGCACATGCCTTAAGTAATCAAGGTGTCATATAGCAAATTGGTATTTATCTAACCCATGTTTAAACAAAGTATCTTTCTAATTAAACTAGCATGCAATAGTTTAAATCAAAATAGATTTTCGAAATAGGATCAACATGGTCAAAGCACAACTTGCCTTCAAAAGCACTTGCTCTTGGTCTTGGGTTGGATCCCGAAATCAACACTTCTCCTCGAATCCTTCAGGCACTTCAACGTCTACTCGTAAAGCGTGCAAATAGCAAATACACAAATAAACACTAGGCAAAAACATCCCAAAACTCCAAATAAAATCCATAAACAGAGAGAACGTAATTTTACGGATTTTTAGAAACTGAATCAAATTTGGAGTTAAAATGCAAAAGTTATGATTTATTAAAGCTTAAATAATCAATTAAATAATATTACAGAGAAAAACTTTAGTCAAAAATTAAATAAAATTCATATTTAGGTAGATCTCAATTTTATACAAATTTAGAAATTTGAATCACTCAAATCGGAGTTGAAACGCAAAGTTATAAGCGTTTGAAGTTTGAATCTAAATTTGAAATCATTATTCGAATTAATAAATCATTTTCTTTTTCGAAATTAATTATTGGCGCCAAGATGGACACGTGTCGCGCCTCGATTATTGGTGACGTCGGCCGGTCCATGGACTCCTGGTCCACGCTTGGCTCGGGTCCATCGGTGGACTCGGTCCACGACTCTACGCCCGCCGACATGGGCCCCACCGCCAACGGGTTTCACGCACGTGGCGATCGGGCCGACACGTGGGCCTCGACTCGGGTCCCGCAGGCGCAGCCGAGACACGCTCCCACGCCTGCGTGCGCAGAGACACCGTGGCACAATCTCGCCGCTGATTTGAAAATCAGCGGTCATCATTGAATCTAGACCTCTCGCTCAAAACTACACGGTTGATCCGGCCGTTCGATCTAGATCGACGGTCCGCATCTAACCCTAAAGCTACAACACAACTAACCACGACGACGATCTAAATCTAACGGTTGAAACCTAATCGTGAGACGGAAAGCGATAGCGGGCGACGCTGCGCCTCGCGCGTTGGATCTCGATCCAACGGTGCCTGCCGAGCTTCGCCAGGCACGATGGCTCGCGGCGGGCGCGTGGCGCTGAGGACGGCGACCACCCTAACGCTCGGGCGTCTCGGCCAAGTGAGTGCACTCAGAGTGCGCCGACGCCAAGGTTCTCGAATCCGAGCTTGAAGGCGGCGGAGGATGACGAACGGCGCCGGAAAGCGAAGAAAACTACACGGCGGCACTTCCCCAAACTCCGCGAGAAATCGCGAAAGGCGGCGGCTGGCTTGCGTTGGAACTTAGGGCAATAGGCGCCACACGAACGGCGATCTCGGCGATAACCAACGCCTTTAAATGGCCTCGCGGCGTGCACAAAGCGGAAACCTGTCGGTCACAGCGGCTATGCCGCGGCGAGTCCGGCTCTGGCCACGGAAGACGACGCCAATCTCCCAGCCGCACGCGTCACGATCAGCAGCCACATCGACGGTCAGCGATGGTCCGGGTCGACGCGGCTCGAATCGGCTGCGCGGATCTCGTAGTTGGATCTTGATCCAGCGGTTGGGGATCAATTAGGTTTTCAAGTTGGTTCGAGTCAGCCAATCGCTCTGGTCGGACTCGAGAGTCGACTTGGCCGATGAACAGTACTTGACCGAGTTGGATTTTCCAAATGATTTAATAATTAAAATAATTCCATTCATTTAATTCATTAAAAATAGCAAATGACTCAGAAAAATTCCAGAAAAATTCTGGAAAATACTTTGGATCATTTTGGACTCAAATAAAATATTTTCAACAAAATTTTATTTGCAAAATTAAATTCTTTAATTATTTCAAAATGGAATAAATTCAAATAAATTCCAAATAAATCCAAATAAATTCCAGAAAATTCCAAAAATTCACCAAAGGGCCAAATCACACATGAATTTAAGAAAAGCAAAATTTTGGGGTGTTACAACATATCAATATCATCATCATTATGTATGCAATGCGATGCGATGCTCATGTCTCCTTGGAAACTCATACCGGTATGGTTGAGTACACACCCGTCGGTGTGCACCCTCTCCCCCCTTCCATCCCGAAGATGGAGGGTGCCTACCCCTCGCTTCCAAACACCGCAGTGGATGGAATCACGATGTAGGACTTACTCATTGGCTCTCCGGAATAGTCATAACTTTCTCACCGACCTTCCCCGGATTAGTTATGACTTTCTCACCGCCCGGGCCATGTATCATGCCATGTATGCAAATATGCCAACATCATAATTAACTTGTACATTAACACATGGCATCATAACATAATAAGCATACTCATCATATCATTGGCAATCATTAAAGCATGGCAAGTGATCATATCATATAATCAATTTCATCTAGTCTCAACTAGCAACCTACAAACCGCTATCCATTACAATACACTTGCCTCAACCACGGGCAATGGAGTGGCGAGAAGTAGAAGGCACTCCCGGGGTCACACCACCTGCACATAGGTACCACACACTCACAATCATGTCCACAAAACAGTAAGAAATCCCTCTTCTACCCCGACATCGCAAACTACTCGCTAAACCCAAAACAGAGGTTCTGTCCCGTCGGGATAGCAGCATTCCAAAAGGCATAACTTGGGTTCTAAGACTCCGAATCAATTAAACGAGTACATCCTCGCGTAGCTTAGGAAATTTCCTAACTTTTTCTAAGTATATGGAAAAGCTGATTCGGAGTCTAAAGTTGTTTAATCTACAAAATACTGTGATCTGTTCCAATCACGTCACAGATTTTAACATGCTCGGTAAAACAGCCATAACTTTCAAACAGCTGATCGGAATTACGCGTTCTTTATACACACTAAAAGGTATTGAAATTACCTACAACTTCTTCAACAGGCGGCCGACCAAATTCCCACTCTAAATTGACGAAAATCCAAAACCTAGGTCGATTGCTCATGCTGCCCGAAACAGAGAACGTGGCAACTTCTAGATTTCATCTAATCTACTCAATTCCAGCACCACCAATTGACCTAAAAACGTGATAATCACCCTTAGAACAGATCGTAGACCAACCCCAAGGATTCCCATGGCCATACCTTCGCCCGACGCACGAAAACCCAACGGATCTCCTCCTGGTTCGCGCGATCTCCTTCCTCGCTCCAATCCCGCCGGATCTCCTCGTCGCGGAGCGCTCCAACGGATGGATCTTCGAGGTGACGAGGTGGAGAACTCCCCTAGGGGCAGCAAGGGGTGGTGGAGAGGGATGGGGAGGGGTGGAGCGCATGGAGGGGGCGGCTAGGGGCGGCGGCTAAGGAGGAGGTGGGGGATGCGCACAAGGGGAGGAGAGGCAAGTGGGGGGGCGGCTAGGGCAGGGAGGGGCGCACCAAGCCCCCCTTAGCCAGGGTTTTCCCCCCATGGGCCATCCCCCTTCCCCTAAAGCCCACGGTTCATCCCCCCTTGGGCCCAAACTCCCCCGGAAAGGCCCAATCTCCCGAAAACGGCCCGGAAATGCGTTAAAACTGCATAACGTAAAGTTTTTAACCTCCACATTCACATCCTATAATGTTTTGCCCTTAAACTTCATATTTTATAAGATTACGACCTTCCGTAGTGTTACAATCTCCCCCCCTTAAGCAGGATTCGACCTCGAATCCGAAGGACGCCAAAATCAACCACAAAGTCCCCAAGGGACAAAAGACTTCTTTGCAATACAAAGACATCCACACAAAGTATAAAACCGGAACAATCGACAAGCGAGTTCTCAAGACCAACACTCGGCAAGAAAATGTTGATTTAGCTCAACAGAGTGCAACCTCTCACGGTTCCACCTTCACTTCAATTGCCAAATAGATCATAAAAGAAAACGGTCTCACACTCCTCAACCTCTCTACTGTGGTTCACCGTATTCAAGACGACGACGAACCAGGTAAGACATCCACTCTACAACCACCAACTATTGGGAAAAAAAGGGGTTAAAGCCTTGCAAAAGATTGATCTTTTACAAAGGACCAATACCCATCACTACCACCGAAAGGAAAAGCCTACTTTACAAACAGGGTCCTTAAACCTGCAAGAAACAGTAACAACCAAACAAAATTGCTACGGTTGACACAACCTCGCTCAACCTCAGCGACAGGAAGGTCCAATACACTTTGAAAAGGAAAACAATTACTAGCAACCACCAAGTGGTCCACTAATAATTTGATCAACCCTACCGAGGAACACCTCAATGACAACTCTCCAAGAAAGTTTGAATTGGGTCATACCCAACCTTCCTTTACTCTTCACTTCCAAACTAGTTACGATCAACCACTAGCAACGCCTAATATCTTAGGTCATTACCAACCCGCACTAAATTCCTCTTTCTTAAGAAGGTCTCGCCGTCCTGCTCCTCCACTCTAAGGGCTAGAACAAAGAATACAACCATTGGGTAAGCTCAACCACAAACCATGAACCCAATTGATCCCATGCATAACTTTGAATCCAATGCACCACAATCACTTTGGAAAGGATTCGTCAACAACCGAAGAGCATTCATTTTAACTTCCTAAGCCAAGACGCAAAGGAAACACAAATCTCCTACACCACAACTAACATACCAGAAATTCTTCATTCTTTCATACTAGAAAAAAATGGACATCTCGATTCATGACATGAATGCAAACTTTTCAAGAGCACTCCGGATTTGTCATATATCCATATATGACTTTCTCACCGACCTGGCTCAATGACTCCTTTATGATTAATTATGCATAAACAATGTCTTGTTTTCCTTTTCACCATTCATTCATCATGTAACAACAGTACCGAATAGTCATTCACCAAATGACTTCTTCCTCGGTATCAAATGTTTGAAACACAAATAACATTGATGGTTGCGCTAAATCATATAACTATGACGGCAACACCGTTAACAGCAAAACACCACGTCGTGTCAGAACCCACCATCAATCGAAAACTAACCTGCAAAACCTTGCATTCTAACCAAAATCAACCTTTTGGAAAAGAACATCAACTCCAAGTCAAACATCTGCACACACAACCACCACAAATTTTCTCAAAGAGAAAGGGAAACTCATTTCAAAAGGGAACACTTCACTAACAAAATCACTTATGAAACATTCATAAAAATCCACCTTTTGAAGCATTTGCAAACACCACACTCATTTTCCAAATAACTCCAACTCTAGCCAAATAGAGTTACAAATTGAAACTCAAGAATATCCAACACAACCCACTAAGACCTTCTGCTTCCTTTAAAATTTACTCCAAAGATGATTCAGTGCGAATGCAAAAGAGCGCGATCCACTCAAAGACTTCTGGGTGTAAAACCATACTCATAGCATAAACTGCACAAATTAGCCAACACCACAGATTGGCACCAATTTCTACGAGTTTTAGGGAAACTCAACATAAAGAACACCTCGACCGAAAACATTTAACCAAGATAGCAAACAACCAAACTATACCAAAAGGTTTTAGACACAAGCTCAGCATGAAACCCACCATATCTAGTATTCCACTATACTTACCATTTAAGCATTCAATAATCACAATTTACTCAATGAGAAGGCCCAACAGGACTTAACAAAAACCACACAACAAATTATTTCTGTAATTACTTTCCCCAACATTTATAAATAAAGTTTATGATGCTTATCATAAGACATCCAACCAAGACTACCTCATCATGATCCCCACAGACCAACACCTCATATAACCACATATTCTATATTTCAAACATAGTACTTCAACAGATACTTAAGCATGATCAATCCATCAAAAAAAAATTTTATACCATCCATACATCAACATCTTGGCAAATGAAACTTGTTCAATCAATAAATGACTTCAACAAGTAAATATTATCTGTACGAGACATAGTTCGTAACTATGATTCCAAGACATACATTCATTAAGGATAGAATTCTACATCATGTTAATTATCCATGGTTCACTCCATCACAACATGTTATAATAATCTCCATTTTAACAATGGTTTCCAACAAATAATTTAAGCAATTTACCACCACTACTAAGTCATCAATATAAATAATTTGCATAATCATCAATCAACAACATTGCTTTTAGCTACCCTATACATAGGTTACAACAAATTGGTCACCACACAACATACTCCAACTATTAAATTAAATTTAATAAGCTAGACCTTCACGAAGCTTTTACAATATCATCAAACATCAAAACCTATATCTTTCCAATTGGCCTCGATGCTAGCATTTTAGGAACACGACTGCGTACTACCAATCATGCTAATATTTTGCAACAACATGATTAGCAACTCTAATTAACTTCCAAGTTAAAGCCACTAGCCAACACGATTATATTTCTCTATTAACCCATTAGATTAGAACATCTTTAAACAACCGGCAAGGTTTCTTTAACAATATCAGTAATTTACATCATTTTAATGCTCTAACTATGCATCAGGGTTTAAACCTTAAATATTAACGAGGATCATAAGCACTTTTAAAGAAAAGCGACAGATTCTAAACATATACATTAACACATTTAATCATTCTCGCTATAGAGTACTCTACAACGCTAGTAGCCTATTTATTCTCAAGCTAAAGATAACAACCACATTGAATTATTTCAACTCACAAACTAACTTAACAATACATCCTTCCATAAACCACATTGGTACATACTACATAATATGCTAAACAACAATTCTCACTGGTGACAAACGATTTCATTCAAAAGACTACTTACTTTGTTTGCAGCATTTTACTTTTAAAACTCAACCCAAATTCACAAGGAACTTGACTCTCAAAATTGCAATGAGACAGACCCAAACTTGGTCATGCAAAAGGAAATTCTCCAAAACACTTTTCAATCTCAAAGACTCCCATAGAGGAAAATGGTTGAAAGACAATTTTCTTAAAAGGGAACCAAGTGATCAAGTAATCCTTTTCAAATAAAACCTTAACACCAAAGCCCAAACTTTCACAAAACAAGAAAGGGTTTTCAAAGATGATTTCTTAAACCAGTAAAATGACGAAATCAAACACCACTTACTCCTACAAAGCCACAGGACTTCAGCCCTGACAACCAGGTCTGGCATAATGCCGCAAAAACTCTTTTGACCTCGGAGAAAGACAAACACAGGAATAGATTGAATGCTTCTCCCCCATAAAGCAATCAACAAACTCAGCAACAAAGCTAGAAAGGCGACCAAAAGAAGCGCAACACTAGACTCTTCTTCTTCGCCTTCAACCAAGGAAGACAAAACCACACACCGCATACGGAACAATCCGCGAAAATCCGATGCCAAACACTTTTCTTTTGGTTTCAGTCAACTAAAACTAAGAAAACCAACCAAGATCGACCACAGAACGACAAATAAGATCCGAAGGAATCCACCACCAATCTCTTCTATTCGACTCCAGTCAACTACCCGATCTACGACAGAAAGGGTAAGCACTCTTCTCCTACAGGGGTTAATAATTCTTCGGTGATGGCGTTAACCGGCCACACCGTCAAACCACACCCTACTATGAACAAAAAGAGGTGACCGAAACCCTTCGGCACCACAACCCCACTTTATCACAAATGAAGCAACTCAATCAAATCTATCATAAATATAGCATTATACATCATCAAAAGTAGCATTCAACATCAAAGCTTAGATACAATATTTAAACGGAAAGCAACGGTACCCATACCCTTTCCTACTGTGCATCCATGTGTGTCAAATTTTAAATTAGTGATTCCACTTACACAAGTTTTAATGTTGCTATCCTATAACAAAATTTTAGTTAAAACCTAGGCCATGTTTCTAAGTTATTCCACATCACATTTTAGTTGTATCCTATAGTATGAAACTAAAAGTATACATTCCAAGGACCTACAGCCCGCTCTGATACCAACTGTAACACCCCGGAATTTAGTATGCCCGAATGCTACCAAACATAGACTAAACAACATCTAAATACCATAAATAAAGATAAATTACAGCAAAGGAGTAAATGCTTAAAACCGAAATTTCGGCAGCATCTCCTTTGTTTTAACATGAATTGAAGGAAACACAATAGCATAGCAATATAAGGCAATATGAGAGACATCTAAAATAGCAATAATTAAAGGTATAAAAACAATATAAGTCTAATTCCAAGCATTCAATGTCTCCATGAGCCAAACGAACAATAAGACTCTCATATCGCAAAGCTAAACCATAAAACAATAAGCATCACACTTAGTTTATTATCAAAACCCAATTGAATGACTTGTGGGACAAATGAGTGAAGCTACGTGTAGAAGTGTGACTATTTCCCTTCCCCGCATGCCGATCTCATGGTACCTAAAAACAACAAGAAAGCACAAGCGTTAGTTCAACACTCAGCAAGCATATTGCAATGGTACACAAGAACATTCACATGGCTACAACAACTCATATCATGTCTATCATCTCATTCATGTTCACATATCAATATCATCATCATTATTTATGCAATGCGATGCGATGCTCATGTCTCCTTGGAAACTCATACCGGTATGGTTGAGTACACACCCGTCGGTGTGCACCCTCTCCCCCCTTCCATCCCGAAGATGGAGGGTGCCTACCCCTCGCTTCCAAACACCGCAGTGGATGGAATCACGATGTAGGACTTACTCATTGGCTCTCCGGAATAGTCATAACTTTCTCACCGACCTTCCCCGGATTAGTTATGACTTTCTCACCGCCCGGGCCATGTATCATGCCATGTATGCAAATATGCCAACATCATAATTAACTTGTACATTAACACATGGCATCATAACATAATAAGCATACTCATCATATCATTGGCAATCATTCAAGCATGGCAAGTGATCATATCATATAATCAATTTCATCTAGTCTCAACTAGCACCCTACAAACTGCTATCCATTACAATACACTTGCCTCAACCACGGGCAATGGAGTGGCGAGAAGTAGAAGGCACTCCCGGGGTCACACCACCTGCACATAGGTACCACACACTCACAACCATGTCCACAAAACAGTAAGCAATCCCTCTTCTACCCCGACATCGCAAACTACTCGCTAAACCCAAAACAAAGGTTCTGTCTCGTCGGGACAGCAGCATTCCAAAAGGCATAACTCGGGTTCTAAGACTCCGAATCAATTAAACGAGTACATCCTCGCGTATCTTAGGAAATTTCCTAACTTTTTCTAAGTATATGGAAAAGCTGATTCGAACTCTAAAGTTGTTTAATCTACAAAATACCGTGATCTGTTCCAATCACGTCACAGATTTTAACACGCTCGGTAAAACAGCCATAACTTTCAAACGGCTAATCAGAATTACGCGTTCTTTATACCCACTGAAAGGTATTGGAATTAACTACAACTTCTTCAACAGGCGGCCGACCAAATTCCCAATCAAAATTGACGAAAATCCAAACCCTAGGTCGATTGCTCATGCTGCCCAAAACAGAGAACGTGGCAACTTCTAGATTTCATCTAATCTACTAAATTCCAGCACCACCAATTGATCTAAAAACATGATAATCACCCTTAGAACAGATCCTAGACCAACCCCAAGTTTTCCCATGGCCATACCTTCGCCCGACGCACGAAAACCCAACAGATCTCCTCCCGGTTCGCGCGATCTCCTTCCTCGCTCCAATCCCGCCAGATCTCCTCATCGCAGAGCGCTCCAACGGATGGATCTTCGAGGTGATGAGGTGGAGAACTCCCCTAGGGGCAGCAAGGGGTGGTGGAGATGGATGGGGAGGGGTGGAGCGCATGGAGGGGGCGGCTAGGGGCGGCGGCTAAGGAGGAGGTGGGGGAGGCGCACAAGGGGAGGAGAGGCAACTGGGGGGGCTGCTAGGGCAGGGAGGGGCGCACCAAGCCCCCCCTTAGCCAGGGTTTTTCCCCCATGGGCCATCCCCCTTCCCCTAAAGCCCACGGTTCATCCCCCCTTGGGCCCAAACTCCCCCGGAACGGCCCAATCTCCCGAAAACGGCCCGAAAATGCGTTAAAACTGCATAACGTAAAGTTTTTAACCTCCACATTCACATCCTATAATGTTTTGCCCTCAAACTTCATATTTTATAAGATTACGACCTTCCGTAGTGTCACACGCTCGGCCAGACGAGACGGAAACATAGGATGAGGAGTTTGAGACTCCAAAAGAGGAATAATCTAAAGGAATTGCAACCCCTATACCGAAACCCGTGGCCTTCTCTTGGGCATGGGTTTCGGTAATCTTCTCTATTTCTGACATCTCAGATTCTCCAAGCGGTTAAGCTAAAATAAAGGAGATTTGGCTCTCATACCAATTGAAAGGACCGGAGATGTCGCCTAGAGGGGGCTGAATAGGCGGATTAAAAATTAACAGCGGAATAAAACTTGGCCGAGCAGGTCAATCCGGAGTCTCCGGGTATTTTATCTGGATACTCCGGCTTGTCCGGAGTGTCTGGTAACTTATCCGGATACTCCGGGTTAGGGTGCTCGGGAACGAAACTTCAACTACACAATTTAGCACAAGAAACTTCAATAAATAGATAGCAAGAGCAACCTAGATCAAAAGCTAATGTGGATTTAAATTAAAGCATTGCAACAAGCTAGATCTAAGCTCTAAAAAGAAAAATCCACACGATCTAAGCTAGGAAGTAAAAGAGAAAGTGGGAGACGCGATTTTTCACCGAAGTTCGGATTCTTGAAGTGAATCCTACGTCTCCGTTGAGGTGGCTCGGTCGCACTTGAGCCGGGGTCTCTTTCAACCCGCTTTCCTCCCAGTGTTGCACAAATGCACTCGCCGGCTTCACTTCTTGTCTCTTCCCTTCCGGAGGCGAGCCTCGCCTTCACAAATGACCGGGGCACACCACAAGCGTTGGTTGCTCCCGGTGACTCCTAGCCATCTAGGAGACTTTCAACCTCCAAGAGTAAAAACACCACGGAAACTCGCTTGGAGGATGAACTAGTGCTCAAGGATTTGAATTGAATGCACCTAGCACTTTTCTTCTTCCCCACCACACCAAATGAGATCAAACAACAAATCAAGAGGTGGGAATGCTTAGAGAGGGTTAGGAATGGCTTGAATGCTGCTATGAATGAGCTCAATAGAGATTCTAGCCGTTGGAGTGGAGTGGAGGCTTTAAATACTCTTTTTGAAAACTAGCCGTTACTCCCGTTTTTGAACTGTCCAGACACTCCGGACAATTTAACCCGAAAACTCTGGATGGTCCGGACTATCCGGACAAAATGTCCGGATACTCCGGACTTACTTGAATGCGATATTTGGCCGAAGGGGTTAACCCGGATACTCCAGACAAATTGTCCTGATACTCCGGACTGAGTCCGGACACTCCGTACTAAATGTCCGGATACTCCGGGTTGGATGGCTCGGTTGGAATTACTGTTTTTGGGAAATGCAAGTATTTGAGTGCTAGTTTGTATGCAAGTTTTGACCTTGAGCACATGCACATCCTAAAAGCGTTTTTCCGTTGCACCCTCTTAATAGTACGGCTATCCTTAAGACTCAAGATAAAATAGAAATTACAAGTCTTCGTCTTGATGCCGTTTTCTTGAATTTTAAAGTACGTAGGAGCGTCCAATCTCATTCCATGCTTGATGTGATCTCGAGATCTGCATTATTCTTAGTTAAACCATTAGATCTCTTTAATTGTGTCATCATTAATCACCAAAATAAATTGAGGGGCCTAGATGCACTTTCAGCTGCTTGTGTGCCCCCCCTCAGCCCTCTTTTGCGCCACACCCCCCGCCCCCTTGCCTTAGGGTTTCCCCCTCTCCACCTCCTAGCCGCCCCCCATCTCCTTCTCCTTTTGGCGCCTCCACCTCCCCGTCCCCTCTCCTCTCCACCATCATTACTGCCGTAGGGGAGTTCTCCACCTCGCCACCCTGCTGATCCATCCATCGGGAAGCCCCGTGACGAGGAGATCCGGCGGTTCCGGCGCGAGGAGGACGATCGGGGAACCCGGGAGGAAGGATTTCGGCGTTCGTCGTTCGTCGGGCGGAGGTATGGTATGGGGGATTCTTGGGGATGGTCTAGGTGCTGTGCTAGAGGGTATTTGGTTGCTTTTAGATCAAGTGGTGGTGCTGTGATTGGGTAGATTAGATGAAAACTAGAGTTTGCTACATTCTCTGCTTCGGGCAGATTGTGCAGTCGACCTAGGGTTTCAGTTTTCACGACCTTAAAATAGGAATTTGGTTAGCCGCCTGTTGAGAAAGTTGTAGGTAACTTCAATAACTTTCAGTGTACATAAAGAATATCCAATTCTGCCCAGTCGTTTGAAAGTTATGCTCAGTTTACCGAACGTGTTCAAATCTGTGATGTAGCTGGGATAGATCGTAGTGTTTCATAAATTAAACAATTTTAATATCCGAATTAGCTTTTCCCAATACTTAGAAAAAGCTAGGAAATTTCCTAAGCTTCGCGATGGTGTACTCTTTTACTCGATTTGGAGTCCTAGAACTAAAGTTATGATAGTTTGAAGTCTGCTGTCCGGGCGGGATAGATTCTCTGTTTTTTGGTTTTGGGAGTAGTTTGTGAAGTCGGGGTAGACGAGCTTTTGCGTACTGTTTTGGGGGCACGTTTTGAGTGTGTGGTATGTATGTGCAGGTGGTGTGACCCCGAGAGTGCCCTCAACCTCTCGCCAATCCGTCGCCCGAGGTTAAGGCAAGTGTATTGTAATGGGTAGTGTAATGTATGTTGCTAATTGTGACTAGATGCAAATTGCTTACATGTTGTGACATCTTGCCATGATTAGTGCTTGCCAATGTTATGATGAAAATGGACTATTATGATGCTATGCCATGTTTAGTTCAGTTTGATGCAAGTTGTTTATGTTTATGGCATATATTGCATATATGGCATGAGAGCTGGCCCGGTCGGTGAGAATGTCATAACTAGTCCGGTAAGGTCGGTGATGTTATGACTAATCTGGAGCGCCATGGTTGTAAGACCTACCTCGTGATTTCACCCACGTGGTGAGTGGAAGCGATGCGTAGGCACCCTCCATCTATGGGATGGAAGGGGGAAGAGGGTGCACGCCGACGCGTGTGCACTCAGCAATACCGGTATATGCTTCCAGGAGACATTTGCATTGCATTGCATTGCATTCATGATGATGATGATATGTGAATTATGAGATGTGAGCATGATTATGGTGATTAAGCATGATATGTAGTGTTGTAGCAATGTATTTTGTTCTTTTGTTCCATTGCAATATACTTGCGGAGTGATGAACTCACGCTTGTGTTTCATGTTGTTTTTAGGTACCATGACACTGGCATGTGGGAAGGGGCATTAGCTACACATCTTCACGTAGCTCCACACCTTTAGGCAGATTTATCAACTCGAGTCATGATCTTAATAATTACCATGAAACTTGGTGTATGGATTAAGTTGTGTGCTTGTGTTCCCTATTTGCTTAGCTATAGTTTATGGAGTGGTTGGTTTGAGTATTATTGTCTTATGTTGATGCTATTTTCATTATATTGCTGCTTTAGATGCCTTATGTTTTGATATGACTTGCCTTGTTATTGCTATCGCTTCAATTCATGTTAAAACAAAGGAGATGCTGCCGAAATTTCGGTTTTTAGCATTTGTGTCTTTGCTGTAATTTATCTTTAATTGTGGTATTTAGATGTTGTTTAGTCTATGTTTGGTAGCATTCGGGCATACGAGATGCCGGGGTGTTACATGTTGTTTTTGATTCTTGAGAGTTCATTGCTTGGTTTCATTATTGGACTTAGTTCTTGGGGCTTGTTGTTGAAAAAGCATCAATCTTAACCAAGAGGTGGGAATTTTAAAATTGGGATCATTCTCCCCCCTCTAATCGCCATCTCGATCTTTCATCTGTTGCGTATCTGCAACAAGCATGCTAGGGATCTGTGACATACAGTGTTCAGACTTCATGCCTGAGGTCATGCTATTCAATGCCCATGGACAGAAGATGAAGAAGATGCTAATGTCATCCACCTTGCTCAGTATGAGTATTTGATACTCATACGGTGTGGCGAAAATAGTAACTTTGTCCATCCACCTGGTGTAACATCCTGAGTTTTAACTTGCCTTTTGAAGTGTTAATTATCTTTTGAGAGTTATTTGGAGTTAATTGTGTTTGAGTTTGTTCACTCTACCTGTTTCGTTTTGGTTGTTGTTCCAAAATCTCGTTTCGAGCCGTGGTTAGAATTTCCGAGCAACCGTAGTCTTCAAACCTTCTTTAGCTATCCTGGAGTCTATCCTAGAGGTTTCCGGGAAGAGTTGTTGAGTTTCGGAGTTTTTTTGGGGGTTGTTGGGGTTTTGTCGCCTTGGGCGGCGATCTGCCGCCGCCTGGCCGTCTTGCCACGAGGGGTGCGGGCAGGGGGGTAGGGCGCCCGAGCTGACCGGCTGCCCTGGCCACCTCCACGTTTTCTAGAGGGTTCTCCTCCCCCAGCCAACTCCCTCTCCCTCACTTCACCTCACTCCCTCTCACCCTCACCCTCTAGCTCTCCCTCTCTAGCTCTCTCTCCCATGGAGCTCTCTCCCTCTCTCTCAAGCTCTTCCTCTCCCTAAAACTCTCTCTCCGCTGTTCTTGAGCTCAAGGTGAAGCAAGCCACGGAGGAGGACATCGTTTCCCAAAACCCTAGCAGCAATCCTGTGGTGAGTGAAGCAAGTTTTAGTCAGATCTGGATTGACTTGAGCTTGATCCTGTACTTTTCTCCTTTTCTATCAACTTTTTCTTTTAGCTAAAACCCTAGAAAGCCAAGTTGTAGAGCTCAACTCTTAGTTAGCTAAATATCTAGACCTAGGTTAGGTGCTAGAGTTCTCGTTAGTGCGAAAACTGAGATTGGAAGCCCTAAATAAGTTTTTATCGGATATATTTGGTTAAATGTCGTTTTCGTAGCTTTTGGAATTAAACTTTGGAACCCTAGTTCCAAAACCTAGGAAAAGGGCACTAGAATGTATTCAACATCGTTAAAGTCCGAGTTTCGCTAAAGGAATCGAGTTTGAATTCGATTCGGGGAGAAAGTCGAAATTTAGCATGATTTAGGACTTTAGAGTTTCTCGGATTAGGAATTAGGCCAAACGAGGTCGGAACCTCGTGTGGTTTGCATAAATGGGTCCTTGTCATCTCTGAGAACCCATCCATGCACTCGCCGCAAAATTCCGAAGTCGTTTGTGCGAAAACCTGTTTTCTGGAAAATTCAGTCGACCTGTGGCCGGCACTACCGACGTGGTAAGTCCGGTACTGCCGCTCAGGCCGGCACTACCGACCCTTGTGGCCGGTACTGCCGGACTCGGGCCGGCACTACCGCCCCTGCAACGCCGGTAGTTATTTTCCAGAGAGGTCCCCGTTTAGGTTTCGTAGCCGCCGGTACTACCGACCCTCAAGGCCGGTACTGCCGACTGTAGAGCGGCACTACCGGGGTTTGTACACCGGTACTGCCGGTCTCCAGTTCAAGTTTCGGTCTTCGTTTTCGTTTTCTCTCTCGTGTTCGCTTGCTGGTTGTTGTCCGCTTCTTTGAGCTTTTTGCTTGGTTCTCGTTGGATCTTAATCGTTTCCTCGTTTTTCTTTTGTTGCGCTTTCGTTTAGACGTTGTCGCCTCGGGAAGCGATTGGCGAGATCCGGACTTCACCCGCAGGACACGCAAAACTCAGAGCAAGCAGGCAAGCACCCCCTTTGAACATATTGCTCCTATAATTGCAAATGTATTTGATGATTCGCAAAACTATTGCGCATGCATATGATTATTACAAATATTTAAATGGTGGGAATAGGTAGTTACCCTAAAGGTTGGATGGCTTATCTCAATCTCGCTTGCACTAAAATCCTTGTGTAACCCTAGTTTAGGGTTAGATGCTATAATAAGTGTCGTCAGGGGTTATAAGTCTAATAGTTGCATACGCTTAGCCCAGCTTTAGACTGATTGAATAATGATCGGTGGACTCAGTCAATTAAAGATTTTTCGATACGTTATTAGGATTTCGGAAAATGGTGGTTTCGGAAAAACAAAGGCTATGTTGGTAAAAGATGAAAAAGGAAAAGGTGTATGGTGATTTATGCCGGACGGATGATGGGAGGTCTCGTCTGTGCAATCCTAAGGACTGAACTTGACGTTTTTAACCAAGTCCTTGCGTACAACCACATGTGCTAGTATGGGATAGCCTAAACCCAGTACAGGAGTTGGAATTTGATCTTGCGCCGTGGTAGGTCGAAGTAGTTGGGCAATACCGACGTGCTGGTGTTGCTTAGAATACTCCCTCACCACGCGCAGGTGTTGGAGACTTTCGTGAAACAATGGTGGATGCTTTGCTGAGGGTAAAAGGCACGATGGGCTGTTAGCCATCGTTGGATCCGCGTGGGTGAATCAGGTTTGGAGTGTACGGTACCCAACCACCCTAATTCTTAGGGGGGTACTCTCGCCTGGCCCGGGGGTACTCTGTGTGGGTGTGTGGAGCCCCCACCCAAAGCAAAGAGCGCACATCGCCGGGGCTGATGCAAGGCTGGATGACAACAATTGGAAAAGTTTCGTCACAATCTAGCAAAACGGATACGGTATGTATCGCGTGGCATGGTTGACATGATTGCTAGAATGTGTTGTGTGGGTAAAGTGTGCATTCTCTGCAGAGATTAAACAAACTAATCGATTAGCCGTGCTCACGGTCACGAGCATCTTGGGTATTTCCTGTCAAGTATAGTATTTTGGTTTTGGGTTCTGAAAAGGATTTGAAATCGGTAGATCTTTTAAATGTTGGGCTGTTTCATGCAAATGTTGAGTTGTTGAACTCAAAGATCGGTTGGCTTGGTGATTTTATCATGTTGGCGGTGATTCCTGATACCTTGTGATGGTATGATGGTGGTGTTGAAGGAATTGATTCCTGTTGCCATCTGATGATGGTGTTGAATATGTTGGAGGAAATTTGGATGTTGAATGAAATGTACAATTACATTTTGTATTGTTGTACTCTCATTTACTAAATGTTTTATAAACAGTGCAGTATTCCAATCTATTAGTCTATTGCAAATAACTTCAGCTTCTTGCAAAACTGAACTAGAGTATCAACCATCTTCATTGTTTAACCTGCATTATTATTATACTTGCAAACAATAAAGTCTTGCGAGTACATACGTGTACTCACCGTTTGCTCTGAAAATTTGCGTGAGGAGCAGAAGATGCAGGTGAGGAAGAAGGTGACCAGGAGTTCATTGACCCAGGCGTGGGTGGTGCGTTTGACGGCTAGTGGAGCTAGTTGCTCGCCGGTTGCCTGAGGGAATGGAGGCACACCGCGGCCGCTTTGCTTTTGTTTCTCTGATGTTTTTCTCTTCAGTTTACTTTAAGCCAATCGGCATTTTGTAAACAGGAACAAGTTGTAATATTATTATCTACCGTTGTAATATATTACCTCTGCCCTTGTACTGCGTTCGTTTGGATGAGACTGTGACACTACGTTTTGGTGTGACATTACAGATTGTGAAATTAGAGAAGAAAATCTTACGGCTAGAGGTTTACTCGCGTTTTTGGGCCTTTTGAAGTGTTGTGACACCACGGAGTGTCGTAACCTTATTTAACGTGCATGATAAGGTTAATAACATTATGAGATGTGGAATTAAGGTTAAAACTATAGGATATGGAGGTTAATAGCTTTTCCGGGCTGTTTCCGGGGTTTTGGGCCTTCCCGGGGGAGTTTGGGCCTTGGTGGGCTTTGGTGGGATGGAGTAGGTCTCCGTAACGGACTAGGTTTGGGTGTGGGGGCTGGTAAAAGGGCTCCCCACCAGCCCTTGGGGCGTCCACCCCTGCCCCATGCGCCCCTAACCCTAGCCACCACCCTTCCTCCTCCCTCCACCTCCTAGCCGCCCCATCTCTTGCCCCCATGGCGCCCCCATTGCTCCCCATTGCACACCACCTCTCCTCCACCCCCCTTGCTGCCCTAGGGTGACCTCCCCACCCCTGCATCCTCATGGATCCATCCGAGGAGCGAGGAGCGAGGAGCGAGGTGCGAGGAGCGAGGAGCGAGGAGATTGATTGGAGTTTTCGTGCGTCGGGCAAAGGTATGATCATGGGGCTCCTTGGGGATGAGCTAGGTACTGTTATTAGGGAGTTTATCAAGTTTTTTGATCAATTGGAAGCGCTGGGTTTGAGTAATTTGGGTTAGATCTAGATGTTGCCACGTTTCTGTTTTCGAGCAGATTGAGCAGTCGAGCTAGGGTTCGCGTTTTCGCCAATTTAGATTTGGAATATGGCCATACGGACTTCTAGGAAGTTGTAGATAATTTCATTACCTTTCAGTGCGTATAAAGAAATTAAAATTCCGCCCAGCCGTTTGGAAGTTATGGCTGTTTTACCGAGCGTGTTAAAATCTGTGACGCGATTGGAACAAATTGTGGTAATCTGTAGATTAAACAATTTTAGAGTCCGAATTAGTCTTTCTGTATAACTAGAAAAAGTTGGGAAATTTCCTAAGCTTCGTGACGGTGTACTCGTTTAATCGATTTGGAGTCCCAGAACTCAAGTTATGGCTTTTGCAAGGCTGCTGTCCCGCCAGGACAGAAGCTCTGTTTTTAGGTTTGCGAGTAGTGGGCAATGTCGGGTTAGATGGGGATTTGTGTACTGTTTTGTGGGCATTATTGTGAGTGTGTGATGCCTATGTGCAGGTGGTGTGACACCGGGAGTGCCCTTTATGTCCCACAAATCCGTCGCCCGCGGTTGAGGCAAGTGTGTTGTAATGTATAGCGGATTGTAGGTTGCTTGTTGATATTGGATGAAAGATTGAATACTTGCTATGATCACTTGCCATGCTTGCTGTTTTCCAATGATATATTTAGTATGATTATCACGATATGATGCTATGCGTTTATACTTATCATGATTCGATGCCATGTGTCTATATTTGTCATGATGAGATGCCATATGTTTATGTACAAATGAGATATGATAATTGGCATAGTTGCATGCATGACATGAGATGGGGCGAGGGCGGTGAGAAAGTCATAACTAATCCGGGGAAGGTCGGTGAGAAAGTTATGACTATTCCGGAACGCCATTGAGTAAGACCTACATTGTGATTCCATTCACGTGGTGAATGGAAGCGACGAGTAGGCACCCTCCATCTTCGGGATGGAAGGGGGGAGAGGGTGCACACCGACGGGTGTGTACTCAACCATACCGGTATGAGTTTCCAAGGAGATATGAGCATAACATTGCATTGCATTGCATTGCAATAAATATTTAATGATGATGTTGTTGTTATGTACTCAAGTATGAGATGTTATATGTGATGTAAGGTAGTATTGTCTTGTAAATGATCTTGTTGTCCATTACAATATGCTTGCTGAGTTTTCGAACTCACGCTTGTGTTTTATGTTGTTTTTAGGTACTTTGAGATCGGCATGCGGGAAAAAGGGGTCTAGCTACACTTCTACATGTAGCTCCACCATCATAGTCCATAATTAATCACTTGGAGACATGATATTAAGAGTTGTGCCTTAAACTTAATGTATGGTTTAATTTAGCATGCTAGTGATTCCTTATTTGCTTCGTTATAGTTTATGAAGTAGTTGAGCGTAGTATTTTTTGGCGTAATTTGATGTTATGTCCATTTATGTTGATGTTATAGATGTCGTGTGCCATGTTATATCTTGCCATGATTGTGTTATTGTGTTAACTCATGGAAAAGCAAAGGAGATGCTGCCGAGATATCGGTTTTTAGCATATGTACCTTTGCTGGAATTTATGATTAAATGTGGTATTTAGATGTTGTTTAGCTTATGTTTGGTAGCATTCGGGCATATTAAATGCCGGGGTGTTACAGAGACTCTCCCTTCTCAACATGTGACGCTAGCCTACTGATCCAGGGACTAGTGGTTATCACATGGTTGCGGGAAGCTCAAATTGGAACCAATTGGGTAGCATGTGACCTCATTCGAGTATCGTGCTAGCCAAGTGATTTCAATCTGAGTCTGTCGTGATGCCGTGATCGTTATGTTACGGGTTGCGTGATTAACCAGGCCCACGCAACAGTAATGGAGTATCACTGTACCAGGACGGGAACCCCCACAAGGAGTGGTATCAGAGCAAAAGTTTTTATTTGATAGGATTAAGGAAGAGTCTTCTCCCTTTAAAAGTTATTTGGATATGCATTTCTTAATTGTGAAAACATAGAATGCTGATCTTTTCTTTTCTTTAGTATCTCTTCTGGTTTTGAGCTTGAAATGAAATTTTCCTCTTACCTCAGCTTTCAAAGTCAGATTTCCAGGGTAAAAGCAAGAGGGGTATTCGGTTTGATCTATTTTCCCGATCCTATTCAAAAATTCAAGTTAGGAGTATTTGGGAAGCTTATCCACTTCAAAAGATAGTTAAGAATTGAGTAATGATAAGGTTAAGGCTTATAATTGTGAGTTTCTCTTGTTGGTTCGCTGTTGGGTTATTTTCTTTTCGTTTATTTAATTTCGGTTTATTTCGAATTTCCGTTTGTTGAGGATGTTACTAATCTGTCTTCCTTCTTAATCTTAGATGTCTGGACGTTGGGAACCCTGCTATTTCACGTCTGCGATTCTAGAGGGCTCAGTTCATGCTACCCTCTGGGAGATGATGCAGCGTGCTGGCTTTCCTGAGCCGCCAGGGTATTTAATCTCACGTGCTGGACTTAGTCCCGCTTCCTCCCTGTATGTGGCTGAAGTTTCTATTCGCAGACGCCACGCAGGAGAGCAAACCCATCAGTATCATGGTACAGCGCCAAGTCCTCTTGCAGCTCTACTCGATGGAGCATACATTGCAATTTTGAGGCTTCGCTTTGACGTACCGGAAATGGCTCAGTTGTATCCTGTTTGTCCCTCTCGTGAGCCGGACAGCCAAGAGAACCTGTATGTGCCAGATTATCCACTGTCGGATCCTGTGCAAATTTGGCAGACTGGGCTAGTAAGGTCCCTTGATCGTTATTCAGCTTCGTCTCCGTGAAGAATCATACTTGCTCGATGCCGTATCTACGAAGTTAGAGAGTAGCATGGCGCCCTTGGTTAGCTATGGTTTCTTCACTCTTGGGATGATCTATGGGGAGAATGATGACCTCGAGCCTGCCGAGGAGTTACCTCGCCCTTATGGATCTTATCGTCGGGTCTCTCGCGGTGCTAGGATGTCTGCTCGTGGTAGCAGTCGCCGTGTTTACTGTGCGCCCTAGTGCTTCTACGATCGCCATGCCAGGACGTAACCTGCCGTTTGGTGGACGCGAGTACGAGTTGATGTTCCCCGTAGAGTCAATCGCTTCTTCAGAGCCCCGTGCACCTCAGATGTCCCTGCTGTGAACGGTGGCCGTGTCTAGGACTAGATCCCTATCCTAATAGGTAGTAGGATCTACAGCTCGCTTTTGTAGTAATTACGAGCTGGCAGAAGAAGTCTTTTGTTGTAATTAATTCCGTGGAACTTGTGGTAGATGATGTTGGTGGTATTGTAAATAACCCCCTATGTAGCGCGAAGAGACGTGCTAAGTTATCATCTGTAAATCTATCACCTTGCAATCCTTTCACTGTGATGCATACTTTAAATTTTGTATTGCTACGTGATGGATTGTGCTTGAGTTTCACAACTGTCGTGCAAATCCTCGCGTTCTTCGATGGGCTCTTGTGGTAATTGTCTCTTAGCCCTTGTATTAACAGGATGCTGCCGAAGAAACGTGTTGATCATTCGGTGATGGCCCGGGGTGTTGCTCAAAGTAGCCAAGATCCAGCTGTGGCAATACCGAATCCGGAGTGTCAAGATCCACCTTTGGCTAGATCCCGTAGTCAAGGATCTCATCACTCTAATGAGCCAGTAGGTAATCGGGAGGCATCGCTTAGTCGTCACGATGCCCAAAGTGAAGAGTTACCTCCACCCCCGTCAATGGCCCAAGTTCTAGTCATGCAGACCCGTTTGTTGGAACGGTTGGTGCAGAATTCCGAGAATCTTGGTGCCGCTGCTTATGGCGGTATGGCAGCATTGCAACCCCAATCGAGGTTGGCCGAGTTCCAAAGAACTTCGCCGCCAAACTTCTCATCTGCGACCGATCCTCTGGATGCAGACGATTGGCTTCGCGATGTTGAAGATAAACTTGACCTCGTGAGGTGTACTGAAGAGGAGAAGGTTCAGTATGCTGCTCACTATCTCCAAGGCGCGGCATCAGCTTGGTGGGGTAGTGTTAAGGCAATTCGTCCACCTGGTCAGGTCATGACTTGGGAAGAATTTAAAGGAGCCTTTCGTGCAGTGCACATTCCTGCTAGTCTGATGGAGATAAAGAAACGGGAGTTCTATGATCTTCGTCAGGGGTCTATGTCAGTGATGGACTATCTGCATAAGTTCAATTATCTGGTTCGATATGTAGCAGATGAGGTCCCGAGTTAAAACCGAAAAGTCTCCTTGTTTCGTCAACATCTCAATGAGGAGATTCGTCATTCACTCGCACCACTTGACATTCCCAATTTGCAAGTGCTTGTGGACAATGCGATTTGCGTTGAAGACAGCGGCAAGGCAGTTTTGGAGAGCCGGAAGCGTAAGTGGATGGCTCGGAAATCTGCCGGTGCCAGTACTTCGAGACCGCGTTCTAGGCAAACCGCCAGTGCTCAGTCCGTGGCATCGCCGCCTCCACGATCTCAGAGGAACTTTCCCCAACCTGTTCTGTCTGCGGCTCAACCTTCTGGCCGCGGAGGACAGACTTGTGGAGGGCAGGATAGGATGGCCGCACTCACCTGCTATGCTTGCGGAGAAAAGGGACATATCTCTACTGTTTGTCCGAGCAAGCGTCCTGTTGCTGCTCGACCTCAAGTTCCGAGTGGTCCGATTCGCCCACAAGGTTCTGCAACCGGGCGCGGTGGACACTTAGGAGGGCGCTCTAGCCAAAAAGTAGCCCCGAGTCAAGCCCGTGGTCGACTTAACCTAGTGACCGCGGAGGAGGCCAGTAATGCTCCAGATGTGGTAGTTGGTATGTTTTCCATACACTCAGTACCCACTTTGGTTTTATTTGATTCGGGCGCTTCGCATTCTTTCATTTCTTCAAAGTTTGTTTTGGAACATAAGGTTAAGACTAACAGATTGCGAAATCAAATGTTAGTCTATTCTACTGGTTCAGTTATGCGAGCTGAGCGCATATGTCTTAGAGTACCCATAGTGATCAATGAAGTTCTATTTTTGTGAGATCTGATTCAGATAGATACCCCTGGACTCAATGTTATCCTTGGGATGGATTGGTTATCTCAAAATCAAGGACATATTGATTGCGCAAATCATTCCATTTCTCTGGTAAATTCGGATGGAATCCAGACTAAGTACTACTCCAATCGATCAAACGTGCATAAGGCTTCTTTCCATTCACTTTCTGTGCCGGAATTAAGTCAAGTGCCAGTGGTCTATGAATATCCTGATGTGTTTCCTGAAGAATTACCGGGATTGCCCCCAGATCGGGATATGGAGTTTGTTATTGACTTGCTGCCAGGAACACACCTTTATCCAAACGTCCGTATCGGATGCCCTCTGATGAGTTGTTGGAGTTGAAGAAACAACTCAAGGAGCATTTAGCTAAGGGTTTTGTTCGCCCTAGTTCGTCTCCATGGGGTAGTCCAGTGCTCTTCGTCAAGAAGAAAGATGGTAGTTTACGCATGTGCGTGGACTATCGATCCTTAAATGAAGTCACTATCAAAAATAAGTATCCTCTTCCTCGGATTGATGATTTATTTGATCAATTAAGTGGAGCTCGAGTCTTTTCCAAGATTGACTTGAGACTGGGATACTTCCAACTCAAAATTCGACCGGAAGATATCCAGAAGACTGCGTTTACTACTCGATATGGTTTGTACGAGTATACAGTAGTTTCTTTTGGACTCACCAATGCACCAGCCACATTTATGAATCTCATGAATAAAGTATTCATGGAATACCTAGATAAATTTGTGGTGGTGTTCATTGATGACATTCTTAGCTATCCTCGGAGTGAGCAGGAGCATGAACTCCATCTGCATTTAGTGCTTGATAAATTGCGTGAACATCAGCTGTATGCCAAGTTCAGCAAATGTGATTTCTGGCTCAAAGAAGTAGCCTTCTTAGGCCATGTTCTTTCGGAAGGAGGTGTTGCTGTTGATCCCAGCAAGGTGAAGGATGTACTTGCCTGGGAATAGCCATGGACTGTTCCCGAAGTCCGAAGTTTTCTTGGGTTAGCCGGGTCCTATCGGCGATTCACTGAAAACTTTTCTAAAATTTCCAAGCCGATGACTGAGTTACTCAAGAAGGAGAAGAAGTTTGAGTGGACGTCAGCTTGTGAAGTTAGTTTCCTAGAGCTGAAGCGAAGACTTACAACAGCTCCAATTCTTGTCTTGCCTGATGTGCACAAAAACTTTGACGTATTCTGTGATGCTTCGGGTCAAGGTCTTGGTTGTGTGCTTATGCAGGAAGGAAAAGTTGTGGCGTATGCTTCACGCCAACTGAAACCTCATGAAGCCAATTATCCGATTCATGATCTAGAATTGGCTGCCGTAATTCATGCTCTTAAGTTATGGCGACATTATCTCATCGGAAACCGAGTTGAGATATTTACCGATCATAAGAGTCTAAAATACTTTTTCACCCAACCAGATCTAAACTTGAGACAGCGCCGGTGGTTGGAGCTAATCAAGGATTATGATTTGGGAATTCATTATCATCCGGGAAAAGCTAATGTGCTAGCTGATGCCCTCAGTCGTAAGCTACACACTAGTAATACCATGTCAGGAGTTCGTCAACCCCAGTTATTGGATGAGTTTCGTAAACTCAACTTGGAGATGGTAGGAGAAGGGTATGTGGCTACATTAACCCTACAACCTACCCTTGAATCCCAAATTCAAGCTGCTCAGTTGAAAGATGAAGGAGTAGCTGGAATCAAGCGCAATTTGAAAGAAAGCGCATCATCGGAGTTTTCAGAACGAGTTGATGGTCTGATCATTCGTGGATATCAAATTTATGTCCCGAATGATCAGGAGATCAAAGAAATGATCTTGAAGGAAGCTCATGAGACTCCGTTGTCAATCCACCCCGGAAGCACTAAAATGTATCAAGATATTCGAAAGAAGTTTTGGTGGCCGGGTATGAAAAGTGATATCGCTGCGTACGTCGCCATTTGTGACGTGTGTCAGTGAGTTAAAGCAGAGCACCAACGACCAGCTGGAATGCTTCAACCCTTGAAGGTCCCGGAATGGAAATGGGATGAGATCGGAATGGACTTCATCACTGGCCTGCCAAAATCAGCTAATGGCCATGACTCTATTTGGGTAATCATCGACCGGTTAACCAAAGTCGCTCATTTCATACCGGTACGCATTACCTACAATGGAGCTAAACTTGCAGAACTCTACCTGAACCATATCGTCCGACTACATGGAATTCCTAAAACCATTGTGTCTGACCGTGGACCCCAGTTCACTTCGCGGTTCTGGAAGAATTTGCATGAACTTCTAGGGACCAAGCTGCTCTTCAAAGACAAATTACCATCCCTGCATCGATGGATGATCGAAAGAACAAATCAAGTCCTAGAAGACATGCTCGAGCTTGTATTCTTTCGTATAACTCAAGTGGGAAAAGTGTTTAGCATTTGCTGAGTTTTCCTACAATAATAGTTATCAAGCAAGCCTTCAAATGTCTCCGCTTGAAGCTAATTGTATGGAAGGAAATGCCAAACTCCTCTCTTCTCGTCCAAGTCGGTGAAAGAAAGTTCTTTGGACCCATAGTGATTCAAGAAGCTGAGACGCAAGTCAGGCTAATCCGCGATCGGTTAAAAGAAGCTAAGTCTAGACAAAAGAGCTATGCTGATAATCGCCGCCGTGATCTGAGCTTCAATGTAGACGATTTTGTCTATCTTAAGGTGTCACCGTTACGTGGCACGAAGCGATTTCAAGTTCGCGGAAAGTTAGCGCCGAGATACGTCGGTCCATATCGCATTCTTGCAAGGAAGGGTGAAGTAGCTTATCAGTTGGAGCTTCCACCTCAACTTGCGGATGTGCATGACGTATTTCATGTCTCTCAGTTGAAAAAGTGTCTTCGAGTTCCTACTGAACTCACTCCCCTGGACACTATTGAACTTCAACCAGATCTTTCATACCGCGAATATCCAACCTGCGTTCTGGACAAAGCTGAACGATTAACTCGTAATCACATAATCAAGATGCTTCGAGTTCAGTGGAGTAATCATACTGAAGAAGAAGCAACCTGGGAACGTGAAGATCGCCTTCGATCCGAGTTTCCAACTTTCTTTTCTGAATCCTTGTAATCTCGAGGACAAAGATTATTGTAAGGGGGGGTAGAGCTGTAACATCCCGAGTTTTAACTTGCCTTTTGAAGTGTTAATTATCTTTTGAGAGTTATTTGGAGTTAATTGTGTTTGAGTTTGTTCGCTCTACCTGTTTCGTTTTGGTTGTTGTTCCAAAATCTCGTGTCAAGCCGTGGTTAGAATTTCCGAGCAACCGTAGTCTTCAAACCTTCTTTAGCTATCCTCGAGTCTATCCTAGAGGTTTCCGGGAAGAGTTGTTGAGTTTCGGAGTTTTTTTGGGGGTTGTTGGGGTTTTGTCGCCTTGGGCGGCAGATCACGCCCCTGGCCAAGATCTGGCCACGAGGGTGCGGGCAGGGGGGCAGGGCGCCCGAGCTGACCGGCTGCCCTGGCCACCTCCACATTTTCTAGAGGGTTCTCCTCCCCCAGCCAACTCCCTCTCCCTCACTTCACCTCACTCCCTCTCACCCTCACCCTCTAGCTCTCCCTCTCTAGCTCTCTCTCCCATGGAGCTCTCTCCCTCTCTCTCAAGCTCTTCCTCTCCCTAAAACTCTCTCTCCGCTGTTCTTGAGCTCAAGGTGAACCAAGCCACGGAGGAGGACGTCGTTTCCCAAAACCCTAGCAGCAATCTGTGGTGAGTGAAGCAAGTTTCAGTCAGATCTGGATTGACTTGAGCTTGATCCTGTACTTTTCTCCTTTTCTATCAACTTTTTCTTTTAGCTAAAACCCTAGAAAGCCAAGTTGTAGAGCTCAACTCTTAGTTAGATGAATATCTAGACCTAGGTTAGGTGCTAGAGTTCTCGTTAGTGCGAAAACTGAGATTGAAAGCCCTAAATATGTTTTTATCGGATATATTTGGTTAAATGTCGTTTTCGTAGCTTTTGGAATTAAACTTTGGAACCCTAGTTCCAAAAGCTAGGAAAAGGGCACTAGAATGTATTCAACATCGTTAAAGTCCGAGTTTCGCTAAAGGAATCGAGTTTGAATTCGATTCGGGGAGAAAGTCGGAATTTAGCATGATTTAGGACTTTAAAGTTTCTCGGATTAGGAATTAGGCCAAACGAGGTCGGAACCTCGTGTGGTTTGCATAAATGGGTCCTTGTCATCTCCGAGAACCTATCCATGCACTCGCCGCGAAATTCCGAAGTCGTTTGTGCGAAAACCTATTTTCTGGAAAATTCAGTCGACCTGTGGCCGGCACTACCGACGTGGTAAGTCCCAGATCGCTGCCAGCCGGCACTACCGACCCTTGTGGCGATCGCCGGACTCGGGCCGGCACTACCGCCCCGCAACGCCTGTAGTTATTTTCCGTGAGAGGTCCCCGCTTAGGTTTCAGAGTCGCCGTACTACCGACCCTCAAGGCGATCGCCGATCGTAGAGCGGCACTACCGGGGTTTGTACACCGGTACTGCCGGTCTCCAGTTCAAGTTTCGGTTTTCGTTTTCGTTTTCTCTCTCGTGTTCGCTTGCTGGTTGTTGTCCGCTTCTTTGAGCTTTTTGCTTGGTTCTCGTTGGATCTTAATCGTTTCCTCGTTTTTCTTTTGTCGCGCTTTCGTTTAGACGTTGTCGCCTCGGGAGCAGTTGGCGAGGATCCGTACTTCGACCCAGAGGACACGCAAAACTCAGAGCAAGCAGGCAAGCACCCCTTTTGAACATATTGCTCCTATAATTGCAAATGTATTTGATGATTCGCAAAACTATTGCGCATGCATAAGATTATTACAAATATTTAAATGGTGGGAATAGGTAGTTACCCTAAAGGTTGGATGGCTTATCTCAATCTCGTCGGTACCCTAAAATCCTTGTGTAACCCTAGTTTAGGGTTAGATGCTATAATAAGTGTCGTCAGGGGTTATAAGTCTAATAGTTGCATACGCTTAGCCCAGCTTTAGACTGATTGAATAATGATCGGTGGACTCAGTCAATTAAAGATTTTTCGATACGTTATTAGGATTTCATAAAATGGTGGTTTCGGAAAAACAAAGGCTATGTTGGTAAAAGATGAAAAAGGAAAAGGTGTACGGTGATTTATGCTGGACGGATGATGGGAGGTCTCGTCTGTGCAATCCTAAGGACTGAACTTGACGTTTTTAACCAAGTCCTTGCGTACAACCACATGTGCTAGTATGGGATAGCCTAAACCCAGTACAGGAGTTGGAATTTGATCTTGCGCCGTGGTAGGTCGAAGTAGTTGGGCAATACCGACGTGCTGGTGTTGCTTAGAATACTCCCTCACCACGCGCAGGTGTTGGAGACTTTCGTGTAACAACGGTGGATGCTTTGCTGAGGGTAAAAGGCACGATGGGCTGTTAGCCATCGTTGGATCCGCGTGGGTGAATCAGGTTTGGAGTGTACGGTACCCAACCAACCTAATTCTTAGGGGGGTACTCTCGCCTGGCCCGGGGGTATTCTGTGTGGGTGTGTGGAGCCCCCACCCAAAGCAAAGAGCGCACATCGCCGGGGCTGACGCAAGACTGGATGCCAACAATTGGAAAAGTTTCGTCACAATCTAGCAAAACGGATACGGTATGTATCGCGTGGCATGGTTGACATGATTGCTAGAATGTGTCGTGTGGGTAAAGTGTGCATTCTCTGCAGAGATTAAACAAACTAATCGATTAGCCGTGCTCACGGTCACGAGCATCTTGGGTATTTCCTGTCAAGTATAGTATTTTGGTTTTGGGTTCTGAAAAGGATTTGAAATCGGTATATCTTTTAAATGTTGGGCTGTTTCATGCAAATGTTGAGTTGTTGAACTCAAAGATCGGTTGGCTTGGTGATTTGATCATGTTGGCGGTGATTCCTGATACCTTGTGATGGTATGATGGTGGTGTTGAAGGAATTGATTCCTGTTGCCATCTGATGATGGTGTTGAATATGTTGGAGGAAATTTGGATGTTGAATGAAATGTACAATTACATTATGTATTGTTGTACTCTCATTTACTAAATGTTTTATAAACAGTGCAGTATTCCAATCTATTAGTCTATTACAAATAACTTCAGCTTCTTGCAAAACTGAACTAGAGTAGCAACCATCTTCATTGTTTAACCTGCATTATTATTATACTTGCAAACAATAAAGTCTTGCGAGTACATACGTGTACTCACCGTTTGCTCTGAAAATTTGCGTGAGAAGCAGAAGATGCAGGTGAGCAAGAAGGTGACCAGGAGTTCAGTGACCCAGGCGTGGGTGGTGCGTTTGACGGCTAGCGGAGCTAGTTGCTCGCCGGTTGCCTGAGGGAATGGAGGCACACCGCGGCCGCTTTGCTTTTGTTTCTCTGATGTTTTTCTTTTCAGTTTACTTTAAGCCAATCGGCATTTTGTAAACAGGAACAAGTTGTAATATTATTATCTACCGTTGTAATATATTACCTCTGCCCTTGTACTGCGTTCGTTTGGATGAGACTCTCCCTTCTCAACATGTGACGCTAGCCTACTGATCCAGGGACTAGTGGTTATCACATGGTTGCGGGAAGCTCAAATTGGAACCAATTGGGTAGCATGTGACCTCATTCGAGTATCGTGCTAGCCAAGTGATTTCAATCTGAGTCTGTCGTGATGCCGTGATCGTTACGTTACGGGTTGCGTGATTAACCAGGCCCACGCAACAGTAATGGAGTATCACTGTACCAGGACGGGAGCCCCCACACCTGGCGACTACTCCTATTTCACCGTACCGTTTGGAGAAGCAATATTTTTTTTGCAATATTTTTTTTCACGTATTAATATCGCAATTACTTTTAGGAAATGTACTATTAAAAAAAATTCACGGAACAGCACGGCAATCTCAAGTAGAATATGAAAGTGCACCCACCCATAGTAACTCAGGAAGCAAAATTGGAATTCATTTATTATCATTGTTTGCCATTGACAATGGTCACGCATCAAGCAAGACCAGGACATTGCTTTAGGAAAGAAGTGATATCACTCAATTTCCTGGAGGTGGGAGACAAAACGTGCATTGGCATCCCTCAGGAACGCACTCGCCTACGGCACCGACGGAAACATTGTTTCGACAATAAAGACTACACCACACAGCGTCACATGGGCCAGGCATAGTGATAGATTTGCAGTCTTCAGGGGTCAGTGACACACCATTTGCCATCACCTCCGTTGTCACTTCTATGGAACAGAAAATAAAAACAAGCTATCAGGTGACTTACTTAAAACTAACTTCTACAACATCTGTGATACAAAATACAATAGATAGAAAGTACATTACCTGAGGACAGCACCGCAAGGGCCAGGGCAAGTAGCAAGACATATAATACCCTCATACTGTCGTTGAGGACGTTCTAAGAGCTATTGTACCTTTGGGCTGTTAAGCTAATGTTGGCGGTGCCTGCCTGAGTGCCCTGTGAAGAGTTAAGAGATTTGACATGGATTTTATAATGGATATATGTGCCATCTATTATGGAAACTTTGTGTAGTACAATTGCAAATTAGTTGTATGAGAAAATTTCAAGTAACCAAGGAGGCATTTAATTTGGGTAACCTTGATATGCATGTGCTGTGTACAGCTGTTGCCTGGATATGGATATGCATATCTCATTATAGCTCACCTGCAGAACCGACGTTGGTTATTACTACGGGCAATCTTTTTTTTTTAATGGCATCCAAGATATGCATTTGTTGTGTACAGCTGTTAACTTGGTATTGATCTATTGTGTACAGCTCAAATTCATGTAAGTAAAGAGACAGGACTTCCTATCATGGTCAAGGTTTCAAATATCGTTTTCACTCAAATCCCGGACCTTCCCGAAATCCGAAATTTCGGACAAAATTCGGACGAATTGCAAAAACAGATTTTCAAATCCGGTTTTTATTCTACCGAGAAATCCGAGATCTCGGCCGAGATCACCGAGATCTCGGCAAATTTGAACCGGCCAAAAATGGGTCCAAAACACGTCAAAAAATTTTGAAATTTTTTTTGGATAGTCCTGACACATCACTAATGTTTCCATAAAAATTTGAGATGATGATCAATCACGATGAATTTTTTAAAAATCTAACAGTGGTAAAGTCATCTAAAAAACCGTATGTAAAGTCAGTTTTTGATTTTTCAAATGTAAGAAATGAACTTCTAGTCATTTAAAAAAGTTTTATATATGTTCCTTTTATCCTATGTATTATAGAGGAATATTTTTACTGAGAAGTTGAAAATTTCGGCAGCATTTTAGCTAATTTTTGGATTACGAAAGTGACAATTGGCAACAATTTATACATATAGTCATGACAAATGATAGACATGAAATGAAAATTAACTCATATGACAATTCAACACATATTGCAAGAAGATGCAAAAGAATAATTACAAGACATATGACAACAAGAGGCATACTTAAAAGGAGCATGAACATGTAATCCATGGACAACTACGCCTTGCCATACCTAGGAGTGGTAGTATGATGATGGTGAAAACTGGATCTGCGCGTCATCGACAATGATCTCTCCACGCCTCATCTGGTGTTGTTGCTTGTACTCTTCCCAGCTTATGTTCTGTGGCAGCCAGGCGGACTTCCAGTGTTCATAATGCGACATCCAGATCAAAGGATTCTCTGACTGGTATATGTACCTGCCAGCTGTGTGTTGTGCACCCTGATCAGCGTAGGGATCAATATAGTCGAACAATGATGACATTGTAGGTCCATCGTAGGATGAATGTCTGTATCCACCTGTATCCTCTCCCATAGCTCCTTCATAGCTCATCGAGCCGTACCCTAACGTAGGGTACCCAGGGTTCTCACCGGTGATGCCCCAATGGCTAGAAGACTGGCTACTAGACCACGAGCCCATATCATCCTGCGGATGTCCTGCCTGCTGCCCATCCCCACCACTTGTCGTGCTACGGGTCTGCCTCTGTGAGCCCTTCCTCGGCACAGTTCCCTTATGTTGCATTTGTACCGGTGACTGTGGTTGTGAACGAGGTCGGAGGGTGTACCGTCCGTCGTGGCCTCCAGAGTCTGTGGATGAGCTGCTGACGATGTCACCCCCCTAAGGGGGTGTCTGGGTGTCATCATCGCTGCCAACTTCATCCTCCTCATCGCTTTTGGCCTTCCCCTTCCCACGCTGGCTGGCCGACAACTTCGCCTTCCCACTCTGGCTGGCCGACAACTTCGCTTTCCCACGCTGGCTGGCCGACAACTTTCTCAACCCACCTAAAGCACCCGCTAGCATGTCGTCATCATCGTCGTTAGTAGCACGCCTCCTCTTGGCTGTGTGGCTGTCGCCAATCACAACCTCACTCCAATCGTGCAAGGTCTTCCCACCTGTGGCCAGTATGATTAAATATATTAAGACCTTTCTGATAACCGTAATGAATAAAAATAATTGGACGGTACCTGTGGTCTTGTGGAGCTCTTGCGATGGGATGCTGTCAACCACGAATCTCGCCAGGAGGGGCAGATCGTAGCCACTATCCTCATCTAGAAGAGGCTCCCCCATTGATCTGGACGACTCGAACCATTCTGCAATCGGATCGTTACCAGAATGCATCACATCCTCAATGAGGCGATCAAATGGGTCGACGTCATCGGTGTTGCGAGTGGATTCATAGTCCCGTAGGCAAAGTCGGAGATTGTAGTGCACAAACACGAGCTGCTGCAGTTTTGCATAACTTAATCGGTTCCTAACCTGTGTGTGCACTAAGGCAAAAGTGCTCCAATTTCGCTCGCAACCGCTGGATGAGGCGCACTGTGACACCAATCTCAAGGCATACTTTTGCAACGCTGGTGTCTCATTTCCGAATGCCATCCACCATTGTGCTGCGGAGCGAAAAAACACATTATTAGTAGTTCTCCATAGTAAATTTACAGCACGCTTCAAATTATAAAAGTACCTGCCGTCATGTGTGGATCGAGAGCGCTACTCTCTGCAAGTTGGGTGGCGAAGCGTCCCTTCCTAAGACGGTAAGTGTCTGCTTCCCGTAGTGCCTTAACCGCACTTTCGTTGTCGACAGCCATAATATTCAGGGCAGTGGACAGCTGTCCCATGAACACCGGAGTGCTGCATATATTGTACTTAAATTGAGACTGTGGGTCCAAGACAGAGGCTACAACATGCAAAATATTTTGAAGTTAGCGTAATACAAACAAAGGTGGTATCCTTTATGTTAATTGGCCGGTACCTGCTTGGACAAAGGTGGTATCCTTTATATCGGCAAACCTCTTTTCAATGACTGTCACGAATGGCTGATACTGCTCTCCATGATCAGTCAACCGCCGGTTGTACTCACTCCTAGCAATACAAATTTGCATCATAACACCACTTATCGTTGGTAACTTGTCTTGATCGGCGAACCTCAACAACTTGTACAAGGGTTCGACAGTCACCACAGCCCACTCCAACATGGTCCAGAAATCTCGATCAACGAGGTGATCGTATACAAACCTGCCCTCGTCCATCCCAGCCCACTTGCTACTTGTCCAGTCGGGATGTGTCATCCATTGCTGGAACTTGTCCTTCTTCTTAAAAATGCTTTCAAGGAAGACAAAGGTCGTGCCAAACCTAGTGGCATTTAGTCTCACCAACTCTCCACCTATGTGGGCCTTCATCTGCGTGTGCAGATTCTTGTGGTTGTATAAGAAGCGGCAGATCCTCTTCGCCCTTGCCACAACATACTTGATCTCCTCCATTTCGCACACATCCTTAAGCATGAGGTTCACCGTGTGTGCCAAGCATGGTTGCCAGATAATCATTGGATACTCCACTCGCAACATCTGGCATGCTTTCTTGAAGTTGGCTCCATTGTCAGTAACCACTTGCACCACGTTACTGGCACCAATTTCATCGGCAACCACTTTTGTTATCTCGCGTAGGAGGTACTTATGGTCTTGAATCTTGCCCGTAGCATCAACAGTTTTATGGAAAAACATTACCCCGTTGCAGTACACCATGAAGTTGATGATACTCTGCATTGTAGGTCCAGTCCACGCGTCACACATGACTGTCACACCAAATGTCGCCCAGTCATCCCTGAACTTCTGAAGGTACTGGGTAATCTCCTTCTCATTCTCGTCAAGGTACTTCCCGTCGATCTCATGGCCCCGTGGTGCACGAACCCCCGGGCCTAGCTCCTGCGTCATCTTGAGTGCACCTGAGAACACGAACTGTAAGAGTTTAGTCCAACGATGACAACAATTTTAACTTATAAACCCATGAGCTTTTGCATACCTGTGAAGTACGGACACTCAGCCTTCCTTCCTGGAACTGCATTTGCATGGAACCACTTAGACCATGCCCTCCCAAGCTTCTGCCTCGCCCCCTGCTTAAATGCAGTGTCAATCCAAGGTTGCTGCGGGGCACCACTCCGTGCAAGGTCAACATCGATGGAGGCTTGGCTTGACCGTGTTGATTTCGACCTGCCAAACATTTTGCTGATAGTGGATTGGACTGAGTGTTTCGCTGCACCACTCCCAGACCCCGATCCTGGAGCCAAACCTTGACTCCTAAGGTAAGCCTCTTCTTTGGAGGCCCTTATGGCCATCTTCAGTTGATCCTGCTCTGTATGGTAGTCTCTTGCCATCGACGCCCAATCATCGCAAGCCTCCTCTTTACGCAGGCGCTCCACCTCTTTCTCCTTCTTCCTTTCTCGACCTCCGCAGAGGTCCGCGAGCATGGCTTGCCTAACCACTTTAGGTACGCCAGGACAACCCTTCACATCACCGGCACGACCGGCGAGTTGTTCCTTCAAACGGGTTGCTCCTCCCCCCTTCATTACATGCGGACAGTAATTGCACTTCGACCCTTGCCCGACACTCTCCCCATGCTCCCAAACAGCATCCATCTTGATATTCTGCAACAGTATACGTATGATCTTGTGCTAACAATCATTTAGAGCTAACAAGAATTAATATCTAATGTAACATACATACAAGAAGTAATAACCTAGAAGTATGTAATCTTTATGTAACACTTGAACAAAATAGTTGAACCTTGCAAAATATCGTTCGTATTTGTTCACATTGTATTCTAATATTCTGTCTTACTGGTTCACACAAACACACACACATACATATACACCTCCTTTTCTCCCAAGCTTCCAGTTGTTTCGCATGATCAGCTAGCTACCATGTTCTAAGGTCAGCAAGATATTAGTTTACACTCTCTCTAACCAAGCTAATTATAAACCAAACCAGAAAAAGTGGATCCGCTTTAACCTAGCTAGCTAATTGTACCAAGTAACCCATTAACTCTTGAAACGAATTCAGCAAGCAAGGAATTGCATTGTACCAACTTAATCAAGTACTACCAAGTGACAGTTAATAATGGAAGCTAATATCTTGGAAGCAAATAATGGAAGCTAATATCTTGGAAGCTAATACCTTGGAAGCTAATATCTTGGAAGTTAATAATGGAAGCTAATACCAAGTAACCCATTTATAATGAAGGCAAACATGATCATGCAAAACAATCATTTAGAGCTAACAATTAACAACCACCAAGTAACCCATTTAGAGCCAACACAAGATGATCCATAGTTCCACACAACATGCTCCAATCAGTAAGCATTTGCAACAAACAATAAGCATCTGCTCCACTGACAAAATGAATTTTTTTTGTCCTCACTGAGATCTCGCCGGGGACTGCCGAGAACTCGCCGGAGACTGCCGAGATCTCGCCGTAGCCGACCGAGACGCCTTCAAAACTGGCCGGAGACGGCCGGATCTGGGCTCTGTCCGGACGGAGCGCTGAGAGGAAAGCCTCTGGCTGATTTGGGACTAGCTACTCGTACTGAGTCCGTGAGCAAGCAAGGGAAAGTGCCCTTCTATAGTCCAATACAATGCTTCAGAGAATATAACAATCTGTTATCCACCTTGAGCAAGCAATACAGTCAGTGGAGTTGGTTATCAAACTCTGGTTAGGCTTCAAACAACCCAACAGGTCATGGGTTCGAATCCCATCTATCCCCAAAAATTTTTTTCATTTTTTTCGATTTATTTCATATGTATTGTTCCTATTGGTCATGATAATGCTACAAAAAAATTTTCAACTCAAATCCGGTAATACTTCAATGCAATCCGGTTTTAAATGTTCAAATTTCGGGCATTTGTAGCGAGATCTCGGCCGGAGGAAGCGAAATCTCGCCGAAAAAAACGAAATTTGAAATTTTTTCAAATTTTTTGCTCCGGCCGGGATTTGAGAATTCGTCCTAGGCCGAAAGGCGAGATCTCGTCCGAGATATGTGAAATCCCGGCGAAATTTGGATCGCTGATCATGGTGGATAGCTTATCAACAAAGAATTCGCCATTGCATTTTGCATCAAGATTGGTGCCCTTATTCATCATAACAACTTCAGGACTTTTATCTCAAATTTGAAATCTTTATGGTCAATATTCCACACTTTTATGTCAAAAAATGTAAATTTCAGACTTGAAATTTTGGGGTAGAAAGCTACCCCTAGAAGGCCACATATTTCCATACAGTACAAGAAAACTATACATTAGTGGCGGTTCGTAACTATCATCAATGACGGTTTTTCGAACCACCACTGATATAGTGCCACTGATAATCGGAGATTATCAGTGGCGGTTTTGAACCGTCGCTGATAATATTATCAGTGGTGGTTCCAAAGAAAAATGCCACTCCATATTATCAATGGTGATTCCAAAGAAAAACGCCACTCCACAAATGCTTATATTTAATATTCTAGTAGTTTTAACACAAACGAAGAGATTCAGGAGGTCACCTTCCCATCCTAGTTAGTACTACTCTCGTCCAAGTACGCTTAACTAATGAGTTCTATCGTTGATTTTAACGCAATACGAGCACTTCCCAACAGGTCATCCATCCTAGTACTACTCTCGCCCGAGCATGCTTAACTTCGAAGTTCTTACATGATCTAGTACCGTAGTGTTGGTATGATCGCATTTGAAATATAACGCGTCCCCCTCCCCTTAACCTCACAAAGCACCCGAACATTGTTTTTAGTATTCTCATATTCTGAATTTACCATGACATGGATGCTCCAAATTTTAGCCAAATGAACACTTAGCCAAAATTTGGAACATCCATGTCATGGTAAAATTGAACACTTGGCTAAAATTTGAAGCATCCATGTCATGGTAAAATTGAACACTTAGCTAAAATTTAGGGCATTCAAGTCATAGTAAAATTGAACACTTAGCATCACTTATTTGATCTCCTATTTCTATCGGCTCTCTTTAAGAACTGACACTAACAATCCTCATTTCAATCGGTTTACATGGAGAACTGACACTAATACTCATTGCAATCAGTTCATATTAAGAATCGACACTAATACGTAGTTATCATTCCAATCAGTTTATATTAAGAACTAAGACCAATATGCATCCTCATTTCAATCGGTTCACATGAATAACCGACACCAATATGCATCCTCATTCCAATCGGTTTACATGGAGAACCGACACTAATACTCATTGCAATCAGTTCATATTAAGAACCAACACTAATACGTAGTTATCATTCCAATCAGTTTATATTAAGAACTAACACCAATATGCATCCACATTTCAATCGGTTCACATGAATAACCGACACCAATATGCATCCTCATTCCAATTGGTTCACATGAATAACCGACACTAATACGTAGTCCTCATTCCAATCGGTTCACATGAATAACCGACACTAATATGCATCCTCATTTCAATCGGGTCAGATTAAGAACCGACACTAATATGGTTTGCTATGAATTGGATGCAAACACTAAAACGTAGTCCTCATTCCAATCAGTGGCGGTTTTTGTTTAGAACCATAAAAAATAGTTGTGTTATCTATGGCGGTTTTTTGTTTAGAACCGCCACAAATAGTCCCAAAAGTATTTGTGACGGTTCTAAACAAAAACCGCCACAGATAAGTCATTATTTGTGGCGGTTCTAAACAAAAACCGCCACTGATACTCTTGTCGCCATTTTGAATTAAAAAACTGTCACTAATAGTTCATTTGTGGCTGTTCCAAAAAAAACCGCCACAAATAAGGCGTCACCTATATGCTGTTTTGTAGTAGTAATATTTGTAAATAGACAACACATCTACACTTACTAATTTGCTAAATCAGGATTTGATATTGTTTTCCCATGTTTATCAAATGGGAATCCACATTGGATCAAAGCTGATCACTTTTGCTACCCTATACAGTAATTGAAATTAAGTAATGCAGTTAGCTTATTCCACCTGTTTCGAGCGTTAGTTTAATCGTGGCATATATAGTGGTGGTAAAATGCAGCAAAAAATTGATATATGCCCAATTTTCAGCTTCCTTTGCTACTGCAATTTTCTTTTTCTTCCCCCATTTCCCATCTATTTCCTTCAATTTGTACTGACATGATTACTGAAGTTTCCCTTGCTCTGTCTGTTGGTTGCATCATATCAAACAAGCTTTAGTAAACTATGTCAGTCGACCAGACTAAACCCAACTCAAAGGCCACTACGTAATCCCGGGGATATCTCAACACCATACCCTGCTTCTCCAACATGTTCCTCTCCTTTTGGGCCTTCTTTTGCTAGGTCACGAGGCTTGCAATAAAATATATCTGAAACAGAAGACACTAACCATTCAACCCACACGCACGTTGGCCGAGTATGACCTCTCAAGCATCTCGACCCCTAATTTGATGGTTTTTGTGTTTTGGTGATTAATGACTCCCAAATCATCGAGACTAACTTTTCTAAGTGTTTCTAAGATTAGCTAGGTCTTGCTGATGGTATTCAATTGTTCTTTGTTATTTATGGATCCCCATATCTGTAAATGATGGCAATGCATTGGTTTTGTTGGAAGTTGAGGCCTTGTGGCTTCAAATGATCTGAGTTGAGTATGGATCATTTTAGTTGACACGTTTTCTTTCTGCTTTGGCCATACTATTAAGTGGGGGTTTAAGGCAGGTTGCTTGATCTTGGTTAGCTAGGGTAGCTAGGTGTGGTGTACGCTAGGTCTCTAGCTTAGTTCTAGTCAGAGGAAGCTAAGGATCGAGTCAATGTTAATTGTGATCCCGACCATTTCAACTGAGATTTGGCATTTTGAAGGACCCGTGCGAGTTCGATGATCCGAACTATTTTAACATGAGATTACTATGTCTATCAGCCATATCCATTCTAACCTCCAGTGAAAGCTCATGTATAGCCACTACTACAGATCTCACCGTCACTACCGATTCATAAGCGCCATCAATACCGGTTTTTGAACCGGTACCAGCCATCCGGGACTGATGCCCAATGGGCATCAGTACCGGTTGGGGGAACCAGTATTGATATGCCCATCAATACCGGTTGGAACATCCACCGTCTTGATGGTCTATTATCGCACTGTTGGAACCTCCAATGCATCGATAATCTGATATCGATATCTGGTGGAGGATCCAACCGGTACTAATTATCTGTTATCAGTACCGGTTGGAGGCTCCACCCGTTACTGATGAGCTATTGTCAGTACCGGCTGGACCCTCTAGCCGGTAGTGACAATAGCTCATCAGTAACGGTTGGAGCCTCCAACCGGTACTCATAATAGATCATCAGTACCGGTTGGTGTTATGACCCGGTACAAGTTGGTTTTTTAAAAAAATTTCATTACTGTAATTAATTAATTTGAGGACATAAATTGATTTATAAATTTCATGTAAATTTATAAAGGGTTTTATGCAATATACTATACCTTGAATGAAAATTTTAAATTTGTTGGATGAGTATTTAATTCTTAATATTTCTTTTACTTCTTTTTTGCAGATTTTCTTTGTTTGTAATTAAATTTTTATATCAAGTAAATGTAAGTATTATTTTAAGTTTTAATATCAAGCAAGAACGGGCATCACACTGCGAAACTATTGTATCGATTGCAAGTTTACTCTGATCTTTGCTCTATAACCACATCAAAGACGAGCACGCGGCGGTCGACGCCGACCGCGGCGGGATCATGAAGGCATTTCGCGACTTCGCCGAGTGAAGCTCACGGTGCGGGGCTCAGTCTTGTAAGACTTGGCGGTGAAGTCGCGAAATGCCTAGCTTCATGATCCGGCCGCGCTCGGCGTCGACGCCGCGTGCTCGTCTTTGATGCGGTTGTAGAGCAGCAGACCGTAGTAAACTTGCACTGATATAATAGTTCCGCGCAGGCAGGATGCCCGTTCTTTATTGACATAAAAATTTAAAATAATACTTAAATTTACTTCACATAAAAATTTAATTACAAACAAAGAAAATCTGCAAAAAAAAGAAGTGAAGGAAATATTAAGAATTAAATACTCATCCAACAAATCTGAAATTCTCATTCAAGGTATATTATATTTCATAAAAGCCATTATAAATTTATGAGAAATTTATAAATCAATTTATGTCCTCAAATTAATTAATTATAGTAATGAAAATTTTTAAAAAATCCCACTTGTACCTGGTCATAACACCAACGGTTGATCAATATTCTAATAATGATAATTCTACACAATAATGTTCATAGTTTTGGAAAACTACAGAAATAGTGCTATCTTACAATAAGGCAATATAATATATGTTAAGTCTACATATATCTATTGTGACACTACGGAACGGTGAGACATTATAAAATATGATATTTGGGAGTGAAACTTTGTGGCATGAGATTAAACCATATTTTCTTTGTCGTTTTGGGTCGTTTCCGGGAGGTTCGAGGATTGTTTTTACGGGTGATCGGGCCGTGGGGAAAGCAATTGGGCCGAAGGTGGAATGAATTGGGCCCATGAGGGAGAGCTTTAGGCAACACACCTGCTGCCCTGCCCTGTTGAGTGCGCCCCTCCCCTTGCCCCCAAGCCGCCACCCCTCTCTCCATCTCCCTCCTCCCTCTAGTTCTCCTCCTCCTCCTCCACACCCCCAAGCCGCACCACCCCTTCCTCCTTGCACCCCAAGGAAGCCTCCTCACTGCCACAACTTCGCCTCGCTGCTGCCCTTGCCGTGGAGGAACTCGCGACGAGTGGATTGGACGGGATCGGCGCGTCACGAGAAAACCGGGGAAGAAACGAAGATTCGGCCGTCGATTCATGATTCTCCAAGAAGGTAATGGGGGGATCTTGTGGGGTAGATATTTTGCTGCTGTAGAGGGTGTTTACCATGTTTTTAGATCAAGGGAGGTGCTGCCATGGGGTAGGATTGGTGAAATCTAGAGTTGTATTCACGTTCTGGTTCGGGCAGTTTGGGAACCCGAGTTAGGGCAGGCGTTTTCGCAATTTTAGAGTCTGAATCTGGACGACCGCCTGTTGAGGAAGTTGTAGGTATCGTCGAGGCCTATTTTGTGTATTTTTTTGAGAATTTTTAGAGTTACGGTCTGGAAGTTATGTCCGTTTTACCGAGCGCTGTCCAATCTGTGACGAGGTTGGGACAGTCTGTGTTCAACATTAGATTAAACAATTTTAGAGGCCGATTTGGCTTTTCCCCATACTTAGAAAAATCTAGAAATTTCTAAGCTTCAGCGATGGTGTACTTTCGTTTAATCAATTTGGAGTCCTAGAACAGAAGTTATGCTCATTGGAAGGCTGCTGTCGAAGGTGGATTGCTGTTTTCTGATTTTAGGAGTTATGCGAAGTCGGGTTAGTGGGATGTATGTGTACTGTTTTGGCTTGATTTAGTGTGTGGCACGTGTTTGCAGGTGGTGTGCCTCCGGGAGTGCCCTCAACTCTCGTCACTCCGTTGCCCACTTGATTGAAGGCAAGTGTGTTGTGTGGATTGTATGCTATATGTGTTGCTAGTTGTGCTTCATAGTATTTGGAATAGATAACATGTTGTCTTGCCATGAATTACATGTATTGCTTGATATGAAGCCATTATGCCATGATTTAAATGTACTTATTGTTGATAAGTGGATTACATGCCATGTGATGATATGCAATACTCCTATATATGTGTACATTGTTGTCCATTTTGTATACATGGCATATTTTCATGGCCGATCCCAGGTGAGATAAGTCATAACTATTCGGGAGGGTCGGTGAGAACCGTTATGACTAGTCGGGGCTATTCTTGAGTAAGACCTACATCGTGATTCCATTCACCGTGGTGAATGGAAGCAGTGATAGGCACCCTCCATCTTCGGGATGGAAGGGGGAAAATGGTGCATGCCGACGGGTGTGCACTCCACCATACCGGTATGAGTTTCCAAGGAGACATGTGCATTGCATTGCATTAATGAAATATGTATATGCTGATGTTTATGAGATGACGATGTGAATACTTATGCGTTGCTCACGAGATGAGTACATGGATGCTTAAAAGGTGTTTGGAATGCTAACTATGTTGTGTTATGATGTGCTTTTGGAGATTGGTGATGATGGTTTGTTGACTTGATCTTTGTTTTTCCATTACAATACACTTTCTTGAGTTTTGAACTCACGCTTGTGTTTTATGTTGTTTTTAGGTACCTTGAGATCGGCATGAGGAAAAGGGGGAATAGTCACACATCTCCACGTAGTTCACGCAATTGATTCCACAATGGAATCATTTGGAGTCATGACAATAAATTTAATGTGATACAATTGATGTTTATGGTTTAGATGTGTGCTAGAATTGCCGTGTCGTTTCATTTGGCTAATGATGACCTTGTGATGCTTAAAGTGGACTCATATTGCTTCCGTGTAAACTTATTATTGCTGTTTTAGATGTTTCATATTATGTCATATTCTGCCATGCTATTATGGTTGCTCGAGATCATGATTAAACAAAGGAGATGCTGCCGAAATTTTTGGTTCTAGCAATTGTTCCTTTGCTGTAATTTTCTTTTATTTGTAGTTTTTAGATGATACGTAATCTATGTTTGGTAGCATTCAGGCGTATTAGATGCCGGGGTGTTACATCTATCTATTAATTAAAAGCACATATAATCAATCATGCGCAATTAAATGATAATTAAATCGCAAAACTTATATTAACAACTCCAATTAGAACCAATATGTATCACTAACATTCATTACAACTTTAATTACAGAATGTTTATGGGGCCCTTCGTTTACGTGCGTCGCTCTCGGTAGCCGTAGAAGTCGACTTCGACAGTTCACCAGCCTTTATCGAAGGGCCCCACCTATTCGTCGAAACATGGAACTCGCCTTTTAGATTTACTACCTCATCGTAAATCCAGCCAACGAGTTGTTCTTGGATTGCTGTCACATGCGCCAGCGTGAATTTCTTACAATCTTGCAAGCAGCAAAGGCCTCGGGTTTGTATGTCCATAAATTGGCACACATAGTAGCCGTATAAATTGTTTCCCGGTTGCTGAAGCAAGATCTGTGTTGGAAAAGGCTGAGAGCGTGAAATGGATGCATGGAAATTAAGTTAACTAACTAAAAAGATAGCATGATGGCATACGTACTCGAGAGGCAAGTGTAACAGCGAATTTTTGTTTGAATTCGCAGACGATTTTGGCACGGAACCGTGCGAATGCACTACACATATGATTGCAAATTGAACATGATTATAATTTATTTTAAATGAAGTAGAATCAGCACGATAATGAAAGGAACAAGAATACCGGTCGAGCATGTCGATCATGTTTTGATAACATTCAACTGGTTTCCTCCTCGAGTCCATAACTGTGATTATGCCACGATCTAGCTCGATAATGAGAAGAATCCAGTGAAAGCTGTACATACATATGTCAACGTAGGTAACTGATTATTTCTAACATCGTGTTATGCAAAAGGGCTAGAACGTGGCGGCACGAAAATGCGTACTCAAAGTTGTAGGGTAGAAGTATCTTTGCTTTATATCTCTGACCCATTAGCCCATTGAATATGGTGTTCTTTGTATCGACAGGGAAGCTAGTAACAAGTGTGTTGTTAATGACCGAAGGGTCAAGGAAGCCTATGTCGTAAATGGCCTCCTTTCTGCATCTTTGTATCTCCATTCTACATAAGAAGAAATTAGTTAGGCTTGCAAGTTAGTATAGTCAAAGCGCCCACACAGTAGATTTTTGCAATTAAATAAGAACTTACAGAGTCCAGCAACTCAACATGACCACGTCGAGGGCGTCTGTTTGGTATAGATCGTACATTATGCGCCATTCGACATAAAATTCTCCATCAGCGTGAAAAAAATCTCGATCCTTGTACTTGACGGCGAATAGCTCTATGCCATGCCGGAACGCATCGAGGTACCATTCATGGAATTGGCGCATCCTAGTTGGCAGCTGGGCTACCTCGTCACGCCTGACCAATGGTGCGCCCGGTATAAATGACCATTTGACTTGAACAAATTCAATCTCCTCGTTGCCTAATACTTGATCTAGGGCAAGACCAGTTTCTTTGAGGAATTTTGCCATCTCATTGGCCTTCTGCTCAGCTGATGATGTCTTCTTCTTGCTTACCTTGACCAGCGTGCGCTTGTAGTCAAAGACACAAGGTTTTTGCTTTAAATCTTTCAAACCTTTAATTGTCCTCAGGCCTTTTAGAAATTCCTCTGTACCAGGTTGAATCTTCTTCTCTACTGACCTGGGATTAAAAAAATCAGTGACCTCGGCCCTGACTACCTTGGCGGTCTCCTCCTTCGTCATATCGTACGCCCGCTTTGAAGGTGCGGCCAGCTTATTGCTTTGGGTGGATCACGTCTTCTTGTGAGCTGTTGGATGAGTTGGCTGGCTTCTCTTGGGCGACGATGTTGGAGTTGGAGTTTCGCGTGCAGGGGTTGGTGTAGGAGACATGCTTCTTCTGATGGGTGACGATTTTGGTGACGAAGGTGTCAGAGAGGACCGCTTATGTGTGTCTCTAAAAATGATGTACTTCTTACACCATAGAATGAAAGTGTGCACTGCCTCTCCTAACGTTGTAGTTCCGTCACCTCCGGGAATGTCAAGGTCAAGGTCCTCGCACCCTGGGCATACCTCCTCCACCAAGACCTTGGAATAGCCCGTTGGTATCTGCTAGCCATGGATGACCTGCCCCGGCTCCATTTGGTGAGCCATGCCTTAAGACGCCATGAAGGAGATGTTCTTCGCTTGGACATGCAACTCACAAGGTGTCCGTTGCGTGATGTCATCCACAGGCCAGTGGCCCAAATCCTCTTCGGGCAGCCCACCAGAAGCGCAGCTGCTCCGTCGCCCCGTGGGGCTAATGATGTCTGCATTAGTAGGAGGTTCCTGGCTCGCATCCACCCGTTGGCTCAAGGCTAACTACACCTGTCTTTGGACCTCTTCCTTTATGCTTTCTTGTGTTTAATTCATATGTTCTTGAACCATTTGATTCATGCGTTCTTCTAGCATTTGCATCCGCTGTGCCTATCGGGACTTGCTTCTCGCCCGACCCCTGTAGGTCTCGGCGTCCTTAGCAAAACCAATCTTCCAATGAATAACGCTAATGCCTCGTGTGCATCCAGGGTGCTCTGGGTTTTGTAGGGTCCTTGTTAGCTCATCGTTCTCCCTGTTTGGCACAAAGGTGCCCTGGGAAGAGTCCTCAATCGACTGTACAAGTCTACTGGCGACATTTGTCAGCACATTCCCGAACATTGGGTTTCCATCATCGTCAAGTGCACCGCCGTGAGCATAAAACCAACTTTTCTCTCTATCTGGCCATTCCAAAGTCGCGGGCGTGACACCCTTCACAAGCAATCCCTGTTCCCTCTGCTCCCATTTGGGCATCGCTCGACGATAACCACCAGGGCCGAGGCGGTGGTGATATTGCTTCTTCTGTGCATTCTGAATGTTCTTTTTGGTCAAACTTCGACCTTCTTCCGAATTATTATAGTTGACAAACGCATCCCAGTGATCCTGCAACTTTAGGTGCTTGTTGAAGTCGGGTGTTAGGTCCTTCTTAATATATTTTGTGGTCAACTTCTTTTTATATGTCTGGAATGCGATGGCCATCTTCTTGAATGCGTAACTCTTCACCTTCTCTTCGGTCCCTTCGGGAAAGGTGATTGTCTCCTTCAAATCGGTCCAGATCATACTCTTTGTATATTCAGGGACATTATCACATTTTGCGATACTAATTGGCATGTGGTCCCTGACGTGGAAGCCGCATGCCGAATTGAATAGTGGAATCACCCCCTCGGGTTCAATAGGTTGGCCGTTATCGCCGACTACAGTAATAATATGTCTGGCCTTCGACTTCTTGCTTGGACCTCGGTGACGTGATGGCCTACTCGATTGACTAGTCTGAAAATATGGTACAATGATGAAAGAGTTAGAATGTTGACTTAGCATGATAGTTGTAACACCCCGGCATCTAGTATGCCCGAATGCTACCAAACATAGACTAAACATCACCTAAATACCATGATCAACACCATGAATACCATATCATTCTCATGTCTCATCATCACTGTACTCATTTCATCATCATCATGTATGCAATGCAAATGCTCATATCTCCATGAAGCACATACCGGTATTGCCGAGTGCACACCCGTCGGCGTGCACCCCCTTCCCCTTCCATCCCGTAGATGGAGGGTGTCTACTCTTACTGACTCGCTCCCATGCACACCCGTGGATGGGACTACGAGGTAGGTCTTTCGTGTTCACTACGTGTGAACACAGAGGCCCGCATCAGCATGGGACGCCTCTTCCATTATGAATGCACATATGACATAAACATGTAAATATTGGCATAAACATTAAATATCACACAATCATAATCAATATGAAATCATGTTCATCATGTCATAGGCAAACATTAAAGCATGGCATGTGAACACATCATATATTCAATTGCAACTCATCAAAACTCGCAACCTACAACCCGCTACCCATTCCAATACTTGCTGAGTGATGAACTCACGCTTGTGTTTTATGTTGTTTTAGGTACCATGACACTGGCATGTGGGAAGGGGCATTAGCTACACATCTTTACGTAGTTCTAGTCACATTTACCAATTTGAGTCATGATCATAATAAGTGCCATGAACTTGGTGTATGGAATAGTTTAGTGTGGTTGTGATCCTTATTTGCTTATCTATAGATTATGGAGTGGTTGGATTCGGTTTTATTGGTTTATGTTGATGCTTTATCCATTGATATTGATGTTTTAGATGTCTTATGCTATGATATAACTTGCTATGTGATTGTTATTGCTCCAATTCATGATAAAACAAAGGAGATGCTGCCGAAATTTCGGTTTTAGCATTTGCGCCTTTGCTGTAATTTATTTTAATTTGTGGTATTTAGGTGATGTTTAGTCTATGTTTGGTAGCATTCGGGCATACTAGATGCCGGGGTGTTACAATAGTGGAACCAGCATATACGCATTTGTACTAATTACCGTGGCGGCCTCAACAGAATCGACGGGCCTTGCTGCCTCGGCGGCCTAGGCGGGTTCACAACCCTCCGCCTCTACAAGATCATCTCCTGTAATCAAATTCCTCATGAACTCCTCCTCTCCATCATATCCTTCGTCCGCCATCGTTATTTCTTAGGCTAGAAAAGTGCACTAAAAATTAACAAAAAAAGATCAACAAAAGTATACTTACACATTTAACATATAATTACATAGATAACATGTACTTACACATTTTAGAATTCAAAATTTTACTTTACATACGAAATTTGTTATCTAGTAGAAATGAACCACCCACAGACATAAGTTCTCGGACCATAACCCACAAGCAACAAGCCACACAAGCGTTCATTGATTCTAATAGATGGCAGAGAGAGGGGGGCGACAGAGAGGGATCGAGAGAGGGGAGACAGAGAGGGGGGAGAGAGGGGGGAGACAGAGAGGGAGTGAGAGGGGGGACACAGAGGGATCGAGAGAGGGGGGAAACAGAGTGAGCGAGAGAGGGGAGACAGAGAGGGTGCTGGGGATAGAGGAGGATAGGTCACGCGTGGCAACGACTCGAAGGGTAGTGGGAAAGAGTGGATTGAGGAAGACGGGCGGCAACGACGAGTATACTATCAACATACTTACACATTTCACATATACATATATATATCTCAAAATTCAAATTTACATGAGCCATATTCACATATACTTACACATTTCAAATTTACATATACTTACACACTTCAAATTTCACATATACTTACTCATTTCATAAGCCACATTTCACATATACTTATACACATTTCACATATACTTACACATTTCAAATTTACATATATAATCAGCATAATCAACATTTCACATAATCCACAGTAAACATCCACATAATCAGCATCATTGTCCATCGACATTAATAATCAGTATCCACATAATCCACAGTAAACATCCACATAATCCACATAATCAGTAAACATCTACAGTAAACATGCATCCACATAATCCACTAAATAGTAAGTGTAAGTAGACGCCGGAGAGGGCTCACCGAGGGTGCGCGGCGCCGGAGAGGAGGATGCGGCGCCGGTGTGGAGGAAGATGGCCGAGGATGCGGACGGCGGACGTCGTGTCGTCGGAGGACGACGCGGACGCTGGCCGGGGTTGTCGGAGGACTGCGCGGACACCGGGGGTGCGCACGGCGCTGACGGCGGGGGTGAGGACAGCGCAGACGGTGTGGACGGCTGTAACACCCCGGCATTTAATATGCCCGAATGCTACCAAACATAAGCTAAACAACAACTAAATATCACATTTAAACATAAATTCCAGCAAAGGTACATATGCTAAAAACCGATATTTCGGCAGCATCTCCTTTGTTTTTCCATGAATTAACACAATATCAATATCATGGCAAGATATATCATAGCACACGACATCTAAAACATCAACATAAATGGATGTATCATCAAACTACGCCAATAATACCACGCTCAACCACTTCATAAACTATAACGAAGCAAATAAGGGATCACAAGCATGCTAGATTAAACCATACATTAACTTTATGGCACAACTCTTAAAATCATGTCACCAAGTGATTAATCATAGACTATGATGGTGGAGCTACGTGTAGAAGTGTAGCTAAACCCCTTTTTCCCGCATGCCGATCTCAAAGTACCTAAAAACGACATAAAACACAAGCGTGAGTTCGAAACTCAGCAAGCATATTGTAATGGACAACAATAACAATATAATAGAAAATAACATCTCACATCATGTATATCATCTCAATCATGAACACTTTAACAAAATCATCATCATTGTGTATGCAATGCAATGCAATGCTCATATCTCCTTGGAAACTCATACCGGTATGGTTGAGTACACACCCGTCAGTGTGCACCCTCTCCCCCCTTCCATCCCGAAGATGGAGGGTGCCTACTCCTCGCTTCCACAACCCACGGTAGATGGAATCACGATGTAGGACTTACTCTATTGGCTCTCCGGATTAGTCATAACTTTCTCACCGACCTTCCCGGATTAGTTAATGACTTTCTCACCGCCCGGGCCATGTAACATGTCATGAATGCAAGCATGCCAACATCATATAAAACTCATATTTTAACACATGGCGTCATAACATCTTAAACATTCTCATCATATCATAGCAATCATTAACACATGGCAAGTGGACATATATCATGTAAACAATTCCATCTAATCTCAACATGCAACCTACAACTCGCTATCCATCACAACACACTTGCCTCAACCACGTGCAACGGATTGGCGGGAAGTAGAAGGCACTCCCGGGGTCACACCTCCTACACAGGGGTATCACACAATCACAATCATAACCACAAAACAGTACGCAAACCCCCATCTAACCCGACATTGCACCCTACTCGCAAAACCTAAAACAGAGGTTCTGTCCCGTCGGGACAGCAGCCTTGCAAAAGGCATAACTTGAGTTCTGGGACTCCGAATGAATTAAATGAGTACACCCTCGCGTAGCATAGGAAATTTCCCAACTTTCTCTAGGTATATGTAAAGTCTGATTCGGCTTCTAAAGTTGTTTAATCTACAGATTACCGAGATCTGTTCCAATCGCGTCACAGATTTTAACACGCTCGGTAAAACAGTCATAACATTCAAACGGCTGGGCGGAATTTCAATTTCTTCATATGCACTGAAAGGTAATGAAATTATCTACAACTTCCTAGAAGTCCGTACGGCCAGGTTCCAAGTCTAAATTGGCGAAAACGCGAACCCTAGCTCGACTGCTCAATCTGCCCGAAAACAGAAACGTGGCAACATCTAGATCTAACCCAAATTACTCCAATCCAACGCCTCCAATTGATCTAAAAACTTGATAAACTCCCTAATAACAGTACCTAGCTCATCCCCGAGGAGCCCCATGATCATACCTTTGCCCAACGCACGAAAACTCCAATCGATCTCCTCGCTCCTCGCTCCTCGCTCTTCGCTCCTCGCTCCTCGCTCCTCGCTCCTCGCTCCTCGGATGGATCCATGAGGATGCAGGGGTGGGGAGGTCACCCTAGGTAAGCAAGGGGGGTGGAGGAGAGGTGGTGTGCAATGGGGAGCAATGGGTGCGCCATGGGGGCAAGAGATGGGGCGGCTAGGAGGTGGAAGGAGGAGGAAGGGTGGCGGCTAGGGTTAGGGGCGCATGGGGCAGGGGTGGACGCCCCAAGGGCTGGTGGGGAGCCCTTTTACCAGCCCCCACACCCAAACCTAGTCAGTTACGGAGACCTACTCAATCCCACCAAAGCCCACCAAGGCCCAAACTCCCTGAAGGCCCAAAACCCGGAAACGGCCGGAAAAGCTATTAACATCCATATCCTATAGTTTTAACCTTAATTCCACATCTCATAATGTTATTAACCTTATCATGGACGTTAAATAAGGTTCACGACACTCGTGGCGACATAACACTTCAACCGGCCCAAAAGCGAGAAAACCCTAAGCCGAAAGGTTTTATTCTCTAGTTTCACCTTCTATAACGTCACACCAAACCATAGTGTCACATTCTTCCCCTTCAACGAGGATTCGACCTCGAATCCGAAGGGCATAAAAACAACAACAAAGTCTCAGAGGACAAAAGACTTCCTTACAACATAAAACATTCACACAAAGACTCAAAGCGGAACAAGCGACAAGCGAGTTCTCAAAACCAACCCTTGGCGAGGAAATGTTGATTTAGCTCAACAAAGTGCAACCTCGCACGGTTCCTCCTTCACCCCAATTGCCAAAAAGACCACGAAAGAACACGGTCTCACACTCCTCATTCGATACATTCCTTGGCACTAAAGTGCCTGATCCCTTTAGCAATGCTACTTTCCAGAAGAACACGGCTTCAACCGCTAGAACCCTCTTCAGCTCCCACGCACAAAAGTGTTTTTCACACGTCAACCTCTCTACTATGGTTCGCCGTAATCAAGACGACGCAAGCCAAGAGAGACACTACACTCCAAGACAACCCACTGTTTGAACAATGGGGTTTAAAACCATGCAAAAGATTCATCTTTTACAAAAGACCAATACCCACCGCTAACATCAAAAGGGAAAGCTTTCTTTAAAACCAAAGTTCTTAAAACCCGCAAGAACAGTAACAACCGAACAAAATGCTACGGTTGACTCCACTCACTCATAGATCAGCGACAAAAGATCCAATACACTTCGAAAAGGAAAAGCAATTACTAGCAACCACCAAGTGGTCCACTAGTACTTAATCAACCCTATCGAGGAACACATCAACACACAATTCTCCAAGAAGGTTTGAATTGAGTCAAACTCAACCTTCCTTTACTCCTCACTGTCGGGACCCCGAATTTGCAAATCCGGACCCTCTGTGTATTCAGCACTAGTCCAGGAACGCGCTAGTGCACACAGTCTTAACATCGGTAAATATCACAATCATACCAAACGATACCAATAAAGTACTTTATTTAAATAACCAAACTGGTTACTCGACCTTATGGTCAAGTTACAAATGTATGCCTCGCAAGGCGAAATTTATTAAAAGAGAAAGAATAGCAGCGGAAAATCAAATAAACTCGTGGCGCCATCCAGTATACCACAGGCAACTGACTGGGCTCGCATCCCTAAGTAGACGGGTCCTCTTGGAATTCCTCCTCCGAAACTGGCGTAGTCTCCTCTTCAACTGGTATTGTGTTGAGGCAAGGGTGAGTACTTGGTACTCAGCAAGTCATGCACAGAATGCAAACTAATATACTATATGCATGGCTTGGTACAAAGGAATAGCTCAAGGTATATTTGCGATAAATGACTTTTGATAAGTAATAAAAGTAGATTCGAAAGCGGTAGAAGTAAGTAAAGCATAAATAACTTTTCAAGAAGTTTAACAAACATTTTTCCCATCCTAAACCACATTTCCATCAACTTCATTATTAATCCATTAACCTTTCAAACCAAAGTTATTTTTGAGAAAGTCTAACCCTTGACTGTAATTCCCGGCGATGTCAATACCGCGGACACGGCTATTCGAATAGATTCCAAACTCTGCAGAGGTTATGCACTTTACCCACAAGATACTGATCAAACACCACAAAGGCGAGTTCAGTAACAAAGCCTTTGGAAGCCTCAAACAACACAGGTGGTCCTCTCAGGTTCGTGCTCTACACCATCCCTTCCCTTAGCCAAGGCGAAGTATGGGACCAACACACCGTTAGATGGGTATCTGGCCACAGCCACGATCGCTCCCCGTACAATCACACAAAGCGGTGTAACGACACCACGAGGCTCCACAAGTGAGTCCATAGCGACTTAGTCAACTAGGGCCGTCCCATTCCAGCCATGTGGTTGCAAGTATGACCAGTTCAAAGGCTTGCAAGGTTAAGTCCTTAGAGTGACCAGGGCAAGACTACAGAAAAACCAAATCAACATCCCCAATGCCACAAGCGGCCCACGATTACTCTTGCCACATGCCCTGGTCGAAAACCGTTTATCAAACCCCAGTTGATTACCATGCACCACGTGCCATCAACATCACATGATACTTTTCCAAAACAGGTTCAATATATCATTAAGTCAATATTAACATTTGATTGTCCAAAATCATGTTATGAGCACGTAGCAGGTCTAAGCAGTATACTACAACGATCTAAACCCATGTTGGCAATTTAATAATGTCCAACTAGTAAACCACAACTAGGGTAACAAGGGTCATGGCACATACTTAAATAATCAAGGTGTCATCTGACAAATTGGTATTTATCTAACCCCCATGTTTAAACAAAGTATCTTTCTAATTGATCTAGCATGCAATAGTTTAAATCAAAATAGATTTCGAAATAGGATCAACATGGTCAAAGCACAACTTGCCTTCAAAAAGTACTTGCTCTTGGTCTTGGGTTGGATCCTGAGTTAATACTTCTCCCTCGAATCCTTCCGGCACTTCAACGTCTACTCGTAAAGCGTGCAAATAGCAAATACACAAATAAACAATAGGCAAAAACATCCCAAAACTCCAAATAAAATCCATAAACAGAGAGAACATAATTTTCTGGATTTTTAGGAACTGGAATAAATCAAATTTGGAGTTAAGGCCTTAAAAGTTATGATTTATTAAAGTTTAAATAATCAATTAAATAATATTACAGAGAAAAACTTTAGTCCAAAAATTAAATAAAATTTATATTTAAGTAGATCTTAATTTTATACAAATTTATAAATTTGAATCACTCAAATAGGAGTTGAAGCGCATAAAAGTTATAAGCGTTTGAAGTTTGAATCTAAATTTGAATCAATATTTCGAATTAATAAATCATTTTCTTTTGGAAATTAATTATTGCGTCGGCATGGACACGTGGCAGCCTCGATTGGTCGGTGGCGTCGGTATCCATGGGCTCGGTCCGCTTTCGGCTCGGGTCCACCGTGGACTCGGTCCACGACTCCGCGTGAGGCCCGACATGTGGGCCCACTCGGGTGGCGTCATCGGCCGGCGTCTGCGGGCTCAGCCACTGTCGGCGACAAGTGGGTCCACCGATGGCGTCATGGGTGGCGTCATGGTGCGATTTGGTTGTCCGGTGACACGCGGGCCCGCGTGTCGAGAACCGCGGCGCTCACGCGGCGTGGCGTGGCTAAGCACCGCGTGGCTCGATCGTGCCGTTGATTTGAAAATCAGCGGCGCGATTAGATCTAGAATTTCTGGCGTTCCAAATCAGCACCGTCGATGCGGGCGTTCGATCTAGATCGGACGGTCCAGATCTAACCTAAAGCTACAACGCAACTAACCTCAGCCGTGCGATCTAAATCTAACGGTGGAAACCTAATCGAGGGCGAAACGATGCGAGCGGCGTGGCCTCACCTGCGTGCGTTGGATCTCGATCCAACGGTTCACCGAAGCTTCGCCAGGCGGCGATAACGCGCGGCGGCGTTGCGGCCGGCCGGCGAGGGCAGCGACCACACCAACGGCGCTTGGGCGTCTCGTGAGTGAGTGCACCCAATAGGTGCGCCTTGGCGCAAGGTTCTCAGACCGGGCTTGAACGCGGCGGAGGATGACGAACGGCGCCGGAACGAAGAAAAACCGCGCGGCACACCCCAAACTTCGCGAAATCGTGGAGGCGACGGGCGGCTTAGGCGTTGAAACTAGGGCAACCAAGGCGCATCTGAGGCGGTCCTCGGCGATAACCCACGCCTTAAATGGCCTCGGCATGCGCGCTCAGCGGAAACCTAACGCCAGGCCAGCGGCTCTGCGGCGGTGGAGTCCGGCTTCGATCACGGAAGACGACGCCAATCACGGCCGTCCGCAGCGTCCGCTCAACGGCCAGATTTCGGGCGCAGCGGATCCGGACCGGATCCGGCTGGATCGATCTTGACCAAATTCCGACCGTTGGATTTCGATCCAACGGTTCGGATCGATCAAGGTTCGACCGGATCACGTGGCTCGGGTCGGACTCGAACTCGAGTCTGACTCGGGCTCGGTCGGATGAACAGTAACCGACTCGGTTTGGATTTCCAGCGATTTAATATTTAAAATAATTCCCAGTAATTCATTTAATTCATTAAAAATAGCAAATGACTCCGAAAAATTCCAGAAAAATTCTGGAAAATATTTTAGGGTATTTGGGACTCAAATAAAATATTTCCAACAAAATTTTATTTGCAAAATTAAATTCTTTAATTATTTCAAAATGGAATAAATTCAAATAAATTCCAAATAAATCCAAATAAATTCCAGAAAATTCCAAAAATTCATCAAAGTGCCAAATCACACATGAATTCAAGGAAAGCAAAATTTTGGGGTGTTACACTCACCTTTAAACCATTTACGATCCACTACTAACAACACCTAATGCTTAGGTCGATAACAACCCATACTGGATTTCTCATCCAAGCGGGTCTCGCCCTCAAGCTTTCCACCCAAGGACTAAAACAAGGACACAACGATTGGATAAACTCAACCACAAACCATGAACCAAATTGGTCCCCATGCTTAACCTTGAATCCAATGCACTACAATCACTTTGGAAAGGATTCGACAACAACCAAAGAGCATTCAGTTTAAATTTCTAAACCAAGATGCAAAGGAAACACAAATCCCCTTCATCACAACCAACATACTAGAAATTCTTTATTCTTTCTTTTCATACTAGAAAGAAATGGACATCTCGATTCATAACATGAATGCAAACTTTTCAAGAGCACTCCGGATTAGTCATGTATCCATATATGACTTTCTCACCGACCTGGCTCAACGACTCCTTTATCATTAAACTTCGATAAACGTTGACATGTTTTCCTTTCCACCATTCATTCATCATGGAACAGCCCGATGCTGGATTAGTCATTCACCAAACGACTTATTAGGTATCAAAGAATTGAAACACCATTAACATCGAAGGTTGCAGAAATTCATATAGACCATGACTGCAAACCGTTAGCAGGAAAAGACCACGTCATAACAGAACCCTCCATTACTTGAAAGCTAAACTTGCAAAACCTCGCATTTTAACTGAAATCAGCATTTTGGAAAAGAACATCGACTCCAAAGTCAAGCATCTGCACACACAACCGCCACAAACTTTCTCAAAGAGAAAGGGAAACTCATAGCACAAACTAAACAAGTTAGCCAAAACCAAATATTTGCACCAATTTCTACGAGTTTTAGGGAAACTACGAACACGACATATGGAACACCTTGACCGAAAACCCTTCAACCAAAATGGCAAGCAACCAAACCAGTCCAAAAGCTTTTAAATACAAGCTCAGCATAAAAGAACCATCTCTAGTACTCCACTACGCTTTCCATTAAAAGACTTCAATAATTACTATCTACTTCCTGAGAAGCCCCAACACAAATAAATCAGAAACTTCACAACAAATTCTTCCTCTAGTTACCAATCCCAACACTTTTAATTAGGGTTTAAGGTGCTTATCGAAAAAGGCACCCAACCAAAACTATATTGACATGACCCTCACGGGTCACCGAATCATAATACATCTTATTCCAAGTTGGAAACATAGTATTTCAATAAATCTTTCAGCAAGATCAGCATATAAATTTCATGCCACCTATATATTCACGTCTCAACAACCGAACCTTATTCAGTTAAACAACGACTTCAACATGTAAATATTATCTCTACAAGACAAAGTTCATAACTAGGATTCCAAGGCATACATTCATTAAGGATGAAATTGTACATCATGTTAATTATCCAAAGCTCACTCCATCGCAACATGTTAAAATTTTCCTCTATTTTAACCATGGTTTTCCAACGAATAATCTAAACAGTTACCACAACTACTTAGTCATCAATAACAACAAATGGGCATAATCATCAACCAACAACATTACTTTTAGCTACCACATAGGTGATAACAAAATTACCACCACACAACATACTCCCACTATTTAAAATAGACTGAATACTAGCATTAACACTACCATTAACAACATCATTAACAATAAGTCTTATGTCTTCTCCATTGATATCAATACTAGCATTGTAGCGACACAACTGCATACTTCCAAAGATACTAGTAGTTTGCAACAACATAAATAGCAACTCTAATCAACATCCAAATTAAAGTCACTAGTCAACACGATTAAATTTATCTATTAATCCATTAGATTAGAACATCTTTAACAACCAGCAAAGTTTCTTTTACAATAACAATGAGTCTACATCATCTTAATGTTTTAATTATGCATCAAAGTTTAAACTTTTAACATTAACAAGGATCATAAGCACTTTTAAAGCAAGGCAACAGATTCTAAGCATGTACATTAACACATTTAATCATTCTCGCTAAGAGTAAACTGCAACACTAGTAGTCTATTTATTCTCAAGCTAGAGATATTAATCACATTGAATTAATTCAACTCAAAATTTAACTTAGCAACACATCAATCCATAAACCACATTGTTACCTACTACATAACATGCTAAACATCAATTCTTACTAGGGACAAACGATTTCAGTCAAAAGACTAATTTGTTTACAGCATTTTAGTTTTAAAACTCATCCCAAGTTCATAAGGAAAATTTGACTCTCAAAATTGCGATGAGACAAACCCAAACTTGGTCATGCAAAGGAATTCTCCAAAACACTTTTTAAATCTCAAAGACTCCTCTTTGGAGGGAACCAATCGATCAAATATACCTTTGCAAATAAACCCTAACTCCAAACTTTCACAAAATAGGAAGGGTTCTTCAAAGATTATTTTCTTAAACCAGCAAAATAACGAATCAAACACCACTTACTTCTACAAAGACACATAACTTCAGCCCTAACAGCCAGTGCGGCATAACTCATAATAACTCCGTTAACCTCGGAGAAAGACAAACACGAGGATAAATTTGAATGCTTCTTCCCCATAAAGCCATCAACAAACTAATCATTAAAAGCTGGAAAGGTGCCCAAAGAAAGCGCAACACTAGACTCCTCTTCTTCGTCTTCAACCAAGGAAGACAAAACCACACACCGCATACGAACGATCCATAAAAACCCAACATTTTTCATTTGATTCAAATCAACTAAAGCCAAGAAAAGCAACGAAAATCGTACCGTCGAGCGGCAAAGAACGTCTGAAGGAATCCACCACCAAACTCTTCTATTTGACTCCAGTCAACTACTCGATCTATAACGAGAGAGGTAAGCACTCTTCTCCTACAGGGGTTAATGGTTCTTCGGTGATGGCGCTAACGGCCATACCGTCAAACCTCGCCCTTACTATGAACAAAAAGAGGTGACCGAAACCCTTCGGTACCACAATTCCACTCTATCACAACAACAAGAGCAATTCAGTCATTTATCTCATAGACATAGCAACATGCTTTATCAAAGGAAGCATTCAACATCATAGCTTAAATACAACATTTAAGCATAAAGAAACGATACCCATACACTTTCCTCCTGTGCATCCATTGTGTGTCAAATTTTAGATTAGTTATACCACTTTTGCAAGTTTTAATGTTGCTATCCTATAACAAAATTTTAGTTAAGACCTAAGCCATGTTTCTAAGTTATTCCACATCATATTTTAGTTTTTCCCTATAGCATGACACTAAAAATTCACATTCCAAGGACCTACTGACCGCTCGATACCAACTGTAACACCCCGGCATTTAATATGCCCGAATGCTACCAAACATAAGCTAAACAACAACTAAATATCACATTTAAACATAAATTCCAGCAAAGGTACATATGCTAAAAACCGATATTTCGGCAGCATCTCTTTTGTTTTTCCATGAATTAACACAATATCAATATCATGGCAAGATATATCATAGCACACGACATCTAAAACATCAACATAAATGGATGTATCATCAAACTACGCCAATAATACCACGCTCAACCACTTCATAAACTATAACGAATCAAATAAGGGATCACAAGCATGCTAGATTAAACCATACATTAACTTTATGGCACAACTCTTAAAATCATGTCTCCAAGTGATTAATCATAGACTATGATGGTGGAGCTACGTGTAGAAGTGTAGCTAAACCCCTTTTTCCCGCATGCCGATCTCAAAGTACCTAAAAACAACATAAAACACAAGCGTGAGTTCGAAACTCAGCAAGCATATTGTAATGGACAACAATAACAATATAATAGAAAATAACACCTCACATCATGTATATCATCTCAATCATGAACACTTTAACAAAATCATCATCATTGTGTATGCAATGCAATGCTCATATCTCCTTGGAAACTAATACCGGTATGGTTGAGTACACACCTGTCGGTGTGCACCCTCTCCCCCCTTCCATCCCGAAGATGGAGGGTGCCTACTCCTCGCTTCCACAACCCACGGTAGATGGAATCACGATGTAGGACTTACTCTATTGGCTCACCGGATTAGTCATAACTTTCTCACCGACCTTCCCGGATTAGTTAATGATTTTCTCACTGCCCGGGCCATGTAACATGTCATGAATGCAAGCATGCCAACATCATATAAAACTCATATTTTAACACTTGGCGTCATAACATCTTAAACATGCTCATCATATCATAGCAATCATTAACACATGGCAAGTGGACATATATCATGTAAACAATTCCATCGAATCTCAACATGCAACCTACAACTCGCTATCCATCACAACACACTTGCCTCAACCACGTGCAACGGATTGGCGGGAAGTAGAAGGCACTCCCGGGGTCACACCTCCTGCACAGGGGTATCACACAATCACAATCATGACCACAAAACAGTACGCAAACCCCCATCTAACCTGACATTGCTCCCTACTCGCAAAACCTAAAACAGGGGTTCTGTCCCGTCGGGACAGCAGCCTTGTAAAAGGCATAACTTGAGTTCTGGGACTCCGAACGAATTAAACGAGTACACCCTCGCGTATCTTAGGAAATTTCCCAACTTTCTATAGGTATATGGAAAGTCTGATTCGGCCTCTAAAGTTGTTTAATCTACAGATTACCGAGATCTGTTCCAATCGCGTCACAGATTTTAACACGCTCGGTAAAACAGTCATAACTTTCAAACGGCTGGGCGGAATTTCAATTTCTTTATATGCTCTGAAAGATAATGAAATTATCTACAACTTCCTAGAAGTCCGTACGGCCAGGTTCCAAGCCTAAATCGGCGAAAACGCGAACCCTAGCTCGACTGCTCAATCTGCCCGAAAACAGAAACGTGGCAACATCTAGATCTAACCCAAATTACTCCAATCCAACGCCTCCAATTGATCTAAAAACTTGATAAACTCCCTAATAACAGTACCTAGCTCATCCCCGAGGAGCCCCATGATCATACCTTTGCCCGGCCTTGCGAAAACTCCAATCGATCTCCTCGCTCCTCGCTCCTCGCTCCTCGCTCCTCGGATGGATCCATGAGGATGCAGGGGTGGGGAGGTCACCCTAGGGCAGCAAGGGGGGTGGAGGAGAGGTGGTGTGCAATGGGGAGCAATGGGGGCGCCATGGGGGCAAGAGATGGGGCGGCTAGGAGGTGGAGGGAGGAGGAAGGGTGGCGGCTAGGGTTAGGGGCGCATGGGGCTGGGGGGGACGCCCCAAGGGCTGGTGGGGAGCCCTTTTACCAGCCCCCACACCCAAACCTAGTCCGTTACGGAGACCTACTCCATCCCACCAAAGCCCACCAAGGCCCAAACTCCCCCGCGAAGGCCCAAAACCCCGGAAACGGCCCGGAAAAGCTATTAACATCCATATCCTATAGTTTTAACCTTAATTCCACATCTCATAATGTTATTAACCTTATCATGCACGTTAAATAAGGTTACGACACTCCGTGGCGACATAACACTTCAACCGGCCCAAAAACGCGAGAAAACCCCTAAGCCGAAAGGTTTTATTCTGTAGTTTCACCTTCTATAACGTCACACCAAACCATAGTGTCACAACGGCGGAGTCATCGGAGGCGCGGACGGCGGGGGTGAGGACGGCACAGACGGCGTGGATGGCGGAGTTGGAGACTTGGAGGCAGTAGTGGAGAGAAGGAAAAGAGTTTGGACCTCTTCACTTTTTATACGAGGGGAATTAGTACTGGGTCATATTACCAACCGGTACTGATATTAGAATTTTCGCCTCCCCGCCAAATGCTATTTGCACTAGGGGGAATTTGTACCGGGTCATATTTCCAACTACTACTTGTAACACCCCAATTTTTGTTTTTCATGAATTCAAATAAGATTTGGCATTTTTGTGAATTTTTGAAATTTTTTGGGATTTATTTGGAATTTATTTGAATTTATTCCCTTTTGAAATAATTAAAGAATTTAATTTTACAAATAAAGTTTTGTTGGAAATATTTTATTTGAGTCCCAAATGCCCTAAAATATTTTCTAGAATTTTTCTGGAATTTTTCTGAGTATTTTGTTATTTTTCTAGATTTATTTGAATTTTCTATGAATTATTGAATAATTAAATCGCTGGAAAATCGAGTTGGTTTTACTGTTCACCCGACCGAGTTTGAGTCAGACTCGAGTTCGAGTCCGACCCGAGCCACGTGATCGAGCCGAACCCGCTCGGCCGAACCCTAACCGCGTGACCGTTGCATCTTGATCCAACGGCCACGATTGAGCCACGTCACCCGAGCCCGACTCCGACCGAGCCAGCCAGGTCACCGAGCCGGACCCGAGCCCAAATCTCGCGACCGTTGGATCTCGATCCAACGGCCGAGAGTGCGCCACGTCACCCTCTCCGTGTTGCCACCGGACTCCGCCGCCGCCCGTGCGTGGGTCCTCGTTTTCCGCGCATATCACGGACGTCGAGGGGCTATTTAATGCGCCGCCACCCATGTCGGCACGCCCTTTCCCATGCGCACCCGTACCCCTAACCCTTCACGCCTGAGCCGCCGCCGTTCGGCCGCACGAGCTCGCCGTAGTTGGATAAGCCTTCCGTCGCAGTTAACTCCGGATTCCGCCGCCGTCCGTCGTTCTCCGCCGCGGCTGAGCCCAGTCCCGAGACCCCCAGGCCGAGGCACATCCGAAGAGAGAACTCACTTCGCCGGAGAAGCCCGCAAACGCCGGCGCGTTGGTCGTCTTCCTCCTCTCCGGCCCGCAAACAATAGGAAAGATTAGAAAGATAACAACGCGGCTCACGATGAACTTAGTCCATCGAACCGGTCTTAGGTTAGGGTTTCGATTCGGCTTTGAAGATGACAAGACGATGAGACTAGGCTCACGTCATGATGATAGAGAAGATGAGGACATCGCACTAGGGCTCTTGCATGAATGCACGTATGCGATGACAACGAAGCGATGAGAGCCAAGCGTTAACGATGAAGCGTTAACGGCGAAACGTTAACGACGAAACGTTAACAGAGGAGCGTTAACGATAGAGCGTTAACAGTGAAACGCTAACGGTGGAACATTAACGATGGAGCGTTAACGGCGGAGCGTTAACGGCAAAACATTGACGAAACGTTAACGGGGAAACGTTAACGGCAAACGTTAACACCAAAACGTTAACGATGGATCGTTAACGGCGAACATTAACGGTGAAGGTTAACGGCAACGTTAACGGCGAACGTTAACGGTGGAACGTTAACGGTGGAACGTTAACGGAGGAACGTCAACGGAACATTAACAGGGAAACGTTAACGACAGAAACATTAACAATGAACGTTAACGGCAAAACGTTAACGGTGGATCGTTAACGACGAAACATTAACGGCGGAGCGTTAACGACGGAGCGTTAATGGTGAAACGTTAACGGCAACAGGTAACGGAGGAACGTTAACGGCGGAGCGCTAACGGTGGAAAGTTAACGACGGAGGTCAAACAATGATAGGATACTCATGAAACAAGGTAGCGACCGTCGGTGCAACGACATGGCCGCGATAAAACGCTACCATGGATGGCTAACCGATACGCGAACCGGCGGCAACGGCTAGATCAAAGACGACGGTTTTAAGCCGGAATCGGGCTCTGACGGCAAACGGAGACAAACAGAATTCTAAGGATGATCCAAAACAGTACATGATGATCCACCGGACGCGACAACACGACCGGAGCGAACTAAAATAGCCGGCGTCAAAAGGCGACGCGCGGCGACGGCTAAACGGTGGCCTAAATATATAAAAAAAATTTGGAGGATTGGATGGCAAAGGGGGAATGTCTACCACGTAGAACGCGGTGAGATGAACTCAACGGTATAGGCGGATTTTGCGGCGCCCCTCCGAATTAATCACAAACTGCCGATTAACGGGTTTCGGATCTAAACTTTGGACGACCATAACTTCTAGAATAATGATCGGAACTTAACGAAATTTGACCGAGAGCTAGATGGGACCAAGAGTCACACCATGACACAGGTTTCTCGAAGAAATACCTTCTGGAACAGCAGGGAACGCGTGAGGAAGTTTGCCGCTGTCTGAAACGCAGTCTGATCGGAGAAAATATTTTTCTGCGCCAAATCCAGAGGGAAAAACCATGAGGAAAGATTTGAATCATGTAGAGGACATCCCCAGGAGTCTACACAAAAAATTGCACGGTCAAACTCGAAAAATTGAGGGAGTTATGGCCTCGGCAAGATTCGAGATTGAAATGGCCATAACTTTTGATCCCATGGGCCAAATTGGTTGAATTTTGGACAGCGAGCAGATAGTAGCTTGTGGAATACCATGGCGAAGGCGGATCTTGAAAAGAGTTGACGAGCTGCCCGAGACGTGGATCCAAAGTTCGGCCGGCGTTGGGCGACATCCGGAGGACATGGCGGCGGTTTCGGAGTTTTGGAGATGATCCGGAGGTTGAAGAAGCGTGGGAGAGGTCATGGGTGGTCTATACTGGGTTGAGATAGAGGCTAGGTCAAGAAAAATCAAGTTTGGACGCGTTTGGAGCAAAAACGGGTCTTATAGGCATTAGATCGAGCACCTTCCGTGCGCCAAACGGACTGGGCTGACGTGGCCGGCCGTGGGCCGTCCGATCGGGCGCAGGCGGCTCAGATCGCGTGGGTGACGTGCCCGAACGGGGCGCTGGTGCGGTCGGCGGGCGGCCCAGCGGGCGTCTTGGCGTCTGTGACCTCCTGGCTCAGCGGTTGAGCTAAGCGTGGCCCGTGTGTGGCGGGAAGGGAGGCGGAGCGGGCTGGCCTGGCGCGGGAGGTGGGGCGTGGCCCGGTTCAGCGGGTGGGCCGGCGGGAGGATTGAGACGGATTTCAGCCCAAGAACAAAAATCCGATTTTTTGAATTAAAATTATTCCAACAAATCAAATAAATCATTTTAGGCAATAAAAATTCCAGAAAAATTCTAGAAAAATTCCAGAAAATATTTTGAGACATTTTGAACTCAAATAAAATATTTTTAACAAAACTTTATTTAAACTTTTCCAAATAATTAATTAATTTGCACAAAGAGGCTTAATACAAATAAATCCCAATTAAATCCAATAAATAGCAAATGAGCTTCGAAAAATCTCAAAAATTACAGAAAAATTTATTGGTGCACAATGAACCCAAATAAAATTAAATTCATTTTATTTAAAATATAAAATAATCAAATTAAATTGTTTTAGCTTTTAGAAAATTCAAATCAAGCTTTATAAATGGGAGAAAATCATCGGAAATCTTTGGGAAGATAATTTAAACCAAAATTTTTTGAAAACCCAAATTTTGGGATGTTATAAACCTCTCCCCCTTAACCGAATCTCGTCCCCGAGATTCAAGGCTGACTATAGAATTCGGTTCAGGGGGACTCAACTCTTGAGGCTTCTCCAAATTTTCAAGCAATTGCACACTGGACAGGTTCGCTTCCGAACAACGTTAGGTAACATCCAAAATTTGTAGGCTGTTCTTTGCGGATGAGATCCTCTTGCAACTTCACTGACCCCAGCAGTGTCTGCTTCTCTAGCACAAGAAGGCACTTTTCCTGCGGGTAATCTTGATACCTTCTCTGTCGGGAAATCTTGAAATCTCAAGCATGGTTTCCAACATGTTAAGCTTCATTGGGAACTCATTCTCAACAATAGTAAAGTTAACTCTCATCATCCTGCATTACATATGACTTTTGATCAGTACAACATCGGATGCTTTTCTAAGCTTCATCAGTCATAATGTGATTGACCCGATCTTTCACTGGCGCTTACGGGATGGCTTCATCTTGAACTGCTTCACAATTCACTTTCTGGCACAAGTGTCTCGGTAGGTGAAGGACTAGGACTGAAGCAGACAGGTATAGCACCTTTTCTTCTGGGACAACTATTGGCAAAGTGTCCCGGCTCATTGTATCTGAAGCAACACTTGAATGACATCTGTTGGCTTCCTCTTGCCTTGGCTCTAATCATGGTAGGGGTAGAGCTGTGATCGACACGATCTATAGTGATCACTTTATTCTGAGGGCAGTGATTAGCAAATGTACTGGCTGGTGACAAGTATAGCAAACTCTAGAGAGCATGCTTCCTCATTGAGAACTTTTCTCCAGGGTGGTGTTATGAAGATTCTGGCTATCGGGGCGAAGCACAGGTGAAGGTGTCTCGAACAAAGTTTGAGCAGTATGGCAACTGAGTTGTCGAGGGGCACTCCTCATTCGCTGTTGCGATGGTCCTTCTTGATTAGCCTTGCGACGCTTGTGGTGGTCTCCCAAATACTTGCGTTCATCTTCTGGACCAGGGGTCTTGTTAACCAACTCCTCTTGCTTCGGCTGACTCCTTGAGCAAGTTGCTTCTATAGTATTACCACTCACTTTTGGCGTTATAATCCTTACTAAGTAACTTCTGGGATGATCATGGCTTCAGAATTGCTGATCTTTCTGTGGGCATTCCTTGACAAAATGACCCAACTCACCACAGTTGTAACATGAATGTCTGGGTTGTCATGCCAAGTTGATGGGGCATTCTCTAGCCCAGTGACCTTGTTTATCACACAAGAATCAGTTCCATGGTAACCAAGTATTACTGATTTCCTGAGGTAGATGGATAGGGTTGACATGCTTCTTCTTCTTTTCTTCACGTGGCACAGCTGGTGCGGATGACAATCCTTCTCTTTTTGCTAACTCTTGAGCAATGACAGCTCGAAAATTCTCTCGCTGATGCCTAGTCACAGCGGTCACTACTAAATCCAGGGAACATTGAGATGGGTAGTGATCACAGCCTTCGCAAAGATAGCATGTGATGTTGCATATAGGATATTCTCTGGGTAAATGGCTTCCTTCACAGCTGGAACAATTGATTACCTGTTCATCAGCAGTGTGTTCTATTTCTCCACATCGAATGCATGCACGGTCTTCTGATTTGTTTGGTTGACAACACTTCAAAGAACAATGTCTAGGTATGGTATCGAGTGCGGAGGCACCATTCTTCCTTGGCCTTGCTGTGGTTCCACTGCCTTCTGACGAGGTGAAGATCCGACAAAAAGGCGGTGGTAAACTCTAACCAAGTGATGGTATGTTCATCCTCAGAAGTGGCGTAGAAACCTCTTCATCAAACTAATGCATCTCCTTCTAACTGGCATGTAGCATAGGGAACCATCTCTTCATCTTCACTTTGCACCAAATCAAGCTTCTCTTCTATGACACGAAGCCATATTTTTGCGTCCTTGAGAGTGGCTGATCCATCAAACGTGGGTGGTTTGGTCTTCATGAACAAGGCAAACTTTGACTGTGAACAGGAGGTTGTGACTTTAGTTGTGAAGGGGTTGATTTTAGCACTGATAACATTCATCTGTTGCATCATTGTCTGAATGAGCTGAGTTTGAGCAGTGACAAACTCATCCAAGTGTTGAATTGTCATGGTTAGTGCGGTGGACAGCTGCTGGTCACTATCTGCATTGTCACTAACACTAGTAGTAGCAATTGAACTGACTTGAATTGCCTTGGAATCACGGCTGCGGACGGTCCTTTCCAACTTTTGTCCACTCCAGGGTTTTGGGTAAGAGAGAAAAGCATAGATGAGGTTCAAGAATCCTATTGCGAGGAGAACAGGTTTAACCCAAAAACTTATACAAACATTATTAAGAACTTGGTATGGTTGCTTATCCAAGCCTAAAAGCTTTGCAACACATACTGCACACTCAGCAATCAATGAAGAACCAAATTCCTAAGTACACAATAATATAGTGTCTAAAAGGGTAACACACCTATCTTAAGAGACGCGACTCTCACACATGAGTCTCAACTTACTACTAAGCACTGGTCGTTCAAGCTTCTGGAACACTTCATCGATCCACTTCTCTTCGAGCTCGATGATTTCTTACTTCACGATCATCAGGGTTGACGGCGACATCCAGTACTTTCGCCTTAAGTGTGAAACATCGTTAACTATTCGGAACAACTCAGGTAAGATTTCCATTTAAATCGAAGGGAAGGATAGAACTTTCAGCAAAGAGGAAAGAATGGAAGAATAAGATAAGTCAAGAATGTATTATTCTTTTAAGTTAAAATTTCTCTTTAGAAAATAATTTTGAAGCTCCTAAAGACGGCCAATCTATCTAAGGTCAAGACCTACAGTCAGTATGGCTCTGATACCACCTCTGTCGGGACCCGAATGTGCAAATCGGGACCCTCTGTGTATTCAGCACTAGTCCAGGATCACGCTAGTGCACACAGTCTCAACATAGATGAATATCACAATCATACACAGCGGAAAAGAGAAATAACACAAATATAGAATATAAACTATTGAACGACCTTAAGGTCAACCTTACATTTGTGAGGCCTTGACGGCTTCAACTCCAAATAAGCAGCTGCGGAACAAAGAACATCGGTGAATCCCATCAATACGCCACAGGCAACTGACAGGGTTCGACTCCTAGATAATCGCCTTCTCACGGAACTTCTTCTCCTTCGACGATGTAGACTTTTGCTCACTGGTGATTGTTTGTTTGCAAGGGGTGAGTACATAAAGCACTCAGCAAGTAATGCACAGAATGCAAGTCTAATAACTATATGCATGGCTTATTCCAAGTAACAGGCTGAATGGTTATTTTGCAGAAAAGCAACAATCATAAATAAACATAATAGATTGTAAAGCAGTAAAACAAATAATGACAATAGTAGATTTCACAGTTATTCCACAAGTAAACCATTCCACATCCTTAAACAATTATCACTTTTCCACAGGCAAACTGCCTCCAAACCCAAGATCAATTTTATGAAAAGCTAACCCTTGACTGTAATCCCCGAGCATTGTCCAGTACCGTGGACTCGGCTATTCGAATAGGTTTTACACTCTGCAGAGGTTATACACTTTACCCACAAGATACAATCAACTCACCACGTCAGCCGTGAATCGCGCATACAAAAGTATGCGAATGAGTGATCATAACAAAGCCTTTCGGAAACTTCTAACTACACAAGTGAACCTCTCCGGTTTTTGCCATACACCATCCCTTCCCTTAACAAAGGCGAAGTATGGGACCGACATACCGTTGGATGGGTACCATGCCGCAGCCCTGGTACGCTCCCCCTTCAAGCTACACAAAAGATGTAGTTGACACCCCGAGGTACCACATGCAAGTTATTAGTAACTTACTCAACTAGGACCGTCCCACTCCAGTCATGTGGTTGTATGGTTGACTCAGTTCAAAGGCTTGCAAGGTTAAGTCCTTAGGGCGACCAGGGCAAGACTACCCGAAGAACCAAATCAACCTTTTCGGTGCTACACTTGGCCCACCTGATCATAATCTTGCCAATTGCCCCGGTCTAAATCTTTTTATCACCCCAGTTGATTATTGCGTAACACAATGCCAACAACAACTCAACATCATTGAAGAAGTACGAATACCTCCACATATCAACTTCATCGTGTCGGCAACACGTCGCACCGTTCCAAAATACATTGCATATTCCATTAGTCAATATTGAGCTTTTATATTTCCAAAATGATGTCAAAGGTACGTTGCAAGACTAAGCAGCTACTGACGATCTAACTAACCCATGTCGGCAAAGTATTTAGCTACCAACTATTAATCAACAAACCTAGGGTGACAAATGAATCATGGCGTACAACTATTATAGACAAGGTGGCAATAACAAGTAGGTTAAATATCTAATCCCAAATTAATTGAAATCAGTTTATATCCAACTAGCATGCAATAATTTAAAACAACATAATTTTCCAAAAGGGGATCAACATGGTCAAAGCACAACTTGCCTGGCCCTTGCAACTTTTACTGTTCTTTACTCTTTATCCTTGATTCTTGATCCTCAACCTTCGATCTTCACTTCCTTGATCTTCAGCCCGTAGAATGATTTCCAGACGACGCGTCTAATGATAAAGAAACACAAATACAACAAAACTCAAAAGACAATTCAAATAAACTCCAAATTAAGAATGAACAGCATTGGCATAACGGCTTGGATGAATTTAGGAACTTGATTGGATTAGATCAAAGGTTAGAAGAACGAGCTTTCGAAAAAAAAACACCGAAAAGGGAAAGATTAATAACTGGGAAAGAAAGAATATTATTCCGAAGAATATTTCTTCTGAAGTTATTGTCTTGATTGGACAAATGATGACATATGGGCTCTCGATCTACAGATCGGGTCCATAAGGATATGTTAGTTCACAATGAACTAAAGTGATTCTCGAAGTTGACTTTTGTTGACCGAACGGACACAGTCAAACAAAAGAGAAGAATACTGATAGACTAGATCGGGCACAAGGTTATGGCACATGACCAATGGTCTATCGACCAAGTCCACGAACGAAGTCTAGGTCAATGGTAGATTAGGTTTTCAGGGATAAGACAAGACAAAACAACAAGAAAGATTGCAAAGATAACAACGCGGCTCACGATGAACTTAGTCCATCGAACCGGTCTTAGGTTAGGGTTTTGATTCGGCTTTGAAGATGACATGACGATGAGACTAGGCTCACGTCATGATGATAGAGAAGATGAGGACATCGTACTAGGGCTCTTGCATGAATGCACGCATGCGATGACAATGAAGCGATGAGAGCCAAGCGTTAACGATGAAGCATTAACGGCGAAACGTTAACGACAAAACGTTAACGGAGGAGCGTTAACGACAGAGCGTTAACGGTGAAACGCTAACGGTGGAACATTAACGATGGAGCGTTAACGGCAAAACATTGATGAAACGTTAACGGGGAAACGTTAATGGAGAACGTTAACAGCAAAACGTTAACGGTGGATCGTTAACGGCGAACATTAACGGTGAATGTTAACGGCGAACGTTAACGGTGGAACGTTAACGGAGGAACGTCAACGGAACATTAACAGGGAAACGTTAACAGCGAACGTTAACGGCAAAACGTTAACGGTGGATCGTTAACGACGAAATGTTATCGCGGGCGCAGCGGAAGCGTTAACGGCAACGTTAACGGCAACAGTAACGGCGAACGCATCGGCGGAGCGTTAACGGTGGAACGTTAACGACAGAGGTCAAACAATGATAGGATACTCATGAAACAAGGTTGCGACCGTCGGTGCAACGACATGGCCGCGATAAAACGCTACCAAGGATGGCTAACCGATACGCGAACCGGCGGCAACGGCTAGATCAAAGACGACGGTTTTAAGCCGGAATCGGGCTCTGACGGCAAACGGAGACAAACAGAATTCTAAGGATGATCCAAAACAGAACATGATGATCCACCGGACGTGACAACACGACCGGAGCGAACTAAAATAGCCGATGTCAAAAGGCGACGCGCGGCGACGGCTAAACGGTGGCCTAAATATATATAAAAAAATCGGAGGATTGGATGGCAAAGGGGGAATGTCTACCACGTAGAACGCGGTGAGATGAACTCAACGGTATAGGCGGATTTTGTGGCGCCCCTCCGGATTAATCACAAACTGCCGATTAACGGGTTTCAGATCTAAACTTTGGACGGCTATAACTTCTAGAATAATGATCGGAACTTAACAAAATTTGACCGAGAACTAGATGGGACCAAGAGTCACACCGTGACGCAGGTGGCTCGAAGAAATACCTTCTGTAACAGCGGGGAAAGCGCGAGGAAGTTTGCCGCTGTCTGAAACGCAGTCTGATCGGAGAAATATTTTTATGCGCTAAATCCAGAGGGAAAAACTGTGAGGTAAGATGTGCATCAGGTAGAGGACATCCCCAGGAGTCTACAAAAAAAATTTCACGGTCAAACTCGAAAAATTGAGGGAGTTATGGCCTCGGCAATATTCGAGATTGAAACGGCCATAACTTTTGATCCCATGGGCCAAATTGGCTGAATTTTGGACAGAAAGCAGATGGTACCTTGTGGCACACTATGGCGAAGATGGACCTTGAAAAGAGTCGACGAGCTGCCCGAGACGCGGCTCCAAAGTTTGGCCGGTGTTGGGCGACATCCGGAGGACATGGCGGCGGTTTCGGAGTTTTGGAGATGATCCAGAGGTTGAAGATGCGTGGGAGAGGTCATGGGAGGTCTATACTAGGTTGGGATGGAGGCTATGTCAAGAAAAATCAAGTTTGGACGCGTTTGGAGCAAAAAGGGTCTTATAGGCATTAGATCGAGCACCTTCTGTGCACCAAACGGACTGGGCTGACGTGGCCGGCCGTGGGCCGTCCGATCGGGCGCGGGCGGCTCAGATCGCGTGGGTGACGTGGCCGAAAGAAAGGCGCCCACGCGGGCGGCCACGCGGCGTAGCAGACGTCTGTGACTTGGCTTCGCCATTGGTCGGGCGTGGCCCGGTTCGGCGAGTGGACCGGCGGGGGGAGAGAGAGGGATTTCAGCCCAAGAACAAAAATCCAATTTTTTGAATTAAAATAATTCCAACAAATCAAATAAATCATTTCAGGCAATAAAACTACCAGAAAAATTCTAGAAAAATTCCAGAAAATATTTTAAGACATTTTGAACTCAAATAAAATATTTTTAACAAAACTTTATTTAAAATTTTCCAAATAATTAATTAATTTGCACGAAGAGTCTTAATACAAATAAATCCCAATTAAATCCAATAAATAGCAAATGAGCTTCGAAAAATCTCAAAAATTACAGAAAAATTTCTTGGAGCACAAGGAACCCAAATAAAATTAAATTCATTTTATTTAAAATATAAAATAATCAAATTAAATTGTTTTAGCTTTTTAAAAATTCAAATCAAGCTTTATAATTGGGAGAAAATCAACGAAAATCTTTGGGAAGATAATTTAAACCAAAATTTTTTGAAAACCCAAATTTTGGGATGTTACAGCTTCCTTCAAGATCAATCGCTTGATCTCCTGGTCATTCGGGACGTAAAGTTGCTGCCCATGCATGACCATCCCATCGGCCCTCTCCAAAAACTCCGAAGGCGCGCTTTCCTTCAATTTGCGCTTGATTTCAGTCACTTTCTCATCAACGAGTTGCACGGCTAAAATTTGGGACTCAGGAGTGGATTCTAGGGTTAATGCTGCAACGAACCCTTCTTGAACCACCTCCAACTTGAGTCTCCAAAACTCATCCAGTAATTGTGGTTGACTTATAAAGGTTAATGTACTAATGGTATGCAACTTGCGACTGAGGGCATCTGCAACCACATTAGCTTTGCCTGGATGATAATGGATCCCTAGATCATAATCCTTGATCAGCTCCAACCATCTAAGCTGTCTCAAGTTCAGATCTAGTTGAGTGAAAAAGTATTTCAGGCTCTTGTGGTCAGCAAATATCTCACATCTGTTTCCGATGAGATAATGGCACCACAGTTTTAGAGCGTGAACTACTGCCGCCGGTTCTAGATCATGAGTTGGATAATTGGCTTCATGAGGCTTCAATTGTCGTGAAGCATAAGCTACAACCTTGCCCTCTTACATCAGTACACAACCGAGACCCTGACGTGAAGCATCACAGTAAACGTCAAAGCTCTTGTGTATGTCTGGCAAGACCAGAATCGGGGCAGAGGTAAGTCTTCGCTTCAATTCTTGAAAACTTGCCACACAGGCTACTGACCACTCAAACCTCTTTTCGTTCTTGAGTAGTTCCGTTAGTGGTTTAGCAAATTTGGAGAAAGTATCAATGAATCGCCGATAGTAACCTGCGAGACCGAGAAAACTCCGGATCTCAGGAACAGTCCGTGGCTGCTCCCTAGCAATCACATCTTGCACCTTGCTTCAATCAACTGCAACTCCACCTCCAGAAAGAACATGACCTAAGAATGTGACTTCATTGAGCCAGAACTCGCACTTACCAAATTTTGCGTACAGTTGATGCTCGCGAAGTTTGTCGAGCATCTTCCGCGGGTGTAGCTCATGTTCTCGTTCACTTCTGGAGTAGATGAGAATGTCGTCAATGAAAACTACCACGAATTTGTCCAGGTATTCCATGAACACTTTATTCATGAGATTCATGAATGTGGCAGGAGCATTGGTAAGACCGAATGAAACCACGGTATACTCGTACAATCCGTAACGAGTAGTAAATGCAGTTTTCTGTATATCCTCCGGTCGGATCTTAAGTTGGAAGTACCCAAGTCTCAAATCGATCTTAGAAAAGATATGGGCTCCGCTCAACTGATTAAACAAATCGTCTATCTGAGGGAGAGGATACTTATTCTTGATTGTGACTTCGTTCAATGAACGATAGTCGACGCACATGCGAAGACTGTCGTCCTTCTTCTTAACGAAGAGCACTGGACTACCCCATGGTGAGGAGCTAGGACGGATAAAACCCTTCGCTAGCTGCTCTTTGAGTTGTTTCTTGAGCTCGATCAACTCGTCTGAGGGCATCCGATAAGGGCGCTTGGAAATTGGTGCAGTTCCAGGTAGCAAATCAACAATGAACTCCAAGTCTCTATCCGAGGGCAATCCCGGTAATTCCTTAGGAAAAACATCGGGATACTCACGGACTACCGGTACTTGTCCCATTTCAGGAATAGAAAGGGAATGAAGAGAGGGTTTCTGCATGGTTAACTGACTGGAGTCAAAATGAACATGAATGCCATCTGGATTCACCAAGGAATAGCCAATCCATTCCTAGGATTACATCAAGTCCAGGTGTGTCAATCTGAATCAGATCTCCACTAAACTTCACTCCTTCAATTTCGATTGGGACTCCTTTTCAAATACAGTGAGCTTGAAGAACTGAGCTAGGAGAATGAACCAACATAAAATTGCCTAGCAGACTAGTCTTAATCCCTTGATTCTTAACGAACCTCGAAGATACAAAAGAATGAGAGGCTCCTGAATCAAACAGAACCACAGTAGGAGCTGAATGCATAAGAAATGTACCGAGGACTACGTCTGGCGCATTACTCGCTTCCTCGGTTGTCACCAGGTTAATACGGCCTTGACCAGGGTTCTGCACAGGGCAAGAACCTGACTGGCCAGCCTGATGACTACCACGTCCGATTGCAGAAGCTTGGGGATGACCTGGAGCGCTTTGAGCTGTAGGACGAGTCAACAGGGGTCGACGATGCGGGCAAACATTGGCGAAGTGGCCAACCTGTCCGCACGCAAAGCATGAAAGTGACGTCGTCCTTTGCTTCCTCCTTGCATCTGCCCACCGCAGTTATAGGATTGAACCGCAGGTTGAGGGGCACGAGGAACAGGTCGTTGGGGTCTTGGCGATGGCGAAGCGACTGACTGGACACTAACAGCTTACCCAGGGCGAGACCTTCACGGGCCCGCGCCGGCTGCTTTTTGGGCTAGCCACTTCCGCTTTCGGCTATTTGCAACGGCCTTAGCGCTGTCTTCCACTCGGATCGCCTTATCTACCAACTCTTGAAGATTTGGGAAGTCAAGAGCTGCGAGCGAGTGCTTAACTTCTTCATTCAAGTGCTCCCAGAACAAAGCAATCTTCCGGGCCTCGCTCGGGATCTCGTCGATGACATAACGAGTCAAGTAATTAAACTTGTGCAGATAATCCATGACAGACATGGATCCTTGCTTCAGGTTATAGAATTCCCTCTTCTTAATCTCCAACAAACTAGAGGAAATGTGCACTGCACAGAAGGCCTCTTTGAACTCTGCCCAAGTAATCATCTATCCGGCGGGTCGAATGGCCTTAAAACTGTCCCACCATGCTGCTGCTGCCACTTAGAGGTAATACGCAGCATACTGGACTTTCTCATCATCCGTGCATCTCGCAAGCTCAAGTTTGCCTTCGACATCACGGAGACAATCATCAGCGTCCAAAGGATCAGTCACTGATGAAAAGTTCAGTGGGCGAGTTCGGTGGGCTAGTGGGAGCGCACTTGTGTTTCTGATCTTGTATGTGGATGACATATTATTGATCGGGAATGATATTCCTATGCTTGAAGACATTAAGACTTCGTTGAAAAGGAGTTTCTCAATGAATGACTTGGGAGAAGCATGTTATATCTTGGGCATAAAGATCTATAGAGATAGATCAAAAAGGTTGATTGGATTAAGCCAGGAAACTTACATTGACAAAGTTTTGAAAAGGTTCAATATGCATGAATCTAAGAGAGGTTTCATGCCAATGTCACATGGCATCAGTCTAAGCAAGAATCAGTGTCCTTCGACAACTGATGAGCGAGACAGGATGGGCAAGATTCCATATGCTTCGGCTATTGGATCTATCATGTATGCCATGATATATGCAGCGCCTGAGATGTCTCATATGCTCTAAGTGTCACAAGTAGATACCAAGCGGATCCCGGTGATGGTCATTGGATAGCCGTGAAAAACATCCTAAAGTACTTGAGAAGAACTAAGGGTATGTGTAATATCCCGAGTATTTCTATACTCAAGCCACTGTACATTTGTACTCAAACGCTGTTCAATAATACACTATGCTTGTGTATTTCCGTATCTTGAGTGAACATACTTGCTTGGGATCAGAAAGAACCCTTCAACTTAAGTAATTTCGCTCATAAGTAAATTCAATTAGGTTGGGCAAGTGCTGTGACCTATTAACTTCCAAAATACTTTGGGACAATTAGTAATCAACCCTGGAAGCTTTAACCGTCAAGGCCCAAGTTCAAAAGTTACTGGATGTCCGAGTATCCGGATCCACACTCGAGTATCGGATCCAACCGGAATGTCCGACAAAGTCCGGAGTATCCGGATTGGGCTGGCCGAGCGCTCCAACCGGAGTGTCCGACCAATGTCCGGAGTGTCCGGGTTAGTGTTATCAAGACCCCAACCCGCAGTCTCGGGTTGAGTCCGAGAGTCCGGTATTGGCGTGGGGTTTTGTATAAAAGTCCCATTTCGTGGCTCCCTCCCATTCTTTCTTCTTCTACTTTGGTTTCCCCACTTCCTTGGTGCTCTCTCCACCACCCCGAGCTCCTCTCCGGCGAGCCACCGGCCGGTGACCCTCCCCGGTGACTCCTCCATCTCGGTGTGCTCCTCCCCAAGCCGTCATTCCCCATCCTCCACCCGGCCTTGCTCCTCCTCCATCTTCCTTGGAGGTAAGCTTTTCTCTTAGGGTTTGATTCGCGGGATTCTTGGGTTCTAGAGCCGTTCATGGTGGGTTTAGGACTTAGGTTTGGATTTGGGAGGCTAGGGTTGAACTTGGATTCTAGGGTTTTGGGTGTAGTGGTTCTAGGGTTGAAAATGGGATTTGGATTAGTGAATGTGGTATGCTAGAGTGGTAGATCGGGTAGTAGTAATGTCGATTTAAGGAGTTGTTAGTGTGAGTTAGAGGTTTGGCGGGTTAGCGGCGTTTTCTCGTAGAATCGCCTAGCTCGGAGCTCCTTCCGGTTCGCTTAGGTGTCTGAAAGTCGTAGATCGGTCGCGGTGAAGTTGTAGGAAGTGGTAAGGTCTCCGTCTCCTCGTCGAGTTGGACCACACGCCCTAGGACCGGAGTATCGGCGTATGGTCCGGAGTGTCCGGATTGTCCGAGTATCCGACGAAAGCGGTCCGAGTGTCCGACCTATCCGACTGTCGGATGCAAAACCCGATCGTCCGGGTTAGGCTGTTCTGTCCGGTCGTGTTGTGTTGTCCGAGTGCGTTGTTTCTTCAGGGTTTCTTGGTTGTACTTCGTTCTTGTGTATTGCATGCACTTCATGGTGCATTTAAAACTTTCTTTTGCTAAGTTGTATTTCTTTCTGTCGTTTTGTTGCTTTGACCGATTAGAGGCTAGCGAGTCGGGCTTCGCCTCGAACAACCCGAGCATCATCCCGGACATCACCGAAGTGCAACAACAAGGCAAGCACCTCCTTTGACCATCTTGAAACCTATATTTCACGATGTCTACTTTGATTTCTCAAACTATATGCATTGTTTATATTCAGTAAATCGCTACTTTGTGGGAATGGTAGATATACCCTGATTTGGTGGTTTCCCTCAATTTAATTCCCTGAGATCATTGATAACCTTAGTAGGGTTAGACAATTTAATAAAATGTCACTTGGGTATAAACGATTTAGTAATTGCATACGCTTAGACACTGCAATAGAGGTGAGCAAAGTCAGTCCTTACCAAATGCTCAAAATTATGATAAATGTAATTGGTTTTGGAAAAGTTTTGGAAATGTGAATCGTAAAGGTATATTGGTAAAAATGTGAAGTGTCTAGTTGGTAATTAGACTTGGCGGGAGGTATAATATGTGCTAGTTAAACATGGTGGCGATTGGTTGGCGAGTTAAGTGGAGTTCCCCGCTTGAGTCACTAGGCAAAAATATAAGGACCGAACTTGTGACGGTTTTTGAATTGAACACCGTGCAACCGCGCAATGCTGGGATGGGGCAGCCTATTCTAGTACTTGAAGTGTGAGGGGATAGCCATGCCTGTTGGTAGGCCGAAGAGTGGACCTTTTCCCTGTGTTGAGCAGTCAAGCGCGGTGTGTGTGTCCTCACGACCCGCCGTATGCGCCTTCGTGTGTGCGCTTGTACTTTTGCAGCGAGGAATCGCTCGGTTCATGTTTGTTGATACAGCGGTGTACGCCTTGCTATGGGGTAATGCCGCGGCCAACAATTCGCCGTCGTCACGATGAGTATTCCGTGGTCGCTGAGTGGTGGTTGGCCTCTTATCGCCATAGTAGTGGATTTGTCGTCACCGGTCTTTGGGGTGTGGCTATAACCTCAACGATGGGAAAGAATAGATCATTCTTGTATATCGGATACCTCGTGTATCGCGTGTACCCTGGATGACAGGATGCAAGTCTGAGTTGTGTTTGGGTAAAGTGCGCAAACTCTGCAGAGTATCAAATAATTCTAATCGATTAGCCGTGCTCACGGTTATGAGCAATCTTCTCTAATCATATCAAGTATAGAGATTTGGTTTGGTTTTGAAAATGAAAATCTATTTGAGTCGGTATAAAGTATGTGGTGGAATGGTACTTGATGGAATTGTTGATATGTGTATATGATTCTCGATGGGATTATGAATATGTATGGATGTCGATTCGTATCCCGATTCGACCATGGATGGTGGCAGTGGAGCTCGATTGTTACATACATAAATATGTTTTATTCAAGCTATTTGTCTTTCAAATTATGTATTACTTTTCGATAAACTGCTTTAAATCCAGCTTTTCGCAACTAACCCAAAGGTAAAAGCTTTACCCGTTGAATCAGCCTGCATTTAATTATATTTGCATACACTAAAGTCTTGCGAGTACATACGTGTACTCACCGTTCTGTCGCTAAACCCTTTTCCACGAGAGGAAGGTAATGATGATGTCCCGGATGATGGCGAGCCCCTTTTAGCGAGTGTTGCGGCCGTAGTCCCTCCCTCCGGTCGGTGCCTGTGGGGTGGTCAAAGCCACTGTCTTGGTTGTCTTTCTTTTGTTTCCGCTGTCGCTTTACTTCTTTTGGTTTATGTACTACACATGTTAAAAGTTTACACCCCGTTATGTAAATTAACTTATTTTATCTTTTAGTGCAATTAAAAAAGGGTTGTGGGTACGCGATACAGGGCTACTTATCCAGGATCGATATCGGATGCGTCTGAGCACCGGGTCCGGTTAAGGGTTCGATCCCGTCGATCGAATTTTAGGTTCAGATTTTGATGTCGAGGCTTCCTGTTGCTATACGGTGCTATACGCTACTGATGAGACGGCGTCTGATGCAGTATAGGATGGGGGGGTCCTCACAGTGTTGGTATCAGAGCCATTGACTGCAGGGAAACTTAGTTAGCCTGGACGTTAGACTTAGGGACATATTTTTCTTCTCAAAATTTATTTTGAAGTACAAAACTCTATTTTCAAAGTGTAGAATGCTATTCTTGTCCATTCTATAGCTTTTCGCTTATCTACTCTTCAAAATGAATCTGATCTTAATCCAAATTTCAAAATTTGTTTCCTTCTTCTATCTTGTTCAAAAGGATTAAGAGGAATGCGGGTTTAGCTAAGAATGGGTTAAGGATAGATGTTTGTGGTTGTAATTAGGGATTATTTGTCGTTTCCCTGAGTTGGTTTTTGAATTGGTTCTTATGCTTCTTTGAATGAATGCTTTTAGTGTGTTTGTGTTTATGAGTGCATCCTTTGGAATCAATCATTCTGCACTTGATTTGCACAGTTAGTTGACTCAACTGTGCATTTCAGGATGCCTCCCCGAAGGAGAACAGTTCGTGCGCTTCCAGCAGCTGATGATGCTGGAGAGCGTGGCAGTGCAGTGGGAGCGGGGGCCCAACAGTCGCGGGTCCCTACTGGTGGGTCAGCTGGGGCTCAGTCTCAGCTACATGCCCAGAGTGAGGAGCTCCCTCCACCTCCTCCTGCTCCCGACATGGCTGCACTCATGTTGCGGCAGACTCAGCTCATGGAGCTGATGGTCCAGGCTGTCCAGGGGCAGCAACAGCCGCAGCAGCAGCAGCAGTCTCGGTTGTCGGAGTTCCAGCGAACTCGACCGCCGAGCTTTTCTTCACTCTGAGATCCGATGGAGGCGGAGGATTGGCTTAGCGACATGGAGGGAAGTTGGAGTTAGTCGGTTGCACCGATGCGGAGAAGGTTCAAGACACCGCCTACTACCTCCAGGGACCCGGCAACCGTGGTGGAGCAGCTTCAAGGCTGTTCGCCCTGCAGATCAGGTCACCACATGGGCAGAGTTCAAGACTGCCTTTCGCTCCTTCCATGTTCCAGCGGGCTTGATCGAGATCAAGAAGCGGGAGTTCTACGACCTCCGCCAGGGGTCTATGACAGTGATGGACTACCTCCACCGCTTCAACCAATTGTCACGCTATGTTGCTGATGAGGTGACCACTGAGGCTAGGAGAGTGATATTGTTCAAGGAGCACCTCACCGAGGAGATCCGTTTCCAGCTCGCCGGTCATGACATTCTGTCGGGACCCCGAATTGCAAATCCGGACCCTCTGTGTATTCAGCACTAGTCCAGGAACGCGCTAGTGCACACAGTCTTAACATCGGTAAATATCACAATCATACCATTCGATATTAATAAAGTACTTTATTTAAATAACCAAACTGGTTACTCGACCTTAGGGTCAAGTTACAAATGTATGCCTCGCAAGGCGAAACTTATTCAGAGAAAAATAATAGCAGCGGAAAATCAAATAACTTCGTGGCGCCATCCAGTATACCACAGGCAACTGACTGGGCTCGCTTCCCTAAGTAGACGGATCCTCTTGGAGTTCCTCCTCCAAAGCTGGCGTAATCTCCTCTTCAACTGATATTGTGTTGAGGCAAGGGTGAGTACTTGGTACTCAGCAAGTCATGCACAGAATGCAAGCTAAGATACTATATGCATGGCTTGGTACAAAGGAATAGCTCAAGGTATATTTGCAGTAAACAGCATTTGACAAATAATATAAGTAGATTCGAAAGCAGTAGAAATAAGTAAAGCATAAATAACTTTTCAAGAAGTTTAATAAACACTTTTCCCCATCCTAAACCACATTTCCATCATCTTCATTACTAAACCAACCCACCTTTCAAACCAAGTTATTTTTGAGAAAATCTAACCCTTGACTGTAATTCCCGAGCATTGTCCAGTACCGTGGACTTGGCTATTTAAATAGATTCTACACTCTGCAGAGGTTATGCACTTTACCCACAAGATACAGTCAATGTAACACCCCAAAATTTTGCTTTTCTTAAATTCATGTGTGATTTGGCGCTTTGGTGAATTTTTGGAATTTTCTGGAATTTATTTGGATTTATTTGGAATTTATTCCATTTTGAAATAATTAAAGAATTTAATTTTGCAAATAAAATTTTGTTGGAAATATTTTATTTGAGTCCAAAATGATCCAAAATATTTTCCAGAATTTTTCTGGAATTTTTCTGAGTCATTTGCTATTTTTAATGAATTAAATGAATTATTGGGAATTATTTTAAATATTAAATCGCTGGAAATTCAACTCGGGTCGAGTACTGTTCATCCGACCGAGTCGGAACCCGAGTCGGACTCGAGTCCGACCCGAGCCAGTTGACTCGATCAAACCAGCTCAAAACCCTAATCAATCCCAACCGTTGGATCAAGATCCAACGGCTGAGATCCGCCTGCACGGCTCGAGCCGTATCCGCCCGGATCCGATCGCGCCCGTCTGATCGTGGCCGTTGATCGCGCCACGTGGGCCGGCTGAGCGTCGTCGTCTTCGCTGAGACCGAGCCGACTCAGCCGTGTAGAACTAGGTTTCCGCCTCGCACGAACGCCGAGGCTATTTAAAGCGTGAGACGTCCCGAGGTTGCCCTCATCCTTGTGCACCCGTTCCCGAGCCATCTCGCCGAGCCGCCGCTTGATTGCCGTGCGAAGCTCGCCGTAGTTGGAGGAAGTGACCGCCGCGGTCTTTGCTCGATTCGCCCGTCCGTCGTCTTCCGCCGAAGGAGCCTGAATCCGGAACCACCGTGACGAGACGCACCGAAGCGAAGGATTCATCTCGCCGAGCAACCCGAAACGCCGTCGGGCTCGTCATCGCTTCGTCTCGGTGCCCAAGCCTCGCCGCACTATCGCCGGACTTCAGCGAGCTCGGTGAACCGCCGGATCTAGATCGGACGGTTGAGGTGAGCTCACGTGTCCCCAACCCGATTGATTCGACCGTTGGATCAAGATCCAACGGTTCACAATTGCCACGCGCCGTAGCAAAGGTTATTATAGGATTAGATCTGGACCGTCCGATCTAAATCGAACGGCCCACGATCAACGAGTAGTTTCAACGTGTTAACCCTGGATCTAATCCGCGCCGTTGATTTTCAAACCAACGGCCGTGATTGCGCCACGTGTCGGGAAGTTGGACCGACGCGGTCAGCGCCGTCCACGCACGCGTGCGTGTGACGCTGACACGCGGGGCCCGCGTGTCAGAGGGCCCGCATGTCAGCGGCTGTCCCAGCCGAGCGCTGACGTCACCCATGACGTCACAATGGGTCCCACATGTCAGCACCGTGGGCTGAGCCCCGCTGACGTCAGCGATGACGTCACCCGAGTGGGCCCACATGTCAGCGACACGTGGAGTCGTGGACCGAGTCCACGGTGGACCCGAGCCGAGCGTGGACCACGTCCATGGACCGGCTGACGTCAGCCGACCAATCAGAGGCTGCCACGTGTCCATGCTGACGCAATAATTAATTTCCGAAAAAAGAAAATGATTTATTAATTCGAATAATGATTTCAAATTTAGATTCAAACTTCAAACGCTTATAACTTTTGCGTTTCAACTCCGATTTGAGTGATTCAAATTTCTAAATTTGTATAAAATTGAGATCTACCTAAATATGAATTTTATTTAATTTTTAGACTAAAGTTTTTCTCTGTAATATTATTTAATTGATTATTTAAACTTTAATAAATCATAACTTTTGCATTTTAACTCCAAATTTGACGATTTCAGTTTCTAAAAATCCAGAAAATTATGTTCTCTCTGTTTATGGATTTTATTTGGAGTTTTGGGATGTTTTTGCCTATTGTTTATTTGCGTATTTGCTATTTGCACGCTTTACGAGTAGACGTTGAAGTACCGGAAGGATTCGAAGGAGAAGTATTGACTCAGGATCCAACTCAAGACCAAGAGCAAGTACTTTTTGAAGGCAAGTTGTGCTTTGACCATGTTGATCCTATTTCGAAATCTATTTTGATTTTAAACTATTGCATGCTAGTTCAATTAGAAAGATACTTTGTTTAAACATGGGGGTTAGATAAATACCAATTTGCTGTATGACACCTTGATTATCTAAGTATGTGCCATGATCCCTTGTCACCCTAGTTGTGGATTACTAGTTGGACATTATTAAATTGCCAACATGGGTTTAGATCGTTGTAGTATACTGCTTAGACCTGCTACGTGCTCATAACATGATTTTGGACAATCAAATGTTAATATTGGCTTAATGATATATTGAACCTGTTTTGGAAAAGTATCATGTGATGTTGATGGCACGTGGTGCATGGTAATCAAGCTGGGTTTGATAAACAGATTTCGATCGGGGCATGTGGCAAGAGTAATCAGTGGGCAGCTTGTGGCATTGGGGATGTTGATTTGGTTTTCGGGTAGTCTTGCCCTGGTCACTCTAAGGACTTAACCTTGCAAGCCTTTGAACTGGGTCATACTTGCAACCACATGGTCGGAATGGGACGGCCTAGTTGACTAAGTCGCTAACGACTCACTTTTGGAGCCTCAGGGTGTCAGTTACACCGTTTGTGTGATTGTACGGGGGAGCGTATCGTGGCTGTGGCCAGATACCCATCTAACGGTGTGTTGGTCCCATACTTCGCCTTGGCTAAGGGAAGGGATGGTGTAGAGCACGAACCGGAGAGGACCACCTGTGTTGTTTGAGGCTTCCGAAAGGCTTTGTTACGGGAACTCGCCTTTGTGGTGTTTGACTGTATCTTGTGGGTAAAGTGCATAACCTCTGCAGAGTTTAGAATCTATTTAAATAGCCGAGTCCACGGTACTGGACAATGCTCGGGAATTACAGTCAAGGGTTAGATTTTCTGAAAATAACTTGGATTTGAAAAGTTGGGTTGGTTTAATAATGAAGATGATGGAAATGTGGTTTAGGATGGGGAAAAATGTTTGTTAAACTTCTTGAAAAGTTATTTATGCTTTACTTATTTCTACTGCTTTCGAATCTACTTTTATTACTTGTCAAAAGTCATTTCTTGCAAATATACCTTGAGCTATTCCTTTGTACCAAGCCATGCATATAGTATATTAGCTTGCATTACGTGCATGACTTGCTGAGTACCAAGTACTCACCCTTGCCTCAACACAATACCGAGTTGAAGAGGAGACTACACCGGCTTTGGAGGAGGAACTCCAAGAGGATCCGTCTACTTAGGGATGCGAGCCCGGTCGGTTACTGTGGTATACTTGGATGGCGCCACAGTTTATTTGATTTTCCGCCGCTATTATTTTTCTCTCGAATAAGTTTCGCCTTGCAAGGCATATATTTGTACCTTGGCCATAAGGTCAAGTAACCCTTTGGTTATTTAAATAAAGTACTTTGATAATATCGATTGGTATGATTGTGATATTTACCGATGTTAAAGATCATGTGCACTAAGCGCGTTCTGGACTAGTGCTGAATACACAGAGGGTCCGGATTTGCAAATTCGGGGTCCCGACAGAGGTGGTATCGAGCCATACTTGACTGTAGGCTCAACCCTAGCTAGAATGGTCGTAGTGAGGATAAAACCTATTTTCTAAAGCTAAAAGTTGTCAAGATAAGAAATGACCTCTCGACTTATCCCCTTCTCTCTTTTCTTGTCTCTTGCTGAAATTTTCTCTTACCTTGTCACAATTTAAAAATTCGAAGTTCTTACGTAAAAGCACTCTTGTGACAGATGGAGGAAGAGTTCAACTACGTTGATCTGGGAGTTGGTCACGCGCAGAACTTTGGCATATGCTCTGAGACTCTCGGAGATTTTGAGAAGCCGCAATACCAAGTGGAAGTGATCAGCAAGCGAGGATTGATCAAGGCTTGTGATGTGAAGATTGAGGTACCGCTAGGAAAAGGGCCTGTGCAATCGCTCGATACATCGCGACCGCCAGGAGATCTACAATGCGGATGGGTATCCAAGAAGTATCACGACGCCGCAATGCGGCACATTACCCGTATCTACGCCCGAGAATTGAGAGCACGGTGTTCCGTTATCATCCGCGCAGCGATAACCTTCTTGACCGAAGGAGATTCGGGATGAGGATGCCACGGTTACCACGGTTGGCACGATTTGTCGTCGCCAGGAGGATGTACTAGATAATACAAGCAAGGAGCTACAGAAGGCCCGCAAGGAGATCACGACAGAGAAGAACAGATGGCGAGAAGCTCAATAGTATGTGGCACACCTTCTACGAAGGATTGACGATTTGGAGATGACTTTGTACCGGACTGCACTCCAGAGCCAAGATTTCGAGCTACACGAGCCAGATCCAGAGGAGTCGATCTCGATGATGACACCGCTTCTTCGACTACCATAGAGGACACGATTCTTTGGACATGGCAATCGTTTCGCGCCTATGCCACAGCACCCGTACCCAGGCCGTGGAGGTTTTCTCGATGAGTGAGCATAGGTTCTTTAGTGAGACTCCTTCGCCGAGTCGCGTCATAGAATAAAGAGTCACCCTTTAGACGTTAGACTCCAGAGTTAGTTCAATTTGGATTTGTTTTGTTTGCTGAGTGTGCAGTATGTGTTGCAAGGCCCTTAGGCATTGTAAACAACCATACCAAGTTATTAATAATAAAGTTGGACCTTAGGGCTACACCTTTTCGCCCCGCATAAGTTCCATATTACTTGTCTATTCTTGTTTCCCTCTCATCTCTAAACCCAGAGCAAATCGACAGATGGTAAACACCCGTGGGAACTTTGGAAGCAATGGGAGTGGTTCTCGCCCAGCAGAAAACCCCAATGATGGAGCACCAGCACCGCCAGTTGATATGCAGAATTCTGGAGCCTTTCTTGCTGCCCAGACTCAGTTGATGCATGCTATAATGCAGCACGTCCATCGCCGAGCCACTTTGCTAATCAAGTTAATCAGGGGCCACGCCAGAATACAAGGCTGTCAGAGTTCATGAGGACTCACCCACCCACTTTTTCTGGGAATGCCAATCCATTGGAGGCCGATGATTGGTTAAGATCAATCGAGAGGAAGCTACACATAGCTCAATGCATAGGGAATGAGAAGGTACTCTACGCTTCTCATCAGCTGGAAGGAACATTGCCGAATGGTGGGAGAACTTCGTGCCCGCAGAGAACCCTCAAGATATCACTTGGGAGGAGTTCACGGTGCATTCCGACAGATCACGTGCCTGAAGGAATCATGGACCTTAAGAAGGAGGAGTTCAGAGCAGAAGCAAGGTAATCACCGGTGGCCGACTACCCGAACAAATTCACACAGCTAGCACGCTACGCACCGAGGATGTAGCGACAGATAAATCCAGATACCTCGTTTTATGAAGGGACTTAACTCAGATTGCAAGTAGGGTTGATCACCCACACCTTCCCAGATTTCCAAGAGTTGGTGAATAAGGCGCTTATTCTTGAGGACAAGCGCAAGGAACTGATGAGAACAGAAGCGCAGGATGCAACAGCAAGGATCACGCCAGAAACGCATAGCGGCGCTTGAGGGTTGCACCAAATCAATTCTTCAGATTCCAACCACGTAATGCAACAAGGACACCATCCCTCAGCACCAAGACCTGTCAATCAAAACTATCAGACCCAGTCCCGCTAGAAACGCTACCCCAGCAAACAAAGAAGGAACAGTGAGACGCTGTTACAACCGCAACGAGCCAGACACTTTGCCAACAGCTTGTCCAAAGAAGACAGCGAGAGCGACCCTGATTCGCTTCAACCTAGGAACCACCCCAGCTAGGACGCCAAGACCAGGAGCCACACCCTGCATCGTGGTGAGAGGCCGAGTCAACCATGTCACCGCAGATGCACCGCAGAATGCTACGGACGTCGTCGGGTAAGTTACTTGTTAACTCAAGTACACTGCTTGATTTTGTTTGACTCGAGCTTCGCATTCGCTTGTTTCGCAAGGCTTTGTTACTAGAAATGATTTGAGGATTGCAAGACTTAAGTGCATGCTTTTAGTTCAAACCCCTGGTTCGAACTCCGAACGGAAGTAGGATGTTCCGGTGAGAATACTAATAGATGGAATAGAGTTCCTAGCAAACCTTATAATTTTGGAGACCCGGACCTTAGATGTTATATTGGGAATGGATTGGTTATCCAAGCACAAGGTCAGTATTGGATTGTGGACGAAGGACTATCTCGATTGAGAGCCCGTGTGGGAAGAAAGTGGAATTTCAAGCCACTGCAGTTAGAGATGGACAGCTTGATGGTTAACATTACCAAAGGCGAGCGGCATAGAGGATGTCCCAAAGAGTAAATGAGTACCCGGATGTTTTTCTCGAAGACCTACCTGGTATGCCGCTGCACAGGACATAGAGTTTGTGATAGAGCTTGTACTGCACAAAGCACCGATAGCAAAGAGACCCTATCGGATGTCTACCGAGGAGTTGGTAGAGATGAAGAAACAAATAGAAGAGTTAATGGAGAAAGGATTTATCGAGGCCGAGTTCGCCGTGGGGAGCACCAGTTTTGTTCGTCAAGAAGAAGGACGGGAGTTTCAGGATGTGCATTGACTACCGTGCACTCAATGAAGTCACCGTGAAGAATAAGTATCCGCTACCCAGGATTGATGATTTGTTTGATCAGTTAAGAGGAGCCGGAGTTTTCTCCAAGATTGATCCGAGATCGATACCATCGATTGAAGATCCGATCGGAGGATATTCAAGATCGCATTCTCGTCAAGATATGGACATTACGAGTTTACGCTATGTCCTTTGGGCCGATTTAATGCGCCAAATTTATTTCATGAATATGATGAATAAGGTGTTCATGGAATATTTGGACAAGTTTGTCGTCGTGTTCATAGACGATATCCTAATCTACTCCAAGACAGAGGGTGAACATGCCGAACACTTAAGGCGAGTTTTGGAAAAGCTGAGGGAACAGCAACTTTTCGCCAAGTTCAGCAAGTGTGATTTTTGGAAGGACAAGGTGGAGTTTCTTGGACATGTAATGACCGCAGAAGGAGTCGCCGTAGATCCAAGCAAAGTAGAAGTCGTGTTACATTGGGAACGATCGAAGACCGTGACCCAGATTCGGAGTTTCCTTGGAATGGTAGGATACTACCGCCGTTTCATCGAAGGCTTTTCGACAATTGCAAAACCTCTTACGCAATTGCTGAAGAAGGAAAAGAAGTTTGCATGGACGCCAGAATGTGAGAAAGGATTTCAGGAGCTGAAGAAGCGATTGACATCAGCACCGGTGTTAGTTCTACCGGATGTTGCTCAAAGCTTCGATATTTATTGTGACGCATCGCGCCAAGGACTTGGATGTGTGCTGATGCAGAATGGAAAGGTTGTCGCTTATGCATCAAGGCAGTTGAGGCCGCATGAGGAAAATTATCCGACGCATGACTTAGAGTTAGCTGCCGTAGTGCATGCCTGGAAGATATGGCGTCACTATCTGATTGGAAACAGATGTGAAGTATATACGGATCATAAGAGCCTTAAGTACATATTCACCCAGTCGGATCTGAATATGAGGCAGAGGAGATGGTTAGAGTTAATCAAGGACTATAATGTTGGAATCCATTACCATCCGGGAAGGCCAACGAGTAGCCGATGCTCGAGTCGGAAAAGCCATACCGTGAGTACGTTGCTAGCCACAAGTCAGGATGAGTTGTGTGAGGATTTTCAATAGATGAAGATTGAGGTAGTACCTAGCGGATTCTTGGCCGCATTAGAAGTAAAGCCTACCCTAGAGGATCAGATCCGAGAAGGATGTAGGATGATGACAAGATCCGCAGGATTAAGTTTATCAAGGAGGAAGGCAAGGCAGAGGACTTCAAGTTGGATGAGCAAGGCACGTTGTGGATGAAGGATCGCATTTGTGTGCCTAACAACAAGGAGTTAAAGCAACTGATTCTGGAAGAAGCCCATGACTCCAAGTACTCAATTCATCCTGGAAGCGCCAAGATGTATCAGGATCTGAAGGAGAGATTCTGGTGGCCGAGTATGAAACGTGAAGTTGCCGAGCACGTTGCATTGTGCGACGATGCCGTAGAGTCAAGGCAATGCATCGAGACCAGCGAGGATTGCTACAACCGCTAAAAATACCTGAGTGGAAGTGGGAGGAAATCGGAATGGATTTCATTACCGGTTTGCCGAAGACTCAAGGAGGTTATGACTCCATATGGGTTATAGTGGATCGCTTGACTAAAGTAGCCCATTTTATCCCCGTGAAGACCACTTACTCGGAGATAAATTAGCGTAATTGTACATGATCAGATTGTCTGCTTGCACGGAGTGCCAAAGAGGATTGTATCGAGACAGAGGTACCCAATTTACCTCAAGGTTCGGAATAAGTTGCATGAAGCCATGGGAACCCGCTTGAACTTCAAGATGACTTATCATCCATGCATCGGATGGACAAACCGAAAGAGTCAACCAGATTCTGGAAGATATGTTGAGAGCTTGTGCATTAGCTTATGCTACCTCTTGGGATAAAAGTTTGCCGTATGCCGAGTTTAGTTACAACAATAGTTATCAGGCTAGTTTACAGATGTCACCTTTGAGGCCTTTGTATGGTCGACTCGCTCGGACGCCATTGAATTGGAATGAGACCGGCGAGCGCCGTGTCTTTGGGCCTGATATTCTTCAAGAGGTCAAGAGCGGTCGCCATGATTAGGGAAAGGTTGAAGATAGCCCAATCTCGATGTAAGAGTTATGCCGACAATCGTCGCCGAGACTTGAGTTTTGAACCGTAAGACTTTGTATACCTCGAGTTACGCCTCAGGGAGTTAAGAGGTTCCATGCCAAAGGGAAACTCGCACCCGTTATGTTGGACCATTTAAGATTTTGAGCCGCAGAGGCGGTTGCTTACATTTGGAGTTGCCACGATCGTTGGCGGGAGTGCATGATGTATTCCATGTGTCCCAGCTTGAAGAAGTGTCTCCTAGTTCCTAAGGAAATGCATACACCGCTTAGAGTCAATTGAGTTGCAAGAGGATTTGACTTATAAGGAGCATCCCGTGAGGATTCTTGACACAACGGATCGAGAGACCAGGAAATAAGTCAACCCGCTTCAGTAGAGTTCATTGGAGCAACCATGAAGAAAGCGAAGCGACTTGGGAGCGCGGAGAGGATTTGACGAAAGAGTTTCCAAACCTATTCTCAGAGTGAGCCCCTGAATCTCGGGACGAGATTCTATTAAGGGGAGGTTTGTAACACCCCAAAATTTTGCTTTTCTTAAATTCATGTGTGATTTGGCGCTGGTGAATTTTTGGAATTTTCTGAATTTATTTGGATTTATTTGGAATTTATTTGAATTTATTCCATTTTGAAATAATTAAAGAATTTAATTTTGCAAATAAAATTTTGTTGGAAATATTTTATTTGAGTCCAAAATGATCCAAAATATTTTCCAGAATTTTTCTGGAATTTTACTGAGTCATTTGCTATATTTAATGAATTAAATGAATTACTGGGAATTATTTTAAATATTAAATCGCTGGAAATTCAACTCGGGTCAAGTACTGTTCATCCGACCGAGTCGGAACCCGAGTCGGACTCGAGTCCGACCCGAGCCAGTTGACTCGATCAAACCAGCTCAAAACCCTAATCAATCCCAACCGTTGGATCAAGATCCAACGGCTGAGATCCGCCTGCACGGCTCGAGCCGTGATCCGCCCGATCCGATCGCGCCCGTCGCGATCGTGGCCGTTGATCGCGCCACGTGGACGGGCCGAAGGCGTCGTCGTCTTCGCCGAGACCGAAGCCGGACTCGCCGCGCCCGGCCGCCGTGTAGAACTAGGTTTCGCCTCGCACGAACGCCGAGGCTATTTAAAGCGTGAGACGTCCCCCGAGGTTGCCCTCATCCTTGCGCACCCGTTTCCCCGAGCCATCTCGCCTGAGCCGCCGCCAGTTGCCCGTGCGAGCTCGCCGGAGTTGGAGGAAGTGACCGCCGCGGTCTTTGCTCGATTCCGCCGTCCGTCGTCTTCCGCCGAAGGAGCCAGATCCGAACCACCGTGACGAGACGCACCGAAGGAAGGATTCATCTCGCCGAGCAACCCGAAACGCCGCCGGGCTCGCTATCGCTTCGTCTCCGTCCCAAGCCTCGCCGCACCATCGCCGGACTTCGCGAGCTCGGTGAACCGTCGGATCTAGATCGGACGGTTGAGGTGAGCTCACGTGTCCCCAACCCGATTGGATCTGGACCGTTGGATCAAGATCCAACGGTTCACAATTGCCACGTGCCGTAGCAGTGCTATTATAGGATTAGATCTGGACCGTCCGATCTAAATCGAACGGCCCACGATCAACGAGTAGTTTCAACGTGTTAACCCTGGATCTAATCCGCGCCGTTGATTTTCAAACCAACGGTCGTGATTGCGCCACGTGTCGGGAAGTTGGACCGACGCGGTCAGCTGGCCCACGACGCTGGCAGGCAGGACGCCGACACGCCGGCCCGCGTGTCGAGGGGCCCGCGATGTCACGGCCGTCCCAGCCGAAAGCGCCGACGCCACCCATGACGCCACAATGGGTCCTACATGTCGCCACCGTGGTGAGCCCACGTGACGCCGGGCCGATGACGTCACCCGAGTGGGCCCACATGTCAGTCTCACGTGGAGTCGTGGACCGAGTCCACGGTGGACCCGAGCCGAGCGTGGACCACGTCCATGGACCGGCTGACGTCAGCCGACCAATCAGAGGCTGCCACGTGTCCATGCTGACGCAATAATTAATTTCGAAAAAGAGAATGATTTATTAATTCGAATAATGATTTCAAATTTAGATTCAAACTTCAAACGCTTATAACTTTTTGCGTTTCAACTCCGATTTGAGTGATTCAAATTTCTAAATTTGTATAAAATTGAGATCTACCTAAATATGAATTTTATTTAATTTTTAGACTAAAGTTTTTCTCTGTAATATTATTTAATTGATTATTTAAACTTTAATAAATCATAACTTTTGCATTTTAACTCCAAATTTGACGATTTCAGTTTCTAAAAATCCAGAAAATTATGTTCTCTCTGTTTATGGATTTTATTTGGAGTTTTGGGATGTTTTTGCCTATTGTTTATTTGCGTATTTGCTATTTGCACGCTTTACGAGTAGACGTTGAAGTACCGGAAGGATTCGAAGGAGAAGTATTGACTCAGGATCCAACTCAAGACCAAGAGCAAGTACTTTTTGAAGGCAAGTTGTGCTTTGACCATGTTGATCCTATTTCGAAATCTATTTTGATTTTAAACTATTGCATGCTAGTTCAATTAGAAAGATACTTTGTTTAAACATGGGGGTTAGATAAATACCAATTTGCTGTATGACACCTTGATTATCTAAGTATGTGCCATGACCCTTGTCACCCTAGTTGTGGATTACTAGTTGGACATTATTAAATTGCCAACATGGGTTTAGATCGTTGTAGTATACTGCTTAGACCTGCTACGTGCTCATAACATGATTTTGGACAATCAAATGTTAATATTGACTTAATGATATATTGAACCTATTTTGGAAAAGTATCATGTGATGTTGATGGCACGTGGTGCATGGTAATCAACTGGGGTTTGATAAATGCAATTCGGCGGGGCATGTGGCAAGAGTAATCAGTGGGCGATTGTGGCATTGGGGATGTTGATTTGGTTTTCGGGTAGTCTTGCCTGGTCACTCTAAGGACTTAACCTTGCAAGCCTTTGAACTGGGTCATACTTGCAACCACATGGCTGGAATGGGACGGCCCTAGTTGACTAAGTCGCTAAGGACTCACTTGTGGAGCCTCAGGGTGTCGCTACACCGTTTGTGTGATTGTGCGGGGAGCGTATCGTGGCTGTGGGCCGATACCCATCTAACGGTGTGTTGGTCCCATACTTCGCCTTGGCTAAGGGAAGGGATGGTGTAGAGCACGAACCGGAGAGGACCACCTGTGTTGTTTGAGGCTTCCGAAAGGCTTTTCCCGACAGTCAAACACCACAAAGCCGAGTTCCCGTAACAAAGCCTTTCTAAGCCTCAAACAACACAGTGGTCCTCTCCGGTTCAGGTTTACACCATCCCTTCGCTTAGCCAAGGCGAAGTATGGGACCAACACACCGTTAGATGGGTATCCGCCACAGCCACGATACGCCTCCCGCACAATCACACAAACGGTGTAATTGACACCCTGAGGCTCCACAAGTGAGTCCTTAGCGACTTAGTCAACTAGGGCCGTCCCATTCCAGCCATGTGGTTGCAAGTATGACCCAGTTCAAAGGCTTGCAAGGTTAAGTCCTTAGAGTGACCAGGGCAAGACTACCCAAGAACCAAATCAACACTCCCAATGCCACAACTGCCCACCTGATTACTCTTGCCACATGCCCCGGCCGAAAACTGTTTATCAAACCCAGCTTGATTACCATGCACCACGTGCCATCAACATCACATGATACTTTTCCCAAAACAGGTTCAATATATCATTAAGTCAATATTAACATTTGATTGTCCAAAATCATGTTATGAGCACGAAAGTGTGTCTAAGCGGTATACTACACAACGGTCTAAACCCATGTTGGCAATCTAATAATGTCCAACTAGTAATCCACAACTAGGGTGACAAGGGTCATGGCACATACTTAAATAATCAAGGTGTCATACAGCAAATTGGTACTTATCTAACCCCCATGTTTAAACAAAGTATCTTTCTAATTGAACTAGCATGCAATAGTTTAAATCAAAATAGATTTCGAAATAGGATCAACATGGTCAAAGCACAACTTGCCTTCAAAGAGTACTTGTTCTTGGTCTTGAGTTGGATCCTGAGTCAATACTTCTCCTTCGAATCCTTCCGGCACTTCAACGTCTACTCGTAAAGCGTGCAAATAGCAAATACGCAAATAAACAATAGGCAAAAACATCCCAAAACTCCAAATAAAATCCATAAACAGAGAGAACATAATTTTCTGGATTTTTAGGAACTGGAATCGTTCAAATCGGAGTTAAAATGCAAAAGTTATGATTTATTAAAGTTTAAATAATCAATTAAATAATTTTACAGAGAAAAACTTTAGTCCAAAAATTAAATAAAATTCATATTTAGGTAGATCTCAATTTTATACAAATTTAGAAATTTGAATCACTCAAATCGGAGTTGAAACGCAAAAGTTATAAGCGTTTGAAGTTTGAATCTAAATTTGAATCAATATTTCGAATTAATAAATCATTTTCTTTTTTGGAAATTAATTATTGCATCAGCATGGACACGTGGCAGTCTCTGATTGGTCCACAGTGTTTTGCTGACGTCAGCACCGAACGGCTCCCACGATGACGTCAGCATGACGTCATCATGCCACGTGGCATCACCCGGGTGATGACACGCGTGTCTCATCTTGTCGCGGATCGGCGCACGGCACGGCTTGGTCCACGGTGAATCCGGTCCACGGACCGTGTCATCGACATGCGACACCACTTGTCGGCGGCTTGGGCTCATCTTTGGCGCGGCGCGCGGCCGACGTGGGCCCCTCGAGACAGCGGCCCGCGTGTCGAGACGCCACGCTCACGCGAGTGTACGCAGCTAGAGTACACGCGTGGCGCTATCCTGGCCGTTGGTTTGAAATCCGGCGGCTTTCCGGATTGATCTGGGCTCATGTGTTGGAAGCGGACGTGGCGATCGTGGGCGTTGGATCTTAATCCAACGGTCCGGATCCGATCTGGGTTCCGGAGGTTTTGGTTACACGTGGCTCACCTGGATCGTTGGATTTCGATCGGACGGTTGGCGTGCTTGGGGTTGACGATGGTGTTGCGGCGCTGCTCCGTCGGAGTCGGGAAGGCGACCTCCCACACGGCGCGTTGAGGGCGCTCTCCGCTAAGTGGATCGCTACTCCCAGGCGCGCCTGCGTCCTTGCGGTCTCGGATCGCCACCAACACGACGGAGAACGGTGGATGGCGGCGAACGACGCCAAAACCTAAATTAACCCTAATCAACTCCGGCGAGGAATCGTGAGCACGGAGGAGCTCTCCGAGTGGCGGCTAGGGCAAAAGGTGCGCGACGGTGACGGTGATCCTCGGGCGCACTCACGCCTTAAATACCGGCTCGGACGCCGAGATGCGACGGTTTCCATGGCGAGAGGCGATGCGGGCGGCGGAGTCCGCTTCGGACCGCAGCGGCGGCGACGGCTCAATCCTAGCCGCCCACGCAGCGGCACGACGGACGGCCACGATCGCACGAACACGAACGGGTTCGACTCGGTCTCGACTAGGGGCGACGTGGCGCAATCACAACCGTTGGATCTTGATCCAACGGTCGCGTGGCTAGGGTTCGGGGAGAACGGGTTCGGCTCGACCACGTGGCTCGGGTCGGACTCGAACTCGAGTCTGACTCTGCTCGATCGGATGAACAAGACAAACCCACTCGCATCTTCCAGCGATTTAATATTTAAAATAATTCCCAGTAATTCATTTAATTCATTAAAAATAGCAAATGACTCATTCCAGAAAAATTCTGGAAAATATTTTGGATCATTTTGGACTCAAATAAAATATTTCCAACAAAATTTTATTTGCAAAATTAAATTCTTTAATTATTTCAAAATGGAATAAATTCAAATAAATTCCAAATAAATCCAAATAAATTCCAGAAAATTCCAAAAATTCACCAAAGTGCCAAATCACACATGAATTTAAGAAAAGCAAAATTTTGGGGTGTTACAAACCTCCCCCCCTTAATAGAATCTCGTCCCCGAGATTCAGGGCTTACTAAAGGAATAGGTTTGGAAACTCTTTCCTCAAATCCTCTTCGCGCTCCCAAGTCGCTTCGCTTTCTTCATGGTTGCTCCACTGAACTCTACAAAAACGGGTTGACTTATTTCTGGTCTCTCGATCCATTGTGTCTAGAATCCTCACGGGATGTTCCTTATAAGTCAAATCCTCTTGCAACTCAATTGACTCTAGCGGTGTCTGTTCCTCAGGAACTCGAAGACACTTCTTCAACTGGGACACATGGAATACATCATGCACTCCTTGCCAACGATCGTGGCAACTCGGTAGTAAGCAACTTCGCCTCTGCGACTCAAAATCTTAAATGGTCCAACATAACTGGTGCAAGTTTCCCTTTTGCATGGAACCTCTTAACTCCCAGGAGGCGTAACTCGAGGTATACAAAGTCTTACGGTTCAAAACTCAAGTCTCGCGACGATTGTCAAGATAACTCTTTTGTCGTGATTGGGCTATCTTCAACCTTTCCCTAATCATGGCGTCTGTTCTTCACCTCTTGAAGAATATCAGGCCCAAAGACACGGCGCCACGGTCTCATTCCAATTCAATGGCGTCCAGCGATGGTCGACCATACAAAGGCCTCAAAGGTGACATCTGTAAACTAGCCTCGATAACTATTGTTGTAATCGAACTCGGCATACGGTAAACTCTTATCCCAAGAAGTAGCATAAGCTAATGCACAAGCTCTCAACATATCCTCCGAATCTGGTTGACTCTTTGGTCTGTCCGTCTGTCTGTGAATGATAAGGTATCTTTGAAGTTCAAACGGGTTCCCATGGCTTCATGCAACTTATTCCAGAACCTTGAGGTAAATTGGGTACCTCTGTCCGATACGATCCTCTTGGGCACTCCGTGCAAACAGACAATCCTGATCATGTATAATTCTGCTAATTTATCTCCCGAGTAAGTGGTCTTCACGGGGATAAAATGGGCTACTTTAGTCAAGCGATCCACTATAACCCATATGGAGTCATAACCTCCTTGAGTCTTTGGCAAACCGGTAATGAAATCCATTCCGATTTCCTCCCACTTCCACTCAGGTATTTTCAGCGGTTGTAGCAATCCTGCTGGTCTCTGATGCATTGCCTTAACTCTCTGGCATACGTCGCACAATGCAACATGCTCGGCAACTTCACGTTTCATACTCGGCCACCGTAATCTCTCCTTGAGATCCTCGATACATCTTGGCGCTTCGGGATGAATTGAGTACTTGGAGTCATGGGCTTCTTCCAAAATCAGTTGCTTTAACTCCTTTTGTTAGGCACACAAATGCGATCCTTCATCCACAACGTGCCTTGCTCATCCAACTTGAAGTCCTCTCGCCTTGCCTTCCTCCTTGATGGACTTAATCCTGCGGATCTTGTCATCATCCTTCGCCCTTCTCGGATCTGATCCTCTAGGGTAGGCTTTACTTCTAATGCGGCCAAGAATCCGCTAGGTACTACCTCAATCTTCATTTTCTGAAAATCCTCACATAACTCATCCCGACTTGTGGCTAGCAACGTACTCACGGTATGGCTTTTCCGACTCGAGCATCGGTACCTACGTTGGCCTTCCCGGATGGTAATGGATTCCAACATTATAGTCTTTGATCAACTCTAACCATCTTCTCTGCCTCATATTCGTATCCGATCGGGTGAATATGTACTTAAGGCTCTTATGATCCGTATACACTTCACATCTGTTTCCAATCGATAGTGACGCCATATCTTCTAGGCATGCACTACGGCAGCCTAACTCTAGGTCATGTGTCGGATAATTTTCCTCATGCGGCCTCAATCGCCTTGATGCATACGCGACGACCTTTCCATTCTCGCATCAGCACACATCCAAGTCCTTGGCGCGATGCGTCACAATAAATATCGAAGCTTTGAGCAACATCCGGTAGAACTAACACCGGTCTTGATGTCAATCGCTTCTTCACTCCTGAAATCCTTTCTCACATTCTCAAGGCGTCCATGCAAACTTCTTTTCCTTCTTCAGCCAGATTGCGTAAGAGGTTTCGCAATTGTCGAGAAGCCTTCCATGAAAGCGGCGGTAGTATCCTGCCATTCCAAGGAAACTCCGAATGCAGGTCACGATCTTGGTCGCTCCCAATGTAACACAGCTTCTACTTTGCTTGGATCTACGGCGACTCCCTCTGCGGTCATTACATGTCCAAGAAACTCCACCTTGTCCTTCCAAAAATCACACTTGCTGAACTTGGCGAAAAGTTGCTATTCCCTCAGCTTTTCCAAAACTCGCCTTAAGTGTTCGGCATGTTCATCCTCTGTCTTGGAGTAGATTAGGATATCGTCTATGAACACGACGACAAACTTGTCCAAATATTCCATGAACACCTTATTCATCATATTCATGAAATAAGTGGCGCATTAAATCGAGTCAAAGGACATAATCAGAACTCGTAATGTCCATATCTTGACGAGAATGCAGTCTTTGGAATATCTTCTGATCGGATCTTCAACTGATGGTATCCCGATCTCAGATCAATCTTGGAGAAAACTCCGGCTCCTCTTAGCTGATCAAACAAATCATCAATCCTGGGTAGCGGATACTTATTCTTCACGGTGACTTCATTGAGTGCACGATAGTCGATGCACATCCTGAAACTTCCGTCCTTTTTCTTGACAAACAAAACTGGTGCTCCCCACGGCGACGAACTCGGTCTGATAAATCCTTTCTCCATTAACTCTTCTAGCTGTTTCTTCATTTCTACCAACTCCTCGGTGGACATCCGATAGGGTCTCTTTGCTATCGGTGCTGTACCAGGTACAAGCTCTATTACAAATTCTATGTCCCTGTCTGGCGGCATACCAGGTAGATCTTCGGGAAAAACATCGGGGTACTCATTCACTACTGGGACATCCTCTATGCTGATTGCCTTGGTACTGTTAACCATCAACTGTCCATCTCTAACTGCAGTGGCTTGAAATTCCACTTTCTTCCCACACGGGCTCTCAACTGAGATAGTCCTTCGTCCACAATCCAATACGGCCTTGTGCTTGGATAACCAATCCATTCCCAATATGACGTCTAAGGTCTGGGTCTCCAAAATTATAAGGTTTGCTAGGAACTCTATTCCACCTATCAGTATTCTCACCCCGGAACATCCTACTTTCGTTCGGAGTTCGGAACCAGGGGTTTGAACTAAAAGCATGCACTTAAGCCTTGCAATCCTCAAATCATTTCTAGTAGCAAAGCCTTGCGAAACAAACGAATGCGGCTCGAGTCAAACAAAATCACAGGTGTACTGAGTTAACAAGTAACTTACCCAAGATTTATCGTCTGGTAGCATTCGCAGCGCATCTGCGGTGACATGGTTGACTTCGGCCTCTCACCACGGCCTGGGGTGTGGCTCCTGTCTTTGGCGTCCTAGCTGGGTGGTTCCTAGGTTGAAGCGAACCGGGTCACTCTGCTGTCTTCTTTGGACAATCTGTTGGCGAAGTGTCTGGCTCGTTGCGCTTGTAGCGCTGTCTCACCGCTCCTTGCCGATCGCTCGAGTAGCGTTTCTAAGCGGGGCGAAGTGCAGTAGTTCGATTGGCGGTCTTGGTGCTGAGGATGGTGTCCTTGTTGCATTCGTGGTTGGAATCGAAGAATTGATTTGGTGCAACTCTCAGCGCCAAGGCGTTCCTGGCGTGATCCTTGCCGTTGCATCCTGCGCTTAGGTTCTCATCCAGTTCCTTGCGCTTGTCCTCAAGAATAAGCGCCTTATTCACCAACTCTTGGAAATCTGGAAAGGTGTGGGTGATCAATCCTACTTGCAATCCTGAGTTGAGTCCCTTCATAAAAGCGAGACTGCCTGGATTTATCTGTCGCTACATCCTCGTGTCCGTAGCGTGCTAGCCGTGTGAATTTGTTCGTAGTCGGCCATCGGCTGATTCCCTTGCTTCAGTGCTCGACCTCTTCCTTCTTAAGGTCCATGATTCCTTCAGGCACGTGATCTTGTCGAATGCACCGTGAACTCTTCCCAAGTGATATCTTGAGGGTTCTCTGCGTGGCACAGTTCTCCCACCATTCAAGGCTGTTCCTTCCGGTGATGAGAAGCGTGAAGTACCTTCTCATTTCCTATGCATTGAGCTATGTGTAGCTTCCTCTCGATTGATCTTAACCAATCATCGGCCTCCAACGGATTGGCGTTCCCAGAGAAAGTGGGTGGGTGAGTTCTCATGAACTCGGCAGCCTTGTGTTCTGCGTTGTCCATGATTAACTTGATTAGCAAAGTGGCCTGAGCAAAGGACGTGCTGCATTTGTTGCATCATAGCATGCATCAACTGAGTCTGGGCAGCAAGAAATGCTCCAAAATTCTGCACATCCAGTGGCGGTGCTGGTGCTCCATCATTGGGGTTTTCTACTGGGCGGGAACCACTTCCATTGCTTCCAAAGTTTCCACGGGTGTTCACCATCTGTCGATTTGCTCTAGGTTTAGAGATGAGAGGGAAACAAGAATAGACAAGTAATATGGAACTTATGCGGGGCGAAAGGTGTAACTTTAAGGTCCAACTTTATTATTAATAACTTGGTATGGCTGCTTACAGTGCCTAAGGGCCTTGCAACACATACTGCACACTCAGCAAACAAAACAAATCCAAATCGAACTAACTCTGGAGTCTAACGCCTAAAGGGTGACTCTTTATTCTATGACGCGACTCGGCGAAGGAGTCTCACTAAAGAACCTATGCTCACTCATCGAGAAAACCTCCACGGCCTGGTAATGCAGTGCGGCATAAGCGCCAAACGATCGCCATGTCCGGAATCGGTGTCCTCTGTGGTAGTCGAAGAAGCGATGTCCTCATCGAGGTCGACTCCTCTGGATCCGGCTCGTGTAGCTCGAAATCGCTCTGGGTCTGGTCATAAAGTCATCTCCAACTCGTCAATCCTTCGTAGAAGGTGTGCCACATACTCTTGAGCTTCCCACCATCTGTTCTTCTCTGTCGTGATCTCCTTGCGGGCCTTCTGTAGCTCCTTGCTTGTATTATCTAGTACATCCTCCTGGCGGCGACAAATCGTGCCAAGCGTATGGTAACCGTGGCATCCTCATCCTGAATCGCCTTCGGGTCAAGAAGGTTATCGCTGCGCGGATGATAACGAACACCGTACTCTCCAACTCTCTGGCGTAGATACGGGTAATGTGCCGCATTGCTCGTCGTGATACTTCTTGGATACCCATCTGCATTGTAGATCTCCTGGCAAGGTCAGTTGTATCGAGCGATTGCACTGGCCCTTTTTCCTAGCAGGTACCTCAATCCTCACGTCACAAGCCTTGATCAATCCCGCTTGTCCGATCACTTCCACTTGGTATTGGGGCTTCTCAAAATCTCCGAGTCTCAGAGCATATGCCAAAGTTCTCGCAGTGACCAACTCCCAGATCAACGTAGTTGAACTCTTCCTCCATCTGTCACAAGAGTGCTTTACGTAAGAACTCTCGGAATTTTTAAATCGTGACAAGGTAAGGAAAATTCAGCAAGAGACAAGAAAAGAGAGAAGGGGATAAGTCGAGATGTCATTTCTTGTCTTGACAAATTTTTAGCTTTAGAAAATAGGTTTTACCCTTACTACGACCATTCTAGCTAGGGTTGAGCCTACAGTCAAGTATGGCTCTGATACCACCTCTGTCGGGACCCCGAATTTGCAAATCCGACCCTCTGTGTATTCAGCACTAGTCCAGAACGCAGCTAGTGCACACAGCCTTAACATCGGTAAATATCACAATCATACCATTCGATATTAATAAAGTACTTTATTTAAATAACTAAATCAAGTTACTCGACCTTAGGGTCAAGTTACAAATGTATGCCTGCAAGGCGAAACTTATTCAGAGAAAAATAATAGCATGAAAATCAAATAACCCGTGGCGCCATCCAAAGATACCACAGTGCAACTGACCGGGCTCGCTTCCCTAAGTAGACGGATCCTCTTGGAGTTCCTCCTCCAAAGTCGGGCGTAATCTCCTCTTCAACTGATATTGTGTTGAGGCAAGGGTGAGTACTTGGTACTCAGCAAGTCATGCACAGAATGCAAGCTAAGATACTATATGCATGGCTTGGTACAAAGGAATAGCTCAAGGTATATTTGCAGTAAACAGCATTTGACAAATAATATAAGTAGATTCGAAAGCAGTAGAAATAAGTAAAGCATAAATAACTTTTCAAGAAGTTTAATAAACACTTTTCCCCATCCTAAACCACATTTCCATCATCTTCATTACTAAACCAACCCACCTTTCAAACCAAGTTATTTTTGAGAAAATCTAACCCTTGACTGTAATTCCCGAGCATTGTCCAGTACCGTGGACTCGGCTATTTAAATAGATTCTACACTCTGCAGAGGTTATGCACTTTACCCACAAGATACAGTCAAACACCACAAAGGCGAGTTCCCGTAACAAAGCCTTTCGGAAGCCTCAAACAACACAGGTGGTCCTCTCCGGTTCGTGCTCTACACCATCCCTTCCCTTAGCCAAGGCGAAGTATGGGACCAACACACCGTTAGATGGGTATCTGGCCACAGCCACGATACGCTCCCTCGTACAATCACACAAACGGTGTAATTGACACCCTGAGGCTCCACAAATGAGTCCTTAGCGACTTAGTCAACTAGGGCCGTCCCATTCCAGCCATGTGGTTGCAAGTATGACCCAGTTCAAAGGCTTGCAAGGTTAAGTCCTTAGAGTGACCAGGGCAAGACTACCCGAAGAACCAAATCAACACTCCCAATGCCACAACTGGCCCACCTGATTACTCTTGCCACATGCCCTGGCCGAAAATCGTTTATCAAACCCAGTTGATTACCATGCACCACGTGCCATCAACATCACATGATACTTTTCCCAAAACAGGTTCAATATATCATTAAGTCAATATTAACATTTGATTGTCCAAAATCATGTTATGAGCACGTAGCTTGAGTCTAAGCGTTATACTACAACGGTCTAAACCCATGTTGGCAATCTAATAATGTCCAACTAGTAATCCACAACTAGGGTGACAAGGGTCATGGCACATACTTAAATAATCAAGGTGTCATACAAAGAAATTGGTACTTATCTAACCCCCATGTTTAAACAAAGTATCTTTCTAATTGAACTAGCATGCAATAGTTTAAATCAAAATAGATTTCGAAATAGGATCAACATGGTCAAAGCACAACTTGCCTTCAAAGAGTACTTGTTCTTGGTCTTGAGTTGGATCCTGAGTCAATACTTCTCCTTCGAATCCTTCCGGCACTTCAACGTCTACTCGTAAAGCGTGCAAATAGCAAATACGCAAATAAACAATAGGCAAAAACATCCCAAAACTCCAAATAAAATCCATAAACAGAGAGAACATAATTTTCTGGATTTTTAGGAACTGGAATCGTTCAAATCGGAGTTGAAATGCAAAAGTTATGATTTATTAAAGTGTAAATAATCAATTAAATAATTTTACAGAGAAAAACTTTAGTCCAAAAATTAAATAAAATTCATATTTAGGTAGATCTCAATTTTATACAAATTTAGAAATTTGAATCACTCAAATCGGAGTTGAAACGCAAAAGTTATAAGCGTTTGAAGTTTGAATCTAAATTTGAATCAATATTTCGAATTAATAAATCATTTTCTTTTTCGAAATTAATTATTGCGTCGGCATGGACACGTGGCGATCTGATTGGTCCACAGTGTTTTGCTGACGTCAGCACCGAACGGCTCCCACGATGACGTCAGCATGACGTCATCATGCCACGTGGCATCACCCGGGTGATGACACGTGTCCCGTACTGTGCTGTGGACTGGGCGCACGGCACGGCTTGGTCCACGGTGAATCCGGTCCACCGGACCGTGTCACTGACATGCGGACACCACTTGTCAGCGGCTTGGGCTCATCTTTGGCGCGCGCGGGGCGTGCGGCCCCTCGACAGCGGCCCCGCGTGTCAGAGACACGCGCTCACGCGCGAGTGTACGCAGCTAGAGTACACGTGGCGCTATCCTGGCCGTTGGTTTGAAATCCGACGGCTCGGATTGGATGCAGGCTCATGTGTTGAGCGACGTGGCGATCGTGGGCCGTTGGATCTTAATCCAACGGTCCAGATCCGATCTGGGTTCCGAGGTTTTGGTTACACGTGGCTCACCTGGATCGTTGGATTTCGATCGGACGGTTGACGTGCTTCGGGGTTGACGATGGTGTTGCGGCGGCGCTGCTCCGTCGGAGTCGGGGAAGGCGACCTCCCACACGGCGTTTGAGGGCGTCTCCGGCGAAGTGACTGCTACTCCCAGACGCGCCTCGTCCTTGCGGTCTCGGATCTGGCCACCAACACGACGGAGAAGCGGTGGATGGCGGCGAACGACGCCAAACCCTAAATTAACCCTAATCAACTCCGGCGAGGAATCGCGAGCACGGAGGAGCTCTCCGAGTGGCGGCGGCTAGGGCAAAAGGTGCGCACGGTGACGGTGATCCTCGGGCACGCACTCACGCCTTAAATACCGGCTCGGACGTCGAGATGCGCACGGTTTCCATGGCGAGGCCGGTACGGGCGGCGGAGTCCGGCTCGGACACGGCGAGGCGACGCGGCTCAATCCTAGCCGTCCACGCGGCACGACGGACGGCCACGATCGCACGGCACGAACGGGTTCGACTCGGTCTCGACTAGGGGCGACGTGGCGCAATCACAACCGTTGGATCTTGATCCAACGGTCGCGTGGCTAGGGTTCGGGGCGAACGGGTTCGGCTCGACCACGTGGCTCGGGTCGGACTCGAACTCGAGTCTGACTCGGGCTCGGTCGGATGAACAGTACAAACCCACTCGCATTTTCCAGCGATTTAATATTTAAAATAATTCCCAGTAATTCATTTAATTCATTAAAAATAGCAAATGACTCAGAAAAATTCCAGAAAAATTTTGGAAAATATTTTGGATCATTTTGGACTCAAATAAAATATTTCCAACAAAATTTTATTTGCAAAATTAAATTCTTTAATTATTTCAAAATGGAATAAATTCAAATAAATTCCAAATAAATCCAAATAAATTCCAGAAAATTCCAAAAATTCACCAAAGTGCCAAATCACACATGAATTTAAGAAAAGCAAAATTTTGGGGTGTTACACATTCCTAGCCTGCAGGTCTTGGTGGGCAAGGCCATTAGCATTGAGGATGGCGCCAAGGCGCTTATGGAGAGCCGCAAGCGCAAGTGAGCGGCTTCAGGCGATCGATGGCGGACCTTCCAGACTCGCACCTTCACTCGATCGGCTTCCGGCCTTGGCGCCGCCCGGCTCGAGAGGTCCTGTGGCTTGCCTCCTCGCCCGCCTAGAGTTCTGCGATCACCTAGCCGCCAGTGCAGCTTGGGGTCCCGAACCCATTTGACCATATCACTTGCTTCGCCGCTGCGGCCGGAAGGGCTACTGCCCAAGGTTTATCCGAGCAGGCAGCGGCGGACAGCTCGGTGCACCAACCCGTCCCGTGGTCGGGCCTGGTGGGCGTGGGAGTGGGCAGTCAGACGCCCTGCCTCGGCGGCTTCAACAAGGCCATGGCCGCTGAATGTGGCCACCGCAGAGGAGGCAGCAGCGGCTCGGATGTGGTGTTGGGTACGTTATGTCTGCTCATTCCGTACTCCGCCTTGGTATTATTTGACTCGAGCGTCGCATTCCTTTATTTCTTCACGGTTTGTTGTTCAAAGATGAGGTCTGTTCTTTGTACCTCGAGAAGTACTTGTTGATCCGTTCGCTGGATCTGTTTTGATCGCCGAGCTCGTGAGTCCAGGGGTTAGAATTGAGATCAACGGGGTAGGTTTTCGGGTGATCTTATCAACATTGAGACATCGGGTCTTGATGTGATTACGGGTATGGACTTTGTCCAAGCATCGAGGGCATATTGATTGTGCCAGGAGATCCGTTTCATTAGTCAACCACGATGGCATTCTTTGTTACCTTTTCTTCTCGCTCCAGCGGCGACATTTGCTCGGTGCTCTTTCATTCGGGGACCGGTCGGTACGGTGGTATGTGAGTACCCCGATGTGTTCCCTGATGAGCTGCCAGGTTTGCCACCTGATCGCGATTTGGAGTTCATCATCGATCTCTTACAGCACTTCTCCAATTTCTAAGCGTCCGTACAGGATGCCTGCTGATGAGCTGATTGAGTTGAAGACTCAGCTCAAGGAGCAGTTAGAGAAGGGGTTCATTCGTCCCAGTTCTTCTCCCTGGGGCAGTCCAGTCTTGTTTGTGAAGAAGAAAGATGGCACTCTTCGCATGTGCGTTGATTACCGGTCGTTGAATGAGGTCACTGTCAAGAACAAGTATCCTCTCCCTCGGATCGACGATTTGTTTGACCAATTAGGCGGAGCTCGAGTTTTCTCCAAAATAGACTTGAGATCCGGCTATTTTCAGCTCAAGATCCGTCCGGAGGATATCGTGAAGACCGCATTCACTACTCGCTACGGTCTGTACGAGTACACAGTTGTTTCATTTGGCCTCACCAATGCACCAGCCACCTTCATGAATCTGATGAACAAAGTCTTCATGGAGTTCCTTGATAGATTTGTGGTTGTGTTCATTGATGACATCCTCATATACTCTAAGGATGATGATGAGCACGCACTTCACTTGCATATGGTGCTTAGCAAGCTTCGCGAGCATCAGTTGTATGCCAAGTTCAGTAAGTGCGAGTTCTGGCTCAAGCAAGTGGAGTTTCTGGGGCATGTCCTGTCAGAAGGTGGGGTAGCAGTTGATCCACGCAAGGTACAGGATGTACTCGGTTGGGAGCAGCCCCGCAATGTCCCGGAGATTCGGAGTTTTCTTGGTCTTGCCGGATACTATCGCCGGTTTATCGAGAATTTCTCCAAAATTGCTAAACCATTGACAGCGCTACTCAAGAAGGAGAAGAAATATGAGTGGTCACCTGGTTGTGAGTCCAGTTTTCAGGAGCTGAAGAATAGACTCACCACTGCACCAGTGTTGGTCCTTCCTGACATTCACAAGAACTTCGATGTCTATTGTGACGCATCCCGTCTTGGACTTGGTTGTGTGTTGATGCAGGAGGGCAAAGTGATTGCTTATGCTTCTCGACAGCTAAAGCCTCATGAAGCCAATTACCCGACGCATGATTTGGAGCTTGCAGCTGTTGTTCATGCTCTCAAGCTGTGGCGACATTATCTCATAGGAAACAGATGTGAGATCTACACCGACCACAAAAGCTTAAAGTACTTCTTTTCGCAGCCAGATATAAATTTGAGACAGCGTCGATGGCTAGAGCTGATCAAAGACTATGATTTGGGTATTCATTACCATCCTGGCAAGGCGAATGTGGTTGCAGATGCCCTCAGTCGCAGGCTGCACACAATGAATGCCTTGGGTGTCACTGGCCAGTCTCAGCTGGTTGAAGAATTTCAGAAGCTCAATCTAGAAGTGGTTGAGTATGGTTATATTTCTGCTCTAGCCGTACAACCCACTCTAGAGTCTCAGATTCAGGCAGCTCAACTCCAGGATGATGCTGTGATTGAGATTAGACGCCAGTTGACTGAAGATGGCGCATCTCCAGGCTTCTCCGAGGGGCCCAATGGGCTGATCATGCATGGGCAGCAAATGTATGTCCCAGATGATATAGTAATCAAGGAGTTGATCCTGTCAGAAGCCCATGATACCCCTCTCTCTGTTCATCCTGGCGGCACCAAGATGTATCAAGATCTTCGCAGACAATTCTGGTGGCCAGGTATGAAGAAGGAGATCGCGGCTCATGTGGCACGTTGTGATGCGTGCCAGCGTGTCAAGGCTGAACATCAAAGGCCAGCCGGATTACTTCAGCCATTGCAGATCCCTGAGTGGAAGTGGGAAGAGATTGGGATGGATTTCATTACCGGTCTACCGAGGTCCTCCACCGGTCACGACTCTATTTGGGTGATCATTGACCGTCTGACCAAGGTAGCTCATTTCATCCCAGTTCATACCACCTATTCTGGAGCCAAGCTAGCGGAACTCTATTTGCAGAATATTGTTCGGCTCCATGGAGTTCCAAAAGTCATAGTCTCTGACCGTGGTTCGCAGTTCACCTCCAGATTTTGGGAGAGTTTGCAGTCCATTCTTGGCACTAAGCTATCCTTCAAGATGCCTTACCATCCCCAAACCGACGGACAGACGGAAAGGGCAAACCAAATCCTTGAAGACATGCTAAGGGCTTGTGTGCCGTGCTACAAAGAAGTCGTGGGAGAAATGCTTGCCATTTGCTGAGTTCTCCTACAACAACAGTCATCAAGTCAGTCTTCAGATGTCGCCTTTCGAGGCTCTTTATGGCAGGAAGTGCAGAACGCCACTGTTTTGGTCCGAGGTTGGTGAGAGGCAATTCTTCGGGCCAGCCATGATTGAAGAGGCTGAAAGGCAAGTTAGCTTGATTCGAGACCGGCTAAGAGAAGCTCAGTCTCGTCAGAAGAGCTATGCTGATTGCCGTCGCCGCAAGTTGAGCTTTGAGGTTGGTGACTTTGTCTACCTCAAGGTCTCACCACTCCGCGGTACTCGCAGATTTCAAGTCCGCGGGAAGCTAGCCCCGCGATACATCGGTCCATTCCGGATTCTTGAGAAGGTTGGTGTTGTGGCTTATCGGCTTGAGCTACCGCCACATCTTTCGGACATTCACGATGTGTTCCACGTGTCCCAATTGAGGAAGAGTCTTCGGGTTCCATCAGAAGTTACCCAATTGGACCATCTTGATTTGCGACTGATCTTTCGTATCGAGAGTATCCGATCCGTATTCTCGAGACAGTGAGCGTCACACTCGCGATCAGGTTATCAAGATGCTCAAGGTCCAAAGTGGAGCAACCATTCGTAAGATGAAGCCACGTGGGAGCGTGAAGACCATATTCAGCGAGAATACCCGACTTTCTTCGAGAGGATTAGCAATCTCGAGGAAGAGATTTTTGTAATGGGGTAGACTGTAATATCCCAAGTATTTCTATACTCAAGCCACTGTACATTTGTACTCAAACGCTGTTCAATAATACATTGTGCTTGTGTATTTCCGTATCTTGAGTGAACATACTTGCTTGGGATCGAAAGAACCCTTCAACTTAAGTAATTTCGCTCATAAGTAAATTCGAATTAGGTTGGGCAAGTGCCTGTGACCTATTAACTTCCACACTACTTTGGGACAATTAGTAATCAACCCTGGAAGCTTTAGCCGTCAAGGCCCAAGTTCAAAAGTTCTGGGATGTCCGGAGTATCCGGATCCACACTCGGAGTATCCGGATCCAACCCGGAATGTCCGGACAAAGTCCGGAGTATCCGGATTGGGCTGGCCGAGCGCTCCAACCCGGAGTGTCCGGACCAATGTCCGGAGTGTCCGGGTTAGTGTTACCGAAGACCCCAACCCGGAGTCTCCGGGTTGAGTCCGGAGAGTCCGGTATTGGCGTGGGGTTTTGTATAAAAGTCCCATTTCGTGGCTCCCTTCCATTCTTTCTTCTTCTACTTTGGTTTCCCCACTTCCTTGGTGCTCTCTCCACCACCCCGAGCTCCTCTCCGGCGAGCCACCGGCCGGTGACCCTCCCCGGTGACTCCTCCATCTCGGTGTGCTCCTCCCCAAGCCGTCATTCCCCATCCTCCACCCGGCCTTGCTCCTCCTCCATCTTCCTTGGAGGTTAGCTTTTCTCTTAGGGTTTGATTCGCGGGATTCTTGGGTTCTAGAGCCGTTCATGGTGGGTTTAGGACTTAGGTTTGGATTTGGGAGGCTAGGGTTGAACTTGGATTCTAGGGTTTTGGGTGTAGTGGTTCTAGGGTTGAAAATGGGATTTGGATTAGTGAATGTGGTATGCTAGAGTGGTAGATCGGGTAGTAGTAATGTCGATTTAAGGAGTTGTTAGTGTGAGTTAGAGGTTTGGCGGGTTAGCGACGTTTTCTCGTAGAATCGGCTAGCTCGGAGCTCCTTCCGGTTCGCTAGGTGTACGAAAGTCGTAGATCGGGTCGCGGTGAAGTTGTAGGAAGTGGTAAGGTCTCCGTCTCCTCGTCGAGTTGGACCACACGCCCTAGGACCGGAGTATCCGGGCGTATGGTCCGGAGTGTCCGGATTGTCCGGAGTATCCGGACGAAACGGTCCGGAGTGTCCGGCCTATCCGGACTGTCCGGATGCAAAACCCGGACTGTCCGGATGCAAAACCCGGACTGTCCGGGTTAGGCTGTTCTGTCCGGTCGTGTTGTGTTGTCCGAGTGCGTTGTTTCTTCAGGGTTTCTTGGTTGTACTTCGTTCTTGTGTATTGCATGCACTTCATGGTGCATTTAAAACTTTCTTTTGCTAAGTTGTATTTCTTTCTGTCGTTTTGTTGCTTTGACCGATTAGAGGCTAGCGAGTCGGGCTTCGCCTCGAACAACCCGAGCATCATCCCGGACATCACCGAAGTGCAACAACAAGGCAAGCACCTCCTTTGACCATCTTGAAACCTATATTTCACGATGTCTACTTTGATTTCTCAAACTATATGCATTGTTTATATTCAGTAAATCGCTAGTTTGTGGGAATGGTAGATATACCCTGATTTGGTGGTTTCCCTCAATTTAATTCCCTGAGATCATTGATAACCTTAGTAGGGTTAGACAATTTAATAAAATGTCACTTGGGTATAAACGATTTAGTAATTGCATACGCTTAGACACTGCAATAGAGGTGAGCAAAGTCAGTCCTTACCAAATGCTCAAAATTATGATAAATGTAATTGGTTTTGAAAAAGTTTTGGAAATGTGAATCGTAAAGGTATATTGGTAAAAATGTGAAGTGTCTAGTTGGTAATTAGACTTGGCGGGAGGTATAATATGTGCTAGTTAAACATGGTGGCGATTGGTTGGCGAGTTAAGTGGAGTTCCCCGCTTGAGTCACTAGGCAAAAATCTAAGGACCGAACTTGTGACGGTTTTTGAATTGAACACCGTGCAACCGCAAGAATGCTGGGATGGGGCAGCCTATTCTAGTACTTGAAGTGTGAGGGGATAGCCATGCCTGTTGGTAGGCCGAAGAGTGGACCTTTTCCCTGTGTTGAGCAGTCAAGCGCGGTGTGTGTGTCCTCACGACCCGCCGTATGCGCCTTCGTGTGTGCGCTTGTACTTTTGCAGCAGGAATCGCTCGATTCATGTTTGTTGATACAACGGTGTACGCCTTGCTATGGGGTAATGCCGCGGCCAACAATTCGCCGTCGTCACGATGAGTATTCCGTGGCGCCGAGTGGTGGTTGGCCTCTTATCGCCATAGTAGTGGATTTGTCGCCACCGGTCTTTGGGGTGTGGCTATAACCTCAACGATGGGAAAGAATAGATCATTCTTGTATATCGGATACCTCGTGTATCGCGTGTACCCTGGATGACAGGGATGCAAGTCCGAGTTGTGTTTGGGTAAAGTGCGCAAACTCTGCGAGTATCAAATAATTCTAATCGATTAGCCGTGCTCACGGTTATGAGCAATCTTCTCTAATCATATCAAGTATAGAGATTTGGTTTGGTTTTGAAAATGAAAATCTATTTTGAGTCGGTATAAAGTATGTGGTGGAATGGTACTTGATGGAATTGTTGATATGTGTATATGATTCTCGATGGGATTATGAATATGTATGGATGTCGATTCGTATCCCAGTTGCGACCATGGATGGTGGCAGCTGTGGAGCTCAGTTGTTACATACACTGTAAATATGTTTTATTCAAACTGCTGTCTTTCAAATTATGTATTACTTTTCGATAAACTGTTTTAAATCCAGCTTTCTGCAACTAACCCAGTGTAAAAGCTTTACCCGTTGAATCAGCCTGCATTTAATTATATTTGCATACACTAAAGTCTTGCGAGTACATACGTGTACTCACCGTTGCTGCTAAACCCTTTTTCCACAGAGGAAGGTAATGATGATGTCCCGGATGATGGCGAGCCCCTTTTCTGCGAGTGTTGCGGCTTCGTAGTCCCTCCCTCCAGTCAGTAGCCTGTGGGGTGGTCAGGCCAGCTGTGCTGGTTGTCTTTCTTTTGTTTCCGCTGTCGCTTTACTTCTTTTGGTTTCTGTAATACTCTTGTTCAAGGTTTACACCCAGTTATGTAAATTATCTTAGTTTATCTTTTCGTGCATTGATACTCGGGTTGTGGGTACGCGATACTGGGCTACTGATCCAGGGATCCAGTATCAGATGCGTCTGAGCACCGGTCCGGTTAAGGGTTCGATCCCGTCGATCGAATTTTTAGGTTCAGATTTTCGGTGTCGAGGCTTCCTGTTGCTATACGGTGCTATACGCTACAGTAGACGGCGTACAGTACAGTATAGGATGGGGGGGTCCTCACAGTATGTTCCTAGTCTTTGGAGGTGAGGAAGAACTGGTTGTAAAATGTTACACCGATGCAAGCTTCCAAACTGACAAAGATGATTTTCGATCACAATCCGGTTTTGTGTTTACACTAAATGGAGGAGCAGTAAGCTGGAAGAGTTCCAAGCAAAGCACGGTGGCTGACTCCACGACAGAAGCGGAGTACATTGCAGCTTCGAATGCTGCAAAAGAAGCTGCATGGATGTAACACCCCTTAAAACTAATCTAAAGAACTAGAAAATTTCGACAGCATCTCCTCTAAAACAGAACGTCACGGAAGCAATTCATGATAAACAATTCATCCAAGAATATAAGCAATTCAACAATACTAACGACAGCAAGTCTAAACCAACCATAAGCAAGAATAAGTTTAGTCATAACAACGAATAGTCTAAGTGTAAATAAAATTCAGCAAGCTAATGCATTAAATAAACACTAGTTCATGGGAGTTGTGAAGACATTCGAAGGTTTATTGTGTTGCTAGCCCACCCCTCATGCTTATGTCTCTTGCACGCTACACGAAAACAACAAAACACAAGCAGTGAGATTGGATAATCTCAGCAAGCGGAACAATTAACACATAATCACATCCATCAAGAATTTAACACACCACAACATCGATTACCACAACCTCAGTAAAATGCTCATGATTATGCATATGCTTATGCCATGATCCTCCTCACTGCGTTCTTTCGTGAACACACGGTGTTGTACGGCACGGTCACAAGACGCCAAGGCGTCGACAAACTTCCAATGCATGAATATGCAGTTAATGCTTCATGCATGAATTCATTCACAATTTTCCACATTGAGTCCACATGTTTGCATACCATCATATAACATGGATAGAAACAAATATCAATGAGACGAACTACTTAAACAATTCAACCGGTAGACAACATCATTCTTCTCTTTACTCATGATTCATAGACAAAGCTCATCATCACAATGCTAATCTAAATATTGCAATCATCAAAGCAATTGATTAAACCATGTATGATTTATGTAATCGGAGATTATAACGGAGGCAATGCAAACAACAATGTATAGCTCAACCATAACACTACTTCCACTTGCCTTTACCGACGTAGACGACGGATCTAGTTGCGTCCAGAAGGGGCACCACCTGTACAATCATAATTTCAGTATGTAACAGCAGCACAACAGATCACACGACTCAAACACGCAATTCCTACAACCCGTTCCCCCTTTCCAACACCGAAACCCCGTTCTGTCCGGACCGAACAGCAGCAACCCCCATTCTCTTTTTCGTATCTTTTTTTCTACAGAACATAAAAATATGAAAAAATTACAGGAGCTAGATATTGACGAGATCTACAACTTTCCAGAAGATCATAAATTCTAATTCCTCTGCTAAATATGCCTAAACAGTCGTCCAACACAGTAGATGAAATCTGTTCCCAGATTCTGTTCGTCGGTTTGCAACAGCGATAACTCTCAGAACTCTTCCCCAAAAATTCTGAAAAAATTACAGAAGCTAGGTCTCGACGTTATCTACAACTTTCTAGTTATAGGTTTTGGCAGGAAAAATCATCTATGCCACGAAAAACGCGAAACAATCCGCGCTGCACAAATCCCCCTTCCAGAAACAGCACCACGTGAACATCTACCCTTCTCCCCCAACAAGATCCATCCAAAACCCTCACCACCAGATCTAATACACTCCTAATCCCTAGGTAAAACAGAGGTAAAAGTTTGGGAATTTTACCTAGTGATCTCCCTTGCAAACCCACGAAGAACACGCGAAGAACCCCGAATCGGCGATCTGCTCGTCCTCCACGCCTCCACGGAGTCGCTCCTCGCCTTCTCCTTCGCGATTCGCGGTGGATCTTGAGCCACCACGTGGGGAGAGGAAGGGGAGGGAGAGGTGGCTGCTAGGGGAGGGAGAGGTGGCTGCCTAGGGTTGGGGAGAGGTGCGGCCACAATGGGGGGGGGCGCACCACAAGAGGGTGGGGGAGGTGGGCCGGCCCACTAATGAGGTGGGAAGGTGGAGGTGGGGAGGGGGATTCCCGGCCCAGGCCCAGGTTTTCTTCGGCCTTTTTCCCATAGCCCACAACCCCAAAATTAAAATTAAAATGCAACATTTTCTTCAATTGTTTCATTCCCCGACAATTCCGTCAATCCTCTCCGAATCAAAACAAGGAAGAAAAGTTCTAGGGCATCACATTCTCCCCTCCTTAAAAAGGATTCGTCCCCGAATCTACTCCTTTCAGCTACAGACCAAAAAGGAAAGAAAAAAAAAAGGCAAAAGGTAAACCACGACTTACCCCCAGCGTCCTCAAATAGCGTAGGGTACTTCTTCCGCATCTGGTCTTCAGGTTCCCAAGTTGCCTCCCGCTCAGACTGATTGGTCCACAAAACTTTCACAAAGCGGATGGTTCTCCTCCTCATGACTCGCTCCGAAGAGTCTAAAATTCGAAGTGGATGGCACTCCAAAGTCAAATCTTGCTCAACTGTAATCGGTTCCAAGTCAATCTTATGCTCTGGGTCATGGAGATACTTAGTAACATAGAGACATGGAAGACATCATGCACTCCCTTCAAAGAGTCGGCAGCTCCAGACAGTGCATGTAAACCGCCCACTCGAGCCACAACTGAACGGACCAATGTACCTCGGGCTAAGCTTGCCGGTGGTACCAAAACGAACAACACCCTTTGATGGAGATACCTTGAGAAGGACTTGATCACCCACTACAAACTCCAAATCTCGTCTCTGTTATCGGCATAACTCTTCCGACGGCTCACGAGCAGCCAGGAGATTTCGCCAGTATCTCTTGCACCTTCTCAAAGGTCTGTTGAACCCAATCCGACCTGCAATGATTTTTCTCCAAGCTGTATCCCAGCAAAGTGGAGAAACACACTTTCGACCATAAAGCGCCTCGAATGGAGCCATTCGAATACTAGCCTGGTAAATCATATTGTAAGCAAACTCTACCAAGGCCAAGTGATCCTCCCAACTTCCTTCCAAGATAGAACACATGCTCGAAGCATGTCCTCTAGAAGTCTGGATGGTCCGCTCAGGTGGCCATCTGTCGAGGATGAAAAGATGTCTTTGAGAGAGAGTTTTGTTCCCAAAGCACTATGCAAACTCTGCCAAAATGGGACACAAATCTAGTGTCTCGATCGGAGACAATCGATTTAGGCACACCATGGAGTCTAAGCACTTCCTTCATGTACAAAGGAACTAGATCTCGTGCCGAATTGGTCGTCTTCATTGGAATAAAATGTGCTGACTTAGTGAGTCTATCCACCACCACCCAAATGGCATCCCTACCTCGCGGTGGCGGGTAACCCAATCACAAAGTCCATAGTGATGTGTTCCCACTTCCATTCTGGAATTTCCAATGGTCGTAATGCAGGCCAGCGGGTCTCTTATGCTCAGCTTTTACCTGTTGGCACACTCCACAAGAAGCCACATACTTGGCAATATCCACCTTCATCCTCTTCCACCAAAAACTCTGTTTGAGATCCCGATACATCTTGGTCTCTCCAGATGAGCGAATACTGAGTCCTGTGGGCTTCCCTTAGAATGTCCATCTTCACATCCGATTTACGAGGCACACAAAGACGGCCTCTAAACCGAATAGAACCATGCTTGTCTATACTGAATTCCGAGGTTTCCCTTCGAAATCCGCCGAACCTCCTGAAGCAAGCGATCCTGCAATCGAGCCTCATGCACCCGCTCGAGTATGCAAGATCGAATGATCATCTGAGTCTCATTCTGCGCAACCCCAAAGAAACAAAGTAAGTGACATGACCTCTTTCCAGTGCAACCAAGGGCAAAGCAGTCTTGGGGACGCCCGCTCTACTCAAGGCATCCGCCACAACATTAGCCTTGCCGGGATGGTACTGGATTGACACATCAAAGTCCTTTATCAACTCCAACCACCTACGCTGCCACAGATTCAACTCCCGCTGGGTGAAAATATATTTGAGGCTCTTATGATCAGTGAAAATATCACAAGACTCCCCATAAAGATAGTGCCTCCACAATTTCAAGGCAAAAACCACAGCGGCTAACTCGAGATCATGGGTGGGATAATTCTGTTCATGAGTCTTTAGCTGTCTTGAAGCATAAGCAATGACAAAGCCTTCTTGCATGAGCACACAACCCAAACCAACCCTGGAGGCATCTGCATACACTGTAAAACGCTTGCCACTCACAGGCAAGGATAAAATAGGTGCATTGACCAGTTTGCTCTTTAGCGTCTGAAAACTGGCCTCACATTCCACGACCGGATGAAAGGAACCCCTTTCTGAGTGAGCCTTGTCATTGGCTTAGCTATGATAGAGAAATTATGCACGAAGCGCCGGTAATAACCTGCCAACCCCAGGAAACTCCTGATTTCCGTCACACTAGACGGTCTTCGCCATTCAACCACAGCGGCAACCTTCTTTGGGTCAACTGTGACACCACTTTGGTTGATGACATGCCCAAGGAAGCTCACCTCCGACAACCAGAAGGCGCACTTCTTGAGTTTGGCATAGAATTGATTCTTACGAAGAGCTTCCAAAACTAGACCAAGATGCACGGCGTGCTCCTCCTCGGACTTCGAGTAGACAAGAATGTCGTCAATGAAGACGACAATAAAGTCATCAAGATATTCATGGAGCATCCTGTTCATTGCTTCCATAAAGACGGCAGGAGCATTCGTTAGTCCAAAAGACATGACTACGAATTCAAAATGCCCATACCTCGTGTTGAAAGCCGTCTTTTCAATATCCTCCTCCTTAATCCATGAATCGATGATACCCAGATTGCAAATCAATCTTGGAGAATACCTTGGCACCCTCAATTGATCAAAAAGATCATCAATACGAGGCAATGGGTACTTGTTCTTAATGGTAACTTGATTGAGCGCCCGGTAGTCCACACATAGCCGCTTGGTGCCATCTTTCTTCTCCACGAACAAGACCGGGGCCGCCCAAGGAGACGAGCTCACTCTAATAAACCCCTTATCTAGGAGTTCATCCAATTGCCTCTTCAGCTCAATTTGTTCTATTGGAGCCATCCGGTACGGGGTTTTATAAATCGGCCTCGTACCAGGAACAAGATCAATGCGGAAGATAGTCTCCCGTTCCGGAGGCAATCCCGGAAGCTCACTGGGAAACACATCTGGATATCGGCAAACTACAGCAATGCCCTCCAAACTCTTCTCCTCCTCTCGACCCTCAACCATGGACCAGAGGACCCCTGATTTCAACATCCGGAGTTTGGGAACAGCTTACACAAAAGGAGAGGAGTACCGCATAGCACTCCACGAAAAGTTATTTCTTGCCCGGATGGAGCATGCAAAGTAACTGTCCTCCAAGCACAATCAATCACCGCTTTGGTCTTTGGGATAGCCGATCCATGCCAAGCAAAACATCAAACCGCTCCAACGAGATCACCACCAGATACGCCATCAACACCACGTCAGCTAACAGAAATTCACAGCCCAGACAGACCCTCGAACAAGAAAACAAGCCTTGCGGTCCACTAACCACCACGGCATTACCCAAACTTTGCACGCATGCACCAGCCCGAACAACAAAATCCACAGAGACAAACGAGTAGCTAGCACCGGAGTCGAACAACACACCGGCAACCCGCAGAGTTAATGAAATAGTACTGTCACCACTTTGCCACGATCCGCATCCCCCGAAGAGGGCAAAGCGTGGACTCCCGGGGTAGACTGAGATGGTGCAGCCTCGCATCTGGATATGTCAGCGAGGACCCACGGCGAAGTCCCGGAAGAAGGTGGCGGTGGAAGGGGGCATCCAAGTAAGTCCCCGAGAGTGGCGCCGGGTAGAACGAGGGAGTCGGAGTAGGCGCCGGAGGTGCTGCAGAGTAGGAGCCGATGGCAACATATGCATCACGCCCCCTGTCATTTGCTCGCTGGAGAGGATGTCATCGCTCCCAACGCAGCTTGCCGTTGGGGTTCTTCTGACACACCACATCCTTGTGATCCTCCCGACCACGAGATGGTGCACCTTCCCTTCCACAAGCACTCGGCTGCGGCGATGGGAATCGCCACAGCGAAACATACCATCCCCATGCCAGGAGTGACTATGGCCGGTCTTTGGCGCACCTCCCCACGAGGTGTCTGTCTTTGAGTAGGACGGCCACCATAGGGCTGGTGACGAAAATTCTTCCCCTTCTTATTCCAAGTACCGGAGGATTGACCCTTCTTCTCTGGAGGGCCCTTAAACCGCTTCTCTCTGTGGCAGGTTTGCGATGCTCTTCGGTGTAGTTCAGCTGCAGCTCCACACCCAGAGCTTGCTCCACCATTGTCCGGAAATCAACAATGGGGAAAGCGCCAAAGATATGGCGAATGGCGGGGACGGAGTCCCTGCCGGAACCGCCTTGCCTTCTCCACCTCGTCACGTGCCACATGGGGCACAAAACGTCTGATCTGGTTGAAGCCAACCTCGTACTCCGCCACGATCTTCTTGTCTTGGGCATCTTGTCCCAAGTCAATTTGCATCTTGTCGAGGAAGGTGGCGGGGTAGAATCTCCTCTCAAATTGCCGGACAAACTCCTCCCAAGAGGGGTCACCTTGCGCACCCCTCGAGGACAAGACACCCTCCACCGATTTGGGCTTCTCCTTCAAGAGCTGTGCTACAAAGCGAACACGATCTTGCGCCACCACCTCAAAAGCGTCCAGCTGCATCTCCACATAGGACAACCAATCCGCTGCCTGGATCGGATTGCCCACCCCATCAAAGCTATCCAGCCGCAATCCAACCCACTCTCGCAGCTTGATGCCACCGCCTGCCGCGCCGACAGCTGGCACAGGAGCTGCAGCCATGCCCACAGCAGGGGCGGCCGGTGCGCCCTGCCTCAGCGCCCGCAACTCCTCCTGCATCGCTCTCATGGCGGCCACTAATTCCGCCGAAACACCACCCTCAGCCTGGGTAGCCTCGGCTGCCTCCGACGGCTCGGCAGCGTCGCCTCCCGAACGACCTGTCGCGCGCGTCTTCGGTGGCATACTGCACCCAACAAGCCGCAAGCAACCAATCACCACAACAACAAAAGCATAACAAAACACCCACAAAAAAAAACAATAGATATAGACGAACATACGCATGCCATGCAATGCAGCCCAACCCATCCTAGTAGTGCAAGTGTATCAATTTTAAAGTTGATTAACAATCCTATTCCGTATTAAAAGTTTTATTATCCTATGGCAATTTAAAGAGTTATACCTAAGCAATGTTACTAATTTCACACAGCAAAGTTTTAGTTCATGTTAAAATATCTCTCCTAAATTCATACACCAAGGACCTAAAGCCCGCTCTGATACCAACTGTAACACCCCTTAAAACTAATCTAAAGAACAAGAAAATTTCGACAGCATCTCCTCTAAAACAGAACGTCACGGAAGCAATTCATGATAAACAATTCATCCAAGAATATAAGCAATTCAACAATACTAACGACAGCAAGTCTAAACCAACCATAAGCAAGAATAAGTTTAGTCATAACAACGAATAGTCTAAGTGTAAATAAAATTCAGCAAGCTAATGCATTAAATAAACACTAGTTCATGGGAGTTGTGAAGACATTCGAAGGTTTATTGTGTTGCTAGCCCACCCCTCATGCTTATGTCTCTTGCACGCTACCTGAAAACAACAAAACACAAGCAGTGAGATTGGATAATCTCAGCAAGCGGAACAATTAACACATAATCACATCCATCAAGAATTTAACACACCACAACATCGATTACCACAACCTCAGTAAAATGCTCATGATTATGCATATGCTTATGCCATGATCCTCCTCACCGTGCCCTTTCTCAGGAACACACGGTGTTGTACCGGTACGGTCGCGCACGCTGGCGTCGACAAACTTCCAATGCATGAATATGCAGTTAATGCTTCATGCATGAATTCATTCACAATTTTCCACATTGAGTCCACATGTTTGCATACCATCATATAACATGGATAGAAACAAATATCAATGAGACGAACTACTTAAACAATTCAACCGGTAGACAACATCATTCTTCTCTTTACTCATGATTCATAGACAAAGCTCATCATCACAATGCTAATCTAAATATTGCAATCATCAAAGCAATTGATTAAACCATGTATGATTTATGTAATCGGAGATTATAACGGAGGCAATGCAAACAACAATGTATAGCTCAACCATAACACTACTTCCACTTGCCTTTACCGACGTAGACGACGGATCTAGTTGCGTCCAGATGGGGCACCACCTGTACAATCATAATTTCAGTATGTAACAGCAGCACAACAGATCACACGACTCAAACACGCAATTCCTACAACCCGTTCCCCCTTTCCAACACCGAAACCCCGTTCTGTCCGGACCGAACAGCAGCAACCCCCATTCTCTTTTTCGTATCTTTTTTTCTACAGAACATAAAAATATAAAAAAATTACAGGAGCTAGATATTGACGAGATCTACAACTTTCCAGAAGATCATAAATTCTAATTCCTCTGCTAAATATGCCTAAACAGTCGTCCAACACAGTGGATGAAATCTGTTCCCAGATTCTGTTCGTCGGTTTGCAACAGCGATAACTCTCAGAAAACTTCCCCAAAAATTCTGAAAAAATTACAGAAGCTAGGTCTCGACGTTATCTACAACTTTCTAGTTATAGGTTTTGGCAGGAAAAATCATCTATGCCACGAAAAACGCGAAACAATCCGCGCTGCACAAATCCCCCTTCCAGAAACAGCACCACGTGAACATCTACCCTTCTCCCCCAACAAGATCCATCCAAAACCCTCACCACCAGATCTAATACACTCCTAATCCCTAGGTAAAACAGAGGTAAAAGTTTGGGAATTTTACCTAGTGATCTCCCTTGCAAACCCACGAAGAACACGCGAAGAACCCCGAATCGGCGATCTGCTCGTCCTCCACGCCTCCACGGAGTCGCTCCTCGCCTTCTCCTTCGCGATTCGCGGTGGATCTTGAGCCACCACGTGGGGAGAGGAAGGGGAGGGAGAGGTGGCTGCTAGGGGAGGGAGAGGTGGCTGCCTAGGGTTGGGGAGAGGTGCGGCCACAATGGGGGGGGGGGGCGCACCACAAGAGGGTGGGGGAGGTGGGCCGGCCCACTAATGAGGTGGGAAGGTGGAGGTGGGGAGGGGGATTCCCGGCCCAGGCCCAGGTTTTCTTCGGCCTTTTTCCCATAGCCCACAACCCCAAAATTAAAATTAAAATGCAACATTTTCTTCAATTGTTTCATTCCCCGACAATTCCGTCAATCCTCTCCGAATCAAAACAAGGAAGAAAAGTTCTAGGGCATCACAATGGATAAAGAAGTTTATCTCAGAGCTTGGTGTGCTCGCTAGTGCCTCTAGTCCAATGGACATCTATTGCGATAATAGTGGTGCCATTGCACAAGCAAAAGAGCCTAGATCACATCAGAAGTCCAAACATATACTCCGACGCTTTCACCTTATTCGCGAAATTGTGGATAGAGGTGACGTGAAGATATGCAAAGTACATATGGAAGCCAATGTGGCTGATCCGTTAACAAAGCCACTACCACAGCCTAAGCATGAGGCGCACACGAGGTCTATGTGTGATGCCTTAGAGCGTCAGAGCGATTCTAGGGTTCCTTTTTCCTGGTTTTGTTTCGGGAGGAATGAGGGAAATTTTTTGGGAATTAAATAATTGAAGTTTATGCGGCGTATTAATATTAAATTTGGAGTATTCGGGCTAGAAACAGTGGGCCGAGGAAAACTTGGGCCTGGGCCGGGAATTCTTTTCCCACCTCCCCCTCCCCACCCCCCCTCGTGGGCCGGCCCACTTGGGTGCGCCCCCCCCCACCATGTGGCCGGCCACCCCCCCAACCCTAGGGCGCCTCCCCCATTCCCCCTAGCAGCCGCCACCCCCTGTTCTTCCTCCCTTGCATGGTGGCTCAAGATCCACCACGAAAACGCGAAGGAGAGAGAGCGAGAAGGGGATCCGTGGAGGCGAGGAGTTCGATCAGATTTCCGTTTCGGGGATCGTCGCGTGTTCTTCGTGGGATCTCAGGGAGAACTCAAGGTAAAATTCCCAATCTTTTACCCCTGTTCTACCTAGGGATTAGGAGTGTATTAGATCTGGTGGTGAGTGGTTTGGATGGATCTTGATGGGGGAGAAGGGTAGATGTTCACGTGGTGCTGTTTTTGGAAGGGGAGATTGTGTAGCGCGGATTGTTTCGCGTTTTACGTGGCATAGAAGATTTTTCCTGCAAAAACCTATAACTAGAAAGTTGTAGATAACGTCGAGATCTAGCTTCTGTAATTTTTTCAGAATTTTTGGGGAAGTTTTATGAGAGTTATCGCTGTTGCAAACCGATGAACAGAATCTGGGAACAGATTTCATCCACTGTGTTGGACGACTGTTTAGGCATATTTAACAGAGGAATTAGAATTTATGATCTTCTGGAAAGTTGTAGATCTCGTCAATATCTAGCTCCTGTAATTTTTTCATATTTTTATGTTCTGTGGAAAAAAAGATACGAAAAAGAGAATGGGGGTTGCTGCTGTTCGATCCGAACAGATCGGGGTTTCGGTGTTGGAAAAGGGGAACGGGTTGTAGGAATTGCGTGTTTGAGTTGTGTGATCAATTGTGGTGTTATTGCATACTGAAAATATGCTTGTACAGGTGGTGCCCCTTCTGGACGCAACTAGATCCGTCGTCTACGCCGGTAAAGGCAAGTGGAAGTAGTGTTATGGTTGAGCTATACATCGTTGTTTGCATTGCCTTCGTTATATTTCCGATGACATTAATCATACATGGTTTGATCATTTGCTGGGAAGATTGCAATAATTAGATTAGCAATGTGATGATGTGCTTTGGCTTTGAACCATGAGTAAAGAGAAGAATGATGTTGCCTATTGGTTGAATTGTCTAAATAGTTCATCTCAATGTTATTTGTTTTCTATCCATGTTATATGATGGCATGCAAATATGTGGACTCAATGTGGAAAATTATGAATGAATTCATGCATGAAGCATTAACTGCACAATCATGCATTGGAAGTTTGTCGACGCCAGCGTCTTGCGATCGCAGTACAACACCGTGTGTTCTGAGAAAGGGCACGGTGAGGAGGATCATGGCATAAGCATGTGCACAATCATATGCATTTTACTGAGGTTGTGTGGACTCCGTAATATGGTATTGGATATGAGGAATGTGGACTCTTTGTTGTGGTATTGTATATGAGGAATGTGGACTCTTTGATGTGGTATTGTATATGAGGAATTTGGTATGCTAGTTTTACTGTGGCTGTGTTATTTGTTAGAAGTTGTTCCGCTTGGTGAGATTACCCAATCTCACCCTTGTTATTTTGTTGTTTTCGTGTAGTTCTCATGAGTCGCAAGCTTGAAGGGTGGGCTTAGTAGCACATTCAACCCTCCGGGGTCATCACGAATCACATGGACTAGTGCATTTAATAATTCATTAGCTTGCTGAAATTTTATTAATCATAGACCTGTTGAAGTCCTCTTTGGAGCTGTTTTACGTTTATGTTTGTTTTACGGTTGATTTAGACTTGTTATCTCTAGTATTGATGCTTTTATGTTATTCCTGTTTATAATGGTTATTATGAATCTTGTTGTCGCTTCCGCTTTGTCCTAATTTTAGGAGAGATGTCTTGTCGAAATTTTCTTGTACGACAGTTTAGATTTGTAAAGGGTGTTACAGCTTGGTATCGGAAGCTGGTTGTAGGTCCTTGGAATGTCTATTTTTAGTGTCATACTATAGGATACAACTAAAATGTGATGTGGAATAACTTAGAAACATGGCCTAGGTTTTAACTAAAATTTTGTCATAGGATAGCAACATTAAAACTTGTGTAAGTGGAATCACTAATTTAAAATTTGACACACATGGATGCACAAAGAGGAAAGGGTATGGGTATCGTTGCCTTATGCTTAAAGGTTGAATTTAAGCTTTGTTGTTGAATGCTACTTTTGATGATGTATAATGCTATATTTATGATAGATTTGATGGAGTTGCTTCATTTGTGATAAAGTGTGGTTGTGGTGCCGAAGGGTTTCGGTCACCTTTTGTTTGTAGTGAGGCTGTGGTTTGACGGTGTGACCGGGTAGAGTCACCACCGAAGAACTATTAAACCCCTGTAGGGAAAGAGTACTTATCCGTGTCTGTAAGTAGATCGGGTAGTGACCGGAGTCAAATAGAAGAGGTTGGTGATGGATTCCTTCGATGTTCTTTACCGTCCGACGGTCGGTTTTGGTTGGTTTTCCGGGTATGTGGTTGGTTCAAACCGAGGAAAATGCTTAGTTTTGAGCACTCGCTGATTTGTCCTTTTGGCGGTTTGTGGTTTTGTCTCCTTTGAGTGAAGACACAGAAGAAGAGTTCTACGTTGCGCGTCTTTTGGTCACAATTTTGCTTTGGCACTTGATTTATTGTGATGGACTGTCGTTGGGAGGAAATTTCTGTGGTTGTTGTTTCCCCGATTTTTTTTCTTTTTTTTAAAAAAGAAGGGGGTTGGAGTTTCTCCTGTTGCAGATCAAGCTGAATGGAGCTAAGTTTGAATCTTTATCGGAAAATTTTAGTTGGACATTTGGTCTTCCCTTTTGCATCCGTCTTCCTTTGTGGAAAGTGTAGGTTTTGGATTTCTTGAAGAGTTTTGGCTACTATGATTGGACATTTGAGGGTCAAGCTCTCTTGCATTTATGTTTGGATTTTGCTTTTCTTCCTTGCCTGAAAAGAAGAAATTTTTATCGGTGTTTGTTCTTGATCTAGAACTGTGTTTGTTTTTTTTAATGTTTGGGATTGCCTCCTGTTTGTCAAGGGTAGGTGACCCATGACGGTGTTTAGAAATTTTATGTCTGTGTTACGTAGTCTGTAACAATGTGGTTTATGGAATGATGTACTTCTAAGTTAATTTGTGAGTTGAATCAATTAAAATGTAATTGTTATCTTTAGCTTGAGATTAAATAAACTTCTAGTATTGTAGATTGCTCTATAGCGATAATGATTGAATGTGTTAATGTGCATGCTTAGGATTTATTGCATTATTTTAATGTGCCCTTGACCATGGACAATGTTTAAAGCTTTAAATCTTGATGCGTAGTTAGAACATTACGATGATGTAAACTACTGTGAAGGTAATAGAAAATTAGTGGGTTATTTAGAGACTTTTTAATATAAGGTCGGTAGAACAATTTAATTGTAATGGTGGACTACCGATATTATTAAAGAAACCATGCTGGTTGTTTAAAGATGTTCTAATTTAATCGTGTTGGCTAGTGACGTTAACTTGGAAATTGATTAGAGTTGATATTTATGACGTTGCAAACTATTAGTAGATTCGGAAGTATACAGTTGCGTTCCAATAATGCTAGTATCGATATCAATTGGGAAGACATAATTTTTTGCCATTGCCGTAAGAGCTTTATGATGATTTCACCTATTCAGTTCACTTTAAAAAAAAAAAGCTGGAGTATGTCTTGGAGTGGCAATTTTGCTATAACCCGTGTATAGGGTAGCTAAAAAAAAAATTAAAAAAAAAATAAATTTAATTTAGCGTTGTTGTTATAAGAGCTTTGGATGGCTTAAATTATTCAATCTATTTTACATAGTTGGAGTATGTTGTGTAGTGACAGTTTGTCATAGCCTATGGATAGGGTAACTAAAAGCAATGTTGTTGTTTTACAATTATGCCAATTATTGATATTGATGACTTAGTAGTGGTGGTAACTGATTAGATTAATTGTTGAAAACCTTTGTTAAAATGGTGGAAATTGTAACATGTTGTGATGGAGTGAACCAGGGATAGTTAGCATGACGCGTGATTTTGTCCTTAATAAATGTATGTTTTAAACTTCTATTTACGATAGGTGCCTTGTTGAGATAATATTTACTTGTTGACTCATCTTTTAGGTGAATAAATTTCCATTGTCGAGATGTTGACGCGTATGTGGTATGGAATTTATAGGTTCATCATGCTGAAAGACTTGTTGAAGCAATCGCCTTTCAAATTTAGAATATGATGATATAGGTTAGGCTGCTCCGTGGGGATCTTGATGAGGTAGTGTTGGTTGGATGTGTTTTTGATAAGCACTGTGAACTTTATTTATAATTGTGGAAAAGGTAATAAGAGTAAGAATTTGTTGTGTAGTTGTTGTTAAATCCTGATGGGCCTTCTCAATGAGTAAATAGGGAATATTGAAATCTAAATGGTAAGGGTAGTGGAATGCTATAGATGGCGGGAGTTATGCTGAACTTATATTTAAAAATTCATATGGATTGGTTTGTTTGTTTGATATTTGGGTTGAATACTTTCGGTCAAAGTATTCTTTGTCTTTGTGTTTGAGTTTCCCTAAACTTAGAATGATTACGCCAAATGTGGGTTAATTTGAGGCTTAAAACAAGGATAAAAGAATGATTAACCTTGAAGTAATTTGTGGAGATTTTGGAATGTTATTCTATTAAATATCGTCATTCATTCATCTTTGATAAGAAAACTAGCTTAAGTTATGAATGCGACATTTATGCTCAAGGATGTATGCTTTGACTGTGTCCGTAGTTTTCAAGGTCGAGTTATCGGTTGCATTGTTGATCAAAAGAAGTAGCTAATCAAATGTAAGATTTGGAACTTCATGATGTGGAAATATTTGTATTTCTATTTTGGGCTAGAGTTGTGTTGTGGTGTGAGGTGTTTGTGATTTTGTTTAAGAGACGATTCTTCCAGTTTGTGACATGAATGATATATTAGTGGTTGAAAAAAAAATTTATGTTGGGAAGTGAGTTTGGTTCCTTTTTAAGGAAAAAGAGATGGTGGTTGTGTGGAAGCATTTAATTCCTTGATCGGTTTCTTTTTTCTGAATGGCTTGGCCTTGGATAAAAGTGAGATGATTTATTTTGGTAAAAGTGAAATGCATTTGCAGAAGACTTTCGCGGTGTTTCTCTTTTGAATAGAGCTTTTCCCCAAGAATTTTTTTTTGGTGTTTTTGGTTCTATGGAGTTCCTCTTCCAAGTTGAGTTCCGTGTATGTGAATTTCAGCCCTTTGGTTTAAAGATGGTGATTGTCGTTCGTTGTGTTAGTGAGAATTAAGATTTCTTTTACGTTCAAGCTTGGGGGTAAGAAAATGAATGTTTATGTTATGGTTGAGTATATTTAAGGATTGTACTCCTTGCCCTGGTCCTTGGGTGGAAGAATGTGAAGGCGAAACCATCTTACAAGGGAAAACTAGTGTGGGTCTCTGATCGTAAGTAGTTTAAAAGTGAAGAGTAAAGGAAGGTTGTGTATGACTCAATTCAAACCTTTTTGGAGAATTGTTTTCATTGATATGTTCCTCGGTGGGGTTGCTTAATTTAGTAGTGGACAACTTGGAAGTTGCGAGTAATTACATTAATTTTTGGAACTTTTGTCGCTGGGTTCGAGGAGTTTGTGTCAACCGTAGTGATTGTGTTCGGTTGTTATTGTTTTCTGTGGATTTACGGACCCTGGTTGTAAAGTAGGCTATCTCTGTCGTTGGTAAGGGTGGATATTGGTTCTTTTTGTAAAAGATCAATCACTTGTAGGAGATAGGAGTTTGTGTTTGGGTTGATTTAGAGACTTACCTAGAGCGTTGTGTCTCACATGGTTCGCGTCGTCCAGAATGCGACGAACTATGGTAGAGGAGTTGAGATTGGAATGCGGAGTTTCGCGATCGGGTTGAAGAGAGAAGTGGGAGTTGAGATTCCAGATCGATACCAGATTCACCTAATAGGTGTCCTTTTTTTTAGGGGAATAGTTCGTGTTAGTGTCAGTTGAAAGATTTGTGGACCAATTAGTCTGAGCGGGATGCAACTTGGGAACTTGAGGACCAGATGTGGAAGAAGTATCCTACACTTTTTGAGGATGCTGAAGGTAAAGTGTTGATTACCATTTTGCCTTCCTTTTTTTTAAGGTTCCGTAGCAAAGAGGAGTAGATTCGGGGACGAATCCTTTTAAGGAGGGGAGAATGTGATGCCTTAGAGCGTCAGAGCGATTCTAGGGTTCCTTTTTCCTGGTTTTGTTTCGGGAGGAATGAGGGAAATTTTTGGGGAATTAAATAATTGAAGTTTATGCGGCGTATTAATATTAAATTTGGAGTATTCGGGCTAGAAACAGTGGGCCGAGGAAAACTTGGGCCTGGGCCGGGAATTCTTTTCCCACCTCCACCTCCCCACCCCTAGTGGGCCGGCCCACTTGGGTGCGCCCCACCATGTGGCGGCCACCCCCAACCCTAGGGCGCCTCCCCATTCCCCTAGCAGCCGCCACCCCTGTTCTTCCTCCCTTGCATGGTGGCTCAAGATCCACCACTAAAACGCCGAAGGAGAGAGAGCGAGAAGGGATCCGTGGAGGCGAGGAGTTCGATCAGATTTCCGTTTCGGGGATCGTCGCGTGTTCTTCGTGGGATCTCAGGGAGAACTCAAGGTAAAATTCCCAATCTTTTACCCCTGTTCTACCTAGGGATTAGGAGTGTATTAGATCTGGTGGTGAGTGGTTTGGATGGATCTTGATGGGGGAGAAGGGTAGATGTTCACGTGGTGCTGTTTTTGGAAGGGGAGATTGTGCAGCGCGGATTGTTTCGCGTTTTACATGGTATAGAAGATTTTTCCTGCAAAAACCTATAACTAGAAAGTTGTAGATAACGTCGAGATCTAGCTTCTGTAATTTTTTCAGAATTTTTGGGGAAGTTTTATGAGAGTTATCGCTGTTGCAAACCGATGAACAGAATCTGGGAACAGATTTCATCCACTGTGTTGGACGACTGTTTAGGCATATTTAACAGAGGAATTAGAATTTATGATCTTCTGGAAAGTTGTAGATCTCGTCAATATCTAGCTCCTGTAATTTTTTCATATTTTTATGTTCTGTGGAAAAAAAGATACGAAAAAGAGAATGGGGGTTGCTGCTGTTCGATCCGAACAGATCGGGGTTCGGTGTTGGAAAAGGAACGGGTTGTAGGAATTGCGTGTTTGAGTTGTGTGATCAATTGTGGTGTTATTGCATACTGAAAATATGCTTGTACAGGTGGTGCCCCTTCTGGGCGCAACTAGATCCGTCGTCTACGTCGGTAAAGGCAAGTGGACGTAGTGTTATGGTTGAGCTATACATCGTTGTTTGCATTGCCTTCGTTATATTTCCCAATGACATTAATCATACATGGTTTGATCATTTGCTGGGAAGATTGCAATAATTAGATTAGCAATGTGATGATGTGCTTTGGCTTTGAACCATGAGTAAAGAGAAGAATGATGTTGCCTATTGGTTGAATTGTCTAAATAGTTCATCTCAATGTTATTTGTTTTCTATCCATGTTATATGATGGCATGCAAATATGTGGACTCAATGTGGAAAATTATGAATGAATTCATGCATGAAGCATTAACTGCACAATCATGCATTGGAAGTTTGTCGGCGCCAGCGTCTTGCGACCGTGCAGTACAACACCGTGTGTTCTGAGAAAGGGCACGGTGAGGAGGATCATGGCATAAGCATGTGCACAATCATATGCATTTTACTGAGGTTGTGTGGACTCCGTAATATGGTATTGGATATGAGGAATGTGGACTCTTTGTTGTGGTATTGTATATGAGGAATGTGGACTCTTTGATGTGGTATTGTATATGAGGAATTTGGTATGCTAGTTTCTTGTGGCTGTGTTATTTGTTAGAAGTTGTTCCGCTTGCTGAGATTACCCAATCTCACCCCTTGTTATTTTGTTGTTTTCAGGTAGTTCTCGCGAGTCGCAAGCTTGAAGGGTGGGCTTAGTAGCACATTCAACCCTCCGGGGTCATCACGAATCACATGGACTAGTGCATTTAATAATTCATTAGCTTGCTGAAATTTTATTAATCATAGACCTGTTGAAGTCCTCTTTGGAGCTGTTTTACGTTTATGTTTGTTTTCTGGTTGATTTAGACTTGTTATCTCTAGTATTGATGCTTTTATGTTATTCCTGTTTATAATGGTTATTATGAATCTTGTTGTCGCTTCCGTTTTGTCCTAATTTTAGGAGAGATGCTGTCGAAATTTTCTTGTACGACAGTTTAGATTTGTAGGGTGTTACACTATGGGTATTAGATACTTAATTGATTGACTCAAGTGCAAGTGGGAGATTGTTAGTGTTATGCCCTTAAGGCAATCATATGGATGATTGTAACATGACTATGTTTATGAATAATAATATGATTATTGGTCCAATGAATGTATATCATTGTTTTGATCAACAAGTGTGTGACTTGTTTATGAAGCTCTTTACTTATTGATATAATTCGATAAATATCTCTGATCGGATATCATCGTATAGGACAACGATGAATAGATCAGCACGTGTATTGTTCGATGATCATGTTTCATAGATCATGGGATATGGAGATATCATCAATACATTGTGGACGCATGTTGAAGAACATGTGTTAGATAGACCCACAATGGGACACTGCGAGAATGTTACATTCTTATGTGTCATCAATGTATCTCATACATAGTAGATGTATGATCCTTAGACCTGAGATTGTCATATTCCCTACATGTGTAATAGTTTACCTTGGGGTTACCAAACACTATTTCCTAACCGGATAGTTATAAAGGTAGCTTTCATGTTTACTATGAAACATGCAGAGGGAAGTGAGCAGTCAAGATGGAATTTGCCACTCCAATGTAACGGAGATATATGTCTAGGCCACTCGTGTGATATGATTAAGGAAGTGCATGTCCATGCCGTGATTGAGAAGTCAATCACAACTTATTAATATATCACGGATACGAGAGATGGATTGAACTGTCAAAGGATGACATGCTTCTCGCCTTGAATTCGATCTTCATATAGTTTGGCAAAGGGATTATTAGATCAGTACTTTAATCATATGCGTTTGGGAGTTGGCATGCTCTGCAAGGAGCCGCTACCGACTATTGGATTAGAAAAAGGGTTTTCTGAATCCATGTCCAAATGCGCATGATCCTACAGGGTCACACACTTAACGGGCTGGGACGCATTAATTCGGATTGGATCCGTAATTAATGGACCTCGTGGGCTTAGCGTGTAGATGGGTCCTGACTGCCTAGGGTTTCACCTCGTGGCTATATAAGGAGGGGACGAGGCTAGACACAGAAGACACTTTCGTGCGGTTTAGAGGTGTTTCACCAGAAACCCTAGCCACCTCCTCTCGTTGCCCCTGCCGAGCGACCCGGTGCTTGCACATCGACGCACGGCGTTGCATCCCCGGACGTGTGGACTGCTGTGGTGACGCTGCTGCTACTGCGGCGTGGAGAGGATGATCCGTGGCGAGGATGATCCGCGGCGAGGACGATCCGCGCCGAGAATGATCCACTATAATGACGTGCGAAGGATTCCGCAACTGCGCGTCTAGTGATAATAGATCTATGATCCCCTTCTTGCGAGTAGCTTTTCTGGTTTGCGGTAGAAATTTTAATTTGTGCTAGTGTAGCATACCGTGTTCCCAACAGTGGTATCAGAGCCATCTCGCATAGATTTGTGATGTGGATGTTGCACATATGGTATGTGAGGATAGTAGATTGGATCTATTACATGTTCAACCGATTCATGTGATGAATTGGTGGAGGCAGCCGTTGTTGAGATCGATCGGTTTAGGGTTTGTGGAAAGTGTAAACCAAATCAATCTTGATTTGGGTGAGTCCGTTCATGGTACGACGCCGCCAGGGGCGCTGCCCCTCGAACCCCACCTTGGGCGCTGCCCCTAGACCCCGCCAGGGGCGCTGCCCCTTGGAACCCCGTTGTCGTAGAATCTATTTTGTTTAACTCGTTTTTGCAGGATGTTGTGTGAAAATAGTATGGCCTATGTGTATGTGATGCATGTAATATTTACATGGCCTGCGTGCCGTGTCAAGCCATAAGGCTATTTCAATCTAAAATGTATAACGACCTACGTGTCGACTTTTAATGTTTCAAACCCTCATGTAATATTCATTATCAAAGTTGTAAGGAGTTGCATCTACAATGATGAAGATGGTGGCATTAAGCATGATGGCAAGGTGAACAATCAAGCATGATGATGGAGATCCTAATGCTAAGGGCCATACTATTTCGCATCTTAATTTGATTATGTGTGGATGTGTGTTTAATTCTTGCTATTTTCTTTATGCGCATTGCATGTGATGCCATGTTCATAGTAGATATTGTTTACCCCTATAGTTAAAATTTAAAATCACACTTGTCCATCCAATTGTTGCACCTATCAAGAATTTAGATCATTATTGATATGACTGCCAAAGTAGTATATCAATGACTATCTTAATAGATGACAGGGATGTGTTGGACACATTGCGCATAACAATGGTTGATTTAACTAAGCTATCAAAATGGTTTTGGGCTTAAGGACATAAGTGGTTGGAATATGAGTTCAGTAATGAAGGAACGGATACAAGACGATTGGTGTCTAGGAAAACACACATGAGGCTAGGTTTCTTAATTGGCACCCGGAAATGGGAAGTGCTCCCTCCCTCATGTGAGCCCTAGGGGCGAGTTGACCTGGCCATGACTCAAGTTGACGGAGGCATTCATTACTTGTTTTCATGCTCAACCAACAAGAGTTACATAAGATGTAATTAGCAAAGATGTTGCTTACCTATGTCATTAGATTTCTAGCAGTGATGCCAAAGCTCACTAGTGTTTGATGAATATGGATCTTGAATACTCACCATGTGTCCATAAAGGGGGCACATGATAGGAGTTTCTTTTGTTAAAATGTTTAGTAAAAGTATTACAGAAACATAGTGCTTAGAAACTTTGCATGTTTTTGTTGTAGTTCAATGGCACCTCCTGCTGCTCCTACTGCTGCACCTGGTTTTGCTTTGAGATCGGTTTTGGAAAGAGAAAAACTAAATGGAACTAATTTTGTGGATTGGTATCGCAACTTGAGAATTGTTCTCAAACATGAAAGGAAAGAATATGTTCTAGAGAGTCCGATTCCTGATGAACCAGCTGAAAATGCTCCTTGGAATTTGAAGGTTGACTATGAAAAACATGTTAATGCCTCTGTAGAGGTCAGCTGTCTCATGCTTGTCACCATGGACTCTGAGCTGCAAAAGCAATATGAGGACCAAGATGCTTACAATATGATTGTGGGCTTGAAGGGCATGTTTGGAAATCAAGCAAGGGCTGAGAGGTATGGTATCTCAAAGCTTCTGTTTGCTTGTAAGCTGGATGAAGGCAGTCCGGTCAGCCCACATGTAATCAAGATGATTGGCTACATTGGGAGATTGGAAAAGCTTGAGTTTCGCCTTAGCATTGGTCTGGCTACCGATGTAATTCTCCAGTCTCTGCCTCAGAGCTTTGAGCCATTCATTATGAATTTTCATATGAATAGCATGGAGAAGAGGCTGACCGAGCTACATGGGATGCTCAAGGCTGCCGAGGAAAGTATTAAGAAGAAACCTATCGACGATCGGTTTCGCCGGCAATGAGATTTGTGATTCTAGGGGATTCGTGCGAGATCAGGGCAAGATGGTAACACAAGATGCGAGGGTGATCTTTTTGGATAGGTTCGGGCTCTCACGGTGGAGATAATACCCTAGTCCTGTGTTCTTGTTGATATGAGTCTCCTCTCTTTTTTTCTCTTCTTTTTTCTCCCCCCTTTCGGGGTTGTTCCCTCCCCCCTTATATACTGGGAGAAGGGCACGTTACAAGAGGGCGCCACCTGGCACTGGGTCAGGTGGACTCATGAGTATGTTGTTTTTCTCTGCCTGCCGAGCTCAACTGCGTCCATAGGATTTGGTCGTCCCTTTCCTGACCCGCGCCTACCGATCCGCCAGGGTCTGGTGGCTACAGGCTTTGCAGGCGCCAGGTCGCAGGCTTTACTTTTGGCGGGGTTGTCCTGACGCGGCACGAAGCTTCGTCGAGGAGACAACCAGCTGCCTTGGGGAAGAAGTCGGGCCATGGCTATGGGCTCTTCGTAGTGCTTCCAAACTCTGGGCCTACTGCACCGTCCTCGGCCCAGTTGGGCATAGGCTTCTCTTGCGGGACCCTCGTCTCGGACATCCCACAGCAGCCCCCAAGTGCTTTAAGATCGGATTTCCCCCTCTTGTCCTGTCAGAAAGATTTTATGGGAAAAAAGATCGTAACTGACTTATTAATTGCCGTGATTGTTACCAATGTTTTCCCATCTCGATGTCCGAGTAGCGCTTACACTCGTCATCGATCTTTGCAGGGCATAGAGGGATAGGTCACCGTGGTTGGTTGGCTCATGGCCGAGTGGTACCCGCACCCGTTTACGGTGTGCGGCAACTGGCCCGCAGAGCTCAATTGACCCTCGTGGGGCGTACCGTAGTTGGTTGGCTCGTGGCCGAGTGGTACCCGCGCCCATTTACGGTGTGCGGCAATTGGCCCGCAGAGCTCAATTGACCATCGTGGGGCGTACCGTAGTTGGTTGGCTCGTGGTCGAGTGGTACCCGCGCCCGTTTACGGTGTGCGGCAATTGGCCGGCAGAGCTCAATTGACCCTCGTGGGGCGTACCGTAGTTGGTTGGCTCGTGGCCGAGTGGTACCCGCGCCCGTTTACGGTGTGCGGCAATTGGCCCGCAGAGCTCAATTGACCCTCGTGGGGCGTACCGTAGTTGGTTGGCTCGTGGCCGAGTGGTACCCGCGCCCATTTACGGTGTGCGGCAATTGTCTCGTAGAGCTCAATTGGCCCTCATGGGGCGTACCATAGTCATTCAGAGCAATGCCCGTGCCCGTTTACGGTGCACAGCTTTAGGCTCTCATGGAGCGCATTCTCGAGACCTTTTTGGTTAAATCCTCCTGTGGTACCCAATCACGCCGTGCAGCGGTGACTAGCTTTTGACCCCAAATTATGGGGTGTATCACTAGAGGATGTTCGGAGAGTGCCTGGTCCCAATCTTCCGTGGCGACCAGCGTTCAGGCCCATCATGGGGCACACTCTATCCCAAACTTCGAGCCAGACTTGACATCTGGTCGCGGCTTACGTGACACAGCGAATGACCCAACATGGGGCATGCCCTAGATCTGGCTCAGAATTAAGTACGGGAGCTCTTGCTTTTTTCCCGCCGTAAGGCGAAAACTGAGACTCACTTCCTATAAGCGAGGGAACTCTTGTTGAGGGAAAGACATCTTTGCCCCTTTATCCGCACAGTTGCAAAATCTCCAAAACTTCTCGGGCGACCTTGGTAGCTTAGGGTTTCCGGTTTCGCGCCCAGAACTTCTCCCCAGAGACCTCACTTCACCAATATGTCCACTTCTTCATCGCCAGAAGTGAGCACAGACCTGGCGGCAGCAGGGTGGGAGGCCTCCGTGTCGTCGGGGGCTCGCCTCGAGGACATGGTCGTCGGCGGCGTTCTTTCTCCTCTTGAATTGATTTCCGCCCGGCCGGCGGTAGGTGAACCCTACCCCGCTCCTCGAGCCAATGAAATTGTAGTCTTCGAGTCCTTCTTTTGGCGGGGGTTTAGTGTTCCGGGGAGCGCCTTCTTTCGGGGGCTTCTTCATTTTTACGGGATTGAATTGATTAACCTGAACCCCAACTCCATTCTTCAAATCGCCATATTTGTTCAACTTTGCAAGGCGTATCTTGGGATCCGTCCTCACTTCAATTTGTTTCGCTCCCTCTTCCTGCTCAAACCCCATCCGAATCGAAATTCTGCCAGTGCCATTGGGGGAGCTGGGTTCCAATCGCGAGAGGGCCTGAAGAAGCATTACTTCTCTATCCCCTTCAAAACCTCCCTCAAAGGTTGGAAGCGGGAATGGTTCTATTGCGCCAACGCAGACCCTTTCCTCGCTCCCTTTACCGGCCGCGCCCCTGTAGTTCTCCAGTGCTGGAGCGATCCCTCGCAGGGGCCCAGATTGGATCAAGTCGCTGAACTTCTGACGCTGATCGATGATCTGAAAAACCGCGGCTTGACCGGCATTAGGGTCGCCGTCAGCTTTGCTAAGCGGCGAGTACAGCCCTTGAAGGAACGAATCCATTTGGGTTTCCGGTATGGCGGGACACAGGATCCCAACAAGGAGTCGAATGCGCCGCTGACAAGAGACGTCCTGGGGGCGCGGTTGATAGATTTCTTCACTCCAGGCGCCGAGATAACCAATAGAGGTTGTCTGGGCAAGTTTTCGACGAAGAGAGCTCCTCCTTGCGTGAGTATTCCTCACCTTCGAGACATTGCTTGGTTGTTTTCGCCTGACTTGAGGCTCCGATGATATGTGATTGTTCACTTTTCAGGAGCGTGAAGCTTTCGTTTCTGATGCTCCGCTTGTCGCCCTCCTGGCTGAGTGGTTCAGCCCTCGAGCGTCGGGACTTAGGTTGTAGCCTTCTCGCCCTAGGCACGCTTTTCTGAGTGGCTGATGTCCAGCCCCTGACTTCTCGCTTAGTTGAACCAAATGAGCGGGGAGTCTGAATTAAGTTGAGTTAAACTTGACACGTGTCTGGTGGAATATTCATTGATTCTGTTCAACATGTTGATCTTCTTTGGTATTTGCGCGGCCGCTACGTATTTTGTGCTTCATTGATTGCAAGGCGGCGCGTTTGAATGCCCTTGGAGACGCTTCGATTTCCGGAGCTGGGGTTGGCTTATAAATAGGATGTCACCGCTGGTGAAGCGATCATCCCTTTCTTAATCTTCTTCCCTCTTCTTCTTGAAGATCCCCAAATGTCGTCGTTTGGGGACAGCGACTCCGACGAATACAGGGAGCTATATCAGGACTTAGAGTTCACCAAGATGGAGTGGGCAGAGGAGAAGGCGGTGGCAAAGGATGCTTCCGTGATCGGCGCTCTTGTTGAGGTTGTGCCGGCACTGGGGGAGGTGACGGACATGCTCAAGGAAATCCTTGGGCGTGAGCATCGCGATGCCGCAGCCATGGAGGCCCTTCTTCGGGTTGTCCCCTCCCTTTGGGTCATTGCGGACCTGATCCGCGAGGCCCTGGGCCGGGCGCGCCGGGGCTAGCTCCCTGCGCCTGGCTCCCTGCACCTGACTCCCTGCACCTTGGCTCCCTGCACCTTGGCTCCTTGCACCTAGCCCCCCCTTTTTTTTAGCGCGAGAAAAAGGAAAAAAGATTAGCAATGTAAATTACTAATACCGTGAAATAAAGTATGAGAACGGCGCTGTTTATATCTTTCTAAGTTTGATCGTCTTTCTGTAGATTGTTTGCTCTAGTCGATAGCTCTAGCCCCTGCAGCGAGGTGCTGGAAGGCCGAATTTCTACCGATTAGGGACTAGTGGCTCCGACTTCTGTGTCCGGAAGTATTCATGGAAGATAGCCATTCTCGAGCGGTTAGTGCCTTCTTCTAGCTTCGTCTTTCCTTCTTTGTGCGCTAATACAAACGTCCGGATCTTGCCGCTTGTCGCGGCCTTACCCTGAACATGCATTTCCGCATAATTTGTATCGGCACAATTTGGATTAGACGCTACGCTAGTAGGTTGATAACCACTCAGGACTGACTCGGTCACAGCATAGTAAGACAGATCAAAGAACTAGATAGTCGGCAACTTCATTTAATGCATGGGAGCTGGATACATAGCTTAAGCGTAGAAGCGACGTAGCTGTTCGGCGTTCCAAGTGTTCACCAAGACTGTGCCGTCTTCGCGCCTAAGCCGATAGGCTCCCGGACGGACTACCTCCTCCACAAATTAAGGTCCTTCTCAGATCGGGGAGAGCTTATGCTCACTTTTTTGAATCCTCCTGAGGACCAAATCTCCCTTTGAGAAGATGCGACTTCGAACATTGCGGGAATGGTAGCGCCGAAGACCCTGGAGGTATTTGGCCGACTGGATCGCTACAACATTTTGAGCCTCCTCGAGCTGGTCAAGCTCTACCACTCGACTTTCCTTGGACTCGTCTTCCTTGTAATTCTGGACCCTCGAGGATCCAAATTTCAGCTCGGTCGGCAAAACCGCCTCTGCACCGTAGACTAGGAAGAAGGGAGTTTGCCCAGTTGCTCAGCTAGGAGTGGTTCTGAGTCCCCAAAGTACTGACGGTAGTTCTTTCACCCATCGGGCAGTGTATGGCTTGAAGCGGTCGAAAATCCTGGCTTTGAGACCTTGAAGGACCAAGCCATTAGCCCGCTCAACCTACCCATTGCTCCGTGGATGACCTACCGAGGCGAAGCAAATCTTGATTCCAACGCTTTCGCACCACTCTTGAAATTCTTCGCTCCTGAATTGGGTGCCATTGTCTATAATGATCCGGTTGGGAACTCCAAATCTGACCACGATATCCTGGAAGAACTCCTTGGCCTTGACCGAAGTGATCATGGCGACTGGTTTAGCTTCGATCCACTTGTGAACTTGTCAATGGCTACGAAGAGGTAGGCGAAGCCGCCTTGTGCCTTCTTGAGCGGCCCGACTAGGTCGAGCCCCCAGACTGCAAAGGGCCAAGATATGGGGATGGTTTGCAGCTCCTGTGCCGGCAAATGTGTTTGCCTCGCATAGAACTGGCAGCCCTCACAAGTTCGAACAATCTCTTTTGCATCCGTCACCGCTGTAGGCCAAAAGAAGCCCTGCCGGTAAGCTTTCCCGACCAGGGCGCTCGCTGCAGCGTGATGGCCGCACATTCCCGAGTGGATTTCTTTGAGCAGGTCCTTCCCCACTTGCTCTGAAACGCACCTCCTAAGGATACCGGAGGCGCTCTTTCGAAAGAGCTCTCCCCCAATCATCGCATAGGACTTGGCTTTGTCGCGAAATGCGCTCGGCCAGAGTGGGAGTTTCAGGAAGTTCGTCTTTCATGAGATAATCTAGATATGGAGCCGTCCAGTCAGGGTTAATGGACAGGACTTCAGTCTCAGGATTCTTACTTGGCTATCGTCGTTTAGTAATTGTTGGCTCGTAAAGATCCTGGATGAAGATTCCACTCGGGACCTCTGCCCGAGTGGCTCCCATCTTGGCCAACTCGTCCGCTGTTTCATTATTGCGGTGCAGGACATGGACCAGCTCCAGTCCATCAAACTTGCCCTCCAATTCTCGGACCTGTTGACAATACGCCGTCATAGTCTGATCGACACATGACCAATCCTTCTGTACCTGGCTCACCACCAACTGCGAGTCTCCGCGGATCGCCAATCGTTGGATCCCAAGCGATATGGCGATGCGAAGCCCGTGGATGAGTGCCTCGTACTCTACGGCGTTGTTCGAGGCCGGAAACTGAATTCGAAGGACGTACTTGAGTCTATCGCCTCTCGGCGAGATGAGGAGAATTCCAGCCCCAGCCCCGCCTAGCATGAGAGATCCGTCGAAATGCATGGTCCAATACTCCAGCTCTTCTTCGATACGGGGAGCTTGGAATTCAGTCCACTCGGCCGTGAAGTCGGCCAATGCCTGGGACTTGATGGCGGTGCATAGCTTGAAAGAGATATCGATGGCTCCAAGCTCAGCCGCCCATTTTGAGATTCTCCCAGCAGCTTCCCGATTGTGGAGGACCTCTCCCACCGGGAAGGAAGTCACTACTGAGATCGAGTGTCCTTGAAAATAATGCTTCAGCTTCCGCGACGAGATCAACACTGCGTACAGCAGCTTCTGAACTTGAGGATATCGCACCTTAGATTCGCCCATTACTTCACTGACAAAGTAGACCGGGCGTTGCACACCGTAGCGGTGTCCTGGCTCCTCCCGCTCCACAACCATTGCGGCACTGACTACATGAGTTGTTGCCGCTAGGTAAAGCAAGAGAAGTTCTCCTGGCACCGGCGAGACTAGGATTGGAGGGGTGGAAAGGAACACCTTGAGTTCTTCGAAGGCTTGTTGAGCCTCAGCTGTCCACTCAAAATGGTCCTGCTTCTTGAGGAGCTTGAAGAAAGGCATCCCCCGAACCCCCAGCCGGGAGATGAACCTGCCAAGTGCCACCATGCAACCAGTAAGCTTTTGAACATCTTTCTGGCTGATAGGTAGCGCCATCCTCATGATGGCTTCGATCTTCTCTGGATTTGGCTTGATCCCACGATGAGAGACAATGAATCCGAGTAGTTTCCCGGAAGAAACTCCGAAAACACACTTCTCAGGGTTCAACCTCATCCGGAACGCCCTTAGACTTTCGAACGTCTCGGCCAGATCAGAGGTGAGGCTGTCCTTCGCTCGCGTTTTAACTACTACATCATCTACATATGCCTCCACGTTGCGTCCGAGCTGACGGTGAAAACACCGCTGTATCGCGCGCTGATAAGTTGCGCCAACGTTTTTCTGCCCAAACGGCATCGTGACATAGCAATATGCTCCAAATGGAGTGATGAACGAAGTCTTCTCGCAATCCTCCTCTCGAAGTCGGATTTGATGATAGCCTGAGTAGGCGTCCAGAAAACTGAGGAGTTGGCATCCAGCAGTGGAGTCTACCACTTGATCGATGCGGGGTAAACCGAAGGGATCTTTTGGGCATGCCTTGTTGAGGTCGGTATAATCAACACACATGCGCCAACTTTTATCCTTCTTTTGAACGAGTACAGGGTTTGCCAACCAGTCGGGATGATACACTTCTTTGATAAAGCCTGCGGCTAACAGCTTTGTGATCTCCCCCCTGATGGCTTCCCGGCGGTCTTGAGCGAACCGTCGCAACCTCTGCTTGATCGGCCTGGCCGCTTCGTTCACGTTCAGCGCATGCTCGATCACCTCCCTGGGAACTCCAGGAATCTCCGACGGCTTCCAGGCAAAGACGTCTTTGTTTGCCCGCAGAAAGGTGACGAGCGCGTCTTCCTATTTCTCTTCGAGCCCTGTCCCGATCAAGGCCGTCTAAGCCGAATCGGACGGGTTGAGAATAATTCTCCTGGTACCTTCTTCGGGACCAATTCCGGAGTTCGGCGCCCTGCAGGTAGGGACGCTACCTTCCGGCTTGTCAGAATCTGCCTCTTGCTGAATCCTCTCCCAACCCGCTTGCGCCTCCAGCGACTCGGCCATCTCGCAGCTCTCCCTGTCGCAAAAAAAAGACTGCTTGATATCACCGCGTAAAGTGATAATACCACTCGGCCCTGGCATTTTCAGTGTTAGGTATGCATAGTGGGGTACTGCCATGAACTTGGCTAGCACTGGTTTCCCCAAGATGGCATGATACGCTGTCGCGAAATCAGCCACCTCGAAGCTGAGGTTCTCTATCCGGTAGTTATCTCTTGCGCCGAAAGTGACCGGCAGAGTGATTTGTCCGAGTGGTGTCGCCGACGTTCCGGGTATCACGCCGTGAAAAGGCGACGACCCACGCTTAAGCTCCGACCGTGGAATTCCCATGTCGTCGAGAGTTTTCACAAAGAGGACATTGAGCCCACTTCCACCATCAATCAACACCCTCTTGAGCTTGATGCCGTGGACAACCGGCGCCAAGACAAGAGGATATCTACTGGGGAAGGGGACTCGATCCGGGTGATCCGAGCGGTCGTAAGTTATCGCAACCTCGGACCACCGTACATACTAGGGGGTCCCCGGCGCTATTGCGTTGATGTCTCGGGCGGTAAGCTTTTGCTTCCGCTTGGACTCGTATGCGGTCAAACCCCCGAATATGTAATTGAGCTCGAGATCGGCTTCCTGATAGTCTTCCTCAGCTTCGGGAGGAGGCTGCTTGGCGGCGGGTCCACTCGGACCTTGTCCGGCCTGCTTCTTGCTCTCCCGGGCGAATCTCTTCAAAGTGAAGCAGTCCTTGGCGGCATGTCTTCCCTTCGGATGGAAGGGGCAAAGCGAGTTCATCACCTTGTCATACCCATCCTCTTTTAGCGCACGAGGGCGGGCATGTTCAGCGACTGAAACTAGCTCTTCACCTTTGCGCTTCTTCTCCTTCCGTCTGGAGGGCTCGGCCTGATCCTTCTTCTCATCGTGCCGTTCCACCAAGGCCTCGGAGGCGGAAGCGTAGCGGTCCGCTAGAGCGAACAGCTCACGAACCGACGTTGGTGGCTTTTGGGACATCTTATTGATGAGATCAGGGTCGCCGACTCCCTTCTGGAAAGCAGCTATCACAACCGCATCCGTGACATCCCGAACAGTACTCTTCCTGTGCATGAAACGCTTGATGAACTCCTGCAGGGACTCATTCTTCTTTTGGTGCAGCTGATACAGGTCCCAGGGGGTGCCGGGGCGCTCATACATGCCATGGAAATTTGAGATAAACTGCTCACACAGCTCTCCCCAGGAGTCTATAGAGTTCGTTGGGAGTCCGGTGAGCCAAGCTTGGCCGAGGGGCGAGAGAGTAACCGGCAAGTAGTTTGCCATCACTTTCTGATCCCACCCGGCAGCCCTGACCGCTAGAGCATACACCTGTAACCAAGCCTCTGGGTCCCTCTCACCATCAAACCTAGTGATGCCCTTGGGGTTAAACCCATCGGGCCAGACCACTCGGCGTAGGTGAGGGGTAAACGCACAAACCCCTTCAATGACCCCGCGACAACTTCGGGGCGGTGATCGATGCAGAGGGGATCGGGCTTGGCGCGTGTCACGATCTCCTAGAAGGACGCTGAAACGTTCATACTCGTCGGCATGACGGCGCTGCTCCTCCCTCTCTCGGTCGCGTCGCCTGGCGTCGAGGTCGGAACGAAGGTCACGGTTGAGGCTGTGGCGCAAGTCGTCCCCGCGGGGAGGAATATAACATCCCCGATGGGGGGCTTCACGACCCGACCGACTGCTGGCCGTCTGGGTCCTAGCCGGAGTGCGTGATTGCGCCTTTGCTGGTTGGTCGGTCTGAGCCTGCTGGATCGCTGCCGCCGTCACCATGGCCTTTACTTGGGCCACGATCGGGGCGGCTGGGTTGCTAGCCTCCAACATGGGGCTCAAGGTATCCAAGAGTGTCTTGGAGGCGACGATGTTCTGCTGTGGAGTATGGAAGACCGCTTGGTCCCCCATCTTAGCTTGCAAAATGTCTTCATTGACGCCGCAGGCGCGGTCTCGTAGGGCACGCGCCCGCGCGTCCAGCTCTGTCCTTCGGCCGCCATCCAAATCGGCGGCCCCCAAAGTGTCGAGGCGTTGTTGCGAATCCGCCTGCGAGCCTTCGATCACGCAGACTCTTCAAAAATTCCAGCAACTCTCCAGGCTCTTTTCTGACTCAGCCGGTGAGCTGGGCGAGCCCGAAGGAGATAGCTCCAGGCGCTCGGAGGTGCCGAGTGGTTTGGCGGTGAGAACACCTACCATTCGCGACTCAGCACCTGTTGATCCGACTCCCTGGCGGGACCGGGTCTTCAGTCCCCTACTCAGTGCTTTTGAGCACGAGACAGGGGGACCTCCCAATCCGTGCGGAAGTCACGACGATGGCTCCCCAAAGACCTCGCCATGCTGGAACGCGGCCTCCTCAGAGAGGGAAAGATTCCCAAGGCTATTGGCGATAAAGACCAGGCTTCCGAAGCGGAAAACCTGACCTGAGGAGAAAACTGTGGAGACTCCGCTTGTTGCAGCCATCAAGCTCAACGGAGATCTTGACACGGTCCCCTACCTAGCGCGCCAACTGTCGACGATCGGTTCCGTCGGTAATGAGATTTGTGATTCTAGGGGATTCGTGCGAGATCAGGGCAAGATGGTAACACAGGATGCGAGGGTGATCTTTTTGGACAGGTTCGGGCTCTCACGGTGGAGATAATACCCTAGTCCTGTGTTCTTGTTGATATGAGTCTCCTCTCTTTTTTTCTCTTCTTTTTTCTCCCCCCCTTTCAGGGTTGTTCCCTCCCCCCTTATATACTGGGAGAAGGGCACGTTACAAGAGGGCGCCACCTGGCGCTGGGTCAGGTGGACTCATGAGTATGTTGTTTGTCTCTGCCTGCCGAGCTCAACTGCGTCCATAGGATTTGGTCGTCCCTTTCCCGACTCGCGCCTGCCGATCCGCCAGGGTCTGGTGGCTACAGGCTCTGCAGGCGCCAGGTCGCAGGCTTTATTTTTAGCGGGGTTGTCCTGACGCGGCGCGAAGCTTCGTTGAGGAGACAACCAGCTGCCTTGGGGAAGAAGTCGGGCCATGGCTATGGGCTCTTCGTAGTGCTTCCAAACTCTGGGCCTACTGCACCGTCCTCAGCCCAGTTGGGCATAGGCTTCTCTTGCGGGACCCCCGTCTCGGACATCCCACAAAACCCAATCATGTGATGATGGTTCAGAAGACAACTGCCTTCAAAAAGAAGAAAGCCAAGGCTTGGGGAAAGGGAAAGGGCAAGGGCAAGTCTCAAGATGAGATCACGAGCCTCAAAACTAAGCTTCAGAAGCTCAAAGTCGGCCCTCAACCCGAAACCCAGTGCTTCTATTGCAAGAAGTCAGGACATTGGAAATGGAACTGCGAGAAGTACCTGGCAGATAAAAGGAATGGGAGTGTGACTTCCACTTCAGGTATTAATGTTATAGAAATTAATCTTGCTACTTCTTATTCCAGCTCTTGGGTATATGATACCAGATCGGTTGCTCACATTTGCAATTCGATGCAAGGGCTGACAAAGATTAGAGACTTGGCAAAGGGAGAAGTGGATATTCGCGTGGGGAATAAAGCAAGAGTTGCTGGTCTTGCCGTTGGCACCTACCCATTGCATTTGCCTTCAGGATTAGTTTTAGAACTTAATAGTTGTTATTTTGTTCCATATGAGTAAAAATATTATTTCATCTTCCTGTTTGGAACATGAAGGTTATGAATTCAGAATAAAGAACTTTGTTTGTTCAATATTTTTGAATGATATGTATTATGGTCGTTGTCCATTGGTGGATGGGTTATACGTCCTTGAACTCAAAGAAAAACATGTCTATAACATTAATGTCAAAAGGCCTCGACCAAATGATTTGAACCCTACCTTTTTATGGCTTTGTCGCTTGGGTCACATAAATGAGAAGCGCATGAAGAAGCTCCATGGTGATAGACTTCTCACCTCATTTGATTTTGAATCATTTAAAACATGAGAGTCTTGTTTACTTGGCAAGATGACAAAAACCCCTTTCACAGGTTTTAGTGAGAGGGCGAGTGAATTGTTGGCCCTAGTACATACAGATGTATGTGGACCAATGAGCTCGATTGCTAGAGGTGGGTTTCAGTACTTTGTAACTTTTACTGATGACTTTAGTAGATATGGATATATCTATTAAATGAGGCATAAGTCTGAAACCTTTGAAAAGTTCAAAGAGTTTCAGAACGAAGTACAAAATAAACTTGGCAAATCAATAAAACACTTACGATCAGATCGTGGTGGCAAATACTTGAGCCAAGAGTTTGGCGATCATCTAAAGCAATGTGGAATCGTTCCACAACTTACTCCGCCAGGAACGCCTCAATGGAATGGCGTATCCGAACGACGGAATCGAACTTTATTGGATATGGTTCGGTCAATGATGAGCCAAACAGATCTGCCATTATCCTTCTGGGGGTTCGCTCTAGAGACAGCTGCGTTCACATTAAATAGGGTTCCATCAAAATCCATTGAGAAGACACCATATGAGATATGGACCGGGAGAAGTCCCATATTGTCATTTCTCAAGATATGGGGATGCGAGGCTTATGTAAAACATTTGCAATCAGATAAACTCGCACCTAAATCAGAAAAATGCTTCTTTGTGGGGTATCCTAAAGAAACAAAAGGATATTACTTTTATAAAAGAAACGAGAACAAAGTTTTTGTTGCTCGAAATGGTGTCTTTTTGGAGAAAGAGTTTCTTTCCAAAGAAATCAGTGGGAGTGATGTGCATCTCGATGAAATTCGAGAATCGCATGCATATGTTCAAGCTACCACTGAACCTTCACAAGATGTACAAAGTGTTGTACAACTTGTGGAAGAGACACCAGTCCTACGTAGGTCGGGGAGGCCACATCATGAACCCATAAGATATGGACATGACATATTATTATTGGACAAAGATGAGCCCACGACTTACAAAGAAGCGATGATGGACCCAAACTCCGAAAAATGGCTTGGAGCCATGAGATCCGAAATTCAATCCATGCATGACAATCAAGTTTGGAACTTGGTCGATCCTCTTGATGGTGTAAAAACCATAGAATGCAAATGGATTTTCAAGAAGAAGACAGACGTAGATGGAAATGTTCAGATCTATAAGGCACGGTTGGTGGCAAAGGGTTTCAAACAAGTTCAAGGAATTGACTATGATGAAACTTTTTCACCAGTAGCTATGCTCAAGTCTGTCCGGATCATTTTAGCAATTGCTGCATATTTCAATTATGAAATATGGCAGATGGACGTCAGGACAGCTTTCCTTAACGGGACTCTATCTGAGGATGTATACATGATACAACTTAAGGGTTTTGTTGATCCTAAAAATGCTAAAAAAATATGCAAGCTTCAGAGATCCATTTATGGGTTAAAGCAAGCATCTCGGAGTTGGAACATTCGTTTTGATGAAGTGGTCAAAGGATTTGGCTTTATCAAAAACGAAGAAGAGCTTTGTGTTTACAAGAAGGCTAGTGGGAGCGCACTTGTGTTTCTGATCTTGTATGTGGATGACATATTATTGATCGGGAATGATATTCCTATGCTTGAAGACGTTAAGACTTCGTTGAAAAGGAGTTTCTCAATGAAGGACTTGGGAGAAGCATGTTATATCTTGGGCATAAAGATCTATAGAGATAGATCAAAAAGGTTGATTGGATTAAGCTAGGAAACGTACATTGACAAAGTTTTGAAAAGGTTCAATATGCATGAATCTATGAGAGGTTTCATGCCAATGTCACATGGCATCAGTCTAAGCAAGAATCAGTGTCCTTCGACAACTGATGAGCGAGACAGGATGAGCAAGATTCCATATCCTTCGGCTATTGGATCTATCATGTATGCCATGATAAATACGCGCCCAGATGTCTCATATGCTCTAAGTGTCACAAGTAGATACCAAGCGAATCCCGGTGATGGTCATTGGATAGCCGTAAAAACATCCTAAAGTACTTGAGAAGAACTAAGGGGATGTTTCTAGTCTTTGGAGGTGAGGAAGAACTGGTTGTAAAAGGTTACACCGATGCAAGCTTCCAAACTGACAAAGATGATTTTCGATCACAATCCGGTTTTGTGTTTACACTAAATGGAGGAGCAGTAAGCTGGAAGAGTTCCAAGCAAAGCACGGTGGCTGACTCTACGACAGAAGCGGAGTACATTGCGGCTTCGGATGCCGCAAAAGAAGCTATATAGATAAAGAAGTTTATCTCAGAGCTTGGTGTGCTCGCTAGTGCCTCTAGTCCAATGGACATCTATTGCGATAATAGTGGTGCCATTGCACAAGCAAAAGAGCCTAGATCACATCAGAAGTCGAAACATATACTCCGACGCTTTCACTTTATTCGCGAAATTGTGGATAGAGGTGACGTGAAGATATGCAAAGTACATACGGAAGCCAATGTGGCTGATCCGTTGACAAAGCCACTACAACAGCCTAAGCATGAGGCGCACACGAGGTCTATTGGTATTAGGTACTTAATTGATTGACTCAAGTGCAAGTGGGAGATTGTTAGTGTTATGCCCTAGAGGCAATCATATGGATGATTGTAACATGACTATGTTTATGAATAATAATATGATTATTGGTCCAATGAATGTATATCATTGTTTTGATCAACAAGTGTGTGACTTGTTTATGAAGCTCTTTACTTATTGATATAATTCGATAAATATCTCTGATCGGATATCATCGTATAGGACAACGATGAATAGATCAGCACGTGTATTGTTCGATGATCATGTTTCATAGATCATGTGTTAGATAGACCCACAATGGGACAGTGCGAGAATGTTACATTCTTATGTGTCATCAGTGTATCTCATACATAGTAGATGTATGATCCTTAGACCTGAGATTGTCATATTCCCTACATGTGTAATAGTTTATCTTGGGGTTACCAAACACTATTTCCTAACAGAATAGTTATAAAGGTAGCTTTCATGTTTACTATGAAACATGCAGAGGGAAGTGAGCAGTCAAGATGGAATTTGCCACTCCAATGTAACGGAGATATATGTCTAGGCCACTCGTGTGATATGATTAAGGAAGTGCATGGCCATGCCATGATTGAGAAGTCAATCACAACTTATTAATATATCACGGATACGAGAGATGGATTGAATCACAAAGGATGACATGCTTCTCGCCTTGAGTTCGATCTTCATATAGTTTGGCAAAGGGATTATTACATCGATACTTTAATCATATGCGTTTGGTAGTTGGCAGGCCCTCCAGGAGCCGCTACCGACTATTGGATTAGAAAAAGGGTTTTCCGAATCCATGTCCAAATGCGCATGAACCTACAGGGTCACACACTTAATGGGCTGGGACGCATTAATTCGGATTGGATCCGTAATTAATGGACCTCGTGGGCTTAGCGCGTAGATGGGCCCTGACTGCCTAGGGTTTCACCTCGTGGCTATATAAGGAGGGGAGGAGGCTAGACGCAGAACATACTTTCATGCGGTTTAGAGATGTTTCGCCAGAAACCCTATCCACCTCCTCTCGTTGCCCCTGCCGAGCGACCCGGTGCTTGCACACCAACGCACGACGTTCCATCCCCGGACGTGTGGACTGCTGTGGTGACGCTGCTGCTACTGCGGCGTGGTGAGGACGATCCGCAGCGAGGACGATCCGTGGCGAGGATGATCCGTGGCGAGGACGATCCGCGGCGAGGACGATCCGCGGTGAGGACGATCCGCGGTGAGGACGATGCGAGGCGAGGATGATTCGCGGCAAGGACCATCCACGCCGAGAATGATCCACTACAACGACGTGCGAAGGATTTCGCAACTGCGCGTCTAGTGGTAATAGATCTATGATCCCCTTCTTGCGAGTAGCTTTTCTGGTTTGCGGTAGAAATTTTAATTTGTGTTAGTGTAGTATACCGCGTTCCCTAACACTATAAACACAACAAGGAACTTGTCTAAATACTCCGTGAAGACCTTATTCATCACATTCATGAAATAAGCTGGCGTATTCGTCAAACCAAAAGACATAACAGTGAACTCGTAATGTCCATATCTTGACGAGAATGCGGTCTTTGGAATATCCTCTGATCGGATCTTCAACTGGTGATATCCTAACCTCAGATCAATCTTGGAGAAATCTCCGGCTCCTCTCAATTGGTCAAACAGATCATCGATCCTGGGTAGCGGATACTTATTCTTTACAGTGACTTCATTGAGTGCACGGTAGTCAATGCACATCCTGAAACTCGCGTCCTTCTTCTTGATGAACAAAACATGCGCTCCCCATGGCGATGAGCTAGGTCTGATGAATCCTTTCTCCATTAACTCCTCCAGCTGCTTCTTCATTTCTACCAATTCTTCGATGGACATTTGATATGGTCTCTTTGCTATCGGTGTTGTTCCGGGTACTAGCTCAATTACAAACTCTATATCTCTGTCTAGCGGCATACCAGGTAGATCTTCAGGAAAAACATTAGGGTACTCATTCACCACTGAAACATCCTCTATGCTGACTGTATTCACACTATTGACCATCAACTGTCCATCTCGAACGGCGATCGCTTGGAACTCCACCTTTCTTCTACAAGAGCTCTCAGTTGATATGACTCTTCGTCCACAGTCTAATACGGCCTTGTGCTTGGACAACCAATCCATTCCCATGATAACATCTAAAGTCTGGGTTTCCAATATAATAAGGTTCGCTAGGAATTCCACCCCATATATCAATATTCTCACCCGAGAACATCCTACTTTAGTTCGGAGTTTGGAACCAAGGGTTTGAACTAAAAGCATGCATTTTAGATCCACAATCTCCAAATCATTTTCAGCAGCAAAACCTTGAGAAACGAATGAATGCGAGGCTCCAGAGTGAAACAAAACTGTTGAAGGGACTGAGTTGACTAGTAACTTACCCAGGACGACGTCTGAAGCATTCTCAAGTGCATCCGCGGTGAAATGATTGACGCGACCACTCACCATAGTCTGAGTTACGGCTCCAGGCTATGCAGCTCCACGGCTTGGTCCTGGTGCAGGTGTCCTTGCTGGCGTGGATCCCAGATTGAGACGAACTGGCGTCACTCCTGTTTCTTTCTTGGGGCAATAGTTGGCAAAGTGCCCTGGCTTGTGGCAGTGGAAGCAATGCTTCACTGTACTCTGCTGACTCCCTGCAGCTACATTTCCTGCTGGTGATGGAGTCTGGAAATTCTGATTTGCAGACCTTGGTGCTGGCGACGGTGTCCTTGCCACATTCCTCCGCTGAAACCTGAAGAACTAGTTCGGTGCAACCCTCAAACGCTGTGCTCCTTGGTGTGCTCCCTGCTGTGCCATCCTACGCTTCCGGTTGTCTTCAAATTCTTTGCACTTGTCCTCCAAAATGAGCGCCTTGTTCACCAACTCCTGAAAGTCAGGGAATGTGTGGGTAATCAACCCCACCTGAAGTCCAGAATTTAGTCCCTTCATGAAACAAGACTGCCTTGCCTTGTCCGTTGCTACGTCCTCAGGTGCATAGCGAGCTTGCTGGGTGAACTTATTCAGATACTCAGACACTGGCTGGGTGCCTTGCTTCAAAGCCCTAAACTCCTTCTTGATACTCAGATACTCAAAATGTGCCCACAAAATAGTACACAAACGCTCATCTACCCCGACTTCGCAAACTACTCCCAAAACCCAAAAAACAGAGAATATGTCCCGTCGGGACAGCAGGCTTCCAACTAGCATAACTTGAGTTCTAAGACTCCAAATCAAGTAAACGAGTACATTTTCTCGAAGCTTAGGAAATGTCCTAGCTTTTTCTAAGTATTGGGAAAAACTTATTCGGCTTCTAAAATTGTCCAATCTACAGATCAACATGATCTATCCCAATCACGTCACAGTTTTGAACACGTTAGGTAAAACAGCCATAACTTTCAAACGGCTAACCAGAAATTCACGTTCTTTGTGTCCACTGAAAGGTATTGAAATTATCTACAACTTTCTCAACATATGGATGACCAGAAAACGCTTATAAAATTGCGAAAACGCAAACCCTACATCGGACGTCCAATCTGCCCGAGGACAGAACGTGGGACAGCATTGCAATTCTCCTAATCCCATCTAGGAATAGCACGTAAACACCAAACTTAGCCATGAATTTACCCATCTAACAGCACCTAGACCACCCCAAACAAGACCCCAAAACCTTACCTCTTCTTGACGGATCACCCGGTCGACGAACGTCTCCTCCTCACGACCCGATCTCTCCTCCAATCACCGGGAACACCATGTTCGCCGGATCCCGATGGATGGAAGGCCTCCAATGCGTGCGAGAGCAGCGTGAGGAGAATGCTAGGGCCGGCTAGGAGGTGGAGGGGAGGTGCAAGGGAGGAAGGGGGCAAAGGGGGAGGCGCAAGGGAGGAAGCACTACAGGAATTCAATCTATTTACGTCGGCCAAAAGCCGATGTAAATAGGGCAAAAGCCAACGTAAATAGCTATTTACGTCGGCATGCTGACGTAAATAGGCCGTCGTAAACCGAGCGACGTAAATAGCCCTTATTTACGTCGGTGCCGACGTAAATAGCCCTTATTTACGTCGGTGCCGACGTAAATAGCCCTTATTTACGTCGGCCATGAAGCCGACGTAAATAGGAATAGTAGTCCACATCCGGCTCGAGTGGTGGTGACGTGGCACTTATTTACGTCGGCCAGAGGCCGACGTAAACAATGTCCACGTCACCGTCTGACGTGGCACCTATTCATTGCCGGCCAGTGGTATAAGTATTTACGTCGGCCAGCCCAGGCCGATGTAAATACTGGGGCTATTTACGTCAGCCAGGCCAGGCCGACGTAAATACTGGGGCTATTTACGTCAGCCAAGCCCAGGCCGACGTAAATACTGGGGCTATTTACGTCAGCCAGGCCAGGCCGACGTAAATACTCGGGCTATTTATGTCAGCCAGGCCAGGCCGACGTAAATACTCGGGCTATTTACGTCAGCCAGGCCTAGGCCGACGTAAATACTCGGGCTATTTACGTCAGCCAAGCCTAGGCCGACGTAAATACTGGAGCCACCAGGCGGCCTAATATAGATTCTGGCCGGCTGGATTTGGTCAGCAAAAATATCAATTCAGATGACATACAATATCAATTCAAGCCATTCAATCATGCATTCATATAAACCAATATCAATCCATCCATTCAGATGACACAATTCAATTTGCAAACATGACATATGACTAAACAATTCATTCCCCTTTTACATCAAAACAATTCATGTTGATAGAAACAAAAGCTACACTCAAAACAATTCATTCCCCTTTTACATCAATGCTAATTAATCTAGCAATATGAAATTCTAAATTAGTACCTGACGATTTAGGAACATATGACAACAAATTTATCTGTCCAATAATTAACAGTTTTTAGATTTTGAATCTATGTGCATTAGAATTCTCTAACGAAGCCATCAGGTACAATAACACAAAGACAGGTTTTAGCATTGATCTCTTGCAATGCATCAAACGCTTGAGGAGTCCAGCGCCGACACATCCTTTGAGTAGAAGCCAGTGATCTCCCTAACCTGAAAATTTATCAGTAGGAAAAGTTTTAATCACAAGTCTGCACTACAAATAAATCGACATAGGAGGTCAAGCCAAAGGTACCCACTGACAGGTGAAGGGCGCAAATGGGATAAGCAGTTCGGTGGATTTACGGAACCGCCTGATCTCCCATAACCCTATCGTGCCTAGCCGGACTCGGTGTGGCTTCTTCATTCTGCTGTCTACCAGAGTCCTGTTTCTCCAAGAACACATCTTAAAGTGAATCACAAATCGAGCGAACAACAAACAAGAAGAGAAGCGCAAAACCAAGAAGTCACATTTGCCAAGATCTTTCTACATGAGAAGCTAACTACACCAAGAAACTACAGAGAAACCGCAAAATCATCCATAAATCGCCAAGAACTAATCTTGGAAGAAGCATAAATATCCCTACTTAGCAATAGTGAGGGGAACGAAATCACATACTTTACACTCGATATCATTTTTCTTTGATACACGAAGCAAATCAACCAAAGAAGCCCTCTCCTTATTTCAATCATTCATATCTAAAATGTTTAGTTGTAGCATTAATATCATACCGACTCGTAAGCATAATAAATCTATATTTACTCATGATGAATCAGTCTATATATTTGAGAACAAACTTGCTCATGGCATAAAAGGCTAGCTGCCCAGTGAAGAAACACACCAAATAGACATAAATCAAACCTAAACCTTTGAAAGTTTTACCTGGCATCAGCCATCACTTGAACCTTCACACCACCACCATAAATATCGTAAAAGATGAGCTTAGAAGAGAGGATGTTCTCTTGTTCATGGTCCTCCCTTTGAGAAATAAACCACAAATGAGACCCATATACATATCTACTCTAAGAACACTATATCCTAGGCAAAATAAAAATAATAAGAAGAATTACCCGCTTAACACACTGTAACATCAACAAGCTTCTCCTGGAGGAGAGCTGTGCACGAACTAGTCAACAGAGTAGGTTTTGATCCACATTTTTTAAAAAATGTTCTTGTTCTTAGAACTAGCCATCTAGGCTTCTAGCATACTTAATGTTGTAGCCGTAGGATGATACCAAGAGGATAATGATAAAAGATTTTCACAAAGTATCTGCGATGCACTGGAAAGCGCATTCCAAATTCTCCTGCAATTTGTCATCATGCTTAAAGATAACCATTATGGTTTTGTCATCATGCTTTAGCTAAAAATTGCCAAGAAACGGCTAAGACAAATCAGACCAGGCCATCTGGGGAACCATAGCAAGAGCAAGATCTCAAATACCTAGGAGCCTACGATTCAACTAAACTTTTGTTTGCACTAGGACTAAAATCCTATACTTTTATTTGCGACGGAAATACTAAACTACAAATTAGCAGCAAGGTTATAAGATCTATTGTTGCTACAATAATGTTAAGGTCAAGGAAAAAAGGGTACCTAACTTATTGCATCTATTAAACAGATACCAAAGATTACTTCATCTAATAAAATAAACATTGTGAAGTAAATAGAATAACTCGGTTGAATGTATGATCATACGTCTATAATGCACTTTGTGTCCCGAGAAAAATAGATAAGGTATATAAAACTTATCTTCAACCTGAATATACAAGCCCACTACGTCAATGCTATTCTTAGGCTCTTCTCAAGGAAAAGTATTGGCTATTCACCACACAAAGGTGATAGGCACTTCTTTGTAAACTCTTAAGGCCCCGTTTCGCCATGGCAAGTTTGTAGGATTTCTTGCAACAGTTGTGCCAATTCCTGTGAGATTCCCATGAAATTTCTATGTTCCGAACATGCCAAAATAGTATCCACTTCTGTAATGGTTGGCTTTGGATCCTAATCTACTGACAAACCATTTCTTCGAAGCACTAATCTACTTACTACAATATTTTTGTTGAGACTACTGCCATATCAGCGTATCGTAATATGAACTCATCATCAATAACTACAGTGTAGTTTAGAGTTCTCTTCTCATTGCTTCACAACATGCGACCAATTAAAACCTGTTCTTCTCGGAACAATTTGTTTGGATAATTTAAGCGATAAGGAGACTTGAGAGCAGCAGAACCTTCCATCCATGAATTGGTCGAGCTGCTGCTGGAGGTCGCAGGGGAACGCCTCGAGCGCGAGCGCCAGGCCCTCTTAGCCTCCCGCAAGACCGGCCAACGAGGCCCTTCACGATCTCAAGCTCGAGCACGCTGGTCGTCGGGTCGGGCACGAGCTTGTCCTCGCCGAGGTACACCACCCTCGCGCCGTCGCCTTCTCCCACACCTGCCCCTCGCGTCTTCATCGGCCGCGGCGGAGGGGTTGGCAGTGCGTGGCGGCGGCGGGGCGCGTCTTCATCGGCCGCGGAGGGGAGCGGGTGGAGGATGGCGGAAGCGGCGGTGAGGAGGGGACGACGAGGAGGAAGTCGAGGCGGAGGAGGCGCGGGTGGAGGCGGATACATTGCGGTGGGGAGGAAGAGGAGGAGGCTAGGAGCTCCTCGGGTGGCCGAGTCGGGCAGCAGCCGCGAGCACCGAGGCTTGATGGCGGCCGGCGGCGAGCCGAGGCGGCGGCGGCGTGGAAGGGAGTTGAATGAAGATCGGAGGCTTGGCCTGAGCAAATCCATTTAGAAATTAGGGCATTCCTATTTACGTCGGCCTGGTGGCGTAAATATACCACGTGGCGACTATTTACGTCGGCCTGGCGGCGTAAATAATGAACCTATTTACGTCGGCCTGGCCAGGCCGACGTAAATAGCTGCCACGTGGCATATTTACGTCGGTCAGGCCGACGTAAATAGACTTTGGCCGACGTAAACGTGTCTGTAGGATTTTCAAATTTTTTGGCACCCGATTATGTGCTATTTCCGTCGGCCTGGCCGACGTAAATATAATTATTTACGTCAGTTTAGCCTAGCCGACGTAAATAGAGACGTATTTACGTCGGTTTTTTTTAGGCTGACGTAAATATATTTGGCCGACGTAAATAGATCGGATTCCTGTAGTGAAGGGGGCAAAGGGGATGGTGGCTAGGAGGGGGAGGAAGTGGGGGAAGGGGGGTGGCGCCCCAAGGGGTGGGGGAGGCTAGGGTTTGCTGCCCAAGCACCCCCCTCTTGGGCCCAAACCAGCCCACTTAGGCCCAAACCATCCCACCGGAAGCCCAATTTTAAACCCCCAAGGCCCACAATACCCCCGGAGAAGCCCGAACACCCCGAAGGCCCCAAAAACATGAAATAACTCATATCGTAATGCCACATTCTATAATGTCTCATTTTTATAATGTCACATTTTGAGTTACACCTCCCCGCATAAGTTTCTCTACTACTTGTCTATTCTTGTTCCCTGTCGCCTCTAAAACTTGGAGAAATCGACAGATGGTGAATACTCGCGGAAACCTTGGAGGCAACGGAAGTGGTTCTCGCCCAGCTGGGAACCCTAATGATGGAGCACCAGCACCCCAGCCAGCACCGCCAATAGACATGCAGAACTTTGGAGCTTTCCTTGCTGCACAAACCTAGCTGATGCATGCGATGATGCAACAGATACAGCAAGTCACCGCTTAGGCCACCGCTAACCAAGCAAACCAGGGGCAGCGTCAGGGAGCAAAGTTGTCAGAGTTCATGAGGACTCATCCACCCACATTCTCCGGAAGCGCCAATCCACTAGAGGCGGCCGATTGGCTAAGGTCAATAGAAAGGAAGCAACACATTACCCAATGCATGGGGAACGAGAAGGTTCTCTACGCCTCTCATCAGTTGGAAGGGACTGCCGCAGAATGGTGGGAGAACTTTTGCGCCACACTTGAGAACCCACAGGAAATCACATGGGAGGAGTTTACAGCTGCATTTCATCAGTATCATGTGCCAGAAGGGATCATGGACCTTAAGAAGGAGGAGTTCAGGGCACTGAAACAAGGTAATCAACCAGTGTCCGAATATCTGAACAACTTCACACAGCTTTCACACTATGCACCTGAAGACGTAGCGACAGATAAGGCTAGGCAGTCCCGTTTCATGAAGGGACTTAACTCTGGACTGCAGGTGGGCCTGATCACCCACACCTTTCCAGATTTCCAAGAGCTTGTGAACAAGGCGCTTATCCTTGAGGACAAGCGCAAGGAACTGGATGAGAACCGAAAGAGCAAAATGCAACAGCAGGGATCACGCTTGGGAGCATAGCAGCGCCTGAGGGTTGCACCGAATCAGTTTTTCAAATTCCAACCGCAGAATGGAGCAAGGACACCGTCACTAGCACCGAGACCCATCAATCAGAACTATCAAACGCCAGCTCCAGCCAGAAACACCACATCGAGTAGCTAGCAGGGAACAGTGAGGCATTGCTATACATGCAATGAGCCAGGGCACTTCTCCAACAACAGCCCCAAGAAGATAGCGGGAGTGACCCCAGTTCGCTTCAACTTAGGATCCACACCAGCCAGGACACCTGCACCAGGAGCAAATCACAGAGCAGCACAGCCAGGAGCCGCACCCCAGACCGTGGTGAGAGGCAGAGTCAATCACGTGACCGCAGATGCACTTCAGAATGCCATGGACGTCATACTGGGTAAGATACTTGTCAACTCAGTACCTGCAACAGTTTTGTTTGACTCTGGAGCTTCGCATTCATTTGTTTCTCGAGATTTTGTTTCTAAGAATGATTTGGAGATTGTGAATCTTAAATGTATGCTTCTAGTTCAAAGCCTTGGGTCAGAACTCCGATCTCAAGTAGGATGTTCTGGGGTGAGAATACTAGTAGATGGGGTAGAGTTCTTAGCGAACCTTATTATATTGGGAACCCAAACCCTAGATGTTATCTTGGAAATGGACTGGTTATCCATGCACAAGGCTGTGCTTGACTGTGGAAGGAGGATCATCTCAGTTGAGAGCTCGTGTGGAAGAAAAGTGGAATTTCAAGCGACCGCCATTCGAGATGGACAGTTGATGGTCAACAGTGTAAAGACAGTCATCATAGAAGATGTTTCAGTGGTAAATGAGTATCCTGATGTTTTTTCCTGAAGATCTGCCGGGTATGCCACTAGACAGGGATATAGAATTTGTGATTGAGTTAGTACCGGGAACATCACCGATAGTGAAGAGACCCTACCGGATGTCAACCCAGGAGTTGGTAGAGATGAAGAAACATCTTGAAGAGTTGATGGAGAAAGGATTCATCAGACCGAGTTCGTCGCCATGGGGAGCGCCAGTTCTGTTCGTCAAGAAGAAGGATGGGAGTTTCAGGATGTGCATTGACTACTGTGCACGCAATGAAGTCACCGTGAAGAATAAGTATCCGCTACCCAGGATTGATGATCTGTTTGACCAGTTGAGAGGAGCTGGAGTTTTCTCCAAGATTGATCTGAGATCAGGATATCACCAGTTGAAGATCGGATCAGAAGATACCCTGAAGACCGCATTTTCATCAAGATACGAACATTACGAGTTTACAGTTATGTCCTTTGGTCTGACGAATGCGCCAGCTTATTTCATGAATATGATGAATAAGGTATTCATGGAGTATTTGGATAATTTCGTTGTTGTGTTCATAGACGATATCTTAGTCTACTCCATGAAGAGGGATGAACATGCAGAACACCTGAGGCTAGTGTTGGAGAAGCTGAGAGGACATCAACTCTTCGCCAAATTCAGCAAGTGTGATTTTTGGAAAGACAAGGTGGAGTTTCTTGGACATGTGATGACCGTAGGAGGAGTCGCTGTTGATCCAAGCAAAGTTGAGGCCGTGTTACATTGGGAACCGCCAAAGACAGTGACCCAGATTCGGAGTTTCCTTGGGATGGCTGGTTACTACCGCCATTTTATTGAAGGCTTTTCGATAATTGCGAGACCTCTTACACAATTGTTGAAGAAAGAAAAGAAGTTTAACTGGACTCCGAAATGTGAGAAAGGTTTCCAGGAGCTGAAAAAGCGATTGACATCAACGCTGGTGCTAGTCCTACCAGATGTTAACCAAAGCTTTGATATATATTGTGATGTATCGCGCCAAGGACTTGGATGCGTGTTGATGCAGAACCGGAAGGTCGTCGCATATGCATCAAGATAGCTGAGGCCGCATGAAGAGAATTACCCAACGCATGACCTAGAGTTAGGAGCTGTAGTGCATGCCTTGAAGTTGTGGTGACACTAATTGACAGGGAATAGATGCGAATTGTATATGGACCATAAGAGTCTTAAATACATCTTCACGATTCGGGGACATCAAGACAGCGCTGGAGGATATCAAGAAACCTAGAGTTAGGAGCTGTAGTCCATTCGGTGACATCAAGCCTACTCTGGGAGATCAAATCAGAGAAGGATAGAAGGACGTTGACAAGGTCCAGCGAATCAAGTCCAAGATGGAAAAAGGCAAGGCCAAAGACTTCAGATTGGATGATCAAGGCACGTTGTGGATGAGAGATCGCATCTGTGTGCCGGATAGAAAGGAACTGAAGCAACTGATTCTGGAGGAAGCCCATGACTCCAAGTATTCCATTCATCCAGGAAGTGCCAAGATGTATCAGGACTTGAAGGGAAGATTCTAGTGGCCAAGCATGAAGCGTGAAGTCGCCGAGCACGTTGCATTGTGCGACATTTGCCAAAGAGTCAAGGCAATGCACCAGATGCCAGCAGGATTGCTGCAACCATTAAAGATACCTGAGTGGAAGTGGGAGGAAATCGGAATGGACTTCATTACCAGTTTGCCTAAAACTCAAGGAGGTTATGACTCCATATGGGTTATAGTGGATCGCCTGACTAAGGCCGCCCATTTTATCCCTGCAAATACCACTTACTCAGGAGATAAGTTAGCAGAGTTGTATCTGACCAAGATCGTCTGTCAGCACGGAGTGCCGAAGAAGATTGTATAGGACAGAAGTACCCAATTTACCTCAAGATTCTGGAATAAGTTACATGAAGCCATGGGGACCCGTTTAAACTTCAGTACTGCACATCACCCGCAGATGGATGGGCAAACTGAAAGAGTTAATCAGATTTCGGAGGATATGCTACGAGCTTGTGCATTGGCTTACGCTACCTCTTGGGATAAAAGTCTGCAATATGCTGAGTGCAGTTACAATAATAGCTACCAGGCCAGTCTACAGATGTCACCTTTTGAGGCACTATATGGTCGACCTTGTCGGACGCCATTGAACTAGAATGAGATAGGTGAACGCCATGTCTTTGGACCGGGCATTCTTCAAGAAGCCGAAGAGTAGATTGCTATGATCCAGGAAAGAATGAAGATAGCTCAGTCAAGACAGAAAAGTTACGCGGATAACCGTCGCCGAGACTTGAGTTTTAAACCGGAGGATTTCGTGTACCTTAGGGTTACACCCCTCAAGGGAGTTAAGAGATTCCATGCCAAAGGGAAACTCACACCATGTTATGTTGGACCATTTAAGATTTTGAGTCGTAGAGGCGAAGTTGCTTACCAATTGGAGTTGCCGCAGTCGTTGGTAGGTGTGCATGATGTGTTCCATGTGTCACAATTGAAGAAGTTTCTTCGAGTACCAGATGAGCAGACGCCGTTAGAATCAATAGAGCTGCAGGCGGATCTCACTTACAAGGAGCACCCCATGAAGATTCTGGACACCATGGATCGAGAGACGAGAAATAAGTCAACCCGTTTCTGCAGAGTCCAGTGGAGCAAGCATGCAGAGCGCGAAGCGACTTGGGAACGCGAGGAGGATTTGAATAAAGAATTTTCAAACCTATTCCTTAGTTAGCCCTAAATCTCCGGGATGAGATTCTGTTAGGGGGGAGGTTTGTAACACCCCAATATTTGCTTTTCATGAATTTGAATGTCATTTTGCGCTTTGGTGAATTTTGGGAATTTTCTGGAATTTATTTGGATTTATTTCGAATTAAATAAAATTTATTACCTTTTGAAATAATTAAAGAATTAAAAGTTCTAAATAAAATTTTGTTGGAAATATTTTATTTGAGTCCCAAATGCCCTAAAATATTTTCTAGAAATTTTTCTAGAATTTTTATGATTATTTTGCTATTTTTCTTGAATTATTTGAATTTCTAGAAATTATTTTGAATATTAAATCGCTGGAAAATGCCGAGTTGGTTTTACTGTTCATCCGACCGAGTCCAAGTCCGACTCGAACCGGATCCGAGCCGGATCCAACCCTAATCCCATGACCGTTGGATTAAGATCCAACGGCCGTGATAGCGCCACATCACCGAGCCTGTTTCCCGTGCGAACCCAGCCACGCCGAGGCAATCTCAACCATCGATCGCGCCACGTGGACGGCCTTCTGCCTTCGTCTCTGCCCGAGTCCTGCTCGGACTGCGCCGCCGTGGGGTTTCCGAGTTCGTTAGGGTTACGCGATTTCCGCGGACGTCGATGCACTATTTAATGCTCCGACGCCTCCCCGTTGAAGCCCTTTGCCGTGCACATCTTTTGCCTCAACTCACACTGCTCAAGCCGTCGCCACGCCCGCGAAATCGCTCGTCGGAGTTGCTAGGGGTCTCCGCTGCGTTTCTACAAGTTTTCACCGCCGTTGAGCTGCCCCGGTCACCTTCGACCATCCACCCAGCCAGAGCGCGCCCGCAACGCCGTCACAAAGGTTATCTTCCTCGTTTCCGGTGAACCGACGCCAGCGTGCCACCATCATCGCTCGCGAGCTCCCATAGCCGTCCGATCCAGATCCTACTGCTGAGGTTCGTCCACGTCACCCCTTGACCGTAGAAAACCAGATTAGATCTAGACCGTTAGATCTAGATCCAACGACCCACATTCGTCCACGTCACCATAATGGAATCCACGTTGCGGTATTTAGATCCAATCTCAGCCGTTGGATTTAGATCCAACGCATGAGATTGAGCCATGCAGCCCGTAACCGCACCGTGCTTGGATAGATCTTAGCCGTTAGATCTAGATCATACGATTAGGGTTAACCCACGTTGAAGCGTTAGATGTAATCTCAGCCGTTCGATCGAAATCGAACGGTGTAGATCGTGCCACGCATCGCCACCCGGGACATGCCGCGTCGCCCCCATGACGCGGTGAAACCCGATCCAATCGTAGCCGTCCGATTCGAATCGTACAGCTCAGATCGCACTATGTTACCCCAAACGTGCATGGTCTAGATCCGATCTAGGCCATTGATTTTGAAATCAACGGCCAGGATCTAGCCACGTGCGCGGGAGCCGAACTGGCGCGGTCAGCGCGGTCGCTCACGGTCGTCGCTGACGTCAGCGTGGGGCCCGCGTGTCAGTCCACTCGGCCGAGCCGTGCTGACGTCAGCGATGACATCAGCAGTGGGTCCCACGTAGACCGAACCCTAGCTGTGGACCGAGTCCATGGACCGGCTGACGCAATAATTCGATTTTTCAAAAGAAAAATAATTCGGTGGAAAATCAAATACCATGCTAACGTCAGCTGACGTCATAAATCCTGATTTTTCAATAGAAAAATAAATGAATTAATTCGGTTTATTGATTTATTTGAATTTTCAAACTTTGAACAATTATAACTTTTGCGTTTTAACTCCGATTTGAACGATTCCAATTTCTAAATTTTTATAAAATTTATATCTACTTAAATATGAATTTTAATTAATTTTTGAAAATGAAATTTTCTATGTTTATATTTAATTAATAGATTATTTAAACTTTAAACAATTATAATTTTTGCATTTTAACTCCGATTCAAGTACTTTATTTAAGATAACCAAACTGGTTTGTATAGTTAGCAGTTTCCGAAAGGCTTTGTTACAATCACTCACCTTTGTGGTGTTGGTTGTATCTTGTGGGTAAAGTGCATAACCTCTGCAGAGTGAAAACTCTATTCGAATAGCCGTGTCCACGGTATTGGACATTGCTCGGGGATTACAGTCAAGGGTTAGACTTTCATGAAAACAACTTGGACTTGAAAAGTTTGGTTGGGTTAAATAATGACATTGATGGAAATGTGGATTAGGAAGGGGAAAGTGTTTGCTTAACTCATGGAAAAGTTATTGATATAACCTTCACTTTTACTGCTTTCGAATCTACTTATGCTACTTGTTAAACGCTGATTTACTGCAAATGTATCTGTTAGCCTATCCTTTGTAATAAGCCATGCATGTAGAATATTAGTTTGCATTCTGTGCATGACTTGAAGAGTACCAAGTACTCACCCTTGCCACAATACAACATCAGTTGAAGGAAAAGCGACACCAGCCTTGGAGGAAGAACTTCAGGAGGAACCGTCTTCCTAGGGAGCGAGCTCAGTCAGTTGCCTGTGGTATACTGGATGGCGCCACGTTGATGTTTTTATTCCGCTGCAATTTATTTCCTTAATAAGTTTTCGCCCTGTGTGGCGTACTCTTGTAACTTGGCCATAAGGTCGAGCAACCAGTTTGGTTATCTTAAATAAAGTACTTTATTATTATCGATGTGTATGATTGTGATATTTACCGATGTTGAGACTATGTGCACTAGCGTGATCCTGGACTAGTGTTGAATACACAGAGGGTCCGGATTTGCAAATTCGGGTCCTGATAGATATGATGCTATATGGGTCATAGTGGATCGTTTGACCAAGGTAGCTCACTTCATACCCGTGAAAACCACATATTCTGGATACCGATTAGCAGAATTGTATATATCCAGGATTGTCTGTTTGCATGGAGTGCCGAAGAAGATAGTGTCGGACAGAGGTACCCAATTTACATCAAGATTCTGGAATAAGCTGCATGAAACCATGGGGACCCCTTTGAACTTCAGTACAGCATATCATCCGCAGAAGGATGGACAAACAGAAAGAGTTAATCAGATTCTGGAGGACATACTGCGAGTTGTGCTCTAGCATATGCTACCTCATGGGACAAGAGTTTACCGTATGCCGAGTTCAGCTACAATAATAGTTACCAAGCCAGTCTGCAAATGTCACCCTTTGAGGCATTGTATGGTCGGCCTTGTCGAACTTCCTTGAATTGGAATGAGACGGGTGGGCGCCATGTCTTCGGACCAGACATTCTTCAAGAAGCCGAAGAGCAGATTGCCATGATTAGAGAAAGGTTCAAGATAGCCCAGTCAAGACAAAAGAGTTATGCTGATAACTGTTGTCGGGACATGAGCTTTGAACCGGAAGATTTTGTATATCTCAGAGTTACACCTCTCAAGGGAGTTAAGAGGTTCCTGTGAATCATGTGATGAAAAATTGGCTTGATCATGTGATGAAAAATTGGCTTGATAATGTGCTGAAAAATTGATTAGGTTTAATCTTGCAAAATTGCTTGCATAAAGGACCAAACATTCAAACATCCAAAAACAGAGACTTTGCATTTGCGCCAGACCAAACATCCAAAAAATAGTGAGTTTCGCATGTATGACGGACCAAAGTCTTTGGTCTGTCATAAACGTGATTTTGATGCTTTTACGCTTGTTCAAGAAATCGCGTTTTTCCCATGTATGACAAACCAAATTTTTTGGTCCGCCATACACATGCTTTTGGCGAACTCGTTTTTCCCATGCATGACGGACCAAATTTTTTGGTCCGCCATACACATGCTTTTTGGCGATCTCGTTTTTCCCATGCATGACGGACCAAATTTTTTGGTCCGCCATACACATGCTTTTTGGCGATCTCGTTTTTCCCATGCATGACGGACCAATTTTTTGGTCCGCCATACATGCTTTTAGCGATCTGTCGGCGTGAATGGTGTTTGCTCAATTAGGGTTTTGAGCGATTTGAAATTGATTTTTGATCTGTTTTTGAGATTATGAAATTTGTGAGAATTTCATGATGCTTGAAGTGGAATTTATGCAATGCTCATGTGAGTAGTTGCATGAACTAATGTTGAGTCAAGTCGCGGACTTGTGCTCGAAATTGTTTTGTGGTTTGTTCATGTGCAGGTATTGCTCGAGGGCGAATGTGGTCGATGACGGGACCGGAACTAGGTTCATGGAGGAACTGAGGTTCGGGACTAGGTTCAGGAGGAACTGAGGTCTTGGTGGTCAAGGATGTCATGCGGGACGTTCGGGCTAAGAGAATGGTGCACATGAAGAATGGTTAGTCACGTGAGAATGGCGAGGAGGTCATTCGCGTGCAAAGTGTTAGTCACGTGAGTATGGCGGTGGCCATACGGCGTGCAAAGTGTTAGTCACGTGAGTATGGTAGGGTTGCCATACGGCGTGCAAGAGTTGTACTCGGCCAGGTTGGGCCAAGTAGAGTTGTGTTGGATACGGATTCATACGTGGAATAGGAATCGTATTCGAACTCCTTAATGGGTTGGTGCTTTAAATAGGTGGGGTCTCTGTTGAAAGGCACCAAGCAGAGCTAAGCGCATCAATCCTTGAGCTTGGTTTTAGGGTTTGTACTCTTTTGATGAGAGTACTTTAGACAAAAGAAATAAAGATCAATTCTTCTAGTTCCCGCATTGCTTCAACGTTCTCTTTTTGGTTCTTGTTTGCATGCTTGTTCTAGTTCTAGATTGGTTTTTGTTCTTTAAGTTTTATCTTGATTTGATTCATCAAAAACCTCTCTAGGGTATTGATCTAGTGTTTCTCAAAGTCTAGTTGATCAATCTTTTGTCGTTCTTGTTTAATCTTGAAGTTTTGATTAGATTGATTCTCGTCAAGTTCTGGATCAGCAAACTTGCGAAGCTCATAACTTTTGATCTGTAAGTCCGATCGAGCTGATTCTTTTTGGGTTCGATTCGTATTGGAATCTAGTTTCTTGTGTCCAAATTTTAGATCAATCTAACGGTTGGATCTCTGGGAATTCGCGTTTTACCGAACCTCTGTCAATCTATTTTTGTCGAAAACGAGGCAATTATTTGGTTCTGTTTTAGGGGTGAACTTTTAATAGGTCAAGAATTTGGTTTTAGCTTCCGCACAATCATTCACCCCCCCTCTGATTGCTATATTCGTATACTTCGATCCTACAAGCGGTATCAGAGCAAGGTTTCTCTAATCTATCTTAACCGGTGATTAGATCAATGGATCGTTATTCGACAAAACCATGTGTGTTCGATGGTGTTGATTTTCAGTTTTGGAAGGCCAAGATGGAGGCGTTCATCCAAGCACAGGGCTTCACAATTTGGGAGAAGGTCTACAAGCCATATGAAGTCCCTGCAAACGACAACGTCAACGACACCAATCGCACACATGTTGAAGCAAATAGCAAGGCGCGCAACTTGATCATCCAAGGCTTGGGACGCAGCGACTTTGATCGTGTGGTTCATCTTCGATCCGCATATGAGGTATGGAAATCTCTTTGTGATTACCATGAGGGTTCTAACACTGTCAAAGAGGTTCGCCAAGATATTTACAAAAAAGAATACATGCGTTTTGAGATGAAACCTAGTGAATCAGAGATGACTTCTTTGCACGTTTCAATAAAATTCTTAGCAATCTACGTCTTTGTTGGAGTTAGCTACACCGATGCTGAAAATGCTCGACAATTGCTTAGTGCTTTGGACATGTCGGTGTGGGAGATGAAAGTAACATCTATACAAGAATCTACTACCATGAGCACACTCACATTAGATGTTCTTTACTCTAAGTTGAAAACTCATGAGTTGGATGTTCTTGCCAGGAAGGGTAACATTAAATCAATTGCTTTGATCTCTAACCCTAACATGTCAAATGCAAATTCTTCTTCTAGCTTTGCCTTGTCTTCCATGTCTTCTTTAACGTGATGAGCAACTTGAAGAGTTTCTGAAGAAGATCTGGCACTACTCTCTTCTCGCTTTAACAAAGCTTTGCAGAATGTGAGAATGAGAAAGAGAGGTGGTCCTCCAAGATGCTATGAGTGTGGTGACCTCAACCATATTCGCACAAATTGTCCTAAGCTTGCAGGAAAAACATCAAAGGAGGAGAAGGACAACGACAGAAGGAATGAGAAGAAAAGGTTCTCGTCAAATGATAGGAAGAAGAAGAGCTTCATCAACCGCAAGGTGGTTCACCGAGTTCTTTCCGCTTTTGAACAAGTCAATTTGAGCGATGTGGACTCGGAGAGCAGCGAAGATGATGCAACTCCAAGCAAGCATGATTTGATAGGATTATGTCTCATGGCAAGCAGCAAGGATAGCTTCACCGAGGACGACCACGACAGCGACTTCAATGAGGTAGATCCCTCTTATGATGAATTAGCTATTGCTGTTGCTCGTCTTGGAAAATTGCTTGACAAACGTGATAAGAAAAATTAAGAAACATGATTTCATTATTGAATCATTGAATGCTGAAATTGCTAGACTTAAGACTTTGATTCCTAGTGATGATACTTGCAAATCATGTGACTTAATTTACAATGAGCTCACCTTGCTTAGGAAAGAACATGCTCTTTTGTTGCATCTAAATGAGAAAAATGAGAAACATATGTTGTACATGCTAGCTGTTCCACTGATGATTTGCATAGTTCAACTTCTTGTTCTAAATGCTCAACTCTTGAATTAAAATTGAAAGATGCAAATGCTAGGGTTTCTCAATTAACTGATAATTTGCTTTCACATGAAATTCTCTCATGCTCAACTTGTCGCAAGCAAAAAGGAAAAGTAGATGTTCCCTGCAATAATTGTTTAACTCTTGCTAAGAAAGTTGATTACTTGCAAAATTCTTTGGAACGTTTCACTAATGGCAAGAAGAAGTTGAACATGATTTTGGATCAATCTAAGGTTAGCACAAACAAGAGAGGTTTAGGTTTTGATCCTTATGCCACATATGAAACTAAACCTCGCACTGTTGTTCAGGCTCCTTGCAAAATTGAGTTATCTAATGAGCCTAAGAAAATTGCTTTTCAATCTACTGGTTTTTTATCTTCTACTATGATGAATGCAAAATGTGCTTTTACTATTAAAGCTAAACATCATGTCAAGTACACTTGCACTCATTGTGGTAGAGATGGACACTTAGTAGATTTTTGCTTTAGACTAGCCAAACAGTAAAAGAAGGAAAGAACTAAGGCTAGGTCAAATTTCAGCAAAGCACATTTTTATGCGCCTAGAGTGATGAAAACACCTTCTGTTCCTAGAAACATGGGAAAAGGCAAATCTGATTTTGTGCATAAAAATTATCGTGTTGTACCTCTTGTTGTGCGTCGTGTGTCTCGATCTTTGGATTCCCAAAAATCTCATTCCTAACCCCAAGATCGAGACCTCAACATGTTTTGCTATGTAGGCTTCTCACACGAGGAAGGAGAACATATGGCTAGTGGATTAGGATGCTCACGCCACATGTCCGGTGATAAGAATTGGTTCTCCTCCTCACTCGTGCATCTCGTCTTTGAAAGTGTTACTTTTGGAGATGCTTCTTCCTCTTCTGTTGTGGCAAAAGGTACAATAAAGGTAAGTGACAAGTTTATGTTCAAAGATGTAGCTCTTGTTGAAAATTTGAAATATAACTTGCTTTCTCTCTCAAATGCTTGATGAAGATCTTGAGATAAGCTTTAAGAAAAATGAATGCAAAGTGCTAGATGCTTCAGGTGATCTTGTGTTCAAAATTTCTCGTTTTGGAAGAGTCTTTAAAGCTGATTTTGATGCATCACCTTCTTTTAAGCATAGGTGTCTAATTGCCAATGTTTTTAAAGATTTATTCTTTTGGCATCGTAGACTTGGTCATGTTGGTTTTAATCATCTTACTCGTGTAAGTGGTTTAGATCTTATACGTGGCTTGCCTAAGCTTAAGGGTGATAGCAATCTAGTATGTTCTTCTTGTAGACATGGTAAGATGATTGCAGGTTCACATCCACCTCTTACCATGGTGATGACAAACGCTCCAGGACAGCTTCTACATCTTGATACAGTTGAACCATCTCGAGTTCAATCCTTTGGAGGCAAACGGTATGTGCTTGTGATTGTTGATGATTTTCTAGATACTCTTGGGTGTATTTTATGGCATCTAAGGATGAGGCTTTTAGTCATTTTAGAAGTCTTGTTCTTAGGCTTTCTGTTGACCATCCAGGAGCTCTCAAAGCTATTAGGAGTGATAATGGAACTGAATTCAAATATGCTTCCTTTGATATCTTTTGTGCTGAAAAAGGAATTGATCATCAATTTTCATCTCCTAGAGTGCCTCAACAAAATGGTGTAGTCGAAAGAAAAAACAGAACGTTAGTTGAGATGGCTAGAACCATGTTAGATGAACATCTCTCTCCTAGAAATTTTTGGGCTGAAGCTATTTCAACTGCTTGTTATGTTTCAAACCGTGTGTTTTTGAGATCAAAATTGGGTAAGACTCCATATGAGCTTCGGTTTGGACATAGACCTTCTGTTTCTCACTTTCGAGTTTTTGGATGCAAATGTTTTGTCTTGAAATCTGGAAATCTTGATAAATTTGAAGCTAGATCAACTGATGGCATTTTTCTTGGATATCCTGCTCATACTCGTGGCTATCGTGTGCTTGTTTTGGAGACTAACAAAATTGTGGAAACTTGTGAAGTTACTTTTGATGAGGCTAGTCCAGGCACTAGTCCAAGTGATGCAGATCTGGCGCATACATTCGTGGGGAGAAAATCTTTGAAGATGATGATGATGTTGAAGATGAGGTCTTGACTCTTCCTAATGCACAACAAGATGTAGCACCTTTGGCACCTACTACTACATCACCTACAGCTAACCATCCTCAAGCTACAACATCATCTGTACATGCTGAAAATGAAGAAGGAGAAGGAGAAGTCTCAAAAGTCAATGCTCCCTTGCACATTCAACAAATGCATCCATCTGAACAAATGATTGGAGACCTAAATGAGAGAGTCACTCGATCCAGGTTTATTCATTCGACACCCATACTCATTCTCGCTTTAGTTGCTTCTTTTGAACCCAAAGATATATCTCATGCATTATCGACGAATCTTGGATCAATGCCATGCATGAAGAATTAGAGAATTTTGAACGAAATAAAGTTTGGAAACTTGTCTCACCACCTCCAGATTTTAATGTTATTGGAACTAGATGGGTTTTCAAAAATAAACAAAGTGAGGATGGTGTTGTTGTTAGAAACAAGGCTAGATTGGTTGCTCAAGGTTACACTCAAATTGAAGGCTTAGATTTTGATGAAACCTTTGCTCCTGTTGCTAGAATTGAAGCCATTAGAATCCTTTTAGCTTTTGCTGCATCCAAAGGTTTCAAATTGTATCAAATGGATGTGAAAAGTGCTTTTCTGAATGGCTACATAAATGAGGAGGTTTATGTCAAGCAACCACCTGGTTTTGAAAATCCAAAGTTTCCAAATCATGTGTTCAAACTAACAAAAGCTTTGTATGGTTTGAAACAAGCCCCTAGAGCATGGTATGATAGGCTAAAAACCTTTTACTTGAAAATGGCTTTTTAATGGGAAAGGTTGACAAAACTCTCTTTTTACTCAAGCAAGGCAATGATCAACTATTCGTTCGCATTTATGTTGATGATATTATCTTTGGTGGTTCATCTCATGTTTTAGTGTCTGAGTTTTCAGAAACAATGAGGAAGGAGTTTGAGATGTGTATGATGGGTGAGTTGACATACTTTTTGGGTTTTCAAATCAAGCAAGCGAAGGATGGTACTTTTGTGCATCAAAGCAAATATACAAGAGACTTGCTACATCGTTTTGGGATGGAAAGCGACAAGCCGATCATGACACCTATGGAGAGCACTTGCGCACTTGACCTGATGAAGATGGTGAGCCGGTTGATCAAAAGGAATATAGAAGCATGATAGGTTCACTTTTGTACCTCACTGCATCAAGGCCGGATATACAATTTGCTTTGTGTGCTTGTGTGCTCGTTTTCAAGCTTCCCCACGTGCTTCACATCGACAAAATTTGTCAAAAGGATTTTCAGGTATCTTCATGGAACTCAAGATTTTGGCATTTGGCTTTACTTCCTCATGCATTAGTTTGAGATCTTTTACGATGCTGATTTTGGAGGATGTAGAATTGATAGGAAAAGCACTTCTGGTTCATGTCACTTCTTGGGAAATTCTCTCATTGCATGGTCATCTAGAAAGCAATCTTCATGTTGCACAATCAATGCTGAATCTGAATATGTGGCTGCTGCTAGTTGTTGTTCTCAAATTCTTTGGATAGTAGCTACACTTAAAGATTATGGGGTTATTTTGGATAGTGTTCCTCTTACGTGTGATAACACTAGTGCAATTTGCATTGCTAAGAACCCTGTGCAACATTCAAGAACAAAACACATTGACATCAGATTTCACTTTCTTAGAGATCATGTTGAAAAAGGCAACATTGTGCTTCATCACGTGGATACTGAAAATCAATTGGCAGACATTTTAACAAAACATTTGTCTTCTTCTCGTTTGCTTTTATTCGGGAGAACTTGGAATTGTTCATCCAATGGGATTGTTTTGAGGAGTTTCTTTGCCAAGTTCTTTCACTTGATGAGCTCACTTTATCATATTTCTTTATATACTATATAATTGAGCTAATATATGATAATCTAAATTGTCTCACCTGAACTAAGAATGACATTGCGAAATTCCCTGATCTGATTGCCTATAGCTAAATACTCTGTGATATCTTACTCTTCTAGGCTTGATATTGAATCCTCTTGACAAATTTGGGCTATGAAGCAAGTGTAGTTTCAACTTTACTCTTTCATAAGACCATTTAATCATTTTTGCATGTTTATAATCAAAGAAAAAGAAAAAAGAAAAGGGAATAAAAAAAGGGGTGTTAAAAGCAAAAGCTTCAAGTTGTATGCTTCAGGCATGCTTTCCTTAAAAATAAGATGTATGCTTCAAGCATGCCATTCCCTCAAAAACAAGATGTATGCTTCAAGCATGCCAATCCAAGGAAATAAAAGAAGTATGCTTCAAGCATGCCACATGCGATTCTTGTTTAAAGATTAATTTTTTATACTAGATTGGATTTTATATCTCTTGCTAGCCCTTAGTTTTTAGTTTTTTCTATTTTTGATCTTTTGTTCTTCTACTGAGATCTTGATTATTACTTGGATATATTTGACTGATTTGATGTTGAGATGCATATCATTCCCTAACTTGTTAAAATCACATCAAGATCATGTATTTTACATATTATGTGATATATAAGGTTATATGATCGAATGAGCTCATCTTTTCTATTTTGGCACTCCTTTGTTTCTCATTGTGAAATCATTGCTGCAAAAAGAAAAATTTTGAACAAATTCTCTCTTTTGTACTCTTGATGAATCCATTATCAAAGGGGGAGAAATTTGGGAATCGTTGAAAAGTTTAAGAAAAAGGGGGAGAAGAAAAAGGGGGATTTGTTTCTGGCATTTTGTGAGAAGTTTGGAGATTTTTAGACTTTTTGGACACATTGCACATTCACACACATTTTCCTTCTCAGGGGGAGATTTTGTTTTGCATTTTGGTCAAAGGGGAATTCTGTGTTTTTCTCTTTTTGATCCTTGATCTTTTGTATTTCAAAATCTTTTGTAAAGTGAATGCCAAATGTTCAATTCTATTTGGTGTTGCCAATGTTTTCATCAAGGGGGAGATTGTGAATCATGTGATGAAAAATTGGCTTGATCATGTGATGAAAAATTGGCTTGATAATGTGCTGAAAAATTGATTAGGTTTAATCTTGCAAAATTGCTTGCATAAAGGACCAAACATTCAAACATCCAAAAACAGAGACTTTGCATTTGCGCGGACCAAACATCCAAAAAGCATTGAGTTTTCGCATGTATGACGGACCAAAGTCTTTGGTCTGTCATAAACGTGATTTTGATGCTTTTACGCTTGTTCAAGAAATCGCGTTTTTCCCATGTATGACAAACCAAATTTTTTGGTCCGCCATACACATGCTTTTGGCGAACTCGTTTTTCCCATGCATGACGGACCAAATTTTTTGGTCCGCCATACACATGCTTTTTGGCGATCTCGTTTTTCCCATGCATGTAACACCCCAAAATTTTGCTTTTCTTGAATTCATGTGTGATTTGGCACTTTGGTGAATTTTTGGAATTTTCTGGAATTTATTTGGATTTATTTGAATTTATTCCATTTTGAAATAATTAAAGAATTTAATTTTGCAAATAAAATTTTGTTGGAAATATTTTATTCGAGTCCAAAATGTTCCAAAATATTTTCCAGAATTTTTCTGGAATTTTTCTGAGTATTTTGCTATTTTTAATGAATTAAATGAATTTCTGGGAATTATTTTAATTATTAAATCGCTGGAAAATGCGAATGGGTTTGTACTGTTCATCCGACCGAGCCCGAGTCAGACTCGAGTTCGAGTCCGACCCGAACCCGACCCGAGCCAGTTGACTCAACCAAACCCGTTCTTAACCCCAATCGATCCCGACCGTTGGATCGGGATCCAACGGTCCGGATTGGATCGCCCCGACCCAAGCCGTGTCTGGCCCGGATCCGATCGCGTCCACGCGATCGTGGCCGTTGATCGTGCCACGTGGACGGCCGTGCGTCATCGTCCCCGCCGAGTCCGAGCCGGACTCCTCCGCCGCGTCGCCGCCGTGTAGGATTAGGGTTCCGTCCGTCTTGCGCATCACGAGGGCATTTAAGTACCGGTGGTACCCGAGGACCGCCGTGACCCCGCGCACTCTCTGCCCTATCTCACCGAGCCTCAGCCGCCGTAGATCTGACGGAATCGCTCGCCGGAGTCATAGCATCCCTCCGCTGTGGTTTTGCTTGATTCCGCCGCCGTCCGCCGTCCCCTGCCGCCATTGACCCCAGATCCGGAACCCCCGAAGCCAAGCGCACTGAAGAGACCCTTCACCTCGCCGAGCACGTCCCAAACGCCGTTCGTGTGGTCGCTGTCCTCGGATCCGGCAGCCACAACCAGCCAGTGAAGCCATCGCCGACCCGAGCTCCACTAACCATCCGATCAAGATCCAAGGGCTCGAATCGCGCCACGCCACCCTCGGTGAGTTCCCGATTGAAAATCCTAGATCTAATCTCAACCGCTGGATCTAGATCCAACGGCAGGTCGTGCCACGTGGCGGAATCGCACCAGGCTAGATTGGATCTGGGCCGTTAGATCAAGATCCAACGGCCCAGATAACCCGTCGCCCAAGCACTTGAGGCCCAAATCAATCCTAGCCGTTGGTTTTCAAACCAGCGGCTACGATCGTGCCACGTGTCGAGGGAGCCGAACGCGCCGCCACGCGTCGGCGTGGGCCAGCGACACGCGGGGCCCGCGTGTCGGCCGATCGCACCGCGTGGCGTCACCCATGACGTCATCGGATGGACCCACTGTCGACTGCGGTGAGCCCCGCCGACGCCGATGACGCTACCCGAGTGGGCCCACATGTCAGCGACACGTGGAGTCGTGGACCGAGTCCACGGTAAACCCGAGCCGAGCATGGACTACGTCCATGGACCGGCTGACGTCAGCAGGCCAATCCGAGGCTGACACGTGTCCATGATGACGCAATAATTAATTTCCGAAAAAGAAAATGATTTATTAATTCGAAATAATGATTTGATTTTGTTTCAAACTTCAAACGCGTTTATAACTTTTATGCGTTTCAACTCCGATTTGGGTGATTCAAATTTCTAAATTTGTATAAAATTGAGATCTACCTAAATATGAATTTTATTTAATTTTTGGACTAAAGTTTTTCTCTGTAAAATTATTTAATTGATTATTTAAACTTTAAATAATCATAACTTTTGCTTTTTAACTCCGAATTTGACGATTCCAGTTTCTAAAAACTCATAAAATTATGTTCTCTCTGTTTATGGATTTTATTTGGGTGTTTGGACACTTTTTTCCTATTGTTTATTTGTGTATCTGCTATTTGCATGCTTTACGAGTAGACGTTGAAGTGCCGGAAGGATTCGAAGGAGAAGTATTAACTCAGGATCCAACTCAAGACCAAGAACAATTACTTTTTGAAGGCAAGTTGTGCTTTGACCATGTTGATCCTATTTCGAAATCTATTTTGATTTAAACTATTGCATGCTAGTCCAATTAGAAAGATACTTTGTTTAAACATGGGGGTTAGATAAATACCAATTTGCTGTATGACACCTTGATTACTTAAGTATGTGCCTTGACCCTTTGTCACCCTAGTTGTGGATCACTAGTTGGACATTATTAAATCGCCAACATGGGTTTAGACCGTTGTAGTATCTTTGCTTAGACACACTACGTGCTCATGACATGATTTTGGACAATCAAATGTTAATATTGACTTAATGATATATTGAACCTGTTTTGGAAAAGTATCATGTGATGTTGATGGCACGTGGTGCATGGTAATCAACTGGGGTTTGATAAACGATTTCGGCCAGGGCATGTGGCAAGAGTAATCAGGTGGGCCAGTTGTGGCATTGGGGATGTTGATTTGGTTCTTCGGGTAGTCTTGCCCTGGTCACCCTAAGGACTTAACCTTGCAAGCCTTTGAACTGGGTCTAACGTGCAACCACATGTCTGTAATGGGACGGACCTAGTTGACTAAGTTGCTAATAACGTACCTGTGGGACCTCAGGAGGTCAACTACACCCTTTGTGTAAGTTGTACGGGGGAGCGTCTGGGTGAGGCCAGTACCCATCTAACGGTTGATTGGCCTAGACTTCGCCTTAAGCGAAGGGAAGGGTTAGTCTTGCAATAACCGGGGAGGACCACTTGTATTGTTTGAAGTCTCTGAAAGACTTTGTTACGGGAACTCGCCTTTGTGGTGTTTGACTGTATCTTGTGGGTAAAGTGCATAACCTCTGCAGAGTTTAGAATCTATTCGAATAGCCGTGTCCGCGGTATTGGACATCGCTCGGGAATTACAGTCAAGGGTTAGATTTTCCTAAAAATAACTTTGGTTTGGAAAGTTGGGTTGGACTAATAATGAAGTTGATGGAAATGTGGATTAGGATGGGAAAGATGTTTATTAAATTCCTTGAAAAGTTATTTATACTTTACTTGTTTCTACTTCTTTCGAATCTACTTATATTACTTTTCAAATGCTGTTTACTGCAAATATACCTTGAGCTATTCCTTTGTACCAAGCCATGCATATAGTATATTAGCTTGCTTTCTGTGCATGACTTGCTGAGTACCAAGTACTCACCCTTGCCACAATACAACACCAGTTGAAGAGGAGATCGCACGACTTTGGAGGAGGAACTCCAAGAGGATCCGTCTACTTAGGGAAGCGAGCCCGATCGATTGCCTGTGGTATCTTTGGATGGCGCCACGAAGTTATTTGATTTTCCGCTGCTATTATTTTTCTCTGAATACGTTTCGCCTTGCGAGGCATATATTTGTAACTTGACCATAAGGTTGAGTAACCAGTTTTATTATTTAAATAAAGTACTTTATTGGTATCGAGTGGTATGATTGTGATATTTACCGATGTTAAGACTGTGTGCACTAGCGCGTTCCTGGACTAGTGCTGAATACACAGAGGGTCCGGATTTGCAAATTCGGGGGTCCCGACAATGCATGACGGACCAAATTTTTTGGTCCGCCATACACATGCTTTTTGCGATCTCGTTTTTCCCATGCATGACGGACCAATTTTTTGGTCCGCCATACACATGCTTTTGGCGATCTGTCCGGCGTGAATGGTGTTTGCTCAATTAGGGTTTTGAGCGATTTGAAATTGATTTTTGATCTGTTTTTGAGATTATGAAATTTGTGAGAATTTCATGATGCTTGAAGTGGAATTTATGCAATGCTCATGTGAGTAGTTGCATGAACTAATGTTGAGTCAAGTCGCGGACTTGTGCTCGAAATTGTTTTGTGGTTTGTTCATGTGCAGGTATTACTCGAGGGCGAATGTGGTCGATGACGGGACCGGAACTAGGTTCATGGAGGAACTGAGGTTCGGGACTAGGTTCAGGAGGAACTGAGGTCTTGGTGGTCAAGGATGTCATGCGGGACGTTCGGGCTAAGAGAATGGTGCACATGAAGAATGGTTAGTCACGTGAGAATGGCAGGAGGTCATTCGCGTGCAAAGTGTTAGTCACGTGAGTATGGCAGGTGGCCATGGCGTGCAAAGTGTTAGTCACGTGAGTATGGTAGGGTTGCCATACGCGTGCAAGAGTTGTACTCGGCCAGGTTGGGCCAAGTAGAGTTGTGTTGAATCACAGATTCCTTCGTGGAATAGGAATCGTATTCGTAACTCCTTGTGGGTTGGTGCTTTAAATAGGTGGGGGTCTCTGTTGAAAGGCACCAAGCGAGCTAAGCGCATCAAGCCTTGAGCTTGGTTTTAGGGTTTGTACTCTTTTGATGAGAGTACTTTAGACAAAAGAAATAAAGATCAATTCTTCTAGTTCCCGCATTGCTTCAACGTTCTCTTTTTGGTTCTTGTTTGCATGCTTGTTCTAGTTCTAGATTGGTTTTTGTTCTTTAAGTTTTATCTTGATTTGATTCATCAAAAACCTCTCTAGGGTATTGATCTAGTGTTTCTCAAAGTCTAGTTGATCAATCTTTTGTCGTTCTTGTTTAATCTTGAAGTTTTGATTAGATTGATTCTCGTCAAGTTCTGGATCAGCAAGCTTGCGAAGCTCATAAATTTTGATCCGTAAGTCCGATCGAGCTGATTCTTTTAGGGTTCGATTCGTATTGGAATCTAGTTTCTTGTGTCCAAATTTCAGATCAATCTAACGGTTGGATCTCTGAGAATTCGCATTTTACCGAACCTCTGTCATTCTATTTTTGTCGAAAATGAGGCAATTATTTGGTTCTGTTTTAGGGGTGAACTTTTAATAGGTCAAGAATTTGGTTTTAGCTTCCGCACAATCATTCACCCCCCCTCTGATTGCTATATTCGTATACTTCGATCCTACAGTTCCACGCCAAAGGGAAGCTTGCGCGAAGGTATGTTGGTCTGTTCAAGGTCCTAAGTCGTAGAGGAGAAGTTGCTTATCAACTGGAGTTACCGCAGTCTTTAGCGGGAGTGCATGGTGTGTTTTAAGTGTCCCAACTGAAGAAGTTTTTCCGAGTGCCAGATGAGCAAATGCCATTGGAGGCGATCGAGCTACAAGAAGATTTGACCTACAAGGAACACCCAGTAAAGATTTTGGACACAATGGATCGAGAGACGAGAAACAAGTCAACTCATTTCTGCAGAGTCCAGTTGTTGCCACCTGTCAGCGTATGAGCTAACAGACCCCTTCCCGAACGGGGTGTGAGAAGTCCGAATGAGGGGCTTTCGTGGGGATTGCTTAAAACACAGCAGACAGAGAATGAACGAAGTTCACAAGAAGACACTAGGGTTTATCCAGGTTCGGGCCCTCCTTACGAGTAAAAGCCCTAGTCCTGCAGGGATTGCTCTGGATTACGCTCTTAGGGGAAATCGCTCAAAAACGCTTCACTTTGGCTCGCCCGTCTCCAGAAATGAGCCGGCCGAGAAGAGGAAGAAGAACTGTCCGAACCCCCTCTCCCATGCACCCCCGCTTCCTTTTATATCCGGGTTCGCTAGGGCGCATGGGGTTTACAAAAAGGCAGTACATTGAAAGCACGGGCGGACTACAATTACTGTGCCCGTCACTGTTCTTGCGGCATAATTAATGCTCTGGCGCGGCCATCCTATCCCCCGCTTCGGGCCCCGCACCTGCCGGCGTCGCCCATTCTGCTGGAGTGGGAACTTGCACCATGACGTCATTTACCATTATGACGCGCGTTGGGAACACACGCCGCCATACTATGGCCTTCATTATCCTCATTTAATGCGCATGATGCGCATTAAATGTCTCTGACCTCCCGTGTGGCTGCATGGGCCACTAAGTGGCCTCAGGAACTGAGCACCAGCGGCGTGGCCTGGTCGCCATGTGTTCGCTGGGCGATCACTCAGCTGACCGCCAGGGGTGTGGCCTTGTCGCCGCCTGCCCGCGGGCGACCACATAGCTTGACCGAAGGCGTGGCCTTGTCGCCACTGTCATGACGATCACTTGGTGACCGCCTTGGCGTGGCACAGACACCACCTGCCCGCTAGCAGCTCTTACTAAAGTGTAGTGGGCACCCTGGTGTAAAATACACCGACAGTAGCCCCCGGACCCACCCTGGAGCGCCCTTTCCCCCCCTTTCTTCGACCAGCAAAAAAGCGGCCCCGTCTCCCGGGTGGGTCCACCAAAAAACGGCCACGTAACGCTATGGCTTTTAAATGCCGCCGCTATTTCCGGGCATCGAGGCGGAACGTGTGGCCACCCCCGCCTCGTAACCGGCGTGGGCTCGAGGGAGCGTATCCGCGCCCCTTCTGATTCTTTTGGTTTCCCGCCAGCGAACCGCCGGGACCCCTCGGGTGCCCCGTCATTCGAACCGCCACGCCTCCTAGGGTTCCCCGCTGAGGCGCTCCTTCATGCGCATATATACTGGTGGCCCTGGGGAGGAGGCGGTTCGTTCTTTCCTTGCCCCTGCTTCTTGCGCGCTGCTCCCTCACCTTTGCTTTTTGCGAACTGCTCCTTCGCCTTTGCTTTTTGCGAACTGTTCCTTTGCTCGCATGGCGCCGCCAGCCCCGCTGCTTCCTCCGTCGACCGTCGAAGAGATTGATGCCGAGAGGTTTTCCCTGTACGTTGCTGGCGGCTCCGTCCGTACTCGCGCCGGGACCGCTGCGCCCGACTGCCGTCCAGGAGAAGTGATCTTCTTCGGATGGGGGATGCTGGCGGGCCTCCTTCCGCCGATTTCCGACTTCTACCTCACTGTTCTCAACTTCTACTCAATTCACAACATTCATTTTCCTCCCAACTCTATCGTTCTTCTTGCGGTTTTTGCCCACTTCTGCGAGATGTTCGTGGGGGTGGCTCCCAACCTCCCGCTCTTCCGCTTCTTCTATTCCCTGCGTGCGGCCAAGGACCTTTCCACCATGGCAGGCTCCTGCCACCTTCGCCTTCGGGATGGCGCAGCCTCCCGCTACATTCCGATAGACCTCCACTCCAACTGGAGGGTGTAACACCCCGGCATTTAATATGCCTGAATGCTACCAAACATAAGCTAAACAACATCTAAATACCATGAATTAAGGTAAATTACAGCAAAGGAGTAAATGCTAAAACCCAAGATTTCGGCAGCACCTCCTTTGTTTTAACATGATTTGAAGCAGCAACAATAGTATAGCAATATATGGAATATGAGAGACAACTAAAAACAGCAATAATTAACGACTTAGCAACAATATAAGTCTAGTTTCAAACATTTAATGTCTCCAAGAGTCAAACGAACAATAAGACTCTCATTTAGCAAAGCTAAACCTTAAAGCAATAATCATTACACGCAATTTATTATCAAAAACTAATTGAATGACTTGTGGAATGAAATGAGTGAAGCTACGTGCGGAAGTGTGACTATTTCCCTTCCCCGCATGCCGGTCTCATGGTACCTAAAACAACAAGAAAACACAAGCGTGAGTTCGAAACTCAGCAAGCATATTGCAATGGACAATAAGAACAATTACATGGCAATAATATCTCACATCATGTAAATCATCTCATTCATGAACACATAACATTATCATCATCATTATGTATGCAATGCAATGCAATGCTCATGTCTCCTTGGAAACTCATACCGGAATGGTTGAGTACACACCCGTCGGTGTGCACCCTCTCCCCCCTTCCATCCCGAAGATGGAGGGTGCCTACTCCTTGCTTCCGTTCACCGCGGTGAATGGAATCACGATGTAGGACTTACTCATTGGCTCTCCGGAATAGTCATAACTTTCTCACCGACCTTCCCCGGACTAGTTATGACTTTCTCACCGCCCGGGCCATGTAACATGCCATGTATGCAAATATGCCAACATCATAATTAACTTGTACATAAACACATGGCATCATGACATAATAAGCATACTCATCATATCATTGGCAATCATTAAAGCATGGCAAGTGATCATATCATATAATCAATTTCATCTATTCTCAACAAGCAACCTACAAACCGCTATCCATTACAATACACTTGCCTCAACCACGGGCAACGGATTGGCGGGAAGTAGAAGGTACTCCCGGGGTTGCACCACCTGCACATAGGTACCACACACTCACAATCATGTCCACAAAACAGTACGCAAATCCTCATCTACCCCGACATTGCCAACTACTCGCAAAACCTAAAAACAGAGGTTCTGTCCCGTCGGGACAGCAGCCTTCCAAAAGGCATAACTCGGGTTCTAAAACTCCAAATCAATTAAACGAGTACATCCTCGCGTATCTTAGGAAATTTCCCAACTTTTTCTAGGTATAGGGAAAGACTGATTCGGACTCTAAAGTTGTTTAATCTACAAAATACCGTGATCTGTTCCAATCACGTCACAGATTTTAACACGCTCGGTAAAACAGCCATAACTTTCAAACAGCTTGGCGGAATTGGACATTCTTTATATCCACTGAAAGATAATGAAATTACCTACATCTTCTTCAATATCCGTACGACCAGATTCCGACTCTAAATTGGCGAAAACCTAATCCCTAGGTCGACTGCTCATGCTGCCCGAAACAGAGGACGTGGCAACTTCTAGATTTCAACTAATCTACTCTCCAGCACCACCAATTGATCTAAAAACTTGATAAACAACCTTAGAACATTACCTAGACGAACCCCAAGGATTCCCATGGCCATACCTTGGCCCGACGCACGAAAACTGAAAGGATCTCCTTCCGGTTAGCTCCTCGCTCCAACGGATGGATCCTCGAGGTGTAGGGGTGGGGAGGCTACCCTAGGGCAGCAAGCAGTGGAGGAGAGGTGGTGGGGAGGTGGAGAGCAAAGGGGCAAGGGGGGTGGGGGCGCACGGCCAAAGGGGAGGGGAGGGGATGGGGCGGCTAGGGCCAAGGGAGGTGTGGGGCGCACAATGAGGGGGGGTGGGCGCACAAGGGGCAGGGGAGCCCCCTTTTTCCAGCCCTAAACCTGTTTCCTAATCCTAAATGGACTCCTACTCCATCCCACCAAAGCCCACAACCCCCTCTTTTAGGCCCAAACTCCCCCGGGAAGGCCCAAAACCCCGGAAACGCTATTAACCTCCATACCCTATGGTTTTAACCTTAATTCCACATTTCATAATGTTTTTGAGCTCAACATTCACTTTTTATAAGGTTACGACACTCCGTGGTGTCACATTCTCCAATTTCACCTTTTACGATGTCTCGACATCCCGTAGTGTCACATTCTCCCCCCGTTAAATAGGATTCGACCTCGAATCCGAAGGACGCCAAAATCAACAACAAAGTCCCCAAGGGACAAAAGACTTCTTCGCAACATAAAACATTGACACAAAAACTTAAACCTGAACAAACGACAAGCGAGCTCCCAAAACCAACACTTGTGTTGATTTAGCTCAACAGAGTGCAACCTCTCACGATTCCATCTTCACTTCAATTTCCAAATAGACCACGAAAGAAAAACGGTCTCACACTCCTCCATCCATTCCTCATTGGCACTAACGTGCCCGATCCCTTTAGTTGAAACTACTCTCCAGAAGGGCACGGTACCAGCCTCTAGAACCCTCTTCATCTCCCACGCACAAACGTGTTTTCACACCTCAACCTCTCTACTGTGGTTCGCCATATTCAAAACGATGACGAACCAAGTGAGACAAATACTCCAAGACCACCAACTATTTGAACAAACGAGGTTAAGACCTTGCAAGGGATTGCTCTTTCACAAAAGACCAATACCCAACACTACCGCATAAAGGAAAAGGCCCACCTTACAATCAGGGTCCTTAAACTCGCAAGAAAATGTAACAACCAAACAAAAATCGCTACGGTTGACACAACCTCGTTCAACCTCAGCAACAGAAAGGTCCAATACACTCTGAAAAGGAAAACAATTACTAGCAACCACCAAGTGGTCCACTAATAATCTAATCAACCCTACCGAGGAACATCTCAACGACACAATTCTCCAAGAAGGTTTGCATTGAGTCAAACACAACCTTCCCCTCAATGAACCACGATAAAGAGTACAATCATTGAGTGAGCTCAACCAAAATCATGAACCCAATTGGCCCACCTACAAAAACTCAACCCCAAAGCCCTAAAACACTTTGGAAAAGATCTGGCAACATCCAAAGAGCACACATTTTAATTTTCTATGCCAAGACACAAAGGAAACGCAAATCCCCTACACCACAGCCAACATACCAAAAATTCTTCATTATTTCTTTTCATACTAGAAAGCAAGGGAAATCTCGTTTCATGACATAAATGCACACTCTTCAGGAGCACTCCGGATTAGTCATATCTCCATATATGACTTTCTCACCGACCTGGCTCAACGACTCTTTAATCATTTAGCATCTAACGACGATGTCATGCTTACTTTTCACCATTCCTTCATCATGTAACAACACTACCGAAAAGTCATTCACATGACGACTTCTTCCTCGGTATCTCATGAATAAATCTCGAATAACATCGAGATTTGTGCTAATTCATAAAAACTATGACGGCAGCATAGTTAACAGTAAGGCACCACATCATACCAAAATCCCACCAACGATAGAAAGCTAAACTCGCAAAACATCGCGTTTTAACCAAAATCAACATTTGGAAAAGGACATCGGCTCCAAAGTTAAACATCTGCACAAACAACCGCCATAATTTTTTTTTCAAGGAGAAAGGGAAACTCATTTTCAAAAGAGAACACTTCACTAAGAGCATCGCCGATGAAACATCCACAAAAACCACCTTTTGAAGCACTTGCAAACTCTACACAGATTATTCCAAATAACTACAACTCTAGCAAAGAAAAGATTACAAATTAAACCTCGTGAGTTTTCCAACATAACCCTCTATGTCCATTTGTTTCCTTTTAAAATTTATTCCAAAGATAATTCAGGGTGAACGCGAATGAGCACGATCTACTCAAAATCTTTTGGGTGTAAATCCATACTCATAACACAAATTAAACAAAATAGCCAAAACCAAAGATTGGCACCAATAGCTACGGGTTCTAGGGAAATTCGGGAAACACAACACAAGGAATACCTTGACCGAAGGCATTCAACCAAAATGGCAAACAAACAAACCAGTCCAAAAGCTTTTAAACACACGCTCAGCATAAAAAGAACCATCTCTAGTACTCCACTACGCTTTCCATTAAAGCCTTCAATAATCACTATTTACTCCTTGAGGAGCCCCAACACAAATCAACCAAAAGCTTCACAACAAATTCTTCCTCTAGTTACCATTCCCAACACTTTTAATTAGGGTTTATGATGCTTGTCAAAAAGGCACCCAACCAAGACGATATTGACATGATCCCATGGATCACCAAATCATAATACTTGTTATTCTAAATTTGAAACATAATACTTCAACAAATCTTTCAGCAAGATCAACATATAAATTTCATACCTCCTATATATTCACGTCTCGACAACCGAACCTTATTCAGTTAAACAACGACTTCAACATGTAAATATTATCTCCACAGGGAAGAATTCGTAAGTGAGACTCTAAGTTATACTTTCATTAAGGATAAGATCATTTATCATGTTAATTATCCAAAGCTCACTCCATCGCAACATGTTAAAATTTTCCTCTATTTTAACTAGGGTTTTCCAACGAGTAATCTAAACAGTTACCACCCCTACTTAGTCATCAATAACAACACACGGCATAATCATCAACCAACAACATTACTTTTTGTAGGATCGAAGTATACGAATATAGCAATTAGAGGGGGGGAATGATTGTGCGTAAGCTAAAACCAAATTCTTGATCTACTAAAAGTTCACCCCAAAACAGAACCAAATCATTGCCTCGTATTCGACAAAAACAGTATGATAGAGGTTCGGTAAAACGCTAATTCTCGGAGATCCAACCGTTAGATTGATCTGAAATTTGGACACAAGAAACTAGATTCCAATATGAATCGAACCCAAAAAGAATCAGCTCGATCGGACAAACGGATCAAAAGTTAAGAGCTTCGCAAGCTTGCTGTTCCAGAACTTGACGAAAACTAATCTAATCAAAACTTCAAGATTAAACAAGATCTTCAAAAGATTAAACAACTAGACTTTGAGGAACTCTAAATCAATACCCTAGAAAGGTTTTTGATGGATCAACTCAAGATGAAACTCAAAGAACAAGAACCAATCTAGAACAAGAAGAAGCATGCAAACAAGAACCAAAACAGAAGACACTGTAGCAACGTGGTTACTGTAGCACGCAAGAATCTTGGAAGAATTGATCTTTATTTCTTTTGTCTAAAGTACTCCCATCAAAAGAGTACAAACCCTAAAACTGAGCTTGAGGCTCTCAATGCGCTCAACTCAAAATTGATTCGATGCCCTTCAACAGGAGACAACCCCTCCTATTTAAAGGAGCAAAACACAAGGAGTCCTGAATACAATTCCTAATCCTAGTAGGAGTCCCACTCCTAATCCTAGAAGGGGTATGTATTCAACACAACTCCACTTGGCCCATCCTGGCCAAGTACAACTCTTGCACGCGTATGGCAACCCTACCATACTCACGTGACTAACACTTTGCACGCGAATGACCTCCTGCCATTCTCATGTGACTAACACTTTGCACGCGAATGACCTCCTGCCATTCTCACGTGACTAACCATTCTTCATGTGCACCATTCTCTTAGCCCGAACGTCCCGCATGACATCCTTGACCACCAAGACCTCAGTTCCTCCTGAACCTAGTCCCGAACCTCGGTTCCTCCATAAACCTAGTTCCGGTCCCGTCATTGACCACGTTCGCCCTCGAGCAATACCTGCACATGAACAAACCACAAAATGAATCTGAGCACAAGTCCACGACTTGACTCAATGTCAATCCATGCAACTACTCACATGAGCATTGCATAAAGTCCACTTCAAAACAAGCATCATGAAGTTCTCACAAATTTCATAATATCAAAATCAAATTCAAAATTCAATCCCAAAATTACTCAAAAACCCATTCACGACGGACCAAAAAATTTGGTCCGGCGTACATGTAAAACTTACAGTTTTTTCAATAACTTGGTTTGGCACAACAACCTTCAAAAGCACATTTACGACAGACCAAAAAGTTGGTCTGTCGTACATGGGAAAACGAGGTTGCCAAAAAAAACATGCTTCCAAAGGACCAAAAAAGTTGGTCTGTTGTACATGGGAGAATGAGGTTGTCAAAAGCATGTTTACAAAGGACCAAAATGGTTGGTCTGTTGTACATGGGAGAATGAGGTTGTCAAAAGCATGTTTACAAAGGACCAAAAAAGTTGGTCTGTTGTACATGGGAGAATGAGGTTGTCAAAAGCATGTTTATAAAGGACCAAAAAAGTTGGTCTGTTGTACATGGAAAACTTACTGTTTTCTTTAAGTTTGGTCCGGCGCTAAAGCGAAACTTACTGTTTTTTTGTCAAATTGTCAAAACATATGAACAAGCACATTTTTGCAAATTCAAATCTAAGCCAATTTTTCAGCACATGATTTCACAATCTCCCCCTTGATGAAAACATTGGCAACACCACTTAGAATTGAATATTTGGCATTCACTTTACAAAAGATTTTGAAATCCAAAGGATCAAGGACCAAAAAGAGAAAACACAGAATTCCCCCTTTGACCAAAATGCAAAACAAAATCTCCCCCTGAGAAGGAAAATGTGTGTGAATGTGCAATGTGCCCAAAAATTCCAAAATTCTCCAAACTTCTCCCAAAATTCTCAAATTTCCAAAAACAACTCCCCCTTTTTCCTCTCTCCCTTTTTCCTTAAACTTTTCAACGATTCCCAAATTTCTCCCCCTTTGACAATGGATTCATCAAGAGTACAAAAGAGAGAACAGGTTCAAAAATTTTCCTGTAGCAAAGATTTCACAAGGAGAAACAAGGGAGTGCCAAGATAGGAAAAGATGAGCTCATTCGATCATATAAGCTTATATATCACATAATATGCAAAATACATGATCTTGATGTGATTTTTACAAGTTAGGGAATGACATGCATCTCAACCTCAATTCAGTCAACTATAGCCAAGTACTAAGCAAGACCTTTAGTAGAAAAGCAAAGGCTCAAATCCGAAGCAGCTAACAACTCTGGGCGAGCAAGTAGTTTCAACTCCAATCTAGTAGACCAATTTAATCTTTAAATAATAAAATGCAAGTGGCATGCTTGAAGCATACTTCTTTTATTTCCTTGAAGTGGCATGCTTGAAGCATACATCTTGTTTTTGAGGGAATGGCATGCTTGAAGCATACATCTTATCTTTTTAGGGAAATCATGCCTGAAGCACACAACTTGAAGCTTTTGCTTTTAACACCCCTTTTTTATTCCCTTTTCTCTTTTTTTTTATTGTAAACATGCAAAAGTGATTAAATGGTCTTATGAAAGAGTAAAGTTGAAACCTGTAACACCCCAAAATTTTGCTTTTCTTAAATTCATGTGTGATTTGGCGCTTTGGTGAATTTTTGGAATTTTCTGGAATTTATTTGGATTTATTTGGAATTTATTTGAATTTATTCCATTTTGAAATAATTAAAGAATTTAATTTTGCAAATAAAATTTTGTTGGAAATATTTTATTTGAGTCCAAAATGATCCAAAATATTTTCCAGAATTTTTACGGAATTTTTAAAGTCATTTGCTATTTTAATGAATTAAATGAATTCGGGAATTATTTTAAATATTAAATCGCTGGAAATTCAACTCGGGTCAAATCTTGTTCATCCGACCAAGTCGGAACCGAGTCGGACTCGAAGTCAGGACCGAGCGATTGACTCGATCAAACCGGCTCAAAACCCTAATCAATCCCAGCCGTTGGATCAAGATCCAACGGTGAGATCCGCCGTCTGCGGTTCGAGCCGTATCGGTCCGGATCCGATCGCGCCCGTCGCGATCGTGGCGTTGATCGTGCCACGTGGGCCAGGTATCTGTCGTCGTCTCCGCCGAGACCGAGCCGGACTCGCCGCCCGCGCCCGCCGTGGAAACTAGGTTTCCGTGTCCGTATGAGGCGACGCCGAGGCTATTTAAAGCGTGAGGCGTCCCGAGGTTGCCCTCATCCTTGCGCACCGTTTCCCGAGCCATCTCGCCTGGCCGCCGCTTGATTGCCGTCGCGAGCTCGCCATAGTTGGAGGAAGTGACCGCCGCGGTCTTTGCTCGATTCCGCCGCCCGTCAAGTCGTCTTCCGAGAAGGAGCCCGATCCGGAACCACCGTGGCGAGGCGCACCGAAGGAAGGATTCATCTCGCCGAGCAACCCGAAACGCCGTCGGGCTCGTCATCGTTCTCGTCTCCGGTGCCCAAGCCTCGCCAAGCACCATCGCCGGACTTCGCGAGCTCGGTGAGCCGTCGGATCTAGATCGGACGGTTGAGGTGAGCTCACGTGTCCCCAACCCGATTGGATCGGGACCGTTGGATCAAGATCCAGCGGTTCCACAATTGCCACGCGTCGTAGCGGTGCTATTATAGGATTAGATCTGGACCGTCCGATCTAAATCGAGCGGCCCACGATCAACGAGTAGTTTCAGCGTGTTAACCCTGGATCTAATCCGCGCCGTTGATTTTCAAACCAGCGGTCGTGATTGCGCCACGTGTCGGGAAGTTGGACCGACGCGGTCGGTAAATCCACGCCAGCGTGCGTGTGTGCCATTGACACGAGACGGCGTGTCGGAAGAGGTGTAACATCCCAAAATTTTGCTTTTCTTAAATTCATGTGTGATTTGACACTTTGGTGAATTTTTGGAATTTTTGGAATTTATTTGGATTTATTTGGAATTTATTTGAATTTATCCCATTTTGAAATAATTAAAGAATTTAATTTTGCAAATAAAATTTTGTTGGAAATATTTTATTCGAGTCCAAAATGATCCAAAATATTTTCCAGAATTTTTCCGAATTTTTACGAGTCATTTGCTATTTTTAATGAATTAAATGAATTCTTGGGAATTATTTTAAATATTAATTATTTGAAAAGGACCCGGCCAAGTCGGTTACTATTCCTCGGTCGAGTCGGACTCGAGTCCGACCGAACCCGACCGAGGCGATTGACTCGGCCGAACCCACTCCTAAACCTAATCAATCCCAGCGTTGGATCAAGATCCAGCGGTGAGATCCGCCGTCTGGTTCGAGCCGTAGCCGGGCGGATCCGATCGCGCCCGTCGCGATCGTGGCGTTAATCGCGCCACGTGGGCGGCCACGATTTAAATCGTCTTCGCCCGAGTCCGGCCGGACTTCGCCGCCGCGCCCTTGCGCCGTAGCGAACTAGGTTTCCGTCTAGAACGACGCCGAGAGGCTATTTAAAGCGTGAGGCGTCCCGAGGTTGCCCTCATCCTTGCGCACCGTTCCCAGAGCCATCTCGCCGGAGCCGCCACCGTTGAGCCGCAATCGCTCGCCGGAGTTGTCTCTTCCCTCATTGCGGTTTCGCCGGTTTCGCCGTCGTCGTCGTCTTCCGCCGAAGGAGCCAGATCCGAGTCCTCGCGACGAGGCGCACCGAAGGAGGCTTCATCTCGCCGAGCACGCCCCAAACGCCGTCGGGCTCGTCGTCGTCCCGTCTCGGTCAAGCCAGCGCCCGCAGTGAAGCCATCGCCGTCGCGAGCTCGGAGGACCGTCGGATCGGATCGGACGGTTGAGGTGAGCTCACGTGTTCCCAAACCCGATTAGATCCGGATCGTTGGATCAAGATCCAGCGGTTCACAATTGCCACGCGTCTTGTGCGATGCGAATATAGGATTAGATCTGGACCGTCCGATCTAGATCGAGCGGCCCACGAGCAACGAGTAGTTTCAGCGTGTTAACCCTGGATCTAATCCGCGCCGTTGATTTTCAAACCAGCGGTGAGATTGCGCCACGTGTCGGGAAGATGGACCGCCGCGGTCAACGCGAATCCAGCGCGTGCGTGTAGCCAGCCAGCGAGGCCCGCGTGTCGAGAGGGCGCGCATGTCGATGGGCGACCCCGCCAGCGCCGGCGTCACCCATGACGTCACAATGGGTCCCACAGCCGCCACCGTGGTGAGCCCCGACGTCGGCGATGACGTCACCCGAGAGGGCCCACATGTCGGCGACCGCGTGAAGTCGTGGGCCAGGAGTCCACTGATAGACCCAAGCGGCGTGGACCAAGTCCATGGACCGGCTGGCGTCAGCAGGCCAATCGTAGGCTGCCACGTGTCCATCTTTGACGCAATAATTAATTTCGAAAAAGAAAATGATTTATTAATTCGAAATATTGATTCAAATTTAGATTCAAACTTCAAACGCTTATAACTTTTGCGTTTCAACTCCGATTTGAGCGATTCAAATTTCTAAATTTGTATAAAATTGAGATCTACCTAAATATGAATTTTATTTAATTTTGGACTAAAGTTTTTCTCTGTAAAATTATTTAATTGATTATTTAAACTTCAAATAATCATAACTTTTTGCGTTTTAACTCCAAATTTGTGATTCCAGTTTCTAAAAATCCAGAAAATTATGTTCTCTCTGTTTATGGATTTTATTTGTAGTTATGTGATCTTATTGCATAGTGTTCAATTGTGTATTTGCTATTTGCACGCTTTAAGAGTATACGATGAAGTGCCGGAAGGATTATAGGGAGAAGTGATTACTCAGGATCCAACACAAGACCAAGAGCAAGTACTTTTTTATGGCAAGTTGAGCTTTGTCCATATTGATCCCTTTTAGAAATATATTTTTATTTAAACTATTGCATGATAGTTCAATTAGAAAGATACTTTGGTTTAAACACAGGGGTTAGATAAATACCAATTTGCTATATGACACCTTGATTACTTAAGTATGTGCCATGACCCTTTGTCACCCTAGTTGTGGTTTACTAGTTGGACATTATTAAATTGCCAACATGGGTTTGGATCGTTGTAGTATCTTTGCTTAGACTGCTTTCGTGCTCATGACATGATTTTTGGACAATCAAATGCTAATATTGACTTAATGATATATTGAACCTGTTTTGGAAAAGTATCATGTGATGTTGATGGCACGTGGTGCATGGTAATCAAGCGGGGTTTGATAAACAGATTTCGGCCGGGGCATGTGGCAAGAGTAATCAGGTGGGCGATGTGGCAATCGGGATGATGATTTGGTTTTCGGGTAGTCTTGCCCTGGTCACTCTAAGGACTTAACCTTGCAAGCCTTTGAACCAGGTCATACTTGCAACCACATGGCTGGAATGGGGCGGCCCTAGTTGACTAAGTCGCTAAGGACTCACTTGTGGAGCCTCGGGGTGTCGATTACACCTTTTGTGTGATTATGCGGGGGGCGTATCGTGGGTGTGGCAGGTACCCATCTAGCGGTGTGTTGGTCCCATACTTCGCCTTGGCTAAGGGAAGGGATGGTGTAGAGCACGTCTGGGAGAGGACCACCTGTGTTGTTTGAGGCTTAGAAGGCTTTGTTATGATCGCTCATTCGCATACTCTTGTATGGCGATTCACGGCTGACGTGGTGAGTGGATTGTATCTTGTGGGTAAAGTGCATAACCTCTGCAGAGTGTAGAATCTATTTGAATAGCCGAGTCCACGGTACTGGACAATGCTCGGGAATTACAGTCAAGGGTTAGATTTTCTGAAAATAACTTGGATTTGAAAAGATGGGTTGGTTTAACAAGGAAGATGATGGAAATATGGTTTAGGATGGGGAAAAATGTTATTTAAACTTTTTGAAAAGTTATTTATGCTTTACTTGTTTTCTTGCTTTGAATCTACTTATATTATTTGTCAAATGCTGTATACATAAATATACCTTGAGCTATTCCTTTGTACTAAGCCATGCATATAGTATATTAGCTTGCATTACATGCATGACTTCTTTGAGTACCAAGTACTCACCCTTGCCTCAACACAATACCAGTTGAAGAGGAGATTACGCCAACATTGGAGGAGGAACTCCAAGAGGACCCGACTACTTAGGGATGCGAGCCCGATCAGTTACTGTGGTATCTTGGATGGCGCCACGAAAGTTTATTTGATTTTTCCTGCTATCATTTTTCTCTGAATAAGTTTAGCCTTCACGAGGCATACATTTGTAACTTGACCATAAGGTCAAGTAACCAGTTTAGTTATTTAAATAAAGTACTTTGATAATATCGATTGGTATGATTGTGATATTTACCGACGTTAAGGCCTGTGTGCACTAAGCGCGTTCTGGACTAGTGCCGAATACACGGAGGGTCGGATTTGCAAATTCGGGTCCCGACAGAGGTGGTATCGAGCCATACTTGACTGTAAGCTCAACCTAAGCTAGAATGGTCGTAGTGAGGATAAAACCTATTTTCTAAAGCTAAAAAGTTGTCAAGATAAGAAATGACCTCTCGACTTATCCCCTTCTCTCTTTTCTTGTCTCTTGCTGGAATTTTCCCTTACCTTGTCACAATTTAAAAATTCCGAGTTCTTACGTAAAGCACTCTTGTGACAGATGGAGGAAGAGTTCAACTACGTTGATCTAGGAGTTGGTCACGCCGCGGAACTTTGGCATATGCTACAGACTCTCGGAGATTTTGAGAAGCCCCAATACCAAGTGGAAGTGATCAGGCAAGCAGGATTGATCAAGGCTTGTGACGTAAAGATTGAGGTACCTGCCAGGAAGAGGGGCCCAGGCAATCGCCCGATACACTGCACTGCTAGAAGATCTACAATGCAGATGGGTATCCAAGAAGTTTCACGACGAGCAATGCGACACATTACCAGTATCCACGCCAGAGAGTTGGAGAGTACGGTGTTCCGTTACCATCCGCGCAGCGATAACCTTCTTGACCCGAAGGCGATTCAGGATGAGGATGCCACGGTTACCACGATTGCACGATTCGTAAATCGCCAGGAGGATGTACTAGATAATACAAGCAAGGAGCTCTGAAGGCCCGCCAAGGAGATCACGGCGAGAGAAGAAACGGATGGCGGGAAGCTCAAGAGTATGTGGCACACCTTCTACGAAGGATTGGCCGAGTTGGAGATGACTTTGTATGCGGACCAGACCCGAGCGATTACTCGAGCTACGAGCCGGATCGGAGGAGTCGGATCTCGATGAGGACATGCTTCTTCGACTACCACAGATGACATAGTCATTTGGGCATGGCGATCGTTTCGCGCCTATGCCGCGGCACCGTACCAGTGCCGTGGAGGTTTTCTCGATGAGTGAGCTTAGGTTCTATAGTGAGACTCCTTCACGAAGTCATAGAATAAAGAGTCACCCTTTAGGCGTTAGACTCGAGTTAGTTCGATTTGGATTTGCTTTGTTTCTTTGAGTGTGCATTATGTGTTGCAAGGCCCTTAGGCATTGTAAGCAGCCATACCAAGTTATTAATAATAAAGTTGGACCTTAAAGTTACCCCGTTAAGCCCGCATAAGTTCCATATTACTTGTCTATTCTTGTTTCCCTCTCATCTCTAAACCTAGAGCAAATCAGCAGATGGTGAACACCCGTGGGAACTTTGGAAGCAATGGGAGTGGATCTCGCCCAGAAAACCCCAATGATGGAGCACCGGCACCGCCAGCGGATGTGCAGAATTTTGGAGCATTTCTTGCTGCTCAGACCCGATTGATGCATGCTATGATGCAACAAATGCAGCACGTCACTACTCGAGGCCACTTTGCTAATCAAGTTAATCGGGGATCACGCGAATACAAAGGTCAGAGTTCATGAGGACTCACCCACCCACTTTCTCTGGAAATGCCAATCCATTGGAGGCCGATGATTGGTTAAGATCAATTGAGAGGAAGCTACAAATAGCTCAATGCATAGGGAATGAGAAGGTACTTTACGCTTCTCATCGGTTGGAAGAACATTGCGCCGAATGGTGGGAGAACCACATTGCCCGCAGAGGAGAACCCTCAAGATATCACTTGGGAAGAGTTCACGGTGCATTCCGGCGATATCACGTGCCTGAAGGAATTATGGACCTTAAGAAGGAGGAGTTCAGAGCAGCGAGGCAAGGTAATCAGCGATGGCCGACTACCGAACAAGTTCACACGATTAGCACGCTCGCACTGAGGATGTAGCGGCGGATAAATCCAGGCAGTCTCGTTTTATGAAGGGACTTAACTCAGGATTGCAAGTAGGGTTGATCACCCACACCTTTCCGGATTTCCAAGAGTTGGTGAATAAGGCACTTATTCTTGAGGACAAGCGCAAGGAAGCCGGATGAGAACGAGGAAGCGCGAGGATGCAACAAAGAAGGATCACGTCGAGGGAAGCATAGCAGCGCTGAGAGTTGCACCAAATCAATTCTTGATTCCAACCACGAGAATGCAACAAGGACACCCTCCCGACACCAAGACCTGCCAATCGAACTACCAAACCCCAGCCCCGCTAGAAACGCTACCTCCGAGCCGGCAAGGAACAAAGTGAGGCAATGCTACAAGCTGCAACGAGCCAGGACACTTTGCCAACGATTGTCCAAAGAAGACAGCGAGGAAGCGACCCGATTCGCTTCAACCTAGGAACCACCCCAGCTAGGGCGCCCGGCACCGAGAGCCACACCAGGCCGTGGTGAGAGGCCGAGTCAACCATGTCACCGCGGATGCACTGCGAGAATGCTACGGACGTCGTCTTTGGGTAAGTTACTTGTTAACTCGATACACCTGCTTGATTTTGTTTGACTCTGGAGCTTAGCATTCGTTTGTTTCGCAAGGCTTTGCTACTAGAAATGACTTGAGAATGGCAAGACTTAAGTGCATGCTTTTAGTTCAAACCCACAGTTCCGAACTCGAGCGGAAGTAGGATGTTCCGGGTGAGAATACTAATAGATGGAATAGAGTTCCTAGCAAACCTTATAATTTTGGAGACCAGGACCTTAGATGTTATATTGGGAATGGATTGGTTATCCAAGCACAAGGCTGTATTGGATTGTGGACGAAGGACTATCTCGATTGAGAGCCGTGTGGGAAGAAAGTGGAATTTCAAGCCCTTTGCGATTAGAGATGGACGATTGATGGTTAACAGATACCAAGGCAATCAGCATAGAGGATGTCCCGATAGTAAATGAGTACCCGATGTTTTCCCAGAAGATCTACGGTATGCCGCGACAGGGACATAGAGTTTGTGATAGAGCTTGTACAGTACGGCACCCGATAGCAAAGAGACCCTATCGGATGTCTACCGAGGAGTTGGTAGAAATGAAGAAACAGCTAGAGGAGTTAATGGAGAAAGGATTTATCGAGACCAAGTTAGTCGCCGTGGGGAGCACCAGTTTTGTTTGTCAAGAAGAAGGGCGGGAGTTTCGGGATGTGCATCGACTACAGTGCACTCAATGAAGTCACCGTGAAGAATAAGTATCCGCTACCCAGGATTGATGATTTGTTTGATCGATTAAGAGGAGCCGGAGTTTTCTCCAAGATTGATGCGAGATCGGGATACCATCGATTGAAGATCCGATCGGAAGATATTCAAGATCGCATTCTCGTCAAGATATGGACATTCTGAGTTTACTGATTATGTCCTTTGGGCTGACGAATCGCCAGCTTATTTCATGAATATGATGAATAAGGTGTTCATGGAATATTTGGACAAGTTTGTAAATGCGTGTTCATAGGCGATATCCTAATCTACTCCAAGGCAGGAGGATGAACATGCCGAACACTTAAGGCGAGTTTTGGAAAAGGCGAGGAACAGCAACTTTTAGCCAAGTTCAGCAAGTGTGACTTTTGGAAGGACAAAGTGGAGTTCCTTGGACACGTGATGACCGCATGAAGGAAGTCGCCGTAGATCCAAGCAAAGTAGAAGCTGTGTTACATTGGGAATGTAGAAGGCTGTGACCCAGTTGAGTTTCCTTGGAATGGCAGGATACTACCGCCCGTTTCATTGAAGGCTTCTCGACAATTGCGAAACCTCTTACGCAATTCTTTGAAGAAGGAAAAGAAGTTTGCTTGGGCGCGAGAATGTGAGGAAGGATTTGAGGTGAAGAAGCGATTGACATCGGCCGGTGTTAGTTCTACCGGATGTTGCTCAAAGCTTCGATATTTATTGTGACGCATCGCGCCAAGGACTTGGATGTGTCTTGTCTGAGAATGGAAAGGTAAAGTCGCTTATGCATCAAAGCGATTGAGGCCGCATGAGGAAAATTATCCGACACATGACCTAGAGTTAGGCCGTAGTGCATGCTTTGAAGATATGGCGTCACTATTTGATTGGAAAGCAGATGTGAGGTATATACGGATCATAAGAGCCTTAAGTACATATTCACCCGATCGGATCTGAATATGAGGCGAGGAGATGGTTAGAGTTGATCAAGGACTATAATGTTGGAATCCATTACCATCTGGGAAGGCCAGCGTAGTAGCCAAGCGCTCTGAGCCGGAAAAGCCATACCGTGAGTACGTTGCTAGCCACAAGTCGAGGATGAGTTATGTGAGGATTTTCAGAAAATGAAGATTGAGGTTGTACCTAAGCGGATTCTTGGCGCATTAGAAGTAAAACCGACCCTGGAGGATCAGATTCGAGAAGGACAAAGGATGATGACAAGATCCGCGAGTTAAGTCCATCAAGGAGGAAGGCAAGGCGAGAGGACTTCAAGTTGGATGAGCAAGGCAAGTTGTGGATGAAGTATCTCATTTGTGTGCCTAACAAAAAGGAGTTAAAGCAAGCGATTTTGGAGGAAGCCCATGACTCTAAGTACTCGATTCATCACAGGCGCCAAGATGTATCGAGGATCTGAAGGAGAGATTCGGTGGCCGAGTATGAAGCGTGAAGTTGCCGAGCATGTTGCATTGTGCGGCGTATGCCAGAGAGTCAAGGCAATGCATCGAGAGACCCGGCGAGGATTGCTCTGGTAGCTGAAAATACGAGTGGAAGTGGGAGGAAATCGGAATGGATTTCATTACCGGTTTGCCGAAGACTCAAGGGGTTATGACTCCATATGGGTTATAGTGGATCGCTTGACTAAAGTAGCCCATTTTATCCCGTGAAGACCACTTACTCGGGAGATAAATTAGCGAATTGTACATGATCGGGATTATCTGTTTGCAGGAGTGCCAAGAGAGGATTGTATCAGACGAGAGGAACCCAATTTACCTCAAGGTTACGGAATAAGTTGCATGAAGCCATGGGAACCCGTTTGAACTTGATCTGACTTATCATCCACAGACGGATGGATGGCAAGAAAGAGTCAACGGTCTGGAAGATATGCTAAGAGCTTGTGCATTGGCTTATGCTACCTCTTGGGATAAGAGTTTGCCGTATCTTTGAGTTTAGTTACAACAATAGTTATCGAGGCTAGTTCTGAGATGTCACCTTTTGAGGCCTTTGTATGGTCGACCATGTCGGACGCCATTGAATTGGAATGAGGCCGTGGCGCCGTGTCTTTGGGCTGATATTCTTCAAGAGGTGAAGAAGCGGTCGCTATGATTAGGAAAGGTTGAAGATAGCCCAATCTCGACAAAAGAGTTATCTTGACAATCGTCGCCGAGACTTGAGTTTTGAACGAAGATTTTGTTTACCTCGAGTTACGCCTCTCGGGGAGTTAAGAGGTTCCATGCCAAAGGGAAACTTCGCACCCGTTATGTTGGACCATTTAAGATTTTGAGCCAGCGAGGCGAAGTTGCTTATCATTTGGAGTTGCCCACGATCGTTGGCGAGGAGTACATGATGTATTCCATGTGTCCCGATTAAAGAAGTGTCTCCAGAGTTCACGAGAGCAGACACCGCTAGAGTCAATTGAGTTGCAAGAGGATTTGACCTATAAGGAGCATCCCGTGAGGATTTTAGACACAATGGATCGAGAAACTAGAAACAAGTCAACCCGTTTTTGTAGAGTTCGATTGGAGCAACCATGAAGAAAGCGAAGCGACTTAGGGGCGAAGAGGATTTGAAGAAAGAGTTTCCAAACCTATTCCTTTAGTGAGCCCTGAATCTCGTGGGCGAGATTCTATTAAGGGAGGTTTGTAACATCCCAAAATTTTGCTTTTCTTAAATTCATGTGTGATTTGACACTTTGGTGAATTTTTGGAATTTTTAGAATTTATTTGGATTTATTTGGAATTTATTTGAATTTATTCCATTTTGAAATAATTAAAGAATTTAATTTTGCAAATAAAATTTTGTTGGAAATATTTTATTCGAGTCCAAAATGATCCAAAATATTTTCCAGAATTTTTTGGAATTTTTACGAGTCATTTGCTATTTTTAATGAATTAAATGAATTCTTAGGAATTATTTTAAATATTAATTATTTGGAAAAGGACCGCCAAGGTCGGTTACTATTCCTCGGGTCCGAAGTCGGACTCGAGTCCGACCGAACCCGACCGAGGCAGTTGACTCGACCGAACCCACTCCTAAACCTAATCAATCCCAACCGTTGGATCAAGATCCAGCGGTGAGATCCGCCCGTCTGCGGTTCGGCCGTAGCAGGGCCGGATCGATCGCGCCCGTCACGATCGTGGCCGTTAATCGCGCCGCGTGGGCGGCCACGATTTAAATCGTCTTCGCCGAGTCCGAGCGGACTTCGCCGCGCCGCGCCATGCGTAGCGAACTAGGTTTCCGTCTAGAACACCAGGCCAGCGAGGCTATTTAAAGCGTGAGGCGTCCCGAGGTTGCCCTCATCCTTGCGCACCGTTCCCGAGCCATCTCGCCGGGCCGCCACCGTTGAGCCGCAATCGCTCGCCGGAGTTGTCTCTTCCCTCCATTGCCGGTTTCTTGCGCGGTTTCGCCGTCGTCCGTCGTCTTCCGCCGAAGAAGGAGCCCGGATCGGAGTCCCCGCGACAGAGGCGCAGAAGGAGGTTCTCATCTCGCCGAACACGCCCCAAACGCTGTCGGGCTCGTCGTCGTCCCGTCTCCGGTCAAGCCGGCGCCGGGCCAGTGAAAGCCATCGCGCGTCAGCGAGCTCGGAGGACCGTCGGATCGAATCGGACGGTTGAGGTGAGCTCACGTGTTCCCAAACCCGATTAGATCCGGATCGTTGGATCAAGATCCAGCGGTTCACAATTGCCACGTCTTGTAGCGATGCGAATATAGGATTAGATGCGGGCCGTCCGATCTAGATCGAGCGGCCCCACGAGCAACGAGTAGTTTCAGCGTGTTAACCCTGGATCTAATCCGCGGGTTGATTTTCAAACCAGCGGTGAGATTGCGCCACGTGTCGGGAAGATGGACGCCGCGGTCAGCAGCGCCCAGCGTGCGTGTGGCCGCCGAGGCCAGCGTGTAAGAGGGCCGCATGTCGATGGCTGACCCGCCCGGTAGCGTCACCCATGACGTCACAATGGGTCCCACTGCCGACGCCACCGTGGTGAGCCCGTGACGTCGGCGATGACGCGTCACGAGAGGGCCCACATGTCGGCGACACGTGAAGTCGTGGGCCGAGTCCACAGTAGACCCAAGCCGGCGTGGACCAAGTCCATGGACGGTGGCGTCGGCGAGCCAATCGAGGCTGCCACGTGTCCATGCTTTGGCGCAATAATTAATTTCCGAAAAAGAAAATGATTTATTAATTCGAAATATTGATTCAAATTTAGATTCAAACTTCAAACGCTTATAACTTTTGCGTTTCAACTCCGATTTGAGCGATTCAAATTTCTAAATTTGTATAAAATTGAGATCTACCTAAATATGAATTTTATTTAATTTTTGGACTAAAGTTTTTCTCTGTAAAATTATTTAATTGATTATTTAAACTTCAAATAATCATAACTTTTGCGTTTTAACTCCAAATTTGACGATTCCAGTTTCTAAAAATCCAGAAAATTATGTTCTCTCTGTTTATGGATTTTATTTGGAGTTTTGGGATCTTTTTGCATAGTGTTCATTTGTGTATTTGCTATTTGCACGCTTTACGAGTAGACGTTGAAGTGCCGGAAGGATTCGAGGGAGAAGTGTTGACTCAGGATCCAACTCAAGACCAAGAGCAAGTACTTTTTGAAGGCAAGTTGTGCTTTGACCATATTGATCCCATTTCGAAATCTATTTTGATTTAAACTATTGCATGCTAGTTCAATTAGAAAGATACTTTGGTTTAAACACAGGGTTAGATAAATACCAATTTGCTATATGACACCTTGATTACTTAAGTATGTGCCATGACCCTTTGTCACCCTAGTTGTGGTTTACTAGTTGGACATTATTAAATTGCCAACATGGGTTTGGATCGTTGTAGTATCTTTGCTTGGGACACGCTCGTGCTCATGACATGATTTTTGGACAATCAAATGCTAATATTGACTTAATGATATATTGAACATGTATTGGAAATTTATATTGTGTTGTTGATGGCACTTGGTGCATGGTAATCAAGCGGGGTTTGATAAGCGATTTTCGACCGGGGCATGTGGCAAGATTAATGAGGTGGTCCAGTTTGGAACTGGGGATTATGATTTGTTTTTTCTGGTTGTCTTGCCCTGGTCACTCTAAGTTCTTATCCTTGCAATCCTTTGAACTGGGTCTTACTTGCAACCACATGGGTGGAATGGGACGGCCCTAGTTGACTAAGTCGCTAAGGACTCACTTGTGGAGCCTCGGGGTGTCGATTACACCTTTTGTGTGATTGTGCGAGGGGCGTATCGTGGGCGTGGCAGTACCCATCTAACGGTGTGTTGGTCCCATACTCGCCTTGGCTAAGGAAGGGATGGTGTAGAGCACGTCTGGGAGAGGACCACCTGTGTTGTTTGAGGCTTAGAAAGGCTTTGTTATGATGATCGCTCATTCGCATACTCTTGTATGGCGATTCACACGAGTGACGTGGTGAGTGGATTGTATCTTGTGGGTAAAGTGCATAACCTCTGCAGAGTGTAGAATCTATTTGAATAGCCGAGTCCACGGTAATGGACAATGCTCGGGAATTACAGTCAAGGGTTAGATTTTCTGAAAATAACTTGGATTTGAAAAGATGGGTTGGTTTAACAAGGAAGATGATGGAAATATGGTTTAGGATGGGGAAAAATGTTATTTAAACTTTTTGAAAAGTTATTTATGCTTTACTTGTTTTTCTTGCTTTGAATCTACTTATATTATTTGTCAAATGCTATATACATAAATATACCTTGAGCTATTCCTTTGTACTAAGCCATGCATATAGTATATTAGCTTGCATTACATGCATGACTTCTTTGAGTACCAAGTACTCACCCTTGCCTCAACACAATACCAGTTGAAGAGGAGATTACGCCCGGCATTGGAGGAGGAACTCCAAGAGGACCCGACTACTTAGGGATGCGAGCCGGTCGGTTGCTGTGGTATCTTTGGATGGCGCCACAGTTTATTTGATTTTTCCGCCGCTATCATTTTTCTCTGAATAAGTTTAGCCTTACGAGGCATACATTTGTAACTTGACCATAAGGTCAAGTAACGATTTAGTTATTTAAATAAAGTACTTTGATAATATCGATTGGTATGATTGTGATATTTACTGAAGCGTTAAGGCTGTGTGCACTAAGCGCGTTCTGGACTAGTCTTTGAATACCACGAGGGTCGGATTTGCAAATTCGGGAGTCCCGGAGAGGGCTCAAGATGTCGGCCAGCTGGGCCGCGGCCAGCGTCACCCATGACGTCACAATGGGTCCCACATGTCAGCACCGTGGTCGAGCCCGACGTCGGCGATAGCGTCACCGAGTGAGCCCACATGTCGATCTCACGTGGAGTCGTGGGCCGAGTCCACGGTGGACTCCGAGCCGAGCGTGGACCACGTCCATGGACCGGCTGACGTCAGCCCACCAATCAGAGGCTGCCACGTGTCCCTGCTGACGCAATAATTAATTTAAGAAAAAGAAAATTATTTATTAATTGGAATAATGATTTCAAATTTAGATTCAAACTTCAAACGATTATAACTTTTGCGTTTCAACTCCGATTTGAGTGATTCAAATTTCTAAATTTGTATAAAATTGAGATCTACCTAAATATGAATTTTATTTAATTTTTGGACTAAAGTTTTTCTCTATAATATTATTTAATTGATTATTTAAACTTTAAATAATCATAACTTTTTAAATCTTAACTCCAAATTTGTGATTTCAGTTTCTAAAAATCCAGAAAATTATGTTCTCTCTGTTTATGGATTTTATTTGGAGTTTTGGGATGTTTTTGCCTATTGTTTATTTGCGTATTTGCTATTTGCACGCTTTTACGAGTAGGCGTTGGAAATGCAGGAAGGATTCGAAGGAGAAGTATTGACTCGGGATCCAACTCAAGACCAAGAGCAAGTACTTTTTGAAGGCAAGTTGTGCTTTGACCATGTTGATCCTATTTGAAATCTATTTTGATTTTAAAACTATTGCATGCTAGTTCAATTAGAAAGATACTTTGTTTAAACATGGGGTTAGATAAATACCAATTTCTTTGTATGACACCTTGATTATCTAAGTATGTGCCATGACCCTTTGTCACCCTAGTTGTGGATTACTAGTTGGACATTATTAAATTGCCAACATGGGTTTAGATCGTTGTAGTATCTGCTTGGACACGCTCGTGCTCATAACATGATTTTGGACAATCAAATGCTAATATTGACTTAATGATATATTGAACCTGTTTTGGAAAAGTATCATGTGATGTTGATGGCACGTGGTGCATGGTAATCAAGCGGGGTTTGATAAGCAGATTTATTTGGGCATGTGGCAAGAGCAATCAGGTGGGCGATTGTGGCATTAGGGATGTTGATTTGGTTTTCGGGTAGTCTTGCCCTGGTCACTCTAAGGACTCAACCTTGCAAGCCTTTGAACTGGGTCATACTTGCAACCACATGGCTGGAATGGGGCGGCCCTAGTTGACTAAGTCGCTAAGGACTCACTTGTGGAGCCTTAGGGTGTCGATTACACCGTTTGTGTGATTATGCGAGGGGCGTATCGTGGCTGTGGCCGATACCCATCTAACGGTGTGTTGGTCCCATACTTCGCCTTGGCTAAGGGAAGGGATGGTGTAGAGCCTGAGCCGGAGAGGACCACATGTTGTTTGAGGCTTAGAAAGGCTTTATTCTGAGGAACTTCGCCTTTGTGGTGTTTGATTGTATCTTGTGGGTAAAGTGCATAACCTCTGCATAGTTTAGAATCTATTTAAATAGCCGAGTCCACAGTCTTTGGACAATGCTCGGGAATTACAGTCAAGGGTTAGATTTTACGAAAATAACTTGGATTTGAAAAGTTGGGTTGGTTTAATAATGAAGATGATGGAAATGTGGTTTAGGATGGGGAAAAATGTTTGTTAAACTTCTTGAAAAGTTATTTATGCTTTACTTATTTCTCTGCTCTCGAATCTCTGTTATTACTTGTCAAAAGGCATTTCTTGGAAATATACCTTGAGCTATTCCTTTGTACCAAGCCATGCATATAGTATATTAGCTTGCATTCATTGCATGACTTCTTGAGTACCAAGTACTCACCCTTGCCTCAACACAATACCAGTTGAAGAGGAGACTACACCGGCTTTGGAGGAGGAACTCCAAGAGGATCCGTCTACTTAGGGATCTGAGCCCGGTCGATTTGCACTGTGGTATCTTGGATGGCGCCACACAGAGTTATTTGATTTTCATTGCTATTATTTCTCTTTTAATAAGTTTCGCCTGCAAGGCATATAGTTGTAACTTGGCCGCATAAGGTCGAGGTAATGTCGGGACAAGATTTGCAAATCCGGACCCTCTGTGTATTCGGCACTAGTCGAGAGCAGCTAGTGCACACGATCTTAACATTAGTAAATATCACAATCATACCAATCAATATTATCAAAGTACTTTATTTAAATAACCAAGCAGGTTACTTGACCTTATGGTCAAGTTACAAATATATGCCTGCAAGGCGAAACTTATTAAAAGAGAAATAACAGCAGCGGAAAATCAAATAAACTTAGTGGCGCCATCCAGTATACCACAGGCAATGGCTAGGCTCGCATCCCTAAATAGACGGGTCCTCTTGGAATTCCTCCTCCGAAATGGCGTAGTCTCCTCTTCAAGCTGGTATTGTGTTGAGGCAAGGGTGAGTACTTGGTACTCGACAAGTCATGCACAGAATGCAAGCTAATATACTATATGCATGGCTTGGTACAAAGGAATAGCTCAAGGTATATTTGCGATGTGACTTTTGACAAGTAATAAAAGTAGATTCAAAGCGGTAGAAATAAGTAAAGCATAAATAACTTTTCAAGAAGTTTAACAAACATTTTTCCCATCCTAAACCACATTTCCATCATCTTCATTGTTAAACCAACCCAACTTTTCAAATCCAAGTTATTTTCGAAAATCTAACCCTTGATTGTAATTCAGAGCATTGTCCGATCTGAGTGGACTCGGCTATTTAAATAGATTCTACACTCTGCGGAGGTTATGCACTTTACCCACAAGATACTGATCAAACACCACAAAGGCGAAGTTCGTAACAAAGCCTTTCGAAGCCTCAAACAACACGAGTGGTCCTCTCGGTTCGTGCTCTACACCATCCCTTCCCTTAGCCAAGGCGAAGTATGGGACCAACACACTGTTAGATGGGTATCGGCCCACGGCCACGATCGCTCCCCGCACAATCACACAAACGGTGTAATTGACACCCTGAGGCTCCACAAGTGAGTCCTTAGCGACTTAGTCAACTAGGGCCGTCCCATTCGACCATGTGGTTGCAAGTATGACCCGATTCAAAGGCTTGCAAGGTTAAGTCCTTAGAGTGACCAGGCAAGACTACGAAAAACCAAATCAACATCCCCAATGCCACAACCGGCCCACTGATTACTCTTGCCACATGCCCCGATCGAAATCATTTATCAAACCCGATTGATTACCATGCACCACGTGCCATCAACATCACATGATACTTTTCCAAAACAGGTTCAATATATCATTAAGTCAATATTAACATTTGATTGTCCAAATCATGTTATGAGCACGTGCTTGAGTCTAAGCAAGATACTACAAACGGCCTAAACCCATGTTGGCAATTTAATAATGTCCAACTAGTAAACCACAACTAGGGTGACAAAGGGTCATGGCACATACTTAAGTAATCAAGGTGTCATATAGCAAATTGGTATTTATCTAACCCCGAGGTTTAAACAAAGTATTTTTCTAATTGAACTAGCATGCAATAGTTTAAATCAAAATAGATTTGAAATAGGATCAACATGGTCAAAGCACAACTTGCCTTCAAAAAGTACTTGCTCTTGGTCTTGGGTTGGATCCTGAGTCAACACTTCTCCTTGAATCCTTCCCAGCTTCAACGTCTACTCGTAAAAGCGTGCAAATAGCAAATACGCAAATAAACAATAGGCAAAAACATCCCAAAACTCCAAATAAAATCCATAAACAGAGAGAACATAATTTTCTGGATTTTTAGGAACTGGAATAAATCAAATTTGGAGTTAAAACGCAAAAGTTATGATTTATTAAAGTTTAAGTAATCAATTAAATAATATTACAGAGAAAAACTTTAGTCCAAAAAATTAAATAAAATTTATATTTAGGTAGATCTTAATTTTATACAAATTTAGAAATTTGAATCACTCAAATCGGAGTTGAAACGCAAAAGTTATAAGCGTTTGAAGTTTGAATCTAAATTTGAATCAATATTTCGAATTAATAAATCATTTTCTTTTTCGGAAATTAATTATTGCGTCATCATGGACACGTGGCAGTCTCTGATTGGTCCACGATGTTTCTTGGCGTCAGCCCGAACGGCTCCCGCGATGGCGTCGGCGTGGCGTCATCATGCCACGTGGCATCACCCGGGTGATGACACGTGTCCTGCATCTTGTCTTTGTGGATTGGGCGCCGCGGCGCGGCAGTCCACGGTGAATCGGTCCACCGGACCGTGTCATCGACATCACGGACCCCACTTGTCGGCGGCTTGGGCTCATCTTTGGCGCGGGCGTGGGCGACGCGTGGGTCCCCACGAGCCAGCGGCCCCGTGTCGAAGACACGCGCTCACGCAGCGAGTGTCTGCGGCTAGAGTACACGTGGCGCTATCCTGGCCGTTGGTTTGAAATCCGGCGGCTCGGATTGGATCTAGGCTCATGTGTTGGAAGCGGGCGTGGCGTCGTGGGCGTTGAATCTTAATCCAACGGTCGAGATCCGATCTGGGTTCCGAGGTTTTGGTTACACGTGGCTCACCTGGATCGTTGGATTTCGATCGGACGGTTGGCGTGCTTGGGGTTGGCGATGGTGTTGCGGCGGCGCTGCTCCGTCGGAGTCGGGAAAGCGACCTCCCACACGGGCGTTGAGGGCGTCTCGGCGAAGTGGCTACTCCCAGGCAGCGCCTGCGTCCTTGCGGTCTCGGATCGGCCACCAACACGACGGAGAAGCGGTGGGCGGCGGCAGCGACGCCAAAACCTAAATTAACCCTAATCAACTCGGCGAGGAATCGTGAGCACGGAGGAGCTCTCCGAGTGGCGGCGGCTAGGGCAAAAGGTGCGCCGCGGTGGCGGTGATCCTCGGGCACGCACTCACGCCTTAAATCTGGCTCCGGACGTCGAGGCGCCGCGGTTTCCATGGCGAGGCGATGCAGGCGGCGAGTCGGCTTCCGGACCGCGGCGACGCGGCTCAATCCTAGCCGTCCACGCGTACGACCAGGCGGCCACGATCGCCGCGAACGCGAGCAGGTTCGACTTCGGTCTCGACTAGGCGGCGTGGCGCCAATCACAACCGTTGGATCTTGATCCAGCGGTCGCGTAACTTAGGGTTAGGAAGCGAGCGGGTTCGGCTCGACCACGTGGCTCGGGTCGGACTCGAACTCGAGTCTGACTCGGGCTCGGTCGGATGAACAGTACAAACCCACTCGCATTTTCCAGCGATTTAATATTTAAAATAATTCCCAGTAATTCATTTAATTCATTAAAAATAGCAAATGACTCAGAAAAATTCCAGAAAAATTCTGGAAAATATTTTAGGGTATTTGGGACTCAAATAAAATATTTCCAACAAAATTTTATTTGCAAAAATTAAATTCTTTAATTATTTCAAAATGGAATAAATTCAGATAAATTCCAAATAAATCCAAATAAATTCCAGAAAATTCCAAAAATTCACCAAAGTACCAAATCACACATGAATTTAAGAAAAGCAAAATTTTGGGGTGTTACAAACCTCCCCCCCTTAATAGAATCTCGTCCCCGAGATTCAGGGCTCACTACAGAATAGGTTTGGAAACTCTTTCCTCAAATCCTCTTCGCGCTCCCAAGTCGCTTCGCTTTCTTCATGGTTGCTCCTTTGAACTCTCTGAAGCGGGTTGACTTGTTTCTAGTTTCTCGATCCATTGTGTCTAGAATCCTCACGGGATGTTCCTTATAAGTCAAATCCTCTTGCAACTCAATTGACTCTAGCGGTGTATGCATTTCCTCGGGAACTTCGAAGACACTTCTTCAAGCTAGGACACATGGAATACATCATGCACTCCTGCTAACGATCGCGGGCAACTCCGGTGATAAGCAACTTCGCCTCTGCGGCTCAAAATCTTAAATGGTCCAACATAGCGGGTGCAAGTTTCCCTTTGGCATGGAACCTCTTAACTCCCCTGAGGCGTAACTCTGAGGTATACAAAGTCTTACGGTCCAAAACTCAAATCTCGCGACGATTGTCGGCATAACTCTTCATCGAGATTGGGCTATCTTCAACCTTTCCTAATCATAGCGATCTGTTCTTGACCTCTTGAAGAATATCAGGCCCAAAGACACGGCGCTCGCGGTCTCATTCCAATTCAATGGCGTCCGACAGGGTCGACCACCATACAAAGGCCTCAAAAGGTGACATCGTAAACTAGCCTGATAACTATTGTTGTAATCGAACTCGGCATACGGCAAACTCTTATCCCAAGAGGTAGCGTAAGCTAATGCACAAGCTCTTAACATATCCTCCGAATCTGGTTGACTCTTTCGGTCTGTCCATCCGTGCATGGATGATAAGGTATCTTGAAGTTCAAGCGGGTTCCCATGGCTTCATGCAACTTATTCCGGAACCTTGAGGTAAATTGGGTACCTCGTCTGATACAATCCTCTTTGGCACTCCGTGCAAACAAACAATCCTCGATCATGTATAATTACGCTAATTTATCTCCCGAGTAAGTGGTCTTCACGGGGATAAAATGGGCTACTTTAGTCAAGCGATCCACTATAACCCATATGGAGTCATAACCTCCTTGAGTCTTGACAAGCCGTAATGAAATCCATTCCGATTTCCTCCCACTTCCACTCGAGTATTTTCAGCGGTTGTAGCAATCCTGCTGGTCTCGATGCATTGCCTTAACTCTACGGCATACGTCGCACAATGCAACATGCTCGGCAACTTCACGTTTCATACTCGGCCACGAATCTCTCCTTGAGATCCTGATACATCTTGGCGCTTCCAGATGAATTGAGTACTTGGAGTCATGGGCTTCTTCGGAATCAGTTGCTTTAACTCCTTTTTGTCAGGCACACAAATGCGATCCTTCATCCACAACGTGCCTTGCTCATCCAACTTGAAGTCCTCTGCCTTGCCTTCCTCCTTCTTGGACTTAATCCTACGGATCCTGTCATCATCCTTCTGTCCTTCTCGGATCTGATCCTCTAGGGTAGGCTTTACTTCCAATGCGGCCAAGAATCCGCTAGGTACAACCTCAATCTTCATCTTTTGAAAATCCTCACATAACTCATCCTGACTTGTGGCTAGCAACGTACTCACGGTATGGCTTTTCCGACTCAGGGCATCGGCTACTACGTTGGCCTTCCCGGGATGGTAATGGATTCCAACATTATAGTCCTTGATCAACTCTAACCATCTCCTCTGCCTCATATTCAGATCCGACTGGGTGAATATGTACTTAAGGCTCTTATGATCCGTATATACTTCACATCTGTTTCCAATCAGATAGTGACGCCATATCTTCAAGGCATGCACTACGGCGGCTAACTCTAGGTCATGTGTCGGATAATTTTCCTCATGCGGCCTCAAGCGCCTTGATGCATAAGCGGCGACCTTTCCATTCTTGCATCGGCACACATCCAAGTCCTTGGCGCGTCGTCACAATAAATATCGAAGCTTTGAGCAACATCCGGTAGAACTAACACCGGTCTTGCCGACGTCAATCGCTCCTTCAGCTCTGAAATCCTTTCTCACATTCTCGCGTCCATGCAAACTTCTTTTCCTTCTTCAAAGATTGCGTAAGAGGTTTCGCAATTGTCGAGAAGCCTTCGATGAAACGGCGGTAGTATCCTGCCATTCCAAGGAAACTCCGAATCTGGGTCACCGTCTTTGGCTGTTCCCAATGTAACACAGCTTCTACTTTGCTTGGATCTACGGCGACTCCTTCTGCGGTCATTACATGTCCAAGAAACTCCACCTTGTCCTTCCAAAAATCACACTTGCTGAACTTGGCGAAAAGTTGCTGTTCCCTCAGCTTTTCCAAAACTCGCCTTAAGTGTTCGGCATGTTCATCCTCTGTCTTGGAGTAGACTAGGATATCGTCTATGAACACGACGACAAACTTGTCCAAATATTCCATGAACACCTTATTCATCATATTCATGAAATAAAATTTGGCGCATTCGTCGGCCCAAAGGACATAATCGTAAACTCGTAATGTCCATATCTTGACGAGAATGCGATCTTGGAATATCTTCCGATCGGATCTTCAATCGATGGTATCCCGATCTCGAGATCAATCTTGGAGAAAACTCCGGCTCCTCTTAACTGATCAAACAAATCATCAATCCTGAGTAGCGGATACTTATTCTTTACGGTGACTTCATTGAGTGCCGCGGTAGTCAATGCACATCCTGAAACTCCGTCCTTCTTTTGACAAACAAAGCGGTGCTCCCCACTACGACGCAGGCTCGGTCTCGATAAATCCTTTCTCCATTAACTCTTCCAATTGTTTCTTCATCTCTACCAACTCCTCGGTAGACATCCGATAGGGTCTCTTTGCTATCGGTCTTGTGCATCTTGCACAAGCTCTATCACAAACTCTATGTCCTGTGCAGCGGCATACCAGGTAGATCTTCGGGAAAAACATCTGGGTACTCATTCACTACCGGGACATCCTCTATGCTGATTGCCTTGATGCTGTTAACCATCAACTGTCCATCTCTAATCGCTGCGGTGGCTTGAAATTCCACTTTCTTCCCACACGGGCTCTCAATCGAGATAGTCCTTCGTCCACAATCCAATACGGCCTTGTGCTTGGATAACCAATCCATTCCCAATATGACGTCTAAGGTCCGGGTCTCCAAAATTATAAGGTTTGCTAGGAACTCTATTCCACCTATCAAGATTCTCACCCGGAACATCCTACTTTCGTTCGGAGTTCGGAACCAGGGTTTGAACTAAAAGCATGCACTTAAGTCTTGCAATTCTCAAGTCATTTCTAGTAGCAAAGCCTTGCGAAACAAACGAATCGCGAAGCTCGAGTCAAACAAAATCGCTATTGCAGTCTTGAGTTAACAAGTAACTTACCCAAAGACGGCGTCCGTAGCATTCTCGTAGTGCATCTGCGGTGACATGGTTGACTCGGCCTCTCACCACGATGCAGGTGTGGCTCCTGGTCTTTGGCGTCCTAGCTGGGTGGTTCCTAGATTGAAGCAATCGGGGTCGCTCCTGCTGTCTTCTTTGGACAAGCTGTTGGCAAAGTGTCCTGGCTCGTTGCGATTATGTAACAGCGTCTCACTGTTCCTTCTTTGTTGCCGGAGTAGCGTTTCTAAGCGGGTGGGTGCAGTAGTTCGATTGACAGGTCTTGGTCTTTGAGGATGGTGTCCTTGTTGCATTCTCGTGGTTGGAATCTGAAGAATTGATTTGGTGCAACTCTCAAGCGCTGCTATGCGTTCCTCGGGCGTGATCCTTCTTTGTTGCATCCTGCGCTTAGGTTCTCATCCGGTTCCTTGCGCTTGTCCTCAAGAATAAGTGCCTTATTCACCAACTCTTGGAAATCTGGAAAGGTGTGGGTGATCAATCCTACTTGCAATCTGAGTTAAGTCCCTTCATAAAAGCGAGGCTATGCGGATTTATCTGTCGCTACATCCTCGAAAGCGTAGCGTGCTAGGCTGTGTGAACTTGTTCGGGTAGTCGACCACTGGTGATTACCTTGCTTGATGCTCTGAACTCCTCCTTCTTAAGGTCCATGATTCCTTCAGGCACGTGATAATTGTCGAATGCACCGTGAACTCTTCCCAAGTAATATCTTGAGGGTTCTCTTGCGTGGCACGAAGTTCTCCCACCATTCTGGTAATTTGTTCCTTCCAGGTGATGAGAAGCGTAGAGTACCTTCTCATTCCCTATGCATTGAGCTATGTGTAGCTTCCTCTCGATTGATCTTAACCAATCATCGGCCTCCAATGGATTGGCATTCCCGGAAGAAAGTGGGTGGGTGAGTTCTCATGAACTCGACACCTTGTATTCTCGGCGTGGTCCCCGATTAACTTGATTAGCGATGGCCTCGGCGATGACGTGCTGCATTTGTTGCATCATAGCATGCATCAATCGAGTCGAGCAGCAAGAAAAGCTCCGAAATTCTGCATATCAATCAAGCGGTCTTTGGTGCTCTATCATTGGGGTTTTCTGCTGGGCGAGAACCACTCCCATTGCTTCCAAAGTTTCCACGGGTGTTCACCATCTGTCGATTTGCTCTAGGTTTAGAGATGAGAGGGAAACAAGAATAGACAAGTAATATGGAACTTATGCGGGCGAAAAGGTGTAGCCTTAAGGTCCAACTTTATTATTAATAACTTGGTATGGCTGCTTACAATGCCTAAGGGCCTTGCAACACATCTTTGCACACTCGACAAACAAAGCAAATCCAAATCGAACTAACTCTGGAGTCTAACGCCTAAAGGGTGACTCTTTATTCTATGACTCGACTCGGCGAAGGAGTCTCACTATAGAACCTATGCTCACTCATCGAGAAAACCTCCACGGCCTGGGTGCGGATCTTTGCGGCATAGGCGCGAAACGATTGCCATGTCCAAAGAATCGTGTCATCTGTGGTAGTCGAAGAAGCGGTGTCCTCATCGAGATCTCGATTCCTCTGGATCGCTCGTGTAGCTCGAGTAATCGCTCGGTGCAGTCCGTACAAAGTCATCTCCAACTCGTCAATCCTTCGCAGAAGGTGTGCCACATACTCTTGAGCTTCCCGCCATCTGTTCTTCTCTGTCGTGATCTCCTTGCGGGCCTTCTGTAGCTCCTTGCTTGTATTATCTAGTACATCCTCCTGGGCGACGACAAATCGTGCCAACTGTGTAACCGTGGCATCCTCATCCTGAATCTCCTTCGGGTCAAGAAGGTTATCGCTGCGCGGATGATAACGGAACACCGTGCTCTCCAATTCTCTGGCGTAGATACGGGTAATGTGCCGCATTGCGCGTCGTGATACTTCTTGGATACCCATCTGCATTGTAGATCTCCTGGCGGTGCAGTGTATCGGGCGATTGCCTAGGCCCTTCTTCCTAGCAGGTACCTCAATCCTCACGTCACAAGCCTTGAGCAATCCCGCTTGTCTGATCACTTCCACTTGGTATTGCGGCTTCTCAAAATCTCCGAGAGTCTGTAGCATATGCCAAAGTTCCGCGGCGTGACCAACTCCCAGATCAACGTAGTTGAACTCTTCCTCCATCTGTCACAAGAGTGCTTTACGTAAGAACTCGGAATTTTTAAATTGTGACAAGGTAAGGGAAAATTTCAGCAAGAGACAAGAAAAGAGAGAAGGGGATAAGTCGAGATGTCATTTCTTGTCTTCACAAATTTTTAGCTTTAGAAACTAGGTTTTATCCTCACTACGACCATTCTAGCTTAGGGTTGAGCCTACGAGTCAAGTATGGCTCGATACCACCTCTGTCGGGACCCGAATTTGCAAATCCGACCCTCTGTGTATTCAGCACTAGTCGAGAACGCAGCTTAGTGCACACAGTCTTAACATTGGTAAATATCACAATCATACCAATCGATATTATCAAAGTACTTTATTTAAATAACCAACCAGGTTACTTGACCTTATGGTCAAGTTACAAATATATGCCTCGCAAGGCGAAACTTATTAAAAGAGAAATAACAGCGGAAAATCAAATAAACTTAGTGGCGCCATCCAAAGATACCACAGGCAACCGATCGGGCTAGCATCCCTAAATAGACCAGGTCCTCTTGGAATTCCTCCTCCAAAGCTGGCGTAGTCTCCTCTTCAACTGTATTGTGTTGAGGCAAGGGTGAGTACTTGGTACTCGACAAGTCATGCATGAGAATGCAAGCTAATATACTATATGCATGGCTTGGTACAAAGGAATAGCTCAAGGTATATTTGCGATAAATGACTTTTGACAAGTAATAAAAGTAGATTCGAAAGCGGTAGAAATAAGTAAAGCATAAATAACTTTTCAAGAAGTTTAACAAACATTTTTCCCATCCTAAACCACATTTCCATCATCTTCATTGTTAAACCAACCCAACTTTTCAAATCCAAGTTATTTTCAGAAAATCTAACCCTTTACTGTAATTCCCGAGCATTGTCGATCAAAGTGGACTCGGCTATTTAAATAGATTCTACACTCTGCAGAGGTTATGCACTTTACCCACAAGATACGATCAAACACCACAAAGGCGAAGTTCCTCAGTAATAAAGCCTTCGGAAGCCTCAAACAACACAGGTGGTCCTCTCGGTTCGTGCTCTACACCATCCCTTCCCTTAGCCAAGGCGAAGTATGGGACCAACACACCGTTAGATGGGTATCTGGCCACGACCACGATCGCTCCCCGCACAATCACACAAGCGGTGTAATTGACACCCTGAGGCTCCACAAGTGAGTCCTTAGCGACTTAGTCAACTAGGGCCGTCCCATTCCAACCATGTGGTTGCAAGTATGACCCAGTTCAAAGGCTTGCAAGGTTAAGTCCTTAGAGTGACCAGGGCAAGACTACCGAAAAACCAAATCAACATCCCCAATGCCACAATCGCCCACTGATTACTCTTGCCACATGCCCGATCGAAATCATTTATCAAACCCGATTGATTACCATGCACCACGTGCCATCAACATCACATGATACTTTTCCAAAACAGGTTCAATATATCATTAAGTCAATATTAACATTTGATTGTCCAAATCATGTTATGAGCACGAAAGCGAGTCTAAGCGATACTACAGCGGTCTAAACCCATGTTGGCAATTTAATAATGTCCAACTAGTAAACCACAACTAGGGTGACAAAGGGTCATGGCACATACTTAAGTAATCAAGGTGTCATATAGCAAATTGGTATTTATCTAACCCCCTTGTTTAAACAAAGTATTTTTCTAATTGAACTAGCATGCAATAGTTTAAATCAAAATAGATTTCGAAATAGGATCAACATGGTCAAAGCACAACTTGCCTTCAAAAAGTACTTGCTCTTGGTCTTGGGTTGGATCCTGAGTCAACACTTCTCCTTCGAATCCTTCCGGCACTTCAACGTCTACTCGTAAAGCGTGCAAATAGCAAATACGCAAATAAACAATAGGCAAAAACATCCCAAAACTCCAAATAAAATCCATAAACAGAGAGAACATAATTTTCTGGATTTTTAGGAACTGGAATCGTCAAATTTGGAGTTAAAATGCAAAAGTTATGATTTATTAAAGTTTAAATAATCAATTAAATAATATTACAGAGAAAAACTTTAGTCCAAAAATTAAATAAAATTTATATTTAGGTAGATCTTAATTTTATACAAATTTAGAAATTTGAATCACTCAAATCGGAGTTGAAACGCAAAAGTTATAAGCGTTTGAAGTTTGAATCTAAATTTGAATCAATATTTCGAATTAATAAATCATTTTCTTTTCGAAATTAATTGTGCGTCGGCATGGACACGTGGCAGTCTCTGATTGGTCCACGGTGTTTCTTGGCGTCGGCACCACGGCTCCACGATGACGTCGGCATGGCGTCATCATGCCACGTGGCATCACCGGGTGATGACACGCGTGTCATCTTATCGTCTTTGTGGGTAGGCGCCGCAACGCGGCGGTCCCACGGTGAATCCGGTCCACCGGACCGTGTCATCGACATACGGACCCCACTTGTCGTGGCTTGGGCTCATCTTTGGCGCGGCGTGGTGACGCGTGGAGTCCCTCGAGACGCGGCCCGCGTGTCGGAGACAGCGCTCACGCCGCCGAGTGTCTGCAGCTAGAGTACACGTGGCGCTATCCTGGCCGTTGGTTTGAAATCCGGCGGCTCGGATTGGATCTAGGCTCATGTGTTGGAAGCGGGCGAGGCCGATCGTGGGCGTTGAATCTTAATCCAACGGTCGAGATCCGATCCGGGTTCCGAGTTTTGGTTACACGTGGCTCACCTGGATCGTTGGATTTCGATCGGATGATTGGCGTGCTTGGGGTTGACGATGGTGTTCTTGGCGGCGCTGCTCCGTCGAGTCGGGAAGGCGACCTCCCACACGGCGTTTGAGGGCGTCTCGGCGAAGTGATCGCTACTCCCAGGCAGCGCCTCGTCCTTGCGGTCTCGGATCGGCCACCAACACGACGGAGAAGCGGTGGGCGGCGGCGGAACGATGCCAAAACCCTAAATTAACCCTAATCAACTCGGCGAGGAATCGTGAGCACGGAGGATTCTCCGAGTGGCGGCGGCTAGGGCAAAAGGTGCGCCGCGGTGGCGGTGATCCTCGCACGCACTCACGCCTTAAATCTGGCTCCGGACGTCGAGAAGCGCCGCGGTTTCCCATGGCGAGGCGATGCGGCGGCGAGTCGGCTTCCGGACACTGCAGCCGAGCGGCGGCTCAATCCTAGCCGTCCACGCGGCACGACGGACGGCCACGATCGCACGCGAACGCGAACGGGTTCGACTTCGGTCTCGACTAGGGCGGCGTGGCGCCAATCACAACCGCTGGATCTTGATCCAACGGTCAGTAACTAGGGTTAGGCGACGGGTTCGGCTCGACCACGTGGCTCGGTCGGACTCGAACTTCGAGTCCGACTCGGGCTTCGATCGGATGAACAGTACAAACCCACTCGCATTTTCCAGCGATTTAATATTTAAAATAATTCCCGAGAATTCATTTAATTCATTAAAAATAGCAAATGACTCAGAAAAATTCCAGAAAAATTCTGGAAAATATTTTAGGGTATTTGGGACTCAAATAAAATATTTCCAACAAAATTTTATTTGCAAAAATTAAATTTTTTAATTATTTCAAAATGGAATAAATTCAGATAAATTCCAAATAAATCCAAATAAATTCCAGAAAATTCCAAAAATTCACCAAAGTACCAAATCACACATGAATTTAAGAAAAGCAAAATTTTGGGGTGTTACAAGTAACCTGTTTGGTTATTTAAATAAAGTACTTTGATAATATCGATTGGTATGATTGTGATATTTACCGATGTTAAGACTGTGTGCACTAGCGCGTTCCTGGACTAGTGCTGAATACACAGAGGGTCCGGATTTGCAAATTCGGGGTCCCGACAGAGGTGGTATCAGAGCCATACTTGACTGTAGGCTCAACCCTAGCTAGAATGGTCGTAGTGAGGATAAAACCTATTTTCTAAAGCTAAAAAGTTGTCAAGATAAGAAATGACCTCTCGACTTATCCCCTTCTCTCTTTTCTTGTCTCTTGCTGAAATTTTCTCTTACCTTGTCACAATTTAAAAATTCCGAGTTCTTACGTAAAAGCACTCTTGTGACAGATGGAGGAAGAGTTCAACTACGTTGATCTGGGAGTTGGTCACACCGGAACTTTGGCATATGCTCTGGACTCTCGGAGATTTTGAGAAGCCGCAATACCAAGTGGAAGTGATCGAGCAAGCGAGGATTGATCAAGGCTTGTGATGTGAAGATTGAGGTACTGCTAGGAAAAGGGCCAGGCAATCGCTCGATACACCGACCGCCAGGAGATCTACAATGCGGATGGGTATCCAAGAAGTATCACGACGCGCCAATGCGGCACATTACCCGTATCTACGCCAGAGAATTGAGAGCACGGTGTTCCGTTATCATCCGCGCAGCGATAACCTTCTTGACCGAAGGAGATTCGGGATGAGGATGCCACGGTTACACGGTTAGCACGATTTGTCGTCGCCAGGAGGATGTACTAGATAATACAAGCAAGGAGCTACGAAGGCCCGCAGGAGATCACGGCGAGAGAAGAGCAGATGGCGGGAAGCTCAAGAGTATGTGGCACACCTTCTACGAAGGATTGACGAGTTGGAGATGACTTTGTAATGCGGACTCCAGACCAAGCGATTTGAGCTGCACGAGCCAGATCCAGAGGAGTCGGATCTCGATGAGGACACGCTTCTTCCGACTACCACGAGAGGACACGATTCTTTGGACATGGCAATCGTTTACGCCTATGCCACAAAGACCTGCATCTGTGCCGTGGAGGTTTTCTCGATGAGTGAGCATAGGTTCTATAGTGAGACTCCTTGGCCGAGTCACGTCATAGAATAAAGAGTCACCCTTTAGACGTTAGACTCCAGAGTTAGTTCGATTTGGATTTGCTTTGTTTGCTGAGTGTGCAGTATGTGTTGCAAGGCCCTTAGGCATTGTAAGCAGCCATACCAAGTTATTAAATAATAAAGTTGGACCTTAAAGTTACCCCTTTCGCCCGCATAAGTTCCATATTACTTGTCTATTCTTGTTTCCCTCTCATCTCTAAACCTAGAGCAAATCGACAGATGGTGAACACCCGTGGAAACTTTGGAAGCAATGGGAGTGGTTCTCGCCAGCGAAAACCCCAATGATGGAGCACCAGACCGCCGATTGATATGCAGAATTGCGGAGCTTTTCTTGCTGCCCAGACTCGGTTGATGCATGCTATGATGCAACAAATGCAGCACGTCATCGCCAGGCCACTGCTAATCAAGTTAATCAGGGCCACGCGAGAATACAAAGGCTGTCGAGTTCATGAGGACTCACCCACCCACTTTTTCTCGGGAATGCCGGTCCATTGGAGGCCGATGATTGGTTAAGATCAATCGAGAGGAAGCTACACATAGCTCAATGCATAGGGAATGAGAAGGTACTCTCGCTTCTCATCGGTGGAAGGAACAACCGCCGAATGGTGGGAGAACTTCTGTGCCACGCAGAGAACCCTCAAGATATCACTTGGGAGGAGTTCACAATTTGCATTCGACAAAGATTATCACGTGCTGAAGGAATCATGGACCTTAAGAAGGAGGAGTTCAGAGCAGAAGCAAGGTAATCAGCCGGTGGCCGACTACGAACAAGTTCACACAGCCTAGCACGCTACGCTTTGAGGATGTAGCGGCGAGATAAATCCAGGCAGCCTCGTTTTATGAAGGGACTTAACTCAGATTGCAAGTAGGGTTGATCACCCACACCTTCCCAGATTTCCAAGAGTTGGTGAATAAGGCGCTTATTCTTGAGGACAAAGCGCAAGGAACTGGATGAGAACAGAAGCGCGAGGATGCAACAGCAAGGATCACGCCAGAAACGCCAGCGGCTTGAGGGTTGCACCAAATCAATTCTTCAGATTCCAACCACAGAATGCAACAAGGACACCATCCTCAAAGACCAAGACCTGTCAATCAAAACTATCGCACCCCAGTCCCGCTAGAAACGCTACCCCAGGCAATCGGCAAGAAGGAACAAGTGAGACGCTGTTACAACCGCAACGAGCCAGACACTTTGCCAACAGCTGTCCAAAGAAGACAAAGCAGAGCGACCCCAGTTCGCTTCAACCTAGGAACCACCCTAGCTAGGACGCCAAAGATCAGGAGCCACACCCCGCATCGTGGTGAGAGGCCGAGTCAACCATGTCACCGCAGATGCACTGCAGAATGCTACGGACGTCGTACTGGGTAAGTTACTTGTTAACTTAGTACCTGCAACAGTTTTGTTTGACTCTGGAGCTTCGCATTCGTTTGTTTCGTAAGGCTTTGCTACTAGAAATGATTTGAGGATTGCAAGACTTAAGTGCATGCTTTTAGTTCAAACCCCTGGTTCCGAACTCCGAACGGAAGTAGGATGTTCCTTGGTGAGAATACTAATAGATGGAATAGAGTTCCTAGCAAACCTTATAATTTTGGAGACCTGCACCTTAGATGTTATATTGGGAATGGATTGGTTATCCAAGCACAAGGTCAGTATTGGATTGTGGACGAAGGACTATCTCGATTGAGAGCCCGTGTGGGAGGAAAGTGGAATTTCAAGCCACTGCGATTAGAGATGGACAGATTGATGGTTAACTTGCATCAAGGCGAGCAAAGATAGAGGATGTCCCAAAGTAGTAAATGAGTACCCAGATGTTTTTCCCGAAGACCTACCTCGGTATGCCGCCAGACAGGGACATAGAGTTTGTGATAGAGCTTGTACTGCACAAAGACCGATAGCAAAGAGACCCTATCGGATGTCTACCGAGGAGTTGGTAGAGATGAAGAAACAGCTAGAAGAGTTAATGGAGAAAGGATTTATCGGCACAGGAGTTCGTCGCCGTGGGAGCACCAGATTTTGTTCGTCAAGAAGAAGGGCGGGAGTTTCAGGATGTGCATTGACTACCGTGCACTCAATGAAGTCACCGTGAAGAATAAGTATCCGCTACCTGGGATTGATGATTTGTTTGATCGATTAAGAGGAGCCGGAGTTTTCTCCAAGATTGATCTCGAGATCGGGATACCATCGATTGAAGATCCGATCGGAGGATATTCAAGACTGCATTCTCGTCAAGATATGGACATTATGAGTTTACAATATGTCCTTTGGGTGATTTAATGCGCAGCTTATTTCATGAATATGATGAATAAGGTGTTCATGGAATATTTGGACAAGTTTGTAAATCGTGTTCATAGACGATATCCTAGTCTACTCCAAGACAGAGGGTGAACATGCCGAACACTTAAGGCGAGTTTTGGAAAAGCTGAGGGAACAGCAACTTTTCGCCAAGTTCAGCAAGTGTGATTTTTGGAAGGACAAGGTGGAGTTTCTTGGACATGTAATGACCAGAAGAGTCGCCGTAGATCCAAGCAAAGTAGAAGCTGTGGTTACATTGGGAACAGTAGAAGACTGTGACCCAGATTCGAGTTTCCTTGGAATGGCAGGATACTACCGCCGTTTCATCGAAGGCTTTCGACAATTGCAAAACCTCTTACGCAATTGTGAAGAAGGAAAAGAAGTTTGCATGGGCGCCATAATGTGAGAAAGGATTTCAGAGTCAAGAAGCGATTGACATCGGCCGGTGTTAGTTCTACCTGATGTTGCTCAAAGCTTCGATATTTATTGTGACGCATCGCGCCAAGGACTTGGATGTGTCTTTGATGCAGAAGGGAAAGGTCGCCGCTATGCATCAAGGCAGTTGAGGCCGCATGAGGAAAATTATCCGACACATGACCTAGAGTTAGCTGCCGTAGTGCATGCCTTGAAGATATGGCGTCACTATCTGATTGGAAACAGATGTGAAGTATATACGGATCATAAGAGCCTTAAGTACATATTCACCCGATCGGATCTCGAATATGAGGCGGAGGAGATGGTTAGAGTTAATCAAGGACTATAATGTTGGAATCCATTACCATCCGGGAAGGCCAACGTGGTAGCCGATGCTCGAGTCGGAAAAGCCATACCGTGAGTACGTTGCTAGCCACAAGTCAGGATGAGTTGTGTGAGGATTTTCAAAAGATGAAGATTGAGGTAGTACCTAGCGGATTCTTGGCCGCATTAGAAGTAAAGCCTACCCTAGAGGATCGATCCGAGAAGGACAGAAGGATGATGACAAGATCCGCAGGATTAAGTTTATCAAGGAGGAAGGCAAGGCGGAGGACTTCAAGTTGGATGAGCAAGGCACGTTGTGGATGAAGGATCGCATTTGTGTGCCTCACAACAAGGAGTTAAAGCAATCGATTGCGAAGAAGCCCATGACTCCAAGTACTCAATTCATCCCGAAGCGCCAAGATGTATCAGATCTCAAGGAGAGATTCGTGGCCGAGTATGAAACGTGAAGTTGCCGAGCACGTTGCATTGTGCGGCGTATGCCGTAGAGTCAAGGCAATGCATCGAGACCAGCGAGGATTGCTACGTAGCTAAAAATACCTGAGTGGAAGTGGGAGGAAATCGGAGTGGATTTCATTACCGGTTTGTCGAAGACTCAAGGAGGTTATGACTCCATATGGGTTATAGTGGATCGCTTGACTAAAGTAGCCCATTTTATCCCCGTGAAGACCACTTACTCGGGAGATAAATTAGCGTAATTGTACATGATCAGATTGTCTGTTTGCACGGAGTGCCAAAGAGGATTGTATCAGACAGGTACCCAATTTACCTCAAGGTTCTGGAATAAGTTGCATGAAGCCATGGGAACCCGTTTGAACTTCAAGATACCTTATCATCCATGCACGGATGGACAAACCGAAAGAGTCAACCAGATTCGAAGATATGTTGAGAGCTTGTGCATTAGCTTATGCTACCTCTTGGGATAAGAGTTTGCCGTATGCCGAGTTTAGTTACAACAATAGTTATCGAGGCTAGTTCTGAGATGTCACCTTTGAGGCATCAGATGGTCGACCACTGTCGGACGCCATTGAATTGGAATGAGACCGGCGAGCGCCGTGTCTTTGGGCCTGATATTCTTCAAGAGAAATTTGAAGAAGCGGTCGCCATGATTAGGGAAAGGTTGAAGATAGCCCAATCTCGACGGAAGAGTTATCGCGACAATCGTCGCGAGACTTGAGTTTTGAACCGTAAGACTTTGTATACCTCGAGTTACGCCTCTCGGGAGTTAAGAGGTTCCATGCCAAAGGGAAACTCGCACCCGTTATGTTGGACCATTTAAGATTTTGAGCCGCAGAGGCGAAGTTGCTTACACCGGAGTTGCCACGATCGTTGGCGAGGAGTGCATGATGTATTCCATGTGTCCTAGCTTGAAGAAGTGTCTCCGAGTTCCTGAGGAACAGACACCGCTAGAGTCAATTGAGTTGCAAGAGGATTTGACTTATAAGGAGCATCCCGTGAGGATTCTAGACACAACGGATCGAGAGACCAGAAACAAGTCAACCCGTTTCTGTAGAGTTCAGTGGAGCAACCATGAAGATAGCGGTTTAATTTGGGAGCGCGAAGAGGATTTGAAGAAAGAGTTTCCAAACCTATTCTCAGTGAGCCACTGAATCTCGGACGAGATTCTATTAAGGGGGGGAGGTTTGTAACACCCCAAAATTTTGCTTTTCTTAAATTCATGTGTGATTTGGCGCTTTGGTGAATTTTTGGAATTTTCTGGAATTTATTTGGATTTATTTGGAATTTATTTGAATTTATTCCATTTTGAAATAATTAAAGAATTTAATTTTGCAAATAAAATTTTGTTGGAAATATTTTATTTGAGTCCAAAATGATCCAAAATATTTTCCGAATTTTTCTCGAATTTTTACGAGTCATTTGCTATTTTTAATGAATTAAATGAATTATCGGGAATTATTTTAAATATTAAATCATTTGGAAATTCAACTCGGGTCAAGTATCGTTCATCCGATCGAAGTCGAACCCGAAGTCGGACTCGAGTCCGACCCGAGCCAGTTGACTCGATCAAACCAGCTCAAAACCCTAATCAATCCCAACCGTTGGATCAAGATCCAACGGCTGAGATCCGCCCGTACCGGTTCGAGCCGTATCCGGTCCGGATCCGATCGCGCCCGTCACGATCGTGGCGTTGATCGTGCCACGTGGGCGGCTGTCTTGTCGTCGTCTCCGCCGAGACCGAGCCGGACTCCGCCGCCGTGGGAAACTAGGTTTCCGTGTCCCGCGCGGACGCCGAGGCTATTTAAAGCGTGAGACGTCCCCCGAGGTTGCCCTCATCCTTGCGCACCCGTTCCCCCGAGCCATCTCGCCTGAGCCGCCAGCCATTATTCGCGGCGAGCTCGCCAGAGTTGGAGGAAGTGACCGCCAGCGTCTTTGCTCGATTCGCCGCCGTCCGTCGTCTTCCGCCGAAGGAGCCCAGATCCGGAACCACCGTGACGACGCACCGAAGGAAGGATTCATCTCGCCGAGCAACCCCAAACGCCGTCCGGGCTCGTCATCGCTTCGCCTCCGGTGCCCTAAGCCTCGCCGCACTATCGCCGGACTTCGCGAGCTCGGTGAACCGTCGGATCTAGATCGGGACGGTTGAGGTGAGCTCACGTGTCCCCAACCCGATTGATTCGGGCCGTTGGATCAAGATCCAGCGGTTCACAATTGCCACGCGTCGTAGCGGTGCTATTATAGGATTAGATCTCGACCGTCCGATCTAAATCGAACGCCCACGATCAACGAGTAGTTTCAACGTGTTAACCCTGGATCTAATCCGCGCGTTGATTTTCAAACCAACGGTCGTGATTGCGCCACGTGTCGGGAAGTTGGACCGACGCGGTCGGGCCGCTGGCCCACGCGACGCGTGTGCAGTGACGCCGACACGCGGCCCGCGTGTCGAAGGCCCGCATGTCGTGGCCGTCCCAGCCGGCGGCGTCACCCATGACGCCACAATGGGTCCCACATGTCGACCAGTGGCCGAGCCCGCCGACGCCGGGCCGATGACGCTACCCGAGTGGGCCCACATGTCGGGCCTCCACGTGGAGTCGTGGACCGAGTCCACGGTGGACCCGAGCCGGCGTAGACCACGCCCATGGACCGGTGGCGACGCCACCGACCAATCGAGGCTGCCACGTGTCCATGCCGACGCAATAATTAATTTCCGAAAAAAGAAAATGATTTATTAATTCGAATCGATTTCAAATTTAGATTCAAACTTCAAACGCTTATAACTTTTTTGGCGTTTCAACTCCGATTTGAGTGATTCAAATTTCTAAATTTGTATAAAATTGAGATCTACCTAAATATGAATTTTATTTAATTTTTGGACTAAAGTTTTTCTCTGTAATATTATTTAATTGATTATTTAAACTTTAAATAATCATAACTTTTAAGCGTCTTAACTCCAAATTTGTGATTTCAGTTTCTAAAAATCCAGAAAATTATGTTCTCTCTGTTTATGGATTTTATTTGGAGTTTTGGGATGTTTTTGCCTATTGTTTATTTGCGTATTTGCTATTTGCACGCTTTACGAGTAGACGTTGAAATACAGGAAGGATTCAAGGAGAAGTATTGACTCAGATCCAACTCAAGACCAAGAGCAAGTACTTTTTGAAGGCAAGTTGTGCTTTGACCATGTTGATCCTATTTCAAATCTATTTTGATTTTAAAACTATTGCATGCTAGTTCAATTAGAAAGATACTTTGTTTAAACATGGGGTTAGATAAATACCAATTTCTTTGTATGACACCTTGATTATCTAAGTATGTGCCATGACCCTTTGTCACCCTAGTTGTGGATTACTAGTTGGACATTATTAAATTGCCAACATGGGTTTAGATCGTTGTAGTATCTTTGCTTAGACTCACTACGTGCTCATAACATGATTTTGGACAATCAAATGCTAATATTGACTTAATGATATATTGAACCTGTTTTGGAAAAGTATCATGTGATGTTGATGGCACGTGGTGCATGGTAATCAATCGGGTTTGGTAAACAGATTTCGATCGGGCATGTGGCAAGAGCAATCAGTGGGCCATTGTGGCATTGGGGATGTTGATTTGGTTTTTCGTAGTCTTGCCCTGGTCACTCTAAGGACTCAACCTTGCAAGCCTTTGAACTGGTCATACTTGCAACCACATGGTCGGGAATGGGACGGCCCTAGTTGACTAAGTCGCTAAGGACTCACTTGTGGAGCCTCAGGGTGTCGATTACACCGTTTGTGTGATTGTACGGGGGAGCGTATCGTGGCTGTGGCCGGATACCCATCTAACGGTGTGTTGGTCCCATACTTCGCCTTGGCTAAGGGAAGGGATGGTGTAGAGCACGAACCGGAGAGGACCACCTGTGTTGTTAAAAGCTTCCGAAAGGCTTTGTTACTGAACTTCGCCTTTGTGGTGTTTGACTCAGATCTTGTGGGTAAAGTGCATAACCTCTGCAGAGTTTAGAATCTATTTAAATAGCCGAGTCCACTGTGATCGACAATGCTCGTGAATTACAGTCCAGGGTTAGATTTTCTTAACATAACTTGGATTTGAATGGTTGGGTTGGTTTAAGAATGAAGATGATGGATATGTGGTTTAGGATTGGGAAAAATGTTTGTTAAACTTCTTGATAAGTTTTTTACGCTTTACTTATTTCTACCGCTTTGAATCTCATCATATTACTTGTCAAAAGCTGTTTCTGCAAATATACCTTGAGCTATTCCTTTGTACCAAGCCATGCATATAGTATATTAGCTTGCATTCTCAGGCATGACTTGTCGAGTACCAAGTACTCACCCTTGCCTCAACACAATACCAGTTGAAGAGGAGACTACACCGGCTTTGGAGGAGGAACTCCAAGAGGATCCGTCTACTTAGGGATGCGAGCCCGGTCAGGTTACTGTGGTATCTTGGATGGCGCCACGAGTTATTTGATTTTCATTTGCTATTATTTCTCTTTTAATAAGTTTCGCCTCGCAAGGCATATAGTTGTAACTTGGCCATAAGGTCGAGTAACCTGTTTGGTTATTTAAATAAAGTACTTTGATAATATCGATTGGTATGATTGTGATATTTACCGATGTTAAGACTGTGTGCACTAGCGCGTTCCTGGACTAGTGCTGAATACACAGAGGGTCCGGATTTGCAAATTCGGGGTCCCGACAAAACCACACTTGCTTCATAGCCCAAATTTGTCAAGAGGATTCAATATCAAGCCTAGAAGAGTGAGATATCACAGAGTATTTAGCTATAGGCAATCAGTCCAGGGAATTCCGCAATGTTATTTTTAGTTCAAGTGAGACAATTATATTATCATATATTAGCTCAATTACATAACATATAAAGAAATATGATAAAGTGAGCTCATCAAGTGAAAGAACTTGGCAAGGAAACTCCCCCTCAAAACAAACCCATTGGATGAACAATCCCAAGTTCTCCCCGAATGAAAGCAAAACGAGAAGAAAACAAAGGTTTTGTGAAAATGTCTTCCAATTGATGTTCAGTATCCACATTGTAACACCCCGGCATTTAATATGCCCGAATGCTACCAAACATAAGCTAAACAACAACTAAATATCACATTTAAACATAAATTCCAGCAAAGGTACATATGCTAAAAACCGACATTTCGGCAGCATCTCCTTTGTTTTTCCATGAATTAACACAATATCAATATCATGGCAAGATATATCATAGCACACGACATCTAAAACATCAACATAAATGGATGTATCATCAAACTACGCCAATAATACCACGCTCAACCACTTCATAAACTATAACGAAGCAAATAAGGGATCACAAGCATGCTAGATTAAACCATACATTAACTTTATGGCACAACCCTTAAAATCATGTCTCCAAGTGATTAATCATAGACTATGATGGTGGAGCTACGTGTAGAAGTGTAGCTAAACCCCTTTTCTCCCGCATGCCAATCTCAAAGTACCTAAAAACAACATAAAACACAAGCGTGAGTTCGAAACTCAGCAAGCATATTGTAATGGACAACAATAACAATATCATAGAAAATAACATCTCACATCATGTATATCATCTCAATCATGAACACTTTAACAAAATCATCATCATTGTGTATGCAATGCAATGCAATGCTCATATCTCCTTGGAAACTCATACCGGTATGGTTGAGTACACACCCGTCGGTGTGCACCCTCTCCCCCCTTCCATCCCGAAGATGGAGGGTGCCTACTCCTCGCTTCCACAACCCACGGTAGATGGAATCACGATGTAGGACTTACTCTATTGGCTCTCCGAATTAGTCATAACTTTCTCACCGACCTTCCCGGATTAGTTAATGACTTTCTCACCGCCCGGGCCATGTAACATGTCATGTATGCAAGCATGCCAACATCATATAAAACTCATATTTTAACACATGGCATCATAACATCTTAAACATGCTCATCATATCATAGCAATCATTAACACATGGCAAGTGGACATATATCATGTAAACAATTCCATCTAATCTCAACATGCAACCTACAACTCGCTATCCATCACAACACACTTGCCTTCAACCACGGGCAACGGAGTGACGAGAGGTTGAGGGCACTCCTGGAGGCACACCACCTGCAAACATGTGCCATACACTCAAATCGAGTCCACAAAACAGCACACATAAATCCCACTACCCCGACTTCGCTTACAACTCCTAAAATCAGAAAACGGCAAATCTGTCCCTTCGGGACAGCAGCCTTCCAATGGGCATAACTTCTGTTCTAGGACCCTAAATTGAATAAAAGAGTACACTCTCGCGTAGCTTAGGAAATTTCCCAACTTTCTCTAGGTATAAGGAAAGACTGATTCGGCCTCTAAAATTGTTTAATCTACAGATTACCGAGATCTGTTCCAATCGCGTCACAGATTTTAACACGCTCGGTAAAACAGTCATAACTTTCAAACGGCTGGGCGGAATTTCAATTTCTTTATATGCACTGAAAGGTAATGAAATTGTCTACAACTTCCTAGAAGTCCGTACGGTCAGATTCGAAGTCTAAATTAGTTTAATCTAATGTTGAACACAGACTGTCCCAACCTCGACACAGATTGGACAGCGCCCACCAAAATGGCCATAACTTTCAGACCGTAACTCCAAAAATTCTCAAAAAAATACACAAAATAGGTCTTGACGATACCTACAACTTCTTCAACAGGAGGTCGGCCAAATTCAGACTCTAAAATTGCGAAATCGCACGCCCTAACACGGACTCCAAATCTGCCCGAAACTGAGTACAATACGAACTCTAGTTCTTTTCAGATCTACTCCATGGAAGCACGTCCTCTTGATCTAAAAACTCCAAATCTACCATGAGAACAGCACCTAGACCTTCCCCAAGGTTTCCCCATGGACATACCTTAGTCCGACGAACGACGAACACGAAGAATGTCTCTCGATCACCCGATCTCGCTCCCACGCGCCAAATCCTTCGGGATCCCTCGTCGCGGATCTTCCAAACAGCGAGGGCAGCACGTAGACGTGTCGTGGCAGTGAGGGGGCGTCCTTGGGGGCGCAAGGAGGAGGGGGGGTGGCGCGGCTTGAGGTGGAGGTGGAGGAAGAGGACTAGAGGGAGGAGGGAATTGGTGGAGGCGCAAGGGGGAGGTGGAGGCGTGTGGGGAGGCGGCTAGGGCAGGGAGGAGGCGCCCCTAGCCCCTTTACCCATGTTCTCCCCCCTCCATGGGCCAATCTCTCTCCACAAAAGCCCACGGTTCTCCCCCCCTTGGGCCCAAACTCCCCCGGAAAGGCCCAATCTCCCAAAATCGGCCCGGAAAAGCGATTAAACGGCATAACGTAAAGTTTTAACCTCCAATTTCATATTTTATAAAGTTTTTGACCTCATCAAGCAAATTAAATAAGGTTACGACACTCCGTGGTGTCATATCACTTAATCCCCCCCAAGACCGAAAACGCAAATAAACCTCGAGCCGTAAGGTTTTATCCTCTAAACTCACATTTTATAATGTCACACCAATCCGTAGTGTCACACACATGATGAAGCACAATGTTGCCTTTTTCAACATGATCTCTAAGAAAGTGAAATCTGATGTCAATATGTTTTGTTCTTGAATGTTGCACAGGGTTCTTAGCAATGCAAATTGCTCTAGTGTTATCACACAGAAGAGGAACACTATCCAAATTAACCCCATAATCTTTAAGTGTAGCTACTATCCAAAGAATTTGAGAACAACAACTAGCAGCAGCCACATATTCAAATTCAGCAGTTGATTGTGCAACAGAGGATTGCTTTTCTAGATGACCATGCAATGAGAGAATTTTCCAAGAAGTGACATGAACCAGAAGTGCTTTTCCTATCAATTCTACATCCTCCAAAATCAGCATCAGAAAAAGATCTCAAACTAATGCATGAGGAAGCAGAAACCCAAATGCCAAAATCTTAAGTTCCATGAAGATACCTGAAAATCCTTTTGTCAGCTTGTCGATGTGAAGCACGTGGGGAAGCTTGAAAATGAGCACACAAGCACACAGCAAATTGTATATCCGGCCTTGATGCAGTGAGGTACAAAAGTGAACCTATCATGCTTCTATATTCCTTTTGATCAACCGGCTCACCATCTTCATCCGGATCAAGTGTGCAAGCGCTCTCCATGGGTGTCATGATCGGCTTGCTGTTTTCCATCCCAAATCGATGCAACAAGTCTTTTGTGTATTTGCTTTGATGCACAAAAGTACCATCCTTTATTTGCTTGATTTGCAGTCCCAAAAAGTATGTCAACTCACCCATCATACTCATCTCAAATTCATCCCTCATAGTTTCTGAAAACTTAGACACTAAAACTTTGAGAGACAGAAAGCAAGTTGTATTTCAAGTTTTCAACCAAAGCCACATCCTTGAACATAAATTTGTCACTTACCTTTATTGTACCTTTTGCCACAACAGAAGAGGAAGAAGCATCTCCAAAAGTAACACTTTCAGCACGAGATGCACGAGTGAGGGAGGAGAACCAATTCTTATCACCGGACATGTGGCGTGAACATCCGGAATCCACAAGCCATATGTTCTCCTTCCTCGCGCGAGAAGCCTACATAGCAACAAAACATGTCGAGGTCTCAGTACTGGGGTTAGAAATGAGATTTTTAGGAATCCAGTACTGAGACACACGACGCACAATAGTAGGCACAACACGAGAATTTTTATGCACAAAATCAGATTTTCCTTTTCCCATGTTTCTAGGAACAGAAGGTGTTTTCAACACTCTAGGCGCATAGTGAGAAGCAAAGTGTGCTTTTCTGAAGTTAGACCTAGCCTTAGTCATTTCTTTCCTTTGCTGTCTGGCTAGTCTAAAGCAAAAATCTACTAGATGTCCATCTCTACCACACTAAGTGCAAGTGTACTTAGCATGAGGTTTTGCTTTAACAGTAGGAATATATTTTGCATTCATCATAGTAGAAGAAAGAAAACCAGCAGATTTAAAAGCAATCTTTTTAGGCTCATTAGGAATTTCAATTTTACCATTGCAAGGAGCATGAACAACAGTGCAAGGTTTAGTTTCAAATGAAGCATGAAGATCAAAACCTAAACCTTTCTTATTTGAGCTAACCTTTGATTTATCCAAAATCATGTTTAAATTTTTCTTGCTATTAGTGAACCGTTCCAAAGAATTTTACAAGTAATCAACTTTCTTGGCAAGAGTTAAACAATTATTGCAGGAAGTATCCATTTTTACTTTTTGCTTGCGACAAGTTGAACATGAAAGAACCTCATGACTAACCAGATTATCAGTCAATTGAGAAACCCTAGCATTTGCATCTTTCAATTTTAATTCAAGAGTTGAGCATTTAGAACAAGAAGTTGAACCATGTAAATTATCAGTGGAACAGCTAGCATGTTTAACATGTTTCTCATTTTTCTCATTTAGATGCAACAGAAGAGCATGTTCTTTCCTAAGCAATGTGAGCTCATTGTAAATTAAGTCATATGATTTGCAAGTATCATCACTAGGAATCAAAGTCTTAAGTCTAGCAATTTCAGCATTCAATGATTCAACAATGAAATCATGTTTCTTAATTTTCTTGTCACGTTTGTCAAGCAATTTTCCAAGACGAGCAACAACAATAGCTAATTCATCATAAGAAGGATCTACCTCATTGAAGTCGTTGTCTTGATCGTCCTCGGTGAAGCTATCCTTGCTGCTTGCCATGAGACACAAGCCCGTCAAGTCATGCTTTCTTGGAGTTGCATCGTCCTCGCTGCTCTCCGAATCCACATCGCTCAAATTGACTTGTTCAAGAGCGGAAAGAACTCGATGAACCACTTTGCGGTTGATGAAGCTCTTCTTCTTTCTATCACTTGAAGAGACTTCTTCTTCTATTTTCTTCTATCGTTGTCCTTCTCCTCCCATGATGCTTTACCTGCAAGCTTTGGATAATTTGATCTCATGTGGTTGAGATCACCACACTCATAGCACCTTGGAGGACCACCTCTCTTTCTCATTCTTACATTCTGCAAAGCTTTGATAAAGCGAGAAGAAAGTAGTGCCAAGTCTTCTTCAGGAAATTCTTCAATTTGCTCATCTGTTAAAGAAGACAAGGAGGACAAGGCAAAACTAGAAGAAGAATTTGCATTTGACATGTTAGGGTTAGAGATCAAAGCAATTGATTTAACATTACCCTTCCTGGCAAAAACATCCAACTCATGAGTTTTCAACTTAGAATACATAACATCTAATGTAAGTGTACTCATGACAGTAGATTCCCTAATGGATGTAACTTTCATCTCCCAAATAGACATATCTAAAGCACCAAGCAATTGTCTAGCATTAGCAGCATCATCAAAGCTAACTCCAACAGCACGAAGATTACTAAGAATTTTATTGAAACGTGCAAAGAAGTCATCTAGCGACTCACCGGGTTTCATCTCAAATCGCATGTATTCTTTTTTGTAAAGATTTTGACGAACCTCTTTAATAATGTTAGAACCCTCATGGTAATCACAAAGAGATTTTCATACCTCATATGCGGATTTGAGATGGATCACACGGTCAAAGTCGCTGCTTCCCAAACCTTGGATGATCAAGTTGCGCGCCTTGCTGTTTGCTTCAACATGTGTGCGATTGGTGTCGTTGACGTTGACGTTTGCAGGGACTTCATATGGCTTGTAGACCTTCTCCCAAATTGTGAAGCATTGTGCTTGGATGAACGCCTCCATCTTGGCCTTCCAAAATTGAAAATCAACACCATCGAACACACATGGTTTGGCCGAATAACGATCCATTAATCTAATCACCGGTTAAGATAGATTAGAAAAACCTGGCTCTGATACCACTTGTAGGATCGAAGTATACGAATATAGCAATCAGAGGGGGGGAGGAATGATTGTGTGGAAGCTAAAACCAAATTCTTGATCTACTAAAAGTTCACCCCAAAACAGAACCAAATCATTGCCTCGTATTCGACAAAAACAGTATGATAGAGGTTCGGTAAAACGCGAATTCTCGGAGATCCAACCGTTAGATTGATCTGAAATTTGGACACAAGAAACTAGATACCAATACAAATCGAACCCAAAAAGAATCAGCTCGATCGGACGAACGGATCAAAAGTTATGAGCTTCGCAAGCTTGCTATTCCAGAACTTGACGAAAACTAATCTAATCAAAACTTCAAGATTAAACAAGATCTTCAAAAGATTAAACAACTAGACTTTGAGGAACTCTAAATCAATACCCTAGAAAGGTTTTTGATGGATCAACTCAAGATGAAACTCAAATAACAAGAACCAATCTAGAACAAGAAGCATGCAAACAAGAACCAAAACAGAAGACACTGTAGCAACGTGGTTACTGTAGCACGCAAGAATCTTGGAAGAATTGATCTTTATTTCTTTTTTCTAAAGTACTCCTATCAAAAGAGTACAAACCCTAAAACTGAGCTTGAGGCTCTCAATGCGCACAACTCAAAATTGATTCGATGCCCTTCAACAGGAGACAACCCCTCCTATTTAAAGGAGCAAAACACAAGGAGTCCTGAATACAATTCCTAATCCTAGTAGGAGTCCCACTCCTAATCCTAGAAGGGGTATGTATTCAACACAACTCCACTTGGCCCATCCTGGCCAAGTACAACTCTTGCACGCGTATGGCAACCCTACCATACTCACGTGACTAACACTTTGCACGCGAATGACCTCCTGCCATTCTCACGTGACTAACCATTCTTCATGTGCACCATTCTCTTAGCCCGAACGTCCCGCATGACATCCTTGACCACCAAGACCTCAGTTCCTCCTGAACCTAGTCCGAACCTCGGTTCCTCCATAAACCTAGTTCCGGTCCGTCATCGACCACGTTAAGCCCTCGAGCAATACCTGCACATGAACAAACCACAAAACGAATCCGAGCACAAGTCCACGACTTGACTCAATGTCAATCCATGCAACTACTCACATGAGCATTGCATAAAGTCCACTTCAAAACATGCATCATGAAGTTCTCACAAATTTCATAATATCAAAATCAAATTCAAAATTCAATCCCAAAATTACTCAAAAACCCATTCACGACGGACCCAAAAATTTGGTCAGCATTATGTAAAACTTACAGTTTTTTCAATAACTTGGTTTGGCACAACAACCTTCAAAAGCACATTTACGACAGACCAAAAAGTTGGTCTGTCGTACATGGGAAAACGAGGTTGCCAAAAAAAACATGCTTACAAAGGACCAAAAAAGTTGGTCTGTTGTACATGGGAGAATGATGTTGTCAAAAGCATGTTTACAAAGGTCCAAAAAAGTTGGTCTGTTGTACATGGAAAACTTACTGTTTTCTTTAAGTTTGGTCCGGCGCCAAAGCGAAACTTACTGTTTTTTTGTCAAATTGTCAAAACATATGAACAAGCACATTTTTGCAAATTCAAATCTAAGCCAATTTTTCAGCACATGATTTCACAATTTTAGCTACCCTATACATAGGTGATAACAAAATTACCACCACACAACAAACTCCCACTATTTAAAATAAATTGAATACTAGCATTAACGCTGCCTTTAACAATATCATTAAGAATAAGTCTTATGTCTTCTCAATTGATATCAATACTAGCATTGTAGAGACACAACTACATACTTCCAGATATACTAGTATTTTGCAACAACATGAATAGAAACTCTAATCAACTTCCAAGTTAAGGTCACAAGCTAGCATGATCAAATTTCTCTACTAACATGTTTAAATTAGAACATCTTTAACAACCAGCAAAGTTTCTTTAATAATAACAGCAGTCTACATCATCTTAATGTTTTAACTATGCATCAAGGTTTAAAACTATAAACATTATCGGGGGTCATAAGCACTTTTATAAAAAGCAACAGATTCTAGGCATGCACATTAACACATTTGCTCATTCTTGCTAAAAGTAAACTACAACACTAGTAGTCTATTTATTCTCAAGCTAGAGATGACAACCGCATTGAACTGTTTCAACTCACAAATTAACTTAACAATACGTCATCCCAAAAACCACATTGGTACATGCTACATAACATGCTAAACAACAATTCTTACTAGGGACAAACGACTTCAGTCAAAAAACTACTTACTTTGTTTGCAGCATTTTAGTTTTAAAGCTCATCCCAAATTCATAAGGAAACTTGACTCTCAAAATTGCAATGAGACAAACCCAAACTTGGTCATGCAAAAGGAATTCTCCAAAACACTTTTAAATCTCAAGGACTCCCATAGAGGAAAATGGTTGAAAGACAATTTTCTCGAAAGGGAACCAAGCACTTAATTAAACCTTTGCTAATAAAACCTTAACACCAAACCCCAAACTTTCACGAAACAAGAAGGGTTCTTCAAAGATGATTTCTTAAACCAACAAAATAACAAAATCAAACACCACTTACTCCTACAAAGCCACAGAAGTTCAGCCCTGACAGCCAGGTCTGGCACAACTCCACCATAACTCCTTTAACCTCGGAGAAAGACAAACACGGGAATAAATTGAATGCTTCTTCCCCATAATGCAATCAACAAACTAGACATCAAAACTGGAAAGGCGCCCAAAAGAAGCGCAACACTAGACTCCTCTTCTTCGTCTTCGACCAAGGAAGACAAAACCACACACCGCATACGGAACGATCCGCGAAAATCCAATACCAAACACTTTTCTTTTGTTTTCCATCAACTAAAACCAAGAAAACCAACCAAGACCGACCACAGAACGATAAAGAACATACGAAGGAATCCACCACCAAACTCTTCTATTTGACTCCAGTCAACTACCCGATTTACGACAGAAAGGGTAAGCACTTCTTCTCCTACAGGGGTTAATAGTTCTTTGGTGATGGCGCTAACCGGCCACACCGTCAAACCTCACCCTTACTATGAACAAAAAGAGGTGACCGAAACCCTTCGGTACCACAACCCCACTCTATCACAACAACAAGAGCAATTCAATCATTTATCTCATTGACATAGCAACATGCATTGTCAAATGAAGCATTCAACATCAAAGCTTAAATACAACATTTAAGCGTAAGGAAACGATACCCATACCCTTTTCCTACTGTGCATCCATGTGTATCAAATTTTAGATTAGTTATACCACTTTTGCAAGTTTTAATGTTGCTATCCTATGACAAAATTTTAGTAAAAACCTAAGCCATGTTTCTAAGTTATTCCACATCACATTTTTAGTTGTAACCTAAGGTATGACACTAAAAATACATATTCCAAGGACCTACAGCCCGCTTTGATACCAACTGTAACACCCCGGCATTTAATATGCCTGAATGCTACCAAACATAAGCTAAACAACATCTAAATACCATGAATTAAGGTAAATTACAGCAAAGGAGTAAATGCTAAAACCCGAGATTTCGGCAGCACCTCCTTTGTATTAACATGATTTGAAGGAGCAACAACAGTATAGCAATATATGGAATATGAGAGACAACTAAAAACAGCAATAATTAACGACTTAGCAACAATATAAGTCTAGTTTCAAACATTTAATGTCTCCAAGAGTCAAACGAACAATAAGACTCTCATTTAGCAAAGCTAAACCTCAAAGCAATAATCATCACACGCAATTTATTATCAAAAACTAATTGAAAGACTTGTGGAATGAAATGAGTGAAGCTACGTGCGGAATTGTGACTATTTGCCTTCCCCGCATGCCGGTCTCATGGTACCTAAAACAACAAGAAAACACAAGCGTGAGTTCGAAACTCAGCAAGCATATTGCAATGGACAACAAGAACAATTACATGGCAATAATATCTCACATCATGTATATCATCTCATTCATGAACACATAACATTATCATCATCATTGTGTATGCAATGCAATGCAATGCTCATGTCTCCTTGGAAACTCATACCGGTATGGTTGAGTACACACCCGTCGGTGTGCACCCTCTCCCCCCTTCCATCCCGAAGATGGAGGGTGCCTACTCCTCGCTTCCGTTCACCGCGGTGAATGGAATCACGATGTAGGACTTACTCATTGGCTCTCCGGAATAGTCATAACTTTCTCACCGACCTTCCCCGGACTAGTTATGACTTTCTCATCGCCCGGGCCATGTAACATGCCATGTATGCAAATATGCCAACATCATAATTAACTTGTACATAAAAACATGGCATCATGACATAATAAGCATACTCATCATATCATTGGCAATCATTAAAGCATGGCAAGTGATCATATCATATAATCAATTTCATCTATTCTCAACAAGCAACCTACAAACCGCTATCCATTACAATACACTTGCCTCAACCATAGGCAACTGATTGGCGGGAAGTAGAAGGCACTCCCGGGGTCGCACCACCTACACATAGGTACCACACACTCACAATCATGTCCACAAAATAGTACGCAAACCCTCATCTACCCCGACATTGCCAACTACTCGCAAAACATAAAAACAGATGTTCTGTCCCGTCGGGACAGCAGCCTTCCAAAAGGCATAACTCGGGTTCTAATATTCCAAATCAATTAAACGAGTACATCCTCGCGTAGCTTAGGAAATTTTCCAACTTTTTCTAGGTATAGGGAAAGACTGATTCAGAATCTAAAGTCGTTTAATCTATAAAATACCGTGATCTGTTCGAATCACGTCACAGATTTTAACACGCTCGGTAAAACAACCATAACTTTCAAACGGCTGGGCGGAATTGGACGTTCTTTATATCCACTGAAAGACAATGAAATTATCTACAACTTCTTCAACATCCGTACGACCAGATTCCGAATCTAAATTGGCGAAAACCTAAGCCCTAGGTCGACTGCTCATGCTGCCCGAAACAGAGGACGTGGCAACTTCTAGATTTCAACTAATCTACTCAAATCCAGCACCACCAATTGATCTAAAAACTTGATAAACACCCTTATAACAGTACCTAAACCAACCCCAAGGATTCTGTAGGATCGAAGTTTATGAATATAACAATCAGAGGGGGGGGTGAATGATTGAGCGGAAGCTAAAACCAAAATTTTGATCTATTAAAAACTTCACCCCAAAAGAAACCAAAAGATTGTTTCGGATTTGACAAAAACAGATTGACAGAGGCTTGATAAAATGAGAATTCCCGGAGATCCAACCGTCGAAACGATCTGAAATTTGGACACAAGAAACTAGATTTCAATACGAATCAAACCCAAAAAGAATCAGCTCGATCGGACTTATGGATCAAAAGTTATGAGCTTCGCAAGCTTGCTGATCCAGAACTTGACGAGAATTGATCTAACGTAAACTTGAAAGTTTTAACAGAACCGACAAAAGTTTAATCAACTAGACTTTGAGGAACTCAAAAACAATACCCTAGAACGGTTTTTGATGGAACAAATCAAGATGAAACTCAACGATCAAAAACCAATCTAGAATTAGAACAAGCATGCAAACAAAAAACCAAAACAGAAAACATCGTAGCGACGTGGTTCTTGTAGCATAAAAATCTTGGAAGAATTGATCTTTATTTCTTTTGTCTAAAATACTCTCATCAAAAGAGTACAAACTCTAAAACTCTTGATGCGCTCAGCTCTCCTTGGTGCTCTTTCAACAGGAGACAACCCTCCTATTTAAAGAACCAACCTGCAATCACGATTCCTATTCCTAGAAGGAATCAGTATCCAACACAACTCTACTTGGCCCAACCTGGCCGAGTACAACTCTTACTGCACGCATATGGTAACCCTACCATACTCACGTGACTAACACCTTGCACGCCGTATGGCCACCCGCCATACTCACGTGACTAACACTTTGCACGTGAATGACCTCTTGCCATTCTCACGTGACTAACCATTCTTCATGTGCACCACTCTCTTAGCCCGAGCGTCCGCGCATGACATCCTTGACCACCAAGACCTCAGTTCCTCCTGAACCTAGTCCCGAACCTCAGTTCCTCCATGAACCTAGTTCTAGTCCTGTCATCGACCACATTCGTCTTCGAGCAGTACCTGCACATGAATAAACCACAAAACAAATCCGAGCACAAGTTCACGACTTGACTCAAGGTCAATCCATGCAACTACTCACATGAGCATTGCATAAAGTCCACTTCAAAACATGCATCATGAAATCATCTCAGATTTCATAATTTCAAATTCAAACCATTTCAATTTTGCTCAAAACCGCCAAAAGCATGTGTATGACAGACCAAAAAATTTGGTTTGTCATACATAGGAAAAACGAGGTCGCCAAAAGCATGTGTATGACAGACCAAAAAATTTGGTTTGTCATACATGGGAAAAACGAGGTCGCCAAAAGCATGTGTATGACAGACCAAAAAATTTGGTTTGTCATACATGGGAAAAACGAGTTCGCCAAAAGCATGTGTATGACAGACCAAAAAATTTGGTTTGTCATACATGGGAAAAACGCGATTTCTTGAACAAGCGTAAAAGCATCAAAATCACGTTTATGACAGACCAAAAAGTTTGGTCCGTCATACATGCGAAACTCACTGTTTTTGGATGTTTGGTCTGGCGCAAAAGCAAAGTCTCTGTTTTTGGATGTTTGAATGTTTGGCCCTTTATGCAAGCAATTTTGCAAGATTTAAACCTAATCAATTTTTCAGCACATTATCAAGCCAATTTTTCATCACATGATTCACAATCTCCCCCTTGATGAAAACATTGGCAACACCACTTAGAATTGAACATTTGGCATTCACTTTACAAAAGATTTTGAAATCCAAAGGATCAAAGACCAAAGTAAGAAAACACAGAATTCCCCCTTTGACCAAAAAGCAAAACAAAATCGATCAAAGACCAAAGTAAGAAAACACAGAATTCCCCCTTTGACCAAAAAGCAAAACAAAATCTCCCCCTGAGAAGGAAAATGTGTGAATGTGCAATGTGCCCAAAAATTCCAAAATTCTCCAAACTTCTCCCAAAATTCTCAAATTTCCAAACACAACTCCCCCTTTTTCTTCTCCCCCTTTTTCCTTAATCTTTTCAATGATTCCCAAATTTCTCCCCCTTTGACAATGGATTCATCAAGAGTACAAAAGAGAGAATTTGTTCAAAATTTTTCTTGTAGCAATGATTTCACAAGAAGAAACAAGGGAGTGCCAAGATAGAAAAAGATGAGCTCATTCGATCATATAATCTTATATATCACATAATATGCAAAATACATGATCTTGATGTGATTTTAACAGGTTAGGGAATGACATTCATCTCAATCTCAAATATGTCAACTATAGCCAAGTACTAAGTAAGACCTTTAGTAGAAAAACAAGGACTCAAAAATTGAAGCAACTAACAAATCAGGACAAGCAAGTGGTTTCAACTTCAATCTAGTAGACCAAGTTTAATCTTTTAAACAATAAACTGCATGTGGCATGCTTGAAGCATACTTCTTTTATTTCCTTGGAGTGGTATGCTTGAAGCATACATCTTGTCATTTGAGGGAATGGCATGCTTGAAGCATACATCTTATCTTTTAAGGAAAGCATGCCTGAAGCATACAACTTGAAGCTTTTTGCTTTTAACAATCCTTTTTATTGATTCCCTTTTTCTTTTCTTTTTCTTTGATTGTAAACATGCACAAAATGATTAAAAGGTCTTATGGAAGAGTAAAGATGAAAACACACTTGCTTCATAGCCCAAATTTGTCAAGAGGATTCAATATCAAGCCTAGAAGAATGAGATATCACAGAGTATTTAGCTATAGGCAATCAGATCAGGGAATTTCGCAATGTCATTTTTAGTTCAAGTGAGACAATTTAGATTATCATATATTAGCTCAATTACATAGTATATAAAGAAATATGATAAAGTGAGCTCATCAAGTGAAAGAATTTGGCAAAGAAACTCCCCCTTAAAACAATCCTATTGGATGAACAATTCCAAGTTCTCCCCGAATAAAGGCAAAACGAGAAGAAGACAAGGGTTTTGTGAAAATGTCTGCCAGTTGATGTTCAGTATCCACATGATGAAGCACAATGTTGCCTTTTTCAACATGATCTCTAAGAAAGTGAAATCTGATGTCAATATGTTTTGTTCTTGAATGTTGCACAGGGTTCTTAGCAATGCAAATTGCACTAGTGTTATCACACAGAAGAGGAACACTATCCAAAATAATCCCATAATCTTTAAGTGTAGCTACTATCCAAAGAATTTGAGAACAACAACTAGCAGCTGACCACATATTCAGATTCAGCAGCTTGATTGTGCAAACAGAAGATTGCTTTCTAGATGACCATGCAATGAGAGAATTTCCCAAGAAGTGACATGAACCAGAAGTGCTCTTCCTATCAATTCTACATCCTCCAAAATCAGCATCAGAAAAAGATCTCAAACTAATGCATGAGGAAGCAGAAAGCCAAATGCCAAAATCTTGAGTTCCATGAAGATACCTGAAAATCCTTTTGACAACTTGTCGATGTGAAGCACGTGGGGAAGCTTGAAAACGAGCACACAAGCACACAGCAAATTGTATATCCGGCCTTGATGCAGTGAGGTACAAAAGTGAACCTATCATGCTTCTATATTCCTTTTGATCAACCGGCTCACCATCTTCATCAGGGTCAAGTGCGCAAGTGCTCTCCATAGGTGTCATGATTGGCTTGCTGTTTTCCATCCCAAAACGATGTAGCAAGTCTCTTGTATATTTGCTTTGATGCACAAAAGTACCATCCTTCGTTTGCTTGATTTGAAATCCCAAAAAGTATGTCAACTCACCCATCATACTCATCTCAAACTCCTTCCTCGTTGTTTCTGAAAACTCAGACACTAAAACATGAGATGAACCACCAAAGATAATATCATCAACATAAATCTGAACGAATAGTTGATCATTACCTTGCTTGAGTAAAAAGAGAGTTTTGTCAACCTTTCTCATTAAAAAGCCCTTTTCAAGTAAAAAGGTTTTTAGCCTATCATACCATGCTCTAGGGGCTTGTTTCAAACCATACAAAGCTTTTGTTAGTTTGAACACATGATTTGGAAACTTTGGATTTTCAAAACCAGGTGGTTGCTTGACATAAACCTCCTCATTTATGTAGCCATTCAGAAAAGCACTTTTCACATCCATTTGATACAATTTGAAACCTTTGGATGCAGCAAAAGATAAAAGGATTCTAATGGCTTCAATTCTAGTAACAGGAGCAAAGGTTTCATCAAAATCTAAGCCTTCAATTTGAGTGTAACCTTGAGCAACCAATCTAGCCTTGTTTCTAACAACAACACCATCCTCACTTTGTTTATTTTTGAAAACCCATCTAGTTCCAATAACATTAAAATCTGGAGGTGGTGAGACAAGTTTCCAAACTTTATTTCGTTCAAAATTCTCTAATTCTTCATGCATGGCATTGATCCAAGATTAATCGGATAATGCATGAGATATATCTTTGGGTTCAAAAGAAGCAACTAAAGCGAGAATGAGTATGAGTGTCGAATGAATAAACCTGGATCGAGTGACTCTCTCATTTAGGTCTCCAATCATTTGTTCAGATGGATGCATTTTTTGAATGTGCAAGGGAGCATTGACTTTTGAGACTTCTCCTTCTCCTTCTTCATTTTCAGCATGTACAGATGATGTTGTAGCTTGAGGATGGTTAGTCAGTAGGTGATGTAGTAGTAGGTGCCAAAGGTGCTACAAACTTGTTGTGCATTAGGAAGAGTCAAGACCTCATCTTCATCATCATCATTATCTTCAAAAATTTTCTCCCCACGAACATATGCGTCAGACTGCATCACTTGGACTAGTGCCTGGACTAGCCTCATCAAAAGTAACTTCACAAGTTTCCACAATTTTGTTAGTCTCCAAAACAAGCACACGATAGCCACGAGTATGAGCAGGATATCCAAGAAAAATGCCATCAGTTGATCTAGCTTCAAATTTATCAAGATTTTCAGATTTTAAGACAAAACATTTGCATCCAAAAACCCTAAAGTGAGAAACAGTAGGCCTTTGTCCAAACCGAAGCTCATATGGAGTCTTTCCCAATTTTGATCTCAAAAACACACGGTTTGAAACATAACATGCAGTTGAAATTGCTTCAGCCCAAAAGTTTCTAGGAGTGTGATGTTCATCTAACATGGTTCTAGCCATCTCAACCAATGTTCTGTTTTTCCTTTCAACTACACCATTCTGTTGAGGCACTCTAGGTGATGAAAATTGATGATCAATTCCTTTTTCAGTACAAAAGTGATCAAAAGAAGCATTTTTGAATTCGGTTCCATTATCACTTCTAATAGCTTTGAGAGCTCCTGGATGATCAATAGAAAGCCTAAGAACAAGACTTCTAAAATGACTAAAAGCCTCATCCTTAGATGCCATAAAGTATACCCAAGAGTATCTAGAAAAATCATCAACAATCACAAGCACATACCATTTGCCTCCAACGGATTGAACTCGAGATGGTCCAATCAGTATCAAGATGTAGAAGCTGTCCTGGGCGTTTGTCATCACCATAGTAAGAGGTGGATGTGAACCTGCAATCATCTTACCATGTCTACAAGAAGAACATACTAAATTGCTATCACCCTTAAGCTTAGGCAAGCCACGTATGAGATCTAAACCGCTTACGAGTAAGATGATCAAAACCAACATGACCAAGTCTACGATGCCAAAAGAATAAATCTTTAGAAGCATTGGCAATTAGACACCTATGTTTAGAAGAAGGTGATGCATCAAAATCAGCTTTAAAAACTCTTCCAAAACGAGAAATCTTGAACACAAGATCACCAAGCATCTAGCACTTTGCATTCATTTTTCTTAAAGCTTATCTCAAGATCTTCATCAAGCATTTGAGAGACAGAAAGCAAGTTATATTTCAAGTTTTCAACAAGAGCCACATCCTTGAACATAAACTTGTCACTTACCTTTCTTGTACCTTTTGCCACAACAGAAGAGGAAGAAGCATCTCCAAAAGTAACACTTTCAGACGAGATGCACGAGTGAGGAGGAGAACCAATTCTTATCACCGGACATGTGGCGTGAGCATCCGAATCCACTAGCCATATGTTCTCCTTCCTCGCGAGAAGCCTACATAGCAACAAAGCATGTCGAGGTCTCGATCTTGGGGTTAGGAATGAGATTTTTGGGAATCCGATCTTGAGACACACGACGCACAACAGTAGGTACAACACGATAATTTTTATGCACAAAATCAGATTTGCCTTTTCCTATGTTTCTAGGAACAAAAGATGTTTTCATCACTCTAGGCGCATAAAAATGTGCTTTGCTGAAATTTTCCCTAGCCTTAGTTCTTTCCTTCTTTTCTTTGTTTGGCTAGTCTAAAGCAACAATCTACTAAGTGTCCATCTCTACCACAATGAGTGCAAGTGTACTTGACATGATGTTTAGCTTTAACAAGAAAAGCACATTTTGCATTCATCATAGTAGAAGATAAAAAACCAGTGATTGAAAAGCAATTTTCTTAGGCTCATTAGATAACTCAATTTTGCAAGGAGCCCGAACAACGGTCTGAGGTTTAGTTTCATATGTGGCATAAGGATCAAAACCTAAACCTCTCTTGTTTGTGCTAACCTTAGATTGATCCAAAATCATGTTCAACTTTTTCTTGCCATTAGTGAAATGTTCCAAAGAATTTTGCAAGTAATCAACTTTCTTAGCAAGAGTTAAACAATTATTGCAAGGAATATTGACTTTCCCTTTCTGTTTACGACAAGTAGAGCATGAAAGAACCTCATGAGTAAGCAGATTATCAGTCAATTGAGAAACCTTAGCATTTGCATCTTTCAATTTTAATTCAAGAGTTGAGCATTTAAAACAAGAAGTTGAACCATGCAAATCATCAGTGGAACAGCTAGCATGTTTAACATGTTTCTCTTTTTTCTCACTTAGATGCAACAGAAGAGCGTGTTCTTTCCTAAGCAAGGTGAGCTCATCGTAAATTAAGTCACATGATTTACAAGTATCATCATCAGGAATCAATGTCTTAAGTCTAGCAATTTCAGCATTCAATGACTCCACAAGAATATCATGTTTCTTAATTTTTCTATCACGTTTGTTAATTAATTTTCCAAGACGGGCAACAGCATTGGCTAATTCATCATAAGAAGGATCTACCTCATTGAAGTCGCTGTCATTGCCGTCCTCGGTGAAGCTATCCTTGCTGCTTGCCATGAGACACAATCCCATCAAATCATGCTTGCTTGGAGTTGCATCATCTTCGCTGCTCTCCGAGTCCACATCGCTCAAATTGACTTGTTCAAGAGCGGAAAGAACTCGGTGAACCACCTTGCGGTTGATGAAACTCTTCTTCTTCCTATCATTTGACGAGAACCTTTTCTTCTCATTCCTTCTGTCGTTGTCCTTCTCCTCCTTTGATGTTTTTCCTGCAAGCTTAGGACAATTTGTGCGAATATGGTTGAGGTCACCACACTCATAGCATCTTGGAGGACCACCTCTCTTTCTCATTCTCACGTTCTGCAAGGCTTTGTTAAAGCGAGAAGAGAATAGTGCGGATCTTCTTCAGGAAACTCTTCAAGTTGCTCATCTGTTAAAGAAGTCATGGAAGACAAGGCAATGCTAGAAGAAGAATTTGCATTTGACATGTTAGGGTTAGAGATCAAAGCAATTGATTTAATATTCCCTTTCCTGGCAAGAACATCTAATTCATGAGTTTTCAGTTTAGAATAAAGAACATCTAATGTAAGTGTGCTCATGACAGTAGATTCCTGTATAGATGTTACTTTCATCTCCCACACCGACATGTCCAAAGCACTAAGCAATTGTCGAGCATTTGCAGCATCAGTGTAGCTAACTCCAACAACACGTAGATTGCTAAGAATTTTATTGAAACGTGCAAAGAAGTCATCTACAGATTCACTAGGTTTCATCTCAAAATGCATGTATTCCTTTTTGTAAATATCTTGGCGAACCTCTTTGTGATGTTAGAACCCTCATGGTAATCACAAAGAGATTTCCATACCTCATATGCGGATCGAAGATGAACCACGCGGTCGAAGTCACTTCTTCCCAATCCTTGGATGATCAAGTTGCGTGCTTTGCTGTTTGCTTCAACATGTGCGCGATTGGCGTCGTTGACGTTATCGTTTGCAGGAACTTCGTATGGCTTGTAGTCCTTCTCCCAAATTGCGAAGCCCTGCGCCTGGATGAACGCCTCCATCTTGGCCTTCCAAAACTGAAAATCAACACCATCGAACACACAAGGTTTTGTCGAATAACGATCCATTAATCTAATCACCGGTTAAGAATAATTAGAAAAACCTTGCTCTGATACCACTTGTAGGATCGAAGTTTATGAATATAACAATCAGAGGGGCGGGGTGAATGATTGAGCAGAAGCTAAAACCAAAATCTTGATCTATTAAAAACTTCACCCCAAAAGAAATCAAAAGATTGTTTCGGATTTGACAAAAACAGATTGACACAGGCTTGATAAAATGAGAATTCCCGGAGATCCAACCGTCGAAACGATCTGAAATTTGGACACAAGAAACTAGATTTCAATACGAATCAAACCCAAAAAGAATCAGCTCGATCGGACTTATGGATCAAAAGTTATGAGCTTCGCAAGCTTGCTGATCCAGAACTTGACGAGAATTGATCTAACGTAAACTTGAAAGTTTTAACAGAACCGACAAAAGTTTAATCAACTAGACTTTGAGGAACTCAAAAACAATACCCTAGAACGGTTTTTGATGGATCAAATCAAGATGAAACTCAACGATCAAAAACCAATCTAGAATTAGAACAAGCATGCAAACAAAAAACCAAAACAGAAAACACTGTAGCGACGTGGTTACTGTAGCACGCAAAAATCTTGGAAGAATTGATCTTTATTTCTTTTGTCTAAAATACTCTCATCAAAAGAGTACAAACTCTAAAACTCTTGATGCGCTCGGCTCTCCTTGGTGCTCTTTCAACAGGAGACAACCCTCCTATTTAAAGAACCAACCTGAATGATTCCTATTCCTAGAAGGAATCCGTATCCAACACAACTCTACTTGGCCCAACCTGGCCGAGTACAACTCTTACTGCGCATATGGTAACCCTACCATACTCACGTGACTAACACCTTGCACGCGTATGGCCACCGCCATACTCACGTGACTAACACTTTGCACGCGAATGACCTCCTGCCATTCTCACGTGACTAACCATTCTTCATGTGCACCACTCTCTTAGCCCGAGCGTCCCGCATGACATCCTTGACCACCAAGACCTCGGTTCCTCCTGAACCTAGTCCCGAACCTCGGTTCCTCCATGAACCTAGTTCTAGTCCTGTCATCGACCACATTCGTCTTCGAGCAAGACTGCACATGAACAAACCACAAAACAAATCCGAGCACAAGTCCACGACTTGACTCAAGGTCAATCCATGCAACTACTCACATGAGCATTGCATAAAGTCCACTTCAAAACATGCATCATGAAATCATCTCAGATTTCATAATTTCAAATTCAAACCATTTCAATTTTGCTCAAAACCGCCAAAAGCATGTGTATGACAGACCAAAATTTGGTTTGTCATACATGGAAAACGAGGTCGCCAAAAGCATGTGTATGACAGACCAAAAATTTGGTTTGTCATACATGGGAAAACGAGGTCGCCAAAAGCATGTGTATGATAGACCAAAAATTTGGTTGGTCATACATGGGAAAACGAGTTCGCCAAAAGCATGTGTATGATGAGACCAAAAATTTGATTTGTCATACATGGGAAAAACGAGTTCGCCAAAAGCATGTGTATGACAGACCAAAAAATTTGGTTTGTCATACATGGGAAAAACGCGATTTCTTGAACAAGCGTAAAAGCATCAAAATCACGTTTATGACAGACCAAAAAGTTTGGTCCGTCATACATGCGAAACTCTCTGTTTTTGGATGTTTGGTCTGGCGCAAAAGCAAAGTCTCTGTTTTTGGATGTTTGAATGTTTGGCCCTTTATGCAAGCAATTTTGCAAGATTTAAACCTAATCAATTTTTCAGCACATTATCAAGCCAATTTTTCATCACATGATTCACAGATTCCCATGGCCATACCTTTGCCCGACGCACGAAAACCGAAAGGATCTCCTCCCGGTTCGCTCCTCGCTCCTTGCTCCTCGCTCCAACGGATGGATCCTCGAGGTGCAGGGGTGGGGAGGCTACCCTAGGGCAGCAAGGGGTGGAGGAGAGGTGGTTGGGAGGTGGAGAGCAAAGGGGCAAGAGGGGTGGGGGCGCACGGCCAAAGGGGAGGGGATGGGGCGGCTAGGGCCAAGGGAGGTGTGGGGCGCACAATGCGGGGGGGTTGGGCGGGTGGGCGCACAAGGGGCAGGGGAGCCCCCTTTTTCCAGCCCCAAACCTATTTCCTAATCCTAAATGGACTCCTACTCCATCCCACCAAAGCCCACAACCCCCTCTTTTAGGCCCAAACTCCCCCGAGAAGGCCCAAAACCCCGGAAACGGCCCGAAAATGCTATTAACCTCCATACCCTATGGTTTTAACCTTAATTCCACATTTCATAATGTTTTTGAGCTCAACATTCACTTTTTATAAGGTTACGACACTCCGTGGTGTCACATTCTCCAATTTCACCTTTTACGATGTCTCAACATCCTGTAGTGTCACAGAAGGCTTGGCGCAATGAGTGGCTTTACGCCAAAGATGACAGCGGCGTACAGGTCTTGGAGCTGCCGATTGGACCAGCGGCCAGCACCCCTACCTGGGCAGCTCACGTCGACAAGACGCCTGAGCTCCAGGTGATGCTGGCCCGTGTGCATCAGTTGCGGACAGCGGGCCTAACGGGGGCCATGGTCCTCCGGGATTACGTCTCCCGGAGAATCAGTCCTCTGCGCCGCCGTGCCTGCCTCGCATGGCAGTACACGGGACCCGATGACCTGACTAGGATGGCTCCCGGGGGTAAGTTACTTTCTGCTTTACTCCCCTTCTTTTCCTTTTTCTTCTTTTAACTGCCGCCGGACTAACGGCGACCTTGCTCCATTCTCTCTTTTCTCTCAGCCGCGGGGGATTTATCCTTTACGAAAATTGACGCATGGCTGGCGCAGCTGGGCGTCTTTGGCCCCATCCTGCCTTTTCCAATGGGCGCGCTCCTGCTCTGCCAAGTGGAGCCTAGGGAGTGCGTGACGATCACCCGCGCCATGCCTTCTATGGACGCCATGGGGCCGGTGAACACGCCTCGCCGAACGGCGTTGACGATCCGGGGGCACCCTCCTGCTGGCGATCCAAGGAGGGACAAGCGCCTGGCGGCAGCGATGCCTCGGCGCCCGGCTTAAGAACCCGCATTACTCGAAGCGCGGCGACCACGACCGGGGCGGGCAGCTCCACGGCGGCCACCTCTTCCACTTCGGCCGGTGTCGCCTCGGCAACAACTCCACTGGTTCCGGTTCTGGTTCCGCCGTCGCCACCGGCGCAGACCGATCCGCCGCCACCAGTACAGGGTGATCCGCCCCCGCCCCCGCCCCCGCCGCTGGCACCAGCACCGGTCGATCTGGCTCTGCCGCTGCCGCCGGTGCGGGTTGATCCGCCCCTGATACCGCCGCTGGCGCAGGGTGATCCTCCCCTGCTGCTAGCGCCGGCGCAGGGTGACCCATCCTCGCCGCCGGCCCTGGTTCTTCTTCCGCCACCTCCGGCACTGATCGCTCCGCCGGTATTGGCGCCGCGCGGGGAATCACACTCGCCCCGGCTATGCCCCATTTTAGGAGGCCTTCTGCTGGGTATGCTCATAGACACTAGCAAACTGTCAAGTTCTTTTTGATTTGAGAGACTTACCCCCCTTTATTCATCCTAAGGGCGTATACTTCGAGGGCTCTCGCCGGGGTCGAACAGGACGCTGCGGCAACCGTAGCAGCAGCCGCAGCTGTACCGGTTGCGGTGGTCGAACACCAAGGCGGCCCTAGGGACCACCCGGTGGCCATCGCAGGGGCGGCCGCCTTACCGCCCGGTGGCAGGATAGGCTTGCCGGCTACCCCGGAGGTCGCTAGCGCCCCAATCCCCTCGGTGGATGCGGACGCTCTGCTGGCCGCTCTTGGCGAGCTGCACTCCCGCGTGAGCGGCCGCCTTGCGACAAGCAGGGAGAGGCTGAGGGAGGCTGTTGCGGAGAACTCCCAACTCCGCGCAGAGGTGCTGGACTTGCGCGGTCGAGTGGAGAGGTCAGAGCGGAGCCTGCAGCAGGAGAGGGAGCAAGGAGCCCTCCGCATTGAGGCGCTCACCTGAGAGCATGACGAGGAGAAGGGCGAGCGCCTTCGCGCAGAGGTCGAGACCACCTCCATGAAGATTGAAGACCTTCACTTTGTTGTTGTCTTATCGTCCGTTGTAGCAGACCCTTGCAAGTTAGGGCCTTAACTATAAATGCATATATTTCCCTTTGCACATCTTATGTTTGGGTGCCCGTTCGCGCCTTCGCTATGCTGGCTCTGAACAAAAGGTCAACGGTGCGCGTTAAGTGTTAGTTGGAGTGCAAGGCCCGTGTCCCCCGTGCCGGAGTGTCGCTTTCTCAGGACGTTAGGCCCCCGTGAGATTAGTTATTCTCGCGGTCTCTTGGGGCCGAACACTTGGTGCGGTGTGGTAGGGGAGTAGGCTTTCGGTGATGGTGTTTGAGTCGCCGGTTCTCACGGGGACACCCTGAGCGTCATGACCGTGTTGAAAACCGCTCCAAACCAGCCATCCAATCACCCATCCCTGTACAACACTCACCCAGTGGGCCAACTTTTACCTTCAAGAACTCAAAGAGCCTTAATGCACTGAGGGCGATCATGCTGACATGGCCCACCAGGGTGCAAACGACAAAAGAGAACAAGATGACAACTGTTTTGAATAGAAAGTAGACATTGGATCAAACAGAGGCTTCCCCTGTGAGGGAGCCGCCCAGATCGTCCTCGAGTTGTTGGATGAACAGTTGTTCCCATCGGATTTGGATCCTAGCAACCAATCACCGGAGGTGATCCTGATGCTAATACCCAAGCCCAACAGAGACAACCCTACAGACATCCAAACGACTCGACAACAACCCTGGTATTCCCCCGGTATGCGACCCGAAACGCGCCCAGGATCCCCACATACCGGTTTCCAATGCCGTTATCAATTCAATTTGCACAAAGGGGGCAACGAACCCGAAACCTTCCAAACCACACGCAAGCGGAAACACACGGCACAAAGACGAACCCGACAACCCCCAAACCAAGATCAAAAACAACGCCAAGACTCTAAACTAGGTAAGAACGGGAAAAAGACCAAGACCCCGAAATCAGAAAATTTCGGCATGACCTACCTATAAATACGGACATCCACTCAGCAGACAAGAAAAACAGCAGTTGATATATATATATGGAAAGTAAAAGCGACAACCACAGCACCACAGCAGTAACAACAGCTAAGAAAAACACAAACGGAACCCGACATACGCGTAAGCGCCCATTACCAAATCCAAAAGCCCAACAACCGCCTCTATCTATACAACAAAAGATCAACCACCATATCAAGCAAAATAAGACATCTCCGGAAGTGTTCTGCCCCTGAACACTCCCGGGCGCAGACAACGACGTGCTAAGCCTCTACTCGGTGCCCCGCCCGGTCACCGAGAGGCAGTAAGGGCAGAACTCGCATCCTCCCACCTGATCCTCACCTGAAAACCACAAAGCAGAAGCATGAGTACAAAAGGTACTCGCAAGACTTACCCGGGGGTCCATATACGACCGACTCCAAAGGATTATGCATTTAGTTGTAGCAAGGATTAAGCTTAAGGTAAAGGTGCGGAAAAAGCATTAACATTTGTAATGTAAGTGCGACAATCGAACCAATTACAAGTTTAAAGCAGTTATAGACCGCACTTACTTCTAGTGTGAAATTGAAAGTAACAATAATTAAAGTAGAGCAATACATAACCAATTTAAAGCTCAAGCCCAACGGCGAACCACAAGTTCAAGTTATTTACTACGCAGAAGAAGTTCGGATCAAGCTTGCTCATATCCGAGAGCGCGGCAATTCGAATCGCTTAATTAACCCTGCAGGGAAGCATTGATCGCACGACACGTACCACGAAGGGCCTCGTGTCAACCCCCTCCCAATCATACCCAATCGCCAAGCGTCCTCACGTGGTCCGAAAACCCAGCACCCCCTCGAGCAACCCCAAGCCCGGCTTGGCGCTCGAGAGTCGGCCTAAGCCTCGCCCTCAACCACGTCCAACCACAGGAAGTTACGGTCCATCGATTCCGTATGAGAGAAAGAGTGGCTTACCGTACCATAATCGGGCATGCGACCAACCGGGGTGTGCTCGATCTTATTCCACTTACGGATCGGTCCTTAACTGACACAGGCGGGGATACACATTTGAGTCTCCGTACCCAAATGAACCAACTCCCCGCCCGGTCCACAAATTTTTTCTTTCCAAACCTTTCCCAATTCCAAGTCCAACATAATGTAGTACGTGTGTAATAATAACAACCGCAAGTGACAAAACCCTCCGTCACTTGGCCCAACCCGACATCTAAGCAAAACTAAGCGTAGACTCGTTATAATTACCCATATACTCGTTCCAAAGGAAGTGTTCTACAAGTATCAAGGAGTGTATGTGCAGCAAGTAGGTTCTAAAAACTATTACCACCATTCAACTCCTAATGCATACCTAATCATCTAAATAAGCAATTTAATTCTCAAAGATAAAATCATATAATAGGGTAAATATGCTTAGGTGCTTGCTCGATGCTTCACGAGTCTCGGTAACCACCGGCTCACCGATATCCCCTCGACCACTGCGCGTCACCCTCAGCGTGTCGTTCTCTACACGACACATATGCATGAAATGAGATGCATGCAATGCATATGAGATGGAATGACAAATTGAAGATCCAAAAATGCAAGTATTCATCAACTCCAAAATGAAATACAATGATAACACTCCACACCAATAGCCAAGCAATATGTTTGAAATGTTCTACACTACTCCAACCTAAAACCCTAACCTTCGCAGAAATCAAAATCTGAAAACAATACTTACGTTGTTGGATGGCTAAGCCAAAATGTGATTTACCGGACTCTAATTGACCACAAAGGTGTGATATATTGTTGCCTTACCTGTAAACACTCAGAGACTAGATGCTCAGTCCTCAATTTGCAAGAGGAGCTTAAGTTCCAAAATTCCGAACTTTCAGTACTTTCAGATTTCTGGACACTACTTCAAAGGGCACAACTATTGATCCGAGAATCCGATTCAAACAACAATATACATTTTTCCCAATCTACGTAAAAATTCCTAACTTTCTATAGGCAAAATAAAATCCTAATTAGGTCTGCAAGTAACTCTAAACCACACTTCTATTTTCAGTCTCCATTTTCAGCAATTCTGGACAGACCGTGATAAGAATTGCCATAACTTTTTAACCGCTCAACCAAACGGAGCGAACTCGGACTCTAAACGACCGCGAGACATATACCTTCGACTTAGTATTGGCCAATCATCGAACAAATTCCTGAAGCACTCCCAGTTCGACAATGTTCAGAGCTCAGCTTTCAGCCTTACAGCTTTTCAGAGTTCAGAACAGTCTGAAATTCAGATTAGCATATCTTTTCATTTACTCAACCAAATGGAGTGCTCCCAGCTCCTACATGAGCATAGGGACAACACCTACATATACCTCTACCCCCTACTGAACAGAAATTAGTTTAGACCACCCAAATCCGAGCAAACTCGTAGCTCAGCCGAAATCCCGAAATCTCAGAACAGTCTGTACTAAAACAGGCGTAACTTTCAGCTGGATTAACAAAATCGATCGATTCCAGTTGGAAATGAAAGATAACTTGATTATCTACAACTAATTCTTCAGCCGGCCTAAGAGATGAAGCTTCTAACTTGCTCAAAAATACGAAAAACAGCAGCTACAGAATCTGCTCGAAAATTCAAAACGTGCTACAAACCCTAGAACTTGATTTCCACCACTGCCATCTTCTCCAAAGCTCCAAACTCACTCATGGACACCCCCAAAACAGGAAAACCCCAAACCCAAGCCCTAGGGGGAGCCTTACCTTGAGGGGATTGGAGGAGGAGGGAGAGGAGGAAGAGGGGAGCTCGGCAAGGGGATGGGGGAGGCGCCGGCAGCAGGTGGAGGAGGATGGAGGCGCCACCTTGGGGCTGCTGCAATGGAGGAGACTTCAAGGTGCAGCCATGGAGGAGAGGTTGAACTTGGTGGCTGCACGTTTTGGGGGAGAAGGGAGTGGTGGCTGCTTTGTGGAGGTGGGGCTGTTTTGTGGCCCCAAGCCAACCCACAGGTGAAACAAAAGACTATAATTTGGCTAAGTCCCACAATTTCAGAACATGGATTCAGTTTTGACTCTATGATTTAATTTAGCATTTGATGTTGGATTGGCAAGCGAACTCCACCATTAACTAGAGAAAAGTCTCTAGTTTTCAACCATCCAACATGCACATTCTAGTTCATTACCGATCTCCAACTATGAGGCTCCAAAGTCTGATAAAAATCATAGTTGCAGTCTGAAATTTTTAACTCTAGATTTTTGGCCAAGTTTGGGATACCTCAAAATGGCAGTTTAGGATACTCACTGAAGTCAAGAGTTGATCTCATTGCGGCCAACACTTAGTTGGCGCTAACAATTAGCCGCATGAGTCGAAGTTAAATTCGGGGCCGTGACAAATCCTCCCCCCTTAGGGGAATCTCGCCCCGAGATTCGAAATGAGCACATAGTTGGAAGGGAACTTACACAGACAAGGACTATAAATAGACAGGTTGAAACACTTACATGGTTTGGAAGAATTCGGGATACTCGCTTTTCAAACGGTCTTCCCGTTCCCAAGTGGCCTCATCTTCGGTATGGTTGCTCCACTGAACCTTATAGAACTTGAGAGTCTTCCTTCGAGTCTTACGTTCAGCTTCTTCCAAAACCCGAATCGGATGTTCTTGATAAGACAGATCAGGTTCAGGCTGAACCTCGAGTTCATCCACTGCAATCTGCTCGAAGGGAGTACGAACACACTTCTTTAGCTATGAGATATGGAACACGTCGTGGACCATCGCTAGAGATGGAGGAAGCTCTAGCCGATATGCCACTTGACCGCGCCTATCAAGTACCCGAAAGGGTCCAATGTAGCGAGGCGCCAGCTTTCCCGAAATCCCAAAACGACGTGTGCCCCGGAGGGGAGACACCTTCAGGTAGACGTAGTCGCCAACATCGAAAGTGAGAGGTCTTCGACGACGATCGGCATAGCTCTTTTGCCGCGACTGTGCCACTTTCAAATTGTTCTGAATGGTTCTCACCTTCTCTTCCGCCTCCACAACCAAATCGGGTCCAAACAAAGCACGCTCTCCACTCTCGGACCAATTCAGAGGGGCCCGACAGCTACACCCATAGAGTGCTTCAAATAGAGACATCTGGATGCTCGCTTGGTAGCTGTTGTTGTACGCAAACTCGGCGTACGGGAGACATTCTTCCCACTTCTTCCCGTAGGATAGGACGCATGCCCTCAACATATCCTCAAGGATCTGATTGACCCTTTCAGTTTGGCCGTCAGTCTGTGGGTGATATGCTGAGCTGTGGAGCAGTTTTGTGCCCAATGCTTCATGCAGGCTCCTCCAGAATCGAGAAATGAACTGAGAGCCTCGATCTGAGACTATCCTCCTGGGTACCCCATGGAGATAGACAATCCGGGATAGGTATAGCTCCGCATACTTCTTGGATGTATAAGTGGTGCCTACCGCCGAGAAAGTCTTGCGGACTTTGTCAGTCGGTCCACTATCACCCATATCGAATCATGGCCTGAGGAAGTGGTCGGCAGACTGGTAATGAAATCCATGGTAACATCCTCCCACTTCCAAACTGGAATAGGAAGAGGCTGAAGAGTACCGGCTGGCTTGAGGTGTTCGGCCTTCACCCGCTTGCAGACGTCGCACTCAGACACATAGCGAGCGACTTCGCGCTTCATGCGGGCCCACCAAAACTGCCGTCTCAGGTCTTGACACATCTTGTTGCTGCCCGGGTGAATGGTAAGCAAGGAGTTATGCGCCTCATCGAGAATCCTTCGCTTCAACTCCCGGTCATCAGGGACAACTACGCGGTCGCCGAACCACAAGGTTCCCTGATCATCCAGGCGAAACTCAGCAGCTTGTCCCAAATTCAATTTATCCCGGATTTGGGCAACTTCTTCATCCTTCGTCTGCGTCTCTCGAATCTGATCGAGCAATGTGGATCTCAACTGGAGATTAGCTATGAATCCCTGCTCGCCCATCTCCAAGCCGAGTCTCTGGAATTCGGCACAGAGGGAGACACTCGAGGACTGGAGAGTAAAGCAGTTGCATTGAGCTTTGCGACTCAACGCGTCAGCTACCAAAGATTATCAGAAACCCTAACTTGATCTAGTCAGGACTGCAGCACCCCGCGCTGGAGCCCTACAAGCCCATCCCACACAAAAGCATAAAGTATGATGCACAATGACATGGTAAACATATGCATGCATGACATGACATGAACCTCGTATGCATAGTATGAAATGCACGGTTCCAACGGAATCGTTCCTCCCACACTCACCATTAAACCTACACAACCTTAATTATAGACATAGGGCGGGTAATATAGCGTTAAGTGCTACTAGAAAATTAAGTAAACCACCATCAATCACCTAAGTGGTCGTCAAGTTTACGGTTCGTCTTTATGCACCTTGCTCTGATACCAACTTGTGAGGGAGCCGCCCAGATCGTCCTCGAGTTGTTGGATGAACAGTTGTTCCCATCGGATTTGGATCCTAGCAACCAATCACCGGAGGTGATCCTGATGCTAATACCCAAGCCCAACAGAGACAACCCTACGGACATCCAAACGACTCGACAACAACCCCGGTATTCCCCCGGTATGCGACCCGAAACGCGCCCAGGATCCCCACATACCGGTTTCCAATGCCGTTATCAATTCAATTTGCACAAAGGGGGCAACGAACTCGAAACCTTCCAAACCACACGCAAGCGGAAACACACGGCACAAAGACGAACCCGACAACCCCCAAACCAAGATCAAAAACAACGCCAAGACTCTAAACTAGGTAAGAACGGGAAAAAGACCAAGACCCCGAAATCAGAAAATTTCGGCATGACCTACCTATAAATACGGACATCCACTCAGCAGACAAGAAAAACAGCAGTTGATATATATATATGGAAAGTAAAAGCGACAACCACAGCACCACAGCAGTAACAACAGCTAAGAAAAACACAAACGGAACCCGACATACGCGTAAGCGCCCATTACCAAATCCAAAAGCCCAACAACCGCCTCTATCTATACAACAAAAGATCAACCACCATATCAAGCAAAATAAGACATCTCCGGAAGTGTTCTGCCCCTGAACACTCCCGGGCGCAGACAACGACGTGCTAAGCCTCTACTCGGTGCCCCGCCCGGTCACCGAGAGGCAGTAAGGGCAGAACTCGCATCCTCCCACCTGATCCTCACCTGAAAACCACAAAGCAGAAGCATGAGTACAAAAGGTACTCGCAAGACTTACCCGGGGGTCCATATACGACCGACTCCAAAGGATTATGCATTTAGTTGTAGCAAGGATTAAGCTTAAGGTAAAGGTGCGGAAAAAGCATTAACATTTGTAATGTAAGTGCGACAATCGAACCAATTACAAGTTTAAAGCAGTTATAGACCGCACTTACTTCTAGTGTGAAATTGAAAGTAACAACAATTAAAGTAGAGCAATACATAACCAATTTAAAGCTCAAGCCCAACGGCGAACCACAAGTTCAAGTTATTTACTACGCAGAAGAAGTTCGGATCAAGCTTGCTCATATCCGAGAGCGCGGCAATTCGAATCGCTTAATTAACCCTGCAGGGAAGCATTGATCGCACGACACGTACCACGAAGGGCCTCGTGTCAACCCCCTCCCAATCATACCCAATCGCTGAAGCGTCCTCCTGTGGTCCGAAAACCTAGCACCCCCTCGAGCAGCCCCAAGCCCGGCTTGGCGCTCGAGAGTCGGCCTAAGCCTCGCCCTCAACCACGTCCAACCACAGGAAGTTACGGTCCATCGATTCCGTATGAGAGAAAGAGTGGCTTACCGTACCATAATCGGGCATGCGACCAACCGGGGTGTGCTCGATCTTATTCCACTTACGGATCGGTCCTTAACTGACACAGGCGGGGCTACACATTTGAGTCTCCGTACCCAAATGAACCAACTCCCCGCCCGGTCCACAAATTTTTTCTTTCCAAACCTTTCCCAATTCCAAGTCCAACATAATGTAGTACGTGTGTAATAATAACAACCGCAAGTGACAGAACCCTCCGTCACTTGGCCCAACCCGACATCTAAGCAAAACTAAGCGTAGACTCGTTATAATTACCCATATACTCGTTCCAAAGGAAGTGTTCTACAAGTATCAAGGAGTGTATGTGCAGCAAGTAGGTTCTAAAAACTATTACCACCATTCAACTCCTAATGCATACCTAATCATCTAAATAAGCAATTTAATTCTCAAAGATAAAATCATATAATAGGGTAAATATGCTTAGGTGCTTGCACGATGCTTCTGCCGAGTCTCGGTAACCACCGGCTCACCGATATCCCCTCGACCACCATTGCCGCGTCACCCTCCGCGTAATCGTTCTCTACACGACACATATGCATGAAATGAGATGCATGCAATGCATATGAGATGGAATGACAAATTGAAGATCCAAAAATGCAAGTATTCATCAACTCCAAAATGAAATACAATGATAACACTCCACACCAATAGCCAAGCAATATGTTTGAAATGTTCTACACTACTCCAACCTAAAACCCTAACCTTCGCAGAAATCAAAATCTGAAAACAATACTTACGTTGTTGGATGGCTAAGCCAAAATGTGATTTACCGGACTCTAATTGACCACAAAGGTGTGATATATTGTTGCCTTACCTGTAAACACTCAGAGACTAGATGCTCAGTCCTCAATTTGCAAGAGGAGCTTAAGTTCCAAAATTCCGAACTTTCGATTACTTTCAGATTTACGGACACTACTTCAAAGGGCACAACTATTGATCCGAGAATCCGATTCAAACAACAATATACATTTTTCCCAATCTACGTAAAAATTCCTAACTTTCTATAGGCAAAATAAAATCCTAATTAGGTCTGCAAGTAACTCTAAACCACACTTCTATGTTCAGTCTCCATTTTCAGCAATTCTGGACAGACCGTGATAAGAATTGCCATAACTTTTTAACCGCTCAACCAAACGGAGCGAACTCGGACTCTAAACGACCGCGAGACATATACCTTCGACTTAGTATTGGCCAATCATCGAACAAATTCCTGAAGCACTCCCAGTTCGACAATGTTCAGAGCTCAGCTTTCAGCCTTACAGCTTTTCAGAGTTCAGAACAGTCTGAAATTCAGATTAGCATATCTTTTCATTTACTCAACCAAATGGAGTGCTCCCAGCTCCTACATGAGCATAGGGACAACACCTACATATACCTCTACCCCCTACTGAACAGAAATTAGTTTAGACCACCCAAATCCGAGCAAACTCGTAGCTCAGCCGAAATCCCGAAATCTCAGGACAGTCTGTACTAAAACAGGCGTAACTTTCAACTGGATTAACGAAATCGATCGATTCCAGTTGGAAATGAAAGATAACTTGATTATCTACAACTAATTCTTCAGCCAGCCTAAGAGATGAAGCTTCTAACTTGCTCAAAAATACGAAAAACAGCAGCTACAGAATCTGCTCGAAAATTCAAAACGTGCTACAAACCCTAGAACTTGATTTCCACCACTGCCATCTTCTCCAAAGCTCCAAACTCACTCATGGACACCCCCAAAACAGGAAAACCCCAAACCCAAGCCCTAGGGGGGGCCTTACCTTGAGGGGATTGGAGGAGGAGGGAGAGGAGGAAGAGGGGAGCTCGGCAAGGGGATGGGGGAGGGCGCTGGCAGCAGGGTGGAGGAGGATGGAGGCGCCACCTTGGGGCTACTGCAATGGAGGAGACTTCAAGGTGCAGCCATGGAGGAGAGGTTGAACTTGGTGGCTGCACGTTTTGGGGGGGAGAAGGGAGTGGCTGGCTGCTTTGTGGAGGTGGGGCTGTTTTGTGGCCCCAAGCCAACCCACAGGTGAAACAAAAGACTATAATTTGGCTAAGTCCCACAATTTCAGAACATGGATTCAGTTTTGACTCTATGATTTAATTTAGCATTTGATGTTGGATTGGCAAGCGAACTCCACCATTAACTAGAGAAAAGTCTCTAGTTTTCAATCATCCAACATGCACATTCTAGTTCATTACCGATCTCCAACTATGAGGCTCCAAAGTCTGATAAAAATCATAGTTGCAGTCTGAAATTTTTAACTCTAGATTTTTGGCCAAGTTTGGGATACCTCAAAATGGCAGTTTAGGATACTCACTGAAGTCAAGAGTTGATCTCATTGCGGCCAACACTTAGTTGGCGCTAACAATTAGCCGCATGAGTCGAAGTTAAATTCGGGGCTGTGACATCCCCCGACCAGCCATGGAGAGGAAATCTCAGCTCGGCTGGCCGGGGCACACAGCTCTGCACTTACAGCCATTTTTAGGGATAGAACTTGCGCAGAAGCTCTATGTTTTGTGAGTTTGCCAACTCCTCCCCGTCCTCAGTGGCCAACCTGACTGCCCTGGGGCGAGAAACTGAGACCACCTTAAAGGGGCCCTCCCACTGGGGAGACAGTTTGTGTAACCGGCATGCGTTTGGACTCTGTGCAAGACCAAGTCGCCGACTGCCAGTGTTCTCTCGCTAACCCGGGCGGCATGGTACCGCCTGAGGCTCTGCTGGTACCGGGCAGCGCGCAAGGCGGCGCGATCCCATACTTCTTCCAGGAGGTTGACGTCCTCCCGCTGCAGATATTCCCGGGGTTCCTCAGTGAATGCCGCCACGCGTGGTGACCCCAAGGTCAGCTGCGAGGGTAGGACCGCCTCCGCACCGTAGACCAAGAAGAAGGGGGTTTCCCCGGTGGCCCAGCTGGGGGTGGTACGAAGTGACCACAGCACTGCCGGGAGCTCCTCAGTCCACCGGGCTCCGCGCTTGTGGAGTCGATCAAACGCCCTGGTGTTGAGGCCCTTCAGCACCAGCTTGTTGGCCCGCTCGACTTGACCATTACTCTTTGGGTGGGATACTAACGCAAAACAGACCTTGGTGCCCATTTCTTCACAGAAATCCAAAAAAGCGGTACTGGTGAACTGTGTGCCGTTGTCGATGAAGATGCGGTTGGCGACCCCGAAGCGAGGTGAAGATTCCTCGCATGAACTTGATCGCAGCGGCGGCTGTAATCGTCCTTACTGCCTCGGCTTCCACCCATTTGGTAAACTTGTCAATGGCGACGAACAGATGGGTGTAGCCCCCTGTGGCCCGCGGGAACGGACCCAGGATATCTAGCCCCCAGACCGTGAAGGGCCATGAGAGCGAGATAGTTTGCAGAGCCTGGGCTGGTCGGATGGATCTGCTTGGCATGGAACTGGCATGCCTCGCACCTCCTCACCAGCTCGCAAGCATCCTGGAGGGTGGTGGGCCAATAGAACCCTTGGCGGAAAGATTTTCCCACCATCGTTCGACTGGACACATGGCTCCCGCACACGCCTCCATGGATATCAGAGAGTAGACTGCTCCCCTCCTCCCGAGTGATGCACTTCAGGAGAACTCTGTTTTTACCCCGGCGGTAAAGGTCCCCGCCCACCAGGGTATAGCACTTGGCCTTTCGTGCTATCTTCTCCGCTAACGCATCATCGTCGGGGCACACTTGATCCCGCAGGTAGGCCAGGATCGGATCCATCCATGTGCCTTCCCGGTCAAGTGTGGCGACCACAGGGTGACCGCCCGGGTACTCCGCTTGGCCTGGCATTTCCGCCGGTACTGCTTTTCCTTCCGGAACAAGGGCAGAAGCAGCGTCACCACCGTCCCCACCAGAAACGAGGGCTGCGATGGACGGTCGCGGAAGCCTTTCTTCAAAGACTCCGACCGAAACCGGAGACCTTGTTGAGGCGAGTTACGCAAGCTCATCCGCCAGGTAATTGTCGCGCCGGGGGATATGGGTATACCCCAGCCCTTCGAAGTATCGCTCCATCTTTCTGACCACAGCTAAGTACTCCGCCATGACTGGATCAGAGTAGGAGAACTCCTTCCTCGCCTGGTTAACGACTAGCAGCGAGTCACCCCTGACTTGCAGGCGCCGAACACCAATGGTCGCGGCGGCGCGAAGCCCCGCCAGCAAACCTTTGTACTCGGCGACGTTGTTGGTGGTCTTGAAGTCCAGGACAACCACGTACTTGATGAGGTCCCCGGTTGGGGAAACCAAGAGGACTCCAGCCCCCGCGCCTTCGAGCCTGAAGGAGCCATCGAAGTAGAGTGTCCAGGGGGAGGGCGCGGGGGTTTCTTCAGCCTCAGGTTCGGTAGGAGTCCACTAGACAACGAACTCTGCCAACCTTTGACTTTTGATTATCGTGCGGGGGGCAAACTTGAGACCAAACTCTCCCAGCTCCACAAACCACTTGGCAATGCGGCCTTCAACTTCGCGGTTGTGAAGAATCTCGCACAAGGGATAGGTGGACACCACCGTGATCTCTCTTCCTTGGAAATAATGCCGCAACTTCCTGGATGCCACTAGCACGGCATATACCATCTTCTGAGCCTGCGGGTACCTTGTCTCCGCATCATGCAGCACCTTCTTTGGCGTAGTAAAGCGGTCATTTGGACCCCTTCACGCATTTGTACCACCCGGTCTTTGCGCTCACATTCTTGGGACTGGCCGCTACGTATAATAGTAGCAGCTCGCCCGGCTCGGGGGCGACCAGCACCGGAGGGGAGGAGAGGTATTGCTTTAATTCTTCAAGTGCTTGTTGTGCTTCTGTAGTCCACTCGAAGGAGTTGGTCTTCTTTAGCAGCTTGAAAAAGGGGAGGCTCTTCTCCCCCAAGCGGGCTATAAAGCGGCCAAGAGAGGCCAGGCGACCAGCTAAGCACTGAACTTGTTTCAGCCTCGTGGGCGGCTGCATGCGCTCGATGGCCGTGATCTTCTCTGGGTTGACCTCGATCCCACGATTGGAAACGAGGAACCCAAGCAGCTTTCCAGACGACACACCAAACACACACTTTTCAGGATTCAACTTCAAACAATACTGCCGGAGGCGGGAGAAAGTTTCTTCTAAGTCTTCAACAAGCCAAACAGTCTTTTTGTTCTTCACTACCAAGTCGTCAACATATACTTCAAGGTTTCTTTCGATTTGCGACCGAAATACAGTGTGCATAGCGTGCTGGTAGGTGGAGCCAGCGTTCCTCAACCCAAAAGGCATTCGGACGTAACAGTACATGCCTAGAGGGGTCACAAAAGCAGTCTTCTCTTCATCTTCCCACGCCATACTGATCTGGTGGTAGCTGGAGTAGGCGTTTAGGAAGCACAGGACCTCGCACCCTGCTGTGGAATCGACGACAATATCTATCCGCGGTAGGGGGTACGGGTCCTTGGGGCAAGCTTTGTTGAGGTCGGTGAAGTCGATACACATCCGCCATGTTCCGTTTGACTTTTTGACAAGCACAGGGTTGGCCAGCCACTCGGGATAGGCCGCCTCCTGCACAATCTTCGCTTGCAGTAGCTTCTCTACCTCATCTCGAATGGCATCCTACCGCTCCGGTGCCTGCCTCTGGACCTTCTGCCGGACTGGGTGCACTCCGGGGAGCGTCGCCAATCGGTGCTCATTCACCTCCCTAGGGACCCCGGTCATTTCAGATGGTTCCCAGGCAAACACATCTAGGTTAGACCGGAGGAAGGTGACGAGCGCGTCTTCCTATTTGGTGCCGAGGCTGGCACCAATCTTCACAACCTTCCCAGAGCCGTCCTCACCCACGGAGACCACCTTCACCTCACCGGAAGGACCAGGTGAGGCGCGGGCCCTAACCGGGGGGAGCTCTGGGCAATCGTCCTCCTCTCAAGCCGAACAAGATGCCACATACTTGGCAATATCCACTCTCATCCTTTTCCACCAGAAATTCTTTTTCAAATCCCTGTACATCTTGGTCTCCCCAGGATGGACTGGTACTGGGTGCGATGAGCCTCCTTTAGAATATTCTCTTTCACTTGGGATTTCTGAGGCACACATAGACGACCCTGAAACCTCAAAGCTCCCACATCATCAACGGTAAAATCTCCAGACTTACCATCCTCAAGGCGTTTCCTCACCTGCTGGAGCAAACAATTATGCTGTTGTGCCTCCCGCACACGCTCGGGAATCGCTGACTCAAGAATCAATTGAGTTTCATCTTGCATGGTCCCCGCAAAGCAGTAGGAGACTCCCAATCACTCAAAATCAGCAACAAGACAATCAACGACAGGGGGCATTGTCTTGCGACTGAGAGCGTCAGCCACCACATTTGCCTTACCCGGGTGGTACTGGATAGTGTGGTCATAATCCTTTATTAATTCCAGCCACCTCCTCTGCCTCAAGTTCAAATCTTTCTGAGTAAAGATGTACTAGAGGCTCTTATGATCAGTGAAGATATCACAAGACTCGCCATACAGGTAATGCCTCCATATCTTCAATGCAAACACCACAGCGGCTAGCTCAAGATCATGCATGGGATAGTTCTGCTCATGCTTTTTCAACTGCCTTGATGCATAAGCAATCACCTTGCCATCTTGCATGAGCACACAACCAAGTCCCAAACGAGAATGATCAGGTCAAGCAGGTGGCGCTTCCCTGGCTGAGGGTAAAGGGAGCAGCCACTAACTTCTCCTTCAAAGTGCGTAAAACTATGCTCATACTCTGTAGTCCACTTTGGAATTTCATCCGCAGGGTCAGTGCGAAAGTGGCTTGGCAATGATAGAGAAATCTCTGCACAAAAGCATGATAGTAGCTTGACTAACCCAAGGAAACTACACACCTCTTTTGACATTGGAAGGCCTCTTCCAATCCAGCTCTTGAGACTTTGCTAGGATCTACGGATATGCCCTCTGGATTGATGATGTGGCCAAGAAAACCCACTTCTGAAATCGAACTATACTTTTAGCTTAGCAAAGAACTGATTCTCCCTCAAGGTACTCAGCACAAGCCTCAAATGCCGCTCATGATCCTCTTCTGATTTAGAGTAAACCAGAATGTCATTGATGAACACTACAACAAACTCATCAAGGTACTTTGTGTAGCATATTGTTCATCACCTCTATAAAGACAGCAGGAGCATTAGTTAGTCCAAAAGACATACCATTAAATTCATAATGCCCATACCTAGTAGAGAAAGCAGTCTTCTCAATGTCTTGCTCCCTCACACGGATCTGATTATACCCCGACTGAAGATCAATCTTGGAGAACACCTTTGCTCCCTTCAGTTGGTCAAACAGATCCTCAATGCGAGGCAAAGGATACTTGTTCTTGACTGTCACTTGATTAAGAGCACGATAATCAATGCACATCGCCCAACTTCCATCCTTCTTGGCTTGAAGAGCACGGGTGCTCCCCAAAGCGACACATGCGCCTAATAAAGCCCTTGGCCATGAGATCCTCCAATTGCTTTTCAACTCGTCTTGGAAAGAACGAGCCACAGCGGTATGGAGAGATAGAAATAGGTCGAGTGCCGGGTGAACAAGATCAATACGGAACTCCACACTCCTCACGGGGAGTAAGCCAGGGCAACTCATCGGGGAACACATCGACAAACTCCTTTTACTACTGAATCTCCTCAATGGAAATCGAGGAAGATGGCTTTTCGACATAGCCATGAGGAAACCCAAGCGCCTCAACGGCGCGAGAAAACAAAAATAAAGCAAAGATGGCTGGAAGGTATACCACCACGAAAAGTCAACTCTACCCCACGGCCAGGGCCTGGAAAAGGTAACCCGGTCAGTAAAAAAGCCAATAGATCTTGTACAAGATCTTGATGCAACCGGTCCATGCCCAAAATGACATCAAAAGGAGCCAATTGGATCACCATAAGATTGGCAAAGAAAACCTCATCATCAATGGCAATGGTGAAACCAGGCAAACCAAAGAGCTAGCAATCAAACCCCAGGAGAACTGACTAACACGGACTCGGAAATCGAACTTCCAACTTAGCCCTACTAGCAAACTGCAACGACACAAAGGAATAGGATGCTCCGAAATCAAAGCAGAACAAAGGCATCAACGGAATCCACGAGCAAAGTACGAAACCACCTGCGGATGCCCGGTGACTCGGCCCGATCGGCAAGGCGTACACTCCTGGTGGCAGGGACTGATAGGAGCCCGACTCGCATTGATGCCCCAACAAGGTGGGGCGGAGGAGGCAAGCGAGGAGCAGACGGCTGCCCGGGCACAGGACTGGCTTTGGTGGCGCCCACGCAAAGGAGGCTGAGGAGGCCGAGCCGCCATCATTTGCACCGATCCTCTAGAAGAGCCTTGCTGGAGTGGGAGGAGAAGGCACCGTCTCCCACTTGATAATGCTCTGGATTCATCCCAGACTTCGCCCCATGTGGTCGGGCTTGCCCGCAGTGGTTGCAACTCCCGGTCCAACCTATTACTCTGAAGCACAGTGTTCACCACCGCGCCAGAAGCACATCATGCCCTGCCAGGCACAGGATGAGCAGCCGCTCGCAAGGAAGACGATGGGGCGGCCTCATCTTGCTTTGAGGGGAGCCCGCCTCCCTTGAACTTCTTGAAGGTGGGTCGAGAAGACCACCTCCTCCACCAAAGGTTCTCTTCGGCCCCGCCTAGGTCAGTAGAAACCCACTGAACCACCGGGTTTTGCCTATCCCGGGAGAGCTCCAACTCGAGCTCCATGCCCTTCGCTTTGCTTCACCATGGAAGCGAGAAGTCACGAGGGACGATCGCCCCATGACAACTCTGAACTCCTGGTTGAGGCCTCTACGGAACCTCGCTCTTCTCCTGTCGTCATTGCCACCGCCGCAAGCGCCTTACTGTTGTTGAACTCAGCCTCATACTCGCCGACCTCTTTCCACAGGAAAGAGTCGAGTATGCTCCATCCACTCAGGAAAGATTGCAGGTAAAACTTGGCTCGGAGGCGAGCCACAAAGTCCTCCCAGTGGGACCAAGATCAGGGGCTGTAGCAAGAAGCCCCTCCCACCGAGATATCGACAGCTTGGCCTTTTCAGAAAAGCCACAAAGCGAGCCCTCTGAACCGAGGTCAACTCTAGGACCACAAACTACCTCTCCATGTACCGCAGCCAATCTGCGCGGATCGGATCGCGTGCCGCTCCATCAAAAGTGTCAAGGCGGAGGGACATCCACTCCGAAGACTCATCTCAAGCTTCCGACACGGCCGGGGCGACAAGCTGGGACCCTGCAGGGGTGGCACAACGAGGGCTGCCCCTTAGCAGCTCCTGAACCTCCTCTCGCAGAGCCCTGAACTAAGTCCCGCCTGGCGGGTACCCCAGCCCACGGCTGCCGGTAGCTCCTCCTCTGTGCTAGTCCATCGCAGGCATTGGCGCTACCACTCGACTACCGACTCGGCGCTCCTGAGAACCTCGCCCTTGGCCTCCACGGCCACGGCGACCACGACCTCTACCCCTCAGCATGGTTGCTACAAACAGACAACCATCCATTCACAAAAATATAAGCACAACAACATATAATCAAGAACAACGATCAAACATCATCATAGGCATAGTGTCTTCATCACATAATTAGCGCAATGCAATGATGAACCCAAACCCCATCCTAGTGTGCAACCAAGTGTGTCAAATTTTAGATTAGTTATACCACTTTTTTTGCAAGTTTTAATGTTGCTATCCTGTAACAAAATTTTATTTAAAACCTAAGCCATGTTTCTAAGTTATTCCACATCACATTTTAGTTATAACCTAAGGTATGACACTAAAAATACATATTCCAAGGACCTACAGCCCGCTCTGATACCAACTGTAACACCCCAGCATTTAATATGCCTGAATGCTACCAAACATAAGCTAAACTACATATAAATACCATGAATTAAGGTAAATTACAACAAAGGAGTAAATTCTAAAACCCGAAATTTCGGCAGCATCTCCTTTGTTTTAACACGATTTGAAGGAGCAACAACAGTATAGCAATATAAGGCAATATGAGAGACAACTAAAACAGCAATAATTAAAGACTTAACGACAAAATAAATCCACTTGCAAGCATTTAATGTCTCTAAGAGTCAAACGAACAATAAGACTCTCATATAGCAAATCTAAACCTTAAAGCAATAACCATCACACGCAGTTTATTATCAAAACTAATTGAATGACTTGTGGAATCAAATGAGTGAAGCTACGTGCGGAAGTGTGACTATGTCCCTTCTCCGCATGCCGGTCTCATGGTACCTAAAACAACAAGAACACACAAGCGTGAGTTCAAAACTCAGCAAGCATATTGCAATGGTACAACAAGAACAATTACATGGCAATAATATCTCACATCATGTATATCCCCTCATTCGTGGACACATAACATTATCATCATCATTATGTATGCAATGCAATGCGATGCTCATGTCTCCTTGGAAACTCATACCGATATGGTTGAGTACACACCCGTCGGTGTGCACCCTCTCCCCCTTCGATCCCGAAGATGGAGGGTGCCTACTCCTCGCTTCCATTCATCGCGGTGAATGGAATCACGGTGTAGGACTTACTCATTGGCTCTCCGGAATAGTCATAACTTTCTCACCGACCTTCCCCGGACTAGTTATGACTTTCTCACCGCCCGGGCCATGTAACATGCCATGTATGCAAATATGCCAACATCATAATTAACTTGTACATTAACACATGTCATCATAACATAATAAACATGCTCATCATATCATTGGCAATCAGTAAAGCATGGCAAGTGATCATATCATATAATCAATTTCATCTATTCTCAACAAGCAACCTACAAACCGCTATCCATTACAATACACTTGCCTCAACCACGGGCAACGGATTGGCGGGAAGTAGAAGGCACTCCCGGGGTCGCACCACCTGCACATAGGTACCACACACTCAAAATCATGTCCACAAAACAGTACGCAAACCCTCATCTACCCCGACATGGCCAACTACTCGCAAAACTCAAAAACAGAGGTTCTGTCCCGTCGGGACAGCAGCCTTCCAAAAGGCATAACTCTGGTTCTAAGACTCCGAATCAATTAAACGAGTACATCCTCGCGTAGCTTAGGAAATTTCCTAACTTTTTATAAGTATATGGAAAAACTGATTCGGACTCTAAAGCGGTTTAATCTACAGAATACCGTGATCTGTTCCAATCACGTCACAGATTTTAACACGCTCGGTAAAACAGCCATAACTTTCAAACGGATTATCGGAATTGGACGTTCTTTATAGCCACGGAAAGATATTGAAATTACCTACAACTTCGTCAACAGGCGGCCATCCAAATTCGGAATCTAAATTGGTGAAAAACTAAACCCTAGGTCGACTGCTCATGCTGTCCAAAACAGAGAACATGACAACTTCTAGATTTCATCTAATCTACTCAATTATAGCACCACCAATTGATCTAAAAACATGATAATGATCCTTATAACAATACCTAGCCCAACCCCATGGAGACCCATGGCCATACCTTCGCTCGACGCACGAAAACCCAATAGATCTCCTTGCTCCTCGCTCCAATGGACGGATCTCTGAGGTGCAGGGGTGGGGAGGCTACCCTAGGGCAGCAAGGGGGTGGAGGATAGGTGGTGGAGAAGTGGGGAGCAAAGGGGGCAAGGGGAGGGGTGGCACGGCCACAAGGGGGAGGGGAGGGGGAGTGCGGCTAGGGCACAAGGGGAAGGTGGGGGGGCGCACAAGGGCTGGTGGGGGCGCATTAAGGGCAGGGGGAGGCCCTTTTACCAGCCCACACAAGAGTCCTAATCCTAAATGGACTCATACTCCATCCCACCAAAGCCCACAACCACTTCTTTTAGGCCCAAACTTCCCCGGAAAGGCCCAAACTCCGAAAGCGGCCCTAAAGCATAATTAAACCTCATACCATATGGTTTTAACCTCCAATACCATGTTTCATAATGTTTTTAACCTCATCATGCACATTAAATAAGGTTACGACACTCCGTGCTGTCACATATAATTGGATAAATATCTCTGATCGGATATCATCGTATAGGACAACGATGAATAGATCAGCACGTGTATTGTTCGATGATCATGTTTCATAGATCATGGGATATGGAGATATCATCAATACATTGTGGACGCATGTTGAAGAACATGTGTTAGATAGACCCACAATGGGACACTGCGAGAATGTTACATTCTTATGTGTCATCATTGTATCTCATACATAGTAGATGTATGATCCTTAGACCTGAGATTGTCATATTCCCTACATGTGTAATAGTTTACCTTGGGGTTACCAAACACTATTTCCTAACCGGATAGTTATAAAGGTAGCTTTCATGTTTACTATGAAACATGCAGAGGGAAGTGAGCAGTCAAGATGGAATTTGCCACTCCAATGTAACGAAGATATATGTCTAGGCCACTCGTGTGATATGATTAAGGAAGTGCATGGCCATGCCGTGATTGAGAAGTCAATCACAACTTATTAATATATCACGGATACGAGAGATGGATTGAACTGTCAAAGGATGACATGCTTCTCGCCTTGAGTTCGATCTTCATATAGTTTGGCAAAGGGATTATTACATGAATACTTTAATCATATGCGTTTGGGAGTTGGCATGCTCTGCAAGGAGCTGCTACCGACTATTGGATTAGAAAAAGGGTTTTCCGAATCCATGTCCAAATGCGCATGAACCTACAGGGTCACACACTTAATGGGTTGGGACGCATTAATTCGGATTGGATCCGTAATTAATGGACCTCGTGGGCTTAGCACGTAGATGGGCCCTGATTGCATAGGGTTTCACCTCATGGCTATATAAGGAGGGGAGGAGGCTAGACGCAGAAGACACTTTCGTGCGGTTTAGTGGTGTTTTGCCAGAAACCCTAGCCACCTCCTCTCGTTGCCCCTGCCGAGCGACCCGGTGCTTGCACACCGACGCATGGCGTTCCATCCTCGGACGTGTGGACAGCTGTGGTGACGCTGCTGCTATTGCGGCGTGGAGAGGACGATCCGCAGCGAGGACGATCCGCGGCGAGGATGATCCGTGGCGAGGTTGATCCGCGGCGTGGATGATCCGCGCCGAGAATGATCCACTACAACGACGTGCGAAGGATTCCGCAACTACGCGTCTAGTGGTAATAGATCTATGATCCCCTTCTTGCGAGTAGCTTTTCTGGTTTGCGGTAGAAATTTTAATTTGTGCTAGTGTAGCATACCGCGTTCCCCAACATGTTCTGCCTGTGTGCGGTCTTCAGGGAGTTCATCTTTCAATAGATAGTCCAGATAAGGGGTTGTCCAGTCGGGGTTAATGACCAAAACCTTCATATGTGTTGGATTCTCCCCCAGCTTGTCTGCCTTCTACTGCTGGCTCGTCATGGGTTTACGGAGCTCTTCGACAAATATACCGACCGGAGCTGTTGCTCGATTGGAACCCAATCTGGCGAGCTCGTCCGCTGCTTCGTTATCTCAGTGAAGCACATGGACAAGTTCTAGCCCATTATATTTATGTTCCAGCTTGCGCACCTCCTGGCAGTATGCGGCCATCTTGTCATCGACGCATGACCAATCCTTTTGTCCTTGGTTAATTACGAGCTGCGAGTCTCCGTGAATCGCCAATCGCCAAATGCCGAGCGAAATGGCGATATGGAGCCGTACTATTCCTATCCCCGCGCCGTTTAGTGTGAGGGAATCATCAAAATACATCATCCACTACTCGAGTTTTTTGACAGCTACTAGGCTTTGTAGTTCCATCCACTCGGCGGTGAAGTTGGCGAGTGTTTGATATTTGATAGCGATGCATGGCTTGAATGCGATCTCAAAGGCTCCAACCTCGGCTACCCACTTTGCAATCTTCCCGGTGGCCTCCCGGTTGTGAAGTATGTCTCTGACCGAAATCGCATGCTCTTGGAAATAATGCTTGAGATTACGGGAAGTAACTAGCATGCCATACAGTGGCTTCTGTATCTATGGATACCATACCTTGGATTCACCCAATACCTCACTGATGAAGTAGACTGGATGTTGCACCCTTTGTAGGTTTCCCGCCTCCTCTCGCTCCAGAACAATTGCTGCGCTGACTACGTGAGTCATTGCTGCTATGTAAAGCATGAAAGGTTCCTCCAGCATGGGTGAAGCCAATACTGGAGGTGTAGTTAGGAATGTCTTGAGATCCTCACACCCTTTCTGTGCCTCGAGAGTCCATTGGAATTTATCTTGCTTCTTGAGGAGTGTCGGCGTGTGAGCCAACAGATACCTCCGGATCGGGTGTGTATGTAGTTCAAACAGGGGGCTTTCGTGGAGATCGCTCGAAGGATGTAGGAAAAGGAACGATCACGAAGCTTGCAAGGGGACACTGAGTTTATCCAGGTTCAGGCCCTCCTGACAGTAATAGCCCTAGTCCTGTCCGGGTGTTCTTGCTTGTATTCTTATGGGAAACTAAGACACCCTTTACAGACCGAGCGGTTCTTCAGAGGTTGAAGAACCGGAACTCAGTGCTTTTTTGGACCAACCAACAACCCCCCGGTTCTCCCATGCACCACGACTCCCTTTTATACTTGGGCTGGCTGGGGCGCATGGGGCGTTTACATCTGGGTACCACACTCATTACACTGCCATACATCATTTAATGCACCTGTTACTGTTCTTACACCACACTAAATGCTCTAACATAGCCGACTTTGCCCCAGCCTCGGGACCCGTGTGGCTGGCTGGCTCCGCATGTCTTGCTCGAGGGGATTTCGCTGTGACGTCATCCGCCATAAATGCGCGCGTTCGAAACACGCGCCGTCATACTGTGGCCTTCATTACCTTCATTTAATGTGCACGATGCGCATTAAATGCCCTTGACCCTAAGAGTGGTGGCACGGACCGCTAGGTGGCCTCAGGAACTGAGCGCCAGCGGCGTGGCCTGAACGCTACCTGTCCGCTGGGCGATCACCTTTGCTGACCACCAGCGGCGTGGTCTGAACGCCACCTGTCCGCTGGGCGATCACCTTTGCTGACCGCCAGTGGCATGGCCTGAACACCACCTGTCCACTGGGCGATCACCTTTGTTGACCGCCAGCGGAGTGGTCTGAACGCCACCTGTCCGCTGGGCGATCACCTTTGCTGACCGCCAGCGGCGTGGCCTGAACGCCACTGTCCATTGGCGATCACCTTTCTTGACCGCCCGGTGTGGCTGAAACGCCACACTGTCCATTGGCGATCACCTTTCTTGCCGACCGCTGGGCACCCACAGTGTAAAATCTGGCCGACAGTAGCCCGGGCCCACCCGGGAGCGAGTTTGACCTTATATGGGAAACGGTTCGGTCTCCCGGGTGGGTCCATCATAAATGCCCACGTAATGCCGCATCTTAAATGCCCGCAGCCGTTTCTGGGTATTAAGGCAGAACATGCAACCGCCCGCACCTCGTAACCGGCGCCGGACCTTTGGGGAATATGCCCACGCTTTGACAGCCTTTCGGGTTTCCTGCCTTTGAGACGCCGCGACGCTTCGGGTTTCCTGCCAGATCACCTCTCCGTGCGCCTATATATTAGTTGGCACGGGAGGAGCAGTTTCTTTCTTTCAGTCTTATTCATCTGCTAAACCTTCAACCGCCCTCTTGCGAACTACTTCCTTCTTGCACACCACCTCCTTTGCTCAGATGGCACCTTCGGCACCTTTGCTTCCGCCGTCGATCGTCGAGGACAGAGACGCCGCGAGATTTTCCCGGTATATCTCCGGCGGCTCCCTCAACGTCCGTGCCGGGACCACAGCGCCCGGCTGCCGCCTAGGAGAAGTGATCTTCTTCGGCTGGGCGATGCTGGCCGGCCTTCTCCCGCCGGTTTCTGATTTTTACATTTCCGTCCTCAACTTCTACTCTATCCACAACATTCATCTTCCTTCCAACTCCATCATCCTCCTTGCTGTCTTCGCTTACTTCTGCGAAATGTTCGTGGTAGTGACCCCCAATCTTCCTCTTTTTAGCTTTCTACGCCTTGCGCATGGCCAGGGATCCTTCCATCCTGTCGGGGTGCTGCCACTTTCGCCTCCGAGACGGCGCGGTTTCATGCTATATCCAGTTGGATCTCAGGTCCAACTGGAAGACCTGGCACAACGAGTGGCTCTATGTCGCGGACGACAGCGGCATAGAGGTCCTGGAGTTGCCGACTGGGCCGACGGCCAGCAACCCCACCTGGGGAGCGCATGTCGACGAGACGCCCGAGCTCAGGACGATGCTGGCCTGCGTGGACCAGCTGCGGACAGCGGGCCTGACGGGATGTATGGTTCTCCGGGACTTCATTTCTCAAAGGATTAGCCCCCTGTGCCGCCGTGCCCGCCCGGCCTGGCAATACACCGGCCTTGATGACGTTGTGATGCCCTAGAATTTGAGAGCGATCCTAGGGTTTTCTTTCTTGGTTGTTCCGGAAAGAAAGAGGGTTTTGTCGAGGAATGAAATAATTGAAGATTATGCGGCAATTTAATATTAAAAATTGGAGTTTTGGGCTAGTTTCCGCTGGGCTGAGGAAACCTGGGCCTGGGCCGGGAATTCCTTTTTCCCCCTCTCCTCCCCATGCCTTGGTGGGCCGGCCCACCTCCCCCTTTAAGTGGTGCCCCCTTCCCCCAAACCCTAAGGCGCCTCCCTTCCTCCCCCCTAGCAGCCGCACCCCCTCCTCTTCCTCCCCTGCGTGGTGGCTCAAGATCCACCGTGAAACGCGAAGGAGAAAACGAGAAGAGGATCCGTGGAGGCGAGGAGGACGAACAGATTTCCGCTCCAGGGATCGTCGCGTGTTTCTTCGTGGGTTCGCAAGGGGGAACTCAAGGTAAAATTCCCAATCTTTTAGCCCTGTTCTACCTAGGGATTAGGAGTGTATTAGATCTGGTGGTGAGTGGTTTGGATGGATCTTGTTGGGGGAGAAGGGTAGATGTTCACATGGTGCTGTTTTTGGAAGGGGAGATTGTGCAGAGCGGATTGTTTCACGTTTTACGTGACCTAGAAGATTTTTCCTGCCAAAACCTATAACTAGAAAGTTGTAGATAACGTCGAGATCTAGGCTCTGTATTTTTTTCAGAATTTTTGGGACGACGGTCTGAGAGTTATAGCTGTTGGCAGTTGACGAACAGAATCTGGAAACAGATTTTGTCTACTGTATTGGACGTCTGTTTAGGCATAATTAACAATGGAATTGAAATTTATGATCTTCATGAAAGTTGTAGATCCCGTCAATATATAGCTCCTGTAATTTTTTTGTATTTTTATGATTTGTATAAAAAAAGATACGAAATTGTGAAGAGAGGGTGCTGCTGTTTGATCCGGACAGATCGGGGTTTCGGTGTTTTAAAAGGGGAACGGGTTGTAGGAAACGCGTGTTTGAATTGTGTGATCAATTGTGATGTTATTATATACTGAAAGAATGCTTGTTCAGGTGGTGCCCCTTCAGGACGCAACTAGGTTCGTCATCCACGTTGGTAAAGACAAGTGGAAGTAGCGGTCTTGCTAAACTATAACTCGTTATTTGTTTCGTCTTCAATATAAACCTTAATTGCAGCACACCTACATGGTTTAACTACTTGTTTATGAGATTGAAATATCCTATCCTGCATTGTGATGTGGTTGTTTGGCTTTTGAATCATGAGTAAGAATGAAGAAAGATGTTGTTTGCAAGATGAATTGTTGAGATATTCTATCTCAATGATGTTCGCATTTTATCCATGTTATTTGATGGTATGCAAACATGTGGACTCAGTGGGAGGAGTTATGAATGAATTCATGCATGAAGCATTAACTGCATAATCATGCATTGGAAGTTTGTCGACGCCTTGGCGTCTTGCGATCAGACGTACAACACCATGTGTTCCTGAGAAAGGGCACGGTGAGGAGGAACATGGCATAAGCATGTGCATCAATCATATGTATTTTACTGAAGTGGTGTGAACTCTTTGATGTGGTATTGTATATGAGGAATGTGGACTCTTTGATGTGGTATTGTATATGAGGAATGTGGAATGATAGATATATGGTGGATGTTTTATTTGTATTATTTGTTCCGCTTGCTGAGATTACCCAATCTCACTACTTGCCGTTTTGATGTTTTCGGTAGCGCCGTGAGTCGTAAGCATGAAGGGTGGGCTAGCAACACAATAAATTTTCTGTTGTCATCACGACTCACATGATCTAGTGTTTTAAATAATTCATTAGTTGGATGAAATTTTATTTCATTTAGACCTATTGTTGTTCCCTTTAAACTTGTTCTCGTTTATGGTTGTCCCTTTATAGATGTGTTTTATTTATGGTTAATACCTGGTTGAATTAGACTCGTTCTCTCTAGTTTTGATGTCGTGATATTATTCCTATTCGAATTGCTTCCGTACTATCCTGTTTTAGGAAATCTTTGTCGATCTGTTCTTGTACAACAGTTTAGATTTATGGGGTGTTACAGTTGGTATCAGAGCGGGCTGTAGGTCCTTGGAATGTGTATTTTTAGTGTCATACTATAGGATACAACTAAAATGTGATGTGGAATAACTTAGAAACATGGCCTAGGTTTTAACTAAAATTTTGTCATAGGATAGCAACATTAAAACTTGTGTAAGTGGAATCACTAATTTAAAATCGACACACATGGATGCACAGTGAGGAAAGGGTATGGGTACCGTTGCTTTCCGTTTAAATATTGTATCTAAGCTTTGATGTTGAATGCTACTTTTGATGTTGTATAATGCTATATTTATGATGGATTTGATTGAGTTGCTTCATTTGTGAGGAAGTGGGGTTGTGTTGCCGAAGTGTTTGGTCACCTCTTTTGTTCATAGTAAGGGTGTGGTTTGATGGTGTGGCGGTTAACGCCATCACCGAAGAATTATTAACCCCCTGTAGGAGGAATGCTTACCCTTTTACGTCGTGGATCGGGTAGTTGACTGGAGTCAAATAGAAGAGATTGGTGGTAGATTCCTTCGGATGTTCTTTATCGTTCTGAAGGTCGGTCTTGGTTGGTTTTCTTGGTTTTAGTTGATTGAAATCAGAAGAAAAGTGTTTGGAATTTGGATTTTCGCGGAGTGTGCCTTCGGTGTTTCTTGGTTTTGTCTTCTTTGGGTGAAGACAAAGAAGGGGAGTTTTGTGTTGTGCGTCTTTGGTCGCCTTTTTGACTTTGACACCTGTTTAGTTGGTTGCCTTGCAAAGAAAGGTATAGCTTTTGGTTCTTGTGTGTATTGCTCTGAGTTTAAAAGAAGTTATTGAAGCGTGTGTAAAAAGTTAAGTTGTGTCGATTTATGTTTTGTGCCTTTGTTCGTAAAGGTTTACTTGATCGCTTGGTTCCCTCCGGTGGGAGTCTTTAAGATTGAAATGTGTTTTGGAGTCATGTCCTATTGCAAATTTGAGAGTCAAGCTTCTTTGTGAGTTTTGGTTGAGTATTAAAAGAAAAAAAAATGCTGCAAATAAAGTAAGTATTCGTTTGACTGAAATTACTTGTTAAAAGTGGAAATTGTTGTTTAGCATGTTATGTAGTATGTAACAATGTGGTTTATAGAATTGATGTATTCCTTAGTTAATTTGCGAGTTGAATCAATTAAGTGTAATTGTTACCTTTAGCTTAAGATTAAATGAACCTCTAGTGATGTAGAGTACCCCGTAGTGGGGATGATTAAATGTGTTAATGTACATGCTTATAATCTGTTGCTTTGCTTTAAAAGTGCTTATGACCCCCGATAATGTTTAAGGTTTTAAACCCTGATGCATGGTTAGAACATTAAGATGAGGTAGACTGCGGTTATTGTTAAAGAAACTTTCTTTGGTTGTTTAAAGATGTTCTAATCTAACGGATTAATAGAGAAAATTTAATCGTGTTGACTAGCGACTTTAATTTGGAAGTTGATTAGAATTGCTATTTACGTTGTTGCAACCTACTAGTATGTTGTGTGGTGGTAATTTTGTTATCACCTATGTATAGGGTAGCCAAAAGTAATGTTGATGGTTGATGTTTATGCCCATTTGTTGTTATTGATGACTTGGTAGGGTTGCTAATTGTTGGAAACCATTGATCCAATAGAGAAAAGTGTAAAAGCGTGGAATTATGTCGAGTTCATGTTGTGATGGGATGAACATTGGATAACAATCATGATGCAAGATTTTAACCTTAATGAATGCATGTCTTAGAATCCTGTTTCTTAATTTTATCTTGTAGAGATAATACTTATTGGTTGAAGTCATTTTATTGATTGAACAAGTTTTAATTGTCAAGATGTTGATGTATGGATGGTATAAAATTGATACGTTGATCATGCTTAAGTATATGTTGAAGTACTATGTTTGAAATATAGAATACATTGATATATGATGTGTTGTTTGTGGGGATCATGATGAGGTAGTATAGAATGGAAGACGTTTTGTTAATCATCATAAACTGTATTTATAAATGTTGGGAAAGGTAACTAGAGAAAGAATTGGTTATGTAGCTTTTGGTTGAATTATATTGAGGCTTCTCGATGAGTAAATAGTGTATATTGAATGCTTAAATGGTAAGTATAGTGGAATACTAGATATGGTGGCTTTCATCCTGAGCCTGTGTCTAAAACCTTTTGGACTGGTTTGGTTGGTTGCTATTTTAGTTGAATATTTTTTGTTGAAGTGTTTCTTCTGTTGTGTTTCAGAGTTTCCCTAAAACTCGTAGTGATTAATGCCAACCTTTGGATTTGGCTAACTTGTTTAGTTTGCACTATGAGTATGGATTTACACCCAAAAGTCTTTGAGTGGATCGCGCCCCTTCGCGTTCGCACTGAATTATCTTTGGAATTAATTTTAAAGGAAGCAGATGGACATAGTGGGTTGTGTTGGAAATTCTTGAGATTTAATTTGTAACCCTTTTTGACTAGAGTTAGATTTATTTGCATGATGTGTGTGACGTTTGCGAGTGGTTCAAAAAGGTGGATTATATGAGTGTTTCATAAGTGAATTTGGTTAGTGAAGAGTTCTCTTTTGGGAATGAATTTCCCTTTCTTTCGAGAAAAAAAAATTGTGGCGGTTGTTTGTGCAGATGTTTGACTTTGGAGTCGATGTTCTTTTCCAAAATATTGATTTTGGTTAAAATGCGATGTTTTGCAAGTTTAGCTTTCTATCATTGGTGGGTTTTGATATGATGTGGTGCCTTCATGTTAACTATCTTTGCCGACATAGTTTATATGAATTAGCGCAATCCTCGGTGTTATTCGAGTTTTATTCATGTGTTACAAAGGAAAAAGTCGTCTTGTAAATGACTATTCGATAGTGTTGTTACATGATGAATGAATGGTGAAAAGTAAACATGACATTGTCTATAAATGTTAAATGATAAAAGAGTCATTGAGCCAGGTCGGTGAGAAAGTCATATATGGATATATGACTAATTCGGAGTGCTCTTGGAAAGCTGCATGCATGTCCTGAATCGAGATTTCAATTGCCTTCTAGTACGGGAAGTAAGAACGAATATCTTCTGATATGTTGGTTGTGGTGTAAGAGATCTGAGCTTTCTTTGCATTTGGCTTAGGAAAAAAATAAAATGAGTACTCTTGGGTTGTTGCCGAATTTTTTCCAAAGTGGCTTTTAGCGCTTTGGAGTTCGAGTTGTTGGATGTGAATCATTTGGGGATCATGGGTCTTGGTTGAGCTTCCTCAATGATTCTACCCTTGGTTCGATTCTTTGAAAGGAAGAATCTGAGGGCGAAACCTTCTAAGAAAGAGGAATTTAGTGTGGGTTGGTAATGACATAAGATATTAGATGTTGCTAGTAGATGATCGTAAAAAGTTTAAAAGTGAAGAGTAAAGGAAGGTTGTGTATGACTCAATCCAAACCTTCTTGGAGAATTGGGTCATTGATGTGTACCTAGGTGAAATTTGTTTAAATTATTAGTGGACCACTTGGTGGTTGCTAGTAATTGTTTTTCCTTTTCAAAGGTGTATTAGACCTTTCTGTCGAGGTTGAGCGAGGTTGTGTCAACCATAGCGATTTTGTTCGGTTATTCTTGTCTCTTGCGGGTTTAAGGACCCTGGTTGTAAAGTAGGCCTTTCCTTTTGGTGGTAGTGTTGGGTATTGGTTTTTGTTGAAGATCAATTTTTTGCAAGGTTCTAACCTCGTTTGTTCAAATAGCTGGTGGTCTTGGAGTGTATGTCTCACCTGGTTTGTCGTCGTCATGAATACGAACCACGATAGAGGGTTGTGGTGTGAAAACACGTTTGTGCGTGGGAGATGAAGAGGGTTCTAGAGACTGGTACCGTTTTCTTCTGGAGAGTGGTTGGAATAAGGAGTGCGAGACCGTTTTCTTTCATGGTCTATTTGGAAATTAAAGTGAAGGTGGAACCGTGAGAGGTTGCACTCTGTTGAGCTAAATCAACATTTTCTCGCTAGTGTTGGTTTTGAGAACTCGCTTGTCGTTTATTCCGGTTTGAGTCTTTGTGTGAATGTTTTGTGTTGCAAAGAAGTCTTTTGTCCCTTGGGGACTTTGTTGTTGATTTTGGTATGTCTTAGATTCGGGGATGAATCCTTTTAAGGTGGGGAGATTGTGATGCCCAAGAATTTGAGAGCGATCCTAGGGTTTTCTTTCTTGGTTGTTCCGGAAAGAAAGAGGGTTTTGTCGGGGAATGAAATAATTGAAGATTATGCGGCAATTTAATATTAAAAATTGGAGTTTTGGGCTAGTTTCCATTGGCCGAGGCAACCTGGGCTGGCAGGAATTCCTTTTTCCCCCCTCTCCTCCCCATGCCTTGGTGGGCCGGCCCACATCCTCCTTTAAGTGGTGCCCCCTTCCCCCAAACCCTAAGGCGCCTCCCTTCCTCCCCCCTAGCAGCCGCACCCCCTCCTCTTCCTCCCCTGCGTGGTGGCTCAAGATCCACCGCGAAACGTGAAGGAGAAAACGAGAAGAGGATCCGTGGAGGCGAGGAGGACGAACAGATTTCCGCTCCGGGGATCGTCGCGTGTTTCTTCGTGGGTTCGCAAGGGGGAACTCAAGGTAAAATTCCCAATCTTTTAGCCCTGTTCTACCTAGGGATTAGGAGTGTATTAGATCTGGTGGTGAGTGGTTTGGATGGATCTTGATGGGGGAGAAGGGTAGATGTTCACGTGGTGCTGTTTTTGGAAGGGGAGATTGTGCAGCGCGGATTGTTTCACGTTTTACGTGACCTAGAAGATTTTTCCTGCCAAAACCTATAACTAGAAAGTTGTAGATAACGTTGATATCTAGCTTCTATATGTTTTTCAGAATTTTTGGGACGACGGTCTGAGAGTTATAGCTGTTGGAAGTTGACGAACAGAATCTGGAAACAGATTTTGTCTACTGTATTGGACGTCTGTTTAGGCATAATTAACAATGGAATTGAAATTTATGATCTTCATGAAAGTTGTAGATCCCGTCAATATATAGCTCCTGTAATTTTTTTGTATTTTTATGATTTGTATAAAAAAAGATACGAAATTGTGAAGAGAGGGTGCTGCTGTTTGATCCGGACAGATCGGGGTTTCGGTGTTTTAAAAGGGGAACGGGTTGTAGGAAACGCGTGTTTGAATTGTGTGATCAATTGTGATGTTATTATATACTGAAAGAATGCTTGTTCAGGTGGTGCCCCTTCTGGACGCAACTAGGTTCGTCATCCACGTTGGTAAAGGCAAGTGGAAGTAGCGGTCTTGCTAAACTATAACTCGCTATTTGTTTCATCTTCAATATAAACCTTAATTGCAGCACACCTACATGGTTTAACTACTTGTTTATGAGATTGCAATATCCTATCCTGCATTGTGATGTGGTTGTTTGTCTTTTGAATCATGAGTAAGAATGAAGAAAGATGTTGTTTGCAAGATGAATTGTTGAGATATTCTATCTCAATGATGTTCGCATTTTATCCATGTTATTTGATGGTATGCAAACATGTGGACTCAGTGGGAGGAGTTATGAATGAATTCATGCATGAAGCATTAGCTGCATAATCATGCATTGGAAGTTTGTCGACGCCACAGGCGCGATCAGATACAACACCGTGTGTTCCTGAGAAAGGGCACGGTGAGGAGGAACATGGCATAAGCATGTGCATCAATCATATGCATTTTACTGAAGTGGTGTGGACTCTTTGATGTGGTATTGTATATGAGGAATGTGGACTCTTTGATGTGGTATTGTATATGAGGAATGTGGAATGATAGATATATGGTTGATGTTTTATTTGTATTAGTTGTTCCGCTTGCTGAGATTACCCAATCTCACTACTTGCCGTTTTGATGTTTTCAGGTAGCGCACGTGAGTCGTAAGCATGATGGGTGGGCTAGCAACACAATAAATTTTCTGTTGTCATCACGACTCACATGATCTAGTGTTTTAAATAATTCTTTAGTTGGATGAAATTTTATTTCATTTAGACCTATTGTTGTTCCCTTTAAACTTGTTCTCGTTTATGGTTGTCCCTTTATAGATGTGTTTTATTTATGGTTAATACCTGGTTGAATTAGACTCGTTCTCTCTAGTTTTGATGTCGTGATATTATTATTCCTATTCGAATTGCTTCCGTACTATCCTGTTTTAGGGGAAATGCTGTCGATCTGTTCTTGTACAACAGTTTAGATTTATGGGGTGTTACAGACGTGACCCGGACGGTTTCCGGAGGTAGGCTTCTTGTCTCGCTTTTTTGGTGATTTTGGCAACTGTTGCCGAGTTGAAGACATCCTTCCTCCTTTTTTATTTGCTAACAGCCGCAGGGGACTTATCCCCTTCGAAAATTGACAACTGGATGGGGCAACTGGGCGCCCACAGCGTCGTCCCGCCTTTCCCAGTGGGTGCACCCCCGCTTTGCCGCATGCAGCCCTGGGAGCGCGTGGCGATCACCCGTGCCATGCCCGTTATGGACGCCACGAGACCGGTGAACACTCCACGCCCTAGGGCCCTGACGATCCGGGACCCTCCTCCAGCCGGCGACCAGGGAAGGGGCAAACGCCCCGCTGACGACGCCGCCCCTGGTGCCAGCCCCAAGAGGGTTTGCGCCTCCTCGAAGCGGCGACCTCGGCACCGCCAGCAGTCCACCGGGCGAGAGCTCTCACGGCCGCGGCTGCAACCTCAACTGCTCCCGTCGAGGTGGTTGATCTAGACGCTGCTCCGACCATAGCTCCGCCAGCACCGATTGTTCCTCCGCCGCCGCCGGTCGACCCGTCGCCGCCGGCGCAGGTCGATCCACCACCGCCGGCAGCGATCCTTCATTCGCCGGCGCAGGTCGATCCACCACCGCCGGCAGCGATCCTTCATTCGCCGCTGCCGCCGCAGGTTGACCCGCCAGCTCCGGTTCTTCCACCTACGCTAGCTGCGCAGGACCTACCGCCGCCGCCGCCGCGGGGGGTGCCGAACCTCCCACCGGCCGCGCCGCATTTCAGGAGACTTCCTACCGGGTACTTAAACCAAAGCACAAAAACTGTTAAGTTCTTTTAATCTGGAAGTCTTACCTCCTTTTTGCTTTCTTCAGGGCAACCACTTCAAGCGCCCCAGTTGGAGGCGATCAGGGGACCGCAGCGGCCGCGACAGCGCCAATTGTGGTGGGGGAACCTCAGGGCGACGCGGATGACCGCCCAATAGCCGCCACGGGGGCGATCGCCGCGCCTACTGAGGGTGATTTGGGCTTGCAGCCCACCCCGGAGGCCCCCACCGCTTCAGTTCCCTCGGCGAACGCGGACGCTCTGCTGGCTGCCCTCAGCGAGCTACACTCCAGCATTAGGGAGGCCGCCGCGGAGATCAACCGTCTCCGCAAGGAGGCGCAGGACTAGCGCGGCCAGGCTGAGCGGCTGGAGCGGGAGCTGCAGCAGAAGAGGGCGCAAGGAGCCCTCCTCGTCGAGGCACTCACCAGGGAGCACGACGCGGAGAGGAGTGATCGGCTCCAAGCGGAGCTCGATACTACCTCCATGTTGCGCCCCGGCTTCGACCGAATGGTGGCCAGCTTGGCGCCGTTGGGGCTGGAGAAACCACCTCCTATTGAGCAGCGGGCACGGCACTATGCTTTCTGTATGAGCCGCATCGCCGACTTCCTCACCCTGATGCCCGCCGCCTTAGCCACCCGGTCCAGCGAGGAGGGGCGTGGCTGCCGCTGCGCCTACAAGAAGCACGCGGTCAGGCCGTGGCTACCGGGACACCACTTCACCTCGCCGCTATCCAGTGGGGTGGAAGGGGATCTGGCTCGCGTAGAAGCGCAAGTCCACGACGCCGCACAAAGTCAGCTGGCAATGAGATGGTCAACCCGACGAAGCGTGGCCGAGGACTTGGCTATTCTACCGATGGTCGCCCGTCCAGAGACCAGGGGCCGTAGCCGCTACAAGGGAGCGAAGACCCTCGTTTTAGCTTCTCCCCTACCCTTTTTTTTGTCTTTGTTTGTAAAAACTCCTGCAAGTTAGCTCTTACTTATAAATGCACATACTTCTACGCGCCTTATGCTCAGATGTTTGTCCACGTGCCTCACTTTGCTGGTTCTGCACGAGTGAACAGGCAACATCACTCTTCAAAGGTTAGTCGGGATGCAGGGTTCGAGATCCTCGCGCCGAGATACCGCCACCTCAGAACCTTGGGACCATGTGAATTTTACTAATCTCGAGGTCTCTTGGGATCGAACACTTGGTGAGGCGTGGCAGTGTAGTAGGCTCTCGGTAGCGTTATTTGAGTCGCCGTTTCTCACAGGGACGCTTGGAGCGTCATGACCGTGTTGAGAACTGTGCCAAACTAGCCACCTGATCATCCAACCCTGCCCGCCGCGCTCACCTAGTGGTTCCACTTTTACCGTCGAGGTTTCAGAGGGTCACAAGCTACCAAGGGAGACTACGCGAACGCGGCCCACCAGGGGCGCAAACCAGCAAAAGAGAATGAAAATGACAATTGCTTTGAATAAAAACCGAACACTAGATTTAAACAGAGGCTTCCCCCGACCAGCCATGGAGAGGAAAGCTCAACTCGGCTGGTCGGGGCACACAACTCCGCACTTACAGCCAGTTTAGGGATAGAACTTGCGCAGAAGATCTATGTTTTGGGAGTTCGCCAACTCCTCCCCATCTTCAGTGGCCAACCTAACCGCCCCGGGGCGAGAGACTGAGACCACCTTGAAGGGGCCCTCCCATTGGGGATTTGTAAACCCTGATGCGCCTCAACTCAGACAAGACCAGTCGCCCATTGCCAAAGGTTCTCTTTGTCGACCGGAGGCGTGGTACCGCCCGAGACTTTGCTCGGTACCGGTTAAGCGTGCGTGGTCGCACAGTCTCGTATCTCTTCCAGGAGATTGGCTTCCTCTCGGCGCAGATCCTCCTGGCCTTCCTTTGTGAACGCCGTGACGCGTGGTGACCCCAAGCCCAGCTCTGAGGGCAAGACAGCTTCCCCGTTGTAGACCAGGAAAAAGGGAGTTTCTCCGATGGCACAGCTGGGAGTGGTACGGAGCGACCATAATACTGCTGGGAGTTCTTTAGTCCACCGGGCTCCTCGCTTGTGGAGTCGATCAAACGCCCTGGTCTTGAGGCCCTTCAAAGACCAAACAAGATTGGCCCACTCAACTTGGCCATTACTTCCTGGGCCACCGAGGCAAAACAAACCTTGGTGCCCACTTCTTCGCCAGAACCCAAGAAGGCAAATACGTGAATCAGTGGTGCCATTGTTGGTGATGATGCGTTGGAGACCCGGCCGGTGAAGATTCCTTTCATGAACTTGACTCGCAGTATGGTAATTGTTTCATCGCTTTGGCTTCCACCCATTTAGTAAACTTGTTGATGGCGATTAACAGATGGGTGTAGCCCCTCGTGGGCCGAACGGGCCAGATATCCAAACCCCTGCACTCACGAAGGGCCATGAGAGCGGATGGTTTGCAGAGCTCAGGGCTCGGGCCTGCGGATTTGCTTACGGAACTGCACACCTCGTGACTTCCTCACTAGCTCAAGCATCCTTGAGGGCTGCCAATATAACCCTTTGGCGAAAGCTTTCCACTATCGTTCGACCGACATATGGCTCCCGCGACACGCTCCATGGATATCGTGAGAGCAGATCGCCCCTCTTCCCGGTGATGCACTTTAAGAATTCCGCTTTACCCTGCCAGACAGTCCCCGCCCACTAGGCATAGAACTTGGCCTTTCGCTCTATCTTTCTCCGATGCATCATCGCCAGGCACACTTGATCCCGTAGGTTGGGCAGGATCTTATCCATCCATGTGCCTTCCCTTGGCCAAGTGTGGCGAATTACTAGGTGATCGTCCCACCCGGCCTGGCCAAACATTTCCGCGCATTATCCCTTCCTAACGAGGGTCGAGCAGCCGGCTACCATCGCCCCTACCTTAAAATGGGGGCTGGCGGATGGTCGTGGTAGCCTTTCTTCAAAGATTCACCGTAATGTGGGGATCTTGTTGAGGCGAGCCGCAGCCCGCCCGCAGAAGTTATCGCTACCGGGGATATTAGTATACTCCTATCGTCAAGTGTCGCCCATCTTTCTCGACTTTCGCCAAGTAATTACCGACAGATTAGAGCAGAGAACTCCTTTCTCGCTTGGTTGACGACTAGCAAATGAGTCGCTTCTTGACTTGTAGGCGCCGAACACCGATGGTCAAGGGCGCCGAAGTCCCGCTTAGCAAACCTTCAGACTCTAACGCTTGTTGGTGGCCTTGAAGTCCAAGACGACCACAGACTTGAGGAGGTCTCCTGGCTGGGAAACCAGAGGACCTCACTCGCGCCTTCAAGCCTCGAAGGAGCCGCCGAAGTAAAGTGTCTAGGGGAGGGCTGGGGTTTCTTCTGGGCTGTAATTTGGCAGGAGTCCATTCGACGACGAAGTCTGCCAATCTTTGACTCTTGATTGCAGTGCGGGGAGCGAACTTGAGGCCAAACTCGTCCAGCTCCACGGACCACTTGGCGATGCGGCCCTCTGCTTCACAATTGTGAAGAATCTCACGCAGGGGATAGGCGAAAACCACCGTGATCTCCCTTCCTTGGAAATAATGCCGCAACTTCGTAGACACCACTAGCACGGCGTACACCATCTTCTGGGCCTGCGGGTACCTTGTTTCTGCATCATGTAACATCTTGCTGACGTAGTAAACCGGCCGCTGGAAGACTTTCCGCTCTGCCACCAGTGCCACACTCACGACTGCCGGGCTGGCCGCTACATATAATAGCAGCGGCTCACCTGGCTCGGGGGCGACTAGCATCGGAGGGGAGGAGAGGTACTTCTTTAAATCTTCGAGTGCTTGCTACTCTTCTGTAGTCCATTTGAAAAAGTTAGTCTTCTTTAATAGCTTGAAGAAGGGGAGGCTCCTTTCCCCCAGCCGGGCTATGAACCGACCGAGAGAGGCCAGGCGACCAGCTAAGCACTGCACTTTCTTGAGCCGTGTTGGTGGTTGCATGCGCTTGATGGCCGCGATCTTTTCTGCTGACTCTCGACTACCTAAAAACGAGGAATCCAAGCAAATTTTCCAGACACACCGAACACACACTTCTCAGATTCACCAAGCACATCGCTGCAGAGTGGAGAAAGTCTCCTCTAGATCTTCAACAAGCCCATCACTTTTGGTCTTCACTACCAAGTCATCAACATACACTTTGAGATTTCTTCCAACTGCGGATCGAAATACAAGCAGGCATAGCTCAGCCGTAGGTTGAACTGGGGTTTTCAAAGACAAATGGCATTCTGACATAACAAGATACGCCAAAGGGGTCACAAAAGTAGTCTTCTTCGTATTCCGAAGGCTATGCCGATCCGGGTGGTAGCCGGAGTAGGTGTCCAGAAGCACAAGACCTCGTGACCTCGCCAGGAGTCGACGATTTACAATGTCTATTCGCTGCAGAGGGTACGTGTCCTGGGGTGCTTTGTTGAGGCTCTGGTGAAGTCGATACACATCCGCCACTTCCCGCTCGGCTTCTTTGATGAGCATGGCTTGGCCACCACTGGGTAGGCAAATTTCCCGCATAACTCGGGTCAGAGCAATTTCTCTACCTCATCTCGAATGGCATCCTCGGGCCTCGTGCCTCGCCTCCTGGATTTCTTCAGACTCGTGCACTCCTGTGGAGTTGCTAATCTGCTCAATCACCTCCTTAGGGACTCCCGGCCATTTCGTGATGGTTTCCAGCGAACACATCTAAATTGGACCGAGGAAGGTGACGAAAGGCCTTCCTATTTTGTGTTGAGGTTAGCACCGATCTTCACGACCTTCCGTGAACTGCCTCGCCTCACAGGACCACCTTCACCTCACCCGGTGGGACTGTGAGGCGCTGGCCTTGACCGAGGGGAGCCTCGGGCAATCGCCTCGCCTGGCCGAGCAGGTGGTGCCGGGCCAGTCCTCGCACCTCCTTGCCGAGGCACTGTGGCTTCCACCGATCCACCTTCACGCAATTGGACCTCTAGGCCCGGATTTTTACCATCATGTAGGCATAGTGCGTGGTCGCTATGAACTTGACCAGAGCCGGGTCGGCCAAGCAACATTGAGAGATCAAGTCGGGCGATCTCGGTTGATTCTTCCGTCCGAAGTTTTCCACACTCCGAAGGTGACAGCAAATGACTTGTCTCTGTGGGCGCCAAGCCTACCCCAGGGCAACTCAGAGAAGAGAGGTCATGCAACTCCTCATAGGGAATTTGAGGCCTCGACGCCCCCGACCGGGTATAAGGTTGATGGAGCTTCCTCCATCAACAAGCACTCGCCCGAAGCTCAGATTTCGGACCGTGGGAGAAACCACGATCGGAAGATGGCCCGGCCCGAGGTGCTCTCCAGTGATCGGCCGACCAGTGACGGCTCCTCCGACCATTTCAAAGGGCCTCGCCGCTTCGGGCTGGTACGGCATAAGACACCTCCCTCAACTCTCGCTGTACTACGAAGTTTGAAGAGTAGGTGGCAGAGCCACCATGAATGAACACTGACCGCAGGCTCCACTTGCCGTCAAAGGCCACGGAGCAGTGGTCTTCTCCCACGCCGTCAGCGCGCTGCCTTCAATGGCGCCTTGCCGGGCCGTTTCACTGGCCTGACACGACCGGCAATCCGCCAGATCATGTCCGCTGGTCCTATGGATGGGGCAAGAAGGTCTCGCGGCCGCCACATGGGTCTCGGGCCGATCACCTCTCCTCGTCTCCGGCGGCCAGGTTTCCTGGGCTTGGCCTCCGCCGACTAGGATCTCTCCGGCTACTGCCTCTTCAAGGCTTCTTCTTCTTCTTGTGATCGTGGTTTTGAGGTTCCTGTCATTGCGGGTCGGGCGCCTGGCTGACGCCTCCTGCCTCCGCCGCTCGGGCGCATTTATGTGCCAAGGAGAACAAATTTTGAGGTGGTCGATATGGTGCGGTAGCCATCTTCTCCTCGCATCTTCCGATCGCTAAACCCTCCTAACGCTGATGATCACCGATTGCTCTGGAACTGGGGATCGTGGTTACAGTTGGCTAAACCGCCGGATAAACTCTCTCAGTGGACTCCTCCTTTGTCCTGCTCCAGGGCATGGAGGTTGTCATCCACACCCTACCGAGTGTAGGAGCCCTCGAAGTTGGCGACAAAAGGTCGACGCCTCCTCCCACGAGTGCACTGAGCTCCTCGCGGAGGTTCAAGACAGAGCCGCAGAGCCCGCCGCAATGACGTTGGGAGGTAGTTGGCCATGATCTTTTCAGACCCTCCCGCGGCGCGTACCAACGTAGTATAGATCTGCAAGAACTCCTCCGGGTTGGTGGTGCTGTCATACTTCTCGATGGATGCAGGGCGGAACCTCTCCAGACACGCAGCTTGGCATAGGCGGAGGGAAAACGCCTGGCATCCAACGTTGTAGGGGGAGCAATGTCGCTCGCCCACTCCTTGGCCCAGAGATGGGGTCGAGGAGAGCGAGTCTTCGCTCTCCCTGGAGTCAGGGAGCGAGGTCTCCCCCCGGCCGCTAGAGATCAGGTGGCCAACGCGACGTTGCACGTGCGCACGACGCCCCCTAAGGACATGGCGCAAGTAACCATTGCGTTGGGACCTCCTTTCGTCTAGGCGGGCCCACAGATCCTCGTGGCCCCCCGCCGGCTTGGGGGAACCGCGAGAAGGAGCGGGAGCACGTGCACGCCCCCTGTAACCGAGGGGGTTGCAACCTGTGCAACCTTCCCTTTGTCCCAGCCCTCGTGACCAGGAAAAACTCTAACAGGGCGGCTGGAAGCTTGCGCATCGGTCGCACGCATGTCCTGCTGCCCGACGCTAGAAGCCCCCGGCTGATTTGCCGCCTCTACATGCTGTTGGGCGGCATCCACTAGGCGGACGATGTCCCGCAGCCATGGAGCGGCTGGGGTTTCACCCCCTAGCGTAACTGGAGGTGATCGAGGAGCAGCCGGGCCGCATGAAGATTCCGCGCTGGGGTGTCGTCCCCCATCAACAGACGTCGTTGGGCGAGCTGTCCTCCTTGCGCGGAAGCACCACGTGCCCCTCCCTGGGCGGAGGGACCTGGGAGGTCTGACGCCCCGGCCGAGCGACGGGATCGGCTGTGAGCGCTGCTCTCCTCGGGTAGGTCGTCGTGCTTGGAGCTTGAAGCCGCCATGCTGACGACCGTCAAAGCTTCTTGCAAGCTTCGCAAGAAGGTGGAGGAAGAAAGGGCAATCTAGCCACTAAGCCCCCTACCTGGCACGCCACTGTTGGCGTGTGAGCCAACAGATACCTCCGGATCGGGTGCGTATGTAGTTCAAACAAGGGGCTTTCGTGGAGATCGCTCGAAGGATGTAGGAAAAGGAACGATCACGAAGCTTGAAAGGGGACACTGAGTTTATCCAGGTTTGGGCCCTCCTGAGAGTAATAGCCCTAGTCCTGTCCGGGTGTTCTTGCTTGTATTCTTAGGGGAAACTAAGACACCCTTTATAGACCGAGCGGTTCTTCAGAGGTTGAAGCACCGGAACTGAGTGCTTTTTTGGACCAACCAACAACCCCCCGGCTCTCCCATGCACCCCGACTCCCTTTTATACTTGGGCTGACTGGGGCGCATGGGGTGTTTACATCTATGTACCACACTCATTACAATGCCATACATCATTTAATGCACCTGTCACTGTTCTTACGCCACACTAAATGCTCTGACATAGCCGACTTTGCCCCAGCCTCGGGACCCGTGTGGCTGGCTGGCTACGCATGTCTTGCCAGGGGGATTTCGCTGTTACGTCATCCGCCATAAATGCGCGCGTTGGAAACACGCGCCGTCATACTGTGGCCTTCATTACCTTCATTTAATGCACACGATGCACATTAAATGCCCTTGACCCTAAGAGTGGTGGCACGGACCGCTAGGTGGCCTCGGGAACTGAGCGCCAGCGGCGTGGCCTGAACGCCACCTGTCCGCTGGGCGATCACCTTTGCTGACCGCCAACGGCGTGGTCTGAACACCACCTGTCCGCTGGGCAATCACCTTTGCTGACCGCCAGCGGCGTGGTCTGAACGCCACCTGTCCGCTGGGCGATCACCTTTGCTCACCGCCAGCGGTGTGGCCTGAACGCCACCTGTCCGCTGGGCGATCACCTTTGCTGACCACCAGCGGCGTGGCCTGAATGCCACATGTCCGCTGGGCGATCACCTTTGCTGAGGTGGAGTGGGCACCATGGTGTAAAATACGCCGACAAGGAGTTTAAAGAATAGCATACACCGTGTTCCCAAGCGGGAAATAAACCTGCTGAGTGTGACCATGCATCCTGTGAGCTTCTAGACATCCTTCTGGCCGGTCGATGGCTTCATCTTTATGATAGCATTGACCTTTTCTGGGTTTGCCTCAATACCACGATGAGACACAATAAATCTGAGCAGTTTTCCCGAAGGTACTCCCAAAACACACTTCTCGAGGTTGAGCTTCATCCTGTAAGCCCTTAAACTTTCAAATGTCTCATCTAGGTCAGGGATGAGGTCTTTCCTCAGCCGATACTTGACAACAATGTTGTCCACGCAAGCCTCCACATTGCGTCCGAGTTGAGTGTGTAAACACCACTGTATCACGCGCTGATAGGTTGCGAAGCGTTTTTCAACCCGAATGGCATTGTGACATAGCAAAACGCCCCAAATAGCATAATGAACGAAGTCTTGATACAGTCTTCCTCCTTGAGGTTGATCTGGTGATACCCTGAGTAGGCGTCCAGAAAACTCAGGAGTTTGCACTCGACTGTTGAGTCCACCACTTGGTCAATGCGAGGTAGCCCGAACGGATCTTTTGGACACGCTTTGTTGAGATCAGTATAATCAACACACATGCGCCAACTTTTATTCTTTTTGCAAACAAGAACTGGGTTCGCTAGCAAGTCGGGATGATACAGTTCTTTTATGAAGCCTGTGGCTAAAAGTTTAGTGATCTCCTCCCTAATTACGTCACAGTGATCTTGGGCGAACCACGATATGTTGCTTGACCGGTCTCGCCATCTCGAAATCGACCACTTCAAAATTCATGTACTTGGTCCGACTAGTATATTGCCCGTGCTAACGCTACGACGATATTTGGTAATACAATTCAAATAAGCAAAAGGTGTTATATGTTTTTTTGGTAATAAAGTGTAGTAAGATGTGCACAAAAGAAAGATACAGAGAGGTATTATATCGTTGACCACACAAGCAAGTGCATAAAGTAACATAAGAACTGTTTATCATTAAAATCCATTTAATCCCTGATACGCTTTAGGATTTCCCGTATAACTTCAGGAATATTGTCTTTTGATTCATTCTCATTGTAGTTCAATAGGCTCATGAGAAACTTAGTCCTCAACAGCTTCCCATTCTATACATGCATTATTATGGACCATCATCAGAAAATATTAATTGTGCTACGGTAAGACAAATTATAATTAAATAAATAATAGTACTCACACTGCAAATTGATGGTAATTTTATACCATCCCAAGAGCGTATACAGTTGATTACCCTGTGGAAAACCCTCTTTTTTCTTCGTACTACTATTGAAGCCAACCCATACATATCATATATATATATGTGTGTATTTATATATGTATATGTATGTGGTGCGCCGCCTCGGATCAGGAATCCCTCACGTCGTCGCACATCCATCCGGTTGCTTGCCTTCTTTTTATACCGAAGCACACGGCCCGGCCCGCCTCCTTTCCGATGCGTCGTGCGCCGTGGCACACAGATCTTATTGCATTACTGAAGCTAACTACAAAATAATTATATACAAAGAGCGAAGACCAACAAACAACTTTCTCTAATTCTTACAGACTTCCAATGCAGAATACCTAGCATTTAGAGTGCATAGCATCTAAAGAATGGGCCCTTCCTTTTCACCTTCCTGACCTTCCATGGAGTAGAACGATGTTTCACTTTTCATCCTTTTTAACAAATCATTGTAATGTTAAGAAGAGAACCGGCAACTTCCTATGACCCAACTTTCTTCTAGCATATGTTATAAGCATATGTTATTTATAATCAATCAATCACTACCTAAAGTTTCCTAGCACAAAAAAAACATACCTTTCAAGCATTTGGCACCATACAAGTCAGGTATCAAATAATAAGTTGCCAAAGTTAGGTATCATACAAGTCTCAAGCTCCCTCTGAGAAAAAATTCAACAGCTACAGTCAAATCAATCTTTGCAATTCAAAATAAATAAATGAATTAGTGCGCCAAACATGGAACAAAAATACCTCACGGAAAATCTGTCTCTGCTTAACCATCTCCTCGGGAACAGGGTAGCAACTTGCTCCAAATGAATTACAAATCTTTAGTATCTTTGCTTTAGTCTGCTCCCCAGAAAAGAAAACTACGAAAACAGTTTTCACTACCTGTCAAATTGAAATGTAAAAATATTGTTGAGAAACTTTGGAGATTTTAAGGTCTCGAATGAGCTGTCACATGCAAAGATGAATTTCAGTATTGAAATATTCATTCCTTTGCCATAAACTCAGGTGCAGAAAGAAAATAAAATGAAGCTAACACACTCGGTAAATAATTTGAGGCAAATTTAGCAATAGCTACTCAATATACACACAATAAGAAACAACAAACCACGAATCAGACCTCTTCACCAGATATGGGATCGGTAACAGGTTCCCCTGCAGGTGCCTGATTGAAAAACATATTTCCCCTCGTAGCTCGGAAAAGCATCCTCTCAAAAGCTAATGCTTTAGACTTCAAAATAGTAACAAGCTTTTGCAGTTAAAGAATTATCATAGTTTGATCTATTATAACTTCAGAGGCTGAGCATGTGTGATTTCTTTATTGAAAGGAACAAAATCGGGTTCTACCCGTGACAGAAAATGCAGAAATAAATGACAGAGACTCACTCCGAGAAAAAGATCACTGACAACAAGAAATCAAAGTTAAGTGTCTACTCACATGTATAACCAGTACTGGACAGTCAACCTGCTTTATTTTGTCGATGTTTTGCAAACATATTGACAGTAAGAAGATTAGGACGATAAATGACCTCCGTTTTAGAACCAAAGCTAAATTATGATCCAGACTTACTTTGAAGATATCAAACAAAAGGGTCACTTTTACTGGATAGAGAACCCGTATGCCTGATAGTATAGCACTGTGAAGGACAACCCCTCTTAGTTTTTCCAAACGTGAGGCCAAGTGCAATGTTGGTCCGCTTCCAACTGATTACCCATACAGGATTAGATCCTCTTGTTCAATCACATACTCCTTTTTCAAACAGTCATAGACAGCCTCTATGTCATAGTATGTGTTGTACTCCGAAGGCTTTTGAAGCAGAAAACATGATTGAAAAAGGAACATAGTTAGGGTATGCATTCCATACAGGGGGAAAATGTACTCAGCTACCTAAGCTAAGTCTAAGTGCATAGATAGGAACATGCTCGCAAGGCTTGTAACTCAAACACGAGAAACAAGGTTTTCCAAATTCAATAGCATTTCCACAATGCAATTCGAATAATAGTGCAAACTGTTTCACAAGCGACATTGTATCCAGTATCCTGATAAAGAATTTATCCAATTTTATGTAGTCACTCAGCAAATAAAGTTTACATCGATGGCATGAACAAAAAAACTACCTTGACTTTCGATTTCTTCACCGTCTTAATCATGAAGAGATCATCTTGGGTGAGGTAAAAGAAGCTCCCACTTTTCCCAGGAGAAGACAGCTCCCTAAGAGCATCATTCCCGCAAATCGCGACCATGTAATCTGCCGGATCAACAGTGAACAACTTCCTCAAATGCCTGCAAAATGCCTGTAATTCAATTCTTCATGAGGTTGTAGTCCAACCAAATTAACTCTTCTTTGTTTATTTCGTTCAGTTTATTATAATTCCCTCTTCCAATGATCCAATCAACACACAGAACCATTACAAAGCAGTAAAACACCTCAGATTCAGAGAAATGCACAGCACACACTGAGCAGGGCAGCAATCAATAAGGAGGATAAAGCTTGGTGTTTTTTTTACCCACTTCAATATTATTATTCAGATACAAGACAACAAACAAAGCTGCTAGATATATTTATGAAAAAGAAAAGGTGTGTGATGCTCATAAAGACTACATTTGCAAAAAAAACAAAAGGGGTGAGTGATGTTCAGTGTTATGTTGTTCGACTGACAGCTTCATCTTAATTGCTTAGGTTCTCTTTCACAGTTTCACCGGTACGGCAATTTGAGAAATTATCTTAGACGAACATTACAACAACAAAAGTAAGATAAAAGGCATTCTATATAACCTAATCATGCAAGCCATAGTACATTGATATTCTCAGAAATTTCATTAAGTAATGCATACAATTTACAATATATCTTAGAAGATACACAATTTTCGTTCCGCTGTTTAGTTTGAGCGCAATCATTCTACGCCAGATGATCAAATTTGAGACCTGATTGTTCTGTTTCCTCCAATGCTATTGGAAGTTGGAACCATTACGAGAACTCTGCATCATGAGAGTCAGACACAGGATCGACCAACTACAGAAATAATAATATCAAAAACAACAAATTCAACTTAGTGATCAAATAGCCTCAGACCATCCTAGTTCATGAGCAATATCAATAGGATATATACCTATCTTTATTGAATTTCAAGCGACATTTTTAAATGCATTCCTATCTTTATTGAATTTCAACTGTCCAGATATTATGGATATATACCAAGAAGAAAACAATCCTTCCAGGCAAGTAAGCACTTACATAGTTGATTTGCATGAAAAGCAGACGGCTTAAAAGCTTATTAAGCCAAAAAGCTAGCTTTAAGCCAAAAGCCAAATAGCCTAAGCCGAAATAAACATAGCCTTAATATTGTGTTCATCTCAAAATACTATATTTGATTTGCCTGATTGACTCTAGTCCACATGTAAGTATTTATATGACAAAGAGAACCATCTTTCGATTGCAAAATTACATGACTGTTCACACTTACCTGTAATTGCCCTCCATTCCCACTAACCATATCGATCATTCTTATGTAAGAGCCTTCTTCCACCGGTTCATACACCTACAGAGGTTTCAAGTTGTTTGCATATAGCTGTTACAGATTCTAGACCAAAAAAATAGCAACTATGGACCTTTTCATAATGGGCCAATCGCTCTTTGAAATCTCGTACACCAGCTCCAAAATCTGTCCTGTAACACAAACAACAATTACATCCAGAATGTATTGATGGGATGCAGACAAGCAAGTAGGCAAGATATTTCTCACTTCTCTGCATAATCAGGACTCTGTTGAACTTCCAAGCGTATATTTTCGTCGAGAACATCCTGATCATTGCATATTGTTTCCAAAAAGATGATCTAGAAAGTATAGGGAAAGGCTAATATGTTAAAGAGAAGTCAATTAGATCCTAAACCGTGCAATAACATAACATAGTGTCTCATAATGCACGTATATAGTGAACAACTTCTTATCAGCAAATTTGCTATATGTCGTCACAAAATAAAATCATATTTCATATTTATAAATGCAACTCCAGAAGCCTAATTTCAACATCCAACTACGAAACGCACTAAACTGTCTTCCACAGCATTGAAGTAACCCTTCACATATTTTAAAATGTTTGCACTAAAAAAATAAACATTGTCACATTTAAAAAAAAAGATCAAATTTCCCTCTAAAGATAGTACGAAGATCACCTGATGGAGGCCGGAGAAGGGTAGCTGCAGAGATGGAAAGGGGAAGTGGAAGAAGGACTACACCTTTTGTACTGTCCAATAAGGCAACCGCCAATCGTGCATCCTTGCTTCAAACTGCCGTGCAGTCAACCATGGTAGTTCGCAAGAACGTGCAGGAGGGTGGTTGGCGAGTGAGCTGATGGTAGCAGCATCGTACTCTCGGCAGCTAGCTAGTGCACAGGATTGAGCATGATGACCATCATGGCTGCGGTGCGCCGGCGTGTCCTCATTGCCGGGTCGATCCCGGCCAGATCTAGAGTTTCTTCGGGAGCGGATGGAAGGTGGAGACAAGCAGAAGCAGTGCGATGCGTTGATCTCGGCCAGATCCGAGTGGCGGCGGTGCGATACCTCGATCCTGGCCAGATGGAGTGCAGGGACGGGATGGGGAATCGGCGGGCCAGGTTCGGCGGGGTCGAGGGCCGGCGATGGGGCTACTCGGGATGGGGGGCGAGGTGATCCCATCTGGCGATTGTAGGGCGGCGGGGGGCAGGGTAGGGGTTCGTCGATGGGGGCGATGAGTGCTGGGGGTTCGACCCTGGCGATAGGGACAGAGGGTGGGGGGGGGGGGGGAAGCGGCGTGAGGCTTCATACGTCGGCGATGTGGGGGCCGAACAAAAGTGGACGGCGGCCTGCGCGTAGGCCTGGCGCATTATCATGTCCTGCTCCCGCGCCACCTCGACCGCGGCGGCCATGTGCTGCACATCCATCACCTACTGGTGGTGGTGCGGGTGCGGCATCTCCATCTACGCCTGGTGCACGTGAGGCGGCGCGACGCCGACGCCGAGCACCATGCCTGCGGCGTACTGCGCGGCGGCGTTGTGGTACTGCGCGGTGGCGGGGTGGTGGAGTGTCGGGGTGAGGCTGGACGAGAAGGCGGAGGGGCTGATGTAGCCGGCGAGCTCCTTGCGCGCGGCGGCGATCTCGTCGCGCACCTGCTTGGTCTTGAACTGGAGGATGGAGATGTACGCGACGCAGCCGTAGACGGGGAGTAGTGGGAGGCGGCGGGGATTGGGCGCAGAGGGATGGGGCGCGGGTGTTTAGGCGTGACTGGGGAATGATGGGATGAATCGGATGATTTAGTCCATCAGATTTGATGAAGTGATGTTCTAAAGCATCTTAGCGCTTGATTATGAGTAAATAGGATTTCTGGGTGCACGTTTTGGGGTGAACAAAGAAAAATTATCCTCTGTGGGGGCAGAAAAGGGTGTGCATGTAGAAAAGAATTAACTGGTGAATTATAAAGGGCATCGTGTCCCACCGCGAGTGTGAAAGGTATGTTGGCATCGAAAAATATGACGAGGGATTGATAAGTTCCAAACACTAGGTTTAATTGGGGTGCGGGTATGATAGCCGATTTGATCCTATAATCGGCAAGAAAAATATATGATCTAAATGACTATCTCAGCCGATTAGTTTTCAATGATAATCTGATATAAACAGCTACACAAGGCGATTAAACTACAAGTAACTATAAATCTAAATAGCCTGATTGAGTTGAGTAGAAGGTTGGTAAAAGTAGATTTTCCAAAAAAAAGGTGATTCGCAACAAGACCGGAGAAAAAACAAACCTGGATGATGTAAGTTGACAATGATCAAAATCGTTGATTGCAACTTTATCAATCAAGACGAATTATAGAGGAAAGATTACAAATCTATGAACTACTCTTAGTTGATGAAAAGTAAATAAAGTAGAGTATGTTGATTGATCGTTGGATAGATTCTACATTGCCTGTCGCCCTCATTTATAGTGCTTAGGGCGATCATGTCCTTTTCCAAATCTATGAAATATAATTCGTATCATCCACAACTTCCGAAAATACCCTTTTGCTAGAACCAATATTTGCCCTATCCATGTTTAACTTTACTTTACCAAATTAGCCATATCTATCAAATCGGCCATGAGTGCCATATTTTGGTGTTAACAACATCTTAAAAGCTATTGGCTTTAACATGTGGTAGAAATGGGTAATTTTACCCTAACTTTAGCGGCATTAGTATAAAACCAAGTCCCAATAAGCCAAGAAAGCATCTCTCGAGTGGTTTTTAGCTTTTAGTTATATGAAGGGTTATGGCTTTTTTAAAAACATAGATAAAAACTACCTATTTGTTTTGACTTTGGCTTTTAAATCGGTAAAAAAGGCCAAACATACAGGCCCTTAAGCTAAAAAGCTCGCTTCAAACTATAACTAAAAAAACCTTAGGTATAGCAGGCCATGTTTGTTTGGGCTTTTTCAATGACTTAAAGGATAAAAAAGTCAAAGTTTAAACAAACAGTTGGCATTTTATCTTGGCTTTTCAAAAGCCATAAATCTTTGGGCCTATTTGGGGGATGTGATTGGGCTGAAAAGCTGCTTTTGGCTTGCTTGGCTAAAAAGTAGCTGTAGCTGATGGCTGTGGCTTCTTTAGAGACCGTTTGGCAATCTAGCTTTGGCTTTGTGGCTTTCATTGAGTCCTCTCTCCAACACAACAACCCTCCCCAAATCCGATTGATCCTAGCCGAATCCTGATGGCCCTCGTCGAGCCCCGCTCCCCCATCTCCCTAAGAGGCCACCAGGCGAGACAGAGAGAGGTGGCCAGGAGGTGGCGGGGCAGCCACCGGGTGGGGAGGAGGAGGCGTCCACCAGGCGAAGGGCCAGCGGGGCGAAGTAGAAGAAGGACCGACCACGGCGTACACGGAGGCGAAGAAGGACTGGTCAGGAGGAGGCGGGATCGGGGAGGCATTGAAGGGTCGGCTGGGTGGAGGCGGGGACTGGGAGGTGTCGAAGGGTCGGCGAGGTAGAGGTAGAGAAGGATCGGGCGAAGCGCTCGAAGCTGTCTCAAAACACATCTTGGCTGGCTTGGTCTTTCACTCGACTTTTGCCGACGCTTAGCTCTCAAGCCGCTTCGTAGTAGGTCATTAGGGAGCCTTCCAACTCACAGCTGTAGCCTAGCCTAACCCCCTCAAACAGATGCCCTAGTTATGAGGGGTTGTTGGCTTTTGTAAAATTTGCATTAAAAAGGCTGCTGTTTGGTATGGCTTCCATCTTTCACAAAGCCATAGCCGACTGGTAAGCCGTCCAAACAGGGCCTTTATTGGGCTGTTTGGATGAGAAGATGCAAATCTGCAGATGCAAATCTCTTTAGATGCAACCAACCAAATAGCCTATATATAACTATAAGTTAAAAGCCACCAGAAAGGTACTTTTTTGGCTTACTGTGTATTGATTTTAGCAAATGCCACAGAAGTTACTGTAAAATTATCTATCTCTATCACATATAAAATCTGATTACTTTTTTAAACTATTTAAGTTAAAAAAATATATGTTTAATTTATTAGACAAAAAATCTAAACCTAGACAAACAAGGCTGCAAAAGGCAAACAAGGTCGTACTCGTCGTTTCCACTCGCCCTGTGAGCCTGTGCGGTGCTCGCATCTACAAAGAAAGTAGCACAAATCGTCTCCTGTCTTTTCTCGTTTCGTCCACTACTTCTTGGCTTGATGGTCTGCTTGCTCCCTCGCGCGCCCTACCTAGCCTCACTCCCGAAGCCCACCGGCGCGCCCTCCTCATCCTCGCTGCGGCGGTCCGCCATGTCGTCCTACGCTGCCGCTCATGCGGCGGCCGCCGGCGCCTCGGCGGAGGCACCCCGGCCGAGGAAGCTGCCGGTGCTGCTGTTCGACGTCATGGACACTATCGTCCGCGACCCCTTCTACCACCATATACCCGCCTTCTTCCAGTTCCGTATATCCGCCTATTCCCTATCCCTCCGCTTGGTTAATCGTTATCCGTGTGTTCTTGTGGTCTATGCTTGCCTTGCCGTTTAGGTGCTCGACGAAATTACTTTTGAGTATATTGGTGTTAGTGCGGTACTGTGAGATGGGCGAATTGGCCGCATACGCTTGTTCTAGGATGTTGTGATCACGGATTGTGTGGGAATTTGACTTAGGCTGTGTTGTGGTTGGTGCTGAATTACTGGGACTTCACTGAAGTATTGCAAAAGGATTGATTAGTAAATAACTGAAAAATCTAACCTCGACCCATTAAAATATTAATTAGTCAACATTGTACAATGTAACCGTGATCTGTGAAATAGCGGGCTGAACTGTAACTGGGTGTCGAAAACTATTTCTGGAATATTGTTTTCTACATTCTTATGATTTAGCCAATGTTCTCAATAATGGTAAATAGTTAACGAACGGTCACCTCACTGTTTAGTGTTTATACGCTAAGCGGCCTTGTAAACTGTTTTATTATTTAAAATTTAGAGAAATATTTACATGTATTTGTAGTACCAAAATAAGCATCTAGTTTATCTTCTTTCATGCATACAGAATGGAATTGCTAGGCTATCAATAATTATGCACAGCGTTGACATGAATAAAAAAGATGACATGATGTGAATGTAATTAATAAATCATAATTGAATGAATGATCAGTTCAAGTGGAAATGAAAAGGAAAGCTAGCATTCATCTCATATATGTCATAATGTTCCATGTCATATGGCAAACTTGCAATTTTACCCAAATAAATGGTCCAATAAAATGGGCTTGTTAAACGTTAACGGCTGTTAAACCGAGTAAACAGCCTAATAATACAGACAAACCATGAAATATCCATAAACGTAACAGGTAGGGGGTCTTTACTGTTTTAATGGCCATTTACAAGGCCTTAACAGCTGTTATTTAGAACACCGGTTTTAGCACCTCAATGAATCTCTTAAACTACGAGCACAATTGTTGTGTGCCTTTACTCTAGTGTTTATATATGTTGCATTACTTTGTTATTTTTTTGAGACCTGTATCTTGCATTACTTTTGAGCCATATGTGTTTCACACCCTTTCTGAATTCCAGTTGGCCCAACATTTTTCTGTAGAATGTCCATGAAGGAACTTCTAGAAAGCAAGCATCCAACAGCATGGTCCGAATTTGAGATGGGACTGATTGATGAGGTACGAACTCTAGAAGCTTGACTTATTGTCCATCCATACGATTTGATGTATTTCTATACATGTTATTCATCCTAGCTGTCTATACTCAGCGTAATTTTATTTTGCGTAGCCAAGGTTTGAACTTTCGATGTGAAATACACTCGTAATCATGGAGTTGCTTTGTGCATAGGCACTAAGGGTTGTACTGTTTCATTCTTTAATTGCCTTTGATTCATGGAAGGTATTTGATGTTTCCTTCATTAGCTCACTGATAATTGCCTTTTGGATTTGGTGAACACTCACCATTGTAAGGAAGAGTTTAGATGATATAATAAAGTTTACACAAGGGAAGGTAAAATTTACAAATATGACCTATGGATATTCAGTACAAATAAAAGAAAACTATTTGTATTAGAGAAGGAGAAGAAAATCGATAAAAATGCTATGTGATTCTGCATGAGGCAAATTTGTTTTGGAGAGCATGCCATGGCATTAACTTTTGTCAGAGAGGGACTTGATATCTTTTTTCACAATACGGAAAGGCAGCAGCGCCAATTGGTTTGATTTGCAGCCTGCGGCATATCATGGTATGCCATGATATGAGGAATTTGGTCAGATGGCACAAGTCCTGAATGTTTTTAACACTACTACCCACATATGGAGGAAGAAAACATGATTAAAACATGTTTTCAGGGGCTTATGTAAATTTGTAAGCTTTGTTAGATGACATATTTATTGGACAATGAAATAGTGAAACTACTACCCTAGCTGTACATGCTTGCAATAATGCAATCATCTCCTTTATTGCACCTGTAGTCTCACAACAGAAAAGCTGGAAATGGCAAAATATCCTGCTAAATCTCATGCTTCTTCACTATATATGTCTATATGGTTAAAATTGTGATCGGAGTTGAAGGATTTAAAACAATGTTTCCATTAATGATAGTTGCTCTGCTCTTTTTACGGACATTTCTTCTTCTTTTTTATTTTTTTGGAATTATAAATACTGTTCTTCACAACTTCTGTCAGCTGGCCATAGAACACCCCAAATTTTCCTTACCATAGAGCATGAGGAAATCACTATGTTGTCATTTTATTTGCTTCTTTCAGAGTGAGCTGGCCAAAAAGTTCTTCAATGATGGCAGATCTTTTGATTTGGAAGGTGAGAAGGTCAAATTAGAAGTGCCGTTGAGGGTACACATTGTTCCCCTTTAGACTGATAGCAATATCACTGTTTTCAAGGATAACGAATTTAAATTCTTGATTTTATGAATTGGCTCACAATTATGGATGGCAATGGGGTGCAGTCCCTGGCAACCCATGAGGAATTCCCCTATTAGGGAATGTGTATGGGGGATATTTTGTCCCTACTAGGTATCTGGGGATGGGGATGGGAATGCCTTCCCCATCCACAATCCCCGCTATTCCCCGATATATACTCATATACATGTAGATTGATACATATATATGTCTAAAATATAGATATTATGTCTCGAGCCTAATATATATTTGGTATAGTTGCACTATACAACTCATTTAGTATTATTCTCCCGTCTCATAATATTCCTAAATTTATATATTTTTACACAACCATACGATAAATTTATGAAATTACCTCAATGACATTGAAATTTAGGTTATTGTAGGGCCCTGTTACCCGCCAAATCCCTACTGGGGATGGGGATGGGAGTAAAATTGCGCCCGATAGCTAAATAGGAAGTGTCCTATTGGGGACGGGAGGGCATCACCATGGGGAATAGCCCCGTGACCATCTCTACTCACAATTGCTAAAAGCCTACTTTAGTAAATTTTCAATAGTAAAATTATAAACATAATTTGGTGCCTGTCTGCTTACCAACACCTATTGTGATATAGGTTTTCCACGAACCCCATTTAATTGGTCTACTCTTTATCTCACTTAGACGAAGTTTCTGTTTGGAATCCGCTTTTATGCCCTGTAGGTCTGAAAGAATGCATGGTGAGAGCATACGAGTATGTTGATGGTGTTGAAGACATCCTTTGCAGTTTAAAGCAAAATAACTATGAAGTGCATGCTTTTACAAATTATCCTGTGTGGTGAGTTCAGCTTTCTTGACGCATTTGTACACAATGACATGTTCCTAAGAAATGTTCTGTAGGTACCAGTTGGTCGAGAAGAAGTTAAAGCTTTCAAAGTATTTGTCATGGACATTCTGTTCTTGTCTAATAGGTAATTCTTCTCTTAGTTTTTCTTTTTCTGGATGAAATACAGATAGTTGTCAAGAGATTGCTGTTTATTATTCGTATGAACTATTTTTTAATGCTATAGAATGGGTAGCTTTCAGAATGTTAGTTCCTTAGTGGGATATATTTAGTATGAGCAGACTGTAATCATCATCTAATTCAAGAGTTTCAGTCCTTTTAAAAAAAACTCTTGAAAGGACAAAGGACTAAAGGAGTTCTCTAAAAAGCTTTCACATATGGAATCTTGAATACAATCCATCAATATTGACCTTACAATTACTTCCTGTGTCTTTTATGCTGTCATTAACATTTTGGGGTAGTTCATATTTACTGATAGTGATAGTCACTAGTGTAACCATGATTTGGGAGCTTCGTCATTTTCAAGCCTATAATTTATTCATCCCAAAGCAGGGCTAGGTGGTTTGCTGCTGTATCTTTTTATTCCATATTGTTAGGCAGGGAATTGGAACTGTTCTTGTTATATACCTGAGGCTGAGAAGTTTTAACTTGTTGTGCAAATCGCTTAACTATTCTGCTGGAGTCAGAATGCAGGTGGTTTATGTATAAATTAGTTCTGTTGAAACCTTGGATATGTTGTTATCAGCTATGCAATGGAGCAATAATTCACTTGTTATGCTTTCAATGTAGGTCATTATCATGCTGCATGATTGCCGCTTAGTCTGAATCTATTAAATAAAAATCTGCCTCTGAATCTATTATCACTACATCATGTAGGAAAACGCAAGCCTTCACCTGATTTTTATCTTCATACTGTGGATTATCTCAATATTGATCCAGGAAACTGCATTTTCATTGATGACAGGTTCATTATTTTTATGTAACTCTGGTTATGGTTGTGGAGTAACGTGGATTTTGTAACATGTTTTAGATTTTTGCTGCTGCAGGATGTTAAACATTGAAGCAGCAACTAGTGTAGGAATGGTCGGGTTGCATTTTAAGAATGCTGAGGTCCTCAAGAAGGAATTGTGCTCAATAGGAGTTGAATTGACACCTCTTGTCCATGAAGGTGAAATGCATGTACAATAAGGTTGCTTCCTGTTTCCTCTTCTGCTCATGGCAACACAATTCATTTGTATATATGTTCCTTTTGTCTCTTTGTGAACCATGTCAATAACTTGATGTGCTCTGATTATCATATTTTTACATTGCTAATATGTTTAATATTAACTCTACATATTCTGTAAGCATTGGTTCCATGTCTCCAGTGAGTAAAAGTGAAGAAAATGCCAATGGCTTGGAAGGGATGTCAAAGCTCAATAGATAGAACATTATCCTAAGCTCAGTTCAGGATGAAAACAAATCGATTTTAAGTGTAATTAATTGTCTGTTTGGTATGAAGCTAAGCCAGACAAACTTGAGCATCGCTCAGCAATGGTTGAGAACAGTTTTATGTACACATAATATCAAGTCGAGTATATTGCCTATATAGCTTGCAGATATATTTAACACTTACAAACCCACAGCAGCTAGGTTAATGAAACAAACATTGTTCACTAGAATATTTTCAAATCCTACCTTACACTAAATGTGTATATCCATTTACTTACATGACATGTATCTCTACTATTCTAAAGCAAGAGTTGGTGGCAGTGGTTCATTCTACGCGGGGTCCACTTGTCAGCCTCACTTGTTCTACCTTCTACTGATTGATGGTGTCTTTCCGCTTCCAGTCATTTTGAAATGAAACACAGTGGTAAATTGCCCCGTTTAATTGCACGCAGAAACGAAGGTTGGCGCCTCATTTCACAAGCCAATTCGGCCAACAAAAGAGTTTACCTCGCCTTGGTGGATCGCCCACACCGGTCCCCCACCTCAACCTATTCAACCCATCCTTATCGTGCCTCTCTCCACCATCTCGACCTATTCAGCCCTCCCGCCTCCCCCCACGATCTCCTTCCTTACCCGTGCCTCCCTCCCTAGAACCACACCCTAGGCCCATTGTCCTTCTTTCGCCAATGTCACCCCCGACCTCACCCACTGTGGGCACCGCCGTGGAAGACATGGCGCTGGTCGCCGCTAAGCGCGAGGGGAGAAGCCGAAGGTGAAGGCCGAAGTTGATGGTGTCGCTGAGGTCGAGACGCCATTGCGACGACGCGACGGCCAGATCTCGGCCTTTGAGGAGCGGCAGATCGGCCGGCGCTAAGGGCGAAGGCGCAGCATCAAGGTGGCGTGCAGTAGAGGCTATGGAGGCGCCAGTCCCGAGACTCTAGACTATGCCGCGCCGGCGACTGCGGGCCGACCGGTGTTCGATACTATGCGCCCGCGACAAGCCGCCTCCTGGAACGCGCTTCTCATCAAGGCTGCCGCGGCCGCGACTTCTCACCTGCGTCGGAATTCCACTGAATTCACTCATGCCGCGATCACGATGGTTTACCGGAAGCCGCGAGCCGCAGACGCGATCGCTGGGCTCCTTCGAAAGCACCACCACGCTGCTGTCAGGGCTCGACTCGGCCAAGGACTCCTCGCTGCCGTAGCTATGCTGGCCGGCCGCCACTGCAACGCCTCCTCTCCTCCGCCTACTTTGCCTCATGTCGCTGCCGCCGGAGCTAACGAGCCTCCGTCTCAACCCACGACTTTTTTGTATTGTCGAAAATTTCAATGAACTCCAAAATTTCTAGCCGAACTGGCTATCGCAGATGGTCGACGCCGCATGACTCGACTCCAAGCGATTGGGCACGGCACGATTATCGTTTCGGCCACCCGCTCGACACTATCAAGGTGAAGTCGCAGAGAGCCGCCGACGCGCTTCCGGCTCAAAGTTCGGTAGCGCCTGACGCCCAAGCAAACACTTGTACCGGGCTGACCCCAGTGGGTCAGATATGGGATGGGTGCCCTCGCCACGGCCGCCGCTTTGAACGCCATCCTTTTCACCGCTGTGGGGGCGATGGAGGCCGTGGCACGGCCGAGCCCGCTCGCCACCAGCCAACCTGAAGAAAGTTGTTCGGCGGGCCCGCCGAGTGGCTGCCTTCTTCCTGGTTTGTCCTACGTATCGATCAAGTGCGTACTCGTGCAGTTCAACGCTCTCTCATTTACGTGATTCTCGAGACAAAATGTCGACTAAGTGATTCTCGTAATCCGACCGCAAATGTATCCATTAAGCAATGAACATGTACACGTCATATGGAAATCATCCTAAAATCCAGAAATCCATTATTATTCCCAAACATCATCTTCTTGTAGCATGTAGTTATTTAGTGCTATAGCAAAATCGTAGGTTAAATTCGTAGTTCCATTCAGGAAATGCGCATCTTTGTATTGATCGGTCTAACAAAGACTACGCTATATGGTATATCTCTCTGAGTTACCAAAAACACGATACATCCGAAGTCTTGGTAAATGAGATTTAGGTTCATGTTCGCCACTTTTTCTTCAAATTTTCATTGCGTAACACGAACCTTGTACCCTAAATTAGTTCAGTTTGACGACCTTCCGCTCACGATTCGCGGGCTTTCACAAATAATCCAGAATTCTATGGTCCAATGTGGTAGTGCAATAGTGCTGCAATCATACAAAATTCCCAGTCCACAATCTCTCTGGTTTGTTGTTTAAACTTATCTCTCTTTTTTGCCGGGTCTCTGAAATCGCATGCTTGTTTTCTAAGGATTTTGTACATTGCAAAAAAACAAATCGAACTTTGTATTGTGTACTATCATCCGCCCATGCCGCTTGCAAACACCACTATGTATACCATAGGTTATAGCCGATCCCATATTACTTCTTTGCTTTGTGCACTACACATCACAAGAAGGTTACGGTCCTGCAGATCAAGCAGATATGATATGATATAATAGTGCACATCAACTCGATCATTGCAAGTCTCAAGTGCACCATACATCACAATAGCATCTTGTCGCTTCTTACCGCTTTTTTGGCAATACAGAAACTCTATGTCTCATCAAGAGATATCATATACTAGAACCTACATATTTTTCCCACATAATTCATTCTTATTATTTATTATTCTTGCTCTTATTTACATGTGCTCACCTTGCCTCTTTTTTTCCAATACCTAGCTTGAATGATTAGAATCCTCGCACCACACACCTATGTCGGTAACAAATCAAGTTGCGCCGCCTAAGGGTTCATTGAGGTATAATACTTTGTCCCTTGCTAAGATTCAAAAGACTCCTCAAACAACATAGATAGCTTACATCCTTTTGTTAGAGTATCTTTAGCTCTTGCTTTCAGATATAAAGGCGCCATACTCATTTGATCCTGCATAAAAGTTGGGCATGCCTATATGGCAATATGGTCATTAGGCCATCTTATTATTTTGCATTCATGTACAATCATGTAATGTCATGCGCCAGAGATTATGTGCCATGTACAGGTAGTAGAGTTTTCCAAAGACTTTTCTCATTCTATTAGTTAAAGATATATGTAATCAATTAAGCAAGGTCATATCACGCTTGTTCATACAACTCATTTATGATATATACTAGTAAGTTGCCCGTATGCGTTGCAAACGGATTTCAAAAAGGATGATACATATTATCAAAACATAATACCAAGTCGCATAATAAACATTAATTTTTCTCTTACACATATCACGCGAATTACATAAAAGCACGGCTGGTTGACATCTTTAAAAAACCGTGACAACCAATATTCCTAAAAGAATGATCAATGTTGAAGTGCTACGCTGCAACAGATTTCAAATATGCAATGATACAAGTGCTACCTTGTAAACTGATTTTAAATGTGCAATGACACAAAGAGATTTCAAGTGCTACATTATGTCCTTATCAAAAGGACAAAAGATATCTCCACATTTACTACTCATATAAATTGTCACTTCTCGTGCACCACAATTCAACAAAGAGACTAAACAAAAATCCAATGATAAAATACACTACATGTTTAGTTATTGTTCGGCATTGTTGTTTACACCAAAAGAATGCATGATCCAGACAAGACACCATCCTTGTGGGATGACTGTGTATCTACATTCTCTATCTCTATCAAATCATGCTAGTGAAGTCCGTAGACAAAATTTGTTCATTGATAGCCTGTTAAGCCTAATGTAAAACAAATCAATACAATGCATCTAAGTATATATATATCATAAATGAGTTGTATGAACAAAGCGATATGACCTTGCTTAATTGATTACATATATCTTTAACTAATAGAATGAGAAAAGTGGCTGAAAACTCTACTACCCTGCATGGCACATAATCTCACAAATAAGATGACATTACATGATTGTACATGAATGCAAAATAATAAGATGGCCTAATGACCATATTGCCATATAGGCATGCCCAACTTTTGTACGTGATCAAATGAGTATGGCGCCTTTATATCTCGAAAAGCAAGAGCTAAAGATACTCCTAACAAAAGGATGTAAGCTATCTATGTTGTTTGGGAGTCTTTTGAATCTTAGCAAGGGACAAAGTATTATACCTCAATGAACCCTTAGGCAATAAGAACTTGATTTGTTAATGCATAGGTGTGGTCTGAGGATTCTAATCATTCAACTGTATTGGAAAAAAGAGGCAAGGTGAGCACATGTAAATAAGAGCAAGAATAATAAATAATAAGAATGAATTGTCTCAGGGAAAAATATGTAGGTTCTAGTATATGATATCTCGCTGATCTCGAGACATAGGTTTCAGATTGCCAAAAACTCAAGAAGTAAATGACAAGATGCTATTGTGATGTATGGTGCAGCAGACTTGCAATGATCAGAGTTCAAGATTGCACTATTATATCATATCATATCCGCTGATTCAGATCGTAACCTTCTTTGTGATGTGTAGTGCAAGCAAAGCAAAGAAGTAATATGGATCACTATAACCTATGGTATACATAGTGGTGTTTGTAAGCAAAGACAAGTGCATGATAGTACACAATACAAAGTTCAGCTTGTTTTTTGCAATGTACAAAACTTAGAAAACAAGCATGCGATTTTCGTAGACCCAAAGAAAAAGAGAGATAAGTTTAAACAACAAAAGAGAGATTGTGGACTCGAATTTTGTATGATTGCAAAGACTATTGCACTACCACATTGGACCATAGTTACCGGATTCACTGAAAGCCTCGCTATGACCGTGAACGGAATTGGCCAAACTGAACTAATTTAGGGTACAAGGTCTGGTTGTTCAATGAAAATTTGAAGAAAAAGTGGCGAACCGTAATCCCTAAATCTCATTTACCAAGACTTGATGTCGTGGTTTTTGGTAACTCGTGAGATATACCATATAACGTAGTGTCATGGACAAATTACAAAGATGCGATTTTTAATGGAACTACGGAATTTAACCTACAGATTTTGCTATAGCACTAAATAACTACATGCTAGCAAGAAGATGATGTTTGGGAATAATAATGGTTAATGGATTTTAGGATGATTTCCATATGACAAAGGTACATGTTCATTGCTTAATGGATACATTTGCGTCAGATTACGTAATCACTTAGTCCAAAGATTTTGTCTCCGTAATCACGAATGAGAGCTGCTCAGACCGTGATACCTGCACTTGATCGGGCCTGTGGGACAAACCAGGAAGGAGACGGCCACTGCTGGCCAAGACTTAAATAACCTCGGGCCGTTGACGGTGAGTTTACGCTGCCGCTCCGGACCGTAGCACGGCCTCCATCCGCCCCGACGGAAAAGGATGGCGCTCAAGGCGCGATCGCGGCCGTGGGCACCCATCCACTTGTACACTCGGGCCTTCTGCAAGTGTTTGCTTGGATCGTCTCCACTACGCCGCGAACTTTGGGGTCGCCGAGGCGGGCCTGGCTGGCTCGGTAGCTTTCACCTTGATGGTGTCGAACGGTGGCCGGTTACAATCACCGCTGCCTCCCATCAGGCCGCGGGTCGTCTCTGGCGCACGCCATCTCCGCGATGACAAGCAATAGTTCATTGAAATTTGAGTTCATTGAAATTTTTCGACAATACAAAAAGTGCGAGGTTGAGACGGAGGGCTCGTGGCTCCGCGAGCAATGGCCAATGAGGCAAAGTAAGTGAGGCGAGGAGAGGGAGGAGCGCCGCATGGCCGAGGCGCTGCATGGCCCGCGACGGCGAGGAGTCTCCGCGGCGAGGCTCGCCCACGACGCGCTGTGGTGCTCAAGGACGGCGATCGCGCTGGCGATCGCGGCTTTGCGCGTAGGGCTATCGCGGCCGCAAGTAGCTGCATGGTGGGTTCGGACGGTCGCGGTGAGAGGTCGCGCCGCGCCAAAGCGCGTGAGAGCGCTGCTCAGAGACGACGTCATGAGCGGTGCATGGTATCGAACACCCGAGTGCGGCCTTACAGCCGCGGTACAAGAAGATAGTCTAGGAGTCTCGGACTCAGGCGCCCCATGGTTTCCTCTACGCGCTGCCACCTTCGTGCTCGCTTCTTCTCGCGCTTTACGCCACGGCCGATGCCGCTCTCAAAGGGCCAGACCTGCCGCCGCTGGCCGCCGCAAACGCCTCTCCGCCCGCGACACCATCAACACGCCTTCACCTTCGCTCTCTCCTCGCTATCGCGCATCAAGATGTCTTCCACTGGGCCGGTGCCTACAAAGCGGGTGAGGTCAGTGACAATTGGCGAAGAGGTGCCTAGGTGGTGTTTAGGAGGAGGCACGATAAGGAAGGAGATCGTGTGAGACGACGGGAGGAGCCGAATAGGTTTCGAGATGGTGGAGCAGGAGGCACGATAAGGATGGGTTGAATAGGTTGAGGTGGGCGGACCGTGTGGACGATCCACAAGGCAGGTAAACTCCTTTGTTGGACCGGAATTGGCTTGTGAAATGAATCGCTAACGCTTCGTCATGCAATTAAACGGGCAATTTACCACTGTTTCATTTCAAAATGATCGAAGTGAAGACACCATCAATCATGAAGGTAGAACAAGTAATGGCGAAGTGGACCCCGCGTAGAATGAACCACTGCCACCAACTCTTGCTTTAGAATAGTAGAGATATACTTAGATCGACTGTATTGATTTGTTTTCTGTGCTTGACCAGGCTATCAATGAACAAATTTTGTCTACGGACTTCACTAGCAGTTTGATAGAGATAGAGAATGTAGATACACAGTCATCCCACAAGGATGGTGTGCCGATCCGATCATGCATTCTTTTGGTGTAGGCAACAATGCTAACAATAACTAAACATGTAGTGTATTTTATCATTGGATTTTTGTTTAGTCTAATGCTGAATTGTGCGTGAGAAGTGACAATTTATATGAGTAGTAAATGTGAGATATCTTTTGTCCTTTGATAAGGACATAATGTAGCACTTGAAATCATTGTCATTGCACATTTAAAATCGGTTACAAGGTAGCACTTGTATCATTGCATATTTGAAATCTGCAACGAGCACTTCAACATTGATCATTCTTTTAGGAATATTGGTTGTACAGTTTTTAAAGATGTCAACCACCGTGCTTTTATGTAATTCGCGTGATATGTGTAAGAGAAAAATTAATGTTTATTGTACGACTTGGTATTATGTTTTGATAATGTGTATCATCCTTTTTTAAATCCGTTGCAACGCACGGGCAACTTACTAGTGAGAACTCAGATTCAGACATATTATTAGTGGTATTAAGCTCAGTGAAAAACAGCCTCCTCTAGTCGGCTTGAACTAAGCAAAAATTAGTGTTTGAGGCAAAAACGGACAAATTCACGCTCAACTTGAGGAGAGCCCGAATTTAGTGTTATACTATCCAAGCTTGGTCTAAAGTTCATTTGCTTACGCTGAGACAGCATAGTTGGTTCATGATCTATAATAACATGCTTTTATCAGCATGAACACTAATCGGAATAATTGACCATATGCTTTTTGTAATGTTTTCATACATACATAATATTTCAGAAACTTCACTTTCCATTGCATTGGAGTTAGTCCATGAGGACTATGACTACTGTTAGTTGGTAACTGGTGATGGTATGCTCCATCAGTTTCATGCTTCTGATTTTATAGAGCAGACTGTACGCATTAGTTTCATTCATCATGATAGTTGACATCATGTGAGTTTTATGGTGTATTTTGACGCTATTGCAAACTTGAAATTGTTAAGCGTTTTTTTTCTAGTTTCCAATGAACATTTGTGATTAGTAACATGTCGGGACCCCGAATTTGCAAATCCGGACCCTCTGTGTATTCAACACTAGTCCAGGAACGCGCTAGTGCACACAGTCTTAACATCGGTAAATATCACAATCATACCATTCGATACTAATAAAGTACTTTTATTTAAATAGTCAAACTGGTTACTCGACCTTATGGTCAAGTTACAAATATATGCCTCGCAAGGCGAAACTTATTTAGAGAAAAATAATAGCAGCGGAAAATCAAATAACTTCGTGGCGCCATCCAGTATACCACAGTATCGATCGGGCTCGTTCCCTACGTGAGACGGATCCTCTTGGAGCTCCTCCTCCAAAGTCAGGCGTAGTCTCCTCTTCAACTGGTGTTGTGTTGAGGCAAGGGTGAGTACTTGGTACTCAAGCAAGTCATGCAGAATGCAAAGCTAATATACTATATGCATGGCTTGGTACAAAGGAATAACTCAAGGTATATTTGCAAAGAAATAGCATTGGACAAGTAATATAAGTAGATTCAAAAGCGAGAAACAAGTATAGCATAAATAACTTTTCAAGGAGTTTAATAAACATCTTTCCCATCCTAATCCATATTTCCATCAACATCATTATTAATCCAACCCAACCTTTCAATCCCAAGTTACCTTTGAGAAAAACTAACCCTTGATCAGAATTCCCGAGCGATGTCCCATACCGCGGACACGGCTATTCGAATAGATTCTACACTCTGCAGAGGTTATGCACTTTACCCACAAGATACGGTCAAACACCACAAAGGCGAGTTCCGTAACAAAGTCTTTCTGAGACTTCTAACAATACAAGTGGTCCTCCCTGTTATTGCGCACTAACCCTTCCCTTAGCTAAGGCGAAGTCTAGGCTAATCAACTGTTAGATGGGTACTGGCCTCACTTCCAGACGCTCCCGCATAACTTACACAAAGGGCGTAGTTGACCTCCCGAGGTCCCACAGTGCGTTATTAGCAACTTAGTCAACTAGGTCCGTCCCATTACAGACATGTGGTTGCACGTTAGACCCAGTTCAAAGGCTTGCAAGGTTAAGTCCTTAGGGTGACCAGGCAAGACTACCCAAGAACCAAATCAACATCCCCAATGCCACAACCGGCCCACCTGATTACTCTTGCCACATGCCCCTGGCCGAAACTGTTTATCAAACCCCAGTTGATTACCATGCACCACGTGCCATCAACATCACATGATACTTTTCCAAAACAGGTTCAATATATCATTAAGTCAATATTAACATTTGATTATCCAAAATCATGTCATGAGCACGTAGCAGGTCTAAGCAGTATACTACAACGGTCTAAACCCATGTTGGCAATTTAAATATGTCCAACTAGTAATCCACAACTAGGGTGACAAGGGTCATGGCACATACTTAAGTAATCAAGGTGTCATACAGCAAATTGGTATTTATCTAACCCCCATGTTTAAATAAAGTATTTTTCTAATTGAACTAGCATGCAATAGTTTAAATCAAAATAGATTTCGAAATAGGATCAACATGGTCAAAGCACAACTTGCCTTCAAAAAGTACTTGTTCTTGGTCTTGAGTTGGATCCTGAGTCAATACTTCTCCTTCGAATCCTTCTGGCACTTCAACGTCTACTCGTAAAGCGTGCAAATAGCAAATACACAAATAAACAATAGGCAAAAAGTGTCCAAACATCCAAATAAAATCCATAAACAGAGAGAACATAATTTTATGAATTTTTAGAAACTGGAATCGTCAAATTTGGAGTTAAAACGCAAAAGTTATGATTATTTAAAGTTTTAAATAATCAATTAAATAATTTTACAGAGAAAAACTTTAGTCCAAAAATTAAATAAAATTCATATTTAGGTAGATCTCAATTTTATACAAATTTAGAAATTTGAATCACTCAAATCGGAGTTGAAACGCAAAAGTTATAAGTGTTTGAAGTTTGAATCAAAATCTGAAATCATTATTTCGAATTAATAAATCATTTTCTTTTCGGAAATTAATTATTGGCGTCCACCTGGACACGTGTCATCCTGTGATTGGTCCACAGTGACTCTTGCCGACGCCGATCGACGGCCTCCATGATGACGCCAAGATGACGTCATCATGCCACGGGGCACCACTCTGGTGCTGCCACGTGTCCGATCCATGGACTGGGTCCACGGGCGGCACGGTCCACGGTGTACGGGCGCACGGCTTGGGGCGGCTGACATGCGGGCCCGCATGTCAGCGGCCCACGTGCGCTTACGCCGCGGCGCGCCTAGGCTACGTGGCAAGATCGCGGTCTGTTGATTTGGAAATCAGCGGCGCGATTAGATCCAGGGTTAACACGTTGAAAACTACTCGATGATCGTGGGCCGTTCGATCTAGATCGGACGGTCCAGATCTAACCCTACGATAACACTGCTACGGCCTGAGGTGATCGTGGGCCGTTGGATCTTGATCCAACGGTCCAAATCCAATCGGGTTTGGAAGCACGTGACTCACCGCTACCGCTCGATCGGACCGGACGGTCCGTAAGCTTCAGACCGTGATGGCGGCGCTGGCGGGCTCGCCACGGAGACGAGGACGGCGACCTTCCGTGCGGGCGTTCCGAGGGTCTCCTGGCGAGGTGAATGGTGCGGTCCGATGCGCCTTGCTCGTCGCGGTTCCAGATCAGGCTTCAACACGGCGAGACGGCTTGACGGCGGCGGCGTGCGCCTGAACCTGGCGAAGCCCTAACCCTACTACGGCGAGCAAATCCTCGGCCAAGACGGCGGCTCGGGCGGTGTGGCTTGGGAAAAGGGGCGGCGTCGAACGACGATTCGAGGGCGGGTCCACGCCTTAAATCTTGCCTCGGCGTGCGCGCAAATCGGAACCCTAACCGTGTCCCGCTTGGTCACGGCGGAGCTCTCCTACCGGGATTCGAACGGAGGCGATGGTCGGGGACCGCCCACGTGTCGCGATGAGCGGCTACGATTGCTCACGCCGACGGATCCGACCGGACTCGGGCTCGAGCGGTGCGGTCCAATCCGGACCGTTGGATCCCGATCCAACGGTCGGGATCGATCGGTTAGAGTGGGTTTGGTCGAGTCGATCGCTCGGGTTGGACTCGAGTCCGACTTCGGGTTCCGACTTCGGTCGGATGAACAGTACTCGACCGAGTTGAATTTCCAGCGATTTAATATTTAAAATAATTCCCGATAATTCATTTAATTCATTAAAAATAGCAAAAGACTCGAAAAATTCGAAAAATTCGAAAATATTTTAGGTATCTAGGACTCAAATAAAATATTTCCAACAAAATTTTATTTGCAAAGTTTAATTCTTTAATTATTTCAAAATGGAATAAATTCAAATAAATTCCAAATAAATCCAAATAAATTCGAGAAAATTCCAAAATTCACCAAAGTGCCAAATCACACATGAATTTAAGAAAAGCAAAATTTTGGGGTGTTACAAACCTCCCCTTAATAGAATCTCGTCCCCGAGATTCGTGGCTTACTACGTAATAGGTTTGGAAACTCTTTCTTCAAATCCTCTTCGCCCTCCCAAGTCGCTTCGCTCTGCATGGTTGCTCCATCGCACTCTACAGAAGCAGGTTGACTTGTTTCTAGTTTCTCGATCCATTGTGTCTAAAATCTTCACGGGATGCTCCTTATAAGTCAAATCCTCTTGCAACTCAATTGACTCTAGCGATGTCTGTTCCTCGTGTACTGGAGACACTTCTTCAATCGGGACACATGGAATACGTCATGTACTCCTACTAACGATCGTGGGCAACTCCGGTGATAGGCAACTTCGCCTCTGCGGCTCAAAATCTTAAATGGTCCAACATAACGGGTGCGAGTTTCCCTTTGGCATGGAACCTCTTAACTCCCTAAGAGGCGTAACTCGAGGTATACAAAATCTTAGGTTCAAAACTCAAGTCTCGGCGACGGTTGTCGAGATAACTCTTCTGTCGTGATTGGGCTATCTTCAACCTTTCCCTAATCACGGCAATCTGCTTCTTCACCTTTTGAAGAATATCGGCCCAAAGATACATCGTTCAATTGTCTCATTCCAATTCAATGGTGTCCGACAGGTCGACCATCTGATGCCTCAAAAGGTGACATCTCAGAACTAGCCTGGTAACTATTGTTGTAATCGAACTCGGCATACGGCAAACTCTTATCCCAAGAGGTAGCATAAGCCAATGCACAAGCTCTTAACATATCCTCCGAATCTGGTTGACTCTTTCTGGTCTGTCCATCCGTCTGCGGATGATAAGTCAGATCTTGAAGTTTAAACGGGTTCCCATGGCTTCATGCAACTTATTCCAAAACCTTGAGGTAAATTGGGTACCTCTGTCCGATACAATCCTCTTTGGCACTCCGTGCAAACAGACGATCCTGATCATATACAACTCTGCTAACTTATCCCCTGAGTAAGTGGTCTTCACGGGGATGAAATGGGCTACTTTGGTCAAACGATCCACTATAACCCGTATGGAGTCATAACCTCCTTGAGTCTTAGGCGGCCGGTAATAAAATCCATTCCGATTTCCTCCCACTTCCACTCGGGTATTTTCAAGAATTGTAGCAATCCTGCCGGGTCTCTCGATGCATTGCCTTGACTTTCGGCATATGTCGCACAATGCAACATGCTCGGCAACTTCACGTTTCATACTCGGCCACCGAATCTCTCCTTGAGATCCTGATACATCTTGGCGCTTCCAGTGATGAATTGAGTACTTGGAGTCATGGGCTTCTTCCAAAATCAGTTGCTTTAACTCCTTTTGTTAGGCACACAAATGCGATCCTTCATCCACAACGTGCCTTGCTCATCCAACTTGAAGTCCTCTGCCTTGCCTTCCTCCTTGATGGACTTAATCCTGCGGATCTTGTCATCATCCTTCTGCCCTTCTCGAATCTGGTCCTCTAGAGTAGGCTTTACTTCTAATGCGGCCAAGAATCCGCTAGGTACCACCTCAATCTTCATTTTCTGAAAATCCTCACATAACTCATCCTGACTTGTGGCTAGCATCGTACTCACGGTATGGCTTTTCCGACTCAGAGCATCGGCTACTACGTTGGCCTTCCCGGGATGGTAATGGATTCCAACATTGTAGTCCTTGATCAACTCTAACCATCTCTTTTGCCTCATATTCAGATCCGACTGGGTGAATATGTACTTAAGGCTCTTATGATCCGTATATACTTCACATCTGTTTCCAATCAGATAGTGACGCCATATCTTCAAGGCATGCACTACGGCAGCTAACTCTAGGTCATGTGTCGGATAATTTTCCTCATGCGGCCTCAACTGCCTTGATGCATAAGCGACGACCTTTCCGTTCTGCATCAGCACACATCCGAGTCCTTGGCGCGATGCGTCACAATAAATATCAAAGCTTTGAGCAACATCCGGTAGAACTAACACCGGTCTTTGATGTCAATCGCTTCTTCACTCTGAAATCCTTTCTCACATTCTGGCGTCCAGGCAAACTTCTTTTCCTTCTTCAGCAATTGTGTAAGAGGTTTCGCAATTGTCGAGAAGCCTTCGATGAAACGGCGGTAGTATCCTGCCATTCCAAGGAAACTCCGAATGGGTCACAGTCTTGGCGCTCCCAATGTAACACGCCTTCTACTTTGCTTGGGTCTACGGCGACTCATCTGCGGTCATTACATGTCCAAGAAACTCCACCTTGTCCTTCCAAAATCACACTTGCCGAACTTGGCGAAAAGTCATTGTTCCTCGGCTTTTCCAAAACTCGCCTTAAGTGTTCGGCATGTTCATCCTCTGTCTTGGAGTAGATTAGGATATCATCTATGAACACGACGACAAACTTGTCCAAATATTCCATGAACACCTTATTCATCATATTCATGAACTAAAGTGGCGCATTAAATCGATCCAAAGGACATAATCAGAACTCGTAATGTCCATATCTTGACGAGAATGCGATCTTGAATATCTTCGATCGGATCTTCAATCGATGGTATCCCGATCTCGGATCAATCTTGGAGAAAACTCCGGCTCCTCTCGGTGATCAAACAAATCATCAATCCTGGTAGCGGATACTTATTCTTCACGGTGACTTCATTGAGTGCACGGTAGTCAATGCACATCCTGAAACTCCCGTCCTTTTTCTTGACAAACAAAACTGGTGCTCCCCACGGCGACGAGCTCGGTCTGATAAATCCTTTCTCCATTAACTCTTCTAGCTGTTTCTTCATCTCAACCAACTCCTCGGTGGACATCCGATAGGGTCTCTTTGCTATCGGTGATGTACCAGGTACAAGCTCTATCACAAACTCTATGTCCCTGTCTGGCGGCATACCAGGTAGATCTTCAGGCAAAACATCTGGGTACTCGTTCACTACGGAGACATCCTCTATGCTGATTGCCTTGGTACTGTTAACCATCAACTGTCCATCTCTGGCTTGAAATTCCACTTTCTTCCCACACGGGCTCTCAACTGAGATAGTCCTTCGTCCACAATCCAATACGGCCTTGTGCTTGGATAACCAGTCCATTCCCAAAATAACGTCTAAGGTCTGGGTCTCTAAAATAATAAGGTTCGCTAGGAACTCTATTCCATCTATTAATATTCTCACCCCGGAACATCCTACTTTCGTTCGGAGTTCGGAACCAGGGGTTTGAACTAAAAGCATGCACTTAAGTCTTGCAATCCTCAAATCATTTCTAGTAGCAAGGCCTTGCGAAACAAACGAATGCGAAGCTCCAGAGTCAAACAAAGCTTGCAGTGTACTGAAGTTAACAAGTAACTTACCCAAGACGACGTCCGTAGCATTCTCGCAGTGCATCTGCGGTGACATGGTTGACTCGGCCTCTCACCACGGTGCAGGATGTGGCTCTGGTCTTTGGCGTCCTAGCTGGGTGGTTCCTAGATTGAAGCGAATCGGGTCACTCCTGCTGTCTTCTTTGGACAATGTTGGCAAAGTGTCCTGGCTCGTTGCAATTGTAGCAAAGCGTCTCACCGTCCTTCTTGATCGCTCGAGTAGTGTTTCTAGCGGGGTGGGTCCGTAGCTCGATTGATGTGTCTTGGTGCCGGTGACGGTGTCCTTGTTGCATTTTATGGCTGGAATCAAGAATTGATTTGGTGCAACTCTCGGTATTGCGTTCACTGGCGTGATCCTTCTTTGTTGCATCCTGCGCTTCCTGTTCTCATCCAGTTCCTTGCGCTTGTCCTCAAGAATAAGCGCCTTATTCACCAGCTCTTGGAAATCTGGAAATGTGTGGGTGATCAATCCTACTTGCAATCCTGAGTTAAGTCCCTTCATAAAACGAGACTGTCTGGCTTTATCTGTCGCTACATCCTCAGGTGCGTAGCGTGCTAGCTGTGTGAACTTGTTCAGGTAGTCGGCCACCGGCTGATTACCTTGCTTGATGCTCAACTCCTCCTTCTTAAGGTCCATGATTCCTTCAGGCACGTGATCTTGTCGGAATGCACTGTGAATTCTTCCCAAGTGATATCTTGAGGGTTCTCTTGCGTGGCACGAAGTTCTCCCATCATTCGGTAATTTGTTCCTTCGGTGATGAGAAGCGTAGAGTACCTTCTCATTTCCTACGCATTGAGCTATGTGTAGCTTCCTCTCGATTGATCTTAGCCAATCGTCGGCCTCCAATGGATTGGCATTCCCAGAGAAAGTGGGTGGGTGAGTCCTCATGAACTCTGACAGTCTTGTATTCTGGCGTGGTCCCTGATTAACTTGATTAGCAGTGGCCTGAGCAGTGACGTGTTGCATTTGTTGCATCATAGCATGCATCAACTGAGTCTGAGCAGCAAGAAATGCTCCAAAATTCTGCACATCCAGTGGCGGTGCTGGTGCTCCATCATTGGGGTTTTCTGCTGGGCGAGAACCACTCCCATTGCTTCCAAAGTTTCCGCGGGTGTTCACCATCTGTCGATTTGCTCTAAGTTTTAGAGATGAGAGGGAAACAAGAATAGACAAGTAATATGGAACTTATGCGGGGCGAAAGGTGTAATTTTAAGGTCCTACTTTATTATTAATAACTTGGTATGGCTGCTTACAATGCCTAAGGGCCTTGCAACACATACCGCACACTCAAAGAACCAATGAAAATCCAAATCGAACTAACTCTGGAGTCTAACGCCTAAAGGGTGACTCTTTATTCTATGACGCGACTCGGCGAAGGAGTCTCACTATAGAACCTATGCTCACTCATCGAGAAAACCTCCACGGCCTGGGTACGGGTGCTGCGGCATAGGCGCGAAACGATTGCCATGTCCGGCAACTGTGTCATCTGTGGTAGTCGAAGAAGCAGTGTCCTCATCGGGATCTGACTCCTCCGGATCTGGCTCGTGTAGCTCGAGTACTGGCTCTGGGTCTGGTCCGTACAAAGTCATCTCCAACTCGTCAATCCTTCGCAGAAGGTGTGCCACATACTCTTGAGCTTCCCGCCATCTATTCTTCTCTGTCGTGATCTCCTTGCGGGCCTTCTGTAGCTCCTTGCTTGTATCATCTAGTACATCCTCCTGGGCGACAACAAATCGTGCCAACTGTGTAACCGTGGCATCCTCATCCTGAATTGCCTTCGGGTCAAGAAGGTTATTCTTCTTGTGGTGATAACGGAACACCGTGCTCTCAACTCTGGCGTAGATACGGGTAATGTGCCGCATTGCTCGTCGTGATACTTCTTGGATACCCATCTGCATTGTAGACCTCCTGGCAAAGGTCACGGTGTATCGAGCGATTGCACTGGCCCTTCTTCCTAGCAGGTACCTCAATCTTTACGTCACAAGCCTTGATCAATCCCGCTTGTCTGATCACTTCTACTTGGTATTGCGGCTTCTCAAAATCTCCGAGAGTTTGTAGCATATGCCAAAGTTCCGCGGCGTGACCAATTCCCAGATCAACGTAGTTGAACTCTTCCTCCATCTGTCACAAGAGTGCTTACGTAAGAACTCGGAATTTTTAAATTGTGACAAGGTAAGGAAAAATTTCAGCAGGAGACAAGATAAGAGAGAAGGGGATAAGTCGAGATGTCATTTCTTATCTTGACAAATTTTTAGCTTTTAGAAAATAGGTTTTATCCTCACAACGACCATTCTAGCTAGGGTTGAGCCTACAGTCAGTATGGCTCTGATACCACCTCCGTCGGGACCCCGAATTTGCAAATCCGGACCCTTTGTGTATTCAACACTAGTCCAGGAACGCGCTAGTGCACACAGTCTTAACATCGGTAAATATCACAATCATACCATTCGATACTAATAAAGTACTTTTATTTAAATAGTCAAACTGGTTACTCGACCTTATGGTCAAGTTACAAATATATGCCTCGCAAGGCGAAACTTATTCAGAGAAAAATAATAGCAGCGGAAAATCAAATAACTTCGTGGCGCCATCCAGTATACCACAGGCAACCGATCGCTCGCTCCCTACGTGACGGATCCTCTTGGAGCTCCTCCTCCAAAGTGGCGTAGTCTCCTCTTCAACTGGTGTTGTGTTGAGGCAAGGGTGAGTACTTGGTACTCAAGAAGTCATGCAGAATGCAGGCTAATATACTATATGCATGGCTTGGTACAAAGGAATAACTCAAGGTATATTTGCAGTAAATAGCATTGGACAAGTAATATAAGTAGATTCAAAAGCAGTAGAAACAAGTATAGCATAAATAACTTTTCAAGGAGTTTAATAAACATCTTTCCCATCCTAATCCATATTTCCATCAACATCATTATTAATCCAACCCAACCTTTCAATCCCAAGTTATCTTTGAGAAAAACTAACCCTTGACTGTAATTCCCGAGCGATGTCCCATACCGCGGACACGGCTATTCGAATAGATTCTACACTCTACAGAGGTTATGCACTTTACCCAAAAGATACAGTCAAACACCACAAAGGCGAGTTCCCGTAACAAAGTCTTTCGGAGACTTCTAACAATACAAGTGGTCCTCCCTGCTATTGCGCACTAACCCTTGCCTTAGATAAGTCGAAGTCTAGGCCATTAAACCGTTAGATGGGTACTGGCCTCACCCCAGACGCCCCCCGCACAACTTACACAAAGGGCGTAGTTGACCTCCCGAGGTCCCACAGTACGTTATTAGCAACTTAGTCAACTAGGTCCGTCCCATTACGGACATGTGGTTGCACGTTAGACCCAGTTCAAAGGCTTGCAAGGTTAAGTCCTTAGGGTGACCAGGGCAAGACTACCTCAAGAACCAAATCAACATCCCCAATGCCACAACCGGCCCACTGATTACTCTTGCCACATGCCCTGGCCGAAATCGTTTATCAAACCCCGCTTGATTACCATGCACCACGTGCCATCAACATCACATGATACTTTTCCAAAACAGGTTCAATATATCATTAAGTCAATATTAACATTTGATTATCCAAAATCATGTCATGAGCACGAAAGTGTGTCTAAGCGATACTACAACTGGTCTAAACCCATGTTGGCAATTTAAATATGTCCAACTAGTAATCCACAACTAGGGTGACAAGGGTCATGGCACATACTTAAGTAATCAAGGTGTCATACAAAGAAATTGGTATTTATCTAACCCCCATGTTTAAATAAAGTATTTTTCTAATTGAACTAGCATGCAATAGTTTAAATCAAAATAGATTTCGAAATAGGATCAACATGGTCAAAGCACAACTTGCCTTCAAAAAGTACTTGTTCTTGGTCTTGAGTTGGATCCTGAGTCAATACTTCTCCTTCGAATCCTTCCGGCACTTCAACGTCTACTCGTAAAGCGTGCAAATAGCAAATACACAAATAAACAATAGGCAAAAAGTGTCCAAACATCCAAATAAAATCCATAAACAGAGAGAACATAATTTTATGAATTTTTAGAAACTGGAATCGTCAAATTTGGAGTTAAAACGCAAAAGTTATGATTATTTAAAGTTTTAAATAATCAATTAAATAATTTTACAGAGAAAAACTTTAGTCCAAAAATTAAAGAAAATTCATATTTAGGTAGATCTCAATTTTATACAAATTTAGAAATTTGAATCACTCAAATCGGAGTTGAAACGCAAAAGTTATAAGCGTTTGAAGTTTGAATCAAAATCTGAAATCATTATTTCGAATTAATAAATCATTTTCTTTTTCGGAAATTAATTATTGCGTCAGCCTGGACACGTGTCATCCTGTGATTGGTCCACAGTGACCTGCTGACGTCGACGCCGAACGGCCTCCATGATGACGTCGGCGCATGACGTCATCATGCCACGTGGCACCACTCGAGTCGCCACGCGTGTCCGGCCCATGGATCGGTCCACGCGCCACGGTCCACGGTGGATCGGGCGCCGCGGCTTAGTGCGGCCGACATGCGGGCCCGCATGTCGGCGCCCACGCGGCGCTGCGCGGCGCGCCCTAGGCTACGTGGCAAGATCGTGTCCGTTGATTTGGAAATCAACGGCGCGATTAGATCCAGGTTAACACGTTGAAAACTACTCGATGATCGTGGGCCGCTCGATCTAGATCGGACGGTCCAGATCTAACCCTACGATAACACCGCTACGGCCTGAGGTGATCGTGGGCGTTGGATCTTGATCCAACGGTCCGCATCCAATCGGGTTTGGAAGCACGCGTGACTTCACCGCTACCGCTCGATCGAATCGGACGGGCCCGTAAGCTTCCCTTGATCGGGTGATGGCGGCGCGGCGGGCTCGCCACGGAGACGAGGACGGCGACCTACCGCGCGGCGTTTCCGAGGGTCTCCGGCAAGGTGAATGGTGCGGTCCGATGCGCCTTGCTCGTGCGGTTCCAGATCTGGGCTTCAACACGGCGGAGACAGCTTGACGGCGGCGGCGTGCGCACGAACCCGAAGCGAAGCCCTAACCCTACTACGGCGAGCAAATCCTCGGCCAAGACGGCGGCTCGGCGGTGTGGCTTGGGGAAAAGGGGCGCGTCGAACGACGATTCGAGGACGGGTCCACGCCTTAAATATCGCCGACGCGGCGCGCAAATCGGAACCCTAACCGTGTCCCGCTTGGTCACGGCGAGCTCTCCTACCGGGATTCGAACGGAGACGATGGTCGGGACCGTCCACGTGTCGCGATGAGCGGCTACGATTGCTCACGCGCTGACGGATCCGACCGGACTCGGGCTCGAGCCGGCGGTCCAATCCGGGCCGTTGGATCCCGATCCAACGGTCGGGATCGATTGGAGTTAGAGTGGGTTTGGTCGAGTCGATCGCTCGGTCGGACTCGAGTCCGACTTCGGGTTCGACTTCGATCGGATGAAACGATACTCGACCCGAGTTGAATTTCCAGCGATTTAATATTTAAAATAATTCCCAGTAATTCATTTAATTCATTAAAAATAGCGAAAGACTCAGAAAAATTCCAGAAAAATTCTGGAAAATATTTTAGGGTATCTGGGACTCAAATAAAATATTTCCAACAAAATTTTATTTGCAAAGTTTAATTCTTTAATTATTTCAAAATGGAATAAATTCAAATAAATTCCAAATAAATCCAAATAAATTCCAGAAAATTCCAAAAATTCACCAAAGTGCCAAATCACACATGAATTTAAGAAAAGCAAAATTTTGGGGTGTTACATAACATATAATGATTGAGTAGATATTTGGATCATTTTTTCTTCTTGTGAAGGTTTACAAACAATATTAAGAATGTGTGGGACTATGACGTTGGAATTCTGTGTGTGTGCTTGTCTGTGGCACCCAGTATGTTGTATGAGAAGGTTACTTCTACTCAAACTGGAACTGAAATTGAAGATTCTTATCATCTACCACTGCAACCACTGGAACTATTTTGAGGATTGAATTGACTTACATCTTAGGTTCTGATTGGTCATGGCCCCTAGTTTGGCTGTTAAGCAGCGATGCAGAGGTGGATTTGTCTCACTGATTGGGTTATATGGGTGGTGTAAAATGCCTTGCAGGGAACTGCTGGCTCTTTTGGGCCAGCTACAAGAGCTTGCGGAGGTTGTCTCTAACCATAGGTTTCCCTCTCTTTTCAAGTTATGATGGTTTAGTTGACCTCCTATTCATCGGTGCTGTTGTCACAAGTGGCCTTTATTTTTCACAAAAGCCCATTCATCCATTTTCCATCTTAGGTCTTGTTTCGGTGGGCGGGGATGGGCGTGACCTTAATTGGCTTGCTCTTCGGTGGTACTTCCCTCCATATTCTCTTTCCACACTCATGTCTTACTATTCACTCACCGGTGATCCCTATTGAGTAATTAGACAATTTTCAGATTAAATTTCGAATATAAATCATGAACAACATCATAGAAACTAGTATGTATTTCTCTACCATACTAGACAGCACGAACAACAAGTCCATCTTGTTAATCATGATTAACCACGAGATTAGGACAGATCGAACGTACTGAGCAGAAGAAGATGCAGATGTCGTGGCTGGTGCAGTCGCGACGTTGACGTGGACGACGTTATTGATGGCACGTTGCAGGAGCCGCTCATTGCGACGCCTAGCAGCAAGAACAGGAAGACGACCCGTGGTGAAGATCTTGAGCAGTCGCACGAAGCGCTTCCCAAAAACTTTATTCGCCCTCTCCTCGTGCAGGATCTCGAAGGCGAAGGGTTCCAGAGACCTGCTCTCCCGATCGCAGGTACACGCTGGCGCTCGGAATGGAGAAGGCAACGGTGGTAGCGCAACAGCGAGAGGTGGCAAAACTCTAACTCCTCTCAAGCCTCAAGCACACTCCTGGTGGTGGCCTATAAGTGGTTTATATAGAGAGCCACAGGTGTTCCTCCCATTCCACTAGCAATATGGGACTAAAGGGTTCCAGCATCCTCATGCTCGTACATGGGCCTTTGAGATTTCCTTTGGAATTAGTTGGCCTTTACATGAGCCAAGCCCACTATATTCCAACAATCCCTCATCAGATCTCAAATGCCCATTTAGAGATTTGCTAATACTCACTACTGTTTGATATACCAGCGTTTCAGCAGAGACTGTTAAGTTGAACTTCTGCCTAGAGCTCCAAGCTACACCCATTCACAACTTGAACAATGGACTACACCTTGAATTGCAAGTTTTGTGTGGACAGGTTTCACTCAAAGTCATAACTGATACCTGGTTTCCAGTAGCCCCCTCTGCGGGTGGAGCATATGCGTCGTACTCCATGATCTCTTCATGAGCTTACTAGGGATCACCCCAGTTTCATAGACTGCGACGTTAGACAGTTGGGCTCATATTGGTGTGTTTTTTCAAGAATGCTCTGTAGGACAGCATCTTCGCTAGTTAAAGCCAACAGAAACACATTAAGGCATATCGCCATCCTGCCTTACAGCCTTTTTGAGAGTATTGCATCTTCACTTGGAGAGGGCAACAGATTACTCTCCTCAGTTCGCTAATTGCTTGTTTTACCCAGGACGTAATTCACACGGGATCTCCGATCATAAAGGCTGGGTTACCACAATGGCAACTTATATGGGTCTCATACCCATCTCCCTAGATGCACCTTCTATCACATTCCGTGATAGTCCCTTTGTAAAGGGATCTGCCAGGTTTTTGTTTGTTTGAATATAAGTCACACTTATTACTCTGGAGTTTCTCAATTTCCTAACAGACTTCAATCGTCTTTTAACGTGTCTTGATGACTTCGCATTATCCTTAGCACTGTTCACTTTAGCAATCACAGATTGATTATCACAGTTCATAAGGATAGCCGGTATTGGTTTTTCAACCACCGGCAAGTCCATCAAGAGCTCACGCAGCCAATCTGCCTCTACAGTGGCTGTATCTAAAGCAGTGAGCTCTGCCTCCATGGTTGACCTTGTCAAAATGGTCTGTTTGCAAGACCTCCATGACACTACACCACCACCAATGGTAAATACATATACACTTGTAGTAGAGAGCTCATCAACATCAGAAATCCAGTTCGAGTCACTATATCCCTCAAGCACTACAGGGTGCCCTGAATAGTGAATCCCATAACTCGTAGTACCTTTCAAATAGCGCATTACCCTTTCAAGTGCATGCCAATAATCAGAACCCGGGTTTGACATGAACCTACTCAATTTGCTCACAGCAAATGATATATCAATCTTATTGCACCAACAAGATACATGAGCGAACCGATAATCTGAGAATATCTTAATTGGTTTAAGCCAATTTTCTTATTCTTTCTCAGTGTCACACTGGGATCATAAGGAGTGGGAGAGGGCTTGCTGTCCATAAAGCCAAACCGGCTCAAGACCTTCTTCATATAGTGGGATTGCGAAAGAGTAATCTCACTCTCATCCTTAATAAGCTTGATGTTCAGAATTACATCAGCTTCTCTCAGATCTTTCATATCTCTCTGATAGGAAAGACTTGACCTCATTGATCACATCAATATTTGTGCCAAATATCAGTATATCGTCCACATAAAGGCATAATATAACTCCTTCACCCCCACCATGGAGATAGTATACACATCTATCAGCCTCATTAATGGCAAAGCTCGCAGAAGTCAAGGTGGTATCAAACTTCTCATGCTATTGCTTAGGTGCTTGTTTCAGGCCATACAAAGATTTCAATAATTTGCACACCTTACTCTCTGACCCTTTACAAACCCATCAGGCTGTTCCATGTAAATTTCCTCATCTAACTCTCCATTAAGGAAAGCTGTCTTCACGTCCATCTGATGAACGAGAAGACCATACGAGGCAGCTAGGGAAAATAATACTCGAATGGTGGTCATTCTAGCAACAGGTGAATAAGTATCAAAGAAATCTTCGCCTTCCTTTTGGGTGTAACCATTAGCCACAAGCCGAGTCTTGTACTTCTCAATAGTACTATCAAGCCTAAGCTTCTTCTTGAACACCCACTTACAGCCCACAGGTTTACAACCATAGGGCCGTTCAGTTACCTCCCAAGTCCCATTGGCGAGAATCGAGTCCATCTCATTCTGGACAACTTCTTTCCAATTGGCTGCATCTGGAGATGCATATGCCTCTGCAATGGACGTGGGAGTGTCATCCACGAGGTACACAATGAAATCATCACCAAAGGATTTCTCAATCCTCTGTCTCTTGCTCTTTCGAAGAGCTTCATTGTCATCCGCCTCTAGGACTTTCTCAGGTGGTTGCTCAGAAGACTCAATAGGTATAACAATTTCAGCAATTATCTCAGAAGAAAATCTAGAAGTGCTATGCATATCTTTCATCGGAAAAATATTCTCAAAAAATGTAGCATCGCGAGACTCCATAATAGTATCAACATACATATCAGGCACATCAGATTTAACTACTAAAAATCTATAGGCGATGCTTCGCTGAGCATATCCCAGAAAGACACAATCCACTATCTTAGGCCCGAGCTTACGCTTTTTGTTAATCGGTACATTGACTTTCGCCAAGCATCCCCACGTGCGTAAGTAAGAAAGTGAGGGTTTTCTCCCAACCCACTTCTCATAAGGGGTCTTCTCCATGTTTCTGTTAGGAACTCTATTCAGGAAATGACATGAAGTCAACACAGCTTCCCCCCACCATGCCTTAAATAAACCAGCCGTGTCTAACATAGCGTTCACCAAGTCAGTCAGCGTGCGATTTTTCCTCTCGGCAATCCTATTTAATTCGGGTGAGTAGGGAGGTGTCCTTTCATGAATAACACCATGTTCCGTACAGAAATCATCAAAGATTTTGGGAAAATATTCGCTACCACGATCCGACCTAAGGCGTTTAATCATTCTCTCCTGTTGATTTTCAACTTCAGCTTTATAGATTTTGAAGTAGTGTAGCGTCTCGTCTTTAGCTTTCAACAAGTAAACATAGCAAAATCTAGTTGCATCATCAATCAATGTCATGAAATATCTCTTTCCACCCTTTGTCCACACACCATTCTTCTCGCATAGATCAGAATGTATGACTTCTAGAGGTGCCAAGTTCCTCTCCTCAGCCGCCTTGTGAGGCTTTCGAGGTTGCTTTGATTGCACACAACTATGGCACTTAGAACCTTTGGCAATAGTGAAATTCGGAATTAAACTCATGCTGGAAAGCCGATTCATAAGACCAAAGTTAATGTGGCATAAATGTGAGTGCCAAATACTCGCATCATCATTAACATTACCACAAATGTGGTTCACAGACTTATTACTGAAATCTAAAAGGGAAAAACGGAACAAGCCTCCACACTCATAGCCTTTACCAATAAATAGTTCATGCCTCGACACAACTACTTTATTGGACTCTAACACTACCTTAAACCCATCTCTGCATAGAACGGAGCCACTAACGAGATTCTTGCTTATAGAAGGGACATGCTGCATGTTCTTTAGCTGCATGATCTTTCCCGAAGTAAACTTCAGATCCACTGTGCCAGAGCCATGAACAGAAACATGTGACCCATTCCCCATTAGGACGGAGGAATCCCGAGCGACCCGATAAGAAAACATATTAATGTCAGAACAGACATGAACGTTAGCACCCGTATCAATCCACCAACTGGATGACTGAAATACTGTGAACACAGAACGTAAATTACCATACCCTGTGTCTCCAGTGTTGCTAGCGGTCACCGTGTTGACAGCCTTGGACGCCTGTCCATTGTTGGCCTTTTCCCATCGACGGTCTGCCCGATCTGTGCATTCCTTGGAAAAATTCCCGACTTCACCACATGCGAAGCAGGGCATCTCAGCCTTGTTCATCTTCTTCTTCTTGAAGTTGGTAGTCTTATTAGGCTTGTTCTTCCCTTTGTTCTTGCCGTAGTTCTTCTGAACCATATTGGTGCTGGACTGGCCCTCGGCTCCACTACCACTGAAGTCCTTAGCCCGAGCCTTCTCTTCAACATCAAGGGACGCTATCAGATTTTCGACTGATATCTTTGTCCTCTTATGTTTTAGAGTAGTGCCGAAACTCCTCCACGAGGGAGGCAGTTTTGCAATGATGCAACCGGCCACAAAAGGATCAGGTAAGACACATTCCAGGAGTTCGAGTTCCTTGACAATGCACTGTATCTCATGGGCTTGCTCTACAACAAAGCGATTATCAGCCATCTTATAGTCATGAAAGTTTTCCATGACATACAGTTCACTGCCCGCATCTGATGCACCGAACTTAGCGTTCAGTGTATCCCACAGCACCTTCGCATCTGTTATGTGCATGTACACATGTAACATCCCAAAATTTTGCTTTTCTTAAATTCATGTGTGATTTGACACTTTGGTGAATTTTTGGAATTTTCTGGAATTTATTTGGATTTATTTGGAATTTATTTGAATTTATTCCATTTTGAAATAATTAAAGAATTTAATTTTGCAAATAAAATTTTGTTGGAAATATTTTATTCGAGTCCAAAATGATCCAAAATATTTTCCAGAATTTTTCTGGAATTTTTCCGAGTCATTTGCTATTTTTAATGAATTAAATGAATTACTGGGAATTATTTTAAATATTAATTCGCTGGAAAAGGACCGACCGGGTCGGTTACTATTCCTCGGGTCCGAGTCGGACTCGAGTCCGACCGAGCCAGTTGACTCGACCGAACCCACTCCTAAACCTAATCAATCCCAACCGTTGGATCAAGATCCAAGCGGTGAGATCCGCCTGCATCGGCCGTAGCCGGGCGGATCCGATCGCGCCGTCGATCGTGGCCGTTGATCGCGCCACGTGGGCGGCCACGATTTTCGTCTTCGCCGAGTCCGAAGCCGGACTTAGCCGCCGCGCCGTAGCGAACTAGGTTTCCGTCTAGGGTACCGGCGCCGAGGCTATTTAAAGCGTGAGACGTCCCGAGGTTGCCCTCATCCTTGCGCACCGTTCCCGAGCCATCTCGCCGAGCCGCCACCGTTGAGCCGCAATCGCTCGCCGGAGTTGTCTCTTCCCTCATTGCGGTTTGCGCCGGTTTCCGCCGTCGTCGTCGTCTTCCGCCGAGAAGGAGCCAGATCCGAGTCCCGCGACGAGACGCACCGAAGGAGGCTTCATCTCGCCGAGCACGCCCCAAACGCCGTCGGGCTCGTCGTCGTCCCGTCTCCGGTCAAGCCAGCGCCGCTGAAGCCATCGCCGTCCGCGAGCTCGGAGGACCGTCGGATCGGATCGGACGGTTGAGGTGAGCTCACGTGTTCCCAAACCCGATTAGATCCGAATCGTTGGATCAAGATCCAAGCGGTTCACAATTGCCACGTCTTGTAGCGGCGAATATAGGATTAGATCTGGACCGTCCGATCTAGATCGAGCGGCCCACGAGCAACGAGTAGTTTCAACGTGTTAACCCTGGATCTAATCCGCGCCTGATTTTCAAACCAACGGTGAGATTGCGCCACGTGTCGGGAAGATGGACCGCCGCGGTCAACGCCGCCCACGCGTGCGTGTGGACGCCGACGCGGGGCCGCGTGTCGAAGGGGCCGCATGTCGCTGGTCGACCCCGCCGACGCGTCACCCATGACGCGTCACAATGGGTCCCACACTCGGCACCGTGGTGAGCCCGACGTCGGCGATAGCGTCACCGAGTGGGCCCACATGTCGATCTCACGTGGAGTCGTGGGACCGAGTCCACGGTGGACCCGGCCGGCGTGGACCACGTCCATGGATCGGCGACGCCACCGCCCAATCGAGGCTGCCACGTGTCCTTCTTGACGCAATAATTAATTTCGAAAGAAAATGATTTATTAATTCGAAATATTGATTCAAATTTAGATTCAAACTTCAAACGCTTATAACTTTTGCGTTTCAACTCCGATTTGAGCGATTCAAATTTCTAAATTTGTATAAAATTGAGATCTACCTAAATATGAATTTTATTTAATTTTTGGACTAAAGTTTTTCTCTGTAAAATTTTTTAATTGATTATTTAAACTTCAAATAATCATAACTTTTGCGTTTTAACTCCAAATTTGACGATTCCAGTTTCTAAAAATCCAGAAAATTATGTTCTCTCTGTTTATGGATTTTATTTGGAGTTTTGGGATGTTTTTGCCTATTGTTTATTGGGTATTTGCTATTTGCACGCTTTACGAGTAGACGTTGAAGTGCCGGAAGGATTCGAGGGAGAAGTGTTGACTCAGGATCCAACTCAAGACCAAGAGCAAGTACTTTTTGAAGGCAAGTTGTGCTTTGACCATATTGATCCCATTTCGAAATCTATTTTGATTTAAACTATTGCATGCTAGTTCAATTAGAAAGATACTTTGGTTTAAACCTGGGGGTTAGATAAATACCAATTTGCTATATGACACCTTGATTACTTAAGTATGTGCCATGACCCTTTGTCACCCTAGTTGTGGTTTACTAGTTGGACATTATTAAATTGCCAACATGGGTTTGGATCGTTGTAGTATGCTTAGACTGCTACGTGCTCATGACATGATTTTTGGACAATCAAATGCTAATATTGACTTAATGATATATTGAACCTGTTTTGGAAAAGTATCATGTGATGTTGATGGCACGTGGTGCATGGTAATCAAGCGGGGTTTGATAAAGCGATTTCGGCCAGGGCATGTGTAGGGTGGAATCGAGCGAGCCTGGCTCGGCTCGGCTCGGCTCGGCCGGGCTCGGCGGTTCTTGGCCGAGCCAGGCTCGGCTTCGTTGACTTGGACCGAAGCTGGCGAGCTTCGGCTCGGGCTCGGCCGAGCCTCGAGCCGGCTTTCGGCTCGGCTCGTGAGCCGACTGGCGCGTGGAGTCGGCTATTTGTTGATCTGTTGATCTGTAGCATCCATTTCTATTTGGCTATTTAATGATCTGTAGCATGTAGTCATGACTATACATCTTTTGTTATTGGTTTTCTTTTAGTAATATCATTTGACATGTAGTCTTTTAGTAATAGTAATACTAACGTGACATGCATTATTCATATGACCGTCGAGCCTAACGAGCCTAACGAGCCGCTCACGAGCTGGCTCGAGCTCGGCTCGCTGCTGCGAGCCACGCGTTAGGCTCGGGCTCGGCTCGTTGTTGCGTCGAGCCGAGCCGAGCCGGACCGAGCCGAGCCGAGCCCGAGCCGAGCCTCGAGCCTCGAGCTAAAATTCCACCCCTAGGCATGTGGCAAGAGTAATCAGGTGGGCCAGTGTGGCACTGGGGATGATGATTTGGTTTTTCGGGTAGTCTTGCCCTGGTCACTCTAAGGACTTAACCTTGCAAGCCTTTGAACTGGGTCATACTTGCAACCACATGGCTGGAATGGGACGGCCCTAGTTGACTAAGTCGCTAAGGACTCACTTGTGGAGCCTCGAGTGTCGATTACACCTTTTGTGTGATTGTGCGGGGAGCGTATCGTGGGTGTGGCCGGTACCCATCTAACGGTGTGTTGGTCCCATACTTCGCCTTGGCTAAGGGAAGGGATGGTGTAGAGCACGTACCGGAGAGGACCACCTGTGTTGTTTGAGGCTTCCGAAAGGCTTTGTTATGATCGCTCATTCGCATACTCTTGTATGGCGATTCACGGCTGACGTGGTGAGTGGATTGTATCTTGTGGGTAAAGTGCATAACCTCTGCAGAGTGTAGAATCTATTTGAATAGCCGAGTCCACGATCGACAATGCTCGGGAATTACATCAAGGTTTAGATTGTCTTAAAATAACTTGGATTTGAAAAGATGGGTTGGTTTAACAAGGAAGATGATGGAAATATGGTTTAGGATGGGGAAAAATGTTATTTAAACTTTTTGAAAAGTTATTTATGCTTTACTTGTTTTTACTGCTTTCGAATCTACTTATATTATTTGTCAAATCTTTGTATACCATAAATATACCTTGAGCTATTCCTTTGTACTAAGCCATGCATATAGTATATTAGCTTGCATTCTGCATGACTTCTTGAGTACCAAGTACTCACCCTTGCCTCAACACAATACCAGTTGAAGAGGAGATTACGCCAAGATTGGAGGAGGAACTCCAAGAGGACCCGACTACTTAGGGATGCGAGCCGGTTACTGTGGTATCGGATGGCGCCACGAAGTTTATTTGATTTTTCCGCTGCTATCATTTTTCTCTGAATAAGTTTCGCCTTACGAGGCATACATTTGTAACTTGACCATAAGGTCAAGTAACCAGTTTGGTTATTTAAATAAAGTACTTTGATAATATCGATTGGTATGATTGTGATATTTACCATGACGTTAAGATCGTGTGCACTAGCGGCGTTCCTGGACTAGTGCTGAATACACAGGGTCCGATTTGCAAATTCGGGGTCCCGAGAGGTGGTATCAGAGCCATACTTGACTGTAGGCTCAACCCTAAGCTAGAATGGTCGTAGTGAGGATAAAACCTATTTTCTAAAGCTAAAAAGTTGTCAAGATAAGAAATGACCTCTCGACTTATCCCCTTCTCTCTTTTCTTGTCTCTTGCTGGAATTTTCCCTTACCTTGTCACAATTTAAAAATTCCGAGTTCTTACGAAAAGCACTCTTGTGACAGATGGGGGAAGAGTTCAACTACGTTGATCTAGGAGTTGGTCACGCCGCGGAACTTTGGCATATGCTACACTCTCGGAGATTTTGAGAAGCCCCAATACCAAGTGGAAGTGATCAGGCAAGCGGGATTGATCAAGGCTTGTAGCGTAAAGATTGAGGTACCGTCGGGAAGAGGGGCCAGGCAATCGCTTCGATACACCGCTTTACCGCTAGAAGATCTACAATGCGGATGGGTATCCAAGAAGTTTCACGACGAGCAATGCGACACATTACCAGATATCCACGCCAGAGAGTTGGAAAGCACGGTGTTCGTTATCATCCACAAGCGATAACCTTCTTGACCCGGCGATTCAGATGAGGATGCCACGGTTACACTAGGCACGATTAAATTCGTCGCCGCCAGGAGGATGTACTAGATAATACAAGCAAGGAGCTCTGAAGGCCCGCAAGGAGATCACGAGAGAAGAAACAGATGGCGGGAAGCTCAAGAGTATGTGGCACACCTTCTACGAAGGATTGACGAGTTGGAGATGACTTTGTATGCGGACCAGACCCGAGCCGATTTAGCTACACGAGCGAGATCCGGAGGAGTCGATCTCGATGAGGACACGCTTCTTCGACTACCACAGATGACATAGTCGGGCATGGCGATCGTTTGCGCCTATGCCGCGACCGTACCAGTGTGGAGGTTTCTCGATGAGTGAGCTTAGGTTCTATAGTGAGACTCCTTCACGAGTCATAGAATAAAGAGTCACCCTTTAGGCGTTAGACTCGAGTTAGTTCGATTTGGATTTGCTTTGTTTCTTTGAGTGTGCATTATGTGTTGCAAGGCCCTGAGGCATTGTAAGCAGCCATACCAAGTTATGAATAATAAAGTTGGACCTTAAAGTTACCCCGTTCGCCCGCATAAGTTCCATATTACTTGTCTATTCTTGTTTCCCTCTCATCTCTAAACCTAGAGCAAATCAACAGATGGTGAACACCGTGGGAACTTTGGAAGCAATGGGAGTGGATCTCGCCCAAAGAAAACCCCAATGATGGAGCACCGGCACCGCACCGGATGTGCAGAATTTTGGAGCATTTCTTGCCGCTCGAGACCAGTTGATGCATGCTATGATGCAACAAATGCAGCACGTCACTACTCAGGCCATCGCTAATCAAGTTAATCGGGGACCACGCTTGAATACAAGGTGTCGAGTTCATGAGGACTCACCCACCCACTTTCTCGAAATGCCAATCCATTGGAGGCCGATGATTGGTTAAGATCAATTGAGAGGAAGCTACATATAGCTCAATGCATAGGGAATGAGAAGGTACTTTACGCTTCTCATCGCTTGGAAGGAACAAACGCCGAATGGTGGGAGAACTTCGTGCCACGCAGAGAACCCTCAAGATATCACTTGGGAAGAGTTCACGGTGCATTCGACAAGATCACGTGCCTGAAGGAATTATGGACCTTAAGAAGGAGGAGTTCAGAGCATCGAGGCAAGGTAATCGGCTGGCCGACTACCGAACAAGTTCACACAGATTAGCACGCTACGCTTTTTGAGGATGTAGCGACAGATAAATCCAGCATACTCGTTTTATGAAGGGACTTAACTCAGATTGCAAGTAGGGTTGATCACCCACACCTTTCCGGATTTCCAAGAGTTGGTGAATAAGGCACTTATTCTTGAGGACAAGCGCAAGGAACGGATGAGAACAGAAGCGCAGGATGCAACAAAGAAGGATCACGTCGAGGAACGCAATACCGAGAGTTGCACCAAATCAATTCTTCGATTCCAACCACGAGAATGCAACAAGGACACCCTCCCAAAGACCAAGACCGCCAATCGAACTACCAAACCAGCCACTTCGCTAAACGCTACCCAGGCAGCCGAAAGGAAAGTGAGACGCCGCTACAATCGAACGAGCCAGGACACTTTGCCAACAGCTTGTCCAAAGAAGACAGCAGAGGCGACCCGATTCGCTTCAACCTAGGAACCACCCAGCTAGGACGCCAAAGACCAGGAGCCACACCCTGCATCGTGGTGAGAGGCCGAGTCAACCATGTCACCGCGGATGCACCGAGAATGCTACGGACGTCAGTCGGGTAAGTTACTTGTTAACTCAAGACTGCAAGCTTTGTTTGACTCGAGCTTCAGATTCGTTTGTTTCGCAAGGCTTTGCTGCCAGAAATGACTTGAGAATTGCAAGACTTAAGTGCATGCTTTTAGTTCAAACCCACAGTTCCGAACTCCGAGCGGAAGTAGGATGTTCGGGTGAGAATACTAATAGATGGAATAGAGTTCCTAGCAAACCTTATAATTTTGGAGACCAGGACCTTAGATGTTATATTGGGAATGGATTGGTTATCCAAGCACAAGGCTGTATTGGATTGTGGGCGAAGGACTATCTCGATTGAGAGCCCGTGTGGGAAGAAAGTGGAATTTCAAGCCCACTTGATTAGAGATGGACAGATTGATGGTTAATGATACCAAGGCAATCAGCATAGAGGATGTCCCAAGAGTAAATGAGTACCCGATGTTTTCCCGAAGATCTACAGTATGCCGCCGCACAGGACATAGAGTTTGTGATAGAGCTTGTACTGCACAGACCGATAGCAAAGAGACCCTATCGGATGTCTACCGAGGAGTTGGTAGAAATGAAGAAACAGCTAGAGGAGTTAATGGAGAAAGGATTTATCAGACCAAGTTAGTCGCCGTGGGGAGCACCGGTTTTGTTTGTCAAGAAGAAGGGCGGGAGTTTCGGGATGTGCATCGACTACCGTGCACTCAATGAAGTCACCGTGAAGAATAAGTATCCGCTACCCAGGATTGATGATTTGTTTGATCGATTAAGAGGAGCCGGAGTTTTCTCCAAGATTGATCTGAGATCGGGATACCATCGATTGAAGATCCGATCGAGAAGATATTCAAGACTGCATTCTCGTCAAGATATGGACATTACGAGTTTACTGATTATGTCCTTTGGGCCGACGAATGCGCCATTATTTCATGAATATGATGAATAAGGTGTTCATGGAATATTTGGACAAGTTTGTCGTCGTGTTCATAGACGATATCCTAATCTACTCCAAGGCAGAGGATGAACATGCCGAACACTTAAGGCGAGTTTTGGAAAAGGCGAGGAACAGCAACTTTTCGCCAAGTTCAGCAAGTGTGACTTTTGGAAGGACAAAGTGGAGTTCCTTGGACACGTGATGACCGCATGAAGGAGTCGCCGTAGATCCAAGCAAAGTAGAAGGCTGTGTTACATTGGGAACAAACAAGACTGACCCGGTCGGAGTTTCCTTGGAATGGCAGGATATTACCGCTGTTTCATCGAAGGCTTTTCGACAATTCGAAACCTCTTACGCAATTGAAGAAGGAAAAGAAGTTTGCTTGGACGCCTTGAGAATGTGAGGAAGGATTTGAGTGAAGAAGCGATTGACATCGACCGGTGTTAGTTCTACCGGATGTTGCTCAAAGCTTCGATATTTATTGTGACGCATCGCGCCAAGGACTTGGATGTGTCGATGCAGAATGGAAAGGTAAAGCTTATGCATCAAGGCGATTGAGGCCGCATGAGGAAAATTATCCGACACATGACCTAGAGTTAGGCCGTAGTGCATGCTTTGAAGATATGGCGTCACTATCTCGATTGGAAACAGATGTGAGGTATATACGGATCATAAGAGCCTTAAGTACATATTCACCAGTCGGATCTGAATATGAGGCGAGAGAGATGGCTAGAGTTGATCAAGGACTATAATGTTGGAATCCATTACCATCCCGGAAGGGCCAACGTAGTAGCCGACGCTCTGAGTCGGAAAAGCCATACCGTGAGTACGTTGCTAGCCACAAGTCAGGATGAGTTATGTGAGGATTTTCAAAAGATGAAGATTGAGGTGGTACCTAGCGGATTCTTGGCCGCATTAGAAGTAAAACCGACCCTGGAGGATCAGATTCGAGAAGGACAAAAGGATGATGACAAGATCCGCAGGATTAAGTCCAAAAAGGAGGAAGGCAAGGCAGAGGACTTCAAGTTGGATGAGCAGGGCACGTTGTGGATGAAGGATCGCATTTGTGTGCCTAACAAAAAGGAGTTAAAGCAACTGATTCTGGAAGAAGCCCATGACTCTAAGTACTCGATTCATCCCGAAGCGCCAAGATGTATCGGGATCTCAAGGAGAGATTTCGTGGCCGAGTATGAAACGTGAAGTTGCCGAGCATGTTGCATTGTGCGACGTATGCCGAGAGTCAAGGCAATGCATCGAGAGACCAGCAGGATTGCTCACCGAAAATACTCGAGTGGAAGTGGGAGGAAATCGGAATGGATTTCATTACCGGTTTCAAGACTCAAGGGGTTATGACTCCATATGGGTTATAGTGGATCGCTTGACTAAAGTAGCCCATTTTATCCCCGTGAAGACCACTTACTCGGGAGATAAATTAGCGAATTGTACATGATCAGATTGTCTGTTTGCACGGAGTGCCCAAGAGGATTGTATCGGACGAGAGGAACCCAATTTACCTCAAGGTTACGGAATAAGTTGCATGAAGCCATGGGAACCCGTTTGAACTTCAAGATGACTTATCATCCACAGACGGATGGACAGACCGAAAGAGTCAACCAGATTCGAAGATATGCTAAGAGCTTGTGCATTGGCTTATGCTACCTCTTGGGATAAGAGTTTGCCGTATCTTGAGTTTAGTTACAACAATAGTTATCGAGGCTAGTTTACAGATGTCACCTTTTGAGGCCTTTGTATGGTCGACCATGTCGGACGCCATTGAATTGGAATGAGACCGTGGCCCGTGTCTTTGGGCCTGATATTCTTCAAGAGGTGAAGAAGCGGTCGCTATGATTAGGGAAAGGTTGAAGATAGCCCAATCTCGACAAAGAGTTATCTTGACAATCGTCGCGAGACTTGAGTTTTGAACCGAGAAGATTTTGTTTACCTCGAGTTACGCCTCTCGGGGGAGTTAAGAGGTTCCATGCCAAAGGGAAACTCGCACCGCTATGTTGGACCATTTAAGATTTTGAGCCCAGAGGCGGTTGCTTATCACCGAGTTGCCACATCGTTGGCGGAGTACATGATGTATTCCATGTGTCCCGATTAAAGAAGTGTCTCAGAGTTCCCTGAGGAAGCAGACACCGCTAGAGTCAATTGAGTTGCAAGAGGATTTGACCTATAAGGAGCATCCGTGAGGATTTTAGACACAATGGATCGAGAAACTAGAAACAAGTCAACCCGTTTTGTAGAGTTCAAGTGGAGCAACCATGAAGAAAGCGAAGCGACTTGGGAGCGAAGAGGATTTGAAGAAAGAGTTTCCAAACCTATTCCTTTAGTGAGCCCTGAATCTCGGGGACGAGATTCTATTAAGGGGGGGAGGTTTGTAACATCCCAAAATTTTGCTTTTCTTAAATTCATGTGTGATTTGACACTTTGGTGAATTTTTGGAATTTTCTGGAATTTATTTGGATTTATTTGGAATTTATTTGAATTTATTCCATTTTGAAATAATTAAAGAATTTAATTTTGCAAATAAAATTTTGTTGGAAATATTTTATTCGAGTCCAAAATGATCCAAAATATTTTCCAGAATTTTTCTGGAATTTTTCCGAGTCATTTGCTATTTTTAATGAATTAAATGAATTATCGGGAATTATTTTAAATATTAATTATTTGAAAAGGACCGACCGGTCGATTACTATTCCTCGGTCCGAAGTCGGACTCGAGTCCGACCGAACCCGACCGAGCCGGTTGACTCGGACCGAACCCACTCCTAAACCTAATCAATCCCAACCGTTGGATCAAGATCCAACGGCTGAGATCCGCCCGTACCGGTTCGAGCCGTAACCGGGCCGGATCCGATCGCGCCCGTGCGATCGTGGCCGTTGATCGCGCCACGTGGACGGCCACGATTTCGTCGTCTTCGCCGAGTCCGAGCCGGACCGCCCGCCCGCGCCCGCCGTAGCGAACTAGGTTTCCGTCTAGGGCACGGACGCCGAGGCTATTTAAAGCGTGAGACGTCCCCCGAGGTTGCCCTCATCCTTGCGCACCCGTTCCCCCGAGCCATCTCGCCGGAGCCGCCACCGTTGAGCCGCAATCGCTCGCCGGAGTTGTCTCTTCCCTCCGCTGCGGTTTGCGGTTTCCGCCGTCGTCCGTCGTCTTCCGCCGAAGGAGCCAGATCCGAGTCCGCGACGAGACGCGCGAAGGAGGCTTCATCTCGCCGAGCACGCCCCAAACGCCGGGCTCGTCGTCGCCCGTCTCCGCCAAGCCCGCGCCCTGAAGCCATCGCCGTCCATGAGCTCGGAGGACCGTCGGATCCAGATCGACGGTTGAGGTGAGCTCACGTGTTCCCAAACCCGATTAGATCCGAATCGTTGGATCAAGATCCAACGGTTCACAATTGCCACGCGTCGTAGCAAAGGCGAATATAGGATTAGATCTGACCGTCCGATCTAGATCGAACGGCCCACGAGCAACGAGTAGTTTCAACGCAGTTAACCCTGGATCTAATCCGCCGCTTGATTTTCAAACCAACGGTGAGATTGCGCCACGTGTCGGGAAGATGGACCGCCGCGGTCAACGCCGCCCACGCGTGCAGTGTAGCCGCGGGCCCGCGTGTCGAGGGGCCGCATGTCGGTGGCCGACCCGCCCGACGCTCACCCATGACGTCACAATGGGTCCCACCTGCCGACTGCGGTGAGCCCGGCGTCGGCCGATGACGCTACCCGAGTGAGCCCACATGTCGATCTCGCGTGGAGTCGTGGGACCGAGTCCACGGTGGACCCAGCCGGCGTGGACCACGCCCATGGATCGGCCGACGCCACCGCCCAATCGAGGCTGCCACGTGTCCTTCTTGACGCAATAATTAATTTCCGAAAAGAAAATGATTTATTAATTCGAAATATTGATTCAAATTTAGATTCAAACTTCAAACGCTTATAACTTTTGCGTTTCAACTCCGATTTGAGCGATTCAAATTTCTAAATTTGTATAAAATTGAGATCTACCTAAATATGAATTTTATTTAATTTTTGGACTAAAGTTTTTCTCTGTAAAATTATTTAATTGATTATTTAAACTTCAAATAATCATAACTTTATGCTTTAACTCCAAATTTGACGATTCCAGTTTCTAAAAATCCAGTAAAATTATGTTCTCTCTGTTTATGGATTTTATTTGGAGTTTTGGGATGTTTTTGCCTATTGTTTATTGGGTATTTGCTATTTGCACGCTTTTACGAGTAGACGCGTTGAAGTCTTGGGAAGGATTCGAGGAGAAGTGTTGACTCAGGATCCAACTCAAGACCAAGAGCAAGTACTTTTTGAAGGCAAGTTGTGCTTTGACCATATTGATCCCATTTGAAATCTATTTTGATTTAAACTATTGCATGCTAGTTCAATTAGAAAGATACTTTGGTTTAAACACAGGGGTTAGATAAATACCAATTTGCTATATGACACCTTGATTACTTAAGTATGTGCCATGACCCTTTGTCACCCTAGTTGTGGTTTACTAGTTGGACATTATTAAATTGCCAACATGGGTTTGGATCGTTGTAGTATACTGCTTAGACCTGCTACGTGCTCATGACATGATTTTTGGACAATCAAATGCTAATATTGACTTAATGATATATTGAACCTGTTTTGGAAAAGTATCATGTGATGTTGATGGCACGTGGTGCATGGTAATCAAGCGGGGTTTGATAAACTTGATTTCGGCCAGGGGCATGTGGCAAGAGGAATCAGGTGGGCCAGTGTGGCACTGGGGATGATGATTTGGTTTTTCGGGTAGTCTTGCCCTGGTCACTCTAAGGACTTAACCTTGCAAGCCTTTGAACTGGGTCATACTTGCAACCACATGGCTGGAATGGGACGGCCCTAGTTGACTAAGTCGCTAAGGACTCACTTGTGGAGCCTCAGGTGTCGATTACACCTTTTGTGTGATTGTACGGGGAGCGTGTCGTGGTCGTGGCCGGTACCCATCTAACGGTGTGTTGGTCCCATACTTCGCCTTGGCTAAGGAAGGGATGGTGTAGAGCACGTCTGAGAGGACCACCTGTGTTGTTTGAGGCTTAGAAAGGCTTTGTTATGATCGCTCATTCGCATACTCTTGTATGGCGATTCACGGCTGACGTGGTGAGTGGATTGTATCTTGTGGGTAAAGTGCATAACCTCTGCAGAGTGTAGAATCTATTTGAATAGCCGAGTCCACGGTACTGGACAATGCTCGGGAATTACAGTCAAGGGTTAGATTTTCTGAAAATAACTTGGATTTGAAAAGATGGGTTGGTTTAACAAGGAAGATGATGGAAATATGGTTTAGGATGGGGAAAAATGTTATTTAAACTTTTTGAAAAGTTATTTATGCTTTACTTGTTTTTACTGCTTTCGAATCTACTTATATTATTTGTCAAATGCTGTATACCGCAAATATACCTTGAGCTATTCCTTTGTACTAAGCCATGCATATAGTATATTAGCTTGCATTCTGTGCATGACTTGCTGAGTACCAAGTACTCACCCTTGCCTCAACACAATACCAGTTGAAGAGGAGATTACGCCAAAGATTGGAGGAGGAACTCCAAGAGGACCCGACTACTTAGGGATGCGAGCCCACTGTTGTGGTATACTGGATGGCGCCACGAAGTTTATTTGATTTTTCCGCTGCTATCATTTTTCTCTGAATAAGTTTCGCCTTACGAGGCATACATTTGTAACTTGACCATAAGGTCAAGTAACCAGTTTGGTTATTTAAATAAAGTACTTTGATAATATCGATTGGTATGATTGTGATATTTACCGACGTTAAGACTGTGTGCACTAGCGCGTTCCTGGACTAGTGCTGAATACACAGAGGGTCCGGATTTGCAAATTCGGGGTCCCGACAACACAACACACAGACGGTCGGCAAGAACGCTAAGAATGCATCCCACGAAGATAGTATTGGCATCCGTGAAACTTTTTTGCTGCTCAGCAGAGAGATCACCTTCAGGCTTGCCTTTACTAACCCAGAATACATTCATAGCCGTAAGCCAGAGCGTGACCTTGACTTGCCACCTCTTAAAGTGCACACTAGAGAATTTAATCTCTGGCCTCAGTGCGTCGGCAAAACCAGCCATTGTTAATCCAGGAAGTTGTCTACTATAAGGTTTTTGGATTGTTGAGTAATTAGACAATTTCCAGATTAAATTCCGAATATAAATCATGAACAACATCATAGAAACTAGTATGTATTTCTCTACCATACTAGACAGCACAAACAACAAGTCCATCTTGTTAAACATGATTAACCACGAGATTATGACAGATCGAACGTACTGAGCAGAAGAAGATGCAGATGCCGCGGCTGGTGCAGTCGCGACGTTGACGTGGACGATGTTATTGACGGCACGTTGCAGGAGCTGCTCATTGTGACGCTTAGCAGCAAGAACAGGAAGACGACCCGTGGTGAAGATCTTGAGCAGTCGCGCGAAGCGCTTCCCAAAAACCTTATTCGTCCTCTCCCGGTGCAGGATCTCGAAGGCGAAGGGTTCCGGAGACCTACTCTCCCGATTGCAGGTGCACGCCGGCGCTCGGAATGGAGAAGGCTACGGTGGTAGCACAACAGCGAGAGGTGGCAAAACTCTAACTCCTCTCAAACCTCAATCACACTCCTGGTGGTGGCCTATATGTGGTTTATATAGAGAGCCACATGTGTTCCTCCCCTTCCACTAGCAATATGGGACTAAAGGGTTCCACCATCCTCATGCTCCTACATGGGCCTTTGAGATTTCCTTTGGAATTAGTTGGCCTTTACATGAGCCAAGCCCACTACATTCCAACAATCCCTACAGGGTGCCTCACTTCCTTGTAATATCTGTGCACTGGTTATTGTTTCAATTTGAATACATGGACAACAGTTAAGATGGTACCACCCCCTTTCTTCCTGTTTAATGCGGTGGTTTTGATGGTAATTGGGTTTCTATTTCAATATCCTTTAATTAATTTGTTTGTTGCTGGTCCAATTTGAATTCTTGTACAACAGTAAACTATGTTATTGCACATATTTGCATACATGTCACCACGGAGTTTCACATTTGTCTGCAATTTTTGTGAAATTGTAGATGTGTCATTTTTGGTTAATTTAGATGGTTTGCTGTACTAGTTCTGTTTTTTATTTTTTCAAAATCGTAGTTATATACCAATTTGTCTATATTCACCAATAGTATGCTCTAATTTCTGGTTGTCCTATTCTCTTCATTACTGTTTCATCAATGCTTATTAACCGTGATGATGATTACTTGACCCTATTGCATTACACTCATTTGGTATTTGGCAGGAGATACGTCGACAGCTCCTGGAACCATGGTTCATAAAATCGTCGATAATAGCTGGAAAATCGCGCTTATCGACTGTATCGAGCCGGCTCGGCAGTAGAAATCGCTCGGTAAATAGGTGGAATTCAAATCAAATTCAGGAAATTTGGAGGAAAAAACTATCAGAAAGTGGTAAAATTTTTTGTGTGAGATCTTAAGATAATGCTAATGGTGGATCTGTGTATTTTTTTTAAAAATTTTAACAATGCTACTGTGTTTGTAAACGCTCTTCTGTTTTTTATTTTCTATGGGCACTAAATGAAGCCTAATCTTTCTAAAAAAATTTTGTGTCAGGTCCTGAGGCAATGATAATAATGATATACAATTTTTAGATGATAATCAGACGTGTATTTTTTTAAAATGATCCTTGGGTACTCTTTATAATACAATTAAAATTTTAGAGCATAATCAAGCTTTTAAATTTTTATAAAAATCCGACAGCGACTTTGTTCCTTTTAGTAATTATTGTTTTTTATTTTCTAGAAGTACTAAATAAAGTAAAACGCTGTTGAAATCTCTTGAGGTGTTTTATACATTAATTGGAATTTATTGTGATTTTCCAATTTTTAAATTTTTTTTCCAATTTTTCTTGATTTTTTTCAATTTGCCATAAGTGTGCAGAAAATTGAATAAGATCGCTAAAAAAATAGTGAAATCGATCGATTTTTTTTGTTGCGACCAAGTTTGATCACCGATTTTAAAAAACTTACTTTGAACTCATGACCATGCCTCGTACAACTATACATGTCTTACCATCTATATGCTTAAATTAAGTTATAGTTATTAAGTAGTATGTTAGGTGCATTTAGTGCTCATCTCGATTATTCACTTTCTAATCGTATTAGATTCATTCTTAATAGTAATCAATCATGATTAAAGTTTACTTACAGCGATATTTACACAGATGTAGTCTCAAACTTTTAAATGATTTTAGAATCAAATTTCACTAATCCTAGAGTTTGTTAGATAGGCTACGTGGGTTTAAACTTAAGATGGATGATAGATATTAACATATAGCAAAATAATGCACATAAGGGCTAAGTTCAAGGTATTATTGTTGAGCATAATTTCCTGGTTTTCCAAAGGTTTAGGTCTTGGTTTCAAGTGATTTGGAGGTCATTTGTACTGACAATAGTTATTTAAATTTGAACTTCAAAATAAATGATCCTATCCTGTACTTATTATCAAAGTAGGTCTAAACTTGATTATTTGTGTACAACTAGTGACGTTATCATCTAAAAAGAGTCTAGAGATTGATTTCACTAAATTTGAAACTTGTTTGCACAGGTTATAAGCGTTCCAAATTTGAATACATTAAAACTAATCTATTTAAGAAATTGGTACAAACTAAGTCAAAATTCAAATATTTTCATATATTTGAAGAGCTAACGGTACCGGGAACATGTTAAATTGGTTTAATTAAATTTGGAGACTATTTGCAAAAATTTTATATTGAGCAAGTACTTGGCCTAGAGTTTAAATTTGAATTTCAATTACTGTACATCCAGTAAATTTAAAATATATATTTTTTATTCAGAATCTACATAAATTTACACAAATTTAGAAACTGGCTTGGCTACATTTGGAGCTAAAATGTGAAAGTTACAACCATTCTAATTGGATCAGGGCTAGAAATTCAACCAACATGGAAAATACGCCTTCCAATAATGAAAGTGCCTTTTCCATTCTTCTAGATTTACTCAGGTTTTTGGATTAATCCGTGTCACTAACAGATAGGGCCTAGGTGTAAGTGACTTAATCATGGATAGGGCCCGCATGTCAGTCAATCACAGCTTTGACTCGTTTAAATCAAAGCGGTGACTTGTGGGGTTCAATAAGCAGTGACTTAGGTTAGGCACAGAGACTGACGAGGCGATCCCCCAAGTCGGCAACCAAGACAGAGGAGATTGAGGAGACCTCACCAACGGTGAATAGAGGCCGGAGAAGGTTGGGCAAGGGTGGGGTAAGCTAGAGTGTCGTAGAGAGTATATGGCAAGGGTTCCCGGCAATGGTAGGTGGCTAGAGCTATGTCCTTGGCGGAGCAATGAGGCGGCTGTTGGTGCGGCTAGCCAAAGGTGAGAACAAAGAGGGCTAGAGCCCGAAGAGGCGGAGGTATATCTTGGGCATAAAGATCTATACAGATAGAGAGAAAAGGCTAACTGGATTAAGCTAGAGTACTTACATCGATATGGTGTTGAAATTGTTCAACATGCAGGATGCCAAGAAGGGGTTCTTGACTATGTCTTATGGAATAAGTCTTAGCAAGATTCATTGTCCTTCGACTACTGATGAGCGAGATCGTATCAATAAGAATCAATATGCTTCGGCCATTGGGTCTATCATGTATGCTATGTTATGTACTCGACCAGATGTATCATATGCTCTAGGTGTTACGAGCTGATACTAGTCTGACCGGGTGAAGGTCACTGGACAACAGTTAAAAATATTCTTAAGTACTTGAGAAGTACTAATGATGTGTTCCTAGTTTATGGAGGTGAGGAAGAGCTTGTTGTAAATGGTTACACCGATGCAAGCTTTCAAACCGACAAGATGATTATCGTTCATAATCTGTATTTATAAACATTTTAAATGGTGGGGCAGTGAGTTGGAAATATTCCATACAAAACAAGGTTGCTAATTCTACAATGAAGGCTAAGTACATTGTGGCTTCCATATTCCATTAATCAAGATAAATTTATATTTCCAAAATGATATCAATAACACATTGCATGTCAAAACATACTAGTCACGATCTAGCAACCCATGTTGGCAATTAAATATCAACCAACTAATAAACAACAATCCTAGGGTAACAAATGAACATGTCATACAATTAATAATGACAAGGTGGACATAAATCAAGCAGATTGATTAACTATTCCCAAATTAATTGAAATTATTTTAATTTGAATTAGCATGCAATAATTTGAAACAAGATAATTTTAAAACATGAGATCAACATGGTTAAAGCACAACTTGCCTTGAAAAAGCTTTTGCTCCTGCTCTAGACCATTCTCTTGGAGTACCCAAGATTTCGAGGGAGAAGTGCTAATCCAAGAGTAAGGTCCAGAGTAGGAGCAGTTGATTGGCTCAATGCGTGAGCAGTTGGTTGGCTCAGTGCGTTTTGTGATTTGAACCGTTCATTATAAAACCAACAGCCCAAATTCAATCTAACTGCGACAATAGGGGTGCTACGTGGCAGGCTAACACCTATGCCACATGGCTTCATCCTTACCATTCATCTTGTGATCTAACGGCCAAGATTATTTCTGTAACACCCCGGCGAAAATTTCGGCAGCATCTCCTTTGTTTTTCCATGAAATGCAGCAACACCAATAATAAGACAAGATATAGCATGATACGAAACATCTAAAATAGCAATAACAATTGACAATTAGGAATTTCAGCCACCATACAGCTAAGGATATAAGCCTATCCATCACATGTCAAATATGGAGTAATCATTTACTCATGTCGACCAACGAAGCATCAAAACCACAATTTAGTTCAATGAAATTAACCATCACAATTAAAGGAAGGAACATGTCATTGTTTAAATGTGTGGTGCTAAGTGATGACGTGTGACTAGCTCCCTTTCCCGCATGCCGGTTTCATGGTACCTAAAAACATCGTAAAAACACAAGCGTGTGTTCATCACTCAGCGAAGTGTATTGCAATGGTACAAAAATAATAACAATTCACATACATACTTAATGCCATTCACATATCCTGAGAATCAACTCATGAACTTCATTTATGCTCTTATATAACATCATCATAGACATCTCAAATAACATCATATGCATCTCATAAAACATCATAATCATTTCATAAACCACTTCATTCATGCAATGCACATATCTCTTTGAAGCACATACCGGTATTGCCGGGTGCAGACCCGTCGGCGTGCACCCCCTTTCCCCTTCCATCCCGTAGATGGAGGGTGCCTACTCTTACTGACTCACTCCCATGCACAACCGTGGATGGGACTACGAGGTAGGTCTTTCGTGTTCACTACGTGTGAACACAGAGGCCCGCATCAGCATGGGACGCCTCTTCATGAATGTACATATGACAAACATATAAAGATTGGCATAACCATTTAATACAAAGAATTCATGATCAATATGAAATCATGTTCATCATGTCATAGGCAAACATCAATCATGGCAAGTTAGTATATCATGTAATCACATTGCACCTAAGCAAGTCTAGCAATTCATACAACACACAACCCATTCCAATACACTTGCCTTTAACCCTTCGGAACGGTCTGGCGAGATGATGATGCCACTCCTGGGGTCACACCACCTGCAAATACATGTTTTCATCTCAATTTCATACCACCCAAGCAAGTACAAAACTCAGAACACAACGATTCTACCTGAAACCCCGAAAACCTAAAAAACCGACTAATCTGTCCGTTGGGACAGCAGGCTTCCAACAATCATAACTTGAGTTATAAAACTCCAAATTGAGTAAACGAGTACATCATCGCAAATCTTAGAAAATTTCCTAGCTTTTTCTAAGTATTGGGAAAAGCTGATTCGGCTTCTAAAATTGCCCAATCTACAGATCAACACTATCTGTCCCAATCACGTCACAGTTTTGAACACGTTCGGTAAAACGACCATAACATTTGAACGGCTGGGCGGAATTGGACGTTCTTGGTGTCCAATTAAAGGTATTGAAGTTATCTACAACTTTCTCAACAAGAGGCCGGCCAAATTCTGACTCTAATATTACGAAAACGCAAACCCTAGGTCGGACGTCCAATCTGCCCGAAACAGAACGTGGGACAACATTGCAAACAATCCTATTCTCATCTAGGGATATCACCTACACATGAATCTAAAGCATGTAATCCACCTTCTAACCAACATCTTAACCCTACCAAAGGATCTACCAATCCTTACCTCCCTCGAAGAACCGTTCGAACGACGAATCTCCTCCTCCCGATCCCCCGATCTCCTTCCACGCGCCGATCCCGCCGGATCCTCTCATCGCGGAGCTTCCCAACGGTGAGGGCAGCGAAGAGGAGGGGCGTGACAGCAAGGGATGGGGTGGAACTCACCTAGGACCGGCTAGAGGAGGTGGAGGAGAAAGGGGAACAAGGTGGCGGCTAGGGGAGGCAAGGGGGAGGCGCATGGGGGAGTAAGGGTGGCGGCTAGGGTTAGTGGGAGGGGGGTGGGGCGCACTGGGCTGGGCAGCAGGGTTTGCTGCCCAATAACTCCTCCACATGGGCCAAATCTTCCCCTCCTTCGGCCCACATTGGTCCCCCAAGGCCCGAACTCCCCCGAAAGGCCCAAACTCCCAGAAGAGGCCCAAAAACACGATACAAAAGTCGTACTTTAATTCCGATGTCGAAAAAGTCTCATACCATCATTCCGTATTGTCACAAGTTCAATCTACAGTGAATGCATGAGATGTGGCTATGATCCATGCCGTTCGCACTAGATCTAATGACTGAGATCTAATTTGACAGAACAGTGATGCAATGCTTCAGATGCGTACATGTGGACATACCTCTGCCGTAGGATGAAGATCTAATGGTCGGGATGCTTTGCGAAGTTTCGGTGAGCACGTCGGTGAGGTTTGGCCAGAGTTGAACACGACAACCATGTCCACGGCATTATGAGGTCCCTCTAGCGAGGTGATATTACCCTGAGGTGTGGCTCATCACAAGGAACCCATATCCGGGACTGCAACAGTGGAACACAGCTTGATGGCATCATACTTCGTGAAGAATCGCGGCAGCGTGAACCAACTACAGTGAGCAATTATCATTGAATGATGGTGGCACTAGCGCAAATACCTATGGCATAGTGTACGATCCTTTATAGGACCTAGGCGGTCATGTACAGTCCGAATTTTACAGCATGACTATTTTGACAACGGACTCCGGCGGTGATACGGCTTGATTACGTGGCTGCTGTGACACTACATAATGGTGTGACATTATAAAATATGAAATTAGAGAATAAAACTATACGGTATGAGGTTTAATTGCGTTTTTGGGCCGATTTCGGGAGTTTGGGCCTCTCCGGAGGAGTTTGGGCCCAAGGGGATGAGTCGTGGGCTTTAGTGGGAAGGTATTTGGGCCCATGAGGGAGGGGGAGACCAGGTTATCCTGGCTTGGGGCGCCCTTCCCCTGCCCTTGCTGCGCCCCCACTTGCAAACCCTAGCCGCCACCTCTCTCCCCCACCTCCCCCACACGTCTCGACCTCTAGCCGCCTCCCCCATGCGCCAACTCTCCTCCCCTCCCCTCTCCACCCTCCTTGCTGTCCTAGGAGAGCTCCTCACCTTGCCATCCCGCTGTTCCCTCCCTCGGGAAGCTCCGCGACGAGATCCGTTGGTTCCGGGGCGAGGAAGACGATCGAGGAACCCGAGAGGAAGGATTTCAGCGTTCGTTGTTCGTCGGGCTGAGGTATGGTATGGGTGTTCCTTGGGGATGGTCTAGGTGTTGTTCTAGAGGTTGATATCACGTTTTTAAATCAATTGGTGGTGCTGTGATTGGGTAGATTAGATGAAATCTAGAGTTTGCCACGTTCTCTATTTCGGGCAGATTGTGCAGTCGACCTAGGGTTTGAGTTTTCTCTAAATTAGAGTCAGAATTTGGTCGTCCTCCTGTTGAAGAAGTTGTAGGTAATTGAAATACCGTTAATTGGACGTAAAGAATGCTTAATTCCGATCAGCCGTTTGAAAGTTATGCTCGTTTTACCGAACGTATTCAAAACTATGACGAGATTGGAACAGATCACGGTATTATGTAGATTAAACCACTTTACAAGCCGAATACGTTTTTTCATATACTTAGAGAAAGTTAGGAAATTTCCTAAGCTATGCGAGGATGTACTCATTTAATCGATTCGGAGTCTTAGAACTGAAGTTATGCTCGTTAGAAGTCTGCTGTCCCGTCGGGACAGAACCCCTGTTTTTGGGTTTTGCGAGTAGTTTGCGAAGTCGGGGTAGAAGAGTGTTTGCGTACTGTTTTGAGGGCATATTTTTTGAGTGTGTTATACCTATGTGCAGGTGGTGTGACCCCGGGAGTGCCCTCTACTTCTCGCCAATCTGGCGCCTGTGGTTGATGCAAGTATATTGAAATGGGTAGCGGGTTGTAGGTTGCTAGTTTTGATGCGTTGCAATTGAATATGTGATGTGTTCACATGCCATGCTTTAATGTTTCCCTATGACATGATGAACATGATTTCAGATTGATTATGATTGTGTGGTATTTAATGTTTATGCCAATATTTACATGTTTATGTCATATGTGCATTCATAATGGAAGAGGCGTCCCATGCTGATGCGGGCCTCTATGTTCACACGTAGTGAACACAAAATACCTACCTCGTAGTCCCATCCACGGGTGTACATGGGAGCGAGTCAGTAAGAGTAGGCACCCTCCATCTGCGGGATGGAAGGTGAAGGGGGTGCATGCCGACGGGTGTGCACTTGGCAATACCGGTATCTGCTTCGTGGAGATATGAGCATTTGCATTGCATACATGATGATGAAGAAATAAGTACAATGATGATGAGACATGAGAATGTTATGGTATTCATGTTGTTGATCATGGTATTTAGTGATGATAACATTAAATTATTTTTACGGTCCATTGCAATATACTTGCTGAGTGATGAACTCACGCTTGTGATTTATGTTGTTTTTACGTACCATGACATCGGCATGTGGGAAGGGGCAATAGCTACACATCCTCACGTAGTTCCGGCCACATTTACAATTGTTTAGTCATGATCATAATAAGTGCCATGAACTTGGTGTATTGAATAGTTTAGTGTGCTTGTGATCCTTATTTGCTTAGCTATAGATTATGGAGTGGTTGGATTCGGTTTTATTGGTTTATGTTGATGCTTTATCCATTGATATTGATGTTTTAGATGTCTTATGCTATGATATAACTTGCTATGTGATTGCTATTGCTCCAACTCATGATAAAACAAAGGAGATGCTGCCGAAATTTCGGTTTTAGCATTTGCGCCTTTGCTGTAATTTATTTTAATTTGTGGTATTAAGATGATGTTTAGTCTATGTTTGGTAGCATTCGGGCATACTAGATGCTGGGGTGTTACAGTTGGTATCAGAGCGGGCTTTATGTCCGTGGAATGTGAATGTAGTAATTTACTCTAGAGTAAACTAAAATATTGAAAGGACCGAAGATGTTGCCTAGAGGGGGGGGGGTGAATAGGCGGATTAAAAAAATCGCAGCGGAATCAGGTCAATCCGGAGTCTCCGGGGATTTTATCTGGATACTCCGGGTTGTCCGGAGTGTCCGGTATTTTATCCGGATACTCCGGGTTGGATGGCTCGGGAACGCAACTAAAGTTGCTCTAACTAGAACAAGATATAAAAATAAATAGAGAGCACGAGCAATCTAGAACAAGAGCTAGTATGGATTTGAATTAAAGCTAAGCAACAAGCTAGATCTAAGCTTTACAAAGACAAATCCACATAAGCCAAGCTAGGAAGTAAAGGAGAAAGAGAGACACGCGATTTTTCACCGAAGTTCGGATTCTTGAAGGGATTCCTACGTCTCCGTTGAGGTGGCTCGGTCGCACTTGAGCCGGGGTCTCTTTCAACCCGCTTTCCTCCCGGTGTTGCACAAATGCACTCGCCGGCTTCACTTCTTGTCTCTTTCCTTTCGGAGGTGAGACTTGCCTTCACAAACGACCGGGGCGCACCACAAGCGTCGGTCGCTCCCGGTGACTCCTAGCCATCTAGGAGACCTTCAACCTCCAAGAGTAATAACACCACGGGAACTCACTTGGAGGATGAACTAGTGGTCAAGGACTAGAATTGAATGCACCTAGCACTTGTCTTCTTCCCAACCACACCAAAAGAGATCAAACAACAAATCAAATGGTGGGGGAAGTATGAGCTCTATTGAATGCTTGGAAGAGATTAGGAATTGCTTGAATGCTGCTATGAATGAGCTCAATAGAGATTCTAGCCGTTGGAGGGGAGTGGTGGCTTTAAATACCCTTTTTGAAAACTAGCCGTTTTCCCCATTTTTGAACTGTCCGGAGACTCTGGACAAATTAACCCGGACACTCCGGATGGTCCGGACTCTCCGGACAAAATGTCTAGATACTCCAGACTTTCTGGAATTCGTATTTTGGCCGAAGGGGTTAACCCGGAGACTCCGGACAAATTGTCCGAATACTCCGGACTGAGTCCGGATACTCCGGACTAAATGTCTGGACTCTCCGAGTTGGTGGGCTCGGTTGGAAAAACAGTTTTTGGAAAATGCAAGTATTTGAGTGCTAGTTTGTATGCAAGTTTTGACCTTGAGCACATGCACATCCTAAAAGCGATTTTCCGTCGCATCCTCTTAATAGTACGGCTATCCTTAAGACTCAAATTAAAATAGAAATTACAAGTCTTCGTCTTGATGCCATTTTCTTGAATTTTAATGTACGTAGGAGCGTCCAATCTCATTCCAAGCTTGATGTGACCTCGAGATTTGCATTGTTCTTAGTTGAAACATTAGATCTCTTTAATTGTGTCATCATTAATCACCAAAACAAAATGAGGGGCCTAGATGCACTTTCAAATATTGACTTGAAAAAATAGAAACATGGCATAGGTCTACTTGTTAAAATTTGGCCTTAGGGCAATAATCTTAAAATCTGAAATAGTTTGGTTAACTAATGTAAAACTTGACACACTCTGATGCACAGTAGGAAGGGTATGGGTATCGTTGTTTACGCTTAAATGTTGTATTTAAGCCTTGTTGCTAAATGCTATATTTGATAGAGTATGCTGCTATGTGTATGAGAGAATTGAATTGAATTGTTCGTGTTATTGTGTTAAAGTGGGGTTGTGGTGCCGAAGGGTTTCGGCCACCTCTCTTTATTCATAGTAAGGGTGAGGTTTGATGGTGTGGCCGGTTAGCGCCATCACCGAAGAACTATTAACCCCTGTAGGAGAAGAGTGCTTACCCTTTCTGTCGTAGATCGGGTAGTTGATTGGAGTCAAATAGAAGGGTTTGGTGGTGGATTCCTTTGTATGTTCTTTACCGTTCTGACGGTCGGTTTTGGTTGTTTTTCTTGGTTTTAGTTGATTGAAATCAAAACAAAAGTGTTTGGAATTGGATTTTCGCGGAGAGTTCCTTCGGTGTTTCTTGGTTTTGTCTTCCTTGGTTGAAGACGAAGAAGAAGAATTTAGCGTTGCGCCTTTTTAGTCGCCTTTTGGCTTTGACACCGATTTTGTTGGTTGCCTTGCAAAGAAAAGTATAGTTTTGGTTCTTGTGTGTCTTACTCTGAGTTTAAAAGAAATTATTGAAGCGTGTGCAAAATGTTAAGTTGTGTCGATTTATGTTTTGTGCCTTTGTCCGCAAAGGTTTATTTGATCGCTTGGTTCCCTCCTGTGGGAGTCTTTAAGATTGAAATGTGTTTTGGAGTCATGTCCCATTGCAACTTTGAGAGTCAAGCTTCTTTGTGAGTTTTGGTTGAGTATTAAAAGAAAAATGCTACAAATAAAGTAAGTATTCATTTGACTGAAATTACATGTCAAAAGTGAAAATTGTTGTTTAGCATGTTATGTAATATGTAACAATGTGGTTTATGGAAATGATGTGCTCCTTAGTTAATTTGCGAGTTAAATCAATCAAATGTAATTGTTATCTTAACTTAAGATTAAATGAACTTCTAGTGTTGTAGATTACTCTATAGCAAGAATGATTAAAGGTGTTAATGTACATGTTTAGAATCTATTGCTTTGGTTTAAAAGTGCTTATGACCCTCGATAATGTTTAAAGTTTTAAACCCTGATGCACAGTTAGAACATTAAGATGATGTAAACTGCTGATATTGTTAAAGAAAGTTTGCTGGTTGTTAAAGATGCTCTAATTTTACATGTTAATAGGGAAATTTAATCGTGTTGACTAGTGACTTTAATTTGGAAGTTGATTAGAGTTGCTATTTATGTTGTTGCAAACTACTAGTATATTTGGAAGTATACATTTGTGTCTCTACAATGCTAGTATTGATATCAATTAAGAAGACATAAGACTTATTGTTAATGATGTTGTTAAGGGCAGTGTTAATGCTAGTATTCAATCTATTTTAAATAGTTGGAGTATGTTTTGTGGTGGTAATTTTGTTATAACCTATGTGTAGGGTAGCTAAAAGTAATGTTGTTGGTTGATGATTATGCCCATTTGTTGATATTGATGGCTTAGTAGTGGTGGTAATTGCTTAGATTAATTGTTGAAAATCCTTGTTAAAAATGGAGGTTACTGTAACATGTTGTGATGGAGTGGACCATGGATAATTAATATGATGTAGAATTTTATCCTTAATGAATGTATGTCTTAGAATCATAGTTACGAGCTTTGCCTTGTGGAGATAATATTTACTTGTTGAAGTCATTTATCGATTGAACAGGTTCCAATTGTCAAGATGTTGACGTATGGATGGTATAAAATTGATAGGTTGATCATGCTAAAGTATTTGTTGAAGTATTATGTTTTAGAATGAGAATAGGATGTTGTATGATGTGTTTGTCTTTGGGGAACAGTATGAGGTAGTATTGGTTGGATGCCTTTTTTGATAAGCATCGTAAACTTTATTTATAAGTGTTGGGAATGGTAACTAGAGAAAGAAATTGTTATGTAAATTTTGTTAAATCCGGTTGGACTTCCTCAATGAGTAAGTAGTGAATTTTGAAGTCTTTAATGGAAAGAGTAGTGGAACACTAGATATGATTGTATTTATGCTAAGCTGGTGTTTAAAACCTTCTGGACTGGTATGGTTGTTTGCTAGTTTGGTTGAATGCTTTCGGGCAAGGTATTCCTTATGTTGTAGTCCAGAGTTTCCCTAAACTTGTAGTGATTGGTGCCAATCTTTGGTTTTGACTAATTTGTTTAGGTTATGATATGAGTATAGATTTGCACCCAAAAGCTTTCGAGTGGATCGCGCTCCTTCGCGTTCACACGGAATGATCTTTGGAATAAATTTTAAAGGAAACAGATGGACACAGTGAGTTCTGTTGAAAATTCTTGAGATTTAATCTGTAACTCTATTGGGCTAGAGTTGGACTTATTTGGAAAGTTTGTGTGATGTTTGCAAAGTCCTTCAAAAAGGTAGATCTTATGAACGTTCCATGAGTAATTTTGCTGGTGAAGTGTTTCTTTTGGGAATGAATCTTTTTATTTTCTTTGAGAGAATTTGTAGCGGTTGTGGGTGCAGATGTTTGACTTGAGAATTGATGTTCTCTTCTAAAATTTTGCTTTTGGTTAAAATGCGGTGTTTATCATAAAAGAGATGATGAGCCAGGTCGGTGAGAAAGTCATATATGGATATATGACTAATCCGGAGTGCTCTTTAAAAGATTGCATCCATGTCATGAATTGAGATTTCCTGTGCTTTCTAGCATGAAAATAAAGAATGGTTAAATGCTGGAATTTTGGTTATGTTACAGATTTGAGTTTCCCTTTCTCTTAGAGAGATACTGTGATGGTTGTGGATTCTTGTGTGTGATTTGAGAAACGGTTCCCTTCCAAAACGTTGATTTTGGTGAAAATGAGAGGTTTGGCTTTGGTGAAAGCGAGTTGAGAACTTCTGTCAAAGAATTGTGTGGAGTATCTCTTTTGTTTGAGTGCTCCTCGATGCGAAATGTATCGCATTGTTTTGAGATTTGAGTTTTTCCTTTGCGGTTTGATTTAGGAAAAAAAAGTGGTCTTTGGACGTTGTCAAATCTTTGTTCCAAAGTGATTTGTGGTGATTTGGGATTCGAGTTGATGAATGTGGTTCATCCGGCTAAAGGGAGTTGCTTTTTGTTGGCATTCTCGTTGAGATATGAATAGAAATGCTTATCGAACTGTTGATTATATTGGAGGAATATACTCATAGGCTTGGTTGTTTTTCGAGTGTGAATATGTGAGGGCGAGACCCTCTTAGGAAAAGAACCAATGGTGGTTTGGTAATAACTTCAACCCTAGCTTGGGCTAGTCGTAGAACTTTAGTTGTGGTTTAAAAGGTGGTTATGATGGAGGTTATAGATGTTGTGGTTTAAATTTTGTGGAGAGTACCATTTGGTGGTAATGAAGGTTATAGAAATTGTGATGTAAAATGTTCTATCATGAACATTGTCTTAGCTAGTGTCCTTGGGTATGATATGCCCGGAAGATGATAGAATAAAAAAATGTAGCATGGTTTGTGTTTGGAAAGGAAGTTATTGTCGATGTGGACTATGTATGTAAATGACATTGGTTAATTGTGGTTCCTTGCGAAAAAGGTCAAATAATTGGAAGAGATGGGATTTTTTGTAATTGATTCTTTGGAGGTTCTCGTTTAGAACCCCAGTTATTAATAAGACACCGTTGGTGATTTGTTGGTAGAGAGGTTGTTAAAGGAGATGTGATTCGCTTTCTTTGTGTCATCTTAAGTTTAATGAGATGTGGTAGATAGGTAGAGAAATGAAATTAAGGTTCTGTAAATGAAGTTGAAAAGGGAAGTTTTTCTGAGTTCATCAGGTTGGATGTGAGGAAGTATGAACTGTTTGATGTGAGGAGTTGGGTGTGATAATTTGATTAAGCCCTTTAGTGGGTGAAATCGAGGACTTCGGTTGACTTCTGCTAATATTATTAGGAATTGAAGTGAAGGTGGAACCGTGAGAGGTTGCACTAGTTGAGCTAAATCAACACTTTCTCGCTAAGTATTGGTTTTGAGAACTTGTTTGTCGATTGTTCCGGTTTGAGTCTTTGTGTGAATGTTTTGTGTTGCAAAGAAATCTTTTGTCCCTTGGGGACTTTGTTGTTGTTTTTGGCGTTCTTCGGATTCGAGGTCGAATCCTGTTGAAGGGGGGGGGGAGAATGTGACACTACGGAATGGTGTGACATTATAAAATGTGAAATTAGAGAATAAAACTATACGGTATGAGGTTTAATTGCTTTTTCGGGCCGATTTCGGGAGTTTGGTCCTCTCCGGGGGAGTTTGGGCGCAAGGGGATGAGTCGTGGGCTTTAGTGGGAAGGTATTTGGGCCCATGAGGGAGGGGGATACCACGTTATCCTGGCTTGGGGTGCCCTCCCCCTGCCCTTGCTGCGCCCCCACTTGCAAACCCTAGCCGCCACCTCTCTCCCCCACCTCCCCCACACGCCTCCACCTCTAGCCGCCTCCCCCATGCGCCAACTCTCCTCCCCTCCCCTCTCCACCCTCCTTGATGGCCTAGGAGAGCTCCTCACCTTGCCATCCCGCTGTTCCCTCCGTCGGGAAGCTCCGCGATGAGGAGATCCGGCGGTTCCGGCGCGAGGAAGACGATCGGGGAACCCGGGAGGAAGGATTTCGGCGTTCGTTGTTCGTCGGGCTGAGGTATGGTGTGGGTGTTCCTTGGGGATGGTCTAGGTGTTGTTCTAGAGGTTGATATCATGTTTTTAGATCAATTGGTGGTGCTGTGATTGGGTAGATTAGATGAAATCTGGAGTTTGCCACGTTCTCTGTTTCGGGCAGATTGTGCAGTCGACCTAGGGTTTGCGTTTTCTCCAATTTAGAGTCGGAATTTGGTCATCCGCCTTTTGAAGAAGTTGTAGGTAATTGAAATACCGTTAATTGTACGTAAAGAATGCTTAATTCCGATCAACCGTTTGAACGTTATGCTCATTTTATCGAACGTATTCAAAACTATGATGAGATTGGAACGGATCACGGTATTCTGTAGATTAAACCACTTTAGAGGCCGAATAAGTTTTTCCATATACTTAGAAAAAGTTAGGAAATTTCCTAAGCTACGCGAGGATGTACTCGTTTAATTGATTCGTAGTCTTAGAACTCAAGTTATGCTCGTTAGAAGTCTGCTGTCCCGTCGGGACAGAACCCCTGTTTTTGGGTTTTCCGAGTAGTTTGCGAAGTCGGGGTAGAAGAGTGTTTGCGTACTGTTTTGAGGGCATGTTTTTTTGAGTGTGTGATACCTATGTGCAGGTGGTGTGACCCTGGGAGTGCCCTCTACTTCTCGCCAATCCGGTGCCCGTGGTTGAGGCAAGTGTATTGAAATGGGTAGCGGGTTGTAGGTTGCCAGTTTTGATGTGTTGCAATTGAATATATGATGTGTTCGCATGCCTTGCTTTAATGTTTGCCTATGACATGATGAACATGATTTCATATTGATTATGATTGTGTGGTATTTAATGTTTATGCCAATATTTACATGTTTATGTCATATGTGCATTCAAAATGGAAGAGGCATCCCATGCTGATGCGGGCCTCATTACTTCGTTTGGCTCATGTTCCTTCCATTAAATTGTGATGCTTAATTTGTGTGCTTGGTTTCCTCATTTACTTCGTTTGGCTGATGAGATGGTTGGAATCTTTATTCTAGTCTTATACTGCTGCTAGAACCTTTATTATTGATGATTTGGATGTCATTGTTTATACTATACCCTGTGATCATATTGTTGTTGCTTCAATTCATGGAAAAACTATGACACTATGGTATGGTGTGACATTATAGGATGTGAAATTAGAGAAGGAAACTTTTCGGCTGGAGGTTTTCTCGCGTTTCTCGGCCTTTTGAAGTGTTGTGACACCACGGAGTGTCGTAACCTTATTTAACGTGCATGATAAGGTCAAAAACAGTATGAGATGTGGAAATTAGGTTAAAAACATAGGATTTGGAGGTTAATAACGTTTCCGGGCCGTTTCCGGGGTTTTGGGCCTTCCCAGTGGATTTTGGGCCTTAAAGGGGGGGTTGTGGGCTTTGGTGGGATGGATTATGAGTCCATGTGGGACTAGGATTCAGAGTAGGGGCTGGTAAGAGGGGCCCCTTGCTGCCCTTGGGCGCCTCACCGCTCATTGGTGCGCCCCCACCACCTCTTTCCCCCATTGCCTAGCCGCCCCCCCTTGTGTTGGCCGTGCGCCCCCCTTGCTCTCTCCTCTCCACCTCTCCACCTCTCCACCTCTCCTCCACCTCCCTTGCTGCCCTAGGGTGGCCTCCCCACCCCTGCATCCTCGTGGATCCATCCGAGGAGCGAGGAGCGAGGAGATCTATTCGAGTTTCGTACGTCGGGCAAAGGTATGATCATGGGGTTCATTGTGGTTGATCTAGGTACTGTTCTTAGGGTGATTATCAAGTTTTTAGATCAATTGGTGGTGCTGGATTTGAGTATTTTGGGTTAGATCTAGATGTTGCCACGTCTCTGTTTTGGGACAACATGAGCAGTTGACCTAGGGTTACATTTTTCGTCAATTTAGAATCCGAATATGTCCGTACGGATGTTGAGGAAGTTGTAGATAATTTCATTATCTTTTAGTGCATATAAACAACGCTAAATTCCGCTCAGCCGTTTGAAAGTTATGGCTGTTTTACCGAGCGTGTTAAAATCTATGACGTGATTGGAAAAGATCACGGTAATCTGTAGATTAAACAACTTTAGATTCCGAATTAGTCTTTCCCTATAACTATAAAAAGTTGGAAAATTTCCTAAGCTACGCGAGGATGTACTCGTTTAATTGATTTGGAGTACTAGAATTCAAGTTATGCCTTTTGCAAGGCTTCTGTCCCGATGGGACAAAACCTCTGTTTTTAGGATTTGCGAGTAGTTGGCAATGTCGGGGTAGATGAGGGTTTGCATACTGTTTTGTGGATATGATTGTGAGTGTGTGATGCCTATGTGCAGGTGGTGTGACCCCGGGAGTGCCTTCTACTTCCCGCCAATCCGTTGCCCGTGGTTGAGGCAAGTGTGTTGTGGTGGATAGCGATTTGTAGATTGCTTGTTGAAAATAGATGGAATTGACTACATGATATATGATCACTTGCCATGCTTTAATGATTGCCAATGATATGATGAGCATGTTTAAGATGTTATGATGCTATGTGTTAATATATGAGTTTAATATGATATTGGAATGCTTGCATACATGACATGTTACATGGCTCGGGCGGTGAGAAAGTCATATCTAATCCGGGAAGGTCGGTGAGAAAGATATGACTAATCCGGAGAGCCAATGAGTAAGTCCTACATCGTGATTCCATTCACCGCGGTGAACGGAAGCGAGGAGTAGGCACCCTCCATCTTCGGGATGGAAGGGGGGAGAGGGTGCACACCGACGAGTGTGTACTCAACCATACCGGTATGAGTTTCCAAGGAGACATGTGCATTGCATTGCATACATAATGATGAGGAAAGTGTTATGTGCTCATGAATGAGATGATGTACATGATGTGAGATATTATTGCCATGTTATTGTTCTTGTTGTCCATTGCAATATGCTTGCTGAGTTTCGAACTCACGCTTGTGTTTTCTTGTTGTTTTAGGTACCACGAGAACGGCATGCGGGGAAGGGAAATAGCCACACACCCACACGTAGCTTCACCATATTGATTCCACAAGTCATTCTATTAGTTTGATAATAATTTGAGCATGATGATCATTGATTTAAGGCTTAGCTTTGCTTTATAAGAGTTTTATTGTTCGTTTGACACTTGGAGACATTAAGTGCTTGATAATAGTCTTATATTGTCGTTAAGGCTTCCATTATTGCTGTTTTAGCTGTCTCTCATATTGCCTTATATTGCTGTATTGTTGTTGCTCCTTCAATTCATGTTAAAACAAAGGAGATGTGCCGAAATCTCGGTTTTTAGCATATGTACCTTTGCTGGAATTTTATGTTAATTGTGGTATTTAGTTGTTGTTTAGCTTATGTTTGGTAGCATTCAGGCATATTAAATGCCGGGGTGTTACAGTTGGTATCAGAGCGGGCCGTAGGTCCTTGGAATGTGTATTTTTAGTGTCATGCTATAGGATACAACTAAAATGTGATGTAGAATAACTTAGAAACATGGCCTAGGTTTTAACTAAAATTTTGTCATAGGATAGCAACATTAAAACTTGCAAAAGTGGTATAACTAATCTAAAATTTGACACACAATGGATGCACAGTAGGAAAGGGTATGGGTATTGTTTCTTTACGCTTAAATGTTGTATTTAAGCTATGATGTTGAATGCTTCCTTTGATAATGCATGTTGATATGTCTATGAGATAAATGATTGAATTGTTCCTGCTGTGGTGTTAAAAGTGGGGTTTTGGTGCCGAAGGGTTTCGGTCACCTCTCTTATTTCATAGTAAGGGTGAGGTTTGACGGTGTGGCCGGTTAGCGCCATCACCGAAGAACTATTAACCCCTGTAGGAGAAGAGTGCTTATCCTTTCTGTCGTTGATCGGGTAGTTGACTGTAGTCAAATAGAAGAGTTGATGGTGGATTCCTTCGTATGTTCTTTGCCGTTCTGACAGTCGGTTTTCGTTGCTTTTCTTGGCTTTAGTTGAGTTGAACCAAAGGAAAAGTGTTTGGTATTGGATTTTCGCGGATCGTTCCGTATGCGGTGTGTGGGTTTGTCTTCCTTGGTTGAAGACGAAGAAGCGGAGTCTAGGGTTGCGCTTCTTTCGGGCGCCTTTCCAGTTTTAATGCTTAGTTTGTTGATTTCTTTATGGGGAAGAAGCATTCGATTTATTCCTGTGGTTGTCTTTCTCCGAGGTTAAAGGAATTTTGCGGAGTTGTGCCAAACTTGGTTGTCAGGGCTGAATTTCTGTGGCTTTGTAGGAGTAAATGGTGGTTGATTTTGTCATTTTACTGGTTTGAGAAATCATCTTTGGAAAACCCTTCTTGTTTCGTGAAGATTTGGGGTTTGGTGTTAAGGTTTTATTTGCAAAGGTTTATTTAATCGCGTGGTTCCCTCTTGTGGGAGCCTTTGAGGTTTAAAGGTGTTTTGGAAAAATTCCTTTGGCATGACCAAGTTTGGGTTTGTCTCATTGCAATTTTGAGAGTCAAGTTTCCTTATGAATTTGGGATGAGTTTTAAAACTAGAATGCTGCAAACAAAGTAAGTAGTCTTTTGACTGAAATCGTTTGTTCCTAGTAAGAATTGGTGTTTAGCATGTTTTGTAGTAGGTAACAATGTGGTTTATGGATTGATGTGTTGCTAAGTTAAATTTTGAGTTGAATCAATTCAATGTGAGTAATATCTCTAGCTTGAGAATAAATAGACTACTAGTGTTGTAGTTTACTCTTAGCGAGAATGATTAAATGTGTTAATGTACATGCTTAGAATCTGTGCTTTGTTATAAAGTGCTTATGACCCCCGATAATGTTTAAAAGTTTAAACCCTGATGCATAGTTAAAACATTAAGATGATGTAGACTGCTGTTATCGTCAAAGAAACTTTGCTGGTTGTTTAAAGATGTTCTAATCTAATGGAGTAATAGAGAAATTTAATCATGTTGCCTAGTGACTTTAATTTGGAAGTTGATTAGAGTTGCTATTTACGTTGTTGCAAACTACTAGTATATTTGGAAGTATGCAGTTGTGTCCCTTCAATGCTAGTATTGATATCAATTGAGAAGACATAAGACTTATTGTTAATGATGTTGTTAAGGGCAGTGTTAATGCTAGTATTCAATTTATTTTAAATAGTTGGAGTATGTTGTGTGGTGGTAATTTGGTTATCACCTATGTATAGGGTAGCTAAAAGTAATGTGGTTGGTTAATGATTATGCTGTTTGTTGTTATTGATGAATAAGTAGTGGTGGTAATTGTTTAGATTATTTGTTGAAAACCACGGTTAAAATAGAGGAAAAAAATCTTAACATGTTGCGATGGAGTGAGCTTTGGATAATTAACATGATGTACAATTTCATCCTTAATGAATGTATGTCGTAGAATCATGTTTACGAACCTTGTCTTGTGGAGATAATATTTACATGTTGAAGTCGCTGGTTAACTGAATAAGTTTCGATTGTCGAGACGTTTACATATAGGTGGTATGAAAGTTATTGGTTGGTCACGCTGAAAGTTTTGTTGGAGCACTTGTTTCAAATCTAGAATATGATGTTATTTGTTATGTTGGTCAATGGGGATCTTATTGACTTAGTCTTCGTGGGATGTCTTTTCGTAAGCATCATAAACTTTATTTATAAGTATTGGGGAAGATAATAAGAGAAAGAATTTGTTGTGAAGCTTTTGGTTGTATTGTGTTAGGGCTCCTTAGGGAGTAGATAGTAATGATTGAAGTCTTTTAATGGAAAGCGTAGTGGAGTACTAGAGATGGTCCTTTTTATGCTGAGCTTGTGTTTAAAAGCTTTTGGACTGGTTTGGTTGATTGTCATTTTGGTTGAAGGGTTTTCGGTCAAGGTGTTTCATATGCTGTGTTTCAGAGTTTCCCTAAAACTCGTAGAAATTTGTGCAAATATTTGGTTTTGGCTAATTTGTTTAGTCGGTGCTATGAGTATGGATTTACACCCCAAAGTTTTTGAGTGGTTCGCGCTCCTTCGTGTCCACACTGGATTATCTTTGGAATAAATTTTAAAGGAAACAGATGGACTTAGTGGGTTGTGTTGGAAACTCTTGAGATTTAATTTGTAACTCCTTTTGGCTAGAGTTGGAGTCATTTGAAAAATGTGTCTGGTGTGTGGATGTTTCACAAGTCTGGATTTTTATGAATGTTTCATAAGTGAATTTGGTTAGTGAAGAGTTTTCTTTTGGGATTGAGATTCCCTCTCTTTTGATAAAATTTATGGCGGTTGTGTGTGCAAATATTTGACTTTGGAGTCGATGTTCTGTTCCAAAGGGTTGAGTTTGATTTTGCGAGGTTTTGCAAGGTTAGTTTTAAATGGATGTTGGGTTTTCACACGATGTGGTGTTTTGTTGTTAACGTTGTTGCCTTCATAGTCTATATGATTTAGCGCAACTGTCAATGTTATGTGTGTTTCAATCTTGTGATACCGAGGAAGAAGTCTTTTGGTGAATGACTTTTCAGTATTGTTGTTATATGATGAATAAATGGTGAAAACTAAACAAGACATCGTGTATAGATGTTAAAGGATAAAAGAGTCGTTGAGGCAGGTCGGTGAGAAAGTCATATATGGAGATATGACTATTCCGGAGTGCTCTTGGAGAATGTGCATTCATGTCAAGAAACGAGTTTTCCCTTGCTTTCTAGTATGAAAAGAAAGAATGAAGAAATTATGGTATTTTGGTTGTGGTGTAGGGGATTTATGCTTCCTTTGTGATTTGGCTTGGATGTTGCCGAATTCTTTCCAAAATGGTTGTTAACGCTTTGGGTTTGAGTTGTCGTGTGTACACTTGGGCTTGATAGCTAAGTGTTTTTGTGTGAGGGCGAGACCCTCTTATGAAAGGAACCAATTGTGGTTTGGAAAGGTTTTTCGATCCTAGCTTGGTGCTAGGTGTTGAACCTTAGTGGTATAAGGGTGATTTGCGATGGAGGTTGATGACGTATGGGTTTAACCATTATTAAGAGTAGCGATGGGTGGAAGTGAAGTTGACGGTAGTTCGGTGATATTTGTCCTACCGTGAGCAATTGTCGTCACCAGTTGTTCTTGGATTTGAGTCTTGTCTGGGAAAGGATGGAATAAAATGTTAGTATGATCGTGTATCGGAAGGGCAAGTGTGCCTTAATGAGTTTTTCACCTCGATGGAAATTTTCGGGAATGTAGAAAGGTCGTTAAAGGAAATACAACTTCCTTTGATTATGTCATGTTGAAGTTTAATGGAGTTTGGTAGTCAGGTTGGTTGTGATAGAAGTATGAAGTGTTTACCGTGAGGATTCGAGCGTTTTGGGTTGATGGAGCCCTTTGTGGTTGAAACGCAGATTCTGTTTGGGAATGGAAGTGAAGGTCGATCTCTGAGAGGTTGCCCTTAGTTGAGCTAGATCATTACTTTTCTCGCCAAGTGTTGGTTTTGAGAACTCGTTTGTCATTTGTTCCGGTTTTAGTCGTTGTGCGATTGTTTTGTGCGGCAGAGAAGCCTTTTGTCCCTTGGGGACTTTGATGTTGATTTTGGCATCCTGCGGATTCGAGATCGAATCCTGTTGAAGGGGGGAAGAATGTGACACTACAGTATGGTGTGACATTATAGGATGTGAAATTAGAGAAGGAAACCTTTCGGCTGGAGGTTTTCTCGCGTTTCTGGGCCTTTTGAAGTGTTGTGACACCACGGAGTGTCGTAACCTTATTTAACGTGCATGATAAGGTCAAAAACAGTATGAGATGTGGAAATAAGGTTAAAACCATAGGATTTGGAGGTTAATAACGTTTTCGGGCCGTTTCCGGGGTTTTGGGCCTTCCCGGGGGATTTTGGGCCTTAAAGGGGGGGTTGTGGGCTTTGGTGGGATGAATTATGAGTCCATGTAGGACTAGGATTCAGAGTAGGGGCTGGTAACAGGGGCTCCTTGCTGCCCTTGGGCGCCTCACCCCCCATTGGTGCGCCCCCACCACCTCTTTCCCCCATTGCCTAGCCGCCCCCCCTTGTGTTGGCCGTGCGCCCCCCTTGCTCTCTCCTCTCCACCTCTCCACCTCCCCACCTCTCCTCCACCCCCCTTGCAGCCCTAGGGTGGCCTCCCCACCCCTGCATCCTCGTGGATCCATCCGAGGAGCGAGGAGTGAGGAGCGAGGAGATCTATTGGAGTTTCGTACGTCGGGCAAAGGTATGATCATGGGGTTCATTGGGGTTGATCTACGTACTGTTCTTATGGTGATTATCAAGTTTTTAGATCAATTGGTGGTGCTGGATTTGAGTATTTTGGGTTAGATCTAGATGTTGCCACGTCTCTGTTTTGGGACAGCATGAGCAGTCGACCTAGGGTTACATTTTTCGTCAATTTAGAATCCGAATCTGTCCGTATGGATGTTGAGGAAGTTGTAGATAATTTCATTATCTTTCAGTGCATATAAAGAACGCTAAATTCAGCCCAGCCGTTTAAAAGTTATGGCTGTTTTACCGAGCGTGTTAAAATCTATGACGTGATTGGAACATATCACGGTAATCTGTAGATTAAACAACTTTAGATTCCGAATTAGTCTTTCCCTATAACTAGAAAAAGTTGGGAAATTTCCTAAGCTACGCGAGGATGTACTCGTTTAATTGATTCGAAGTCCCAGAACTCAAGTTATGCCTTTTGCAAGGCTGCTGTCCCGATGGGACAGAACCTCTGTTTTTAGGATTTGCGAGTAGTTGGCAATGTCGGGGTAGATGAGGGTTTGCGTACTGTTTTGTGGATATGATTGTGAGTGTGTGATGCCTATGTGCAGGTGGTGCGACCCCGGGAGTGCCTTCTACTTCCCGCCAATCCGTTGCCCGTGGTTGAGGCAAGTGTGTTGTGATGGATAGCGATTTGTAGATTGCTGGTTGAAAATAGATGGAATTGACTACATGATATATGATCAGTTGCCATGCTTTAATGATTGCCAATGATATGATGAGTATGTTTAAGATGTTATGATGCTATGTGTTAATATATGAGTTAAATATGATGTTGGCATGCTTGCATACATGACATGTTACATGGCCCGGGCGGTGAGAAAGTCATATCTAATCCGGGAAGGTCGGTGAGAAAGATATGACTAATCCGGAGAGCCAATGAGTAAGTCCTACATCGTGATTCCATTCACCGCGGTGAACGGAAGCGAGGAGTAGGCACCCTCCATCTTCGGGATGGAAGGGGGGAGAGGGTGCACACCGACGGGTGTGTACTCAACCATACCGGTATGAGTTTCCAAGGAGACATGTGCATTGCATTGCATACATAATGATGAGGAAAGTGTTATGTGCTCATGAATGAGATGATGTACATGATGTGAGATATTATTGCCATGTTGTTGTTCTTGTTGTCCATTGCTATATGCTTGCTGAGTTTCGAACTCACGCTTGTGTTTTCTTGTTGTTTTAGGTACCACGAGAACGGCATGCGGGGAAGGGAAATAGCCACACGCCCACACGTAGCTTCACCATATTGATTCCACAAGTCATTCTATTAGTTTGATAATAATTTGCGCATGATGATCATTGATTTAAGGCTTAGCTTTGCTTTATGAGAGTTTTATTGTTCGTTTGACACTTGGAGACATTAAGTGCTTGATAATAGTCTTATATTGTCGTTAAGGCTTCCATTATTGCTGTTTTAGCTGTCTCTCATATTGCCTTATATTGCTATATTGTTGTTGCTCCTTCAATTCATGTTAAAACAAAGGAGATGCTGCCGAAATCTCGGTTTTAGCATATGTACCTTTGCTGGAATTTTATGTTAATTGTGGTATTTAGTAGTTGTTTAGCTTATGTTTGGTAGCATTCAGGCATATTAAATGCCGGGGTTTTACAAAAACAAAGGAGATGCTGCCGAAATTTTTGGTATTAGCATTTACTCCTTTGCTGTAATTTACCTTAGTTTATGGTATTTAGATGTTGTTTAGCCTATGTTTGGTAGCATTCGGGCATATTAAATGCCGGGGGTGTTACATCTGTGTTCACACGTAGTGAACACGAAAGACCTACCTCATAGTCCCATCCACAGGTGTACATGGGAGCGAGTCAGTAAGAGTAGGCACCCTCCATCTGCGGGATGGAAGGGGAAGGGGGTGCACGCCGACTGGTGTGCACTCGGCAATACCGGTATGTGCTTCGTGGAGATATGAGCATTTGCATTGCATACATGATGATGATGAAATGAGTACAATGATGATGAGACATAAGAATGTTATGGTATTCATGGTGTTGATCATGGTATTTAGTGATGATAACATTAAATTGTTTTTATGGTCCATTGCAATATACTTGCTGAGTGATGAACTCACGCTTGTGTTTTATGTTGTTTTTAGGTACCATGACATCGGCATGTGGTAAGGGGCAATAGCTACACATCTTCACGTAGTTCCAGCCACATTTACAATTGTTTAGTCATGATCATAATAAGTTCCATGAACTTGGTGTATGGAATAGTTTAGTGTGCTTGTGATCCTTATTTGCTTAGCTATAGATTATGGAGTGGTTGGATTCGGTTTTATTGGTTTATGTTGATGCTTTATCCATTGATATTTATGTTTTAGATGTCTTATGCTATGATATAACTTGCTATGTGATTGCTATTGCTCCAACTCATGATAAAACAAAGGAGATGCTGCCGAAATTTCGGTTTTAGCATTTGCGCCTTTGCTGTAATTTATTTTAATTTTGTGGTATTTAGGTGATGTTTAGTCTATGTTTGGTAGCATTCGGGCATACTAGATGCCGGGGTGTTACAGCTGCATCATGGGCATACACATGTCCGAGATACGATGGTTCACAGTGACCGAACGATGTGGTGAGATCCTAGCCGCACAATCCTAATCAAATGGTCAACATCTAGGATTAGGGTTCGGTTAGGCCACGGTACGGTTGGGTTGGGATGGACTCGGCTCGAGTCCAAATAGGCTCGGCTCACTATTATTTAGATGATTTTCTAGATTTCTGTTTTAAAATAATTATAGAAAATAGTTTAAATCAAGAAAAATAGTATAAATATCAAAAATTTCTAAAAAAATTCTAAAAAAACATTTTTTGACATTTTGAACTCAAGTAAAATATTTCTAACAAAAAGTTTATATAAACTTTTCTTATATTTAAATAATTCAAAGAAAAGGCTTAATTCAAATTAATTCAAAATAAAATCTAGAAAAAATTTCGAAAATCCAAAAGGTATAATAAATGTAAGAAAAGCAAAATTTGGGATGTTACAAACCTCCCCCCTTAATAGAATCTTGACCCCGAGATTCAATGATAACTAAGGAATAGGTTAAGATATTCTAACTTCAAATCCTCTTCACGCTCCCAAGTAGCTTCAATCTCTGAATGATTACTCCACTGAATTCTGTAGAAGCGAATTGACTTATTCCTGGTCGTTTGATCAACTGCCAAAATTTTAACTAGGTATTCCTTATAAGTCAAATCTTCTTTTAGTTCTATTATCTCTAAAGGTGTTTGCACTGCTAGTACGCGAAAACACTTGTTCAGTTGAGACCCATGAAACACATCGTGGACTCCTGCCAACGGTTGCGGCAACTCCAACTAATACGCAACCTCTCCTCTGCAGCTCAAAATTTTGAACAGACCAATATATCTTGTGCAAGTTTTCATTTAGCATGAAACCTTTTAACTCCTTTAAGAGGGGTAACTATGAGATACACATAATCTTTAGGTTCAAAACTCAATTCGCGATAATAATTATCAGCACAACTCTTCTGTCTTGATTGAGCAATTTTCAATCTTTCTCTAATCATAGCAATTTGCTCTTCGGCCTCCATGAGAATCTCTGGCCCTATGACACTACGGAATACCGAGACCTTATAAAATGTGAATTTTGAGGTCAAAAACCTTATGAAATATGGAATTGGAGGTTGAAACCATGCGGTATGAGGTTTATTCGCGTTTTCGGGCCGTTTTCGGGTATTTTGGGCCTTTCTGGGGAAACTTGGGCCTTGGGGGGTCTTTTCGGGCCTTAAGTGGAGGCTTCTGGGCCCATGAGCGGAGGAGGGGGCAGCCAACCAGCCCTAGTGCGCCCCAAACCCTCCCCCCATGCGCCCCACCTCCTCCTCTCCCTCCCATAGCCGCCACCCTCCCCCTTGTGCGCCACCCTCCTCCTCCTCCTCCCCATTGTACCACCACCCCTCTCCTCTCCTCTCCACCACCCTTGCTACCCCTAGGGGAGTTCTCCACCTCACCACCCTGCAGATCCGTCCATTGGAGCGCTCCGCGACGAGGAGATCCGGTGGATTTGGAGCGAGGAATGAGATCGCGCGAACCGGGAGGAGATCCGTTGGTTCTTCGTTCGTCGGGCGAAGGTATGGCCACGAGAATCCTTGGGTTAGTCTAGGATCTTTCTAAGGGTCAATATCATGTTTTTAGATCAATTAGTAGTGCTGGAATTGAGTAGATTAGATGAAATCTAGAAGTTGCCACGTTCTCTGTTTCGGGCAGCATGAGCAGTCGACCTAGGGTTTGGGTTTTTGCAAATTTAGATTCGGAATTTGGTCGGCCGCCTGTTGAAGAAGTTGTAGATAATTTCAATACCTTTCAGTGGGTATAAAGAACGTCCGATTCCGCCCAGCCGTTTGAAAGTTATGCTCATTTTACCAAACGTATTAAAATCTGTGACGTGATTGGAACAGATCACGGTATTCTGTAGATTAAACAACTTTAGAGTCCGAATCAGTCTTTCCGTATACTTATAAAAAGTTAGGAAATTTTCTAAGCTACGCGAGGATGTACTCGTTTAATTGATTCAGAGTCTTAGAACCCGAGTTATGACTTTTGGAAGGCTGCTGTCCCGACGGGACAGAACCTCTGTTTTTGGGTTTTTGAGTAGTTTGCGATGTCGGGGTAGAAGAGGGTTTGCGTACAGTTTTGTGGACATGATTGTGAGTGTGTGGTACCAATGTGCAGGTGGTGTGACCCCGGGAGTGCCTTCTACTTCTCGCCAATCCGTCGCTCGTGGTTGAGGCAAGTGTATTGGAGTGGGTAGCGGGTTGTAGTATGCTAGATTGGTTGAGATTGAAATTGAATACATGATATGTTCACATGCCATGCCTTAATGATTGCCAATGATATGATGAACATGTTTATTATGTTATGATGCCATGTGTTAATGTACAAGTTATTTATGATGTTGGCATGTTTGCATACATGGCATGATACATGGCCCAGGCGGTGAGAAAGTCATAACTAGTCCGGGGAAGTTCGGTGAGAAAGTTATGACTATTCCGGAGAGCCAATGAGTAAGTCCTACATCGTGATTCCATCCACCGCGGTGTATGGAAGCGAGGAGTAGGCACCCTCCATCTTCGGGATGGAAGGAGGGAGAGGGTGCACACCGACGGGTGTGTACTCAACCATACCGGTATGAGTTTCCAGGAGATATGTGCATCGCATTGCATTGCATTGCATTATATGAGGATGTTATAAGATGATGATATATGATGATGTCAATGATATGCTTACGCTATGAATATGAGATGAGTATGATGTTGTATGTGAAAAGTGGTGATCAAGGTATTAGAATGTATTTTCTTGTTCCATTGCAATATACTTGCTGAGTGATGAACTCACGATTGTGTTTATGTTGTCTTTCTTAGGTACCATGAAACCGGCATGCGGGAAAGGGAGCTAGTCACATGTCATCACTTAGCATCACACATATAAACAATGTGTAACATCCCAAAATTTGGGTTTTCAAAAATTTTGGTTTAGTTTAGCTTCCCAAAAATTTTCGTTGATTTTCTCGCGTTTATAAAACTTGATTTGAATTTTCTAAAAGCTAAAACAATTTAATTTAATTATTCTAAACCTCAAATAAAATTTATTTTATTTTATTTGGATTCCTTGTGTTCCAAGAAGTTCTTGTGTAATTTTTGAGATTTTCTGACTCGTTTTGCTATTTATTGGATTTATTCGAATCATTTTGTATTAAGCCCTTTTGTTAAAATTAATTAATTATTTGGAAAAGTTTATATAAAGTTTTGGTTGAAAATATTTTATTTGAGTTGGAAATATCTCAAAATATTTTCTGGAATTTTCTAGAATTTTTTAGGGTATTTTTATTGCCCCAAATTATTTATTTAATTTTTGGAATTATTTCATTCGAAATTGTTAGAAAATCGGTTGCGTTTGGGCTCAATCACTTCTTCTCTTCGCGTCGGCCACTCCTATCCGCTCCGGTCGGCTCAGCCCGTCTTCTCCTCGCGAGCAATGCCCACGGCCAAAAGCCAATCGGGCGGCCACGCTCAGCGCCCAGAAAGTGGCGGGATCGTCGCCCAGCGCTGGGCGCAAGGCAAGCGCACCGCCGCACACAGCAGCTGAGGCGCGCGCTTCATATCGCTGCGCCCGAACGTCTTGCGCTTCGGGCGAATAGCCGCAGCTAAGCGATGATAATACCGATCGCCGTCGGACGGGCAACGGCCACGTCACCCGTGTCGCTTCGTGCCGCGATAAGTGCTCGATAAAATGCCCAAACCGACTCCAAACACCTCCAAACACGTCCAAACTTGATTTTTCTTGATCTAGCCTCTTCCCCAAACTTATATAAGGGTTCCTAGACTCCTCCCACGCTTCCCTAGCCACAGATTATTCTCCAAAACTCAGAGATCCATCCAATGTTGCTGACGCCGCTTCAACGCCTGGGCCGAACTTTGGAGCAGCGTCCGGGCAGCTCGTCGACTCTTTTAGAGATCCGTCTTAGCCATGGTGTGCCACAAGGTACCATCTGCTTGCTGTCCAAAAATTCAGCCAATTTGGTCCATGGGATCAAAAAGTTACGGCCGTTCAATCTCGAATCTTGCCGAGGCCATAACTCCCTCAATTTTTCGAGTTTGTGGTGAAATTTTTGTGTAGACTCCTGGGGATGTCCTCTACAGGATGCACATCTTGCCCCAGGTTTTGCCCTCTGGATTTGGCGCAGCAAATTAATTTCTCCGTTCGAGGATGCGTTCCAGGCGGCAAACTTCCTCGTAGCGTCCCCGCTGTTCAGAAGGTATTTCTTCGAGCTACCTGCGTCACGGTGTGCCTCTTGGTCCCATCTAGCTCTCGGTCAAATTTCGTTAAGTTCCGATCATTATTCTAGAAGTTATAGCCGTCCAAAGTTTTGATCCAAAACCCGTGTCGCCAGTTTGTGATTAATCGGAAGGCGCCGCCAAAATCCGCCTATACCGTTGAGATCGTCTTCGCGCGTTCTCGCGCAGTAGACATTCTCCCTTTGCCATCCCATCCTCCGGAATTTTTTATATATTTAGGCCATCGCCGTTTGCCGTGCCGCTTTTGACGCCCGACTATTTTGGTTCGCTCGGCCGTGTTATCGGCCTGGAGGATCATGTTGTACTGTTTTGGTCCATCATTAAGGTTCTTTTGGTCTCCGTTTGCGTCGGAGCCGCTTCCGACTAAACTCCGTTTTTCAACCTAGCCGTGCGCACGGTTACTGATTAGCCGTCCTTGGTAGCGTTTTTGTCGCGTCCCATGTCGTTGTATCGGCGGTCGCTGCCGCTTCATGAAGTCTCCTATCATTGTTTAACGCTCCGCTGGTTAGCGATTCGTGCCGCTCCGCACCGTGCGTTCTCCGTTACATTTGCGTGCGTTTCGCCGTTAACGCTCGTGGCACGTTTAGTGGGTGCGTTCCTCGGCACGTTTTGCCGTGCGCTCGCCTGGTTAGCGTTCTACCGTTAACGTTTGCCGTTAACGTTCCGCCGTTAACGTTTCATCGATAACGATTGGCTCTCTTAGCCCGTCATCGCATGCGTGCATTCATGCACAAACCTTAGTGCGAGGCCTTCATCTGTTCTATTATCATGACGTGAGCCTAGTCTCATCGTCATATCATCTTCAAGCCGAATCAAAACCCTAACCTAACACTGGTTCGATGAACTAAGTTTATCGTGAGCCGCGTTGTTATCTTTACAATCTTTTCCGTTGTTTCAATCGTGGTAAGACACTTGTCTTGTCTTATCCTGAAAACCTAATCGCCATTAATCGAGAATTCTTCGTGGACTTGGTCGATAGACCATTGGCCATCTGTCATACCCACATGTGCAGATCTATCCGTCTCTTTTGTTTGACTGTCCGTTCGGTCAACAAAGTCAACTTCAAGAATCGGTTTAGTTCCATGAACTAACATATCCTTATGGACCCGATCTATAGATCGAGAGCCCATATGTCGCTATCTGTCCAATCAAGATAATAACCGGAAGAAATATTCTTGAAATATTATTCTTTCTTTTCCAGATTATTAGTCTTTCCTTTTGAGTTTGCCAAAGCTTTGCTCTCTTTTGTCAACTCTTGATCTAATCCGTTCGAAAGTTCCCAAATCTCTCCCAAGCCGCTGTGCCCAATGCTGTTCGATCTTAATTTGGAGTTTACTTGATTTGTCTTTTGAATTGGTTTGTATTTGCTTCTTCTTTGTCGTTAGGCCGTCGTCGAATCGTTCGAGCAGTGAGGATCGAGAAAGTGGAAGTTGAAGATCGAGGACCAAGGATCAAGGATAAAGAGTAAAAGACAGTAAAGTTTGCAAGGGCCAGGCAAGTTGTGCTTTGACCATGTTGATCCTATTTTGAAATCTATTTTGATTTAACCTACTGCATGCTAAGTTCAAATAGAAAAATACTTTATTTAAAAATGGGGGATTAGATAAGTACCCAGGTTCTGTTATGACACCTTGATTATCTAAGTATGTGCCATGACCCCTTGTCACCTAGTTGTGGTTTACTAGTTGGACATTATTAAGTTGCCAACATGGGTTTAGACCGTTGTAGTATATCTTTGCTTAGACACCACTCGATGCTCATAACATGATTTTGGACAATCAAATGTTAATATTGACTTAATGATATATTGAACCTGTTTTGGAAAAGTATCATGTGATGTTGATGGCACGTGGTGCATGGTAATCAAGCGGGGTTTGATAAAGCGATTTTCGGCCAGGGGCATGTGGCAAGAATGATCAAAGTGGGCAGGTTGTGGCAGGGATGTTGATTTGGTTCTTCGGGTAGTCTTGCCTGGTCACCCTAAGGACTTCACCTTGCAAGCCTTTGAAAGTCAAACGCGTACAACCACATGTCCAGGAATGGGACGGACCTAGCTGATTAAGTTGCTAATAACTTACTTGTGGTACCTCAAAGGTGTCAACTTCACCGTTTGTGTAGCTTGAAGAGGCGCATCGGCCGAGGCCAGGTACCCATCTAACAGTTGATTGGCCTAAACTTCACTTAGCTAAGGGAAGGGTTAGTGTGCAATAGCAGGGAGGATCACTTGTGTAGTTAGAGGCTTCCTAAAGACTTTGTTATGATCGCTCATTCGCATACTCTTGTATGGCGATTCACTGACGTGGTGAGTGGATTGTATCTTGTGGGTAAAGTGTATAACCTCTCCGCAGAGTGTAAAACCTATTCGAATAGCCGAGTCCACTGTCTTGGACAATGCTCGGGATTACAATCAAGGGTTAGTTTTTCTTAAAAGTAAACTTGGGTTTGGAAGGCGGTTTGCCTGTGGAAAAGTGATAATTGGTTAAGGATGTGGAATGGTTTACTTTTGAAACAAGCGAAATTATTACTATTATTATCTGTTTTACCGCTTTACAATCTATTATGAATATTTGTGAATGTTGTTATTGCAAAAATAACCCTTCAAATTCTGTCATTTGGAATAAGCCATGCATATAGCTATTAGACTTGCATTACATGCATGACTTCTTGAGTGCTTTATGTACTCACCCTTGCAAACAAACAATCACCGGTGAGCAAAAGTCTACATCGTCGGGAAGAAGAAGTTCCGTGAGAAGGCGACATTCTAGAGTCGAACTGTCGATTGCCTGTGGCGTATTGATGGGATTCACCGATGTTCTTCGTTCATTCTTTGCTTATTTGGAGTCGAAGCCGTCAGGCTTCACAAATGTAAGGTTGACCTTAAGGTCGCTCAATAGTTTATATTCTATTATTGAGTTATTTTTACTATTCCATTGTGTATGATTGTGATATTCACCTATGTTGAGGCTGTGTGCACGTGATCTGGACTAGTCTTTGAATACCTGAGAGGTCTGATTTGCAAATTCGGGGTCCCGACAGAGGTAGTATCGAGCCATCTTGTTGTAGGTCTTGACCTTAGATAGATTGGCCGTCTTTAGGAGCTTCAAAATTATTTTTAGTAAAGAGAAAATTTAACTTGAAAGAATAATACATTCTTGACTTATCTTATTCTTCCGTTCTTTCCTTTGCTGAAAGTTCTATCCTTCCCTTCGATTTAAATGGAAATCTTACGAGTTGTTCGAATAGTTAACGATGTTTCACACTTAAGGAGAAAGTAATCGATGTCGCCGTCAACCACGAAGATCATGATGTAAGGAATCATCGAGCTCGAGAGAAGTGAATCAATGAAGTGTTCGAAGCTTGAAGAACCCGATTGCTTAGTAGTAAGTTGAGACTCATGTGTGAGAGTCCCGTCTCTTAAGATAGGAGTGTTACCCTTTTAGCCGCTAGATTATTGTGTGCTTAGGAATTTGGTTCTTCATTGATTCTTTGAGTGTGCATTATGTGTTGCAAAGCTTTTAGGCTTGGATAAGCAACCATACCTAGTTTTAATGTTTTTATAAGTTCTTGGGTTAAACACTGCTCCTGCACTAGGATTCTTGAACCTCATCTATGCTTTTCCCTCTTACCCAAAACCCTCGGAGTGGACAAAAGATGAAAAGGACCGTCATAGCTGTGATTAGAGGACAGTTCAAGTCGGTTCGGTTGCTACTGCGGTGTTAGTGTTAAAGCGGTGTGACCAGCCATTGTCACTGCACCAACCATGACAATTCAACACTTGGATCAGTTTGTCACTACCCAGACTCAGCTCATACAGATGATGGTGCAACAGATGAATGTTATCAGTGCCAAAATCAACCCCTCCACCACTAAAGTCACAACCTCCTGATCACCGTCAAAGTTTTCATTGTTCATGAAGACCAACCCACCCGTGTTTGATGGATCAGCCACTCTCAAAGACGCAGAAATATGGCTTCGTGTCATAGACGAGAAGCTTGCTTGGGTACAATGTGAAGATGAGGAGAAGGTCCCCTATGCTACTTGTCAGTTAGAAGGAGATGCATTAGCCTGGAAGAGAGGGTTCTACGCCACCTCGGAAGATGGACATACTATCACTTGGTTGGAAATTGCCACCGCCCTTATTCGGTTGTTGCGTCATCGGAAGATAGTGTGACTACCGCGAGTTCGTGAGAAGAGTACAACCCCTGCACCTAATACCATACCGAGATGTTGTTCTTTGAAGTGTTGTCAACCAAACAAGTTAGAAGACCGTGCATGCATCGATGTGGAGAAATAGGATACAACTCAGCCGATGAACATGCAATCAATTGTTCGGTATGAAGGAAGCCATTTACCCAGGAGAATGTCCTATCGCAATATCACTGCTATCTTTGCGAGGTCGTGATCATTGCCCGGCTCAATGTCCCTTAGATCCAATAGTGACCGCGTGACTCGGCATCGCCGAGAGAATTCGAGCCGTCATTGCTCAAGAGTTAGCGAAAGAGAATGATTGTCATTCGCACTAGGCGTGCCACGTGAAGAAAAGAAGAGGAAGCATGTCAACCCTATCCATCTACCTCGGGAAATAAGTGATACTTGGTCACCATGGAATTGTTTCTTGTGTGATAAATGAGGTCATTGGCCTAGAGAATGCCCCACCAACCCGACCACGATGACCCAAGCGTTCATGTTACAACGGTGGCGAGATAGATCATTTTGTTAAGGAATGCCACGAGAAAGATCAAGCAATTTAAAGCCATGATCATCCAGGAAATTACATCGATGAAGATTTTAAACGAGAAAGTGAATGGTAAGGCTATAAAAGCAACTTGCTTAAGGAGTCGAGCTTGAAGCAAGAAGAATTGGTTAACAAAGGCCTTAACCTGAAAGATGAGTGCAAGGAATTGGAAGACCACCGCATAGCGTCGAAAGTTTGTCAAGAAGGACCACCGCACAATAGCGAATGAGGAGTACCCTCAACAATTTAGTTGCCATCTTGCTCGGACTTTGTTAGAGACACCTTCACCATGTAGCCATGCGATGGTTAGAGTTTCCATAACATCAACCTAGTGAAAAGTTCTCAAGGAAGAAGCCTTTGGTTTCTAGAGTTGCACCTTGCTGGCCGCCGAGATATTTTTCTAATCAACGCCTCAAAAGAAAGTGATCACATGATCGCATCGATCTCGGCTCTACCCTACCAAGATTAGTATCATGTCGGGAGAAAGCCAGCGGATGTCGGTCAAGTGTTGCTTGAGATGCAATGAGTCCAGGAGACTTTGCTAATAGTTGTCCTAGGAGAAAGGTGTTATACTGCCCACTTCAATCCTAGTCCTACCCCTACGAGACACTTGCGTGGAAAGTGAATTGTGAAGGAGTATTCAGTTGATCTGAGTTTCGATCAAAGGATCAGCCGACAAAGATAGTGCCGGACCAACCAGGAATGCTATTCAAGTCTTGTCGAAGACCACGTAATCACAAGTAAGCTTTGTTGTCGAATCTGACTGTCCAATTTCTAGAAGAAGCGAGAAAATCAAGTGTTTAGGAACGAAGCGAGCCTATCAATGGAGTTACCAGAACGTCGACATGAGTGCAGAAGATGTTCAAGATTTCCGACAAAGTTAGTATCAAGATTTTAGTAGAAGAAGTGCCTCGTGGCCTGCAGTTTCTGATTGGAGTCGGTGGACTTGTAAGAGGACCTCATCGACGAGAAGCGACTGCAAAATTTTGGATGTTACCAAGCGTTTGTTCGAAGCGACCCCGATCAGTGTAGTTGCTTGGAAGTTCGAGGAAGCTCAAGAGTTGAGTCCCCACTGAACCTAATTCTATAGTCTAAATGAATCTCGGGGCGAGATTACATGGGGAGATTTGTAACATCCCAAAATTTGGGTTTTCAAAAATTTTGGTTTAGTTTTAACTAAGAAAATTTTAGTTGATTTTCTCGCGTTTATAAAACTTGATTTGAATTTTCTAAAAGCTAAAACAATTTAATTTAATTATTCTAAACCTCAAATAAAATTTATTTTATTTTATTTGGATTCCTTGTGTTCCAAGAAGTTCTTGTGTAATTTTTGAGATTTTTTTAGACTCGTTTGCTATTTATTGGATTTATTCGGAATCATTTTGTATTAAGCCCTTTTGTTAAAATTAATTAATTATTTGGAAAAGTTTATATAAAGTTTTGGTTGAAAATATTTTATTTGAGTTGGAAATATCTCAAAATATTTTCTGGAATTTTTCTAGAATTTTTCGGGTATTTTTATTGCCCCAAATTATTTATTTAATTTTTTGAATTATTTCATTTCGAAAATTGTTAGAAAATCGGATTTGCGTTTGGGCTCAATCACTTCTTCTCTTCGCGTCGGCCCACCTTCGCCATCCGGCCCGGTCGCTCACGGGCCTGTTTTCTTCTACAGCGGCTCATTCGCAGAGCCCTCAAATAGCCGGCGACGCTCGGTCGCCCAAGAAAGTCAAGGCGTTCGCGCGCAGCATGCGTCGCTCCCGTCCGCCGTTGTCGAGCCGCCCATCGCACTAACGGCTGGCCGCGCCAGTGTCAGGCGCGCGCTCAGACTGCCAGGCACGCCACGGGCGATGACAGCCACCCGCCGACGGACGGCCAGAAAACAGCCACGTCACCCCGTGTCCGTTTCGTGCACGGTAAGTGCTCGATAAAATGCCCAAACCGACCCAAACACCTCCAAACACGTCCAAACTTGATTTTTCTTGATCTAGCCTCTTCCCCAAACTTATATAAGGGTTCCTAGACTCCTCCCATGCGCCCCTAGCCACAGATTATTCTCCAAAACTCCGAGATCCATCAATGTCGCTGACGCTTCAACGCCGGCCGAACTTTGGAGCCGCGTCCCGGGCAGCTCGTCGACTCTTTTTGAGATCCGTCTTCGCCATGGTGTGCCACAAGGTACCATCTGCTTGCTGTCCAAAATTTAGCCAATTTGGTCCACGGGATCAAAAGTTACGGCCGTTTCAATCTCGAATCTTGCGAGGCCATAACTCCTCAATTTTTCGAGTTTTGACGGTGAAATTTTTGTGTAGACTCCTGGGGATGTTTTCTACAGGATGCACATCTTGCCCCAAGGTTTTGCCCTCTGGATTTGGCGCAGCAAATTAATTTCTCCGTTGATCTGCGTTCCAGGACAAGACTTCCTCGCGCGTCCGCTGTTCCAGAAGGTATTTCTTCGAGCCACCTGCGTCCACGGGTGTGCCTCTTGGTCCCATCTAGCTCTCGGTCAAATTTGGTTAAGTTCGATCATTATTCTAGAAGTTATAGCCGTCCAAAGTTTTGATCCAAAGCAGATTGTCGCGGTTGTGATTAATCCGGAAGGGCGCCGCAAAATCCGCCTATACCGTTGAGATCGTCTCTGGCGTTATCGCAGTAGACATTCTCCCTTTGCCATCCCATCCTCCGGAATTTTTATATATTTAGGCCACCGCTTGTCTGCCGCCGCCGCTTTTGACGCCGACTATTTTTGGTTCGCTCGGCCGTGTTGTCGCGTCAGGAGGATCATGTTGTACTGTTTTGGTCCATCATTAAGGTTCTTTTGGTCTCCGTTTGCCGCCGTCGAGCGCTTAAACGTCGTTTTTCAACCTAGCGCGTCGCTTGCTGCACACCGGTTAGCCGTCCTTGGTAGCGTTTTGTCGCGTCCATGTCGTTGTATCGGCGGTCGCTACCGCTTCATGAAGTCTCTATCATTGTTTAACGCTCCGTCGTTAGCGATGCATCGTGCGCTCCGCAGTTAACGTTCCACCGTTACGTTGCGGTGCGTTTCGCCGTTAACGCTAAAGTCGTTTAACGTTTGCGTTAACGTTCCTCGATCGCCGTTTTGCCGTTAACGCGCTCGTGTTAACGTTCACCGTTAACGCTTGCGATAACGTTCCATCGTTAACGTTTCATCGTAACGATTGGCTCTCTTAACCGTTGTCGCCATGCGTGCATTCATGCACAAACCTTAGTGCGATGCCTTCATCTGTTCTATTATCATGGCGTGAGCCTGGGTCTCATCGTCATATCATCTTCAAGCCGAATCAAAACCCTAACCTAACACCGGTTGATGAACTAAGTTTATCGTGAGCCGCGTTGTTATCTTTACAATCTTTTCCAGTTGTTTCAATGCATTGGTAAGACACTTGTCTTGTCTTATCACTGAAAACCTAATCTGCCATTAATCGAGAAGTCAGCTTCGTGGACTTGGTCGATAGACCATTAGCCATCATCATACCCCGTGCCCGATCTATCCGTCTCTCTTTTGTTTGGATGTGTCCGCTTTCGGTCAACAAAAGTCAACTTCAAGAATCAGTTTAGTTCACTGAACTAACATATCTTATGGACCCGATCTATAGATCGAGCCCATATGTCGCTATCTGTCAATCAAGATAATAACCCGGAAGAAATATTCTTGAGAAATATTATTCTTTCTTTTCCGATTATTAGTCTTTTCCTTTTCCGGAGTTTCAAAGCACATTCTCTTTTGTCAACTCTTCGATCTAATCCGTTGAGTTCCCAAATCTCTCCCAAGCCAGCCCAATGTCTTTATTCGATCTTAATTTGGAGTTTACTTGATTTGTCTTTTGAATTGGTTTGTATTTGCTTCTTCTTTAATCGTTAGGCGTCGTCCGAATCGTTGAGCAGTGAGGATCGAAAGTGGAAGTTGAAGATCGAGGACCAAGGATCAAGGATAAAGAGTAAAAAGCAGGTAAAGTTTGCAGGGCCAGGCAAGTTGTGCTTTTGACCATGTTGATCCTATTTTGAAATCTATTTTTGATTTAACCCTCGCATGCTAAGTTCAAATAGAAAAATACTTTATTTAAAAATGGGGATTAGATAAGTACCGCCTTTGTCAGATGACACCTTGATTATCTAAGTATGTGCCATGACCCTTGTCACCCTAGTCAGGGTTTACTAGTTGGACATTATTAAGTTGCCAACATGGGTTTTAGACCGTTGTAGTATCTTTGCTTAGACTGCTACGTGCTCATAACATGATTTTGGACAATCAAATGTTAATATTGACTTAATGATATATTGAACTGTTTTGGAAAAGTATCATGTGATGTTGATGGCACGTGGTGCATGGTAATCAAGCTGGGGTTTGATAAACGATTTTACGGCCAGGGGCATGTGGCAAGAATGATCGTGTGGGCCGGTTGTGCAGGGATGTTGATTTGGTTCTTGGGTAGTCTTGCCCTGGTCACCCTAAGGACTTCACCTTGCAAGCCAAGCTGAGTCAAATGTACAACCACATGTCGAATGGATGGACCTAGCTGATTAAGTTGCTAATAACTTACTTGTGGTACCTCGGTGTCAACTTCACCGCTTGTGTAGCTTGAAGGAGCGTCGAGGGCGGTACCCATCTAACGGTTGATTGGCCTAAACTTCGCCTTAGCTAAGGGAAGGGTTAGTGTGCAATAGCAGGGAGGATCACTTGTGTAGTTAGAGGCTTCGAAAGACTTTGTTATGATCGCTCATTCGCATACTCTTGTATGGCGATTCACGGTGACGTGGTGAGTGGATTGTATCTTGTGGGTAAAGTGTATAACCTCTGCAGAGTGTAAAACCTATTCGAATAGCCGAGTCCACAGATCTTGGACAATGCTCGGGATTACAGTCAAGGGTTAGTTTTCTTAAAAAGTAAACTTGGGTTTGGAAGGCGTTTGCTGTGGAAAAGTGATAATTGGTTAAGGATGTGGAATGGTTTACTTTTGAAACAACTGTGAAATTATTACTATTATTATCTGTTTTACCGCTTTACAATCTATTATGAATATTTGTGAATCTTTGTTTATTGCAAAATAACCCTTCACCGTCATTTGGAATAAGCCATGCATATAGCTATTAGACTTGCATTTGCATGACTTGACTTGCTGAGTGCTTTATGTACTCACCCTTGCAAACAAACAATCACGGTGAGCAAAGTCTACATCGTCGAAGAAGAAGAAGTTCCGTGAGAAGGCGATTATCTAGGAGTCGAACCTGTCGGTTGCACTGTGGCGTATTGATGGGATTCACCGATGTTCTTCGTTAAATTTCTTAACTTATTTGGAGTCGAAGCCGTCAGGCTTCACAAATGTAGGTTGACCTTAATCGCTCAATAGTTTATATTCTATTATTGAGTTATTTTTACTATTCCGCTGTGTATGATTGTGATATTCACCTATGTTGAGACTGTGTGCACTAGCGTGATCCTGGACTAGTGCTGAATACACAGAGGGTCCGGATTTGCAAATTCGGGGTCCCGACACAATGGCATGTTCCTTCCTTTAATTGTGATGGTTAATTTGTGTACTTGGTGTCCTCTTTTACTTCGTTTGGCTCATGAGATGGTTGGAATCTTTATTCTAGTCTTATACTGCTGCTAGAACCTTTATTATTGATTATTTAGATGTCATTCTTTATACTATACCCTGTGATCATATTGTTATTGCTTCAATTCATGGAAAAACAAAGGAGATGCTGCCGAAATTTTCGGTATTAGCATTTACTCCTTTGCTGTAATTTACCTTAATTTATGGTATTTAGATGTTGTTTAGCCTATGTTTGGTAGCATTCGGGCATATTAAATGCCGGGGTGTTACAGTTGGTATCAAAGCGGGCTGTAGGTCCTTGGAATGTGTATTTTTAGTGTCATGCTATAGGGTACAACTAAAATGTGATGTGGAATAACTTAGAAACATGTCTTAGGTTTCAACTAAAATTTTATCATAGGATAGCAACATTAAAACTTGCAAAAGTGGTATAACTAATCTAAAATTTGACACACAATGGATGCACAGTAGGAAAGGGTATGGGTATCGTTTCTGTTAGTGTTATGTCCTTGAGGCAATCATATGGATGATTGTAACATGACTATGTTTATGGATAATAATATGATTATTGGTCCAATGAATGTATATCATTGTTTTGATCAACAAGTGTGTGACTTGTTTATGAAGCTCTTTACTTATTGATATAATTCGATAAATATCTCTGATCAGATATCATCGTATAGGACAACGATGAATAGATCAGCACATGTATTGTTCGATGATCATATTTCATAGATCGTGGGATATGGAGATATCATCAATACATTGTGGACGCATGTTGAAGAACATGTGTTAGATAGACCCACAATGGGACACTGCGAGAATGTTACATTCTTATGTGTCATCAGAGTATCTCATACATAGTAGATGTATGATCCTTAGACCTAAGATTGTCATATTCCCTACATGTGTAATAGTTTACCTTGGGGTTACCAAACACTATTTCCTAACCAGATAGTTATAAAGGTAGCTTTCATGTTTACTATGAAACATGCAGAAGGAAGTGAGCAGTCAAGATGGAATTTGCCACTCCAATGTAACGGAGATATATGTCTAGGCCACTCGTGTGATATGATTAAGGAAGTGCATGGCCATGCCGTGATTGAGAAGTCAATCACAACTTATTAATATATCACGAATACGAGAGATGGATTGAAATGTCAAAGGATGACATTCTTCTCGCCTTGAGTTTGATCTTCATATAGTTTAGCAAAGGAATTATTACATCAGTACTTTAATCATATGCGTTTGGGAGTTGGCATGCTCTGCAAGGAGCCGCTACCGACTATTGGATTAGAAAAAGGGTTTTCCGAATCCATGTCCAAATGCACATGAACCTATAGGGTCACAAACTTAACGGGCTGGGATGCATTAATTCGGATTGGATCCGCAATTAATGGACCTCGTGGGCTTAGCGGGTAGATGGGCCCTGACTGCATAGGGTTTCACCTCGTGGCTATATAAGGAGGGGAGGAGGATAGACGCAACATACACTTTCGTGCGGTTTAGAGGTGTTTCACCAGAAACCCTAGCCACCTCCTCTCGTTGCCCCTGCTGAGCGGCCCGGTGCTTGCACACTGACGCACGGCGTTCCATCCCCGAACGTGTGGACTGCTGTGGTGACGCTGCTGCTACTGCGACGTGGAGAGGACGATTCGCAGCGAGGACGATCCGTGGTGAGGACGATCCGCGGCGAGGATGATCCACGGCGAGGATGATCCGTGGTGAGGACGATCCGCGGCGAGGATGATCTATGGCGAGGATGATCCACGCTGAGAACGGTCCACTACAACGACGTGCGAAGGATTCCGCAACTGCGCGTCTAGTGGTAATAGATCTATGATCCCCTTCTTGCGAGTAGCTTTTCTGGTGTGATACTATGGAATGTCGAGACTTTATAATTTGTGATAATAGGTTATAAAATGTGGTAAAATGGGATAAGTTGGGGATTTTGCAACTAAAACCCTGAGATTTCACGTTTTAACGGCGTTTGGCTGTTCAAGCTTCCGGGCCTCTCCGAGGTCGATTTGGGCCTTGGGGGGAATTCGTGGGCCGGAGGTGGGGCACTTGGGCCCATGCGGGAGTAGTGGGGGGGCAGCACACCCTGCTGCCCTAGCCCCCACCCCTCCATTGCGCAGCCCCCATCCCCTCATCTCCCATCTCCTCCTCCCTCTAGCCCCTCCTCTTCCTCCACACCCCAAGCCGCACCACCCCTCCTCCTTGCGCCTCCTCCCCCACCACCACGTGCCCTTGCTGCGCCCCCTCGCTGCCATGCCACGCCATGGTGCTGCCCTCGCCGGTAGGAGGATCCGCGACGAGGAGAACCGGTAGCCACGTCGCGTGGGGAGAGATCGGGTGGAGTTCGCGCGAAGGAGAGCGATCGATTCGTGGTTCTTCAAGAAGGTAATGGGGGAAACCTTTGGGGATTGATTAGATTCTGTGTAGTGGTGGATTATCATGTTTTTGGATCATGGGAGGTGCTGCCATGGGGGTAGATTTGTTGAAAACTAGAGTTGTATTCGAGTTCTGATCGGGCAGATTGGAAACCCGAACTAGGGCAGGCGTTTTCGCCAATTTCGAGTTTGAATCTGACCGTACGAACTTTTTGGAAGTTGTAGATAATTTCCTTATATTTCCGTGCATATAAAGAACGTTAAAATCCGCCCAGCCGTTTGGGAGATATGGCCGTTTTACCGAGCGCTGTCAAATCGGTGACGAGATTGGGACAGTTCGTGTTCAACGTTAGATTAAACAACATTAGATTCCGAATTAGTCTTTCCCTATAACTAGAAAAAGTTGGGAAATTTCCTAAGCTACGCGGGGATGTACTTGTTTATTCAATTTGGAGTCCTAGAACCGAAGTTATGCCCATTGGAAGGCTGCTGTCCCGAAGGGACAGATTTGCTGTTTTCTGATTTTAGGAGTTGTAAGCGAAGTCGGGTAGTGGGATTTATATGTGTGCTGTTTTGTGGACTCGATTTCAGTGTGTGGCACGTATTTGCAGGTGGTGTGCCTCCGGGAGTACCCTCTATGTCCCGCCACTCCGTCCCCCTCGGTTGAAGGCAAGTGTGTTGCGTGGATTGTATGATATACGTGTTGCTAGAATTGCTTGTTAGTATTTGGAATAGATAACATGTTGTCTTGCCTTGAATTACATGTTATATTTGATATGATGTTCTTAGGCCATGATTTAAATGTTGACGATGATATGATGTCCTCATGCCATGATAACACATATGCTTGTTGTTTACGAATGATTCACATGCCATGTTTTGAATGGCTACCGTCGATTGTTGAATACGGTCCTACATGTTGAGATGCCATGTGTTGAAGTGCAATATTTCTATTTACGTATACGTTGCTGTCCATTTTGCATACATGGCATATTTTCATGGCCGGCCGGTGAGATAAGTCATAACTATTCCGGTAGGGTCGGTGAGAACAGTTATGACTAGTCCGGGGCTATTCTTTCGAGTAAGTCCTACATCGTGATTCCATCACCGAGGTGAATGGAAGCGAGTGATAGGCACCCTTCATCTTCGGGATGGAAGGGGGAAAAGGGTGCATGCCGACGGGTGTGCACTCAACCATACCGGTATGAGTATTCCAGAAGACATGTGCATTGCATTGCATGAATGAAATACATAAATGAAGATGTTTGTGAGATGGTGATGAGAGTACTCATGAGATGCTCATGAGATGAATAGCATGTTGTTTTAAAGGTTGTATATAATGTTAAATATGATGTGCTGTGATATAACTATGGAGACTGGAATGATGGTTTGTTGTCTTGATCCTTGTTGATCCATTTCAATACACTTTGCTGAGTTATGAACTCACGCTTGTGTTTTATGTTGTTTGTTTATTTAGGTACAATGAAATCGGCGTGCGGGAAAGGGATCTAGCTACACTCCTCCACGTAGTATCATAATCTAGCTAATTCACCTGTTTTGGAAACACGGCATTAAGTATTACAATAATCATTAGTGTATGGTCTGTATGTTTGGTTGTTTCCCTCATGTGTATCATGTGGGGCTATGGAGGGAGTTGTTTTAACTTCCTAGATTTAAATTGATGCTTATTATTTTGCTATGGATGCTTATTGATGTTTTAGTTGATGATTAGCTATCCTTATCGCTGCGTATGGATATCTCGTTTGTCTTACATATTGATATGATATTGTGATGTTCAAATTTATGCTAAAACAAAGGAGATGCTGCTGAAATTTTCCCATTTAATCATGGTATTAATTGTTGTATGGTCTATGTTGGTGACATTCTGGGCTTAGTAGAAGCTGGGGTGTTACAGTTGGTATCAGAGCGGGCTGTAGGTCCCTGGAATGTGTATTTAGTGTCATAACTATAGGTTCAACTAAAATATGAAGTGGGATAACCTAAAAACATGGCTTAGGTTTTACTTAAAACTTTGCCATAGGATAGCAACATTAAAACTTGTGTAAGTGGAATAATTAATTTAAAACTTGACACACTCTGTTGCACAGTAGGAATGGGTATGGGTACCGTTGCTTTACGCTTAAATGTTGTATTTAAGCTTTGATGTTGAATGTTACATTTGGTAATATATGTTGCTATGTTTATGAAAGAATGGATTGTGTTGATACTTTTGAGATTATGTGGGTTGTGGTGCCGAAAGGGGTTTGATCACCTTCATTTGTTTGTAGTAATGTTGGGTTTGTGGTGTGGCAGTTAGTGCCATCACCGAAGGACTTTTAACCTCCTGTTGGGAGAGTGCTTATCCTTTCTGTCGTAGATTGGGTAGTTGGTTGGAGTCGCGTAGTAGAGTTGTGGAATGACCCTCCGAATTTCCCTTGCCGTTTTGACGAATGGTTTTGGTTGGTTTTTGGTTGGTTGAAATAAAAGAAAAAGTGTTCGGTTTTGGATACTCACCGATGGTTCTTTTGGTGGTTTTGGTTTTTTCTTCTTTGGTTGAAGATAAAAGAAGAATTTCGGGTTGCGCCTCTTTTGGTTGCCTTGTCGACTTTGGCCTTGATTTGTTGTTTGCCTTGTAGAGAAACTTATAGATTGATTCTTGGGTTACCATTCTCCAACTTGAAAAGAAGTTATTGAAGTTCCGATGAAAAATCTAAGTCGCATGGATTTAGGTGTCAAGGTTTTGTCGGAAAGGATGTGGTTGATCGGTTGCTTTACGGAGAAAGTTTTCAATTTATTCTTGTGTTTGTCTTTTTCCGAGGTTTAAAAGAGTTATTGCGGTGTTGTGCCAGATCTTGTTGTTGGGGGCCTAAGTGGTGTTTGATTGCAATGATGACTTGCTTGGGAATTCATCTTTGAAAAAAAACCGTTTGTTTCGTGAAAGTTTGAAGTTTGGGGTTATGGCCTTATCTGAAAAAAAAAAATTTGGTTAATCGCCGGGTTTTCCCTCTTGCAACCATCTTCCTTCGCGGAAGTTGTTGATCTCGAGAGTTGTGGAGTAGTTGCATGTCTGCATTTGTGAATTTAAGAGTTGACTTCTCTTGTGATTTATGGTTGAGCTTTCCGGAAGGAAAGGTGTTTTGGGTGTTGTTCTTTTCTGGAGCAATTATGGTTTCCTTAAGAGTTGGGTGCGTGATTCACGCGGATGTTTAAGAAGTTAAGTGTATGACGAGAAGTTAGAGTTTTCGGATGATATGAGCTGGTGGTTCGGTTAAAGTGAATTTGTTGTTTGTTTAAAGATAAACTAAAATATTGTGTTGATAAGAGATGATTAAACGAGACGTCAGGTGATCCAAGGTGAAAGTTGATTAGTGGTGTGTGCAAAGTGATGCGGGTTATGGAATCTAATGGATGTTTGAGATTAGTTAGCATATAATGTCTCGGTTGATGAACTTGTTATAGCAAGAAGATGGTGTGAAATTCTGCCTACTGTAGCTGGTGGGTCAGTTAATATTGTGGGTCGACAATGTGACTTAAAATTACGTGTAATCAATTAATGGGGATATATGGAATGATTGTAGGAAAGGTTCAATTATTCTTGACAGATGTCTGTCTGGGATCCGTATTTATGAGGGATGTCTAGTGGAGATCGTGTCGCGTGGTTAGTATTAATTATTGGTGGAATGAACAGGTGATATGGAATATGTGACTTAGGGATTATACCCAGGGTAATTGTTAATTACGCCGGAATAATTGTAAAGAGATGTGTGCTACGCTTGGGATAATAAGTTGCATGAATAATGGTTCGTCATGGTTAGTAGACCAAAAGAAGTTGTTGATATGCGTCTTATGTTGGATTAACTGATAAGTTAATTGTGCTGGAGTTGTGAGAATGTGGTTCTCCTTGTTGGTTGTCATACGGTAGATATGGTCTACGGTTCGTTGGTAATATAATCAATTGTGGTTATATGAAAGTGAAAAGTGATTTTATCAAGAGCAGATGTTGTAGCTTGTGTGCAACAGTGTTGGACTTCTCGGGATTTGGGTGATTACGACATCCGTTTTGGCTAAGAGTATTGAACCATGCCAATCATTGGATTTGGGTTAATCTGTTTAGTCTATGCTATGAGTATGGGTTAACACCCAAAGCGTTGGAGTGGGACGCTCTCTTTAGCGTTCAACTGATTTATCTTTGGTAACCCTGGGGTTAAGCGCTTAAATTGTAATTTTATCGTGACTAGAGTTGGATGTATTTGGGAAACGTGTGTGGTTTTTGCGAGCGTTTCAAAAAGGTGAGTCTTATGATTGTTTCATAAGTGATTTTGTTGGTAAAATGTTCCTGTTTGGGAATGTGTTTCCTTTCTCTTTAAGAGAATTGGTAGCGGTTATTAGGCGTAGATGTTTGATTTGAGCGTTGATGCTATCTTCATTATTGGCTTTGGTTAAAATGCGATGTTTTGCGCATTGCGTCTGATGGTTGTTGGGTTGTGATGCGATATGGTATTTTTCGGTTACGCCGTAAGTAGGTTATGCGAATTTGAGCAACCATCGATGTTGTTGGGTGTCAATCATGTGACAAAGAGAATGAAGTCTCTGTGTGAATGGTTAATGGGTATCGTGGTTACATGATGAATAAATGGTGAAAAAGATTCATGACATCGTTTTTATATGCATAAAAGAGTTGTTGAGCCAGGACGGTGAGAAAGTCATATAGAGACATATGACTAATCCAGAGTGCTCTTGTAGAATTCGCATTCGTGTTATGAATCGAGATTTTCATTGCTCTCTAGCATGAAAATGAATGAATGGATAAATGCCGGTATTTTGGTTTTGTTATGCAAGGGATTTGAGTTTCCCTTTCTCTTGAAAGTTTTTGTGGCAGTTCTCTTCCAAGATGTTGATTTTGGTTAAAGTGAAAAGTTTGGTGTGGTGAAAGCGAGTCGAGTTGTCTTTAATTGTTGAGAACTTCACAAGAGAATTGTGTGGAGTCTCTATTTGTTTGAGTGCTCCCGATGCGAATTGTATCGCGTTGATTGGAGATTTGAGTTTTCCTTTGCGGCTTGACTTAGGAAAAGCAAAAGGGTGGTCTTTCAATGTTATCGTGGTTCTTTCCAAAGTGATTTGTGGCGCTTTGAGGTTCGAGTTGTTGTATGTGGTCTACTTGGATTCAAAAGAATCGTGACTTCTTTTGCACTATTGATAGGAGCGAGAATAAGAAGGGCCTCGGGTTATTGTTGAGTATAATCTAAGAGCTATACTCGTGGGCTTCGTTGTTTGTGTGAATGGTTTGTGAGGGCGACATCCTCTTGGGAAAAGTGCCAATTGAGATTTGGTAGTGAGTTACGGTCCTAATTTGGGCTAGGTGCTTTGGACATTAGTGAGGGTGGATGATGATGGAGGTTGTTGATGTCGTGGTTTGAATTTGGTTGAAAGTATCGTTGGGTGGAAGCAAATGTTATAGAAATTGTGATGTAAAATGCTTTGTCGTGGACATTGTCTTAGCTAGACGTCCCTGGGTGTGCGTTATGCAGGAGTGGATAGAATGAAAAGTGTAATGTGGTTGGCAATGAAAGGAAAGTATGGTTGATGTAGGCTATGAGCGAAGATGACATTAGTAAATTTTGATTCCTTGCGAAAAGGGGTCAAATAATTGGAAGAGATGGGGTTTTATGCGTAAATGGTCTTTGGGGGGTTCAAGTTTGGAACCTCGGTTGACCGTTTTAATACTAATGATGAAAAAGGGATGTGTTTCAAGATGATTGTGTCATTCGGAGTTTGTGAATCATGATAGAGATTGAAGTAAATGAGGAATCATGTCAAGTTGTGCTTAGCTAAGCTAAGTCAAGTCACTCTTGTTAATAGATGGATTTGGAGAATTGAGTTGTCGTTGCTACTGTTTGAGTCTTTGCATGGGTGTGTTGAGTTCGCAAAGAAGATGAGTCCCTAGTGGGCATGGTTTTAGAGTTGACGTGTAAGATTCGAGGTCGAATCCAGTTAAGGGGGGTAGAATGTGATACTATGGAATGTCGAGACTTTATAATTTGTGATAATAGGTTATAAAATGTGGTAAAATGGGATAAGTTGGGGATTTTGCAACTAAAACCCTGAGATTTCACGTTTTAACGCTGCTGTTCAAGCTCAAGCTTCCTGCCTCTCCGAGGTCGATTTCAGCCATGCGGGGAATTCGTGGGCCGGAGGTGGGGCACTTGGGCCCATGTGGGAGTAGTGGGGGGGCAGCACACCCTGTTGCCCTAGCCCCCACCCCTCCATTGCGCAGCCCCCATCCCCTCATCTCCCATCTCCTCCTCCCTCTAGCCCCTCCTCCTCTTCCTCCACACCCCAAGCCGCACCACCCCTCCTCCTTGCGCCTCCTCCCCCACCACCACGTGCCCTTGCTGCATCCCCCTCGCTGCCATGCCATGCCATGGTGCTGCCCTCGCCGGTAGGAGGATCCGCGACGAGGAGAACCGGTAGCCACGTCGCGTGGGGAGAGATCGGGTGGAGTTCGCGCGAAGGAGAGCGATCGATTCGTGGTTCTTCAAGAAGGTAATGGGGGAAACCTTTGGGGATTGATTAGATGCTGTGTAGTGGTGGATTAACATGTTTTTGGATCATGGGAGGTGCTGCCATGGGGTAGATTTGTTGAAAACTAGAGTTGTATTCGCGTTCTGATCGGGCAGATTGGGAACCCGAACTAGGGCAGGCGTTTTCGCCAATTTCGAATTTGAATCTGACCGTACGGACTTTTAGGAAGTTGTAGATAATTTCCTTATCTTTCCGTGCATATAAAGAACGTTAAAATCTTCCCAGCCGTTTGGGAGATATGGACGTTTTACCGAGCGCTGTCAAATCGGTGACGAGATTGGGACAGTTCGTGTTCAACGTTAGATTAAACAACATTAGATTCCGAATTAGTCTTTCCCTATAACTAGAAAAAGTTGGAAAATTTCCTAAGCTACACGGGGATGTACTCGTTTATTCAATTTGGAGTCCTAAAACTGAAGTTATGCCCCTTGGAAGGCTGCTGTCCCGAAGGGACAGATTTGCTGTTTTCTGATTTTAGGAGTTGTAAGCGAAGTCGGGTAGTGGGATTTATATGTGTGCTGTTTTGTGGACTCGATTTGACTGTGTGGCACGTATTTGCAGGTGGTGTGCCTCCGGGAGTACCCTCTACGTCCCGCCACTCCGTCCCCCTCGGTTGAAGGCAAGTGTGTTGCGTGGATTGTATGATATACGTGTTGCTAGAATTGCTTGTTAGTATTTGGAATAGATAACATGTTGTCTTGCCCTGAATTACATGTTATATTTGATATGATGTTCTTAGGCCATGATTTAAATGTTGACGATGATATGATGTCCTCATGCCATGATAAAACATATGCTTGTTGTTTACGAATGATTCACATGCCATGTTTTGAATGGCTACCGTCGATTGTTGAATACGGTCCTACATGTTGAGATGCCATGTGTTGAAGTGCAATATTTCTATTTACGTATACGTTGCTGTCCATTTTGCATACATGGCATATTTTCATGGCCGGCCGGTGAGATAAGTCATAACTATTCCGGTAGGGTCGGTGAGAACAGCTTATGACTAGTCCTGGCTATTCTTTCGACTAAGTCCTACATCGTGATTCCATCACCGAGGTGAATGGAAGCGAGTGATAGGCACCCTTCATCTTCGGGATGGAAGGGGGAAAAGGGTGCATGCCGACGGGTGTGCACTCAACCATACCGGTATGAGTATTCCAGAAGACATGTGCATTGCATTGCATGAATGAAATACATAAATGAAGATGTTTATGAGATGGTGATGAGAGTACTCATGAGATGCTCATGAGATGAATAGCATGTTGTTTTAAAGGTTGTATATAATGTTAAATATGATGTGTTGTGATATAACTATGGAGACTGGAATGATGGTTTGTTGTCTTGATCCTTGTTGATCCATTTCAATACACTTTGCTGTGTTATGAACTCACACTTGTGTTTTATGTTGTTTGTTTATTTAGGTACAATGAAATTGGCGTACGGGAAAGGGATCTAGCTACACTCCTCCACATAGTATCATAATCTAGCTAATTCACCTGTTTTGGAAATACGGCATTAAGTATTACAATAATCATTAGTGTATGGTCTGTATGTTTGGTTGTTTCCCTCATGTGTATCATGTGGGGCTATGGAGGGAGTTGTTTTAACTTCCTAGATTTAAATTGATGCTTATTATTTTGCTATCGATGCTTATTGATGTTTTAGTTGATGATTAGCTATCCTTATCGCTACGTATGGATATCTCGTTTGTCTTACATATTGATATGATATTGTGATGTTCAAATTTATGCTAAAACAAAGGAGATGCTGCTGAAATTTTCCCATTTAATCATGGTATTAATTGTTGTATGGTCTATGTTGGTGACATTCTGGGCTTAGTAGAAGCTGGGGTGTTACATCTGGTTTGCGGTAAAATTTTTAATTTGTGCTAGTGTAGCATACCGCATTCCCCAACAGTGGTATCAGAGCCATCTCGCGTAGATTTGTGATCTGGATGTTGCACATATGGTATGTGAGGATAGTAGATTGGATCTATTACATGTCCAACCAATTCATGTGATGAATTGGTGGAGGCAGCCGTCGATGAGATCGATCGATTTAGGGCTTGAGGAAAGTGAAAACCGAATCAATCTTGATTTGGGTGAGTCCGTTCATGGTACGACGTTGCCCTTACCGGCTGGGTTACCGCCATCAGGGTTCATGAATCGCAACCATATGGGACCAAGCCAATCAGATTGAATCGGATTGGGTCAATCTGATTGATCTGTGGCAATTTTCAGTGCGTTTTCCTTTGATAGGAGACATGCCTCTGACCGGCCAGTGACTCGGCCACGACCGCCGGATCGCTGGGGCGCCGCCTTGATTCGCTGGGCGCTGCCCCTGGACCCCGCCAGGGGCGCTGCCCCTTGGAACCCTGCCAAGGGCGTTGCCCATTGGAACCCCGCTATCGTAGAATCTATTTTGTTTAACTCATTTTTGCAGGATGTTGTGTGAAATAGTATGGCCTATGTGTATGTGATGCATGTAATATTTACATGGCTTGCATGCCATGTCAAGCCATAAGGCTATTTCAATCTATAATGTATAACGACCTGCGTGTCGACTTGTGATGTTTCAAACCCTCATGTAATAGTCATTATCAAAGTTGTAAGGAGTTGCATCTACAATGATGAAGATGGTGGCATCAAGCATCATGGCAAGGTGAACAATCAAGAATGATGATGGAGACCCTAATGCTAAGGGCCATACTATTTCAAATCTTAATTTGATTATGTGTGGATGTGTGTTTAATCCTTGCTATTTTCTTTATGCTCATTGCATGTGATGCCACGTTCATAGTAGATATTGTTCGTCCCTATAGTTAAAAATTTAAATCACACTTGTCCATCCAATTGTTGCACCTATCAAGAATTTAGATCATTATTGATAGGACTGCCAAAGTAGTATATCAATGACTATCTTAATAGATGATAGGGATGTGTTGGACACATCGCGCATAACAATGGTTGATTTAACTAAGCTATCAAAACGGTTTTGGGCTTAAGGACATAAGTGGTTGGAATATGATTTCAGTAATGAAGGAACAGATACAAGACGGTTGGTGTCTTGGAAAACACACATGAGGCTAGGTTTCTTAATTGGCACCCGGAAACGGGAAGTGCTCCCTCCCTCATGTAAGCTCTAGGGGCGAGTTGACCTGGCCATGACTCAAGTTGACGGAGGCATTTATTACTTGTTTTCATGCTCAACCAACAAGAGTTACATAAGATGTAATTAGCAAAGATGTTGCTTACCTATGTCATTAGATTTCAAGCAGTGATGCCAAAGCTCACTAGTGTTTGATGAATATGGATCTTGAATACTCACCATGTGTCCAAAAAGGGGGCACATGATAGGAGTTTCTTTTGTTAAAATGTTTAATAAAAGTATTACATAAACATAGTGCTTAGAAACTTTGCATGTTTTTGTTGTAGTTCAATGGCACCTCCTGTTGCACCTGGTTTTGCTTTGAGATCGGTTTTGGAAAGAGAAAAACTAAATGGAACAAATTTTGTGGATTGGTATCGCAAGTTGAGAATTGTTCCCAAACATGAAAAGAAAGAATATGTTCTAGAGAGTTCGATTCCTGATGAACTAGCCGAAAATGCTCCTCGGAATTTGAAGACTGACTATGAAAAACTTGTTAATGCCTCTGTAGAGGTCAGCTGTCTCATGCTTGTCACCATGGACTCTGAGCTGCAAAAGCAATATGAGGACCAGGATGCTTACAATATGATTGTGGGCTTGAAGGGCATGTTTGGGAATCAAGCAAGGGCTGAGATGTATGGTATCTCAAAGCTTCTGTTTGCTTGTAAGCTGGCTGAAGGCAGTCCAATCAGCCCACATGTAATAAAGATGATTGGCTACATTGGGAGATTGGAAAAGCTTGAGTTTCCCCTTAGCATTGGTCTGGCTACAGACGTAATTCTCCAGTCTCTACCTCAGAGCTTTGAGCCATTCATTATGAATTTTCATATGAATAGCATGGAGAAGAGCCTGACCGAGCTACATGGGATGCTCAAGGCTGCCAAGGAAAGCATTAAGAAGAAACCCAATCATGTGATGATGGTTCAGAAGACAACTGCCTTGAAAAAGAAGAAAGCAAAGGCTTGGGGAAAGGGTAAGGGCAAGGCTAAAGATGAGATCACGAGCCTCAAAACTAAGCTTCAGAAGCTCAAAGTTGGCCCTCAACCCGAAACCCAGTGCTTCAATTGAAAGAAGTTAGGACATTGGAAACGGAACTGCGAGAAGTACCAATCTCAAAGTTGGCCCTCAACCCGAAACCCAGTGCTTCAATTGCAAGAAGTTAGGACATTGGAAACGGAACTGCGAGAAGTACCTGGCAGATAAAAGGAATGGGAGTGTGACTTCCACTTCAGGTATTAATGTTATAGAAATTAATCTTGCTACTTCTTATTCCAGCTCTTGGGTAAATTATACCGGATCGGTTGCTCACATTTGCAATTTGATGCAGGGGCTGACAAAGAGTAGAGACTTGACAAAGGGAGAAGTGGATATTCGCATGGGGAATAAAGCAAGAGTTGCTGGTCTTGCCGTTGGCACCTACCCATTGCATTTGCCTTCAGGATTAGTTTTAGAACTTAATAATTGTTATTTTGTTCCATCTGTGAGTAGAAACATTATTTCATCTTCCTGTTTGGAACATGAAGGTTATGAATTCAGAATAAAGAACTTTGTTTGTTCAATATTTTTGAATGATATGTATTATGGTCATTGTCCCATGGTGGATGGGTTATACGTCCTTGAACTCAAAGAAAAACATGTCTATAACATTAATGTCAAAAGGCCTCGACCAAATGATTTGAACCCTACCTTTTTATGGCATTGTCGCTTGGGTCACATAAATGAGAAGCGCATGAAGAAGCTCCATGGTGATGGACTTCTCACCTCATTTGATTTTGAATCATTTGAAACATGTGAGTCTTATTTACTTGGCAAGATGAGAAAAACCCCTTTCACAGGTTTTAGTGAGAGGGCGAGTGAATTGTTGGCCCTAGTACATATAGATGTATGTGGACTAATGAGCTCGATTGCTAGAGGTGGGTTTCAGTACTTTGTAACTTTTACTGATGACTTTAGTAGATATGGATATATCTATTTAATGAGGCATAAGTCTAAAACCTTTGAAAGGTTCAAAGAGTTTCAGAACGAAGTACAAAATCAACTTGGCAAATCAATAAAACACTTACGATCAGATCGTGGTGGCGAATACTTGAGCCAAGAGTTTGGTGATCATCTAAAGCAATGTGGAATCGTTCCACAACTTACCCCGCCAGGAACGCCTCAATGGAATGGCGTATCCGAACGACGGAATCGAACTTTATTGGATATGGTTCGGTCAATGATGAGCCAAACAGATCTGCCATTATCCTTCTAGGGGTTCGCTCTAGAGACAACTGCGTTCACATTAAATAGGGTCCCATCAAATTCCGTTGAGAGGACACCATATGAGATATGGACCGGGAGAAGTCCCATATTGTCATTTCTTAAGATATGGGGATGAGAGGCTTATGTAAAACGTTTGCAATCAGATAAACTCACACCTAAATCAGAAAAATACTTCTTTGTGGGGTATCCTAAAGAAACAAAATGATATTACTTTTATAAAAGAAATGAGAACAAAGTTTTTGTTGCTCGAAATGGTGTCTTTTTGGAGAAAGAGTTTCTTTCCAAAGAAATCAGTGGGAGCGATGTGCATCTCGATGAAATTCGAGAATCGCATGAATATGTTCAAGCTACCACTGAACCTTCACAAGATGTACAAAGTGTTGTACAACCTGTGGAAGAGACACCAGCCCTACGTAGGTCGGGGAGGCCGCATCATGAACCCATAAGATATGGACATGACATATTATTATTGGACAAAGATGAGCCCACGACTTACAAAGAAGCGATGATGGACCCAAAATCCGAAAAATGGCTTGGAGCCATAAGATCCGAAATTCAATCCATGCATAACAATCAAGTTTGGAACTTGGTCGATCCTCCTGATGGTGTAAAAACCATAGAATGCAAATGGATTTTCAAGAAGAAGACAGACGTAGATGGAAATGTTCAGATCTATAAGGCACGGTTGGTGGCAAAGGGTTTCAAACAAGTTCAAGGAATTGACTATGATGAAACTTTTTCACCGGTAGCCATGCTCAAGTCTGTCCGGATAATTTTAGCAATTGCTGCATATTTTGATTATGAAATATGGTAGATGGACGTCAAGACAGCTTTCCTTAATGGGAATCTATCTAAGGATGTATACATGATACAACCTGAGGGTTTTGTTGATCCTAAAAAATGCTAAAAAGATATGCAAGCTTCAGAGATCCATTTATGGGTTAAAAGCAAGCATCTCGGAGTTGGAACATTCGTTTTGATGAAGTGATCAAAGGATTTGGCTTTATCAAAATCAAAGAAGAGCCTTGTGTTTACAAGAAGGCTAGTGGGAGCGCACTTGTGTTTCTGATCTTGTATGTGGATGACATATTATTGATCGGGAATGATATTCCTATGCTTGAAGATGTTAAGACTTCGTTGAAAAGGAGTTTCTCAATGAAGGACTTGGGAGAAGCATGTTATATCTTGGGCATAAAGATCTATAGAGATAGATCAAAAAGGTTGATTGGATTAAGCTAGGAAACGTACATTGACAAAGTATTGAAAAGGTTCAATATGCATGAATCTAAGAGAGGTTTCATGCCAATGTCACAAGGCATCAGTCTAAGCAAGAATCAGTGTCCTTCGACAACTAATGAGCGAGACAGGATGAGCAAGATTCCATATGCTTCGACTATTGGATCTATCATGTATGCCCTGATCTGTACGCGCCCAGATGTCTCATATGCTCTAAGTGTCACAAGTAGATACCAAGCGGATCCCGGTGATGGTCATTGGATAACCGTGAAAAACATCCTAAAGTACTTGAGAAGAACTAAGGGTATGTTCCTAGTCTTTGGAGGTGAGGAAGAACTGGTTGTAAAAGGTTACACCGATGCAAGCTTCCAAACTGACAAAGATGATTTTCGATCACAATCCGGTTTTGTGTTTACACTAAATGGAGGAGCAGTAAGCTAGAAGAGTTCCAAGCAAAGCACGGTGGCTGACTCTACGACAGAAGCGGAGTACATTGCGGCTTCAGATGCCGCAAAAGAAGCTGTATTGATAAAGAAGTTTATCTCAGAGCTTGGTGTGGTCATTAGTGCCTCTAGTCCAATGGACATATATTGCGATAATAGTGGTGCTATTGCACAAGCAAAAGAGCCTAGATCACATCAGAAGTCCAAACATATACTCCGACGCTTTCACCTTATTCGCAAAATTGTGGATAGAGGTGACGTGAAGATATGCAAAGTACATACGGAAGCCAATGTGGCTGATCCGTTGACAAAGCCACTACCACAACCTAAGCATGAGGCGCACACAAGGTCTATTGGTATTAGATACTTAATTGATTGACTCAAGTACAAGTGGGAGATTGTTAGTGTTATGCCCTTGAGGCAATCATATGGATGATTGTAACATGACTATGTTTATTAATAATAATATGATTATTGGTCCAATGAATGTATATCATTGTTTTGATCAACAAGTGTGTGACTTGTTTATGAAGCTCTTTACTTATTGATATAATTGGAAAAATATCTCTGATCAGATATCATCGTATAGGACAACGATGAATAGATCAGCACATGTATTGTTCGATTATCATGTTTCATAGATCCTGGGATATGGAGATATCAACAATACATTGTGGACGCATGTTGAAGAACATGTGTTAGATAGACCCACAATGGGACACTGCGAGAATGTTACATTCTTATGTGTCATCAGTGTATCTCATACATAGTAGATGTATGATCCTTAGACCTGAGATTGTCATATTCCCTACATGTGTAATAGTTTATCTTGGGGTTACCAAACATTATTTCCTAACCGGATAGTTATAAAGGTAGCTTTCATGTTTACTTTGAAACATGCATAGGGAAGTGAGCAGTCAAGATGGAATTTGACACTCCAATGTAACGGAGATATATGTCTAGGCCACTCGTGTGATATGATTAAGGAAGTGCATGGCCATGCCGTGATTGAGAAGTCAATCACAACTTATTAATATATCACGGATACGAGAGATGGATTGAACTTTCAAAGGATGACATGCTTCTCGCCTTGAGTTCGATCTTCATATAGTTTGGCAAAGGGATTATTACATCAGTACTTTAATCATATGCGTTTGGGAGTTGGCATGCTCTGCAAGGAGCTGCTACCGACTATTGGATTAGAAAAAGGGTTTTCCAAATCCATGTCCAAATGCGCATGAACCTACAGGGTCATACACTTAACGGGCTGGGACGCATTAATTCGGATTGGATCCGCAATTAATGGACCTCGTGGGCTTAGCACGTAGATGGGCCCTGACTGCCTAGGGTTTCACCTCGTGGCTATATAAGGAGGGGAGGAGGCTAGATGCAACATACACTTTCGTACGGTTTAGAGGTGTTTCACCAGAAACCCTAGCCACCTCCTCTCGTTGCCCCTGCCAAGCGACCCGGTGCTTGCACACCGATGCACGACGTTCCATCCCCGGACGTGTGGACTGCTGTGTTGACGCTGCTGCTACTGCGGCGTGGAAAGGATGATTCGCAGCGAGGACAATCCGTGGCGAGGACGATCCGCCGCGAGGACGATCCGCAGCGAGGATGATCCGCGGCGAGGACGATCCGTGGCGAGGACGATCTATGGTGAGGACGATCCACGCCGAGAATGGTCCACTACAACGACGTGCGAAGGATTCCACAACTGCGCGTCTAGTGGTAATAGATCTATGATCCCCTTCTTGCGAGTAGCTTTTCTGGTTTGCGCTAGAAATTTTAATTTGTGCTAGTGTAGCATACCGCGTTCCCTAACAGTTTCTTTACACTTAAATGTTGTATTTAAGATATGATGTTGAAGCTTCATTTGATAATGCATGTTGATATGTCTATGAGATAAATGATTGAATTGTTTTTGTTGTTGTGATAAAGTGGGGTTTTGGTGCCGAAGGGTTTCGGCCACCTCTCTTATTTCATAGTAAGGGTGAGGTTTGACGGTGTGGCCGGTTAGCACCATCACCGAAGAACTATTAACCCCTGTAGGAGAAGAGTGCTTATCCTTTCTATCGTAGATCAGGTAGTTGACTGGAGTCAAATAGAAGAGTTTGTGGTGGATTCTTTCAGTTGATCTTTACCGTTCTGACGGTCGGTTTTGGTTGTTTTTATTGACTTTAGTTGATTGAAATAAAAGAAAAGTGTTTGGGATTGGATTTTTCGTGGAGAGTCCCTTCGGTGTTCCTTGGTTTTGTCCTCCTTGGTTGAAGACGAAGAAGAGGAATTTAGCGTTGCGCCTTTTTTAGTCGCCTTTTGGCTTGGACACCAGTTTTGTGGGTTGCCTTACAAAGAAAAGTATAGTTTTGGTTCTTGTGTGTCTTACTCAGAGTTTAAAAGAAGTTATTGTAGCGTGTGCAAAAAGTTAAGTCGTGTCGATTTATGTTTTGTGCCTTTGTCCGCAAAGGTTTATTTGATCGCTTGGTTCCCTCCTGTGGGAGTCTTTGAGATTGAAAAGTGTTTTGGAGACTTCCTTTTGCATGACCAAGTTTGGGTTTGTCTCATCGCAATTTTGAGAGTCAAGTTTCCTTATGAATTTGGGATGATTTTTAAAACTAAAATGCTGCAAACAAAGTAAGTAGTCTTTTGACTGAAATCGTTTGTCCCTAGTAAGAATTGTTGTTTAGCATGTTATGTAGCATGTACCAATGTGGTTTATGGGATGACGTATTGTTAAGTTAATTTGTGAGTTTAAACAATTCAATGCGGTTGTTATCTCTAGCTTGAGAATAAATAGATTGCTAGTGTTGTAGTTTACTCTGTAGCGAGAATGATTAAATGGGTTAATGTACATGCTCAGAATCTGTTGCCTTGCTTTAAAAGTGCTTATGATCCTCGTTAATGTTAAAAGTTTAAACCTTGATGCATAGTTAGAACATTAAGATGATGTAAATTAATGATACTGTTAAAGAAACCTTGCCGATTGTTTAAAGATATTCTAATCTAACGGGTTAATAGAGAAATTTAATCATGTTGACTAGTGGCTTTAATTTGGAAGTTGATTAGAGTTGCTATTTATGTTGTTGCAACCTACTAGTATATTTGTAAGTACGCAGTTGTGTCTCTACAATGCTGGTATTGATGTCAATGGAGAAGACCTAAGACTTATTGTTAATGATGTTGTTAAGGGCAGTGTTAATGTTAGTACCGATGTCAATTGGGAAAAAAAACATAGGTCTGGTTGTTGTTTTAAGAACATTGTGCTGATCTAACTTATTAAATCTAATTTAATAGTTGGAGTATGTTGTGTAGTGACAATTTTGTTTCAACCTATGTGTAAGGTAGCTAAAAGCAATGTTGTTGATTGATGATTATGCAAAGAATTGATATTGATGCTTTGGTAGTGTTGTTAATTGTTGGAAACCATTGATCCAATAGAAGAAAAGTGTAAAACTGTGGTATTATGTCGAGTACATGTTGTGATGGGATGAACAATGGATAATAATCATGATGTAAGATTTTAATTTTAATGAATGCATATCTTAGAATCCTATTTACGAATTTTATCTTGTAGAGATATTACTTAATTGTTGAAGTCATTTTATTGATTGAACAAGTTTCAATTGTAAGATTTTGACGTATGGATAGTATAAAATTGATAGGTTGACCATGCTCAAGTAGCTGTTGAAGTACTATGTTTGAAATATAGAATACGTTGTTATATGATTTGGTGATCCGTGGGGATCATGTCAATGTAGTCTTGGTTGGGTGCCTTTGTGATAAGCATCTTAAACCTTACTTAAAAGTGTTGGGAATGGTAACTAGAGAAAGAAATTGTTATGTAAATTTTGTTAAATCCGGTTGGACTCTCTTGATGAGTAAATAGTGATTTTTGAATGCTTGAATGGTAAGTGTAGTGGAATACAAGTTTGGTGGGAGTCATGCTGAGCTGGTGTTTAAAACCTTTTGAACTGGGTGGTTGTTTGCCATTTTGGTTGAATGCCTTCGGTCAAGGTATAACTTGTGTTGTGTTTCCGAGTTTCTCTAAAACCCATAGCTATTGGTGCCATTCTTTGGTTTTGGCTATTTTGTTTAATTTGTGTTATGAGTATGGATTTTCACCCAAAAGATTTTGAGTGGATCGCGCTCCTTCACGTTCACCCTGAATTATCTTTGGAACAAATTCTAACGGAAGCAGATGGACATAGTGGGTTGTGTTGGAAACTCTTGAGATTTAACTTGTAACTTTTTTTGACTGGAGTTGGATTTATTTGCATAATGTGTGTGATGGTTGCGAGTGCTTCAAAGAAGTGGATTTTATGAATGTTTTATAAAGTGATTTTGTTAGAGAGGTGTTCCCTTTTGGAAATGAGTTTCCCTGTCCTTGAGAAAATTCGTGACGGTTGTGGGAGCAGATGCTCGACTTGAAATTTTGATGTTCTCTTTCAAAATGTTGAATTTGGATGAAATGCAATGTTTTGCAAGTTTAGTTTTCAATTGATGTGGGATGTGATGCGACGTGGTGTTTTACTGTCAACTATGCTGCCGTCATAGTCTATATGAATTTCCGCAACCTTCGATGTTAATTGTGTTTCAATTATTTGATACCGAGGAAGAAGTCATTTGGTGAATGACTATTCGGTACCGTTGTTACATGATGAATGAATGGTGAAAAAGGAAAACGAGACATTGTTTATGAATAATTAATCATAAAGGAGTCAATGAGCCAGGATATATTACTAATCCGGAGTGCTCTTCAAAAGTGTGCATGCATGTCATGAATCGAGATGTTCATTTCTTTCTAGTATGAAAAGAAAGAATGAAGAAATTCTGGTATTTTGGTTGTGGTGTAGGGGATTTATGCTTCCTTTGTGATTTGGCATGGATGTTACCGAATTTTTTCGAAAATGGTTGTTAACGCTTTGGGTTTGAGTTGTCGTGTGTGGTCCACTTGGGTTCAAAAGAATTGTACTTCTCTTGCTCTATAGATGGGAGTGAGGATATAAATGTTCTTGGTTTATGGTTGAATATGCGAAATATGTGTACACTTGGGCTTGATAACTAAGTGTTTTTGTGTGAGGGCGAGACCCTCTAAAGAAAGGAACCAATTGTGGTTTGGTAAGGTTTTACGATCCTAGCTTGGGGCTAGGTGTCGAACCTTAGTGGTATAAGGGTGGTTTGTGATGGAGGTTGATGATGTATGGGTTTAACCTTTATTAAGAGTAGCGATGGGTGGAAGTGAAGTTGACGGTAGTTCGGTGATAATTGTCCTGCCGTGAGTAATTGTCTTAACTAGTTGTTTTTGGGTTTGAGTCTTGCCTGGGAGAGGATGGAATGCAATGTTAGCATGATCGTGTATCGGAAGGGCAAGTGTGCCTTAATGAGTTATTCCCCTCGATGGAAATTTTCGAGAATATAGAGAGGTCGTTAAAGGAATTGTGACTCACTTTGATTGTGTCATGTTGAGTTTAATGAAGTGTGGTAGTCAGGTTGGTCGTGATAGTAGTGTGAAGTGTTTGTCGTGAGATTTCGGGCGTTTTGGGTTGATGGAGCCCTTTGTGGTTGAAACGCAGTTTCTGTTTGGGAATTGAAGTGAAGATGGAACCGTGAGAGGTTGCACTCTGTTGAGCTAAATCAACATTTTCTCGCTAGTGTTTGTTTTGAGAACTCGCTTGTCATTTGTTCCAGTTTTAGTCTCTGTGTAAATGTTTTGTGTTGCAAAGAAGTCTTTTGTCCCTTGGGGAACTTGCTGTTGATTTTGGCGTTCTTCGGATTCGAGGTCGAATCCTGTTTAAGGGGGGGGGGAGAATGTGACACTACGGAATGCCGAGACCTTATAAAATGTGAATGTTGAGGTCAAAAACATTATGAAATATGGAATTGGAGGTTGAAACCATGCGGTATGAGGTTTATTCGCGTTTTCGGGCCGTTTTCGGGTGTTTTGGGCCTTTCCGGGGAAACTTGGGCCTTGGGGGGTCTTTTCGGGCCTTAAGTGGAGGCTTCTGGGCCCATGAGGGGAGGAGGGGGCAGCCAACCAGCTCTAGGGCGCCCCAAACCCTCCCCCCATGCGCCCAACCTCCTCCTCTCGCTCCCATAGCCGCCACCCTCCCCCTTGTGCGCCACCCTCCTCCTCCCTCCTCCCTCCTCCCCATTGCACCACCACCCCTCTCCTCTCCTCTCCACCACCCTTGCTGCCCCTAGGGGAGTTCTCCACCTCACCACCCCGCAGATCCGTCCATTGGAGCGCTCCGCGATGAGGAGATCCGGTGGATTTGGAGCGAGGAAGGAGATCACGAGAACTGGGAGGAGATCCGTTGGTTCTTCGTTCGTCGGGCAAAGGTATGGCCACGAGAATCCTTGGGGTTGGTCTAGGATCTTTTCTAAGTGTCAATATCATGTTTTTAGATCAATTAGTGGTCCTGGAATTGAGTAGATTAGATGAAATCTAGAAGTTGCCACGTTCTCTGTTTCGGGCAGCATGAGCAGTCGAACTAGGGTTTGGGTGTTCGCCAATTTAGAGTCGAAATTTGGTTGTCCGCCTTTTGAAGAAGTTGTAGGTAACTTCAATACCTTTCAGTGGGTATAAATAACGTCCAATTCTGCCCAGCCGTTTGAAAGTTATGCTCGTTTTACCAAACGTATTAAAATCTATTTACGTACTATTTTGTGGACATGATTGTGAGTGTGTGGTACCTATGTGCAGGTGGTGTGACCCCGGGAGTGCCCTCTACGTCTCGCCAATCCGTCGCCGTGGTTGAGGCAAGTGTATTGGAATGGGTAGCGGGTTGTGGTTTGCTAGATTGGTTGAGATTGAAATTGAATAAATGATATGTTCACATGCCATGCTTTAATGATTGCCAATGATATGATGAACATGTTTATTATGTTATGATGCCATGTGTTAATGTACAAGTTATTTATGATGTTGGCATGTTTGCATACATGGCATGATACATGGCCCGGGCGTTGAAAAAGTCATAACTAGTCCGGGGAAGGTCGGTGAGAAAGTTATGACTATTCCGGAGAGCCAATGAGTAAGTCCTACATCGTGATTCCATCCACCGCGGTGTATGGAAGCGAGGAGTAGGCACCCTCCATCTTCGGGATGGAAGGGGGGAGAGGGTGCACACCGACGGGTGTGTACTCAACCATACCGGTATGAGTTTCGACGAGATATGTGCATCGCATTGCATTGCATTATATGAGGATGTTATAAGATGATGAGATATGATGATGTCAATGATATGCTTACGCTATGAATATGAGATGAGTATGATGTTGTATGTGAAAAGTGGTGATGAAGGTATTAGAATGTATTTTCTTGTTCCATTGCAATATACTTGCTGAGTGATGAACTCACGCTTGTGTTTATGTTGTTTTTCTTAGGTACCATGAAACCGGCATGCGGGAAAGGGAGCTAGTCACACGTCATCACTTAGCATCACACATATAAACAAAGACATGTTTCTTCCTTCAATTTGGATGGTTAATTTGTGTACTTGGTGTCCTCTTTTACTTCGTTTCGCTCATGAGATGGTTGGAATCTTTATTCTAGTCTTATACTGCAGCTAGAACCTTTGTTGTTGATGATTTAGATGTCATTCTTTATACTATACCCTGTGATCATATTGTTGTTGCTTCAATTCATGGAAAAACAAAGGAGATGCTGCCGAAATTTTCGGTATTAGCATTTACTCCTTTACTGTAATTTACCTTAGTTTTGGTATTTAGATGTTGTTTAGCCTATGTTTGGTAGCATTCGGGCATATTAAATGCCGGGGTGTTACAGGCCCAAAGACAAGACGCTCTCTTGTCTCATTACAATTCAATAGTGTACGATAGAAACGACCATACAAAGCTTCAAATGGTGATATTTGCAAACTTGCCTGATATCTGTTATTATAACTGAACTCAACATATGGCAAACACTTATACCATGAAGTAGCATAAGCTAATGGACAAGCTTTTAACATATCTTCTAGAATTTGGCTAACTCTTTCTGTCTAACCATTCGTCTACGGATGATAAGCTATATTAAATTTCAGACGAGTTCCTATTGCTTCATGCAACTTATTCCAAACGGCTGATCAGAATTAAGCATTATTTATGTCCAATTAAAGGTATTTCAATTACCTACAACTTCTTCAACAGGCGGACGACCAAATTCTGACTGTAAATTGGCGAAAACTCAAACCCTAGGTCGACTGCACAATCTTCCCGAAACAGAGAATTAAGAAACATCTAGATTCCTTCAATCTACCCAATCACAGCACCACCCCTTGATCTAAAAGCATCAAATAGACCTCTAGAACAGTACCTAGACCATCCCCAAGGATCACCCATGCCATACCTCAGCCCGAAGAACGACGAACGCCGAATTCCTTCCTCCCGGGCTCCCCGAACGCTTTCCTCGCGCCGGAACCGCCGGATCTCCTTGTCGCGGAGCTTTCCGAGGGGAAGATCAGCGGGATGGCGAGGTGAGGGGCTCCCCAAGGGCAGCAAGGAGGGTGGGGAGGTGGTGGAGGGGGTGGTGGCACAAGGGGAGGGGAGGGGAGGCACACGGCAAGGGGCAAAAGGGGTGTGGCGGCTATGGGAGGGAGAGGAGGAGGTGGGGCGCATGGGGGAGGGTATGGGGGCGCCCTAGGGCAGGTTGGCAGCCCCCTCCTCCCCACATGGGCCAAGGAGGCTCCACCTAAGGCCCAAAAAGATCCCCCCAAGGCCCAAGTTTCCCCGAAAAGGCCCAAACTCCCGAAATCGGCCCGGAAACGCGATTAAATGTCATAACGTAAAGTTTTTACCTGCATTTTCACATTTTATAAATTCACATTCTCTAATTTCACCCTTTTACAGTGTCTCGACATCCCGTAGTGTCACAATTAAGTTGTGATGGTCATTGGTTCGTGATGAACCCCCACAGTTAATTGTTGTCACGTAGTTGTTTATGTCTTTGCAATGAATTAATGCTGAACCCATTGATTATCTAGTTGATGCTATCATTACCTATGCTATTGTGATATGAACTTGTTGTCGTTGCTTGGAAACTATGGTAATATTGTTGTGGCTTCAAACCATGGGAAAACAAAGGTTATGCTGCCAAATTTTTTGTTAAAAACATGTAGCGTAGTTGCTGTAATTTATGGTTAATTATGTGCTTTGGTTGTGCTTAGACTTGTTTGGGTGACATTCGCGGCATACTAGGTGCCGGGGTGTTACAATCTCTCTAGCATTTGGAATGGAGGCTTTGAGGGTATGGAACCTTGCACTTCAGATATAAACTACTTTTGCTTAGATGTCATTCTAAGAGTACTATGGAAGTCGAGCCAAATTTATGTCAGTAAAAGATTCCCCCAAAAAAACAGTATAGCTCACAAAAACATTGCCAAGAGTACTCACATTAGAATTTATAAGTTTTAGAAATTAAAACACAATGTTTCTGGATCTTTGTTTTCTGATCCTAGAATCTGAATATCTTTTTTTTCTATTGGCATTTGTGATGTTTTTGTAACAGAATAGGAAAGAGAGGATTAATGAGGGAGTGAGAATATTGCCGAAACTAATTCCCAATGGTACCAAAGTAAGTTCTTACTGATTAGCGAGTGATTCACTTGTTGGCTGATCAACAGTCCTTCTAAAAAGCATCAAGTGAATAAATCTTTTGCTTCTGTAGATTGACATCTGCACAATATTGGAGGAAACAGTTCAGTACGTCCAGTTTCTACAGCTACAAATCAAGGTAAACCTTCATGTTTGAGCTAAATCAGATCAACTAAAGAAGATAGTATAGACATCTCTACTATTCTAAAGCACCACTTGGTGGCAGTGGTCCATTCTACACGTCATTAATTGCCCTGTTTAATTGCTCTACTTAATTGCCCTGCTTAATTGCCCTACTCAAGAAACGAAACGTTGCTTTAATTAGCCAGCTTTCACAAGAAACGAAGCGTTAAAGATAGATGTTTGATCTTGTAAAATAATTTTTTTTATTTTTTAATCTTTATTTTTCGTTATCAATTTTGTTTTTCGTAGCAACGCACGGGCATGTAGCTAGTTAGTATAAAATTTCAACTTGAGGATTTTGGTGACTTACTTTAGCTACGAATCAAGGTATTTTTTATGATATTTTTTGTGTGTTTCAACTTATTCTCATTGTTAAATTGTTAATTATGGTGACTTATATCTAGTCTTTTAGGATTTAGAAATGTGTGTTTAGATTCAACCTAGTACAATTAGAATTCCTGAGGCTAGCCAATTAAATATAAAATCTTTAAAAATACAACAATCATCAGATATGTTTCTAGGTTGTCATCATAGACACTTCTATCCTAGAAGTGTCCTGATAAGCATCCCTCATTAGAGACAGTTCTAGCCTAGAACCATCTCTGATGTTAATTTTAAAAACCATTTGTGTTGTACTCTTCTTATCACTAACACATGTTTAGAGATGATTTACAAAACTGTCTGTGACAAGGTTTTTGAAGCGTCGGTGATGAGCTTTTGTGTAGTAGTGATATGGTATCGTGTGACAAATGGATCACACATAATTACTATATAGGCTCTTTTGATATGATTTTTTGTTTATATTTGGAAGTCACTGTGCCTTGCTAGGGGCCGTTGTAGTCTTATGAGCTGAAAAGGAATTTTCGGGTCATAGCCGAATGTTTATGAACTTAAAGGGTCATACACTTAATAGGTTGGAATACATTGGTTCGGACAAGATTTGTCACTAATGTGCCAAGTGGGCTTTGCACCTTGGTTTGGCCCCTAACGAAAGTTTCCACCGACGGGCTATATAAAGGGAGTACGTGATGTCTATCGGATGCAACTGTCATACCGCTGCATCCACTGAAACCCTAGCTATCACTTCTCAAGCCTTGCAATGCGCGCTGGTTCTAGTACACCGACACACATTGTTCCTTCCTTGAACATATGGACTTCAGTAGAGATGTTGCTGGTATTACAGCGCTGATCAGGATGATTGTTCATTCTATTTGACAACCGCCCGAGGATGATCGACGACTGCTCGAGGACGCGCGCTTCATTGAATTGGGCTACATTAACTCTCTGTTTGCTGCACTACGCGTCTAGTAGTAACTATACTATTGGATCGACGTGGGCGCCTCACAAGCTAGGTGTGGGTGCGGGCGTGCGTGTGTGCGTGCGCATGTGGTGTGTGTTTGTAGTTCGACTGTGTCTTCTTCTTTAATGAATACCAGAGCTCCTTGCCATTCCTAAAAAAAATCACGTCATAAATGTTGATTTTTGTAGATGGCAAGTGCTTTTATGCGTCACTATTTGAATACTGCATAAATATTAAAGCATGAATGAAGATAAATAATAGTTATTTACTTCTTCATTTGCTTCAAAATTTATATAATTTATATAAGAGAGCGATACATAGATACAGTACTCTTTGTAAGTTACCAGTTTTATACTACTCTAGCACGTACCGACAAGTATATAGTACAATACGCTTGCGAAAAGTTCATCCGAAAAGTTAATAAGAGCAATATCCGTCACAGATCTAGAAGCAAATCAGACACTTCATTCAGTAGTATCATCTTTTATCTTCTGGTAACAATGAGACCATTATTAGTTTCTATTACAATAGATTCAACTGAATAGACACAACTTCTCATCCTTTAATTGTTTGTTCCTTGAAGCTTGCAAAGCATAATGTGCAGTAGCAGCCATACTTGGGATCACATGCACCTTTTGCGATTTGACCCCAGTGTTTCAAACAATCCGCGCTGCAGGTATTGGGGTCACACTTGTGACCCCCGATGTAGAATGACCTGCATGTTGGCCCAGCCATTACGTTGGTCGCCGCGTCTATTTATTCTCAGGAGAATTAATACGGCAGCTAAGATTAGGATTATACGTGCTTTAATTAATTGTGACTTAATGCCCACACTAAAAAATATATATAATATTAGATTTAACACAATGTATACTATACATTAAATAGTAAATATACTATATAGTAAATATATACTATATGTTAATTATTAAAGCTTGCCTATTGTAGCTCATCAGTACCAGTTGGAGGCACCAACCGGTACTGATCAGGAGCTCTCCAGTACCGGTTGGTGCCTCCAACCGGTACTGATAGTCATCTGATGGTGATGCTTAATGGGCATCAGTCCCGGATGATCTATACCGGTTCAAAAACTAGTACAGATGGCTGTTGTGAACTTGTACTGATGGTGTAGGAGTGTTAGTGCAAATTTGAGCTCATTACTCTTCACGCATGACACAGTGCGTATGGAGGTTTATAGAGAAGTACCTGATAATAGCAATAGATGGCCAAGAACCAGGAGTAGCAGCGTATGGTTTGTCCTCATCTTTGTTAAGGAAAATAAAAATACTTAGAAGACACAGGAGGATGGTAGTATATCATGGGGTACTAGCGCTTACCTTCTACCTCTATCTTGTGCAGAGCTTATGGATTGGGAATGGTTTTATAGTGAATATGCGGTGTTTATAAAAATTTGGCATCAATTTATAATATAGTTGATAATGAGCTCTACTAAATTGAATGCAATTAACCATGCAACATCCTTATCTTGTCTCATCCGATTGCCTAGATAAGCATATCTGGTGCATATTAATTGCCTATACATGAATGCATATTCTAAATAAAAAATGACTTACATGACATATCTATAGGGTCGTTGTCGAATATCTAAATATGAGATATGAGTATGAACATAAAACTTAAAGATAATATCATATATATGTTCACACAAGTATTTTGGAAGCTCCGGATATCACAGGCTCGATTATGAGGGATGAGATATAACGGAGGGGGATATCCCCTCGTTTGGAAAGGACTAGGTCGTGTTCCTGATACGAGGAAACCAACTCGAGTACACTGGACATCAAAGGAAGTTCAGATATACTACGAAGATCTCTGAACGGTGGACTCCTCATTTGTTACGATCTGGTATATCAAACCAGCTACACCTCGTGGAGAGGTTACCTCATCTGTATAAGAACAGAAGTAAGGAGATTCAGAGGGACAAAAAAAGAAAAGAGGGAGGAGAACGGAGAGCTCAGGAATCGAGGGACTACGCTTCGATAGTTCATAAGTTAGGTCTTAGCCACATCCCAAAGACAAACCTCATTATTACAAGAGGCTAGGCATCCTGCTCTGTACTCTGTTTCACCAATTTCAAGCTACATCCATACAAGAGTAGGGTATTACTTTGATCAGAGGCCCAAACCTATCGACATCGTGTGCCACCGTTTCCGTATTTGACTCTGCATATTTGAAGGTCCTAAGTATATATGTTTATTGTCGATTCACTAACCTTCGACAGTTGGCGCGCTAGGTAGGGACCTTCAACTGTATTTACAGATCAGCCATGTCTTCAATAAGCACACATCCCAAAATTTCCCATATTGACCTCTGTGACGACGATGACTCTATCGTCTTCATCAACCCAGCACCCGCAATCAGATCTGAAATCTCATTTGGAACCATCCTTTATCGCTGGCGACCAGGAGGAGATCTCAAGCACATTGGTTTCATCAAGTCCAGCTATTGGGACCCTCGCCGAGAGGTGTCCTTCATCGACTTCGACCGTATGGGACCTAGCGTCCTCAAGTACGTCGAAACAGACAGCAATAGTGACAATGATGGCCCCAGTAGTAGTCATGGTAGTAATCAAACCGATCTCTTCATATTCATGGCTAGGGCCAACAATGGCACTACTGTCGGAAACTCCCAAAATGGGTTTCGGGGGCAAATATCATGGGCAGATGTGTATGACAAATCCTCCCAGGCATGCCCCAAGATCCTGCAGCAACAACTACCACGGCACAAAGAGTCGTAAATACCATTGCCCCCAATACCGCAGATCATTAGTGAGAGCCACGTGTGCGAGAGTCACGTGTCATGGTTGAGGCAGACCCATGTGTGCGAGAGTCGCGTGATCGCTGGATGCGAATTGAATGGCTAAGATTGGACCATATTTGTTTGGGACTCAAATGTATCACGGTCGTTGGATTTGAGGAACGGTTGAGATCAAATCGTGCTAGTGTTGGCCAATTGATTTTGTACTTCATTCTACTAAAATCATATGTTAGAAATTTAATTGTCTTTCCGAATTGATTTTGTACTTCATTCTGAAACTCTTTAGATTTTTCAGAAAATTCAGACTTGTGCCACACTAGATAGATATTGCCATATCTACTAAAATCATCGGTAAAAGTAATGAAGTACTGAAAACAACCTCTAGCTGTTGAGCTCATTTGTCCACATACATCAGTATGTACAAGGGCCAACAAGCCACTCGCCCTCTCACCCGAACCGATGAAAGGCATTTTTGTCATTTTGCCAAGTAAATATGATTCACATGTGCCAATTGATTCAAAATGAAAAGACTTAAGAAGACCATCTTTATTGAGCTTCTCCACATGTTTCTCATTTATTTGACCTAAGCGACAATGCCATAGGAGCGTGGGATTCAAATCATTTGTTTTAAGTCCTTTCACATTAACATTATAGATGGGAGCACCTCAAGATCTAGAATATAAAATCCATTCACCAATGGACAATGGCCATAGAGCATACCATTCAAATAAATCGAACAACGTTTGTCCTTTATTATGAAATCATAACCATCTTCTTCCAAACATGAAGAAGAGATAATGTTTTTGCTCAAAGCTGGAATGAAATAACAATTATTCAGTTCCATGACTAATCCTGAGGGTAATAACAAGGGATAAACTATGACGGCCAACGCAACAACTTTCGCTCCATTCTCGACATGGATCTCCACCTCACCTCTTGCAAAAGTTCTAGTCCTTCTTAGACCTGGCAACGATTTGCAAGTGTGAATCATTGATCCAGTAACAAATACCCATGATTCAATAGGACAAGTAGCAAGATTAATTTCTATAACATAAATACCTTAGTCAGAAGTCTCAACTCCATTCATTTTGTCTTCCAAGTATTTCATGCAGTTCCTACGCCAATGTCCTTTCTTATGGCAGTAGTGACATGCATCAGAAGCAGTGGGACCAGCTTTGGGCTTTCCATCAGACTTAGGTTTTGGGTTTGGGATCACATCCTTACCCTTGTCCTTGCACTTCCTCTTATTATCCTTTTGAACCACTATCACATGATCAGGGGCTTTTTTAAAGCTCCCCTCAGCCACCTTTAGCATTCCATGCAATTCAGTCATGCTCTTCTCCTAGCTATTCATATGAAAGTTCAAAATGAAAGGCTCAAAGCTCACAGGGAGTGACTGGAGAATCACATCAATGGCCAACTCTTGGCGAAGGGGAAAACCAAGCTTTTCCAAGCTCTCAATGTAACCAATCATTTTGATTACATGAGGACTCATTGAACCACCTTCAATCAGCTTGCACGCAAACAAGGCTTTAGATATCGAATATCCTTCGGCCCTAGCTTGGTTCTCAAACATGCCATGAAGTCCTTCAATCATAGTGAAGGCATCCGCTGACTCATATTGCTTTTGAAGCTTAGAGTTCATAGCGGCAAGCATTAGACAACTAATGTCCAATGAATCATTGCAATGCTTCTCATAAGCACAGCGATCAGCAAGAGTGGCATTATCAGCTGGTTCATCAGGATATGGGCTCTCTAGAATATATTCCCTTTTCTCTTACTTGAGAACAATTCTCAAGTTTTGGTACGAATCCATGAAATTTGTTTCGGAAAGTTTTTCTTTTTCCAGAATTGATCGCAAGTTAAAACCAGGATTTGCATTGACAGCATTATGTGCCATCTACAACGAAGGCATAAGAAAAATTTTAGCACTATGTTTATGTTAATCTTTTATTTAGAAAGATACTTCCACTAAGGTCATTTTCCCCCTAATGACTCATAGCGGGTCAAGCTCCATATTCACTGAATTTCTAGTGAGCTTTGGCATCACCGCTAAAACCTATTGACTTAGGTAATCAATGTCTTGCTAATCACATCTTTATGTGACTCTTGTTTGTTGGGTGGCATCCAATGCCCCGGCTCTCAACACCATGCCCCAAAGCCCAAAACCATTTTAATAGATTCGTCAAGAAAAACCAATGCCTTGCATGGGGATGTTCAACATCCACCCTATTTGATCAAGAACACTAATGGCACCCTGCTTTGGTAGACCTACCAAGAACGATCAAGACCCTTATAGTTGCAGTAATTGGGAGGGAATAACTCTTAATTTTTTCTTAAGGGAAACTATTCTATCATGAAAATCATATCCACCACATAAGAATAATGAAAAAATAGCAACGGGAAATTAAACCATCACAGATAATCATATTTAAGCAGTGAGATAGTATTGCCCTTACAATAGTGATCTCTATTGCCATGGTCCCTGTCTTCTAGCCCATCAAGCTTGAAGCCTTCATGATAAAGTACTAATCTACTACAACTAATAACTAGTAACAAATTACATGAGAGATTCAAGCATCACAAGTCGACATGCAAGTCGTTATACAACAATATGATAGCCCAAGCTTCAGTTAACCATGGCACGCAGGCCATGAAAACTACAACCATGCATCACATACACATAGTGTCCATACTATTCACATCATTCCCTGCAAAAAAGTTAAGTGCATAATCGTATTATAGTGCGCGATATGAACAAGTTATATCGAACAAACACTACGACCGGACAGCACGATCGTCCCGCTAGTTGGTTAGTGGGAGGGGGTCCAGGGGTAGCCGCCCCTCGTGGGTCGAGGGCAGCGCCCTTGGAAAAAAATCCGAGCCATTCAAAACGGCTCAATTTTCACTAGACCGATCAAATCGATCTATTGCGCGAGGTCCCCTTGAGAAGACGGTGACCCTATACGATCTCGATATGTTGTTTCGATCTGTTGGTTCGCGCGTAGCCTCAATGGTGTTACCAGACGGTAGGGGCAATGCAGGGCTTGAATCTAAAAGGAAACAAACTAATCTTTTTGATCTTATGGCGTTGTCAACTCATACCTCTATACATCCCAAATAACAATTGATCAAATCAACCCGTGAATGACATAGGAACATATCACCATATGTGCCTGATCTAGATCCGAAACTACACATGATCATCTCTAATACCACTATTGGGAACCGCGGAGGCTACGTTGGCATAAATAAAAAAATTTCTACCGTGAACACCCAAAATCACATGCAAGTAGGGGATCACAGATCGTTACGCGTGCCGAGGAAGTAGTCGTACACAACGGTCACCTCCTCCTCGCCGATCATCAAACATCCCTGAGTAGCGTCGAACAGCACGTGGTCATAGGCGAACACCGCAAGTTCATCGTAGTCATCGTCGTCGGAGGTTCCACCGATTAGCGCATCCACATGCGCTAACGCCTCTAAATGTATCCACATGTCCGGGGTAGGAACAACGTGCGGCGTGTGCTAGCACCTCACCACGCGGCTAGGGTTTCAGATGAGCGGGGGGGCATGGTGGCTAGGACTTGGTGAGACCTTGTCTATCTCTCCCGTGCCGTCCCAAGCCTCCCCTTTTATGGATGCTCTAGTGGGCTCTAGTCGAGGCCCACTAGGACTCTAATTCATACGCAGATTGTATCTTCTCACAAACCCTTCTTATAATGGATCAAGTCCACTAAATAAGTTCCAAACCCGTTAAGTGTGTGACCCGTTAAGTTCATGTGCAAGTCAGCCGTGCATCCGAAAAGTCCCTTTCCAATCCACAGATCAATAGTGGTACCTAGCAGTACATATTGACCCCCCAAATGCACAGAATGATCTCATCAGCTGAACCCAGATATACACTCATATCAATCCCTTTGCCGCACGATACCAGTCAAGCTCATGGTGAGATGCGTGCCACACTTGTGATAGCTTGACCCTTCAGTCGCTCTTGTAGTGGATTTTGAAACCGTGATTAACTCTTTAACCACATTGGCATGTCCACGCACTTTTCAATTCAACTACAACCGAGGGGCCTAGAGGTATCTCTCTCGTTAACTAAGAGGTTCAAATTCCATCTTGATCTCTCACACCCCACGCCATGTTTCATAGCATACCCGAAGACTACCTTTTAAGCAACCTAGTTACGGAGTAGCGGTTGATAGCCCCAAAGCTTACTACTACACATTCTGCGAATCAATGATGATCTCAGGTCTAAGGATCATACAGGTATACCACGCTAGAAACACTAATGGCACTCTAAAGATAACAATCCTAGTAGTGTCTCAAGGTGGATCTATCTGACATCATGTTGTCTAACATATATCTACATTATTGATTTGATATCTCTATATATATGGCATGTGTGTAACTCCCCGGCATCTAGTATGCCTGAATGTTACGAAACATAGACTAAACAACATCTAAATACCACAAATAAAGATAAATTACAGCAAAGGTGCAAATGCTAAAACCAAAAATTTCGGCATCATCTCCTTTGTTTTTCCATGATTCGGAGCAACAACAAATTATCACAAGTTATATCATAATGGAAAGCATCTAAAACAACAATAACAGGTGACATAGCAACAATATAAGTCCAGTGTGACACTACGGAATGACGATATGAGTCATTTTCGATCTCGACCTTAAAGTACAACTCTTGTATCGTGTTTTTGGGCCGTTTCTGGGAGTTTGGGCCTTTCCGGGGGGGATTTGGGCCTTTCCGGAGGGGAATTGGGCCTTCCAGGGGAGTTCGGGTCTTGGGGGGTCTATTTGGGCTGAAAGTGGGACATAATTAGGCCATGTGGAGGTGGACTAGGACAGAAAACCTGCTGCCCTAGCCCTTGGTGCGCCCCCCTCTCCCCATATGCGCCCCTCCCACTTCCCTCTCAACCCTAGCCGCCTCCCCTAGCCCCCACTTGCGCCTCCACCATTCCTCTTCCTCCTCCTTCCTCCCCATTGCACCACCACCCATCTCCTCACCTCTCCTCCACCCTTGCTGCCCATAGGGGAGTTCTCCACCTCACCACCCCGAAGATCCATCCATTGGAGCGCTCCGTGACGAGGAGATTCGGTGGATTTGGAGCGAGGAAGGAGATCGCGCGAACCGGGAGCAGATCCGTTGGGTTTTCGGTCGTCGGGCGAAGGTATGGCCATGGGGATCCTTGGGGTTGTTCTAGGATCTGTTCTAAGGGTTAATATCATGTTTTTAGATCAATTGGTGGTGCTGGAATTGAGTAGATTAGATGAAATCTAGAAGTTGCCACGTTCTCTGTTTCGGGCAGCATGAGCAGTCGACATAGGGTTTGGGTTTTCGCCAATTTAGAATCGGAATTTGGTCGGCCGCCTGTTGAAGAAGTTGTAGGTAATTTCAATACCTTTTAGTGGGTATAAATAACTTCCAATTCCGCCCAGCCGTTTCAAAGTTATGCTTATTTTACCGAATGTATTAAAATCTGTGACGTGATTGGAACAGATCACAGTATTCTGTAGATTAAACCACTTTAGAGTCCGAATCAGTCTTTCCGTATACTTACAAAAAGTTAGGAAATTTCCTAAGGTACGCGAGGATGTACTCGTTTAATTGATTCGGAGTCTTAGAACCCGAGTTATGCCTTTTGGAAGGCTGCTATCCCGACGGGACAGAACCTCTGTTTTTGGGTTTAGCGAGTAGTTTGCGATGTCGGGGTAGAAGAGGGTTTGCTTACTGTTTTGTGGACATGATTGCGAGTGTGTGGTACCTATGTGTAGGTGGTGTGACCCCGGGAGTGCCTTCTACTTCTCGCCAATCCGTCGCCATGGTTGAGGCAAGTGTATTGGAATGGGTAGCGGGTTGTGGTTTGCTAGATTGGTTGAGATTGAAATTGAATATATGATATTTTCACATGCCATGCTTTAATGTTTGCCATTGATATGATGAATATGCTTATTATGTTATGATGCCATGTGTTAATATACAAGTTATTTATGATGTTGGCATGCTTGCATACACGGCATGATACATGGCCCGGGCGGTGAGAAAGTCATAACTAGTCCGGGGAAGGTCGGTGAGAAAGTTATGACTATTCCGGAGAGCCAATGAGTAAGTCCTACATCGTGATTCCATCCACCGCGGTGTATGGAAGCGAGGAGTAGGCACCCTCCATCTTCGGGATGGAAGGGGGGAGAGGTTGCACACCGACGGGTGTGTACTCAACCATACCGATATGAGTTTTCAGGAGATATGTGCATTGCATTGCATTATATGAGGATGTTATGTAACACCCCGGCATTTATTATGCCTGAATGCTACCAAATATAAGCTAAACAACTTCTAAATACCACAATTAAACCTAAATTCCAGCAAAGGCGCACATGCTAAAAACCGAAATTTCGGCAGCATCTCCTTTGTTTTAACATGAATTGAAGGAGCAACAACAGTATAGCAATATAAGACAATATGAGAGACATCTAAAACAGCAATCATTAAAGACTTAACGACAATAAAAGTCTAACATCAAGCACTTAATGTCTCCAAGTGTCAAATGAACAAATAAACTCTCATATATCAAAGCTAAACATTAAAGCAATATTCATCACACGCAGCTTATTATCAAACTAAAAGAATGACTTGTGAATCAAAAAGGTGAAGCTACGTGCGGACGTGTGACTATTTCCCTTCACCGCATGCCGATCTCATGGTACCTAAAATAACAAGAAAACACAAGCGTGAGTTCGAAACTCAGCAAGCATATTGCAATGGACAACAAGAACAATAACATGGCAATAATATCTCACATCATGTACATCATCTCATTCATGAACACATAACACTTTCCTCATCATTATGTATGCAATGCAATGCAATGCACATGTCTCCTTGGAAACTCATACCGGTATGGTTGAGTACACACCCGTCGGTGTGCACCCTCTCCCCCCTTCCATCCCGAAGATGGAGGGTGCCTACTCCTCGCTTCCGTTCACCGCGGTGAATGGAATCACGATGTAGGACTTACTCATTGGCTCTCCGGATTAGTCATATCTTTCTCACCGACCTTCCCAGATTAGTTATGACTTTCTCACCGCCCGGGCCATGTAACATGTCATGTATGCAATTATGCCAACATCATATTTAACTCACATATTAACACATGGCATCATAACATAATAAACATGCTCATCATATCATTGGCAATCATTAAAGCATGGCAAGTGATCACATATCATGTAGACAATTCCATCTATTCTCAACATGCAACCTACAACTCGCTATCCAACACAACACACTTGCCTCAACCACGGGCAACAGATTGGCGGGAAGTAGAAGGCACTCCCGAGGTCGCACCACCTGCACACAGGTATCATACACTCACAATCATGTCCACAAAACAATACGCAAACCCTCATCTACCCCGACATTGCCAACGACTCGCAAAACCTAAAAACAGAGGTTCTGTCCCGTCGGGACAGTAGCCATGCAAAAGGCATAACTTGAGTTCTGGGACTCCGAATCAATTAAACGAGTACATCCTCGCATAGCTTAGGAAATTTCCCAACTTTTTCTAGTTATGGGGAAAGACTGATTCGGATTCCGAATCAATTAAACGAGTACATCCTCGCATAGCTTAGGAAATTACCGTGATCTGTTCCAATCACGTCACAGATTTTAACACGCTCGGTAAAACAACCATAACTTTCAAACGGCTGGGCGGAATTTAACGTTCTTTATATGCACTGAAATATAATTAAATTATATACAACTTCTTCAACATCCGTATGGACAGATTCGGATTCTAAATTAGCGAAAAACCGAACCCTAGGTCGACTGCTCATGCTGTCCCAAAACAGAAACGTGGCAACATCTAGATCTAATCCAAATTACTCAAATCCAGCACCACCAATTGTTCTAAAAACTTGATAAACACCCTTAGAACAGTACCTAGATCAACCCCAAGGATTCCCATGATCATACCTTTGCCCGATGCACGAAAACTCCAATAGATCTCCTCGCTCCTCACTCCTCGCTCCTCGGATGGATCCACGAGGATGCAGGGGTGGGGAGGCCACCCTAGGGCAGCAAGGGGGGTGGAGGAGAGGTGGTGGAGAGGTGCAAGGGGGGCGCACGGCACAAAGGGGAAAGGGTGGGGCGGCTAGGCAATGGATTGGGAGAGGTGGGGCGCAAGGAGGAGCAGGGTGGGCGCACCAATGGGGCAGGGAAACCCCTTTTTAGCAGCCCTAAGCCCCTTTCCTAATCCTAAATGGATTCCTAGTTCATCCCTCTAAAGCTCACAACCCCCTCTTTAAGGCCCAAAACCCCGAAAACGGCCCGGAAACTCTATTAACCTCCAAACCCTATGGTTTTAACCTTATTTCCACATCTCATACTGTTTTTGACCTTATCATGCACGTTAAATAAGGTTACGACACTCCGTGGTGTCACAACACTTCAAAAGGCCCAAAAATGCGAGTAAACCTCCAGCCGAAAGGTTTTCTGCTCTAATTTCACATCCTATAATGTCACACCATACCGTAGTGTCACATGTTATATGATGATGATATACGATGATGTCAATGATATGTTTACGCTATGAATATGAGATGTGTATGATGTCGTATGTGAAAAGTGGTGATGAAGGTATTAGAATGTATTTTCTTGTTCCATTGCAATATCTTGCTGAGTGATGAACTCACGCTTGTGTTTATGTTCTTTTTTTTAGGTACCATGAAACCGGCATGCAGGAAAGGGAGCTAGTCACACGTCATCACTTAGCATCATACATATAAACAATGACATGTTCCTTCCATTAAATTGTGATGGTTAATTTGTGTGCTTAGTTTCCTCATTTACTTCGTTTGGCTCGTGAGATGGTTGGAATCTTTATTCTAGTCTTATACTGCTGCTAGAACCTTTATTATTGATGATTTAGATGTCATTCTTTATACTATACCCTGTGATCGTATTGTTGTTGCTTCAATTCATGGAAAAACAAAGGAGATGCTACTGAAATTTTTGGTTTTAGCATTTACTCCTTTGCTGTAATTTACCTTAGTTTATGGTATTTAGATGTTGTTTAGCCTATGTTTGGTAGCATTCGGGCATATTAAATGCCGGGGTGTTACATCCAGGATAAAGCATTCAACCACTTCATGAGCTAAACGAATCAAATAATAAGACCGAGCACACAGTTAAGCAATTCTCCAAGTTTCATCGCACTATTCTCATTATCATGTCTCCAATTGATAACACTATCTAATTTGTGTGGAGCTACGTGTAGATGTGTAGCTAAACCCTTTTTCCCGCATGCTGGTTTCATGGTACCTAAGAAAAACAATGGTACAAGGAAACACATTTCAATACCTTCATCACTACTTTTCATATTCAACATCATAAACATTTCAAATTCACCTTGTATGCATCTCATTGACATCTTCATATAACATCATCATATAATGGAATGCAATGCAATGCACATGTCTCCTTGAAGCACATACCGGTATTGCCGAGTGCACACCCGTCGGCGTGCACCATCTTTCACCTTCCATCCCGTAGATGGAGGGTGCCTACTCCTCGCTTCCATTCATAACTGTGGATGGAATCATGAGGTAGGTCTTACTCAATGGTGCTCTGGATTAGTCATAACTTTCTCACCGACCTCACCGGACTAGTTATGACTTTCTCACCGTCCTGGCCAGTCCTCATGCCATGTATGCAAATATGCCATAAACATAAATAACTTGCATATAAACACAAACTAACCATTGCATGGACTTATAACCAACCATTTTCATCATTTTGTAGGCAAACATCAATCATGGCATTTAGCATATCATGTAATCATATTGCACCTAAGCAAGACTAGCAAACATACAACACACAACCCATTCCAATACACTTGCCTTTAACCCTTCGGAACGGTGTGGCGAGATGATGATGCCACTCCTGGGGTCACACCACCTACAAATACATGTTTTCCACTCAATATCATACCACCCAAGCAAGTATAAAACTCAGAACACAATGATTCTACCCAAAACCCCGAAAACATGAAAAACAGACCAATATGTCCGTCGGGACAGCGGGCTTCCAACAATCATAACTTGAGTTCTAAGACTCCAAATTAAGTAAAAGAGTACATCATCGCGAATCTTAGAAAATTTCCTTGCTTTTTCTAAGTATTGGGAAAAACTGATTTGGCCTCTAAAATTGCCTAATCTACAGATCAACCCGATCTGTCCCAATCACATCACAGTTTTGAACATGTTCGGTAAAACATCCATAACATTCAAATGGATGATCGGAATTACGCGTTTTTGGTGTCCACTAAAAGGTATTGAAATTAACTACAACTTTCTCAACAGGAGGCCAACCAAATTCTGAATCTAAAATTGCGAAAACGCAAACCCTAGGTCGGACGTCCAATCTGCCTGAAACAGAACGCCATGAAATCTCTAGTTTTCATCAATTCTATCCAAACGTAGCACCACCTTTCGATCTAAAAGCACCAAAACCTCCTCTAGATCAGCACCTAGCACATCGCCAAAGATCTCCCCATAGCTAAGCCTTCGATTGACAAACAACGAACCGACGAACGGCGAGCCTTCTCCTCCCGGTTCTCCCGATCTCCTTCCTCGCGGCGGTTCCGCCGAATCTCCTCGTCGCGGAGCTTCCCAATGGAGAGGACAGCAGGGTGGAGAGGTGAGTATCTCCCCTAGGCTGGATAGGGAGGTGGAGAGGAGAGGGAGGGAGAGGTGGTGCAAGGTGGAGGTGCGGCTAGGGGAGGCGTGTGGAGGAGGAGGGGGCGGCGGCTTGGGGGATGAGGGGGAAGGGAGGGCGTCCTAGGGCACAAGGAGGGGGTGCAAGGCAGGGTATTGCTGCCCCCTCCCCCACATGGGCCGAAAACTCCACTTTTGGCCCATGTGGGGTCCCCCTAAGGCCCAAAACGGCCCGGAAAGGCCCAAACTCCCGAAAATGCGATTAAACCTCATACCGTAAAGTTTTATTCTCTAATTTCATATTTTATAATGTCAAACCATTCCGTAGTGTCATAATGTGAAACAGTGCCATCAATCAATACATGTGCTGGTCTAAGAATCATTGTTGTCCCACATAATGTTATGAGCCTAGGGGTCAGTTTAGAATAACATCGTAAAAACAATGTGTCTCACAACCAAGTCGTACTTGATGAACAAATGCAAGAGTTTATTCATAGAACTGATAATGCATTATCATGGAGTACATAAACATAGACATGAGATACAATCATCTCCATGAATGCCTCTAGGGCATATCACTAACAGTAAGGAGACAATAATGCCAATCCACGCCCCTAGCAAAACTGCCAGAAATGGCACCGCTTGTGTGGCCTTCTCGGCAGCTACTGGCAGGTACCCATTTAGCGGCAGTCATCATGATTTGTTCTGTGATTTTAGGCTCCTTCGCTCGTATTTGGCCAACAGTTGGGCAAAAGTTGGCTTAACCTTCGGGATTGGCTTTCTTGATGGTACTGGCCTTTCAGCCTTATACCATTTGCCGACTTCAGGTTTTCCCCTCATCTTGATTGTCCTCGAGTGTTATCCTTCGTGATCGGCTTCGATTTGAATTGAACCGATCGTGATCTATATCGTTTCTTTACCGCTCACTGTTTTCTCATCAGCTCAACACCTTGTTGCAGCCAATGTCGATAGTGAGTGGACCTCATTGTCATACCAACTCTTCCCCCTTAGGTGAACAACTAACCATGTTGACTGGGAAAGGATTGGTGTCCACCTGTAGAGCTTGCTCTTCTGCAAACTTTAGTCATTCGTCCTCAATGGCCGACTGCATCTGTTGAGGGAAAATATTGCAATCGTTAGTATTATGCGAAAAGGAATTGTGTCACTTGCAATACCTATGCCTTTTGAGCTCTTTGGCCGATGGTATGGCATGCCCCTCGGGCAATCATACTAACTTTTCTTATAATAATCGGTCAAATATGCAATCGCACTTGGTCACATCAAGAGTATTTAACTTCTAACTTAGGTTTAGTCGGTTTGTGCCAAGAGCACACTAAGGATTTCTATTCCCCTTAACCCACTCGACCACATTAATGTATGTTCCCTCTTCATCGACCAATTCTTCCAATTCATACTCTACCAGGTTGACCTTAGGTCTTTCATTTTCTTTAACGTTTTTGAACCTATCCTTAAACCCTTTATTTTCATAGAATCGGTTTTCTTGAGCCGATGCCCTATGCAAGAGGTGGCTAATATTGGTGAATTCGTGGCCATCCAATTTCTTTCTCAAGGGAGGGATTAACCCCTAAAAAGCCAACTCGTGCTAACTGATTATCGGGTAGCATGACATTGAAGCATCAGTTTCATACTTCCATAAACCTTTTGATGTACTCAGCAACCAATTCCCCAAACTTCTGCAGCATGGAACTTAGGTCAAAGATTCGCAACTCTAAGTTCCTGCAAAAGAAATACTCGTGGAATCGGTTTTCCAAATTGGCCTAGGTGTTAACCGAATTTGGGTGTTGTGCGGTGAACCACGTGAAGGGCGCTCCAGACAAGCATAATGGGAATAGTTTTACCCTGAGCCCATCGTAGTGCATAGCTGCACCGCATTGCACAACTAAGTGCCTGACGTGCTCCATGGTGGTGGTCACATCATCGCCCAAAAATTTGGTATCGGGCACTCTATACCCTTTGGGGTATGGGATCTTATTAATGTATTCGGGATACGGCTTCCTGTGACCGAGAGTTCGTCCTCTCGGCTGTATGCTAAATTGGTCTCTCAGGACGGTTGTGATAACTTTGGTCCAGCTAGTCCCCTGGATGGTGTGACATGTACCGGAAGCACCTATTGGCCAGGCTCGTGACGACGCCCCCTGAGTGCAAATTCGGGCGGTTCATGGTGATGCCCCCCGAATGTGAACTCGGGCTAGCACAGTGGCCTGGGCTGAAGTTGGTCTTGTAGCGGCTCGTAGCTAATAGGTTGATGCCTTATAGGCTCCTGCAGCGGCACAAAGGGCTCTAAGTATGTAACGACCCGGCAAGAGTCCTGTGCCGAGGCCGGCTCTGTGTGTGGGGTGCCCCTGATCGGCTATAGAGAAAGTCCAGGGAACCTCTAAGGTGGTGTGCCCTGGGGCACGCTGGATGGGCAACTTGTCCTAGCACCATCCGTTTGAGTGTAGTACTACTTGACCTCGTTTGTCCTGGGATCACTAGGCAAGATTATGGTCAGCTGTGATGGTGCAGATGCCATAACCATAGCCGATGCTTTGTTGTCGACCATTCACTTTGCGGTTTGGGTGTTTTTCCCGAAAGAGAAAACTGGGTATGTGGGGGGAGGATGTGGTGGCTCGAAAAGAGAACCAGCCGCTACGAGTTGTTGCGCCACCTCTTTGATGCTGTGAGATATCAACGGCCGAGGTGTAGTTACTAGGGCCGATGACTGTGGGGACCCGTCCCTGGAATTCCACTAATTCACTCGGTAGCATCGCACAGCCCAAGTAAATCAAGGGAACCTCGAGCGGCCCGCCTATATGCCCGTGTTGGTCCCAGGAAAGTTCACCAACACGCGCAACAATGCATGACGGTTTGTATCACAACACATATACCATAACGGAAACACAACATACATATCCATACAAAAGCAGGACTGCTGTCCAAAACGACATATATAGTAGTTTTACATCAAAGTAGCAGCGGAAAACATAAATGAACGACAAAAGGCCAGCGTAGTATGCCATAGACCCTCAGGCAACCGACTAGAAGTAAGAACGTGCCCCTAAGCGTTAGCGTCATCGAAATCTGCCCAATAAAGGTCTCCGGGTAGTGCCTCATCCTCACCTGCAGCAATTGGACAATCCGTTTGAGTACAAAGAGTGTACTCGCACAATAATATAAGTGATACGCTGAGTTCTAACTACATGTGGTGGCTTCTTCACAAGAAAGGCACTAGGTTAATTTCAGCATAAAGTAATATTTGGAGTAAAAACATAGACACGTATAGATTGAAATTGCGGTTTGCTAAACATTTACAAAGTCTAATACATAATATAACATCATCATAATCATCTTCATCTCATGCCATCCAGCATTCTCCAAACCATGAGTTCGACACTCATGTTCGCTTACGCCCACGGATACTCCAATATCCGTGAAGTTCCTTCCACGAGTACTCCAATACTCGCGAAGTTCTCCTCATGAGTACTCCAATACTCATGAGACTTGGTTTTTCCCAAATCATTCATTCTTACCCGGTCCTTAACACTCGCCCAGTGACTGACAACTTAAGTGACCGTCCTTGACCATGGACGCGGCTATTCAAATAGTTTATACTCTGCAGAGGTACGACTTTACCCACACGACACGCCACACTTGTAAGCCAAGCTATGAGCACAATTCCTTTGATGTGCCGGCCAAGGTGAACGTGACAAAACCATTTTTAATATATATGATAGTGCACTTAAACCACCCGGGTGACTGTGACCCTCGATCCCGTGTGCCCTGTGCTCTGTGTATGTGGATCAAGGAGTACAACCGTTATTGAACATCCCTAACTCCACAAAGTTCGAGGGATTTTGAAGGATACTCTCGACACTCCACAAAGTTCGAGGAGATCCCACGGTCATTCCTTGACACTCTCCAAAGTTTAAGGAATTCTGAGTGCATGTGGTTTAAATGCCCTAGTCATACACATGTACTTGGCTAAGCCAGCCCCATAAACGGCGTGTGGTTCGCACAATAGTTACTTAAAGAGACGTCACCATGATTTGATCCTTAAGATCCTTAACCAACATTGCTACATAATAACCACAATTGAACCATCATTATCATAATCAGCTTTGATCATCGCGACCGATGGACTAAGTCCATCTATCGCGGTTCCTAACGATGTTCTAAGCATGGCTAAGCAACTCGTACGAACCCATACATAATAATAAGCCAACCACCTAGGGCGACAATGGTATACGAAAGGAATGGGGTAACAAGATAACAAGTCAACAAGGTAGTAACTAAGCATTCTACCCCAAATATACTTGTAATTGAAAGAAAGCGTGCAATTGACAAAATAACTTCCACATAAATTTCAATTAATAGGATGAAGTATGTTCAAGGAGTAAGGTAGTGCCTTGCTGCTCGCTCTTGACGTCATAGGCGTAGTCGTACTCGTGGTTGTCTTCCAAAGCATCGACACCTAACGAGAAGTCCAATTCCAAAGGAACACAAATCAAGAAACCAACAATAAACAACGCGAGAGCATGCACAATCATGCATGAAATGCATCATGGTTATATTCTGTCAGCGTATGAGCTAACAGACCCCGGACGGGGTGTGAGAAGTCCGAATGAGGGGTTTTCATGGGGATCGCTTTAGACACAGCGGACAGGGGATGAACGAAGTCCACAAGAAGACACTAGGGTTTATCCAGGTTCAGGCCCTCCTTACGAGTAAAAGCCCTAGTCCTGCAGGGATTGCTCTAGATTATGCTCTTGGGGGAAACTACTTAAAACAGCTTCACTAGGGCTTGCCTGTCTCCAGAAATGAGCCAGCCGAGAAGAGGAAGAAGAACTGTCCGAACCCCCTCTCCCATGTACCCCAGTTACCTTTTATATGCGGGTTCGCTGGGGCGCATGGGGTTTACAAAAAGGCAATACATCGAATGCACCGGGCAAACTACAATTAATGTGCCTATCACTGTTCTTGCAGCCTAATTAATGCTCTGACGCAGCCGTCCTATCCCCCACTTCGGGCCCCGCACCTGCCGGCATCGCCCGTTCTGCTGGAGTGGGAAATTGCACCATGACGTCATTTGCCATTACGACGCGCGTTGGGAACACACGCCACCATATTGTGGCCTTCATTATCCCCATTTAATGCGCACGATGTGCATTAAATGTCTTTGACCTCCCGTGCGGCTGCATGGGCCACTAAGTGGCCTCGGGAACTGAGCGCCAGCGGCGTGGCCTGGTCACCACGTGTCCGCTGGGCGATCACTCGGTATTTGCCGGTAGCGTGACTGTCGCCACCGCCATTGGCGATCACTCAGCTGACCGCTAGTGGCGTGGCCTGGTTGCCACGTGTCCGCTGGGTGATCACTCAGTTGACCGCCAGCAGCGTGGCCTGGTCGCCACCTGCCCGCTAGGCGATCAGTTCAGCTGACCGCCAGCGGTGTGGCCTGGGCACCACCTGCCCGCTAGCGGCTCTTACTAAAGTGTAGTGGGCACCCTGGTGTAAAATACACCGATAGTAGCCCCCGGACCCACCCTGGAGTGCCCTTTTTGCCCCCTTTCTTCGACCAGCAAAAAAGCGGCCCTGTCTCCCGGGTGGGTCCACCAAAAAAAAACGCCCACGTAACGCTGCGGCTTTTAAATGCCGCCGCTGTTTCCGGCACCGAGGCGGAACGTGTGGCCACCCCCGCCTCGTAACCGGCGCGGGCTCGAGGGAGCGTATCCGTGCCCCTTCTGATTCTTTTGGGTTTCCTGCCAGCGAACCACCGTGCCCCCTCGGGTGCCCCGCCATTCGAACCGCCACGCCTCCACGGGTTCCCCGCTGGGGTGCTCCTTCATGCACATATATATCGGTGGCCCTGGGGAGGAGGCGGTTCATTCTTTCCTTGCCCTTGCTTCTTGCGCACTGCTCCCCCGCCTTCGCTTTTTGCGAACTGCTCCTTTGCTCGCATGGTGCCGCCAGCCCCGCTACTTCCTCCGTCGACCGTCGAAGAGATTGATGCCGAGAGGTTTTCCCTGTATGTTGCTGGCGGCTCCGTCCGTACACGCCCCGGGACCGCTGCGCCCCACTGCCATCCAGGAGAGGTGATCTTCTTCGGATGGGGGATGCTGGCGGGCCTCCTTCCACCGATTTCTGACTTCTACCTCGCTGTTCTCAACTTCTACTTGATCCACAACATTCATCTTGCTCCCAACTCTATCGTTCTTCTTGCGGTTTTTGCCCACTTCTGCGAGATGTTCGTGGGAGTGGCTCCCAACCTCCCGCTCTTTCGCTTCTTCTATTCCCTACGCGCGGCCAAGGACCTTTCCACCACGGCAGGCTCCTGCCACCTTCGCCTTCGGGGCGGGGCAGCCTCCCGCTACATTCCGCTAGAACTCCGCTCCAACTTGTGGGCTTGGCGCAATGAGTGGCTCTATGCCGAAGATGATAGCGGCGTAGAGGTCTTGGAGCTACGGACTGGGCCAGCGGCCAGCACCCCTACCTGGGGAGCTCACGTCGATGAGACGCCTGAGCTCCAGGTGATGCTGGCCCATGTGGACCCGTTGCGGACAGCGGGCCTGACGGGGCCATGGTCCTCCGGGATTACGTCTCCCGGAGAATTAGTCCCCTGCGCCGCCGTGCCCGCCTCTCCTGGCAGTACACGGGCCCTGATGACTTGAGTAAGACGGCTCCCGGGGGTAAGTTACTTTCTGCTTTACTCCCCTTCTTTTCCTTTTTCTTCTTTTAACTACCGCTGGACTAACGGCGACCTTGCTCCATTCTCTCTTTTCTCTCAGTCGCGGGGGATTTATCCTTCACGAAAATTGACGCATGGCTGGCGCAGCTGGGCGTCTTCGGCCCCATCCCGCCTTTTCCGACGGGCGCGCTCCCGCTCTGCCAAGTGGAGCCTAGGGAGCACGTGACGATCACCCGCGCCATGCCCTCTATGGACGCTACGGGGCCGGTGAACACGCCTCACCGAACGGCGCTGACGATCCGGGGGCCCCCTCCTGCTAGCGATCCGTGGAGGGACAAGTGCCCAGCCGACGACGACGCCTCCGGCGCCAGCCCCAGAAGGGTCCGCATTACTCCAGGGGGCACAGCGACCACGATCGGGGTGGGCAGCTCCGCGGCGGCCACCTCTTCCACTTCGGCCGGCGCCGCCTCGGCAACAACTCCGTCGGCTCCGGTTCTGGTCCCGTCGCCGCCGCCGACGCAGACCGATCCGCTGCCACCAATACAGGGGGATCCGCCCACCAATGGGGGCTTTCCCTTCACCGCCCCCATGGGGGTGGTCCACAGGGTTCATAACTACCCCTCTTACTACGGGGCGTTTACCTAGCCAACACTCCTTCGTTACTCTATCTCGTTCTGTAACTTATTTGTACTGCGGCGCGCTCAGCTGGCTCTACTGAGCCTTTTTTCCTATTCTTTTGTATATAGTTCTTGATCGCCGGCGGCACTGGCACCGGTCGATCTGCCTCCGCCGCTGGTGCAGGTCGATCCGCCCCTGATACCGCTGCCGGCGCAGGGTGATCCTTCCCCGCCGCTGGCGCCGGCGCAGGGTGATCCACCCCCGCCGCTGGCCCCGGTTTTTCTTCCGCTGCCTCCAGCGCTGATCGCTCCGCCGGCATTGGTGCCACGTGGGGGAATCACACTCGCCCCAGCTATGCCCAATTTTAGGAGGCCTTCTGCCGGGTATGCTCATAGACACTAGCAAACTGTCAAGTTCTTTTTGATTTGAGAAACTTACCCCCCTTTTTTTCTTAAGGGCGTCTACTTCGAGGGCTCCCGCTGGGATCGACCTGGACGCCGCGGCAACCGCAACAGCGGCCGCAGCTGTACCAGCTGTGGTTGTCGAACACCAAGGTGGCCCCGGGGATAGGCTTGCCGGCTACCCCGGAGGTCGCCAACACCCCAATCCCCTCGGCAGATGCGGACGCTCTGCTGGCTGCTCTTGGCGAGCTGCACTCCCGCGTGAGCGGCCGCCTTGTGACAAGCAGGGAGAGGCTGAGGGAGGCCGTTGCGGAGAACTCCCGACTCCGCTCGGAGGTGCTGGACTTGCGCGGTTGGGTGGAGAGGTCGGAGCAGAGCCTGCAACAGGAGAGGGAACAAGGAACCCTTTGTGTCGAGGCGCTCACCCGAGAGCGCGATGAGGAGAAGGGCGAGCGCCTACGCGCGGAGGTCGAGACCACCTCCATGCTGCGCCGTGCCTTTGACCGGATGGTGGCCAGCTTGGCGCCACTGGGGTTGGAGCAGCCAAACCCGGTCGAGCAGACAGCCCAGCACTATGCTTTCTGCATGAGCCGGATCTCCGACTTCCTCACCTTCCTGCCCAGCGCCTTGGCCACCCGGTCCAGCCAAGAAGGGCGGGCAGTTGCGGCGGCCACAGCGTCATACGTGCTCGCGTGCTGCGCTAGTCAGGACGCCAACTTCGACCCCCTGGTCGCCATCCAGGGAGTGGAAGGAGATCGCCCGCCGCCGGCGCAAGTCGGCCAGCGCCGAGCGGGTCGCCGATCAGCTCGAGATGGTCAACCCGGCGCTTGAAGCAATGGCCGAGGATGTGGCACTCGAACTGGATGTCACCCCAGTGGAGGACCAGGAAGCCGCAGAAGCTGCGGTAGATGAAGATTGAAGACCTTCACTTTGTTGTCGTCTTACCGTCCCTTGTAGCGGATCCCTGCAAGTTAGGGCCTTAACTATAAATGCATATATTTCCCTTTGCACATCATGTTTGGGTGCCCGTTCGCACCTGTACAACACTCACCCAGTGGGCCACCTTTTACCATCAAGAACTCAGAGAGCCCTAATGCACTGAGGGCAATCATGCTGACACGGCCCACCAGGGCGCAAACCACAAAAGAGAACAAGATGACAACTGTTTTGAGTAGAAGGTAGACACTGGATCAAACAGAGGCTTCCCCCGACCAGCCATGGAGAGGAAAGCTCAGCTCGGCTGGCCGGGACACACAGCTCTGCACTTACAGCCATTTTTAGGGATAGAACTTGCGCAAAAGCTCTATGTTTTGTGAGTTTGCCAACTCCTCCCCGTTCTCAGTGGCCAACCTGACCGCCCCGGGGCGAGAAACTGAGACCACCTTAAAGGGGCCCTCCCACTGGGGAGACAGTTTGTGCAACCCAGAATGCGTCTGGACTCTGCGTAAGACCAAGTCGTCGACTGCCAGTGTTCTCTCGCTGACCCGGGCGGCGTGGTACCGCATGAGGCTTTGCTGGTACCGGGCAGTGCGCAAGGCGGCACGATCCCATACTTCTTCTAGGAGGTTGACGTCCTCCCGCCGCAGATCTTCCTAGGCTTCCTCAGTGAATGCCACCACACGTGGTGACCCCAAGGCCAGCTCCGAGGGTAGGACCGCCTCCGCGCCGTAGACCAAGAAGAAGGGGGTTTCCCCGGTGGCCCGGCTGGGGTGGTACGAAGCGACCACAGCACTGCCGGGAGCTCGTCAGTCGACCGGGCTCCACGCTTGTGGAGTCGATCAAACACCCTGGTCTTGAGGCCCTTCAGCACCAGCGCGTTGGCCCGCTTGACTTGACCATTACTCTTTAGGTGGGCTACTGAGGCAAAACAGACCTTGGTGCCCATTTCTTCGCAGAAATTCAAGAAAGCGGTTCTAGTGAACTGTGTGCCGTTGTCGGTGATGATACGATTGGCGACCACGAAGCGGGTGAAGATTCCTCGCATGAACTTGATCGCAGCGGCGGCCGTAATCGCCCTTACTGCCTCGGCTTCACCCATTTAGTAAACTTGTCGATGGCGACGAACAGATGGGTGTAGCCCCTATGGCCCGCGGGAACGAACCCAGGATATCCAGCCCCCAGACCGCGAAGGGCCATGAGAGCGGGATGGTTTGTAGAGCCTGGGCTGGTCGGTGGATCTGCTTGGCGTGGAACTGGCACGCCTCGCACCTCCTCACCAGCTCGCAAGCATCCTGGAGGGCGGTGGGCCAATAGAACCCTTGGAGGAAAGCTTTTCCCACCATCGTTCGACTGGATACATGGCTCCCGCACACGCCTCCATGGATATCAGAGAGTAGACTGCTCCCTTCCTCCCGAGTGATGCACTTCAGGAGAACTCCGTTTTTACCCCGGCGGTAAAGGTCCCCGCCCACCAGGGTATAGCACTTGGCCTTTCGTGCTATCTTCTCCACTGAAGCATCATCGTCGGGGCACACTTAATCCCGCAGGTAAGCCAGGATCGGATCCATCCATGTGCCTTCCCGGTCAAATGTGGCGACCACAGTGTGACCGCCCGGGTACTCTGCCTGACCTGACGTTTCCGCTGGTACTGCTTTCCCTTCCGACACGAGGGCTGAAGCAGCATCACCACCGTCCTCACCAAAAACGGGGGCTGCGATGGACGGTCGTGGAAGCCTTTCTTCAAAGACTCCGACCGGAATAGAAGACCTTGTCGAGGCGAGCTATGCGAGCTCGTTCGCCAAGTAATTGTCGCGCCGGGGGATATGGATATACCCCAGCCCTTCGAAATGTCGCTCCATTTTTCTGACCTCCGCTAAGTACTCCGCCATGACGGGATCAGAGCAGGAGAACTCTTTTCTCGCCTGTTTGACGACTAGCAGCGAGTCGCCCTTGACTTCTAAACGCCGAACACCAATGGCCGCGGCGGCGCGAAGCCCCGCCAGCAAACCTTCATATTCGGCTACGTTGTTGGTGGCCTTGAAGTCCAAAACAACCACATACTTGAGGAGGTCCCCGGTTGGGGAAACCAGGAGGACCCCAGCCCCCGCGCCTTCGAGCCTGAAGGAGCCGTCGAAGTAGAGTGTCCAGGGGGAGGGCGCGGGGGTTTCTTCAGCGGCGTGGCCTGGTCGCCACGTGTCCGCTGGGCGATCACTCAGCTGACCGCCAGCGGCGTGGCCTGGTCACCACCTGCCCATTGGGCGATCACTCAGCTGACCGCCAGCGGCATGGCCTGGTCGCCACCTGCCCACTGGGCGATCAGTTCAGCTGACCGCCAGCGGCGTGGCCTGGCCGTCACCTGCCCGCGGGCGATCACTTCAGCTGACCGCCAGCGGCATGGCTTGGGCACCACCTGCCCGCTAGCAGCTCTTACTAAAGTGTAGTGGGCACCGTGGTGTAAAATACACCGACATATTCCTAATCCTAGCATGCATATGAGAAGCAATTCATCCCTATACGTTCGGAGTATCCGGGTCCTAACCCGGAGTATCTTGGTTGATCTACTCGGTTACTCGAATGCTGACTAACTCGGAGTATCCGGGTCATATATCCGGAGTGTCCGGGTATACCGGACTATCCGGGTTGAAACCCTAGAGGGTCCGGGTTGGGGCTCTTTGTCATAATTCCCGATTTTGCCTGACACATCCGAAAGGTCCGAACTGGGGTCCGGAGTATGCGGATTAACCCCGGAGTGTCCGGGTTGGGCTGATCTGTCCGAAAATATGTGTGGGTGCATGTGCTCCTATACTTCAAAAATAATAACTTGGGTATAGCCTTACCACTATGGGGATACTCTTGCACTCGGTGGAAGGTTGGGTCGACGGGGAGATCAAGAATGACGTTAAGATGGCGATTTTCATCTTTTCTCCCGGTGTCAACTCCTCCTTGCTTGTAGAAGCAATGCCTCCTTCTCTTGAGCTTGTAGTAGCATCAACTCCTCCTCCTCAAGCTTGCAACACTACATGCACGACCCGCTCATCGATGGGGAGACGATTTTTATGGAAGGGAAGATGGATGAGCTCCATATAATAAAATTTCAGAAAAAGGGAGAGTAAAGGAAGGATTAGAACTCACCCAAAACTTGGTGCATCAACAATCCATTTGGGTGGAATTGAAGCTCTTGATGAGGGGAATCCGATGGTATAGCATGCACAAGCTCAAACCAATTCCTTGGATGGTTTTCGTGGGGATGAATGGAAAGGGAAAATGGTGCTCTTGCTCTCTCCCTTGAACATAATTTTCAGGTTGGGGAGGGAGAAATGGGTGGGAAGTGAGGAGAAAAAGAGGTGGGAGGTATTTATATACTTGCCTACTCCATCACTTACATGTGGGGTTTGGTCCCACATGTCATGGAGAGGTAAGGGAGTGGGTATGAAGTAGGTAAGGTGGAAAAATTGAGGTACTGTGTGCAGAATTTTATTCTCTCACTTACATTTGGGTCCACTTGTCATTGACTATGGTGGATGAAGTTTGGGTATAAATGGGTAGCAACTTTTAAAGGTGTTATGGACATTATGATTCATACTCATTTAACTAAATTGATGCTAACATTTACAAAACCTTAGTTAAGTGTTGATCATGCCACTAATATGAATGATATGAGCATAGCATGCACAATATGCCTAGTAAATAATTTTGGGGCTGTTACAAACCTACCCCCTTTAAAGAGAATCTCGACCTCGAGATTGATTTGCGTTGGTGAAGAGATGAGGGTACTCAGCTCGAAGGAGATTTTCACGCTCCCATGTAGCCTCATCGGGAGTATGGTTACTCCAATGAACTATGAAGAATTTGATGGTGTGATTCCGGGTGACGTGTTCGTGTTCGTCATGAATGCAAACTGGATATTCCTTGTATAATAAATCAGGTTGCAACTCAAGAGTGTCCAGCTCCGTGACTTCAGTCAGAACACGAAGGCATTTGTTTAATTGAGAGACGTGGAAGACATCGTGTACCTCGGAGAGGGGAGGTGGAAGTTCCTACTGGTATGTGTAACACCCCAAAATTTTGCTTTTCTTAAATTCATGTGTGATTTGGCACTTTGGTGAATTTTTGGAATTTTCTGGAATTTATTTGGATTTATTTGGAATTTATTTGAATTTATTCCATTTTGAAATAATTAAAGAATTAAACTTTGCAAATAAAATTTTGTTGGAAATATTTTATTTGAGTCCCAAATACCCTAAAATATTTTCCGTAATTTTCTGAATTTTTACGAGTCTTTTGCTATTTTTAATGAATTAAATGAATTCTGGGAATTATTTTAAATATTAAATCGCTGGAAATTCAACTCGGGTCGAAGCATCTTGTTCATCCGACCGAAGTCGGAACCCAGTCGGACTCGAGTCCGACCGAGCCGATCGACTCGACCAAACCCACTCCTAACCCAATCGATCCGGCCAGTTGGATCGGGATCCAACGGTCCGGATTGGACCGCCGCTCGAGCCCGAGTCGGTCCGGATCCGTCGCGGCGTGAGCAATCGTAGCCGCTCATCGCGACACGTGGGTATCCCGACCATCGTCTCCGTTCGAATCCCGGTCGGAGAGCTCGCCGTGACCAAGCGGGACACGGTTAGGAGTTCGATTCTTGGCGCCACGTCGAGGCGATATTTAAGGCGTGGACCGTCCCGAGAATCGTCGTTCGACGCCGCCCCTTTTCCCCAAGCCACACCGCCGAAACGCCGTCTTGGCGAGGAATTGCTCGCCGTAGTAGGATTAGGGCTTAGCCGGGTTCGTCGCCGCGCTTGCGCCGCCGAATCAAGCCGTCTCCGTAGTGTTGAAGCCAAGATCTGGAACCGCAAGAGCAAGGCGCATCGGACCGCACCATCCACCTCGCCGGAGACCCTCGGAAGCGCCCGACGGAAGGTCGCCGTCCTCGTCTCCGTGAGAGAGCCCGCCGCGCCGCCATCACCCGATCTGAAAGCTTACGGACCGTCGGTCCGATCGAGCGGTAGCGGTGAAGTCACGTGCTTCCAAACCCGATTGGATGCGGACCGTTGGATCAAGATCCAGCGGCCCCACGATCACCTCAGGCCGTAGCGGTGTTATCGTAGGGTTAGATCTGGACCGTCCGATCTAGATCGAGCGGCCCACGATCATCGAGTAGTTTTCAACGTGTTAACCACGGATCTAATCGCGGCCGCTGATTTCCAAATCAACGGACCACGATCTTGCCACGTAGCCCTAGGCGCACCGCGGCGGTAAGCGCCGTGGGCCACTGACATGCGGGCCGGCTTGTCGGCCGCACAAGCCGTGCGCCCGATCCACCATGGACCGTGTCGCCGCGTGGACCGATCCATGGGCCGGACACGTGGCGGCTTTGAGTGGTGCCACGTGGCATGATGACGTCATCCGACGTCATCATGGAAGCCGGTCGGTCTTGGCGTCAGCCAGGTCACTGTGGACCAATCACAGGATGACACGTGTCCAGGTGACGCCAATAATTAATTTCGAAAAAGAAAATGATTTATTAATTCGAAATAATGATTTGATTTTGATTCAAACTTCAAACGCTTATAACTTTTGCGTTTCAACTCCGATTTGAGTGATTCAAATTTCTAAATTTGTATAAAATTGAGACCTACCTAAATATGAATTTTATTTAATTTTTGGACTAAAGTTTTTCTCTGTAAAATTATTTAATTGATTATTTAAACTTTAAATAATCATAACTTTTATGCTTTAACTCCAAATTTGACGATTCCAGTTTCTAAAAATTCATAAAATTATGTTCTCTCTGTTTATGGATTTTATTTGGATGTTTGGACACTTTTTGCCTATTGTTTATTTGTGTATTTGCTATTTGCACGCTTTACGAGTAGACGTTGAAGTGCCGGAAGGATTTGAAGGAGAAGTATTGACTCAGGATCCAACTCAAGACCAAGAACAAGTACTTTTTGAAGGCAAGTTGTGCTTTGACCATGTTGATCCTATTTCGAAATCTATTTTGATTTAAACTATTGCATGCTAAGTTCAAATAGAAAAATACTTTATTTAAAAATGGGGAATTAGATAAGTACCAATTTGCTGTATGACACCTTGATTATTTAAGTATGTGCCATGACCCCTTGTCACCCTAGTTGTGGATTACTAGTTGGACATTATTAAATTGCCAACATGGGTTTAGACCGTTGTAGTATACTGCTTAGACCTGCTACGTGCTCATGACATGATTTTGGATAATCAAATGTTAATATTGGCTTAATGACATATTGAACCTGTTTTGGAAAAGTATCATGTGATGTTGATGGCACGTGGTGCATGGTAATCAACTGGGGTTTGATAAACGATTTCGGCCAGGGCATGTGGCAAGAGTAATCAGGTGGGCCATTGTGGCATTGGGGATGTTGATTTGGTTCTTCGGGTAGTCTTGCCCTGGTCACCCTAAGGACTTAACCTTGCAAGCCTTTGAACTGGGTCTAACGTGCAACCACATGTCAGAATGGGACGGACCTAGTTGACTAAGTTGCTAATAACGCACTGTGGGACCTCGGGAGGTCAACTACACCCTTTGTGTAAGTTGTGCGGGGAGCGTCTCGGGCCGAGGCCAGGTACCCATCTAACGGTTGATTGGCCTAGACTTCGCCTTAGCGAAGGGAAGGGTTAGTGCGCAATAACCGAGGAGGACCACTTGTATTGTTAGAAGTCTCCGAAAGACTTTGTTACTGAACTAGCTTTTGTGGTGTTTGACTGTATCTTGTGGGTAAAGTGCATAACCTCTGCAGAGTTTAGAATCTATTCGAATAGCCGTGTCCGCGGTATTGGACATCGCTCGGGAATTACAATCAAGGGTTAGATTTTCTCAAAAATAACTTTGGTTTGAAAGGTTGAAATTTGGATTAATAATGAAGTTGATGGAAATGTGGTTTAGGATGGGAAAGATGTTTACCAAACTTCTTGAAAAGTTATTTATGCTTTACTTATTTCTACCGCTTTGAATCTACTTATATTACTTGTCCAATGCTATTTCTTGCAAATATACCTTGAGTTATTCCTTTGTACCAAGCCATGCATATAGTATATTAGCCTCGCATTCTGCATGACTTGCTGAGTACCAAGTACTCACCCTTGCCTCAACACAACACCAGTTGAAGAGGAGACTACGCCAGCTTTGGAGGAGGAGCTCCAAGAGGATCCGTCTACGTAGGGAGCGAGCCCAGTCAGTTGCCTGTGGTATACTGGATGGCGCCACGATGTTACCTTCTTTGATTTTCCGGTGCTACTATTTCTTTCTTAATAAGTTTCGCCCTGTGAGGCGTACATTTTTGACTTGACCATAAGGTCGAGTAACCAGTTTGGTTATTAAATAAAAGTACTTTATTAGTATCGAATGGTATGATTGTGATATTTACCGATGTTAAGACTGTGTGCACTAGCGCGTTCCTGGACTAGTGTTGAATACACAGAGGGTCCGGATTTGCAAATTCGGGGTCCCGACAGAGGTGGTATCAGAGCCATACTGACTGTAGGCTCAACCCTAGCTAGAATGGTCGTAGTGAGGATAAAACCTATTTTCTAAAAGCTAAAAATTTGTCAAGATAAGAAATGACATCTCGACTTATCCCCTTCTCTCTTTTCTTGTCTCTTGCTGAAATTTTTCCTTACCTTGTCACAATTTAAAAATTCCGAGTTCTTACGTAAGCACTCTTGTGACAGATGGAGGAAGAGTTCAACTACGTTGATCTGGGAATTGGTCACGCTGCGGAACTTTGGTATATGCTACAAACTCTCGGAGATTTTGAGAAGCCCCAATACCAAGTAGAAGTGATCGGACAAGCGGGATTGATCAAGGCTTGTGACGTAAAGATTGAGGTACTGCTAGGAAGAAGGGCCAGGCAATCGCCTCGATACACCGACCGCCAGGAGGTCTACAATGCAGATGGGTATCCAAGAAGTATCACGACGAGCAATGCGGCACATTACCCGTATCTACGCCAGGAGAGTTGGAAAGCACGGTGTTCCGTTATCATCCGCAAGCAGCGATAACCTTCTTGACCAAGGCGATTCAGGATGAGGATGCCACTGCCATACGCTTGGCACGATTTGTTGTCGCCAGGAGGATGTACTAGATGATACAAGCAAGGAGCTACGTAAGGCCCGCAAGGAGATCACGACATGAGAAGAACAGATGGCGGGAAGCTCAAGAGTATGTGGCACACCTTCTGCGAAGGATTGACGAGTTGGAGATGACTTTGTACGACCAGCACTCCAGAGCCGCGATTTGAGCTACACGAGCCAGATCCAGAGGAGTCAGATCTCGATGAGGACACTGCTTCTTCGACTACCACAGAGGACACAGTTGCTGGACATGGCAATCGTTTCGCGCCTATGCCGCAGCACCCGTACCCAGGCCGTGGAGGTTTTCTCGATGAGTGAGCATAGGTTCTATAGTGAGACTCCTTCGCCGAGTCGCGTCATAGAATAAAGAGTCACCCTTTAGGCGTTAGACTCCAGAGTTAGTTCGATTTGGATTTTCATTGGTTGCTGAGTGTGCAGTATGTGTTGCAAGGCCCTTAGGCATTGTAAGCAGCCATACCAAGTTATTAATAATAAAGTAGGACCTTAAAATTACACCTTTCGCCCCGCATAAGTTTCATATTACTTGTCTATTCTTGTTTCCCTCTCATCTCTAAAACTTAGAGCAAATCGACAGATGGTAAACACCCGCGGAAACTTTGGAAGCAATGGGAGTGGTTCTCGCCCAGCAGAAAACCCCAATGATGGAGCACCAAGACCGCCACGGATGTGCAGAATTTTGGAGCATTTCTTGTCGCTCGGACTCGATTGATGCATGCTATGATGCAACAAATGCAACACGTCATCTTGTGATCCACTTTGCTAATCAAGTTAATCGTGACCACGCCAGAATACAAGACTGCCGAGTTCATGAGGACTCACCCACCCACTTTCTCTGGGAATGCCAATCCATTGGAGGCCGACGATTGGCTAAGATCAATCGAGAGGAAGCTACACATAGCTCAATGCGTAGGAAATGAGAAGGTACTCTATGCTTCTCATCAGCTGGAAGGAACAATTACCGAATGGTGGGAGAACTTCGTGCCACGCAAGAGAACCCTCAAGATATCACTTGGGAAGAGTTCACAAATGCATTCCGACAAGATCACGTGCCTGAAGGAATCATGGACCTTAAGAAGGAGGAGTTCAGAGCATCAAGCAAGGTAATCAGCCGGTGGTCGACTACCGAACAAGTTCACACAGCCTAGCACGCTACGCACTGAGGATGTAGCGACGGATAAAGCCGCAGTCTCGTTTTATGAAGGGACTTAACTCAGATTGCAAGTAGGATTGATCACCCACACCTTTCCAGATTTCCAAGAGTTGGTGAATAAGGCACTTATTCTTGAGGACAAGCGCAAGGAACTGGATGAGAACAGAAGCGCAGGATGCAACAAAGAAGGATCACGCCAGGAACGCAATGGCGCTGAGAGTTGCACCAAATCAATTCTTGATTCCAGCCACAAATGCAACAAGGACACCGTCACCGGCACCAAGACACATCAATCGTAACTACTGCACCCGGCCCCGCTAGAAACACTACTCGAGCGATCGGCAAGGAACGGTGAGACGCCGCTACAATCAGCAACGAGCCAGACACTTTGCCAACATTGTCCAAAGAAGACAGCAGAGTGACCCAGTTCGCTTCAATCTAGGAACCACCCAGCTAGGACGCCAAAGATCAGGAGCCACACCCAGGCCGTGGTGAGAGGCCGAGTTAACCATGTCACCGCAGATGCACCGCAGAATGCTACTGACGTCGTGACTTGGGTAAGTTACTTGTTAACTCGATACACCTGCAGCTTTGTTTGACTCTGGAGCTTCTCATTCGCTTGTTTCGCAAGGCTTTGCTACTAGAAATGATTTGAGGATTGCAAGACTTAGATGCATGCTTTTAGTTCAAACCCACAGTTCCGAACTCCGAACGAAAGTAGGATGTTCCGGTGAGAATACTAATAGATGGAATAGAATTCCTAGCAAACCTTATTATTTTGGAAACCCGGACCTTAGACGTTATATTGGGAATGGATTGGTTATCCAAGCACAAGGTCGTATTGGATTGTGGACGAAGGACTATCTCGATTGAGAGCCCGTGTGGGAAGAAAGTGGAATTTCAAGCCACCGCAGCTAGAGATGGACAGTTGATGGTTAACAAAGCATCAAGGCAATCAGCATAGAGGATGTCTCCGTAGTGAATGAGTACCCAGATGTTTTTCCTGAAGATCTACAGTATGCCGCACAGGACATAGAGTTTGTGATAGAGCTTGTACACAGTACAAAGACCGATAGCAAAGAGACCCTATCGGATGTCCACCGAGGAGTTGGTTGAGATGAAGAAACAAATAGAAGAGTTAATGGAGAAAGGATTTATCGGACCGAGTTAGTTCGCCGTGGGGAGCAACGATTTTGTTTGTCAAGAAAAAGGGCGGGAGTTTCAGGATGTGCATTGACTACCGTGCACTCAATGAAGTCACCGTGAAGAATAAGTATCCGCTACCCAGGATTGATGATTTGTTTGATCGGTGAGAGGAGCCGGAGTTTTCTCCAAGATTGATCTCGAGATCGATACCATCGATTGAAGATCCGATCAAGATATCCCGAAGACTGCATTCTCGTCAAGATATGACATTACGAGTTTACAGTTATGTCTTTTGGTCTGACGAATGCGCCAGCATATTTCATGAATATGATGAATAAGGTGTTCATGGAATACTTGGACAAGTTTGTCGTCGTGTTCATAGATGATATTCTAATCTACTCCAAAACGGAGGATGAACATGCAGGACACTTAAGGCGTAGTTTTGGAAAAGCTGAGGGAACAGCAACTCTTCGCCAAGTTCAGTAAGTGTGATTTTTGGAAGGACAAGGTGGAGTTTCTGGGACATGTAATGACCGCAGAAGGAGTCGCCGTAGACCCAAGCAAAGTAGAAGTTGTGTTACATTGGGAGCGTAGAAAGACGTGACCCAGTTGAGTTTCCTTGGAATGGCAGGATACTACCGCCGTTTCATCGAAGGCTTCGACAATTCGCGAAACCTCTTACGCAATTGCTTCAAGAAGGAAAAGAAGTTTGCATGGACGTCGAGAATGTGAGAAAGGATTTGAGAGTCAAGAAGCGATTGACATCAGCACCGGTGTTAGTTCTATCGGATGTTAATCAAAGCTTTGATATTTATTATGACGACGCGCCAAGGACTTGGATGTGTCTTGTCACAGAATGGAAAGGTCGCCGCTATGCATCAAGGCAGTTGAGGCCGCATGAGGAAAATTATCCGACACATGACCTAGAGTTAGCTGCCGTAGTGCATGCCTTGAAGATATGGCGTCACTATCTGATTGGAAACAGATGTGAAGTATATACGGATCATAAGAGCCTTAAGTACATATTCACCCAGTCGGATCTGAATATGAGGCAAAGGAGATGGTTAGAGTTGATCAAGGACTACAATGTTGGAATCCATTACCATCCCGGGAAGGCCAACGTAGTAGCCGATGCTCTGAGTCGGAAAAGCCATACCGTGAGTACGATGCTAGCCACAAGTCAGGGTGAGTGTCGGGACCCCGAATTTGCAAATTCGGACCCTCTGTGTATTCAGCACTAGTCCAGGAACGCGCTAGTGCACACAGTCTTAACATCGGTAAATATCACAATCATACCAATCGATATTATCAAAGTACTTTATTTAAATAACCAAACTGGTTACTTGACCTCATGGTCAAGTTACAAATGTATGCCTCGTGAGGGCTTAAACTTATTCAGAGAGAAACAATAGCAAATGAAAATCAAATAAACTTAGTGGCGCCATCCAAGATACCACGAGGCAATCGACCGGCTCGCATCCCTAAGTAGTCGGGTCCTCTTGGAGTTCCTCCTCCAAAGTGGCGTAATCTCCTCTTCAACTGTATTGTGTTGAGGCAAGGGTGAGTACTTGGTACTCAGCAAGTCATGCTGAGAATGCAAGCTAATATACTATATGCATGGCTTAGTACAAAGGAATAGCTCAGTATATTTGCAGTGCTTGACTTTTGACAAGTAATATAAGTAGATTCGAAAGCAGTAGAAATAAGTAAAGCATAAATAACTTTTCAAGAAGTTTAACAAACATTTTTCCCATCCTAAACCACATTTCCATCATCTTCATTGTTAAACCAACCCAACTTTTCAAATCCAAGTTATTTTCAGAAAAGCTACCCCTTGACTGTAGTTCCCGAGCCTTGTCCAAGATCAGTGGACTCGGCTATTCAAATAGATTCTACACTCTGCAGAGGTTATGCACTTTACCCACAAGATACAATCAAACACCACAAAGGCGAAGTTCAGTAACAACGCCTTTCGGAAGCCTCAAACAACCCAGGTGGTCCTCTCCGGTTCGTGCTCTACACCATCCCTTCCCTTAGCTAAGGCGAAGTATGGGACCAACACACCGTTAGATGGGTACCTGGCCACAGCCACGATACGCTCCCCCGTACAATCACACAAATGGTGTAACTGACACCCTGAGGCTCCACAAGTGAGTCCTTAGCAACTTAGTCAACTAGGGCCGTCCCATTCCAGCCATGTGGTTGCAAGTATGACCCAGTTCAAAGGCTTGCAAGGTTAAGTCCTTAGAGTGACCAGGGCAAGACTACCCGAAAAACCAAATCAACACTCCCAATGCCACACTGGCCCACCTGATTACTCTTGCCACATGCCCCAGTCGAAAACTGTTTATCAAACCCCAGTTGATTACCATGCACCACGTGCCATCACCATCACATGAAAACTTTTCCAAAACAGGTTCAATATATCATTAAGTCAATATTAGCATTTGATTATCCAAAATCATGTCATGAGCACGTAGCAGGTCTAAGCAGTATACTACAACGATCTAAACCCATGTTGGCAATTTAATAATGTCCAACTAGTAAACCACAACTAGGGTGACAAGGGATCATGGCACATACTTAGATAATCAAGGTGTTATATAACAAATTGGTATTTATCTAACCCCCATGTTTAAACAAAGTATCTTTCTAATTGAACTAGCATGCAATAGTTTAAATCAAAATAGATTTCGAAATAGGATCAACATGGTCAAAGCACAACTTGCCTTCAAAAAGCACTTGCTCTTGGTCTTGAGTTGGATCCTGAGTCAACACTTCTCCTTCGAATCCTTCCCAAGACTTCAACTTCTACTCGTAAAGCGTGCAAATAGCAAATACACAAATAAACACTAGGAAAAAACATCCCAAAACTCCAAATAAAATCCATAAACAGAGAGAACATAATTTTCTGGATTTTTAGAAACTGGAATCGTCAATTTTGGAGTTAAAACGCAAAAGTTATGATTATTTAAAGTTTAAATAATCAATTAAATAATTTGCAGAGAAAACTTTAGTCCAAAAATTAAATAAAATTTATATTTAGGTAGATCTCAATTTTATACAAATTTAGAAATTTGAATCGCTCCAATCGGAGTTGAAACGCATAAAAGTTATAAGCGTTTGAAGTTTGAATCTAAATTTGAATCAATATTTCGAATTAATAAATCATTTTCTTTTCGGAAATTAATTATTGCGTCGGCATGGACACGTGGCAGCCTCTCGATTGGCCTGGCCGACGCCACCGGTCCATGGGCTCGGTCCACGCCGGCTCGGGTCTCACTGTGGACTCGGTCCACGACTCCACGTGAAGGCCCGACATGTGGGACCACTCGGGTGACGTCATCGCCGACGTCGTGGGGCTCGGCCCATGGTGCCGGCAATTGGGGTCCAACTGTGGCGTCATGGGTGACGTCGGCGCTTGGCTGGGTTAGCCATCGACATGCGGGCCCTCGACACGCAGCGGGCCGCGTGTCGGCGTCTACACTGCCAGCGTGCGTGGGCCGGCCAGCGTCGGTCCAACTTCCCGACACGTGGCGCAATCTCGGCCGTTAGTTTGAAAATCAACGGCGCGGATTGAATCCAGGTTTTAACGCGTTGAAACTACTTGATGATCATGGGCCGTTCGATCTAGATCGGACGGTTCAGATCTAATCCTATAATCGCCTTTGCTACGACGCGTGGCGATTGTGAACCGTTGGATCTTGATCCAACGGTCCAGATCTAATCGGGTTTGGAACACGTGATCTCACCTCAACCGTTCGATCTGGATCGGACGGTCCTCCGAGCTCGCGGACGGCGATGGTTTCACGGCGGCGCTGGCTTGATTCGGAGCCGGAGACGATGACCACGGCTACGCGCCACGCGGCTTCTCCGCGAGATGAAACCTCCTTCGGTCGCCTCGTCAGCGGACTCCTGGATCCGGGCTCTTTCGGCGGAAGACGACGGACGACGGCGGAAAACGGCGCAAACCGCAGCGGAGGGAAGAGACAACTCCGGCGAGCGATTGCGGCTCAACGGCGGCTCAGGCGAGATGGCTCGGGGAAACGAGTGCGCAAGGATGAGGGCAACCTCGGGGGACGTCTCACGCTTTAAATAGCCTCGGCGTTCGTGCCCTAGACGGAAACCTAGTTCGTTACGGCGGCGGGCGCGGCGGCGGAGTCCGGCTCGGACTCGGCGAAGACGACGAAATCGTGGCCGTCCACGTGGCACGATCGACGGCCACGATCGCCGACGGCGCGATCGGATCCGGCCGGATCTGGCTCGAATCCGTGCAGACTGCCGATCTCGGTAGTTGGATCTTGATCCAACGGTTGGGATTGATTAGGAGTTAGGAGTGGGTTCGGTCGAGTCACGCGTGGCTGGTCGGACTCGAACTCGAGTCTGACTCGGGCTCGATCGGATGAACAAGAATCTTGGCCGTCGGTCCTTTTCCAGTAATTAATATTTAAAATAATTCCCAGTAATTCATTTAATTCATTAAAAATAGCAAAAGACTCAGAAAAATTCCAGAAAAATTCTGGAAAATATTTTGGATCATTTTGGACTCAAATAAAATATTTCCAACAAAATTTTATTTGCAAAATTAAATTCTTTAATTATTTCAAAATGGAATAAATTCAAATAAATTCCAAATAAATCCAAATAAATTCCAGAAGATTCCAAAAATTCACCAAAGTGCCAAATCACACATGAATTTAAGAAAAGCAAAATTTTGGGATGTTACAGTGAGTTATGTGAGGATTTTTAGAAAATGAAGATTGAGGTGGTACCTAGCGGATTCTTGGCCGCATTAGAAGTAAAGCCTACTCTAGAGGACCAGATCCGAGAAGGGCAGAAGGATGATGACAAGATCCGCAGGATTAAGTCCATCAAGGAGGAAGGCAAGGCAGAGGACTTCAAGTTGGATGAGCAAGGCACGTTGTGGATGAAGGATCGCATTTGTGTGCCTAACAAAAAGGAGTTAAAGCAACTGATTTTGGAAGAAGCCCATGACTCCAAGTACTCAATTCATCCTGGAAGCGCCAAGATGTATCAGGATCTGAAGGAGAGATTCTGGTGGCCGAGTATGAAACGTGAAGTTGCTGAGCATGTTGCATTGTGCGACATATGCCGGAGAGTTAAGGCAATGCATCAGAGACCAGCAGGATTGCTACAGCCGCTGAAAATACCTGAGTGGAAGTGGGAGGAAATCGGAATGGATTTCATTACCGGTTTACCTAAGACTCAACGGGGTTATGACTCCATATGGGTTATAGTGGATCGCTTGACTAAAGTAGCCCATTTTATCCCCGTGAAGACCACTTACTCGGGAGATAAATTAGCAGAATTGTACATGTTCAGGATTGTCTGTTTGCACGGAGTGCCAAAAAGGATTGTATTGGATAGAGGTACCCAATTTACCTCAATGTTCTGGAATAAGTTGCATGAAGCCATGGGAACCCGTTTGAACTTTAGTACAGCCTATCATCCACAGACGGATGGACATACCGAAAGAGTCAACCAGATTCTGGAGGATATGTTAAGAGCTTGTGCATTGGCTTATGCTACCTCTTGGGATAAGAGTTTGCCGTATGCCGAGTTCAGTTACAACAATAGTTACCAGGCTAGTTTACAGATGTCACCTTTTGAGGCATCAGATGGTCGACCTGTCGGACACCATTGAATTGGAATGAGACAATTGAACGATGTGTCTTTGGGCCGATATTCTTCAAAAGGCTGAAGAAGCGATTGCCGTGATTAGGGAAAGGTTGAAGATAGCCCAATCACGGCAGGAAGAGTTATCTTGACAACCGTCGCCGAGACTTGAGTTTTGAACCTAAGATTTTGTATACCTCGAGTTACGCCTCTTAGGGAGTTAAGAGGTTCCATGCCAAAGGGAAACTCGCACCTGCTATGTTGGACCATTTAAGATTTTGAGCCGCAGAGGCGAAGTTGCCTATCACCGGAGTTGCCACGATCGTTAGCGAGGAGTACATGACGTATTCCATGTGTCCCGATTGAATAAGTGTCTCCGAGTACCGAGGAACAGACATCGCTAGAGTCAATTGAGTTGCAAGAGGATTTGACTTATAAGGAGCATCCGTGAAGATTTTAGACACAATGGATCGAGAAACTAGAAACAAGTCAACCCGTTTACGTAGAGTGCGATGGAGCAACCATGCAGAGCGAAGCGACTTGGGAGCGCTAAGAGGATTTGAAGAAAGAGTTTCCAAACCTATTCGTAGTAAGCCACGAATCTCGGGACGAGATTCTATTAAGGGGGAGGTTTGTAACACCCCAAAATTTTGCTTTTCTTAAATTCATGTGTGATTTGGCACTTTGGTGAATTTTTGGAATTTTCTCGAATTTATTTGGATTTATTTGGAATTTATTTGAATTTATTCCATTTTGAAATAATTAAAGAATTAAACTTTGCAAATAAAATTTTGTTGGAAATATTTTATTTGAGTCCCAAATACCCTAAAATATTTTCGAATTTTTGGAATTTTTACGAGTCTTTTGCTATTTTTAATGAATTAAATGAATTATCGGGAATTATTTTAAATATTAAATCGCTGGAAATTCAACTCGGTCGAGTACTGTTCATCCGACCGAAGTCGAACCAGTCGGACTCGAGTCCGACCGAGCGATCGACTCGACCAAACCCACTCCTAACCCAATCGATCCGACCGTTGGATCGGGATCCAACGGTCCGGATTGGACCGCGACTCGAGCCCGAGTCCGGTCGGATCCGTCAGCGTGTGAGCAATCGTGAGCCGCTCATCGCGACACGTGGGCGGTCCCCGACCATCGCCTCCGCTCGAATCCCAGCCGGAGAGCTCCGCCGTGACCAAGCGGGACACGGTTAGGGTTCCGATTTGCGCGCACGTCGAGGCAGTATTTAAGGCGCGGACCCGTCCCCGAGAATCGTCGTTCGACGCCGCCCCTTTTTCCCCAAGCCACACCGCCCGAGCCGCCGTCTTGGCCGAGGAATTGCTCGCCGTAGTAGGATTAGGGCTTCGCTTCGGGTTCGTGCGCACGCCGCCGCCGTCAAGCCGTCTCCGCCGTGTTGAAGCCCAGATCTGGAACCGCAAGAGCAAGGCGCATCGGACCGCACCATCCACCTCGCCGGAGACCCTCGAAAACGCCGCCGCGGAAGGTCGCCGTCCTCGTCTCCGTGCTTCGAGCCCCGCCAGCGCCGCCATCACCGGTCTTGAAGCTTCGACCGTCCGATTCGATCGAATCGGTGGCGGTGAATCACGCGTGCTTCCAAACCCGATTGGATCCGGACCGTTGGATCAAGATCCAACGCCCCACGATCACCTCAGGCCGTAGCGGTGTTATCGTAGGGTTAGATCTGGACCGTCCGATCTAGATCGAACGGCCCACGATCATCGAGTAGTTTTCAACGTGTTAACCACTCGATCTAATCGCGGCCGCTGATTTCCAAATCAACGGACACGATCTTGCCACGTAAGCCTGGCGCGCCGCGGCGTAAGCGCGACGTGGGCGCCGACATGCGGGCCCGCATGTCGGCCGCACTGCCGCGGCGCCCGATCCGCGTGGACCGTCGCCGTGGACCCGATCCATGGGCCGGACACGTGGTAGCACCCGAGTGGTGCCACGTGGCATGATGACGTCATCTTGGCGCCATCATGGAAGGCCGTTCGGTCTTTGGCGTCGGCCAGTCGCGTGGACCAATCACAGGATGACACGTGTCCAGGTCCGCCAATAATTAATTTCCAAAAGAAAATGATTTATTAATTCGAAATAATGATTTGATTTTGATTCAAACTTCAAACGCTTATAACTTTTGCGATTCAACTCCGATTAGAGAGATTCAAATTTCTAAATTTGTATAAAATTGAGACCTACCTAAAAATGAATATTATTTAATTTTTGAACTAAATGTTTTAAATGTAAAATTAATTAATTGATTATTTAAACTTTAAATAATCATAACTTTTATGCTTTAACTCCAAATTTGACGATTCTAGTTTCTAAAAATTCATAATATTTTGTTCTCTGGGTTTATGTTTTTTATTTGGATGTTTGTACACTTTTTGCCTATTATTTATTTGTGTATTGATATTTGCACGCTTTCTGAGTAGACGTTGAAGTGCCTGGGAAGGATTTGAAGGAGAAGTATTGACTCAGATCCAACTCAAGACCAAGAACAAGTACTTTTTGAAGGCAAGTTGTGCTTTGACCATGTTGATCCTATTTTGAAATCTATTTTGATTTAAACTATTGCATGCTAAGTTCAAATAGAAAAATACTTTATTTAAAAATGGGGAATTAGATAAGTACCAATTTCTTTGTATGACACCTTGATTATTTAAGTATGTGCCATGACCCCTTGTCACCCTAGTTGTGGATTACTAGTTGGACATTATTAAATTGCCAACATAGGTTTAGACCGCTGTAGTATCAGCTTAGACACCTTTCGTGCTCATGACATGATTTTGGATAATCAAATGTTAATATTGACTTAATGACATATTGAACCTGTTTTGGAAAAGTATCATGTGATGTTGATGGCACGTGGTGCATGGTAATCAACGGGGTTTGATAACAGATTTCGGCCAGGGGCATGTGGCAAGAGTAATCAGGTGGGCCAGTTGTGGCATTGGGGATGTTGATTTGGTTCTTCGGGTAGTCTTGCCCTGGTCACCCTAAGGACTTAACCTTGCAAGCCTTTGAACTGGGTCTAACGTGCAACCACATGTCTGTAATGGGACGGACCTAGTTGACTAAGTTGCTAATAACGTGCACTGTGGGACCTCGTGAGGTCAACTACACCCTTTGTGTAAGTTATGCGGGGAGCGTCTGGGTGAGGCCAGGTACCCATCTAACGGTTGATTAGCCTAGACTTCGCCTTAGCGAAGGGAAGGGTTAGTGCGCAATAACCGGGGAGGACCACTTGTATTGTTAGAAGTCTCCGAAAGACTTTGTTACGGGAACTCGCCTTTGTGGTTTTTGACTGTATCTTGTGGGTAAAGTGCATAACCTCTGCGGAGTTTAGAATCTATTCGAATAGCCGTGTCCGCGGTATTGGACATCGCTCGGGAATTACAGTCAAGGGTTAGATTTTCTCAAAAATAACTTTGGTTTGAAAGGTTGGGCTGGATTAATAATGAAGTTGATGGAAATGTGGTTTAGGATGGGAAAGATGTTTACCAAACTTCTTGAAAAGTTATTTATGCTTTACTTATTTCTACTGCTTTCGAATCTACTTATATTACTTGTCCAATGCTATTTACTGCAAATATACCTTGAGTTATTCCTTTGTACCAAGCCATGCATATAGTATATTAGCCTGCATTCTGTGCATGACTTGCTGAGTACCAAGTACTCACCCTTGCCTCAACACAACACCAGTTGAAGAGGAGACTACGCCAGCTTTGGAGGAGGAGCTCCAAGAGGATCCGTCTACGTAGGGAGCGAGCCCAGTCAGTTGCCTGTGGTATACTGGATGGCGCCACGATGTTACCTTCTTTGATTTTCCGCTGCTACTATTTCTTTCTTAATAAGTTTCGCCCTGCGAGGCGTACATTTGTGACTTGACCATAAGGTCGAGTAACCAGTTTGGTTATTAAATAAAAGTACTTTATTAGTATCGAATGGTATGATTGTGATATTTACCGATGTTAAGACTGTGTGCACTAGCGCGTTCCTGGACTAGTGTTGAATACACAGAGGGTCCGGATTTGCAAATTCGGGGTCCCGACAGTTTGCCACAGCTCCTCGCCTTGCCAAGATTCGGAAAGGTCCGATATAGCGAGGTGCTAGCTTTCCGTTCACGTGGAAATGTTGAATACCCTTCCTTGGAGAAACTTTGAGATAGACATGATCGTCCACCTCAAAGGTTAATGCACGACGACGGCGATCAGCATAGCTCTTCTAACGAGACTGCATCGCCCTCAATCGTTCTCGGATTATTCGGACTCGCTCTCCCGCTTCGGTGACCAAGTTCGGCCAAAGATTGGTCTTTCTCTAAATTCCAACCAATTGAGTGGAGTCCTACAAGATCTTCCATAAAGAGCTTCAAATGGCGACATTTGAAGACTAGCTTGATAGCTATTGTTGTAGGAAAACTCCGTGAATGGCAAGCACTTCTCCCAATTCTTGCTGTATGTAAGAGCACAAGCTCTAAGCATGTCCTCCAGGATTTGGTTTACTCTTTCAGCTTGTCCATCAGTCTGGGGATGATAGGTGGTGATGAACGAGAGTTGAGTTCCCATGGCTTTGTGAAGACATTGCCAAAAACGTGAGGTAAACCGGGTACCTCGGTCTGAGACAATTCTTTTGGGAACACCATGAAGGGATATGATTCGAGAGAGATACAGCTCTGCCAACTTGCTTACCGTATCGGTAACCTTGACAGGAAGAAAATGAGTGGTCTTTGTCAACCGGTCAACGATTACCCAAATAGAGTCGAAACCCTTTTGCATCCTGGGTAAACCGGTGATGAAATCCATGCTGATCTCCTCCCGTTTCCACAAGGGAATCGGTAGGGGCTGGAGTGTGCCTGCTGAACGTAAATGGTCAGCCTTCACCCTTCAGCATATGTCACACTCGGTAACATACTGGGCGATTTCTCGTTTCATCCGGGTCCACCAAAGTGTCATCTTAAGATCTTGGTACATCTTTGTACTCCCAGGATGAATAGATAACGAGGAGTTATGAGCTTCATTGAGGATGGATCACTTCAACTCCTTGCAATTCGGCACTACCAAACAGGTGCCAAACCATAAGACACCTTGGGGGTCTTTAGTGAAACAATTAGCTTTACCTTGCTCGATGTTGGCTCAGATAAGTGTTATGCCCTTGTCCTTGTTTTGGCTGCTTTGATCTGATCCGAGAGGTCCGATCTAATCTCAAGGGCTCCCTGATTGACCACTTCTAACCCGTGTAACACCCCGGCATCTAGTATGCCTGGATGCTACCAAACATAGACTAAACAACATCTAAATACCACAAATAAAGATAAATTACAGCAAAGGTGTAAATGCTAAAACCGAAAATTTCGGCAGCATCTCCTTTGTTTTGACATGAATTGGAGCAATAACATTAACATGGCAAGTTATATCATAGCATAAGACATCTAAAACAACAATATCAACGAATAAAGCATCACTTATGTCTAAAATAAGGAATTCAACCATTCCACCAGATATAACAAACCAAACGATGAACTCAAGCCCATACACCAAGTTTCATGGCACTATTCATTATTATCATGACTCCCAATGATTAAACTGTATATGAATGTGAAGATACGTGTAGAAGTGTAGCTAATGCCCTTTTCCGCATGCCGGTTTCATGGTACATAAAAACCACATAAACACAAGCGTGAGTTCATCACTCAGCAAATATATTGCAATGGACCATAAAGAACAATTCAATGTTAACATCACTACATACCATGCTCAACATCATGAACAATTCATAATTTCATATACAACATCATACTCATGTCTCAATATCATTGTACTCATTTCATCATCATCATGTATGCAATGCAAATGCTCATATCTCCTCGAAGCACATACCGGTATTGCTGAGTGCACACCCCTCGGCGTGCACCCCCTTTCCCTTTCCATTCCATAGATGGAGGGTGCCTACTCTTACTGACTCGCTCCCATGCACCACCGTGGATGGGACTAGAAGGTAGGTCTTTCGTGTTCACTACGTGTGAACATAGAGGCCCGCATCAGCATGGGACACCCCTTCCATTATGAATGCACATATGACATAAACATGTAAAGATTTGCATAAACATTTAATACAACACAATCGTGATCAATATGAAATCATGTTCATCATGTCATAGGAAAACATCAATCTTGGCATCATATCATAAAGCAATTTGCATCTAATCAAGTCTAGCAACATTCAACACGCTACCCATTCCAATAAACTTGCCTTAACCTCGGGCGACGGATTGGCGAGAGGTTGAGGGCACTCCCAGGTTCACACCACGTGCACATAAGTATCACATACTCAAAACGTGCCAACAAAACAGTACACACTTGCTCATCTACCCCGATTACGCAATAGCAGACTTCAATCAAGCATAACTTGAGTTCTAGTTCTCCAAATCGAGTAAACGAGTACATCATCGCGAAGCGTAGGAAATTTCCTAACTTTTTCTAAGTATTGGGAAAAGCTGATTCGGCCTCTAAAATTGTTTAATCTACAAAACATTACGTTCTGTCCCAATTACGTCACAGATTTGAACCCAATTGGTAAAACAACCATAACTTTAAACGGCTAGGCGGAATTGGAAGTTCTTGGTGTCCAATTAAAGGTATTGAAGTTACCTACAACTTTCTCAACAGGCGGCCGACCAAATTCTGAATATAAAATCGTGAAAACTCAAACCCTAGGTCGAGTGCACAATCTGCCCGAAACAGAGAATTAAGAAACATCTAGTTTTCATCCAATCTACCCAATCAGAGCACCTCCTCTTGATCTAAAAGCATCAAATAAACCTCTAGATCAGCACCTAGACCAACCCCAAGGATCACCCATACCATACCTTTGCCCGACGAACGACGAACGCCAAATCCTCTCCTCCTGATTTCCCCGATCGTCTTCCTCGCGCCGGAACCGCCGGATCTCCTCGTCGCGGGGCTTCCCGATGGAGAGATCAACGGGATGGTGAGGTTGGGAACCCCTCTAGGGCATCAAGGGGGTGGAGAGGGGAGGGTAGAGGGTGGCGGCTAGGGAGGGGAAACCCTAAAGGAGGGGGCGCATGGGCCAAATGGGGGGCGGCTAGGGAGAGAAGGGAGGAGGTGGGGGCGCATTAGGGTAGGGGGGTGCCCCAAGGGCATGTAATTCAGGTCCCCCCTCCCTCATGGGCCCAAAACCCCTCCCACTAAATCCGACGACTCATCCCCCTAGGGCCCGAACTCCCCCAGAGAGGCCCAAACTCCCGAAATCAGCCCGGAAACACGATTAAACCTCATACCGTATAGTTTTATTCTCTAATTTCATATTTTATAATTTCACACCATTCCGTAGTGTCACATTCTCCCCCCTTAAATAGGATTCGACCTCGAATCCGAAGAATGCCAAAAACAACAACAAAGTCCCTAAGGGACAAAAGACTTCTTTGCAACACAAAACATTCACACAAATACTCAAACCGGAACAATCGACAAACAAGTTCTCAAAACCAACACTTAGCGAGAAAGTGTTGATTTAGCTCAACAAGTGCAACCTCTCACGGTTCCACCTTCACTTCAATTCCCAATAATTTTACAAAAGTCAACCGAAGTCCTCAATTTCACCCACTAAAAGGCTTAATCAAATTATTACACCCAAATCCTCACGTCAAACCCTTCATACCACAGTCACAACCAACCTGATGAACTCAGAACAACTTCTCTTTTTGAATTCATTCACAAAACCTTAATTTCATTCCTCAACCTATCTACCACATCTCATGAATCTCATGATGACACAATCAAAGCGAATCACATCTCTTTTAACACCTTCTCTGTAACACCCCGGCATTTAATATGCCCGAATGCTACCAAACATAGACTAAGCAACCTCTAAATACCACAATTACAAGTAAATTACAGCAAAGGAGCAAATGCTAATACCGAAAATTTCGGCAGCATCTCCTTTGTTTTTCCATGAATTGAAGCAACAACAATAGCATAGCAATATATGGCAATATAAGAGACATCTAAAATAGCAATAAATAATGGCATGACGGCAAAATAAGACAAATCTCAAGCATTCAAAGTCTTCATGAGCCAAACGAACAATAAGGCTCTCATAACGCAAAACTAGATCATAAACCAATATGCATCACACTAAAATTTATTACCAAGACTCTAGATGGATAACTGTGGGAACAAATGTGTGAAGCTACGTGTAGGAGTGTGACTAGTTCCCTTCCCCGCATGCCGGTCTCATGGTACCTAAAACAACAAGGAAGCACAAGCGTGAGTTCAACACTCAGCAAGTATATTGCAATAGTACAAAAGAACAATTATATGGCTTCAACACCTCAATCATGCCTATCATCTTATTCATACTCACATATCATTTTTCACATATCATCATCATCATATATGCAATGCGATGCGATGCACATGTCTCCTGGAAACTCATACCGGTATGGTTGAGTGCACACCCGTCGGTGTGCACCCTCTCTTCCCTTCCATCCCGAAGATGGAGGGTGCCTACTCCTCACTTCCATTCACTGCGGTGGATGGAATCACGATGTAGGACTTACTCAATGGCGCCCCGGACTAGTCATAACTTTCTCACCGACCTTACCGGACTAGTTATGACTTTCTCACTGACCCGACCATGTATCATGCCATGTATGCAATCATGCCAACATCATAGATAACTTGTACATTAACATATGGCATCACAATATAATAAACCATATTCATCATATCAATGGCAAACAGTAAAGCATGGCATGTGAACATATCATATATTCAATTACAACCCAACAAAACTAGCAATCTACAACCCGCTACCCATTCCAATACACTTGCCTCAACCACGGACCACGGATTGGCGAGAAGTAGAGGGCACTCCCGGGGTCACACCACCTGCACATAGGCACCACACACTCAAAATCATGCCCACAAAACAATATGCAAACACTCTTCTACCCTGACTTCGCAAACTACTCACTAAACCTAAAACAGAGGTTCTGTCCCGTCGGGACAGCAGATTTCCAACGAGCATAACTCGGGTTCTAAAAGTCCGAATTGATTAAAAGAGTACATCCTCGCGTAGCTTAGGAAATTTCCTAACTTTTTCTAAGTATATGGAAAAACTGATTAGGACTCTAAAGTGGTTTAATCTACAGAATACAGTGATATGTTCCAATCTCGTCACAGTTTTGAACATGATCGGTAAAACAAGCATAATTTTCAAACGGCTAATCGTAATTAAGCATTATTTATGTCCAATTAAAGGTATTTTAATTACCTACAACTTCTTCAACAGGCGGACGATCAAATTCTGACTCTAAATTGGCGTAATCTGAAACCCTAGGTCGACTGGTCATTCTGCCCGAGACAGAGAACGTGGCAAAGTCTAGATTTCATCTAATCTACCCAATTACAGCACGACCAATTGATCTAAAAACATGATATCAACCCTTATAACAGTACCTAGACCAACCCCAAGGATTCCTGTGGCCATAACTTCGCCCGACGAACGAAAAACCAACGGATCTCCTCCCGGTTTGCGCGATCTCCTTCCTCGCTCAAAATCCACCGGATCTCCTCGTTGCGGAGTGCTCCAATGGACGGATCTTCAGGGTGGTGAGGTGGAGAGGCTTCCCTAGGGCAGGAAGTGGTGGTGGAGAGGGGAGGGGAGGCGCACAAGGTGGGGAGGAGGCGTGAGGGAGGGAGGGGGCGCGTGGGAGGACAGCAAGGGGCGGCTAGGGCTTCCAAGTGGGGGGAGGGGCGCAAGGGGCAGGGGTGGGGCGCACCTAAGGGCAGGGAGAGGTGCACCCACCACCCAAACAAGTCTCCTACTCCCACGTGGACTCGAACACCTTCCCACCAAAGCTCACGGTCCTTTCCCTTAGGCCCAAACCTCCCTGGAAAGGCCCAAACTCCTGGAAATGGCCCGAAAACGTGATTAAACGGCATACCGTATAGTTTCAACCTCCAATTTCACACTTCATAATGTTTTGACCTCAACATTCACATTTTATAAGATTACGACACTCCGTGGTGTCACAATCTCCCCCCCTTCAACAGGATTCGACCTCGAATCCACGACACACCAATACGCAACCCAGCAAAGCAAAAGATAGCTAAGTTTCACATCTCATACCTGAGGCGAAAAGTTCGTGGTACTTCTCGGGTATGCGAGACTCCAGCTCCCAAGTCGCTTCTCTCTCAGTCTGATGTGACCACATGACTTTGACAAACTTGAGTGTCCTCTTCTTCATCACTCGCTCCGAAGTCCCCATAATTTTCACAGGACGGGACTCGAAGGTGAGGTCCTGCTCAAGCACTAATGATTCCAATGGAACCACCAACTCCGGATCATGCAAGTACTTTCTCAGCATCGAAACATGGAACACATTATGCACTCCTTGCATAGACTCCGGTAGCTCCAAGCGGTACGCCAACTTACCGACTCGAGCTAAGATCGGAAACTGCCCAACAAACCTCGGACTGAGCTTTCCTCTTGTGCCAAAATGCACCACACCCTTGGTGGGAGATACTCGCAAGAGCACCCTATCACGCACCTCAATCTCCAAATCTCGCCTCCTCACATCAGCATAGCTTTTATGTCTACTCTGTGCTGCAAGAAGGTTCTGCCATACCTCTGTCACACGATCAACAATCTGCTGAACCCAATCCGGTCCAAGGACCGCTCTCTCTCCCACTGCTTCCCAACAAAGTGGCGATCTACACTTTCGGCCATACAACACCTCATAAGGAGCAGCTTGGATGCTGGAATGATAGCTGTTATTACAAGCAAACTCTGCCAGAGGCAAATGATCTGCCCAGCTACCTTTCCAAGACATCACACAGGCCCTGAGCATGTCCTCCAAAGTTTGAATGGTACGCTCAGACTGCCCATCTGTCTGAGGGTGAAAAGCGGTGCTAAGGCGAAGCTGTGTACCCAAAGCACTCTACAAGCTCTCCCAAAATTTGAAGACAAACTTCGCATCTCGATCAGAAATAATCGTTTGGGCACACCATGCAATCTCACAATCTCCCGCACATAGATGGGGGCCAAATCGCTCGCTTAATTGGTAGCGCGGATAGGAATGAAATGGGCAAACTTGCTGAGACGGTCCACCACAACCCAAACAACATCCTTCCCTCGTGGAGTACGAGGTAGTCCAACCACGAAATCCATGGAAATATCATCCCAAGGCCACACAGGAATCTCCAATGGCTGCAACAAACCAGCGGGACGCTTGTGCTCAACCTTGATCTTCTGACAAATCCCACAAGATGCCACATACTTGGCAATATCCACTCTCATCCTTTTCCACCAGAAATTTTGTTTCAAATCCCTGTACATCTTGGTCTCCCCAGGATGGACCGTGTACGGGGTGCGATGAGCCTCTTTTAGAATATCCTCTTTCACTTGGGATTTCTAAGGCACACACAGACGACCCTGAAACCTCAAAGCTCCAAAATCATCAACGGTAAATTCTACAGACTTGCCATCCTCAAGGCGTTTCCTCACCTCCTGGAGCAAACGATCATACTGTTGTGCCTCCCGCACACGCTCGGGAATCGCTGACTCAAGAATCAATTGAGTTTCAGCTTGCACGGTCCCCGCAAAGCAGTAGGAGACTCCCAATCGCTCAAAATCATCAACATGACAATCAATGACAGGGGCCATTGTCTTGCGACTGAGAGCATCAGCCACCACATTTGCCTTACCTGGATGGTACTGAATGGTGAGGTCATAATCCTTTATCAATTCCAGCCACCTCCTCTGCCTTAAGTTCAAATCTTTCTGAGTAAAGATGTACTTGAGGCTCTTGTGATTAGTGAAGATATCACAAGACTCGCCATACAGATAGTGCCTCCATATCTTCAATGCAAACACCACAGCGGCTAGCTCAAGATCATGAGTGGGATAGTTCTGCTCATGCTTTTTCAACTGCCTCGATGCATAAGCAATCACCTTGCCCTCTTGCATGAGCACACAACCAAGTCCCAAACGAGAGGCATCAGAATAAACAGTGAAGCGCTTCCCAGACTCGGGAAGAGTAAGAACAGGAGCAGTCACTAACTTCTCCTTCAAAGTGCAGAAACTGTGCTCACACTCTGCAGTCCACTGGAACTTCATCCCCTTCCGAGTCTGCTGCGAGAGTGGCTTGGCAATGACAGAGAAATCTTGCACAAAACACCGATAGTAGCCAGCCAACCCAACGAAACATCGCAGCTCTTTGACATTGGAAGGCCTCTTCCAATCCAAGACTGCTGAGACTTTGCTAGGATCTACAGATATGCCCTCTAGATTGATGATGTTGCCAAGAAAACCCACTTCTTATTTAAACCTTGATGCATAGTTAAAACATTAAGATGATGTAAATTAATGATACTGTTAAAGAAACCTTGCCGGTTGTTTAAACATGTTCTAATCTAACAGGTTAATAGAGAAATTTAATCATGTTCTAATCTAAGGTATTCCTTGTGTTGTGTTTCCAAGTTTCCCTAAAACCCGTAGCTATTAGTGCCAATCTTTGTTTTTGGCTATTTTGTTTAATTTGTGTTACGAGTATGGATTTACACCCAAAAGTTTTTAAGTGGATCGCGCTCCTTTGCATTCACCCTGAATTATCTTTGGAATAAATTTTAACGGAAGCAGATGGACATAGTGGGTTGTGTTGGAAACTCTTGAGATTTAATTTGTAACTCTTTTTGACTGGAGATGGATTTATTTGCATAATGTGTGTGATGTTTGCGAGTGCTTCAAAAAGGTGGACTTTATGAATGTTTTATAAAGTGATTTTGTTAGTGAGGTGTTCCCTTTTTGAAATGAGTTTCCCTCTCCTTGAGAAAAAATTTGTGACGGTTGTGGGAGCAGATGCTCGACTTGAAATTTTGATGTTCTCTTCCAAAATGTTGAATTTGGATGAAATGCAATGTTTTACAAGTTCAGTTTTCAATTGATGTGGGATGTGATGCGACGTGGTGTTTTACTGTCAACTATGATGCCGTCATAGTCTATATGAATTTTCGCAACCTTCGATGTTAATTATGTTTCCATTATTTGATATCGAGGAAGAAGTCAATTGGTGAATGACTATTCGGTACCGTTGTTACATGATGAACGAATGGTGAAAAGGAAAACGAGACATTGTTTATGCATAATTAATCATAAAGGAGTCGATGAGCAAGGTCGGTGAGAAAGTCATATACGGATATGTGACTAATCCGGAGTGCTCTTGAAAAGTGTGCATTCTTGTCATGTATCGAGATTTCCATTTCTTCCTAGTATGAAAAGAAAGAATGAATAAATTGTGGTATTTTGGCTGTGGTGTTAGAGGTTTGAGTTTTCTTTGCGATTTGGTTTAGAAAAATAAAATGTGTGCTCTTTGGATGTTGCCGAATCCTTTCCAAAGTGGTTTTAGCGCTTTGGGGTTTGAGTTGTTGTATGTGGACCAATTGGGTTCATGTTTATGGTTGAGCTCACTCAATGATTGTACTTTTTATCGTGGTCTTTTAAGTGGAAGGTTGTGTATGACTCAATGCAAACCTTCTTGGAGAATTGTGCCGTTGAGGTGTTCCTCGGTAGGGTTGATTAAATTATTAGTGGACCACTTGGTGGTTGCTAGTAATCGCTTTTCCTTTTGAAGTGTATTGGATTTTTTTGTCGTTGGGCAATGAGCGAGTTGTGTCAACCGTAGAGGAACGTTCGATCATTTCTGTTACGCGAGTCTTACGGATCCTGGATATAAAGTAGGTTGTTCCTTCTGGTGGTAATCTTAGAGCGTTGTCTCTCTCCTGTTTCGCGTCGTCTTGAGTACAAGGAACCACAGAAGGGAGGTTGGTACTGTGTTCTTCTGGAGAGAAGCATTCATTAAAGGGATCGGGCACTTCAGTGCCGAGGAATGCATAGAATGAGGAGTATGAGACCATTTTCTTTTGTGGGTTGTTTGAGGATTTATCTTATCGCTTGGGGTCGTGCTGAGACCATGTGTGAATACTTTGTGTTTCAATGTTGAGTAAAGTTCTCACAAGTTTTGATTGCGAGTTATCATTAGAGCCGTTGGTCTTCGAACCTAGGCGTCCTGTCATCGAGTCTCGATCAGTGTAAATTCCAGTGGTTTTATTTAGAGAAGTGACCTGGGAGTTGAAGTCTCGTGGGGACGAGCTTTACCCACAGCTCTTTTCTTCAGGTTTGAACCGTGAAGATTAGATCTTTGTGTGTTGTTGGTTTGGCGTAGTGGCATGTCTTCGATTCGAGGTCGAATCCTGTTGAAGGGGGGAGAATGTGACACCACGGAGTGTCGTAACCTTATAAAAAGTGAATGTTGAGGGCAAAAACATTATGGAATATGGAATTGGAGGTTGAAACCATACGGTATGAGGTTTATTCACGTTTCCGGGCCGATTTCGGGAGTTTGGGCCTCTCCGGGGGAGTTTGGGCCTAAGGGGATGAGTTGTGGGCCTTGGTGGGAGGGAGTGTGGGCCCATGAGGAGGGGAGGGACCAGGGTGGGCTGCCTTGTGCACCCCCCATGCTTTAGGGTTTCCCCACTCCACCTCCTAGCCGCCCCCTACTCTCATTCCCCCATTGCGCCTCCACCTCCACCTCGCCTCTCCACCTCCCCTCTCCACCACCCTTTGCTGCCCTAGGGAAAGCCTCTCCACCTCACCACCCCGAAGATCCGTCCATTGGAGCGCTCCGGGACGAGGAGATCCGGTGGATTTGGAGTGAGGAAGGAGATTGCGTGAACCGGGAGGAGATCCGTTGGGTTTTCGTTCGTCGGGCGAAGGTATGGCCACGGGGATCCTTGGGGTTGGTCTAGGATCTGTTCTAAGGGTTAATATCATGTTTTTAGATCAATTGGTGGTGCTTTAATTTGGTAGATTAGATGAAATCTAGAGTTTGCCACGTTCTCTGTTTTGGGCAACATGAGCAGTCGACCTAGGGTTTGGGTTTTCGCCAATTTATATTCGGAATTTAGTCATACGCCTGTTGAAGAAGTTGTAGGTAACTTCAATACCTTTCAGTGAGTATAAAGAATGTCAAATTCCGCCCAGCCGTTTGAAAGTTATGCTCATTTTACCGAACGTATTAAAAACTGTGATATGATTGGAACAGATCACGGTATTATTTAGATTAAACCACTTTAGATTCCGAATCAGTCTTTCCATATACATAGAAAAAGTTATGAAATTTCCCAAGCTACGCGAGGATGTACTCATTTAATCGATTCAGGGTCTTAGAACCCAAGTTATACTCGTTGCAAGTCTGCTATCCCAGCGGGACAGAACCTCTGTTTTTGGGTTGTGTGAGTAGTTTGCGAAGTCGGGGTAGAAGAATGTTTGCGTATTGTTTTTTGGGCATGATTTTGAGTGTGTGGTGTCTTTGTGCAGGTGGTGTGACCCCGGGGGTGCCCTCTACTTCTCGCCAATCCGTCGCTCGTGGTGGAGGCAAGTGTATTGGAATGGGTAGCGGGTTGTAGTTTGCTAGATTGGTTGATATTGAAATTGAATATATGATATGTTCACATGCCATGTTTTAATGATTGCCATTTGATATGATGAATATGCTTATTATGTTATGATGCCATGTGTTAATGTACAAGTTATTTATGATGTTGGCATGTTTGCATACATGGCATGATACATGGCCCGGGCGGTGAGAAAGTCATAACTAGTCCGGGGAAGGTCGGTGAGAAAGTTATGACTATTCCGGAGAGCCAATGAGTAAGTCCTACATCGTGATTCCATCCACCGCGGTGTATGGAAGCGAGGAGTAGGCACCCACCATCTTCGGGATGGAACGGGGAGAGGGTGCACACCGACGGGTGTGTACTCAACCATACCAATATGAGTTTCCAGGAGACATGTGCATCGCATCGCATTGCATACATGATGATGATAATGATATGTGATCATGAATGAGATGATAGACATGATGTGAGTTGTTGTAGCCATGTAATTGTTCTTTTGTACCATTGCAATATACTTGCTGAGTGTTGAACTCACGCTTGTGCTTTCTTGTTGTTTTAGGTACCATGTAACCGGCATACGGGGAAGGGCATTAGCTACACATCTACACGTAGCTCCACACTTATAGACAATTTATTCATCTTGGTCATGATAATAAGAGTAGTGCCATGCAACTTGGTGCAATGGTTAATTTGTGTTCTTGGTTTCCTCCTTTACTTCGTTTGGCTCATGAGATGGTTGGAATCTTTATTCTAGGCTTATACTGCTACTAGAACCCTTGCTATTGATGATTTAGATGTCATTCTTTATACTATATCCTGTGATCATATTGTTGTTGATTCAATTCATGGAAAAACAAAGGAGATGCTGTAATTTATCTTAGTTTATGGTATTTAGATGTTGTTTAGCCTTTGTTTGGTAGCATTCAGGCATGCTAGATGCCGGGGTGTTACACGTTCACGACGGACTGAAAATTTGGTCCGGTGCAAATGCGAAAAATGGTCCTGCGCAAAAGAAAAAACCTCTGTCTCTCCAAAACTCAGTCCGGCGCAAATGCAAAATTCTCTGTATCCTGAAAACTTAGTTAAGCACATGCACAAGTACAAGCACACTTTCCAAATGCAATTCTAAGCCAATTTTTTAGCACATGATTTCACAATCTCCCCCTTGATCAAAACATTGGCAACACCCCTTAGAATTGAACATTTGCAATTGACATTAACTTCACATTAAAAGTTTTTGAGATCAAGAAGTTTAAAATCAAAAGACAAAGTGAAAAACACAAGATCTCTCCCTTTGACAAATATGCAAAGTAAAAAACTCCCTCGAGGTGAAAATAAGAGGAATCTTCCCCTAAGAAGAAAAATGTGTGTGTGAATGTGCCCAAAATTCTCCCCCTTTGGCAATGGATTCATCAAGAATATAAAAGAGAGAACAAAATCTTTTTGTTCTTTTTATGTAATGAGCATTATAAGTCAACCACATATGTAATTCATCTCCAAGCATGCTATAAAAAATAATTGCATCCTCAAATCTACAAATAGACAATGTAGAGTAAACACAACTAGAAATCAAGTAGTATTAACGATTTTTGCATGTCATGATCTCCCTTGCTCAACTATCTCAAAATCTAAAAACATTGAATTTTTGTGCACTTCTTTAGTGCTTGAAAAGCTGATTTATTGATTGATTGCAATAGCGGAAGACGAAAAACAAAAACAAGCGAACACCAATCGCCACTGGCGACGACTAGAAACGCAACTAGTTATCCTGGCAATCCTCCTCGAACTGCTCGGGGAAAAACTCACCCTCCTCAGCTGCGTCTTGAAAATTCTCTGTTGATGACAAGTTGATGTAGCACGTGAGTACAAAAGTACTCAGCAAGTCGGGGAAAGTATGATCATGTGGGGCTTTCCAAAGGAAGCTTAATAGGATTTGTTTGCATAAAGCCACATTTTACTAAACCATACTTAAGTAATAATATTTCACAAAGCATCTTTTTACAATTCTTTTTAACAATTAAATTATATAATATTGCAGTGAGGTTCTGTAGGATCGAAGTTTATGAATATAACAATCAGAGGGGGGGTGAATGATTGAGCGGAAGCTAAAACCAAAATTTTGATCTATTAAAAACTTCACCCCAAAAGAAACCAAAAGATTGTTTCGGATTTGACAAAAACAGATTGACAGAGGCTTGATAAAATAAGAATTCCCGGAGATCCAACCGTCGAAACGATCTGAAATTTGGACACAAGAAACTAGATTTCAATAAGAATCAAACCGAAAAAGAATCAGCTCGATCGGACTTATGGATAAAAAGTTATGAGCTTCGCAAGCTTGCTGATCCAGAACTTGACGAGAATTGATCTAACGTAAACTTGAAAGTTTTAACAGAACCGACAAAAGTTTAATCAACTAGACTTTGAGGAACTCAAAAACAATACCCTAGAACGGTTTTTGATGGATCAAATCAAGATGAAACTCAACGATCAAAAACCAATCTAGAATTAGAACAAGCATGCAAACAAAAACCAAAACAGAAAACACTGTAGCGACGTGGTTACTGTAGCACGCAAAAATCTTGGAAGAATTGATCTTTATTTCTTTTGTCTAAAATACTCTCATCAAAAGAGTACAAACTCTAAAACTCTTGATGCGCTCAGCTCTCCTTGGTGCTCTTTCAACAGGAGACAACCCCTCCTATTTAAAGAACCAACCCAGAATACGATTCCTATTCCCTAGAAGGAATCCGTATCCAACACAACTCTACTTGGCCCAACCTGGCCGAGTACAACTCTTGCACGCATATGGTAACCCTACCATACTCACGTGACTAACACCTTGCACGCGTATGGCCACCTGCCATACTCACGTGACTAACACTTTGCACGCGAATGACCTCCTGCCATTCTCACGTGACTAACCATTCTTCATGTGCACCACTCTCTTAGCCCGAACGTCCCGCATGACATCCTTGACCACCAAGACCTCAGTTCCTCCTGAACCTAGTCCCGAACCTCAGTTCCTCCATGAACCTAGTTCTAGTTCTGTCATCGACCACATTCGTCTTCGAGCAGTACCTGCACATGAACAAACCACAAAACAAATCCGAGCACAAGTCCACGACTTGACTCAAGGTCAATCCATGCAACTACTCACATGAGCATTGCATAAAGTCCACTTCAAAACATGCATCATGAAATCATCTCAAATTTCATAATTTCAAATTCAAACCATTTCAATTTTGCTCAAAACCGCCAAAAGCATGTGTATGACAGACCAAAAAATTTGGTTTGTCATACATGGGAAAAACGAGGTCGCCAAAAGCATGTGTATGACAGACCAAAAAATTTGGTTTGTCATACATGGGAAAAACGAGTTCGCCAAAAGCATGTGTATGACAGACCAAAAAATTTGGTTTGTCATACATGGGAAAAACGAGTTCGCCAAAAGCATGTGTATGACAGACCAAAAAATTTGGTTTGTCATACATGGGAAAAACGCGATTTCTTGAACAAGCGTAAAAGCATCAAAATCACGTTTATGACAGACCAAAAAGTTTGGTCCGTCATACATGCGAAACTCACTGTTTTTGGATGTTTGGTCTGGCGCAAAAGCAAAGTCTCTGTTTTTGGATGTTTGAATGTTTGGCCCTTTATGCAAGCAATTTTGCAAGATTTAAACCTAATCAATTTTTCAGCACATTATCAAGCCAATTTTTCATCACATGATTCACAATCTCCCCCTTGATGAAAACATTGGCAACACCACTTAGAATTGAACATTTGGCATTCACTTTACAAAAGATTTTGAAATCCAAAGGATCAAAGACCAAAGTAAGAAAACACAGAATTCCCCCTTTGACCAAAAAGCAAAACAAAATCGATCAAAGACCAAAGTAAGAAAACACAGAATTCCCCCTTTGACCAAAAAGCAAAACAAAATCGATCAAAGACCAAAGTAAGAAAACACAGAATTCCCCCTTTGACCAAAAAGCAAAACAAAATCTCCCCCTGAGAAGGAAAATGTGTGAATGTGCAATGTGCCCAAAAATTCCAAAATTCTCCAAACTTCTCCCAAAATTCTCAAATTTCCAAACACAACTCCCCCTTTTTCTTCTCCCCCTTTTTCCTTAATCTTTTCAATGATTCCCAAATTTCTCCCCCTTTGACAATGGATTCATCAAGAGTACAAAAGAGAGAATTTGTTCAAAATTTTTCTTGTAGCAATGATTTCACAAGAAGAAACAAGGGAGTGCCAAGATAGAAAAAGATGAGCTCATTCGATCATATAACCTTATATATCACATAATATGCAAAATACATGATCTTGATGTGATTTTAACAGGTTAGGGAATGACATGCATCTCAATCTCAAATATGTCAACTATAGCCAAGTACTAAGTAAGACCTTTAGTAGAAAAACAAGGACTCAAAAATTGAAGCAACTAACAAATCAGGACGAGCAAGTGGTTTCAACTTCAATCTAGTAGACCAAGTTTAATCTTTTAAACAATAAACTGCATGTGGCATGCTTGAAGCATACTTCTTTTATTTCCTTGGAGTGGCATGCTTGAAGCATACATCTTGTCATTTGAGGGAATGGCATGCTTGAAGCATACATCTTATCTTTTAAGGAAAGCATGCTCAAGCATACAACTTGAAGCTTTTTGCTTTTAACAATCCTTTTATTGATTCCTTTTTCTTTTCTTTTTCTTTGATTGTAAACATGCACAAAATGATTAAAAGGTCTTATGGAAGAGTAAAGCTGAAAACACACTTGCTTCATAGCCCAAATTTGTCAAGAGGATTCAATATCAAGCCTAGAAGAATGAGATATCACAGAGTATTTAGCTATAGGCAATCAGATCAGTGAATTCCGCAATGTCATTTTTAGTTCAAGTGAGACAATTTAGATTATCATATATTAGCTCAATTACATAGTATATAAAGAAATATGATAAAGTGAGCTCATCAAGTGAAAGAATTTGGCAAAGAAACTCCCCCTTAAAACAATCCCATTGGATGAACAATTCCAAGTTCTCCCCGAATAAAGGCAAAACGAGAAGAAGACAAAGGTTTTGTGAAAATGTCTGCCAGTTGATGTTCAGTATCCACATGATGAAGCACAATGTTGCCTTTTTCAACATGATCTCTAAGAAAGTGAAATCTGATGTCAATATGTTTCGTTCTTGAATGTTGCACAGGGTTCTTAGCAATGCAGATTGCACTAGTGTTATCACACAGAAGAGGAACACTATCCAAAATAATCCCATAATCTTTAAGTGTAGCTACTATCCAAAGAATTTGAGAACAACAACTAGCAAAGACCACATATTCAGATTCAAGAAGCTTGATTGTGCAATGTAAGATTGCTTTCTAGATGACCATGCAATGAGAGAATTTCCCAAGAAGTGACATGAACCAGAAGTGCTCTTCCTATCAATTCTACATCCTCCAAAATCAGCATCGTAAAAGATCTCAAACTAATGCATGAGGAAGCAGAAAGCCAAATGCCAAAATCTTGAGTTCCATGAAGATACCTGAAAATCCTTTTGACAACTTGTCGATGTGAAGCACGTGGGGAAGCTTGAAAACGAGCACACAAGCACACAAAGCAAATTGTATATCCGGCCTTGATGCAAGGAGGTACAAAAGTGAACCTATCATGCTTCTATATTCCTTTTGATCAACCGGCTCACCATCTTCATCAGGGTCAAGTGCGCAAGTGCTCTCCATAGGTGTCATGATCGGCTTGTCGTTTTCCATCCCAAAACGATGTAGCAAGTCTCTTGTATATTTGCTTTGATGCACAAAAGTACCATCCTTCGCTTGCTTGATTTGAAATCCCAAAAGTATGTCAACTCACCCATCATACTCATCTCAAACTCCTTCCTCATTGTTTCGAAAACTCGCACACTAAAACATGAGATGAACCACCAAAGATAATATCATCAACATAAATCTGAACGAATAGTTGATCATTGCCTTGCTTGAGTAAAAAGAGAGTTTTGTCAACCTTTCCCATTAAAAAGCCCTTTTCAAGTAAAAGGTTTTTAGCCTATCATACCATGCTCTAGGGGCTTGTTTCAAACCATACAAAGCTTTTGTTAGTTTGAACACATGATTTGGAAACTTTGGATTTTCAAAACCAGGTGGTTGCTTGACATAAACCTCCTCATTTATGTAGCCATTCGTAAAAGCACTTTTCACATCCATTTGATACAATTTGAAACCTTTGGATGCAGCAAAAGCTAAAAGGATTCTAATGGCTTCAATTCTAGCAACAGGAGCAAAGGTTTCATCAAAATCTAAGCCTTCAATTTGAGTGTAACCTTGAGCAACCAATCTAGCCTTGTTTCTAACAACAACACCATCCTCACTTTGTTTATTTTTGAAAACCCATCTAGTTCCAATAACATTAAAATCAGGAGGTGGTGAGACAAGTTTCCAAACTTTATTTCGCTCAAAATTCTCTAATTCTTCATGCATGGCATTGATCCAAGATTCGCCGATAATGCATGAGATATATCTTTGGGTTCAAAAGAAGCAACTAAAGCAGAATGAGTATGAGTGTCGGAATGAATAAACCTGGATCGAGTGACTCTCTCATTTAGGTCTCCAATCATTTGTTCAGATGGATGCATTTTTTGAATGTGCAAGGGAGCATTGACTTTTGAGACTTCTCCTTCTCCTTCTTCATTTTCAGCATGTACAGATGATGTTGTAGCTTGAGGATGGTTAGCTGTAGGTGATGTAGTAGTAGGTGCCAAAGGTGCTACAGCTTGTTGTGCATTAGGAAGAGTCAAGACCTCATCTTCATCATCATCATTATCTTCAAAAATTTTCTCCCCCTGAACATATGCGTCTGTACCTGCATCACTTGGACTAGTGCCTGGACTAGCCTCATTAAAAGTAACTTCACAAGTTTCCACAATTTTGTTAGTCTCCAAAACAAGCACACGATAGCCACGAGTATGAGCAGGATATCCAAGAAAAATGCCATCAGTTGATCTAGCTTCAAATTTATCAAGATTTCCAGATTTTAAGACAAAACATTTGCATCCAAAAACCCTAAAGTGAGAAACAGTAGGCCTTTGTCCAAACCGAAGCTCATATGGAGTCTTTCCCAATTTTGATCTCAAAAACACACGGTTTGAAACATAACATGCAGTTGAAATTGCTTCAGCCCAAAAGTTTCTAGGAGTGTGATGTTCATCTAACATGGTTCTAGCCATCTCAACCAATGTTCTGTTTTTCCTTTCAACTACACCATTCTGTTGAGGCACTCTAGGTGATGAAAATTGATGATCAATTCCTTTTTCAGTACAAAAGTGATCAAAAGAAGCATTTTTGAATTCGGTTCCATTATCACTTCTAATAGCTTTGAGAGCTCCTGGATGATCAATAGAAAGCCTAAGAACAAGACTTCTAAAATGACTAAAAGCCTCATCCTTAGATGCCATAAAGTATACCCAAGAGTATCTAGAAAAATCATCAACAATCACAAGCACATACCATTTGCCTCCAACGGATTGAACTCGAGATGGTCCAACTGTATCAAGATGTAGAAGCTGTCCTGGAGCGTTTGTCATCACCATGGTAAGAGGTGGATGTGAACCTGCAATCATCTTACCATGTCTACAAGAAGAACATACTAAATTGCTATCACCCTTAAGCTTAGGCAAGCCACGTATGAGATCTAAACTGCTTACACGAGTAAGATGATCAAAACCAACATGACCAAGTCTACGATGCCAAAAGAATAAATCTTTAGAAGCATTGGCAATTAGACACCTATGTTTAGAAGAAGGTGATGCATCAAAATCAGCTTTAAAAACTCTTCCAAAACGAGAAATCTTGAACACAAGATCACCTGAAGCATCTAGCACTTTGCATTCATTTTTCTTAAAGCTTATCTCAAGATCTTCATCAAGCATTTGAGAGACAGAAAGCAAGTTATATTTCAAGTTTTCAACAAGAGCCACATCCTTGAACATAAACTTGTCACTTACCTTTACTGTACCTTTTGCCACAACAGAAGAGGAAGAAGCATCTCCAAAAGTAACACTTTCAAAGACGAGATGCACGAGTGAGGAGGAGAACCAATTCTTATCACCGGACATGTGGCGTGAGCATCCTAATCCACTAGCCATATGTTCTCCTTCCTCGCGAGAAGCCTACATAGCAACAAAGCATGTCGAGGTCTCGATCAAGGGTTAGGAATGAGATTTTTGGGAATCCAGTACTGAGACACACGACGCACAACAGTAGGTACAACACGATAATTTTTATGCACAAAATCAGATTTGCCTTTTCCCATGTTTCTAGGAACAGAAGGTGTTTTCATCACTCTAGGCGCATAAAAATGTGCTTTGCTGAAATTTGACCTAGCCTTAGTTCTTTCCTTCTTTTCTTTGTTTGGCTAGTCTAAAGCAACAATCTACTAAGTGTCCATCTCTACCACAATGAGTGCAAGTGTACTTGACATGATGTTTAGCTTTAACAAGAAAAGCACATTTTGCATTCATCATAGTAGAAGATAAAAAACCAGATTGAAAAGCAATTTTCTTAGGCTCATTAGATAACTCAATTTTGCAAGGAGCCCGAACAACAAAGGTGAGGTTTAGTTTCATATGTGGCATAAGGATCAAAACCTAAACCTCTCTTGTTTGTGCTAACCTTAGATTGATCCAAAATCATGTTCAACTTTTTCTTGCCATTAGTGAAACGTTCCAAAGAATTTTGCAAGTAATCAACTTTCTTAGCAAGAGTTAAACAATTATTGCAAGGAATATTGACTTTCCCTTTCTGTTTACGACAAGTAGAGCATGAAAGAACCTCATGAGTAAGAAGATTATCAGTCAATTGAGAAACCTTAGCATTTGCATCTTTCAATTTTAATTCAAGAGTTGAGCATTTAAAACAAGAAGTTGAACCATGCAAATCATCAGTGGAACAGCTAGCATGTTTAACATGTTTCTCTTTTTTCTCATTTAGATGCAACAGAAGAGCGTGTTCTTTCCTAAGCAAGGTGAACTCATCGTAAATTAAGTCACATGATTTACAAGTATCATCATCAGGAATCAATGTCTTAAGTCTAGCAATTTCAGCATTCAATGACTCCACAAGAATATCATGTTTCTTAATTTTTCTATCACGTTTGTTAATTAATTTTCCAAGACGGGCAACAGCATTGGCTAATTCATCATAAGAAGGATCTACCTCATTGAAGTCGCTGTCATTGCCGTCCTCGGTGAAGCTATCCTTGCTGCTTGCCATGAGACACAATCCCATCAAATCATGCTTGCTTGGAGTTGCATCATCTTCGCTGCTCTCCGAGTCCACATCGCTCAAATTGACTTGTTCAAGAGCGGAAAGAACTCGGTGAACCACCTTGCGGTTGATGAAACTCTTCTTCTTCCTATCATTTGACGAGAACCTTTTCTTCTCATTCCTTCTGTCGTTGTCCTTCTCCTCCTTTGATGTTTTTCCTGCAAGCTTAGGACAATTTGTGCGAATATGGTTGAGGTCACCACACTCATAGCATCTTGGAGGATGTCGGGACCCCGAATTTGCAAATCCGGACCCTCTGTGTATTCAGCACTAGTCCAGGAACGCGCTAGTGCACACAGTCTTAACATCGGTAAATATCACAATCATACCACTCGATACCAATAAAGTACTTTATTTAAATAATCAAACTGGTTACTCAACCTTATGGTCAAGTTACAAATATATGCCTCGCAAGGCGAAACTTATTCAGAGAAAAATAATAGCAGCGGAAAATCAAATAACTTCGTGGCGCCATCCAGTATACCACAGGCAACTGACTGGGCTCGCTTCCCTAAGTAGACGGATCCTCTTGGAGTTCCTCCTCCAAAGCTGGTGCAGTCTCCTCTTCAACTGGTGTTGTATTGTGGCAAGGGTGAGTACTTGGTACTCAGCAAGTCATGCACAGAATGCAAGCTAATATACTATATGCATGGCTTGGTACAAAGGAATAGCTCAAGGTATATTTGCGATGCTTGACATTTGAAAAGTAATATAAGTAGATTCAAAGCGAGAAACAAGTAAAGTATAAATAACTTTTCAAGGAATTTAATAAACATCTTTCCCATCCTAATCCACATTTCCATCAACTTCATTATTAGTCCAACCCAACTTTTCAAACCAAAGTTATTTTTAGGAAAATCTAACCCTTGACTGTAATTCCCGAGCGATGTCCAATACCGCGGACACGGCTATTCGAATAGATTCTAAACTCTGCAGAGGTTATGCACTTTACCCACAAGATACAGTCAAACACCACAAAGGCGAGTTCCCGTAACAAAGTCTTTCAGAGACTTCAAACAATACAAGTGGTCCTCCCCGGTTATTGCGCACTAACCCTTCCCTTCGCTAAGGCGAAGTCTAGGCCAATCAACCGTTAGATGGGTACCTGGCCTCACTCCGATGCGCTCCCCGCATAACTTACACAAAGGGTGTAGTTGACCTCCTGAGGTCCCACAGGTACGTTATTAGCAACTTAGTCAACTAGGTCCGTCCCATTACAGACATGTGGTTGCACGTTAGACCCAGTTCAAAGGCTTGCAAGGTTAAGTCCTTAGGGTGACCAGGGCAAGACTACCCGAAGAACCAAATCAACATCCCCAATGCCACAACTGGCCCACCTGATTACTCTTGCCACATGCCCTGGCCGAAAATCGTTTATCAAACCCCGCTTGATTACCATGCACCACGTGCCATCAACATCACATGATACTTTTCCAAAACAGGTTCAATATATCATTAAGTCAATATTAACATTTGATTGTCCAAAATCATGTCATGAGCACGAAAGTGTGTCTAAGCAAAGATACTACAACTGGCCTAAACCCATGTTGGCGATTTAATAATGTCCAACTAGTGATCCACAACTAGGGTGACAAAGGGTCATGGCACATACTTAAGTAATCAAGGTGTCATACAAAGAAATTGGTATTTATCTAACCCCCATGTTTAAACAAAGTATCTTTCTAATTGGACTAGCATGCAATAGTTTAAATCAAAATAGATTTCGAAATAGGATCAACATGGTCAAAGCACAACTTGCCTTCAAAAAGTACTTGTTCTTGGTCTTGAGTTGGATCCTGAGTTAATACTTCTCCTTCGAATCCTTCCGGCACTTCAACGTCTACTCGTAAAGCGTGCAAATAGCAGATACACAAATAAACAATAGGCAAAAAGTGTCCAAACACCCAAATAAAATCCATAAACAGAGAGAACATAATTTTATGAGTTTTTAGAAACTGGAATCGTCAAATTCGGAGTTAAAAAGCAAAAGTTATGATTATTTAAAGTTTAAATAATCAATTAAATAATTTTACAGAGAAAAACTTTAGTCCAAAAATTAAATAAAATTCATATTTAGGTAGATCTCAATTTTATACAAATTTAGAAATTTGAATCACCCAAATCGGAGTTGAAACGCAAAAGTTATAAACGTTTGAAGTTTGAAACAAAATCAAATCATTATTTCGAATTAATAAATCATTTTCTTTTTGAAATTAATTATTGCGTCATCATGGACACGTGTCAGCCTCGGATTGGCTCGACATCAGTAGGTCCATGGGCGTAGTCCACGCTGGCTCGGGTCTACCGTGGACTCGGTCCACGACTCCACGCGTGTCGCCGACATGTGGGCCCACTCGAGGTGACGTCATCGCCGGCGTCGGTAGGCTCGGCCGCAGTCGACAGTGGGTCCATCCGATGACGTCATGGGTGACGTCACGGTGCAGTCGCTGACACGCGGGCCCCGCGTGTCAGTGGCCCACGCGCACGCCCGCGTGGCGCGGCGGTTCGGCTCCCTGGACACGTGGCACGATCGTAGCCGTTGGTTTGAAAACCGACGGCTAGGATTGGATTTGGGCCTCAAGTGCTTGGGCGCACGGGTTAATCTGGGCCGTTGGATCTTGATCTAACGGTCCAGATCCAATCTAGCCTGGTGCAGTTCCCGCTACGTGGCACGACCTGCCGCTGGATCTAGATCCAACGGTTGAGATTAGATCTAGGATTTTCAATCGGGAACTCACCGAGGGTGACATGGCGCGATCTCGAGCCCTTGGATCTTGATCGGACGGTTGGTGGAGCTCGGGTCGGCGATGGCTTCACTGCCGAGTTGTGGCTGCCGTACGAGGGCGGCGACCACACGAACGGCGTTTGGGGACGTGCTCGGCGAGGTGAAGGGTCTCTTCGGTGCGCTGGCCGGGGGTTCGGATCCGGGGTCAATGGCGGCGAGGGGCGGCGGCGGCGGAATCAAGCAAAACCACAGCGGAGGGATGCTATAACTCCGGTGAGCGAGTCCGTCAGATCTACGGCGGCTGAGGCTCGGTGAGATAGGGCAGAGAGTGCGCGGGGTCACGGCGGTCCTCGGGGTACCACCCGTGCATTTAAATGCCCTCGGCATGCAGCGCCGCAGGACGGAACCCTAATCCTACACGGCGGCGGCGGAGGAGTCCGGCCGGACTCGGCGGGACGATGGACGCCGGTCGTCCGCATTAGCGCGATCAGCGGCCCGCGATCGCGTGGACGCCTTGATCGGATCCGGGCCGACACGGCTTGGGTGAGCGATCCAATCCGGCCGTTGGATCCCGATCCAACGGTCGGGATCGATTGGGGTTAAGAACGGGTTTGGTTGAGTCAACTGGCTCGGGTCGGGTTCGGGTCGGACTCGAACTCGAGTCTGACTCGGGCTCGGTCGGATGAACAGTACAAACCCATTCGCATTTTCCAGCGATTTAATAATTAAAATAATTCCCAGAAATTCATTTAATTCATTAAAAATAGCAAAATACTCAGAAAAATTCCAGAAAAATTCTGCAAAATATTTTGGAACATTTTGGACTCGAATAAAATATTTCCAACAAAATTTTATTTGCAAAATTAAATTCTTTAATTATTTCAAAATGGAATAAATTCAAATAAATTCCAAATAAATCCAAATAAATTCCAGAAAATTCCAAAAATTCACCAAAGTGCCAAATCACACATGAATTCAAGAAAAGCAAAATTTTGGGGTGTTACAGAGGACCACCTCTCTTTCTCATTCTCACGTTCTGCAAGGCTTTGTTAAAGCGAGAAGAGAGTAGTGCCAGATCTTCTTCAGTAAACTCTTCAAGTTGCTCATCTGTTAAAGAAGTCATGGAAGACAAGGCAAAGCTAGAAGAAGAATTTGCATTTGACATGTTAGGGTTAGAGATCAAAGCAATTGATTTAATATTCCCTTTCCTGGCAAGAACATCTAATTCATGAGTTTTCAGTTTAGAATAAAGAACATCTAATGTAAGTGTGCTCATGACAGTAGATTCCTGTATAGATGTTACTTTCATCTCCCACACCGACATGTCCAAAGCACTAAGCAATTGTCGAGCATTTGCAGCATCAGTGTAGCTAACTCCAACAGCACGTAGATTGCAAAGAATTTTATTGAAACGTGCAAAGAAGTCATCTACAGATTCACTAGGTTTCATCTCAAAACGCATGTATTCCTTTTTGTAAATATCTTGGCGAACCTCTTTGTGATGTTAGAACCCTCATGGTAATCACAAAGAGATTTCCATACCTCATATGCGGATCGAAGATGAACCACGCGGTCGAAGTCACTTCTTCCCAATCCTTGGATGATCAAGTTGCGTGCCTTGCTGTTTGCTTCAACATATGCGCGATTGGTGTCGTTGACGTTGTCGTTTGCAGGAACTTCGTATGGCTTGTAGACCTTCTCCCAAATTGCGAAGCCCTGCGCCTGGATGAACGCCTCCATCTTGGCCTTCCAAAACTGAAAATCAACACCATCGAACACACAAGGTTTTGTCGAATAACGATCCATTAATCTAATCACCGGTTAAGAATAATTAGAAAAACCTTGCTCTGATACCACTTGTAGGATCGAAGTTTATGAATATAACAATCAGAGGGGGGGTGAATGATTGAGCGGAAGCTAAAACCAAAATTTTGATCTATTAAAAACTTCACCCCAAAAGAAACCAAAAGATTGTTTCGGATTTGACAAAAACAGATTGACAGAGGCTTGATAAAATGAGAATTCCCGGAGATCCAACCGTCGAAACGATCTGAAATTTGGACACAAGAAACTAGATTTCAATACGAATCAAACCCAAAAAGAATCAGCTCGATCGAACTTATGGATCAAAAGTTATGAGCTTCGCAAGCTTGCTGATCCAGAACTTGACGAGAATTGATCGAACGTAAACTTGAAAGTTTTAACAGAACCGACAAAAGTTTAATCAACTAGACTTTGAGGAACTCAAAAACAATACCCTAGAACGGTTTTTGATGGATCAAATCAAGATGAAACTCAACGATCAAAAACCAATCTAGAATTAGAACAAGCATGCAAACAAAAACCAAAACAGAAAACAACATGTAGCGACGTGGTTCTTGTAGCACGCAAAAATCTTGGAAGAATTGATCTTTATTTCTTTTGTCTAAAATACTCTCATCAAAAGAGTACAAACTCTAAAACTCTTGATGCGCTCAGCTCTCCTTGGTGCTCTTTCAACAGGAGACAACCCCTCCTATTTAAAGAACCAACCCAGAATACGATTCCTATTCCCTAGAAGGAATCCATATCCAACACAACTCTACTTGGCCCAACCTGGCCGAGTACAACTCTTACTGCGCATATGGTAACCCTACCATACTCACGTGACTAACACCTTGCACGCGTATGGCCACCTGCCATACTCACGTGACTAACACTTTGCACGCGAATGACCTCCTGCCATTCTCACGTGACTAACCATTCTTCATGTGCACCACTCTCTTAGCCCGAACGTCCCGCATGACATCCTTGACCACCAAGACCTCAGTTCCTCCTGAACCTAGTCCCGAACCTCAGTTCCTCCATGAACCTAGTTCTAGTCCTGTCATCGACCACATTCGTCTTCGACAGTGCACTGCACATGAACAAACCACAAAACAAATCCGAGCACAAGTCCACGACTTGACTCAAGGTCAATCCATGCAACTACTCACATGAGCATTGCATAAAGTCCACTTCAAAACATGCATCATGAAATCATCTCAGATTTCATAATTTCAAATTCAAACCATTTCAATTTTGCTCAAAACCGCCAAAAGCATGTGTAGACAGACCAAAAAATTTGGTTTGTCATACATGGGAAAAACGAGGTCGCCAAAAGCATGTGTATGACAGACCAAAAAATTTGGTTTGTCATACATGGGAAAAACGAGTTCGCCAAAAGCATGTGTATGATGAGACCAAAAATTTGGTTTGTCATACATGGGAAAAACGAAGTTCGCCAAAAGCATGTGTATGATGGACCAAAAATTTGGTTTGTCATACATGGGAAAACGCGATTTCTTGAACAAGCGTAAAAGCATCAAAATCACGTTTATGATGCACCAAAAGTTTGGTCCGTCATACATCACGAAACTCACTGTTTTTGGATGTTTGGTGCAGCGCCAAAAGCAAAGTCTCTGTTTTTGGATGTTTGAATGTTTGGCCCTTTATGCAAGCAATTTTGCAAGATTTAAACCTAATCAATTTTTCAGCACATTATCAAGCCAATTTTTCATCACATGATTCACAGGTTCTATCCACCATCACTAATATAAAGGCTCTATCCGCCAACATTTTGAAAGATCAGGGTTAATCATATGACTCCATCCGTCAAGTGTAAAACAAGTTCTATCCACCTGGTTGGCTCTATCCGCCAAACAACATCCGAGAGTTCTAACCACTCCCGAATCCCAAAACAAAACACCTTTTAGTTTTGAAAACCAAAACCAAAGTTTACCAATATGAAAGCATTCTTCGCTTTGCCCTTGACCGTAGGCACGGCTATTCGAATAGTTTTAACTCTGCAGAGGTGTACAACTTTACCCACAAGACATGATTGTCTCTTGATGCCAAGCTATTAACACACTTCCTTTGGTGTGCCGGCAGAGAGATCATGACAAGGCCGTTACAATGTATCTACCTAACTCGACTCACCCGCTGAGGTCTCACCGCTGTTAGGGTTCCATCCGCCCAGTACAGAAGCCCCCTCTTGCGCCGTGTGAGAAAAACGACATTGCCTCTATCCGGCACTCACATTCCAACGAGTGGTGAGTCTAAATTAGGTTTCTACAAATTAGTTGGCCAGGTCGTACCATTATAGACATGTGGTAGTACGGTTATGCTTAGAATGGACAGTCACAAGCGTCGGTCCTTAATCGACTTGGGGCGGTACGTGCACAAGACAACTTGTGCTCCATCCGCACCCACCCGTCAATCCAATCCGCCCAAGTCCAAACCATTTTTCCTTTCCTTTTTATTGTAGAAAAACAGTACCATAACCATAATAATAATTTCCAAATCATATTTGAAATCATCCTTTTTGAGTAATCCCAACTATGGGTTGTTTTCATCGATAAAGATCCTAAGCAATTCTACCGTACTATGTAACAAAGGATACCGTATAAGCATAATCATGGTATAACAATGTCCTAGGGTTACAAGTAATAGGGATGTCAATCACAAAGGTGGTAATTACAATTCGGACTAACTATACCCTTACACTTGAATTACGATAAAACAAAGCATGCAATTATATAAAACATTTAAAACAGGTTTATAAACTTGGGATCAATATGCGTCAAGGAGACTTGCCTTCTGTCGCGGGAAGGTCGTCGTACGAGGGAAGTCCGGCGGCGGGGTCGGCGGTCGCGTCGGATTCCTCGGCTACACGCAAATTGAGGCAATACATAAATAAAAGAAAATAAATAAAATCTAAAAATTACAAAAATAATACTAGCAGGTAGATCTTGATTTTAGATGAATTTAGAAATTTGAATGGAGTCAAACGGAGTTCGGACGGAGAAGTTATGAGCGTTCGAAGTTTAAATTTCGAAAAATTAGAAAAATCGGGAATATTCCCTGGAATATTCCTTTTCTATTTTCTTTTCCTTTTCTGAATTTTGGAAATGGGCTTGTGTCTATGGAGGGTGGGCCCCACTTGTCATGCACTTGGGGTCTTCTTCAAGCTTGCTCATGCCATGGCCATGGCTAGGAGTGAGAGGAGCTTGAGGGAGGGGGGGCCATGGCCGGCGGCGGCGCGGCAGCGGCGGGCGCGGGCGGGGCGGGTGGCGGCGGCTCACGCTACTGGCGGGCGGCGGCGGCCGTGCAGGCACGCACGAGCACAAGCTCAGTGCTCCCTAACCAAAACAGATTATTGCCCCATTTTCGTATGGATTTAACCCAAATAAAATCATGGGACCTCTAGATTACATCCTTAGGAACACATAGGAGGAATAAATTGAGTTGAATCTCACCGGAGGCGATGAATTTGGTGACGAACGGACTTTCGGCCGAACCGAGAAAAATGCGAAATTCGCCTCCAACTCTTGATGAAACCTAAAATTGTTTGTTGCGTTAGACTCTAGACTCATCCACGGTCACAAGGAACCAAGTGGCACGAAGAATGACTCACCGGAGAGAGATCTACAACCAAGAACGTGAAGAACTCCAAAAAGAACACCCGGCGTCGGTTTTCTTGCTCTAGTGGATGAACGAATGGGAGAGGCCAAAGGAGGCTCATACCACCGGGACGGGGATTCTTATACGAAGAGAATGGGAGTGGAAACACGCAGATTGGAGTTGAAACGGCCGAGTTATCGGCATTTAATTGCATTTCGGTTTTTCCTTAATGCGGCCATTTCCGGCGAGATTAGCAGCGAGTGATGGTGGGGAATGGCAAGAGGGCGACGATACGGATCCAACGGAACCGGCCTTGATGATTTTGGAGTTGCGTGGAGGAAGATACGGTGATTTAAAGAGAGAGAACCTCCATTGGAGAGAGCTTGAAGCTCTTCTGTTCTTCTCCCATGGCTAGAGGTAGAAGACACAACGTTCATGACACGTGGCGCTTCCTCATTGGTCCTCCTTTACGCGAATAATCTACCGTAGAGAACAATTAGGAAAAATGGTCTAAAAATTCCGGAAAAATTCCTAGAGACATTTTAGAATATTTGGGACCCAATAAAATTGGTTCCACTGAATTTGGATGAAATTTGGGGAATTAAATATTCAGGCGCGGATTGCAGACATTAAACAAAAGCCGCGCGAGATAAAATAGGAACGAAGGTCCAAAAATCCAGGGAAAGGTTCCTAAAATCATTTTCGAATATTTGGAACACAATTGAAGTGGTTTGGGGATTTTTGGAGCATTTCTGGACTCGGGTGAAATTTCGGGTACCGGCAGGAGCCGGAAAATCGATTTTTCGACCGAAGGGAAATTAAATCCCGATTTTGGAGGGAAATGGATGCCAGGTTAATATAAACACCTGAAAACTCCAAGTTTTCAATTTAATTTATTTAAAGTAGATTTTTCTCTAGAAAGCAAAACTGAGGATGTTACAAACCTACCCCCCTTTGAGAGAATCTCGTCCCTGAGATTCAGACGGAGAAAGAAAGAGGTCTGGAAACTCTGCTCAAAGATCTTCTTCACGCTCCGAGGTAGCTTCCTTCTCCGATTGGTTACTCCACTGAACCTTGCAGAACTTGATCACTCGGCTTCGGGTTCGACGCTCGGCTTCATCCAAAATTCTGACTGGATACTCCGGATACGACAGGTCTTCCTTTAGTTCTATTTCTTCCAATGGCATCTGTTGCTCGGGAACTCTGAGACATTTCTTCAGCTGAGACACATGGAAGACATCATGCACTCCTGATAGCTGCGGAGGTAACTCCAACTTATAAGCCACTTCTCCTTTTCTGGCAACCACTGGGAATGGTCCGATATAGCGGGGCGCTAACTTTCCACTGACTTGAAACCGCTTCATTCCTTTCAACGGGGATACCTTCAAGTACACATGATCTCCCAGTACAAAGCTTAATTCCCGTCGACGGTTATCCGCATAGCTCTTCTGTCTTGACTGGGCTGTCTTCAGATTTGCACGGATCTGTCTGACTTGCTCTTCGGCTTCTTTTAGGATATCAGGTCCTATTATCTGCCCACCTTCGATCTCCTTCCAATATAAGGGTGTCCTGCATTTTCTCCCGTATAGAGCTTCAAAAGGTGCCATCTTCAAACTGGCTTGATAACTGTTGTTATAGGAAAACTCCGCGTAAGGCAAATTCTGATCCCATGAACCCTTGTACATTAGAGCACAGGCTCTCAACATGTCTTCTAGGATCTGATTGATTCTTTCCGTTTGACCATCTGTCTGGGTGTGATATGCAGTACTGAAATTCAGATTTGTGCCCAATACCTCATGCAATTTTTGCCAAAACCTTGAGGTAAACTGGGACCCTCGATCGGATACGATCTTGTTTGGCACACCGTGTAAACATACAATCTTGGCCATATACAACTCGGCAAGCTTGTCACCGGAATAAGTCGTCTTCACCGGGATAAAGTGGGCCACTTTGGTCAATCGGTCCACGATAACCCAGATGGAATCATAACCGGATTTAGTTTTGCGTAGGCCAGTTATAAAATCCATTCAAATTTGTTCCCATTTCCAGACAGGAACTTGCAAAGGCTGCAACAGGCCAGCGGGTCTCTGATGCTCTGCTTTTACCAACTGGCACACATCACAACGCGCTACGAAGTCAGCAACTTCTTTCTTCATATTGGACCACCAATATCTCTCTTTCAAATCTTCATACATCTTGGTGCCTCCTGGGTGAATGGAATATACTGAATCATGAGCCTCCTTCAACACTATATCCTTGATTTCCTCTTGGTTAGGGACTACTATTCTTTTCCCGAACCAAACCGTGCCTTGGTCATCTTCCAAAAATCTGAGGTGTTTCCCTTTCTTCAAGCCCTCTTTTAGGTCTGCAATACCTTTATCATTCTTCTGAGCCTCTCTGATCTGATCTTCCAAGGTTGATTTTACCTCTACATTGTAAACGCACCCTTCTTTTACCAATTCCAGGTTAAGACGCCGGAATTCCTCATGAAGCGCTGGTTGGCTTTCTTGTATCATAACATTGTTGAAGTGAGCTTTCCTGCTCAGAGCATCCGCAACCACATTAGCCTTGCCCGGGTGGTAATGGATTTCCACATTATAATCTTTTACCAATTCCAACATCTTCTCTGCCACAAGTTGAGATCGGACTAAGTAAAGATATACTTCAAACTTTTGTGATCCGTATAGATCTCACATCTATTGCCGATCAGGTAATGCCTCCATATTTTGAGCGCATGCACGACTGCTGCTAACTCCAAGTCATGAATAGGATAGTTTTCTTCGTGTGGTCACAGTTGACTTGAAGCATAGGCGATAACTCTTCCTTCTTGCATCAAAACACATCCCAGACCTTGTTTTGAAGCATCACAGTACACTTCAAAGTCCTTATGGATATCAGGCAGAACAAGCACTGGGGCTGAGGTTAACCTCTTTTTCAACTCCTGAAAACTCAGCTCGCAAGCTTTAGTCCATTCAAACTTCTTTTCCTTTTTCAAAAGCTGAGTAAGAGGCCTAGCTATCTTTGATAATCCTTCAATGAATCTCTGATAATAACCAGCTAATCCAAGAAAACTTTGGATGTCCGGGACTGCCTTTGGCTGCTTCCAATCCAAAACATCTCTTACGTCGCTGCATCCACTGCTACTCTTGTAGCAGAAATGATATGACCCAGGAAAGATACCTCATTTAACCAGAAGTCACATTTACTGAACTTGGCATACAACTGATGCTCTTTTAACGTTTCCAAGACTATCCGCAGATGGTCTTCGTGCTCTTTTCTGCTCTTGGAATAGACAAGAATGTTGTCGATGAAGACTACGACGAACTTGTCTAAATACTCCATAAACACCTTATTCATCAAGTTCATGAAGTAAGAAGGAGCATTGGTTAATCCAAAAGACATGACTCTGAACTCGTATAGTCCATATCTGGTGGTGAAGGCTGTTTTCGGAATATCTTCTTTTCTTATCTTCAGCTGGTGATATCTCGATCTCAAATCTATCTTGGAGAAGACTTGAGCTCCCTTCAACTGATCAAACAAATCATCAATTTGAGGCAACGGGTACTTGTTCTTGATTGTGACCTCATTCAAAGACCTGTAGTCTATGCACATCCTCAGACTACCATCCTTCTTGGTGACAAAGATCACTGGCGATCCCCAAGGCGACGAACTGGGTCTGATGAATCCTTTCGCTTGAAGTTCCTCGATCTGTTTCTTCATCTCTACCAGCTCGTTGGAAGGTAGCCGGTAAGGTCTCTTCGAGATGGGAGCCGTACTAGGTACCAGCTCAATCACAAACTCCACCTCCCAATCTGGTGGCATTCCCGGCAACTCTTCGGGGAATACTTTCGGGTACTCGTTAACTATTGGTACATTTTCCAATGCTGTATCTTTCAAACGGTTTAGGGTGCTACCCCCCTTAGAGGCAAGATTAGATAAGAACTCCACTCTAATCCCCTCAGGGCTGGTAAGAGAGACAACTCTACTAGCACAGTCTATTTGACCCTTATTCTTGGTTAGCCAATCCATTCCAAGGATTACTTCTATACCCTTAGTATCCAATAGTATTAGGTTCGCTAGGAACTTTACCCCTTTTATTACTATATCCATTTTCGGACAAACAACAGTTTTTCTTAGTTCTTTACTAGGGGATTGTACTAACAAAGGGTTTCTTAACTGTATTGTATTCCACTTATGCTTTTTAACCAAGTATTCTGATATGAAAGAGTGTGTTGCACCAGAATCAAACAGAACTAAAGCAGGTACTGAGTTCACATGGAATTTACCACAGACCACGTCTGGCGCATCCTGGGCCTCTTTCGCAGTGATGTGGTTCACGCGTCCTCTTCCCGCCGTCCTTGGCGTGCGTGGGGTCTGCGGGGTTCCTCTTCCTTGAGCCGGCGCTGGAGCGCGGGCTGGCGTTGATCCCAGGTTGAATCTCACCGGGGTAACGGGCTGCCGCTTCTGGGGCAGTTGTTGGCGTAGTGCCCCATTTCCCTGCAGTTGAAGCACTGCACCCCCGCTATAGCGGTCCCACTCTTCTGAGCTTGAGCTCCTGCATTGCCGGCAGGGGCTTGTCCAGTTGGGCGCGGGGTGGACATTGGGGTCCTTGGTGCACTCGAGGCTGCTGGCCTACTGGGCTGCTGCTGCGTAAATGTGCGGGGCCTAGAGCTGCTAGCACCGCGCTTGTTCTGGAACAGCATTTTCCTCTTGCGTGACTCAAATAGCTGGCACTGAGCATCCTCTTGAACCAGGGCCTTGTTTACCATGTGTTGGAACGACGGGAAGTCGGTCGACACTAGCTGAACCTTCAAGTTGGGGTCAAGGCCCTCCATAAATCGCCAGATCTTGGCCTCATCAGTTGCGACATCTGCAGCCGCATAGCGAGACAGCTGGGTGAACCGGTTCAGATACTCTGACACCGACAAGTTCCGATGTTGAAGCTTATGAAACTCACGCCTCTTCATTTCCATAATGCCCTTTGGGATATGGGTAGCTGTGAATGCTTCCACGAACTCATTCCAAGAAATATTCTGAGGGTCAACATGGGCCGCACAGTAGTTCTCCCACCAGTTAGCTGCCGTTCCTTTCAGCTGGTGAGAAGCAAACCTGACACTTTCCAGGTCGTCGCACTGAGCTAGGTGGAGCTTCCTCTCCACTTCCTTCAACCAATCATCTGCCTCTAGCGGATCCACTGCTCCCGCAAAGGTGGGAGGTCTTGTCCTCATGAACTCCCCAAACTTGGATTGGGGCAGCTCTGCTGCCTGAGCTGGTGCAGCCTGAGGTTGATTCAGAATGTTCTGGGGCAATGCTTGAAGCAGCTGAATCTGCATTGCCATCATCTGCTCAAGATTCGGCGGTTGAACTGGAGGTGGGGGCGGCGGCGGATCGTGCTGAGGGGCGGGCGGTAACTGTCCAGCAACCTCCTACTGCTCCTGCGGCTCCACAAATTCTTCATCCTGAAAATGCACTGGTCCACTGGCTCGTCCACGGCCTCTGCCGCGGCCTCCTGGTCTTCCACGGCCACGACCATGGCCAACGTTCTCCATCTGCAACAAGGGAGGTCAAGCACAAGGAAAGAGGGAAAAGCACAGGTAAGAGTCAGGGGACTAAACCACATCCTCAACAACACGAGCACAACCACAAAAGCACACAACAGGAGGGAAAACGAACTGAACTTCAATTTAAATAAAATAGTTTTGGAGATGGCTGTATCACAAATGCCTACGGCACGATACAATCCAACAACCACTTATTCATCGTTCTAATCGACACAAAACAAGGTAACGGTCCTCTGAGCTAGAACGCTAGACGCTCGCATCACTCGCGTAGACACGTGGGGACGGGTCCTCCTCCTCCTCCTCGCTCCTGCTGCGGGATGGTGTAGCTGCTGAAGACGGTCCTGCACCTCCCGGGGCGGCCAAGAAGCTCAATGATACTCCCAATGGCGACTGGGGCCAGACTGACTTGCGGGCGCTAGTACGAAGCCTCATGCCCTGATGACGCTTGGCTGGTGGAGCGTCCATCGGTATGTCGTGGATAGGTGGGTCCTCCAAGACCGGGACTGGAGCTGGTGGTGCCACGGGCTGTGCCTCCTGCACAGGCACTGGGGGTGGAAGTGACGGGGCGTCCCTCCTCTCCTCCTGGAGCTGACAGTTCGCCTCTCTAGCTGCTGTCAAAGCCCGACGCAGATCCTGCATCTCGTCGGTCATCCGCACGTAGGCCTCATCCTGCGCCTGGATGAGGGACCCCATGTGCACCACGGTCGGGTCCGCCTCCTCCTCCAGACTCCTGAACTGGCTGTACCTCCTCCCAACCAGGAAGCGGGGAAACAGACGGTACGGGGAGTCCTCCAGCTGATCGCGGTATATATGCCCCAACATGAGGATAGCCTTTCTGGCCGCGTCCTGAAGTGCGTACGCCAGAATCGACCTCTCGGCCGTGAAGTAGAACGGTCGGTCCTCATCTCGAACTCGACTCCTCGCGAAGACCAGCTAGCGGACCTACCACAAGTCCTGGCCAAGACCCGAAACAGACTGGTAGCGATACTCAGGGCGATGGGGAAACCCCAACTCCTGAAGCATCAGCGATAGCTCCTCGCAGAAGCCTCCAGCCTGAGCGGCAAAGGTGGTGAAAGCCGGCATCTACAAGTTTTGAAATAAGATGGGATTAGTAACCAAATTTTTACATAAAGAATAGGATAAGCACCAGACACTAAGATAGGGGAGATAGAAGCAAAGGAACTTAAACTTTTGTAAGTATATTTTTATAAAATATAAGTCCTTAAGGCTTTGCCATGCTAACTAGGTCACGTCCTACAGTCATCCAGGCTCTGATACCACCGCTGTGGGACACCGGATCAGCTATCCGAAATCTCCTGTGTATTTCCGTACTAGTCCCAGATCAGTAGCTAGTACAGACAATCACAGTGATACTTCTTGGCCGAACAAAACGAAAATTTTAACATAAATATTCAAGTATGGGCCACATGGCCACTTATTACAATACTTGGTCGACAGACCGGAGACACGACAGCGGAAGACGAAAAACAAAAACAAGCGAACAACAAATGCCACAGGCGACGAATAGAAATGCAACTAGTTATCCTGGCAATCCTCCTCGAACTCCTCGGGGAAAAACTCGCCCTCCTCAGCTGCGTCTTGAAAATTCTCTAATGATGACAAGTTGATGTAGCACGTGAGTACAAAAGTACTCAGCAAGTCGGGGAAAGTATGATCATGTGGGGCTTTCCAAAGGAAGCTTAATAGGATTTGTTTGCATAAAGCCACATTTTACTAAACCATACTTAAGTAATAATATTTCACAAAGCATCTTTTTACAATTCTTTTTAACAATTGAATTATATAATATTGCAGTGAGGTTCTATCCACCATCACTAATATAAAGGTTCTATCCGCCAACATTTTGAAAGATCAGGGTTAATCATATGACTCCATTCGTCAAGTGTAAAACAGGTTCTATCCACCTGGTTGGCTCTATCCGCCAAACAACATCCGAGAGTTCTAACCACTCCCGAATCCCAAAACAAAACACCTTTTAGTTTTGAAAACCAAAACCAAAGTCTACCAATATGAAAGCATTCTTCGCTTTGCCCTTGACCGTAGGCACGACTATTCGAATAGTTTTAACTCTGTAGAGGTGTACAACTTTACCCACAAGACATGATCGTCTCTTGATGCCAAGCTATTAACACACTTCCTTTGGTGTGCCGGCAGAGAGATCATGACAAGGCCGTTACAATGTATCTACCTAACTCGACTCACCCTCTGAGGTTTCACCGCTGTTAGGGTTCCATCCGCCCAGTACAAAAGCCCCCTCTTGCGCCGTGTGAGAAAAAGTGTGATGCCATAGAATTTGGGAGTTACTGTAGGGGGTTTTTCTCCCTTGTTTCGATTTCGGAAGGAATGAAGGAAATGTTGGGAGATGAAATAATTGAGTTTTATGCTGCAATTAATATTAAATTTAGAGTTTGGGGCTAGTTTTAGCTGGGCTAAGACAACCTGGGCCTGGGCTGGGAATTTCCTTCCCACCTTCCCCCTCCCCACGCCTTGGTGGGCCGGCCCACCTCTCCCTTAGTGGCGCCACCCCATCCCCCAAACCCTAGGCGCCACCACTTCCTCCCCTTGGCAGCCACCACTCCCTCCCCTAGGCAGCCGCCCCTCCCCTTCTCCTTCCCGACGTGGTGGTTCGAGGATCCACCGCGGTTCGCGAAGAAAAATTCGAGAGGAGGGCAGATTTCCGTGTCGGGGATCGTTGTGCAATCTTTGTGGGTTCTCAAGGGAGAACTCAAGGTAAAATTTCCATTCTTTTACCCCTGTTCTACCTAGGGATTTGGAGTGTATTAGATCTGGTGGTGTTTGGTTTGGATGGATTTTGATGGGGTAGAAGGGTAGTTGTTCACGTGATGCTGTTTCTGAAAGGGGAAATTGTGCAGCGCGGATTGTTTCGCGGTTTACGTGGCATAGATGATTTTTCCTGCAAAAACCTATAACTAGAAAGTTGTAATTTTTTTAGAATTATTGGGGCGTCTTTCTGAGAGTTATCGCTGTTGGAAGATGATGAACAGAATCTGGAAACAGATTTCGTCCACTGTGTTGGACGGCTGTTTAGGCATGTTTAATAGTGGAATTGAAATCTTTGACCTTCATGCAAGTTGTAGATCTCGTCAAGATATAGCTACTGTAATTTTTTTGTATTTTTATGAACAGTAGAAAAAAAAGATACGAAATTGGGAAGAAAGGGTGATGCTGTTCGATCCGGACAGATCGGGGTTTTTGGCGTTTAAATGGGAACGGGGAGTAGGAAGCGTGTGTTTGAATTGTGATGTCGCTATGTACTAAAATAATGTTTGTTCAGGTGGTGCCACTGCTGGGCGTAACTAGGTTCATCGTCCACGTCGGTAAAGGCAAGTGGAAGTAGTTGTATTGTTAAGCTATACATTGTTGTTTGCTTCGCCTTCATTATAAACTCCAATTACAGCAATCATACATGGTTTAATCACTTGCTTTGAGGTTTGCAATATCTTGACTGGCATTGTGATGTTGTGGTTTAGCTATGAATCATGAGTAAGGTGAAGAATGATGTTGTTCACCGGATGAATTGTCTAAACATTTCATCTCTATGATATTTGCTTTCTATCCATGCTATATGATGATATGCAAACATGTGGACTCAGTGGGAGGGGTTATGAATGAATTCATGCATGAAGCATTAACTGCATAATCATGCATTGGAAGTTTGTCGACGCCTTGGCGTCTTGTGGCCGTGCAGTACAACACCGTGTGTTCCTGAGAAAGGGCACGGTGAGGAGGAACATGGCATAAGCATGTGCATCAATCATATGCATTTTACTGAAGTGGTGTGGACTCTTTGACGTGGTATTGTATATGAGGAATGTGGAATGCTAGATATATGGTGGATGTGTTATTTGTATTAGTTGTTCCGCTTGCTGAGATTACCCAATCTCACTACTTGCTGTTTTGATGTTTTCAGGTAGCGCACGTGAGTCGTAAGCATGAAGGGTGGGCTAGCAACACAATAAATTTTCTGATGTCATCACGACTCACATGATCTAGTGCTTTAAATAATTCATTAGTTGGATGAAATTTTATTACAAATAGACACATTGTTGTTCCCTTTAAACTTGTTCTCGTTTATGGTTGTCCCATTAGAGATGTGTTATATTTATGGTTGATACCTGGTTGAATTAGACTCGTTGTCTCTAGTATTAATGTCGTGATATTTTTTCCTATTTAAATTGCTTCCGTATTGTCCTATTTTAGGGGAAATGCTGTCGAATTGTTCCTATACAACAGTTGAGATTTATGGGGTGTTACAAAAACGACATTGCCTCTATCCGGCACTCACATTCCACCGAGTGGTGAGTCTAAATTAGGTTTCTACAAATTAGTTGGCCAGGTCGTACCATTATAGACATGTGGTAGTACGGTTATGCTTAGAATGGACAGTCACAAGCTTCAGTCTTTAATCGACTTGGGGCGGTACGTGCACGAAGAATGACTCATCGGAGAAAGATCTACAACCAAGAACGTGAAGAACTCCAAAAAGAACACCCGGCGTCGGTTTTCTTGCTCTAGTGGATGAACGAATGGGAGAGGCCAAAGGAGGCTCATACCACCGGGACGGGGGTTCTTATACGAAGAGAATGGGAGTGGAAACACGGGGATTGGAGTTGAAACGACCGAGTTATGGGCATTTAATTGCCTTTCGGTTTTTCCTTAATGCGGCCGTTTCCGGCGAGATTAGCGGCGAGTGATGGTGGGGAATGGCAAGAGGGCGACGATACGGATCCAACGGAACCGGCCTTAATGATTTTGGAGTTGCGTGGAGGAAGATACGGTGATTTAAAGAGAGAGAACCTCCATTGGAGAGAGCTTGAAGCTCTTCTGTTCTTCTCCCATGGCTAGAGGTAGAAGACACACTGTTCATGACACGTGGCGCTTCCTCATTGGTCCTCCTTTACGCGAATAATCCGCCCTAGAGAAAAATTAGGAAAAATGGTCTAAAAATTCCAGAAAAATTCCTAGAGCCATTTTAGAATATTTGGGACCCAATAAAATTGGTTCCACTGAATTTGGATGAAATTTGGGGAATTAAATATTCGGGCGCGGATTGCAGGCATTAAACAAAAGCCGCGCGAGATAAAATAGGAGCGAAGGTCCAAAAATCCGGGGAAAGGTTCCTAAAATCATTTTGGAATATTTGGAACACAATTGAAGTGGTTTGGGGATTTTTGGAGCATTTCTGGACTCGGGTGAAATTTCGGGTACCAGCGGGAGCCGGAAAATCGATTTTTCGACCGGAGGGAAATTAAATCCCGATTTTGGAGGGGAATGGATGCCAGGTTAATATAAACACCAGGGAAACTCCAAGCTTTGAATTTAATTTATTTAAAGTAGATTTTTCTCCAGAAAGCAAAACTGTGGATGTTACATAATTCAAGTTTTTATTCCATTTAAGTAGTCATGCCACAATCTAAACCATATATGTATAAACATGAAGTTGCAAAGACCTTGTAGCATAAACATGGCTTAAATTAACATGTGTATTAAATATAATGGTCAATACGTTTTCATTATTTTTCTTGTTTTTTTTTAAAGAAAACAAAAGTGTAAGCTGAGAATCACAAAAATTTCACAAACTTGAAGGGAATATGCCCTAGATCAATCATGGTGATGATTGTAATACGTCTTTGTTCATGTAATAATGATAACTTTGTTTATCGGTTCCCTGAATATATGTTACGACTTTGTTCATTGGATACGATCTGATTGTGAAACACATTGTCAAGTGACATTATTCTAAACGGGTCCCTGATCCATATCATTACGAGGAGCGGTGATAATTTGATCAGCACATGTATTGGTTGATGGTAATGTTTCGCATACCATAGATATGGAGATATCAAACCAATAATGTGGACACATGTTGGAGAACATGGGTAGTCGGACAAGACCCACTCCGAGACTGCTGAGTTGTTATCTCTTATAGTGCCATCAGTATAGTCTCAAGTGGTACGCCTATATGGTCCTTAGACCTGAGATTGTCATGGATGCCTAGCATGTAGACTTGTATGCTTTGGTATCATCAAACGCTACACCGTAACAGGGTAGTCATAAAGATGAAATCTTGGGTATGCCACGATACATTGCCAAGGGTGTGATGATCAAGATGGGATTTGCCCCTCCTAGATAACGGGAGAGATACCTCTGGGCCCCTCGAGTGGATGGATAAGGAAAATGCACGGCCGTGCTAATATGACTAAAGAGTTGGTCATGGTTTGTATCCATCACCTTTGTCGAGTGAAGTGGTCGAGCTATCAACAAGGGTGGCACGATCTCGCCTTGAGCTTGACTGGTATCGTGTGGTGAAGGGATCGGTATGTGAGTGTATCAAGGTTCAGCCCGAATATTGATTACGTGCATCAGGAGTCAATACGTCTTTGCTAGGTGCTGCTGTTGATCAATGAATTGGAAAGCGGGTTCGAATTCATAACCGACTTGCACCGAACCTAACGGGTCACACACTTAACGAGTTAGAATAGTTCTGAGTTTGTGCATGGATAGGATCCGCATTGGAGATGGAAACCTAGCGGGCTTCGCCCACTAGCGTGTCTATAAAAGGGGAGGCGAATGCATGGCACGGATTAGAACCCTCACCACGCGTTCACCGTGCATCCCTCCTGCTCCCGAAACCCAGGCGGCGAGGTGCTAGCACACCGCACGCGCGTTCTGCCGATGCGTGTGGATATCGTTAGAGGCGCGCCATCCGTGGGCCGCGGCTGGATCTCGGCGACTTTCATCGGCGACCACGCGACGTCGGCGCGCCACGCGGCAGGTCGGCGACCACTGGACGAGGTCGGCGACCACGCCGGACGCAGGTCGGCGACCACTCGGACGAGGTCGGCGACCACGCGGACGAGATCGGCGACCACACGGACGACGGCAACAACAACTTCGGTGGAGATCGGTGCCGATCGGGAGGTGATCAACTACTTCCTCAACGCGCGTGAATCTGCTTCCGCTGCATCTGCGCGACAAGGGTAACGATCTGTGATCCTTTACTTCCATGTGATCTTGGGTGTTCGTGGTAGAAATTTTGATTTTATGCTCGCGTAGCCTACCTATAACCCCACAAAACTACCCCTGAAAAACCCCATTGGATGAACAATCCCAAGTTCTCCCCGAATAAAAGCAAATCAAGAAGAAAACAAAGGTTTTGTGAAAATGTCTGCCAATTGATGTTCAGTTTCCACATGATGAAGCACAATATTTCCTTTTTCTACATGATCTCTAAGAAAGTGAAATTTGATATCAATAAGCTTAGTCCTAGAAAAAGAACTACCCAAGAAGTGGCATGAACCAGATGTACTTTTTCTATCAATTCTACATCCTCCAAAGTCAGCATAAAAAAAAGCTCTTAAACTAATGCATGAGGAAGCATAAAGCTAAATGCCAAAATCTTGAGTACCATGGAGATACCTGAAAATTTGCTTGACAGCTTGTCGATGTAAAACTCGCGGGGAAGCTTGAAAACGAGCACACAAGCACACAACAAACGGTATATCCGGCCAAGATGCAGTGGGCACATAACATAAACTCCAACGTTTAATGAACAAATACAAAGGGAACAATAAAACCAAGCACATAAGCTAGCATAATCCAAGTTTTTAACGCAATAAGATAACCATTACAACTACAAGTGGGAGTGTGTAGTTGTCTAGGTGAACAAATCTATGTGGAGATGTGATGCTAATCTCCCTTCCCCGACTGTCGAGTTCATGGTACCTAAAAACAACATAGAACAACAAGCGTGAGTTCATCACTCAGCAAAGTGTATTGCAATGATACAAAAACAATAACAACTCACATACATACTTAATGCCATTCACATATCCTGAGAATCAACTCATGAACTTCATTTATGCTCTCATATAACATCATCATAAACATCTCAATAAAACATCTTCATATGCATCTCATAGAACACATAATCATCTCATAAACCACTTCATTCATGCAATGCAATGCAATGCACCTGTCCCTTTGAAGCACATACCGGTATTGTCGAGTGCACACCCGTCGGCGTGCACCCTCTTTCGCCTTCCATCCCGTAGATGGAGGGTGCCTACTCCTCGCTTCCATTCACAACTGTGGATGGAATCACGAGGTAGGTCTTATTCAATGGTGCTCCAGATTAATCATAACTTGCTCACCGACCTTATCGGACTAGTTATGACTTTCTCACCGACCTGGCCAGTTCTCATGCCATGTATGCAAATATGTCATAAACATAAACAACTTGAACATAAACTCAACTAATCATTGCATAGCCTCATAATAAACTATTTTCATCATGTCGCAGGCAAGAGTCAATCATAGCATCATATCATAAAACATGTGTAAACCATCTCATTATCAAACATTACGGCTCCCTAAGCCGCAACCACTACAATACACTTGCCTTCAACCGCGGGCGACGAATTGGCGAGAGGATGAGGGCACTCCCGGGATCACACCACCTGCACATACGTACCACACACTCAAAACGAGCACGTAAAACAGTACAAGAACGATCCCCTACCCCGACTTCGTAAACAACCCCTAAAACCCAAAAACAGAGAATCTGTCCCTACGGGATAGCGGGCTTCCAACTAGCATAACTTGAGTTCTAGGACTCCAAATTAAGTAAATGAGTACATTTTCTTGAAGCTTAGGAAATTTCATAGCTTTTTTTAAGTATTGGGAAAAACTGATTCGGCTGCTAAATTTGTCTAATCTACAGATCAACACGATCTGTCCCAATCACGTCACAGTTTTGAACACGTTCGGTAAAACAGCCATAACTTTCAAACAGCTGATCGTAAATTCTCTTTATTGGTGTCCACTAAAAGGTATTGAAATTATCTACAACTTTCTGAACATACGGCCGACCAGAAAACGCTTCTAAAATTGCGAAAACTCAAGCCCTAGGTCGGACGTCCAATCTGCCCGAAATAGAACACCATGACAACTCTAGTTTTCATCAATTCTAACTATTTGCAGCACAACCTTTTGATCTAATGGCACCAAAACCTCCTCTAGTGCAGCACCCAATCCACCCCAACAAGAATCACAAATCCTTACCTCATCTTTGAGAACCAAACAGACGACGAACGTCTCCTCCTCGCGGCCCGATCTCCCCTCCAATCGCTGGGAACACCAGAATCGCTGGGAACGCTGGATCCTCTTGGACGGAGAGATCCCGGACAGCGAGATCGGCGTGGCTCTAGGGCCGGCTAGAGGTGGGAGGGGAGGCGCAAAGAGAGAGGGTGGTGCGGTTAGGAGGGGAGAGGGAGGGGGCGCACCATGGGGGAGGCCGGCGGCTAGGAGGGGATGGGAAGTGGGGGGGGCGCACACCACAAGGGGGGGGCGCAAGGGGTAGGGTTTGCTTCCCCCCTCCCCCACATGGGACAAGAAAGTCCACCTTCGGCCCATGTGGGGTCCCCCCAAGGCCCAAATCGCCACGGAAAGGCCCAAACTCCCGAAAACGGCCTGAAAACACGATTTAACGTCATACCGTATTGCCGTATTCTATAAAGTCATGTTTTGGGGTGTCACATAGACCTAGCCTTAGCCCTTTCTTTCATTTGTTGTTTAGCTAGTCTAAAGCAAAAATCTACTAAATATCCATCTCTACCACAATGAGTGCTTGTGTACTTAACAGGATGTTTAGCTTTAGAAGTAGAAGCAACATTTGCATTCATTATAGTAGAAGATAAAACTCTAGCAGATTTAAAGACAATTTCTTAGGCTTATTGAAAATCTCAATTTTGTCATTGCAAGGAGCATGAACAACAGTGCGAAGTTTAGTTTCATATGAAGCACAAGTATCAAATCCTAACCTTTCTTGTTTGAGCTAACCTTAGATTGGTCCAAAATCATGTTCAAATTTTTCTTCCCATTAGTGAACCGTTCTAAGAAATTTTGCAAGTAATCGACTTTCTTAGCAAGAGTTAAACAATTATTGCATGGAACGTCCACTTTACCCTTTTGCTTTTGATAATTTGAACATGAAAAAACCTCATGTGTAAGCAAAGCATCTGTTATTTGAGAAACCATAGCATTTGCATCTTTCAACTTCAATTCTAGAATGGAGCATTTAGAACATGGAGTTGTATCATGCAAATCAATGGTAGAATAGCTAGCATGTTTAACATATTTCTCATTTTTCTCATTTTGATGTAACAGGAAAGCATGTTCTTTTTTAAGTGAAGTAAGCTCATTATAAATTAAGTCACATGATTTACAAGCATCATCATCAGGAATCAAGGTTTTAAGTGTAGTAATTTTAGCATTCAAAGATTTAACAACAAAATTATGTTTCTTAATTTTCTTATCACGTTTATCAAACAATTTTCCAAGACGAGCAACCGCAATAGCTAATTCATCGTAAGAAGGATATACCTCCTTGAAGTCGCTGTCATGGTCATCCTCGGTGAAGTTGTCGCTACTTTTAGCCATGAGACACAATCCCGTCATGTCGTGCTTGCTTGGAGTTGCATTATCCTCGCTGCTCTCCAAATCCACATCACTCAAATTGACTTGTTCAAGAGCAGAAAGAACTCGGTGGACAACTTTGCGGTTGATGAAGCTCTTCTTCTTTCTATCGCTTGAAGAGAATGTAACACCCTAACACAAAACTAGTAATTTACGTAATTACTTACTGGAAATACTTCTTAAACTAATAGCAACGAACGGAAAGAAGAAGAAAATTCGACATGACCAATGCCCAAAACAAGACGGAACAAACATAACATAGACAAGGAAAGAATAGCGGAAGCATAAATGACAACCCAAGGTAATATCACCCCCAATTAAAATTTTTCGGACCCACAAGGTGCATGTTTTGACTTAAGTACATGTTCCACATAAATATTTTATTCCAAGTGAACATGTGTAGTAAGTGCATCTACGCCCCACCCTTCATGCTACGCTCCAGAAGATTGCCTGAAAGGAAGAGGAGTGGTGAGATCGAATAATCTCGACAAGTGGAACAAATAATACAAAGACAACAATCAAATATCGTAAGCATGAACTTCCTCTTTTTTTTTCTCAAAATTAAACAAGACATACAACGGTTCTTTCCTCTTCTTTCTTTCCACCCCAAACAGACATCAGCAAAAGAGAAGTAATGCATATGCTCATGACATGATCCTTCTCACCGTGCCCTTTCTCAGAACACACGGCTACCGTGCCCTTTCTCAGAACACACGGTATTGTACCGCACGGTCGCGGCGTTCTCACGGCGACATTCTTCCAATGCATGAATGCATATGACATGATACATGTGTAAACAACTCCACGTACAACTTGATTGTGAGTACTTCTTACTTGTCGTCATGGATAAAGTAAACAATCAAAATATGAACAAACATTGCCAACTCCACTTGCCTTTACCGATGAGGGCGAAGATGTTAATTGCGTCCCAAGTCGCACCACCTACACAAACATCTTACCTCAGTACCCAAACATTTTCTAAACTCAAGTTGAACACATTCAACCGACTCCTCGCCCCCACAACCCCGCAATACACTATCTCTGATTCTGCCCAGAAAACAGGTTACTACACCGGCTTAATTATTTTGTAACTATTTCTCTGTAACGCCCAAAAATCTAAAAATATTACATAAGCTAGATATTGGCATCCTCTACAACTTTCATGAAGACCAAAGATTTCAATTCCACTTTTAAATTTGCCTAAATAATGGTTCAACACAGTGGGCAGTTCTCTAGTTCCAAATCCGAACAGCAGGTTTGCAACAGCCCTAGCTTCCAAGTCCCAACTCCAAAAATTATAAAAAAATTACAGGAGCTAGATACTGACGTGATCTACAATTTTCATGTAAACCATAAATTCTAATTCCCGACCCAAATCTGTTTAATCTGCAGCCCTAATCCTAATACGGAATCTGTCCCCTCTCTTCTTACAGCAGTATCCCCACCGCGATTACTCCCAAACTAGAGCTCAGAAAAATCTGAAAAAAATACAGGAGCTAGGTCTCGATCTTATCTACAACTTTCTAGTTATGCACTTTTCCAGTAAAAATCATCTAGGCCACGAAATCGCGTCTGTAAACCGACTGCTCATACTGTTCGAACTCAGACCACCGAAAATCAAATCTCCTCCCAGCAACCCTCCTCAACGAATTAACCATGCACAAGGGCTCAAACACCCTCCTAATACCACCCTAGAACAGAATCTAAAACCCCCAAATCAAACCTCACCTAAAGGGAATGAAAACTCACCGTTCTTCGCCGATCCGCGCCGTTCTTCAGGCAGATTCGATCCCGGGCAGCGGAGGAACACTTTGGGTGGATGGATCTACATTTCTACTGGCTGGAATTGGCGTGGAAGAGGGGAGGAAGTGGCTGCAAATTTCGTCCATGGAGGAGGAGGTTTGGGGCGGCTAGGGGGGAAAAGGAGAGGTGGGAGATTAGGGTTAGGGATGCGGTGGGGCTGGTTTTTGGGGGCCCAAGAGGGTGACTGCAGTTTTTAACCCTTTTTTCTTTTTCTTTTAATGAGAAATCACTCCCTCAAGGCTAAACTCTACCCTTTAATAGCCCAAAACCCTCCGTAGGTCCCGCTACAGCCCACAAACCCCAGAAATTCCTGCACGAACACAAAAATCGAGATTCGGGTATTACACTCTCCCCCCCTAAATAGGATTCGACCCCGAATCCCAAACAGGCCACTACTCAACAACAAGAACAATAGGGAACCAAAATTCACAAATCATACCCACAAGAACAAACCTCAACACTCCACATGCTGGAAAGAACACAAATCAAGAAGCAACTCTCGGATTAACACGAGAAGCAACTCATCTCCATTCAACTCCACAAGACTCAAATAACTTTCTTACCTCCCCTTGAAAAGCATGGGATAAAATTCCCATATCGAGCCCCTATCACCTACTGATTAATGAAACCTTGAAAATTTTCTTTTAACATCTTAGCATACAACCTCCATAACCAATGATCAATTTCGAATAACCAGTGCCAAAATCTGAACTCAACTCCAATTTTTTTTTTTGTTATGATTACACCTACTTAATTCCTTCATCCACTTCAGTTGCAAAATCTTTACCACAATTTGATCAACTCTATGCGGCAGTGCCACCCAAAACACTTTCCCCAAACCAACTCCTAATCAATTCTCACAATCGAGTGCTCAATTCAACTTTACAAGATCTAACCAAGAAGAGTTACGACACATTCACACAAAAAGGCAACATGAAAGAAAATGTTAGAAACGATCATCAGCATGGATACCACCTATATCCTACCTAGTGAACATCCAACAAAGAAACTCTAGAAGAGAGTATCACCTTCCATAACTCCATCGTAGCTAGAGTGAGTAGTATAAGTAATTGTCATGGTTGATCAGGCCATGAGTTACTCGCACTACACACCTAATACGGGAGATATGTTCAAACACAATTCAATATCGTGAAGAGGATACATGGGCACGAACAAAAGTTCGAGGTCGACCCCCATGTCGCCAATCTGGTAACACGCCCCAGGACAACACTCAACTCAAGTATTCCATAACACAAAGCATTCAAAGAAAGGAGTCTTAAAATGTCGCAAAATAAGACAAGGCAAACCACGGCTACCAGCTGCAATTAACAAATTTCTACCTCTCCCTTCAGTGAAAACAGAAATGTTCCAAAGAAATACACTACTAAGGAGACATCGCATCTCCAACAACAGCACTCTATACCGAGAAGTGAACGCTCAAAAACAATATAAGCTGAACAAAACAAACACAGTAGGACCTCATCCAACACCACGACCACCAATTTGCATGATCCACTTAAGGCCGAGATACAAGCAAGGCCCCAAAGCAAACACTCATTTGAGTAAATATAGCAACTTACTTTAGGAAAGCCAACCACAATATAAAAGTTACTCCCACTTCTTCCCAGTCTATCTCACATCAGGGGACAACTATCCTAGACAAGAGTTCACAACAGAAAGTTTCACGTCAGATTAACATAACATTAGCTACGCCCCTTATAATTAAATTACTCAAACACTCCCAAGAAGGGTTTGGACCACGACATGCAATAACCTTCATTACTCCTCACTAATCAACCATTTACGATTAACACCTAGCAAGAGCTAAGGCCTTAAGGTATTACCAACCCACAATCGGTTCTCTTTTATAGGAAGGTCTCGTTCCACCATCTTTCACTTAAGGAGCAAGGGAACATTCGATTCTCTTTAACAATATAAACAACTTTTATCACTTTAAAACCAAGGCACCAAGATGAACTACAGGAATAACTCCAATTAAAAGAGAAACACCGCATAACCTGTACTAAATGCATTTCAACTTTACTAAAACAGATCATTCTTACTTTACCAAAACAAAACAACTTTGAAAACTGGAATCAGATTCAGAAATCAAATATATACAAACAACAACCTCACATATTTATAGTTGAATGGTAAACACAATTCTTGGCATAAACTTGCTTAAGAAACAAAAGTCGCTACTTAAACAATCATAAAAATCATCTTTAAGAAATTTTCAAAATACCTCACACATTTTAATAATTTTACTCTAGTCAAACTAGAGATACACATATCTCGAATCAAACACTTCGAAAAATTACATTAAATTCGGTTATTTCGCTTAATCAGTAATGCAACCAATAACTCATTTTGTATACTAATGAGTGCAATCCAAGCATACACACTTTGGGGTTAGATTCCATAACCATGACTTAAATCCAATATCTTACCAAAACAATTGAGTTGCATTATTCTACACGGTAACACATTCAACATTCATCAACATATACTTCATGAATAATCCTTCTCTCATCCTCATTTTGAAGCCTCAAAGTTACGGCCAAATTTGGCTACATTCAGACTAATATAGGGAACTCTAATACATATATTAGAACTTGAGCATGTAGCCAAAAGACATTCATCCAAAAGATCATACAAACACAACAATCCATATACCTTTAAACATGATTCACCTTAAATCCCTCCATCTCTAGTAACCTAATGCGCTAACCGTTAAAGTTTTCAATAATCACAGGTTACACCTTAAGAAACCCCTTTTGGATTTAACAAAATTCACAAAACCAATTCTTACTTTAATTGCCTTCTCCCACAACTGTATAAAAGTTTACGATACTTATCATAAAACATCAACTTTATTCAAGTCTATAATCCATGACAAGCTCCCTAATGCACACTGCATATTCTAAATTTTAAGTCATCTCTTTTCAAGGTTACATGTAGTGTGACCATCATAAGATTTTCATACAACCCATAAGTTAATATTTCAGCATTCAAAACTCATTCAACCAATAGCTAACTCCAACAATTAAATATCATCTTCATGAGACATATTTCATCCATAAGGCTCTAAGACAGTCATTCGCTAGGACCAAATTATGCACCAAAGACGACCAATCCAATAACTCTTATACTTTGTTCTTAAAATTTCATCCGACGGCAAAATCTATATCTTCTCAATTGGGATCTATACTAGTATTAAAGGATCTGATTTCTTACTTCATAATTTTTTTATAGCTCACATCAACACACATAATAACTCTAATCCACTTTTACTTTTGGATCACCTACCATTATGATTAATTCTCTCTAACCACAATATGTTATATTGTGTTTAAACAACCTGCAAACATACTTTATCAATGACGGTAGTTTACATCATCTCACTGTTGCAACTATGCATCAAACTTCAAGATTTTAAACTTTCTCGTAGGTCACATATCCTTAAATGTAGGCTGTGACCCCCTCCCCCCAATTTAACAAAGGAACTAGACTCCCCCAATCAAAATTTTTGAGCTTAAATACTTCCACCGAGGAAGATGATCGCCAAGATAATTTTGCACAAAAGGAAGAACCAAGCAATCAAGTAATCTTTTACTGGTAAAGCTATAAAACTTAAGTCCACACCATTTAAGGTTTGCACAAAAAAAACCAGTTGTTTCTTTTAAATGCGAAGAATGACAACCACCAAAAAAAAAAAAAAAACAATTTAATTTTTTTTTCATAGCAACTAAGGTTAGCCAACAAAACTCATATCCAGAATTGTAATATTAGCAATCAACAATGACTATTCACTAAACTCTTTTCTTTGCCCCCAACCATCGAAGACATATCATCAAACAACTCCCTCAAATAACACTCCGATCTAGACATATTAAGCAACAACTCTTCACAACGAGATGCCCTTAAACCTCTGGGGATGGCTCTACCCAGCCACACCCACAACCACAGCCCTTACCATGGCCAACAGAACATGACCGAAACATTTCAGAACAACTATTTCACACAACAAAATCGTTCAATCAACTCTTTCATAAGCATAGCAATACACATCATTATCATAATATCATTAATCATCAAAATATAACATTCTTCATCAAAACTCAATAAATCACTAAAGCGTAATGCAATGATTCCCCATACCCTTCCTACTGTGCATCAGAGTGTGTCACGTTTTAAAGTAATTAACCAATCTATGTCAATTTTTTTTAAGTTATTGCCTAAGGCCAAATTTTAAAGGTTGATCCTAAGCCATGTTCCTACTTTCACAAAGCAAAATTTTAGTTTACTCTACCGTTATTTTCTAATTCCAAACACCACGGACTGAAACACAGCTCTGATACCAACTGTAACACCCTAACACAAAACTAGTAATTTACGTAATTACTTACTGGAAATACTTCTTAAACTAATAGCAACGAACGGAAAGAAGAAGAAAATTCGACATGACCAATGCCCAAATCAAGACGGAACAAACATAACATAGACAAGGAAAGAATAGCGGAAGCATAAATGACAACACAAGGTAATATCACACCCAATTAAAATTTACGGACACACAAGGTGCATGTTTAGACTTAAGAACATGTTCCACATAAATATTTTATTCCAAGTGAACATGTGTAGTAAGTGCATCTACGCCCCACCCTTCATGCTACGCTCCAGAAGATTGCCTGAAAGGAAGAGGAGTGGTGAGATCGAATAATCTCAGCAAGTGGAACAAATAATACAAAGACAACAATCAAATATCGTAAGCATGAACTTCCTCTTTTTTTTTCTCAAAATTAAACAAGACATACAACGGTTCTTTCCTCTTCTTTCTTTCCACCCCAAACAGACATCAGCAAAAGAGAAGTAATGCATATGCTCATGACATGATCCTTCTCACCGTGCCCTTTCTCGAGAACACACGGCTACCGTGCCCTTTCTCAGAACACACGGTATTGTACGAGTGCGATCGCGGCGTTCTCACGGCGACATTCTTCCAATGCATGAATGCATATGACATGATACATGTGTAAACAACTCCACGTACAACTTGATTGTGAGTACTTCTTACTTGTCGTCATGGATAAAGTAAACAATCAAAATATGAACAAACATTGCCAACTCCACTTGCCTTTACCGATGAGGGCGAAGATGTTAATTGCGTCCAAGTCGCACCACCTATACAAACATCTTACCTCAGTACCCAAACATTTTCTAAACTCAAGTTGAACACATTCAACCGACTCCTACGCCCCCCACAACCCCCGCAATACACTATCTCTGATTCTGCCCAGAAAACAGGTTGCGCACACCGGCTTAATTATTTTGTAACTATTTCTCTGTAACGCCCAAAAATCTAAAAATATTACATAAGCTAGATATTGGCATCCTCTACAACTTTCATGAAGACCAAAGATTTCAATTCCACTTTTAAATTTGCCTAAATAATGGTTCAACACAGTGGGCAGTTCTCTAGTTCCAAATCCGAACAGCAGGTTTGCAACAGCCCTAGCTTCCAAGTCCCAACTCCAAAAATTATAAAAAAATTACAGGAGCTAGATACTGACGTGATCTACAATTTTCATGTAAACCATAAATTCTAATTCCCGACCCAAATCTGTTTAATCTGCAGCCCTAATCCTAATACGGAATCTGTCCCCTCTCTTCTTACAGCAGTATCCCCACCGCGATTACTCCCAAACTAGAGCTCAGAAAAATCTGAAAAAAATACAGGAGCTAGGTCTCGATCTTATCTACAACTTTCTAGTTATGCACTTTTCCAGTAAAAATCATCTAGGCCACGAAATCGCGTCTGTAAACCGACTGCTCATACTGTTCGAACTCAGACCACCGAAAATCAAATCTCCTCCCAGCAACCCTCCTCAACGAATTAACCATGCACAAGGGCTCAAACACCCTCCTAATACCACCCTAGAACAGAATCTAAAACCCCCAAATCAAACCTCACCTAAAGGGAATGAAAACTCACCGTTCTTCGCCGATCCGCGCCGTTCTTCGCGGCAGATTCGATCCCGGGCAGCGGAGGAACACTTTGGGTGGATGGATCTACATTTCTACTGGCTGGAATTGGCGTGGAAGAGGGGAGGAAGTGGCTGCAAATTTCGTCCATGGAGGAGGAGGTTTGGGGCGGCTAGGGGGGAAAAGGAGAGGTGGGAGATTAGGGTTAGGGATGCGGTGGGGCTGGTTTTTGGGGGCCCAAGAGGGTGACTGCAGTTTTTAACCCTTTTTTTCTTTTTCTTTTAATGAGAAATCACTCCCTCAAGGCTAAACTCTACCCTTTAATAGCCCAAAACCCTCCGTAGGTCCCGCTACAGCCCACAAACCCCAGAAATTCCTGCACGAACACAAAAATCGAGATTCGGGTATTACAGAGAACTTCTTCTCTTTTCTTCTATCGTTGTCCTTCTCCTCCCATGATGCTTTACCAGCAAGTTTAGGACAATTTGTGCGAATATGGTTGAGGTCACCACACTCATTGCATCTTGGAGGACCACCACTAACTCTCTTCCTCATTCTCAAATTCTGCAAAGCTTTGTTAAAGCGAGAAGAGAGTAGTGACAAGTGAAGGACCATGTGGAGGTCCATCCATATTTGTGATGAGTATTTGACTTTATTTGAGCAAGGTGAGCTCAGGTTTGAGTTTGATTTGACTTGGCATTGCATGTTTGAATTAATGATAATTGTGGACTAACATGCAGGAAGAAAAATGTAACACCCCGGCATCTTGCATGCCTGAATGCTACCAAACCTAGGCTAAACAACATCTACATACCATAAATTAAGATACATTACAGCAAAGGAGTAAATGCTAAAACCAAAAATTTTGGCAGCATCTCCTTTGTATTTCCATGGTACGGAGCATCAACAATAATATCACAAGATATATCACAATGGGAAGCATCTAAACAACGATAACCGGTGACATAGTAGCAATTTAAGTCTAGCATATCAAATTTAGCCATATTATGATCTAAAACGAAGTAATGGATGTAAACAAGCACACAAGTAAGGCATACTCCAAGTTCTCAACGCATTAACTTATAATCACAAATACGAATGGCAAAAGTTTTGTAAGTCTTAATGAGTGAAACTTTGTGAAGATGTGCCACTAAGCCCCTTTCCCGCATGCCGATTTCATGGTACCTAAAAACAACATAAAACACAAGCGTGAGTTCAACACTCAGCAAGCATATGGCAATAGGTCATAAAGAATAAATCAAGACCAACAACAATACATACCATACTTTAACATCATGGTCAAATCATAATTTCATCCACAACATCATAGCCAAGACAAACCACATTGTTCACCACTCATTTTCATCATCATGTATGCAATGCAATGCGATGCACATGTCTTCTGGAAGCATATACCGGTATTGCTGAGTGCACACCCGTCGGCGTGCACCCTCTTCCCCCTTCCATCCCGTAGATGGAGGGTGCCTACGCATCGCTTCCACTCACAACGTGGGTGGAATCACGAGGTAGGTTTGACAACCATGGCTCTCCGGAATAGTCATAACTTTCTCACTGACCTTACTGGACTAGTTATGACGTTCTCACCGACCGGGCCAGCTTTCATGCCACGTATGCAACATATGCCATAAACATAAATAACTTGCATCAAACTGAACTAAACATGGCATAGCATCATAATAGTCCATTTTCATCATAACATTGGCAAGCACTAATCATGGCAAGATATCACAACATGTAAGCAATTCACATCTAGTCACAATTAGCAACATACATTACACTACCCATTACAATACACTTGCCTTAACCTCGGGCGACGGATTGGAGAGAAGTTGAGGGCACTCCCGGGGTCACACCACCTGCACAAACATACCACACACTCAAAACGTGCCCCCAAAATAGTACGCAAAAGCTCGTCTACCCCGACTTCACAAACTACTCCCAAAACCTAAAAACAGAGAATCTGCCCCTCCCGGACAGCAGAATTCAAACTACCATATCTTGAGTTCTAGGACTCCAAATCGATTAAACGAGTACATCATCGCGAATCTTAGGAAATTTCCTAGCTTTTTCTAAGTATTGGGAAAAGCTTATTCGGCTTCTAAAATTGCTTAATCTACAAAACACTATGTTTTGTCCCAATTACGTCACAGATTTGAACACGCTCGGTAAAATGACAATAAATTTCAAAAGGCTGGGTGGAATTGGACGTTCTTGGTGTCCAATTAAAGGTATTGAAGTTACCTACAACTTTCTCAACTGGCGGACGACCAAATTCTAAATCTAAAATCGCGAAAACTGAAACCATATGTCGACTGCACAAACTGCCCGAAACAGAGAACGTGGCAAACTCTAGTTTTCAAGCAATCTACCCAATCACAGCACCACCAATTCATCTAAAAGCATCATATTGACCCCTAGAACAGGACCTAGGCTATCCCCAAGGAACACCCATACCATACCTCAGCCCGACGAACAACAAACGACAAAATCCTTCCTCTCGGGATCCCCGATCGTCCTCCACCCGCCGAAACCGCCGAATCTCCTCGTTGTGGGGCTTCCTGATGGAGGGGACTGTGAGGTGGTGTGGTGGGGAGCTCCCCTAGGGCAGCAAGGGAGGTGGAGAGGGGAGGAGAAGGTGGTGGCACAATGGGGGAAGGAGATGGGGGCGTGTGGAGGAAGAGGGAGGGGGTGGCGGCTTGGGGGGTGAGAGGGGAGGGGAGGAAGGCGCCTAGGGCAAGGGGGGGTGCATGGGCAGGGTCATGCTGCCCTCCTCCCCCCACATGGGCTGGAAAACTCCACCTTTGGCCCATGTGGGGTTCCCCCTAAGGCCCCAATCGCCCTGGAAAGGCCCACACTCCCGAAAAAGGCCCGAAAACGCGAATTAACCTCATACCGTAAAGTTTAAACTCCGATTTCATATTTTTATAATTTTTTGACATCCTGTAGTGTCAAAAAAAGGTATGTGTATTGTGGTATGTGCAAAATGGTTTGGTCCTTGTGGTACAGGTTATTGAGGCAGCTATGGTCGTTGGTGAGTACCGGGACTAGGTTGGGAGAACCGAGGTCTGGAGCAGTCGTGGATGCCGACGAGATGGTTGGGCTCAAACCAGGATCACTTGGACGTCATAGAAATGGACTTGAGGTGGCTCAAGGTTTCCGGTTCGGGTTGGAGGCTCGAAGAAGCGGAAATTGAGCGGTTAAGTCCGGCGGATGAAGGCCCGTTGCATCGGGTTGACCGGGTTTTGTTTAAAACCCATGCATGGCCAATGTGGACCATATAAAGCCCATGTGTGGGGTGAAATGAGTGGGTTAATCCTAGACCTTGGTGGAGTGCCCTAGGGTTTGGGACTCATCCAAGGGTGGTAGTTGACCCTATAGTAGTATAAATAGAGGGGGAGGGGTGTCCTCCCTCACTTGAAGGTTTGAGTTGCTCCTTTGAGCTTTGCCCAGATGAAGTGAGGCTCTGTAAACCTTCAAACTAGAAAATACAAAGATTTTATTTATATTTTTGTGAATTTAAATTCCATATTTACATTATGTCTTTACTTTACGCAATTTAAATTCAGCATTTACCTTCCCGCATGTAAATTCTCGCAATTTGGATTTTCCTCCTCTCCTTCTAAATGCTGTTGATCAAGGATACCTTGAGGGTGCTCATTTGTTTTACATCTTTCTTTTACCCTAGGATAGACTAGAGATCAAGTTTCTATCAAGATTGCAAATCTGTCCAGAACTTGTTCTTCGCGCAGCAGTCAGTCTTTGATTTTTGGAAATATCCTTTTTTAGTGATTCTTATTGGAGAAGTTGGTTGACTCATATATCCATCCGTGGAAAAATTTTGGAGTCCACTGGGTTCACCGCTTGGGAGCTGTGAGGTGAAAACCGAGCCCCAAATTTCCTGATTGAAGATCCTGACTGATCGTAGTTCTTGATTTTTCTTGATTTTTATAGAATGCTTTTTGCGGTGATTTTTGGTCGAGAGCTTCATGACTCATCTGCTCACAACGTGAAAAATTACCCAAAATTTTGGAGCAACAGAATTCCACCATCCACTTGTTCTAAGTGAGGATAATTACTGAAAAATCTACTTTTTTTTCTAAAAGAGGCTTTTGTGTTTTGGCCTGATCTCTTTTAGAAAAGAAGTATTTGAATTGATCCCTCTTTGCTTTGGACACTTGACAACCAGGATTGTGATTTAAAAATCCCTCACACGATTCATGGTTCTCATCCATGTAATCTAGGGATACACAGAGTTGTCTAGTCGTTCCCGATTTTGCGGGTTTTGCGATTTTGAGGAGCACCGAGTTTATTTGCGGGATTGTTTGGAGTACTTTGAGTAGGGGACAATTTTATTTGGGATCATTCACCCCCCTCTGATCACCTTCTCAGTCTTTCATTTGGTATCAGAGCCGGTTTTGCTCTTTTATAGATCTTGACCGATCTCAAGAGACATGGCGACGGACAAGTACTCCTCTAAGCCTCCAATTTTTGCTGGAGTTGATTATCCATTTTGGAAGGTTCAGATGGATTATCCATTTTGGAAGGTTCAGATGGAGACATACATCACTGCGCAGGGTTTTTCTATGCGGTAGAAGGTAAAGCTCCCGTATGAGGTTCTAGCCGATGAGAACGTCAACGCCGCAAACATGGCTGACGTTGAGGCAAATGCTAAGGCCAAGAACCTCCTCATACAGGGACTTAACCGCAGTGAGTATGATCGCGTCTCTCACCTACGATCGGCTCACGAGATCTAGGTGACACTAAATGCTTACCATGAGGGCACCACTCAGATCAACTAGGTGAGACAGGATCAATTTAAGCGTGACTACAACAACTTTGAGAAGCACGCTGGTGAGAGCCTTGATGAGTGCTTTTCTCGTTTTGCAAAGATTCTCAAAGAATCTTCGATTGATGGAGTTGTTCATACACTGATTCGGAGAATGCGAGGCATTTTCTTCGAGCACTCAATCTGAGGATTTGGGAGATGAAGGTAATCACCATCACAGACCATACGGACTTGTCAACCTTGACTCTTGATGGGTTGTATTCCCGCCGCAAGACTCATGAGCTCGACATCATCGCTCCCAGGACGAAGTCCCAAATGATGGCATTGGTTACCGATCTTACTGGGTCTTCCTCTTCTAGACACCCTCTTGACTTCTCTTCTGGATTTCTCTCCCCGCTCTTTGCGACATAAGCAATGACGTTCTGGAACAATTTCCAGAAGACGGGCTTGCTCTTGTCGCTCGAAAATTTTTGAACATTTACAAGATCACTTGCTTTGAGTGTGGTGGCCCCAACCACATTCGGGCAAACTGCCCCAAGCTGGAGAAGGGCAAGAACGAACAAGGCTGTTCGAGCAAGAATGACTACACCGACAAGAATCGCAACAAGAAGCCTCCAACTCGCGAACCGGCGCAAGAGAAGAAGCACCGCAAGTTCACCAAGAGCAAGAAGCTCTTCACCGCGTACTCGCCGCTCTGGACGATCTGGACCTCTCCGACACGGAGACATGGAGCAACGAAGACGAGGATGAACCGCAAGAGAAGGCAAAGGGTGGCGATGACTTCTCTGGCATGTGCTTCATGGCCTCCAATGCCATGGAAGTACCTGACACCGAGCTGTACAGCGACACTGAGGAGGTACCTTCTTATGACCAGCTCCATGATGCTTTTATCAAACTAGAAAAATTTTATTCCAAGTCTAGAGCTAGGTGTTTGGATCTAGAGAAGGAAGTAGGTACCTTATCTCGGGAGTTAACTTCACTTAGATGTTGTTCCTCCCTAGACTCTGATAGTTGTACTTTGTGTGATGCTTTGCTTGTGGAGTTGGAGAACCTAAGGACTCTACATGATAGTGTGGTTTCTGATCTTGAGTCACTTAGGTCGAAGGATGCTAGTACATGTCCAGTAGATCCTATTCCTATTGATTCTAGTTTTCTTCACACTCACACAAATGCATCATGTGCTAATTGCCCTAAGCTTCTCGCTGAAATTGATGCCATGAGTTGTCACCTTAGGAAGCTATATGCTAGAAATGATGAACTTGAAAAGCATGCTTCTAAGGACCCAATTAGCTCATGTGAGGGCTGTATGCAACAAAAAAATGCTTATGATGACTTGGTGCTTGAAAACTCAAAATTTTCTAAGAATCTACTAGCTAAGTCACAAAATGGTTGCATGCTGTGTATTGGGGTAGCAGAGGACATGAATCAAATTCATGTAGAGCTTAGGAAGAAGCTCAAAGCCCAGGTGGGTAGGATTAGAGACTCTCCATGTGTTTCTTGCGAGTCCCTCAAGATTGAGGCTGCTTTTTATAGGGAGAGATTTGATCGTTCAGTTCGCTCTTCTCCATCTGGCTCTTCCCCTGCTACTTCTTCCTCTTGCTCTTCTTGTGCCTCACTTTTTCGAGAGTGTCAGTACCTTATGAGCACTCTCGAGAAGTTTGTTGGAGGTAAGAAGAAGCTCAATCTTATCCTAGATCAGTCCAAAATTAGCAGATTCAATCAAGGTCAAGGGTTTGATGCCTTGGAGCATACACGGGCGCATTCGCCCACTGTTGTGTGTGCCTCCAAAAGCGGAGAGATAGTGGTGGCTCCATAGGTGAGCACCACTGTGTTTAGATCAGCAGGGACTGTCCACGGATGTTTGACGAGAAGGGTGCTTCTCATGCTACTTTAGCCCCCAAGGCGAAGTATACATGCACCTTTTGTCAGAAGGATGGACATACAGCTGATTTCTGCTTTAGACGTGCCAAGATCTCTCAGCGTGAGCGTGTCTGTGCTCTTAGGGGTATTCAGGGTCATCCGCAGACTCTGAGTGCGCCTAAGGCACACACGGCTTCTATACAGGATAGACAAGCTAGAGAGTCTTCTATTTTTGGACAGCGCATGGGGCTTAGTTTTCAGGCTTCTACTTTTGGTTTTCGCCCCAGAGCTGTCCCGAGTCAGTCTTTCCGCCATCCTCTTGATATTCCTCGTTTTCCCCATCGAGGTAGTTATCAGCGGCGTGAGTTTATTTTCCCCAGTGGGAGGTCTGGGCAGCAGCACTGGGATGGTCTGGCCTTTGCACCTCGGTGAACCAACCTGGCACCTGCTCCTAGACGTTGAACTTGAGAGGAGTCTGAGTTTGTGAGAGTCAAGTCACGGAGAGGCACCAATGCATTCTTCTACTATGTTTACTGTTTCGTCTACTGCACAATTGACTCAGTATTGGGTTCCTAGATCTGCACTGATCTATCCTGGTACTAAGACATCTGCTTTTTGCTCTCTTTGATTCAGGTCCGTAGGACAGGGAAGGGGGAGGTTTGGATCGTAGACTCCAGCTGTTCTCGCCATATGACCGGAGACTCCTGTTGGTTTTCTTCCCTAGTCCGAGCTCCCGGTGATGAGGTGATCACTTTTGGGGATGCTTCTACAGGTAGAGTCATCGCTAAAGGTACCATTTATATTAATGATCAATTTGTTCTTAAGGATGTTGCCTTAGTGAGTAAGCTGCATTTAAATTTCTTTTTGTTACTCAGCTTATCGATGACCATATTGAGGTAAGCTTCAAGTTTAGTGGCTGTAGAATCCTCGATTCTCATGGGGAGTTGATTTGCGGGATTTATCATTTTGGGAGAGTCTTTCGTGCTGATTTTTCTTCTTCTTCTCGAGACTCTCTCCATTGTCTTATTGCTTCAGAGTCCCGTGATCTCTCCTTTTGGCATAGGAGGCTTGCTCACATTGGCTTTGATCATTTGACTCGAGTTAGCGGCCATGATCTCATTCGTGGTTTGCCCAAACTCAAGATGGTCAAAGATGTAGTATGCCCTCGTTGCTAACATGGCAAGATGGTTGCTGCTTCTCATCCCCTAGTCACCCGAGTGATGACTGATGCACCAGGACAACTTTTGCATATGGACACTGTTGGTCCAGCTAGAGTGCAGTCAGCGGGAAGGAAGTGGTACATTCTTGTCATTGTTGATGACTTTTCGAGGTATTCTTGGGTCTTCTTCATGGCCTCGAAAGATGAGTCATTTTCTCATTTTAGGTGTTTGGTTCGTAGGTTGTCTCTTGAGCTCCCAGGTGCCTTGAGAGCGATCCGCAGTGACAATGGCACAGAGTTCAAGAACTCCTACTTTGGTAGCTTCTGTGAGGAGTTAGGCATAGAGCATCAGTTCTCTTCTCCATACGTCCCACAATAGAATGGCGTAGTGGAGAGGAAGAACAGGACCCTGGTTGAGAAGGCCAAGACGATGCTAGATGAGTACAATACTCCTAAGAAGTTTTGGGCTGAGACAGTAGCTACGGCATGCCATGTTGCCAACAGAGTTTTTCATAGGGCACACTTGCATTGCACTTTTTATGAGTTGAGATACGGGCGAAAGCCTAGTATATCTCATTTTTGTGTTTTTGGTTGCAAGTGCTTCTTCTTGAAGTCAGGGAACCTAGATAAGTTCGAGTCACGCTTTGCTGACGGGATCTTTCTGGGTTGCTCGACTTCTGCCTGTAGCTATAGGATTTGGGCTGTAGATTTGGGTAGGATCATAGAGACCTGCGAGGTGACTTTTGATGAGGCTAGCCCCAGTGCTAGACCAGACATTTCAGGCTCTTCTCCTCTTTCCCAGTCTATCTTCTCAAAGGAAGTTGATGACAGAGATGAAGGTGCCCTACCTGATCCAGTCACCATTCCTGCTCCTGAGGTGCTTCCCATTTCCATTTCTGCACCTCAGGGAGATTAGCCCTTATCCTTAGACTCTTCGGTAGCTAGTGACTTTGTTCCTACTTCTCCCACGAGAGGAGTAGAGGTCACTTCTACTTCTGGACCTCCCCGCCACATTCAGCTGGCTGATCCTCCTGACCAGATCATTGGAGATATGTTTGAGCGAGTCACTCGCTCTAAGTCAGGTCTGTCCACATTCTGCCACCACTCTGCCTTTGTTGCCTCTTTTGAGCTGAAGGATGTTTCTCATGCATTATCTAGTGAATCTTGGATTAATGATATTCATGAGGAACTTGAAAACTTCGAGAGGAACAAAGTTTGGAAGCTTGTCGAGCCCCCTTATGGTCACAACATCATTGGGACCAAATGGGTGTTAAAAAACAAGCAGAGTGAGGATGGGGTTGTAGTTCGAAACAAGGCTAGGCTAGTCGCTCAGGGTTTCACTAAGGTCGAGGGCCTCAACTTCGAGGAGACTTTTTCCCCTATAGCCAGACTAGAGGCCATCAGGATCATGCTCGCATTCGCAGCGTCCAAGGGCTTCAAGCTTTATCAAATGGATGTCAAGAGTGCATTCCTCAATGACTTCATTGAGGAAGAGGTGTATGTCAGACAGCCTCAAGGATTTGAGAACCCCAAGTACCCAAACCATGTCTTCAAGCTTTCCAAAGCTTTGTATGAACTTAAGCAAGCTCCATGAGCTTGGTATGAGAGGCTTAAGTCCTACCTCTTGAGTCATGGTTTTCATATGGGTCAAGTGGACAAGACTCTGTTCGTCAGACATTCTGATTCAGACTTTCTCCTAGTTCAAATCTATGTCGACGACATCATTTTTGGTGGTTCCTTGCATTCGCTCATTACTCAGTTCTCAGATGTGATGAGTACTGAGTTCGAGATGAGCATGATGGGCGAGTTGAGCTACTTCCTTGGCTTCCAGATTAAGCGGACTCGGGAGGGTACATTCTTGTATCAAGGCAAGTACACTCGAGACCTCCTGAAGCGCTTTGATATGTCTGATGGGAAGCCAGTTTTTACTCCTATGGCCACCACTGCTGTCCTCGAGCCTGACGAGGATGGTGAGCCAGTTGATCAAAAGGAGTTCCGGAGCATGATCGGCTCCCTCTTGTATCTCACTGCCTCGAGACCTGACATACATTTCTCTGTATGTCTTTGTGCTCGGTTTCGGGCTTCTCCCCGCATCTCTCACCGTCAGGCGGTGAAGAGCATCTTCAGGTACCTTCGAGCTATCACTGACAATGGTATCTGGTACTCTTCTTCCTCTTGTCTATCCCTTAGAGCCTTTTCAGATGCAGACTTTGCTGGCTATAGGATAGATAGGAAGAGCACATCTAGCACTTGCCAATTCATTGGCACTTCTCTTATTTCTTGGTCCTCTAGGAAGCAGTTTCGAGTTGCTCAGTCCACCGCAGAGGCCGAGTATGTTGCTTCAGCCAGTTGCTATAGCCAAGTGCTCTGGATGAGATCGACCCTACAAGACTATGGGTTACCAGCAGATTGTGTTCCACTTTTTTGTGATAATACATCTGCCGTTCACATTGCTAAGAACCCAGTGCAGCATTCTCGGACCAAGCATATTGATATCAGATATCACTTCCTTAAAGACCATGTGGAGAAGGGTGATATAGTGCTTCAGTTTGTGGAGAGTGACCACTAATTGGCTGACATTTTCACTAAGCCTTTGGATAGCTCCAGGTTTGTTGCCCTGAGAGGAGAGCTTGGGATTAAGAGCCCATATGTCATATCTTGACGGTGAGCTGGTTTGTATTATATGTTCATATGTATATTCAGCTTTCCTTTCTCTTTTTGGGTATCTTTGGGATGGTTTTCATTTGGTTGAGTCCACTTCACCTAGACTTCTGGCATGCCTCGGCATGGACCTCTCACCTTATGCTTTAGGGTGCTATTCCTCTCTTCTTCTTGGTTGAGGTCACTCATAGTCTTTTAGGTCTAGTAGGTGTTGGGCCCCCTGGGTAGACAGGGTCTGTGTTTGCTCCTGGGTTGGAGTTGGAGATGTAGCTTTCCTATATAAGTCATATGAGGAAGGTGAGAGCAAGTTTGAGTGTTAGTGTTTCTCTGTATGTTATCTATGCTCCTAGACTACCTATTTGTCAGTTTCTTGATTCCTTCTCATTTTTGTCTTTCTGGATTCAGTTGAGTTCAATTCGTCTTTTTGAATCTAAAATTGCTAATAACTCAATTTGAATCAGATTTTGTGCTTAATAGACTCATTTGTTGAGGGGGTGCTTGGAATTGATTCTCTTTCATTGCATATAGACTTGTTTTTCATTTACGAGCTTTGTCTATTATGCAATTGATAAAATTGAGATATGTTGCACCTAGCTACTTTTCTGAAGATATTTGCTAATTTAGGTCATATCCAATTTGGTATATCATGTGAAACTAGCCAACATTTTAAAATTTAGCTTTCCTGAAAACTTGATGGAACTTGGCTTTTACTTGCTATACTTCTTCACTAGATGCTTATGCCATGCTTATTGAAATAGTGGGTTTCTACTAGAGTCCCAAGAGCAACTTGGGTTAGCTACATTATTTCATTCTAGAATCCTCAACAATGCTCATGAATCTAAGTGCTAAAAATACAAATTGACTCTTTTGTGCTAAAATTGAGGTCAACACCCTTCATTCACGAGACTGCTTCCCATTGCACTTGGGATGAACTTGGAATGAACTTGGAATGAAGTGTGTATGTCCAAAATCACTCTTTGAAGCTTCTTGCTTAAGATGGTTGCTAATGGCTTGAGTTAATACACCGAAAAATGCAAAAAGAACTAGAGGAAGAGAGTGATGCCTAGGAGACCTATGTCAATGGCTCCTAGTCGAGGTTGTGTTTCTCTAGGATAAACTCTCTAAACCCTCAAAGGTTTGTGGAGGAGAGTGAAGCTTTGGAGGCCTTTGTCGATGGCTCCTAGTCGAGGATGTGCTTCACTAATCCAAACTCTCTCATACCGCTTTATGAGCATTAATCTAAAAATTTGCATTTAAAGAGATGATTGAGCATGAGGCTTATGTTATGGACTTGTAGTTTTCCAAAGTGTTGACTAGGTTGAACTCTAGTATATCCATTTGCTCCTTTGGTTGGCTTTGTTTCTAGTCTTGAAGTTATGCTAAGTGTTGCTATTGTTGAAATCATGACAAAGTAATATAACTTCTTTTGAGCTAGTTAGCAAAAATTGAAATATGTCATTTAATATGACTTAGGATAACATAATCTGAACTTGAGTAGCTTGGTGTCATACTTTATCTCAGTGGTCACTTGCATAATCCTCAAAGCTCTTCTGGGTTGCATTTCATCCAAAAATTGTTCTCTTGATGCCTATATTGCCAAAAGGGGGAGAAAACATAGAAAATGCATCTTAGAGAATTAAACAAAATGATTTCTCATGATCATGTTGAACAATTGTCCTTGCATTTGGATCATGAGTAATATTGAGTTTTTTGAGAGATTTCTTGCTTTTTGGAGCTCTTGTCAAAAAATTTTACTTTCTTGTGTTGAGCTCCGAAAATCTTTTCATCTATTTAGTCATCATCTTTCTTTCTCTTTCAATTGGACCAAATATGATTTTGCAATCAAATTGATTTTCTTCCTTCATTTTCAAACTCAAATTTATGCCTTTTGTGTGGTTTGTCAATATACTCATCAAGGGGGAGATTGAAGGACCATGTGGAGGTTCATCCATAGTTGTGATGAGTATTCGATTTTATTTGAGCAAGGTGTGCTTAGGTTTGAGTTTGATTTGACTTGGCATTGAATGTTTGAATTAATGATAATTTTGGACTAACATGTAGGAAGAAAAAGGTATGTGTATTGTGGTATGTGCAAAATGGTTTGGTCCTTGTGGTACAGGTTATTGATGCAGTTATGGTCGTTGGTGAGTACCGAGACTAAGTTGGGAGAAATGAGGTCCGGAGCGGTCGTGGATGCCGACGAGATGGTTGGGCTCAAACCAGGATCAATTAGACGTCATGGAAATGGACTTGAGGTGGCTCAAGGTTTCTGGGTCGGGTTGGAGGTTCGAAGAGGCGAAAACTTAGCGGTCAAGTCCGGCGGATGAAGGTCCATTGCATTGGGTTGACCGGGTTTTGTTTAAAACCCATGTATGGCCAATGTGGCCCATGTAAAGCCCATGTGTGGGGTGAAATGAGTGGGTTAATCCTAGCCCTTGGTGGAGTGCCCAAGGGTTTGGGACTCATCCAAGGGTGGTAGGTGGCCCTAGAGTAGTATAAATAGAGTGGGAAGGGTGCCCTCCCTCATTTGAAGGTTTGACTTGCTCCTTTGAGCTTTGCCCACATGAAGTGAGGCTTTGTAAACCTTCCAACCGGAAAATAAAAAGATTTTATTTACGTTCTTTTGAATTTAAATTCCGCATTTACATTATGTCTTTACTTTACGCAATTTAAATTCAGCATTTACCTTCCCGCATGTAAATTCTCGCAATTTACTTTCTCACAATTTGGATTTGCCTCCTTTCCTTCTGTGACACTACGGGATGTCGAGACACCGTAAAAAGGTGAAATTAGATAATGTTGTCACACGGAGTGACGTAACCTTATATAATGTGACTGTGGAGGTCAAAAACATTATGAAGTGTGAAATTAAGGTTAAAACCATAAGGCATGGAGGTTAATAGCGTTTTCGGGCCGTTTCCGGGAATTTGGGCCTTTCCGGGGAGTTTTGGGCCTAAGAGAAGGGGTTGTGGGCTTTTGTGGGATGGAGTTTGAGTCCAATTGGGAGTAGGAGTCCTGGTTGGGGGCATCCCCTGCCCCCTTGTTGCGCCCCCACCCCTGCCCTTGCGCCCCCACAAGCCCTAGCCGCCCCCCACACCTCCCCACCTCCTCCTTGTGGCGCCTCCACCTCCCCCATTGCTCCCCATTGCTCCAACACCTCTCCACCACCTCTCCACCTCCCTTGCTGCCCCTAGGGGAGTTCACAACCTCAACACCTCGAAGATCCGTCCATTGGAGCGCTCCGCGACGAGGAGATCCGGTGGATTTGGAGCGAGGAAGGAGATTGCGCGTACCGGGAGGAGATCCGTTGGGTTTTAGTGCATCGGACGAAGGTATGGCCATGGAAATCCTTGGGGTTGGTCTAGGTACTGTTATAAGGGTTATTATCATGTTTTTAGATCAATTGGTGGTGCTGGAATTGAGTAGATTAGATGGAATCTTGAGTTTGCCACGTTCTCTGTTTCGGGCAGCATGAGCAGTCGACCTAGGGTTTGGGTTTTCGTCAACTTAGATTCGGAATTTGGTCGTACGGCTGTTGAAGAGGTTGTAGGTAATTTCAATACCTTTCAGTGGGTATAAAGAACGTCCAATTCCTCCCAACCGTTTGAAAGTTATGATCGTTTTACCGAACGTATTAAAATATGTGACGTGATTGGAACAGATCATGGTATTTTGTAGATTAAACAACTGTAGATTCCGAATCAGTCTTTCTGTATACTTAAAAAAAGTTAGGAAATTTCCTAAGCTACGCAAGGATGTACTCGTTTAATTGATTCGGAGTCTTAGAACCCGAGTTATGCCTTTTGGAAGGCTGCTGTCCCGACGGGACAGAACCTCTATTTTTGGGTTTAGCGAGTAGTTTGCGATGTCGGGTTAGAAGAGGGTTTGCCTACTGTTTTGTGGACATGTTTGTGAGTGTGTGGTACCTATGTGCAGGTGGTGTGACCCCGGGAGGGCCTTCTACTTCTCGCCAATCCGACGCCCGTGGTTGAGGCAAGTGTATTGTAATGGACAGCGGTTTGTAGGTTGCTAGTTGAGACTAGATGAAATTGATTATATGATATGATCACTTGCTATGCTTTAATGATTGCCAATGATATGATGAATATGTTTATTATGTTATGATGCCATGTGTTAGTGTACAAGTTATTTATGATGTTGGCATGATTGCATACATGGCATGTTATATGGCCCGGGCGGTGAGAAAGTCATAACTAGTCCGGGGAAGGTCGGTGAGAAAGTTATGACTAATCCGGAGAGCCAATGAGTAAGTCCTACATCGTGATTCCATTCACCGCGGTGAACGGAAGCGAGGAGTAGGCACCCTCCATCTTCGGGATGGAAGGGGGGAGAGGGTGCAGACCGACGGGTGTGTACTCAACCATACCGGTATCAGTTTCCAAGGAGACATGAGCATCGCATCGCATCGCATTGCATACATAATGATGATGTTATTGATATGGGATCATGAATGAGATGATAGACATGATATGAGTTGTTGTAGCCATGTATTTGTTCTTGTGTACCATTACAATATGCTTGCTGAGTGTTGAACTCATGCTTGTGCTTTCTTGTTGTTTTAGGTACCTTGAGATCGGCATGCGGGGAAGGGAAATAGTCACACTTCTACACATAGCTTCACTTAATTGTCCCACAAGTCGTTCAATTGGGTTTTGACAATAAACTAGTGTGATGCTTAATGCTTTATGGTTTAGCTTTGTGTTATGAGAGTCTTTTTGTTCGTTTGGCTCATGGAGGCATTGAATGTTTGGAATTAGACTTATTTGGTCGTCATACCTTTAATTATTGATATTTTAGATGTCTCTCATATCGCCTTATATTGCTATGCTATTGTGTTTCCTTCAATTCTTGTTAAAACAAAGGAGATGCTGCCGAACTTTCGGTTTTTTAGCATTGTGCCTTTGCTGTAATTTACTTGTAATTGTGGTATTTAGAGGTTGCTTAGTCTATGTTTGGTAGCATTTGGGCATATTAAATGCCGGGGTGTTACACCTTCTAAATGCTATTGATCAAGAATGTCTTGAGGGTACTCATTTGGTTTTACATCTTTCTTGCACCCTAGGATAGACTAGAGATCAAGTTTCTATCAAGACTGCAAATCTATCCTGAACTTGTTCTTCATGCAGCAGTCAGTCTTTGATTTTTAGAAAAATCTAGAAAAATCCTTTTTGAGTGATTATTATTGGAGAAGTTGGTTGAATCATATATCCATCTGTGAAAAAATTTTTGGAGTCCACTGGGTGCACCATTTGGGAGCTGTGAGGTGAAAACTGAGTCCCAAATTTCCTGATTAAAGATCCTAACTATTCGTAGTTCTTGATGTTTCCTGATTTTTGTAGAAGGTTTTTTGTTGTGATTTTTGGTGGAGTGCTTCACAACTCATCTTCTCATAGGGTGAAAAATTCCCAAAAATTTTGGAGCAACATAAGTACACCATCCACCTGTTCTAAGTGAGGACAATTCCTGCAAAATCTGCTTTTGCTTTTGTAAAAGAGGCTTTTATGTTTTGGCTTGATCTGTTTTAGAAAAGAAGTATTTGAATTGATCTCTCTTTGCTTTGGACACTTGACAACCAGGATTGTGATTTAAAAATACCTCACATGATTCATGGTTCTCATCCATGTAAGCTAGGGATACACATAGTTGTCTAGTCGTTCCCGATTTTGCAGGTTTTGCGATTTTGAGGAGCACCGAGTTTCTTTGCGGGATTGTTTGGAGTACGTTGAGTAGGGGACAATTTTATTTGGGATCATTCACCCCCCTCTGATTGCCATCTCGGTCTTTCAACAAGTCTTCTTCTGGAAATTGCATAATCTGTTCATCAGTTAGTGAAGACAAAAAGATAATGTAAAACTTGAAGAAGCATTATTATGAGATATGCTAGATTGGGAGGTCAATGCAATTGATTTAGGATCATTCTTCCTAGCAAGAACATCCAATTCACGAGTCTTCAATTTAGAGAAAAGAACATCTAAAGTAAGTGTACTCATGACAGTTGTTTCTCTAATGGATGTAACTTTCATCTCCCAAATAGACATGTCTAATGCACTAAGCAATTGTCTAGCATTAGCAGCATCAACATAGTTCAATCCTACAACACATAGATTGCTAAGAATTTTGTCAGCGTATAAGCCAACAGACCCCTCCGGACGAGGGGTATACTAAGTTCTAACCGGGGCTTTCGTGGTGACTGCTCGAGAAAGGAAGAATCGGGGGCGAAGCATGCAAGGGGAGTCAGGTGTTTAGTCAGGTTCAGGCCCTCCTGAGAGTAATAGCCCTACTCCTGTGCTCTTGTATCTTGGTATGCTTGAGGGGAGCTGGATGATGAACAGCCACCCAAGGAAGCTCAGACCAGCCCACCCAGAACAGAGAGTCTAGTCTGAGAGAAAATGATCAAACCCCTTCTCCCATGCACCCCAACTCCCTTTTATACTCGAGCTGGCCAGGGGCACATGGGAGGCTTACACAGCAAGCTATACTCATCACCCTGCTCTTACAGTATTAAATGCCGCTGTAACACATTTAATGCCCTAGTGCAGACATCCTCTCCCCCGTCCTTGAGCGCCGCGCCTGCCGGCTTCACCCGCTCCATCGGAGTGGGATATCGCACCCTGACGTCGCTCGTCATTATGACGCGCGTTGGAAACAGGCGCCGCCATACTGTGGCCTTCATTACCCACATTTAATGCGCACGACATGCATTAAATATCCTTGACCTCTCGGATGGCCGTGTGGGCCATTAAATGGCCTCGGGAACTGGGCACCAGCAGCGTGGCCTGACCACCACCTATCCGCTGGGCGACCACGGAGCTAACCGCCAGAAGCGTGGCCTGGTCGCCACCGTCCTGCTGGCGACTACGGAGCTGACCGCCAGAGGCGTGGCCTGGTCGCCACCGTCCTGCTGGCAACCACGAAGCTGACCGCCAGAGGCGTGGCCTGGTTGCTACCTTCCGCTGGCAATCACTCAGCTGACCGCCAAGGGCGTGGCCTGGTCGCCACCTTCCCGCTGGCGATCACCGCTAGCCGCCAGCGACGTGGCCTGACCGCTACCTGTTCGCTGGACGGCGACCTCTCCGACCACTAGCGGCGTGACCTGGGCGCCACATGTTCGCTAGCGGCAGCTTTTACTAAAGTGCAGTGGGCACCATGGTGTAGAATACACCGACAGTAGCCCCGGACCCACCTTGGAGCGTTTCTTTTTACCTTTTACCGTCTCCTAGGTGGGTCCAGAAAAGGTGCCCACGAAACGCTGCGGCTTTTTAAATGCCGTCACCGTTCCCGGGCCCGAGGAGGATCGTGCAGCCGCCTTTGCCTCGTAACCCACGCGGATATGAGGATCATGGCCGCACCTCTTCCGATTCTTTCAGGTTTCCCGCCAGCGAACTGCCGTGCCCCCTCGAGTATCCCGCCTTTCCAACTGCCATGCCCCCTCGGGTTCCCCGCTGAGGCGCGCCTTTGCGCGCACAAATAAAGGTGCCCCGGGGGGAGGCAGTACATTTGCTTCTCAGTTCTTACTTGCTGCACATTGCTTCCTAAACCTTGGCTCTTGCGAACTGCCTTTTTGCCTCTATTTTCTGCACATTGCTCCTCTGCTCATATGGCGCCGCCAACACCCCTGCTTCCTCCCTCAACTGTCGAGGAGGTCGACGCCGAGTGGTGCTCCCGATATGCGGCCAGCGGCTGCTATCAGACTCGCGCCGGGACTGCCGCACGATGTAGCCCGGCGAACTAGTCTTCTTCTTGGTGGGCGTCTTTGGAGAGGGCCTTATTCCGCCAATTTCCGACTTCTATCTCGCCGTCCTCAACTTCTACTCTATCCACAACCTTCATCTTCCTCCTAACTCCATCGTTCTCCTCGCTGTCTTTGCCCACTTCTGCGAGATGTTCGTGGGAGTGGCCCCCAATCTTCCCATCTTCCGCTTCTTCTATTACTTGCGTGCGGCCAAGGATCTTTCTACCGTGACCGGCTCTTGCCACTTCCGGCTTCGCGACGGCGTAGTTTCCCGCTACATTCCGCTGGACCTCCGTTCCAACTGGAGGGCCTAGTGCAATGGGTGGCTCTACGTCGAAGACGACAACGGCTTAGATGTCCTGGAGATGCCAACTAGGCCAGCGGTCGGCATCCCAACCTGGGGGGCTCAGGTCAACGAGACGCCCGAGCTTCGGGTGATGCTGGACCGCGTGGACCAGCTTCGAGCAGCGGGCTTGACGGGGGCCATGGTTCTTCGGGACTATATCAGCCAAAGAATTAGTCCCCTACGCCGCCGTGCTTGCCTCGCCTGGCAGTACACGGGCCCTGACGACATGACCCGGACAGCCCCCAGAGGTAGGTTGCTTTCCACTTTGCTTCCCTTGTTTTCTTCTTCTTTCTTTCAACCGCTACCGAGCTGACGGTGCCTTCACTCCCTTTTCTTATTTTTTCCAGTCGCGGGGAATTTATCCCCTGCCAAAATTGACGCGTGGCAGGCGCAGCTGGGCGTGTTCGGCCCTGTCCAGCCCTTTCCAGCGGGCGCCCTCCTGCTCTGCCAGGTGGAGCCCTGGGAGCGCGTGGCGATCACTCGCGCCATGCCCGTCATGGATGCCATGGGACCGGTGACCATGCCACGCCAAACGGCGTAACCATCCGGGGCCCTCCTCCAGCAGGCGGGGGGAGGGACAAGCACCCTGCCGATGACGACGCCCCCAGCGACAGCCCCAGGCAAGTCCGCGCCGCTCTGGGGGGAGCGGCGACCACGACCGGAGCGGGTAGCTCTACGGCGGCCGCTGCTTCAACCTCGGCCGGTGTCGCCCCGCCAGCAGCTCCGTTGGCTCCGGTTCCGCCTCGGTCGCCGCCGGCGTAGGCCGATCCGCCCCTGCGGCTACCACCGGCACAGGGTGATCCGCCTCCGCCACCGGCGCAAGTAGATCTACCCCCGCCGCCGCGGCTCGGCCTGGCCGCGATCCGCCCGGCCGGCTCGAGCACGAAGCGATCCACCCGCCGCCCGGCTCGGCGGCGATCCGCCCCGCCGCCGGCACCGATCCTTCCCCCGCCGCCGCCGACGAGGGTCGCTCCGCCGGGACCTGCGTTGCGCGGGGGAATAACCAACTCGTCTCCATCCTCAGGGATAGAACTTACGCAAAAGTTCTATGTTCTGGGAGTTCACCAACTCCTCTCTGTCCTATGTGGCTAGCCTGACCGCCCTGGGATGAGAGACTGAGACCACCTCAAAGGGGCCCTCCCACTGGGGAGACAGTTTATGCAACCCGGCATGCGTCTGGATTCTGCGCAAGACCAAGTCGCCCACTGCCAGTGTCCTCTTGTTAACCCGGGTGGCGTGGTACCGCCTGAGACTCTGCTGATACCGGGCGGTGCGCACTGCTACGCGGTCTCGCACTTCTTCCAGGAGGTTGACAACCTCTCGACGTTGATCTTCCTGGGCTTCCTCGGTGAATGCTGCCATGCGCGGTGACCCTAAGGCCAATTATGATGGTAGAACTGCCTCTGCGCCGTAGACCAGGAAGAAGGGGGTTTCTCAAGTGGCCCGGCTGGGAGTGGTACGAAGCGACCACAGCACTGCAGGGAGCTCTTCGGTCCAACGGGCTCCACGCTTGTGGAGTCGATCAAACGCCCTGGTTTTGAGGCCCTTCAGCACCATCGCATTGGCCCGCTCAACTTGGCCATTACTTCTTGGGTGAGCCACAGAAGCAAAACAAACCTTGGTGCCCATCTCTTCACAGAATCCCAAGAAAGCGGTGCTGGCAAACTGGCACCTCGCTATATTGGACCTTTACAAATCCTTGCGAAGCGGGGTCAGGTGGCTTATCAGCTAGAGCTTTCTTCCACGCTCGAGATGGTTCATGATGTTTTCCATGTCTCCCAATTGAAGAAGTGCCTTCGTACTCCATTTGAGTCATTTGAAGTGGATGATTTGGGAGTCACGCTTGAACCAGATCTGTCCTATCAAGAGTATCCGATTCGGGTTTTGGACGAAGCTAAACGCACGACCCGCCGAAGGGCTCTCAAGTTCTATAAGATCCAGTGGAGTAATCACACTGAAGAGGAAGCTACTTGGGAACCTGCGGATCGTTTGGAGGCCGAGTATCCCGAGTTCTTTCAAACCATGTAAGTGACTAGTATGCAAACTCTCCGCAATCCTAAGCTTGTCAATCCGCACGTGTCTGTACCTTTTATCCGTATTCCACCCTGTTTGTGCGTTTGTACAGAATCTCGTGGCGAGATTCCTTTAAGGGGGGAGGGTTAGTCAAGGCCCCCACTTTCAAAATTCCTGGGACATCCGGAGTATCCGGATCCACATCCGGAATGTACGGATACAACCCGGAGTGTCTGGATAAATCATCCGAAGTATCCGGATTAACTCGACCGAATGCCTCAACCCGGAGTATCCGGAGTGTCCGGGTTGACTACCGAAGACCCCAACTCGGAGTCTCCGGGTTAAATGTCTGGAATGTCCGGACTTATCGGGGGTGGGATATAAGATTCGAAGTTTATAGCTCATCACTCATTCCCCAATCTCCTCCACCTGCCCGTGTGCTCTCATCCCACCTCGAGCTCCTCTCCGGCGATCTCCCCACCGGCCGGCCTTCTCCCGAGCTCCTCCCCGGTGGTTCTCCATCTTGGTGTCCTCAAGGTCTTCCCCAAGCCGCCGTCCCCTTCCTCCTTCCCGGCTTCCTCTTCCTCTCCTTCATCCTCCTCGAAGGTAAAGCCCTCTCTTGGAGTCTATTCATGGGATTCTTGGGTTCTAGGGCTTCCATGGGGTTGGATGGAGGGTTAGGTTTGTAGATTTGGGGTTGGGGTTGAACTTTGGGAATGTTAGGGTTCTTGGTGGGGTTTTGGTTTTGGGGCTTGGGTTGATGAACGTGGGTGCTAGTGTGGTAGATCGGGTAGTGGTAGTGCCGATCCAAGGGTTAGCGAGCTTTGGTTGGGGATTTCTCTTGTTAGCGTCGTTTTCTTGAGGTTTGGGCTAGCTTGGAGTTTCTCTCAGCTTGCAAGGTTTAGGAAAGCCGTAGATCGGGTCCCCGCGATGCCATGAGACTTGGGAAAACCTCCACTTCGCGCACCGTCTTCCAAGTCCTGGGCAATCCGAAGTGTCCGGGCCTAATGTTCGGAGTGTCCGGTTAAGCCGGACTGTCCGGATAAAATACCCGGACTGTCCGGGTTCACCTGGTCTGTCCGGGTTACGTTGGTCGGTCCGGTTGCATCGTTCCGTCGGGGGTTTTCATTCTAGTTGTTTCATTGCATTGCAAGCATCTCATGGTTGCATATTGTTCATGTAGAGAACGGAACCACGGAGGGTGGGACCGCCGTGCTCGAGGGAGTTGCCGAGGGGCAAGTCGCTGTCGATCCGCAAGCAGAAGAGCAAGGTAAGCACCTAAGCATACTTAACCTTATACATAATTATATTTTTGAGAATGAATTGCTTATTGGATGCTTAAGTTATGCATTAGGAGTTGAACTGTGGGAATAGTACTAGATTCTATTTGTTGCACATACGATCCTTCATAATTGTTGAACAACTCTTTTGGAGCTAGATTATGGGTACTAATTGTGTCATGCTTAGTATGCTTAGAAGTCGGGTTTGGGCCAAGTGGTGGATGGTTCCACTTCTTGTGATCTTGCACTTTACAATCTCTGGAATGGTTGGTTATGGTTATGTCGTGGAAAAAGGTTTAATTGGAGACCGGGCGGGAGAGATAGGCATTTGGGTAAGGAGACTCAGATGTGGTAGTCCCGCCTGAGTCAGCTAAGGACCGATCCGATGTTTAACCGTAGCCGAGCACAATTTGGTTGGTCGCATGCCGGAAATGGGCCGGTAAAGCTATTCTTTTATCGCATGCCGTTCGATGGGGCATACACCTCATGTGGTTGGACGTGGTTGAGGGCGGGGCTTAGGCCGGCTCTCGAGCGCCAAGCTGGGCTTGGGGCTGCTCGAGGGGGTGCTAGTTTTCCGGACTGCATGAAGATTTCCCCAACGGATTGGTATGGATGAGAAAATGGTTGACACGAGGTTCTTTGTGGCACGTGTCATGCGATCAATGCTTCCCTGCTGGGTTAATTAAGGGATTCGAATTGCCGCGCTCTCGGACATGTGCACGCTTGGTTACATGTTACTACACGTAGTAATAACTTGAACTGAAGTTCGCCGTTGGGCTTGAGCTCGAAGTGAATGTGGTTAATATATTGTTGTGAATTGCTAAATGTAACCACTTAGTGGTAGGTGCTGTTACAACCGCATTAAAAATTGTGAACTGAGTAGTTAAGTAACTAAACAACAAATGATAAGCATTTCAGCAACAGTTACCTTGAGCTTACTATCCTTGCTACATCCGAATGCATATCCTTTGGAGTCGATCATATATGGACCACGGGTAAGACTTGCGAGTACCTTCTGTATTCAGGCTTCTGCTTTGTGGTTTTGCAGGTGAGGACCCAGCAGGGTGTGAGTTCTGCCCCTACTGCCTATCGGTGACCGGGCGGGGCACCGAGTAGAGGCTGTCGACGCTTGTACGCCCGGAAGTGTTCAGGGCATGACACTTCCGGAGGAGTTTTACCTTTGGTGGGTAGGATAGGGTTGGATCTTTTATTGTACAACTATGCGTATGTTTCATATTATCAGTTCGTTCCCCTTTTGTCTGTCTGTGTGTTCTTTCGTTTGGTCGTTCTTTGGGCTTCCGTGTGCCGCGTTGTGTGTTTGTTTGCTTCCGCGTTTCTCACGCCTCTGGTAGTGTGGTTTGGGGCTCGATGCCCCTTTGTGCGAATTGATTGTGATATGGCATTGGGAACCGGTATGTGGGGATCCTGGGCGAGTTTCGGATCGCACACCGAGGGAATACCGGGATGGTTGTAGAATTTTTTGGATGTTCTTAGAGTTGTCTCAATTGGGCTTGGGTGTTAGCACCGAGGTCACCTTCGTTGATCTGTTACTAGGACCCAAATCCGATGGGATGAACCGTTCATCCAACAACTCGAGGACGATCTGGGCGGCTCCTCTCAGGGCTGGTATTAGAGCAAGGCGCACAAAGACGGACCCCAACTCGATGACCAGTTAGGGATTGATTAGGACTTGCATAATGCATTAGGTAGGAGGTAGTACTTATTACCCTCCCTATGTTATGTATGGTGAGTGAGAGGGTTGCGTAGAGGTCGTGCATCTCATCTCATACCGTGCATGTGCCATGCTGCCCTGCATCATGATTTGGGTTTTTGGGTGTGCTAGACTTGTGGGACTCCATTTCGGGGTGCTACAGTCTAAAGTGGGGGTCAGTTCGGGGTTTTCTACATTTAGGACTTGTCCTTTCCATGGGGGTTCTAAATCTTGTCGTTTGACCTTGGTTGACGACAGAAATGAGGACCCGTGGAGGTATGGGCGATGATGATGGTGCTGGGCGATCACAGCCTGGCCATGGTGATCCACCTCCTCCTCCCAATGTGTTGGATATCTTGTTGCGGTTCGAGAGGAACCACGAGACCACCAACCGGATTCTCGAGATGATGGTCCAGAACCAGGCTGCTCCGGGTGGCCGCGGGGATGGACGAGGCCGGCAGAACGGCTATCTGGATTTCCTCCACACCCAGCCGCCGACTTTCTCTCGGGCTAGCGACCCCTTGAAGGCTGATGACTGGCTGCGCACGATGGAGCAGAAATTTGCCCTTATTCAGTGCGGGGACCTTCAGAAGGCTCCTTTCGCAGCGCAGCAGCTTCAAGGCCCTGCTGGAGCGTGGTGGGCCAATTTCTTGGTGATGCAGCCCGTCGTTCACCAGGTGGCGTGGGCGGAGTTTCGTGAGGCTTTCCGGGCGTACCATATCCTGAAAGGTCTCATGGACATCAAGAAGCAGCAGTTTTTGGCCCTCAAGCAATTGGGCAAGACGGTAGTGGACTATTCGAGGGAGTTCAACTATCTGGCCCAGTATGCACCGGAGGAGGTCGATACTGATGAGAAGAAGCAGAGCCGCTTCATGAACGGGTTGACGGCGAAGATGCAAGACCGACTCTCTGTGTGTGATTTCCCCGACTTCAACGCCTTGGTGAGTCGGGCGATCACTGTGGAGCACAAGATGAAGAGTCATCAAGACGAGAAGAAGCGGAAGAGGGCAGTGCAGTACTCAGCGGGCGGCAGCTCACAGCGGGCCCGAGCTACTCTTCCACTGTCGAGGGCTCCGCTTCATGCGCCTCCCCTGCCAGTTGGGATGGCCCGACCTCCTGTAGCTGCTCCTTGACCTCCACAGCCACAGCCAGGAGTGCATGTGGTGGCGAGCTCCGGACCGGGCCCGTGTTACAATTGCGGGTGAGTGGGGCACTTCATCCGCGACTGTCCATTCCCAAGGCGGGGCAACAACACCACCGCCCCACGGCCTCCAGTTACGACTGCACCGCCTGCACTTCCTGCGCCGAGCCGTGGCCGCGTCAACTACGTGGATGCTGAGACGATTCCCGAGGGCGTCGTTGTGCTGACTGGTACGTTATGCATTGAGGGGCATGCTGCTAGGGTGTTGTTTGATTCGAGGGCTTCTCATTCCTTCATCCGCAAGGATTTTGCTGTGCGTCACAGGTTGGAAGTGAGTTGCAGCAAGACTTCATTCTTGATTGAAGCACCGGGTTTTAAGATCGCTGCTAATCAAATGGTTCAAAAAGCCATAGTGCAAATCCACGGGGTTTTCTTCCTTGTCAACCTGCTGCTCCTTGACCTTCGTGGGATAGATGTCATTTTGGGCATGAACTGGCTCACAAGGCAGCAGGCCATTCTTGATTGCTCTCGTCGTTCCATCTCGCTCAAGGGACCGCGGGGCGACCGGCTAACCTTGCTTCTCAAGAATGGTGAGACGGCCTTTTATTCCTTGAATTGCACCGAAGTTAAGAAGCTAGAGTCCGTTCCCATGGTGTCGGAGTACCCGGATGTGTTCCCAGCGGAACTGCCAGGGATGCCACCCGATCGGGATATCGAATTCGTAGTGGAACCTCAGCCCGGTACTGCTTCGGTCTCTAAGCAGCCATATCGCAAGCCACCAAACGAACTGGCCGAGTTGAAGAAGCAACTGAAGGAACTGATGGATAAGGGATTCATTCGCCCGAGCTCCTCACCTTGGGGCTGCTCGGCTCTATTCGTGACCAAAAAGGACGAATCACTTCGCCTCTGCGTGGATTACCGTCCCTTGAATGCTATCACTATTAAGAACAAGTACCCTCTGCCTCGGATTGATATCCTGTTCGATCAGCTTGCTGGTGCACGGGTGTTCTCCAAGATTGACCTGAGGCTCGGGTATCATCAGATCAAGATCCGAGCCGAAGACATCCCGAAGACTGCCTTCTCCACCCGGTACGGGTTGTATGAGTACACCGTTATGTCGTTCGGCTTGACGAACGCACCAGCGTATTTTATGTACCTCATGAACTCCATTTTCATGGAGGAGCTGGATTCCTTTGTCGTCATCTTCATCGATGACATCCTCATCTATTCAGCCAATGAGGAAGACCATACCAGGCATCTTCATGTTGTTCTCGGGAGACTTCGAGAGCACCGCCTGTACGCCAAATTCAGCAAGTGTGAATTCTGGCTTAAGGAGGTGTCCTTTTTGGGACATGTCCTCTCCGAGCGAGGCGTGGCTGTCGATCCAAGCAAAGTGCAGGATGTGCTCAAATGGGAACAGCCCAAGACTGTCACCGAGGTCCGTAGTTTCCTTGGACTTGCCGGCTACTACCGCCGATTCATCCAAGATTTTTCGAGGATTGCTAAACCTATGAAGGGGCTACTAAAGAAGAATGCTGAGTTCGAGTGGTCAGCGTGCTGTGAGCAAGCATTTCAAACTCTGAAATAGCGCCTTACCACGGCTCGAGTCCTCACCCAGCCCAACATCTGTGAGCCGTTCGACGTCTACTGCGATGCGTCAGGTATCGGCCTTGGCTGTGTACTTATGCAAAAAGGCCGGGTTGTTGCCTATGCGTCTCGGCAATTGAACCATCTTGAAGGGCACTACCCCACTCATGACTTGGAGCTTGCAGCAGTGGTCCATGCTTTAAAAATATGGCGCCACTATCTCCTGGGGAACAAGTGCAACGTCTATACCGATCACAAAAGCCTCAAGTACATCTTCACTCAGGCAGACCTGAACATGAGGCAACGAAGGTGGCTCGAGTTGATTAAGGACTACAGTTTGGAAGTCCATTACCACCTGGGAAAGGCTAATGTGGTGGCGGATGCGTTAAGTTGCAAGGCTCAATGCAATTGCATCACCCTTCAACCCCAAAGCACCACTCTCTGTGCCGAATTTCAGAAGCTCGGCTTAGAAATGGTTGAAGAAGGATCCTTAGCAAATCTGGAATTGAATTCCACGCTGTCGGATCAGATCCGGGAAGCTCAAAAGGAAGATGTGGGTGTTGCCCAAATTCGCGACAAGGTGAATTCTGGCCAGACTGCTGAATTTCGCCTAGACGGTCAGGGCACTTTGTGGTTCAGCCAGCGCATAGTTGTCCCGGATAACCAAGAATTGAAGCGGGTGATCCTCGATGAAGCCCACAACTCCTTGCTTACAATTCATCCGGGCAGCAACAAGATGTACCAAGGCCTAAAGCAACGGTTTTGGTGGACACGCATGAAGCGTGAGGTCGCTCACTATGTGGCATAGTGTGATGTCTGTAAAAGGGTGAAGGCTGAACATCTTAAGCCAGCCGGTACTCTTCAGCCGCTGCCCATCCCACGTTAGAAATGGGAAGACATAAGCATGGATTTTATCACCGGCTTGCCTTTAACTTCTACGAGTCACGACTCGATATGGGTGATTGTCGATCGGTTGACCAAGTCCACACATTTCCTAGCCGTTCGCACCACCTATAAATCCAGAAAATATGCAGATTTGTATATTTCCCGGATTGTGTGCCTTCACGGAGTCCCAAAGCGGATAATTTCAGATCGGGGCTCCCAGTTCTTCTCTCGCTTCTGGAAAAGTTTGCACGAGGCATTGGGCACGATGCTACTCCATAGCTCAGCATATCACCCTCAAACTGATGGGCAGGCCGAGAGAGTCAATCAGATCCTCGAGGACATGTTGAGGGCATGTGTCCTATCCTATGGGAAGAAATGGGAAGAATGTCTCCCATATGCCGAGTTTGCATACAACAACAGCTACCAAACCAGTATCCAAATGTCTCCTTTCGAAGCATTGTATGGTCGTAGCTGCCGAGCGCCTCTCAACTGGTCAGAGAGTGGAGAACGGTCATTTCTTGGGCCAGAACTGGTCATGGAGGCAGAAGAAAAAGTGAAGACCATTCAAGAAAATCTGAGGATAGCACAATCGCGGCAGAAGAGCTATGCCGATCGCCGTAGGAGACCTCTCTCCTTCGACAATGGTGATTTTGTCTATCTGAAGGTATCCCCTCTTCGAGGCACCCGTCATATTGGAGTCAAGGGGAAACTGGCACCTCGCTATATCGGACCTTTACAAATCCTTACGAAGCGGGGTCAGGTGGCTTATCAGCTAGAGCTTCCTTCCACGCTCGAGATGCTTCATGATGTTTTCCATGTCTCCCAATTGAAGAAGTACCTTCGTACTCCATTTGAGTCATTTGAAGTGGATGATTTGGGAGTCACGCCTGAACCGGATCTGTCCTATAAAGAGTATCCGATTCGGGTTTTGGACGAAGCTAAACGCACGACCCGCCGAAGGGCTCTCAAGTTCTATAAGATCCAGTGGAGTAATCACACTGAAGACGAAGCTACTTGGAAACCTACGGATCGTTTGGAGGCCGAGTATCCCGAGTTCTTTCAAACCATGTAAGTGACTAGTATGCAAACTCTCCGCAATCCTAAGCTTGTCAATCCGCACGTGTCTGTACCTTTTATCCGTATTCCACCCTATTTGTGCGTTTGTCCTGAATCTCGGGGCGAGATTCCTTTAAGGGGGAGGGTTTGTCAAGGCCCCCACTTTCAAAATTCCTGGGACATCCGGAGTATCCGGATCCACATCCGGAATGTACGGATACAACCCGGAGTGTCTGGATAAATCATCCGAAGTATCCGGATTAACTCGACCGAACGCCTCAACCCGGAGTATCCGGACTAAATATCCGGAGTGTCCGGGTTGACTACCGAAGACCCCAACCCGGAGTCTCCGGGTTAAATGTCCGGAATGTCCGGACTTATCGGGGGTGGGATATAAGATTCAAAGTTTTTAGCTCATCAATCATTCCCCAATCTCCTCCACCTGCCCGTGTGCTCTCATCCCACCTCGAGCTCCTCTCCGGCGATCTCCCCACCGGCCGGCCTTCTCCCGAGCTCCTCCCCGGTGGTTCTCCATCTTGGTGTCCTCAAGGTCTTCCCCAAGCCGCCGTCCCCTTCCTCCTTCCCGGCTTCCTCTTCCTCTCCTTCATCCTCCTCGAAGGTAAAGCCCTCTCTTGGAGTCTATTCATGGGATTCTTGGGTTCTAGGGCTTCCATGGGGTTGGATGGAGGGTTAGGTTTGTAGATTTGGGGTTGGGGTTGAACTTTGGGAATGTTAGGGTTCTTGGTGGGGTTTTGGTTTTGGGGCTTGGGTTGATGAATGTGGGTGCTAGTGTGGTAGATCGGGTAGTGGTAGTGCCGATCCAAGGGTTAGCGAGCTTTGGTTGGGGATTTCTCTAGTTAGCGTCGTTTTCTTGAGGTTTGGGCTAGCTTGGAGTTTCTCTCGGCTTGCAAGGTGTAGGAAAGCCGTAGATCGGGTCCCCGCGATGCCATGAGACTTGGGAAAACCTCCACTTCGCGCACCGTCTTCCAAGTCCTGGGCAATCCGGAGTGTCCGAGCCTAATGTCCGGAGTGTTCGGGTAAGCCGGACTGTCCGGATAAAATACCCGGACTGTACGGGTTCACATGGTCTGTCCGGGTTACGTTGGTCGGTCCGGTTGCGTTGTTCCGTCGGGGGTTTTCATTCTAGTTGTTTCATTGCATTTCATGCATCTTATGGTTGCATATTGTTCGTGTAGAGAACGGAACCACGGAGGGTGAGACCGCCGTGCTCGAGGGAGTTGCCGAGGGGCAAGTCGATGTCGATCCACAAGCAGAAGAGCAAGGCAAGCACCTAAGCATACTTAACCTTATATATAATTATATTTTTGAGAATGAATTGCTTATTAGATGCTTAAGTTATGCATTAGGAGTTGAACTGTGGGAATAGTACTAGATCCTATTTGTTGCACATACGATCCTTCTTACTTGTTGAACACCTCCTTTGGAGCTAGATTATGGGTACTAATTGTGTCATGCTTAGTATGCTTAGAAGTCGGGTTTGGGCCAAGTGGTGGATGGTTCCACTTCTTGTGGTCTTGCACTTTACAATCTCTGGAATGGTTGGTTATGGTTATGTCGTGGAAAAAGGTTTAATTGGAGACCGGGCGGGAAAGATAGGCATTTGGGTAAGGAGACTCAGATGTGGTATTTCCGCCTGAGTCAGCTAAGGACCGATCCGATGTTTAACCGTAGCCGAGCACACTTTGGTTGGTCGCATGCCGGAAATGGGCCGGTAAAGCTATTCTTTCATCGCATGCCGTTCGATGGGGCATACACCTCATGTGGTTGGACGTGGTTGAGGGCGGGGCTTAGGCCGGCTCTCGAGCGCCAAGCTGGGCTTGGGGCCGCTCGAGGGGGTGCTAGGTTTTCGGACTACATGAAGATGTCCCCAACGGATTGGTATGGATGAGAAAATGGTTGACACGAGGTTCTTTGTGGCACGTGTCGTGCGATCAATGCTTCCCTGCACGGTTAATTAAGCGATTCGAATTGCCGCGCTCTCGGACATGAGCACGCTTGGTTACATGTTACTACACGTAGTAATAACTTGAACTGAAGTTCACCGTTGGGCTTGAGCTCGAAGTGAATGTGGTTAATTGTTGTGAATTGCTAAATGTAACTCCACTTAGTGGTAGGTGCTGTTACAACCGCATTAAAAATTGTGAACTGAGTATTTAAGTAACTAAACAACAAATGATAAGCATTTCAGCAACAGTTACCTTGAGCTTACTGTCCTTGCTACATCCGAATGCATATCCTTTGGAGTCGGTCATATATGGACCACGGGTAAGACTTGCGAGTAACTTCTGTACTCAGGCTTCTGCTTTGTGGTTTTGCAGGTGAGGAACCAACGGGGTGTGAGTTCTGGCCCTACTGCCTATCAGTGACCGGGCGGGGCACCGAGTAGAGGCTGTCGACGCTTGTACGCCCGGAAGTGTTCAGGGCATGACACTTCCGAAGGAGTTTTACTTTTGTTGTGTAGGATAGGGTTGGATCTTTTGTTGTACAGCTATGCGTATGTTTCGTATTATCAGTTCGTTCCCCTTTTATATGTCTGTGTGTTCTTTCGTTTGGTCGTTCTTTGGGCTTCCATGTGCCGCGTTGTGTGTTTGTTTGCTTCCGCGTTTCTCGCGCCTCTGGTAGTGTGGTTTGGGGCTCGATGCCCCTTTGTGCGAATTGATCGTGATATGGCATTGGGAACCGGTATGTGGGGATCATGGGCAAGTTTCGGATCGCATACCGGGGGAATACCAGGATGGTTGTCGAATTGTTTGGATGTTCTTGGAGTTGTCTCGATTGGGCTTGGGTGTTAGCACCGAGGTCACCTCCGGTGATCTGTTACTAGGACCCAAATCCGATGGGATTAACCGTTCATCCAACAACTCGAGGATGATCTGGGCGGCTCCTCTCACCGCTTCCCTTTCTGGAGCAAGGGCTGGAGCAGCATCACCATCATCCCCACCGGAAGCGGGGGCTGCGATGGACGGTCGCGGAAGCCTTTCTTCAAAGACTCCGACCGGAACGGGAGATCTTGTCGAGGCGAGCTGAGCGAGCTCATCCGCCAAGTAGTTGTCGCGCCGGGGGATATGGGTATATCCTAGACAGTCGAAATGTCGCTCCATTTTTCGGACCTCTGCCAAGTACTCAGCCATGACAAGATCAGAACAGGAGAACTCCTTTCTTGCCTGGTTGACAACTAGCTTGGAGTCGCCCTTGACTTGCAGACGCTTGACTCCGATGGCCGCAGCGGCACGAAGTCCCGCCAGCAAGCCTTCGTACTCTGCAACGTTGTTGGTGGCCTTGAAGTCCAAGATGACCGCGTACTTAAGGAGGTCCCCAGTTGGGGAAACCAGGAGGACCCCAGCCCCCGCGCCCTCGTACCTGAATGAACCATCGAAGTAGAGTGTCCAGGGGGAGGCGCGGGCGTTTCTTCAACTTCAGGCTCGGCAGGAGTCCATTCGACAACGAACTCCGCTAGCCTTTGACTTTTGATCGCTGTGCGGGGGGCAAACTTAAGACCGAACTCCCCCAGCTCTACAGACCACTTGGCGATGCGGCCCTCGGCTTCGCGGTTGTGGAGAATCTCGCGCAAGGGATAGGCGGACACCACCGTGATCTCTCTTCCTTGGAAATAATGCCGTAGCTTCCTGGATGCCACCAGCACAACATACACCATCTTCTGAGTCTGCGGGTAACTTATTTCAGCGTAATGCAGTACCTTGCGACCAGCCAGGCACTGAACTTGCTTGAGCCTTGTGGGTGGTTGCATGCGCTCAATCGCCGTGATTTGTTCTGGGTTGACCTCGATCCCGCGGTGGGAAACAAGGAACCCAAGCAGCTTTCCGGACGACACAACAAACACACATTTCTCAGGGTTCAACTTCAGACAATACTGCCGGAGGTGGGAGAAAGTTTCTTCTAAATCTTCAACGAGCCCAACAGACTTTTTCGTCTTTACTACCAGATCATCAACATACACTTCGAGATTTCTCCCAATCTGCGATCGGAACATAGTATGAATAGCGCGCTGGTAGGTCGAGCCCACGTTCTTCAACCCAAAAGGCATGCGGACATAGCAGTAGATGCCTAGGGGGGTCACAAAGGCAGTCTTCTCTTCGTCTTCCTGCGCCATATTGATCTGGTGGTAGCCGGTGTAAGTGTCCAGGAAACACAAGACCTCGCATCCTGCGGTGGAGTCAACGACAAGGTCTATCCGCGGCAGGGGATATGGATCCTTGGGGCAGGCTTTGTTGAGATCAGTGAAGTCGACGCACATCCGCCACGTTCCGTTCAACTTCCTGACGAGTACAGGGTTGGCCAGCCACTCGGGATAGGCAACCTCCCGCACTATCTTCGCTTGCAGCAGCTTTTCTACCTCAACCCGAATGGCATCTTGCCGCTCTGGTGCCTGCCTCCGAACTTTCTGCCGGACCGGGTGCACTCCAGGGAGCGTCGCCAATCGGTGCTCGATCACCTCCCTAGGGACCCCGGTCATTTTTTATGGTTCCCAAGCGAACACATCCAGATTAGACCGGAGGAAGGTGACGAGCGTGTCTTCCTATTTGGTGCTGAGGTTGGCACCAATCTTCATGACCTTCCGAGAGCCGTCCTCGCCCACGGGGACCACCTTCACCTCACCCGAGGAACCGGGTGAGGCGCGTGCCTTGACCGGGGGGAGCTCCGGGTAGTCTTCCTCATCTCGAGCCGTGCAGGTGGTGCCGGCCAGGTCCTGCACCTGCTTATTGAGGCGCAGGGCTTCCAGCCGATCCACCTTCACGGTAATCGGGCCCTCAGGCCCGGGGATCTTCATCATCATGTACGCGTAATGCATGGGTGCCATGAACCTGACCAGAGCTGGCCGGCCAAGCAACGCATTGTAGGGAAGGTCGAAGTCTGCAATCTCGAAGTTGATCTTTTCTGTCCGGAAGTTCTCCACACTTCCGAACGTGACATGCAGTCGGACCTGACCCAGAGGTGTCAAGCCCACTCCAGGGGCGACTCCGTAGAAAAGAGGGGCTGGGCGCAGCTCCTCGTAAGGGATCTGGAGCGCCTTGAACACCCCTACGGACATGAGGTTGATGGAGCTCCCCCCATCGACGAGCACCCGCCCGAGTCTCGCATTCCGGACCATGGGAGAAACCACGATCGGGAGAAGGCCCGGGCCTGCGGTGCTCTCCGGGTGGTCAGCTTGACTAAAAGTGATCGGCTCCCCCGACCATTTCAGCAGCTTGCTCGCCACGGGAGTTGGTACGGTGGCACATACCTGTCTTACCTCTCGCTTGTACTGCGAGTTCGAAGAGTAGGTGGCAGAGCCACCATGGATGAAGGCCACCGTGTGCTCCGCTTGCTGAAATGCCAGCGAAGCGGGATCCTCATCCGCGTCATCGCGGTTGTCTTCGCGGCGCTTCTTAAGCCGCAGCTCCACCAGTTTGGGCACGACTTGACAATCCGCCAAGTCATGTCCATTGGTCCTGTGAATGGGGCAATAAGGTCTGCCTCCGTCGTCTTCTTGGCGGGGGGACCGAAGGTCCCCGCGATCACCTCGCGGGCTCTGGCAATCAACCCTCCTATCTCGGCGGTCGCGCTTCTGGGGCTTGTCCTCCGGTTCGGTGGCGAGGACCACTCCAGCGCCGACCTCCTTGCGCTTCTTCTTCTTCTTCTTGCGGTCGGAAGCTTTCGAGGTTCCCGCCTCGTCGTGACCGGATGACCCTGCCGTGCACTCCCGGGCCTCCGCCGCCTGGGCGCACTTATGCGCCAGGGAGAACAGCTCGGAGGTAGTGAAAATGGTGCGGGTAGCCATCTCCCGAAAGGCGATAATCATTGACTGCTCGGCGATAATCACTGACTGCTCGGGGATCCGGGGGATCGTGTTCCGGCAATGAGTGAACCGCTGGATGAACTCCCTCAGGGACTCCCCCTTCGTCTGTTCCAGGGCATGAAGGTCATCCTCCATGCCTAGTTGAGCGTAGGAGCCCTGAAAGTTGGCGATGAAGATGTCGCACAATTCCTCCCATGAGTGCACGAAGCCTCGAGGGAGGTTCAGCAGCCAGGAGCGGGCGGAACCCATCAGTGATGTCGGGAGGTAGTTGGCCATGATCTTCTCAGATCCTCCCGCGGCGCGCACCACCATGGTGTAAATCTACAGGAACTCCTCCGGGTTGGTGGTGCCGTCGTACTTCTCGATGGACGCGGGGCGAAATCTCTCCAGCCACGCGGCTTGGCGCAGGCGGAGGGAGAACGCTTGGCATCCGCCATTATAGGGGGAGCAGCGCCGCTCGCATGCCCCTCGGCCCCGGGACGGGGTCGAGGAGGGCAAGTCTGTGCTCTCCCTGGAACCAGGGGGAGAGGTTTCCCCCCGGCTGCTAGACATCGGATGACTCACATGGTGTTGCACATCCGCACGGCGCCCCCTAAGGACGTCGCACAAATCACCACCGCGCTGGGACCTCCTTTCGCCTAGGCAGGCCCTCAGGTCCCCATGGCCCCCCACCGCCATGGGGGAACCACGGGAAGAAGTGGGAGCGCGTGCACATCCCCCCGTGCTTGAGGGGGCTGCAACCGGCGTACCCTTTCCTTTGTCCCGGCCCTCTCGACCGGACCAAGCCGTAGCCGTGCGGCTTGAGGCTTGCGCGTCAGCCACACGTACACCCTATCGTCCGACATCGGAAGCCCCCAGTCGATTTGCCGCCTCTACCTGTTGTTTGGTGGCTTCCAACAGGCGGGCGATGTCCCGCAGCCATGGGGCAGCCGGGGTTTCGCCCTCTAGCGCAACCGGAGGATGATCGAGGAGCAGCCAGGCTGATTGAAGGTTCCGCGCCGGGGTGTCATCTCCCATCAGGAGACGCCGCCGGACGGGCTGGGCCCCTAGCTCAAAAGCACCATGCGCCCCTCCCTGGGCGGATGGACCTGGGAGGTCCGACGCTCTAGGCGAGCGTCGAGGTCGACCGCGAGCGCTGCTCTCCTCGAGCAGACCGTCATGCTTGGAGCCCGAAGTCAGCATGCTCGTAACTGTCGGAGCTTCTTGCAAACTTCGCAAGAAGGTGGAAGAAGGAAAAACAATCCAACCACTGAGCCCCCTACCTGACGCGCCACTGTCAACGTATAAGCCAACATACCCCTCCGAATGAGGGGTATACTAAGTTCTAACCGGGGCTTTCGTGGTGACTGCTCGAGAAAGGAAGAATCGGGGGCGAAGCATGCAAGGGGAGTCAGGTGTTTAGTCAGGTTCGGGCCCTCCTGAGAGTAATAGCCCTACTCATGTGCTCTTGTATCTTGGTATGCTTGAGGGGAGCTGAAAGATGAATGGCCACCCAAGGCAGCTCAGACCAGCCCACCCAGAATAGAGAGTCTAGTCTGAGAGAAAATGATCGAACCCCTTCTCCCATGCACCCCGACTCCCTTTTATACTCGGGCTGACAAGGGGCGCATGGGAGGCTTACACGGCAAGCTATACTCATCACCCTGCTCTTACAGCATTAAATGCCCCTGCAACACATTTAATGCCCTAGTGCAGACATCCTCTCCCCCGTCCTTGAGCGTCGCGCCTGCCGGCTTCGCCCGCTCCATCGGAGTGGGATATCACACCCTGACGTCGCTCGTCATTTTGACGCGCGTTGGAAACACGTGCCGCCATACTGTGGCCTTAATTACCCACATTTAATGCACACGACATGCATTAAATGTCCTTGACCTCTCGGATGGCCGCGTGGGCCATTAAATGGCCTCGGGAACTGGGCGCCAGCAGCGTGGTCCGACCGCCACCTATCCGCTGGGCGACCACGGAGCTGACCGCCAGAGGCGTGGCCTGGTCGCCACCGTCCTGCTGGCGACCACGGAGCTGACCGCTAGAGGCGTGGCCTGGTCGCCACCGTCCTGCTGGCGACCACGAAGCTGACTGCCAAAGGCGTGGCTTGGTCGCTACCTTCCGCTGGCGATCACTCAGCTGACCGCCAAGGGCGTGGCCTGGTCGCCACCTTCCCGCTGGCGATCACCGCTAGCCGCTAGCGGTGTGGCCTGACCGCCACCTGTTCGCTGGACGGCGACCTCTCCAACCGCTAGCGGCGTGACCTAGGCGCCACATGTTCGCTAGCGGCAGCTTTTACAAAAGTGCAGTGGGCACCATGGTGTAGAATACACCGACAACTTTTGTTCAAATGTGTAAAGAAATCATCTAGCGACTCACCCGGTTTCATCTCGAATCGCATATATTCTTTTTTTGTAAATATCTTGACGAACCTCTTTGACAGTGTTAGATCCCTTATGGTAATCACAAAGAGATTTCCATACCTCATATGCAGACTTGAGATGAATCACGCAGTCGAAGTCACTTCGTCCCAAGCCTTGGATGATCAAGTTGCGCGCCTTGCTATTTGCTTCAACATGTGCGCGATTTGCGTCGTTGACATTGTCGTTCTCAGGAACTTCGTATGGCTTGTAAACCTTCTCCCAAATTGCAAAGCCCTGCGCCTGGATGAATGCCTCCATATTTGCTTTCCAAAACTGAAAATCAACATGATCGAAAACACAAGGTTTTGTCATATACCTATCCATTGCTATGATTTCTAATCACCTGTTAAGATTAATTAGAAAACCTTGCTCTGATACCACTTGCGTGAAAGCTAAAATCAAATTTTTATCTACTGAAAAAACACCCCAACTCGGATTCAAATAATTGCTACGTATTCAATAAAAACATATTAGATGCATTTGGTAATCACGAATTCCCAGAGATCCAACCATCGGATCAATCTAAAATTTGAGCACAAGAAACTAGACTCGAATACAAATCTAACAAAAAAGGAATCTGATCAATCGTACTTAGGGATCAAAAGTTGTGAACCTCACAAGCTTGCTGTGATACAATATGATGAGAATTGATCAACCCTAACTTCAAGATTAAACAAGAACGACAGGTAAAAAACTGATCAAACTTTCCAGAAACCCTATAGGGATTTTGAAAAGATTCAATCAAGTGTGATCTCAAGGAAATAAGATTGACAATGAATCAATCTAGAATCAGAACAGATGAGCAAACAAACACTCAAAACAGAGAATATTGTAGCAACACATGCAATGCAATTTCGAGATTACTGTAGCACGCAGAGGATCTGAAAGGAATTGATCTTTATTTCTTTTTGTCTAAAATACTCCCATCAAAAGAGTACAAACCCTAAAACACAGCACAAGAGGAAACTCATGCACATAATTATTTCCAGCGCTTTGCTCTCCTACCCCACCATAAACAGGGGACATGTAACATCCCAAAATTTGCTTTTAATATATTTAGTGCGTTTATGGCATTATTTGGAATTTTCTAGAATTAATTTGAATTCAAGTTTATTGAAATAATCACTTAAAATAAAGATCAAGCATTTTCGAATAAGCATAAAATCTAAAATTTTGTTTATAATTAAGATAATTGGTAGACGAGAGTGCTCGCTTCAAATATTTTCGAAAAACATGTGATATAACCTAAGCCGTTGATTTTATAAAAATCTGTACAGGTGTCTGATTCACGAAAAGATTTTTTGCGAAAAATCTATACTTCAAAAAATCACGAAACCAACTTTGTTAAGTTTCAAATAGTTCCTAGTATTTTAGAGGAATTTTTCAAAAATTTTAGAACCTTCTCGCTATTTTTTTTAACACTAGTGGAGAACGTGTATGCATATACATGTAAATGCAGCATGTACCTTCGTGTACCCATAGGCTTGAGTCCTGAACACTTCTTTTTTTTGCCAGCCGTTTTCAGCTTTTCCTTGCAACGCATGAAACATTTTCCCACGCACGAATTTCATATTGCTCCTCCAGCCGTTTCCTAGCTATATGCATGCAACGTTTCCACCTTCTAGTCATTTCCTCTCAACGACGTTCCTTGCATGCCATTTCCAATGCATGAATTAGGGACTTGATTGCCCAAGGAAATCGAGAGTCACTTCATCCCTTTCCTGCAAGCATGAAGCCTTCCACTTTCCTGCCGTTTCCTATTTTTTTGGACGTGCCTTTCACTTGCACACAGGAACATCTCTTTCAAAGTATTTCCAAGCTGTCTCCACGCACGAGCCTTCCATTTTCTAGCACACCACCGTACCGGTTCATTGCCTCACTTCCGTCGTCGTCTTGCCGCCGTCTCGCCATCGCCGCTGACGTCATCGCCGCTGACGTCATCGCCGCCGTATACGCCGCCGTCGTCTATGTCGTCATCGCCGCCGCTGTCCACATCGTCGCCGCCGCTGCCTTGCCGAGTCGACCGACCGACTATCACCGTAGCGTCTCGTCATCGTCGCGCTGCATCTCGTCGTCGTTGCATCGCCACCGTCGTCGTCGCCGTTGAATTATCATCGCTGCTACCGTCGTTGGAACCGCCGCAGTCATCGCTGTTTCTGTCTCATTGCTGACGGCCTACGTTGCTGTCATCGTCGATCGGTATCTCCTGCTATCCTTTGCACGCACTATATCTTTATTGATCGATTGATCTTGTCGTATGTAGTTCCGCGGGTATCAACGTGTTAGCGTGTATATATATATATTGTTTACGTTTGCATGTTTCTGTATAGGTATACTGTGTAGCATGTATGTTTTTTTTATTAGTAGTAGCATGTATATCGAGACACCTATATAGATATCTACTATGCTTTATATATATATGTGTATACCTGCGGTTATTTTTGGTTGATCTACACGTAGATATGTTCGACCGAATCGCTAGTATAACTTTCCATATGTTTGTATACGTATATATATATGTATATATACATATATATTTATTTTTAGTAGTGTGTATTCACCAAAACAGTGTGTGCATGAATTTCAAGTCAAGCCAAACAGTGCCATGGAAACTAGTAAAAGTGAGTTACATGTGTTAATTTTCGGTATTTGTGATATTTGTCTTTTTGACTACAAATTCGTTTTAAGTCCAAACTACGTACAACAAATTTTTCTAATTAGTAAAAATTAATACCTTTCTACAGTAATTTTGATGAAATTTTATAATTAAATTTATAATGTTAAATTATTCACGGAAATTTCAAATTTACGAATTTTGTATTTCTTAAAGTATACGTCCAAAAATGTTGAAATAAATTTTATAAATCTTAGAATGTGGCAAATTAATTATTTGGATGTTTTCATCAAATTATGCATTAGTTTGATTAGCGGTATTTTCCTGAATGTGTGTTTATTCATTGTTTTTGTGTGTTTATTTGTGTGTTTATTTGTGTATAAGTTACGCGTAGACGTTGAACTGTGCGAGTGTGCGAAAGCTTAAGACCAAACTCAATCCTAAGAACAAGATCATAAGCTTTTTGAAGGCAAGTTGTGCTTTGATCATATTGCTCCTAGTTTTCGAAATGTATTTTGACTTTAATTATGCATGCTATGTTGTTAAAATAATTTAATTTAATTTGGGATAAAGTAGCTAATTCACCTAATTGTTAATTCCACCCTTGATGATTAATATTTGTATGTCATGTATTCCATTGTCACCATAAGTTGGGTTAAATTAGTTGGAGGATATGATTGTGCCAACACGGGAGGCTAGACCGTGAGTAGTTGCTTAGCCATGCTTACGCGAAATATGTTTCAAATGGCAAAATAATATTGACTAATGTTATATAAAATGAATTTTGGAGTTAGTGTAATCTTGCCATGTGATGATGTGAAGTGTAGGTACCCTTGTGGTTCTACATGGTAATTGATATTATTGTTGGCATGCGTTGCATAATAATCAAGCTAGGGTGATAAATAGATTTAGACCGGGGCAAGTGGTAAGAACGATAGGGTGGGCCATGATTGGCACTGGGAAAGTCATTTTGGTTCTTCGGGTAGTCTTGCCCTGGTCACCCTAAGGACTTAACCTTACAAGCCTTTGAACTGGGTCAATCATGCAACCACATGTCTGTAATGGGGCGGACCTAGTTGAGTAGGTTGCAAATAACTTGCATTTGGTACCTCAGGGTGTCAACTATACCTTTTGTGTAGTTGAACGGGGGAGCGTACCAGTGCTATGGCTAGGTACCATATCCAACGGTTGGCTGACCTATACTTCGCCTGTACTAAGCGAAGGGATAGTGTGCAACAACCGGAGAGGTCCACTTGTATAGTTAGAGGATTCTGAAAGGCTTTGTTATGATCACTCATTTGCATACTCTTGTATGCCGATTCACGGCAGACGTGGTGAGTTGATTGTATCTTGAGGGTAAAGTGCATAACCTCTGCAGAGTGTGTCAAAACTATTCGAATAGCCGAGTCCACGGTACTGGACAACGCTCGGGGATTACAACCAAGGGTTAGACTTTTTAAAATGTGGGAATGGGTGGCTGTAGGCCAGAGATAATTGCCAAAGTGATATAGGGCTTGGTGCCAAACTATTTGAAAAGAGATTGATAATTTATTGTATAATATGGTTTTACCGTTTTTGAATCTATTAAGATTATTTAATCAAAGCAAAATGCTGCTTGATGCAAAACAACCACTTAAGCCATTCCTTTGGAAGAAGCCATGCATATAGTAATAGAACTGCACCTTTGTGCATGATTTGCTGAGTATGATGTATACTCACCCTTGCTTTCAATACAATCATCAGTTGAGGAGAAGACTACAACTTCAAAGGAGATGTTCCACGAGGAGGCCGTTATCTAGGAGTTGAACCTTGTCAGTTGCCTGTGGCATGCTGATGGGGGTCATCGACGTTCTTCATTCCGCTGTTGTTTATTCTCTTTTGTTATTGTAAGCCCTGCGTGGCAGACTATTTGTAAGTTGACCTTAAGGTCTTGTAACCAGTTTATTTAATGCTTGAAGTACTTTATTATTATTTCCGCTGTGTATGATTGTGGTACTTCATCCCTGTTTAACTGTGTGTACTAGCGTGATCCTGGACTAGTTCAGAATACACAGAGGGTCCGGATTTGCAGATTCGGGTCCCGACAGAGGTGGTATCAGAGCCATACTAACTGTAGGTCTTGACCCTAGATAGATTGGCCGTCTTTAGGAGCTTCAAAATTATTTTCTAATGTGAAAATTTAACTTGAAAGAATAATATGTTCTTAACTTATCTTATTCTTCTATTCTCTCCTCTTTGCTGTAACTTCTATCCTTCCCTTTGGTTTAAATGGAAATCTTACCTGAGTCGTTCCAAATAGTTAACGATGTTTCACACTTAAGAAGAAAGTACTAGATGCCGCTGTCAGCCCTGAGGATCATGAAGCAAGGAATCATCGAGCTCGAGGAGAAGTGGATCGATGCGGTGTTTCTGAAGCTTGAAGAACCAATACTTTAGTCGTCAGTTGAGACTCGTGTGTGAGAGTCGCGTCTCTTAAGATAGGAGGGTTACCCTTTTAGCCGATAGATTATTGTGTGCTTAGGAATTTGGATCTTCCTTGATTGCTGAGTGTGCAGTATGTGTTGCATAGCCTTTAGGCTTGGATAAGCAACCATACCAAGTTATTACTAATTTTTGTTTAAATTTTTGGGTAAAGCCTGCTTCCCTACACTAGTATTCTTAAACTTTACCTTTGCTCTTCCCTCGTATCTGAACCTTGCTGTGTCAACAGATGGAAAGGACAAATCCCACCGATGTTCTTGAAGCAGTTCAAGTCAATACAGTTGCCGCTACCGCTGATAACGCAGAGACAAACAAGCAGTTATCTACCATACTGGCAATAACTAATCAGTACTTGGAGCATATTCTCATCTCTCAAACCCGCTTCTGCAGAGTCCAATAGAGTAATCACTCAGAAAGCGAAGTGACATGGGAAAGCGAAGAAGATTTGAAGGAGTTTCCGAACCTACTCTATAGTTCGCCTCGAATCTCGAGGATGAGATTCTGTTAAGGGGGGGAGGTTTGTAACATCCCAAAATTTGCTTTTAATATATTTAGTGCGTTTATGGCATTATTTGGAATTTTCCATAATTAATTTGAATTCAAGTTTATTGAAATAATCACTTAAAATAAAGATCAGGCATTTTCGAATAAGCAAAAAATCTAAAATTTTGTTTATAATTAAGATAATTGGTAGACGAGAGTGTTCGCTTCAAATATTCTCGAAAAATATGTTATATAACGTAAGTCGTTGATTTTATAAAAATCTGTACAGGTGTCTGATTCACGTAAAGAATTTTTGCGAAAAATCTATACGTCGAAAAATCACGAAACCAACTTTGTTAAGTTCTAAATAGTTCCTAGTATTTTAGAGGAATTTTTCAAAATTTTTAGAACCTTCTCGCTATTTTTTTAACACTAGTGGAGAACGTGTATGCATATACATGTAAATGCAGCATGTACCTTCGTGTACCCAAAGGCTTGAGTCCTGAACACTTCTTTTTTTTGCCAGCCGTTTTCAGCTTTTACTTGCAACGCATGAAACATTTTCCCATGCACGAATTTCATATTTCTCCTCCAGCCGTTTCCTAGCTATATGCATGCAACATTTCCACCTTCTAGTCATTTCCTCGCCACGACGTTCCTTGCATGCCGTTTCCAATGCATGAATTAGGGACTTGTTTGCCCAAGGAAATGGAGTCACTTCATCCCTTTCCTACATGCATGAAGCCTTCCACTTTCCTGCCGTTTCCTATTTTTGTGGACGTGCCTTTCACTTGCACACAGGAACGTCTCTTTCAAAGTATTTCCAAGCTATCTCCACGCACAAGCCTTCCATTTTCTAGCACACCACTGTACCAGTTCATTGCTTCACTTCTGTCGTCGTCTCGCCATCGTCTCGCCGTCACCGTCGACGTCGTCACCGCCGGTTACGTCGTCGCCGCGGTATACACCGTCGTCGTCTATGTCATCGTCGCCGCCGCTGTCCACGTCGTCGCCGCCGCTGTTGTCGCCGTTGGCCGTCATCGCCGCCGCTGCCTTGCCGACTCGACCGACCGACTATCGTCGTAGAGTCTTGTCATCGTCGCGCTGCATCTCGTCGCTGTTGCATCGCCACCGTCGTTGTCGCCGTTGCATCATCGTCGCCGCTGCCGTCGTTGGAGCCGCCGTAGTCGTCTCCGTTTTTGTCTCATCGCTGACGACCTGCGTTGCATTCATCGTCGATCGGTATCTCCTGCTGTCCTTTGCATGCACTATATCTTTATCGATCGATTGATCTCGTCGTATGTAGTTCTGCGGGTATCAACGTGTTAGCGTGTATATATATATATTATTTACGTTTGCATGTTTTCGTATATGTATACTGTGTAGCATGTACGTTTTTTTTCTTAGTAGTAGCATGTATATCGAGACACCTATATAGATATCTACTATGCTTTATATATATATGTGTATACCTGCGGCTAGTTTTGGTTGATCTGCACGCAGATATGTTCGACCGAATCGCTAGTATAACTTTCCATATGTTTGTATACGTGTATATATATGTATATATACATATATATTTATTTTTAGTAGTGTGTATTCACCGAACCAGTGCGTGCATGAATTTCAAGTCAAGCCGAACAGTGCCATGCAAACTAGTAAAACTGAGTTACATGTGTTAATTTTCGGTATTTGTGCTATTTGTCTTTTTCACTACAAATTCGTTTTAAGTCCAAACTACGTGCAAAATTTTTTTCTAATTAGTAAAAATTAATACCTTTCTACAGTATTTTTTATGAAATTTTATAACTAAATTTATAATGTTTAATTATTCACGGAAAGTTCAAATTTATGAATTTTGTATTTCTTAAACTATACGTCCAAAAATGTTGAAATAAATTTTATAAATCTTAGAATGTGCTAAACTAATTATTTGGAAGTTTTCATCAAATTACGCATTAGTTTGATTAGTGGTATTTTCTCGAATGTGTGTTTATTCGTTGTTTTTGTGTGTTTATTTGTGTGTTTATTTGTGTATCTGTTAAGCGTAGACATTGAACTGTGCGAGAGTGCGGAAGCTGAAGACCAAGCTCAAGCTTTAGATCAAGATCATCAGCTTATTGAAGGCAAGTTGTGCTTTGATCATATTGCTCCTAGTTTTTGAAATGTATTTTTACTTTAATTATGCATGCTATGTTGTTAAAATAATTTAATTTAATTTGGGATAAAGTAGCTAATTCACCTAATTGTTAATTCCACCCTTGATGATTAATATTTGTATGTCATGTATTCCATTGTCACCATAAGTTAGGTTAAATTAGTTGGAGGATATGATTTTGCCAACACGGGAGGCTGGACCGTGAGTAGTTGCTTAGCCATGCTTACGTGAAATATGTTTCAAATGGCAAAATAATATTGACTAATGTTATATGAAATGAATTTTGGAGTTAGTGTAATCTTGCCACTTGATGATGTGAAGTGTAGGTACCCTTGTGGTTCTACATGGTAATTGATATTATTGTTGGCATGCGTTGCACAATAATCAAGCTGGGGTGATAAATAGATTTAGACCGGGGCAAGTGGTAAGAACGATAGGGTGGGCCATGATTGGCACCGGGAAAATCGTTTTGGTTCATTGCCCTAGTCACCCTAAGGACCTAACCTTACAAGCCTTTGAATTGGGTCAATCATGCAACCACATGTCTGTAATGGGGCGGACCTAGTTGAGTAGGTTGCTAATAACTTGCATTTGGTACCTCAGGGTGTCAACTATACCTTTTGTGTAGTTGAACGGGGGAGCGTACCGGTGCTACGGCTAGGTACCCTATCCAACGGTTGGCTGACCAATACTTCGCCTATACTAAGGGAAGGGATAGTGTGCAACAACCGGAGAGGTCCACTTGTATAGTTAGAGGCTTCTGAAAGGCTTTGTTATGATCACTCATTCGCATACTCTTGTATGGCGATTCACGGCAGACGTGGTGAGTTGATTGTATCTTGTGGGTAAAGTGCATAACCTCTGCAGAGTGTGTCAAAACTATTCGAATAGCCAAGTCCACGGTACTGGACAATGCTCGGGGATTACAGTCAAGGGTTAGACTTTCGAAAATAAAATGTGGGAGTGGGTGGCTGTAGGCCAGAGATAATTGCCAAAGTGATATAGGGCTTGGTGCCAAACTGTTTGAAAAGAGATTGATAACTTATTGTATAATATGGTTTTACCGCTTTTGAATCTATTAAGATTATTTAATCAAAACAAAATGCTGCTTGATGCAAAATAACCACTTAAGCCATTCCTTTGGAAGAAGCCATGCATATAGTAATAGAACTGCACCTCTGTGCTTGATTTGCTGAGTATGTGATGGGTTTCGAAGCAAGGAAAACAAAAATTTTCCTACGATTGCAACCAAACACCAAGATCATATCTAGGAGATGCAAGTAAACGGTTTCAGAAGGACTCACCCTCGTAGACCGAAAGCGGGAATAACATTCCCGCAAACAAACGTTGTTGATGTAGAGTTACACTCCCGACTTCGAAGTCGCGAAGATGAGCGCCACAAACGGCAGCGCCTCCGTATTTGGTCACACGTACGAATCAACGATGACCTCCAATCCCTCGTTCCAGCGGGGCAGCGGAAGTAGAGGATCCCCGGAAAACTCCAACAACACTACAGCTTAGTGGTGGTGGTGGTGGAGAAATAATTTCAGCAGCGCTTCGCAAAAGCCACAGCTCGAAAAACGGATCAGCAGGAGGAAGGAGAATGGACCAACCAAAGGGTCAAATGGATGAACACCAAAGAGAGGAGCTCCTCCCTCCCTTTTATAGGAGGAGGAGGAGGCAAGGCCAAGGGGTAGCCGGCGCATGGGGGGTGCCCCTTGCCCTCCCTCTCTTCATGTGAGTGATCTCTTCACTCACTTAAAACAACCCACTTTGGTTTCCATTAAAACCCCACTCAAGAAATGAAAGGGTTTTCTCCCATAAATAAATAAACATTTTTATTTCAGATATTTTAATATTTGTTAATTCTTTTAATTAACAAACATTAACATATACCCCCTTTAACTATTCCGATATCCCGAAACTATTCCGGCGATACTCGAAACAGTCCCTGTACTGTCCATATTTTTCTCCGGTGTTTCGTATCCACTCAAATGCATCGATGAACCTTAAGTGTGTCACCCTACGGTTCGTGAATAAAATGGACATGATTGAGACACCTCTCAGATCAATAATCATCAGCGGGATCTGGAGATCCATAATGACTCCCATTCACTCAACGATGAACTAGTGATCGCGTGAACTAGAAACGACATAACCAATTCCTTTTGTCTCACGATATTTTACTTGTCCGGGATCCGATCATCAGTATCAACTATACCTAGTTCGATCCCGTTACCGACAAGTACTCTTTACTCGTTCCGTGATATGACATTCTTGTGACCTAGTCACATGCTTGCAAGCGATGTCTATGTAATATCACCGAGAGGGCCCATAGTATATCTCTCTGTCATCTGGATGGACAAATCCCACTCTTGATGCATGAGCCTCAACTAATACTTTCATAGTACCTAAATCCATCTTTATAGTCACCTTGTTACGGAGTGACATTTGATGTCATTAAAGTACTCTTCCGGAGTTAGTGATTGACATGATCTCATGGTCTAAGGAAAAGAGCTATTTCGTATGTGTTTGATACAGCAACAAACTAAATGACTTGATCGAATTTGCTATACCAACTTGGGTGAATGTTCATCACATCATTCTTCTAATGACATGACCCCGTTATTAACAACATCCAATGTTCATGATCAGGAAACCTTGATCATCAGTTAATCAACGAGCTAGTTCAAAAGAGGCTTTACTAGGAACCCTTTTGTTTATTAAACACACATGTATTAACGTTTCCGATTAATACAATTTTAGCATGAGAAATAAACATCTATTATAAACATGGAATATGATAATAAACAATTTATTATTACCTCTCGGGCATATTCCCTTCAGTCTCCCACTTGCACTAGAGTCAATAATCTAGATTACATTGTGATGATTCTAACACCCATTGAGTTCTGGTGCTGATCATGTTTTGCCCTTGGGAGAGCTTTAGTCAATGCGTCTGCCACATTCAGATCTGTGTGCACTTTGCAAATCTTTACATCACCATCCTTGACATGTTCACGGATGGAGTGAAACCGGCGCTTAATATGCTTGGAATTCTTGTGTGACCTTGGTTCTTTAGCATTGGCTATGGCACCATTGTTGTCACAATAGATAATCATCGGGTCCAACGCACTCGGAACCACACCTAGTTCGGATATGAACATCTTCATCCAAACCGCTTCTGGCTTTACGAAGCGACAATATATTCCGCCTCTGTTGAAGATCCTGCCACCACAGATTGCTTGGAACTTCTCCACTCACTGCTCCTCCATTCATTTCAAAAAATGTACCCGGATTGAGACTTAGAGTCATCCGGATCGATTAATCAAAGCTAGCGTCGACGTAACATTTTGCGACGAGCTCTTCTTCACCACCATATATGAGAAACATATCCTTAGTTCTTCTTAAGTACTTAAAGATATTCTTGACCGCCGTCTAGTGTTCAAAACCTGGATCAGACTGGTATCTGCTAGTCAAACTAATAGCATGTGCCACATCTGGTCTTGTACACAACATAGCATACATGATAGAGCCTATGGCTGAAGCATAGGGAATCTTATTCATTACTTCTCTATCTTCTGCTGTAGCTGGACTCTGAGTCTTACTCAACGTCTTGCCTTGCATCATAGGTAAGAACCCTTTCTTACTTTCATCCATTCTAAATTTCTTTGGAATCTTGTCAAGATATGTACTTTGTGATAGCCCAATCAAGCGTCTCGATCTATCTCTATAGATTTTGATGCCTAAAATATATGCCGCTTCACCAAGGTCCTTCATTGAAAACTTATTGTTTAAGTAATCTTTTACACTTTTCAAAAGTTCTATATCATTTCCTATCAACAATATGTCATCCACATATAATATCAGAAATGCTATAGAGCTCCCACTCACTTTCTTGTAAACACAAGATTCTCTGTAAGTTTGGACAAATCCAAAACCTTTGATTACCTCATCAAAACGGAGATTCCAACTTCGTGATGCTTCCTTCAGTCCATAAATGGATCGCTGAAGTTTGCATACCTTATTAGCATCCTTAGGATCAACAAAACCTTTGGGTTGTATCATATACAACTCTTCCTCAATGTTTCCATTAAGGAACGCAGTTTTTACATCCATCTGCCAGATTTCATAATGAAAAAATGCAGCAATTGCTAACATTATCCTTACAGACTTTAGCATCGCTACGGGTGAGAAAGTCTCATCGTAGTCAACTCCTTGAATTTGTCGAAAACCCTTTGCGACAAGTCGAGCTTTATAGACGGTCACATTACCATCAGCGTCTATTTTCTTTTTGAAAATCCATTTGTTCTCAACGGCCTTACGGTCATTGGGTAGGTCCACCAAAGTCCATACTTTGTTTTCATACATGGATCCCATTTTGGATTTCATGGCTTCTAGCCATTTGTCGGAATCTGGGCTCATCATCGCTTCATCATACGTCGCAGGGTCATCATTCTCAACTACCATGACATTCATAGTAGGAACATAAAAGTCAGGAGCATTATGCGCTCTTGTTGACCTGCGAGGTACGGTAGTGTTCTCTTTCGGAGTTTCATGATCCTTATCATTAGTTCCCTCTTCATTTGGTGAAGTCAACTCCGAAACAACTTCCGACGCTGCTGCACTTGCCATTCCATGAAGAAAAGGTTCAACAACCTCGTCGAGTTCTACCTTCCTACTACTCACACCTTTTGAGAGAAACTCTTTCTCCAAAAAGGATCCATTCTTAGCAACGAAAACCTTGCCCTCGGATCTGTGATAGAAGGTGTACCCAATTGTTTCTTTAGGGTATCCTATGAAGACGCATTTTTCCGCTTTGGGTTCGAGTTTATCAGGTTGAAGTTTCTTCACATAAACATCGCATCCCCAAACTTTTAGAAATGATGACTTAGGTTTGTTGCCAAACCATAATTCATACAAAGGTCATTTCAACGGATTTAGATGGTGCCCTATTTAAAGTGAATGCAGCTGTTTCTAGTGCATGACCCCAAAATGAAAGTGGCAAATCTGTAATGGACATCATAGATCGAACCATATCCAATAAAGTACGATTACGACGCTCGGATACACCATTACGCTGTGGTGTTCCAGCAGGAGTGAGTTGTGAAATTATTCCACATTGTCTCATGTGTGTGCCAAACTCGTAACTAAGATACTCTCCTCCACGATCAGATCATAGAAATTTGATCTTTCTGTTACGATGATTTTCTACTTCACTCTGAAATTCTTTGAACTTTTCAAATGTTTCAGACTTGTGTTTCATTAAGTAAATATATCCATATCTACTCAAATCATCCGTGAAAGTAACGAAGTAACGATATCCACCACACGCTAACACACTCATTGGACCACACACATCGGTATGTATGATTTCCAATAAGTCGGTTGCCCGCTCCATTGTACCGGAAAATGGGGTTCTAGTCATCTTGCCCATGAGGCATGGTTCACATGTCTCAAATGATTCATAATCAAGTGATTCTAGTAGTCCATCAGAATGGAGCTTCTTCATGCGTTTAACACCAATATGACATAAGCGGCAATGCCACATATATGCAGCAATATCATCATTCAACTTAATTATTTTGGCATTCACATTATGAACATGTGTACTATTATCAAGATTCAAAATAAATAAACCATTCTTTTCAGGTGCATGACCATAAAAGATATTATTCATATAAATTGAACAACCATTGTTCTCAGACTTGAATGAATAACCGTCTCGCATTAAACAAGATCCAGATATGATGTTCATGCTCAATGCAGGTACTAAATAACAATTATTTAGGTTTATAACTAATCCTGATGGTAATTGGATAGGTAGCGTCCCGACGGCGATCACATCAACTTTTGATCCATTGCCGACGCGCATCATTACCTCATCCCTTGCTAGTTGTCGCTTATTCCTTAGCTCCTGTTTCGAGTTACATATGTTAGCAACCGAACCCAGATCAAATACCTGGTACTATCATGAGTACTAGTAAGATACACATCAATAACATGTATATCATATATACCTTTGCTCATTTTCCCGTCCTTCTTATCACCGGATATTTTGGGCGATTGCGCTTCCAGTGCCTAGTGCCCTTGCAAAGAAAAACATTCAAGATGTCGACTTAGGACCAGCCTTGGTCTTCTTCTCGATGTGGCAACAAACTTGCCCTTCTTCTTGAAGTTTCCTTAGCCTTGCCTTTCTTGCCATTCTTCTTGAAACTGATAGTCTTTTGGACCATCAACACTTGATGGTCCTTCTTGATCTCTACTTGTGATTTTCGGCATTGTGAAGCTCGGGAGAGACTTCTTCATGCCCTGCATGTTGTAGTTCATCACAAAGCTCTTGTAGCTTGGTGGCAGAGATCGAGAACACGATGAATTCCTAGCTCAATGGGGATCGTTATTCCCAAAGCTATGAGTTTATCGTACCCAGACATTTTGAGTACGTGCTCACTAACGGAGCTGTTTTCCTCCATCATGCAGCTAAAGAACTTTTCAAGCTTCATAACTCTCTGCTGCGGCATGGGTGTCGAAGATCATTTTCAACTCTCTCATTGTATCAAAAGCATTGCTGTGCTCGAAACGTTTTCGCAGCTCAGGCTCAAGGCCATACAAAATGCCGCATTGAACTAAACTGTGGTCCTCCTTGCGAGTCAAGAAAACATTTTTCTCCTCCTCGGGGGCATCATCAGCGGGCGGGGCACCCAGTGGCGCTTCTAGCACATAGCTCCTTTGAGCAGCGCTGAGGAGAATCCTCAGGTTAAGGGCCCAGTTGGTAAAGTTGCTACCATTGGTGGCTAGTTTCTCTTTCTCCATGAACAGATTGAAATTGAAAGTAGGGGGTGCCATCTACAACGTATTTGCAAAGTTATTTAGACTAAGTTCATAATAGATTAAGTTCAAAGTTAATTAAAATTACTACGAGAACTCCCACTTAAAAACAACATCCCTCTAGTTGTCTTTAGTGATTACATGAACCAAATTCACTATACCGAAACCGATCATCACGAGAAACGGCATAGTTTCAAAGGCGAACATCAATATGTTCATCATATCATCCATATGACTCATGCTTTACCTTTCGGTTCGTGTTCCGAGGCCATGTCTGTACATGCTAGGCTCGCCAAGTAGAACCAAAGTATTTGCGTGTGTAAATCTAGCTTACACCCGTTGTATGCGGACGTAGAGTCTATCACACCCGATCATCACGTGGTGCTTCGAAACGACGAACTTTCTTAACGGTGCATACTATGGAAGAACACATTATTATCTTGATATTAATTTGGAGGGATCATCTTATAGTGCTATCGACGTGATCATATTCAAGCAAAATAAGATGCATAAAAGGATTAACATCACATGCATGAATAAAGTGATATGATATGGTCCTTTCAGCACTTGATCTCCATCTTGTGCGACATGGTATGATCTCCATCATTCCACCGGCATGGCACCAAGGTCCATGATGCTGCCATTTTGATTGTCTTCCTCCATTACAATATATCACATGGACATATACTTAGCACGCAGGCCATAAAAAGAAAAAATAACCAAATGGCTCCTGCCGGTTGTTTAAATTTACAATAAATTTCATTTCATACAACAATCTTTGTATCAATGACCATATCACATCACAAGCCCTGCAAAAACAAGTTAGACGCCTCTAATTTATTTTTGCATATTTTACGTGGTTTTGGGCTTTCTAGGAAAAACTGTTCTTACCTACGAACAAGAACCACAACGGTGATAAAAACATTATTAGCAAACCGTTGTAAATTAGATCATGACTATAGTAGGAGAAACAGACACCCGCAAAGCCACTTATGCAATACTAGTTGCATGTCGAGCGTGGAACAAGTCTCATGTGCGAGGACATGTAAGGTTAGTCCGGGCCGCTTCAAATCCCACTATGCCACCATGATCCAAAATACACAAAAGTATGCAATAACATGATCATCAACGCCCACATCCACATGTGTTTTAAACCGTACAAAACATCTACGCATAAACCCGGCTCTGATACCACTGATGGGTTTCGAAGCAAGGAAAACAAAAATTTTCCTACGATTGCAACCAAACACCAAGATCATATCTAGGAGATGCAAGTAAACGGTTTCGAAGGACTCACCTCGTAGACCGGCGGGAATAACGTTCCGCAAACAAACGTGGTTGATGTAGAGGTACACTCCCGACTTGAAGTCGCGAAGATGGCGCCACAAGCGGCAGCGCCTCCGTGCCTTGGTCACACTTACGGATCAACGATGACCTCCTATCGATCGTTCCAGCTGGTCAGCGGAAGTAGATGATCCCCTGAAAACTCCAACAACACTACAACTTAGTGGTGGTGGTGGTGGAGAAATAATTTCAGCAGCTTCGCCAAAAGCCACGGCTCGAAAAAGCGGATCGGCGGGAGGAAGGAGAATGGACCAACCAAAGGGTCAAATGGATGAACACCAAAGAGAGGAGCTCCTCCTCCCTTTTATAGGAGGAGGAGGAGGCAAGGCCAAGGGGTGGCCGGCGCATGGGGTGCCCTTGCCCTCCCTCTCTTCATGTGAGTGATCTCTCCACTCACTTAAAACAACCCACTTTGGTTTCCATTAAAACCCCACTCAAGAAATGAAAGGGTTTTCTCCCATAAATAAATAAACATTTTTATTTTAGATATTTTAATATTTGTTAATTCTTTTAATTAACAAACATTAACATATACCCCCTTTAACTATTCCGATATCCCGAAACTATTCCGGCGATACTCGAAACAGTCCCTGTACTGTCCATATTTTTCTCCGGTGTTTCGTATCCACTCAAATGCATCGATGAACCTTAAGTGTGTCACCCTACGGTTCGTGAATAAAATGGACATGATTGAGACACCTCTCAGATCAATAATCATCAGCGGGATCTGGAGATCCGTAATGACTCCCATTCACTCAATGATGAACTAGTGATCGCGTGAACTAGAAACGACATAACCAATTCCTTTTGTCTCACGATATTTTACTTGTCCGGGATCCGATCATCAGTATCAACTATACCTAGTTCGATCCCGTTACCGACAAGTACTCTTTACTCGTTCCATGATATGACATTCTTGTGACCTAGTCACATGCTTGCAAGCGATGTCTATGTAATATCACCGAGAGGGCCCAGAGTATATCTCTCTATCATCTGGATGGACAAATCCCACTCTTGATGCATGAGCCTCAACTAATACTTTCATAGTACCTAAATCCATCTTTATAGTCACCTTGTTACGGAGTGACGTTTGATGTCATTAAAGTATTCTTCCGGAGTTAGTGATTGACATGATCTCATGGTCTAAGGAAAAGAGCTATTTCGTATGTGTTTGATACAGCAACAAACTAAATGACTTGATCGAATTTGCTATACCAACTTGGGTGAATGTTCATCACATCATTCTTCTAATGACATGACCCCGTTATTAACAACATCCAATGTTCATGATCAGGAAACCTTGATCATCAGTTAATCAACGAGCTAGTTTAAAAAGAGGCTTTACTAGGAACCCTTTTGTTTATTAAACACACATGTATTAACGTTTCCGATTAATACAATTTTAGCATGAGAAATAAACATCTATTATAAACATGGAATATGATAATAAACAATTTATTATTGCCTCTCGGGCATATTCCCTTCAGTATGATGTATACTCACCCTTGCTTTCAACACAATCATCAGTTGAGGAGAAGACTACAACTTCAAAGGAGAAGTTCCACGAGGAGGCCGTTATCTAGGAGTTGAACCTTGTCAGTTGCCTGTGGCATGCTGATGGGGGTCATCGACGTTCTTCATTCCGCTGCTGTTTATTCTCTTTTGTTATTGTAAGCCCTGTGTGGCAGACTATTTGTAAGTTGATCTTAAGGTCTTGTAACTAGTTTATTTAATGCTTGAAGTACTCCATTATTATTTCCGCTGTGTATGATTGTGGTACTTCATCCCTGTTTAACTGTGTGTACTAGCGTGATCCTGGACTAGTACAGAACACACAGAGGGTCCGAATTTGCAGATTCGGGTCCCAACAGGACACCTTCCCCTATTTATAATAGGCAAACCTAACGTTCGTATACAAATCAACTTGGTATACGACTCAGCGTTCGCCCTACATGGCCAAAAACTACTTTGCACGCGTATGGCTCACCTGCCATACTCACGTGACTAACCAGCCTCCACGTGCACTGTTCTCTAGCCTGAACGTCCCGCATGACATCCTTGACCACCAAGACCTTGATTCCTCCAGAACCTAGTCTCGAACGTAAGTTCCACAATGAACCTATTTCCGATCCCGTCATCGACCATGTTCGCCCTCGAGCAACACCTACACATGAACAAACCACAAAACGATTCCGAGCACAAGTCCGCGACTTGACACAACATTAGTCCATGCAACTACTCACACGAGCATTGCATACAAATCAACTCAATTTCAAAATTGCTAAAACCTAACCCAAGCACATCACGTTCACGCCGGACCAAACTCCTTGGTCCAGCGCACACAGGGACTAAACCCTAGAAAATCACATTCATGCCAGACCAAAACTTTGGTTCGGAGTCACTCACGACGGACCGAAAATTTGCTCCGGCATACACATTGAACTTTCTGTTTTTGTAAAGCTCAGTCCGGCGCATATACAAAATCAAACCTCAAAACGCCATTCATGACATGCCAAAAAATTTGGTCCGACATACATGTAAAACTCAGTCCGGTGCATATACGAAATCAATTATCAAAACGCCGTTCACGACGGACCAAAAAATTTGGTCCGGAGTACACACTGAACTCTTGGTTACTTGCCAATTTGGTCCGGCACAAAAAGCCTCGATTTATCGTTCACAGCGGACCAAAGAAAATTGGTTCGGCGCAAATGTGCCACGCTCAGTTTCAAAAGACAATTGGTCCAGTGTAAGACACTCAAAGTCACATTCACGATGGACTGAAAATTTGGTCCGGCGGAAATGCGAAAAATGATCTGGCGCAAAAGAAAAAACCTCTGTCTCTCCAAAACTTAGTCCAGAGCAAATGCAAAATTCTCTGTATCATGGAAACTTAGTTAAGCACATGCAAAAGTACAAGCACAGTTTGTAAATGCAATTCTAATCCAATTTTTTAGCACATGATTTCACAAATAGCCATGCCTCTTGTGTGCGCCTCATGCTTGGGTTGTGGAAGAGGTTTTGTTAGCAAATTAATGATGTTCATATCCATGTGCGCTTTGCAAATCTTCATATCACCTCTATCAATGATCTCTCGGATGAGGTGATACCGCCTAAGTATATGTTTCGATTTTTTGTGAGACCTGGGCTCCTTTTCTTGTGCAATGTCACCACTATTGTCACAATAGAGGTCCACTGGACAGGATGCATTGGTGACCACTCCCAACTTAGAAACAAATTTTCTGATCCAAACAGCCTCCTTTCTAGCTTCAGAAGCTGCAATATACTCGGTCTCCATCGTGGAATCAGCCACTTTCTCTTGCTTGGAACTTTTCCAGCTCACCGCCCCTCCGTTAAGATAGAATACAAAACCGGATCGCGATCAAAAATCATCTCTGTCAGTTAGGAAGCTAGCATCGGCGTAACCACTTACAACGAGCTCATTCTCACATCCAAAGACTAAGAACATGTCCTTGGTTCTTCTCCAGTAATTTAGGATGTTCTTAACTGCCGCCCAGTGACATGCACCAAGGTTTGATTGATACCTGCTCGTAGCACTTAGAGCATATGAGACATCTGGTGTGTACATAGCATGGCATAAATAATGGACCCGATGGCAGAGGCATACAGAATCACACTCATTTTCTTTTGCTCATCAATTATCGAAGGATACTATGTCTTGCTAAGATTTATACCTTGTGACATTGGTAAGAAACCTTTCTTGGAATCCTGCATATTGAACTGTTTCAATACCTTGTCAACGTATTTACTTTGGCTTAATCTAATTAACCTTCTTGATCTATCTCTATAGATCTTTATGCCCAATATGTACGCTGCTTCTCCCAAATCTTTCATAGAGAAACTTTTTCTCAATAAATATTGAACAACTTCCATCATTAGAATGTCATTTCCGATCAATAATATGTCATCCACATATAAGACCAGAAATATGAGTGCGCTCCCACCAGCCTTCTTGTAAATACAACGCTCTTCTTCATTTTTTATGAAGCCAAACTCTTTGACTACTTCGTCAAAATGAAGATTCCAACTCCGAGGTGCTTGCTTCAGTCCATAAATGGACTTTCAAAGTTTGCATACCTTGTTAGCATTTTTAGGATCAACAAAACCTTCAGGCTATATCATGTACACATCCTCACTTAGGTTTCCATTAAGGAAAGCCGTTTTGACATCCAATTGCCTTATTTCATAATCATGAAACACAGCAATAGCTAGCATGATCCAGATAGATTTCAGCATTGCGACGGGCCAAAAAGTTTCATCATAATCAACACCTTGAATTTTTTTGAAACCTTTTGCCACAAATCGTGCCTTATGAATGTGAACATTTCCATCCATATATATCTTTTTCTTGAAAATCCATTTGCACTCAATAGTTCTTATACCATCGGGTAGATCTACCAAGTTCCAAACTTGGTTCTCATACATGGATTCTATTTTGGATCTTATGGCTCCAAGCCATTTCTTAGAGTTTGGTCCCATCATTGCTTTCGTGTAGTTCTTGGGTTCATCATTGTCTAATAATAATATATCACGCTGCTCCGAGGAGAGGAACATAAACCTCTCTAGTGCGCGACTCACCCTCTCAGACCTTCGTGGAGCTGGTATGTCTACAATAGGTTGTACAACACCTTGTATATCCCGCTGCGGCTCAGTAGGGGCTAAAACCCTTTCAGGTGTTTTCTGAATTTCTTTGAGTTGCACCTTGCTCCCACTGACCCCTTTAAAGAGGAACTCTTTCTATAGAAAGACACCATTTCAGGCGACAAACACTTTGCCTTCTTCCCGATTATAAAAATAATACCCTTTGGTTTCCCTAGGGTATGCGACAAAGAAGCATTTATTAGACTTGGCGTAAAGCTTGTCAAATGTCAAACGTTAAACATAAGCTTCACAACCCCAAATCTTTAGAAAAGACAACCCAGGACGCTTTCCAGTCCATATTTTATATGGTGTCTTCTCTACGGATTTTGATGGAACCCTATTTAAGGTAAACGTAGCCGTTTCTAGAGAAAAACCCCAAAAGGACAATGGAAGATTAGTTTGGCTCATTATAGACCGAACCATGTCCAACAAAGTCCGATTCCTCCGTTCGGAGACCCCGTTCCATTGAGGTGTTCCGGTCGGAGTCAATTGCGGTACAATTCCAAAATTTCTAAGATGGCCACTAAACTTTTAGTTCAAATATTCACCTCCATGATCATATGTTATTAATTTAATTGTCTTGCCCAATTGATTTTGAACTTCATTCTAATACTCTTTAAACTTTTCAAAAGATTCAGACTTGTGCCACACTAGATAGATATAGCCATATCTACTAAAATCATCAGTAAAAGTAATGAAGTACTGAAAACCACCTCTAGATGTTGAGCTCATTAGTCCACATACATCAGTATGTACAAGGGCCAACAAGCCACTTGCCCTCTCACCTGAACCGATGAAAGGCATTTTTGTCATTTTGCCAAGTAAACATGATTCGCATGTGCCAATTAATTCGAAATCAAAAGACTCAAGAAGACCATATTTATTGAGCTTCTCCACATGTTTCTCATTTATATGACCTAAGCGACAATGCCATAGGATCGTGGGATTCAAATCATTTGTTTTAAGTCTTGTCGCATTAACATTATAGATGGGAGCACCTCAAGATCTAGAATATACAATCCATTCACCAATGGACAATGGCCTTAGAGCATACCATTCAAATAAATCGAACAACGTTTGTCCTTTATTATGAAATCATAACCATCTTCTTCCAAACATGAAGAAGAGATAATGTTTTTGCTCAAAGATGGAATGTAATAACAGTTATTCAGTTCCATGACTAATCCTGAGGGTAACAACAAGGGATAAACTCCGACAGCCAACGCAGCAACTTTTGCTCCATTCTCAACACGGATCTCCACCTCACCTCTTGCAAAACTTCTAGTCTTTCTTAGACCCTGCAACGATTTGCAAGTGTGAATCATCGATCCAGTATCAAATACCCATGATTCAATAGGACAAGTAGCAAGATTAATTTCTATAACATAAATACCTTAGTCAGAAGTCCCAACTCCATTCTTTTTGTCTTCCAAATATTTCATGCAGTTCCTATGCCAATGTCCTTTCTTATGGCAGTAGTGACATGCATCAGAAGCAGTGGGAGCAGCTTTGGGCTTTCCATCAGACTTAGGTTTTGGGTTTGGGATCACATCCTTACCCTTGTCCTTGAGCTTCCTCTTATTATCCTTTTGAACCACCATCACATGATCAGGGGCTTTCTTAAAGCTCCCCTCAGCCACCGTTAGCACGCCATGCAGTTCAGTCATGCTCTTCTCCTGGCTATTCATATGAATGTTCAAAATGAAAGGCTCAAAGCTCACAGGGAGTGACTGGAGAATCACATCAGTGGCCAACTCTTGGCCAAGAGGAAAACCAAGCTTTTCCAAGCTCTTAGTGTAACCAATCATCTTGATTACATGAGGACTCATCGAACCACCTTCAATCAGCCTGCACACAAACAAGGCTTTATATATCGAATATCTTTCAGCCCTAGCTTGGTTCTCAAACATGCCCCGAAGTCCTTCAATCATAGTGAAGGCATCCGCCGACTCATATTGCTTCTGAAGCTCAGAGTTCATAGTGGCAAGCATTAGACAACTAATGTCCAATGAATCATTGCAATGCTTCTCATAAGCACAACAATCAGCAGTAGTGGCATTATCAGCTGGTTCATCAGGATATGGGCTCTCTAGAATATATTCCCTTTTCTCTTGCTTGAGAACAATTCTCAAGTTTCGGTACGAATCCATGAAATTTGTTTTGGAAAGTTTTTCTTTTTCCAGAATTGATCGCAAGTTAAAACCAGGATTTGCATTGACCGCATTAGGTGCCATCTACAATGAAAGCATAAGAAAAATTTTAGCACTATGTTTATGTTAATCTTTTATTTAGAAAGATACTTCCACTATGGTCATTTTCCCCCTGATGAGTCATAGCGGGTCAAGATCCATATTCACTGAAGTTCTTGTTAGTGTTATTCCCTTGAGGCAATCATCCTCATCTACTCAGAAAATGAAGAAGAGCATGCAAAACATCTTCGCATCATTCTCGGGAGACTCCGGGAACATCGCCTCTATGCAAAATTCAGCAAGTGCGAGTTTTGGCTAAAGGAGGTATCTTTCTTGGGACATGTCCTCTCCGAGCAAGGTGTTGTTGTCGATCGAAGTAAAGTACAAGATGTTCTCAAGTGGGAACAGCCCAAAACTGTCACAGAGATCCGTAGTTTTCTTGGGCTTGCAGGCTATTATCGCCGATTCATTCAAGACTTCTCAAAGATTGCCAAACCCATGACCGAGCTACTGAAGAAGGGTGCTAAATTCAAATGGTCAGCGGGCTGTGAGCAAGCATTTCAGACCTTGAAACAGCGCCTTACTACAGCTCCTGTGCTCACACAACCTTATATTCACAAGCCTTTCAATGTTTATTGCGATGCATCAGGTATCGTCCTTGGTTGTGTGCTTATGCAAGAAAGCTGGGTTGTTGCCTATGCATCTCGGCAATTGAAACGCCATGAAGAGCACTACCCAACTCATGATTTAGAGCTTGCTGCGATGGTGCATGCTTTGAAAATTTGGCGCCACTATCTTCTTGGGAACAAGTGCAACATCTATACAGATCACAAGAGTCTCAAGTACATCTTCACTCAGGCAGACTTGAATATGAGGCAAAGAAGGTCGCTTGAATTGATCAAAGACTACAATTTGGAAGTGCATTACCACCCGGGAAAAGCCAATGTGGTGGCTGACGCATTGAGTCGCAAGGCCCGATGCAATTGCTTCACTCTTCAACCCCGAAGTGCCACTCTCTGTGCAGAATTACATAAACTCAGCATAGAGATGGTTGAAGAAGGTTTCTTGGCTAATCTAGAGTTGAATTCTACGCTGCTGGACCAGATTAGAGAGTCTCAAAAGAGGGACAAGGGCATTGCCCAAATTTGTACCAAACTGAATTCCGGCCAAGCTACTAGCTTCCATCTTGATGAGTGTGGAACTTTGTGGTTTGGCCAGCGCCTAGTCGTCCCTAAAGACCAAGAATTGAGAAGAAAGATTCTCGATGAAGCCCACAACTCTTTTTTCACAATCCATCTGGGCAGCAATAAAATGTATCAAGACCTGAAGCAGCGGTTTTGGTGGAATCGCATGAAGCGTGAGATTGCTCGCTATGTGTCCGAATGTGATGTTTGCAAAAGGGTGAAGGCCGAACATCTCAAGCCGGCTGGCACTCTTCAGCCACTGCCCATTCCAAGTTGGAAGTGGGAAGAGGTTGGCATGGATTTCATCACTGGCCTGCCAACGACTTCTTCGGGTCATGACTCGATATGGGTTATCGTCGACCGGTTGACAAAGTCAACACATTTCCTAGCTGTTCGCACCACCTATCAAGCCAAGAGGTATACAGAGTTGTACATCTCTCAGATTGTATGTCTTCATGGAGTACCAAAGCGGATAGTTTCAGATCGAGGCTCTCAGTTTGTCTCTCGATTCTGGAGAAGTTTGCATGAGGCATTGGGCACCAAGCTACTTCACAGCTTAGCATACCATCCGCAAACCGGCGGCCAAACCGAGAGGGTCAATCAAATCCTTGAGGATATGTTGAGGGCTTGTGTTCTATCTTATGGGAAGAAATGGGATGAATGTCTTCCATATGCTGAGTTTGCTTACAACAACAGCTACCAAACCAGCATCAAAATGTCTCCTTTCGAAGCACTCTATGGTCGTAGCTGTCGAACACCCCTGAACTGGTCCGAGAGTGGAGAACGTTCCTTCTTTGGACCCGAATTGGTCATGAAGGCAGAAGAGAAGGTGAAGACCATTCAAGAAAATTTGAGGGTAGCACAATCACGGCAAAAGAGCTATGCTGATCGTCGTAGAAGACCTCTCTTTCAGCATTAGTTATTATGTCTATCTGAAGGTATCTCCCCTCCGGGGCACCACTCGTTTCGGAGTTAAGGGAAAGTTGGCACCTCGATACATAGGACTTTTCCGGATCCTTGCCAGACGCGGTCAAGTGGCATATCAGTTGGAACTTCCTCCCTCTCTAGCAATGGTCCACAATGTTTTCCATATATCATAATTGAAGAAGTGATGAGGACATCACTCCTATGCATACGACCGAGCCTCCTCCAGTTGTGATGCAAGGACCCATCACAAGAGCACGAGCACGGCAATTGAATCAACAGGTGAGCTCGTTCCTAAGTGCCCGTGCAGATACTTGTGAGGATGGTATGCTACCTAATGATATTATTGATTATATTGTACTTAGGAACTTTGGAGAGGACCATGAAGGCCTTGGAAACCAGCAAGGACCAAGAGGGAGGCAAGGAGGGTGTCCAAGTCAAGTTGGAGGTTCAATTCATCTCGGAGTCGACTACTTCGGCCACCAGGAGCAGCGTTCACTAAAATCGTCGCCCAGGCCACAAACGGGCTCCGATTTTGATGATCCACATATGCATAGAAAGCTAAGGAGATAAGCTTTACAATGGCACCGGTTTCAGGTCATTTGGACTTCGGAGTCGACGGAAATTTACGTTGCAAGCTGGCGGACAGAATCTGTCCCAGGGTGCTGTGTCACCAATTTGGGCCGTTGGCCCATGTATCGTGTTGGAGTCCAACACGGACACGTCTAGGGTTTCTAGGACGTCCCCTAGCCTTTATATCCAGTAGCCGCCGCTAGGGTTTGCTTTGGGTTTTTGCTTAGATTAATTCTGTCTTTGAACAGTATTGCCGTTCATCGGTTTGTGAGACCCCAACTCGTGAGATTCATCCTCAATTTTCAAATTCAGTGCATCTTTCTTGTTCTTGCTTGTGTTCTCGATTCATTGGCAGGGATTAGCCTTCGTGGCGAGGTCAGCCGGGCAGCGCACGGTTGATAACCAGAGGACGTGTGGTGCTGCGATTGCAGGGGTTTTTGATCGTGTCGATCAAGAAGCCGGATCGTGAGTGTCTCGCTCCGCCTAATCGACTTATCCTCCACCTGACGGAAGTTCGGGCATCCCTTTACACCCCCATCAAGTGGTATCAGAGCAAGGTTTACCGTCAGGTTCGCCTTCTCCCCGTAGTTTGATTTAGTTTTGCGTTCGTCCTATAGTCCACGAAAAAGCCAAAAAAAAATTGCAGTTCATAGTCTACCATACCTAGAACCACGCCTAGCCTTTGCACAATTTCGGTTTCAGAGTCCGTAGTACTGAGTTTGTGTCCAGAATCGAGTCGTGTTGCTGGTTTAGATCGTGGACTTAATTTAGTCGTGTCTCACCTCCGCTGCATTCCATATCCTACAACCGATCCAATCGTATTTTGAGTCCTTGTTGGAATCGGTTTGTTTTGTGGTTCTCCTCAGATTCGGAGTCCTAGTTGTGTTAGGGTTTCTCCTTCATAGACCCTAATCCCCCCACCTCCTGTTAGCCATATCGCCATCCCTCATCACAGAACCTGCCACCACAGATCATCGCGTTCATATCCACTCCATACGCCCTTGAGTTTGGAGAGGTGCTTCCTAGAAAACCCTGATTCGGAGTCCTTCCGTAAAACGGCCATAACTTTTGCATACGGACTCGGAATTAGGCGATTTTTTTTTCACGGACATCAGAAGAAAATTTTACATCCGATTCTCCCCACCTTTGTCGGGTTTGCCGAAATTATTTTTGCGAAATTCCCTTGGGAAGATTGAGTTCTCGGCCGCCGAAGTTTGAGCACGCTTTTCGGAAAACACTTCTTATTTCATATCGGTTTCATCTTACATCTGTTCAGGCTGAAAATTTGTGTACTATCTACCTTTGTGCTCCTGAGCCTAGGAAAAATATCAGAAAAATCAAAGAAAAAAAAATTGGTGAAAGAGGCATAGAGGCGTAGAGCCTAAAAAAAAAAAGGCAGGAGCCAAGGTAGGTGTTTCTACCGTGCCTGATAGAAGTAGAAGTGTTTGATGCGGTTCTGATATCTGTTCATATACTCTGACGCCTTGTTGCTTGTCTCTACTTATTCCTTATTTTTCACGGCTAGACTAAGGCCACATTTAGACCGACAACTAGGGCAAGTACTTTGGACATTTATTCAAGATTACTATCATTCTTGCATTGTGTGCCACCCATCCATATAACCTTCCTACACTCCACATATAAATCCTTCTGATCGGCCACAGGTTATTGACCCTTGCAATCGCTTCATCACACCCTCACGGTGTCACGAACCCGACCACCGTTGCACCTCCTCATTTGTGTTGGTAAGAACCTGTAAGAACTTGGTAAGATTGCTTGAGAGCGTGAGATCCCACCTAGTAGTTCATAGGGCTCATAACACTTGTGCTTGTGTTTCCTTCTGTCCTTTTCTGCGCTAACCATGACAGTGGCAAGAAGGGCAGAACGAGGATGACGATGTTACCGTCGAAGACTGTGTCCTTCATTCAGAATTGTCGACCATGATGGACGAGATAAAAATGATGTTCAAGGAGCATGCCATGACGACGAACAAGACCCTTGAGAGCATCGATCGACGAGTTTCCACCCTCACCGAGAGGATGGATGTCGTTGAAAAACGCTCTCCAGCGACCATTGAAGGAGGTGCAACCGTCAACAGCGGCGCCAACCACGACAACAACGACCACGATGAGGTTGGTGATTTTGAGGAAGATGAAGATGAGCAGCAAAGTGCCGCCAGGGAGCGTGTTGCTCAACGGGACGCCCGTCTGCATGACCGTCTTCGCCGCAGCGAATCACGGTATGGGAGGTAATAACCAGAACCGCAATGATGATCCTTTCGCTAAGGTAAAATTCACCATCCCTTCCTTTTCTGGAGCTTATGATGCTAATGCTTACTTAGATTGGGAGATGACGGTTGAGCAGAAATTTAACTCCCATCTAGTTCCCGAGATTCATAGGGTTAGACAAGTGTAACATCCCAAAATTTTGCTTTTCTTAAAATCATGTGTGATTTGGCACTTTGGTGAATTTTTGGAATTTTCTGGAATTTATTTGGATTTATTTGGAATTTATTTGAATTTATTCCATTTGGAAATAATTAAAGAATTTAATTTTGCAAATAAATTTTTGTTGGAAATATTTTATTTGAGTCCAAAATAATCCATATTATTTTGCTTAATTTGTCTTGAATTTTTCTGAGTCTTTTGCTATTTTTAATGAATTAAATGAATTATCGAATTATTTTAAATATTAAATCGCTGGAAAATCCAACTCGGGTCAAGTATCGTTTCATCCGGATCGAAGTCGGACTCGAGTCCGACCTGAGCCATTGACTCGACCAACCCACTCCTAACCACTAATCGATCCCAACCGTTGGATCAAGATCCAACGGCCGAGATCCGCCCGACTCGACCGAGCCAGCGGTTCGACGACCGATCGCGCTGCGGCGATCGTGGCCGCTGATCGCGACACGTGACGGCCACGATTTCGTCGTCTTCTCAGAATCGAAGCCGACTCCGCCACGAGTGCGCCATTGCGGATCGATTAGGGCTCCGCCCGAGCACGCCTCCGGCTATTTAATGCCCGGATCGCACCGAGGACCGCCGTGACCCGCGCACTTCTTGCCCTAACTCCGAGCTCTAGCCGCCAGAGGTTCGCCGGAATCGCTCGCCGTAGTTGCGTGAAGCGCCACCACGGTCCTTGCCTCGCCTCGCCGCCGTCGCGCCTCCGCCGCCATTGACCCCGGTTCAAACCCGGCCAGCGCACCGAAGACACCCTCCATCTCGCCGAGCACGCCCCAACCGCCCGTTTGGGTGGTCGCCGCCTCAGCGCCGGCAGTCGCAACTCCGCCGTGAAGCCATCGCCGACCTCGAAGCTCCACCAACCGTCCGATCAAGATCCAAAGGCCCAGATCGTGCCACGCCACTTCTGAGTTTCCCGTTGAAAATCCTAGATCTAATCCCAACCGTTGGATCTAGATCCAACGGCCCACGATCGATCCACGTCGCCCCAAGCACATGAGGCCAAACTCAATCCCGGTAGTCGGATTTCAAACCAACGGCCACGATTGTGCCACGCAGCGTCGAGGAAGCCGAATCGTCGCCCACGCGTCGTGGTCACCGACACGCGAGGCCCGCGTGTCGGCCGATAGCATCGCGGACGTCACCCATGACGCCATCGGTGGGACCCACTGCCAAGACCGTGGTCGAGCCCCGCCGACGCCGCCGAATGACGTCACCCGAGTGGGCCCACATGTCGCCTCACGTGGAGTGTGGACCGAGTCCACGGTGGACCCAAGCCGAGTGTGGACCGAGCCCATGGATCGGTGACGTCGGCAGGCCAATCAGGAGCTGCCACGTGTCCATGCCGACGCAATAATTAATTTCCAAAAGAAAATGATTTATTAATTCGAAATATTGATTCAAATTTAGATTCAAACTTCAAACGCTTATAACTTTTGCGTTTCAACTCCGATTTGGGTGGTTCAAATTTCTAAATTTGTATAAAATTGAGATCTACCTAAATATGAATTTTATTTAATTTTTGGACTAAAGTTTTTCTCTGAAATATTATTTAATTGATTATTTAAACTTTAAATAATCATAACTTTTGTGTTTTAACTCCAAATTTGACGATTCCAGTTTCTAAAAATCCAGAAAATTATGTTCTCTCTGTTTATGGATTTTATTTGGAGTTTTGGGATCTTTTTGCATAGTGTTCATTTGTGTATTTGCTATTTGCACGCTTTACGAGTAGACGTTGAAGTACCGGAAGGATTCGAGGGAGAAGTGTTGACTCAGGATCCAACTCAAGACCAAGAGCAAGTACTTTTTGAAGGCAAGTTGTGCTTTGACCATGTTGATCCCATTCGAAAATCTATTTTGATTTAAACTATTGCATGCTAGTTTAATTAGAAAGATACTTTGGTTTAAACCTGGGGGTTAGATAAATACCAATTTGCTATATGACACCTTGATTACTTAAGTATGTGCCATGACCCTTTGTCACCCTAGTTGTGGTTTACTAGTTGGACAGTATTAAATTGCCAACATGGGTTTAGATCGTTGTAGTATACTGCTTAGACACACTTTACGTGCTCATGACATGATTTTGGATAATCAAATGCTAATATGGACTTAATGATATATTGAACCTGGTTTGGAAAAGTATCATGTGATGTTGATGGCACGTGGTGCATGGTAATCAACTGGGGTTTGATAAATGATTTCGGCCAGGGCATGTGGCAAGAGTAATCAGTGGGCCGGTGTGGCATTGGGAGTGTTGATTTGGTTTTTCGGTAGTCTTGCCCTGGTCACTCTAAGGACTTAACCTTGCAAGCCTTTGAACTGGGTCATACTTGCAACCACATGGTCGGAATGGGACGGCCCTAGTTGACTAAGTCGCTAAGGACTCACTTGTGGAGCCTCAGGGTGTCGATTACACCTTTTGTGTGATTGTGCGGGGGCGTATCGTGGCGTGGCCAGGTACCCATCTAACGGTGTGTTGGTCCCATACTTCGCCTTGGCTAAGGGAAGGGATGGTGTAGAGCACGTCTGGAGAGGACCACCTGTGTTGTTTGAGGCTTCCGAAAGGCTTTGTTATGATCGCTCATTCGCATACTCTTGTATGGCGATTCACTACCGACGTGGTGAGTGGATTGTATCTTGTGGGTAAAGTGCATAACCTCTGCAGAGTGTAGAATCTATTTGAATAGCCGAGTCCACGATGCTGGACAATGCTCGGAATTACAGTCAAGGGTTAGATTTTACGAAAATAACTTGGATTTGAAAAGTTGGGTTGGTTTAACAAAGAAGATGATGGAAATATGGTTTAGGATGGGGAAAAATGTTATTTAAACTTCTTGAAAAGTTATTTATGCTTTACTTATTTCTCTTTGCTTTCGAATCTACTTATATTACTTGTCAAAAGTCATTTCTTTGCAAATATACCACTGAGCTACTCCTTTGTACTAAGCCATGCATATAGTATATTAGCTTGCATTCTCGTGCATGACTTGCCGAGTACCAAGTACTCACCCTTGCCCCAACACAATATCAGTTGAAGAGGAGATTACGCCACTTTGGAGGAGGAACTCCAAGAGGACCCGACTACTTAGGGATGCGAGCCCGATCGGTTACTGTGGTATCTTTGGATGGCGCCACTAAGTTTATTTGATTTTCATTGCTATTGTTTCTCTCTGAATAAGTTTAGCCCCTACGAGGCATATATTTGTAACTTGGCCATAAGGTCGAGTAACGATTTTATTACTTTAATAAAGTACTTTTATGGTATCGATTGGTATGATTGTGATATTTACCGATGTTAAAGACTGTGTGCACTAGCGCGTTCCTGGACTAGTGCTGAATACACAGAGGGTCCGGATTTGCAAATTCGGGGTCCCGACAGAGGTGGTATCAGAGCCAGGTTGACTGTAGGCTCAACCCTAAGCTAGAATGGTCGTAGTGAGGATAAAACCTATTTTCTAAAGCTAAAAATTTGTGAAGACAAGAAATGACATCTCGACTTATCCCCTTCTCTCTTTTCTTGTCTCTTGCTGAAAATTTCCCTTACCTTGTCACAATTCGAAAATTCCGAGTTCTTACGTAAAGCACTCTTGTGACAGATGGAGGAAGAGTTCAACTACGTTGATCTGGGAGTTGGTCACGCCGCAGAGCTTTGGCACATGCTACAAACTCTCGGAGATTTTGAGAAGCCCCAACACCAAGTAGAAGTGATCAGACAAGCAGGATTGATCAAGGCTTGTGACGTGAGGATTGAGGTACCTGTCAGGAAGAGGGGCCCAGGCAATCGCCCGATACACTGCACTGCTAGAAGATCTACAATGCAGATGGGTATCCAAGAAGTTTCACGACGAGCAATGCGGCACATTACTAGTATCCACGCCAGAGAGTTGGAAAGCACGGTGTTCCGTTATCATCCGCGCAGCGATAACCTTCTTGACCCGAAGACGATTCAGGATGAGAATGCCACGGTTACACAGTTGGCACGATTCGTCGTCGCCCAGGAAGATGTACTAGATAATACAAGTAAGGAGCTACAGAAGGCCCGCAAGGAGATCACGACAGAGAAGAACAGATGGCGGGAAGCTCAAGAGTATGTGGCACACCTTCTACGAAGGATTGACGAGTTGGAAATGACTTTGTACGGACCAGACCCAGAGCCAGTACTCGAGCTACACGAGCCAGATCCAGAGGAGTCAGATCTCGATGAGGACACTGCTTCTTCGACTACCACAGATGACATAGTCGCTGGGCATGGCGATCGTTTCGCGCCTATGCCGCAGCATCCGCACCCAGGCCGTGGAGGTTTTCTCGATGAGTGAGCATAGGTTCTATAGTGAGACTCCTTCGCCGAGTCGAGTCATAAAATAAAGAGTCACCCTTTAGGCGTTAGATTCCAGAGTTAGTTCGATTTGGATTTGCTTTGTTTGCTGAGTGTGCAGTATGTGTTGCAAGGCCCTTAGGCATTGTAAGCAGCCATACCAAGTTATTAATAATAAAGATGGACCTTAAAGTTACCCCTTTCGCCTCGCATAAAGTCCATATTACTTGTCTATTCTTGTTTCCCTCTCATCTCTAAACCTAGAGCAAATCAACAGATGGTGAACACCCGTGGGAACTTTGGAAGCAATGGGAGTGGATCTCGCCCAACAGAAAACCCCAATGATGGAGCACCAAAGACCGCCCACTGGATGTGCAGAATTTTGGAGCATTTCTTGCTGCTCAGACCCGGTTGATGCATGCTATGATGCAACAAATGCAGCACGTCACCGCTCAGGCCACGCCAATCAAGTTAATCAGTGACCACGCTTGAGAATACAAGGCTGTCAGAGTTCATGAGGACTCACCCACCCACTTTCTCTGGAAATGCCAATCCATTGGAGGCCGATGATTGGTTAAGATCAATTGAGAGGAAGCTACACATAGCCCAATGCATAGGAAATGAGAAGGTACTTTACGCTTCTCATCAGTTGGAAGAACGGCCGCCGAATGGTGGGAGAACTTCACGTGCCCGCAGAGAACCCTCAAGATATCACTTGGGAAGAGTTCACAATGCATTCGACAAGATCACGTGCTGAAGGAATTATGGACCTTAAGAAGGAGGAGTTCAGAGACCGAGGCAAGGTAATCAGCCGGTGGCCGACTACGAACAAGTTCACACGGCTAGCACGCTACGCTTTGAGGATGTAGCGACAGATAAATCCAGGCAGTCTCGTTTTATGAAGGGACTTAACTCGGGATTGCAAGTAGGGTTGATCACCCACACCTTTCCGCATTTCCAAGAGTTGGTGAATAAGGCGCTTATTCTTGAGGACAAGCGCAAGGAACTGGATGAGAACAGAAGCGCGAGGATGCAACAAAGAAGGATCACGTCGAGGAACGCATAGCAGCGCTTGAGAGTTGCACCAAATCAATTCTTGATTCCAACCACAGAATGCAACAAGGACACCATCCCGGCACCAAGACCCGCCAATCGTAACTACCAAACCCCACCCGCTAGAAACGCTACCCAGGCAAACAAGCAGGAATGTTGAGAGGTCACTACAATCGCAACGAGCCAGGACACTTTGCCAACAGCTTGTCCGAAGAAGACAGCGAGAGCGACCCAGTTCGCTTCAATCTAGGAACCACCCAGCTAGGGCGCCCGGCACCAGGAGCCACACCCAGGCCATCGTGGTGAGAGGCCGAGTCAACCATGTCACCGCGGATGCATTGCAAAATGCTACGGACGTCGTACTGGGTAAGTTACTTGTTAACTCAGTACCTGCAGCAGTTTTGTTTGACCCTGGAGCTTCGCATTCGTTTGTTTCGCAAGGCTGTGCTACTAGAAATGACTTGAGAATTGCAAGACTTAAGTGCACGCTTTTAGTTCAAACCCCTGGTTCCGAACTCCGAACGGAAGTAGGATGTTCCGGGGTGAGAATACTAATAGATGGAATAGAGTTCCTAGCAAACCTTATAATTTTGGAGACCCAGACCTTAGATGTTATATTGGGAATGGATTGGTTATCCAAGCACAAGGCTGTATTGGATTGTGGACGAAGGACTATCTCAGTTGAGAGCCCGTGTGGGAAGAAAGTGGAATTTCAAGCCACCGCGGTTAGAGATGGACAGTTGATGGTTAACAGTACCAAGGCAATCAGCATAGAGGATGTCCCAAAGAGTGAATGAGTACCCGATGTTTTTCCCGAAGATCTACAGTATGCCGCCAGACAGGACATAGAGTTTGTGATAGAGCTTGTACCGGTACAAGACCGATAGCAAAGAGACCCTATCGGATGTCAACCGAGGAGTTGGTAGAGATGAAGAAACAGCTAGAAGAGTTAATGGAGAAAGGATTTATCGAGACCAAGTTAAATGCGCCATGGGGAGCACCGGTTTGTTTGTCAAGAAGAAGGGCGGGAGTTTCAGGATGTGCATCGACTACCGTGCACTCAATGAAGTCACCGTGAAGAATAAGTATCCGCTACCCAGGATTGATGATTTGTTTGATCGATTAAGAGGAGCCGGAGTTTCTCCAAGATTGATCTCGAGATCGGATATCATCGATTAAAGATCCGATCGTAAGATATTCAAGATCGCATTCTCGTCAAGATATGGACATTCTGAGTTCTGATTATGTCCTTTGAAATTTGACGAATGCGCCCGGCTTATTTCATGAATATGATGAATAAGGTGTTCATGGAATATTTGGACAAGTTTGTCGTCGTGTTCATAGACGATATCCTAATCTACTCCAAGACGAGAGGATGAACATGCCGAACACTTAAGGCGAGTTTTGGAAAAGGCTGAGGAACAAGCAACTTTTCGCCAAGTTCAGCAAGTGTGATTTTGGAAGGACAAAGTGGAGTTTCTTGGACATGTAATGACCGCATGAAGGAGTCGCCGTAGATCCAAGCAAAGTAGAAGGCGTGTTACATTGGGAGCGGTAGAAGGCGTGACCCAGTTCGGAGTTTCCTTGGAATGGCAGGATATTACCGCCGTTTCATCGAAGGTTTTTGACAATTGCGAAACCTCTTACGCAATTGCTTTGAAGAAGGAAAAGAAGTTTGCATGGGCGCTTGAGAATGTGAGGAAGGATTTCAGAGTGAAGAAGCGATTGACATCGGCCACGGTGTTAGTTCTCTGGGATGTTGCTCAAAGCTTCGATATTTATTGTGACGATCGCGCCAAGGACTTGGATGTGTCTTGATGCAGAATGGAAAGGTAAAGCTTATGCATCAAGGCAGCTGAGGCCGCATGAGGAAAATTATCCGACACATGACCTAGAGTTAGCCGCCGTAGTGCATGCTTTGAAGATATGGCGTCACTATCTGATTGGAAACAGATGGGAAGTATATACGGATCATAAGAGCCTTAAGTACATATTCACCCAGTCGGATCTGAATATGAGGCAAAGGAGATGGCTAGAATTGATCAAGGACTATAATGTTGGAATCCATTACCATCCGGGAAGGCCAGCGTAGTAGCCGATGCTCTGAGTCGGAAGAGCCATACCGTGAGTACGTTGCTAGCCACAAGTCGAGGATGAGTTATGTGAGGATTTCGGAAAATGAAGATTGAGGTTGTACCTAAGCGGATTCTTGGCGCCTTGGAAGTAAAGCCTACTTTAGAGAACCAGATCCGAGAAGGACAGAAGGATGATGACAAGATCCGTAGGATTAAGTCCAAAATGGAGGAAGGCAAGGCAAAGGATTTCAAGCTAGGCAGGCAAGGCACGTTATGGATGAAGGATCGCATTTGTGTGCCTAACAAAAGGAGTTAAAGCAAGCGATTCTGGAAGAAGCCCATGACTCTAAGTACTCGATTCATCACAAGCGCCAAGATGTATCGAGGATCTCAAGGAGAGATTACGGTGGCCGAGTATGAAATGTGAAGTTGCCGAGCATGTTGCATTGTGCGACGTATGCCGGAGAGTCAAGGCAATGCATCGAGACCAAGCAGGATTGCTACAACCGCTGAAAATACTCGAGTGGAAGTGGGAGGAAATCGGAATGGATTTCATTACCGGTTTGTCAAGACTCAAGGAGGTTATGACTCCATATGGGTTATAGTGGATCGCTTGACTAAAGTAGCCCATTTTATCCCCGTGAAGACCATTTACTCGGGAGATAAGTTAGCGAGTTGTACATGATCAGGATTGTTTGTTTGCGGAGTGCCAAAGAGGATTGTATCGGACAGAGGTACCCAATTTACCTCAAGGTTACGGAATAAGTTGCATGAAGCCATGGGAACCCGTTTAAACTTCAAGATCTGACTTATCATCCACGACGGATGGACAGGCCAGAAAGAGTCAACCAGATTCTAGAGGATATGTTGAGAGCTTGTGCATTGGCTTATGCTACCTCTTGGGATAAAAGTTTGCCGTATGCCGAGTTTAGTTACAACAATAGTTATCAGGCTAGTTCTGAGATGTCACCTTTTGAGGCCTTTGTATGGTCGACCTGTCGGACACCATTGAATTGGAATGAGGCCGTGGCGCCGTGTCTTTGGGCCTGATATTCTTCAAGAGGTGAGGAGCGGATCGCTATGATTAGGAAAGGTTGAAGATAGCCCAATCTCGACAGAAGAGTTATCATGACAATCGTCGCCGAGATTTGAGTTTTGAACGAAGACTTTGTATACCTCGAGTTACGCCTCCGGGGAGTTAAGAGGTTCCATGCCAAAGGGAAACTCGCACCCCGTTATGTTGGACCATTTAAGATTTTGAGTCGCAGAGGTGAAGTTGCCTACCAGCTGGAGTTGCCACAGTCGTTGGCAGGAGTGCATGACGTGTTCCATGTGTCCCAGTTGAAGAAGTGTCTCCGAGTTCCTGAGGAACAGGCACCGCTAGAGTCAATTGAGTTGCAAGAGGATTTGACTTATAAGGAGCACCCTGTGAGGATTCTAGACACAATGGATCGAGAAACTAGAAACAAGTCAACCCGATTCTGTAGAGTTCAGTGGAGCAACCATGAAGAAAGTGAAGCGACTTGGGAGCCTTGAAGAGGATTTGAAGAAAGAATTTCCAAACCTAATTCTTTAGTGAGCCCTGAATCTCGGGGACGAGATTCTATTAAGGGGGGGAGGTTTGTAACATCCCAAAATTTTGCTTTTCTTAAAATCATGTGTGATTTGGCACTTTGGTGAATTTTTGGAATTTTCTGGAATTTATTTGGATTTATTTGGAATTTATTTGAATTTATTCCATTTGGAAATAATTAAAGAATTTAATTTTGCAAATAAATTTTTGTTGGAAATATTTTATTTGAGTCCAAAATAATCCAAAATATTTTCCAGAATTTTCTAGAATTTTTACGAGTCATTTGCTATTTTTAATGAATTAAATGAATTCATCGAATTATTTTAAATATTAAATCGCTGGAAAATCCAACTCGGGTCAAATCTTGTTCATCCGATCGAAGTCGGACTCGAGTCCGACCGAGCGATTGACTCGGCCAGAACCCACTCCTAACCCTAATCGATCCCAACCGTTGGATCAAGATCCAACGGCTGAGATCCGCCCGACCCCGACCGAGCCGTGTTCGGACCGGACCCGATCGCGCCGTGCGATCGTGGCCGTTGATCGCGACACGTGGACGGCCACGATTTCGTCGTCTTCCCGTAACCGAGCCGGACTCCGCCGCCGAGTGCGCCGCCGTGACCGATTAGGGCTCCGCCCTGAGCACGCCTCCCGGGGCTATTTAATGCCCGGATCGCACCCCGAGGACCGCCGTGACCCCGCGCACTTCTTGCCCTAACCCGCCGAGCTCTAGCCGCCGTAGGTTCGCCGGAATCGCTCGCCGTAGTTGCGTGAAGCGCCACCACGGTCCTTGCCTCGCCTCGCCGCCGTCCGCCGTCCTCCGCCGCCATTGACCCCAGATTGAAACCCGAAGCGGCGCGCACCAAGACACCCTCCATCTCGCCGAGCACGCCCCAACCGCCGTTTGGGTGGTCGCTGCCTCAGCCACGGCACTGCAACTCCGCCGTGAAGCCATCGCCGACCCGAGCTCCACCAACCGTCCGATCAAGATCCAAAGGCCCAGATCGTGCCACGTCGCCGGTGAGTTTCCCGTTGAAAATCCTAGATCTAATCCCAACCGTTGGATCTAGATCCAACGCCCACGATCGATCACGTGCGCCCCAAGCACATGAGGCCAAACTCAATCCCGGTAGTCGGATTTCAAACCAACGCCACGATTGTGCCACGCAGCGTCGAGGAAGCCGAAATCGGCGCCCAGCAGCGGCGTCGTGCTCAGCGACACGCGGGCCCGCGTGTCGGCGGCGATGCAGTGGCGTCACCCATGGCGTCATCGGTGGGACCCACTGTCGACACCGGGTCGAGCCTCACGTCGGCCAAGAATGACGTCACCGAGTGGGCCCACATGTCGATCTCACGTGAGCTGTGGACCGAGTCCACGGTGGACCCAAGCCGAGTGTGGACCGAGCCCATGGACGGTGGCGTCGCCAGGCCAATCAGAGCTGCCACGTGTCCATCTTGACGCAATAATTAATTTCCGAAAAGAAAATGATTTATTAATTCGAAATATTGATTCAAATTTAGATTCAAACTTCAAACGCTTATAACTTTTGCGTTTCAACTCCGATTTGGGTGGTTCAAATTTCTAAATTTGTATAAAATTGAGATCTACCTAAATATGAATTTTATTTAATTTTTGGACTAAAGTTTTTCTCTGAAATATTATTTAATTGATTATTTAAACTTTAAATAATCATAACTTTTAATGCTTTAACTCCAAATTTGACGATTCCAGTTTCTAAAAATCCAGAAAATTATGTTCTCTCTGTTTATGGATTTTATTTGGAGTTTTGGGATCTTTTGCATAGTGTTCATTTGTGTATTTGCTATTTGCACGCTTTACGAGTAGACGTTGAAGTACCTAAGGATTCGAGGGAGAAGTGTTGACTCAGGATCCAACTCAAGACCAAGAGCAAGTACTTTTTGAAGGCAAGTTGTGCTTTGACCATGTTGATCCCATTTGAAAATCTATTTTGATTTAAACTATTGCATGCTAGTTTAATTAGAAAGATACTTTGGTTTAAACACAGGGTTAGATAAATACCAATTTGCTATATGACACCTTGATTACTTAAGTATGTGCCATGACCCTTTGTCACCCTAGTTGTGGTTTACTAGTTGGACAAGATTAAATTGCCAACATGGGTTTAGATCGTTGTAGTATCGCTTAGACCGCTACGTGCTCATGACATGATTTTGGATAATCAAATGCTAATATGGACTTAATGATATATTGAACCTGGTTTGGAAAAGTATCATGTGATGTTGATGGCACGTGGTGCATGGTAATCAAGCGGGGTTTGATAAACAATTTCGGCCAGGGCATGTGGCAAGAGTAATCAGGTGGGCCAGTTGTGGCATTGGGAGTGTTGATTTGGTTTTTCGGGTAGTCTTGCCTGGTCACTCTAAGGACTTAACCTTGCAAGCCTTTGAACTGGGTCATACTTGCAACCACATGGCTGGAATGGGACGGCCCTAGTTGACTAAGTCGCTAAGGACTCACTTGTGGAGCCTCAGGGTGTCAGTTACACCTTTTGTGTGATTGTACGGGGGAGCGTATCGTGGCTGTGGCCAGGTACCCATCTAACGGTGTGTTGGTCCCATACTTCGCCTTGGCTAAGGGAAGGGATGGTGTAGAGCACGTACCGGAGAGGACCACCTGTGTTGTTTGAGGCTTCTGAAAGGCTTTGTTATGATCGCTCATTCGCATACTCTTGTATGGCGATTCACGGCTGACGTGGTGAGTGGATTGTATCTTGTGGGTAAAGTGCATAACCTCTGCAGAGTGTAGAATCTATTTGAATAGCCGAGTCCACGGTACTGGACAATGCTCGGGAATTACAGTCAAGGGTTAGATTTTCTGAAAATAACTTGGATTTGAAAAGTTGGGTTGGTTTAACAAAGAAGATGATGGAAATATGGTTTAGGATGGGGAAAAATGTTATTTAAACTTCTTGAAAAGTTATTTATGCTTTACTTATTTCTACTGCTTTCGAATCTACTTATATTACTTGTCAAAAGCTGTTTACTGCAAATATACCCTGAGCTACTCCTTTGTACTAAGCCATGCATATAGTATATTAGCTTGCATTCTGTGCATGACTTGCTGAGTACCAAGTACTCACCCTTGCCCCAACACAATATCAGTTGAAGAGGAGATTACGCCAGCTTTGGAGGAGGAACTCCAAGAGGACCCGACTACTTAGGGATGCGAGCCCAGTCAGTTGCCTGTGGTATACTGGATGGCGCCACGAAGTTTATTTGATTTTCCGCTGCTATTGTTTCTCTCTGAATAAGTTTCGCCCTACGAGGCATATATTTGTAACTTGGCCATAAGGTCGAGTAACCAGTTTTATTACTTTAATAAAGTACTTTTATGGTATCGATTGGTATGATTGTGATATTTACCGATGTTAAAGACTGTGTGCACTAGCGCGTTCCTGGACTAGTGCTGAATACACAGAGGGTCCGGATTTGCAAATTCGGGGTCCCGACAACAAGCCACTAGTGAATTTAAAGATTTTGCTATAATCTGGTGGAATGAACTAGTAAATGCCCGCTTACAACCTGATTCTTGGGCGAGATTAAAAGATGCTATGCGTAATAGATTTGTTCCTCCTTCCTACCAACGTGATATGCGCAAGAGATTGCAACGATTAGATCAAGGTAGTATGACTGTACAGGAATATTACCAAGAGCTTCAAAAGGGTATGTTACGTTGTGGGGTAGTAGAGGAACCTGAGGATAAAATTGCTCGCTTTTATGGTGGGTTGCGCCCGTAAATTCAGGATATTGTTGATTATAAAGAATATACCACTGTCAATCGCTTGTTTCATCTCGCTATGTTAGCAGAGAAGGAGTGCGAGGACGCCATTCCAAGAGCAGGAGCAATGCCGGTAGCACCTTCATGCCCCGAACGACTACGGGACAAGCAAAGACAGTGCCTTCTTCCACCTTTCGACCAGTGGCAATGCCACCTTTGCCGAACACACGACCGGCAGCGACGGCACCACCCACCCGTGCCACAGACAGCAGCAAGTCGACCCCGCCAACACTGGCCAATAGCTCCTCCGTCGCTTCCATAGGCCGTACATCGACGGGAATTCGCTGCCACAAATGCCAAGGGATTGGCCACGTCAAGAGAGAATGCCCCAGCCAGCGGGCATACATCGCCACCGATGACGGAGGTTACATCAGCGCCTCCGATGTTGAGGACGAAATCGACGACACCAGGTGGACAATGATGAGGTTGATGATGAAGCCACCTTTGGCGCCGAGGATATCTTGCTGCGTCAGGTCCATCATTGTCCGGCGTGTCCTTAGTGCCTGAGATGGAGCAATCCGAGCAGCGGCAGCGCCACAACTTGTTCCAGATTTTCTTCGTCATCAACGGTACCAATGCGGCGTGATCATTGACTCCGGCAAATGCAACAACTTGGTGAGTACAGATTTGGTCAAGAAGCTTGGCTTGACCACACGCCGCACTCCACATCCATACCACATTCGGTGGCTAAATGATTCTGGCAAAGCTAAGGTAACACAAACAGTTCGGGTTCATTTTTCCATTGGTTCCTATTCGATTTTGCTGATTGTGATGTGGTGCCGATGCAAGCTTGTTCTCTTTATTGGGTCGCCCATGGAATATGACACTGATGCACTTCACCACGGTAGAAGTAATAAATACACTTTTATGCATAAGGGAAAGAAAATTACACTTCTACCTTTGACCCCGCTGAAATTGTTAAATCGATAGGAGCGGATTGCTAATGACAAGAAACCCATTGATGAAAAGTCTGAAATTCAGCATGTAGCCAACCAAATAAAATTGAGGAATCCTGCCTTGCTTGCTACGCATCTGATCTTGCTGCAATTAGTAATGATGCTTTGTGCTATGCCGTGATATGCAAAGATGCTTTGTTTTCATTGGATGATCTGCCAAGATTTTGCCTCCTGCCGTCACTAACCTTTGCGGGAGTATGCGGATGTTTTCCTGCCAAGATACCTCCAGACTCCCACCCCTACGAGGGATTGAGCACCAAATTGATTTGATACAGAGCGAGTTTGCCAAACCGAGCCGCTTATAGGACCAACCCGAGGAGACTAAGGAGATTCAGCGCCAAGTCCAAGATCTTTTGGACCGCGGGTATATACGTGAGAGCCTTAGTCCTTGTGCTGTTCCTGTTATTTTGGTTCCTAAGAAAGATGGCAGTTAGGCGCATGTGCGTAGATTGTAGAGCCATTAACAATATCACAATAAGGTACCGCCATCCTATTCCTAGGCTAGACGACATGCTTGATGAGTTAAGTGGTTCTATAATTTTCTCTAAGGTTGACTTGCGTAGTGGATACCACCAAATAAGAATGTAATTGGGAGATGAATGGAAAACAGCTTTTAAAACCAAGTTTGGAGTGTATGAGTGGTTAGTCATGCCTTTTGGTTTAACTAATGCACCAAGCACCTTCATGCGCTTTAATGAACGAGGTTTTACGAGTTTTCATTGGGAAATTTGTGGTGGTTTATTTCGATGATATATTGATTTACAGCAAGTCATTACATGAACATCTTGATCATCTACGTGCTGTTTTTGATGCTTTGCGTCGCACGCTTATTTGGTAACCTCAAGAAGTGCACTTTTGCACCGAGCAGTGTCGCTTTCTTGGCTATGTTGTGACTCCGCAGGAATTGAGGTTGATGAAGCCAAGGTGCACGCGATTAAGAGTTGGCCAACGCCCACAACGATTTCACAAGTGCGAGCTTCCATGGACTTGCCGGATTTTACCGCCGCTTTGTGAAGGATTTCAGCACCATTGCAGCTCCATTGAATGAATTGACGAAGAAGGGAGTTGTGTTCCATTGGGGAACCACAGGAGAATGCCTTCAACCTTTGAAAGATAAGCTTACTAATGCACCTTTACTCCAACTTCCTGATTTTAATAAGACCTTTGAGCTTGAATGTGATGCTAGTGGGATTGGAATTGGTGGTGTTTTGATGCAAGATAGAAAACACATTGCTTATTTTAGCGAAAAATTGAGTGGTCCTGTTTTGAATTATTCCACGTATGATAAAGAATTGTATGCTCTTGTGCGATCTTTAGAAAGCGTGGCAACATTATCTTTGGCCCAAAGAATTTGTTATTCATTCTGATCATGAGTCGCTAAAACATATTCGCAGTCAAGTGAAACTGGATCGTAGACATGCTAAATGGGTTGAATTTATTGAACCTTTTCCTTATGTTATCAAACACAAGAAAGGGAAGGATAATGTGATTGCTGATGCATTGTCTAGGAGATATACCATGTTGTCCCAACTTGATTGTCGTATATTTGGATTGGAATCAATTAAAGAACAATATGCTCATGATGATGACTTTAAAGATGTCTTGCTGCATTGCAAAGAGGGAAGAACATGGGACAAATATGTGATAAACGATGGATTTGTGTTTAGAGCTAACCGCCTATGTATTCCAGTTGGATCCGTTCGTTTTCTTTTGATACAGGAGGCCCATGGAGGAGGGTTGATGGGTCATTTTGGTGCCAAGAAGACCGAGGCCGTGCTGTCTGCCCACTTCTTTTGGCCGAAGATGAGGCGAGACATTGAGAGGTTTGTATCCTGCTGCACTACATGTCAAAAGGCTAAGTCACGATTGAATCCACATGGTTTATATATGCCTCTTCCTGTTCCTAGCACTCCGTGGGAGGATATATCTATGGACTTTGTTTTAGGACTGCCTAGGACCAAGAGGGGGAGGGATAGTATTTTTGTGGTGGTTGATAGATTTTCTAAGATGGCTCACTTTATTCCTTGTCATAAGAGCGACGATGCTGTTAATATTGCTAACCTTTTCTTTCAAGAAATCGTTCGCTTGCATGTAGTGTGCCTTCTACTATAGTTTCAGATCGTGACGCCAAGTTTTTGAGCCACTTTTGGAGAACTCTATGGAATACATTGGGGACCAAGCTGCTGTTTTCAACAACATGTCATCCCCAAACCGATGGCCAAACCGAGGTAGTAAATCGTACATTATCCACTATGTTGAGGGCTGTTTTAAAGAAGAATTTGAAGATGTGGGAAGAATGTTTGCCGCATGTTGAATTCGCTTATAATAGGGCGGTACATTCCACCACCAAGGTAAGTCCTTTTCAGGTAGTGTATGGCTTCAATCCCCATGCTCCTATTGATCTATTACCTTTACCTACTAGTGAACGAGTTAATCTTGATGCTAAGGAACGTGCTGAATTTATTCTGAAATTGCATGAAAAGACTAAAGAAAATATTGAAATGATGAATGAAAGGTATAGGATCATGGTAAGTAAAGGTAGAAAGGAAGTAAAACTTGAACCGGGTGATTTAGTATGGTTACACTTGCGAAAGGATCGTTTTCCAGAATTGAGAAAGTCTAAATTAATGCCTAGAGCTGATGGTCCTTTCAAGATACTTGAGAAAATAAATGATAATGCATCTAAACTTGAGTTGCCGCCCGAATTTGGGATTAGTTCCACATTTAACATTGCAGATTTGAAACCGTTCATGGGAGAAGAAGATGAGCTTGAGTCGAGGACGACTCCACTTCAAGAGGGGGAGGATGATGAGGACATCACTCCTATGCATACGACCGAGCCTCCTCCAGTTGTGATGCAAGGACCCATCACAAGAGCACGAGCACGGCAATTGAATCAACATGTGAGCTCGTTCCTAAGTGCCCTTGCAGATACTTGTGAGGATGGTATGCTACCTAATGATATTATTGATTATATTGTACTTAGGAACTTTGGAGAGGACCATGAAGGCCTTGGAAACCAGCAAGGACCAAGAGGGAGGCAAGGAGGGTGTCCAAGTCAAGTTGGAGGTTCAATTCATCTCGGAGTCGACTACCTCGGCCACCAGGAGCAGCGTTCACTAAAATCGTCGCCCAGGCCACAAACGGGCTCCGATTTTGATGATCCACATATGCATAGAAAAGCTAAGGAGATAAGCTTTACAATGGCACTGGTTTCAGGTCATTTGGACTTCGGAGTCGACGGGAATTTACGTTGCAAGCTGGCGGACAGAATCTGTCCCAGGGTGCTGCGTCACCAATTTGGGCCGTTGGCCCATGTATCGTGTTGGAGTCCAACACGGACACGTCTAGGGTTTCTAGGACGTCCCCTAGCCTTTATATCCAGTACCCGCCGCTAGGGTTTGCTTTGGGTTTTTGCTTAGATTAATTCTGTCTTTGAACAGTATTGCCGTTCATCGGTTTGTGAGACCCCAACTCGTGAGATTCATCCTCAATTTTCAAATTCAGTGCATCTTTCTTGTTCTTGCTTGTGTTCTCGATTCACTGGCAGGGATTAGCCTTCGTGGCGAGGTCAGCCGGGCAGCGCACGGTTGATAACCAAAGGACGTGTGGTGCTGCGATTGCAGGGGTTTTTGATCGTGTCGATCAAGAAGCCGGATCGTGAGTGTCTCGCTCCGCCTAATCGACTTATCCTCCACCTGACGGAAGTTCGGGCATCCCTTTACACCCCCATCAAGAAGTGCCTCCGTATTCCCTTCGAACCTCTTGAGGTGGATGAACTTGAAGTTCTGCCTGATCTCTCTTACCAAGAGTATCCTATCTGAGTTTTGGATGAAGCTAAACGCAAGACTCGTCGGAGAACTCTCAAATTCTATAAAATTCAGTGGAGCAATTGTAACACCCCGGCATTTAATATGCCCGAATGCTACCAAACATAAGCTAAACAACAGCTATATACCACAATTTATCATAAATTCCAGCAAGGGTACATATGCTAAAAAACCGAGATTTCAACAGCATCTCCTTTGTTTTAACATGCTACGAAGAATCAACAATTTTATAGCAATGTAAGGCAATATGAGAGACAGCTAAAACAGCAATACTTAAAGTCTTAACGACAATATAAGACTATCATCAAGCACTTAATGTCTCCAAGTGTCAAATGAACAAATAAACTCTCATATAGTAAAGCTAAACATTAAAGCAATGATCATCACACGCAATTTATTATCAAACTAATGGAATGACTTGTGGAATCATTATGGTGAAGCTACGTGTGGGCATGTGACTATTTCCCTTCCCCGCATGCTGTTCTCATGGTACCTAAAACAACAAGAAAACACAAGCGTGAGTTCGAAACTCAGCAAGCATATTGCAATGGACAACAAGAACAATAACATGGTAATAAAATCTCACATCATGTGTAACATCTCATTCATGAACACTTAACATCATCATCATCATTGTGTATGCAATGCAATGCAATGCTCATGTCTCCTTGGAAACTCATACCGGTATGGTTGAGTACACACCCGTCGGTGTGCACCCTCTCCCCCCTTCCATCCCGAAGATGGAGGGTGCCTACCCCTCGCTTCCGTTCACCGCGGTGAATGGAATCACGATGTAGTACTTACTCAATGTCTCTCCGGATTAGTCAGATCTTTCTCACCGACCTTCCCGTATTAGATATGACTTTCTCACCGCCCGGGCCATGGAACATGTCATGTATGCAATTATGCCAACATCACATTTAACTCACATATTAACACATGGCATCATAACATAATAAACATGCTCATCATATCATTGGCAATCATTAAAGCATGGCAAGTGATCATATATCATATTATCAACATCATCTAATATCAACAAGCAACCTACAAACCGCTATCCATTACAATACACTTGCCTCAACCACGGGCAACGGATTGGCGGGAAGTAGAAGGCACTCCCGGGGTCGCACCACCTGCACATAGGCATCACACACTCACAATCATATCCACAAAACAGTACGGAAACCCTCATCTACCACGACATTGCCAACTACTCACAAATCCTAAAAACAGAGGTTTTGTCCCGTCGGAATAGCAGCCTTGCAAAAGGCATAACTTGAGTTCTGGGACTCCGATTCAATTAAACGAGTACATCCTCGCGTAGCTTAGGAAATTTCCCAACTTTTTCTAGTTATATGCAAAGACTGATTCGGATTCTAAAATTGTTTAATCTACAGATTACCGTGATCTGTTCCAATCACGTCATAGATTTTAACACGCTCGGTAAAACAGCCATAACTTTCGAACGGCTGGGCGGAATTTAACGTTCTTTATATGCACTGAAAGACAATGAAATTATATACAACTTCTTAACAGTACGTACGGTCAGATTCCAAATCTAAATTGGCGAAAACAGGAACCCTAGGTCGATAGCTCATGCTGTCCCAAAACAGAGACGTGGCAACATCTAGATCTAACCCAAATTACTCAAATCTAGCACCACCAATTGATCTAAAAACTTGATAATCACCTTAATAACAGTACCTAGATCAACCCCAGGGAACCCCATGATCATACCTTTGCCCGACGAACAAAAACTCCAATCGATCTCCTCGCTCCTCGCTCCTCGCTCCTCGGATGGATCCACGAGGATGCAGGGGTGGGGAGGCCACCCTAGGGCAGCAAGGGGGTGGAGGAGAGGTGGTGGGGAGGTGGAGAGGTGGAGAGGGCAAGGGGCAAGGGGGCGCACGGCCAATGGGGGAGGGAGAGGGGAGGTGGCGGCTAGGGCCAAGGGGGAGGAGTGGGGGCGCCCAAGGAGAGGTGGGGGGGCGCAAGAAGGGCAGGGGAGCCCCTAATACCCAGCCCATCTAGGAATCCTAGTCCTAAATGGACTCCTACTCCATCCCAACAAAGCCCACAACCCCCTGTTTTAGGCCCAAACTCCCCCGGGAAGGCCCAAAACCCCGGAAACGGCCCGGAAACTCTATTAGCCTCCATACCCTATGGTTTTAACCTTATTTCCACATCTCATACTGTTTTTGACCTTATCATGCACGTTAAATAAGGTTATGACACTCCGTGGTGTCACAACACTTCAAAAGGCCCAAAAACGCGAGCAAACCTCAAGCCGAAAGGTTTTCTTATCTAATTTCACATTCTATAATGTCACACCATACCGTAGTGTCACATTCTTCCCCCCTTCAACAGGATTCGACCTCGAATCCGAAGGACGCCAATAAAACAACAACAAAATCCCCAAGGGACAAAAGACTTCTCTGCAACACAAAACAACCGCACGAAACCTCAAACCGGAACAAACAACAAGCGAGTTCTCAAGATCAACACTTGGTGAGAAAATTAATGATCTAGTTCAACTAAGGGCAACCTCTTAAAGGTCGACCTTCACTTCCATTCCCAAATAAAATATGTGTTTCAACCACAAAGGGCTCCATCAACCCAAAACGCTCGAATCCTCACGGCAAACACTTCATACTTCTATCACAACCAACCTGTCTACCATACTCCAATAACTCAACATGACATAATCAAAAGAAGTCACAATCCCTTTAACGACCTTTCTACATCCCCGAAAATTTCCATCGAGGGGGAAAACTCATTAAGGCACACTTGCCCTTCCGATACACGATCATACTTAACATTTTATTCCATCCTTTCTCAGTCAAGACTCAAATCCAAGAACAACTAGTGACGACAATTGCTCACGGCAGGACAAAAATCACCGAACTACCGTCAACTTCACTTCCACCCATCGCTACTCTTAATAATGGTTAAACCCATACATCATCAACCTCCATCACAAACCACCCTTATACCACTAAGGTTCGACACCTAATCCCAAGCTAGGATCGAAAAACCTTACCAAACCACAATTGGTTCCTTTCTTAAGAGGGTCTCGCCCTCACACAAAAACACTTAGCTATCAAGCCCAAGTGTACACACGAAAACTCAAACCCAAAGCATTAACAACCACTTTGAAAAGGATTCGACAACATCCAGAGAGTATTCATTTTAATTTCCTAAGCCAAAACGCAAAGGAAACCCAAATCCCTTCACCACAACCAACACCAGAAATTCTTCATTGTTTCTTTTCATACTAGAAAGCAAGGGAAATCTCGTTCCATGACATGAATGCATATTCTCCAAGAGCACTCCGGAATAGTCATATCTCCATATATGACTTTCTCACTGACCTGGCTCAACGACTCTTTTATCATTAAACATCTATACACGATGTCTTGTTTACTTTTCACCATTTATTCATCATATAACAACAATACCGAAAAGTCATTCACCAAAAGACTTCTTCCTCGGTATCACAAGTTTGAAACACACATAACATTGACAATTGCGCTAAATCATATAGACTATGACGGCAACAATGATAACAACAAAACACCACATCGTGTGAAAACCCAACATCCATTTAAAACTAACCTTGCAAAACCTTGCAAAATCAAACTCAACCCCTTTCGAACAGAACATCGATTCCAAAGTCAAATATTTGCACACACAACCGCCATAAATTTTATCAAAAGAGAGGGAATCTCAATCCCAAAAGAAAACTCTTCACTAACCAAATTCACTTATGAAACATTCATGAAAATCCAGACTTGTGAAACATCCGCACACCAGACACATTTTTCAAATGACTCCAACTCTAGCCAAAAAGAGTTACAAATTAAATCTCAAGAGTTTCCAACACAACCCACTAAGTCCATCTGTTTCCTTTAAAATTTATTCCAAAGATAATCCAATGTGGACGCGAAGGAGCGCGAACCACTCGAAAACTTTGGGGTGTAAATCCATACTGATAGCACCGACTAAACAAACTAGCCAAAACCAAATATTTGCACCAATTCCTACGAGTTTTAGGGAAACTCTGAAACACAGCATATGAAACACCTTGACCAAAAACCCTTCAACCAAAATGACAATGAACCAAACCAGTCCAAAAGCTTTTAAACACAAGCTCAGCATAAATACCATCATCTCTAGTGTTCCACTACTCTTTCCATTAAAGACTTCGAAATTCACTACTTACTCATTGAGAAAGTCCAACCGGTTTTAACAAAATTGACACATCAAATTCTTTCTCTAGTTACCATTCTCAACCCTTTTAATTAAAGTTTATGATGCCTAACAAAAAGACACCCAACCAAGACTACATTGACATGATCCTCACGGATTACCGAATCATAATACTTTTTATTCTAAATTTGAAACATAGTACTTCCACAAATCTTTCAGCAAGATCAACATATAAATTTCATACCACCTATATGTCAATGACTCGACAATCGAAATTCATTCAGTTAACAAACTACTTCAACATGTAAATATTATCTATACAAGACAGAGTTCATAACTATGATTCTAAGACATACATTCATTAAGGATAAAATTCTACATCATGTTAATTATCCAAAACTCACTCTATCGCAACCTGTTAAAATTTTTTCCTCTATTTTAACCATGGTTTTTCAACAAATAATCTCAACAATTACCACCACTACTTAGTCATCAATAACAACAAATGGGCATAATCATCAACCAATCAACATTACTTTTAGCTACCCTATACATAGGTGATAACAAAATTACCATCACACAACATACTCCAACTATTTAAAATAGATTGAATACTAGCATTGAAGGGACACAACTGCATACTTCCAAATATACTAGTAGTTTGCAACAACATAGAAAGCAACTCTAATCAACTACCAAGTTAAAGTCACAAGCCAGCATGATTAAATTTCTCTATTAACGCAGTAGATTAGGGCATCTTTAATCAACCAGCAAAGTTTTCTTTAACAATAACAGCAGTCTACATCATCTTAATGTTTCAGCTATGCAACGGGGTTTAAAACTTTAGACATTATCAAGGGTCATAAGCACTTTCAAAGCAAGGCAACAGATTCTAAGCATGTACATTAACACATTCAATCGTTCTCGCTAAGAGTAAACTACCACACTAGTAGTCTATTTATTCTCAAGCTAGAGATATTAATCACATTGAATTTGATTCAATTCAAAATTTAACTTAGCAACACATCAATCCATAAACCACATTTTTACCTACTACATAACATGCTAAACATCAATTCATACTAGGAACAAACGATTTCAGTCAAAAGACTACTTACTTTGTCTGCAGCATTTTAGTTTTAAAACTCATCCAAAATTCATAAGTAAACTTGACTCTCAAAATTGCAATGAGACAAACCCAAACTTGGTCATGCAAGAGGAATTTTCCACAACACTTTTAAATCTCAAGGACTCCCATAAGGGAAAAGGTTGAAAGACAGTTTTCTCGAAAGGGAACCAAGCGCTCAATCAAACCTTTGCAAATAAAACCTTAACTCCAAACTTTCACGAAACAAGAAGGGTTCTTCAAATATGATTTCTTAAACCAGTAAAATGACGAAATCAAACACCACTTACTCCTACAAAGCCACTGAACTTCAGCCCTGACAGCCAGGTCTTGCACAACTCCACAAAAACTCCCTTAACCTCGGAGAAAGACAACCACAGGAATAAATCGAATGCTTCTTCCCCATAAAGACATCAACAAACTAAGCATTAAAACTGGAAAGGCGTCCGAAAGAAGCGCAACCCTAGACTCCACTTCTTCGTTTTCTACCAAGGAAGACAAACCCACACACCGCATACGGAACGATCCGCGAAAAATCCAATACAAAACACTTTTCTTTTGGTTCAACTCAACTAAAGCCACGAAAAGCAACGAAAACCGGCCGTCAGAACGGCAAAGAACCTACGAAGGAATCCACCACCAAACTCTTCTATTTGACTCCAGTCAACTACCCGATCAACGATAGAAAGGATAAGCACTCTTCTCCTACAGGGGTTAATAGTTCTTCGGTGATGGCGCTAACCGGCCACACCGTCAAACCTCACCCTTACTATGAAATAAGAGAGGTGACCGAAACATTTCGGCACCAAAACACCACTTTTATCACCACAACAGGAACAGTTCACTCATTTATCTCATAGCCATAGCAACAAGCATTATCAAATGAAACATTCAACATCAAAGCTTAAATACAACATTTAAGCGTAAAGAAACGATACCCATACCCTTTCCTATTGTGCATCAAAGTGTGTCAAATTTTAAATTAGTTATACCACTTTTGCAAGTTTTAATGTTGCTATCCTATAACAAAGTTTTAGTTAGAACCTAATCCATGTTTCTAAGTTATTCCACATCAAATTTTAGTTATAACCTAAGGTATGACACTAAAAATACATATTACAAGGACCTACAGCCCGCTCTGATACCAACTGTAACACCCAGGCATTTAATATGCCCGAATGCTACCAAACATAAGCTAAACAACAGCTATATACCACAATTTATCATAAATTCCAGCAAGGGTACATATGCTAAAAAACCGAGATTTCGGCAGCATCTCCTTTGTTTTAACTTGCTACGAAGAATCAACAATTTTATAGCAATGTAAGGCAATATGAGAGACAGCTAAAACAACAATACTTAAAGTCTTAACGACAATATAAGACTATCATCAAGCAAATAATGTCTCCAAGTGTCAAATGAACAAATAAACTCTCATATAGTAAAGCTAAACATTAAAGCAATGATCATCACATGCAATTTATTATCAAACTAATGGAATGACTTGTGGAATCATTATGGTGAAGCTACGTGTGGGCGTGTGACTATTTCCCTTCCCCGCATGCCGTTCTCATGGTACCTAAAACAACAAGAAAACACAAGCGTGAGTTCAAAACTCAGCAAGCATATTGCAATGGACAACAAGAACAATAACATGGCAATAAAATCTCACATCATGTGTAACATCTCATTCATGAACACTTAACATCATCATCATCATTGTGTATGCAATTCAATGCAATGCTCATGTCTCCTTGGAAACTCATACCGGTATGGTTGAGTACACACCCGTCGGTGTGCACCCTCTCCCCCCTTCCATCCCGAAGATGGAGGGGCCTACCTGAAAGGACTAACGATGTCGCCTAGAGGGGGGTGAATAGGCGGATTTAAAAATACGCAGCGGAATTAAATTGCCCGAGCAGGTCAACCCGGAGTCTCCGGGTTTTGGTCCGGATACTCCGGCTTGTCCGGAGTGTCCGGTATTGAATACCGGAGTCTCTGAGTTGAGTGGCTTGGGAAAGCAACACAAGTTTCTCAAACTTGCACAAGATACTACTAAAAGTAGATAACAAAAACAACCTAGAAGAAGTGCTAGTATGGATTTGAATTAAAGCTAGACAAAGAGCTAGATCTAGTGTTTACGGAGACAAATCCACACAAGCAACACAAGCAAATAAAGAGAGAGCGAGAGAAACGATTTTTCACCGAAGTTCGGATTCTTGAAGGGAATCCTACGTCTCCGTTGAGGTGGCTCGGTCACACTTGAGCCGGGGTCTCTTTCAACCCGCTTTCCTCCCAGTGTTGCACAAATGCACTCGCCGGCTTCACTTCTTGTCTCTTTCCTTTCGGAGGCGAGACTCGCCTTCACAAACGACCGGGGCTCACCACACGAGTCGGTAGCTCCCGGTGACTCCTAGCCGTCTAGGAGACCTTCAACCTCCAAGAGTAATAACACCACGAAGAATCGCTTGGAGGATGAACTAGTGCTCAACAAGATGAAATGAATGCACTTAGCACTTTGCTTCTTCCTCTCCTCACCAAAATGAATCAACAACCAAATCAAATGGTGGGAGGAAGTGGGGGCTCTATTGAATGCTTAGAGATGGTTAGGAATGGCTTGAATGCTGCTATGAATGAGCTCAATAGAGATCCTAGCCGTTGGAGTGGAGTGGAGGCTTTAAATACCCTTTGAAAACTAGCCGTTACTCCGTTTTTATGCAGCCGGAGTGTCCGGACAAACAACCCGAGACTCGGGTTATCCGAGACTCGGACCAAATGTCCGGATACTCGGACAAGCTGGAACCAAATGTAATCGAGGGTCCAACCCGAGACTCGGACAAAATGTCCGGATACTTGGATTGAATCCGGATACTCGGATCGAATCCGAGACTCGTTACCCAGTTCGGTTTCAAATTGAAACTTTTCAAAACCAAATGCAGGAGTGCTAATGAGAGATGAAATACTTGATGTTGAGCACATGCACATCCTAATAGGCGATTTCTCATCGTATCCTCTTAATAGTACAGCTATCCTTAAGACTCAAATAAAAAGAAAATTACACTTCATCGTCTTGATGCCATTTTATTGAAATTTGACGCGCTTAGGACCGTCCAATCTCATTCCAAGCTTGATGTGATCTCGATAACTGCATTACTCTGAGTTGAAGCATTAGATCACTTTAATTGTGTCATCATTAATCACCAAAATAAAATGAGGGGCCTAGATGCACTTTCAATCTCCCCCTTTTTGGTGAATTGATGACAACACAATTAAAGGAAGATGAAATGAAATGAAATTGACTTTAGCAACGCGAACAAAAGGTGGAGCTCCCCCTAAATGTGTGCATTAGAAGAAATGAGTGGAATCAAATGCACATATTTAACGAGAAATAACCGAGAGCTCCCCCTCAAACATTTGCACCAGAGAATACAACACAAGTAACTGAAAGCAATCCATGCATAAAATAAGCATTAAAGACATTACAAGGAATAACAGAGTTCACGACACGAAATAAGCAAAGATATAAAGCAACACAAGTCCACAAGCGCACAAGAGACAACGCGACTAAAGATATCACTCCCCCTTTGGCATCAAGACACCAAAAGAGGGAGAAACACGAAGGATCACTCGTCGTCGCCTTCGTCGTCGGACGCGGAGTACTCGCTGCCGGGGTCATCTCCAGCGGCAGGCAGAGTGGAGGAGGTGATGCCGAAGAGCTGATCTGCAGAGGTGGCATCGCTACTCTCCTCGGAAGACCCGGAGGAGTCGCTGGGAGAGACTGCCTCGCCATTGTGGCGGCGGATGCTGCGAATATCCTGACCATTTTTCTTGATCTGTCGACTCATCACCTTCTGCCTGGTGGAGATGTCGCGGCAAAGAAGGAAGACATGCTTCAGCATCCTCTGAAGCACGCTACTCGAAACCTCGCATCGCTTTCGGAAGGAGGATCGGAGGCACAGCAGAGCAGGAGCAGAGAATCGAGGCGCGACCGCGCCGAGTCCCGGGAGCAGGACCAGGGGCAGCGGAATACTGGAGGCGATCGGAGGACGAACCTTGTAAGAAAGGTGCTCCTCCTCCCTCGACGAACTTCGCACCACCGATCAAGTGATCAACGCCATCACAAAGGTGCGTATCGCAGCTGGCCATGTTGCTCTGCGCATTCGCCTCATCGTCTCCCGTGATGAAGTCAACGATATCAAATGGATGAGTGCGCTCAACGAGGTGGTACAGCGAGGTTCCTACCATAGGAGCCGATGGTAGAGGCATCTCCTCCTTGGGCCAAAGAGTGACCCTCAAAGATCCTGTTGAGTACAAAGCAGAACATCCTTCGCACCTTGATGGTCCCCACTGTGAAACTCCTCGAAGTGTCATACAAGGACTCAATCTGCTCAGGAGTCAGAACCTTCTTCTCATGAAGCTTCGGACTGTCATTGTAGCGAAGGTGGAGGACTCTGGCAAATCTCTTCTTGTTGGCCTTGTACCACACCTTATCAGTCATCCACCAAATGGCATCTTCAGTCTTGTCAAAGAAGAGAGTGGCATAGAACTGCATGACAATCTCATTGTTCCAATCGCACTTGAAAGACATGATGTCCTTGATCTCATGCAGCTCACAAATCTCCAGAATCTGAGAGAACACTGGAAGCTCTGCGGCTGCCATGTACTCCCAGTCTATGGTCTTCATCCTGACCACTGGATGCTCAAGAGGGTAGAGGACCGTCTCATAGAAGTCAGACTGAAACCGGTTCCAAAACCGGCGGTCCACGTACTCATCTTGATGGAAATCGAGCGGATCTTTCTTTCTTTGCTCTACTATTGCCTTACCCTTGCCGTAACTCCGCCCCGTAGTCAATCACTCTCATGGGGTTCATTGACATAGGGTACCTCCACACAAAGCTTGGCTTTGGCCAAGGGGCCAATGAAATGACCTGAGGCACGGAACTCCCTCCTCTTCGATCTCTCACCGCATGAGTGTCTGCAGGATGCTCATCCGATTAGGCCGAGGCCGAGACTCCGCTGTCGCCGCCGAGATCGCTACCGGAGGCTGGGAAGAAGGCTGAACGGAAGACTGAGGACCAGATGAGGTTCCAATCCTCAGTGCACCTCTTCCCCTGGAGGTGGGCTGCTTTGCCACGGCATGACGCGGCCTCTTGGGCGCCGGACGAGCAGACAGAGAACTGGAGGGACTGTCCGGAGACGGAGAGTCCCTAGGAAGATCACCAGCACCACCAGCTGAAGACCCCTGAGTAGGATCCATCTGACCAGACAAAGCGAGGAAAAAAGATTAGCCGCGAGGCGGCTTGAAATTGAGACAAAACTGAAGTCTGGCCGAAGCACCCAACCCGGAGAGTCCGGACAAATTGTTCGGACACTCCGGATTAACCCGGAGACTCCGGACCAAAAGTCCGGACACTCCGGACCAACCCGGAGACTCCGGACTAAAAGTCCGGATACTCCGGATGCGCCAGAAAATGGGCACGGCCGCAAGAATTTTGGGGAAAACAACTCCCAAAATTTCATGAAAAGAAACTAGATTGGCTTAAGGATAAGCAATAAACGACTAGGGCACAATCTAGTAAGGAAATTTCGCGGAATTAGAGCACAACCGAGAGTACTCACCTCAAACGGATTTGAAACGAGAAGAACGGGTGAGTTAGGGCCAAGAATCTCCAATCTTGCGGGGAACGACAAGGCAAGCCGCACCCTAGAAGAGATTAAGCACGGGGAGAGGCCCTAAGATTCACAAGAATTGAAACAAACCCGAAGGGAAGGAGGTTAGGGCAAGAAATCTTACCAAAATCCCAAATCCGAGAAAAGGAATGGATCCAAGGACCTTGGAGAAGGAGAGCCACGCCCTAGGAGAGAGAGGAGAGCACGGGAGGAAGAGAGTCGCACGGAGGAATAGGAAAAAAGAAACCGCGCGGGATTGGGGGACTTAAACCGTCCGCCCCAACCCGGAGAGTCCGGACTCCAGTCCGGAGACTCCGGCCCAACCCGGATACTCCGGACAAACTGTCCGGAGACTCCGGGCTAACCCGGAGAGTCCGGATAGAAAGCCGGATACTCCGGGTTCCCCAGCTCGGTTAGGAGAAAGGAAAATCGCACGAAGACCCTAGGAAATTTGCGGAACGAGAGAGGGAACGAGACCCTAAGGTGTCAACTTGATATATGACCAATAACAATCAATCACCAAACTATGGTCACATAGCAAATGACGAGATCAAAGGATCAAGAGCCAAAAACACAGAGTAAATTCAGAGAAAAAGATGAATAAATTTTTGAAATTCATTTTTCATTCACCAACCAATATATGAGCACTTATCAAGCCACGTTACGAGAATCTAGAATATTTAGACCATTTCTTAATTCACAGAACCTTTTCTCGTCAAGGGGCTTGGTGAAAATATCGGCTAATTGATCATTTGTACTCACATGTTGGATATCAATTTCGCCTTTGGTTGCGTGATCTCTTAGGAAATGATGGCGAATGTCTATGTGTTTTGTACGGGAGTGTTGGACGGATTGTTGGCAATTTTATGGCACTCTCATTGTCACACAAGAGTGGAACACTTTTGTAGTTTAGGCCATAATCACTCAAGGTTTGTCTCATCCAAAGTAGTTGGGCACAACAACTCCTACCGCTATGTATTCGGCTTCGGCAGTGGATAGGGCTACTGAATTCTGTTTCTTGGAAGACCACGAGACTAGGGACCTACCCAAGAATTGGCAAGTCCCCGAGGTACTCTTCCTATCCACTTTACACCCGGCATAATCCGCATCGGAATAGCCAACAAGTTCAAAGGAAGATCCTTTTGGATACCAAAGTCCGAAATGAGGAGTGTGCACTAAGTATCTCAAGATTCTCTTAACGGCCACCATGTGGCACTCTTTTGGAGCAGCTTGAAAACGTGCACACATACAAACGCTAAGCATGATATCGGGCCTAGATGCATAAAGATAAAGGAGAGAACCGATCATCGAACGATATACCTTTTGGATGACCGGTTTACCTTCTTTGTCGAGGTCTAGATGCCCGTTGGCCTGCATAGGCGTCTTTATAGGCTTGGCGTCCTCCATTCCGAACTTCTTGAGCATGTCCTTGATGTACTTGGTTTGACAAATGAAAGTTCCTTCCTTGAGTTGTTTGACTTGAAATCCGAGGAAGAACTTCAACTCTCCCATCATGGACATCTCAAATCTTTTGGTCATTATCTTGCTAAACTGTTTACATAAATGTTCATTAGTAGATCCAAATATAATGTCATCGACATATATTTGGCACACAAATAAATCATTATCAATGTGTTTAGTAAAGAGAGTAGGGTCGGCCTTTCCAACTACAAAACCTTGTCCTGAAGAAAATCTCAGAACACTCGAACCAAGCCCTCGGTGCTTGCTTAAGTCCATAAAGGGCTTTGTGTAGATAGTAGACGTGGTCCGGTGTTTTGGATCTTCAAAACCGGGTGGTTGTTTCGACGTAGACCATCTCGGAGAGTGGTCCATTTAAGAAGGCGCTCTTCACGTCCATTTGATACAGCTTGAAATCATGGTGAGTAGCAAAGGCAAGTAATATTCTAATAGATTCAAGCCTAGCTACTGGAGCATATGTTTCATCGAAATCCAAACCTTCGATTTGAGTGTACCCTTGAGCAACCAAACGAGCTTTGTTTCTTGTCACGATTCCATTCTCATCTTGCTTGTTCCGGAAGACCCATTTTGTGCCGATCACGTTTTGATTTGGTCTTTGAACAAGCTCCCAAACTTGATTTCTCTTGAAGTTGTTGAGCTCCTCTTGCATGGCCATCACCCAATCCGGATCATCAAGTGCTTCTTCTACCTTAAGAGGCTCAAGAGACGACACAAACGAGTAAAATTCAAAAAAATTTGCAACTCGAGATCTAGTAGATACTCCCTTGTGAATGTCTCCGAGTATATTGTCGATCGGATGATCTCGTTGAATACTTTGATGAACTCTTGGGTGAGGAACGGTTGAATTTGGAGCTTGGATAGGTTCTTGGTCTTGGGATGCGTTCGAACCATCTTGGGCTTGATTGGACGAGGAGGGAATATCACCTGAGCTCGACTCCATCCTGAGACTCCGTATTTGACCGGAGACTCTGACCAACCTGACACTCGGGTTTCCAGCCTGAGACTCTGGGTTGGGGTGCTCGGGTGAGATTCCAGATTTTGAGGTCTTACCTCCCCAATTGCCATTTTCTTGATAGCTTCACAAGGTGGTTCTTCCCTGTCAATCACGGCATGATCAACTTGTTCTACTTGAGAACCGTTAGTCTCATCAAAAGTCACGTCACGCGAGATTTCAACAACACCGGTGGTATTGTTGAAAAATCGGTACGCGTAAGCATTAGTTCCATAACCAAGTAAGAAACCTTCATCTACTTTAGGAGCGAATTTAGAAGACTTAGCCTTTTTGTTAAGGATATAGCATTTACTCCCAAAGACTCGAAAGTAGGAGACCTTTGGTTTCTTCCCGGTGAGCAACTCGTATGCCGTTTTCTTCAAGATCTTCTGAAGGTAGAGGCGGTTGGAGCTGTGGCATGCGGTATTGATAGCTTCCGCCCAAAAGTTATCGGAAACCTTGTACTCGTCAAGCATCGTCCGCGCCATCTCGATGAGGGTTCGATTCTTCCTCTCAGCCACCCCACTTTGTTGAGGAGAATAGGGAGCCGAGAATTCATGCTTGATTCCTTCCTCATCAAGAAACTCCTCCACACCAATGTTTTTGAACTCGGCATCGCTTGTCGCTCGAATTCTCTTAATCTTCACTTCAAATTCGTTTTGAGCTCTTCTCATGAATTTCTTCAATGTCACTTGGACTTCACCTTTGTCATGCAAAAAGAACACCCAAGTGAATCGAGAAAAATCATCAACAATGACTAAACCATACTTACTTCCCCGATGCTTATGTAAGCTACGGACCGAATAGATCCATGTGGAGCATTTCCAACGGTCTTGAGGTCGTCATCACATTCTTGGCGGGATGGGAGGCGCCAACTTGCTTGCCCGCTTGACAAGCGCTACAAATCCTATCTTTCTCAAAGACAACATTGGTTAGTCCAAGAATGTGGTTGCCTTTAATGAGTTTGTGAAGATTCCTCATACCGACATGGGCTAGTCGGCGATGCCATAGCCAACCCATGCTAGATTTAGCCATTAAGCACGTTTCAAGATTAAGTCTATCCGTATTGAAGTCTATGAGATAGAGCTTACCCTTCAAACGTCCTTTAAAGGCTATTGAACCATCAAGCCTCTTAATGACTTCCACACCCTTTTCATTAAACAAACAATTGTAACCCGCTTCACACAATTGTGCAACGGACAACAAATTGTAGCTTAATGATTCAACAAGTAATACATTATTTAAATGGAAATCATTTGAGATAGAGATTTTACCCAAACCAATTACCTCTCCTTTTCCATTATCTCCAAATATAATACTTTCGCTATTTGATCCATTCACATCCAGGTGTGCGAACATTGCCTTTTCTCCGGTCATGTGATGAGTGCATCCGCTATCCAAAATCCAACTTGTTCCACCGGAGATATAGGCCTACAAAAACATATTTAGTTTTTGCTCTTTGGTACCCAAACTTGGTTAGGTCCATGCACGTTAGTAACAAGAGATTTAGGGACCCAAATAGAACGAACACAAGGAGCATTCTTCGGCTTACGCCCAACATGATAAGCAACTACACGACCGAGGTTAGTCTTTTTAAGCACATAAGAAGCAAAAAACTCAGAGTGAGCTTTGTGCTTGGATGTTCCTTCGCCTTTTACAAAGTGTATGGGCTTGCTTAAAGGAGCAACAACAATGTTGCTCTTTTGCCCTTTAGCGGAACATACCCAAGCCCTTGCCTCTTAGGATTACCTTGGCGCTACTGAGATACTCCTCTAAACCCTTGCTTGCCTTGTAGGACTTTTGAAGTCCATCTTCAAGCATCACCTTAAGCTTCTCATTTTCATGAGCTAAGACTTTCAAAGTCTCACGGTTAGTAGCACAAGTAGCAACATCAACATTAAAGCATCTAGCGCAACCGTTGCTCGTCGAGGGTAATGAAATATTGGAGTTGTTGATTGAGGTAGAAGTTTTATTCGAGAGATCAACAAGCTTCACTTCAAGAGCCTTGCAAGCATCCTTTGCTTTTGCAAGTTGCTCTAAGAGTGACGCATTGGTGATCTCAAGACTAAGTGCTTCATTTTTGGTCAAATTTGAGCTTTTGACCAAATCCTCATTTTTCTCCTTTTCAAGGGCCAAGCTCTTCTCTAGTTCAAGGTTCTTCTCCTTCTCAAAAATAAGGAGATCTTCTTGAGCTTCGAGAATAGCTTCCTTTTGCTCAACAACCTCCTCCAATCTTTCAATATCCTTAAGTAGCAAGTCTAATTTTTTAACATCAAAATCATCCATAGACTTAAATGCTACTTCTTCCTCGTCACTAGCATCATCACAATCATCCAAGATATAATCAACAATGGAATGGATAGTGCTCTTAGATGATACCTTGTGCCCCTTTGCCATAAGGCACATTGGAGCATCTTCATCTCCGTCGCTCAAGTTGTCGAAGAGGTTCTTCGACTTTGTCGGTGGAGTAGCGATGGCGACGGTGGCAAGTCCTCCTTCATTGTCGGAGTTGGACTCGGACTCGGACTCAGAGTCGGAGTCGGAGTTCCACTCCTTGCCAATGTATGCATGACCCTTGCCCTTGTACTTCTTGCTCTTGTCCTTGTCCTTCTTGCGGTACTTGTCTTTCTTGTGCGGCTTTTCTTCCTTCTTTTCTTTGTGTGGGCACTCGGCAATGAAGTGACCGGGTTCCCCACACTCATAGCACTTTCTTGAAGAGTGCCTTCCTCTTGACTTGTTGCCGAAGCTCTTGGAATGGCTTCCCGGCTTGTATCCTTTTCTCTTCAAGAACTTGTTGAATCTTCTAACAAGAAGGGCCATGTCTTCATTTGTGAGTGGCCCATTTGATTCTTCTTCATCGCTTGAGCTATCTTCGGCTTCTTCCACCACCTTGACGGCCTTCAAGGCGATGCCCTTCTTCTTGCCGGACTTGAGCTCCTCCACCACTTCCGCTTCCTTCACCATCATCTCATCCGTCATCAACCGACCAATCACATCATGAGGAGTGAGGGCGTCGAAGTTTGGCCGGTCGCGAATGAGTTGCACAAGGTTGCGGTTGGTGGGGGTGATCACTCGAAGGATGATCTTCACCACGGCCTTGTCGGTGAGCTCGGTGCTTCCAAGCCCCTTTGCTTGATTCACTAGCACCATCAAGCGATCAAACATATTTGTGTATGATTCACCTTCTTCCAAAGTGAATCGGCTTAGCTCTCCAATGATGAGTTCGAACATGGACTCACGGACACTTGACACACCCTCATGAGACACCATCAATCTTTCCCAAATGTCCTTGGCATTGTCAAGGCCATCGACCCGGTTGAACTCGGAGTCGCTCAAAGCGTTGAACAAGGCATTGACGGCCAAGTCGTTGAAGTGTTGAGCTTTGTCTTCTTCGGAGGTGAGATTGTTGGGGTTTGCGGGCTTGAAACCTGTTTCAACAATCTTCCAAATACAAGGATGAAGTGATCTCAAATGCATCTTCATCTTATGTTTCCATGCCGCATATCGAGTGCCATCGAAGTGAGGCGCTCGACCGGACGAGACGGAGACATAGGATGAGGAGTTTGAGACTCCAAAAGAGGAATAATCTAAAGGAATTGCAACCCCTATACCGGAACCCGTGGCCTTGTCTTGGGCATGGGTTTCGGTAACTTTCTCTATTTCCGACATCTTTGATTCTCCAAGCGGTTAAGCCAAAATAAAGGAGATTTGGCTCTGATACCAATTGAAAGGACCAACGATGTCGCCTAGAGGGGGGGTGAATAGGCGGATTTAAAAATACGCAGCGGAATTAAACTGGCCGAGCAGGTCAACCCGGAGTCTCCGGGTTTTGGTCCGGATACTCCGGCTTGTCCGGAGTGTCCGGTATTGAATACCGGAGTCTCCGAGTTGAGTGTCTCGGGAAAGCAACACAAGTTTCTCAAACTTGCACAAGATACTACTAAAAGTAGATAACAAAAGCAACCTAGAAGAAGTGCTAGTATGGATTTGAATTAAAGCTAGACAAAGAGCTAGATCTAGTGTTTACGGAGACAAATCCACACAAGCAACACAAGCAAATAAAGAGAGAGCGAGAGAAACGATTTTTCACCGAAGTTCGGATTCTTGAAGGGAATCCTACGTCTCCGTTGAGGTGGCTCGGTCACACTTGAGCCGGGGTCTCTTTCAACCCGCTTTCCTCCCGTTGTTGCACAAATGCACTCGCCGGCTTCACTTCTTGTCTCTTCCCTTTCGGAGGCGAGACTCGCCTTCACAAACGACCGGGGCTCACCACACGAGTCGGTAGCTCCCGGTGACTCCTAGTCGTCTAGGAGACCTTCAACCTCCAAGAGTAATAACACCACGAAGAATCGCTTGGAGGATGAACTAGTGCTCAACAAGATGAAATGAATGCACTTAGCACTTTGCTTCTTCCTCTCCTCACCAAAATGAATCAACAACCAAATCAAATGGTGGGAGGAAGTGGGGGCTCTATTGAATGCTTAGAGATGGTTAGGAATGGCTTGAATGCTGCTATGAATGAGCTCAATAGAGATCCTAGCCGTTGGAGTGGAGTGGAGGCTTTAAATACCCTTTTTGAAAACTAGCCGTTACTCCCGTTTTTGTACAGGCCGGAGTGTCCGGACAAACAACCCGGAGACTTCGGGTTATCCGGAGACTCCGGACCAAATGTCCGGATACTCCGGACAAGCTGGAACCAAATGTAACCGAGGGGTCCAACCCGGAGACTCCGGACAAAATGTCCGGATACTCCGGATTGAATCTGGATACTCCGGATTGGAATCCGGAGACTCCGGGTTACCCAGTTCGGTTTCAAATTGAAACTTTTCAAAACCAAATACAGGAGTGCTAATGAGAGATGAAATACTTGATGTTGAGCACATGCACATCCTAATAGGCGATTTCTCATCGTATCCTCTTAATAGTACGGCTATCCTTAAGACTCAAATAAAAAGAAAATTACACTTCATCGTCTTGATGCCGTTTTATTGAAATTTGACGCGCTTAGGACCGTCCAATCTCATTCCAAGCTTGATGTGATCTCGATAACTGCATTACTCTGAGTTGAAGCATTAGATCACTTTAATTGTGTCATCATTAATCACCAAAATCAAATGAGGGGCCTAGATGCACTTTCACTACCCCTCGCTTCCGTTCACCGCGGTGAATGGAATCACGATGTAGGACTTTCTCAATGGCTCTCCGGATTAGTCATATCTTTCTCACCGACCTTCCCGGATTAGATATGAATTTCTCACCGCCCGGGCCATGGAACATGTCATGTATGCAATTATGCCAACATCACATTTAACTCACATATTAACACATGGCATCATAACGTAATAAACATGCTCATCATATTATTGGCAATCATTAAAGCATGGCAAGTGATCATATATCATATTATCAACATCATCTAATATCAACAAGCAACCTACTGTAACACCCCGGCATTTAATATGCCCGAATGCTACCAAACATAATCTAAACAACAACTAAATATCACATTTAAACATAAATTCCAGCAAAGGTACATATGCTAAAAACCGATATTTCGGCAGCATCTCCTTTGTTTTTCCATGAATTAACACAATATCAATATCATGGCAAGATATATCATAGCACACGACATCTAAAACATCAACATAAATGGATGTATCATCAAACTACGCCAATAATACCACGCTCAACCACTTCATAAACTATAACGAAGCAAATAAGGGATCACAAGCATGCTAGATTAAACCATACATTAACTTTATGGCACAACTCTTAAAATCATGTCTCCAAGTGATTAATCATAGACTATGATGGTGGAGCTACGTGTAGAAGTGTAGCTAAACCCCTTTTTCCCGCAGGGCGATCTCAAAGTACCTAAAAACAACATAAAAAACAAGCGTGAGTTCGAAACTCAGCAAGCATATTGTAATGGACAACAATAACAATATCATAGAAAATAACATCTCTCATCATGTATATCATCTCAATCATGAACACTTTAACAAAATCATCATCATTGTGTATGCAATGCAATGCAATGCTCATATCTCCTTGGAAACTCATACCGGTATGGTTGAGTACACACCCGTCGGTGTGCACCCTCTCCCCCCTTCCATCCCGAAGATGGAGGGTGCCTACTCCTTGCTTCCACAACCCACGGTAGATGGAATCACGATGTAGGACTTACTCTATTGGCTCTCCGGATTAGTTATAACTTTCTCACCGACCTTCCCGGATTAGTTAATGACTTTCTCACCGCCCGGGCCATGTAACATGTCATGTATGCAAGCATGCAAACATCATATAAAACTCATATTTTAACACATGGCGTCATAACATCTTAAACATGCTCATCATATCATAGCAATCATTAACACATGGCAAGTGGACATATATCATGTAAACAATTCCATTTAATCTCAACATGCAACCTACAACTCGCTATCCATCACAACACACTTGCCTCAACCACGTGCAACGGATTGGCGGGAAGTAGAAGGCACTCCCGAGGTCACACCTCCTGCACAGGGGTATCACACAATCACAATCATAACCACAAAACAGTATGCAAACCCCCATCTAACCCGACATTGCTCCCTACTCGCAAAACCTAAAACAGAGGTTCTGTCCCGTCGGGACAGCAGCCTTGCAAAAGGCATAACTTGAGTTCTGAGACTCCGAATGAATTAAACAAGTACACCCTCGCGTATCTTAGGAAATTTTCCAACTTTCTCTAGGTATATGGAAAGTCTGATTCGGCCTCTAAAGTTGTTTAATCTACAGATTACCGAGATCTGTTCCAATCGCGTCACAGATTTTAACACGCTTGGTAAAACAGTCATAACTTTCAAACGGCTGGGCGGAATTTCAATTTCTTTATATGCACTGAAAGATAATGAAATTATCTACAACTTCCTAGAATTCTGTACGGCCAGATTCCAACTCTAAATTAGCGAAAACGCGAACCCTAGCTCGACTGCTCAAGCTGTCCCAAAACAGAGACGTGGCAACGTCTAGATCTAACCCAAATTACTCCAATCCAGCACCTCCAATTGATCTAAAAACTTGATAAACACCCTAATAACAGTACCTAGATCAATTCCAAGGATCCCCATGATCATACCTTTGCCCGACGAACGAAAACTCCAATCGATCTCCTCGCTCCTCGTTCCTCGCTCCTCGCTCCTCGCTCCTCGGATGGATCCATGAGGATGCAGGGGTGGGGAGGCCACCTTAGGGCAGCAAGGGGGTGGAGGAGAGGTGGTGTGCAATGGGGACCAATGGGGAGCAATGGGGGAGGTGGAGGCGCAAGGAAGGGAGAGGGGAAGGTGGCGGTGGCGGCTAGGGCTTGGAGGGAGAGGTGGGGGCGCCCAAGGGCAGGGGGAGCACGCCCAAAAGGCTGGTGGGGGAGCCCTTTTACCAGCCCCCACACCCAATCCTAGTCCGTTACGGAGACCTACTCCATCCCACCAAAGCCCACCAAGGCCCAAACTCCCCCGGGAAGGCCCAAAACACCAGAAACGGCCCGGAAACGCCCCAGAAAAGCTATTAACCTCCATATCCTATAGTTTTAACCTTAATTCCACATCTCATAATGTTATTAACCTTATCATGCACGTTAAATAAGGTTACGACACTCCGTGGTGTCACAACGCTTCAAAAGGCCCAAAAACACGAGTAAACCTCAAGCCGAAAGGTTTTATTCTCTAATTTCACCTTCTATAACGTCACACCAAACCGTAGTGTCACACCTACAAACCGCTATCCATTACAATACACTTGCCTCAACCACGGGCAACGGATTGGCGGGAAGTAGAAGGCACTCCCGGGGTCGCACAACCTGCACATAGGCATCACACACTCACAATCATATCCACAAAACAGTACACAAACCCTCATCTACCCCGACATTGCCAACTACTCACAAATCCTAAAAACAGAGGTTCTGTCCCGTCGGGACAGCAGCCTTGCAAAAGGCATAACTTGAGTTCTGGGACTCCGATTCAATTAAACGAGTACATCCTCGCGTAGATTAGGAAATTTCCCAACTTTTTCTAGTTATATGGAAAGACTGATTCGGACTCTAAAATTGTTTAATCTACAGATTACCGTGATCTGTTCCAATCACGTCATAGATTTTAACACGCTCGGTAAAACAGCCATAACTTTCAAACGGCTGGGCGGAATTTAACGTTCTTTATATGCACTGAAAGATAATGAAATTATCTACAACTTCTTAAAAGCCCGTATGGTCAGATTCCAAATCTAAATTAGCGAAAACAGGAACCCTAGGTCAACTGCTCATGCTGTCCCAAAACAGAGACGTGGCAACATCTAGATCTAACCCAAATTACTCAAATCCAGCACCACCAATTGATCTAAAAACTTGATAATCACCATAATAATAGTACCTAGATTAACCCCAGGGAACCCCATGATCATACCTTTGCCCGATGAACAAAAACTCCAATCGATCTCCTCGCTCCTCGCTCCTCGCTCCTCGGATGGATCCACGAGGATGCAGGGGTGGGGAGGCCACCATAGGGCAGCAAGGGGCTGGAGGAGAGGTGGTGGGGAGGTGGAGAGGAGGAGAGGGCAAGGGGCAAGGGGGCGCACGGCCAATGGGGGAGGGAGAGGGGAGGTGGCGGCTAGGGCCAAAGGGGAGGAGTGGGGTGTAACACCCCAAAATTTTGCTTTTCTTAAATTCATGTGTGATTTGGCCCTTTGGTGAATTTTTGGAATTTTCTAGAATTTATTTGGATTTATTTGGAATTTATTTGAATTTATTCCATTTTGAAATAATTAAAGAATTTAATTTTGCAAATAAAATTTTGTTGAAAATATTTTATTTGAGTCCAAAATGATCCAAAGTATTTTCCAATTTTTCCGAATTTTTCGAGTCATTTGCTATTTTTAATGAATTAAATGAATTACTCGAATTATTTTAATTATTAAATCGCTGGAAAATCCAACTCGGGTCAAGTATCGTTTCATCCGATCGAGTCGGACTCGAGTCCGACCGAGCCGCTTGACTCGACCAACCAACTTGAAAACCTAATTGATCCCAACCGTTGGATCAAGATCCAACGGCCGAGATCCGCCTGCATTCGAGCCGGTCTGACCGGACCGATCGCGCTGCGGCGATCGTGGGCCGTTGATCGTGACGCCGTGGGACGGCTGGGATTGCGTCGTCTTCCTGTGATCGAAGCCGACTCCGCCGCCATAGCCGTGACCGATTAGGTTTCCGCTTTGTGCACGCCGCCGAGGCCATTTAAGGCGTGGGTTATCGCCGAGGATCGCCGTTCGTGCGCGCCTATTGCCCTAAGTTCCAACGCCCAAGCCGCTGCCGCCTCGCGATTTCGCCGGAGTTTGGGAGTGCCGCCGTGGTTTTCTTCGCTTCGCGCCGTTCGTCATCCTCCGCCGCTTCAAGCTCGGATCTGAGAACCTTGCGTCGAGGCGCACCTACTGGGTGCACTCACTTGGCCGGAGACGCCCCGAAGCGCCGTTAGGGTGGTCGCCGTCATCAGCTCCGGCAGCCGCAACGCCGCCGCGAGCCATCGTCGTCCATGAAGCTCGGTGCACCGTTGGATCAAGATCCAACGCACGAGGTGAGGCCACGTCGCCCGTTACTGTTTCCGTCTCTGATTAGGTTTCAACCGTTAGATTTAGATCGTACGGTCGTGGTTAGTTGTGTTGTAGCGATAGGGTTAGATCTGGACCGTCCGATCGAGATCGCACGGCCCGGCTCAACCGTAGTTTTGAACGAGAGGTCTAGATTCAATCCGACCGTTGATTTTCAAATCAACGGCCGAGATTGTGCCACGCGGTGCTTCACCGCGCCACGCGTGGGGAGCGTGTCTCTCGACACGCCGACCCGCGAGTCGAGGGCCCACGTGTCAGCCGCAGTCACGCGTGCGTGAAACCCAGCGCTGGCAGGTGGGGCCCACATGTCAGCGAGACGTAGAGTTGTGGACCGAGTCCACCGTGGACCCGAGCCAAGCGTGGACCGAGTCCATGGACCTGGCCGACGTCGACCAGCCAATCGAGGTCGACACGTGTCCATGCCGACGCAATAATTAATTTCCGAAAAAAGAAAATGATTTATTAATTGAATAATGATTTCAAATTTAGATTCAAACTTCAAACGCTTATAACTTTTTATGCGTTTCAACTCCGATTTGAGTGATTCAAATTTCTAAATTTGTATAAAATTGAGATCTACCTAAATATGAATTTTATTTAATTTTTGGACTAAAGTTTTTCTCTGTAATATTATTTAATTGATTATTTAAGCTTTAATAAATCATAACTTTTGCATTTTAACTCCAAATTTGATTTATTCAGCTTCTAAAAATCCAGAAAATTACGTTCTCTCTGTTTATGGATTTTATTTGGAGTTTTGGGATGTTTTTGCCTAGTGTTTATTTGTGTATTTGCTATTTGCACGCTTTACGAGTAGACGTTGAAGTGCCGGAAGGATTCGAGGGAGAAGTGTTGACTCAGATCCAACCCAAGACCAAGAGCAAGTGCTTTTGAAGGCAAGTTGTGCTTTGACCATGTTGATCCTATTTCGAAATCTATTTTGATTTAAACTATTGCATGCTAGTTTAATTAGAAAGATACTTTGTTTAAACATGGGGGTTAGATAAATACCAATTTGCTATATGACACCTTGATTACTTAAGTATGTGCCATGACCTTTTGTCACCCTAGTTGTGGTTTACTAGTTGGACATTATTAAATTGTCAACATGGGTTTAGACCGTTGTAGTATACTGCTTAGACCTGCTACGTGCTCATGACATGATTTTGGACGATCAAATGCTAATATGGACTTAATGATACATTGAACTTGTTTTGGAAAAGTATCATGTGATGTTGATGGCACGTGGTGCATGGTAATCAACCTGGTTTGATAAACGCTGACCGGCATGTGGCAAGAGTAATCAGTGGGCAGTTGTGGCATTGGGAATGTTGATTTGGTTCTTCTAGTCTTGCCCTGGTCACTCTAAGGACTTAACCTTGCAAGCCTTTGAACTGGGTCATACTTGCAACCACATGGTCGAATGGGACGGCCCTAGTTGACTAAGTCGCTAAGGACTCACTTGTGGAGCCTCAGTGTCGCTACACCGTTTGTGTGATTGTACGGGGAGCGTATCGTGGCTGGCCGATACCCATCTAACGGTGTGTTGGTCCCATACTTCGCCTTGGCTAAGGGAAGGGATGGTGTAGAGCACTAACCGGAGAGGACCACCTGTGTTGTTTGAGGCTTCCGAAGGCTTTGTTATGATCGCTCATTCGCATACTTTTGTATGGCGATTCACTACCGACGTGGTGAGTGGATTGTATCTTGTGGGTAAAGTGCATAACCTCTGCAGAGTGTAGAATCTATTTAAATAGCCGAGTCCACGGTATCGACAATGCTCGGAATTACAAATAAGGGTTAGACTTTCTGAAAATAACTTGGATTTGAAAAGTTGGGTTGGTTTAATAATGAAGATGATGGAAATGTGGTTTAGGATGGGGAAAATGTTTATTAAATTTCCTGAAAAGTTATTTATGCTTTACTTATTTCTACTGCTTTCGAATCTACTTTTATTACTTGTCAAAAGTTGTTTACTGCAAATATACCCTGAGCTATTCCTTTGTACCAAGCCATGCATATAGTATATTAGCTTGCATTCTGTGCATGACTTGCTGAGTACCAAGTACTCACCCTTGCCTCAACACAATACCAGTTGAAGAGGAGACTACGCCACTTTCGGAAGAGGAGTTCAAAGAGGACCCGTCTACTTAGGGATGCGAGCCCACATTGCCTGTGGTATACTTTGGATGGCGCCACGAAGTTTATTTGATTTTCCGCTGTTATTTCTCTTTTAATACATTTTGCCTTGCAAGGCATATATTTGTAACTTGGCCATAAGGTCGAGTAACCCTTTGATTATTTAAATAAAGTACTTTGATAGTATCGTTTGGTATGATTGTGATATATACCGATGTTAAGACTGTGTGCACTAGCGCGTTCTGGACTAGTGCTGAATACACAGAGGGTCCGGATTTGCAAATTCGGGTCCCGACAGAGGTGGTATCGAGCCATACTTGACCTGTAGGCTCCACCCAAAGCTAGAATGGTCGTAGTGAGGATAAAACCTATTTTCTAAAGCTAAAAATTTGTGAAGACAAGAAATGACATCTCGACTTATCCCCTTCTCTCTTTTCTTGTCTCTTGCTGAAATTTTCCCTTACCTTGTCACAATTTAAAAATTTCAAGTTCTTACGTAAAAGCACTCTTGTGACAGATGGAGGAAGAGTTCAACTACGTTGATCTGGGAGTTGGTCACGCCGCGGAACTTTGGCATATGCTACAGACTCTCGGAGATTTTGAGAAGCCCCAATACCAAGTGGAAGTGATCAGACAAGCGGGATTGATCAAGGCTTGTGACGTGAGGATTGAGGTACCTGCTAGGAAAAAGGGCCCAGGCAATCGCCCGATACACTGCACTGCCAGGAGATCTACAATGCAGATGGGTATCCAAGAAGTATCACGACGAGCAATGCGGCACATTACCCGTATCTACGCCAGAGAATTGGAGAGTACGGTGTTCCGTTACCATCCGTGCAGCGATAACCTTCTTGACCCGAAGGAGATTCAGGATGAGGATGCCACGGTTACACAGTTGGCACGATTTGTCGTCGCCCAGGAGGATGTACTAGATAATACAAGCAAGGAGCTACAGAAGGCCCGCAAGGAGATCACGACAGAGAAGAATAGATGGCGGGAAGCTCAAGAGTATGTGGCACACCTTCTACGAAGGATTGACGAGTTGGAGATGACTTTGTACGGACCAGACCCAGAGCCAAGATTAGCTACACGAGCCGGATCCAGAGGAGTCGATCTCGATGAGGACATCTGCTTCTTCGACTACCACAGAGGACATAGTTGCCGGACATGGCGATCAAGTTTCGCGCCTATGCCACAAAGACCCGCACTGTGCCGTGGAGGTTTTCTCGATGAGTGAGCATAGGTTCTATAATGAGACTCCTTCGCCGAGTCGCGTCATAAAAGAAAGAGTCACCCTTTAGGCGTTAGACTCCAGAGTTAGTTCGATTTGGATTTGCTTTGTTTGCTGAGTGTGCAGTATGTGTTGCAAGGCCCTTAGGCATTGTAAGCAGCCATACCAAGTTACTAATAATAAAGATGGACCTTAAAGTTACCCCTTTCGCCCGCATAAGTTCCATATTACTTGTCTATTCTTGTTTCCCTCTCATCTCTAAACCTAGAGCAAATCGACAGATGGTGAACACCCGTGGAAACTTTGGAAGCAATGGGAGTGGATCACGCCCAGCAGAAAACCCCAATGATGGAGCACCAGCACCGCCATTGGATATGCAGAATTTCGGAGCGTTTCTTGCTGCCCAGACTCAGTTGATGCATGCTATGATGCAACAAATGCAGCACGCCATCGCCAGGCCACCGCTAATCAAGTTAATCGTGACCACGCCGTAATACAAGGTCAGCCGAGTTCATGAGGACTCACCCACCCACTTTCTCCGGGAATGCCAATCCATTGGAGGCCGATGATTGGTTAAGATCAATCGAGAGGAAGTTACACATAGCTCAATGCATAGGAAATGAGAAGGTACTCTCACGCTTCTCATCGCTTGGAAGGAACGGCCGAATGGTGGGAGAACTTCGTGCCACGCAGAGAACCCTCAAGATATCACTTGGGAAGAGTTCACACTGCATTCGACAAGATATCACGTGCCTGAAGGAATCATGGACCTTAAGAAGGAGGAGTTCAGAGCATCAAGCAAGGTAATCAGCCAGTGGTCGACTACCTGAACAAGTTCACACAGCCTAGCACGCTACGCACCGAGGATGTAGCGGCAGATAAATCCGCATACCTCGCTTTTATGAAGGGACTTAACTCGGGATTGCAAGTAGGGTTGATCACCCACACCTTTCCAGATTTCCAAGAGTTGGTGAATAAGGCGCTTATTCTTGAGGACAAGCGCAAGGAACTGGATGAGAACAGAAGCGCAGGATGCAACAAAGAAGGATCACGTCGAGCGCAACGCTTTGAGAGTTGCACCAAATCAATTCTTCAGATTCCAACCAATGTAACGCGACATAGGACACCATCCTCAAAGACCAAGACCTGCCAATCGTAACTACCAAACCCCAGCCCCGCTAGAAACGCTACCCCCAGTGCAAATAGCAAGGAACAGTGAGACGTCATAACAATCGCAACGCAGCCAGTGACACTTTGCCAACAAAGCTTGTCCAAAGAAGACAGCAGGAGCGACCCCGTTCGCTTCAACCGAGGAACCACCCCAGCTAGGACGCCAAAGACCAGGAGCCACACCCTGCATCATGGTGAGAGGCCGAGTCAACCATGTCACCGCAGATGCACCTTTGCAAAATGCTACGGACGTCGTCTTTGGGTAAGTTACTTGTTAACTCAAGACTGCACAGATTTTGTTTGACTCTGGAGCTTCGCATTCGCTTGTTTCGCAAGGCTTTGCTGCTAGAAATGACTTGAGAATTGCAAGACTTAAGTGCATGCTTTTAGTTCAAACCCCTGGTTCCGAACTCCGAACGGAAGTAGGATGTTCCGGGGTGAGAATACTAATAGTTGGAATAGAGTTCCTAGCAAATCTTATAATTTTGGAGACCTGCACCTTAGATGTTATATTGGGAATGGATTGGTTATCCAAGCACAAGGTCGTATTGGATTGTGGACGAAGGACTATCTCAAGTGGAGAGCAGTGTGGGAAGAAAGTGGAATTTCAAGCCACTGCAGCTAGAGATGGACAGTTGATGGTTAAAGCATTCAAGGCAATCAGCATAGAGGATGTCCCATTAGTGAATGAGTACCCAGGCGTTTTCCCGAGGATCTACCTGGTATGCCGCAGACGAGGACATAGAGTTTGTGATAGAGCTTGTACTGCACAAGCACCGATAGCAAAGAGACCCTATCGGATGTCTACCGAGGAGTTGGTAGAAATGAAGAAACAATTTGGAAGAATTAATGGATAAAGGATTTATCGACCAAGTTCGTCGCCGTGGGAGCACCGATTTTGTTTGTCAAGAAGAAGGACGGAGTTTCAGGATGTGCATTGACTACCGTGCACTCAATGAAGTCACCGTGAAGAATAAGTATCCGCTACCCAGGATTGATGATTTGTTTGATCGATTAAGAGGAGGCGGGGTTTTCTCAAGATTGATCTCGAGATCGATACCATCGATTGAAGATCCGATCGTGAGATATTCAAGATCGCATTCTCGCCAAGATATGGACATTACGAGTTTACAGCTATGTCCTTTGGATCGATTTAACGCGCCAGCTTATTTCATGAATATGATGAATAAGGTGTTCATGGAATGTTTGGACAAGTTTGTCGTCGTGTTCATAGTCTATATCCTAATCTACTCCAAGACCGAGAGCGAACATGCCGAACTCTTTAGGCGAGTTTTGGATAAGCTGAAGTATCAGCAACTTTTCGCCAAGTTCAGCAAGTGTGATTTCTGGAAGGACAAGGTGGAGTTTCTTGGACATGTAATGACCGCAGAGGAGTCGCCAGTAGATCCAAGCAAAGTAGAAGCTGTGTTACATTGGGAACAACCAAAGACGGTGACCCAGATTCGAGTTTCCTTGGAATGGCAGGATACTACCGCCGTTTCATCGAAGGCTTTTCGACAATTGCGAAACCTCTTACGCAATTGTCAAGAAGGAAAAGAAGTTTGCATGGACGCTTAATGTGAGAAAGGATTTGAGCTGAAAAAGCGATTGACATCAAGACCGTGTTAGTTCTACCGATGTTGCTCAAAGCTTCGATATTTATTGTGACGCATCGCGCCAAGGACTTGGATGTGTCTTGATGCAGAATGGAAAGGTCGCCGCTTATGCATCAAGGCGATTGAGGCCGCATGAGGAAAATTATCCGACACATGACCTAGAGTTAGTCAGTAGTGCATGCTTTGAAGATATGGCGCCACTATCTCGATTGGAAACAGATGTGAAGTATATACGGATCATAAGAGCCTTAAGTACATATTCACCCAGTCGGATCTGAATATGAGGCAAAGGAGATGGCTAGAGTTGATCAAGGACTATAATGTTGGAATCCATTACCATCCCGGGAAGGCCAACGTAGTAGCCGATGCTCTGAGTCGGAAAAGCCATACCGTGAGTACGTTGCTAGCCACAGGTCAGGATGAGTTGTGCGAGGATTTCCAGAAAATGAAGATTGAGGTTGTACCTAGCGGATTCTTGGCCGCATTGGAAGTAAAGCCTACTTTGGAGGACCAGATCCGAGAAGGACAGAAGGATGATGACAGGATCCGTAAGATTAAGACCAAAAAGGAGGAGGGCAAGGCAGAGGACTTCAAGTTGGATGAGCAAGGCACGTTGTGGATGAAGGATCGCATTTGTGTGCCTAACAAAAAGGAGTTAAAGCAACTGGTTTTGGAAGAAGCCCATGACTCCAAGTACTCGATTCATCCTGGAAGCGCCAAGATGTATCAGGATCTGAAGGAGAGATTCTGGTGGCCGAGCATGAAACGTGAAGTTGCCGAGCATGTTGCATTGTGCGACGTATGCCAGAGAGTCAAGGCAATGCATCAGAGACCAGCAGGATTGCTACAATTGAAGATACCTGAGTGGAAGTGGGAGGAAATCGGAATGGATTTCATTACCGGCTTGTCAAGACTCAAGGAGGTTATGACTCCATATGGGTTATAGTGGATCGCTTGACCAAAGTAGCCCATTTTATCCCGTGAAGACCACCTACTCGGGAGATAAGTTAGCGTAGTTGTACATGATCGATTATCTGTTTGCACGAGTGCCAAAGAGGATTGTATCGACAGAGGTACCCAATTTACCTCAAGGTTCTGGAATAAGTTGCATGAAGCCATGGGAACCCGTTTGAACTTCAAGATCTGACTTATCATCCACGCACGGATGGACAGACCGAAAGAGTCAACCAGATTCGGAGGATATGTTGAGAGCTTGTTCATTGGCTTATGCTACCTCTTGGGATAAGAGTTTGCCGTATGCCGAGTTCGATTACAACAATAGTTATCAGGCTAGTTTACGATGTCACCTTCGAGGCCTTTGTATGGTCGACCCGTCGGACGCCATTGAATTGGAATGAGACCGCGAGCGCCGTGTCTTTGGGCCTGATATTCTTCAAGAGGTCAAGAGCGGTCGCTATGATTAGGGAAAGGTTGAAGATAGCCCAATCTCGACAAAAGAGTTATGCCGACAATCGTCGCCGAGATTTGAGTTTTGAACCGTAAGACTTTGTATACCTCGAGTTACGCCTCTCGGGGGAGTTAAGAGGTTCCATGCCAAAGGGAAACTCGCACCCGTTATGTTGGACCATTTAAGATTTTGAGTCACAGAGGCGAAGTTGCTTACCAGTGGAGTTGCCACGATCGTTAGCGAGTACACGACGTATTCCATGTGTCCCGATTGAAGAAATGTCTCCGAGTTCCTGAGGAAATGGACATCGCTAGAGTCAATTGAGTTGCAAGAGGACTTGACTTATAAGGAACATCCTGTTAGGATTCTGGACACAATGGATCGAGAAACTAGAAACTAGTCAACCCGTTTCTGTAGAGTTCAGTGGAGCAACCATGAAGAAAGTGAAGCGACTTGGGAGGCGAGGAGGATTTGAAGAAAGAATTTCCAAACCTATTCCTTTAGTAAGCCCTGAATCTGTGGACGAGATTCTATTAAGGGGAGGTTTGTAACACCCCAAAATTTTGCTTTTCTTAAATTCATGTGTGATTTGGCCCTTTGGTGAATTTTTGGAATTTTAGAATTTATTTGGATTTATTTGGAATTTATTTGAATTTATTCCATTTTGAAATAATTAAAGAATTTAATTTTGCAAATAAAATTTTGTTGAAAATATTTTATTTGAGTCCAAAATGATCCAAAGTATTTTCCAGAATTTTTAAGAATTTTACGAGTCATTTGCTATTTTTAATGAATTAAATGAATTCAGGAATTATTTTAATTATTAAATCGCTGGAAAATCCAACTCGGTCAAGTACTCATTCATCCGACCGAAGTCGGACTCGAGTCCGACCTTGAGCCGCTTGACTCGGCCAACCAACTTGAAAACCTAATTGATCCCAACCGTTGGATCAAGATCCAACGGCCGAGATCCGCCCGTACCGGTTCGAGCCGCGTCCGACCCGGACCCGATCGCGCCGTGCGTGCGTGGCCGTTGATCGGGACGCGTGGACGGCTGGGAGTGCGTCGGCTTCCGTGGCCGAAGCCGGACTCCGCCGCCGCATAGCCGTCGTGACCGATTAGGTTTCCGCTTTGTGCACGCTGCGAGGCCATTTAAGGCGTGGTTATCGCCGAGGATCGCCGTTCGTGTCGCGCCTATTGCCCTAAGTTCCAACGCCCAAGCCGCCGCCATCGCCTCGCGATTTCTCGCCGGAGTTTGGGAGTGCCGCTGGTTTTTCTTCGTTTCGGCGCCGTTTCGTCATCCTCCGCCTTCAAGCTCGGATCGAGAACCTTGCGTCGAGGCGCACCTCTTGGTGCACTCACTTGGCCGAGACGCCCAAGCGCCGTTAGGGTGGTCGCCGCCTCGGCGCCGGCAGCCGCAACGCCGCCGCGAGCCATCGTCGTCCGCGAGCTCGGTGCACCGTTGGATCGAGATCCAACGCACGAGGTGAGGCCACGCCGCGGTATCAAGTTTCCGTCTCGATTAGGTTTCAACCGTTAGATTTAGATAAATGCGGTCGTGGTTAGTTGTGTTGTAGCTTTAGGGTTAGATCCGGGACCGTCCGATCTAGATCGAGCGGCCGGATCAACCGTGTAGTTTTGAACGAGAGGTCTAGATCCATCCGACCGTTGATTTTCAAATCAACGGCCGAGATTGTGCCACGGTGCTCACGCCGCACGCGTGGGAGCGTGTCTCTGACACGCGGGACCCGCGAGTCAGAGGGCCCACGTGTCAGCCGCAGTCACGCGTGCGTGAAACCCAGCGCTGGCAGGTGGGGCCCACATGTCAGCGAGACGTAGAGTCGTGGACCGAGTCCACCGTGGACCCGAGCCCAGCGTGGACCGAGTCCATGGACCGGCAGACGCCACCACCAATCGAGGCTGACACGTGTCCATGCTGACGCAATAATTAATTTCCGGAAAAAAGAAAATGATTTATTAATTCGAATAATGATTTCAAATTTAGATTCAAACTTCAAACGCTTATAACTTTTGCGTTTCAACTCCGATTTGAGTGATTCAAATTTCTAAATTTGTATAAAATTGAGATCTACCTAAATATGAATTTTATTTAATTTTTGGACTAAAGTTTTTCTCTGTAATATTATTTAATTGATTATTTAAGCTTTAATAAATCATAACTTTTGCATTTTAACTCCAAATTTGATTTATTCCAGCTTCTAAAAATCCGTAAAATTACGTTCTCTCTGTTTATGGATTTTATTTGGAGTTTTGGGATGTTTTTGCCTAGTGTTTATTGGTGTATTTGCTATTTGCACGCTTTTACGAGTAGACGTTGAAGTGCCAAGGATTCGAGGAGAAGTGTTGACTCAGGATCCAACCCAAGACCAAGAGCAAGAGCTTTTAGAAGGCAAGTTGTGCTTTGACCATGTTGATCCTATTTCGAAATCTATTTTGATTTAAACTATTGCATGCTAGTTTAATTAGAAAGATACTTTGTTTAAACATGGGGGTTAGATAAATACCAATTTGCTATATGACACCTTGATTACTTAAGTATGTGCCATGACCTTTTGTCACCCTAGTTGTGGTTTACTAGTTGGACATTATTAAATTGTCAACATGGGTTTAGACCGTTGTAGTATCGCTTAGACACCTTTCGTGCTCATGACATGATTTTGGGACGATCAAATGCTAATATGGACTTAATGATATATTGAACTTGTTTTGGAAAAGTATCATGTGATGTTGATGGCACGTGGTGCATGGTAATCAAGCGGGGTTTGATAAACGATTTCGGCCAGGGCATGTGGCAAGAGTAATCAGGTGGGCCAGTTGTGGCATTGGGAATGTTGATTTGGTTCTTTGGGTAGTCTTGCCCTGGTCACTCTAAGGACTTAACCTTGCAAGCCTTTGAACTGGTCATACTTGCAACCACATGGTGGAATGGGACGGCCCTAGTTGACTAAGTCGCTAAGGACTCACTTGTGGAGCCTCGGGGTGTCGATTACACCGCTTGTGTGATTATGCGGGGCGTATCGTGGTGTGGCCAGATACCCATCTAACGGTGTGTTGGTCCCATACTTCGCCTTGGCTAAGGAAGGGATGGTGTAGAGCACCTGACCTAGAGGACCACCTGTGTTGTTTGAGGCTTCCAGAAGGCTTTGTTATGATCGCTCATTCGCATACTTTTGTATGGCGATTCACGGTGACGTGGTGAGTGGATTGTATCTTGTGGGTAAAGTGCATAACCTCTGCAGAGTGTAGAATCTATTTAAATAGCCGAGTCCACGATCGACAATGCTCTGAATTACAATCAAGGGTTAGACTTTACGAAAATAACTTGGATTTGAAAAGTTGGGTTGGTTTAATAATGAAGATGATGGAAATGTGGTTTAGGATGGGGAAAATGTTTATTAAATTTCCTGAAAAGTTATTTATGCTTTACTTATTTCTCTTTGCTTTGAATCTACTTTTATTACTTGTCAAAAGTTGTTTCTGCCAAATATACTCGAGCTATTCCTTTGTACCAAGCCATGCATATAGTATATTAGCTTGCATTCTGTGCATGACTTGCTGAGTACCAAGTACTCACCCTTGCCTCAACACAATACCGATTGAAGAGGAGACTACGCCGATTCGGAAGAGGAGTTCCAAGAGGACCCGTCTACTTAGGGATGCGAGCCCGATCGATTGCTGTGGTATCTTGGATGGCGCCACGAGTTTATTTGATTTTCATTCTTTGTTATTTCTCTTTTAATACATTTTGCCTTGCAAGGCATATATTTGTAACTTGGCCATAAGGTCGAGTAACCCTTTGATTATTTAAATAAAGTACTTTGATAGTATCGTTTGGTATGATTGTGATATATACCGATGTTAAGACTGTGTGCACTAGCGCGTTCCTGGACTAGTGCTGAATACACAGAGGGTCCGGATTTGCAAATTCGGGGTCCCGACATGGGGGCGCCCAAGGAGGGGTGGTGGGCGCAAGAAGGGCAGGGGAGCCCCTAATACCCAACCCATCTAAGAATCCTAGTCCTAAATGGACTCCTACTCCATCCCACCAAAACCCACAACCCCCTCTTTTAGGCCCAAACTCCCCCGGGAAGGCCCAAAACCCCGGAAACGGCCCAGAAACTCTATTAACCTCCATACGCTATGGTTTTAACCTTATTTCCACATCTCATACTGTTTTTGACCTTATCATGCACGTTAAATAAGGTTACGACACTCTGTGGTGGCACAACACTTCAAAAGGCCCAAAAACGCGAGCAAACCTCAAGCCGAAAGGTTTTCTTCTCTAATTTCACATTCTATAATGTCACACCGTACCGTAGTGTCACAGCAATCACACTAAAGATGAAGCCACATGGGAGCGGGAAGACCATTTGAAAATCGAGTATCCCGAATTCTTCCATATCATGTGAGTGCTACCATCCATTCTTTTCGCAACTAAAGTCATATCATTTGTATGTGGCTGCATTGTCCATATGGACTCCATTCGTCTATGCTCTCATTTTCGAATCTCGGGGCGAGATTCTTTTATGGGGGGAGGATTTGTCAAGGCCCCGAATTCGAGCTGGACTCCTGTGGCTAGCGTTAGAACAAACCAATCCTTAGTCGTATTCGAGATCAATCTCTAACTCCCGCGCATAACCTAAACTGCCAATTAGGAGTATCCCTAGCTTAACAAAAATTTTAGAGCTAGAAAATTCTTAAGCTGCAAATGTGAGTTCCATCAAAGTTGAGAGCTTCATAGTTGGAGATGTATAATGACTTCGAATGTGCATGTTGTTTGGTTACAAACTAGAATCTTTTCTCTATAGAATGGTTGAGTTTTGAGCCGAATTCAAAAGATTTCATTAATTCTTAATATGGCTCAAAAACTAAATCTAGTGCTAAAAGTGTTGGGGACTTAACCATGCTATCTATCCTCCTTATGTGTGTGGGCAAAGGAACACAAAACAGCCACAAAACATCAACCACCAAACCAAATCACAACAAAATAGCCAAACACCAACCCACAAGTGCTGCCCACTCATTTCTTTTTCTCCCCACACGCAGCAAACACCCAAACCTTTCTCCCCTAGCGTGCAGCTCCAAACCAATACCAAAAACAGCAGCTAGTGGACAGCAACCACCCACTTCCTTCCTCCCCAAACCGTGCAACCCCCAAGGTCCTGGTCAAGCCCCCTTGTGGGAGAAGCACTCCTCTCCATGGCAGCACCTTGAAGCTCCTCCCCAGCCCCTCCAAGTTGCTGCAGCTCCCCCATCAGCTCCTCCACCTGCAGCAGCTCCAACCAAGCTTCCCTCTCCTTCTCTCCATGGCTCCTCCTTGAGGGAGGCCAAGGTAAGCCCTCCCCATGGCTATATCTGGTTCTTGAGGGTCTTCTCCGGCTGTTTTTGGCGCCCTAGGGTTGGATTTGGGAAAGTTTGGAGGGAAACCCATGTTCTAGGGTTTGGGGATGTTCTGAAATTTTCGAGCAGATTTTTGGGCTGCGGTAATTCGTGTTTTTGAGAAATTTAGAGGCTTCATATCTCTGGCTGGATGAATAATTAATTGTAGATAATCAAGCTATATTTCATTTCCAACTGGAATCGATCAATTTCGTTAACCCAGCAGAAAGTTATGATGATTTTCGTGCTGACTGTCCAGAAAAATGTGCATTTCGGCAGAGCTGCTGATTTGCTCGGTTTTGAGTGGGTTAAACTAATGGATGTTAAATTAGGGGTTGTGGGAATTGTAGGTAAGTTTATTATCTTTCATTAGGACCTGGGATATCTCAGTTTGGTTGAATGGTTAAAAAGTTATGTATGTTTGAAGTCCCTGCTGTTTGAAACTCTGAAATTGTGGATGCTAAACATTGCTCTCTGTTCCTCGCCGAACTGGGAGTTGTTCATGCAATGGATGGATAATTGGACAAAGCTAAATTGTAGATATGCCTCTTAAGTTTCATTAGAAATTGGAATCGCTCGATTTCATCAAACCTTGTAGAAGTTATGGTCATTTTGGTGAAATCTGTCCAGATTTGTGCATTTTGTACAGAGGGCTGTTCTTTTCGGTTTTTGGGCAAGCTAAACTGATTGTTGGTCAATTAGGGGTAAAGTTATGAGTAGGTATTGTCCTCATGTTCAATTGTAAACTGGAATCACTCAATTTGGTTGAGTAAATTAGGAGATATGCTTGTTTGAAGTTCATGCTATCCTGAAAATTCAGAGTTTGCTTTAGAGAAGGCTAGAGTTGGGTTGGAGTAGTGTTGGGCATTTCAAATACATTGTTGTCTATTAGTGTGTAGTGTTAAATTGCACTTTCATTTTTGTTTGACGAATGCTTGAATATTTTTGAAGCTTTTATGAGTCTTCAATTGTCATTTCATCTCATATGCACGTCATGCATCTCATTTCATGCATTGTTATCGTGTAGAGAACGAAACCGCGGTGATTGACGTGGCTGTGGTCGAGGGGCAAGTTGTGGTTGAAAACGCAGCAGAAGCTCAAGGCAAGCACCTAAGCATATTCCTCCCTATGTATAATTGTATTTTGGCGAATAAATTGCTATTTGGATGATTAAGTCATGCATTAGGAGTTGAATTGTGGGATTGGAATTAGAACCTATTTGCTGCACATACCCTCATTGATAATTGTTGAACACCTCCTTTGGAGCTAGTCTATGGGTAATTATATTGTGTCCATGCTTAGTTTGCTTAGATGTCGGGTATGGGCCAAGTGGTGGAAGGTTCCATCGCTTGAGAATATTTACTTCAAACATTTGGGCTACAATGGTTTTGGGTAAGAATTGAAATGTGAAACTGAGACCGGGCGAGAGGGTTGGATCACTTGGGTGTGGAGACTCAAGTGTGATAGTCTCGCCTGTGTCGGTTAAGGACCGATCCGTTCTTTGCCATGTTGATCGAGCACACCTTGTTGATCGCATGCCCGATATGATGGTACGGTAAGCTATTCTTTCGTCGCATACTAATTCGATGAGTCATGCCCTCATGCAGTTGGACGTGGCTGAGGACGAGGCTTAGGCCGACTCTCGAGGGCCAAGCGAGGCTTGGGCCGCTCGAGGGGTGCTAGGTGCTCGAACCGCATGAAGATGGCTCAACGAATGTGTATGGATGGGAGGAGGGTTGACATGAGGTTCCTTGTGGCACATGTTGTGCGATTGATGATCCCCTGCAGGGTTGAGAAAACGATTCGAATTGCCGCGCTCTCGGATATGAGCACGCTTGTATCATCCGACATTTCAACGTAGTAATAACTTAAACTTGATGCTAGTTGGTATGTTGATGATTATACTTGTTGATGTTGATACTTGCTTTACTTTAAATGTTTAATTTCAGATTTCACTCTAGTAATAGGTGCTGTCCATAAATGCTATAAAACTTGTGAATGGAGTAGTGGAATGTAACTATGCAACAAAGTGAAGCTTTTCCGCACTTTTTACATTAAGCTTACTCCTTGCTACATCCAAATGCATATTCTTTCGAGTCGGTCATATATAGACCACGGGTAAGTCTTGCGAGTACCTTTTGTACTCATGCTTCTGCTTTGTGGTTTTCAGGTGAGGACACCGACGGTTGCGAGTTCTGTCCTTACTGCCTATCGGTGACCGGGCGGGGCATCGAGTAGAGGCTACTTGCGACGTTGTATGCGCCCGGAAGTGTTCAGGGGCAGGACACTTCCGGAGATGTCATACTTTTGGTTTACTTTGGTGGTTGTGCTTTCATTTTGTTGTATGGATAGCCTTAAACTATGTCATGTCTAGGCTTGTATACTTGGCTACTTCTGTTGTTGATCCTTGATGTCTTTTGGTGCTCTTATCATGCTTGTATGTTGCTCATATCCATGTCAACTATATTGCTATGTTAATTGCTTTTCTGTCTGCTGAGTGGATGTCCTCTCTTCTAGAGACATCATGCCAAAATTTTGTAGAAATCCTGAGTTTTGGTAGGATCTTCTTACTGTAGTTTGTTTTGCAAGTTAGAGTTTGTTGTAGTGAGTTCTTGCCATGTGTGGTTGTCGGGTTTGTCTTTCTGCTTTGGTTTTTAGTCGTCTTCTTGTGCTTTCGCGTTGCGTGTCCGGTTGTGGGGTTTTGAGTTCGTTGCCCCCTTTATGCAAATTGAGTTGATATGGCATTGGAAACCGGTATGCGGGGCGATCCTGGGCGAGCTTCGGGTCGCATACCGGGGGAATACCGGGATTGTTGTCGAGCTATTCGAATGGTCTCACGGTTGTCTCATTTGGGCTTGGGTGCTAGCATTTCACAGAGCCGCCCAGACCGTCCTCGGGTTATTTGAATGCTCGGTCGTCGTTATTGGATTTGGAGGCTAGCAACGGATCGCCGATGGCGCTCGCACCTGGATGCCACGTGTCCGCTAGCGGTGGCTTTTACTGAAGTGCAGTCGGTACCCTGGTATAGAATACACCGACAGTAGCCCCCGGACCCACCTTGGAGTGCTCTTTTTACCTTTTTCCGTCTCCTTAGTGGGTCCAGAAAAAGTGCCCACGAAACGTTGCGGCTTTTTAAATGCCGTAGCCGTTTCCGGGCCCGAGGACGATCGTGCGGCCGCCTTTGCCTCGTAACGGGCGCGGGTCTGAGGAGCATGGCCGCGCCTCTTCTGATTCTTTCGGATTTCCCGCCAGCGAACCGCCGCGCCTCCTCGAGTATCCCGCCTTTCCAACTGCCACGCCTCCCCAGGTTCCCCACTGAGGCGCTCCTTCATGCGTATAAATAAAGGTGCTCCGGGGGGAGGCGGTCCGTTTGCTTCTCAGTTTTTTACATGCTGCACACTGCTTCTTTACCCTTGTTTCTTGCGAACCGCCTCTCTGCCTCTGTTCTCTGCACATTGCTCCTTTGCTCATATGACTCCGCCAGCACCCCTGCTTCCTCCCTCAACCGTCGAGGAGGTCGACGCCGAGAGGTGTTCCCAGTATGTCACCGGCGACATCGTCTGCATCGGGACTGGATCGCGCTGGCAGCCGCCCGGGCGAACTAGTATTCTTCGGCTGGGCAATGTTGGCGGGCCTTCTTCCGCCAATTTTCGACTTCTACCTTGCCATCCTCAACTTCTACTCCATCCACACCTTCATCTTCCTCCTAAATCCATCGTCCTCCTCGCTGTCTTTGCCCACTTCTGCGAGATATTCGTGGGAGTGGCCCCTAATCTCCCCCTCTTCTGCTTCTTCTATTCCTTGCGCGCGGCCAAGGATCTTTCCACCGTGGCCGGCTCCTGCCACTTCTGCCTTCGCGACGGCGCAGTTTCCCGCTACATTCCGCTGGACCTCCATTCCAACTGGACGACTTGGCGCAATGGGTGGCTCTATGTCGAAGACGACAGCGGCTTAGAGGTCCTGGAGATGCCGACTGGGCCAGCGGTCGACATCCCTACCTGGGGAGCTCAAGTCAACGAGACGCCTGAGCTCCAGGTGATGTTGGCCCGCATGGACCAACTGCGAGCAGCGGGACTGACGGGGCCATGGTTCTTCGGGACTACATCTCCCGAAGAATTAGTCCCTCCCGCCGTGCTCGCCTACTTTGGCGATACGGGCCCTGACGACATGACCCGGACAACTCCCGGAGGTAGGTTACTTTTCACTTTGCTCCCCTTGTTTTCTTCCTCTTTCTTTCAACTTCTACCGGACTGACGGCGCCTTCACTCCCTTTTCTTATTTTCTCTAGCCGCGGGGAATTTATCCCCTGCCAAAATTGATGCGTGGAAGGCGCAGCTGGGCGTCTTTGGCCCCGTCCCACCCTTTCCAGCGGGCGCACTCCCGCTCTGCCAGGTGGAGCCCCGGGAGCGCGTGGCGATCACCCGTGCCATGCCCGTCAAGGACGCCATGGGGCCGGTGACCACGCCTCGCCAAACGACGCTAACCATTCGGGGCCCTCCTCCAGCAGGCGGGGGGAGGGACAAGCGGCCTGCCGACGACGACGCTCCCGGTGACAGCCCCAGGTGGGTCTGCCCTGCACCGGGGGGCGCGGCGACCACGACCGGAGCGGGTGGGTCTACAGCGGCCGCCGCTTCAACCTCGGCCGTTGCCGCCCCGCCAACAACTCCGCCCGGCTCGATTACGCCTCGTCGCCGCCGGCGCAGCCGATCCGCCCTGCGGCGCCCGCCAAACGCAGGCGATCTACCTCCGCCATCGGGCGTAGGTCGATCCACCCCCGCCGCCGGCGCAGGTCGATCGCCCCCGCCGCGGCTCGGCATAGGGCGATCTGCTTCGCCACCAAGACCGGCGCGAGGTGGTCCGCCACCGCCGCCGGCACCGATCCTTCCCCCGCCGCCGCCGGCGAGGGTCGCTCCGCTGGGGCCGGCGCCGCGCGGGGGGATAACCCTTATCCCGGGCACGCCCCGGTTCGGGAGGCCTTCTGCTGGGTACACACAAAAACACGTAGCAAGCTTATCAGGTTCATGTAATTTGAGACTTACCCCCTTTCTCTTTTTTCTTAAGGGCATCTCCTTCGAGGGCTTCCATAGGGGTCGACCAGGGCACTGCTGCAGCTGCGGCCGCGCCGGCTGCGGTGATCGAACACCAAGGCGGCCCTGGCGACCACCCGGTGCCCGCCGCCGGGGCGGACGTCTTACCGCCCGGTGGCGGGCTGGGCCTGCCGGCCACTCCGGAGGCCCTCGGCGCCCCAATCCCCTCGGCGGACGCTAACGCTCTGCTGGCCGCCCTTGGTGAGCTACACTCTAGCGTGAGCGGCCGCCTTGCGACGAGTAGGGAGAGGCTGAGGGAGGCTGTCGTGGAGATCGCCCGCCTGGCAGAGGTACAGGACTGGCGCGGCCGGTCGGAGAGGTTGGCGCTGGACCTGCAGCGGGAGAGGGAGCAAGGTGCCCTCCGCGTCGAGGAGAAGGGCGAGCGGCTCCGCGTAGAAGCCGAGGCCACCTCCATGCTGCGCCTGGCCTTCGACCGGATGGTGGTCAGCCTAGCGCCATTGGGGTTGGAGCAGCCGGGCCCGATTGAGCAGATGACCCGGCACTATGCCTTCTGCCTGGGCCGGATCGCCGACTTCCTCACCTTCCTGCCCGGCGCCCTAGCCACACGGTCCAGCCAAGAAGGGCGAGCGGTTGTGGTGGCCACGGCGTCATACGTGCTTGCATGCTGCACCAACCGGGATGCTAACTTCGACCCCCTGGTTGCCATCCAGGGGGTGGAAGGAGAATGGGCCCGCGCCGAGGCGCAGGTCATCAGATCCGCCGAAAGGGTAGCCGATCAGCTCGAGATGGTCAACCCTGCGTTGGAAGCGATGGCCGAGGACGTGGCCCTCGAGCTTGACGTCGCCCTGGTGGAGGACTAGGAGGCTGCGGAGGCCGCGGCGGATGAAGAATGAGGGACTTTTCTTTTTCTTTTGCCGTTTTTTTGCCTTCCCTTGTAGTGGACTTCTGCAAGTTAGGATCTATACTTATAAAAATGTGTATTCCCCTTTCGCATGCCTTACGTTTAGATGCTTGTTCGCGCCTCCACCATGCTGGCTCTGAGTGAACAGAAAAGCAACGGTGCATGCTAAAGGTTAGAGTGCAGGGCCCGGATCCTCAGGTCTAAAGCCATTTGCATCAGGGCATTAGGAATCTGTGAGATTAGTACTCTCGCGGTCTCTTAGGGCCGAACACCTGGTGAGGTGTAGTAGGGTAGTAGGCCTTCGGAGATGGTGTTTGAGTCACTGGTCTTCACGGGGGCGCCCTGAGAGTCATGACCGTATTGAAGACCGTGCCAAACCAACCGTCCGACCACCCATCCCTGCACGCCACGCTCATCCAGTGGGCCAACATCTACCGTCAAGAACTCAGAGAGCCTTAATGTACTAAGGGCGAGTGCGCGGATGCGACCCATTGGGGCGCAGAACGAAAAAGGGAACAAAGGCGATAACCGCTTTGAATAGAGACTAGACATTGAATAAAACAGAGGCTCCCCCTGACCAGCCTGTGGGGAGGAAGGCCCGACTTAGCTGGTCGAGGTGTAGAACTCTGTACTTACAGCCTTTTTAGGGGTAGAACTTGCGCAGATCTTCCTGGACTTCCTCAGTGAACACCGCCACACGTGGTGACCCTAAGGCCAACTCTGACGGTAGGACCGCCTCCGCACCGTAGACCAGGAAGATGGGAGTTTCTCCGGTGGCCCAGCTGGGAGTGGTATGAAGTGACCACAACACCGCCGGGAGCTCTTCAGTCCATCGGGTTCCACGCTTGTGGAGTCGATCAAACGCCCGGGTCTTGAGGCCCTTCAGCACCAGCACATTGGCCAGCTCAACTTGGCCGTTGCTTCTCGGGTGAGCCACCGAGGCAAAACAAACTTTGGTGCCCATTTCTTCACAGAAGCCCAAGAAGGCAGGGCTGGTGAACTGCTCGCCGTTGTCGGTGATGATGCGGTTGGCGACCCCAAAGCGTGCGAAGATGCCTTGTATGAACTTGATTGCAGCGGCGGCGGTGATCGTCCTTACCGCTTCGGTTTCCACCCACTTGGTAAACTTGTCGATAGCGACAAACAGATGGGTGTAGCCCCCTGTGGCCCGTGGGAACGGACCCAGGATATCCAGCCCCCAGACCGCAAGGGCCATGAGAGCGGGATGGTTTGCAGAGCTTGGGCCGATCGGTGGATTTGCTTGGCATGGAACTGGCACGCCTCACACTTCCTGACCAACTCGCAAGCATCCTGGAGGGCGGTTAGCCAATAGAACCCTTGGCGGAGAGCTTTCCCGACCATCGTTCGACTTGAGACATGGCTCCCACACTCGCCTCCATGGATATCAGAGAGCAAAGTGCTCCCCTCTTCCTGAGTGATGGACTTCAGAAGAATTCTATTTTTACCCCGGAGGTAAAGGTCCCCGCCCACCAGGGTATAGCACTTGGCCTTCCGTGCTATCTTCTCTGCTGACGCATCATCGTCGGGGCACACTTGATCCCGCAGGTAGGCCAGGATCAGATCCATCCATGTGCCTTCCCGGTAAAGTGTGGCGACCACGGGGTGGCCGCCCGGGTACTCCGCCTGGCCAAGCATTTCCACCGGTACCGCTTCCCCTTCTGGAGCAAGGGCTGGAGCAGCATCACCATCGTCCCTACCAGAAACGGGGGTTGCGATGGACGGTCGCGGAAGCCTTTCTTCAAAGACTCCGACCGGAACGGAAGATCTTGTCGAGGCGAGCTGAGCGAGCTTGTCCGCCAAGTAGTTGTCGTGCCGGGGGATATGGGTATATCCTAGCCCATCGAAATGTCGCTCCATTTTTCTGACCTCCGCCAAGTACTCGGCCATGACAGGATCAGAGCAGGAGAACTCCTTTCTTGCCTGGTTAACGACTAGCAAGCAGTCGCACCTCCTGCACAGGAGTATCACACAATCACAATCATAACCACAAAACAGTACGCAAACCCCCATCTAACCCGACATTGCTCCCTACTCGCAAAACCTAAAATAGAGGTTCTGTCCCGTCGGGACAGCAGCCTTGCAAAAGGCATAACTTGAGTTCTGGGACTCCGAATGAATTAAACAAGTACACCCTCGCGTAGCTTAGGAAATTTCCCAACTTTCTCTAGGTATATGGAAAGTCTGATTCGGCCTCTAAAGTTGTTTAATCTACAGATTACCGAGATCTGTTCCAATCGCGTCACAGATTTTAACACGCTCGGTAAAACAGTCATAACTTTCAAACGGATGGGCGGAATTTCAATTTCTTTATATGCACTGAAAGATAATGAAATTATATACAACTTCCTAGAAGTCCGTACGGCCAGATTCCAAATCTAAATTAGCGAAAACGCGAACCCTAGCTCGACTGCTCAAGCTGTCCCAAAACAGAGACGTGGCAACGTCTAGATCTAACCCAAATTACTCCAATCCAGCACCTCCAATTGATCTAAAAACTTGATAAACACCCTAATAACAGTACCTAGATCAATTCCAAGGATCCCCATGATCATACCTTTGCCCGACGAACGAAAACTCCAATCGATCTCCTCGCTCCTCGCTCCTCGCTCCTCGCTCCTCGCTCCTCGCTCCTCGCTCCTCGTTCCTCGCTCCTCGCTCCTCGCTCCTCGGATGGATCCATGAGGATGCAGGGGTGGGGAGGCCACCCTAGGGCAGCAAGGGGGTGGAGGAGAGGTGGTGTGCAATGGGGAGCAATGGGGAGCAATGGGGGAGGTGGAGGCGCAAGGAAGGGAGAGGGGAAGGTGGGGGTGGCGGCTAGGGCTTGGAGGGAGAGGTGGGGGCGCCCAAGGGCAGGGGGAGCACGCCCAAAAGGCTGGTGGGGAGCCCTTTTACCAGCCCCCACACCCAATCCTAGTCCGTTACGGAGACCTACTCCATCCCACCAAGGCCTAAACTCCCCCGGGAAGGCCCAAAACCCCGGAAACGCCCCGGAAAAGCTATTAACCTCCATATCCTATAGTTTTAACCTTAATTCCACATCTCATAATGTTATTAACCATATCATGCACGTTAAATAAGGTTACGACACTCCGTGGTGTCACAACGCTTCAAAAGGCCCAAAAACGCGAGTAAACCTCAAGCCGAAAGGTTTTATTCTCTAATTTCACCTTCTATAACGTCACACCAAACCGTAGTGTCACATTCTTCCCCCCTTCAACAGGATTCGACCTCGAATCCGAAGGACGCCAAAAACAACAACAAAGTCCCCGAGGGACAAAAGACTTCCTTACAACATAAAACATTCACACAAAGACTCAAACCGGAACAAACGACAAACGAGTTCTCAAAACCAACCCTTGGCGAGGAAATGTTGATTTAGCTCAACAAAGTGCAACCTCGCACGGTTCCTCCTTCACCCCAATTGCCAAAAAGACCACGAAAGAACACGGTCTCACACTCCTCATTCGATACATTCCTTGGCACTAAAGTGCCTGATCCCTTTAGCAATGCTACTTTCCAGAAGAACACGGCTTCAACTGCTAGAACCCTCTTCAGCTCCCACGCAGAAAAGTGTTTTTCACACATCAATCTCTCTACTATGGTTCGCCGTAATCAAGACGACGCAAGCCAAGAGAGACACTACACTCCAAGACAACCCACTGTTTGAACAACGGGGTTTAAAACCATGCAAAAGATTCGTCTTTTACAAAAGACCAATACCCACCGCTAACATCAAAAGGGAAAGCTTTCTTTAAAACCAAAGTTCCTAAAACCCGCAAGAACAGTAACAACCGAACAAAATGCTACGGTTGGCTCCACTCGCTCATAGATCAGCGACAAAAGATCCAATACACTTCGAAAAGGAAAAGCAATTACTGGCAACCACCAAGTGGTCCACTAGTACTTAATCAACCCTATCGAGGAACACATCAACAGCACAATTCTCCAAGAAGGTTTGAATTGAGTCAAACTCAACCTTCCTTTACTCCTCACCTTTAAACCATTTACGATCCACTACTAACAACACCTAATGCTTAGGTCGATAACAACCCATACTGGATTTCTCATCCAAGCGGGTCTCGCCCTCAAGCTTTCCACCCAAGGACTAAAATAAGGACACAACGATTGGATAAACTCAACCACAAACCATGAACCCAATTGGTCCCCATGCTTAACCTTGAATCCAATGCACTACAATCACTTTGGAAAGGATTCGACAACAACCAAAGAGCATTCAGTTTAACTTTCTAAACCAAGATGCAAAGGAAACACAAATCCCCTTCATCACAACCAACATACCAGAAATTCTTTATTCTTTCTTTTCATACTAGAAAGAAATGGACATCTCGTTTCATGACATAAATGCACACTCTTCAGGAGCACTCCGGATTAGTCATATCTCCATATATGACTTTCTCACCGACCTGGCTCAACGACTCTTTTATCATTTAACATGTAAAAACGATGTCATGTTTACTTTTCACCATTCCTTCATCATGTAACCACACTACCGAAAAGTCATTCACATGACGACTTCTTCCTCGGTATCACATGAATAAATCTCGAATAACATCGAGAGTTGCGCTAATTCATATAAACTATGTCGGCAGCATAGTTAACGATGAAGGCACCACATCATATCAGAACCCACCAACGATAGATAGCTAAACTTTGCAAAACATCGCATTTTAACCAAAATCAACATTTTGGAAAAGAACATTGACTCCAAAGTTAGACTTCTGTAAAAACAACTGCCATAAATTTTATCAAAAGAGAGGGAAACTCAATCCCAAAAGAAAACTCTTGTCTAACCAAATTCACTTATGAAACATTCATAAAAATCCAGACTTGTGAAACACCCGCACACCAGACACATTTTTCAAATGACTCCAACTCTAGCCAAATAGAGTTACACATCAAGGGCTTAACTCAAAAGTTTCCAACACAACCCTTTATGACCATCTGCTTCCTTTTTGAAATTAATTCCAAAGATAATTCAGTGCGAACGCGAAAGGGCGCGATCGACTCAAAAACTTTTGGATGTAAATCCAAACTCACAACACGAACTAAACAAATTCGCCAAAACCAAAGGTCAACACCAAACATTACGAGTTCTTGGGGAAACTCTGAAACACAGCATAAGGAACACCTTGACCGAAAACCCTTCAAGCAAAATGGCAAACAACCAAACCAGTCCAAAAGCTTTTAAACACAAGCTCAGCATAAAAAGAACCATATCTACAACTCCACTACGCTTTCCATTAAAAGACTTCAATAATTACTATCTACTTCCTGAGAAGCCCCAACACAAATAAATCAGAAACTTCACAACAAATTCTTCCTCTAGTTACCAATCCCAACACTTTTAATTAGGGTTTAAGGTGCTTATCGAAAAAGGCACCCAACCAAAACTATATTGACATGACCCTCACGGGTCACCGAATCATAATACATCTTATTCCAAGTTGGAAACATAGTATTTCAATAAATCTTTCAGCAAGATCAGCATATAAATTTCATGCCACCTATATATTCACGTCTCGACAACCGAACCTTATTCACTTAAACAACGACTTCAACATGTAAATATTATCTCTACAAGACAAAGTTCATAACTAGGATTCCAAGGCATACATTCATTAAGGATGAAATTGTACATCATGTTAATTATCCAAAGCTCACTCCATCGCAACATGTTAAAATTTTCCTCTATTTTAACCATGGTTTTCCAACGAATAATCTAAACAGGTACCACAACTACTTAGTCATCAATAACAACAAGTGGGCATAATCATCAACCAACAACATTACTTTTAGCTACTCCTATACATAGGTGATAACAAAATTACCACCACACAACATACTCCCACTATTTAAAATAGACTGAATACTAGCATTAACACTACCATTAACAACATCATTAATAATAAGTCTTATATCTTCTCCATTGATATCAATACTAGCATTGTAGCGACACAACTGCATACTTCCAAAGATACTAGTAGTTTGCAACAACATAAATAGCAACTCTAATCAACATCCAAATTAAAGTCACTAGTCAACACGATTAAATTTCTCTATTAATCCATTAGATTAGAACATGTTTAACAACCAAAGAAAGTTTCTTTTACAATAACAATGAGTCTACATCATCTTAATGTTTTAACTATGCATCAAAGTTTAAACTTTTAACATTAACAAGGATCATAAGCACTTTTAAAGCAAGGCAACAGATTCTAAGCATGTACATTAACACATTTAATCATTCTCGCTAAGAGTAAACTGCAACACTAGTAGTCTATTTATTCTCAAGCTAGAGATATTAATCACATTGAATTGATTCAACTCAAAATTTAACTTAGCAACACATCAATCCATAAACCACATTGTTACCTACTACATAACATGCTAAACATCAATTCTTACTACGGACAAACGATTTCAGTCAAAAGACTACTTTGTTTACAGCATTTTAGTTTTAAAACTCATCCCAAATTCATAAGGAAAATTTGACTCTCAAAATTGCGATGAGACAAACCCAAACTTGGTCATGCAAAGGAATTCTCCAAAACACTTTTAAATCTCAAAGACTCCTCTTTGGAGGGAACCAATCGATCAAATATACCTTTGCAAATAAACCCTAACTCCAAACTTTCACAAAATAGGAAGGGTTCTTCAAAGATGATTTTCTTAAACCAGCAAAATAACGAATCAAACACCACTTACTTCTACAAAGACACAGAACTTCATCACTGACAGCCAGGTCTGGCATAACTCCGCAATAACTCCGTTAACCTCGGAGAAAGACAAACTCAGGGATAAATTTGAATGCTTCTTCCCCATAAAGCCATCAACAAACTAATCATTAAAACTGGAAAGGTGCCCAAAAGAAGCGCAACACTAGACTCCTCTTCTTCGTCTTCAACCAAGGAAGACAAAACCACACACCACATACTGAACGATCAGCGAAAAACCAATACCAAACACTTTCCTTTTTGGTTTCCATCACTAAAACCAAGAATACCAACAAAGACCGATCACAGAACGATAAAGAACATCCGAAGGAATCCACCACCAAACTCTTCTATTTGACTCCAGTTAACTACCCGATCTACGACAGAAAGGGTATGCACTCTTCCCCTACAGGGGTTAACAGTTCTTCGGTGATGGCACTAACCGGCCACACCGTCAAACCCCACCCTTACTATGAACAAAAAGAGGTGACCGAAACTCTTCGGCACCACAATCCCACTTTATCACCACCACAAGAACAATTCAAACATTTATCTCATAGACATAGCAACATGCTTTGTCAAATAAAGCATTCAACATCATAGCTTAAATACAACATTTAAGCGTAAAGAAACGATAACCATACCCTTTCCTACTGTGCATCCATTGTGTGTCAAATTTTATATTAGTTATACCACTTTTGCAAGTTTTAATGTTGCTATCCTATGACAAAGTTTTAGTTAGAACAAGCCATGTTTCTAAGTTATTTCACATCACATTTTAGTTGCAACCTATAGCATGACACTAAAAATACACATTCCAAGGACCTACAGCCCGCTCTGATACCAACTGTAACACCCCGGCATTTAATATGCCCGAATGCTACCAAACATAATCTAAACAACAACTAAATATCACATTTAAACATAAATTCCAGCAAAGGTACATATGCTAAAAACCGATATTTCGGCAGCATCTCCTTTGTTTTTCCATGAATTAACACAATATCAATATCATGGCAAGATATATCATAGCACACGACATCTAAAACATCAACATAAATGGATGTATCATCAAACTACGCCAATAATACCACGCTCAACCACTTCATAAACTATAACGAAGCACATAAGGGATCACAAGCATGCTAGATTAAACCATACATTAACTTTATGGCACAACTCTTAAAATCATGTCTCCAAGTGATTAATCATAGACTATAATGGTGGAGCTACGTGTAGAAGTGTAGCTAAACCCCTTTTTCCCGCATGCCGATCTCAAAGTACCTAAAAACAACATAAAACACAAGCGTGAGTTCGAAACTCAGCAAGCATATTGTAATGGACAACAATAACAATATCATAGAAAATAACATCTCTCATCATGTATATCATCTCAATCATGAACACTTTAACAAAATCATCATCATTGTGTATGCAATGCAATGCAATGCTCATATCTCCTTGGAAACTCATACCCGTATGGTTGAGTACACACCCGTCGGTGTGCACCCTCTCCCCCTTTCCATCCCGAAGATGGAGGGTGCCTACTCCTCGCTTCCACAACCCACGGTAGATGGAATCACGATGTAGGACTTACTCTATTGGCTCTCCGGATTAGTCATAACTTTCTCACCGACCTTCCCGGATTAGTTAATGACTTTCTCACCGCCCGGGCCATGTAATATGTCATGTATGCAAGCATGCCAACATCATATAAAACTCATATTTTAACACATGGCGTCATAACATCTTAAACATGCTCATCATATCATAGCAATCATTAACACATGGCAAGTGGACATATATCATGTAAACAATTCCATCTAATCTCAACATGCAACCTACAACTCGCTATCCATCACAACACACTTGCCTCAACCACGTGCAACGGATTGGCGGGAAGTAGAAGGCACTCCCGGGGTCACACCTCCTGCACAGGGGTATCACACAATCACAATCACAATCATAACCACAAAACAGTACGCAAACCCCCATCTAACCCGACATTGCTCCCTACTCGCAAAACCTAAAACAGAGGTTCTGTCCCGTCGGGACAGCAGCCTTGCAAAAGGCATAACTTGAGTTCTGGGACTCCGAATGAATTAAACGAGTACACCCTCGCGTAGCTTAGGAAATTTCCCAACTTTCTCTAGGTATATGGAAAGTCTGATTCGGCATCTAAAGTTGTTTAATCTACAGATTACCGAGATCTATTCCAATCGCGTCACAGATTTTAACACGCTCGGTAAAACAGTCATAACTTTCAAACGGCTGGGCAGAATTTCAATTTATTTATATGCACTAAAATATAATGAAATTATATACAACTTCCTAGAAGTCTGTACGGCCAGATTCCAACTCTAAATTGGCGAAAACGCAAACCCTATCTCGACTGCTCAAGCTGTCCCAAAACAGAGACGTGGCAACGTCTAGATCTAACCCAAATTACTCCAATCCAGCACCTCCAATTGATCTAAAAACTTGATAAACACCCTAATAACAGTACCTAGATCAATTCCAAGGATCCCCATGATCATACCTTTGCCCGACGAACGAAAACTCCAATCGATCTCCTCGCTCCTCGCTCCTCGCTCCTCGGATGGATCCATGAGGATGCAGGGGTGGGGAGGCCACCCTAGGGCAGCAAGGGGGTGGAGGAGAGGTGGTGTGCAATGGGGAGCAATGGGGAGCAATGGGGGAGGTGGAGGCGCAAGGAAGGGAGAGGGGACGGTGGGGGGGGCGGCTCGGGCTTGGCGGGCGCGGTGGGGGCGCCCAAGGGCAGGGGGAGCACGCCCAAAAGGCTGGTGGGGAGCCCTTTTACCAGCCCCCACACCCAATCCTAGTCCGTTACGGAGACCTACTCCATCCCACCAAAGCCCACCAAGGCCCAAACTCCCCCGGGAAGGCCCAAAACCCCGGAAACACCCCGGAAAAGCTATTAACCTCCATATCCTATAGTTTTAACCTTAATTCCACATCTCATAATGTTATTAACCTTATCATGCACGTTAAATAAGGTTACGACACTCCGTGGTGTCACAACGCTTCAAAAGGCCCAAAAACGCGAGTAAACCTCAAGCCGAAGGTTTTATTCTCTAATTTCACCTTCTATAACGTCACACCAAACCGTAGTGTCACACCTACAAACCGCTATCCATTACAATACACTTGCCTCAACCACGGGCAACGGATTTGCGGGAAGTAGAAGGCACTCCCGGGGTCGCACAACCTGCACATTGGCATCACACACTCACAATCATATCCACAAAATAGTACACAAACCCTCATCTACCCCGACATTGCCAACTACTCACAAACCCTAAAAACAGAGGTTCTGTCCCGTCGGGACAGCAGCCTTGCAAAAGGCATAACTTGAGTTCTGGAACTCCGATTCAATTAAACGAGTACATCCTCGCGTAAACTACGAAATTTCCCAACTTTTTCTAGTTATATGGAAAGACTGATTCGGACTCTAAAATTGTTTAATCTACAGATTACCGTGATCTGTTCCAATCACGTCATAGATTTTAACATGCTCAGTAAAACAGCCATAACTTTCAAATGGCTGGGCGGAATTTAACGTTCTTTATATGCACTGAAAGATAATGAAATTATCTACAACTTCTTAAAAGTCTGGTCAGATTCCAAATCTAAATTGGCGAAAACAGGAACCCTAGGTCAACTGCTCATGCTGTCCCAAAACAGAGACGTGGCAACATCTAGATCTAACCCAAATTACTCAAATCCAGCACCACCAATTGATCTAAAAACTTGATAATCACCATAATAACAGTACCTAGATTAACCCCAGGGAACCCCATGATCATACCTTTGCCCGATGAACAAAAACTCCAATCGATCTCCTCGCTCCTCGCTCCTCGGATGGATCCACGAGGATGCAGGGGTGGGGAGGCCACCATAGGGCAGCAAGGGGCTGGAGGAGAGGTGGTGGGGAGGTGGAGAGGTGGAGAGGGCAAGGGGCAAGGGGGCTCACGGCCAATGGGGGAGGGAGAGTGGAGGTGGCGGCTAGGGCCAAAGGGGAGGAGTGGGGGCGCCCAAGGAGAGGTGGTGGGCGCAAGAAGGGCAGGGGAGCCCCTAATACCCAGCCCATCTAAGAATCCTAGTCCTAAATGGACTCCTACTCCATCCCACCAAAGCCCACAACCCCCTCTTTTAGGCCCAAACTCCCCCGGGAAGGCCCAAAACCCCGGAAACGGCCCAGAGACTCTATTAACCTCCATACCCTATGGTTTTAACCTTATTTCCACATCTCATACTGTTTTTGACCTTATCATGCACGTTAAATAAGGTTATGACACTCTGTGGTGTCACAACACTTCAAAAGGCCCAAAAACGCGAGCAAACCTCAAGCCGAAAGGTTTTCTTCTCTAATTTCACATTCTATAATGTCACACCATACCGTAGTGTCACAGCAATCACAGTGAAGATGAAGCCACATGGGAGCGGGAAGACCATTAGAAAATCGAGTATCCCGAATTCTTCCATATCATGTGAGTGCTACCATCCATTCTTTTCGCAATTAAAGTCATATCATTTGTATGTGGCTGCATTGTCCATATGGACTCCATCCGTCTATGCTCTCATTTTCGAATCTCGGGGCGAGATTCTTTTATGGGGGGAGGATTTGTCAAGGCCCCGAATTCGAGCTGGACTCCTGTGGCTAGCGTTAGAACAAACCAATCCTTAGTCGTATTCGAGATCAATCTCTAACTCCCGCGCATAACCTAAACTGCCAATTAGGAGTATCCCTAGCTTAACAAAAATTTTAGAGCTAGAAAAATCTTAAGCTGCAAATGTGAGTTCCATCAAAGTTGAGAGCTTCATAGTTGGAGATGTATAATGACTTCGAATGTGCATGTTGTTTGGTTACAAACTAGAATCTTTTCTCTATAGAATGGTTGAGTTTTGAGCCCAATTCAAAAGATTTCATTAATTCTTAACATGGCTCAAAAACTAAATCTAGTGCTAAAAGTGTTGGGGACTTAACCATGCTATCTATCCTCCTTGTGTGTGTGGGCAAAGGAACACAAAACAGCCACAAAACATCAACCACCAAACCAAATCACAACAAAACAGCCAAACACCAACCCACAAGTGCTGCCCACTCATTTCTTTTTCTCCCCACACGCAGCAAACACCCAAACCTTTCTCCCCAAGCGTGCAGCTCCAAACCAATACCAAAAACAGCAGCTAGTGGACAGCAACCACCCACTTCCTTCCTCCCCAAACCATGCAAGCCCCAAGGTCCTGGGCAAGCCCCCTTGTGGGAGAAGCACTCCTCTCCATGGCAGCACCTTGAAGCTCCTCCCCAGCCCCTCCAAGTTGCTGCAGCTCCCCCATCAGCTCCTCCACCTGCAGCAGCTCCAACCAAGCTTCCCTCTCCTTCTCTCCATGGCTCCTCCTTGAGGGAGGCCAAGGTAAGCCCTCCCCATGGCTATATCTGGTTCTTGAGGGTCTTCTCCTGCTGTTTTTGGCGCCCTAGGGTTGGATTTGGGAAAGTTTGGAGGGAAACCCATGTTCTAGGGTTTGGGGATGTTCTGAAATTTTCGAGCAGATTTTTGGGCTGCGGTAATTCGTGTTTTTGAGAAATTTAGAAGCTTCATATCTCTGGCCGGATGAAGAATTAATTGTAGATAATCAAGTTATATTTCATTTCCAACTGGAATCGATCAATTTCGTTAACTCAGCAGAAAGTTATGATGATTTTCGTGCTGACTGTCCAGAAAAATGTGCATTTTGGCAGAGCTGCTGATTTGCTCGGTTTTGAGTGGGTTAAACTAATGGATGTTAAATTAGGGGTTGTGGGAATTGTAGGTAAGTTTATTATATTTCATTAGGAACTGGGATATCTCAGTTTGGTTGAATGGTTAAAAAGTTATGTATGTTTGAAGTCCCTGCTGTTTGAAACTCTGAAATTGTGGATGCTAAACATTGCTCTCTGTTCCTCGCCAAACTGGGAGTTGTTCATGCAATGGATGGATAATTGGACAAAGCTAAATTGTAGATATGCCTCTTAAGTTTCATTAGAAATTGCAATCGCTCGATTTCATCAAACCTTGTAGAAGTTATGGTCATTTTGGTGAAATCTGTCCAGATTTGTGCATTTTGTACAGAGTGCTGTTCTTTTCGGTTTTTGGGCAAGCTAAACTGACTGTTGGTCAATTAGGGGTAAAGTTATGAGTAGGTATTGTCCTCATGTTCAATTGTAAACTGGAATCACTCAATTTGGTTGAGTAAATTAGGAGATATGCTTGTTTGAAGTTCATGCTATCCTGAAAATTCAGAGTTTGCTTTAGAGAAGGCTAGAGTTGGGTTGGAGCGGTGTTGGGCATTTCAAATACATTGTTGTCTATTAGTGTGTAGTGTTAAATTGCACTTTCATTTTGGTTTGACGAATGCTTGAATATTTTTGAAGCTTTTATGAGTCTTCAATTGTCATTTCATCTCATATGCACGTCATGCATCTCATTTCATGCATTGTTATCGTGTAGAGAACGAAACCGCGGTGATTGACGTGGCTGTGGTTGAGGGGCAAGTTGTGGTTGAAAACGCAGCAGAAGCTCAAGGCAAGCACCTAAGCATATTCCTCCCTACGTATAATTGTATTTTGGCGAATAAATTGCTATTTGGATGATTAAGTCATGCATTAGGAGTTGAATTGTGGGATTGGAATTAGAACCTATTTGCTGCACATACCCTCATTGATAATTGTTGAACACCTCCTTTGGAGCTAGTCTATGGGTAATTATATTGTGTCCATGCTTAGTTTGCTTAGATGTCGGGTATGGGCCAAGTGGTGGAAGGTTCCATCGCTTGAGAATATTTACTTCAAACATTTGGGCTACAATGGTTTTGGGTAAGAATTGAAATGTGAAACTGAGACCGGGCGAGAGGGTTGGATCACTTGGGTGTGGAGACTCAAGTGTGATAGTCTCGCCTGTGTCGGTTAAGGACCGATACGTTCTTTGCCATGTTGATCGAGCACACCTTGTTGATCGCATGCCCGATATGATGGTACGGCAAGCTATTCTTCCGTCGCATACTAATTCGATGAGTCATGCCCTCATGCAGTTGGACGTGGCTGAGGACGAGGCTTAGGTCGACTCTCGAGGGCCAAGCGAGGCTTGGGCCGCTCGAGGGGGTGCTAGGTGCTCGAACCGCATGAAGATGGCTCAACGAATGTGTATGGATGGGAGGAGGGTTGACATGAGGTTCCTTGTGGCACATGTTGTGCGATTGATGATCCCCTGCAGGGTTGAGAAAACGATTCGAATTGCCGCGCTCTCGGATATGAGCACGCTTGTATCATCCGACATTTCAACGTAGTAATAACTTAAACTTGATGCTAGTTGGTATGTTGATGATTATACTTGTTAATGTTGATACTTGCTTTACTTTAAATGTTTAATTTCAGATTTCACTCTAGTAATAGGTGCTGTCCATAAATGCTATAAAACTTGTGAATGGAGTAGTGGAATGTAACTATGCAACAAAGTTAAGCTTTTCCGCACTTTTTACATTAAGCTTACTCCTTGCTACATCCAAATGTATATTCTTTCGAGTCGGTCATATATAGACCACGGGTAAGTCTTGCGAGTACCTTTTGTACTCATGCTTCTGCTTTGTGGTTTTCAGGTGAGGACACCGACGGTTCTGAAGTTCTGTCCTTACGCCTATCGGTGGACCAAGGCGGGGCATCGAGTAGAGGCTACTTGCGACGTTGTATGCGCCCGGAAGTGTTCAGGGGCAGGACACTTCCGGAGATGTCATACTTTTGGTTTACTTTGGTGGTTGTGCTTTCATTTTGTTGTATGGATAGCCTTAAACTATGTCATGTCTAGGCTTGTATACTTGGCTACTTCTGTTGTTGATCCTTGATGTCTTTTGGTGCTCTTATCATGCTTGTATGTTGCTCATATCCATGTCAACTATATTGCTATGTTAATTGCTTTTCTGTCACGAGTGGATGTCCTCTCTTCTAGAGACATCATGCCAAAATTTTGTAGAAATCCTGAGTTTTGGTAGGATCTTCTTACTGTAGTTTGTTTTGCAAGTTAGAGTTTGTTGTAGTGAGTTCTTGCCATGTGTGGTTGTCGGGTTTGTCTTTCTGCTTTGGTTTTTAGTCGTCTTCTTGTGCTTTCGCGTTGCGTGTCCGGTTGTGGGGTTTTGAGTTCGTTGCCCCCTTTATGCAAATTGAGTTGATATGGCATTGGAAACCGGTATGCGGGGCGATCCTGGGCGAGCTTCAGGTCGCATACCGGGGGAATACCGGGATTGTTGTCGAGCTATTCGAATGGTCTCACGGTTGTCTCATTTGGGCTTGGGTGCTAGCATTTCACAGAGCCGCCCAGACCGTCCTCGGGTTATTTGAATGCTCGGTCGTCGTTATCGGATTTGGAGGCTAGCAACGGATCGCCGATGGCGCTCGCACCTGGATGCCACGTGTCCGCTAGCGGTGGCTTTTACTGAAGTGCAGTCGGTACCCTGGTATAGAATACACCGACAGTAGCCCCCGGACCCACCTTGGAGTGCTCTTTTTACCTTTTTCCGTCTCCTTAGTGGGTCCAGAAAAAGTTCCCACGAAACGTTGCGGCTTTTTAAATGCCGCCGCGATTTCCGGGCCCGAGGACGATCGTGCGGCCGCCTTTGCCTCGTAACGGGTGCGGGTCTGAGGAGCATGGCCGCGCCTCTTCTGATTCTTTCGGATTTCCCGCCAGCGAAGCGCCGCGCCTCCTCGAGTATCTCGCCTTTCCAACTGCCACGCCTCCCCAGGTTCCCCACTGAGGCGCTCCTTCATGCGTATAAATAAAGGTGCTCCGGGGGGAGGCGGTCCGTTTGCTTCTCAGTTTTTTACATGCTGCACACTGCTTCTTTACCCTTGTTTCTTGCGAACCGCCTCTCTGCCTCTGTTCTCTGCACACTGCTCCTTTGCTCATATGACTTCGCCAGCACCCCTGCTTCCTCCCTCAACCGTCGAGGAGGTCGACGCCGAGAGGTGTTCCCAGTATGTCACCGGCGACACTGTCCGTACTCGCACCGGGACTGCCGCGCCTGGCAGCCGCCCGGGCAAACTAGTCTTCTTCGGCTGGGCAATGTTGGCGGGCCTTCTTCCGCCAATTTTCGACTTCTACCTTGCCGTCCTCAACTTCTACTCCATCCACAACCTTCATCTTCCTCCTAAATCCATCGTCCTCCTCGCTGTCTTTCCCCACTTCTGCGAGATATTCGTGGGAGTGGCCCCTAATCTCCCCCTCTTCTACTTCTTCTATTCCTTGCGCGCGGCCAAGGATCTTTCCACCGTGGCCGGCACCTGCCACTTCTGCCTTCGCGACGGCGCAGTTTCCCGCTACATTCCGCTGGAACTCCGTTCCAACTGGACGACTTGGCGCAATGGGTGGCTCTATGTCGAAGACGACAGCGGCTTAGAGGTCCTGGAGATGCCGACTGGGCCAGCGGTCGACATCCCTACCTGGGGAGCTCAAGTCGACGAGACGCCTGAGCTCCAGGTGATGCTGGCCCGCGTGGACCAACTGCGAGCAGCGGGACTGACGGGGCCATGGTTCTTCGGGACTACATCTCCCGAAGAATTAGTCCCCTGCGCCGCCGTGCTCGCCTCGCCTGGCAGTACACGGGCCCTGACGACATGACCCGGACTACTCCCGGAGGTAGGTTACTTTTCACTTTGCTCCCCTTGTTTTCTTCCTCTTTCTTTCAACTGCTACCGGACTGACGGCGCCTTCACTCCCTTTTCTTATTTTCTCTAGCCGCGGGGAATTTATCCCCTGCCAAAATTGATGCGTGGCAGGCGCAGCTGGGCGTCTTTGGCCCCGTCCCACCCTTTCCAGCGGGCGCACTCCCGCTCTGCCAGGTGGAGCCCCGGGAGCGCGTGGTGATCACCCGTGCCATGCCCGTCATGGACGCCATGGGGCCGGTGACCACGCCTCGCCAAACGACGCTAACCATTCGGGGCCCTCCTCCAGCAGGAGGGGGGAGGGACAAGCGGCCTGCAGACGACGACGATCCCGGTGACAGCCCCAGGTGGGTTCGCGCTGCACCGGGGGGTGCAGCGACCACAACCGGAGCGGGTGGCTCTACAGCGGCCACCGCTTCAACCTCGGCCGTTGCCGCCCCGCCAACAGCTCCGCCAGCTCCAGTTCTGCCTCCGCCGCCGGCGCAGGCCGATCCGCCCCTGCGGCCGCCACGCACGAGCGATCTACCTCCGCCATCGGGCGTGGTCGATCCACCCCACCGCCGGCGCGGTCGATCCGCCCCGCCGCCGGCTCCGGCCTGGTGATCTGCCCCCGCGCCGCCGGCACTAGCGCAGGGTGGTCCGCCTCGCCGCCGGCACCGGCGCAGGGTGATCCACCACCGCCGCCGGCACCGATCCTTCCCCCGCCGCCGCCGGCGAGGGTCGCTCCACTGGGACTGGCGCCGCGCGGGGGGATAACCCTTATCCCAGGCACGCCCCGGTTCGGGAGGCCTTCTGCTGGGTACACACAAAAACACGTAGCAAGCTTATCAGGTTCATGTAATTTGAGACTTACCCCCTTTCTCTTTTTTCTTAAGGGCATCTCCTTCGACGGCTTCCGTAGGGGTCGACTAGGGCACTGCTGCAGCTGCGGCCGCGCTGTCTGCGGTGATCGAACACCAAGGCGGCCCTGGCGACCACCCGGTGCCCGCCGCCGGGGCGGATGTCTTACCGCCTGGTGGCGGGCTGGGCCTGCCGGCCACTCCGGAGGCCCTCGGCGCCCCAATCCCCTCGGCGGACGCTAACGCTCTGCTGGCTGCCCTTGGTGAGCTACACTCTAGTGTGAGCGGCCGCCTTGCGACGAGCAGGGAGAGGCTGAGGGTGGCTGTCGTGGAGATCGCCCGCCTGGCAGAGGTACAGGACTGGCGTGGCCGGTCGGAGAGGTTGGCGCTGGACCTGCAGCGGGAGAGGGAGCAAGGTGCCCTCCGCGTCGAGGTGATCATCCGAGAGCGCGACGAGGAGAAGGGCGAGCGGCTCCGCGTAGAAGCCGAGGCCACCTCCATGCTGCGCCTGGCCTTCGACCGGATGGTGGTCAGCCTAGCGCCATTGGGGTTGGAGCAGCCGGGCCCGATTGAGTAGATGACCCGGCACTATGCCTTCTACATGGGCCGGATCGCCGACTTCCTCACCTTCCTGCGTGGCGCCCTAGCCACACGGTCCAGCTAAGAAGGGCGAGCGGTTGTGGTGGCCACGGCGTCATACGTGCTTGCATGCTGCACCAACCGGGATGCTAACTTCGACCCCCTGGTCGCCATCCAGGGGGTGGAAGGAGAATGGGCCCGCGCCGAGGCGTAGGTCATCAGCGCCGCCGAAAGGGTAGCCGATCAGCTCGAGATGGTCAACCCTGCGTTGGAAGCGATGGCCGAGGACGTGGCCCTCGAGCTTGACGTCGCCCTGGTGGAGGACCAGGAGGCTGCGGAGGCCGCGGCGGATGAAGAATGAGGGACTTTTCTTTTTCTTTTGCCGTTGTTTTGCCTTCCCTTGTAGTGGACTTCTGCAAGTTAGGATCTATACTTATAAAAATGTGTATTCCCCTTTCGCATGCCTTACGTTTAGATACTTGTTCGCGCCTCCACCATGCTGGCTCTGAGTGAACAGAAAAGCAACGGCGCATGCTAAAGGTTAGAGTGCAGGGCCCGGATCCCTCGTGCCGGAAAGCCGCTGTACCAGGGCATTAGGACTCTGTGAGATTAGTTACTCTCGCGGTCTCTTAGGGCCGAACACCTGGTGAGGTGTAGTAGGGTAGTAGGCCTTCGGAGATGGTGTTTGAGTCACTGGTCTTCACGGGGGCGCCCTGAGCGTCATGACCATATTGAAGACCGTGCCAAACCAACCGTCCGACCACCCATCCCTGCACGCCACGCTCATCAAGTGGGCCAACATCTACCGTCAAGAACTTAGAGAGCCTTAATGTACTAAAGGCGAGTGCGCGGATGCGACCCATTGGGGCGCAGAACGAAAAAGGGAACAAAGGCGATAACCGCTTTAAATAGAGACTAGACATTGAATAAAACAGAGGCTCCCCTTGACCAGCCTGTCGGGAGGAAGGCTCGACTTAGCTGGTCGAGGTGTAGAACTCTGTACTTACAGCCTTTTTAGGGGTAGAACTTGCGCAGATCTTCCTGGACTTCCTCAGTGAACACCGCCACACGTGGTGACCCTAAGGCCAACTCTGACGGTAGGACCGCCTCCGCACCGTAGACCAGGAAGAAGGGAGTTTCTCCGGTGGCCCAGCTGGGAGTGGTATGAAGTGACCACAACACCGCCGGGAGCTCTTCAGTCCATCGGGTTCCACGCTTGTGGAGTCGATCAAACGCCCGGGTCTTGAGGCCCTTCAGCACCAGCACATTGGCCAGCTCAACTTGGCCGTTGCTTCTCGGGTGAGCCACCGAGGCAAAACAAACTTTGGTGCCCATTTCTTCACAGAAGCCCAAGAAGGCAGCGCTGGTGAACTGCGCGCCGTTGTCGGTGATGATGCGGTTGGCGAACCCAAAGCGTGCGAAGATGCCTTGTATGAACTTGATTGCAGCGGCGGCGGTGATCATCCTTACCGCTTCGGTTTCCACCCACTTGGTAAACTTGTCGATAGCGACAAACAGATGGGTGTAGCCCCCTGTGGCTCGTGGGAACGGACCCAGGATATCCAGCCCCTAGACCGCAAGGGCCATGAGAGCGGGATGGTTTGCAGAGCTTGGGCCGGTCGGTGGATTTGCTTGGCATGGAACTGGCACGCCTCACACTTCCTCACCAACTCGCAAGCATCCTGGAGGGCAGTTAGCCAATAGAACCCTTGGCGGAGAGCTTTCCCGACCATCGTTCGACTTGAGACATGGCTCCCACACACGCCTCCATGGATATCAGAGAGCAAAGTGCTCCCCTCTTCCTGAGTGATGCACTTCAGAAGAATTCTATTTTTACCCCGGAGGTAAAGGTCCCCGCCCACCAGGGTATAGCACTTGGCCTTCTGTGCTATCTTCTCTGCTGACGCATCATCGTCGGTGCACACTTGATCCCGTAGGTAGGCCAGGATCAGATCCATCCATGTGCCTTCCCGGTCAAGTGTGGCGACCACGGGGTGGCCGCCCGGGTACTCCGCCTGGCCAAGCGTTTCCACCGGTACCGCTTCCCCTTCTGGAGCAAGGGCTGGAGCAGCATCACCATCTTCCCTACCAGAAATGGGGGTTGCGATGGACGGTCGCGGAAGCCTTTCTTCAAAGACTCCGACCGGAATGGAAGATCTTGTCGAGGCGAGCTGAGCGAGCTTGTCCGCCAAGTAGTTGTCGTGCCAGGGGATATGGGTATATCCTAGCCCATCGAAATGTCGCTCCATTTTTCTGACCTCCGCCAAGTACTCGGCCATGACAGGATCAGAGCAGGAGAACTCCTTTCTTGCCTGGTTGACGACTAGCAAGGAGTCGCCCTTGACTTGCAGACGCTTGACTCCAATGGCCGCGGCGGTACGAAGTCCCGCCAGCAAGCCTTCGTACTCAGCAACGTTGTTGGTGGCCTTGAAGTCCAAGACGACCGCGTACATGAGGAGGTCCCCGGTTGGGGAAACCAGGAGGACCCCAGCTCCCGTGCCCTCGTACCTGAAGGAGCCATCGAAGTAGAGTGTCCAGGGGGAGGGCACGGGCGTTTCTTCGACTTCAGGCTCGGCAGGAGTCCGCTCGACAACGAACTCCGCCAGCCTTTGACTTTTGATCACCGTGCGGGGGGCAAATAACTTAAGACCGAACTCCCCCAGCTCTACAGACCACTTGGCGATGCGGCCCTCTGCTTTGCGGTTGTGGAGACTCTCGCGCAAGGGATAGGCGGACACCACCGTGATCTCTCTTCCTTGGAAATAATGTCGTAGCTTCCTGGACACCACCAGCACAGCATACACCATCTTCTGAGCTTGCGGGTATCTTATTTCAGCGACATGCAGTACCTTGCTGACGTAGAAAACTGGCCGCTGGACCCCTTCACGCTCCGCCACCAGTGCCGTGCTCTCAACCGCTGGGCTGGCCACTATGTACAGCAGTAGCGGCTCGCCCGGCTCGGGGGCGACCAGCACCAGAGGGGAGGAGAGGTATTGCTTCAGTTCTTCGAATGCTTTCTGCGCTTCTGCAGTCCACTCGAAGGAGTTAGTCTTGTTCAACAGCTTGAAGAAGGGGAGACTCTTTTCTCCCAGCCTGGTGATAAACCGGCCGAGAGAGGCCAGGCGACCGGCCAGGCACTGAACTTGCTTGAGCCTTGTGGGTGGTTGCATGCGCTCGATGGTCGTGATTTTTTCCGGGTTAACCTCGATCCCACGGTGGGAAACAAGGAACCCGAGCAGCTTTCCGGACGACACACCAAACACACATTTCTCAGGATTTAACTTCAGACAATACTGCCGGAGGTGGGAGAAAGTCTCTTCTAAATCTTCAACGAGCCCAGCATACTTTTTGGTCTTCACTACCAGATCATCAACATACACTTCGAGATTTCTCCCAATCTGCGATCGGAATACAGTGTGCATGGCACGCAGGTAGGTGGAGCCCACATTCTTCAACCCAAAAGGCATGCGGACATAGAAGTATACGCCTAAGGGGGTCACAAAGGCGGTCTTCTCATCGTCTTCCTGCGCCATGCTGATCTGGTGGTAGCCGGAGTAGGCGTCTAGGAAGCATAAGATCTCGCACCCTGTGGTGGAATCGACGACAAGGTCTATCCGCGGCAGGTGATACGGATCCTTGGGGCAAGCTTTGTTGAGGTCGGTGAAGTCGACGCACATCCGCCACGTTCCGTTCGACTTCTTGACGAGTACAGGGTTGGCCAGCCACTCGGGATAGGCAGCCTCCCGCACAATCTTCGCCTACAGCAGCTTTTCTACCTCAACCTGAATGGCATCTTGCCACTTTGGTGCCTGCCTCCGGACCTTCTGCCGGACAGGGTGCACTCCAAGGAGCGTCGCCAATCGGTGCTCGATCACCTCCCTAGGGACCCTGGTCATTTCTGATGGTTCCCAAGCGAACACATCCAGGTTAGACCGGAGGAAGGTGACGAGTGCGTCTTCCTATTTGGTGCTGAGGTTGGCACCAATCTTCACGACCTTCCCAGGGCCATCCTCGCCCACGGGGACCACCTTCACCTCACCTGAGGAACCGGGTGAGGCGCGGGCCTTGATCGGGGGGAGCTCCGGGTAGTCTTCCTCATCTCGGGCCGTGCAGGTGGTGCCGGCCAGGTCCTACACCTGCTTACTGAGGCGCAGGGCTTCCAACCGATCCACCTTGACAGTAATCGGGCCCCCAGGTCCAGGGATCTTCATTATCATGTAGGCGTAATGCGTGGCTCCCATGAACTTGACCAGAGCTGGCCGGCCAAGTAACGCATTGTAGGGGAGGTCAAAGTCCACGATCTCGAAGTTGATCTTTTCTGTTTGGAAGTTCTCCACACTTCCGAACGTGACATGCAGTCGGACCTGACCCAGAGGTGTCAAGCCCACTCCAGGGGCGACTCCGTAGAATAGAGGGGCTGGGCGCAGCTCCTCATAAGGGACCTGGAGCGCCTTGAACGCCCCTACGGACATGAGGTTGATGGAGCTCCCTCCATCGACAAGCACCCGCCCGAGTCTCGCATTCCGGACCGTGGGAGAAACCACGATCGGGAGATGGCCCGGGCCTGCGGTGCTCTCCGGGTGGTTGGCCTGGCTGAAAGTGATCGGCTCCCTCGACCATTTCAGCAGCCTGCTCGCCCCGAGAGTTGGTACAGTGGCACATACCTCTCTTACCTCTCGCTTGTACTGCGAGTTCAAAGAGTAGGTGGCGGAGCCACCATGGATGAAGGCCACCGTATGCTCCGCTTGCTGAAAGCCAGCGAAGCGAGGTCCTCGTCCACGTCATCGCGGTCGTCTTCATGCCGCTTCTTAAGCCGCTGCTCCACCAGCTTGGACACGACTTGACAATCCGCCAAGTCATGTCCATTGGTCCTGTGGATGGGGCAGTAAGGTCTGCCTCCGTCGTCCTCTTGGCGAGGGGACCAGTGATCCCCGCGATCACCTCGCGGGCCTCGGCGATCACACCTCCTGCCTCGGCTATCGCGCTTCTGGGCTTGTCCTCCGGTTCAGTGGCGAGGACCTCTCCTGCGCTTACCTCCTTGCGCTTCTTGTTCTTCTTGCGGTTGGAAGCTTTCGAGGCTCCCGTCTCGTCGTCACCGGATGGCCCTGCCGTGCGCTCCCGGGCCTCCGCTGCCCGGGCGCACTTATGCGCCAGGGAGAACAGCTCGGAGGTAGTGGAAATGGTGCGGGTAGTCATCTTCTCCGCATCTTTTGATCTTGGACCCCCCTCCGGAAGGCGATAATCACCGACTGCTCGGAGATCCGGGGGATCGTGTTCCGGTAGTGGCTGAACCGCCGGATGAACTCCCTCAGGGACTCCCCCTTTGTCAATTCCAGGGAGTGAAGGTCATCCTCCACGCCTGGTTGAGCGTAGGAGCCCTGAAAGTTGGCGACGAAGATGTCGCACAATTCCTCCCACGAGTGCACGGAGCCTCGAGGGAGGTTCAGCGGCCAGGAGCGGGCGAAGCCCATCAGCGATGTCGGGAGGTAGTTGGCCATGATCTTCTCAGACCCTCCCGTGGCGCGCACTACCGTGGTGCAAATCTGTAGGAACTCCTCCGGGTTGGTGGTGCCGTCGTACTTCTCGATAGACGCGGGGCGAAATCTCTCGGGCCACGCAGCTTGGCGTAGGTGGAGGGAGAACGCCTGGCATCCAACGTTATAGGGGGAGTAACGCCGCTCGCCCGCCCGCCCCTCGACCTCGAGGTGGGGTCGAGGAGTGCGGGTCTGCGCTATCCCTGGAACCAGGGGGAGAAGTTTCCCCCCGACCACTAGACATCGGGTGGCCCATGCGGTGCTGCACATCTGCACGGCGCCCCCTAAGGATGTCGCACAAGTCACCACCGCGCTGGGACCTCCTTTCGTCTAGGCGGGCCCTCAGATCCCCATGGCCCCCCACCGCCTTGGGGGAACCATGAGAAGAAGTGGGAGCGCGTGCACGTCCCCCTGCGCTTGAGGGGGCTACAACCGGTGCACCCTTTCCTTTGTCCCAGCCCTCACGACCGGACCAAACTATAGCCGTGCGGCTAGAGGCTTGCGTGTCAGCCACACGCACACCCTCTCGCCCGACATCGGAAGCCCCCGGTCAGTTTGCCACCTCTACCTGCTGTTGAGCGGCATCCACCAGGCGGACGATGTCGTGGAGCCATGGGACGGCCGTGGTTTCACCCTCGAGTGCAACCGGGGGATGATCGAGAAGCAGTCGGGCCGCTTGAAGGTTCCGTGCCGGGGTGTCGTCTCCCATCAGGAGACGCCGCCGAACGGGCTGGGCCCCTAGCGCCGAAGCACCACGCGTCCCTCCCTGGGTGGATGGACCCAGAGGGTCAGACGTCCTAAGCGAGCATCGGGACCGGCCGCGAGCGCTGCTCTCCTCGAGCAGACTGTCATGCTTGGAGCCCGAAGTCACCATGCTCGTAACCGTCGGAGCTTCTTGCAAACTTCGCAAGAAGATGGAAGAAGGGAGAACAATCCAACCACTGAGCCCCCTACCTGGCGCGCCACTATCAGCGTATGAGCCAACAGACCCCTTCCGGTGAGGTGTATACTAAGTTCTAACCGGGGCTTTCGTGGAGACTGCTCGGGAAAGGGAGAATCGGGGGCGAAGTATGCAAGGAAAGTCCAACGTTTTATCAGGTTCGGGCCCTCCTGAGAGTAATAGCCCTACTCCTGTGCTCTTGTATTTTGGTATGCTTGGGGGGAGCTGGAAGATGAACAGCCACCCGATGCCGCTTAGATCAGCCTGCCCAGAACGGGGAGTCTAGTCTGAGAGAAATGATCGAACCCCTTCTCCCATGCACCCGGCTCCCTTTTATACTCAGGCTGGCGGGGGCGCATGGGAGGCTTACATAGAAAGCTATACTCATTATCCTGCTCTATGGCATTAAATGCCTCTGCAACACACTTAATGCCCTGGCGCAAACATCCTCTCCCCCGCCCGTGAGCACCGCGCCTGCCGGCTCCGCCCGCTCCACCGGGGTGGGAAATTGCACCCTAACATCGCTCATCATTATGGCGCGCGTTGGGGACACGCGCTGCCATACTATGGCCTTCATTATCCCCATTTAATGCACACGACATGCATTAAATGTTTTTGACCTCTCGAATGACCGCGCGGGCCATTAAATGGCCCCGGGAACCGGGCGCCAGCAGCATGGCCTGACCGCCACCTGTCCGCTGGGAGACCACGAAGCTGGCCGCCAGAGGCGTGGCCTGGTCACCATCTTCCTGCTGGCGATCACTCAGCTGACCGCCAAAGGCATGGCCTAGTCGCCACCTTCCCGCTGGCGATCACTCAGCTGTCTGCCAAAAGGCGTGGCCTGCTCACCACCTTCCCACTGGCATTCACCGCTAGCCGCCAGCAACGTGGCCTGGCCACCACCTGTTCGCTGGACGGCGACCCCTCCGACCGCTAGTGGCGTGACCTGGATGTCATGTGTCTGCTAGCGGTGGCTTTTACTGAAGTGAAGTGGGCACCCTGGTATAGAATACACCGATAGCAGCGCCCTTGGAAAAAATCCGAGCCATTCAAAACTGCTCAATTTTCACTTGACCGGTCAAATTGATCTATTGCGCGAGGTCCCCTTGAGAAGACGGTGACCCTATACAATCTCGATCTGTTGTTCCAATCTGTTCGGTGTGTGCATAGCCTAGATGGTGTTACTATACGGTAGGGGCAATGCGCGGCTTGAATCTAAAAGGAAACGAACTAATCTTTTTGATCTTATGGCGTTGTCAACTCATATCTCTATACATCCCAAATAACAATTGATCCAATCAACCCGTGAATGAAATAGCAACATATCACCATATGCGCCTGATCTAGATCCGAAACAACACATGATCGTCTCTAATACCACTGTTGGGAACCGCGAAGGCTACGCTGGCATAAATAAAAAAATTTCTACCGCGAAAACCCAAAATCACATGCAAGTAGGGGATCACAAATTGTTACACGTGTCGAGGAAGTAGTCATACACACTGGTCACCTCCTCCTCGCCGATCATTAAACATCCGAGAGCAGCGCCGAACAGCACGTGGTCATAGGCGAACACCGCAAGTTCATCGTAGTCATCATCGTCAAAGGTTCCATCGATTAGAGAACCACATGGGGCCGTGCCTCTAAAGGTATCCACAACTCCGGGGAAGGAACACCGTGCGGGGTGTGCTAGCACCCCACCACGCGGCTAGGGTTTCGGATGAGCAGGAGGGGCATGGTGGCTAGGACTTGGTGAGACCTTGTCTATCTCTCCCATGCCGTCCCAAGCCTCCCCTTTTATGGATGGACTTGTGGGCTCTAGTCGAGGCCCACTAGGACTCCAATTCCTACGTAGATTGTATCCGCACACAGACCCTTCTTCTAATGGATCAAGTCCATTAAATAAGTTCCAAACCCATTAAGTGTGTGACGCGTTAGGTTCATGTGCAAGTCGGTCGTGCATCCGAAAATTCCCTTTCCAATCCACAGATCAATAGTGGTACCTAACAGTACATATCTACCCCCAAATGCACAGAATGATCTCATCGGCTGAACCCAGATATACACCCATACCAATCCCTTTGCTGCACGATACGAGTCAAGCTCATGGTGAGATGCGTGCCACCCTTGTGATAGCTTGACCCTTCAATCGCTCTTGAAGTGGATTTTGATACCGTGATCAACTCTTTAACCACATTGGCATGGCCATGCACTTTTCAATCCAACTACAACTGAGGGGCCCAGAGGTATCTCTCTCGTTAACTAGGAGGGGCAAATTCCATCTTGATCGCTCACACCCCACACCATGTTTCATAGCATACCCGGAGACTACCTTTTAAGCAACCAAGTTACGGAGTATCGGTTGATAGCCCCAAAGCATACTACTATGCATTCTGGGAATCAATGATGATCTCAGGTCTAAGGATCATACAGGTATACCACACGAGAAACACTTATGGCACTCTAAAGATAAAAATCCTAGCAGTGTCTCAAGGTGGATCTATCCAACATCATGTTGTCTAACATATATCCACATTATTGATTTGTTATCTCTATATCTATGGCATGTGAAACGATGCCATCAATCAATACATGTGCTGGTCTAACAATCATTATTGTCCCACATAATGATATGAGCCAAGGGGTTAGTTTAGAATAACATCGTAAAACAATGTGTCTCACAACCAAGTCATTGGCAAATTATTAATGTCCAACTAATATTCCATAATCTAGGGTGACAATTGATTCATGGCGTACAATTATTATCGACAAGGTGGCATACAATAAATAGGTCGCATAACTATTCCCATAATTACTCAAGAACATTTTAATTAAACTAGCATGCAATAATATAAATAAACATAGTTTCAAAAGTGGGATCAATATGGTCAATGCATAACTTGCCTTGGAAAAGGACCTGTTCCTGGTCTTGAACTTGTTCTTGGGTCGAAACTACTCCTTCGAAGCCTTCAGGCAGGTCAACGTCTACGCGAATCGGATAAATAAACAACAAATAAGTAAAAATAGAGAAAAAATCAAGTCAAAAAATTAAATAAAATTCACCATTAAATAGACCTCAATTTTAAAAAAATTTAGAAACTGGAATCGCCTCAATCGGAGTTAAAACGCAAAAGTTATAGCCGTTTGAAGTTTGAAAATAAAATAAAAAGAATAAACTGAATTATTTCATTTATTTTTCTATTGAAAAACCGGAAATATGATGTCAGCGCGCATTTTGAATTTCGAACGAATTATTTTTCTAAAGGACAATTGATTTATTGCGTTAGGCTTTCGTCAGCGGGTCCATGGGCCTGGTCCACGGTTCGAGTTCGGTCCACCGTGGACCTGGTCCACAGGCGCACGTGTCGCTGACACGTGGGACCTACCGGGTGATGTCAGCTGCTAACATTAGCATGGCTTGCTGGGACGTCTAACACGCGGGTACCACCATGATGTTAGCATGACATCACGAATTACGTCATCGCACGGTGTGACCGAGCCGCTGACAAGCGGGCCCGACGCTGACATCACGGTGACGTTAGCGGCGACCGAGCGATGACCGCGCTAACCACACCGCTTCGGTTTCGCGCGACATGGCACTATCTGGGCCGTTCGATTGAAATCCGATTGTCAAGATTGGATCTAATCCCGCACGTTTTGGATTTATGCGGTTTGATCTGGACCGTTCGATTTGGATCGGATGGCTGAGATACGATCGGGTTTAGCCGCATCAAGGGGTGACGTGGCATGACCCAGGGTCTAACATGTGGCATGATCTAAGCAGTCTAACCTAGATCCAACGGTTGAGAGCATATCCAACCGGATCTACCTACGTTGTGCTCACAAAAACATTGCCAAGAGTGCTCACATTAGAATTTAGAAGTTTTCGAAATTAGAACACAATGTTTCTGGATATCTTTGTTTTCTGGTCCTGGAATTTGAATATCTTTTTTTTCTGATGGTATTTCTGATGTTTTGTAACAGAGGAAAGAGAGGATTAATGAGGGAGTGAGGATATTGCCAAAGCTAATTCCCAATGGCACCAAAGTAAGTTCTTAATGATTAGCCAGTGATTCACTTGTTGGCTGATCAACAGTCCATCTAAAAAGCATCATGTGTATTGATTATTTAATCTTTTGCATCTGCGGGTTGACATCTGCATAATGTTGGAGGAAGCAATTAAGTACGTCCAGTTTCTACAGCTAGAAATCAAGGTGTTTGTTCATGTTTGAGCTAAATCAGATCAACAGAAGAAGATAGCATAGACATTAGTAGAAAATTTCAACTTGAGGATTTTGGTGACTTACTTCAGCTACGAATCAAGGTATTTGTTATATATGAGATTTTCTGCATGTTTCAACTTACTTCTCATTGTTAGATTGTTAATTACGGTGACTTATATCTAGTCTTTTAGGATTTAGAAATGTGTGTTATATTCAACCTAATAGAATTAGAATTCCTGAGGCTAGCCAATTAAATATAAAATCTTTAAAAATACAAACAATCATCATATATGGTTCTAGGGATATCATCATAGACACTTCTATCTTTGAAGTGTCGTGATGAGCATCTCTCATTAGAGATGGTTCTTGCCTAGAACCATCTCTGATGTTAATTTCAAAAACCATTTGTGTTGTACTCTTCTCATCACTAACAAATGTTTAGTGATGGTTCACAAAACCGTCTGTGATAAAGTTTTTGAAGCGTCTGTGATGTGCTTTTGTGTAGTAGTGATACGGTATCGTTGTAATACCCCAGCATCTAGTATGCCTGAATGTTACCAAACATAGACTAAACAATATCTAAATACCACAAATAGAGATAAATTACAGCAAAGGGTGCAAATGCTAAAACTAAAAATTTCGGCAGCATCTCCTTTGTTTTTCCATGATTGAAGCAACAACAATACTATGACAAGATATAGCAAGATATGAGACATCTAAGACAACATTAACAATGGATATAGCAACATATTAAATCAATAATACCAAGTCCAACCACCCCTCAGACTAAAAAGAAGCAATTGAGGAAAACAAGCACATAATTTAACCATACACCAAGATTCATGGCACTATTCTCATTATCATGACTTCAAACGATTAAATTGTCTATAAGTGTGGGCTACGTGTGGAAGTGTACCTAATGCCCTCTCCCGCATGCCGGTTTCATGGTACCTAAAAACAACATGAAACACAAGCGTGAGTTCATCACTCAGCAAGCATATTGAAATGGATCATAAGAACAAATCAATGCCAACATCGATACATACCATATTTAACATCATGATCAAGTCATAATTTCCTGTACAACATCATAACCATGTGCAAATCTCATTGTACACATTTCATTATCATCATCATGTCTGAATGCAATGCACATGTCTCCTCGAAGCACATACCAGTATTGCCGAGTGCACACCCGTCGGCGTGCACCCTCTTTCCCCTTCCATCCCGTAGATGGAGGGTGCCTACTCCTCGCTTCCACTCACCACGTGGATGGAATCATGAGCTAGGTCTTACTCAATGGCGCTCCGGATTAGTCATAACTTTCTCACCTACCTTACCGGACTAGTTATGATGTTCTCACCGATCGGGCCAGTTTCCATGCCATGTATGCAACATATGCCATAAACATAAACAATTAATCATTGCATAGCATCATAACATAACATTTTCATCATATCATGGGCAAACACTAGTCATGGCAAGATAGCATATCAAGAAAACAATTCGCATCTAATCAAGACAAGCAACATACAACACACTACACATTTCAATACACTTGCCTTAACCGCGGGCGACGGATTGGCAAGAGGATGAGGGCACTCCCGGGGTCACACCACCTGCACATAGATACCACACACTCAAAACGTGCCCACAAAACAGTACACCATCGCTCTTCTACCCCGACTTCCCAAACTACTCCCAAATACGAAAAACAGAGAATCTATCCCCCGGGACAGCAAGCTTGAAACTAGCATAACTTGAATTCTAGGACTCCAAATCATGTAAAAGAGTATATCATACCGAAGCTTAGGAAATTTCCTAGCTTTTTCTAAGTATTGGGAAAATCTGATTCGGCATCTAAAATTGTCTAATCTATAAAACATTACGTTCTGTCCCAATTACGTCACAGATTTGAACATGCTCGGTAAAACAATCATATCTTTCAAATGACTGGGCGGTATTGGACGTTCTTGGTGTCTAATTAAAGGTATTGAAGTTATCTACAACTTTATCAACAGGCGGCCGACCAAATTCCGAATCTAAAATTGCAAAAACTCAAACCCTAGGTCGTGCGCCCAATCTGCTCGAAACAAAGAACTATGAAATCTCTAGTTTTCATCCAATCTACCCAATCACAGCACCACCTCTCAATCTAAAAGCATCAAAACATACCCTAGCACAGCACCTAGTCCATACCCAAGGATTACCCATGGCCATACCTTGCCCGACGAACGACTGTGACACTACGGTATGGTGTGACATTATAGAATGTGAAATTAGAGAATAAAACCTTTCGGCTTGAGGTTTACTCGCGTTTTTGGGCCGTTTGAAGTGATGTGTCACCACGGAGTGTCGTAACCTTTTTAAATGGTGCATGTTAAGGTCAAAAACTTTATGAAATATGGTATGGCAGGTTAAAACCATAAGGTATGGAGGTTAATAACGTTTCCGGGCCGTTTCCGGGCCGTTTTCGAGGTTTTGGGCCTTCCCGGGGGAGTTTGGGCCTTAAGTGGGCTTTGGTGGGATGGAGTAGGTCTCCGTAACGGACTAGGATTGGGTGTGGGGGCTGGTAAAAGGGCTCCCCACCAGCCCTTGGGTGTTCACCCCTGCCCCTTGTGCGCCCTTCCCCCCACTTGCCCTTGCCCTAGCCGCCTCCCTCCTCCCTTGGCCGTGCGCCTCCCCCTCCCTTGCCCCATTGCTCCCCACCTCTCCACCACCTCTCCTCCACCCCTCGCTGCCCTAGGGTGGCTCCCCACCCCTGCATCCTCATGGATCCATCCGAGGAGCGAGGAGCGAGGAGCGAGGTGCGAGGAGCGAGGAGCGAAGAGCGAGGAGATCTATTGGAGTTTTCGTGCGTCGGGCAAAGGTATGACCATGGGAACCCTGGGGATTGATCTAGGTACTGTTATTAAGGTGTTTATCAAGTTTTTAGATCAATTGGAGGTGCTGGATTGGAGTAATTTGGGTTAGATCTAGATGTTGCCACGTTTCTGTTTTGGGACAGCATGAGCAGTCGGGCTAGGGTTCGAGTTTTCATCGATTTAGAATCCGACTCTGTCTGTACGGATGTTGAAGAAATTGTAGATAATTTAATTATCTTTCCGTGGACATAAAGCAAGTTAAATTCCGATCAGCCGTTTGAATGTTATGGCTGTTTTACCGAGCATGTTAAAATCTGTGACGTAATTGGAACAGATCACGGTAATCTGTAGATTAGACGACTTTAGAGTCCGAATCAGTCTTTCCATATACCTAGAGAAAGTTGGGAAATTTCCTAATCTACGCGAGGATGTACTCGTTTAATTGATTCGGAGTCCCAGAACTCAAGTTATGCCTTTTGCAATGCTGCTGTCCCGATGGGACAGAACCTCTGTTTTTAGGTTTTGCGAGTAGTTGGCAATGTCGGGGTAGATGAGGGTTTGCGTACTGTTTTGTGGACATGATTGTGAGCGTGTGGTACCTATGTGCAGGTGGTGCAACCCCGGGAGTGCCCTCTACTTCCCGCCAATCCGTTGCCCGTGGTTGAGGCAAGTGTGTTGTGATGGATAGCGATTTGTAGGTTGCTTGTTGAGAATAGATGGAATTGACTACATGATATATGATCACTTGCCATGCTTTTATGATTGCCAATGATATGATGAGCATGTTTAACATGTTATGATGCCATGTGTTAATATGTGAGTTAAATATGATGTTGGCATAAATGCATACATGGCATGTTACATGGCTCGGGCGGTGAGAAAGTCATAACTAGTCTGGGAAGGTCGGTGAGAAAGTTATGACTAATCCGAAAAGCCAATGAGTAAGTCCTACATCGTGATTCCATTCACCGCGGTGAACGGAAGCGAGGAGTAGGCACCCTCCATCTTCGGGATGGAAGGGGGGAGAGGGTGCACACCGACGGGTGTGTACTCAACCATACCGGTATGAGTTTCCAAGGAGACATGAGCATTGCATTACATTGCATACATAGTGATGATGATATTGTTAAGTGTTCATGAATGAGATGATATATATGATGGGAGATGTTATTGCCATGATATTGTTCTTGTTGTCCATTGCAATATGCTTGCTGAGTTTCGAACTCACGCTTGTGTTTTCTTGTTATTTTAGGTACCATGAGAACGGCATGCGGGAAGGGAAATAGTCACACGCCCACACGTAGCTTCACCATATTGATTCCACAAGTCATTCTATTAGTTTGATAATAAATTGCGTGTGATGATTATTGCTTTAAGGTTTAGCTTTGTTTATGAGAGATTTATTGTTCGTTTGACACTTGGAGACTTTAAGTGCTTGATGTTAGTCTTATATTGTCGTTAAGACTCCATTTATTGCTGTTTTAGATGTCTCTCATATTGCCTTATAATGCTATACTGTTGTTGCTCCTTAAATCCATGTTAAAACAAGGAGGTGCTGCCGAAATCTCGGTTTTTAGCCTATGCACCTTTGCTGGAATTTTATGTTAAATGTGGTATTTAGATGTTGTTTAGCTTATGTTTGGTAGCATTCAGGCATATTAAATGCCGGGGTGTTACAACGACGAACGCCGAAGCTTCTCCTCCCGGTTCCCCCGATCTCCTTCCTCGCGCCGAAACCGCCGGATCTCCTCGTCGCGGAGCTTACCGATGGAGAGAACAGCGGGTTGGTGAGATGAGGAGCTCTCCTAGGCCAGCAAGGAGGGTGGAGAGGAGTGGTGGCGCAAGGGGGAAGGGAGGAGGGGGCTCACGGCTTGGGGGAAGAGGAGGGGGCGACGGCTAGGTGGGACAGAGGGGGAGGCGGCGGCTAGGGCATGGGTGGGGGCGCAAATTGTTAGTGTTATGCCCTTGAGGCAATCATATGGATGATTGTAACATGACTATGTTTTATGAATAATAATATGATTATTGGTCCAATGAATGTATATCATTGTTTTGATCAACATGTATGTGACTTGTTTATGAAGTTCTTTACTTATTGATATAATTCGATAAATATCTCTGATCGGATATTATCATATAGGACAACGATGAATAGATCAGCACATGTATTGTTCGATGATCATGTTTCATAGATCATGGGATATAGAGATATCATCAATACATTGTGGACGCATGTTGAAGAACATGTGTTAGATTGACCCATAATGGGACACTACGAGAATGTTACATTCTTATGTGTCATCAGTGTATCTCATACATAGTAGATGTATGATCCTTAGACCTGAGATTGTCATATTCCCTACATGTGTAATAGTTTACCTTGGGGTTACCAAACACTATTTCCTAACCGGATAGTTATAAAGGTAGCTTTCATGTTTACTATGAGACATGTAGAGGGAAGTGAGCAATCAAGATGGAATTTGCCACTCCAATGTAACGGAGATATATGTCTAGGCCACTCGTGTGATATGATTAAGGAAGTGCATGGCCATGCTGTGATTGAGAAGTCAATCACAACTTATTAATATATCACGGATACGAGAGATGGATTGAACTGTCAAAGGATGACATGCTTCTCGCCTTGAGTTCGATCTTCATATAGTTTGACAAAGGGATTATTACATCAGTACTTTAATCATATGAATTTGGGAGTTGGCATGCTCTGCAAAGAGCCGCTACCGACTATTGGATTAGAAAAGGGGTTTTCCGAATCCATGTCCAAATGCGCATGAACCTACAGGGTCACACACTTAATGGGCTGGGACGCATTAATTCGGATTGGATCCGTAATTAATAAATCTCGTGGACTTAGCGCGTAGATGGGCCCTGATTGCCTAGGGTTTCACCTCGTGGCTATATAAGGAGGGGAGGAGGCTGTGCGCAACACACACTTTCGTGCGGTTTAGTGGTGTTTCGCCAGAAACCCTAGCCACCTCATCTCGTTGCCCCTGCCGAGCGACCTGGTGCTTGCACACCGACGCACGGCGTTCCATCCCCGGACGTGTGGACTGCTGTGGTGACGCTGCTGCTACTGCGGCGTGGAGAGGACGATCCGTGGCGAGGACGATCTGCGGCAAGGATGATCTGCGGCGAGGACGATCCGCGGCGAGGACGATCCGCGGCGAGTACGATCCGCGGCGAGGACGATCCACGCCGAGAACGATCCACTACAACGACGTGCGAAGGATTCCGCAATTGCGCGTCTAGTGGTAATAGATCTATGATCCCCTTCTTGCGAGTAGCTTTTCTGGTTTGCAGTAGAAATTTTAATTTGTGCTAGTGTAGCATACCGCGTTCCCTTACAGTGGTATCAGAGCCATCTCGCGTAGATTTGTGATCTGGATGTTGCACATATGGTATGTGAGGATAGTAGATTGGATCTATTACATGTTCAACCAATTCATGTGATGAATTGGTGGAGGCAGCCGTTGATGAGATCGATCGGTTTAGGGTTTGAGGAAAGTGCAAACCGAATCAATCTTGATTTGGGTGAGTCCGTTCATGGTACAACGTTGCCCTTACCGGTCGGGTTACCGCCATCAGGGTTCACGAATCGCAACCATGTGGGACCAAGCCAATCAGATTGAATCAGATTGGGTCAATTTGATTAATCCGTGGAGATTTTGAGGGTGTTTTGTTTTAACAGAACGCAATCCTTCGAAAAAAAATTGGACCCCGCCAGGGGCGCTGCCCCTTGAACCCTGCCTTGTGCACTGCCCCTGGACCCCGCCAGGGGCGCTGCCCCTTGGAACCCCGCTGTCGTAGAATCTATTTTGTTTAACTCGTTTTTGCAGGATGTTATGTGAAATAGTATGGCCTATGTGTATGTGATGCATGTAATATTTACATGGCCTGCGTGCCGTGTCAAGCCATAAGGCTATTTCAATCTAAAATGTATAACGACCTGCGTGTCGACTTGTGATGTTTCAAACCCTCATGTAATATTCATTATGAAAGTTGTAAGGAGTTGCATCTAAAATGATGAAGATGGTGGCATCAAGCATGACACCAAGGTGAACAATCAAACATGATGGCAAGGTGAACAATCAAGCATGATGATGGAGATCCTAATGCTAAGGGCCATACTATTTCAAATCTTAATTTGATTATATGTGGATGTGTGTTTAATCCTTGCTATTTTCTTTATGCTCATTGCATGTGATGCCATGTTCATAGTAGATATTGTTCATCCCTATAGTTAAAATTTTAAATCATACTTGTCCATCCAATTGTTGCACCTATCAAGAATTTAGATCATTATTGATATGACTGCCAAAGTAGTATATCAATGACTATCTTAATAGATGATAGGGATGTGTTGGACACATCGCGCATAACAATGGTTGATTTAACTAAGCTATCAAAACGGTTTTGGGCTTAAGGACATAAGTGGTTGGAATATGATTTCAGTAATGAAGGAACGGATACAAGACGATTGGTGTCTAGGAAAACACACATGAGGCTAGGTTTCTTAATTGGCACCCGGAAACGGGAAGTGCTCCCTCCCTCATGTGAGCCCTAGGGGCGAGTTGACCTGGCCATGACTCAAGTTGACGGAGGCATTCATTACTTGCTTTCATGCTCAACCAACAAGAGTTACATAAGATGTAATTAGCAAAGATGTTGCTTACCTATGTCATTAGATTTCTAGCGGTGATGGCAAAGCTCACTAGTGTTTGATGAATATGGATCTTGATTACTCACCATGTGTCCATAAAGGGGGCACATGATAGGAGTTTCTTTTGTTAAAATGTTTAATAAAAGTATTATAGAAACATAGTGCTTAGAAACTTTGCATGTTTTTGTTGTAGTTCAATGGCACCTCCTGCTGCTGCACCTGGTTTTGCTTTGAGATCGGTTTTGGAAAGAGAAACTAAATGGAACAAATTTTGTGGATTGGTATCGCAACTTGAGAATTGTTCTCAAACACGAAAAGAAAGAATATGTTCTAGAGAGTCCGATTCCTGATGAACCAGCCGAAAATGCTCCTCGGAATTTGAAGGCTGACTATGAAAAACATGTTAATGCCTCTGTAGAGGTCAGCTGTCTCATGCTTGTCACCATGGACTCTGAGCTGCAAAAGCAATATGAGGACCATGATGCTTACAATATGTAGGATCGAAGTATACGAATATAGCAATCAGAGGGGGGGTGAATGATTGTGCGGAAGCTAAAACCAAATTCTTGACCTATTAAAAGTTCACCCCAAAACAGAACCAAATAATTGCCTCGTTTTCGACAAAAACAGAATGATAGAGGTTTGGTAAAACGAGAATTCCCGGAGATCCAACCGTCGGAACGATCTGAAATTTGGACACAAGAAACAAGATTCCAATACAAATCGAACCCAAAAAGAATCAGCTCGATCGGACTTACGGATCAAAAGTTATGAGCTTCGCAAGCTTGCTGATCCAGAACTTGACGAGAATCAATCTAATCAAAACTTCAAGATTAAACAAGAACGACAAAAGATTGATCAACTAGACTTTGAGAAACACTAGATCAATACCCTAGAGAGGTTTTTGATGGATCAAATCAAGATAAAACTTGAAGAACAAAAACCAATCTAGAACTAGAACAAGCATGCAAACAAGAACCAAAACAGAAAATACTGTAGCGACGTGGTTACTGTAGCACGCAAAAATCTTGGAAGAATTGATCTTTATTTCTTGTCTAAAATACTCTCATCAAAAGAGTACAAACCCTAAAACCAAGCTCAAAGCTTGATGCGCTCAGCTCTACTTGGTGCCTTTCAGCAGAGACCCCCCACCTATTTAAAGCACCAACCCACAAGAAGTTCTGAATACAATTCCTATTCCTAGAAGGAATCCGTATCCAACACAACTCTACTTGGCCCAACCTGGCCGAGTACAACTCTTACTGCGCGTATGGCAACCCTACCATACTCACGTGACTAACACTTTGCAGCGTATGGCCACCTGCCATACTCACGTGACTAACACTTTGCAGCGAATGACCTCCCTGCCATTCTCCGTGACTAACCATTCTTCATGTGCACCATTCTCTTAGCCCGAGCGTCATATGACATCCTTGACCACCAAGACCTCGGCTCCTCCTGAACCTAGTCGAACCTCAGTTCCTCCATGAACCTAGTTCGGTCCGTCATCGACCACATTCGTCTTGAGCAATACACGCACATGAACAAACCACAAAACAATTCCGAGCACAAGTCACGACTTGACTCACATCAATCCATGCAACTACTCACATGAGCATTGCATAAAGTCCACTTCAAAAGAAGCATCATGAAATCATCACAAATTTCATAATCTCAAATTCAAATTATTTCAGTGCTCAAAACCCCTAATTGACAAAAGCATTCCACGGCGGACAAGGAAATATGGTCAAGCGTACACATGAAAAAAATCACTCAAAAAACCATTCACAGCGGACAGACAAAATCGGTCCGTTGTACAAATAGTTTCGGTTCCAAGAAGAAAACCAAGCGGACAAAAACACGTTCACAGCGGACAAAGAAAATCGGTCCGTTGTACATGCAAAAATGACTTGGTCATGAGCTCAAAAACAAGTTCACAGCGGATCAAGAAAAACTGTCCGTTGTACATGCAAGTTTCTGAAATCTTGGAAAGAGTTAGATTCAAGCGCTCAAAAGCAAGTCCCACGGCAGACAAAAAACATTATCCAAGTCATTACAATGGCTGGTTTTTGAGAAAAAGAGTTTGGCTCAAAGAGTTCAAACACGTCACTGACGGACCCAAAGACATTGTCAGTGGCAGATGGGGAACTTACTGTTTCTTGAGAGCTGAGCGCAAAAGTGAAACTTACTGTTTCTTGTCAAATTATCAAAACACATGCACAAGCACATTTTGCAAATCCAATTCTAAGTTTAATTTTTCAGTTCAAAGCTAATTTTTCAGCACATGATTTCACAATCTCCCCCTTGATGAAAACATTGGCAACACCACTTAGAATTGAATCATTTGGCATTCACTTTACAAAAGATTTTGAAATCCAAAGGATCAAGGACCAAAGTAAGAAAACACAGAAATCCCCCTTTGACCAAAATGCAAAACAAAATCTCCCCCTGAGAATGAAAATGTGTGTGAATGTGCAATGCGCCCAAAAATTTCAAAAATTCTCCAAACTTCTCCCAAAATTCTCAAATTTCCAAATACAACTCTCCCTTTTTCTTTAAACTTTTCAAAGAAAGATTTCCAAATTTCTCCCCTTTGACAATGGATTCATCAAGAGTAAAAGAAAGAGAGTTCAAAATTTTCTGAAACAATGATTTCACCAAGAGAAACAAGGGAGTGCCAAGATAGGAAAAGATGAGCTCATTCGATCATATAACCTTATATATCACATAATATGCAAAATACATGATCTTGATGTGATTTTAACAAGTTAGGGAATGACATGCATCTCAACCTCAATTTAGTCAACTATAGCCAAGTACTAAGCAAGATCTTAGCAGAAAAAGCAAGACTTTAAAAATTGAAGCAACTAACAACTTAGGGCGAGCAAGTAGTTTCAACTCCAATCTAGTGGACCAATTTAATCTTTAAACAATAAATCGCATGTGGCATGCTTGAAGCATACTTCTTTTATTTTCTTGGAGTGGCATGCTTGAAGCATACATCTTGTCTTTTGAGGGAATGGCATGCTTGAAGCATACATCTTATCTTTTTAGGGAAAGCATCCTGAAGCTCATAATTTGAGGCTTTTGCTTTTAACAACCCTTTTTTATTGATTCCCTTTTCTTTTCATTTTTCTTTGATCATAAACATGCAAAAGTGATTAAAAGGTCTTATGAAAGAGTAAAGTTGAAACCACACTTGCTTCATAGCCCAAATTTGTCAAGAGGATTCAATATCAAGCCTAGAAGAGTAAGATATCACAGAGTATTTAGCTATAGGTAATCGATCCAGGGGAATTCATAATGTCATTTTTAGTTCAAGTGAGATAATTAGATTATCATATATTAGCTCAATTACATAACATATAAAGAAATATGATAAAGTGAGCTCATTAAGTGAAAAGAACTTGGCAAAAACTCCCCTCAAAACAATCCCATTGGATGAACAATTCCAAGTTCTCCCGAATAAAAGCAAAGCGAGAAGAAGACAAAGGTTTTGTGAAAATGTTAATTGATGTTCGGTATCCACATGATGAAGCACAATGTTGCCTTTTTCAACATGATCTCTAAGAAAGTGAAATCGATGTCAATGTGTTTTGTTCTAGAGTGTTGCACGGGGTTCTTAGCAATGCAAATTGCACTAGTGTTATCACACAAAGAGGAACACTATCCAAATTAACCCCATAATCTTTAAGTGTAGCTACTATCCAAGAATTTGAGAACAACAACTAGCATGACCACATATTCAGATTCGAGTTGATTGTGCAATGAGAAGATTGCTTTCTAGATGACCATGCAATGAGAGAATTTCCCAAGAAGTGACATGAACCGAGAAGTGCTCTTCCTATCAATTCTACATCCTCCAAAATCAGCATCGAAAAAGATCTCAAACTAATGCATGAGAGCAGAAAGCCAAATGCCAAAATCTTGAGTTCCATGAAGATGCACGAAAATCCTTTTGACAACTTGTCGATGTGAAGCACGTGGGGAAGCTTGAAAAGCGAGCACACAAGCATACAGCAAATTGTATATCCAGCCTTGATGCAGTGAGGTACAAAAGTGAACCTATCATACTTCTATATTCCTTTTGATCAACCGGCTCACCATCTTCATCGGTCAAGTGCACAAGTGCTCTCCATGGGTGTCATGATCGGCTTCTTCTTTTCCATTCCAAAGCGATGTAGCAAGTCTTTTCGTGTATTTGCTTTGATGTACAAAAGTACCATCCTTCGTTTGCTTGATTTGAAATCCCAAAAAGTATGTCAACTCACCCATCATACTCATCTCAAACTCCTTCCTCATTGTTTACGAAAACTTAGACACTAAAACATGAGATGAACCACCAAAGATAATATCATCAACATAAATCTGAGCGAATAGTTGATCATTGCCTTGCTTGAGTAAAGAGAGTTTTGTCCAACCTTTCCCATTAAAAGCCTTTTCAAGTAAAAGGTTTTAGCCTATCATACCATGCTCTAGGTGCTTGTTTCAAACCATACAAAGCTTTTGATAGTTTGAACACATGATTTGGAAACTTTGGATTTTCAAAACCAGGTGGTTGCTTGACATAAACCTCCTCATTTATGTAGCCATTAAGAAAAGCACTTTTCATCCATTTGATACAATTTGAAACCTTTGGATGCAGCAAAAGCTAAAGGATTCTAATGGCTTCAATTCTACAACGAGCAAAGGTTTCATCAAAATCTAAGCCTTCAATTTGAGTGTAACCTTGAGCAACCAATCTAGCCTTGTTTCTAACAACAACACCATCCTCACTTTGTTTATTTTTGAAAACCCATCTAGTTCCAATAACATTAAAATCTGGAGGAGGTGAGACAAGTTTCCAAACTTTATTTCGTTCAAAATTCTCTATTTCTTCATGCATGGCATTGATCCAAGATTAGTCAGATAATGCATGAGATATATCTTTGGAGTTCAAAGAAGCAACTAAAGCGGAATGAGCATGAGTGTCGAATGAATAAACCTGGATCGAGTGACTCTCTCAGTTAGGTCTCCAATCAGTTGCTCAGAGGGATGCATTATTGGAATGTACAAGGAGCATTGGCTTTTGAGACTTCTCCTTCTCCTTCTCCTTCTTCATTTCAGCATGTACTGGATGATGTTGTAGCTTGAGGATGGTTAGCTGTAGGTGATGTAGTAGGTGCCAAAGGTGGTTCATCTTGTTGTGGATTAGGAAGTATCAAGACCTCATCTTCTACATCATCATCATCTTCAAAGATTTTCTCCCCTGAATGTATCTTTGTGCATCACTTGGACTAGTGCCTGGACTAGCCTCATCAAAGGTAACTTCACAAGTTTCCACAATTTTGTTAGTCTCCAAAACAAGCACCACGATAGCCCACAGTATGAAGCGGGATATCCAAGAAAAAAAACCATCCATTGATCTAGCTTCAAATTTATCAAGATTTCAGATTTCAAGACAAAGCATTTGCATCCAAAAACTTCGAAAGTGAGAAAGCAGAAGGTCTATGTCCAAACCGAAGCTCATATGGAGTCTTACCCAATTTTGATCTCAAAAACACACGGTTTGAAACATAACAAGCGGTTGAAATAGCTTCAGCCCAAAAGTTCCTAAGTGTGATGTTCATCTAACATGGTTCTAGCCATCTCAACCAATGTTCTGTTTTCCTTTCAACTACACCATTGCATTTGAGGCACTCTAGGTGATGAAAATTGATGATCAATTCCTTTTTTGATTACAAAAGTGATTAAAGAAGCATTTTGAATTCAGTTCCATTATCACTTCTAATGGCTTTGAGAGCTCTGGATGATCAATAGAAAGCCTAAGAACAAGACTTCTAAAATGACTAAAAGCCTCATCCTTAGATGCCATAAAGTATACCCAAAGTATCTAGAAAAATCATCAACAATCACAAGCACATACCATTTGCCTCCAAAGTTGAACTCGAGATGGTCCAAGCTGTATCAAGATGTAGAAGCTGTCACCTGGAGGCGTTTGTCATCACCATGGTAGAGGTGGATGTGAACACTGCAATCATCTTACCATGTCTACAAGAAGAACATACTAGATTGCTATCACTCTTAAGCTTAGGCAAGCCACGTATAAGATCTAAACCACTTATACGAGTAAGATGATCAAAACCAACATGACCAAGTCTACGATGCCAAAAGAAGGTGATGCATCAAAATCAGCTTTAAAGACTCTTCCAAAACGAGAAATTTTGAACACAAGATCACCTGAAGCATCTAGCACTTTGCATTCATTTTTCTTGAAGCTTATCTCAAGATCTTCATCAAGCATTTGTGAGACAGAAAGCAAGTTATATTTCAAATTTTCAACAAGAGCCACATCTTTGAACATAAACTTGTCACTTACCTTTATTGTACCTTTTGCCACAACAGAAGAGGAAGAAGCATCTCCAAAAGTAACACTTTCAGCACGAGATGCCAGTGAGGGAGGAAGAACCAATTCTTATTACCTGGGACATGTGGCGTGAGCATCCGGAATCCACTAGCCATATGTTCTCCTTCCTCGCTTTGCAGAAGCCTACATAGCAACAAAACATGTCGAGGTCTCGATCTTGGGGTTAGAATGAGATTTTGGGAATCGATCTTGAGACACCACACGCTGTAGTAGGCACAACACGATAATTTTTATGCTCAAAATCAGATTTGCCTTTTCCCATGTTTGTGAGCAGAAGGTGTTTTCATCACTCTAGCGCATAAAAATGTGCTTTGCTAAAATTTGACCTAGCCTTTGTTCTTTCCTTCTTTTGCTTTTTGGCTAGTCTAAAGCAAAAATCTACTAAGTGTCCATCTCTACCACAATGAGTGCAAGTGTACTTGACATGATGTTTAGCTTTAACAGTAAAAGCACATTTTGCATTCATCATAGTAGAAGATAAAAAACCAGCAGATTGAAAAGCAATTTTCTTAGGCTCAGAAGATAACTCAATTATGCAAGGAGCACGAACAGCAGTCAGGAGTTTAGTTTCATATGTGGCATAAGAATCAAAACCTAATCCTCTCTTGTTTGTGCTAACCTTTGATTGATCCAAAATCATGTTCAACTTCTTCTTGCCATTAGTGAAAGCGTTCCAAAAGAAATTTTGCAAGTAATCAACTTTCTTAGCAAGAGTTAAACAATTATTGCAGTGAACATCTACTTTTCCTATTTTTTTGCGACAATTTGAGCATGAGAGAATTTCATGTGAAAGCAAATTATCAGTTAATTGAGAAACCTAGCATTTGCATCTTTCAATTTTAATTCAAGAGTTGAGCATTTAGAACAAGAAGTTGAACTATGCAAATCATCGATTGGAGCGACTAGCATGTACAACATGTTTCTCATTTTTCTCATTTAGATGCAACAAAGAGCATGTTCTTTCCTAAGCAAGGTGAGCTCATTATGTAAATTAAGTCACATGATTTTGCAAGTATCATCACTAGGAATCAAAGTCTTAAGTCTAGCAATTTCAGCATTCAATGATTCAATAATGAAATCATGTTTCTTAATTTTCTTATCACGTTTGTCAAGCAATTTTCCAAGGCGAGCATGACAATAGCTAATTCATCATAAGAGGATCTACCTCATTGAAGTCATTAAGCTGTCGTGATCGTCCTCAGTGAGGCTATCATCTTGCTTGCCATGAGACATAGTCCTATCAAATCATGCTTGCTTGGAGTTGCATCATCTTGTGCTCTCAGAGTCCACATCGCTCAAATTGACTTGTTCAAGAAGCGGAAAGAACTCGGTGAACCACCTTCTTGCGGTTGATGAAGCTCTTCTTCTTCCTATCATTTGTGAGAACCTTTTCTTCTCATTCATACATGCGTTGTCCTTCTCCTCCTTTGATGTTTTCCTGCAAGCTTAGGACAATTTGTGCGAATATGGTTGAGGTCACCACACTCATAGCATCTTGGGGACCACCTCTCTTTCTCATTCTCACATTACGCAAAGCTTTGTTAAAGCGAGAAGAGAGTAGTGCGGATCTTCTTCAGGAAACTCTTCAAGTTGCTCATCTGTTAAAGAAGACATGGAAGACAAGGCAAAGCTAGAAGAAGAATTTGCATTTGACATGTTAGGGTTAGAGATCAAAGCAATTGATTTAATGTTACCCTTCCTGGCAAGAACATCCAACTCATGAGTTTTCAACTTAGAGTAAAGAACATCTAATGTGAGTGTGCTCATGGTAGTAGATTCTTGTATAGATGTTACTTTCATCTCCCACAGCGACATGTCCAAAGCACTAAGCAATTGTCGAGCATTTTAAACATCGGTGTAGCTAACTCCAACAACGTGGGAATTGCTAAGAATTTTATTGAAAGCGTGCAAAGAAGTCATCTCTGATTCACTAGGTTTCATCTCAAAAGCATGTATTCTTTTTGTAAATATCTTGGCGAACCTCTTTGGCAGTGTTAGAACCCTCATGGTAATCACAAAGAGATTTCCATACCTCATATCTTGGATCGAAGATGAACCACCACGATCAAAGTCGCTCGTCCCAAGCCTTGGATGATCAAGTTGCGCTTTGCTATTTGTTTTCAACGTGTATGCGATTGGTGTAGATTGGCGTTGTCGTTTGCGAGGACTTCATATGGCTTGTAGACCTTCTCCCAAATTGTGAAGCCCTGTGCTTGGATGAACGCCTCCATCTTGGCCTTCCAAAACTGAAAATCAACACCGCCGAACACATGGTTTTGTCGAATAACGATCCATTGATCTAATCACGGTTAAGATAGATTAGAAACCTTGCTCTGATACCACTTGTAGGATCGAAGTATACGAATATAGCAATCAGAGGGGGTGAATGATTGTCGCGGAAGCTAAAACCAAATTCTTGACCTATTAAAAGTTCACCCCAAAAAGCAGAACCAAATAATTGCCTCGTTTTAGACAAAAACAGAATGACAGAGGTTTGGTAAAACGAGAATTCCCGGAGATCAACCGTCAAGAACGATCTGCAATTTGGACATAAGAAACTAGATTCAATACGAATCGAACCCAAAAAGAATCAGCTCGATCGGACTTACGGATCAATAGTTATGAGCTTATAAACTTGCTGATCCAGAACTTGACGAGAATCAATCTAATCAAAACTTCAAGATTAAACAAAGAACGACAAAAGATTGATCAACTAGACTTTGAGAAACACTAGATCAATACCTAGAGAGGTTTTTGATGGATCAAATCAAAGATAAAACTTGAAGAACAAAAAACCAATCTAGAACTAGAACAAGCATGCAAGCAAGAACCAAAAGCAGAAAATCTTGTAGCGGCGTGATTCTTTGTAGTACGCCAAAAATCTTGGAAGAATTGATCTTTTATTTCTTGTCTAAAATACTCTCATCAAAAGAGTACAAACCTAAAACCAAGCTCAAAGCTTGATGCGCTCAGAAACTCTACTTGGTGCCTTTCAACGGGAGACCCCCACCTATTTAAGCACCAACCCACAAGAAGTTAAGATACGATTCCTATTCCTAGAAGGAATCCGTATCCAACACAACTCTACTTGGCCCAACCTGGCCGAGTACAACTCTTTGCCAGCGTGTAGCAACCCTACCATACTCACGTGACTAACACTTTGCAGCGTATGGCCACGCCATACTCCGCGTGACTAACACTTTACGCGCGAATGACCTCCTGCCATTCTCCACGTGACTAACCATTCTTCATGTGCACCATTCTCTTAGCCCGAGCGTCCCGCATGACATCCTTGACCACCAAGACCTCGGTTCCTCCTGAACCTAGTCCCGAACCTCAGTTCCTCCATGAACCTAGTTCCGGTCCCGTCATCGACCACATTACGTCTTCGAAGCAATACGCACATGAACAAACCCTAAAACAATTCCGAGCACAAGTCCCGACTTGACTCACATCAATCCATGCAACTACTCACATGAGCATTGCATAAAGTCCGCTTCAAAAGAAGCATCATGAAATCATCACAAATTTCATAATCTCAAATTCAAATTATTTCAATTCTGCTCAAAACCTAATTCGGCAAAAGCGCATTCCACGACGGACAAGGAAATATGGTCCGGCGTACACATGAAAAAATCACTCAAAAAACCATTCTAGCGGACAGACAAAATCGGTCCGTTGTACAAAATGAGATTCGGTTCCAGAAGAAAACCAAGCGGACAAAAACACGTTCACAGCGGACAAAGAAAATCGGTCCGTTGTACGTACTAAAAATGACTTGATCATGAGCTCAAAACAAGTTCTAGCGGATCAAGAAAACTGTCAGTTGTACATGCAAAGGTTTCTGAAATCTTGGAGAAAGAGTTAGATTCAAGCGCTCAAAAGCAAGTCCACGGCAGACAAAAAACATTATCCGTCGTACAAGCGAAGCGGCGGTTTTGAGGAAAAAAGAGTTTGGCTCAAAGAGTTCAAAACACGTCCACGACGGACCCAAAGACATTGTCCGTCGCAGATGGGGAACTTACTGTTTCTTGAGAGCTAGGTCCGGCGCAAAAGTGAAACTTACTGTTTCTTGTCAAATTATCAAAACACATGCACAAGCACATTTTGCAAATCCAATTCTAAGTTTAATTTTTCAGTTCAAAGCCAATTTTTCAGCACATGATTTCACACAATATGATTGTGGGCTTGAAGGGCATGTTTGGGAATCAAGCGAGGGCTGAGAGGTATGGTATCTCAAAGCTTCTGTTTGCTTGTAAGCTGGCTGAAGGTAGTCCGGTCAGCCCACATGTAATCAATACTGTAACACCCCGGCATTTAATATGCCTGAATGCTACCAAACATAAGTTAAACAACGTCTAAATACCACAATTAACATAAAATTCCAGCAAAGGTACATATGCTAAAAACCGAGATTTCGGCAGCATCTCCTTTGTTTTAACATGAATTGAAGGAGCAACAACAGTATAGCAATATAAGGCAATATGAGAGACAGCTAAAACAGCAATAATTAAAGTCTTAACGACAATATAAGACTATTATCAAGCACTTAATTTCTCCAAGTGTCAAACGAACAATAAAACTCTCATAAAGCAAAGCTAAGCCTTAAATCAATGATCATCACACGCAATTTGTTATCAAACTAATAGAATGACTTGTGGAATTAATATGGTGAAGCTACGTGTGGGCGTCTGACTATTTCCCTTCCCCGCATGCCGTTCTCATGGTACCTAAAACAACAAGAAAAACAAGCGTGAGTTCGAAACTCAGCAAGCATATTGCAATGGACAACAAGAACAATATCATGGCAATAACATCTCCCATCATGTATATCATCTCATTCATGAACACTTAACAATATCATCATCATCATGTATGCAATGCAATGCAATGCTCATGTCTCCTTGGAAACTCATACCGGTATGGTTGAGTACACACCCGTCGGCGTGTACCATCTCCCCCCTTCCATCCCGAAGATGGAGGGTGCCTACTCCTCGCTTCCAAACACCACGTGGATGGAATCACGATGTAGGACTTAGTCAATGGCTCTCCGGATTAGTCATAACTTTCTCACCGACCTTCCCGGATTAGTTATGACTTTCTCACCGCCCGGGCCATGTAACATGTCATGTATGCAATTATGCCAACATCATATTGAACTCATATATTAACACATGGCATCATAACATAATAAACATGCTCATCATATCATTGGCAATCATTAAAGCATGGCAAGTGATCATATATCATATTATCAACATCATCTATTATCAACAAGCAACCTACAAACCGCTATCCATTACAATACACTTGCCTCAACCACGGGCAACGGATTGGCGGGAAGTAGAGGGCACTCCCGGGGTCGCACCACCTACACATAGGTATCACACACTCACAATCATGCCCACAAAACAGTACGCAAACCCTCATCTACCCCGACATTGCCAACTACTCGCAAATCCTAAAAACAGAGGTTCTGTCCCGCCGGGACAGCAGCCTTGCAAAAGGCATAACTTGAGTTCTGGGACTCCGAATCAATTAAACGAGTACATCCTCGCATAGCATAGGAAATTTCCCAACTTTTTCTAGTTATAGGGAAAGACTGATTCGGAATCTAAAGTTGTTTAATCTACAGATTACCGTGATCTGTTCCAATCACGTCACAGATTTTAACACGCTCGGTAAAACAGCCATAACTTTCAAACGGCTGGGCCGAATTTAACGTTCTTTATATGCACTGAAATATAATGAAATTATCTACAACTTCTTCAACATCCATACGGACAGATTCGGACTCAAAATTGACGAAAAACTTAACGCTATGTCGACTGCTCATGCTGTCCCAAAACAGAGACGTGACAACATCTAGATCTAATCCAAATTACTCAAATTCAGCACCACCAATTGATCTAAAAACTTGATAAACACCCTAAGAACAGTACCTAGATCAACCCCAAGGAGTCACATGGCCATACCTTCGCCCGACGCACGAAAACCCAATAGATCTCCTCCCGGATCGCTCCTCGCTACTCGCTCCAAATCCACCGGATCTCCTCGTCGCGGAGCGCTCCAATGGACGGATCTTCGAGGTGTTGAGGTGGAAAACTCCCCTAGGGGCAGCAAGGGAGGTGGAGAGGGGAGGAGAGGGGTGGTGGCGCCATGGGGGAAGATCGAGAGGAAGGGGAAGGGTGGAGGCGCATGGGGGGGGGCTAGGGGGTGGCAGCTAGGGTTGGGAGAGGGTGTTTGGGGCGCACCAAGGGGTGGGGGCCAGATTTTGCTGCCCAAAAGTCCCCCCCTTGGGCCTAAACCCTTCCACCGGAGTCCCAACTCAACCCCCAAGGCCCAAAGTCCCGCGGAGAGGCCCAAACACCCGAAAACGGCCCAAAAACACGCTATAAACGGCATAACGTAAAGTTTTAACCTCCATTTACATATTTTATAATGTTTTGACCTCAACATCCACATTTTATAAGATTATGACACTCCGTGGTGTCACAAAGATGATTGGCTACATTGGGAGATTGGAAAAGCTTGAGTTTCCCCTTAGCATTGGTCTGGCTACAGACGTAATTCTCCTGTCTCTGCCTAAGAGCTTTGAGCCATTCATTTTGAATTTTCATATGAATAGCATGGAGAAGAGCCTGACCGAGCTACATGGGATGCTCAAGGCTGCCGAAGAAAGCATTAAGAAGAAACCCAATCATGTGATGATGGTTCAGAAGGCCTTCAAAAAGAAGAGAGCTAAGGCTTGGGGAAAGGGAAAGGGCAAGGGCAAGGCTCAAGATGAGATCACGAGCCTCAAAACTAAGCTTCAGAAGCTCAAAGTCGGCCGTCAACCCGAAACCCAGTGCTTCTATTGCAAGAAGTCATGACATTAGAAACGGAACTGCGAGAAGTACCTGACAGATAAAAGGAATGGAAGTGTGACTTCCACTTCAGGTATTAATGTTATAGAAATTAATCTTGCTACTTCTTATTCCAGCTCTTGGGTATATGATACCGGATCGGTTGCTCACCTTTGCAATTCGATGCAGGGGCTGACAAAGAGCAAAGACTTGGCAAAGGGAGAAGTGGATATTCGCGTGGGGAATAAAGCAAGAGTTGCTGGTCTTGCCGTTGGCACCTACCCATTGCATTTGCCTTCAGGATTAGTTTTAGAACTTAATAATTGTTATTTTGTTCCATCTATGAGTAGAAACATTATTTCATCTTCCTGTTTGGAACATGAAGGTTATGAATTCAGAATAAGAACTTTGTTTGTTCAATATTTTTGAATGATATGTATTATGGTCGCTGTCCCATGGTGGATGGGTTATACGTCCTTGAACTCAAAGAAAAACATGTCTATAACATTAATGTCAAAAGGCCTCGGCCAAATGATTTAAACCCTACCTTTTTATGGCATTGTTGCTTGGGTCACATAAATGAGAAGCGCATGAAGAAGCTCCATGGTGATGGACTTCTCACCTCATTTGATTTTGAATCATTTGAAACATGTGAGTCTTGTTTACTTGGCAAGATGATAAAAACCCCTTTCACAGGTTTTAGTGAGAGGGCGAGTGAATTATTGGCCCTAGTACATACAGATGTATGTGGACCAATGAGCTCGATTGCTAGAGGTGGGTTTCAGTACTTTGTAACTTTTACTGATGACTTTAGTAGATATGGATATATCTATTTAATGAGGCATAAGTCTGAAACCTTTGAAAGGTTCAAAGAGTTTCAGAACGAAGTACAAAATCAACTTGGCAAATCAATAAAACACTTACGATCAGATCGTGGTGGCGAATACTTGAGCCAAGAGTTTGGAGATCATCTAAAGCAATGTGGAATCATTCCACAACTTACTCCGCCAGGAACGCCTCAATGGAATGGCGTATCCAAACGACGGAATCGAACTTTATTGGATATGGTTCGGTCAATGATGAGCCAAACAGATCTGCCATTATCCTTCTGGGGGTTCGCTCTAGAGACAACTGCGTTCACATTAAATAGGGTCCCATCAAAATCCGTTGAGAAGACACCATATGAGATATGGACCGGGAGAAGTCCCATATTGTCATTTCTCAAGATATGGGGATGCGAGGCTTATGTAAAACGTTTGCAATCAGATAAACTCGCACCTAAATCAGAAAAATGCTTCTTTGTGGGGTATCCTAAAGAAACAAAGGGATATTACTTTTATAAAAGAAACGAGAACAAAGTTTTTGTTGCTCGAAATGGTGTCTTTTTGGAAAAAGAGTTTCTTTCCAAAGAAATCAGTGGGAGTGATGTGCATCTTGATGAAATTCGAGAATCGCATGAATATGTTCAAGCTACCACTGAACCTTCACAAGATGTACAAAGTGTTGTAGAACCTGTGGAAGAGATACCAGACCTATGTAGGTCGGGGAGGCCTCATCATGAACCCATAAGATATGGACATGACATATTATTATTGGAAAAAGATGAGCCCACGACTTACAAAGAAGCGATGATGGACCCAAACTCTGAAAAATGGCTTGGAGCCATGAAATCCGAAATTCAATCCATGCATGACAATCAAGTTTGGAACTTGGTCGATCCTCCTGATGGTGTAAAAACCATAGAATGCAAATGGATTTTCAAGAAGAAGACAGACGTAGATGGAAATGTTCAAATCTATAAGGCACGGTTGGTGGCAAAGGGTTTCAAACAAGTTCAAGGAATTGACTATGATGAAACCTTTTCACCGGTAGCTATGCTCAAGTCTATCCGGATCATTTTAGCAATTGCTGCATATTTCGATTATGAAATATGGCAGATGGACGTCAAGACAGCTTTCCTTAATGGGAATCTATCTGAGGATGTATACATGATACAACCTGAGGGTTTTGTTGATCCTAAAAATGCTAAAAAGATATGCAAGCTTCAGAGATCCATTTATGGGTTAAAGCAAGCATCTCGGAGTTGGAACATTCGTTTTGATGAAGTGGTCAAAGGATTTGGCTTTATCAAAAACGAAGAAGAGCCTTGTGTTTACAAGAAGGCTAGTGGGAGCGCACTTGTGTTTCTGATCTTTTATGTGGATGACATATTATTGATCGGGAATGATATTCCTATTCATGAAGACGTTAAGACTTCATTGAAAAGGAGTTTCTCAATGAAGGACTTGGGAGAAGCATGTTATATCTTGGGCATAAAGATCTATAGAGATAGATCAAAAAGGTTGATTGGATTAACCAGGAAACGTACATTGACAAAGTATTGCAAAGGTTCAATATGCATGAATCTAAGAGAGGTTTCATGCCAATGTCACATGGCATCAGTCTCAGCAAGAATCAGTGTCCTTCGACAACTGATGAGCGAGACAGGATGAGCAAGATTCCATATGCTTCGGCTATTGGATCTATCATGTATGCCATGATCTGTACGCGCCAAGATGTCTCATATGCTCTAAGTGTCACAAGTAGATACCAAGCGGATCCCGGTGATGGTCATTTGATAGCCGTGAAAAACATCCTAAAGTACTTGAGAAGAACTAAGGGTATGTTCCTAGTCTTTGGAGGTGAGGAAGAACTGGTTGTAAAAGGTTACACCGATGCAAGCTTCCAAACTGACAAAGATGATTTGCGATCACAATCCTGTTTTGTGTTTACACTAAATGGAGGAAGCGATGGTGGAAGAGTTCCAAGCAAAGCACGGTGGTGACTCTCTGACGAAGCGGAGTACATTGCGGCTTCGGATGCCGCAAAAGAAGCTATATGGATAAAGAAGATTATCTCGGAGCTTGGTGTGGTCGCTAGTGCCTCTAGTCCAATGGACATCTATTGCGATAATAGTGGTGCCATTGCACAAGCAAAAGAGCCTAGATCACATAAGAAGTCCAAACATATACTCCGATGCTTTCACCTTATTCGTGAAATTGTGGATAGAGGTGACGTGAAGATATGCAAAGTACATACGGAAGCCAATGTGGCTGATCCGTTGATAAAGCCACTACCACAGCCTAAGCATGAGGCGCACACGAGGTCTATTGGTATTAGATACTTAATTGATTGACTCAAGTGCAAGTGGGAGATTGTTAGTGTTATGCCCTTGAGGCAATCATATGGATGATTGTAACATGACTATGTTTTATGAATAATAATATGATTATTGGTCCAATGAATGTATATCATTGTTTTGATCAACAAGTATGTGACTTGTTTATGAAGTTTTTTACTTATTGATATAATTCGATAAATATCTCTGATCGGATATCATCGTATAGGACAACGATGAATAGATCAGCACATGTATTGTTCGATGATCATGTTTCATAGATCATGGGATATAGAGATATCATCAATACATTGTGGACGCATGTTGAAGAACATGTGTTAGATAGACCCACAATGGGACACTGCGAGAATGTTACATTCTTATGTGTTATCAGTGTATCTCATACATAGTAGATGTATGATCCTTAGACCTGAGATTGTCATATTCCCTACATGTGTAGTAGTTTACCAAACACTATTTATAAAGGTATAAAGGTAGCTTTCATGTTTACTATGAAACATGTAGAGGGAAGTGAGCAGTCAAGATGGAATTTGCCACTCCAATGTAACAGAGATATATGTCTAGGCCACTCGTGTGATATGATTAAGGAAGTGCATGGCCATGCCGTGATTGAGAAGTCAATCACAACATATTAATATATCACGGATACGAGAGATGGATTGAACTGTCAAAGGATGACATGCTTCTCGCCTTGAGTTTGATCTTCATATAGTTTGGAAAAGGGATTATTACATCAGTACTTTAATCATATGCATTTGGGAGTTGGCATGCTCTGCAAGGAGCCGCTACCGACTATTGGATTAGAAAAGGGGTTTTCCGAATCCATGTCCAAATGCGCATGAACCTACAGGGTCACACACTTAACGGGCTGGGGCGCATTAATTCGGATTGGATCCATAATTAATAGACCTCGTGGGCTTAGCGTGTAGATGGGCCCTGACTGCCTAGGGTTTCACCTCGTGGCTATATAAGGAGGGGAGGAGGCTGGGCGCAACACACACTTTCATGCGGTTTTGAGGTGTTTTGCCAGAAACCCTAGCCACCTCCTCTCGTTGCCCCTGCCGAGCGACCTGGTGCTAGCACACCGATGCACGGCGTTCCAACCCCGGACGTGTGGACTGCTGTGGTGACGCTGCTGCTATTGCGGCGTGGAGAGGACGATTCGTGGCGAGGACGATCCGCGGCGAGGTCGATCCACTACAACGACGTGCGAAGGATTCCGCAACTGCGCGTCTAGTGGTAATAGATCTATGATCCCCTTCTTGCGAGTAGCTTTTCTGGTTTGCGGTAGAAATTTTAATTTGTGCTAGTGTAGCATACCGCGTTCCCTTACATAAATGTGATACTACGGAATGATGGTATGAGTCATTTTCGATGTTGGCATTAAGGTACGACTTTGTTGTCACGTTTTTTGGGCCTTTTTTGTGAGTTTGGGCTTTTTCGGGGGAGAATTTGGGCTTTCCAGAGGGGAATTGGGCCTTCCGGGGGACTTTGGGCCTTGGGCAGTCTATTTGGGCCTAAGGTGGGACACAATTGGGCCATGTGGAGGTAGACTAGGACAGCAACCCTGCTGCCCTAGCCCTTTGTGTGCCCCCCTCCCCATATGCGCCCCTCCACCTCCCCACACAACCCTAGCTGCCTCCCCCTCCACCCCTTGCGCCTCCACCCTTCCTTTCCTCCTCCACCTCCTCTAGTCGGCCTTAGGCGAGTTCCAACCACTCCCCTTGCTGCCACACCCTTCCACACCGTTGTCCTCACCGTTGGAAAGCTCCGCGATGAGAAGATCCGGTGGGATTGGCGCGTGGAAGGAGATAGGGCGACCAGGAGGAGTTTTCGTCGGTTCATCGTTCGTCGGGCTAAGGTATGGTGATAGGAGATCCCTGGGGTTGGTCTAGGTGCTGTGGTTGAGGGTGTTTCGATGCTTTTAGATCAAGTGGTGGTGCTGCGATTGGGTAGATTGGATGAAAACTACGGTTTACCATGTTCTCTGTTTCGGGCAGATTGTGCGCTCGACCTAGGGTTTGAGTTTTCGCAATCTTAGATTCGGAATTTGGTCGTTCGCCAGTTGAGAAAGTTGTAGGTAACTTCAATACCTTTCAGTGGACACCCAGAACGTCCAATTCTACCCAGCCATTTGAAAGTTATATTCGTTTTACTGAACGTGTTCAAATCTATGACGTAGTTGGGACAGAACGTAGTGTTTTGTAGATTAAACAATTTTAGATTCCGAATCAGCTTTTCCCAATACTTAGAAAAAGATTGGAAATTTCCTAAGCTTCACGATGATGTACTCGTTTACTCGATTTGGAGATATAGAACTCAAGTTATGCTAGATTGAAGTCTGCTATCCCGGGGGACAAATTCTCTGTTTTTCGTTTTCGGGAGTAGTTTGCGTAATCGGGGTAGATGAGTGAGTATGTACTGTTTTGTGGGCACGTTTTGAGTATGTGGTACTTATGTGCAGGTGGTGTGACCCCGGGAGTGCCCTGAACCTCTCGCCAATCCGTCGGCCGCGGGTAAGGCTAGTGTATTTGAATGGGTAGCGTGTTGTATGTTGCTAGACTTGATTAGATGCAAATTGTTTTATAATATGATGCCATGATTGATGTTTGCCTATGACATGATGAACATGATTTCATATTGATCATGATTTTGTTGTATTAAATGTTTATGCCAATCTTTACATGTTTATGTTATATGTGCATTCATAATGGAAGAGGCGTCCCATGCTGATGTGGGTCTCTCTGTTCACACGTAGTGAACACGAAAGACCTACCTCGTAGTCCCATCCACGGTTGCGCATGGGAGCAAGTCAGTAAGAGTAGGCACCCTCCATCTACGAGATGGGAGGGGAAAGGGCGTGCACGCCAACGGGTATGCACTCGGCAATACCGGTATGTGCTTCTGTAACACCCTAGCATTTAATATGCCCGAATGCTACCAAACATAGACTAAGAAACCTCTAAATACCACAATTACAAGTAAATTACAGCAAATGCACCAATGCTACAAACCGAAATTTCGGCAGCATCTCCTTTGTTTTAACATGAATTGAAGGAAACACAATAGCATAGCAATATAAGGCAATATGAGAGACATCTAAAATAGCAATAATTAAATGCATGACAACAATATAAGTCTAATTCCAAGCATTCAATGTCTCCATGAGCCAAATATACAATAAGACTCTCATATCGCAAAGCTAAATCATAAAGCAATAAGCATCACACTTAATTTATTGTCAATGCGTAATTGAATGTCTTGTGGGACAAATAAGTGAAGCTACGTGTAGAAGCGTGACTAATTCACTTCCACGCATGCCGATCTCATGGTACCTAAAACAACAAAAAAGCACAAGCGTGAGTTCAACACTCAACAAGCATATTGCAATGGTACATAAGAATAATTACATGGCTACATCAACTCATATCATGTCTTTCATCTCATTCATGATCACATATCAATAACATCATCATTATGTATGCAATGCGATGCGATGCTCATGTCTCCTTGGAAACTCATACCGGTATGGTTGAGTACACACCCGTCGGTGTGCACCCTCTCCCCCCTTCAATCCCGAAGATGGAGGGTGCCTACTCCTCGCTTCCGTTCAACGCGGTGAATGGAATCACGATGTAGGACTTACTCATTGGCTCTCCGGATTAGTCATAACTTTCTCACCGACCTTCCCCGGACTAGTTATGACTTTCTCACCGCCCGGGCGACTAGTTATGACTTTCTCACCGCCCGGGCCATGTAACTTGCCATGTATGCAAACATGCCAACATCATAAATATCTTGTACACTAACACATGGCATCATAACATAATAAACATATTCATCACATCATTGGCAATCACTAAGGCATGGTATGTGAACATATCATGTATTCAAATTCAATCCCAATCAATCTAGCAACTACAAACTGCTACCCATTCCAATACACTATCCTTAACCACGGGCGACGGATTGGCGAGAAGTAGAAGGCACTCCCGGGGTCACACCACCTGCACATAGGTACCACACACTCACAATCATGTCCATAAAACAGTAAGCAAACCCTCTTCTACCCCGACATCGCAAACTACTCGCTAAACCCAAAAACAGAGGTTCTATCCCGTCGGGACAGCAGCCTTGCAAAAGGCATAACTCGGGTTCTAATACTCCGAATCAATTAAACGAGTACATCATCGTGTAGCTTAGGAAATTTCCCAACTTTTTCTAAGTATACGGAAATACTGATTCATGATCTAAAGTGGTTTAATCTAGAGAAAACCGTGATCTCTTCCAATCATGTAACATATTTTAATACGTTCGGTAAAATAATCATAACTTTCAAACGGCTGGGCAGAATTAGACGTTATCTATACCCACTGAAAGGTATTGAAATTACCTACAACTTTTTCAACAGCCGTACGACCAAATTCTGACTCTAAATTGGCGAAAACCCTAGGTCGACTGCTCATGCTGCCCAAAACAGAGAACGTGGCAAACTCAAGATTCCATCTAATCTACTCAATTCCAGCACCACCAATTGATCTCAAAACATGATAATACCCCTTAGAACAGATCCTAGACCAACCCCAAGGATCCCCGTGGCCATACCTTCGCCCGACGACCGAGAGCCCAACGGATCTCCTCCCGGTTCGCGCGATCTCCTTCCTCGCTCCAAATCCACCGGATCCCCTCGTCGCGGAGTGCTCCAATGGACGGATCTGCAGGGTGGTGAGGTGGAGAGGCTTCCCTAGGGCAGCAAGGATGGTGGAGAGGGGAGGGGAGAGGTGGTGGCGCCATGGGGGAAGATGGAGAGGAAGGGGAAGGGTGGAGGTGCATGGGGGGGGCTAGGGGGTGGCGGCTAGGGTTGGGAAAGGGAGTGGGGGCGCACCAAGGGGTGGGGCCCAGATTTGGCTGCCCAAAAGTCCTCCCCCTTGGGCCCAAACCCTTCCACCGGAGGCCCAACTCAACCCCCAAGGCCGAAAGTCCCCCGGAGAGGCCCAAACACCCAAAAATGGCCCAAAAACACGCTATAAACGGCATAACGTAAAGTTTTAAGCTCCATTTTCACATTTTACAAAGTTTTGACCTTTCGTAGTGTCACACTCTTCCCCCCTTCAATAGGATTCGACCCCGAATCCGAGACACGCCACTTCGCAAACAACCAAATCGAAGGGAGCTATGGTTCACGCCTCAGAACCCGCTTAGATGCCTCTACGATTTGCACCAGCCAGCACTCAGAAGCAAGGAGCTAAGGATCAAAGACTGACAGCTCTAAAGATAACTCACATTCAAAACTTGCCAGAATTCTTACTCTCCACTTTGAAACACCGAGTACAAACATAAGGACTGATAACGTCCCAAGCAAGAGGATAACTTCCTAAACTGACAATGAAGGGAAACGGTCTCATATTCCTCATTTTTATGCATTCCTTGGCACTAAAGTGCCTGATCCCTTTAACCGATGTTTCTCCTCAGAAGAACACGGCAACAACCTCTAGGACCCTCTTCAGCTCCCACGCACAAAAGTGCTTTCACATCTCAACCTCTCTACTGTGGTTCGTCGTATTCTAGACGACGCGAACCAAGCAAGACACAACACTCCAAGACTACAAACTGCTTGAACAATCGGCTAACACCTTGTAAAAGATTGACCTTTTACAAAAGACCAATACCCACCACTACCACCGAAGGAAAAACCTACTTTATAACCAGGGTCCTTAAAACTCGCAAAAACAATATCAACCGAGCAAACCACATCGGTTGACACAACTCGCTCAGAGCTCGGCGACAAAAGATCCAATACACTTTGAAAAGGAAAAGCAATTACTAGCAACCACCAAGTGGTCCACTAATAATTTAATCAACCCTACCAAGGGACACATCAATGACACAAGTCTCCAAGAAGGTTGGAATTGAGTCCTACACAACCTTCCTTTACTCTTCACTTCCAAACTAGTTACTATCAACCACTAGCAACGCCTAATAACTTAGGTCATTACCAACACACTAAATTCCTCTTTCGTAGAAGGTCTCGCCCTCGCATTCTTCCTTTCAAAGAATCAGAACAAAGGGTACAATCGTTGAGTAAGCTCAACCAAAACCCATGACCCCAAAATGAACCACATACAACAACTCGAACTCCAAAGCGCTCAAAGCCACTTTGGAAAGAATTCGGCAACAACCAAAGAGTACTCATTTTATTTTTCCTAAGCCAAGATGCAAAGGAAACGCAAATCTCCTACACCACAACCAACATACCAGAAGATATTCATTCTTACTTCTCGTACTAGAAGGCAATTGAAATCTCGATTGAGGACATGCATGCAGCTTTCCAAGAGCACTCCGGATTAGTCATATATCCATATATGACTTTCTCACCGACCTGGCTCAACAACTTTTTTATCATTTAACATCTATAAACGATGTTATGATTACTTTTCACCATTCATTCATCATAAAACAACACTACCGAATAGTCATTCACACGACAACTTCTTCCTCTGTATCACATGAATAAAACTCGAATAACATCGAGGATTGCGCTAATTCGTATAAACTATGACGGCAACATAGTTAACAGCAAAACACCACGTCGCATCACATCCCACATTAATTGAAAACTGAACTTGCAAAACATTGCATTTCAACCAAATTCAACATTTTGGAAGAGAACATCAAAATTTCAAGTCAAGCATCCGCTCCCACAACTGTCATAAATTTTCTCAAGGAGAGGGAAACTCATTTCCAAAAGGGAACACCTCACTAACAAAATCACTTTATGAAACATTTTTTAAAAAGTCCACCTTTTTGAAGCACTCACAAACATCACACACATTATGCAAATAAATCCAACTATAGTAAAAAAGAGTTACAAATTAAATCTCAAGAGTTTCCAAACAACATCTAAATACCATGAATTAAGGTAAATTACAGCAAAGGAGTAAATGCTAAAACCTGAAATTTCGGCAGCATCTCCTTTGTTTTTACATGATTTGAAGGGGCAACAATAGCATAGCAATATAAGGCATTATGAGAGACAACTAAAACAGCAATAATTAAAGACTTAACAATGATATAAGTCTATTTTCAAGCATGTAATGTCTCCAAGAGTCAAACGAACAATAAGACTCTCATATAGCAAAGCTCACCCTTAAAGCAATAATCATCGCACGCAGTTTATTATTAAAAACTAATTGAATGACTTGTGGAATCAAATGAGTGAAGCTACGTGCGAAAGTGTGACTATTTCCCTTCCCCGCATGCCGGTCTCATGGTACCTAAAACAACAAGAAAACACAAGCGTGAGTTCAAAACTCAGCAAGCATATTGTAATGGTACAACAAGAACAATTACATGGCAATAATATCTCACATCATGCAAACCATCTCATTCATGATCACATACCATTATCATCATCATTATTATGCAATGCAATGCGATGCTCATGTCTCCTTGGAAACTCATACCGGTATGGTTGAGTACACACACATCGGTGTGCACCTTCTCCCCCGTTCCATCCCGAAGATGGAGGGTGCCTACTCCTCGCTTCCCCACACCGCGGTGGATGGAATCACGATGTAGGCCTTACTCATTGGCTCTCTGGAATAGTCATAACTTTCTCACCGACCTTCCCCGGACTAGTTATGACTTTCTCACCGCCCGGGCCATGTATCATGCCATGTATGCAAATATGCCAACATCATGAATAACCTACATTAACGTATGGCATCATCATGGATAACTTGTACATTAACACATGGCATCATCACATAATAAACATATTCATCATATCAATGGCAAACATTAAAGCATGGCCTGTGAACATATCATATATTCAAATTTCAATCTCAATCAATCAAACAACCCACAATCCGCTACCCATTCCAATACATTTGCCTCAACCACGGGCGACGGATTGGCAAGGTGAAGAGGGCACTCCCGGGGTCACACCACCTGCACATAGGTACCACACACTCACAATCATGTCCACAAAATAGTACGCAAACCCTCATCTACCCCGACAATGCCAACTACTCGCAAAACCCAAAAACAGAGATTCTGTCCCGTCGGGACAGCAGCCTTCTAAAAGGCATAACTCGGGTTCTAAGACTCCGAATAAATTAAACGAGTACATCCTCGCGTAGCTTAGGAAATTTCCTAACTTTTTCTAGGTATATAGAAAATCTGATTCGGAATCTAAAGTTGTTTAATCTACAAAATACCGAGATCTATTCCAATCACGTCACAGATTTTAATACGCTCGGTAAAACAGCCATAACGTTCAAACGGCTGACCAGAATTTTGCGTTCTTTATACCCACTGAAAGGTATTGAAATTACCTACAACTTCTTCAACAGGAGGCCAACCAAATTCGGAATCTAAAGTGACGAAAACTTAAACCCTAGGTCGACTGCTCATGCTGCCCGAAATAGAGGACGTGACAACTTCTAGATTTCGTCTAATCTACTCAATTCCAGCACCACCAATTGATCTAAAAACTTGATAATCACCCTTAGAACAGTACCTAGACCAACCCCAAAGAGTCCCATGGCCATACCTTCGCCCGACGAGCGAAAACCCAATAGATCTCCTCCCGGATCGCTCCTCGCTCCTCGCTCCAACGGATGGATCTTCGAGTTGCAGGGGTGGGGAGGCTACCCTAGGGCAGCAAGGGGGTGGAGGAGAGGTGGTGGAGAGGTGGGGAGCAAAGGGGGCAAGGGGAGGGGGCGCACGGCCACAAGGGAGAGAGGGAGGTGGGGGGTGGCGGCTAGGGCAAGGAGGGAGGGGAAGGGGGCGCAAAAAGGAGGGGGTGGGGCGCATGGCAGCAGGGGGAGCCCCTTTTTACCAGCCCAAGAAGGATTCCTAATCCTAAATGGACTCATACTCCATCCCATCAAAGCCCACAACCCCTTCTTTTAGGCCCAAATTCCCCCGGAAAGGCCCAAATCCCCGAAAACGGCCCGGAAACGCAAATAAACCTCATATCATAGGGTTTAAACCTTAATTCCACATTTTATAATGTTTTTGCCCTCAACATTCACATTTTGTAATGCCACAATCTCTAATTTCACATTTTATAAAGTTTCGGCATTCCGTAGTGTCATATTCTCCCCCCTTAAACAGGATTCGACCTCGAATCCGGAAAGACGCCAAAATCAACAACAAAGTCTCCAAGGGACAAAAGACTTCTCTGCAGCACAAAACATTCGCTGCTTGACTCAAGCGGAACAAACGACAAGCGAGTTCCCAAAACCAACACTTAGCGAAAAAGTATTGATCTAGCTCAACTAAGGGCAACCTCTCACAATTCGACCTTCACTTCAATTCCCAAACAGAATCTGCGTTTCAACCATAAAGGGCTCCATCAACCGAAAACGCTCGAATACTCACGACAAACACTTCACACTTCTATCACAACCAACCTGACTACCACACTCCATTAAACTCAACATGACATAATCAAAGCAAGTCACAATTCCTTTAACGACCTCTCTACATTCCCGAAAATTTCCATCGAGGGGAATAACTCATTAAGGCACACTTGCCCTTCCGATACACGATCATACTAACATTTTATTCCATCCTTTCCCAGGCAAGACTCAAACCCAAAAACAACTAGTTAAGACAATTGCTCACGGTAGGACAATTATCACCGAACTACCGTCAACTTCACTTCCACCCATCACTACTCTTAGTAAAGGTTAAACCCATACATCATCAACCTCCATCACAAACCACCCTTATACCACTAAGGTTCGACACCTAGCCCCAAGCTAGGATCGAAAAACCTTACCAAACCACAATTGGTTCCTTTCGTAAGAGGGTCTCGCCCTCACACAAAAACACTTCGCTATCAAGCCCAAGTGGACCACACACGACAACTCAAACCCAAAGCGTTAACAACCATTTTTGGAAATAATTCGACAATAACCAAAGAGCATTCATTTTAACATCCTGAGCCAAGACGCAAAGGAAACACAAATCTCCAACACCACAACCAACATACCAGAAATTCTTCATTCTTTCATACTAGAAAGAAATGGACATCTCGATTCATGACATGAATGCAACCTTTGCAAGAGCACTCCGGATTAGTCATATATCCATATATGACTTTCTCATCGACCTGGCTCAACGACTCTTTTATCATTTAACATCTAAAAACGATATCATGTTTACCTTTCACCATTCCTTCATCATGTAACAACACTACCAAATAGTCACTCACATGACGACTTCTTCCTCGGTATCACAAGTTTGAAACACACACAACATTGACGGCAACACCATTAACCGCAAAACACCATGTCGGGTCAGAACCCACCAATGATAGATAGCTAAACTTGCAAACATCGCATTTTAACCAAAATCAACATTTTGGAAAAGAACATCGACTCCAAGGTCAAACATCTGCACTTACAACCGCCATAAATTTTCTCAAAGAGAAAGGGAAACTCATTTTCAAAAGAGAACACTTCACTAACAGCATCGCCGATGAAACATCCACAAAACCACCTGTTGGAGCACTTGCAAGCTCTACACATATTTTTTTTCAAATAACTCCAACTCTAGCAAAGAAAAGATTACAAATTAAACCTCGTGAGTTTTCCAACATAACCCTCGATGTCCATTTGTTTCCTTTAAAATTTATTCCAAAGATAATTCAGGGTGCACGTGAACAGTGCGATCCACTCAAAACTTTTGGGGTGTAAATCCATACTCATAGCACCAACTAAACAAATTAGCCAAAACCAAATATTTGCACCAATTTCTACGAGTTTTAGGGAAAATCTGAAACACAACATATGGAACACCTTGACCGAAAACCCTTCAACCAAAATGGCAAACAACCAAACCAGTCCGAAAGCTTTTAAACACAAGCTCAGCATAAATACAATCATCTCTAGTGTTCCACTACGCTTTCCATTAAAGACTTCGAAATTCACTACTTACTCATTGAGAAAGTCCAACCGGTTTTAACAAAATTTGACGTAACAAATTCTTTCTCTAGTTACCATTTCCAACACTTTTAATTAAAATTTATGGTGCTTCTAAAATAAGACACCCAACCAAGACTACGTTGACATGATCCCCACGGATCACCAAATCATATAACAACGTATTCTATATTTCAAACACAGTACTTCAACAGTTACTTGAGCAAGGTCAACCTATCAATTTTGTACCATCCATACATCAAAATCTTGACAATTGAAACTTGTGCAATCAATAAAATGACTTCAACAAATAAGTAATATCTCTACAAGATAAAATTCATAAATAGGATTCTAAGATATGCATTCATTAAGATTAAAATCTTGCATCATGATTATTATCCATTGTTCATCCCATCACCACATGTACTCGACATAAACCACAGTTTTACACTTTTCTTCTATTGGATCAATGGTTTCCAACAATTAACAACACTACCAAAGCATCAATATCAATTCCTTGCATAATCATAAATCAACAACATTGCTTTTAGCTACCTTACACATAGGTTGCAACAAAATTGTCACTACAGAGCATACTCCAACTATTAAATTAGATTTAATTAGTTCGATCAGCACAATGTTCTTAACAACATCATTAACAATAAGTCTTATATCCTCTCAATTGAAATCAATACTAACATTGTAGAGACACAACTGCATACTCCCAAATATACTAGTAGTTTGCAACAACGCAAAAAGCAACTCTGATCAACTGCCAAATTTGAGTCACTAGTCAACACGATTAAATTTCTCTATTAATCCATTTGATTACAACATCTTTAAACAACCAGCAAAGTTTCTGTGAGGGCCCCTTGTCCTATACCGTATTGTACGCCGTCTATTGTAGCGTATAGCACCGTATAGCAACATGAAGCCTCGATACCGAAAATCTGAACCCAAAAATTCGATCGACGGAATCGAACCCTTAGCTTCGCACCGGTACCTCTCCATCCGATCTTGGTTCCCTGGATCAATAGCCCGATGTCGCGTACCAACAACACAAGTATCAACGCACAAATGAACTAAGTTAACTTAATTTACATAATCAAGCGTAAATCTTACAATATCCTACAAAGTAGATTACAAAAGAAAGAACGACAACGGAAACCAAAAGTGACATCGAAACCGGTCTGCGAGCCCGAACACACCCTAAGGCGGTGGTGGAGGGAGGACCTCTGAAGCCCACGGCACTCATGAAGCTGAAGCTCAAGATCACCAGGACATCATCACCTGTACCTTCCTCTCTGTTGGAAAAAGGTTAGCGACAGCGGTGAGTACACGTATGTACTCGCAAGACTTTAGTGTATGCAAATATAAATTTAATGCAGGTGATTCAATGAAAGGTCGCTACACTAAGTCTATTGCGAAAAGCAAGAGTTGAATCAATTCATCGAAAAGTAATACATAATTTGAAAGACAGCAGTTTGACTAAAACATATTTACAGTATATATATAACATTTGAGCTTCTCAACTGCCGCCATACATGATCGCAGTTGAGATAAGATTTGACATCCATATATGCGTAAATCCACCAAGTGTTATATCCACACATCCATAGTTCCATCAAGTACCATATTGAACCACATGTAAATCCACCAAGTTTCAAATCGATTCATATACTTTAGCTAGACTCCGAAATAGATTTTCATTTTCAAAACCAAACCAAACGTCTATACTTGAAACAAAAACTGAGTTAATTGCTCATGTCCGTGAGCACGGCTAATCGATCAGATTTATTTTAAGACTCTGCAGAGTATGTACACTTTATCCCCATAAACCGGACTTGCACCCTGTCATCCAGTGGAACACGCGATACCAAAGGTACCCGTTGTACAAGACCGAACACATTCTTTCCCATCGTTGAGGTTTTAGCCACACCCGGCCACCGGTGGCGATATCCACCACTATGGCGATAAGGAGCCAACCGCACACAGCGGCCACCTTCTCGTGGCGGGTAATCTGTAAGTCTGTCTTGCGCCCCTTATCCCATAGCAAGGCGTACACCATTGTATCACCCGATGTGACACCGAAGCGATTTCCGCTGCTAAGACCAAGCACACTCACGAAGGTGCAAACGGCGGGTCGTGGGGACACTCACACCGCGCTTGACTTGCTCATCACGGGAAAAAGGTCCACACGGCCTACCAACAGGCACGGCTAAACCCTCACACTTCAAGTACTCAATTGCGGCTGCCCCATCCCGGCATGCGCGGTTGCACGTAATGTCGGTCGAATTATGGTTTCAAGGCTTCGGTCCTTATAGTTTTCTCCTAGTGACTCAAGCGGGGTACTCCACTTAACTCGTCAACCAATCGCCACCAGTTTAACTAGCACATATTATACCTCCCGCTCGGTCTAATTACCAACTAGACACTTCACATTTTTACCAAATTACTTTCTCATGTCACATTTCTAAAACCACTTAAAAATGTCATAGTTGAAAATGTATGGTACAAGACTGCCATTGTAATCACTTCTATTGCAATGTCTAAGCATATCTGATTACTAGTTCGTTTATACCCAAGTGACATTTATTAAGTTGTCTAACCTCTACTAGGGTTATCAATGTGTGGAAGGGAAATTAGATTAAGGAAAACCACCAATTAGGATTATATCTACCATTCCCACAAACTAGCGCTTTATTGAATTTAAACGATGCATATTAGTTTGAGAAATCAAAGTAAACATTGTGAAATATAGGATTCAAGATGGTCAAATGAGGTGCTTGCCTTGTTGTTGCACTTCGATGATGTCCGGGATGATGTTCGGGTCGTTCGAGGCGAAGCCCGACTCGCTAGCCTCTAATCGGTCAAAGCAAGAAAAACGACAAAAAGAAATACAACTTAGCAAAAGAAAGATTTAAATGCACAAATGCCAACTAAACATCAAATAAGACCCACTTAAATATTTAAAGGAGAAAGAAATGAAGAAAACGAAGAAAATGTGAAACTATGACCTATTATGTCCATTTCGGCCGAACAAGTGCCAAAATGGATTAAAACGTGCAAAATGAAGTAAAACCCAACTAAACTTAGTGAAATACCTAAAAATAGGTATAACATACATAATGGGACTTATTGGAACTTGTTTGAAGTTGAAATGATCAACCGGGAGCTAAAACGACGAAAACGGCGTATTCTTTACCTACGTGAATAAAAATACGTAAATTGAAGACAAATGCAATTAAATTTGCATGTGGAGCCTCAATATGGCCTCAGGTACATAACTAGGTGCTAAAACGCTCGAAAGATCGAAGAAAAACCTTTCGGCCCTAAAAGCGACAAATTTGCCGAAAACGGCCTAAAACGATCGTTTTGTCGGAAATCCGTTAAACGGCCAATTTTGCGGATTTTTGCGCAAAACAGGTTTCCGACAACGCAACAAGCTAAAGCAAGATATTTAGGACTTAGTTGGATCGGTTGCAAAGCAATTCCTAATGAAATTGACCAAAATTGAATCAAAATGAAAACCGCGGAGTAATTTCGACAAAACCGCTTTGAGTCCGTATTGAGTCCAAACGCCGATCGAATCCGCATGTGGGTTCCCGATCACGGGTTCTAACACTCAACACCTAACTAAAACGCTCGGTATATTAGCAATTTGCATCGAATTCGCAAAAACAGCCAAAACGATCAAAACGACCGTTAACGACCAAAAACGATCAAAACCGTCAAAAGGTCGTTTTGATCAAGAATGTCGTGAAACTTCGTTACGGACCCGCAGCTAGACACTTGGAGGTAATAATGACTTATCGAGCCAATCACCGCCAAAATTGACTTAACCTACTAGGACTTTTGATCAAGCGTCCGCGTAACTCCAGATTTACCGGCACGACAAAAGTCCTAAAAGGGCCAAAATGGGATCTAAAGCACACGTGAAGCATGCTTTCAACCTTAGGGACCTTAAACGAGGTGAATCAAGCTTAAAAGCCAAGAACGGCTTTGGGCCCTCTAATTATTAAAATAAAATGCGAAGTGCTAAAATGCAAATCTAGCATTTTTAGCCAACTGCTTTAGCCTCTAAGAAGACTAATGGTGAAGTCGATTCGTGCTCGGAGCTCTAGGATTTTATTCAACCAATTGAGACCTAGAAGCGACAAAGTATGCTGCAAAATGGTCAAAACTAAACTCCGTATTTTTTTATCGGGGTTTCTACTAGCTAGAAAGCTATAGGGGCTATCCATTCGGTCATCGGACCTCTAGGATTTTTCGCAAATAGAGTGACCTAGAGCTGACAACTTTGTGTAGGATGCGACAAATTGAATTCGACTCTTACGATCGCGACTACGGCTATCGGAAGAGCTAATAGAATCGCCGATTCAAGCTACGGACTCCTAGTATTTTGTGAAAACACTTAACACCTAATTAAATAAAATAAAATCCGGCTTATCGTAATTGAATTCGATTCTTCTAATAGCGGCTCTAGCTACCAGAAGTGCCCACAAAAATTACTATCCATGCTTTGCTCCACTAGAACTCCGACAAATCGAAAACCTAGCATTAGGTTGCTAGATTTCGAAGGTGGTCAAATGCTAGGTCGATAGTAGAGTTAAATGGACCTAACGATGACCTGAGTCTTGTTTTACGAAGCACAATTGCCATGCGATGTTCCTAACACATGGTACCTAGACTTGACCTAGGCTAGGGTTTAGAAGAACTTGATGAAATGCGATGCTACGATGGGGATAATCATAGCAATGGCTAGAGGGAAGTCCCGGAGTTTAGAAATCAACCTAGAACTCAAAAACCCCATGCAAGCTCAAGGAAACATCCATGGGAGATGTTGGAATACTCACTTGAGAGGGTTCGGAAGGTGGGGAACGCGATGGAGAGGATGAATCCGGCCTCCGTGTCGGGCTTTCGGTCGGATCGCCTCCAATCCAGCGGGTTTGGGTGTCCTAGGGCTTGGGCTCCCACTCTTCTTGCTCTCACGGTTGGGGAGAGGCAAATGGCTGGTTTGGGAAGATGGCTTGGAGACTTGCACCCTTTTATACACTATGCACTTATGGAGGGCAATTTGGTCCAATGCCAAAACTTGAAGATTCAAACATCTAAAGCTGATTTTGAATACTTCTAAGATATTTTGGATAGTTTTTGAGGACTTTTAGACATTTAATTTCCTAAATTTCCAATTTGTCCAAAAGGACAATTACGAACCGCAATTGAACTCGATTTGATTTTGAGTGAGTTTAATTAAGTTAAAGGGTTCTTTTGGATCCCGATCGAGTCTACTCGGCTCAAAATACAGTAAATACACAAACTTGATGTATTTTTGAACAACGCTTGTGTACAATGGTACGATTAGCTTGAGTATAAAAATACTCGGGATATTCTGATCTACCCCCTTACAAAAATCTCGTCCTCGAGATTGCTAATCCTCTCGAAGGAAGTCGGGTACTCATCGAATGTGATCTTCACGTTCCCACGTGGCTTCATCTTCTGAATGGTTGCTCCTTTGGACCTTGAGCATCTTGATTACCTAATCTGCGAGTATGACGCCACTGTCTCGAGAATACGGAGTGGATACTCTCGATACGAAAGGTCAGGTTGCAAATCAAGATTGTCGGTTGAGTAACTTCGATGGAATCCAAGACTCTTCTTGGTGGGACACGTGGAACACATCGTGAACGTCCGATAGATGGGGTGGTAGCTCAAGCCGATAAGCTACGACACCAACCTTCACCGTAATCCGAACGGACCGATGTATCGCGGGGCTAGCTTCCCGCGACTTGGAATCTTCGAGTGCCACGAAGTGGTGAGACTTTGAGGTAGACAAAGGCACCCACCTCAAAACTCAACTCGCGGCGACGGCGATCAGCGTAGCTCTTCTGGCGGGATCGAGCTTCCTTCACCGGGTCCCGAATCAGCTGACTTGCCTTTCGGCTTCCTCAATTATGGCTGGCCCGAAGACTTGTCTTTCACCAACCTCGGACCAATAGAGTGGCGTTACGCACTTTACGCCATAAAGAGCCTCGAAGGGCGACATCTCAAGGCCGACTTGGTATCGTTGTTGTAGGAGAACTCAGAAAAGGCAAGCATTTCTCCCACGACTTGTTGTAGCACAAAGACACAAGCCCTTAGCATGTCTTCTAGGATCTGATTTGCCCTTTCCGTCTGTCCATTGGTTTGGGGATGGTAAGCGATCTTGAATGATAGCTTAGTGCCAAGAATAGACTGCAAACTCTCCCAAAATCTGAAGTGAATCATGAACCACGGTCGAGACTATCACCTTTGGAACTCCATGGAGCCGAACAATATTCTCGCAAATAGAGCTCGCTTAGCTTGGCTCCGAGAATAGGTGGTATGCACTTTGGGATGAAGTGTGATACCTTGGTCGACGGTCAATGATCACCCAAATAGAATCGTGACCATGGGCGACCTCGGTAGACCGAGAATGAAGTCCATCCCAATCTCTTCCCACTTCCACTCCGGAATCTCCAATGGTGAAGCAATCCGGTGGCCTTTGATGTTCAGCTTTGACTCGCTTGCACACGCCGTGACCGAGCTACATGAGAAGCAATGTCCTTCTTCATACCTGGCCACCGAAGCGGCTATGCGGATGTCCTGGTACATCTTTGTACTACCAGATGGATGGAAAGAGGAGAATCATGGGCTTCATCCGAATTTTCCCTTTGATTTCTTCATTAAGCGGGGACATAAATCGACGCCCATGCATAACCAGCCCCTTGGCACTCTCTCGAGAACTCGGGAGGTGCACACTCTTCGACTAGTCGGCTCCTGATCTCTATCACGAGATTGTCTTGGGGTTGAGCTTCACGAATATGAGAATCAAGGGTAGGTTATGCGGCCAAAGCGAGAACATAGCCATAGACAACCACCACCAGTTGAGCTTCAAACTCCTCGACTAATCTGCGGTGGCCAATGACACCCAAGGCATTCATCGTGTGCAGCTTGCGATCGAGGGCATCTGCAACCACATTTGCCTTGCCAGGGTGGTAGTGAATCCCAGATCATAATCTTTGATCAGCTCTAGCCATCTGCTATGTCTCAAATTCAGATCTGCAGGAAAAGAAGTACTTCAAGCTTTTGTGGTCATTATAGATCTCACATCTGTTCCCTATTAGATAATGTCGCCACGGCTTGAGATCATGAACAACATTTGCAAGCTCCAAATCATGTGTCGGATAATTGGCTTCATGAGGCTTGGTGTCGAGAAGCATATGCAACCACTTTGCCCTCCTGCATCAACACACATCCAAGCCCAAGGCGGGATGCATCACAATAGACATCAAAGCTCTTGTGAATGTCGGGAAGGACCGGAATCGGTGCAGTGGTGAGTCTCTTTTTCAGCTCCTGAAAATCGGACTCACAATCAAAGACCACTCAAACTTCTTCTCCTTCTTGAGTAGCGCTGTCATGGGCTTAGCGATCTTGGAGAAATTCTCGATGAACCGGCGATAGTATCCGGCAAGACCGAGAAAGCTGCGAATCTCGGGGACATTGCGGGGCTGCTCCCAACCGAGTACATCCTGTACCTTGCGTGGATCAACTGCTACCTGCCCTCGACAAGACATGTCCCAAGAACTCCACCTTCTCAAGCCACAACTCGCACTTTCTGAACTTGGCGTACAGCTGATGCTCACGAAGCTTGCCAAGCACCCTATGCAAGTGAAGTGCGTGCTCCTCTTCATCCTTAGAGTATATGAGAATGTCATCAATGAACACAACCACAAATCTATCAAGGAATTCCATGAAGACCTTGTTCATCAGATTCATGAAGGTGGCTGGTGCATTGGTGAGGCCAAATGAAACAATCAGATACTCGCATGCAGGCCAGTAACGAGTAGTGAATGCAGTCTTCACAATATCCTCAGGACGGATCTTGAGCTGAAAATAGCCGGATCTCAAGTCTACTTTGGAGAAGATTCGAGCTCCGCCCAACTGGTCAAACAAATCATCGATCCTAGGGAGAGGATACTTGTTCTTGACCGTGACCTCATTCAAAGACCGGTAGTCGACGCACATGCGAAGAGTGCCGTCTTTCTTCTTCATCACAAAGAGCACTGGACTACCCAGGAGAAGAACAGGGACGAATGAACCCCTTCTCCAATCGCTCCTTGAGCTGCTTCTTCAACTCAATCACTCATCGAAGGCATCCTGTGGGACGCTTAGAAGCAGTGAAGTGCCAGGCAAGAGATCAATAATGAACTCTAAATCACGATTTGGAGGCAAGACTCGCAACTCAATAGGGAAGACATCAGATACTCACGGACTATGGGCACCTGAGCTATCTCTGGCACAAAAGAGCACTAAGCAAAGGCACGCCTTTCTTTGGGATAGGAGAAAAGGTAACAAAGAATGCCATCGAGTTGACTAATGAGATAGACCTTCTAGCACAATCAATCTGTCCCTGGTGCTTGGACAACCAGTCCATGCCCAAAATCACATCAAGACCCGACGTCTCAATGTTGATGAGATCACCCAAGAAACCTACCTCATTGATCTCAATTCTAACCCCTGGACTCACAAGCTCGGCATTCAAAACAGATCCAGGTGAACGGATCAACAAGTGTCTCTCGAGGCTAACGAGAATGAACCCCATCTTTGAGCAACAAAGTGCGAAGAAACGAAAGAATGCATTGCTCCAGAGTCAAACAAAACCAGGGTAGGCACGGAATGCACTGGATAACGTACCCAATACAACATCTGGAGCTGCTGCCGCCTCCTCTGCGGTAGCCACATTCAAAGTCGCGGCCGGAGCTGGCTGCTCGGGGAAGGCGTCTGATCGCTCACCCCACGCCCACCAGGCCCGACCACGGGACGGTGGTGCACCTGAGCTGTCGCCGCCGCTGCTGCTCGGACATGTATTGGCGAGGTGGCCCTTCCGACCCACAGTGTAACGGTGATATGGCCATACGGGTTACGAGACCCTGCCTGCCTTTGGGCGGCTAGGAGATCTGATCAACTCTGGGCGGGGCGAGGAGGTAAGCCCTGGAATCTCTCTGAGTGGCGGTCTTTGAAGAGTGAGAGCCCGACTAAGTGAAGGGTCGGCTCTGGAAGGACCGCCATCGATTGGGCCGAGCCGCCCACTTGCGCTTGCGGCTCTCCATAATCGCCCTCGTGCTCTCCTCGGCGCGAATGGCCTTATCCAACAACACCGCATGCGGGGATGTCTGAACAGCGAGCATGTGCTTGATCTCATCGGTGAGATGCTCACTGAACAACGACACCCTGTGGGCCTCTGTAGTCACCTCATCCTCAACATACCGAGACAAAGCGGTTGAAGCGATGAAGATAATCCATGATCAAGCTGTTCCTGGCGGAGGTTATAGAACTCCCGCTTCTTCATCTCGACCAGCCCCTGCAGGATATGAAAGGAGCGGAAGGCGATCTTGAACTCTGCCCATGTAACAACTTGATCAGCAGGCCAAACAGCCTTGAAGGCTGCTCCACCATGACGCTTTGGACCACTGAAGGTAGTAGGAGGTGTCTTGAACCTTCTCGTCATCGGTGCAGCCAACTAGCACCAGCTTGCTCTCCATGTCACGAGCAGTCCTCGGCCTCCATAGGATCTGCTGTGGAGAAGTTCGGCGGTCGAGTTCGCTGGAACTCAGACAACCGGACTGATGTGGAAGCCGTGGCTGGCTGGGCGGCCGCTGCAGCCCTGAACCGCTGAAGCATCATCTCCATCACCCTAGTCTGCCGCTCCATCATTGCCTCCATGGGGAAAGAGGAGGAGGTGGAGGAAGCTCTCCACTGGGCACGTCGGTGAGGCGAGCCTCGGCCTACCCATCGCGAGGGACACAGGAGTGCCGAGTCCCTGCCCCTGTGACCCCTGTCCACCAAAGCATCACTGGCTTTGGGAGCACACGCGTGACTCGCCTTCTTGGCGGCATCCTGAAATGCACAGTGGAGTTAACTAATTGTGCAACAGGTGCAAAATGCTTGATCCTAAAGGATGCAAAGAAACAATACAAACATTTCAAAAGCACTCATTAAAGTTGCATAAGATCCAAAACAAAAGCCAACTTAAAGAAACGACAAAACAATCCCTAATTACAAACACGGACATCTAACCTTAACCCATTTTGAGCTAAACCCGTGTTCCTTCTAATTCTTTTGAACAAGATAGAAGGAGGAATCAAATTTTGAAATGTGGATTAAGATTAGATTCCTTTTGAAGAGTAGATAAGTGAAAAGCTATAGAATGGACAAGAATAGCATTCTACACTTTCAAAATAGAGTTTTGTACTTCAAAATAAATTTTGAGAAGAAAAATGCTCCTAAGTCTAACGACCAGGCTAACTAAGTCTTCCTGCAATCAATGGCTCGATACCAACGCTGTGAGGGCCCCTTGTCCTATACCGTCTTGTCGCCATCAATCGTAGCGTATAGCACCGTATAGCAACATGAAGCCTCGATCTGAAAATCTGAACCCAAAAATTCGATCGACGGAATCGAACCCTTAGCTTCGCACCGGTACCTCTACGCATCCGATCATGGTTCCCTGGATCAATAGCCCGATGTCGCATACCAACAACACAAGTATCAACGCACAAATGAACTAAGTTAACTTAATTTACATAATCAAGCGTAAATCTTACAATATCCTACAAAGTAGATTACAAAAGAAAGAACGACAACGGAAACCAAAAGTGACATCAAAACCCGGTCTGTGAGCCCGAACACACCCTAAGGCAGGTGATCGAGGGAGGACCTCTGAAGCCACGGCACTCGCAGAATCAAGCTCAAGATCACCAGGACATCATCACCTGTACCTTCCTCTGTTGGAAAAAGGTTAGCAACAACGGTGAGTACACGTATGTACTCGCAAGACTTTAGTGTATGCAAATATAAATTTAATGCAGGCTGATTCAATGAAAGGCTGCTACACTAAGTCTATTGCGAAAAGCAAGAGTTGAATCAATTCATCGAAAAGTAATACATAATTTGAAAGACAGCAGTTTGACTAAAACATATTTACAGTATATATATAACATTTGAGCTTCTCAACTGCCGCCATACATGATCGCAGTTGAGATAAGATTTGGCATCCATATATGCGTAAATCCACCAAGTGTTATATCCACACATCCATAGTTCCATCAAGTACCATATCGAACCACATGTAAATCCACCAAGTTTCATATCGATTCATATACTTTAGTTAGACTCCGAAATAGATTTTCATTTTCAAAACCAAACCAAACGTCTATACTTGAAACAAAAACTGAGTTAATTGCTCATGTCCGTGAGCACGGCTAATCGATCAGATTTATTTCAAGACTCTGCAGAGTATGTACACTTTATCCCCATAAACCGGACTTGCACCCCTGTCATCCAGGGAACACGCGATACCAAAGGTACCCGTTGTACAAGCCCGAACACATTCTTTCCCATCGTTGAGGTTTTAGCCACACCTCAAAGACCGGTGACGATATCCACCACTATGGCGATAAGGAGCCAACCGCACACACAGCGACCACCTTCTCGTGACGGCGGGTAATCTGTAAGTCTGCGCGGCCCTTATCCCATAGCAAGGCGTACACCATTGTATCACCCGATGTGACACCGAAGCGATTTCCGCCGCTAAGACCAAGCGCACTCACGAAGGTGCAAGCGGCGGGTCGTGGGGACACTCACACCGCTTGACTTGCTCATCACGGGAAAAAGGTCCACACGCCTACCAACGAGCACGGCTAAACCCTCACACTTCAAGTACTCAATTGCGGCTGCCCCATCCCAAAGATGCACGGTTGCACGTAATGTCGGTCGAATTATGGTTTCAAGGCTTCGGTCCTTATAGTTTTCTCCTAGTGACTCAAGCGGGGTACTCCACTTAACTCGTCAACCAATCGCCACCAGTTTAACTAGCACATATTATACCTCCCGCTCGGTCTAATTACCAACTAGACACTTCACATTTTTACCAAATTACTTTCTCATGTCACATTTCTAAAACCACTTAAAAATGTCATAGTTGAAAATGTATGGTACAAGACTGCCATTGTAATCACTTCTATTGCAATGTCTAAGCATATGCAGTTACTAGTTCGTTTATACCCAAGTGACATTTATTAAGTTGTCTAACCTCTACTAGGGTTATCAATGTGTGGAAGGGAAATTAGATTAAGGAAAACCACCAATTAGGATTATATCTACCATTCCCACAAACTAGCGCTTTATTAAATTTAAACGATGCATATTAGTTTGAGAAATCAAAGTAAACATTGTGAAATATAGGATTCAAGATGGTCAAATGAGGTGCTTGCCTTGTTGTTGCACTTCGATGATGTCCGGGATGATGTTCGGTCGCTCGAGGCGAGCCCGACTCGCTAGCCTCTAATCGGTCAAAGCAAGAAAAACGACAAAAAGAAATACAACTTAGCAAAAGAAAGATTTAAATGCACAAATGCCAACTAAACATCAAATAAGACCCACTTAAATATTTAAAGGAGAAAGAAATGAAGAAAACGAAGAAAATGTGAAACTATGACCTATTATGTCCATTTCGGCCGAACAAGTGCCAAAATGGATTAAAAGCGTGCAAAATGAAGTAAAACCCAACTAAACTTAGTGAAATACCTAAAAATAGGTATAACATACCTAATGGGACTTATTGGAACTTGTTTGAAGTTGAAATGATCAACCGAGCTAAAGCGAGCAAACGGCGTATTCTTTACCTACGTGAATAAAAATACGTAAATTGAAGACAAATGCAATTAAATTTGCATGTGGAGCCTCAATATGGCCTCAGGTACATAACTAGGTGCTAAAAGCGCTCGAAGATCGAAGAAAAACCTTTCGCCCTAAAAGCGACAAATTTGTCGAAAGCAGTAAAACGATCGTTTTGTCGAAATCAGTTAAACGGCCAATTTTGCGGATTTTTGCGCAAAACAGGTTTCCGATAACGCAAAAAAGCTAAAGCAAGATATTTAGGACTTAGTTGGATCGGTTGCAAAGCAATTCCTAATGAAATTGACCAAAATTGAATCAAAATGAAAAACCGCGGAGTAATTTCCGACAAAACCGCTTTTGAGTCCGTATTGAGTCCAAACGCGATCGAATCCGCGTGTGGGTTCCCGATACGGTTCGAACACTCAACACCTAACTAAAACGCTCGGTAGATTAGCAATTTGCATCGAATTATAAAAGCGGCCAAAACGATCAAAGCGACCGTTAACGACCAAAAGCGATCAAAACCGTCAAAGGTCGCTTTTGATCAAGAATGTCGTGAAACTTCGTTACGGACCCGCAGCTAGACACTTGGAGGTAATAATGACTTATCGGAGCCAATCACCGCCAAAATTGACTTAACCTACTAGGACTTTTGATCAAACGTCCGCGTAACTCCAGTATTTACCCGGCACGACAAAAGTCAGGAAAAGGGCCAAAATGGGATCTAAAGCACACGTGAAGCATGCTTTCAACCTTAGGGACCTTAAACGAGGCGAATCAAGCGAAAAGCCAAGAACGGCTTTGGGCCCTCTAATTATTAAAATAAAATGCGAAGTGCTAAAATGCAAATCTAGCATTTTTAGCCACTGCTTTAGCCTCTAAGAAGACTAATGGTGAAGTCGATTCGTGCTCAGGAGCTCTAGGATTTTATTCAACCAATTGAGACCTAGAGCGACAAAGTATGCTGCAAAATGGTCAAAACTAAACTCCGTATTTTTATCGGGGTTTCTACTAGCTAGAAAGCTATAGGGGCTATCCATTCGGTCATCGGACCTCTAGGATTTTTCGCAAATAGAGTGACCTAGAGCCGACAACTTTGTGTAGGATGCGACAAATTGAATTCGACTCTTCCGATCGCGACTACGGCTATCGGAAGAGCTAATAGAATCGTCGATTCAAGCTACGGACTCCTAGTATTTTGTGAAAACACTTAACACCTAATTAAATAAAATAAAATCCGGCTTATCGTAATTGAATTCGATTCTTCCGATAGCGGCTCTAGCTACCGAAGTGCCCACAAAAATTACTATCCATGCTTTGCTCCACTAGAACTCCGACAAATCGAAAACCTAGCATTAGGTTGCTAGATTTCGAAGGTGGTCAAATGCTAGGTCGATAGTAGAGTTAAATGGACCTAACGATGACCTCGAGTCTTGTTTCAAGCACAATTGCCATGCGATGTTCCTAACACATGGTACCTAGACTTGACCTAGGCTAGGGTTTAGAAGAACTTGATGAAATGCGATGCTCACGATGGGGATAGTCGTAGCAATGGCTAGAGGGAAGTCCCGGAGTTTAGAAATCAACCTAGAACTCAAAAACCCCATGCAAGCTCAAGGAAACATCCATGGGAGATGTTGGAATACTCACTTGAGAGGGTTCAGAAGGTGGGGAACGCGATGGAGAGGATGAATCCGGCCTCCGTGTCAGTTTCCGTCGGTCGGATCGCCTCCAATCCGCGGGTTTGGGTGTCCTAGGGCTTGGGCTCCCACTCTTCTTGCTCTCACGGTTGGGGAGAGGCAAATGGCTGGTTTGGGAAGATGGCTTGGAGACTTGCACCCTTTTATACACTATGCACTTATGGAGGGCAATTTGGTCCAATGCCAAAACTTGAAGATTCAAACATCTAAAGCTGATTTTGAATACTTCTAAGATATTTTGGATAGTTTTTGAGGACTTTTAGACATTTAATTTCCTAAATTTCCAATTTGTCGAAAAGGACAATTACGAACCGCAATTGAACTCGATTTGATTTTGAGTAAGTTTAATTAAGTTAAAGGGTTCTTTTGGATCCCAGTCGAGTCTACTCAGCTCAAAATACAGAAATACACAAACTTGATGTATTTTTGAACAACGTTTGTGTACAATGGTACAGTGCTTCGAGTATAAAAATACTCGGAATATTACAGTTTCTTTAACAATAACCGCAGTCTACATCATCTTAATGTTTAATCATGCATCAGGGTTTAAAACTTTAAACATAATCGAGGATCAAAAGCACTTCTTAGGCAAGGCAACAGATTCTAAGCATGTACATTAACCCATTTAATCATTCTCGCTACAGAGTAAACTACAACACTAGTAGTCTATTTATTCTCCAGCTAGAGATGATAATCACATTGAATTGGTTAAACTCAAAATTTCACTTAGCAACACATCATTCTATAAACCACATTGTTACCTACTACATAACATGACAAACAACAATTCTTACTAGGGACAAACGATTTCAGTCAAAAGACTACTTACTTTGTTTGCAGCATTTTAGTTTTAAAACTCATCCCAAATTCATAAGGAAACATGACTCTCAAAATTACAATGAGACAAACCCAAACTTGGTCATGCAAAGGAATTTTCCAAAACACTTTTAAACCTCAAAGGCTCCCACAAGAGGGAACCACGCGATCAAATAAACCTTTGCAAATAAAACCTTAATACCAAACCCCAAATTTTCACGAAACAAGAAGGGTTTTCCAAAGATGATTTCTTAAACCAGTAAAATAACGAAATCAAACACCACTTACTCCTACAAAGCCACTGAACTTCAGCCCTGACAGCCAGTGCAGCACAACTCCATGATAACTCCTTTAACCTCGGAGAAAGACAAACACAGGAATAAATTGAATGCTTCTTCCCCATAAAGCAATCCACAAACTAAGCATCAAAACTGGAAAGGCGCCCGAAAGAAGCGCAACCCTAGACTCCTCTTCTTCATCTTCAACCAAGGAAGACAAAACCACACAACGCATACGGAACGGTCCGTGAAAATCCAATACCAAACACTTTTCTTTTGGTTTCCATCAACTAAAACCAAGAAAACCAACCAAGACCGACCACAGAACGATAAAGAACATCCGAAGGAATCCACCACCAAACTTTTCTATTTGACTCCAGTCAACTACCCGATCTACGATAGAAAGGATAAGCACTCTTCTCCTACAGGGGTTAATATTTCTTCGGTGATGGCGCTAAGCGGCCACACTGTCAAACCTCACCCTTAATAAGAAGTAAGAGAGGTGGCCGAAACCCTTCGGCACCACAACCCCATTTTATCACAACAACAAGAACAACTCAATCATTTATCTCATAGACATAGCAACTTGCATTATCAAATGAAGCATTCAACATCATAGCTTAAATACAAAATTTAAGCGTAAAGAAACGATACCCATACCCTTTCCTACTGTGCATCCATTGTGTGTCAAATTTTAGATTTAGTTATACCACTGTTGCAAGTTTTAATGTTGCTATCCTATGACAAAATTTTAGTTGAAACCTAAGCCATGTTTCTAAGTTATTCCACATCACATTTTAATTGAACCCTATAGCATGACACTAAAAATACACATTCCAAGGACCTACAGCCCGCTCTGATACCAACTGTAACACCCCGGCATTTAATATGCCTGATTGCTACCAAACATGAGCTAAACAACATCTAAATACCATGAATTAAGGTAAATTACAGCAAAGGAGTAAATGCTAAAACCCGAAATTTCGGCAGCATCTCCTTTGTTTTTACATGATTTGAAGGGGCAACAATAGCATAGCAATATAAGGCATTATGAGAGACAACTAAAACAGCAATAATTAAAGACTTAACAATGATATAAGTCTATTTTCAAGCATGTAATGTCTCCAAGAGTCAAACGAACAATAAGACTCTCATATAGCAAAGCTCACCCTTAAAGCAATAATCATCGCACGCAGTTTATTATCAAAAACTAATTGAATGACTTGTGGAATCAAATGAGTGAAGCTACGTGCGAAAGTGTGACTATTTCCCTTCCCCGCATGCCGGTCTCATGGTACCTAAAACAACAAGAAAACACAAGCGTGAGTTCAAAACTCAGCAAGCATATTGTAATGGTACAACAAGAACAATTACATGGCAATAATATCTCATATCATGCAAACCATCTCATTCATGATCACATACCATTATCATCATCATTATGTATGCAATGCAATGCGATGCTCATGTCTCCTTGGAAACTGTAACACCCCAAAATTTTGCTTTTCTTAAATTCATGAGTTATTTGGCACTTTGGTGAATTTTTGGAATTTTCTGGAATTTATTTGGATTTATTTGGAATTTATTTGAATTTATTCCATTTTGAAATAATTAAAGAATTTAATTTTGCAAATAAAATTTTGTTGGAAATATTTTATTTGAGTCCAAAATGATCCAAAATATTTTCCAGAATTTTTCTGGAATTTTTCTGAGTCATTTGCTATTTTTAATGAATTAAATGAATTTCTGGAAATTATTTTAAATATTAAATCGCTGGAAAATCGAACCGAGTCGGTTACTGTTCATCCGACCGAGCCCGAGTCAGACTCGAGTTCGAGTCCGACCCGAGCCCGACCGCGCCCGTGGTCAAACCGAACCCGCTCGCCCGGAACCCTAACCGCGTGACCGTTGGATCCAGATCCAACGGCCACGATTGAGCCACGTCACCGAGCCCGAGCCCGACCGAGCCAGCCAGCTACCGAAGTCCGACCCGGACCCAAACTCGCACCGTTGGATCTCGATCCAACGGCCGCGCTGCGCGTACACGCCACTCCTAACTGTGTCGCCGCCAGGACTCGCCGCCGAACGGAGAGGACCTCGGATTCGCGTTTCACTGACGCCGAGGGCCCTATTTATTGCGCCGCCACCGTGTCGGGATCGCCGTTTCATTGCGCACCGTAGCTCCAACCCACGCCGCTCAAGCCGCGCCGTCGGCCGCGAGCTCGGGCCAGTAGTTGGAGGAGGTGTCCGCCGCGATTTCTTGTAGCTTTCACGCCGTCCGTCGTCTTCCGCCGAAGGAGCCCAGATCCGAATCCCGCTTCGAGACGCACCGAAGAGACCACCCACTTCGGCCGGAGCGTGCGGAACGCCATCGGTGTGGTCTTCGTTCTCAACGCCGGCGCCGGAGTTCGTCGTGGACATCGCACCGCGAAGCTTCTCCGCGTCGGATCTTCATCGCACGGTCCAGATTCGCCCACGTCACCCACGGTAAAGAATCACGTGTTAATCTTCAGATCTAATCTCAACCGTTAGGTCTAGATCCAACGGCTTAGATTGAACCACGCTCATAGCGATAGATTGATCTTGACCGTCCGATCAAGATCGAACGGTCGGTCGGTGTAGTTGTTTTCCAAGCGCGTTAGCGGATCTAATCTGGGCCGTTGATTTTCAAATCAACGGCCGAGATTGAGCCACGCGTGTCCGAAGGCTGACCGTCGCGGTCGGCGCCGCCCACGCTGCGTCGCGTGTGGCTGACACGCCAGCCCGCGTGTCGAAGGACCCACTTGTCACGGCCGTGAGCCGTGGGACGAGCCCACGGTGGACCGAGCCGAGACCGTGCGCCGGGTCCGTGGACCCGAGGCCACGCGTCGTCACCCGATTGGTCCACGTGTCCGTGATGACGCAATAAATGTTTTTCCGAAAAAGAAAATGATTTAATAATTCGGTTTAATAATTGATTTGAATTTCAAAACTTCAAAAGCTTATAACTTTTGCGTTTCAACTCCGATTTGAGTGATTCAAATTTCTAAATTTGTATAAAATTCAGGTCTACCCAAATATGAATTTTATTTAATTTTAGGACTAAATTTTTTCTCTGTAAAATTATTTAATTGATTATTTAAACTTTAAATAATCATAACTTTTGCATTTTAACTCCAAATTTGACGATTCCAGTTTCTAAAAATTCATAAAATTATGTTCTCTCTGTTTATGGATTTTATTTGGATGTTTGGACACTTTTTGCCTATTGTTTATTCGTGTATTTGCTATTTGCACGCTTTACGAGTAGACGTTGAAGTGCCGGAAGGATTCGAAGGAGAAGTATTGACTCAGGATCCAACTCAAGACCAAGAGCAAGTACTTTTTGAAGGCAAGTTGTGCTTTGACCATGTTGATCCTATTTCGAAATCTATTTTGATTTAACCTATTGCATGCTAGTTCAATTAGAAAATACTTTATTTAAATATGGGAATTAGATAAATGCCAATTTGTCAGTATGACACCTTGATTATCTAAGTATGTGCCATGACCCCTTGTCACCCTAGTTGTGGTTTACTAGTTGGACATTATTAACTTGCCAACATGGGTTTAGACCGTTGTAGTATCGCTTACACTGCTACGTGCTCATGACATGATTTTGGACAATCAAATGCTAATATTGACTTAATGATATATTGAACCTGTTTTGGAAAGGTATCATGTGATGTTGATGGCACGTGGTGCATGGTAATCAAGCGGGGTTTGATAAATAGTTTTCGGCCAAGGGCATGTGGCAAGAGTAATCAGTGGGCCGGTTGTGGCATTGGGGATGTTGATTTGGTTCTTCGGTAGTCTTGCCCTGGTCACCCTAAGGACTTAACCTTGCAAGCCTTTGAACTGGGTCTAACGTGCAACCACATGTCCAGAATGGGACGGACCTAGTTGACTAAGTTGCTAATAACGCACTGTGGGACCTCAGAGGTCAACTACACCCTTTGTGTAAGTTGTACGGGGAGCGTGCTGGGCCGAGGCCAGTACCCATCTAACGGTTGATTGGCCTAGACTTCGCCTTAGCTAAGGGAAGGGTTAGTGTGCAATAACCGGGAGGACCACTTGTATTGTTAGAAGTTTCCAAAGACTTTGTTACTGAACTTCGCCTTTGTGGTGTTTGACTGTATCTTGTGGGTAAAGTGCATAACCTCTGCAGAGTGTAGAATCTATTCGAATAGCCGTGTCCGCGGTATTGGACATCGCTCGGGAATTACAGTCAAGGGTTAGATTTTCTCAAAAATAACTTGGACTTGAAAGGTTGGGTTGGATTGACAATGATGTTAGAAATGTGGATTAGGATGGGAAAGATGTTTACTAAACTCCTTGAAAAGTTACCTATGCTATACTTGTTTCTACTGCTTTCGAATCTACTTATGCTACTTGTCAAATGCTATTTACTGCAAATATACCTTGAGCTATTCCTTTGTACCAAGCCATGCATATAGTATATTAGCTTGCATTCTGTGCATGACTTGCTGAGTACCAAGTACTCACCCTTGCCACCATACAACACAAGTTGAAGAGGAGACTACACCAGCTTTGGAGGAGGAGCTCCAAGAGGAACCGTCTACTTAGGGAAGCGAGCCCAGTCAGTTGCCTGTGGTATACTGGATGGCGCCACGAAGTTATCTTATTTTCCGCTGCTACTATTTCTCTCTTAATAAGTTTTGCCCTGCGAGGCGTACATTTGTGACTTGACCATAAGGTCGAGTAACCAGTTGGTTATTTAAATAAAGTACTTTATTAGTATCGAATGGTATGATTGTGATATTTACCGATGTTAAGACTGTGTGCACTAGCGCATTCCTGGACTAGTGTTGAATACACAGAGGGTCCGGATTTGCAAATTCGGGGTCCCGACAGAGGTGGTATCAGAGCCATACTGACCGTAGGCTCAACCCTAAGCTAGAATGGTCGTAGTGAGGATAAAACCTATTTTCTAAAGCTAAAAATTTGTCAAGACAAGAAATGACATCTCGACTTATCCCATTCTTTCTTTTCTTGTCTCTTGCTGAATTTTTCCTTACCTTGTCACGATTTGAAAATTTCGAGTTCTTACGTGAGCACTCTTGTGACAGATGGAGGGAGAGTTCAACTACGTTGATCTGGGGGTTGGTCACGCTGCAGAACTTTGGCATATGCTACAAACTCTCGGGGATTTTGAGAAGCCGCAATACCAAGTGGAAGTGATCAGACAAGCGGGATTGATCAAGGCTTGTGACGTGAAGATTGAGGTACCTGCTAGGAAGAAGGGCCCAGGCAATCGCCCGATACACTGCACTGCCAGGAGATCTACAATGCAGATGGGTATCCAAGAAGTATCACGACGAGCAATGCGGCACATTACCCGTATCTACGCCAGAGAGTTGGAGAGCACGGTGTTCCGTTATCACCCGCGCAGCAATAACCTTCTTGACCCGAAGGCGATTCAGGATGAGGATGCCATGGTTACACAGTTGGCACGACTTGTTGTCGCCCAGGAGGATGTACTCGATGATACAAGCAAGGAGCTACAGAAGGCCCGCAAGGAGATCACGACAGAGAAGAACAGATGGCGGGAAGCTCAAGAGTATGTGTCACACCTTCTGCGAAGGATTGACGAGTTGGAGATGACTTTGTACGGACCAGAACCAGAGCCAAGATTGAGCTACACGAGCCGATCCGAGGAGTCAGATCTCGATGAGGACACTGCTTCTTCGACTACCACAGATGACACAGTTGCTGGACATGGCAATCGTTTCGCGCCTATGCCGCAGCATCCGTACCCAGGCCATGGAGGTTTTCTCGATGAGTGAACGTAGGTTCTATAGTGAGACTCCTTCGCCGAGTCGCGTCATAGAATAAAGAGTCACCCTTTAGGCGTTAGACTCCAGTGTTAGTTCGATTTGGATTTTCATTGTTTGCTGAGTGTGCAGTATGTGTTGCAAGGCCCTTAGGCATTGTAAGCAACCATACCAAGTTACTATTGATTAGTTAATAAAGTTGGACCTTAAAGTTACACCTTTCGCCCCGCATAAGTTCCATATTACTTGCCTATTCTTGTTTCCCTCTCATCTCTAAAACCTAGAGCAAATCGATAGATGGTGAACACCCGCGGAAACTTTGGAAGCAATGGGAGTGGTTCTCGCCCAGCAGAAAACCCCAATGATGGAGCACCAGCACCGCCACTGGATATGCAGAATTTCGGAGCTTTTCTTGCTGCTCAGACTCAGTTGATGCATGCTATGATGCAACAGATGCAAAACGTCACTGCTCAGGCCACAGCTAATCAAGTCAATCAGGGACAACGCCAGAATACAAGACTGTCAGAGTTTATGAGAACTCACCCACCCACTTTCTCTGGGAATACCAATCCATTGGAGGCCCATGATTGGTTAAGGTCAATAGAGAGGAAGCTACACATAGCTCAATGCATAGGAAATGAGAAGGTACTCTATGCTTCTCATCAGTTGGAGGAACAAATACGAATGGTGGGAGAACTTCGTACACGCAAGAGAACCTCAAGATATCACTTGGGAAGAGTTCACAACCGCATTCCGTCAAGATCACGTGCCTTAAGGAATCATGGACCTTAAGAAGGAGGAGTTCAGAGCATCAAGCAAGGTAATCAGCCGCTGGTCGACTACCTGAACAAGTTCACACAAACTAGCACGCTACGCACCTCGAGGATGTAGCGACAGATAAAGCCGATACCTGCTTTATGAAGGAACTTAACTCAGATTGCAAGTAGGATTGATCACCCACACCTTTCCAGATTTCCAAGAATTGGTGAATAAGGCGCTTATTCTTGAGGACAAGCGCAAGGAACCGGATGAGAACAGAAGCGCAGAATGCAACAAAGCAAGGATCACGCCAGGAACGCAACAAATGGCCTCGAGAGTTGCACCAAATCAATTTTTCAGATTCCAGCCATGAATCGCTACAAGGGCACCGCTACCAAAGCACCAAGACTCGTCAATCGTAACTACTGCACTTAGCCCCCGCTAGAAACGCCGCTTCAGGCAAACAAGAAGGAACAAGTGAGACGTCGCTACAATCGCAACGCAGCCGTGACACTTTGCCAACAGCTTGTCCAAAGAAGACCGCAGAGTGACCCCGCCGCTTCAACCTAGGAACCACCCCGCCTAGGACGCCAAAGACCAGGAGTCACACCCTGCATCGTGGTGAGAGGCCGAGTCAATCCATGTCACCGCAGATGCACCGCACGCTACGGATGTCGATCGGGTAAGTTACTTGTTAACTCAGTACCTGCAACAGTTTTGTTTGACTCTGGAGCTTCGCATTCGTTTGTTTCGCAAGGCTTTGCTGCTAGAAATGATTTGAGGATTGCAAGACTTAGATGCATGCTTTTAGTTCAAACCCCTGGTTCCGAACTCCGAACGAAAGTAGGATGTTCCGGGGTGAGAATACTAATAGATGGAATAGAGTTCCTAGCAAACCTTATTATTTTGGAAACCCAGACCTTAGACGTCATATTGGGAATGGATTGGTTATCCAAGCACAAGGCCGTATTGGATTGTGGACAAAGGACTATCTCAGTTGAGAGCCCATGTGGGAAGAAAGTGGAATTTCAAGCCACTGCAGTTAGAGATGGACAGTTGATGGTTAACAGTACCAAGGCAATCTGCATAGAGGATGTCTCAGTAGTGAATGAGTACCCAGATGTTTTTCCTGAAGATCTACCTGGTATGCCGCCAGACAGGGACATAGAGTTTGTGATAGAGCTTGTACCTGGTACATCACCAATAACAAAGAGACCCTATCGGATGTCTACCGAGGAGTTGGTAGAGATGAAGAAACAGTTAGAAGAGTTAATGGAGAAAGGATTTATCAGACCGAGCTCGTCACCGTGGGGAGCACCAGTTCTGTTCGTCAAGAAAAAGGACGGGAGTTTTAGGATGTGCATCGACTACCGTGCACTCAATGAAGTCACCGTGAAGAATAAGTATCCGCTACCCAGGATTGATGATTTGTTTGATCAGCTGAGAGGAGCCGGAGTTTTCTCCAAGATTGATCTAAGATCGGGATACCATCAGTTGAAGATCCGATCGTAAGATATCCCAAGACTGCATTCTCATCAAGATATGGACATTACGAAGTTTACGCTATGTCCTTCTGCCTCGACAAATGCGCCAGCATATTTCATGAATATGATGAATAAGGTGTTCATGGAATATTTGGACAAGTTTGTTGTCGTGTTCATAGATGATATCCTAATCTACTCCAAAACAGAGGATGAACATGCCGAACACTTGAGGCGAGTTTTGGAAAAGCTGAGGGAACAGCAACTTTTCGCCAAGTTCAGTAAGTGTGATTTTTGGAAGGACAAGGTGGAGTTTCTTGGACATGTAATGACCGCAGAAGGAGTCGCCGTAGATCCGAGCAAAGTAGAAGCTGTGTTACATTGGGAGCAGCCGAAGACTGTGACCCAGATCCGGAGTTTCCTTGGAATGGCAGATACTATCGCTGCTTTCATTGAAGGCTTTTCGACAATTGCAAAACCTCTTACGCAATTGCCAAGAAGGATTAGAAGTTTGCATGGACGCCAGAATTTGAGAATGGATTTAAGGAGCTGATGAAGCGATTGACTTCAGCGCCGGTGTTAGTTCTACCTGATGTTAATCAAAGCTTTGATATTTATTGTGACGCACGCGCTAAGGACTTGGATGTGTGCCGATGCAGAATGGAAAGGTCGCCGCTTATGCATCAAGGCGCTTGAGGCCGCATGAGGAAAATTATCCGACACATGACCTAGAGTTAGGCCGTAGTGCATGCCTTGAAGATATGGCGTCACTATCTGATTGGAAACAGATGTGAAGTGTATACGGATCATAAGAGCCTTAAATACATATTCACCAATGGATCTCGAACATGAGGCAGAGGAGATGGTTAGAGTTGATCAAGGACTACAATGTTGGAATCCATTACCATCCCTGAAGGCCAACGAGTAGCCGATGCTCGAGTCGTAAAAGCCATACCGTGAGTACGCTGCTAGCCATAAGTCGATGAGTTATGTGAGGATTTTCGTAAAATGAAGATTGAGGTGGTACTCTAGCGGATTCTTGGCCGCATTGGAAGTAAAACCTACTCTAGAGGACCAGATCCGAGAAGGACAGTAAAGATGATGACAAGATCCGCAGGATTAAGTCCATCAAGGAGGAAGGCAAGGCAGAGGACTTCAAGTTGATGAGCAAGGCACGTTGTGGATGAAGGATCGGATTTGTGTGCCTAACAAGAAGGAGTTAAAGCAACTGATTTTGGAAGAAGCCCATGACTCCAAGTACTCAATTCATCCTCGAAGCGCCAAGATGTATCAGATCTCAAGGAGAGATTCTCGTGGCCGAGCATGAAGCGTGAAGTAGCCGAGCATGTTGCATTGTGCGACGATGCCGTAGAGTCAAGGCAATGCATCGAGACCAGCAGATTGCTACAAATGCACCTAAAAATACCTCGAGTGGAAGTGGGAGGAAATCGATGGATTTCATTACCGGTTTGCCTAAGACTCAAGGAGGTTATGACTCCATATGGGTTATAGTGGATCGCTTGACCAAAGTAGCCCATTTTATCCCCGTGAAGACCACTTACTCTGGGATAAATTGGCAGAGTTGTACATGATCAGATCGCCTGCTTGCACGGAGTGCCAAAGAGGATTGTATCTGACAGAGGTACCCAATTTACCTCAAGGTTCCGGAATAAGTTGCATGAAGCCATGGGAACCCGCTTGAACTTCAAGATGCCTTATCATCCATGCACGGATGGCCAGACCGAAAGAGTCAACCAGATTCGGAGGATATGTTAAGAGCTTGTGCATTGGCTTATGCTACCTCTTGGGATAAGAGTTTGCCGTGATGCCGAGTTCGGGCCATAACAATAGTTATCGTGCTAGTTTACAGATGTCACCTTTGAGGCATCAGATGGTCGACTCGCTGGACGCCATTGAATTGGAATGAGACCGGCGAGCGCCGTCTTCGGGCCTCGATATTCTTCAAGAGGTCAAGAGCAGATTGCCATGATTAGGAAAGGTTGAAGATAGCCCAATCACGACAGAAGAGTTATGTCGACAACCGTCGCCGAGACTTGAGTTTTGAACCGTAAGACTTTGTATACCTCAGAGTTACGCCTCTCAGGAGTTAAGAGGTTCCATGCCAAAGGGAAACTCGCACTCTGCTATGTTGAACCATTTAAGATTTTGAGCCGCAGAGGCGGTTGCTTATCACCGAGTTGCCACAATAAGCACAGGAGTACATGACGATTCCATGTGTCCTAGCTTGAAGAAGTGTCTCCGAGTTCCCGAGGAACAGCACACCGCTAGAGTCAATTGAGTTGCAAGAAGATTTGACTTATAAGGAACATCCCGTAAAGATTCTAGACACAATGGATCGAGAGACCGTAAATAAGTCAACCCGCTTCAGAGAGTTCAAAGGAGCAATCATGCAGAGAGCGGCGACTTGGGAGCGAAGAGGATTTGAGGAAAGAGTTCCCAAACCTATTCCTTAGTTAGCCCTCGAATCTCTGTGGACTAGATTCTATTAAGGGGGAGGTTTGTAACACCTCAAAATTTGCTTTTCTTAAATTCATGAGTGATTTGGCACTTTGGTGAATTTTTGGAATTTTCTCGAATTTATTTGGAATTTATTTGAATTTATTCCATTTTGAAATAATTAAAGAATTTAATTTTGCAAATAAAATTTTGTTGGAAATATTTTATTTGAGTCCAAAATGATCCAAAATATTTTCCGTAATTTTTCTCGAATTTTTCTCGAAATATTTGCTATTTTTAATGAATTAAAATGAATTTCTCGAAATTATTTTAAATATTAAATCGCTGGAAAATCGAACCGAGTCGGTTATCGCTCATCCGATCGAGCCCGAAGTCGACTCGAAGTTCGAGTCCGACTCCGAGCCCGACCGCCGCCTGCGTGGTCAAACCGAACCCGCCGCCGGAATCTAACACGCGGACCGCTGATCCAGATCCAACGGCCACGATTGAGCCACATCACCGAGCCCGAGCCCGACCGGTGCCACCACCGCCCGAGTCCGACCCGACCCAAACTCGCGCACCATTGGATCTCGATCCAACGGCCGCGCGCGCTGCCACGCCACTCCTAATCGTGTCGCCGCCGGACTCCGGCCACAACGGAGAGGACCTTGATTCCGCGAGCCTACTTGATGCCGAGGCCCTATTTATTGCGCCGCCACCCGTGTCGATCACTGCTTCATTGCGCACTGTAGCTCCAACCCACGCCACTGCCGCCGCCGGCCGCGCGAGCTCGGGCCAGAGAGTTGGAGGAGGTGTCCGCCGCGCGCTTGGCGCTGCTTCGCCGCCGTCTGGCTGCCTTCCGCCGAGAAGGAGCCCAGATCCGAATCCTCGCCGAGACGCACCCGAAGAGACCACCCACTTCGCCGAGCGCGTCTAAACGCCGCCGGTGTGGTCTTCGCTTCAACGCCGGCGCCGGAGTTCGCTGCGGACATCGCAGACTCGCTGAAGCTTCTCCACCGCCGGATCTTCATCGCACGGCCCAGATTCGGCCCACGCCACCCACGGTAAAGAATCACATGTTAATCTTCAGATCTAATCTCAACCGCTAGGTCTAGATCCAACGGCTTAGATTGAACCACGCTCATAGCGATAGATTGATCTTGACCGTCCGATCAAGATCGAACGGTCTAGATCGCTGGAGTTGTTTTCCAAGCGCGTTAGCCGAGATCTAATCTGGGCCGCTGATTTTCAAATCAACGGCCGAGATTGGAGCCACGCAGTCCGAAGGCTGACCGTCATGCGGCCGGGCCACCCACGCTGGGCAGTGGGTAGGACGCCGACACGCGCCCGCGTGTCGAGGACCCACCGCCGCCATCGCGTGAGCCGTGGCCGAGCCCACGGTGGACCGAGCCGAGATCGCGGCGCGGTCCGTGGACCCGAGGCCACGCTGTCGTCACCCGATTGGTCCACGTGTCCTCGCCGACGCAATAAATGTTTTTCCAAAAGAAAATGATTTAATAATTCGGTTCAATAATTGATTTGAATTTCAAAACTTCAAAAGCTTATAACTTTTGCGTTTCAACTCCGATTTGAGTGATTCAAATTTCTAAATTTGTATAAAATTCAGATCTACCCAAATAAGAATTTTATTTAATTTTAGGACTAAAGTTTTTCTCTATAAAATTATTTAATTGATTATTTAAACTTTAAATAATCATAACTTTTGCATTTTAACTCCAAATTTGACGATTCCAGTTTCTAAAAATTCATAAAATTATGTTCTCTCTGTTTATGGATTTTATTTGGATGTTTCGACACTTTTTGCCTATTGTTTATTCGTGTATTTGCTATTTGCACGCTTTACGAGTAGACGTTGAAGTGCCTAAGGATTCAAGGAGAAGTATTGACTCAGATCCAACTCAAGACCAAGAGCAAGTACTTTTGAAGGCAAGTTGTGCTTTGACCATGTTGATCCTATTTCAAATCTATTTTGATTTAACCTATTGCATGCTAGTTCAATTAGAAAAATACTTTATTTAAATATGGGGAATTAGATAAATGCCAATTTGTCAGATGACACCTTGATTATCTAAGTATGTGCCATGACCCCTTGTCACCCTAGTTGTGGTTTACTAGTTGGACATTATTAACTTGCCAACATGGGTTTAGACAGTTGTAGTATAATGCTTATACCTGCTACTTGCTCATGACATGATTTTGGACAATCAAATGATAATATTGACTTAATGATATATTGAACCTATTTTGGAAAGGTATCATGTGATGTTGATGGCACGTGGTGCATGGTAATCAACTGGGGTTTGATAAATAGTTTTCGACCGGCATGTGGCAAGAGTAATCAGTGGGCCACTTGTGGCATTGGGGATGTTGATTTGGTTCTTCGTAGTCTTGCCCTGGTCACCCTAAGGACTTAACCTTGCAAGCCTTTGAACTGGGTCTAACGCGGCAACCACATGTCTCAGAATGGGACGGACCTAGTTGACTAAGTTGCTAATAACGCACTGTGGGACTCAGAGGTCAACTACACCCTTTGTGTAAGTTGTACGGGGAGCCGCATCGGCCGAGGCCAGGTACCCATCTAACGGTTGATTGGCCTAGACTTCGCCTTTTAGCTAAGGGAAGGGTTAGTGTGCAATAACCGGGAGGACCACTTGTATTGTTAGAAGTTACCAAAGACTTTGTTACTGAACTCGCCTTTGTGGTGTTTGACCTGTATCTTGTGGGTAAAGTGCATAACCTCTCGCAGAGTGTAGAATCTATTCGAATAGCCGTGTCCGCGTATTGACATCGCCGGGAATTACAATAAGGGTTAGATTTTCTCAAAAATAACTTGGACTTGAAAGGTTGGGTTGGATTGACAATGATGTTAGAAATGTGGATTAGGATGGGAAAGATGTTTACTAAACTCCTTGAAAAGTTACCTATGCTATACTTGTTTCTACCGCTGAATCTACTTATACTACTTGTCAAATGTCAAGCATCGCAAATATACCTTGAGCTATTCCTTTGTACCAAGCCATGCATATAGTGTATTAGCTTGCATTCTCAGGCATGACTTGGCCGAGTACCAAGTACTCACCCTTGCCACCATACAACACAAGTTGAAGAGGAGACTACACCAGCTTTGGAGGAGGAGCTCCAAGAGGAACCGCTCACTTAGGGAAGCGAGCCCACTGGCCTGCCTGTGGTATACTGGATGGCGCCATGAAGTTATCTTATTTTCCGCTGCTACTATTTCTCTCTTAATAAGTTTTGCCCTGCGAGGCGTACATTTGTGACTTGACCATAAGGTCGAGTAACCAGTTGGTTATTTAAATAAAGTACTTTATTAGTATCGAATGGTATGATTGTGATATTTACCGATGTTAAGACTGTGTGCACTAGCGCGTTCCTGGACTAGTGTTGAATACACAGAGGGTCCAGATTTGCAAATTCGGGGTCCCGACAGAAACTCATACCGGTATGGTTGAGTACACACCCGTCGGTGTGCACCCTCTCCCCCGTTCCATCCCGAAGATGGAGGGTGCCTACTCCTCGCTTCCCCACACCGCGTTGGATGGAATCACGATGTAGGACTTACTCATTGGCTCTCCAGAATAGTCATAACTTTCTCACCGACCTTCCCCGGACTAGTTATGACTTTCTCACCACCCGGGCCATGTATCATGCCATGTATGCAAATATGCCAACATCATGAAATAACCTGTACATTAACGTATGGCATCATCATGGATAACTTGTACATTAACACATGGCATCATCACATAATAAACATATTCATCATATCAATGGCAAACATTAAAGCATGGCATGTGAACATATCATATATTCAAATTTCAATCTCAATCAATCAAACAACCCACAATCCGCTACCCATTCCAATACACTTGCCTCAACCACGGGCGACGGATTGACGAGGTGAAGAGGGCACTCCCAGGGTCACACCACCTGCACATAGGTAGCACACACTCACAATCATGTCCACAAAACAGTATGCAAACCCTAGGTCGACTGCTCATGCTGCCCGATACAGAGGACGTGACAACTTCTAGATTTTGTCTAATCTACTCAATTCCAGCACCACCAATTGATCTAAAAACTTGATAATCACCCTTAGAACAGTACCTAGACCAACCCCAAAGAGTCCCATGGCCATACCTTCGCCTCGACGCCTTAAAAACCCAATAGATCTCCTCCCTGACGCTTCCTCGCCTCCTCGCTCAACTGATGGATCTTCGAGGTGCAGGTGGGGAGGCTAGCCTCGGGCAGCAAGGGGGTGGAGGAGAGGTGGTAGAGAGGTGGGGAGCAAAGGGGGCAAGGGGAGGGGGCGCACGGCCACAAGGGAGAGAGGGAGGTGGGGGGTGGCAGCTAGGGCAAGGAGGGAGGGGAAGGGGGCGCAAAAAGGGGGGGTGGGGCGCATGGCAGCAGGGGGAGCCCCTTTTTACCAGCCCAAGCAGGATTCCTGATCCTAAATGGACTCATACTCCATCCCACCAAAGCCGACAACCCCTTCTTTTAGGCCCGAACACCCCCGGAAAGGCGCAAATCCCCAGAACGGCCCGAAAACGCAAATAAACATCATATCGTAGGGTTTTAACCTTAATTCCACATTTTATAATGTTTTTGCCCTCAACATTCACATTTTGTAATGCCACAATCTCTAATTTCACATTTTATAAAGTTTCGGCATTCCGTAGTGTCATAATTAGAACATCTTTAAACAACCAGCAAAGTTTCTTTAACAATAACAACAGTCTACATTATCTTAATGTTCTAACTATGCATCAGGGTTTAAAACTTTGAACATAATCGGGGGTCATAAGCACTTTTAAAGCAAAGCAATAGATTCTAAGCATGTACGTTAACACCTTTAATCATTCTTGCTATAGAGCAATCTACAACACTAGAAGTTCAATTAATCTTAAGCTAAAGGTAACAATTACATTTAATTGATTCAACTCGCAAATTAACTAAGGTGTACATCATTTCTATAAACCAGATTGTTACATACTACATAACATGCTAAACAACAATTTTCACTTTTGATAAGTAATTTCAGTCAAACGAATACTTACTTTATTTGCAGCATTTTTTTTTCTTTTAATACTCAACCAAAAGTCGGTGTTTCGTGCACCGGCAATACGAATTTATGGTCGGATGGGGTCGCGCGCTCCCTCTCCCCGAATGGTCGACTCAAGGAGTCAGATGATGTATACTAGTTCGGGCTGAATGTCCCTACTCCGGGCCTGCTCGTGTGGATGTATTGATCTTTGGGCGATGAACAAGGGATGTACAAGCGAGGCGGGGAGTCGGCTGTCCGATCCCCTTCGTGCTTTGGCTAGGGAGTCGTGGCTTCCTGGAGGGCCTTTTTCTCTGTCCCCCTCTCCCTCTCGGGCCCCGCCTCTCCTTATATAGACGGAGGAGGCAGTTACACTGTGTTTGGGAAATCCACTAGAAAGGGGGCGTGGCGTGTCTCTGAGTCCTGCTCTCGTTTTTTCCGACCGGCCCCCCGCTTCGCCCCGAGGCAGGTTGGTGGCTCACGATGTGTGGTCTTGTGTGATGATCGCTCGATGACGCCGCGTGGTGCTCCTGCCTCGCTTCGGACGCTTTAATGGCGCTGACTTTACCTTGGCCTCGGGAGTGGGCGACTCATGCGGTGTGCCAGCGATGGGACGGGGCTTGACTCTTCGTGGCTCTTCGGCGATCTTTGGGAGAGGGCCGCCACCCCAGACGGACGCCAGGGACGCCGCGCACAAGGCTGCTCGACATCGGGCGCGGCCATGGCGCTGGCCTGCGGCGCAGTGGAGCTTGAGCTTCAATATTAGGCGGCCGAGCCCGCCGACCGCTCGGGTCGGCCTCGCGATGTGTCGGGCTCGCCTCCCGCAGCCTCAAGTACCTTTCGGGCGGCCGGGCCTTCGCCAGGTTGGTCACCGCTCAAGGCTTCCGGCCGATGGGGTACCCATGGCATGGGTACTGGCCAAGAGCCCTTTGAGCCCTCGAGCGGCCTGAGAGCCGCTCGGGGTTTAACTTGGCGGTGATAGCCGCCGCCCGAGGTCGGCGACGCTAGGGTCGGGCGTGACTTCGGGAGCCGCGCCACCTAGAAAGGGGCCCGGTGCGCAAGGCGAGCGCACCCGTGGGTGTAGCTCTGAGCCCCGAAAGCGGCCTGAGAGCCGGCCTGGGGTTTAGCCCGGCAAAGGGTAGTCGCCGACCCTGAGGTTGGCGGCGCTAGGTCGCTGATCGCTTGGGAGCCGTGTGCCGCCTAGAAAGAGCCCGGTGCAAGGCGAGCGCATCTTGGTGTACTTCGAGCCCCGAAAGGGTCGAGAGCCGGCTGGGGTTTAGCCCGACAGGGGTAGCCGCCGACCCGAGGTTGGCGGCGCTTAGGTTGGCGCGATCGCTGGGGAGCCGTGCCACCAGAAAGAGCTCCGGCAAGGCGAGCACACCCGGCGGGTGTAGCCCCGAGCCCCGAGAGGGCTCGGAGAGCCCGGCCGGGTTTTGCCTTGGCTGACCTTTGCAAGCCACGCCCGTCAGGGGTTTTTTCAGAGTCGGGTGAGCGAACGACGCTTGCCTTCGGCTTCGCTTGAACGCCGTGCTCGTGGCGAAGCTACATTATCGGGTAATCCGAGTGGAACCTTGGCGATCTCCCTCGAGGGGGATCGCTTCTGCCGACGTAGCTCCCGGCATGCCCGACCCGCTTCGGGGCTGCTCCATAAAAACCTTTCCTTACTCGCCCCGCATCGGGCTACCGGTCGCCCGCTAACCCGAGCACTACCGCCGCCACTCATCGATGAGCCCGTAGGAGAGTGTGAGGTATGGTCTCGACGCTGGCCACGCTGATTGGGTCGTCCGCCGACTCCTAACTAGGGGCCCTCTAGGGGCTCACCGCGACCGCCGCTCGCTCTCTCTTTACGTGTTGGGGCGGCTTTCATTCCAACCGGGCTGATTCGGCCTTCAGAATCCTCAAAGACGGTGCCGTCGGCCTCGGCGCGAGCCCGCAGCCGCTTTGCTTTCCCGAGGCCGGGGCGCCCAAGAGGGCTGCTTTCATACCTTTCTTGGCGTAGCGCCCGGCCCGATGTAGCCGGGCGAGGTTCAAGCGTGCGGCGTATGCAAGGGCGCGAGGTGTTCGCTTCCGTCTGAGCAGCATGCCTAGTGGGCTTTAAATGGGCTACGGCATCGCCATCGGGCGAGGTGACAGTCGATGGTTTGACCGCGCTTGCCGCGCGAGGAGGCGCTGGCCATGCGCGTGAGGCCCTCCTGCCGTTTCGCCAGCGCCATAAAGGAAGGGGAGGGTGGCGTGGGGGAGCAAACCTTCCATTCGTGCCTTCTCGCAAAAAGGAAAAGAGAGAAAACGCAAGGGGAGAAAAAGCTTCGCTTCGTCATACGCCGCCCCTCGCTCTCCCACGCACTTTCGAGGATGTCGCCGACCTCGCACTTGGCCGCAAGCGGTCGCTACTCGGCTTGGAGAGGAAGGAGCTCCTTCCTCCGCTGCCTCGCCCACCGGGCGTGGTGCCGCCGGCCGGACCGAGGTCCCCGAACCGAAGACGGCGAGATAGTCTCGCCGGGCGGCCTTCTACGAAAGGGGCTTTGGCCTCCCACTCCACCCGCTCGTCCGGGCCGCTTCACTACTATGGGGGGAAGTTCACCACCTGAATCCGAATGGAGTCCTCCACATTGCGGTCTTCATGACGCTGCGGCGTAGGCTTTTTCTCGGGATCGAATCCCCACCGGGACTTCCGGGCGCCACTTCTTCGCGAGGTCGCTGGCCGGGCGCCGCCGACCTTCTTGGCGCTCGGGCGATCCAATCGCGCTCCCGCTGCAAGTCGCTTTACATCGATGTAAAGCTGCCGACGCCCAACCGGGGTGGTATAGCGAGTGGTTCTATGTCCGAAACATCGGCAACAAAGTGTCTCCGGCCTTCGCGGGAATCTACCGACGCCGCATCCTTGCCGGACCCGGGGTCCCGGCGCGAGGGACCAGCGAAGGTTGATGAGATTCTCGGAAAGCTCGCAGACCTGAAGCGCGGGTCCGACGGGCAAGGTGGTCCTCCGTGACGCTCATGGAGAGGCGCATTCAACCCCTCAAGGATCGGGCCCATCCCATGTTCGAAAGTATTGACGGGCCGACCGACTTCGCGAGGTCGCCGGAGCTGGAGCTTCCTCGCGCCGGAGGTCCTCGCACGTGTGGCCGTAGCTCCATCGAGGGAGATACCGAGCCAATGGCGCGTGCTCGGCGCTGTTTTTCGCGCAGAATCCGTTAACTTGGTACGCCTGACGGCCTCGCTTGCTTTTGCTTTGCTCGCTTCCTTCGCCTCTTACCCGAAAGGCGTGTTCAGGCAGGGGCTCGTGGCCTCGATCTCCCGCCCCTTGCTTCCGGGAAAGAGGCGAGCGGCCACGCCGCACGAAACGGAGCAGCGTGATGCCGCCTCTTGGCGAAGAAGGAGGCGACGAGGATCGGAAGAGGAAAGAGCGCCGGAGCGGTCCGCTATGGCGCAGGAGGTCTTCGACGAGATCGAGTGACGGCGACGAAGAGCCGCTGCCGAGCGAGGGGAGCGTTGGCGAGGCGACCGCACGCGACGCGGTTCCACCATGCGGGTCGGCGACCGTGGGTTCCTCGTGAAGAAACCTCAGCGCAGGGTACATCCTCGAAGATGCGCAGACCTCACGCCCTCGTGGGGGCCGGCAAAAGGGCACGCCAGTGCCGTTGTTCGCTTCCTCTCGTAAGTGACTTTACGTGCTCCCGCTTGGTCCTCTCTGGTGCTTTTTCTTCGTAACTCCCGATGGGCCGCTGTGAAGTGGGCATACCAAATACCGGGAGAGCGCTGAGTCCTACCGCGGTGAGGAGTCGCACCCTTCGGTCCCATCCGCTGGAAGGCGGCGGCGTGTTGTTGGGAGCGGGCTTCTTCTGGATGCGCCCCTGTGGCTGGGTTTGTTTGGCCGGGGACGCCGCGAGGGGGATGCGCAGGAGCACTACCGGCATAAATACAGAAGAAGCTTTCGCCGGACGTGCTTTCCGCCCGTGCCGCTGTCTGGTGAGGCCGTTGTGGTCCCGCCGCCGCCCGGGGCGCTGACCGCCACCGCCCGCAAAGATCGACGGAGACGCTCCGCTATTCTGCTTTTCTTCGCACCACCGACCGTGGGGTCGGGCGCGACTCTACCGGGGAAGTATCGATCTGGCGGCGCTTATGCGACACCGCTGTGGCGAAGTCCGCCGCTTCGCCGGGGCTACCGCCCGCTGGCGGGTCCAAGTGTTGCGGAGGGCGCGCAACCGCCGCCGCAGACGCGGGCAAAGCGGGAAGTCGAGACAGATCGGCCGCCGATCGTGGCCGTTTTTGGCCCGCCCCGACCGTCCGGGGCCCGCGTTTCCGGGACGACGAGGCGTAACGCCATGATTGGAACGCTTTGGAGGAGGAGATGGAGAGGGTCCACGCCGACCTCACTCGTAACTTTTTGCACCCGCTTAAATAATTTCTTTTAAACTCAGAGTAAGACACACAAGAACCAAAACTACACTTTTCTTTGCAGGGCAACCAACAAAATCGGTGTCAAAGCCAAAAGGTGACCAAAAGACGCGCAACACAAAACTCTTCTTCTTCATCTTCAACCAAGGAAGACAAAACCACACACCGCATACGGAACAATCCACGAAAATCCAATACCAAATACTTTTCTTTTGGTTTCAATCAACTAAAACCAAGAAAACCACCCAAGTCCGACCGTCAGAACGGTAAAGAACATCCGAAGGAATCCAAGAAAACTACCCGGTCTACAACAGAAAGGGTAAGCACTCTTCTCCCACAGGAGTTAATAGTTCTTCGGGTGATGGCGCTAACCGCCACACCGTTAAACCACACCCTTACTAAGAACTAAAAGAGGTGACCGAAACCCTTCGGCACTACAACCCCCACTTTATCACAACAACAAGAATAATTCAATCATTTATCTCATAGACATAGCAACATGCATTATCAAGTGAAGCATTCAACATCAAAGCTTAAACACAACATTTAAGCCGTAAAGAAACGATATATCCATACCCTTTCCTAATCAGGCATCCATGTGTGTCAAATTTTAGATTAGTTATATCATTTTTGCAAGTTTTAATGTGGCTATCCTATGACAAAATTTTAGTTAAAATCTAAGCCATGTTTCTAAGTTACTCCACATCACATTTTAGTTGTACCCTATAGCATGACACTAAAAATACACATTCCAAGGACCTACATCCCGCTCTGATACCAACTGTAACACCCCGGCATTTAATATGCCCGAATGCTACCAAACATAGACTAAGCAACCTCTAAATACCACAATTACAAGTAAATTACAGCAAAGGCACTAATGCTACAAACCAAAATTTCGACAGCATCTCCTTTGTTTTAACATGAATTGAAGGAAACACAATAGCATAGCAATATAAGGCAATATGAGAGACATCTAAAATAGCAATAATTAAATGCATGACAACAATATAAGTCTAATTCCAAGCATTGAATGTCTCCATGAGCCAAACATACAATATGACTATCATATCGCAAAGCTAAATCATAAAGCAATAAGCATCACACTTAATTTATTGTCAAAGCCTAATTGAATATCTTGTGGGACAAATGAGTGAAGCTACGTGTAGAAGTGTGACTAATTCCCTTCCCCGCATGCCGATCTCATGGTACCTAAAACAACAAAAAAGCACAAGCGTGAGTTCAACACTCAGCAAGCATATTGCAATGGTACATAAGAACAATTACATGGCTACATCAACTCATATCATGTCTATCATCTCATTCATGATCCCATATCAATAACATCATCATTATGTATGCAATGCGATGCGATGCTCATGTCTCCTTTGAAACTCATACAGGTATGGTTGAGTACACACCCGTCGGTGTGCACCCTCTCCCCCCATCCATCCGGAAGATGGAGGGTGCCTACTCCTCGCCTGCTCACTGCGGTGAATGGAATCACGATGTAGGACTTACTCATTGGCTCTCCGGATTAGTCATAACTTTCACCGACCTTCCCGGACTAGTTATGACTTTCTCACCGCCTCGGCCATGTAACATGCATGTATGCAAACATGCCAACATCATAAATATCTTGTACACTCAACACATGGCATCATAACATAATAAACATATTCATCACATCAATGGTAATCATTAAGGCATGGTATGTGAACATATCATGTATTCAAATTCAATCCCAACCAATCTAGCAACTACAAACCGCTACTCCATTCCACTACACTTGCTCTCAACCATGGGCGACAGATTGGCGAAGTAGAAGGCACTCCCGGGTCACACCACCTGCACAAAGGTACCACACACTCACAATCATGTCCACAAAATAGTAAGCAAACACTCTTCTACTCCCGATATCGCAAACTACTCGCTAAACCCAAAACAGAGGTTCTGGCCTGGCCGACAAAGAAGCCTTCCAAAACGCATAACTCGGATACTAATACTCCGAATCAATTAAGCGAGTACATCCTCGCGTAGTTTAGAAATTTCCCAACTTTTTCTCAGTATACGGAAAAACTTATTCGACTCTAAAGTGGTTTAATTCTACAGAAAACTGTGATCTGCTTCCAATCACGCCACAGATTTTAATATGTTCGATAAAATGATCATAACTTTCAAACGGCTGGCTGAATTGGACGTTCTTTATACCTACTGAAAGGTATTGAAATTACTCACAACTTCTTCAACAAATTGCATTTACCAAATTCGATTCTAAATTGGCGAAACCCAAACCCTAGGTCGATCGCTTCATGCCGCCTAAATAGAGAACTTGGCAAACTCAAGATTCCATCTAATCTACTCAATTCCAGCACCACCAATTGATCTAAAAACATGATAATACCCCTTAGAACAGATCCTAGACCAACCCCAAGGATCCTCTGTACATACCTTCGCCTCGACGCACCGAGAACTCCAACGAATCTCCTCCCTGCTCACGCGATCTCCTCCTCGCTTCAAATCCACCAGATCCCCTCATCGCGAGCGCCTCCAATGGACGGATCTGCGGGGTGGTGAGGTGTAGAGGCTTCCCTAGGGCAGCAAGGGTGGTGGAGAGGGGAGGGGAGAGGTGGTGGCGCCATGGGGGAAGATGGAGAGGAAGGGGAAGGGTGGAGGTGCATGGGGGGGCTAGGGGTATGTAGGGTTGGGAAAGGGAGTGGGGGCGCACCAAGGGGTGGGGACCAGATTAGGCTGCCCAAAAGTCCCCCCTTGGGCTCAAACCCTTCCAACGGAGGCCCAACTCAACCCCAAGGCCCAAAGTCCCTCGGAGAGGCCCAAACACCCAAAAACGGCCCAAAAACACGCTATAAACAGCATAACGTAAAGTTTTAAGCTCTATTTTCACATTTTACAAAGTTTTGACCTTCCGTAGTGTCACATCTTCAAAGGGATATGTGCATGGCATTGCATTGCATTGCATGAATGAAGTGGTTTATGAGACGATTATGATGTTCAATAAGATGCATATGAAGATGTTATTTGAGATGTTTATGATGATGTTATATGAGAGCATAAATGAAGTTCATGATTTGATTCTCGTGATATGTGAAATGGCATTAAGTATGTATGTGAGTTGCTATTGTTTTTGTATCATTGCAATACACTTTGCCGAGTGATGAACTCACGCTTTGTGTTATGTTGTTTTTCTTAGGTACCATGAACCGGCATGCGGAAAAGGGCTTAGAGGCACTTCATCACATAATTTTCCACACAATTAGACAAAGCTTACCTTTCTGAGTTGTGATCATGGTTTAGCGTGATGAAACTAGGATTATGATTTGTCTGTGATGCTTTATTACATCCTTTACTTCGTATTGGTTCATGGAGTGGTTAAATTCATTATGCTAGACTTAAATTGCTGCATTATTACCTGTTATTGCTGCTTTGGATGATTTCCATTATGATATATCATGTGGTATTTTGTTGTTGCTCCGAATCATGGAAAAACAAAGGAGATGTTGCCAAAATTTCTGGTTTTAGCATTTCCTCCTTTGCTGTAATTTATATTTATTTGTGGTTTTTAGATGTTGACTAGTCTATGTTTGGTAACATTCAAGCATACTAGATGCTGGGGTGTTACAGCAACAAGGGCAGGGGGCGCCCAAGGCTAAGAAATCAGGCCTCCCTCTCCCTCATGGGCTCAAATCCCTTCCCACTAAAGCCCACGACTCACCCCTCTGGGCCCAAACTCCCCCGGAGAGGCCCAAACACCCGAAATCAGCCCGCAAACGCGATTAAACTTCATAACGTAAAGTTATAATCTCCGATTTCATATTTTATAATGTTTCGACCTTCCTTAGTGTCACAATTGTGTGACAATGTGATCACACATGAGTACTGTATAGGCACTTTAGATATGATTTTTTGTGTATATTTGGAAGTCGTTGTGCCCTGCTAGGGGCCGCTGTAGGCTTGAGCTGAAAAGGAGTTTTCGGGCCATAGTTGAATGTGTATGAACTTACAAGGTCATACACTTAATAGGTTGTAATACATTGGTTCGGACTAGATTTGTCACTAATGTGCCAAGTGGGCTTTGCACTTTGGTTTGGCCCCTAATGAAAGTTTCCACCGAGGGATTATATAAAGGGAGTACGTGATGTCTAGCGGATGCAACTGTCGTCCCACCGCATCCACCGAAACCCTAGTTGTCACTTCTCAAGCCATGCCGTGTGTGCTGGTTCTAGTACACCGACACACGTTGTTTCTTCCTCGAACGTGTGGACTTCAAAGAGAGACGCTTGTCGGTATTGCAGCTACCGATCGTGATGATTGTTCATTCTGCTTGACAACCGCCAGAGGATGATCGACGATCGCCGAGACGCCAAGGCTTCATTGAATTGGGCTACATTAACTCTCTGCTTGCTGCACTACGCGCCTAGTAGTAACTATCTATAATCTCTACTTACTTGGCTTTCTCGGTTTACGCCGTAAATTTTTTTAATTTGAGCTAATGGACCCTACCCACGTATAAAACTCAAGATACACAACCACAAAAAAGCTTGTACCAAAACTCCCCATAATATCAAAATCCCAATATGTATAAACTTTCTGGGAGTAATATTTAGATTATTCTAGAAGTTGTCTTCACCATTGAACAATCAACACTAACAACGATATTTCTCGTCTGCTCATTACCTAAAAATTTAGCTTAGCAAAGGTCCCGTGATTGGTACTATAGTGTTGGATCGACGTGGCGCCTCACAAGCCGGTGTGGGTGTGTGCGTGCGCATGTGGTATGTGTTTGTATTTCGATTGTTTCTTGTTCTTTAATAAATAGCAGAGCTTCTTGCCAATGTTAAAAAAATCACATCATAAATGTTGATTTTTGTAGATGGCAAGTGCTTTTATTTGTCACTATTTGAATGCTGCACAAATATTAAAGCATGAATGAAAATAAATAATTATTATTTACTTCTTCGTTTGCTTCAAAATTTGTGTAATTTATATTAAGAGAGTGGTACATAGATACACTACTCTTTGTAAGTTACCAGTTTCATACTACTCTAGCACGGACTGACAAGTATATAGTATAGTATGCTTATAAAAATTCATCCAAAAAGTTAATCGAGCAAGATCTCGCCACAGATCTAGAAGCAAATCGTAGATTTCATTCAAGAGTATCATCTTTTATCTTCTGGTAACAATGAGACCATTATTAGTGGCTATTGCAATAGATTCAACTGAATATAGACTACATCTCATCCTTTAATTGTCTGTTCCTTGAAGCTTGCAAAGCACATTGTGCAAGAGTACCATTCTTGGGATCACATGCACCTTTTGCGATTGGACCCCACTGTTTCAAACAATCCGCGCTGCAGGTATTGGGGTCGCAGTGGTCACCCCCGATGTAGAACGACCTGCATTTTGGGCCTGCCATTACGTTGGTCCTCAGATCTGCTTATTCTCACGAATTAATACGGGCTAGCCTAGGATTATTAGTGCAAATTTGAGCTCATTACTCTTCACGCACGACACAGTGGGTACGGAGGTTTATAGAGAAGTACCTGATAATAGCAATAGATGGCCAAGAACCAGGAGTAGAAGCGTATGACTTGTCCTCATCTTTGTTAAGGAAAACAAAAATAGTTAGAAGACACAGGAGGATGGTTGTATGTAAGGGGTACTATTGCCGACCTTCTACCTCTATCTTGTGCTGAGCTAATGGATTGGCAATGGTTTTATAGTGAATGTGCGGTGTTTATAAAATTTGGCATCAATTTATAGTACAGTTGATGATGAGCACTACTAAATTAAATGCAATTAACCATGGGACATCCTTATCTTGTGTGATCCGATTGCCTCACATAAGCATATCTGGTGCATATTAATTGCCTATACATGAATGCATATTCTAAGTAAAATATGACTTACATGACACATTTATAGGGTCATTGTCGAATATCTAAATATGTGATATGAGCATGAACAGAAAACTTAAAGATAACATCATATATGTTCACGCAAGTATTTTGGAAGCCTCGATATCACTGCCCGATTATGAGGGATGAGATATGACCGAGGGATATCCCGACGCTTGGAAAGGACTTGGTCGTGGTTTATGCTATAAGGAAACCAACCTCGAGTACACTGGATGTCAAATGAAGTTCAGGTATATCGCGAAGATCTCCGAAAAGGTGGACTCTCAAAGTGGTTATGATCTCGTATATCAAACCAAGGCTACACCCTATGGAGATGTTACCTCATCTATATAAGAACAGAAGTATACGTAGAGATTTAGAGGGCCAAAAAAAGTGGGAGGAGAATGGAGAGCTTTGGAATCATTGACTACGCTCGATAGTTCATAAGTTAGGTTTTAGCCACATCCCAAAGACAATCCTCAATGTAACTAGAGGCTAGGCATCTTGCTCAGTACTGCTTTGCCAATTTCATTCTACATCCATACAAGAGTAGGTTATTACTCCGATCGGAGGCCCGAACCTATCGACATTATGTGCCATCACTTGAGTGTTTGACTATGCATATTCGAAGGTCCTGAGTATATAAGTTTATTGTCGACTCACTAAGTTTCGATTGTTGGCGCGACAGGAAGGGACCTTCCATTGTATTTGTAGATCAGCCATGTCTTCGATAAGCGCCATCGCGTAAATTTCCCGCGATCGACCTCTAGTGACGATGATGACTCGATTGTCTTCATCAACCCAACACTCACAATTGGATCTCGAGATCACGCTCAAAACCATGCTTTATTGTCGGGACCAGGAGATCTCAAGCACATAGGGCTTCATTGAGTCCCGCCTTGGGACCCACACCGAGAGGTGTCCTCCATCGACTTCGACCCTATGGGACTTGAGTGACCCTGGTCCGCGACACGTGGGTGCATCCTGACCGCCTGATATGTCATTTCTAAGAGTAGTATGGAAGTCGAGCCAAATTTATATCAAAGCAAAGATTCCCTAAAACACAGTATAAATGTGTGATCCTAGCTACGTTATGCTCACAAAAACATTGCCAAGAGTGCTTCACATTAGAATTTAGAAGTTTTTGAAATTAGAAACATAATGTTTCGGATACCTTTGTTTTCTGATCCTGGAATTTGAATATCTATTTTTTTCTGATGGCATTTGTGATGTTTTGTAATAGAGGAAAGAGAGGATTAATGAGGGAGTGAGAATATTGCCAAAGCTAATTCCCAATGCCACCAAAGTAAGTTCTTTACCGATTAGCCATGATTCACTCTGTTGGTCGATCAAAAGTCCATCTAAAAAGCATCATGTGTATTGATTATTTAATCTTTTGCATCTGTAGGTTGACATCTGCATAATGTTGGAGGAAGCAATTAAGTACGTCTAGTTTCTATAGCTAGAAATCAAGGTGTTTGTTCATGTTAGAGCTAAATCGCATCAACAAGTAACAAGATAGCATAGGACATTAGTAGAAAATTTCAACTTGAGGATTCTCGTGACTTATTTCATCTAAGAATCAAGGTATTTGTTATATATGAGATTTTCTACTTGTTTCAACTTACTTCTCATTGTTAGGATTGTTAATTATGGTGACTTATATCTAGTCTTTTAGGATTTAGAAATGTGTGTTAGATTCAACCTAATATAATTAGAATTCCTTAGGCTAGCCAATTAAATATAAAATCTTTAAAAATACAAACAATCATCATATATGGTTCTAGGGTATCATCATAGACACTTCTATCCTAGAAGTGTCGTGATGAGCATCTTTCATTAGAGATGGTTCTAGCCTAGAACCATCTCTCTCGATGTTAATTTCAAAACCATCTATGTTGTACTCTTCTCATCACTAACACATGTTTAGAGATGGTTCACAAAACCGCTTTGTCATGCAAGGTTTTTGAAGGCCTGTAATGTGCTTTTGTGTAGTAGTGATATGGTATCGTGTGATAATGTAATCACACATGAGTACTATATAGGCTCTTTCGATATGATTTTTTGTGTATATTTGAAGTCACAGTTGTGCCCTCAAGTTAGGGGCCGCCAGAGGGCTTGATGTAAAAAGGAGTTTTCGGCCATAGCCGAATGTGTATGAACTTACAAGGTCATAAACTTAATAGGTTGGAATACATTGGTTCGACTAGATTTGTCACTAATGTGCCAAGTGGGCTTTGCACCTTGGTTTGGCCCCTAATCGAAAGTTTCCACCGAGGGACTATATAAAGGAGTAATGCGTGATGTCTAGCTGATGCAACTATCATACCACCACATCAACTCAAACCCTAGTCACACCGCCGCCAAGCCATGCCGTGTGTGCTGGTTCTAGTACATCGACAACCGCCTGAGGATGATCGACGACCGCTCCAAGACGCGCGCTTCATTGAATTGGGCTACATTAACTCTCTGTCGCGTGACTACGCTGGCCTAGTAGTAACTATCTATAATCTCTTACTTACTTGTCTTTCTGGTTTACGTGGTAAAATTTTTTAATTTGAGCTAATGGACCCTACCCATGTATAAAACTCAAGATACACAACCACAAAATAGCTTGTACCAAAACTCCCCATAATATCAAAATCCCAATATGTATAAACTTTCTGGGAGTAATATTGAGATTATTCTAGAAGTTGTCTTCAACTCATTGAACAATCAACACTAATAACGTATATTTCGGGCGCTACCATTTCCTAAAATTTAGCAAGCAAAGGTCCCGTGATTGGCACTATATTGATGGATCGACGTGGCGCCCACAAGCCGGGTGTGGGTGTGTGCGTGCGCATGTGGTATGTGTTTGTATTTCGACTGTTTCTTGTTCTTTAATAAATACCAGAGCTTCTTGCCAATCTTAAAAAAAATCACATCATAAATGTTGATTTTTGTAGATGGCAAGTGCTTTTATGCGTCACTATTTGAATGCTGCACAAATATTAAAGCTTGAATGAAGATAAATAATAATTATTTACTTCTTCGTTTGCTTCAAAATTTGTGTAATTTATATTAAGAGAGTGATACATAGATACACTTGTAACACTCCGCCACCAAACATAGACTAAAACAACATCTAAATACCACAATTAAACACAAATTACAGTTAAAGAAAGACATGCTAAAACCGAAATTTCGGCAACATCTCCTTTGTTTTATCATGATTTGAACGATAGCAAAGATCATAGCAAAATATTTCATAACATAAGACATCTAAAGCAAAGCAATATATAACGGATAAAACATCATCATATAAACAATTAAACCAAAACCAACCACACAAACATCTATAGCTCAAAGAAAGAAGATCAACAAAGACATTAAAATTATTCCATACACCTAGTTCAGGGCACTATTATTATGATCATGACTCAAGGTTGGTAAATGTGACCTGAACTACGGAAGATGTGTAGCTAATGCCCTTTCCCACATGCCGTGTCATGGTACCTAAAAAAACAACATAAACACAAGCGTGAGTTCCATCACTCACAGAAGTATATTGCAATGGAACATACAAAACAATTACATGGCTACAAAGAACTCAACATCATGTATATCATCTCATTCATGTTCACAAATCATTATCATCATCATTATGTATGCAATGTGATGCGATGCGATGCTCATATCTCCTTGAAACTCATACCGGTATGGTTGAGTACACACCCGCTTGTGCACTCCTCTCCCCTTCCATCCTCGAAGATGGAGGGTGCTCACTCCTCGCCTGCTCACCGCGTGAATGGAATCAATGATGTAGGACTTACTCATTGGCTCTCCGAATAGTCATAACTTTCTCACCGACCTTCCCTGACTAGTTATGACTTTCTCACCGCCCTTGAGACATGTAAACATGCCATGTATGCAAATATGCCAACAACATCAATAACTTGTACATTAACACATGGCATCATAACATAGTAAACATGCTCATCAAAACATTGGCAATTATTAAAGCATGGGCAAGTGATCATATCATATAATCAATTTCATCTATTGTCATTATACCCACTGAAAGGTATTGGAATTTCGCGTTCTTTATACCCACTGAAAGGTATTGAAATTATCTACAACTTCTTCAACAAAGTGCCAACCAAATTCGTAATCTAAATTGGCGTAAAAATGAACTCCTAGGTCGATCGCTTCATGTCGCCCGAAATAGAGAATGTGGCAACTCCTAGATTTCATCTAATCTACTCAATTTCAGCACCACCAATTGATTTAAAAACTTTATAATCACCCTTATAACAGTACCTAGACCAATCCCAAGGATTCCCATGGCCATACCTTCGCCCGACGCACGAAAACCCAATAGATCTCCTCCCTCGGTTCGCTGATCTCCTTCCTCGCCTCCAATCCCGCAAGATCTCCTCGTCGCGAGTGCTCGAACGGATGGATCTTCGAGGTGCCGAGGTGGGGAACTCCCTAGTGGAAGCAAGGGAGGTGGAGAGGTGGTGGAGCAATGGGGAGCAATGGGGGAGGTGGAGGCGCCACAAGGAGGAGGTGGGGAGGTGTGGGAGGCGGCTAGGGCACTTGGGGGCGCAAGGGGTAGGGGTGGACACCTAAAGGGGCGGGGGGAGGCCCCCAACCAGGTCTCCTACTCCTATTTGGACTCAAACTCCATCCCATCAAAGCCCACGACCCTTTCCTTTAGGCCCAAACTCCCCTGGAAAGGCCCAAACTCCCTTAAACGTCCGGAAATGCAAATAAACCTCAAACCGTATGGTTTTAACCTCCAATTCCATATTTCATAAAGTTTTTGACCTTAACATTCACCTTAAATAATGTCACACCATTCCGTGAGTGTCACATTCTTCCCTTCAACAGATTCGACCTAATCCGGAGACACGCCACTGCAAACAACCAAATCAACGGAGTTATGGTTCACTCCTCGTAACATGCTTAGAAGCTCCTACGATTTGCACCACCAACACTCAGAGGCAAGGAGCTAAGGATCAAAGATCGATAGCTCTAAAGATAACTCACATTCAAAACTGCTTAATTTTACTCAACACCTAAACACAAAAACACTCACATACGGCCTCAAGAAACCCAAGCTGTAGGTTAAAGTCCCCAAACAGACTACTAAATAAAACGGTCTCACACTCCTCATTCCTTGCACTCCCTTGGTACCAAAGTGCCTGATCCATTTAACCAAAGCCACTCTCCGTATGACATGGTACCAACTTCTAGATCTATCTTCCGCCCCTCTACGCACAAAAGTGATTCACGCTCTCAACCTCTCGAATCGTGGTTCGTCGTATTGAAGACGACGCAAACCAAGTGAGACACAACACTCTAAGATCGGCGACAAAAGATCCAATATTCTTCAAAAACAGAAAGCAATTACTAGCAACCACCAAGTGGTCCACTAATATTTGGATCAACTCTACCGAGGAACACCTCAATGACATTTCTCCAAGAAAGTTTGAATTGGGTCATACCCAACCTTCCTTTTACTCTTCACCTCCAAACTACTTACGATCAACCCCTAGCAACGCCCTAATATCTTATGTCATTACCAAACCACACTAAATTTTCTCTTTGTTAGAAGGTCTCGCCTCGTGATTCTTCCTTTCAAAGAATCGTAACAAGAGGTACAATCATTGAGTAAGCTCAACTCAAACCCATGAACCCAAACTGATCCACAAACAACAACTCGAACTCCAAAGCACTAAAAGCCACTTTGCAAAGAATTTTACAATAACCAAAGAGCATTCATTTTAACTTCCTAAGCCAAGACGCAAGGAAAACACAAATCTCCTACACCACAACCAACATACTAGTAAATTCTTCATTCTTTCATAATCGAAAGAATTGACATCTCGATTCATGACATGAATGCACACCTTTCAAGAGCACTGATTAGTCATATAACCATTTATGACTTTCTCTATCGACTGCTCACTCGAATTTCTTTATGATTAACATATAAACAATGTCATGTTTACTTTTCACCATTCATTCATCATGTAACAACACTAATGGATAGTCATTCACAAGACGCATTTCTTCCTCTCAGATCACATGAATAAAACTCGAATAACATCGAGGATTGGCGCAAATTCATATAAACTATGTCGGCAAAGATAGTTAATAAAGAAGGGCACCACATCGTATCAAAACCCACCAATGATAGAAAGCTAAACTTGCAAAACATCGCATTTTAACCAAAATCAACATTTTGGAAAAGAACATCGACTCCAAAGTCAAACATCTGCACACACAACCGCCACAAATTTTTTTCTCGTAAGAAAGGGAAACTCATTCCCAAAAGAGAACTCTTAGTAACCAAATTCACTTATGAAACACTCATATAATCCACCTTTTTGAAGCACTCGCAAACATCACACACATCATGCAAATAAATCCAACTCTAGTCAAAAAGAGTTACAAATTAAATCTCAAGAATTTCCAACACAACCCACTATGTCCATCTGCTTCCTTTGAAATTAATTCCAAAGATAATTCAGTGCGAATGCGAAGGGGCGCGATCCACTCAAAGGCTTTTGGGTGTAAATCCATACTCATAGTGCAAACTAAACAAGTTAGCCAAATCCAAAGGTTGGCATTAATCACTACGAGTTTTAGGGAAACTCAAACACAAATGTAAGAAACACTTCTCGACCAAAAGTATTCAACCAAAATAGCAATCAACCAAACCAAATTCAAAAGGTTTTAGACACAGCTCAGATGAAACCCACCATATCTAGTATTCCACTATACTTACCATTTAAGCATTCAATAATCACTATTTACTCATCAAAAGAGTCCAACCGATTTAACAAAATTTATATAACAATTTCTTTCTCTAGTTACCATTCCCAACACTTTTAATTAAGGTTTAAGATGCCTATCACAAAGGCACCTAACCAAGACTACGCTGACATGATCCCTAACGGATCACCAAATCATATAACAACGATTCTATATTTCAAACACAAGATTTCATCATTACTTGAGCAAGGTCAACCTATCAATTTTATACCATCCATACATCAAAATCTTGACAATTGAAACTTGTTCAATCAATAAAATGACTTCAACAAATAAATAATATCTCTACAAGATAAAATTCGTGAAATACGTATCTCTAAGATATGCATTCATTAAGATTAAAATCTTGCATCATGATTATTATCCATTGTTCATCCCATCACCACATGTACTCCTCACATAAAACCATAGTTTTACACTCTTCTTTCTTCTATTGGATCAATGGTTTCCAACAATTAACAACACTCACCAAAGCATCAATATCAATTCCTTGCATAATCATCAATCAACAACATTGCTTTTAGCTACCTTACACATAGGTTGCAAACAAAATTGTCACTACACAAAGATACTCCAATCTATTAAATTAGATTTAATAAGTTCGATCAAAGACAATGTTCTTAACAACATCATTAATAATAAGTCTTATGTCCTCTCAATTGAAATCAATACTAACATTGTAGAGACACAACTACATACTCCCAAATATACTAGTAGTTTGCAACAACACAAAAAGCAACTCGATCAACTTCCAAATTAGAGTCACTAGTCAACACTATTAAATTTCTATTAATTCATTTGATTAGAACATCTTTAAACAACCAACAAAGTTTCTTTAACAATAACCATAGCTTCTACTTCATCTTAATGTTTAATCATGCATCGTGGTTTAAAACTTTAAACATAATCGAGGATCAAAAGCACTTCTTAGGCAAGGCGTAACAGCATTCTAAGCATGTTACATTAACACATTTAATCATTCCCACTATGAGGTACTCTACATCTAGAGGTTCATTTAATCTTAAGCTAAAGGTAACAATTTACAACCTAGTTGATTCAACTCGCAAATTAACTAAGGAGTACATCATTTCCATAAACCACATTGTTACATACTACATAACATGCTAAATAACAATTTTCACTTTTAACAAGTTATTTTACCAAATCGAATACTTACTTTATTTGCAAAGCATTTTTCTTTTAATACTCAACCTGTAAAACTCACAAAGAAGCTTGACTCTCAAAGCTGCAATAGGACATGACTCCAAAACACATTTCAATCTTAAATATGCACTCTGGCTGTACGAGGGAACCAAGCATTCCAAGTAAACCTTGCTTTACGACAAATAGGCACAACACATAAATCGACACAACTTAACTTTTTACACATCGCTTTCAATAATCAGAATACTCCTCGGCACTCTAGTATGCCTGGAATGCTACCAAACATGAGCTAAAACAACATCTAAATACCTATGAATTAAGGTAAATTACAGCAAAGCGAGTGAATGCTAAAACTCAAATTTTCGGCAAAGATCTCCTTTGTTTTAACATGAATCTGAAGGAGCAACAACATGATATAGCAAAAATAAGGCAATATGAGAGACATCTAAAACAACAATTATTCAAGACTTAACGACAATATAAGTC